>CANHGI010000005.1:536255-10536255 GCA_947459285.1 Caenorhabditis angaria | reverse complement strand
GAAAATTTTCGTTGCGGAAATTCGAAAAAAAAGTAGGAACTGTCCCGTGATGCTCTGAATAGAAAACATGCATGGTTTTAACAACATTAACAACATGTTGTTAATCAAGTTTCTATTGTGTTTAATAACAAGTAGAGAAATCCAGTTTTTCTAGGAGTTAATTCCTTTTCTGGACAACTTTCGATATGATCTTATCTGATCTCGGTTGAATATAAAACTTTAGTATTCTGTTTCGGACAGCATATGTTTGACACAATGTTGACTTTCCAAAAATCGCTAAAAATACAAAAATGTATATCAGTTTATTTTTTATTATTCTGCACAAGTTTGGTTATTGCCTTTATTTTTTTAATATCGTTATTCCGTTGGACAAAAACAGATTCAGTAAATGCAATTTCAAAAAAATTAGCTTTGGAAAACGATAACTTATACACAAAACCTACCATGCGGTACAGGGGTGTTTTTCATCCAATGGATGGTATTGGATTTGATTTTGAGGAATATGACATTTCGCCGTTTCCCAAGTTTCAACATTTAAAAAATTTACAAGCTTGTGACTTATCTGTTGATAAATTGGAACCAAGAACAACACCAGCTAAATTACTGAAAGGATTTCATGATTGTGTTGATCCATTATTTGAAGATATTCTCATTAAAATGAAGCCCAAAAACTTTTCACTCGAAATCTGCAAAACAATTAAAAAATGCGATACGATTCCGGAATTTACCAATCTTTCAATTGATGAATTTCCCAATGATCATAAAATCAAATGGGCAATCCTACCGAATTGTGTGAGAATTTTCAGAATTCTTGGAAAACACATGATTATTTTCTAATTTCATATAATTCCAGAAAGAAGATAATGTCATGGTAACATTAGGTATTGGACTTGATGTAAAAGCTGAAGTTCTACTTTATCGAACTCTTCCAAATACATCATTCTACGGAGCCGATCCAATTATCCAACCAAATCTCCAACTTTATTCACATTTTGGTGGAAAGTTCTTCCCGTTTGCAGTTGGAAAAGAAGCAGGAGTTAATAGATTCAAGGTTTTACCAAATCAAAATAAAAAAACAAGAGAATATACATACCAAGATGTCACTACAATTGATGTTCCTTATTTTTTCAAAAATATTTTGAAATTGAAGCAAATTGATTTTCTATGGATTGATATTGAAGGAGGAGAATTAACCTTTTTGCATTACTTGCACAGGGGAAATACGTTTGATAAACTTGGAGTCACAATTTGTCAGTTCAACGTTGAAGTAAGTATACATAGTGTAGCATTAGTGATATCATTGGAAATATGCATATGCATATTTCTGTTCATTGGGTAAAGGAAGGGTGTAAACAGTCAGAATGTCAAATCAACAAAAAAAAAATTAACACGATTCAAATGACAATCGATCAAACTGTTCAAAATCATTAGAAATATTGCAATTTCAGTCAGACAAATAACCCAGTCTTTATGTATACATTGTCGATAAAAGTTTGAAAGTGGTTTTGAAAAAATTGAATATGTTTCTCTGATATATCTGAATCATACATGCTCTCATAGATTTTCATCGATTTCTGGTTTATCTCTAATTATATGTGGATATCAATCAATATCCTCCAATAAACTAGGTTGAATGAAAACAAGATGTTACCAGAACTTTGTTTTTTTTTTGGAAATAGGAGTAGAAACCCCGTGGAAATCACGGAATGAGCTATTGCTTTCAGAAAGTATTTTGGTCAAATCCAAATCAAAATGAGTTGAAACAACAAAAATTATGCTCGAACTATTCATTGTTGATATTAAGAATTCGGAAAATATATTGAAAACAATTCAAGGAAACTGATTCACCGATACATGAGTTGATTATGACTTTGGCGATGTTGCAGATGAATTTCTCCTCCGAGGAGAAATGGGGCGAAATTCAAAAAATACATTGTTTCGCCTCCACGTGCAACACGTTTCTCCTCTTTCTCCTCAATTAGCTCGAGGGTGAAACTAACCTGCATCATCGCCAAACGTGATATGTTTCTCAGATCCATTATGGGGTGATTCAAATAGAAAAACAAACATGCTGAGTCGAAATTTTTTGTAAAAAAACGTTTGTTAACATGTTTTTTTTCTATCTGAATCACCCCATAAAAATGCTCCTCGAAAAACAACATATTTGGGAAAAGTCATGATTTTCAATTTTTTCCAAAAAATTTAAGATTTTTCATTGATATCAACATAATTCTTGGTAGTTCCATTTCAGAAAAATAACTTTCAAAACATTTTTGTTGATGCTGTTTGGCATTATTTGAGCTTTGAATATGAATCAAACCGCATATTTTTTTTCTTCTCCAGTCATGGCCAAAAACGATGACAGGTTTCAGTTCAAAAACTCTTTTTGTTAAAAAAAAAGGGGGGGGGGGTGAGACGACAAAATTTTATTTGCTCAAAAGATCGGGCCCCCTTTTAATAGTGTTTTGTGACATCTAAGCTCGCAAAATTTTTTGATCTACAAGATGTTGCCGATAGGAAAACGCGTACCCTTTTTACCCTTGTCGATAATACACAAATGTCATTTAGAAGGAAATGTGTTAAGTCCACCCAAAGTTAACACCTTAACTTTGGACATGTTTGGAGGCAAAAAAATGTTTAAAAAATGTTGTAGCTATATAGTTCTCACGTTCTATGTGGTTTTTTTGCCCGATAAGCAAGCGTATTTTGTATTTTCAGCTTCATCCTGATTCCTGGCCAAATGGTTATCAAATTGTATTTGATTTCATACCTCGAATCCTCCGCGAAAATCGATATGTTTTTCTCAAACCATTAGAAACAACAACTGGTGTTTTCCGATTATTTTTCATTAATGTTGAAAATCAACAATGTGTCAGAAAGTATATACAGTAATTTGTGAATAAACCTATATCGCGTTTATGCGAATAGAAAAGTCCGCGTACCATTTTCACGTAACCTAGATCCACAGCGAAAAAAAAATATTTTTTTGTTTCCGTGTGGTACGGTGCGCAAAACAGAAAGTGTTTGCACACACAAATGAAATTTTCGAAAAAAAAAGAAGAAACAGGGGGAGAAAACAGATCCTAGTTCAGTTCCTATTTTTTTTTTGGAATTTCCGCTACGAAAATTTTCGAACAAAAAAATATTTTTTTTCACTGTGGCTAGGTTTCTTTGATCACGTTGTGAAAAAATCTCTTTCATACCTCACAGATTCGCTGGCCAGCTCGCCACCAGATCGTTGCAGCCATTTGGAAGCCGCCAGGTCGCCTTGAGTTTTTCGGCGACGTGGCCTTTGTGTTTGAAATCCTGGAAAGCTGGAAAGATTTGCACACAAAACACTGCATTTTCTACTGCTCAGGAGAACGACCGCGAGATCTGCGCGAAACGCGGGGCCTCTGCGATTCGCTCAATCTTCGCGTGAGAATCACGCATTTCGCACAAACCTCGCGAAATCTGCTCGGGAAAAATACGGCGCCAAGGCGACATCCTGGGGCGCTAAGGCGTCATTCTGGGGAAAAAGGTGCGCAGAGAGAGCGCACCGGCGCTAACACGGCGCGCGAAGAGACGCACCGGCGCTAAAATGGTGCGCCAGTAGGACGAAAAAAAAGGTGAGTCTTTTAAATGTGTAAATACCCCTCCCTTAACTTTTAACTATACATCAAAAAATTATTTAACATCTAAAAATCTATTGAAATAAATTCGTTTCGATGTTTCCAACTTCTTTTTTTTTCATATCGAGTTGCCTCTCCGACTCTTTCAATGTACATATTTATCAGTCTCAACGACGTGTCGATGGGATCTTTGAAGTGCCAGGTCCTTTTTGATGTTGTCTTTTTTAGTTCTTCCAATATCTTCAGATTCTCGTTTCTTTCATGAACATTTTGTTGTAAAAATCTACCAGTTTCAGCGAGAGTTCTTTCTAATATTTGATCCGAATTCTTAATCTCCAATCTCAAATGTGCCACATTTTCCAATAATCCTGATTTTTCAGATTATTGTATAGCAACCTGGATTTGTATGTTATTTTTGAAAATCGCCACTGACGAGTTCAGCTTCTCCGCGTGATCTCTCACTCAGGAATTTTTTTGTACTCGTTCAGCACGTTTTGTGCATTTGTACGCGTTCAGTCCAATTGAGTACGCTTTCAAACTGATGCGTGTTCACGTTCAGTCTTTTTTAGCTGTCTTATATCAGGAACTGAACGCGTACGAATGCAAAAAGGTGCTGAACGGGTACAAAAAATCCTGAGCAAACAGTCGTAATAACTTCTCGCATGAATAATTGTATTGTACTTAGAATCGTTTAAAAAGTGATTTTAACTTCGAATTTTTATGCTTTTCAGCTTCATAAAGTGCTTTGAAGTCAGGCTGGGAAATTGGCTGGCGGAATCCATTCATAATAATTAGTAAATAAAGACCAGATTTTTGTTAAATCAGTTTTTTTCTCAAAATTTTACTATTTTTCCTGTTGTAAACACAAAAGACTATTAGTTGAGTATGAGCTTTCGTGGAAACCTCTTGTTTTCCAAAATACTCTTTTGTAGTGGCATAATTTTAAAGGGGGGTAAGACGACAAAATTTTATTTGCTCAAAAGATCGGGCTCCCTTTGAATAGTAAAAGCCCCAGGGGATTTTTTCTCGAAGGGCCTAAAAAGGTCCGAAAAAAATATTCCATGAACTTTTTCAACGTATGTCCGAAAGTTTATACACGTTGTCCGAAAGTTTATACATTTTTTCTGAGCGTTTCCAGAAAAATCCCTTGGAGGTTTTACTACTTTTGGGGCGTCTTTAACTTTGCGACAAAAAATTTGTCGTCTTACCCCCCCCCCCCTTTAAGTGATGATAAAAACCAGCATTTTTTAAAAGAAAACCTAGGCGAGCCCAAAAATTGTTAAAGTCTTCAAGGCGAGCCTTACAATTAGGCGGGTGACATTCTTTGTGGTCTTTGCAAGGTGGGTATTTTTTGAGAATTGAACAAGGTGGGCAACCCCCACGGCTCCCGGTTCTTTGAAGAGGCATGAGGAAAAACTATCGAAAAATTAAAAGCACAAAAGTTAGGTCACATCTGCACACCTGCAGACAATTTTAACTCTTTCGCATTATGCGTGGTTTTTTCAGAATCAAACAGCGTTTTAGAATGAAACAATTTCCAATAACGAGTACGCGCGAAGCCAGGAATGCCCATAAGGAGAAGTCGGTGTTAGCCGGCGGAGCCCTTCTGGTATATTATATTAGGAATGTTTCAGAAAAAAAAACACTTTTTACTTTTAATGATCAAAAAGTGAGATCACCCAATGAACTTTTTAATACAATCCTTGTTATCAACATTTAGAAAATATATTTTCCAAAATCCTGGTGTATGATGAGCAGGTCGCAAAAAAATATATCGTTTATCTTCGATTGTTTGTTTCAGAAATCGATGAATTTTATCTTGGTGTGAACCAATATGTCCGTTGTGAAATTCAATGTTGAATTGACAAATATTTAGTCCAATTTTGTCAAATTTCCCATTAGTTTTGAAATATTCGAAAAAGTAATTTTCTCCTCCTTCAATATCAATAAACATTGTATCGATTTTTTTGATATTCAATAACTTATCAAAGAACAATGCGACATCTAAAGTTGGCACCGTTCTACGAACATATCCAGCTAGAAAACAGTATTTTGTTATATAATATAATACTCGCTACTTACATCCTTTTGCTTTAACATCAAAAGTCTGTGGTTTTGTCTCATTAGATAGAGCAAACGCAAAAAATGATCCATTAAGAACATGTGTGACTAAATCATAATTTTTATCGATTGTAGGATCAACTGCATAGAATTTAGTGTTTGCTTGATGTTTTTTCAACTTTTGTTCCGCTATAATATTATGTCCAACTCCAAGAGTTACATGAATATTTTCTTCTTGCTAAAATTGCAAATACATTCAATCTGATGTCATTATTAATTTCTAAAACTCACACATCTTGGATAAATAAGCCATTTAATTTCATCATTATTCGAAATACCGTGAATGTTCAATTTTTTGTATTCATCAATATAATCACATTTTCTCGAAGAATTAACCCAATTATTGAAAAATTGTACATAATTATCTTCGAATGATTCAAATATTGGTTTCACACATTTTTGGAATCCGTTTAAAACTGATTCTGCGATTTTTTTGTCAATTTCAGTTGCATAGTCACATTTTTCAGTGGCGTTTATCATAGTTTGAATATTTTTGCTAATTGTCTCAACTCTCTAAAAGCACAATCGTATTTATTTTCTTAAGTTATGAAAAATGGTAAATATATACCGGTGAATAAATTCGAGTTTCCAAATTATCCAACTCGTTTTTGGGTCCATCATATCCAAGATCTTCTTTCCACAAATGAACTTCACTTTCTCCACAAAATAAGTTAGTTAGAACGTGAACAACAACAACAAAAACCAAAATAATGAACATTGTTTTTGTTTTGATATTTTTTATCAATATTTCATAATTTGAGATGCATGGAAATAACATTTCAAAAAAAATGACTAGTTTGAAGTTTTTATCGTATTTATATGAACATTTTGAAACTGGTAGAATTGTCTCAGAAATTCTGTATCGATTATCGGCTACTAGTTTTATTAAGATAAAAATCAAAGAGGAACCTTTTTTTTGCTAAAATTGAAATAGTCAGAATCAAACAAGTAGTTATGAGGTGGAAAAATATCAATACTTGATTGTCAGACTGAGATTCTGGAAGAAAATCCCAGAAACTTCCATATTCCCAACAAAACTATTATATATCAGAAGTTATTGATTGAAACATTAGAAATGAGCCCAAGAGAAAGATCGGCCAATACCGCAAATGTAATCCAGAAGTTTTCGATGAGATCTCAATAAATTATTCACATTTTTTCGTAGTGAAATTTCTACCCTAATTTTTGGAAAATAAAAAAAGATTGATCCCTTAAATGTTTATTTAATTCAAAAACCATATCCTATTTTTACCAAACATCTCGACAATAACTTTCGATTGCTAGCCTGTGGAAATAAATAGTTGTTTTTGATCCGAATGTGAGATGAAACGGAAGTAAGATGAAATATATAAAGAAAAAAACGATAAAGGAAAACATCGAAAATTGGAAAAACTATTTTACTTTTCACAAAAAAATGTTCAATACTTATCGACTATATCTGGTGTTATTGCTGACATTGTTCATATTTTCAATCATCTTATTTTTAAACAAAAATCAAAATGAAAAATCATCTTATTTTGGAATCGTTATTGAAAATCAGAATAAGACAAACCCTGTTGACTTTTTCCTAGCCGTCGAACCTTATCATTATTTTATGAACAGAACTGTTGGTCGAATTTATCATGATGACTATTATGATTCGTAAGTACACAAAACGATTCTACATCAGGAAATTTGATAATTTTTAGCGATAAATGTCAAATTGAAGATTGGAATACAATTGAAACTGACAAAATTCCAAATGAAGATTATCACCAGTATTTGATGAGTATTGATTGGGGAAAAGATTTGCTGAACAAATCACCGAGTCCTTTGGCAGCGTTTGCTTATTCTGATTATATTGCAGTAACTTTGACATCGGAAAGAACCGTTTCGTGAGTTTCATATACATATTGTCTGACAGATTTTTTGTCAGAACGAAGTTTTTTGAAGTTGAACAGACCACGGCGAGAAAAATAAAACTTTTTGTTCTTCTTCCCGTTCCCCAGGAAATTTAGAGGAGTAGAGAATATGCGCTCTAATGATAATGTATGCGAGAGGAAATTTTTAGGATTTTAAATTTTCTGCAGTCATTTTTTCGCCTGTACTCTTTTTCTTTTCCCGCTCTCCCCGATTTTCTCACTCTCTCGTTTTGCAACACCGGTCTCCCTGCCGCATTTTTCAAGGGGGGAGGTTTAAAAATTCTCGCTGTGAGACCGAGGGTGGGGAACCTGGCCTCATGTTGACTTTGGTAGTATGAACATAAGCCATGACAGCTTCGCGTGACTAACCTGGCTATTTACCTGTCCTGCCCTGGACAGGTTCATTTTTTAGTTGAGAAGAAACATGCCAAAAAGAGGAGATCGAATTTTTATTTTTTTACGCAGAAAAAAATTCTCTGTTAATTTTTGTTCACGCGAGGACAGGTTGGTTATATGGCTTTTGGCCATGTTCAATCCATGTTAGAGCCAGGAAAAGTTGAGGCAATGTTCAAGGCCAGGACAATTTCCCCACCCCTGGAACAGACTAAAAAATTTGCAGAAGCTTTTCTGAACATTTTTTTCTTTGAAAATTTGGTCCAAAATGAAAAATTGAAACATATTTTTTAAAATACACACAAATTTTAATTGTAATTTGAGGCAACAAATAGAACAAAAAATGTTCATTAAGATGAATTTGTGTGATACGATTTGTTCTGCGAACTACAATCCGATTCTATTTTAGTTTGTTTCAGACACAAGGTGTATTGCCGTTACTACGATTGCAAAATGAAAGAAATGATAGGAAAACATTTTGTGTCTCGAAACTTTCCAAGATCTACAGTTTTTTGTGCTCGCCAAAAAGGCGCTGTATACATTTCCGTCACTGACAATTTGGAAGATGTTGCTGAATTTCCGATAAGAATTGTTAGAAGAGATGCCAAAAGTAGGCACTTTTTTTTATCTATAAAATAACAAGCATTTATAGAACCGCCACATTATTTAACTGTCTGCTTAGCTCCACTTTATGGAGAAGAGCCTAAGTTTTTGCAACTTGTCGATTTTATTGAATATTATAAACTTCAAGGTGCAACATTTTTTCATATTTATGTGAGAAATGTTTCAAATTATGATAGAATTCTTCTCGATGATTATGTTCGAACTGGGGAAGTTGAATTGATACAAGTTCATGATCATTATTGGAGAGCTGATTTTATGTGGCATAGAGTACAAAATAATGTGAGTTTATAAAGAAAAAACGATTTTCTCATCTTAATGAACATTTGTTGTTCTATTTGTTGCCTCAAATAAAAAAAAGTTCAGGATTGTCATTTTCGAAGCAAGTTTTTCTCAAAGTGGACAGCGTTTGTCGATATTGACGAACGAATTGAAATGAAAAAATATCCCGAACTTCGAATTGTTGATCTTCTCGAGTAAGCTTGAATTTCTAATCAGAATGACATTTCTATTTTCAGCCAAACGACTCCAAATGTTTCAACTCTTCATTTTTCTACTGATTGGATTATCAAAAATGGACTGTCTCCAGAAAAGTACATTAATGATAATCAATTGAAAAACGAAATGATTTTCCGAAAATTTACAAATACTTCTACAAAAACAGACACTTATAAACAACCAAAATGTATAATTCGACCCGAAAGAATTGCTGTAATGTCAATTCATCATCCGAGGGCTGTCTATGATAATTCAAAAATAGCGATAGTCAATTATAGAATTGCTGCTATCCGACATTACCGAAATTCATTTCATAAGCTTTTCCCAGGACAAATAAACGTAATGTTCGAACACGGACCATGGAGGGAAACAAATATTGCACCCTGGATTTCTGGGAATTTGACGACAAATATTTTGAACCGTGTTAAATATTTGTTTGACATTGAGATACCTCCAAATGATATTCAGGAAAGGTGGTATGACAGGGAATGTTCAAAAATGTCTCTGGAGAAAATCAAAGTATGAAAGAGTTCAAAGAATCTGCTAATTGTTTGCATTTACAAATATTGCCATTTGAATAATGATATTATCATTAGATACTTTTTCGATATTTGTGTATTTCTTAAGAGATTCCTCAAATTGTGGGATTCTTCTTATAGCAAATACAAGTTCCGCAGAAAGAGATAACACCGATGATTTCTATCAAAATGCGCTTTGTAATTTCAATGCAATCTATATTTTTGTAATCAACACATTGTATTATTATCACTCTCAAAAAAGGCCAAGCATAGATTCTATCTGGTAATGGCACAATTAATAGCACACTAAAAATTGTCATCTAAGATACCAGATAAACACTTTTAGTCGCTCTTGCTTAAAAGGCTCTTAGGTACAAAAATAGCCATGACCATTTATTGAATCGGCTATGTTGGAGGGTGTCTATATGTTGGAGGGTGTATATACCTATAGGGTGGTGGAAAAAGACGATAATACAATGGTGATAAGAATTGAAAGAATAATGGTATTATAGGTAGTAAGCATTTTACAATAGCAATTTTGAAGAGAAATCATGTTGAGAGATGAGCTAACAAGCAATGATATAAATTAGCTCGAAATATTCAAGACTAAGACATTCTCATGATAACAATGAATTGAAATGGTTGAAGCTTAAAAATTCTGAAACACATTTACGACAGCTAAGTTCCAATCTGTAATAGTTTTAACAAGGAAATGTTTTCAATGTTCCCCCTGAAAAAAAGTGATACTATGCGATAAGTGTAGTACCCCCATGGAGTGTGAAAAAGCCAAAAGGGAATTTGGAAACAAAAATTTATTTTCATGGGAAAGTTGTCATCGAAGATCAAAAAAGATGTCATTTTCAAAAAAATCATAAAACCGTTCAAAGTTCACGAAAAGTTTCGATCAAAACAGGATTCTGTAGCTAAAATTGTCAATTTTAATCTTATTTTAATTGTGATATTTTAAAAAAATTAAAGAAATTTTTAAATTTCAAAAATTCGAAAAATTTGATTTTTTCTACCTGGAGATGGAAGTTATGTGAGATGAGACTAGAAAAATCAAATCCTACGGCCAAAGGCCTTTGTGTTTGAAATCCTGGAAAGCTGGAAAGATTTGCACACAAAACACTGCATTTTCTACTGCTCAGGAGAACGACCGCGAGATCTGTGCGAAACGCGGGGCCTCTGCGATTCGCTCAATCTTCGCGTGAGAATCACGCATTTCGCACAAACCTCGCGAAATCTGCTCGGGAAAAATACGGCGCCAAGGCGACATCCTGGGGCGCTAAGGCGTCATTCTGGGGAAAAAGGTGCGCAGAGAGAGCGCACCGGCGCTAACACGGCGCGCGAAGAGACGCACCGGCGCTAAAATGGTGCGCCAGTAGGACGAAAAAAAAGGTGAGTCTTTTAAATGTGTAAATACCCCTCCCTTAACTTTTAACTATACATCAAAAAATTATTTAACATCTAAAAATCTATTGAAATAAATTCGTTTCGATGTTTCCAACTTCTTTTTTTTTTCATATCGAGTTGCCTCTCCGACTCTTTCAATGTACATATTTATCAGTCTCAACGACGTGTCGATGGGATCTTTGAAGTGCCAGGTCCTTTTTGATGTTGTCTTTTTTAGTTCTTCCAATATCTTCAGATTCTCGTTTCTTTCATGAACATTTTGTTGTAAAAATCTACCAGTTTCAGCGAGAGTTCTTTCTAATATTTGATCCGAATTCTTAATCTCCAATCTCAAATGTGCCACATTTTCCAATAATCCTGATTTTTCAGATTATTGTATAGCAACCTGGATTTGTATGTTATTTTTGAAAATCGCCACTGACGAGTTCAGCTTCTCCGCGTGATCTCTCACTCAGGAATTTTTGTACTCGTTCAGCACGTTTTGTGCATTTGTACGCGTTCAGTCCAATTGAGTACGCTTTCAAACTGATGCGTGTTCACGTTCAGTCTTTTTTAGCTGTCTTATATCAGGAACTGAACGCGTACGAATGCAAAAAAGGTGCTGAACGGGTACAAAAAAAATCCTGAGCAAACAGTCGTAATAACTTCTCGCATGAATAATTGTATTGTACTTAGAATCGTTTAAAAAGTGATTTTAACTTCGAATTTTTATGCTTTTCAGCTTCATAAAGTGCTTTGAAGTCAGGCTGGGAAATTGGCTGGCGGAATCCATTCATAATAATTAGTAAATAAAGACCAGATTTTTGTTAAATCAGTTTTTTTCTCAAAATTTTACTATTTTTCCTGTTGTAAACACAAAAGACTATTAGTTGAGTATGAGCTTTCGTGGAAACCTCTTGTTTTCCAAAATACTCTTTTGTAGTGGCATAATTTTAAAGGGGGTAAGACGACAAAATTTTATTTGCTCAAAAGATCGGGCTCCCTTTGAATAGTAAAAGCCCCAGGGGATTTTTTCTCGAAGGGCCTAAAAAGGTCCGAAAAAAATATTCCATGAACTTTTTTCAACGTATGTCCGAAAGTTTATACACGTTGTCCGAAAGTTTATACATTTTTTCTGAGCGTTTCCAGAAAAAATCCCTTGGAGGTTTTACTACTTTTGGGGCGTCTTTAACTTTGCGACAAAAAAAATTTGTCGTCTTACCCCCCCCCCTTTAAGTGATGATAAAAACCAGCATTTTTTAAAAGAAAACCTAGGCGAGCCCAAAAATTGTTAAAGTCTTCAAGGCGAGCCTTACAATTAGGCGGGTGACATTCTTTGTGGTCTTTGCAAGGTGGGTATTTTTTGAGAATTGAACAAGGTGGGCAACCCCCACGGCTCCCGGTTCTTTGAAGAGGCATGAGGAAAAACTATCGAAAAATTAAAAGCACAAAAGTTAGGTCACATCTGCACACCTGCAGACAATTTTAACTCTTTCGCATTATGCGTGGTTTTTTCAGAATCAAACAGCGTTTTAGAATGAAACAATTTCCAATAACGAGTACGCGCGAAGCCAGGAATGCCCATAAGGAGAAGTCGGTGTTAGCCGGCGGAGCCCTTCTGGTATATTATATTAGGAATGTTTCAGAAAAAAAAAACACTTTTTACTTTTAATGATCAAAAAGTGAGATCACCCAATGAACTTTTTAATACAATCCTTGTTATCAACATTTAGAAAATATATTTTCCAAAATCCTGGTGTATGATGAGCAGGTCGCAAAAAAATATATCGTTTATCTTCGATTGTTTGTTTCAGAAATCGATGAATTTTATCTTGGTGTGAACCAATATGTCCGTTGTGAAATTCAATGTTGAATTGACAAATATTTAGTCCAATTTTGTCAAATTTCCCATTAGTTTTGAAATATTCGAAAAAGTAATTTTCTCCTCCTTCAATATCAATAAACATTGTATCGATTTTTTTGATATTCAATAACTTATCAAAGAACAATGCGACATCTAAAGTTGGCACCGTTCTACGAACATATCCAGCTAGAAAACAGTATTTTGTTATATAATATAATACTCGCTACTTACATCCTTTTGCTTTAACATCAAAAGTCTGTGGTTTTGTCTCATTAGATAGAGCAAACGCAAAAAATGATCCATTAAGAACATGTGTGACTAAATCATAATTTTTATCGATTGTAGGATCAACTGCATAGAATTTAGTGTTTGCTTGATGTTTTTTCAACTTTTGTTCCGCTATAATATTATGTCCAACTCCAAGAGTTACATGAATATTTTCTTCTTGCTAAAATTGCAAATACATTCAATCTGATGTCATTATTAATTTCTAAAACTCACACATCTTGGATAAATAAGCCATTTAATTTCATCATTATTCGAAATACCGTGAATGTTCAATTTTTTGTATTCATCAATATAATCACATTTTCTCGAAGAATTAACCCAATTATTGAAAAATTGTACATAATTATCTTCGAATGATTCAAATATTGGTTTCACACATTTTTGGAATCCGTTTAAAACTGATTCTGCGATTTTTTTGTCAATTTCAGTTGCATAGTCACATTTTTCAGTGGCGTTTATCATAGTTTGAATATTTTTGCTAATTGTCTCAACTCTCTAAAAGCACAATCGTATTTATTTTCTTAAGTTATGAAAAATGGTAAATATATACCGGTGAATAAATTCGAGTTTCCAAATTATCCAACTCGTTTTTGGGTCCATCATATCCAAGATCTTCTTTCCACAAATGAACTTCACTTTCTCCACAAAATAAGTTAGTTAGAACGTGAACAACAACAACAAAAACCAAAATAATGAACATTGTTTTTGTTTTGATATTTTTTATCAATATTTCATAATTTGAGATGCATGGAAATAACATTTCAAAAAAAATGACTAGTTTGAAGTTTTTATCGTATTTATATGAACATTTTGAAACTGGTAGAATTGTCTCAGAAATTCTGTATCGATTATCGGCTACTAGTTTTATTAAGATAAAAATCAAAGAGGAACCTTTTTTTGCTAAAATTGAAATAGTCAGAATCAAACAAGTAGTTATGAGGTGGAAAAATATCAATACTTGATTGTCAGACTGAGATTCTGGAAGAAAATCCCAGAAACTTCCATATTCCCAACAAAACTATTATATATCAGAAGTTATTGATTGAAACATTAGAAATGAGCCCAAGAGAAAGATCGGCCAATACCGCAAATGTAATCCAGAAGTTTTCGATGAGATCTCAATAAATTATTCACATTTTTTCGTAGTGAAATTTCTACCCTAATTTTTGGAAAATAAAAAAAGATTGATCCCTTAAATGTTTATTTAATTCAAAAACCATATCCTATTTTTACCAAACATCTCGACAATAACTTTCGATTGCTAGCCTGTGGAAATAAATAGTTGTTTTTGATCCGAATGTGAGATGAAACGGAAGTAAGATGAAATATATAAAGAAAAAAACGATAAAGGAAAACATCGAAAATTGGAAAAACTATTTTACTTTTCACAAAAAAATGTTCAATACTTATCGACTATATCTGGTGTTATTGCTGACATTGTTCATATTTTCAATCATCTTATTTTTAAACAAAAATCAAAATGAAAAATCATCTTATTTTGGAATCGTTATTGAAAATCAGAATAAGACAAACCCTGTTGACTTTTTCCTAGCCGTCGAACCTTATCATTATTTTATGAACAGAACTGTTGGTCGAATTTATCATGATGACTATTATGATTCGTAAGTACACAAAACGATTCTACATCAGGAAATTCGATAATTTTTAGCGATAAATGTCAAATTGAAGATTGGAATACAATTGAAACTGACAAAATTCCAAATGAAGATTATCACCAGTATTTGATGAGTATTGATTGGGGAAAAGATTTGCTGAACAAATCACCGAGTCCTTTGGCAGCGTTTGCTTATTCTGATTATATTGCAGTAACTTTGACATCGGAAAGAACCGTTTCGTGAGTTTCATATACATATTGTCTGACAGATTTTTTGTCAGAACGAAGTTTTTTGAAGTTGAACAGACCACGGCGAGAAAAATAAAACTTTTTGTTCTTCTTCCCGTTCCCCAGGAAATTTAGAGGAGTAGAGAATATGCGCTCTAATGATAATGTATGCGAGAGGAAATTTTTAGGATTTTAAATTTTCTGCAGTCATTTTTTCGCCTGTACTCTTTTTCTTTTCCCGCTCTCCCCGATTTTCTCACTCTCTCGTTTTGCAACACCGGTCTCCCTGCCGCATTTTTCAAGGGGGGGGGGAGGTTTAAAAATTCTCGCTGTGAGACCGAGGGTGGGGAACCTGGCCTCATGTTGACTTTGGTAGTATGAACATAAGCCATGACAGCTTCGCGTGACTAACCTGGCTATTTACCTGTCCTGCCCTGGACAGGTTCATTTTTTAGTTGAGAAGAAACATGCCAAAAAGAGGAGATCGAATTTTTATTTTTTTTTACGCAGAAAAAAATTCTCTGTTAATTTTTGTTCACGCGAGGACAGGTTGGTTATATGGCTTTTGGCCATGTTCAATCCATGTTAGAGCCAGGAAAAGTTGAGGCAATGTTCAAGGCCAGGACAATTTCCCCACCCCTGGAACAGACTAAAAAATTTGCAGAAGCTTTTCTGAACATTTTTTCTTTTGAAAATTTGGTCCAAAATGAAAAATTGAAACATATTTTTTAAAATACACACAAATTTTAATTGTAATTTGAGGCAACAAATAGAACAAAAAATGTTCATTAAGATGAATTTGTGTGATACGATTTGTTCTGCGAACTACAATCCGATTCTATTTTAGTTTGTTTCAGACACAAGGTGTATTGCCGTTACTACGATTGCAAAATGAAAGAAATGATAGGAAAACATTTTGTGTCTCGAAACTTTCCAAGATCTACAGTTTTTTGTGCTCGCCAAAAAGGCGCTGTATACATTTCCGTCACTGACAATTTGGAAGATGTTGCTGAATTTCCGATAAGAATTGTTAGAAGAGATGCCAAAAGTAGGCACTTTTTTTTATCTATAAAATAACAAGCATTTATAGAACCGCCACATTATTTAACTGTCTGCTTAGCTCCACTTTATGGAGAAGAGCCTAAGTTTTTGCAACTTGTCGATTTTATTGAATATTATAAACTTCAAGGTGCAACATTTTTTCATATTTATGTGAGAAATGTTTCAAATTATGATAGAATTCTTCTCGATGATTATGTTCGAACTGGGGAAGTTGAATTGATACAAGTTCATGATCATTATTGGAGAGCTGATTTTATGTGGCATAGAGTACAAAATAATGTGAGTTTATAAAGAAAAAACGATTTTCTCATCTTAATGAACATTTGTTGTTCTATTTGTTGCCTCAAATAAAAAAAAGTTCAGGATTGTCATTTTCGAAGCAAGTTTTTCTCAAAGTGGACAGCGTTTGTCGATATTGACGAACGAATTGAAATGAAAAAATATCCCGAACTTCGAATTGTTGATCTTCTCGAGTAAGCTTGAATTTCTAATCAGAATGACATTTCTATTTTCAGCCAAACGACTCCAAATGTTTCAACTCTTCATTTTTCTACTGATTGGATTATCAAAAATGGACTGTCTCCAGAAAAGTACATTAATGATAATCAATTGAAAAACGAAATGATTTTCCGAAAATTTACAAATACTTCTACAAAAACAGACACTTATAAACAACCAAAATGTATAATTCGACCCGAAAGAATTGCTGTAATGTCAATTCATCATCCGAGGGCTGTCTATGATAATTCAAAAATAGCGATAGTCAATTATAGAATTGCTGCTATCCGACATTACCGAAATTCATTTCATAAGCTTTTCCCAGGACAAATAAACGTAATGTTCGAACACGGACCATGGAGGGAAACAAATATTGCACCCTGGATTTCTGGGAATTTGACGACAAATATTTTGAACCGTGTTAAATATTTGTTTGACATTGAGATACCTCCAAATGATATTCAGGAAAGGTGGTATGACAGGGAATGTTCAAAAATGTCTCTGGAGAAAATCAAAGTATGAAAGAGTTCAAAGAATCTGCTAATTGTTTGCATTTACAAATATTGCCATTTGAATAATGATATTATCATTAGATACTTTTTCGATATTTGTGTATTTCTTAAGAGATTCCTCAAATTTTGGGATTCGTCTTATAGCAAATACAAGTTCCGCAGAAAGAGATAACACCGATGATTTCTATCAAAATGCGCTTTGTAATTTCAATGCAATCTATATTTTTGTAATCAACACATTGTATTATTATCACTCTCAAAAAAGGCCAAGCATAGATTCTATCTGGTCATTGCACAATTAATAGCACACTATAAATTGTCATCTAAGATACCAGATAAACACTTTTAGTCGCTCTTGCTTAAAAGGCTCTTAGGTACAAAAATAGCCATGACCATTTATTGAATCGGCTATGTTGGAGGGTGTCTATATGTTGGAGGGTGTATATACCTATAGGGTGGTGGAAAAAGACGATAATACAATGGTGATAAGAATTGAAAGAATAATGGTATTATAGGTAGTAAGCATTTTACAATAGCAATTTTGAAGAGAAATCATGTTGAGAGATGAGCTAACAAGCAATGATATAAATTAGCTCGAAATATTCAAGACTAAGACATTCTCATGATAACAATGAATTGAAATGGTTGAAGCTTAAAAATTCTGAAACACATTTACGACAGCTAAGTTCCAATCTGTAATAGTTTTAACAAGGAAATGTTTTCAATGTTCCCCCCTGAAAAAAAGTGATACTATGCGATAAGTGTAGTACCCCCATGGGTGTGAAAAAGCCAAAAGGGAATTTGGAAACAAAAATTTATTTTCATGGGAAAGTTGTCATCGAAGATCAAAAAAGATGTCATTTTCAAAAAATCATAAAACCGTTCAAAGTTCACGAAAAGTTTCGATCAAAACAGGATTCTGTAGCTAAAATTGTCAATTTTAATCTTATTTTAATTGTGATATTTTAAAAAAATTAAAGAAATTTTTAAATTTCAAAAATTCGAAAAATTTGATTTTTTCTACCTGGAGATGGAAGTTATGTGAGATGAGACTAGAAAAATCAAATCCTACGGCCAAAGGCCTTTGTGTTTGAAATCCTGGAAAGCTGGAAAGATTTGCACACAAAACACTGCATTTTCTACTGCTCAGGAGAACGACCGCGAGATCTGCGCGAAACGCGGGGCCTCTGCGATTCGCTCAATCTTCGCGTGAGAATCACGCATTTCGCACAAACCTCGCGAAATCTGCTCGGGAAAAATACGGCGCCAAGGCGACATCCTGGGGCGCTAAGGCGTCATTCTGGGGAAAAAGGTGCGCAGAGAGAGCGCACCGGCGCTAACACGGCGCGCGAAGAGACGCACCGGCGCTAAAATGATGCGCCAGTAGGACGAAAAAAAAGGTGAGTCTTTTAAATGTGTAAATACCCCTCCCTTAACTTTTAACTATACATCAAAAAATTATTTAACATCTAAAAATCTATTGAAATAAATTCGTTTCGATGTTTCCAACTTCTTTTTTTCATATCGAGTTGCCTCTCCGACTCTTTCAATGTACATATTTATCAGTCTCAACGACGTGTCGATGGGATCTTTGAAGTGCCAGGTCCTTTTTGATGTTGTCTTTTTTAGTTCTTCCAATATCTTCAGATTCTCGTTTCTTTCATGAACATTTTGTTGTAAAAATCTACCAGTTTCAGCGAGAGTTCTTTCTAATATTTGATCCGAATTCTTAATCTCCAATCTCAAATGTGCCACATTTTCCAATAATCCTGATTTTTCAGATTATTGTATAGCAACCTGGATTTGTATGTTATTTTTGAAAATCGCCACTGACGAGTTCAGCTTCTCCGCGTGATCTCTCACTCAGGAATTTTTTTGTACTCGTTCAGCACGTTTTGTGCATTTGTACTCAGAAAGTGTCCTGACAGCCGTCGGCGAGAAAATCTCGCCAGCTAGCACGCGAGCCGGCAGACGGCCGTCCATTTCTCGCATTTTTCTGGCGAGACCTCGCCAGTTCTCGCTGCTAGCTAGCGCTTGCCTGTTGTTTTTGAAGTTCATAGAGCTTGTTTTGAAAGAATTTATTAAACAAAAAACACTATTTATCGGAATCCTGTGGATGTAGAAGTGGGTGATGTTTTGTGGTTTCCAGGCTGTAAAGATTTGGCTTACAGGGTGGCTGATAAGTATACAACGCTGTGTTTTAAGTTGTAACTAATGATTTGGCGTGAAATTTTTCTCAGGATGTTTTTTTCTCGTGTTACTAGAGACCTAACGAACACTTTTTAATAATAGTCTAATTGATGTTTCAATTGGTCCCAAGTTCTGATTCCGATTTAGCGAACAAAAATTGAGGGGGTGCGCCGCCCTAGTTATTAAGGTTCGGGGTGTTCTAAACGGACTCAAAATGGGCCAATAAAGATGGAAATTTTTTTTTGAAATGTCAGAGGTTCAATTTTAATGTTCCAGTACACATCTGATGAAAATTCATCATTTTGAGTTACGTATGATTGTAGAATCTGAAATTATAAATCGTGTTGAAAACTTCGTTTGAAAAATATAGGGAAATGAGAAATAACCTAATGATTTTTTAATTTTTGTCAAGTTTCATATACATACATATATCCTAAAATAAAAACGCGATCTCCTATTTTTCGGCGTAAAAAAGAACCTGTCCAGGACAGGACAGGTAGCCAGGTTTTCACGTGGACCTGTCATGGCTCATGTTCTTACCACCAAAGCCAACATGAGGCTAACGTGAGGCCAGGTTTCCCACCCCTGGTCTTACCCCCCCCCCCTCTCTCCTTTAAATTGCAAATTTGAAGAGAACTAGAGAAAAAGAGAAGACAAATCGAACTGCAAAACTTTTTCGCGCTGCAATACCAGTCAAAATAGTATTCATTTTCCATTGTTTTTGTAATTTTTTCTTACGGTTTTTCTTCTTGAATTTCGTATTTTTGATATATTTTTTACGCACGACAAAGGGAAAAAGGCGAGAGAACCAGCCGAAAAAAGTGAAATAGATGGAAAATGAATACATTTTCGACTGATATTGCAGCGCGGAAAAATGTTGCAGTTCGATTTCACAGCGGAAAAAAAATAAATTTTTTTTTCCGTGTGGTACGGTGCACTAAACAGAAAGTTTTTGCACACACAAAGAAAATTTTCGAACAAAAAAATAATTTTTTTCGCTGTGATTTGTATTTTTCTCTGTTTCTCTTCCAACTGGTTTTTCGGTTAAAAATAGTTACCAACAGGCTGTGTTATCCAAGTCATCCAAGTTATCCAAGTCGTACAGGCGTGAACTGAGTTACTAATATTTCAAATCTAACATTAGCAATCTTGTGTTTCGATCGACAGTTTGAAAACATAAATTCGGAAACGATGACGTACATGAATAATCAAATCATATGACAATTGTCATGTGTAATCACAACAAAGCATGATAAACTCTATGTGAATTCTTGAATTATGAATCTTAATATGTAATATATCTTTGTTATAAAACCGGGCACTGTGGGTCAGTTAAATTTCGTTCCGGTTGTTCCAATACAAAATGTTTTCCTTCCATATTTTGACAAAAAACCATAAAAAATCACCATCACTAGTGTTTTTTTCAATTTTTCATTGTCAATCCGAAAAAATAAGAGCCTTGGAAGAGAATCGAAATGGCCTAGAAAACCAAACTACAGTAGACTTAGCAAAGTTTTGGAGTCTATTTTAAAAATAAAATGCGAAATTTACACACTGGCGCTTTGCCAACCAGTTTGATGTGCATGTGTCACGTCATTTTTGTCTACTTTACGTGAGCGCCAATTTAAACAAGGGTTCTTTTTCTTTCGGATTGACAATACGTAATTGTATATCATAATGTGGAGCGCTGTAGTAGCTCTCTCTTTCGCGGTTTTTAAAATTTCGGATTCTTCTTTTTATTTATTTATTTTTAATCTGATGAACACATAGAACTATTCCTTTTTGTTGGCAGAAACAGTGTTAAATATATAAAACAGGAAATAGAATATCTAAAGCGAGTGTCCAAAAATCCAAATCCTTACTGTAGTCTATCGGAAGCAGCAGCAAGTTGAGTTACTGAAAACAAGAAATAAAAGAAGAACTAACAATAAATATGTTATAATTTATAAATTTAAGTGGGCTTGCTCTAAAAACAATTCAAAACATGGAATCTTATAAGAGCACCTTCGTTCTGTCGATTAAAGCTAAGATTCTCAGTAGCAGGACAATATATGTTTTTGTAAATTGTTTTTTTTTCATCAAACATGATAAAAGATAATTGTACACATTGTCAGTTCGCAAAAAAAATGACTGCTTGCAGAAATGAAATGTTGATGACGTCTCCAAAACAAGATGTGCATTTGAAGCCATACGGCACAGGCTCTTCCAGAAAAAATCGCCACGTACACATAATTTCGTTGTTTTTCAGGTTTTAATTTTATAATTTTTCATCTAATTTCAGACAATGTTTGAAGTGAATTTTGAAACTTTCTGAAAACCAAAATTGTAGAACTTTGAACCGAAAAGGATCTGTGTTGATGAAATTTTAACATACATTCTATACACTAGTTTGTAGAGCTTGATGAAATGAACAATTCATAGTGACCCGATTTTCGATGAAAATGCTCAAACTTTTTTGAAATGTTTTCAACCTTTTTTCAATATTTCCGAAAATGATCATAGTTTTTCACTTTTCAAAAACAATCGTGGAAATTCCGTATGAAGTTTATATCAACTTGAAGAGAATTCCACCCTCGTGGCAATTTTTTCTGACCGCCGCCTGGAGGACACATCATGTCAGCCCAATGAAAATTGGCAATCGGTGAGAGTGAAGAAGACTTAGAGAAAAATAGATCAAAGGTACATTAAAAATTTGTGGGTCTGAAAATCCATAATTTTTGAAATTTCGGTTGCTAAACATATTTTGTTTCGAAAAAAATTGACGATGACTTTTAGTCGCTTGGCACACTGAAAGTTCAAGAATGAATTCTCACAAGTCAAGCTGAAGCCTATTTCTAAATTTCACAAATCCTAGACCCGCTAATGTAAATCGCTGTAGATCACGCGCGATTTTAATATCTTTTCGTCTCTTTCACTCTCACCGATTGCTGTTTGACATGTTGTGAGGAACCTGAGTATGGTCGCCATCTTTTCCCACGGCCAAGATCTTCCAGTGGTCATTTTTTAGCGTTTTATGATCATGAGCCAATTTTGACAATTTTTGAACTTTTGGTAGAAAAAAAATTTAGGGTGTTCTTTTGACTCCAAAATCTGTCTATAAACGACCATGTTATCAAAGTTTGAAGTGTTGAGCAAATAAAGGTTTTCTTGTTAATCTTCTTGTGTTCATATCATTGCTTTGAAAACAGTACCGTCCTATATCTTAACAAAATATCGGAATTTCACGAAAAACTTAAATCTAAACTATTTCAGACATATTTAAAAGATTAGTATCATTAGTTGTTTTTCTCATTGGCAGTTTACTGACATTTTTCTAAAATATCCGAGATTAGGTTGGGCGGAGTTCTGTTTCTATGAACAGTAAATCGTCAAGCTCGTGCATAACCATTTCACATGAGACAAAATGTGCAGAAAGAAATTGTAAACAAAAACTCACGAGCACCAAGTATAGCTGGGTTGCGCAGTACTCCAACAAACGACTCAAAAATGTTTTGATCAAAGTCGGTGTCAACATCTCGAATCAGGACAGAATGATGAGGATTATTAGCAGCTTCTGGTACTTCGTTTTGAACATCGGAAGCAGGAGTCTCAGAAGTTTTCAATGAATTGTCTTTTACATGTGCGGAAATGTGATTGGCGGCATTTCGATGAGAAATACGTGGTTGTTGATCTGCATCCATAACGGAAGGAGGAGGTGGAGGAGGTGAGGGAAACTCCGTAACCTGACCTGAAAAAAAAATGTAAAAATGGCTTGTATTTCCAAAAAACAACCTTGTTCTACCGCTGATCGTTTATTGTTAATAATTTGGACCTGGAAAGCGGGAAGCGGACGATCGTTTTTTTCTGAAGCGGTTAGGAAAAAACTTACACTATTTCGACCTGAAAAAACTGATAGAATTTAAAAAATGAGTAGCCTGATTGCATTACAACCTCTTGATCTGGAAGGCAGGTAGATCTGGCGGAGATGATGTCGCGGATTGGCTGCTTTCAGATTTTCGTATCCCCAAGGACATCTTTAAACATAATGAATAAAACGGAAAGTAAAGCTTAACAACATACGAATTGACTTTGTTAGCAAATTCACAAAGACGAGAATTGAACAATCGCAAATCGCACCGACGTTCGAACGTAGCGAAAAAAGATATCGCAGTTCCAGAATCACGGGAATCGTAATAATCACGGCAAATATCTCGATCTAATTTCAGCTCTTCAAACATAAATCGCACGCATTCTTCCAACGATCGACCGTTGACCCCTGAAAAAAGCTCAAGATGAGTTGTAACAAAACATAAGAAGAAGAAAAGGAAAACTTAGGCGATGTTGCAGATGAGTTTCTCCTCCGAGGAGAAATGAGGAGAAATGGGGCGAAATTCGAAAAATACATTGTTTCGCCTCCACGTGCAACACGTTTCTCCTCTTTCTCCTCAATTAGCTCGGGGGAGAAACTAATCTGCATCATCGCCTTACATTCTTTATCCATGCGAATAAGACATGTTGACGACGAAATATAGTCTAATAACATTCGTTGTTGAAACACTGAGAACACCGCAGGCATGATTAATTCTGAAGAAAAAAAAGTTAGAAGAAAACTTCAGCGCTCACAAAACAAATGAAAGAAAACAATCATACCCTCATTTGCTTATCTGATCAAGAATCTTGGTTTTCATCAAAATGTTCTACTTAGATAATTTTACAAGATAAAAAATTTTGACTGGTTCAAACAAACTCGATAAAACCGGACCTGGAATACATTCGAAACATATTTTCAGTTTGGAACCCTTAAATCTCACAAATATCTGAATATTGATTATTCAAACTGGTGTTTGGACCATAAAAAGGTTTTTCACTTTTCAAAATTTCATGAAAAATGGGTCCTTAGAAAGTTCAATGGGGACCTAAACTGCAATAGTGACGTATACTTCAATGGTGAACTAAAATTAAATGGTGAACTAACTGTAAACTTCAATGATGTAGAAATCATACATGATTTCTAAAAAGAAAAAAGGATTCTCACAAAAACTGATCGAATCTATGCTTGGCCTTTTTTGAGAATGATAATATTGTCCGTTTGGAAATGAGATTCACCCCGCGAAAAAACAAATTTGAATTTGCTGCAGGAGACGCAGACAGCGAGAGAGTGCGCTGGCAAACAGCCAACGGAGGTTTTGTATGAGAAAGCGACCGCAACGCACACGCATCGCGGGGGTAGGGGGAAATTAGAGATTTTCTCAAATTCAAATTTATTTTTTCGCGGGGTGAATCTCATTTCCAAACGGACAATAATACAATGTGTTGATTACAAAAATATAGATATTATAAGTTGAATTGCATTATACTACAAAACGCATTTTGATAGAAATCATCGGTGTTATCTCTTGCGGGATAAATCGTCGATTAACAATTCATTATTAACTGAAAAAATAAATAAATGAAAAAATCACACATTAAAATAACGAAAATGCGTGAAAAAATTAAGTGATCAAATTTCGTTGTATATAAGGACATGTGAACAAAAATTTAAAAAAAAAGGGAAAAACAAAAAAATTGAAACAAACTTTTTCAACAACATCAACAAATCTTGTCAGTTTGCTTCGATTTTTCCCCATATACCTATTTTCAAAATAAGTCTATAATAGACAGGTAGTAAAAAATATCCCCAAAAAACGTACTCTTTTTCTTTTTCATGGATATTTTTTCGATGGGACCAAATTTGGGATAGCATGGTGAAGGTCCTATCAAAAATGGCCTTTTGGAAGCTGAGTTATCGCGATGGACAGACTTTATTCTCAAAAAATACATTGAGTTTTTCAAACTTTTTCCGCTCTTCGCAACCCTGCACAGCGAAAAAAAATTATTTTTTCTGTTTCCGTGTGGTACGGTGCGCAAAAGAGAAAGTGTTTGCACACACAAAGGAAAAAAACTAAAAACCAAAGGGGAGAACACACAAAAACCGTGCGCACATGCAATAATATTGCACAAAATAAACTAACTTGACTGGCCCGTTCCGTGAAAAGTTGTTGATCTCTTTGAATGTCCTGTCCAAATCAAACATCTTCTTCTTCGGAAGCCTGAAACTTCTACATTCGTTTTCTCAAAATTTTAGCCTATTCTTAAACTTACATCAGAAAATGGCAATTTTGGATTTTATGAGATTCTGTGACGGTTGTCTCTGCAAAAATTAAGAAAATTAAAAAATGTACCAAACCACCCCTTAATAACATTTTCTGCGCTGAAAAAACCATTCAAAAACCAGAAAAAAACAAAAAATAAAAATGTGGTGCAAAAAAATAAAAGAAAAACAACGAAACTCCGCGTGCGCGTTGTTTATCGTATTTATTGTATTGTTTTTTTGCAGGGTAGATGAGAGAGTGTGGGAAATAGAGAGAGGGTCAGAGAGAGATATATATGTTTTTTATTTGAAAAGAAATTATTGATTGAACGTTTTTTTTCGAACTATATCATTTTTCTGGTTTTTTCAGCGCAGAAAATGTTATTAATGGAGTGATTTGACACATTTTTTAATTTTTTTATTTTTTCAGAGACAACCGTCACAGAATGCAGGTATCTCATCAAATCCACAATTGTCATTTTCTGATGTAAGTTTAAGAATAGGCGAAAATTTTAAGAAAAAGAATGTAGAAGTTTCAGGCTTCCGAAGAAGAAGATGTTTCGTTTGGACAGGATATACAAAGAGATCAACAACTTTTCACGGAACGGGCCAGTCAAGTTAGTTTATTTTGAGGTTTGGGGGGGGGGGGCAAAAAATAAAAATTAATTTTTTGTTTTGATCCAAACATTTCGTGAACTTTGAACGGTTTTATGATTTTTTGAAAAAGTCCTGTTGGAAAACACAGCGAAAAAAAATTATTTTTTCTGTTTCCGTGTGGTACGGTGCGCAAAACAGAAAGTGTTTGCACACACAAAGGAAAAAAACAAAAAACAAAAGGGGAGAACACACAAAAACCGTGCGCACATGCAATAATATTGCAGAAATACGCTGCCAGGGGTTGCATGTGGAAAACTCCGCCTATTTATTTTTTGAATTTCCGCAACGAATTTTTTGTGAACAAAAAAATAATTTTTTTCGCTGTGAAAAAAAAACCAAAATATTGCTTTTTTTCTCACGAGATTTTTCGCAATTTCGCCGTACAAAATGCTCAATTCTGCTCGCTAAATGCTGTTTGGACACTAGTTTTCCGCGGAATCGCATATCATGGCGAGCAAGATTTTCTTTTTTCTTAATTGGCAAGGAAACAAAAAAAAGAGAACCGCGAGATTCCAAACAAATTTCGAGAAAAACAATTGGAGGTTCATTATTTTTTATTATGATCATCTTTCGAAAGACAAAGTTTGTCAAGATCAACATTTATTAGTTTTAAGTGGTACTGTAACAATGAAAATCAAGATTTCAGATCAAATTTTTATTCATTTTATACTAATATACATAATTATGCATAACACCCAATTTTGAAACTCATTCTAGGTTTCACCGCAAAATAAAATGAAATTGGTGACATTCTCGGAACATTTTCATAACTTGCATCAACGTGAACACATCTTATATCAGATCTCTGAGGATATTCACAAAAATGTGGACCTGAACAAGGAACCGCAGGTGCTCCAGGATACATTTTTGAATAAAATTTATCTTCGAAACATGCACCAATGATTTTTGTGTAGAACTTTTCACTCGGCAATTTCTTTTTGAAACTTTTATTATTGTAAATTTTGATACGCATCTTTCGCCAGTCTTTATCGATATCTCTCTCCACCGATTCGTTAATTAGAACTGATGAGTTTGTACTATTTAATGTAACGAATTCCGAAAAACCATGTGACATTTTTCAAATGAGTTATCCAATTATTTTTGACTTCTACACGCTTGATATTTTTGTTGAGTGTCCAATGAATCCATGTAAAGTTCATCAATTTTGGATCAGTAACAATTTTTCCGGATTCAAAAACATCCCCAATTTCAATAGATTCAAGCATTTTAGATAAAGAAAATTTGTTGAACTTATTCACAGTGTGAGCTCGATAATTTCGTTTATCATAAGTCAAATAGCTGTTCTCAGATATTTTTTTTAATAGCGTTTGAAACTCTTCAAGGTAAGTTGGGGCAAATTTCGGAATCAGAATGTCATCCAAATCTAGACATGTTACAAACTTTGCGGTTTCCTAAAAAAATTTCATTTTTTTTTCTAAAATAGCTCGGCCCAAAATCGACATAGCTCGGGGCGACTCGCTACACATTTTTCGAGACTCGTTTTGCAGCGAGTTGCCCTAAACGCGCCTCAAAAGTGGCGAGTGATGGACAACTTGCCGCAAATGTAGCGTGAACGGGGCAAGTGTCTACAATCTCGAGCGAGTCGCCCCAGGCTCGTCCGAAGTGCCTCGGGCCAGTCGCCCGAAACGTGTAGCGACTCCGCCCCGATCGGTAGCGACCTCGCCGTTTACTGACCGAGAGGTTTAATGATTTCAAATGATACGCCGGTAGCAATCAAGAACATATCAATGCTTAGTTTCAAAACTAACCTTATACTTCAAAATACAATCTGTCTGAGCTGCGGCTTGATTTCTGAACTCAATTTGATGGTAAGGATCCAATTCATTTTGGTCAACTCCAACCAATTTAATGCTAACCCAAGGCTGAATTGTTAAGTACCCAGCTTCTTCGTAGATTTTGATTAGTTCATAAAATGAATCAACTGCACTTATATAATACAAATTCACAAATGCTCCAAATTTTTTGTAAATGTGCATAGCAAACAAAAAAGTTTGCCAATTTTCTGCAACAAAAATTGGAGATATACAAACTACAACATCATGATAATTTGTAGAAGGTGGAATTGAAAATGGAATTGATACTGAATTATCACCATTGTCACCAAGAAGTTCAACAGATATTGTGTTTGGTAATAATTGAACGGTTAGGAAGATTGAAACCATATAACACGCATTATCATCAGGTGTAATTTTTTTAAAAGAACTTGATATGACTTTCGAAGATATTAGATTTCTAGCTCTTATTGTGATTATGGGTTGTTTTGCACTTTCGTACCATTCTTTTTTGCCAAAATGATATCCTCTTTTTAAATTTATACTCATCACAAGAGCCAATGCGTTTGATCCCAAACTTTTAGATTCAGGATAATAATATGATGATGTGATAAACGCTTTGAAATCTTGAATATCTCTGTGTTCCAAATAGTGTCTGTTAAAAATATTTCATGAAGAAAAATTCGCACGAAATAAATGTGAGCTGTGATTTTTTTTTTAAATTATTTTTTTGAAATATTGAAACTTATATTATTATTGCCTTTTTCAGTCAGTTTATTTCATAAAGATTGAAAGAGCGAAAAACTGATTTTAGGGTGAGATCTTGTACATAAAAATCATAAAACAAAACATTTCCAATTGACCTCTTTATAAAATCCCGTAGGTATGCATTCTGATTATATTTTTTTTTCGCACATTTTTTCACCATTTTTTTCACATTTTCTTCAGAAATTTTAAAAATCATACCTAGGGGATTTAGGAAAATGCTTTAGCTGGGAATCGAACAAAAATGGTTAGATTCGAAGGCAAAGTCGAGTACCACTTGACCACGAATGCCTACGTGAAAAGCTATTCATTTCTTTAAATATTAATGACCATTTTAAAAATGCGAAAAAATGATTATTCTTTGTAATTTTGAATTTTTTGAGGATTTTGTATAACAGCTTCGCCTAGGGGCACCGCCCCTAGTACTTTTTTTAAAAATTAAACCATTAAAAAAACATAAAAATCACCTGTAGCGAGGTTCCAAAAAACGGACTAATACAAAAGCAACAAAGCTGATACATAATACAATGAAGATTTTTTTAACAATTTTCGATTTGAACGTTGTTTTCATTCTACAAAACTTTGAATGCTTTGTTATCTAACTTATATGACATATATTGAATAGCCTTGTTCGAGAAACAACTATCTTCTTGATCGAATTTGGGTGGGATAATTGAAAAAAAATCTTTTTTTTTTTTTTTTCTTATATATATATATATATATATATATATATATTTATTGAACCACACCGATATACATTGTGAAAGACAAAAGAATTTAAAAAGAAGAGATAGTAGAGAAATGATAATCGAGATGACTGCAATAAAACAAAAAGACCCGTAGGTCCTATAAAAAAGACAAGTTGGGCCATTTGAGAGGATGTGACTATGTGAATAATAAATGTGGTTTAACATGATAGTGAATAAGGATGCATTAAAGGTAAAATAAAGAGGGGAAAAGGAGTAAAGATAAAAAACTGAAATATGGGGGGGGGGGAGAAAGTTTAATGATGAATATTTGAATTAGATGAGAAGTTAGAAGTTAGAAGTTTTGACTCAGAACGAAGTTATTTGAATATAAGATAAAATGAGAGAATTAGAAATCCAATCCCCAACCCTCTGCAAACGCCTCCTTCCGTAAAAGGCCTGTTGGTCAATTAATCGGACCATGGCTAATATTGGTCAGGAGCGGACCAGTAGTCAGGAGCGGACCAGTAGTCAGGAGCGGACCAGTAGTCAGGAGCGGACCAGTAATCAGGAGCGGACCAGTATTCAGGAGCGGACCAGTAATCAGGAGCGGACCAGTATCAGGAGCGGACCAGTAAACTTGGATTTTCAATGAGAAAAATATTTGATTATGTAATTTTTTTGGATAATACTATTCTCGAGAAAGGTTTCGCACTTTTGGCATTATGGGGTGATTCATGAGAATAAATTGACAAAAAAAAGTGCGATTTATTTCACGTTTTTTTGTCAATTTATCGCATTCATTTCTGAAAAAATGCGAGAAATGGCCAAAAACCTTATGAGCTGATTCAATTCGTTTTTTAACGATTAATTGACAGAAAATCCAAGTCATTTCTGTGCGATGTTTTCACGTTTTTGTCGATTAATTCCATCTTTTTTTGCAAATCATTGCATTCAAAAATGAGGCTTTTCAATACGAAATAGAATTTATTTGACCTCTTTTTTGAAACGTGTCCCAAATTCACTGCTTATTTTTTGAACTCATTTCGAAATGAAAGAAAATTGAGGAAAAATGATTTTTTTGTTGATAATTCCAACTCATATAGGTCACGTTTTAAAATATAGGTCAAATAAATTCTATTTTTTATGCAATTAATCGCATTTATTACCAAGAAATGAAAGCGAAGAATTGACAAAAATGTGAAATTTATCGCCCTAAAAGACTCGGATTTTTTGTCAATTAATTGAAAAATTCACGTCGATTAATTCGACTGAATCACCCCATTAAATTTTTTCAATTTATTCTTAAATCACCCCATTAATTTACGCCTCAATTTCTTGTTGGTGCAGAACGAACATTACTAAAACGGACGAAACGCGTTGGCAGATTCGCGACGGTGAACGCAGAATTAGCTCGATCGAATATTGGTGATATAACTCGGGTATAATTTGAATAGTAGCGAGTCAATTTTGATTAGATGAAAAAATCAAAATTTTGAACATACATTTTTGAAAAAAATAATTCAAAAAATGTTCTATTTTTATATTACATTGCAATTGGATGTATGATTTTTCCATTTTTATCCGAATCATTCGCCTGATTTTCAATGATGACAAGTTTCAACATAAGTTCATTCCAATATATTAATTGAGCAATAAAAAAACAAAATCCAAACACTAACTTTCAAGAAAATTGAAAAGTAAAAGAATATTTTGACAATTTATTGCCTACATTTGTTTGAATGTAAGTAGACAAAAATCTCTCTGAAATATCGTTTACAATAGTTATAAATTCGAAACTACCGACGAAAATCCGTCAAATTCTGTTATCAAAAATATAAAGAGAAAAATCGACAAAATATTCTGTACATGTCAAATCTCAAAATGTAAAGGATTTTTCGCCATAACTTTTGTCTACATTTTTCAATTTTTTTGAGAATGGTCCTTTTTCGACAAAATTAGTTTAAAAATTTCACTTTCATTTTCAAGGCTCACTTTATGATGAAAAATCCTTTACATTTTGAGATTTGAAATGTAAAAAATATTTTGTCGATTTTTTTGTTTACATTTTCAAAAGATTGAGTTGTATCAAAGAAATGTTTCTATCACTTGTCTACACTTTTAATTTCAAAAGTTGACTTATAGAAACCGTAATATCTGAAATTTCATCATATTTTTTCGAAAATCGAAAATCTAAACAAAATATTTCACGAAAAACAGTTTACATTTTTTCAACAGTGGGAATGTAAAGACAATTTTCGCTAAATTTTCTTTTACATTTTTTTTAATAGAAAATGTATATGACTTTTTAGATAAAATAGTGTTGACATTTTTAATCAAGAAGTGTTTCCGATTTTTCATGTTTTTTTCTTATCGGTTTTTTGTTTATATTTTTCATCTCACTTCCTATTCATCTAAATTCCGGATCAAATTGAAAATGAAATTAAAGCTAACTATCTCGAACAGGGTTGCAATCGAAAGTTATATTGTTTTTATATATGCATGAAAACGGATATAGATTTTGAAGTAAATTATCATTTTAGGGACTAGAAAATTTCCAAAAAATTCAATTTTATCTTTTATTACTTCCTTGTGGATGAGAAAATAAAACTGACAGATGTTGTTAGTTTAATCAAAGTTGATTGGAAAATGCAATGAAAAAAAAAACGCATTTCAAAAGTACACTTTTTGCTTTCTGTGAGGCTGGGTTGCGCACAGCGAAAAAAAATTATTTTTTTGTTCACAACAAATCCGTTGCGGAAATTCAAAAAAAAAAATAGGCGGAGTTGTCCACATGCAACCCCTGGCAGCTTCTTTCTGCAATATTATTGCACGCGCGCACGGTTTTTGTGTGTTCTCCCCTTTTGTTTTTTGTTTTTTTCCTTTCTGTGTGCAAACACTTTCTGTTTTGCGCACCGTACCACACGGAAACAAAAAAAATAATTTTTTTTCGCTGTGGGTTGATCAATGAGGCTTCACTAGCTTTGGATTACTGTAGAATCAAAATGGAAGCTTTGTGATCAAAACGTCACTTCGGAAGCTCGTAAAAAATAAGTAGGGTTTCCGGGTTTTGAACAAAAAAGGTTCAAAATAGAGTTCGGAAGAAAAATTTAACGAGTGTCTAACAAACTTTGGAATATTCTGGAGATCAAGTTTTTCAAATTTTGCAAAAGAATTTTGTAGTTACTCAAAAATTCGAATTTCGAGCCTAGAAAATCCTGGGTACAAAAAATGAACTTTTGAAAGTTTGAAAAATCCAAATTTTTAGTGAAACGTAGAAACTAATACATTCCAAGTATTGTCAATCCGATAAAAAGATCCGCTGTTTGTATTGTCTTTCACGTACAGTAGAATAAAAATGACTTAAAGGGTTGGTGTTTTCCTGGTGAAAAAATTGTCTGCAAAAAGGCGTCACAGTGTTGGGTTCAAAGCTGTGTGCAAACACACACACGAAAATTCGAAAACAAGTTGTGCGCTAGAGCGCATTTACTCGTTTTTTTTGTAGGTTTTAACTCGCTTGTGTTTTTGAAGTAAAACATGGGCTGAATTGATACTAGAATTTTTTCTAAAACTGTTCTCATTTTTCGGATTGACAATAAAAATTTATCAAAGATAGTGATTTCATAAAATTTATTGAAAAACAAGCAAAAATTGAAAATACCACTATGTTGAATATAAGATTGGTAAGATTTGAAAAGTACGCAGTTTTAGACGAAAAATCGGAAAATCGAAAAAAATATGCACCCATTTTTTGTTTTCGATGTTTTATAAAAATTCATATGTTTCGGGAAAAAATGTCAGAAAAGTGCCACTTTTATGATATAATTTACGATCGAACATAGTGATTAAAAAATTGTTGTTTTTTCATAATTTCCATTGATTTTAATTCAAACCTAATGATTTGATCCCGGCACAAAACGATGTTTTTGAAAAAGAAAAAAAATTATTTTAATTTTCAAAAAAACGTGACCTATTTTAAAAATCTGACAAATTGATTCCGGCTCAAATCGTTAGATTTCGAAAATCCAACCGAAAATTTTCTGTACATGTATTTAGCATGCAATAAACACATTATAAGTTTTCAAAACGCGTTTTAGTTATCGCCCAAAACCACACTGAAGTAATTTTGAAACATTTTCTCCAACAAAAAATTATAATTTTCGCGCGAAAAAAAATGAAAAACGAAAAAGAAATAAAAAATAAAAGAAATGCACACGCCACTCGTGTGTTACAGTACTCGCGCGACAAGACACAACAAGCAAACAATTCGCTGTCCCTTGTTTCGACGAAACCAGCCGTTTTCGGTTTTCTTTTTTTTTATGAATATAAGATATGAATATAAGATTTATCTATGTGTCTGTATCAAGAATCATCTATATTTTATCACAAATCTCATCAAAAATGGGCTGAATTTTACTCCACGCATTTGGTGTGAAATGTCCGCCAGAATGCACATAGGCCAAACCGTTGTCATCAAAAAATCGAAATATCTCGGGAGCATATGGATTCCGTTGAAAGTTTGCGTACGGGTCAAAATATTCACATTTTGAGCCGCAAAACTTTGCAATTTTCTCGTTTCGGAGATCGCCTATCTTTCTGGGTTCTCTTAGATGAGTCGAGAAGAATTTCTGCAAAACAAATCGACTTTTTTAATGAAAAGTTTTTTTTGGAATTCATATTAATTGACAAAGAGAGGGCGATTTATTTCACGTTTTTTTTTGTGATTTTCAATGAGACATAAATATATGTTTCTGTACAATTTTCCACGCTGAAAAAGATCCTGTTTTCAATTTTTGCTGAGCGGTTCTCTTAAGAGCCAAAAGTGGAGAATTTTTTGAAATTTTGTGGTTTTGAGAGCCCATAACTCGTGTTACATATGATTTTTGTGAAAAACTGAATGCATAAAGTTGTTTAGGAGGGTCGTTTTACCAAAGTCACACATTTTTGGTTAGTAAAGCCATACCTTTTCAGAAAAAAATTTTGTGGCTCATGTCAGGTTTGCTCGTCAGTTGTAAATTTTTTGGAAAATTGTGTCTCATTGAAAATCTCACGGTTTTCATCTAAAATCCAAACTTACATCAATTTCATCAAAACTCGTATGATTTGCCAATAAAATATCGAGATAATTCATATGACTTGGAACCGTCACAGAAGTTTGAATGTAGATTTTGTGCTTTACAAAATCTTTGATTTTTGCAATTTGTGATATGGCAAAATTCAATACGGTGTCAACTTTATCTGATTTTTCATCATTCACACAGAATCCTCCACATTGTGAAATCAGAAAAATATAATCGAATTTCATTTTTTCAATAGTTTCATATGGGTTCTCGAGGGTAGTTTTACAAGATTGGTGCCATGTATATTCTCTACACAAATAGTCACAACCTGGATGAGATGCCGACCAGATAAGATTCGACTTTTTGGAGCACGATTTAAATATTAGTGGCGCAAGGTTTGCTGCATAACTATTTCCAATAATGAGAATTTTGAAAGGTGCAGTTGAGGAGAGATTCTGCAAAAAAAACAATAGTTTGGGATAAGAGCTCATTCTGCAAAAAAAAATCGTGTGAACCCTTTGATAAAGGTCAGTTAATTTTTTAACATAACTATAATTATGAAAAATGTATTACTTTAACGTTACATAACCCGAATGGCACCAGTTCTTTTGTTTTATATTCACATTCTTTATAATTCAATAATTCCTCATCTTTTAACGCATACATTCTATTAATTTTGATAATTTCATCTAATGTCATATTTGTTGAATTCACAGGACCAAATAATGCATTATTCTTAATTGTGTCAAATTGTCCAGTGAAATTCATATATGTTTCACGAAAATCTTCTCTCCAAATTGCTAGAACACAAAAAATGAAAAGAATTGTAGATAATATAATTTGTGATTTTCTTTCAATTTTTGTTGTATACCATTTTTCGAAAGTTTCATAGATCAATATTCCCAAAAATATTGATAGAATTAAAAAGGGGAATTTGTTCAGATTGAAAAATTTAGAATAACAATAAATTGGCCAATGAATCAAATATAATGAATATGATATATTCCCAATATAAATCATAAACTTATTTGATAAAATGTTGTTGTTTTCGGAGATTAATATAAGCAATGCCGTTATCAAGGTCATACCAATTCTGGAAAATATCTTCAGAGGGATTGTGGATTTTTGTGATATTTTTTCAATGTATAGCGTATTACCTAACAATTTTCTCCGGATATTCAAAACCTACAAAAAGCATCAAAATTGTAATCAATAATAACCAAATTTGTGTGTTTTCATAATTTGCTTCCACTTCTGTATCTTTATTTTCAACTATCGAAAAGATTCCTTGAGTTTCTTCATCTTCCGATTCATTATTATTTTTATCTTGTTTCCAAATATAAACCAAAAACCCAGCTAAAAATTGCCAAATTCTTGCAAAAACACTATAAAAAGCGATGCTTCTTGATGAAATAAAATAATAACACAAAGAAATTGCAGATAAAACTATCAAAATTGAAAGACAATAATTTTTCTGATCATTATCGGGAAAACCCTTTAATATTGAATAAAAAACAATAGGAATCATAAAATAAAAATGAATTTCAACACAAAGGGACCAAGTATGTGTGAATAGATTTTCAGCAATTTTTAACAAAATATAATAATCATCTTCCAAGTTTGAAAAATCATTCGACATAAAAAATATTGACTGTTTTGCTGATTTTTGATTTGTTAAAATAAATGTTACCGGAAAAATCGATGTGAAAATCAATAAAGAAATATTGATTAAGATCAGAAAATAATAATTCGGTGAAATTCGACATAATCTCCTCTGGTAAAAATCCAAAATTTTTGAAATTATTGATTGATTTTTTGTTCTCGTAATTTTTGGACAGAATTAAACACATCAAATAACCAGATAACACAAAAAATCTGAAAATATTTTTCAGAAAGCTCTACAGTAATCCTGAAGCATATAGCGGCAACATTTTGAAAATTAAACTCACTGATCAACACCCAAAAATCCATTTGGAAAATAATCGGGGAAAAAATGAAATGCTAATACTGAAATTATAGCAATTGCTCTAATTCCCTGAAGATGCTCCTTTTTCGACATTTGTCCGAAATGAGAAAATGAGTAAAAATCGAAGCTTAGTTCTACTACATCCTGGGCGTGCTGAGAAAAATATGTAAAGTTGTTTTCAGATATTCATCTTGTTTTGTTGAACTTGATTTCAAATGCAAAACAAATTACATCCGGTTTTTTGATAAAATCTCGTATAATTATAAAAAAAATACACTAACTTCTATTTCTTACATCAGTCCCGAGGAAGCATTCCTTGTTTTTCCCTTTGTATCCCGGATGAATAGATTTTATCAGAAAAATTGTGAAGGCTTTCAATTCCCAAATCCGTTTGAAGATTTCCATAAACTTGTTTCAAGTTTATAACAATTCAATTTTAAACACCAAAAACTAAAGATTAAAAAACTAAAGAGAAATAGACAACCCTAAAATTTTTTCATGTGATTGATTTTCTAATATTGATTCTATATCTATTCCAGAATTCCCAAAAAAAAATTTGAAAGGTCACCCTGTAGTCTTCCTGATTTTTTTCACCGTGATTGTCAATAATGGGGCTATTCAGCGAAAATGTTTTCTCAACGGGAGAAAAGCGAAGAAAACCTATTCAAGTCGGTTGAGAAAACATAAAAATCAAACACTTGAAACACACGAATTGCGACGAGACCCAACGAAAAACAACATGTTCCTTTGACCTTTTGCATTACTGTAAATTGGTCCCGTTGCGATTTTCTACAGTAGGTTAAAGGAACACGATGTTTTTCGTTGGGTCTCGTCGCAATTTGTGTGTTTCAAGTGTTTGATTTTTATGTTTTCTCAACCGACTTGAATAGGTTTTCTTCGCTTTTCTCCCGTTGAGAAAACATATTTTTTTTCGCTGAATAGCCCGATAATCGGAATTTCCCTTAAAAAAACAAATACTAGAACAATTGAAAAGTTTTACAGTACAAATATTAATGAGTTACGACGATTGAGTGGATTTTGGTCAAGCATTTAAAAATTTAAAATTTTAAAGTTTCTCTTTTGTATATTTATATTCTTTGGTTCGAATCCAAATATCTAATATCCTGATCAGATAAAAAGAATTATGTTATTTACTATTAGAAAAACATACACATTTTCTGGTTTCAAATCCAGATATATTTTTATGAAAATATTACGGGGACTGAAGTCGTTTTTATTGAACTCTAAACGAGTGTAACCAGTGTTAAAAGAATAAAAAATTGAAAAATAACAATATAAACCAAATGAGATTCCATCTATTAAAAATATTTGGCAGGTTTCTTGAAGGTTCTTTGAAATATTATCATTTTCACAAATGAAGTTAAAAAAATAGCATTATTAAAAACAGTTTTGGTAGAGTTTTTCTTTGTCATATTAATTATACATCTGAAAAAATTAAAAATTTCGAAAATTGTTGAATGAAAATAATGCGTTCCAACTAGTTCCGCCAGAACTAGAATGTAAGAAACTTGTAAACACTTTCGAGATATAATCACGAGGCTGGATGTGTTTCTCCTGGTTTTCTCATTCACTTTTAACTGGTGTTCTCATTGACTTTAAAAGTTGTCATTAAAAATGTTTAATGACAAAATACAATTACCCATATTTTTCTCAATCGCCGTACTTACTATAATATATTTTTTCTATAAAAATCCGACAAATTACCAACTTACCGACAAAATTGTCTATGTCAGCAATATTTTTACATATGAGGAAAAAGATTATAAGAAGTGCCGAGTGGAAACGTGGAATAATAAAACAACTTGGGAAATTCCACGTGTTGAGAAACTCGAGTTATTAGCAAAAAATAATATTACATCTAATGTGAGTACAGAAAAATTAGGAATAAAATATTTTTGTTTTGACAGGAGGGATTGGAAGATGGTGAGCTTCGTCTAATTTCCGCATTTTTGTACGAAAATGAGGTAGTTGTTACAACTTCAAGGCAACGGACATCTGAGTTTGGGTGAGTTTGAAGAACACGTGAAGTAGGAAAACATTATTTTTCAGAACAACAGCTTACTGTAGGTATTTCGATTGTAATCGTGTCGAGATCCCTGGTTCAATTTACAAAGCCTTCTTTTTCCCTCTAACTTCAGTTCATTGTCTGAGAAAAGCTGGAGCAAGTTATATGTCACTGAGTTTGGCAGCACAAGACGAACTCCCAGAGCCTATTCCATTTACTCATAGGCTTTTTGATAAACCTCAATATGAATTGGGAGTTTGTGGTGGACAAATATATGGAATGGATGCAAAGTGGATGCAAATCACAGAATTTGTTGAGCATCATAAATTAATTGGAGCGAGAATGTTCTATTTTTCTGTGTTTGAAATCGATGGAATGACTCGGATGATATTAGATGAATACGAAAGAAGTGGATTTGCTGAAGTATCAATGATAAATACAGAATATACAAATGCAGCTATGATGAGACATATGGTTCAGATTCACGAATGTTTTTATCGAGCAAGAAACCATTCAAAATGGTTACTTAACATTGATCATGATGAATATCTCATCCCAACAGGACAGTCTATTTTATCATATATCAGAAGTCTAGGAGAATCTGCTGCAGAACTCGTATTTGCTATAAGAAGAGTTGCGAAATTTAACGAATCTCTTCAAAAATACAAAAATATTCAAGAGGTATCAAATGATATACAAATGGCTAATTATAACTTGACGAATGAAGCAGGTTACGCTGCACCAAAAGTTATGTATCGACCAGATAAAGTATATGCGACTCTTTTACATTGGGGTTATGGAATGGAACCTGGATTCAAAGTACACGCGGTTCCAAGGGATATTGCATTTTTGAATCATTATCGCACAATTTCTCGCAATTTTTTATGGTCTGAATTTATGGCAAAATTGATAAGACAGAAAGCAAAGTTTGTACAAGAAACATTGCCATCTGATTATCTCGAAAAATTGCGAGGAAATGTTGTTAGAGTTGTTGGATATGTTTTTGACAAACACAGTGTTAAATGCGAATCGATACCATGGGTTCTGCGGTTTATTTCTAAACCATATTTGGATAAGTTGAAAATTTATTGTAAAAGTTAATTGTAAAGAGAAAAAATTACTGCCTGAAATTTGAAAAAATGTTGCTGTTTTGTTTGAGGATTCTGCCAAGATATTATACAAGTTTATGAAAATTAACGATAAAAGATGCTTCAAACATGATATAGTGAATCAAATTCATCACACATCTCTAGAATCAAATAATGCGTTATGGGGTGATTCATACGAATTAATTCACAAAAAAAGGCGATGAAATATGAAAATAAAGTACAATTTCTAAATTTAGAAATTATTAATTCAAGAGAAGATCTTCATACTAGACTATACAATAAAACAGATGATTCGAGATAGTACGATACTTAAAACTCAGAAAATGTCCTGAAAGAATTCGACGGCCGTCTGCCGGCTGGCGTGCTAGCTGTCAGGGAATTTTCTGATTAAGCAGAAAGTTATATGCTCGAATGAATCCCATTGGATTTCCCGCTTTTTTGTCGAGCACTACGTTTATAGACCCCATAGCTACGCCCTTTGATGCGTTGAGGTCTCGCAGCAAATTTCTAAAAAACTTTTTTCATAATTTATAGCCTTTTAAAACCCATTGTGGGGTTGAACTGCGTTTGATAAGGTGAACGAATTATTTTTTTTCATATTGTTCCTCAAAATAATTTGCTAATTGTAAACAAGTTGCTTCAGATAAATCATCAAATTAAATAGTATGGTCCCATTTTTATCCTGAAAAGCAGGAATTGAAGATTCTCTACGTTTGAGATCGTCTAGGTTTCTTACTGTCCGTTCGCCAGCGAAGGAAACGCGCTCCATCGCACTTTTTTTTCTGCTGCTTCACACTTCACACAAGCAACACAAAATTTAACAAAACGCTGTTTAAAACGGTACGCAAAGTAGCTCAAAACCAAGATAATGTTCATGAAAACCTAAATATAGCATGAAAATCAGCGCCTCGAGTTCTACCTGACTTGCTACTTTTCTTATTTTTTGAGGTCCATGTATGAGACCAAATATTTGATATAACAACACGTTTATTTAAAACTTATACAGTGCTCACAATGATACGGCCACCCTGAAAAATCCGAAAAACGAGAAATCCGGGTAATATTGAATTTTCGTGTTTATGGTGTCTAAATGTGCTTAAAAATTAAAATTATGGGTCATATAGCAAAAATTGAAAAATGGAGAGAGCCTTCAGATCGCAAAAAGTTTGGGATAAGGTGAGTAATTTTTCTAAAAACATCAAATATTGATGTTTTCTTGTTCAGATAATTTTTCTGACGAAAAAAAGTTTAATATTGATGGTCCGGATGGTTACAACTCATACTGGCATGATATCAGAAAGGATCAATTTTGCTTCCCAAAGAGAAATTTTGGAGGAGGACGGGTTATGTGTTAGGGCGCATTTTCTGCAGCTGGAACGTTAAAAATAGCTTTTGTTTCATTCAAGATGGATTCGTTTGATGACCAAAAAACCCTCCACGACTATCTTTTGCCATGTTTGAGGCGGTTCCGGACTCAAATGTTGTGATTTTTTATTCAATAAAGTCTGAAAATATTCATCTATTTCTGAAAAAGAAACAATGAATTCTCAACAAAAATCAGATGCTTCATTCAGAAATGAAAATCCTTGGACACAAAAAACACTTGTTTTTCTAGAAAAAAATGTTATACATTACTAGTGAACCTAAACTATTCATGATTACATAAAGAACTAACAGAATTTTGAATGTTAAAAATATACATTGAAAATTGAATGCTTACCCTTATTTAATGTGCAACATTTCCCATTTCACATTTTTTATTTTATCAGGTTGAATTTTTATTATCAAATAAATTCAAGCAGCAATTGACTCCGTAGACTGACTGTACAAATTGAAGAAGTGTGAATACAGCGGATGAACGCTGTACCTACACTTTTTTCCCGAAAAACGTAGGTTCATTTTATCTTCAGCGTAGCTACGAAAAAAATCAAATTCGTAGCTACGCAGATACTAAATAGTTGATACCCATACCTTAAATTATGACGAGAGCTGCCAAGCGTTGCACTATCAGTGATGAAAACATACGTACAGCGTATCTCCGCTGTAGCTACACAATTCGCGGGCAGAAATGAAGTGAAGTTTATATTATTTTTGAATCCGTAGCTACGCCGTTGCTGTTTTGTGGATAAACGGCTGTTTCTTACAATATGTGCAATTCTCTCTTCCCCGTTTTCGTACAAAGTATCAACGAAATTTGTACAGTCAGTCTACAGAGTCAAGTGCTGAGCAATTACGGTTGAAACATGAAGTGAGGTATTGTGAAAACGAAATGAATCTCCAAACTAGAAAAAACAAAAATTAGAACTTGAAAAAAATAAAAAAATCCCGGGAAACCGCGTAAAAAAAAGAACGAAAAAAGAATGAAAAAAGTTTTGGCTGTGCGCTGCGAGACCCGTTTTTTTGTATTCCCTTTGGAGAACATTTTTTAATTTTCTTTTTTTTTCAATATTTTCTTGTTTTCACTTGTAAAATGAAATAAATGTCTAATATTTGAATGATTTTTGTGTATTCAATTAGTAATCAATAAAACCTACCAATTTTTCTATCTTTATCATCCATTTTTCTTCTTTTTTTGTGGAAAACAAGCGTTTTTCTTGGCGAAATCTCAAATATTTGTGAAAATGTAATATTTCAGACAATGGACAAATTTGGCGATTCTGAAGATGACAACGAAAAACCCGTCAACTCAACAAGCTCGCAAAAAACTTGTGATGGAAAAACAAATTCGATCGAATCAAAAGGTCTTCAAATTGTTGGTGCTTTGTTGAAAAACCCGATTTTTGGGAAGATGGTGAAGCATGGTGTGAATAAATTCACACAACCCAATAAAAAAGATGGTGAAATCAACCAGAAGGATAAATCGAGAGTTAAAAGTGAGGTTTAAAAAAAGGAATTTGACGAAAAATCTGTAAATTTCAACTGAAATTGTAAATAGTTCTTTGTTGTTAATCGTTGAAAAATCTACTATTTTAAGTATTTATATATTTTTCAAAATTAATTGCAGGTTCTACCGAACGAACTAGAAAGTATCGAGAAAAGTTGAGTATGATAAAAAATGAGAATCCACCGATCAATACATCTATTATTAATAGATTGCATTTATTAAAAATGAAAAAGTCGGATGTTTATTATGATTCATCGCAAAAAATTGGAATTCAAAATGGCGCTGTTGTTGATGGATCTGGTGTTGATGAAAAAGGGAGTGCGAGTGGTTTGAATGACTTGCAATTGGTTGAAACTTCGCCTGCTGATGATTGTGAATCATCGCAAAAAACTGGAATTCAAGAAGGCGCTGATATTGTTGATGGATCTGGTGTTGATGAAAAAGGGAGTGCGAGTGGTTTGAATGACTTGCAATTGGTTGAAACTTCGCCTGCTGTTTATTATGATTCATCGCAAAAAATTGGAATTCAAAATGGCGCTGTTGTTGATGGATCTGGTATTGATGAAAAAGGGAGTGCGAGTGGTTTGAATGACTTGCAATTGGTTGAAACTTCGCCTGCTGTTTATTATGATTCATCGCAAAAAATTGGAATTCAAAATGGCGCTGTTGTTGATGGATCTGGTATTGATGAAAAAGGGAGTGCGAGTGGTTTGAATGACTTGCAATTGGTTGAAACTTCGCCTGCTGTTGATTGTGAATCATCGCAAAAAACTGGAATTCAAGAAGGCGCTGATATTGTTGATGGATCTGGTATTGATGAAAAAGGGAGTGCGAGTGGTTTGAATGACTTGCAATTGGTTGAAACTTCGCCTGCTGTTGATTGTGAATCATCGCAAAAAACTGGAATTCAAGAAGGCGCTGATATTGTTGATGGATCTGGTATTGATGAAAAAGGGAGTGCGAGTGGTTTGAATGACTTGCAATTGGTTGAAACTTCGCCTGCTGTTTATTATGATTCATCGCAAAAAATTGGAATTCAAAATGGCGCTGTTGTTGATGGATCTGGTGTTGATGAAAAAGGGAGTGCGAGTGGTTTGAATGACTTGCAATTGGTTGAAACTTCGCCTGCTGTTTATTATGATTCATCGCAAAAAATTGGAATTCAAAATGGCGCTGTTGTTGATGGATCTGGTATTGATGAAAAAGGGAGTGCGAGTGGTTTGAATGATTTGCAATTGGTTGAAACTTCGCCTGCTGTTGATTGTGAATCATCGCAAAAAACTGGAATTCAAGAAGGCGCTGATATTGTTGAATGTTCTGGTTAGTGAAATTTACACTTATATTTTTGAGCATATGAGTTTACTATCAATTTTAGATACTTCGAATCAAACAATTTCTGTCAGTCATCGAAAGAGACAATGTTTGCGCAAAAATGAGAATGTTCATCATCCTTCAATTATTCAAATAAAACGAGGTATTTTCTAAAAAAATATATATCATTCTCTTAATTTATAAAATTAAGCTCGACTGATGCAAGAAGAAAATGAATATTTGAATTGCCCTCTGATTTACAATGAAAAGCGATTTGATTCCGGATTGTCAAATGATATATTTGGTGAGAATTTTTTACTAAACATATTTTTTGTAATTTGTGAATTTTAGCTCATTTGCAAGAAGATTTGGAGGATTATTCCAACTGCCCATTCATTTATAATGAGAATAGATTGAATGGCAAATTAACAACTGGAGTTGCTGATAAAAGTGTTGATGATTTGCGTCTTTTGATCAAAGATAGAATTGACAAGGAAAACGAGATTGATGTGAATCTTGATGTTTCAAATATCCAGACTTGTGCAATTTCAAATCATAAACCTGGCGAAATTTGGAATATGAATGCGTGTGAGACTGATGATTATTATTCAAGATTCGAGAATAGTGGAGAATTGGAAGAAGAATTACGAGGAAAAGCATTGTCGAAAATTGCTAAAAATTTTCAACGATTTCGAAATGATAATGCGAAAACGTGGTTAAATGCTGATGGAAGTTTACCTTCAACATCTTCGAATCAAGGTAATCGTTTTTTTGTCATTCTCATACAAATTTGGTTTTTTCAGCACCAAAATTGCCCGAAATCGACGGAACAATTGAAAATGAGGTCTGCAATTATTCTTTAATATTTCTGGCTTTGATCATATTTCTTATTAATATTTTCAATAAATTTCATTTTTTTTTCATATTCCGTTTTTTGAAACCACCATTAACATCAATTTTTTGAATGAAAAATGATAAAAGATAGATTGTCTTTTTTTTATTGAAAAGAATAAAACAAATTTCAGAACATTTTGTACATGAAATAATTATGAAGGTTCGAAAAAGGTGTGCGAAAAAAAACGACTGATATTGTTGATAATATTGATTTGTATTTGGTCGACGGAATTGGATCTGAAAAAGAATACATATTTGAGAAATAATTACGATAATTTTGACACATGTGAATTTCAGTACTCCAGTACAATTTCAGTATATTTAAAAAATCGATAATTAGGCCCTTGGGGTCGGAAAAACCGCTTTTACAGCTGAAAAAGATGTCACAACTCGGTGCATGGATCCAAGGTGTAGATCTCAGTTCTCTGAAGCAACCCGAATCCAGTCAACAACACCTTCCAAACCGTGGATTGATCATTGCTTCAAATGTTCTTCGAGGATTGAAAGAAATCAAAAAAGATATGGGACCATTGGCTAAAAACACAATTTTTGGTTCAACTGCACAACTATTCCAATATTTAACAGGAGTGCACCCGAGCAGTTTGACAAAAACTCGCACAACTCGTGAACTTCTCAAAAAATCGCGGAAAGAAAGAAGAAGAAGAGCAGCAGAAAAACTGAGTTCGGGAAATCAATTGAAGCTTGCTACTTTTCTTCAGGAATGTTGGAAAGAAGAAATACAAGTAACACTGGAAAAACTGCAAAGCTTTTTATCGATTGAATGTAATTTTGATGTGTCCCAGACCTCCTTAAATGACATGATGCACGGTCTTGGCTACACATTTAGAAAGAAATCAGGAACTCCGTTGATTGAAGAAAGGGGTGACTTGATAATTTTGCGTGAAAAGTATCTATTTTTGGTAGATGAGTTCGAAAATGCCGCCATTGAACCATATTTCGGATATTTTGACGAAACGTGGATATTTGAGGGCATGACTTCGGAATATGATTGGGCACAAAAAGAAGAAACAATGTACAAAATAGCCCGGATGGGAGACATTGATCAAAAAAGAAGTGGTCCAGCGAAAGGAAAAAATAAGGGGAAACGAGCGTATGTTCTAGCTGTAATGACAAGCGATGGGATTCTCCCAGGATCAGCCAAAGTTATTATTCCTGGCGAAGACAAACAATTGATGGATTATCATTCTATGATGACAGCAAAATCATATGAAGAATATATGGAAGAAATAATTCCTTTATTTGTTGCTGAAGCCAGGAAACAGGGTAAAGTTCCAGTGATGGTGATTGATAATTCGCCTCTTCATAATGCAACAGTTGAAAAGGTACTTAAAAACGATTTTTTTGTAAAATCTATTCAAAATTTGAAAATATACTGAAATTGAATTATTTTTGAAAAAAAAACGTCAAAATCCGAATTATAAAATCAGTGTTGAAACAGATATTAAACTTTCAAAAAAATACTTGATTTTGACATGATAAATTATTTCGTTCAAAAACTTATAAAAACCCTAGTTTGTCAAAACTCTTCTTAGATTCCTCAACGAAATGCCAACAAAAGCGACTTGGTTGATTTTTTGGCTAAACATGGAATAAGAACAAAACTGACATGGACAAAAGCTCGTCTTCAACGAGAATTCGATAATTTATTAGCTGCTAATGGAGGAAGAAATGCAATGAAAAAATTCAAAGTTGATGATTGGGCAATGAAAAAATATGGATGTCATTTTTTGAGATTGCCGCCCTATCATTGTTGTTTCAATCCAATCGAATTGGTTTGGGGAAAAATGAAGGGCTGGTTAAAATCACTAGGAAAAACAACAGATCGCCTTCAATTGGTATATTTAACAGAAAATATAATTTTCTCAATGTCAATTCACAATTATATTTAGGTGAAAGAACGAGCAGAAAAATGGCTCGATGAATTGACAGCTACTGAAGCTCGCAACTTTATTCGTAGAACAAAATTCTTGGAAAATTCTATTCGAGAAAAAATTAAGGAGAAAAATCGAGCAGCCGCAGCTGCATCCAATACAAATGCTCAAAATACAAGTGATAGTGATGATAATGATGATAATAATGATAATGGTTGGTCAACTGATGATACACTCAGTGACTGTTCTACAACCACGTCACGACCACAAGATTTGGATGTGTCAGATATCGATGATTAAGGGGTTTTTATTAGGATTTGAATTTTCGTTGTTTTATTTATTTATTTATTTATTTATTTTTTGAATCGATTTTAATTTCGACTTTTTAAATGTTTTTTTTTCGATTTTCATTTTTTATTTTTATAAACTATTTTGGTAAAAAAAAACTCACAAATCATCGCGTGATCCCGCCATGTGACTCAATTGATGTCTCTGAAAAAATAATATTACATTTTCACAAATATTTGAGATTTCGCCAAGAAAAACGCTTGTTTTCCACAAAAAAAGAAGAAAAATGGATGATAAAGATAGAAAAATTGGTAGGTTTTATTGATTACTAATTGAATACACAAAAATCATTCAAATATTAGACATTTATTTCATTTTACAAGTGAAAACAAGAAAATATTGAAAAAAAAAGAAAATTAAAAAATGTTCTCCAAAGGGAATACAAAAAAACGGGTCTCGCAGCGCACAGCCAAAACTTTTTTCATTCTTTTTTCGTTCTTTTTTTTACGCGGTTTCCCGGGATTTTTTTATTTTTTTCAAGTTCTAATTTTTGTTTTTTCTAGTTTGGAGATTCATTTCGTTTTCACAATAATCAAAATATATTTTGTTTTCAAAAATGAATAATTTTGGGAATGTGGGTAATATTGACGACCAGAACATAGAACCAGAACTTTTTCTGTGTGAATAATTAATAATTTATAGAGAATATCCCAAATATTTTTCAACACAATACTTATCAGCATAATTGAATAAATAAAGGCGGTGATGTACACCAACATCGTGATTCAAAATCGCATATCTTTGATCATTCACAATATGCCAAAAAAACATTTTGAATTTGTCAAGTCGCTCATCTTGTTTTGTCTTGTTTCTTATCTTAAAACTATGGACCTGAATCAAAAAATTGATTTTTTATGAAAACCTCTAAAAATATTAGAAAACCTCCATGTTAATTTGACAAATAGTAATTCCAGCATCATCCAACTCTCCATTTTTATAAAAATATTGTAAAAGTTCGTATTCTGCATTTTCACTATCCATCCATAGGTTATCAATTGTCGAAATTTTCAATATATTTTTAAGATAATATATGAATTCAATATGAAACACATCGTAAGACTGATATCTATTATCCATAAGTACATCAGCGTTTATATATCCATCTGAACCACTAATAGCTAATGGGAAAAACAAACCTATTTTTGAATACAATTCATAGTTATCCATAAACATTGGATCAGCCCCATAGAATTTTGTGTTTATGTGAAAAGGCAGTTTTTCAGTTTCATTCTTATAGTGAAGTTCAGCATCTATATCTTTTCCAACTCCTATTGTTATGAAATTTTCCAGTTTTGATTGTGTATTTGAAGTATTAACTGGAAATATGGAGTATTTTCTTTCATCGCCATTGATAAATTTTCGAATTTTCAGGGAATTTGTTGCGTTGATTAGATTCAAACAAACTGTAGTTCCAGATTCCGCCAATTTCCAAAACTGAAAAGTTGAATTAATAAAATAATATCTGGCGTACTCGTGTACACTCGCAATGAAGAAAAATTGAAAGTTGGACAACACCACTAGTAAAAATTGATTTAAAGAAAAATTTATATCTGAACATGTTTTTTCTCAAAAACATAGGCGAGTTAAAAACCAAAAAAAACGAAATTTTTTAATGGGGTGATTCATAAAAATAAATTGACAAAAAAATCCGCGATTAATTTCACGTTTTTTGTCAATTAATCGCATTTTTTCAGAAATGAATGAAAATAAAAAATATATTTATTTTTATGAATCACCCCATAACGTTTTTTTTTAAATTTTCGTGTGTGTGTGTTCGCAGGCAAAAACTGAAAGGGTTTTTCTGAAAGGGGGTTGACCCCCTTAAAAGGGGGTCAGAGCAAGAAGTCTGAAAGGGGGTCAAGTATAGTAAAAAGGGTTTTACTGAAAGGGGTTAATCTGAAAGGGGTTTGACCCATATCACAAAAAGGGTTTTTCTGAAAGGGGGTTGACCACTCAAAAAGGGGGTCACATTTTTTTTTCAAAAAGGGGGTCAACTTTTTTTTTTCAAAAAAGGGGTCAACTTTTTTTTTTCAAAAAGGGTTTTTCTGAAAGGGGGTCAACTTTTTTTTTCAAAAAAAGGGGTCAAATTTTTGTTCAAAAAGGGTTTTTCTGAAAGGGGGTCAACTTTTTTTCAAAAAGGGTTTTTCTGAAAGGGGTCAACTTTTTTTCAAAAAGGGTTTTTCTGAAAGGGGGTCAACTTTTTTTCAAAAAGGGTTTTTCTGAAAGGGGGTCAACTTTTTTTCAAAAAGGGTTTTTCTGAAAGGGGGTCAACTTTTTTCAAAAAGGGTTTTTCTGAAAGGGGGTCAACTTTTTTCAAAAAGGGTTTTTCTGAAAGGGGGTCAACTTTTTTTTTTTCAAAAAAGGGTTTTTTCTGAAAGGGGTCAACTTTTTTTTTCAAAAAGGGTTTTTCTGAAAGGGGTCAACTTTTTTTCAAAAAGGGTTTTTCTGAAAGGGGGTCAACTTTTTTTCAAAAAGGGTTTTTCTGAAAGGGGTCAACTTTTTTTCAAAAAAGGGGGTCAAATTTTTTATTCAAAACATTTTTTTCAATAAGGGGGTCAAATTTTTGGGACGAAAAGCGGGTCCTGAGTGTCTAAGTTGTCTGGGCGTTCACTAAGCCTAAGCCTTGAATAACAGATTAATCACATTTAACCCTCTTTTTTTCCTCCAAAAATTACCCCTTTTTTGAAAAAAAAGTTGACCCCCTTTCAGAAAAACCCTTTTTGAAAAAAAGTTGACCCCCTTTTTTAAAAAAAGTTGACTCCCTTTTTTGAAAAAAAAAATGTGACCCCCTTTTTGAAAAAAAGTTGATCCCCTTTCAAAAAAACCCTTTTTGAAAAAAAAAAAGTTGACCCCTTTTTTGAAAAAAAGTTGACCCCCTTTCAGAAAAACCCTTTTTGAAAAAAAAGTTGACCCCCTTTTTTAAAAAAAGTTGACCCCTTTTTTGAAAAAAAATGTGACCCCCTTTTTTGAAAAAAAAGTTGACCCCTTTCAGAAAAACCCTTTTTGAGAAAAAAGTTGACCCCCTTTTTTGAAAAAAAAGTTGACCCCTTTCAGAAAAACCCTTTTTGAGAAAAAAGTTGACCCCCTTTTTTGAAAAAAAAAGTTGACCCCCTTTCAGAAAAACCCTTTTTGAAAAAAAAGTTGACCCCTTTTTTGAAAAAAAATGTGACCCCCTTTTTTGAAAAAAAAGTTGACCCCCTTTCAGAAAAACCCTTTTTGAGAAAAAGTTGACCCCCTTTTTTGAAAAAAAAAGTTGACCCCTTTCAGAAAAACCCTTTTTGAAAAAAAAGTTGACCCCCTTTTTTGAAAAAAAAATGTGACCCCCTTTTTTGAAAAAAAAGTTGACCCCCTTTCAGAAAAACCCTTTTTGAGAAAAAAGTTGACCCCCTTTTTTGAAAAAAAAGTTGACCCCCTTTCAGAAAAACCCTTTTTGAAAAAAAAGTTGACCCCCTTTTTTGAAAAAAAATGTGACCCCTTTTTTGAAAAAAAAGTTGACCCCCTTTCAGAAAAACCCTTTTTGAAAAAAAAGTTGACCCCCTTTTTTAAAAAAAAGTTGACCCCTTTTTTGAAAAAATGTGACCCCTTTTTTGAAAAAAAAAGTTGACCCCTTTCAGAAAAACCCTTTTTGAGAAAAAAGTTGACCCCCTTTTTGAAAAAAAAGTTGATCCCCTTTCAAAAAAAACCCTTTTTGAAAAAAAGTTGACCCCTTTTTTGAAAAAAAGTTGACCCCTTTCAGAAAAACCCTTTTTGAAAAAAAAGTTGACCCCCTTTTTTAAAAAAAAGTTGACCCCCTTTTCTGAAAAAAAAATGTGACCCCTTTTTGAAAAAAAAAGTTGACCCCCTTTCAGAAAAACCCTTTTTGAGAAAAAAGTTGACCCCCTTTTTTGAAAAAAATGTGACCCCCTTTTTTGAAAAAAAAGTTGACCCCCTTTCAGAAAAACCCTTTTTGAGAAAAAAAGTTGACCCCCTTTTTTGAAAAAAAAAGTTGACCCCTTTCAGAAAAACCCTTTTTGAAAAAAAAGTTGACCCCCTTTTTTGAAAAAAAATGTGACCCCTTTTTTGAAAAAAAAAGTTGACCCCCTTTCAGAAAAACCCTTTTTGAAAAAAAAGTTGACCCCCTTTTTTGAAAAAAATGTGACCCCCTTTTTTGAAAAAAAAGTTGACCCCCTTTCAGAAAAACCCTTTTTGAGAAAAAAGTTGACCCCCTTTTTTGAAAAAAATGTGACCCCTTTTTTGAAAAAAAAGTTGACCCCCTTTCAGAAAAACCCTTTTTGAAAAAAAAGTTGACCCCTTTTTTTAAAAAAAAGTTGACCCCCTTTTTTGAAAAAAAATGTGACCCCCTTTTTTGAAAAAAAAGTTGACCCCCTTTCAGAAAAACCCTTTTTGAGAAAACAGTTGACCCCCTTTTTTGAAAAAAAAAATGTGACCCCCTTTTTTGAAAAAAAAGTTGACCCCCTTTTTTGAAAAAAAAATGTGACCCCCTTTTTTGAAAAAAAAAGTTGACCCCCTTTCAGAAAAACCCTTTTTGAGAAAAAAGTTGACCCCCTTTTTTGAAAAAAAAATGTGACCCCCTTTTTTGAAAAAAAAGTTGACCCCCTTTCAGAAAAACCCTTTTTGAAAAAAAAGTTGACCCCCTTTTTTAAAAAAAAGTTGACCCCTTTTTTGAAAAAAAAATGTGACCCCCTTTTTTGAAAAAAAAGTTGACCCCTTTCAGAAAAACCCTTTTTGAGAAAAAAGTTGACCCCCTTTTTTGAAAAAAATGTGACCCCCTTTTTTGAAAAAAAAGTTGACCCCCTTTCAGAAAAACCCTTTTTGAAAAAAAAGTTGACCCCCTTTTTTAAAAAAAAGTTGACCCCCCTTTTTGAAAAAAAAATGTGACCCCCTTTTTGAAAAAAAAGTTGACCCCCTTTCAGAAAAACCCTTTTTGAGAAAAAAGTTGACCCCTTTTTTGAAAAAAAATGTGACCCCTTTTTGAAAAAAAAGTTGACCCCCTTTCAGAAAAACCCTTTTTGAGAAAAAAGTTGACCCCCTTTTTTAAAAAAAAGTTGACCCCTTTTTGAAAAAAAAATGTGACCCCCTTTTTGAAAAAAAAGTTGACCCCCTTTCAGAAAAACCCTTTTTGAGAAAAAAGTTGACCCCCTTTTTTGAAAAAAAAGTTGACCCCTTTCAGAAAAACCCTTTTTGAAAAAAAAAGTTGACCCCCTTTTTGAAAAAAAATGTGACCCCCTTTTTTGAAAAAAAAGTTGACCCCCTTTCAGAAAAACCCTTTTTGAGAAAAAAGTTGACCCCCTTTTTTGAAAAAAAAGTTGACCCCCTTTCAGAAAAACCCTTTTTGAAAAAAAAGTTGACCCCCTTTTTTGAAAAAAAATGTGACCCCCTTTTTTGAAAAAAAAGTTGACCCCCTTTCAGAAAAACCCTTTTTGAGAAAAAGTTGACCCCCTTTTTTGAAAAAAAAGTTGACCCCTTTCAGAAAAACCCTTTTTGAGAAAAAAGTTGACCCCCTTTTTTGAAAAAAAAAAAATGACCCCCTTTCAGAAAAACCCTTTTTGAAAAAAAAGTTGACCCCCTTTTTTGAAAAAAAATGTGACCCCTTTTTTGAAAAAAAAGTTGACCCCTTTCAGAAAAACCCTTTTTGAAAAAAAAGTTGACCCCTTTTTTTAAAAAAAAGTTGACCCCTTTTTGAAAAAAAAATGTGACCCCTTTTTTGAAAAAAAAGTTGACCCCTTTCAGAAAAACCCTTTTTGAGAAAAAAGTTGACCCCCTTTTTTGAAAAAAAAATGTGACCCCCTTTTTTGAAAAAAAAAGTTGACCCCCTTTCAGAAAAACCCTTTTTGAAAAAAAAGTTGACCCCTTTTTTAAAAAAAGTTGACCCCGTTTTTTGAAAAAAATGTGACCCCCTTTTTGAAAAAAAAGTTGACCCCTTTCAGAAAAACCCTTTTTGAGAAAAAAGTTGACCCCTTTTTGAAAAAAAAGTTGATCCCCTTTCAAAAAAAACCCTTTTTGAAAAAAAAAAGTTGACCCCCTTTTTGAAAAAAAAGTTGACCCCCTTTCAGAAAAACCCTTTTTGAAAAAAAAGTTGACCCCCTTTTTTTAAAAAAAAGTTGACCCCCTTTTTTGAAAAAAAAATGTGACCCCCTTTTTTGAAAAAAAAAAGTTGACCCCCTTTCAGAAAAACCCTTTTTGAGAAAAAAGTTGACCCCCTTTTTTGAAAAAAAAATGTGACCCCCTTTTTTGAAAAAAAAAGTTGACCCCCTTTCAGAAAAACCCTTTTTGAAAAAAAAGTTGACCCCCTTTTTTAAAAAAAAGTTGACCCCCTTTTTTGAAAAAAAATGTGACCCCCTTTTTTGAAAAAAAAAGTTGACCCCCTTTCAGAAAAACCCTTTTTGAGAAAAAAGTTGACCCCCTTTTTGAAAAAAAAGTTGACCCCCTTTCAGAAAAACCCTTTTTGAGAAAAAAGTTGACCCCCTTTTTTGAAAAAAAAAGTTGACCCCCTTTCAGAAAAACCCTTTTTGAAAAAAAAGTTGACCCCCTTTTTTGAAAAAAAAATGTGACCCCCTTTTTTGAAAAAAAAGTTGACCCCCTTTCAGAAAAACCCTTTTTGAGAAAAAAGTTGACCCCCTTTTTTGAAAAAAAAGTTGACCCCTTTCAGAAAAACCCTTTTTGAAAAAAAAGTTGACCCCCTTTTTTGAAAAAAATGTGACCCCCTTTTTTGAAAAAAAAGTTGACCCCCTTTCAGAAAAACCCTTTTTGAGAAAAAAGTTGACCCCCTTTTTGAAAAAAAAGTTGACCCCCTTTCAGAAAAACCCTTTTTGAAAAAAAAAATGTGACCCCTTTTTTGAAAAAAAGTTGACCCCCTTTCAGAAAAACCCTTTTTGAAAAAAAAGTTGACCCCTTTTTTTAAAAAAAAGTTGACCCCCTTTTTGAAAAAAAAATGTGACCCTTTTTGAAAAAAAAGTTGACCCCTTTCAGAAAAACCCTTTTTGAGAAAAAAGTTGACCCCCTTTTTTGAAAAAAAAATGTGACCCCCTTTTTTGAAAAAAAAAGTTGACCCCCTTTCAGAAAAACCCTTTTTGAAAAAAGTTGACCCCCTTTTTTAAAAAAAAGTTGACCCCTTTTTTGAAAAAAATGTGACCCCCTTTTTTGAAAAAAAAGTTGACCCCTTTCAGAAAAACCCTTTTTGAGAAAAAAGTTGACCCCCTTTTTTGAAAAAAAAGTTGATCCCCTTTCAAAAAAAACCCTTTTTGAAAAAAAAAGTTGACCCCCTTTTTTGAAAAAAAAGTTGACCCCCTTTCAGAAAAACCCTTTTTGAAAAAAAAGTTGACCCCTTTTTTAAAAAAAAGTTGACCCCTTTTTTGAAAAAAATGTGACCCCTTTTTTGAAAAAAAAGTTGACCCCCTTTCAGAAAAACCCTTTTTGAAAAAAAAGTTGACCCCCTTTTTTTAAAAAAAAGTTGACCCCCTTTTTTGAAAAAAAAATGTGACCCCCTTTTTTGAAAAAAAAAATGTGACCCCCTTTCAGAAAAACCCTTTTTGAGAAAAAAGTTGACCCCCTTTTTTGAAAAAAAAGTTGACCCCTTTTTTGAAAAAAAAATTTGACCCCTTTTTTGAAAAAAAGTTGACCCCTTTCAGAAAAACCCTTTTTGAAAAAAAGTTGACCCCCTTTTTTGAAAAAAAATGTGACCCCTTTTTTGAAAAAAAAGTTGACCCCCTTTCAGAAAAACCCTTTTTGAAAAAAAAGTTGACCCCTTTTTTAAAAAAAAGTTGACCCCCTTTTTTGAAAAAAAAATGTGACCCCCTTTTTTGAAAAAAAAAAAGTTGACCCCTTTCAGAAAAACCCTTTTTGAGAAAAAAGTTGACCCCCTTTTTGAAAAAAATGTGACCCCCTTTTTTGAAAAAAAGTTGACCCCCTTTCAGAAAAACCCTTTTTGAAAAAAAAGTTGACCCCCTTTTTTAAAAAAAGTTGACCCCCTTTTTTGAAAAAAAAATGTGACCCCCTTTTTTGAAAAAAATGTGACCCCTTTCAGAAAAACCCTTTTTGAGAAAAAAGTTGACCCCCTTTTTTGAAAAAAAAGTTGACCCCTTTTTTGAAAAAAAAATTTGACCCCCTTTTTGAAAAAAAAGTTGACCCCCTTTCAGAAAAACCCTTTTTGAAAAAAAAGTTGACCCCCTTTTTTGAAAAAAATGTGACCCCTTTTTGAAAAAAAAGTTGACCCCTTTCAGAAAAACCCTTTTTGAAAAAAAAGTTGACCCCCTTTTTTAAAAAAAAGTTGACCCCCTTTTTTGAAAAAAAATGTGACCCTTTTTTGAAAAAAAAAGTTGACCCCCTTTCAGAAAAACCCTTTTTGAGAAAAAAGTTGACCCCTTTTTTAAAAAAAAGTTGACCCCTTTTTTGATTTGAAAAAAAAATGTGACCCCCTTTTTTGAAAAAAAAGTTGACCCCTTTCAGAAAAACCCTTTTTGAGAAAAAAGTTGACCCCTTTTTTGAAAAAAATGTGACCCCCTTTTTGAAAAAAAAAAGTTGACCCCCTTTCAGAAAAACCCTTTTTGAAAAAAAAGTTGACCCCCTTTTTTAAAAAAAGTTGACCCCCTTTTTTGAAAAAAATGTGACCCCCTTTTTTGAAAAAAAAAAATGTGACCCCCTTTCAGAAAAACCCTTTTTGAGAAAAAAGTTGACCCCTTTTTTGAAAAAAAAGTTGACCCCCTTTTTGAAAAAAAAATTTGACCCCCTTTTTGAGAAAAAAAGTTGACCCCCTTTCAGAAAAACCCTTTTTGAAAAAAAGTTGACCCCTTTTTTGAAAAAAATGTGACCCCTTTTTTGAAAAAAAGTTGACCCCCTTTCAGAAAAACCCTTTTTGAAAAAAAAGTTGACCCCCTTTTTTGAAAAAAAATGTGACCCCTTTTTGAAAAAAAAGTTGACCCCCTTTCAGAAAAACCCTTTTTGAAAAAAAAGTTGACCCCCTTTTTTTAAAAAAAAGTTGACCCCTTTTTTGAAAAAAATGTGACCCCTTTTTGAAAAAAAAGTTGACCCCCTTTCAGAAAAACCCTTTTTGAGAAAAAAGTTGACCCCTTTTTTGAAAAAAAATGTGACCCCCTTTTTTGAAAAAAAAGTTGACCCCCTTTCAGAAAAACCCTTTTTGAAAAAAAGTTGACCCCCTTTTTTTAAAAAAAAGTTGACCCCTTTTTTGAAAAAAAATGTGACCCCTTTTTTGAAAAAAAAGTTGACCCCCTTTCAGAAAAACCCTTTTTGAGAAAAAAGTTGACCCCCTTTTTTGAAAAAAAGTTGATCCCCTTTCAAAAAAAACCCTTTTTGAAAAAAAAAAGTTGACCCCCTTTTTTGAAAAAAAAGTTGACCCCCTTTCAGAAAAACCCTTTTTGAAAAAAAGTTGACCCCCTTTTTTTAAAAAAAAGTTGACCCCCTTTTTTGAAAAAAAAATGTGACCCCCTTTTTTGAAAAAAATGTGACCCCCTTTCAGAAAAACCCTTTTTGAGAAAAAAGTTGACCCCCTTTTTGAAAAAAAAGTTGACCCCCTTTCAGAAAAACCCTTTTTGAAAAAAAAGTTGACCCCTTTTTTGAAAAAAAATGTGACCCCTTTTTGAAAAAAAAAAAGTTGACCCCCTTTCAGAAAAACCCTTTTTGAAAAAAAAGTTGACCCCCTTTTTTTAAAAAAAGTTGACCCCCTTTTTTGAAAAAAATGTGACCCCCTTTTTTGAAAAAAAAGTTGACCCCCTTTCAGAAAAACCCTTTTTGAGAAAAAAGTTGACCCCCTTTTTTGAAAAAAAATGTGACCCCCTTTTTTGAAAAAAAAGTTGACCCCCTTTCAGAAAAACCCTTTTTGAAAAAAAAGTTGACCCCCTTTTTTTAAAAAAAAGTTGACCCCTTTTTTGAAAAAAAAATGTGACCCCCTTTTTTGAAAAAAAAGTTGACCCCTTTCAGAAAAACCCTTTTTGAGAAAAAAGTTGACCCCCTTTTTTGAAAAAAAAAGTTGATCCCCTTTCAAAAAAAACCCTTTTTGAAAAAAAAGTTGACCCCTTTTTTGAAAAAAAGTTGACCCCTTTCAGAAAAACCCTTTTTTGAAAAAAAGTTGACCCCTTTTTTAAAAAAAAGTTGACCCCCTTTTTGAAAAAAATGTGACCCCCTTTTTTGAAAAAAAAGTTGACCCCTTTCAGAAAAACCCTTTTTGAGAAAAAAGTTGACCCCCTTTTTTGAAAAAAATGTGACCCCCTTTTTGAAAAAAAGTTGACCCCTTTCAGAAAAACCCTTTTTGAAAAAAAAGTTGACCCCCTTTTTTTAAAAAAAGTTGACCCCTTTTTTGAAAAAAAAATGTGACCCCCTTTTTTGAAAAAAAAATGTGACCCCCTTTCAGAAAAACCCTTTTTGAGAAAAAAGTTGACCCCCTTTTTGAAAAAAAAGTTGACCCCCTTTTTTGAAAAAAAATTTGACCCCCTTTTTTGAAAAAAAAGTTGACCCCTTTCAGAAAAACCCTTTTTGAAAAAAAAGTTGACCCCCTTTTTTGAAAAAAAAGTTGACCCCTTTTTTGAAAAAAAAATGTGACCCCCTTTTTGAGTGGTCAACCCCTTTCAGAAAAACCCTTTTTGTGATATGGGTCAAACCCCTTTCAGATTAACCCCCTTTCAGTAAAACCCTTTTTACTATACTTGACCCCCTTTCAGACTTCTTGCTCTGACCCCCTTTTAAGGGGGTCAACCCCCTTTCAGAAAAACCCTTTCAGTTTCTACCGTTCGCATTCAATTTTTTATGACCTCATTAAACTTTTTATGAAAACAGACCTCTATCGATGGAACATCAAAATTGTAATTCTCATTTGCACATATCCACCATGTTTGAAATATTCTTTGAAATGTTTTTCTAGTATCCATCTCCTCCGATCTCTGGGAAGGAAGTCTATCAAAGAACTTGAGCCAATATATTACAATAACACTATTGAAAAGCAGAATGAGAAACAATCTTTTAGCGAGTTTTTTGGAACCCCGTTTTTCTTTAATTGGAAAAATATGACGCATATCTACAAAAAATATGTATGTAGTTAAGAGACGTTTTTGCAAAAAAGTGAATTGTATTGAAAGGGCTGGACAAAATTAGTTATAATATTTTCATCAAACATAAGCCCTAATAGGCGCAGTTTCGAAACCTGCCCCTAAGGCGATGATGCAGTTTAGTTTCTCCACCGAGCTAATTGAGGAGAAAGAAGAGAAACGTGTTGCACGTGGAGGCGAAACAGTTCATTTTTTGAATTTCGCCCCATTTCTCCTCATTTCTCCTCGCAGGAAAAACTTAACTGCAACATCGCCTAAAATAAAACACACTGCGTTGAAATCTTGATTTTTATAGAACAACTAATAAGATTGTATAACAAGATTAAGGAAATAATGGTCGAATAAGCATGTTTTTATACTTGTTTTTCGTTTTTAAACTTTAAAAACATTAAAAAAAAATCAAAGATCTAGAAAAACATCGAAAATCCAGTGATGTCCGAATTGAGTTTCAACTTAACTTTTAAAACATTTCGGAATTTGATTGGAATTTTGTATAGAATGGTTCAAATGATCATTTTAGAGTGTTTTGAACACATGTTAACGATAAAATATCATCAAAAATCCAGATTTCTGCATTTTCAGATTTTCTGGTTGTTCTTCCTAGAACCTTGAGAATGAACCTTATAGGCAATGAAATCATTAGGTTGAGGTCGGAATCGGGAGCTAACTTCTTGAGAATATCTAACAATTGATTTTTGATATCTGAGTTCTTCAAACTCTTCAGCTAATAACTGCAATATCCCGCTTGTAGAAAAAACTTCTTAGGACCCCAATAACACTCCCTAAAAATTTCAGAACGATTTGACCACTAGTTCCCGTGAAACGATAAAATTGCAGGGTGTTCGTATCTTTTTGCACGCTACTATACATGAACTGGGACTCCGAATTCGGAGAGAGGGGGTTCACGTCTATTGGATTTTTAGAGGTAGGGGGCTTAACTTTTGAAAATTTTAAGGTATTACAAACTGTTTCCATTGAAATTTCCATAGTTTTTGTCAACAAACTGCGAAAAACAATACTATTTCAGATTAATTAATTAATTTTTCAGTAAAAATCCTGTGATTTCATTAACAAAACGACGTTTTCCAGAAAAATCTACTGGATCAAAAATTTATCAATAGTAAATATAACAAAAAATAATGAAAACTTGAATATTTTTGAAAAAAAAATTGTGCAATCTCAGAGATTCGCTGGCCAGCTCGCCACTAGATCAGGACCAGGTGGCCGGAAAGTTCAAAACGAGCTGAATTTGATTCGGCCACCAGGTCGCCTTGAGTTTTCCGGCGACGTGGCCTGTGTGTTTGAAGTCCTGGAAAGCAAGCAAGACGGTGGTTTGTACTCAAAATAGTGCATTTTTTACTGTGTTTTTCACTTCCTAAGGTTGTACTCCGAAAAAACAGAAAATGAGCCAATGTCTTCTAGAATGCTCGGATTCACAAGTTTTTTGGACTTTTTTTCTTAAGCGAAACGATCTGGACGCGAGGTCGGGTCGAGCTGGACAACCTGGGCGAGGTGGTCTGCATGAACTGGACCACCTCGCGACCAGGTCGTCTGGCAAAAAATACGGGCGATGTGGTTGTCCGTGTCAATTTCAGATGGCCAGTCGGTCCCACCTAGTGACCAGCTGGCCAGCGAATCTCTGAGATTGTTGAGTCTGTCGAAGATAATGGCGCCAAGTAGAAGAGATGAACCTGAAAATGTTCAGAATGTTGTAAAACCCAGAAAAAATTGTGATTCAAGATTTTAGAAAGCAATTTCCAGCTTTTTGGTGAATTTCATACGGTTCGAACTTTATCTTGATGAAAATTAACTTTTTGTTAATATTAAAAGAAAAATTTGTATTTTTACTTTTCAATTTCGAATTAGGATGTGAAACCAGTTTAGAAAGCTAACCCTGATAGATGTAATAAAACTTTGAAGTGAAAAAATACAGATTTTCCGAAGATTTTGGAGAAATAAAAATGTTCTGCTGCCCATTATTTCAAAAATTTGCCAAATTAAGCTGAACAACCAGTAGCAGCACGTACCTCACTACTCACATTGATGATAATATTCAACAGTCCCTCTATATACCATAATCGATTTTTCTTCCGGCTGTCGATTTTTTGTCGGAATTGTTCGAAACTCCAACTGAAACTTTTCAAAAACCCATAGAAATAGCACCAGCACTGATAATGAAGTTGTCCAAGCTTCTTCAAATGTACTTCTTCTCCTCTTTTTCATAAACCAACACGCAGAATCAACTTTCAGTGCAATTGCGAGCCAAATTCGTGTAATTTACGAACATCTGTAAAATCAAAGAACATACATTTTGAACAATCTTTTGTATCACTAACTTGCTACTGTGCGAAAATCTCGCGAAATGCTCCAATTCGGTCGAGGAAGTCCGCGAAATTTCCGCGAAACGCGAAGTTCCCCGCAATTCGCGCAAATTTTGCGACGTCCCGTCGACCGAACCCCAGATTGCGCGAGGTTTGTGCGAAACGCGTGATTCTCTCGCGAAGATTGAGCAAATCGCAGAGGCCCCGCTTTTCGCGCAGGTGTCGCGGCCGTTCTCCTGAGGCGGTATATAAAAAACATCTTCGCTGAACGCGTCACGTGCGCGTGGTCAAACGGGTAAAACAAATGTTTTGGAGGTTCGAGGTCGGGTGAGTGATAAATAAAAATGATGATCTGAATGTGAGGATCGATCATAATGACATTTTGTTTTGAAATCGCGAAATTTACGCGAAACGCGTTAAAGGGGGGGGGGGTTAGACGACAAAATAATTTCGTCGCGAAGTGAAAGGCTCCCCGAAAGTAGTAAAACCTCCAAGGGATTTTTTCTGGAAAAGCACAGAAAAAATGTTCCATAAACTTTCGAACAGCTATACGTTGAAAAAAGTTCATGGAATATTTTTCGGACCTTTTTAGGCCCTTCAAGAAAAAATCCCCATGATAAATTTCATGCGTTGGGTCTTGTCGCGGTTGCTAACTTTCTTCGCAGGACCTCAAAAAATAAGAAAAGTAGCAAGTCAGGTAGAACTCGAGGCGCTGATTTTCATGCTATATTTAGGTTTTCATGAACATTATCTTGGTTTTGAGCTACTATGCGCACCGTTTTAAACAGCGTTTTGTTAATCTTTGTGTTGCTTGGGCGGGTGTGAAGCAGCAGAAAAAAAGTGCGATGGAGCGCGTTTCCTTCGCTGCCGAACGGACAGTAAGAAACCTAGACGATCTCAAACGTAAAGAATCTTCAATTCCTGCTTTTCGGGATAAAAATGGGACCATACTATTTAATTTGATGATTTATCTGAAGCAACTTGTTTACAATTAGCAAAATATTTTGAGGAACTATATAACTAGGCACTAGTCATGGTAATTTTTGCATGGTTTTTTGTCAAAATATGGACAAAGTGTTTTAAAAAAGAAAAACACGTTGGAAAAAATTGAAACACTTTGTTTGGCATTCGGTTTGTATTCAAAGTGTTTTCAAAAATAGGAACATAATTTTACCTGAGAGAATAATCGACAACCCATCGAAAAATCGATCGACAACTTCAAAAAACTTATATTTATTTCGTAGTACGGAATAAAAAGACAAATTGTTCTTTTTTCTTTCAAATTTATTCGTGTTTTTCTTATTGAAACCTGATTGAAGTTTTGGAGCAACTGGAACGAAATTAAACTGATAACAACGGAGCCAATCTGAGATTGGAAACATTTACTCTCGATCTACAACGAAGTTTCAAGCCTGATAATAAGAAAAAATTTATTGAAAAAAAAATAAGAAACTTATCATTCCGGGAATTGTGGACGGTTGCGATGAACTAGCTGAAAATAATCAAATTACAATAAATGTTTTAACATGTCCAAATTTGTTCGGTTGGTAGGAATTTTGATATGCCATGTGTTGTACAGAAACTATATGAAAGTCTTTTGAAAGTTTCAAAAGGTGAAAAGGAAATTGAGTCGAGTTTTAATAATAATTAATGCTGATATTCATGCTACACCAGCTTCTTGGTGTTCAACACCAAGAAACACCAGGTGTTGTGATTTTGTAAAATATCGAAACACGTATCATGTTTTTGTTATTGGTTATTTTGTTATTTTGAGGAGCGCAAACAACCAATTTCTCAGCTGGCAGACATTTTGAAGCAAAAAAATGTTCCGGAAATGTACATTTCAAAAATAATTGAAAATACATTGACATCTGAAACTTCCCATTCAACACATTCTTCGAAATGGAGAGCCAGAGCTGTTGAATTAGTCAGAACTGATTCTGTTATTCGAGATTATCTTCATAAAATATATTTTTATGATTATTTGGTGTTTCCCGAATTCAATCGATCACACTTGGATCCTCCATATAACACTTTAAATGGTTTTTGGGATAGGAAATATCGAAACGACTATCAGAATATTGTTGAAATCCAGAATTCGTTCTCTCAGTTGAAAATTTGAAGTTAGAAGAATATTATTTTAAAAATAGAATGAAGTTGTTGTTTATATAGAAATTGTTAATTTTTACACTGTTAAAAATTTAAGGTAATTATTTCTTCCCAAAATTGTAAAAGTGTAAAATCCCGAATTAATCAAAAGTTAGAACATATTTACTTGTTTTTATTGAAATTGTTGGCACAATAAATTTTCCGAAATAATTTTCAAAGAAGCGTTGAAGATTTCAAAAAGAAAGTGTGAACCATACGAAGTTTTTTTCTAATGATCGTATCTGATTTCAAAAAAAATCGTTTTCACATTAGAAGAAATTTTCAAAATGGGATATACGATATAGGTACAAAAATCGGATAGAGGTTTTTGGAAAGATTTGATCTCTGATGGTATCGGAAAAGTTCATTCACACTATAAATAGAAAATCCAACCGGCTCAAAACATAAAAAAATGAAACGTTCAGATTTACAAGGGGTTCGTGGACTGGCAATTCTAGCAGTTCTATGTTTTCATTTTTTCCCAACATTATTTCCAAATGGATATTTGGGAGTGGATCAATTTTTTGTTCTTTCTGGATTCCTAATGTGTATGTTATTAATGAAAAGTGAACAAAGCGACAAATCAAAATGGCTGATAGTGAAAACCTTCTATGTTCGACGACTTCGACGAATTCTTCCGTTATATTACCTTGTTATTTTACTATCTCTATTATTTTTGTACATCTTTTTTCCGGATACTGCTATTGAGCCAAATGAAAAATCAGCAAGCAAATCCATGTTGTTTTTATCAAATCGATTAAAAACTGAAGAAGAAAACTACTTTGAAATGCTCTCGTACGCTGTTGATATTTTCACACATACTTGGTCACTTTCTGTCGAAATTCAATTTTATTTACTTGTTCCTTTCATATTTTTACTCCCATTCAGAAATCTATCAATGGTTGTTATATCAATTTCAAGTATTGCCTATTTCTAGGCTGACAAAAATGAGGTAATGTGGTATTTAAATACAACATTTATTTTTTACACGTTTACAAAAATGCAATTTTACAATATGCAATTTTACAATTTTACCCATTTGCAAAAATACCAGAATACAACCTTTTTTTCTGCCTTTCTGCCAAAAGTCTAAAATGCTCATTCTCAATTAAATTTTGTTCAACTGGATATGGTGTAAATTGGATGGTGGAAAACCGTTTTCATTCAAAGCAATTTCCAAATTCAGAAAAACTGAGTTTTGAAATTTGTCATAATCGAGGCTTCAAGGCAAATATCACTGCCCTTTTACATGATTTGGTAGCGATAAAAATGATAAATTATTCGTGAAGAGCACAGTTATACTATTCAACTCGCTTTCTATTAACCGTTTAATTGTTTCAATAACATTTTGTGAACAAAAAGTAACAGAAAATTGTTGAAATTTTGGATAAATTTAAAAAATGTTGTATTCTGGTATTATTGTATTCTGGTATTTCTAATAAAAAAAATCATTGCATTCTGGTATCATTAAAAAACGTGAGTTGTATTCTGGGCGGTCATTTTTAGCATTTCTAAAAATGTTGTATTCTGGTATTATTTTTGCCAGCCTACCTATTTCTATTATCTACCAACAAGTATTGCATTTTTGAGTGTTTTTTCGAGAATTTGGCAATTTCTAGTAGGAATGCTTGTTTATATATTAAGCAAATCACCGGTTAAATCTTACAAGTTATTGGAAACTGTAGAAGAAGAATTTGAAAAAAAAGCATCCGATAATTATTTTCTCATAAATCAGATTCGATGTTCTATGAAACCAAACTCAATCTTAAGTCTAGCATTGACTTTTACTTTGATTCTCATAACATTCAACTTCCACGTATTGCCGCAAGATATTGTTAGGTATTGTATAACAATTATTTCAAAATATAAAATCTATTTTGAAATTTCAGACCTTTGATTACATTCTCAACTTCTGGGATTCTTCTTTTTTCAAATGGCGACGATAAATTTCTATCAAATAAAGTTCTCACTTATATTGGTGATATATCTTATTCATTATATTTGATACATTGGCCAGTTTATTCTTACTGGAAACTTACCAAAAATGGAGATGTCTCAAGTCTCATTTATTGTATTATTTTATCAACTCTTTTTGCAATTTTCATTTATCATTACTTTGAGAAATGGTATATCAGTTTGTCATATCGAAATGTTCTAATATTGATAGCAATCATTTTTGTGGGAAATTTAGCGACTTTGTATCATGAATCTATCAGAAAAACATTTCAAGGAAACACGACGGATTTCAGTACACTTGATGGTATTACTGATGATATGACACTAGATGATGCTGAGAAATTGAACGCAGATTGGACTGCTCATGACTATAGAAATCTGATTTTTGACAAATGCGAATATGAAGATACCAAACCCATAGGTTGGTGTAAACTTACTGATTTCGGAAATGAATCGAGAATTGTAAATCAAAAATCAAAGTATAAAATAATGGTGATTGGTAATAGTTGGGCGGCTAATCATGCAAAACTTATATATCAAGAATGTGGTTATAAAGCAAAAGTGATGATGATTGGTGCAGCTCACGGGTGTGAACCGCTTTATCCGTCAATGAATTTGGAAAAGTGTATAAACAATGTTACGGATTTTCGAAGACATGTTGAAAGGTTTAAACCTGATTATGCTATTCATATTACAAGGTTGAAAAAGTTTGTCGGGATCTATATTATTGTATATATTTTCAGACACATATCCTATGGTCTCCCATTTGTTAAAACAGGTGATTTTCGAAACGATCCAGTGTACAGGTTTATGTGGAATCAAGCCAAAATTCTATTGCAACATATCAAGAATAAGTTTTTTATTCTGAATGCATTTCCGAGAGCTAACGCCACCGAAGTCGGACAAATTGTGAAATATATTAGACAAAATATGACATTTGTAGAGATAGATGTGAGTGAATTAGATTTTATTTGGTTGTTTTGAATTTTGAACTTTTTAGAAAAAATTAATTGATGAACATCTACTCGATAATGCTCGAGATAGATATTCTCAACTTGTCAAAGATTGCGGTGAGAAATGCGAATTATTTGATTATCTTCCGAAATTTTATCGAAACGATACACAAACTTGGAGATACTTTGACGATCGTGGATTTAGTTTTTTTACTGGCCCAAATCATTTATCTTATCACGGCTTGGAATATGTTAGAGGTGTTATTAGAGGAATTTGTGAGAAAATGTAAACAGCATATAATTTGTCTCTTCTTGTTTTTATTATAAAAATGAAGTTTTTTACATATGTGTAGATTTTTCAGCATTTTGATACAAAAGTTATCTCACATCAATCTAAAAACTGTATGTATGTTGTAGCCCGTTAGAAAACTTCAACAGGATGAATCTACGATACTATCTTGAACGTTCTATTATATTGAATTTCGTAAAACACCTTACGGCTAGACACCAGATGAAAAGATAGAGATAACATTTATTTTTGAAAAATGCGAGAAATCGACAAAAAAAGTGATTCACGTTACGTGAAATTAATCGACCTTATGAACCCACTCAGAGATTCGCTGACCAGTTTTCTCTCCTAAAAATAATGTTCGCTTTCCAGCGCCTAATCACGTTTCGAGGAAAAAGTAGAAAGTTTTGCTTTTTCTACCTTTTTTAATAAAATCCCGATTGGGTGGTGTCTCGATGGAAGAAGCATTTTTCAACCCTGTTCTCATTTTTTGGATGTCTAAATTTTGGACATTTGCGGATTTTTTCCGAAAATCATACAACCGCGAACGTCTAAAAGGATCCGATCCTGGACCTTCTGAACAAAAAACACGTGATCTAACCACTTGACCATTTCTGACACAGGAAATGACTATCGTTTTGCTAAGAAATGCTCGAAGAAAAATCCAAAACCGAAAGAAAGAACGAAAAAAATAAGAGTGTGTGCCAACACCGACTGCCCGCATACACCAAATCCTACGCGCAACCTTGACGCGAAATACCGGCTGTGTTTTCGCGAAGAAACTTCTCGGGATTTTTAAAAATTGGGAACCCCTCCCCCCCAGATTTTAGAAATGGACACGTTTTAGGTATAACATATGGGAACCCTGATAATCTCTCCAATGTCGCTTTTCCCTTGGAGATGGAGACTGTCCCGCCTGGGAGCTAACAGCTCCTAGTAAAAATTTTAAAAACAATGTTAAAAAACTCACTTATCCTCCAGTTTTCCTCGTTTTTAAAGCTTCAAAAAATGTTTCGATTTTTCCATGATTTCGCTGATGTTTTTCCTGTAAAGTAGACATGAGTCAAACTAAAATAAGTACTTTGAACGGAAGAAAAATTCAAAAATGTACATTTTTCATAAAATTACTTATTGAGCACCAGTTTTAGTATAAAACTATCGCAAATTAACTAGACGTGTGTTTCTTGTACTAGGGAAATAAATAAATATGAATTTTACAACAAGTTTCATTCAAATTCATGGAAAAAACAACAAAAAATAAGTGAATGAAAAATTTCCGAAAAACAAAAACAAGACAATATAAGTAAAAATGGAAGTGCGCCCTATTGATAAAAATCGCATGCCCGGAACACTCTCAAAAATGTGTGTGTGTTTCGCTGTTTTTATAAGACTAAAACTGTGTGAACTGTATATTTTGTTTTTTCGACGTTTTTCTGCATTGGAAAAATATGTTTGTTTTTATCTGCATTGTCATATAATTCGAATAAATCTCCCCATAACGTCACAAAAATGACACGGATTTTCTGTCAATTAATCGGAAATATAACCCATTACTGAATTCGCAATGTGGAATTTAAAGAAGTCCCATAGAAATCTTTTGAAAAGTAGAAGTCCTACTGGCGGTCTTCCTCGAAAAACCTAAACCTACATAATGAGAAGGTTATTTTAAAAAAAATTCATAAACTTTTAAAAATGTGTTACTTTCGTTCTATAATTTGGTTTGTAATCAGAAAATTCTAATTCGATTTGAATTTACTACTGTTGAATTACATAGTTTGTCAATGTTATTCAAATTTTAATTGAATATTGTTGCCTGTTTTAGGACTTTTAATATTTAAAAGAATTTAATTTGTATTTTCATCAAACAAAAGATCATCGGAGACAAAATCTTCCAACTTTTTTTTGGATTAAACACGTTTTGCAAATGCAATAGCGGAATATCGTTCAGTTCTATCGAAGAAAACACAATTTGTTTGATCAAGATACTTCCCAAAATCTTTCAATATGTAAAAAATCTAGATTTTCACTTGTTTTCAGAATTCTCTTACTGTTTTCGTTTTCATTACGGTAATTTCGAATTTCATCTTTATAAAAGTGTCAATTTTGAAATATCGTGATGTATGTTTATTGTGTGTGACGCAGAGATATTCGTCAATCCGAGACGAAGTTGATAAACCTTGGTGCCAATTTTATATAAAGCATCTAGATTTATCATGAGAGCGTTTCAGAAAGTGTGTACGCTCAGAAAAAAATCGTGCTTTTTCGCGTTCAAGGTTTCTTTGAAAGATTTCGTCTCCGATCGACGATATCTTTTGTTCAATCAACATACAAATTGAAACACAAAAAATTTTTCAGGGCATAAAAACCGGTCGTCCAGAACAAGTAAAATGCTAAGATTTCACAACCCAAAAGAAAAAAACGACGGGAAGTCGGAATTCATATTCCAATGTGATAGAACAATCAGACGTTTTGCAGTTTTTATATTAAAACATCGAGAAGAACTGTAGAAATCTAATAAATAACCACAGAGCACGACAAATCTGTAAATATTGGTTTTTCGGAATAATTCTTACTAGGATTACTGTAGTTTTTACATTTATACAAAAATTTAGTGTTAAAATAATAAACTTACTGATCAACACCCAAAAATCCATTCGGAAAATATTCCGAAAAAAATGAAAAGCTAATACTGAAATTATAGCAATTGATCTAATTCCCTGAAGATGTCCTTTTTTTGTCATTATTTCTAGAGAAAAACGTTAAAAACCAGGGAAATCAAATTCTCAAGAAAACTGTACATCAGATATACATCTTGTTTTGTTCGAGAAACTCGATTTTGCAGTTTTATCTTATTCATTTAGTAGTCGAGTTTCTGTTGTGGACAAACCAAATGAATACATATCTGATCCTGCTGAAGAGTTTTTTCCAATAATTGTATATGCGAGAAATTTGGTTCCCTTGCTTTTGAACATTTTTTTATCAGAAAACAATTCGATAATGGGGAATTTTGATGAAAATTAAATACTTTTTCCAAATGAATATATTCATTAGCGTTCTACAAGCAGGATCATCATCCGACTCAAAAAGCAAAAACGAGAAATTCCTCGAGTCATTGGTTTCAAATTTCCAATTGGTCCAAAGTTAAATACAACGTGATAAACCGCAATCTCTAATAATCATAAATTTGAATTCACTTTGGAGCCCTAGCCTCATTACAAAAATGTATATTTTACATGTTTTGCTGAGTGGTTAATATGATTCCTCTTCTTCTCGTTTTTCTTTTGCATTTTTTCAAAGCAAACAAACATGCGAAGAAATAAATATTTTTGAACATGTGCCAATTAGTGTGGTCTCACCACGCCGCTGAACAACAAACATTTGTGTGTACTTCTCGAGGAGGATTTATTAAATTTTTTGTTTTTTTTTCTTGTTTCTCTGTTGCGAGCTCCATTAACCATCTTTTCTTGTTTTATAATGAATGTTTCTCTATTTAACATGATGAACATCTGATGCATTTAATGATAAAAGTTTGTTGCATAGTACGAACAGAATCGTACGAGGTTTCTTATCAGAAAAATATTTTAAGAAAAAAAACAATCCACACATGTTCGTTCGTTTTGTCATCGTGCTCATACCAAAACGTGGAGTTTTCAAGGAGCCTTCGCTCAGAAAAAGAAGAAAAGACCATTTTTTATATTTCGAAATACGAGAGTTAGAGAAACAATCTTTTTTTCTTTCTTTCGTTCTCCTCAATTTTTTCAAAGTTTTTTGCTGTTGTTTACAGGTTGAAATGGTTGTGACTAGGTCACGCTCGAAAAACAATCGACCCGCTGGATCGAAGGATCGATCAAAAGAAAGGTACTTTCATTTCTTGTTTTTGATATAATCCAAAAAATCGATTTTTTCTCTCAATAGATTCATGTATCGACCCCGTTCGCAATTCGATGACTCAGATGCTTATGTTGGCTATCGACCAATCGATCACTATCTTCAATCAGACTGCCTTCTAACTCAAGAAGAACTCCAACGATTAGATGAACACGTATATTCAGCTGTTGACACATCTTGGTTAGATGAATTATGTATGAAAGAGTTTTGGAATCGAGTTGTCGAGTATTATCCTCTTTGGGTTGCACCAAATCTTTTGACATTGGTTGGACTCATTATAAATCTAACAACCGTTCTCATCCTCTCATTTTACTGTCCAACAGCAACTGAAACTGCTCCATCATGGGCTTATTTCACAGCAGCTTTGGGATTATTTATCTACCAAACTCTTGATGCAACAGGTATTAAAATTGTGTGAATAAAAACAAATGAATTTAAAAATTTCAGATGGTAAACAAGCTCGTCGAATTGGCGCATCTTCTCCACTCGGCGAACTTTTCGACCATGGTTGTGATTCAGCTTCCCAAGTCTTCGTCACTTTAAATGTGTGCTATGCTTTACAGCTTGGAAGTGTAAAATGCGGAGTATTTGTAACTTGTCTCATCTCAGTTTCTCTATTTTATACAGCCCATTGGAGTACTTATTGTACCGGTCAACTCCGATTCTCTCGCTTTGATGTTATCGAAGCGCAAATGTCGATTATTGCGTTGCTCGTTGCAACTGCAATTTTCGGACCAGGAATTTGGAGTATTGGAGTTCTCGGATATACGTTGAAACATTTGATGTTGATCGCAGCGTTTATCGGATTTGTTTATCAAGCTGCCGGATATTTTAATGTGATTTTCACAGATGGAGTTGGCAAAAATGGCTCAACTGGTGAGGTTTTTTATAAAAGTAAGATTTAAGGTAATCAATACATATAATTGCAGTTGCTGGTACATCAGTCATCTTTCCATTATTCCCTCTTCTCGCCGTTCTTATTCCATATTGCATGATTTATTCGAAATCTAACTCTACAATTTTCGATGATACAATCGTTGTTTTCGTTTTACAATTCGGAATAGTGGCTGCAAAAGCAACAAATCGATTAATTGTTGCACATATGAGTCGAAGTGAATTAGCTCTTTGGGATTGGATATATATTGGACCAATCATGCTTATGCTAAATCAATATTATGATTTCGCTTTTAATGAGAAGACCCTCTTACATTATACAACTGTATATGTCTACATTTCATTCCTCGTTTATTTTGTTTTCATAACTCGTCAAATCTGCGATTATATGGGAATTTACTGTTTCACAGTCACCCGAAAATCCAGCAAAACAAAATAATTAACCCTTTTCCTTAATTTTTTTCTTTTTTTTCGGAGCGATCCAATTTCTTCAAAGTAAAATTATATTCTTCTTGTGCATATTTTAACAGTATTGACACGTGTAATCCAATTTTTTCCAGCGCATTTGAAAAAGTTGATATGATATGAATAAAAAGTTATTTTCTTTTAAATACTCATTGATACCGAACTATACTTGAATTATGTAAAGTGCGTTTTTTGCCGAACGATTTTGAATATTTAATTTTTGTATTTATTATTTACTGATATATGAAACAATCGGTTATTTCGATATTTATGACAAAACATGAGGTATTTTTTGTTATATTGACCACCCATGGAAAAAACTTGATTTTCTTTGGTTTTGATTTTTTGCCTTCTGACAAAAAGGATTAGTTTTGGTTCTTTTTCCAAAAATAAAAACGTGAAATTTTTCCCGAAATCATTTCTTTTCATTTCAGTACATTTCTAAACCATCAAGCAAAATGTCGAATCGTGACGGGCCAACCGAATCGCAATATGGATTTGTTTATGGTGTTTCGGGTCCGGTTGTAACTGCGGAAAAAATGGCGGGAAGTGCAATGTATGAATTGGTTCGAGTTGGACATCAGGAATTGGTCGGAGAAATCATTCGACTTGAGGGCGATTTTGCGACAATTCAGGTTTATGAAGAGACTTCTGGTGTGACTATTGGTGATCCTGTTTTGAGGACTGGCAAGCCTTTGAGTGTGGAGTTGGGACCTGGTATTATGGGAAGTATTTTTGATGGAATTCAGAGACCGTTGAAGGAAATTGCGGATATTACAAGATCGATTTATATTCCAAAAGGTGAGCGGATTTGTCTCATAGGTTTTCGATAAATTCTTGCGGCCGAAGATTTTCTAGGCCATCAAGGTGGTTATCAACAAATTTGCCATGTCACCGTTCCGAAGAAGCCCCAATAAAAGAGCTTTCGTAATTTTTAGCACTATAAAAGTTCACCTATTTTTCAGGTGTCACTACTCATGCCCTATCAAAAGAAACCAAATGGGATTTCTCTGTCGCCAAAGATATCCGAGTTGGTGCTCATGTCACTGGTGGAGATGAAATCGGTTCAGTCGATGAAAATCTTCTCATCAAGCACAAAATCCTCCTTCCACCAAATGCTTGCGGAACAGTCACATTTGTCGCATTATCCGGATCCTATACAGTTCAAGACACATTGTTAGAACTCGAATTCGCTGGAAAGAAACAGAAATTCTCGATGCTTCAAGTTTGGCCAGTTCGTTCTCCAAGACCATGCGCGGAGAAGGTAATCTGATTATTTTTTAAAATCTTTTTTTTTTCAAAATTACTTTTCAGTTAGCCGCAAATAACCCTCTCCTTTGCGGTCAACGTGTTTTGGATGCGTTGTTTCCATGCGTTCAGGGTGGAACAACCGCGATTCCTGGAGCTTTTGGATGTGGAAAGACTGTGATTTCACAATCACTTTCGAAATATTCGAATTCGGATGCGATTATTTATGTGGGATGTGGTGAACGGGGAAATGAAATGTCAGAGGTGAGCTATTTTTCTCCATTAAAAAAATTCAAAAAATAATCTGAAACCCCTATTTATTCTCTCCAGGTACTTCGAGATTTCCCTGAACTTACAATGGAAGTTGATGGAATTACAACATCAATTATGAAAAGAACTGCATTGGTTGCGAATACTTCAAATATGCCTGTGGCTGCGAGAGAAGCCTCGATTTACACAGGAATCACTCTAGCCGAATATTTCCGAGATATGGGTTTGAATGTTGCGATGATGGCTGACTCAACATCGAGATGGGCTGAAGCGTTGAGAGAAATTTCGGGAAGACTTGGAGAAATGCCAGCCGATTCTGGATATCCCGCATATCTCGCAGCACGTCTCGCATCATTTTATGAACGAGCTGGAAGAGTCAAATGTTTGGGAAATCCTGAAAGAGAAGGATCGGTGACAATTGTTGGAGCTGTGTCACCGCCTGGTGGAGATTTTGCAGATCCTGTCACATCTGCAACTCTTGGAATTGTTCAAGTTTTCTGGGGATTGGATAAGAAATTGGCGCAACGAAAACATTTTCCATCGATTAATTGGTTGATCTCCTATAGTAAATATATGCGCGCTTTGGAAGAGTTTTATGAGAAAAATTATCCGGAATTTGTACATTTGAGAACGAAGTGTAAGGAGATTTTACAAGAAGAGGAGGATTTGTCGGAAATTGTGCAACTTGTTGGAAAAGCATCGCTTGCTGAATCAGATAAGATAACCCTGGAAGTTGCCAAAATTATCAAGGATGATTTCTTGCAACAAAATGGCTATACAAAATATGATCGTTTCTGCCCATTTTACAAGACCGTTGGAATGCTCAAAAATATGATTGGATTCTATGATATGGCAAGACATGCGGTTGAAACAAGTGCACAATCTGAACATAAAATAACTTGGAATGTTATCAAGGAAAATATGGGTGATCTACTTTATCAATTGTCAAGTATGAAATTCAAGGATCCGATTGCTGATGGTGAAGCGAAAATTCGCAAAGATTATGAGACTCTCCTTGAAGCTATGCAAAATGGATTCAGAACTCTCGAAGAAGTCTAATTGCTCTTTTTTCGTGTGTATTTCCATTTGAAAATGTGATATTTTATGTGTAATTCAATAGCTTTAACTTTTTTTGATTGAAATTATAATGCATTCCAGTGAATTTTATGAACCTTTTATACTTTTCAGGTGCGTTTTGTATTAGAAAAAACTGTAGGGTTCGTTTGGCCGCTAGAATATTGCTAGAAATTAGGCACAAAATATGAAATTTTCCAGATTTTATGCAGGAATCGCTACAAACATGCTCATATGTCTTACCCAAGAAAAATCGAAGATGTCGAATGCTTGTGAAACCCGGAAATCTTTTTTGTGGAGAGCACGCTATTTTTGACACGAAAAACACGGTATTTCTTTTTTCGCTCTTCTTACTGTAACTACATATCTGGGATTATAAATAAATGTTCTCCTACTTTTTATAGAATCGTATTATTTGCCCGAATGATTCGAAACATACAGTACTTTTGTGTGAACTCGAAAAACACTTGTTGAAATGTAATTCACGAATATCTGAAGAGGATTATATTCGGAAAGATGCAAATGCGATTGTGGCCGAGACGAAGTTTGATGAGAAAATTGATCGGAGGCCAAGTGAGGTGGGATCTTACAGGGTTGGGTTATTTTTAGAAGAAAAATCGTGTTCAGGTCCGATCTTTTCTGAATCAGGAAGACTGTTTTTTGAAGAATTCCTAATTTTATTAAGTTTTTCAAAAACTTATAAATTTCCAGATATTTTATTCATTGCTTTCAGAAATTTCTAAAATTCAGTTCGAAAAAATCGAATATTTTCCTCCAAAATTCCTCGAATTTTCCAGGAAGAAATCATCTCTGTGATCCACAAAATTTGGAAATATTATGAAGAAATTGCGAGCCATCAATTAATTATCGATTTTCGCCACTCGAATCTTGTTCAAAATCACATCAATTCCAATCCAATTATTGGAAAAGACAAGAAAAAACATCTAATTCAAATTGGCTCGATTTTGGAGCATTTGATAGAAAATGGTGACTGTCGAGATGAAAAAGGGACTTGTGTATTTGAATTAGGAGCTGGAAAGGTTTGGAAACCTCATAGATAAAATAAAAGAAAAAATGTTGCAGGGTCAATTGGCTTATTGGATATCAAAATCAGTTCCAAATGTGAGTATAATTTTGATGGATCGAAGTGGTTGTCGGAATAAATTTGATAGTCAAATGAGAAAAGAGAATCCGAATTTGGATTTTCAACGATTTCGATGTTCAATTGAACACATGGATTTATCGAAAATCGAAACATTGACAAATTCCAACAAAATTATTGCAATTTGTAAACATTTTTGTGGAAGTGCAACTGATGCCGGTATTCGATCGCTAATTAATAGTGGATTAAAATTCGATAATTCTCTACTCATTCCTTGTTGTCATCATAAATCAAGATTTGCGGAATACGGTGGCCATGGATTATTGAGAAAATTAGAAATTGATGACGAAGGAAGTTTTGCGGCTTTGAGATATCTTGCAAGTTTCGCAACAAATGGAGCCGAATCTTTATCTCAAACAGAATATGAAGAAAATTCATGGAAAAATTTATATCCGCCTGCTGAATTGGGTCGAAGAGCGAAAGCGATTCTCGAATTAGGAAGAGCTGAATGGCTGCAAGAACTTGGATATAAAACCAAAGTTATCGAATATGTTCCAGCGGATGTTTCCCCGGAAAATTTATTAATTCTAGCCAAGAAAATCTAATGTGCATTTGTGATAAACTTAATATGTATTTCCTATGTGCTTTTCAATTCTGAGAACGAGACGAAAATGAAGGAAAAGTCATTTTCAGATCGACCCACTTCCTTTGAGACAAGCAGGAAGGAAATTGAAGAAGAAAAACGAAGACGTCAAGAAATTTCGAAACAAAAAGTAATCCTGACATCATTTGAGATAAGCAGCGATTAACCTGATGACAGAAATACTTACGCACGTATGAAAGATAGATTTAGAAAGTTGTTTTTGAGAGGATAAACTAATATTAGTTTTACGTAATATTTTTGCGTGATCTGAAATTTCATTTCAAGAAAAAACATTTGAAGATAATTTATAGATTCTTGCGTGATCTGATTTTTTTTAATTTCATTTCGAGAGAAAGAAGAAAGACATTTCGAAAATATAAATATTGAAAAATCCGAATTTCCGATAGACGAAACCGAGGCGGAAATGAACTTTAGCCTTCTAGGAACATGGCATTTTTGGATTCAGAATTTTTGGAATGTTTTACGGAAATACCAAGCTATTTTATTTTAGATATTCCAAGTTTTATTCTGAATTTCTTATTTTCCGAGAAATGTTAGAAACATTTGTGATAATTCTTTGAAAACTCAAATTTTAATGCCAAAAAAAAAACAAAAATTCAGGACAAAAATCCCCACAAAAAATTTTCAAATTTCAAATTGATCACCAATCAAATATTTTTTATTGTTCAGAAAAATACGTTTTTTTTTGAAAATTAAAATCTGAACAAACTTCAATATATATTAACTATACAAATCAAATTATTTGTTTCAATTCACAACATCTACAGTAGTCCTCATCTCACATATATTTGCAAGAAAAAACAAACTTCCTTCTAATGATTACATAATCCAATGATCACTCATTTGAGAAGGCGGAATAATATATTTGGAATTGGAGGAAGACGATTGAAATTAAAATTTGGGAAACATAATTTTCGATTTTCACCGAACTTTAAGAGGTGAACTTGTTTCAGAGCTTTAATAAGTTTTCCAAATAATCGCAATTCAGATGTATATTTTCGGATCACAAAGAATACCTAGAAGTTAGTTTAACTCCCTCCAAATCCCAAAAAATCCCAAAGTCACGTAATATTTACAATCTCTCACAATCTTCCTTCTTTTTTCTGACGTAAATAATATTCTCGAACCGAATGAAAAGCATCACAGGGGTTTTCTCACTACCGAGTCAATGCAAAATTGTAATCGAGCAAATAGGCTCCGCCCATCTTTTTCCGCACAGACATGTGGGCGGAGCTTAGGTTTTCAGATTTTCAAAAAGAAAATTGAAAACCCTTTGGCTCAAAAGACACACAAATAAAAAGAAAAAGTCGGGCTATATGTGTGTTTGCAGCGACCGACATCTCGCGAGGCCGGCCACACGCTATTGTTTTTTTTGTCGGCCACGTAGCGTGCTGTTTGCGGAGGTTTTTTGTCGTCAGATAAAATGTTTTGTACGTGATTAATTCTCGGTAGTGAAAAACCCCTGTGAAGCACTATTCTTGGCCACCAATCTGCTATCTATTTTCGTATTCCCTCCTTCTTTTCTTGTTTTTATTTTCTCATGAATTAGAAAAAGTGGATTATCTCACTCACTTGCTCTGATATAGAAAAAACAGGGCGGAGCTTCACATTATATTTAAGCATCGAGAAAAAGCATAACTAATAATCTTATTTTTCCTTCTCTGAACAAGAAGAAAGAAGAAAATGTCGATTTTATACGAAGACGAATTTGTGCGATTGGGACAATTCACATTGTTCGTCAAAAATTATCAATTTCCGAGCAAGAAAATGAAGGCGATCTCGTTGGAAGCAATTACCACTCTTTGGTTTGAGGTGAGCTAGAGAATTTGAAATTTTTATTCAAAATTTAAAAATTGGATTTTTATAGGAGCAAGAAACTTGCAAGAGCACTACAACGAAAATTTGGGGAAAAGCTTCGTCGGCTAGTATTTATTGGGCACTTGATGTTAAAAGGTAAAAAATTTTTAGAGAAGAAATGTAAATTTCTAGACTTGATTATTTGACATAAAAGCTCTAAAGGTGTCCAAGAGCCGAAAATCCTATTTTTGAATTCAAAATCATTAGATTTTTAAGGTGTGAAACTTTCGAATTTTTTAAAAAACTTTCTGAAAATTTCTCAAACTTCTGGAGATATAGCACTGATTTATTATTTTTCAAAAAACAAACCATTTTGATCAGAAACTCGGAGCTCTCCCCATAAAAATTACAAAAATTGTCCTTTCTAGTTTTTGAAAACTTTTTTTCGATGATCTAAATTTTCCAAATTTGGATTCTACACCTTTTCAATTTTTCCCCGGAAATAATCTGAATAATTGTTTACCACACACCACAAAAATAGAAATACCCGAATGAATAGGCGATTAATCAGCCAGCCACTCAAGATTATTTTTCCGTTTTTTTTCTCTCAAACAAAAAATGATATCATTAATCATTTTCTATAATTCAATGACGCATTATCTTAAACTTTTCTTCTTTTTCAGATCAATTGGTGGTTTATCACCTCGTTCGCCTGCAAAATCAAATGTTGTCATCGAAATTGGCGCCAAACTTCGAGTTGGATTCTCGGTGGAGAATATTGATGAATTTATGGAAGCTATTCGAACACTTTTGGATTATCATGTTATTATTGTGAATTATATTAATTTACCTTGATTTTATCAAAGTTTGTACCCTCATTCTCTGATTTTCACTTTGATTATTTTGTTCACTTTTTCATGCGATGTAAATAAATGTGTATATTTTTGGTATCCAAAAAACTGTGGGTGGAGATTAACATAAATATCTAGATTAGTGCCAAAAATTAGTCAGTGTTGCTCTTCCAAATATATTTTTCTCTTTCTCTCTGGAAAAACATATTCAATAATTTTCTAGTTTTTTTTCTTGAAATATCCGGCGGAAATTCTCTCTGCTTTCAGAGAATATTTTTCTCACAATCAAAATTAAAAATTAGTTGGGGGTGGAATATATAAAGTTCGTTCTCAGAAATAAAAAACATCCACACGTGTTTTCCGAAAATCTAAAGCTTAGTTAGTCTGGAATAAAATGTCCTTTCAATTTTTTGGGAAAAAAGAGAAGATTATTCAGGAGTACTGTAGGTATTGGCTTCAAACAGAATGGCAAGTGTACTATTGTTTTTGGAGGAGATAACAAGGAAGTGATTGGTATTTTTAGAAATTTTTGAAATGATTCTGAGAAAATTATTTTATGCCTCTGTCTGATTTTTCAGCGAATAAAAATAGAAAAATAAATTTAGCATATCTCATAACTTCTGAGAAAATATCTGTGTAAGCTAATAATTATTGCAATCTTGGGACCTTGCCAAAAATGTTATTTTTTCACAAATTTCAAAAATTTTATTCCAGTTTACAGAATTCGAAATAGTTCCAGGTTTTTTGTTAGATCAAATTAACAACCAATTTTCATTTTGAAAAAAATTACTTTAGTTTCATGCTTGGATAGTTTATGAAAAAATTTAAAAAAAAAACATATTTTTTGTCAAAAATGTAGTTTGAGTGTTAAGATTCTCCAAATTCTGGAAAATACCCAGACATTCCAGACAAATTGGGAAAAAATGACGAGGCCAAAAATATCAAGAAGCTCCGATCATTAATCAAAATCTTGGAATCCTGCCAAAAATCTATTTTTTGCACAACTTCCGGGAACAATATTTCTTCTTGAAAACAAGCAAGGCTTCTTTTAATCCCTAAAATGGTTGGCTGTGAAATTTTGAAATCAGAAAAAAAGATCATTAAATTTTATGTGAATATAAATTTTGAACATATTTAAATTAGGTTATCTCAACATTTTCATCATCATTCGCATTTTCTTTCCATCTGTATTTGTTGATCCCAAAAGTGTCAAATATTTTTTCTTTTCAAATTGCCAATTTTCCTGAAAACATCAGCTGATACAACATTTTGACATCAAAGAAAAAGATAAGATAAACCCACATGAAGTTTCGTCGAATTTGCCAAAACTGGGAAAAAATCTTCAAAATAATCGATAAATTCAAGCGATTCACCAGTTTGTCTCATCTCATTTTGCACCGGTGGACGAGAAAATACAATAAATATTAGGGATGAAAACAAAATAAAGAAGAATTGAATTTTGGTCATTTTTTAGAGTGAAATACGTAGCTAACCTTGAGCGGTTATGGTTATTAATTTATTTTTTTTTGTGGACAAAAATGGAGAGGGTGGAGAGAAAAAAAGAAGAAAATGATCAAGGAAAGAAAAATGATGATGGATGGTAGAAAAGACGAAAGATTCGAAGGAGGAAAAATCGAAACAGACAGTTATTGGAACGATGATGAATTATTGGTGAAGGAAGAAGGAGGTTGGAAAAAACATGAGTGAAAATAATAATAAATGAGGGTGACCAAAGTGTTACATTAAATTATTGTAGGTTCTACTGTACTTTTTTCATATCAATTTCTATTTTTGGAAGATGGAATGCGGAAGAAACTGATGTGAATTTGGAAATTATGTGTATTTGTAAGATTTCTGAACTTTTTAATGAAAAATATTCTGGAATTCACGTGAATAATTGGATTTGGATTTGAAAACAAAGTCTGAAAAATTATGAAATTTCTGGAATTTTTTGGGAGTTTGAAAACTGGGTCAGGCCCAATTAATCAGTTTGATTTTTAAAGTCCAATCCATAACTTTTCTCAAAAAATCTGTTCATATTTCTCCCAGTTTTGATTCTTTCAATTGTTTCCTGGATCATTTTTAGACCTTCATTTTTGTTTTGAAATCAGACATTTTTGAACCCTGGAAAACTGGTTGTAGATAATAGGAATCAAACATCAGGAGCGCAGTGATATCGGTTCAGAAAAATACTACTTCTGAAATTTGTGAGATGAAAATTCAAAAATCACTGTTTGGCCACAATACGGATTATATCATTAACACGGTGTCTAATTTGGTTCTGAAAATCATATTTTTCCAGATTTCTTTGATGTTCGAACAGTTGCCAGATTCTCGTGTTGTAGAAAAATTGAAAATGAGAAAAAAAGAAAAAAGAAGAAGCATGTACAAAGTAAACACAACAAAAATATGCGAAAAGTCAACATTTTACCACAACCAGACAACATTCTATTTTCCTCCTAAATACATACTAAAATTAATTATTTACCTTGTTTTCCTTTTTATTTTGTTTTAAATTCATTATTTTTATTCAAACAAATTTCTGATTTCGAAACATCTTAAAAAGAAGATCTCTGGCATTTGAATCAATCGATAAATCTCTAATCTCGCTGGATTTTGAGTGGGTTTCTTCCCGGGCATTATTTGCTCACAAGCTGCTTCTTCGAAAAATTTCATTTTCACCCAATTTTTTTTGCGACAAAGAAATAACTTTTTTTTCGAACTTTTTGATATTTCAGATTGTCTAGCTAGGAAAAAATGAACGGCGGGTATTCACCACAACCACCACCAAGAAGATATAATAGTACATTGAATGTGGATTGTGTTGATGGAGTTTATCGACAAGCTCAACAAGTCAGCCCGTTGACCAAGGTTTGTAGATAACTTAGATTTTTAGAATGTCTGAAAAAGATCAGGGTGAGCTAAAGTTTAGAGAACCAAAAAAAATAAATTGGCTCATTTTCATTTTTTCTGAATCGGTACAATTTTTAGAAAAAGTCGAATTTCAATTAAAAAATTCGGAAAAAAATCCTTTTTTCTTGGGTCTGTGAGGGAAATTTTTAAAAATTGATTTAATTTTTAGAAATTCTGAAACTGATCTGGATATTTAACAGAAATCGGGCAATCGAAAGAAAATCCTAAAAAAAAACATAAAATTTTCAGCAAGTAAATCATTTGGCGTACGAGATTCCGAAAAATAAATACGCCCAGAACCCATGGAATTATGCTCCGGAATTTTTGAAAGTTTTTGGTGATTTGCGTGTACATATTGGTGGAAGAGCTGTTTTTGATTGTGTTTTGTTGGGAAGTCCAAGACCCAAGGTAAGCGGTTTTCTGGGAAATTATTTTCGAGTTACCAGAATTCTACGAGAGGTTTATCAAAATAATTAGATATGATTTCCCTGGATAGAAATTCTGTGAAATATAAAATGTTCCCAGAAAAACAGAAAGTTATTCAAAATTCCTAGAACATGTAAAATTCAGGTTTGCTGGCTATTCAATGAGGACAAAATGCGTTTCACAGATGTAATAATCGAAGATACAGCAGATGTTTGTCGTCTAACAATTCCATACGTTCAACCACATCATTTCGGAAGTTTCACAGTTTTGTGCGAAAATGAAGTTGGTCGTGCAACAGCTCAAGCCAATCTAATGCCTCTTTATGAATAAAACAACAACAATAAAAATGAAGTATATTTATGTAACAGTCAAAGAGAAGAACAAAGCAATCAGTGTAAATGATAATGTTTTGCTTTTGTTGTTTTGTTTCACGAGAAAATAAATAAATAATAAAAAAAATGATGAGACCATTTAGTGGCTATTATGGGTTATTTATCAGACAGATTTTGGGATTTTAGAAACATTCATCATTTCATTTTTTCAGTTTTTTCGACACTTTCAGCATCAGTTTCGTACGTTCTTCCAATAATTGACGAAGTTCGGTGTCAAGTTTCAATTCTTCGCGCTCGAATTCGTCGTTTATGTCGCGTTCGCGAGCGGTTAACTAGAAAGGAAATCAAGGGAACTATTTTGAAGAAATGTTTTTTTTTAAATTTTTCCACCCAAATTTTCACTTACCGCTTCTTCGTGTTTTCTCATCTCTGCTTCAGTTGAATCAAGTTTCGATTGGAATTCTTCGCGAAGCGCAAGTTCACGGCGTGCATATTCATCTTGATATTCGCGATGTTTCTAAAATAATTTCATTTAATTTCAAAAAAATCTTCCCAACATTTTTTTCCTACCGCTGCTAATTTTTCAATAATCTTCGGTCCAGTTTCACCATCACCAATCTTCATTTGTTTCAATCTTTCCTTCCGATAATCCTCATACAATACTTCGTGTGTTCTTTGTCGCATCTCATCAACATTTGTTCGCAACAATGCTTCACGTAACTTCACAAAATCACAATGTTCCTCATTTTCGACTTCAACTATACCCCATGGATATTGTCGAGCACGAACCATTTTCTCGCCTTTTTTCACAAAATCACAACTTCCAACAACTGCAAACGGAACCGCTGAATTCATTTGTTGATTTGTTTCTGAAACTGTTGCATCATCAACTGGGAAAGTGTAGATTTCGATGTTTTGCGATTTCAATTCACTCATTATCTTCTTTTTGAATCGAAGAAGTTCATCTTTACATGTTGTATCGGATTTGGCTATAACTGGAATCACATTGACACGTTTTGATAATTCTCGAAGAGTTGTCAAATCCAAAGCTTTGAGACCGTGTCCAGTTGGTGAAATAAAATATAAGCAAGCGTGAATTCGAGAATCTTCAAAATATCTCAACATTCTTCGCGGTTTCAATTCTTCTTGTAGATATCTTTCAAAATGTCCTTCGAGATAATCAACAATCACTTTGGCACTTTTATCCTTATCGAGTTGATCACCAAATCCAGCTGTTTCAACCAATCGCAACTTGACACGTATTCCACCTTCGGCGACTTCTGAAAATTTGAGATGTGAATTTAATTCCAAAAAATATCAGGTTCTTGGCTCACCATAAGTCTTTGTTCTCAGCTCAACAGTTTTTAATTCATTATTGCACGGCTCGAAATCAAGCTTCATATTGAAAAGTGATTCGATAAGTGTTGTTTTTCCCATCCCGGTTTCACCAACACACATCAAATTGAATTGAAAACCAGCTTCGACTGCTTTTTTGACAAGTTGATGAGGTAAAGAATCAAATCCAACATGTCCATTCAATTGCATAACCCGACCATGATTCTCGAGCTAAAAATTGAATTGAATTTAAATACCATTAGAAAGAAACGCGCCCCAAACTTACAATTTTTGAAACTGGAATTGATGGCGCGGCGATTGTCGGTTTTTTCATCGTTGTATTTGGTGTATGAGATGGGATTGGTGGTGGTGGATTTGGAGGAAAATGCGTTGGCTTTCTGTCAACGTCTGTCATACTGAACTTTTTTGATAGAATCACTGGCAAATCGGTCTGAAAACACAAAAGTTTTATTTCGAAAAATTTTATAAACAACAAAAAAGAAACCATAGATCCTTTAGCAGACATTTCTGGAACTATCACAACACTTTGTAGATTCAATTCCTCTTTTTCAATCCACGTGGTAAAGTGAATAAAAATGAATAGCGCGGAAAAAGTCAAACTAATTACAATTAATATAATTGGTAATGAATAGATAATATCATCAATGTTCATAGTCTAAACATTTCGTAAAAACTGAGAAGAACTCTATGTTCAAAAGTAAACATGTCAAAAAACTCATCTCACGCCTAGAATCTGTGCTTTTTGCTTTGTTTGGAAGAAAAAACGTCAGAAAAAAAAGAAAATGAAATCGTCTTTTTAAATCTCCCGGTTCGCAACGGAGCGCGCTTGTAGCGTCATCAGCGGAGTGTTGTAGGACATTTGTGCGCTATTTTTTTATTTTTCAAATCAAGTTTTTTTTCACACAAGTTTATAAGTGTCAATTGAAATAAACAATTTAGTGAGCAAATTTAAAATACCTGTAGAATTATTAATTAATTTTCCAATTAGAAAATTATTCGATAGGCACATGTTTCCGCTTAAAACAACAACAATGACAAGTCTTACAAGCATGTAAAAATACAAGAAACGCGACTAATAAAATAATACACGAAATGTGTACAATAAACCAAGGAAATGAGGTATCAACAGGCAATTGAGTGGTCGTTTTAGGGGGAAGAATGATCGAATTCTTTTGCTGCGCATCAGCCGCGCCCACACCATTACAATAGTGACCTAGGCAATAACATGTGGTTATGTTCACACTGCAAAAAAAAGAAATTGAGCAGATGCATTTGCAAAGGGAAAGAATATTAGACTCACTTTTTACGATTAACATATTTGGTCAGCGATTCACAAACTATCTCGTTTTCTCGAATTGCGATGTGTCTTTTAGAACATTCTCGAACTATCGCTGAAAATTTGAATAATTTAAAGAAAATTTTGAAAATCAAAAGTTTACCTATAGTTTTTCCAGTATTTTCAGCTTCAAGACTTGTTATATTAACAGTATAACATATTCCCGAACATTTATCTCCATCTTTTTTGAGTTTCGATTCGACTAGACAATTATCATCACTGATTACTGAATCACCTTCATTCACAGGTAATCCATATTTCACCCAGTTCTACAGAAAAACAATTTTTTATAATTTTAAACAGTTTTGATGTACTTCTGACTCACCCAAACAGCATTTCCAGATGCACATTTATGACAAGAATGTGCATTTTGAAAATCAGGAAAAGAAAGCAAGAATAAAACAATAGGAAAAATAATCATGACGACTTTTGAATCAACAAAAAGAGAGATATGAGATGTATTATTTGTACAATTCTCACTTTTCTATTTTTTTGGACAGGGATATTGAAAGCAAACAAACAAAAATAGTAGCTCCAAGGAAGAACCTTAATAAAAGATCAACTTCTTTTTCCTCTTCGAAAAAAAAGGTTCCAAATTTACATAACAAATGAATGCATAAATAACCCGACCGACCTCACCATATGGTTTCTTTCCTCTTTTTGTTTGGCTGGTTGGTTGGTTGGTGAAAGAAAATTTCAATCAATCGATAAATCAAAAAGTCAAACAAGAAATGCAAGTGCAAAAAGTACATTTATAAACAAAGATGGGAGTTTTCTTTCTTCATTCGATTTTTAATGGACCTTCTGTTCTATTGACATAATCAACAAGTCTGCGGCCAGTGCTTTTTCCAGATTTCGCATTCAAATAAATCTGGAAAAATAGAATATAAATATGAGGTATTGGGAATTTCAAAGAGACCTTCTCGAATTGCTGGATTGTCAAATATCCATCAATTTCCGATGCTTCCGATACCACATCATACAAAATATTCTCATCAACTTTGATGCCTTTGGTTTTCAAGTAATTTCCTAGGTCTACTTTACTGATGTAGCCTTTCTGACGGGAATCAAGTAATTTGAAACGGCGATTTATTTCATCCGATTCTTTCCTGAAATATACATTTTTGAAATCTCCACGTCATAATCCTACTCATCAACACTTACTTTGTCAATTTCACCTCCCTCTTGATCTTTCCATTATAATCTGATCCCATCTCAATATTCAAAAATTCTAAAGTCTTTTCATACATCTTTTTTTGTTCAACTGGAGACCATCCCAATTCTTCAGCCATAATTGCAACAATTTTCGGAAGAGCCTGAATTGAAGCTTCAGTGTCTAAAAATGACAAACGTGTACGTCTCGCAAGAAAATCAGCAGGTTCTTGTGCATATTCTCGAACTGCATATCTAACTTCACCTTCGATGATTGGAAATTTTGGATGAAGTCGTCTTCCAATCGGATTATGTTTATCTCCACTTGTTTGACACAATCCAATAACTTCTTCCGATCGATCTCAATTGTTTTTGCAAGATGAATCGCAGTGTCTTCAGCAATTCCATATTTCTCAATCAAATTCCGATAAAACGTTGGATGCCAATCATGCGAACCTTCAAGTGCTAGTCTTTTTGTAATACAATCATTTTCCGTTTGAATTGGTCCAACTTCCAGCGCTTTATCCAATGTTTCTTCAGCAATTTGTCTATAAGTTGTGATTTTTCCTCCGGCAATTGTAACCAATCCAGAAGGAGCAACTTCAATCACATGATTTCTAGCAAGTGTTTTGGTATCAGTTTTAGTTGGATCTAATACAAGAGCACGAATTCCAGACCAAACACTAATTATATCCTCTTTTCGAATCTGATTATTCTTGTTCAAAATATTATTCATCTCCTGAAATAAACATTTTTGTAGGCAGGGGAAACATATTTTAAAATAAATAAATAAATACCTCAAGAACAATATCAACGGCTTTATCTTCTGCTTTTGGATGGAAAGTTAGATCAGCTTTATGATCAGTCAATCCAACAATAGCTCGATTTTCCCAAGGAATCAGAAGGACATAAGATTCTTTTGCACCAGTGTTTGCGATTGCTGGGTTAGGAGATGGACTGAAAAATTACCAAAATAAGGAAAACCTACAGTAACCCTCTCCCTTTACCAGTAATGCTTTGGAAGTGTGAAATGAATTCCAGAACTATTGACAATCATTTTCTTGCACTCCTTATCATCCATTTTCCGAATTGTATCAGTAAATGGGCCTGTAGCATTTATAACAACTTTTGCACGAATATGATAAGTTTCTAGAGTTTGCTTATCTCGAACAATCACACCATTTACTTGTCCAACATCATTTTTCAAAAATCCAATAACTTCTGTATAATTTACACAATCTGCGCCATGTCGAACTGCTGTGAGAATGTTTGCTAGAACAAGCCGCGCATCATTCTGCTGCCCATCGTAGTATACAAATGCACCTTTCAATCCATCTGTTTTGATCATTGGGCAGATCTTTTTTGCCTCATTTCTCGAAACAAATCGAGATGGGCGAAGGGTGGTGTTTCCAGAGAAGAAATCATACGATTTAGCGCCTCCCCAAAAATATGGAAGTTGCCACCACCTGCAAAATCAATAATTATATCCAGAAGACTTGAAAATCCAAATAATGATTCTACTTACTCATAAGCTGGAACAAACATCTGAAAATCGTTCGTGAGATGTGGAGCAATTCTCATTACTGTAGTTCTTTCTTCAAGTCCTCGTTTAACAATTCGATATTGCTCGAGATCTCCTTGCAACAATGCTTTTTCAAAATACTTCACTCCACCATGAAGAAGCTTTGTTGATTTCGAAGATGTTGCAGATCCAAAATCACCATATTCAACTAATCCCGCTTTCAATCCACGTGTTGTTGCATCAAGTGCAAGTCCAGCTCCAGTCGCTCCACCGCCAATCACCAAAACATCGTATTCTTGATCTTTAAGCCGTGCCAACATATCCGATCTTTTCGGCAATGCCACATGAGTTTTTTCATTAATCAGTGTAACTTTTCGTTTTATATATATTCCTTTTATTCTTCGCTCATTTGTTGCATCAATTGCATAAACTCCGAGAGCTGAAACACCGACAAATGCGGCCGCTCGATGTCTCCAATTTTGCCACATTTTATCAGGTATTTCGGAGATAAAAATGAGGACCGCAAAAATAAAAACATCGCTTTGGAACAAAAACAAAAAAAAAATAGGTCACGTTGTAATTCGAGCTTTATTATTATTTTTTTGTACAAAATTTTACACCTAGCAAAAAAACCAGTTTGTACATAAATAGGTCCTATAAAAGTGAGTGGTGTGTCAGAAGAACCATTCAACAAAAAATGAAATTCCTCATTCTCGCAACTTCAGTTTTGGCAGTCTCGGTTTACTGTGGTGATTATGCAGCAGGTGGTGCAGCAGGAGGAGGTGGTGGTGGTTATTCTGGAGGTGGAGGTGCAGCTGCTGCACCAGAAGCTGCACCTGCTCCGGCTGCGGATGCTGGAGCTGCAGGAGGAGCTGGTGGTTATTCTGGAGGAGGAAGTGCAGCGGCTGCGCCTGCACCAGCTGCACCAGCTGCTGATGCTGGAGCATCAGGTGGATCTGGAGGATATTCGGGAGGAGGAAGTGCAGCGGCTGCACCTGCACCAGCTGCACCAGCTGCACCAGCTGCACCAGCTGCTGATGCTGGAGCAGCAGGTGGATCTGGAGGATATTCTGGAGGAGGAGGTGCAGCAGCTGCACCTGCACCAGCTGCAGACGCTGGAGCCGCTGCAGGATCTGGAGGATATGCTGGAGGAGCTGCAGCTGGAGGTGGTGGAGGTTCGTATCCAGCCAAAGCAAAGATGGCCAAATTTTTGAGAGTTGCTGCATAAATCTGACGAGTACAATTTTTCCACGGTTCAATTCTTCTACGGTTTTTTTCACAAATTTGTAAATAAATTCTTTTTTCTGTACAAATTTATTTATTAAAGCTATTATTAGGAGTGCGAATCAAAGAGTTATCTTTCGAAATACATTGAATCGAATGTGAAAAATCACCAAGAGTTGCATTTGTTGTTTTCTTCCCAACTGGTTCGAAAATATTGATCCACAAATGCTTTGCCATTATTGAATGTCCAAGTTTACTTGGATGAAAAATGTCATCGGAATAAAATATTTTACTTGGTTTTCCTTTATCATCAGTGAATATTATATTGTATTCCGTTATGAATGGTTGAACAACAACACTGAATTTTTTACGGTCTTTGGAATATTTTTCTTGTAGATCATACAACACTTTTTGGTAAGACTCCAATAAATCATCTAATGCTTTTTGAGAACTTTTCGATCTTGCGCGTTTACTGAAAGAACAGAAAAGTTTTACGTTAGATTACTGTAAAACACTTACTTCTCAATCCACAAAGATCTTGCTTCTAGAAATAGTTGAGGCTTTGGAAGGCCAATAAGCATAACAATTGTGTTTGGTAACATTTGTTCAATATAATCCAAACAGTTTTCGATGTTTTTTCGGAATTTTTCAGATCCAATAGGCGGTGCAAAACCTAGTCCTAAATTTCCAACATCATTTGTTCCAATGAAAATTGTTATTATTTTCCAATCTTGTTTTCGAGTTTCAATTTTTGATGCTAGATATGTTGCTTGTCTCATCAGATCTTCTGAAGTGGCACCAGGTTGAGCGAAGTTATAATTGAGAAGGGTTGAATTTTCAGGCCGTAGATGTTGCAGGATTGCTAAATTTTAGGTTTTCTATGCTTCGAGAGTAAAAACTTACAATAAATTGAAATTTGTTTTTCGATTGGCTCATTTCCAGAAATAAAAGAAAATTCAACATGACGTGTATCATCAATCATCGAAAGTGCTCCTGCCTAAAATTTCCAAATTATCCCCCGTTTTTTTTGAAGTTTCTCTCACCGTGATGGAATCTCCCAACGCTCCAAGAACTTTAATATGATGCGGATAAACCTTATCAACATTTTCAGGAGTATTAAAATCAATAATTTTGTTATATTCTCTCACACATTCTGCTATATTTTTGGCACCTAAAAATTTCGGATTCTCCACAAACTTTGGAACTTCTGTTTGATAACTTTTTTTGAATAATGACATTTGCAATAAAAATATTGTTAACATAACTGCAAATAATACAAGATACTTTTTTGAATGTTTGAATTTTGAAGGAGATGTAGAGGAAGAAGAAGATCGAAGTAATAATGGTTCATCCAAATAATCATCGAACTGAAATCGATAATTTTTTAGTTGAAAAACAAATTAATCTAAACTAAAAAGAACTAACATCATAATAATTTTGCGACATGAATGAGATGTGGAAAATAGAAATGAAGAAAACGAAGATGGCGATCCGAAAATGGATAACGTGTAGATTTTAGCTTTTGATAAACAACGTTTTCATTTTGAACATGCATTTATTAACCGTATTGAAAGTAAAGAAAATGACAGAAAAGTAAAGAAAAGACAATTATGCACGGTGTCTGACGATTCGGCGAATATCCTCTTCCTTCAAATACAGTATGCACCAGAAGCGTCTGAAAAAATCTTTTATTGTACAGTGATACTTTGAACCTCACATCGTTACCCATTGATTACAAATATTTCAAACGAGTTCTCGTTTTAAAAAACAGGCTTGTTTTGGTTTCATTGGAATTGTCACTGAAGTTTTGTGTATTTTTTTTTGAGGGAAAGTGTAATGTGAGAATAATAAATGTGCGAAGAATATTCAAAACAAATAAGGAACCAATATTGTGTTGAACAGTTGTAAATTTCCCTTTTTTGTAGAAGCTCTGAATATTTTGTAAAAAAAATAACCAAACAAGTTCTGCAAAAATTACTCATGACCGAAATTGTTCCATCTATGATCGACTACCACCGGAAATCTTATCAATCAATGAAAACAGCTGTCTTTTGAAGTAAGTTTGTTTCTTTCAATAAATATTTTTCAAAAAATGTGGCTCAACATATTTTTCCTTTTCGCTTTAATCATTTCACCTTCATTTTCTTATTCAGAACTTGAAAAATGTGATTTTGCTGAATCAATTGAAGTTATCGGATGTGTATCGGTAAATTTCTTTTTTTCTCAATAATTATTCAAATCATAATAGATTCCAGCCTGTTTTGGATATTGTGACCAGATTGGATGATATTGGAAATATGACTCGAGCTCGCGCTTTTCGTATCAATGAGGAATGCAAAAATACCTCGGTAATCTTTATTTCGAGTCTCGCCTCTACAATATGATATGTTTTCAGAGATGCCTTTCAGCTATAAAATGCACTTCTGATCAGAAATTGGATAAAACCATGGATGTTTTGTGCGATGCTTTCAGCTATTTTTCAACAGACTTTTTTGAGTGCCAGAAGAATATTACTCGTCAAAATCCTCCGTGTATCAGAAAAATTGGAAGTCAATCACAACATATGTTGAGTATGCAAACAGTATGTTCAAATTTATATTTCCATAAATTTTCCAAAATTTTCCAGGAACCCGAAAAATTCTGTAAATTCACCATAAAAGCTTCAAAATGTTTCAAAGAGGAGATCACTGATATTTGCGGTGAACAATATTGGACACCAATCAATACATATTTCAGCAAGTTGAGCAAACTCGGAAACTTGCCATGTAAATTGAATTCTGTGTAAAATTACTGTAGTTGTAAAATAAAATGTAATTTTATTGCTGCATTCGCGCTCCATTGAGAAATGTGTGCATTTGTTCGTCGTCGTGTTTGCAGAAAGAAGAAAAATAAAAATTTTATTTTCGAACACACCCCGCTGAAACGAGAAATGACTGTTTTTCTACTGTAGTACGCAATCGAAAAGTGTGCAAACACCGCGTCTCTGCGTCTCTCGAAAATTCACAATGTTTTGTTCGTTCAAAGGAACATACATTTATTAATTTATTGGGTCTCGAAAAGCTGGCCTTCCTGGGCTCCTAGGAATTATGAATCTTATGGTTTAATGTAGATCTCGACACGCTGAATCTCATGGTATTTTTCATTTTTTCTCTAACGCCTGTTTTCCTAACGAAAATTGGTACGCCAACTTTTTCATTGATTTACGTTGCTGATTAAAGGGACATGTATTTATTTAACCGCGTGGTCTCGACGCAAATCGTAACTTTCTTCGCAGGACCCCTAAAAATATGAGTTACATAGTTTAATGTAGATCTTGAGACGCTGATTCTAATGGTATTTTTAGTTTTTCATATAACGACCTCTAAGTTATCGAAAATTGGTACGCCAATGAGAACAGCATTTTTCTTATTTTTTCATTGTTTGAGCGGGTGTGCGAAAAAGTCCTTTTTTTGTGTGGGTTTTTGGGGTTTTCGTTACTTTTTCCAGGAAAAATCTTTCTGAAAATTGGACAAGAGATAAAGATTTTCTGAAAATGAAATTTGAATCTCGATTTCCAACGTGACCTGTTTTATTTCTCTCATTTTACGATTTCTTTCGACATTTCATTTTCAATTTTTTTTCAGAATGGTGAAACAGCCACCTCCTTCGGGTTCTGTGACCAGGGATGCAATGGAACAAGATATGATCTCATCAGTAGCCGAAAAATATTGGGCTCCATTCAGCAAAGATCGACATCAACCATACGATGCGAAACTGGTTGAAGTGATTTATGAAACAGAAATCATCAAGACCGGGTTCAACCCAAAAAAGATAAAAATGCTCGAATTCAGTCAGTATTTAGAATGCTTTCTTTGGCCAAATTATCAACCTTCAAGTTCAAAAGCATATCATTTATCTATAGTTGTTATGATCAATGAAAAATATCGGGAAAGAACCGATGCTTGGCAGGTATTCCATATTTTTCTTTTTGTTGTTGTATCACAAAGCTGTTAATTTCAGAAAATCCTCGAGACACCGGAAAACTTTCCTCATTTCTTCCAAAATATCATGAATTTCGCAATCGCCGATGAAACAGTTGCAAGTCAATCAGAACAATGTGCAATTCTCACTTTCCTTGTAAACGCATTCAATTCTGTTGAAGTTGATCTTGTTCAGAAAGTGACCAAAAAGCTAACATCAATCGAAATTTGGGATAGTTTATTGGAAAGTCAGCGACAAGATCTTTTCAAAAAGCAGAAAAAACTAAAGAAAGTTTGGGAATTAGTGACGCGGAAAATGAAGGAAACAGATCAAAAAGACAATGGAAAAGGGTTATTTGAACGAAGATTTATTTGGAATTTGATTGAGAAATTTGTCAAAACTTTAAAATCCGTTGATGACGAATCAAAAGATATTGACATTGATGCTATTCGATATTGCGAAAAATTCATTGAACTTCTAATCGATCTCGAATCTCTTCTTCCAACTCGTCGATTTTTCAACGCAGTTCTACATTCTTCACATATTTTAACTTATTGTATACAATCAAAATTGATCTCATCAGACGCTGGAAGTCTATTTTTCCAACTGGTTCAAATGCTCAAATTCTATGCTAGATTCGAAATTGACGAGTTTACCGGAAGACAATTATCACACAAAGAAGTTTCTGAACAACATTATGAAAGTGTGAAAAAATTGCAAAAAGCTGCTTTCAGATATTTTCAGTGAGTTGTTTTTTTAAAGAATTTTTATTTATGATGTCGAATCAATTCTTTCAGTGATGCTATGCCTGATTTCTACCTCTTGAATGTTTCGGGTGTCGACACCAGAAGAGCATTAATCAAACAGTTTTCTGGAATGAGTCATGAAGATGTTTATAGATTTGCCGAATATTTGCACCTTGTTCCAGAAAAATCGAACGAATCGCTAGAAAAATATGCAAAAGATTTTCTTGTTGAAACAATTGTAAGTTTAATTCACTCAAAGACCAAAATTACATCATTTCTCCTCCAAATTTTTGATCATTTCGTTGCAATAAATGCAACAAATTACCGACTCACTGATAAGAAGTTATGTTTCTTTTTCTTCCAGACATTGGCATGTGAAAGACGACCAAATCAACTGACTCAACTCAACGAGAAACCACTTTTCCCAACAGAAAAAGTGATTTGGGATGAAAATGTTGTTCCATATGAACACTATTCTGGTGAAGGAGTTTTGGCGTTGGATAAATTGAATTTACAATTTTTAACCTTCCATGATTATTTGCTCAGGAATTTCAATTTATTCCAACTGGAAAGCACATGTAAGTTTTGTTTATCTCAATGATTTTTGCAAAACAATAATTTCAGACGAAATTCGTCAGGATTTGGAAGATGTGTTATTCCGAATGAAACCATTCCAACATGAATCGAAAAACGAGACAGTATTCTCTGGTTGGGCAAAAATGGCACTGCAAATCGAAAGTTTCCAAATTAGCGAAGTTGCGAAGCCACGAGTTGGAGAAAAATCGCCGGCAATTGTTCGAGGTGTTTTATCAGTAAATGTTGGAAGAAGATGGGATATTCGAGCAGAATGGGAAAATATGAGAAAACATGATGTTTGTTTTTTGGTTTCGTGTCGAGCCAAACAATCTGCTCGTGGAACTTTTGATATTCGCAAAAAGTTTTCGGATCAAATTGAAGTGACAAGTGTAAGAGGATGTGATATTGAAGGAATGTTGGATAATGATGGATTACTTATTGAAGAATATGATAATGGACAGAAAAAGAATCAATTGACTGGAGATGTTAGGAAATTCAAAGTGCTTTTGGATCCAAATCAATATCGAATTGATATGGAAAATGTTGCTGAAAAAGGTGTTGAAGATGTATATTATACTTTTAATTTGGTTGTTCGACGCGATTCGAAGACAAATAATTTCAAAGCAGTTTTGCAAACAATTCGAGAATTATTGAATACCGAATGTGTTGTTCCTGATTGGTTGACTGATGTTATTTTAGGATACGGTGAACCGAATAGTGCACATTATTCTCAATTGAGTAGCGCAATTCCTGAATTAGATTTCAATGATACTTTTGTATCCTACGAACATGCTGCAAATTCATTCCCTGGTTATAAAATTGTTTGTACCGAGGAAGATAAAGCTAAACAAGTTCCACCATTCCGTGTGAAATTCCAAGATTTGGAAAAGAATCCGAGTGTTGAAATGAAGGAGGCGGATAAGAAGACGATTTATATCACACCGGTTATTCGAAAAGCTGTTACACCATACGAATATACACCAAATCGAAATCAGGTGCAATTTACACCACAACAAATTGAAGCAATCAAATCAGGAATGCAACCGGGTTTAACAATGGTTGTTGGACCACCGGGAACTGGTAAAACTGATGTTGCTGTGCAAATTATCTCAAATATCTATCATAATTGGCCAAATCAACGAACTTTGATTGTCACACATTCAAATCAAGCTTTGAATCAATTATTCGAGAAAATTATCGCTTTGGATATTGATGAAAGACATTTATTGAGAATGGGACATGGAGAAGAATCACTTGAAACTGAAAAAGATTTCTCGAGATATGGAAGAGTTAATTTTGTATTGAAAGAAAGACTTCGATTATTGAATGATGTGGAAAGATTGGCAAAAAGTTTGAATATTGTTGGAGATGTTGCATATACTTGTGAAAATGCTGGATATTTCTTTAGATTTTCAGTGAGATTTTGAAAATTACCTCTGTTTCTTATAAAAATTCATATTTTCAGGTCTGCCGAGCTTGGGAAGAATACTTTACAAAAATTGTCAAAAAATCAGATATTTCTGAAGGAGGAATCTCTGCGATTTTCCCATTCAACAAATTCTTCAAAGACATTCCTCAACTTTTCACTGGAAACAATTCAGAAGACATAAAAATTGCACATTCTTGCTGGAAACATATTGAAGCAATTTTCGAAAAATTGGATGAATATCGAGCTTTTGAATTGTTGAGAAATGGAAAAGATCGAACCGAATATTTATTAGTGAGTTTTTGTTTTCTTTTGGGAAAAGGGTGTCTACATGAAAAAATAGAAAAGTTCTAATTTGATTGATTTACATATGCGGCATAATCTGGGGAGGTAAAATATTCGGGGGTATAGGCGAAGTTTTGAGCAGCAAGATCTTGATTTTTTGGAGTTCCGGATTCTGGGGATTTTTCCATTTTTGCACGCTCCTTTTCTGCATCTCGACGCATTTTGAATCGCCGATTTTGGAACCAAACTTTGATCTGAAAATATTTGAATTGTTATTGAATAATTAAATTCAAAATTACCTGATGTGGCGTCAAATTAACAATCTTCGCCAACTCGTGCCGTTCTTTCAACTCAATTCGATCCGATTTCTCAAATCGCTCCTTCAAAATTTGCAATTGTTTCGATGTATACGGTGCTCGACACACTTTTGCCCGCTCATTTCGTCTTTTCATCATATCTAAATCATTGTATGGTCCAGCCATTGTCGGAAGTTGTCCCGGATAATTTGGCATTGCTTGAGCAGCGGCGGCGGAATAGTATGGGTCGTGAGGATTTGCTGGACCTGGTGGCCAGAAATACATTCCGTATGGAGGATAGCCTCTGAAAAATTAGAATTTGTTTTTGAATTAAATCGAGATGGTTACAAATCAAAACAATTTTTTCAAAAACTTACATTGGAACTCCGTAGTTGTAGAATGTGTTTTGTTGAAGATTTGGATCTTGTTTCATATTCTCATCATTTGGCATAACATGATGAGCGTAGAATTCTTGATATTGTTGAAGTTGTTGTTGATGTTCTTCAACCATCGCAGAATGTTCTTCAGAATATCCAGAAGATGAACTGGCAGCCGAAGATGGAGAAGAGATCACCGTTTTTTGCTCTTCAAACATGATTGAATGAATGAATAACTGAATGATTTACAAGTATCAACAAACTTTCCTAAGCCACGCCCCTTTTCATGCGCGAAAAACGAAGAGTACTTGATAAAATAGCGCTACAGCTTCCTGAAGGCTTTGTATTGACAGTTGGTAAAAAAAGGTGACAAATTTGAAGTGCAACAGATGGTTGAATTGAAAGAAAGGTGTACCGATTTTGTGTGTTTTTATTATACGCTAAAAATTTTCAGATCAAGGAAGCAAAGATAATTGCAATGACTTGTACACACGCAGCTCTCAGGAGAAATGATTTGGTGAAACTTGGATTCCGATATGATAATATTGTGATGGAAGAAGCGGCGCAGATTTTGGAAGTTGAGACATTCATTCCACTTTTGTTGCAAAATCCACAAGATGGACACAATCGATTGAAACGATGGATTATGATTGGAGATCATCATCAATTGCCGCCAGTTGTGCAAAATCAGGCATTCCAAAAATATTCGAATATGGAACAATCGTTGTTTGGGCGACTTGTGAGATTGGGAGTGCCGAATGTTGAATTGGATAAACAGGGTCGCGCTAGGAAAGAGTTAGTTTTTATGGGGTTTTGAGGAAGAGCTGAAAAATCTTTCGAAATTTTTGAAGAGCGAGGTTGTAGAACTCCAAAACTGAGCCCAAATTTCAAAATAATTCAATTTTGAAATGGAAATGTTGAAATATGTTCAAATATGGCTGTTGAAAAATTCCCTGCACTATGTATAATTTTTTGGAAAAAAAGTAGAAAAATCGAATTTTTTGATGCAAAACAAAATTTTTCTGAACCTTTTTCCTGAATGTTTAGAAAAAATTTATATTTTCATTACTCATAAAATTTTATGGGTTCGATTTTTCATTGATTTTTCTGCTGTTGTTTTTTCCCACGAATAAATTTTCATATGAAAATATCAATATTAATTTTTTCCCAGAATCGCTGAACTTTATCAATGGAGATATAAAAATCTTGGAAATTTGCCACATGTTTTATCGTCCGACAAATTCATGGTGAGAATACGCTATTTTATTGCTCAAAAGCCCCGATGGGAGAAAAATCAATTTCTTGTTTTTCTTTTTCTCGCTGGTTTTTTTTGATAAGACCTGTCAAGGTTACACGCTTTTTAGTAGTAGTATTATCAACAAAAAAAGTAAAATGTTGCGATTTTTGAGTGAGAGAGTTACAAAGTTTTTTTTTGTTCTACAGGGTGCAAATGCTGGTTTCGCATTCCCATTTCAATTCATCAACATCGAAGATTTCAATGGAAATGGAGAATCGTGTCCAACACCGTATTTCTATCAAAATTTGGGTGAAGCTGAATACGCCGTCTCGCTTTTCACATATATGAGAATTTTGGGATATCCCGGAGAGAAGATTTCGATTTTGACGACTTATAATGGACAAGCTCAATTGATTCGAGATATTATTCAGAGAAGATGCGAGAATAATCCATTGATTGGACCACCTGGAAAGATTTCGACTGTTGACAAATATCAAGGACAACAGAATGATTTTGTGATTTTGTCGTTGGTTAGAACCAAACATATTGGACATATTCGGTAAGGATTTGAAGAAATGAAAATTTAAAGTTCTGAAATTTCACTGCAATCATCTGAAACTATGTGCATTTTTCTAGGTTTTTTGAATTTTTCAAAATTTAAAGACACGTAGAAAACTAGAAATCGTTCAAAAATCATTGTTTGCATGTTTTTTATCATCCTTTAAATAGTGGAAGTACATAAACAAAATTGAAAAATATTGAGTTTAGCGAAAGTCAAAAAAAGAAATTTCCTTTTTTGAAATCGCTCAGCCGACGCAAAATTTAGTGTTTGCACAAATGTTCGTGATTTGCCGCACATGTGTGCATTCTTAGCATACCGTACCACCACATTTTATTTATTTATTTCTTTTTTCAAACGAACAACACACAACTTTGAAAAAGGCGCGCGTTCAAATTTTGAAGATTACGAACACACAATTCTAGTTTTCTACGTGTCTTTAATCCCAAACCTCCTTACTCAACCCCCTTTTCCCCCCAAAAACCACCAATTTTTCTCCAGAGATGTTCGTCGTTTGATCGTTGCCGTTTCTCGTGCTCGCCTCGGTTTATTCGTCCTCGGAAGAATGAATTTGTTCAAAAATTGTTTTGAATTGACAACTGTTATGAAATTGGTAGGCCTCAAAATTACAAGGGAAAAATTTAATATCAATAATTTTGCAGTTCACCAAAACCGTCCCGAAATTGCTGCTTTTGCCATCCGAAACAAATCCGACTGAGAGAAAATTGAACGAAAGAGCAACAGTTTGCGATCCAATGCCAATCGAAGATGTCTATCATATGGTCAAATTCGTACACGATTTCTATATGTGTAATGTGGAAGCATTAAAAGCCAAATTATGAAGCTGCAGTTGCGCAACATTTAGAAACTCAAAGACAATTGAATCCACCAGTTCAAGAAGAAATGGACGTCGAAACAGAGGCTGAAAAAAGACAACGAGAACATTTGGAAAAGAAAAAACAAAAAGAAGAGGGAGATAAAAAAGAGGCTGATATTGTATTCGAAGATATGGATCATGAAAAAATGGAAAACGTTGGCATATAATTTTGTTTTATTTTTACGTTTTTTTTGTTATTATTTATTTATTTACTTATTTATAAAATATTCTCAAAAGTTTCTTTCTGCAGTTTACCTTGTTTCTTTTTCAAAAGAGTCTAATTGAAACTCTTTAGAATATTTTTGTTTTATTTTAGATGGTCCAAAACTGCTTCATTCATATTTAGGGTTCATCAACATGGCTGCTGTTGAGGAAAAAATAAACGAGCTCAAAGTCGAAGATAATCAACAAGAGCAAGAGGATGATATTGTGACACCATGGAGTGTTTCGACGAGTAGTGCGACTGGAATTGATTATGATAAATTGATTGGTGAGGATTTTCGGGTGCTTTTTTTGGAATTTAGAAAAAGAGCCAATGAAAAGTATTCAGAAACTTTGGAAATCCTCAAGCCGGTTCCACAGTATGTAATTTACCACGTCAAATATCTAGAGCTCAATTTTTGTTTTTGTGCTTGATCCGAGGATTTTTTTCTAGAAAAATCAATCCTGATTTTCTTCGATCCCAGATAATTTACTCAAAAAGTCAATTGTCACAAAAACATCATTCATTGCTTGCATCACATAAAAAAATGAAACTATTTTGGATCCTCCGCTTTTCTTTTCTGCAATTTCTTTGTCGCATGCTTTCTGTATTCCTCCAAAAACGGTCCAAAATTCTCTCTTTCAATCAAACCTTCTTGCGCAAAATATTCGAGAAGACAAACATGAAGGAATAAATATTGAACATGCGATTGAATAGCCTGAAATCTCATATTTCTCAATTCGTGTGCAATATCAACCATATCAATATCGGGTTCTTGTTGAATTCGAATATTTGCATAATCGATGCCAACAAATGTCGCAGTTCTTCCAACTCCTGCACTACAATGAACAACGATTGGAGAATTATCCGTATTCGCTTTTTTGACCCATCGATATAATTCTAACATTGGTTTTGGATCTTCTGGTGCAAGTTGATCTGGCCACCATGGAACAAATACATGATTTATATCCATTGGCTTCGAATCAGCTTTTTCAGTGTCCAAAACAGTCATTACACTACAACCAACATCTTTTACAGGCTCTGGCTCTTTTTTCGAAAATGTCACTTCCATTTCACCGTATTGTTCTTTATCACCTTCTTTGCTTGGAAAATATTGTGAACATTTTTCAATATCGCCTTCAACCAACGGACATAACATTAGAATATATTTGACTTTTTCTTGATAACACATTGCCCAAAAATCAGCAATTGTTTCTGGCAATGGTCCTTGTGTCAAAATATATTTCGTATCCGAGTCGGGAATTGTAACCCAAGAAGCGTGAATATAATCGTTTTTTCGATTTTTGAGCACAACTCGAGTTTCTTCGACACAGTAAACATCGGCATAACGATTGAGAGCGATATTTGCCTCGAATGCCGTGTATTTCGCCTTTGATGGTTTGTATCCCTTGATCTTCTCGCGATGAATTTTACTCAAAGTGCTACATTTCTGAAAATTATCATTTAGGATAAGTTATCTTGATTCTCGAAGAAAAATAAGAAATTACCGTCTGAAGAACTTTCAACGCCCATTCTCTTCTCGCATCAATTTTATCCTCAGTTTGTTTGGTATCTTCAGTTCTCATTATTTGGAACTTCTTCTTATCTCCTCGATTCGATTTATCCTTCTTCGATTTTCCTTTCGATTTTGTAACAACTTTTGGCTCATCTTTCTCTTTTTTCTCACCTTCTTTCGATTTTCTATTATTGTTGTTAATATTGACAATAACATCCTTTGATCGATTCGATTCTTTCGATTCAGATGATCCTTTCTTTTGTGTTTCCACCGATGTCATTGTAACATTCTCCTTCGATGCAGATGATGTCTTTTTCTCAGTATCCAATTTTTGCGGTGAATAGTCGTTTGCCGCTTTTTCCGGTGTTCCACTATCTGCAGAAGCATGCAGATTCACTCCCTGAAACAAATTAATTTTCTGAAAATTTCCTACTCTCCGAGATAGTTTTACCTTCTCTTTCTCCTTTTTGGCGCATACAGTAATTAGAAGCAAAACATTGCATACTGATAACAAAACATATATGATATTATCGAATAACAGGTTAACATCAATCATTCCCTCTTTCAATCAAAAAAGAATAAAGTGTGGAGAAGAACACGTTTTATATGGGGAAACGCGTGGAAATAGAACACGCGGATATTGATCTCGTGAGAAGATAAGAGAATTTTTCAAAACCCTGGAAGCTCCTTTTTGAAAGTCTAAATTTCTCTTAAAAAAAATGATAAATGACAACATGAAATTTTTTTTTGAAAAATTCAAATTTTTCCTATCAACTTTCTCAAAATCTATTTCCATTTTGCAGTGAAATTCGGTTGCCGCAAACTCGACGATGAAATAATTGCGCGATTCGAACGTATCACCGGCCACAAAGCTTGTCCAATGCTCCGACGGGGAATGTTCTTTGCTCATCGTGATTTCTCCGCAATTCTCGATCGAAAAGAGCAAGGAAAACCATTCTTCTTATACACTGGTCGAGGAGCATCAAGTGGAAGTTTGCATCTCGGACATTTGGTACCATTTATGTTCACCAAATGGTTGCAAGAGGTTTTCGACGTTCCATTGATTATTCAAATGACCGATGACGAGAAGTTCTTGTGGAAAGATTTGAAAGTTGATGAGGCGAAAAAGATGGCAAAGGAGAATATGAAGGATATTATTTCGGTTGGATTTGATCCCGAAAAGACTTTTATTTTCAATAATTTGGATTATATGTGGTAAGATTGACTTGTTTTCGAAAAAAACATTAAAAAAAAAAGAAAACTTGCAGCCCACCATTTTATGAAAACGTTGTGAAAATCTGGAAAATCGTGAACGCCAATCAAGCTCGATCAATTTTCGGATTCTCACCGGAAGATTGTATTGGAAAAGGTGCATTCCCAGCAATTCAAGCTGCTCCAAGTTTTGCCTCGTCTTTCCCACATATTTTCGGAAAACGCAATGATATTCCATGCTTGATTCCGTGTGCAATCGATCAGGATCCGTATTTTAGAATGACACGGGATGTTGCGCCGAGATTGAAGGCAGCCAAACCTTGTTTGATCTTTTCGTCTTTCTTACCTGCTTTACAAGGTTTGTTTTTTTTATTGGAAACTCATGCTAAAATAAATAGAATTTTGGTTTTTAAAAAACTTCAAAGTTTTTTCAGTTTCAGCCAAAAGAAATATAACTTGTGAGAAATTTTTTAATTTTCTTTTGAAATCAGAGGTTTTTATCTCAAAAATCCCTCCAAAAATTTTTAATTTCAATTAGGGACTGTATTACATAAAGTTTACAAAACTTGATGTGAACTCCAGATTTGAAAAAAATACAAAGTTTGACGAAATTTCGATTTTCCTTCTTTTCCCCAAAATGAACCTCTCTAAAAAATTTGCAAAAGAAATGGGCCGAACCGGGGATTGAACCCGGGACCTCTCGCACCCAAAGCGAGAATCATACCACTAGACCATTCGGCCACGTTTCTCTTCAATTTATTTTTCCAAGATCAAACCGCCGGATATTTTCTATCCCTTCTTTTTTCTCCATTCACAATCAGACAGATTTTTATCTTCTTTTCCCTATAAACTAGATTTTTTCAGGTGCCCAAACGAAGATGAATGCATCCGAACCAAACACTTGCATTTATTTGAGTGATACACCAAAACAAATCAAAAATAAGGTGAGAGTTAGCTGAACTTCTGATAAGTCATATATTTTTGCAGATTAATAAATACGCATTTTCGGGTGGTCAACAAACTGTTGAAGAGCATCGTGCAAAGGGTGGAAACTGTGATGTTGACATTAGCTATCAATTTTTGAAATTTTTCTTGGAAGACGATGAAAAATTGGCCGAAATTCGTGAGGTATGTTTTTATGAGTCCATTGAACAACTATTGGTTTTAATTTCAAAACTAGAAAATAAGTTTATTGAACTGAACACTGATCATTAAAAATTGAAAATTTCCCACGTTAGTTTATCGTTTCAAGAAAAAATTTTCTTCGAAATCCATTTTTTATTGCAAGAAACACGAAAAAAGTTCAGATCATGACGTGAATTTCAAATAATTGTAATGTGAAACACTCTCGAAAATAATCCGCCCTCACTTTTTTTTGTCTGCCTACCCCAAACCCATGAATGTTTTATGACGTTTTCATTTCATACCGAAATGGGTTTTATGGTCGGCTTTACACCCCAATTCCCTTTTTTGTTCTAGCTCTCAATATCAAAAAAAATACACATATAGAGAGAAAAAAGGTGCCGCTTGGAGATGAAGCTTTGTTTTTGACCACTTTTGCAAATTATAGAGAATATATGTTTTTTGGGGAGGATTGGGTGGTAATTAGTTGATATTTGGAGAAGAAAAAGTGATGTGAAATTATAGATTTTCTGATTTGGAAAAACAATTGGATCATTTTGGGAACTTGGCCGAGAATTTGAGATATTTTTGGAACTTTTTTTGGGTAAAAATTTCTTTCAGAAAAATCTATCGGTCTCAAACATTGAGATTCAACTTGACTTTGATCAACCTCCCCTCAAACAATAAGTTTTCATTTTCTAACCTGATCTCATATTTTCCACTCAAAATTCCGAATTTCTTTAAAAATCGAAAATAGCCACTGAGCTTGGCCCGTTTCAAACAAAAAATAAAAATAGAAAAACTTCTCTCCGTAATTCAAAACATGTTCAAATGAATTATTTAGAACACCCTCCCCTGCTGTTTTTTTCGGCATAATTTTTTACTTTTTCCCCCGTCAAAAAAAAAAGATTTATTCCAGAAATATACAAAAGGCGAATTGTTGTCGGGAGAATTGAAAGCATTGGCGACTGTTGAAGTGAATCGAGTTGTTGGAGAAATGCAAGAACGAAGAAAAAAAGTGACGGATGAGGATGTTGAACTTTTCAGCAAAGTTCGACCACTTGCTTTTAAATTTTAAAAATATCCTGATATCTTGAGGTTTTTTCATACCTGGGGAACCCATTTTTCTTCCGTTGTTGAGTTTTTAATTAATTGTTGCTTTCTTCTTTCGCACTTCATAATCAATTCCTTTTTTTTCTTCCAAACTTTTTTTCAGTCCTTTTTCGATCCAACTTTAATGCATACATATAATCTCATGAGATTTTTCCTTGGCCGTTTTTTAAGATAATAAATTTTCCAATTTTTGTTTTGTTTTGAGAAAAGGAGTAATTTAGTTTGGTTATTTCTTGTTTTTTGCTGTTTGGAAAGTTTAACATTGTTAGGGAATTTTGAGAAGGTTTCTGGGAAAAGTTAGATTTTTCTTCAGTTCGGAATTTCTAGGATCCTCTGTCTCAAAATTTTTCTCTGAAACTTTAGCTCAAGTTTTCTAAAACTGAACTTTTTTTTTTAATTTCTGAGTTTTTCAAAGAAATCTGGAATTTCAGAACAAAAATCAAAAGTCTGAAATTTGGCCACGTCATAACTAAAATAATTGTTGAAATTCGAAAATTCCGGATTTGCCACGTCATAACATTCTTCCTTCTTTGCTCTCTCACCCCAAAATTTCCAGCCTATTCATTTCTACACACAAAAATCCTATTACAATTCCATCTACCCAATTAAGTAAAATATACTCATCCTTGTTTTTTCATCCCCTTTTTTCTCAAAAAAAAATTTTTTTTTGATTTATTTTCCATCTTTTCTTACTACCACATAATTATCAAAATCCGGTGCCACGTCATCCCAATTAATTGAAAAAATATAATTAATAATAATAATAATCCTAGAGATACTTCCGAAATAAAAAAAGTGGGCGGAGGTTACTGTGGGTGAAGGAAGGAAAACGGGCGGAGCGAGACATTTTTGCTCATTTCAGTTTGCTTGCTCATTTCATTTTCTCAAAGTTTTTCTTTTTATTTGTTAAATTGAACTTGAATTCAATTTTTTTTTAATTTTTAATAAATTTTCAGGTAAAATGAAATCGGCAATCATTTCAATTCTTATTTTGTGCTTGATTCAAATCATCTTGGCAATCCCATATTTTGCAGGTAAGTGTGTGTAGTTCTCGAGGACAACTTTCCTGAGAACCAGCTAAAAATATATCAAATCACAAATCTGAAATAAATTTTCAGACAAGGAAAAACGTGGTGTGGATGATGCTGATTGGCAATCACTTGGTTGGGCGTGGGGAAAACGAAGTGTTCCCATGAACTCTTATTATCTTCCAAATCGACAACAAAGATCAGCGCATCCGGTCAAGAAAAATCCAGAATGGGAAGATCTTTCATGGACGTGGGGTCGAAAATAACTTTCTTTCTTTCTTAATTACCTAATTAATTAATTAATTATTTATTTTATCAAATATTATATTTCTCTGCATCTCTCTCTCTCTCTCTCTCTATCATCAGCCGATCATTACTGTTGTACAGTATAAAGATTTTTTGTTGAATTTTTTTTATCACAAAATATAATAACCAATTCAAAAGGTTTTTGAATAGATGATAATTCAAAAAGTACACATCAGATTTTGTGAAGACTTCGTTGTTGAATAGTCAATTTTCTTCGCTCCATCGTTTGAATTCGACGAGCAACTCGGAAGAAAAATAGAGAGGCGATTGTTGAGAGAATTGGAAGACCGATTGTGTAGATGTAGATGTTGAGGTAGGGAGTGATGAAGAAGAGAATGCAGGAAGCCCAGGCCTGAGAAAAATATTTTAGATAGAGTTAGGCCTAGAACAATTTTCATTTGGAATTTAATTTTGAGACCAAAGAACCGTAAGGTGAACTTTGAAAACGTTTCATTTTCCAGCAGCTGATTTTTTTGGAAATAATTTCAAGAGTCCTTCAACAATTTTTTCTCCAAAAATCAAGTTCTGAAATTCCAAAAAAACAATTAATGTTAAATTTGGAATTGTTCAAAAATTCGACAAAAAATTTAACAAAAACTCAAAATAGGAAAGTTCTTACGTTCACCCAACTTTTTTGTTTTTAAACTAGTGATGAGAATTTTTCTTTTCGATTTAAAAAATTTCAAAAAATTGTATTTTGGTTCTCAGCATTTGCGGACGTAGCTTAAAGGAACACCAAAAGCTAATTGTCACCCTAGCGTATTCAAACAAACACTTCAGAACTCGAATTAATCAATGTCAATCAACAACTTTTCGCAGCAAATAAAACAAAATTGATAAATATACTCAAACAATGTTAATTACAAGATATATAATGAATTTGATAATGGGGCTATTCAAGTATTTTCTCAACACGCTGAGAAAACAGGAGAAATGCGGAGAAAATGTATTTTCTTCTCTTTTTTCGTATTTTCTCAGCCTACCTGAATAGGTTTTCTTCGCTTTTCTCAGCGTTGAGAAAATAACTTGAATAGTCCCATAAACAAATTTCAAATCACAAAAAAATAAAGATTATATAGATTGTAAATTTTATCCCAAAGCTGAAACCAAAAATAATCATCTCACTACAATCTTAGATCTATTATCTTCAACACTGCGAAATTATTTTTTTTGTTAAATTAAAAAAACTGTTTTTTTAAATTTTAAAATAACCTAGTCCCGCAATTTTTTTTATTTAATTAAAAATCACTGTAGATCACCCGGGATTTCACTATCTTTTTGTCTCTTCTCTCTCTCGCGAGACTCTCTCGTATGGACGCAGATATTTTGCACAAGCGTTTTGAATCAATAAAAAAAAACAACCAAAAGTTTCTTTAAATTTAAAATATTTTTCAGATTCGTGGCTGAAAATATTCGAGATGTATTTTGTTGGAAAACAAGGAACAATACATCAATATTTGAGCGAAGAGATGATCGAGGGACGATCGAAATTTCAAAGGTTAGTTATTTTTTTGGGTTCGATTTAGTAGTGAAGTTTTAGTCTGAGGGAGTTCTGTAGAGTTCTAAATTTTTTAAACTGATTTGCTTTTGAATCGAGGATTCTTTTGAAAGGAAGTTTTTGAATCTTTTAGAAACTTTCAGGTCGGGAGAAATAATATTTCTTTTTTTTTGAAATATGAATTAGGCATGTGTTGTTTCTAAAGGTTGTTAGAACTTCGAGACAAGAAGGGGGATAGATTGGGTTTTTTGTGGATATGGACAAGTATCTTGGGAAAAAATGATTTAAAAATGAAAAAAAGTTATTTCATCAAAAAGTCGCTTGATGATAGTAACAATAAAGCTGAAAGTATGTTTTATATTTTCATTTTTTATCGTTTTTTGAAGTTTGTTTTTGTTATGTGATTTTTCATGACTTTATTTTTTTCTCAAACGGTGTAAAATACAAATCGATTTGAATCTTGCACTGGATGAGCGAGCACAAGAATGAAGACCGGCGGAAGCTTTTTAGCTTTTGGTGTTCCTTTAAGCTACGTACGGAAACGCTGAGTTATTCAATTTGTTTGTAGCAGGTGTTTCGTTGGATTTTTGTTTGTAGTTTGAACATTAATTAGAAAAAATCCAGACTTTTGGATTATTTTTTTCAAAAAGTTCTCTGCACCAGCTCAAAAAATCAGGCTATACGAAAGATTAAAAAATGCTACGACATTCAGAAAATGTCACCCTAAACTTTTAAACGAACCTGATGAAATTTGGAAACCGAGAATGCTTGTGCTCTTCTTCTTGGCATAACCAAAGCGCAAACAACACTTCGAACACTATTAACACAACAATCAGAGATTCCAATAATCAGAGCCAATATGAAAATGAAGGGTTGAGAATGATAGAAAAGAATTGGTTCTTTATGGGTTGGTTGATAATTTGCATCATAAGGAGTTGAGAGGAAGATGAGAGAACAATAGACTGTGAGAAGAGTTGAGCCGATGAACATTGTTGGGAGCAAACCGAAATCTTTTATTCTTCGGGAGAAAAATGAGATGGCAAGGCCCACTAGAATATATTACATAAAAGGTCACATTAATATCTGAAATTCTTTCACTCACTGAGAACTTCACCCAAGCCAACACCGAAACTATAAATAGCTGTAATATAAATCATATTCGAATTATTCATATTGAAGTTCATTGCGGTTGGAAAAACCGATAACCAGAATGACGTGTTCAATCCGCACAAAACAAAAAGTGGAATCAATTTGAGCATTTTCGTCGATGTCAATGCTTCCCACATCAATTTCAAACCCTCCATGAAAGTTTTCTCATTTTTTGTGCTTTCGATGCAGTTTTCAGTGTCTTTTGAGGGTAGGAAAAGGAAGTTTGCAATTCCGATTGTTGAGATTGCAGAGAGAGCGGCGAAGAGAAGAGTTCTGCAAATTTTTCATCATTTGAACCCAAAACACTTCTCTCCTCCAATCCCCAACAAATTTCCATATTATTTTACATAATCACAATGTACCCAACCCAACTAATTCTAAACTCAAACACATACATTTCAAGATCACTAAATCGTCTTTCGAACTTGTGCGTTTCATCGACAACCATATGTGATTGTGTTAATTTGGTGACTCCAGCAATAATCATCGATCCAACAATCATACAACAACATCCAACTGACCAAGATATCGAAACATTTGACTCAATTGATTCTCGAGTTGAATGAGATGTTAGATATCCTCCTTGACCTTGGTAAAATACTGAAAAACAAAGGGTTCTGGGTGATAATTTGAATCAGAATCAGAATTAAAGAAAATAGTTCTTACAGGCAAATCCAATTCCCAGTAAAAAACTTGAAAAATAGTAATAGTACGAGTTTGTAAAGAGGAATCCAATCGGAAATGCTGTGAAGAATATTGCGGAGACAATTAGACATGTTTTTGAGGAGTTTGTAGCATTTAGGATTGATGGAGAGAAAATACATCCGATCATGTAGGCTGCGTAGATTACAGCTTGACTGGAATTTTTTTCGGGGATAAAATCATGAGAGATTCTGATTATAATAAAAATCCGAAGCCTTTCCGAACATTTTCTGAGTTCAAATTTTTTGACTCACCCATAATATCCGGCCAGCGAGCTAATCTTCTCCGGCTCTCTTTCATGTATCGAATGAATCACCGACTCCAGAATAAAACTCTCCGAATCGAATCCCGTCATAATACAAAGCTGCCCAAATCCCAACATTGCAGCACATATCAACTCAAATCGAGGCGAACTTTTCATTTCGCTCGCCTCGCTCGACATTTTCCCCCAAACTGACCATTTTTTTCCACCTCTTCTCTGACATTTTTAATTCCTGTCATAATTTGAATAATCCTGAACTTTCAAAAACTGTCTTTTTCGGAACTTTTTTTTGCTACTCGGAAGTATTGAACAAAGTTTCATTTTACATATCATTTTTCAAGAATTCAATTTATTTCTTCTTCCGCAATGGAATTGGATTTTTTCGAAGATGCAAATTTTTCTCGTCTACATTTTTTGGAATTGTTTGAGCTCGTGGTTTGGTTGGTGTTGGAGATCGAGACATTTTTGGCTTGGCTTCTTTTCGGGGCGATTTGAGCAATGAAGTTTCACGCTTTACAACGAATTTTCCGTGGTTTCGAAGATCTTTTTCGGTTTCTTCAGGTTGAGTCAAACATCTGCAAAAAAAGAAAAATCTGGATGCTTGATTTTTCTATCATTGACCAGTAACTGTTTTGTTTTTCAAATCTCAAAACTAACGTCAAAATATCCGGTGCACAAGTATCCACAATAACAGCATCTGGCGAAAACAGTTCCTTGAAAATCGCCTCAATTTTCACTTCTGAATTATTTCTTTGCAACAATTTTTTGCTATGTTCAGAATCAATTATCGAACCGGTTGATGCATTAGATCCTTTTCTTGATAGCTTCTGAAAAAATAACATGACCTGAGAGAAAGAACCCATAGATCAACGTCACTGTTCTCTTTGTTTTGCGTTCAAAAAGATCGTGCTAGTTCATGTTATATTTCTCCCGCCTTTTCTAATATCTTCTCGATTTTCATTTCATTTTATCACAAAAGCAACATTATGTCCTTAGGACTACAATATCTTTGTTTGTTATTCTTATCATTATCCGCGTTAAAACTTGATCTACAAAACACTGGAGAAATCGAAGATTCAACAGAAGTAGATGAAGATGATGGTCCGAATGGCAAAGATGTTTATACATTTCTAGCAAGTCGGATGAAACAAGACCTTGGAATGAAGAAGAAACTCAAAGCTACACCGTATTTCGTTCCGGGAGCTCACGAACCACTTCCCGGGCGGTCACATTCGGGAGATTATTGGCCTGTCTTTCCGTTTCAGAATCAAGTATCAGCAGGTGTTGATTTGGATCCAGCTATTTCACGGCATTTTGGAGGTGATATCAATTTAGCAATCCCTAGTTTTGGAATGGCTGATATTTATGGAAGAGTTTACAATAGGTAGGGAGAGTTACAAATATGATTTATACCATAAAAATTTCTAGAATTGGTGGAACTACAACAAAAGTTGGATATCTCAACCATCCTGTCAATATGTTGGACCTTGAAAAAGAAGATTTTGTTCGTCTAATGGGTGATCCAGCCATTGCTCATAATAGAAACGGACATCCAACCTTACCACTTGGAAATCTACCAAGACGATTTGTGCCAATGAGTTGCAAGCCACCAATGTGTAATCCATATCATATGAACTTTGGGCTTGGTGTAAGTTGGATTTATCAGGGCTGGAAGTTCAGAAACTCTTCAATTTTTCCCGTGAAGATTCTTGACCTGATTACAATTTCTGAAGACATTCCTCAAAACCTATTTCAGATTGATCACGATTTCGGATTGTACAATGGAATCGAGGGTGACGTGGATGTTTTGATGCCAATCTCAAAAGGAGTCGGATATCGTTTCCCATTCTCAGGAAATATTTACTCTCATTGGGACAATATGACAGTAACCTATGGACAGAATTTGTCACCAGTCGAGCCGTTTTCATCACTTTTTGATTATCAGAAAAATCGAGATCCTGGATTGAGAATTCCGCGGAAATGGGAGAAACGAAGTATTGAAAGTTATCCAGAGGAACAAATCAGGGAATATTATTCGAGAAATGGTTATCATGATCAAGGACAATATTCGGCTGAGAAGTTAGTGTTCCCCTATTATTTTTGGTAACTAGTTTAACTAATAATTTAATAAAATTCTAATAAACATACCCCATTATCAATTTCTCCACCATTTCCAACTGTTAGCGTTTCGATATTCATCTGAAAATGAACCCATACAAATAAATTAAAACCAAATGTGATGGCTTCTTAAAAAAGTGAGAAGAAAAAAGTTGCAAAAATGCAATGAATAGCCGAATATGTGCATGACCTTTGGATGACAGAAAAGAAATAGGAAATGAAACACAAAATGAATGACGAGAGCCAAGAAAAATAACAAGAAGAAAATAAATAAAATGGGTGGCTCACGAAATGTCGTAAAAAACTGCTATGCGAATAAGAAGAAGAAGAAGAAAATATTTTCTTTCCTGGAACAGAACACTATTGTAGTTTGAACTTTTTGAGAAACACAACAATAAACACAAAGTACATATTCATTAAAAGAAGAATGGAAGAAGAATGGAAGATGCTTCAAAAAAGAGGAGGAGCTGGACAAAAAATGTGTTTTTTTTTGAAAGTCACTTTACCTCCTACTTAATTCAATTTGAAAGTGAGAAGAACAAAAATGTATAGATTGGAGAGTTTGGTTGAAATGGAAAGATCAAAGTTCTAATGGAAGAATTTTCAGATCTTGAAAATAAGTATCTTAACTGAAATTGAAATTAACCAGATTCAAAAAAAATTTCAGAAACCGTGATCTTCCGGTCTGCAACTTTTCCATATTCTTCCTTAAGTATGCTTTTAACTCTGTTTTTATATGACAATAAAAACAACAACATCAAAAACAAGCACAGTTATGAGGGAACAAAAAAAGACACCCACACAATAAAATATAAATGAGTTTCTTTTTTTTGGTCCATAAAAAATGGATGTTGTACATAGGGTAGGGATTTGATGGATGGCATGTGAACATTTTTAGAATCTTGGATTATGTGGGAAAGTCTTTGGGATCTTGCACTTTTGTTATGTTCGCAATTTTCTGATCTTTCTTTTGACCCTTTTTTGAGCTTCTCCGAACTCTAATTATTTTTTTGTTGTTGCCAATGTGCTTCCAAAGACACTTGGTTCTCTGATGCCTAATTATTTCTCTGAACTTTCTGATTGCCTGCGATAAATTTCTAACAAAAACAAAGTGATTTATTCAAATCATTCAAACAACATTTAATACTTTCGATTCGATTTCTTTCTCGATTTTCTTCTTGTTTCTCTCCTGTCTCCGGAATTTGTAAGCAACCCAAGTTTGTTGCGCGGAAATGGAAAAGTAAATAATGAACAAAAGTTCAGCCGCGACGGCAATGAACGTTACTAATTCATTACTTCGTTTTTTTTCATGAAATGCTATCAAGAAGAGGATTTGGTAGTATCCCTGTTTGATCAGATATAAAAGCATGAGTTCCCAGAAATTGATATAGAAGGCAAGTGTGCATGTGATTTGAATAAATGTCCACTGCAATAAATTCCAGTTGAATCCGTAGCAGATCAATGTGCCAACATAGATCCCGGCGTGTAAACTCATTATAAAAAGAATAATCTCTTTGAAAGTTACCACAATCTCTGGATCTTTCTGAAACAAAAAAATTCATATGAGAATAATCAAAATCTTGAAAAAAACTCACAGTTTCAGAATCAGCAACAGCATCTCCATTTTTCTCAATTGTTTGAGAAAAATTTCCAACTTTGACAGTCATCTCGAAAGGACTCACTAACAGATTTATGAATAACTTTGTGAATGAATAAAAAGGGCTTGGCTTGGTGGGAGGAACGCCCACAATATAGATTATCGATCAGCGCACCTGTTATTTTTCACGCCCTATTTTTCACGACAAAAACAGAGCCAACGATTCCGATCACCATGTTCTTTAACCAAATTTGCTACCGTAATCTCGTAATATTTTTTCCAAGATTATTAATTAACGGGCCAGAATTGTTGTTACAATCATTCAAAAATGGATTAATTTCCTGTAACTTCACAAAAAAACAACGAAAACAAAGTAATTTATTCAAATCGTTCAAACAACATTTAATTTTTCCGACTCCTTTCCTTTCTCGATATTCTTCTCGTTCCACCTTTTGTCTCCAAACTTTGAAAGCGAACCAAGTTTGTTTTGCGAAAAGGAAAAAGTAGAGAGTGAGCAAAAGTTCAGCCACAATGACAGCTAGCAATTCTGATCTCTTACTTTCCAGGAACCAATTCTTTACCGGAGCAAACTCCAAGAAAACGCGTATTTGATAGTAAGCATGTTTAATCAGATATCCGAGCATAATCTCCCAGCAATTGAAGTAGACCGCAATTGTGCATGCGAGTTGGATAATTGTCAGAGCCAATAGATTCCAGCCGAATCCGACTTGGAAAATCAAACCAGCATAGAGCCCCGTGTGAATAATCATTATACAGAGAACGATTTGTTTGAAAGTTATCACAATCTGTGGTTGCTTCTGAAACAAAAATCAATAACTATCTACATAAACTTAAAATTCTAAACTTACAATTTCAGCAACAACATCTTCGTTTTTTTCAACTTCTTGAGAGACATTTCCAACTTTGACAGCCATCTCGAAACAAATCAATAGAACTCACTAACAAATATGTAAATATTGTTGTGAATGAATAAAAAGTGCTTGGCTTGGGAGAGGTCAGTTCTCCCCCTTCTGCCGCCCACAAAGAAGATTATCAATTTTTGCGTCTGGTGATTTGCACCCATAAAAAAAGACACCCGAGCAGACAAATATGGAGCCAATGATAACATGTTCATTACAATATTGTTCTTTTGACCTTCATAAAAATTTAGAACATCTATAAAAAATAAGGAACAATGTTGTTTTTCAAATTTTCAAGAGGAAGTTGTTCTCAAACTACAGTAATCCTTGAAAATAGATCTCATAAAATTAGATAATATTACTGTAGATTTCTTCAACCAAAAGTTTAGAAAAAAATGAATCTAGTATGTACTACGAAATCTGGGAAAATTGTAGAACTGATCGAAAACTGACTAAAAATAAAAAAGTTTTCAAAATTAAAAAAAAAAATTGCCCCATTTATTTTTTTAATCAATATCTTGACAAATTCCAAAAACCGAAACACCTTCCTAAAATCCTCGGATAATCCAAAAGCATCAACAAATTTTGCTCCAATTTTCCATTATTTTTTTTAGTTCGAGATGGGTGTTTGTATAGTGAGTTTTTCAATTTTTGTTGTTATTTTTAAAGTTCTCAAAATTTCTAGAGTCAAGAATCCACGTGTGTAAATGTGCACAATATTGAGACAAATAATGATCTTGTAAATTACTCAAAAGCTGAAGAAAGACCTCCAATGACTGTTGAACATCAAACATATGATTATAAACAAGCTGAAGAAGAACAATCTGATGAATTTCATGCAATAATTTGTTGTCCACATTCAATCGGATATCAACCAGATAAATTAGCACTTATTGATTTGGACCCAACAAGTGAAACTTATTGCCAAATAATCTCAGAATTAACATTTACTTCAAATCGAGATGAACCTGGAAGAATGAATTGGGCTAAATCAGCTGAATATTTCAGTGAAATGAGTAATATAAAACGAAGTCATTTGATTGTTCCTTGCATGAATACTAACAAAATTTATATTGTTCTTTTTGATAGAGAAAATTTGAAACTTCGATTGGAAAAAGAGATCAAAGGAGATGTTCTTCTCAAGAAAGATATATCCTGCCCATATGCTGTTCATTCATTACCACTCAAAGGTGCACCAGTTCATATTTCAACGTTAGGAGATAAACATGGCCACGGGAAAGGTTTGCGACAGAGATATTTTATAACCTTTTCACCTATGAAATTTTCCAGGAGACTATATTTTGTTGGATCGTCGAACTTGGGAACTGCGTCAGAAAAGCGAGCCGACATTTGCCAATTTTGGCGGCGAGTTTTCTTTGCAGCCACGTCACAACATTCTCATTTCTTGCGAATGGGGACAGCCGCGTTTATTCCGCAATGGCTTCACTACCGATGATTTGGAAAATGTTACCGAGAGTTTCGGATCGAGTTTGCATATTTGGCAAATTTCGCCACCAAAAATGCTGCAGACATTGACTTTGAATCCCTATGATGGGTGTTTGATTAGCACGGTTAGGTGAGTGAGAAATGACGAAATGAAAAATTTTGGGAATAAATTTATTTATAGTCGAAGAAGTGGGATACGAAACGTTTTTTTTTTGAAAATGAAAATTTATTTTCGGAGAGTATTTATAAAACTATCAGGAAAATTTTTAATTGTAAAAATTCAGAAAAATCAAAAAAAAAATTAAACTTAAATTCTTATAGATTTATGCACAATTCCGACTGCAATCACGCTTTCGCTTGCTCCGCAATTGGTGGAACAATTTTCCATATTCACATGAATACATTGACCCAAATTTGGACCGCGGATAAAGTTGCATCGATTCCCTCACTAAAGGTTTCGCTATTTTCAACTAGCTTAATTTGAATTTTAAAAAATTATCCATGATAATTATGTTTTCCAGGTTGATGATTGGCAAAGTAGTGAAATGCCAGCTTTACTGACTGATATGGTTTTATCAATGGATGATCGATGGATGTATATTTGTGGATTTTTGCATGGAGTTGTTTGGAAATTTGATATTCAAGATCCATTTAGGGTTTCACTTTTTGGCAAGGTTTGTGACTAGAGCTCACTATTTTCTGATAGTTATTATTTCAGATAAATCTTGGAGGAATTATGGAAAGTTTTCCTGAAGTTAGCATTCGAAAGGGGAATGCGATGGTGACTTTTTTTGTAGTAATGACAATTTGTTTTTTGGAATGTTTGTTTTCAGGAAAATCGATGGTGGCTGCCACCTGAAGTTCGAAGTTATCCACGCGGTGTTCGTTATCGTGGCGGCCCGGCAATCATGCAATTGTCAAAAGATGGAAATCGTTTGTACATAAGCAATTCATTTTATAAAGCGTGGGATGCACAATTTTATCCGGAGCTTATTTCGTTAGTTGTTCTTGCACTTTTTCCTCTTTGTCCAAATTTTTTTTAGTTCCTCCCTCTGAAAATCTCAAATTTTTTCCAGCGATGGTGGGCAAATGGTCCGTGTTGATATGCTAGAAAATGATGAGATGAAACTCAATGAGAACTTTTTGATTGATATGAAAGATCAGACAAATAATAAGAATGGATCTTTTGTTATTCGAGATATTCGATTGGTTGATGGAGATTGTACAAGTGATTCTTTTTTGTAACAGGAAATTATGAAAATTTGAAATTACTTATTTTTGGTACATTTTTTGCTAATTTGCAGGCGGAAATTGAAGGAATAGGATTTTTCAGATTTTAATTGGATTGTGGGGTGAAAATTGTGAGTTTTGCGAAGAAAAATAGTGCATCGAAGAACATTTGAAAAATAGTTGGATTTTGGAAAGATAGATTTTATTGGTAAAATTTTGGATGAATAATTTTCGGATTCGCAGTTCAGAAAAAGGAAACGAGATTCTAGTTTCAACAAATTGTCTATGGAAATTATAAAATACAAAACATGTAGAATTCCAAACTAAAATTTCCAATGAAAATCTAGATAGACAAGGTTCAATGCTTCAAACCAAAAAAGGTTCTGATATTGAGATCAATTGATTTCAATATCAGGTAAGTGCGTCAGACATTTCAGTTCTTTGAAAAAATTACACCTGCTCCATAAATTTCATTTCTATTTCATTATATTTTTTGGATCAAAAACAATGATAGATTTTTATGCTCCAAATTATCTCATAAACTATTACCATATTCTGGGTATTTTCTCAATTATTTTCAATTCTTATGGTTTTTATTTTTGGTCATTTTCAAAAATCCAAAAATCGATAGTTATCGATATTATTTGCTCAGTTTTCAGGCTCTTTGCACATTTTCAGACATTTTATTGACTTTTGGAATTCAACCAGTATTTTTATTTCCAATTATTGGTGGATTTTGTAATGGTTTTTTATCAAAAGTTTTCAATTTATCCTCATTATTTTTGTCGGTGAGTTTGTTATCAGAAAAAATCAAGGTTCCAAAAATGTTTTCCATTATTTTTGTCTCTAGGGTTTTATGATGTCTTCTGTGGCCTCCCAAAATAAAGCTCTAAACATGTGTTTCATTCGAAGACATCAAGCAATTTCCAAAATAAGCAGAACTCAACAAATCCATAAACATTGTTATAAATTAATTATTGTTGTATTTATAATCTACCCATTCTCATTATTTTCGTTCTTTTATTATATTGGATCATCGAAAAATGAACAACTTGATTATATATCAATAAAATATCCAGAATATCTTCACGATTTTCTGAATCTTCGAGAATTTTTTGTTGGAATTCCAAATGCAAAAATATTTGCATTTTTTGTTATAATTCTATCATCTGAAGCAATGGCTGTAAATATATCAATATATACAACAATTCAAATGTTTCGATTACTTCGAGAATATCGACATTGTTTATCAAATGATAATTATAATAAACATCGAAATGCGATTAAAAGTCTATTAGCACAATTGTGTGTTTCATTTATGACTGGTTTACCGCCAATTGAAATAACAGTTAATTATTTTTCAAACTTTTCAACAAAATGCTCAACTATTTTCGCATATTAGTTTAATGGTTTATGCAACACATTCTGTTATTAATATTATTGTTTGTGTTTTCAGTTTTCCTGCTTATCGTAAATTTACATTGGGATTGTTCAGAAGAAAATCTGATGTATTTCAAACTAATCTCAGAATTTCGGTTTTATGAAAAACTTTGCACTATGTTTAGTAATTATGTTTTTGTATTGGAGGCCTGGAAAATTACAGCTGGCCTGCTTTATCTGCACAATTTTCGCAGTCTGGGCAAACCCAAAGTAGAATAAAAAATTTTTTAAATTTGTGCAAAAAAATATTCTACAGTCGTGCTGTTGCGACATACAACAATGATAATCTTCCAGTTCAAACACCAAAAATTTACTTGGGACCACAGTAACTATAATATAAATCTAGCTCTACAGAAAAACAAATTAAGTTTCTAAATTTTTTATTTTCCATCACACCTATGTATCTAACTTATTATTTATCTCCAACTGAACCCCCTCCCTTTATCTCTATCTCCAAAAAATTCTCAAGTTCACCCCCCCCATTTTCTTTCTTCATTTTTTCCCTTAAGCTCTTCATCATCGTCATCACCATCTTCATAATCGAAGAAAAAAGTTGTCGAATTAAAGTGTTCTTTCTTTCGGCACTCACTTCCCATTATTATTAAGCCCCGCCCAATTGTCTTTTCATATATATTCGTTTTTCAAACATCCTCTACTTTTCCTACCAACAAAATTCATTTCTTGTGAGAAAAAAAGAGAAATGCGAAGAAAAAGATACATATTTCTATCACTTTTCCTTGTATTTGTTTTGTGAGTTTTTTTTTGTGTGGCTGTTAGACAAAATTGATATCTTTTAAGTGTTAACACAGAAAGAAAAGACCAGATTTTTGTTGTTTTTGGAACTATCAGCTAATTTTAAATATAAACAATTGTTACCAAGTTTCCAAAAAAAAAACAAAGAAAATTCTAAGTTATCCAAAAATCACGTTTTCAAACATTATTTATGCAAATGTTTTATTTTCACACGAGTGCAAAAGAAACTTTAATGCATCAAAAATCCGTGGAAAAAAACAAAGAGAAATTTGATTTTTGTTCCAACATAATTGGTTTTCCAATTTTTTCAGAACAGAATGTAAACCACCAAAAAGTTTGAATCGGATGAGAAATAAAGGAACTTATCAGGCAAATAGTTTGGGCGGACCTTCGATTACTAATAATGGATTGATGCTAGCGGTAAGATTTCGGGGAAATATTATGTATTCTGAAACTAAAAAGCTTATTTCAGAAATATTTTCCTAATTTTTATAGGTTTGGAGAAAACATTGCCACGTCATAATTTCGTTCAGTGAAAATAAAAAATATTCAAAACAGCAATTATCAATGTTCTTTTCTTAAAACTAATGTAAGCAGTTTTGATTTAGAAAAGATTCTGAGAAATGGTTTGAAGTTACCTTGAGAAAAAATTTAAATTTCTGATGGACTGAATATTTTCAGAGTTTTTATCCTTGACAGTAATTCCAGAGCTTTTAAAAAAATTAGCTTACAGTAGTTTTTTGGCACTTTATTTTGATCTACCATTTAGAATTCAAAAAAAAAAACGGACATGATTTTTTTTAAAGATTTTTCATTCAGAAAATGTTATCCTACATATTTCCCCCCTTTTAAAATCTGAACGCCAAAGATTTTCAGTCAAATTGAATTCTCAAGTGCACACATCTTCAGATTCTTCTTTAAATATATTTGTCCTCAAGTTCAAAAAATTCTCAATATTTTTGCCGCCTTTCAAGAGACAAAACCATTCATTTATTTGTTTTCACACACACAAACATAGAAAAATGTGACATAACTGAACTTGCGTCATTTTCTTAGCCTCAGTACTCTGAATCCATTGCTGCTGTGTGATTCAAATGTTCTTGAAGTGTTCGATCACCATTTCTGAGCCAATATAGATGAATACAGCAGAATAGGAAACATACTACAAGCCACGCAAAAAATGGAATACTGAAATTGAAAAATTTGAATCTTGAAAAAATGAAGCATAAAATTAAAACATACAGAAAAAACAAAATTAGAACATTTGTTTCTTGAATTTTCATTTTCTGGAGTTTGGTTTGAAGTTTATCAAAAAAAAAATGATTTTTCATTTTGTTTGAGATGCGTCATTTTTATTTATTTTTTGTTCAGGAATCGATTGGCAGTGCTGAAAATTCGGAAGAAGTTGAGGAATATGAAAATTCTAGCTTGGAACATAATTCAACACATCTGAATCCAGCTTCAACGTCTGAAGAGAAAATCGAGGAGCCGGAAGAAGATGATTTGGAGAATATTTTGAATGGTGATCTATTTGAAACTACGCCAAGTTCTGAAAAAGAAGAAGAAGAAGAAGAGGAACCTGAAAATGAAAATGATTCAGAAATGTGAGTTACAAACATTGAAAATTGAAATTTGAAACCCTGGGAAGAATTGAATTCAAAGTTTGTTTTTTTGTTCCGAGTTTGAAAAAAAAAATTCTCGTGTTTTTTCACGAAAAAGTGAAACAAAAAAGATCAGGGGCACATTTTATTTTTAGTGGCTCATAAAATTCTTCCTCTTCAGTCTTTTCATAAATATCTTTCTAATTTCTATTTTGTGAATGAGATGAAAACAGGAAGCGGAAGGTTGTTTTGCAGAAAAATTTGAGATTGAGATAAATCTCGGATTTTTTGGCAGAAAGAAATTTGATATCTGGAAAACTTTGAACTGTCTGAAAATGAATATTCTGAGATTTTTTTGACTGTTCAAATGAGTTCTCAAAAGTTCTAGATTTTGATGAGGCTAATTTGGGAAACGACTTATACTTTTCAAAATACTATGAAACTTCAGAAATGTTTACTTCAAAAATTTCTTCATTTTCAAACATTTTGAATTTCAGAATCAGTGAAGCTTCGGTTGAAATTATACGTTTCCAAGAAATTTTGCAAGTCAAAACAATATGAGTTTCAATTTTTCAAGAAAAAAAATCCAGAAGAAAATTTTTAAAGTGTAAAAAGGGCTTTTGATTTTTTTCTGAAAAAATTAATCTTCTGGAACATCTGGAAAACTGAATCGTGGCTTCTAGCAGTGAAAATTGTATTCTAGATTTTTTTCTGAACTTCAAAGTTAATCGCGCCTCTGGCAAACATCAACACCTTGAGATATTCTATACCAAGTTAAAGAAAGCTATTTTTATTTTCAAAATTGCCTTATCTTTGTTTACCTGCTGAAAAATTGTCTATAGTTAATTTCCTAACTATTTCCGAAAAAGATGCCCTGAACAAAAATATTTTTTTTTTCAGAGATACTGTAATTCCAGTTTTCCTATCTGAATTTTTTCGAAGATCGCAATAAAATAAATCAAAATTTCAAATTGCGTTTTCTATTTCTCCTTCTTTTTCCATTCTCTAACCCCAAAAACTATCATTTCATATTAACAACAAAATGATAACAAAATGATTCTTTGTGTTTTTTCCTTTTTTTCCGATTCTCAATTTTTTCCTTCATTTAGTCACATTTTTTGGCGCACTTAGTCGAGCCAAAAGATTTTTTCTCAATATTATTATTAAAAAACGCTTCTTTCTTTTTGCTCTTTTGTGCTGTTATTATTTTTTGTCGTTGCGCTTTTTTTCTTTTTTCGACTTGGTCTGAGTTTTGGTTTTTCTAGTTTGGAAAAGTTGAGAAGCTAGGACAAAAAAGTTTAATTTGTTTCTTTTTATATTTATTACTTTGAAATGCGAGGGAGTAAAAGAAAAAGGAGAAGAAAGATCTGAGTTTGAGATATTCTCGGAAAAATATATTTGGATTTTTTGTGGACTTTTTTGGGAAACAAACATTTTTGAAAATTTTTGACCAAAAATCACTCCAAGAAAAATTCCAAATTTTGTTTTACTGGTCCGGATAATTCAGGAAAAATCGGATTTTTATTTTTTTCGGGAAAAATCTAAAGTAATCCAATTTTTTTAGGTCCGCTTTTGAATAATTCCGAAAAATTAGTGTTCCATTTTGTTTTATTTTTAGGCTGAATACAATAATCTAAAAACTCCAGAACCTATGAAAATCTTGCCAAAAAATCCAAACAAAATCTCATAAATCCTTCCAAAACCACATAATTTTCCAATTTCCTTCTTCATTTTTTCTTGTGCTGCCTCCCAAAACTCTTGCTTGTCCCATCAACTTGTGAACAAGCTGTGATTTTTTGTTGTATTATTGTTTACTCATCCATCGACAGCCAAGCTTACACAAAACTTATAACTTTTCATAGAATTTTGTGCCCGCAGGCAAAAATGAATTGTTTTTTCTTTTCTTTTTTTTCCAGTTCTCATAAAAAATCAAAAAACAGGAAAAGGAAAGAAGTTCATTGTGCCTGCGGCTAGAATATTCCGATGAATTGTAAATATTTATTTTATTATCCTCTCCTTTCCTCACAGCTTCTTTTTTAATGTTTATATAGATTGAATTTTTGCACTTCCAGATTCAAACCAAACCAACAAAATCATTTTTCCTGCTTCCACATTTCTTTTTTTTTTGAGTTGGTCCAAAAACAGACAGAGCACTAAATGAATTAGTGACTTGATTTGGACAAGAAGCAGAAGCAGCAACAAAAATTTGTCACTTTTTCGCGCGAAAAATATGTTGTATAATATTGTTCTATGTCTAATTTTCATCAATTTTGTGTCGGGACTGAGGTAACATTTGTTCTTATATGTCTTTAGGAGTAGGGGAAGTTTCAAGTGGGATAGATAGATAAATAATGAGTTGGATATTTAATTAATGAGGGAGGCAAGGAAAATTGATGAGATTTACAGGTCGAGTGATTTGAGTCCAAGTGAAATGAGCGAGGGAACAACAACGTTGGAGAGTATTTCGAGAATGACAGCGACGGTGAGAAATATGGGCATTTTTTTAAAAAGTGAAAAACGTGAACTCGAAATTTTGAAATTTCATTTTTCAAATTTTTTTAAAGACAAGCATTTCGTGTTTTCGAAATATTGTGAATCCGAAAATATAAAAGTCGTGGAAGAGTAAATCAATCAACCAAGTTCTACTAATTTCCAGCCTCATATCCCAATCGAACAACCTCAAACATCAGACACTGAAATTCTCGAACGCCTTCTCAAACAAGGTGTTTATGATTGGCGTGTTCGTCCACCTGGTGAAAATGGCACACTGAATGGTGGTCCAGTTAATGTACATGTAAATATGCTTCTTCGAAGTATTTCCAAAATCGATAATGTCAATATGGAATATTCAGTTCAATTGACATTCCGTGAAAGTTGGAAAGACAAGCGATTGAGTTATGGAATTGATGGCGATACAAATCCAGCATTTCTCATTTTAACAGCTGGGCAACAAATTTGGATGCCTGATTCATTTTTTCAAAATGAGAAACAGGCTTATCGACATATGATTGATAAACCAAATGTGCTTATTCGAGTACACAAAGATGGCACAATATTATATTCTGTGCGTATTTCATTAGTTCTTTCATGTCCAATGCATCTTCGATATTATCCAATGGATGTTCAACATTGTTTAATTGATTTAGCATCATATGCTTATACAACAGATGATATCGAATACTTTTGGAAAGTTGAAGCTCCAGTCCAATTAAAACCCGGACTATCAAATTCATTACCAAGTTTTCAATTAACAAATGTTTCAACGGGTTACTGTACCAGTAAAACAAATACCGGCGTTTATTCATGTCTTCGAACAACTCTTCGTTTCCGCCGACAATTTAGTTTCTACCTCTTACAATTGTATATTCCTTCTTGTATGCTGGTTATTGTTTCATGGGTATCATTTTGGATTGATAGAACAGCAGTTCCTGCTCGTGTTACTTTGGGAGTCACAACTCTTCTCACAATGACAACACAATCATCTGGTATGAATGCTAAACTTCCACCAGTTGCTTATATTAAAGCAATCGATGTTTGGATTGGTGCATGTATGACGTTTATTTTCTGTGCGTTACTGGAATTCGCTTGGGTAACTTATATTGCGAATAAACAGGACGCAAAGAAAAGTTGGTTTCTTTTTTTTTTTGAAAATATTATGTATTAGCTTCAATTTTCATTTTATTCAGAAGCACGTCTGGATCGTGAGAAAGCGGAAGTCCCATTTATGCCTCCAGCACATAACGATGTATGCAAAAACTTCTTCTTTATTTAAAATAGAGAAAATTTGCAGGTTTGGGTTCCGCGAGAAGTTGCAGAACAAGAGAGGGAAGTTATGACAGTTAGGTTAAATCGAAGGCAGCGAATGGGAATTTGGAGGTGGATTCGGACGAAAACAGAATGGGATGATAAAGCAAAGCGGGCGGATTTAGTATCAAGTTAGTTTTTCGGTCTTAGAAAAAGCTTTACTTGATTTTCTTACAGGAATAATGTTCCCAGTGCTATTTCTGACATTTAATATCAGTTATTGGACACATTATGGGCAATATGGAATCGATATCGAGCAATTCTAATTGATCCTATTTGATTTTGTTCCTCACAATTTTTACTTACTTACTTACTTATACATTTCTCTTTTCATAATAACTTTTGACCGGTGATCTTATGATTTTTATAATAATAATAATGATGTTGATGATGATGATAAAAAAATGAAACACAACGTAACAAAATAAATGAATTACCCTCATTGTTTGGCTTTTGCTTCGGCCAATTCTTTCCTACACGAATCGGCTAATAGTTGAGTATCGACTTGGTCGCCTGGAAGTTGAACATATCGCACGACTGAACCGCGCACGAAACAATTTTTGACTGAAAGCATATGTGGGAATCTTTTCTGGATCGGAAACTGAAATATCTATCAGCTTCATGTTGAGGTATTGATCAACCGAGTGCAATGTTCCGCAGATACTGAAAATTGTGTTTTAGAGAAAAATGGAATTTTGATTTGAAATTGTTTCTTACCTGAGATCGTTTTTGAGTTCAACAACAACATCTTTGCCTACCAATGATTTGAAGAATGAGAAGAAAAGCTGGAAAAATTATTATTTGGAAAAGTGTAACAATTTTTTCTTTTTTTTCAATCAATCTATTTTTATGGGATGATTCATGCAGAAAAATCGTTGTTTTACAGCACAATTCAATTTATGTGTTTTATGAAAAATAATCTGAATAGCGCCAAGAGATTTTCTAATTTTCGTTTCATTTTTTTTCGAATTTTTCATAATAAACAAAGACAATTTTTGGTCTAGGGAAACGACACTTTTCTGTTATTTTAGAAACTTAATTTCTGATATAAAATAGTGACTCACCATGATTTGTAACAGCAACAAAAACTAATCGAAAACGACGCCGACAAAAAATAAAATTTCAAAAATGCCCGCTAAACAACATGCAGATTCGTCATCATCCGGAGTGTCGTTGCGCACAAGATGCAAAAATATTCCGGTTTTTGTCCATCTTTTTTCTTTCGCCACCCAAAAAATCAGTGTTTGTTTGACAATTCTTGTCTTTACGCGTAATATCCTATCGGTCACTTTTGTCGTTTTGTTGTCAGGTGTTTTGCGTTTCATTGATTTTGTTCTACCAAAAACCGTTTTGATTGAAGAAAAATAGTTTATTTATTTATTTGAAATGAATTGTTTATTTATTTACAGGCAGTTGGAAATCGTCTCATGTTACGCCGATTGAAAGCACAAGTGTCGCAGGTCGCCAATGAGGTATTTATTTTTATATTTTCATTTAATTGTTTATATTATATAGTTTTTTGATTGATCAATGAATCGATTCAAACCAAAGAAGGTTAAATATAAAAATTATATATATTCGAAATAAAATACAATTTTTCAGCTGGACGGTGTGCTCAATAACAGTCGCGATTCTCGAGATTCCCAGCCAATTCAAGATGAAGAAATCGAGGGTATGATATGTCCGATTTGTATGTCCAATTTTGGAACACCTGAACAACTTTCTGCACATTTCGAAACCGCGCATGCTGAGACAAGTGTTACAAATCCGAATTATGAAGCTCCTGCTTCTGCACCTTCGCCAAGCGCTTTTTCTACCAAAGATCAGGAAATTGAAGAGCTCCGAACACAAGTGAAAGAAGAAAAACGGTTCGCTGAGCGACTCAAAGAAGAACTCCATAATATTCAAAGTGTGATAGCGCAAGCATCCGATGTTCCAGAAGGAGAAGTGCCATATCTTATGCAACAAATTCAAGTGCTCACAGCCGATAAAGCAATGAGTAAGTAACTTACTCGGGAAAAAAGTAGCAAGACTTTTTGACTTTTAGCCAGCTTGCGACCATTTTTAGCCAGCTTGCGACCATTTTTAGCAAGCTTGCTACAATTTTTATAATGGGAAAAAATGTAGCAAGCTTGTTAAAAATGGTCGCAAGCTGGCTAAAAGTCTATTTTTTCGCCAGACTTGCTACTTTTTCTCCGAGTACGTTTGTTTTATGTTAACTGAAAATAAAATGACTGAACACAAAATTTTAAAATAGTGTACACGTGTCCATACGTTAAAAGTGTATTCAATTTTTGACCATTTCTAGTTTTTGCCAGCCTAATGAAAAAAACAACTTTCCAGTTATCAAACAATTTTTGGAAATCGAAAAGGAGAGTGGCCAACAAAAACGACAACTTGAGCAGGTTCAAGGAGAACGCAAAGATTTGATGGGGAAATTAAAGCAGATGAGTGGTCAATTGAGAGAACTCACTGATTCTTCAGAAGCTTTCAAAATTGAGAAGGAAAATCTGGCAAGAGAGTTGAAGACGGCGAATTCGGATATACGAAAATATGAGACGGAAGTTACACGGCTTGAGAAAATGTTGGATATGCGACCGTCGGATGATGATGTCAATGTTCTTAGGACTGAATTAGTGAATGCGCAGAAATTGATGGATGAAATTTCACAACAGAAAGATATTGAGATGAAGGAGCAGATCTCAGCGATTAGGAATTTGAGTATGGAAAGAGAGAAGTGAGTTTGGTTTTTTGTGATGGAAAATTGGGACAGAACCAGCTGAAAAATAGGCTCATGAAAAACCAAAAACAAAAACTAGTTTTAAAATCGAAAGTTTCCGAAAAATTTGCATGTGAATTTGTAATTTTTCAAAATTTTTTGATTATTTGGTGTACTAAAGGTTTTCAGAAAAATCCATATGGTTCTAGAAAACAAATTATTCAAATTTAGGAAAATCCCAGTAAGAGCTGTCAAGTAAGTGTTGTGATGTGCTAGCTTCAAATTTTCAAATATTGTCAATTCGATTTTTAGACTTTTGGAAGAGAATATGGCCTAGAACATTAAAAATGTACATTTTTAGTACAATGCTCTAAAAATTTCGAATTGATAATATTTTATTTTCCAAAAATAAAATAAAATTTAAATTTAGACCAAGTAAAATACCGGTTAAGTAAGTTCACGCTTTCTTTTCTTTTCTCACATTTTCGAGTGCTCCATCTCGCTCCTCCCAACAAAAAGGGTTTTTTTCCAGACAACATTTGATGATTGAAACGATGCAAAAGAAAATAGTGGATCATGAACAAGGTGCAAAAGGATCATCAGAAGATGTTGATAGATTAACACTTGAAATATCTGATTTACATGATAAGATCGAGGAACTTCAAAAAGTTAATGAAACTTCGAACTCGGAGCTGAAATTGAAAGAAGAGAGAATTTTGGAATTGCAGAGGAGAATTGATGAAAATATTGAGGAATTAACGAAATGTAAGGAGAATGTGAAATTGCTTGAAGAAAAAGTAAAGACTTCTGAAAATTCGATTAGTGATGCAAAATTATCAAATGAGAATAATGAATCGAAATTGACGAGTTTGCAACAGAAATTGGAATCATTGATTGAAGAAAAACGACGATTTGAGAGCGAAGTCAGTGGATTTGAAGAGAAATCTGTGAAAACAGCTGAAAATATCAAAAGTGTAAGTGATTTTCTTATTTATTTTACATGAAATTCTATTATTTTCAAACATTTAGCTTGAAATGGCGAATATGGATTTGACAAATGAATTAACATCAGTTGGCTCTTTGCTCGATCACGAGAGACAATTATTGGCTGCCAAAAATTCTGAGATTTCACAAAAGGATGAAACTATAAGACAAGTTAAAGAATCTGTGGCTGAAAGTGAGGGAAGAATTCAGAAACTCACAAATGATTTAGAGAATTCGAGAGTTCTTATTGAAAATTTGACATCGAAGTTGACAACTTTGGAAGAGAATTCGAAAGATCTCAAGGAAAAGATTAGTCAAGGAGAAGGTGGAGCGAAAATGGCAATTGAGCAATTGGAGCAAGAAAAAGTGAAGTTAAAAGAAGAAATTGAGAAAGAAAGTGAGAAATTCAAAAAGGAGATTGATGAACGACAAAAAAGAATTGACGAATTGGAAAAAATAAGAAGAGATGAAGAAGGAATAAAAACTGAAAAAGAGCAAAAATGGAAGGAAAAAGAAGAAGAATTTGTGAGAAGAATTAAAGAATCGGATGATGAAATTAAGCGGAAAAATGAGAAATTTATTGAAATGGAGAAAGAAATTGAGGAAGAACGACAAAAAGCGACTGAAAGATTGATGAAAATGAAAGAATTTATTGGACAAAAAGAGAAGAATATTGAAGAATTGAGGAAAGAAATTGGTGATTTGAATGAATCGATGAATGAAAGAGAAAGAATTGTGAGGGAAAAAGATGGACATTTGGAGGAAAATCGGAAGAGAATTGAAGATGCTATTGAGAAATTGAATGAGGCTGAAAAACGGGCCAGAGAATTGGTGAGATTTTCGGATAAATTTGAGGAAAACATTTGTATTTTCCACTATAATTTCATTTTGATATAAAAAAATCTAAACTTCAAAAAGTTCTATTTCATTCTATCTCATTTTCTCCCCCAGACTTTCCACTTTTTTCTAAAAAATTTCAATTCAATATATTTTTCCAGGAATCAAAAGTTGCAAACCGTGATGATTTGGTTACTGGAAAAGAAAAGGAACTCGCCGAATTGTCTTCAAAATTAACCGAATCCGAAAGTTTTATAGAACAACTCAAGATCCAAGTTGAAAAGGTGCGTTTTTTATTGAGCATTTGTTTTGCAACCGAAACACACAATTTTTCCTTGCGTTTTTCTTTCCACGCTTTTTATTTCAATTAGTTAGAAAACTTTATAATTATTTACTTAACATTTACCAGATTCTCTCGAGAAACCCTTTAATTCATTAATAGTTTGGTCTGGCTTACACTAACCGCTTTTACCTTTTAAAATCACGAACATCCATCTATTTGTCGCCTTTTTAGTATGTTGTTCAGGTATCTGGCGAGATGAAAGACAAGGAAATTGAAATTGAAAATTTGAACAAAGAGATTGCGGATACGGCGAATCATTGGAAAACGAAAAAAGAAGAATATGAACAGCATATTTTGAGGAATCAAGAGGAAAATGAGGAATCGACTAATTCATTGAAAAGTTTACAAGAGGAATTGAGAAACGAAAAAGAGAGTGCGAATGAAAATAGAGCACAATTGCTAAAAATACAAGGAGAATTAGATGAACAAATTGGAGAGAATGAGAAATTGACTAGAAAATTGGAAGAAATTGAAGAGGAATTGAAAAATGTGAAAATAACTGGAAATAGCAAGGAAAATGAGAAAGAAGAATTGAGAAAATCATACGAGAATTTGCAAAATGAAAAAGAAAAATTGGATGAGAAAATTGAGAAACTTGAAGAAAATGTGAAATTAATAAGTGAAAAATCGATTGATGATTTGAATAAATTGGAAGAAGAAAAGGCTGAGATTCTGAAGACTATTGAGGAGAATATTTCCACGATTCAGAATTTGACCCTGCAAAATGATCAGAAAGAACAGGTTGGTTGGTTGGACTATTGAGTTATGACGTGGCAAATTTGGGGCTTTATTAGGCAAAATTTCTGTTATCATTTTTTTCCTAAATTTGCCACGTCACTGATGTAAATTACTGAAAAAATAGTTCAACTAGAATTTTCCAGACGATTTCAAATCTCAACGAAAAAGTTCGACAAACTTTGGAAGATTTATCAGCCAAGGATACTCTTATTGATGGTTTCAATTCTAGAATCGTAAGTTACTTTTTTACACGTTTCCCTTTAAACCTCCAAAGTTTCAGGGTGAATTCGAGAAAACAGTCGCGAATTCGATGAGAAAAATTGAAGAACTTGAAGCTGAGAAAAATGAAGAAGCTGAAAAAGTTGTGAAAATCACATTGAGAGCTGACGAACTTCAGAAAACATCGAATGAATTGGAAGGATTGAGAAAAGAAATTGAGGAAAAAACAGATTTGTTGGAAAAATCGAAACAAAAGCACAGTCAATTTGAGACAATGTTTGGGGAAGTTCAAACTGCTCTTCAAAAAGAAATCACGGAGAAAACTGAGGAAATTGAGAAATTACATGAGAAATTATCGAAAAATCAAGAGGATTTGGAAAAGAAAACGAGCGAATTTGAAGGGAAATTGGCGTCGAAAGAAAGAGTTATTGATTCGTTGGAAGAGGATTTGAGAGAATTGAAATTGTCAGCAAATGAATCGGAAAAAGCTGTGGAAGAAATTGCGAAGAAAATGCAAGAACTTCAAATACAACAAAATGGTTGGCAAGAAGAGAAAGATGCGTTGATTGAGAGATGTTTGAATGGTGAAAGTGATTTGGATTTTGAAAGAGATCGAGCTATGGAAAATAAACGACGATTTGATGATGCACTATCTGCGATGCATGAATTGGGAAGAGCAAATCAATCATTGCAGGTGACTTGGGCTCGAATTTTCTGCAAAAGACCATTTTTCGATTAAAAAATGTTCCGTATTTTTTTACGTTTCAGAAATAATTTATCAAAAATTTTTGAACACAATTTTCTGATTATTTGAACATATTCGTTACCAAATTTTGATGATAATTTTGAAAAACACTGTTCAAAAACTTTTCTTTACATCTTCACTCCTAGAAAAAATTTTGAATCCAAAAATCCTCGAAAAACTTACACATACCACATTCAGAACCTGAAAATGCAGGTCGAAATTTTTTCCACTGGCCAAAATTCAGAGCGAAATTTTTTAAAACTGTTCTTTTCCCCTCATTTTTAGACGAAATCAGGGCAAAATTTTTCTGTATCAGATTTCGGAACGAGGTATGAGCTTACAGTAGAAAAAAACATGAAAAAAATATTCCCAAATTTTTTACGTTTCAGAAATTAGTTATCGAACATTTTTGATTGAATTTTCTGCTTATTTGAACATATATTTCAAACTACAAAATTTTGAGGATTAAAGAAAAACACTGTTCAAAAGCTTTTCTATACAATTTCTAGAAAAAATTTTGAACGAAAAATTTTAAATCCAAAAATCCTCGAAAAGGTAAAATTAGAATAAACTCGAAAAAAAATATTCCCAAATTTTTTACGTTTCAGAAATTAGTCATCAAACATTTTTGACTGCATTTTTTGATTACTTAAACATATAGCTTAGTTAAAAAAAACTGCGAGAATTTTTAATTCCACTCGTGATAAATTTCAAACAAAAATATTGAATTCAGAAATCCTGGAACACTGCCCAACTTTAAATTCTTAACAAATTTCAAATTTCAGATGGACATGGACCGAGTGACAAATCGAAAATGGCTCGACGACTCAGCGGCCGTCAATTGCACAGATTGTGGAAAAGTGTTCACATTAACTGTCAGGTAAATATACTTTTCTCAGAATTTCTTCTTCCTCCTCTCATTTACTGTAAATTCCGAAACCGTTTCACTTTCAACCCAATCAGCCTCATAAAAACCTCGTTAAAGTAATATAAGTATTCCCAAAAAAAAACCAGCCGAACTTTTTTCTCGATTTTTGCAACAAATTGTCATGACCTTAATCTATTTTTTTTTGTTTTTCTAGCAAGCGTAAAATGAGATAAAGAAATAAGATAAGTGATAAGTTATGACGTGGAAGGTTTGATGGAAAACTTTGTTGATGATCTTTTTTGTCTAGGGGAATTTTATTTTACAGAAAACATCATTGCCGAGTTTGCGGTCTGATTTATTGCAATCCCTGCAGCTCAAAAACAGTCAGAATTCCAAGTGCCAAAAATCCGGTGCGAGCTTGTAATCATTGCTACACTGAACAAGAAAATCGATGAAATATACGTGTGTCCCTTTAAAATATCAGTTTTTTTGTATGTTTGTAAATAGTTGCAAAAATTTCTAATCACTCACTCATAAATTATTTATTTATTAATTTATTATTAATATATCTATCCCAAAAGCTACTTATCAGTCAATCATATATATTTTTTACAAATATTTTTCCCGCCCCCTTTTTCTTCTTCTTTTTTGACTGAAGACGATCAAGGACGAATAAAATAAATACAGTTTTTTTCAGTCGGTTTTTGTTTTTCACATTTTTTTTTGAAAAAAAAATTCGAAGCATGTTTTGTTCAATGCGGAATTTTGTACTTTTGCTAGCGACGACATTTTTTGTTAATGGATGTGTTTATAAAGGAAACAAGTATCAGGATAAGGAAACTTGGGTGGGTTTTTTTGGGGGGGGAGTTATAGTACTGTAGGTTGAGGAGATGTGTGTAAACACCGGGCGCAAAAATGTATAATTTTTTGAAGTCGATAAAAAAACTCGATTTTGGGCGATAAAAATCCACAGTCCCGTAGGTATACAACGAAATCTGATCACTAAAAATTTTGTCACGTTTTTATTTCAAATTTTCACGTGAATTTTTTTTTTTCATTTCTCAAATTTAGAGAAATTTTTTTGAGACAATGGTCCAAATTAATTTATTCCGTGAGATAACGGGGAGCAAAAAACTTTCAGCACCAAATTGACTGCAAAACTTGTTTTTTTACTGGAATTCATCCATTTACAGAAGATTTAGTAACTGTTTGAGACGTTTTCAGATCCAGAAATCTAAAAATTTTCAAAAAATTTCAGAAAACTTTCGAAAATTCTGATTATTTGTGAGACTTTGGGAACATTTTCACAAAATTGGATTATGAAGATTTCACCAAGAAAAATCACTTTCCTGATTTTCCGGGCACAATTTCCGGATAATCGGAAAATTTTCCGTGAAAAACTGGAGAATTTCCGTCACAGGTCTACTCAAAAAGAAAAATTACTATTGCTAAAAATCACTACAGTAGGTACCAATAATATAGTGAAAATCAAAATCAAACAAAGCAAAAAAAATTCATTTTCAAGAAAAAACACTTCAAAATATCTTCGTTAATCCCGAAATTTCGTTGAAAATCTTCATTATTGAAACGTCAGCTTCACAAAATCATTCGATCGGTTTTTCGATGATAATAGTCGTAAATTGGCCGACTCAATTTTTCTGAAGCCAGCTATAAAAAATTCAAAATTAGAACTGGCTAGAGGAATTTATTATTTACCGTAGATTCAATTGAGGCGAAACATTCGATCAGCGCGTAATGGTTTACTGTAGAAGAAAAATCTGAAAACAAAAACATTTTTTCAATTTTTGATGTTCTGCTCACTCACCATTTTCCGGACGCAAAAAATTATCAATGACTGGACAAAATCCAGAAAAACAAGCAAAGGCCGCCACGTATTTTCTGACAAAAGAGACGTGGCAAGATTTTTATCTCGTTGAAAAACAAAACAAAACAAAAATAAAAAACTGAAAAAAAAAAATTTTAACGTGACACAAAAAATTGATCAGATTTCGTTGTACAAATACTGTTATATTAAAAATCCACCTTTTTTCAAATCTAGAAATTAAATCTGAAAAAATTCTGAAAGTCTAATGTCGCCGAAATTTTGAATATACTTTTTTGGCGGGAAAAATCCACGTGGCAATAAAAGGAGTACTGTAAATTTAAAAAAAAAACCGTTTTTGATTTCTAGGAACACTTTTGTAAGTAGATCAGAAATTGCCAAGTTTTTGAAAAGTCCACGTGGCATCCCTGAAATTATTCATTCTACATTTTTAAAATGACTAATAAAAAAAACACATAGTTATTCTATATTGGTACCAGACCAGAATTCTTGCAATTTGTCATTTTTCCACAAAGTATCTCGTCATCATAAATCAATCAATAAATATTTTCTCTGATGTCAGAAGTTCAAAAAACCACTAATTTCTATTCTATTTTTGCAGATAGTTCGTTCAACTTTCATCCTTAGATGCGATATCAATAAAACCGGATGGAAAACAACAGTTGTCGGATGTCGAACTGATCAAGGTGTACAAGTTTTACCCGGTCAAACTGTTCATGAAAAAGATACGGTTAGCAATTTTTAAAAATTGTTTCTTTTTTCTTTTTTTTTATCATTACGGTTTTGGTTGGTCAATTAGATAAGGTTTGAAAATTAAATAATGATTGATGAGTTTAACTAACAAATTCCATTTCTTATTTATATAATAATTCTTGATCAATTGTTTTTTTTTAGAAATACGAATGTTTGAAAGATCGTGATGGAACCGTTGAAATTCGTCGAACTTTGAACATCAAACGAACTCGGGATTGTGGAGATCATACAGTTGGCGATTCATGGGTTTATGAGAAGAATTTCTTGGCAAAATGTACTGAGAAAGGAGTTCAGGTTTTGGATTGTATTTCGGATGCTGGAATCACTATTCCTTTGAATGGATCATTGGTTTTGAGTGGGGTTAAATACAAGTAAGCAATATCCAAGCAAAATTCGAAACAAAACTTAAATGAACAATTTTCAGCTGCATTCTTGACAAAAATGGGAAAAATCTCAATTCATCGAGATGTTGTAACTCAACAACTTCTTGCTCCAAGACCAACTACTGTGAGTTTTTGAATATAAATTTACCCTTCAGTTTTTCAAATTCCAGCTCTCTCCCATTGAAATCCTCGGTCCAATGTTCAAAAAATTCGGAGATATTGGCGGAGTTCTCCAACAAAAACTGGATACTGAAAAAGAAGAGGTTAGCGCATCTGAACAAATGGTCGAAGCACCCGCGCCAACTTGTGATTTTGAAGGAGAAGTTCGACGAGCTGGAGATGTGTGAGTTTAGAGTTCAGATCAAACGTTCAAAAAAATTCAGAAATTTGCAGCTGGATATCAGATGGAATTTTCACTAAAAAATGCACGGAAGATGGAGCGACTGTGATCTTAAATTGTATCGTAGATGAAAAAACGATTATTGCTGTTGACACAGAATTGACAATTGGAAAAAGAGTGAGAACTAAAAATTTAGAATAATAGAACCCGGGGCAGATCTCTTCAAAATTAAAACCACTTTTTTTGGTCTAATAGATTCAACAAAAATTGCAATTATCCAGTTAGAGAAACTCAAAAATATATATTTCAGACCTATAAATGCTACCGTAAACCGCAAGAAAGTCGAGTTTATTACGAAGTCCGAATCAACTAATAAATGACCGAAAATCATAATTTTGTAAGCATAATTTGTTGCTGCTCTCACCTCACCTCAACCTTATGATTATCATCATCGTCAACATCTTTATTATTTCTTTTTTTATTTCTATTTCAATTTTTTTTGTCTCGTGTTTTTACAAACGACGGGTTTTGGTTTAGCTCAATTTTTTTCAGCTGCTTTTACTTTCCGCCATTTCCATAAATTAGTTTTTTGTGTCTCGCTGTTCGTTTTTTGGGGGGAAATTGCGAGAATGCCGCTGTTATCAGGTTAGTTACTTTACGGAACTATTTTATGGGATAATTTTTGTGGTTTAAAAAATTCCCTCATGATTTTAGCAAAAAAATAAATCATATACTACAGATTCAATTTTGAATGTCAAAACTTTAGTTCTTTTCTTGGAAGCTCATTTTTTTGCAAGCCTCCAAAGTACTCCAAGTTAATTTTGGGTTACTGTAGCTTTCAGGGTTTAAGAGAAACAATTTTATTCTTTTTATAAATATGCTTATTAATTTTCTGTTATCAATTTTCATTTCCTTTTGGGTAACAAAAAAACTCTCCTCGTGGCTGAATAAAAAAATAGTAATAATAATTATAGGCTGAAAACTTTGAACGTCAAAATTTAGAGTTTACTCGGCTATAAATTTTATGAAGAAAATTCTAGAAGCTTTGAATTTTTGATATCTGAATCTCAGAAAATCAGAAAAATATTCTCATAATTTTCGATTTTTCCGAAACAATTAATTTCTAGAATCGCGTGTTTCCAAATTTCACATTTCATTTTATTTATTCAAATTTTCAAATTTTCAGCATTGTTTTGCACAGGCATAAATTTCTGACTTTTTTTTCCTGTCGGCTCCGCCCCCTGCCACGATTACACGTTTCACGTTTTTTTTTAATTTTTTCGATTTCATCTTTTTTTCTTCACTAAATTTTGAAATGCAAAAAATCAGAAATAATTATTGCTTGAAAAAAAAACGTGCCGCACCTTGCCAAATAAATCCCGCCTCCCGATTCACGCGAGAATTTGTTTTTTCTGCGACAGGCATTTCTGAATTAAAAAAGTCAAAAATGTATGCCTGTGTTTTGGGATTATTCCTTTGTTCTTCCGAATATTATTTTCATTTTTGTTTTTAACATTTCATTTCTTGAAAACCGCAATCAGCTGTTATTTTGAACTAACAGTTCAAATGAATACCTGATTTATTTTTCTTACCTCAAAAAATAAAGAGTTCATTCAGTCAGGCGTGCCAACAAAAAATATTCGAAAAGTTCCCAAAATTTTGATTTCTCATAATTAGCAGAGCAAAAACAGAAATGAAAATCTGAAACTTTTTGTGAGTTGCAGAAAAAAGCCACGTCATTTCATAGTCTAGGTTCCAAATTTCTTAGAATAAAAAAACAAAAAAGTGCGAATCAGTTTTTTCCGCCTCATTCATCGAAAATTGCTCTTTTCTTTTTTTGTCAAATCTAATCACACACTTAACCGGAGGCCGTAGAAATAACAATTTCGTTTCTTTTTCTTCTTGAGATATCGGTTTTTTGTTTATTTTTGGAATTTATTTCCAAACAGCAGATGATAAATACTTTTCTTATGTTAGCATAACTCTCACAAATAACTATTTTCCAACTAACATTAATTCAAAGTTTTTTGTTTTGAGTCTTGAGTTTTTTTTTCTGAAAACATCAAAGATTCTTTTGAATTTCTAAAAAAAATTATTCAAACAAAAAACATTGTGAGTATTGATCAGAATAACCTTTAGTTTTCGTACCTGCTGATTAAATGAGACATTTGTTTTTAAGTAGCAGAAATAAATATTTTTCTCACGCTTTCGTACCGGAAACTCACTACGTTTTTTTCACGAAGATCAGAGCCTGTCTCAAAGTTGTGTGTGAAACTTTTTTTGTTTACCGGAAAAAATAAATCAAAATTATCGAATAATAATTTTTTCAGTCACCTCGCCGACTTCAATGAATAATAGTTCAAATTCAATCGATTTATGCCCTGAAAGTTATCGAACTTCGGTTAATTTATTATCGATTATTATTACGATTCCAACTATTTTTGAATTTCTGATTTTATTTTTATTATTGTTAAGGTACTCGAAATCGTTTCACCCATTTTTCACGTAAGTTATTTATTTTTTTTGATAACTGTGAGAACTTTTCGTTTCAAAAATATTTTTCAAGAAAATACGAGTAATCAGAAATGTTTTGAACCGAAAATTCTGAGAACTTTTTGTTCTTGAAAAGAGTTAAATTTGGTTTTTGGCTTTATGCAAATTTCGATTTTTAATTTTAAAAAAGGACTTTTTTTTTTGGTTTTCGGATCATATTGAAAAAATAAAAATCAAAAACAAAAATAAATTATATGACCCCTAAATTATACGTTCCAGGATTTTTATAATGTTTGAAAATTGTTCATCAAAAATTATCGATCTATGTTTCCGATCGTAAATACTGAAAAACAATACTAACAAAATTCCAAACATGATTTTGAAAGGTTTATCCAAAAAACCTCTCAATTTTTCCAGAATCTCATTCTTACTTTTGATATTTTCTTATACACTTTGCAATAGTTTTGTTCTCATCAAATCAATTGTCGATAGTTTTGATGAAACTTCTCAAATCATCAAATTCATTGATGATATTTACACATGGGTTTATATGTATATTCAACCTTGCGGTAAGTCTTTTTAAGAAAATATTTTTGATTCTGAATCTAGTAATAAAATTCCAGTTGTTATTGGGTTACTCGAAAGATTATGTTCAACTTATTTTGTCAAGTCATATGAGCATTCAAGGCTCTGGCCGATTTTCATTCTTGCTCAGATTATAGCGGTAAGTTTTCATCCAAGAAAAGAAACTATTTATGTATTTCAAAAAAAAAAAGCATTTTTCAGGGTATAATTGTTTGGTGGGAAGTTTCATTAGAATATACAAATCTGATAAAATATAGTCAATTAGGATTATCGACTTTTATATGTTTGGTGAGTTAAAAAATTGCATTTGTAAGAAAAATTATACGATATTTCAGTGTTTGATAGTACTGTTTTTCGTGAATCGGAAATTGACATTGGATTCTAGGCATAAATCAAAACTTACTGTTAGGTATCAGTTGACAGAGAATGTAAAGGCTTTGAGGTAAGAGGGAGGGGATTTTTATTATGGGAATGTGAAAAAACATCTGATTTTTCAAATCGTCACCATTCGAAAATGGCCACATTTGCTCTTCACCATTTCAAACATGTTTCCAATATTATTCATATTTTTGGAGCTCTCTATCTTCTACAGCCTCTCTGAAACTCATCTCATCGTATCCATTTTTGATCCAAATTTTTCCACCACTTTTAACACCTTTTTTTCACTTTCAAAAGTTTCCCAAAAACCTCACTTTTTCCACATTTCAAACTATTAATTCCTTCATGGAATCTATGCCACAAAAAAGAGAAGTTTACGGGCTTTCCAAAAATATAAAATTCACCAAAATCGCCCAAACCAATCTCGCGCAATCCTCAGAAAACCAAAATTTCAGTGCTAATTTCGCCGCTTTTCGCTACTTTTTTGTTGCATTTTGTTGGAACACTGCTGGCAGACTGCCAGAACGCAAAAAAATCGAACAAATGTAGCGAACACAGCGTTCTCTTTTTCTTTTTCCCGTTTTCTTCTTTTTCTTTGTGTGTTCGAAAAGTGGTGAAGCAGGCATGCAGACAAAAATCATTGGCTGAAAAAAAAAGAGAACGAAAGAGATAGACTAACTGACTGACTGAAATGATATGGATGAAAAAAAAGAGGAAAAGTCATTTAAGGAAGAGGAAACAACAAAAATTATTGGAAAAAATGAAGCTTTGTATTTGCAAAAAAAATTAATTTCAGGATATTTGTGCCATTTGTGGTAATTGACAATTGTTTATCAGTTATGTTTGTCATTTCATTACATTTTTTCAATGTTGATTTCAACTTTGATTCGGAAATTTGTAGAACTACAGCGGGTTATACATTTTGGTTCATGTTTTTTAGAGTGGTTGGTTTTTTAGGAGTGGGCAAGGATTTGGGGAATACGGGAAAATAGACATTTAGAATTCAGAAAATGAAATTCGAAATTTAAAACAATTCTGAACAGAAAATCGGATAGCTTTTTCAATTTTCAAGAAATCCAAATTTTTCCCAGATTCTCTTGGTCGTCCAAATTGCTATGCCAATAATCGTCATCAAATCCCACCATTCAATTTGGACCAAAATCGAAAAGAAGATCCGAAAAACTCGACAAAACGAAATCTCATCCGATAGTCAAAAGCATAAGAAAAATGTTCTTAAAGTCCTAAACGACTTCAGTTTTTTATAAATAATCCTCAAATTTTCAGCTGAAAAACTCATTGGGTATGGATATTACTGGAACACATGAAGATCATTTCGAGCAGTTGCGAAATCAGTGGCTTAAGAAATTTTGAATATTGTTTTATATGTATTAATTGAAAAAAATAGTTATTGATTTGTTATTGCATAAATTTTCGATTTGAACATCCAGGTGATTATTGAGAATGAGAAAAATAAGGAGAAGAAAAAACATCTGTAATTTCAAGTAACTAGATTTTTGACGAGATTATGTAATTAGCGGTGATTTTATTTTTCTCTTATTTTTGGCTTCGAAAAAAAAACATATTTGTAGAATTTTTATTACTTTATTTTCGAATGGCGTGATCTAAACCTTTCCACCCCCCAAAAAACATTTCAAGATTTTTCAGAGACAAATTTAGTTTTGTAAAGTTTCTCATAACATTTAAACTCGTAATTATAGATGTCTTGCGGTTCAACACAAACTTTCAAAATTTCAGGTTTTCAGTTTCGAATGGCTCCAAAAACTTTTCAAGAAATTTTTGAACGAAAACTGTTCGACTTCCGATCTTCAATTAATCGCAAGAATCACATTTTTCATTCTAATTCCTCAAGTTTTTCTGCTAACTCTCTCAATCTATCACTTTTTTCCAAGAAGACATAATTATCATCCAATATTTTCCACATTTTTCCTGGCTCTTATCTCATTATACTTGGTGTCATCAATCGCATTATGTTTTCGAAATTTGTTGACTGGAATTTGGAATTGGTCGGAAAATGCGAAAATTGATTTTGTTGTGACGTACATCGAAAAGATTTATATTATTTTTAATTATTTTATACAACCGTGCAGTGAGTTTTCTTTGAGATCTCTGAATTGAAAATTATTTTGCAAAATGCGTCAGAAAAAAACATGAATCTAAATTTGAGATGAAGATAAGAAGAAGATGAGTCTTTGAACTATTAATAATGGGTGTGGGTTTTGTGAAAATGTGTACTTTAGTCGAAAATTGTTGAAATAAAATGATATCATGGGTTCTGCACAGATGTTTTGAAAGTTTCATATGACAATTAGAATTACCTGAAAAAATTACGAAAAGGCAAACTTTAACAATAAAATGTTTTTAGTTGCGATTGGTGTCATTGAACGAATAATTGCAACAATTCTCTACACAAAATACGAAAAACTTCGACTTTGGTGGATTTTTGTGATACTTTTCCTAGTCTCGGTAACTCTCTACTTTTTCATAACAAAATCCCTTGTTATATTTACAGTGTGGCCTAGTTTACCTCGAGTTCACATTACGTCACCGAATTCTTTCCTCAATTTCAACCCGTCATATTCAAGCAATTCTATCGATTTTTATTACGATTTTACTGATCAGTTTGTTAGTTATAAATCGACAGAAAACTCGGATTTCTACGACTGTTAAATCGAATTTATCGGAGAGATATCAATTGACTGAGAATGTTAAAGTTTTGAGAATCTACATTCCGATAATTGCAATCGATTCGATTATTCAAATATTTTTCCTCATAACTGATTTATTTTTTGACGTCTGGCAGGTCCTCAATCTCAATTATTGTTATGATGATAAATATTATTTGAGGAAAATTTATTGTTTTCAGAATTGTAAGTTCTTCGATCTTCTTTTACACAAGAATTTTAATTTTATTAAAATATGTTCCTGCAGATCGGATTCCTTATCTTCTACAGTATACCAATATTAATTCTACGTCACTTCAGAGGTCCTTTTGATTTCTGCTGTCTCCGCCGAAAAATGCGAAAATCCCCCAAAGAAAATAGTGTAACACCGTATACTGATCGTGTTCAGGTGAGCTTATGAACTTTCAGAAAATCATATACCTTTTCATTTTTTTAGGTAAAAAATGTGTTTGGCGAGAATTTGACAGCTCATGAACATGGGAAAATTGGGCAAGATGTGCACTTTCAAAATCTTTTCATGCAATGGAAATAATTTAGATTTTTTTCTTTTTTTTTGCTTTTTTTGGCAGACTTGTGAGGTAGACATAATTAATTGAAACAGCTTCCTACTGATATTTTTTGTTAGATATTTTATCATTATTTTTTCTAACTACTATCTTGACAAAATTATATCATGTAAGTTTTGTTCCAAAAAAAAATATATATCTCACAAATAAATTTGTTTTGATAACTGGATTTCTAAAAATCAAGTCTCATTTATTTTCCCACACCTTTTTTAGCTAATCATTTTTTCATCTGTTTCTATTTTTCAAGCACTTTTATGCGAGGCTTTTCGAAAACAAAACATTTTTCTCGTCGTTATTATTTTTCAGCAAAATTCTTTTTTCTGTTTTCAAGATTTGATTAGCGGGTTTACCTGACATTTAAAAATAAGATTTTACCGAACTCTTGTTTCTTCTCTAGCCATAATCGATTTAAGATCTCTTAGACCAAAAATATATAATTTCCTTGTCGCAAAATTGTATAGCGCTTGCTCGCTCGCTGAATCACATAAACCAAATTTATTTATTTTTCTATACTATTTTACGCTACTTTGTAGGTTTTTTGAACCTCGTGGAACTTTCATCAAATGGCAAATATGATAAATGATTCTATAAATTGCACGATATTTTCCCAACAACTTGTTGGAATTTATACAGTTGTGATCTATGCGCCTTTAGCTGTGGTTTATGTTATTGTGGCTATTTTATTTATCAAACATCCAATGTCTTTTCACCCATTATTTGTACTATCATTTTTCTTGATGTTATTGGCATACACTTTTTCAAATTTTATTCTCTTTTTTCGAAATTTGATTGAATTTTTGATGGAGGAAAATTGGCTTTTCACAACGCTCGAATTTATATTTGTCTATGCTAATTATTATACTCAACCGATAATTGTTCTAGCTTTGCTAGAAAGATTAATAGCCACGTTGACAGTTTCATCCTATGAAAAGTCAAGGCATTGGTTTATTTATACAATAGGTCAAATTATTTGTGTAAGTTTTTATTTTAATTTTCAATATCTTATTCGTCCATAATAATTGATTTTCTAGATTTTTCTTGTAATAACAATGAGTGTTTCTGAAGATAAAGCGGATATTATAAGCAATGTTCAATTAAGCCTATCATTTATTAGCTGCGTTGTTTTGATCATTTTATTTTTCGTAAATCGATATATCACCTCACATTCAGTTGGAAGACATTCTCTAACTACTCGATATCAACTTGCTGAAAATATCAAAGCACTCCGGATTTTTGTGCCGTTTTTATTGCTCGATAATTTTATATCAATTATGTTTATTGTTTCAAATTTGGTGATTGGAGTTGGAAGAAAATTTAATGAAAATGAGTGCAGACGATCACCAAACTATTGGCTTTATTTTCTGATTTTCAGAACGGTAAATAGCATTTTTCAAACTATTCATATTATTTCGAGAAAATTCCAGATTGCTATTATTATCCAAATATCAATGGCAATCCTCGTTGTCCATTTTCACGATTCTATGAAATTCCCAAAATTCTCCCTCCCACTTCCTCCATCTCGAACAAGACCTCAAGAACTTATTAGTGTAACACATGTACTACAGGTATCGAAAATCATACACATTCAATTAATTTCCCACGAAAACTACATTTTTTCAGATCAAAAATGTTCTTGGAAAAAATATTGTGGAAGCTGAGACAGCTGAAAATTACTTTTCACAACTCGAAATTCAGTGGAAATAAAATGTTTTTTTTTTACTTATTGTTAATGCGTCACAAATTTGCATTCTGATCATTTTAACAGAAGTCAAAGACTCATAAAACGGATGATTTGTTACGCTTGCTAATTTTATTTTTGGGCAGTCTAAAAATTTGCCAATGTGCATTGAAATGAAAAATGATTTGGAAAACAAAAGTTCAATTTTAGAACTATTGCAAGGTTGATGTTACCTTGTGACAAAATTTATGTCGAAAATACTAGGATGATAAATAAATTCCGCGAAAAGTACACAAAAATAAAAAATGGAAACAATTACATTTTCAAATATGTGTGGGATTCGATGGTCAACACCATTGAAACATATTCATTTTTGGACCAACGAACTGTTTTGTTGGTTTTTTTTATTAAAAAAATTCATCAACTTCAGGAGTCAATTTTCACTTCCCGTAGAGTTATTCATGTGGCTCACTATAAAAGAGATGCCGGAGTTCAACTAAACATGATCAAAAATGATTTTCCGTATTCTATTTGTCTTCGCTCTTGTATCTGGAGCTGGTGCAGTCACCAAAGCTGTCTGTGAAGCTTTCTGTTCATCTGTCAACGGTGGAGCATCGTATGATTATTGTTCACCATGGATCAGTTTCTCTCAACAAACCAACAAAACTTGCTACAATAGATGTGTTAACAATTGTTATAACAAATATGATGGAAGTTGTATGACTGATAGTGATTTCAGATGTTGTTTGGATACTAAACCAGCCAAGAAACAAGAATTCAAAATCACTGGGTGCAATATTCTTTACAACGATTTGATTGATGAATATTGGAATTAAAATTGAATTGGTGGCAATTTGAATAAATAATTATTGGAAATATTGTTCACCCGCAACACTCAAATTCAGAGAAATGTTGAAAATCACAAAAAAAAAACATTAATAATTCATATACTTTTAATTTTCTCATAGTCAGGTTCATTGAACATTTTGCAAATTCGTTATTTCCAAGAAACATCAAAAGTCTATCAGACTGGTCAAAATTGGAATTAATAGGATGATCCGCTTCATTGAAAAAACCTGAATTTTCAACAAAAATATGCACAGGTTGAATGATTTTTTGATCATAGAATCCAACACTACTTGTGTTTCAATTTTCACAAAATCTCATACAGCGGAAAAAAATCATAAGTAAATTTTCGCATTTTCGCGTGTACTCTAACGTGGATAATAACAGTATAAATACAACATTTTTGCCGAAATATAAACATTTTTCATTTCGGTTCAAATTCAAATTCTGCGCTTTTCAGTAAGTCCGCCAAAATTTCAAATCATTATGCATTATGGGGTGATTCAAGTCGAAAAAAAATACCCAATCGGGATTATTAAAAAGGAAGAAAAGTTTTTTGATTTTTATGATTTTTTTTCGACTTGAATCACCTCACCTCATAAATGAAATTCAGCAAAACTGAAAAAATGTTTCCCATGATCATGATTTCCCCAAATTTTCTTCGAAATCATATTACTATTTCTCAGAAAAGGATGAATCGGAGCTTTTTATCAAAGTCGCACCAATTTGGTGCAACCGAGATCAAATATCAGGGGTTTCTCAGCTAGAATTCCTATAATACCCTATTCTAATGCAAATCTCATTGTTTAATCGAAATCATAGTATTATTATTCGAGAAAATGTACCTTGATTCTCAAAACCATCCGTATTTCGTCAAAAACACACCATTTTGGTGGGAACAAGATCAAATCTTAGAAGTTTCTTATCTGAACTATTTCAACTATCATATTTCTGAGGTTTTCGCAAAGTTTAATCAAAATCATAGTACGATTTTTCGAAAAAATCAAAATTTAAAACTAACTTGTCTTTCCCGCGCCATTTATCGAGCAATTTGCGACGGTGAATGATGTAGGTGCTTCGCAGACTCATCTAAAATGATTATAAACTCAATTATCAAGCAAAAAAAAAACAGATAGCCCACAAATATCGAAAAAAACAGAGGAAAACTTGAAAAAACAAAATTTTTTTTGGAAAAAAAAAGAATTCTGCTAAACTACGCGCACAGCACACAGAAGAAAAACGGAACAGCGGAGCAACGTTGGAAACAATATTTTTCAAAAATGTGTTTGTGTTTTCGACTTTTCGTTTTCGTTTTTTTGTGGATACTAGCGCGCACTTGTTCTCCTTGCGCTAGTTTGAATTTATTTTTTTCAGGTCGGCCAATTTCGACTTCTTCATTCATTATAATAGTATACTCTTCGTGAAGTGTAGTTAGAGAGAATTCTCAGGGTTCCCAACTGTTATACTTTTGAAATGATCTATTCTCAAAGTCAAAGTTAGAGTGGAGTTCCCGTTTTGAAGAAAAAAATCCCCTGAAGTTACAATAAGCCACAGCTAAAAAAAAAAGATTTTTTTTGTTACCGTCATACGGTATGCATCGGTGTTTGCAGACAGCGCGTGGAGGCGTGGCCTATGGAGGTGTGGCCTATTCGGTAAGCGTTGCACACGGTTTTGGCAATGTGCGGCGCGCGTGTGTGTTTGTTGCATCATTTTTTTTTAGCCCGGTACAACAGATTTTGTGTGTTTTCTCATATTTTTCATTGTTTAAACGGCGACTTCGGTTATTTTGAGTGAATATACCACCTTGATCGCAAGTCATACCACTTTTTGACAGTTTAAACTTCTGATTTATCATTTTCAGTGAAATATTTTCAGATAGGAGAATTTTATAAACTTTTTTTTAAAAACTTTTCACAATTTTGGGATTTTTAACTACTTTAACTTTATAGATTATGTGATTTCATCTCCAAATCGAGATTCATTACTTCAATGATTTTTTAACACACTATTTTGGACGATTCTCTACATTTTGTATGGAAGGTAATTTTTTTATCAAAAAATTGTTCCGTAAACCAAATTATCCGTAGGTAATTTACATCATTCAGGTTTTATCAAGTTAATTGGTTGAAGAAATGGCTATTACAAGCGCACAAACCGCATCAATTTTGGAAAGTACACCTGATTCGACTGTGATAGGTAATTTTTAATCGAATATTGTTCCGTATAATCATAATCCCGTAGGTCAATGAAGTTTTTTTCAGATTGAATGACAAATGATTCGTTCGTTTAATTATTTTTTGGAATGGGATATGGTGATTGGCTTCTGTGTAATGATGAAGATTTTCGAAAAAAATATTATGGATTCAAATTATTCTCATTTCTAAAAATGCCAAAACCGGTGAGCAGAAAATTGTTAAATATCGAGCGAGTTCACGTCTAACATTTTGCCTTATTAAATAACCGAATGTAATATTTTCGATCGGAATATTTTGGAGATGAAAATGCTTTTGAAAACTCATCCTTTCACAGATATGCAAAACTTAGAATTGAAAATTTTCTGACATTAAGTTTTATCACGAAAAGTTTTACAAAAGTATTCCTGCATTCAACATTCATTTCAGTTGGTGGCAATCATCATCATACTTCTCAAAATCTGAAAGTTTGAGTGTAAAAATGTCTCTTGCATATATTTTCTTGAAAGTTTCACATCCTATGTACGAGATACGATAAAGTTCACAAAAATTATGCATTGTTCCAAATATTCTCAGAAAATTTTAAATTTCCTTCGTTGTTTTTTCAAAAAAAAAAAAACTGAACATTTTGCAAAAAAATTCGTAAATTTTTATAACTTAACGCCAAAGCTCCGACATGTCCAACTTTCAATCTCTGAACTTTTTTCTGCCTGTTAATTTTTCCAGATCCAATGATCTCGCCTTCACTTCTCAAATGCTCTTCGTTGCGAATGGACTACCCACACTCAAAATAACTCGTTAAAATCTATTTGTTCTGTAAATGCGTGTGTTTTTTGTTTATATTTTTCACATTTTTGCAAACATTAATAAATGTTTCCATGTTTTATTTTTGCGACTTCTAATTTTTAAATTGTTTATTTTTGATCTTAAAACTTCGATAACACCAAAAATTAGATTTTGATATCAAAAATATTTTTTGAAATAATGAAACCTTCAAGAATTCAATCAAAAGTTAATATTAATATAGATTCTCAGAAATTCAATAAATTCTCTACTCATGATAAATTAGGATATTAAATTAAATTTTCAAAAATCTTCACACAAAACTTTTTGTTTAACGTCAAACGTGTTTTATTCTTTCTAAATGTTGTTTTTGAGATCAATTTGTCAATTTAGAAAGTCGAAAATAAAACAAATATCTTTTTTTCAACCATATTTGCTACTTTTGACTGCGAATTTCGTTATTTTCTCGATTTCTTCTTTCATTTACAATTGAGAATTGCTTTAGTTCTTCATTTTATATTGCATTTCCTCTTTTCCATTGGGTACAAGCGCTTTTTTTTTGAAAAATGAAGCTTTGCAAACAATAAAAAAAATAAAGAAAAAACCGTGCGCATGCAACACACACACGCCGCACTTTGGCGAAAATCATTTTGGACACCGCCCACTTTTTTTTTCTTTTTTTGGAAAAAAGGGGGGAGTACGTAACTAAAGTGTTTAATGTATTTTCTTCTTTTTTTTAGCTGTGTAAGCGTGTTAGATGTTCCAAAAATTGCAGCGCTCACTGTGTTTTTTTCTAATAGAAAAATGCAATTCCGAGGAGACGCAGACAGAGAGAGAAAGAGGCTGGTCTCGACACGATGTGTGTCTGCCACACACTATTTCTCTCTCCCCTTTTCGGCGAGAGATTTGTCTGCCCACGTTAAAGTCTGCGTCTCTCAGAACTGGCAAGAAAAAATACAGTGCGCTCAAACCCTCAAAAAAAGAAATAAATAAATAAAAATTCACAAATACTTCTACCGTACCCCTCATCAAAGGCGCACACAATTTTTCTCCCATGTCTCGCAACGCGCGTTGATTTTTCAAAAAACGAAGCGGTGTTTGCACATTATTGATGGAAACATTTAATGTGACGCCAAATTTTCAGTGATTTCGTTTTTTATAAGGGGAGGATTTTGGAAACTGCGTGATGTTATCAGTTTGGCGTACTGTCTTCGAGATTATGAATGAAGGATCCTAGGATTTCCCAACGCAATCAGTGAGTTTTCTTTGGGGTTTGAATTTTATAACCTGATCACACCAAATTTGTGAAATCGGTAAAAATTCTCAAAATTTATTATAATCTAGTTGCTCAAACTGCTAACACAACTGTGTTAGGATGTTTATTTTGTGAGCACGTTCTGATGTGACTGTTCTGACTGTGACTCAAAACTTCTCATATTTTGCAAAAACTCCAAATTTTATTCTCAAAAAACACTGACGCGATTAATTCTAGTATCATTATCACTTTTGACTTTGCTATCATTCAGTACTTTTGTTGAAATCTTTCGACGGAATATGTACATAATGAATCCGTCGAATGAATGAATAGATGCCCAGATAAACGAAGTGCAGAGAAACTTCCAAAGGCGACTATCATTTAGAGACCTTTTGAGAAACACTGCATTTTTGGTAGAAGTTTTGCTAACTTACGTGAATTTTGACGAAATTATATTGCACATGACAAATAGCGAATCTTGAAAACAAGTTTGGATAAGAAGAAAAAGATTTTGACGAATTTTTTGTTTGTTTGGATGCTTCGGGTTGTTAAATGTAAAATAAATTCGAGTGAAACATAATAAGTTAAAAGTTAGGATAATTCCAAATTGAAGTTGAAAACTTAACAGAGTATTGTCTTGAAAACAATCATTTTCAAATGTCCATCCGATTTTCTCACGATCAAAATAAATAAAACAACTATTTTCTAAACTAGTAATGTTGTTATTGCAAAAACATGTTGGTCTTACCAATTAACTCATACAACTTCATAATAAACAAAAAACCTTTGATTGAAAAAATAATGAAAATATAGAGAGTTATGAGTTTTGTACTGAAAAATGTGTTATATTTGGATGATAAATAAATGGCTCCAATACGATTGGCTGCAACAAGTAGGTTTAGATAATTCAACGTTGTTGAGATTTCAACTATGATTTGCGCGAAAACAGTTCGAAATAATGAAGATAGTGGAGGATTTTCCCTAGAAACATTGAAGTTTTGAAAGGTATTAATGAACTGCACTCACATTATCACAAAAATCAGTGTCAAAAAAGTTGAAGTGGTAGTGGCAGCTAAGTTCACGCCAGCTCTATAGAGACAGATAAGATTGAATGATGATTTATCGTATTTATAACTTCTTATAATATAAAAATTTGGATAAACTCCAAAAACAAACACCTGAATTCGAAATTTTCCTGAGTTTTCTCTGCAAAGCTTACCAAGAAAACAAGAAGGCTTGCAATTTGAGTTGTCGTATCGTTTGTAAACAACATTCTATCTCAGACTGACAAAAATATCTTGTTCATTCACGCGATTTCTAATTTTTCAAGAAAGAACAAGTGCAAAAAAGATGTTGAACTTTATATAATTCAAAAAAACAATACAGACAAATTAGTAATCTTCCTCGAAGAACTCTAGAAGTTCTTGATGACGTCTTCTTCGTGAAACCAACAATTCTCGTTCTTCTTTTGGGAAAATTGTTTCGAGGTTGAGAACTCCGAGATCGAAAGTCTTCTTTGGAACTTTTCCTTGAGTGATGTATGATTTTGGGATCAAAAATTTGACCTTTCTGTATCCTGGCTTGAAACCATCATCACAATCATGATAAACTTTGAAGATTGGATCAATTGGAGTCAATTCAGCTTCTCCACCAGAAAGTTGGAATTCTCCATTGGCATCAGTATAACCAGCTTCGAGGAGATCATCTGGATCTGGTCCTGAATCTTCTTCCCACAACTTTATACGAACATTTGCTGCTGGTTTTGCTCCGCAAACCAATCTTCCTTTAACAGCGATTGATTGATCACGCATAGCATCGATGATTCCGAAAAGAGCAATTAGAAGAATCAGATACTTCATCTTCTGAACAATAACATTTTTTAAACAAAAAAAAACTCGAGAAAAACAAGGCAAAAATAAACAAAAACTGATAAAGAATCATCGGAGCCTCGCTTATAAACAAAATAGTTTCGGGCGGCAAATGATAACAATAACTCGCCAATACATATTTTCATTTATTCTTATTTTCATTTCGTCTTTTCAAAGTATACACGTTGAGGAAAACAGAGAGAAATTAGTTATTTATAAGGCAGTTATTGAGATGGTATCATTGGTGGGAAATTTGGCGAGAGGTCGAACATAAATGTGCGGTTGTCGACCGCCGCCGCGATGATCGCAATCCACGATGTTCACTTCGGCCAGCCATCGTTTTGGAGCACGGTTTGAGAGCTGAAATGTGGAATTTAAGAGAATTCCAATTGCTGTGTATGTTTTTTGAAACATCACATTGTAAAGTTTATACATCGGGCTCCGAAAAGACTATAAAACCAAACCAATAGATAAGAGTTGAGAACAACAAAGAGCAATCTATATAATTTCCTGGTCATTTAATTTCACTTCAATCAACTTATCACTCAGTTTTCTCCCGAAACCCTACAACTAATAAAAAATGAATTTTGTTTGTTTGTTTCTACACTTTGATAACATTATTTTATCTATCATCAATTGTACTTTTGAATCAAACTCCATTGATTTACCTGACTTCCTTCATCCCATCCAGAATCGATTTCATCTTCAACATTCGAAGGATTATAAGTATTCGGCCAATTATCGACATTTGGCAATGTTCGAGATGTGATTGGTTGCCAAATTGGTGATGAAATACTTTCCGATTCAGCAAAACTTGCTCGATCAGATTTTGAGCCAAGTGGCAATATCAAATCGCCATTACTATTGTTATTGTTGTTTTGATTATTCTGTTTATTCAACAATTAATTTATCTATCAGAAGTGCTGGTTATTTTACTTACTCTGTCAAAAACAAGTCGAGTTGAGACTGGTTGATAAGAGGAATAGTGCCTGGAGCGTCTTTTGAAGCAACAACAATATTCATCAGCTATCAAAGCGAGAAGTCGTTTTGAATAATGTCTGAAAGAAAATGTGTTTTGTTGTTAGAAAATCAGATAAGAGGGCGACTTTGAGAAGCACATCTGATTCTCCAAATTAATTTCACTCACATGAACATCTCACGATAATCGACGTTGAAAATGTAGTATACAATACAATTCACTGATGAATTAAAAATCACCAAGAAATTACTCGTATCTGTGAGGCAATTCAGCAAAACTGCAGATGGTTCAGCAAAATTTTCGATAATATTAACAACGAGGGCCAATGTGTTACACGCCAAAAAGAGAATGACAACCATAATCATAGTTATCGTATCATCAGATGTTCCTTCATTTTTCGATTCTCCGTCGGAACTTTGAGATGATTGACGTTTGACGATTATTGCGTTGATGCAAAGTAAAAAGAAGAATGGGAGCAGAGTCATTAGAACCATATACATATAACTAGAATTAAAATTTATTTTATAAACATAAGAAGGTCTACAGAGAAACTCACATGTTGTATACACTATTGATTGTGTAGAAAAGAGTTGTTGGGCAAATCTCGATGACTTCAACATTTGTATCTTCGCTCACACATCTTCTCAAATTGAATTGTGGAAATCGCAAAGAGTTATACATAATGGAAAGGACTACAATTATGATACAAATTTGTTTCGCTCTTCGAACATTGCAATAATAATCTTTTTTAGTTGGCCAACAAACCTAAAAAAAAGTGAATGACGTATTGTTTTCAGACATTTATGATTCATGCAAAACACCACAAACACAACAAAACAACAACTTACATTCACAAAGCAATCAACAGCTGCAGCCACCGTGAAATAAATACTGCAAGTTTGTGCCATATAGCCAAAAGGCAGGGTGTAAACTGTAGTATATGGGGCTTGCTCAAGTTCTGGAATGTATGATCGAGCAGAGTCTATCCAAAAAATGAAGAGACCGGTTAGAATAACCATGAAATCACTGCATGCCAAAAATAGCAAATAGGTGTTGGCCGAATTTTCGAGTCTGAAAACATGTAATTAGGCACAGGCTTTAGACTGCGATTATTTGAGATTGGGTTTCTTTTTTCAATTATTCGGTTTGGTTAAAATTTTTCCATTTTTATCATAGCTAGCATCTTCTGTTTTATATCCAGGCTAAAAACTTTAAGTTTTTCAAAAGTCCTGAATGGCCTAGAATATGATTTGTTGGAAGAATTTTATCTGGTTCAGTTTCGATTCAATACATTTTCCCTAGTATAAAATTCCTGAAATTGTTTTCTAACATGCAATTTGGTCATTCACATTAGTGACCACTGAAATTCGAGACCATTTCTCTTTTGACCGTGAGAAAACATTTCTTTGAAAAAAACCAGATGTACTACAGTATCCATCGATGAACTCACTGTTTTCTGGTGTACAAAAATATGTTAATGATATTTGTGAACACTCCAAAAACTGACAAAATTGGCAATGCAATGATAATTGTGATGTAGTTGGCCCTGGAAATTTTAGAGGAAAATTGAAATTTAAAAAAGAGAATACGTACCATAGGAAAAAGGGGCCATAGTCTTGTTTTTGAATATCTGAGCAAAGACATTGAGTTTGGTTTTCCATTGTCAAGTATTCGAGATATGGAATTCCAACGATGATACTGCAAAAATTAATGTATTCGGAATGAATTTTAAACAGGTCTCCCCATTCCAATTGATATCAACGATCAAACTTTTTTCTTTTGAATAACTTAAAAGTAATTTCTGATCTGAAATTAAAGAGAAAAAGCGAGATGGCAAAGAAGATCTCGCAGCTTTTAGTCGGGAAAAAAAATGCTGAGATGCTCAATGACTGGAAAAATGAACGAGGAAAACGCATGGGTGTGGAAAAAAAAGAAAAAGATGCGAAAAATTCTCAAATTTCGAAATGCCCCTTAATTAATGGGTGATTTTTTGCTCCTCCGAACACACACGCGGATTTCTTGCTTTGCAGTTGCGTTGAAAAATATTTCGGAAAAAATTATGATGAATCGGGTGCTGCGGTTTTGTTCTATGGCCTAAAAGAGATCAAAAAGTTAGCAAGACGAATATGGATATTAAAAAATAATAGAAAATATTATTGTCTTTTATTCTTGGTCCAAACTTATTTAGCAAAAATCCTTTGTATTCCAATTTTCGGTTTTTTGTTCATTTTCCAATGAGAAAAATTTAATTTCCATAAGCTAAGCTAAAAACCAGACTTGAAGCATCTTAACTCAAAAATCTCTTTTTTGGTAGGTAGAAAAATTATACACCTCTTCAAAGTGTAAATTGAGAACACGGTGTGTCTGGTGCCGTAAAAAGTTGTAACTTAAGTTCCAACAAAAAAATGAAAAGGGTTTTTTTGAAGCAAATGAAATTAGGCTAATTTCTAGGAATGAAAGAAAAATGAATGAACTTTTCAATTATTTAGATCGAAAATTCAGTGACATGGAAAATATCGCAGAAGAAAACATATTTTTTTCTTATTTTAGAATAATTTCTAATTTTTAAGCTAAAACTCACCTTGGTAGAATTGGTATCATTCCTTCGATTATTGTAAAATTTTCGTTAAAACCTTCCATCCTTAAAATAAGAAATGAATGAGTGTACTTTTGAAAGATCTGATTGAGAATCCACAAAAACGAGATTGAATTGAAAAAAAAACAAGAATAGACAAATTGGGCTTTGATTGAAAATAAATTGAGTTTATTTTTTCAAATTGCAAAAAAAGAAGGGGGGGGTACGGTAGCTTGTTTGGAAATGACATCTTTATGTCTAGTAGGCAATTATAAAGTTTCAGAATTTTTTCCCATCCTCGCGAACAACGTGGTTTTCAAAATTGTAAATTATGTCTTCTAAACTTCAAAGATCAGAGCTTGAGAGCCAAGTAGCAACGCCTAGAAATCTTATTTATCAAGCAGCCGTGCCTAGATAGTTCACATGTCAAGGATCAGCGCCTAGAGAACCGACTGTGAACTTTGAAAATTACAATTTTCATTATTGTACTCTGGCTCACAGCAAGATGGTAAAGGAATATTTTTTTTTAAAAAAATCTATATATTTTTCTTATGAAAAACCTTTGAAAAAGAAAAATTTTAATCAAAAAAACTTTGTTTTTCTTCACACATATACCAGAAATACTTCGTAAAATGAAAAAAAAAGAAAAAAAGAACATCAAAAATGTGTGTTCTTTTTTTGCCAGAAGATTAATAGTATAGCAATTTTGTTCGAGAGAACTACACTTAATATGTTAATTATAATGGGTAGACAAAAACAAAGCATATTTTTTTTGATAATTTTCAACCTTTTTCTTGTGACAGGAAATTAGAAAAAGTTACGGTATTGCTACGGAAAAAATAATTTTCTAATGAATTTTTCGGCGGTTTGTACTCTTGACGTCAAATAGACAAATTATTTTTGGAAAGAACCTTGGGTCCTAGAATTTTTTACTTGAACAACAATATTTTTGCTGAGAAATCACATTTTCTCTTTGAACCGAGAAATTTTATTTATGAAACCAAACCACATAAGGCGTGAAAAAAAAACATGAAGTTGAGTACTAGACAAAAATCAAATTTTGCCTTCTCGAACGCCAAAAAAAAAGAAAAAAAATAACAAGTGTTTTTTTTTCGAGACAAAAACCCACAAATTATGAATTCTAACAAGAGACAACTTGATGGAAGCAAGGGGAGACGAGAAACTCTTTTGGTATGAAATTTGCAGGAAGAATATTAATTGGGTCGAGAAAAATAAATGAAAAGAAAAAGATGATGAGATGAAAACTGAAAAAAGAAAAAAAGAAGGCACAAAAAACCCACTAATTCATTTCATTTCATTTCAATAGTGAAAAAAAGCAAAGTGTCACTAACAATGCTCATTTTCACATTGTTTTAGTTTTTTCATTTGCAAACCGTGACGTCAAACGAACGAACGGAACTGACAAATTCAAAAAGGTCAATTTGGATTGCTCATATTAAAAATGAATTTAATTAAAGTTGTACTTGAACATCTGAACTTTTTAACAAGGAAGCCGTTTTTAGAAGATGCTGAAAAATTTATGGAAATTTTCCAACAGCAATAAATCATCGAGAAGGTTGCTCAAAAAATTTTATAGAATTGGATTGGACCTGTGAGCCAAGTTATAAAGCTTCAAATTTGCCTCAAAAACTAGAAATAATTAACAAAAATTCGGTCTTCGCAAAATTTATGTTGTTTTTATGTACTTAACCGATATTTTTTTCAAAACTTGGATATTTCGAAAAAAAAATTCTATGCGGAACAGTTATTTTGATTATGTCTAGATTTCGTAGCTCCAAATTTGTGGATTATGAGGTTTTTTCACACTTTTTGGATCTTTTTTTTCAATTTTGAACTCAACCAATTTTGTTGCAGTACGTGATTCTCAGAAAAGTCCAAGGGTCCAGGTTGATTTCCAGTTTGAGATTTCCTCAAAAAGTCCCCGAGGGTTTTATTATAGGTGCCCTGACTCTTTAGATAAAAACCACTTTTTCTATTCTTGTGATCAAACTACACCTGAAGAAAATCAAGAGCTATTCAAGGTATTTTGCAAAAGCAAAAAAAAAAATAAAAATAAACTAAAAACATCATGAGGTTGTAAAAACGCGAAATTGGAATCGTTCGAAACCGGATATTCTATGTAGATAGAATTTTCAATCAGATGGAAAATCTTGGTTTTTTTCGAGCATCAGAGCTCTAAAGGTTTTCAAAAATCGAATTTCACGCTTTATTTTACTTCGATAAAAAGGTGAAAAGTGGAAATTGTCAAAAAAATAGTGTGTGTTCAAAATCCCAAGAGTCATATATTCAGTTTCTTTTTGTGTGTCCATTTGTCTTTTCGAACACTTTTTCTCCTGAAAATATGGAAGCAATAAATAAGTGCCTCTTTTCGTCTTTCCGTTTTGAAGTTCGAAATACGAAATTAGCAAAGCAGATGTATAAAAAGTCGTAAAATATGGAAGATTTTTTCACATTTCACTTCAAGAAAAGTTTGAAGGGAAATGATTCAACAACAATAAAAAATAAATAAATTTTCTTCTCCAATTCATTCATTATAACAAAAAACAATATTTGTTATTTTTTGGATCTGAGAAGAACGAAAATAAAATGGAATAAGAAAAAGTCGAATTTTAAATCAGATAAACTGGATTGACATGTGCTCAATAAGGTGTTCGATCTTTTCAAACTAAAAACCTTTTTTTTCTAGCCCAACCAAACTCATAAAAATAATCCACCCATCCCGCGCTTCAACCCACCTCTTCTAACAAAATTTGTAAAGGAGAATTGATTTTGGTGTCGAGATTTCTGAAAATTGTGTTTTTGTGCTTCAACCAAAAGTGAAGTGAAAAAGGCGTGGGAAAATAAAATTATATGTATATTTTACGCCAAATGAAAAATAAAAATCAAAAAGCATGGATAAAGATTATGAAAAAGTCTTCGTGACTTATGAGATAAGCACAGCGAAAAAAAATTATTTTTTCTGTTTCCGTGTGGTACGGTGCGCAAAACAGAAAGTGTTTGCACACACAAAGGAAAAAAACAAAAAACAAAAGGGGAGAACACACAAAAACCGTGCGCACATGCAATAATATTGCAGAAATACGCTGCCAGGGGTTGCATGTGGAAAACTCCGCCTATTTATTTTTTGAATTTCCGCAACGAATTTTTTGTGAACAAAAAAATAATTTTTTTTCGCTGTGATAAGCAAATTAGACGTGATTCATGACAAAATGAAAACATCTGACAACTTATTTTGGAATCACTGATCTGAGGAATGAAAAAATAAGAGTGGTTTCAAATTATGACCATAGATTCCTCACAAAAATAAGAACTTCAATATTTTTCTAATGGGCTCTTTGAAAAATGAGGGTTTCAAAAATGGTTCCATTTTTTCGGAGATGAGTTTTGAGCATTTTCAAAGGAACTTTTGCCTGTTTTTGAATTTTTGAGGAATCCATGTCTTTTTTCAAAAAACTTCTTCATGGAACTTTTCGAAATATTTCAAATTTATGAAAAATCCTACAGTAACACTTTATTTTCCAAAAAAAACTTCCTTTTTGAAACAAATTTCCCAAAACCCTCACATAAAAAATGATTACGGTAACTCGCAACCCACGAACAAAAAATGAGAGGATTATTTGGGATTTCAAGAAATTTTGATTAAAATTTTCCAGCAGAAGAAAAAACGAGGAAAATGAAAAGAATTCTTGGAATCTACACACGACATGGCGAAACAATAACTCATAAAATACGCTAATAAAAAGTGACGCAGATGGCTTACAAATTTTTTGTCTTGACTTCTTGACTTTAAGAAAAATAATAGAGATCAGAGAATTTATTTGTTTTTTTCAGTGTTCAATGAATTTTAAAATAACCTTCTTTGTGAAGAAATAGAAAAGTATGTGTTTTTTTTTGAGTTAGGTAGATTTTTAAAATTTTCAGAGGGAAATGCGAATGTTCTTACTTGAACAAGATATTAAAAATAAGAAGAATGAAAATATTTTGTTGTGCATTTCACTTTTTCTGAAAGGACAATTGAATGCAAAATGAGACAAAAGCAAAAAGAAAAAATTAATTTTTTCAACAATTTCCAGGGAATCGTTGAGAAAAAACTGAAATTAGATCTATGGATCTATCTAGGTATTGTTTTTTATTTTCATTTTCATTTCCAAAAATTTCAGAAAACTATCAAATTACTTGAAAAACAAGCGAGACGATTATTCAATTGAGTTGTATTTAGCCTAAAATTGATACGTTTTTTTCCGTTGCTGCTTGAAAAACATCCATTTTTCCAAATACCAAAAAATGGAAAAAAAACGTGACCAAATATGAAGATGCTAAAAAGTCCCAGAGGAAAAATGTTGAGTGTTCGAATGGATGCGTGGTACAACAAATACTAGATTATTATTTTTATTATTGTCATTCCGAAAAAATAAGAACTTGGAAGAGAACCGAAATGGCCTAGGACACCAAGACTACAGTAGACTTCGCAAAATTTTGGAGTCTATTTGAAAAATAAAATGCGAAATTTACACGTTGGCTATTTGCCAACCAGTTTGATGTGCATGTGTCACGTCATTTTTAGTTTACTGTACGTGAGCGCCAATTCAAACGGGGGTTCTTTTATTTTTGGAATGACAATATAATAATTTTTGCGCCAATGACAAATGTGTCAAAAAAATATGAAGAAGTGGGATGGGAAAGGAGAAACGGAAGCTTGATAATTATAAGCTAGGACATTTTTTAATTGAGTTTGTGATGAGAGAATTGAGCATCAGTTGTTTTTTTTTTGTGTCTGAAAATTTATAGACCCAATTTTTGAAACCTGGAAAAGTTTGGGAATTTCTAATGGAAACAAATTAATATTGCAATCGTGTGATTGATCTGTTGGAACTTTCTAGAATTTATTGACCCGACTTTTAGATCCTGATTAAAGAATACGTTTCAAAGTACAAATTATGAGATGTAAACCAATTCGAATGATTCAATTTCAGCTCGACAGATTGGGCAGATTTTGTTGGGTTGTCGATTTATTGCCTCGTTACAACGCTCGCAAAGACACAGATGATTGCATGGTCGAAGAAGAACACATTTTTCTTCGAATTGACAGACACAACATTGAAGTCTTCCGTCGTTCAAAGTTTCTTCGATGGACCTAGAATATTGATTTTCCAATGAGAACTTTATTTTTTGAAATTCACTCACTTTCTCTCAGATTTTGTGCTTTTCTTAGAGCCATGTAATGCTTCAACTGTTCTTCTTATTGGCTCCGCTCGTCGATCAACTTTTTCAACCAATCCTAGGATGAATTTGATTGGATGAAGAAGAGCTCCGAGAATACGAGTCACGGTGTTCACCTGGAAAATCCTTCATCACAATTTGAAAAAGAAATTTTGAAATACCTGCGGGAAGACTAGGGTTATCGCTGTATATACAATTGAAGTTCCGTATGGCAAAACTGTGTACAATAAATAGTTTATGAAATTCTCTCTTGGTGTCGATGACAATCTTCGGAAAATGTACAGAACGATTAGGACAAATGAGACGAACATGAATAAGGAGAGCGATGAGAAGATTGGGAAATTGGCGAAAAACCAGTGAAATATTCGAAGAGGTATTGTTAATACATAATATACAGGGTAGAATAGCTTGAAAATGTAGTCGAATAAACTTCGAGACATTTTCATTGTCTCATCTTCTTCGACTTCAGCGGCTTCCATTTTTTCCTAGTTGTTGAATCACAGTTTTTTTTTTGTTTTGAAAGAAAAAAAATAAAAAAAATATTTTTTAACTTTTGGTTTTCTAGGCCAAGGGACTAACTTTTTCGAAATATTCCGTTTTTTTCCAGTTTTTCATAAGGTTTTTGCAGGAAAAATGGGTAGTTTGAAGTCGGATAGTGTATTAGTATGGATGGCGGATCGATCAAGCTATGTAGAAAGTACACCAGGAACAGTTCTACGAATCAAAAACCCCTCGAAATTCGCTGAAAACAATATGGGTTTCAAAGATCAGCAAGGAGAATTAATTGAACTCAAATGGGAGTCAATTTTCAAATTGCGACCAACACTGATTGAAATCAATCATGGAAGAAATCCTCTGAAAGAATTGATGAATAATCTGGAAGAAAATTATGAATCATCGGAGATTTCTGCGTTTTTTGATAAAGTTAAAGTATTATCCCTTCATATGGCCGATATATCCGCGGATGATCTCATTAAACTCCTTGATAAATTCTCACTTCTCGCCGCATTTTCGTTTGCCGAAACACGATTCACTTCAGATGAATGGTCTAGAATTCTCACAAAATTATCAACTCTTCATATTCGAGGAATCGATATATCTGATAATGTTATGGAACAAGTTGCTCAACATTTGAATATTTCATTGATGAAATTATCTGGAAATCCTGGAGTTGATGTGAAACATTTTCGAAATGGTATTGAATTTGTAACAGTAACAGCGCTTGTTGTTCAGGAACTATTTTTCACCGGTGAAACAGATGCTGAACAATTTCTCGATGTTCTTCCAACTTCGTAAGTTGTTTTTTCATCGAAACAAAAAAAACGCGTCTTTCCTCAGATTCCCCCGATTACAAACTCTGATTTGGGATTGGAATGTCGTTGATCCCGAATTATCCATAGATGATCGAACAAAAAACATCATTGCTAAACTAATCGATGTGAATCAGTAAGTTGCTGGAAATATTTCAGGTTATCTCAAAAAATATTTTTGCAGAAAATTGAATCTCTCAACTTTTGCTATTATCGCTTATACACCTAGTGATGATCATAAAACAGCTATTTGTGAAACTGCGAGACTTTTGACAAATTCGAAACTTGAAAATGTGCAGCTTTATCAATTTGCATCGAAAGGCCTCTCAAATGTAAATTATTTTTTTTTTGAAAATCTAATTATATTTTCAAATTATAGGGAATGTCAAATTTCTCGCTGATCGTCGCTGGAAACAATGCAAAAAAATCGCAAAGAATTGATCGAAATGTATATAACAGATCGATCAACAATTCCACCAATGGGAAAATTGCTCAGATTATGCGATGAGGATATTGTGCCAATTTATCCAGCAATAACTATTGATTTTGGTGGATTCAACAAAAATCATATCAGACAATTATATTCATCATAGTCTTCTGTTTTTTTTGTTCTTGTTGTTGCTGAATCAGTTAAGTTTTTTTTTGAAAATTTTATGAAGTTGTTATAATTATTATGCACGGCAAACTTCATTGATGACACAATTTTTGAATGGCCGCCAACCCCATGGTTTTTCAAGTCTTCCTCGAAGTCCACGATGAAGTCGATCAGACATTACGGCAAGAAATTCGGGATATGAAAGAGTTCCGTCGTTGTTCTCATCGAAGATTCGAAATATCATTGAGACAACTACGGGATCAAGTTTTCGGCCTGCAAAGAATATCGTGATTTTTTTTTATCAAACAGAAATGTTTCAGTACCTATAGTGCAAGATACTGCGCGAGCAAATTCAGTTTCTGAAACTGGAACATTACTATTTACATACAAACGGACGGCACTTTGAAACTCTTGAAGATTATTCAAGAATCGACTGAATGTTGCCCATTGTTGAAGAGTTATCCCCTAAAAACAATACATTTCTTAGATTATTTTTTAAATTAAGACAAACCTCTTCATCATCATTGGATCGTTCCTGAACACGCTGCAAATAGTTATGATAATCATCCAGATTCACAATACTATATCGCAAAATAAGTCTGGCAAAATCGACAGGAGATATTGTCGATTTTCCGCGTGCAAATTCGTGGAACTCAATTTCCATCAATTCTTCCTGAAGATTCTCATAAAATTGTTGAAATTCTTCGAAAGATAATTTGGCATTTCCACGAAGTCCAAACAAATGGAGAAGCAAAGTTGTGTCTTGTCGTCGGACCTCTTCTTCGCTTTTCTGCAATTTTTGAATTTGATTTTAGAGCTGGGTTTTTGAGACTTTTGAGTGTTGTGATCTGAAAATCTGAAAATCCCGGTCCCAAGCTACAAAGGTTTGGTAAAAATTAAGAGAAAATCAAACATGAACTAATTTTGTTCCGGAAAGTGTAGCGGCTTTCGATGCAAACATTTTGGCAATCTGAAAACAATAGAAATTTCCTTTTTTTTTGATTTTTCAATCAACTAAAATTCGAAGAAATGCGATTTCCCTGTAAAATGAAACTCATGCAAAAAGCGCTAGACGATCACAATTCAAACATTTTCTACTTTTTTCAAAAAAAAAAAACATGAAACTTGAAAAAAAAAACTTACAGTAAACATAACCGTATACGAATCTGTTCCAGTGAAAAGTCGATCTTTACCAATTCGACTAACAGCAAAATGATAATCTGAGGCATCCAATTGACAAGACTAAACAATATCAAAAATCAATAACTGGGAAAAATTAAAGGGGGTTGGGGGGAAGGCATACATCTTGAGAATCGTTGACGATTGAATCCGCATTTTGTTGATTCTGTTTAGATTGAATTCGAGTTGTTGAACGCAACGAAGACGTTAGGCTACGGATCTAAAAACGTGCTTGGTAAATGAATATTGCGTTTTTTTTTCTAAATTTTTAAAAATGACTTTTTTATCTAGAAAGTACACGTTATTTAATATTAGACGTGAGCTGTGACGTGGCAATTTCATTTCAATTTATAGAATATAAATTTTATTTTTTCGGGTTTGCGTTTTTCAAGAAAACTCCAAAATTTGATTTCAATAAAAATTAATAATTTCCTGTGATTTTTGAATTATAATCGTGCAAATAATCTACTAAATGCCAAACAAAACAAAATGATTGTTTTAGAAGTTGGGATAAAGCATGTTATTTTACTAAAGTCATTCTAAAAAAGGTTTACTACAAGTTTACGACTATGTTTTTGCTTGCTCTGTGACAAGTTAGTAAGTACATAATAAAAGTAATTACAACGAGACACGAAATTTTTACCCAAGCACGTTTTTGTTTCGTATTCCATGCATGCGGTTAATGAAAATGAAAATAATGCATGAATGTTAATACAGGAAGCAACTCAAATAATTAGCACTGCAAACAGGAAATATCGCATTTCAAATAACAAACTTACCAACATAAATTCATCTCTATCTATGTTACCGTTATCATCATCATCGAACATTAGAAATGCGATTCGGAATGCTGATTTGGATTCTAAATCGAACTTGTTTAGTTGTTTTCAGTAAATTAAATTACTAACTGGTCAATAGTGTTAACAGGAATATGTATTCAGAATAAGAAATAACACCCTTCTGATCCATTGTTCGGAAAAATGTTTTGCTTCCAGTGCGGAAAGGTGGAGTGCGGGAAAGCATGCGATTCAAATCTTTTTCTTTCAAAACTCTTCGATACACTCTTTCTGAAATATTATACTTATATTCATTGAACTAATTTTAAAAATCGAACCTCTTGGTTGATCCAAAGTTAAGGAATCGATAAAATCCATAGGGCTCATATAAATGACATCATCGAATTCAACACTGGCGAATTGCAGAAATCTCAGTTCTCTTTTTGTTAATTTATGATCGGTTTGTACATTATGACGAGTTGCATCTTCATCATCGTCGTCTAAAATTATTTTTCAAATTAGTTGAAAGAATACCCAAATTTCACTAACCTCCCAAAAGCAAAGATTTCGCAGGAGTAATCAATTTATAAGCAGCAATACTTGTCCCAATTCCAGCAAATAACACAGCCGCCGCCCGATTTGGTTCAATTTTCGGGAATCTTTTAGGCAATGTCGACAATTGGCGATTCGGCAAATTCCACAAGCGAAATAATGAGCGCTTCATTTTCTCACAGAGAAAAAACGGATTTGTTTATCTGACATTAATCGAGAAAGATATTTTAGATTAGAAAAACAACAGATGTTTCTATCTCTCCTGCAATACTCACAAAAAACTGGTTAAAACAAAAAATCGATAGGTTTGGCAGCAAAAAAAATGAAAAATAATTTCTTCTCCGAGAGAAATACACGGCGACAATGTTTGTGTTTCTAGGCCACGTTTTTCCCGAGGCAACATTCATTTTTTGAAAATATTTTATTTTCAAGAAAAAACAAGTTTATTGACTGATTCATATAAGTTACTATTTTAAAAAAGATTTCATTTATTTTCCATTTCCAAACACCGCATTCATGATTCCTGGAACATAGCCATATTCTGAAAATTTCAAACTTTTTTTAATAACTTCAGGAAGGCCTTTAAACTTACGAGAACCATATCCATATTTACCAACTCCTCCGTAAACTCCTCGGCTATTATATCCACCATTAGCACCGTTTCCCCCGCCGCCATATCCACCATAAGGCCCGCGAGAATCGAATCCACCAAAAGGTCCAAATTGGCAAAGGCAAATATTGATTAGCAAAAAGAAAAGACTAACAAAGTAAAAGAACGACATTTGATTATCCAAAATGATTAGAACAACAAATTTATTTATTCACATCAGATACTTTCACCCAAATTAAGGCGGTGTTAACAATTATAGATAGACACAGATAGATTACAGATCTAGTTTTTTCGAATCCTTACAATATTTGATACATGACTGGAAATTTGGGAAATTGTTATAGTTTCCATTCATACCGTAATAACTGTAACGAACACAACTATGAACATCGTGATTCCAAGCGAATCTAAAATTCAAAAAAAAATCATTAAAATTCTTGAGTTTTTATATTAGGATACCTTGGTTTATCCTCAACACCATCCTTTGAAATTTCCAGTATCATCTCGAAGTGAGCACACATAATCTTTCGATGGACAACATGCTCCATTTACACAGGAATGATATTTCGGACATTTTTGAGTTGTGGAACAAAGTTCATATTCGCCATTTGGAATAAGATAATTTGAACCGCAGATTTCAGCTGAAACAGGAAATTGATAAATTTGATTGATGAGATGTCTCGATGATCAGAAATCTTTGATTTTCCGTTTTTTTTAAATAAAAAGGAAAGTCTAACCTTTTCTCCATTGATCGTGTGATTGTCCGACTGGAACAAATGGTGGATTATTTGGATTGGTGGTTTCGACATTAGCTGTCGAGTCGCTAACTTTTTTGGTTGGATTTTGACAAGAATCTCGACATTCTTTAGAGGAATCGAAGCGATTCTCGTTTCCTCCACACCCAGCATACTGTAATGGCTGGCACACTTCTGGAAAAAATATACGGAAGATTCGAGATTTTATGAGTCGTTCCCCAGGAATTATGCCAGATCCAATCAACCTCTAAAAATCACTCACTTGTTCTAGAATCGTAGTAGAATTTTCGAGAAGCTTGATTTTCTGCGCAAGATTGTCCGATATCTTTAGGCAAACTACAATCAAATGCGAATACTGTAGAAATTTCAATGAAAAATAAAATAGAGAATAGAAGGTTCATTTTGTGGCCGAACATCTGAAACTAAATGATTTTTTGAATTCTTTGCCATTTGAGAAACAAATATTTACAAAAAGATTGAAAGTTTATTGGTTTTTTCTCTGTTCGGGGGCGACAAAATGATAAGAATGAAAGAAATAAAGAAAAAAGGTTTTTTGTTGCGCATTGAAATGAAAGAAAAATATTTTTGATTCTTTAAATTTTTCAAATAAATAACAGAAATATCTACCAAAGTATCTATTTGTGGAATGTTTGCTCATGGTAAGGTTACACATACAAGACACAAAAACTGGAAGCTTTATTGACATTTTAGAAAAGTAACTAGTAGGTTGGCGAGTATTTAAAAGCTCGTCTGCAAATTTATTTTTATTGCAAAGACTGTGGCGAAAATGTTGACTTTCACTCTATTTCTAGCATTTTTGACAAGTTCAGTTTTCTCGCAAAATTCAACAATTGATTGTTTTGCTGATCGAGATCTTGGATATACTTGCGATCAAAATGGTAGTTCAAGAATGTTCTACTATCTACCAAGACTAGGTGAGAAAATGAAAATATGAAAACACATTCAGATTCACCTTGTTGATTGAATGTTTTCGTGTTGTGTTTCATTCTTTTTTATATAGCCAGTTCTGATTGGTTGTAATAGTAATATGTTATGTTTCGTGTCCAGAAAAATACAACAAAAAATTCTGGAGAAAAACTAGTTTATTTTTTTCTAGGAACATGTCAACCTTTTCAATATGGCGGCTGTGGTGGAAACTCAAATCGTTTCAAGACCGCCAAAGAATGTAGAGATGCTTGTAGCAATGCCCAAGCTAGAAGAGATTCTGGATCTTCGGATGTTACTATTCAAATGAAAAGTGAGTTGAAACAAAACCAAATTTTCAAAGCGTAACTATATTTTTCCAGCCGCCTGTTCCGCAAAATACGACACTGATCATCTTACACCTGTTAGATGTCAATCGAACTCAAATTCCTGCTCCACTGGACATCAATGTATTTCTGGATTCTGTTGTCCAACTGCTAATTATTTGTGTAATCTTACATACGATTCTGGAAAATTTGCCGTTGGCGGAGCAAAAAGTGACAAATATTTCTGGGTTCCAAAATACAGTACCTGCATGAGATTCTCGTTTTATGGAACTCTTGGAAATGCGAACAATTTCCCGAATTACAATTCATGTATGCAAACTTGCTCAAATGGAACTTCAAGTCACTAATTCTTGTTTTTTTTCTGGAAATTTGTTATTGTGCTGTAAATTTAGAATTTAAATTACAAGAGTACTCGGGTTAATAAAACATTCATTTCAATCTTTCTTGCTTTTAATTTTCAAACATTTTCTCACGATCAGCAATACAAAATAGATAAAACTAAAAATAATCAAGATGGCAATAAAAATCAAATCTAAATTATGATACTCAATAAAACCCATATTTTTCGCATGTGGTGTTAATTTTGGCAATTTTCCAAACCTCGCTGCATTCTCAGCATATCTTATCACCAACTCTTTTGGTTTTATTGGCTGATAGTGCAAAGTTTCTGCAAGCCTATTAGCTCTTTCTTGATAGCTTGAATCATTCAACATTGAATTCAACACTTTGTGAAGTTTTTGAGTATTTGAAACATCAAATTTCGAAAAATATTCAGCAGTTCCATGATTTTGTAACATTTGCGCGTTTCCTGGTTGATCAGCAAACAATGGGATAACAATTGCAGTTTTTGCAGCGTATGCCAATTCCATTGTACTTCCCAATCCTCCGTGTGTTATGAATAATTTGACACGTTTATCACCCAAGAGTTCGGTTTGAGGAAACCAATTTGATATAAGAACATTTTCTGGTAAACGCGATTTTATATCATCACTTTCATATTTCCAAAGAAAAGTGATATTTGGATTCATTTTGAAAAGCTTGATTAATGATTCCCTGAAATAAAAACAATATTTCAAAGTTTCTCTGAATATGGATAAACTCACTTGTTCTCTTCAGGCATGTCAATTGATCTAACCATTGTTCCAAATGAAATATAAACAGTTTTCGGTCGCGTTTCTAAAATCTTATCCAATTCCTCACTAACTTTAGGAACTTTTTTCGGTTCCATGGTAAATCCACCAATCTCGACAACTTTGGAAATTGTTGGAGATGCAAAATCAAGATAAGGATTAGCATTTGCGAAATGATAAGTCACATCATTCAAAATTTCCTGAAAATCTGTTTTCCATCTTTTTGATCTACAAATAATTGTTCACAAACCGTCCAATGTCGAACTTTTCCATTAGTAACTTTTGAAACAACTTGATATTGCGCATCAAATAAACCAGCAAAAGCTCGTGTGAAAAATAGTTTATGCCAGAAATCATTGATTCTCTCGAGAATCGTCATTTCTTCACCCCATTTCCCAGAACTTGGAGCTGGAACATAATGGATAAATGAAGGTTGGCCAAGTGCATTTTGAATTGAGATCATTCGATTTCCGCTGAACAAAGATACAATAGATCGAGATCCAATAAAGTCAGCGAGATCTGAATTTGTAATATGAGAAAATTTTAGTCGCTAGTGAATAAACTTACAAAGACCGCAGAAATCAAAAGTTTCCGAAAAAACAACATCGAAATTTTTACTTTGAAGAGTTTTGTGCAGTTCTTCGTCTTGGAATATTTCTACAAATACGTATAGAAATAAAATAATTCGCTCTAATAAAAAACTTACTTCTACACATATGTTCAAAATCTGGAGCTAAAATAAGTTTGACAACAAACGACATCAGAAAATCAGATTGATATTTTGAAGAAGTCCAAGTGTCTCCCAAACTTCCATCATCTGGCATATTTTTTCGACCTTCTTCATCATGATAATAATTTATAATTTCAACATTTGAATTTTTTATCAATTTATTATCCATATATTTTTCTACCACAAATGGTTGAAAAAATGTGACACTATGCCCTTCATCAGCTAAAGTATTAGCCAAAGCGGCCATAAATTTCATATGACTGTATCCATAAACAGGAGAAATAACTAAATAATTATAGGAATGTACAGAAGAAACCAGGACAAATAAGAAAACCGCTAACATTGTTAATTTTTACTCGACTATTTTTTTGTTATCATACTTATTTATATAGAATTCTAATCATTGTCTGTTGTATCTTATCATTGTGATAATATGAACTCAATCCGAGCTTTTCCCACTGATGAAAAATGATGACGACCCGAAGACAATTGATGAACTCTTTTGTCATCAAATCAAATACCAACTTTTATGCAAAAATTCGAAAAGGCATATCGGAAAAAATTAACAGCACAAATAAATTAAATTTTCAAAAATGGTTATTTTTTATGGACGTGAAACTCAAACGTGTAAAAACCAAAGTTTTGATCATTTTCAAATAATTTCTGTCCACCATGGTAAGTTTTTGCAATTTCAAACACTCTTCTAATGAATTTAGAATATTCATGTTCACACAAAACTTAATTCATTCAAAAATGCATAATTACCGCGTCCGCTAAACAACAGGTAACCGGAGTGTTGTTTGAATCGGAGGGCGGGAAAACAATTTCGAATGCGCAATTTTTTGTTGTTTTCGCCACATGTTGCACTTATTGCGTTGTGACACTTTGGGTCTATAATTCCGCGTTTTCTGTCGTGTCTGCCATAAATCATTCATTTTCTGCTAGTTATTTGTTGCATAATAATATCTCTAATTTTGTAATTTTTACAGAAAAATCTTTTTTTTCAGATGTTAGCTGTCAAAGAAGCCGACGAAAATTTTCACTCGGAAATTGCGGTGACTGATAATGAAAAACATTCAACCAAAAAAGTCAGACGACCTTTGAAAGATGCTGCTAGCAATTCATCTCCTGAACCTTCTGGAGCTTATGTTGATGCAATCGCAATGTTACGTGAAATGGATATCACAGATGATGATAAAAATTGGCCAAGTAAAATAAGTTCACATGTTTCAAGACACAATTTGACTTTGAAACGAGAAGGAAAAACTGGAGGAGATGTTTATTATAACGACAATGTTAATGAGTGTATCTTTTGTCAAACATCCGACGATCGTCCTTTGATTTCATGTCGTGGAAGTATGAATGGATTCACCAAACACAAGTTAAAAGAGAAATGCAAATCGCTATTTCATTTTGACTTGCATCACAAAATATAATGCTTCGGATTATAGTCTTCGTTATATTTCTCAACCCGAATGCCAAAACGAGATTCTATGCCCTCTTCATTTTTGTGACACTTGCTTTTTCGAACGACGAAAACAAACTGCATTTTCTGGAAAATTAATCGAATGTGCCTATTGTCTTCGCGCTTTTCATTATGAAAAATGCTCTCCGATTGGCTCGAAAGATCTGGAATTAACGTTGCATATGAATGAGGTAAACTTGAATATGATAGGGACTTTTGATTCAAAATTATAGTTTTTTTCCAGAATCACAAGTTTGAAATGGTTATTTGTTCTGCTCATCGACCAGTCAAAGAAGTTAAGCAAAATTCGCATTTAAAAATTTGCTGTGAATGCGAAAATGTCAAGGAAGTGAAAGATCTCAAAAAGTGTCGTATTTGTATTCGATCTTTCCATCAGGAATGTCGTGCTGCTAAAGAAATCGATGGAAATCCAATTGATCAAGATTTATGCGAATCTTGTTTGACAGGCGAATGTATTCGTATTGAAGCAAATGTGATTGCTCGCTGGAATGATAATAAATTCTACCCAGGAATTACTAGAGAATGGGGCCGTTGTCCAATGAAATTACGAAAATCGAATAATTATGATGAACTTGGATATTGTTTGATTGAATGGCAAGGAGAATCTTCGCAATTTTCAATAGTCTCAATTGCTGATTGTGTTCCAATGTTTGAAAGTTCTTTGAAATTATTAGGCAAAAAAGCGAAACCAGCAGCTAGAATTGCATGGAGGAAGATGATTCTTGACTCAGGTTCTGGGCCCAATCTCGAACTTGAACCACTTTATAGAGAAGTTCGGCGGAAAATTGATGTAAGTTGTTTTCTTGTTTTATATATAGATAATAAACTGTATTCTAGACTTCGAAATATTTCGATAAAGACGGGGAAAAGTTATTTGCAATTGCTGAAGATGAAAAATATGTTTGTGATTGTAAAACATCTAACGAAACTCATTGTGAAATTGGAAAATGTAGCAATCGACGAGAATATTACGAATGTCCGCCAGATTGTTCAAAAGATGGTAGAAGATGTCTTAATCGTGGAATATCTCAAAAAGAAATCCATCCCAAATATTCAAAGACGAACGACCGTGAACAAAGGATTTGGTGTATTTGCAACTGGACCCATTTTAGAAGGAGAATTCATCGCTGAATATGCTGGTGAAATTTTATCGAAAAAGGAGGTTGATAGACGCAACAATTTTCTGCATTATGCACGAGACACGGAAGCCAATTTATATATGATGCAATTAGTAAATGGGAGAGCAGTTGATGCTGCTCGAGCAGGAAATATTGCCAGATATATAAATCATTCTTGCGATCCAAATTGTCAAACTGTAAAACGAACAATATTTTTGAAAGAACGACGATCGGATGTTATTTATGATAATCGAATTGCAGTTGTTGCTATCAAAAATATTGAAGCTGGACAGGAAATTACTTTCAAATATCAGATGGATGATTGGTTGAATAGTGAAGCACCTGATTGTAAATGTGGAGCTGAAAATTGCGAAGGAACGCTTGGAAAAGGTAGAATTGTTGAAGAAAGTCAAGAAGATGATGAGGATGAGCGAATTGATCTTGAAAATCTGCGACTGGAAGAGGAGAAACGGAAAAGAAAAGCTGTAAAGGGAACAGAAGTTGCGGCCAAGGTAATTTTTGTTGTTATTGTGGATTATATTTTAAATATTTCCAAATTTTTTCAGCGTCCTTGCCCAGCGAAAACAAAAACACCAGAATTTGTCAGTGTTCCTGAAGCCCTTGAAGAATATCTCAAAAAGTTTGAGAAAAATTCAGCGGAAAGAAAACATTTGGAGATGCTTCAAAAGAAGGCAAACAATCTCGAATTCCAAAAACAATTATTGAACAGTGCATTTGATATGGAGTTAGAGAAATGTAGGTTATTTTGTCTAGAAAAAGGGAAGCTTTTGGAGATAGAATGGTTGATTTTCAGTAGATAAAAATAAAAGAAGCAAAGTGGTTCTTGTCGAAAAAAATCAAGGGATTGTGGATGAAGCTGAAGAGAAATCCAAGAAAAATGAAAAAGAAATGAAGAAAGAAAGAAATGAAGAAAACAATGAAAAAGGAAAAAAAGAAATGGAGCCAGAAGGAACGAAGAAGAATCCAGTGAGAAGAAGAAGTGAACGAACGTTGTTGTCACCATCGCCAATATATTTCAATAATACAAAATCGAAATCTTTGAGGACAAAAAGTAACAACAGCAGTTCGTCGACCTCTTTGAAATCTGGAAATTTCCTCCACCACTCAAAACTAAACCAAAAACAAGTTTCACTTTTCCCATTTTTCGCAAAAATCATTTTATCTGGATCTCAGCATTTGTTTAATGTATAATATATTTTTTTAGTTCTTTCCTTTTTTTCTAATTTATTTTTTCTTGCAATTCCAAATTTTTCATGAATCGACATATTTTTATTCTTGTTTTACTAGAACAGAACGAAAAAACTTATCTGTTGTTTATCTGTAAATGAAGTTTACGTTTTAAAATGTATTTAGTACTGGTAATGTGTGGGCTGAAACTCATTTCATATCTATGAATTTCTGAAATATCAACTGGAGTTTACAGATTTTCCCTTTCATGAATGAGTTTGAACAATCTCGAACATCAAATCGTCATGAAAGGACATCAAAAAAGATTGCTAGGCTGTGAGTTTTATTACTGTTTTCCGAAAAATTTAACTATAATGTTTGAAATTTTGAAATCTTACCTATTTTTTCTTTTTTTTATATCAAATAAATCTTGCGCAACTATAAAAAACCAACAGACAGCACAATTGTGTTTTTATCAAAATATTTGGTGTTTTTACCGCTATCAGATTATATATTTTTAATTTTAAAATCAAATATCAACACACAGTGTTTCTTCAATTTTAAAAAGGCATAAATATTAGTACTTTTTTGCCGCGCCAAAAAATCACAATTTTTAAAGATGCCTCAAAAAATTGTCGATTCTTCCAAAAAAGTTTGCGAGAAAGAGGAAAAACGAGATGAGGTAAGCCTTTTATTCTTTGATGTATTTTCGAAAAACTTCGTGAATTTTCTAAAAATAATGAAAGTCAAACGAACAGGTGTTTGAGAAAAATCCCGAACAATTGTTGTTCAAAAATTTTGTCACATATGTCCGACTGACTTTGACTCAGTTCAGCTGTGAGTTATTTTTTCATCAATTTCGTTTTCTTTTGTTTTACTCTCCGATCTATATTTTTTAAATTTCTAATCTACAAATGAACTTTATAGTAAACATTTTAATATCATTTCTGATGATGCGGAAATATTAAACAATAAATATTTGATTTTAGTTAGGTTACTGTAGTTATTTTGAGCTTTTCCATAAATATTATTGTTGTCTGTCTTAGAATTAGTTATTAACTTCCCTCTTCGAATCATATAAAACCTAAACCCGTTCTTCATAAAATCATTATCTACGTCACAGATAGAGACTAATAAAAATCACTAGGTCATATTGTTTTTCGTTGACATAATGGTCCTTCTATTATCACGGACCTTTAAAAGTCATGTATGCATTGTAAAATGACGTATGCACTTTTGATTGTTTTATTACTACAAAGATTTTTATCAACTGTAGTTCCAAAAAATTATCTAGTTAGAAGAACTTTTTTCACCAAAGAACAAACCATCTTTCGCTCTCCTGAATTAAATATTACGTCATTGACACCTACACTTTGATTTTCCAACAATAAAATTATTATTATTATTTATGCAATTGTCCATCATTTCCAAAAGGTTGTCCCCCTTTTTTCTCTCTGTCTCCCTGACTCATCTCTTCTATACAAATTATTGTAGTTTTTCGTTTTGGTCTCTATTTGAGCTTTACTCGGGTTACTGTAACCCCTCCCATTTCACCAAAAACAAAAAAACGTTTAAAAAGCACGAATCTGTGGGATTTTCAAAACGTCGTCTCTTTTCACTTTTGTTTCCTTTCCCACCCACACTTTGTTGTTTTTGAAATATCAAAATCCGAAATTTCTTTGAAAATCAAAACCGGATTCAAAATTCTCCATAATTTCGCACAATCAAATTAATCTTTATGTTTTCGAGAAAATATTTTCGAGAATGACTAAAATAAAAGATGAACGTTTGAAAAATGATGAGGTTAGTTGCATAAATAGTTTTCCAAAATTTTCGTTTTTTTTTTTGGATGAATTACTCACACAAAAGACAGGTTCATTTTTGCATCTGTTAAATCATCCATAAAATACATCGTTCAAAGTTATTATGAATGGCTGAGTTTTTTAATGGATTTTTTTTTGGGATTTTGGTTTGATGATCATTTTGTTCGTTTCTAGTTTAAAACGTTTCCTAATGACAAAAGTTGAATTAGGATTTTTCTCATAAATAAAATATATTATTATAGTTAGTTTTGGTTTTCAAAGTCTATTTTTCTCACATTCGACAATAAAACGCCTAAAATAGAATTATTCGTTGTTTTCTTCCTTTTTGGAAAACCTATAAATTTTTAAGAGAGTTATAAAAATTTGTAGAATATCCCTCCAACTCATAACATACACCCACCAATTTATAAAAGTTCCTGTGGGATCCTATTTTTGAATGGGGACCTGAAGTTGGAGTGAGACTAATATTTTTATTCTCATATGATTCCAATAGAGTTGAGGGCTCTTATTCTGATCATTATTGTTTGTGACTCCACGTGTCAATCTAATTTCAAGTCCCGAATGTTCTACGATTCACCCAAAATGATATCTGCACTGTAGATTCCAGTTTCCAGTCTCAATTTTCTCTACTCTAAAATTTCTATGTTCCCTTCTGTTTGCTCCAAAAAAAGAGTTCTCTGTTCTATCGCATAATTCATTTTTGCTAAATTCATAGACCACCTAAATTTTCCATGAAACATCGTGCACTTTTCATTGAAAATTTCTGATTATTTATGTCATAATTTGTTATCAGTTGAAAATGAGTACTCATAGAACTCAAGTTTAGAAAAAAGTAACTTTGTTGCTTGCTTCCTTTTTGAAAAATCTATACAAAATTTTAATAATGATATAATTTGTTATCAGTTGTACATTATTACTCACAGAAGCAAAATTTATTTTGAAAAAAAGGAAATAAAAGTAGCCAGTCTAGAGAACTGTTTACACTTGGGATTTGAAATGGAAGTTTTTGCAAATAAAAACAACATTTGTTCGAAGAACTGAAAATAACAGGATTTGCAAACTTCGAAATATTTAACCTTGATAATTTGTTTCTTTGAAAACATACATTTTTCTATTTATATTTATCACATCTTTTATGAATCACCGGAAGTGTTTACAAAATTGTAACAGGTCACACTTCCGTCCAAAATTACAGACAAATTTCAAAAAAGAAATGTTTCGAAATTCGAAATTTGAATGTTCTTGTTGGTTCTAGAACCAGATCAAATACTGTCTGTCATCTTCAATTTCGTCTATCTTCTAAAAATAGCCACGTTCTCTCCGAAACGCATGTTATTTCTCATTTGGTCTCTCAACTTTACACACCGGAAGCGTATTCAACAGTGTGTTGTCGACGTCGAAAAATTCTCTCACCACAATTGGGAGAAAAAACTTGTGCCAACCCCTTTTCATGATAATCAGTCAACGAAATAGCGATAGAAAGTGAGAGGGTGCAGACGAGCGTGGTGTTTCCCCAAAAAAAAACAAACGAAAGAGAGGAGAAACACAAATTCTCGCCGTCTTTTTGAGGAGAACAAAACGCTTCTTCGCGGCTCTTACTTATTTTCTGCTGCGGTTGGCTGCTAGAGATTTTTTATTTTATTCGTCTTTTTCTAAACTCTAACATTTTATTGAAACTTTGTGTTTCCTCAATCATCAAACATGGATGAACCTAGAAGTTCTATTGATTCGAGAGCTCCGCTCATTCCAGACATGGAAAGAAAGGTTTGTGGGGGATTTTTTTTGAAAATAATGTATCGATAGGGAATTCTAGTAATTGTTATTGTCAATTTAATGACATCATTCAATAATTTATTAAAGCTATTCTGTACTTATGAAAAATTGGGCCTTTTGTATTTTCTGAGACTTTCCTTTGTCCAGCTGGTTTTGCATTGTTATAAGTAAAAAGTATCTTTTAAATTTATATCTAACAATCGATCTTTTATATCTAACAATTACTTATAAAATCGGTGAAAATTATGTTTCCAATAGAATTTTCCGAAATTTCAGCGTATTTTTATAATAGAAAATTACAATAATTTCCGTATGAACTCAAATTTTAAATTTACATTTCTGCCTTGTTTTTATCGTACTATCTTTGAAATATTTTCAGCACTGAAAATCACTTTCAAATCCCTGTTTTTCTACAACAAAATTGTGAAGTTATTCTAATAATTATCTTGTTAGTTTCCTAATTAACACGTGATAGGAAATTATGAAATTTTCAAAATTAGAATACTTGAATTTTGTAGTTTGCATTGACTTAAAAGTTCAAAACTGAAAACAACACGTGTTTGAAAAATCATCACCTTGGCCTTTTTTTTCCTGTTTTTGTTTTCATTAGATTTCTTTTCTTATTTCGAAATAAAAACTTCCGAATATTCTTTTCTTTCTTCGGTCGCACGGAGAATCTATCATTGATTTTATCGAGAACTCACATTTAAAAATTCACGAATCTCATCATTTTGCCCCATTTCCGTCCGAAAATTCCTCAATTTTTCACATACATTTGAATTAATATAAAACCAATTATATGCAAATTCAAAATTATTTTCTTCATTTTTTCCGTTTCTCTGACAAGAAGTTTCTATTTTTATCACTGTTTTCCTTATCTGTTTTCTATTTTCGGAAATTCGGAAAAAATAGAAAATTTTTGCACTTTCAAATCAACTGGGTGATAATTAAATCCAAAATAGTTCATCTACAGTAATCTTTGAAAACAAATTTGTACAAAACAAATTAATTGACCTTGAAGAATATAAATTTATCACAAACTTTTCTAAAATTGTACACTTTCATTTCATGTGACTCAAGAATTCGACAAACTAAAATTTTCAAAAGTCAAAATGAAAAATTGGAAGAATAGTGTTTCAGTGATCAGGATTTCATTGAAATCTGAATGATATCATAAAAATGAAGCGGTATTTTTTGGAATGTTTTATTGTAAGTCCTTTTCTCATCAAACATCTTCTTCTTTTTGTTTTATCTTATCTTCTAATGGTTACTGTCTGTTATTTTGAAATTCAATTGAAACTTTTGTTCTGAAAATAACCAAAGGTTATTTTTTTGCCCTTCTTCTAATTAGAGAAAATGAAAAAATAATAAAACATGAATGGATGTGTTGAAAAAAGACTCATTCTGTTTGTCTGCGTCTTGTAAGTTTCATGTTTTTCGAGGATGTTACATGTGACGAAAACCAATTAATTTCTTGGATATATAAGTTTGTTTTTGGTTTCCTGATTCATTCTTGGTTGTTTACTTGTTTACAGTTGTTGACCAAAAATCCAAGTTTCGAAGAATTTGCGATTCTTTGGTATTTTTGGCATGCTGTTTTTGAATTCTGACTTTTACACAGTTAGAATTCAAAGTTCTCATGAAAATTTGAACTGCTCAATTATGTTGTGAATCAGAAAATATGACTTTTAAAATACAAAAGCTCAAAAGGCGGCGAGGTCTACTGTATATTTGGATTTCTCTTCCACGGATCTCTAAAAATAATTTTGTTAACTCTTTTCCAGAAACAGAAAATTATCCGTGTCATAATATATCTATTCCCATGTTTCATCTTTAAGCTTGCAAAAATTGGTGAAAGTTTGAGTTTCACATCTTTGATCTAACATGGTCAAATATCCAAAATCTGGTGTTTGATTTTATATCACCAGTTCTTATTCGATTCTCCAGAAGAATCTATAAAAATCTTCTCACGTGACATTGCGAACCCAAAATGTTTTATATCTATTTCGTACAACTTTATCAATTTTTAGTTGATATTGAACAGTGAACTTTAATTTCGCTATGATATATCAGAAATTGTTTGATAACTAATAGAATTCCTACAAATCTCCTTTAGTGTGTGTCATTTCTTCTATGTATTCTTTTTCCGCATCGCAATGCACTCATTTGGTTTTGGTTAGTCAATAAAATGACCAATAGCCACCCCAAAAAAAATCGTGTTTATTTTCTGCTTCTCTTTCGAACTTCATTCGTTTCTCCATCTTTTTTCTTTTGTGGTTGTACCCAACTATAATAAATCTTTTTCGTTTTTCCTAGACATTCGAATGTTTCGCGTTGAAATTCTTCATGATCAAAAATAGAAGACGGCTATCATTTCTTAGAAGATGTTAGATTCTAGTAACTCCCACTTTCAGAATTGTTATTTTATAAAACCGAAAAGTACCCAGTATGACTTGTTTTCGGTACATTGTTTGTTAGTCATTCTTTGAAATATGAACAATGGTCTTTTGTGATTCATTTTTCGGTATTTTGTTGGTCATAGTAAGCCGATCAAAGTTTCGAGTATTTTTGAAAATAATTGAAAAAATCCGTTTTGTTGATTTCATCACTCAACTTTTAATTTTTTCCCGGAAGTTCAAATTTTGTCTGAATCTTTTGAGGTTCTGAGAAAGATTCTGAATACAATCTTGTCTTGATACTGCAGAGATGTTCTGAATTCCTAGTATATTTTTTGTGCCTAGATTTTTGGGAGTTTCTGAATAGGACCACGTTATGAAATAATCCGATTCAAAAGTTGCGCTAAATTTTGAATTCGAAATTGGAATTTATTTTTGTCCCAATTATTTATTTATCTGATATCAAGTACAAAAATTACATCAACTATCTTCTACCAAAATATCAAAAGTACTTTAATCATTTCATGTGAATCTCTTGTGATTTAGATAGTTCGGATAAACAACTTGTTTCAGTAGTTTTGCATCATCATTATTATTATAAAAAAATGTGTCAGAAAATCTGTTTTCCCCGCCCAATCGAAAGTTGAAAAAAAAAATAAAACTATTCTCTGAACTGTATTATTTTACTTCAAATAAAATATTTGTTGTAAAAAGCAATTAAATCTGTTTTTTTCCGCTTCTGATATCAAAAGTAAATAGATCATCAGAAAAAAAAAACAGAATAAAAGATGGGTGGCGCTTTTTCTTCTTGACCAATTCTTTGTTGTCTCACCGATTTTGACCATTATTACAATAATTTTTGAAATTTTTTTGCTTTTTCTGAAAAACACAGACTTCTTTTTAGTTAGGGTTTTGTTGATCAAGGCCACCAACTTCACAAAACGTTATCTAATTTGTTTTTTTATCCAGATTATGCCATCAGTATCCATTCATATATTATCAATTGCCTTATGTTTATCATCTGGTTTTCAACAAGGATATATCGCATCAGTTTTGAATCAACCTTATAAACAAATTGAACAATTTATCAATGCCACGTGGACAGAAAGAACTGGAAATCCAATTCCAGAATCTACTTTGGTATGTTTTTTTTTTTTTGGAAATCTTGAAATTGTATCAAACTATTTTTGCAGCATATGATATGGTCTTTATTAAATGTGTGTTTCCCAATAGCTACAATTTTCGGACAATTTTTGGCTGGTTGGATGTGTGCCAAATTCGGTAGAAAATACACTGCTTTAATTGCCTCATTTTTATATGTAAGTTATCCCGGGACAAATTGAAAATCGAAAAATAATTAATATTTTTGAAGATTCCTGGTGCTGTACTATGTGCAGCTGCAAAATGGTTGTCTGTCTTCGAACTTTTATTCGTTGGTCGAATTATTTGGTCACTTGCAAATGGTGTGAATACAGTGAATGCAACAGTTTGGATTGTCGAATGTGCTCCGCCACAAATTCGCGGAAGAATGGCTGCAATGCAAGAATTCTTTATGGCACTTGGTTCACTTTTAACACAAGCTGTTGGTGTTCCTTTCTCAACTGACGAACTTTGGCCATACAATTTCCTTCCAAATTGTGCTGTTGTTATTGTTTCGATGATTATGTTCTCATGGGTTGCTGAATCACCCCAATTTATTATGGAAAAATATAATGATCCTGAAAGAGCGAGACAAGCTTTGGCACAATATCACGGTGTTTCGGAAGATGATCCATCTGTTGAATCAGAAATGAGAATTTGTGAAGAAAGTATTGAGAAGAAGACAAAATCAAAAGATGGAAATAATAAAGGAACAATTCAAAGTGAACATACTGGAATGGAAATCATGTTTATGCCATGGAGAGCAAAAGATAGCACAAGTCGACTTATCAGATATTGTGCATGGGTTGGAGTTATGGTTAAAATCGCATATGTTTTCACTGGTGCTAGATCATTAAGAGGATACAGTACATTTATACTTTATACATTATCACATTTCACATATTCACAAGCGACGTGGTTGTCATTTGCAACCGGATTATTAAGATTACCATTCACTTTGGTTCCAGTTTTTCTTGTTGATCGACTTGGAAGAAGACCTCTCATTATTGTCTCAATGTTCGTCTCTTTTGTATCAATTGCTGTTATGATTCTAGCAATTAATTTGAATGGCGACTGGAAATATGCAACATTTATTGGATTGACTGTTTTATTATTGATTAATACTTGTGGAATTGGAAGTGTTTCACGATTTTATGCAGCCGAACTTGTGCCAAGAAATTTACTTTTATCATCGGTTTCAACGCTTACAATGTTTGAAGCACTCACTAAAATTGGTGTCGAATTCGCATTTTATCCAACTGCAAATGTGGTATGTTTTCTTTTCAAATTATTTCAACGAAAATCTTCTGAAACCCACATTTTCAGATTGGTGCCCAAGCTCTTCTTCTTTTCCTAATTCCAACTGGTATCTTCACAATAATGTGTTATTTCATGTGTCCCGAAACATCTCGAATGACAGTCAATGAAGTTTTGAATAATGTTGCCAAAAAGCGAGAAATGGATGTTGTTTTCCCGATGTGAAAAAAAAATAATACGAGTTGTTAATTATATTTATATAATCTTTTATCTATCAAATAGATTGTTTCTTTTTTCTTTTCTTCGTGTGGAATATAGTCAGTTGATGCGGGTTAAACACGCGTTTTTTTTCTTCATTTTTTTTGATTTTAATATTTTGTGACTGAAATAAACTTTGTTTCTTATTGAGTTTGGAAAATTTGATAATATCATGTTTGCTTTTCATCAAATGCTACTGTTTTTTTTAAACGGCCACTTTTGAGATCTTAGGAGTGGGACGAAAAGTATAACCAGAGAAAAAAATTTTTGATCTACCCAAAAATGTTTGAAAAGTTTGAATTCTATAGATTTTTGGTAGTAAAATACTGTGCACACAAAAATAAATATTTGATGAATATGAAAGACACAAGAAACACTGGAAAAAACAGATTTCCAGCATTTATTTTCAAACGACAAAACCAGCATGTGCGCTCTAGCGACACACTGTGTGCAAACACTTTCGAAATTTCCGTCGGCTGAGCGATTTCAAAAACAATTATTTTATTTTTTCACTTTTGCTAGACTCAAAATTTTTTCTTGGTTTTCATGAATTTCGATTACTTGAAAGGTGCTGAGAATGAATAACAAACTCATTTTCTGCTCATTTCTAGGTGCTCTTGTGTCTTGAAAGTTCACAGTCGGCGAAATTTGGAATTTGAAAATTATACCATTTTCTCAGCTCAAACTTAAAGTAAAGTCGAAATACAATATTGTCAAACTTCTTTTAATAAAGTTCCAAATCAGAACGATTTTTCAACGACAAAAAATGAATATCATTAAAGGGGGTATACCCTATTGTCTCTCGTGCAAAGTGTGATACATCATTCAATTCAGAATTTTGTGTTATATATGCACAAAAAATTTTAGCTCTCGAAACGCATTCTAAGTACACGTTTTTTGCGTCCAAACAGGACCAAAATCTGCTCGAAATAAAAAAAGAACACACAAGAAAGAGAGACGCAGACTCTCGCTGTCTGCCAGCCAGCCAACATGAGGGTTGTTTTTTCTTATTTTTTTACAGTATATTCACACTTACCGTAGTTGTTGAACACAAAATTCGAAAAAAAACAGTAAAAAAATAAGAAAAAACAACCCTCATGTTGGCTGGCTGGCAGACAGCGAGAGTCTGCGTCTCTCTTTCTTGTGTGTTCTTTTTTTATTTCGAGCAGATTTTGGTCCTGTTTGGACGCAAAAAACGTGTACTTAGAATGCGTTTTGGGAGCTAAAATTTTTTGTGCATATAAAACACAAAATTCTGAATTGAATGATGTATCACACTTTGCACGAGAGACAATAGGGTATACCCCTTTAATGAATATTCAAGTTATTTTCAAAAAAAAAAAAAAACAACATTCACCATAAGTAGTATTTATTATCAGTTGAAGTTAACACAGTTTTTAGGCGGATATGATAAGAAAAAGAAGTATTACCTAATATAGGGAAAGCAAAGGAAAAGTACATTTTACAATAAATGAAACATTTTATTCAACTGAAATTTCCGGAATTTTTCTTGATGCAGGGCGATTTTGGTGGATCGTACATTGCCAAATCGTGACTTGAATTTGCACGAGTCATACTTTGACCCTGAAAAAAAAAACAATGAAAATATTTCTCATTGATTTTGTTGTATCTATTACCTGTTTCAAGTTGTCTGTGATATACGCAATAACTGCCAGCCATGCTCTTCGTAATTCTTTATGCTTTCTAACAGCATCTGATCTTCTTGCACAATCCATAATTGTGTCTCCCAAATCATCCCAAACCGCATTGCCCAAACCTTCTCCTCTCAAATTTCGATGTTGTCGACCGATTTCAAAAATGTAAGATGTTATGCGATTATGATCAGTTTCAAGATTCCGAATTATTGCATCAAGTAAATCAACAGTTGATCTACAATGCATTGCAGTGCAATCCATATCACTATTTGCAAATACAGCAACACCATTTGCTTTTGCGAGAAGTTGACGAGCTTTTGCATTTCTATTACAAAGAGTTGAATAAAGACTGGAAGCAAATTGACCATTTGCACCAGTCGAATAGATATTTGGCCAGCATTGAGTCAACAGTTTTTGTTGATATGGGGTAAGTCCTGAATATTCAGATTTTCAGGCTGAATCAATCTATTTGTATCTAGACTACTTACCAATAACATCATTCAGATTCTTTCTTGTTGGCGAAGGTGGGCACGATAAATCACCAGCTGATCTTTGAGACTGAAAAAAGAAATCAAATTAAATCCATAACCACTTCCCGGAACTTACAGTTAATGGTAATCTCAACGCATCAGTTTCTGGACATTCAGTGCGAGATCGACCCATTTGTCCCAAATGAGGACATGTTGTATGACACAAAGGGCTGAGCTTTTGTTTCTCCTGAGATTTAGATTTTGGTTTGGGTCTGGGAGTTGATCTAGATCTAGGTCTTGATCTAGATTGAGATCTTGGACGAGTTCGTGGTTCAGAAGATTTGAAACAATTCAACATTTTCGTTTAGCTCAAAAATATAATATGAAAGAAATATATATATTTTTTGGAAAATGCCAACGAATAGTTCCATCTCATTAACTCATATCTCCCTTGCCTACCTGTTCTCCTCCTTCTTTTTCCATTATTATCCTTTGACGAAGCCTCAATTCTTTACGACCATTCTTTTCCAATGAATCCAGTGAATCTTCGGAAAATGTTCGAGTGAACCTGCAAAAAATAAAAAGTATCTAGGCTGCAATACTCATACTTTTAATCCGGTATAAATTATCCGGTTGCGTGTTTGACAAAAAAACACACACACACAATTTATGTGTTTTTTGTGGAGAACGAAAAATGATATAATGTATATGAAAAATAAAGTGCACACGCCAGTTTGTTTCACCTTGGAAACCCGAAAAACAGGTGAAAAATGAGGGAAAAACGGATACATACCTGAGAGGTGAACTGACAGAACATCGACGAGAACGAGTGATTGAAATGACTGGCGTCATTGAACTTGCCATTTGCTGAAAGACAAATTGAACTCGATTTGATAGTGTGGGGGGAATATTTTGAGATGTATACCACATTTGGTTTTCAATGCGGAATCGGACTAGTAACTTTGAATGGACCTCTAAAATACAATCGAGCCACTCGATTTAGAAAAAATTTCAGAGATATCAAAATACAAAAATTGGCATTTTCTATGGAAAAACTAATAATGAGAATAACTGAAATAAAATAATAAAATAATTTCATACTTTTCCCATGAGATTTTTTTTCAAAAATAAAAAAAAACGAAAAATAGAATCAAAACTCCCATTTTTCCTCTGAAACATAATATCATTCTCATTCAGAATAAGCTGAGAAAAAAAAACTTTTGCGAAAAGGAATTTAAAATTCCCCCAGTTTTTTTTGTCAAATTCGTCTAATACACTTATAATTAATCGAACAAGCGTGCAAAATCATTTAAAATTCAAACACTCGCGGAGTTTTTTTGGATTTTTTCTCTCATTTCGCGGAATTTGTATTTCATTCTTTTCTTTTCAGATTTGAAATTGTATGTAAATATGTGTGGAAAAAATGAAGAATGAACAGGAAAAATAAGTAACAATTTTCTGGATCAACAAACTTTTTTTTCTCTATGAATTTATGATGACCGTTTTTTTGGAGAAAGGACATTTTTCATAGTTGGATGGAACATTTTGGCATTTTTATTCGAAGTTGAAAATTAAATTTTGAATGTGGAATTTTAAAGAAATTGAGGGAAATGAGATTCAGAAACAGTATATTTCGTGATTGCGGTATCAGAAAAATGTTTCGAAAAAATTCAATCTCGAAAAATGTCCATAAAATAATATTAATTGAATTAGCATCAGGTCTTTTTTTTCATTTTTATTCTATCAAACAAGTAAGTATAGAGAAACAAAAGAAAAGAAGCCGTCGACTCGTAAAATGTATATGTTATGGCTTTTTGCTTGCCCCCGGTTTTTTTCCTCGCGCATATTTTTTTTCTAATTTACTTTTTTTCAGCCGGGAACAAAATGGATTCTTTTGTTAGCTAAAAGGCTCATAAAACAACAATAACATGTGATTTTTATAGGCACTAGGGAAATTTTATTTTCAAGTTTTTTTTTGAAAAAAAAATCAGATACTGTGAATCTCTTGATAAATCATTTTAATTGGAGATGTGTTATTTTTAAAACTTATAATATTTTGTTTAATTTAAAGAAAGAACCTGACACAAAACCCAACAAAACGCCCACTTGAAATTTGAAGAAAAAAGGAATACGTCAAGATTTTGAAATTTCTTATTCTTCCAACATGTTTTTTTTCTCCATGTAATTTATTGCATAAATCTTCGCCTACGGAATAAAAGTGAATTTTTGATTAAAATTTTTTCATGATTTATAACCTTTTTAAATAATGAAAAAAACTCACAAAAATATCATTGTTATCTTTTGAAGTTGTTGAAAAATCATTCATCATTGTTAAAACATCTTCCATTTTTTATTGTGCGAAATCTAAAAAAAAAAGAAATTTCAAATGTATGAAAAAAAAACCGAAAGAAAAAATCTGACAAATTGGAAGAATGACTTTTCCAACCCCAAAGAGAAAAGCATTCCTGGAAAAAAACGACGGCGGCTACTCAAAAATGTGTGAGGATGCAAAAAAAAAATGGAAAATAATATTTGAGAATCACGCTATTTTCAGAACGGAGCTGGCTGAAAACGCGTTTGTTGAAGAAATAAAAGTTTCCGGGTTTTGAAACGGAAATTAGGTTGTTTTTGTTGGAAACTCTTTTTCCAAGGAATTACAAGTTGGATACCTTTTTTGGAAACTTTTGGGAAAAAAAGAAAATAACATAAAGATTTTTTCCAAAATAATGAAAAAAAAACTAGAATTATTCTGTTCAGAACAAAAGAAAAATGAAAACAAAAATCAGAGGTCATTGAGAGAGATCTAATTTCATTTCATTTCAAATCCCTCATCTCTGAAAATACTACAGCAAAATCTCCGAAAATCCTGGATTAATGTGAAAATACATACATCCTCCTCCGTAAGGAAAATGTTCAAAATAGGGAGAAAACATCCGTCTGAAATTTTTTTTTCGAAAAGCAAAAACGGAAAAAAAACGCGAATAGACATCTCCCAATCAAATATTAGGATGGCTGCCCAACAAATGTAATGAAGTTTTTTTTCTGTCGGAAAAAATCAACTGGAAACAAATTTGTTAACATTTGTCCTGAAATCATGAGAATTTTTATGAAGGATTTAAAAATTCAAAAATTCAAAAAATCAACTATCCTGATTTTTTGTACTCTCATTTTTTAAATACAAAAACTAAATTTAACTCAAAAGTTCAGTGAATTTTTAATTTCATTTTTTTATTCTAAAAATAAAAAAAAGTGAAATAAAAACAAAGGATTGTTTACGATTAATTCTATTTTTCAAACTTTTCCAGACATCAAAAAAAAAATAATGAAAAAATAACAAAATCTACGGTATTTTTATAAGTTCACAAAATAAAATAAGAATAGCTGGTGATGATGAAAAAGTTGTGTATGTGTAGAAACTAATTAGATACTGGAAGAGTCGAGGACACGAATAACAAATTAAGCGAAGAACAAGAAAAAAAAAGAACAAGAGATGAGCAAAAACGAAATAATTAGAAAACAAAACTTTTTTTTTTTGAAAAAAATATTTTGCAAAAAAAAAAATGGATTTTTCGGAGAAATAGATAGCACTAATAATATAATAATAATAAGTGCAAGTATTCGAACACAAATATTTTCTAACAATAAATCCGATAAAAACTACCGTATTTATTTTTTCAGAAGAATTTTTGATCGCGTCATTTTTCAGTTCCAAAACGGAAAAAATAACTTGAACCTAATTATAATTGAGGAAAGTATGGATACTTCCATGCCTCGAAAAATAATTGTGGAAGAAACGAGAGCAAATAAAAAAATATATATTCGACACAATTAAAAAAATATCGAATGACAAACGGGGTGAGAAGAAGATGAGGAATATTTTTGAACTTTTGAACGAAACATTTTTCAGCAAATAATTTATTTATTATTCTTTTGGTTCAGGATCTGGGAAAATAGTCATTGTTGTTGTGCTACTTTGTGCAGTTAAAGCAATTGTTTTTTGAATTGGTTTGTGGCTGTTCTTTTACAATTAATGAGGCCCATTCTTTTGTAACTGATAATGCGAATGTATCAATTTCTTTCAATAAATCTGGTGCATTTTTGTATCTTTTCAAGCGAAGCTGAAAATTCAATATTTTTTGAATAAACAATGTGTTTTTTCGGCATTTGAACTTACACGAACATAATCAGCTGCAGCATACAAAGCAAAAGCAAAATAAACTTTGTTGCTTAATAATTTAGATCTTTGTGCTCTCAAAGTTTGAATTACCGCTGGAATATCAACTTCAAGATTACGAAACATCAAATCGACAATAAGATCAGTCAAAACAAAGCAGCCAGATCTATCAGTTCCAGTTGCACAGTGAATAACAGCCGGACCTTTTGTTCCAATATCAACAGTTATACTTCTAATTAATTTCAGAATAACTTTCGGGCTAACTGGAACTTTTCCATGTGGCCACAAGGAATAATGAAGAAGTGTGACCATTCGAGCATTCGAACAACCTTCTGGCAAAACTTCAATAACATATGTTGTTGGTGCATATTTTGATTGAGGTGGTGTTACTTTTCGACAATTTACAAAAAATTGACCTTGATTGAAATATTTTCCAACAACATTTGGATAATAATGTGGCAAGTTTTCATCGGGAGAATATATTGCAATAATAGTATCACAGTTTTCATAGAAAACCATTCTCCAGAAATCTTCATAAGTTGATTCGAGTGGATGTTGGGTTACAATATAAGTTCGATCACTTTGAGGATAACCAACCAGATTTGCATGAATAAAATCTTTGCCTGCAGTTTCCAGCTCTTTCAATTTGACTCTTGTTTTCTCAAAACATTTGATATCTTCGTTTCGAATTTTCTCCTTTTGATCCTTGTGCAAATTCCATATTGTTTGGAACTTTATCCATGATTTTTGAATAGGCATCAATCAATCCACCAGGTTGATTTTCTTAAAAAAATCTGTATTTCAAAAAAAAATTGATGAAATCTAGAACCTACGTGTTTTCAAAATCCAACTCAAAGTTTTCCGAACTCCTTGTTCTGCAGGTTGAAATATTGGATCAATTCCACTAGCTGATTCTTCCTCATCAATTGTCACGTTTCTCTGAATTTTTGAATGCGCTCTAACTGTCGTTCTCTTCTTTCTAGTTCTCCTGAAAAATATTACTAATTAGTTAGATGAACTTACAATCTTACTTCATTCGCGACATGTTTCTAGTTTAATAATAATATTTCTCTTTAGCTAGGAACTGCTAATATTCTTCTTCGTCAAAATCGAAGATTTAAAAATACCACAATCTCTAAAAATTGATCCATAAATACTTGAAAAATTCATAAATAGGTCACGTTAACGTAAACAAACAAAACTGATTTATTTTTAAAAAATTCATTAAAAATATCATAATTAATATGAGCAAGCTGTACAAGAACATTGAATAGATGTCTAGAAAAAATCAAATACCGTATCAAATCGAATTATGAAAATGAAAAACGACTAGTCAAAGAAAAACTGAGAAAAAGAGACCATTCAAGATTTGGAAGTCGACGAGGTTCGAGGGAAATTCAAAAACTGATAACGTTTTCGTTTATAAAATAAAAGAGGTTTATTATTCTCTTCTAATGGAATCCTGAATTCTTCGTCGTTTGCGGCAATATTTTGATGTGGTGGTTTTATAGAATGAACTACCGATGTATTATGAACAACAACTGGAGAACGAATTGATGGTGGAGGTGTTTCGAGATCAACCTAAAGATATCAAAGTTTTGAAGAGTTTATTTATCAAAATCTTTTTCAGAAGAAACTAACCCTTCCCATTATTACTATCAACACTTCTTCTTCGCAATCTTCTTTCTCTTCTTTTTTCTCGTTCTTCAGGAGATTCATACGCATTAAAAGTTGCACTAATCTTCTGAGTTCTTGCTGGTAATTCTCTCGAATTCACACCCATCGAAGTAGAATGTCGTATTCCTCCTCCACCTCCAACTCCATAACTTGTATCTGGTTCTGGTTGTTGTGAGAACTGTCGAGAAGAAGAGATTCGTTGTTGTTGTGGTTCTTCGATTGATGTTGTTCGTGACAATCGACTTCCAACTCCAAGATTATTGAATGACTGAAAAAATTATCAGAGTTCTGATAGCTGAAAAATTTAAGCTTACATTTATCAGTCCTTTGAAATGGCTAATAATACTGTTTGATTGAGGAGGTCCACAACTCGCAGTTCGGTGCATCGTTGATTTTTCTTTATCTGATCTTGATGCTCGACGTTCTGAAAAAAATCATTGCATGAAATACAGTCATACTTCAATGAAAAACTAACGTTGTACTGGTGATTGTCTTGGATTCATTGGTGAACTTGGTGTTCCACCACCCGGTGAAGTATTCGAATCAATTGATCTTGGTGTTGATAACAGTGAAACTTTTGGTACAGGAAACGCTGGATTCAATCGTGTATGATTAGTTTCTTCAATAGGTCCATCCATCATTTCTTCACAACTTGCATCAAAAGATCCTTGCCATTTACTCATAATTGTTTGAGCTGTTCTCAAATTATTTGCTGAATTGTCATCCATTTGAGCATTTGTATTATCAAAACTTGATATTTTATTGGTTTTTGATTTATTGCTGTTATATCGATTATTTATTGATAATGTGATTGATTTATTGATTGGTGCTTTTTTTGCGATTGCCGGTGAGTCTTTCAAAATTGAAGATGGAAGTTGAAAATTGACCTCAACGTCATTATTTCGATCTTCATCACATGCTGCAAATCTAGCATTCACAGCATCAATCACATCAAGATTCACAGTTCCATATTTCGGTTTCAAAAATTCGTGTCGTTTATACTTCGGTTTCTCAATTTTATCATGTGCACTTTCAAATCCTCCACCAAGAACTTGTCCATTTGTCTGCTCATCTTCATCTTCGCCCATTGTTATTGGAGCTTGTGTATCCAATGCTCGATTCTCATTTCGCTGATCTCGAATAACTGCCGTCGTATGAGATTTTAATCGGGCAGAAAGATTTCCATTTGTTTTTGAGCGATTAGGAACACTGTCATAGCCATTTTCCCAATCATATGGATCATCCCATTTTATATCCTCTCTGCAAAAATATTTTTTGCTGAAATATATTCCAACAAAAAAACTAACTTGACTATGACTTGATTAAGAAGAGATTCTAAAAATGTATAATCAGGTGCATCTGGATATCCTAATGTTTTCAAATGTGCTGCGAATAAATGAAGTTCTGATGGGCAATCTTCTAATAATGTCGTAAAATCAACATCATCTTTCATTCTTCCAACTTCATCTTTATCTTTGATTTTTCTCCACGGAAGTTGTCCTTGCAAAAATTCAGTCAACATATAAAATAATGACCATAAATCATCTTGTCTTCCCATTTCTTTATTTTTATGTGCTGTTACAGCTGCATATCTAACAGTTCCACGGAATCCAGCCGCACTTCTTGGACTTCGAATTTCACCTTTTGCATTCAGATATTGTCGAGCTAATCCAAAGTCTAACATATAAACATTTCTCATAGTTTGTGAAGTTCTTCCCATTGCAAAATTCGATGGTTTAACATCTCGATGTAAAAATCCAATTGAATGTATTTCTCGAATCCCGTTCAAAATTTGAAGACCAATTCGAATGGCCGTGTTCAGACTGAAACATTGTTTCGGTGCTTCTCGTCGAAGATCAGCCAGATTTTTTCCTTGCAAACTCATGACCAGATAATTGAACTTGTCGTTTCGTCCGCACCCGTAAAATTTACACGCATGTTTTTTGCCCTGGAGTCGCCGTAAAACGGCCACTTCCATTTTTAGGACTTGTTTTGTCGCTTTGCTTGATTCGACTTTTATTGCTACCCGTTCATGATGATTTTGCACATCAGTTGCTTCATATATTTCACCAAAACCACCACCACCAATTTTTGCTTTCTGAAAAATAATTAGATTTTTGAAATTTCTGATTCTCACAGGCATTCAGAATCAGACTATCAAAAAATAATTGAAAGGTCTCAAATTTTTTATGAATAAGTTCCGAAAAAACCAAAGCACTTTTTAAAAATACAGCTTGCCTGGAATTTATTTTTATCCGATTTTTCGGAAACTCAAAATTAAAAAAAAATCAAAACTTTAGATAATATTTTCGTGACTTCACAACTTTTTAAAATCAAAGTTCAAAACTCACTATTTTCCATCGCTCCCTAATAACCTGTCCAACCTGTAGAATCTCTCCTTCAGATGACGATGTCATTATTTCATCTCTGCAAATATCCAATCAATTTTATTACGAAGAAAATATATCAAAAAAGTACGTAAAGCTTCGAGAAGAAGACACACACAACAATAGACAAAATCAATGACCAAAAGTATCAAATCTTTTTTTTTTGCTTGCTCTTCTAACAAGAAAAGCTCTTCCTTTTTCTGTTTCTGAGCGAAGCGCAAAAAAAAAACGAGAGAGGAAGAGAAAGTTGCTAAAATTCCAAAGGGAAAAATAAATCTGGGTTTGGTGTATGTCAAAAAGTCTTACTACTTTGAATTTTCTAGAAAACCCGAAAATAGAAGAACACTTTGAAAAATGAAATACTGCAAACAAATATGTTGACAAACAAAGTAATAAAGTTCTTGGGGTAGGAAGAAAATGCCCAAGATGATCACTGATTTCATTTCCAGACATTCTGAAAGAGTTCAGAAAAATAATTGGGCACAGGAGAATTACTGTAGTTTTTTTTTCGAAGTAAATAAAAAAAATTCAATTTTATTTTATTTTTAGTTTTTTTTTGCTTGTTACTTGCTGATTGTGAAAAGGAACGAACGAGAATAAAAATAATAAAAATAAAAGCGAAGAGAAGATATTAGAAATTTGTGCGGCAACAAAAGTTTTGTCGAACAGCTGACACACCGTGTGTATGTCAAAACCAACCTAGGCTTCGTCTTCTTCATTTTTCACATTGATTCGAGAAAAGCAAAGGCAAAGGTAAAGGAAAGGAAATGATCGATTATAAGGGGTGCAATTGCACCCTAGAAATATATATGGAAAGTTTTCAAAAGTTTTTTTCTTGGATGGCACAAGAAAAAACCAATTGAATTTTCAGGCGTCAGAAATGTTTTCTGTTTTTTTCTCGAATTCTTGTGTCTTCTAAATTATATTCGAGAAAGAAAAAAGCAGAAGAAAAGAAAACCGAACAATTTCATTTTTGCTAACAGGCTTTTTGGATTTTTCCTTTCTTTTCTTTTTCTCGAGAATAGAAAAAACCAGTTCAATTATTATCAAATATTTTCGGATATTCAAATATGGTCATTAAAACACTGATTTTTGAACATGGATAACTTTATTTTTATTTTCGTATCCTTAAAATAAAAAGGGCAAACTTCCGAAGGGAATATTTTTCGGTTGCTATGAGAAGAAAGTAGATTTATAAGGGGCTCATAAATAAAAACGAGATCATTTTGAGAAATAAACCGATTAAATGTAGACAATTATTTGTAGGGAACAATGATATCTGAAGATCTAAAAGTGGCCATCAGATCCGTTTTAAAAATTTCTGTTGAAGTTCTGAAAATGAGAATCATAAAACCATCATACAATTTCGAGGTTTTGGAACTTAAGATTTTTAAATTTTTCATTTCTGACACCTCTTTTCCGGAGAAAAAAGTAAAATCTCGTAAAATATGCATAAACTAGTATAGTTCGTCTTCTTTTTCTAACACAAACGACAACAATGAAGAGAAATACACAAAAATAACGGGGGAGAGCTTGAGAAAAAGAAAAAAGAAGAATGTATGCAAGTAATGTATGCAAACGAGAAGGGGGGGGGGTCTTCTTTTTTGCTTGTGTCCATCTTTGTGGCTGGGGCTGGCTCACTAAATTTCGAGATTGTTATGCTGTTTGAATAAGAAAAGGAAAAGGACCACGAAGAAAAAAAAAGATTTTTCGGAAGCAAGGATGGGAAAAAATGAATAAGAAGGAGAGGATGAGCAAATAAGTGACCGGAAAAACACGAAGGACGAGTGAACTAACGAATTTTTTAGATTTATTGGGTCCCTGGTTTTGGGAAATTTTTAAGGGATTGAAATGGACTTCAAAATATTTGAATTGAACACACGGGAAAAGGAAATCGGAACGTCTTGAAGTTTTTCTAGCTTTCCGAGCTTGGGATTATTACTAAAAACTAATACTTTTTTTTAGATCATATGTAGGTGTATTTGACACCATCGCATGTCACAAAATAAATATCTAGTTTATTTTTAATTAAACACCACCACACCAAATATTCTTAGCAAGGCGACATGAATAATTCAATAAACACTCACGAAATTTAATTAGAGTACATACAAACACTTGACACCATCCCGAGCTAACTAAAATAAATTCAATATTTCTTTCCACAAAAAAATTGTTGCGCGCAATATTTTTGAAGAGGAAATTAGGTTGAAAGCATTCGAATTTGTTAATCCGAGTGATGTTTTCTTTTTTTTTGTGTGTCAGTAAGTTAGTCAATATAAAAAACAAACAGAAAAACATAACTAACCAAATTCAAACCACATGTGAATTCAGCCTAAAGCGTCACAGCTTTGAATAGATTGAAAAAGTAGAAAAGGAGAAAATGTTTCGGATTAGGATTTTCACCGGACGGATTAACTATATTAATCTCATTCGAAAGAGACAATTTTGCAAATTGATGTATTTTTGGAATTGCAAAAAATCGAAGATTCAAACTTTTTTCTCGAAAATCAGATGATCTACGCTTGAAATATGTCGCCAATTTGAAAACTTGCAGAAAAAGTCCAACAAACTTTGGCAGAATGTATATAAATAAAATGCATAAGAAAGAGTCCATTCGTCAAACTGGAAGAAAAACCAAGAAAAAAAGAAGACGAAAAAAAACATTTATCTTTTAAGCTCATCTTATTCTTATGTATTCTTTACTCCATTTTTTTCAACTGCACAACGCAATAAGGCTTTTAATCTACCTAAAGGATTAGCCACTAATTACCACCTAAAAATAATACTCGATTAATTAATTAGGTAAGAAAAATAACATGGGTGGCACTTATTAATTTTGAGGAATAATATTAATGAGGGGGAGGGGGTTAGGTTAGGAATTCTGATGTGGCAAGATTTAACAAGTATTCAAAAATGAATAATTCACAAATGAAAGAAAATATCAAATTTCCTTCTGCATTTTCACATGTTAGTTTGAAACTCAATATGTAAAGGTCCAGAAAACTTTAAAATGTTTCAAAAAAAAGCAGAAGAATTTCAAGTTCAAAGAAAAAGAGCAAAAGAAATTGAACGCACTCATTCGAGAGCAAAATGGCGGGATTGATGGAAATAGTTGGAAAATATGAGAGATTTAAAGATAAAGATGCGGGAAAAGAGAGAATAGGTGATAGGTATTGGAGCTTGTGAAAAGAGAAGGAGAAACAATTACGTAGCACAACGAATTTATGACATTTTTTCGAAAAATCAGGTTTTTTTTATTGCACTGATGGGTAAATTGGATTTTTGAGATATGGAAATGTCGGTTTGATTTTTAAAGAAAATTTCACAATGTGTAATTAACTACCCCAGATTTCAAGACCTCAACATTTTCAAAACTTGTTCGGAGTAGATCAAAATTTTTTCTCTAACAATAAATCTCTCATTTTCGCATTGATTGCATGTCGTGTGACCCACAGTCTCTAAACTCGAAAAGGTTCAATTTTGCAGCCCTGATTTCAAATTCTCAATAATAATATCCGCTTTGATTTGAAAGCCAAAAACATATGACAACTATTTTTCAAAATTATTGTTAGGTATCCGAAAAAACTTCAAAATTGTGACAAAAAATCCAATAGAAAAGTCCGGAAATTAACTTATTTTCAGGAAAAAACTAACAATTCTGAAATAATTAGAACTAGTACTGCTATTGCTACTGAATACAAAACAATCTTTAAAATATTGATAACTATGAAAAAAAACAAAAACAAATATTCGAACAGCAGAAAAAAACAAAAATAATAATATACTTCCGGTCAAACCCGTTGGTACCGCACTAAGAAAGGGAATTATTATTTATTATTGTTCAAATAAATATTGGTGTGGTTTTAGTTGGGGTGGTGTATTGACCAGAAGGTTAAGTGTAAACAAACAATTCCAACAGAATCGAGAAAAAGCTGAATAAATCAATGAATATGTATTACACACGGAAAAAAGAATAAATGAAAAAAAAATAAAGACACGGAAAAAGCTGGAGAAGAGACAAATATGAAAAAAAAAACAAAATGTGTGTAAAAATATTTTTTATTGACAAAAAAAATGGCCACCTGCAGAAATAAAAACTAATAAAAAAGTTTGGAATAAAAATAACAATTATGGACGGCTGTGAAAATAAACACTTGTTTTGATCTACAAAAATTAAAAGATCAAAATACAAATTTATTGGAAGGGTTACTGTAGTTTTGAAAAAAATTCAAGAGTGTTGATGTTCCAAAAAATAAGAAATTCGGGACGTGAAATGTTTTCCACGTTTCAAAAATTTAGCGAAAATCTGTCATTATCTATCAAAAGTGAAATTTAAAAAGGTGAGTTTTCAACCACAAAAAAAAAACAATTTGTGATAAATTTTCAGACAGATTCTAATCAAAAAATAGACGAAACAACAAAATGGCAGCAAATAAAGATTCCATTCTTCTCTATTTAGAGTAAGTTCGAATTCCATTTTTTCTCAAATCTATAGAATATTTCATTCTAGATCAGAGCTTGATGAAGGAGAATCGGAAGTGGATCAATATCAATACACACCTCGTTCAACCGCTGGAGGTGGAACTGCAACTGGAGGATCTTCTTCAAATGCCGGTGCAGTTGATGATGATCGTGAAGAAATATCACCAATTGATGCAATGGCAGCAATTTCAGTCGAAGGTGATTCACTTCTTCATGATATGTTCACAGCAACAATTGTTTATCCACCAAATTTTGATATTTTTATGGAAAATATGGCATTTAATCGTTGCCCTCATCTTCCATGTTATGATCATACGCGAATTATTTTGAAGGATAAACTTGGATCTGGAAGTTATATAAATGCTTCACATGTTGATGGTTATACTGGGAAAAGATGCTTATATTTTTGCACAAGCTCCATTTACTACAGAAACAACCAATCAATTTTGGCGAATGGTTTGGCAAGAAAAACCAAGTATGATTGTTGTATTAGGAGCGATTGATGAAAAACAAGCAAAGAAAGAAGAATCTGAATATGATATTGGAGGAAAAAACTTTGAAAAAACATTTGCTCATGAATTTGGAAAAGATACTTTTGGTGATGCTGAACAATTAATCCATATTCCCAAATCATTTTGGCCAGCAAATATGTCTGATAGAATGGAATTTGCAAAAGATAAACAACTTGCTGTCCAAAATTCAGGAGTTTATAAAGAAACACATATTGATGTGATTAATTTGACGATTTCTGAAGGAAGAGATAAATCAGCATCGACAGCGTTGGTTCATTTCAAAGATTGGATGGATGAAACTCCACTTCCTGAATTTCTACCCGATATGCGAGCTACGGTAATTTCTCTACTATTCATTATGATTTGTAGTATATGTTATTGCAGATCAAACTCCATCATATTCGTTGTTTAAAGAAACAAACAGCATTCACTGGTCCATTATTATTAGTTTGTCCAACTGGAATTACTCGTTGTGGTTCTTATGCAATTCTTGATATTTGTTTGACTCGTTTAACAGAAGAACATAGTGTTGGAATCAAAGAATCAATGCAAGCAATCAAATCTCAACGTTATGGTTGTTTCCGAAATGTTGAACATTATAAATCGATTCGTGAAATGATCACAAGATTTGCAATTACTTCTGGAATTGTTCATGAAACTGCAATCGGTGAAAAACAAGCATCAACCAAGAAAATCAAGAATCCAACTGGAGGAAAGAAGAAATTCTTCAATATCAAACAACTTGGAAAATAATTGTACTTTACTCTTTTTTTCAATATTTTCTTCCTATTTTTTGACTCCATTTTGAGTCGGTAGAATAAACATGCATTCATTCACGAAATGTTGTCGAACTTTCGATTTGTGCCAGCCAAAAATATACTTTGTCAATATTTATTTACTTTCATCGAAGTAAGAAGGGTATTTAAAGAAAATCTGTTGAAAAATATTATTATCTCTAGAGTCATGAGGCTACTTTTGTCAATTTTGGTTATTGGTCTTTTGGGTTTAAAGGTTTCTGCGCTTTTGGGAATTGGAAGAACACAATCAGTTGCTGTTTCTGGAAGATTAATTTGTAATGGACAACCAGCTGCAAATGTTAAACTGAAGTTATATGAAAAAGAAACAAGTAAGTCAATATTATGGATAACATTCTAGAAAAAACACATTCTATAATTTCAGCATTTGATGTGAAAATGGCTGAAGGAAAAACAGACAGTAATGGGCAATTCAGATTATCTGGAAAGAAGACTGAAATAACAACTATTGATCCAAAATTGAATATTTATCACAAATGCAATTATAATGGACTTTGTTATAAGAAAATTGGAATCACTATTCCTGACAACTATGTTTCATCTGGAGCAAATCCACAAAAAACCTATGATATTGGAACATTAAATTTGGCCAACCAATATACTGGACAAACAACTGATTGTATAAATTGATTATTTTTTGAGGAAAAATAAATATTTGAATTGATACTCACTTTTTCGCCTTGTGATATTTACTTGTTTTTCGAGATGATGATGTTTGAAATTGATGCGCGAACGTTGACTTATCTCTTCATTTCTCTCAAACGTGTTTTTTTCGAGATAAATGTTGGAGAAAAAATAAAAGTGAAAATGAACATATGTATAAAAATTTTATGGTCACGTCTGAAAATTTAAATTTCAAAAATTATTTTAAAGTCAGTTTTGTATAAAGTTTTTCCACAGGGAAGTCGATTAGATAGCTAAGAAAGATCAGTGAAAGATTTTCAACTCAACATCGAGGTGTGTGTGATTTTGGCCTCTTGGCTGAAGACTGACATGAGATATTTTTTTTCAACTAATGAACCTCAAAAGTACTGTAGTTTCCAGCTCAAATTCAATTTTGAAACAGTACTATTTCATAAAGTTCATTTTCTGTTGCACAGAAAATAGTTCATAAATGCACTTCACACTGTTTTCATCACATTCTCTCCTATTGAACATGTTTGACGTAAGCATGTGTTTTGAAAACGGTGCCTGGTAATTCTATTCAAATGATTCATATCTGTTCAATTTCAATAAAAAATGTGAGACAACTATAAACCACAGTCTCAAATAACCTTACTACATACTTGCACAAATACCCGCCCAATGGCAAATAAACCATTTCTATTTAAACTCAATGCGCTGTCACAAAATTAACTTTGATCTGAAATGGCATTCCTTAAATTCTTCACTATTCTCGCTGTACTTTGCAATGTTTCATATGCTTTACTTGGAGTTGGACGAACTCAATCAGTTGCTGTTTCGGGAAGATTGATTTGTAATGGACAACCAGCTACAAATATCAAGCTAAAATTGTATGAGAAAGAAAGCAGTTAGTTTTTTCTTCCAAAACAAATACCAAGATGTTAACAAATATTTTTCAGCATTTGATGTTTTGCTTCAAGAAGGAACTAGTGACAATAATGGACAATTCAGATTATCTGGATCAAAAACTGAAATCTCAACTATCGATCCAAAATTGAATATTTATCACAAATGCAATTATAATGGACTTTGTTATAAGAAAATTGGAATTACTATTCCAGATAACTATATTTCATCTGGAACAAATCCACAAAGAACCTATGATATTGGAACATTAAATTTGGCCAACCAATATACTGGACAAACAACTGATTGTCTCAATTAATTTGAACTTTAAAGTTGAAAATGATCTCTACTTTTTTTGATAAACAATTTTTGAAAATATCTGATTTTATTGACAATGAGTAAACTAGGTGCGGTGCCTCTAGGCAAATCAGTCAGAAAATCCTCAAAAATTCTAAACTTTGAAGAAAAACCTATTTTTTGCAGCTAAGCTGATGTGAGAAAAAGATTTCTATTAAAAAAGTTACGCCAGGGAATAAAAATTGTGAAGTTTAATGAGACATAGACTATAAAAGAAAAATGAATAAATTCAAAACAAACAAAATGAATAAATTCAAAACAAAAATGGAATCCGCGTGCATAAAACTTTAAAAAAATTAATCAATATGAACTGTTTCATAGTTTGTTTTTCAATAAAATCTGGAAGCTGATCCTATACCATAAAGTGTAATTCAAAGCTTCATCTAATCATTTGAACATAGTAATTTATAAACAACTTTCCTTCAACATCAATAGTAAATAAGAATAAAAAACTTTACCCAATATTTTTCAATGAAGCTCTAATCTCACCTGTTAGTTTTGTTCCCCCCCCAAACCTCAAAATAAAATAACTTGACTTGCCCGTTCCGTGAAAAGTTGCTGATCGCTTTGAATGTCCTGTGCAAACGAAACATCTTCTTTTTCGGAAACCCTGAAACTTCTACATTCATTTTCTCAAAATTTTCGCCTATTCTTAAACTCACATCAGAAAATAACAAATGTGGAATTGATGGAACTCCTGCATTCTGTGATGGTTGTCTCTGAAAAAAATAAGAAAATTAAAAAATGTGCCAAATCACCCCATTAATAACACTTTTTGCGCTGCAAAAAACTACTCAAAAACCAGAAAAAAAACAAAAATTAAAAATGTCGTGGGGAAAAAATAAAAGCGAAACAACGATACTCCGCGTGCGCGTTGTTTATCGTATTTATTTTATTGTTTGTTTTTTGCAGGGTAGATGAGAGAGTGTGGGAAATGGAGAGAGGGTTAGAGAGAGAGAGAGAGATATGTTTTTTATTTGAAAAGACTATTGATTGAACGTTTTTTTTCGAACTGAATCATTTTTCTGGTTTTTTTCAGGGTATATTTTTTTAATTTTCTTATTTTTTTCAGAGACAACCGTCACAAAATGCAGGGATCCAATAAAATCCACAATTGCCATTTTCTGATGTAAGTTTAAGAATAGGCGAAGATTTTGAGAAAAAGAATGTAGAAGTTTCAGGCTTCCGAACAAGAAGACGTTTCGTTTGGACAGAACATTCCAAGAGATCAACAACTTTTCACGGAACGGGCCAGTCAAGTTAGTTTATTTTTGAGATTTGGGAGGGGGGAGGAACAAAACTAACAGGTGAGATTAGAGCTTGGGTGAAGTGTTTTATTGGGTGAAGTGTTTTATTCATAATTACTATATTGATGTGAAAGGAAAGTTGTTTATAAATTACTATGTTTAAGTGGTTAGATGAAGTTTTGAATTACACTTATTTGGTATGGGATCAGCTTCCAGATTTTATTGAAAAACAAACTATGAAATATTTCATAGGTAGATTTAATTTTTTTCATAGTTTTATGCACGCGATTCGGGATTTCATCAAAAAGGTAGATATAAAGCCTTCATCAAATATCCGAATTGAGATAAAACAAAATAAATAAAGTGAAAGATACAAAAATAAGGCAATAAATAAGTAGAATAAATTGTGATTAACACCCTTTAACATTAGTATTATCAGGACATGTACAAACTGGTCCCGATTGTCCTGGAAGACACAGATAATCGCATCCTCCGTTATTTTCTCCACAATGATTACGTGCTCCTTGACAAGTTTTTGGGATGCTCAAAATTCCAAAAACTTTTCCAGAACCACCAAGTGAAATTGGGAAACTACGATATCCTTCTCCATAAATTCCAACCGAATGAATTCGACTATCTTTCCAATCTGTCCAATAGAATTTCTGCTCATTTTCATGTGTTAATCCGAATGGATATTCTAGTCCGTTGAAAACAGTTCGTCGACCTGCACCATTGAATGAAATACAAGATAAACGATGAACACCGGCATCAATCCAACAAAGTTCTCGTCGATTTGGAAGAATTGTAAGACCATTTGGAAGATGCACATCTTCATTTAAAAATACTCGATTATTGAGACCATCCAAATCAATTCGCCCAATATATGGGTTTTCACGATGCCAATCAGAATAATACAAATGTTTTCCATTCAAATCAATCGCCAAACCACGTGGATTCACAAGACCTTCAGAAATCAATGTTTTCTTGTATTTTCCATTTAATGAAGCAACACCAATTTCATCATTCATTGAATCGGCATAATACACGTTTCTGAAAAAAAGATGATTCAAAAATAGTACTTCAAGTTTCTATTACCTAGCCGACCAATCCACAGCAATTCCTTCTGGACTACTCAAATCTTTTGCAAAAAATGATTTGTGTTCAGTTCCATTTAGTGAAGAAGTTCTAATTGAATGTCCTGACATATCACTCCAAACGATCTTCTCTTCTTCACAATCGAAATCAATTGATACCGGTACATGATGAGGAATCACAATTAATTGTTTTCCATACTCGTCTGGATTTGTTGACCGTTCGAAAATCGCCATACCACGTGCAATAAGAAGTTTATCGGTTCTATGCGAAGAGTCCGCTGAAAATAATTTTTTTCGAATTTCAACACAGAAAATTGGACGATAAGGGGTGCTTTTCTGAACATAAGGATGTGTTTCCCTAATAAGCAACATAGGATAAGTTAGACAAACACAACGACATTAAAAACCTTATAATAAAAATTGGGATCAAGAAAATAACTTTTCCCAAACTGAAATTGACTTCTGAAAATACATATATCGAAATTTGATAATTTGTATCTGATCTAAACTAACGTGAACAAGTTCTTCCATCTCCGTGATATCCATAATGACAGTTGCAAATATAATGGCCACCTTCTCCAGGTACACAATCAGCATTTTCATCACAAATCGATCGATCATCCAAACAACTAGTCATCGAAACACAAAGATGTCCGTTTCCCATAAATCCGGCGTTACATTTACATTGATATCCACCATTTTGATTTTGGAAACAATATGCGTGAGTTGAACAATTTGTACAACGCTGGATTTCTTGAACATCACATTTTGAATATCCGTCTCCAATTGAACCTGGTTTACATAAACATTCATAGGAAGATGTTTCGTGTCGAAGAACACATTGTGCATTTGCGTGACAGATTCTTGGATCAATTTGACAATTTGTTGCTGGCGCAAAAGGAACACAAGATGTTGCATCTTTTCCTTTGAATCCTTCAATACATTTACAAATATGCCCATTTTGCATTTCATCGTAAACACATTTTGCATTTTGATAACAAGCATTTGGATTTGATGGATGACATTGATCTGCTCCTTGACAATTAATAAAACCATCCCCACTGAAACCAGGAAGACATTCACAAATATATTCACCAGCTCCGTGTTCATTTATCACACAATGACCATTGATATGACAATCTGATGATTCAACACATGTTTTTGGTTGAGCTGGAGTTAGATGAACTGGCTTTGCAAGTGGGACACAATTATAACCATCTCCGATAAACGCAGCATAACACTCACATCGATATTGTCTAAAAATTGAACGGGATTTTTTTTTAAATAGAAAATTTCAATTTTCAAACTAACCTGTTGTGATCGTCATAAACGCATTGACTGTTTTCTCCACAATTTGGTGAGCATGACTCAGATGGATGTGGAGGGGCAGGTGGTAAAAGAACTGAAATATTGGGTTAGGCGAAACAAAGGGGAGAAGCTTGATAAAACAAAACACAAACAACATTCAGACATACCATTAGGATTTGGAAGAACATTGGAAGAAATAGCGAGTTGGGATTGCATACAATATTTGCCGTCTCCAGTATAACCGGAACGACAAATACAACGGAATTGTGAACCGGTTGAGCTACCCTCGTAAGCACAATCAGCGAATTCCGAGCAATCATTTGTGACGTCACAACCGACATCAGAAGCTGGATAGAGAAAGACATGCGAAAGGTGGCATAGAAGATACAAATATACTCACCTTGAGATGATGAACCTGGAAGTGAACAATCAACACCGTTTCCGATGTATGGTTCAGTACAAGTACATTGATAATATCCAAGAGAATGATGATAAGTACAACTTCCATGTTGAGAACATTCTTCGTGTGATCTACAAACATTTGAAAGTTGACCAGTTTGGGCAGGAGAAACTGCTGGATGACGTTGATTTTGACCGTCGGGAAGAAGACTTTCACAATGAATACCATTTCCTGAGAATCCAGCTTTGCAAACACATTCAGACTAAAAAATAAATATTAGATCTATCGAAAATTTTGGAAACTTACTCCTCCACTTGTTTCTGGTAAACATTCGGCATTCACATCACAAACACTAGTTCCACAAATTTGTCCTCGTCTTTCCGGTTGAGCTGGATGAATTTGTTGCGCTGGATGGATTTGCTGCGCTGGTTGATTTTTTTCTGGTGGTCCACAATGTTTGACACCGTCTCCAACATACCATCCTCTACATTTACATCTTCCAGTTGGATGTTCCGCTGTGAATACACATTCTCCCCATTGATGGCATTGACTATGACCAGTGCATGCTCCATCCACTTGATTTTGTACAGCGATTTCGATCTCTCTCGAAGCCTCAGATTGTTCACGAACACAATTTTTTCCATCTCCCAAAAATCCAGGCAAACATTCACATGAAAAACTTCCTTGTTTATTTGTACATTGGGCATGTTGATTACAATTATGATCTCCTCTTTGACACTCATCCAAATCTTGACAAACCCATCCAATTGGTGAATTGTTGTCATGAGCTGATTGATATCCTTGCTCACATTCACATCGATAACTTGGATCAACAACTCGACATCTCATATTTGGAAGTGTGCATTGATGTTGTCCATTTGAACAAGGATCTGTTGATGATTGTGCTTCTGAAGGAATATGCAAAGGTGCTCCATGTGCTCGTTCTCCAGTTTTACTAGCATAGTTTTTCGAACTGTATCTAACAACTCCTTCATCAGCATTATATACTACAGTAACCCTTTTTACTTTCAAAGTCATTTTTTGATCTTTTTCAAATGCTTGATGTGGACATTCTTCGAAACTTATTTGTTGTTCAATTGTCATTCGAATATTTTGAGTATTTCCATTATCGATTATTCTAACATCAAATGAAGCATGTGAAGTGAGAACACCTGAAAATGAGAAATGTCTTATTTGAATTGAGCATTTTTGAAAGCTATGAAAATTAAGTGTGAAAATGCTGAAAAACTGAAACTGTGCTCAAACCTCTGTAAGAAGAAGATGCTTCATCAAATTCTGAAAATATTGTTTCCCTCAATACTTAATTTCTCCTATTTTTTTCAAATTCCCAACAAACCTTGTCTTTCTCTGACATATTCTTCTTCATAATCTGGGAACAAAATCTCGCTTCCCGGCGCAACATCTGGCAATGTTCCAGAAACAAACAAATGTGATTTGAAATAGTCATAAATATTTCTTCCGGAAAACTCTTGTCGAATTGTAACATAATTATTTCCGATGTGAATATTTGCAGTTCGATTGAACAATCCTCCGGTGACTTGGAAACCATTATAAACACTTGGAGCTTGAACCTATAACATATTTCAGCTAGGTTTTCGAATTTTCTTGGCTCAAACTTACATCAGCGAATAACCATCCCATAACACTCCCAATTGAGTTCAATAACATTAATGGATGTCCAAGATCTGAGGGGATTTTTGAAATAGCAGTATAGACATTTCCATCAGTTGCAGTTGCAAATGTATGAAGATCGGTTCGATCAATTGGAATTCGATTAATAACACCTTCAAAGCTACCAGATATTCTTTGTGGTTCTCCTTTTGGCAAACACTCTTTTCCATTTCCAAAGTGTCCTGGCTCACAAGAACAACAGAAACCGGTTGAGAAATCTCTGAAAATCACTGTTATTATTAGAAAAACTCAGAAAAAACTCACTGGCAAATCGAATGAACGTGGCAAGCTTTTTCATCTTTTTGAGCGCAAGTTTGAGCGGATACGGTATTTTGTGGAACTCTTGATTCTTCTTGTGTTGGAACTTGAATTTCTTCTTCATCTTCTGATGAATCATCATCTACAGTATTTTCTTGTGGAACTTGTGGAACTGCTGGTCGTTTAGGTTTTTCTGCGCAAAGACATCTTGGACATCCTCGTTCATCTCGAACAAATCGACATTCTTTTGGACAATCGTCAAGGAATTTATCCTTTGGACAATCAGAAGCTGAAAGCAAGAAGAGTGGGGTAATTTATCTGGAAGTATTTCACTCACGAATTTCTCCCTCATATTCTTGATCATAATTATTATAGTCATATTCATCACCTCCTTCTTCTCGTGGATCTTCGATTGCTGGACCAGAAATTCGGAAAATGAAAGAGTTGCCAAATTGATTGTTTGATAAACTGAAACAATTTTTTTTTTGGGAAATGATTTTAAAAACAATCTCAAAAAAAACAAACTTGACTAATTCTTTAACATCTGGACCGCCAGAATTAACATTTGTTTGAATTTTTCCTTCCGAATGAACAAAACCAGTTTGAGCATAATATCCCATTGAAGAAGACCATGGAAGATTACCATAATGAACAACCGAATATGTAGACATTCCATCGGAAACAATTGCCAATTGAAATTCGGCTGATCCATCTTTCTCAGAATTCTGAATTTCTGTCCAAGTAATGATGATCGCTTGAATTCCATGAAAATCTCTTGCATCGGCGAAAACTTGTTTCACATCATCTGTCAATTTTTTGAGCAAACTTTGGTCACTTGAAGTGACTCGATAATATAATTGACCAGATGAAGTTGGTGCGTAATAAACAGCGATCGATGGATTTTTGATGTGTTGAAGTGGTTCAATTTTATCAGGTACACGATGTCCGAGACCAATTATTCCGTTGTGTGAAATAAAAATCTCATCAGTCGATTTTTCCATGAAAATAATCGGAACATCAAGAACAACGCCATTTTGGTCAAGAGTATATTCAAGTTTCTGAAATTTTTTATTTGCCAAACTTTCTTAAAATTTCAAAAATCAAACCTTATCATTGTGACTTTCCCCAAATGGATAAAATCCATCAGTTGTCGCATATATTACCCTACTACTTATTAAAAGTAGTAAAAGTAGAAGGTTCATTGAGATATCTATAAAAAAACAATAGTTTGATATCTGATCATTTAGGAAAAAAGTTAATTAGGGTTAAGAAGAGATTTGCGGAAAAACGCCGAAAAATCAAAACAAAATAATTTTTTGGCGGGAAAACGTTCGAGTAAAGAAGATTCTTAGAATAGAGTTGTGATAAGACAAAGTCAATGTGCTGATAAGAAATGAATGTCAAATACACAGAAAAAAATACTATTTATTGACAGTTTTTGGGGAAAATGTTGCGAATTTTTACACAGCGAAAAAAAATTATTTTTTTGTACACAAAAAAATTCGTTGCGGAAATTCAAAAAAAAAATGGGCGGAGTTTTCCACGTGCAACCCCTGGCAGCGTTTTTTTGCAATATGTGCGCACGGTTTTTGTGTGTTTATTTTTAGCGTATTTTGAAATTCGGGTTTTCGCAGGAAAAAAATGCCGGAATAAGAGAAAAATGGGTTTTTGAGAACAAAAAAAGAAAAACTAGAATATTTGATAACAATGCCACGCATATGGAGACTTATGAATGCTACAAATGAAGAAAACAACGAGAATCCATATCGCCATGGATTTTTCAATAAAAATCTTCGATTATTAATTTTTTTTTTCAGTCTATTTTTTGTTTATAAGATGAAGCCAATAAGTTTTGAGGTATATAAATGATCATGGTCAAAATTCACAACATATTTTTGTAAATCTATCGATTTTGGTTTTAAAAAGGCCTAACTCGAGATTAAAATGGGCCAAGATGAAGGTGCTAAAACATGATGCACTGTGCATCATAAAAATCTTTCTTACCAAGTTTTGCCGAATTTAATGCAAGTAATGCATTCATTCATATACAAGTCGATATGAGCAACATAAAACTGTTTAGTGATATTTTAATGTTCTAAGTTTTTTACCAAATGAAGAGAACGAGACAATGTTTAGTTTGAATATAATTCTAAAACATATAAGGATAGACTCGGAAGATCTTTCAAGTATGAACTTTATTATTAGCACAAGCATATTATCAAAAGCAGAATATTTATTAGCCTCCCAACGCGTATTCGTGGATTTCTAGCGTCGTCTTTCTCGTCGTCTTCACATGTTCACGGAATCCAGCATATTGCACAATTTTCTGGAAAAAATGGGGGACAACGGGGATAGCTTGAAAAGTCAACAATTTATTGATATATTAATGTCAAAGATATTCATAGGGGTGAAATTTATAATAAAAAATGTTCTGTGTTTCATTGAAAATTCAAAAATCAAGCATGTCTCGGAAAATTTCCGAATTTTCTGCTTTTTTCAGATGAACTCTAAATAAAAAAGTTTCGCGGTTAACTTAGTGCTCAAATACAAAATTTGAAGACCTCAAAAATCTTACGGTTCATTTTAAAATTGTATTTTGATTCCCATGAAAGTTGCTATTATTTGTGATGAACAATAAACAAAATATGATTTAAACGTTGAAAGAATTTTCAATATGTTATCATGGAAAATTTCCACTTTTCGAAGTATCAAAATAAAAATTCATCGACTAGAAAAGAGAAAAAATGGAATATCCGAAATAAACAGGCTTCAAAAGATAAATGTGTACGGTATCACATATTAAAGGATCATTATTGAATTTTATGAATATATCTAGCAGCGAATCCGAATGACAGTAATTTTTTTCAATTTTTATAAATGTTTTTTCAATTTTTTCAAATCCTATAAGTAATTTACATGCATAATAACTAATATTAAAATGCAATCGACCTCATCTTTTGAAGAACCGGACTCCGACGAAGATCGTAAGTAGTTTTCAATGGTAAATTTGGTTAAGGGTTTACTTTTTTCAATATTTAAGTAAATAAAATGAGGAAAAAACTCATCTAACAACAGCGTAAATCCCATTTTTGGTTGAATCGTCGATAGGTGACCAAAATCAGTTGGGATATCTGAAAAAAGTAATGTTGACTATGTTAATGATTTTTCAGATTCAAGATCAGCAAAGAGGAGGAAAAAAATTGATTTCGGTACTTATGTCGAAGGGCTATCTTTCCAAGAAATGAAAGCCGAAGTTCTGCGAATGAATAAGGAAAATATGACTCTTCGCATGCAAAACGTCCAACTCCGCCGTGACATTAAAGAAGCTCGTAAAGATTCACTCCAAGTGTTGGAAGCTCAACCAAAACCGCATCTAACTGAAGACAGTGTTGAACGGCTGGAGAAAATTTGTGCTTCGCTGCGAAAGCGAAATCAAGAATATGAGGATCGATTGAAGCGAGAAATCGAAGAGCACTCCATACGAGAGGAACTCTTGAAGAAATTATTAGACCAAAAAGATCTGGAAATCGATGAACTCCAAAAACTCAAGCAGTATATCGGAAAAAATCAAAAACTTAGAAAATTGAATGAACAGCACAGAAAACAATCTGTTTATCTAGTGAAAAAAAGAAAAGAAGAAATCAAAGTGGATCCATCAAAAAAACGCAAAGTGAGATCCAAAAATTATCATAACACGAAGGGATTTCAAGCAAAGCTGAACATTGTTGCCGAAGGAATTGAGATTCTCACGGGTATGGCCGGAGTCAAAGGATATCGAAACTTTCTTTTAAGTTTAATGAAACAATCAGGAAAAATTCCTGCATTGAATTTCACTCCCAAATTTTCAGTTGCTCAGGCTATTTCTGTGCAGACAACCCTGGGTATGCCAAAGAACATGCTCGTTAGATTGAAAAGTTATTTCCGACGCATTCTTGGTGTTGATCCATTTCCATCAACGGCTGCTATGGACGAACTTGCAAAAACTTATATGAAAGAAGAATGGATGGACGTGAGATGTGAAAAAAATGGAGAGGATGAAATTGAAATCACGGAATTGAGAAAATTGGCCGAGGTTCTTGCACAAAAGTTAACGGATTTATCTAAAGCGAAGAAGCTGATTTTTGATCGTTTCACAAAGGGAAAAAATCATGTTCGCTATTCTGGGAGATAAAGGTTTGAATTTCAAGTTTTTCGAAATACAAAAAAATATGTTTTTACAGGAGGAAAAACGACTAAACTCGTCGCAGTAATCGGAAATGTGCGTGATGCAAACAGCTGCCACAATGTTATTCATCTCGGATCATTCACAGGAGATGACACAGCAGAAAACATCATAAAATATTTACCATCCATTATCAAGGAAATCAACAATTTGAAACTGATTCAGTACGAAGAAGACGGAGTTATGAAAACTCGCGAAGTTGAACAGTTTTTGGCTGGCGACTACAAATTCCTTTGTTCAATGCATGGTCACCGAGGCGCAAATGCCAAAGAATTTTGTATTTTCTGTTATGAGCAATATTCGAAAAAAACAAAGTTGCAAAAATACAAGAGATTGAACACCTGGAAATCTAGAACGTTGTCCAAATATGATGAAGATCAGAAGTCCGGAAAAAACTCTATTAAAATAAACAGCCAACGTGTGTTCAAATTGGTCACATTGGACAGAGTTATTCCACCATCTCTCCATATTATTATGGGGTTAAGCCACAAATATATTTTCGACGTACTTCTCAATTGGGCACTTAAATGTGATCTTCAAAAACAGATCAATTGCAAAACAACGAGTCAAGCAAAATCTGCTCTCAGAAAAGTAAGCTAAACATACCCAATTCCTAAATCTTTTAATTAAAAATTTACAGTTGCAAAAAGATCTATCGTCTAAGAAAAGAATCATTGATGATTGGTCTAATGATGCAGAAACGTTGAAAAAAATGGACAGTGCCATGAAAAATATTATTGATAAATCAATTAGTCCCTCTGGCGTAAGAAAATGCGCCGGAAATTCTATGTGTGTTTATCAGGACAAGGCTATGGGAAATAAGAAAAAGGCAATGTCTTTGAAGTGCCATGACTGCAACAAATTATTTCACGAACATTGTATTGGTGTGTGGACGCCGGAATTACGAATAGATCACGAAGACCCGGATGAATATTTATGTTGTTTTGCTTGTCGAAAAGTATCGAAAGAACAATTTAGAGCAACTATTCAAAGTCAACTCCAAGTGATCGAAGATTATACTACGGGATTAAAGAAAAAACTGGAAGCTTTAGAAAAAGAAGAAAAAGAATTAAATGATAATCTCAACACACAAGTTGGAAAACATCGGCAGCAGTTGGAAAATGTTTGGAAGAAATATGGAGCAGATAGAAGTACATGGACACAGACATTCAGTGGTAATCAGACTTACCGGTTGTTGAAGAAAGAGGCCATCGATGAAATGTTCGATATTTTCTTGAATAATCCAAAAGTCGATCAAAACAGCCTAGAATATTTGCGTGTGGCAGCAACATCTCTTGGTGTGATCCAACGATTGTGTACCACCGAAACGTATGACCAGCACGATTTGGCGAGGTTGCAAGAATCTAAAGAGGAGTTTTTCAAAAATGTTACACTCGGAAGTCCTGATGAAACACTGACCGTCAAACTGCATTTGTTATTGAATCACGTGGTCCCGTTTGCGAATCAACATTCTGTTTGGGGAAGACTAAGTGAGCAAAGTGTGGAGAGTTATCACGCATATTATAATAAATTGTTAAGAAGGTGAGTTCGATATGTTGAAAAGCATAATTCATAATACATATTTCCAGATTCGAATCAGTCCGAGATCCAATTATTCGTCTTCGGCGGATTTTCCGATTCATCATGATTCACAGCAAAGTTAAAGACTCGAATGAATTAGAAGAGTTGCTGGATGATTAAATTATAAAAATTTTGAAATTGTTTCTTTGAATTGTTCTTGTAATCATGTTCTCTCATCAAAATAATCAGCATCACCACTCCAATATTCATGCTTCTCACATTCAATTTCAATTTCAATCCTATTCTTCTTCTTCCCATTCAAATTTATACATATTTTAGCTAATATTCACGTTTTCCTTCTCCATCTAGTCAAAATTCCATTTTCATTCCAAACTATATTCCGTTATTTGTCAATTCATCTAATAAATGTTGTTTTGATCCTTGTTTCTGTGTGTTCAACGCAATCCAATGAAAATCTGTAAAATCTATATTGACCTACGGATTGGAGTGAGTTTCGGAACAATAGTTGTGAAAAAAATACCTTCCAGTTGTTCTAAATGAAGATCGAACGAAGTAGTTTGAAAAACATAGCATATACGTCTTTGAATTTAAGTAGATGAATATATCCATGGTTGTTCAAAAATGAAATACGAGACTCAGTTTCTACAAATGAAGTTGATCTGAAAATAATCATATTGGCCTACGGCAATCATTTCCAATCAGGAACAAAATTCATAGAAAAATAACCTAGAAATTTCTGAACTTGATTGAGCAATACATTTGTTTCCTGAAAACTGCTCCACACAACAACATCATATATTGAAATTCCAAATACCCGAAAGCAATCAGTTGAAAAACTGCAAAATGATTATTGACGAGAAATACTAACAACACTCGAAAATAAAAATTCAAACGGAAAATTTAATTGTTCTCGTGAAAATTCACCTAAACAAAATATTTTTATAAACTTTTACTTTTTGAAAGCAATTGACACAACTACAACCGCGAAAACAATGGTCAAAACACATAATAAAAAAAAATAAAATTTCAAGCCTAAAAAATTATAATGCAATTAATTTTACGGACTTATCAAATGAATTTCGAGATTTTTACAGCTAAACTCTAACAAATATCAAAAATAACCATGAAAACTATCGAAAGAAACACGAAATAGAAGAAATAATGATAAAAAACGCTATAAAATAAAAAATAATAATTTTTTAGGCCTGCAAAAATAAAAATAAATGAAAACACAAAAACTGTGCGCCTTGTTGCAAACAAGCGCGCGGCGCCTTGCAACACCTGTCTGCATTTGTTGTATACCGTACTCCCACGGAAACAAAAAAAATAATTTTTTTTTTCGCTGTGATTTTTCAATTTTTTAGAACTATGAACTACTCTTTCCTTTCATAGATTTATTATTTTTTTTTTTTTGAAAAAAAGTCGAACGAAAATTGAACAAACAATTTCAAAATGTTTCATTTGTTAGTTTTTCTCACATCATATTAAAAATATACTATACGAAGGTCATTTTCATCTAAAACATTTCGAACGATAGACAAAAAAAACAACAATAATAAATTTTTGAGGGTCGGACGAGTCACTATTAAAAAAGTGACTCACAAAACGATCACAATTGTTGAAAAAAGAGAAATAGCGTAACATAAAACACGAGAACGAACATCTGGAGTAGAAAAGACGAGAAGCAGCTGCGCGGAACTGAAACCACACAAAAAAACGACGAAAGAAGACGAAGACGGTGTCTGGCGAGAAATTGACACCACCGTCGAGAAGTAAGACGAGTACAACTTTTTATTACACCATCACACATGAGTAAAAGCACGCAGAAAATTGGAGATTTGACCTTTGGATGACCGAAAAAATGTTTTTATTAATATAAAACCACGGTGGGAGTTTTTGAATTGGACCAGTGAATTGGATCAGATTATGAAATATATTGTTGAAACAAATGAGCTTTCTATTGAAAAATATAGCACCACGTCACAAATAATTTTTAGATTTTTATTTTCACAATTTCTAGATGACAAAAATCTTCATTTTCAAAACATGAAAAATAGAAATCATACTACATACCAAAAAATAGGAAATGTTTTTTTTCGATCAAAAAGTACACGAAAAAGCTCATCAAAAATGAATGTTGACACCAAAAACTTCATACATAAAAACATGATTCAAAATTTTCTGGTAGATCAAAAATAAATAGAAAAAGGAAGACAATTATTGAGATGGATGAGTATATTTTTCATCGAAATGGTTTTTTTTTCGGAAAACGGAAAATGAAGGATTATGGAGCCAAATGATGGATGGATGGATTCTGAAATAAACCTTATATGTTCTTTCTTCGGGGGAAAAGTTCAAAATGTATCAGGGGGCTTCAGGTGAAAACACTTTTGAAACTTTTTGACAGAAGTTCCTATAAAAATATATTTTTCTCAAAAAAATCTCACGAAAAACAGAAAATTGTAGAAATTCAAATTTCCAAAATGTTTCAATTTTTAATGAAAATATTTCATGTTTTGTTTTCCACATGAACCGCGTCATAACATACCTTAAAACATTCCTCGATTTTTGTAATAATAATGGTTTTTAAGCATCCAGTAAAGAAATAGAAAGAACAAAAAGACTGGAATCAAATATATCGAATAAATTGCTAGAAATAGAAAACCGGGAGACATGATCGACGAGGAATGACTAACTAATTACGAGAATTTTTCATAACCTGACTATTATAATCTTTGGGGAATATAATCAATCACAAGTTTTTGTTTGCAAAAAAGTGCGAATATTTTTTTAATGAGACAAATTTATTTACAGCAAAATGCAAAACATGAAAAACATTTTCGAAAGCAAATTAATGAATACAATCCGTAGTTTCTCCACTAAATTGGTTAGCCAAATTAAGTGTTCCAATATCATAATTTCGACTATTTGAAGAACTTGAAGTTACTGCATTACTTGGAATATTGATTGTCAATTTTTTATCACAAAGTCCATTATAATTGCATTTGTGATAAATATTGACTTTTGGATCCATTGTGAAGATTTTTGTATAAGATCCAGTTACACGGAATGTTCCATCATTTGATGATCTTGTTGAGTCCATTTTTGTGTCGTAAACTGTAGCGGGAATATTTGAGATTTTTAAATTACAAAAAAAATAAACTTACTTGTTCCATCTTCATACATTTTTACAAGTACATTACTTGCTGGTTGTCCATCACAAATTAATCTTCCAGTCACAGTTACAGATTGATCACTTCCAATAATATTGAATAACGCGTTAACAGTTGAGAAGATGGTGAAAATAGCAAAAGTTAGTTTCATTTTTGTATTTTTTTTCGAGAAATTTCGGAACTTTCTTCACTTTTATAGCAAAGTGTGGCGAGTTGGCAAACATTTAACCTAGGAGTTATATTTGTCGCGCACGTGAAATAGCACACAAATTAGTTAAATATTTATTTTTTAACTCATTCGTTTTGGGTGGTGAGTAACAGTGATTTTGAGATCTCGTGATTTTGGTCAAGATCTATGGATGACGAAGGATGACAGTCATGAAATATCATTACCAAAATTGAAGATTTTTGTGGAATTGAAAACTAAAAGTTTAAAACTTATTACTTTTTAAGAAAGGACAACCAGGTTTCAAGGTATTTTTTCAATTCTGTTTTTTTTTAGAAATTTTTAAAAAATTTTTGTTATTGAAACGAAAATTTTCTAAAAAAATTTATTCAAGTAAAAGAATAAAAACAAAAATCATGTCAAATTAAATCCTAATGTATACAATCAGTAGTTTCGCCATGAAACTTATCAGCCAAATTGATAGTTCCAATATCGAAACTTCTATCCCATCCAGAAGAGCCATCAGTAATCGCATTGTCAGGAATATCAATTGTCAATTTTCTATCGCAAAAACCATCATAATTGCATTTGTGATAAATATTGATTTTTGGGTCCATTGTGAATATTTTTGTATAAGTTCCTGAGACTTGAAATTGTCCTCCGTAATTTGATCGAGAAGAATCGAGTTTTGTATCGAAAACTGGAATTGGAAAAACATTTTTTTCCAGAAATGTTCAATAAAAAAAAAAACTAACTTGTTCCATCTTCGTATAACTTAACTAATACATCACTTGCTGGTTGATCATTACAAATCAAAGTTCCAGTCACAGTAACATATTGATCTCTTCCAATCAAATTGAAGAGCGAGTTTGAAACATTCAACAACGAAGAAAGTAAAATAATTGTTATCATTCCAGACATTTAGAAAATCTTATGACAAATTATTGAACAAGGAAAACATTTTATACTGAAATCGGAGAACAAAAATTAAGTACACAAATAAATACAAGTACATCTGACAAATTGTTTCGTTGATCTCACAAGATCTTTGGAGTTGTTCATTTTTTACTACATAGACTGCAAACATTATTCACTTTGACAACAAATATAACTTGATTTTACTCCTAATTTCGATATTTAGCACGAAAAATATCAAAAAGTTCAGAATATTTGGACTGAAAACATCGATAAATCCAAAAACTATTATCAAATTTTCAAATAATGGAATTTCTGTTGAAGTATTAACGGAGTTATCATAACTTGCATAGAGCTGATTGTAAAACAAATTGACAAGCATTATTAATGTTATCATAAAATTTCGTAATATTGATTTTCTGAAAAAACACTTTCAGAAGGTTTTTTTGAGAAATAAAAATATAATTTACTTTTCTTTGATCCATCTAATTTTTCTATAATTGATCCAAACAACTGATACTTTTTCAACTTTATTATTTTTCCATTCTTTTATTTTTATTGAAAAATATGCTGATATATTGATAAATAAACTCGATATTATACAAAATGGTCCAAAACGATTTTTGATATTTGCTACAATTCGAAAACCACGAGATGCTTCTTGAAAACATTTCAATTTGATTGTGAACCATTTTGTGTCATAAATAACATAACAATTGTTATCTTGACTTATCCAAAATTGAAGAAGAAAAATGGAAACCCAAAAAATTATGAAAGTTAGATTCAATCGAGAAAGTGTGAAAGGATCTTTTTTTATTGGAAAGACAACAGCATAAAATCGATGAACTGCCATAACTAATAAAATTGCATATCGAACTTGATATCCCGCCCAGTTTACAGTTATGATATTTTGCATTTCAAAAGAATTAAAACTTTGTGCTGTGTCCGTAGAATTTTCAAAAAAACTAAAAAGTGTAGCATCCACGATGAAATGTTGAGTGAAATTCAAGACAAGTTCTGATGCAATCATATGAATCACATAAATTTTTGCTTTTCTTATTTGTTCTTTATAAATTAGGAGAATCAATAAGAAGTTGAAATTGTAGGAAATAACATGGACAATGAGAGAGAATATAAGGTAGATCACAATTTTCAGTTCGATCATTTTTAAAATGAAAAAAAAACTGGAAACAGGAAAATAAAACAACAAGAAGAACATTGGATTTTATTTCATTTTTTATTGTTTCACAATAACCGATTATAATTTTGTATTTTATGTTCCGTGATTTTCAAATAAAGATAAAAGATCAGAAATCTCCACCGCCAAAATCTCCACCGTAATCTCCTCCTCCAAAATCTCCACCGTAATCTCCTCCTCCTTCGAAATCTCCGCCATAATCACCCTGGTATTCACCTCCATATTGTTCACCCCCATATTCACCCATATTATAATTCTCATTATAACCAGGTCCGCTTTCTTCTCCACCGTAGTTCATATCGTTTCCATAATCTTCACCATATCCAACGCCATCTTCATATCCTCCATTTTCTATATCTTGTTCAGGTTCAGGTTCAGGTTCTTGTTCAGGTTCTACATTATCATTTTGTTCTTGTGTTTCACCAACTTGTTCTCCACCATTTTCCGGTGTTCCATTATAATAATTATTTGTAATATTTGTATCATTATTTTCCGAAACAAAAGCTCCGCCCATCATTGGAACACCATATCCGCCAATCATCGGACCGCCATAAAACATTCCATGTCCACCCCACATTGATCCCATACCGTAACCCAATAAACTTCCAGCTAAAAGACCAGTTCCAAATCCACCGTCATCATAATTATTCTGATTTGAATTCACAACAACAGTAGTATGAGTATTTTGAGGTTGAGAATTGTTGTATCTTGGAGGAGGTTGTGCAGGATATTGTTTACTTTGATTAGAATTTTGTGGCGGAGGCATCAGATGTTGATTTGATGCAATTCCATTTTGATTTTGAGGTTTTGGTTGAGATTGTGGCTGTGGCTGTGGCTGTTGAGATGAACCTTGCTCTACAGGCGCTGATGGTGGTTGAGGAAGTGTTTTTGTTATTTCTTTGAACCAACTTTCAATATCAACATCACTTGAAAACTGAATCCAATGAACAGTTTCAGCTTTGGGATCCATTCCAATTCCAACCAAATGATGAACTGAATTTCCATCAGCAACTGAAGGTCTCTTTGTTGGCATTTTGTCAGTCATTTGTCCAACACAAATATATGGAATAACATCCTTCAAAAGTACACTTCCTTTTGGTTTACGGTCATTCTATAAAATGATTTTTATTTTTTTCTAATATGAAACAGTCTTGTGATACCTTTTCTTCAAACCATGCTAATCTTGAGTCACTATAAAGTACACCATGCATTTTAATCCATTTTGAAGAGAAGAATCCGGGTTTGTATTTCAGAAAATCACCTTCTTTAACTCGCCGAACATCCGGATCTAGCAAACACTTATTTTACGCGGAAAAAAACTAACAAAATCTTTCCTACCGACATCAACAGCTGCGTCAGAGTTGCAAAACACCATAACAAGCAAAAATTTTATTATACAAAAAAAATCAGCAGACAAGAAAGAAAAATAGAAAGTTAACAGCGTGATGGGGTTGCTATAGAAACAAATGGCACACACAAAACATCTTGTGTCAATTATATATTTAGGTTGTAGTACTTTTCAATTAATAATCGAAGTCTCCTCCACCGAAATCGCCTCCACCAAAATCTCCGCCGCCAAAATCGTCTCCAGCATTTCCATAGTCATAACTGTCGTTTCCACCCCCATAATCTTCATTGGCATTACCGTAGTCGTTTCCATAATCGTCGGTATTACCGTAGTCATTGTTATATCCGCCAGATGTCTGGAAAAAAATAAAATGTGAAAAAAATGTTTTTTTTTTGAAAAAACTGCTGCTCAAATGAGTTTCACTCAAATTTTGTTTGTGAAAAATTAAAATTTTTCTGGTTTCATGAATGATCAAAATATTCCCACTTGAGCAGCTCTAACAAACTACGGTTAAAAAAATAATAACAACACAGAAACATCTAGCTGATATTAGTGAAAACAAAAAACAATCAACTATGATACCTCTTCGTCATGATTCAAATCATCATCTGATCTAGTGGTGTCAAAAGTATCCTGTGAATTTTTGAATTCAAAACTGATTTTCAAAAACGAAAACTTACTTCTCCGGCATTTCCAATATCATTATGATCATTGTTTGATGAACTGTTACCGGCATCTCCAGAATTTCCGGAGTTTCCGCCATCTCCATAATTATAATAATTGTTAGTGATGTTTGTATCATTATCAGAATAATATCCTCCGCCCATTCCATATCCACCTCCTCCCATTCCAAAACCTCCGCCATATCCATAAGATGGGAAATATGAATGATGTCCTCCCCACATTGATCCCAAACCATAACCCAATAAACTTCCGGCAAGTATTCCACTTCCGAATCCAAGTCCACTTCCTCCGCCAATTCCTCCGCCATATCCACCGCCTCCCCCATATCCGCCATCTCGAACAATTACAGTTGTGTGAGAACTTGGTTGTTGTGGTTGTGGGGCATATCCGCCATATGATTGAACTGGTGGCGGACGATATCCACCGTTATTCGATGGTTGTGGCGGATAATTTGGTTGCGGTTGAACTGGATATCCACCGCCGCCTGATTGAACTGGTGGAGGTGCATCGGGATATTTCGGAGGGGGAACATATCCACCAGAAGGCACTTGTGATGGTGGAGGAGGTCCGTTTGGTTGTGGCGGAGGATTTGTTGGTTTTGGAAGGGTTTTTGTGATCTCAGTGAACCAACTTTCAATATCTGCATCACTTGAGAAAAGAATCCAATGAACATTTTCAGCTTTTGGATCCATTCCAATTCCAACTAAATGATGAACTGAATTTCCATCAGGAACTGAAGGTCGTTTTGTTGGCATTCGATCAGTCATCAAACCAACACAGATATATGGAATAACATCTTTCAAAAGTACACCTCCTTTTGGTTTTCGGTCACCCTAAAATAAACAAATATTGTGGAAAATGTTCCTTTTTTTCAAAAAGATTTCTTGTTTTTCATTTTTCCCACGAAATAATCGTTGTTTTGATATCTTTTCATAAAAGTGCGAAATTTTCAATTTTCATCGAAAAAAAAGAGAAAACAAAACCGGTTTTTGTTCTTTTCTACAGTAATCTGATTAGTAATTTCGAGAATTCTGAAGGTATTGTTTATGAAATTTTTCAAGAAAAAATGTTTTCTGAAGGTTCTATATTTACTCTTCTTTATTATATTTTAGTGCCAACAAAAACCAATATCGGGAAAAAATGTTTACATTGAACTTCATTTTTGATTCTAAAGATCTTCAAAAGAACTTTCAAACACTGAAATATCATCAGCAAAGCTAGAAATAATTAAAATTGACTTACTCTTTCTTCATACCAACACAATTTCGAGTCACTGAACAACACGGCATGCATTTTCTTCCATTTTGATCCAAGAAATCCTGATTTGTATTTAAGAATTTCTCCTTCTTTTAATTTTCGAATGTCCGACATTTCGTTTTCTTCTTCTGAAAATAATTAATATTTTTTCAGAAAACACAAATTTTGCAAACCAATCGGAATAGCAGATTCAGAAGAACACAACATAGTAGAATGGAAAAAAAACACGAGTTTCAAAAAAAAAATGGAGAGAAAAAATTTCCGGTTGTTATGGATTTTTTCTTGTGTGCCACACAAACGACGCACTAACAAAAAACAAAAAAAAATAGAACTGAAAAATCGAAAAAAAAAATGGCGAGAGAAAAGAGACGCAGACATTAAAAATAGTGGGTAAACAAGTGAGAGATGAGAGACGCAGACGAGCAGAACCAGATGTTTAGCCGGTGTTGCGAAATTTGAATTGTGAGAAATTCGCAAAAAGAATGAGTCATCGGGGAAAAAAGGTTTGGAGCCAAACAAAATATTGTAGCTCACGTCATTTCAGATTTCGAAATTATCTAACAAGTGTCATAAAAATACAGTAACCTGGGCAACTGAAACATATTATTTTTTGAACAAATTTTTTTTTATGACATCTGTTTTCGAGAAAAATAAAATGAAGTGGAGAGAAAAAATAAACAAGGGAAGTTTTTTTCAAACGCTGATAAAACTTTTAAATTTACAAGCCAACTTTCGATAATTCCTACAAAATTCATGTAAAACCTTTTTTTTAAATTTTTTCCAAAGTGTCTAATTCACTACCCCAAATCGCTAGTCCTCGAAATTTTTAAAACCTTTTCGGGGTTGATCCAAAAATATTTTCTCAAAATTTCTCATTTTCGGGTTGACCCCTAATCGTGTCAGGTCTCAAAAAATGCAGGAAATTTTTTACAAGTCAGGTAGTAAAAAAATATGTTGTGTCTCCCAAGTCATGAAACTTACTGGAGCCAGTTATTTTCGAAAGATTAAATTACAATTTCACTTTTCCTATAAAAAAAAGTGAAATTCCAAGTTCTTCCTTACAGCAATTACATAAAATAAATTTACGAAACTGTTACTTTTAATCAAAATACAGGATTTTTGTAACTAAAATGTTCATATAAAAGAATTCCAAAACTTTGACAAATTCAATAAGTATGAATATTTTCTACAATCCGCTTTTCCTCATTTTCTTCTTGATTTCGACCTCCGAGTCATTTTTCTTCGGAGGCGGCGGTTGTGGTTGGTAAGTTCTGATTCATATCTTTCTGATTTTTAAAATCATATATATTTCCAGTGCTCCTCCACCACCTCCTCCACCTTGTGGTTGTGGTTCGCCGATGTTTGGCGGATTTTTTGGAAAGAAAAAATGATTATTTCCAGGTTCTATTTGCAGCACCTTGTCTATATATAATTTGCTGAACAAAATGTTTTTTTTTTCAAAATTTGATACATAAATGAATTCTGTTTCTGTAGAATTATAATTGTTGGAAATCTAAACAAAAATAATTACTGTACAGATACAAACCAATATCAATTATTAAACGGTTGTTGGTGTTTCTAATTGAAAACTATAGGAAAAACCGGATCAACCATGGATTTCTACTATATAAATCGAAACGATTCCAAAGTTCTACTATCGAAAATGAGATTCTTTATAATTTTTCTAACCTTATTCATATCTTCCACAACATGTTTCTTCTTTGGTAATCGTGGTTGTGGTTGTGCACCTCCTCCTCCACCACCACCTTGTGGATGTTCTTCTCAACAAATTAATGCATATGCTCAACCACCAGCTACATATGTTCAAGCTCCACAGGCTCAATATTACAGTGCACCAGCAAGTTATCCTGTTGCATCTGGTGCTTACCCATTATCAGGATAAAAATATTTTTTAGAACCACTCATTTTTTTTTCACGTGAACCAAAATATTTAATTTCATTTTTTTTCAATTTGCATTTCTTCAATCTTATTTTCAAGCTGTGATGTTAATTTCATTTGATTCCAGAAAAAGTACAATTTTTGAAATGCGAAAAAATTTTATTTATACTGTCAAAATGAATATTTGTATCTTCTTACTGATTCTTCTTATTTTTGTGTTAAAACGAACAAAATCAACAAAAATATGTTAGTTGGGAGCAAAAATCGAAAAATGAATATGGATCCGGTTGGAATGAATAAGAATTGTTGGCAAAAAATGTGAGTTCAGGGGAAAGTGGAGATATTTGATAAAACTGCATGTCATTCACCTCCATACTATACAGATAACTATTAATAACCCGTTGAAGAATTGGAACATGCTCTTCTGAATGAATATTTCTTTTTGGTGGAATAATAATTGCTTTTCGAAAATATGGGGTGTCTGGTAGAATATGATAAGGAGGTGGAAGTGGAAGAAAACCAGATGAACATGAAGATGGCACTAATGTTGTTGTTGAACTGTTATCAATCGAATCTGGAAAAATATTTGAATTTTTGGAAATTGAATTTGAAGAAGAAGAATTGCGGACTCGGAAAATTAAATTGTTTTCATCTTCGGAGATGATGAATTCAAGATCCCTGGCGCAAATTAAGTTATAACGTGGCGAAATTTTGAAAAAGTTACAATATTCAAAAAGTTAGTTATTGGATTTCTGAGTCCACAACCTTTTCCTTATAAACTAACTTGAACTTGATTGAGAATCGATCATTTTACAAGGCACAATTGTTCCCAAACGATGAAGTGACCATATTTTATTCGAAACAATTATTAATCCAGATGTTTTAACAAATATCCAATCAATCAAACTTTCTTGATGATCTTGAAAAGTTACAAAACCTTGGCATTTATCTAAAGTGCAGATTGTGACAGTTTTAACACGGCATCCAATTTTTTTGAACTCCTTCCGAACTGTTTTCTCATTTATAAATCCTTGTTGTCCGAAGTTTACTATTAAAGAATTCGAGTCTGAAATAAGTCATAAAAAGGTTTTCATTCTCGGTGTTATGTTTCAACTTACGTTTTGGCATTATTACTAATCAAGGCGAGTCAAACAAAAAACTAACTAAGCTATGAGGAATGGGAGTATTTAAATAGAATAATTCCGAAAAATTATAGATCACGTTTAAAATTAGGGTCAACGCGTTTTATTTTCATTATTTCAACTTTTTTTGTCATTTTTGAATTACTTAAAACTTAAAAGTTTCTTATTTTTTAGTTGAAAAGGCCTTTTTTTTACAAAATATAAATAAAATTATAAAACACAAAACAATATAAATAAATGAACCGTTTTCTCTGCGTATCTCTTTTATTTCTTGCCACACACATCTATTTTTCTCTGCGTCTCTTCGGCAACAGCCAATGTCCGCAGTCCCGTTTGATTGTCGGTGATTCTGCACACATAAGAGAACGAACAACGTTTTCGTTTTCGGTTTTAACCCAGTTACTCAAGGTAATTTGAGGTTCTGACCTTTCGAAAGAAAGTGTCAACATTTGACTTCAATTTTTGGATAACAGCTTCACCGGGGTATCCGGAGAGGCGAAAATAATAAAAATGTAGAATTCTAACTACATAGATTCAGAAAAGAAAGTTTTCAGAATGTTTCGACACAAAGCGTTGCATTCAACAAGTATTTTCTTCAACACCATATATTTCGAAAATACACGAAAGAAAAATTCATATTATCGAAAACAAAAATAAACTATAATCCTAATTATCGCTATTAACAGGAAATAATAAATATATATTTACACGATTTCACTTGTTGTGACACTAGATTTACAGAACTGAAAACTAAAATCCTAATTTAGAGAAAAAACAACTCTATAGACAGTTGAGAGAAGCAAAGAAATGAAAAAAAAACTCGTAAGTACCTGTAAATATGGGGACGGATGGATAAGAAAACGGGGTTATTAAAACAAATATAACAGATTTTTCGACGACTACTGACTAATTCATGATTCAGTTACTAGAAATATTATTATGACCTAAAATTAAGAACAAACACTGACGAATAAAAGAGGAAAGAGAATTCGGGATGAACATTGTTTAGAATTGAGCAAATTTGGTATCGATGTCGAGTTCGGTGAGCATTTTTTCAGCAAGGAATCGATCAATGTTGAAGGGCTAGAAAATAGTAATTGAACAAGTTTATTTGAAAACATGTGTTCCACAAGCTACTCAGAAATTTTTTTGTACCGGGACAGAATTTTTTAGGCACATTGTTCGAGTACTGTCTATATTTTGTGCAGGTGGTGACGTCATGGCCTGCACAAAATATAGACAGTACTCGAACAATGTGCTTAAAAAATTCTGTCCCGGTACAAAAAAATTTCTGAGTATTTTCGAGTGATAAATTTTTCAAAATGCCAATTTTTCTTATTTTTTAAAGAATTTCAGGGCGATGTTTTTCAAACGTTAAAATTTGATTTAATAAAACTGAAGTTTAGTTTTTTTCTGAAGTTTGTTTTCAAAAACCACCTGACCGGTGAGAAATTTGTTTTGTTGCAGTAAAAAAAAGATAACACAGTAAAGATCACCCAATAACAAGATTATTTTTTAACCATAAAACACTTACCACAAAATTTGCAATTTTTTCTTCGACATTTTCGGCTTTATACACGATTATAGAATCGTCAGGTTCACCATTTTCATTTGTTGTGAATTTCGTCCAAGATTCTATTAAGAACTCGAATTGTTCATTTGATTCGCTTTCCACGGGTGAAGAAGGTGTTGATGGTGGTGTTAATGCAGTTTCCGGTGCTGACACTGTATTTTGCGATGATTTTTTAGTCACTTTCTTCGACTTTTTCGAGTTTTCTGTTATGAGATGATGTCTGAAAATATTAAAAATCATTGATTTTCAATAAAACACTGTGAAAAAGCAACTCACACATTTGATACTCCAACTTCTCGTTTTATTAAATCTCCCATTTCTTCATCAAGATTCATTGGAGTTGTTATTTGTTTATTTGAAGTCGATTTTGATTTCATTTGTTGCATTGCTGAATGATTTGTTGGACAGCGAATCGCACAATTCGAATGCTTTGTCTGAAACTAAATGAACAATGAAATTTTCAAATAGTTTTGATTTATAAAAACAAACTTACTCTATGCATAACTGTAAATAGCGAACCCGAACACACAACCTAAATACAAAAAAAAACTTGGAGAAATGAAGAAAATTGAGAGAGATGAGAGAAGAAGAAGATGGGCGGCCTGTTATCATTGTTTGTGAACGAGAAAAGCTACTGACCCGACTCAACTCTACTTCGATTGGCTCAAAAAATGAGAAAAACAGAATGAAATTGCATCATGAGACCGTTTTTATGAATTTTCTCTCGGAAAAAAGATTGAAATCATCACTAATCTGATTGATAAGATAACTTTATAGTGTTTTTATTGCAACGTGTTTACAATAAAACTATGAAATCTGAGTTGAAGTATGGGTTTTAAAACGCGTTTTATTTGAAAAACTTGGAGTTCAAAAGATGAAAAGGCAAATATTCCGAGAGAACTACACCGAAAAACTAGGCCGCCGCATATGTTTTCTAGGCCAACCTAAAAAAATTTTTTCGCGAAATTTGAGCTTTTTTAAAAGAACTTGGGGGTTAAAAATTGAAAAACTAGTTCCATCCTTCAAAAAAAATACGCCTCAAAAAATCCACAAACACGCTGAAAAAAGCTGTATGCACCAAACAGAGAAATGTATTGTCTTTTACAACGACACTCCGCTTTGCCCTTTGTTTAGCGCAACAGGAAAATATTTTCATTTTCGCTGTTTTTTTTTGTTTTCCGGGGCAAATTGGAATTTTGGATGAAAATCCGAATCTTCGGATGTTCTACAAGACTAGTTTAGAAAATAAATAAAAAATCAATGTACTGTAGTTTCAAATCTCCGCAGTTTGTATTTGTGCTAACACAATACACACTGTTTTTCTTTTTTTCGTGATTTTTTATTTTCGATGGTTGCAAAAAATGTTGCCAAAAATTTGAAATGAAATATTTTTAGAAAAAATATATTTTTAGCGTGAACTATAAAGATAGTATCAGTATTCTATAAATACTGATTTTAAATATTTTATTCCTTTCTCTGAACTTTGAATCGATTTTTTTGATTTTCATTAAACTTTGAATTCAGTTTGCAAATGTTGCACATATCACATATCTCTGTTCACTTTGGGAACAGTTGTCTTTCAAATTTTCTTCATATTTCGCCACAAAATGCAAGGTAATTTTATTATTTTTTGTTCAAAAAACATTCAACTTTTCAGGTGTTTATCATTTTCAAAATCAACCAGCTGCATTATTCGGAAATATTGATGAAGAATCTGAAAAGAATCGATATTGTAAATTACATATTCAAACATGGGTTTATATTCATTCTGGTGTTAGTATTTTCATATCTCTGATTGGTATTTCAATTGGTATATTATTTCTATTCAAAACAGAATGGCATGAAAAACTAGTAATGTATCGATTGGTTCTTATTTATATTCGACGAGCAAATGCTGAAAAATACTGGATTATGTATCGCACATTTTTTGGTTGTTGGATATTAATTCATTTCATACATATGATTACAATTGTTATCACGATTTTCGCAACTCAAAAATCAAGTACAATTCTTCTGAAGCCTCAATTAACTGTCCTAATTTTACAAGTTGGTCTACTGATTTTGGCATTATCTGGAATTTTCATAACGAGTATTACATCAAAATTTACATGGGATATTCTTTCAATCGTTATTTTTCAACTGCTTTTTGTAAGGTTAGTTTTTTTTCGGGGCGGAATTTGAAATTTGATTGAGTTTGACTATGAAATTTTGAATTGCAATGTTTCCAGTTCAAATCTGATTCTTCTCACTGAATATCACCGTTTTCTTGATGAAAAATTGAAAGCATTGCGGGAACTATTATTAGGTCAAGCTAAAACTGTGCATTTTAAGGATCATTCAAGTTCTTCATAGTTGTCTGTAATAAATTTTCATTTCAACTAATCAGGAAAATTACTAACAAAAGAAAATTGTATAATAAATTATTTTTTTCCGATCGGATAAGTTGCTTCTTTAACAGCAACTGGTGTAGTCTTTTTGTGTCGACACCTTGCTTTAAATACTAATGTTAGATAGCCATCAATAGTGGATTGGTTACGTTATCATCATTTTGAACAAAAATCGCGTAAGACGAGGAAGAAAAAAACTCCGTTGTTCTGTTTTTTTGTCTTCTGTCGTGTTATTGTTATCAAGCTAACATAATAATTTATACGACGGGTTAGGATAATATGTCTAGAAAGGAAATGACAAAACGATTAAGCTAGAAATAATGGGCAAAAATGGTAGAAGACAATTTTGCAGAAAAATCAAGTGAATGCGGTTTTTTTTCAAAAAAGTAAAAGAAAAATTCTCTAAAAATTTACGAATCATGAATAGAAAATGATAACTTTTTTCCGAACCGGCATAAAACTAATTTCCATATTTTGAAGAAGCTCTGTGAAAGTCTGAAAGTTCAACCCTGAAGAATGTTGTTCTTCAACTGAAGGCACACCAGGTTCGTGGTTCTGAAAATTCAAATTTGTATGCTAAACTTGTGAGTTCCAAAATTTTCACTTTTCAAGATTTTGAATCGCTAAAAACATGAGTAAGTGAATTTTTCAAAATTGTAATCTAGACCACAACTGTTTTGGCCCAAAGAAGTATGACTAAAGAATTTGATGTACATTTAATTAAATAGGTAATTTTCAAATTTAATTCTACGCATATTTCCTCGCAGTAAGAGTATTCTTTCACTGGATTTTCATATTTTCTCTATGAACCAAAATGTTTATGATCGAATTATTTTTGTAAAAATACTTTGATACGTCAGTACAAGTCCACATTCCTTTTACGACCAAAATTGTTCTTTTTCTTCTTTCCGCAGTCGTTTTTTGCTGCCAAAAGTCACTTATCGTGTTTTATATTACACACTGGATAACGAACGTAACAGATCCGAAACAAACCCCCTTTTCAAGCAACAAAAAAACTTATCAAATGATATAAAAGGAGATCAAGCAATCCAATTAGGCATCTTCTACAAACAGATCAAAATGAGATTCTTCTTGATTGCTTCAACTTTCTTCGCTGTTTCTTCAGCTTTCTTATTCGGTGCCCTCGGAGGAGGAGGCGGCGGTGCTGGATGTGGATGTGGTGCTCGACCACCCCCACCCCCACCTCCACCTTGTGGAGCTATTCCTCCACCACCAGTTGCCGTCGGATGCGGAGGAGGAGTTCCCCCACCCCCACCCCCACCCCCACCAGCCGCTTACGTTCCCCCACCTCCACCACCTCCACCACCAGTTGCTACTGGAGGTTATGCTGCTTCCCCAGTTGGTTTCAGCGGAGTTCCACCTGCACCACCAGTCGGAGGATATGCCCCACCACCACCACCTGTTGCTGTTGGAGGAGGAGCTTATCCAGTCGGAAAGTAAACAGCTCTATATATCAATTGATTCTAGATTTTTTGCATGTCTGTATTTATTCAATTGTTCAATTCATTATGTTTGTAAATTTGAAAAATAAGAGTTTCATAAAGTATATAAACTTGATAAAATTGTAATCTTATCAAAAACTGAATCCCAAACATTTTTCACCAGATTTGTTTACTGTGAAACTATTGAAATCTTGTGAGTCAGCCAGAAGTTAACCTCTTTTTTAAAAACATCCAGTTGGTATGCTTTTCCTGGAAATCGAACCCATCCAAAATGCTTAGATTTGAAGGCAAAGACACGTAAAACTTGACCACGAATTCCTACGTGTGAACCTATTAATTCATTCCATAAAATTGAGCTAGATTGAAAAATGGTGAATTCAGAGTAACTTCGAAACGACGATTTATTATTTTTATCCATAAAAATTGAGCTAGATTGAAAAATGGTGAATTCAGAGTAACTTCGAAACGACGATTTATTATTATTATCCATAAAATTGAGCTAGATTGAAAAATGGTGAATTCAGAGTAACTTCGAAACGACGATTTATTATTTTTATCCATAAAAATTGAGCTAGATTGAAAAATGGTGAATTCAGAGTAACTTCGAAACGACGATTTATTATTTTTATCCATAAAAATTGAGCTAGATTGAAAAATCGTGAATTCAGAGTAACTTCGAAACGACGATTTATTATTTTTATCCATAAAATTGAGCTAGATTGAAAAATGGTGAATTCAGAGTAACTTCGAAACGACGATTTATTATTTTTATCCATAAAAATTGAGCTAGATTGAAAAATGGTGAATTCAGAGTAACTTCGAAACGACGATTTATTATTTTTATCCATAAAAATTGAGCTAGATTGAAAAATGGTGAATTCAGAGTAACTTCGAAACGACGATTTATTATTTTTATCCATAAAATTGAGCTAGATTGAAAAATGGTGAATTCAGAGTAACTTCGAAACGACGATTTATTATTTTTATCCATAAAAATTGAGCTAGATTGAAAAATGGTGAATTCAGAGTAACTTCGAAACGACGATTTATTATTATTATCCATAAAATTGAGCTAGATTGAAAAATGGTGAATTCAGAGTAACTTCGAAACGACGATTTATTATTATTATCCATAAAATTGAGCTAGATTGAAAAATGGTGAATTCAGAGTAACTTCGAAACGACGATTTATTATTATTATCCATAAAATTGAGCTAGATTGAAAAATGGTGAATTCAGAGTAACTTCGAAACGACGATTTATTATTTTTATCCATAAAAATTGAGCTAGATTGAAAAATGGTGAATTCAGAGTAACTTCGAAACGACGATTTATTATTTTTATCCATAAAAATTGAGCTAGATTGAAAAATCGTGAATTCAGAGTAACTTCGAAACGACGATTTATTATTTTTATCCATAAAATTGAGCTAGATTGAAAAATGGTGAATTCAGAGTAACTTCGAAACGACGATTTATTATTTTTATCCATAAAAATTGAGCTAGATTGAAAAATGGTGAATTCAGAGTAACTTCGAAACGACGATTTATTATTTTTATCCATAAAAATTGAGCTAGATTGAAAAATGGTGAATTCAGAGTAACTTCGAAACGACGATTTATTATTATTATCCATAAAATTGAGCTAGATTGAAAAATGGTGAATTCAGAGTAACTTCGAAACGACGATTTATTATTTTTATCCATAAAAATTGAGCTAGATTGAAAAATCGTGAATTCAGAGTAACTTCGAAACGACGATTTATTATTATTATCCATAAAATTGAGCTAGATTGAAAAATGGTGAATTCAGAGTAACTTCGAAACGACGATTTATTATTTTTATCCATAAAAATTGAGCTAGATTGAAAAATCGTGAATTCAGAGTAACTTCGAAACGACGATTTATTATTATTATCCATAAAATTGAGCTAGATTGAAAAATGGTGAATTCAGAGTAACTTCGAAACGACGATTTATTATTTTTATCCATAAAATTAGGCTAGATTGAAAAATGGTGAATTCAGAGTAACTTCGAAACGACCATTTATTATTTTTATCCATAAAAATTGAGCTAGATTGAAAAATGGTGAATTCAGAGTAACTTCGAAACGACGATTTATTATTATTATCCATAAAATTGAGCTAGATTGAAAAATGGTGAATTCAGAGTAACTTCGAAACGACGATTTATTATTTTTATCCATAAAAATTGAGCTAGATTGAAAAATCGTGAATTCAGAGTAACTTCGAAACGACGATTTATTATTTTTATCCATAAAATTAGGCTAGATTGAAAAATGGTGAATTCAGAGTAACTTCGAAACGACCATTTATTATTTTTATCCATAAAAATTGAGCTAGATTGAAAAATGGTGAATTCAGAGTAACTTCGAAACGACGATTTATTATTATTATCCATAAAATTGAGCTAGATTGAAAATTGGTGAATTCAGAGTAACTTCGAAACGACGATTTATTATTATTATCCATAAAATTGAGCTAGATTGAAAAATCGTGAATTCAGAGTAACTTCGAAACGACGATTTATTATTTTTATCCATAAAAATTGAGCTAGATTGAAAAATGGTGAATTCAGAGTAACTTCGAAACGACGATTTATTATTTTTATCCATAAAAATTGAGCTAGATTGAAAAATGGTGAATTCAGAGTAACTTCGAAACGACGATTTATTATTATTATCCATAAAAATTGAGCTAGATTGAAAAATCGTGAATTCAGAGTAACTTCGAAACGACGATTTATTATTTTTATCCATAAAAATTGAGCTAGATTGAAAAATGGTGAATTCAGAGTAACTTCGAAACGACGATTTATTATTTTTATCCATAAAAATTGAGCTAGATTGAAAAATCGTGAATTCAGAGTAACTTCGAAACGACGATTTATTATTTTTATCCATAAAATTAGGCTAGATTGAAAAATCGTGAATTCAGAGTAACTTCGAAACGACGATTTATTATTATTATCCATAAAATTGAGCTAGATTGAAAAATCGTGAATTCAGAGTAACTTCGAAACGACGATTTATTATTTTTATCCATAAAAATTGAGCTAGATTGAAAAATCGTGAATTCAGAGTAACTTCGAAACGACGATTTATTATTTTCATCCATAAAATTGAGCTAGATTGAAAAATCGTGAATTCAGAGTAACTTCGAAACGACGATTTATTATTATTATCCATAAAATTGAGCTAGATTGAAAAATCGTGAATTCAGAGTAACTTCGAAACGACGATTTATTATTATTATCCATAAAATTGAGCTAGATTGAAAAATCGTGAATTCAGAGTAACTTCGAAACGACGATTTATTATTATTATCCATAAAATTGAGTTAGATTGAAAAATGGTGAATTCAGAGTAACTTCGAAACGACGATTTATTATTATTATCCATAAAATTGAGCTAGATTGAAAAATGGTGAATTCAGAGTAACTTCGAAACGACGATTTATTATTATTATCCATAAAATTGAGCTAGATTGAAAAATCGTGAATTCAGAGTAACTTCGAAACGACGATTTATTATTATTATCCATAAAATTGAGCTAGATTGAAAATTGGTGAATTCAGAGTAACTTCGAAACGACGATTTATTATTATTATCCATAAAATTGAGTTAGATTGAAAAATGGTGAATTCAGAGTAACTTCGAAACGACGATTTATTATTATTATCCATAAAATTGAGCTAGATTGAAAAATGGTGAATTCAGAGTAACTTCGAAACGACGATTTATTATTATTATCCATAAAATTGAGCTAGATTGAAAAATGGTGAATTCAGAGTAACTTCGAAACGACGATTTATTATTTTTATCCATAAAAATTGAGCTAGATTGAAAAATCGTGAATTCAGAGTAACTTCGAAACGACGATTTATTATTATTATCCATAAAATTGAGCTAGATTGAAAAAATGGTGAATTCAGAGTAACTTCGAAACGACGATTTATTATTTTTATCCATAAAAATTGAGCTAGATTGAAAAATCGTGAATTCAGAGTAACTTCGAAACGACGATTTATTATTATTATCCATAAAATTGAGCTAGATTGAAAAATGGTGAATTCAGAGTAACTTCGAAACGACGATTTATTATTTTTATCCATAAAAATTGAGCTAGATTGAAAAATCGTGAATTCAGAGTAACTTCGAAACGACGATTTATTATTATTATCCATAAAATTGAGCTAGATTGAAAAATGGTGAATTCAGAGTAACTTCGAAACGACGATTTATTATTATTATCCATAAAAATTGAGCTAGATTGAAAAATGGTGAATTCAGAGTAACTTCGAAACGACGATTTATTATTATTATCCATAAAAATTGAGCTAGATTGAAAAATGGTGAATTCAGAGTAACTTCGAAACGACGATTTATTATTATTATCCATAAAAATTGAGCTAGATTGAAAAATGGTGAATTCAGAGTAACTTCGAAACGACGATTTATTATTTTTATCCATAAAAATTGAGCTAGATTGAAAAATGGTGAATTCAGAGTAACTTCGAAACGACGATTTATTATTATTATCCATAAAATTGAGCTAGATTGAAAAATGGTGAATTCAGAGTAACTTCGAAACGACGATTTATTATTATTATCCATAAAAATTGAGCTAGATTGAAAAATGGTGAATTCAGAGTAACTTCGAAACGACGATTTATTATTATTATCCATAAAATTGAGCTAGATTGAAAAATGGTGAATTCAGAGTAACTTCGAAACGACGATTTATTATTATTATCCATAAAAATTGAGCTAGATTGAAAATTGGTGAATTCAGAGTAACTTCGAAACGACGATTTATTATTATTATCCATAAAATTGAGCTAGATTGAAAAATGGTGAATTCAGAGTAACTTCGAAACGACGATTTATTATTATTATCCATAAAATTGAGCTAGATTGAAAAATCGTGAATTCAGAGTAACTTCGAAACGACGATTTATTATTATTATCCATAAAAATTGAGCTAGATTGAAAAATGGTGAATTCAGAGTAACTTCGAAACGACGATTTATTATTTTTATCCATAAAAATTGAGCTAGATTGAAAAATGGTGAATTCAGAGTAACTTCGAAACGACGATTTATTATTTTTATCCATAAAAATTGAGCTAGATTGAAAAATGGTGAATTCAGAGTAACTTCGAAACGACGATTTATTATTATTATCCATAAAAATTGAGCTAGATTGAAAAATGGTGAATTCAGAGTAACTTCGAAACGACGATTTATTATTATTATCCATAAAATTGAGCTAGATTGAAAAATGGTGAATTCAGAGTAACTTCGAAACGACGATTTATTATTTTTATCCATAAAATTGAGCTAGATTGAAAAATGGTGAATTCAGAGTAACTTCGAAACGACGATTTATTATTATTATCCATAAAATTGAGCTAGATTGAAAAATGGTGAATTCAGAGTAACTTCGAAACGACGATTTATTATTATTATCCATAAAATTGAGCTAGATTGAAAAATGGTGAATTCAGAGTAACTTCGAAACGACGATTTATTATTTTTATCCATAAAATTGAGCTAGATTGAAAAATGGTGAATTCAGAGTAACTTCGAAACGACGATTTATTATTATTATCCATAAAAATTGAGCTAGATTGAAAATTGGTGAATTCAGAGTAACTTCGAAACGACGATTTATTATTTTTATCCATAAAATTGAGCTAGATTGAAAAATGGTGAATTCAGAGTAACTTCGAAACGACGATTTATTATTATTATCCATAAAATTGAGCTAGATTGAAAAATGGTGAATTCAGAGTAACTTCGAAACGACGATTTATTATTTTTATCCATAAAATTGAGCTAGATTGAAAAATGGTGAATTCAGAGTAACTTCGAAACGACGATTTATTATTATTATCCATAAAATTGAGCTAGATTGAAAATTGGTGAATTCAGAGTAACTTCGAAACGACGATTTATTATTATTATCCATAAAATTGAGTTAGATTGAAAAATGGTGAATTCAGAGTAACTTCGAAACGACGATTTATTATTATTATCCATAAAATTGAGCTAGATTGAAAAATGGTGAATTCAGAGTAACTTCGAAACGACGATTTATTATTTTTATCCATAAAATTGAGCTAGATTGAAAAATGGTGAATTCAGAGTAACTTCGAAACGACGATTTATTATTATTATCCATAAAATTGAGCTAGATTGAAAATTGGTGAATTCAGAGTAACTTCGAAACGACGATTTATTATTATTATCCATAAAATTGAGTTAGATTGAAAAATGGTGAATTCAGAGTAACTTCGAAACGACGATTTATTATTATTATCCATAAAATTGAGCTAGATTGAAAAATGGTGAATTCAGAGTAACTTCGAAACGACGATTTATTATTATTATCCATAAAATTGAGCTAGATTGAAAAATGGTGAATTCAGAGTAACTTCGAAACGACGATTTATTATTATTATCCATAAAAATTGAGCTAGATTGAAAATTGGTGAATTCAGAGTAACTTCGAAACGACGATTTATTATTATTATCCATAAAATTGAGCTAGATTGAAAAATGGTGAATTCAGAGTAACTTCGAAACGACGATTTATTATTATTATCCATAAAAATTGAGCTAGATTGAAAAATGGTGAATTCAGAGTAACTTCGAAACGACGATTTATTATTATTATCCATAAAATTGAGCTAGATTGAAAAATGGTGAATTCAGAGTAACTTCGAAACGACGATTTATTATTATTATCCATAAAAATTGAGCTAGATTGAAAAATGGTGAATTCAGAGTAACTTCGAAACGACGATTTATTATTATTATCCATAAAATTGAGTTAGATTGAAAAATGGTGAATTCAGAGTAACTTCGAAACGACGATTTATTATTATTATCCATAAAATTGAGCTAGATTGAAAAATGGTGAATTCAGAGTAACTTCGAAACGACGATTTATTATTTTTATCCATAAAATTGAGCTAGATTGAAAAATGGTGAATTCAGAGTAACTTCGAAACGACGATTTATTATTATTATCCATAAAAATTGAGCTAGATTGAAAATTGGTGAATTCAGAGTAACTTCGAAACGACGATTTATTATTATTATCCATAAAATTGAGTTAGATTGAAAAATGGTGAATTCAGAGTAACTTCGAAACGACGATTTATTATTATTATCCATAAAATTGAGCTAGATTGAAAAATGGTGAATTCAGAGTAACTTCGAAACGACGATTTATTATTATTATCCATAAAATTGAGCTAGATTGAAAAATGGTGAATTCAGAGTAACTTCGAAACGACGATTTATTATTATTATCCATAAAAATTGAGCTAGATTGAAAATTGGTGAATTCAGAGTAACTTCGAAACGACGATTTATTATTATTATCCATAAAATTGAGCTAGATTGAAAAATGGTGAATTCAGAGTAACTTCGAAACGACGATTTATTATTATTATCCATAAAATTGAGCTAGATTGAAAAATGGTGAATTCAGAGTAACTTCGAAACGACGATTTATTATTATTATCCATAAAATTGAGCTAGATTGAAAAATGGTGAATTCAGAGTAACTTCGAAACGACGATTTATTATTATTATCCATAAAATTGAGCTAGATTGAAAAATGGTGAATTCAGAGTAACTTCGAAACGACGATTTATTATTATTATCCATAAAATTGAGCTAGATTGAAAAATGGTGAATTCAGAGTAACTTCGAAACGACCATTTATTATTTTTATCCATAAAATTGAGCTAGATTGAAAAATGGTGAATTCAGAGTAACTTCGAAACGACGATTTATTATTATTATCCATAAAATTGAGCTAGATTGAAAAATGGTGAATTCAGAGTAACTTCGAAACGACGATTTATTATTATTATCCATAAAATTGAGCTAGATTGAAAAATGGTGAATTCAGAGTAACTTCGAAACGACGATTTATTATTATTATCCATAAAAATTGAGCTAGATTGAAAAATGGTGAATTCAGAGTAACTTCGAAACGACGATTTATTATTATTATCCATAAAATTGAGTTAGATTGAAAAATGGTGAATTCAGAGTAACTTCGAAACGACGATTTATTATTTATCCATAAAATTGAGCTAGATTGAAAAATGGTGAATTCAGAGTAACTTCGAAACGACGATTTATTATTATTATCCATAAAATTGAGCTAGATTGAAAAATGGTGAATTCAGAGTAACTTCGAAACGACGATTTATTATTATTATCCATAAAATTGAGCTAGATTGAAAAATGGTGAATTCAGAGTAACTTCGAAACGACGATTTATTATTTTTATCCATAAAATTGAGCTAGATTGAAAAATGGTGAATTCAGAGTAACTTCGAAACGACGATTTATTATTATTATCCATAAAATTGAGCTAGATTGAAAAATGGTGAATTCAGAGTAACTTCGAAACGACGATTTATTATTATTATCCATAAAATTGAGCTAGATTGAAAAATGGTGAATTCAGAGTAACTTCGAAACGACGATTTATTATTATTATCCATAAAATTGAGCTAGATTGAAAAATGGTGAATTCAGAGTAACTTCGAAACGACGATTTATTATTATTATCCATAAAATTGAGCTAGATTGAAAAATGGTGAATTCAGAGTAACTTCGAAACGACGATTTATTATTATTATCCATAAAATTGAGCTAGATTGAAAAATGGTGAATTCAGAGTAACTTCGAAACGACGATTTATTATTATTATCCATAAAATTGAGCTAGATTGAAAAATGGTGAATTCAGAGTAACTTCGAAACGACGATTTATTATTATTATCCATAAAATTGAGCTAGATTGAAAATTGGTGAATTCAGAGTAACTTCGAAACGACGATTTATTATTATTATCCATAAAAATTGAGCTAGATTGAAAAATGGTGAATTCAGAGTAACTTCGAAACGACGATTTATTATTATTATCCATAAAAATTGAGCTAGATTGAAAAATGGTGAATTCAGAGTAACTTCGAAACGACGATTTATTATTATTATCCATAAAATTGAGCTAGATTGAAAAATGGTGAATTCAGAGTAACTTCGAAACGACGATTTATTATTATTATCCATAAAATTGAGCTAGATTGAAAAATGGTGAATTCAGAGTAACTTCGAAACGACGATTTATTATTATTATCCATAAAAATTGAGCTAGATTGAAAAATGGTGAATTCAGAGTAACTTCGAAACGACGATTTATTATTATTATCCATAAAATTGAGCTAGATTGAAAAATGGTGAATTCAGAGTAACTTCGAAACGACGATTTATTATTATTATCCATAAAAATTGAGCTAGATTGAAAAATGGTGAATTCAGAGTAACTTCGAAACGACGATTTATTATTATTATCCATAAAATTGAGCTAGATTGAAAAATGGTGAATTCAGAGTAACTTCGAAACGACGATTTATTATTATTATCCATAAAATTGAGCTAGATTGAAAAATGGTGAATTCAGAGTAACTTCGAAACGACGATTTATTATTTTTATCCATAAAAATTGAGCTAGATTTTAAAAATGGTGAATTCAGAGTAACTTCGAAACGACGATTTATTATTATTATCCATAAAATTGAGCTAGATTGAAAAATGGTGAATTCAGAGTAACTTCGAAACGACGATTTATTATTATTATCCATAAAATTGAGCTAGATTGAAAAATGGTGAATTCAGAGTAACTTCGAAACGACGATTTATTATTATTATCCATAAAATTGAGCTAGATTGAAAAATGGTGAATTCAGAGTAACTTCGAAACGACGATTTATTATTATTATCCATAAAATTGAGCTAGATTGAAAAATGGTGAATTCAGAGTAACTTCGAAACGACGATTTATTATTATTATCCATAAAATTGAGCTAGATTGAAAAATGGTGAATTCAGAGTAACTTCGAAACGACGATTTATTATTATTATCCATAAAATTGAGCTAGATTGAAAAATGGTGAATTCAGAGTAACTTCGAAACGACGATTTATTATTATTATCCATAAAATTGAGCTAGATTGAAAAATGGTGAATTCAGAGTAACTTCGAAACGACGATTTATTATTATTATCCATAAAAATTGAGCTAGATTGAAAAATGGTGAATTCAGAGTAACTTCGAAACGACGATTTATTATTATTATCCATAAAATTGAGCTAGATTGAAAATTGGTGAATTCAGAGTAACTTCGAAACGACGATTTATTATTTTTTTCCATAAAATTGAGCTAGATTGAAAATTGGTGAATTCAGAGTAACTTCGAAACGACGATTTATTATTATTATCCATAAAATTGAGCTAGATTGAAAAATGGTGAATTCAGAGTAACTTCGAAACGACGATTTATTATTTTTTTCCATAAAAATTGAGCTAGATTGAAAATTGGTGAATTCAGAGTAACTTCGAAACGACGATTTATTATTATTATCCATAAAATTGAGCTAGATTGAAAAATGGTGAATTCAGAGTAACTTCGAAACGACGATTTATTATTATTATCCATAAAAATTGAGCTAGATTGAAAAATGGTGAATTCAGAGTAACTTCGAAACGACGATTTATTATTATTATCCATAAAAATTGAGCTAGATTGAAAAATGGTGAATTCAGAGTAACTTCGAAACGACGATTTATTATTATTATCCATAAAATTGAGCTAGATTGAAAAATGGTGAATTCAGAGTAACTTCGAAACGACGATTTATTATTATTATCCATAAAATTGAGCTAGATTGAAAAATGGTGAATTCAGAGTAACTTCGAAACGACGATTTATTATTATTATCCATAAAATTGAGCTAGATTGAAAAATGGTGAATTCAGAGTAACTTCGAAACGACGATTTATTATTTTCATCCATAAAATTGAGCTAGATTGAAAAATGGTGAATTCAGAGTAACTTCGAAACGACGATTTATTATTTTTATCCATAAAATTGAGCTAGATTGAAAATTGGTGAATTCAGAGTAACTTCGAAACGACGATTTATTATTTTTATCCATAAAATTGAGCTAGATTGAAAATTGGTGAATTCAGAGTAACTTCGAAACGACGATTTATTATTATTATCCATAAAATTGAGCTAGATTGAAAAATGGTGAATTCAGAGTAACTTCGAAACGACGATTTATTATTTTTATCCATAAAATTGAGCTAGATTGAAAAATGGTGAATTCAGAGTAACTTCGAAACGACGATTTATTATTATTATCCATAAAATTGAGCTAGATTGAAAAATGGTGAATTCAGAGTAACTTCGAAACGACGATTTATTATTTTTATCCATAAAATTGAGCTAGATTGAAAATTGGTGAATTCAGAGTAACTTCGAAACGACGATTTATTATTTTCATCCATAAAATTGAGCTAGATTGAAAAATGGTGAATTCAGAGTAACTTCGAAACGACGATTTATTATTTTCATCCATAAAATTGAGCTAGATTGAAAAATGGTGAATTGGAAGTAACTTCGAAACGACCATTTATTATTTTCATCCATAAAATTGAGCTAGATTGAAAAATGGTGAATTCAGAGTAACTTCGAAACGACGATTTATTATTTTCATCCATAAAATTGAGCTAGATTGAAAAATGGTGAATTCAGAGTAACTTCGAAACGACGATTTATTATTTTCATCCATAAAATTGAGCTAGATTGAAAAATCGTGAATTCAGAGTAACTTCGCAACGACGATTTATTATTTTCATCCATAAAATTGAGCTAGATTGAAAAATGGTGAATTGGAAGTAACTTCGAAACGACCATTTATTATTTTCATCCATAAAATTGAGCTAGATTGAAAAATGGTGAATTCAGAGTAACTTCGAAACGACGATTTATTATTTTCATCCATAAAATTGAGCTAGATTGAAAAATCGTGAATTCAGAGTAACTTCGCAACGACGATTTATTATTTTCATCCATAAAAATTGAGCTAGATTGAAAAATCGTGAATTCAGAGTAACTTCGCAACGACGATTTATTATTTTCATCCATAATTTCCAAATGGACTTTGTTTTTTATACAAAAAGCAAAGATTAGTTTCCCGGATCTCAAGTTTCTTAAGTTGTTTCATTCTCAAATTGACATACTTAATTTGCAGTCAAAACTAATCTGAGACAGGTTGTAACATAAATTACACCTAATAACGAAACAAACATCAGGTACATCCTTTTACAAAAAGTTCCTATAAATATGTCCATCTATCACCTAACTAATCATCATTTCGAACTAACAACTTCTAAATATGAGATTCTTCATTCTTCTCTCTGCTTTCTTCGCTGTCTCATCTGCCTTCTTATTCGGAGCTCTCGGAGGAGGAGGTGGCGGTGGCGGTGGAAGTGGATGTTGTCCACCCCCACCACCAGCTTGTGGATGTGGAGCTGGAGCTGCTGCGGCTCCTGCACCTGTTGCTTATGCTCCACCAGCTCCAATGGCTTCGGGTGGATATGCTGTCGCCGGACGCAAATAATTGATGCTTCAAGTAATTACCTGATTATTTTCTGTGTATAAGTAATCAAATAAATCTTCTACTTATCTTGTTCTCAAGGTGTCTTTCCGCAGAGCAAAAAGAATGAACACGTTTTTATTCATGTCACAGAAAAGTTAACTTAACAGCCGTTCATTTTTAATATTTAGAGAGCCTTTTTTGAAATTCAAATTTCCATGGTAAACTTCAATTTTTTCCGACTTTCAGAGACAAAAAGTTGGTTAAAATCTCTATCTTTTTTCAAAACTCTTTTTTATAATAAAAATGAATCTACAGTAATCCAAATACTGAAAATTGGATATTTTGAACAACATTTTCATTACAAAAATATACAAAAAAAATTGTCTGATTTTCCAAAAAAAATTAGAATTGAGTTATTTACCTCCGATTGGATATGATCCAACTGAATAAGCTTGAAGAAGGTAAGGGAGCGGAATAGGTTTGAACTGGTGGAACTACTGGATATGATCCACCGCAGCCTCCACTGATTGGTACTGGCGGCACAGAGTATTGAGGAGTGCACGGTGGAGCCAATCCACAACCCGAATTACAAGGTGGAGGGGGTAACCCACATCCACATCCATTTCCGCCCAACGAACCAAACAAAAATGCAGATGAGGAGAGAAACATGGTTGAAGCAATGAATAGAAATTTCATTTTACAATCAGTGATCACAGAAGTATGTTATTCTAGTCAAAAAGTGGAACATTATATAGTCAATTATTTTTTGTGATACTATCAATCATTTAATCTTGAAGACACACTTGAATAATTTATTGGCTTTCTTTCGAATCTTCAATGAGGGTCAGTCACACATTATATTTCATCTTTTTGTTCTATCAACCTATAAATACCCAATAGTTTCACTGGTTTGATATTCGTGTTTGTTAACATGAAGCTTTTGATCATTTTCTCATTCTTCGCTGCTTCTTCAGCTTTCCTTTTCCCATTTCTTGGTGGCGGACTTGGTGCTGGAAACTGTGGTTGTGGCGGTTTCCAACAAAATTCCTATCTTCAACAACCGTCTTATCAATCTGCCCCTTCATATTATTCAGTTCCACCGCCACTTCTCCCTTCACCTCCACAACAATATTATAATCCAATTCCAAGATATATTTCTTCACCAATTTCACCACCTCCACCAACACCAATTCTCAAGGATGGAAGTTATTTGATGCCAACCGAAGTTGAACTTCCAAGTTCACCAACTGTCATAACTGCACCAGTTTCGAAAGTTGTCGTAACTCCAAGTGTTGCTGCTGCAACAATTGTCAAAGCTGTTGAAACTCCAGCGGGTGTTGATGAATATCAAAATGATGAAGAGTTGGATAAAACTCTTGCCGATTTATTGGAATAATTCCTTTTTTCTCTCTTTACCTTCTTCTGTATGTAAAATTGTGTGAAAACAAATAAAAATTGAAAAGTTTATGGCAGTAAGTAGATAGTTTTCAAAATACACAAATAAATGAGACAAGCAAAAATAATTGAAGTTTATTTGCGTCCTCCAACAGCGTATCCTCCAGATGGTGCAGCATATCCTCCAGCGGCTGGTGCAGGCGCATAAGCTGGCGGTGGAGCTGCATAAGCAGCTGGAGCAGGTGGGGGAGGTGGTGCAGCATATCCACCTCCTCCTCCACATGCTGGGGCGGGTGGTGGAGGTGCACAAGCTGGAGGAGGAGGAGGTGGTGGAGCACCACATCCACATCCACTTCCACCCCCACCTCCTCCTCCTCCGAGAGCACCGAATAAGAAGGCAGATGAGACAGCGAATAAGGCTGAAGCAATGAAGAAGAATCTCATGATTTGATCTGATGATGAGTTTGTCTTGTTTGAGAAATGCCTTTTATAGCTGAAGAAATTGCATTGACGCATTAAATAATTAGCTTAACTCGCTGATTGTTCCGGTTTTCATTTTGATTGTATTACCTGAAGAAGAATGGATATTCAAGTTTTTACAGCACTTTTTTAGTGATGTAATTTTAGTCACTTTATTGAGGCAATTTCCACTAAACATCAAGCACCTTTTTTTTCGATCTTCATCGAATCAGTTGACTTATGCATAATTATTTATACGATCTAATGTTTCAATCTGTTTTTGTACACAATTTTGGCATAAAGATACGAAAATTGTCCGAAAACATTTTCAGGGTTATTTTACATGCTGAATCTGACCCTATTTATTATTTCATTTGATTCTATCTCGATTTCTGAAGTTTTCTGGACCGAAGATCGAAAATATGTTTTTTGTACGTTTCCAACTTGAATAACTTTTTTTCTGCTTTAGACTTCTGATTTTCTGACTTTTCACAATTATCATTCATAGTTGCAACATATCCTAATCAAATTAAAATTATCGTTGATTTCTGGTTGAACCCTGAAGGGTGGTCTTGTACTGTAAATTGAATACTGTTTTCTGAGATAATTTTTTTTTCATATTTCCATTTGTCAACGTTCTTCTGTCTCATCCAAAATAATTTTGCAACATTAATGAAACAAGGACAAATGTGGAAAACGAGAAAAGAAAGAGAAAGAAGAAAGGAAATAGCCGGTTTGAATAAATTTCGGAGATTAGAAATCAAAATAGATTTGAGTTTGTGTGTTGGATTGGAATGATCTATTTCAATACTGAATGCTGGAAACTTGACTGAAATTTTTTGAATTTGTTGCAAACTGGAAAATTCGTTTACAAGACTATATCAGTTTTTTTCACAAAGGTTTATGTTAGAATCATTGACTAGACATATGTTCAAAGGAAAATATAGTGTTATTGAAGTTGGATTCAATTTAGAAATTAGAATTTGAAGAGCGAGACCGGAAAAGAAAGTTAGCTTGAAAGTGATCAGCCGAACTTTTTTCACCGGCAAATTGAATTTTGAAGATTTTTCACGAATCATCATTGTCTATCATGGTATTTTTTCAGAAAATTCCGAACTTTCCCCCAACAAAATTTCAAAAAAAAAATTAAATGAAAACAAATTCATTTTCAATTTATACAAACATATATTTTCTCATTTTGCAAATGATAATTTATTTGCGTCCAGCGACGGCGTATCCTCCGATTGGGGCTGGTGGGGGTGCAACGTAGGCAGCTGGTGGGGGTGGTGGGGGTGGAAGTCCAGCTCCGCATCCACATGGTGGTGGTGGTGGGGGTGGTGGAGCGCTGCAAAAAGTATATATTTTTAAAAAACAGTTCAATGATTCTGTAGATACGATAAGCTGTTTTTGAAAAAAAGCACGTCAGAAACAAACTAACCATCCACATCCACCGCCTCCTCCCGATGGGAACAAGAAAGCTGAAGCGACAGCGAAGAAAGCAGCGAAAATAACGAAGAATCTCATGATGAACTGAGGTGTTGAATATATCAATTTCATTGACTTTTTATACATCCAATTTGAGATCTATCCCGCCTTTTTTTTATTTCCCGCCTAATTCAGGTTCACATCTCCGCCAGGTGATCACCGAAATGTTGCTTATCTATCTCTTGTCGCAAATCTTTGTTATTATTGTTGGTTGGTTGGTTGAAATCTACATTTTCGCTTGTGTGTATGTGTTGATTAAAACGAACAAGGTGAATCCGGTTTTGAACATCACGACCAGCGAAGGAAACAACAAAAAAACTGAAAATATTTTGCAGGTTTTTTGGTTGTAAAACGAATGACGTCGGATAGCCGAAAAAACCGTTACTTTCCCTTTTATTCCGCGTGTGTTTGGCAAATTTGAAGCTTTTGAGGTTCGAAGACCAAGACGGCATTTTTACAACGGCAATTTGAGATCTAAAGTTCGATTATACATGCTTTATTTTGAGAAAAATTTCAACATTCGCAAATTCAAACAGGAGAACTACAAACATTGCAAGTTTTTGAGCAAGCATATTCAACCCTCAATTTATCATCAGTTTCACATAATCCACTACTTTTATAACTATCACAATTTGTCAATCGATCAACACAATCACCAACAAAAACACCACAAAACGAGCAAGATTTTGCACAATTATATTTCATGATTGCCAATTGAGATGTTGTGTTGCATAAATCCAATGAGACAAAAAGATCGCAAGATGTATGAAGATCACGGCATTGTGAGAATATGCAGGAAAAAATGAATGGAAATAATAATAGAGAATACATTTTCGTATTCAGAATGAAATGAACAATTTTTTGTGATTCAAATGATTCGATGGTCAATATTTGACAATTCATTTTTGATAATGTGGGAAAACAGAAAAACCAAAAAAAAAGCTGGGAAACTTGAGAATTAATCCGAAATATTTTTGGATTTGAAATTATTTTTCTGAAAAATCCATAACTTTTACCGCTATTACTAATTTCACTGAATCTCGAATGATCCGAATCATAAAACTGACTCATTTTGTTGTGGGCGACAAATCACTCATCATTTTGCAAAGCGCGCGCAACTTATCCATTGTTTTCTGTTTTTTTCCTTATCGTTTTCTCAAAGTGCTCCTATTTACATTTCGAATATTTACTTTTGACAGCAGCAGTCAACCTCAAATCATCCGTACTTTCGAAATAAAATCACAATATAATCTTAAAGTTATACACATTTTTGTGTGTGTGTCGACATTCATCAGAAACATCTGGTCGATCATTTTTCTGGCATTTTCTAAATATTCATCACTTTTATTTGTTTTTTTTTCAATTCTTCAAATATTTTCTTGTAAAAGATGGCTGTTGGATGGAAAAAGTTCACTGGAAAATCTCAATATCCCGAATTGACTGCAAATGATCAAGGATCTGCTTTCACTTATGGATCGAAAAGAGATCGCGGTTTTCGAATGGGATGGGTAAGTTAAACATTTTTTCTGAAAAATTGTATTTCGAAATTTGAAAAAAAAATGTATTTTTTCTGAAAAAAAACACGTAATGTTTAATTTTTCATTTCTTAAAAAACAATTTATTTTCATAAATTCAGTTCATTTCTAGAAAAATCATACCATCCCAGGTATTTTGCAAAAAGATAAATAGAACACTTCGAAGTCTCAAGTGGCTACGTGATGATCAATATATTATCCTTCATGTCTACGAAATGTTTTTTTTTCAAAAACACCTAGAAAGATATTTTCCAGATTCAAGGAAAAAAAAAACGAAACACTGATGAAGAAATTGAGATAATTAATTGGATAAATCATATTACATCTGAAAAAGTTTCAACATCTGATCCATTGGAATCTCTTCATGATGGAAAAATTCTTTGCAAGTAAGTGTGACTCCATATTTATATAATTTAATTTTTAAATTTAATTTTTAAATTTTAAAAACATTTTTACAATTTGTTAGACTTCTACTTCGCATAAACCCAAATAGTCTTCTCAAACCAGTCAATCAAAAACCACCACTGTTTTCGGCTTCGGAAAATGTCAAAAATTTCATAGACAGTTTATTGAATGCTGGTTTTATGTAAGTCTATTCACAGAACACGATCCATTTATAATTATTGATTTATTTTCAGAGAAGTAGAGTTGTTCGAAGTGACAGATTTGGTAGAAAAACGAGATTTTAGTCGAGTTTGCAAAACTTTACAATTTCTTCGAGAAAGAGCCGAAGATATTCAAAAATTTTAAAGTAATAAATGTTTTATTTTTTATATTTCGATTCCTGATTCTGTACAATCTTCTGACCTTTGTTTAGCTTGAACACTATCATAAACTTCTAAAACATCAGGAAGAGTTTCATCCCAAACTGGCATATTTGGAATATATTTTCGTTTTATATCAGAATCAATTTGAGGATCTAAACTTTTTCGTGGATCACATCGTGTTGAAGAAGATGGGCGGAATGAACAGTTGATAATAATTACAAACTACAAAGGTATAAGTGTGGATTTGATGTGATTGTGAGAAACTTACAACAAATAAAACGAAAAGGACAATTTCTAACATAATAAATTTCTTGAAATGATCATTTTCAAATATGACGTTTCACGTGGAATAAAATATTTTTTTTAGATTCATTGATTTTTTTTCAAAACATGAATGCATAAATTATTCATTCGAAATGAAAATTAATAGAAGTTAGAAATTCCATCAATTCTTCTGGCTCTCAAAGGTTCGTTATAGGTACAGAATCCATGCAAGCAGAATTGATTGACAGCACATCCCAATCCACATGGAATTTTTGCAACACAAGCGCTATTTATGCAATGTTGATTTTCTGGACATTTTGGACAAGCTGCCGAAATTGAAACGATGAAAATCGAGAGAAGAACGACAAGAATCTGAAGAGTTTTGGAAAAATGAATTTTTTGAAATTTTTTGTCAGAAATTATCGGAACTTACGAAAGATTTCATTGTTTTTTTTGGATATTTGCAATAGAGCACCCTGGTTTTTATAGTAAGATACAAATAATGTACATAATTTTTGATTCGATCATCAATTTGGTTTTCAGGAACATTTTTTTGTTCCTTGCAAAGAGACTTTGTATCAAAAAATCAAAACTTGAAAAAATTATAATTTTGCCATGGATGACGTCATCGAACAATTTTTCAAAAAAAAACTCATTGAATCTCTTTTTTTTGTATGAGATGTACTTCTGACAATTTTTCTCAATAATTTCATTTCTGGATGATCTTCTGAATTCTCTTGTTTTTTAACAGTGTTAAAAATTTGCTGTCAATTTTCAAAAAAAAAAAACATTTCTGTCAATTTTTTTTAATTTAACGGTCTGCAATCAACGGTCTGCATTCAACGGTCTGCATTAAACGAGTACATTTAATTTAAAAAAATATTCAATAAGTTATTTTTCGAAAAATTGATCGATGACGTCATCCATGGCACACGTTGAAAAAAAACAACGGCCGTCCATTGAAACGGCCAGCGCAAAAATGGGGAAGGGAGTGACAATGCAAGCGTGCTCTAGCGAACATCGTCACAAGACCCGTCCATTGTGTGCACGATGTTTCGGTTTTTTGGGATTTTCTTTTCTTTTTTTTTGAAAGTTTTTCTTGGTTTTTTGAAAGTTTTCTTCTGTTTTTGTTTCTATTGTTATTTTCATGTTCGTATTTGTATTTTACAGCACTTTCTTGTCGAATTTCAACGTTTGTTTTATTTGAAACTCGTGAAATTATCGATGAAAACAATATATTCAAGATATTTCTTATTTTCCATGCGTTTTCACCGATTTATCTTGAAAATTATGTTGCTTTATCAATAATTCAATATTACAGAATTGTCTGCCATGTGCGCAAGTTGCCAAGTCAATAAATTGATGTTCAGTTGTCAAACTCGGAGGAGCCGCTGGTTTTGTTGTCGACGAAACTTTCAAGGTTGGTATTTATACTTACAGGACATCAGAAATTATTATATGAAACCTTGTTATTTTCTAGAGCTTCGAGTCTGAATTTAAATCAATGTTTCGAAGTGTTCGCTGTTCGAAAATCCGTTTGGATCTGGCTCAAAATCCAGAGAAGATATCATTTTACGAATTTCGATGACTCAAGTGGAACACGAATGCTCAAGCTACCGCTGAATTCCTCACGAGGGAACATTTGAAAGCGACTATTCAACATTCAACACAATGGACATAATCTGATTCGAGCTGAAAATTCGAAGAAATCAACAACAAGTTCCTGTTAAAAAATCAACAACAAGTTCCATGGAACTGGATATGCTCACCCAATGTTATTGCTCGGATTCATTGGCGAAATCAGCGAATCTTTTGGCGCCAAGTTTGACATGTCAAAGAATCAATGAATCAGAGGATAGTATCAATCAGTTCAATAATTTCAAAAAAATCATGGAATGTCAGGAAAGGGCATCGAGAAGAAGATTGAAGACAACGTGGTCGCCATCGCAAATATTGACTGAACTTCGCAGAATACATTTTAATTTTATGATGAAATAATCATTTTTTTATAAATTTAATTCTAGTTTAATAAATTTTTATTGATTGTTCTATTCTTCTAAAGGTAAGTATTAGGGTTAGCCGCGTCTTTTCTGCATTTTCTAGGAATTTTCGGTTCAAAATAGAGAAAAATTGATTTTGAACCAAAAATAATTTTGAAATCCCGCCGTAATTCCTCCTACAGTAGCAGGCGCCCCTGTGTCTCTGACATGCCCCGCCCACTCGTTCTTTTCTTCTCTAATGTAAATTTTGAGAGGAGAGGGACGTTGGGAAAATCTCGCCGTGGGCAAAATTAGGAACCATCCCTAATTTAGCCACGAGTCACACTGTGTTTTTTCCCAATAGAAAAATGCAATTTCGAGGAGACGCAGACACTCGCTGGTCTCGACACGCTGTGTGTCTGCCACACACTATTTCTCTCCCTTTTTCGGCGAGAGATTTGTCTGCACACGTTAAAGTCTGCGTCTCCCTCGAATTGCAAAAAAAAATACAGTGGTCATTTTTCGATCAAAAAACTTGAAATTTTTCATGAAATTTCAACTGTTTCTGCAATCCCCAACAATTTCAGTCCAAGAAATTCCATTATTAATTCCTCGTAAAACACGAAAAAAAATAAATAATGTTTTCTAGGTACGGTACAATTCAAAGGAACATTAAAAACAGCAACTGCGTCTTGACACACAACAGACAAAAAATTCGAAACTTGCCCGCGAATTTTTATTTTTTCTACGCGCCAACCAAAAAATCGATTTTTATTTTCATTTCTTTTTTTTGCGTCGCCCAAGATGGCATTTCTTTGGCAGTTCTACACAGAAACATGATTAAAGATAAGTTTTTTTTTAAATGTTTTAGCCCCTTTTCCTTTTGAGTTCACCCAAAACACTCTTGTAATCCCATTCCGAGCAGTTCTAGAAGTCTTTGCTCGGAGTTAGTACAGCGCTCGATAAATTTCGAGCGCACTAGTCATTGCCACTACCAGGAACCTCGGTAGGGACACAATTTTTTACGAAATTGTGGACCGCGGAATACCGCCTGGATTTGACTGGAAAGCAGAGATGAGCAAGACCTGAGGTTCAAATATATAGAACTGCTCTTTAGCCACCGATTTGGGTGGAATGGGAGAACGGGAAACTTGTTTTGGACTTTGCATTGAGCGAAGGAACTTGATTGGAAATTGGGGCATTTATCTTTTTGGGGAAAATCGATCTGGGCTTCTGCTAATTCATGTTTTTTTCAGAAAATCAATCAACCTGCTTTCCGGATAAAATGCACGAGAACTGCAAGTTGGCGTGTTGATCGTGTGATGTCGAAGGCATCAAATCAACTGGAAATTATTGATCAGCTTCGAGGCGATATTTTAAGAATAATGTGGAAATTTTTAATCAAACAGTTAAATGAGGAAACAATTTGGTTCACGTGTTCTTCAAACAACAAATTGAATCGTGTCAGATGTATGGAAAAGAGTAATCAAAATATGCTCTCATCAATTTTCTCAACAATCTGGATTGAATATTTACGCTAACAAACACGAAAAGAATTTTCGATTTTTGGCTGAAACCGTTTTTGATTGGGAACAAAAGAAGTTGTGCAAATGATGAATAATGAAAGTTTTTCGCAAGCTGTTGAGCGTGAGTTTTCGAATTTTTGAAGTTCAAAGCCTTCTACACGGACTTCAAAATTTGAGAAATATATAATTATCATTTCAGCCGTCCTTGATTGTTGGATGTTTTTCGACAAGTTCAACACTCGTTTTCCTACTTATCGATCGTTTTTCCTACTTATCGATATTTATTGGATTTTTGGTGTTAGCAGGAGTTTGCGATATTTGTTCGGTATTATTCCTTTAACAAGACAACTTTTGAAAAATGGTTGGAAATACATTTGTGGTTGATTGTACTTTGAACCAGCTGCATGAATCTACAATGCTCGAAATTTGATTGTTGTTGGGAGCTGAGAAAAGTAAGTAAGACAAATTCTAACTTTGAATTTTGATAGAAAACAACATTTACTTAGACATATTTTATGTGAACCTTTTTTTTCAGATCAACAACAACACTTCGAAATGGATTGACCAATTGTGTTCCAGATATGGTTTTGAAATTGGTAAGTTTTGAAAATTGACATGAATTTCTGAAATATCCAATTTTGAAACTGATAAAATTTCTGTTTTTCTTGATTTTCTTTATGAAACCTTGGATTTTATCAGTTACAAATTGGAATTTCAGCGGAGATGCGGAAGCTATGCCCAATTTTTGAATTTTTATTTAAAAACTTATTTTTTTAAAAGAAATTTCAATGTTTTATTCCAGATCAACAATCTGCAAATTCACTCGATCAATCAATGGACTTGATGCATTCGGTAAGTATTCATAATAAAATAATAGAAAACTTCTGAAATATCCAGTTTGAAACTAATAAAATTCAGAGTTTTCTTGATTTTCTTTATGAAAATCTTGAAAACCTTGGATTTTATCAGTTACAAATTGGAATTTCAGCGCAGATGCGGAAGCCATGCCCAATTTTTGAATTTTTTTGAGAAAAAATCGGCCCGATTTTTTTTGTTAGATGATAAAATAGGTCCGATTTTTTTTTGTTAGATGAAAAAAAAATTAAGTGATCAATTTTGTTTGTATATATACTGAAATATTTTTATTTTCAAACATTCAAAAAATTGAGGCTGAAAATCGTCAACAACAAAACCAACAAAATTCAGATCAAAACATTTATTAGTGCCTCTTCAAAAACTTATTAGCATGTCGATTCGATTGTGCACCACTTTTCGATTGAGTACTTTTGCCATTTGCAGTTCTTGCCGATCCACCCGATTTCCTCCAAACTTTTTTTCTTCCCGACTTCTTCTCTTGAGAATTTCCACCGCCAATTGGTGGACATCCTCCATAGACAGATGTTCCTTTTGGCTGTTTTTCCTGCTGTTGTTGTTGCTGTTGTTGTGGTGGCGGAGGGCGAACAAACCAAGCGGGTGATGGAGCTGGAGCTTCACAAGTTTCAGCAGACAACCTCTTTTTTCCTTTTTGTGGGGTAGGTGGCGGAGGAGGTGTATTCACATGTGGTGTTGATTTTCTTTCTTCTCCTGATGGCACTTCATTCAACTTGTTATCATCATCTTTTGGTGTTTCTTCAAGTTCTTTCTTCTTCTCTTCTTCTTTCAATTTTTCAACTTTCAATGGTTTTGATAACATCGACCATGCTTCATTTTTGAAATAATCTCTCGGATCCTCCCATCCATAAACAATCTTATGTTTTGCTTTTTCCTCTTTCCATTTCACAAATGATGACAAATTGTCAGATTCCCAATCATAAGGATCCAACCATTTTGCACCAGATTCGTCCATTATTGTTTTCAATGTTTGATAGCAAAGATCATAATCAGGTGCTGAATAATAATTGCAGCTTTTCAAATTATCATCGATTTTTTCAAACGAAGCTGAAATTTTTTGGAAATTGAGATATTTCAAAGAATGCTTCAAAAACTAACCGATTTTGAAGAGCCCCTGAAGATTTGCTTGATTTTTCTGTGTATCAATCGGAATCTCTTCATTGACAGCCCAAGGAAGTGGTGCAACCATTTCGGCCAACATATACATCAAAGACCAAACGTCATCTGCTCGACCAAGTTCGATGAGTAGATGAGCATTTGGTGATGCATATTGTTGAGTTCCGCGAAAATCAGTTCGAGGTCGAGCAATTCGAAATTTGTATTGAACACGAGTTGAACTTGGTTCAGTGCTTCTTTTATCCGAGTCTTGAAGATCTTCATATTTTGAAACATCTTGTTTGTTTCTCTTTGACATTTTCACCTTTCCCACCGCCTTTTTCATATTATCCTTTCCTTGAAGTGCCCGATCCAATTTCTTCATTCCACCTTTTTTGTCTTTCACACTCTCCTTCTTTTCTTCCACTGGTTTTTCTTTTTTCAATTCTCGATTACTTTCAGGTGCCATAAGCTTCAAAGGAACATCCTTTTTGGCATCTTTTGCTTTGAGAACAAATCGACGAGCCAATCCAAAATCAAACAAATAAACAAGTCGTCCTTTAAGTGAATCTTCAGCGTGGCCCATTGCAAAATTTGATGGTTTTATATCACGGTGAACAAAACCATTATCATGCAAGAGTTTTACACTGAAAAAATATTATTATTATTTTTACACAATAATTTTTCTATGAACTTACACGTAAAGACATTGTATTCCAATGCGACTCCAAGTTCCAGGAGATAATGTATCAGGGTTTGAAGATTTATAGCGAAGGGTTTTCAAATTATCCCCAAGCAATTCCATGACCAAAAAATGATATTTGATTTTTTTGCCAGCTTGAACCACTTGTGGAAAATTCGGAACTTTTTTAGCTTTCAAATCCCATAAAACATCAATCTCTAATTTGATTGCAGATCCACCTTCTTGCTGATTTGATTCAATTTTCATCGCATAAATTTGATCATCTTGTGATACTTTGAATACTTGCCCAAAACCACCTTCGTCTATTTTTTCAATTATTTTATAACCAGCAACTCTGCAAATGATACTGTAAGCGTCTTACTGTATTCTGATAGGAAAACTTACAAATCACCGACATTGAAAGTTAGTTCTTCGCACTCTTTTTCCTTATCCGACATTATTTTTAGCAATTATATTCGTTCAAAAAATGGCTAACTGAAGAATCCTCTCCTTTTTTATACAGAAATATTCCACGTGGAACGTGTGATTCAGATTTGAGATAAGAATTAAATTGTTACGTGTTCTTTTTCATTTTCAATTTTTGGCGTACTCCATTTGCAACAGCAGGAGACCACAAAATTGTCTATTTTTCCTATTAAACATTTGATTTGAAAAAAAAAACGATCGAGAACTTTTTTATGCAAATCTGCTGTGACATAGTGCACAGCATGAAACACAATTTTAATATCATAAAATGCTCCCACCGATCTCCTGTTGATCTATTCATCTCGATTGTTATAAAAGCAATTCTCTGATCCATAATTCTCATAATCATTTCAACAATGATTTTCCGTATTCTTCTTGTCCTTGCTCTTGTAGCTGGAACTGGTGCTGTCACCAAAGCTGTTTGCCAAGCTTTCTGTTCATCTGTCAATGGTGGAGCATCGTATGATTATTGTTCACCATGGATCAGTTTCTCTCAACAAACCAACAAAACTTGCTACAAACTTTGTGTCAACAATTGTTATAATGTTTATGATGGAAGTTGTATGACTGACAGTAACTTCAGATGTTGTTTGAATACTAAACCAGCTAAAACTCAAGAATTCAAAGTTTCTGGATGCAATATTCTTTACAACAATTTGATTGATGACTATTGGAATTAATTTCTTATGTCTTGTGTTTTTTTCTAAAAAGAAACAAATAAATCAGAGAAAATATTCATTTGAGCTAAGAAAAAATGTTATTGATGTTTCACGGATAGAGACGTTGTGATCTAGTAGCATCTGAAAGAATTTTTCATTTATCAAAAATTCAAAATATCATTCCATTCCATGATTACTCACGAGTTTTCTTTTCACTTTTGTTAGTTGATGGACTTTGGAATGGATTTGGAATTGATTGAAGATGTTCTATTTCACTTTGATCAAAATTTTGACGACGTCCCATCAAAACTTTCTTCTTCTGGCTGCTATCAGTCAATGAAAATTGGCGTTGTGGTCTGAAAAATTTCAAAAGGATTTAGATACGATGGAATGAATTGTTTACTTGGTATTTTGAAATGGATCTTCTGCGTCTTTCAAAAATTCGGTTTGACTTTTTGTTAGAACTTTGTGCTTGGAGTTTGATAATGATTGTTTTCTATCAAACGGATTAGCAATTGCATTTATATTTTCCTGATCTGAATTTTGTCGTCTAATTTGATGTTGTTGTTGTTGTCCAAATGGATCAGCAATAGTATTCAAGTTTTCGTGATCCAAATTGTGTTGACGAAGTATTTTTCGAGCTGAAGCTAAACTCATTCTTTCCGGATCAGAAGCTTGACGTGTTGGAGCAACAATGGGATCAACTATGCTACAAAAATGTATATTTTGGTTGAGCATTTTTCTATGTTACTTTCTTACATATAAGGATTTGGATTAGAGTTGGAAACATCCGAAATAGAATCTTGACTGCGAACAGCTGGCTTATTTTTCTTGTTCGAATTTTGAAACGGATTTGGCATATTTGCAATTTGATCACGGATTGAACTTGATGCTTCAATTGGGCGATTATGGAATTGGTGGAAATATGGATTTCTGAAATATAAGATACATATGAGATGGAACAAGAATGAAAACCAACTCAAAAGTATCCGGAATTTGTCGCAAATCCTCAAGTTGAGATTGAGTTCGGAAAAGCGAACGTCTTGGATTTCGAGGATTTCTCAACGATGATGTGGAAGCACTAGATCTTGTTGATTCAAAAGTACTGTAATCACTGTTTTGTTGCTTTTGCTGTTGTTGTTTTTCCTCGTTCACATTTTGATCCGATGTTGACACCATTGCCAATCCACGACGATTTTCTCTTGCTTGCCAGGTTGGATTTTGTCTTGCTGGTGGTTGAGGTTGTGGAGGACGTGCGAGTGACCATTTTGAGCTTAATTAGAAAAATTGTTAATACTAATTCTTGATCCAGTTCATCACTTACTTTGTAAATTTATTAACTGAAGAAGAATTTACTCTTGTTCTATCTCGGAATGAGAGACGCCCAAACGTATCAATAACAAGACGACGATTATAGTCATTCTTTCCAGTGTGCTGAAAAATATATTTTTGTTTTTTTTTAATAAAATAGATCTCACATAGATGAGGCCTTGTTGAACATCATGAATAGTTTCACCGTCTCGATCAATAAATGTAACACTTTCACAAATTGTTTTCTTGGCTTCAATTTCAGTTTTATGATATTTCATCCAAGAAATAGCCAAATTTATCAATGGAACTTTCTCACGAGCATTAATTTTTGAAGACATTAATGCAATTATTGAATTATATGAAAGATCGGCGATATCATTGGTGTATAGATCTCCAATAATTTGTTGCAAACTCAAAGCAAGACTTTTTATAGAATCATTTGAAACAGTAAAAGAGTCAGCTGTAGCGGTATTAAGAGCAAGAACAGCTTGACCATGTAATGCAAGAGCTTCAAGATGTTCTTCAAGTTGACGTTGAAGTCCAGAAACTCTCCAATTTGAAGCAACTGATAGAACATTTCTCATTTGATCCATTGAAAAATTAATTTCACCAGAATACATCCAATCAATAACTAAATGAACAGCTTTCTCATCAAAATGTGACATATCAATTGGTTTATAAGGACGACGAGAACATGATAAAATACCAGAAATTGTTCCAGAATGTGTTGCCATAACTTCCGAATCAACCACTTCAGTTTGGCCGCCAAACAAAATTATTTTGAGATCTTTTTGAGATCGAGAAGATGTTGCATCCGCGTGAAAAGGTTGAGCAGTACAACTAAAATTTAATCTGAAATTCGGGTTTTACGATTGGTTTGGTAGCTGAGTTCAACTAACTCGAATGACATTTTCTTTCAATTGATCGTTAGATTGCTAATAAGCGAGAATTCTAAAATAACCCGAACCTGTTTTCTATTTATTTCTGATTTTTTTTTGTTTTTTTCACACGTTAGAAAATTTGGAGCACGTTTGATAAATTTATTATTTTGTTTTGTTGACACCAAACTACATTTAAAAATTATTAATTTAGAAAAAAACGAATTCAATTAATTAAAAAGCAAGCGACGCATGTTTTCGACAGTACGAACTTCATTCTTGAAAAGTTTATCATCCCACGATGGGAAGAACTTTTTGAATGTTGGTCCTTCTTGTCCTTGATAAATTGTCTCAATTGTCGTTTTTTGATGTCTTGGCAATTTATCTTTCTCCAAATAACTTTTCGCTGTATTCAACGCCTCTTTTTTCTCATTCGGATTCGCATTTGCGCCAACCCAAACATAAATCGAATTCAATGCATCGAGAATCATAACATCATCACCATCCAAATCTTCTTGTGTGAAATTTGCGATCTCTTCGACGCGAAGAAGACCACTTTCATCAGAAACTTGGAAAAGTAATGGATCGAATGTATTCTTCTTCTTATCATCAACCCAATCATGGAACCATTGGGTGAATTGAGTGTTTTCAGTAGTGTCGAGGACACGTGTCACTTGAGTCCAACTTGGAAGATGCTAGAAAAATCATGATTGATGGTTAAAAAAAACAACGTGGGAAGAGATATGACATAGTGCAAAAAACGAACATGTTGTTTCAAATAATTTTGACCCCAAATCAATGCCTTTGATCTCTCGTCAAGTGTACAATTTTTGCCGATCCATACAAAGATTCCACCGTTCAAAGCATCCAAAATGAAAGCATCCTATAATTTGCTCAATAAAAAGAATCTGGTGAAACTGTTAACTAAAACTTGCATTTGAGTCCAATTGACTTTTCTTGATATCTTCACCTTGCGATACAAGTGAAACTTTCAAGTCACCAGTGGCATCGGAGACTTTCCAAAGAGTAATTTGTTCGCTCAAACGTTTCCAATAATTTTCATCGTCATCTTTTGCTTTTTGAATGTATTTGACGGCAATTGGACCTCCAAAATAACTCCAAAAAATTGGATCCGAATTCCAACCATCGGCATCAAGAATATGAACACTTGATGCACCTTGTCTCTCATGATGCGCAATATTCTTTGCGCGTGACATTCCTTTGATTCTTTCCAATCTTCCACTCTCTGGTGGCATCCAAACATAAATATCTTTTCCCAAATCGAGAATAAATACATCACCCAAATTCAATGCTGATGTATCGCATTGAACTTCAGTGCATCGAACATTTCGTTTTCCTTTGCAATGGAAAAGTCGAGGCTTGAAATTTTTGAAATCTTCAGTCACATGATTATATCCAGATTCATAGCCACCACTAACATATCTAACACCTTCCGAAAAATATGAAAGGAACAATGGAGATTCGTGATCTTGAACTTCCCGATGTTGAACTGGGATACCTCCAAGGCTCTGAATTGTTTTTGGGTGTGTATTTTTTGGATCCGATATTCAACTTACATCATCAATTTCAACTGTCTTGATGGCAGCAACACCAATTTCATCAGTTGATGCATTTTTGCCTAACCAAAAATGAACGTCCCAATATCCCTCATATTTTTGCTGTAAAACGAGTCGTTTAGATTTTCCGAGCGAAGGAAAAACCTACATTCAAAGCAATGTAAGCGTCTCCGTTGTAAAAGATTCCATATTCGAGTTCTGGCACAAGTTCCAACTCGAACTTCTGCAGATATCAATTTGAAAAAAAAAATAGGATGGATTTATTTTCTGAAACGGGCTCAAACCCATTTAAAAATCAGTCAGAAAAAAGTGGATCTCTGCAAAATCCTATTATTCTGACTCACATTAATTCTCCAAACAGTCAAACCAAGTTTATTGGCGATATCTTTCAAAGCTGGATCAGTAGTTGGTGGACGCATAATTGTTGAGGAAAACAACTGAATTTATCTATCCTGACTCTTTTTTTTCAATTCTATCATCTTTCATTTTCCTCATTCGTTCCTCCCTCCTCAAAAGTGTAACCTATCTCTGCCTCTTCAATTTCCCTGATCTTTACTTTAATTTACAGCGGCTCATTGTTTACTACTGGAATCTTTGAACCATCAAAACTTTTTTTTCAAAAAAAAAAAAAACTAATCATAAATTTTGTGCCTGATTTCTTGGTCTCTCGAGAATAAATCATAGAGTTTAGCAAAAGATAAGAAAATGTTAGTCACTGATAAAAAATTTCAAGATTTTTGTAATCATTCCGACAAAAAGTTGAGCAACAGAGGTGAAAAACGATGTTGTTGTTGATGTCTTTTCTGTTATTTTCGTGTGTTTTATTTTCTTCCTCATTGGCCATTAATTGTCCAATTGGATTCGATGACTTCAACGAGAGCACATGTTATAAAGTGAGTAGATCAGAAACAGAAAATTTTCAGGGGACTTGGTTTATTTTTAAAATAAAGATTGTTGAATACCAACTTCCAGATAATTTATGAGAGAGCAAGTTATTTGGATGCTTCTACGAAATGTGGACAAATTGGTGGAACATTGATATCGATTCATAATGCGATAGTGAGCAAGAATCTCAATTTTCTTCGATTTCAAAAATTTTCCAGGATAACGCATTTCTTCTCAAAATAATCAATGAGACAACTTGGATTGGTCTTGAATGTTATTCAAATGAATGTCAATGGGATGATGGAAGTGGAACTATTTCAAATTACAGTAATTTCTATGGAAATCAGATTCAACCATCGGTTGGAAATTGTGTGACAGTTGATTCAGCTATTGGAAAATGGTTGAATACTCCTTGTTCTTCAACATTTAATTTTATCTGTGAACGTACACCAATTGAAGAATCATGTGCTTTAAGCTATTCGGGTTTTTGTTATAATCCTTATACAATCGCCTTATCGGAAAATGATGCCGAAACAGTTTGTCAACAAGAATGTGGTCATCTTGTATCGATTCATTCATTCAATGAAAACTCGAATATACGAACACTTTTTGATGCAAATTTATATAATTATGTGAGAATTGGGGCGAAATATGATGAAACTTGGACTGATAATTCATCTTGGACTTATCAAAATATCGGTTACAAAAATCAAAATTTTGGTTTATGTTATAGTTTAGCTCTTACAAATGATGTTGTCAGTGTTGGTAAATGGATTAGCAGTAAATGTGCAACATTATTACCATTTGTTTGCAAACGTGAAATTGGTGCAATTTGTGGCACAACTCCATCACCAACTCTGGCTCCAAGCCAATGTGTCGGTCCACAATTCGGTGAAAATCAGGGGTATATTTATTCGCCAGATTATCCATATTCATATTTTTCATCGAATCAATCACAATGCACTTATATTTTGAGCACACCTTTGAATTCGTTCACAAGTGTTGTATTTTATGATTTCTCATTTGATCAATATTCTTCAATCATGCTTTATAATGATATCGAAGATATGAATCCATTCGTAATTTTCGATTATTTTAATCCACCTCGAGGAAGTTATAATTCTACTACAAATACAATGAAAGTTGTATTCCATCCAAGAAATCAGAATACAAATAATACAAAATATTTGTGGAGTATATACTATTTCCCAACATATTTAAATAATTCAGTATTGACAACTACAACAACTGAATCACCATTTAATTCTACGCAACCTTCTCAATCAACAACAAAAATAATATTTACTTGTGGACCATCAAAATACTACGTTCCACCCGCTGATATTATTTATCCAAATGGAGTTTACTTGCCATACGATCAGAAATGTTATTACAGTATATCAACATCTTTCGGAAACCGGTTAGTTGTGATAGACGAAATTATTTAAAAAAAATATATAAATTTAGAATTGGTATCACTTTTTCCACGGTTGATTTACAACATTCGAGCAATATTACTGTATATGATGGAGCTTCAACATCTTCTTCAGTTATGCTTTATCTCGATTATTATAGTAGTAATGGTGGTCCAAGAACTACAACTTCAAATCATATGCTAATTATATTGAACACACGTTCAAGATATGATGGTTTCCGTGCCAAAGTTACAAATATAAATTGAATAAAAATGTTATAAAAATAAAATAGAACTTTGTCAAAAATAGAACCAGTTCAAGGTCACACACAATCTTCAAAAGTATTTGGAATTAAAAAAAAACACAAATATTTAGTAAAGAAATAAGAACGTCCTCACAGTTGGCAGTTTTGATTTTTTTTTTGAAAAAAATTGTTTTTTTCTATTTATGATGATGGTATGAATCATCTTTCGAACTTTGCTTCTTTTTTTGTGTAACCTACAAATTGTGTATTTTTGTCATGTTAGGCAAAGAAGAACAAACATTGTAAATGGGTTTGTCTTCGATCTCAAAATAAATTCATTTCACCACAATTTCACTCTTTCCCACTGCTCACATGTTATCATTTTAATTTTCATCGAAAATAAGAAAAAAGTTTTATTGACCTTTATCAATATTTTGATGTCACCCTCAAACTAAATAGGATTAAATGTCATTAAACTCCGCCTATTTCTCTTTTTCCCAATTTAAAAACTATCTATCTGGAAACCGGAATTGAATTTATGTTGGCTTTTTTTCGCATCGTTCGTTTTGTTATTTTTTCAATAGAGAAACATAAATATTTATTTATTCATTTGATTTTTTGTTGAATTTTCAGATTTATATTTTCGATCAACGAAAAATGAAGATTTTTGCGATTTTATTGATTCTTTTTAGTGTTATGATTGGCACTGTGGTGAGTCATATTTCATTTGAAAACTTTGAAATCTGATTTTTTTGAAGCAATCTTTCAATGTTCCTCCAACCGGAATGTGTTATGTGCCAAGTGGTGGAAATTGTTATCGATGTGATTGTCAAAAACCACTTGCTTGTTACAAAGGAACATGCCGATAAATATCCCAAATATTTTTTTTGTTTGTGATTTTGAAAAAAAAACGGGATGGCTTCATTTAATGTTAACATTATTACAGTATATTATATGATAACTATTTGTAAAAAAAAATAAATCGAAAACCCGAAAAATAAAACTTGCATGCATTTAACTTCTTCTTGATAATTTATAGATTCCAAAACTGATTGAGGCAAAGCAAAGAACGGCGAGAATGATGTTTTCGGTTTTTTCGCTTGGCGAAATATGTTTCCAGATTTTATCCAATTTGTTCTTTTCGGTTTCAAGTTTTGGAATTATTTTTTCAGCTACAACTGTTTGAATACTTTGAGCAGGAGTTGGTTCGGGAATTTGAGGTTCTTCGATTTGTTCAGGTTCAGATTCTGGTTCATCTTCTTCTTCTGATTCGAATTCGGAATCATGGAAAAGTTCGACATTTTCAGAGAAAAGGCTTCCTTTCGATTCTTCATCTTTGTCGAGAATCAACAATTTGTGAGCCTTAAATTTCATCTTATTTTGTTTTCATCATTTATAATGTTACCTCATTCAAACTGGACAATTCCATCGGAACTCCACCTTCTTCAATATAAACTTTTCCAGAAGACAATTGATAGAGTTTTTCGGTTGTTTCTTTAACACGAACAACAATCAAAAATCGTTTTGGACGAGGTTCTCCCAAATTTTCTTCAGGAACTTGGAAGATTGGAATAAAAAGAACATCAATTGAAGATGTGAAATTCGCAACATCTTGTTTCATTGCGGAAATACCAGTCAATTGTTTGGGTGGAAGCTGAAAAATATAGTTTTCATTTGAAAAAAAAAATGATATTTTCACGAAAAACCTTGATAAGTGGAGGTTGAAATTCTCCAGCAACAGCTCTTGTAAGTGCCATTCTAAAAATAACCCGTTGTTCAGCTGTCATTTCAACACCAGTCACTGTGTTATATTCATCAACTCCGATGCACATTATCATGAATTTTCGAGAATTAAGAGCCGCGCAAATTGAAACTTGCAATTCGTAGGTTTTTGTTGTTTTATATTCTTCTTGTCCCAACAAAATTGTCCAGATTCCTGATATTTCCTGAAATCAATTCATTTTCCCAGCACTCTTCAAACAAAACTTACTGGAAATTGTTGACGATACTCAAAGTACTTTGGCATCTGAGTTTCGTATAAATCAGAAAATCCTCGGTCGAGTGAAATTGTCACTTCTGTAGTAACTCGATGGGTTTTTTCATCTTCAGTGACTTTGCTAACCAAAACATTGTCGTTATTCTCGTCTTGTTTTTTGACTTTTTCAAGAGTTTCTTCTTGCATTTTTCCAGATTTCAATTGATAACTGACACCGCGAGTGACGCTGAAATCTATCTAGTCAAAAATGACACTTTATAACTTTTTTTACCGTCCATAACGAAAAGTATCTTTGGCAATATCATAGGTATCATCGTAAACAAAACCAGATGGTCCCGAAAACTCGGCATACTTTTCAGTATTGACTAATTCGTCAAATAAATTATGACGACGATTTGCTTGAAAGTCACCAGCTTGTTGATATCTTGCGTGTTCTAATAACGTAGGAAAGCTATCATCATCGTCGCTTGCATCAGAAACAAGCTTATCCGGGCAATTTCCATCTTCTGTTTCAGACTCTACATCTGCCAACTTCTTGTATAAATAATTCTCTGAAAAAATTAATTTCATTCGTGAAAAATAATAACTTTTTACCTGGTAAATCTCCTTCCTGTGAGAAAATAGTATCAGTTTCATAAAGTTCATCGACTGGAACATTCATTTTGCTTCTCGGAAGACTGAAAATTACACAAATTGGGAAGAATAGTCGCGAGCGGCCTCGAGAAAAAAAAAAAGAAAAGCACACACGTTTGAAAAAGAAGAAAGTTGTGCAATTTTCATCGCGCATCCGACAAAAACGGTGCAACGCCTAGCGGTGTAATTACCCCCACTTCATCAAAAACAAAAAACATAGCGAAAATCAGCGTATCGAGATCTGTGCGAATGACTTTGTTTGGAATTTTTAGGGGTCCTGGGAAGAAAGTTAGCCTCCGCTGCGAGACCAATCGAAATTAAAAACACATGCGCCTTTGATACCGTACCTCTTTTTTTCAAAATGAAAAATAGAGAGCGCGGCAAACGAGAGAGTGCGAGAGATGTGTGAGAACAAAATGTGTGCAAACACATGTCCGCAAACACCGTTGTCACTGCTTACCATGACTCTTCATTGCATGGGAAAAACATGTGTGAAAGTTTGAAAAAATTAAAAATGTTTTTTCAAGGCGCACTATGTTCGTTGCAAGAGCCTACAGTAATTCACACAACAGTTTCAAGGAACATTATTCGTTTCACTCTATCGTTCCAAGACCAATGTGTGTTTCGAGCATTTTCTCTTTTTTCTTTTGACCTAAATTTTTGGCTCGCGCGCGCGTTGTTTGAAAGTTTCTAGTTTGATGATGGGCGGTTTTTAGGCCAGGCAGTCAGTTTTGTCTCCGTTTTGTCATCTTCGAGTAGCGCTGCTCTATTTTTAACGTCTTGACTTCTACTTCTACTAAATAAAGAATTTAACAAACTTGCAGGTGATGGGGACAAATCTAACACTTCTGATATCATTTTTATTAACCCTTGGTAAGCCGAAAACGACCATTGCAATGCGTGATTGTAATTTGTTTTTTTCAGCTGTAAATACTTACGAAATCCCCAACACCTCTTCACAATGCCCTCCAAACTACAATGGATCGATAGCTGGAAGCGCCTGTAGTCAAGAGGTAAATTTCTGTGGTTTTTTGGAATCAAAGTATTTACAAACCAATTTCAGTACACCCTTTGCGTGAATGGAATTCAACAAGCAGCTGTCTGCCAAGAAGGTTTTGTTTTCTATGAGAATGCATGTGTTACTATTGAAAACTCGCCTGAATGTCAGACCAGTGAAGAACCAACGGAAAATGGCTATCAATCGCAGCCACCCACACAAAATGAAGTGGAAGCAGAAGATTTTGGTTCGTTATTTTCATTGTGAATTTACAACAGTTCAATTATTTTCATTTTCTAGATTGTTCATCGAAAGAAGATGGAACATATCAAAACGGCTGCAGCAATATATTCTTCAAATGTGTCAATGGACAAGGCTTATCCAATGTTCTGTCCATCAAACTTGGTTTATCTCGCTGAATACAACCAATGTTTGGAATCATGCGACGCAGTTCCCCCACAAGTTGAAATTCCAACCACAACAGCACCATCAACAGATGAAGTTTATGATGAACCAACCATTCCATCTGTCTCAGTTGGAGAACACTTTGATTGCTCAAATTTAGAAGATGGAAATTACGTTGAAGGTTGTTCATCGGTTTACTACGTGTGTTCAAATGGAAATACTCTCGTCAGTCATTGTCCAGCTGGATTGGTTTATAATCACGCTCAAAAAGTATGCGAGTATACTTGTGATTCAACCACAACCACTTCCACATCAACGACTACCATTGTTCCAACAACCGAAGAAGTTGTCGCTGAGGAAGAACCAATTGATATTTATACACCAGTTCCAACAGAAGATACAACCACAACAGAAGCTGAAGTGCTCTACAGCTCTTCTACAACTACCACTGAAGCACCAATAGCTTCCTCGTCAGAATTACCAACTTCTTCTGAGGAACCAATTCCAACTTCGTCCGAAGAACCAATTTCATCATCTTCTGAACAACCAGTTGCCACTTCAACTGTCGCTGATGACGCTGTTCCAGTTCCAGTTGCAACCTCGACAGTTCAACCAATTCCAGAAGTTACATCTGGATATTCTGTCAATTCCAACCAAGTTTGCCAAAACGGACAGATCACAAGCTTCGGATCGTGTGCTTCTCGTTTTTCAAAATGCCAAAACAATGCGATTGTCAACAAGCAATGTCCAGTCAACACATTGTTCGAAAGTGCTCTTCTTCTTTGCGTTTACGATCTTCCACAATGTCAACCATCTGTCACACCAATTCAACATTTCATCTACCAACAAAGTGATCGTGTTGTTAGTCCATTTGATGATAGTATCGCTTTGAGACCACGCAGATATCGTCCAAATCGTAATCGTGGACCATCTCGTAGACCAATCTTCGATGATCAACAATATATTGATAATCCTTTCTTTGTTCCACCAAGAAGATCTCAATATCGTCGTCGTGGACCATCATTCAGAAGACGTCAATCGAGAAGATTCTTGAGACGTGAGTATTTACTTTTTGATTGGCTTAGCAAAAATATGACAGTCTTGTCGCTTGTGGCAACATTTTCTAGAAATGCTAATTTAAGAAAACGTGTAAAATAGAATAAAATTTGTTTTACACGTTTTTCATTTTTGGCATTTCTTAAAATGTATCACGATAAAAAATTTTCCCTCCTTTTTTCCATTCTTCTGAATCTAATTGTTATGATATTTTCAGCATCAATCGATTCGGCTTTCGCTTCTCCATTCCATCGCCGTGCATTTGTTTCTGATGTTTATTCCGACAACAGACGCACCCATCAAGGAAAAATCGAGTATGGAAACAGCCGAGTTGCTCAAGGAGACCGTACTTTTGTCGTTGATGATGCATTCAAAGGTGCTCGTCGATTTGGCTTCCACTCAAATATCAACGATGTATTCCCGAAATCTGCAACTCAACTCGAAGTCGAAGGATCTGGTTACAATCCACAGAAAGGTTTTGAAGATCGGGATCGCGAAGAGGCAGAAGTTGTGGAAGATGAAGGACCAGAAGAGCCAGTACTTACTCGCCGCAAGAGATATGCACCAGTCAGCGCACCAACAACTTATTCCACCCAAACCACCGCAACATACACCAACACTCAGCAAAACAATAGACAAGCTCAAGTTGTAAGATTTATAGATAATAATTCTTCAAAAATCTTGAATTTCAATTTTAAAAATATTTTTTAGAACCAAAACTGTCAAGGTGTTACCACCCCACAATTCTTCAACTTCGGACAATGTTTCGATGAGTTTATCTATTGTAGTGGAACCGGGGTCAACAGAGTGAGTTTTTCTAACAAAAAAAACGATTATTTTCAAATATTTTAAAATTTTCAGTTTGCTGCTTGTCCAATTGGCGAGCAATTTGACACCACAATCAACTCTTGCTCTTCGGTTTGTGGAAATTCTTCAACTTCTGCCGATGTTACAGTTGGAGGATATGATTTCGTCTCATCGAGCACTACCTCTTCCCCAATTGGAGAAGATCAAACAACTACAACTTCGCAACCAATTGCAGTCACTGTTGAAACAACAACATCTTATGGAGAATCCACAACTTCTACAGCTGTTGCACCAACTCCAGCGCCAGTTGGAGATCGTTGTAATGGTATCAATGAAGATCTTGTTGCACTTGGTTGTTCACAAGAATATATTCATTGCTCTGGTGGAATCGCTATCCGTCGTCTTTGCCCAGCCGCTTTGTATTTCGATGAAATCGCACTTGTTTGCAATTATCGTGAAGCGGTTGCTGCTTGTAATGGCAGCGATGATACTCCATCAGTATTCCAAACCACTCAAAAACCATCTCAAGTTTCAACAACAACAACATCTTCACCTCAAGAATCAACATATGGTCCAACAGTTGCAACACCTTACAAACCAACTACAACAACTGTCACCAGTGGATATGGACAAATTGTATCAGCTTGTTCTGGATTGACAGATGGAGCTCATGGATCTGCATGTGCCACATCATTTAATGAATGCGCTAATGGAACATTGGTCAAAACTTCGATTTGTAAACCTGGAGAAGGATTTGATCCTTCTGTTGGAGAATGTATCAATTTCGAAGATATTTCTGATTGTTCTCAACAGCCAACCACCGGAACACCAGTTGTTGGAAATGATGAGGTAATTGAGAAGAAAAAACTTGAATTTCTTTAAAAAATATTTTTCAGACAACCACCACTGCTGCGACCACAGTTCCATCCAATTCCTACAGCTCAAGTTGTCAATCTGGTGCTCGTGCTTCTATTGGATTCTGTGCTTCGAATTATCTTGAATGTGTCGAAAACGCATACATCTCGCAATCTTGCGAAACTGACCAAGTCTTCGACTCAAACTCTAACAAATGTGTCGCCAAAGAAAACTGTGGACAAGCTTCTGTTTACCAAGTCATCAAAAACAACGGAAAACCAGATTCGTCACAACAAGGAGGATATCGATCAGTTGATAATCGATGCGCTTTGGTCAGCAACAATTCGGTTGTCTCAATTGGACAATGTCGAAACAGATATATTCGTTGTATTGATTCAACATCTTCAATTGAAAATTGTCAACCAAATCAAGTTTTCTGCAATGTTCAATTGAAATGTGTCGACAAATGGTCGATTCCACATTGTGCTCGTGCCGCAGCTGCTGCTCAATCATCATATGGCGGAGTTGTCGCTCAAGCTCAACCATTCAATTATGGTGGTGCTGCTGGTGATGCGTTTTGTCAAGGAAAATCCGATGGATTGTACAAAAATCCATCTGATTGTTCAGCAATTCTTCAGGTTAGTCTATTTATTATTCCACTCATAATAAAATTAATTTTTTTAGTGCTTCGGGGGAGATTTGTTCGAGTATCCATCTTGCCCATCGGGACTCGCTTTCAATGAAATCAGCGGAAAATGCGACTACCCACAAAATGTTCCAGGATGTGATGTGAGCCAAGACGATCAAGGAAGTGAAGGTAATTTGTTTTCAAAAATTCTGTAACTATAAAAGTAATCCTATATTTTCAGTTGGAGGATGTGGAGTTCATGGTGCATTCATTGCCGATTCAGACAATTGTTCAATCTTCTACCGATGTGTCTGGGGTCGACGAGTCGAAATGACTTGCCCATCTGGAACAGTCTTCAATCCATCATTATCAGTTTGTGATTGGCCAAGTTCTGTTCCATCCTGCAATGCCAATGCTTCCCCTTCTGATGAATCTGACCAATCCTCTTATTCTTCTGCATACCAATAAATGGACGGACGAAACCATTTATTTTTTGTTCAAATCTTTCTAACTACTAACTACCTATTTAGATCTCTCTAGATTATTCATGTTGTCATAATAATTTATTTGCATGCTCAATATAATCGTTTTTTGTCAAATAAACAAGTGCTAGGCTATCTCAATTTGTACACTCTCATCATTATCATCGTTTTTAACGGTTAATACTATTATTGGAGGGCGGGCATAACCATGTAATTGCTCATAGCATCGCAGTCGGCGAGTTGTGTGAACAATAATTAAGGATAGGAATGCCCAAATAGCAGGAAGAATGAATTCGCAAGCAATGAAAATCTTCAAAAAGAAAATGGTTGATTTGTTTTTTTTTGGAAAAAATTGCTCACATAATGCTCATTTGCTAGTTTTTTCGGGCCTGGATTATTAATTGACAAATATTTGTAATATGCTCTTATCGACCAAACTGGAGCTCTGATCAACAAGAAAAGCAATTGAATTGTTGTGCAAGGCAATGTCAAAAGTGGTTTTCTTGTCCACATTGCAGCACCAAGACCCAAAACACACGTGAAAATATCTGCAAACATTCGAGCAACCTGAAAGGAACATTTTGAAGACTTTGTAAGGATTTATTTGAACTCACCAAATAATACAAATCGAAACTGTTGAAATTCTTATAGAATCGCCACGCATTTGGATTTTGTAAAGTATCATCGCGTAATAAATATGCCCAATGCATTATATCAACAAGACACATGAACACGAAAAATATTTTGAGAAGAAAAAATCGAGTTTGTGGATTGCAACATGGCCAAAACTAAAAGGTCAGTTTTTTTGGAACTTGGGGGGAAAATTTAAAAATGAAAATTCCAAATTATTAAAAAAAACGTGAATTTTTGACGTGATCGAAATAACATTTCCAAAAAAAAGTCGAACCTGTGTATTATTTATCTGCGTCTGTCCACCTTGCTCCACATCTTCTCCATTCGTATCATTATTATTGTCTTTCGTTCGAACCGATAGATTTCGCGGAACTCGCGGTGAACTATTCATACTCTCCTCGTTATTATTTCCACTAACAATTTCGCCGTTGATTTTGACCAAAGTGTTTTTTCGCGATCGAATCTCACCAATTTGTAAGTCAATCGTATTTCTGCGGCTCGCGTCGTTCGAATCTTTTACCTGGGAATTGTAGGGAGATATTAGGGTGATTCGGGAATTATTGAGAAGACCTTTTCTGATTGAAAATTGGGACCGCAAACTCTGATTTTTTATGGGACCACTCTTACCTGAACATTGACAGTCTTTCTTGATTCGGTGTTTGATGTGTTCCCCTGTTGGGTGAGAACCACCTGACAAGGACCAGATGGAGATGACTTCAGTGCTATAAAACAAAATCTCGATCGCCCTTTTTTTTGAATAAAAAAGAATCCCATCCCCTCTTTTTGCACATACTAATAATATATGCGCAAAAAGATATATACTAATTTATACTATGTAAAATTATTTAATCGAAGCGCACTAATGGAAAGAAAGAAGAGTTGTCAGTGGCAGAGAGAAAACCAAACCAACAAAAAAAAAGTGTGAAGAGCAAATTTATTTTCAGCCTGTGTTGTTTTTTCTATGATGAGCTAACAGAGAGGCGAAACAAAATAGTGTGTTATGATTGAATTAGAGAATGCACTCGTTTTGGTGGCCGCATTTGTTTAGTGATTTTGAATACGGGGAGGGATAAGAGAAGAAACAAAGAGAGGGATATTTTTCTAATCTGATGAAGAGATTTGGAATATACTTTAGTTTTTTATTTGGAATGTGTGGGGAAGATTGGTTACTGTAATTGCACTGAACTGGAATTTTTCCTAAGTTTTGATTAAAGTTGGGACTACTGTAATGTCTAAATTTTGATATTTAAACTAGGATTCAGGTTCTGGAAACGATAATCTAACAGTTATAAAATCAGATATCGTATCCACACCTGACGAGACTTGTCCAAAATGGACACTGTACTAAAATTTTCAAAGGTCACACTGTACATTTTTTTCCGAAAAACGTGTAGTTTTCATAGATTTTCAGCCGATTTTGATGAAAATTTTCAAAAATTCAAAATTTCACGCTGCACAAATTTTTTTTTGCAAAATTTCCACGCTGCACAAAAATTTTAGGACACTCTCTCGCCAGGTGTGATCGTATCTGAAAACGTATTAGATTTTAGGTAGAAAATAGCGACTTTGCCACGTCGTAACTACTTATCATTTAAGTGAGTTGTGAACCCTAGGATTTTTAGAAGATCTTTGGATTTTCTATTTTTGTTCGCGACCTTCAATTGTAAAAAAAAAATTAAAGATCAAAACTGGAAACTATTTTTTTATTTCGAAATCATTTTTAAATACTAATTTCGACATTCAAAAACATGTTATCAATAATTCTGGAAAAGAAATAAATCTTTCTCCCGAAAAAATTCTGAAAACAATTCGGAGACAGAAAAAGAGCATGGATAAAATCTCGAAAATCGATGGAATATATAATCGTCTTCATCTTCTTCTTCATATTTTTCTTTCCACTAATCCTCTTCCATCAAAATTCCATGGAAACATAATCGAATAAATGACAGATTTTCCGCCAACGTTTTTTTTTTGACTCACCTGATTAGCAATAAAAAGCAAAGAATACGAAGAAAGTGCTGAACAGAAACAAATATAGGGATTAAGTGCGAGCTGAAAATAAAAAGAACGAATGACATAAGAAGCGTCGAACAGAAGAAAAAAAAAACAAAGAGAAAAGTTCGGAAAAAATAGGGAGAGAAGAAACTTGAAGAGGAAAAAAGGAAAAACGGCACAAATCAAGTTATGCATACTTTTACACTTAAACTTTTATTCGGACGCTGATGAGACGAAGAAAAAAGGCGAAGAGAAGAAATAAAGAATGTGGGTGGGCGGGGTTGGATTTCAGCCTGTTTTTTTGTGAGATTTTCTCATATTCTCAAACTTACTGAAAATACTGTTCAGAAGAGAGCAAAGACTTCGAGATCTTTTTTTTCAAGTGAAAATTGTAACTTCAATATTTTATAGTGTCGAACACAAATTTCTCAAGCAAATTCGACAAAAATAGAAGAATACGATGATTTCTATGAAATTCTAAGAAAATATAAAATTATAGGTTTCATACCTTTCTCAGAACATCAAAGTTTGAGTTAATCCTTTGCGAAGAGATCTGATCTCTGAGGTTTTATCATTCAAAAACTGAAATTCCAGACAGTTTATTTTTCACTAACAAAAATTCAATTTGGGAGTTTGGTATTAACTTATCACTTTAAAAACATTTCAATGATGTCCTATTATTTTGAGAAAATAATATTTTCTCTCTCTCTCCAAAAAAAAAGTTGCGAACCTCGTTAAAAACAGCTCATTTTTCGTGGAACCCCGAAAAAAACACATTTTTCTGCCAATTCCAAAAACATCTTCCGCGAAACTTTTAAAAACTCGTTTGATTCTGTTAATAATTCATCTCAAAAGACATTTTCTTCTCAAATGCGAAAAGGAAAGTGGGAAAGGAAATGAGCTGCTAAACAAAAAAAAACACATCAACAAAATAAAAAAGAAAAAAAAAAGAAAAACTAGGCAAGGATAAATGGAATAAGGATGAGGATGAGCTAATCCGAACAAACCAGATTAGATTAGTAGTTTTGGTTTTTATACGCAAAGGTATTCTCTCCAGAAAAATCAGGGACTTTTTGCAAAATAAAATAATCTTGACGTGAAAATTCAACGTGGATTTTTAGCCACGAAATCAAGGTGACCCAGATTTTGCCTATAAATTGGGGCTTCCCGCCAGTTTTGGTCATATTTTTTGAGAGAATCAAACAGTTTTTGGGAAGAATGGACTCGCGTTCAACTAAAACTCCATACAATAGTATCTATGAACCGATTAAAGTGAGTTGATCAGATCCAAACTGATAGAACTAGTGTGTTTCTCAGAAAAATGCGCCCAAAATCGATGAACTCTGTTGTTGTGTTCATGGAGTTCAATGTGCAATGGGTAAAGCGAATCCGGTTGCTTTGGCTGCTGCAGCAGCTGCAACTGGAAAACAAGAAGATGATCAATATGTCAATTTGATGGCACCACCAACTGCTGAATCAAAAATGGTATCCCAATTGACGACAAAGTTGCATAAGTTGGCGGCTGATGAGAGAGCGTCGAGAAAATGTGAAGCTGTGAGCCTTGACTCGCTTCAACATTTGCCACCGCCTCCTGCATCTTCGGTAAAGGGTCAATATCGGAAACCGTTCAAAAATCCAACCGATACCGATCAATCTTATATCATGCTTGGAACTGAAGATCAAACAACGAAGTCATCACTTCCACCAACTGATTCGACATATTCAAAGGTCACCAAACCCGATGATTCGAATTTCAAATCATATGCAGCAGCAGTTTATTTGGGTGCAATGACACGTTCACAAGCCGAGCAACAAGTTGCCAACATCACTGAATTTGCGCTTTATCATCATTTTTCGAAGACTGCAAAACTGGATACTCTTTGTGATGCTTTGCCATTGATATTGGTTTATAGAACATCATCGAATCAATTCAAGCATTATCCAATTCGCACGACTTCGAGTGGCGGTGAAGTTCAATATTTTGTCGATTATGGAAGAGCGAATGTTCGCAAACATTGGTCATTGAATCAACTCGTCAAATATTATCAGACCCATGTTTCATTCGATGCCAATAATCAAGGAATTGCTGATGTATTCAGCGACTGGCATGATTGATTGAACTACTGAATTTTTCGTAAAGTAAATGTTTTCTCGGTGTTCTTCTTTTGTTCAGTTCAGGCTCGAAGGGACCAACAAAATCGTATGTTCGAAGACCTAATTTGTTTCAAAAAAACCGGTCCTTCTGAAATTTATTCCGAACACGTGACCATACATAGTTCTAAAAGAGATTAGAAATTAGAAATTCATTTCATAAATCAAAATCACATAAAAGAGATCAATACTATAATACACACACGTAACAGTTATTAGCTGCGAATCCAAATCAAATTATAGCTAAAAATTTGCTTAATTAATTAACAAGTCGTCTTTTTCTGAACAAATTATTGCTCTCGATAGCCTTCTTATCATAGCTTTCACGTGTTGTAGTTGTTGTTGGTTGGGTTGATGTTGTTGGTCGTGAAAATGATCGATTACTACATTTGTAAAGAGTATTAATATGAGCAATATCATTTGAAGAGAAATAACTGCGCGATTTCCACGGAACACTTCGGAAATTGTAATGCATAATTGAATCAGCATCATATCCTCCCATGTAATAACTTTTGACACGTGGATAGATTTTGTAGTTGTAATGAGAAGCACTTCCACCAACTCTTGGATCACGATCATCTCTTTGATGTTCGTGATAAAATCCAAGAATATGCATCAACTCGTGGATAACAGTTCCTCTTCCATTGTATTTCAAACACGATGGATCGAGTTTCATGCGAGTTTCGACATTTCCTTCTGATGTTCCGAAAAGCCATTTTGAAGTTTGTCTTCCAATATAAGAGAAACATCTTTCGAGTTTGTAATATTTGTTGATTTGCAAATAATATTTGTCACTTGGATTTCTTGGGCGGAATCGAATACAAGTTACTGGTGTAAAAGCAGCCATTGCAGACAAAATTGTATTTCTTTCTTCTTGTGTGTAGTGTAGTGCAATATCATATGGAACATCGCCGTTTGGCCAAATATGTGTATTCCATTGCCATGGATGAATTGCGATTCCTCGCTTTTCTCTAACACTTGGAATTTTCACAGCGACTTGATCTTCATCATCTTTGTTTTCTGGGTCTGGAACTGATCTTCTAGTTGGAATCTTGACAGCTACTTCATCATCTTGATCAGGATCAGGGATGACAGCGATCTAAAAAAAACAAATTATGAATTGTTTCTTCTCAAAAAGTATAAAGACCAACCTTATCATCGAACGCTGAAGAGAGGCTTGCTAGAACTAGTAATTGAATTGAAGCTAAAAGTATGAATCGGTTCATATTTGAGAGGAGAATTAGAACTATACATTTTGCAGATTTTGCAGCGCCTTTTGTAGTGATTTGATCGATCTCCGCCCACTCTCATTTACCCTGGCGGAAGAAAGGGGAGGTTTGCACTTTTGAGAGATGACCATGACCATCAAGACGAGATCGATCAAAGAAGGGATTGAATCAGATGGTGGCGAACACCTACGCTGAAGAAAAAACACAGACACGAGACAAATGCAAATTAGATATTTTATGCAATATAGACACAAATTAGGATGAGTGAGTGGGATGAACAAAAAAGAAGAAGAAGGTATCGGAACCGGTTGAACTAGTGAATGATAAGAGAAAAGAAAACATTGTAAGGAGGTGGACGGGGGAGGAAAAGGTAAACTGGTTCTGTTCCAGAATATGTTTACGGTGAGTAGTGAGTTATGGTAATTTTTTAGAAAATTTGAAGTTTGTGCGGATTTTGCATGGAACTTTAGATTTCGAGTAAATCTCAGAATTAAACTTACGTTATCTAGAGCAAACCCTAGAGACCTTGAGAAAAATAGTTTTAGTTCATTTTTTGCACGATTTTATTCTGTTTATGGGAAACTGCGTTTTTTATAATAAAGGTTGCAGAAACTCTAAAAGTTTGAATTTAAATTCCCCTTTTGAACTTGAAAATTAAGAATTTTTCTTGATCTTCAAATCATTTCCCAGTTTTCGTAGATCTCAAAAGATCACTTTCGATATCTCTGTATTTTTTCTGATGTCCCAAAATCTACAGTATCCATTCTCTCATCTTTCACACCTCTTCAGAAATGACCAAACCAGTTTCTATATTTTCTCTCCACACACCGGTTTGATTACACAACCAAACCGTTCTCTCTTCTTTTCATTTGGCGCCTGTCCAAAACTTTATAATCGCTTCCGAATCTCATTAGATCAAAGAATCTTTTCCACTACTATAATCATCTCATGATTTTAATGTCAACTTAGGCGCCTGAAGATTTACAACTACTACGAAATCTTTGAAAATCTGACGAATTTCCGGTTGATACCAATATTCATTGACCTTTTTTCTGCAACTTGGAGATGAAATTTGAAAGAAAAAACTTGTTTTTTTTTGTGTCTCGCCTTTTTTTTGTACAGATAATACGGTGACACAGTTTTTGAAAAAAAAAGTTTGATTGGACCACCTTGTTCATTTCTGTATTTTGTCACGTTGACAGGTGAGTTAGTCTCGATTTTTCGAAAAAGTTTCGATAATTTTCTAGGGTGACTGTAGCTGAACTTCTCGGAAATATACAGTTCTAGAAAGTAAATTATTTTGTTCTTGATGTTTCGATTTTTGTTCTAACGATGAAAATCACGTTAACAATAAATTTTGAATTAAAATTTAACAAAAAAGTTCACACTTTTGATACCTTTTTTTGAAATCTCAATGATCAGGGTGTGTGTGTCTGTTTTTCTTATTGGATTGATCTTTTTTCGGTTGAGAAATGATCAGAATCAGATTTTTGAAATGTAGAATCTTGTTTTTGAATGTGTTGCCAAAAAACTAGGTGTTTTGGATTTTTATAAGCTCGAAAATAAACAGCAGATTAATTTCTGATGTAAAAAAACTCAGATATCCAAAAACGTGGATTTGACGAAGATTTCGGAAACAAACACTTTTGCGAGTTGATCAAAAACCAATGTCAGACTTTGGATAAAATATTGAACTTTATAAGTTTGATAGAAATTGTTGTTCACTTCATATATTTATTTTTATTACAATGAGAATCCCATCATAAATAATGCAAAGTTGTGAATTATCTAGATCATAGAATAATTCTGGAAAATGTTCAAAATCATCCAGGGTTCCAACTTTCAACCTGTGCTTAGATAAGCTAAGTCTTCTTTCGAATATAATTCCTTCATTCCAAAATTTTCAAACATCTATTTCTCTCACCAAATGGTGATCGTTTACAAAAAAACGATCACTTGATTTTTTTCCATTATTTCTTTCTCTACAATAAAAAAATCACATGAATCACTTGAGAAAAAGTGCAACCTCATAGATTTTCAGTCCAAAAATCGGAACTTAATGAATCATGATGTTGAATCAAAAACTAGTTTTTCTTTTCTTATTTTTCGAAAAAGGGACTTTCCCAAGTTTTGTTTTTCTGAAAAGCTTTTCTCAGGATTTTTTTGAACACTGAACGAAAGGTTCAAACTATAAACATTACGTTGTCAATGACATTTGTTTTTTTGAAAATTAACGCTATTGAAATGCGATTTCTTGGATCTATGATGTGTTTCTTTGAAAAAACACTAATCAAGAAAATATTGAGTTATGCTCACGATTTTTTTGCTCCAAAAATCTGTATTGAAAAACAACAACCAAAGATACTCGTAAATTCTGTCTGAAAAATTTATTGCAATTTTTGCTCTTGCTAAAAACATTTGGGCTATATTTGTATATCAAGGGTTTTCCAGAAAATAACAGTTTTTAGAAGAAACTAAAAGGTTTTATAGAGGTGTTATAGTTTAGGATTTTTGAAATCTCATAGAATTCAGAACCAAATAAAGTTGAGAAACCTGTCGAAACATTTTTGGACTCATTTTTTGGGTGGCCCTTTTAGTTTTCTTCCTCTATCTCCCAACAAAGCAAAACTTTCATTATGCGTTTTTTCGCTTAAATTGAACATGTCCATTTTACGCGCAGGTGTTGATATAATCTCTTCATGTTCCAATTGACTGATAAGGCAACGAAAAAAAAAAGAAACTTTGTTCAATCAATCAAATCAGGCGCCGAAAAACCGGGAAAATCTTTATTCCAATAAAGAAAACACAAGAAGAGAGTGAGAGAGAAAACATATTATCAATTTAGAACGGAACGGACGAAAAAAATGGGGATCTAATAAGGGGAGAGAAATTATGCCACACACTTTTACACACACACAGATTGACAAAAAAAATGGGATCACCGGAAAGGAAAACAAAATTAACGACCAAATCTGAAAATTCATTTTTTTTTGTTAATTTTTCTTTAGTTTTCTCACCTCATATAGGCCGACTTTCTCTTTTCCATATCCAAATCTTCGTTGAATGAACGTTTTCCGAATCTGCAAAAAATATATTCGTATTGTATATCTATAGAAGTTTATCTGGGTTACCTCATGTATGCTGATTTTCTTTTTTCCATCTCGCGCTCTTCTGGTTCCTCAACACCTTCTTCGAATGAACGTTTTCCGAATCTCATGTATGCCGACTTTCTCTTCTCCATTTCAAGTCCATCATCAATCGAACGTTTTCCGAATCTGAAAATCTTCCATTAGCAAAATTAATCAGATTTGTGTGATACCTCATATAAGCCGATTTTCTTTTTTCCATATCGAGTTCTTCGGCCGCTGATCTTTTGCCAAATCTGAAAAAATAAAAACATGCATCTTAAAATTCAACAAAACAACCAAATACCTCATGTAAGCTGATTTTCTCTTGGCCAATTCGTGATCCTCTTCTTGTTGCAATTCAGAATCTGATCTTTTACCGAATCTGGAAAAATTGTGTTTTTTTGGAATGTATTCTCCTTCAAGTTTGATTTGTACCTCATATATGCTGATTTTCTTTTCATCATATCGTGATCCTCATCTTCAACTTCAACTCCTTCATCTCCAGAACGTTTTCCAAATCTACAAATATAATTATGAATCATGAAATGATGATAATTTTTCTATGTTAGACATTTCTCCTACACATTTATGCAAAATAAATATATCTCATGTGATGTTGTAATTATTCAAGTTTCCATTTACTACTTCTTTTCTAAACTACTTTTTTTGCGGACCAGGAAGATTTTGAGGGAAAAAAAAACGAGAAACGTGGGAAAATATTCCGTTTGATTATGGATTATTAATATGTGAGATATTTTTGGATTTTTTGAGGCTTCTGACATTTATTTTTAAAGGGTTTCTGTGTGGGCTGATAATAAGATTATGCTTGCTCTCCGGGAAAGTTGATAAACAGATTTTTTTCTAAAAATCAAGATCAGTTAGTCAGTCTCAAGTTTTTTTTGTCTAAAATAGGAAGTCGTGTGAGGTTTCTTGCGTGGGAAGAGATTAGACTTGGGTTACTGTAGAACTCGTATTTGGATGTATTTTCAAAAATTTTTAAATCCGATTTTCTTCCATCAAAACACTCATGACCTAATCTACAGTAGTCAGGTAATCCGGCAAATCCTTGAAAGTACGCATTGTTTTTTTCACAATGTTCTCAAATCCCACAGTACTCCAATTTTTACGTTTTTGTTATGTCAAATCTTTATTCAACTTAAAATAAATTTCTCCCACACTTGCCGTTTTTTTCGGCAAATCAAACAGAGAAAAAACTATTTTTCATTTCTCGTCAGAACAAAAATTGGCTGAAAATGAAAATTGTATTCCTTTCCGGAGGAAATTCAAATAATAAATGTGGTGACTATAATTCTTATTTGAATTCTCGAAGAATCATATTTTATCTATGCAGTCACAAAACAAGTTATTATTATTTACTCACCGCATGTAGGCACTTTTCCGTTTCTCCATCATTTCCGGATCTGATCTTCCGAATCTCATGTAAGCACTCTTGCGTTTCTCTTTCTCACCATCGAATTGAGCCGCCACCAATGTCACCACAACACAAAGTAGTACCCATTGATAAGTTGACATCTCAAAAAAATATTTTAATAAAAGTTTCAGGAAAGGCAAAAGAAAAATGACTGGAGTTATGAATCTGATATCGAATTTATATAATCTCTACCGTAGTCATCTAATCCCCAAACCAGAAAAGAAAAGGCTAATCTGATTTATATTTGAGAAAAAAAAACAAAAAGAAGAAGAAGTCTTACTGTATAACAAATATCAGAAAAAGAAGTAGAGTAAGAATGAAAAACAATTATTATTATTTCATAAATAAATAGTTTTTTTTCGCCTAAACCTATTTATTTTTATACTCAAAACATAAATAATGGAATTTGATACAGACTGACTGGAAAAACGAAGAAGTTGAGGAATGAATATTTTCTGGCTCAGAAAGCGCTCAAATGGGCGGAGCCTAAATATTTTTCATTTTTTCTGGGTGTGGCTTTCTTTTCTGCTTACCAAAATTTATCAAAGGTAAGGCAGTGGTTATCAAGAAATATAATTATATATTGAAATTATAAAATTAGGAATTCCAGCACGGCAAAACTGGAAGTTGTGGGAAGGAAAAATGACAAGATGATATAAAATGCAATGCAAAAAGTTGTCATGTTTTCTGATAGAAAAATGTCTATTTTTGGGAGGAAAAGAAGGAAGGAACATTGAAATTGACTGGATTGGCAAGGGTTTTTCGAGTGGTTTGAAATTAAACATTTTTGAGATGAGAGCAGAACAAAAAAATGATTCTTGAGACAAAAAACGGTTTTGATTTGAAGTGAAGTGAGTCCTGAAAAAAATATCACAGGCCCAAGAATGTTCAATCAATTTCTGATGTGAATAATTGTTTTTCGTTTCTGAAAATTAAATTGGTATTTTTTCTGATTGAATGACGTATTACGATTTTTCTAATCATAACGTGAAAATTTTTTTAGAACACCTATGAAGTCATTTCCAATTTATTTGCAGTGAAATCAGAATTCCTCGTGTCCTAAAAACAAAATTATTTTGAAATCTGCAAAACAATTAAAATATCCATCTAGAGAATTACAATAACTAGACACTGACTAGAAATCGTGTCGTATTCTAAAAGTCCGTGAGATCTTTGCTCAATCAGAATATGAAAAAAAAACTTCACAAATTCGGAAGTTATGAGAAAATATTAAAAATCCACGAGATTTTCTTTCGTAAATCCTAAATCTTGATTTTCACCAAAAAAATAACCAAAACATAGAATAACTTCACAATCAGTTCCAAGAAAAATTCATGAACAAGCCAACTTGTGAGATGAAATTTTTTTCTGGAAAAAAAATGAAAAATTTGCCTGGAAACTAGCCATGGAATGTTTGATTCCGGATATTCAATCGGAAGTTTTTAAGAAATTATCAGCGTTCTTCGACCTTGAAACTGTTTTGTTGGAATTTGAAAATCCCATAGTTTTAAGAATTTTGTAAAAAATAACGGGTTTTCAGAGTTCGATTATGAAAACATTCTAAACTCCATGAAATTTCTAGAATCTAAGAACTAGTTTTTTTAAAGTTATTTGAAACTGTATTCTTTATCTTCTAAATTTCCGTGAGTATTCAAAATTTTGATAAGAATTTAGGAAGTGATGAACGTTCTTTATACTTAATCCGAACTTCTAATGACATCAATCGAAGAAGCCATCAACAAAATCCGCCAAAAAAACAAAGGTGACGAGGATAATCTTTTTGTATTCAAAGTGCTCACCTCCTTCTTCTATTATTCCTATTATTATTATTTTCACATGATTTCTCTCTTCTATTTTTTCTACCTCAAAAACAGATTATCATTTTTGTAAAGAAAGAAAGAAAGAAAGGGATTCCAGAAAATGCTTTCACATTCTCAGATTATCCTCTCCAATATTTTCTCCTGAAACGACTGGGAAAATGTGGCGTGAAGAAAAAATGGGATGTGAGTGAGTGAACAAAAAGTGCTTCGAGAATAAAATTAATTTTTGTTGGTTTGGATTTTATTTCGTTCAAGACGTCATCGCCGAGACTTTTGCAAAGTAAAATAATGACATATTTTCTTGAATATCATCAGAAGAAATGAGGGATTATTGAAATAAGATTATCTATGTTAATATGTATTGATAAGGGGAGCTTGAAATCGAGAAAAATAATGATAATCCTTTTTTTAAGATGAGGAAAATTCTTGGAATATTTAATATTAAAATGATGCTGAAATCCTATTTACTAGGGTTTCACGAATTCATCGGCAACTGAGCAAAATAACGGGGATTTTTTGATTGTGAGAGAATTTTGGATTTTGATTCATGTTTTGCTGGCGTGTTTTTGATAATTGCACAAAGTTTTGTATTTCCCTACAATAAAAACGATTCCAATGAAGAATACGTAAAAATCAGAGATTAATTAGATTGAAAAAATTCGAATATTGAGAACTCAAAAGAAAAATTCCACGAATCAGAAAATTCGGAAAACTTCTAGCACACTCCTGATTATAAATTTTCCAAAAAAAATTCTACCAACTTGAATTGTGTCCGAAAAAACCACACATCTATTTTTTTAAGGAATTTTTTATGAAGTTCATAGTTCTTCTCCTAAAGTTCTTTGTAACAATAGTACATAAAAATTGCGGAATCTCTTTGTCCGGAAGAATTACAAGCATTTAATTTTGAACAAATTTCTATTTTGTTCCGAAAAAAATAGAACATGAATTTTTCAAAAATGAAATTCAAGCTAAAAAGAAAAGGTTTCAAAATTCGAAACACACTTTTTCAGAAGAAAAGAACTCCAGAAAAAAATTGAATAAGAACGAACGAATATTTGTAGTTTTCGAAAATGGAAAAACGAACGAAAAAGGAGAATAAAACAATTTTCAAGCCCATCATTTTTTGGATGAAAATGTATTTTTTAATGGATTTGAGAAAGAAGAAAAATCTAATATTAGTCATCTCCCACTCACTTTTCGAATAACATAACAAAAATAATTGTGGACTCTTCTGTTTTTGGTGCCCCAATTATCTGTACATAATTAGTTCTTTTTCGACTCCTATGGGGAATTTGGGTTAAACAAGGTATTGTAATTCGATTATTATTTTTTTTTCGTTTCTCATGATGTCAAACTAGAGGGAAGCCAACTTTTTTTTTCGAAAAAAAAGAAAGATAAATAGGGATTTTTGAGAAATCAAGGAAAAATAAAAAATGCACAAAGTGCTATGAATCACGCACACTAGAAATTTGAAACTTATCGCTCTTTTTGGTTTTTGTTTCATTCATTGTCAGGTGAAGATTTTTTCTGGAATCGAGAATATTTATTGATGGCTCACTTTCAGTTTTTCAGAAAAAAAAACACACAATTGAGTTTTGATTGCTGAATACATAAATACAAAATCGAAAACATTCAAATGTGATGATTTTTGAAAAAAAAATGGAATTGTTTTGTTAAACAGACTGCCGGTTTTAGGGGAATTTAGGAAAAAAATGATTCCACTTAATAAGGTCTTTCTACAGTATGATATTTTCGAGAACTGAAAAATTTGTAGTCACGCTATTTATTTTTGTTTTCCAGTTCCAGATTATAAAATCATTTCCGGTTTGTCACGAGGTTTTGGAAAATAAGAGAAACATCGTATTGAATTTTAATAAATAAAGCTTTATTTGACATAAATTATAGAAAATAGCTGAATGCTACACAAGAATATTTTTGATTTCCTTGTTCAGGTTCACATATGTTTTTCTGAGCACATATACATGTTCTTCGACCATTCACTCGACATTGCTCATTTGGAAGACAAGCTGAAAAAAATGAAATAATTTAGGAATCATTTGAATTCCAAAAAAACTAACATGGTAAAAATGGAAGTTTTTTGATGTCACGTTTTGTTGATGATTTTATAGCTGGAGGTTTTTCTGGTGTCATAAGATTTTTCAAATTACATTCATCTGATTCTTCTCGAAGATTTGATAGAATTGCTACTATTGAACCTGAAAACATTATCGATTGGAATACTGTGTATATTCTTAATAGGGTTTTCAAAAAAAAAAACTTACATTCAACCTCATTAATATCCTCCAAATATCTAGCTGCTGTTAACATAACAATTCCAAAAATAAAGAAGAGAAGTTTCATCGTTGCGGAAAAAACTGAATAAAAAAGATCAGAAAACTTCAATGCTCAAAAACAATTAGGTTAACAAACGGAGAAAAATCAAATAAGCAAAGCAATGATTGGAACTAATCTGGTGCAGCAAAAATGTCAAGAATTTTAATCGCCTGTGATAAAAAAAGAACTACATCGATGTGTTTATAAATGTTAGTGAGTAGTGAAAACCCAAAAACCCCGTGAGTGGGTGTTTATGACGTCAAAAAAATGAAAACAACAAAAAACTAGGTCCCACCCCACCCATACAGTATCTAAAGAAGAGTATCATAAAAAATTGAAAAAGCATCAGCAAAAAAATTTTTTATTTGCATTTTTGGAAATAATGTTACGACACAATTTTGTGTTGATAACAACTTTTTTGTCGTCGATAATTTCTGCTGGCATCTTTCATTTTTGAAACAAATAGTCATGCAAATTACACGACTTGTTGCTCGTCATTTGGGTTTGGAGCATTTTCGAGAGCTCGAACCAAATGCATCGATTAATGGGGTGACAATAGTTGAACTAGAGGTTAGTGCTTTTAAAGTTTGCAAAAAAATTCAGTGTTTTTTCATAACCAAAAACCAAAAAATCTGATTTTTGGAATATCTGTCTAAATACACAGATAATGCAAATGAAAAAATGGAAGATCTTTTGTTGATTTTGTAGTCGTCTGTCGACTTGAATTTTAATCTTATTAGTTTTTCAAGAGAAAAAAATGACATCATTTTTTTCAAAATTGATGACGTCATGGTAAATCAATACTAAAGTTCTATGATTTATGTTAATACTTGAATGTGTTAATATTGCAAGAGAAGTCTGAAATATAATTTCAGATTTTCAAGTTCTGAGAAGTTTTTTGAAAAATATAATTTTAAAAAACCAATGAAAAATTGAAAACTTCAGGTTCCGACAGAAGATCAAAACTATCGAGTTCAACTCGTCAAAGATTCTCAATTTCTAAATGTGAAACTGGAAGAAGGCGCTAAATTGGTATGTGCATTGAAAAATGAAAAATTGAGCGGGCGTCGCGAAAAAGGACAATTTATTTGGTTTTTCATCAAAAAAGACGATTTCTTTGAATGAATCTATAGGATCACATCATTTTTTTGTCTGCTTTGTTTTTGTTTCGAAAACAAAGCAAAAAGAAGAAAAGGAAAATGTGTCTAAAAAAGAATAGTGGGTGAATTGAAAGGTGCATATAGAAAAGAATAAACAATTGAGTTGGAAAAATAGCGCATCAAAAAGTTTTTTTTTTTTTTTGAATAATTTGAAATGTCCCACTCATTTTTATAGGCTGCTTTCTACAATTCTCGATTTTGGCATGAAGCTATAAATTCATCAAAACATTTGGCTGCTTCAATTCCTTCTGCAAGATTTTTCAATGCGTTTCAAGTGTCGGATGAAGGGCAGAAGTACTCAGTATATCTTACAAAATACACAAGAGGATACTCGAAATTCTTAGACCTACATGATTTTGAAGAAATTGCGAGAATTGTTGCAAAAATACATGCGGTTCAATCAGATGCTTTGAAAGTGGAATTTGAAAATGCTGTGGAAGAAAATTTCGGAAACATCAAAGCATATCGAAGAAAGATTCAAAAAGAACTTGTTCAAGTTTTAGATCTTGCAGTAACTGCTGAAGAAACATCGAAATTCTTCAGAGCACCAAGTCGAGTTCTCGAAAAAGTTTCGATTTTAATCCATCATTTACACAGTAATTCAGAATCTTCTTCTGAAGATGATCATTTACGTGTTATTTGTCATGGAAACTTGAAATCCGAAAACATACGATTTAATGAGAATGGAAAAATTGTCGAAATTACTGATTGGGAGAATATTCATCTTGGAAATCCTGCTGAAGATCTAACAAATCTGATAATTTCATCTGGTGACACAGAACTTCAACGTCGAACATACATGAAAGTTTTTCATCAATATTTCTACACTTTGGTGGATATTCGACCACCAAAATATCAACTTCCAGATTTGAAACGATGGTTCAGAGAAAATCATGCAAAAATCGTTGTTGATGGGTAAGCAACGTTTTCTTATCGCGCATAGAAAACTATTAAATGAGTCATTTCAGAATCGAGCAACTATTGATCAGAATTTCCGACGAAGATACTTCTAATGATACAAAATTCACAGCTGCTCACAGTTGGGAACAAGCTCTTGATAACGCCGTTGATTACATCACAGATAATTATTTGAGCGATGACGAACAAGTATTTTTCTCCAACAAATAAAATAATTATCTATCATCAATTTTTCTTCCTATTTTTCAAGTGTGACCGATTCAATTCAGCTGTATTGACAACTTTTTTTGCATCATGAATTCTTTTCCAGACAACGAAAAATGTTATGTCTATAAACATTTAATATCTCTAGGAATCGTTTTAATTTACCATAAAGTCAGGAAAACCTAATTTTAGCTGAAATTTCAGTAAACTACTTACAGCTGTATACAGTAATATCTCATTTTTTTATTGAGAAAAAGATGTAATAAATAAAGGAGAAAAGGAAAATTGAGAGTCATTTTTTCAAAATAAAAACGTAAACACTGTGGCCTTTTTGAATCTGATAATTTCTTCGCATCTCTTTATCATTCCTTGAGTTTTTTAGCAGAAGAAAAAGGTTTCATAAAAACATTTCTATCATTTTGTTTGCGATGGCCTAGAATCCGACAAATGACCGACTTGTGTATTTCTCTCGGAGAACTTTTTATTTTTCGCAATTTTCTCCCAAAAAATCTTCGTTTGAAGTTTTTCAGTATTTTCAGAGTGAAATGGTGGAGGGAAAATTGAAAAATGTGTCTTACATATCGAATTTTGTTTCGAAATACCAACGAGGCTTGGAGATGACTTATGAAATAGTGAGTTTAAAGAATAAAAAACATTTTGAAAGTATATGTTTCTCGTAGGATGGTCAAGTGCACACCGGAGAATTCAACGTAAAAATGGGAAGTGTTGCTATTCTTCTATTTGACACCGACCTTCAAAAATTCTTACTAGTTCGACAATTCAGACCTGCAATGTTTACTTCGACAATTTTGAAAAACAAGGAGAATTATGGCAAAGATTATAGTGATATCAAATGGGAAGAATACGATACAGAATGTGGGTATACGATGGAGTTATGTGCCGGATTAATTGATAAGGAAGGACTTACACCAGAACAAATTGCATTTGAAGAAGTTGAAGAGGAATGCGGGTACAAAGTAGACAAATTAACACCTATCGCTACATTTATGTAGGTTGAGATTTTCGAATTAATATTATGTTCAAGGATAATAATATTTTAGTGTTGGAAGTCATCAATCAGGAAATGCTCAATATTTATTCTATGCAGAGATTGATTCTTCGAAAAAAATCAGTGAAGGTGGTGGAAATGTTCATGAAGGTGAAGTAATCACAAAAGTTTATGTTACATTAGAACAAGCTCGTCATTATGTCTACGCTTCGGAAAATAATGAATACGCAGAAATCAACGGACCTCCTGGTGTTCTTTTTGCATTTCAATGGTGGTTTTTAAAGGATCGTTTGAAAATGCTCGAAAATTCCAACTTCAATTGGATTCCACGGCCAGTAAAATCAGTTTCAAATATCAGATTTTCATCAGAGTTTGATAAAACCAAATATGGATACAATCCAAAACGTATGAACTTCACAATAAACGGAATAAAACGAACATGGGATTTGGCACTTTGCCCAAGTAGTGCTGCTGCTATTCTTATTGATTCGGAGAAACGCGAACTAATTTTGCTAGAACTTCAAAGGGTTCAAGTTCTCGTTGGAAAACTTCGAAATGCAAAAGAGAATATCGGAAAAAGTTTGGAGAGTATTGATTTTACCAAGGCGAATCCATTGGAAGGTGTAACCTTGGAACTTGTGACTGCAAAAGTTCCAGATTTTGAAGATCCACAAATCAAATTAAAACAACATTTAGAAACAATTGGATATAAGGATGTGAAAAACTCCAAATTGATCGCCAAAGTTGTGTAAGTTTGTCTGTCAGAGAAAAAACAAAAACAAGAAATATTTGTTATTTATTCATTGTCATTTTCAGTCCCGGCATTGGTCAGAGTGGAGATACACAACACATATTCCTAGTTGATGTCAAAAATTCTCAAAATCAAAATGAGACTCGTATTCCATTTTCTGCACTCCCTTCACTTTTCAAACAAAATTTGATTGGTCCACCAAATGTATATTATGCTATTGGTTTTGTAATTGATCAGGTTAATAGAAACAGGTTGTAATAAAATTATTGAAAGTTATCACTTTTGTATTTTTCAATCAGGTTTTCGAAACCGAATATATTTTTTTTTCAAAATAAAAATCTGACATGAGCCAGAGTAATTTTTAGAAAGATTATTTCAGTATGATTCGAGTTATTAGATGTTTGATCGGAAAACGATGCTGTTCGAGTAATGTGAGTATCACCTGTTATTTTTCTGATTTTGACAAAAAAATCAACCTTTAAGCCTCTGCCAACTCAAACAATCACGGAAATCTCTTTACAAAACAATCTGACAGACGAGGAAAACAATTCAGAAATAATGAAAAAGTTTGGCGAAGAAACACCTTCATCTTCAACAGATTTAAAAATATTTGAAGAGCCTTTGACATCAGCGAAAATAGCAGAAGCACATCGAAAAAAGTTGGAAACTGGAGTAGCGACATTTCGAAAAATAGTTTATTCAAATGGAGAGTTGGACAATAGTAATTTGAATGAACCGCCATCTCCAGAAAATCCACATCCATTTAATGGAAATGATTTACCACCTGTTTATTCACATTCTTTGGTTCCATTTGTTAATCATTCACCAGTTCTCCGATTTTTGATTGATATTGGAACAAATTTAGCTGATATTGAAAATTCGAATCCGGCGATTGGAAAATATTTAATGAGACTTCGAATCGAAGACATCAAATCAAAAATCGAACTTATGCAAGAAGTTGGATTTCAAGATTCGGAAATTGGTGAATATTTGACAAGAAATCCATTTTTTCTATTGCAAGATGTTAATGATATGCGAGCTCGGCTGAATTATTTGGAACTCAAGAAATTTCAGCCCAAGGAAATCTTGAAAATTGTGAAAGAATATCGATATTGGTTGAATTGTGGTGTAAAATTAATAGATTCTCGTCTTGGATGGATTCAACAACAATTCAAATTGACTGCAAAAGCAACAAGGGAAATAATAGTGAAAGAACCAAGGATAATTATGTTTGGAACTGGACCAATCGAAAGAATTATAAAAATGATTCTGAAAGAGTTTAATTTTTCACAAAATCAACTCAAAGAATTGATAATTGATGATCCTCGATTATTTATGATGGGTAAGCTTTTCTCCCTTTCTAAAAATAATTTTTCAACCAATATTTTTCTGCAGATGCTAAACTTATCTCAAGGAACTATCGATTTATTCGAGATGTTATGCGGATAAATAATGAAACAATTATGGAAAATCCATTTATACTTCGATGCTCAATTAGTTCATTAAAAACTCGCCATGATTTTCTGAAGAAAATGGGAAGATCAAATTATCGATTAGCAGAGAAAAAAGAATCAAAAAATGATCGAACACCTTTGGAAGAAGCTGAAACATCGAAAGAAAATGTTGAACTTGTAGATTTGAATGATTTTTTGAGGCCTTCTGATGCAGAGTTTGCTAAATTCGCTGCAAAAACATATCCGGTAGTTTATGAAAAATTTTTGAGAAATTCATAAATAGATTCAAATAGGTTCATATATTTACAAATTTTCACAAAATGTTTAGCGATGCTCTAATAAATTATCGAGTGATTTCTGAATTTTATTTGTGGTCCAATATAATTCTTCCAATTGTTTTGCTGATAATTGAACTCGTTGAGGGCCGGAAGTTGTTTCAAATAATAAAATGGCCTGATGTTCATCCTGAACTTCTACACCATTTCTGAAATGTTATTCAAATCTGGTGAAATCGAGAATAATAATGTAATTACCTGGCTAGAACTTTTTGAGATATCCATTGAGTGTCTTTCACTTTTGGAACACCACTGAAAGAAAAACTCGCAAGATTTTCGAATATTTTTGGTATTTGGTCACTGCTCCAAACTTCTAATATTCCTTTGATAACTGAAGTAGGAAAATGTTTTTCTTCCAATTGATTCGCTAATTTTTCTGGTTTAACTTGATAATAAAAACAATATCTCCAAACTTTCAATAATAAATTACACTGAAAATTACTAATTTTAAAATTTAATTATTTAATTACTCAAAACGAACTCACAAACACAAAGAAATTATCAATATCTCCACCTTCTAATTCTTCGGGATCAAATAATTTTGTCACTTCAGATTCAGTAATCGGATAGTTTTCTAATATTCTATTAGAAGTCTGAAAATTATTTGTTGTTCTTTTAGAAAGGAGTGTGAAATTTACTTACTCTAATTGTCAATTTCGATTTCGTGAAACTTATTGATTCGTCGAATTCTGGCAATTCAGGCTCCATTCTCAAAAACTCTTATCAAAAAACTCAGAAAATGAAAAAATAATGTGTTGGTTTCCTAGGCCATCTAGTAATTTTTTCAATCAAAAATCAAATCGTCACCAAAACTACTAATCATTCAAAAGTCACTAACTTATCCGCGTGTTCTCTAATATATTTTCTATCACATAACAATTACAATATCGTTTTCTTGAAACATTTTTTCATCAAAAAACGAAAAAATGAGGGATGGCCGGACTTTTGAGTTTTCTCTTCCATCTCATTTTCCACGTTTATTTTATTTTTTTGTTTGCACTCGGTAATTTGCATTTCTATTGTTTTTGCGATTGAAAAATGTCGCAAACAAAATGGGAAAGCTATAAAAATGTGATGACGGCTGTTTCAGCATATTGGTGAGTTGTTTCTGAAATGTTTTTGATAATATAAATTCTTATATTTTTCCAGGATTTTTTCGATTGGTCTTGTATTTTTGAACAAATACTTGTTGTCAAATGTGAAACTCGAAGCTCCTTTGTTTATTACATGGTTCCAATGTCTTGTGACTGTGGCTCTTTGTTTAGGATTGAGCAAACTTTCAAAATCATCCGGACAATTCACATTTCCTGCAATGCCTTTAGATGTGAAAATTAGTCGAGAGGTTGGTCCATTAAAACAGTTCAGATTGAAATTTAAAATGTTAAGGTACTTCCACTATCGATCGTATTTGTTGCAATGATTTCATTCAATAATCTTTGTCTAAAACACGTTGGTGTTAGCTTCTATTATGTCGGTCGAAGTCTAACTACTGTTTTCAATGTTATTTGTTCGTATTTGATCCTTGGAAGTACAACCTCCGGATCAGCAATTGCTTGCTGCGCACTTATCATTTTCGGATTCTTCCTTGGAGTTGACCAAGAAGATGCAACTGGATCACTTTCAATGATTGGAGTTATTTTCGGAGTTTTAGCCAGTTTGTCAGTCGCATTGAATGCGATCTATACAAAAAGGTAATATTCCAGAAAATGTGATTCATTGAAATGAAATATGAAATATTTTCAGAGTTTTGTCAAGTGTTGGTGATTGTCTTTGGCGTCTTACAATGTATAACAATCTTAATGCTCTCGTTCTTTTCCTTCCACTAATGCTTTTCAATGGCGAATTCGGTGCAATTATGTACTTTGATCGCCTGATGGATCTAACATTTTGGTTTTTAATGACTATTTCGGGTGTTTTTGGTTTCATGATGGGTTATGTTACCGGCTGGCAAATTCAAGCAACTTCCCCACTAACCCATAACATTTCTGGAACCGCTAAAGCCGCTGCTCAAACTGTCATGGCTGTTGCCTGGTACAGCGAAGTCAAAACTATGCTCTGGTGGACAAGCAACTTTGTCGTACTTTTTGGATCAGCCATGTATACATACGTTCAAAAACGTGTTATGGATAAGAAATCGAGTCAACAATATGTTTCACTTCCACAAGATGAGCAAAAATTGCTAGAAAGAGGAGAAGGTCAACAACCATCAGCAGTATGATTTAAAAAATTCAATATAATTATTCTAGGAAGTCGAAGGTAATCGGGTTTTTATTATTCAACAACAACTTCACTTCTCCTTCGTCTTTTTCCAAAAATTATATATTCTTTTCAAAATTGGGTCTAATATCATATAGTCAGTTAGATATTCTTTACTAATAATATATTCATTGAGTATCATCATAAATAAGAAAATGTGATTGAAATATTAATAAAAATTATCCACCAAAACCGTAGAGAGTTCTTCCTTGTCTTTTCAAAGCATAAACAACATCCATTGCTGTCACAGTCTTTCTTTTAGCGTGTTCACAATATGTGACAGCATCACGAATCACATTTTCGAGGAACACCTTGAGAACTCCACGTGTTTCCTCATAAATCAATCCAGAAATACGTTTTACTCCACCACGACGAGCCAAACGACGAATGGCTGGCTGAAAAAATTGTGAGATGAAATTCAGGACATAAATTAAAAATTCTTCAACGTACTTTGGTAATACCTTGAATATTATCACGTAAAACTTTTCTGTGCCGCTTGGCTCCTCCTTTTCCGAGTCCCTTTCCACCTTTTCCGCGTCCCGACATTTTTAGTAGTAAATTAGCTGTTTTTAGTCGACGAATGTAGTGAAAACTGGGTTAGACGAGAAAAGTCGACTAGGGGGCGGAGCTTATCTTAACCACCGTGCGGGGACACCTCGACGAGAGAAAAAGAGACACAGAGAAATGTTAGTGACGAATGAAAATTGAGAAAATTTATTTTTTGAAACCGTTTTTTTGAGAAAAATCTGAATCTAATTATGAAAAAAATATTTTCCTCCTTATCCAATCCAGACAAATTCAAAATCTGACCTAGTCCGATTCAAAAACTCCCAAATTCTAGGGATGTAAAAATAGTATACAGGTTAAAAATAGAAACATTAATTGTTTATGAGATCAGTAAAGCACAGGAAACCCGATGGAAAATGTTTAGATTTATTGTTGCTGTTGTTGAGAATTTTCCTGGCCTGATGTTGTCGGAGTTTTGGCAATTTCAGCAGCTTTTTGTGTCAAAACTTGATTCAATTCTTGATTTGTGGCTTGCTGAAGTGCAGCCATTACAGATGCATCGAGTTGCATACCAGCAGGCAGAACCTAAACATTTTCAGAATGATATATATTTTCTAGATAAAAAATAAAATAAACTTACACTTGCTAATAAATTGGCAAATTGGCTTTCTTCAAGAGCAACTTTCTTTGAGTTCTTCTTTGGCATTTTTGTAGGAGCGATAATATTCAAGGAACAATGAAATTGTTGATGAATAAATGTATCACCTGGTTTTATATAGTAAGTGGGCGGGGCAAAGAAATGGCGCGAAAAATGGTGTTCAAAACAGATGTTTGTGTGTCTGACTTTGGGAAGTTGCGATGTTTATATTTGTATTTTTCTCTGATATTGTTCTAAAAAAGTCAACGTGAAGATCATTTATTATTATTTTTCATCATCATAAATAAGTACACCAAGTTTATAAATACAAGCAAACAAGAATACAAAAAATTATTTGGATGATGTGTATTTTGTGACAGCTTTGGTACCTTCAGAAACTGCATGCTTGGCCAATTCTCCTGGCAAAATCAATCTGACAGCAGTTTGAATTTCGCGTGATGAAATTGTTGATCGCTTGTTGTAATGGGCCAATTTCGAAGCTTCGGCAGCGATTCTCTCGAAAACATCATTAACAAAAGAGTTCATGATTGACATGGCTTTGGATGAAACTCCAGTATCCGGGTGGACCTAAAACTCTTCTGTATGAATAGAATCAACACAATTTCTGGAAAACTCACTTGTTTCAAGACTCGATAAATGTATACCGAATACGATTCCTTTCTCTTGGCGTGTCTTTTACGTTCCCCCTTTGGTTTTTGGGTTTTAGCTGCCTTCTTGGCTCCTTTAGCTGATGGTTTTGGTGGCGCCATTTTCTTTTTTTTTCGCAAAAAATAGAATAAATAAAAGAAGAAATGAGAGAGGACGCCGGTCGATAGAATGACTATTTATACCCGCCAGCGGTCGACAGACACGCCTATTCCGCGTGAGAGAAGCAGACATTTTGCTGACACTTTTTCGTTTGCATTGATCGAGGTTTTTCCATTGTGGTTTTGGTTTTTTTTTGTTGAGAATAGTGTTATTTTATGTTTTTCAATGTACATATTTTAGAAAATGTCTCGAAAATTCGATTTTTTTGGTACACCTCATCATTTTTGTTGTTTTCAGTAATATCAAAATGTCTGGACGTGGAAAGGGAGGAAAAGCAAAGACCGGTGGAAAGGCGAAGTCTCGTTCATCAAGAGCCGGACTTCAATTCCCAGTTGGTCGTCTTCATCGTATTTTACGTAAAGGAAATTATGCGCGTCGTGTTGGAGCTGGAGCTCCAGTTTATTTGGCCGCAGTTCTCGAATATTTAGCTGCCGAAGTCTTAGAATTGGCTGGAAATGCAGCAAGAGACAACAAGAAAAGTCGAATCAATCCGAGACATTTGCAATTGGCTGTCAGAAATGACGAGGAATTGAATAAATTGTTGGCTGGTGTAACTATTGCACAAGGAGGTGTTTTGCCAAATATTCAAGCGGTTTTGTTGCCAAAAAAATCGGCGGAAGAGAAATAAGAAATTTATCGTATCTCATAATATTTATTCGTTTTGTGTAAATAAAATCATTTTTGAAATTTTGTTCTCATTTTTTTCTAAACAGCTCCTACTCAGGATGTTGGGATATAAAATGATTTTAGATTGTAAATCTGTGAATTCATTTCACGCGCGAACTAGTTCAAATTTCACAGCTTTTAGACATCAAGATAAAAAATGTTTGTATTCATCTTGAAGTTGAAAAATCTCTCGGTACTTTTTCATGGCGTTTTGTCGAGCAAATGATGTATGAGTTCTGTGAGAAGTATTTCCAACTGAATAACCATTTTGTTTTTTTTCAATTTTGAGACGATATGAATAAAATTTTCTTACTGATAGTTTAATTCACAATTTTTTTTAGATAATTGTATCTGAAACATTCTTTTTCTCAAGTATTTTTCTGAATTTGATCGATTCGATTCTTTTCTCTTTTTCTACTCCAATAACAATTACTGTGTATTTTTTCCAAAAATGATAGAAATCACGGAACCATGTTGTTGGAGCGCTGTGTTTATCCATAAAACTGATTTCCACATTTTTAGAACGAGAAGAAAATAAAATTAATTTTCGTAAGCTTCTATGAATTCGCATTGTAATGACTAAAAATTTACTTATTTCAAAAGAAGTATTTCTGAAAAACCAAATTTTCTACTAAAAAATAATATTCAATGTTTCATCCAGAACAAAACTGTCACATCATTTTTTTTTGACAAATGGTGAAGCTTGACTTTCAATTGTTCAATTAGCCAAAAAAATGTGATCCCTAAAGGTTCATTTTTTTCTATAAAAATTCCAGTGTTTACTTTATGCTTTTGTCATTGGTTCCGCACAGATTGTTCGCGCAATGGCTGCGGCAAAAAAGAAAGTAACACTAGACGGACTAGTTCTAGTTTTTATATTCATTTATTATTTCGTATAAAAGAGTTGTGCTCCGATCATTTTGTATCAACGATTTATTGGTTTCTAACAAAACAAATCATTATGAATACTATCATCTCGTAAGTTTATTGAAAATGTAATTTTTTTTGAATTCTTCTATTATTTTTAGTCTTCTCTTCGCTGGTTTGGCACTTTCTTCAGCACAAGTTGCTGTCAATGGACCATTTATGGGACGTTATTACGTCGCAGCTAAACCAGTTTTAGCACCAGGAGTTGCACCAATTGCTGCTCCAGTTTTGGCTGCACCAGCACCAGTTTTGGCAGCTCCAGCACCAGTTTTGGCAGCTCCAGCACCAGTTTTGGCAGCTCCAGCACCACTTCTTGCTCCACCTGCCCCAATTCTCGCTGCTCCAGCACCACTTCTTGCCCCACCTGCCCCAATTCTCGCTGCTCCAGCTCCACTCTTTGCGCCACGTCCAGTTTTCGCTGCTCCAGCTCCACTTTTGGCTCCACCAGCACCAATCCTCGCTGCTCCACGACCAATTTTGGCTGCCCCAGCTGTTCCAGCTTTTGCTCCAGCACCACTTCTTGCTCCACCAGCTCCACTTCTCGCTGCTCCAGCTCCAGTTGTTCCAGCTTATGCTCCATTTGCTCGTTCCGCTTTCCTCATCGGAGGAAACAAAGCCAAGAACATCAATGTCTAGAATGGGAAGAATTGATGATAATATTATTTGTCTGTAAATATTGCGATAATAAACTATTTGATTTATTTTTTTCTCTGAAAAATCTGTTATGCTTTTCATAAATATTACTAACATAAATAATCATCTAAGATTTATCCATCTGCGTCAAAATCGGCTTATCCGATTCAATCTTAGCTGAGCCCTTCATCTATCTAGAATACCAAAAAATATTAGTTTTCATATTGCACATCAGTTGTCATGTTCTCAGCGCTTCCCCAATCGTTTTTCTCCTATTTTTGCTATTCCATTTGTGGACTCGGAATATTTTTCAATGCTATTTTATTGTTTTTATCAACTCATAAAAGCATCGAAACCATTCGAGAACTTCGATATTTTCTCTCGAATATTGCTGCGAGTGGTTTGTTGTTCAGCGCATGTATCGGAGCACTTCAACCACAATTTGTGACTCGAGCAACAATGACAATTCGAGTTATTCATGGTCCCGCTCAACATTTGTCAGATCCAACAATTGTGAGTATCAGAATTACTTTTGAAGGAGATACCACAGTTTCCTTCTCGAACTTCAATAATATTTTCCAGCAACTAATGGCTGCAAGTACAATTGCAATATATCTTTACGCAGTGCTCTCATTTCCTCTTTTCTTTGTTTACCGATCTATAATTCTATCGAACAATGCTATGTTTAGTCAACTTTTCACCAAAAGAAATCTTCTTATCACATTTGTGATTACATTTTTGTTTTGTTGTGCGGAAGGTGGAGTTTTCTACAAGGCTTGTATTGATTATGACGTGAGTGCTATTTTTCTATGAAAAAAAAAATGAAAAAACATGATTTTCAGACTCTATTTGATCGTTTGAATCGAACAACTGATATTATTGAACAATTCGAAAACAATACTATATTTTTGAATCAACAAATTCGAAATATGGATCATGGAAATGGTGTGATAACTTTAGGAACAACACAATCTCCATTGAACAATACGCATGCAAATAATGATTCTCCCGAAGAAACGTTTTTGAAAGTACAAAAATAAACCTCATACAATAGAAATTACAGAATCTAAAATTTTCAGCAACATCGTCTCGCTTTGATTGGAGATGACTATCGTAAAAATCAACTGATCATTGTTTTTCACGCAATCTTCGTTTCTGCACATGTGTTTTCTTATGTCATAGTTTTGCTGTCTGCACATATTATGCTCAATATTTTGAAACGAAAACAAGGTTCAATGTCAAATGACACTTTTTTGGAAAATGAGTTGTTGGTTCACGCAGTTTTTGCTGAAGCTTTCGTTCCACTTTTATTATCTGCTCCAGTTGCTGCAAATAGTGTTTTGGTGACAGTCTTTGAAAATAGTTTGTTAGTTCATTAGAGGAGACCTTTTATGAAAATTGATTTTTTTTTTCAGAAAATGGCAAGAGTTTCTCTCGATGTATTTTATTGGTTTGGTTCCAGTTATTTCTCCATTGTGTTCTATGCTTTTTATTGGTCCATATCGTCGTGCAATCGTTGGAATATTTCAGAAAAATAAATCAAATAATAAATCTGACAATAATGAATAAAAAACCTTTATTTACAGACATTATTATCATCAAATTATAAGAAATTCAATTTTTTCTATAAATTAATTTTCCTTTTTCGGCTTTTTTATCTTTGTTTGCTCCAATTAAGAAAGCAGTTCTGGCAAATGGCGCATAAGCTGGGACAAATTCAGGAACAGCTGGAGCAGCAGCAATGATTGGAGCAACTCGGGGAGCAGCAAATACTGATCCTTGAATCGGTGCTGAAGCAATTGGTGAGAAAGCTGGTGCTTGAGCAGCGTATGGAGCATATGCTGGAGCTTGGGCTGGAATTGGAACTGGTGCGAATCCATATCCTGGAACAGGTGGAGTAGCAAATCCTGGAGCAGCTGCATATGGTGAATATGTTGGTCGTGGAGCGGCAAAGTATGGATTATAGGCTGGAACTGGTGCTGGTCCATATCCGGGAATGAATTCTTCAGCGAAAAGCTTGTGGCGCCGCAGCGTATGGAGAATACATTGGACGAGCAAAATATCTAGCCAAGTATGGAGCTGGAATTTGAGCTGAGCTCAATGCCAAACTAGCGAAAAGAAGTGAGAAGATTTTTGAGTTCATTATAAGATTGAAGAGGAAAATCTGATGATCTTTATGCTCAAAGCTCATGCTTTTATAGTGTTGCAAAACATGCGAAAACTTGGAACCGCCCATTTTTGATTTGATATCTAATCTAGACAATGCAAACAAACACTAGATTCTGTTCAATCGCGAATATGTCAAAATGTATCATAAAATGTGTCAAGAAAGAAACTTAGTTGTAGAACTAGTTGCGATTTTTTAAAATTATACTATTTCGATTTCAAAAGAGATAATATCATGAAAACAAGTATTCGATGAAATTTGTTTAGAAAAACTAATCTGGTTAACCTTTTGGAAATTAAGAAACCCGAAAAAGAGTTTTTCACCACTGTTTTTGATAAGATATACATGTATATATCAGAATTCCGTTGATAATTATCGCTTTATGGGGCTATTCAACGAAAAAAATATGTTTTCTCAGCGTTAAGAAAACAGGAGAAAAGCGAAGAAAATCCTATTCAGGTCGGTTAAGAAAACATAAAACTCAAGCAGTCAAACACACAAATTGCGACGAGACCCAATCAAAAACATCGTGCGCCTTTGAGATACTGTAGAACGGGACCAATTTACAGTAATGCGAAAGGCCAAAGGAACATTTTGTTTTTCGTTGCGTCTAGTCGCAATTTTTGTGTTGAAATTGTTTGATTTGTATGTTTTCTTAACCGACCTGAATAGGTATTCGTCGCCTTTCTCCTGTTTTCTTAACGTGGAAAAAGTTCATAATAAGTTTAAAAATGCTTTTTTGGATCATTATGAAGTAGCTAATAATATACAACTTGGCTCAAGCTAAATTTGAAGAAAGCCTGATTTAATAAGTTTTTCTGTCTCTAATAATCAATTTTCAGCTTGAATTCAAGTCATTTACATGGTTCATTTTTGTTTTTTGTCGTATTTTCGTAAAACCTTTGAGAATGGTTATCTTGAGTTGACAAAAAATGAACGAAACTTCGAAACAACAATCTTGAATCTTGAATTTTTACTCATCATATTTCTTTCCTTTTTCAAAAACTCAATTGGACTTCGAATATTTTATGAAAAAGTTTTGCAAAATATACAAAAATTAAAACAACAAAATCAACAATTAGATCTAGTTTGAGGTTTTCTTGGCTTTGTTTGATCCGATGAAATATGCTGATCGGACAAATGGAGAATAGGCTGGAACAAGTTCTGGAGTGGCTGCGGCAACAATTGGAGTTGGAGCATAGGCTGGAGCAGCAATAACTGGGGTTGAAGCTGGGACAGCTGGGGCGGCCAAAACTGGTGAAGGGGCATATGCTGGAGCTGGTGCATAAGATGGAAGAGCTGGAGCAGCCAAAACTTGAGTTGGAGCTGGAGCATAAGCTGGAAGTGCTGGAGCAGCCAAAACTTGAGTTGGAGCTGGAGCAAAAGCTGGAAGTGCCCCAGATGTCAAAACTGGGGTTGGTGCAGCAATTGGAGCATATGCTGGAGCTGCTGCATAACTTGGATAGGCAAGTTGTTCAACAACTCCTGGTGCCAAATATGGTCGATAATATCTTCCAAGATATTGAGATTCGTAGACAATTTGCGATGAGGCAAGGCCAACAATAAGAAGAGCTCTGAATATTTGAATTTTATTTTCATAAAATTTAAAAAAAAGGAATTGAAACTTACGAGAAGATTGATTGCATTTTTGTGATGCTTTCCAATAGTTTTTCATTGCTTATATAGTTTTTTTGTGTTAGTCTCTGACGGTGAGAACTGCTCGAAAAGCAAAAAAAGTTTGCGGAAATTTGCGCACCGCCCATATTTAATCGAGGAAGATAGTAAATATTGATGCGAATATGATTATTTATAATATGGGAGGAATACCAGATTTTTCTTTTTTCGAATTCGCAGAAATTTGATAATGTTTTTAGTTTGGAAGAATAACAGTGAGGTTGGAAAAAATAATGAAGAGAAAAAAGAATGAAATGAGTTCTTTGCAAACTTTTTCAAAATTTAGTTTTTTTCGAATTTCATTGAAAAATGTAACATGGTGATACATTAACCGAAGTGATTTTTTCAATTGATTGACGAAAATGTGAGTCTATTAGGGCGATTCATTTTACGGTTTTGTCAATTTCTCACAGTTATTTTTTGGAAAACTGCGAGATATTGCACAAAAAATAAACATGTAACGTGAAAAAATCGCAAAAATTGACTCGAATTTTTTGTCATTTAATCGAAACACGTTCGAATTGAATAACATTAACAAATTAACAAATGAGAACTGAGAAAGAAAAACTACAAATGAGGGACATTTATTTGTAGGTTTTTTGATCAGCTGATTCAGATCGGATAAAAGTTTTTTGGTCACTTATTGTGAGTATTTTCAAATTAGCGTGAGGAATTCGAACTAATGATGGCGTCAAGTTGGGACATGGAAAGCTTCAAACTAGACTAACAATTTTTGAGCTCTTTTAGTTTTAAAGGGGGGGGGGTAAGACGACAAAATTTTATTTGCTCAATGAATCGGGCTTCCTTTGAATAGTAAAAGCCCCAGGGGATTTTTTTCTCGAAAGGCCTAAAAAGGTCCGAAAAAAATATTCCATGAACTTTTTTCAACGTATATACGTTGTCCGATAGTTTATGGAATAATTTCAACGTACTACGTGGTACCTAGTTTATGGAACATTTTTTCTGGACGTTTCCAGAAAAAATCCCTTGGAGGTTTTACTACTTTTGGGGAGCCTTTAACTTTGCGACAAAAAAATTTTGTCGTCTTACCCCCCCCCCCCCCTTTAACATAGTTGTGTTTACGTTTCGTTTCGTATTGTCAAGCCGAAACTTTTTTCTGACATTTGGGAGTCGACCGATACCAACCACCAGATTGGTAATTGAGAGGTCTTTAAAATGATTTTTTTGTTTCAGAAAAAGTCAAAAATTCAAATTAAATAAATTCATTTTGTACTCAAAAACATAATGATAATACAAAAAAGAATAACAAAATGTCAGAGTGTTCGCATTATATACAGACAAAAAACATAACAATATCATCATCATCGAATCTATGCCGAGATCTTCTTGGCTTTGTTTCCTCCGATGAGGAAAGCAGAGCGAGCAAATGGAGCATAAGCTGGAACAACTCCTGGTGAAGCGAGAACTGGTGCTGGAGCATAAGCTGGAAGAGCTGGAGCAGCCAAAACTGGAGATGGAGCATAAGCTGGAACAGCTGGAGCAGCCAAAACTGGAGCTGGTGCAGCAATTGGAGCAAAAGCTGGTGAGGCCAAAACTGGTCGTGGAGCAAAGAATGGAGCAATTGGGGCAACTGGTGGAACTGGTGGTGCCAAAAGAGGAGCTGGAGCTGGTGCGAAAGCTGGAACAGCTGGAGCAGCCAAAACTGGAGCTGGTGGAGCCAAAAGAGGTGCTGGAGCTGGTGCGAAAAGCTGGAACAGCTGGGGCAGCCAAAACTGGAGCTGGTGGAGCCAAAAGAGGAGCTGGTGGAGCCAAAAGAGGTGCTGGAGCTGGTGCAAAAGCTGGGACAGCTGGGGCAGCCAAAACTGGAGCTGGTGGAGCCAAGAGTGGAGCTGGAGCAATCGCGGGAGCAGCCAAAACAGGAGCTGGTGGGGCCAAAAGTGGTGCAGCTACTGGTGCGATTCCAGGTGCCAAAAGTGGTTTAGCTGCGACGTAATAACGTCCCATAAATGGTCCATTGACAGCAACTTGTGCTGAAGAAAGTGCCAAACCAGCGAAGAGAAGACTAAAAAATAGGAAAAAGTTAGAATTGATAATTGAGAAATCAAAAAAGAAAAATGAAACTCACGAGATGATAGTGTTCATGACTATAGAATAGTGAAAAAAGATCGAATGATGACTTTTCCATGATTTTTAGACACTTTTATAGTTGTCATAGTTTGCGTGAAGTTTTGCCGTAAAGCGCTCCGCCCTTCCGATTTTTCCGTCCGGCAGTAACAATAGATTGCGCAAATAGATTTTTTGTTTGTGTTGGGTTTCTTGTGACTTTTTACCGCAATCATTCATGTGCTCAATGAATAGATGAATTGTATTGTATTGCATAAGTTCAAGCTGAGTCATATGACTTGACTTGATTTGTGACTTATTAGTTGAAGTTAAAAATGTGTGATTCAATATGAAATCATATAAAAGCAGGTTAGACGAACAAATAAACAACAAAAATCTGATAACAAGTTCCACTCGCTAGTGATTATGTAGAATGAGAAAAGAAATTGTGAAAAAAAAACAACAGGGGGTTGTAATGTCGACTTCAGAATTTCTGAAACAGTATGAGTTGAGTTGGCACCAGATGTTGTTTGAGCCTGTATCTTCAATATAAAATTAATCTTCGTTTGTGTGATTTCGTTCCCTGACAGTTGAACGTCATTTTTTGATTATCATTGTCTAGACTTTGTGCTTCGATCAGATCTAACAAACATCAATGTAAACATCCTCAAACATTAATAATAGTAATATCACCTCTTTGTCCCCATCTCTCTTCTTTTTTTCAAAACTCCAATCAAACCGGTCGGATTCTAGTCAATCATATACTTTTAGTCATTTTCTATTGTTCAATAGGCGGCAGCCGGAGGAGAAAAGAGCCCAACTTTTTGCAACTGATTGGCTGGCCGTCTTGTTGTTTGCTCTTGGGACATTCCGAATTACGCAATAATTCAAGAGATACATAGATGTTCAAAGAGCATACATATGGTTTCCACACTATATACAAACACGCTGAAACTCTCGGAGAACTTTGCAAAAAAACTCTGGATCAAAATGTTAGACTGTTAAACAAACGCAATGTACTCGACTAAAATTAATTTCGTGAAAAAAGTTATGCAGACATTAAGATTATTCATAAATATTGACTTATCTCGATTAAAAACTAGTCAATGCAAAAAATTTGATAAGTTTTTTCCCTCTTCGCACCTCATTATTTACACAGATAAAATTCCAGATTTATTAACGTTCTACGCAGGTGTGAAAAATGTGCAAACAAAAAATGAGGAAACTGTGTGCAAAGCGTGGGAAAACGGGAAACGACAAATGTAGTTTGAACAAAATTCAGACTTTGTACTTAAAATAAAACTCGAGCTTGAATAGAGAAATGTGATCTTTGATTGAATAAAAATCTATGAGGAAATATGAGCTCTGGAATTGAATTAGAACCAGAAATATTAACTGAAATAGAAAAGTATTGAATTTAGAAATCGGATCTGAACTACAAATGAATTTAGGCTAACTTTGAGTGAGTAAAAAATACAATTCAAAAATGTTCAACTCAATTGGAAAAATCTGTTTCTAACGTTTTTTGGGGTTTCATTTTCTACAGAAAACTCTGGAAAACATACATTTCAGAATTAAAAAAAAACTATAAAAACCAAATTTTCTTATTGTAAAAATTTGAAAAAAAAAACGTCTTCAGTGATTCCAAGGAAGTTAAGTTATTGGGACTTTTTTTAAAATGTTTTGAAGTTAGAGCTTTGTATTTCTCAATTCTTACAGTAACAGAAAACACCGAAACACCGAAACGCAAGATTACACAACAAATATTGGCCAAATTACAGTGAGAAAAAATCATGTCGGCATAAATATCTGATGTGTTTTTGGTAGAAAACTAACTTGCACTTAAAATGAAAATTCAAAAATATTTGGGAAATTCGTTCCAACTGGGTAGTTTGTGTTTGGTATTAAATTCATAAGATAATAAACTTGTGACTGTATACTATTCAACAATGCCTAAATGCTTTGAAGTTTCACACAAAACCCAAATTCCAACTTATAAGTATCACACATCTTAAGTGCACCCGAAGAAGCTCAAAAAATCATGAATCATTGAAACGACCTTTCTTGAATTTAGTAGAACTTTTATCTAGTTTTTCTTTAGAATTCATTCTTCAGAACTTCCGTTTTCCGTATCAAGTAACCGGCTGCTACTTGCAACTGTCTTTTTCGCCTCTTATTTCTTTTTTGTTCGCCGTTTTGCGCACACCCAATAGTTTCTATGTATATAAGGCGCACGCGGCAATAAGTCGAACACACACAACATTCTTTCAATCATCATGCAATCCATCTCGTAAGTTATCATTTAATTTAAAACTTAAAAATTATATTTATTTTCTTAGCGCTGTCTTGTTCGCTGTTTTGATCTGCTCTGGATCGGCTCAATTGGCTGCCTGGCCATCACAAAGCTATTCTCCATACTATCAATCTTTGTTCGGAGCTGCTAGCACTCCAGTTCTTTCTGCTCCAGTTGCCAGAACTGCTCCATCAGCTGTACCCATTAGCTGCACCGATTGCTGCTCCAGTTTTCGCCGCACCAGCTCCACTTTTGGCTCCTCCAGCTCCACTTTTGGCTCCTCCAGCTCCAGTTTTGGCTGCTCCAGCTCCAGTTCTCGCTGCTCCAGCTTTTGCACCACCTCCAGTTTTGGCCGCCGCCCCAGTTGCTCCAATTCTCCGTGGTCCAGCTTACAACTACGCCCCATCCCCAGTTTTGGCACCAGTTGGTGTTGCTGCTCCAGTTTTGGCTGCCCCAGCTGTTCCAGCATTCGCTCCAGCACCAGTTCTCGCAGCTCCAGCACCAGTTTTGGCTGCCCCAGCCGTTCCAGCTTATGCTCCAAGACTTGTGCCAGCTTATTCTCCATTCGCCAGAGCTGCCATGTTCATCGGATCAAACAAAGCCAAGACGTTAGTTTTCACCTCACATCTGTTCAATTTGAGTTTAACTTTTATTAATTTTCAGAGCATAAGAAGATCTATTCTTGAAATAGGATATTCGATGTTTGTATATAACGACTTGCCTTCTACCGCCACGTGTGCCTACTTTAATTTAATTTCGAATTTTTGTATTCAAATAATAATAAATTATGCCACGGTATTTGTTTATTCGTTGTTTTGTTTGAATTATGTTTTTCTTCCGAAAATCATGTTTGTTTTTCCGAGATACAAAGCTCTGAATAGACTATAGTTTTGATGAAGCTCCGATTGAATATTCCAAAAAAATTATGATAAAGAAATACTAAAAATCACGTCGTGCGACCACACAAATTAGAAAAACAACAACAAAAAACAAGAAAACAACAAAAAATCAAAAAAAAATTGTGTTGGAATGTAATTTGTCAGAAAATTGGCTTGATTATCTTCGATATCACAGCAATTCACACAAAATAAGTTTAAAAAATGCTATTTTTTGTCTTCCAGAAGTGAAAAAAACATTTTGTTATATTTTCGTTCCACTTTTTTTCATACGATTTGAACATTATCTTGGTGAAAATCAACTTTTTGTGCATATAAAAAGAAACATGTATATTTTTACTTTTCAATTTCGAAATATGGTGTGCAACCAGTTTAGAAAGCTAGCCCTGACAGATGTAATAAAACTGTTTAAGTTAAAGAGAGATTTTTCGAAGATTTTGCAGAAATGAAAATGTTTTTTGCACATTATTTCAAAAATTTGCCAAAAAAGCTGAATGACACAGTAAGATCACGTACCTCACTATTCACATTGATTATCATATCCAGAAGTCCCTCTAAATACCACATAATTCGTATTTTTCCATATAAACCGACACTCAGAATCGACTTTCAGTGCAATTTCGAGCCAAAATCGTGCAATTTTCGAACATCTGTAAAATCAAAGAATATACATTTTAAACACTCTATTGTACCACTAACTTACCTATTATTGACAAAAATAATAAAATTCCAGTCGAAAAGATGCGTTTATCGACTTTTTTCGGTCTCGGAAAATCCTGGAAATTGAAAAATTGCGTTTTTTATACATAAAAACTAATAATGCGAGACAAATAACATGTAAAGTGAACACTCTACCCCCAATACATCTATTTGAATAAAAAAACCCTACAAAAGTTTCGAAAAAAACTTGAAAACACAAAAAAAAAGGAAAATTTTCATTTTTTTTTTCAAAAACAAAAAAAAATCGAGGCAGCAGAAAAAAAAGTGCGATGGAGCGCATTTCCTTCGCTGGCGAACAGACATGTCACTGTCGACAGTATTTATCTTATTTATGCATTTTTTATTTATGCACATATTTTTGTGTCTGCTTATTTTTGTGTCTGGTTATTTTTGGGTCTGCTTATCTTTGTGTCTGCTTATTTTTGGGTCTGCCTATTTTTGTGTCTGCTTATTTTTGGGTCTGCTTATCTTTGTGTCTGCTTATCTTTGTGTCTGCTTATTTTTGGGTCTGCTTATTTTTGTGTCTGCTTATTTTGGATCTGCTTATTTTTGTGTCTGCTTATTTTTGGGTCTGCTTATCTTTGTGTATGCTCATTTTTGTGTGTGCTTATTTTTGGGTCTGCTTATTTTTGGGTCTGCTTATCTTTGTGTCTGCAAAAATCAAGCTGTAACCTAATTTTTAAATTCATAAATCCTAGACCCGCAAATGTGAATAGTGTAGATCACGCGGGATTTAAATAATTTTTCGTTGTTCTATCTATATCGATTGGCAGCCCACACGAACATTCCGAAAATACATTTTTGAAATGAATTTTTTATTTTGTTGAAAAAAGTGTTCACGTTATTATTTTAAGATAAATGTTCGAAAAAATAACGCTAGATCTCTTTTTTTCAGGTTGGACGCTCATTGCTTCAAATATTTTATTTGTTATTCGACCTGCCGTTCAATGAGAGCTCTCGATTAAACGTGAGTTAGGGAGTTTATTTTTCTTTCTATGACCCAGAGAAATTCCAGATTGCTCGAGAATTCGGATTGAGTGAGCCGATGTTAGTTTCCCACTACAAATTCAATAATGAAAACAAAATGCATTTGAGGATTTGGTTTGAGGATACAACTGCAACTCATGTCAGGTCAGTTTAATGGGTTTTGGGTATGGTTTTGGGTGAAAGAACACAGTGATTTGTGTTAAATTATATCAGGTAAGTTTTTTGGGGGTATAGTTGTAATGTATAAAGACGAGATATGCAGTCTCAGTTCCTCACAAGCCAGGACTTGTGGAAAAAGAGGAAAACCCCTAAAATGTTATTTTTTCATTTTTTCTATTATTTTTTTTCAGTTTTTAAAAAAATATTCTACATTCTTTCAACTTCTATCTGACAAAGATTATTCTATTGGTTACATTTTCTCTGAAATGAAATTTCAAAAACATTTTCTTGTTTTTGTAAGACAAGGGTTTGTTTGTGTCGAGATTGCGAGAGGTTTTTGAAGAAAAGTTTTAAACGTATGCATAATTTATTTTCATAAACGAAACAATAATTATGAAAGTTGGCAGGCACACGAGGCGATTAAAAGGCAAGTCGTTATATACAAACATCGAATATCCTATTTCAAGAATATATCTTCTTATGCTCTGAAAATTAATAAAAGTTAAACTCAAATTGAACAGATGTGAGGTGAAAACTAACGTCTTGGCTTTGTTTGATCCGATAAACATGGCAGCTCTGGCGAATGGAGAATAAGCTGGCACAAGTCTTGGAGCATAAGCTGGAACGGCTGGGGCGGCCAAAACTGGTGCTGGAGCTGCGAGAACTGGTGCTGGAGCGAATGCTGGAACAGCTGGGGCAGCCAAAACTGGAGCAGCAACACCGACTGGTGCCAAAACTGGGGATGGGGCGTAGTTGAAGGCTGGGGCACGAAGAATTGGAGCAACTGGTGCGGCGGCCAATACTGGAGGTGGTGCAAAAGCTGGAGCAGCGAGAACTGGAGCTGGAGCAGCCAAAACTGGCGCTGGAGGAGCCAAAAGTGGAGCTGGTGCGGCGAAAACTGGAGCAGCAATTGGTGCAGCTAATGGGACAGCTGATGGAGCAGTTCTGGCAACTGGAGCAGAAAGAACTGGAGTGCTAGCAGCTCCGAACAAAGATTGATAGTATGGAGAATAGCTTTGTGATGGCCAGGCAGCCAATTGAGCCGATCCAGAGCAGATCAAAACAGCGAACAAGACAGCGCTAAAAGCATAATACCGTAATTGGTAAATTTAAAATTCAAAAAAAATTGACTTACGAGATGGATTGCATGATTAGAAGAAATGAAACAGAATGTATGAGAACTGATGCAAAATTTCAAGTTTATATATGCTTTTTCGCGCCGTCTTTTGTTCATATAACGGGTATGTGCATAGTGCGCGCGGACAATTTTTTATTGCTTTGAAAAAGTTTTTGATTGCGCATGTTGTCTTACGGCAAGAATTACAGATACGGCATATTTGGTTTGATTGTTACTGTAGTGTGTATTGTACATCCGGATGAATTTCGAGAATCATTGATCAGAAAGTAATATTCTGGAAAAAAGTCCTTCCCCAGCAGTGTTAACTAACTGACAACATAATGATTTTGTCTAACAGTTGGAAATTTTTTTGAATATAACTATCGATTCCGTGTTATTTCAAACTGTCTTCTTTCTACTATTTCAATTAAAATTTTCATCGAAACAACATCTGATCACAATTCTGAGGCTCATATATACATTCTTTCTGTGTACAGTGAGATATGTCAAAAAACAAACATCAACTAGTTACTTACTAGAATTTCCAAAAAATAAACAAACAAATAAGCAAACAAAAAAGGTGAGAAGAAGTGCATTTGAGCCGATTGACAGCAGCAAAAAAAAACCAGTTCTTTGTAATCAACACCGAACGAAACTACGTGTGTACTTACTTTCTTTGATCATTTCTTTGCTTGCACAAACTTTCCGTTTTGAGGGGTATAAAAGCGCAAAAGTAATTCGAGTAACTATCAGTCTATTGTCTGTCATCCAAGAAATCATGAAGTGTTTCGCGTAAGTTTTCTGAATATTTCACAAGTTTCAATAAAAAAAATCATACTCTTAGTGTCATCTTCGCCCTCTTCGCTGCTGCTTCAGCTCAACTTGCTGCATGGCCAGCAACCTCATACTCTCCATTCTATCAAGCTTTGTACAGTGGAGCTGCAGCTCCAGCTTATGCTCCAGCATATGCTGCAGCTCCAACTTATGCGGCCTCCCCAGTTGTCGCTGCGGCTGCCCCAGTTGTTGCCGCTGCCGCTCCAGCTGTTGTCCCAGCTTATTCTCCATTCCAAACTGCAGCTTACTTCTACGGATCGAACAAAGGAAAGAGCGGAGTCAAGGCATAAATAAGAAACGCATCTCATGTTTTCTCATTTCATTTTTGTATATTTTTGAAAATGAAACCATTTTTCGATTTTTCATTACTGTAATGATTTGCCATGGTGATTTGAAAACATGCAAAACGGTGTGAATATAAACCGATCAAAACTGAATCTCATTTTGTTTTCTCAAATTTCAGCTGTCATTTTGTGCTATGCATGTGCTATGATAACGTGGCAATTTAGAAACATTTTGAAACCCCATTTTTTTTTGGTAAAATGATATAAATTTGAAAAGATTGTTCAGGAATATTCCCAGACGTGAGAAAATGCATTCTAGACATTTTTTGATAGCTTTTTGAAAATTTTGAATTTCAAAATTTTGTCAACGAAATGATGATAATTTTTCTAGCAGTTTTTATGACATTACTATCTTTGTTAGAAGGAATCCGTTCGGATGATGAAATTGTTTTTGAAAGAATTGACCATTCTAGAGATGATGAGGTTATTTTCACTAGACAAACTACTCCGATGACTACTGTAGAACTCCTGAAGATGGAAACAACTTCAGCGAAAACACTTTCATTTACAACTCAAGGACCACAACTCCCGAAGTTTGAAACCACTTTATCTAATACACTGTTACGAACAACTACAGTACCAAATCCAACCACAAGATGTACAAAATCGTTTTGTCCGAATGTGAAAGTCGGAGGTTCTCTGATATCAGGAGCAGGAAATTTCAGACCAGGATATGTATCATTTCACTAATTGAAATTTAGAAATCATAAATAATGAATAAGTTTATGTACAAAATACTGTTAGATATCACAAAACAGATAAATTATTTCGTAGTCGATTTACACATAAAACATTGCTTGTTTATTGCTTCCAATAAAATAGTTGGCGTAAAGGAATGGGTCTTTTGATGGCAAACTTGGTGGCTGCAAATATTCACCAGCTCGTTTCGGAACACCCGTCGCTGAATAAACTGCTTTCTCGAAAACCGCTTGAGCTTCATCTCCGAATTGTGGAAGTGTCGATGGTCCGGAAGATGGTGGGCTCATTGAAGGAGCCGGTTGCGGAACACCTGATGGTTGCGTTGGTTGTTGAGGTCCAGGATAGTTCTGTGGATATTGTTGGGGAGCTTGAGGTTCTCCCGAGAATTGCGGTTGTTGTTGGGGTGCAGAGTTTTGTGGGACACCTGGATACTGTTGTTGTTGTGGGGCAGCTTGAGCTTGAGGGTATTGTGCACCTGGATACTGTTGAACTGGTTGTTGAGGAGCAACTTGAGCTCCTGGATATTGTTGAGGAGCAACTTGAGCTCCTGGATATTGTTGAGAAGCAGCTTGAGCTCCTGGATATTGTTGAGGAGCAGCTTGAGCTCCTGGATATTGTTGAGGAGCAGCTTGAGCTCCTGGATATTGTTGTGGAGCAACTTGAGCACCTGGATATTGTCGTGGAGCAGGTTGAGCTCCTGAATATTGTTGAGGAGCAGCTTGAGCTTGAGGGTATTGTTGTGGAGCAGCTTGAGCTCCTGGATATTGTTGTGGAGCAGCTTGAGCTTGAGGGTATTGTGCTTGCTGAGGTGCTTGAGCTCCTGGATATTGTTGAGGAGCATCTTGAGCTCCTGGATATTGTTGAGGAGCAGCTTGAGCTTGAGGGTATTGTTGTGGAGCAGCTTGAGCTTGAGGATACTGTTGTGGAGCAGGTTGTTGAGAAGCCACAGCTTGCTGAGCCAATAAATCTTGCTGTGGTGGGTACTGTGGAACCCCAGAAGATTGTGTTGGTTGCTGAGGAGCTGGATAGTTCTGTGGATATTGTTGTTGACTCGGATATCGAAGAGAAGCAGCCAATGCTTGTCGTGTTTCCTCTTGTTGTTGAGGTGTCAATTGTTGTGGTGGATATTGTTGAGCCTGTTGGGGTCCGGCTGGTTGATTTGCTGCTGGGTTTTGAGGTGGAGCTTGTTCAGGATATTGCGCCACTTCTGGATGTTGTTCGACTTCAACTCTCTCTGGCGGTGGAACAGGTAATGGTGCAGCTGGTCCAATAGAAGCTACCGATCCACATGGTGGCATCAAACAAGGTGCAACAAGATCTGGTGTCAACACAGGCGCTGCTTTTGCATAATACCTTCCAGGGTTCAATTGTTCAACTTGTGAATACACGCCAGTTAGGCTGAAAATTTGTATTTTGATCTTTGCGTATCTCTCTAACCATAAAAACCTACCAAACTAAAAACACCAATAAGCGCATTTCGTTTCAGAAAGACGAGAATGGCAAGAAAGTTTTAGGTATTTATATATGCGCAGCATCTTCTTCTTCTTCTTTAATAATGACCAGCTTACGCAACTCTTTTCTCCGATTACAGCTGTCATTGAACACAAACAAAAAAGAAAAAGTAACATTGTGCTTTTTGCGCTGATGTAATCCGGTTGGTTTTGCGATGCAGATGCAAACAATTGATTCACTCATTCACACGTAGTTTTGATCTTTGATGATTTGCCGACATTATCATCATTCATTGTTCATTTTTCCGTAAAGATTATGTAGGGATTTCCCATTTTCATAAATTATTTTATTTCCTAATTCCATTGTACTTTCAAAGTATCAAAACATACATACATATACATAAATAAATAAATAAAAGAACGAAACCCGAAACTAAACATTGTCGAGAAAAATGCGAGAGATACCCGAAACACAATTGGAGATACTTTGAGAGAGAGAAAAAAAAACAATTACAAATGAGTTTTGAAGTTTTGAGCTCGAACACTGTTGCGACCAAATAAGATGGATTTGAAGGCGCGACGGAATTCGGTGTTGAAAATTGTGTAGATGATAGGATTCATGAATGAATTCATATAACCGATCCAGGTGCAATAGAAGAAGAGATCATAACCAACCTGAACAAAATATATTTGTTTTTGTTCTGCTGGGAAAATATTGTGCTTACCATACAAAAATCTTTCTCTAGCAATGAGCAAACTGCGTTCAAAATATTGATGACAAAAAATGGAACCCAACAGACCAGGAAAACACCAACCACAACTCCCAATGTTTTTGTGGCTCGTTTCTCTTTTCGCTGAGCTTTTGAAACTTTTCTCTTCAAACTGTGCTCATGTTTGATGGCTTTTTTCACAAGTTTAACAGCGATACCGTTTCTCGAACTTTTCTTGGATGTTTTCGAGTCAGTTGATTTCAAACTATCAGCACGTGTTTTTGAAGAACAGGTGGTTCCGATAGAATCCATTCGTTGGAGTTCCAGACCTGAAAAATAATAATATTTTTGTCTGATTGTCTGATCAAACACTCACTTGGTAAACTTGGTCTAGTTAGAATTTTAACTGCTAGCGGATCAATTTGAGAAGCTTTTCTACTTGACGGTGCAGTTCCACCTCCTTTCAAACAATCTAATGCATCACCTTCCATTTCTCGAACTGTTAATGCAAAACTAACAGTTGGTTGAAGAGTTGGTTGAGGTTCGAAATCTTCTTCAAAAACAGTTTCAGTTATCATTCCGATATCTGTTGACGCCAACAACTCTGCGGCTGAAAATCGTTGTGCTCATAATCTTTTTTTTCCAAAAAAACTAACTGTTTGCTGTGCTACTGGCACTCATTGTTTCTAATGGTGCTCGAGTTGGTTTTCGATATTCTGTTGGTTCGGTTACTGGATTTGAAAGAACAATTGATGGTTTTTTCGGTGGATTTTTACGGAAAATTCGTGGACTTCTTCTAGAGATTGTTCGAATTATTGAAGGAATAAAAGCCTGATCATGTCCTCTGAAAAATTCAAATTTACACTAGAAATTAATTGAAAACTAACAAAGAAGAATTTCGCATATTTCTTTTGTGATGTTTTGTAGAATAGTTTCTCGAAAGACTTCTGAATTTTCTTGGAGTTAACTCTTCCATCTCCAGATGATGCCTGTGATGATGTTGGTTGAGATTCATCGGCAAATGAAGATCTTCGAGACATTGTTGTACAATTTTCCGAGACAAAATCATTTGTTACAACGTTGCAAGTTTCAGATAATGAATCAATTGACGATCGAGGTGTTGAACTGTTTCCGAATTCTCTTTCTTCTGAAAATATAAAAATTATTTTCTTGAAATCTTTTTAGATTTTTTTCATGCTCATAACCCATGCCTATTATTACTTTGTGATTTGTGTTCATTCAATAGTTGTGCTGACGTTTAATTTTGTACTTTACTCTATATATTCATACCAAATATCAAATATCAATACTTTAAATATGCATAAATTTACAAGAGAGAAGAAAGAAAAGAGGAAAACTGAAATCGAAACATGCTGACGATAAATATATCTATCGAACATACTGAAAAGGAGGGTAGAAGTAGAAGTTGGAGATTTCGAAGCATCAACTGGATGTTCATCACATGCTGTCGAAGTTGTGGAAGAGGAGAATACTGATGATTCTTTATGATTTGATAATGATGAGGTTTGAGGTTGTGGTAAAAGATTTTGACTAGGCGATGTCGCATTAATTATTCTTCGAAGCATTGAAGTTGTTCTCGGTGCACTTGCTTCAATTGCACTTTGTCCATCATCAGCGTGATAATCAGAATTCTTGTGTGAAGATGTTGTTGCAATTATTGATCCTTTATTATTCTTATTTTTTCCATTACCACCTCTCTCATCCTCATCTTCATCATATTCATAATCATCATATTCCTCAAATTCTTCCATTTCATTTTCCCATTCTTCATCACCTGCTAATTCAATAGCTCGTCGATGTCTTTCAAATTGTCTCATTCGACGTGTCATTGATGGAAGTGCCGCCATCATAACATTAACAACTGAAAACGACGGAGAATACGGGGGGAAAATTGGGGAAACAAATCAAAGCTCGCCTTTTTTTAGCTGCTGTCTATTTATCTATAGATCATGGTCCGGAAACCTTCGTCAACCCACAAACCCGCAATTATGAAAGAATAAAAAAATAATGTCTAAAAGGATAAAAATGTAAATAATAATAATAATAATAATAAACATTGGGAAAACAAACTGAAATATAAATAACATTGGGGGAAGAAAGCGTATCACAAAAAGCTTAGGATTTCTTTTGAAAAATTATTTTGGAAAAAAACTTTGAAATATTCCGCAAAAACAAACCTGGACCCGCTACAATTCTACCAGCTGCTTCTTCATCAATCGGATCTGCTTGATCATTCCGAATTCTGGAAAAAAAGCGAAGATTTTGAAAATTCATAGGGTTTTGACTAACGTCAATCCTTGAGCAATGCAATTTTTCTCTCGTCGCATTTTTGCCGCTTTTTCTCGTTTTTTGAGTGCAATGATAATTCGAATATATACAAAAAGCACAAGAATACAAGGAATGATGAATGATATGACTGAACTTAAAATTGAGAATTCAGCATTATAAAATCGACATTCATTCGTATCCGCACCTGGTGGGCGAACATTGGCCCCTGAAAACGAAAACAGTTTAAAAATTCAAAATTTTATGATCTTTTCAGCTGATTTCAAACATTTTTTGCTATGATCTTATGACAGATGTTTTTCAATTTCAAGGTTTCACTAACCTAAAACCATTGGACTTGCAAGAGCCAAAGAGATAAACCAAATTCCAGCAATCACAGCAAAAACTCTTTTTGTATTCTGACTCTGACGAGAATATTGAATCGGTAGAGATACTGCTCGATATCTATCAAATGATATAACAGCAAGAAGTAGAATTGAGGCAGTACTGCATGCAACATCAGATGTTATATATATATCACACATCAGATCTCCCAAACCCCATTCGCCATTTGTTACCTGAATACAACAAAAAATTGTCTCGAGTTTCCTGAACTCAATTCGGAAGTTTTCCACAATAGTTTTTTTTGCTCAAAAAGGAAGGTCAAAATCCCTAGAAATCCATCCGAGCATAACTAAAAAAACGTGGAGATTTTTGATTTTCGTTTCCTCAATTCCCTTCTTTTTTTTGAAGTGTCTTTTCAATCCACTCTTCTCCTTTTCTCGCTAAAGTTTAATCAAAAACCTTACGAAAAAAACGAGAGAAGTTGAGTTGAGCCACATTTATTTGACATTGAATTGATGAGGAAAACGAATAATTTTGAATTGGAACTCACGTAAATGTACACAGCATATGGCATGACAATAATTGCGACCAAAAGATCAGCAACAGCTAGACCAAGAATAAGAAAATTGATAGCTGATTGAAGTGCGCGGAATCGAAGAACTGATATTATAACTAGCAAATTACCCAAAAGTGTGATTAATGGGATAATTATTAGAAATAATCCTGCATAATTATATTCCAATGATTGTGGACCGGTTGAGACATTTCTCGTCTCACCGGTCTCCATTTTCTTGTCAGAAATCTGAAACATTAATATTATTACTTTTATCTCAATTTTCAAGCGCAGAAGAAAAAAACATTGAGAAACATGCAACATCGAAATGAGATATTATAAAAGGTTGAGAAGGGCGGGGCATTAATTTTTCTTGTTGTATAAAAATGTGTTTTCTTTACGGAGGGAAAATTATGGAACAAAAAGTTTTCACCTGCGTCATTTTTTTTTCACACCCACCTTGGAGAAAAAGTTGTTTAAAACAAAAGGAAAATGTTGGGAGCAATTAAAAATTGTGGAAAAGTTCAAGGAGTTTGTGGTTTGCTTGGAAATAAATTGAATGCCGGGATTAGAGTATATATGTATTTTTTGCAGTTGTTGAAAATAGGATGCAAAAGTGCGGAAAAATAATAAGAACCTCGGAAATTCCTCTTTCAAGTTTCCTTTTTCTCTCACCCAGCGCATTGTATTTTGTAGTTTGATCAGAACTGGGAAATATTGAAAGTTTAGCAAAAAAATAATAGCAAATGGAATACCAAAAAGGAGTTCAGACAAGAAATAAATAGATGAAAAAAAAAGAAAAGACAAAAAGGCAAATAATATCAAAGTCCATGAATACGTGAGAAGAAGAGCAATTGAATAGAATAGATTAAAGACATACAGAAAAAACTGGAAGATGGAGAGAGAAAAGTTCAAGAAGTTGAACAATGATCCATTTCGGATTAAGTTCCTTCCTAGTGTTTTCTTTTACAGGCTGCATGTTTAAAGTTTCTTCTAGTTCACCTTCTGGTTTCATTATGAATCAATCTAAATTCTAGAACCAACACGGGAAAAGGCAGCTGAGAACTTTTCGAAAATGCTAAACCTTTAGATAATATACGTGTCAGCGGACAAAAAATCAGGAAACATTTTATATTCAACACACGACACAACAAATGTTGGCACTAGATTAGTTTCAGATCTTTCAAGATTTTCAGACATTAGAGATCAACGCAATCCAACGCTTAGTCAGAATGAAAATATTTAACACTTACAACAAAGAAGATTTTTTTATCTATATAACGAAACAAGCAAAAGTTCAAATAAGATTAGTGAAAGTTTGGAACTAGATTAGATTATTTTTTGTTTGAAACAGACCTGTCGTTTTTGGGCGGCCGGGCCGGGCCAGCCCTTCAAAATTCAAAAAATGCGGGCTTTTTCGGCCCTCCGGCCCTCCTTTTTTTATGAGAGGCTGTTTCAGCCCTTTTTCGGCCCTTCATAATTTTTTGATGACAATTCGGGATTTTTACAAATGGATGATTTTGCTCAAATTTTCTGCATTTGGGCGAATTTCGTAAATCAGAATAACTTATATTGGTGTCAGTGCACCAACATTTCTTCGAAGTACTGTTTTGGTGCAGGATCGTAATGGTGAAACACATGAATTTCAATAAATTTTACTTTTATTATCAATCCACCATTAGAAACACGAAATTCGCCTATTATTTCCGCCAAAATGCTAAAATTCGAAAGAAACACCATTGAAAAATAGTGCATTTACACAATAAAATTTGTTGGAAAGGCCGGGCTGAGCCAGCCCATTTTCCCTATTTGGGCTGGCTAGGCCGGCCCTTCACATGGCTGGCCCGAGGGCCGCAAATAGCCGCAAAACGACAGGTCTGGTTTGAAAAAAAAAGCAAAATAGCTTCGCACTTTTTTTTTCCGATTGGATTTTGATTGGTTTGAACTCTTGTTTTCCTCAATCCTCACCCAAGTTTATACAAAAAAAAAGAAAATAAAAAAGAAAACAGCGTGAAAACATGAGTTAAATTATAGTAGTACATACTTGAGAAGTACCTCCTCCAAAGAAAAAAAGAAGAAGGTGAGAGCCAAAACTTATTATATCCGATGAAATATTTATATCATCTCATCCCGAAAAGTTCGGAAACCCAAAAAAAGGTCCGTTCAATTGAAATACGCTCTGGATGAATAATGTATTTTGTTGTTTTGAAATAGAAATGAACGAAAATCAAAACTTGTATAGATTTTTTCTGTGAGAGAGAAATTTTTTTCGAAATTATAGAAAATGAGTTTCGATAATTCTGCTCAAACAGCGTGAGAAAATCTCGATATTTTTTTCAGAATTGTTTAGTATCATATGAGAACTTACGCACCTTTTTTCAAAAAAATATAAAATAATTATTCCGGGATCTATGGAATTTTATGAATTTAGAAAAAAAGCTGCGCGAATTTTTTTTTTTGCTCATTGAAGTTCACAAATGTGGAAATAATGCATATTTATATTTATGAAGATTCCTGTTTTTCAACGAATTTTTTCCTACAACAATTCGTATTTTGAAGAATTCTGTACTTCTGGTTATGACAAGTGTGCTCTAATGAGAAAAGTACACTTGGTGATTGGTGTGAAAACATGTCTGTTTTGTAAAAAGACGTGAGGATAGAAGTTAGATCAAAACAAGTTTGAAGTGAAGAAAAACATATTTAGTTCAAATGTGGATTTGTTGAAAAATAGAGAAAAAAGTTGTAGAAGAAGCTGACGTATCATTTGGCAAAGGAAAAGCATGAAATGTGAAATGAGGTGGAATCGAGAAGATGTTTGAGACTTGTCAACTACACCAAACAAAATAGTACATTTTTTGGATTTTTTGAGAGCATCAGAACAATATAACAAATCCGAATGATGCAACTTTTTGATTTATTTAGAATGTTCAGAAATCAAGAGAAACCCTATAGGGTTCAAACTTTTTTATTTGTCTAATGCATGTTTGAAAGAAACCTGAAAAAATGACGAAAAAACAAAAGAGAAGAGAGAGCCCAAAACCAGAAAAAGAAGAAAAAAGAAAAGATAATTGCTATAAGAAAAATGTCGTGTTCCACAACACGTCCATCAACGCCGCGAGAGACGATAGGCAACTATTTATAATAACTTATTTCAGTAGAAGTTTTCTGGTAGTGATGTTGATGGGTTCAGGTTAGGAAAATATCTTTTAGAAAATAAATGGAGCTCAAATCTGAATTTCGAATATTTCTGTAAAGAAACTTGTTAAGAGAGGTTTTTTGTAAGAAGGGAAATTTTAGAATAAGGAGCTGCGCAAGCAAAAAAAAGTTTTTCTGAAAACTTGTGGAATGATAGCCACATGGGTGGGCATCAATTTGCGCATAATATTATTACTCAAAACCGCTTCACCATTGTGGTGTGACGGGTGAAAGCTGTATAGGCGGTCACAGGAACTTTGCTCTCCGTTGATATTTTTTGATGATCTCAACGCCAAAGTACTTCTTTTGGCCTAAAAATGATTTTTCAAGTTAACCGCATAAAAATTGCACCATTTCTAATGGTGCAATTACACCATGATGGTGAAAAACACCAATATTTGCCTTTGGCGTCAATTTCCGCACTCTCGCACTGGTTTTAAACGCTTCCTCGTCATTTTTTACATACCCTACATAATTTTCAGAAAAATAAACGGGACCCCTTTTTGGCAATTCCACCTCAAAGTTGGTCACCCAAGGTGTGCACCACAGCATTTTTTCTCAAAATCACCCAAATTTTTAATTTTTTTGTTCAAAAATGTTATTTTATGGTTCAAAGTTACTTTTATGTGAAAATTAGGAAGTTTCCGGGACGAAAACGTGTTATTTCACGCATTTCACGTGAAAACTCACGTGAATTTTTTTTTCGAAAATTAAGGTTTAAAACGTGTTTTCTGGGGTTTTTGACTATGTTGATCAATGTGGTATCATTTATTTTTCTTGAAAATTTCATATTTAGCTATTTTCAGATATGTCATAAAAATGAACTCTAAAAAGTGAAACTTCCAGAGTGTTGTCAAACTCATTGAATTCAGAAATTTCGAGGAAAATAAATAATACCACGTTGATCAGCATAGTTAAAAACCCCAGAAAACACGTTTTTAAACTCAATTTTCGAAAAAAAAAATTCACGTGAGTTTTCACGTGAAATGCGTGAAATAACACGTTTTCGCCCCGAAAACTTCCTAATTTTCACATAAAAGTAACTTTGAACCATAAAATAACATTTTTAAACAAAAAATCAAAAAATTTGGGTGATTTTGAGAAAAAATGCTGTGGTGCACACCTTGGGTGACCAACTTTGGGGTGGAATTGCCAAAAAAGGGGTCCCGTTTATTTTTCTGAAAATTATGTAGGGTATGTAAAAAATGACGAGGAAGCGTTTAAAACCAGTGCGAGAGTGCGGAAATTGACGCCAAAGGCAAATATTGGTGTTTTTCACCAACATGGTGTAATTGCACCATTAGAAATGGTGCAATTTTTATGCGGTAAACTTGAAAAATCATTTTTAGGCCAAAAGAAGTACTTTGGCGTTGAGATCATCAAAAAATATCAACGGAGAGCAAAGTTCCTGTGACCGCCTATACAGCTTTCACCCGTCACACCACAATGGTGAAGCGGTTTTGAGTAATAATATTATGCGCAAATTGATGCCCACCCATGTGGCTATCATTCCACAAGTTTTCAGAAAAACTTTTTTTTTGCTTGCGCAGGCTGTTTTCCGGTATTACAAAAAACGTCTCTTAAGTTCTGATGAAAATTATATTTTGATCTACTTATGCTCTTTGGAATTTTAAACGTACATAAGATTTCTCTTATAAAGTCTAGAAATTCTCAGGGGTTCAGAAATGAAATAGAGAGTTTCGGAAAAAATAAAGCTTTTGCAGAAATTTTTTCACAAAGTAGAACTTATTTTTCAGTCTCTAGAATTCAAACATACATACTTTGGCAGATCAAAAATTTTTCAATCTGAATCTGGCACTTTTGCGATGAAGTTTGCCTATTTCAGTTAGTTCTACCCCTATTCTATCAGGTCTCGAAAAATTTTGACACAATGAAACATTGGAAAAAAACACACTCAAAAATCTCATCCGAAACTGGCATGAAGAAGTTTTGGATAAAAATAAATGAACACAAATTATTTCGAGAAATTGGAGACGATTGTGGGTGTTTCCAATTCTTCCGGCGAGCAAAAGATTAAACTAAATGGAAAGATCTGAGTACACAGCAGCATCAAGATCAATTTCCAAAACCGCCTACAGAAAAAAAAAACAACTCACATCAGCAAATATTTTTCTGTAATTCAAGCCATCTGAAATTTTTCACACATTTCTTTAAAAATATGATGATGATGATGCTTTGTCGTTTTTTCTTTCTCCGTGAGACGCTAAGTGCATAATTAGAACATTCATTTGTGCTCGAGCTCTCCGTGTTATTTTTGCTGTTTTCAAACAAAAAGAAAACACGGAGATGGTGAAAAATATTGAATTTATAATAAGATATATCGCAGCAAAAAAGGTACGGTAGATTTTTACGAGATTGAAAAATGAGAATTTTTGGAGAGATGAGAATCATAAGGAACTACATCGTAAAAATAATTATAATGTTGGATTTTCAAGATTCTTCAGGATCCATGAAATTTATGAGATATGTGAAAAATGTCTGCTCAAATCGGATGCATATTACAAGACGAATTCAGGAAAACCGAATCATCAAAGCGTGTCTGATATGTGTATCCGTCAATGGCACCTTCTTACGATGTTTTTGCTTTTTTCTTCTTTTTTTTCGTCTTTTTTCTCCAGACAAATACAAAAAAAAATGACAAATGCAATGAATAAAACAGTAAGGAACAAGAACTTTGAACCTAGTCAAACTAAAAAAAATACAACAAAAATGTTTTTGTTTTTTCGCTTCGCTTTGCACAGGAAAACTGAAGTATGAAAGATATGAAATTTGAGCTGAAAATAAAATGACTGAAACTGAAAATATATAAAATAGAAGATTTCTTTTGGTCTCATATGCTCATTTTTGTAATAAAATTATGACTGAATGGGAAGAAAATAGGGCGGAGGAAGGAAAAAAGGAGGAGGAGGAGGAACATGCAAAAATAACATCATTGAAATCTTTTTAGGATGAACTCGATGAATATTTTTAGATGGGCTCTGAAATTGGAGGAGATGAGGAGAAAAGCTTTGGACGTAAACACTTGACATTGTAGTTGGAGATCAGGGAGAATAGAGAGCATGAAAAATAATAAGATGTGAGGATGGAAAAGGAACTTTTTGAACCTGAATATGCAATTTGAATTCAAATTTGCTTTCAAAAACATCAAATACAGTTGTGGGTTTCCCATAAATTTTTAGAACAAAGCAGTTTTGATAAAATAAGATTAAAAATATTATGACTTCTGGAATTTTGGACCAGAAACATTTTATAAAGAAACCTGAATCGAACTTCTTTTCACAATGGCCAAATTTTTTTCCATGGCGTTTATTTATAGATCTTCAAAAGTCAGAGAAGACTTCAAGAATCAGAAAGTAGTCATAAAATATTTTTCTCCTATAAATTCGTCTCTACAAAAAAAAATCGAAAATTCTGAAAGCGAACTCGTAAAAGCTTGAAAACCACAAAACATAAAACTTCTAAAAGAACTTTGGAGAAAATATTTAATGCTCTCTACTGTGGTCGAATTAAATTGTCATAAAAGATCACATAAAAATCTCCATTAAACATGACTTTCGATATTTTTGCACACATTTTCCATACAAATTAAAGTCGAAAATTCAATAAAAATGACATAAAAATTTTTGCGAAACGAAACGCGTGGTGAGCAAAAAAAAAGTTTTTTCACAAATTTCTCACAAAAAGGCGAAGAAGGAACAAAAAGTATATATGTCTTGAAATTAAATTTGCACAAAAAGGCGACAGAAGATGCGTTAGAAAATGTTTCGGTTTGTTTTTTATTTATTTATTTATTTATTTTGGTAGTTGTTTTGGAAGAAGAAGAAGAAGAAAAAAAGAGTTCTACAGTTTTATGAGTCTATGAATTGTTAAGATTTCGATAAACAACGGACACACAAGAGGAAAAACATGAGACAGAAAAGAAAAAAAATACGAAAAAATTTTACGGACAAAAATTGAATGAAAATTCGATTATGTCGGGGTTTATGTTTGTTATTATTATTTTTTCATTATTTTTTATTCGCTTTCTTATTGAATGGAACAAATGGAAATTTTTTTTGGTCGTTGGAAGATTGAAAATATGAACTCAAAGCCTAGACCAGAAAAATAGAGAATATTTTTTGGAAAGACAAAGACTCAAAGTTTTTTTTTCCTTTTTGCGAAAAATATACATAACTTTTTCAAATGTTAAGTAAGCAAGAACATACAAGAATATAATCCTGTCTCGAGAGTTTTTCAGTGTTTTTCACCGAAACGGAAATTTAATTTCTTGCAAAGGATAGGATACTTTAGGAGGTCGAACATTTCGAACAATACACAACTGATGTAAACTTCAGTCAACCAACCATGTGACCAAAAAAAATGTGTCACCTCCAATTTTGTGCCGTTAAATTAATTTGCAAAATGCAAGTTCGCGTCAATTAGCAGACACAATTTGTTTTAGCGTATGACTTTTTGTGTATTTTGAATGCACAACAGAATGCAAAAAAAAAAAATCAACGTCACTCAAAAAATTTTCTGACAACTTTATAGGCTCGTTCCATAAAAAACATGTACATTTTTTTGTTATGGTGGGATGGATGGGTTTGGACGAATTTTGATCTTTAGCAAGACAGATTCTATGTTTTAGTGGTTTGAGAAAATTTTGAAAAACAGAGCAGAGAGCTTGTGAGCAAAACATAATTGTTATTATTTAGAAGATCATGAAAACATGACATTTATACAGTTTCAGCAAAAATGTCGAAATTTTCGAGAAAAAACTTTCTCAAATGTTAGATGTTTTGAAAAGGTTGGGTAATACTATAAAAACAGAAATTGAAATTCTGAACGAAAATTTGGTTCAACTAGTTTTCAAATGATTGAAATCAAGACCTGATTTTCAAGTTTCTTAAACTATATTTTCAGAGTGAACTTAAAAAAATTGGAGTTCTAAAGTTTTTCACTTTTCACAAAATAAATCTAAAATTTTGAACCTCAACCCGGTTGAGTCAACCGAATCTCTATTTCTGAAAAAATTTCAATTGAATTTGAAGAATCCAAAAAATCAAATTTTTTTATTTTTGAATTACCTTTTTTCCAACAATTCAATTATCGGACTAACTTAACATGAGTCAGAATTGCCAGCAAGAACAGCGGATAACAAAAAATGAACAAAGTTACATATTCCCGGAAGTCGAAAAAGTCAACTTATTCTAATCCCACAGGATCACCCAGAAAATGTCTCAAACTACAAACAATAAATCAACTTGTTCCGAAAAAAAAAAGAAGAAGTTCAAGAATGTCCTTTTCTGCGAGTCCAATTAGTAATCCCTAATAATTAGAAGAAATGAAATGACAAATTTTATGTTTGTCTGTGTGTGTTTTTTCTTCTTTTTTTCGGAAATCCTGGATCTCGTGGAAGAAAAAAGTTCAATTAATATATATATATTTTTTTTGAAAAACAAAATGGTAAATAAAACAAATAAATAAATTGATGAATGAATGAAATGATAGTAATAAAAAATAACAACAGATGTGGGATGAAGAGATATTTTGATAGAAATTGCCTCGGGAAAAATGCTGCGGGTTTCGCATCACTTTGATGCGAATTCGCATCACTTTTATGCGAGCTCGCATCACTTTTATGCCGCGGCTTTTTTTTCGTACCTGCATCATTTTGATGCGGCCTTTTTTTTCGAACCCGCGTCACGCTGCCGCGGTTTTTTTTCAATAGTTGCGGCAGTTGAGGCGCTCGTGGCGCCCAACTCAAAATTAGGCGTTGAAAAAGAATTCTCAGCATGAAAATTTTATGGAAGTTTTAAAACAACTCAAAATTAAATCAAAATAAGAAAAAACAAATTAAATTCCACCGTTGCTTTCGATATTTGTATCCATTCATTCAAAGAAGCTCGGCAATTGTTCCGTAGTCGCAACTTTGTTTGATCGATCATGAAATATGAAAAATTGATGGAGTTTATTGTGTCAAGCTTTATGAAAAATATTTTTCTCCACAAAAGTATGGCCTCACCCTCAAAAAAGTAATAATTTAAAATTGTTTGAATTGATGAAAAGTCTGGAAGTTCAATGAAAATCCCAATTTCATGGGAGTACTTAACCAAACATTTCCACTTTTATTGTCCGAACTCCGAATTTTTGAGCCAAATTCGGTTTTTAGCATTAAAAAAAACCTTTTTTACTCCACTCTAATTCATGATGAAATTTTTACAGTACAGATATACTGATAAAAATGAGTCTCTCACACGTCACATAATAAAAATATTATCTAAAAAAAATATTTTTTAGTAAATCGACTATGCTGAGCAATATCTGAAACTTTATTTCTCATGAAAATTATTTTGAAATGGAGCTATGATGACTTTTATGAGCCAATTTGAGCAATTTTTGAACTTTTGAGAGCCCAGAACTTGGCTCATAGGTCCATTGGGTAACTTAAATTTTTAGGGTGTTCTTATGACCCCAAAAGCTGTCCATGGACAAAATTTCATCAAGGTTTGAAGTGTTGAGTAAAAAGGTTCCCTTGTAAGTTATAAATAAAGCGATTTCATAAAGTGAGGCTATACTTTTCTGGATTGGGCGCCTGAATGTAAGATAAAGTTTCAAAAAAAGATGAAATTTTCGGGAAGTAAATCACACTCTCTGCCACACGCATTTGTAAACAGACAGAAGATCCTTCGTCACGAGTTTCCTGTCTGTTTTGGGTACTTTTTTGAACCTGCGGGTTTTTTGCAAGGTTCTCGCAGGTTTTCAGCGTCGCCAGGTTTCTCATCTGTTTACAAAAGCGTGTGTGCTTTCCCCAAATCTAGAAATAAAACTTACAATTTTTTCATTGAACACCAAACATCGAATGACATAAATTTCGTCACATTATTGCAATTAAAAATTTGTAGAGTCTGAAAGAATAATATATTGTGATTTCCAGAACATAAGATTTTGAAGATTACTCACAAAACTTTTCTTCACAAAAATCATTCATGCTTTGATCGGGCAGGATAAATCGGTATGTCCACAATTACCCGTACATGCCTCTCTTCCTATCACATATCTGAAATACTACAGTAACAGCCCTTTCAAATTAAAATGAGAAAAATAGGAAAAACGAAAAAAACAAATGAAAATATTTTTTCCCACATGCAATGCGTTAACTCATTCTCATCACTGACGCATTTTGTAATCGGGAGTGCCGCGAAAGTCGCATCACTCTCGATCTAGGTAATTTTTGATGCGACTATCGCGTCAAAACAATGCATCCCAAGAATCTGAGGTTTTTGGTGATGGGATACTCGCATCAACGGGAAAAAGCGCCGCGACTATCGCGACATGCCCGCCGTATTTTTCCCGAGTGAGATTCGCAAAAATTGTTCTGGAACTGGCAAAAAAAATTGAGAATGAAGGATAAAACAATTCAAGCTCTTTGCAATCCAGAAAAAAGAAAAATGTGATTTCATTTTGTTTGAGCAATCAATTACATTTCCCGAAAGAGCACAAATATATTTTGCTCACTCATTCCTTCTTTTCTTCTGCTTTTCCACGGGTTGTTTCACTACTTCACATATGGGTCCGGAAATTACGGGGTCCTGTTTATTTATCTATTCCAATTTTGTGTTGGGTGCTCTCTGTGTTTGGAGAAAAATGGAGTAAAAAGGAGGAGAAGAAGATCCATTTTATTGGGTCGTAAACGTGTTCGAATCCAGACATGAACAGAAATGATTTGGAAAAGAGATGGAGATGAAAGTAAACATTTTTTCGCAACTCGGGAAATGATCACAGTTCGAACAACATTATTTTTTTTGGGAGCGACGCAAAAAAAAGAGAAATGCATATACAGCTGACAAATTGGTTGTTCGTGTGTGGACAATCGGAGAGAATATTTTCGGAAGAAAAAACAAAATGCAAAAAAAAGAAGGTATTTGGAACATAGATCTTCAGAATAAAAATTCCACGTTGATTTTTAGAATACTGTAGATGAATTTATGAAATAATGAACATTTTACAGTAGAGAAAATTAATTTCAAACATTCTCAAAATGGGGTCCAAGAACGTCCAAAGTTTCTGATTTTCTTCAAAGTGCGTTTTTTTGCCAAGAGAAAAGTCAACCGAAAAATGGCATTCAAAAAAAATGACAAAATTTATGGAGATCCAAGAAAAGTTGAGTAATAAATCAACAGCTTTTTCGTTATAAACACAACCCAAAATGTTATGTATGTTCTAAAAATGAAACTGAAAAATACCACAACCTTTACAATTAGTCACACCTATTATTAAAAAAACATTATTTCATTTCTTGAAGAAAATAAAAATGTGCGAGATATGCACTTAAACCAAGAATTCAAAAGCTAGAAAATAAGCGGGTATACCGAAATGAAAAATGTATGCAATTTCTTGGACGAAAAAAATACGACGAGTAAAACAATTATTCTTATTCCGTTTTCTCATTTCGATCCGAGCAGCGCTTCCAATTAATTATCATTTCGACGCAATTTTTTTGCTGGGTCCAATAGACCAAAAACTTATAGACAAATTGGTTTTCGCTCGTCTTCTTTTCAGGAAAAAAATACATAGACATACAAGGGGAGTGAATTGAAAACTTTGATTGTTCTTCTCATTACAGGAAAGAGCATACATTCTACTATTTAATTGTATTTTATTTTCTCAATTTCGAAGAGATTTTTTTTTTAGTTACCAGAAAACCATGAAAAAAAGAAATAACTAAAAATGTTTTTACAAGAGGTTGCCAATACCAACTGTCGTAAAACCACCAAAAAGCACCAATTTGCAGATTGATATATTTCTTTTCGTATTCAAAAACAAAGAAAGGAATACATATATATTTTTGTTATGAGCAAGGAGAATAGTGCAAAAATCAGAAACCTGTATTTTTCAGAAAAGCACTACAAATCCTAGATATTCAACATTCTGACTACAGAAAAGCGTTTTTTCGCTACAGAAGTTCCCGAAAACCAACCGACCTTAAAAGACACTCTTTGTAAAACTGCAAAACCCACCGGACAACGAAAAAGTCATGATCTCAGAATCGGCCCAATTTTTTCTTAGTAAGCCCCATGGGTGGGGAACTTTTTCCACCAGGTTAGAGATCATGATATCATTTCGCCAATTTGGTGGGACCGGGTGAAGGGGAAAATTGTTTTTCGAAAAAATTCGTAAGTCGGTTTAACGTTCATATTTTTTGATGATTAAAAAGCATTTTGCTCGTCTTTTGACGCTCTTTGCGATGGAAAAGAGCACGAATTTCGATACTCTATCCTAAAAAAATTTTTTTTTCGCCATAATACAACATTGCTTAGGAGTCATTTCCGCTCTTTCTAACCGCTTCCAAAATGTTCCTCGTGCTTTTTTACCTATATTTAGCTACTTTCAAAAAAATCGCCGGCACCTATCAACCTCGGAAAATCACCTAAAAGGGCGCGACTCAAGCGCGCGCGCTCATATAACACACATATGTGCATGTGTGTGTTTGTGTGCATTGAAGGATTACTGTAGGTGGAAGAAAAAGTTTAAAAAAACGACTTTCTCGTGGAAACTATGCAAATTACAATGAATAGTTCCCAAAATTAAGTACCCCAAAGGCATTTTACATGCAAAAATTTTCTTTTCGGACTTTCAAGGGGTTGGACTTTTTTTTTGATATTTTTTAGCTCTGAACTTTGAAAAATCGTATTTCCACTTACAGTGGACAAAAAATGTCGAAGAAAAAAGCATAATGGATCTCAAATATCGCTCTATTGACTGAAAATAAGAGTTGTTAAAAAATAATTTTTTTCGACCTAGAAAACTTGAAAATTTCAGAATAAACAAAAACATTTTTGAAATTGTTTTTACAAGGGAACCTTTTTTTACTCAACACTTCAAATCTTGATGAAATTTTGTCCATAGATAGCTTTTTGGGTCATAAGAACACCCTAAAAACTTTAGTCTCCCAATGGACCCCTGAGCCAAGTTCTGGGCTCTCAAAAGTTCAAAAATTGCCAAAATTGGCTCACAAAATACATCATAACTCAATTCTCGATCATTTTTATGAAAAACTGAGTAGCAGATGATGATCAGCGTGGTCGATTTACCAAAAAGCATCAATAAATCAAATTTTCAAAAAAAAATCATTTATGAAAAAAGAATGAGCAGAGGCCCATATGAATTTTCATGAATTTTCAGCCGAAAAATAAAAAAATTCAAAATTTTTCGAAAAAAAGTTTTATTGTTGTACTTTTAGTAAATCGACTATGCTGATCATTATCTGAAACTTTATTTCTCCCACAAATTATTTTGAAATGGAGCTATGATGACTTTTATGAGCAATTTTTAGCAATTTTCGAACTTTTGAGAGCCCAGAACTTGGCTCAGAGGTCCATTGGGAGACTAAAGTTTTTAGGGTGTTCTTATGACCCAAAAAGCTGTCTATGGACAAAATTTCATCAAGATTTGAAGTGTTGAGTAAAAAAGGTTCCCTTGTAAAAACAATTTCAAAAATGTTTTTGTTTATTCTGAAATTTTCAAGTTTTCTAGGTCGAAAAAAATTATTTTTTAACAACTCTTATTTTCAGTCAATAGAGCGATATTTGAGATCCATAATGCTTTTTTCTTCGACATTTTTTGTCCACTGTAAGTGGAAATACGATTTTTCAAAGTTCAGAGCTAAAAAATATCAAAAAAAAGTCCAACCCTTGAAAGTCCGAAAAGAAAATTTTTGCATGTAAAATGCCTTTGGGGTACTTCATTTTGGGAACTATTCATTGTAATTTGCATAGTTTCCACGAGAAAGTCGTTTTTTTAAACTTTTTCTTCCACCTACAGTAATCCTTCAATGCACACAAACACACACATGCACATATGTGTGTTATATGAGCGCGCGCGCTTGAGTGGCGCCCTTTAGGTGATTTTCCGAGGTTGATAGGTGCCGGCGATTTTTTTGAAAGTAGCTAAATATAGGTAAAAAAGCACGAGGAACATTTTGGAAGCGGTTAGAAAGAGCGGAAATGACTCCTAAGCAATGTTGTATTATGGCGAAAAAAAAAATTTTTTAGGATAGAGTATCGAAATTCGTGCTCTTTTCCATCGCAAAGAGCGTCAAAAGACGAGCAAAATGCTTTTTTAATCATCAAAAAATATGAACGTTAAACCGACTTACGAATTTTTTCGAAAAACAATTTTCCCCTTCACCCGGTCCCACCAAATTGGCGAAACGATATCATGATCTCTAACCTGGTGGAAAAAGTTCCCCACCCATGGGGCTTACTAAGAAAAAAAATTGGGCCGATTCTGAGATCATGACTTTTTTGTCCGGGCCTCTGTTGTAAAGTTTACGTTTTTACAAATAATGTCTTTTAAATCATTAGGCAACCAATTGATATAATTTTCACAAAAATTGGAATGACAAAACTGATAATTTTACTGATTTGTTCTAGGAATTTTTTAAAAAATGATGTGAGAATTTAAAATTTTGAAACGTCAAAAATGAGGTCACGCAAAAATATTTATATTTACATCTTTATTTCAAATTTTCACAACCAGAAAAAGAGTTTTTTTTAAATAACCTTATTGCGAACTGATTTTCATTTTTTCTCGATGTTCCCATAAACATATTTTCCATCGAAAATAATTTTTATTTTTTTTTCTTATTTTCTTTTTTTGTACAAGCTTGCTCTATTGATAACTTGATTCTCGATCATCAAAAAGATGAAAAGTGACAAGGCTCATTAATTTTGAAGAAACAAAAAAATCACAAAACAACAAAAAAAAACGTTGAGAACAAAACGGAACAGGTAAAACTGATATGAACAACTGCTATTTCGACTCATCTTTCACACGCATTTCAGACATTTTTTGTATATAACATTTTATTTGTTCCAATCGGAAGAGAACGATGAAAAATCTGCGATTCGAATCTCATCGAGTGAACGGCGGGGCAGCTGAAGCTGAATATAATTTTGGTGAGTTCAAGTTTCTTCAGTTTTTTGTTTTTTTGTTTAGTGATAGATATTTTTGGGTTCCAGAAAATCTCGAGGACTCTTATGATTTGACAATTTGGAGAGGTTTGATATACTTACAAACATACATAGTTCCTCTTGGGATTGTTATTTTTATTGAAAAAATAACCCATAGCAACCTATAATTTCTCGAACACATTTTAGATATATGTACCTAATGTGAATTGCGTGTCAAGAATAATTTTTATAAAACTCCTATCTCTTCATTTTTCCTTCGTATTTTTTTTGCCTTATTTCATTATTGTCTCCTTCATGTTACACCTTCCTAATCAACTCGACCAATATTTCACGTCTTCAATTACTGGTTAGTCTCTTTCTCTTGTTTTCTTCTGATAACTTCCATTTTATTTTCTTCTTTTGATACATTTTCGACCACACCTAATTTGTTGTTGGTAATAGTTGTAACTTTAAAATTGAATAGGAACAAATAGATAAATCAACCAATCAATTTTTGATACATTCTTGAGAAGATATGTGTTTTTTTTTCATCAGGAGATAGAAAATCACTCAAGTTGAACTTGATGAAGCTTGGCAGCAAAGAAAGAACAAAAATGCGTTCATCTCTATTGCTGAACAAATAATCTGCCACAATTTTTTCACTCATACAATATTTGAAGTTTGTCTTGTGGTTTCTTCTGTTCCACTTTTTTTTTGAAAATCATTCTTTTTCATTAGAAAAACCAAAACTTTATAAAACTGTTCTGAAAACTCCTACCAAGGACAAAATCGAACACCAGAAAAAAAATGGTTCACTTTACACTTTGTCTATATTACTTTTATCAAACCATTTTCTTCATTTTTTTCAGGCGAAGTTCATCGAGCTGTTGGCAATTTCCAATTGGATAATAATAAAGAAAAAGAGATGAGTGAGACTGAAATCATTACAATTCGCAATTCAGATGGAACTACCGAAACGAAAACTGTGGTGAGTTAAATAAAGTTTCAAGGCCGAAAAATCCGAAAAAAAACATGAAATGAATCCAATCCGCCTACAAAAAAAAACAAGCGGCTGTTGTTTAAAATGAACAACATAACAACCATCTAGTTATTATTATTTTATAACATACTTTTCGACCAACCGACCGATCGACGCAAAAAAATATCCGGTACATTTTTTGCAATTTAAAATTGATTGATTTATTATTTTTTATTTACGTTTGCATGATTTGGTTGAGCGGTTTTAAAAAGTATTAGTTTTCCAACAACAACAAAAAAGTTGAGTTTCGAGTTTCAGCTTTGCACTTTCTCTATGAATTTTCGCAACACAATTTGTTATTTTCTTATTTCTTTCCCTATTTTTTTGTCATTTCCAAATCACATCAGCAAATAAACACTCTACAAATTGTTTTTCTCAAGGTCTTTCATTTTTTTATTTTTATCATATCACTCCCAGCTAAATTGTCACAATAGGAAACTGTTTCTAACATAAGTTCTCTCCCCTGGTATAATTCTTTTTTTTTTTGAAATTACTCACAATATACTTCCGGAAGTTTTCGTGCTCCACTTACATTAAGTACCATTACCATACCACAATTTAAAAGTTTGATTTCTTTTCCACAAAAATATTATTTATTTACTTTCATATTATTCAATAGTACATTTGAATTTTTTATTTTGATAACAGGTTGGTTTTTGGCAATACATTTTCACATCAAAAGAAAATAGAATATATTAATTTTATGGATCGATTTTTCTTGATTTTTATTTCTTCTAACATTTATTTCTCCGGGAAAAAAAGACGACGAAGGTCATTTTTGAAAATTTTTGTTGATAGTTACTTCAATTTTTTCTAGTTAGGCAAAATTAGGAAAATATTCGAACCAATTGTTTTCTGATCATTCTCGATGAATCCTCACCGGGCATTAAAAATTAACAATCTTTTTCATAAAAAGATATCGAACACCTATCCATTTTTACTATCATCAATTACCAAAAATCAAAATCTCGAAATCGATCTCTCATCTCGATTTTCTCTTCATCATCTAATACTATTTTTCACCATAACTTCCTTTCTCAACTAGGTCAAACCATATATATATTCTTTTTGTCCACGATTTTTCTCGTCCTTGTTATTTTTTTTATATTTCAACAATACATTTTTATGTACATACACAATAGTCATAACAATTGTGTTTCCTCTTTTTTGTTGTTCTCGCTTTGCATCACTGTAGAAATTTCAGTTTTGAGAAAAAAAATGATGGAAGGAGCAACAGTCGATTTGGGACCAGCTAAAGATGTTCCACAATCTGACGATATCACACGGCCTAATCCTCAACCAAAGGTTTTCTGATTTTGTGCCGTTAATCACATTTTTAGCGGGGCGAATTGAACAAAATACGTTGGTTTAATCAAATTGAACTTTTGATTTCAGGAGAAGAAGAAGCTTCAATTCCACATGGCGAACAAAGTGAAAATCATCCCAACAAACCGTCAAGGACAACTTAATACTGGATATTTGGCAACTCTTGGAGGAGTTTTGAAAATTGCTGAAATTGTGAGAAACTTCACTTTTTGATAATTTCGAATTGAATTTTTTCCAGATTCTTTCATTCATCGCATTCGTTCTCGCAATTTGCGCAGATCGTCGAACAACAACAGCCGCTTGGACTGAACACATCTCATTTGAAACTTTATTGGTTGTCAGTGGATTATTGATCGGTTATGTTATCTTTCCACATTTGACAATTAAAGATGAAGCAACAAGAGAAGGTTTAATTGTTGTTGTAAGTTGAAACAGCGCGCGCTTCAATACAAAATCAATTGTATTTAGGAACTCATCTTCTATGGAATCAACACACTTCTTTATTTCATCTCAATCTGGCTTATGGTTCATTTATCTGCGAGTTGGGGAACTGATGGACGTGGTGCAGCTATTATGACTGCTGTTATTTGTGTTGCCCTCACTGTTTTGTTTGCAATTGAAACATTTGTTAAACTGAAGGCTTGGAGAGGAGAAAACGAACCACAAACTGTTATCAGCACCGGAAATCAGGCATAAATAATGAAAGTCGAAACTTTCTTCAATACTTATTTTGACATAATTTTCTTTCCTTGTTCACTTATTAGATTTTTCGCGCTCATAAAATATGAAAAATGTCTCTGACCAACGAAATATATATTCTCTCTAATAATATTTATATCAGCATTCATTCATTCACCTGCAGCTTTCATCAATCTTCTGAACTTTTTTCTCATAAGAATACATTTTTTTATTGCCGCGAGAAAGTTCGAGGTTGAGCTCAGACCGAATTTATTCAAGAAAAATCATGGTTACCGTTAAGCCGGCTGGATTTTATTTCACACTTTTCGGAATTTTTGGTGCAATTTTAACTGGATTTTTAAACTGGCGACTAATTTATTATATTTTAAGAAATGAAAAATATCGCGAGAAAAAGGAATATCAACTTTTCACTTTTCGATTTGCCATTGATTGTGCTTTGGCAATTATTAGTGAGTTCCTAAAAGTTTCAAAAAAAAAACTTGTGAGGTCCGATTTGGAAAATTTTTCGCACAGAATTCAAAAAATTAGAAATGAAGAGCAAATTTCACGTTCGCGTGAATATTTTTTTTCTGTTTTTTTATTAGATCCAGTACGAATATTGTTCTACGTGACTTTGCTAATTAAAAACTGACAGCTGGAATCTGAATCAAAGTTCCAATTTTTTTAAATTCCAAATGTTCAAACATCTTAATTTCAGTATCAATTTATTTCACGGGAATGTGTATTTTTTTCCAAAATTCAACATCAATACAATATCATCCATTATTTTTTGTTGCTCTTTTGGCTTCAAATATCAATGCAACACGTGGATTATTAGCGTTTTGCATTGCGATTGAAAGAGTTATTGTTTGTTGATTTTCATCGAGAATTTCTGAAAGAAAATGATTTTGCAGGCAGTGTACTTTCCAATCGCATTTCACAACCATCGAAAAACATTTTCAAGTTATTACGTGATTATTCTTACAATTTTATTCGGTCTATTTGAAGATGTAGTTTTATATAAGTTTTGTGATTACACATACGTTGAAAAAGAGGAATGTTCTGCTTTTGGTTGTGCAGTTGGATCTTGTTTTTTGAAATATTGGGGAGTTAACAAAACAATTATTGCGGGTTCCACTTTTCTTTTATCAATTTTATTGTTATGCAAATTATTAGTGTTCAAGATTTCAAGTGAACACAAAACAGCGGATCTAACAAGGGTTAGTCCATTATTTTTTAATTTCAATCTGATAAAATATTCTAGGCAAATCAACTGTGTTTAGTGGATACTGTTACTGTTTTGGTGTTCGATTTATCTCCATATTTTTTCACTTTGTTGTACGGAGATGAAGTTATCCACCTTGATGTAAACTGATAAATTTTGAGATATATACTAACAAATTTGTGATTTTTCTAGGGATATGGTCCTTATAACGCAGTTATCAAAGTGATTGCATGTTTTGTGGATGCAGTTATTGCATCGATAGTTATTGGGAAGTTAGCAAAACCAAGAGTTCAACAAAATGAACGAACAACTTCGTTTCGCCCAAAAATTAAGAATGATGCAAATAAAAACACATGATTTTTAATGAACGTTTTCCACACGAATAAACTTTAAATATTCACAAAGAGTACAAAAAAAGGTGACACGCTTACAGAACAAGCTACAAGCTATAAAATCAGTGATGCGCAATAATGAATTTCAAACTCCTCTCGTTCAAATGGAATTTTAGTTAGTTAGCTCATCAAAATGCTGAATGTATACTCGGCTGGTTATTATTTCACTGCGTCTGGTTTGTTTTGTGCAATCTTTGTTGGATTTTTGAATTTTCGACTTATTTCAAGAATTTTGAAGAGCGATGGAAATCAACATAAAAAAGATTACAAACTTTTCACATTCAGATTTTGCATTGATGTTGCAATTTCTTTCATAAGTAAGTACCGGTAGATTTCCAATAAAATATGTAGTTTATTTTCAGTATTTATTTATTTTTCTGGAATGCTGGTTCTATTCACAAACTACACAGCTTTGACTTATCATCCACTTTTTTATCTGGCCCTCATAGCTTCAAATCTAAACGCGTCTCGTAGTGTTCTTGCTTTATTCATTGGTATCGAAAGAGTCATCGTAAAGTTTCCAAATTTTTCGATAGTTTTTATTTGTGAAATATTTTTCAGGCTCTTTATGCTCCTCTCACATTTTATAAAAATCAAAAATACTCTGTGAGCCGATACATCATTGTTTTTTCTGTAATGTTTGGTTTATTCGAAGATGTTATGCTGTATTTTCCATGCAATTTTTCCTATATCGAAATGAACAATTGCTCTGCTTTTGGTTGTGCTGTCGGTTCTTGTTTTCTCAAATATTGGGGTGTTAATAAAACAATAATTGCAAGTGCAACTCTTCTAATGTCAATTATGTTGCTCTCAAAACTGATCTCATTGAAATGCTCACACGAACATAGAGCAAGAGATTTGACACGGGTAAGTGCACTTTTGCAAAATTTTTATTAATCATCAGACTAACCTACATACATACATACATCAGGTAAATCAATTATGTTTGGTGGATACTCTAACTGTTTTCATTGTCGATTTGTCTCCATATTTTTTCACACTCGTCTTTGGAGATCAAGTTATTCATCTTGATGTAAATTGTTTTCGAAAATTATTGTTTAAAAATAATGTTTTCAGGGTTATGGTCCGTATAATGCTGTTTTAAAAATCATGGCTTGTTTCGTCGATGCAATAATAGCGACTTTTGTAATTGGAAAAGTTATCAAACCCCGTCAGGTTTCTCAACAAATATCAATTTCTTTGAGAGCAAGAACTCAATAAATCAATTTGTAAACCCGTTGGGAATCTTGAATAAATTTGTTTTTGTTATTCATTTGTTCCTTTTCACTTTCCTTTTAATGAATCATGGATTTTTGGGCAAAGGTAAATTGACAAATATGTTTTCTCACGGGGATAATCTTAACAATTTTTATGAACACAGGTTTATGAATGTTATGGAAGCAAAACCAGAATAGTACAACTTGATTAAAAAAAATCAGTGATGTTTTTTTTACTTCCTTTATCACTTCGAGTAAATTTTAGTCATTAACCTGAATCATTTCTGATCTGCAAGTTTTGTTTTCGAGATTTTTCATTCATTTTCTTTTTCAGACCATTCTCATTTATTTTCAGATGTCAGTAATCGGAACACCTTATGTAATAACCACTGGAGTTGGTATTATTGCTGGAATCCTCCAAACTATTTTCAATTTCAAAATTATTCAGGATTTCATATTAAAAAGCAATATGAGAAATCAAGTTGAATTTCAACTAATATTTATGAGACCAGTTTTAGATGTGGTTAATGGTTTCATAAGTTGGTTCTTCTTTCCGTAATTAGATATTTCATTATTTCTTCTGTTTTCAGATACAATCTATTATTCTCTAACAATTCCAAGTATAACTCATCCAGAATATCTTCGCTATGATTACATTTTTGCTATGGTTCTTCTCGGTTCAAATATTCTAGAAAGTCGTAGTTTTTTGGCAGCTGGAATCGCCATTGAAAGAACCATTGCCACCTATTTTCCGATAAATTTCTATAAATATCGGGGTTATGTTTCAAATATTCCAATAATTACATTTTTCCTTGCTCTTGGTGCACTTGGAGATGTTGTACTTTTCAAATTTTGCAATTTCTCTTTTCCAATAAACCCTGATTGCACTACATTTATCTGTGCAACAACCCAATGTTATCAAAACTATTCATCAATTACTAAAATTGTCAGTTGAAAAATTCTGTAACAAAAAATATTGAAACAAGATAACTTTTAGATTTATTGTTCAATCAATTTGATTTTCTCTGTGCTTCTTTGTTTCAAACTTCTAACAATGACTTGTAACAAAACCACGTCCTCGGCAGATTTGAAAAAAGCAAATTTATTATCAATAACCGACGGTGTCTCTTCAGTTATTTTCGAGTTTTTGCCATCTCTGATGTTCAACTACAGTGCTATTGATATTACGGTAAGGTTTTTTCATTGTTCATTACCCCATACATTTTTTACAGCCTCTTGGACCAATAACTGGTGTACTACGAACTATCAGCCGAGCTGTTGAAGCAACTGTGATGTATTCATTAATGACTAATCATCATAAAGTCGTCAATCCGTCTGTTTCAATAAGTAGTAGACGAGAAATACTTTTTTAGTCTAAATCGTCATCAGAACTTTTAAATATCCTTGTAATAAAATCACTGTCTAGCAAATAAACATGTAAGTATCAAAACCACATGGTTTTGCTTTCGCCACAAGACACAGAATTTATTGTTAGGATTGTAGTAGATTTTTGAATTATGATCAAATAATTTCTCCTTTACATGATTCAACTCAAGAATTTCGAGTTGTTCATTTTTCTTCAAAATATCTTTGATTAAAAATGTTGTATGAAATATTTTATCTTACTACTTTTATTGCATTTGTTGGTAGTATTTTGTGAACAATAAATTAATAAATGGATTGGTTATTTACTGGAAACTATTTTTTAGAGAAAATTTTCATAAATAAAGTTGATTTCAATTGTTGTTATTCCGAGCGCTTCTAAAAAATCAAGTTGATAGATATAAATGTGAGCAAAGAATATCTTACTATTTACCAGAACATTATTTTATAGGGTCTTCGACATCTCATGGAATCCAGATTCTGTCATAAAATAATCAATATTTGTCTTATGGGGAGTTTTTCTAATCGACACGTGACAACCAAAAATATAAACAACAACAAAACATGCAATTAATTCCCATATCTCTCTAATAATTTCTTTTGAATTCGTCTCATTATTCACAATGATAAAGTTAGAGATTTTTCGAATCTAATTTTATTCATCAAAAAAAGTGCGAATTTTCGAGATTATAATCATTCTGACTATCAGACATCTTGTGGTTTATGAGAATTTTGGTCTACAATTTTTTGCATTTTTTAGTTCGAGGAATTTCAACGAATAATTATTGATTTTGATGTTTAACATAGCTTATTGTGTTGTTACATTTATTGGTATTATTTTCAGTGGTATTCAAACAATATTCAACGGTTTAATAATTCAAAATTGTTATTTCAAATCAACTTTGAAACATAAAATAGAATTTAGGCTTTTGTTGGTTCGCGCAATTTTCGATTTCATGAACGGATTTGTATGTAAGGATTTCAATATTTTTTGTTCAGATTCTTATTTATGAATGAATTTAAAAAGTTTTCAGATTGCATATTTTATACTCTCACAATTCCAAGTTTGAAATATCCAGAAGTATTACCATTTCGATATTTCGTTCTTTTTGGTATAATCGGTGCAAACTGTTTAGAAATTCGTAGTTATTTGGCAGCGATTATATCAGTGGAAAGAGCTATTGCAACTTATTCACCGATTAATTTCTATAAATATCGTGCTAAATTCTCGAATTTTGTAATTATTTTCATTGTTATCAGCTTGGGAATATTTTGCGACGTTGTGATATTTGGATTTTGCGATGCTTGGCCCATAAATCCAAATTGTACAACTTTGAATTGTGCCGCAACAAAATGTTATCAAAATTATTCTGCAGTTACAAAAGTTGTAAGTTTCATCAGTTTTTCACAGCTTAAAACAACCCGTTATTCATTGTCAGATTTATTGCTCCATAAATTTTACATTCTGTTTACTTCTATCAGTGAAACTATTTATGATGAATTTGAAAAATACCAAGATAATGTCTGATATCAAGAAAGCAAATATCATATCATTGACAGATGGTTTATCCACACTGATCTTTGAACTTGTTCCATCGATGCTTTTCAATTATGAATTGATCGATATAAAGGTAAATAAGTTGCATGAAAATCAGGCATCAAAGTTTAATTTTCCAGACAATCGGTCCAATAACTGGTGCATTACGAAGCATTGGACGATCAATTGAATCAGTGGTAATGTATTTTCTAATGAGTTCACAATCTTCGAGTGTTCAAAATGTATCTGTTGAGAGTAGGAAATGATTGAAACCTAATTCAAATGAACAAATTGTGAAAAAAAACCAAAATGAAAAACAAAGAGTTCACTCTCAATGTTTCTTCAAATTTTGTTGTTTTATTGTTGTTATTTATGAATAAAATTACATAGCCCTGCTATTACTGTGAAACACTTCGATACAACTTCTAAAATTAGACTACCTGACTTCTAATCGGAAGAAGAATGTTTCCAGCAGATGTTTTTAATACCAAAAATTGTAGGGCAATCACCTGTCGTTCTTCATTTCTAGAGCATAATAACGCAATACTCTATATTTTTGTTATTGTTATTATTGTATATTGTCAACATTAATTCTTGAGCTTTGGAAAATATACTTCCAACCTATAATTCATTGTAATCAAAGTCACTTCATATGAATTTCAGCCTCGTATATTGTCTAATAACTTGCGCGGGAGTTATTTTTAGTTTTATTCAAGCTATTCTTAATGCACTCATTGTTCATAAATGTTTATCAAATAGAACATTAAGAGTAAAAGTTGAATTTCAATTATTGATTGTTCGAGCTGTTTTCGATTTTGTAAATGGTTTTGTATGTAAGTAAATATCATTTTATTTCTCATTCCAAGTTTGTTTTTAATATTGTTTTCAGTTTTATTTGTATATTCATTGACTATTCCAAGTCTCATTTATCAGCAATATTTACCGTTCAAGTATATTTTCTATTTTTCTTTGATTGCTACAAATAGTCAAGAATCACGTAGTTTTCTTGCTGCAATCATTTCAATTGAAAGAACATTAGCCACTTATTTTCCCATTAAATTTTATAAATACCGAAATTATATAAAAAATATTTATTTGACTACTTTGGTCGTTGCACTTGGATTACAATGTGATGTTGTTTTGTTTGGATTTTGTGATGCGTATCCAGTTAGTCCAAACTGTACTACTATTCATTGTGCATTGACTTTATGTTATCAAGATTATGCCACTTTCACAAAATTTGTAAGTATTTTCTTGCAAAATAATGTTCCATAATTTTTGTCATATTTATTCGACTATCACGTTTATTTTTTCAATTTTACTATGCATAAAATTATTGATGATGGGATATAACAGAACAAAGTCCACTTCTGACTTGAAAAGAGTAAGTTTTGATAACTTGCTTCATAATTTCGAAGATTAGGAGTTCCAGGCAAATTTGATTTCACTCACCGATGGACTTTCAACCATCATTTTTGAGCTTATCCCATCAATATTTTTCACCTTTGGAATAATAAATATATTGGTACGTTGATTACGTGATAGATTCAAAATCTGACAATGAAAAAAGTTTTGTTTTAGGGAGTTGGTCCGGTAACTGGAACATTGCGGAATATGGCAAGATCATCTGAAGCTTTTGTTATGTTTATCCTTATGAAAAAACAATCATCAACTCGCGCGACTACAATTCAAAATGTCGTATCAGTGTCAAGTCGAAGAGAAGGATCTCATGTATCTTGAGACAAGTTAATGATTTTTATCTATGTTTTTTTTGCAAAAAAAAAAATTTTTGGCACGAGTATAAACTGTCAGTTGTAAAAACGAGAAATTAATACTTGTAATGATACTGAATCCGTAGAAACAAACATTTACTAAAGGATATTTCAGTATTAAAACACGAAATTTCACAATTGAAGATTTGGTCTTCGGTTATGAGTTCATTGTTGTTTGATTGAAAAAAAAAAGAAATAAAAAATTGGAAGTAGTTTAAAACAGATTTGAATATTTCAAAACATCTATTCCTTCGCCATAACATGACTAATTCTTATAATTTCCTTAGAAAAAACAGAGGCACCCAATAATTAATTTTTCTAACCTGATATTACTTCGAGTAAATTTTTCAAGTTTTGTTCATGTCTTGAGAAATGTTATGAACAACCAAAACATGGTTCTACAAAAATATTTAGATGTACTATGAAATAAATTTTCAAATGTTTTTCCTCAAATTGCACCGATACAGACAAATTTTATCACATTTTTCATTGAAATTTGCCGTTTGTATTTTTTTTTCAATATTTGAAAATCGATGTCTAGAATTGTTTCGAATCGTAGCGAATTTTTATCGAAAATAGAAGCTATTATAATAATAACGCTCGAAATAACTGTGTTTCTTTCAAAAAATGATTTTTTGTTTACTAATTGATAGTTTTGTATAGACATTTCCTTGGAGACGTATTTCTGTGCTCGATACTTTATTAATTCGCGTCAGATATTCAATTCTTTCAGCTCTTTTTTTCTATTTTTAGATATTTGGAATGCTTTATTACGTGACAGCTTCATTCGGTTTATTATTTGCAATTGTTCAAATAACAATCAATTCCTTTGTGTACTTTCGATTTTTGAGGTTTGATAATTTCAGAAACACTAATTTTTCATAGAATTCTTTATACAGAGGGTGTGATACTATTGAAGTACAACTAATAATTGTCAGGGCAATTTTTGATACAATTCTTGGAACTTCAAGTAAAAAATTTGAAGAAGATAAAAATGAACAAACTAAATTATTTTAGGTTTTATGTTTTATACAACAACAATCTCAGAATACATGTTCCCAGAAATTGTTTCGATAAATTTATTATTTGTTACTGCTCTTACAACAACCAGCATTATTGCAATGCGATCATTTTTAACTATTTTGATCGTTGTTGAAAGGTTTTGGGTTGGATTATTAGAGGAAAACTACAAAAAATATCGTTCGAAAATCAAAATAATTTTCGTTCTCATGTTTATAGTATTTGCTGGTTCACTTGATGATATCATGTTATTTTTTGTGTTCAAAATGAGTTTTCCAATCAGTCCAGAATGTCGATCATTTCTTTGTACAACTCCAAAAGCTTATCATTATTTTTTCTCAATTCATACAATATTTTATGGTTTAGCAAGTTGTATTGCTGCTATTATATTGATCATCCGATTTATTATTTTTTGGTTCAAAGGAAACACTTTCTACATAGTCAATGTCAGATTTGATTCGGAAAGTTAAGTACAAATTCAAAAATTATTTCAGATTGACATTTATTGTGCATTTGATGGCTTGTGCACCGTGTTTTTTGACATAGTTCCGATGATTCTGATAACATTCGATATATTTATTGTTGATGTATGAAATATGGTCCCAGAGTAGTAAAATAATAGTATACTTTTTGTAGAATCTCGGTCCAATCACTAGTGTATTTAGAATCATTGGAAGAGTATGCGGATCATTTTTATTACTAAAAATTTATCAAAGCACTCAATCAAGAGTTAATCCGGCACCAACTAACACTTTAACATTGGAAGATTGTTAAAATCTGTTATTCTCATCTTTTCATTTATCAATTCTTACAATTAGATTATTACGCTCGAATACCTTTTCCACTTCATAAACGGAACTTAGTCATTAAATTGCAACTATATCAGTTTTTTTCAATAACACATTTTTTGTGTTCTCTTGATGTCACCACCTATATTCATATCTATTGGAATTATTGCGGCAGTCATTCAAGTTACACTTAACAACTTGAATTTTTATATGTATTTCTTGTGAGTTATGTCTCCTTACTCGTCTTAAACTATAAATCTGATTGTTTTCAGAACTTCAAAAAATAGAAAAAAGAACGAATTCCAATTAATTGCGATGAGAACAATCATGGATATTTTCCTGGGATTTTCTAGTAGGTTGATGAATATCAAAATGAAATAATACAAAATATTTCCATACTTCTCATTATTTGTTATCAGTCTCATAAATTACTTTACTTCTGGAATTATACCATTCAAATTTGTATTCGTAATTGCTTGCATTGTGACAAGTTCGCTTCTAGTTCGATCTTCAATTGCATCTGGTGTTTCAATCGATCGATGTTTAGCTGCCTGTTTACCGATTGAATATTACCAATATCGCAAAAACATTTCAAACAGGCCAGTATATATCTTCTTGATATTGTTAGCTGTTTTTGATAATTTTATGTTATTTTATGTATTTGATATGAAATTTCCACTAAACCCCAACTGTTCGACTCATATTTGTGCTGCTCCGCCTTCATATACCGCATACACCACAATAAATTCCGTGATAAATGGAATCATCAATTATATATTTACCGGTATTCTATGTTTCAAGTTATTTCATTCCGTGTACTTAAAAAAACACATTTACACAGCAGACATCAGAAAGGTAATTGATATCAAGAAAAAAATAATTGAAAATATTTTAGGTTAATTTTTTATGCATCACTGATAGTGTGTCATCAATACTTTTTGATTTGATCCCTTTGATTCTTATACAACAGAAAATTATAGATAATAGTGTGAGAATTTCTTATGATGTTAATTCAAACATTATTCTATATTTTAGACTCATGGTCCACTTCCAGCCATATTTCGTACAATTGGACGAGCTTCTGAAGCTATCGTGATGTTCAAATTGATGAAAAAACATCCGAATTCGGTCACAACAACACGAATCAGTAATCATTTTTGAGTTGTTAGCAAACAACTTTTTTTGCAAATTCAAATAATATTAGACGAAAAATTACCAATTGCACTTTTATCGAAGAATAATTAGATATATAGAAACTCCACACCCTAGTTTCAAAAACTTCAGAAAAAATTATATGTATTTGTAATTGTTATGTCATTGTGAAATACATCTATTCACTTTCTAATTTCCTGTAACTTGTTATGTTCTTGATTAAATAAAAAATAATAATATTTTTGCTTTCTCTAGAACACGTGCTTCAAGGCAAATTTTGCAAGAACTCTAACACTTTCTAGTTAGAAAAGTTTAATATAGCCTATATTGGTTCAGATGGTCTCTAAGACTATCGGAACTAGAAGAATTCAGTTTTGATTATATGTTAGATGTGCAAAGGTTATTTTCGCATTTTCATCTTCAACTTTTTTCTTCTATAATGCTTGTTACGATGTCTCATTGGATAGTTACAACAATTGGAATATTTGCTTCTGGTTTACAAATGGCAATGAATATAAATATTTTCTACAGAGATTTGATGTAAGTGCATGTATTTGTATTGAATTGTCAAAAAACATTTCAGACAATCTCCAGCTTGGACGAAACACGATTTTCGATTTATTATTTTTCGAACATTTTTAGATATTTTGCAGGGATTCGCTAGTATGTCGTTTGTTTCTTTCTCCACATTATTTCATTAAATATTACAGGTTTAACGTTGTACAGTTTTACTATTTTTTATGTTCTATATCCTGATTTGATTTCGTACAATTATATATTTGTATCCGGATTAATACTCACCAATATAACTATAATTCGATCTTTTCTAGCTGCCGGTATTGCTGTAGAAAGATGTATTGTACGTATTCAGAAGTTCTATATTTTTCTTAAAATACCGAATTATTTGTTTAGGCATCATGTTTTCCTGTCCAATTTTTTCAACATCGTCAAAAGATTCCAAACACTCCACTTGTTCTATTTTTCATATTCACTGCCTTTTTTGATGATTTCATGCTTTTCCATCTTTCGGGATTAACATTTCCTCTAAATTCAGCAAATTGTGCAACTTATTTATGCGCACTACCTCAAAAATATTGGAAACTTGCTGCAATATATTCAGCAGTCTATGGATTTATCAATTATATTTTTTCGTTTATTCTCTGTTTTAAATTGCTCTCAATGTACTTCCGCAAACTTCATTATTCGGCAGACTTGAAAAAAGTTAGTCTCTGATTTTACTACCTACACAGACATATCAATTATCTCAAATAACTTGGTTTTTAGGTGAACTTATTATGTCTAACCGATGGACTTTCTTCAATTATTTTTGATTTGATACCTGCGATATTGTTTCAAACGAAAACAATCAACGTCGAGGTTAGGAATAAATAGAATAATTGATAATATAAGTAAATTATAAAAATTAAGAATGATGGTCCAGTTACTGGTGTTCTTCGAACAATTGGTCGAGTACTTGAAGCAATGGTTATGTACAAATTGATGAAAAAGAAAATAAGATCACCAAATTCAAATTCAATGTTAACTAGAACAACATTGAAAGAAAGAACTACTACGAGACATAAATAGATTTAAATTTGTTAATTATTTTGTTGATTTTTAGAAATAAAACATGTGTGATTTTTTTACCATTTCATTTTGATCTTTTACCGACGTGTCAGGGTTTCTGACTAACAATTAATTGCAAATGCAATGTGATTATATAAAATCACAACGCTATAATTTATTTTCCAATCAAATTAAACTTCAAACTATTTCCATGTCTATGTATACACACTAATCAATATATTTACTAATGTTATTCTCCACCTTACTCGTTCTTTTTGGAATTATTTTTGCACTTCTCCAAATTTTTTTGAATATTCGAATATTTTATCGACGTTTCTTGTAGGTTTCAAGTATTCAAAATTTCTCAATCAAAAAGCAGGTGGTTTTTGAAGGTTATCAAAGGCATCGAAAAAAAGCGCTCTGCATCTTATAATTTTCCGCACAGTTATAGATGTTGTTCAAGGTTTTGCAAGTGAGTTTGAATATTTTGGATGTGGAAAATATATGTTTCTTCAGCACTCATTCAGTTGATAATTGTCTTAGTTCAAAAATCATATCCAAATGCTGATACAGTAAATTATCTCTTCATATCTGGTTTGATTATGGTTAATATTTTAACAATGCGATCATTTCTTTCTTGTGGAATCGCAATTGAAAGATGTTTAGCCACATTCTTCCCAATAGTTTTTCACAAACAGAGGCATAAACTATCAAATATTCCACTATTGTTGTTTTTCTTTTCTACTGGAGTTTTTGATGATTTTATGTTATTTTTCTATTGCGGAATGAAGTTTCCACTAGACGCCACATGCACTTTTTATCTGTGTTTGGTGCCTTTGAAATATTGGGATTTTGCATTATTCATATCAGCTGTTTATACCAGTATCAACTATTCGTTTTCATTTTTGTTATGTTTCAAATTATTTTCTGCGAAAACAAAACTCAAACCAGATATCAAAAAAGTATGTCACTTGTAGCAAAATGAATCAAAATAAAATATTTCCAGATAAACTATCTGTGCCTTACCGACGGATTATCTTCTCTATTTTTTTGATTTAATTCCAAGTATATTCTTTCAACAAGGAATAATCGATATTATGGTGAATTTTCTATAAAGCACCATCTTGACAAAAAGAAATAATTTTCTAGAAACTCGGGCCAATAACTGCAGTCACTCGAACAATGGGACGAGTTTGTGAAGCTGTCATAATGAATCAGTTAATGAAAAACAAGTCTACATCTGCTATTTCGAATCCACTCAAGTTTTAAATTTTTCAAAGTTCACATAAAAGTTAAAAATCACAACATGTCAGCTCAATGAAAATTAGCAATCGGCGAGAGTGAGCGAGACGTAGACATTTCCACGTGAAAATCTAATTTGTCGCATTGAAAAAAAAGATGATGATTATTTTTAATAAAAACGTGAACTACATGGCAGTCGGAGACCTTCTCTGCGTCTCCATCACTCTCACCGATTGCTCTTTGACATGATGTGAAATATTGATAATTAAAAATCGAAAAACATTGATTTTGCTGGAATTCCAGTTGGGTAATTTTTTTTTCAAAACCTAGGCGGACAAAGATAATAATGAATAGTTTAGGCAACATATTTTCCAATTGTTTTTCATAATCATCGCTATAAAATTCCAAATGTCCCACTTCTTGTTTTCTTTATTTCCACTGGAGTCTTTTATTCAATAACTTTATTATTGTTCTGTGATTTGACTCTTCCACTGAATCAGAATTGTGTTTTCTATTTATGTTCAGTACCAGTTAAATATTGGAAATATTTCACAGTATATTCTGTATATATTGAAATACGAAAAGTTCTGACTAACAATTAACTCGAACTACACAACAGCTTGAGTTTATAAAATCATATTGTTCTGTCTATAATTTGATTTGGCAATCATTACTTAAAATGCTGTGGTTCCTGGTTGTTGTTGGGCTGATTTTTGCATTTCTTCAATTCTTTTTGAATATTAAAATATTACATAGACGTTTGTTGTGAGTTTGATATAATGTTTCGAAAAATACTTGTAATGTGTTAAATTTTATTTAAAGATTGTCTAAAGTTTGGAAAAAATTGGATTTCCATCTCATAGTTTTTCGAACAATTCTTGACATCATTCAAGGTTTTGTAAGTAAGTATATATGTTGTATTTGAAATCAAAACAAAACTATATCTTTAAAGGTATAATTCTTTTATCGATAGCTTTGATTCTAACTTTTTCACATGATGCAATTTCGATCAATTATTTGTTTGTGTGTGGTTTTATTTGGACAAATACAATCGTAATTCGAGCTTTTTTAGCGGCTGCAATTGCCGTGGAAAGATGTTTGGTAAGGAAATTGATAGTTTTCAAAAACTATTCAATGGTTTTAGGCAACATACTTTCCAATTGTTTTTCATAATCATCGTCATAAAATTTCAAATATTCCACTTCTTTTTTTCTTGTTTTCCACTGGAGTGTTTGATTCCATAGTTCTCATATTCTACTGCGATTTGAGATTTCCATTAAATGAGACATGTCTATCATATTTATGTTTAGTACCAATTAAATATTGGGAATTTGGCACAGTATATTCAGCTATTTACAGCGGTATAAATTATTTATTCTCGTTTATGTTATTTTACAAACTTATTTCTTCCAAAACCCAACTTTCTGCAGACAAGAAAAAAGTTGGTTTGTTTTTCAAATCTCATATTTTAATGATAAAATTATAGGTTAACTATTTGTGTCTTACTGATGGGGTGTCTACAATTATTTTTGATTTAATCCCAGCTATTTTGTTTCAACAAGGGCTTATTGATATTTGTGTTAGTTTTTTTCAAAGCAAATTTTAAGCATATTGTTCTTTTTTTTAGACAACTGGACCGATTACAGGAATTTTGAGAACAATTGGTCGAGTTTTTGAAGCGATAGTAACCAATCATTTAATGAGAAAACACAACCCACCTTCAAATACAGTGTTGTCGATTCAAAAAATTGTCCGTTGAGAAATAACATTTATTCAGCCATTCATTTAACATGCGATTTCATTATCAATGGTGTCACTTGCATTTCCGGTGAAACACTGAGAACGGATCCATATTGTTGACCATAACACGGTGCACTAAATATTGTAATAAGACGATGTTTCCAAACAGGTAAATATCCAAAAGGAACTGTGCTGTGTGAACGAACAATAACTTGACAATCAGTCAGTTTACATGCGCGGATAACTGCTCTTTCTCCAAACCATTGACCTTCACTATCTATAAAATTTTGTGAAGTTCATTTTAACCTTTTTTTGAATTTTTAACTAACCTGGATTATTACGATACATTCTCACAACTGGAGATGGTTTATTGAAAATCAAATCTTTTTCAATAGTCGAAGATGAATCAAGTTGAATTGGTTTTTGAATCGACCCAAAGTTCCGTTTGTTTCGAATTAGCGCCGAAAATCCACTAGAAACGGCCAGAATCGAGTTTCCGATTGTAGCAGCAAGTGATAAATTTGAAAACATTCGCATTGCAGCAGTTTGTATAGTTCGAGTAATTCTTGGATCAAATCGATCTTCAATTCGAAAAGGAGATGCTTCTGGAACACCTCGAATCATATGAACATGTCTAGGAAATCGAACCTGAAACTTATTTTCTTCGTTAGTATTCTAATTGATAGAGATATAAGTTAATCACCTTGAGAGCACAAATAAGTGCGATAGTTTCAAGTGATCCTTCCTCTTTGTTATCAATCATTCCACCAAGAAACAATAATTTATTATTTGGTGGCCAACCAGTTAATTTTAACCATCTATGAAGATCCATATATCTTCCACGAATATCTCCAATGATTGTAATTCCAGCTTCGAGTTTCATTAATGTTGGTTCAGTCGCAACAATATACGATGTTTCTTCAAATAGTTGTAATAATTCCATAACATCAAAAGGATATTGAAATGGTCCATGTTCAACCATACGATATAATAATCCACGTGGTGTTGTTACAATTCTATTCACTGAATATAAATCATGCCCATATCCATCAGTATAAGAAAGAAGAGGTTTTTCGATTCGAACAACTAATTGTTTTTTTGTGGTTTGATTATTATTTTTTGCTTTTACACGTTGACTTGCTGTTGATTCAGTTGACATTGTTGTCGATTTTCGAATAACAGTTTCTTCTTCAGGAAATTGTGCAAGAATTCGACTCAACTGTTTGATATTCAATAATCCAGTCACTTTAAGTTTCGTCTGAAAAAAAAACGCAGTTCACATAATTCGAACTATGATTTATCAAACTAACGTCTATGATTTTTTCTTCGTCGAATTCTGATAGTTCTTTCAACAAATTGTCAGTTTCGTCATAATAATCCGCTAATTTTACTCGTACACGTTTTCCAAAACTTCTTATGAATTGACTACAATGAATTGTAATTACAATATTTTCTGAAAAAGTACAACTCACTAAACAATTGTCATTGCCATTAAAATCAATCCAAAAATCAGAATCGAAAAATAAACATAGCTTGAAACCATCGCATTCGATATTGATCGATAGGAATCTGCTTTTGGATTAAGCAGAAACTTTTGTTTCACATTTTGTGCTCGATTATTACAATGTTCAAACCAACAACATAGTTTTTCAACAACTATTTCTCCATTCGTTGTTTTATCGAAAATTTTGTAACGAAAAGCATAAGTGAAACCGCCAGAATAGTTGAAATCACATTTTGTTGAATTAAGGTTTCCATAATATACTCTACCTTCGCAACCATAACGATTCATCAAATATGGGCTGAAATTCAACAAATTGTTTATCATTCGAGAAATGAAAAAAACATACTATCCATTGATTTTGTCAAGTGTTCGATCTTGTGCATGTTTTGCGACACATGCTGTCTTACATTCGTATTTCTCGGCGTCTTTTGCGTCATAGCTATTTGAACAAGTTCGAACTCCAACATCTGAAAATGTGTTTAATTGAAAACCTTCAGCGCTCTCGAGAACTAAAAAATGAAAAAACGCCCGTTTTTCCGTCGTTTACTACGGTGCGCAAATTTGTGTGCATGTGTGCGTCGCCGTGCTTACACACTGGACAGTTATTTCAGCGCGTTTTCAAAATGCACAGTTTTTTTTTTGCAAAAACTAGGGGGCCCTGCTCAGAAAGTGTTATCAAGGTTAGAAAAGCTCTTTAGGTTAGAAAAACTCAATCCGGGTACCCAAAATCCCGATTTCCGGGTTCCCAAGGAAAAAAAGAAAACTAAAACAGCGATACTCGGCTTGCCCACGGGCGAAAAAACAAAACAAAAAAAGCACACTTTTCTCACTGCGGACATGGCAGAAAAAAAGGGGCGTGTCATGTACCTTTTATCTACGTGTAATTACGTGATTGGCTGGGATGGGTGAAATCGCTCTTTTTTTTCGAAATGAGTGACACGTTTTACTGTCGTGGCAACGGTCCGCAATAACAAATTTTGTTTCTTTTTTTTCGCCCGTGATTGCCTGTTGTTTAATTTTTTCACACTGTCTGAGCGGAGTATCGTTGTTTTATTTTTACAAAATTGCGCGTAGGATTTTGTGTTTGCGGGCAGTCGGTGTTGAAACACACTCTTATTTTTTCGTTCTTTCTTTTTTGGTTTTGGATTTCCACGCTGCACAAAAATTTAGGGACAGTCCATGTGTGATATAGATATATCCACACGGAAAAAAAGCATTTTGCGCTCAGGCGGTTTTGGTCGTAATTTCGCGTCTAAAGCAAATTTGTTTCATTTTTCTATGTGATTTTCCGACAAATGTTTCTTTCGTGAATTTTTTAAAACATATACTATATTTTTCAATTTTCTCTTAAAAACATAATACTAGATGAAATCAACTCACCCTCTGCCAAATAAGTAGGAAATTGAAATAAAAGCAATACAAAAATAAGCAGAAATGTCTTGAATTTTATTCGATGTTTTTCCATTTTATATTTTATCAAAAATGAGGAGACTGGATAAATTAAATATGACATTCTCAAACACGTGACGCGATTATCTTTCTTTTTTTATATTAAAAATTATTATTTATTTATTAAAGAAGTTCCTAACTCTTCCCGCAAGTTTTTGTAGATCATTCACGCTTTCACTATCTATTTGCGTCTCGTTTCTCTCGTATATACGCCCATTTTTTGAAATAGCGTTTTGAATCAATAAAAAATCAACTAAAAGTTTCATTAAATTGAAAAAATTTTTCAGATTGGCCGTGGATGAAATTATTCGAAATGATTTTGGTTGGAAAACATGAAGCAATACATCAATTTTGAGCGAAGAGATGATCGAGGGACGATCGAAGTTTCAAAGGTTAGTTCTTTTTTTTTTTGGGTTCGATTGAGTAGTGAAGTTTTAGTCGGAGGGAGTTCTGTAGAGTTCGAAATTTTTTAAACTTTTTTGCATTTGAATCGAGGATGCGTTTGAAAGAAAGTTTTCGAATCTTATAAAAACTTTGAGGTCGGGAGAAATAATTTTTCTTTTCTTTTGAAATATGAAATAGGCATGTGTTTTTTCCAAAGGTTGTTAGAACTTTGAGACAAGAAGGGGGATATATTGGGTGTTTTTTGGATATGGACAAGTATCTTGGTGAAAAAATGAAAAAAAAAGTTATTTCATCAAAAAGTCGCTTGATGATAGTAACAAAAAAGCTGAAATTATGTTTTATATTTTTATTTTTTTCGTTTTTGAAGTTTGTTTTTGTTATGTGACTTTTTGTGACTTGATTTTTTTCTCAAACGGTGTAAAATACAAATCGATTTGAATTTTGCACTGAATGAGGTCACCACCCAATTTTTTGAAATAATTTACAGAATCTCTAGATTTTTGTGATTATTATACTCAAACTATGTTAATTACAAGATGTATAATGAATTTGATAAACTTTCAATTTTTATCGTAAAATGACCCGGTGTAAAATTTGAAAAGACACCTTATTTTGCACTAGATCAGGTCATCGCCCTATATAATAGATTCCTAAACGAGGTATGTCCCAGATAGACTTTTCTCATATAAGAATAAAGACTGGCGGAAGCCGGTCGTTTCATTCTTGTTTTGTTTTTTTTGCAAATATTTTTTCTGTAACTCGAGATCATTTTTCCGCTTTGAATAAATTGACGATTTTAGAACAATCTCTCAATATTTTTCTTTTTTTTTTTTTACATTCTATTTCCGAAAATGCCCCATTGATATTTGAAGAAAGTGTTTTGAGTACGTGCAAAAACATTTTGATTTCAAATATTCAGTGATGCTGAAATGATAAACTTTAGACTAATATCAGTCGTTTTTTGTGCAATTATGTTATGGTCCGAGTAGCATTGATCAATGTTAATTTCTTTTTACTACTTTCCAGTTTACTACTCAATTTCCTTTTTTATGAGAAAATGTGTTTTTGTTTTGTTATTGTCTGCTGAAATTTTTATTCAAATCAATTTAAGGATTTCAAGCCAAAAGTGAGTTTTTTGTAACTTGATGTTAACGCTTCATTTGTTAATTTCAAAACAAAACATCTTGACTAAAAATTTAGTTCATTAGAGCCAACCCACGGTAATCTATTTTTACACACAAATATATAATTTCCAATCTTGATTCGGATTAAAATTCATCTAGCACATTTGCGGCTAACAATTCGATTAAAACTACCCTTTATACCCGCCAATTTCCTTTTTCTCTACTTTTTTCATTTGACTAGAATTAACTTGAAAATAAAGAACATTTTATGTGTTCAATGACTCATTGGTTTGTCACTTGGATTGGTATTATTGCAGCGTGTCTTCAAATATTTTTGAATATTAGGATATTTATAAGATACAGGTTGTGAGTCTACTATTTGATTTTGAAATGTTCACAACATTAAGTACAATGTTTCAGAACAACGTTGGCTTGGCAAAAAGTAGAGTTTCAGTTTATTGTTCTCCGAACGTTTTTGGATCTTTTATTAGGAATATCTAGTAAGTTCAAAACATATACTTCAAAACTCACCTTTTTTTTGAATACCTAGATTTGACACTATTTTGTGTAAGTTTCCCAATACTTTTATATCCTGGATCAATACCATTTGATGCTTTATTTTATGTTGGTCTAGTTGTTGCAAATTTCACAATTATTCGATCGTTTTTAGCGGCAGCTATTGCAATTGAAAGATGTATTGTAAGTACTTCAATATGTAGATCCTGATTGATATTTCAAAAACTTCTAGGCATCTGAATTTCCTATCAAATTCTATCAACATCGTCGTTTTATTTCAAATTATCCATTTTTCGTTTTCTTCATTTTCACAGCAATTTTTGATGATTTTATGCTTTTCGGGTTTTGTGGAATTAGCTTCCCATTGGATTCAACTTGTGCAACTTATCTTTGTATAACACCAACGTGTTATAAAAAATATGCAAAAATTTATGCTTTGATCTATGGACTTATCAATTATATATTCTCATTTGTGTTATGTTGTAAATTATTGTCAATGTATTTTCGAAAAATTCATTATACTCATGAATTGAAAAAGGTTTGGAATGATTTCGAAGATAACATCACATTATGAGATTATTTAGGCAAACTCATTATGCATCACTGATGGTTTGTCGTCATTAATTTTTGATTTTCTACCTGCAATTGTTGGAAACATGGGTGTAATTAATGCAGATGTTAGTTTTACGAAATAAGAAATCTAGATCTGAAAACAGGAAATTTATAGGATTTGGGACCTATTGCTAGTGTTCTTCGAACTGTTGGTCGAGTATTTGAAGCAGCCGTTATGTATAAATTAATGAGTAAATATCATTCACCGCAGTCGATGTCAGTCACTGTCAAACATGAAAAAACAACTAATATGAAGTTCTAGTTTCTATTTATTGTGTTTTTCTATTGAGAATATGAAGTTTAGTCTCAATCAGAAAATATTATTATTATGAACTTAATTATCCAAATACGTTTATTGAAAACAAGACAATTATTCGATTATATTAGTCAGTTTTGGTCTTTGTAGAAAATAGTTTTTTGAATAGCCGGTAGATCAATTTGATGATAAGATGAAGAATGAAAAATATGACAAGAACCGCGAAAATTAGAATAGCAATTATATCGATGCTATGAAATTGGAAAAAGTTTAGTAATCTTCCTTTTGAGTTCAAAGTTTCGAGAGGTCCAAATTCCACAGCAAAATTACAATGTTTCAAAACAACTTCTTTTGGTTTGTTTGGTTGAGACTGAAGAATTGTTGAAAGTCGCTTTGCGTTTTCCGAAATTCTGAAATAAAAGAAATACCTTAATTATAGATTATTATAATGATAATAAATATACTTTGGATTATTTAATACTGTAGTAATAGCTTTTCTTATAGCTTCAGAATCAGATAACTGTTGTTTATCTAATTGAACTGCTCCTCCATGTCTCGTTAACATATGTGCATTTCTTGGTTGATCAGCCATCAATGGAATAACAACAGATGGTTTTCCCTGATAAGCCAATTCGACAGAACTTCCTAATCCACCATGAGTTACAAAAAGTGTTAATCTTTCATCAGCAAGTAGATCATTTTGTGGCATCCAAGTTGTTAATTTCACATTTGGAAGGTGATCAACTAATGTTGCATTTTCAATTTCATATTTCCAAATAAATGTTGTTTCGGGCATCGATTCGAAAACTTTGATGAATGCTGCTTTAAATTCATCTGGCATATCTGATGAATAGGCATTTGAGCCAAAAGACACAAGAACTGTTGTTTTTCTCAAATTAAGAACGTCGTCCCATTCCTACAAAAATAAGTTGAAAGACATTTATCAATTATGATTTATTTTCTACTATTGTCTAGTTCATAATTTTTAAAAGACTTTGTTGAAAATCCTAACGGATTTTTTCTTTAAAAAATCACTTTTCTGTGGGATCATTCTGTTATTCATTCATGTATAAGTATTTCTCACCTTCGAAAGTTTGGTTTGTTTTCTATCGGTGTTCACTTGCATTCCACCAATAAATACAGTTTTTGGTAAAACTGGACTGGGATAATCCAAATATGGATTAGAATTAACCATGTTAAATGCAATATTGTCTAAATAATAAAACCATGTTCTTGTGGAATTTATAGCCTCCAATTCAGCATTATATCTTGCAATAGTGAAATAATATGAAAACATCAAACCAGCTGTGTTTTTCATTCTATCAACAATTCCCATATTATCTGTTTGCGGTGAGAATAAACCTGGATAATAACTGGTTGAAGCAGGTTCACCCAAAACATATTTCAATGTATCTTGATATAGAATTGATTCTGCATTTATCACATTTTTAACACCAATTTTTTCAAGAAACGCTGCAAATAATTCAGAAAAGGTATGCGAAAATAAAACTATTGAACTCACCAAACCCACAAATGTATAATGATTCTATAATTGCCAGATCAAAGTGTTGGTTTTTGAGATTTTCAATAATTTCAGTTTGTGCCATAATATATTCACATTGATAACCAGAACAAATCGTAAAGTTTTTAATCATCGGTAAAAACATCATCATATCCGATCCTAGTTTCCAAATTTGTTTTTTCATAATCTCTTCTGCTCCTCCTTCTCTCATCATTTGTAGCGCTCTAGGATCTTGCCCAATTCTGATAATTTTTTCAACTTTTTTCGAGCCAACATATCCTTTCTTTGAATCCATGTAGGTTGGAATAACCATTGTCTTAAAACATTTAATGTTTCAGTAATTATAGAAATTTTTGAAACTTACCACATCATTTCCAGCATCAATTAAAATATCAGAAATTTTTCCCAAAAAATTAGAATGACTTGCACCAAATGCTGGATTGAAAACTAGAACCTTGTAAGAATCGCAAAGTGCGATGCAAACTAGAAAGAACAAAATAAACTTCATCATTTTCATTTACTAAAAAATCGTTATCTACAACTCATATGATAAACTATGCACGTTGCGTAATGATTGCTTTCTAATCATCTCAATTTTTGACATTTTTTGTGAAATTATCTAGTCTTTCTTACTTTTTCGAGTAAACAATTTTCTCAAAATTCTCAAAAAACTTTTCAAGATCAAGAAAATTGTTACCAGTATTAAAAGTAGGATAATAATCAAAATAAGAACTATATCAATACTGTAAAACTGAACAAAATTGAGTAATCTTCCTTTTGAGTTCAAAGTGTCCAGTGATCCAAATTTAACTGCAAAATCACAATGTTTCAATACAGTATCCTTCGGTTGATTTGGTTGTGTTTGGAGAATTCGCGCAAGTTTTTTCGCATTCTGACTGTATCTGTAAAAAATTATTTTTGTTTTTGAAATGAGTAAGAAAAAAATTACATCGGATCATTTAGAATTGTTAAAATTGCTTCACGGATGACTTCAGGCTGTGAGAATTGTTCTTTCTGTAGATCAATTACACCACCATGTCTTTTCAACATATTTGAATTTCTTGTTTGATCTCCCATTATTGGAATCACAATAGCTGGTTTACCCTGATATGCTAATTCAATTGAACTTCCTAATCCACCATGAGTTACAAAAAGTGTCAATCGTTCATCAGCAAGTAAATCATTTTGTGGCATCCAAGTAGTTAATTTAACATTTGGAAGATGATCAACTAATGTTGCATTTTCAATTTCATATTTCCAAATAAATGTTGTTTCGGGCATTGATTCAAAAACTCTAATCAACGATTCTTTGTATTTCTGTGGCATATCACAGGACAGTGCTATTGAACCGAATGACACAAGCACTGTTGTGTTTCTTGCATTCAAAACATCATTCCACTCCTGGAAGAGAAAACTATTAACATGTGATTACAAAGAACTAATCAACCTCTGATAATTTGACTTGTTTTCTATCAGTATTAACTTGCATTCCACCAACAAAAACAGTCTTTGGCAATTTTGGACTAGGATAATCTAAATATGGATTTGAGTTGATGAAGTTGAAAGCAGTTTTATCAAAATAAGATTCATAACTTCGGGATATATTGAGTATTGCCAGTTCTTTAGAATATCGAGATTGAACAAAATAATATGAGAAAAGTTTTCCAGCTAAATTTTCCATCCTTTGTTTCAATGTCATTTCATCTGTATTTGATCCAAATAAACCAGGAAAATAACTACTTGAAGATGGTTCTCCTAACATATATTTCATTTGATCCAAAAATAAAACAGAGTCTACATTTATAACACTTTTGACGCCAATTCTTTCGAATAGTTCTGAAAAATGTTGTAAATCTCGTAAGATTATTGAATTAATTTTACCAAATCCACAAATAGAAATTGATTCTCCCATTGCTAAATCGAATTGTTCTTCTCGTAATTTTGAAACCATATCAGTTTTTTTCATCATAAATTCACATTGATAAGCGGAAGCAGTTGTCATTTTTTGCATCATAGGAAGCATTTCCAATGGATTTGTACTCATTGTCCAAACTTGTTGTAGCATCATTTTTTCAGCTCCACTTGTGTGCAATAGTTCAAAAGATCTTGGATCTTGCTCGATTCGAATAATGTTTTTCACCTTTTTCGATCCAACTAAATACTTTTTACTATCAAACTGAATTGGAATTAGCATTGTCTGAATACTTGAAAAATTTATTAGAAAAACTTTGAATTTTTTCTCACCACATCATTTCCAGCATCAATTAAAATATCAGAAATTTTTCCCAAAAAATTAGAATGACTTGCACCAAATGCTGGATTGAAAACTAGAACCTTGTAAGCATCGCATAATTGAATAAAAAGGAAAAACGTAGAATAAAACTTCATCAACATAGAAAAGTTTGATTGGAATTATGTATTTTACGTTTTTAAAATATTGACCAACGCCTACCCGACTGCGCTAAAGATGCAGGCAGAAAACAATGCGCGTATTGTCAAGTTATGAAAGAAGGAGGCAGAGGGGGAGAGGAGTGAATATCGGGAGAAATGTGTTGCATTGTAACATTTGTGGTCTATGCATAACATTTGTGGTCTATGCATTAAATAACTTTGCAAAAAAATCAAAATCACAAGATCAAACTTGAAGGTTGTTTTTTTTCTTGTTTTCCAAATCAAAGTTGCTAAGTACTTAATTGTTTCTTCTCTCAAATATAAAACACATTTAACTTTTTCAATTGTTTTCATTTTTATTTTGAAATGCATCATTTTCCCATTTTCACCTTGTCTAACTTGGTAAAAATGCCAAGTATTGGACTTGGAACGTGGCAATCTACTTCTGAGCAAGTCAAAGGCATGTTTATCAAAATTTTGTTATCTGATTTTTTTTTGAAAATTTAAAGATGCTGTTCGAACTGCTTTGAATTGTGGATATCGATTGATTGATACAGCAAAATTATATGAAAATGAAAAGGATATTGGAGAAGTTTTGCAAGAGTTTTTTGATGCTGGCACTTTGAAAAGGGAAGATGTTTTTATCACAACAAAAGCTTTTAGCAATGAAGTTGCACCGGATGCAATTGAAAATGCTTTGAAAGCTTCGTTGAAACGGTTACAACTTGATTATGTTGATTTATATTTGGCGCATGTTCCAACATCTACCAATGTTAGTTTTCAAAAAAAATCAATAGAACTAGGCAAATCCTTTTTCAGAATGATATGACTTTTCGAAATGATGTAACCGTTGAAGATATTTGGAAAGGGTTCGAAAATGTTTATCGACTTGGTCTTACTCGAGCAATTGGAGTTTCTAACTTTAACAATTCACAGATTGAGCGGATTATCAAAATTCAAACTATCCCGATTCATGTTTCTCAAGTTGAATTACATCTATATTTTCCTCAAAAGTCTCATCGTGAACTTTGCAAAAAGCACAATATTGTGATAACATCTTATGCAAGTCTTGGTTCTCCAGCTCGACAAAATGCGGGTCCAATTTTCGATCGAAATGCGGATGCAAAAAATGAACTAGACGATGAGAATGTTATTGCATTGGCTCTGAAATACAAAAAAACTCCAGCACAAATCATATTGAAATCTTTCATCGAAATGGGAATTGCTGTTATTCCAAAAAGTGTGACAAAAGTTAGAATCTTGGAGAATTTTCAACTTTTCGACTTTGCCTTATCACACAACGAATTGTCAATTTTGCAAAACCATAATCAGCCTGAAAAGCGTCTATTTTGGTTTCCAATGTAAGTGTGGACACAAAAAATACAAGTCATAATTCGTACAGAATATTTTTATCATTTATTTTTTCAAGGTTGGCTGGCCATTCCGAATTTCCTTTCACAGAAGAGGGAGAAACTCATTGAACACTCGAAATACGTTGAGTTTTCTAAAATAAAGTTTCAAATCAATGTATAAATATGTCAACCTACAGTAAATAAATCATTTGATTGCTTGGGTGGTTTGCATAATAAGATAGATAATGTTGCTCTTCGATATTCGGGAAGAATTGCAATAACAGCAATTGGATCAAGTATTGGAAATAAAGACACAGCTATTTGAGAAAATCTCCAGAAAATTCTAGAAAAAACAACATCAATTTCATTTCACAATACTTCAGAGAACTTACAATGGTGGGGACAATTGAAACAAAGGACAAGACCACGAAATAATTGTTGGTAAAAAGTTTGAAAATACTGGTATAATTGTTTGAACAATTAGGGAGAGAGTTAATCTTTCTTGCATTTCTTTTGTTTTTTTACTCATCTCCGTGTTTTTGAATTCTCTTATTATCTGAAATCACAGTAAGATTTTTAAATAACAGCAAAAACTAACAAGATATCCGAATATCAAATAAATCAATACTGAATAAATTGAGATTATATACAATAATATTTCAGCAATATATCCATTCATTATTGCTTTTTCTGATCCAATAGTAACTGTCATACAAATAATTGCGCGATCATGAATTGATAAGTTTGTTTTCAAACTAAATGCATCTTCGAATTCCGAACGTGTATCAGAATCACAATCTAACAAAACAACATAAATCAAATAAAGAATCAAGCCGTGTATGAGAAAATACATAAATAACATAAATTTTCCGCTCGTTGATGTTAGATTTTTCAAAGATTGAGGACTGCAAAACTGTTTGATTGGTTTACGAAATAATTTTCAAAAACAAACCGGCATATTGCAATATATCGATAAATAAAGTGTATTTCTAGCATTCCATAGGTTAATGCAATACAAGAAACTTTTATTGACATCACATGTAAAGTTAAGAAAGTGTTCTGAAATACAGTAATCATCACGGTTTTTTTGCGAAGATCACCTACATCAAAAATAGCACCAGGCTGCATATAAACTGAAAATACATCTGGAGTTATAAATAAAAGCTGATTTGATATAACAATAAGAAGCGAATAAAATATTTCAAAAATACCCGTCGCAGCCAATATTTCACGATAAGAACCAATCGCATTTTGTGATTTGAATATTACAATATACGTAAAATAAGAATTTATACAAACTGATATTACTGTAGTTATAGCATTGTAATTTTTGAGAATAATATCGACTAACGACATTTGCAAACAATACTTCCCACACAATGATCAAATTCGGGAATTTCTGAGAACCGTATAATTACATCAAAAAATTTATTAAAAAATCAAATTACAGAGTCTAGATTATGTGCGTTATTGAACTTTCGGATCGAAAATGATTATAAATCAAATAAAAATAGAGAAAACATGTAATTCCACCTGTGTCTTGGAACACATACGTTAATCAAATATTTTTCCGTGTCGGCTTGTTAAGAGCTACGGGCTGTTTTCTGAAAATGTGTTTGAATTGGGATATCTGGTCACAAATTTTTCTAAAAAGCTTACGCTAAACATTTCAGTTGTTGACGGGTTATTTTTGATATTTTGTTTACCACAAATCATAGCTGTCCAAGCTGCTCTTCGATATTCCGGAAGAATTAAAATAATTGCAATTGGATCAAGAATTGGAAACAAGGCAACAATTAGTGAAAGACTACGCCAAACAATTCTGCAAAAAAACATTGACATTCACAGAATAACAGAAATGATTATATACACAATCATAAAAACTTACACCGGTGGATTGATTTGGAACAAAGGGCATGACCAAGAAAACAATATTACACAGCTAAAAAAAAAAGAAGAAAATACATTAAACACTTTAGTTACGTACTCCCCCCCTTTTTTCCAAAAAAAGAAAAAAAAGTGGGCGGTGTCCGAAATGATTTTCGCCAAAGTGCGGCGTGTGTGTGTTGCATGCGCACGGTTTTTTCTTTATTTTTTTTATTGTTTGCAAAGCTTCATTTTTCAAAAAAAAAAAGCGCTTGTACCCAATGGAAAAGAGGAAATGCAATATAAAATGAAGAACAAAATCAATTCTCAATTGTAAATTAAAAAAGAAATCGAGAAAATAACGAAATTTGCAGTCAAAAGTAGCAAATATGGTTGAACAAAGATATTTGTTTTATTTTCGACTTTCTCAATTGACATGTTGATCTCAAAAACAACATTTAGAAAGAATAAAACACGTTTGACGTTAAACAAAAAAGTTTTGTGTGAAGATTTTTGAAAATTTAATTTAATATCCTGATTTATCATGAGTAGAGAATTTATTGAAATTCTGAGAATCTATATTAATATTAACTTTTGATTGAATTCTTGAAGGTTTCATTATTTCAAAAAATATTTTTGATATCAAAATCTAATTTTTGGTGTTATCGAAGTTTTCAGATCAAAAATAAACAATTTAAAAATTAGAAGTCGCAAAAATAAAACATTTATTAATGTTTGCAAAAATGTGAAAAATATAAACAAAAAACACACGAATTTACAGAACAAATAGATTTTAACGAGTTATTTTGAGTGTGGGAAGTCCATTCGCAACGAAGAGCATTTGAGAAGTCCAGATGAAGGCGAGATCATTGGATCTGGAAAAATTAACAGGCAGAAAAAAGTTCAGAGATTGAAAGTTGGACATGTTGGAGCTTTGGCGTTAAGTTGTAAAAATTTACGATTTTTTTGCAAAATGTTCAGTTTTTTTTTTTGAAAAAACAACGAAGGAAATTTAAAATTTTTTGAGAATATTTGGAACAATGCATAATTTTTGTGAACCTTATCCTATCTCGTACATAGGATGTGAAACTTTCACGAAAATATATGCAAGAGACATTTTTACACTCAAGCTTTTAGCTTTTGAAAAGTATGATGATGATTGCCACCAACTGAAATAAATGTTGAATGCAGGAATACTTTTGTAAAACTTTTCGTGATAAATGAATTTCTAATAACTTAATGTCAGAACATTTTCAATTCTAAGTTTTGCATATCTGTGAAAGGATGAGTTTTCAAAAGCGTTTTCATCTCCAAAACATTCCGATCGAAAATATTACATTCGGTTATTTAATAAGGCAAAATGTTAGACGTGAACTCGCTCGACATTTAACAATTTTCTACTCACCGGTTTTGGCATTTTTAGAAATGAGAATGATTTGTTTACCCATAATATTTTTTTTCGAAAATCTTCATAATTACACGGAAGCCAACCATATATCCCATGCGAAAAAATAATTAAACGATCGAATTATTTGTCATTCAATCTGAAAATAACTTCATTGACCTACGGGATTATGATTATACGGAACAATATTCGATTAAAAATTACCTATCACAGTCGAATCAGGTGCACTTTCCAAAATTGATGCGGTTTGTGCACTTGTAATAGCCATTTCTTCAACCAATTAACTTGATAGAACCTGAATGATGTAAATTACCTACGGATAATTTCGTTTACGGAACAATTTTTGATAAAGAATTACCTTTGATACAAAATGTAGAGAATCGTCGAAAATAGTGTGTTAAAAAATCATTGAAGTAGTTCGCCAGTGAATCTCGATTTGGAGATGAAATGACATAATCTATAAAGTTAAAAGTAGTTAAAAATCCCAAAACTGTGAAAAGTTTTAAAAAAAAAGTTTATAAAATTCTCCTATCTGGAAATATTTCACTGAAAATGATAAATAAGAAGTTTAAACTGTTAAAAAGTGGTATGACTTGCGATCAAGGTGGTATATTCACTCAAAATAACCGAAGTCACCGTTTAAACAATGAAAAATATGAGAAAACACACAAAATCTGTTGTAAAAAAAAATGATGCAACAAACACACACGCGCGCCGCACATTGCCAAAACCGTGTGCAACGCTTACCGAATAGGCCACGCCTCCATAGGCCACGCCTCCACGCGCTGTCTGCAAACACCGACGCATACCGTATGACGGTAACAAAAAAAATCTTTTTTTTTTAGCTGTGACAATGTTGGAATAAGATTTGAAACAAGAGGTATAACAGTTTGAACTATCAAGGAAATAGTGAGTCGTTTTTGCATTTTTCTGGTTGATTCACTCATTTGAGTTGATTTGAACTCACGAACAATCTGAAACATTTTAATAAAAACAAAAAACGTTGCGATTGACCCACCAAAAATCCTAGAATAAAATAAACCGATGTTAAGTATAGTGATATAGAAAATAATAAAAAATCAGCTATATAACTTCGTAATATCACCATATCCGATCCTTTTGTGAAAGTCATACAAATCATTGCTCTGTCATAAATTCGAAGACCAGTTTTCTTCAAAAAATCAGCTTCGAAATTAGTTCTTGTATCTTCATCGCAATAAAGAAGTTGAGATAAAACCAGATAAACAATGAGACCATGAAAGAATATGTAGATGGTTAGATAGATCTTCCAAGATGTTTTTGATAAATTTTTCATTGAGTGTGGTCTGAAAATTTTTTAGATTTACAAAAAATTCATTGACTATTGCTTACTTGCAAATCGCTATATATCGATAGATAAAATGAACTTCGAGAATTCCATATGTGAGAGTTATACATGAAATCTTGATGGCCATTATATGAATTGTGATAAATGAGTTCTAAAAAATAGTCACTTAGCTTGATTTCTATACATTAATCCTTACATCAAAAAAAGCCCCAGGTGTCATATAAACTAAATAAACATCAGGCGATATGTACAAAAGTTGATTTGATACAATGATAAGAAGTGAATAAAAAATCTCAAAAAATCCAGTAGCTGCTAAAACTTCTCGATATCCACCCATCCCAGTTCGAGATTTGAACATGACTAAATAAATGAAAAATGAGTTGATAACAACTGATAAAACTGTCGTGATTGTATTATTATTTTTGAGTAGAAAGTCCATTTGAAGTGCGGAATAACGATTTTCGAGACAGAGAAAATTGGCGGTGGTATGAATAATAATAATCTAATCTATAATCTCAATTTTTCCAATTAGCATTCGTTCCCAAGAAAAAGAGACAAAAAACAAGCTCACTTGTGTGTCTGTTTTATAAGATTAGAAAATCAAATGTCGTGGAGGAGTTTGTCATTGCTTAAAAAAGAGCAACTTTTTTATTTTCAAAACAATAATTTATTATTTATTGGAATTGTTCTTCACATAAATAAGTTTTCGAAAAATATGAAATGTTTTGTTAAGAAAAATACAAAGGACAACACTATTTTTATTTGGTTGATTGTTGGCGAGATCTCTGAAAAAACATTAATCAAAGATATGACAATACAATCTTAACATACACTCATTACTTCTAATGCGGATCGATTTTCTATTCTGAATTCGCATCTCAACATATTTGATGCAGCTTTGCGATAATCGGGTAGAATTAAAATAACAGCAATTGGATCCAAAATGGGAAAAAGTGCCACTGCAAATTGAATGAAACGCCAAGCAAATCTAAAATTATTGCAACAATTTCGAATATAAGATTTTTAACTAACATGGATGATGGGAGTTGAAACAATGGCCACGACCACGATAAAATTGTTGGAATCAAATTTGATACAACTGGAATAATAGTCTGTACAACTAAAGATAACATTAACCTTTTTTGTACTTTCAAAGTCGTTGGACTCATTTTTGTCTGCTTGAATTCTTTGAAGATCTGAAAAAAATAGTTCATATTATTAAGATTATGTTAGTAGATTACCAAGTACACCCAATACAATATAAACCATTGTGGAGTATAAAGAAATTGCATAAAGTGTTATTTCTGAAATATATCCAAGAGTTCGAACAAATGTTGTACCTTTTGTGACAGTCATACAAATCATAGCTCGATCATAAATTGATAAACCAGTTTTCTCAAAAAACACATCTTCAAAGTCGATTCGAGTATTATTGTCACATTTGAGAACAGTTGAATAAATGAAAAAAACAATGAGGCCATGAACAAAAATATAAATGAAAAGATACATTTTGGATGATTTTGTATCTAGTGTGTTCATCAAATGTGGCCTGAAAAAGCAAAATTCATTATGACGTTTCAAATCATCAAGGCAAATAATGTGTATTTTGAGATGATCTTAGATCTTCTAAAGTTTTTTGAGCATCTCTAGTTAATGAGGACGTCTCCACTTTCAAGTTAATTTAAAAAAATACAAGGTACAAGTTTTATTTACCTGCATATCGCAATATATCTATAGATAAAATGAACTTCTAAAATACCATAAGTCAAACCAATACACGAAACTTTTATAGCCATTATATGAATTGAGATTGATGTACTCTTCAAGAATCTAAATATTTTATCGTATAAATATTGAAAATTACCTCGAAAATAGCTCCAGGTTTCATATAAACAATAAAAACATCAGGGTGTAATGAACAATAATTGGTTGGAAACAATTATGAGTAAAGAATAAAATATTTCGAAAATCCCGGTGGCAGCCAAAACTTCACGATATCCACCAATACTTTTTCGTGATTTGAATAACACAAGATATGTGAAAAATGAATTGACAAGAACTGATATTGATGTTGTGATAAAATTGTAATTGTTTATTATGAAGTCCATATCTGGAATTGACTTAAAATTACAAGAAAGAGAATATTTTGCAAAAAATGTGATGTGCAACTGACAATGAGCAAATGAGAGGATATAAAATATTATTGAGAAAAATTGGTTTTACTGATTATTTATAATATCTGATCAGAGAAGCAGAAGTTCATTGAAGTGTGAAAGTGCGGCACAAATAAATGTGATTTGTATCGCGAATGAAGTTCTAATGAGATATGGAACACAGCTTTCGTTTTGATGAACACATATTTATTCAATAGACAGTGAGTTCTCACAATCAAAGATATGCGAACAAAGAATATTTGGATCAAGAATCAAAATACCGCAACCGAGTGAGTATGTTCAGTTGTTCTCATAAAAATTTTCTCAATCGGTTGTTTAAAATTAGGTATCCAAGATCGCATTGTTTTCCGATATTTTGATTTGGTAGCTAGAACCACTGAAGAAAACACTGATGAATGGGAAGCTATTCCTATCATTGAAAAGTTACCGTACTCTAAAAAAATTATGAATACTTTTCACTAATTTTTTTGAAATAAAAAAACTTACTTTGTAATTCTACCGCATCAAACATGACAATGAACATACAAAATACGAGTGGAAAAACAATTAAAACAAAAGGGCAAAGTGTCAAAGTGAAGAGGTTGATTGATGCATTCAAATGAATTCTATACGTTTGTCGAGACATCAAACCACGTAAATTATTTAAAATTGTGAAAGTTTCATATGCAAAATAAAGAGCATTACTAAAACATTTCATAATGTTGTTTTTTTTTTTAGAAATTTTTGAAAACTTACACGAAAGTGATAATCATAATCAAACAAAAATATACTGTAACATGAATCATGGCAGGTGTAGAAGTATCATACAATTCAAAAGTTGGTTCAAAAAATAATTCCATACATTCTGGATATTTCTGAAAATTTACAAAAGAAAATCAGACAACTGAATTTTTAAAACTTTAAACCTCTCTCATAATTTGATATTTTCTAGGAAATGGTGTATAAATTTCATTCATAAAATAAAGCGTGGCAAATGGATATAAATATGTTATAATCACAAGTAATAAACTGATTTTCGAAATACTTTTTTTGCTTCGAAGTTTACGTGTTTCCTCATAGCGGTAATAAAAACATTGTAAACATGCTGGAACTTCCCAAGTCACAAAAAAGCCATAAAATAACATCAGAGCATGAGTTGAAATATTGAAGTACAATGAGAATGTGGATTGACTGTAGCCAGCAAGAAGTGGGAAGTTATACCAGGGCCATGTGAAAATAGACATATCGGTTTCGACAACAAAAGAGATGAACTTAAAAATATAAACTTTTGAAAGGAAAAAAAGAGTTACAAGATTTGAGTACCTGCATAAAACTAACACAAAATTTATAAGTTCGTTTTGCATTTGGATCGTGCCAAATAAAATATGAAACTAAACAATTCAATGGAATTGATATACATTCTATGACTTCTAAAATAAATTTGTGGAACCATGGAGGATGATATGAGCAAATTGTTGACATTTCCTTGATTTTTGTTTTAGAAAATCAAACAACTTTTTAGTTGCAACTAAACATCGAAAATAAAAAATGACAGCTGATTTTTTTGAATTATTTTGTTTGTATATCAATAGAATCATAAACACCCACATGACGAGAAAACAGATTCTGTTAAGTTTTGGAATCAGCATATGTTTTAGGGTTCTACAAAAATAAAAAATCTAATAATTAAAAATAAGTTTATTGATTAGTTTCTTTAAAATAGTATAAAATAGTACAAACACAGTATTTAAATATCATCATCGGTCATATAATTCTTGACCATATATGTGAACTCGTCATAATCGATCACACCATTTCCATCAACATCAGCCTCGTTAAAAATCTCATCAATTATTTGATTATCAGTAATGTCTCCAAACTCTCTCAAAATGTATCTGAAGTCGCGTTTCGAAATTCCACCATTTTCGGAACGATCAAAAACTGTGAAACACTCCTTAACAACTTCGTTCCATGAACTTTTCTTCATTGTCAATCTTCTCATTACAACACAGAACTCATCAAAATCAATTTGATGATTTCCTCTTTGATCAACTTCGTCGATTATTTTATAAAGTTCATCTCGAGTTTGTTCAAGTCCGAGGTTTTTGATAGCTGTTTCCAGTTCGTCAATCGCAATTGCTCCACTTCGATCTGAAGATGAAGAAAAATGAATTAAGCAGAACTATGTATTCTTTCAAAAAATTACCTGAATCGAAAATATTGAAAACTTGTCGATATTCACTCAATTCCTCGTCTGAATATCCTTCCAATAAATGTTGTGAGATCAATGGATCAGCAACTCCCGGCGAATTTCCATCTCCGCCACGATCCGAATGGAGTTTGAGCTACAAAAAATTAATCAGATGATATTTTCGAATTGCTAAGCCTACCGCGCGTGACGCGAAAAAATCTCGCGGTGAAAACGGAATTTTTACGAGCGTTTCTACTCGAAACTTTCGAGTTTATCGAAATGAAAAATAATAATAATAGAAAAGTGAGTATTATGAAATTCCGCTTTGTAATGTATTTATATGTGTGTGTCCATGGTTACCACTTGTACATTATTATTATTATTAGTTTTAGCCGGACACCGCTAACAAAGAATTATATGTTAGACTCAGAATAAAGTGCGAAATTATTTATGAAAATTTGTTTTGATGAAAATCGGGGGAAAAGCTGCTTAAGTACGGTAGAGAGGATTTAAGGATTTAGGGGATACTTCGGCTTTTTTGGACGAGAGCTGAATATGAAAAAAAATATTATGAAATCCCACGCTTTTCAGAAAAAAAGCGAAAAGAATAGAAATGTTCAAAAAGGAGACTTCAAAAATTATTCCTCCTGAAAACCTAGAAATTTTTATAACTTCAGATCGAAGTGCAAAATTCTGATTTTTGATCAGTAAATATTTCTTTGACAGCTGAAAATTTATTTTACAGCAAGTTCAAAATAAAAAGAGAAAAATTAAACCTCAAAACTCACATAATCAACATTGAGAGTCATTTCCCAAAAAGTCAAGTCAGATGCTTAAAAGAACTAATAACTAGAGAATTCTGCAAAACTTGAACCAATTCAAAATGCATTACTTATTTGCTCATTCTATCCAAACCACAATTTTCAATACCACAAACAACTACGGTAAAACTAACCTCTTCAATCATAAAATGTGATAATCTTCTACGAACATTCGGAATTCGAATATTCAATCTACCTGGATATTCCAAAGGCATTTCTGGAGAAAACTTCTAAAATTCGTAATTTGAGAGCATTTCAAAAACGAAAAAAATGAAGGAGAAGAGAAAAGAGAAATGTATGTAGTCATGGATTAGTTGTGTCTCCGCCAAAAAGTTGTTCGAGCCCGCGACAAAAAAAAACACAGCGAAAAAAAACAAAAAGTAGTAATTCAATTATTTTTCTGTCGTCTCGACCAGAAAAAATGGATGGAAATGAATGACAGAGTACTCTGGAAAACACAACAGAGCTCTTCATGAATTTATAATTTTGAAATAAAATATGTTTTTTTTCTCGTGGAAACAACGACGAGAACAAAAAACAACAAAAGATGATTATGTATGGATTTGTTGATGAGCCGAATATGAGACTATTTTTGGAAAAAAAATGATGAAGAACGATTTCACTTTCAGAAAATATTTCGGAGAGAGAGAGGGGTGTCTGAAAAAGTACTTGAATCCAAAATTTCTGATTGCCTGGAAATTTCGAACAAGGGATATTTTAGAATTTTTCTCTGAGTTGAGTAGGACCAGAATGACCGCATTTTTCATTGTGAACTGGGTCATCAATCAGGAATCTGGTTAGGTCCAATTTTTTGACAGATTTTGAATTGGACTCAGAAAATCTTGAATCTTGGATACCAAATATCTTCATTTACCTCAATTTATTTGATGTTTCTTATGGCAAACATTTACGATTTCAAGAATCAAAATTCAAACCGAATTAATTTTTCAAACTCACTTTCGGCATTGCAAATTTTTCTTCTTTCGAATATAGTCTTGAAGAAAAAGTAGAAGAGGAATAAAAGAGTGAAAAAATGAAAGGTTTTTATGTCGCCGAAAACCGATACTTACTCTACGCGTAAACGACAAAAAAGTGTGAAAAATGAAGAGAATCAGGAAGAAGAAAGAAATGAAATAGGTTGAGAAAAATGGGAGCAAAAAGTGATATTGAAATGTGAAAAAAAACGAGCAGATGTGTTAATTGAATGAACAAAATGAACGAATGACATCCATAAAAAATTGGTTGGGTTTTGAAAAGATCAAATGTTCAATGAATGACGAATTAAAAAATGGTGGGAATTTTTTTGAATCTTTGATTTTGTGATGGAGAAGGTTTCTGACAGATTTATACAAAATTTTTGGAAAAAAACAGTAATTTTCCACATATATTAGAAAAACATATTTCAGTTTCTTGGAATTTTATACACAATTGTTTTTGTGAAGCTTGCATCTAGGGCTTTTCAAAAAAACAAAAAAAAGTAGATTTTTCAAAATCTGAGTTCTCTCGGAGCTCAAAACTAATATACTTGAAACCGCAGAAGGACCCCACGAGACTTTTTTCCCAAGTTCAACCATTTTCACCAACCTTAATTGCTCCAATCACACCGCCTCCACCACTATCTTTTCCATTTCCAGAAGATGCATTCGAAAGTTTTTGTCGAATCATAAAACTTGATCTCGAAAATGATCTCGTCAATGATCCAACATTTAAAGATAACGATCCTCGTTGTACAGTTGGAATTGGTTGATCTCCAGAAGCACTTGTTGTTGAAATATTGCCAGGACTCAATAGATTTTGAACAATCGTCGAAGTTTTCCGATTTTTCGAATTCATTCTGTAAAGGTGAAAAAATGAAAGTGGGAGACTAAGAAGAAGTAGACAATGAAATTCCAGCAAATAAAATTTTACGACGACGTTTTTTTTGTCTTTCTCATGGAATTTTTCGTTCTGGCAGGCAAGCTCCAACTTTATGAATAAGAGATTAGTTTTTTTGGTTTGGGTCCGGGCGAAAATCTTTGTTCAAGGAAAACTTGACTTGTGTTTTTAAAACGTATGTAGTAGGAGCAAAAAAAAGAAGAGGAAAAAACGAAAATTGGGTAACCCTTGAGAAAATATAATAGATGAGAAAAGCGAACAAGACAAGATATAGACATATGAAAAAGTAAGTAGAAAAAAAGCAAAAGAATAATGTACTTACTTACTTACTTTCTTTTTGAATCAAATATAAGTATTCAGGTTGTTATTTTCCAAAAGTTTTTGGGGCAGAAAATACATGTGTTATTGTTTTTACATGGGTTTCCTCAATTATTTTTTGGTGCGTGTTCAAAAAACATTTTCACACATTCGACAAGTTATCAACAATTTCCCAAGATATACAATTTTCTTACTCTGAAAATTCGAGAATTGGGGGTCAAAATTGTATTTTTTTCAAGTTTCCAATGATTTTTCTCAAATAGGACTACTAATTGTAAGTTCACATTGGAATAAAAGTCCTTCATGAAAAGAATAACTGACGTGCGCAAAAAAAAATCAAAAATAATTTTTTTCGCTGGTGAAAACAATTTCCTGAAAAATCGGAAATTAGAAAAAGTGCAACAATTTGGAAAACTTTCGAAATTGCAAAATGATTATGGTAATTATTCGAATTATTTTGAAATTTTTATAATTATGTTCCCAAAAAGTGTTCTTGCTTACCTCCTACGCTTTTCAATTTTTTTAATTGTTGGATGTGAATTACAAAAAAATCACCTGTCAAAAATCTCACTCCCATTTCTTTTCTTCTAACCAGTTTCCCCAAAAATGTCTAATTTGACCAATACTTCTGATGAAGTTGAACAATTCCCCATATTTGATAAAATATTTAAATTTTCGACTGTATTTATCGATGTTCTATCAACCATCTCATTTTTAATATTTCTTATCTATAAACATCGATCGTCTGAAAAATCATCGCAAATCACAAATGCTTTATCCTATCTGGTTCAACTTATGTTAGGCTGTACATTAATAAACCAATTTAATGCTATTGTTATGAGTTCACAAGTTAATGTCATTTTTTTATATACCGCATTTGCTTTTTCCTGGACCAACCTACTTTTCCCAATGATTTTACAAATTCCAGCAATTTTTCTGTTATTTCTTTTAGCAATTCAGAGATTCATATTTCTTCATAATCGAAAATACTATAAATATGTTAGTGGTAAATATATGAAGTTATATATAAATTTTGCAACTGTTCTATCATTTTTATTTTCTTATTTTCGAATTATCAAATGTTTCACATTGGAACATAACATTTATTTGAAATGTGACAATTTTCTCAAACTATGTTTGTTGAAGTTATCACTATTTTAACTCTTCCATTGATTATTTTGACAACTTGGATTTATTTTTCGATTTATCGATCGATTAAAAAATTGAATGATGATGTCACAGAATTGTGTTTCATTTATCAAATTCTACCCATTTCTATTCATCAATCAGTAAGTTTCTGGGATGAAAATATTTTTGAATCTACATGCAAAAAACATTCAAAAGCTTCAACAAACAGAAACAGTATCTTTCAGATTGAAAATATGTTTTCTTTACAAAATTTCAGATCTACACAATAACAATCTGCCTGATTCAATTCTTTGACTACTTCGATTATGATAACACAATAATGAAAGCAATATTACTAAGTTTCCTTTTTATTTTATACCGTTCTCTACCATTTGTGATAACCATGTCTTATATTGCTTCCAAGCAAAATTTACGACATTTTTTTCGATTCACGATTTTTCCGATGTTTGCAAATGCGGTGACGGATATCAATGGCTGATTTATATTTGACAATCAATAAATTAAACTTTTTTTGTTGAAAACGACTACGGTAGAAAATGGTGTGTGCAAACACCGCAAGAATATTGTTCATCCTAAAATTTTCTGCTGAGGAATTTTCGAAATTCGTTCGAAATGGAGCAGATCTATGAGAAACACAAAGAAATCTTCTTGTAAGTTAAACAATCAAATGAAATGAAGAATTTATTTTGAGTTTTTTTATTTTACAGGAATGTTGTTCTTCCAACAATTCCCGATGACAAATACGTACTGTATGAAATGGTTTTAGAAGTTATGACAGATAAATTGGAAGCTGCGTTTCCTGGTCAAACAAATTTGCTAACTGGATATAATCCATTTAGAATGATCGAATTTGAGAATCAACATCTCGATATCATCACACAAGGCGGTGTCGAACTAGTGAAAAGAAGACAAACACCAAAAGAGCCTGAAGATCGTGATCCAAGACGTCAAAAAGTTATTGAAAACTTTGAAGTTGCTCTCGCTGAATGTATGAATGCTGGTGTTCTTGAATGGAATCGTTTGGCGAAAAAAGAGAATGGATGTTCGGAGTTCTGTCACAATTATGTCAAACAAAACATCGGAAAATTCATCAAAAAGGAAGAGTGAGTTGAGGTTTTTGAACAAAAAAAAAACTTTTGAGCGAATATCTTTCAGTAACTTGCCAGATGACGCTTTTATGCAAAAGTGCCTCGAAATGTGGAAAGATGTCATAGACGGTATATGAAAACTTATCTTCTCAATTGAGAATTTTGTTAATAAAAAACTGTTAAAAACTCAAGCTTCATTCAATTTTTTCTCAAAGATTCAGGCATTTGTGCTGGTGGTGGTCTTGGAATATTCATCAAAACCTTCCAAGAATCATAAGTCAACCATTGCAATGCAGTAATAGTTCCAATCATAATAATTCTTGCTCCAAGTCCCGCCCACATTCCACGCCATCCTAATTGTTTTACCATGTCAGATAAAGTGGCTTGGGAATTTTGATTGAGTTTCGAAACGATTGTATCAGGTGGATGTGAAGCTACAGCACAAAGAATACCAGCCAAATAACCAGCAGAAAATGTGACAAGTAATTGTTCCGATTTACTGCATTCATTTCTTGGTTTTGGTACAACATATTGATACATCCATTCCATAATTCTCTCAAAACAGACAAATTTCACAGTTGTATACGGTATTTGTCTTGACCAAAGTGGTGGCAATCCTTTGAAAAATCCATTAATACCTTCAGTTTTGTAAATCATTGGCATACATTTTCTCATTGTCGCTGGTGCATTATCTGATGTTTGCATACGAACTTTACAAGCTTCGAAAGGCGCCAAGAAAAGATCGGCGAAAAATTCAGCAGAAGCTGCAGCAACAAGATAAACATACGATCGATAAATGTAAGCATTCTCCTCGCTCAACATTCCACCGTAGACATTCTTAAAAATCTCATAATATCCGAATTTTCCAAATCCTTGTGCTGAATAACCTATCGTAGTTGGTGCCCATCCTCTCATTAATCCTGAAATAGCATTTCTTGAAATAAACAAATGAAATAAAAATTTCAAAAAATACCTTTCCATCCATTTTCAGCAACAGTAACCTGAAATCCTTTCACAATTCCCGGATATTTTACATTATCCACTTGCATTCGACATTTTACAATATCTAAAGGTGTGATAAAAAGATGAGTTCCACCACATGCCAATGAGCCGCCCATTCCGCAAAGAATGTAGAACTTTGGAGTAGCAAAAACTTCTTTGTTATTGTTTGAGATTGATTTGTTAGTAGTCATTTTAGTCAGTAGGTTGATCGATAATGATTTCAACACCTCAGACGCTTATTTAAATAGCCATTTTTAAATTGGGTCAGATTGAAAAAAAAAACTAAAACACGTGCAATTTCATTTCGAAATTGTTTTTTTTTTCAAAAAAATCAAAAAACGAACCTTTATTGATATATTGCTGAAGTTGATTGAGGATCTACCATATTTTCTTCATCCTGGGAAGTTCGGAGCTCACTCTATTTCCTTTATTCTCGATGCATCGCGATGGTAGTCGACTTTGTCGGTGTTGTTTCGTTATTTCGTTATTTAAAATAAAATCCTTGCAATTTGACGTATTTTAGAACCTCGACGAATTCTGAAAATCTGCTGATTTTTAGCGTATAGAAAATAGACAATTAAAACTTCTCACATGCTCGAGTTGCTGTGGGCAAAAAAGCGCCAAAATTGATTCGAAACAAACAGAAGTAAAAAATAATAAAAAATAAAGGTACCGTAGCATAGGTTCAAAGGCGCACCACACACATCAAAAATATTTCTATTTTCTGAACATGCGCATGGGCGCGAAACTGTTTGTTCAAAAAAAAAAAACATTTCTACAATTTTTATTCCATTTTGCAAAATGCCATCGTTTTGTCACGCTAAACGTGACATTCGAATAGTTAAAATACTTCTCATTATTAGATTCGACGCCCAAAGGATATTTAAAAGGATATTAATAAGGTGAGCTTCATTGATTTTTCATTAGAATATTAAACAATTTCGAAACAGAAATAATTGATAAATTTTCAGGAAAAGCTGCTGGAATTAGTTTTTCGATCATATGTTGATGTTGAGATCCGGCACAATCATTGCAGTAATTTGTGAGTTTTTTCGGGATATTTTGTAAATAAAAAAAACAATAATGCGAATTTTGATGTTTTTATTAGATGAGATTCTTTTTAAAGCATTTTTACAAAGTAAGAAATTTAAGTTGTCTGAAATTTCAAAGAAAATCAGTATGTCGAATAACAATTTTTTGACCATCTTTGCACAAACGAGCAATTGAAACTAAAGAAACATCATTTGGAATTTGTGCATCAGCTTCTGGTGTGTTCAAAAATAATCCATATTTTCTTGGATCTTCATTTGATTTTCGATTCAAAGCCAAAATTATTTGAATAGATTCTTGAACATTGGTTCTTGGCGAAAGCAACATTGATTTATAATTAGATTGTTGACAAATATTATGATCATGAACAGGCTTGTGCGGAAAATAGGTTTTCGGAAAATTTCGGAAAACCGCGTTTTTCCGAATCCATCAGGTCGGAGAAAATTTTCCGAAGTAATTTTCCGACTTTTTATTTTCGGAAAAAAGTTTTCCGACTGTTTTTTCCGACTTAATTTTTCGGAAAATCGGAAAATTTCGGAAAAAAATTTTAATGAAGAAATAATAGTCTCGTTTGTTGGTTTTTGAAAATTTTTGAAGTAATTTTAACAAACTAAGCCGTTCTCACGATATTTTGGCAATTTCGTTAAATATTACTAACAACTTTCTATGTTTTTCAGAAATACCAAAATTATTTCGTGTTGAAATTAGCAAAAAATCTTGAAAACGGTTATTTTTTTTCACTTTTTCGGAAAATTATTTGTCCCGGAAAATTTTCGGAAAAAATTATTTTCCGAAAATATCAGTCGGAAAATTTTTCCGACCAAAAGTTTTCCGAAATTTTCATATGGAAAATTTTCCGACTCGTATTTTTTCCGAAATTTTCCCAAAAAGTCGGAAAATCGGAAAAAGCGTTTTCCGTTTCCGCACAAGCCTGATCATGAACTCGAACAAGATAACCAGCTGGATTTTGTAACAAAATAAATTTTGACATTCCAGTTGGATGACATCTTTGAAGTTCATAAGGTCTTGATTCATCATCAAGTTTTAACAAAGTTGTGATTGGTGCACCTCCTGATCTTGTTGTCAATTCCATCCAAATTTCGAATAGATTTGGGTCTCGACACGATAGTTTTAATGTGCTCATGAATTTTTCGATAACATTTTTGCAAGTTGTAGCGCTGGTAACACGAATTGTTTTGTAGTCGGTGCATTGTTTGACAGTTCGTGTATCAACTCGGAGAATTCCCTAAAATTATTTAGAGCTTTATTGTTAGAATAGGGTGCTGATTATACACAGAATATTTCTGATTCAACTTACCACTTCGGAAGAATCTGACAAAGAACTATCAGTTGAATTCAATGACAATAAAGAATTGCTTCGACTTGTCGTTGGAATTGCCAATAATGTGTCATCAATTAATAAAGAAGTCATTGACATCGATGAAAAAGAAGTTGGCGAAGATCCAGAACTTGCTGATCTTGGAGAACTCGATGTTGATTTAACTTGATACTTCAACATTTTCCTGAAAAATGATAGGAAATTGAAACGAAAAGAAAGTTTTGGAATAAATTAACGATGTAATAGTAATAACAATGAATGCATTGAAAAAGTGGGAGTGGCTTATTTTAGGTGGAAAAAAGACATGGGAAAATTAGGGTGACACCTGAAGGGTGTGAAGTGCGGTACTGATGGGAAAAGGAAACACGTGGCAAGGTGTGAGCTATCGAGAAAATGCGCGAAATTGTGGAGAATTGAATAAATAAAACAAATAAAAATATATGGAGATATCAATCATTATAAATATTTGATCAGTCCGATGACTATCTGATATATATTAATATAAATATAATATCTGATGATATCCGTTTACGTAATTTGGAATTTAATAAATGAATAAAAAAATGAAGAGGAAGGGAAAATAGAAAGAAAATAAGAGGAATAATATGATTTGACGAAAATTCATAGTAATAGACATAATTTGGGCGCCGGTGCTGTGCTAATTGCGTTGAAACAAAACGCGAAAACATCTGGAGAAGATGAAAAAAAAAAGAATTGTTGTGGTGATGGAGAAAAAAACGAGGAATAAACGATTGTATAGTAGTTTTGTCGGTTCCAGATCACACCTGACGAGACGTGTCCAAAATGGACACTGTACATTTTTTCAAAAGTCACACTGCATTTTTTTCGAAAAAAAACTTTGTTTCCTTTTCATCAACATTTAACTCGGGGAAATAAATGCACATTTAGTTCAGTGGTAGGCCATTTTGCTGGTGTTCAGAAGGCCCAGGTTCGAATCTTCATTCGAGCTAACTTTTTATTTTTTCCCAACTTCAAAATCAACTTCAGATTGCGAATTTTTCGAAGTTTCTCGGTGAAAATCAACTCAGCAGACTTTGTTTTAGTGTGGTAACATAATGTGCAGTGTGGAATTTACGTGACTGCTTAGCAAACCATAGTGTCACTGAAATTTCAAAAAAATTGACTTTCTATGAAAAAACTTCAAATTCCACACTGCACATGGGTAAATTCAAAAACTACGCTTAAAAATACACCAACTTTCTGAATATACCAACCCTTGATATGTGCTCGGAAAAAAATGCCGTCCGATTCTTTGTAATGTCCATATTTACCATTGAAATGGACACTCCAAAATAACAGCGAAATAGGGCATTTCCACACTGCACTCATGGTGTTCCACACTGCCTATGACCTTAGCAATCTATTGGAAAAAAATCAACTATATCCGTTAAGCCTAAGCTTAGTTATCCTAACTTCAAATTTTGAGCAACGTTGCAACGCATTCGTTTGAAAACAGTTTCCTTTCCACCAACATTTTCCCCTGGGGAGAAAAAAAGAGATGTGGCCGAGAGGATAGCATTTTAGACTGGCGAGCATGAGACCAGGGTTCGAATCCTCCTGCCCGCGGACTTTTTTCGAAAAACTTGAAAATTTCACGCTGCACATTTTTTTTTGAAAAAAATTTTCACACTGCACAAAAAATTTGGGACACTCTCTCGTCAGGTGTGTTCCAGATTTTTTTTGGGAAGAAAGAGGGAGAGCCCTCGAGGGGGAGGGGGGGGGGAGATATAGAAAAACCCTCTATAAAATTTTACCAGTAAATAGTAAATTTGCCTGATGAATATTACCCAGCTTCTGGAAAATACACCCATATCATAAAGCTCTCCAAAATGTGTCAAAACAAACCTGTCACACAAAAAAACTTGACATCTATCAAACTGACAGCATATCAGTTTTCTGGACATTTACAAAAAAGTCATTAGGTGACAATGGAAGTTGCCCAAAATTTTAGGTCAAATTTTTTTGGAGAAAAAAGTACAGATACTATTTAGATGACTACTGTGTGAGAATGAAGACTTATCTTATCATAAATCTTCTTCAAATTAAAATCGGAAACGAGAAAATTAGTGGCTGGTTTCAGAAATTAATCCAATTTGTTTTTAAATTTGGCTTCATTTTGATGTTAGTCATAGACTGACACACACGTTTCAGACAAAAACAAAGCAACCAAAAAATTTATCAGTTGATGACAAAAACGTCGGCAAAAACAACACAAAAATGATAATTCTATGTGGGAATGAAAGGGACAATGACTTTTTCACTATTATCGCAAAAATGTTCAGGTATTTTGTTGGTTGAACAAATAAAAATGGCAAAAAATGAAATATTTTGTAATTATAGGTTAGATTACCTTGAGGGGGTTTGTATCTATGATAGATGGAATTGGTCGGACGGATTAGAAAAGACTAAAAAAATACCAAAAGAAAGAATGATAAGAAAATAGTAAAAAGGAAAAGGTGTTGATGTACAAATTTTTAAATTATTTTTAGTTTAATAACTTTTTCAACATTGAATTATATGTATCTTCAAAAAAAAAGTTCAGAGTTTTTATAAACTTCGGAATCTTGGGAGGTTTTCATGCAAAAAATCTGTTTTTAATTTTGTTTAGAAATTTAAAACGTAAAAGTTTATGTTTTCGAAAAGTCAGTGTTTCAAATAAAATAAATAAAACCGGATTCTTTTTTCTGGGGATAACAACAGAGAAAAGTGAACACGAGCTACAACAATAACAAAAAGAAAGAAAATATGGGAACAGTTCAGTTTACATGAACCAAATGAAGCGAAATATGTCCTTGGTTAGTCAAATGGCAGGTGTCTTTTTCTAGCAACCAGCCAGCAACATAAAAAAAGGCGAAAAAGGAAATGTTCGCCCTGAGGGTGAAAGTGTTCCAATATTTATATCCTTGACCTGGCCCAGGATCAACTTAATCCGAGATCAAATGTTTTCTAATTTTTTCTCAATAACATCAAAATAACAGTGAAACAATTTTTTTCGAAATTTTGTCAAAGAAACAAAAAGAGGGAATTTTACATGTGTTTTCACACTTCTAATTAATCAAAAAGTGCGCGGTTCCGGAGAAAAAAGAGTAGGAAAAAAGAGAAAGAGAAGTGAAAAATGGATGAGTATTTATTTCGACAAGATGGAGAAAAACAACCAAATATCTTTTCAAGAAATTTGATCTTCCCGGATTGGAAAGTGTATAGATCGACAGCTGATTTTGAATTGAAAAGAGCAAGCTTTGGATATTGAAAGATGAAATGATGCGTTTTTTGAACGCGAGATGAGAGAACGGAAATCATGAGGTGGTCAAGGAATCGGAAAACGGATATCTAATCTTGAGTACTCCAACAGGGAGAAGTAATGTTTCTGGATTTTCTAGAGTGAAACACATTTTTCATGAAAACTGTTGTTTTTGATTGGCTATTTGTAGAACAAGTTGTTTTGACATTCATTTCCAGAACTTTTTCATTTTAACACTGTATTTGTGGAATTCCAGCGAATTTTTTCGACAATATGTGTTTTGGCACATTCGCGGGGTGAAATGAATCATTCCACAAATGTGGAAAAATATGTGGCATTATTTTGAATTAAAATTTCATATTGTATTTTAGAAACCGTTCTGAAAACCAAAAACTATTCATATTTTCTTAAAGAAACAGTTTTCCGTTACATTTTGTTCCTGAATTCATTTCTCGACAAAAGTTTAATGTGGCGTTTTGCACTTCTGTTTTTAATTTATATATTATTATCTAAATATCTAGAACCAACTTCTGAGAAATATGAAAATGATTTGTCTCCAAAAAATTGCTTATGTGAAAGTCATAATTTTTGCTACGCGGACCCACAAAATTCTTCAATATTTCACAAAAAATTCGATTGCTCGAGTTTGGAAATATTGAGAAACTTCGGGTTTTTGAATATAAATTTGGAGCAGAGTTTTTTTGAAAACACTAAAAAAGCGACGCGAGATCCGAATAATGTGGTGTTTTTATCTGCAACTTCGAATGATCATTTAGAATTTACAAGAAAATCTGTGAGTTTTCACCGAGAAAAAACTTTTTAGAACTAAATTTTTTAAAGATTGAATCAGTCCGCAAATTTTTTCCAAATCAAAAATACATCTTGTACAATATTGGATTGGATCAATCAAATTGTGATAAGTTATTGGAAGATTACGGAAATATAGAAATTCGAAAGTTTGAATTTTCAAAATATCCCCAGTATGTGGAGAACTTAATTCAGTTTCTATGCTAAAAAGTAGTACTCAACTTGGCGCGAATTTTATATATTTTGCAAGAACTCGCGAATCGCTCGAGATTCTAAAATGGTGGATTCTTTGTGCATTAGATTCGAAATGTATGAATCCGGATGGCGCAAAACTGAACTGTCAATTTGCCGATAATCGATACGAAATCTATGCAAATTGTTTTCGATTTGATCAATCGGTTTTGAATTTGTTATTATTGAATAAGTTTCAAGATCATAAGAAATACTTGAGTTCAAATGGATTCGGTGGATCACATTATTAGTTAATTTATATAAATACATATTTTGAAATTTAAAGATTATGCACATTTGATCAAAGTTAGTTGACGTTTATCTAAATTTGATGGGGTTATTTAAAATTCTGACGAATAATTATGGTTTTTCCTATTTTAAGCGTTTTTTTTTCTGAACATTAAAAACAATCAATGTAAATCTACAGAAAAAAAATAAGCTATTTTTGATCAGCAACACCTGCTAATCTACTCATCAGAAGTCAACAAACCTGTTTTATTTTCAGCCACACAAGATAGATAGAGAAAAATTAATCTGTCACTTTTTTTTGAAATGAAAAAAATATTCAAAAAAAAAAAATGATGAACACACCAATATTTATTCACAGTAGGAGTATTTACATACACATGCGTTTTTTTTTCATAAAATAAATTTGGAAAAAAAGTTCTTTCATGAAATTGGAAAAAATAAACAAATAAAATGAAAAAAAAGATGAGAACGTGAGTGAGGGTCATTTCAATAGATTTATTTTTTATTTTTCTCGATTTCGAGAACATCTGGATTCGTAGTGAGGGAAAATAAATACGAAATAAAATATTACATTTATTTCCCCGTGGTTGTAAAAAATACGTATATACACATCGTTTTAAATACCTTTTGCCGGTTTAACTTTTGACATCAAAATTGGCGGTAATTTTGAAAACTGGTTTTATTTTTTTCGAAAGCAATAATTTGTGAGTCAAAAATCGAAAACAGTAAAATAAAATAAAATGAGGGAAGAGCTGGTATGCAAATAGTTAGGCTACTACTAATATTTGTATAAATTTGTATACATTTTTGGAGAACATACACAATAACAAAAATATTATATATTTATATATAATGAAAAATATGTAGCAAAATGAATGGAAACGGAGACAATTTCTTCAAAAATATAAACAATAGAATTGACTAGCGAAAATGAAAAAGGCACTTTTTGTTTTTGTTATAATTAATTTTAAAGTGTTTGGAAATTGTGGAAAATGCGTGGTATTGTAGGATTGTCATGAGAAAAAGTATTTTTCTAGAACATGTCATAAATCAAATAGCTTATTGTGTGTTTTCTCAAAATCTGCTTGGGTCTGCAATATTTGGATAATCCTTATTTTCCAAAAATAAAAAAGATTATTCTACCCACATTTTCACCTGATCTTTGAGAATTAGTTTTTTTCGGAGAAAATTTTCTATTCATCAAGAAAGTTTCTAATTGTGAAAATTATTGTCAAACTCAAGTTATCGGACTATCCTTCTTCATATAAAGTTGAATTCAGAATTTGTTGAAATACGTTGTATTTGTCCAAAAATTCGCATTTTTTGTAGCCAGTCCAATTTATTTTGTGTGTAAACTCACACTTTTCAAAATTATTCGATTTTTTGATTATCAAAACTCATGTAACTTTGCTATATCATCATAATTTTCTTATCAAAGCCAAAGTTGAAAGTTGAGTTCGCGGAGAAGTGATTCTTATGAAATTGTGTTGAACTTTTTGAACTAATTATCAGAAAAAGTGAATTTTTTTGTTCAAAAATTGAAATATGAAATATTGTGGAAAAATAATTAGAGAATGTTGTAGAATAATTTTTTAATCACAAAGTTTTGATTCATTTTTGAAAATTATTTCGTTATGAAATTCGTCTTCCGAACAACCGTGGAATGCGCGGAATCTGATTTTTCACACAATCACTCAATTCCAAAAAGGTTTTACGCTCAGATTTCAAAAAACTATTTTTCTCAAACACAAAACATTCTGAAAAATTTTGTGTTCAATTCTGTGTGTTTTTAAATTCCCACTGCATTGAAAATATATCTTGATTTTGACTCCATTCGGGCGAAAAATTCATTCAATTATTTGATCAACACCAAGGTGAATTTCAATAATTTCAAACTTGTTCCCATCTCTTGATCCTCCCCAAGTTCCACATCAAATCATTTCGTAACCGTCCATTTTTAAAGGTATGATCTTGTCCAATATTACACGTTACTTTTTTATTTGTCATCATAGTAGAAGAACTTTGATGTCATTTTTTTATTGACCACATTTGTGTATATAAAAGGCCGATTGATGTGAGCCATTATTATCTTATCATTTGATTGTGGAATAGTTTCTGGAACGATTGATAAAATTAAGTTATTCATATTTACTTGCAATATGTCATGTAGTGACCGTTTATAGTTTGATGTTGATCAGTTTTTTTGTTCAAAATAAATGTATTTGTTTTGTTGATTTCTCTTTTCCTCTTTATTCATTTTATATTTCTTTTTTTTTTTCTTCCTATTTCTCTTTTTTTGACCATAGTTCATTTTATCGAGGTCTTTTACAAACATTTTTTATTTCATTTTTCATTTCAACATATATTTTTAGTTGAAAATGTCGGTTGTCGCTAAAAGTTATCAAAAAAGTGCTGATGCCGTGATTGCCTATACTTCGGATCACACCGTCATCCAAAATTCCCTTCAAAAGAACTTCAAGAATTAACTTTGGCCAAAGCTCCACACGCTGGTATGATTGGAGCACCAGAAGTTCTTTCTTTCGGTCAAAACTTTATTAGAAGTTTCCATGGAAAGCGTGTTCTTGATATTGGAACATTCACCGGAGCATCTGCGTTGGCTTGGGCTTTGGCTGTTCCAGATGATGGAGAAGTTTATGCATTGGATATTGATCACACAAATTATAGAACTTTTGGAATTCCAATCATCTCAAAATGCCAAAAAACTTTCCAAAAAATCAAGGCTGTTGAAGCACCAGCATTGGAAACTTTGGATAAATTGATTGCTGATGGTCAAGCTGGAACATTCGACTTCGCATTCATTGATGCTGATAAGGAAAACTACAGCAACTATTATGATCGAGTTGTGACTTTGTTGAGATCTGGAGGAGTTGTATTTTTGGATAACGTGAGTACATAGATACATTTTTCAACTGTAAAATCAAATTTTAAAATTTTTCCAGTGTCTCTGGGGTGGTCGAGTAACAAAGCCAGAAACTAGAGTTGATCCAGCAAGTGTTGCCATCCACGCTGCCAACGAAAAAATCTTCCAAGACAATCGAACCCATTCTGCTCTTTTGAATTTGGGAGATGGAACCCACGTCGCTTTCAAAATCTAATAAACAAATTTCTGTATTTACCTTATACGTATCACCTTTTTTGATTACACTTTGAAACATAAAGAGGATTATATCATTCCATTTTCACTTCATTTTTTTCCGTTTTTTTCGAAATGGCATTTATTCCTTCTAGCATTAAAAGTTGTTTGTCAAATCCAGATCCTCATGTTAATTATTCGGCGAAGGTTTGTTAAAATTGCCCCTATTCGTGTAAATCCATTTTAAAAAATGTTTCAGTTCACCACTATCCAAGATCCTTTACAAAAAGAACTTCAAAGAGCTACACTTGGAAAAGCTAAAGAATTTGGAACATTGGGTGCACCAGAAGTTCTGACTTTTGGTGAAAACTTCATCCGAGCTTTCAAAGGCAAAAAAGTTCTTGACATCGGAACCTATACGGGAATATCTGCATTAGCTTGGGCTTTAGCACTTCCGGATGATGGAGAAGTTCTAACAATGGATATTGATTTGAATAACTATAAAAAATTTGGAGTTCCAATAATATCAAAACATCCCGAAACATTCAAAAAGATCAAAGCTGTTGAGGCCCCAGCCCTTGAAACTTTGGATGAATTAATTGCTGATGGTCAATCTGGAACTTTTGATTTTGCATTTATTGATGCAGATAAAGAAAATTATGAGAATTATTATAATCGAGTGGTGACACTTTTGAAATCTGGCGGAGTTGTATTTCTAGACAATGTGAGTTAATTTCGAAATTTTAGATTCTCTACATACAAATTGTAATGTTAGTCATCTTCTATTTCTGCACGAATAACTTTTTTTTTTGAAAAAACCAAGAATTCAAATTTGTTGATAAAAAATTATGAGTAGAGAGTTAGCCGGAAATAACTTCAATTTCCTTTGTAATAGAAAAATATTCACATATCCTGCTCCAGATAAAAATGTAGTTATTTTTAAACCCCAATTTCATTTATTATCCATAAATCTTATTTTCCAGTGTCTTTGGGGTGGTCGAGTTACTGTAGAAGAACATTTGGAAAATGACCCACTGTGTGCGGCGATCCATAAAACAAATCGCATCATTTTCCAAGATTCTCGAACCTATTCTGCACTTTTGAATTTTGGTGATGGAACACACGTGGCTTTTAAAGTTTGATCAATAAATTCATTTACTATTTACACAATATCACAAAATAATCATCATACACGTATACAAATCTCGAATCTTGAACCTTCAAAAAAAATCACAATCAAATAAATTTACCATTGATAATATTATAAAACTCTTCAGATGGTGCATAAATATTAAAAACATTTGAAATTTCAATATCTTCTTGAATTCTTCGAACAGATCGCTGTATTCCTGGGAGTAATGTAACAAGTGAACCAATTCGAACTGAAGGATCTTCACTTTTCTTGACAAATCGAAGATATAATGATAATTCTTTGAACACTTTTTCTTTCACAATTCTTCCAATTTCAATACTTTGTTCATCTTGTCCATCTAATCCAAAATCCCAAAATAAACAAGTGCAAAGTGTGAAAAATTCATAAACATCAACTTTTTCTCGAATCATTGGGCGAATCGATGCATTTCGATACGATTCGAATGATTGTTTGAAGATTCTGGAATAACTGAAGGAATTAAATATTTGAAAAATCTGTAAATTAATTAACTAACTTTGCAGCATCTTCGGCAGAAACTTTTTGCACGCTATCCAATTTCACACCAGTTTCATGATAAAAAGTTTCCAAATTATTCAAGTCAATATAATCTCCAGACGGTAAAATTATAACATCTTCTCGATCTGAAAAGTCTTATGTATTTTTCCTGATTTTAATCAGGAAAATTTCACAAATTTTTTAACTTACTGTTAATATGGCATAAATAGGAACTTTCCAACATTGTGAAAGCCATGAAAAAATTTCTGAATAACACTTTTTTCTGTTCACTTGATAATTGTTGAAAATCATCAAAACACCAGGAAACCCAATCAACAACTAGAGCTATTTCTTTTGATGAAACTGTTGCAGCTTCTTTATAATTTACACTCCTCGGAATCCGTTGCTAGAAATTGAAAATCGATTATTTGATATGAAAAACTCCAACTCACCCCAAACAAACTTTCACCTTCTCTTCGATGAATTATCGATCTTCCATTATCCATTTTCGCATAATTCTGTCTCATTCTCTCTAAAATTGGCATCGTTTCCTCACTTGGCTTGAAATTAATTTGAAGCGGACTTGAACTCGAAGGTTCTTCTCGTAATGAAAAAGATGAAGATGTTGATGATAGAAGTGGTGAATGTCCAATTGGCAACGGTTCAACTTTGATAGGAAGTAATGGTGGTGTTTTTGGTGTTTCTCGTTTTCCAATTGTATCTCGACGTTGTTGAACTCCGGCTGGATTCATGCCAACTTCCAAACATCGCGAAAATCGACAAGCGCGACACATACATCGAATATCTGCAGATTTATATCATATTAGGAAAATTAAGTGATTTGCATCTAGAAGCTAACCTATTCATGACCTGGTGGATCTTCTTTTAATTAAGGTAATTTCCAGAAAAATTCCAATTTTTACTCCAACTTACTTGCTGTAATTTGACACTTTCCATCAGCCCGACAAACATATTTCTTTCCCAATGAAACACTTCTTCGAAAAAATGCGGCGCAGGCGCGACAAGCTTCAGCTCCAAAATGATAACCATCACCTTCTTCACAGCAAATCGTACACGTGGATTTTTCTGATTTTACATACATTGGCGGCAGTTGAACAAGTCCACCATCCGAATCACCAGTACTACTATTCATTCAGGAAATAACTGGCTGGAAAGACAAATAGTGAACTGTTATATTAAAGTCATGAAAATAGGAGTTACAAATCATAAAGTGAAATGATACAAATACTACAAAAATCACAAGAACCAAAAATTAAATAAAAACAGGAAACAAATGTGTGATAAGAAGCCCTGATCATTTCTTAAGTACCTTATGTTATAAATAAGTTTTCAAAAAATTAAGAAATCTACAGATAATCCACATCTGAATCAAAATGTTTCAAATACTTCTCGACAAATACATAGCTTGCATAAAAAAGAAAGAAAAGGACAACCGAAACAAAAAGAAAAAAAACGACTAGTTGCCTAGGCGGTGTGAAATAGTATATTAAAATGAGAGAAAAGAAAGAATGTAGTTTGTGCCTGTTTTGAATGGAAATGAAAAAAGAACCTATTTTTTTTACTCACGTTGGGTTTTTAAAGGGTTGGTGCTCCGCCAGGGAATCTTGTTTGGTTTAGATAGGAATAAGGTGCTCCTGGAAGGTTCCAGTTTTAGAAAAAATTCTAGTATCAATTCAGCCCATGTTTTTCCTCAAAAACACAAGCGAGTTAAAACCTACGAAATAAAGCATGTAAATGCGCTCTAGCGCACAACTTGTTTTTGAATTTTTCATGTGTGTGTTTGCACACAACTTTGAAAACAACACTGTGACGCCTTTTTGCAGACGATTTTTTCACCAGGAAAGCACCAACCCTTTAATAAGAAACAGAAACTTCAAAACGTTCTGCCTTTCAAAAAGAAAAAAATCAATTTTTGTTATCTCGATTTATTAGGAATAAAGAGAAAGAACATCGAGAGAGATAGAGAACAGGCATAAAAACAACAATGTTTCTATATTTTATTTGTACAACAAACCTGTGTGTGTGTGTGTCAATGAATGTTTCAAAAATGTGTAAATATTAGGCTGTAGTGAAAGTAGTTCAGACTCGCGGAAAATAACCTGTGATCTTTGAGAAAATACTAATTATATCTGCTGAAATCAGGACATTCTTAATCATTGATCACTAGACGACGGTTCGACCTTCAAATGTCCGTTCCAGGTGGAACGATTCTCCAAAGATTTGAAACTTTATCGCGAAAAAAATCTGAGTTCTATAAAAACCAATCCAAGCGCAGTCTTCGCTAATTTTTAATTTTTGAGGTTCAACGTCATCGAATTTTTTAGTCAGATAAAATAAAGTTCAGCCAAGCATAAGTCAGAACTTTATATTCGAATGTTTTGTTGGTTGAAAATTGAATTCTAAGAAAATGAAATGATATTTGCAATCAGAAAATTATATATATTAGGTGGAAAAAAAAACAAAAACCTGACGCCCACCTAATTCAACATAATCAAAACATAACAAAAAACATGAGCTTTTAAAGGTTTGATTTCTTTTTGGAGAGAAAATGGACTGAAAAATTCGTCACCTTCACACCTTTTCAAAAGTTCACCTCAACTAATCTATTTTCCGAAAGCTCTATAGAAAAATGAAGCAAAAATCCGTTTTATTCCGAATTTCCATTTTAAAAAGTGCGATTTTTTGAGCTACAGTAATCCTTTAACACTATTCTAGAGTTACAGTAATATATTTCGAGAAACAGTAAGACAGAATATTTGTAGTCGCTGTACTGTAGAACAGTATTTTTTCAGTTGAGAAATACTGTACTGTAGATATTTTAAAAAATTTCGAGAAATGTTCTGACAAATTTTGAATCTAACATAATTTCCGAACAGTTTTTCGAAATATTCTAAAAATTTGTTGTTTTTTTTAATAAAAAAGATATAAATTCGAAAAACATTGCGTTTTATAACAAAAACACAGTACACTTCTTTAATAAATTATTCATTTTTGCAATTTTCATAGAAAAAAAAACAAGAATATACATGAAAAAGAAACAACAAAAAATGAGTAACGGGGCTTTTTTGGGGAGGGTAATTTTTTTTGATTATCACATAAACACGTTAGATCCTAATTTAGTACACATATTAGTCAAAGAAAAAGGTTTTTTGTTAATTGAGAGAGAAAACTGTGAACATAGTCAACAAAATGAGCATTTTTCTTGGAAAATAAACTTCTCAATTTTATTTTGACTTTATTAAGAAAAAAAATTAAAAGAAAAAACAAAGAGATAAATGATTGGGCGGGGGACACAACTAAACTGTTGTACAAGACACAACTAAACTGTTGTTGTTCAGATTCAAGTAGAAAATACAACTGATCAGGCGGTTGTAGTCGATGCAGATTCAGCCTTTCGGCGGCGGTAATCAGCCAATGAAAGACCTCTGAAAAAACACATGTTGTAAGCAAAATATTTCGATTACTGATCAATAAAAATAAACAAACCTTGGTTTTGCATCGAAACTTGGAGCTGGTGGAGCACTATCCAAATGTCCATCATCTCTCGGACCTTTCGAATTATTGAGCAACTTTTCTGAAAATATTTTTCATTCTTTCATGGCGAAAGAAATACCCAGAGAAAAGTTGATCGTTGATTGAAAAAACCTCACCAATATTAATATTGAAATTGAGATTTGTAGAAGCCGAATTGTGCAAATCGAACATGTTGGCCGATTTTCGTTTTTCTTTGATTGGCGAAGCAAATCTTGGCTTTTTCTCAGGCGAACATTCTTCGGATTTCACTTCGGTTTTCACCAAATCTGACACTGAAATATTCCACTCATTTATTTTATAGCTATTAGATTAAATCGTAAATTGGAATTAAAAAAATCGAGAAATTGCATAAAATCGATTTTATGCAATTTCTCGATTTTTTATAATTCCAATTTACGATTTAAAAAAAACTCACAATTTGTCGAAGAAGATGAAGCTGAAATATCTCCTTCTGTTTTGATTTCCAATTTAATACCACCTTTTGAACCAGAAACAACTCTCATTCCACCTTTCTTTCTTGTAAACGGATCATCTTGTGATTCTTGTTGCATTTTGAAACTTCCGCTCAAAATCTCATTTTTATTTTGAGTTCGATTTCGGAAATTGATGAATGCGATTCCACTGATATCATGCGATCGTTTTTTGTCGATTTCACTGGCATGTTTTTCAAGTTTATCGATTTCGGCTTGGTATTTTTCAGCTTCTCGTAAATCTCCGGCTTGTTGTGCTAACTCTTTTTTACGGTTCCAATCCGCTTTTGTCATTGCAATATTTCGAGGAACTTTTTGGAAACGTCTTTTCTCTTCGATCAACTGTAAATATTCGCTGTATTTTCAAAGTTAATAAAAATGTTCAACTTACAGCATCAACTTCTTTATCCGAGAATTTATGATCCATTGCTCGTTTGATTTCCTTTTCTTTTTTCTCAATTATATCCATTGTTGGTATATTTGATTGTTCCTTTGTTATTCTATACCATTCATCAAATTCTGCTCGATTAAATTCGGAATTTGAAACGAACGCAATTCGAAATACTCTTTCTTGTCTACCAAATCGACATTTCAATCCTTTATTTGTTCGTTTTCCATCAACATCATAAATCTTTCCAGTTTCTTCAACATCAACAACTTGCCAAATTTTATACTTACTATCCGAACCGCCCATAAATCCCATTCCAACTTTCACATATCCACCAACTACTGTTTCTTTGAAAAATGGAGCATGAACGAATTTGCAAAGTTTGAACCGGGAAAGACGGGCTTTTATTAATTCATCAAGAGTATCTAATTCCTTTCGAACAATCTTCTCTTCTTCAATAAAACGGGTTGGCGATGAATCTCTTGAAGAAGATCGAGACGAGGATCGAGAACTTGCGCTTGAACTTGAAGAACTAGAAGATTCACTTCCATCTCCAGCACCAAAAACAGCGTCAATTGATAAAGATGCAGCTTTCGCATTTTTCTTTTCAATCTCTTTTCTTTTCTGCTTCAATTCAGCCATCGCATTCTTCTCTTTATGTTTTCGATGAACTTCACTTGGTCGATGGAATTCAGGATCTTCATCAGAAGAATCTGCAGCAGATTTAGCCGATTCTTCATCACTCGAAGCTTTCTTCTTTCTTTTTTCAGCTTTCTTCAGCTCTCGTTCTTTTTTCGCTTTCAATTGTTGTGCAATTTCATCGCGAGCTCTCTGATTTTCTCTGGCTTCCATTCTTTCGAATATTTCTCGTTCCTTCTCGAGTTCACTAAGATTTTTCCACCGCGCTTTGTCTTCTGCATCTTGGAAAAGCGAGTCATCAATTCTATCATCCTGAAGAAAAAAGATGATGACAAATCATCATTAAACGAAAAACGACTTACATCACTTGTTCCCGAACTTTTCCGTTTTCTCTTTGTGGCTGCCTTCTTTTTGGTCGGACGTTTCTTCTCAACTTCAGAATCCGAATCAGACGATCCTCCACTTTCAATTGTTTTTTTCGTGGACCGCCCGGCTCGTTTTCTTTTATCCCCCGCATCAGAATCCGATCCAGAATCAATTGTAGTGTTTTGTTGAGGCATCCGTTCATCATCAGACGAATCAGAATGATCTGACGAAGATGATGATGACATCGCTATTTCTAAAATATAAAATTTTATGAATGAATGAGTCAAGCGAGAGAAAAAACGAAAAAACACGAAATAATTGAATTGATTCGCGTGACCACGCCCACTGGCAAACCGCCGCACACAAAAAATGCAAACACCGCACGGCATTTGCAAAACGTGGGAAAACAATTATTTTGATTTCGAATAAAATGTTTATTTTTGCACCTTGAAAATCACCATTTCACACGATCTTTGTATTCCTCTCTCACACACAATCTTTTCACAATTTCGTAACCAACAACAACCAATCCAGAATACAATGAATTCGCGATTAAACGTGGAGCAAGGCCTTTGGTGAACAAATGACCTTTTTCATCAGTCACAAGTGTTCGAAGTGTATCTGTGTAAGTTCCACGATGCATTTGAATACGAACACGGAACAATTCCATTGGATTTGTGGCGACAGTTGCAACCATTCCACCAACAACTGCAGAAAACGCTTGATCATACATAATACTGCGATTTGTTGGAGGATGAAGCTGGAAAAATTGTGTTATTCTTTTGTAGGATGAAAATTACAATTACCTTATTCAAAACTTCTTGAGTTGCATAATAAACTGGCCAAAACATCATCATTTGTGGAACATAAACAATAGCCGATGCAAAAAATCCTCTAAAGAATCCAGATATTCCATCAGCTTTATAAACCGCTGAAACAACGCTCAATCCAAGAGTTCGACCATTTTTCACTTGTTTTCTGAAAATATAAGAAATTTCAATAATTATTCGGATAATTAAAACATACTGTATCAATTCAACAACTTGTTTATCATGTCCAGCAGTAAGTCTATCCTGATTTTTATAAATCATCATATATTGTGCAATAATATCAGTTGGTACAAAAATAAATTGTGTTGCCAAACTTGCACAACCACTAGAAATTGATGCAACTGCACTGATTGATTTGAATCCATTATCGTGGATTACGGATCGGAATTTTTCAAAAACTGTTGAATAAACGAGTGAGGATCCGATTTGTGGCACAGTGATCCAGAAACCCTGAAAACTTTTTTTGTGTATTCGAGATACTGTAAGTAGCTCGGGACTGGAGGCAAGTTCTGATTCCGAACTTGGTGTAACTAAGTGAAAATCTAGAAAGTGGATCGCCTCTGACAACACAAAGGCTCCCGGCTCATGTCTTCAAATTCTGACAAACCCTGTATAATCCTCTGATTCCTTCTCGTTTCGAAATATCTTTGTATGCATCAAAAGTATTTTTATAAATCGTATTCTGTTTTTGCAATTGCAATTGACTTCTCAAAACCGACAACGGATACAACGCGGTTCGAATTGACCAAGTCGAAAATAATGCACTTGGAATAAATGTGTTCGGATTCATATGTTCCCATTTAATAATTGTTAATTCTTCATTAATTGATGGTTTACCAGGAACTGCATAACAATCACGAGGAGCCGGTGGAAATTGGCGCATTTCCAAAGAAAACGACATCTCTTCTTTTTTCTATTTTTTGTTACTTGTTTTCGCGTTTACCTATTTCAGAAATGCCGGATTTTGGCACATTTTTGTCCACGTCAATTTTTGTGAGAAAAATTTCACGTTTTGAACCATTATATTTTTTTAATTGAAAGTTATTTATAAATAAATAAATAAAAATTCAGAACAAGTTCCTTTTCATGTTTTTTGCGTACATTTTCAATGAATTTCTATCATCTTCTTCTTGTTGCTGTTTTGATCTTGTTAAAGATCAAACGATGCAAGTTCGCGCGCAAATGAAATAAAAAATTACATTTTTTCAAAATCGTTTTGGTCACGCTGGTGGTATTTTATCGGAAATGTCGTCCTTGTCCTCAACATCAACTTCTACAAATAATTTCGATGAATGTTTATCGACTCGAAAAAATCGCATAATTCTAGGCGATTCTGAAAGTGAGTTGGGAATACTGTAGAATTTTTTGTCACAGATATATATTTTTTTGCCCCTATCCCTCCTATCATGTTCCAAAACACTTGCTATGTAAATATTTCATTTTCTGACAATAACAAAAATATTTACACACTTCAAGCTTTTTTGTCCTTTTTTTTTTATTTTTGTTTCCATTTCTCAAAATGTCCAAGGATTATAGAGGTGATTTTTCTCACATTATAAGAATTTCCAAAAAAAAAAAAAGAATCTGATGTTTCAGATTATCGTGAAAAGAATTTCTCATCAAATCCGGGAATTAGTGTGAAAGAAAAAGACGAATGGAAAATGGAGAAAGGATATAAACGATACAATTTTGATAGGTATAATTAATTATTGTTTAGCTATCAAATATAGATAAATCAAACTTCGTTCAAACAACCATTGATGCAAAATTCGTTCTCGCAATTATTTATTGTTTGTATGTTATCAACACGTGCGACGATGTAGAAAAAAATCGACACCCAAAAAAAGATCATAAAAACGATTTTTATTAGGTGATAAGATCTTTCATTTTTTCAGTAACCCGTCAAGAATGAAGTCGTCCTTGCACAAAAACCAGTTCACAATTTTTGATTTTTGGATTTCAAATTGCGTTTTTGGTGATCTTTGGGCTATTCGCTGAATATGCACCATCAGCATTACCAAATGGTGCAAAAGCAGCGGATGAAGAAGCGAGAATGCCAACTTTATATCCAAGTAAGTAAATTCTGATTAGAACTTATTTATAGCTAATTTTTCAGTGTTCCAAGACACTCATGTTATGATTTTCATTGGTTTCGGATTTTTGATGACATTTTTGAAGAGATATGGATTTTCTGCTGTTTCAATCAACATGCTTCTTGCGTGTTTTACAATTGAATGGGGTTTGATCGTTAGAGGTTTTGTTGGATCGTATACTCATGGAGGACATTTGAAAATTGTTATCTCTTTGGAACAGTGAGTGATAGTTTTTTGACATTTGGAAATTGCGAGAGAGAAATGAGGGAAACTTTTTTTTGACATTGGAATTTTTTTGGAAAATTTTGATTGTGAGAAGGAAAAATAAATTTGAAATCAAGATCTGAGAAACAAGGGAAAATTAAACTGCATAGAAGTTTGAAAATAATTTTCACATAAATGAAAAATGTAAACTTTTCAGTACCAGAACATTTCCAGCAGCATTTAAGAACTACAGTAGCCTCTATGGTCTACAGTAACTCCTGTTATTTAGTGATTGAGATCTACAGTAATCCCTATATAAATTGTGGAGATCTATAGTACACCTATATGAGATACAGTAATCTAGTAATCTCTATGATCTACAGTAATCATTATATCTCCAGATCACAGGAACTTTTTAAAAATTGATTTTTCCGAACTTTCATAATTCCAAAAACCCTGAACTCACAAAATTTCCAGACTTCTCACTGCTGATTTTGCCGCAGCCGTTGTTCTCATTTCAATGGGTGCAATGCTCGGAAAACTCTCACCAGTTCAATATATAATCATGGCATTTATCGAAACTCCAGTCGCTTTAATCATCGAACATATTTGTGTTCATAATTTGAAAATCAACGATGTCGGCGGTTCAATTATTGTGCACGCATTTGGCGCATATTTCGGTTTGGCGTGTGCAAAAGGTTTCGGTAAGAAACAGCAAAGAGGACATGATAATGAAGGATCGACGTATCATACTGATATTTTCGCAATGGTTGGTGCAGTCTTTTTATGGATTTATTGGCCATCTTTCAATGCTGCTGTTGCCGCTACAGCTGATGCAAGACAAAGAGCTGTTGCCAACACATTTTTGTCATTGTGTTCATCGACTATGACAACTTTTTTGATGTCACAATTATTAGATAAACATGTGAGTTGATTTTCCGAATGAGATCCTCTAGATATAAAAAGTATTTTCAGCGTCGTTTCGAGATGGTTCACATTGCCAATTCCACATTAGCTGGAGGTGTTGCAATTGGAACCACTGCAAATGTTGTCCTCGAACCTTTCCACGCAATGCTCATTGGTTCACTCGCTGGAATTGTTTCAGTTATTGGATATAAATATTTGACAGTAAGTTTAATACATATTTTCTAATAATCATCAAAAAATATTTCAGCCATTCCTTTCTAACAAATTGGGAATTCATGATACTTGCGGAGTTAACAATCTCCACGGTATGCCAGGTCTTATGGCTGGTATCGCATCCGCAATTTTCCTCTTCGTTTATGAGGAATCAAGATACGGTCAAGAGTGAGTTGTTGGAATTCAAAAAAATATATCGTATCTCAAATAATTTCCAGCTATTCCACAATTTATTCCGGAATGACACGTGGTGCTGATGGTTCTCGCGCATTTGATGAAAAAACACAAGCAATAAATCAACTTCTTGCAATTGGTCTCGTTCTTCTTTCATCAATAATCACTGGTTATGTCACTGGTTTCCTTTTGAAAATCAAGATCTGGGATCAAGTTCGTGATGCTGAATATTTCGCCGATGCTGATTATTTCGAAACACCTGGCGATTACGATTTCACATCTCGAATAATCACTTCAATTGATCGCGTTGATGTTGCCGAATATCAACCATTAACCCAAAAAGATGTCTGAAAAAACGAAATACTTTATTTTAATAGTTCTAGCTAACACTAAGTACTCTAACAAGAAACAAAACATGAAAAAATCTAATAAATAAAAAAATACATATTATTATTATTGCACCAATCTGAGAACACGTTGAAGATTCGAAACCACCTCATTTATATGACCATTTTTACTACGGCATACATTATTTGGATCGGCTCGCGACAAAAATCCCTTTTCGCGTAATGTTCGAATTGAATTTTTGAATGAGTCACTATTTATAGATTCCACTAAAAATGTTGAAATTAATTAGGAACTCTTTTCTCATGATGAAAAAAAACTTACAAAGTGGTTCAAAAGGCGGTTTAACATATCCTTCTTGTTCAGCAAGAGCTGCTTGACAAAGATCTCTAACAAACTTATTTTCTGGAATCGGATTTTCTGCGCATTTCGGTGAGGCAACAAATGTTGTGACAATATAAAGCGATTGGATGAATGGCCGAATCAAATTTGAATAAAACACCAAAATCTCAAAATCGTTTTCATCTTTGATTCTGACATGAACTGGTTGATTTTGTGATTCAACATCGCCAAATCCACCCATATCTTCATAATCTGATCTCAATACTCCATTAACTGGATGACTCCAATGTTCAGTGCTTAAAATATCGTGGCAAATCTCTCTCAAATCATCGCAAGGTTTCGCGAACAAAAAATCATATTGCAACCAATCACAAAGTGACATTGTATCATCAATAATCTCTTCAATGTTCACCATTTTACCCATTTCTCGACAAACCAAACTCAACGCTAGAAAAAATTTGAGAGTTTTCACGGGAAAATCAAAATATCTCACTCACCCAAAGCACTTTTGATCGAAAATCGACAAATGATGGCATTTTTATTATAGGCAAGATTGACAAGCGATTTGTGCTCCAAAATTGGACGAACAAATTGTTGATCTTTCAAATATTCCACGCAATTTTCAATTTTCTTCAAAGCGTATTTGACAATTGTTTCGCCGGTTGTTTCATTTGAAGTATATCCAACAACATCGCCACCTCCGGCAATTATTTTCTCACACAGCCAAATTGTATCATGTTCAAGAGTTCGAATGTCAGCCCCCTAGAAAATAGAATTGGAAATTGGATCTTCGAGAAACAGGAATTCCAAAAATATAATTTCACCTTTCTAAATTTGGCCAATAATAAACAAGATACAATCGATACTGCTGAAATTGAGCACATCATTTGAGCCTCGTGAACAACATGAAATCCAATAGCTCGAATCATTGATCGATCATCAACAGTTTCAGAATGTGTTCTATGCCAAGGAACCAATTCACGATATGAAAATGAATGTGGTAATCTTGTGAGAGCTGTCGGTTTCGCATTTTTACACGCCAATGCTGCTGTCATTGCTGATAAATACGTTGTCAATAATACAGGTCTTCCATAATGCATACGAACAATTCCACATTGTTTTGATTTACTGAATCCATCGAAAATTCCTTTGAAAACACCCATAACACTTTCACGAACTTTTGGGATTCCCATTAATTCATTGAGAAATACACCTTCAACAACTGCATCATAAGTATATGAGACTGGAACAAGATAACAATCTTTGATAATTCCTTGTTGAACAGCTTGAACAACATTTGAAATCAGACCATTTTTTGGAGGCAACACTTTTCCGAAACGATTTCTGGAAATAATTTTTTTGTTCGCCGTTTTTAAAATGAAATTCTTTTAGAATAATATTTTGCATCTAAATTAACAATCACTCCAGAGAATTACAGAAAAATAGACTTGTTTGATTCTTGTACTCACCCTCAGAAATAGTACTTTTCACAACCAGTTCTGATTTTTATTCAAATACCTTAAGCTTGATACCGCTATAATTTTTGCATTATATATTTTTGGTGGAAAAAAGGCTGAACATCATATCGTTTTGTAGTTTTGTACTTTTTGTTTTTGAACATAAATCATAACATATTAAATAAGGGGAAGCTCTTCCCACAATCTATCATTCTCAATCTTCTAATTACAATGGATTTGACATTTCAAATCTATCATACTGTATTTTCAACATTTGGTATTGCAATCACCACATTACAGGGTGCGCCATAAATACGTGGACAGCTATAATTCAATATTATTTTCAAATTTAGAACAGTTTTTTGTATATCGTTTTTAAAATACTTAATTAGGTCCCTAACGAGTAAATTAAAACCAATATCTCTTAGTTTGGTCGATTCTGCGACCTGGGAAATCTTGTGGAACTTCGGGAAAAATTTCATCTCGGCACGCTGCCATTTGTCGGACATATTGTCCCAATACTTGAAAACTAGGTTCTGTATAGTCTAAATACATGATTGGAGGTTTACCTAGAACCTTTCCGATAACTAATTTGAAAGAAATTATGCAATGGGTTGGTTTCTGACAAAAATAAAATCAATTTAAAAATGTTGCTCAAATCGAAAAAATTGTTTCTCAACAGCGATTTTGGGAGATTTTATCTTTTATTGTGTATTGTGATTGGCTGGAGCACTTGATGTTTGTTATCGAGGTTGATTTTCATTCTTAGGTACATATGTTAGTCCAGAAATACATTTATCTCAACTTTACTCCCGATTTTGACCCCAAAATCAATGGAGATCAATGATTGCTCCCAATGAAGCAGACTGTTCCAAAAATCTCCACCCAAACTTGGTGTGAGACATGGTGGACAATTTTATATTTTTCTTGGCTTCTTGGGACTCTCTGACAACCCCTCAAACATTTTACAACTCAAATGAAGCCTTCGCAATAAAAATAATTCCATCCAAAAATAGCGAGACCACTTTTTCATTGTTTTGCGTGCCGTGATGAAATTTTTCCCGAAGTTCCACAAGATTTCCCAGGTCGCAGAATCGACCAAACTAAGAGATATTGGTTTTAATTTACTCGTTAGGGACCTAATTAAGTATTTTAAAAACGATATACAAAAAACTGTTCTAAATTTGAAAATAATATTGAATTATAGCTGTCCACGTATTTATGGCGCACCCTGTACTTTTGTTCACAGTTTACAAAAGAACTCCAAAAAATATGAGAACTTATAGTTTTCTTATAACAAATATGGCAATCACCGATTTTTCAGTTTGCATTTTTAATTTTCTAGTAATGCAACGTCTAATTTCATGTGGATATTCTATTGTTTACATTTCAATGGGACCATGTTCAATGATTTCTCCACATTTTTGTTATTCAATTTACCTAATTATGCTACATTTTTATACCCATACAATGTGGTTACTTCTATTATCTTTTCTTTATAGATTTTTGATATCGAAAAGTTATAAATTCAGTCCTAGAAAGATTCAATCAATCATCGCAATATTTTATATTCCATCATTTTTTGAAATCATAAACATGTTTATAAATTCTGTTAACGAAAATACTGCAATCCATTCAATGTTCGAATATTGGCCAAATATTGATATATCCGGATATACACTAACTTCGGAAGAAACAATTTTCGATTTCATTGTGATGTATGTCATAATTCATTTTCTTTTATTGGGTTCTCCGATGATAATCGTCATTATTTGTATAAGAAAATGTATACTGAACAATATTTCAAAAATGATGATTTCTGAAGCATCAAAACGTTTACATTATCAGCTACTCAAGGTATTCCAAAATGTAATCTGTTTTTCTTAAAACCCCTTTTATATTTTCAGGCTCTCACATTTCAATCTTCAATTCCTATAGTTTATACAATTGGTGGAATGTGTTATGTTATTCAACAATTTCAATTAACTTCTTCAATTCTACCACAATACCTGATGTATGCAATACTAATCATCGTTCCAATTCTCAATTCTTCCGCCTCTTTGATATTCATTGGTCCATATTGGACATTCATTAAAAAAAGAAAGAAAACGCCTATAGTTTCAGTGAACACTTTTACATACAGTAATGGTGTTTACATTGGAGTGAACTAGTATATTATTTGTTTTCTCTATTTTCCTACTGTATATCTGATGATATCATTAAACCACGACTATAACCTTCAACGGCTTCCTCTCCGTTAATGTACTTTTTCTAATTATTTTTTGTATTACTGTAGCACTACTGATGGAAGTTAAAAAGTACATTGAATAAAGTGTTGAAAATAGAACATTGATCGATAGTTCATCGATAAAATTCTGGAATGTTTCAGAATAATATATTTGAGGAACTAGATGAAATTAGACAATGTGTTCATCTCGATTAAGATACAATAAAAATATGATTTTTTGTAAAATCAATGTTACTATTTCTCAAATTTTCACTAATTTCAGGTGATATCAATTTTCCGCTCATCTGAAAAATTCATAAATGAATAAAAAAAGACGTAGTGGCAAAAAACACAAGATTTTCTCAGCTCGTACTAATTTTTATGATTTCGGAACTTTTTTACTAGTCCCTTTCATATTGAACTATTTTTGACACTATGCTTCTAGGAAAATCAAGAAAAAAACATTATTTGTTTTTGATATTTCAGATTCCAACGAAACGAACGATTTTCGGATGCTTTTTTCCACTATGGATCCATAACTTCTTTGGCTGTACACGATGTTCTTGATTTTTAGCACTTTTCTCCTACGTATAGATCACGAAGCTTTGCACAATATCCGTCTCGATTTCCCCACTTCTTTTGCATCTGCACTTTTGATAATTGAAAAGATATTCCTACCACAAAAGCAAACGCCAAACGATATTTCGTCTACCTTTCCTAGTTATTATCGGAAAATGTTCTATCAACTTTATCATGGTTTTAATTCCGTTTTAGGGTGTTCGCTGAACATAATTCTTCTTATCGGAGCATCGAAACGGACGCCGAAAACAGTGCAAAAATATGGAAAATTGATTTCAAATGTCGCCATGATTAATATAATTATTTGTGTTCTCAATGTTTTGCTCTTGGAATGCTTGTTAATTCAGGAAAATATAATTATTCACATATCATTTAGTATTCTACCATTCAATGCCACCAAAGTACTTCATCTACTGCATTATGTTATGGTGAATTCATATATTCACATTATGTTGTTATACCTGTTTTCCTTTTTCTATCTTTTTCGAATGTCAAAATATCAAAAAGTGAATGGAGTCTTCATTCAATCGTTAACAGCTTCGATTCAAATTTCAATATTCTTCCAAGCCAATTTCATTTTCAAGAATAATTCAGAAAATGAGATATCTTCCGAAGTATTATATGAAATCGGAAATAATTTCAACTTATCAGAAATCGTTTATTTTTCCGAATCAATTTTCGATGTCTCAGTTATTTACACAAATATATTGATATTATTGATGAGTTTTCCAACACTTTTTGTTGTTCCATTCTTTTGGACAATTATTTCTTTGAGCTTCAAAACTTCAACAATTTCCCCGATTTCCCAACGTTTGAATATGCAATTACTGAACGCTTTATCATCTCAATTTTGCATTCCAATTATCTATACATTTGCAGTTTTGATTTTTTCTTTTCAATTATTTGAAATATTTGATCAAAGTTACCTACAATATATGATTTTCTCAATCCTTATTCTAACCCCATCAATAAACGCAATTTTCTCATTGTTTTGCATTGGACCCTATAGAACATTCATTTTTGGTAGTTTTTTCGAGAAAAAGATTAAAGTATCGCCAGCTCAACTAACAAATAGTAGCAATTATGGTGTTTATATCGGCTAATATAATATGTAGAATCAATAATTCATAACTAACTTTTGAATAAATCATTTGATAAATAAAATACACTAACCTTGTTCCTTCCAAGAAGAATTCAATCGGCAAATCTTTTTTCAAAACTTGTTCAATATACGAATGCAAAATAGCTCTATAGAAAACATCCTTTCCTCCTTCATCATCCGGATTTACTCTTCTTCTAATGAAAAATGCGCCAGTTGCACGAAGAAGCCATCCAAGTCCACTGAGATTCAAATTATCACCCGAAGCAATATGTGGAAGTTTTAGACGAAAATGCCAATTACACCAAGTAATAAGAAGATAATCAAGATGACTTCGATGAAGTGGAAGATATACAATTGGAATACCGCTTTCTTCTGCTTTACGTATTCTATTCAATTCATCTGGACAAACCAATAACTTGGTCATCAATCGCCGGAATACCTGAATTAATTGAAAATGGTGTTGTCAAAAAGAGAAATAACTCACTTTGTACAATAAATATGAGCATATTTTACAAACAAACTTCGATAGATTCGCTTGAATCTCTTTGAAAAATTTGACGGCTTTTGATCGAAGAGAAGAAACAGATGTATTTGAAGTTTTTAACAATGTTTGAATAGTTGATTCGACCCGAGGAGAAGTGAGAACATCTTTTGTAACTGATGGATAATTATGAGGTAGAGGGGTTGACATGCAATATCTGATATCCGCAAACCAGCGGGATGGCTTCTTCGATTCGTCAAGAATCGGATAAGGAATACCATTGAACTGAAAAAAAAAGAAATAATAAAGCAATTCACATAATTCAATTTTTCAATAAACAAAAGTCATACATTCGAAAACTCCAGAAGATCGACATAATTCCCTCTTGATGGAACTTGCTCTTGGATCATTGGAAAACATGTGTCACAATGCGTATCCAATCTTCTTGCGTTCGAAAACTCGAAGTTCATATTCATCTCCGGTCGCTTGAAACTCTACAAAAAACAACAAGATTGATAATTCCATCAAAAAATGATAACAAACTGTTTGTCTGACGAAATTTTTGAAAAGACTGCCTCCATTGTCGCCAGCAGCATTCATCTGTAACGTGTACTTTGGTAGTGATACAACTAAAACAGGAAAATTGACAAAAAACAGTGGTGCCTCGATCGAGAAAAAAATGAAAAAGTGTTTTCCAATAGAAGTACACACATTCCTCGGCCATTTGGTTTTCTAGGCCATTAATGTGTGATGTTTGGAGGCAATTTGAAATTCTGTGCTCATTGACTTTTCCTAGCAACCGGAAAAATGTAACACTTTGGTTGTCAATTCATTTCCAATTACCTATTTCTGGGTGTGTTTATGAGCTGCGAATATCGTTTTAAAATGCATTTGGTTGTTGTTTCGCTTTTTTCTCATTTCTCATTCGATTTTTTTTTTCTGTTCGTGGATTTGAAACAACCCCCACTTGACTTTCATTTATGACCTTTAATCGAGAAAAAAATATTTCGTTTTTTTTTGCTTGAAATTTTTTAGACACTTCCCGTTTCCGCTATTTTTCTCATTGCAATGCTTTCTCACATATTGGAGTCTATCATGTTCTATTTTTAATATTTCGTATGAAAATTGAGAATTCTGATGACTTTTTTTCGTGAAATGTTCAAATGTTCCAAAAAAATTTCAAAAGTCACAAAACACATATTTCAACTTGCAAATTATTAAAAATTTATAAACTTTCTTTAAAAAATCTAGCTTTTTACCGCCGTCATTTCAGAAAACTTCCAAAAATATCTATTTCTCGATAAACATACTTCCTGTCTACTTAGATACACTTATTTTCTCAGTTCAAGGCTCAACTGAAAAAAGAGGAAAAGTTCAGAATTTTTCCGAAGACAAAAGAGGAAAACCCGGGGAGCCGTGAGCAATTTTATAAATGGATACATTTTGTATTATTCACATCTTATGTATATTATATTTTTCAGATTTTTCCTTTTTCCAGTTATTCTATTCATTCGGAAACTTTTTTCTTTTCTTTTTTTTTTTCTAAATACTAATCCAATCATCAAAAAATGGCTTCTTTTTAATGCGCTGATATTATTTATGTATGTAAATAAAAATTCTCAAAAATACTTTGTTTTTTTGATTTCGAAAAAATAAAGATTTTTATGGTTTCCCACTTACCTTTTCGCCGAATGTTTCCGTGCCAGTTTGTCCAGACTCATTAATAAAAATTGAATGAATAAATAATCTTGAGTTGTTCGTTTGATTCGAAAAAAATTGAATTGAAATTCCAAAAATCATTTTTTTTTCAGCTGCCTTGCAAAAATATTTTTCGCAGACAATTTTTCTGGTAGATCAATTAAAAAGTATAGATTTCATATACATAATTGCTTGTTCGTGTGAAATTTGAATTTCTCATTTTTCTCAATCCAATTTTGAATTGAATTGTGCCTGAAAATTGAAACAAATTAATTTCAAAATCAGAAAAAGAATATGTTTCAATCAAAACTGTCACAATAATTTTTGGAACCTCACATCATTTTTCTTCCCTTTTTCCGTCTGCTCAATTTTGTTGTTTTCTCTTCCAAAAATCGTCGTTTTTCCAAGATTCTCATCCAACATTCATATTTGATCAACTCCTTCTTGTTCTAGGTCATTTTTTAGTGTTATGAATACATATTTGATTCATCTATTCTCATTCCATACTTCCTCCCTCTTTATTCTTTTTTTCAACATAGCTTTTCAACTGACTCCGCCTTTTTTAGCAATTCGATATCCGGTTTTCGAACTTCAACCAGTCTCTTTTTTAATATTTTTATTTGTTTTACCTCATTCAATTTTTTGAGCCAAAACATAATTTTTCACAGATTCAAAGATGATGCGAATAAAAGAGGCAATTCAGCGTAAAAAGCTGATCCATGAGATGAATGAAGAATGGAAAGATATTGATTATGATCTTGTGCCAGGAATGTCAACATCTCAACCAAATCGATGTCCAGCATCACCATCGATTCGAAAATCGTACGGGTCTTTTCGATCAATGCAAAATGAAGAATTTGAGACTCCGGAAACCAGATTACATAATTTTGTTTTCTATTTATCCGGGAAATTGTCAGATTTGCAGGTTTCGTTTTTTTCGGGAGATTCTGATATATATAAATCAAAAATGGGAAAAAATAAGGTAGATCAATGATTATCTGGGTCACGTTTCACTTTTTTGGTAGTTTGCTCATTTAATTTGAAAAAATTTCAAAATTGAAAATGAAACGTCATAAATAATTTCCACACTTTTCACGTAGACTAATCCACTTGATACTTTGAAAACTGGCTACAATTAGACCCAATACTTTAGGTCGGAGTTCATTTTTTTCCCGATTTTCGTATGACGCATTTCATTTCCCATGTCATACTTTTTATTATCAGAAAAAATCCAATTACTCACTATAAAAAATAATCACGCGCACGCACGCACTGAAAAAATCAACAAATAAAAATTAATAATTTCCGCTCCGGAAATTATTCTTTCTCATCCGAAAACGGCTAAAAATAAATGATGTTTGTTTGCGGATCTATATCATGACTTTTATAACATGACTTTTTCGCAGAAACGAGCTTTGAAAATCACATGGCGTCGATTATCAGAAGCTCCAAAAACATCCGGAAGAGGAACATTACATATAATGGAAAAAGTGTTGACAAAACTTTGTGATCAATCACCGGGAGTTACTGCAATTTTCTATAAATCTGCATTTTTGTCGTGTATTGAGGATCGGAAATGTGGAAGAAGACAACAAGCATCGATTGCTACTATTAGGTATTTGTTTTCAATTTTTGGAATTCAAAAAAACTAATTAATTAAATAAATATTTCCAGGGATCATGCTCATATCCTAATCACATTAATCGACGATATTCTTCATATAATGTTCGAGGGACCACTTCAAGTTGTCAAATATGATCCGGTAACAATTGGTGAAGTTCATTCTCGTTTAGCACCTCTTGGTTTCGATCGTGCAATTTGGCATGTTTTTGGAGAATGTTTTGCTGAGGTACGTGTTTTTGTGTATGCGAAGTGTAACAAATATGTTATTTTTTCTTGTTGTTTTTTTCAGGTGATGTTTATGCAAGAATGCATTCGTGCGTATCCACACGCTCCTTCCGCTTGGTCATTGTTGGCTGTAGCATTGACTGATCGCATTTTCTCATCCTCCAAATTATCATTATCGGTACAGTTTTCATCTTTTTCTTTTTTGGCCAGATGAAGTTGCACTTTTGATTTCTGAGCTCAAGGTTCGGGGATTTCCGATAGATCCTATATTTTTGTGAAGTGAAATTGTTCTATGAAAAATATTTTGAGACAAACATTGTCCACGTTTCTCTCTCTTTTTTTTCGAAAAAACTCTTCCTGCTGACTTCATAGTTGTAGATATTTGCAACAATGTCTTTTATTCAAATTTCAAATCAAATATTCGTACGCCAACAACAATATTCTCAAAATAAAAAATGTTGCGATTTCCTCGAACATCATTCGAAAACTCTAATCCTAATCGGAACTCTTTGAGGTCAACAAACATTCTATTCTGTCATGTGATAAAAATTTTGAAACATTAAAAATCAGATTTTATTCAGAAATCTCGAAATGAGCCATTCCCATTACACGAATCAACATCTTCAACAGTTCAATCAGCTCCTCCAGTTCCACCTCCTCGAAAAACTGCGAATATGCGCTGCCCATTTTTCTCTTCAACAATCAATCCAACTCCTGCATGTTGTCCACATAAAAGAGCTTTGCCAACTCCTCAACCACTTCAGAATCGATTCAGTTTGGTAAGATCAAAGATCAGAAGATTTGAAAAATATTTCATCTACAGAGTATTGGAAACTGTAAATACAGACTTTTTATACTTTTCTAAAAAATCTTAAAAATATAAAATATCTATTCATTCAACTTTTATCACAACAAAAATAGTATTGCAGGATCTATCCGAAATCTCGACTTCTTCAACAAACAACGACGACGACGATGTATTTTTCTCAGCGCGTTCCCATTTTGAAAATGATCAACCAGCTCCTCCGATCCCACCACCTCCAGTTGTGCCACAAAGAAGATTGCCGATGTTAATGATGACAACTTCAGTTTGCGATGAAAGGTAAATATTCATCATTTGAAATTCTTCAGAATCAAAAATATATATCAATTTCAGAACGTTTTATGATAATCATCATCGAAAATATTCAATCCACGAAAGCCGCCCTCGTCGATCTCGAAGTGTTCATCATAATGCTCAATTTCTTCGTTCGAAATCTGAAGCGCGTCTCCGTCTTCAACGCGCCAATCGAGACCCAAGTTATGTATGAAAATTACGGGTTTAAGAAGTCTTTATTGTATGTATAAACAGAAAATAAAGTAGTTCTGTTTCGATGAAGAATCTGTAAAAAATCTTTTCAGTTTTCGCAATTTTATTTTGCTGGAGAACTATCAAAGATTTCTTACCTGCTCATAATTTTTTTCTAATCTAATAGCAATAATAAATAGGGAGTTTTAACGTGGTCAACAGGGTTTTTATAGGGTTATTGTTTGCACAATCACATTTGACACATCAAATGTCAGAAGTCAATAATATATCATATATATTTTTTGACACATTGGTTTTGGTTATGCATACAAATCGAGCGGCGGGTTTCTATGGTGATTGATAGTAATTTTCGAGGAAGAAAATGGAGAAGAAGTAGGAGAAATATGGACATTTTCGAAATTGAATCAGGGTTTCATTTCGACATGAGAAACCTTTGGACAAATTCAGGGAAATGTACGGAATTTGAAAAAAAAATCGGTCTTCGAAAAATATGATCATTGGTTCGAGAGCAGGAAATTTCACATCAGCGGATAGATTTGTGAAAAATATTTTTTATTGGTTTGAACATTTTCTTTTCTGATCCTCAATTCAGTATTTATATGGTTACGGTTTCCAGAAAAAAGTTCCAAAAAACTACTGAAAGGTAAAATACTATTCTTGAACCCCCATCATTCTTTCACATCAAATGTCACCTCAAATTATAAGTGAACTTTGAAGGGTTCCGTTTTCCGTTTTCTCCTTTTTCTTTATGTGCCGGAAGGAACATCAATTTGAATGAGAAATATGTGTGTGTATATACTACTTATAGAATATAAGAACAAAAAGAAATGCAAAAGAGATAGATGAGAAACAGAAGTCACTCCGCGAGTTGAACTAACTTAATGCGTACGTTTTATATCCGGCCACAGGTTGACTTCCAATTTTTGTGAGTAAGTGAGTACACCTGTCGGCTCGCATTTTTCATTTTTTTTTTCTTCTTTTTGAAGAAAATAAAAGTTTTTCTATTTATTTTTATTTTTTTCCAGCTCTAGTATACTACAGTTATATTTTTTTTCACATTCAAAAAAAAATCCAAAAGCCACGCAGGCCGAGAATAAAAGAAAACAAATAATGAATATTTCATTATTCATGTCAGGTTGTATGTATTCAGATCCAATAAATCATGTGTGAGAATCACTGGTCTCTTTTTTTAAATTTATTTATTTTTCCATGGAACATCTGAAACCAATTGTGAACTCTCCATCTGTTTCAAATTCCTGGAATGAAAAAAATAAATGTTTATTCTTTTTTTTTGTCTGTTGAAAACGGCTGGAGCCGAAAAGAATAGTAATAATAAAATGTCCGTTGGGAAATATTTATAATCATCAAAGGCTTTTGAAACTTGGGTTTGAAAAATATTCACACGTCTTTTTTTCAATTGTTTTTTTTACTTGTTCCAACAAAATTTCCTGTTTTTTGTATACAAAATTTTTTCTCTGAAAATTCAATTTTTGAGATTTCAAGCAAGAAATACACAAATCTCACATCTCTTTAGATACTTCTCAACTTTTTCCTCAACTCTTTTTTTTTCCAGCAACACATCGTGACAATCGTCCCCCAAGAGGTTAATTTTTCAAAATCGGTTTACTATATACTTTTTTGACTCGTTTTTTTTTTCGTGAACCGCGCAGTTTTTTTTCTTCAGTGTAGTGTGGACGAGCCAGGCTCAACTCACATCAGGAATTAGTTGTTTTGTTACTTTTCTGTGTCTGTGCAGGCAGTTTCGAGAAACAAAAAAAAAAACATCAACAAAAAAAGAAAGCTTGAAGGTGTTCTTCTTCCAATGAAATTTTATGGACCTTGAGCTCATCTCACACACCTTCTTCTTCTTCTTTCATTTTTTTTTTCATATTTTTGTGTTGTTGTATTTTTCTATTTTTTTCTTCTTCTTCTTCTTATTTTCCTGTTCTGCTTCTTCTTGTTTTGTTTTGTTATGTTATTATTTTTTTGTGTTGCATTCATATTGTTTTTTTTTTCATTTTTTCTGTAAAGAGATTTTTTGAGTACCTACAGTACTTGAGGAGTTTTCCAGAAATGAGCCAAACTGAATTTGGTTTATCTAAATCGGGAATCTTGAACGTCAAATCCAATTTTTTAAGGTACCTTTTACAAAGATCTCCCACGAGGGTCTATGACAAATCAGAATATAGAAAACTTCCAAATGAATTTTTGTTCACCAATACATTTCTTCCTAAACTCCATCCACCCCCCCCCTCCCCCAATGCCACCCAAAAACTAATAAACTACACCATCTTCCTCTATTTTCCTTTGACTCATTTCAATTTCATTTCACACATTTCCATCAACTGTCACCGTCATTTCTCCCATGTTTTTTCTCGCCTCCTGTGATGCACTTCTAATCCACCCCCAGTTTCGATCCATCTTTTCTAATTCTTAATTTAAATACCCTTTGACAATTTTTGTCTTTGCAGAGCAGAAAAAAATAGTGCGATATTTCCTACTTTTTGTTACATACGTTCAAAAATAGAACAACTAACTAGTTGGGCTAATTTGCTTTTGAGGAGCAGAAGAGCTAAAAAACCAAATTATAGGTTCCAGAAAGAAGTAGCCAGTGGTCACCTGAAGATAGTAAATAATTATTATTTTTCATATTTTTCAAAAATCTAAAATGTTCATCCAAGTTGTTGTAAACACTTTACCAGGCTAGTAAAAATAGTAATAATAATAATAATAATAACCATGTGTTCCTATTTTCCCCTTCTAGTTTTTTCATTTTTTCAAGTCAAAAACGAATTGAAATGTCTCGCCTTTTGTTGTTACTTCCCTTCATCGTCTTCTTATTCTCCATCCTTCTTTCAAGTACCCCTTCTTATTTTTTTCGTGTATGTGCTCCCAAATCAAACTCAATTTACTTCTCGCCTTTTTTCTTCCTGCGCAACGTGTGTTTTTTGTCTTTTTCTCCATTTTTTGCTGGTCTTCTGGAAGAAGAGTCAATTTTTGACCTTTTCCAGTTAGCAGAACATCATCATGTTCCCTCCTTTTTTGGTTTTTTTTTTTTTTTTCCGTTTTGGATTAGGGATCGTCGACACGGATTAGGAAAGTTTTTCTGATCCGATTTTGTTTCTCTTTTTTTTTGAATTCAAGACCATTATATAAATTAAATTGTTTAGAACTCGTAGGTGTGAGAAATCAAAGTTTTGCACTTACCTTTTTTGTGATTGAGATTATAACTTTTTTTTAAATTTCATAGTTCTATTTTGGATCTAGATTTCTATGTTTGTCATTATCAGAGCGAACATCTAATTTTTCACTGAATTGATCACGTTCAATTTTTTCAATTCAAAATCTAATTTAATTCTAATTTGTTTCGAATTCACCCGATGGAATCTTTTTTTTCAAATTCATTCTAGCAGAAATCAACGGAAAGCTGATTCAATTCTGTGGCTTGATTCTGAATTCCAACTCGGACATCTTAAAATTCCGATTCCTTGAACCCAATTTAGAAAATCCCAAAAAAAGTTGTCATACTAATATTTCCTCTCATCGTATTGTTGTTGTTTTGTTTTGTGTCTCCTCAAAATTTCTGATTGAATGCACCCGATGGAATTCAAACCACTTGAAACTTTTTTATTCATCCCATCCCATCCCAAAATGTGTTTCAAAAAAGTCATTTTTCCTGCTCATTCTCACTCGTTTTTTCTGTCCTCCTATGACTAGAATATCCAATTTCGTGTTTATTTTTACTATTACATACTTGTTATGTTTTTTTTCGCGCCGCCGCTTTCTTTCAAAATCCATCCATCTACAGATTATCCTTTTCCCTTGTGTATACACATAATTTTTTCCGAGAAACAAAGCTTGAATATAGAAAAAAAACCCGAAATCGAGAAAGCGAATAAAAATTGTCGGACATTAACTAGAACATGAAATGAATAATGTGAATTTGAATGGGAAGAGTCTTCTGAATTTTCGTTGGAGTAAAAGAAGAGATGAGATAAAAACGAGCCGAAGAGCAGCCCATGGAGAATAGAATACATCGTTTTTTTTGGCTGGTTAGATGTTGCTCTTGTCGAGAGATGAAGACCGGCTCTCGATTTAAATTTTATCGTTTTCTCTTTTTTTCGCGCGTAGTATTCAGATGTTGTTTTGTGAATGTGTAAATTTTTGGAGATTGGGTTTTTTCGAAGTTGGAAAAAAGTTTTCAAGATTTTAAATTTTTAAATATTTTTTTGGATTATCACAGTGAGAAACGGTCCCATTTTGAGAATCTCTTAACCTTACCACACAAAATTACAGTATCAAGTATCTCTGAAAAATTTAGATTGTATCAATTCCGTCCCTGAATCAATTTTGAATGTCTGATTTGGTCCAAAAACTATTCAAGTCTACATCTAATCATTTCAAAATAAAAATGAACTTTTGATCTTCTGGGAAAAAATCTCATAAATATTTATGGATTTTCAAATTTTCCGTAAAACCCTCTTTCCAAATATTTCCCGAAAAATCAAATGAATTCTGAAAAAAAAACGATTTCCTAAATCCTCCAAATCCTTTTACATACATGTTTTAAAAATTCAGAATTTTTCAATCTCCAAACTATGCCCAGCTCTCTCTTGAACACATCTCGATTTTGTTGAACGCATTCTTATCGCTCTCAAGAAATCTATCTCAATTATATTTCAACTCCTTTTTCTCTGCTCTGATCAGAGCTGAAAATGAAAAATTTATAGGAATATTCTGTCTGGATTTTTTGTGTTTTCGAAATTCTCTTTTTTAGAAGAAAAAAATATGAATAGAAAGAATAATTGAATCTCCGGTATTTGAAAGATTTATGAGAAAATAAAATTCGAAAAACTTTTTGTGCTTCTGATTTTTGTGTTCAAGAACAAAAACACAACTTGACTTGTTTGAACATAATAGTAATAATATAATTCAATAAAAAACACCAAGTTTGTTTGATGTCCATCTTTTTTTCTATTTCAAACAAAAACCCAAACTTGTCTCCTAGTTTTTTTTCCGTTTCCAGTATATGTGTTTTTTCAAGCTGTCATTCAGTCAGTCATTCAGTCCGTCAAGTCACCATCAATTCATTTTATCCTTTTCTGTTTTTTGTCGCTCCTTCCATCCACATTTAATTTCACGTTATTTGTTAGTTCAACTTTCTCCGGATTTGAATTTTTATTTACATATTTTTTTTGCGAACATCTGCTCTTTTGTGTCGAAAATCTGTGCTTATTTCATTTTAATTCTAAAAAAGTGCTCAATAGGAAGTCATGTGGAACTTATTGTTTTGTTTTTTCACTGATTCAGAAAAATAAAATAATAAAAAAAAATTTCGGAAAGAATAAAATGAACTAAAACTTAAAGTGTGTAATCCGATTCATTCCAAAATGGAAAAGGGAGAAATCTGATATCTGTGATTTCGCCTTTCAAATTTTCCTCTTGTCCTTCTTGTTTCACCCTCACCCTCACATTTGAACTTCTAATTTTTATTGGTTTTTTTTTGCAGTTTATGGCGAAGCTGAAGTGGCGATGATGTTACAATTGCTGATTACGATCAGCTCAACGTTTCCAATTTTAGTCGTCAATTTTATATTTCGCGAAGATCCAAAAGAAATCCGATGCTATGAATTAGAGCTGGAAAATTGTTTTCGGGAAGCGTTTTTGGTGAGTTTTCAAAATTGTTTCCGAGCTTTCTAGATAAAAGATTTTATATGGAAAAATAGAAAAAAAAATGACAGGTTTATCTCAAAACTATGATTTATCATCGGAGGCCACGACGAACAGCGGAGAGTAAACAAAATGTATATTAGATGGGAAATGTGAAACTGTTGTGATAACAATGTAATACTGTTTGGGTTTAAAAAGTTTAAATTTTTTTTAGAGGTTTTTCAGTGGAATATTATTGAAAATAAATTATAGAAATAATTTTCTGAAATTAATCTCAAATGAAGTCTGAAAATCGATGAAAACGTCACTATTTCGTGAAAATTTTACAATTTTTCTGTACAACTACAGTAGTTGTTTTCAGAGGAGAGATTTTCAGAAATCTGAAGTAATTTCTGATAGCTAAATATTTTCTTTTATTTTTTGTTGATGAGAAAAAAGTCAATTTCCTATTGTTTTTCCGAAATATTTTCTCTCAAAAATAGAATTTCAATAATAAATCACCCAAAAGTTCCCCGTGTCGCATTTTCTCATCCCCAAATTCCCGTTAGTACAAGAACAAACTCTTCAAAACATTCTAAATTTTCCAATTTTCAGGGCGCAATTCATCCTCCTCTAATAATCAAGCGAGATGTTGCAATGTTTGCCAATGGAAATGTAACAGTTCTTGATAAACGAAAACGCGATCATCATCACCATAACCATTATACACATATGCAACAGATGGAAGATCCGAGAACATTTCAGATTTGTCACGATGTTCGAAAATTTTCAGCCTGTTTTATGTATCCGGCATGCACTGAACAATTAGCTGCAAATGTAAGGATTACTGTGGTTTGATAATATAGCAAATTTGAAAAATTAAGATCGCCTCCACTCAATATCACATGGTTTTCGGAAAAAAGCTGCCGAAACATGTTTTCTTAGCCTATCGTGGATATGGAACTCAAGTTTGCGAAAAAGCATGTTCACTGACGACTTGTGAGATTCGAAATCCAATGGAAAGTAAAGAAGAGCAAGGACTTGCATTGGAAATGTCAACTTTAAAAGGACATATTGATCCAGTACATAAAAATGATCTAACGTCAGCTTGCACGAGGTTCAAAATTGTACTGGTTAATGTAAGTTTTTTTTTGGAATATAAAAATAAAAATAAAAATAATTATATTTCACGAGCGTAAAAATTTAACATTTCTGCAATTTTAGCTTCTTCGAATTCGTCGTCAACATTGCGGCGAAGTAGCCAAATGCACCTGCAACGAGCCAGATATTCGACATAATATCGATGGTTGCGCAACAGGTTGCGAGCATTTACTCAAAATGGATCTTGACGCTCTTTCCGAATCATATTCCTCAACTTCTCTTCCATTTCCTCCATTTTTCCTCATTTGCGTTATTTTTCTCCGTCTTCTGATGTGATTTTTTATTCAACATGGGTCTTTCTTCTTATTATTTTTTACTTTTTCTAATTTTCAACATTCTCAACTATAGAATGTTTTTCTCATTTAAAAAAAAAATTATCTCACAAAAACTACTTTAATAGGTGGATTCAGTATATTTTCAATTTTTCTTGTCACGGGTTCAACATATTTTTTTGTCTTCGATAATATAAACTTATTTTTTTCTGATCTAGCACTGTTTACGACGAGAAGAAAAACGAGAGAGTGTGCGAACATGAGAGAGTATGAGAGATAGAGAGAAAGAAGAACACAATATTTTTCTTTCTTTTATTTTTTTTTGTTTTTGGTCATTTTGCACGTTTTTTGTTTATAGTTCGAAGATGTCGGATTCGCCAGAAGATCTTGGTGTTGATTTCGATGTGGTGGTTATTGGTGCGGGTATTTCGGGATTGGTGGCTGCCAGAGAATTGGAGACAAGAAGTCCGAAGACGAGAGTGAGTTTTTTCGTTGAAAAATTGAAGTTTCGTGGGAAAATCTTTTTTTTTTAATGAAATTGATTTTTCATATGCGATCACATGCAAGGCTAAATAACAAATATCTTGGAAAAAGTAAACAATTATTGTTTTCCGTCGAGTGTAAGAACACAGAGAAAGAATAGAGAGAAAAATGGAAAGTGCAAAAAAGGGAAACCGGGAAAAGACATTACCATAGTTGTTTTTTTGATCTCACTGATCTTTTGAACTTCTATTCTAATGATCGGAAAATCTGGTCTTTTTTCGGATTCGGGAAGTTCAAAAAATTATGTTTTTGGAATGATAAATTGAACGAAAGTGATCAGATTTTAGAGAGAATAAATATATGTTGTAAATATCAAAATGATAGGTTTTAATGTTTTCTCAAAACTCTGACATTAGTTTTTTGTGAAGTTAAAACTCAAATGGGTTTATTTCATGCATAGCCAACTATTAGAATTTTTAATTAGAAAATACCTTCCTTTCAAAGAGCATTTTTTAAAATAAGCAAGTTTTGACTATAATCAAAGAAGCATAGAGAAGTTTTTACAAGTTTACATAAAAGACACTGAAAAATGCGAAACAATAAAGCTTCTCATTTTCAGATTCTAATCCTCGAAGCAAAAGATCGTGTTGGTGGTCGAACTCTTGGAGTAGAAATGAAAACAGCCAAATACACCAAAGAGTATTTTGATCTCGGAGGACAATGGGTTGGAAGAACACAACGACATATTTTGGGGTTGTTAGATGAACTCGATTTCAAAACCTATGAACAATATGAGGATGGGGATAAAATTGCACAAATGGGTGTCTCGAAGCCAAGAAAATATTCATCGAAGTTGCCAGTTACTAGTTTAAGGTGAATCTTTTTTCTGAAAATGTTTCTTCAATAACACAAAAATATTCCAGACAATTCACCATTTTCGAAATTTTCGATTCAATTGCCTCATTCGCTAAACTCACTTGGTTAACAAGATTCATCAATCCATTTGATTATTTTTCATCAAAGAAATCAACGAATCTTGATGATATGTCTGTTTCAAAATGGTCTCGTGAAAATTGTTGGACTCGAGCGAATCAAGATGCAATCGATATTGCAACTCGAAGTATTTTTGGAGTTGAGCCAAATCGAATGAGCATGTTGTATAATTTAGTTGTTGCACAATCAGCTGGCAATTATTTGAATCTTTGCGAATGTGTTGGTGATGGTGCACAAGCTCTGAAAATCAATGGTGGAGCATTTCAAGTTGCTCAAAATTTGGCGGGAAATTTGGAAAATATTCGACTAGAACATGCTGTTTCTGAAATTATTGTTGATGAACAAACTGGAATAACTTGTATAAAAGGAATTGATTTAAAAAATAATCAAGTTTTCACTTTCAAATGTTTGCATGTAATCTCAGCAATCCCACCAAATCAATGCGGAAAAATCCAATGGACTCCAAGTTTACCAGATTTGAAACGACGATTATTTGATGGTTGTATGCAAGGAAATCTGATCAAATTTGTAGTCACATTCGAAGTTCCATTTTGGAAAACAAATGGTTTATCCGGAGAAATTGTTAGCACTGGAAGAACACCAAATATAGGCGAAGTTCATCCAATAATTTGCACTTATGATGGAACAACAGCTATTGGAGCACCAGCAATTATTGGATTTATGAATGAAGAATATGCTGATAAACCATTTAATGAACGATGCAATGCAGTTGTGAATGATTTGATTAGATTTATGGGAGATGATGCACTTCGACATTTTTTGGATTATAAAGATAAGATTTGGGCGCATGAACAATATAATGGAGGATGTCCAAGTATTTATGTGCCACCTGGACAAATGGATGCATATCAATATATTCGACAACCCTTTTACAAGTTAGTTATTAGAATTTTTTTTTTGGGGGGGGGGGGGGACTTTTAGAATTCGGCCTAGGTTCGTAAATAATTCACAAGTTTTAATTTCTCATTGAAACACATTATAGTGTTCATTTTGCTGGAACTGAAAGTGCCACAGAATGGATTGGTTATATGAGTGGAGCTGTCCAAAGTGGATATAGAAGTGCTCACGAAGTTCTTCAATGTATGGAAAAATTTGACAAAGTCACCTATGAACATCTAGTAAGAGTTAAGAATTTTTCGGAAAACTAGTCATCCTTTTTATTCTAGAAAGGCACAATTTACGATCAAGAGTATTGTCCTCCAAAACTTCCATCAAACATCTATGATGAAACCCGATCACCGTGGTGGCGTCGCCTTTTCTTCATGAGTGGTCTGCTTTTTGGAATCTATGCCTACAGTAGACATTATAGACTTTCAATTGTTGCTAGAACTGTGAAACCAATTGAAAATCGACTTGTCAAATACTTTTTCGATGTTGATTGGCCAGAGTGATAGATTTTTGGGTTCGAAATTTTCAAGAGTTTGATACAGGTAGACTATTTTATCAAGGTAAACAAGACAGTGAACATATTTAGAAATTTGTTATTTTCTCGTTTGAAATGAACACTTGATTTTTTTTTCAAAGCATTTACGAGTTCACGTTCAGACAAAATTTCAGATAAAAATTTATTTTCAAAAACAAAGTGTGATAGAAAAAATACCAGTAACCAACAAACAATTATATAATTTCTAAACGAGGAAAATTATCATGAACCCGCAATATTATTTTGCATCTGGAACTTTGTATCTTGAATAAGTTGTCCAATACCATAAGTTGAAAAATAGGAAAAGAGTTGGAAAAAGTGCACGTGACACCAAATCTGCACGTTTCGCATTATCCTGAACTTCAAACCGTCGTTGAAACCATCGATATAATCGAAGATTTCGTATAAATTGCGTAATTTTCAGTGTTTTTCGAATTTTTCTTGGTCCAAAAACGATTAGTTCAGCAGCCTCATCATTTAGATGATTTGGAATACCATTTGAAGTTGGAAGAGTTTGTCGAATCCAAACTTCATTGTCTTCTTCTAACGGTAAACCCATTTCGATATTTTGAGCAGGATCCGAAAATTTTCGAAGAGTTGTATTTGGGATAATCATAGCTTGTTTTGCACCAATCAATAAAGATCCGCGAGCAGAATCAACTGTTTTATCTGAAACAAACAAAAAAATACACTCGGAAAGATTTTCATGTTGACTTACGTCTATAAAAACTTCGAGATGAAATATAAGTAACCCATGCAAATTCAAGAAGAGCTCCAAAAATGAAAGTCAAACATGCTCCAATCCAAACATCGATAGCTTTTGTATAAGAAACTGGGGGAAGTTTTGCATTGATACCGGATGCTTGGGTTGTCATTGTTAGAAGAGTTGTAACTCCTAAAGTAACTCGAGCTGGAACTGCTCCACGATCCAACCAAAAGGAAACCCAAGAAACAATTACAAGCATAGTTGAAGGAATATAAAGTTGTAGGAGATAATAACTGAATTGTCGACGAAGTTCAAGTTTTGTTCGAAGACACGAATATACTCCTGTATTTGTTTGACTTGTGCATAAATCTGTTGTTACATTAGTCAATTCAAAACTTGGAAGTGAAGAATTTAGACCATTCTTTAGCTGCACGGGATTTTCAGGTTTCCATCGATATTCGATATCACTTTCTGTATAAGCATACGAAGCCAAATCAATTAGACAAACTTGAACATCCATTGGATAATCATTCAAATGCATCGGACAGGATAAAACCATTGATATTCTTACAGAATATAAGATTTTACCATCTTTATGAATTCTGATTAGAACATTTGGTTTATCAATAAGATGTCGATGTGCCATTTTTTCGTTCTGAAAAATTATTTGTTTAGTAAACATTCTAATTGAAAATACCTGAAAAAAGCTGTCTGGCATCCAAATTTTTTGCCCTGCTGTCAAAATGAGAAACGATGGATTTTCGTCGTTTGGTGTTCCATACGCCAATCTTCCATCAACCCATTCTTCTCGAAATGTTAATTGAACACTATATTCCATATTTACATCATCAATTTTCGAAATACTTCTGATTAACATGTTAACATTCACAATAACAGCGCCGTGAGTGCCTTAAAAGTTGAAGTTAGTCAGGTCTACGTTAGTTTGGCTAATATATGATTATTAGCTTTGTTGCACTATGTTTTTGGCTCACCGGGAATAGTTAGATTGATTCCAGGGGGTCGAACTCGCCAATCATAACCATGTTCAAGAAGTTTTTTGATGATTTCGGTATCGGAAGCAGCATCAGCAGAACTGCAAAAATTCAAAACTTTTAAGTGATGAGTTTGGCCTAGTATTGATTAACATGACCTAATTTCCTGGACGACAAAATGTTCGTATCTGAATCGGATTCAGATTTTGTCCTTGAGAAATCAGTGTGGGATCAGAAAATTATTTTCAAGATCTTCCAATTTTCATTTTTAGAATTTGGTATGACATTCTTGTGATTTGACAAACAAAGACTTCCTAGACAACTAGACCTCCCAAGAGAACTAAAATTATTATTGGAATCTGGTATGTCTGAGGTTTGTTTCATGTTAGCTACGAGCCACCTCGAAACTTACCATAACTCGAAAAGGGTGCATATTAGAAATACAATAACCAACAATCGTCTCCTCATCATTGATTTCGTTTATTTCACAAGTTTCGATAGTCAACAAAAACAAAAAAAAGTGTGAATATGAGTTAGCAGAGCAAATGGACACTACTAATACTCACTCAACCCTTTTTCTAACTCGACTCGCCACAAAAATTGGAAAACCTCATCATATAACGAGGTTAATGAGCCATTAGAATACGAGATGGATCATCATCAGGGTGTGAAGAAAAAATAGGAGAAGATTTATTTGGAGAAAAAGAGGAGGGTGAAGATGGAATTTGATCCGAAAGTCTGTCAAAGAAAAAATAATATGAAGATGTTGCGATTCAAGTTAGAAAGAAATAATATGACGAGATAAAAAATAGAGAAGGGATATGTAAACAATTAGAGGTATAACCCCAAGATACCTAGAAAAAGTACAATGATCTGAAGACAAAAAAAATAACGAGCTATCTGATCCTATTATAAATTATTAATCCGCGGGATTAATTTCGCTCCGTTATAAGGTGTCGGCGAAAAAAAATGCGGAGTATGACGTGAGAATCTTTGAACTTGTCCAGAAAGAAAAATTTGCATTTTACACTTTTGGCAAAACTTCAACGAAAGACCAAAAAAACGAAATGTTTTCTAGCGGAAATGCCCTTCCGGAAAGAAACTTTTTCTACATACACGTGTATTATTTTCAACGGTAGGAAAAAAGAAGAAAGTGAGAAGAAAGAAGAAGTGGGGTGAAAAATTGAAGAGCGTGAGAACGAAATAAAAGTTTTTTGAAACATCCTGACAAGTTTTAAATAGATTCAATTACTGTGGGAATCGATTTCGCGTGTTTTGGTGGAAAGAAGGCTTGAAAGGAGCCAGGAATATTTTTTTAAAGATTCTGATTTAGCAGAAGTTCGAGATTTTTTGTTAAAAAAGATATCTTGCACCAAAACACAACATTCAAAGAGTCTGGGAAACGTTTAAAATTTCAGGCTTTGCAAAACTGAACTTTTTGAAATTTTGATCTAGGAAGTAACATAAGACTCTTAAATTTCAAAAAAAAATCATTCATATAATTATCAAAAATTAATATCTAGATATGAATCCTTGACAACTAGGATTTCTAGGATTGACTGCTTGCCATAGAAATTTTAAAGACGCGGGTCCTAGACACTAGGTGCTATACTCTTGTTTTGTTTTTTTCTCAAACAGTAGATTTCAAAAATCACCAGACCTACTTGATTTTTGAACCACTCTAACTAGAATTGCGCCGAATTTTTAAACGAAATGTGACTAACATTTTCGGAAATGTTTCAGAAACAAAAATCTGGAATAATTCATTTGGTATAACAAGAATAATGAAGGGAATTGAATTGAAAGTGCAATTCATTGAATCGAAAATTTTTAAAGTTTTTCGGAGGATTCTGTATAATATTTTTCAAAAATATAGTAGAGCAATTTTGAAAGGAAAGGAAAAGAAAATAAATAATAATACTAATCAAAAATGTGTGAACATTTTGAGGAACTCTATAAAAATATTTTGTGAAGAGTTCCCAAAAATCTTTTTTTCTGATGCACAAAAAAACACACAAAGCAAAGAAGAAAGTTCACCTTGATTGAATTTACTCGTATGTCAACTGACTGTGAAACGGAAAATGTTAAAAAGAAAAAAAAACGAAGTAACACACAAAAAAAACGAAGATTAGGTTATGAATGAACAACAGAATTTTTTTTCTAAAGTTGTGCTCTTTTTCGTTGAAAATTACATTGAAGAAACACAAAAACGAGAAGGTTTTTGAAAAAAAGTTGAAAAAAACAGAGAAAAACGAGAAGATTTAAATTGGAAAAAGAAGACTTCCTTAAAACGTAAAACGGTTTTTGGAGTCGGAATAATTGCAGAAAAAAAAGATTTTGAACAGGTGAAAAAATCACAAAAACTTACATATCTTATGGCTGTGAAATCGAAATGAAATGAGGAAAACAAGTGTTCGGGGGTGGAGAATTGAATTAGACGGCAATTAGAGATTTGATCTAATCAAATAAAATTCGAAATGAAAATGAAAAAAACTAGGATTATTGAATTGTCGTTCACGCCATAAATTTGATTTTTCGAACAATTTTATATTGTCATTCCGAAAAAAAAAGAACCTTGGAAGAGAACCGCAATGGCCTAGGAAACCAATACTACAGTAGACTTCGCAAAATTTTGGAGTCTATTTGAAAAATGAAATGCGAAATTTACACGCTGGCTATTTGCCAACCAGTTTGATATGCATGTGTCACGTCATTTTTAGTCTACTGTACGTTCTTCAAGAAGTTTTTTGATGATTTCGGTATCGGAAGCAGCATCAGCAGAACTGCAAAAATTCAAAACTTTTAAGTGATGAGTTTGGCCTCTAGTATTGATTAACATGACCTAATTTCCTGGACGACAAAAAGAGCGCCAATTCAAACGGGGGTTCTTTTATTTTCGGAATGACAACAACTGGAAATCACATGCAAAAATGTTCAACAAATTCTGAAGTTATTCCAAGCTCAGATCTACACGACTAGGAAGAGTATAAGGAAAACCAGGCGGCTACAGACGAGCTGAAAAGTAAGCCAAGGTTCACTTTAAGCCTAAGCCAAAGATCGACAGTGGATTCGAATCTAAAGGTAAAGGCCAAGTCTTATAAAAAGTTTAACACCTGACCTCGTTGTGAAAACCAGGTCAAATGACGTTTTGCCTTGAGCACAGTTTGTATTTTTCCCAAGAAACAATTCCCGAAAAACCTACCAACAAAAAAACAACAGCAGTCTCCATAATAATATTCTTCTACACATTTTCATTATAGCTCTTTTTTTTGCTTCTTCTTCTATCTATTCATCTAATTTTTTCGGCTGTATGGCCGGAGAAAAATCGCTCCATGTGAGAAAAAGAAAAATATGAATAACTGACTGAATGACTGGAATAAGGAGAAGAAAACAAAATACTCCCAAACACACACACAAACGAAATAAATAAATATCTACTATGTAGAAAAAATAAATATTATGATGATGATGATGACGAAGAAGAAGAATAGGACCAGCGGAGGAAAAATGTTGAAAAAATGTGTGTATACGGATGTTGCGGTTATAAATTGCACATGGAAGACAATTAGGAGAACAAGGAAAACGAAAAAGGAAAAATGAGTTCTTTTTTCCTCTTCGTTTTGTTTTTAGGGTCGTCTAGATAGATAGATCACCGGAAAATTTTAATTTGTCAAAAACGGGTTGCGTGACTGACCTTGAAGCACTTTCCGGAACAGAAGTAGGAGGCTGGGTTACTGTAGAAAATGTTGTTGGAGGTGGAGTTGAGGTGGTTCCGGGTCGCCATTTTTTTGGAGTTGTTGGCGCTTTGCCAGTTTCAAATTCTTCCAAGATTTCATCCACATAATCGTCTTGATACTGTAAGAAAGAGGGTTTGGAACATTTTGATATTTTTTTGGTTTTTTCATTGTGAGCTCCTTTGAAATTTGAAAACCAGAGATCCTTTGTGGATGTTTTCATCTTTGCAAAAAAATGTTTGATGTCTTGATTTTTTTGCGGAAAATCGGGGGTTTCTAGAAAATTGGTGCAGAGCCATTCTTCTTCTAGATTATTTTTAGAGCAAAGTCACAATTGATCTTCAATAGTTTGTACTCAACATAGTTGCTATTTTTGAAAGGTTACACAATTCCACAGATCAATAGGAAAAAAAAAGAATTTTCTATTTAAATCCAAAAAAAATCCATTTTTTCTCAGAGAACCTCTCAATTAATTATTAATCTTCAAAATCGAATCATTTCCAATTTTCGCAAAAATTCCCACGAGTTCCCTGCTGTTTTTCATCTTCAATTCTTTATCCAAAATTCAATCAAACATCAAAGCTGTGAATCTAATTTTGAGTCGTGTTTTTTTCAAAATCTCAAAAGATTGAACGAGTAAATAAATACATGAATTCTAATTGGTTTTATTCAGAATCAAAATAGAACACGTGGAAAAACTATAATTTTTTTTTGGAGAATGGACAATGTGTTCGTAATAACTCACATGATGTTTTCCTTGCGATCCAATTTTTGGAAAATTTGAATATCCTTGTAGCAAATTGAAATTATTGAAGAGGAAAAATAATAGTAAAAATATCACCATTTTTTCGGAAATTCTGAAAGTTATTGAAATTAGAGGCAAAAAAAGAAGCCAAAAAGAAAATAGAAAAAAAAAAGAAAAAACATATTATTACTTCATTTTGGAAATTTGGCGAAGCGTAACAAAACAAGAAACAACTCGAGAGACTGATTATATAATATTTTGGTGTTTTCCTAATTCTCACGCTAGCTGATCCAAAAATAATAATGAGATGAGATGCGATGCGATGAATGAAAACTAAATCACTACGATTCAATCTCGAAACCAAAAAAAAATAAGAAAAAACCACAGATTTTTCAATGAGCAAGAATAGACTCATTGTACTAATTAGTGCCGTAAAGTTTTTTTTGTTTTCGAAAATATATTTTCCTTTTTGGTGTCCAGTAGAAAAGAGGAAAAATGTCATTTTCAGATGGTGCGGATTAGTGCGCGAGATGAGATTGAAATTTCCAATTTCATGGATTTCCTTCTTTTTTTTTGGAAAAAATGGGCTTTGGGATTCCGAATTTTCTTTTTGCAAAAAGCATATAACCCATGAATAGAATTTAATTTTGATATACGAATATCAAAATATCAACTAGCAATAAATATATTTATTTCAAAAAAAAAACTTGTGATATTTTTCAGACTTTACCTAACTCATGTGTGAATAGAATTTTTGATCAAATTTTATTCTCAAAAAAAAAAACAGAAATTGTTATGTTATGTTGTCTCGCACTTTTGTCTCCTCTTTAAAAAAGGGAGAACCCAAAACTGAATTCATCTTTAGTCACAAATCAAATTTTCGAGAACAACTAGTATTGTTCTTGAATCAAATTCAATTCAACTCAATTCGATGAACGTTTTGAGAAGAAAAAAATGTGAGAAGAATGAAGGAATGAACATTTTATGAGTGAGCAACCGATATATTTTCGGAAACGCCTAAACTTTTATGGTTTTCAGAAATAAATATTTTATGAGATCTTATAGTTCAGATTCTCCATTTATTTGTTGATGAAAAAAATCGAAGTGACTTTCGGAACCAGCTTCCATTGCAAATTGAAGACTTTCTCTTTTTGATTGTTTGATAAATTCGAGTTTCCGATACATTAAAATTGTCACAATTATGCTGTAGAGTGGGAGAAAAATTGCTACTGGAAATTTTTCAAGTTTAGTTTTCATTTAATCAATAACAAATCTCACATTCAGTTAAAGCGATTTGATTTGGCATACTCAATTGTCCTTGTTGCTTCTTCAAAATCCACAACACAATTCCAATTATCATGAAAATCACGAAACCGAGAAACATAAGATTTTTAGCGAAAGTTAGAGCTTTCATCGATTTGATACTTTGATCTAATGTAAATCGATCACTCAAAGAAATTGTAAGCTTGTTTCTTTTCATCTGAAGAAAAAACAAACATCTGCTGACGCAAAAGATTAAAAAAAAACTCACTTCATTCCATCTTAATAGAACTTCGAAAACAATTCGTGAGAAAATATGCGTGACAAGAACAATCGCAATGTGAACTTGGTAGATATTTCCTTCTACAAATGATAGAACTTGACAATAACAATTATTTGTATGGACATTTTTTGAATACAAACTTGATAGAAAAAATGAGGAAAATATAAATTGAAGAATAGCAAGAAGAATTCCAAACCATATTCCACAATGTTCATAAGAAGATGAGAATACTGTAGCTGCTAATCGTTCCAAAACCAGTGAAATTGATGTTGCAGAAGATGTATACATTCCAGCATTGAAAATAAATCGAAAACATTTACAAAATAACGTTGGTGGTTTATGAATTTTGGGATAAAATTCATAATTGTAAAGGTCACTGGAATGGAGAAAAACTCTGAAATATTAACATTTGTTTGTTTGAAGAAAAACATTTCTCACCTTGACGAAGTGTGAGTTAGAAGCGCTATTAAATGAACTCCAATTTGTATTCTAGTATTTTTATGGAATATTTTGATCGATTTCAAATAATAAATTGAGAAAACTAGTATTGGTATAGAAATTAATGAAGTTATCAAATTCCAAAACAAAGACATACGAAGAAAGTTCGAATTTGCATAATCTTTAATTTGACATTTAGTTTCATCTAACATCTTTGTGGGTAATACAATTCAGAATGAGGACCACAATATGTTCAAAAAATAATTGCAATCTATCAATCGGGAACATTCAAACATATGTGTATTTCTTCTGACGTCACGGATTCACCCACCGTTTGGTCGCAAACTTCAAAATACTACTCATTTACTTTTTTAATCAACAACATGCACTCGGAGCTTTATTAAATTAAACAAAAAAAAAACACAATTAACTGATTTGTTTTGCAAAAAGTGTAAAATATGCATCGGATCCGGTATGAATCGCTTTATTCAAATTTTTTTTGTCCTCCTTGTTTATAGTTTTCAAATGCTTATAAATCAAAATTGGAACAATTATCGAATATAACGGAAGAATGTGAACTGTTTCAACTAATGCCAAATACATTGGTTTTGAGAAGGCATAAGATGTTAAGTGAAGTGTTGGTGTAACGATTGATAAAATTGTGAATACAAAAGTACTGTAGTTTATGGCATGGGTGAGCACATTTATTGATCAAATACTTTGATCCAAATTATATCGAGTGCTCAACGAAATTGTTTGACGAGTTCGAAGTTTCTGTAAGAAAAAGTTTATTTTTAGTATTACGACAATTCCAATCTTACTTGATTTTTTCTCATCAGAACTTTGAACATTAGTCGAGCAATAATCTGTGTCGCTAAAATAAAGTACAGAGGTATGACAACAAAAAATATATTCCCTCGAGAACTGGCAATTGTTTGACAATAATATAAAACATTATTACCGGGTTGAAAACTTGCATAAAAATAAAGACTTCCAATAAAACTAGTAGCTAAAAGTATTTGCACAGAAACTAAAGCAATTCCATAATTTGGACCACAATGTTCATAATTTGAAGAGAATACGGTAGATGCATATCTTTCTAAAACCAAACAAATTGAACACATTGATGAAAGTGCAAGACCGATATTATAGAATGCACGCAGAATTAAACATCGATAAAATTTTGGAATTATTTCACAAGCAGATGAATTACCACCCAGAGAAAAATAATTGAAAAGATCAAGAGAATGTAAACCAAGTCTGAAATAAACATATTATTTTTCACGTGAAATTTACGATTTCATTTCCCATTTTTTATTTTTAAAAGCAGGTTATTTTTATTTGATTGTGTTCTTAAAATCAAGTAAAGAAAGAAATACCTTCCAATAACATGAATCAGAAGAGCAATCAGATGAACAAATATTTGCATTTTTGTATTTCTATGAAATGTATCAGTTTTCCAAATATAAATAATTGATTTTACTAAAATTGGAAATGCAACAATTGCAATTATCAAATTGACAATTAGTGAAATACGAAGTTCTATTGAATCCACATAAGTTTGCATAACATCACAATTTGGAGAAACTGAATATTCCATCTGAAATTTTAAAAATTCTAGATAGTTTTCTAATATAGAATCAAATAAAACAGTTTTGAAAAAAGCCAATAAAGAAAAATGAAAAATAAGTTCTGATTCTTAGCGTTATATGCTATTATAAAAAGGTCTCCTGTGAAATTCCCAATTGGCTCGGTTAGTAATCCAATAAAGTTCATTATTGAAAATTGCACTCATTGTCTGGTTCTTGATTTTTTACATGACCATGACCCATCAGAGTTCATATTGAGATCTGGAACTATTTCTAGAAAGTAAAGATGATTTATTCTTGAGAGATATAATGAATCCGTCAGGAAACATAAGTGAGAAAACCAAGCAAATCTAATGAGCCAAACTGTGCTCATAACAATTCGTGATTCCACAGAATTGACGTATTCTCAAAAAATGTTCCCAAAATTCATAGAATCACCATGTTTCAATGGTTTTCAAATTGTCACCACGAAACGGAACTTTGCTTGTTCTTTTGATTCTTAATTTTTCAATTGCATGAAAATTGTTGTGATTCACGATGTCTGAAAATATCCCATTTTTTTCTATTAGGAATTCAAAATTTTCTAAACTCGTAAACAATCTTGCAAGATATACACGTTTAATAAAATTTTATTTTATCAAATTGTGTTCCAGCTGACGAACTGCACAGAATATTTTGATCAAGTTCAAAGTTTGAAAAATAACATTATTAATGAATAAATGACTTTTTTCGAAAAAATGTGTTATGATCAAGACACGTTTTCGGAAATTTTATAATTTTCCAAAAATACTTTTGTCATCTATGAGTCTTCGAAAATCATACGACAGGATGATTCCCTCGAGTTCTGACTCAAAAATATAATTTAGTTTTTATTATCATCAAAACAAGTGTGATACAATTTCTGATTTTTCATGTTTTCACACTATCCAAGTTCTATATTTTCAACATTTCGTTCAGATTAGCAAAATCAGTGCCTTTCAAGTGAACTTCTATCTTTCTCTCAGAATTCCCTTTAATGTACCCGAAGTTTCTAAAAATCCAATTAGAACTTCAATGCGTAACTTACCGAGAAACACTTGGATGGTGTAATGTTTTCTGCGGAAAAAACGTGTTTATTTATAAATTGAAAGATTTCCAGATAATCAACTATTTTTCCAAACAAATCACCAAATTGTTCCTCAAATTGTTATTTACTTCCATTCATTTTTTTGTTACTCTTTGGTTGTTATTTTCAGAGGTGTTTTCTAATATATTTTTTTTATTGAATGAACTTTTGTTATTCACAAATTCGCACAAGATTTTTGGTTGTTAAAGAACTTTCAGTTTATATCAGGTTGTTCATTATTGCCTTTAAAATGATCAAAATGAATTCATATAAAAAGGATATTCAACTATGATATACCCTCTTTGTGTTAATCAGCTATTATGTAGCAAGCACACTGTTGTGGCGTTATACGCCTTGGGTAGCCGACATGCAGAAATAGAGCTGCGACTAAAAAATAGTCAACGCCAAATAAAGATGAGTGTACGGACAGGATCGGTAGTTTAGTGGTAAAACTCTCGTCGCGTAAACGAGCATCGAGGGTTCGATTCCTTCCTGTTCCTTTTTCTGTCTCTCTTCTTTAACTTTCAGTTTATATCAGGTTGTTCATTATTGCCTTTAAAATTATCAAAATGAATTCATATAAAAAGGATATTTTTGGTTGTAATAAAATATTTTTTGATTTCAGATGGAATATTCAGTTTCTCCAAATTGTGATGTTATGCAAACTTATGTGGATTCAATAGAACTTCGTATTTCATTGATTGTCAATTTGATAATTGCAATTGTTGCATTTCCAATTTTAGTAAAATCAATTATTTATATTTGGAAAACTGATACATTTCATAGAAATACAAAAATGCAAATATTTGTTCATCTGATTGCTCTTCTGATTCATGTTATTGGAAGGTATTTTTTTACTCGATTTTATGAACATAATCAAATAAAAATAACGTGCTTTTAAAAATAAAAAATGGGAAATGAAATCGTAAATTTCATGTGAAAAATAATATGTTTATTTCAGACTTGGTTTACATTCTCTTGATCTTTTCAATTATTTTTCTCTGGGTGGTAATTCATCTGCTTGTGAAATAATTCCAAAATTTTATCGATGTTTGATTCTGCGTGCATTCTATAATATTGGTCTTGCACTTTCATCAATGTGTTCAATTTGTTTGGTTTTAGAAAGATATGCATCTACCGTATTCTCTTCAAATTATGAACATTGTGGTCCAAATTATGGAATTTCTTTAGTTTTTGTTCAAATACTTTTAGCTACTAGTTTTATTGGAAGTCTTTATTTTTATGCAAGTTTTCAACCCGGTGATAATGTTTTATATTATTGTCAAACAATTGCCAGTTCTCGAGGCAATATATTTTTTGTTGTCATACCTTTGTACTCTGTTTTAGCGACACAGATTATTGCTCGGTTTATGTTCAACGTTTTAATAAAAATAAACAAGGTTAGATTGAAATTCGGTTTCACTTTCAAAATTGAATGTTTTCACAGAAACTTCGAACTCGTCAAATAATTTCATTGAGCACTCGATATAATTTGGATCAAAGTATTCGATCAATAAATGTTTTGACACATGCTATAAATTATAGCACATTTGTGTTTATTGTTTTATCTATTGTTACAACAACACTTCATTTGTTTTCTTCCCATTTTTCAAAACCAGTTTACATTGCTCTAGTTGAAGCAGTTCATATCCTTCCATTATATTCCATCGTTGTTCCAATTTTGATCTACAAGAATTTGAGTGATATTAATAAAATGGATAAGAAGAATCTCAATAAAGCAATTCATACTGGATCCGATGCATATTTTACACTTTTCGCAAAACAAATCAGTTAATCAAAACATTTGCTTATTAATTTTTTTCCCAATGAAATCTTCAAATATATACTTATTCTAAAACTCAGCAATCAAACTTGTTCTAGTTTTTATGGTAATTTCTATTTTTAGAATATTTTCAATCATTCCTGTGACGCTAAAATTCTCTTCGGAGATTTGGATAATTGAAACTAGAGTTTTTCTAATCAAGTGAGAATATAAAAACAAAATTAGTCTACGTCGCCTACACTATTTCAGAGTTGTGATTTATCGAAACATTTTTGACAAATTTATTCTCAAAAACAAAATTAACCAATTTGAACTACAGTAGTATTCTTTTTCCGCGATGAAAAAGCTTCTGATTGAATTTCTTGAATTTTTGTTGGAAACATCAATTGTCGAAGTGTTTTTTGAGTTGTCATAAATATCAAAATATTCACAACTCCTTTGTTCAAATTCATCAAATACATAACATTTGAATTGACAAATGGATAAAAATAAGTTATCAAATCAGGTATTGTAAATAGAATAAATGTGCTTCCTGTTATTAGAGCCACTGTTTTTGTCATACTCAATAATCTTTTATTGTTTTTCGTAGAACCGGGAACAAGTTTTGTGTGATTTTGGATACTCTGTGAACGCTAAAATTATATTTGAAACAATTAGGAAAACTTATCTTACCAGGCACATTTTCACAAAAATTGGAACGTAGATAAAAATACATAAGATTGTACAAACTATCCGAATTGTTCGATAATAAACATACCAGTTTACTGTAATTGATTGATTCAGCAAACAATTCATTGTAAACTGAGAATTGAAGAAAAATAAGTATGAAAAATTATGCATTCCATAAACTTACGTTTTTCACAAGTCGATTTTCATAAGCTCCAGTTAACCCAGGAATCCATAAAGGTATTAAAATTAAATATGGTAAAAACATGATCGAGTAAGAATATTCATGATGTAATTTGATGTAGAAAAATGGGAAAAATATACAGATAAATCTATCGATGGCAGTGGAAAAAAGTTGAATTCCAGCCATTATTGTTATAATTATAAAAAGTTGATTATGAATTGTGGAGAAACAATCAAACATCGAAACAAGCGGAAAATCTGAAAAAGTATGACAGAATATAATGTAGGCAAGTACATTATAGTTTCTGACAAAAAAAAATAGAAAAGTCATTACTTACATTCGTATTTGAGAATAACAATAAGTCGAAAAACTCCAGCACTGAAATAAGTCATACCAAAAAATATATCAAAAACAATACACGATCCAATAACCACAAATTCTTTTTGACATCTCAAATTTGGATGACTGAATAACTTGATCGCCAAAAATATATTGACCAGCAGAATGAGAAATCCTTCCGAAATATACATAACAATTGAGAACTTATCATAACTTGCAGTGGTTTTTGTAGAGAAAACTATGTCAGAACTCATTTGTTTGCAGAAATGAAAAAAAAAGAACAAAAATATAAAAAAGAGTTATGAAGGAATGAGAATAGAAATAATAAATAGAGAGTAATTGAATTGGTTTCAATCAAATTTGTTCCAGGTGACTTTCGAGACCGCGGGGGTAGCAGACACGAGGAAAACGTGTTGCAGAATGGAAATTGGTACAAGAGGCTAAAGAATATTTGTTTTGGTAAGATTTTTTTGTTTTGACGATGAGAGTTTATAAAAAGCTCTTGAACTTTTATCTACATGTTTTCAAAAATAAAGAAAATTAAAACCAAAACAAAAAAAAAAGTTCAAAATTTTCATTCGTTAATTAATTCAAACAGCATGTATTAATATTGTTGGAGTAACTTTTCTTGATGAAAACATTTCAGAATTCATCATATTTTTATCTTTCATTGGAAACATCAACGTTCGAAGTGTTTTTTGAGTCGTCATAAATATCAAAATATTCACAACTCCTTTGTTCAAATTCATAAGGTAGAAGATATTAGATGTTATGAATGGGTAAAGCATTGTTATCAAATCAGGAATCGTAAATAACACAAAAGTACTTCCAGTTATCAATCCAACAGTTTTCGTCATATTCAATAATCTTGTATTGTTTCTCGAACTTCCGGGAATCAATCGAGTATGTTTGTAGACACTCTAACAAAAACAAAGATTATTATGAGCGAGTTACATTATTTTTGAAAATGAAGAAACTTACATAGAATACTTTTGAAAAGACTGGAATATAAATGAGGATACATAAAACTGTACACAATATTCTGATTATTCGATAATTTGTGTACCATAAAACAGGTATCGATTGATTCAGCAAACAATTCATGGTAAACTGAAAAAATAACCATAACCAACGAATTTTGAAAAATTACTCACATTTTTGATTTCTCGATTTTGAAATGCTCCAACGGCTCCAGGAATCCATAATGGTACCACAAAAAAATACGAAATAAACATGAGACAATATGCATATTCCACTTGTAATCGTATATAAGAAAATGGAAAGAAGATGCAGAAAAATCTATCGATTGCGGTTGCCAAAAGTTGAATTCCAGCCATTATTGTGATTATTATAAATAATTGATTATGAACAGTTGCAAAGCAATCAAACATTGAGACAAGAGGGAAATCTGAAAAATGTTTGATATCTTCTGATCTCTATCCCACTGGTTCAAGTTCCCACAAATAAGATTCAATATAACTTACAATCATATTGCAGAATCACAATGAATCTGTATAATCCAGCGCTGAAATATGTGATCCCGAAAAATATATCGAATATAATACAAGACCCGATTACTACAAATCTGAAATTCAACGGCAAGTTTCAAATCAGTTTCAGTGTTTTTTTTTTAAAGAACCCTACTCTTTTTGTGCACGAAGATGTCGATTTGTGAATAATCTGACAGCCAAAAACATATTGACCAACAGCACAAAAAGTCCTTCCGAAATATAAATAAATATTGAGAATTTATCATAATCTGCGGTCCTTTTTGTTGAAAAATCGAGCATTATTATTGTTAGAGTTGCTTGAAGAAAAATGTGACCACCAAAAGCACTTTTATACTAGTATCTAGCAAAATATTAACAGCGTGATTGAATCAAATTCAATTTATTTTTTATTATTAGTCAGACTTATTTGTGGGCTGCAAAAAAAAGTTCCTAATAAAAAAATGATTAGGCGCCTAAAGCGTATAATAATAAATCTTTGTTTTTATGATTACGGAAACTGTGAGTAGTGGGAAAAAAGCAGAGAACAATTTGGAGAAACAACGTATGCAAATTTCTTGGAACATGGATGACTTTAAAGATGTTCAATGCTTCTATTGAAAAAATAAAACCAATTAAGTTTCATTGTGTCTGCAAAGGTGAATAGTTTGATTATTTGAGAAATCATAATATGAGGGAAATTGCTTTATGTACATATAGCTTTGTTTTCAAAAATTTGGGTGACAGAGAATTTTACGCCGAATTTTGATCTAGCCTACTGTAGGTTTTTGAAAGTGCCGAATCATTTATTCATTTCAATATGTAAAAAAAATTCCAAAAAAAAGATCAAATTGAAACGGAATGCACAAAAATTCTGGGATTTGGGACATATCTTGGGCGACGGAAAACAAAATTAAGAACATGTTTTCGAATCAAAGCATGAAACACAAAATAAATTAGAAAGTTGACCAAAGAGCTCGAATAAACGATTGAAGACCCGATCAAATATTGAAGAACGATTGGAGTTTCCGCGAAGAATTCTTGATTATTTTTGCGAATCACATTGTATGCTCCGTCGATTGCCATAATTATCATAATAACCACTGCTTGCATAACAAATATATTCTCTTTTGTTCGACGATTTTCAGCAGATGTTCTTGAAATTCGCGGAGCTGTTGATGCATTACAAAGTCGACGAAGTTTCACGTAAATGACAACGAATATATTGAAAATGCACGTGAGAATTAGAACATAATACGTTTTTTCGAGATAATGTGATGTTTTCCATTGATAACAATCAATTGACCAAAGATAGTTCAATGGTGTCAGAATATAATGACAATCATTGATAAAATATACCATATTGAACAATGTTGTGATCCCCTGAAAATCTCTTTTTTGTCTATTTATTAAATGTGATTAGAAGAAGTAAAACTAACCCAAATACTGTAAGAATAATAAGTCAAATGATCTTGAGAGAAAAACACATTTTTTTCTGGCGATAGAACCACAACAAAACGATTGATTGACATCAGAAAAGTTAAAAGGAATCTGAATTGTGTTGCTGTCATATAAATAAAGCTGAAAATTCCAAGTGTTTTGAAATTGACATCATCGAAGAACCAGCTTGGTTCAATCACCAAATGTTGACAAATATTCAAGATCAATTCAGCTGTTATCATATTCATCATATAGACCTTGGTTTTAAGGACTCTTTTATTGATGACAAGATGAAGCAAAACAAAGTTGAATGAATAACTTAGAAGATGAATCAGAATTATGAAAACCCGGATAATATCGATCAAAACTTCTTGCGCATAGCTGAGCGCCATTTTGAGTTGCTAACCAAAAGTTTGAGAATGAATAGTATAGTGAAAAATTTTCAGGGGGCTGGCTTGCTGAAAAATACAAAAAAACTAGCTTAAAACTACAATCAGTCAGAGTAGTTCTTCGGAATAAATATAAGTTAATCAGCAGTATTCATTCGATGCAAGTTAGTCATCACGTGGAAGGAGTAAAGCACATTTTTTGCACATAAAATGGATTTATTTGAATGATTCCAAAAAATTTGGATTACTGTAGAATTTTTGGTGCTAAATGCATTTGTTATAATTTTTTTAAACCGCAAAATTTTGAAAATAAAAAAATTTGTTCATATAATTTTGTTCGGCGTCAAAAAACATCTGATTACTGTAGTTCAATCTCAACATTTTGACACAAAAGATATTTTCTCAAAACTGAGTTACTGTAGATTTTTAGAATTAGTCAACTTTTTTTTCTCGTTTCCAAAATTCTTCACTTTCAACCCAAATTTAGCAAATAAATGGTACTCTTTGTTATTTTCTTCTTCTTTTTTCTCTCTCAAATTCTACCGGTCGATGTTATCAATTAATTGTGTGTCGCTGAACTTGACAATAAAAAATTGTAATTCATTTTTTCGTCAGTCTGTCAAATTGTCTTTTTTCTTGTTCAAGTCGAGAAAAATAATGGAAATATGGTTCTGAAATATTTTCTATTTTTTGTATCGACTAGTTTTGCTTTGTAAGTTTATTGGGGATGGATTTTAGTGATGTTAAATTGTACATTCTAAAATCTGTGGTTGGAAAAAGTTTGACGTCAATGAATAAGAACGAAAATATTGAAGGATTTCTTTGATATTCAAATTTTTTGGGGATTTTTCTAAGGGCTTTTCGAAATGGAACCTTGAAAAATTGATTGAACCAAAACTAACCAGTTCCTTTTTTATCTCACCTTTCTCCCAACCAGAAATAATTTCCAGAGGTCCACCTGGAATATCAATCGATGATACTCCAATAACCGTAACTTCTGCTCGCACAGCACCTCCTCAAGTGATCTTCACACCTGCAACAACACTTCGTCCACCACCAGTTCGACGTGTAGTCGCAGTTGCAACAACACAACGTCCAGTTGCGCAGCCTCAACAGAAATGGCCACAATCTCAATCTCAAGATCCTTGGAGTGACAATCGTCCACCACCTCCACCCTGGTGGGATAGACCTCCTCCGCCTTGGGGATGGCCACATCCACCCCCGCCGCCACATCATAGACCTCCGTGGGGTTGGCCACCTCCGCCACATCATCGCGGATGGCCACATCCGCCGCCGCCACCGCCTCCAGAATGGGATAATAATCAATGGGGTTGAAGAATTTGAAGAAAAATGTGTATTCAATACAAAAATATTGGGTATTTGTAAATAAATAACTTGATATCAAAAAGTAACAAAACAAGAATGAATAATCCGGGGAGATCGGGGTTAAAACGGGTATAGTAAAAATTAAATTAAAAACCAATCAGATTATTGTGGTGGGAAATCGCACATGATTCCAGTTGTATCGAGAGCTGAATAAATGAAAATGTTGCGAAGTGGGTTTTTTCCTTCGGATAAAGCTTTGATGGCTTCTTGTCCCATAAGACCACCGACAACAGCGCAAGTTGGAGTAAGTTGTGGATTGAAGAGACTGCAAAAAGAGGAATTTATTTCATTATGTCACAATTCTTATGTATGTTCATTTTTTCAGAGTTACGTGAGATTTTTCCGCTAAAATTTCCGAAATTTGGTTGGTAATTCGAGTGTTTTTTTTCGAGAACCGGTTTTTAATCCAATAAACTGTTCAAACTAATTTGAACTGATTGAAAACATAAAATTAGGTTTGAATTATTCGAGTCCAAGAGAAAAAAGCAGATTACCTTTCGAAAATTCAAAACTTGATTTACTATTTTAAAAAATGTTCACGATTTTATTCAAAATTAATTTCCCAGTTCACGTTTCTTCATAGTGGAACATCGGTCATTTCTCGATGTTTTGTGAGTGCTAATACGCAGCTAGAATTCTATGAATTTTAGTGAGTTGAATCTACAAAGTGCCATTAGTTACATACTTGAAAATTTAGATAAATGACTATAGAAGAAAAAAACTTTTCGATTTTGCCAAATGTTCGGGACTCTAATGGTAAGTAAAATGTTGGGAAACCTATGTATTTTAGGGCCAAGTTGAGAATTTGGCATTATAACACTAAAACCTCCAGAGGTATTTTAATATTTCAATAAAAATCACAAAAAAAACTCACTGATCAAACTTTTCCGGTTGAACAGTTTGTTGTTCTTTCAAATGATTTCCATTCTTCACTTCTTCTTCCCAAATTTCTTCCAAAACTCGCAAATCGGCGTCTTCACCATTTCCAGTAAATCGCGATTCTTTTTGTGCTCGCAGAATCGATTTCACCAAAAAATACGAGGATGGGATAATTCGTTTGCATTTTCTCAAAAGTTTTTTCTGGCTCCAATCAACATTAAAAGCTTCTTCAAAAGCTGGATAAAAATATGGTTTTGGTTCAAATTGATCTTCTTCAATTGTCATTGTCATTGCTTTTTTGTTCTCATCTCCTTGTTCATTTTCAAGATCCATTGTTGATGATGCTTCTTTATCTTTGTTTTGGACTTTTCTACAAAAAAAGTTCATGAAAAAAACGATTTGAAAAACAACAAAAAACTTACGTCAAAAATTGATGTCCATTAAAATCGAAAAACGAATATCCAACCCATCCAAAAACACTCGCTCCAATAAATCGAACACCAAGTCTTCGACAAATCGCATTCACTCGAACAACCAAATCATAATTCTGATCAATAAGTGCGACAAGCGAAAATCTTCCCAACCAATCTTCGCCGTTTTTCGTCAATTCAGTTTCCAAATCATTCGGGATCGCGGTTAATTTGACATTTGGATTGAGAGTATAAGTTCGAGGATACGCAGCTTCAGCTCGCTAAAAATATATTGTTTTAATATTTGTTTTACTGATCCGGTTTGAAAATTGAATAAAACTTTGAAGAACTGATAAATTTTCGACTAATTTTTTTCAAAAGTTGAAAATACCCACATTTTTTCCAATCAAATCTTCTCCAGGTGTAAGTGGCAGCAAAAAATTGTGACCAACATCGTCTTTTGTGATAACATGTCCATCTAATAATGTTAAACTGTTCAAACCAGAAAGTGTTATATTTTTGGCAAACTCGGCACCAAGTTGCGAGATTCCAACAACAAGAACTGATGAGTTTCGAAGTCTGAATATTTCAGCAAAAATTAAAACTTTTTCAAATGAAAAATGACTCACTTATTTTGCGCATCAATTCCCCAAAGTCGAATTTGTCTATCATAAACTGCAGCCTCATCTTTGCTGATAGTACTTGCTTCCGCAACCATTTTTGTCTGAAAATTTCAAGATTTTCTCACCAAATCTTCACGATTTCCAAATCTAAATAAATATGAAAAAAGGTTCGTATCACCTAGGCAACAATCATCTCAATAATAAAAATCTTACAAAATTTATTCACAATGATTTGATCAAAAACTAGACGAAGAAAATGGAATTTTTGAAGAATAAAAAACATCTAAATAGAAAATCTGTGCCTATCGAAAATCAAGAAGAGAAAATGGGATTGGAAATAACAATAATAAATTATCTAAAATTACAAATAATTGATGAGAGAGAGAGAGAGGGAACAGGGGAAATTACCCGCAATGAAAATTGGGAAATTTGAAAAAATATAAAGTATGAAGATAAAAATAAAGTAGAATAAAATCAATTTTGCCATCGGTAATGATTATTGACGCGATATGGTTGAGCAGATTTGTCATCGTCGGCTGAAAACATTATTTCTCATTTTTGAAAGGAACTTGGAGATTTTAATCAAAATTCAAACCTGTATTATAACTACTATTTGATCTAGTTGGTTGTTGTCCACTAATCCCATTCATAGCTGTATATTCATTTGTATTTGTCACATTATATCCAGCCCAATTTGGTTTTTGTTGTTGTGCTCCACCAACATCAGGACTCACAGTTCCTGGCGAATTGATAAAATCACGTTTCGGTCCATTCGGATTGCCTCCTCCTTTTCCAGGTCTCGCCCAAGTACAAATAAATCCTTCTTGGCATGCTGTCACAATACAATCTTGTCGGAATTCTAATACAGTTAGACGTTCATGAGCTATTTTTTTACACATCAAGGGTTCTATAACGGGAACATCTTGAATTCTCGGACATAATCGGGATCCAAGCAACCGAGTTTCTTCACAACAACTTATTTGAGATATTAGAAGATGATTGTTTTTCCTAGAAAAAAATTATTTGAAAGTTATTTAGGAACAATTTCCAACCAAAAACTCACTTATCAGAAGAATTAACACTTCCATTTGATGTTTTCGGTAATATAGAATTATTCGAGTTGGAGTTTGAATTTCCACTACTTCCAACATTAAGTCTTCCTAAAGTGAACCCTCTTCGATGGAATCGTTTCTTCTTCGGTTTTTCTACTGGTTTCACAGCTGGAGAAGGTTCAGAAGAAGTTGATGCTCCTCCATTACCAGCAGGTGATGCTTCAGTTAAAATATCTAATCGACCAGCAAGTGCTGATGTTTGAATTTCGAGACCAGCCATTGGTGCAATAATTGTCGAATTTCGATGTCTTTGAATATTTGCAGGTTTTAGCATATCTTCAGTGATGTCCCAAAGACAAAGAAGAGTATCATGTCCAACACTTCCAATGCGATAACAAACTCCAGCACCAGCCTAAAAAATACAATTTAAAAAAATATTTTCGAATTTCAAATTTAGAACTCACGGCAGATGTTCCATTTATAGTTCCAAAGGATGCAAATGAACATCTTGATAATGTCGAAGTTGCTGAAAGTGGTGTTGCTCTTTTTGCATGTGTTCTCATAACAGGTGTTGTATTTATTTCGGAACTTGTTGAAGGGGGTGGTCCTGGCCGAAAATTGACATCCGAATTATTTTGTTTCTCTTCGATATTTTCTGTATCTTCTTCAGTTGTACAACAATATGAATCGAATTGAACTTGACTTATCCAACTTTTATGTCCTTGTCCTCGACAAATAACTCGTTTTTCATTAACACTATAAACTGTTAATAAATCATCCTCTCCTCCAGTTGCAATTAATTTAGCATCAGGACTCCAAGACATAGTCAAAAGTCCACCAAAATATGATTTCATCATTGCCATAAGTTCCATATTGTGATAATCAAAAATGCGTAGAAATCCATCGTGTCCAACTGTTGCCATCATTTTTGCATCAGGACCAGAAAAATTGAATTGATGAATGGCGCCTTCACCGATTTGCCATCGATAAATCGGATTTCTTGCAATTTTTGATTTACACGTGTAAACCGCAAACTTCTCGCCTTGTTTATAAAAATTCCAGACAGGAGGAGTGGTGCCCGCCACAACTTCTTCATTATATACATAAATATTGCCGGAAGCATAGGAAGCGAGAAATATATTTGGTTGTCCAGGTTGCCATCGAATACAAGTTACTGTTGATTTATCATACGTTCGATCTTCATTATAAAGACGACTGATTGGAGCTGGAGTACTTCGATCAAGTGGATCAATTATTTGAAGTTGTCCTGTTGAAAAACCAATGATAAGCGAACAACTTTTTGGATTGGCTAGCTCCTGATTAAAGCAGTGAACTGTGGGAGCTGTTCCTTTGTAAACTCGTTTATCAATTGGTCTTGCTAGATCAGCAGCCGTATGTGTACCTCTAGAAATGAGAAAAATCAATAACAAAAAAAACTTGGAAGATGACTCACCTATAATGATAAACATACAACTCTTTTCCGACATTGAAACACAACTTATCTGACCAATAATCTTCTGGTTCATCTTTCGATGATGAAGATGTTGGTTGAGAAGTTACAGTATCATTATTGTCAACAATATCTTTCGGAATTGTAACAAATGATACACGAACAGGTGCACCACTATGAACCATACTTTGATTATTCAAAACACCCTGCATGTGATATTGTTGTGGACCTCGTGGACGAGAATATTCAGCAAGAGTCATAACTCGATAAATACCTTCACGAGTTTCAAAAGTGGTTTTGAGTTCTTCTCGAGGTTGTTGAGAATGTGATAAGAGAACGCCTAAATATCCAAAAATTAGTTTTATTGCTAAATTTGAAATTAGATAAAACTAACCGTCTGATAGGGCGTTGGCTGATTGTAAAACGGAATTAGAATTCGTATTTAACGAAGTCGATGGGCCGAGCAAATGCTGATGTAACATCATCTCGAATAAGTCTAGAAACAACTAAAAATAATCTCAGATTTAAAAATACGGTCATACCTTGAAACTGGAGAGTAGTTCAACATTCCGCATCTCAAACAATAATCGTCATGGCGTCCCAATATTAAAAAATTGTAATTGAAGTGTCTGAAACGATGAAAACTATGAAAAACAGGTGAAAAACGAAAAAAAATGTCGAAAATCACCGAATTTGTGTTTTTCGGCGCGTTGCGGCAGATGCATTTTGTGCGGTGGAGCGAACATTCGTTTTCTACTTTTATTCAAGTTTTTTATTTTCCTTTTTTCAGCGAAAAAAAACGCATGTTACGCTCGTTTTTGCGGATTTCAACAAATTATTATTTTAAGAATCGATTCATGTCGACTCTGCAAAATGCAAAAGATGTCGTCGATCAAAGAATTATTTGGATTGATTGCGAAATGACTGGTTTAAATGTCGAGAAACAGGTATTCGTTAATTTGTCGATGAAAATTATGAAAATATGTATTTTAGACGCTCTGCGAGATTGCTCTAATTGTGACAGACAGTGAATTGAATACTATTGCTATGGGACCAGATATTGTCATTCATCAACCAAAAGAAGTTTTGACAAACATGGAAGACTGGCCAAGAGATATGTTCCAGAAAAATGGATTAATGCAAAAAATAGTTGTAAGATTTCTCTTATTCTTCAATTTTTCTAATAATGTCGTTTGTTTTAGGACAGCAAAATCTCACTTTCTGAAGCTGAAAATCAAGTTATAAGTTTCCTCGAAAACCACACAATAAAAAGGAAAATCGCCGATTGCTGGAAATTCTATTCACATGGATCGCGCATTTATCAGAAAATATATGCCAAAATTAGATGAATATGCGCATTATCGATGTATTGATGTTTCAACAATCAAGGTTTTTTTTTTCAAAAAATATCTTTCCCTACTCATTCTAACCTTTCAGGGTCTTGTTCAACGTTGGTATCCAAAACATGAGCATATAAAGAAACAATGCACTCATCGAGCGTTAGATGACATAATCGAGTCAATTGCAGAATTGAAGAACTATCGAGAACATATTTTTGTTAAATCTCAATGAGTTGATTACTCTTTAGAGTTTGTTTTAGAATTTCGGGTTGAACTTATATTGTTGTTTGTTGTTGAAAATAAATTTTTTTCAGACAATTTTTGTTCTCAGACATGTATTTAATCCCCCTCCAACCTCAAGAAAGCAATTAGAAAAAATTCAATTTTACGAATGTTAAAAAAACGTTTTTTTTTTATTATCGTGGTGAGATATTTTAGGAAATGTGTGTTGCACCTTTAAAACCTACAGTTTTGTTTTCCGCTCGCGCGCGCAAGAAGTATTTATCAATCACGCTTTTTTCTCGAATTTTCGACGCCAATTCGTTAGTTGTCAGATTATCCACTCGAATACCATTCCCGCATTTGCTCCCAAATTCAATGAATCCTCAAAATTTCAAAGTCGGAGTGAATCGGTGTGAGACCCAATTTCTACCGTAATCGATTACGTCATCATTCTTTTGAAATTTTCGTTGGCATTCATTCGTGTCAAAGTCGAGGTCGTCCTTGGTTTTGAAAATTTCGAAGATCTTCGCGATAAATTTCTCGAATTTCTTGTTTATCCCATTTCTAATTGTCCCCAGGAGGGTTTTTTTCAAATTATGTTCCAAGTGCAGTATTTTGAAATATTATCTGTTCGCAGTCTATTTGTAATTTAGATTTTTTTTCATCTGAAGCAAGTTATGAGAAGATCAACTCTTAAGCTTCCTATTTTGCGAATATTTCTTACCAAACTTCTCATAACTATATCATGGGCCCATCTTTCAAAATTAAAAATATAAGGCCATTTTTTATTTGTTGTCTTTCTCTCTGCATCGCTGTAATGTATGTTGTTTATTGGCGCCACGAGAAGAGAAAAGGAAAGAGATAGAGGAACATGGAGAGCAGATGAACGTTCTTTTGTGTATAACCAGTAGTATTTCGTCAGTCTGGCGCGAGAAGTATCGCCGCACCAAGCCACTTTTTTTTCGACCGTCTCAAAAAACATTGCATTTCGCTATTTTTTTGTACACGTTGTATTTTTTGTCGTGACCCCTGTTTTCCACGTAAATTGTTGTTCGTTTCTAAATTTTTTCCTTGTTATTTCGAGATGTTCTATTGTCTTCTTCGCTTTGCTCATTGCTCTCTGGTTCTTTAATTTTCCTATTATTTCGCAACATCTAATTTTTTCAGCAAAAGAAAATGCCAATCGCTAACGATATCGTTGGAAAATGGAACTTCGTCTCATCTGAGAACTTCGACGAATACTTGAAGGCAGTCGGTGTTGGATGGGCTGTCAGAACTATTGCCACCAAGACCAAGCCAACTCTCGATTTCGTCATCGAAGGAGATGAGTGGAGAATGACATCAACATCCACTTTCAAGACTTTCACTTTGAAGTTCAAACTTGGAGTGCCATTCGATGACAAAACCGCCGATGGCCGTGATGTAAGTTGTTTTTTTAAGCTCTCAATTACATGACACTTTTCAGACCGGAAACGTCGTGACTGTCGAAAACGACCGTCTTATCCACGTTGAAACTGGAAAGAATGGAGGAGCCGACTCTCGCATTGAACGCTACATCGAGAACGGAAAACTTATCATCGTATGTTTTGTTTATTTTGAAAATATCAAATTACTTTATGATTTATTTACAGGTTTGCTCATCTGGAAGTGCCAAGTCAACCCGTGTCTACGAAAAAGCTGCCTAAACAATCAAGCGAAATCATCCGTGATAATGTACCTTTTTTAATTAAATTTTTAATTTATTCGAACCCCCTTTTTTATCAGATAATGAAAAATCGTTTATCACAATATTCTTGTAGAAAAAATGCATAGACCCGTAATCAAAATTAAGATTGTTTCTAATTGAGTTGTCGGATTCCTAAACGACATCTTCGTCGATGAATTTTATCGAGCTGAAACTGGCACCAAATGCTTTCCTAGGCAAACCTCGCTTTTCATTGGCAATTCGTCTTGAATGACAGACGAATAAAAGAATTATCGAAGCAAGAATAACTGTCAATATCAAAACAGCAATAACAATCAACCGGCTGGCAATCGGAGGAATTGTGAATTCCTAGAAAACATATGGTAATTTTTGTGGGAAAATTAAAATTGAGAAAAAAAACAACTAACAATTTGAGGGACCCAAATGCACATGTCTGTATTTTTGGCAGTTCGGAAAAATGGACAAGAAGGATCGGGACAAAGAACGGGACTGGCATTTGGACGAAATTGTGATATTCGAGCATTTTTGCGAGTTATGAGCGAATTCCAAATAGCAAGATGAAGAAGTGATAAACCACGCTCGGAAAAATGTGCACAATCGTATCCGAGGACACTCAAATCCATTCTGAATCCGATACAGGTTAGATTTTTTGAAAATTTATATAAGTTATTTACTTGGTTATCTCAAAATCATTTTAAAAATTAAAAACGATGTTTTTGGGAACCAAAATTCATATTTTTTAATCCTTAACACCAAAAAATTGACCAAGTTTGAAAAATTTCAAGTTTTCCCCAAAACACTCACTCTTCTGGCAAATTAGTCAATGCTGGATCTTTGAACAATGGCAAAACTTCTACATTGAATGTGGTCTTTTTATAATTTTTGTCAACAATTTTCTCAACTTGATCCCATACAGAATTATAGTTGAATTTATTGTGAACCTTCCATTTCGCAAGTTGTTCATGACAAGCTTGAGATTGATGACTCGCATCTCTCCAAATTCCACTTCCAGATGTTCGCAAAACAACCACAAATGTTTTACTGGGTAATAATGTTTCAAGTTCTTCGATCGCTGCGAGAACTTCAACAGCTGTTTGTCCAGTTTCAGATGCAGTTCCATCTTGAATTGTTGCCAATATCATTATCATTTTCCAAACATTTTCCTGTCCCGGGATATTTTTAATTGTTTGTGCAATATCTTTAGCTTGTTCTGCTAAAGAATCCAACAAACTATTACTTTCAATTGTTGTCAGATTTGCTCCTCGAAGTTGTAACATTTTTTGAATTGATGGAAGTGTCATTGAAGACGATCTTTGTCGACAAGATCCAAGTACTCCTAAAAATAACATTTTTTGTTATTATTGAAAATACACTAATTAATTAGGCAGCACTGGATGGATGTAATTAAGCCGATTTACGATACTTTTGGGACACCGCTTGAAGCTTTTAATTAAAAAGGTATTACGAATTTGGTTCCCTCATTTTTCTTCTTCATAACATTCCCTTCAATTTTTCTTGAAATTGGAAATGAGAAGAAGATGAAATGTATACAGTAATTATTTCACGCATCATTAGATACATCGCAATTGAAACATTAGAGGAATTTATTCGAACGATTTTAGCGCCAGCCACATATTTATTTATTTATTGTTTCTAAATATTTTCAATTTAAAAAGTCACATGAGACGAAATCTTTGAAAAGTTTCAATTAAAATGAAACAAATTAATTGCCTTATGTCACTTGATTTCCTCCTAACAAACTAACCCTTTTTCAAAAGTGTATAATTGCTCGGACAATATGAGGAGAGTTGTCCAATTTCGGCATAAATTTGCAAATGTTCGGCACGCAATGAGTCAGCATCTTCAGCTGCTGTCACTTGATGTCGTGGACATGTTGAAAGATCTGTCAGCACATAATCTAGTGGATAATCTAGTTGTTGTTCAAGAAGTTGTTCGTTCTGAAAGTTCTTGGGAAATGACGAGGGAAAAGTAATGAGTTGTTGTGTTTTGTTTTCGGGAGAACAAAACGGAAGGAACATTGGCGGATTATATACAACAACACATTTGATGAATTTTGTTGTGTTCTTTTGGTGGTACCAGATGGTGCCAAAAATAACCGGAGAGAAATAGAACTCTAAAAATTTATACTGAAAATCATAATTTTCAAAATTTGGATTTTTCAAACTTTTCATAAGTTCATAAGTTGTTCGTTCTGAAAGGATTTTCTAGGCTCGAAATTCGAATTTTTGAGTAACTACAAAATTCTTTTGTGAAATTTGAAAAACTTGATCTCCAGAATATTCCAAAGTTTGTCAGACACTCGTTAAATTTTTCTTCCGAACTCTATTTTGAACCTTTTTTGTTCAAAACCCGGAAACCCTAGTTATTTTTTACGAGCTTCCGAAGTGACGTTTTGATCACAATAAGCTTCCATCTTGATTCTACAGTAATCCAAAGCTAGTTTAGCCTCATTAATCAACCCAGCCTCACAAAAGTGTACTTTTGAAATGCGTTTTTTTTTTCATTGCATTTTCCAATCAATTTCGATTAAACTAACAACATCTGTCAGTTTTTTCTCATCGAGATCAAAGAAAAAACTTGGAACTAACCTGAAGACTAATAAGTTGCATCCATTGATCATAAAATTCTCGATCAACTGTCAATTTTTCTTCCAATCTAATATTATCATTGAAATCGCTATCTTCACTTCTGATTTTCAGAATGAATAATAAAATTAGAAATAGGAATAGAAGTGGTTTCTTCATTGCATTTCGAAGTTACAGAAGAAACGGGGTTCTGAAAAACAAGAAAATCAATAGATTATTAAGTAAGTAAGTAACACATTTTGAGGTATTAATATGATAAGAGATAGACAAAACCAACTATTAATAGAACTAGAACATTTTAGGTTAGAAGGATAATAAAATAAAAAAATGGTATATTTTTTTAGGGGAAACCAATCAGAGTAATGGAAGAACAACGAAAAAAAAACCAAGCCAGAGCCTTTTTTGTTCTGTTACAAATTGCATTTTGTGCACTTTTTGTTCGCTTGTTCCATCATGGATGAAAAACAAAAACAAGCTAAACTTTTCATGGAAAATGTATAGTTTTTTGTTGGCCTCCGAGGCACGCACAAGATGAAATTATCGGATTAGATAGAAAAAACACACATTTCCAGGGAACCTTTTTTGGAAAAAAATGATACATTGTGGCAATAAATCATATAAATGGGTAGAAAATTTCATAATTTATAAACATTTGAAAAATGAACCCTTCTCATATTTCAAAAAATCACGCAAAAATAATCGTGGTCCTAATGATTTGTCACAGTTGTCTCAAGTGGGAGTGCCAAAATTTCTCATTATCATCTTTTCGTTATGAAAAAAATGTGCAGGTCAGGTGTTTTCAAAAAGAAAAATCAAAGTGTAACCTAATTATTGAACTTTGAAAGAGGAGAATCCTGGGCCAATGTGTTTTTTTTTTTCAAAAATGAGTAATAATTAGTCAACATTATTTCAATGTGTGGACAACAACAAAACAAAAAAAAAGTGTGACAAAGTTTTTTGATACAAAAAATAATAAATTTTCAATATTTCCATGTTGCAATTAAAAACGTAAGTCAAGTCAACCGGAAGATATCAAAAGACAAAAAAAAAGAAGAACGAGAAGAAATAGGGGGGAAGGCGGAGTTTCAGGAAATACATATAGAATTTCTTGGAAAAAAGGGGGAACGGGGCAAAAAAGCAAAAAAGGAACGAAAAGAAACAAGTCGCGCAGACTTTATTATTTTCTTACTAAATGTTTTGTTGTTTTTTTTGTCGGCTGGCTGGCTGTCGGCGAAACCTGGCGGATGAAAAAATGAATATAAAAACACACAAAATGCGCGAAAAGTGTCAGTCGTAAAATATGTACTTTCTACTTTTTTTTACAATGAAACCAAACCTTGTTTTGGAACTTGATGTAAATTTTTTGATTCAGGTATATTTTTCAGAATTAAAAAAAATTACCGAGTTCAAAAAATCCTAGGTTTTGGGCTAAAAAAAGTTTCTCTTTTTATTTAAAAAAAATGAATCAACCAAAAAAAAAATTACAAAAATAAACACGAGAGCGAGAAAAAACGAACACTGACCCAATTTTGATATCTCACACCTTTTTTTCAACTACAAATATAAAAACATAAATTTTCTTCAAAAAAAAAAAACCGGGCCTCAAATTTCATTCATCAATGCACAAAAATGAGTTGTTTCGAAGAAGAACAGGTTGTTTCGGACTGTTCAAATAAAAAAAATGAATGTTGATTTTTTTCAAATAATAAATATTTGGGTAATAGAATAGAATAGAGACAAAACATATACATACATATGTCGAGAGAAGGGCAATTAAATACAAAATCGGCAGAGGTCACCTGAAAAAATATAAAACTTTTTAATGTTTCAACCAGAAACACAAAATAACACCACACAAATCTTATAGTTTTATGAAAATGGGTCAAAAAGTTGTGTCACTTCAAATAATAATTTCCATTTTTTTCTTCTTTCAATCAACCAATTATACGTTTCAATAATATGTTATTATACACATTTTCGAATAAAAAACAACTTTCAGAAGAAAATGAAGAAAAATGTGGAGTAAAGGAGAAAAAAACGAAGAAAATGTTGAAGTAATTTAAATTTTTACGAGTGTCAGTTACATTCAGGAAAATTGCGGGGAAAAGACGTTGAAACTTAATTGAATTATTTTGAGCAGTTTTAAAATACAAGTTCGTCATCGTTTTGAAGGCGAGACCACCCACGAAGACTCTGGAATTTACTTCGAAAATTGATAGATCAAATCAAAAGTATAAAAGTGCAAAACTTACTGTACTCGAAAGTGTTCACACTAATCCACATAGCTTGTAGGCAATTTGAAATTTGAATATTTTCCGCTCTTTTTTTACAGAACTGAAAAAGATCTCTGAACAAAAAATCAAAAAGATTACTGTAGGTTTTTTGAACTTTGCTTTGTTTGCAGAAACCAGTCATCTATCACATTTTTTTGTTTTTGAAAAGAAAAATTATTCAAATGAGGTTTCCAGGTGGTCTTCTCTTCTTTTTTACTATGACGTGATGGCTTACTGTAATTTTGAATGAGTCATTGATGAAATATTGAATATGATGACAATTAAGTGTTTTAGAGATTAATTTTCAAAAATTTGAAAACTGGCAAAGGGAATTTGAAAATAGAAGAATAAATGTGATTGACGGAAGAGAAGTAATTTTTGAAAAATATTCTAGAAGTCTCAATTTTGGAATTCTGAGTTCATAGATAATATCGAAAGAAATTCGTTTTCATAAGATTCCAAGTATTCATCGAGAATTCAATTTTTCAAACTGCGAATTTTCCAAAGCCATTATTTAATGTGAAGTTCACAATTCCGGAAATTTCAGAATTTTTTGAGAAATGTTTTAAAAAAAGTTTAGATAAATTTATTTGCACAAATATTCACGTGTACTCGTCGTTATGGAAATTTAAAAATCATTTTCATTTTTAAGAACGGATTGAAATTTGACATTTTTCTGATTTCGAGATATAAAAAACATTTCAAATCTTCTCTATTGTTCATCGAAACGTTTACAAATTTCCCACAATTCGATTTTTTTCCGAAAAAAAATATGATCAAATTAAAAATTGTCTGTGCGTCATCAAAGTTTTATGCAATTCTCAATTGTTTTTTCCCAAGCTTTTATGTTTTTTTTTTCACGATTTTCAACTAAACTTTTTTTGTTTCTCAGTTTTGTTTTGCAAATACCAAAAAAAAAAAAAATGAATGATATCACCAACTATTTTTTCCCGTATTTTTCCACTATATTTGTTTCGACTTATCATAAGTGAAAACAAGTTTCGTTCCGTCGGAAAAACCATTGTGGGGCCACCGGCGGTAGGCGGAAAAAACACACACCAAAATAAAAATGATATATAAGTTGCGAATTTTTCAACAGAGACTTCATGAAAACCAAAATGCCGTGTCAGAGAACCTCTTGGAATGTGGTTTATCTTATGGGAATTTTTTCGTTGATTCAAAATACACAGTATTCGATTTATTTGACAACAATGTTTGCGTATATGAAAAAGGTTCGAGTTTTTTTTATCTAGAGTAAATTAATTAATAAGTTTATTTAATTTCAGTTAAATTCATCTGCAACTGAAGTTGATTATGGTTTAATTGTTGCAACTTCATCATTTGGTCATTGTATTGGTTGTTTTTTATTAGGATATTGGAATAGTCGAACAGGAAAATCAGCAAATTCAATGTACTGTGGATTTTTTCTAATGCTATTATCTAATTTAGTTTATCTTATAATTGATTTTATACCTCCTGAGATGGTTATTTCAACAATGATGATTTCTCGTCTTCTTGGAGGTTTTGGAATGGGAAATTCAAGTCCAATGAGAACTTGTGCATCTCTTCATTCAACTTCTTCTGATAGATCAAAAGCTATGGCTTCGATTTCTGGTGGAAGATCTGTTGGTACTGTAGTTGGTCCAGGTCTTCAACTATTATTTATTCCACTTGGTGAAATTGGATTCAATATTTTACCTGGATTATTTATTCATTCAAATAATGCGCCAGCTTATTTAGGAATTGTTTTGACTATTCTTGGAATTCTTCTTTTAACCTTTATGTTTGATGAGAATGATCTATCTGAAGATTCGGACAAGGTTGCAATTGCAGATTTCTATTACAAAAGTGTGAAGGTAATTTGTAAAAACAATAGGAATTATGAAAAGTACACACAAATCTGTTTCAGCTAACTTATCCAAATCCCGACAAAACAGCGATGTTCATTTGTATGCTCACTAGATTTATTCAAAATTTCATGCAAATTGCAATCGAAACTCTTGCACTTCCACTTGTTATGATGATGTTTTTCCAATCGAGTCAAGAAGCAGTTGCAAGTATGGCAACAACTTATTTGACAACTGGGTTAATAGCTACAATTTTGTACCTAGCTATTATTTTCACCAGTTTGTCCAAGTAGTAAGTTACAAATTTATGTGCGTGTGTTTTCAAACCAATGTTTTTCAGTGTTCGTGAAAAGATTTTTAACTGTGGCGTATTGCTACTTTTCATTGTTCATTTACTAATTACATATCCGTGGCAATTTTATTCTACAAAAGTTATTGATTTTCCAAATAATAATGGAACTTCAACATGTGAAGAATTCAGCTGGTGTGAAACAATTACCATTCCACCCGAGATGGTTAGTTTTTATTTTTCTCTTCAAGAGCTAAATATGTGGTCATCTAAATATTTTCAGTTATTTTATATCGGGTATATTTTATCTTTTGGATTGTTTATGCCATTTATCAATGTCGCGAACGCGACTCTTTATTCGAAACTTTTGAACCCGGATAATCAAGGAACTCATCAAAGTTTATATGATATTTCAAATACAATGGCTAGAATATTTGCTCCTTTAATTATAACAAAGATTTATTCGGATTTTGGACCAAGACGAGTTTGGGAATTTATGTCATTAATTTTGGCATTGACTGCCTCGTTATGGATTATTTTTGATAGACGATTAGTTCCAATTAAAGCGATCGAAGGAAAAGAAATATTCGAGGATAATTCGGGTTTTGAAAATCAGCAGAAAAAACTGGTGGTTTAGGAAATGATTTGTGATTTTTGTAAATTTGCGAATTGTGTGTATATATTTTTGTATAAATTATTTCAATTTATTTTTCGATTGTTTTAAAATAAAATTCTTAAAATTCATATTTATTTCAAGTTTGGTTTGATACCTGACTTTTATCATATTTTTCTCAAAATTTTTCTGCTTAAACGTGATCAAGCCCTTGCTTGAATGATTTCAATCCAAGCAAAAATCAAAAGCTAAAAATCAGTTTTCATTTTGATATAATATTTTTTAGTTTAATACATTACCTCTTCATATTTTGGAAAAATCGATATTTGTGTTGTGTTTCCTTAGTTCTAGTCAATTTTCCAGTTTCAGAAAAAAAATGACAATTTTCAAAACTTGGCAAATTTTTCGTAGAACTGCTCAATGGGCATGCACTTATCTCTCGTTTCTACTCAACATCATTCTGATTTCTCTCATAGTTTACAAATCGCCTAGAGGTATTGGAACTTACAGATATTTAATGATATATATTTCAATTTTTGAATTGGTTTATTCATTATGGGATTTGCTAGCGGAAGTGGTATATTCTTATTGTACAGTAAATCAATCTATGACACTTAAATTTCCAGCAAAACTATAATTTTGAATCTGGATTTATCGTGTTTCGAGATATGAACGGTTCAATGTTTTCTAGAAAGGCTGGGTTTTTGCTTGTCGTGGTTTACTGTGCATTATTTGGATTTTCGATGGCAATTTTTGGAATTCATTTCATCTATCGTTATGGTGCCATTAATCGAGAATTCTTCAACAGATATCTTTCTCACAGAAAAATTTATATCCTTTTTTCTATACCCATGATTTATGCTCTTTGGTGGGGTTTGGTTTGCTATTACTTTTTTGATATGAATTTACGCTCGGAAGAATATATGCGTTTGAGTATGTTGTCTGAGTATAATCTGAATATTGAAAACACTTCTTATGTTTGTGTTATTTTCAAAACTCGAGGAGATCAATTTGATATAAAAGTATTGATCGGAATGATATGCTGCTGGTTTATTACGGTAGAATTTATGAAACACAATATCAATATGATTCTAAAATTAAATTACAGATTTCATCAATGTGGACTGTGTTTTATTTTGGAATCAAGTGTTATTTTAAAATCAGGAAAACTTTTAAAAATACCTCTAACATGTCGAAAAACACTAAAAGTCTCCAACAACAACTCTTCCAAGCATTGGTTGCCCAAACATTTATACCACTTATTCTGATGTACATTCCAATCACAATACTTTTTCTATTCCCAATGATTGGATATGATATTGGGCAACTTAGTTCATTTGTGACATCAACTATCTCAATTTATCCGGCAATTGATCCTATTCCAAACATGTTGATCATAAAAAGTTATCGTAACACAGTACTCTATTTTTTCTGTTCAATGTTCCGTTTTTCCCACAAGATTTACCACTAGAGTTGATATCGTTGTTACCAATTCTCTTACTTGAAATAAATTGTTGCATTTTGTCAATCGCATAGCTTTTTTTATTTGAGTTCTCAAAGTACAGCTTTATATGGGTTGACTTCAACTTCAACTCAAAATATTTCCACATCACTTGATAATGTAATTGAATCACAACTTGGCCTTCAATGTGGTACCTGTTACTAATGCAACTACGTTTCTAAGCGTATCTGTGTTTTAATGATATGAAAACCATGTTTGTTTACGACAGCTTCTAAAAAATGAAATTCAAAATATAACAATTATGATAATTTCTGATAAATCAAGTGATTTTATGGTCTGATGAATTTTTAAATTAAAAAATGACTACATTAAAAAAGAGATACACATGTGAAAGAACGATGAAAAGCTCATAATTTGCTTTAATCTCAGAAAAAATTGTATCTCTAATTCTAGGCAACAATCTAATCTCTACGAAAAAGTGCAAAATCAGTCACTCATTTTTTTATAATGATGTTATCTCAAGAATATATTCAGTTATTATGCACTTCGATTTCTTTAATTCTAAATATTCTACTGATTTATCTGATTGTTTCAAAGTCGCCTAATGGCATTGGATTTTATAGATATTTGATGGTGTATATTTCAGTTTTTGAAATTTTTTATTCAATTTGGCATGCGTTGACTGAAGCAGTAAGATAACCTCAATTGATTGTAAAAATATCAAATTTCTAGCAAACATACACTTTTGGCACTGCTTTTGTGGTATTTCGAAACATGGAAGGGTCAATATTTTCTAGACACACCGGTTTTCTATTTATCGTAATTTACTGTGCGCTATTTGGATTTTCAATGGCAATTTTTGGGAATTCATTTTATCTATCGCTATGGTGCTATCAACAGAAACTTCTACAATAGATATCTCTCTCACAGAAAAATATATTTTATTTGTTCTATACCATTAATCTATGCTATTTGGTGGGGATCATTGTGCTATTCATTTTTTAAGATGAATGATATTTCTGGAAACTATATGCAATCTAGTATGTTACAGTATTTTGATTTGAAGATACAGAATACATCTTATATGTGCATAATTTTTAATAAGAAAAACAATGAATTTGATTTCAAAGTGATAATTGGAATATTTTGTTTCTGGTTCATGACGGTAAACTCATATTAACGTGTAATTGACGACAACAAATTTTTAGATTTCATCTGTTTGGGCGGTATTCTATTTTGGAATAAAATGTTATGTAGAAATCAGAAAAACAATGAAAAAGAGTTCAAACACTTCAAGGAACACTAAAAATCTCCAACAACAATTATTTCGAGCTTTGATAATACAAACATTCATTCCACTTATTCCAATGTACATTCCAATTTCGATTTTATTCACATTTCCGATGATTGGATATGATATTGGACAAATTGGATTAATTGTACCATTTACAATTGCACTCTACCCAGCTATCGACCCTTTACCTAATATGTTGATTATCAAAAATTATCGCACTGCAGTAATTCAAATTTTTCGCAAGTGTTTTCTTTGGGCTTCTTCTTGTAAGGTTGATGTGACTTTGAACACTATTACATAATGAACAAATGTTTTTTTTCTAACAAATGTTTTTTTGTCTGAAGCATTATCTCATTTCACAGACTTGAGGAAGTGAATAAACTGTTCTTCTTAAAACTTATTCACTCAACTATGATAAGATTCATGCTTCAATAATTTTTCCAGAGCAAACACACAAACTAGAAAAAAATCTGGGAGCTGATCTATAGGAAAAAATATTTTTCTTGAATGAGAAAATTCTATAGTTTCAAGTGTAATTCAAAGCTTCATCTAATCATTTTAACATAGTAATTTATGAACAACTTTCCTCTAACATCAATAGTAATTATGAATTAAAAACTTTACCCAATATTTTTCGATGAAGCTCAAATCTCACATGTTAGTTTTGTCCCCCCCCCTCCCCCAAACCTCAAAATAAACTAACTTGATTGGCCCGTTCCGTAAAAAGTTGTTGATCTCTTTGAATGTTTTGTCCAAACGGAAGATCTTCTTGTTCGGAAACCTGCAACTTCTACATTCTTTTTTCAACATTTTCGCCTATTCTTAAACTCACATCAGAAAATGACAATTTTGGATTTTATTGGACCGCTGCATTCTGTTACGGTTGTCTCTAAAAAAAAAGAAAATTAAAAAATGTACGAAATCACCCCATTAATAAAATTTTCTGCGCTGAAAAAACCACTCAAAAACCAGAAAAAAGCAAAAAATAAAAATGTCGTGCAACAAAATATAAAAAAAAAACAACGATACTCCGCGTGCGCGTTGTTTATCGTATTTATTTTGTATTGTTTTTTTTGCAGGGTAGATGAGAGAGTGTGGAAAATGGAGAGAGGGTTAGAGAGAGAGAGAGAGAGATGTTTTTTATTTGAAAAGAAATTATTGATTGAACGCTTTTTTTTCGAACTGATTCATTTTTCTGGTTTTTCAGCTGAATTCAGAGCAGAAAATGTTATTAATGGGGTGATTTGGTACATTTTTTAAATTTTTTAATTTTTTTTAGAGACAACCGTCACAGAATGCAGGGATCCCATAAAATCCACAATTGTCATTTTCTGATGTAAGTTTAAGAATAGGCGAAAATTTTGAAAAAAAAATGTAGAAGTTTCAGGCTTCCGAAAAAGAAGATGTTTCGTTTGGTCAGAACATTCAAAGTGATCAACAACTTTTCACGGAACGGGCGGCCAGTCAAGTTAGTTTATTTTGAAGTTTGGGGGGAGGGGAAGAGGAGCTAAACTAGCAGGTGAGATTAGAGCTTCATTGAAAAATATTGGGTTAAAGTTTTTAATTCATAATTAATATTGATTTTAAAAGAAAGTTGTTTATAAATTACTATGTTAAAATGATTAGATGAAGCTTTGAATTACACTTGAAGCTATAGGATCAGCTTCCAGATTTTATTGAAAAACAAACTATGAAACATTTCATAGGCAGATTAGTTTTTTCATAGTTTTATGCACGCGATTTCCAGTTTGTTTTGAATTTATTTTTTTCTCCTATAAGAAAAAAATTTTCTTTTACAAGCCATGTTCGAGCCAGGACAAGTTTAGGCCATGTTCAAGGACAGGAAAACATGAGGCCAGGTCAATTTCCCCACCCCTGCTTACACTTGTTAATAAGTAACAATTTATTCATTGATTTTTATTTGTTTCATCTCCAAGATAGACATTTCGATGATCAGAAAGTTGCTTGATCCGAAGTTGCAAAGTTTTGGAGCGGCTAAAAATAAATGGAACTATGAATTAAACAATGCAAACTTACATGGCATACGAATCATAAATCTGATTAAGCCATAGTTGTTGCATTCGTTCTTCAGTTCGATATTGTCGATTTCTCTGTGCTAATAAGGCCATCACAGCAATCAAAAGGACCTGAAAACATATATTGAAAATTTGAAAGAATTTCTTCACAATTGAAAACTCACAATTGAATAGAAAAATGTGCATACAATATGAAAATCCTGAAGAAAGGTTTAATATTATTTTTTTTTTTTGAAAATGTGTGTTCTTACAGATTCCAAATGGTAGTTTGTCATTTTTTGGTTATCAAACAATAAATATCAAAACAAAGATTATTTTTATTAATAATGAAATGATAAGAAACGGGTCACGTTTCTCCTATTTCTCATTTTTCGTTCATTTTATTTTATATTTTTGCGATCTTTGTTGCTTTTCTTCAGAAATTTGGTGTACTTGTAGAACTCGAAATGTCCTCAAATATTGCTGCAGTTTTGCATAAAACAAACGACTTAAGAATTGAAGAAGTTCCAATTCCAACTCCTAAACCAAATCAAGTTCAGATCAAAGTTCATACTGTAGGTATTTGTGGAAGTGATGTTCATTATTGGACTCACGGAGAGATCGGACCATTTGTTGTGAAGAAACCAATGATTGTTGGACATGAAACATCGGGAACAGTTTCACAAGTTGGTTCAGAAGTAACACATTTAAAAGTGGGAGATCGTGTTGCATTAGAGCCAGGGCTTCCATGTAAAGATTGTGATATTTGTAAAAATGGTAGATATAATTTATGCACAAAGATGAGATTCTTCGCAACTCCGCCAATCGATGGAACATTGGCAAGATATATAGTTCATGATGCTGATTTCTGTTTCAAACTTCCTGAAAATGTTAGTTTTGAAGAGGGCGCATTGATTGAACCATTATCTGTAGCAATTCATGCGTCTAAACGTGGAGATGTTAAAATGGGAGATCGCATTCTGATTTGTGGAGCTGGACCAATCGGAATTTTGAATGTTTTGGCTGCTCAAGCGGCTGGAGCTATTTCAATCGCTATAACTGATATTGATGACTCAAGATTGGCACTCGCAAAAAAAGTTGGAGCTGGAACAACAATCAATGTCAGGTATGAGCTTTATGTATTTTTTGTTAGAAAAATGAATATTTTTTCCAGAAACAAAACTTCTTTGGAAATAAAATCTGAAGTTGTCAAAGGACTTGGAGGCGAACCAAATGTTTCAATTGAATGTACAGGTGTTCAAACAAGTATTGCAACAGCAATCGAGGTTTCACCATTTTAAATACATAGACATTCATCAAAATTAATTTTTCAGACAACAAAATCTGGTGGTACTGTAGTCCTCATCGGCCTCGGTGAAAGTGTGATCCAATTTCCGATTGTCGAAGCAGCAACAAGAGAAGTTGATATTCGCGGAATTTTCCGATATGTTAATACATATCCAAAAGCTCTGGAACTCGTTAGTTCTGGAAAAATCAATCTATCTTGTATCACAAGAGCACATTATAAACTCGAAGATACTCTTGAAGCATTTAAACGAACTCAACAAGGAGATGTTATTAAAGTTTTTATTCAATGTGAATAATATTATTGTTTGGAATTATTGCATTCGAATGTGTATTATGCGTTCTCTCAAATTCTTCAACACTTTTGATAAGATCAATCTTGATCAATAAAATTCCCAAACTATCGTGAAATGTTTCTCCACTTTTTACAAGTACTTTTTGACTGATTCCTATAAAATATTGTATTTTATACATAAGTTATCCAAAATGAAAAAAACAAACCTTGATGTCTGATATCTCTTGCAACTCGATAATTATTATCTGAATGTGGTCCAGGTTGAAGTTCAAATAAATATTGAATAAAACTGCTGAATATCTCATCTTTCGAATCATTCTCCGGTTGACGAAATACTGGTAAAAGTTGTTTCATAATTGTTAGAAGTTTGATTTCTCGTGGAGCCTTGTTTTTCTTATCCAAAATTTTGAACTGCAAAGTCTCATTGTTATGAAGAAGGCGGAGACAATGAGTGATAACTTTCCTGAAAAGAATGTTGTTGTGTGGATGGAAAAATGAAAGGCCTTGATCTAATTTTTCTGAAAACTCACAACAACACTTTGTTTTTTCCAAGAACCGTAACGAGTGAAGTTTTTGGCAGAAATCCCATCATTATCACATAATAATCATCTTGATTCTTGATCGGATGCCTAAACAATTTCAATTTTCTTTTTCGAAAAATATCAAAAAAATTACCCTCCAAAATTATCCGGCAACATTTTCTGACGTCGACACTGATTAATGGGAGTCCTGAGAAAATGAAAATGAAGTGCGGCGATGAAAAATAACACGGTTCACGTTCAAAATTTATTATTTAAATTTAGAAGACAACAAAACACTTTGTTAAATAAATGAGCTTACAATTTGTTGAAATTGACTTGCAACGTGTCTGGAAAAGCAGGTAGACCGAGAATATAGTCGATTGATTCTGAGAGAACTGGGAAGAGTTCGATGTGAACTGGATCTTCGACTTTGGGAATGATCTGAAAATTTATTTCAGTTTTATAATTAGAATTTTCAAAAACATACCTCTTCTCTTTTTATTTCTTCCACTTCTTGTGGTTCTTGAATATTCCTAGTTTCTGTCGGTGAACTCATGTTAGGCTCAGGATTCCGGGGTTTTCAAAATGTCCGCTGGTACACGGTTTCTCGTCTTCCATAGTCTCCAACTCTCCCTTTAACAACCACTAATTTCTCATCTGTTGGCAAAGTTCTTCTCATTCGAAATCCATTATCAACCTCGGTATTCTTCTTAACATCAGGAAAATCTTCAACATATTGATCGATCAATTTTTCCAGAATCTCCGCTCTCGAAACATTTTGAGAACGTTTGACAGGTTTCAGCAAAGCAAGACTGTGTTGAAACTCATCGTCGAGACGGTTTACTCGATCCCGTTCAGTTCTGAAAATAATTTAATTCGGGAAAAAGTTAATTGGAAACTTACTGGTTTCTCCTCTTCCTATCTGTAGAATCCACTTTTTGCACTTTCTTAGGCATTTTTGAGCGACTTCTAGAAACACAAGATAAAATAGAAACTGAAATGAAATGACAAAAAAAAACAAAAAAAAAATAATGAAGTTCTTGAAAAATAAACCGACAAAGCGGGAGTATTGAATAGAACAGTAGCTTCTATTCACAAATGATTAACTCGAAAAAGTTCGATTCCTTTGATGAGCCGACAGAAATTCGTAGGTGGTCCAGAAGTTTTTCGAGAGAAAAAAGAATACGGTGAGAATGGATTGAGTTCTGGAGATTGAATGAAATAGGAAAACAGATGTTGGTTCAAAAATATGTAGCTCCTAGATGGACAGAGAAAAAAATCATGGAAAATTGTGAAAAACAAGAACAGATGTATAGAAAAGGAAGGGGAATAGCAAGAAGGATTACTGTACATAGTTGCGAGAAAATTTGAGATTTGAGATTCTCAAATTGGGAACCAGAAAAAGAGGGTAGCTCAAATGTCGAAATGGCTAGATGCCGGACGCCTTTTTCCTGTACTGGAGCAGGTGAGCTTGCTTGGCATGTGGCATTTTTTCCAGGAATATTTACCCTATCTCTTTCTTACTTCTGCATATCAAATATGTTCTCTGGAAGTTTTCAACTTTCTGATCACGATTCCACAGGAAAATTAAATGCAGCCATCCAATTTGACCATCCAACTATCTTTTGTTTCAACATGAGTTATGACGTGGCGAAAACTAGAAAACGAAAGTTGAAAGTGCTCAGTTTGAAGAAAATAACAGCACAAATGATATGAAAAATCTGATTTGGTAGAAGCTCACAGTGGAATCTAGTTAAGAATAATAATTTTTCAAGATTACAATATCAGCAAACCTGAAAGATCTAGTAACTCACAAGTTTCATTCTCTGAAATTTCCCCATAATGTCAATATCCATTTTTCTGAAACCCCAAAACAACTAGTATCTTTTGTTAACAAAACAAATTTATGAAAACATTCACATTTGTTCAATTGTCCAAGTTTTCGAACTCGGTGTCCACCACATTCCACTTGAAAAAGTATCAACAGAAGGCAATTCAACACCAGAGGAAGATGAAGAGCTCGAAGATTCTCCATTTAGAATTTTAGATGGAGCAATCTTCCGATTTTTGCGATGAATCGGTTCAGCAACATGAGTTGAGCAGACAGCTTCTTCTTCTGTTGAAAATCGAAATTTCAAATAGGAACAGTAGAATTTTAAAACTCACTGCTATCAATGTCGATGGTCTCACCGTCAGATTCACTTTTGTCTGATCCCGTGTTGTAGATATCTTTCACTTCTTCAATTTCTGAATCATTTTTGAAACGTCCAGCGACGAATCTTGAGAAAACAAGACCATCCAATTTGATTGATCGACGCATTCGCAGATTATTATCCTTTTTGGTATTTTCCAGAACAGCGGGGAAATCCTTGATGTATTGCTTGCAGAACCGTCTGAATACATAATCACCGTTTTTTTGAGTTTAAAAAAGTTACTTACTGTATAATTTCCTCTCTTGATAAATATGTCGGTTCTGGATGTTTCCCTTTTCTAGGTTTCAGCATTTCCAGAGCTTTTTGAATTGTATCATCTTTTCTCCGCAGTCTTGCTCTCTCAAGTCTGAAAAATAACAATCATTAAATTTTCTACCATTGAAAAGCAACTTACGCAGCTCGTTTCTTTCGTTTTTCAGCTTCAGATGACATTCCAAACCAGAACCACAGAGTAGATAGAAAAAAACGAAACAACTGGAAAAAGATCTATGGACCTACAGTAGTTTGGTACCGCCTATTTCGCCTCGCAGCTGTGACTCTGTCTAACTTCTTTTTATTTTTTCAATAGTGTGAGGCAGTGTGTTAGAGTTAGAGAAACTAACATAAAAATCAAGGAAGATGAATAGACTTGAGGTGTGTTTTTGGTGCTGGTTTGTGTTATTTGTCTACATACAGTGCGTTCCATAAGTATACGCGCACCCATAAAAATGATTTTTCGGCTCTCAACTTAACTTTTTGAGTAAAAATAAGTTGTTTAACGATAAGTACGTGTAAAAATACATATGTATACACTTTTCTGATATAAAAAAGGAACAAATAGTTTTTCGGGGAAAAAAATATGAAAATTTCGGATTTTTCAGCGTCTCAAAAGTATACGCGCACCCTATCAAACTGTAGTTAGGAGGCATCTGGTAGGAAAATACGTGCTCTGAGGTTTATTTGGCATGAGTTTTTCACATAAAATACATGAAAAACGCTCAATTTTTCAAAGAAGTCGGGAAAAATATTTTTTGATTTTCAATTTCTGGGCAGAAATTTTTCTGATATGCATACAAAAACTGTTTTTCAAAAATTTAGAACATCTTCAAAAGTTCTGATTATTGAGATTCGCGATGAAACTGCCCAAAAGAAAGTTTGAGATGAAACTTACTTTTTTCTTTTTTTGAAAAATTTTTCTTTTTGTGAGTTTTCCTACCCATTTCAGAATAAAATTGAAAAACAATTCAATTTCACATTTTTTCATAATTTTTGAACGTTGATCGATCAATTTACAAAATGATATTGGACTGAAACTGAACTAAAAGAGAAATTTATGTTTGAAACAAAGCATGAAAAAATGTTGATTGCAACAGTTCTTCAAATAAAACCTCAAAATACACTTTAGATGTATGTTGAACGTTTGAGAAGTCTTTGAAAGTGACTAAAACTTGTGTTTCAGTTATTTTAATTGCTTTTTATCAATTAAGTTGATGTTTGCAAAACGAAACGATAAGTTTTAGATCGAAAATTGAGCGTTTTTCATGTATTTTATGTGAAAAACTCATAATTTCGAGTAGATAAATCAGTCAAATTGCTACGAAATTGTGTCAAAAATTCAAAAAACACATTTTAAGACTGGTCCTAACAGTTCTAAAACAACAGAAAATTTTTCTAAAAAAATTCGAATTTTTTGAAAATTTGGTCAGAAATGTTTGTTCCACAAAATAAATGTTCATGGTAAATATTTTACCAATAGGTAAAAATAAGTGATTTTACGTTTTTCAGCATGCCAAATAACCTCAGAGCACTTATTTTCCTACCAGATGCCTCCTAACTACAGTTTGATAGGGTGCGCGTATACTTTTGAGACGCTGAAAAATCCGAAATTTTCATATTTTTTTCCCCGAAAAACTATTTGTTCCTTTTTTATATCAGAAAAGTGTATACATATGTATTTTTACACGTACTTATCGTTAAACAACTTATTTTTACTCAAAAAGTTAAGTTGAGAGCCGAAAAATCATTTTTATGGGTGCGCGTATACTTATGGAACGCACTGTACAGCAGGGGTTTCAAAAAATATAATGACTTTTAAAAAAGTTGTCTGAATCAATTGATTGATCATGTTTCTTTGAAATCGGCGAAACTTCAAAACAGAACAAGTTTTGTGCAATGAATAGAGCAACAGATTCAAAAGGAAACACCGCCCAAACTTTGTGGGTGGTTCAAAAAATTTTAGAATTATGGAATACTGTTGAAAAACATCAGAATCTTGAAAATAAAAACTTTTATTAGTCAGTTTAGAAAAGAGTCACAACATCAGTCTGAAGAGTTTCTCGGAAAGCAGGCAATTCAAGCAAATAATCAATAGATTCGGGAAGAATAGGAAAATAAGAAAAATTAAATGGTGCTAGAAAAAGATCTTGTGGATAACTGTTTCCAGAGACAGTTAGTCTTTCCAGATTTGGGGTGCTTTCGGTTTCAGGAAGATTGAGATTTAGTTCCACTTTCTTTTTTCCAGCAGCTGCACATCTTCTCTTATCTCTAGAATCTTCTTTTGATTTTTTCGCAATATTTCTTGGCTTGTTTGCTGAACTATTGTCTTTTTCATCGCTTTCACGTCTGAAATTTTGAGATTTGCTAAATGTTACTTTTTCTCGAAATGATTAGATTTACCTTTTAGCAGCAGTCCTTTTTTTCTTACAATCTCCGGCATTGAGTTGATCAACTTTTTCTTGGAAAATTGCAGCCTCCTGTGTTTCAGTTGACGATTTCTTTTCTCTGAAAAATAAAATAAGTTTTTATTGTGATTTTTAATTTTATTAATAAAAAAAAACTCACCGATGAGATTTGGACTTCGAGAACTTTGTTGGATTTTTTGCCAGCCATGGTGAGCAAAAAATAAATGGAACAAAAATGAAGATACCGTAGTGAACTCCACCCATCTTCCCTGACTCGAAGTTATGAGTAATGATGTTCGTGTCCCAGGAAATGTGATGATATAACAATGTAAATAATCGTTTTCGTGGTGTGAGTTGATGAAGGTGGCACCATAATTACTCAACGACATTTCCGATGATTAATTGATTGTCAGAGAATTGCTAGATTTCTGGTGCACAACTTCATAAATTTCTCATAATCCTATTGCGAAGAAATTTTCATCCGGATTGAAATCTGAATAGAAAAAAAACATTATTGGAACAGTTGCAAAATAAATTGTTTACCTCCACATTATTTTTTTTTTGAATATAGAACACATCGAAAATTCGGGCAGGCAAAATCTGGGTTCCCGAAACCAGAAGTTATTTTCTCCCTCTTCTCATACATAGCTTCCACTACTTTCTCGAAAAACAAAGATGTTCATAAAGTAGTCATTTTTTCTCTGTGAAGATTCATGACTCGATGATATGACTAATCGTGTAATGAGAATAATTGTGTTCCTTATATTTATTTTGCCAAAAACTTATATTGTTTTAGTGCAATTTAGTAATCGTGGTACGGAAATAAGTGACATCACAAGTTAACATCAACATCAACTTTCAGTTTTTGGAATCTCGGGAAAAAAGAAAACAGAAGATGTATAGACAAACATGAGAGATGTAAAAACAATTTTTCTGAAAGAAAATCTTAACTATAAATATTTTATGGGAATACGAAAAACTGTTAATATTATGATACACCATGAACTGATAGACGAACATTAATGTGACGGGACAAAATCACGTTTTTTTCATTGTTGATGTGGCTTCCAACCGAAGTCGGTTCGAAGAGTTTCTTGAAATGCTGGGATATTGAGAAAGAGCCCAATAGATTTGTCGAGTACCGGGAAGTACTCAAAATCAATTGGGTCTGACTCACTTTCCCAAACAATTTCCTCATCCGATTCATTTCCAGATTCTTCCGAATCAATTGATATCTCCCCAAATTCCATCAGTTCAACTTCATCGTTTTCACTTCCATATTCTTCGATGGTTTCATAATCAGAAAAATCGTGCTCATCTTGTGTTGGATCGTCATCATAACAAATCATTCTGAAAAATAATTGAACTTCATTCGAGAAAAAATCAGCAATACAATACGGTTTTCTGGTCGTAGGTTCTGAATAAACATGAAGACCATGTCTAATACCTTATCTATTTTTCGATTGGTTCAAGTTCAGACCATTTGAAATCAGAGGGTTTGTGGATAAATTGTTTTCCCTAATTATAACAATTCATCTGGATGTCAGGGTTTTTTTGGGGGACTGGATTCCTTCCACTATTTGGATTAAAGACTGCCCTAAAACACTCACTCTTCCAGATCGAAGATCCCATCGATAATAACGTCGGGTTGATTGCCGTAATAATGACTTGCATTCATTGTTGAATACTCTTGTTCAAGTTGTTCTAAAAAAAAAATTGGTTTCAATGATTAAAATTAAAAAATAGCAAAAAACATACAGAAATATAACTATCGAAAGAAAAAATAAAGAAAAAAACTACTCTCTGCTGAATAATAAACAATTATGAATGTTGTCTCAATACAGTACTCGGCGTCCTTTTCAAACATAAGAACAAATGAGATCAAAAAATATTTGGAGGTCTAGAGGATTGAAAAAATTATTATTTTTTCTATTTTTTTCCTAAATTATTTTATCTTTTTTTATTTAATTCCAAACTTTTTGCTGAATTTCAAGTCACAAATTTTTTGAATATTTGATCTATAATTTTTAAAATAAAAAACTCACAGAACTTTTTCCACTTTACTAAAAATGTTTTAAAATATAGCTATGTTGTAATATAGAAAGTTTGTAAACGAACCAAATGTTTTTATATTGTGTCAATAGGACTAATGAATAAAAAAAAGCCAAAATCAAGAGAATGGATATTGATTTTTTCTACTATTCAAAACGAAATAAGTTGTGTCTTTTTACGAATGTCACACTCACATGTTTCTTTTGACTTTTTGTGCTTCTTTGAAATCGGCAATATATCAAAAAAAGTTGCGCGCTGATCAAGTGAAAAAGCGAGGGAGAAAAGAAGAAGAAGAAGACACTTCGTGGGTGGTCCGAAAAAAGGAAAAGGTTACTGTAGATCGGATTTTAAAAACTTTTTTTATTAACAAACGTTTTCATAGAAACACATCAATGAAACAATTGAGATTCAATATTGAAGAGGCTGTGGAGGCTTTCCGTCGGAACGTCCTGCTCCGGTTTCATCCATCCACGGTCCTTCTCCTGAAAATTAAAATTTTATTGTTTTTGAATTTATGATTATTTCGAAACTAACCAAAAATTCTTTCAATTTTGTGCTCAAAATTCACAAAGACTAACGTTTCCTTGCCTTCCTCTACCATCAATTTCACTAATTTATGATTGTTATCTTGTTCTGTTGAATCATTGTAAATCGTTGTCAATATTTTTTGAGCCATTCCCAAAATATCATATCTGCTCATCAGTTTCTCTTCTGTTGATTTCGGAAACAAACGCATGATTTCAACAAGGTAAACATCAATCATATCAAGTTCTTCTTGGCTAAATTTTAAATATAAAAATCAGAATTGAAACTTTGAAATGTCAAAACTCACATATTTTCCATTATAAAAAATAAGAGAAGCCAACAGTTGTGAACAAGAAAAAAGAAAACAGTTAACTAAACTTTTGTGCAGTTTTTGCTCCTCCCCCAAATGTATCATTCTTATAATGTCAACTATTAAAGTGCAAATTGGTTGAAGATGGGGGCGTATTTTATAATAGTGACATTACTGTACGGTAGTTATTTTTTGCAAGGAAATTTTCCAACTTAAACAAAAAATTTATTCACAATAAGTCGAATCAGCATTCAAATTTTTCTATCTGGCAAAATATCAGTTCTTAGAGTTTCAACAAAAACTGGCAAATCGAGTAGAATATCAATAGATTCATGAAGAACTGGAAAATATTCGAAAACAACTGCTTCTTTTGATTTCTTTGCTTTTCTTGAACCCTTTTTCTTATCTATTTTCGGAACCTTTTTTGATAAGATAACCTAAAATTTGAAAGATATTTAGAATTAGAATTTTGAGTCAATAGCTAGAATGAAAATCATTTGTACCTAGATAATCATTTTCCAACCTTCAAAACTTTACCTCTTTACGTTTCTTCAAGTCTTTCCGATTTTCATTTTCGCTTCGAATTTCTCCATCTTCTAAATCATCTTGTGATTGTTTGGATCGTTTCGGCATTTTTCGGGAAATGAAAATCAAAAAATTCAGAGGTGATCACGCGAAAGCATTTCATAGAAAAAATTTATTTTTTTTCAACAAACAAAATTACAGATTATGTATGCTTTTTAAAATGATTAGTGAGATTCTTTTCGAGATTTTTTTTGGTGAGAATTACAAAATAGTTACAAATGATTTATGCTGTTAAAATTCGCGATCCGGGAAAATTGCAGGCGCAACAAGGGTCCAACAATATAATGCAACACAGAACCAAGATGAGACGATTTTGACCCAAAGCGAAGCCGTATTTGAGTTGAGATGAGAAAAGTCATTTTCCGGGCTGAAACATTTTTTTAAAAGGCATCAGACAAATTCCCTTCAACTCTTACCTGTACCAATTTGTCAAAGTCATCATAACATAAAGTGAGGCGAGGCAAAACATAAAATGGAAGAAGCTGTAGGAATAGGCAACTGAATCTTCTTCATTATCCCATGATTTTGCACCCTTTTCCATATCGTCTGAAAATCCGAGCTTTGTGATTATAAATTAAAACAAAAAATCTTACTCAATTGAATATTTTCCTCATTTCCTTCTCCAGTAATTTTTCCCAGTGAAGTATTTGATGAATTTCGAATCGAAGCATAAACCAAACAAACAAGCCAAATAGCCAATGAAACAAAAGCATGAGATGGAATTGGTGAGCCGAAATCATCTTTGTTTTGCTCGGAAGATTCAGTGACTGGAGTTGTTTGATTATAAGTTCCATTGCAGTGTTCATCTAAAATATATTGTCTTGTAAGCTCTGAAGTTTTTTTGAATTCACTCACTAGGATTGTTGACAAGGGCAGACCATGTTAGATAAATAACATATCCACTGATTACAACAGCTTGAAGAAGTCCTGATTTTGGCATTCTTTCTTGAACAAATGGCATAACTGACAAAACGCTCAAACCGATGCAAAGAAGAACATTGAAAATTAAGAAGAATTTTGGGAGATATCCACAACCTTCTCCAACAGCATAATTCAAGAATACAAAAACAACAGCGATTATGCAAAGAAGAAATCCGCCAAAAGTAGTGAGAATCAAGCCACCATAACACAATCGAGAATCTGTATCTTCATATTGAGAAACCCAATTTTCTGCAAGACCATGAGCGAAATCAACAATCAATATAAGTTGGATCAGAATAAATAGGAAAGCGCCGAGCATACCGATCCACATTAATGCTAAAAAATCAGAGAATCAAAGAAGTTTCTTTAAAAAAAATAAACTTACGAGTTGAAAGGCTATCAGTTCGCATCATGAAAAATCCGAAAACCAATGCTCCCAATGCAAGATACTTGAAAAACCAGAAGCCATTTTGAACTGAACTTCTAGAATCTTTTGAAGAATTCACACCAAACATAAAGCACATGAAAATCAAAAAGAATGAAGCAGTTGCTCCACAAACTCGATAAACAGCTTGATATCCAACAGCGTGGTCACAATTGATTCCAGCGTATTCGTTGAGTCCTTCACAAAACCATTTGTTATCCACCATCTTCTTCTGAATTCCTGGTGTCAGCATTATGCAGGCAATAAATGTCATCACAAATAACATTGTTGCGTACATAAAACGAGTTGTTGTTGAATTGCGAGTGCTTGGACAAACCGAACAGCATAATGAACAAGCTGCACTTCCAAAACAGCATGCCGTCTGGAAAATTTAGACATTCGATTCATAAATAGATTTAAAAATCAACTAACCGATGCAGCGACACAAGGAATTGCTAAAAGTCCTCCCATGCCAATCAATAATCAGCTTCAACGTCTCAACGGACAAAAAAACAAAAATTACGAAATTGTTCGCGCGAAATACACAGCTGCATCTGTCGGATTCTCGGCCAAGGCCAAGTGTTTTTTATTTTTGTTTTTGTTCGAAAAAAATTCTCAGAGAAAGCCGGCGACTAATCGGCGACCAACAAGTTCGTCGCAAGTTCGTCGGCGAAAATAGTGTGTGTTTCCCGGAGACGCAGACGAAAAAGTTTCAGGCGACTAATCGGCGACTAACTTATGATTGGTCGCCGATTAGTCGCCTAAAACTTTTTCGTCTGCGTCTCCGGGAAACACACTATTTTCGCCGACGAACTTGCGACGAACTTACGATTGGCAGACGATTAGTCGCCTGATCTCGATTCGTCGTAAGTTCGTCGCCGATTAGTCGCCGGCTTTCTCTGAGTTGTTTATTTTTGTGTTTCTCGCATTGATTTTTAACGAATTCTTCCAAAAACTATTTTATCTTAATTATTGGCATTTCTAGTGAGTGTTTGATCTCCTCCCACCTCTTATCAACAATGTTTTCTATAATATTCCAATTCGTTATCATCATTTATATTATTTCAGGCCAACTCTCCAAAAATGCCGGCTGATTTGAAAAATGTGTTCAGGTAAGAAATAAAACATTTTGTCGTTTTTTATTTCACGTTGTCCCAATTGTTTTCTCTATTTAAATAAATACATTTCTAGAAAAAAAGAATGATTTTTTCAGTCAAATCGATGCTGATTACGAAAATCTCAAAGCACTATTGAAAGAAGCAGTTGCGATTCAAAGTGTTTCGGGAGATCCGAGCAAAAGAGATGAAACAATTCGAATGGTTCATTGGATGAAAAAACATCTCGAAGAAATTGGTGTAACTTGCAATTTGGCAGATTTAGGAACGCAACAACTTGAGGGAAAAACCGTTCAATTACCACCAGTTCTATTGGGAACTCTTGGAACTGACAAAACCAAAAAGACACTTTTAGTTTATGGACATTTGGATGTTCAACCAGCTGCGAAATCAGATGGTTGGGATACTGAACCATTTGAACTTGTAGAGAAAGATGGAAAATTATTTGGACGTGGATCATCGGATGACAAAGGACCAGTTCTTTGCTGGCTTCATGCGATCCGTGCAGCACAGAAAAATAATATCGAATTGCCTGTGAACATCAAGTTCTGTTTTGAAGCTATGGAAGAATCAGGATCAGTTGGTCTCGAACAACTTTTGATTCGTGAAAAAGATGGATTTTTGGCTGGAACTGATTTTGTATGTATTTCTGATAGTTATTGGCTTGGAACCAAAAAACCATGCCTCACTTATGGTCTTCGAGGAATTTGCTCATTCTTCGTTGAAGTTACCGGAATCAAACAAGATCTTCATTCTGGTGTTTTCGGTGGAGTTGTACACGAACCATTGCAAGATTTAATCTACGTTATGTCTCAATTAACAACTGTTGATAACCGTATCAAAATTCCAGGTTTGTATATTTTTCGTGGAACTGATAAGAAGAAAAAAGTCACGTGACAATCAATTTTTCCAGGAATCTATTCACAAGTCGCCACACTATCCGCAACCGAAGAGAAAACCTATGATGAAATCGAATTCGATGTTGCCGAATTCCGCGATAGTGTTGGTGCCAAACATCTTCCAACCGAAGATAAGAAAACACTTTTGTTGCGTCGTTGGAGAGAACCATCATTGGCGTTCCATGGAATCGAAGGGGCTTTCTATGGACCCGGAGAGAAAACTGTTATTCCAAGCAAGGTTATCGGTAAATTCTCAATTCGAATTGTTCCTGATATGCAACCAGAAGATGTCAATAAAATAACTATCGATTATTTGAACAAAGTTTGGGCCGAACGTGGATCACCAAACACTTTCAAGTGAGAAAGAATGAGTTCTGTTGTTGTTAAATAAAAAAATTTGTGAAATTTTATTTAGGCCACGACCAGGACACAGTGCTAAACCATGGGTTGTTGATGTGAATGATGCGAATTTTCTCGCCGGAGCAAGAGCCATGAAAATTGGTAAGAATAATATCATTTTCTCAAAAATTCAATTTATTTTTCCAGTTCATGGCGTTGAACCGGATCGTATCCGCGAAGGTTGCAGTATTCCAATCACCCTAACATTCCAAGAATTGACTGGAAAAAGTGTTCTTCTTTTACCATTAGGAGCTGCAGACGACATGGCTCATTCACAAAATGAGAAAAACAACAAATGGAATTATGTGGAAGGTGTCAAAACCTTATTGGCGTATATTTTAGAACTCGGAAATGTATAAATATTTTATTTCTTTTTTTTTGTTCTTTGTTTTCTGTGATTTGATTTTTGTGCTCGCCTCAATTAGCTTTCTTCCCATAACAATAAATTATTTGTCCATTAACTCCTAAATCACTTTCACCCAATCAAGCTCCCGTAATTTATGTCAATGCTCATTAGCATAACTTTTTCACTCACTAACTTACTCAATTCATCTTCATTTTTTGTGGAGTAGAAGTTTTTTTCGCCCACGAATATTTTGTTTATACTATTCATTCAAAAAAGTTTTTTTTTTTGAAAACAAAAAAACTGATCCATCATTTTACTGTCTATTCATTTCAGTTTTTGGACGTTTGAAGTTTAGATATGTAAATAATGTTTCAAACTCATCAAAAATCGAATTCTATGCTACAGTAATAATTTGGCATTTTTTCTCGAAATGCGAAAAAAAAATCTGAAAAAGCCATTTTCTTTCACACGTTTACTGTGGTCACGCATAAATTTGTTCGCTGAATAAAATTAATATATATTTTTTTTCATTTCTCCATTTTTTTCTCACTTTCGTCATTCAACAAAATTACCATAAAATATTTAGAAATCACGAGTTGGGGAAGACTTACTCATAGATATCTATTCAGACACCAGAAAAATGTTCGAGGTTTTTTTTTATTCTCGGAACATAATCTCAGATTTCTTTTTAATGTTCATTGGACCGTGTGTTGAATATAAATATATAACAAAATATATGTCTCTATGACACACTTCCGGACAGAAAAAATGAATGCGATGTCTTTGAAGGTGTTTGATTTTTTTTTATTTGATGAAGCGAAACAACTTCTTTTAAGTTTTGATCGAGGATAAAAAATGTTTTGGGAAATCTGGGATTTTCTTGCTTTTTTTTTTCAAATTATTTTGTAATATCTTTAGAATAAAAAATTTCCAAAAAAAAATCTGATCATTATTTTTCAATCAGTAAACTCCCCATTCCCATGGAACCTACCATTTCCAATTTTGTTCTACAAAGGCACGGCCCCCTACAAATGTTTATTCATGATTCAAATGTTCTTCATTTCATTTCGCACAAACATATTTTTTCTAAAAATAAAATCATCAAAAAATATACGATTTTTGTCGACCTCCATGTCTATCAAGCAGATGATTTTTCGCGAAAAATTTCATCTTCGAACTTTTCGAGCCCTTCGATAAAACTGCAAGAAAAAAAACAATGAAATCTCATCAAGCTCTGCTCTGTTTTTCGATTAAAACGAATTTTTTGCCAATTTCAAATGACGTTTGATGGCCGACAAAAGACGTTTGTATTTAATCTAAAAATAAAATTATCTCTTCCGCTATTGCCTCTTTCTTCTTCCTTTTCAAAACCCTTTTTTTTTGGGTATTCTCAGAGAGAAATAGAAGATATTTTTATGAGTATGATATATCATCTCTCAAAATTGTCACGTTTCAAAAAATAATTTGAATAGAGAAATGAGTTATTTCAGCATCGTTGAGGGTCTTTTCATTTTGACAAATGTGAACTTTTCAATTAAATGAATCACTCTTATATGAAAATTATTGAAAAATGATTTCATTTTTTTTTCAAAATCAAAGTTCTGTGAACCTATAGAAAAAAGGACTTGTTTTCAAATTCTTTTCAGTGTGAAAATGTCACATCCGGTTTCATTTCAACCCATTTCTAAAATCCATACTCCTACTCATTCATTTTTCTAAAAAATATCTAATTTCGAAAAAAAAAACAACAGATAATTTCAGAATCAGAAAAAGAAGACTAATATAATCTTTGCAAGGCAAAAAATAAACGAACGGATTAGGAAAAAAAGACGAATTTGGTCATTCCATCTTCATCTTTTTCTTCCGCCGACAATTATTATTATTATTTTCATTAGACAGGCTTTAATTTTTGTTTTCTGATATTCTTGGTGTTTCCGCGAAAAAAGTTGAATTTTTGGGGCGACAAGATGATGAGTGAAGCGGAAAATTTGTGAGAGTGCATGAATTTCGAATTTATGTACCTTTTTTTGTTCGAAAATTTCTATTCTTTTTAGCGTTGAAAATCACAAATTGTTTAATGTTTTGCAAAAAAAAAAATACTGTATGTCTAGAAAAAATTTTGAAATGTTATTTGATTTTCAACAATAAGAGGTTGCTCAATTATTTTTTTTTATTGAAAAATAACTTGCCCTTTAAGAAATAAGGCCAACATGATTACTTAAAAAATATCCTTGAAATATTTTTGAACAGATAAGCTACAAGTACAAGTTCCGACTTTGTAGGCAACAAAAATAGTTCGAAAATCTGAAAATCCCAAAAGCAGCCAAATTTAGAATTTTATTCAAAGAAACTTTTGATAATTTTTTTAAATATCAAAATTTTCTGATCTTTCAAAATTCATTGATCACTTTTTATTTTTGTTAAGAAAATTTTTGTGCCAAATCTAACAATCTGCAAAATTTCGAGCTTACATTATAAATATATCTAATTTTTCTCAGATCAAAACTCAACAAGAATGAATTTTAAAACAACTTGTAGCGGTCATTTTGATGTCGTGCAAAACAAAAATAAAGTGACACCACCCCAAAAAAAATCTTTTGATTTCTCTCGTTCTTCTTTGGGTGTAGTATTGGTGGTGGCATGTCTCCCCCATTTTCCTCTATTTTTTTCTAATCCGGTCGGATTCATTTTTCGCTTCTGTCGCACCAAGAGCAAAAAAAAAGAAAACAAAACTTTTTTTTCCTTTCTCTTTTGACTTTGTCTTTGACTATTTCTCACGGACCTTGAGGACTTTGATATTTTATTTTATTTTTGTTTTCGTTCATTTATTATAAAAAAAACTTTATTCGTGATTTTTCATGAGGGAAATTTTTCATCTGAAATTTTGATAGAGATAAATATGAAAATAAAATATGGCCGAGAGATTATAGATTTTCGGGATTTTCTTTTTTTTTTCTTGCCAGCTGTTTTGATTTCTTTTCCTAACTTTTCGCTTTGTATCCCGTATCCACGATTTTGATTTTCTTTCTGTTATCATAGATTTTTGCAGATTTTGGAATTGTTTATTTGATTTTGGCAAAGATGGTGAGTTCTTCTGGGGACCCTTCCCATTCCACCTCTCAAATATTCATAGTAAAGTAGTCATTTATCTATCAAAAGTTATCGAAAGATAAAAATTGTGCCCTTGGGAAACTTGAGGGTGGAATGGTGTGAGTTTGAGAAAAATCGCAGAATATTATCATCTAGGGAATTGTCCTTCTGCTTTTCCCCTTTTTTCTTCTTCTTATTCGAATTTTTTTCTCGGAGTAGATAGATAGAAGCTTTTTGTCTCCGGGTGTTCAAAATTGAATTCAGTGAGGTCTCTCAAAAACTTCCTTTTTTTTGCTAATGACGATCTAACAAATTATTTTATTTTAGTCAAAATATATTTGAACTTTTATTTTTTTCAATTTCCTGGAGAAAATTTGCTGCATACGTGGAAGGAAAAGCTTTTTTGGTACTACATAGATCATTAGCAAATTAGACATTTCTGAGAATTTATTTTTATGTTCTGGTTTTCTCTTTTCTCAATCTTCCAACTTCAAAATCCAAGACTCAAAACCCAAAACCCATTTCAATACCAATCATAATGACAACCAATAAAAACATGTCACAAAAACCTCTCTGATCTAACAATAAGTGGTAGTGTTTTTTTCTCCAAAGACAAAAAGCCGAAGTTTTTCGTCTCTCAACAACTGACACCTTCCAAAATATTATGACAATACACGAGACGCAGACAATCATCACACACGAAAAAATAAATTTTTATATTTTTCGTTTCTCACTCATTTTCATCCCAACAATCATAAATAAAGAATATTGCGAGATTCCCGCATTTCTTCAGGTGCTCATTAAAATCTCTCATATTTTTCTCATTCTTTTTTTCTTCGAAAAAAAAACACATTCCGAAGTTCTACGATACAGTACTCCCACCCCTTTTGAAAAGCAGAAGCACTCTCATTTCAGCTTTAGCTAGCTAGCAAAAAAACACCAAAAATAATTTAGTAATTACCGTAAAAGTGTATGTAATTGGTTAGTTGGCAATGGCAGGAGCAGGCCAATAAATCTTTTTCTTCTTCCTCCTTCGTTGTTGCCCGTTTTTTGCCCGGTTCCCTTCTTTTTTTTCATTTTCGCCTTTTTTTTGTTCGCCGGCAAAAGTTCCACCCGCGCGAGCTAAAAGATTTTTTTACGACTTTTTTATGATGGCTGAAGGATTATGGTAAAAGTTATTATTTTCGATAATTTATAAGCGGAACAAATATTTTGGGCCGAGAAAAAAAAAACATCTGGTTTAGACACTCATTTTGATTTTTAAGAACTTCAAGATAATATTTTTTCTCTTGAAGTAAACGACTTTTTGAAAATCCCCAATGTTTTTCTTGTTTTTTTGGAACATCCTAATCTTCGAAAAATCCGAAAAGCCTGCTAAACGCAAAAAATCCATATAATAATATATTTTGAACTCTGCCGGCTACCAACTTTTGTTCCGAGAACTTCGTCGGCTCAAGATGATAATACACTTAACAAAAACTTTTTGGAGTGATAAGTGGCCCTTGAGAATCGCACCTTTTGAACGATCTTTATATCTGATCTGAACTCATTCTCGTTTTTTTCTTGAAATAAATTTTCTTGGCAGATTTTTCAAGAAAAATGGAATAAATTAAATTTCACTTTGTTGTGTGTTTTTTTTCGAAATTTGTGTGGGAGGAAAGTTTTAATCAGGTTAGCTCCAACCACCAAGAAAACAAAAGAAAGACCCAATCGATTTGGAGCAAAAGATCTTACTCATCGATAACAAAACGCACTTTTAAAAAACAACACACACTTTTTGCTCATTTCATTTTTCTTCCTTCTTTTTCTCCTCCCATCAATAAATATTATTTATATCTTTGAAATATATATCCACCTAGCGTTGATCTTACTAATTTTTTCCAATATTTATTTTTTCTCCGTCCATTGTCAATGCTCACGAGCACGCGAAAAAGAGAGCGCCAACTTTTTTTTCGCTAATTTTTTTTTCGATTTTTTCAAGATGATAATAATAATGGTTGAGGAATTTTTCAGAGGATTTTTGTTGGTGATTGATTTTTTTAAACATTAGGGTAATTAACTCTTAATTTTAAATGTGTTCTTTTTTTTCGTGTTTTTTGAAAGTCACAGAATCTCTGGAACAGACCTACATCTTGGCTAAGTCCCTGGTTTCCAAAATCAAAAATTGTAATTTTTATTTTAAATTCTGAACTTTGAAGACCATTATAAATATTACATCTTCTATGATCTACAAAAAAGTTTAAAAAAAAGTTCAATCTTTTTTCTCCTTTAATTTCCTCCTGCCTGGGCGTCAAAGTTCATCGTCATTAGTAACATCTTGAAACAGCTGACATGTCATCAATTACAAAATTCCGGTTGGTTCAAAAAATCCAGCTAAAAATTGGCTGTTCGTTTCGAGATTTTTTTGCCTACGGACACCAACAAAGTCTAGGTATTTATTCAATTTTTCTCCCTTCTTCTTCATATATTTTTTTATTCATTCATTTATGAAAATGTCCTTCTCGTTTTTTTTTCGTCCGTTTTTCTTATTCTTCCCGATTAAAAGGTCCTTTTCTTGCGGTTGTTGTGGAGCATGAAAAAATGAATGTGAGGAGGAGCGGAGAAAAGACACTTAACAATTATTATTATTTTCTTCTTCTTCTTCTTTCATTCTTGAAGAATGAAGCGTGTTGTTTGATGGAAGGAGGACTTTTTCTGACATGTTTCATAGTAATTTTTTGATCCCACCCACAGTAACCTTTTTTTAAGATTAAAATTTCGTCAATTTCTTTCTCTTCTCCTTGTTTTTCCTCTATTTCTTTCTTTCGACATAGATTGTTTCCTGAAATTTTCCGGTTCACATAACCGACAGAACTCTGATCATCGTCATTTTGTAAAAAAAAGTTATTTTAGGGTGGAGAAATTTTTTTTAGTTTAAAATATCCACGTCAAATACAATTTTTTTGAGCTCGGGTAGATAGGTAAGTAGATTAGCTACTACATTTCTCCCCACGCTTTTTTTCCAGATCGACTTTAATTCTTGTATATTTTTTATTCAGAAGACTAGAATTGAATAGCATAAATAAATTGTTAATGAAATGAAAGTCTAGTTTTTGAAATGAAATAAAAAAGCAACTCAAAAAAAGCATAGAAGTTCTTTTTTTTACATCCTCCTTCTTTTTTCTTTCATACCTTGTTTAACCGTGCGTAAACATTTATATGTATTTTTGTGTGTTAGTTGAGAATGGGTCCAAAAAAGGAGCCAAAGAGGAAAGGGAAAAGTTTGCTGTTTGATGTAACACGATACTTTTTGCTTTTACTATTTGGCTATTCTGTTCTCAGATTCGGATTATAAATTTTTTGTTCGCGCGCCGCTGGTTTTTTCTATACATATTGTTTGGTTCAAAATTTTTTCTTTAGAAAAAGTCTAGACATCTGATCTTGATGTTTTCCAACCTCAAAAACTACTAAAGTTCTCCCAATTTTCAATAAACAATTTTATAGGCGGCTTCGCCCTTCACCCCATCCACCAATAACACCAACAAAAATGCAGTCATCATCAGCGGGTGCGCCATTTTCCGATGTGTCGAATCTCATCAACATTAACGACGGTTCGGAGTCGATGAAGATGATTTTAAGGGCAGTCGGCGAAAACCTCGATAACTTCACATCCACTACGATGGAGACTACGACAACAACCAGTCCGTCTGATTTACCACAACATGTTCCGATGGGCATGTTTATGACTATTCTTATGATTAGTATTGGCACGATATTTGCCATCGTGACTTCGGTTGGAAATTTGATGGTTGGTTTTGATGGGAAAAGGAAATGGGCAGGGTTTGGGAAAAATATTGGGAAGTTCAAACCAATCTCCTTTAGAACTTAATTGAAGATGATTATCACCAGTGATTACTTTTTTAATAGTAATTTTTCAAAAATAAAAAAAATATGCCAAAATTTTTCACTCAATCTCATTGTTTCCAGGTGATGATAAGTTTCAAAATCGATAAACAACTTCAAACAATTAGCAACTATTTTCTATTCAGTTTAGCCGTTGCCGATCTAACTATCGGTAAGTTCTAAACCTTCCGATTTTCTCCATTCCATCGCCAAACATTTCCAGGTGTCATATCAATTCCCTTGTTCACCTATTATGTGATAAAAGACCAATGGGACCTCGGCTATGTAATGTGCCAATTTTGGCTATGTGTCGATTATTTAATGAGTAATGCATCGGTTCTCAACCTTTTGCTCATTTCATTCGATCGATATTTTTCGGTAACTCGACCGCTTTCTTATCGGCCTCGAAGAACAACGAAAAAAGCATTGACAATGATTGCGTGCACTTATATTATTTCAATGATTTTATGGCCACCGTGGATTATTTCATGGCCTTATATTGAGGGAACTGAGCAGAGTGTGAAGGATTCAAATCAATGTGCTGTACAGTTTTTGGCAACTAATGGTTATGTAACTGTTGGAACAGCAATTGCCGCATTTTATTTACCTGTTACTATTATGTGTATTTTATATACTCGGGTTTATATGGAAACTCAAAAAAGGCAGAAGGAATTTGGAAAATTACAAGCTTCCCAGGTATATTTTTATTTGTTTCTTATTTTTTGATAAATTCAGAACTTATTTCTGAATTGAATGTCATTCAGAGTTATTCTCAGTCAAGTGACAATAAAACTGACCGGCCAACAAGACGTGGATCAAAAATTGCAAAAAGTATCAGAAAGGTCCTTTTGATAGATTTTCTCGTTACCATTCCCGTTTTTATATCAAATAAGAATCCGAGCATGAGAAAATTTAGATTGAAAAATCTAGCAGAATAACAATTTTACTTTCAGTTTCCGCGGAGGTCAATAAAACGAGAAATTTCATCAACTTCGATTGTAAAATCATCTGGATCAATCAGAAAGAAACCGGGAAACGCGGATTATGATGAAGTTGCAACTACAACAAGAATATCAAAAAGAAGAAATTGGTTAAGAAATTGTACTGGAAAATCGAATTCCTCTTCAGAAGAATCATCAGAAGCTGCTGCAATGAACTTGGATACAACATCTCTATCAAGTTCGCATTTTGCTATGAACTCGTCTGGGAAAAGAAACGGAGGAAGTCGAAACTGTGGATCACCTCCATCTTGTACACCACTTCCGACAAATTTCGAGGAAGAAGATGAGAAAACTGATGCTGCTGAATCGATGAGAAATGGATCAGCTAGATTTAGATCAAGACCGACGAATGAAAGTAATCGATCATCAGAAAAGAAGGGCGATACTTATACGGTATGTTTGGAGAGTTTTTGAATCAGAGCGAAGGACCCAATTCTTGAGAGAGGGGCCGATTCAATATTTTTCTCATTTGATTATTTTGCAGAAAAAAAATTCAAAATTTTTCAATCAAAATATTGTTTTCAGGTCTTGATTGAATTGAATGACGAGGGATCGAGACCAAGTGTTAGGCTTAGCAGTTGTGAACCATTTCTTGAGTGAGTTTTTCTAGAACCCAACCCAAAAATTATTTTTCCAATTTTTCAGGCAGCCAAGCGTTGCTAGAAATCGTTCAAAAAGTGATTGTAACAGTGAAGTTCCCGAAAGTCGTCGACAAAGTTTTCTGGGAAAACGTAAGTTTTTATCTCCGAAATTTTCTAGCCTTCTATCAATTCTCTCTTCTCATTCCAGAATCACCATTCAAAAACGGTCGAATTCTCAAGAATTTCTCGACAACCGAAAGGAAAAGCGAGAAAGAGCAACGGAAAAACGATCGAAAACAAGAGAGTAAAGCCGCCAAAACACTTTCGGCCATTTTATGCGCGTTTATTGCCACTTGGACACCGTATAATTGTGAGTTTTTACGAGTGAGATATTAGTTTTTGTCGTGTTGTTTTTTGTGCAAGGCTGGAGGCTGGAGGCGGGATGGTTGGAAACAATATTCAAAAAAAAATGAATGTCAAATGGGGAATATTAGTTCTAGTGATAAGGATTTTTTTCAAAAGTTGATAAAAACAAGAAGTTTCACATGCCTTTCTGAACGAAGTTGTGATTTCTGAACAAAATTCAATTGTCAAGATTCAGCGCCTAGATTCTCACTCTAAAAAGGAGCCGCGCCTTGAGAGATCAATTGTAAAGTAACGAAGCCTAGGGAATACATTTGTCAAGGATCAGAGCCTAGAGGAAACCAATTTTCAAATTTTTGAAATTTCAAAACATTCATCTGGCATATTACACTTGAAAACTTGGTATTTTTCAATGAAAATATTCCATTTTCAGTATTCGTCTGCATTTCCACAGTTTATCCAAATGCGATCAACAAAGACATTTATAGTTTCGCATATTTCCTATGCTACATTAATTCGACAATTAATCCTGTTTGTTATGCATTATGTAATGCTAGGTAAGACTCTAACTATATATATTTCCCTACAATAACCATCAAATTCAACAGATTCCGTCACACTTACATGCGAATTCTTCGATGTAACTTCAAAACTGAAAGGCCGACAATGAATACAGGATATGTTAGAAGATAGATTACATAATTGAGTACATTCCTTTCCATTTTTTGTGTGTATTTAGTTTGCATTTAGGTTTGAACCTGATTTACCGTATTGCTCATCATTTATTTTGCGGGTTTTTATATTATGTTTTTTTTTGAAAAAAAAATTATTTTGTTGCTTGGTTAATGAAAAACTTCTACTAATCGTGTTCCATGAATCGCATTCGTTCTTCCATATCAGCTGCGTTGAATTCACGTTTCTCAACTTTTCGATATTCTCGAACAGTTGAAAGTGTGTTTGGTGAATCGGTTCGATAATACATTACTGCCGATTCTTTGACACCAGGTTTCTCTTCTTAAAAACCGCAGGTTGTTTGATGTGTTTTTATTTAATTGTAAGGTCATAGTTACTTGCTAGTTCCCAAAATTAAAAAAAAACTTACGACAAGATCTTCGAATAAAACAAAACGCTCCCAAGCAAATAATGAATAAAATGAGAATCAGCAGGAAAAATATGAAAGAAATGAAGGAGACTGGAAGTTGTGCAACAACTTGAGAGAATCCCATATCACATTTGAATGCTCCATTTTCTTCAAATCCACAAACTTTGAGTTGCGGCTCAATTATTCCATTTTCCTTCGATGTTACTGGTATAAGTGTCCAACGGGGATCTTTATTAGAGCGGAGTGGATAATTGACATAGCCACCATAAATTTTCCCATCACCAATTCTGAAATTATCTTGTTTTCCATTTGAAAAAAAAAACAAATAAAAACCCATCCAATAAATATTATTTTTTCCTCGAATCTAACAATTGTTTCTGTTTCTGTTGACTACTGACACTAGTCATTTTTTCGAAATTCAAAATGTATATTTTCCTCATCTCTTCTATCCTGATTCATATTTATTCTTATTTAACAAATTTTATCATTATAATTTTGCTAATCAAAAAAAGATGTGAATAGTCTCATAATCTCCTTTCAGATACAACAAAAAACTATTTTCAGTAATAAAAAACCGAGCTTTTCTAATTCATGCGGTGATTTGTGAGTTGGTTATTGGAATTAGACAACATCTTGATTACGAATATGTTATGATTTTCAAATATTCGAAAAATAACCAACAATGTGAGGTGTCAAAATATAGGAAAATAACAGTTTTTCTCAAATTACAGATAAATATGAAATGACATACTTTTCTAAATCCTCCGATCTTATTACAAGATGTGCATTTGACGTTAGAATTATATTACTTTTATTAATTGCCCTTTTCAGATCATATTTGATTTTAACTCAAACTCCAAAAATCCATGAGAAATTAATTCATTCATTGCTTATCTTGACTTGGGTAATTAGCCTAAGTTCTTACACTGAAAAATGTAATATTGCAGATATCTGTCATTTCATTTCGATCATTATATATTTATGAAGATCAATACAAATTGTTGTTTGATTTCAAATGGAATAAAATGTTAATCGAAAACTATCAAACGTTCGAAAAATATCCTATGAAATTAGTGAGAATTTTCGACAAAACAATGGCTGGAATAACAGTTTTGACATTTTTTGCAAATCTCACGTTGATTTTAATACTTCGAAGAAGATCAAGAAAAATCAACTTATCAATCAAAACATTCAAAAATCGTAATTTTGTCCAAGAAAGGAAATCGATAATTGGATGTTTCATAATAACTTCAATTTTACTAGTTCGATATATTCATACTATGTTATTCGTAAATATTCCGATGCCAGATTCAAATTTTTTGAAAATAATTGGATTTATTCAATTATATATTCCTGATTTATTGAATGGTTTCATGTTTCATGTTATGAATACACAATCTCGAAATGAGTCTATAAAATTAATCAAAAATATGTGCACATGTCAATAAATCATAATAAAATTGAAAGAGGATAAAAGAAAAAAAAAACAAAACCTCATTCAATGGAATCCTCAATTATTTTTCTACTAATTATTGGTTTTCTTTCAAATATTTGCTGTTATTTTTCAAACAGTATTGTAATTATTTTATTAATAAAAGATAGAGGTTAGTATATTTTAAAGAATAAATATCATCAAATGAAAAGATATTTCAGTAAAATGGAATCGTGTTTATGTGATGCATGCGATATTTTCCGAACTTGTCACTAACATAACACAAAGTTGTACTTATGGTTATTTTCCAGAAAATATTATCAAACAGCTGATAAAGACAGGAACTTTTAAAATTTGTGAGTCTAATTGTCAGGCGGAACAAAATATTACAAAATTCTAGATACATTTCTCGAAAAATTATTTTTCTCGATTCACTGGAGTGCTTTTGATTCAAAAACTGTTATGCTACTTATAATGGCTATTTTAAGATATAGATTAATAAATGGATCAAAAGGAAATATGATAAAAAAGACAACAATTAATAAAATATTAATATTTGGATGGGTAAATAACAATTCACAGCTTGGTTTTTGAAAACAAATTGATTTTCAGATTGTACTTCTGATTTTGCGAGGAATTTCTATACTTTCTGGATGTTCTGCTTATACTGGCCAAGAACATTATCTTGAAATTTTAACGAATTTTATGATTCTTACAATTGCAATAACTACACTAACTATCAATATAATTCTTGCTTTTCAAGTTCGTTCAAAATTGAAACTTCTTAAAGTATCCCTAAATAATATACAATCCCGAAGATTATTCAAAATAAGAAAATGTGTTATTGGATGTTCTATTATCACTATTATTATATTAGCTGAATATTTGCATTGGATCCTTTCGAAATTAGATTTAAAAAGTTCCAAAAGTTCTATACTTACTCCTCTTATTTTGGTAATTCGTTTAGATGGTCCTCCTCAGAAAAATTTCCGCCGCCATGCATCCGGATTATCGCCTTTTGCCAGGATGCTGCATTCATCTTGCCCCCATGCCGCGCGTTTCCATCGGTCGAAGAAGAAGGCGACCCGTGCACAAACCGTGCAACTTTTTTTTTATTTCGCAAAAATGTTTGCCGCCGTGCGGCCTTCTTCCCGCATCGTGGCTCTATTTTTTCATATCGATTTTTTCGAAAGTCATCATTCCGATGATTGTTGTGGTTTTCTAACAGTTTTTTCTCATTTTTGAAGTTGCATTTCGTGTTTTTCTTGACTTTCGAAGTTGAAAGTTGATATTTATTACATGCGCGGTTGTTATTCACAATTTTCTTTACAGAAACATTGTTTGGAAGTTGGGAAAATGGAGTTTCTTCTCCTGCTATGGTTAATGTTCGAAATTCAAAACATTGACTGACTGATGTGGCATAAACAGAATAAAATATGGCTGTATTTTAAATGTACAGTAAATTCAGTTGAATTGGGTGAGTAGAGATAGATAGGGAGATTTCGACTTTTAATGTGCGATTTTAGATCTGTTCTACTGTTTTCGCTGGAACTTGGTTATGAGGAAACATTCGAAACAAACAAAGTTTATTGGATTCGGAAAGAATTTAACAAAAAGTGGTTCTTCAAACTTCAAGGTGAGGTGTTTGGAATCAAACTGTATTTTCACTAGAATATACATGAACTAGTTAGTTTCGAAAAGTTAACCCCTCTAACCGATTTTTTGTTGATTCTTGACCCCTAGAAGCATAAAATTTCCAAAGTTAAAAGTCCAATTTTCGAAAATGCACTTGAAGTTAACCTCCTCCCTTCGAACTTGGACTGGCAGATCACGTATGAGTTAATTCATACATCTAATTAGAAGCGTTCAACTTTATCTATGAATGTATGTATCACATTTGGAATCTAACATGTCTTTTCTAAAATTGTAACTTCAAATTTTCTAAAGTTTTGACCTCGAATTCAGCTTTCCCCGTGAATTCTCTCCTAAGTTCTAGACACTTTAAACCCCAAAACCAAGTCTTTCCCACGTTCAGGATTTCACAGTTAGCCACTCTCTTACGAGAAAAGTCAATAGTTAGCCCTCTTGATCATTTTAAAATGAAAAGAACCCTTTGGTATACCTATGGAAACTTGTTTGATCGAATATTTAGAGTCCCGAATAAACCATAGTTTAATTTTGAATACATCATCATTCATATTTTTGTTTCAGATCGATATGGGTTGGTCAAAGAGTCTCAACAACAACAACAACAACAACTTTCTCGCCACAAATGTTGGATTTTCGAGGAAAATCGGAGAAAATCGAGTGAAGAACGAAGTCTCCCATCGCCGACTAAGTTCTAATTTTCTTTCTCTATTTATATTCAAATTCAATAAAACAATCCTAATTTACATATATGTTTGCTAAATGGTTGATTTTTACCTAGAGAAAGCCCTACTGGAAGCCCGGATTCAAAAAATAAAAATATCGTTGCACGGGTGCAGCATTACTATTGCACTGTTTGTGCACGGGTGCATGGTTATATCGGCCACCGTGCAGCCGGTTTGTGTGCGCCTAGCGACCGGCTTGCGTGCACGGCGGCAAAAAGACGAGTGCATGGGGGGCAGAAGTGTGTTGCATGGCGGCAAACATTTTTCTGAGATCATATGCTTAACACATTTATGTTTTTTGTTATGAATTTAGAAACAAAAAATGAATCTAAAAAATTGATAAAAGAATTTTTTTCTTTATTTTTATTGTATTTTCGAAATTTTGGTAGATAATAAATCTCATAAACATGTGGTATATGAATCACTTCCGGAATACCCAGTTCAAACATTTGTCAAAAAAAAACATACCGGAAATCAACATTTCTTTTTACTTCTTGAGGTGTTAAAGCAGCTGTAACATAATATGGAACATGATCAGCTTCAGAAGTTGTTCTATCAGCCAATTTTGAAATATCAATTGGTGCAATATCATGAGGTCTTGTATCAACAACAACTAAATATCTCCAAACTCCTGGTGAATGCACAACATTTGCACTTTGAACATCAATATCTCGTTGTCTTGATAAATCATTCAAATGTGTCACTAATTCACTTGGTGGATGTGTTGAACACTGTCTTTCAAGAATACTCCAATGTCGAAGAACAACAGGCGACCATTTATTCCAAACACCATCAACACGAGCGCGAACTTCAAATGTATATTCTCTTGGTCGATGTGGTAAATTGAAAATCACAGCACATTTCCACGGACATTCAAATTGTGGACATCGAAGCTTTTCGTCATCAAGTTCTTCTGTTAAAGTTGTCGAATTTCGATCTTTCAAACTATATTTTATTTGATAAGTGATATCTTTTTGAGGTAAATTCAACGCTTGAAAAATAATTGAAACTGCAAAATCAGTTTCAACAACAATTCTCGCTTCTGCAATTCCATATTCTCCTTGAGACATTGTTGAAAATACAGCCCATGCTGATTTCCATCTTTTTTGAGTCCATTTTTTCTCCTCATCATCTAATTGTGCAGCTGTTGTTATTATTGTGATATTATAAACACTAGATGGCATCAAATTATCGATAGCAAATTCATTGGCTTTTCCAGGTTCACCAACAGCTGAATTCTCGATTTCTTTATAAATTCCTGTTGGCGAATAAAGTGTCTTTACTTTTATCTGAAAGAAAAACCAATTCAAAAATTCAATAAATGAAAAAATTTCTAAATACCGTGAATTTTGAAGTTGGTTTTGTCAACCACGTCGATGGCCACCAAACAGTTAATGAATTTGGTGTTCGACCACGCATTTTCAAAAAATTATTCTCATCATTATCCAAAGTTGCAAAAGCACTCCAAACTGATTGACCATAACCATAACTTGTTCCAGCATTTACTGTTATATTATATGCTGTAGCAGGCTTCAGAAAATCAATAGTCACACGAGATCTTGGAAATGGCACAGTTATAGATTGTTTTTTCATTGAAACATTTCCAACAATTTCGAAAACTTTTATGAGATGTTGAGTGAGAACTATATGATGACCTTCTAATTCAACTGGTGGTATCCATGAAACTTCTAACGAATCGTTTTTTCGATCAGTTAGAGTTAATTCAGTAGGAGGAGATAACCAACTGAGAGCTGCAAGATACATTTCATTTTTTTTTATCTCAGAATCATAAATCAAACTTACATGCTAAACTGGTTGTTGCCATATTGCTGGAATACCAAATACTAAATGTACCATTGAATGCTTCTACTGAACATCTATAAGTTGTATTTCCAACTAAACCAGTAAAAGTATAATCTCGAACATGTCCTTCAACTTCATAAGCAGTTGATGATTTTTCGGCTTCTTGCGAACTTCTCATAACCATTACAATTAATCGTTGACGAGAAATATTATATGTTTTTGTATCGAAAGACCATTGAATATGAATCGCATCATTTCGAACTTCGACAAATTCAACACTTTCAGTTTCTGCTGTTTTCTAAACGATATATGATTTAGAATGATTTTTTTACTTACATGTTATATCAGTTTTAGCAAATATAATAAATAAATTAATAACAAAAAGAGATAGAAAAATCGGCGGCATGTTTCACATCAGTCAAAATGGCTGCCAAAAATTGATAGAATTGGCCATTTTTGATCGCAAACGAGAAAAAGAATTGATGAATTAATACAGACGCAGTGTGTAAAAAATAAAGAAGACGTTATCAATCGGCAAAAAATGAAGAAACTTTGATGATCATTTTTTTTCGAGAAAGAACGAATCGAGTTTGTTTCAGTTTGGCGCAAAACGTGATTATAGTCAGAGAATCAACATTCAGACAATAAAATAATTAAAGAATTACTAATTATAGTTTACTAATGGGCCTATGTAGAATAATATTTTGTAATAAAAAACATTTTTTCCTCTCGGTCAGAAAACGGCGGGGTCGCTACCGATCGGGGCGGAGTCGCTACACGTTTTTTGTTCCCCGAAACGTGTAGCGACTCCGCCCCGATTGGTAGCGACCCCGCCGTTTTCTGACCGAGCTACTTATCTTTGCAGAAAAACGTAGAAAAACAAAATATAAATACAGTTTATTATTTTTGAGTAGAGACAACGTAACATTGAGAGTGCAGGCAGACAAATGGATTTTTCGCACAAAAAATTTGAAAAAAAAACAAAAACCTAATTTTTTCTGTCTGCATTTTCTGACTCTCTCAATTTCGCATTGTCTCTATTCAAAATAATAAACTGTATATTTTGTTTTTTCGACGTTTTTCTGCATAGGAAAAATATGTTTTTTTTAATTACAAATTATTATTCTGCACAGGTCCATAATAACAACGATAAAGCCTCAAAAAGACTGTGAAATCAGTCACAAATTTTTTTTTGAAAATAAAAAGCGATGAAACAGTACCCCACAAAGAAACATACCACACATATTTCATTGGAGTCTCGTCACGAAGTGAAAAGCGGGACTTTTTATTTTCAAAAAAGAAGAAATGAAAAAAATTGCGAAAAAAACATCGCGAAACATGGAAAATTAATTGGTGAACGTGTAAACGTGAAACGTGGAATGTGTCGCCCTATATTTCCGCCCGTTTTTTCTCAGTATTTGGTTTTCGCTTTTTTGAGGTTAGTTTATCTCGTGAATTCTCTCTGCTAGCTAAAAATTGTAGTTTTCAGGCATAATGGGATTGTTTTACGATGTTTGTGAATCAGTGAAGAAATCAGATACTTCTTCAATTTTGCCATCACCTGCAAATATTATTAGAACTGCAAAATGCGCTTCGGGTGGTGAGTTGTTCAAGTTGTTCATTTTTTGATGATAAATAATCTCAGGAAGTTCGTCTGACGCTCCAGTTGAATTTGGTTCTGCCAAATTCTATGCGCTTTGCTCGCTTGGTGGATCTCTTTCATGTGGTGTGACTCATTGTGCAATCACTCCTCTTGATTTAGTTAAATGTAGAATTCAAGTGAACAAAGAGAAATACGGTGGAATGGTTCAAGGTTTCAAAGTGACTGTTGCTGAAGAAGGAATTAGAGGATTGGGTCGTGGATGGGCTCCAACATTTATTGGATATTCGATGCAAGGATTAGGAAAATTTGGATTCTATGAAATGTTCAAAAATGTGTACAGTGGAATGCTGGGTGAAGAAAATGCGTTCCTCTGGAGAACTTCCATTTATTTGGCTGCTTCTGCATCTGCTGAATTCTTTGCTGATATTTTCTTGGCACCAATGGAAGCTGTCAAAGTTCGTATTCAAACATCACCAACAGCTCCACCAACTCTTCGCGCATGTGCTCCAATGATTTACAAAGCTGAAGGCCTCAATGGTTTCTTCAAGGGACTTCCACCACTTTGGTCTCGTCAAATCCCATATACTATGATGAAGTTCACTTGCTTCGAGAAAACTGTTGAAGCGTTGTATCAATATGTTGTTCCAAAACCGCGTGCCGAATGTTCGAAATCTGAACAACTTATGGTTACTTTCACTGCTGGATATATTGCTGGTGTTTTCTGTGCTGTGGTTTCTCATCCACCAGATACTTTGGTATCAAAATTGAATCAAGATTCAAATGCTACGATTGGTGGATTGATCAAGAAACTCGGATTTGGAGGATTATGGGGAGGATTAGGACCAAGAATTGTTATGGTTGGAACTTTGACTGCTCTTCAATGGTTTATCTACGACTCATTCAAGGTTAGTTCATTTTTTTTGATAAAAAAAACGATTGAAAAATTTTGTTCGCTAGAAAAACTGTTTATACACTAAATTTCACAAATATATTTTTGTTGGAAATTCAAAATAACACAGGTTGCCATGAATTTGCCACGTCCACCACCACCAACAATGCCAGAATCATTGAAAAAGAAATTAGAAGCAAAGTGAGAATAAAATTATTTTATTTCAAATTTGTCAAAGAAAGTCAAAAAAAAAAATTATCCAAGAATAGCTCCGATAAGTCCTGGGCCGTATCCGTATCCTGAAAAAGATTTCATTTAGTTATTTGAAAACTTCTATGAAAACTTACTTGGTCCATATCCATAACGTCCTCCTCCATAACCACCATATCCACCACGTCCATAAGGTCCATATCCTCCTCTACCGTATGGTCCATGATGGCCCCCACCTCCATATGGTCCTCCACCGTAAGGGCCAGGTCCTCCTCCCCATTGGGCCATTGCAACCGCAACAATAATAAAAAGAATAGTCAAAAATAGAAGATTTGAAGACATTTTTAGGGTGAATGAAACTTTTTCCATCTTATATACTGCTGATAAGAGGGGCGTGTTAGACATTTTTTGACCATTTGTTGTGTCTTGTTTGTAACATTAAAAGAAAAGTTGCGCAGTTATCGAAACTTTTGATCTTCTTTTGTTTAACATTGTACAGCGTGATTTAGGAAGTTATTAGTCACCTTTTCTTGTTTGTTCTCTGTGAATAATTTATTATTTCTGTCAATCAAATGGCTACTGTAGATTTGGAACTTTAGATTCAAATGATCAATTTAGATGTGTTATCAATTAAGAATATCGGCTATATTCAACCAATGATAAGAAAAACTTATCAGGTCACATTGGATCAACAATAAAGAAAATTGTGTTTAATAGTGTGATCTAAAAGTTTAATTCAAATTGACGTCATTCGAAAAAATATTCTTTGTATCGCTTCATCAACCACTCGTATTGGTTTCGTTTATTGAAACTTTTGAACTCTCGCAAGATTAAACGATTTTTGTTCAAATCAAACATTTGAAAAATAAAATCGGATGAATAAATAAACTGTCAGTAATCCTTTTGAAAATGGACCAACAACTTTATTAATAGCAAAACCAAAAATGAAATGGTTTATCTCAATATTCATTTTTTCACTGATTTTCATCCAAACTACATTTACTAAACCAACTGATTCTTTCTCTTCTTCTACGGAAAATCCATGTTGGGTGAAATCTAAATCTTCGCTATCGTCTTATCTTTTTTCTACAATTTTTGTAAATGTGAAAGAAGGAAGAGGATATGATATTATTGCGAACAATTGTTGGGAATTTTATGTAATTTATCATTTTTCATATTTAAAAAAATTGAAATTTTCTCTATAGAATAGTGGTATAAGTCAACCAGAATGTGGACAAGAACTGACGAAGTCTTTGAAGGTTTATGAAAATGACTGTTCATCATTTGAACATTTGTCAACCAAACCAGTTGGAGAATGTATCCAAAAAATTCGATCAGAAAATTCTACTTGCTCGCAAGAATATTTCGGCACTACATTGTCATTTATCAGTCTTCGAGTATGTTTTATTTCGTAATGTTTCAAAGTATTATAACGTTTATCTAGGGTAAAAACGAAACATCTCCATATTACTGTAATAACTACTTCGGACTTCAAAACTGTATGAGAAGTGTGATTATTCGGAATTGTGGGTTGAATTTTTGGAATGATTATAAAGTTGGAATGACGAAATCTGAAGTTAATTGTGATTTTGAAAATATTTGAGTGGTTCCGTTCCGATAAAGAATTTGTTTCAAAGTTCTAAAATGTTAATAAGAACATTATTTGATTGTTCTGCATCTCTTTTTGGATAGGATAATTGTATGAAACGTGTTATTATTAAAAACTGTGGGTCGAACTTTTGGAATAATTAAAAAAATAATGACTAAATTTGAAGAAAATTTTGATTTTGAAAACTTGTAGTTTATACCTTCTGAGTATAAATTTGTTTCATAGTTATGTGATTTGTTCATAGTTTAACGGTTAATACTTCAACCAAAAAGGAGATTTAACATTTTTTATGCTGCGGTTTTTTATTCTTTGTTCAACACTTCCTTTCGTTTATTGCCGAATCTTAACAGATTGTCGAAACGAAACACTTATTAATGTGAGTTTTTAAAAATTTGCTAATCATGATAAATAATAAATATTTTTTCAGAGCAACAATGAAATATTGGAAGAATCGACAAGTATAAAACTTCTTGAAACGTACAATGGTCTTTATGAAGCTTGTAAAAAATATCAGGTGTTAAAAAAAACTTATTTGGACATGTGAAAAATACTCTTTTATTTACAGAATCTTCTAATCAATTCGAAATGTGATGCGATCGACAAAATTTTGATAGACAAAAAATGCACACTAGCGAAATTGATGACTAGTGGATTTGACACGAATTGCTACAAGAAACTCAAAATTGCAGATTCAAAATGTTTCAATGATTATTTATATCGAAACAAGAGACCGTTCATAATTATGCCACCGAAAAGTTCTGAATATTTGACTGATTATTGCTCCAATCTTCTAGGCGAAAATAATTGTTTGAAACCTTTGATTTTGGAATTATGTGGCTCAGAAAATTGGATCGATTTAGAGAAGAATTTTCTGAAATATGATAATTATTGTGGTGAATAAATGAACAATTTTTTTCAGCTGTGTTCTTGATTATTTTATCATATGATGTGTGTTTTCGAAAAACCAACATGAAAATATTTTTTGTATCCATAGTAGTTTTTGTTTATTTTCTCATGTGAAAATCTCCAAAATTCTTCGCTACCACAATTTGCTATTCCTCAAACTTTTCCAAAATATTCGCGGTAGATCAAAAATATTTCGCGGAAAAATTTTGATTAGTAAAAAATACACTTTGTTCTAGTTACAGTCCCGTAGGTATACAACGAAATCTGATCACTAAAAATTTTGTCACGTTTTTATTTCAAATTTTCACGTGAATTTTTTTCATTTCTCAAATTTAGAGAAATTTTTTCGAGACAATGGTCCAAATTAATTTATTCCGTGAGATAACGGGGAGCAAAAACTTTCAGCACCAAATTGACTGCAAAACTTGTTTTTTTACTGGAATTCATCCATTTACAGAAGATTTAGTAACTGTTTGAGACGTTTTCAGCTCCAGAAATCTAAAAAATTTCAAAAAAATTTCAGAAAACTTTCGAAAATTCTGATTATTTGTGAGACTTTGGGAACATTTTCACAAAATTGGATTATGAAGATTTCACCAAGAAAAATCACTTTCCTGATTTTCCGGGCACAATTTCCGGATAATCGGAAAATTTTCCGTGAAAAACTGGAGAATTTCCGTCACAGGTCTACCCAGAAAGAAAAATTACTATTGCTAAAAATCACTACAGTAGGTACCAATAATATAGTGAAAATCAAAATCAAACAAAGCAAAAAAAATTCATTTTCAAGAAAAACACTTCAAAATATCTTCGTTAATCCCAAAATTTCGTTGAAAATCTTCATTATTGAAACGTCAGCTTCACAAAATCATTCGATCGGTTTTTCGATGATAATGGTCGTAAATTTCGATGATAATAGTCGTAAATCTCCAATTTTTCTGAAGCCAGCTATAAAAAATTCAACATTAGAACTGGCCAGAGGAATTTATTATTTACCGTAGATTCAATTGAGGCGAAACATTCGATTGGTTTACTGTTGAAGCAAAATCTGAAAACAAAAACATTTTTTCAATTTTTGATGTTCTGCTCACTCACCATTTTCCGGACGCAAAAAAATATCAATGACTGGACAAAATCCAGAAAAACCAACATGAAAGGCCGCCACGTATTTTCTGACAAAAGAGACGTGGCAAGATTTGTTTATCTCGTTGAAAAACAAAACAAAACAAAAATAAAAAACTGAAAAAAAAATTTATTAACGTGACACAAAAAATTGATCAGATTTCGTTGTACAAATACTGTTATATAGTTAGAAATTAGAAAAATCGATAGAATTGGTTTCAAATTTTTTTCATAATAGTGTACTTCATAAGTATATGTTTCAAATTTTAATAATGTTTCGTTGCTCATTTTCTTATTAATATAAAACTATGTTCAATGAACCTGTTAGTTTTTCCCACCAAATATTCCATATTTTTCTTGTTCACTGATTTTTATAATATTTATTTGCAAGAAGTCTGATGACATAAAAACTGACTAATGAGTTACTTATACATCGTATTCAAAATTTTGAAAAATTGAAGAACTTTTTGTTTTTCAGAAAATCTGTCATCACTTTACACCTAGAAAAGTTATAGTTTAATTATTGAACATTTTTAACTTTATGTACATTTTATGTGAAAAATATCAGGATCATTGTATTTGGTTCATATTGCATTTTTTAATATAAAATATGCTTTTGAAATTCTTGGAACATGACATTTAATTTTTTTTTCAGTTTTTCAAAGTCTGATATAATTTTAGAACATTTTATAGGCAAATGGATGTATAATAATAAGAGATCTCAGGATTTTGAATATATTTTTCATTCATAGTTTTATGGTGGTGTTTGCGGTTCTAGGAGAGCCTTTTTTCATTTTTTTAAAGGAATCTTAAGATTATCTCTTCCCATATGTTGATGATACAACTCATCTTGATTTCTGTTTTCTCTTTAGAACTCAAGCGGAACTTTCTGATTTGCTCTTTTTTCTAAAAATATCTACTTACGTATTCAACCAAAGTTCACTCACTTTTTTTAAATTTAAAGTTCACCGCCCTTAATTTCATAATATTATTCAGAAAATTCTTCATTCCAACTTCATCAAATTTTCAAAATGCTAACTCCATATTGGCAAATGGATTTAATAATTTATGAAACAATAATATTATTTCCAATTTATATACTACTTCTGATGGATATTGTGATTGCAAGGAAAAAGTTATCAATGTTTCAAAGTTCCTACTATATTCTAGTTATTTCTCAAGGAATTGCTGATATTTTGACAATTTTAATAATCATCAATTTATTATTAGCGAGATATTTTGCGATTGGAAATATTCTGACCTATGATTTACAAGACTATGGAATGGCTTCGTTTCACTCGAATACAGGACCATTGTTATTCGTTTTGAGATTATTTGGTGTATTTTTGATAACTTTGCAAAGATATTTGGCGGTTTGTAGAAATGGTGGAACAATGAACAGAGTGAGTATTTTTTGGGTAAATAATGGTTCAAAATTATAAAATTCAAATATTTCTATGAATCAAAAACCAAAAAGGTTCATGATCCATGAGACCAAAAATAAAGCTAAAAATATGAAGTATTCTCACGTCTTGAACAGTCTGTGTATCGTGTGAAAGTTGAATTTTTGATCTGGCCAAAATTATTTTCTCGATTTATCTTTAGACTCGTGCTGAGTGAGGAAAAAAGTAAAAACATGGATAATTTTTAATCACAAGCAGTGTTTCCTGAAATCTAAGGTAGACCGGTACCTGAATTTCAAATTCAGCAGTTTTAAGTAGTAAAAACCTAAAGTATGCGATAATTGTTTTGTTATAAAGGTGCCGACACGCGAGAAATGAAACACTGGTTTCATTAAATGATTAAAAAAATTCATTTTAACTTTTCTGTTTTCTATTTTTTTTAATATCAAATTTGAAAATCATTTGTTAACGTGATGACCTAGTTTAAACAAAAATTATAAAAAATCAGAAATCCCAAATTGAAATAACGGTTTCATTTCTCTTGTGTCGGCACCTTTAGAACTGGCAAAACCTTGTTTGATATTCAGACTCTGGTTGGTTTTATAGATTTTCGAATCAATTCAGAAAAAAGTTCAGTTTTCTTTTCAGGTGTTCAACAATATTCCATGGTACATTTTGATAGCAATTCATTGGGGTATTCCAATGCTCATTTATACGCCAGCTTTCATAGTTAGCAATGCTCATTTTGATAATCCAAATACACTTTTCATTGTCAATACTACACAACATATGCAGGTTTGTTATTCATTTTTAAAAATAGATGACACATGGCATGCTTCACTGAATTTCTTGATAATAATTTTAATTAGGAAATATTTTCAGACTTTCTCAATGATAGTAGTCATATCGTTTTTCGTCATTGGTATTTTGATTCTTATGATGTATTTGAGTGTTTTATTGGTTTTGTTTCAAACACGAAAAGTTGTGGGGACTATAAATACAGCAATTTTGTGAGTAACAAAAATAGTTCTTCATTGAATTCAATTGTTCCTGGAAGAAAAATATTTGTGCTACCAAAATTTGATAATTTCTCAAACCACAAAAATTCCCAAGCACTACAAATTTCCTTTTTTCTGATCAAAAATCCGTTTCTTTTCTAGTCGGAAAAGATCAATGCGATATCAAGAAATTCGTTTGGCAATCCATGTTTTCCTTCTTGTCACCATGTCAGTCTTCACATTTTTATATTATTTTTTCGAATATCAATTTGCTAGTAATCAAATTGTACGTAATGTTGTTCAACCTAGATTTATTTTTTTGTAACTCAACAATCGAAAATCAAACAATAACTCTTGATAATTGTCATTCTTTTTCAAAAATATAGATTTTTTGGAACAAAAAAAAATTAATTATAGGATGGCGAACGGCGAAGTCTTCGAGTTTATTATCCGATTGTAGCTGGCAACTTTTCATATATAAATCCAATCACATTGTTGGCATTGAATCGAGACGTTCAAGCGAGGATTAAATCGTGGTTTTGTGGAAAAAAGGTGGGTGTTTTATGGGAGGGTATTCTCGTTAGTTAGAAGGTGTAGTTTCTGAGGTCTAATATTTTCTGCATGAAAATTAGACCAAGAGTTCAATATTTGTTCAAGCATCAAAGTGAATAATTTGATCTGATGTGTCTGCTTGAATTGCACGTTTTTTTTTGGAAAAAATTGAAATAGCATGCACGTTTGGGTCAATTTTCAACACCTTGCTTGAAGCTAGTGGAATACATAAAACTGTATTTCAATTTTTTTTTCAATTTTTTTTGATTTGTTCGTTTTTTTTTATTTTGAAGTTTGATCACATATAACACGTTTCTATGAAAAACCAGTCGTGCAAAATTTAATGAATGAAAGCATGAAACCTCTTTTTCTTATTCTTCTTCAAAAAATCATGTATACATAGATATACGTTTCAGCATCACGAAAATTTGAGTGCTCACAACGGCCGATTGACTTGGCCACACAATAAAGGTGTCAATTCTGTTTTATCTTGAACTAACAAAAAAAAATGCTTGAACTCAATTGGCAAATTATAATTGTTATTTTCGAGTCTATAATTCTTCTTCCACTTTATTTCATTATTTTACTCAATATTTTAGTGATGCGCAGGTTTTTACCAACTTTTCGAAGTCATTTCTATACATTGGTTATCTCACAGGTATGTCGCATATTTTCAGACTTGTTTGTTTGGAATGACATTTCCCAACAAACCTTCCAATTAAAAATTGAAGGGTAGAAGTTATATTTTGAACACATGACGATTTCGTGGTCTATAAACAAACATCTTTGTGATAACACTGTTTCCAGGGTATTGCCGATTTCTCGACAGTTTTTGCAATAATCGCTCTACTCCTTCCGAGATATTTTGGAATTGGGAACAGCCTTCTTTTTGCACTTGGTCCTTATGGTGGCGCATCATTTTTCTCAAATAGTGGTCCGTTTTTCTTTGTTCTTCGAATTTACGGTGTTTTTCTTATCACTCTACAACGATTTCTGACAGTTTGTGTTGCGACATCAAGACTAACTGCGAAATTTGCACTCATTAGACCTTTCAAAATTGTTTTACTTCACTGGCTGGTTGCTTTACTTATATTTTCACCGGCATTGCTTTTGAGTGACACTGTTTTTGAAAATTCAGAAAATCTATTTCTTATCAATAATGAGGCACAATCTCGAGCATTCTCTATTATTGTAATTTCATGTTTTGCTGTTTTTGGGCCAACTACAATAGTTTTATACAGCCAAATGTTGAAAGTTATTTGCTCATCAAATCATGCACCATTGAGTAATACTTCTATGTAAGTTAGATATTATTACTTGATTTTTTCTTATTTCTTTTCTTCAGTCGAAAACGTGCGTCTCGATATCAAGAACATCGTTTGAGTATACATGTATTTCTTCTAACTATTATGTCAATTTTAACATTTTTCTACTATTTTTGTGAATATTTATATTCTGATCGGATAACCAGTGAAGCAATGCGATATGTTCGTAAATTTTATCCTCTTATTTCTGGAAATTTCTCATTCATCAGCCCCATGGTTTTGATTATATTAAACAAAGAAGTGCAATCGTCGCTGAAAAAAATGTTTTGCTCAAAATTGGCAGCTACAACTGAAAACAGTCTTCGTCTTAATACTTGGACCACAAGTCCATAAACTATGGGTTTTTGAAAAAAATGTTATTTGTAGCTTGTTGATCAATAAATTGTTGTGCCAGATTTTGAAAAAAGTTCAAACATCAATTACTCTAAAGTACACAAAAACAGTACTTTATGTTTTCATAGATTTCGATATTCGCAGACATTTCCCAAATGGGATTTCATCGTAATTAGTACGAGTCACCTTTCAAAAATGTAATATAAGGGCACATGGATTTATTCATAAAAACCAGTTAGTTCAAACTCAAAGAACACACCGAGAAGATAATTCATGTTAAAACTAACTTGGCAAATTATAACAGTTCTTGTTGAATCTGTTGTTTTTATTCCTTTGTATTTATTAGTGTTCATAACAGTTTTACGGATGCGAAAAACTTCGGTAAATTTTCGAAGCCATTATTACACATTGATCGTTTCACAAGTGAGTTGATTATTTGAACGATTTTTCTCAAATAAGGATTCAATTTAGGCAGTTGTTGATTTCTTTGCAATATTTTTCGTCATCGGTTTAATCTTACCTCGATATTTTGGAATTGGGAATAGTGTGATATTTTCAACATGCCCAGTTTTGATTGCAACAATATTTTCTAATTCTGGTCCAGGGTTTTTTGTTATCAGGTTTATAGGTGTTTTTCTCATAACTCTTCAACGATACTTGAGTGTATGCTGTCCAACATCTTCGATAACTTCAAGGTTCAACACTCTGAAACCATCAACTATCATCATTTTTCATTGGATGTTTTCATTCATTATTTTCTCACCAGCCTTTTTTGTTAGCGATACACACTTTGAAAATATTGAAACTTTGTTTATTATCAATTCAAATTTAAATTCGAAAGTCTTCGCAATTCTTGTCATATTATATTTCGCAATTTGCACTCCAATAACTCTTCTGATGTATCTTAGAATCCTGATCGTTATTTGCATGAAACAAAATCGATCAAAGTATCAAGAACATCGTTTGAGTATTCATATTTTTCTACTCACAATTTTATCAGTTTTCATTTTTGTATACTATTTATGCGAGTTTATTTTTGCTGAAAGTTTCGCGGTGAGAGTGTTTGATTGAAATATAATACTGAAGTTCAATTTTTAGTCAACAACCATGATAATTCTCCGAAAATTTCATCCAGTTTTGAGTAGTACATTTTCGTTCATCAATCCATTCATTCTTGTACTTCTCAATAAAGATATCCAATCATCGATTGTGTGCTCGTTTTGGAAAAAGGTAACCTGAAATGTTCAGAAACTAAGAACATTCTTATGTTTTTTAGAATAACAACGTGGTTAGCGAAGGAAGTCGAACTATTTGGATGACACCAATGTTGTTATGATTACTTTATGTTATTTTGTCATTATTTTTTGTCTTGTTGCTAAAATAAACTTTGAACCGCATGAAAGTAAAATTTTCCTCGTGTCTCGGACAAAACCTGTGATTAAAATGGTGTTCTGATTTGCCCGAGTGTGGTTTGGTTGATTTTCATTTTTTCATATATGTTACTCATTTGGGGAATTAATCTCTGTTTTTGTGAAAAAACACATTGTTAGTCATATTCGATATTTGTGATGGATGCTCTCATAAAATACGGCGGTCTTCAAAAAAATCCACTCTATAGTTGCCAAGAAAATCATCCGATTGGTGAAAGACGTGAGATTATTGGTGTTGCAAGTATTTTAATGGGAATCGTGGCTTCATTTTTCTTCATATATTGTTTGAAAATTATGCTTAACCCCGATTTATTCAAGCTTTCCTGCTATAAAATCATGTTTTTTGTCGGAGTTGTTGATGTGTTGGCGATTTTTATAAGCGCGATTCTAACAGGTGTTCTTGGTTACATCGGAGCGACTTTTTGTGACTATCCCTTCTTGATATATATTTCTGGCGCGCTTGGATTATCTTTCTGGTGTTGCTCATGTTTGGCAAATATTGTGCTTCTTATCAATCGGATTCTATGTTTCAAATCCATCAAATATTATGAGATGTTTTTTGATGGTTTCCGTACTTATGTTGCACTTATTCTTCCTATAATTTATGGTCTTTACTTTTTGATTTTCACCAAACCTGTGATTTTTTCTCCAACGATCTTTGCATGGATTTTTGACCCACAAATTTATTCAAATCGAAGTAGTGAATATAGAAATATCTATCACACAATGAATAACTTTGTGATGGTTGTAATAACATCTGTTCTCTATATCTGGATACTTGTCATTGTTCTTCAGAATTGGATTCAGCGAAAAAAATCAGCAGATGACAATCATAGTCGTTTGACGTCAAAAACAGTGAGTAGACAGAAACTTCCTAGAAAATAATGTTTTTGTTATTTTTTCTAGAAAAATACAATTTTAAAACAAGCAGTCGCAATTTGTGCCATCGACCAAATAGGATCTATTGCTTATGTCGCTATGAACTTTATCATATTTCCAGCATGGAGCGGAGTTTTTGCACAACTCCTCTGGTTTTGTGCACACTCTTTCCCTATCGTCATTTATTTAACAATGAATCGCACTATGATGTCAAGATTTTCAAAAATATTCTGCAAGTCTAAACTAAATAACGCACAAATCAATCCGTCTTCTGCTGTTGTCACCAAATAATTATAGATTTTGGTTTTTGATTAAAATTTGTCATATTTTATACTTTTCTATTTTTCTCACATAAAGTTCATTCAGTTTCTGAAAGTTTATTTTTTTCCAAACGTTCATGAATGAATGAAGTTCATTAAATACCACCACAATGTGATCATAATTTTTTCAAAGTTTTTTTTTGATATCATTTGTATTCTATTTGCTGATCAACGATTTTGTCTGATCTAATCTCCGGAGATTACTTTTTTTCTCAATAAAAGGCGAGATCTGGAACCTATTTTTCAGTTCATTTTGAGATGGAAGCTCTCATAAAATATGGTGGTCTTCAATCTAATCCACTTTACGATTGTTCGAAAGATACTACAGTTGGTATACGACGTGAGATAATTGGACTCATAAGTATGATTATCGGAACTGTCACTTCGATTTTGTTCATCATCTGTTTGAAGATCATGCTATGCTCAGACTTGATTAAATTATCGTGCTACAAAATAATGTTTTTTGTTGGAGTCCTTGATGTTCTCGCAATTTGTGTGAATGCTATCCTGACTGGATTTCTTGGCTTCTATGGCATCACATTCTGCGAATATCCACTATTGATATATCTTTCGGGTGCAGCTGGATTGACTCTTTGGTGCAGCTCATGTCTTGCAAATATCGTTCTTCTCGTAAATCGTATTCTCTGTTTCAAATCATTAGTTTACTACGAGATGTTTTTCGAAGGATATCGAGTCTATATAACACTGTTGCTTCCAATAATTTATGGTTTATACTTTCTGATTTTCACTAAGCCTGTCATCTTTTCCTCTGCATTATTTGCATGGCTTTTCGACCCGTTGATTTTCCCTGATCGAAGTTTGGAGTATGCTAATGTCTATCACTATGCTAATAACTTTGTCGTCGTTGTCATCACTTTGGTTCTGTACATTTATATTATCATAATTGCGATACAAAACTGCAGAAAACCTACGGATGAAACAACTGATGCACAAAGTCAATTGACAGCCAAAAAAGTGGGTTAACTTTAGAATTTTTACTGAGAATTTGTCGTATTTTTAGAACAACACTGTTCTCAAACAAGCCGTTGCAATTTGTGCAATCGATCAATTAGCCTCGATTTTCTACGTTGCTATGAACTTCGTTACTTTTCCAGCGTGGAGTGGAATTCTCGCTCAATTCCTATGGTTCTGTGCACATGCTTTCCCAGTGGTTATCTATTTGACAATGAATCGCACGATGAAATCGAGATTTTTGAGAATGTTCTGTAAAGCTAAATATGCTGTTCGAATTGGTCAATCGACCACAGTAACTAAGTAGATAGATCATTGATTAATAAATAATCTTGTTGTTGCCTTTCGTAAAGAAAAATTAGACTCCCAAAGGATCTATGATAATTATTTGGCCAGCTCAATTAATTTAATTGTTTTTTGCTGATTTTCCGAGAAGCAACTTGTTTTTCACTCAGGTTTTTGAACAAGAATCATCTTCCTGATTCCACCAAATCACAGTAGGAAGTTCTGGTTCAGTTTTTGTAAATTCTAATCTTCTGATTTTCTGATTATTTCGTCTTCAGAAATTACGTATTATTTTTTTTCGTGAAATTTAATCTCACGAAAAGTTGATAATAAAAACAAGGAATTGACTTCACAAATAGCCATTTTCAAAATATTTCCTGGTATTAAAATTAAAATATAGAAAACAAAACATTTTGAAGATTTATGAGCAAAACATAGCATATATTTACAAATACTCGTTTCGAATTATTCAGATCCTAGTTTTCTCTATTTCTTTTTCCGAGATTCCATTTTCGATCGGTTCAACTTTCTTTGTTTCACCATTCATCAAACCAGAGAATAGTAGTTTTTCCAATTTTAAAACTGGGACTTCAAATAAACAACTCCAAAAGAAAGCAGCAATATAAGACAAAATAGTGGCTGGAATAGCAATATGCGAAATCATTAAAATAATTGAGTAATAATGAATTGGTTGATCGCTTAGATTTAAGAAATAATAAAGAACCATCCAATGAACCAAATATGCGCAATAAGATAATCGACCAAACGGTTGCCAAATAGGATGAGACATGAAATTATCAATTGGTCCACCCCAGCCCATATGATTTGCAACAATCACCCAAGACACTGCCAATGACCAACCAATCCTTGATAAATTATAATAAGTGGCTCTCTCGAATACACTCCATTTGACACCTTTGTCATTTTGAAATGTTGAAAATAAACAAGCCGCTGCAATAATGACTGCAACAATCCAAAGTGTAACACTTGCAACCCAATTCAATCGAATTTTTCTTTTCCCGTAAACTGCGATAAGATAACCAACAAGTATTCCTATTAAATATGGAGTGCATCTGATCCATGGTTTATCATACATCAAGTTGTTGAAATCGAGAACATCCCCATTTCCGAAAAATGTGGCCGGCAAATCGTAAATTCCATATAAAATATAAACCGTGATTATACTTCCGATACAGCCAGCAAGAGTTAACAAAGCACCAGCAGTAAATGAAAAATATAATGCAATTATTAGAATCGGAGCAATAATGTAGAGTTGAGTATCAACAGCAAGATACCAAGTTATAGCATAGCACTGAAATAAGAAAATAATTTTCAAGAAAAATGAACAGAACGCTTACACTTGATTGACTGTTAAAATTGTTGATGTATAAAAGATTCTGCCACCACATTGTTTTACAAACTTCGGTTTGGGTCAACATTTCATCTGAAAGTTGAGGGGTTAGTTCAAGATTTCTAAAGAATTTACAAACTTTCTGTTGATGCTGCAAATGGTCCTTGAATATAAGGCGCATAAACCGTGAAAAATCCAATGAAAATCATCATTGGTGGAGTCAGTCGTAAATATCGATGAATATAATACATTATCCAGGTTACTGGACTTCGCATAACTCTTCCCTTTGGCCTTTCTTTGAAAAACATGTATGAGAGAACAATTCCAGAAAGCAAGAAAAATGTGTCGACTGAAAATACAGCATTTGTAATAAGATGATTCCAGAATTTCTTTGGAAGTGTTGTAACAGGTAACAAGTTTTCTGAGAACATTATATAAGTCAAGCCATGTCCAGCAACTACCCAAGACATTGAAATTGCTCTGATGCAATCCAAAGATTTTATATATCCAGGCTTCTGTTCTTTGACTGCAAGAAGTTGTCCTGCATTTGTCCAAAAAGAAAATGCTAGAAGGATTTTCAAAGGAAGTATTTTCTCTTTCTGACTTGATATTCCAAATGATTTTTCTCTCACAAAATCGACTAGTGTTGCTAAAAGTGCGATTCCCACCATAACACACATAAATATAGTGAATCCCCAAAATGGCGTATCCTTTTCAATATCCAAACTAGAACAGTAAGCTGAACAAGCTGTTAGTGGCAATGGTGTCAATTGATTGAATATTGTTGCCAAATCATTTTTCCCGCATGATTTTGGCATACAAACCGCTGTTCGAATAATTGAAATGTTTCCCATGAGACCGGAATTGCAATCAGCGTTCTGTTTTTTGTTTTTGTTTTTGATTAGGTTAAGAAAGTTCAATGAAAGGACATACTTTACCAGGTCTCAATACAAGATAACAATAGTTTGTCTCGTATTTCTTGCCGCTCACACGTTCACATTCTTGATAAGAACCATCATAAACAACTCGACCTTCTAGAACTCCAGCTACAGGAAACTTTGCAAATGCATCAAGTTCTAAAAAAAGTAAACTGATGAAAATTAGAAAAATAAGTTCTTACGTTGAATGGCAAACAAATCATTTTTCAAAGTAAGCAATTCCAGCGGGTTACATATTTTATGTTTTAAACAATCTGATGTAATTTTTCCGATTTTTTCTAATGAAGAAATCCAAATTGAAGTATCATTTGCACATTGATCCGTAATGTTTTTCAGTCCTAGAATGCTATCAGAAGTTGTGAATACATCCTGAAATATATTTAATTTGAAAAAAGTCAACACAAGAAATATTTTCAATTTACCTGCCAAGTGAAAGCGACTACATACGGTATAAGAAATAAAAATAAAATGAGTTGCATATTTAAAAAAATATAAATCATCAGCAAGATGATGCTATGATTTATAGAACTTTCTTATCAGTAAAACATTGATAGAATGTGACTTATAGTGATCATTTGAGAGTTCTACGAGCATATGTGCTCTGTGCTTCAAAAGTACAATGTAGTTTAGAAATGTTAACTATATTTGGAACATGTCTAAACTAGGTCACGTCATATCGCTGAATAGTTAGTAGTTTCCAAATTGATTTTAACTTGAAATATTTCCAACAAAAGTATATAAAGACGAAAGAAGTATTTTCAGTACACCAATTTTCGACCGATCAATAACATATCTGTCTTAATCCATAGTTCATCAACAAAAATAGTTTTGGAATCGCATCACAATTCTTTAAGTCTACTCACAAATCACAAACTGATAACAAATTATTATTTATGAACTCCCACTCAGTTCTATTTCTGAATTTGTCATCGACAATTTAGCAGATTTTTCAAGGAGATATTCAAAGATGTAATCTTTATGTTTTTGTCAATTTACTATTTGGTAAATGGATTTCCGCAAAAACCCTGAACATTACATTTATTTATGTTTATTCACTTTATTTTCTTATTCAGTGATTTATTGTATTCTTCCAGAAAAATTTGAAAATATATCAGATCTTGAAGAGGTGATTTGATATAGTTCATTGATTTCTTCGAAATAAATTATTTCAGACAGGTCAACATACTTTATCATTTTTGGAAGCTAAGCTTTATGCAAAGCCAGCTTATGTTCCTAATGTAATGAATCCAAAATCACCAACTGATCGAATGGTGGAAGCATTAAGGCAACGATTTAAACCAAATGTTCAACGCCCTGTTAAAGAAGCTGATACTGATATCACATCTGATTGATTTATTTGCTGTTTCAATAGTTTCATATTTTTTTCCATAATCAGTGTCCAATAAAACACTTTTTTATCAATGAAACATTTCTTGAATGTTCTCTAAAAAAGATAGTCGTAGTTCATTGTACATTATCAAGAATCACATGAATTTGACATCATTTCAAGTTAAATTTATTTGCATTCAGATTGCTATTTAATTTTTGTTATATTGATTCTCGAGTAATGGTTCAATAAAATTGTACACATAGAAAAGTTGTTTTTAGGTGATGTTATTCCAAGTTGTTTTTCAAATAAGTTCATAAAAAGTTATTTTGGAAAATAATTGGCGCTCTTGGGGTTTTTCGCGGGTGGAGTTCTATCACCTATAAGATATTTATAGATAGATACATCCTTCAGTTCAAACAACTTAACACAAAAAACATGTTTATCCTTTTTCACTTATTCATTTCGGCTTGTGGAATAATCTTGAATACTCTTTTGATTTATGCAGTAATGACAAAAACACCAGAAAATATGAATAAATATACATTGATCATTCTCAATGTTTCGTTCACAGATTTATTTCTATGTTTTCTGGATATTTTTGTGATTCAAAGATTAGTTTCGTGTGGAACTGCTGTTGTTTATATTTCAATGGGACTTTGTTCACGGTTTTCAAGTAGTTTCTGTTTCTTAATGTATACAATTCAAATGCATCTTTATATGCATTCAATTTGGATGTTGTTCGCTTCTTATGCTTATCGTTATTATGTTTTGGTTAAATCAGAAGTAACAAGAACTCAAATCCAATCGTTTTTGATGTTATTATATATTCCATCGTTAGTGCAAATGAGTAATGTATTAGTTGAACACGGAGATGAAACGAAAGCGGCTGAAATTCTTACCAAGAAATATCCGGCAATAAACACTTCTGATCTAGTTTTAACGACGAATTCTACAATATTTACATTTTCAGTAATGTATGTTATTGTTCACATGATTGGGAATTGGATTATTATTAGAGGCATTATCATTATTTTTACGGAACAGAATTTTAACAAGAATCAATACGACCTTATCATCTGCTCCATCAAGAAAGATGCATTTGCATTTTGTTAAAGTATGTTTTGCTGAGCAACGCTGGGATTTCTCATTATGAATTGATTTACAGGCTTTAACTTTTCAAGTTTATGTTCCTATGTTTTATATTTTTGGTGGTTTCTGTTATGCTATTCAAGTTTTTGAAATAACTAATGCTGTATTTCCTCAATATATCATGTTTTCTTCATTCTTAATGGTTCCTTTTCTGAATCCAATTTCATCTTTTATTTACATCGAACCTTATCGAGTGTTTTTTGTCTCATTATTAGTCGAACAACGGGATAATCCGAATTCAATCTATATATCATCCAGCGGACTTATCACATTTTAACTTTATAAAGTTAAATTGCTTTTACACTTATTGTTTTTCATTACATAATTGAAACTTCTCGGAATACAATAGATAGAAATTACAGCCAAACAAATTGGAATTTCATATCTTGAAAATACATAATCCAAAGAAAATAACTTCATTATTTAAATAACAATAAAAATGTTAAAATGAATAAATTATTAAGTTTCATATTCGTGTTCGCATATTAAGCTCTACATTACTCGGTGGTTTTGTTCTTCTCAAAATACTGAATATTTTTCCACCGGAATAATCAAGTACTCCCTGTCTATATTGTTTGATAATGAACATTGTTGGAAAAGGATCAAGAGCTGGAAATAGTGCAAATGTGAAAGTTCCGATTCCACTTAGTGTTCCAATATCTTTGTTGAGTAAAGTGAAAAGAAAAAATACAAAAACATGGAATGTGCATTAGGAAAACTGGGATCAATGTTTGTGTAACAAGGGCGTAGAATAATTGAGATTGTAGACTCTTCATATTTCGCGATGAATTTGACATCAGTTTAGTGATTCTTAAATAACATTTGAAACCATAATAGAAAGTGACAGCAACTGAAGATATAATCATAGAAACCATTGAAGCAAGTGCAATCAATGAATTAATATCAATCTCGTAAGAGCCATCTTCTTGAAATTGATAACAATAAGGACCGATATAATTAATCTCAGTCATTGGCCATCCGAATTCCATCATAACTTCTTTTCCCATTATCATGTCTATTTTTTCATTGGGTCCAATTAGAAAGTAACATACCAATCCCCAACAGGTTCCATATGATAATGGAAGTAATGCCCAGACACACAATCGATAACCTTTGAAAGTTTGAAGCAATTTCGAACCAGCTGCTACATAATATCGATAAATGAAATTTATTGAGAAAACAGCCATAAAAGAACCGAAAAATCCACAATATACGGCGTTTAATACGAGGAGAATTTGAGGAGAAAGAAAATGATTTTTTGTATGAACAATGTTCATATAGATTGAACCATGAGAAAATATTATTGGAGAAATTAGAATATCCAAAAACGAATAGCACATTTCAAAAATTGAAACAGAACACAACAAATATTTGTAAGGTCCCATTTGGTCTGGAGATTTTTTAATTATCAACAAAAGTAATAATGAATTGATGATGATTGAAATACTACCAGTAAGACTCTGGGAAGATCGAAGAACTGCGCTCAAAATCATTTTTATTTTTATATTTTCCATCATTTCACTCTCTTATATAGAAATGTGAAAGTACTAAAGGAAATTGAAAATAGGTCAATGCACTTTTTACTACGTTGGCTAGCTAAATACAAAAATAGATAATCTGACTTTTGTATAAAATATATAACTTTTAAAAATCGGAACGAGCGAATGCCTCCAGAACAAGCGGAACGAGCGATTGTCTCCAGTAGAATTACTCCACCGATCGCTGAGATGTTTGTTTCGCCGTAAGACCGTGTCAATAAATGTTCTTCATCGTTTAAAACCATCATTTTTTTTGTGAATCACCGCATCATTTATCTTCTCACAATCAGCATAGGTTCGACTGAATAGTTGTTTAAGTTTTACCAAAGTACAAAAAACCACATCGAAAATTTTGTTTGTTCTTTCCGATTTGATTATATATTAGACATCTATTATTATCGCTTTTCAACTCCCAAACTTAAGTTTGTTCTTAACAAAAAAATGTATTAACTCCCGTTTTGGTGGTTTCACTGTTTTAACGAACTTTGAACTTGTTTTACTAATCGCAAAAACATTTTGTACGTTCTTTCCGATTTGATTATATATTAGACATCTATTATTATCGATTATCAACCCCCAGGCTTAAGTTTTTTTCTGAAAGAAAAATATGCTAACTATTTTTCATAGTCGTATCCCACGAGACGATTAATCAAATGCAATAATAACTTTTCAACAACTTCTTTTTATATTACCAATAATGATTGAATATCTCACTGTTTTCATTGGAATTGTGTGTGTCTTTTTACAAATTGGGTTGAATGGACAGACTTTTTTTGTGAACATGGTGTAAGTTTGAAAAATCAGTTTCCAATGTTTTTTTTGAAATTATATACAGAAAGTCAGAAAGTAAAGAGATCAGGCTTATAATTGTTCGAACGATTCTTGATATTGCTCAAGGAGTTTTGAGTAAGTATTTATTATCATGAAAAATATGTTTGAAAAAAAAACATATTCAGATCTTATATTTTTGGTTCTCACAATTCTTCATTATTTAATGCCCTACAAATACTCCTATGATTATATTTTCCGATCTGGGGGAATTTTGGTTCTTATAACTGTTTATCGAACTTTTTTAGCAATAACAATTGAATTGGAAAGACTTTGGGCTTCATTTTTTCCGATCAGTTTTTCTAAAAAGAGACAAAATATTTCGAACAGTTTAATTCTGCTAATTCTTCTTGTTTTTCCTGCCATTGAAGAGATTATGATGATCGGAGTATTTCCAACTGTTGATTCTCCAATGTCGAATTGCAGTTCATTTATTTGTGGAGTGAGTGACGAATATAAAAGATTCACTGCTTATTACACATTTTCCTACGGAGCTGTTAATTTCTTATTATCTTTTATACTTTGCACAAAGTTATTTGTACTATATAAACAAAGAAATGCAATCAATAACAGTTTCATGAGGGTTTGGAGAGAAAATATTTGTGATTTTTTTCAAAGGTATTTTCCAGATTAACATTTTGTGCATCACTGATGGACTGTGTTCATTCTTTTTTGATTTTATACCAGCTATATTATTTTATACTAAAGTTATCATTATTAGAGATGCAGGACCAGTCGTTAGTACTGTTCGTTTAATTGGAAGGGTTCTTGAAGCTTCAGTATTATGTTATATGGTTAATAATGCTCCAAAACCCAAGGAAGTGCAAACTATAAATAATAATAATTGTAATAAAATATAAGAATATTTGTTCATTATTTTACGTATCTTAAAATTTGGAAGGACTTTTTTGAAAATATGTTTTCATTGTTCACTAATTAGTATTAACTAATTATCTGTGTTTACATATTGATGCACTTTATTGTTGTTGAATAATTAGTAAAAATATTATTTTCAAAGTAATCTAAAAACTCACATTGTTCAAAAATGGGTACGCGTGATGTTATATCAATTCTCGCAATAATTTTTGCTGTCTTTGAGATTTGTATGAACTCATTCACCTATTTTGTTTTTTTCAAACCGGCCATCAAAAAATCAACATTCAGATTGATTGTAATTCGAACTGTTTTCGATATTGTTCTTGGAATAACAAGTTAGTTGAAGTGGATTTTCCGAAACACATTTTGATGTTTACAGGCATTGTCTATTTTGTAATTGGTATTTTAATGTATTCTTTTCCCGAACATGTTTCTTTCAATTATTTATTTTTCTTCGGAATAATTAACGTAAACATGATTATCATCCGATCCTATATTGCACTCGTTATTGTTTTGGAAAGATTTTGGGCAACATTTTTCCCTGTCCACTTTTATAAATTCAGAAGAATGATCAGGCGTAACTTCATATTTATTTTTATAATTAGTTTTGCAATCGCCGATGATTTCATGTTGTTCATTGTTTTTCAACAGAAGATTCCTCAAAACTCGAAATGTTCTAAATATTTCTGTGCAACTCCTCCAGGATATAGAACTTATGAGATAGCACATACTTGTTTTTACGGCGCATTGAGTTACACATTGTCAATTGTACTTTGTGTAAAATTATTCAAATCAATGCCGATTATAGAAGACGCTAGAAGAGTTAATAAAAAACGTGATATTTTTCAAACTTTTAAAATTTCAGTTGAACGTGCTTTGTGTTACTGATGGTTTATCGTCTTTGTTTTTTGAGTTCTTGCCTTTACTTTTTTACATTTTTCATTTGAATGATCGAGATGTTGGCCCAATCGGTAGTGCTTTGCGAATGCTTGCACGATTTTTTGAAGCAGCAATAATTTATTTTTATACAACCAAGAAAAACAAGAAGTCTACAAAAATTTGTATCGTGAACTAACAATCAAAGTTCTTTTTTTGTTATGATGTTCTTGCAAAAATAATTTTTTAGAACAAAAAGAAAAACAAAAACATTTGACGTGATGCGTAGACTGATATCTTTCATTGGCTTATTGTTTGCCTTTTTACAGTTCGTTTTAAACTTTTTGATATTCCTGAAGTACTTGAGAAAATCGAATAAAGTTGAAATGCGCTTGATTGTTATTCGAACAATTACAGATATTGTATTCGGAATAATAAGTGAGTGTGATACATGAATTAATTGAATTTTAATAAAAATAAACAATTGCATAGGTACGCTTTATTATATAATTTGTCTGCTGGTGTATTCTTTTCCGGAAACTTTTTCATTCCAATTATTATTTTATACAGCACTGATTATTTTGAATACTCTAGTATTCAGATCATTTTTAGCGGTTGTGATTGCAATCGAAAGATGTTGGGCTACATTTCTTCCTATCAACTTTTACAAATATCGTTTTCAAATTTCAAACACTTACATCATTTTATTCTTGATGAATGCTGCATTTTTAGATGACATTTTGCTTTTCCTAGTTTTTAATCAACAACTTCCACCGATTCCAATAAAATGTGACGAATTTTTCTGTGCAACTCCTCCTAGTTATAATTTATTTGTTCTATATTATTCATTCTTCTATTGCTCTATCAATTACACGTTGTCAATGATTTTATGTTCAAAACTTGTTGAACTTCATTTCAGAAAAACTTTCATGAATCGAAATATTCGTAGGGTAAGAAAGTCTTTTCAACAAATAAATTAAAATGAATATCGTTTTTGTTCAGATTAATATTTTATCAGTCAGTGATGGATTTTCATCATTTGCTTTTGAATTTATGCCAGCAATTGTTTTTTACTTTGATATATTCACGACCGAAGTAAGAATTTTTAGTTATTTTTTGGTAAAAGGCAATAAATATATATTGTTCAGAATTTGGGCCCGATCGCAAGTGGTTTAAGAGTAATTGGTCGTGTGTTCGAGGCCGCTGTTCTCTTTTATTTCATTACTAAATCTAATAACAAAGTATCTAACAAGATGTTCGTATTAACTTAATTTGTGATTAACTTTGCCGATTCCATGTATGCTGTAATTGTTGGAAATAAACACCAGTAATACGTTCTGCATTTTCTGTCTGTACATATACTTTTTTCGATCGAAAACTTCTTGGAATAAATGGAACATTTCTAATGAACGCATTTTTCCACTCAACAACTGAAGATAGAGTTGCAGGAACAACTACCAAAGGATTCCTAAAAAGAGACAATATGTATAGAGAAACCTTTTCAGAAAATTTGATTTCAACTCACAGTAAACAAATAATTTGAAAGAGCACAAATGCGGTTTTCGAATCGATAATACCAAAAAGATTGGATATAAGAACTAGAAGAAAAATGATATTGATAAATATTGCACAGTATACGAAATGTGTTGCTAACTGAAACATTTGAATTGATATTAGGTTATATTTTTTGGTAATTCTTACACTCAAAGATCGTATATTCTCTTCGGTTTGAAATTTGGCCGCAAGCGGGTCTGGAACATTGTTTTGTCCCATTTTCAGTGTTTTTCGTAGTTCATTGTTATGTTTCTTCAAAAATAGAAAAGATGGTATGAAAATAATGACCATCAATATGCTAATAACAAAAGAAGATTTCATATTGACAATATAAGTTGTTAGAAGAAAAGTTTCGAAAAATATCAGCGTCGGTAGAATTACAATAATTACTAGAGTTAAGGTTGGACGAGGTTTTCTTTCGTAATCGCTGAAAAGGCTAGGTTGTTTTTAAAACGTTGTTCGATTTTCATGATTTGAGCTTTTGGTATATTTTTTACTATGACCACGAAAACACCTGCTGCCAGAAATGTAGGAAGAATCATGTATTTCACAAAACGGAACTGTGAAAATTTTGCCAAGGGCTAACATTTCAGCTGGCATGAACTTCGAGACGGAAAAAAATCCTGACCTATACAAATACGTCGCAATTGCTCTTTCCGCCAAAAATAATAACAATGTTGATATTACAGTACTGAAATATGTCCAAATTAATATTGAACCAATCAATAAAGGAATTGTTTGAAAAGTTATATCAACAACAACTCGTGAATGAGTTTCGAAACCAACTGTTGAACTATCAGAGACTGGAAATGAGAAGAAAAAGTTACAAGATTCAAAAAGTTACAAGATTCAAAGTACCACCTTCTAGTTCAATAATGTTATATTGATATGGTAATAATAATAAATATCCAATTGAACAAGTGTACCAACTTGTTATCAAAACACTCAAAATTATTCGATTGTTTGTGTGAAACTTTGGAATTTTCCACATAACATCAATTAGAACAAAAATGAAATATGCGCAAAACAACATTAGAATTGCAAGAATTATAAAGAAAAAGTAACTGGTCCATGAAAATTGTGGTTTATCACAAAATGTTTCAAGTGGAACCCATAGATTGATAGTTGAATAACTAAGACGAAGAATCATAGAAACCTGCAAAGAAGTAATAGGTGGGAAATAAAAAATAATAATAATCAGACAGGTGACTTTTTCAACTGACGAAAAATAAATAAATTGCATTTGAAAGTAGCAGACATGAAAAACTCTAAATTTGATTAAGTTAAAAATGTTCGCCGTCAGAATTTCATAAAATCACTGTTCTTGAGTCACAACTTTTTTATGTCAGTCAAACTACATATATAAATCTTACCATGATGATTTTCAAAGAAGCTAGCAGATTCGTAACTTCAGCGAGACAGGAAGTGAAAAACTATCAGAGCTAACATTTATGCTAGGAAAATCTAGCGCATAATTCTATATAATTAGCTCATGTGTCCGCAAAGCAAAAGTTCAACATACAACATATTTTATTATTTTGAAAAAATATTTAAAAAAAAACTCGGAAATGATTTTAAAAACTACATTATATTGATGTGAATTTCTTCAAATAAATAGATCTAACAAAAACCATGTTCGTATTTTGTAAACATCAGCTGCTTCAAAGTTAGTCACCCAGGAAATATTTTTATAAATGTCAAACAATTGGATATAAAAGTAGGAAGTAGGATTTCTGAATATATGAAATTCGAAAAAAAATTACAATGGGATGATAATGATACATTTATTGAATTATTAATCTAAAATAGAATTATTCCATGTTCCAAGCTTCAACAGTTTCTTTGATGAAAGATTGACATCTTGCAAATGATTCAGTGATTCTTGCAATATCTGGTTTTCCATCAGTCTAAAAAATCGAATTTTGTTTCACAATTAAATCTAGAAGATATGTATAGGAAAACTAAAGGGTGTGCAAGTGCGCTCTATAGAACTATACACAATACCTGTGACATTTTTCGAATTTTTTGTTCACTCGACATTTTTCGTTTAACTTTCTGCAAGGTTTTTTAAAATTTGGTGTAACCCCACCCAAAAAACCGCTCTATTTTTACCTGTAAAATTGGAGAGTTCGCCCAGAATCCATTGGCGAAAATTGTGAATGCAGATGAAGCAACTAATTGAAACTTGTATTCTTCATCGATTTGTTCCCGAGTCCACGGAACTTTGACACCTTTCGCTTCAAGACCCGCTGACAATTTTTGATAATAATGATCGATCAATGGTTTTGTCAATCTTTTCCGATTTTCAACTGTTGTACAAGTTGATAATAAATGTTGTAAATCTTCCATTGGACTTCCTGGATGTGCAATTTGCCAATCAATTATTCCAGCAATGTTTTCTTGACTATCCCATAAGATTTGTGGAGCCCACATATCGCCATGAGCAATTACAGCAAGTCGATTACCATTTAAATATTGTTGACCATTTTCAGCAAGAAAATGCGGATTTTTCTCGAAAGTATTTCTACTATAAACTTTGAGAATTTCCATTCCTGGACTATCGGAAAGTTTGTCAGTTATTGTGTGCATAACAGCATGGAATTCAACCATTATTTTCTCGATCTAAAATGCGAGATTTACATAGTTATGATAACTTTCCTTGCACTACTCACATTTGCATCTGGTTTAATCTTCTTCCATTCTTCAGTTGTCAATGAGAAAACATGTAAAGCAACAATTTCATCAACTAATTTGAAGAGTTGGTTTTCAGAAAAACCTTGAATCAAATCATAGAGATGACAGTTTTCAAACATTTCCATGACAATTACTGGAACTTCAGTTGTTTTATTGATAGTATCTTCCAATGCATAGATCTTTGGAATTTTGATATGTTTCTCGTTCGCTGAAAAGTTGTGTTGTTTTATCAAAGTCACATTGTAGTGGTTGTGGTTCAATGCTTCTTACCGGCAGAAAGCACACGATAATAATCGCATTCTGTGTTGTGCATGAATTGCTCGGTCATTGATTTATCAGCTTCGGAAGGAGCTTCCATATCACCTGAAGCACCTTCGATTGCATCAAGGCCTTTTCCAGTTGTTGTTATCTGAAATGAGTGAATGTGGGAGATTTTAATAGATCTTTCTCCAAAATGTGTTTTCTGTGCCCCTTAGATTTTCTTATTCATTGAAAATTCTATAAAAGTATATAAAACATCTTCATTAAATTTGAATTATTTCATTCATAAATTCAAAAATAAAAAAAGGAGCTCATTTGCACTTTTTATCAGACTCATAATGAATCTTACCTTCAAAACGACACTCTTTGGAAATTCCGAATCATCCCCATCAACTTCAAAATTCAATCCAACTTTTCTAATCATCGACATATATCCGAGTTCTCCATTCACAAGTGTTGAACTTGTTCCAACAGTTGGACGAACTCCCAATTTCTTTTCCATAACATCAGCAAGCCAAGTTTTAGTCAATGGAACATCGGGAATTATCAAGTCGTTGCTCATTTTTTTCTAGAAAAAGTATAGTTAAATTTCTCAGACACACTAAAATCTATAAAGACGAAAAACAAAATGAGCCAAGAGACTCTGATAAGATAGTAATGATACCAAAAAAAATGACCTCGTGATTATCATAAGTGTAGTTTGTGTAGTCATCGATTCAAATGGGACCCTCTTATCAATTGCTCGAAAAAAACGGTTTTATGTACAGTTAACAAAAAAGTTCAACATCTTGTTGGAAAGTTCACATTAGATTACAAACATGTGATTTTTTCGTCATTCCTCCACCATTTTTCTTTCCATTTCCGATTAGAGATTTGAATCGGGTGACTGCGGCAGTAACAGCTCCAAGATTTTTGAGATCAAAGGTATCGAGTTCTGCTTCTTCAGAGATCTGAAAATAAATGATTTTGAAAGTTGAACGTTAAACTTTTATCAATGCCATTCTATCAATATTAATTCTTACTGGAATATGCATAAATTCTGCCAAATGTTTTCGACAACCCAAATGTGCAATATTTGTCAATGTTTCTTCTTTTGCTAATGGATCGTGTAAAACAACCGTAAGAAGTGAACCATCTTGAGCTCCAAGAACAACGAAAAAATCTTTTGGATCGTAACTCCAACAAGTAATTGTAGCATGTGGACGAAATGTTCCAATTAGTTGAGAATCCAAAACTCGAAATACACTGGAATTGTATTCAAAAATATTTTCAAATTTACATATGTAATTTCAAAAGTCTCACCGCAAAGTCTTATGTCCACTATGATAATATAAAACATATTGTCCATTTGGAGTAAAAGAACAAGTGACATCATTCACACCTTCGGTAACATTTCCAATCAAAGTTTTGCTAGTTAACCCAGTTTTTGTGTCAACAACAAATAATCCACCTTTTGCTGGAGCAAATAGTCCCATTTTACCGTCGTTTGAAATTAGCCCATTGAATTGTGGAAGAAGTCGCAAGAATTTTTTAGTTTTGATATCCCAAACGCTGGCTTTGTTATCATTTTCAACAACAATCACTTGATTATTATTATGTGGCATTGCAATGATTTTATGAATCATAACATCTTTTTGTTTTTTGAGTTGTCTTGGGCGGAATTTGAGACGTTGAATTCGTTCAACTGCATCAAATATCATCAAACTATCATGTCCTTTGAATAAAGTGACAACAACACAACTTATATTATCCTAAATTTTTATTAATTTTAAGCTGTATTCAAAATTTAACAAACCTTTAAAACTGCACATTCTTTGAATAATCTGCACGGATATTCGAAATTATAATGCATTGAAAAATCGGCAATATTATAAATCGTACATCTTGCAATTTTCTGTTCAGCTGAATCAACTTGTCGATAAATAACCCCAATTAAAGTCTCCCTATTGAGATAGAAAATTTGGAAAACATTTGGGGCATGAACAGAATTGATAACTGATTGAGTTTTGAGATCCCAGAGAAGAAGTTGATCAGATTCGACGGCTACAATGGTTTTTCCATCGGCGGCTAGAAGAGAATCCGAGACAACAGCGCCGTGAACATTTGCAACCAATGAAGCAATATGTCGATGTGATTTTATATCCCATATTCCAATATTTTTGCGTGTTTGAACTGCAGCCAGAGTTGGATTGTTTTTCGCAATCAAAATCTTCTCAATACTTTGATCCATTGTTGAAACACTAAATGATTTCTCAAAAATATTTTCCATATTCCAAATTTTGATAGTATGATCAAGTGAGCTGGAGATAAGAATATTTTGACCTTGTTGACTAATTGCATCAAGATTGAGAATTCTTCCAAAATGCGCATCTAAAGATCTCAAAAGTTCAGCTGTTTTCACATTCCAAAGATATAAATGTTTTCTGACACCTGTAACAAAAACCGTATCATGTGATGCAAATGCAACTGTTGATGTTGTATGTCTTGGCTTAATTGGAATATTCCTTATATTCATTGGAAGATTTAAAGTGACTGGATGACTTTCGCAATTATCTCGATATAATATAAATGTTTCAACTGAAACTCCAACTATCCAATTTGTATTTCTATCAGATCCACCAGTTGAAGAAGCACGGTAAAATATTTTGATATGATTTATTCGATCATTCAAATTATCCTTGATGATTTCTTTCACAATATATTTCGATTCAAACAATTCGATACGAACCATAGCAAAACTATAGTATCCCTCAGGATCAGCTGAGCCTGAAATCATTTGTTTTTCTCTCGAATAATAAACTTGAAGATCTATGAACTCACTTCTATGTTGTATACAAGCAAACCCATGTCTGAAAAATTCGTCAGTGAACGTGATTGCAGCCTCCACTGTGAATTGATGTAATCTTCCTCTCGAATTAGTTTTTTCATCTCTTATATTCCCAGTCAAAATAAGTTTCCAATCATCTCTTTCGCCATTCCAAAGTAAAAATAGAAAATTGTATTCATCCCGATGGAATATGTGCACTAATTGCTGAACAGAAACCCATTTATTTTATTCTCAAAAGACTACTTACATTATACTCCCCTTCACTTTCAGATCCTTGTGTTACCATTCTTCCATCAACCGTATAAATCAAATATTGATTTTTCGACCACATCAAAACATTATTATTCCGCACAAATTTGATTCTTTGAAGTTCCATTTGTGTAACAAGGCTTTCCGGTTCAATACTCGTAAATTCTCCAGTGACCAAAGAGGTCACAATAACTTGATTGTTATTAGTGTAACTGGCGGCATACTTATCGTCTCGTGAGACAGTCAATCCGAAAAACACTCCGTCAACATTTGGATTCACAACTCGTGCAATATCACCAGTTGCAACATCCCAAACAATTATTTGATTTGATGTTGAAACTAATAGTTTTTTATCCGATGTTAGTTGCATTCCAAACACAGCAAATTGATGTTCCTAGAATAAATGCCACTGTTTGAGTTTTGGGAATTTTTGATTTTGTTTTTTGTCAATCTGGTATTTTTCAAAAACTAGCTAGCGAAGTAGGATTTCAAAATCCAGAAATCCAATAACTACATAGACATAAAGGAAATTAATTTGTATGCACTTTTTCACAAAAACAATTATTTGAGGAAAAAACTGATAATGATTTGGGTTTTCATTTGAGAAAAAACAATTCTTTTCCTATACTTCAAAATTCAAAAAAAAACCTCTAATGAAAACTTCAAAGGTCCTCCTGGCGCATGGAAACAATGATGAGCAGGAATAAACGCGTTGTGTTGTGGTCCTTCGCGATCACATTTAATCAAAAGTTTGCTGACATATGGATTAGTTGTGGCAAGTGGAAGAAGTCGACCAAGAAGTTCGAATGCAAGCATTGATGGGTTTCGACTAGAAAATCAAGATTTTTTTGTAAACTAGAGTGAATTCTCTGAAATTCCTTGATCTATTTTTCTTCATCAAAAACATATTTGTCACGCAATTCATGACAATACAATTTGTTCCTTCCTTTTCTCATAATAACAAATGTGTCAGTTTTATTTTCGAAAATACGTCAATTACCGTATCCCTACAAATTTCGTATTTTTCTAACGTCATTCGGTGTGTCTACAGTAATCCTACGATACGAATACAAAACAACCTACGAAAAGTACGACGATTTATATACTTTCAGTCTATTTTTTTATTTTCAGATAAGATATTGAAATTCCGGTTACCTCAAAATACTTGCTGATAATCTAAGCGCATCGACAACCAATGCAAGTTGTCTTGAAATTTCCGAATCTTTCACATTCTGAATAGCATCTTCGTAATCAGCAATTAATGATTGAAGTGGGAAAGTTGAAACCTGAAATGTAATGCTCATGTTAGTAATTAAAAAATGACGAATTAATGATGTGTGTTTTTTAGTCATTATTCTTCAAATCTCCAATTTATGTTAATGAGAAATATTTCAAGGAGGCCTAAATTTACAATTCCTCTAGACATTTCCAAGGTCTATGTTCTCTTCCCAATCTCTTTTTCTTTTTTGTTTTGATTTCTCTCTCCCTCCACCCAGTCGGCCAGCAAAAATTAATTAATTCAAATTTTAGTTAACAGTCCACTTGTTTGTTATTCTTTTTTCTTTTCTTTCTCAATTTTTTTTCTGTCTGAAAAATCAAAAGCATTTTTTTGTTCAACTTTCGTAAGCATTTAGCTCATCGTTTTGCTATTTTCCCAAATGACATTCTTCTTGCCTAATTTACAAAGCCCGACTATTATTTTACATCTTTGATTTAGCAAGCGAGTAACAAAAAATTCCCACCAATGTGAAATAATCATAAAATAATATTATAATGTGAGTGTGCGTGACGTATAGAATCTGAGAACGAGAGAAAACCAGAAAATTAGATTTCTTATTTTACACGACTTTTTACCTTTTTCCTCGTTTATTTGTTTTTTTTTCATCGTTTATTTTCAGAAATTTCTATGATGCATTTGTTTATGTTTTTCAATGTTTCAACTGTAGAAGATGCTAGAACTTTGATTAATTACCGAATAATGTTTCATGTTGAAATTTGGATGATAATTATTAATCTTCTTCACACATTATTCTTTCTTCGAGTCACTTTGAACATCAAACAATATCATCGGAATTGGACGAATATTCAAGCTTTTTTATACATTCAATATTCTTTGCATGGGTTAACTTGGCTTGCGCAAAGACTGATTATTATTTGCAGATTGACGGAAGGTTTGTTTAAATTTCAAAATATTGTCTTATTAATAGGTTGAATGTGTTATATCCGGATTTTTGCATAGCTGGGTTGATTTGTTAGAATTTTATATTTTCTAGATTTGTTTCTGGCATCAAATACAAAGGGCCTATTCCAACCTAAACTTGCTAGATCAACATGTAACCTAGACTAGAGGCAAAATTCCCAAAGGCCATAGATTTTTGATTTTTGACATGTAAGATATTTGATCTAGAAAGAATAACATTTTCCAAAACTCCTACATATTTTTTATAACCTATTTCTGGAGTCAACAACAAAAAGAACATTCCTAGTTCAAATTTTTTAGGCGTGAACTTTTTCTGAAAACAAAGTTGCATTTTTCAAAAGTATAATTTCAATTGATTTTTTCTCAGACAACGTTGAACTCGATAATTGTCTTGCACTAATTACCTCATTAATTAGAACAACTTGTATTTTTTGCTCTTTTTATATATTGCTCATATTAACAATAGAGCGAGTTTTTGCAACATTTTTCCTGGAAAGTTATGAAACTGTTCGGAAACAGATTCTATCATTTTCCCTTATTATATTATTGGTTGTTTTATCAGTTTTAAGTGCCCTATTTGTTCACTATTTTAATGGTGTTTTCTCAAATATGCTGATATTTCTTGTTATTTTGATTAATATAACTGCCGCTTGGTTAAATAATGTTATTTATGAAGTGAATCGAAAATTTAATCAGACAGCTCAAACACACAATAAATATTCATTAGGGAGAAGATATCAAATTTCTGAAAATTTGAAAAACTGGAAGGTAAGTTTTGAAATAAATTATAATAACTTGAAAATATAATCGATATTTGAAGATGATTCGCATACCTATTTTAACAATAGCCATTCTCAATTCAATTTTAGCTGCAGCTATGTGTATTTCTAAAATTTTCACTACAAATTTTACAGTTATAATTATTGATTTTATAATTCTTATGTATACTTTTATCATTCCACAGATTACAATGAGATGTAGTCCATTATGGAGAAAGGAGGTTCAAAGAAGCAAACAAAGGGTAGGTATTTTTTTATTACCGTAATAACAACCAGCCAATCTACCTATAGGTCATCTGAACTATTCTGATTATTTTTATAGGAAATTGTTCTTTTCGGGTACCTAAATCCGATAAAGTCTACCAAAACGGAAATTATTTCACAATCCTTTTTTCAGTTGTTCTCAACTTCAAAAGTATTTTCTGAACCGGCTGAAATTCAACGTCCACGTATCGAAGTTTGCAACGTGTTTGGAAAACGACTTCGAACAACACAAGATGTTTCAGAACATTTTGATAATTTACAAAAAATGTGGGAAGATAATAAATTTTAGCTTGGGTTATGTACATATGGGAATAATTTACTGTTTCAGGGTTCTTGTTTTTCTAATAAATTTTTACTATGCAAAAACTATGAAAGCTCACCTTTGCATGCAGAAAATCATAATCAAATAAACAAAGCGATAAAAGTTCTTCAATTCTTCCAGCTCGCAATAAATGATATGGTAATTCATTCAACTTTCTTGTGTTATAACGATGATGCCCATCTTTTGAATGGAAAACATTTGGTTGTTTCGGAACCTTTCTATCCGCCAACCCTAAATAAATAATCATCCAATCAAATTCCTAATGAACAAATCAAATTCACCTTCATTTTCTGTCACACCAAATCTTTGTTTCTGCATTTCTGTATATTGATATGGTTTTGGAACTCCACCCCAAACACCAAGAAAATATTCAGCCATTGCAGAATGACACGTTTCCAAATGATTCACATTTTTGAAATATCGTTCAATAGCAACTTGTCTGAATTGTGTGTGATACCAATTTAATACAATTACTCCATCAGCTGCTCTTTCTGATAAATAACCAGGAAGATCAGATCTGATTCGACTCCAAAGAAGTGGAGGAATTCGACGAACTGGGGGAAGATGATATTGATAAATATCATCGAGAACTTTGTCATCAAGTGAAATTAGATCTTCAACTTCAGAATCTGAAATTCCAGAACGAGCAGCCGAAATATAAGAAATAGCATGTGATACAAGAAGTTTACCTGAACAAAATAAATAAATATAATTCACTTGTCCCTAGATTGTTTTTCGAAAATCACTTACCATGTTGACTTTCTGTTCTATGAAATAAAGCATTTATACTTTCTTGCAATGATGAAAATAAAACAGTATCTTGCGGTCTTGAATATGATTTCCATCTTGAAACTGTGGCAAAAATCAATTTGACAAATAAAGGAAGAGTGCATTTATCCAAAGCTTTCGAAACCATTGTAGATTGTCTTTCAGAAAGTGTTCTTCCTCTTTCAGACAACCACTCCTTCACAACTCGAAATCCAAGATCTTTTCCTAAACTTGGAACTTCCAAATATTGTCTTCGATCTTCAACTAATCTTTGAATTTTGTTTGAAATATTGCTTGCTCCAGGAGTCATTGAAACAAATAGTTTGACAAATGGTGGAAGCGTTGGTGGAAACCAAAGAAGTTCATGAGCTCCGTCAATTTTTGATAGAAGATCTAAACTATCAAATATAATAATTAATGGTCTTTCTCGACTTGCAAGTGATGTGATTTTTTTGAAATGTTGGAATAATTTGTTGAGTTCTGAAGGAGCCGAATTCTTTTGTGTCTCATCATAATTATAAGCAATTTGATCACAAACAGTTGTTAAAAGAGGAACAATATTTGAACTATCTGGACTTGTTCCCAAAAATCGAAGAAGAATAACTGGATTACACGAATCACCATACCATTCTCTAATACTTGTAGCTATTTTTGCCATCAATGATGTTTTTCCACATCCATTTTCTCCTTGTAAAACCATCGGGATATTTGTATTTTTCATAATATAACCTTTTGCCATTTGAAGTTGTTCATCTCGCCCAAAAAACATTTTCGAAACAGTCAGTCCAGTTGTTAAATGTGTCAAAACTTCTGTAAATAATGGATCTCGAAATCTAGCATGTTTTTCCATAGCATTGTCAACCATTTGTGTAATACTTCGATAAAAATCCGCACAAAATTGTCGAATATATTCAGCGTGATATTGAACATCAATTCCATCTCGACCAACCCATTCCACAGTACTTCTTCTAATATTTGTTCCAATTAATTTTGCAGGAACTCTTTCATCTCGAAGATTTGCCAAATATTTTTGTGCTTCCGTGTTCACATGATTATGAGCAATATCAACAAATTTTGAAGCGGTTTTCATTTGTGTCAACGAAATATTATTGATGTGCCGAATATAACAAAGACAATGTTCATTCGGATTCTTGGCTTTCAAAATTCCATGAATAACTTCTCTTTCGGTAACTGACATAAAATAATTATGCATAGTTTCGTGATCCAGGAGACCTTTTTCATAACAACTTCGAGCAGCTTTTCGAAGAAATTGTTGCATTTTTGCTTCATTTTCCCACCACTGTTTTGCATCTTGTTCTTGAAGTTTTGGAATACGCTAAAAATAAATTCAATGAAGATTTTAGTGGAAATGAATTTTTGTTGCTTGAAATGAATGAAACGTAAAAAGTTTCAATAATCTATTTTCCAAAACTGACCTTGTTATTAAAATTAACCAAAATACTACTAATTGGTTGCAAAACAAACATTGGTGGCACAGAATTTGTATCCTCAATATACCAAGTTTCCAAAACTGTAACATCTTCATGTTCTTCCTTCAAAGTTCTTTTGAGCATTTCAAATTCAGTTGATAATATTTCAGAAGGAATCGGGCGGTAACCATATTTCTGACATAAAAATACAACAAAATTTGGGCCGACCGAAAGACGTTGACAATTCGCAATTTCATTAATACATAATTTGGTTGTCATATGATCATCAGTTGCTTCATCTCGAACACCCCAACGCATATCAACGACTTGAAAATCTAATCCATGAGTTTCACGACAATATTCTTTTAATTTCGGATAAATATCCTCCATCAATGCATTTCTTTCAACTGTTGTATCAGTAAATGTTGAACTTGTGAATACTCTTACCAATTTATTCTGCGGTTTCGGAATTTTACTGAATTGTCCACAAAAAACTCGATCAAATGCATCTTGTGTAATCGGGTCCAATTTGTCAACAACTTGAGTTTGCTCATTATTTTGACTCATCAAAAGTGTCAAACTCGACAGATGTTTGCTGTTTGTTTTTGCCAGTGCTCCTCCATTTTTTCCACTTTTCCGATCCACTGAACTGTTTCCGCTACTTTGTCGATTATTCGTTGATTTTGCACGTTTTCTCAATGGATCTTTTGTTGAAGTGGAATACATTTTTTAGCAGGAATAAAAAACGGAATGAGAACAGAACATAAATAAAATCGGAGTAGCAAATAACCAACTTCCTGTCTGAAGGTAAGTCAAGTGTAATATAATTCCGAGGTGTTGCAAGTTATTTGGAAACTGAGAGAATGAAGTGCACAACATGTTGGTGTTCAGAAATGAAAAGGTCAAACTCGAGGGGAGCGGTGATGTTTTTCGACATTTTTGAGACTGGCTTGGCCTGGACGTTGTGAATAAAAAACACGTGATCTATACTCGGGAAAAAAATAGCAAGTCTGGCGACAAAAAGCACAGCAAATTTTTTTCTACGTGACCTCAAATAAAAAAATCATTGCAGAATGTGTTTTTCACGCGGCACACACATCTGGGCGGAGCCTAATAAAATCCTGTTTTTACTCGTTTTTTGAGGATTTGAACCCGAATTTCAGGGAAAAGTTGATTTTTCACTATCAGAATTGAGCAAAGAAGGGTTGAGGGAGGTCCGGAAGACAGAAAATTGCTTATAAATCTTCTAATTCCGCTCAAAATGACGTTTCTCCATATTTTTCTCGATTTTCCCAGGAAAGACAATAAACTTTTGATTCAAAAAACTATTAGTACTTCAAAAATTATCAACTACTTCTAAAAATGTAGTTTGAGCATGTTTCCTTCGGTTTCGGCTTCAAAAACACATTTTTTGTGAAAAAAAACACAAAAAAAGACATTTTTTTTGCGAAAATACTGTAGCGACACGTGAAATTGTGCAATGAGAAAATGCGTAGTGAAAAATTTGCTGTGAAAAGTAGACTTTTAGCCAGCTTGCGACCATTTTTAGCAAGCTTGCTACATTTTTTCCCATTATAAAATTTGTAGCAAGCTTGCTAAAAATGGTCGCAAGCTGGCTAAAAGTCTATTTTTTGTCGCCAGACTTGCTACTTTTTTCCCGAGTAACCACTTGACCATTTCCGACACAAGAAATGACTTTAGCTCGAAGAAAATTTTGACGTGAGAAAAAAAAATATTTCTTTTAAAAAATGAGACTTTTACGCCTGGGAATACAATTTGTGAAGTTTAATGAGTTATAGATTATAAAACAAAAAAAAATAAATTCAAAACAAACTGGAAATTGCGTGCATAGAACTATGAAAAAGTTAATATACTTATGAAATATTTCATAGTTTGTTTATCAATAAAATCTGGAAGCTGATCCTATAGCATCAAGTGTAATTCAAAGCTTCATCTAATCATTTAAACATAGTAATTTATGAACAACTTTTCTTTAACAATAATAGTAATTATGAATTAAAACCTTACCCAATATTTTCCAATGAAGCTTAAATCTCACCTGTTAGTTTTGCTCCCCTTCCCCCCCCGAACCTCAAAATAAACTAACTTGACTGGTCCGTTCCGTGAGAAGTTGTTGATCTCTTTGATTGTCGTGTCCAAACGAAACATCTTCTTTTTCGCAGGCCTGCAACTTCTACATTCTTTTTATCAAAATTTTCGCCTATTCTTAAACTTACATCAGAAAATGACAATTGTGGATTTGATGAAACCCCTGCATTCTGTGACTGTTGTCTCTAAAAAAAGAAAATTAAGAAATGTACCAAATCACCCCATTAATAACACTTTTTGCGCTGAAAAAAACCACTCAAAAATCAGAAAAATGATTCAGTTCGAAAAAAAAACGTTCAATCAATAGTCTTTTCAAATAAAAACATCTCTCTCTCTCTCTATAACCCTCTCTCTATTTCCCACACTCTCTCATCTACCCTGCAAAAAAACAATAAAATAAATACGATAAACAACGCGCACGCGGAGTATCGTTGTTTTGCTTTTATTTTTTTTTGCACGACATTTTTATTATTTGCTTTTTTTCTGGTTTTTGAGTGGTTTTTTCAGCGCAGAAAGTGTTATTAATGGGGTGATTTGGTACATTTTTTAATTTTCTTATTTTTTTCAGAGACAACCGTCACTGAATGCAGCGGTCCCATAAAATCCACAATTGCCATTTTCTGATGTAAGTTTAAGAATAGGCGAAGATTTTGAGAAAAAGAATGTAGAAGTTTCAGGTTTCCGAACAAGAAGAAGATGTTTCGTTTCGACAGGAAATTCAAAGAAATCAACAACTTCTCACGGAACGGGCCAATCAAGTTAGTTTATTTTGAGGTTGGGGGGGGGGGAACAACTAACAGGTGAGCTTCATTGAAAAATTTTGGGTAAAGTTTTTAATTCATAATTACTATTGATGTTAAAGGAAAGTTGTTTATAAAAATTACTATGTTCAAATGATTAGATGAAGCTTTGAATTACACTTGATGGTATAGGATCAGCTTTCAGATTTTATTGAAAAACAAACTATGAAATATTTCATAGGTAAATTAATTTTTTCATAGTTTTAAGCACGCGATTTCCAATTTGTTTTGAATTTTTTTTTCTTTTTTTTTATAAACTATGTATGTCTCATTAAATTTCACACTTTGTATTCCCAGACGTTACTTTTTCAATGGGGTGATTCATAAAAATAAATAGACAAAAAATCCGCGATTAATTTCACGTTTTTAGTCAATTAATCGCATTTTTTCAGAAATGAATAAAAGAAATCTTTTTTTCTCACGTCAGCTTAGCTGCGAAAAGGGTTTTTCTTCAAAATTCAGAATTTTTGACGATTTTCTGACTGTTTCGCCTAGGGGCACCGCCCATAGTCTGCATTAAAAAAAATAAAAATGCGATCTCCTATTCTTTCGCCGTGTTTTTTCTCAACTAAAAAAAGAACCTGTCCAGGACAGAACAGGTCAGGTTTTCACTTGGACCTGTCATGGCTTATGTTCTTACCAGCATAGCCAACGTGAGGCCAGGTTCCTCTCTACTTTCAGTGAAGCTAGCACGTCACCATATCGTGCTAAAACGTTTGTGATATACCAAAATCTATTTTAATAGACAGAATTGATGAACTTTTACAACACAGCGTGGCGCAAAATTTTAATATCAGCAAATGCTCCCACCGATCTCCTGTTGATCTATTCATCTTGATTGTTATAAAAGCAATTCTCTGATCTATAATTCTCATCATCATTTCAACAATGATTTTCCGTGTTCTCCTTGTATTCGCTCTTGTAGCTGGAACTGGTGCTGTCACCAAAGCTGTTTGCCAAGCCTTCTGTTCATCTGTCAATGGTGGAGCATCGTATGATTATTGTTCACCATGGATCAGTTTCTCTCAACAAACCAACAAAACTTGCTACAATCTCTGTGTCAACAATTGTTATAATGTTTATGATGGAAGTTGTATGACTGATAGTAACTTCAGATGTTGTTTGAATACTAAACCAGCTAAAACTCAAGAATTCAAAGTTTCTGGATGCAATATTCTTTACAACAACTTGATCGATGATTACTGGAACTAAGTGTTCTTTTTGATTAATAAAGATTTCTTTTGAAAACTTTTTGTATGAAATTGAAAAAACCAAGAAAATCAAAAAAAATCTACACTCATTTACTAATTTTTGTTAATGCGTTAATTTAATCATCAGATTTTCAATACAAAAAATTTTAAAGTTCCAAAAATCAAATATCAATATTTTTTAAAATATAAAATATAGAGTTTTTTTGAAACGCAGTTGATTTCCGTTTGTTCCTTTTACTTTAATCGAATAATTTAGAATTGTCCAGACAGCAAAATGTTCTAGTTAGAGTGACCAAACAAAACAAAACAGACTTGACTTTCTTATCATTTACCTAATATTGTGTTTAATGTGACCAAAATGGCATTTGTAGTTATTTTTGCTGTCAAAAAACATTTATAAAGACAGATAAAATTGTTCAATTGTAAATCAAAAATGATTTTGATTTTGCTGTTACTTTTTACTCTCTCCTATATTATCAATTTCTACTGGAAAGTTTCCAAGTATCCAAAAGGCCCATTTCCTTATCCAGTTGTCGGAAACTTGTTGCAATTCCCACAAGAACTATTTCATCTAAAAGTTGATGAATTATCAAAGATTTATGGACCATGTTTCACAGTTTGGATGCCTCTTCCAATTGTTGTTTTTGCCGATTATGAACATATCAAAGAAGCATTTGTAACACAAGGTGAATCATTCACCTATCGATCACATCTTCCACCAGAAAGTCTTCTTCAACCACATGATCAAGTTGGAATTTTAATGTCTGATGGTGATAATTGGAGACTTCAAAGAAGAACTTCACTCAAAATTTTAAGAGAATTTGGATTAGGAAAAGGTTTAATGGAAGAACAAGTAAAAGGATCAATTGAGGAAATGCTGGAACAATTGAAAAATATCGAGAATAAAAATGATGTTGATATTCATTGGCCAATTCAATTATGTGTTGGAAATGTTATCAACGAAACTCTTTTTGGATATCACTTCAGTTACAAAAATCCTGAAAGATTTGTTGAATTTGTAACTATTGTTTCAAATCACATTAGAGATTCCATTGTGAGTTTTTTCTCAATTTTGTTCTAAAAAACTATTGTTTTTGTAGAATAAAGCAACTTTAATGCTTCAATGCTGGCCGTGGATGAAATATCTTCCAGTTTTTGGAGAATATGCATATCACAGAATTAAACGGAATATTGATAAATATCAAAAATTCATCGAAGAGGAAGTGAATTCTCAAGCAAAACTATTTAATGATTATGATGAGCCAACTAATTTTGTGCATGCTTATATGCAACAAATGAAACCTGATAATGGTTTAGATATGAAAAATCTTTATGCATCAGTATTAGATTTCTGGTTAGCTGGAATGGAAACAACTTCAAATTCACTTCGTTGGCATATTGCTTATATGATGAAATATCCTGAAATTCAACAAAAAGTTCGAGAAGAAATTCTTTCAGTTGTTGGAGTTTCTCGTCTTCCAACAATGGCTGATAAACCAAATATGCCTTATACTCAAGCAGTTATTCACGAAGTTCAAAGACACTCAAATATGGTTCCTTTTTTGGCAAGTCATAAATGCGTTGAAGATACAATTATTTGTGGAAAGAAGATCCCAGCTGGTACAGCAACATTCCCTCAAATTTGGTCTGTACTGGCAAATGATCCTGTTTTTGATTCTCCACTTCAATTTAATCCATCAAGATATTTGTTAGATGATGGGAAAACAACAAATAAAGTAAGTAAATTGAATTGAGAACAAATAAAACGAACATATAAATATAATTTCAGACAGTTCTTGATCGTTCAATTCCATTCAGCATAGGAAAACGAGCTTGTGTTGGAGAAGGTCTTGCACGAATGGAATTATTCCTGATTTTTAGTGCTCTTCTACAAAAATATGAATATGTTCCTCTTGCGCCAGTTGATATGTCACCACAAATGGGAGGTGTTTTGACAACGAAACCGTATCGTCTAAAATTGGTTGAAAATTTCTGATGGTTTTGATTGATGTAAATACAAGTTTTAATAAAATATTTTGATTCAAAAATGTTCATGAACACTTGCTCTTTGTAAGCGACGGGGTGCCAAGTTTTTATATCAGAGAAATTGGATGATAATAATGCCGCCCGTTGATCTATTCATCCAGAATTCTATAAAAGCATTTATCTGATTCATGATTTCCATCCTCACTTCAACAATGATTTTCCGTATTCTTCTTGTCCTTGCTCTTGTAGCTGGAACTGGTGCTGTCACCAAAGCTGTTTGCCAAGCTTTCTGTTCATCAGTCAACGGTGCTGCTTCTTATGATTATTGTTCACCATGGATTAGTTTCTCTCAACAAACCAACAAAACTTGCTACAAACTTTGTGTCAACAATTGTTATAATGTTTATGATGGAAGTTGTATGACTAATGCAAATTTTAAGTGCTGTTTGAATACTAAACCTGCAAAAAAACAAGAGTTTGTGATTTCCGGATGCAATATTCTTTATAACAATGTTATCGATGATTACTGGAACTAAACAATTTTTTGAAGATTTAAAGGTGGAGTCCGAGCAAAAATTAAGTTGTGCTCATTTGAAAGAGCATGTTTTAATTAGTACAATCCTCGAAAGATTTTTTTCTGGAAGCTTCTCAAATATTAAATCCAAGCTACAGTACTTATGGACTTTCACACTTTTACAGCCATTTTACACGGTGTTTCACTGTTTTTTCGAACTTTGTAATTTTTAAACCAATGTTTGAAAAGCTTCCAGAAAAAATCCTTCGAGGATTGTACTAATTAAAACATGCTCTTTCAAATGAGCACAACTTAATTTTTGCTCGGACTCCACCTTTAAGAAATGAACCATTTTTGTAGAAAGTTCAATAGTTTATTATTAGATAATCTTTCAAAATTCTTCCAGAAAATCACGCTTTTTCGTTAATTTTTTGTTATATCAAACAATCAATATTGTGTCGCCAAACTTTTTGATTCGATCTTCGAATCAGCGAATAGTTTAAAAAACAGATCAGATCGCACTTTTCAAGAAAAGAAAACATGTCAAAATATTTGGTATTCTCTGCGATTCTGATGGTTGCTGCTAGAAACTGTTTTTGGGCAAATGGACAATGGATTTGTTAAAATATTAAAGTTTTGTTGAATAAAGTTATCGCATTTTCTCTTATGAGAGTAAGAATTCGAAAGATTTCATCTCAAAATTTTGGGTGCTTTTTGATGAGTAACACCCCAGGGGAATCTTTCTGAAAAAGCGTGAAACTTTTCGGAAAAAAAGGTTGCGTGGTCAGAAAGTTTTATTCAACAAACACAATGACTTTCGAGTTTTCTAGTCTAACCTCCTTTTTTCGATCGAACTGAACATCAAAAATCAAAAATAATTTTAACGAGTGAATACACAATACACAAATCAAATGATTAATATTGTTTAGTTTTATGATGTTCCAAATCCCCTGTAAAATTGTTCAAAAAAAGATCGAAACTTCTATAAATTGTTGTTTTTTTCAATTAAAACACACGCATCATTATTAAAAAAATTTACAAGAGGAGGGGGGGGTTAACTTTTTCGAATTTTTTTTTCTGGAGGGGGGTTAACTCGGGGGTCCCCGGAGCGACTAGTTCATGTATGATCATTAAAAGTTTATTGATTCCATCTAATTACTTGGTAATATTATAACATTTGTAGAGTTTGACATTAACAACTTTGACAGCATAAGTTTTGCAACAATTCCATTCAGTTGCAGTCATTTTCTTGGATAATTTAGTGCAATATTGATTGACCAAACTCTTTGTAACAATAGCGAGTCCTTTTCCATACATTTTGTTGATACACGCATTTTGTTTGGCAGTTCCAGTTTTTGTGTTGGTTTTCTTACAATTTTCCAATGCTTTGATACTTTGATTAATTGGAACAGCAGCAATTGTGAGGAATGGTTCAGTTAGTTTATCAAGAAGAGCCATTAAATCAGTGCATGAATTGACTGAAACAAATTGAATGTTGTACAGGTATATAAAGGGGTTTTTAAAAATCAACGAAAACTCACACGATGAATACAATGATAGAGCAGTAATAGCTTTGCTAGCACTATTATTGATAACACATGATTTTCCAGTTGAGATAACTGTTTCAGTATCAGTTGCATTCAAATATAATTGTGGTTCAATGCAAGACAAAATTGGTTGCATTTCAGCTGGTGTATAGAAAGTTACACCAAAGTTCTTAGCCTTTGTGCAAACTGTTGCCCGATTTGGAACTTGTGCATAGGTTACTGTAGCCAATAAAATAGTCGAAAAAATCACTGATCCGATCATGTTTGATTTAAAATTGTGATGTTTTGTGGGGGTTTTATACACATATTTGTATAACGAGGTGGATTAAAAGGTGTTGTTGCGAGAAAAAGGGGAACCTGTCCAATTTTCAAAAATGAGATATGATTTTTTGAACCGTTTCATCCTACGCTACTGATGTATATAATTTTTGTGTGTTTTTTTTTCAAAAATCACTGGAAAAAAATATTTTCATAATCAGAAATTAAAAATAGAACCACATCAGAAATCAAAAAAGTTCTAATATAAGTAAAGACGGCGAGTTTTTCGAGAAGATTCTGACGAATCAGTGCTATTCCATTTTGATACTGATCTATATTAAGTAGATCAAAAAAATTGTGTTTGATGGACACACAAAACAATGTTCTGTTCAAAAACAGTATTTATTCAAAAAAAAGTACATAATTAATTGTGAGATAAAAACAAATACCCTGCTGGCATAACAAAAATATCCAAGTATTTTTCAAATCATTCCGGTATCTTTCAAATTTTCTTGAACCACCGTGTCGATCACAGAATTGATAACAATTTGAACAGTATCACTGACAGCACAAGTCTCGTGAACATATGGTTTTTTAGTTTTTGAACGGATCACTTTTTCGAATTTCCGTTTGAAAAATGCCATACCATTTTCATAGGTGTTTTCTTCTGAAAAAATAAGTTTGAAACAATTTAAAGTATTTAATATTATATTTATCCGAATACTTACTTTTGAAATCGTTGAAATGATTTGAGATGAAAACTCTGCCTATTTTCTTCTGAAAAAGATCTATTTTATTCATAAACAGAATCATCGAAGATTTGTCGAAGTAGCGTGAATTTGCGATTTCGTTGAACAATCGAATTGCATCATCAACACGATTCTGAAAATTGATTCTATGAAATTCAAAGTGTTCGTCTAGAGGGCTCTTACAGTAATCCCATCTTCAACGATGCATTGGTCAAATTCACTAACGGCCACAATGAATAAAACCGCATTAACATCATCAAAACAATGAATCCATTTTTTCCTTTCCGATCTTTGTCCTCCAACATCAAAAACCATGAATTTTATCATTTTTGTGACAAATTCCACTTGAACAACTCCGGTTGTCGGAGCCCGAGTGTGTAAAATATCTTGATATGATGGCAGAAATTCTGGTTCAGCAATGCGATCAAGATTATCGAAGAAACTGGAAGGTGTTATTTTTTCAAAAGTTAAAATCGATTTTTTGTTGTCAGAAAAGAAAAACTAACTATTCAATTGATTCAGTCAAATGAAACTTTGCTCGATTTGTATAAGCAATTTGAACGGCTTCAGCAACCCATAGTTTTTTCAAACTTCGAATTAATTCACTATCCATTTCAACATCATCCAATCCTTTCTTTTTTATCGCATTGAGAACAACAGTTTCTGCCTAAAAATATTTAATTCTAGGTTTGCAATAACAGCAAATCCTATTATTAATAAGACATACTAACAACATGCAGTAAATATGTATATTTCATGCATGATCAATACACAAATCTATGTCTCACCTCAAATTCTTCATCTTTTAGATGTAATGAATTTTCATTCGCAAAATCCAAAAGTGCCTTGATTCCTTGAAGAATGTTGATGAAGATCAAGCATTTTTTCTCAAGAAGTTCAACATTGGAAAATCCTTTATGATGCATCAAACGCATTTGCTTCAAAACTGTACTTTTTCCACTTTCTCCAGGTCCTAATAACAATACTTTTTGTAAAAGTAAATTCGACTTTTTATCAAGTTCCTTCTCGATTTGCCTGAAAAACAGAAATTATTTAGTATTTTCTTGTCTCCATTTGTCCAAAATAATTATAGTTTTCGTGATCATTGCCCTTTTTCTCGATGACAAAATTTGTATGATATTATTGAAAAAAAAACTACAAACGTCACAGATTTCCAGGGATACGTTAAAAGTGCATATAATCCTACATGGGTCATAAATTCAAATTGGGGCAAAATATTTATTTATTTATGATTGCATTCGGAAAAACTTTTGATGTTTGGTAGATGAGTTTCGAGGGAAAATTGATCATTTGGATTTTTGTGGAAAAAAATTATGTCATTCTCAAGAGATATATATGTATATTTTGGTTTTTTGATAGACTGATCAAAAAGTATAGCGCGCGATCAGTCTAAAGATGCAAAATTATTTCTCCCCAAAACTAGAAAAAAAGTGTATAGTATTGAGGAGTGTCGCTTCTTTTTGTAGTTTGAACTTTTTTTGAAAATCGTACTCTCTCCGGGGGGCTTAGAATATCCTCTTCTGAGAAGACCAGACAATGGTTCAAAGGGTTTTAATAGGAAAGAGGTTTTTCTTGAATGTTCTAGCTTCAAAAAATTGTAAAGCAGTGTGGTTTTATTTGAAAGAGATATAGCTCGTGAACAAGCGAGTTTGCTCTATCGGACACGTCGTAATTTGTTTTTGAAAATAAAACACCTTGAAGAGCGGTGCATAATTCTCAACCAAAAAATCAAATTTGGAAGTTTTTTTTTGCAAAAAAAATAATTTCCCTTGATTTTTCTTGTTTCCGTTATCAAGAAATTCAGGTTTTCTATTTTATATATTTTCAATTGCGCACAAGTTGTTTTTCACATTCCTAGAATTGATGACTTCAAGATCAGCACCAAATTAGCTTTAAAAAATTTTAAAGGGCTTTTGAACTATATGATCTTATTAGTTTTCCCCAGGTTCATTTAGAAATTCAAAGTTCGGTGAAATCATTAAAACAATAAAGTTCAAAGCATATTATTTTATGAAACATGCATAACTTACTTTGAAATTTTAATTTGCTCTCTGGTATCAGCTGGCTGAATAATCGACTCACAACTTCCCATGTTTATCCAAGAATTGATTGTTAGCGCTGCAAATGTTTCTTTATAGAAATTCAAGAATAAAAAAAATAAAAGTCTCAAAAAGAAGCGGTTATCATAATTATTACGTTTCGAAAAAATGAGTGACTGATTGCTCGTTGACAAAAAACACGTTTCCCTGGTTACACTTGAAGAGAAAAAGGCGCGTTCAACACGAAGATGCTGAAATTTTCAGCCAAGTGTCTCCGCCTATTGAAGTAGATAATTAAGAGAAGCAAAAAAAGAAGAGCCAAAGAAAAAAGTTCAAAAAGGGAAGTAGAAGAATAAGATAACTAGAAAAACATTTTCGAAAAGAAAAAAGTTCTGCATAAAATTTCTCACAACAATAACCCGTTAATCAAATTTTTATGCTATTATATTACATGTGATTTTTTCTATTTGGTTAGTCACTTTTAAGTAAAACACTTTGTGTTTTGTGGACAATACGTTTTGATTTTTGTTATATTCTGAGGAGAAGAAAAGAGGAAACTAGATAACAATAATTATTCTATCTTATATTTTCTTATTTCTATTTCTGAAAATATGTATAAACTGGAAAAAGAAAAACAATCTATGTTCTCACGAAAACAAAGAAAAAGCTATAAAAAATAAGAGAAAAAGTCAAATATGGAAATAAAGCCAGGTGTATTATTGTCTATAATTACATAATGTATTTGGTAGTTCTGGAATATATTTTCAGCTGGGAGAAAAACAAGGAAATTTGTCTGAAATTAAATTTTAATTTAAAAGTTTTTTTTTTGAAATTTTACAAAATTTTGGGTCAGAATCAAACAGAGTCAATTTCAAATAATTGATTTGCAAGAAACTTTGAATCTATTGCAAGTTGAGAATAAAACCAGCTGCAGCTGCAAAAAAGTTCCAACTTTTTTTTCTGAAATATGGTGTCTGACTCGTAGAATTTATTATAAGGAAACTCCTAACTTGTAAGCTGTGCCTTTTTTGTATTTTCAAAATTCCCTCAATTTTTAAATAACCACCAAGTGTTCTGAAGCCCACTTAGTTCGTTTTAAAACACGGAAGTCATTAACCTGTTTGATTCGCGAAAGAAAAAAACCAAAAAGATATGATAACAATCTCGAAAAATAATCAGTGTTCTCGATTTGGAAGGTCAAAAATGTTGGTCGCTGTCATTTTTGTTTCCCTATATTTTTTCACAACTTCACATGCCGCTTCAAATTGTTTGTCTCCAGAGCTCAAAAAACAAGCGATCACATGTGTTGAGGTGAGAAATTAGAAAATTTGAAAATCTGTGACAAACAAAATTCCAGAGTCTCACTCCACTTTTCAACGAGCTCAAAAAATCGCAAGCTGCCAACTTTGATGATAAAAACAGCTATGACAAGCTCAACCAACTTTGCGAAACTTCGTTGAAATGCTTCAAAACCCTCGAAAAATGTGCCGAAATTCCAAAAGAAGTCATCGATGGCTCTGAAGATATGTGCAGTTTGACGAAATTTGTGAACGGCCCAAAATTCTCGCAATGCATGAAAACAATTGATGCGAAAAAGGACAAATGTACTACCGAACTTTTTGTTGGACCACAACAATTAGAGGGTGCACTGCCTCCCCAAATCTACGTGTGTGTGGAAAAACGAAAAATGTCTGGCACGCTCTCGCAAACACACACTCTCTCGCACACAACTTTTTACTTTTATTTCGCGAAAACAGTGCATATTAGGAGCTGATTTTTATGTGTTTTTCATCGGAACCACAATATGTGTTATACATAGTTCGAAAGAGAATTTCTTCGGCTACAAACACATATGAAATGTTATAAACGAAACCGAGATAAAAAAATAAAAATTTCATGCAAACATGACATGGTTTTTTTGAATTGTGTGAAAAACGCATGTGTTTTTTGATGACCTGGCTTATTTTTTGAATATCGAATATATGTATAATCGAGTCGTAGTTTTGTTCAGAATCTCAAGGGCTTTTTCAGATGATGTAAATCAATTTTTATGAAATTGTGAAATCATGGAGGAGTAGGGATTTTTCGTTTGTCAATTTTTAAAACGAAATTTTCATTTTCATTTGAAAGGAACTCGAATGAAGTTTACATACGTTTTAAAGAGAATTTCTCGGGCTTCAAAATCATATATATTTCTATACACAAAAATGGAAATTGAAAGCACCGCTTTCGATTGAAAACTCACCGCTGTTTTTCGCAACGCTACTGAACGCGGTTTGTTTGTTTGGTGCAAACCCAACAAGTTTTCAACCGAAAGCGGTGCTTTCAATTTCCATTTTTGTGTATAGAAATATATATGATTTTGAAGCCCGAGAAATTCTCTTTAAAACGTATGTAAACTTCATTCGAGTTCCTTTCAAATGAAAATGAAAATTTCGTTTTAAAAATTGACAAACGAAAAATCCCTACTCCTCCATGATTTCACAATTTCATAAATATTGATTTACATCATCTGAAAGCCCTTGAGATTCTGAACAAAACTACGACTTGATTATACATATATTCGATATTCAAAAAATAAGCCAGGTCATCAAAAAACACATGCGTTTTTCACACAATTCAAAAAAACCATGTCATGTTTGCATGAAATTTTTATTTTTTTATCTCGGTTTCATTTATAACATTTCATATGTGTTTGTAGCCGAAGAAATTCTCTTTCGAACTATGTATAACACATATTGTGGTTCCGATGAAAAACACATAAAAATCAGCTCCTAATATGCACTGTTTTCGCGAAATAAAAGTAAAAAGTTGTGTGCGAGAGAGTGTGTGTTTGCGAGAGCGTGCCAGACATTTTTCGTTTTTCCGCACACACGTAGATTTGGGGAGGCAGTGGGGTGATCGAGAGGATAAATGTGATAATTATAAGAAAAATGGGGACTGTGCAAGAAAGTTTATTGCAACTTCTTGTAGCGCTGATGCCTTGAAAGCTTTTGATTCTTTCAAAACTGAAACAACCAAAAGACTCAAATGTTAAAAAAGTTTAATGAAGTAAATGAATCCTGCTGCAATAATAACAATTTTTTGAAACGTATTTTTTGAAAGCTCGAAATAAATGTGTGTTTGCAACACATTGTTTTTTATTTATATCCAACAACACATCAGTCATCATAAATATGTGTGAGCGTGTTTTTTGTCGGCGTTCGAAAAAGTGTAAAGTTGACAAGTTGTCGAGAGAAAAAGGCGGAAAATAAAGGGTCCCTTCTTCCCTTCCATTTTTTCGCCAAGTATATATTCAATTCTTCGAGTTGTCAAGAGGTTCAAGTTGACATTGAAATCCTATGACATTTTTTTGCACTTTTCTCTGAGATAGAGAGAGCCTCCCTGATTTTCCGTCATTTCCGATTAGCCGATTTTCCTCACATTAACTAATGTGAGATTAAAATTACAAATTCTTCAAAGGCTTGATTAGTATGTGCATTTTTTTCTCATTTCTTTTAATGTTTTTACTTCCCACTTGAAGAGCAGCAAATTGGTTTCACTTTTTGCTCTGAAAATTCTTTGTTCTCCCAAAAAAAATGTTGACCTCTTACTTTTGTGTTAACAAACTAGTTTATTTATTGTCAAGAACATTGACAAATAGCATGCGCTCAAAATTTTTTGTTTACTGAAACAAAAAGTTTTCTGCGTTTTTTTTTTTCAGCGCAATTTTTTGTGTGTTGACTTACTTGTCAACTGATAATTTTCTGTTTTGTTGAAATAGAGAGATTTATTCGAGGGAAATTAAATAAATAAAAGTAGGGGTATTTTTAGAAGGTTTGATGTTGAGATTTTTTATTTTTAGAGGATTATTGTAATGATCAGAAAATCAAGGTAAAAAATAGTTTTCAAAAAAAAATTGTTGAGAGAATTTTTAAATTGAAAAAATAATATGCTTCGAAAAGTAGCTGAGGATACTATTGAAATGAAATGATTGGAAATATTTTTCAAATTTTAATTAGTAGATGTATCATCCATATTAATTGGAAACTTGAATTCAAAGCCGGAAATCATGACAGATTTTGAAAATAATGAGAACTGATTTTGATGACGACACAAATTATAAATTTTTTGGAATTGAAACACTCAAAAAATTAGGGAAATGAAAAATGAACATTGAAAAAACGGTATTTTTCAGTGATCCGAACGGAGCAATTTAGTCCGATTTTGAATATCTGAAAATCCAATCCTATTAATCTAACCAAATTGAATTTGCGCAAATTTAAACCTTCTAAATCGAAAACATTCCGTCTTGGTTTTATGTTTGTTACTCTCTTCTTAATTTTTTTTTGAAGAAATTTGAGAACTTTTTTTTACCAAAAGTGTCCGTTTATTATACTCTCTCGATTATCAAATTGCAACATCTATTTTTCAAAATAGTTTTTGTTCTCACAAGTTCACTTCCAAATTCTAAACCCAAATGTCAGTCAAAAATTCTGATCTACCGCCTAATACCTTCGACTGGCAAACAATTGAGCAAAAAAAATGCACACATAAAAAAGAGTATTTTCCAACTTTTATTATTTACAGGTCTTGCGCAAATATCACTTCGCTTTTGGCACCGCCTACCCGCTTTTTTGCCAACAACTAAACAAAATAATTTTTGAATTCATTCGTTTCGCAAAAATGTCTCAAAAGTCCGCCGTTCTTCTTTTTGTTATTGTTTCTTTCATTCCAATTGTTGATTCAATTAGATGTTATGATTTCACAAGTACAAATATGGCTAAAACCAATATGAAGACTTGGGTGAGTCATTTTCCAACAGCAGCTAATCCAATATTTATTTCACACATATCTTTATGTATTTTCAAATTTCAGATCGATTGTCCAAGTGAAACACAATATTGTTATAAAAGTTATCTTGAAAGTCGCGATATTTCCAACGATAAAACTTTTGTTGAAGGAAGAGCCTGTGGAAGTTCGAATTTGTGCATTGTTCGTTTTTTTTGGAGAAGGGGAATCTTTTTGAATTCATTCAATTTCCTAAAAGCTAGGAGGTCGGAAAACGACTTTTCTAACTTGTAAAGATATTTGAGAAACGAAAATTAAATTTGGGATTTTTTTTTTGAAATGGAGAGATCACACTTCAAAATATTTTGAAGTTTGATGTTTTATTTTTAAAAATTTCGAAAAAAAATTAGTTGAAACTAGAAATGTGTGATTTAATCTAGAATTTTACCATTATTATTAAAATCAGAAAACCAACTAGAAAAGGAGAGAATTTCAAATTTTAAAAGATCAAATTGAGAAAATTGGAGTAGAGAAGATAGTTAGATTCTGCCAATTTTTTAAAATCTCTAATTTTCAGCAAAATGGATGTGTTGGAACAAAAACCGACAAAGCTTGTTGTTGTCGCGGTGATCTTTGCAATTCTTCATCGCTTTCCAAAATCTTCGCCTCAATCGTCACCCTCCTTGCTGTTTATTTCTTCAAAAACTAAAAAAAAACTCGAATTTCATCTCAGGACCATCCAAAGTGCACTTATATAATTATGTATCATTTTCGTCCTCATTTTGTAAATAAATGTTTCACTGTCCTTTCTATTTCTAAATTTATAAAAATGAACTGTTTATTGTTTGTTGACACAGCTTGTTCTACTAATGAATGGCACATTTCCAAAAAAAAAAGTATGATTTGAAAGACATCATCATCAACACCATAAAATAGAAAGAAAGAAAGAACAATTAAATATATATATGAAAGTATCAAACATCTCGTCTATTTTGTCTCCGCTTCTCTTTTTCAATAAATTCGCTATAATGTTCAGCCCATATTTTTTGCTGTCTCCACATCCAAATCGCAACACTTTCTCGCTGATGAACTGTGAATACACTTCCCTCAAATCGAGTTATCGGAATCAATTTGTCTTTATTGAAACTTCTTGTGACAACTGCAAATATTTTGATATGAAGTCGATCATGAAGTAGAATACTTTCTTTATCAGCATCATCATCAGAATAACCATCGGAAACTAAACAAAGCATTTGAATTCGATCATGTTTTGGAGTCGGTAAATATTTGTGTTTTTTCATAACCTTTTTCAAATTCTGTTCGTGATACATCAATCCACCAACAAATGCCAAAGCTTTCGATAATCTTGTTGCTCCTCCAGTATATGACAATCTCATAACTCCTTTTCGAACACTTTGATACGAATAATATTGATCAAAATTGAAAACAACTGAAGGATCCTGCGCATATTGAACCATGGCAACTCTTGATCTTCCGGGCGCAATATCAACATCTTTCAAAATCTCGCAGATGAAATTCTTTTGCTGAAAAATTGATAAATCAATTTTTTTTTCAATTCTATAAATTCTCTATCAAAACTTACAATATCAAAATTATTAATACCAATGCTACTCGAAGTATCAACTAGAAACATCAAATCAACAGGTGGAAGTCTTCTTGCAGGATGATCTAATGCCAAATGTGTTTTTCTGTTGATTTCTTCCTCATCCATTTCAGTACTCTCATATGTTCCAGAAGATGTTTCACTTGGATCTTCCGGAGCATTTTCTTCTTCTTCTTCCAAGTTTTCTTCAACACGATCATCAAGAATCAAAACATCAGTTTGAGTTTCTTTCACATCTTCGATTCTCGGCGAAGTTTCAACTCCAGAATCTTTCAAATAAACTATTGGCTCTTCTCGCCCCACTGCCTCCCCAAATCTACGTGTGTGTGTGGAAAAACGAAAAATGTCTGGCACGCTCTCGCAAACACACACTATCTCGCACACAACTTTTTACTTTTATTTCGCGAAAACAGTGCATATTAGGAGCTGATTTTTATGTGTTTTTCATCGGAACCACAATATGTGTTATACATAGTTCGAAAAGAGAATTTCTTCGGCTACAAACACATATGAAATGTTATAAATGAAACCGAGATAAAAAATAAAAATTTCATGCAAACATGACATGGTTTTTTTGAATTGTGTGAAAAACGCATGTGTTTTTTGATGACCTGGCTTATTTTTTGAATATCGAATATATGTATAATCGAGTCGTAGTTTTTTCAGAATCTCAAGGGCTTTCAGATGATGTAAATCAATATTTATGAAATTGTGAAATCATGGAGGAGTAGGGATTTTTCAGTAGTCAATTTTTAAAACGAAATTTTCATTTTCATTTGAAAGGAACTCGAATGAAGTTTACATTCGTTTTGAAGAGAATTTCTCGGGCTTCAAAATCATATATATTTCTATACACAAAAATGGAAATTGAAAGCACCGCTTTCGGTTGAAAACTTGTTGGGTTTGCACCAAACAAACAAACCGCGTTCAGTAGCGTTGCAAAAAACAGCGGTGAGTTTTCAACCGAAAGCGGTGCTTTCAATTTCCATTATTGTGTATAGAAATATATATGATTTTGAAGCCCGAAAATTCTCTTCAAAACGTATGTAAACTTCATTCGAGTTCCTTTCAAATGAAAATGAAAATTTCGTTTTAAAATTGACTACTGAAAAATCCCTACTCCTCCATGATTTCACAATTTCATAAATATTGATTTATACCATCTGAAAGCCCTTGAGATTCTGAACAAAACTACGACTCGATTATACATATATTCGATATTCAAAAAATAAGCCAGGTCATCAAAAAACACATGCGTTTTTCACACAATTCAAAAAACCATGTCATGTTTGCATGAAATTTTTATTTTTTTATCTCGGTTTCATTTATAACATTTCATATGTGTTTGTAGCCGAAGAAATTCTCTTTCGAACTATGTATAACACATATTGTGGTTCCGATGAAAAACACATAAAAATCAGCTCCTAATATGCACTGTTTTCGCGAAATAAAAGTAAAAAGTTGTGTGCGAGAGAGTGTGTGTTCGCGAGAGCGTGCCAGACATTTTTCGTTTTTCCACACACACGTAGATTTGGGGAGGCAGTGCGCCTAAAAATCTAAATTTCCAGTCAATTCCATAATTCATTTTACCTTTCCTTGATGCTGATAAGCTGCTTCCAACTGTCGATCCAATTGCATTTTCATTTGATCTTGTTGTTTTCTCAAATCCTCCGCATATTTTTCGCCATTCGATATTTGTTGCTGCATTTGTGTATGCAATTGTGTTGTGAAATATTCGTTCTGTTTTCTCAAATTTCTCTCGAGTTCGTAGATTTTCGCACGTAATTTGCGATTTTCTTCGTGATAAATGTAAATTGAATAAGCAAGACAAGCCAAAACTATCAAACCTAGCAGAATAATTGAACCAATGATAATCCAACAAAGTGGCCCAAATTTGGTAGAAGTATTGCCTAAAATTAAAACAAATCAGAAAATTGAAAAAAAAAATGAATCGGGTACATGGAACAGTCCAAAACGCTGTCTGCTCAACGTTTTGTCGATGACAACTTGTCGAATTCCAATTCAAAAAATTCCACCAAGAAATATCAGCAATTACTTTACTCATACAAACATTCAGCAGAGAAAATAAATGTCGTATAGTAGTTCAAAATTGTTTGTGTGTTTTTTTCAGGTCCCACATGGCAACCTCCGATGGTCCTTGACAACGCTCATTGGTGTATAAAATGAACGAAGGATTTTTCACCAATATTGGTGAGAAAAAAAAGTGTTCGGGAGTTGTCAAAATTCAGATTTTTAAAAACAGGTAATAAAGAATAATTTTTCTAGAAACTCATCGTTCTTGATTTTCTAAAAACAAAACTTTGATAGTTTCACAGTCCCAGAAGTGCTAAGACTTTTCAGATTGATTCATGTATCCCCATCCCAAATTATATCTGTAACCCCCATACCTTTTACATAACCATTAACACTTTGACATAAAGGAAGAACCAAATCGGGAAGATATTCAAAATCAATAACTTTCATTCCTACTGTATGCGCAGATGGTTCAAATCTTGAAACTCTCATTTGATTCCCAACCACAATATAGAAAACATGAAGTGGAGAGACTGGTGAAATTAATGGCTCGTTGCGCAACTGAAAATTGAAAAAAAAACATTTGCATACTCATTTACACATCTATGAAATCTTACAACTTCTTCTAATGGATGTTGACTATTTGAAAGGACTAGAATAACATCTGGCGTTGCTTTTCGATTTGAAGATGTCATTGCAGCTCGAGCAATTGAATTAATACTTGTTGGCTCACATTTATTATCTTCACATGGAATATATTGTAATTCTTGGATTCGTGATTCTGGATAAGATGTATTTGCCAAAGACATTCCAATAGATGCACCAGGTGTGAATTGAGCCAAAGCAATACGCGAGTTTGCCATTTTCATTGTTCCCATAACTTTTCGCAAAAAATCAACTTCTGATTGATGTTGGAAGGATGTGATATATTCTGTTGAATCCAAAATGAATAATGCATCAACATCTGGCCAAATACAGTTTTGCCAAGAATTTTTAAGAATCATGAAAAGTAAGAGTAGTATCGGCATCTTCCAAAAAATTGTATATATTTTTGTTGTGTGTGTGTTTTTTTTTCTGTTGCCAAGCTCCAGCCATTTTTAGTGTATAGCGCATTTTTTTGGATTTTGAATTATTTATTAGAAATGTAGCGAAACAATTTTCAGCTGTTTTTAAGTATAAATGTTAGTTCAGAACATAATCATAAAAAATGTCTGCAGACGAGGACGATTATGATTATGATTATGATATTTATGAATATTACATGTCAATGGGTGATTATTATTTTCCGGGATCATCCAACTTGGTCACAGAAAATATACTTAAATTTGATTTATTTTTTTGAGTAGGTTCTTTTTTCATGACTTTAGATTCGTATTTTCTGATTCAGAGAATACACAATTTATATATCTATCACTCATTTTATATTCGCCATTATAGTTTTGATTGTAAATCCAATTCATCTAATTGTGTTAACAAAGAAAAGTATGAGAACTGCGGCAACAAATATAATTCTAACAGCAATCGCGATATCTGATTTTATTTCTATGATCTTCATTATCTATCAGTTCTATGTTTTGTATATTGATTCAACGGATTTCACATGGTAAGGCACTTTTTTGCGAGTTTTGTATTTTTGTACTTCTTTGTTTTCAAGCCTTCCACCCAAATCTCTATTCCGATCCTATCTTTCTGCGACTTTCGATATAATCAATGATCTTCTTCGTCGATTCTCAATTTGGCTGATTGTCTCACTAGTTTCAATTCGAGCGATTTCAATAAAATTCATGATGAATTCAACAGTTACTGAATTTACAAATTTCAAATCAGGTATCATAACAGTTTTCATAGTTTTTCTCTTTTCAACTATTTTGTGTATTCCTATTATTTTGGTTACAACTATTGGACGCATGCCAGATGATTATTTGCTACCAGAAGAGTGTCTGAACAATCAAAGTTATCCAGAGTTTTATCGACTTCAGGAAACATATACAGTTGATATGAAAATTATAAGTTTTAACATTGAGTCGATGGTCGATGCATTTTTCTCAAAATATTTACCTTGTTTAATTTCTCCAATTATGTCAGTTTTATTGATTGAAGAATTAGTTCGTGCTAATAAACGACGAAAAAGTCTTGGAAACAATAAAGAAAAATCGGATAAAACTTCAAAGCTCGTTTTATATCAAACTCTTTCGATGATAGTTGCCGAGGTTCCAATTGGATTTTCGATGATGATTGGATCAATTTATGAAGATGATGTTGGATTTTTGTAAGTTTTCACCTGCATATCCTTTCTTTTTTTCTCTTAAAAATAGAAGTAACCTTTTTCAGAAAACTTTCTTATCAACTTCAAGATTTCCTTCAAATTCTTTTTGTGCTCAATTGTTTGTCACATTCTATGATTTGTTATTTGGTATCTACGCAATATCGAGAAGAATTTCGAAAAATTTTCAATTTATCGAAAAAACAGAAATCCATAGAACTAATAAATGTTCAAGCAAGTTCGATGAAAACAACAAATCTAACACAAATTCAGTGAGAAAATGTACTTTTTTTCAATTTCCTGTCGGACTTTTTATTTTTATATGGTATCTCTTGTCAAATTCATTTATTCGAAAATGCAGACAAAACTAACTATTTTCATCTCAAATATAATTTCAAATATCGGATTTTTCTCCGCAGTTCTTTCACAATGTTTGATGATTATTCTCGTTCATTCAATAATGCGAAAACGATTGGGACAGTTTATATATCTTTTGATATTTTCCACAATTTTATGCATTTGTTTTGAATGTTCACATATGATTGTACAACCTGTGAGTAAAATCTTGAGTATGAAAAATAACTTTTTTTTAAAATTAGTTCTTTCATAATTTCAATGCCGGTTTGATCTTCTTCACTTTCAACAAACCATTTTCTTCCGATTCTCCCTTTTCAATTGGGAATTCGATATTTCTTCTGTCCCATCCAACATTTTTCATGGCTTCAATTACAATAATCACTTTTCAACTTATCTATAGATACAATTGTTACTTCAAGTTAATCTGACTCTCAACGAGTTTTCATTCATAAAATTAATTAATTTCAGCACACCGTTTCTTCAATTTTTTCAAGGTTATCGAATCTTTGTTTGGTTATTGTTATCTTTACTTGTGGGAGTTGCATGGTCTTATGTATTATTTTTTTATATCAGTGAAGATGTTTTCAGCAGACGATATATGGGGTTTAAAATGAAATTGTGATTTATTTAAATTCATTTCTTTCAGAGTTGCTATGAAACTAAATTATAAACGTGAAATGGATGATATCACAAGTTTTTCTTTCATAGTTTATGATGATTTGAACAAAATTCGTTCAAGAATCATAAAATGCATGGTTTTTCTATCATTTATATTAATAACAAATCATCTTGTAATAATCACAACTTCAATTAAATTTTACACGCATCTCAATAAAATACATACAATTTATTCACAAAGACAACATAAAATGAATATTCAACTTTACAAAGTTTTGACGTTACATGTTGGTATTTTTGAAAAAAAAAGGAAACACATCTAATAGAACAATTTCAGATATTTGTTCCATCTCTGATTCTTTGCTTTCATTTTGTGAGTTTTTTCATCCAACCATTCATGAACCTTCATATTAATGAATCAAAGTGTATTTTATTGAGTTTTATAACAATCTATCCAACAATAAATGCCTTGATTTCAATTTTTATGATCCAAGAAATTAAGCAATATATTTTACTAATGGTTTTTGGACAAATTTCTATTGAACGATATGACACAACTGGACTTTGGACTTTTTAATTTCAAACACATTTTCTAAATAATGTATTTTTGTAATAAAATTGAAACATGTAAACAATGTAGTTAACAGATTTTGAAATTATGAAAAAAAGCCAAAGAGCTCACATTCACTAGAATTCTAGAAAAACAATTGAAGCAGAAAATCATTTTTCAAGTTGCCAAGGTTTTTTTTTCTAACAAATTGAAGAAACAAATAACAACATTTTTCAAAACTTTTTCAAGCGAATTGAAATTTAACATCGAAGTGTATCATTCTCCTCGAAGTTTATCATACTTCTCAATCCTTTTCTATCTCAAACTTACTAACAGGAATAAATTCGTTATGTTAGGACAACATTAGTATTTTGAAAATTAGGAAATTGAACTTATCTGAAAAATAACGATGTTTGGCTTTTGGTTGAAAGTTGCTCGATTTATATCGATTATTGGATATATTCTTACAATATGTTTCAATTGCCTCCTAATTATTCTAACTGGTTGGTATCTCAAAAGAAATTTCGGAACATACAAACAACTTATCATCATTTTCTCAGTCATTGGAATATTCTTTAATAGTATTGGAATTGTTCTGAAGCCGGTAAAACAGTTTATTGAAATTATTTTCCAAAACAAAATATAAGCATAGCTTTTACAGATGGTACATTCGGTTTCATCTGGTTTTTACTATTTTTCAAACATTGAAACCTCTTTGTTATCACCTCGATTACTGAATTCTCTATTAACTATCTATGCATCCTCATTTTGTATTCTAATCTCATTTCTAGCAATCATGTTCATTCATCGATATTTTTCTGTTGTCAAACCACAACAACTTGTCTATTTTCAAGGAAGAAGCTTAACTCTCTGGATTTTATACTCATGTTTTGTTGGCCTCATATGTTTCTGTGTTTTCATTAATCAAAAGGAGCTTGATGAATTCTCAAAAAATCAAATGTACAAAACAATTCTGATGACCTACGGAAAACCATTAGATAATATTGGAGCACTTGCTATAATTATTCAGGACAAAAATAAACTTCAATGGAGCAATGCAGGTCTTATGATTTTCTTAGCACTTATTATTCTAGTTCAAAATATTATAATAATTATTTGTGGCAAAAAAATTCACCAAAAAATCTATTGCAAAAATACAGTTTACTCTCAATCTCTTCGAAAATTACAAAAACAATTTTCAAAAACTTTGGTATTTCAAGTGATGACTCCCACAATTTTTCTATTTGTTCCAACATTGATAATAATTATTCTACCATTTTTCAATTTGGACACAAATTTCCCAACTGGCTTGTCTCTTTGTCTATTCGGACTTTATCCAGCTATCGATTCGTGTATTGTTATGTATGTTATAAATGACTACAGAATCGCAATCAAAGGTGAACATTTGTAGTAAATAATGAAATCAGAAATGAATTTTCAGAATTACTGGCACCTTTTAGAATTATTTGCAAAACAAAAAGACGCGACTCTGACTATGTTTTGAGAACAATCAATATTCAATAAAAACATGGCTTCCAATAATATTTATTCATTTCCAACTGTGTCTCAAATTATTAAAATAATCATGTTGAGATTGTGCAAGATTGATTGGCTTCCCTTTCAATGTTTTTATTTCTAGCACTTGATTTTTATGAAAAACCTGAAATATTTACCACTGAATAAAAATCTTCCTATTTTTCTTGACAAACCTTATCTCTGAAAGTTTTGTGACTGAAAAGAAATAAAGATGGGAAAATCAAATTATCAGAGTTCCAGAGAAGATTCCAATAAAGATAAAAATATGCTTCATCGTCTTTGAAATAAACTTCGAAAAATCAGAAGCCAAACAGTTAGAATAGAAATAGCTTTGAATATCAAACTTGAAAATATTGGAATTGTATAACTTCGACATAGTTCGTAAGACTGTGAAAGTTTATATCTTTTTTGAAGTGGAAGTGCACCTTGAGTTTTATAATAAACTTCTTCAGCAAAACATGAAAGGTACATCATAAGCTGAAGAAAAAAAATGTTTGACAACTTAATGAGACAATTGTACTCACCAAAAATGAAAAGAGTACTATTAGAGATATAAAAAACATTTTAGACACTGCAATTAAGAAAACTTCATCAGTGAATTGAGCATAGGTGACGAAACCGAAAAAAATCGCATTGAAAAACATTCCAATCAGAAAAATATATCTGTATTTTGAAGATGAATGAAAATGGATATATTTTATAGAAATTAGCCGATCTTCAAAAAATGAAATTGTTTTTCCTACAAAATTGTATGAGTCTCACCGATAGCTATTAGAAAAGGTGACATGACGGAATTGAAAGAACCGTAGCAATTGACAAATTTGAAAAATGTATTCCAATCAGAAGTGATACATTCATCAGTTTCGATAAATGAACCCATTGATAAACAACGTGAAATCACAAAACAATATTGAATTAATATCGACATTTGAGACGTGGAAAGGATGAATGATAAAATACGCGTATAACTATCAAATATGTGTTTCAAAACTGTAAATCGGAAAAATACACATTGAATTATAATTCCGGAAAATATAACTAAATAGTGTAAAAACAGCATTATCCACATTTGATTAATTCAAAATTCTGAAAACCCAAATTTTTTGAATTCTCAATTAGACATATGAAACACAAAATGAAAAATAAATCAAATATGTATATAAAAAATAATTAATTTAAATTTCATAGAAAAATGTCTCGTTAGTTTTATAATGATTCAGAACACTAGAAAATATATTTCAGATTCAAAAACTCAAGGAAATATCTAAACTCTTGAACAAAAATATATCATATAATTGAATTGAGTTTTTTTTGTTAACATAATTTGGAATTTGTTTTTCTCGATATCAAAGATTGAATTTACAATGAGCAATAAAATCAATTGAGAATCATAAATTAAACTTCCGATTTAGCAGAAATGAGTTAAATAAGATTCGGATAAATTCATAGTTTTGGACAAACTTACTTTGTAAACAAACATGACGTTTAATTATATCCGTTTCAGATTTTTTTGCAAAAAAATGTTCCGTTGCAATCTATAATTTTCCAACCTACGGAAAACAATAACAAAATCCATAAAAATCATATGAAACCACTAAAACCACACCGGAGTATTCTTTGCAATGCTGTTTTCTTGTTTAAAAAAATTTCGAAATTTTTTTAGTGTTAGCGGACTTATTGATTTTTGTGCTGAACTAGCCAAATTTGAACATTTGAAACACCAAAACCACCAAAAATGTACAATTACTTTTCTACCATTTGTACAATATCCGCTTGCTGTATGTGTTGCTCAATTTCAATCTGACCAATACCATTTTTTACAGAAATTTCCTTTCAAACTTTAATTTCCCACTTGCATAATTCTTTCGAAAAGAAAAAACTGAGCATTTGCGCCCCATTTATAATTACTCACAGGGACTCAAATCATTATTATACATTTTCGAGTGAATAGAATGTAATTAGAAGAGATTTAGAGTACATCATGTTTGAGCAGCGTTGAATTGAAATACGGCGGAGACATGGAATACAATTTTATTCATAAGTTTGATGCAACATCTTGTGAAGGAATAAATGGGGTACGAATTCAAGAAAAAATATTTTTTTGCATACAAAAGTGTAATCAAGTTGAAGACAATAACTTGAGGACAAGAGTATTTCTAAAAATGTTGTATTATTGTGTCATTTTTGCCAGCCTGTTATTAGGTAAACATTTCCAGTTTTTTTTCTCATCTGAATCACTTCCCATTTTTTCTAATACACTATTACTGATTCACAAGTATGAATCACGTTGTAATTTCTTACTTTTTAAAGGGCAGACAAACGATCATAAAGTCATACTTGATCAAACTAGAAAGAGTTCAATGCATGAAAAATGGGAAAATTTCTAGAATAAGTTTATCATTTTCAACAGAACATTCAAAATCTGAAATTTTAAAATCTGTAAGATGAATCAGTGGAATTCTCAACCAATCATTTCCTGACATCATATTTCTTCCACCACATAAAGAGAAAAAAAGAAGATAGACACCAAAAGACAAATTGCACTCTATGAATAAGTCGGAAAGAACAAAAGGGAAACCAAAACAAAACTGCGATTTTACTTGTTTTTCTATTCAGGGAAGAATTTGTACTTGCCATAGAAATCATATACATTGAAAAATGTTATTACAAGATGAAAAATTATTGTAACTAGAACTTATGTATTTCAAAATTTGTAACAACATGTTCAAGTTGATAAAAATACAGTGAAGTTATATAAACTTCAATTTTTTGAACATTTGATTGGTGAGAGTTTAGTTTAGTTGACAACAGATTTTGAGAATCTTGAATTAAAAATATTATTTTTCAAATATATCGTTTTCTATAATCTCCAGACGCGTTTGGGCTTAACTTCAATTATATTGCTCTAATACCATAATAGGCATCTCTTTATGGTCCGCTACCGCTAATATCTGTTGCAGATTATCCCTTTCACCATTTCCGCTTTCCAATTTCTCCAATTCTCCTCCACCACCATATGCGCTCGTTACTGATGAGCAAACTCGCCCTACCTCATTCGCACGTCCCTGTGGTCGAATATTCTTCCCCTTTTCTTTATACTAATTTCGAAAATGAAAGGTGTGAGAGAAACAAAGTTGTTTTGTTGAATGAAATATTAAGGTTAAGTAAGAGGTTGGAAAAGAAGATGCTTGTGATAAAGTTGAAATCAGGAAGTTTTTCTTCGAAAGGTGAATACGGTCTGGAATGAAGCAGCTATGGGTACAGTATCGAATTTCGAAGAAAAAAACCAGTAAACAGTGAAAAACAACAGCGTCTGTCCAATTTGTATTTTTGCCTGTCTAATTTAGAAGATTTTTTCGAGCTCTTCTCAAATAACCCTTACAGTATATGACAGAAAAGGAAGCTTATTCGCACCCGAAACCAAAAATTGTTTTGGGTGATGCCAAAACAAAATCGAATCTTTTGTGAATTGCGTAAATTAGGTTTACAAAATAGTTCCGAAGCACCAAGGAAAGAGTCTGTGAATTCAAAATGTTGGTTCGTACGTACAATTTCGATGAGTTACTACTTTTTCATCAGAATCAATATTCTAGGTGCCTTTCGCTTCTTTTCGGGTTATTTCTAACAGGAGTTCAGAGAAAAAACTGAGCGCGAAGTCACGAGAATCCAGAAGGAGGAGCCGGTGTTAGCCGGCGGAGCCCTTCTGGTATTTTCGAATTAGAAAATCCTATACCATCAAGTGTAATTCAAAGCTTCATCTAATGATTTGAACATAATAATGTATAAACAAATTTCGTTTAACATCAACAGTAATTATGTATATAAAAAACTTTACCCCATATTTTTCAATGAAACTCTAATCTCACCTGTTAGTTTTGTTCCCCCCCCCAAACCTCAAAATAAACTAACTTGACAGGCCCGTTCCGTGAAAAGTTGTTGATATCTTTGAATGTCCTCTTCAAACGAAACATCTTCTTTTTCGCAAGCCTGCAACTTCTACATTCCTTTTCTCAAAATTTTCGCCTTTTCTTAAACTTACATCAGAAAATGGCAATTGTGGATTTGATGAGACCGCTGCATTTTGTGACGGTTGTCTCTAAAAAAAAAATAAGAAAATTGAAAAATGTGCCAAACCACCCCATTAATAACACTTTCTGCGCTGAAAAAACCCACTCAAAAACCAGAAAAAAAGCAAAAAATAGAAATGTCATGCAAAAAAAAAATAAAAGCAAAGCAACGATACTCCGCGTGCGCTGTGTTTAGCGTGTTTTTTGTTTGTTTTTTGCAGGGTAGATGAGAGAGTGTGGGAAATGGAGAGAGGGTTAGAGATAGAGAGCGATATGTGTTGTATTTGAAAAGAAATAATTGATTGAACGTTTTTTTTAGTTTTTTTTCGAACTGAATCATTTTTCTGATTTTTGAGTGGTTTTTTTCAGCGCAAAAAGTGTTATTAATGGGGTGATTTGGTACATTTTTTAATTTTCTTATTTTTTTCAGAGACAACAGTCACAGAATACAGGGATCCCATAAAATCCACAATTATCATTTTCTGATGTAAGTTTAAGAATAGGCGAACATTTTGAGAAAAAGAATGTACAAGTTTCAGGCTTCCGAACAAGAAGATGTTTCGTTTGGACAGAACATTCAAAGATATCAACAACTTCTCACGGAACGGGCCAATCAAGTTAGTTTATTTTGAGGTTTGGGGGGAGGAACAAAACTAACAGGTGAGATTAGAGCTTCATTGGAAACATACATAAAATGAGTCCCCAGAATCGGGGTGAGGGCTACGGGAATTGGCGCAACTCCGGCGCATGTGTTGCGACAAAAAACGTGTACAGTATCAAATTTTGAAGAAAAAACCAGTAAATAGTGAAAAACAACATGTTTTTGTTCCATGTTGCTGCTCCTGATCCACTTTTCCAGTTTTGTTTCTAACAAACGTTGTCCAGGTTTCTACAGTCTGAGGAAAAGTCATATTCCATGAAAAATAGTTTGCACTTCTAATGATAATTAAAATCATTCCTGGTAATTTGAAAATCTTATTTGTTGAGATGTTTTCAGTTCAAAAGTTATATCTGCACTATTCTTCATACAGTTTCCTTGTTTCGAAAATATACGAAAACACAGACGCGTTGTAATAAATGTCACATTTTTGAACAATTCGTCAGATTTTTAAAAAATCATTCCACAATTGTCAGATTCAAAAGTGTTTGTCGATTTTGTACAGTTCCTTTCAATTTTCATAATATTCCTCGTCCGTTATATTTCTCATGTTTATTAGAAAACCCCTCAAATTGAGTGTAGTTGTGAAAAGGCAATCCCTAGGTGGCTGATTAGAAGAGACTCCATTTGTAATACTTTTTTGTTTTTATGACTAACAAAAAATTCGAAAAAAAGATGATATTCGATTAAAAAATCATGTGCAATTTTTGTTTTGTTATACAGCATCAAGGAAGTTTTTTCTGGAAATTTCGAGAATGGAATTTGAGTGTTTGATTTTGGTAAAATTGAAAAACTGATAGTTGAAAAAAAAGTTTTACATTGATATTCGATGCTCCCGGGGGTGGGGAACATGGCCTCACATTGTCCTCATGTTGGCTTTGGTGGTAAGAACATAAGCCCTGACAGGTCCAAGTGAAAACCTGGCTACCTGTCCTGTCCTGGACAGGTTCTTTTTTTAGTTGAGAAAAAACAAGCCGAAAAAAGAGGAGATCGCATTTTAATTTTTTTAATGCAGAAAAAACATTTCTCTGTTAATTTTTTTTTCACGCGAGGACAGGTTGGGCATATGGCTTTAGGACAGGTTCAAGCGATGTTTGAGCCAGGACAAGTTTAGGCCATGTTCGAGGATAGGACAACATGAGGCCATGACATTTTCCCCACCCCTGGATGCTGCCATCTTCTTAATAAAATTTTCCAAAAGTACAGTTTCATAAATTTCCGACTAGATTCTGTTTCACCCAAAAATTCCCAGTCTTCTCGAAATGCGCGAAAAGTGCTCCATCGCGCACTATGTTTTACTCACAGGGACCTTTCGTAATTATACTCTCTAGACGAAATATAATGTAAGAAGAGAGGTTAGACATAGAAAGGTTTAGAAGCAGTAGGAAAAAGGCAATCAATCGAAAAAAAAGGGCGGAGCCTAAAAGAATGAGAGTTGGTAGTAAGAATGACGTAATGCGATGTAATTCAGGATTGTAGAAATGGACTTGATGAGTCAAAAAGCTTTTTGTAAACATTATTTTGACTTGGACCAATCTTATCAGTAGAATATCAGGAGCTCCTGATATTCTACTCGGGTCTCATAATGATGGTGTTAGTAGAATCTAATTGGTGTATTGGTGGAAAGTTTGATACCACCAAAACTATTCCCCTAAAGATCAGGATTGTCCCACGGATGGCTTGTCAAAATAAATTTTTCCAGAACATTATTATCTTTGATAGAACATTCCCGTTTTAAACACTAAAAAAATATGTCTTATCAATTGAATTTTTTGTTTTGGTTCTCTAGAAGAAAACGGCTTTGATCTTCAATTTCCAATTTTCCCAAGAGCTTTTTCCAAAAACAAAACAACAAAAAACAATGACCTTGCGAAATGTTTATATTATCTTTTGCCAGCAGCTGCCCTTTTTCTTCCATTCTTTTATTTTTCAAAATGAATCGTTCGTTTTTTCTCCACTTCTATTTTTTCTTCGTATTCTGTGTTTTCAAGATCAAATGTGATGATTGTCCAATTGTTATCACAACTTGGGGTTCTTCCGGCTTTGAGCAAGCAACGAAAAAAGGTTTGAGAATGGATTTTTAAATACAAATTAATAAAATTTCGGTATTTTGCAGCTGTGGAAGTTCCAGGTGATAGAACTTTAGCATTGGTTACTGGGTTGAGTGAATGTGAAGCTTTGCAATGTGAAACAACTGTCGGATTTGGAGGATCTCCAGATGAAAGTGGTGAAACCACTTTGGATGCAATGGTCATTGATTCGTGAGATTTTTATTAATTTTTAACAATTATCTCTCAATTAATATACATTTTCAAATCCAGAACTAACATGAGCATTGGAGCAGTTGCAAATCTTCATCGAATCAAAGATGCCGCAAAAGTTGCTTGGGATGTTATGAAACATACAAAACATACACTTTTAGTTGGTGAAAGTGCAACAAAATTTGCGATTCAAATGGGATATAAGGAAGAAGATTTATCAAATAATGAAACAAAATTATGGATTTCTGATTGGAAAAAAGCCAACTGTCAGCCGAATTTTTGGAAAAATGTTGAACCAAATCCAGCATCGAGTTGTGGACCTTATAAACCAATTACAAAACTAGTCGAGGGAACTTCAGAAAATGTTGGCTATGATCCAACTGAGTGAGTATTTTTTAAAAGAAATATTCAAATAAATTATAAAATGTTTTGCCTAGAAATCCCTCACATTTGTCTCACTATATTTTATTGTGAAAAATTGTAAACATCTATTCAACATTCTCACAAAAATTATTTAATTTTCTCATTTTATTGTAGAAGATTTCAAACAAGAAATTTTGTACAATTTGTCATTTCAAAGTCAACATTATTTTTCTAGTTTTCCCACGTTAACTTTTATTTTTCAGAGTAAATCATGATACAATTGGGATGGTTGTAAGAAGCAGTACCGGATTCAGCGCTGGAACATCCTCAAACGGAGCTCGTTTCAAAATCCCCGGACGTATTGGAGACTCTCCAATACCAGGAGCTGGTGCTTACGCAACAGAACTTGGTGGGGCTGCAGCAACTGGAGATGGTGATATTATGATGAGATATCTTGCTAGTTTCGCTGTCGTTCAACAAATTGAAATTGGCACGAAACCAAGTCGAGCTACATTAAAAGTGATTGGTCGGATTTTGAAAGATTATCCAAATTTCAAAGGCGGCATTGTTGCGATGGATGCGAAGGGAAGATTTGGAGCTGCTTGTGCAAATTTTCCAAAATTTCAGTTTGTCCTTGGCTTTGCAAATGGTACAACAATTGTGAAATCTGTTCATTGTAAGAAGTGATTTTTTGCCAATTCATAAATGTTTTTCTTGCTTCTTCCCCTTTCTATTTTTTCTACATCAAAACAAAAAAATTTGTGTGCACCTGGATTTGATTTAGTATTCAGGTAATCCGGATACAATTTTTGTTAACATAAGATATAACCCCGAATTGTATCCGTTATATAAATGTTTTTTTTTTCCTAATGAGAAAAAACTCGTGTCAACGAAAAAGAAGAGGACAACCAAAAATGAATGAATCATGGGTGAATCATATGTGCAAAAAGTTAACAGAAATTGTTGGTAGCTGACCTTTCAAATGATGAGGAAACATATTATATTTTATGAGAGAAAAAAAAAAGTATATTTCCCCTTTTGCTATCAAGAAAAACATACGTTTCAATTAAATCTTGATACATTTGGAGTATTTTATTATTTATTATTTAGTCGGTGGTATAATCTCTCTTTCTGCTTCCAGGTGTCGGGAGAACCTGTGAAACTAATATAAGTATATAATTTGGACGGATAAGACCCTTCTCCTTTTTCTCCCTTTTTCGAATTATAATAATTATAATTTCTTTTTGCACATTTACCGAATCTTCTTGCACAATATGGAAGTGGATGATTCTACAAAATGTGTACTTTTCTCTCGAATATATACCGATGAGGATTTGAAAGCATGTGAGAGTTTGAATAACAATTATAAATTAGTCAGAAAGAAATGATGATTTTATTTTACGATTTTTTATCATCAAAAAGTTAGATTTTAGGCAACAACTAAAACTAACTTTGCTAATAACAACCTTCGTCATAAATGTTGCATCCAAAAATAGAAATATTAAAATTGGATGAAACCTAACATAATAAGGAAAACGTTCCAGGAGCCTCCTAGAAACAGGGCGGAGAATCATCTGTCGACGAACTGTAGGAAAACTGTTTGCGAAAATTTTTCTGGAGAATAGTACAGGTCCCAAGGTTGTCCAAGAGTTCTCCAACAAGTTTTTTTCTTCAATGTTCCACCGCCTGTTTTTCTGAAAACTCCAAAACAGAGGACTCGGGCAAAAAGAATTATTCCCGCGCGGGAGTCATTTTTCATGCAACCAAACTTGGATCATATTGTTTTCCATCACATTCCGAACATAAATATATATTTTGTTTGTAGTTTGACACATTACGTGAGATTTCAGATATATTTTCCAAAAAGAAGGTTGATTCATCAAATTCATGAGCCAGGTGTCCCTTGGGTACTTATTAATTCGTGTTTATTAACAGAAATGTGTGAGTTGTGGTTGTAGTATAACATTTTACTAACCTCAAATTCTTGCTCTTGATTATAGGTTTGATAAATGGATGACGTGAGTGATAAACTTTGTTGAAAGCAAAAATGTTGGTTAGATGTTTGACAAGTTTAGAACTGGATAACTCATTTTTTAAAAGAGGATATTAGAGTCTTTGAAAAATATAGACCATTTCGATTAAATTTGTACAACTTTAAGACGTTTTGGTACTATAGATCGCAAGCAATTCAACCAACTATTTCTTCTGTTTTACTCGGCCAAAAATTGTATTATAAGAATTTGTGGAAAATTGGAAAGATAGTCAGAATGGGCGCGAATGAGGCGAGTTCCAAACGAGCCCGAATACCTGAGACAATCTGCCCAAACTGTATAACTATTCCACCCTGGCTATTTTCTGGGCAAGCAACTATTTCTAACATCCAATTCTTAGAATTTCATCAGGTTTTGTCAACCTTCTAATTAAATGGACTTTTCCTATTCTTGCATAATTTTCTGAACCTAAACATTAACAAAAAAATGTTAATCGAGAAACAAAAATAACGATGCAATAGATTTTCGAATTTTCTACACATACGTTTAGGTCCAGGTGTCTTCCATTTGTGTTTCTTTTGAATAAAGAAACGACTAACAACATTTTACATTTATTTCAATTCAAAGCTTTCTTTCGATAACAAATGAGTAAATCTAAAAACGAAATATTTTCAAAAAAATTCTTCTCTTTGAATTTTCCAATTCACAGCTTTTTAAACAATAATACAATATCTCCTCCAAAAGTCTAAAAGTATTTCATAATCGTTTCCCCTTTCTGTTGCCAAAATACAAGCAACAACAATTGATTTTCTCTTCTCACCCTGCCGCCCGGGAAGAAGAAGCACAAATGTTTTTTTCTTCATTTGGTTGATCATTTTTTTGTTATTCCGTCGGTTTCTCAGAAAAATGATTTAGTTGAGTATAAACTACGCGCAAAAGCATAACAAAGCCTTTCTTCTTTTATAACTTCCTTTTGACACCATGTGCACTTGTATATCATCATCATCTGTTTCACCGTTTTTAATGTGACTGAGGATAGCGATATTTACAACTCTCACAATTTTTTTTATATGAACGTTGATTGCCTTATAAACATTTTTTTTGGAATAAATATATAAGTTTTTGTATTTTTCTTGTTTATACCCTTTTTCCGAAAATTATACTAGACTTTCTTTCATTTTCTTTTTTGTCTGGCTTGATTTATCATATGACTTGCTTCCCTCTGTATTCTGATGACTTGGTGCAATTTTTTTGATGCTAGAACTTTAGTTTTTGAACTCATATTGTCCTGCAGAAGCAATTAATATACTTACAAATATTTTTAATACATTAGGAAATCCCAGGATATTTACAGTTAACCCAAAAATTCATTTTATTTGTACACTACTTCAATATATGCGTTTTTTGATTTCATATTTTAATTCTATATAATTATCTGTTGATAAATTCAAAACCGACAAAGCTACGAACTCTTGCCAAATATTTCATTTTTCTGAAAGAAAAACTTAAAACAAAAATGATTATTTGTTTAGATTTTTGACCAAAAGAAATGATTTTATCGATTATTTGTTTTTAATTTTTTCTAACGTATTAGATTTCTAACAAAAATTACATTGGCAAACTGCCAACTCATTGTTTTTTATTTCATTTAGAAAAAAGGAAAACGAATACGTGAACTAGGTTTTTTCCATTCATTCTGATAGACTTTATCTGTCATTTCTTCATTTTTCAATCCACCAAACATGTCGGGAGTTTTTCTTTGCTGCATACATAGTGAAGGTTGAGCGGGTAGGTTTTAGGGAGAAGTCTTTCGAAAACCCAAATGTATTCAAAAGGGTTGCCGATAATCAAGGCCAGGTTTCTCAAAGCTTTTGTGTTTTCAAAATTACTGAATATTTGAACAAATGCATATAGAACATGATTTTAAAGTTAGTTTATCTGTAGTTTCACCAGAGCTAATAGTGTTTCATAGAATATTCCACCCATCCCAAAAAATTGTTTTTTTTTCTGGAGTTTTCCAAAGCTTCTAATTTTTATTAACAAATAATCGACAAATTTTATTCAGTTCCCACCAACACCGCCACTTTGTTTTTCTATATTTTTTTCGAACCTCATTCCATTTTCGAGACATCTGTCAATGTTTCTCCAATAAATGTACGTTATTTTCTTTTTTTTTCTGTGCATTGAGAAAAGTTGCCGTTGCCTATTTTATACGCCTAACTTCTTGTCATTTCCTGTTATATTTTTGTATCTCTCGCTCCCGCACCATGCCCCTTCTCGCCCCTTTTTTCATCGCTTTCGTCGTCGAAAAACACTTGTGCCCCGCCTTTTCTTTGATCATACATACTATTGGGAGGCCCACACACCACATTCAAATGGGCGGAGCCAAGGAAAACAGCGAGACGAGGAGGTGAAAACATATTTCATTATTTTCAGTTTCATTTCGGTTTTATCCGCTGGCTCTGCTCCTTTCATATTTTATCAAATTTCTTGCAACAACTTGATAAGGGGTTACTGTAATTCAAAAATCTTACGGTTAGTTTCGTTGTTTATTAATAATTTTCACGTTACTTGTTAGAGATTTATTTTATGTATTTTCTTGATTCAATTGTTCTGGTTATTGAAATAACTCTCTAAATCTTTCTGAAATCTGATTTGATTGTATTGTTAATTTGATGGCTTTGTTTCAAGTTTACTTTGCTTTTCTGAAGTTATTTTTTCTGATCAAAACTTTTTTGGTAGTTTTATTTTCATAGTGTATAATTTATTATCTGAAATTGCTAGGTCTCAAATTTTTTCGAAACTTTTTGAGGTAGATCACGGAAACTTGTTCTTTAAATATTTAACTTTTGCATTGAATTTCACTCCCCAAGATTTTCTTAGGTTTCGAAATATGGAGAAAATTTTGTAGGTAGTAAAATAAACTCTGCATTTTTCACAACTCAAAAATTCGAATATGTAGGATCTTTAAACCCGACAGAAATAATTCCAAACTTTCTGGAATTCGAATGAAATCTCCCATAAACAATGATTCATCGCTGTTATTGATTTCTCTACGTCTCTAACAATTCTGATCTGGAATCTTCTAATTGTCTAACACCCTCCAAGTTTTATCATTGCCCTTCACTCCTTCTGTTATCATGTGATTCTTTTCATTTCTCTAACTTCTCTGTTGACTGAATATTGATTTTCTCTCTTTCTCTAACCATAAAACAATCAATCGATATTTTCCTTTACATATTACTGTATTACCGTATTTTTTCATTTTAATTAATTGTTATTCAACATTAGTTTCCAATGTTTCTTTTTGAGTCTCTAACTTTTTGATCTACTAGATGTTCATTATGGAAAACCTAAAAATTTCTGAAATTATATTTCTGACCTAATTCACTTTCTAGAATTTAATAATACATAGCAAGGCTTCTAGTTTAAACTAATTGATTACCTTTGCATCCCTAACTCAACTTCCATGAATATTTTCTATTTAGAATTATCTGACATTATGTTACTTTTTCATCTACAGTAATCCATACCTTGTTTGTTTAACAAACGGCTTTTTGGAAATGTGTCTTTTTGTTTTCAAAAGAGTCAGGAGATAGAAGAAAAAAGAGAGGAGAAACAAAAAACAAAAAAGTAGCCTTTTCAATTGTAAGGGAATTGAATAAGGTAGTTTTATATATAAGGTACATTTTTAAGAAACAAGAAGAAAAATAAATCAATATTGAACTTTTACAAACTCGCAATAATAAGCAACAGTACTATTTTTGATTAGAAAACTAATTGTAATATAAATTTTGAACAAAAACAACATTTCACAAAAACAGTTTCATATTTTTCGTTTGAAAATTTTTTACCTGAACTCATATTTCAATCAAACAACCCTTCAACCTATTCCTTATTGTCAATTAATTAAATTATGGTATTAATATTTCTCTTCTCACATTTGTCTCCTCTTTCCCATTTTCCTCTATACCTGACTTAATTTGCGTGGGTTATATTATATAATCCGACACAAAAACATATAAACAATAACCAATTAATTTTCAGATTCACAAATTGAAAAAAAAGAAGCGACAAGAAATAAAAAAAAACGACGACGAGTGCAAAAAAAAGATGGAGGTTCGTTTTTGAATCTCATTGACAAAACAATAGAAACATCAATCAAATTTTTGTGTTGAGAAAGATCTTTTCCGAATTTAAATTGGATTTGGTACATTTTTTAATTTTCTTATTTTTTAGAGACAACCGTCACAAAACGCAGGGGTCCCATCAAATCGACAATCGTCACTGTCTGATGTGAGTTTGAGAATAGGTGAAAGTTATGAAAAAAAACCATGTAGAATTTTCAGGCTTCCGAACAAGAAGATCTTCCGTTTGGACAGAACATTCAAAGAGATCAACAACTTCTCACGGAACGGGCCAATCAAGTTAGTTTATTTTCAGGTTGGGGGGGGAACAAAACTAACAGGTGAGATTTGAGCTTCATTGGAAAATATTGGGTAAGGTTTTGGTTCATAAATTACTATGTTTAAATCATTGAAGGAAACTTTGATTTCACTTGAAAGTATAGAATTTTCTCATTCAAAAAAATATGTTTTCCTGTAGATCAGTTTCCAGATCTTATTGAAGTATTTGAACAACAAACCGTGAAATATTTCATAGGTAGATTAATTTTTTCATAGTTTTGTGCACGCGATTGCCAAATTTCCAGTCTTGAACTTATTTTTTTCTTTCATAATCTATGTCAAATTGAACTTCAGAATTTCTAGGTTTATCAAATTCAGTTTCACAAATCTTGTTGATTTCAAAGAATCCACGTTTCCAAAGATCCGAATTTAATAAACCCAAACTGCAAAACTAATATAAGTATACATATCTCGTTTTTTTTTCTAAGAAACCACTAATCCTGAAAACTACAAATAAAAATGCCAAAAATGTATTTTTTAACAGATTCAAAAAAATTTGAAGAACGTTGAAGTTGTTCTTAGAAGAATGTATCAAAGAAATAACGCTGAGTTGGAAGAATTCAGAAACTTGATTGCGGAATTCGAAAGAATTCATCATGTTCCCCCACAACTTGAATGACTTTCATATCATGCACCTTTTTTCGTTTTTTTTTGATTTCGGTCTTTTTTTTTTATAATGTTATTATTCTGTCAAGTTCGCGTGCGAATTTTTTTCTTTTCTTTTATTTTTGTATGAAAAAATCCACATAATCTTTCCACCGTATTTTTTTAGTAGCTCTTTTACATTAGTCATTTTCACCCACACTTTTCTCATTTCATTTTATTCTAATGGATTTGAACATGAGCCATTAGATCTTTTTAAGTACTACTTTCATTATTCCTTTTCCTCCCATTTTTTTCTCGGCTGAACCTTAAATTCGTCAAATTTATTTTTCAGCCGAGAAGAAGTTATTGTCTCAAAATGGGAATAATGAAGTGTTTTGTTAAAGTTTAAATTTAGGTTTTGTTTTGAATGTGTTTCTCTGAACACTTCAATATTTCATTTCAAAAAATTAATTCAAGTGTTTTTAGATCTATTTTAAGATTCAGAACCTGATGGAACGTAGCTGGAATATGGAAAGAATTAATATTAAATTTGAGTTCAACAAAATTTTACTCGAATTAAAGAATATCTTGTTGGATCGATGTGAGGTATGAAAATCATTACGTTTCTAAATAACAAAAAAAACTTAAGTATTTTTTTTCAGATAGCAGGACGCGATATCAATTCTTATGCTACTCAAGAGTTAAGAGAGTATACATTAGAGGTATACCAAGAATACGGTTGTGATTATAAAAAACGAAATATTTTTCAGAGAATTACTAGGGATCAAATCAATTATTTGATTGAAAATGTTGAACGACTTATGTCTGATAAACATGAAATTGTGGATGTTGAGAATCAAATTGAGTTTGCTCAAATGACTGGAAGAGAAACTATTTCACTCGTAGACAAATGGGAAACTTTAGATGAAAAATTCCAAATTGATGTTAAAGCTTTTTTAGAAGATTTGAGAAGTATTTTCATTAAAAATTATTAACTTTCCCAGATGTTTTTTGTTGTTGTTAAATTTCAAAGTTACGCGTCTCACACGCTATCAAATACCTGTATCTCTATGAAAATAGAAAAAAAATCAAATTTTTGAGAAAAATGGCTGAAAATCTTGGCGAGCTTCTGGATGAATTACAAATTGATGATCAATTGCGGCAACAATTGGAAGCTCCAAGAGTAATCAATCATTTTTCATTTGAAATCTAATAATTATATATTTTTTCAGGTTCCAATAAACATCGATGATTACAACCATGGATTTATGAGAGGTCTATATTGGGAAAAGGGCGTGATGCCTCATCCTATAGATTTGCTCATTCGAGTTCCACAGAACATTCAAGATTTCTCCACCGGGTTTATCGATGGAATGAACTTTTGGATAGAGAATTTCGATTTTTCATCAGATGACGATGATGAAGAAACATCGGTTAGTAACTAAAAATATGTAATATTTTTCAAAAAGGAAGTGAATAAACTCATTTTAATTTTTCAGGATACGGAGTCAACGAGAGCAGAAATGGCAGATAATGAAGATGAACCATCAAGTGAAAATGACGAAGATGATCCAAATGGCAATGAGCAAGTTAGTTTGAGAAAGGGTTGGGAGTTTAGTATAGTGGGTGAAGAAGGGTTACTACTGAGAGGGAGGGGACTGGGATCTGGGGATGAGATTTTTTTTTGAGAAAAGGTAAGGCTTGATTTAGATTTTTTGAACAACCTTGTGAAATCAGGTGTACTTTTCTCAATTTTATTCGGAGAATTGAGAAGTAATTTGAAAGTATCCTATTTGAGCAAAACACAGGTTGGGGCACGAAAGTTGTAGTTTACAACTAGAATTATTATTTTTAAAATTGGGAAAAATTAAATATTTCTAGGACCTTCCCAATGACCCAAATGCTCCTCATAATGACAATTAGATCTTCACTTTTTCATCGTGCTTTTTACATTTTCAAACTGTTTTGAAAATAAAGCTTGGCACGTTTTTTTCATTGTTTCATTTGTTTTTTGAGCGTTTTCTGATCGCTGATTCATTTTGATATATCATTTTAGTTTTATTTTTTCATTGGATTTTTTAGATGTCGGATTCAGATGATTTTCGAGATATTGACCAGGTTGGCCCATCAATTTTTTACCTGAAAAACATTGTTTTTTAGGTTTCGAACGATTCGGGATCATCATTCAGTGATGATACCGAAACGGAGCAGATGATGGATTTTATTCAGAATTTCTTCATCAGAACTCTTCGTCGTCATCAGTATCCGCCCTTGAGTGACGGGAACATTATACGTTTTGTATGTTTGATGATTGCAAAATCATTAGATCAGAATAATAATGTTTTTCAGAGGCCGCCTCCATACCAAACTCAACCTCTCGATTTGTCTGAGGCCAATAAAGAAAATATATGTAAATAACATATAGTTGGAATGTTTTTTAGCTTTGTTTTTTTTTGTTGCTCCTTATATTATCTCGGTGCTATTCGCATAAAATTTTGATTTTTTAAAATTCTCTTAATTTCCATTGTTTAATATGTGGTTTTATACCGCTTTCTGATACTTTTTTTAAAAATCGATTTTCTAATACATACATTATTCACAGATATTATTCAGGAAAGCTATGGATTCAGATAATCAGGTAAATTTTCAACCACCCCCTCCTTTTTTTCGAAATCTTAAAGTTTTTAGGCCAAATCACCTCAATGGAAGAAAATCAAATTTTATAATGATCCAATGGATGTAGAAGATCTACATAACAGGATGGAATTCTTTTCCATCGCATTGGAAAATTTTGAAAGCAATACCTCATCGGAATTTTATTCCGACAAGATCAAAATTTTCAATTTGGATATCATTTTCTTCCCAATCGCTGATTCTGATGTTATTGAGCAGAACCATCCAGTTAGTTTTAAAATTTCACAAAATTTTCATATCATTACATAGCTCTTTTTATTAGCTATGGAACATATTTCTGGCAAATATCATTGATCTTTGGAATGAAAGTTCGCTTCGTCGAAGTGTGGAAGATAATGAGATCGCCAAACTTTGGTGGTTTCAGAATTATTTCCACAATCGGGTTGGTTTTTCATTTCTCTTGAATGGGGAAATTGCGCTGGCCTCACGCTGTCCAGCCCCCGTAGACCTGTCCTGATCAAAAAAAATATTTACTGAATTTAATTTTAGGATTGGCTGATCAATGGTGAGGTCCCAAGTCTTCTTCTGTTCCGAGAAACGAATCAAGATGATGGTTTCCAAAATCTTTAAACGCCTTTTTATTCACATTCAATTTATTTCAAAAATTCTAGTCAATCTCAATTTCACATCTAAGTCTCGCTTGTTTTCATTCTTCTCACAGTAAATCTCTTTTATCAATTCAATTCTAAAATATCTATTTCTTCAAGCGTTGTTTTCACGCTCTAACTTATTTTTCATTCAAAAAAGTTTCACCAATGTTTTAGAATCAAACCATCAATTTTTTATCTCACAGTCAGCCATGGAATCTAATGTTGGATCGAGTAATGAATCGGTAATGACTAGACAATTAACATTTTAAAGATAATGAGTATAACATTTTATAGATCAAATTGGAGAAAAAAGAAGAAGAAAAGGAAAATATTGAGAAAACGGGTGAAGAATTGATTCCTGGAACTGGAAATATGACACTTCTAGATGTTCGGATGATCATGGAAAAAATCAAAAAAGTTGCGGATCGAATTGATTGTACTTTTGTGAAGATGAATGGTGTCATAGAAGAACGTGAACGTGCGGAACTTCAATGTCGTACGATTTTTGAAACAATTGATTCTGAAGAAGAATCGAATCCGGTTAGTTGATTTTTTTCCAATTCATTCAGTTTTTTTTGTATTAAAATTCATCATGGTTTTTTGACCCCCACATTCAAATCACACTAGTTAACTCAATTTTGAACATGAGTGGAGTTTTTTCCAAACCGATTGAAGTGTAGGGATCCTAAACAATGAATTAGTGAACTAGACTCTGAAATTTCTGTCTATTGTTGTTCCTTATATGGGTATCTCTTGAAATGACACACAAAAAACAGTTGTATGATAGTCTAGAAATAAATTATCACAGATTCTTCCGCTCATTCGACAAGGTATCCACTCGGCGTGGAAAATTTGCCGAGTCAAAAAAATCACACGCAATGCCAATCGAAATAAAAAATTCTCGGCGAAATATTGGTGGCTCGCAAATATCTATTCAGCCAAGGTACAGTTATAGTATGAAGGGAGGGGCGAGAGGAGAAACAAAATTTGTATCAAAATTTGAAATTTGCCAAGATTTAGAAATTTCTTGGACTCGTTTTTATGTTAGATTTTTTTTTTGAAACATTATTAATTTCTCGGCTTAGCCCCAATATCTTTTTATTTAAAATTGTCCAATAGTTTTTTTTCAGGAATACATTATGAGAGGAACCGCAAACAACTTTTTTTAACTCTTTATAAATAGTTTGAATTTTTCACTTTGATTATTATGTGTAATTAAAGATTCGATATATTTCATTCTGTGGTTTTTTTATTTTTTTTTTGAACTAAAAAGTGTATCATCGCTTTGATATCTCAAATTTACTATATTTTTTTTGTTAATCAATTTTTTCTAGAAATATGGATAATTTTCAAGAAGAAGAAGATCAAATCTACGATGAAATCAAGGAGATTTGTAAAAGAACAATGGAACTTATGAAACACCTCGACGACAAATTTGTTGAAAATCATATGCATGTTGAGTATTTTGAATATATGGATCGGGGCGAAGCGACCTTTTTGATTTCCTTTCTGATTACCGAATTCATGCAAAAAAACTATAAAGTTAGTTTTCTTGAGAAAAACAATCTCTGAAATAAAAATGTTCATTTTTACAGCACAGTTGGGCATTCATTCAAAGCATGCAAATTGGATGGAGAAACTCCAAAACTTTGACGAATTCACCCAAAAACAAAGCAGTTGCTGTTTGGTATGCTATAAACTACTTAAAACACGCTGTAAGTTATTCCAAATCGAAATTCCCAAAAAAAAATCCATCTCTGTTTTTTTTCAGAATTTTGTTCTCAATGAGGAAATTCCTTGTCTTCAAGTCGATCAACTCGGCGAACCCATGGAACATGGTTTTTCAGACAGCTGTTGATTTTTTTTATTTATTTTTTCCTTTTCTGTTCGCTTTTGTTTTGTCGTATCGTTATTCTATGAGCTTGATAATAATTAATAAACAATTTTTTTTCAGGTTTTGGAAAGAATGAATCAAGCCGAACAACTTCCGGAAAATGTCCCAACTTCTCCACCAAGAATCAGATGGAGACCAGCAAATCAAGCGGTTAGTTTGAAAGGGGAGGAGAGGGGGGTGACCTAGAAATCTAGGGGGGGGGGGGCTTATGACCAGAATGGAAGTACTCAACTTAAACTCACATTGTTTAGTCCAGGCCCCAAACTTTCCAGAATCCCTAAATTCTTCATTTTTCACCCATTTTTATTCCAGCAAAATATCGATGACGAGTTTCAAGAATTCATTCAAAACTCTTGGAGAAATAGTTTGATTCGTAGAACTTTTGGAGAATTCACTGTTACCAAGTTTATGTTTGTCGCTTGGTTGTTGCTTTTCCATGTAAGTTTTCATTTTAAGAATTCATTTTTCTTCACACAAAACCTTTTTATTTAGACTTGCTGTGGACTCCCAGAAGGATTCACCCCGGAAGAAAGTGTGAACAATGAACGAATGATTAATGCTGTTTGAATGAAATTGAACTGACTTTTAGATTTTTCAAACCACCTAATGCGTTTTCCTACGCTTGAATTTCTATTGATTTTTTTTATCTCCCCAATTCCCAAAAATATATATACTTTTTTGCAGGTTATAATGGATAATTCTGAAAGACCAAGATTTATAGTGAACCTTAGAGATATGCCAAGACTATCGAAGAAATATAGATACGCACAGCCGAGTTGGAAAAACACCAGAAAAGGACCGCCTTCAAGATTCACCTACATATTATATCGCAAACAAAATGCGCAAAGAGAATCTCTGCAAAATCTCTGGAAGAAAAGTTGGATTCGAAGAACTTTTGGTGAATCGTTTGTTCCGAAAATCATGTTTGTTTGCTGGTTGAATTTCAAGCAGGTGATTATTTCAAAAATATAGAAAAAATGACTTAATAAAGAATAATTTTTTTCAGATGTTCCGTGGAATTTCAGACAAATTGACCACCGGTGAAGCGGAAACTACACTTTAATCATGTACCAGCTTCTTATTATATCATAATAAATTGTAGAATGCTTTACCCATATGATTATTATTTTTGTTCTTTGACGCGTTTCAAACGCCTAATTATTTTTTATCATTAAGTTTAAGTCACTCAAGATTTTCTCAACAATTTTTCATTTTTTCAGATGGAACCTAATGATCGATTTCCACCCAATGCTTTTCTAATCAATTTGGATTACAACACTTTTTCTTTGCTGCTTGCCGATTCACAAGCAGCTCTTGACAGGCTCATCCAATTTCTAGATGTTAGAATCCATCCGAGCCCATTCGGGGTATTCATCCATCAGATAGTGAGTTTCCTGATTCACGAATTCAATTAATGAGAGCTCAAAATTGTTTTTGCAGACTGGAAGATCTCCGGAATCGATTTACCATTATATTCCAAATAACCATGGTGGAGGATTTTATCTCTCTGAAAGAGAAATAATTTGTGTGGTTAGTTTATTTTGGTATTTGGGAAAAGGGTTGATATAGAAAAACTCAACTTAAAGTCAATAATTTGGGAATTGGGCTTTTGAATGTGGATCATTATTTTTTAAAACCAATTTTAGACATATTTCACAATTGATTTTTCTTTCTAGTCATTAAATAAAAATACAACCACTATGACTCCTTCCTATTTGGAATGTTCCACACATTTTAATATTTTAAGCTGCACTATCAACAGCAAAGACATAATCGTTACATGCTAAATTATCACCGATTGCTGAGATATCGAGGTCCACAGATTCTGCAACTACAGCAACTGTTAATTCAGCAACAACAAATGGCAAACAATCGACAAGTTCCAGAAGTTCCAGTTCGGGGCCGCGAAGAACCCCCGATTCAACCACTTCACGTTGAAGTTGAGAACATTGGAAGATCAAAATGGAAATGTTGCTGGAGATGCGCAAAATCCAATAAACCTCGATTGAAATTTATGCCCCCTTCCTCTCAAATCATTCACTTAAATATTCATCCGGTTCATTTAGATTATTTTAAAAAAAAAATACAAAACACAAAAAAATGCCATTAGATTCCAACATGTTCTCGAATTATTGACCACCGGTGAAGCTTTCAATCATTTATTTTTACTACCATTTGTTATAAATAGTAGATATTTTACCCATCTGATTATTACTTTTTGTTCTTTGACGCGTTCCAAACGCCTAATTATTTCTAATTATCATCGTTCAATTATCAACTCAAGTTTTCCCAAAAATTTTCACTTTTTTCAGCAATGAATCCAAATGGCATTCCTATTGACTTTGAGTTGTTGGCCAAATTAATGTTGCTACCAAATCCAAGACAACCATTTCCATATGTGAGTTTTATTGTTTAGAAAACTATTTGATCTACCAAAATATTCTTTGCAGCTTGCGCAACTTCCCACATATCCCATTCCCCAATATCCTTCATTTCCTCCAGTTTTTCCTCCACCTGATCCTGAACTTTTTCGAAAAATCATTAGTGGAGTTATGCAATCCACATATACTGAGAACATGAAAAAGGTTAGTTTATTTTTGGTGATTTGGGACAGGGGTTCTTAACTTGTAGATATTATAATCTCTTTCTTTTTGGCCGTTTTTGAATTGGACATGACCAAGTGGATCTTTATTTTTTGAAAAAAATATCAAAATTTTTAGTCAGATAAAGATATGACCACTATAATCAGTTATGTCCTATTCAAAATCAGCCATATTCATGTCAAAAAACTGTTTTCAAGTTGAACCATCATAACATAATCTATCAGCAATATGTGATTAACTATCACCGATGGTTGATTCAACAACAACTTGTAACTGAGCTGCAAAAAATGGTGCCGAAAACACAAGCTGGAGATCAACAAAAACAACAACAACAACAAGTACCCGTCCCAGTCAAGAATATCAAGAAGCAACATCGAGATGTTGCTGGAGGTCCACAAAATCCTATCGATGTTGAGAAGGAACATGGAAATGTTGCTGGAAGCTCTCAAAACCCAATCGATGTTGAGTCGGAACATCGTGTTGGAGGCTCGCAAAACCCAATAAATCTAGAATAGATTTCCCCAAATTTATTCATTTTCAAAATTCTCCCAGTTTCTTTAGTTCTCAAACACCTTCAAAGAATTAAAAAAGACAGTAATCAAACATTTTCTCAAGTTAAATTTCGAAATTTCTCTTTTTTTCTAATATTAACCGATTTCCCAATTTCAAAATTTCAAATTTTTAAATAAAAATGCAAATAATTATTTGATCATTTTACCTCTTTTCTCTACATGATTTTTAAAGCGTACTGTAGCGCTGAATTATATATTTCGAACTTTGATACTTTTTTATTATAGATTCCCCGGAATTGTTTTTGTAGATGAGCAACAATCCAGAACAAAATCAACCCGAACAAAATGAAGATGGAAGAAATATTCAAAATATTGAGAATGCCATGAGACAATTACTCACAAGAAACGATGAAATGCAATTGGAACAACAGGATTTGGTTCAACCGATTATTGATGTGAGTTTGATGGGAGTCATAAAAAATCTAGATATTGATTTTGTTAATTCCAGATTGGCCAACACTTTCAGTTCATGTGGAACTTTATGATTGATCCAAATGCTGGAAATGGGATGAGCCAAGAGGAGCGGTTTTTGTTTCTGGTTAGTTGGATTCAGGGATTTCAGTCGAACCCAAGCAATTTTCTTGTTGAATTAAGGGCTGTGATTTTTAGACACATAGTTTCTTAATTAAAATTTTCAATCTGGTTCCCTTTTTTCTTACAATTTCTGAACTCAATTCATGTTTTTTACTTTTTCGCAAATTCATAACTTTGCAGCAGCAGTTCAACAATTATACTTTACAACTGCTACAATATCACGCTACTCGATATTTCATGAATCAACGTTATCAACAAGAACAACAACAATGGCACCAACAACTTCAAGCTTTTCAAAACTTGCAACAAGAAAATCCAGAACTCGTAGAGGACGTTGAAGTTGAAGTTGAAGTTGAAGTTGAAGTTGATGAAGATGATCAATAAGTTATCCCAGATATACTTCTATTTTTACATTTCTAAACTTCTAAATAACTTCGATTTTTTTAATCATAAAATTCCTTGTTTTTTTGTGTTTTTCTGTTTATTTTGCCACGCGTTCAAACACGCTACAACTACCTTGAAATTGTTATCCCTTCCCGAAATATTTTTTCAGCCAAAAAGTATGGGTGATCACGACGAGCAAGCTGATAATGACCAACCAGTGAGTTTTACAAAGAATTTGATTCAATTTTAATCTGTTTTTCTCAAAAATAGATAAACCCCAGATATTTTATTAGCAGTAACTGAATTCATTTTTTACAGGTTCAGAATAATGAAATAGAAGGCGAAATCGAGAATGAGTCATACAGAAGATTGCTGATGAACATGCAACATAGCATGAATCAACTCTTCCGGATTGATGGCTTGGATTTCGAAAATCAAGAATTGGTTCAACCACCATATTCAGTAAGTTTAATGAGTCACAACAAGAACACAAAATTCAGTCGATAACTTTTTCATTTTCAGTTCGCCACAAACTTGTCAAACATGCTTCATTTTGTAGCTGATCCAACTGGCGGATATTGGCTAAGCCAAAATGATATTGTTTATCTGGTTAGTTTGATTTGGGACAGATGGAGTTACTTAATAGTGGTTTCGTTTATGTTTTTTAACAAGGCAGACCATCTGAATTTAATAATTTATTGATAGATTTCTGAAATCAGTAGTAAATTTTTATGTACATATTTCGAAAGTTCCAACTCCTAAATCGAATTCCTAGGTTCAATGCATTTTTTTCAGCAACAAGTTCAAAGGCAAAACGCATTATATGCCCAGCTCCTACAGCTACAAGTTCTCCCGCAAGTGTTTGTGACTCCGCAACAACAACAAATTCCTGAACAACAAGTTCAAGATCAAGAAGATGGCGAAATTGTTGAGAAAGATCAGGAAACTGATCAAATCAACAACGAAGAACAAAGCAAGAACTAATCGTGCTCAAATTGCACAATCGTGTCACTTTTTCTTCTGTTATGTATCTATATTCAAAAAACTCCCAACGGTGCTCCAGTTTTCCCGGTTGATCTTTTTTCTAATGAAATTCGTGTTATATTTTTCTGCTTTTCTGTATCATTTTTTGTCATGCGTTCAAAGACGCTGGAAATATTTTTGACTTTTTACCAATTCACAACAATCCTCTCTAATTTTTTTTTCAGCAAATAAGAAGCAATATGAGTGATCGTAATGATGGTGAGAAGTTCCAACTTCAGATTGTGAAACATATGGTGAGTTCTAGGGAAAATGTTTTTTTTTTTTGAAAATTCTAACATTCAGAGAGTTGGTACAACTCAAATTTCATAATTTTTCAGTCACCACCTGAACTACGAAATGTTCTTCGCAATTTTTTCCTACACCGCCAAGCCCTTCTGATGCGTCAACAACGACAAGAACAAGTGGAACAACATCATTCTTCCGGTGGAAGAAATTCAGCTGCTCGAAATCAGGAAGCACCAAAGAAAAATCAAGATGAAAAAGCTCAGGATAAGCAATAAAATAATTGCCTCATTTCAAAGTTTTCCCGATCCGCCGGTTTTATTTATCTACTCTCATCGATTTTGCAAATTTTTAAAGTTAAAATTGTGAACCAAGTTTTTGTTGTATTAGTGCTTATGCTTTAAATCGGTTGATCATATACGAATATATATTGTTGCGCTTTTTGTAATTGTCAATATCATTTTTGCCAAGCGTCCAATAACGCTGAAAATATCTAAATATCTTGAATCCCTCCCCCTCCCCCTAATCCATAATTTTCAGGCAATGGGAAGAAAAATGTGTGCTCGTGATTGTGGTGGTAAGCGTGCCGCCGCAAGAAGAAGAAGAAATATGGTAGGTTCAGCCTATTTTAAAGAACGATTTCAATTCGAAATTTCAGCCATGGCCTCGAGATAATATTGGTTTTTTATTGCAATATCAAGTCCGTTTATATTTTTTACGTCGACAACAAGAACAAATCCAACAACAGCAAGCTGCTAGAGAAACAAATTCTTCTGCTCAAAATCAAGAAGAACAAAGCGAAAATGACGATCAAAATAAAAAGGAGCAGAAGAAATAGACATTATGCAGCCTAAATCCAACGTTTTCCCAATCAGCCGGTTTTCGTCATCTGTTCACATCCATATCCCAAACTTTCATAATCTAGTCTATTTTTTCTTGGAAAATTTTATAACCCCCTGTACATCAAACAGCCTTTTTAATTACTGATTGTTCTATTCACCGGCTGATCTTTTTTTTCAAATAAAATTCACGCATCTTTGTATGTAATTTTCTATTTGAATTTTGCCACGCGTTGAAAAACGCTGAAAATAATTTGAACCTCTTCCCAATCCCTCCCCCCAACCGCTCTAATTTTTTTCAGAAATTTGGAAGAATGAGTGATCGTGATGGTGATCAAAGAAGAAAGGCCGATAAGAAAACACCGGTAAGTTTCAAAGAAATAGTTGGGCTCCCAACTCTTGTAATTTCAAATTTTTCAGACCCCTTCCCAATTGCAAAATGCTCTTCATCAGTTCATAATACAAAGCCAAGCCCATTTGACAGTGATTCATAATATTCAACATCAGCAACAACATCATGTTGAAGGAACCAATCCAGATGTTCAGAAGAAAACTGATCATGCACAAGAAAAGTGATATTTAAATCTACTTTCTCACTTCAATGCTTTATTTCACAGATCTAGCTGCTTTTTTTGCTGCTCTAGAATATTTTCATCATAACATACATAATTTCGCATTTTTAAATACTCAAGCTTTGCTTTCTCCCGGCTGGTCTTTTTCTAATAAAATCTGCGCTTTTTGTTTCTGGATCATTTTTGTAACGCGTTCCAAGACGCTGAAATATATATTTATCTAACTCTTCAAGACCCCTCAAAAAACCGCCAATTTTTCAGCTGATGGGTAAGATAATGAGTCGAGAAATAAAAAAGCCGGTGAGTTTTACAAATTTCCAACAAAAAAAATGAATATTATTTTTGAACTTTTTCAGAAACCGGAAAAGTTAGATGGTGTTTTGGAAGAAGGAGAGGTCAACGCAAACTATGAAAATAACAATTATATGAGAGAATCTTATGAGACACGTGGTTTTCAAAATTTGAATGGAGTCGAAAAATGGCTGGCTGAAAATACTGGAATCAAGATTGGGAATGAGCACGGAGGAGGTCAAGAAAATGCAGAAGATGATAAAGGAGAAGAAATGAGCGATCAAGAAATAGAGGAAGAAGATCAAGAATCCGTTGTCGGAGCTGTGGCCTATGATGCAGATGGAGAGGTAACTTTTTTCGTGATTTGAAAATAGGGGGTCTAATATTCCTGGGTTATTTTGTTTCATCTCAAAATTTTTCTATTTTCAATGTTATCCGAAACAAAAAAATTGATAATTTAGTTGCAGTGTTATTGAATGTTTTATAAATAAAAAATATTCCCTTGTGAATAATTTATACGTTACGTGAAACATTTTCATTTTCAATAATTTCTTTAATAAACGTGGCATTTCTTAATTTTTATTATTTAAACTCGTTAGCTTTAATTCATATTTTATAGTTTTTCCACCTAATTTTTATTTTTATAGTTTTACTATTTTACTAGAAAACTAGATGCCCACATAGAAACTTGTTGAAATCTCATCCAAAAAAATTGTATTTTTCAAAAAAAAAGTGATTATATTTTGAAGGATTCGAACGATGATTCCAGTTCAATTGATTCAGGTGGTCATTATCAATTAGTGAGTTTTTAAGAGATCATTTTTCAAAACTAATTTTTCGTTTTTCATACATACAGTACTCGGATTCTGAATCTGAGACTTCCAATAACTCCAATGAGGGATTTATGCCACAAATTTAACCGTTTTAGTCATTATTCTTAGTTTTCATCTAGACATTCATTCTACCTAGTTTTCTAACAAAACCTCTTTTTTTCGCATGTTTTTATTGTATGTTGTGCCAGTATTTTTTTCAGTTACTCTCACATAATTTTTTATGTACTTTTTGAATGGAAACAGAAAGAGGTTCAAAGAAAATGTTTGTTTTTCTTTTTTTTTTTGTATTATTTTAGACCTGAGATTTTCAAAATTATGAAATTCAATTCTCTAAACATATACACGTTAATTGCGCAACATCAAACAATGATGATTTTTGACAAGTATCTACTATACTAAAATGTTACACTAAAAATCTGGCACATGTATAGCCTTATCAACCTTTTTCTGTTTCCATTGTGTTTTCTCACCTTTCTCTAATTTATAGCGTTAAAATGTTTAATCTTAATCCTCCAATTTCAAAATTTTCGTTAGATCAAATATTTTTTCGATCTTCATTTTTACTTATCCCTACGTCATATAATATTCATGTATTCTCTCACTTATTTTTTTATTATCGGTGATGCTTATTTGGAACCTTATTCAGTTATGAAATCAGTTCGAGTATATCAGGTTAGTTTTTTTTTCTTTTGAGATTTTTAATTTTCCTGCAGCTTGTCAATTTTTATTCCTATAAACCAGCCTACCTAAAAATAATTCTCTTATCCTAACCCCGCAAATTTTACTAGGTGTAGATTGCGCGGGAATAAACTATTTTTGTCGCTTATATCTTTGCGTGTAACACCTATAAACTTCATTTCTCCAAGTTCTTCGAGTTATTTTTTTTCATGTAACCTTTTTTTATTCCTCAAAACTTTGCAAATGTCTAAAAACAATTAAACTAATTAACTGAGCTAATAAGAGTCTTGTTTGATGCCTTTTAGTTTTCACTAGGACTTATCCAAAGTCTTATCATACTTTTCGAATTATTAATTTTCCGTGAATTTGTTGCTCTCTTAAGTAGAATTGAAAGAAGATTAGGGATTTGTAGAATTTCCATGTTTTTTTTTTGGAAAATTATCTTCCAATAATTTTAGTGCTGATAAACCAAAAAACGTCACTAATTACCCTTTTTCTGCACGGACCTCTCAATGTTTTTATATTTCGAAATATTCCTCGTATCGATTGATTTAGCACCTCCCCTTTTCATTTTTCTGCATGCCTGCGCTCTCTCTTCCTTACAATCTCTCTCTTTCTCTGTTTTTTTGAAGAAGAGAAAAAACTTTGCGGTGGGAAATGGGAGAGAATAATCTACAGTAACCCGACATTGTTTTACAGAGCAAAAACTTCGTGGAACTCTCACTTGGAACGGAAATTAGTTTTGAAAAATAATTGTCAATTCAAGGTTCATCAAGAATGAAAATATATGTAGTTTGAAATTGTGTTCTTTTTGTTTTTTTTTTCAAAACTGTTGAAATACAGTGCAATATATAATATTTTTTCAAAACTCTCAATTTTCTTTGATAGCTTCTATTAGACTGGATATGCCATCTTCATTTGCTCTACACTGTTTCACGGAGTTCATCAATAACTGGGCGGAGAATGAGAGAGGTAAGCTATAAAATTTTGGATTCAAAATTAAAATATGAAATACATAAACCCCATAATTTTCTTTCAGATCCAATCCACCGTCTTTTTCTTCAACGAATTCGTCTCCGCTTTATGGTTGAGTTGAAGGATCGAGAATGTGAGTTATTTCAAAAGGGGCGGAGACACACTTGGTTTTGAAAATATTAATTACATAAAAGATTTTTAAATTATAAGGTTCAAATATAAAATGTATCAATGAACCGAATTTTTATTTCACGAACGAATAAATAGTAGGTTGCAATTTTAATCAACGAGGCTATATTTTATTTTCAGAACTACTATTTATTCACACACAACAAAAAAATTGTTTTTTTTTCTAAACATAGGATTATGGATATAACATTTTAAGAGTTGGATTAGTTTCAACTAATAAAAATGAGTGCTTTCAGTTTTTTTTCTCAATTTTGTTAATCTCCATATTTTGAGATGGTCATTTTTAGAGTAGAAAAAAAAATTTTATGTGATGAATTTTTGGCGGCGAGTTTCTGATAAAAAAAAATTATGTAACAATTCACGTGATAAATTATTTTCATTTTCCAAGTAGGTAGCTAACACTAACATAATGTTAATTTACTATCTGTGTGAAATTATTCATGTAGTCAAAGAAAATCTCTCTCTGTTAATTTCTATGTATGATTATTTATTTCAGTGTTCGAAGCTATCACCGGACAAGATCACTCCCAAAGTGTTGCTGAAATGATACAAGAGGCATCGCGTAATATACTTCAAGGCTTGCATTATTTCCAACAAATTGTAAGTTCACTTGCACCAACACCTATTGCACCAATCCACAAGTCTTCAACAACTATGATATCTTCAGCCAAACAACGCGTTCGAACATCCCACCGTTGACTATTTGGCATTCAGAAGTCACATGAACGTAAGTTTTTTTCTTCAGAAAATGCACAGTGTAATTTACTACCCAAAACCGCTAGGCCTCAAAATTTTCAAAATTTTTTTTTGGTAGGTCAGAAACATTTTTTCTCTAAATCTCTCAAATGCGGGAAATTATTAGGGCAGTAAACAACACTATGTGTTATTTTGATGACAATAATTTTTTTTTCGCAGACTATTTCACGTTTCTTCGAACGTGCCTGCAACGAATCGGAACTTCGGCATATCATCGATAGACTCGATGTCAACAATCGGTTCTTCCAACCCTAAGCCTCTCTCTTACCATTCCCTTTTTATCATATTTTTCTCAATTTATATCGTATTTTGTCTACAGTTTCATTATTTTGTGATACTACTCTTCTTCTCAGTTATTTGGCCGTTTCTTTAACTTTTTTTTTACTTTAAATAAAACAATTTCAGATAGATCAACTTGAAAATGTCTTCGCAAAACAACACCATCACCGATCAAAATATCGACCGTGGATCATTGGGTGAAGATCAAATCGATATCGAGCAGCCGGATAATTTGGCAGAATCTACTGATGAATGTGAGTTTAATAATTTTCAAAACATCTGAAACATTTTCGAATTTTCAGATGAACTTCTACGCTACCTTATGAAACATTTCGATAAATATTCTAAATTAACAAAGGATCCCGCTTTTGAAATGGGTGAGTTTGAGAAAAAACTTGTATCACACAGAGATCATCTGAAATTTTCAGCAATCAAAATATTGTCAACATTCGATCAAATGATAAAATCAACATCAGAAGCTGGTAAAATTGATGGAAAAGGTGCTAAATATTCATCTCGTGGAATCGCACAAATCATTGACAAATTGGTGAAGGACAATATTTTCAATTTTCCAAATTTGGAAAACATGTATTTCCGAGATGAAGTTTTGGAGAATCCGGAATCGAATTCAAGCATAATACCGGAAGAAGGTGAAGAAATTTTGGAGGAACAAGATGCTCCAGAACATGTTGTTTTTCGTGATGCCGCAACTTGTGAGAAACAAGGTATCGACTTTTTTGGCGAAAAAAACAATTTTGGGATTCCACCGGAAATTCAAGTGATGAATGTGAGTTTTGCGGGATCGTCACGAATAGAAAAAATAAATTTTACAGGGATATGAGGACTCACCGGTTTCATCAAGATGTTGTCACCAGAATGATAAAGATTTCGAAGCTCAAAGAAAACGCAAGGAAATTCTAAGAAATGTTAGTTTAAATCTTGGGTTACTGTATTTTATGTATTAAACATATTCGGATTCTTCAGAGATTTTTTTTATTCCAGAAAGTTTTGAAATCTGATAATAATTATTTTTCAGATGTACGGGAGACTGTCAACGTATCAAAAAAGACGCAAGAGTCAAGAAAATCGAGAATTGGAATATTACGAACAACTTCAAACATCAATGTTCATTCATTCCGAATATTATCAAAATACCTATTCTGGAAACCATGATTGCATCGAATCTCGACCGAGTTCGAGTGGTCATAATCTTGGCGCAACGGCGTGTAGTTCCGATATGGAAATCGAAACAGATGAAGATGAAAGAGAAGATGGAGAACTTCGTGATACACCATCACCAGTGAGTTTGATTTTGAAGTTCTTGTCATTTTCCAAGAAACAAAATATATATTTCAGCAAACAGTTTTGTGTGTTCAAAACCAAATCGTTGACATTTGATGAATACCTCAATATGTAGTTAATTAATTTATTTATTTATGATCTCTCAAATAAATTATTGGATGTTATATTTTTTTATTTTTTTTTTCTGTTGAATTTTTGGTTGTTGATACCATTGAATATCATTTATCTTGTAAACATTACTTTGATTTTTCAAAAAATGTTTGCAGATGAGGCCAACTCGAAATTCACGTGGAAGAAGATTGGAAGAGCCGATTGAAGAGGAGGAGGAGCAGCAGCAGCAGCAGCATCAGCCAGAAGCGGAGCCCGGGAAACGTGTCGCTTCAGAAATCAGGTTCCGTTCGAAAGGAACCATGTTTCTCCCGGACATCCCTGTGAGCAGCCACAAGGAACCACAAGTGAGTTGTTAATTATGTATGAACAGAAAATTGTTTCGCATCTGAATGTTTCGTTCAAGAACATACATTTCTAGTATTATACTTGTCTTAAAGCATCTCCCTGATTTTGAAAACCAGACAAAACACAATTGTTTTTTTCAGAAGAGGAAAAGATCGAAGAAGATCACCCCTCGGGAGTTGACACCACCAATAAACCCGAGGAAAACCAGAGCTCAACTTCTTATTGAAAAAAAAGCTGAACTTGCAGCTGCCAAGAAAAAAGAGGAAACTCAATGTCAAGAAAGTTTGAAAAATAGTCGGAGCTTGTCGGTGGATTCGGGATCCAAATGCGAAACAAGACGGAAACGACGATTTTGCACAACCGAGGAAACGGGAAGCCCAGTTGAAGATTTTGAATCGGCGGATGAAGAAGGATCCTCCGAAGGAACTCCAGTATTCTTCCCAGACAAAAACAGACCTTTGGTTGTCCAACTGAAACGCTTGCTAGAAAGGAAGACTGTGGACGAGGCATCGAATGATGAACCGCGAAAGAAAAAAAGAAAATCGAAATCAGTTGTTGAAGAAGTATCACCAAATGGATATGACAAAGACAAAGCTACTTCTCCAGAATCACAAGATCTTGATATCGAAATAAATGAAAAAAGAGTTGTTGAAGAATATGAAGATGAAGATATTCAACTTATATATGAAGGACCAGGAGAATTGTTCGGTAAGTTAATTTTTAATTCTCATTTTCGAAAAAAGTATCATTTTTTTTCAGAACAACATCAAACTAGACGAAGAAGAAGAAAAATAACTAGAACGATTGACCAAGAATGTGATTCTGGGCATCAATCCTTCGAATCAACATCGCAAGCTACTTCGTTTTTGTCCAATTCTGGAAGATGTTCATCAGATTTACATGAAAATTTGAGCGGATATGAAGATGGCGGATATGAATTGTCATTAACAGGTTGCTCCTCACCGCTCCATTTACCACGTGGTTTGTTTTTTTTTCCGGAATGTTTATCTATGACAAATTGGTTACATTTTCAGAAACACAAGAAGAAGGAGAAGAGGATAATGATATTCGAGGACAACACTTTGAAGAACCAGAAGAATCTGCTTCTGAAGTCGTGGAAGTTCTGCTTGAGGTATGATTTTTTGAAAAAATATCATACATTTTCAATTATTTCAGAATCGAGTTGATGGAGAATTGGAACCATCACAAGATGTGAGAATTGGTGAGACGAATTCCGAAAATACTTATCAAAATGATCTGCAGGTAATTTTTTTAACAAGTTGGGTGAACCATGGAAATAGTTTAAAGTTTTATAAAAAAATTAGAAAACAATATGAACTTTTTTCTCGAGTTCCAAACAGTTCTTTGGGAAACTCCTCTTTGCGGTTATACTAAAATTGACCAAAAAACTAATTCAACTCTTTCCACCTTCCAAAAAATTGAAACCTACATTTTAGAATCCAAAAAAGATCAACAACCAAGCACTCGAAAGAAGCGAATATTTGGAATCGACGGACAAAAATGATCAACAAATTCAAAATATGAAATCACAAGTTCCTATTTTTTCGAATGTGATCAAGTTCGCAAAAAATGGTGTGGTTTCGAACTGTGAAATGGCGTTTGCTCCAAGAGAGGTAAGAAATGTTCAAAACAGTTCAAGTAAGACAAACCTTGAATTCCAGAATTTACCAACCACAAGTGGAATGTGGACAAGAGATTTGCTTGATACAAGCGAATATTTGAGTGCGATTGTTTCGCCGGAAGAAAATGTTATGATTGAAAATGTAAGTCAACTAGTGGTGAAAAAAATTGAGAAAATAAATGAATATTTTAGGATCAATCAACATTCGAACAATCGCGTGAAGCTCCAACAAACCATCACCAACAATTAGTGAACCAAGACTCGATGCCAATGTTAAACATTTCGGAAAGCGAAAAAGATGATTCCGAAATCATCATTTCGCCAAAAAATTCAAATTACGGAATTAACATTGATGATTCGGTTCATGTTCAAAACGTTGCTTCATCATCAAAACAATCTACTTTGGAATCATGCTCTTTCTCAATTGAAAATATTCTCAAAAATCAAAACCAGAATTTGCAAAAACGTTGGTTTCAGTTTTTTATCAAAGATGGTTTGCTAGACTACATACAAGTTGAAACTCCAGAAAGATCGAGGAATGCGCTGATCATTCCAAAAAATGAAAATCAAGCAGCAGATGTCGATCTGAAATCGATCAATAACATTTTCATTGAATTCGATGACTCGAAAAATCCAATTCCGATTTCATTTTTGTCACAAATTAGCAAAATATTACATCCTAATCAAACTTAAATTTAACATTGACATATTTATTATTCACTCATATTTATTTTTTGTTCATATTTTTAATGCACCCCGCCATAATCTACTCATATCAAAAACCCCATTCATAATCATCCCACTCAAGTTTTGAAAATCTGGTCCACGAAAATCCGTTTTTTTTTGCCAAAAGTTTTTGACACTATCCCTCCTATGTTCTCGGTGTTTTTTTTTTCATAAATAATTTATACATTACTTAAAATAATCACACCTGCCTGGTTCTAATAGAAACATTAAAGGGGAAAAATCGTTTCCTTATTCATTTTTTGTCTCTCTTCTTCTTCTCCTATAATAGAAAAGCCTGATCGTCATACGAAGCTAGGCTTATAAACCGGTTGATTGAGAAAGGAGGAGATTTGATACCGTTTAGATGGATACAAAACAAAAAAAAAGACAATCGAGGTGATTGTTCTCTATAAAATCTTTGCGATTCGCACATTATTTTCGTTGGCATTGTTTTGCAACTGAAACAACCTGGCTTGGAAAATGATGCGATTTTTGAGCAGTATTCTGGTTTTGGCAACTGCCATTCCAATGAGTCAGGTTAGTTGAAGGGGTTTTAAAAAATTTGAAATTCTTCTAAAAATATATGCTGTTTGAGAACGTTTATTTTTTCATGGGACTAAAGTTCTGTGAAAAAATAAATTTTTAGATCTCTCTTGTGATTTTGGTTTTGAAATGTTTCAAAATTCAGAAAAATGTTTTAAAAAATGTGGTCATGGCATTTGGACACTTTATTAAAAAAAAAAAGAGTTCGAAGTTATTTTTTTCATAATATTCCTTTAGAAAATTGAGGAAACTTCGCGATCCAATGACTCTTCAAAAAACAAATTTCAAGTGAAACATAACTAAACAACCAACATGACCATTTTCAAGTTTTTTTTCTATTTTTCTCTCATCTCAAAAATGTCTCTTGTTATCCTTTTCTCCTTTCCTTTCCAATTATCATCATAAATCATTCTCGGCAATCAACAATATCCAGCTGGATCTGAAGGGATCATTAACAAACACGAAAAACTTGTTGGCCTTACGCAACTGATAAGCGTTATCAAATTATGTTTTGTTTCAGGCATTCTTCTTTGGCGGAGGAAGCGGAGCCGCTTGTGGATGTCCAGCTCCACCAGCTTGTGCACCACCACCACCCCCTTCTGCACCAATTGGATGTGGCGGAGGAGGATATGCGCCACCACCACCACAACCATATTTCCCACCAGTTCAACCAGCTTATCGTGGGTTTTCTTAAAACTTTTTCAGTTCAGCAGTTATATAAATGCCATATTTCAGAACCTCAATACGCGCAAGCTCCATCACAACCAATTCCACTTCAACAAGCACCAATCCAGTCTTACAATCCACAACCAATTCCACAACCAATCCCAAGAGCTGGAGGAGCCTATGCTTCACCTGTTAAAAGACAAACAAATGAGGAAAACACTGGAGTAGATCAATCAGAAGGTTATAGAGTGAAACGAGATGATGAAGCAGTTTTTGATCCAAAATGCAACTCTGAAGATCTTAAAAGCATTATTATTCAACATATCTCAGCGAACACAGCAACTTCAAAAAGAAATATTCAATCAGCTGCCGCAGATGCGATTGGTGGAAGAATTGATGTGATTTGCTCGCGTGGAACATTCTCTTATATTGTGAATACTGAATTGTATTGTGAAACTGAACATGAGGGAACTACTTGTTTCGCTTTCAAACAATCTTCATAATTTATTCATTGAAAATGGGTTGTGCAATTTAATAAATCAATAAATATGTATGAATATAAAGTTTGTGAGGTTTATCTATGCAGAGGTGGGGTACCTGGCCTCACGTTGGCTTTGGTGGTAAGAACATAAGCCATGACAGGTCTAAGTGAAAACCTGGCTACCTGTCCTGTCCTGGACAGGTTCTTTTTTTAGTCGAGAAAAAACACGCCGAACAAATAGGAGAGCGCATTTTTATTTTTTTTTTAATGTAGACTAGGGGCTGTGCCCCTAGGCGAAACAGTCAGAAAATCCTCAAAAATTCTAAACTTTGAAGACAACCCTATTTTTCGCTGACGTGAGAAAAAGTATTTCTTTTAAAAAAGTTACGCCTGGGAATACAAATTGTGAAGTTTACAGAAGAAAAAAAAAAATTCAAAACAAACTGGAAATCGCGTGCATAAAACAATCCGAGAAATCCGAATGTCAATCCGAAAAAATAAGAACTTTGGAAGAGAATCATTTTAACATAGTAATTTCTAAACAACTTTCCTTTAACATCAATAGTAATTATGAATAAAAAACTTTGCCCAATATTTTCAATCAAGCTCTAATCTCACCTGTTAGTTTTGCTCTCCCCCCCCCCAAAAAACCTCAAAATAAACTAACTTGACTGGCCCATTCCGTGAGAAGTTGTTGATATCTTTGAATGTCCTGTCCAAACGAAACGTCTTCTTTTTCGGAAGCCTGAAACTTCTACATTCTTTTTTTCAACATTTTCGCCTATTCTTAAACTTACATCAAAAAAATGGCAATTGTGGATTTTATGGGACCGCTGCATTTTGTGACGGTTTTCTCTAAAAAGAATAAGAAAATTAAAAAATGTACCAAATCACCCCATTAATAACACTTTCTGCGCTGAAAAAAACCACTCAAAAACCAGAAAAAAAAACAAAAAATAAAAATGCCGTGCAAAAAAAAAGAAAAACAACGCTACTCCGCCTGCGCGTTGTTTATCGTATTTGATTTATTGTTTTTTTGCAGGGTAGTGTGGGAAATAGAGAGGGTTAGAGTGAGAGAGCGATATGTTTTTTATATGACAAGAAATAATTGATTGAACGTTTTTTTTTTAGTTTTTTTTTCGAACTGAAAAATTTTTCTGATTTTTGAGTGGTTTTTTCATCGCAAAAAGTGTTATTAATGGGGTGATTTGGCACATTTTTTAATTTTCTTATTTTTTTAGAGACAACAGTCACAGAATGCAGCGGTCCAATCACATCCACAATTGTCATTTTCTGATGTAAGTTTAAGAATAGGCGAAAATGTTGAAAAAAGAATGTAGACGTTTCAGGCTTCCGAACAAGAAGATCTTCCGTTTGGACAGGGCATTCAAAGAGATCGACAACTTCTCACGGAAAGGGCCAGTCAAGTTAGTTTATTTTGAAATTGGTGGGGGGGGGGGGGAGAAACAAAACAACTAAAAGGTGAGATTAGAGCATCTTATTTTTTAAATATTGGGTAAAGTTTTTTATTCATAATAACTATTGATTAAAGGAAAGTTGTTTATAAATTACTATGTTTAAATGATTAGATGAAGCTTTGAATTACACTTGATGGCATAGGATCAGTTTCCAGATTTTATAGTTGTCGTAAGAAAAGTGAAAATCAAAAAAAGGCATGAGATGTTCACAATTGATCTTGCGAATGAAATCAAGTTGAAAGGTGTGCGAGAGATGAAAAATATTCGAATAACTTGGATGTTTGTGTACGTTCCAAAAAAGAAAACCTGCAAATCAACAACTTTTTCTTGTGAGAAAATATTACGGAAAACTTACTACAAGTAAAAGAAATAAAGCAGAAATAGTAGTGGGCGAAAATAGTTCAGACATGAGCTTTAAAACAAGTATTGCAGAAATGAATCTTTCCAATTCATTAAGTTTTGTTTTACGCAATCTATATGACAAATGTTTTCAAGAAAAAAAAACCATCAAAACTATCACGTAGACAAAAAAGAGTTTATCGCATGGTATTCACAAACATTTACAAAGAAAAATCCAGAAAATTAGGCTTTCTTGAATTTTCGGATTGGACGCAATTGGCGACGTTGGAATCCTCTTTGTTTGTTGATTGCTCCACGGACACGAGCACGTCTGAATGATGATCCAGATGGCCCATAATTGATTGGTGTTCCACCAACAATACCAATCGGAGTAGCTGCACCATATGTTGGTGGATTTACGGGAGAAGGTGGTGAAGGAAGGGAATTGTAAGTAGAGTCAAGTTTTGGAGTGTTATATGGAGATGGTGCAGGAGGCGCTGGGGCTGAGTAAGAAGTTGGTTGATAGCTCGGCTTTTGAGAATAAGACGATGTTGGAGCAGATGGATAACTTGGTTTTTGAGCATAAGAAGTTGGCGCTGGTGCAGTCTGAAGATTGAAAAAAATTATTATTTTTAATTTCCAATTGTTTGAGTTACCTGATAACTGGGCTTTTGAGCATAAGACGATGTTGGAGCAGTAGAATAACTTGGTTTTTGAGCATAAGAGGTTGGCGATGGTGCGGTCTGAGGAATTAGAAAAATATCATTCTCTGTTATTGCAAATTGTTCAAGTTACCTGGTAACTAGGTTTTTGAACATAAGACGATGTTGGAGCAGTAGAATAACTTGGTTTCTGTGCATACGAAGCCGGTGGTGATGCTACTTGATAGCTTGGTTTCTGAGCATATGACGTCGTTGGTGCAGTAGAATAGCTGGGCTTCTGGGCATAGGAAGTTGGTGGTGGTGCGACTCCGTAACTTGGTTTCTGTGCATATGAGGAAGCAGCTGGGGCTGTAGAATATGCGGGTTTCTGTGCGTATGATGAAACAGCTGGGGAGGTCTGGAATTAGGTGGACTTGTAAGAGAATTTGCTGACGAGCCGTATTTCATTCAAAAATTCACCTGATAACTTGGTCTCTGAGCATAAGATGGAGCTGATGAATAACTAGATTTGGGTGCAGCATAGCTTGGCTTTGGAGCAGCGTAACTTGGTGGAGGTGGAACCTGACAAATTATACTTTGAATATCAAAACAACTATAGCTCTTCTCACCGAGTAACTTGGTTTTGGTGCAGCGTAGCTTGGTGATGGTGGAACGGAATAACTTGGTTTTGGAGCAGCATAGCTTGGTGGAGGCGGGACCTTCAAAAAACTTTATGAGTGTTCAAAAATTATTGAAACTTACAGAATAACTGGGCCGTGGTGCAGCGTAGTTTGAAACTGGATAACTTTGAGCAGGAGGTCTTACATAACTATCAGCTACCGGATAACCGGCCTCAGCCAGAACCGAGACTATTGCCAGAATCAGAAAATTCAGAGAATGCATTGTTTTGTGCTGACCTGTTGCATTCGGCAACTTTTATAGTATTCAAACCTCCATTTAAACCCCGCCCATTTAAATGACTATTATTGGAACGACCTTAAATTTCAAACTTTTTTTTCTGCAAAATATAGAAGCATTTGAGGGTACTGTAGTTTTTTGTTTGTTTACACTATTCTTGCAAAGTGTGAGAAGCGTTTTCAGTTTTTCGAGGACTTTCTTTGGCCAAAGTTCATATTAGCTTATGAATTTCAACCAAAAGTGGGTGTTTTTTGGACAGAAGTGAATCATTTTCTCGAAATAACACAATTTTGAGAAAAAACATAACATTTCATTTGGAAATAGGAGACTTGCTTTGAGAATCTTCCCATTTCTGCTCAATTTTTTTTCTATTTTGGGATTTCTAATTCTCTCATTTTATCTTATATTCAAATAACTTCGTTCTGAGTCAAAACTTCTAACTTCTAACTTCTCATCTAATTCAAATATTCATCATTAAACTTTCTCCCCCCCATATTTCAGTTTTTTATCTTTACTCCTTTTCCCCTCTTTATTTTACCTTTAATGCATCCTTATTCACTATCATGTTAAACCACATTTATTATTCACATAGTCACATCCTCTCAAATGGCCCAACTTGTCTTTTTTATAGGACCTACGGGCCTTTTTGTTTTATTGCAGTCATCTCGATTATCATTTCTCTACTATCTCTTCTTTTTAAATTCTTTTGTCTTTCACAATGTATATCGGTGTGGTTCAATAAATATATATATATATATATATATATATTTAATAAGTCATCACAACTGAATTTTTTCCAGATTATTTTTGTGTCTTGAACTTTTCTCAAACACCATAAATCGCAACAACTTCCTAATTTTTCGGTTCAAACTATGTACGGTGAAAAAGACGAAGAATATTTTCAAGTACCTTTCCTTTTCAAAATTGTTTATTATTTTAACATGAGGAAACCTTGAGAATGTACAGACAATGGTCAATTGTTGCTTTGAAGACAAATAATAATCCGATTAATGGTAAGAGTTGCCGATGTTGGAAGCCTCAATTTCAATCTGAAATAGGCAAAAATATTAAGGTGTTCTTGAAAACGAGGGAAAATTCACTAACTTTACCATAAATAGCAGGGTCAAAACTTGACACAGCGGAATCATATGTTTTTGCGAGATCATCTCCTGAATAGGAGGTTTTTTGTGAATCATAGCCATTGTTTGTATCAAGATCATATTTATAAGTTGTTGAACCTTTTTTGTTTGTTGTTGGCCGAGTTACACCGAGTGAAGAAACTCCAGCTCCAGAAAATGATGGAGTTGTTGTGACAAGTGGAGTGGTCGATTCTTTAAGAATAACCTCTTTCAAATCTCCTTCCGATGTTTCAACAAGAACAGGTGTTTCATTTTCAGTTATGATAACTTCAGTTGGTCCTTCAGATGTTTCAACAGTTATTGATTTTCCAGCAGGTGGCCCAGTTATAATATCATCGGATTCTTGAAGAATTGCTTCCTTCAAACCATCTGATGTTTGAACAAACACTCTTCTTCCAACTTTATCATCATTTGCGGCATTATACAAAGTCACTTTTTTCGGACCATCTGGTGTTTGAATAACAAGTGTTGAAATCGGTTCTTTCACTTTTGATTCAGTCACAATAACTTGTTCTGGGCCACCAGATGTTTGAATAGTGATTTCTCTTGCAGTTTCGACATCTTCAGAATCAGTACTTGTTAGAATAACTTCTCTTGGCCCATTTGGAGTTTGAATAATGATTGGGCCCGAACCAATTGGAATATTTGATTTTCCAGTTTCTGGTACAATTATTTCTTTAGGTCCTTCAGGTGTTTGGATGATAACTGTTCTTCCCAATGGTGTTGGTCCATTTGTAGATGAAACAACATCAGTTTCAGTCAAAATAGCTTCTCTCATTCCATCTGGAGTCTGAACAAAAACTGTTCTTTCATTTGATGTCGCTCCGGTTGTAGCGATTGGCACTGGTTTTGTCAAAATGACCTCTTTCGGTCCATCTGGTGTTTGAACTACAACTGGAAGTCCATCACCAATCACAATCGCTGGTTTTCCCGAATCAGTCACAATCATATGACGTGGACCTTCTGATGTTTCAATAATAACTTCTTTTGCAATTGGTGGAGACGTTGCAGTAGATGACTCTTCAGTAAGAATTGCTTCTTTCATACCATCAGCTGTTTGAACAATCACAGTTCTAGTAGAACCATTTCCAGTGAATGAAACTTCACGTGAACCATCTGAAGTTTTGACAAAAATTGTATTTTTTGCACTATCACTTTCCGGTTTTGTTTTGAAAACAACTTCACGTGGTCCGTCTGGCGTTTGAATTACAATTGAATTTTCAGATGTTATTGGTTTTCCAGAATCGGTAACTAAAATCTCTTTTTTGCCATCGGCAGTATCAATAACAACAGTTCTTGCAGTCACTGGCCCAGTCGCAGTTCCAATATCTGTCACAATTGCTTCTTTGACCCCATCAGCTGTTTGAATTAGAACAGTCTTTCCAGCTGGATTCACTGGAACTTCCTTGACTCCATTAGAAGTATTAACAGTTATTTTTGTTGGTTCAGTAGATCCTGACAAAATAACTTCTCTTGGCCCTTCTGGTGTTTGAATAACGATTGGACCATTTCCAAGTTTCAGTGGAACTGTTCCAGTTTCAGATATAATGACTTCTTTGAGTCCTTCAGATGTTTGAAGAATCAAAGATTTACCAGTTGAAGTCAGTGAACTGTTTATTGATGGTGATGTTTCCGTAAGAATTGCTTCTTTAAATCCTTCAGATGTTTGAACAATCACTTTTCTTCCAGGATTTTCAGCTGCTGTCAAAACAACTTGTTTCAAACCATCAGGAGTTTTGATGACAATTGGTCCTGCCCCGGCAGGTTTTCCATTCTCAACAACAATAATTTCTCGCTCTCCTCCAGCAGTTTGAACAATAACAGATCTTCCTGTTGCTGGTCCTGTAGCTGGTCCCGCATCAGTCAATATTGCTTCTTTCAAACCATTTGGTGTTTGAATTATGACCGATCGTCCTGATCCAGAAGATGCGGTTTCAATAACTGTGATTTTTTTCGGTCCTTCGGGAGTTTGAATAACAAGAGGTTTACCACTATTTTTAGCTACCACAATTTCTTTAATCCCATCTGGAGTTTGAACAACAATTGTTTGTTTCTGTCGATCATCGTCTGCTACAAAAATCTTTTTGGGACCATCTGGTGTTTGAATTATCACCGATTTCGTGGCAGTTTTTGTTGATTTTCCAGTGAGAAGAACTTCCTTGGGTCCAGTTGCAGTTTGCACAATTATTTTATTTCCAGTCTTCACTTCTTTCAAGCCTTCTTCAGTTTCGATGAAGGTTATTCCAGATGGTGGAATTCCTGACGTTTTATTTGTCGAAATTGGCAATGGAGTTGATGTTTTCACTTTAACCGGTCGAACTTTCTTATTAGTTTTCATAGCAACAACAGTCGTTCGAATCAATGGTTTTTCTGTGGCAGCAATCACAACCTTTTCAAAAATACTTCCAGTCGCTCCGCCACCAGTCGTTCTCATAATTGTTGACTGTGGTAGATTTGTGGGATAAATCATCATATTTCCCCCACTTGGTGGAACTCTCACAGTTTTTACATATTGTGGAACAACTATTGGTGCGGGAGGTGGTGGTGGAATATATTGGGCTGGAACTGGAATTAACGGCGGAACTGTTGGATAGGCGTCGAGTGGATTTGGATAACCGATAGGTGGCGCTCGAGGAGCAGCATATTGAGATGGTTGAAACAAATTAGGTAGTTGAGGTAAACCTAAGCCGTTGCAAAGGGGACCACATGCAGGAAAAAGTGGGATATGACTAAAACAAATCAGGTTATATCAAAAAAAACTCAAGACGTTCACTTACTTTCCAAAAAGATCAAAAAATGAGTGAACTTCGGTAGCAAATAGCAGTAAAATGAACACCACTAAAGCCATATTATCTGACAATTTCTATCATGAACCACCCTCCTTTTATATCCCTACCTGGTTATTCTTGAGGTTCCTTACACTTTTATAATAATCGTGGAACTAATCACCGGACATTCATCATTTTCATTCTTCTACTTTTCACTCACTATGTGTGATGAAAAAACTTTTTTAGATGGTCTTGTACATTGTGATATATTTCACAATTAGAAGCAATCCGATGAGAAAAAAAAAGATCCCAAACCTAAAGAAAGAACGGAAAAAATAAGAGTACGACGCGTTTTTTTTCTATTAAATTGTTTTGAAACGTGAAAATAATTTTGCTGGATGCCATTTCCTTTTTCCGTTTATTTTGAAAATTCTAGTTTTCGTTGACTTGGCTAATGAGATATAATAAATAAGGATTTATTGCAATAGAGAGGTAAGTTTGGATAATATTAACAACAAAATATACAGAAAGGGAAATCATACATAGTCTATACTCTAGGACCGTTTGGAAGTTCAAATCCGAAATATTTAGCAAAAGTGTTGAAATTTGGTTGTGTTCCTTTGAAAATTGAAGCAGCTTGATCTTTTGGTCCACCGACTGCGTGCCCTCTGTGATAACGATCTGCGGTAGCGACTGGTTGACCGATCAAGAATCCTTCATTTGTATAAAATGGCGCAGCATAAGTTTGTCGAGCTGATGGTTGTGGCTGGATTTGAAAAGCAGTAGCGAGAATATTATGGGGTTGTTCGAATTCTTGAAATTGAGATTGTTGAACTTGTTGTGGTTGTTGAACTTGCTGGAACTGTTGTGGCTGCGGGGCTTGCTGGAATTGTTGGAATTGTTGAGGTTGTTGGAACTGTTGAACTTGTTGAGGCTGTTGTGGAGCAGCAAAAAATTGTTCAATTTGTCTCTGTCTACGAACATCTGAATCTGGTCCCAAACCAATATTGTTAATAGCATCAGCTACAGCTTGATCGTCCCTATATGAATCGGCTACTTTTGCAGAACTTTCAACAGCTGTATCATGACTTTCAGCGGCTGGAACATCAGGAACCAATTCAACGGTTTCAACGATTGTTGCTACTGTTGTGGTTGAATCAGGAACGAGTTCAACAGTCTCCAACGGTTGTGGTGGATATGATTTAATAGGTTGCGCGGGGACAATTGGTGCAACTGGTGCAACATCTAATGTAACTGGTGTGTTATAAGCTGGAGCAACTGGAGAAATTGGAGCGGCGTAGCCAGCTGAAATTGGAGCAGATCCGGCATAAGACGGCGATGAAAGAGGTAATGCATAACCTGACGATTGGTAGACTGGGGCTGCTGGTAATTGTGGAGGGCAAGCTGGAGGAGGTGAAGGAGGGGGTGGACTTAAAACATAATTTGATTGAATATATGTTAATAATTAAACTAACCAACAACCGCCGCCACCGCCACCCAAGTTGAAAAAGAAAGCATTGGCAGATGCGCCAAATAAAACAACAAATAAACATACTGATTGCATAATCATGACCAATGGAAAATGGATAGAAAATGAAGTGAAATGATACGCGCAAAATGGGTTTTTATAGCGCAAGTTGTGCGAAAAGCGAAGGACAATAGCTGCCCAATTAGTCGTGTTTTTTTGTAGCGTTTTTAGTGTTGCCATTGCTTTCCTCACGTTACGAGATTTAGCATAGAGAAAAAGATGATGAATCGATAAAATGTTATCGGATTTTCAGGTATCTTTCATGGTTTTTAGACCATTTATCAGTTAATCCGAGAGTTTTTATTAAAAAGATGATTGATGTTCTTGATGTTGATGATAAGTTCCAGAACGATTTTTCAAAAGATGTGTTGGAAGCAAGAGCGAAATGTTACGGAAAATTATTGCAAGCTTCAAATTGATAAATTATTGATAAATGAGGAAAATATGAGTGTGGTCAGATGATCTGTTGTTATGACGTATAAGGGTGTTTAAATTTGTCTAGATTTAACAGTTCAAAACTACTGGTTGTTCTTGAAATACGTTTTCGTAGATTCTAATTCTTTAGGGTTGAGAAGTTAACTCAAGCCTATTCTCGTCGGACGAAAATCAACTTTTGGGATCTTGAGAACTTCAAAAAAAAACAAAGAAAGCGTGAGAATGTTAGAAAAAGGACAAATTATTTGGTCAAAAGTAGGGTCTCCTTTGAATAGTAAAAACTCCAGGGAATTTTTCCCGAAAGGCCTGAAACAATTCAAAAAAACATTATACGTTCCTAGTTCAATGAACATTTTTTCTAAGCTTTTCGGAAAAAAAATCTCATGGTGAGGAGCCTTTAACTTTGCGATAACATTTGTTGTGGTTTTGCAAAACTAATTCGTATTTCAAGTTTCACTGTTTTGAAAACAAAACTGTGTGTTTTCATGAAAACTCGTGTCCATTTTTTCCCTGAACTTTTTAGTCAGATAATGTGAAACCTGAAAATATTACTTCTCAAACCAAATAAATATCCTGAGAAACCAATTTATTTCAAACGAAAAATGGTGTGAGCAAAAATCGGATAACAAGTGGGAGAATGAGAATTTTTCAAACAATATACAGAAAAGAATCTCGACAAAAAATCTAAAAAAATAGACTGCTAGTAAAGAATCTAGACCTTAGCGGCCTTCTTTCTGTAGTCTTGGCTGGCAACAGCGGTGGCTGATGTCTCAACAATTTGTTCGGTTTGTTGAGCTCCGTATTCAGCGACTGGGGCTGGAGCTTCGATGATTTGTGGTTGCTCAACAACGGCAACTGGGGCAGCAACAGCTTGTTCAGTGTAAGTGGCAACTGGTGCAGCGATTGGAACTGGAGCAACTGGAACAGAGACGGCAGCGATTGGGGCTGGTCCTTGTTGATATCCGGCGACTTGTCCGATGGCTGGTCCGGCAATTCCGACTGATGGTCCTTGTTGGTATGCTCCACCTCCGATTGGTCCTGTTGGAATTCCGACTGATGGGCCTTGTTGGTAAGCTCCACCTCCGATTGGTCCTGTTGGAATTCCGACTGATGGACCTTGTTGGTAAGCTCCACCTCCGATTGGTCCTGGGGCAACTGGAACAGAGACGGCAGCGATTGGGGCTGGTCCTTGTTGGTATCCGGCGACTTGTCCGATGGCTGGTCCGGCAATTCCGACTGATGGGCCTTGTTGGTATGCTCCACCTCCGATTGGTCCTGGGGCAACTCCGACTGTAGAGATTCCGACAGCTGGGGCGGCTTGGTATCCTCCTCCGATTGGTCCTGATGGAACTCCGACTGATGGGCCTTGTTGGTAAGCTCCACCTCCGATTGGTCCTGTTGGAATTCCGACTGATGGTCCTTGTTGGTAAGCTCCACCTCCGATTGGTCCTGGGGCAACTCCGACAGTAGAGATTCCGACAGCTGGGGCGGCTTGGTAAGCACCTCCTCCGATGGCTGGGGCAGCGTGGTAAGCACCACCTCCGATCGATGAACCTCCGAATCCTCCGATGGCTGGGGCAGCGGCGTATCCTCCTCCGACGAATGGGGCTGGTGGAGGTGGGGGTGGGGGTGGAAGTGGTGGAGCAACGGCATATCCACCAGCGGCAACTGGTGGAGGTGGTGGTGGTGCGACGTAAGCCGCTGGAGCTGGAGCTGAGTTGCAGCAAGCGCCACCTCCACCGCCGCCTCCGAGACCGAGAAGGTTGAAGAGGAAGGCGTTAGAGCAACCGAAGAGGGTCAACAAAACGATAAGTTTCATTTCTGAAATATGAGAAAGATATATATATTTAATTCAAAAAACAAAAAAAATCTTTTGAAAAAAAATGAAATGAACGAAAGTGTTGATGAAGCTTGGGATGATGTGACCGCTTATAAACGACACTCCAACGATCCCGCCCATAATTTGAATAGGTTGCTAGTTTTTACACTATCCCTTCTTTTTTTCCTTCCTCTTTTTTTGGAAACTTCGTAAAGAAGGGGAAAGCCTCCCACACTCGTATGTTTGTATATTAAAAAGTTACACATCTCAAACACTTAACAATAGGTACTTCCTTGTGGTTTCAATCTGAAACAAACTGTTTCGATTCATGAGGTGTAAAAAATTGGGTTTTTTTGGTTTCGGAAGGTTGTTGTTGTTGCCATTGTTTCGTTGCAAATAGCTTGTATGTATGTAACAATAAAATGGTGTTTGGTCTGATTATTATCTCATTTTTTCGGAATGATGTGATATTCACATGGACTAGGTATAAGACAGAACATTATTAAAACAAATAATTTAAAAATTATGGTTTTCAAAAGTTTTGTTGTAAAGTTCAGGATGTCTGGGAATGTGAAGAAATAGATATTGCAAACGACAGTTATTTATTTTCCAATGGTTATAGGACTAACCTTTTATAATTTTTCTAATTAACAGAACTTTTCAACAGATTATTTCAAAGATCCATTTCAAAAAGCCTATGGCGTTGCACAATTTTTGTGAATTTAGAGATCACATAGTTTTTCACGCAGGTTAATAAAAATTAGAGTTTTGGAAATTTCAAATAGTTTTGTCAAAAATTTTAAATTACAAGTTGAGCTGTTTTTGTAAATCTTTTTTCACAAAAATCTCAATTTACCCTTTTACTGCCAAAAACTTAGTATATTTCATCCATGATCTCTTTTTTTCCTCATCCAATTTAGTACATTATTCCAATCATTATCCATATGAATAAATCAGAAAATGAAATCGAAATTCCATTCCGCGCGCGGATTGCGTAACGTTTTTTTTCTTTTCGATAATAATGTGTCTGCAAATTTTCCCTGCGTGTTTTATAAACTTTCGTGGCGTCATAAATTTGAGCTAATTTACCGTATTTGATTCGAATTGTTTCCAGCAAATTAATTACCCAGAGAATCTTGTTCAAAGTTCATTTTCAAAAAAAAAAGATTATCATCTTTTTTGTGATATTGCATAATAACCCTTCCGCTTTGCGGACACAACTAAAACCGGTTAGAGATGTTGCAAGTTTGAGTAAAAGATACCTCACCCAAAAATTCTTTAATTTCATTTTCTCTAGAATATTTTCGCCTTTCAGTATACATTTTCATGTCAATAAAAATTTTTCAAAGAACAAAAAAGTATGAAGCAAAATTAATTGCTTAATTTCAAATTGTAAAGTTACCTTCTTTTCACTTTCCAACAATTAATCAAAATCCTTCCTTCCATATACAATCCATTTCCACAAAAACAACAAATTGTGAGCATCAAATCCTGTATAACTTTTCCTATATTTTCTCCAATAACCAAAAAAAATGCTTTCCAGAGATATGAGAGAACTTTCAATTTTTCGTTCGAATCAAGGTGAGATGTGTAAAAATTCGTGGCGAAACTTGCTAAGCGTTTATTTTTTGTTGTGTATAAGCATATATTTCTCTCCATCTCTGTTCCTATTATTATTAATAACATGTTAAATATCATTTTCAAAGGAGGGATATAAAAGTATAAGTGATTCCTTTCTATCGGCAAGCCGGCGCAGAATGGAACAATTTGAAAATATTGACCAATGGGAACATCACAGCAGATCCAATGAATGATCCAATCTGAAATTATTGAAATTTTTTTATAAGAAAGAACTCTCCCAAAATCTTCCAAATATTTTTAAAAAGTACCTGAATGAATACTCCACACCAAAATAATCTAGATTCACTTTGATGGCCTTCTCTCAAAAGAGAAGCAAATACAACTCGAAGATATGAATGTAATCCAGCTGCAATCAAACTACTCCCAATTGATAAAATACTTCCAATCGATTCAGAATCAAATATTAAATTTGGTGAAAGTGCCGCAAGATATACAATAAATCCCGTAAACACACTTGAGCAAATTGTCAAAAATCCTAAAATCGGAAAACTTCGAAGATTGATGAAGAATGGAAGAAATGAAACAAGTGGTGAAATAACATTTGCCAATGCAATTCCATAATGATATGTTGATTGAGAATACGGTAGAGATGCATAACTTTGTACACTTGGAATTATTCCATTCATTTGTGCATTCACCAATGCTGTTGTTAATAATAAAATCGTATATTCAACCCCAGTTATATAATCAACATTTTTGATTGATTCAGATATCGATGTTTTTTCTCGTTCAAGTTCAGTTACAATTCCATCAATTGCTGTTGATCCAGTTTCGTGTAATTCGATTGGATCAACATCATCTTCTGGTTCTGATGGTGGTGTCGCTGGCGGTGATTTTGCGTTCTTTAGTGGCGTTCCTTCGTGAATTTTCTTATTTTGATTAGCATGTTTGTGTGCTCCAAGTCGATAGAGAACCAAAAATGCAATCAGTGCTACACAAGTGCATCCGAAAATCACGTAGAAAAACGTGGAAACTGTGAAATTTGGAGGGAAATATGTGGGTTGTCCATTTGGATTACATTCATAATTGGATGTTCCTTGAATCAACGAAAGAATTGATGGGATTAGTGAACTGAGACCCATTCCAACAAAGTAAGCATTCAAATAAGCCGGATGAAATCGAGCCATGAATGGCATAAATAATACATTTGATATGGCATTGACTATGGCGAGACCAAATAATAGGAGGTAGAGTGGCCAAGATCGTTGGGTTCCCAAAAAAACTGATGAATAACTCCAAAATATACCGAGACCTGAAACAATATCTTGTTTTTCTTTTTTACCACTGAAAAAACTCACCTAATTGACATATACAAGCCAGAATTAAAAATATGAATATCAGCAATGGTGTTGAAACACTGAATGATTTAACTCCTTTGTGCAAAACTGTATAAACAAGCGGAGCAACACATGCAATCTAAAAAATCCAAAGCTTCGATCAAAATAGAGAAAAAACACTTACTTGAACAACAGCTGCTAAATAACTAGGTAAATTCCATCCTTCAGGCAAAACCGATGTCAACAGCGGTAATTCTACCCATACACTATTTGTACCCATCCACGAACTCGATCCGAATAACATAACTAACCCGAATATCAATGGAGAAACCGTCATTTTGTGCTGCAAACATTTTTACTGCAGAAAAAATCGGAGAAATGTGAAAAAAATAAAAGTAAGAATGCAAGTTCGCTCCAACGAACAAAGAAGAAGCGCGCGCTGTTTGAAATGAAGTGTTTTATTTTTCCCGGGAAAAATAATGTTTTTCGCCCAAAATTCATTTTTTATGGAAATATGCTGTTTTCGAATAATAAAACAACGATTGGAAATTATCCGGTTAGAAATATTGTGTTCAGAGAAGCAGAGAAAAAATGATGTGCTATCAAAATGATAAAAGGATTGTTTTATCGATTAAATGAGCTGGTCAAAGAACAAATGCATCGTTTATTTACACAAAAAAATGACCAGTATAAAAGTTATTGGCAAACTAAAAAAAATGGCTAGCGTTTGATATTGCGAATAACTCCATAAATAATCGGATTAATCATTGTGTTAACACACATTGCAGCATTAAAGAATCCCAAATAATTGATTTCCATCCCCAAAACGCCTAAAACTGTCATGAAATTGTAAGGACTCCAGACGCAGACATATGCAAGAATTATTTGAGTTGCTTGACGTTTTGCGTGCTGCAAATTTTAAGATTAGAGGTAGGCAGTAAGAATTAAAAATTAGGTACCTGCTTGGCTTTATGAATTGTGCTAACTGCCATTGCTCCAAATCTTGTAGTTGATGGAACTGGATGTGGAATTGTTCGACTTTTGACAGACCCATTTCTTTTCACGTTACTTTGACTATCAAAATCGATATGGATGTTTCTGAAAAGTTTAAAAAATATTCAGTCATTCCCATAATCTGAAACTAACTCTCTACTCCATGTTTTCAAAGCATAACTTTCATCTTGTTGCAATAAGTAGGTTTCTTTTGTTGGTGTACCAGCAACACTATCTTCTTCCATATCCAATGATTTAACACGACATTTGAAGCACGATGATTTTTTCTCTATATATGACTTGTTAGTTTGTAAACGTCTTTCAAGGGGTAAAGTACCTTGCTTGAGATGTCCTTGAAGAATCAGCAAAACAATTCCATAACTAAAAATGATAATGATGAATGGAATCCAGAAAACAAAAAGAAAATGGTTGACGGCGTAGACTTTTTCCCAAAAGAATACAGATTCCGCTTGTTGTTCGATTTGCATTTTTCGAATGTCAGATGTTCCAATCTGCATGTATTCATTGAGTTTTTCATGGCGGAAGATCATAAAAACTGTTGCACATTGTCTGCAATATTTTAAGATGAAATTTTTTAAGGAAAATTTAGATTTTTCTTACGTAAAATCATCTCCTGTAGCCAAAAACGGACTTGTAGTTTGAAAAACAACAGCTTGTGGAAGAGATATGAGAATTGCCAATGTCCACGCAACACAAAGCATATTTCGACATCGATTATAAGCGCGACGATGAGCATTTATTGAGCTGGAAAAAGTTTGAAATTATATCCAGACTAGTTGCATTTAATATTTTGATCTTCACAGTATCCTGACATGACGTAAGATTATTTTTAGATGAACATAAAATTTTACAATATTTGAAAGCTACAGTAGCCTATGAAAATGGATGTATAGATAATTCACATAAAAATTAACGATGTAGATTTTCGAAGGTGTCGTCTAATGGAAAAACGCTCATAAATTTTTATGGAATAGAAAATCTACAGTACCCAAGAAATAATGGAATTTTTCTCATAAAAATTTACGATCGAAAAATCCAGCGTCCAAAAAATGACGTGAAAAATAATTATTTTTAGAAGACCTACAGTACCAAATAAAAATGATGTGAGCTTTTTTCAAACTAGCGGAGAGATAATGGAAAAATGCTCTTTATGACATACAGTACACAGAAAGCTAATGGAATCTTTCTCATCAAAATTAATGGTCGTGTGATCTACAGCAACCCGTTTCAAAACCGAATGACATTTTTTAAGACACCCCCAAAACTCACCTAATATTATATGCTCCAAATGCTCGATCAATCGCAATACAAGAAATGACAAACGCATGAAGATAAAACGAAAAAGTTGAGAAAAACGCGCAAACTCTGCACAATATTTCACCCCCATACCATTGATAGGTTTGAAGCCAAATAACTTGTTTCGGAATGAACAAAAACAATGTGAACAAATCTGCCATGTTCAAATTGATGCGAAGCAATAAAATTTGGCTTTTTGCTTTGTGTGCTCTGAAACAAACATATTTAGTGTTCTCTTCCGCTCCACGTTCAAAAATGAATGAAAAAAGTTAATAGACCGTGCAATTTTTCGCGTTGTTTTCGTATTTTTTGCCCCTTTTCTTCATCTTCCAATTATTAATGTATAATTATGTAAAAGTTCAAATTTCCTTTTTTTTTTCTATTGAAATGAGGTGGAGATGGAATGCATAAATAATTGTTGACACTAGATATTTTCAATAACTAACCGAAAAGCTTGTAAACTTCTGACCAAAGAAAGAACATTGAGAGGTCCGCCAACAAGAAAACAAATCACATAAATGCATGTTTCGATCTGGAAAAAACGAGTAAGGATATTTAAAATTCTTCAGTGGTGTTTGTTTTTTTTCCATCTTCATCTTCATCTTTTACTTTTTTAAAAATAGAAGAAAAAGTTGTTTTTTTGTGTCAGTTCATCTAACTACAAACGCCCACAAAAAAGCAAATGATTTAATTAAAAACGTGTGGAAAAGACACGTGGAGTGACGACAATGATACTTTCAAATTTTCAAGTGCCCTTATTGTTTTTCTCGAGAAACAAAGTTGTGATTTTTGGTCACCTTTTCTGTGGTCACGTATGTATTGTTTTTCTGGTTTAAATTGAAAAACATTTGGAAACACAGGTGGAAAAAAGTTCCCCGTGATTCATTTTTAACATGAAATCATATTTTAGAGTATTCTCGAAATTGGATTTTCAGAAGTTTTCAACAAATTAGATTAACATGGGGTTTGTGTCGGAAAAACAAAACAATTTTCGATGAGAATTTGATTAAACCTTGAAAGTTCGCCTACAGAAGAAATCACGAGAGAGAGAGAGAGCTCAAAAATCAAGATGAAAAATCTACACAACCTAATTTTCTTACCTTTATCCGAAATTTCTCCGAATCTTCTGATTCATCCTGTGGCGATGCTTCTTCATATCCATCTTCTCCTATCGAATTCTCAATCATAGCTTCTGTTATATTCATCATAATTTCTGTCAGATTTATCATCTGAAAAATCTTGAATTGAATATAAAATTATTCCAACAAACAAAAAAAAACAAGAGATGTTTGTAAATGAAAAATATTTGAAAAGGCGAGAAAAAATAGGCGGAGTCTAGGAATTTTTTCCTTTTTTTTCTTCTTTTCCTTCACATCAGAGCAGGCCTGATAGATTACTGTAATAGCTTTTCAATTAGACAGCAGATGAAAATTGTTGAATTTCTGATTGAATTCGAGGAATTTGATAAAACATGTTTCTTTTGCTTTTGAAAAGAAAAAACCCGTGCAAAAACGGAAGTTCATTCTTCCCAAAAAGAAAACACAGATGGATCAGGACACAAAAATGAATGCTAACCGGGCAAAAAACCCAATATTTCGCCCCGCAAAAATGAAGTGATGAATAATTCCGAACAACCCATCTTTGTTAGCACGAGGTCGGCCGAACTTTTTCGTTTGTTTTTATTTTTCTCAAAAAGTGTTTTTTTTTTGTTGTTGGAAAAACTGCAAATATTTTTTGTTGTGTGCAAAACTTTTTCGAAATTCAATGCATGTCTGATCTACATTTTTCGTCATTCTTGAAACAGCAAAAAAAATTAATTTGTTCTATTTACTCACTCATCCAAAAGAATACATAATATTCAATTGTTCATTTTCGGCTCGAAGCAAAAAATGAGTGGGAAGGGAAAGCAGATGAAGATTCCAAAATGAGGAGAAAAAATGTACTGGACGCGCGAAAAAAAATTGAAAATTTTTGTGACCAAAAACCTTGAATTGGATTTGTATTCCATTCCATTTCAGTTATGGGTATATGCATATTTTACCCTCAAATAGAATGATGTGTAGGTGGAAAGGATAAATGGATTATTTTCAATGAATAAAATAAGATGGTCACAAGAAAAAATAAAGCAACGCAAAACAAAACAAAAAAACCAGGAAGGAGGATCTTAGATAGATAAACAACAAGATAAATGCACTTTTTTCTTCAGTTGTTTTGTGCCCGACTCGAGGAAAAAATCTGGGGGGACGAAGTGGTCCCTAATTAGCAGAAACTATGTACACCCACCCAACCACTTTGTCTTTGTTCGGTCGGTCAGAGAAGAAAAAAAAACAAAGTTGCTCTTGTCAAGACAATTTTTGCTGACGATGAGTTCATCTTTGATTTTTTTTGGTGCCGTCAAAGAGGATGGTGACTTCCTGTGATTCTAAGAAGCAAAGTTTGAGCAACTGAAAATCGTCAGAGAAAAAATGAGCAAAATTGTTGTTTTTAATTTTTTTTATTTTCAACGTTCGCTCACAAAGAAAAAACAATTGAGAATACTAGAAAAGCCAACGGAAAAACTCATTTTTTCCTCCCCGAAGAAAAAGATGAGCTCGAAAATTATCATGCTAATTAATTTTTGCAGACATTCATAAGCTTCGAAGTAAATACAACTGAAAGAAAGAAAAAAAGTTGCGTAGTTAATTAATTGAACTTCAACATATTCAGGCTTCTTCTTATGTTAAGCTGAGGCCAAAAAATGTTTTCAAAAATTTTCAGATCTCAATTTGTGCGTCAACTTCCGGTGTTCACTGATAAGATTATTTTAACAAAAAATTCAAACGTAGACTCGAAACCTTATCAGTTTCTTGAACTATTGATGTTCTAGGAACCTCTGATAGCATTTTCGAAACATAGTATAGCCAAAAAATTCTCAAAGAAAAAATGTTGCGATTTATTCCGAGTGGACCAGGAACTAGCTGATGTTTTATTCAAAAAATGTTCAACACTCAGATTTCAAAATGTGTATTTTTAACTCCCTCATTTTTGTTGAAGTCACGCAAAGGGAAGTTTGGCAAGCTAATTATCAATTAGAAAGTGCAAAATTTTGTGAGTCACCATTCGAATCTCACTAGGGAAACGCTTGTTTTCTGGAAAACCAGAAAACGTCATCGAAGATCACATTGAGAATTGTCAAAAAAAAAACTCGCCGAAAATCTCATAAGCATACGTAATTTATCGGTGGTCTGCATTTCTAGAAGAAAGAATATTTTATCGAGAGCAGACGCGCGCCAGTTTTTGGCTGTAATTGAATTACACTTTTCGTCGTGTGTCAGGAGGGTAAATAGTATTCGAAAAGTGTTGTTTTATCCGTTCCCTATTCAGAGAAAATAATATATCATATTTCAAGTTTTCAGACAAGATCCAGAAGAGAGTGGAAAACATGATCAACAACTATAATTCATGCGAAAAAGGTCATTCAACGGCATTTTTTGCTTGTGGTAAACAAAGAGTCTTTGATTCGAGAAAGAAGGAATGAGATTGAAAATTAGAAAAAACCTAGATTTATTATTCGAAAGAGGACCAGCAAATAAATTTGTTTTTGGAAGAAATAAATATTTTTTTTATTTTCAGGCAGGTTCAGAGACCATTGTGTTTTTTTTCGGAATTAAAAATCAAGCCAAAATTGAATCTTCTCGAATTTCCGGAATTAGAATTTCAAAAAAAAGGATGAAAGAAAGAAAAAAGAGAAATTCATTAAATCTTGAAACAAATCAGGCGGAACATTTTCATCTCAACAACAGATTCGGAAAAGCTCATTGACCACGAAAAAATTCTTCTTTCTTCTGTTTGCATACTTATCTATCAACAATCTGGAAGGAAATTTGAATCGACTCGAATCGAATAAAATGAGAAGAAGAAAAAAAGAAGAGAGAGCAACAATCATTTTTGACCGGACATGGGGTTTTCTAAATTTTTCGGATGTTTTTCTCATTGAACTAATTAGAAGATGAGTATGTAGGGAGAAGAAAAAAGAAGAGTAATGAGCTCGTGAGTTTTTGGGTTTGAACGTCATTGAAACGACGAAAATAAAAAATGTAAATAAAAAAAGTGTGGTTCTGAAAAATGGCTTTTCCATGGTGATACAAAATTGTGTGGCGTCATTTGCATAAAAATTTGAGAGTGAGAACATTTTTCAGATTCCTCCGAGACGAATTGATTTATGATTTTTCAAAAAAAGACATTTTTATTCTTTCTCTATGAAATGTTCTTCCAAAAATGTTCGAAATTGAATTTATGTACGCAAACGAAAAAAAGAGTTTCTCATTTATTTCGATCGTTGGAATTTTTTCCAAAGATCGTTTTTATTTTTTGATTCAAAACAAAATTTCTACATAGATTTCCAGAATCTGAGTCATTTAAAACCAAATATTTGTTTTTTCTCTCTCCAAAATCAAAAACAAATTTTCATTTAATTCGATTTGCCTCACCTAAATTAATTTTCCCGGCTCCGCCAAAAAAAAACAATCTGAAAATTGGGTTCAAAAACAATCTATGTACTCGCTGGTTTCAACAAAAAAAAATAGGAAAAAAAAAATCAAAATCTCATCAAAAATAAATGTGTGAAATTGAAGGTGACACGACGAGAAAACTGATCTAATATTAATTCCTTTTTTGAACTTCTCATTCAAAAAACGAAATGAAATGAAATGCAGTGCTTAAATATAGATACTGTATCACATCATACTTCAATTTTATTTGGAGCAGGAGCAAAAGCAGAAAAACATATATTTTTATGAGAAGATCATGTGGATTATGACTAACTGAAATTAGATTTATGCGAGCGGCAAAACTTTCGACATTGGTCTTTGAAAGATTTTTTGGATCCCAAGACGACAGAAAAAAACGGATTGGCAAAAAGAAAAATATCAAGTTTCTTGGTGCACGGTTGAATAATTTTCTTGAAAAAAATTATATTTCGAAATACATAACAATAACAACAATATTTTCAAGGGTTAAAGTAAAAAGAGGGAAAAATTAGTATGATCAGGAGAAGTACAAATCCAAAGATGAGTAATTTGTTTTTCATTATTATTTTTTTCTCATACAACAAGACGAAATGAGATTTGTCACAAGAAAGGAAGTGTTTTTGATGATTTTTGGGCGGTGAAAGAAAATATATGTAAATTTTTCACAACTTCGAGTGAACAAAAATCAAGAATTTTTTCGAAAGTTAATAGAAATGGAAGAGTCAAGTGGAGAAAAAGAAGATTTTTTCAACCATAGTTCAGTTATTCTCAAGTGGTTAGAAATTTATATTCTTTTGTCTTTTGAACGTCGAAAAAAAACATACAAAACAGATCAGGGTGAATCAATCAGACCAAGGGTTTTACGATTGTGTTTTGATTCAATTTGAGTCAAAATTGGCTTCGTGTCAATGTGCCGTTCATTAATGAATTGATGCAAAAAAATACGAAAGGAAAAAAAAATAATAGGGAAGAATAAGATCAGATGGGTCCAAAATATGTTTTTAGTTTGGTTGTCGAAATCGATCAGTTGCGGAAATATCAAATAGCTTGCACATAAAAATATTTTATGGGCCAATATATAACTCATTCTCGATTTTTTTTCAAAACAAATCACTTTTTCTGGATTTCTGGATAAAAAATAGGTTCAACTATCAGTTTCAAATTGAAATTACAATCTAATTTTTATTTGGAACACTGAGAAAATAATTTCACTTGAGGATGGAAAGGCCAGGAATTCGAAAGAATAATATGAGAAAATACGAAGCCTAAACCACAGAACATTTTCAATGCAATTAATTTAGAAATACTATGTCACATGATAGTTGAGTTGAAAGTTTGCAGCTGGAAATTGTGAAGAAAGACCAGCCCATAATTATGAATTGTCGGTTTTATTTGCAAATAAAAATGAGTTATTTGTTTACAGGTAACAATTTCTGCATAAAAGCAATAGCCAACTTCGAATAGAATCTGATTGTGAATACATTTTTGTTTGATAGAAGTACAAGTGTCTCGACGCAATTTCAGAAAAACACCAAAATATCACAAGACTCCAACAAGCCTAACAGTACAAACTTCAAAGCTCATTATGTATCAGGTGAATTTTCAAATTATGATTATAACTTTCTGCAGACATAGTTATTTGGCACCATCTATTTTTAACCGCCTTTGTGTCTTGAGTTTTCCTGAGAGGACCATAAAAACAAAAAACAGATATTTATAAGATGAGCGAGCAAAACACAAGTGGCATAATTTAGTAATAACTGAGAACCACAAAGAATAACAATTTCGGAGAAAGAATTGCAACTTTTCTCGCTACAGCCTTCAAAAACATACGCTCGTGCAAGAAATTAATTTTCCTGTTTTCTTTTTGTTTCGAAATACTGGTTCTGGGGAAATCTTTTCATACTTTTATTTTTTCTAGGAATAGTCTAGACTAAGAACAAAATTGTTCGAAAACAGATAACTTTGTTTTTGAACCACACTACAAAAAAAATGAAGCCATTTATACATAAATGTAAATGCATTTAGATATTTTTCAGAAAATACATAGGAAGTAAAACATAAAAATGGGAAAAATAGTTATCGGAATTTTTTTTAGATGATTCTTTCATCGATTTTTTGATAATAAAAATTTAATGATGTATCACAGGCCGTTTGTAACTTGTTGGAACTACAGTAACCGTCATTTTACTTCTCTTTGCTTCAATTGATGGAATGAAAGAAAATAAAACTATTGTCGCTTCCCGCATTTTTCCATTAAATAAAAGAAGAATCAAAGGGTTGATACCAACATCGATAACACCTGTAAAAGAACTGTTTTCCGAAAAATTGAAATTCTGAACCCTTCGGACCACCATTGTAATAAATCAATTAGGTGTCACTTTCAGATTGTTTACTTCCTCGTTTATTTTTTAAATAATATTTTCTGTGAGGGTTCGAGTGTAATATAAAATGACCTTTCAACTTGAGATTTTGTTCAGCTCGAACAATTTTTATTAATAATTTATGATCAAGCACTTTTGTTTGAACGTCGTTCAAAAGTTCTGGACCATATTACTAGACAAAATCATTACAGATTTCTCAAAAATCCAGAATTCTAGGGTTATTTTCTAATCTTACCTATAGTATTCATTGCAATAACTGCTAATAATGATCCATTTCCATATTTGGGAACAATATAAAACAAAAAACTTGAAAGATATTGAGCCAAGCAAACAATCAAGTACTGTAAAGCCATTCTCAAATCTGATTTAACTGATTTTGCCATATATCCAGTGCTCATTCGTTTGAAATACACATTCACAATCATTGCGAAATACATCAAACACATTATTATTGGCAATATTTGTCCAGCATAAAAATTCACATCAATAAAACTGATACCGACTGAAAATAGAAAAAAAAAGGTTTTTGAGAACGCTCGATTTCCAACTTACACCAAACTTTACAATTAGAGCAATTATATGTGTATCCAATTGAAAATCGATTGAACCTTTTAATGCAACCTCGATAAGTTGTATCAATTGTTGCTAGAAATGAAACCAGCCATGGCAAATATAAAGTTATTAAATGAATAAATGTTGTTGCATTTTTAAAACAGCTTCCAAAAACTATAGAAAGTCGATAAATTGAAAATCCAAAATTTGCTAGAAGATATGCTAAGAAGCTCAAAGTATTTGGTGTAGCAAAGATAATCATAAGTGGGTCACTTCTAAAAAAATAAAATTACCAGAATAAAAGAGGAAGTTAAATTTAAATAAACTTACTCTAAATATGAGCAATAAGTAAGTGTACATGGTATTGATACAAAAAAATTAACTGATGAATAAATAGTACCAGCGACAATCATAGAAATAACAAATTGTGTGAAAGGTTGACCTTTGAATAATTTCCAACTTTTGAAAATTGCGAAAATCACAATAATATTCAATAAAAATGAGAGGAGTGAGAAAAATAAAATACAAATTCCAACAGTTGTTCGTTTTTCAGTGTCAGTCATTCCAGTTGAAACATTTAGAAAACAAATTTCGGCATCAGATAAAGTCGACATTTGGCAAAGTCAAGTCGGCAAGTTTTTGAACCGCGTGGAAATAAAATTCTCTGACAAGAAGTTATGGGATTTTATATATTCGATTATTTTTTTATTATCACAAGTTAATCGGGGGTAGAAATAAAATGTAATTTATTTATGCGTTTTATTTTGTCTCAACGAGTCCAGTCATAGAACCAATTCACTTGCAAATGCAAAATAAATTATCGGAATGTACCTGGATTCATTCTGCAATATTTCCTCTTTTGAATGAAAATGAAGAGACGCTGATAACCTTTGGGAATTTTTTCAATGTTTTGATAAATAAATATATTTTTTTGATGCTTGATTTAGAATTAAAGAAGATACTGTACTTTACGCATCACAGACTAGTCAAAATAATTAGCGTCTTCATGTTAGTGCATTTGAAAACTCAGAAACTTTGAAAAATTTTGGTCGACTATGATGAAAATAATAATATCGTTGGATCAATAAAAGTTATTAAAAATAATCAGGTGTAATTATTAGGAAGCAAAAAACGTTAATTCTGGGCTGATAGAACAACAACCAAAATATTTCGTTGTTTAAGAGTATTTCGTCAAGTTTTCTAAAATTTGTAGTGATGAAAAACTTCCAGCTGCCGGAAGAATTTTTGATCAAATAGAAGCACATGAATTTTTTTCGATAGCAACTTTCTGGAACTTTTCAATTTTTGAATAAATATCTTAAAACTCTGCGTATAAAACTTTGGGCTATTTTTATCCTGTTCTTGTCCAATTGTCATTGATCTATTCAAAATCAAAAAAATATCAAATATCAAATCTCGTGAAAATCGGATTATTTCGGATTATCCTCACACAAACCAATCCAAATGTAGAATTTCCCAAAAAAAATTTCCAATTCTCCCCAAAATTTGATCTTTGAAATGCTAATTTTTTCCTTTGTTCAATCAAATTTTATAAGATTTATATACATATTTCTCTCTTTTTCTATTCCATTTTTTGTCGAATCCATTTCATTTTCAAACCAAAAAGAGCGACAGCCAGGAACAAAAAAAAATGGAAGAAGAAAAAGAAAAGCTGACATTACCCATGCATTCATCAAACAAGTTTATGGCCAACAAAATTTTGGTGTTTTTTGTGTGACCCAACCACTTTTTGACAAAAGTTCTCTGGAGATTTTGCTGAAAATTTATTCTGTTTTCCACTTGAAATTGTTTTTCCGGACATCCGATTGCGAACTTCCTTATGCATAGAAAAATATGCCAATAAAAGAAAAATTCTGCAAATATTTTTTTTACATTCATATTTTCCCTTGGGAGTTCTCGGAAGTGCTTGTTTTCTGAAAATGTTCCGTTTTGCTCGCTTCAATTATAGAAAATAAAAAAATATATTAAAATGAGATGAGATGAAATAATTTATCGCAATTCATTCATATTTATATTTATATTTTCTTCGTCTCGTTCATCGACTCATAAAAAACAACATTGCGCACCAAAGAGACTCAGACAACAGCAAAAAAAAAGAGGAAAAAAAAAGAAAAATTGTGTTTTTTTTCGGGTGGCGGATTCTCTATGTCTTTTTCTGTTGTTGTTAATACTCAATTAACTATGGATTTTTCGATTTTCGTGTGAAGTTGTTTTTTGTCTTGTTTTCTTTTTTTCTATGAATATTTTTTACCTGAAAAAAAAATTTTTATTCCAAAAAAAAACAAAAAAATATTCAATTCAAAATCTGTTGTCCTGGAAACTGGGCAGGTTATTTATAAATGTTTATTCAAACTCAGTGAGAAAAAAATATTAGTATTCTAATCCTATTCATGTTTTTTTTTTCGAATTTTTTTCAACAACAAAAATTTAGCTTACAACCTTTTCGCTCTCATTTTAGCTCTCGTTTTCGTTTTCGACTTTTTCACTTTAATTAAATTTTGTTTTACTCTCTCTCTCTCTTTACTAGCATTTTTTTCAGAGAAAATGCAGAATTACTCAATTATTATTGTTTTGTGGAAATATCGATTGAATTTGTTCAAATGGAAGAAACGAGAAAATGTCAGAATCATAGTTGTGGCGCCGCCAAGAATGTTGGTCGATGAAACAAAGTATGTTGTTTATTTTTTTGAAAAAAACAAAAAGTTGAATGAACTTTTCAGTGTCGATGTTTATTATCAAGTTGAACCTCCAATTCGAGATCATGATCATTGTCTTTTAATGAACAAAGTCCGAGAACTATGTTCTATTTTTGCAACATCGAAAAGAAGGTTGATTGTTTTTGAAAGATCTCTTCAACGAAGAATTTCTCAAATTCGAAGAGATATGGAAATCGAAGGATTCCTCCCTGATGAAATGTTACCATTTCTACATTCTGAAGAAGTTATCACATATCGAAATGGTCTGTCAGCTCTCAGTTTACGACAGTGCTCGTTGTCTGGAACACCTCAACCAGATTCGTGGGCTCAAGCTGTGCAAAATCAAATTGGTGGATTTCCAGCGGTGGTGAGACCATTGAGACATCATTGTGCACATTCTGTTGGTTTTGTGAGAAATGAAAATGAATTCAGAAAATGGTTCAGGGTTAGTAAAAAAAAATTCAGATTTTTTCCAATGAATTATAATTTTCAGCGCAATTCAAGTGTTCATGTGAATGAACATTATTTAGTTCACGAATACATGCAAAATGGTCATGAATTTAGTGCAATTTGCTCACATACCGATGGATTATTGGGTTCAATATCATCATTAGACACAAAACGTTCTGTTCTTGAAGCGATTCAACATCAGAAACCATACACTCTTCAATCTCTTTCAGCAAATCAAACACGTGATGTTTTTCCTGGTCTCGAATCTTTCACATTGCAAGTTATACGAAGTGTTCTTCCAAACGGGTATATTGGAGTGATATTTATTCGAGGATATTACAAAGATCATAATGAGATATTTTTCCAAGGATTGTCGTTGGAACCAGACAGCGAGACATCCAGACAACTTTTTGCGATGCCGTCATCTTTACCATGGGAAGTTATGACAATTAACGCACAATTAACTGAATCAACCAAATCGGAAATTGAAGACGCAGATCGGGATAAAACATTTTATTCTGTTGTCAATTTTCCATCAGCGGAAGGAGTTTTGATCCATCAAACATCGATTCATAAAAGATCAAGTGAGATGAGAGTATCTTGGAGAAGTGCAGAAAGTGGAGAAATGAAAGATAGTGATCATTTGGATGATAATGTTTTACAGGTTTGCCCTTAAATCTTAACATATCTCTAAAACTGTTGAAATTTCCAGGTATTTTTATGGAACCAAAATCGAGACGAATTATTGGCAGATTGTGAAGATGTTAAAAACAACACAGATATTACAATAGATCGAAATGCTCTGAATGAACGACATACGCTTTGTCGAAAAAATATTGCGGCTAGACTAAATGCTAGAGAATTTGTTAGAAGTTGTACAACAGCGGATTAGATATCAATATTTTTGTGTTTTGCTCAAAATAATGAATTGCTTGATCTCATATTGTTTTTGAAAATCATTTTCATAAATGCAACAATGAAAATTGGAAAGAAACGTGACACCTGAATTATTTATTCCATTTTTTATTTTAATACAATACGTCTATAATGTTTTGCTCTTCTTCAGGAATGTAGATCAACGATCCAAACATTAATTGATAATTTTCGTTTATCGCCTGTTGTTTTGAAAATAGAATTGATTCGTCGATTGGATTGATCTCTTTGATAGGCATCTTGATACATTGATCTTTAAGATATGATTCCCAGAATTTCTGAAAAAATCACATTATTTTTCAAAATAAAGTATTTCTAAATGTCACCTCTGATTCTTCAACACTCATAATTTTCACTTCTCCAAACTCATCGTTTTTTTCAATCTCTGGAACATCATGTTTATTTTTTTCATTTTTCTTCAAAGTCTTCTCATTTTTCACATTTTTCGTTCCAGGCGGTCTGCCTTTTCTCTTGATAATTTGTTGTTGAGCTGGAATTATAATTGCTCTTCTTGTTGGTGCTTTCAATTTTTGTCTTCTCAGAAAATCATCGGTTTTTGTTTTCTCATCTTTTTCCGCGTCACGATTCGATAATTGGGTATTATTATTGTTATCCATCGATTCCAAACCAAGAAATGACGAGAAAAAACATTGATTATAAGTAGGTCACGATTTTTTGATTTTTTTCAACGTAATTTCGCGGAAATAAAATCATCGTAATTTTCTGGTTTAATTATTAGTTACAGTTAGGTATTTATTATTCTCGTTTCGTTTCTGCGCCCACAAATTATTTCAGTTTCTGAATCGAACAATGAATTCATCGATTTCTCAAAAATTCGAAGAGCAAGCAAGATATTCTATAATATATTTAGACAGCATGGCTATATTTCCGATTTTTACACTTCCAATATATTTGGAAGCGTTTTATTGTATGCTATGGAAATCTCCAAATATGAACAAAACATATTTGAGAGTTTTGATTATACACGTTTTGATGTGAGTCACTATGAAAGTTTTTTTTTTAATTTCTAATATTTATTTTTTTCTACAGTAATGTAATCTCTGAAGTTTATGGATTTTTGTTGATTCGCCCTGTTGTTATTCTACCAATTATCGGTCTTTATTCAAAAGGACTTTTATCTTATATTGAAATGAATACTTTCATTCAAACTTTTCTATTATTTTTTCTTATTCAAATCAATGCTGCAGTTATTCTACATTTATTTTTGCTTCGACTTAATATAATGATTCCGATTACCTACAAACGTCTTCGAAAACTTGGAAAATTTATGGTTTTCTTTATTTATATTGCTGCAATATCTGGATGCACTAATTTCAAGATGTTGATTGAAGATCAAAACTATGCAAAACAAGTTTGGACAGTGAAACTTCATAACAATATTCCCTCTAACTTTTGGACAGAAAATTATGTTGTTTCATCTGGAGACAGTGAAAAATTCACATTGTTTCTGATAAGTTGCGCAGTTACTTTTATTGTTTATGGATTTCTTTGTGCAATTGTTACTGCATTGGCCTTTTATTTTTTATCCAAGTCAAAATCTCAAACATCGAATAAAGCTGTTGAGGGGCATAAAATGTATATTTATTCACTCATAATGCAAATTATTGCTGTTAGTATTGGATTTCTTCTCCCTTACTTTGTATTTATCATAACTTTACAATTTCGAGTCTATCAACCAATTCTTGTATTCGTGTCTCTTTTTATCGCTATATTTCAAGGTGCTCCAGCAACACTTTTATTAATCATAGCCAATAAACCTTATCGAATTATTTTTAGGAAGCATAGTAAGTCGACAATTACACGCCCATATTTGACAAATTTGATAACAAATCTAATTTCAGTTTTTGGTTGCTTACCAACGCTCAATCGCTCATAATAACATTCTCAAAATGGCTGAGTTTTATGATTTTGACGCTCAAGACCGGTTAATTGAAACGTTATATGAAATAGCACATTGGCTTCTAATTGTTACACTTCCAATTCATTTTTATGGATTGTATTGTGTTTTCTGGCAAAGTCCACATTTCCATCGAGCTTTTGTATGGCCTTTAGGATTACATGTATTCTTGTGAGTTGATTTCTTTGATTATGCATTTCAAACAATCAATATTCTAGAAGTGCATTAGAAGAAGTCATCAACATTGCTGTTCGACCAGTTGTCTATGTTCCAATCATCGGAATTTTTGCTGATGGTATATTCACTTCTACATTCAATATAAATGCTTTCATTCAAATAATATTCATAATTCTTCTTGTCCAATTGAATGCATCCGCTTTGATTCATATCAGTTTTTATCGACTCAAAGTTATTATGCCAATAACTTTTCGATACTACAAATTAGTTTATAGATTTGGTTTGATTTTTCTGATTCTGATTTATGTTACTAGTACATTTTCAATTTTTGGGTTTTCACTTCTTTATGAAGATCAATTTGAAGCAAAATCGTTTTATCAACAGGTAAAAACAAATTTAACATATGGTTTCTTATTGTACTTGATGGAAGAAGCAGAAAAAATACCTTACACAATAATTTTAGAAACTCTCAACACTACCAAAATGTTTTTGGCAAGAAAACTTTGTTGTATCCACTGGTCGTTCTGCCAACTTCGAAGTATTCATAGATGTTGCAACACTTTTTCTGATCTTCCATGTATTTTTGGCCTGCGCAATTCTGGCGATCGCTCATTTTATCCTTTCACGTACAAAGAGTCGAATGTCTGAAAAAGTTCTTGCAGCACAGCGATCGTATCTAAACATGCTTCTTATTCGAGTAATTTCGAAGAGAAAACCATTCCTAATACATAGAGTTAATTTACAGATATTAACTTTGCTGTTCCTAAATATTATTCCATTCTCTGTGTTTGCGCTTGCCATGAAACATTATTTTGAAGATCCATTTATTCTTATGTTTTCGATATTTCTTTCATCTACATATGGCGCAGCATCAACTCTAACTCTCATTTTATTCACTCGACCTTATCGGAATTTCCTACTTCATAAAGTAATTCGGAAAACAACAAATGTTACAACAATTATTAAAGACGGAATTGATCATAGCTGAAAATACATCCAGTTGCATTGATCATAACTTTAGTCAAGCAAATATTATTCCCCCCTCGTATTCAACCCTATAATTGAATCACTTGTTCAAGCATTTCCTATTTTTCTATTCTCATTTTCTGTTCGCGCAAAAATGGCTGCTGTTTATGATTATGACGCTCAAGATCGGATAATTTCAACGTTCTATGAAATATCTTACTGGATTTTGATTGTAACGTTACCCATTCATTTTTATGGTTTGTATTGTGTTTTCTTCCAAAGCCCTCATTTTCATCGGTCTTTTATTTATCCTCTTGGTTTACATGTATTTTTGTAAGTTCTGAATAATAACTATTCTGACTCTACAAATTATCTGAAATTCAGAAGTGCTTTAGAAGAAGTGGTGAATATTGTTGTTCGTCCTGTTGTTTATATTCCAATTATTGGAATATTTGCTGACGGTATCATCACTCATATATTCAAAATCAATGCATTCCTTCAAATGATATTTATTGTACTTCTGGTTCAAATAAATACATCCGCTCTGATTCACATCAGTTTTTATCGCCTAAAAGTTATTATGCCAATTACGTTCCCATTCTACAATCTGATTTACAAATGTGGTTTGAGTTTTCTAATTCTGATTTACGTGACCAGTATATTTTCTGTATTCGGATTTTATTTGCTCTATGAGGATCAGTTTGAAGCAAAAATGTTCTATCAGCAGGTAAACAAACTTTACACAACGAATTGTTATTTTACAATTAGAACCTGTAATTACACTCCCTTCTGATTCTTGATGTGGTTACAACTACCGTAATAAGGCAGAAAAATATTTTTTGAAGCCAAAACACAAAAAATAATCAAAACACATTTTTCAGAAATTTTCAACACTACCAAAATGCTTTTGGCAATCAAATTTTGTTGTGTCTTCAGGTCGTTCAGAACATTTTCAAACTTTTATGAGTGTTGGATCACTTTTCCTTGTGTTTCACGTAGTTTTGTCTGGTGTAATTTTGTCAGTTGCTCATTATATTCTTCATCGAACAAAAAGTCGAATGTCTGAAAAAGTTCTTGCAGCACAGAGATCGTATTTGAATATGCTTCTTATTCGAGTAATTTTGATAGATAATTCAACTAATTGTTTTGAAAAAAAAACATGTTTACAGATCCTTACTTTATTAATTTTGGATATCGTTCCATACACAATTTTTGCTCTTGCAATGAAGCATGTCTTCGAAGATTCATTTATAATTATGCTCGCATTCTTTCTGTCATCAATTTATGGAGCTGCTTCAACTCTAACACTAATTTTATTCACAAGACCCTATCGAAACTTTCTAGTTCATAAAATTATTAGAAAACCATCAAAAGTTACAACAATTATTAAAGATGGTATTGATCAAGGCTAAACTCATACTTTGTAGTCTTGATCATAATGTTGGTCTTGCAAATATTATTCCTACTCAATCTCATAATTAAATCACTTGTTCGAGCATTTTCCATGCTATTATTCTTGTTTTCCTTTTTCAAGAAACTCATTTCATTCAAGTAATATGCAAGTATTTGATATCGACCAAATTGAGCAAGAAAACATTATTTCAACATGTTTATTTGTTATGGAAATCAAAACAATTCTTACTATTCCCTTGTATATAATTGCGTTTTTCTGTATTTTTGCAAAAAGTCACAATTTTCATCATCATTATAAAATGATGCTCGGATTCCATGTATTTTTGTGAGATGTTTTTTTTAAAAGAATTCATCTATATCTATCAAAATAATTTACAGATGTCTATGCGAAGAAATTTATGGTTTTATTTTGATGCGTCCTACAGTTTTTCTACCTGTAATTGGTATTTATGCAGATGGGATACTCTCAAATGTTTTCCACATCAATCCATTTATTCAAATTATTGCATTTTTCTTATTGATTCATTTTAATGCTGGAATTATTCTTCATATCAGCTTATTCCGGCTCAAAGTAATTATTCCAATGTCATATCGACATTATAGTTTGGTGGTCAAAATTGGAAGATGGTTTCTAATCTTCACGTACTTTTTTTGTGTTGCTTCAACTTCAATTTTCTTTTTACTACTTGAAGATCAATTCGAGGCAAAAATTCAGATTTCTAAGGCGAGATAACTTTTTTTTATTTTTAAAAACGTCATCTACTTTTAGACTGTCTCCCCACTTCCAACAATGTTTTGGTCCGAAAAATATGTAGTTTCTACTGCGAAATCTGACAACTTTTACCGATTTCTCTATGCTTGCTTATGTTTTGTTATAAACAATATTGCTGTCTGTTTCAGCGTTGTACTCACAGCATGTTGTATACTTTATCGAACCAAATCTCACATATCAGCAAAAGTTGTCGAAGCTCAGAAAGCATATTTGAAAGTTCTCATAATTCAGGTGACGAATTGTTTGATGTGGACCAAAATTAACAAAATTGTTTCAGATGACAGTAATCATTTTATTTTTAATTCTTCCTTTCTCAATTTTTGGATTTTCCATGAAATACAACATGCAATCACTACCAACGTTAATAACTTCTCTTGTACTTGTCATATCTCATGGCTCCTTCTCCACTCTTACTTTGATTCTTGGCACAAAATCATATCGTCAAGAAGTTACACGAATATTTTTAAAATGCAAATGTTTTCCTTGCTCCAACCGATACTTATTACCGAATAATGTTATTTCGTCAATCACATAAGATTTTTATAACTGAAAACCAATAAAAGTTTTAACTCTCAATAAAGATTATACATATATATACAGGCAGAATTCAAATCTACACTTTTTTTCTTGATCGAGTATAGAAATAACCAAATTTCTGGGTCTTTTGTCGCTAGTTTCCCGTGTGTTTCGCATTGTTCAAAAAATTGTATACATTTTCAAAATGCTGTCCACTTTTTTTCTTGATTTGTTGATTTTACAAGAATCGGGACATTTGGTCCCTTTTTTCCCGTTCACTTTCCCATCAATCCGATTTATTCTTTTGTTGTTTTATTGTTTGAAATACTCTTGTTACCTTCTTCATTTATCAAGGAAATTACTCAAATTATTTTGGGAAAAATGCGTATTTTCTTCAAATCAATCGAAAAAGTCGCATTTTCCCCAAGGTATTTTGAGATTTTCTTGAATCGATACAAAAAATACTCGAAAATTCTTCGGGAAAAATGCGCCTTTTTCGATTGGTTCAGAAAAAGTCACATTTTTCCCGAAAGATTTTTGAGACTTTCGGATCGACACAAAAAGTCTCGAAAATGTTTCGGGAAAAATGCGACTTTTCTCGAAAAGATCAAAAAATCTCAAAAATACTTTGGGAAAAATGCGACTTTTTTCGATTGATTTGAAAAGGCGCATTTTTCCCAAAGGAATTTTGGGAAATTCACAAATCTCAAGAAACAACTATAAATATCAAGCTTTTGCGGTGAAATTGAGTAAAGCGTATTAAAATGAACTATTTTGAGATAAATTTGACGAAGAAAACATCAAATGAAGATAAAAATGAATTGAAAACCAATTTTCCCTTCAAAACAAAGGAATTTCCACATTTTCTAATGCAATTTCACTACCAAAATGTCAATCAAGTAGTATTTCATCTATTTACAACAAAAAACTTATTTTCAATGAGTTATTAAACGTGTTTTCACTTGAAAAATACGTAAAAACACAAACAGTTTGAATAAAATTGAAAAGTGCTGACAAATGTGTGGCCGTGGACTAGGAAACCAAACACATTTGTATTTCTCTCGGAGAAACTTTTATTTTTTTCTTTTTTTTTTTGCAAAACGTTTTTTACTGTTTTTTTTGAAGAAAAACATGTTCTATATTAATTTTTTTGTTACAGATGAACAAAAATGGACAATTGATGGATTTGCGATGATGGAATGATGATGAAATGTTGTAAGTGTTTATATTTTTGTAAAAATAGTCATTCATGTATTTTTCGATAAAATATGAGAATTCTGTTCAATTTTCCATGAAGGATGGATTGAATAGAACAGACCTGTAGTTTTGGAGGGTTTTCAGGAAGCTCGAGCCGGTCTTTTGAAAGGCCGTGCGTAAATGGAGCGAATAAGTCGGCTAATATCGGATCAATCGAAAAAATTCCTTATAAATTTAATTTTTGTTCAAAATCAAAATTATTACTTTTCTAGGACATCTGCTCAATTCGTCGGTGCTCAATTCAAAGGATGTGACAACGTCTACAACTCGAGCAAAATCAAACGAAGGAGGAATTTATGGTAATTTTCCCCATACCACTCTTCTAATTATTATTAATTTTTGGTTTTTTTGTGATGGTACTTTTCTGTACAAAAATCCCCCTTTTCCCGAAGTATTTTGAGAAATTTTATGTCGATTCAAGAAAGTCCCAAAATTCCTTTGGGAAAAATGCGCCTTTTCAAATCGATCGAAAAAAAGTCGCATTTTTTCCCAAAGTATTTTTGAGATTTTTTGATCTTTTCGAAAAAAGTCGCATTTTTCCCGAAACATTTTCGAGACTTTTTGTGTCGATCCGAAAGTCTCAAAAATCTTTCGGGAAAAAAGCGTCTTTTCTTCGAATCAATCGAAAAAGGCGCATTTTTCCCGAAGAATTTTCGAGTATTTTTTGTATCGATTCAAGAAAATCTCAAAATACCTTGGGAAAAATGCGACTTTTTCGATTGATTCGAAGAAAAGACGCTTTTTTCCCAAAATAATTTGAGTAATTTCCTTGATAAATGAGGAATGTATCCATAATATTTTGGGAAAATGTGGACTTTTTATTCTCAGCAATCGATCCTATATTTTCTTATACTCTTTTACCCCAATTTATTTTTTATTCAGTTTTTTTGGTCAAAATAAATATTTTTTGCTCTTTTACCTGTGATTTTTTTTGATCGACAAAATTTTTTGAATGTCTCGAAAAATCAGCGAATCAGACTGAACTGGAGGAAAAAAATGTAGATTTGAATTCTGCCTGTATATATATTAATCATAGAAGCAACTTTACATCACTGATCACAATTTTAGTCAAGTAAATATTTTTTCCTTTTACTCCATCCCTATAATCAAATCACTTGATCACTCATTATCATTTTCCGTTTTCCTATTTCATTCAAGTAACATGCAGATTTATGATATCGACCAAGTTGAGCAAGAAAACACTATTTCGAAATGTTTACTTGTTCTGGAAATAAAAACAATTCTTACTATTCCCTTGTACATCATTGCGTTTTTCTGTATTTTGGGAAAAAGTCAAAACTTTCAACACCATTTCAGAATGATGCTGGGTTTTCATGTGTTTTTGTTAGTGTTTTTTTTGAATAATACAAAAAATGTTGTGATATTTATTTACAGGTGTTTATGTGAAGATCTTTACGGCTTCATTCTAATGCGCCCCATTGTTTTCCTTCCTGTAGTTGGTATTTATGCAGATGGTTTACTCTCAAATATTTTTCACATAAACCCGTTCATTCAAATTGTTGGATTTTTCTTATTGATTCATATCAATGCCGGAGTTATTCTTCATATTTGTTTATTCCGGCTCAAAGTGATTATTCCAATATCTTTTAAATGTTATAGTTTGGTGGTTAAAAGTGGAAAATGGTTTATAGCTCTTATGTATTTTTTCTGTATTACTTCCACCTCGATATTCTTGTTGTTGCTGGAAGATCAGAACGAGGCAAAATTCTACATCTCTCAGGCAAAAATAATTTCAAAAAATAAATTTATGTATAATAATTTTAGACAGTTTCACCACTTCCAACAATGTTTTGGTCCGACAAATATGTGGTTTCAACGGCGAAATCTAAAAACTTTTATAGATTTCTCTATACGTGTTTATGTTTTGTTGTCAGCAACATTTCTATGTGTTCTTGTGTTGTACTAACCGCATTTGGTGTACTCTACCGGACAAAATCCAATATATCAGCAAAGGTTGTAGAAGCACAGAAAGTACTATTAAAAGTGCTTATTATTCAGGTATACATTTTTTTCTGACCTATCAAAAGGACATATTTCAGATGACAGTAGTAGTAGCATTTCTAATTCTTCCTAACACTGTTGTTGGATTCTCTATGAAATATGATTTGCAATCACTACCAACATTAATCATTTCTTTGAGTCTTGTGATGTCTCATGGTTCTTTTTCAACAGTTACGTTGATTTTTGGCACTAAGCCTTATCGTCAAGAAGTTACGCAAATATTCGGAAAATTTAAATATTGTTATTGCACTAAACGACATTTATTACCCAACAATACTATTTCTCCAATCGTATGAGGTTTCTTCAAAAGCTGGATACCAACCTTGCATAAGCTATAGTTTCGTTTTACCGTTAACACTTGTTTCATTAATTTTCAAAACTTCCCGATACATAAAATTAGTTTAAAACTCTGATATACATCATTTCGCAATTGATCTTAGCTAGAGCTAGCTAGAGCAAAACTTAATAGCTTTGGCCATTCTTTTTTTTCTAACACTATAATTATCAGTCACTTGTTTTATTGGCGTTTCTTATTCAATTTTTTTCTTCTCATAAACTCATTTAATTCAATTGTTATGCAGAACTTTGATATAAACCCAATTGAGCAGGAAGAATTTATCTCGAAATGTTCATTTATTATGGAAATAAGAACTATACTTACTTTGCCATTTTATATTCTTGCATTGCTTTGTATCTTTATGAAAAGTCAAAACTTTCAAAAACATTATAAAACAATGCTGGCAGTTCATGTTTTTTTGTAAGTTTTATTTCATCAAACAATTATAAAAACCTATTCTTCAGTTGTCTCATTGAAGATATTTATGGATTTATTTTCATGCGACCTGCTGTTTTTCCTCCAGTCATTGGTGTTTACACCGATGGTATTCTTTCCAATATTTTTAATATTCATCCTTATATTCAAGTTGTTGGATTTTTCCTCATAATTCATTTGAATGCAGGAGTCATTCTTCATATCAGTTTTCATCGACTAAAAATTGTAATTCCAATGTCATTTCGATTCTATAATTTGATGATCACAAAAGGAAAATGGTTCCTTGTTCTCATGTATATTTACTGTATGCTTTCAATGTCAGCTTTTGGATTGTTGATTGAAAATCAAGAAGAAGCTAAAATATATATATCACAAGTTAGGAAAACAAACATTTCTCTGTATCACTTGCCATTATTTCAGACAGTATCCCCTCTTCCAACAAATTTTTGGTCCGACAAATATGTTGTATCTTCAGCAAAATCTCAAAACTTTCAACATTTTTTGCATTATTCTGTGTTTTTTGTCATCAACAATGTTGTGATTTGTTTCACTGTTGTAATCGTTGCTTTTCGTATTCTTGATCGAACAAAAGCCAATTTGTCAGTAAGGGTTCTAGAAGCACAAAAATCATATTTGAGAGTACTTCTGATTCAAGTAAGGAAAATTAACAAAAAAGCAATTATCCATGATTTTTTAAAGGTGATTGTTGTCATTGTATTTCTGATCATCCCATTTACTGCATTCGGAATCAATATAAAATATGATTTGCAATCGCTAACACTTTTAATATCTTCAATAGTTCTTACGATATCACATGGTTCAATATCAACTCTTACCCTTATGCTCAGCACAAAATCCTACCGTCAAGAATTCGCCCGAATATTCGGAAAATGCAAATGTTTTCCTTGCACCAATCGACATTTATTACACAACAATGTCATTTCGTCAATCCGATGAGGTTTCGTCTAAAATTGAATACACATGTTTTTCTCTTTTTTCATTTTTCTTGTAAATTTTTGACTGATCGAATGAAGAAAAATTGCGAGAAAAAAGTGCTGGCTGGAATGTGGGTGGGATTTGATCAATGGTTTTGTGGTTGTAACATTCGTTTTTTTGGATAGATTTTTTGTTGAAACAGGTGACATGCGCTCTATTGAACACTTTTGAAAATGAACTTTTATGAAATTAACTTGATGAAATTTTCAAACGTGAAGTTCCACGTGAAAAACATTTTCTAGAGATTTCATTTCCAGTTTTTTTTCATTTCTCAAAATCTAGTCCAAAATCCCTTTCAATATCTCAAAATGAAAATCTATGTTTATTGTTTTGTTTATTTCCGATTCATCTGGAATTTTCAGACAACAAAAAAACACATCTGCTTCTTCTCTCGATACATAATTTTTCTACTCCACCCCAAAAAACTTCTTCTTTTTCTTCATCGTTTTTTTGTGATTCGTTCTCTCCTGAATTTTATCTCTCTTTTCTTTCTTTTTCGATTCTAATATCACACAACACAACATGGCAAAGTGTGGGCGAAGAAAACGAAAAACGAAGAATAAGAAGATGTCTCGGGCGGCACACAAAATGAAAGATTGGTTAGCCACGCCCACATTTTTGCGGATAGACATACTTTTAGTTAGTTCTCATATCTTGTTCTTGATTTCTTTGCTTCCTGATTCTTTGTTTTTGTTGTTTGTGCTTTTTGCTTTTGAAATTGATTCCTGAATTTGAATTTTTTAGTTGAATCATGTCGGACGTTGAAGACGAGTACGAAGACGAGGAGGAGCTCGAAGAGGAAGACCAAGGAGCCGATGAAAATCAAGAGCCAGAATCAGAGGTGGGTACGGTATACCGGCAGTGATAAACTACGGTAGATAGAGAAAATACTGTGTTAATAACTAAACATAAATTCTATCAGATTGTTAGAAGTTTTAGTATTCATAGTTAAATTTAAAAATCTCAAAAATTTCTGTAATGAAAAAAAATCTGATTTTCGTCTTGCAACACGTGGATAACTCGAATTTTCAGATTTCTGGAAGTTTTCTTTTTTTCGTGTAAAAATAATTTTCGAAGTTAGATTCTGAAAGGTTTCAAAATTAGAACTCCCCGTATTTTTCTATGTATCAAACCGGAAGTCTGCAATTCACAAAATTCTACACTTCTGAAAATTGAAAATCTAAGTTATCCAATTATTGTTTCACCTCGTCTTTTTTGAAAATCGACAGAATTGAAAGTTTCATAAACTCTCCACGTGTCATAAATTTTCCAAATTTTACAATTTCCCATTTTACAACGCGTTCCAATTTTATTAACAATAGTTCAACTTTTTCGAACCGACAACAAAAACAACAACAAAAGTTGTTAGAGAAATTTTGCCATTTCATCTTCTCGTCAGCCAGTCTTTCCCCACATTGTTGTAATACGCGCCTGCGGGAGTTAGCTCATTTCAGTGGAAGAGACAGATGAAAATCTCTCACTATCTAACACTATTTCTCTCGCTCTCTCGCTTGCTCGTTTTACACTTTTTTCAAGCCGATGTGTATTGGCAATCAAAAATATTCAGAAGGGATCGAGAATGAAATGAAAAGCTTATTAATTTTTTTTTTAATTCGAGGAAAGAATGAAAAACAAAACCAAATATCAGATGAAATATAAATACATTTCAGGCGGCTGATGAGCCAGAAGAGGCTGCTCCAGCTTCACCACCAGCTGCTGCTTCACCAAAAGCCGCTGCACCACCAGCTTCATTGAAATCGCCAACTCCAGGAGCTCAAGTTCAATTCACTCCATCAATTCCACAATCCGTTTTGAGAAGACAACAAAACTATTCCGGTGGAAAACCATCAACTGTTCACACCAAGGAAAAGCTCATGAAATCCGAAGGAATTATCCCAATTCAAGCCGGATCCAACAAATATGCTTCTCAAAAAGGAATGACCGGTTTTGGTGTTCCTCGTGACGTCATCGATAAGGTCAAATCTGAAAACTTGGCTGAAATCACCGATGAGAAGAAGATTGCCAACTTGAAGGGATCAACCTGGTTGCAATCTGGTACCAACAAATTTGCCTCTCAAAAAGGACAAACCGGATTCGGTTGTCCAAGAGATGTCAACTATTTGACCAAAGGAACCGGAGGAGCTCAAGAAGTTCCAGAAGAGAAAGCTCGTGCTACCAACGGTATTGTTCCACTTCAATCCGGAACCAACAAATTGGCTTCACAAGCTGGTATGACTGGAATTGGTATGCCAAGAATTGTCGATGTCCGACGAACAACAGATCAAGATCGTGATTCGCAAGGATTCATCCATCTTCAAATGGGAACCAACAAATTTGCCAACCAAGCCGGTATGACTGGATTTGGTATGCCAAGACATAACATCACCAAGTGAGTTCAAGCGATAGAATTTTGAAATTTATTTAAATTTTTCTAACTTCTAGATACAAGGATGAAGTTCGTGGAGATATGCCACATGACGAAGGATCTCTTTCAAGACAAACATCTGGATGGAAAGAGGGAGCTACCCAAGCTGGTATGTCTGGCTTCGGTGCTTTCCGTAACAACACTGTCGCCTTTATGCAATCACAAGATCAACGATCACAAGGAATGATCCCATACCAAATGGGAGTCAATTTCTTGGAATCCCAAGCCGGTAAGACCGGATTCGGACAACCACGTCAAGTCTACACTCCATTCACCGACGACACTCACGAGGATTTGCCAGCCGATTTGGCCAGACAACCCGATGTTCCATTCTGGTCGGGACAACACGAAGCACAACACGCCAATCAAACCGGTATGACATCTTTCGGAACTCCTCGCGATGTTCGTGGTGAATATGTGCGCCGTATGTGGTAATTATAATAATTTTGCTAATTTTTTCATAATCTTTTCTTTTTCACCTTTAATCTTTCGAATAATACAAGTTTATTTCCTTTTGTATAAACTTTATTGATGAATTCCATCGTTTTTGAGAAATTTTCAGGTGAAGAATTGAATCGAAAACCCGAATCTATGCAATCTCTAGCTTTTTTGTTTGTAATTATACTCAAACTATGTTAATTACAAGATATATAATGATGTTTTGTTTTCGGTTTGCAGTAGGGTTTTGTGAAGTTGTAAAAACAATTCAATAAAAAATAAAACAAAATGAAAATAATTTCAAAATAAAAAAAGTTCGCAATTTCGCGTGTACACATTTTTTTCATTTTCACTTTTTTGATAATCCAAAAAATCTGGTGCATAAATCTGTTAGCACCCCAAATGTCATGACCAAAACTACAACCCATGCATAAAATTTCTAACCAAAAATCTAATAATTTCTCAAATTTTTCCCCAAAAACTCACATAAATCATCAATCGGTTGTTTCTTCATCACATTCCATTTTCCTGAAGACGATTGTCCAATCTGAAAATTCGAGCACTCAAATCCGGAAGAAAATACTAAAAAAAAAACAAACAAAAGCAGAAAAAAAAACAAAACCGATGATTATTGATTTTCTTCAAACACATGGCCGAGAATACCAAAATGGTCAGCCGTGCGGCCAAGTCCCCCACTTTTTTTTATTTTTTTTTCGTTTTGTTTTTTGCTTTGTTTTTTTGTGGTGAAACATACTTTTTTTGTCAATTTCAAGCTTCTTCAATTTAAAAAATTGTATATACATTTTTAAACTTATTCCGTCTATTTTTACAATCAAGTCTTTATTTTTCACTTGTGTCACAAATTTTCAAAATCCCCCCAAAAGTGTACCGTCACTAGTGAGTTTTTAATTGTCTATGCTCATATATATTTGTTTCAATAGTCTTTCTTTTACAAACAACCAAATTTGTTGATTTTTTGTTTTCACGTGTTCATTTCTTTTTTATCTTTATTTTTTTATTGAAAAACATGAAACGCTGAATATTTCCATCGGTTTTTTTCTCACGTGAAAAAATCATCAAATTTGGTTGTTTCTGAGAATGAGTGTCCGTTTTAGATACCCTTTTTCGCGCAATTTCTTTTTTCTCACATCTGCTGTCTGATTCTCTCTTTTCTCCTCACTATCTCTTACCTTTCTTGTGTATACTTTTGGTTTCCAGGCAACCAAAACCAAAATGATTTGAATATTTTTTACATTATTTCAATCTCACAACAAAATGGACGAAGAGAAGAAATACGTCAACTTCACTGGATTTATTCGAGTTTATAAATTATTCCGAAAAAATAAACTGGAACATGCGTCGATGTTATGCACTAAATTGCTTCAGAAAAATCCACTCGATCAGGTATGTCCTTCAGGAAAAAAAAAACTTTTTCACCAAAAAAAATATGTTCAGGCGACTTGGGCTTTGAAAATGCAATGTATTTCGGATGGGACATATGTGGATGAATTGGATAATGAAGATGTTGGAATTGCTGAAACGTTTTTGGAGCAAAATGTGATTGCACCGAATGCGAGACCTGGCACAAGTTTTCAACGGCCAAAAACCACCGCGAAGGGAATTAATCCAATTTTGCGACCAACAACAAATGCTGGACGACCAGTTTCAGGAGTGGTTCGACCAATGAGTTCGTTGAAAACTGGAAGTATGGATCAAGCTGTGAGAACTGCAAGAACTGCAAAAACAGCGAGAGCTGTGAGTAGTACATCAGCAAGAAATATGAGACTTGGAACATCATCAATGGCCTCAACAAATGAAATACAAATTGTGAATTTGGCACGATTGAATATTGATAAATATGGATCTGATCCTTTGGTAAATCGACAACTTTTTGAATATGTTTTCTATTTTATGGGAGATATCAAAGCAGCTCATCAGATTGCTGGATGTGCAACAAAGGCTGCTGGTTTTGATGATTGGTATTGGAAAAATCAGCTAGCAAAATGCTATTTTCGATTAGGAATGATTGGAGACGCTGAGAAACAATTGTTATCATCTTTAAAACTTCAAAGCCTTGTCGAAACCTACGCATTACTCGGAAAAGTCTATAATCGTCTTGATCAACCAATGTCTGCAATGCGATATTATAAAGAAGGTATTGAAGTATATCCAAATGATGTGACACTTTTACTTGGAATGGCAAGAAATGAAGAATTATTGGGAGAATATCAGAATTCAGTTGATATTTATAAAAAGATTTTGAGTGTTCAAGCAAATAACATCGAAGCAATCGCATGCCTTGCAACAACTTATTATTATAGTGGAAAGCCTGAAATTGCACTTCGATATTTTCGAAGAATTATGCAGATGGGAGCAAATTCAGCTGAATTGAATATGAATATTGCATTGTGTTGTATGGCTTCTCAACAATATGACTTGGCTATTCAATCAGCATTACGGTAGGTTTTTTTGAATCAACCTTACCACTATTATCTTGTAGTATAACTTCTGATTCTAATCAGGACTTATACTGATTTTTAAAATCAGTATTAAAAAAATATATTTTTTAGTGCACAATCAACGATGACTGAAGACGTGGCAGCTGACATTTGGTATAATATTGGGCAGATTATGGTAGATGTTGGAGATTTAGTTTATGCAACAAGAGCATATCGAATTGCTTTATCACATGATCCAGATCATAGTGAATCATTGGTAAATCTTGCAATTCTGAAACATCGTGAAGGTCGATTTGATGAAGCTCGCTCACTTTATATGTCAGCACTTTCGAAAAATCCAGGAATGTTCGAAGGAAATTTCAATCTTGCATTGGTTTATTATCAACAAGGAAAATATAATGAATCTCGTCAACTTTTGAAACAAGCATTGATTGCATTCCCTGAACACGATCATTGTAAAAAACTAATGAAGACAATTAACGGGATGTTCGAGTCAGTGTAATATGATTCCTTTTATGATGACTTGCAAGAAACTCAATACTTTTCCCTTGTTGTGTGAAATTCATTTTTACTAGCAACCCATATGTGACACAACATGCTAAATTTTTATTACTATTTTCTTTTTTACCTAATAAATTGTATGAATCCTGTGGTTTTTGGTACACCTTTAGATGTTTTGTTGATTTTGGATCATCCGCGATTGATTTCTGTTGACTTAAAAAAGATCAAGTATTGAAATTTTTGTTGAATTATGCATTGAATATAAATTCAAAGAAATAAATGGTCGAGAAATTGTGGAAGAAGCTGATGAAGTTTTGGGAATTACGATGGAAAATGTGGAAAGTTCTGAAAAATCAAAAACTTTTCAAATGCAACAGAAAAATGTTCGAACTTTGAGAAATCGAAGAATATTAAATATAAGATCGGATGAGAACTTTGATTTCGCAGAATATCCTAAAGATTCGCATTCGGTACAACTGAAATTCACCTCAAATTTAAAAAATTCTTCAGAACTTGCATTAAATCCACATTTTGCAAAAATTCCAATTGAGAAAATGGTGAGCCAAATTTTTTGAAGTTCAAGAAATGTTTATAATTTTAGAGCAACGATGAATGGGAATTCGAAATCTTAAAATCCTATGTTCAATGGGTTGTGCAGAAAAACGAGTCTTTTGAGCAAGCTGTTTTTGAAATGAAAATAAGTAGGAAAATACCAAAGATGGTATCAATTATAACAACTCTCATGTATCTCACAAATATTTTATTGATTTTTGAAATATTTCCAGTTTTTTCACTGGACTTCAATATTAAAACTGATTGGGTGAGTTTTTTTGTTGATAACAATGACATGCAATCCATCAAAAAAATTTTAAAGCGGATTTAATTTCTGAAATTTTTGATACGTAAATAATACAGGATTTGTGCGTAATGGAATTTCATTAAAATTTCAGAAATGTTGTTTTTTATCTCCAACAAATAAGTTTTGATCCAACAAAATTTGAATGGTAAATACTTTTTGATTTTCATGACGTAAAAGTAGACGTAAAAACACCTGGTTTTTAAAAAGTTTATCATTTTTTATCGGAAATTTTAAAACTGACTGATTGTGAGTGAGTTTTTTTATTGGTATCACAAATCATTAGATCCATCAAACATTTTCAAATGCGGATATAATTAATGAATGTTTTTATACGTAAATGATACAGGATTTTTGAAAAATTATCAAAGATAGTTATAAAATCTTTCAAAATTCCAGATCAATCTTCTGTGTGTCCAAGTTCTAATCACACTGATCTCAGCTCCTCAAGCTCTTGGCAAGTTCCACCGCTATCTTCTCAGCCAACTCCTACTCTCTACACTTATTTGTCTATCCAAAAATGTTCTACCATTTTTTCTATTTCATTTACGCTGTTGTCCAATCGAATCAGATCCATCTCCTCCACTTTTTCCATCACCAAGTGACCAATTCAGTTTGGATACGGAAAGAGCAAAATGTCACGCAGCTATGGATTCTGCACGTGCTGAATCTCTTCGAAGTCCACGCGCGGCTAATTTCGATATGTGCATGGTATGTTTTTCTTTTTTGAATAGCAAGATTTGAAAAAAAAGGAGAATTTCAGGCTGAAGTGAAGTTCACGATGGCAAATTTCAACGAGGTTCTAAATTTACATTCATCTTCAGAATGGCGACGAAAATTATGGCGAAATGCTTATCGAAGATTTGAAATCTGTATTTTTATAGTTTTCCAATTGATCAATATTATTTTATACATTACTTTTTGAAACAATATTTCCAAATAAATTTATTTCATTTATTATCAGTTCATAAACAACACATGAGAGCAAAAATATGGTATGAGAGATCTAAAAACGCCACGACAGAAAAAGTAAAAAAACACGAAAACAAAATAGACAGACAACGGGCTTTGTATAAGGGAAGAGGAAGGCGAGTATAAAAATGACATTGTTAGTTTTGTATTTCGGGGAGTTAGTTGAAACAAGAAACAACAAAAGCATCACAGAATTAAAGAGACGGAAAGGAAACGAAGTCAACCCACAGAATCGAATATAAATTGTTTTGGAAAAAATACTTGAAGAGAACAAAAGAGTTCAAGAAAAATTGCTTATTTTGTACTACAAATCGCGTTCATCGGCACCCGCACGATTCAACCCGCATATCGGCATATTCTTTTATCACTATTCTGAAAAAAATTGTTGGGGTAAGAGTTGAAAGGATGAAAAATGAAGTTTTAAAAGAACTTACACATTATCTGTATCCATGTAGAGTATCGAAAGAGGACTCGTTTCTGTTGGAACACAACAAGGAGGTGGGACCTGAAATTAAAAAAAAAAAATAGTAGCAAAAATAATAACTTATAAATCTCACCTCCTCGGGGTTCAATGAATGCAACAAGGCTTGAATAATCGCATGGTTCGACGCATTCAAACTTGCCGGCATCACACTGGGACACGATCCTTGACACTGGAAAGCATCATAGCCTTCTGAAAAAAAAACATCCCGTTTGCATTTTTCCAAACAAAAAAAACTCACTCGGCGCCATAATCCAATCCTGCCATCCCAACTCGTCAAAATCCACATAAAGTTCGGTCTTTCGACACAGATTGTTTGATGTGGATTGATCGTAAACATGATGTTTTTTGCCCTAAATATCTTATGAATCAAGAAATCTATAAAATCGATCTCACCTTCTTTCGATTTTTTCGTTCGTTGGGTGTATCCGCACTTCTTCTCCTTCTTCTCCTCCTCCATTTTTCATCCGAAAATACAATAAGTGGAGCACTTTGCGCTTTTGCATATTGTAGTTGACTGATTGTTGAAGTGCTTGCAATTTGATCAAGTTCAGCACCTTCGATGTAAAATCTGATGGTATTGTTGTGATTGATCGCAGCAGCAGTCACATCAAAGTCAACCCAATGATCTTCGGATAATATTGATGAGCGATTTTCGATGAGTTGAAGGGTCTAAAAAATAAAATGAATTGAGAAGAAACCATAAGAATAGTCAACTAACCTCAACGTCATCAAGATAATAAACTTTTACATTAGTGGAATTCGGGTGTAATCGAAGTTTTAATTCGGCTCGAATCACTTGCTCAGCTCTTGCAGCAACCGATAAATTATATGATAACATAAAACCTTTATGAGTCTCCATAATATCTCTAGGATAATAATGTCGAACCCAATCAGCTTCATAATCCGAATCGTGATAAAGATCCCAAACATGTTTCGGTATATCAACATTTGGTCCAGATTGTAAAGGAACACCTTCCAAACCAAATTGTTTCAATAATTTCTGTTTTTCAAGATTCATATTCATAGTGGTTACTGTAGCAGTTGTTGTTGTGGTGGTAGAAAAAAGAAGGAGAAGAAGAAGAAAGGCGGACAGCAGTTTTGAATTTTTCGTCGTTATTGTTGTCCGCTCGTCGTCGTTCATAGTTCAGATAGGCTCATTGACAGAGCATTTATTGACATATTATTATTATGAAAGCGGCGACGATGTTGTTGTTGGTTGTATTCTGATTCTGATGGTGGAGATATTTTATGACACTGTTGCGCGGCGACGGTGACAATCAATAACAATATGCGACTTATCGCATATCAAAACTGCAAATAATTTGAAATTGTTTGAGGGCTTGGAAGAGTTTTGGAAAATTCAAGAAAAAATTCAGGAAAAATCTCAGGAGATCCTCCTTAGAAAATTTCCAAATAAAATGACTACATGCGTTCACGAAAATAGAAAAAAGAGTACAGCTCTAAAAATAGCACATAAAAATATTATTTTCTCTGACAACAATGTTTCTATGTTTTTCTTTCCAAAAAAATCCTTTTTTTGCGAAGGCGTTTCCAAAATTGGCTGCAATCATACATTTTTTTGTTCAAGTCAGTCTGTTTGCAAGAATCCTTTTCTGCTCTGTAACTAGCAGAAGAAGAGCAAAAGCGAAACAAAAAACGAGTTGACTGATTTATTCAACTCTTGGGGATTTCAAGAAGTCGACGGGTTCACACCACATTCCGAACAGGGGCACAAAACGAATAAATGGATGAGAATAAAGAAGAAGAAGAAGAAGAAGAAGAAGAAGACAATGGGATGTGAAACAGAAAAGTAGAAAAGATGGGAAGCCTGAAAAAGAGAGCAAAATCCCGCGAAGAACAAAATGATATTTGATACGGGAGACCCGTCGGCTAACTTCAAACAACATTTTTGTTTCTCGTGCCGTTGAGGAATGTTGTTGAGATTTCTGAATTCATGGTTGGTTCATGTTTTCAGAGCAAAAATGAAAAAAAAATGGTTTTTGAGTTTTTTACAGGGTTCTTCTCAAGTTCTTGTTGAAATCAGGAAAAATGACCATGAAATTTGAGATTGAACTTTGAAAAACAAAAAAATCTGTCATGTGCTTGAACACATGAAACACCTTTCTGTTTTTCGCAAAAATTCACAACATTTCGAAAAAAAACCCAAAAAAAAAGCCTGCTACCGTAACCATGCCTCATAAAAAGTCTAATTGGGACATTCTGGCGCCACTGCCAAAGGTCGTCTTAATTATCCCAAAAAAAAACTAGATTTTTATTCTGAACATCGCCAAAAAAGTGCAGAATGAGCTGAGCACAGACCAGAGTTGTTTTAAATACGAAAAAGAAAAAGTGAAGTCCAGATGTGTTTGATGAAAACTGAAATTGAATTAAAAAAAGAGAAGAAGATTCGGAATGCGGGTAGATAATAAAATCTCGAAATGACGTGTGGAGTACTTTTATACCAATTTTGGACATGAAAATTGTGACGTAGGAGCAAAAGTTTTCAGCGAGGAAGGAAGAAATTTGAGATGGTTTACAGGAAGTTCAAAAATATATAAATACGTAAGAATAATATTATAAATAGAAGAAGAAAAGAAATAATAACAAAAAATGGGCGGAGGGTGTGGGTGGGTGATCCAGACAAAATATAATTAGAGATAAATGGAAGTGAAGGATAATATTCTAGGAATAATATTGTCTATTTTGCAGAATGTTCTTTTGAACACTGAAAAAATGTCAATGTCAATGAAAAAATTGTGTAAACCAAAAACAAAAACAATTCAAGGAGGAGACAAAACTATAAAAAAGTGCAATTATATATCGAAAGTATCTTATAACAATTTACATGTGTTCCAAATTCATTTTCATGATCCGAATCACAAGCAAATAAATCAATTGAAGACACAGATGTTCCTCTTCTTTTCTCTGTTTTTTTTGTTGAACATGAAAAATCTCGTGTTCGTTTTTTGAAACAGAAACAGAAACATCAGCAGATTTTTGGTTATACCAAAAGATCGAAAAAGAACTTGAACAACAAAAAAATAGTTGGTACTTTTTTTTGGGGGGAGTGACTAATAGAAGTGTATTGTTTGGAGGGACAAAAGGTGAGAAAGTCGGAAAAAAAGTTGAATAGAATGGGTATTAGGAATATCAGTTGTGTGCGAAGACATTTTTCAAATGTTGTTATGTTGTTTGGAACGGAGAAAACTTTCAAACCAGCAGCTTATTAGTTTTCAGATAAATCAGCTTTTAAAAACTGTCTACGCGAATTGATCGAATTTTAAATGCTCGAAAAATTTCCAGTCAAAAATAGGTTTCAAAAAACTTTTATTTTTTTGGGTTGAACAATGTTTTGTTTTGCTAGTCACAATAATATAGAATTTAACAATCACAGGTGAATAGTTCGCTCGGATTTAGATTTCTAGAAAATTTTAGTTTCTGAAACTTTTTCCGAATAGGTCCTTAATGAAATCATTAGAAACTATCTAACTGAACCAGTGAACATCTAAATCAATAGAACTTATTAAAAAACGAGAAAATCCAAATGTCACATGAACTTTTACTAACATTTCATTGAATATCAGTTCAGATTCAGAACATTATTTCACAAAGTTCATTTTTCAGGAAACAAATCCAGAAACTAATATGGGATTCTATAAAATATAGTACAATGAACATAATGTCTACAGTAATCCAAAAAATAAATCTGTCCAAAAACAATATTTTTCAAAAAATCAAAATCGAATGAAAAAAGTATCGAAAGCATTAAGAACAGAATGATGATATCAAAAAGCCTAGGCTCGACTGGAACATGATAAGATAGACCGAAAAAGAAGAGCGACAGTGTGAGAAGCGATGGAAAAAATATAGAAGAATAGATGGAGGCCTTTTGGTTGTGCTCTTGAGATGCGAAGAAATCCGAGAGAAAGAAATTGCTGTTTTTTGATTAATGTTTCTGAATGTGGCGGCGGCGGCGGCGGCCGATTGGAAGAGGACAACAGTCGGTTATTCTTCTTCTTCTTCTTCTTTTCTGTTTCGTTTTTTCATCAGCTTGTTCATTCGATTGAAAATGGATTGATATGTGCTAATTGAAGAAATTGAAGAAGAAGAAACATAAAATGATAGTTCAACAACACGTGTAAAAGAACATCTTATGCCAAACAATAGGAGAAAAGAGATTTTGATTTATTATTGTATGTTGCTTAGCTTGGATCTTTGGAAATTTGCCAACAAAAAAAGTAGCGCGACATTTGAAATGCGAAATGCGCGACACATGTGTGTCAAACAAAGAACTACAATATAATCAAGATAAATTAGGCTTCATTAAAAAGATCATAAAGGTGGTGCCGAAAGAGACACCTTTTTTCGGCTATTTCCAAAACCTATCCAAAATTTCTAAAGTGAAAAGACGAGAACAAAAATGATTGATAACTAAAAAAAAAAGACCCCAAACTTGGTGTTATTGTTTTATTTTTGTTTTGTTGTCTCATCTTTTCTCTCTAAAAAAGAACCCATCCAAAAATAGAAAATACTTATAATATCACGTTGGTTGATGACCTTTTGTGCGGCTGCGGGAAGAAACACAACCGAGAAAAAATATTCGAAGAGCGAATAAATGAAACGGGAAGAATTGTTTCGCTTTGTATGTTTGCGACAAGATTAACGAGACAAATGTGTTTCGTAGCACTTTTGTGCTTCTTGTGTTAAAGTTTTGATTATTTTTGCGTGGGTTAGAACAGAAAAAAAATGAAGGTAATGCGGGGAGGAAAGTTTGGAGCTATTTACACATTTTTGCAAAACTGATTGAACTGTGGTTCCTGTTTCTAGTTTGGTTAAAAAACTGTTTCAATAATTTTCAAAATTTGTGAATATACCTAATTCGTTTTGACGGAAAACTAGTGCAAATCTTAGAAACAATTTAATTGTAAGATCATTTAAAAACACTTTGATGTAGACCTAAAATTTCTACTGTATCAGAAATGTTCTGAGTTTTTTATTGGAAACTGCTTCAGATTGTGATCAGGTGAAAACCAAATATCTACTCACAATCAATTCAAATAATTTTTACTTCGGGCCAAAAGTTCAGTATCAAAAAAATAAATTCCTGGTTGTCCGAAAAAATTCTAAAAATATCTCACAATTTGTCTGAAAAAAACTACTTCCATTTTCTTATCTTTTCCCAAAACTAATATCAATAAAGTGTGAATTTCAGCGCCATAAATTCTCTATTATTTTTGCCATGATCAATCATTGACCAGATCAATACAAAAAACCGAGTACATACAACAAAAAGTCACATGTTTATTCACCGTGTAAAATATCACGCTAAAAATAAGAAGAACGAACAAAAAATCATTGTCAGTTAGAGATACAGTAATCATAGGGTATCAATGTCTAATTTCGTCAAATGATATTTTTTGCCTGCTTTGTATTTACTCCAAAGCTTAACAATGTTAAGAATTCGGATTAACAAAAACTTCGTTTTTTTCTTTTATTCCCTTCTTTTTTGCGTTTCGTATTTTCACTACGTAAAACAGAAATTGAACATTTCATGTATTTATGTATGTAAATCGCAAAAAACACAAACTATACAGAAAAATACTAAAATTTACCCGCGAAAAAGGCAGACAAAGTATGGGGAAAAATATGTACAAAATTTGAGAAAAAACTCAACAAAAATTAGAATGAACATTGAAAAAATGAAACCGAGATTGAAAGTGAGAAGGGATCGGGTTGGACTATTTTTTTGTTTTCTAGAAGAAAAAATATATAAATAAGTGTGCGTCAAAAAAGTGATAATTTGAAAAAAGCCTGAGCAATTTAATAAGTGACTTGATAAAGAAAAAAGTTGGTTTTAAAACAAACGAAAAATTTAAAGACTTCGTCTAGTTGATACATTTCGTTCAATTCTCGCAGGAGATGGTGGATGTTGGTGTTCTTCACCATCAAATGGTGGAGGAGGAGTTGAACTTGTCGGTGTGTTTGTGGATGTTGGTTGCATTTCAATGTTGTTTGAAGTTAGCGGCGGAACATTGGCGGCGGTTCTATAACCGGAACATTTTCAAATACTTTAGGGTTCTTTGAATATTATAGGCTTGAGGGTTCTTTGAATATTTTTTTGTAAAAAAATTATTTTTGGATTTTCAAACAAAAAATATAAACAAAAATTATTTTTGAAAACCAACAAAAAAGAAAAAAAAATTAGAAAAACGATATTTTTTAGGTTATAAAATCGATGATTATTCTTTAATTGTAAGAAACTTTAGTTTTTTTGTAGAATTTTTCAAAACTCCAAACATTATTTTCAAGTTTTCAGCATCACATTAAAGTAATGCATTAATAATCTACTGATCAAAAAATAATATTTTTAATCTTTAGATTCAAATAAGAAAAATAAACACTGTTTGAATTTTCAATTTCATCAAATGTCTACTTTTGTTCAGAACTTTTCAAAAAAAAAAACCCCCTTCCCCAAAAAACTCACCCAATAACCGTATCCTTGGTGGCATCTTCATAAGATGGCAATGGCGGAAGTGAAGAATCATTTCGTCTCGGTCTTCCAACTGCATATGGTGGAGGTGGTTGAATTCCAGCCGCAACAAATGGCAAAATTCTCAAATCATCTCGACTAATTGTGGTCATAGTTCCAGGTGCTCCATTTCGATCCAATCCATAAATCGCAGCGGCTCGAGTCATTTCATCTCTTCGCGAATTTGTGAATTGCGATTGAACTTGCATTCGATGTTTCATTAATAGATACATAGAAACAACTAATACAATTATCATAACAAGGCTGAATACGGTTCCAGATATATCTCGACTGAATAATTCCCCGCCCTGAAAAATGAATAGGTTTGTAAAATATTGGAAGCTTCAGAATAGGACCTGGATGCCATTTATTTATTTAGAATAAAATCAGAATATTTTAGACAAAAAACGTGGTCCAATGCAGAATTATTCCCCCAAGCTAGGTCCGATTCGAAAACTCGAATCAAATTAGATAAAAACTTACCTCATTGGAATTTTGGCCATATCTTTGAAACCTCGAATTCGCTCTTGTTCGATTTGTGTCAATTTCACAATGATAACCCAAAAAATTGTGAGGACAACTACATCTTCCACGCATTTCAAATCCACCATTCAAACAAACTAAATCCGCACAAGTTTCTCCTTGATAAAATGGTAAACAGCTACAATAATTATGCCCGTCGATTCCTAGAAAAAAAAATGAATTTTTAGTACAGATATATATTTTCCTCACAGAAAAATTATGATAAAATATCACCTACCTACTAAAACTTGTCCTTGATCACACATTTTCTCGCAATATTCTCCAAAATATGGTTGTGGACATGAGCATCTTCTTCCCATTGATTGACTTCGATATCCGCCATTTTGACAAGCGGGAAGTTGTCGACAATGTTGATCGAGTTGAGAAGAAGTCGATTCAGGACATTTACATTGCACACCATAACCCATAAAACTCGAATTATATAATGCGGCAGCGGATAAAAGAAATGTTCCTTGAAAAACTCGACAATGATCATCTTGTTCACTTCCAAGTAGTTTTTCATCGATCGCATAATCGGATGCGGTTTCAGTCCAATTGCTCACAAGTTTTGGATTTTCAGCAATCGGTGTGCCACGTCGACAACATGTGATTTTATAGGTTCGAGAAAGCCATCGAGGTCCAAGAAAATCTACACCATGTTGAGGTTTGTCTGAAATAATTTAGGAATACTTTTTGGGCATTTTTAAGATTTTAGGGTAGGGTTATATTCTTCACAATAATTTCATTTTGTAAAAAAAATCACATTTCTCAACATTTTTGGCAATTTTTCATCCTGACACGATTTTATGACCAAGACCTCAAATTTTTTGAAAAATGTCGAGACTGGAGATTTACCCTAGTAAACTTTTTTCATAAATGCTATTACCATATTATTCTAAAATGCTCTAACCCAAAACTTTCCGGTTATTCAACTTGACCCCCATTCAATAAAAAAAAACGCAATCAATGTCAATTTTTTAATTGCAGTGAAACATAATCAAAACTGGTTTTTTTTTGAGATTTATTCATTTCATTTTATTCAATTTTCTCGCTCTCTCACATCACAAAAAATGATATTATATTATGCAATATGTATATTATAATTATTATGTATTTTATACGTACATACCTGATTTTTGTGTGGTAATGTTATTTGAAAACAAATCATCTTCGATTGTGGAAATTGAATAGACTAAAAATATGAATAGTAGAATTGAGAGTCGATAGTTCACCATTACACAAACATAAGTCACGTGCTGTAAAAAAATAAAATTGATATTGTAAAATGACAAAAAAAAACATATTGACTAACAATAGATAGGAGAAATTATGAGAAAAGTGTAGTTTCCTGAGAAAATTTCGTCACTTTTTTTTTGGTGGGTTGAAAAAAAAACTTTTGAAAAAAAAACAACTTCCACAAAAAAGTTATCACTAATCCTCCCCTTTCTCCCCCCAAAAACATCAAAAACAAAAAACAGGCAACGATTCCAGATAATAAAAAAAACTGTGTCGATAATCATGATTAATATGATATAATATATGCGAAAATTTGAAATAAAAAACCGCAAAAAAACGAAAAAGAGAGAAAAATCACACCGCGTGAAGAGAGGGAAGGAACAAGTTTCAAAAGCAACAACAAGAATTTTGAGGAGGAAAATGGTCGGGCAAAAAAATAGTATAAGGCGATTTTTGACAAATCTCTGATGGTCAAAAAATAAGCTTTTATTCCAATTTGAAATACTTACTAAACCAAAAAGGATATGTTATACAAGAATAATAATAATAATCCAATAAAGGAAAAGAGGAAAAGCTCTCCCAGGTATTTGGAAAAAGAAAAAAAAAAGTGTCAAATTTCTGTTTGCCTTTTTATACAGAAATATATATTTAATTTACATAGGAAGTAGATATGTTTCTCGGTTTCCTTTGATGAAAATTACGGTTTTCTAGAAAGCAGTAAGCAGGGAAAAAATAATAACAATAATTAAGAAAGTAAGTAGCAAAAAAAAGTGAAATGAATTATAGTTTAATAGTGACTGTGAGAGTGGGAAAAAAAGATTTGTATCAAACTGGTTTTTTTGCCTTTTGATGTTCGTTGAACTGTAACCTTTTGTTATAAATTCAAATTCGAATTTAAATTAATTTCAAATTGAAATCTATTTGTAATATTTTCTCGAAAACCAAAGAAGCTAATGGAAAACGTTACTTTAGTAGATATTTATTAATAATTCAGAAACTCGTGTTTTTGGTGAATAATAATAAAAACTCATTCAAAATCAAACATGTGTGAAAAATAAGTGGGCCATTGTTCTTTATGGCAGAAAGAAGACGGAAAACAGAGATATTTTTGTGGTGGATTTTTTTTTGAGTCCAGTAAACATTTTGGAAGTAAAAAAAGACAAACTATATTGTAGTAACAATGTAGTTGGGAATTTTTCGAAATTACACGACAAGCTTTTGATCCAAGAGAATTGCATTATGCAGAAGAACAAACTACACGGGATATTGGGTGAAACTATTAAAGGAAAATTTCAGAAGAATTTTTGAGAATATGTGAAAATTTCTTCTTTCAACCGAATTTTTATATGAGGACTACTCTAGAAAATTTTCAACTGAACCATAGCAAAATTCAAAACTAAAGAAAAACTTCGTGGCTCAAACCCAACAAAAACAAGAATTGGCCAAAACGAGAAGAAGAGATAGAAAAAATAGAACCCGGTAATCGCGAAATCCAATAGCACTTGTCGAATCGCATCGACTCGTCAACAACAATAATAAACAATAAGAAAACATGCGCGAAAAATGTTGATTTTTTGATTGCTGGCGAGGCTCTCAAGTACATGTTTCTGATCTTGGATACACTAAGCTCAACGAAACACTGTTTCATTCTAGTGTCAAACTCATAGGCCTTGGTTTTATGAAGAATATAGATATATGTGACCAAATGAACCCGGAATCATAATCAAGATAAAAAGGAACCGTCTCGCATTTTTTGACAGCCCCAAAGAAGAACAACAGGAAGACTTTCAAATGTGCCATACAATTTGTTGCTCGAGAGAAACTCCGCCCACTTTTTACGCGAGCGCGGAATTGTGCAAATATTATGTGTGATAACAGAAAAAATGTGTTTTTTTTCTCTGTATAACTGTAGTAGTATAGTAACAATAAATATATTAAGTAAAGATGAGTAAACAAAATGAATGAAAAAACGTTGAAAAGTTGCCGAATAAAATGGCGTAATATCAAATTACACAGACAGACAGAAAATGTGAAAAGAGAGAGAAAATGAAAGGTGTGAAAAAAGTAAAAGAACAGGTAAGTTCAGGTTTGACTGGTTTCCTGAATTTTAGAGGATTGTTGCAATAATGAACTGTGTGGTCTTTTGTAGATAGCTAACATTGAACGCGAAAATTCGGATTCTCGTTCAATTTTGCAACCTTTTTCGAATTGCCAATAAATTTGAAAACTGAAAAAGTTTGAACTGAATAGAACACAATTTAGAATAGCTAAAATTCAACCAGAATTTAGATTTTTTGGAAAAAAATGTAAATGGAAGGAGACTAAAATTCTTCTATTCTTTCGAATAAGAAAATTGTGAAGATTCCATTTTGATTGGAAAAATGTTCGTCATGTCACATATTTCAATCGGTGACGAAATTCTATTCAAAATTTTGCAACATTTCCGAACGTCATAGAGTAATCCAGATAAAAACTCCGCAAAACCAAAAACCATGCAAGATAAACAATATAAAACTTCAATTCAATTGAAATGCATAGCGTCTGGCAAAAAATGTCATCAATTCAAAAACTTTTTTTTTGTTGCATTGCATTTATTCAGCGCATCCAGTTCACACGTAAGTATTGCGCAAGACAGTTACGCATAAACAAATCACAAATGTCAATAAATTGTGCGGCAGCAGCAGCAGAAAACTTTGGCCGCCGCGTGCGAAAAATTTTTTTTGGAATAAGAGTGTCATGAAAAAAGGGAACGTGTGAAAGAAATCTCGTTATCATTGAAAAACATCATAAGAGGGGTTATTTAACTGTGTGAAAATCGTGGGTGGGAAAATCAAAAAATGACCGAGATTATCCGAAACATATGATTTGATCGAATCGATCGACTGAAAAAAAGTCACCTCTCTTTTTTCATTTCATTCAAAAACTAACCAACCCAACATGAAAATGATCGGCCGACCAAAAAAGTCTCTTTGTTTGGTTTTTTGTTGTTGTAAAACACATTTCATCTAACTATCTAACTCTCTTTTCCTTCTTTTTTATTTGGTAAAGTTCCTTATAAAAAATTCTCAAGAAAGTTTTTAATTGATTAATACATGGATTTAGTTAGTCAAAGAGGGAATAAAAAACGAATAATGTTGCAAACAAAAAATAATAGAGAGGCTTTTGTTGTTGTAATGTTTGGTTATGGGTGTAAAAATCGAGATGATTCGATTTATTAGGGGTGTCGAAGAAGGATTGAAGAAATAATAATTGAGGACAACACAGTTATAGTTTGCAGATTTTTTTTGTAATAAAAAAAACAATAGGAATCGAGCTAACAGTACGATTTTTTCGAAAAATGATAAGATTTTGTTTTGCAGAAATGAATCACAATGTTTTTTTCGAAAATAAAGAGAAACGTTTTGTTCGTTTCCAGAATTTATGTGAAAATTAATGGGAAAATGATTGTCATGGTTAGAGATAACAGGATTCGGAGAGATTTAAAGAGACGGAACATTTCTCTCAAAAATTGTAGACAAAGTTGAAAAAGTGAAGATATTGGTTAATCAAAAATCTGTTTTTTTTTTCTGATCTCTAAGAAAGATTCTATTTTGAGAATGAGAATTGAGAATTCCGGAAATCTGACACAAAATTAGGAAAATTAATAATTCATATCTGTGCTCACAAAACAGAAGAGACCAAAAAAACACAAATTTCTGAATTCAAACATCTGTGCTTTCTGAATGTCACAAGTTGAGAAGAAAAAATTCCAGAAACATTAGACATCGTTTCAGAGTTTATGAGAAAATTAATGGGAAAATAATTGTCATCGTCAGAGATAATCCGAAGCAAAGAGACGCAGACATTTTTTCTCATTAACAAAAACGAGACAACAACTTTTAGTTACATTTACCGTTTGACTCAACTCTACCAAAACACAAACAAATTTAAAACAGATAAAAATCTCTTTATGAATAAAAAAGACAAAACGCGAAGTATGACCCAAGATGCTGTGTTGTAAAACGACCTTATGTAAAATTACTAACTATTTCGAAATTCTTCTGATAAATCGAGGGATAAAAAACTTTCTTTAATCAAGGCGAAATTGGTCAGTCAGTCTCTCACTTAAAATCAAAAAAGGTCGTCCACACCTCAAAGAATTTTACCTTGAAAAGTCGAGTTCGAGAAAAAACCCCCGAAAAAACTTGAGTAGCACTTAATTGAATCGGAATGGGTTCATCAATGTGATGTAAAACACACACACACAAAAAAACAAAAATGGGATGAGAATGAGGAAAAATAAGAACAGCCTAGGATAGGCAATGTGAAGTATCCTTCCTCCCCGGGGGAATTTTGCATAAATTTGAGAGAGAGGGAAAATTTGTCCGAGATTATGCCATTCTTCATTTAATAAGCAAATAAGGAGGAAGCAAAAGAAGAGAAATTTGAACACATTAAGATAACATCGACATTAATTCAAGACAACTTGGCAGCAGATAGACATCTTCTCATTTTTGGTCATGTTTATGTTTACTCAATGGCAACGGGGATAGACAAAAAAGAAAAGAAAACGGAAGAGGAGTGGGTTTTTTGAACTTGAACAGGTTCTTTTTACTTTTATTTTTTATGAAGAAGAGCGGATTCGAGGTTATTCAAATGACACATGTTTTTGACAGTTTGAGGTCAAATATACATTAGTCATCAGTGAAATTCGTACTGACGGAATCGTTTTTGCCAAAATATATTTTTGAGAACTTTGAATGAGTGAAGAAAATACATGACGGAGTCTGACTAGAATAACAATTGAAAGATGCTCGGAAAACATTTACGGTTCTCTGAAAATAAGAGCAATAAAACTTTTTTAAATTTGGATACGAGCTTGACACACAAATTCATGGATGAGAAAAAACATAGAAATACTGTAATTTCAAGCGAACTTTATCTTGGTTTCGATAAAAGGCTCCCTCGTCAGAAAACAGCGAAAATAGAAAAGACTTTCACTGAACATGTTTTTCCCCTGAAAACCTCGATGCGCCTAAATGATAAAATATGAGTCACTTGAGAACAAGCCAAAAGGTTCTAGTATTTTCAGAAAACTTGTCATTCTGAACTTTGATCTGACAACGAATTTTAATCCCACAGACAGAGATGATAAAGTTATTTTTGCTTCAAACTTTTGAAAAACTACTTTTTTTTCAAAAATCCCTCAAACTTAGTTTTGAAAAAAAATGTAAACAAAAAACGCATAAAACTTTTTTTTAAGTGTCCTGTTTCAATTTTTCAGTTTTGAAACTAATCAAGCGCAAAACTGCATATTTATTAGGCCCAAAAATTGACTATACAAAGAATACAGAACAAATTTTCAGTCGGAAAAAAATTGCCGATTGTTTTATAAAAATTATTATTCTCATGATTTTTTCCCTTCTCACGACAACTTTTGTTTGTCGCTGTCCTGAAAAACCCCAAAAATGTATGTTTTTCTTATTGAAAATATCTATATTTTCAAAATGCACTAATCGGCTCTTATAGCTGCCCCTCAGGGCTTTTCTTTATTTTGTGCATATATTTTTTGAGTATAATTACCCCCCTCCTACTTTTTCCGCCTTTTTTCGCAACTTTTCTCTCACACATTTTCTCTTTGTTTATTTTTTTTTTGTTTTAACTCGCGTCGAAAAAGGCGCATAAATAATTATGTTAATTGAAAATTCTTCAGTTTTTTTTTTCATTTTTCTGGCGTTGTGTTTTTCACACAGCTTTTTTTCTAGCTTTCAGCTGCCTTCCAAATTTTTTTTTTCCAAATAAACTTCAAAAAAATTTGTTTTATCATTCATTGAGTCATAGTTAGTCAGTCCGGTTTTGACTAATTTTGGTTTATTTTCCTCCTTACGAATTGACAAAAAAAAATAAAATAAACCACTCAAAAAAAAACTTTTGTCAATTTATGCCCATTCTGGTTTAATTATAGGGGTTTGTGTAAATTTTTGAGTGTTTGTGTTTTCAACACATTTTTTAACGCTATAAAAAGAGTTGTTATTTTTCTATTGCAGTAGAAGAGCGTTGAATTATGAAGTGTCTTATTTTGATCGGGTTTGTTGGAGCAGCTATTATTCCAAGTCCAGATGAGCCGAAACCCTTGGATGAGCCACCATTGGTGAGTTGTTTACGACAAGGAATTTCATATTTGCTAATTGTAAACCCATATTTCTGTATCCGAATACACTTTTTTGTATTCGAAATAATTATTTGTGGGTGTTGTTTTGATTAACATATAGGACTATATTGTCAAATTAAAAATAGATGGCAGAAAATAAATAAAGAAACGTGAACATTTTCAGAGAACCCATGTCGTTGGGGGCGTTGCGGTCACGCGATGTGTGTTTCATTTTTGAAAATTTGCTCAAAAAATGGGAAAAATTTATAAAATTCTGAAAATGAAGCACGTAGCGCGTGACCGCAACGCCCCCAACGACATGGGTTCTCTGAAAATGTTCACGTTTCTTTATTTATTTTCTGCCATCTATTTTTAATTTGACAATAGTTTAGTGAACGATCAACAAAATCAAAATTGATCCAGGAACTGCAATATTGTCTTGTCAAAGGAACAACTGGATTTTTGTACGAATTGCAGAAGTTCGTCTAGGAGATGCAGTTATTCTTAATTTTTCACATGAATTCGTAAACGTAGTAAACCCGAAGGAAATTTTTTCAAGATAAATAAATATAAATAAATAGTAGATGACAAAACGGCTCTGACAGTCGAAATTTTGTAGCTATGAATAATTTTTGTAGAAAAATATTACTTTTTCTGCAGAAAAAATAACACTACCTTTCCTAATTGGCACACCCGTGATTCTGTATTCAAATACACTTTTTGTATCCAAAATAATAATTTATGAGTGTTGTTTTCATAAACACGTAGGAATATAGTGTAGTGAACAATAAGTAAACCAAACTTGATCGACGAACTAAAATATTGAATTGTAAAATATGTTCTTACTAGGTGTTTGAATTTCAGAACTTTCTTGGGGAAATGAAATTACTCTCATGTTTTGCACTAGTCCACATAGCGTCTCATAAACTTAAATCCGAAAAATTCAGCAAGTATTAAAAAGTTTTGAAGACCTCCCGTATTTATTTATAAATGAATGAGTCACACTTCTCAGACATGTCGCTGCAGGCCGGGCCGGCCGGGCTCAGCCCGAAGTAAACACAAAAAATCGGGCTTTTTTCAGCCGAAGCCCGATTTTAACATGTGCGGCTTTCGCTGGCCCGATTTTGGGGCCCGCTTATTTTTTCTTCGATTTTTTTTCATTGAAAAAATGAGTTTTTTGTGGTCAAAAAGGAATTTTTAATGAATTTCAAACATTGTAAAGAGTAAAAATAGTAAAATAATTTGTGTGTGGAAGAGAATTCACTTGAATTTTGAAATTTTTGCATTTTATTTTTCGATTTGTTACTTATTTCTATTTTTATAAGCAAAATATCACATTCTAATTTGATTTTTCACTCATATGAATACAATCCAACATCGAAAACATCAAAAAAAAATTCTGAAATTGGCCATTCAAAAATATTGTTTGGGCGAGGCCAACCCGGCCGCTTTTAAATTTTCATAAGGCCGGGCCAGCCCGGCCCGTGATAAATTGAGCGGGCTTTAGGGGCCCGAATTCAGCAAAAACGACATGTCTGCACTTCTTGATCTTAACATTCACAATTTTGTAGCTATAAATCATTTTTGTAAAAAAATATTACTTTTTTTACAGAAAAACATACCACTACCTTGTAGCGTAACATGAAAATGAATAAAAATAGAACGTGATCCCAAAAAAGATCAATATATTTCAGGCCTCATTTTCATTGGACGAATTGGAAAACCCACGTGGCCCCACACCAACAGATATCACAACTAAAGCAAATGTCAAATCGAATTCTGATATTCCAGTATCTAGAAAACGTGTCCGACTGCATTCGAAAAGTTCGAAAAATCGAGAAGCCGAGATTCTTGAGAGAAAATGTAATGATCAAAATTTGGAAGAAATATTGATGCGTGTAAGTTTCATAGCCTAACAATTCAAAAGTTCAAGAAGTCCTATTTTCAGAGTATTACACCATCGTTAAGCACTTCAAAAATGATAATTTCGGAAAGAGCATCACGAGATTATGGCACAGTATTCGATGTAATTTGTGCACGCGGTCGTTTTTCATACTATGTGGAAGCATCAAATTATTGTGAAGTAACAGTCGGCGGAATAACGTGTTTTGCGTATAGGTCATCGGCATCATCACGAGTAGCTGCAGCAGCCGAACGGGTTTAACTAACTATCTAACTTTTCCTTATCATTTGAATAAAGATACATAATAAATATACTTGTATAAAAATAATAAAATAACCAGTTTGCTGTGTGGGTATATCAAGTTGAATCCATCTTGATTATCGAGATATTTTTGTCGGATTATCATGATTACTAGGAGGATTATTTTCGTCACATTTTTGATATTTTTGAATGGTGTTCTTGCTTCACCACCAATGTGTCATTGTCCAAATGGGCAGATTGGAAGTGAGTTCAAAAATTATTATTTCATTTAAAACCGTACAATTTTCTATTTTTTGTAATTGCAAATTCCAAAAATTACAGTTCAAAAAATTGTATTTTTTAGTGCAATGTCCTAGCCCAATCAACCTAAACTGTCCACCATCCGCACCTTGTCCAAGTCCTCCACCTTGCAACATGTTCGGCAATTTCCCAACTCTTCCAACACTTCCGCCACACAACTTCCAAACTTTGGCACCATTCACCCTTGCGCCAGTCAATGGGCAAACTTATGCAACGCTTCCCCCTGCAATTCCACCGCCTGCAAATGGTCAAGAGACACTTCTTGGAATCAACAATCAACCACCTCCGCCACCACCACCAGTGCAATATGATCAACAACAAGTTCAGTATAATCAACAAGTATCAGCGTCTCAACAATACGCCGAAGCTCCACAAGCAGTTCAAGCTACTCAGCCACCAGTTTTCATTCAAGATGCAGTTACAACAACATTCCGCCCAGCTACTTTGCCAAGTGAAACTTATGTTGAACTCGAAAATCCAGAAACTGCGCCAAATGCTCGTCCGCCACCAGTTCTTCAAAACGTTGTTGATCATGTTTTCGAATCAGAACCTAACCGTGAGTCCCTCATGTTTTCCTGTCTATAAAAACAAGCTTTGATGTTTCAGAAGGATATCGTCGCCCAGGTGGTGTAGTTCGTCGACAAGTTCCACCATTGAATGAAAAGTGTAACGATGATAGATTGAGAAGAATTATTGAAGAAAACGTGGATGATAATCCATCAACATCCAAAAGAAAGATTCAAAAAGCGGCTGCAGATGAGATTGGTGGACTTTTCGATGTAATTTGTTCGGCTCATGATTTCTCTTATTTGGCAAACACCCAACTTTTCTGTGAAAGTGGAAACGATGATGTTACTTGTTTCGCATTCCTTCATTCTCTTATTCAATAAAGTTACGAAAATACAACTTGTTTGAGTTCAGAAGAATAGATCTGCTGATCTACCTGAAGATATTCGTGTATTTTTCAGATATACAATTAGCTCAAAGAGATGTGCTCTGTGTTTGGATATTTTCAGAGTCAAAAAGCACGAATATCGTAGTTTTCAAGATACAAATCTGCAATCATATAAATTCTGACTTTTTCGTTCAAAAAGTCATTTTTCATCAAATCAGAACAATTCCTTCTCGTGGATAAAATGGAAACGATTTTCAAAGTAATTCATTTTCTTGGATCATCAATTGATTGTGTGTTTAATGCAACGTTATTCTATTCTTTAATCACAAAAACCCCAAAAGTAATAACGAAATATAGTTTGTTGATTATTTCCATTTTATCCACGAGAAGGAATTGTTCTGATTTGATCAAAAATTACTTTTTGAACGAAAAAGTCAGAATTTATATGATTGCAGTTTGTACCTTGAAAACTACGATATTCGTGGTTTTTGACTCTGAAAATACCCAAAACTTGAATTTCAGTGTCGTCAAGTTTGGGAATTGTCTATTCATTTCACAATTTTCAGAAAATCTCCAGTTATTTCTTCAAAATATTCCCATTGTTGATCATTCACAATAAGATTGCAAAGATCGTATAAAAACAAAAGCCTATTGAAAATTCGGTGAACGTTTCTATCGTCAATTTAATCCACATTGAAATTGTGACAGTTATCATTTTTCAAGTCAGGAAAATATTCGAATACTTGTCTGAGTCATAAGTGATATCAATTCCAAATTTGCAGATTAAATAAACAAAGCTATTTGTGAATCCAGCCCAACTACAATTCCAGGGTATATATATTTTGACATTACTAATATGATTTCAATATTTACCAAACTGCTCTCTATTTTAATTTTTCTCCAAAATCACATGGAAAATATTTTCCAAGCAATCCATTCATTTGGCTCTTCAATTGGATGTTTCATAAATGCACTTCTGATTTATGTAGTTTTGACAAAGAGTCCAAAACAAATTCAAGGATATGGTTTACTAATTATCAATTTTGCCGTGACTGATTTCTTGATTTGTGCATTGAATTATATGGTAATGCAACGACTAATTTCTTGTGGTCTTGCTATTATTTATATTTCAATGGGACCATGCTCGGCGATTTCTCCTCAACTTTGCTTCTCATTATATGTCACGAAACTTCATTTATACACTCACTCAATTTGGCTTCTTCTAATTTCATTTTCTTATCGTTACTATGTTATGATTCGATCCGAATTATCGAAACTAAGAATACAGTTAATAATATTTCTCGTATATATTCCATCTCTTTTTTCCATCGTGAATATTTTCATTTCTGATGGAAGTGAAACACAGTCTCGTGAAATCATAACTAAATATCATCCGGAATATAACATAACCGATCGAGCCGTCACTGGAAACCTTTCCATATTTGAATTCAGTGTGATGTATGTTATTATTCACGTTGTTGGATTAAGTGTTCCAATGGCAATTATGATTTTGATTATGCGCAAGAAAATCATTTCTAAACTTGGTGAAAATGCAAGTTCCGAAAGATCAAAACGTCTCCAAATACAACTTCTCAAGGTTGGTTTAAAAGACAAGTTTGATGTAGGTTGAATTGACAATCATTTTCAGGCCCTAACATTCCAAGCTTGCATTCCAATTCTGTACGCAATTGGTGGTTCCTGTTACCTCGTTCAACAATTCAATATTATAAACAACGCAGCTCCTCAATACATAATGTATTGTCTTTTCCTTCTTGTCCCCGTTCTCAATCCAATGTCTTCATTTATTTTCATTACACCCTACCGTAATTTTGTTATTTCGTTTTTGGGTCGAACTTATCGAAAGATTTCAATAACTAGAAGTGCAACTCAACCAGATTCTTCGTTCAATCAGCATACCAATCAAACCAAATATTGAAACGAATTAGTCAAGAATTTTCACAAAGACCAAGTAGTCCAAATTAATGTATTTACTTATTTGTATTTTAGTATCGTTCCCATAAATTAATTTGACTAATAACTGAATATTTACCAAAATACCAACATCCAAAAAACGGACCAAAAGAAAACATATCAGTTATGCCCAAACTGAAGTTCCTACCGAGTAAAAGATATTTTCTGACATCGGTGAAGTTTTTATCAGTTTTCATTTATTGCAAATGGTTCGAAAATTTTGTATAATCGCAAAAAATATTTGGAAAATCACAAATTTCTCCAAAAAAAATCTTCGCTTACTAACAAATGTATCAATGATTTTTTGAGTCTTTGGTATTGCAATAACAAGAAATTTTGTAAAACCAAATCAAATACAAAATCAGTCACATATAAATATATATTTCTCGATATGACCAAAAATTCCAATATTCATACCGCTTGTGTCTATGTTCGAATTTCTCAAAAGTCATATGGAAAATATTTTCCAAGCAATTCATGCCTTCGAATCTTCTGTTGGTTGCTTCGTGAATGCATTGTTAATTTATGTTGTTTTAACTAAAAGTCCCAAGCAAATTCAAGGATATGGTTTACTAATAATCAATTTTGCCGTCACTGATTTCTTGATTTGTGTCTTGAATTATATGTTAATGCAAAGATTAATAATCTGTGGATTCGCAGTTATTTATATTTCAATGGGGCCTTGTTCTAAAATATCTACCCAACTTTGCTTCACTATATATGTAACGAAACTTCATTTATACACTCATTCGATTTGGCTTCTTTTAATTTCTTTTTTATATCGTTATTATGTTATGATCAGATCGGAACTTTCGAAATATAAAATTCAGTTTATAATATTTCTCTTTTATCTGCCCTCTCTTCTTTCAATGGGAAATATTTTCATTTCTGATGGAAGTGAAAAAGAGGCTCGAGAAGTCTTAACAGAATGTCATCCCGACTATAACATAACAAATCGAGCTGTCACTGGAAATATTTCATATCTAGATGTTGGTGCTATCTATGTTGTTATTCATATTGTTGGCATGAGTATACCTATAGCAATTATGATTTGGATAATGCGAAGAAAAATAATTGCCAAACTTGGTTCAAATGCAAGTTCCGAAAGATCAAAACGTTTGCAATTACAACTTCTCAAGGTTTGTTACTCGAATTTAATTCCGAACTCTGATCGAAAATTTGCAGGCTTTAACATTCCAATCATGTATTCCAATTTTCTATGTTCTCGGTAGTTCTGGTTTTGCTGTCCAACAATTCAATATAATCAACAACGCAGCTCCACAATACATTATGTACTGTGTTTTCATTTTGGTTCCTGTTCTCAATCCATTTTCTTCATTCATTTTCATCACACCATATCGAAAATATGTCATATCACTCTTCGATCGAAAATCTTACAAGATCTCAGTGACTCAAACTACGACACAGCTCAATTCTTCAGCTATAAATCAAAGCCAAAGTCTGAGCAAACATTGAACGAGTAAGATAACATTTTATGTGAAAGATTGAATCCTAATAAAATGAATTGTTTTGCAAATGAATGAAAATTACTTTAATTCTCTTCTTGATGTTGTATTGAAGGAGTTCATGTTTTCCCAATTAATTAACATCGCAAGGATTCTCATTATTTTTGCAAATTTCCTGCTGATTCATAATCAAAATTCGTTTGGAGTAAACAAGACTCCATATGAGATCGGAAAACAAAAATAACTACAAAATTGATTGTATAAATACTGTCTTGCTACTATACGATTATAGATTTCACCGCATTATTCTGTTTCTCCCATAAATAGAATGGATTTGATATTTCAATCAATTCATTCCTTTGGTTCATCAATTGGTTGTTTCATGAATGCTATGTTAATTTATGTTGTTCTAACTAAAAGTCCAAAACAAATCCAAGGATATAGCCTGCTAATTATCAACTTTGCTGTAACAGATTTTTTAATCTGTGCATTAGATTATATGTTGATGCAACGACTCATATCTTGTGGAATGTCAATTCTTTATATTTCAATGGGCCCATGCTCTAGAATATCTCCACAAGTGTGCTATTTCATCTATGTTATACAACTTCATTTATACACACATTCTATTTGGCTTCTTCTAATTTCTTTCTCATATCGTTATTACGTTATGATTCGATCAGAACTCTCAAAATTTAAAATTCAATTGATCATACTTCTTTTTTATATACCATCTTTTATATCAAATGTAAATGTATTCATTTCTGATGGTAGCGAACAACTTTCTCGTGAAATATTAACACAATATCATCCTGAATATAACCTAACAGATCGAGCAGTTTCTGGAAATCCCTCAATTATTGAATTCGGCGCAATTTATGATATTGTTCATGTTGTTGGTTTGAGTATGCCAATGACAACAATCATATTGATAATGCGAAAGAAAATAATATCTAAATTTGGGACAAGTGCTGTCTCAGAAAAATCGAAACGACTTCAACTGCAACTTCTAAAGGTTTGTAATCGATAGTGCTGAAACCGCAGTTATTGAAACATGAAATCTTTACAGGCTCTCACATTCCAAGCATGTATTCCAATTTTCTATGTAATGGGTGGTTCCTGTTACCTTGTTCAACAATTCAATATTATAAACAACGCAGCTCCTCAATACATAATGTATTGTCTTTTCCTTCTTGTCCCCGTTCTCAATCCAATGTCTTCATTTATTTTCATTACACCCTACCGTAATTTTGTTATTTCGCTTGTAGATAGAACATATCGAAAGATCTCAACAACGCAAACTGCAACCTACCAAGATTCTTCTACAACTGAGAATAAAAAATCGAGAACAAATATTTAGTTCCAAATCTAATGAAGTTATATTTTTAGGAATGTTTTTGAAACAAATGAATATTGATAATCAATTGACTAAATATAAACATACAAAACATAGACCAAAAACAGTAGCTGATGTTCAAATGTCCAAGAAATTTCGGAGAGCCACACCTCTCTGTATATTTCTCTTCTCGTGCAATTATTTCTCTCCCGTTTTGCACATACCAGAAAAAAGAGATAATGAATCGGTATATAAACTTGACCAACGATCAAATAGTTTCCATTTCCTTTTTTTCTTCTCCGCGTAATCAAGAAAAAATGATGAAATTAATGTTGCTATTTTTGACGTTGAACTTGCAATTAGTGACTGGAGCACCGGAGCAAGTTCATCTCGCATTCTACAATACACCCTGGGATATTTCGGTCAGTTGGATAACATTCGAAGAATCGGATGCTGTTTTGACTTTTGGAACTTCAGCAAGCAATTTTGTGAATAAAACAGGAAACACGACAAGTTGGGAGTTTGGTGGAATTATTAGACATTCTCATGTTGTTATATTAGATAATTTGAAACCCTCAACATTATACTGTGAGTTAATAATATGTTTTGATCAACACTTTGGTTTTTTAAGATTATAAGATAGCCGATCGTCAATTTTCATTCCGAACTCTAACAGCCGATCTAACTTCATACAAAGTTTGTGTATTCGGCGACCTCGGAGTTTTCAATGGAAGATCAACTCAAAGTATCATAAACAATGGAATTGCTGGAAAATTCGATTTCATCGTTCACATCGGTGATCTTGCTTATGATCTTCATTCAAATAATGGTAAATTGGGTGATCAATATATGAATTTATTAGAACCCGTGATATCAAAAATTCCATATATGGTTATTGCTGGAAACCATGAAAACGATGGCAAAAACTTTACAAACTTCAAAAATCGATTCACAATGCCACAAAATGGCGGAAAAGATAATCAATTCTACAGTATCGATATCGGACCAGTTCACTGGACTGGTTTGAGCACAGAATATTATGGATTTGTCGAAGATTATGGAAATGCTTCAATTTTCACACAATTCAATTGGTTGAAAAATGATTTAGAAAAAGCTAACTCGAATCGTGGAAATGTTCCGTGGATTACACTATTTCAACATCGCCCATTTTATTGTAGTGTTGAATTAGCAGCTGATTGTACTCTTTATGAGAATGTTGTTCTTCGTCACGGTGCTTTAGGATTACCAGGACTCGAACCAGAATATATTCAAAATTCAGTTGATATCGGTTTTGCTGGACATATGCATGCTTATGAAAGAATGTGGCCAGTTGCAAATATGAAATATTATCACGGAAAAGAAGCCTATCACAATCCAGTTGCTCCTGTTTACATTTTAACTGGATCAGCGGTAAGTTAGAAACTGTTTGTAGTTTGATAACCTACAGTAGTCTTCAATTGAAAAATGTTATCTAGTTAGGCGTATGTTGATAACTGATAGAATTGCTCTAGTCAGGTGCAATTTATTTTTGGCAATTTTGCACAAAGTAGATATTTCACAGCGTTGGGGAACTTTTCTAACATATTAAAAAATTAAAACACAAGTTTACAAATAATTTTCAAATCCCTGTTCAAAAAAATCTCAAAAAACTGACCTCTACACATTCGATTTCCCATTCAAAACATCCCACAAATTGTTCAAAATTCCATAATCTTTTTCGCATTCGATATCCAGTCAAATCCGAAATCTGAAAAAAACTGAAATTTTATTTAAGAAAAAATGAGAGACAAAACCAACCATAAGCAATGAGCAACGGAAATTTGGAGTTTCGTTGTACCAAATCCTTTGAGTTCTGAAAAATTAAAATTCTATTGCATCACTATTTTTCAAAATGTCTATTCAAATTCCACGTCAATGTTCACGTTTAAAATTTTTTAAATCAGTGAATTAATTTTCCACTTCTATTTTTCAAATTTTCAGGGTTGTCACTCATCTGGCATGAAATTCAGTCCAATTCCTATGCCTTGGAGTGCACACAGAAGTGATGATTATGGCTACACAATAATGAGTGTAGTCAATCAAACACATTTGCATTTCCAACAATTATCAATTGACAAAAACGAACAAATTATTGACGAAGTTTGGGTTTCAAAAGATATCGGTCATTTACACAATGACAAATTAAGGTAACATACACACACATCAAATGACTACAAAATACATTGTTCATTTTACAGAGAACAACAAATTGGTAAACCATTTTATTGATGTGACATCTAACATCGCTATGTTTTCATGATCAAAACTTTTGTTAATTGCATTTCCTTTTTTTTGAAAAAAAACTGATCTCTCCCGCCTTCTTTTTTTTCTGAATTTTGTTATCTATCCAAGCCCTATATTATGTTAACTGATAACACTGTCCTTTTTTCTCATAAAATTATGTCTAACTATGTTTTATTGCTGTTTCTCTGCTTAATTTATTCAGAATTTGCAAATTCTTACAAAATATTGGTATTTTCTCCGGCGTGTAGTACTTCACATTTGATATCAAATGCAAGAATTGCAGATGAATTGGCACAAGCCGGTCATGATGTCGTAAGTTTACAGATTAAAAAAAGTAAACATCCTAGGTTTCAGACAATATTACAGTCACAATGTTGGTAAACACATAGTTTTTATTTTTAAAAGTTGATGCGTTGATGATAAAAAGATTTCTAGCTTTCTTTCTAGCAATAAGCTAGAAATCATGGTTTATCAAATTATGAAATCACGAAAAAAAATTGATAAGAATAAGAAATTGAAAAAAAATTAAATATTTAATTACTACAACTTATGAAAAAAATATTTGTATTGTTAGATTAGACATGCAGAGAATGCGAGAGATTGTGGAAAGTGAGAAGAAATAGAGATAGGAAGAGATGAATATTTATATTTATAGTAAATATAGTTTGATGATCGAAACTATAAAAATTTTCAGACTGTTTTGGAAATCGATATGCTGAATATAACTTCAATGAAAACTGCGAAATTCGCCAAACGGAAAATAGTTGCAGGACTCGCTAGTTCTTTACAATTCAAAAATATATTAATGGGATTTTCTGCTCATGTTATGTCAGATCCTTCAATTTATGATGAGTTCAAAGGTTTTTGGGAATATCAAAATGCTTTTAATGGTGTTTGTGAAGAATTCATCAAAAATACTGAAATTTTCGAGGAGCTCAGAAGTGAACATTTCGATGCGTATTTCGGCGAACAAATCAACATGTGTGGATTTGGATATGCTCAAGCTTTAGGAATCAAAAGAAAATTTCTAATTTCAAGTTGTCCAATGAATGGCGCAAATTATGATTTGGTCGGTTTACCGATGGCTTTAGGTGATCTTCCAATTGGATCCGATTTGAGTGAAAATCCAACATATTTCGAAAGAGCTCGAAATGCGCTTAATGCAGTTATTCAACTTCTAGAATACAGAGTTTTGAATATGTATCTGACAGATATTTTCCGAGCACAATTTGGGTGAGTTCTGTATGATTTTCTGATTTATCCTAACATTGTTTTTATAGGGAGAATTTCCCAAATACTCTGGATATTGTTCGAGAATCTGATTTTACTTTTGTTGCGACCGATGAAGTTATCGACTTTTCATCTCCAACTTTACAAAATGTGATTCATGTTGGAGGATTGGGAATCCACAACGTCGAAGCAAAACTTCCAGAGGTAAGTATCATTATTGTATTTTGAATGATCTCATAAATAATTTCCAGCCATATGCCAGTGAGATGGAAAAAGGTAAAAATGGCGTAATCTATTTCTCATTGGGAACAATTGCAAATACAAGTAGACTTCCAAATCAAGTTCTCGAATCATTTCTCGAAATAGTTCAACGTTTCCCAGATTATCATTTCCTAATTCGAGCGGATAAATATGATCTGAACACTGTCGAAAAGGCTAAAAATATTAAAAATGTGAGGGTTTCTGATTGGCTTCCTCAACCAGCAATCTTACGTGAGTTTTGGTGAAGAATAAATAAGAAAAGAATATAATTTTTTAAGAGCACCCACGTTTAAAGTTGTTTATCACCCACGCTGGTTATAATAGTATTATGGAATCTGCGAGAACTGGAGTTCCTCTAATTACAATTCCATTCATGTTTGATCAAAACTTGTGAGTGCTGAAAATAATTGTGTGATAACAATCTTGATTATATTCTAGAAATAGTCGAGCAATTGAGAAAAAAGGTTGGGGAATTCGTCGCACCAAAAATCAACTTCTTTCGAATCCACAAGCAATTGAAGAAGCTATCAGAGAGATTCTCAACAACCCCAAATACACCGAAAATGCTCATCGAATTCGTGATCTTATCAAATCAAAACCTCAAAGTTCTAGTGAAAGATTTTTGAAAACAGTTGATTGGGTTATTAGTAATAATGGAGTGCCGGAGCTACTTTTTGATGGAAGAAATACAAACACAATAATTTATTATAATTTAGATATTCTCATCCCTATTTTTGTTTTGATCACCTACTTTATCATTCCAACATTAGTCAGCTGGTATATTTGGAGTTGTTTTGGTCATTTGAAAAATAAGCAAAAGTTAGAATAAATCTTGGTTTTCTTGGTTTAAAACTACATTAATTAGATGATCGTTGAACACATATAAGTTCATTGAATTGAATGAGTTTCGCTTTTTTTTCGAAAGTTTCATTTCCAATGAATGTTTGGCTCTAACTTCTATTTTTCCTTCGGAATATGAAGAAAGAATTTATTTCAGCTGCTCAAAAAAGTCATTTTTCTCAGACATGTCGACAGGAAACCCTTCGTTATTTTCGGTCGAAATCGCAACTCGCGAAGAGATTTTGAACCAAATGTGTAAGTTTTTTGAGAATTTTTATAAAAATGAATGTATATAAAGATAAAATTTTAGATTCTACAAAAGATATAAATGCAATTTGGGTTTTCACATTCAATTCAGATCGAGACACAAGTTGGTTCGAAATAGTTATAATCTATGTTCTTCTCATTATTTCTTTTATTTTTACTTTGATTGGAATAAAATGCTCAAAACAATCAACGTAAGTTAAGAATGCCTAAATCGTCAATTATTCAAATTCGAAATTTCAGATTCCCTCACATAAATCATCGATGCATTTATATTTTTGCATTAATTGCGTGGTGTGAGCTAATAATAAGTCGATCTTTGGTGATTTATTTTCAACTAACAAAAAGTGGGTTTTTTGTTTTTCTTTATTATTATTATAAATAAAGACACAGAGTTGTTTTTGTGATTCATGAAAAAGAGCCTGAAATATTTGCGAAACATGATTTGGAATGCGCGAAATATTTCAGCTGTTTGGTAGCAGATTACTGGTTGAGATTACTATCGTCGTGAAATCTTTAGAATAATGATTGACGTAATGAAACAAAATGAAAAATTAGTCTCAAAGTTCACCTTTGGATTAAAAATACTCCAGAAAACAAATTATTTTGTTAGAGATACAAAAATCTTTAATTTCAGATGAAAATCAATCCCATTATCAATCCTTATTTTGGGCTGCAGTTTTCCGATATCATTATTTGTTTTTCGGAGCACAAATAATATTTTGTGTAGTTTTTGAAAGAATAATGGCCACATGTTATATGAGAGATTATGAGAAGAATAAACGTCTTTGGATATTTTGGCTAGTGATCTTTTTAACAACAATCTCTTCACTTATTTATTCAATGCTTACAATTTATGAATTCATTCAGATGAGATTTATACTTTTCTATGGGATTTCTTTCACTTTTCCTGCAATTTTAGTAAGTTTTTTTTGAAGACAACTAATCTAAAATGAAAAAGCAATATTTCAGATTCTAGAATTTCTATATTATTTCAATAAGAGCAAGTTGAACGCGCTTGACAAAAATGATAAAACTGTTCAATATTCTTTAAGTATTCGATATCAGATTCAAGAAAATGTGAGAAGTATTAAACTTATTCGAGGACTTGTGATAACTGTTGGGTTTTTCATAATTGCTGTAATTTTTGGAGAATGTCTCCCAATTATCATGAAATTTGATGAAGATTATTTACACATTTGTAATATAATTTTCGACACGATGGTTCACATGTAAGATTTTCGAAAAAGAAATTTTAAAATCAAATATACTTCTTGTAGAAATCCAATTCTGGTAGTTCCGTTAAGCTTTATTTGTTTCGTCGACTATAAAAAAGCGTTTATTCGCAATTATCGCAGACAGTTTCCCAAAATATCTACACAATCTTCTCGAGATAGCCGCCGAAGATCAGTTTTCAGTATAACAAGGCAGAAAAAAACAAACGAAGGAGATGTTTATTTCGAAATGTTTAATAAAACCATGATGTTTTCGAAATCAACAAATCAGAAATAAAAAGCCACTGTTTTAACTACTTTGAATAAATATAATTTTTTCTGACAATCGTCAATTGTTTCCAGAATCACATAACACATAAATCACTCATATTTATCATAGTAATTTCGTTTCCATAAGCAACACCCTTAAAACAAAAAATTAGTAGATCAAATTGCGCAAGCTCGTGATAAATCTAATTACTACTTTCAAATCCTACTATAAAAATGACGAACTGGCAGACCATTGAGCATAAAATATGCCTTCTTTCCGCGCTGTTCAAAATTTTCACTTTGACAATAATTATGAAATTGCACAGTCTGCAAATCGTATGACAGCTATATTTGTCTGTAGTATAATAAATATTTTCATCATTTTTCGACTAATTATTGCAAACAGATTTCGTGTGACAAATGATTATCAAATAATCATAATTATTCAAAGTTTTTTCATACTAATTGCAAACTTCGCTGAAGTTCTACTCAATGAAATTCAAACAATAGATCGATATATTGTTAAAATTGGACATCCTGTACATCCATATTCGGATAATCAAAGAATAATTGTTTCAGTTTTTGCAGTTGTTTCATCATTTATGGTTGAAGATATTCTAGCACTTTTCAACTTACATCGTCTCGTAATGTTCACAAAGTAAGATATTTTCGGAGGTATATCGATCTTTAGAGAAAAAATATGATTTCAGGCCTCAAAAAATAAAAAGACTATATTTAGTCTATATTCCGATATCTTTATCTTCCTGCCTTGTGAACATTGCTACAATGTTTAGTGATATAAAGTCTGGTTACAGCATCGATTTATATTTCAAGAATTCACAGCTTGGATTCTTGACAATTGTAATAATATATTGCTATGTAAAACTGAAAAGATATTTCTCGAAAAACGTTTCGATGTCTGAGAAAACGAAACAACTTCAGAGAAAATTGTCGATTTCGATTCTCCTACAGGTAAGGTTGATTACAACGATAAAAAAGAGTTGCAAAATTTTCGGCGAACTCATCATTTTTTATCATCATTTGAATGATAACTTTGGCAAATTTGTTTGGTTGTTTACTTGGTTCTTATCAGAATTCAGGTATTCATGTGAAGTTTTCGTGATAAAAATAAATTTGCAAAGGTCGCGAAAATGTAGCGAAAGATAATCGCTGATTTTTGAGTTAATAATTAGACAAAAACGAGTAAACAAGCTTATAAATGTCAGAGAACAGTCAGAAATATGAGAGTTGTACATGAAAATCAAAAATGAAAGGAAAGTTTGCTCCAAGTAGAAATTTTTGTCAATTTTTCTTTAATCCCCCCTCAAAAAACTCACCGCTTTTCTCGGCGGCATCTCCTTCTCGCGCTGTTAAACGACCAGTTGAAATTGCAAATGTGGCATTTTTGCTGTAAAATTACGTATTTTTCACGTCAAAATGTTCAAGAAAGTGAAAAAACCACGAAAATCCAAAATTATCACAGCCCGGAAACGCGTTGTAAAATTTGTGTGCGACGGGCAGACAGGTAGAGGAGAAAATGGTCTCGCAACGCCGCTAAATAGGATGCAAAAGGGGGAGCGGGATCTGTGGTGTGTCGTTGTGTGTTTTTTTTGTCATTCTTGTTTTCGAATTTGTTCAGAGCCGCGGCTGAAAATTAATTTTTCAGCCGCGGCTAACTGATCGATAGCCGATTGAGAAAAAGAGAAGAAAAACATTGAAATCCCGCGTGGTCTACTCTAGTAGAACTTATTAACCTGTGAGCCTAGCATTTATCACGCTGCCAGCTTTGGAAAAACATGTTGAAGCTAAAGTAGAGAAAACAAACAAAAAATGTCAGCTACGGTAATAAAGGAACGCACAATGAAAAAAAAGTTTGGTCTCACGACGAAGAAAACTTTATGTGTGTGCGCCTTTGATTACTGTGTGAGTTTTTTGTTTTTTTTTTCATAAGTTTTTGAAAAAAGACTAATAAAAATTATGAAATCTCCGAGAAACATAGAAAAGAAACAAATAAAACAAGAAACAAACCTAGAAATACATTTTCGTTCCTTTATTCGCTTGAGGATTTTCAATCGATTGCAGCATGCTCAAAAATAAGAAATAGTAGTTTTTCAATTTTTTTTAATGTAGCCACGTATAGAAACCGTATAGGTCACGTTTTTGTAAATAAAGAATTCAAAAAACACCACTAAAAAATATATTTCCAGCTTCTCATATTGTTGTTCATCGCAATCGTCGCCATTTTCCTACCCAGTCTCATAATCTTAATCCGCCCCGAAATTGATTCAACATCATTTTATCTGATTCACTCAATAATCGCAGTAATCCTAATTCAATGGTGCTCTGTGTTGTCATCGCTATTAATACTTTGGTCAATCATCGGATTCATAAAACCCCATAACTTCACTGCTCCGAAAAGAAGCAGCTTCTTGGTTGATAAAAACTATCAACCTAACACAAATGATAAGAAGTTAGATGTCAAAGTTCTTCAGATAAATACACAATTCATGTCTTAATAATTAATTTGAATAAACTGTTTTTACTCTCACTGTTTTTTTTTCAATGTATAGAATATTTTGTCATTGTCACGGAAAGAAGTATTTTTTTTTTCTAATTTTTTATAGACTCATAATACACTACAATGATAGAAATTGATCTTTGTGATTATTAAATTATGTGATAACGGTTCAATTTTTGGAACGAGTGGCAAAGTACACTTTGAGTCACTCCTCCCACTTCTCTCCCACCATTTATTTCATCATCCTTGCTTCATTTTTTGTTCCATTTCTTATCATTTTCTGGCTACACAACAGTCTTGTCAATTGTTTTTATATTCATTTTTGATTTCATTCTCCTCCTCACAGTTGTCTATATTTCCAGAAAGAAAAGAAAATGCTGAACTATCGAGTTACAAATCATATAACTAACATAAAATGGGTAAATATTTTCTCGCCATGGGAAAAACAACGAGCATATTCAGCACTTCTTCTTTGGTTCGTCTTGATCTACCCGATTTGCTGTTTGATGCAAATATTCCCATTTGTTTTGGTGAGTCATTTTGGAAAACTGTAAATTCTTGAATCTGACTTGAATTTTTTCAGTTTTTCACCGGTCAATGGTTGATTCTTGCTGCTTACGGAGTTTGGTACTTGTATGATAGAAAAAGTCCAAGACGCGGTGGATATAGATCGAATTGGTTCAGAAATTTGAGAGTTCACAAATGGTTTGCCGAATATTTTCCAATTCGATTACACAAAACAGCCGAGTTACCAGCAGACAAGGTAACTTTTTGAATTTTTGGTCATTACTGCTAACATAAAATTAGATTAAATTAGAACTCCTAACAAATTATATACAACAGGGGAAATTGATAATTGTTGCATAACCAGCTTGTTTCGGTGAACTTGAGTGTTCCGTTGAATTTGTTCGGGGAAAAAAGTCAGAGAAAATCAAAAAGCAAATTATGAGAGCAGATTAAAATATAATCTTTTTTTTGCGATCGCTAATTGATTTTAATAGGTTTTTGAGTTTTTGTCATTGGAACAAAAAATGAATAAATTTTGGTCTCGATTAGAAATATTTGGAAATTTTTCATCCCAAAAATTTAATTTCTAGAACTATCTTCTTGGATATCACCCACACGGAATCATTGGAATCGGTGCCTGGTCTTGTTTTGGATTTAATGGATGTAATGCTTTCGAGATGTTTGAAGGTATTCGATTCAATGTTTGTACTCTTCCTGGAAACTTCACCGCAATGATCAGAAGAGAAATTTTGATGTCAATTGGTATGATTGAAAGTTCGAAAGAAAGTATCGAATACGTCTTAAACTCAAAAAAATCTGGTCGAGCTGTTGTGATTGTTGTTGGTGGAGCTGCTGAAGCATTAGATGCTCATCCAGGAAAACACACATTAACATTGGCAAATCGAAAAGGATTTGTTAGAGAAGCTTTGAAGACTGGTGCACAATTAGTTCCAGTTTATGCATTTGGAGAAAATGATGTTTATAAGCAGATTAACAACCCGGAAGGATCATTTCTTCGAAAATTGCAAGAATGGGGAAAAGCAAAGACTGGTATTTCACTTCCTTTGATTTATGGAAGAGGATATTTCCAAATGGCTATGGGGTTGCTTCCAATCAATACACCTGTAAATGTTGTTGTGGGGGCACCTTTGAAAGTTGAGAAAACGGAGAATCCAACAAATGATGTTATTGACAAACTTCATCAAGAATATATGAATGCATTGAGTGACTTATTCGATGCACATAAATCTAAATATGGTGTCGACAAAAATGTTAAACTTATTTTTCAATAGATTGTTGATTTAATTTCAAGCAGGATTTTGTTGTATTTTAGCTTTAGCATACGGGTATTTATGGGTCTATTTATATTTTGAAATTTTTGGAATAAATTTAATCTACTATATACTAATTGGGAAAATTTTTTTGGCAATAGTGTGTCCGGGTCCCGTTCTCAAAACTGTGTGCATAAAAATTGATGATCAAAAAAAGAAAAAGTTTCTAAATGTTGGCAGCTCGATGCGCTACCTATTCATTCTTTCTTAAAATGTATGTGGGTGCGCGGAGAATCAAAAGTTTGAAAACTCCAATGTATTTTTCGATTTTAAAATGTGTCGCTCGACTTTTCTCAATTTCCAGAAGACCATTTTTGATGGGACTTTCACCATTCGATCCCAAATTCTTTCCCATCGAGGCGCTAATATTCGATTTTTCATAAAATGCGCGAGTTTTCACGTGAAAAATCAAAACTTTTTTCATGCTAAAAAGAATGAGCACGTTTTTAATCAGAAAAAATGGCTAGGTCACGTCTCTTATCTGATCTTTTTATTGCTCAGTCATAGCCGGACATTTTTAATCATTTCTCGCTATTACTCTACTACTAATCGGTTTGAAAAATAAATAGAAAAAAAGTGAGTTAGATTACTGTGGAAAAATTTATAATTTGTTCGAACTTTCAGATATTGGATAATTTCTTTTACAAGAAGAAAAACAAATACTTTAATGTGAATGTTTGATAGTGAGTTTTGATGTGTTTGGGAATCCCAATATAGTTAAGCCCAAACAATTATTATCAATCCAAAATTTTGTGAGCCTTGGAAGAAAACCGAAAAAAAAATCGGCCCGAGTTTTTTCAAAAAAAAAATCGGCCCGAGTTTTTTCAAAAAAAAAAATCGGCCCGAGTTTTAAAAAAAATCGGCCCGAGTTTTTTCAAAAAAATCGGCCCGAGTTTTTTCAAAAAAATCGGCCCGAGTTTTTTCAAAAAAAAATCGGGCCGAGTTTATTCAAAAAAAAATCGGCCCGAGTTTTTTCAAAAAAAAAATCGGGCCGAGTTTATTCAAAAAAAATCGGCCCGAGTTTTTTCAAAAAAAAATCGGCTCGAGTTTTTTCAAAAAAAAATCGGGCCGAGTTTACTCAAAAAATCGGCTCGAGTTTTTTCAAAAAAATCGGGCCGAGTTTATTCAAAAAATCGGCCCGAGTTTTTTCAAAAAAAAATCGGGCCGAGTTTATTCAAAAAAAAAAAATCGGCCCGAGTTTTTTCAAAAAAATATCGGGCCGAGTTTATTCAAAAAAAAATCGGCCCGAGTTTTTTCAAAAAAAAATCGGGCCGAGTTTACTCAAAAAAAAATCGGCCCGAGTTTTTTCAAAGAAAAATCGGGCCGAGTTTATTCAAAAAATCGGCCCGAGTTTTTTCAAAAAAAAATCGGGCCGAGTTTATTCAAAAAAAATCGGCCCGAGTTTTTTCAAAAAAAAAAATCGGCCCGAGTTTTTTCAAAAAAAAAAATCGGGCCGAGTTTATTCAAAAAAAAAATCGGCCCGAGTTTTTTCAAAAAATCGGCTCGAGTTTTTTCAAAAAAAAAATCGGCCCGAGTTTATTCAAAAAAAAATCGGCCCGAGTTTTTTCAAAAAAAAATCGGCCCGAGTTTTTTCAAAAAAAAAAATCGGGCCGAGTTTATTCAAAAAAATCGGCCCGAGTTTTTTCAAAAAAAAAATCGGCCCGAGTTTTTTCAAAAAATCGGCCCGAGTTTTTTCAAAAAAAAATCGGGCCGAGTTTACTCAAAAAAAAATCGGCTCGAGTTTTTTCAAAAAAAAATCGGGCCGAGTTTATTCAAAAAATCGGCCCGAGTTTTTTCAAAAAAAAATCGGGCCGAGTTTATTCAAAAAATCGGCCCGAGTTTTTTCAAAAAAAAATCGGGCCGAGTTTATTCAAAAAAAATCGGCCCGAGTTTTTTCAAAAAAAAATCGGGCCGAGTTTATTCAAAAAAAAAATCGGCCCGAGTTTTTTCAAAAAAAAATCGGGCCGAGTTTATTCAAAAAAAATCGGCCCGAGTTTTTTCAAAAAATCGGGCCGAGTTTATTCAAAAAAAATCGGCCCGAGTTTATTCAAAAAAATCGGCTCGAGTTTTTTCAAAAAAAAAAATCGGGCCGAGTTTATTCAAAAAAAAAAAATCGGCCCGAGTTTTTTCAAAAAAATATCGGGCCGAGTTTATTCAAAAAAAAATCGGCCCGAGTTTTTTCAAAAAAAAATCGGGCCGAGTTTACTCAAAAAAAAATCGGCCCGAGTTTTTTCAAAAAAAAATCGGGCCGAGTTTATTCAAAAAAATCGGCCCGAGTTTTTTCAAAAAAAAAATCGGGCCGAGTTTATTCAAAAAAAATCGGCCCGAGTTTTTTCAAAAAAAAAATCGGCCCGAGTTTTTTCAAAAAAAAAAATCGGGCCGAGTTTATTCAAAAAAAAATCGGCCCGAGTTTTTTCAAAAAAAAATCGGCTCGAGTTTTTTCAAAAAAAAATCGGCTCGAGTTTTTTCAAAAAAAAAATCGGCCCGAGTTTATTCAAAAAAAAATCGGCCCGAGTTTTTCAAAAAATCGGCCCGAGTTTTTTCAAAAAAAAAATCGGGCCGAGTTTATTCAAAAAAAATCGGCCCGAGTTTTTTCAAAAAAATCGGCCCGAGTTTTTTCAAAAAAAAATCGGCCCGAGTTTTTTCAAAAAAAAAATCGGGCCGAGTTTATTCAAAAAAAATCGGGCCGAGTTTATTCAAAAAAAATCGGCCCGAGTTTTTTCAAAAAAAAATCGGGCCGAGTTTATTCAAAAAAAATCGGCCCGAGTTTTTTCAAAAAAAAATCGGCCCGAGTTTTTTCAAAAAAAAATCGGGCCGAGTTTATTCAAAAAATCGGCCCGAGTTTTTTCAAAAAAATCGGGCCGAGTTTATTCAAAAAAAATCGGCCCGAGTTTTTTCAAAAAAAAAATCGGCTCGAGTTTTTTCAAAAAAAAAATCGGCTCGAGTTTTTTCAAAAAAAAATCGGCTCGAGTTTATTCAAAAAAAAATCGGGCCGAGTTTATTCAAAAAAAAATCGGGCCGAGTTTATTCAAAAAAAATCGGCCCGAGTTTTTTCAAAAAAAAATCGGGCCGAGTTTTTTCAAAAAAAAATCGGGCCGAGTTTATTCAAAAAAAATCGGCCCGAGTTTTTTCAAAAAAAAAAAATCGGCTCGAGTTTTTTCAAAAAAAAAATCGGGCCGAGTTTATTCAAAAAAAAATCGGCTCGAGTTTTTTCAAAAAAAAATCGGCCCGAGTTTTTTCAAAAAAATCGGGCCGAGTTTATTCAAAAAAATCGGCCCGAGTTTTTTCAAAAAAAAATCGGCCCGAGTTTTTTCAAAAAAAAAATCGGCCCGAGTTTTTTCAAAAAAAAAAATCGGCCCGAGTTTATTCAAAAAAAAAATCGGCTCGAGTTTTTTCAAAAAAAAATCGGCTCGAGTTTATTCAAAAAAAAATCGGCTCGAGTTTTTTCAAAAAAAAATCGGGCCGAGTTTATTCAAAAAAAAATCGGCCCGAGTTTTTTCAAAAAAATATCGGGCCGAGTTTATTCAAAAAAAAATCGGCCCGAGTTTATTCAAAAAAATATCGGGCCGAGTTTATTCAAAAAAAATCGGGCCGAGTTTTTTCAAAAAAAATCGGGCCGAGTTTATTCAAAAAAAATCGGCCCGAGTTTTTTCAAAAAAAAATCGGGCCGAGTTTATTCAAAAAAAATCGGCCCGAGTTTTTTCAAAAAAAAAATCGGCTCGAGTTTTTTCAAAAAAAAAATCGGCTCGAGTTTTTTCAAAAAAAAATCGGCTCGAGTTTATTCAAAAAAAAATCGGCTCGAGTTTTTTCAAAAAAAAATCGGGCCGAGTTTATTCAAAAAAAAATCGGGCCGAGTTTATTCAAAAAAAAATCGGGCCGAGTTTATTCAAAAAAAATCGGCCCGAGTTTTTTCAAAAAAAAATCGGGCCGAGTTTATTCAAAAAAAATCGGCCCGAGTTTTTTCAAAAAAAAATCGGCTCGAGTTTTTTCAAAAAAATCGGGCCGAGTTTATTCAAAAAAAAATCGGCTCGAGTTTTTTCAAAAAAAAATCGGCCCGAGTTTTTTCAAAAAAATCGGGCCGAGTTTATTCAAAAAAATCGGCCCAAGTTTTTTCAAAAAAAAATCGGCCCGAGTTTTTTCAAAAAAAAATCGGCCCGAGTTTTTTCAAAAAAAAAATCGGCCCGAGTTTATTCAAAACAAAAATCGGCTCGAGTTTTTTCAAAAAAAAATCGGCTCGAGTTTATTCAAAAAAAAATCGGCTCGAGTTTTTCAAAAAAAAATCGGGCCGAGTTTATTCAAAAAAAAATCGGCCCGAGTTTTTTCAAAAAAATATCGGGCCGAGTTTATTCAAAAAAAAATTGGCCCGAATGAATCAATGAAAATAATCAGAGGGCGGCGGAGTTTACTGTACTTTGGTTTTATCTTCCACGGCTCTGAAAATTTCAGATGGAACATAGAAGCTTATACTCAGAAAATAAGGCAGCATTTCTTTTCTCTCAGGATATAGATTTTTTGGATATAGATTTTAGATTTTCGGAACAGTTTCGCCAAATGTTGTGCTTTAGTTTTTGAGACGTAGAAAATTTGGATTAACCTCTTTATAAAATCAAGAAATTTTTTCGCACATTTTTTTAAACCATTTTTGTCAATTTTCTTCAGAAATTTTAAAAATCATACCTAGCGGAGAAAGAATTCAACGAAAATCAAAATTTCGGTTTTTGTTGAAAGAATCTTTTCCAACTTTTCAAAAATTACAACTCTGTCGTATTTTAAGACGAAACATGTTTCTGTTTACACCTAAAGAAAACTACGCGCGAAGCCGGGACAATCCAGAAGGAGGAGCCGGCGTTAGCCGGCGGAGCCCTTCTGGTTTTTATCAAATTCGAATTTTTTCAGTGACAGAAAAATACTTTGGAAAATATTCTCAAGTTAGATGAATTTCCAAAAATGTGAAGTTTCAGATCAATTTTATGAAATTTTATGAGAAATCACTGTAGGACACAGACTTCAGCACGCAGCCGAAGTCTGCACAACATCAAGAATGAAGACCGGCGGAAGCCGGTCGTTTCATTCTTGTATACTTGATAAGTTTAAAATTGTATTATTGAATTAAAAACACGTGAGAAATAAAAAAGTAGGTCAAGTGACGTGGATTTAAAAACAGTATAGGTACCTCAGGTAGCAGCTTGCCCATGGACTGCCCTTAGGAAAGCGGTTGCCCCATAATTGCACCTTGGGCAAGCCCTAAGGGCAAATTTTTTAATGGGAAAAATAAATTTATAGCTATTTTTCATAACGTTACCTAGTTTTGATACGTGTCCTGTTTCGAAATGGGAATTTATTCTTATTTTTGATATTCTGTTAGCCAAGAAAATAGCGAATAAATCAAACTATTTCGATGACACTTGAATATCTATTAGAAAAGCAGTAACTTTATGCAAAATACTGTGAGCAAGTTATCAATTCAAATATAGTGGAGCGGATTCTAGGATTGTTGGATTATCACTGTGATTGTTATATGGATTTTTATGAATTAGATGTGTTCCAAACCATGTATAAAATTCTCAAAAAAGTTGTTTGGGATCAATTGCTTCAACCATTGCAGCTTTGAATTGAAAAATTTCGGTCAAATCACCTAGAAAATTCACGAATGCTCGAAAAATAAATTATCAACTTATGTGAAAATTTGATTTTACAATGAGAAGCAGAGTATGATCAAGCTGAAGTGCATCTATCTCTCTTATGTTATTTCGTTTAATAAAATGTTTACTTCTAAAACACTTATAATAATGTTTTCTTGTATTTAATTGAAGGCTGCTCCCTTTTGATGAAGGCTCCCCTCCAAACTGCCCCATTTTGGGCATAGGCTTCATTTTTCCAAGCTGGAAACAAGAAAAATTAGTGAAAATGCTTTTTTTTACGTGGCTTGAATTAATTTGAATTTTGAACGTGATGTTCTTGTTTAATTCAAATGCCCAAAGATTGCCCCTTGAATGCTCCAATGCAGCCCTTAGAACCTGCTCTAAGGGCAGAGTAAGGGGCAGTCCATGGGCAAGCTGCTACCTGAGACCCATGTCGTCAATTGCGATGCGGTTCTGCGATGCGTGTTGACCTCGATATTTTCCATTGGATTTTCAAAATTTTCATTTCTAAAAACGTGTCGCTCACACGCATCGCGACTGACGACATGGCTACCTATACTGTTTTTAAATCCACGTCACTTGACCTACTTTTTTATTTCTCACGTGTTTTTAATTCAATAATATAATTCTTTACAATTTTTTAAAGTGAAAAAGCTTGAAATTGACAAAAAAAGTATGTTTGAACAAAAAAACAAAACAAAAAACAAAACGAAAAAAAATAGAAAAAAGTAGGGGGACTTGGCCGCCCGGCTGCCTTTTTGGTCTTCTCGGCCATGTGTTTGAAGCAAAATCAATAATCATCGTTTTTGTTTTTTTTCTGCTTTTGTTTGTTTTTTTTTAGTATTTTCTTCCGGATTTGAGTGCTCGAATTTTCAGATTGGACAATCGTCTTCAGGGAAATGGAATGTGATGAAGAAACAACCGATTGCTGATTTATGTGAGTTTTTGGGGAAATATTTGAGAAATGATTAGATTTTTGGTTAGAAATTTTATGTATGGGTTGTAGTTTTGAAATTTTTAGAGGGTAAAGGGGGGATCTCGAAAAAGGAAAATTTTGAAGAGAGTGAGTCATGACATTTGAGGTGCTAACAGATGTATGCACCAGATTTTTTGGATTATCAAAAAAAGTGAAAATGAAAAAAATGTGTACACGCGAAATTACGAACTTTTTTATTTTGAAATTATTTTCATTTTGTTTTATTTTTTATTGAATTGTTTTTACAACTTCACGAAACCCCGCTGCATCATGATATTTAATATTGCATATTTGACAAGTGTTCCTTCAATGTTCGTCGTGTTTATCCGTGTCTTTCCACGTCTTTTGATGATCGATGATTTTCGAAAAATTGTTTTCCGTCTCAAAGCGATCAAAGTCAGAGTTCCGAATTTGCAACACCTTGAAACCGTTTTATACCGACACCTCACACGGTGTCGGTTTCATTAGGGTGTCGTTAAACGACACCCGAGTGAAACCTATCCTCGTTGAATGACACCCTAATGAAACCCATTGCTGAAATTTCGCATTGAAGTTGAAATTTGTGTAAATCGTCTGAAAATGAGTTTTTGAGTAGGGTGAAGCGTGAATTTCAGCTTCTGCTATAACTTTAAGCTTAAGCTTCAACCCAGAAGCTGTTATCAGTGATTATCAGTGAAATTTCAAAATTATCAGAATGAGCTGGTAGTTGGAGAAAATGATGTTTGGTGATAATAGATGACATTTTTGATAAGTTTATAGCTCCAGCTTCATCCCAGAAGCTCTTATCAGTTCTTATCACTAAATTATCAATATGCTCAGATTGAGCTCAAACTTGCAGAAAATGATGTCTGGAGTTAGTAGAGACTATTTTTGATAACTTTATACATCAAGCTTCATCTCAAAAGCTCTTATCACCTGTTATCACTAAATTATCAATATCATCTGATAAGGCTGAAAATCGGGATTTTTGGGTTTTCGAGTATGGGGAATCGTGTGCTGATAATCATTTTGTCTGAAAACCATTCTTAAAGGACCCCATCACTCAAAAAAAAATTTTTTTTGGAAAAATTATGTTTCGGGGTTCTTCGGTACGGGGAGTCATGTGGGGCTGATCAATCGGCTCAAAACTTGTTTTTAAAGGCAGTAAACATGAAAAAATTGATTTTTTTTTTAAATTTCAAGATTAGTGGTTTTTCGGTAAGCGGAACATCGTGGTAATACCCATTTGACCTAAAAATGACTTTTAAAGGTACAGTCCGACCAAAAAATATTTTTTATGGAAACTAGGTTTTTTGATATGCTATTGTACTAAAATCAATTCGGTTCGAAAATGGTTTTCAAAGGCATATTTCAGGTTATAAAAATTTTTATCAAACAATATTCAAAATAACTGATTTGGACCATTTATGTTTAAAAAAAACTCAAAAATTTTTATAACCTGAAATATGCCTTTGAAAACCATTTTCGAACCGAATTTATGTCAGCAAAATGATCACCATATCAAAAAAGCTAGTTTCCATAAAAAATATTTTTTGGTCGGACTGTACCTTTAAAAGTCATTTTTAGGTCAAATGGGTATTACCACGATGTTCCGCTTACCGAAAACCACTAATCTTGAAATTTAAAAAAAAATCAATTTTTTCATGTTTACTGCCTTTAAAAACAAGTTTTGAGCCGATTGATCAGCCCCACATGACTCCCCGTACCGAAGAACCCCGAAACATAATTTTTCCAAAAAAATTTTTTTGAGTGATGGGGTCCTTTAAGAATGGTTTTCAGACAAAATGATTATCAGCACACGATTCCCCATACTCGAAAACCCAAAAATCCCGATTTTCAGCCTTATCAGATGATATTGATAATTTAGTGATAACAGGTGATAAGAGCTTTTGAGATGAAGCTTGATGTATAAAGTTATCAAAAATAGTCTCTACTAACTCCAGACATCATTTTCTGCAAGTTTGAGCTCAATCTGAGCATATTGATAATTTAGTGATAAGAACTGATAAGAGCTTCTGGGATGAAGCTGGAGCTATAAACTTATCAAAAATGTCATCTATTATCACCAAACATCATTTTCTCCAACTACCAGCTCATTCTGATAATTTTGAAATTTCACTGATAATCACTGATAACAGCTTCTGGGTTGAAGCTTAAGCTTAAAGTTATAGCAGAAGCTGAAATTCACGCTTCACCCTACTCAAAAACTCATTTTCAGACGATTTACACAAATTTCAACTTCAATGCGAAATTTCAGCAATGGGTTTCATTAGGGGTGTCATTCAACAAGGATAGGTTTCACTCGGGTGTCGTTTAACGACACCCTAATGAAACCGACACCGTGTGAGGTGTCGGTATAAAACGGTTTCAAGGTGTTGCAAATTCGGAACTCTGACTTTGATCGCTTTGATATTTCACAAAACGCTCAAAAATTCTCTAGTCAAAAATCAGGAGACATTGTTCGGGTTGTAAATATTTTTCCGTAAATATATATCATACTCATTTTTTGATACGACTTTTTATAAATGTCTAGTCATTTTGATAATTCTATTCAAATGCATGAACTTAAATTATAAAAACCAGATTTTGTGTTTAAGAGACGTTATTTGTAAAAGTGAAAAAGCTGTCGGACAAAAAAAAAGTCAAAATTTTCAAATGGGCTGAATTTTTTATTTGACAGCTACAGTACTCAGGACAAAATTCCACACAAAATTTTGACCTAAAAAAATTTCGGGGGGTACTGTATGCGCCTTTGAATGCACACATTCAAATTTCTTAGATCAATCGGAACTTATGTTAAAGTTAAGCTTTTTTTCATGATTAAAAAAGCAAATATGATTGTTTTTACGAGAGAAAAACGATGGAAGCGTCGAAAAATCATGAAAATGAACGTGGAAAATTTTTTTGAAAAATCGATTTTTTCACTTCCTTTAGGAAAATTTTTCGCCCATCCAGACCGCAACCATTCGATTCCTCGTGCGATTTTACCTATATTTCGATAATAAAATCAAAAAATCATGTCGACCCCGGTAGTCTTTTTTACAACCGAAAACTTCCCATAAGCGCGCGCACCTACACACACATGTGTGCGCACACATAAATACACATAAAAGAGCGAGAAACTTTTTTTTTTTCATCTGAAAATAAACTAAATTACGAAAAAATCATAATTTAAGATCACAGTGTGACAATAACAATGTTTTTGGATAAATTCTGAACGTATGAGTGAAGTGTTCTTTTCGCTGTAAGAAATACAAGTTTGTGTGGTTGATTTCATCCCCTGGACAAACTTTTTCAACTTTCGAGATGATATCTGTTCGATTTTCGATGTTTTTAATAATATTTTTCGAGAAACGTGAAAAATTCGACTTTTTCCAAAAAAAATGTATAGAAATCATGTCATTTTAGTTATAGATTTTTCTGTAATTCGTTGAGACTTATACATATTTCCAAACGCCGTATATTTCTTCAGAAAACAGGAGAATTAAAAATTTAGCGTGGTATACACATGGAAGCTACTCTATATACCACCAAAAATTAAAATTGATAAGCATAACTTTTTTTTAGACCACAAGTCAAAAAATTCTCTAAAATCGTTCTAAATTGTTGGAAATAATTATGTTTGAGCTATAATTTCTCATAGAATATAGGGTTCTTGGACATATATTTGGTATAAAATGTTATCTATCGATATTTAAAAAGAAATAAGATACAAAAAACAAATTTCAATGCGCTCTTGTGAGTTTAATGACACACAAATGTGTGTATGTGCGCGCGCTTATGGGAAGTTTTCGGTTGTAAAAAAGACTACCGGGGTCGACATGATTTTTTGATTTTATTATCGAAATATAGGTAAAATCGCACGAGGAATCGAATGGTTGCGGTCTGGATGGGCGAAAAATTTTCCTAAAGGAAGTGAAAAAATCGATTTTTCAAAAAAATTTTCCACGTTCACTTTCATGATTTTTCGACGCTTCCATCGTTTTTCTCTCGTAAAAACAATCATTTTTGCTTTTTTAATCATGAAAAAAGCTTAACTTTAACATAAGTTCCGACTGATCTAAGAAATTTGACTGTGTAAATTCAAAGGCGCATACAGTACTCCCGAAATTTTTTTAGGTCAAAATTTTGTGTGGAATTTTGTCCTGGGTACTGTAGCTGTCAAATAAAATTCAGCCCATTTGAAGACCTAAAATTTTTTGTCCGAGATGCGTAGCAAACATTTTCGCCTACAAAAAACGTCTCAAGAGACGTTATTTGTAAAAGTGAAAAAGCTGTCGGACAAAAAAAAGTCAAAATTTTCAAATGGGCTGAATTTTTTATTTGACAGCTACAGTACTCAGACAAAATTCCACACAAAATTTTGACCTAAAAAAAATTTCGGGGGTACTGTATGCGCCTTTGAATGCACACATTCAAATTTCTTAGATCAATCGGAACTTATGTTAAAGCGTTTTTTTTTTCATGATTAAAAAGCAAATATGATTGTTTTTACGAGAGAAAAACGATGGAAGCGTCGAAAAATCATGAAAATGAACGTGGAAAATTTTTTGAAAAATCGATTTTTTCACTTTAGGAAAATTTTTCGCCCATCCAGACCGCAACCATTCGATTCCTCGTGCGATTTTACCTATATTTCGATAATAAAATCAAAAAATCATGTCGACCCCGGTAGTCTTTTTGCAACCGAAAACTTCCCATAAGCGCGCGCACCTACACACACATGTGTGCGCACACATAAATACACATAAAAGAGCGAGAAACTTTTTTTTCATCTGAAAATAAACTAAATTACGAAAAAATCATAATTTAAGATCACAGTGTGACAATAACAATGTTTTTGGATAAATTTGAACGTATGAGTGAAGTGTTCTTTTCTTGCTGTAAGAAATACAAGTTTGTGTGGTTGATTTCATCCCTGGACAAACTTTTTCAACTTTCGAGATGATATCTGTTCGATTTTCGATGTTTTCTAATAATATTTTTCGAGAAACGTGAAAAATTCGACTTTTTCCAAAAAAAAATGTATAGAAATCATGTCATTTTAGTTATAGATTTTTCTGTAATTCGTTGAGACTTATACATATTTCCAAACGCCGTATATTTCTTCAGAAAACAGGAGAATTAAAAATTTAGCGTGGTATACACATGGAAGCCATACTCTATATACCACCAAAAATTAAAATTGATAAGCATAACTTTTTTTTAGACCACAAGTCAAAAAATTCTCTAAAATCGTTCTAAATTGTTGGAAATAATTATGTTTGAGCTATAATTTCTCATAGAATATAGGGTTCTTGGACATATATTTGGTATAAAATGTTATCTATCGATATTTAAAAAGAAATAAGATACAAAAAAAACAAATTTCAATGCGCTCTTGTGAGTTTAATGACACACAAATGTGTGTATGTGCGCGCGCTTATGGGAAGTTTTCGGTTGTAAAAAAGACTACCGGGGTCGACATGATTTTTTGATTTTATTATCGAAATATAGGTAAAATCGCACGAGGAATCGGAATGGTTGCGGTCTGGATGGGCGAAAAATTTTCCTAAAGGAAGTGAAAAAATCGATTTTTCAAAAAAAATTTTCCACGTTCACTTTCATGATTTTTCGACGCTTCCATCGTTTTTCTCTCGTAAAAACAATCATTTTTGCTTTTTTAATCATGAAAAAAGCTTAACTTTAACATAAGTTCCGACTGATCTAAGAAATTTGACTGTGTGCATTCAAAGGCGCATACAGTACTCCCGAAATTTTTTTAGGTCAAAATTTTGTGTGGAATTTTGTCCTGGGTACTGTAGCTGTCAAATAAAAAAAAATTCAGCCCATTTGAAGACCTAAAATTTTTTGTCCGAGATGCGTAGCAAACATTTTCGCTCTTACAAAAAACGTCTCTTAAGCTCTTTACTTTTAACGCCAAGATTATACTCCAAGAAAACAACCTAAAAACCTTTATAAAGGATTCAATCTGGCATAATCCTCCATATTTTTGCAGTGAGATAACGATGCTTACGCTTTTTGTCCGAGTGGTTCAAATTACCGGCTTCATATTGGCCCAAATAACCAACATGTTTCTAATATTTCTAATAGTTTACAAAGCCTCCAAAAAATTAGGTGCTTACAAAAAATCTGATGTTAGCTTATGCTCTTTACTCAATGTTTTATTCTTTTGTTGAAATTTTAACACAGCCGGTGAGTATTTATAAATTTCCGAATTTCATTTTTTTGTTCTGAAGATAACTCATACAAAAGGCTCCGGATTCATTTTATATGTTGACAGTTTTCTGAAGTATGAATTTGAAATCGGTGTAATTCTGGCTGGTGAGTGTTTCTTGAATAATATTTTCGAATAAAATGTTTCAGTTTTGTTTTGTGGATCATTTGCGTTTTGTATTTCTCTGCTGGCTGTTCATTTTCTATATCGATACATTGTTATTTGTAAACCCAACAATGCGCAAGACCTAGAAGGAAATAAAATCTTCAAACTATTCATTCCCCCAGTTGTTCTATCAACTATTTGGTTTCTGGCCTCTTTCATTTGTCTGACGCCATCGGAATATAAAACTGAATATATGAGGTGAGGTTCACCAAATTTTTCATAATCAAATTATTTTGTTTTCCAGAGATCAAGTTATGCAACTTTACAATGATGATACTCGTTTGCTTGCTTATATTGAAGTTTTGTACTTTTTTGAAGATGAAAATGGCAAGAAAACTATAAACATTGGTGATTGGATAGCTGGACTTGGAATTTGTGTTCAGATCATGAGTCTATGCCTTTTCACAATAATTTATTGCGGTTTCAAGACATATCAAAAAATGAATAATTCGGAGTTAACTTCATCAATGAGCAAAAACACAAGAAATCTAAACAGACAATTATTCCGAACACTCATAATCCAAACATTATTCCCAGTTTGTACAATGTTCATACCAGTTGGATTACTCATTGTTTTACCAGTGTTTTCAATTGAACTCGGATCATTTTCAAATGCTCCAAGTATGTATGCTGGAATGTATCCCGCAATCGACGCTATTATTGTTATTCTAATGATCAATGATTTTCGAAATGTCTTATTTTGTCGGAAAAGGAAAGTAGTGCGTGGCCAACTATCAACAATTGGATCAAATAATGATTCGTAATAAATCGTTCTCAGAACCTAAATATATATTTCCTCTAACTCAATAAACCAAAAAACACATAACAATAAAAAATTCAACAATAACATAATCAAGATAGTACATATTACCTATAGTAAATACCCACTCACTTCCGAGTTGATTGAATTCATTTTTTTGTCGAGAAATGGTCGCACCGATTTTTCTTCGTGTTTTTCAATATTTTGGCTTCATAGCATCTGAAATCTTTAACATGTTTTTAATTTGGTTGATATTAACAAAAATCAACAGAAAGATTGGATCGTATAAAAATGTGATGTTATTATTCGCAATTTATTCGATGATTTATGCAGTTATCGAAATTTGTGCTCAACCAGTGATGCATTCAAAAGGAACTATTTTTATTCTGTTTGTTGATGGTTTTTTCAAAGATTACATGAACTTTGGGATTTTTCTCTGCTGTAAGTCTAGAAGAATATGTATACAATTAATGGGAATGTTGTTTTCAGGTTTATACATCGGCACATTTGGTCTTTGTATTTCCCTCCTCGCTTGTCATTTTGTCTATCGTTTTCTGGCAGTCTGCCATCCATCTGCTCTAACTTATCTCGAAGGACCAAAACTTATCTTGTTGTTCATTCCAAGTTTTATTCTTGCTTGCACATGGTCTATATCTGGTTATATATTTGCATATCCTACGGATCTCAAGTCAAGTTTATTGAAGTAATTATTTGATAATTTCAATTTCAAAAAACGTGATATTTTTCAGTGAATCAATTTCTGAGAACTACGGTGTCAATTTGTTTGAAACTCCACATCTATCACTTCTTTACTATGTTTGTTGAAATCTGAAATTATGTTTTCAAAATTAAATTTTTTTGTTTCAGCTCATCGATGAACATGGAGGTATTGAAATCTATCCAGACTGTGCTCTGTTTCTCGTAGCTCAATCAATTATGTCCACTTGTTTGATCACAATGGTTTTCTGTGGCATAAAATGTCATAAAGCTCTTCAAGGCGTTTCAAATATGAGCAAACGGACAAAAAACCTCAATAAACAACTTCTCCTAACTCTTGTGGTTCAAACTCTCGTTCCACTTTGCACAATGTTCACACCAGTTGGAATTTTATTCTTTCTTCCTATTTTTTCGATTGATCTTGGAACTTGGGCAAATGCTCCAGGAATATTTGCTGGATTGTATCCAGCTTTGGATGCTCTCATTGTGATATTTATGATTCGAGATTTTAGAAACGTGATTTTATGTGAGTTCTTGAAATGAACCATAAATGAATTATTGAATATTTTCAGGCAATTCTCGAAAAAGAAAAATCAACATCTCATCGAGTGACGGTAGATCTCAAAACACCAGTTTCCAATAAAAATGTTCACATTTCTTTTTAATTTATTAGAAGTCAACTTCAAATTACAATAAATTCTATTTGTCAAACTCTTATCAAATTATATTTCTTTGTGAAACGACACGTTTTGCATTTCTAGTGTATTTGCAAAAATGAATAGAATCTTTGTACTTTTTGTAACTTTATTTTATTCTTCAAATTCAATAAATATTCCACAACGTTATTTGGAACAATGTGAAAACACAAACTCAACAGAAATTGGAAAATGCTTGAATTCTACTGATAATTGCGAAATATTTCTTGGTTGTATGGCTGAAATTCAATGTAAACCAATCGATGAAGATTATAAAAATCAATTGGATTCTTGTTGGAAATCTGTATTTATGGAGAAATTTGGAGAGTGTCGAAAAAAATTAATCGAGGCAAAAGCAAATTGTCAGAAAGATAAATTGAAAAACATGACACAGGTAAGTCACATTTTTCTTGGCCGTTTTGGTGGAAAACAAATTTCAGAATCCCGAACTCCGAGCATGTAACAATATTCGAGATTCTAAAACCTGTATGAAACAAAAAATCGGAAAATTTTGCGGTGCAGAAGATGAAAAAGAATATGTTCGATACAGCAAAATTATTTATGAAGGAAGTAATTGTTACAATTTGACAGGATTAGAGTTTTGAAGAATCAAATTGCAAACCAGTCAACTTCAAACAATCATTTGAAGTATATAATTCACTTGAATATCTCAGCCAATCATTTGATTTATTTTTTCCACATTGTTTTTCAGTGTTTGTCAGCATACATGTTTTTGATTCGCGTAACCAATTACATCGTTCAGTTTGAGTTACCTAAAAATTTCTGATCCAAGTATTTTTTTAAATATAATTCACAATAATATTACCTCTCCTTTGATATTTGTTCTGGCTTTTTGTTTCAAACACGATCCTTCTTCTGAATTTTCAATCGATCTTAATTTCTGACGGCATTCTGCAAAATGCTGTTCGAAATTAGCTCTCCAACAAAAATTAATCGTATCTTTATGATCTTCTTCCGCTGGACGACATTTGAGATCTTGTAAACAGGATACCGTAGATTTGCATGCTTCCTGTAGTTTTGATAGATCATGTTTCTTGGACGCCGCGATCTTTTTGCTCTCTGATTTTATCTTTCGACTTGCCTATAACTCAACAAGATTTATAACAAATTTTCACAGTAGAAAAACAAACCAAAACACATTTCGTTGTTTTTAATGAGTTCAAAAATCCACACTGTTTCAAATAACTCGTAATTCGAGTATCCATTTCCGTTTCATCTTCTTCAGTCGACACAAAAATCAATAAAATGATAAAGACAAATAATGAAATCAAAAACTTCATTGAAAAATGATAGACAATAAATAATGTTTGGGAAATTTGATACGGACTGACTGATCGCTGAAAAAAATGATCACTTTTGAAAATGTTTATTTGTATTCTATTACAACAAAAAAATGCTTTGACAATAAAATTTTCAGGTATTTCACTTAAAATTCTTTTCCAGTCAATTTTGGGCAGCTGCTCGATGCATAGGCTTCTTTGACGAATCTCGAATATTCCGCTGCTTTTTCAGCTCCACAGTGTGTTTTAACATTTGTGTTCATGCATTCTTTGCTTTCTTTGAGGATCTTACAATTCTCCACAATTGATTTCTAGAAAAAAAGTTATCATTTAATGAAACAATTTTGTGATAAAAAAATGAACAAATCACCCACATTTTTGGTATCAGCTGAACAACCTTTAGTTGCTGCAAGTTTTTTGCGACAATCAGTAAATCGTGTTTCAAAAGTTGCCGTCCAACAAAGATTCAACATGTCTTTGTTATCATCTTCCGCTGGTTTACACTTCAAACCATAAATGCAATCCATTGTTTTTTGACAAGCATCTCTTACTTTGCTATAATCTTGATCTTTTCTTTTGGCTAATTCTCTCAACTCTTCCTTGATTTTCTTGCTATCCTGAAAAATTTTTACTGATAATCTAGATACTTGATAATAATTTCTAAAAATAAAATAAAAACATACGTAGACGCATTTCGCAGTTTTGACCGAATTCAAAAATCCACATTGCTTCAAATATTTGGAAACTCTCGAATCAGATTCTGAATTCGAGTTCGAGTCTGGATTGGAAGTTGCAAAAACAATCGCAGCCAAAAATACGAGAAACAGAACGGCAATCTTCATGTTTGAAAGAATGGGGTGACATTTAGGTCTTCGATTTTATCAATCAGAGACAACTGTTCGGAACAACCAGGAAGTTCACATTTGTGTGCGACTCGAAAAAAAAGTTTTTGGGTGATGATTAAGAAGACCAGGATGATCACTTTTTAATATGGAATCGAACCACCAAAGATTAATCTTTAAATGTGGAGTACGAGATAAAAATAAGTTAGGCTTATTTGAGAGAAAAAGTTATGGCATTGGAAACTATGGCATTGGAAAACCGATTTTCATTTAAAAATAACCTTGTACTTGTAACTTTCTGCCTAACTTATTTCTATCTCGCACACCACCTTTAATATTAGTCCATTTTGTCGGGTACGATTGAGAAGATTCCTGACTTGATACCTCTGGTATGATTCATAACCCGCCAAATACCACATCTTTTATTGTTCCACAAAAAAAGATCTGTAATTAATCTGACGTGAGAGTATAATTCAACATTGATTCTAATCCAAATCTCATCAACAAGAAAAAATAAAAATAATTCTTTATTCAAATTCAATTTTTCAAAATCTTATTCATCTTTGACCTTCAATCTCCCATCACACCGTCTATTGTACATTCTGTAGTCATGATTTTGTTCGAATAATTTCAAAATTCTTGGATCGCAATACTTCTTGATCTCTGGCAAAACACAAGCTGCGTTCGATTTCAATGTTTCACAATCTGTCGCATTCATGCTATCCAAATATGTTGCCAAGCATTTTGGAACATTTTGTGGTTCTTTTTTGTTTTTGCGATACAACTGAAAATAATATGAGAGATTATTTCAATTAAATCAGTATGACTTACTTCAGTTTTACAACTCGCGTATGGTCCAGTGAAAAATCTTGAATTGACACAGTCATCCAAAGTATCATAAAGATGAAATTCTTTATAGCAGTCGGTTCGATTCATGCAATCAATATTTTCTTGACAAACAGTTTTCAAATCTTCAAATTTCAAATCTTTGGCTGCTTCGGTAGCAAAAAGATATTTGAAATTCAACCACATATTTTCAATGATATTTGGAGTGCACAATCTGGCCTTAAGTTTTCCGAAGATCCCACATGAGTCTTTCATATAATCAGGACGAGTCAATGTATATTTGCGAGAATCGGTAAAGTCAAACGAAATAATCAATAGAAATAGCAAAAATATGGTCTTGTTGAACATTTTGAAAGTGGAACACAGAAGAGAAATGAAATGAAGAACACTTGAAACAACTGTTAAGGTTGAAACAAGGAAGTATAATGATAAGATCTCTCCAATGATCTTTCCTCTTTTTATCGAGATCTAAAACTTTTGAGAGACAGCTAATGGATTGAAAAAGAGCTGGGAAAGATTTATTATCTGTTCGAAGGAAATAAAAGATCCCGTAGCAAGCTCAAATATTTTTTTGAATTATATAAGTTCTCTGTAGAAGTCCTGAAAAATGGTCTAAAAAACGTCCAAATCAATTCAATTTTCGAAAAGCTAGTTGTGTATCAAAAGTTTATTTTTTTGTTTTTCTGTGAATCTGTAATTTCTTGAATTATTTTTTGTTGGTTATCACCAGGATTTGATTTTTGAGATCTAGAAACAAGGAAGTCATGAGATAACCCAAATAAAACAGAACGTAAACACAAAGATAAAGTATTAATCTCAAAATAAAAACCGTTCCCCTGAAGGTCAGTTATCACAAAAATGATCATCGTCTTATTTCTCGCGTATTTTTTCTCATTTTCTGATGCTGCTCCTGACAAAAGTTGTTTGACTCCAGAATTTAAGAAACTTGCTGCTACTTGTGTTGAGGTAACATTTTTCAGGATTAAAATTTACATTTTAAAAAAAAACTTTATTTATACAGGGTCTGAATCCATTGTTCGCCGAACTTCAAAAACCTCAAAACAACGAGGCTGAAAAAATCAAATTGATAAATCTCTGTGAGAATTCATTGAATTGTTTCAAATCAATCGAAAAATGCGCGGAAATTCCAAAAGAAATAATCGATAGTGCTGAAAATATATGCAGTTTGACGAAATTCCTGAACAGTCCTCAATTTTCGCCGTGCGTGGAAATCATTGATTCGAAAAAGGACAAATGTTCCAGAAAACTTTTCATTGGTTCAGAACAAATAAAGGGTGATCGAAAAGAGAAATGCGAGATTTACAAAACGAATGGAGACTGTGCCAGAAAATTCATCTCAAGTTCGTGTAGCAAAGAAGCGTTAAAAGCTTTTGAAACTTTCAGAACTGAAAGAACCAAAAGACTCAAATGTTAAACATTTTTAGTAATATAAAAACTTTATTATTTGGTTCAAATTTATGGTATTATAAATAAATATACCAATATATGATAATTATGACAAATTCAACGAAGAGGTTAACAACCAAATGCCCTTCTATATTTCTTATAGAATTTTCTGTAGGGTTGAATATAATTATTTCCACAGAGTGTGTAAACACTACTTTCCTCAGCGCCGGCTTGAAGTTCCAATAGGTTACAATCATTGATAGATCGATTCACCTAAACAAAAATTTAATTATAAATTTCAATTGTTTTTTTTTTAGCTCACATATGGGAACAATGATTTGACCGTCTTATGTTGTTCAAAGACGTTGTAACAGGGTTCAAAATCTTCGCTCTTTCTAAATTTGAATGTAATGCAGTTGGATTCTGCAACAGCATAATGCCAATCTCTAATGGAAAAATTAAAGCCCCTTTTGAAGCATTCGGTTAAACTATCACACAATTTGATGGTTTCAATATACCAAGCAGTTTTGTTCGTAGCTCCATCAATAATACTATTATGGAAATAAGACAAATCCTTCATTGCCTGCAAAAAAAATGTTGAAACTTAAGTATATTTTTATGTTTATTGTGAATGGACAAAAACAGTATTACCGGATGACAAATGGCGTTTGTTTCTTTTTCAGTAGGTCTCGATGCCACTGCCAAAATGAAGAGAAAACCAAAAATCAGGGAATACATTTTTCGACTCTGACGAAAAAATAATATCTTTGAATAAACAAAAGAAAAAAATGAGTTACTTTTTTTTTTGGAAAAATGATATTCTTTTCTCAAGCATATGTTTGTGCTTAGGGGTGGTCCGTTTGACGCATTTCCGGTTTTTGTTACTTTTTTTGCGAGATTTTTTTTTCATCTGACGAAGGGATGTTCAAATTGACGGAATGTGAGAAATAAACAATAATTTACAGTTTAACGAGAGAAAAAAGATTTCAAACATTTTTGAAAATTTCTGTAATTTCTTTGTTGGAACAGATAATATTGAATTCAACATTTCAAAGTTCGAAAGGTCTTTTAAGCGCTATACTATCTATATATACAATTTTTCTACTTTGCACAGTGAAAAAATTTATTGTAACAAAAGTCACATATTAAAAACACAATAACATTTGAAACAACATTTTATCACCATTTTTAAAAGTTTCTAACATGCCGTTCCTGATAACTGCGCATCATAATACTTCTTGAAAACTGAAACATATTCTACTCCGCAAACTTCAGCGATATGTTTCGACTCGCATTCTTCAACTTGTTGCGAAGTGCTGCAAACCTCGTCGAGGTGATTTGGCTGAAAAAAAGTTTTTTTTTAATTTTTAGAAAAAGTAAAACAAACCAGTGGAATATGACCGCACGAATTTCTTCCTCCCGTCAACTCAAAGTTCTTGAGAAGAATCGAGCAATCGATGAAATCATCTTGAGCCAAAAATCGTTGATTCTGGCATCGGATTGCAACATCCATTATTTTTGAAGCATGTTTTGGACATTTTCCGAGCGATTTCATACATTCATCAGCTTCATCACACAAAACGGAAGTTTGTTTATACCAGGTAGCAACACTTGGTGGATTGCGAATCCATATAAATTCATTCAGATCGACGATTTTCTAAAATGTTACATAAGATCATGTGAATAATTTTTGTAATATTTCTGATTTCTATTTCTTACTTTAGCGCACAGAGAAATATGAGAAAATTCGCAAGAATTTCCTTGAGCCATTTGGAATGACGAAAAAAGACAGAATATAGCAAGAAATACAAACATTTTAAAAACGATTCGAAAATCTTGATCTAGAGAAAATCGAATACTAATATATTTCCCTTTTGATGTTTTTATCAAAAGAGAAATGCAACATATAAGAGGCGCGTCCTCGCTCCCTCCCGCTCCTCATTCAATTCAAAGGCAGCTGTGGCAGCTGTCCATTTTCATCGTGGGTGGTCAAAAAGGATTACAAGAACTGGGAATTTTAACGGAATTCTGAATCAATTTACAATTTGTATGAGAAGCTATTGGAAATCAATTAATTCACAGTTTTAGTTTGATTGATCCGTTTTGGATTAGCGAAACATCTCAAAGTTTTGGAACTTGGCGCAATATGTATGAACTCTCTGGTAAAAACAAACACCTTCATTGTAACAACATAAAGTTTATCAATCATAAAAGTATAAAAAAAAACTAAAAACTGTTCAACATCCATCATTAGCTTTTGCTGCTTCATACTTCTGCATGAAAAGTGGAACATATTTTTCCCCGCAAATTTTAGCAACATGTTCAGATTCGCATTCAACAACCATCTTCCAAGTGTCACAATCCTTGTTTTTTGCCTGAAAAACACAGATATATGGAATTAAAAAAAACAAAACAAAACAAAACAAACCAATGGAGCCATACAATGATTTGGTTTTCCCTTGAGAAGAACCGAACAATCGATGAAATCATCTTGAGCCAATGATCGTTGTGTCTTGCATCTAATAATAACTTTCATTGTTTTTTCAGCATATTTTGGACAATCAATAAGCGTATACATACAGTCTTCAGCTTCTTCACACAACAACGCAGTTTGTTTATACCAGCTGGCAACATCTGTTGGATTGCGATTTCTCAGAAGTTCTTCAAGATCCATTATTTTCTAAAATTTTGAAATTCAGAAGAATTGTTTCATATGTATATCCCAAAAATTGTGATAGTATCTATTATTTTTTTTTATGTTTACTTCTCTTACCTTAGGACATGGATCAAAATTAGAAACTATGCCAGAATCTGCTTGAGCCATTTGGAGTGAAGAAAAAAGACAGAATATAGCCAAAAATACAAACATTGTCGAAATTATTTGAAAATCTCTAACAAATTATATAAGAACGCAACAACGACTGTCGTTTTCTTTTTAAATCAGAGAAATGCAACAAAATAAGAGGCGCGTCCTTGCTCCCTCCTGCTCCTCATTGAATTCAAACGCATCTGCGGCAGCTGCCCATTTTCATCGTGGGTGGCCATCAAGAAAATAGCCGTGTTTCATTGAAGAAGAAGAAGAAGAAACTAACGAGTATAATTAACGGTACATTGATATTCTTGTTGGCACGTTTCCAAAAAATTTGAATAGATTTATTTTCTTTGCATTTTATTTCAAAGAGGGACATAATTTTCTTTGAATTCCACATAAAAACACAAAAAAGATTGATGATTTGTCTAAAGAGATATTGTGAAAAAATTTTACGACGGAGACAAAAAAGTTGTTGACCTGAGAAATGTTGCAGAAAGAACAGTTGTGAAAGTTCTCAAATGTTTCAGATACTACAGGGGGTAGCCATAAACGCTATTGTTTAAATGAAACATATACTTCTGGAACATATTTAGATATCAAAGATGAGTTTTGTAGACATCAATAGCTATTTCATGTTGCAATTTAAACGATCACGATCATTCTTTTGAATACACAGCGGGGCGAAAACTTTAATATTAACAAATCTCCTGTTGATCTATTCATCTCGATTGTTATAAAAGCAATGCTCTGATCTATAATTCTCATCATCATTTCAACAATGATTTTCCGTATTCTTCTTGTCCTTGCTCTTGTAGCTGGAACTGGTGCTGTGACCAAAGCAGTTTGCGAAGCCTTCTGTTCATCTGTCAATGGTGGAGCATCGTATGATTATTGTTCACCATGGATCAGTTTCTCTCAACAAACTAACAAAACTTGCTACAATCTCTGTGTCAACAATTGTTATAATGTTTATGATGGAAGTTGTATGACTGATAGTAACTTCAGATGTTGTTTGAATACTAAACCAGCTAAAACTCAAGAATTCAAAGTTTCTGGATGCAATATTCTTTACAACAACTTGATTGATGACTATTGGAATTAATTTTTCACATTTTAATTCATCATAATAAAATTTTCATTCAAATTTTGAAACACAGTTTATATTCTAAAGTTTTCATTTTAATAATCAATTCGATTTTTTCCTGAATAAATAAGTGTGACACCATGTGTTTTGAACTTTTAAATAAATTTGTTTTGAAAACTAAATGATTTTCACTTTCAATTCTTGTGAATTATTGTTTATTAACATTTAGAAAAAAACAAGAAATGATAACTAGTTTGATTGTCCAATCATTTCCCTCACCGCCTTTTTTTCTCCTCATTTTCAAACTTTTCGCCAATTCAAGATGGTGACCACTGTTCTTATTCTAGTTCTCATTTCACTTTCACAAATTGATTCTGCCCCAAAATGCACTTCAAGTGAAATTCGAAAAGCCGCTGAAACTTGTATTCAAAAAATTGGAGAAGTTTTCTTGCAATTGTCTGAACAAAGTTTTAATGATTCGAAAAGTTTTGAATACGTCAATGATTTATGTGAAACTTCAATGGATTGTTTTGAAAATCTTGAAGATTGTGCAGATTTTGAAGAAAGTTTCATAAATAATATTGAAGATATGTGTGCGATGTCAAAATTTGCGAATGGTGAAGTTTTCTTCGAATGTGGAAAAATTATTGATGAACACCCTGGAGCAAAATGTGTCACTGAATTCTTAACATATCCAGCGAATGTGAACGTGAGTTCTGATTCTCTTTTTTTTCATGAAATTATTATTTTTTTCAGACAACTCGCGGTGATAAGTGTGATAACTTGAATGAACGTGGAAGATGTGCAAAAGAACAAGTATCAGCTCTTTGTAGTCCAGAAGCCGTTGAAGAACTTGAAAATCACATCAACGAGCAAACTGAGAGATATAATTGTTGATTGAGGAATATCTGGAAATAAAAAAAGTTTTGAAAAATGTGTTGTTTTTGAATCACCTGGTTAGAAAAGCAGTTGTCTTTTTGTTATTTCTTGGGTTTTTTTCCCTCACTTCTTGAGGTTTTTGAGAAATCTTAAAAATGCTCATCAAACTTCTGATAATTATTGTATTTGCTTCTGCTTCTTTGGGTTTTCCGAATCCGAACAATGACAATAATCCATTTGGATGTTCGACTGAAGATTTGCAATTGACAAGCACTTGTAGACCGGTGAGAGTGTTTTTCAATCTTCAAAAATAATTTAAAAATTCTAGAAACTCACCAAATTGACTGATGAAATGAAAAAATTCCCAGCTGGAAAAGGACTTCCAGATTCAGCATCTTTGAAAGTTATGTTAAATCACTGTGAAGATGCAATGAAATGTATTGACAAAGCACAATGTTCAGCGATTAGAGATCGAACAAAAAATTTCAAAACAATGTGTGAGACTATCAAATTTCTTGGAGAATCGTATGGGCAATGTTCGAAAACGGTTAGTTCTTATAATCTAATTATTAAATATCTCTTCATAACTGAAAAATCAGTTTTTTACAGTTGAAAGAATCAACATCAAAATCAGAATGTTCAACTTGGTTTTATTCGGACAAAAGTCATATGTCAAACAAAGAAAATTGTGATGGTTTCAAACAACGAAAAGATTGTATTCAGAAAGATGTTCGAAAAACTTGTGGAGCTGAAGTTGAACAAAACTTCAACCAAAATCTTGGATTCATTATGAAACAAGTTGGATGTGTGTAAATGTTTTTATGTTTGAAAAATTTTGACAAAATTGTGTAGCAAATAAAAGTCGTTGGAAAAAACAAAAGAAAATATGTACCATGCTCAAGCAAACTTTTTGCAACCATTAATTAGATTAGAGTAGAATTCTAGTACATTTATTATATTCAATTGAAAAATATGGAAATTGTAGGAACGAAAATTATAGGTTAAACTTGTGAGTTGCGCGTGATTGGTAAATCAATGCTCACTGGGATAATGGCGTGAACTCCAAGTAATTGTTTGAAAGCATATCTGGAAAATATATAAGTGTTCATTCAACGTTTTGTTTCTCAATACCGATATGGAGCAATATAGTAAATTGTAAACATTGGAGTGGCTGATGCTAATAAAATCAGAGGAAGCCCGACTGAATTTTCTACTAAAGGACTTTGAAAATCATTTTGAAATGTTGAAACAATGTGAAGAATGAAGCCAAGAATTTGAAACAATGGAGATGTGATTTGGATCAAAAGAATCTGAATTATATTCATAATCTATATTTAGTTAACAGTGTTTCTCACTTTCATCAAAGATTTCTGCATAGTTTTTAATCCTTCACTCATTGTAAGTGATGCTAGTTTTTTATTGATTCGGGATCGACAAACCAAGCCGAAAATTATTGTGACAAAATTCAAAATCAACATTAATCCTTCTGAAATAACATCAGGGAACTTCGAAACATTGAGAATAGCATAATATATCCAACCAGATCCATATAATTCTGGTTTTACACGCATTATTAATTCATCAATTTGTTCTAGTGGAACGATATTAGAAACAGCAAGATAAATTGTGAATAGTAATGCAATACAGCAAAAAGTATAGCAAATCCAATTAACTTTGGATGCTGTAATCGGGTTTTCAGGGTTTACAACAATTCTTTCTCGATAATACAATGAAAAAATGATAACGAACAGACTAAACAGATAACCATGAGCTCCAAATGTGTAAACTGAAAGAAATAACATAATCGGATGAAATGGAAATAAAACTCTTACTGAAAAAGCAGACATAAGGCTTGAGATTTTGGTTGATTGGGAAATATTTTGCAAATCCGTGGAACATTAAGACAATTGAAGTACCAGTTGAAAATATTCGTGAACTTTTGAGAATTGCACAGAGAGAAATTGTGAGGTCACAAATTGCACCAAGCCGAATAACAGTTCTGAATTAATTTCAAAAATTATTTTATTAAGTATTTTGATAAGTATACCTGTAGACGTTCATAAAATCAGGAGTATGTTTATGAATGATATACATCAAAAAAATGTTAAAAGTGACTCCTGTCAATCCAAAAAAAGAGTTCCACGATAGCGATAAAACATCAGACCAATGCTCCAACATTTGTTCTCTTCAAATATGAAAATAATTTCTACTATGCTCGAACATAATTTTTGTACCCATTAATTAGGCCAAAGTTTGATGGAGGAAGTTGGTAATGTCACCCTCGCACATCCCCCTATAATTATTGCCCTTTATTTCATGTATGTAGTGCAATATTGCAAACATCTTTGAATATTTTTGACTACATTAAAATCGTAATAAATCAAAGCAGAGCATTTGAAAAAAAATTAATTTCAAATTTTATTTTCAAAAAAAAATAGGAACGCAACAATTATTTTTTATTGTTCAAATTTGATTAATTGTACTTGAACCGATGCTTACTGGAAATACACTAGTTGCTCGACAATAACGCTTGAAAGAATTTCTGAAAAATATAATGTTTGTAAATTTATATTTAAAACTGAATGGTGACTAAATTTAAAATTTTCACTTCTTGGATCCGAAAATAGTTTTGAATAAGGATTGCAGGTCAAATTTGTGAGTTACGCGAATTTACTGAATCGATGCTAACTGGGATAATGGCGTGAACTCCGAGTAATTGTTTGAAAGCATATCTAAAAGGTATAAAAGTGTTTATTCAACTTTGTATTTCTCAATACCGATATGGAGCGATATAGTAAATTGTAAAAATTGGAGTGATTGATGCTACTGAAATCAAAGGAAGCTCGATCAAATTTTCCACTAAAGGACTTTGAAAATCATTTTGAAATGTTGAAACAATGTGAAGAATCAAACCAATAATTTGAAACAATGGAGATGTGATTTGGATCAAAAGAATCTGGAATGAGAATATTTTTGGGATTCAAGTGAAATTCTTTCTCACTTTCATCAATGATTTTTGCATATTTTTCATTCCTTCACTCATTGGAAGAGATGATAGTTTTTGATTGATTCGGGATCGACAAATCAATCCGAAAATTATTGTGATGAAATTCAAAACCAACATCAATCCTTCTGAAATAACATCAGGGAACTTCGAAACATTGAGAATAGCATAATATATCCAACCAGATCCATATAATTCTGGTTTAACACGCATTATTAATTCATCAATTTGTTCTAGTGGAACGATATTAGAAACAGCAAGAAAAATAATATACGGTATTGCAATACAGCAAAAACTATAGCAAATCCAATTAACTTTGGATGCTGTCAATGGATTTCCATAGTTTGTGACAATTCTTTCTCGATAATACAATGAAAAAATAATAACGAACAGACTGAACAGATAACCATGAGCACCAAATGTGTAAACTAAAAAAAATGACACAATTGGATGTAACGAAAAAAACTTACTGAAAAAGCAGACATAAGGCTTGAGATTTTGGTTGATCAAAAAATATTTTGAAAATCCGTGAAACATTATAACAAGTGAAACACCAGTTGAATAAACTCGCACACTAATTAAAAATGCGCAAAGAGAAATTATGAGATCACAAATTGCTCCAATTCGAATAACAGTTCTGAATGAAAGTTTGAAAATGTATCATTGTTTCTGATAAACACTTACCTGTAGACTTTCATGAATTCAGGAGTATATTTGTGAAATAAGTACAGAAGAAAAATATTAAAAATAATACCAGTTATTCCGAAAAAAGAATTCCATAATAATGATAGCACATTAGACCAATGCTCCAACATTTTTTTTTGTTCAGTTCAGTTTCAAACATGTTTTTTCCTCAAACTTTCGTAACCAATAATTAAATTCAGAATCGATGGAACAAATCAGAAATGTCATTTCAGTATTTTGACATTTACATTGCCAGTGACTAGGGGCGGTGCTCCTAGGCGGAAACAGTTAGAAAATTATAAAAATTAATTTTTATCTTATGCGGCTATTCAACTCTTTTCTCAAACGCTTTCTTTGAATATTACTCGAATGATGCCCACTAAATGAATTCCAATCAATTTAAGACTGAAATCGTGAAACTTGGCTCGAAAATAATGAATTTGTAGAAATGGAAGCTCTTCTAGAATTACAAATTTTTAAACGAAAAAAAGTTGATCAAAAAATATTATTTTTCGAAGACAGTATTCAACAAAAACCGATTATCGTTGAAAGAATTCAACAAAAACCCTCTCCATAAAAATGATTATAATCTTGAAAAATTGATTAATTTTATCAGTTACAAATTGGAATTTCAGCGGAGAGAAAAAGTGATTGAGATATCAAAAATTGAAATATTTATGGATAATTTGGATATTTGGTGCTGAAAATCTTTGAGAAACTCGAGCTTTTCAATTTCTGATCATTTTTATGGAGAGTAATTCAACTAAATATTTTGATGAAGAACAACCCAATAAATGAGTAGAAAAAGTGATCGAGATATCAAAAATTGAAATATTTATGGATAATTTGGATATTTGATGCTGAAAATCTTTGAGAAACTCGAGCTTTTCAATTTCTGATCATTTTTATGGAGAGTAATTCAACTAAATATTTTGATGAAGAACAACCCAATAAATGAGTAGAAAAAGTGATCGAGATATCAAAAATTGAAATATTTATGGATAATTTGGATATTTGATGCTGAAAATCTTTGAGAAACTCGAGCTTTTCAATTTCTGATCATTTTTATGGAGAGTAATTCAACTAAATATTTTGATGAAGAACAACCCAATAAATGAGTAGAAAAAGTGATCGAGATATCAAAAATTGAAATATTTATGGATAATTTGGATATTTGATGCTGAAAATCTTTGAGAAACTCGAGCTTTTCAATTTCTGATCATTTTTATGGAGAGTAATTCAACTAAATATTTTGATGAAGAACAACCCAATAAATGAGTAGAAAAAGTGATCGAGATATCAAAAATTGAAATATTTATGGATAATTTGGATATTTGATGCTGAAAATCTTTGAGAAACTCGAGCTTTTCAATTTCTGATCATTTTTATGGAGAGTAATTCAACTAAATATTTTGATGAAGAACAACCCAATAAATGAGTAGAAAAAGTGATCGAGATATCAAAAATTGAAATATTTATGGATAATTTGGATATTTGATGCTGAAAATCTTTGAGACACTCAAGCTTTTCAATTTCTGAATTTTCTTGTAAACAAATCTATATTTTTTTGATCAACTTTTTTTTGGTCAAAAATTTGTAAATCTGGAAGGTCTTCCAGTTTTACAAATGCATAATTATCGATCCAAATTTCAAGATTTTAGGCTTAAAATTTTTTTAGGCTTAAAAAACACTCGAGGTCGTATAATTCGTGGATCCATGATATCTAAATCATTAATTTTTCAAAATTCATGAAAAAAAATGATATCTAAAAGTTTTGAATCACAAAAAAATTTTTTTGATGTTTGAAAAAGTGCCACATAGACTTTGCCCGTCAAAATTTGTTTGGCTCAAAATATTTTCCACAATTTTTATACAACAAAACGCAGTAAGACCACTCTCTAACTTGTAAGGTTCTCAAAACTTATTCTAGAAATTTTCAAACAGTGAGTTTTTAATATTTTTTGTGCTCTAATCTCACCTGTTAGTTTTGCACGCCCCCCCGCCCAAACTTCAAAATAAACTAACTTGACTGGCCGCTCGTTCCGTGAGAAGTTGTTGATATCTTTGAATGTTCTGTCCAAACGAAACATCTTCTTTTTCGGAAGCCTGAAACTTCTACATTCATTTTCTCAAAATTTTCGCCTATTCTTAAACTTACATCAGAAAATGACAATTGTGGATTTGATGGGAACGCTGCATTCTGTGATGGTTGTCTCTAAAAAATAAGAAACACTTTCTGCACTGAAAAAAACCACTCAAAAACCAGAAAAAAAGCAAAAAAAAAACGTTCAATCAATAATTTCTTTTCAAATAAAAAATACATATCTATCTCTCTCTCTCTCTAACCCTCTCCCCATTTTCCACACTCTCTCGTCTGCCCTGCACAAAAAAACACGCTAAACAACGCGCACGCGGAGTATCGTTGTTTCGCTTTTATTTTTTTCCCCACGACATTTTTATGTTTTTTTTTCTGGTTTTTGAGTGGTTTTTTTCAGTGCAGAAAGTGTTTCTTATTTTTTTAGAGACAACCATCACAGAATGCAGAAGTCCCATCAATTCCACATTTGTTATTTTCTAATGTGAGTTTAAGAATAGGCGAAAATTTTGAGAAACAGAATGTAGAAGTTTCAGGCTTCCGAAAAAGAAGATGTTTCGTTTGGACAAAACATTCACAGATATCAACAACTTCTCACGGAACGGGCCAGACAAGTTAGTTTATTTTGAGGTTTCGGGGGGGGGGGACAAAACTAACAGGTGAGATTAGAGCACAAAAAATATTAAAAATTCACTGTTTCAAAATTTCTAGAATAAGTTTTGAGAACCTTACAAGTTAGAGAGTGGTCTTACTGCGTTTTGTTGTATAAAAATTGTGGAAAATATTTTGAGCCAAACAAATTTTGACGGGCAAAGTCTATGTGGCACTTTTTCAGACATCAAAAAAAAATTTTGTGATTCAAAACTTTTAGATATCATTTTTCATGACTTTTGAAAAATTAATAATTTAAAAAAATTCAACAAAAACAGAAATTGTGATTTTCGTTGAAAAAATCAAAATATTTAGTTGAATTACTCTCCATAAAAATTATCAGAAATTGAAAAGCTCGAGTTTCTCAAAGATTTTCAGCATCAATTTGAATTGAATTTTTATTTAGAATGTTATAAATTAACCGGCACATAAAAATAGTGAGATCAAAGGGAGAGAGAAAAAAAGGGGTAATTCACATTGTTGTGAAGCGCAGTCTTTTAATTATAAATTTATTGAGAAAAATAATATTAGAATAAAAGACAACCACAATACTTTAAAACGCAAGACAAAAAAAACCTAGTAATTTGACCCTTTGATTACCTAAAACAACCGCTAGAAATAAACACACAAAAATCTCACTTCTAAAAAACGCGCAACGACACACACAAAACAAAAACATCAAAACAAAGATGGGCGGTTGTGTGCTGTCTCCCAAACCACGTCACACGTTCACGTGCAATTATTATTTAATAAAGAGAAAAAGGTCAATTCTTTTTCCTCTTTTATTGTTTATTTTTTTAACCATTCTAACACCTCCCCCGTAAGTGTAGCCTTCGCAATAAAAATAATGATGATGATAACGTGGGTGACGATATAAGGAGATTGGTTGAGATGAAGTTGGAACAGCGACACATAATAATTTAAGAGCGATTGAAGAGTACATGGTGTAACGCATTCACATGGCACAAGGGTCAAAACGCACGACTGGTCGGCGGATTCGAGTTGAACGGCGGACAGCTTCAGATTTGACCATAGATCTTCCACGACGTTGATGACTGCCGGCGGGTGGGTTCGGCGTAGAATTTTGTGGGGAATTTTTGAGAATTGACCTTGGGTTTGAGTTTGAATTTACACCGTGTTTGGGTTCAGATAGTTTGGGAGAATCAGCCCTAGCACTAGATCGGGGAAAAAAACATGGGAGGGGGATCTTACTGGGTCTCAAACAATTTTCATTCAAACTTGCGGGAACATTTTCAACAGCTACTGGACAATTTGACGAAGACGGTGAACTTTTTGACGAGGACAGGGTGGTTGGCATGGGACTTTGGACAATTTCAGAACTGGATGGGTTGTTTCCAGAGATGCTGACAGAAGTGGTGTTTCCAAAATGGTTAACAGAAGGACGACGAGGAACTGAAATTTCGGAATTTTTTATTGGCAATGCAAAAATATCAGAGATCTTTTCCAACCATAAATTTGAATCTGAAGATTCTCTGGTTATACTCTGATCCAAAAATAATTGATTAAAATGAACTTTCCTCAATAATCCGTTATGTCTCACTAGACATATCACTCGACCAAGCAATTTTTCCACCACCGCCTTCTCCCACTTAAACCCATTTTGATGATACTTCTTGATGAAAACCGTATCACCAACTTTAATCACTTTCTCCCTGACTCCATTCTTTTTATCAAAAAGCCTCTTCATATTAATTTTGTCAAAATTTCGGCCACCCGACTTACTCTTGGTTGGATGCAACAAGTCCAACCTGGTCCGAATTTTTCTTCCCATCAATTTCTCCGCTGGCGATAACCCATCAACTCCAGGTGTCGCACGATAACTCAGCAAAAATTTATCCAAGACTTCTTGTGACACCTTCTCCTCCCCCCTCAGCTTTCTTAGTCCTCTCTTCAACGTGTCCACAAATCTCTCGGCTTGTCCATTTGATTGTGGGTGGAAAGGTGGGGTTCGGATGTGCTCAACTCCATTTTCCGCACAAAAATCCGCAAACAATTTGGATGTGAACTGGGTTCCATTGTCTGACACAATGGTTTCCGGAATTCCATTCCTTGCAAAAATGGAACTTAGTAAACTTACGGTGGAACTAGCTGAAATAGATTTAGTCAACTTAACTTCAGGCCATTTAGTTTTGGCATCAACAACAACTAAATAATAATAACCAAATTCAGGCCCAGCGTAATCGATATGAATACGCTGCCATGGCTGATCTGGCGTTGGCCAAGGTTCCAGTGGCGCTTTTGGTGTGGTTTTCCGATTTTCCTGACAATTTCGGCAACCATTCACATAACTAATAATGTCCTTATCTAGTCCCGGCCAATATACACAAGTCCTTGACAATCTTTTCATCCTTTCAATACCAGGATGATTTTCGTGGAGTTCCTTGATCACTCGACTTCTCAACACTGACGGAATAACTACCCGATTGGAAACAAGCAAACATCCTTCCAAAATCGATAATTGTTCCACTTTATTGTAATACAGTCTCATTTCCGGTTCCATATCTTTCGATTTTGGCCATTTCCCATGAATCAGTTGTTCCATTATGATTGAGATGTTCTCATCATTTTTAGACGCGTTAGCAATTTCGTGTGCTAATAATGGTAACTTCCGGATACATTCATTCACTACATTCATTTCCGAGTTTGTCTCCTCAATGCTCGCAATGACTCGATCTTCTTCCTCGGTCGGAAACTGTTGGATCATTCTTGACAATGCATCCGCTTGACCAAATTTGGTGGTTTGGACATACTCTATCTGGAAATTGTAGCCCAACAAAATAGTAGCCCACCGTAACAACCGATTTTGAGAGTAAACTGGAAGGTTCCTATTTTCAGAAAAAATAGCTAGGAGTGGCTTGTGGTCGGTGCGTAACAAGAACTGACGGCCAAACAAATATTGATGAAACTTCTTGACTGCAAATATTAAGCCCAGTGCTTCTTTCTCAATTTGCGAGTAATTCTTCTCGGCTGACGATAAAGATTTTGTTGCATGATGAATCGGCTTCTCGGAACCATCGGGCATTCGATGTGAAATAACCGCTCCTATTCCATAATCACATGCATCCGCAGCTACAATGATTGGCAGGTCTGGGTTATAATGTGTCAAATTTAGATCTGATGCCAGCGTGTTTTTCAGCTCTTCGAATGCTTGATGTTCCACGTCACCCCAATTCCATTCGACATCTTTTTGAATCAACCGATCCAGCGGGCCTCTCTTGACCTTCATTTCTGGAATGAATGCACCATAATACGTAATCATACCCATAAATGATTGTAACGTTTTGACGTTGGTTGGCGGCGCCATATTTCTGATTGGATCGGTTTTTGCTGGATTTGGTCTTCGTCCGTTTGCATCAATCTTGAAGCCCAAAAATTCGATTTCTGTCTGCCCGAATCTACATTTTTCCAACTTCACACGAAATCCGTACTCCGCAATCCTTTCAAACAGCTTCAACAAATTCTTCCGATGTTCCAACTCATCACGACCCATCACTATAATGTCGTCCAAATACGCTGCACATCCAGTCAATCCTGATAACATTTTGTCCATAATATTCTGAAAAATCGCCGGTGCCACTTTCAATCCAAACGATAATCTCTCATACTCATACAATCCTTGATGAGTGTTGATAACACACAATTCTGACGAAGCCTTATCCAATTCAAGCTGTAAATATGCATCGGCCAGATCAATTGTTGAAAAAATTACCCCACCGTTTAGTTTGGCAAAAATATCTTGTGGTCGGGGCAGCGGATGTTCATTTGGTGCTAGTACCGCATTCAGCCCAGTTTTGAAATCCGCACATAATCGAGTTGCACCATTCGATTTTTTGACATAGACTACTGGAGCCGCCCATTTTGCATATGATACTTTCTTGATCACACCAAGCTTCAATAGTCGTTCAATTTCCGCTGACGCGGCTTCAAGTGATCCATATGGTACAGGTCTGGCTTTCCGAAAAACTGGTTCGGCTTCCGGCAACAATTTGAGAGATACTTTTTCTTTGGTACAAGTTCCCAACCCTTTCTCAAACACGGCAGGATACTTTCCACTCAACTCCACCGAAATATCCGAAACTTGACTCGCAATGACATTCACCATTCTCCGTAATAATTCGTGCATTTTTGGGGATGACAACAGTATATCGAGTCCTAATAAGTTCCCACCATTCTCCCGAACGTGGATGTTTCCTTTTCCCAAGTCTCCTTTGATGTTAACCTCACAATCGAAACAGCCAATCAGATCCAAATCACTGCCATTAGCACATACAACTCGGTTTGATACCATGTTCAGTTTTGGTGAACCCAATTTCACCCATTCAGCTCGATTGATAATTGTCAAATCACTTCCAGTATCCAATTGGAAATTTACGCATTTGCCGTTAATCTCCATATCCAAAAACTGCCGAATCGAATTAACCACATTACATTGTTCAATTGATTGAATTTCAGCTTTTGGCGCATTTTGACAATTCGTTGAAATATGACCCATCATACCACAATTCCAACATTCGACTTGTGACCAATCTCGTTTCACACGTGTTCTGCTTTTGCTCCGGTCATAACGTCCCGAAAAATTTCGTTGGGGATTAGAGTGGGGGTGGAGAACGGAATGTTTACCTTTATCCGGCTTTTTTGGATTCTTTTGTGCCGAAATCTGTTGGACTTTACCTGGATTACTTATCTTCTCTGAGTCAGCCTTGAGACTCAATCTGCGCATCCATTCTTCATATAAATCCTTGATAGTCTTCTTCTCCGAAGTCTTATCATAATCCATAAAATCCAACAAATGATTCCGCATAACAATATCTTCAGCTTCTTCTAATCCGCGAATAAAGAAAAAGCATTTCCAATCCTCCATTTCGATGTCTGCGAGCTTTGCCTTTTCGCAAGTTTCATTTACTCGATTTGTGAAGGCCATTGGTGATTCATTCACTTTTTTCAGATTCATACACTCAAATCTTTTCCGAAACAACGATTGCTGAACATCGAATAGTCTTTTTCAAATTACTCACGATTTCATCAAATTCCAACTCGCTCGGGTGTTTTGGTGAAACCGAAGCTGCCAACTGATCATATACATCGTCTTCGAGTTTTCCCAACAACACTTGACATTTCGATTCTTCTGATGCTTCCGATTTTTCAAATATGTTTCCATAACGCGACCAATATTTTTCAAAAGTTCTGCCATCCTCCAAATTAAATTCGAATTTTGGTGTCCGATTTGATAAGCTATTCACACGGTGAGATTCTCCTCTACTATCTCCACCAGCAGAAGCCCTTTGTTGATTCGTCACGACTTCCAATGTCGCACGAAACTGCTCTGACAATTGTTGGAATTGCTCCATAATCCTCGCGACATCCGCATTTCCTTGACCGTTTGCCATATTACAATAATCACGGCTCCTCAAGCTCTCAATCTAAACGCTGCAGCAACTACTAGAATTTGGTCTTGAAGAATGAAAGTCAGTTTATACTAGGTTCGCTTGCGCAATTTTCCTATTTTGAGTTCGAAAAATGATCGCCACTGTTGTGAGGCGCAGTCTTTTAATTATAAATTTATTGAGAAAAATAATATTAGAATAAAAGACAACCACAATACTTTAAAACGCAAGACAAAAAAAACCTAGTAATTTGACCCTTTGATTACCTAAAACAACCGCTAGAAATAAACACACAAAAATCTCACTTCTAAAAAACGCGCAACGACACACACAAAACAAAAACATCAAAACAAAGATGGGCGGTTGTGTGCTGTCTCCCAAACCACGTCACACGTTCACGTGCAATTATTATTTAATAAAGAGAAAAAGGTCAATTCTTTTTCCTCTTTTATTGTTTATTTTTTTAACCATTCTAACACACATGAAATCGAAAAATAAATAGGGTGAATAAAATAACTTCCCAAATTTTTAAAAGACCTAAATCCCGCAAGAGACCTGGTCAGTTGGAGGTTTTGACAAAGAGATAAGAAAGAGTGTGCGAGAATCTGGCCGTAAGGGTTCATGATAAAATCGATGCGTTCAAACCATTAATCAATATTCTGAACGATTGCACTGAAGAATTCATTTCAATGAGGTGCGATAAAGAGTTCCACTTGGGAACTGTATGTGAGAAAAAAGAATTGTGGCATTTTTGAGTTAAAACTAGGCGGGCTGGGTGACGTGGAAGTGTTGAGAAGCTGATGAAGTCAAATATTTCTGGCTGGTGAGAAAATCCATTAAGGGCTTTGAAAAGATGAATAATATTGGCTCTGGATCTACGAGTATGGGTTGACACCATGTTGATCTGTTTGAGGCGATCCTCATAAGATTCAAATGGCATATTACAACGATTGAAGACTTTACGAGTGAATTGACGTAATGGATTTTCTAGGTTATTTGATAGATTTTTAGTTAGGAAGGGGTCTTAAACTTCGCTACAATATTCTAGAATGGGGAGGACATACATTTTGAAGAGAAATGCGTAGGGTTTTATTGTGCTAAAATGGAAGTTACGGAGAATTTGATTTGATCTAAGATTGGCGATATTAACAATACTGGTAGTATTTTTCTCAAACGTTAGGTTATTGTCAATTATTACCCCGAGATCCCGAACATGTTCTTTGTGCGGTATTATGATGTTGTTAGCCACGTAATTTGCTCTCTTATTTTTCCTACCGAAGTACATGACAGAAGATTTTTCCGGTGCTAATTCCATGGAATTATCCATAAATTGTCAAAATTATCCATAAATATTTCAATTTTTGATATTAATATTTCAATTTTTGCAATTGCGACATTTCGAAAATGAGAACAGGGGTGACCCCATTGAAAAATCCTTGTTCCATCGAGACACCGCCCACATACCACGCCCAGCTTCGTGCAAATTAACTTTTCAAATTGGCGGTGTGGGTTTTGAAAATTTTTGGCGAGGTGAAAACAACCTTTTTGACTGAAAAATACGACTTTTTTACGGAAAAACAAGCGAAAATTTGCTGTTTTTGAAGAAAATCTCAATTTGGCGAGGTGAATTGCCGTATTTTTCTATTGGTGCCGTGCAAATGCCTCACCCTGGGCGTGATATGACCGCCCAATCGGGATTTTTTTAAAAAGGTAGATTATTAAAAAGGTAGATTTTTCGAACACTTCAAAATGTTTTTCAGAACACATAAAAACGAGACACATAAAAACCAAAACAACTGTCTCAAAAACATTATTTCTTCAGAACGATGATTTTTCGAACTCTTTTCATTTTCTTCTTGATTTTCTACACATCTCAAGCTCTCAGCTCAGAATGTATGAAGAAAATTCGGCAATCTCGGTCGAAGCCAAATTGTCTAGAAGAATTGTTTTTTGATGAAACAAAAGTGAGTTAATTTTTTTTAATTGTTGCATTAAATAAGTACTTTTAGTATGGCTTGGCAAATAAATGTAACCTGATCAATAATTTCGAATGTTTGCAAAATGGTGTGACATCAATTTGTGGAGAAAAATCTGGAAAAGACTTCAAATCTGAAAAATCAGAACTTCTCAAAAAATATGACTGCTAAATCATTTTTTTTCCAAAAAATATAAATGATGTAATAAAATATTTCTGTGCAAGCAAGTTGATTAAAAACACGTTGCATTTTTCAATGAGTTAATGAATTATTCATTTTATCGTTTCTTCAAAAACTTTTCTATTTTTCTAATATCTAAAATGGTGTGTTCAAAGCTCACGAGCACTTTTCAATTTATCTCAAGCACTCTTCTCTGTTCTTTTTTACATCGTTTTGTGGATTAGAAGAAAAATCATTGCTGTTTGAAATATAAAAATGTAAAAAATGCCGTTTTTCACACACCAGATTTCTCCTCATTTTTTCTCGTTTGATTTATGATGCCTTTTTTCTGAATCGCATTTATACATGTTATGTATGTTTCATATAAAAAATGTATGTGCATAACTTATAATTATCAACCATGATTTGTAAGATTAATTCTGAGGAACAGGTGAAATTCTGCGTCATTTTTTTCCGGATCTGAATTGAAGTGAGTTTGTTCCAAATAATTTTTTGCTTTCAATTTCGACTAATCCTAGGTTTCAAAAAAAACCACAATTTTTTTTCGAAAATTTCGTGCTTTGCTTCCGTCAAGTGTCACTGATCTTTTATACAACAATACCTTTTTCTTGCAACATTCTTTTTCCAACTTCCGCCATTTTTTCTTTGTTATAGTTTTCTTGACCAAAACTCTGCTCTGTTACTCTACAAATTCTAAAAAAAAATGAGAAAAATTCTTCGGCACAGGTATTTTCTACTCGAGCATAAAAAGAAGGCGAAAAAGAGAACAAAAGAAATGAATATTGGAGAAGAGCAAGATGCTCTCCTAGAATCGTTGATAAATACAAAACCAGTGGTGCGGAGAAGTTCAGAGCCGCCAGTTTCAGTTTCGGCGCAACAAATACAAGCGGCATTGAATAAGGTGGGTTGGTGTTTTTTTGGGTTTGGAAATGATTGAACCACGATTTTCAGAAATGTGAAGTTTTAAATGTATTTTTTGATTAAATACATTATTTAATATTTAGGAATTTAGAAATTCGTGTAGTTTTCGAGGCGCGGGCTCTAGACAATTTCTAGATTAGAATTTTTTCCAGTACATAATTTGTAATCTGAAAGTTGTAGATTTGAAGTCACACATAAAATTAAAATTACACCCTTCGATGATTTTTTTTGAGAATTTTATGTCTTCATATTAAAATCTCGGTGTTCAAACATTTCCCACACTTTCGTACTTTATTCTTTTATTATTATTACTTGCTCTTTTTGAAAAAAAAAAAAATTTAATGGTTTTTTCAAATTGTTTTTTAAATGTAATGAAAAAGTCAGCTGGTTTCCGGCCATAAATCCAGATTGAATCATCGAATAAAAGTGTCGTAAAATTTTGAGATTTGAACTTTTTCTCTAGTTTCCCCACTCAAATTGGATTTGTTTGGTTTCAGAAAATCTGTGGCTCTTGCCAGACTGAAAAGAGGAAAAACAACAAAATTGTTGTTTTTGAGCCAAACTTTTTTCAATGTTTTATTAGATCTCTGGGTTTTTGTTTTCAATGGGCAAAAAATTTTGGGGGCAGAAAAAAAATGTAAATTTATTCAAAAAAAAATGTCTGTTATCCCACGCCCCGAAAATTAGGTGCCAAAAACCAATTGAATTTTTAATTAGAAATTTTTCGTGCATTTTTCAAACATTTTTTAGCTTTTGTCGAAAAAATTATGTGGTTGGTTTTGGTAAGTGCTGACTTTTAGTCTTCGGGACTCCGATATGAAACAAAAAATTTTTATATAAATAAATAGGAATATTTTTTGCAGGAGCGAAACGAAAGACGAAGAAGACGAGCAGAACAAAGAAGTTATTCGGTGACGAGAAAAACTGTGAGCCGATTTCGAAGCAAATTAATTTTATTCGATCCAGAGGTTTGTATTTTCAATAATTAGTTGTTGTTTGAAATTTGAAACCTGGATGAACACTCTCTCCGGAAATGACGATGTTCCTTTTTATCCTAAATATTTGTTGAGAGTTCCAAAAAAAGTGTTGTTTTGTTCTTTTAGAGGAAATTTCGCCTTAATTATCCATCGCCATCCCCATTCTTGACAAAAACAACTTTTTTCTTGATTGAATTTTTTGTCCACTATAAGAAAAATAAGAAGGAAAAGGAACTAGTACCTGACTAAAAGTGTTCCAGACAAGCACTTTTGGTTTGTGAATTAGACTAATTTTTTGTGTTCCTTTGACTTGCAGAAAAAGTGTTTTTCTCACATGATTTCTGATTTGTCAGCTTGTGATTAATTTTTTTGAATACTCGACTGGAGTTATAATTATGCTCACATAGGCTCATTTCTAGTTTTCTAGACATATGATTCATTTTCTGGAAGTTTTTATTTACTTTTGCAAAAACTTTTTTGTTGGACTTTTTTATGAGAAGCAAGATTGGAAACATCTAGTTTATTCGATTTTTTTACATTTTGAAAATTTGGTCAGAAATTCCCAGAATCTAAAGATTGAAACTTTCAACAACACATGACTTTTGCAATTTTGTAACTTGATCCCTTTTTCTTCCAAAAAAATTAGCCCTTTTATCTTTAAGCTTTTCTTCTTCTTCTTCTTGTTCTTCTCACGTCCTTTATACTTTCAAGTGTTTTTTTTCTCCCGCTTATTTTCCATGTGTTCTTTCTCGTTTTCAAACCTTGTCAAAAAATGTTTTGTTATCCAAAATTGGATTCCATTTTTTTTCATTCTTCGTTTTTGATGACAACACAAAAAAGTGCGGATTTTTCTCACTCGTTTTTTTTCAAAAAAAAAAGTTTTTATGAGCTTTTTTTGGTTCGAAAAAATGTCATTTTCATGTGGAAGAAGAATATATTGAGAGAAAGAATAGCGGATTATGAATCTGTTTTCTTTGATCATTTTTATTAATTTTTTCAGGAAATGTGCCTTTGCGGTTTGTTGAGCATAACACATTCGGTACATTTAATTGTTTGTATTGAGGTTAGTTTCAACATTTTTAATTTCAAATTTTGAATGAAAACTGGCCAAATATCGTAGATCAGTTTGTGAAAAACATCTCCAACTAAACTAGAAAAATTAGGAAATATCTTTCAGATTTTCTTCGCATTAGTTCTCCTTATTCAAGCTCCTGATCTTCTCACGATGGATGGAACTTATTTTTATTTTCTCGGACTTTTTGATGGAACCGGTGTATTCTTTTTCAGCTTGCATGTCTCAGGTAACATTTTTATACCGTTTTTTTCGAATCTAGGATTTTTTCTCGAGAAAAAAATTATAACATTTTTGCAAATAAAACTTGTTAGAGCATGTTTGCTCTTTTCTCAAATCATTTTTCTTTTTTCCAGTTTGCGTCACGTGTATTATATCATCTGGAATTCTATATTTAGGATCGCGTAAACAAATCGCCTCTTTAATCCTTCCCCATTTATTATGGCAATTTTCATTCATATTGATATCACTTTCAGCAATAATCAGTGAGTTCTTGTAAATATGAATCGAGAAAAATAAGCTGACTAAAGATGTGGGGGTATAGCTCAGGGGTAGAGCGCTCGCTTCGCATGTGAGAAGTCTGGGGTTCAATTCCCCATACCTCCAAATTTATTTTTTTTTTCAAATTTCTCACCAAGTTCAAGAATTTCAGCACTAATGACCCTCGGACTCAAAGGTAAAATGCTGCTACCGGCGAGCATAGTATTGAGCTCAATGATGGGTGTTGCTGGTGGATGTGAAGTTTGGTGGTGTTTATTATCATTGGCGTATTATAGATTTATTCGAGATGGAAAAAACCATTGGATTGATGATAACTCAAGGCATAACTTGGTTTGATTTATATTTTTTAAGCTTTTTATGATTTATGAGTATTAGTTTACGGGTCGAAAATTCATATTGTTGTGATTTTATATGTATGAATTTGTTGTTTTTTTCTAGTGCGGCTAGAAATAAATAAATACATTCTATTTTATTTTTGGTTTCAAGAATTCTTTTAATAGTTTTGATGTTTTTGAGAGATAACAACAAAATGGAAAACAAGTTTGTTAGCTGGATACCATAAAATTGAACCCAATTGCTCTTCCTCTTTTTCTTCTTCTCTCGTATTTTGTGGCACAGATTGTGTTCCTCGAAATAAAAAATCCCACTTCAAGTTCTGAAGATGTTTAGATGAACATACATATTTTGTTTTCTTCCTGCAGACAAAAAATCGAATTATTCATATTATTAGTTGTGGTTTTCCACACTCTCCTATTTATTTTTGCCAGTATTTTTTTGATGAAGATGAAGAAGAAGATGAAGAAAAAACAACATTCATGGGTTTCTTATTATTTTTTTTTGGCCTCTTGTTTTTTTAAAGGAAAGAAATCCTATTTCAGTTTCAATTGTGTTTTGTTCCTCGTCGTTTTTTGTTAAACGATGTTTTGCCTACCAGTGAAAGGTAACTCGATTTGTATTCAGTTTCTTCTTCGTTTTTTTTTCAATCTACGGATTTCCGGTTTGATTTTGGTTTCTTTTTTTTTGTTTGAAAAAACTAAGCCGGATGTCTGATGTGAATTTAGATTATCACGCAATTTCAGTCAGAACTTTTTTGTAAGTGAATTTTTTTCACAGAAAAAATGAAGAGTGTGTGAGAAATCGTATAGCCAAAAGAAAAAATACAAATTTCTATTTTTCACCTAACATAAAATAGTCTAAATTTGTAGCTAGTTGTACGATTTCCCACGAAGTCTTATCTTGTTTTCTTTTTCATTTTCTCCTTTTTTTTCTTCTCGAGTGTTCCTGAACTTGTCGTTTTTTCTGTTAAAACTAAAAAAACGCCATTAATTTTGAAAAAAAGGATGCGCTCCATTCATAAATGATCAGTTTTGTGTCCTCTCTTTTTATTCTCATTTTGCTTATCTTTTCTCCATTTTTTTCTGAAATAAAATGTTTTTTTGAAAAAATAATTACCTCCTGACAATTTTTTGCTCACACACAATATAAATCAAAAAATTTTTTGTTTGAAAAAATAATTTTTCAGAGGGTGTTACAGCAGCAATTATCATCGGTTTTCTCACCGAATCACTCACAATTTTATCTCAGCTCAACGAGTATCGAGAGACACTTTACATTATTTTTGGAATTGTTTGTTTGGTTTCATGGTTGTGTTTTAATTTGTGGGCATTGAGGTGAGCTCTGAAATATTTGGTAGATCACAAAAAAAAGTCCAAAATATGGCTTCCGGAAATTTTTTGTTCAAAAATACTATGTAGGTCAAAAAATTTTTTCAAAGAAGCAGAATAGTGGGTGTAGTTATTTTTAAAATTCAACTCAAATCATTTCCTGTAATGAAAAAATGACGAAAAAAAATTGTGATCAATTCATTTTCCCCAATTTTTCTCCCGAATGTTTAATCGCCGAAAACGGAAGTATTTTTCGAAAAAGTATCCTTATTAGGAGTTCAGGACACAAGTCATTATGAAGATTTTGACAACTGGGAGATGACAGCTTTTTTTATACTCATTTCAAAAATCCAAATATGTTTCTATGATGAGAATTAGGACTAACAATAATAATTGTGACATTTTTAAACAGAAGAAACGGAAATGATGTCCCTTAATCTAAAGTTCGAAACAAAAAATAATGGTTTCCGGAAGTTCGTGGGAAAATTATTTTTGTTTTTTTTTTCAGAATTTAAAATGTTTTAAATGAAACACGAGATGATTAATGCTAAATAATTAATGCCAAATAATTTTTTTCCAGAGAATTTTTCTGCCCAGCAATATTTGGAAGACGACCAAATCCGAGTGAAGATAGACTCGCATTTATCAAACTGAAATATGTGTCGAGGTAACTTTTTAGCGTTTCTTGAAATTCCACCAAACAAAACTGTTTTCCAGTGGCAAATTCTTAATCAATCTAACCAACCAAAATCGACGCGAAGAAATTGAGATGAATAATTTGCAAATTTTTGTTGTCTGAAAATTTTCTTTGTCTTCTTTTATTTTCTTCTTTCATTTGAAATTTCATTTTATTTTTATTCTTTGTTTTTATCCACATCAAAATGAATATTTTTATTCTCAACTTTTCGATTTCCGCTTGCCCGCCAGCCCGTCACGCGTAATTTTTCATATGAAACAAATTCTTTTCATTTGAAATACACCCCCGACTCAACCAAAAAAAGGGAGGTACTTTCAGGAGTATATTTTTTGCTCCACTCGTTTTTATTTGACATTTTTTGGTGAAGTGTCTGTCTGAAAATACTTCTTTTCGTTTTCAAAGAAACCTGAAAAATTGTTATTTTGATGGTTGTTTTTGTCGGAGATTTTTTCTTCATGAGCAAAATTAATTGGTTCTCTTTTTATTATTTGTATTTGGTGTTCCGTTTTCATTTTTTCATTTTTCATTTTTGAAGAATTTCAGAATGTTCAACAAAATCTTCTCAATTTTTGTGGTCCTCCTTGTTTTCCTCCATATTTCTGATTCTCAACGTGTTTTTGATATGATGGATCAACAGACCAATTTTATGAAGCCAAGGTTTTTCAAAAAGTTTTTCTTTGCCTCAAAATCATTTTGAATTTTTCAGCACTCGATTTTTCAACAAAATCCCATTGCAAACCATCTATCAACGTCGTAATTATTTTTCTGGTCCTTTCAGATTTTCAATGCGTAAAGATTTTCAAAAATGAATAAATAAATATTAAGTGTTGACCTTCACGTGTTCTTTTTTTTTCAGCGGGGGCAAAAATTTTCAGTATGGGTATTTCAGAATAACTCGGTTCTTGGAAAATGCAGAAAAATTTGTTCTACTCGACTATTAGTGCTAGATTCAGGTACTGTAGAATTTTGAAACAAATTCCTGAAAAAAATTAAAATTGTTTCAGTTTGTCATCTCGACGTGAATTCAACAAAACATTCTATCACAAAGATTTGATTGTCAAAAAATCGCCAACATCTTGCCTTGATCAAATACCAAAAGATGTTGGTAAACTCGGATTCGGTCAAAACTTCAGTGATCATATGGTTGATGTTGTTTATACTGATGACAAAGGATGGGGTGCCCCAAAAATTCAACCCATTTCTGATTTCCGAATTCATCCAGCAGCCAGAGCTTTGCATTATGGTGTTCAGTTGTTTGAGGGAATGAAAGCTTATCATGGAGTTGATGGGAAAATCAGATTATTCCGCCCTGAAATGAATATGTTGCGAATGAAAAGAAGTGCAGAAAGAGCTTGTTTACCAGATTTTGATGTTGAAGAAGCCCTCAAAGTTATTGATAGTATTGTGAGACTCGAACACAAATTCATTCCAAAATCAAGAAATGGTGCACTTTATGTAAGACCATTTATGCTAAGTGCCGAACCAACGATGAAAGTTGCAGCTGGAGGAGAAGCTAGATGGGCGGTTTTGACAAATCCAGTTGGATCGTATTTCAAACCAAATGATAAAGGAGTCACATTGCTTGCTGATCCAGGGTATGTTAGATCGTGGAAAGGTGGAGTTGGTGAATTTAAAATGGGATGTAATTATGCGCCAACAATCTTTGTTAACAAGTAAGTAAGGCCTTCTTATTCTCAACAAACAACAAACTCCAGGGCTGCTATGAAAATGGGATGTGATCAAGTAATGTGGTTATCTGGAGAGAATCGACTTGTCACCGAAGCTGGAGCTATGAATCTATTTGTTTTCTGGAAAAATGAGCAAGGAGAAGATGAGTTGATAACTGCTCCAGTCAGTTCTGGTCTCCTTTTACCTGGTGTCACTCGTGATTCTGTTATTGAACTCGCCAAAGAATGGAATGAATTCAAAGTTACTGAAAGAAATTTCACAATGGATGAATTGAGTAGAGCAATCAAAGAGAAACGTGTTCATGAATTCTTTGTATCTGGAACAGCTGCTACAGTACTTCCAGCTCAGAAAATTATTCACAAAGATCAAGAAAAGGGAATCGATGATGTTTTGCATATTGATACAACTGGAAGCAAATTCAAACTTCATGAAAGAATTTTCAAAACAATCACTGGAATTCAATATGGCGAAATTGAACGCGAAAAATGGCAAAGAATTGTGACTATTTGATGAATTTGTGTAATTAGTTGTACAATGTCAATTTTTGGTGTATTCAAAATTGGTTCAAATTATTCTTATTTTCTTTTTTTGATGCCTCGCATATTTTTCATACTGTTCAATTGTGCGCGCGCGTTTTATTTTTAAGAAAATGGAAAAATTTCGAAGTTGTCTATTGATTAAATTCGATTAATTCCTTTGTTACACTTTTTTTGAAAAAAAAAGAAAAATTCTGGCGAAATTTCAAAATTCCAAGTTTGGAAGATCTTAAAAACCAGTTCAAAACAATAAAGTCCAAACGCCACCCAAAAAAGAATTGACCTCATGTATGATTTTGTTGTGCGCCCCTTTTTTGTTGCCCCGCTATCAATAAAATGTGCCTCATCAGAACAAAAAGTGAGGAGCGCGCGCACATGAAGTTCTGTTCTTTCTCGTTCCCACACACTATTTCCTCAACGTCAACTATATTTTTTTGTTGCCCGTCTTCTTTTTCTGCTTGCTGCGCTTGTTGCCAGAAGCAAACACAACCATATATGTGGCATATATGCCCCGCGCGCCCTAACTTTTTTCCGAAAAAAAAATTGAAAAAAAAACTATAATTTTTGTGGGAAACAGGAGACGGGTTGTTTTTGGTTAGTTGGTTGGACGAAATTTTCAGCCTTTGTTGTCTTTTTTGACCAACCATAGGAGACGGGTTTTTGATTCTCACATAACTGTATTTTTTGTAACTTGAAGACGATGAACTTGTTTTGTTTTTTTGTGTTTTTTCTTTCGCTTGGTTTTTGTTCGAAAAAAAATGTTGCGAGAATTTGTTGCGCACAACAGTTGTTCTCGCGCATTTTTGCGCCCCCGGAAAAGTTTACAATTCTCCATCTCTATTTCTCTTCTCTCCTATTTTACATTTTTCATTTTTAAACAATTTTCGCGCATATGATTTTCATTTGGTTGACTCAAAAAAAAGATGGGCTGCGAGACGAGCGAAAAATCAAATATTTTGTGCCAAAAAATTATAGCTCCGCGCACCCTTTTTGTCCTGGCTGCCCATCTCCATCCATCCAATTTTATTCAACGTCTCCTCTGTTTTTTCATTTATTTTAATTTCAATTGTTTCTTCTACTCGCAAGAGGACGTCTCAAAAAAAGTCGTGATTTTTTCTTCATTTTTCGTGGAAGAAGAGGAACCTCTTCAATAAAAAAAGATGAAGGTTCCAAAAGGTCACGTGAAAATTAAAGTCTTACGTGACCTTTGCTTGAACCTGACACGTTGAACATTTCAGCATTTTTAGTGTTTATATTTTTGCGAGTTGCTTTTTACTACTGCCAGATGTTTGAAAGCTTGTGGGTTTTTTTGAAAATTGGGTTTCTTGGGGATAAGAAATGAGAGAGTGTGGGTCACGTTTTGACGTTTAGAAATTTTTCTAATTTTTGTGATTTTGATTTTGTTCCCAAAGAAATTTTGAGAAAACTTGACTTTCTTTGGGAAATCTCAAAAAGCTGTTTTCCTGATTGTTAAAGTGTATTTTTCACAAGTAAGTAGTCTTTAAGTTTCAAATTTCTTTGACCTCTCCATTTTCATACTGTAGATTATTCCAATTTTTCTTCAAATCAAAATCCCTCTATCCAAATTTTCGAACACTTTCGTACTACCCCCGCTCCTCTCCCAGCAAGCTTTTTCTGTGTTGCTTATCAATTTTCAGTGTTGTCAAAATCACATGCGCGCCTCTTCTTCTCGCTCACTTTATATTGTTTTTCTTCGTCGCCTTCATCGATCCCATTTGATTTCATGTTTTGAACAGTTGTCTTTTTTCCCATCTTTTTTTTCTTGAGCTTCTTCTTCTTCTTCTCGGAGATTTTTCACATCTCCCTATCCCGAGAGCAGATGCGCCCAAAGCAATAATAGATGTGAGTTGCGCGCGTCGTATGTTAGTCCCAACTCGCGCGACTTCTCGTTCTCTCTCGATGTGTGTTTTCATTTTCCCGTGTGTCTTCTCATCTCTATCTCGATATCCCGCGGTGTAATATTATTTTCAGCGAGCGCGAGAGGGCCCCTTTCACAATGCACACTTTTCCACCCCAATTCTATATAGTTTTCATCGCATTAGTTCATTTTTTCCTAGAAAAGGGGACGACGAAGCTTGTCGTTCGCTACAAATTTGTTCTCGACGCCGCTTTTTTTTGCGCCGGTGAACAATACAATTTTTGCGCGGAGTCAATCGGCCCTTTTTTCCCAATAATAATATTAATAATAAAAAATGTATATAATATTGAACAAAATCGATTGATGTTAATAATGATATTTTTTGCATGCGCAGGCGAACAGAACTACTAAAAATATGCATATTTTGTTACGTGTGCGCAAAAAAGGAGCGAGACAGCGCCAAACAGAAAAGAGAGACGAGACAAACAGTTGATTTTATTTTATTTTATTTATCATTCTTCTTCATACATAAATATTATCAACAATTTTTTTATAATGGTGCTGCGCAAAACTGTTTTATTTTGTGCGGCTGTTGTTTCGTCTTCTGCTCCTCTCGCTTTCCTCTATCATTCCTTTTTTTTTGAATATTCTTATCTTTTATCGGCTGGTTGGTCGAGGCAAACGACGCTTTCTGCGCTGGTTGTACATTTTTCCATTTTGTCTCGCTCGCTTTTGTTTTTTTTTCCATCACCACTTTTAGTATACTTTGAGGAAGTTTTTAGAGGACAATTGGATTACGGTAGGAAATATTTCGTAATTTTTGAAACTTCGTCGAAAAAGATTTTGGTCCGATAGTAGTTAGAAAAGTTTCGCAATTGGGCTCATTTTCAGAATTTAACTTTAGATTCTGTGAACTCAGGTGATTAAAAAAACCAAGGCTAAAACGAAATGTAATTAATATTAGGAGTACTGTAAGTTTAGCTCAAAATTAAACAAAACAAAAAATGATGACAGCCTGTGTGAGACCATTCGATAAAACTTCGCGCGCCTTTAATTCCCTACAGTAACCCACCTTCATTCTCTTTTCTTTCTTTTTTATCAGAGAATTCTCCAAAATATGTCATATTTCCAGCAATTCAAAAATGTCGGCTGAAACTGTGGGTATTTCAGCAATGATTATTCCACCAGATCAAATGAAACCAAAATCACGAAAACGGAAGAATAGTGGAGATGGCGAAGGAGCAACAACATCAACTGGAAGTGGAAGAACGTTGAAGGTAGGTTCAACAGTTTTCAGAAAAATTCCATAGAAAATCATTCCAGCAGTATTCTGTCGATGAAAAGCTGAGCATTATTGAGTATGCGAAATTGAGTGGAAATCGAGCGGCTGGAAGAGAATATAATGTGGCTGAAAGTAGTATTCGAGAATGGCGGAAGAATGAGCAGAAGTTAATGTAAGTCAAGGTTTTCTAAAAAAAAATTGGAACAAATCCAAATTTCTTGCAGAAACACTCGGAATGCTTCGGCTGGAATAATTTTCAATAACAATCACATGAAATCGAAAGAAGAAAAACTACAAGCTGAAAGATTTGCTGCACAATTCAATCTTTTCAACATCGGCTATCCAACAATGTTACCAATGTTTTCTCAACATTTTCCACCGATTCTCACTGCACCAACAACTTCGGAATCTGTTGGAACTCCAAGTTCATCCAGTTCACATTCATCATCATCCACTCCACCTCCCTTGGTCTCAAGTTCACCAACTCCTTCTGGTGCGGGACGTCGGAAATCTCGCGCACCTCAAAAAGTTCTACAAGAACCATAAATTGTATTTTTTTTTCCTTTTTCTACTGTAGAAATGTCATATTAGTTTTTTTTTTTCATTTACTGATTTCCTTCGACGAACCGGTGTGCCTTTAAATGTTTTGTTGCCTTGACTCCCCCCCTGTACTGTATCTTGCCATTTCAATATTTTCGGTTTTTTTTTTGCTTTAAAAGATATCACAAATGTTTTTCGATTTTTAAATCTAGTCGGATGATTTTCGAAATCTATGTCAAATTTTGCAATAATAAAAATTTACAATTTTTTTTAAATTTCTAAACTTCTTTTAAAAAACAAATGCTTCATGTTCACGAGTATTTCCAAGTATTCTCTTTCTCTCAAATCTTCTTCACAATTTCCTCCAAATCCTCATTCAAATCATCCTGAACTCTCAAAAAACAAGATAATGATTTCAAAGCTGAGAATCCCAGTAAATCACTTCTTCCAGTCAAAAAATTCGAGAGAACTGAGTTTTCAGGTTCTAATTTTGGTGATATTTTTGCAATAGAATCTAGATTTTCTACAACCTCATTTCCTGCTTGCGATCTTCTTGATGGTGATTTACCTGACTTGTTCGAAAATGAAGATGCTGTCGAAACATTTCCAACTGATGTTGCTGATTTTGATCGTGAACTTGATGGTTTCGATTGCATAGAAACATTTGATGGCACTTTTGGTGGAATAACCATTTTATGAATCACTGGTTCTCCTGCTTTCCGTTCATTTCGATGAATATGTACATCTTGAAACCATTCCCATCGTGGTTTTTTCGAATGCATAATTTGTTGAATAAATTCCAAAATTGCAGTTCTGCTATACACATTTTCAGCAGGCTGTTGTCCTCGAGCAATATCAATAACAGCTCCAATTGCTCGATATCCACATGAGAAATCATCTTGTTGTTGATCATAATTTTGAGCAATGCCAACTTGAAGAGCTTCTCCTGGGAAATGATGAGAATAGAGGCATCGAAGATATTCAACGATTTCATTAGATATCAGAGGAACACCAGTTGTTTGATCCCAAAGTTGAAGACTATCATAAATCATTACAAGATTCACCTTGGGATTGTAGCTGAAAGATAGAACTTGGTTGTGAAAATAAAATCAATAGGTTGTAAAACTCACTGTGACAATACATAATGAACTCTTCCTCGATCGAACAATATTTGAATGGCTTCATTTTTGCCAGTTATATGTTTTTTGACATTTTCTGGATCACACATCAAAAATTGAATCGCCAAAAATCCATCAATTTTCTTTGGACAAATTGATTGAAGTTTGTCGCAAAACGAATTCATAACATCATCTTGAAGTTGTTCTCCGAATTTCAGCTGAATTACACACGTTATTTATCACAATTTTTCGAAATAATCGATGAAACTTGCCTTTTCAACAGGTTTAGTTTCTATTTCGGCTTGTGAATTTGAACTTGATGACGACGATGATGATTTTTCAGTTTTCTGATTATTTTTGATTTTAATTAGCATATTTCTTATTCTCCCATTTATCGAAAATACATTATTTTTGGCTGGATTTTTTCTTCGACGTGGAAACTAAATAGGTTATCACGTAGCAATTTTCCATGACTGAAATTCTCTATATTTTTTGACAGTGATTCAGCCCGGCTAAACGCAATATTTTAGTCATATTATAGCTTCCAACGCACGTAAGAATTCTGACGGCCATTGAAAAACCTGAAATATATAATTAATATTTGGAAATCGAGAAAACTTCACAAAAAACTATTTTTCAAACACCCTCGCGAGGCCTCCACACGATTTTCTGCATTTGCGCGTCAAATAACGCGCCGTTGCGTACTCTCATATTTTATTTTTTTCTTTTTCTGTTTTTTCCTCCTCACTGCCTCCCCAAATCTACGTGTGTGTGGAAAAACGAAAAATGTCTGGCACGCTCTCGCAAACACACACTCTCTCGCACACAACTTTTTACTTTTAATTCGCGAAAACAGTGCATATTAGGAGCTGATTTTTATGTGTTTTTCATCGGAACCACAATATGTGTTATACATAGTTCGAAAGAGAATTTCTTCGGCTACAAACACATATGAAATGTTATAAATGAAACCGAGATAAAAAAATAAAAATTTCATGCAAACATGACATGGTTTTTTGAATTGTGTGAAAAACGCATGTGTTTTTTGATGACCTGGCTTATTTTTTGAATATCGAATATATGTATAATCGAGTCGTAGTTTTGTTCAGAATCTCAAGGGCTTTCAGATGATGTAAATCAATATTTATGAAATTGTGAAATCATGGAGGAGTAGGGATTTTTCGTTTGTCAATTTTTAAAACGAAATTTTCATTTTCATTTGAAAGGAACTCGAATGAAGTTTACATACGTTTTGAAGAGAATTTCTCGGGCTTCAAAATCATATATATTTCTATATACAAAAATGGAAATTGAAAGCACCACTTTCGGTTGAAAACTTGTTGGGTTTGCACCAAACAAACAAACCGCGTTCAGTAGCGTTGCGAAAAACAGCGTTGAGTTTTCAACCGAAAGCGGTGCTTTCAATTTCCATTTTTGTATATAGAAATATATATGATTTTGAAGCCCGAAATTCTCTTCAAAACGTATGTAAACTTCATTCGAGTTCCTTTCAAATGAAAATGAAAATTTCGTTTTAAAAATTGACAAACGAAAAATCCCTACTCCTCCATGATTTCACAATTTCATAAATATTGATTTACATCATCTGAAAGCCCTTGAGATTCTGAACAAAACTACGACTCGATTATACATATATTCGATATTCAAAAAATAAGCCAGGTCATCAAAAAACACATGCGTTTTTCACACAATTCAAAAAAACCATGTCATGTTTGCATGAAATTTTTATTTTTTCATCTCGGTTTCATTTATAACATTTCATATGTGTTTGTAGCCGAAGAAATTCTCTTTCGAACTATGTATAACACATATTGTGGTTCCGATGAAAAACACATAAAAATCAGCTCCTAATATGCACTGTTTTCGCGAAATAAAAGTAAAAAGTTGTGTGCGAGAGAGTGTGTGTTTGCGAGAGCGTGCCAGACATTTTTCGTTTTTCCACACACACGTAGATTTGGGGAGGCAGTGCTCCTCAGGCAAACGAGCCGACTAATCGGTGACTAACTTTACGTGGAGCGACTAATCGTTGACCAACTTCTCCTGGGGCGACTAATCGCCGACTAACTTTTTGTGGGCCGACAAATCGACGACCAACTTTTTTTGTCGGCCGACCAACTTTTCTGCTCATTTATATGTAGGCCGATTAATCGCCGACTAATGTGCGACCAACTACTAGTTGACAGGCGATTTATCGCCAGTTGGTCGCCGATTAGTCGGCTCGTTTGCCTGAGTCACCACTCCACCAGAAGGTTTTCTTGTTTTTGCGCGTGACGTATGACTTGCCAAGTGCAGAATTTTAATCTTGATGAAAATATCTTCCGATTTCCTCATATAGTTTATCGATTTTTCCTGTTTTATGCCTGAATTATGTGTTTTAATGATATTCCGAATAATTGTTTTCTATTTTTTGCAAGAATTACTCGTGAATCAAATTAACTAGATAATCTCTAGTAGAGAAATTTGTGTTTTTTTTTCTATAAAAAATTACCGATCACATGATTTTCAACGAAAACTATGTTCAAATATAACTACGAATTGTTTATAGATTTTGAATGTGTATAAACATTTTTAGTTTCTATATATTTTATTTTAGTAAAATAGTACATTCTTTCATAAGAATAGAAAAAAAAAATTCCATAAAATATTCTGCCGATTCATTTCCTTAATTAGTTCAGCGAATCTCGAATTTCCACTTCCACGAAAAAGAACAATTAGATGCATTTTTCTAGTTTTTGACATAAAAATAATTAAATCTGTGGAAAATGTCAATGAGCATTGGAATTTCTCTACATATTTCATTATGATGCGATCAGAAAAAAATTGAACGACGTTCGACTTTGTAGACAATTTGCATATTTTGCACTTTTTGAATAACTTAGAGAAAGTCTCAAAGTTCATCTTATTTTTCTAGATATATTTTTCTTATTTTGAACAAGCAAAAGCATTTTGTTTGTATGTGATAATCGTCCGTTTTTCCCGATCTTGAAGAAATCAAGACTTTTTAGTCATAAATCTCTAGACTTGGTTCTGAGAAGAACTACAGCTTTTGACAGATTATCCCAAATAATCTAGATTTTTTTCTTCCCATTTCTTCAGTTTTTTCGATTTCTTCATTCTTGTTGCCCCCTGATATTTCATTCCTGTCAAATAAATACAAGTTTCTATTTCGTGTCAGTTGGAAAAAATCTGATGAAATTCAAGCTATACACACACACACACACACACACACACACAAGTTTGTTTCCGATAGTTGACATACAAAAGGCAAAGTTGACATTGTGCACACAGACCGAGAAAATTCCTGAGCCGAATGCTCGCGCTCCCGTGGCCTTTCTACTTGATTTTCCAACATTATCATCTGCGTCTCCGTATATCTTTTTGAGTAGTGTGTGCTCGTCTCTCTTTCTTTTGATTCTCTCCACATTTTCCCTTGTCTCTCATCATTTTGCGTCGATTCGGCGTTTCCGGTGTGTGTGGGGTTCAACAGTTTCTCCTCCACATGAGATTCAAAGTTTTCATTTTTTTTCAAATAAAACGTTTTGTTTTTTCTTTCAGTTTTTATTATGGCAGGCGAGATATGAGTCATAGTTTTCTCGCCTTTTTGTATTATTTTCCATCTTCGAAAGTTATATAGTGAATCGAATCGTACATATGTTTTGTTTTTCTTCCTTTGTTTTGGCAAACAAGCATGTTTCTTCATTTTTTTGAAAGAAATGAATCTTGCTTGCCACGTCGGAATAATTTCACGTTTTTCAGTATCAAAAAATTATTGCATTTCTTTCAAATTATAGAAAAAGTATGAATGTTCCAAGAAATCTCCTGAAGATGACACTTTCTGATGTTCGATTTCCGAAGGACAACTGACATCACATCATTTCGTTTTTTGATCATGTGTCATTTTCAGTAAGATTGATCATCCTTGTTTTTGTGTTCATAGGTGAAAAACACCCAATTATCTCCGTCCAAAAAGTCGCTCATTTTTCAAAAAAAAGAGAGTATTCTCGATTTTTCATTCATTCAACCATTCACATATTTATTGTTTCCGCCTGACTTTACGAGTTCTTTTTTCTCTCCCACGAACGAACGTTTAACAATCTTCAGCTTATATGAAAAATGAAATACTGTGTCAACCATCTGTGTTTGTTTGTTTTTTCGTTCTGCTTCTTGTTCTTCTCTTGTTGTTGTGATTCTCTCTATCATTCAACCCGACAGGAAAATAATAATAATAAAAATGAAAATAAAAACAATCTGGAATTTGTTTTCAACCAATCGCACTAATTGCTTTTCGATGAAAATTTGAGCAAAATTAGTGATTGCTAAAATAGAAATCTTTGAATTCCCTAAAGGCTTAATCTTTTTGCCCCTCCTTTTCCTTCTCTATTTCATCATTCGATTCGTTTAGTTACTTCCCCTTTTCAGTGGGGTTTCTTTACTTTTTTCACGGAAAAGAAATGTTAGAGAAGGATAAGTTTCTAAACATCTGGACATGTCTCAAAATTGAAAAACATCTGCGTTGCAGCGATTCGATATTATTCGAATCCCCTGGTTTGACCCAGCTCTTCTCTAATTTTATTTATTTTCTGAGCTGTTTTCTCGTTTTCTTCGACCCAGACACTCTTTTCGTTTCTTTTTTTTTTTGACAAAAGAAATCTTGCAAACATTCTACCCCTATATTTTCTCTTTATTTATGTTTTTTTTTTGAAATTTTGCATATTTGCCTACATCAGAAATGTTTTCTCCATTGTTCGCCTATTTCCCCGTTTTTATCGAATCACACAAAAAATTGTTTTCACACAATCATTTTCTCATACGTTTCGCAATTTTGCAGTTTTTTTTCTTCGTGAAAGATGAGTCCGCATTCTTACTCATAGAATATTTAATGATTTCGAAATCTGAACTTTTGTCGTTTCTTCAGACATTGACGTAAGAAAAAGTAGTAAAAATGGGTCAGGGACCATTTTTAAAAATGTATTGCATACTTCAACATTCCTTCTTCCTCCCTCCTATTGTCTTCTTTTTTTCGCCTTCTGTCTGTGTTCATGATCCAGTTTCTTCTTTACTTTCTTTGCCATCCATTTTTTTTCGCAACCTTGGATGCCACCTGGCTTTTGGGGTGCGCGTGTGTGCGGAAAAATGATGAAAACGTGAAGCTTTTGTCAATATTTGTTCAGCGCCGCTTGCAAAACTGGAAAATTGGTTGACAAGGTTGGGGTTTCCGCGCGGAAATAGGCGGAGTTAACCCTCTGGTATGTGCGGTTCAAAGGTGATTTCATATAATCTTTTGTACATTATGTTTTTGGCTTCAGACTTCTGGCTTCGAATTGTTATTTTGTTTGTTTGCAATACAATTTAAATGATCTCATTTCTCAAATTGCGAACATCACATTTAATTTTTGTGTGTTCTGAATCAAAATTTCTGACTTGCGTATAATTCAATTTTCCAACATTTTCTCAAAAAAAATCGCTCAATTTCCTTCACACTTTGTTTTTTTCCTTTCTCTTTGACTGAAATAAAACTGGTTCTCTCAATCAATGTTGTAACAATAATCTTACTTTTATTCGCTATTATTTTGTCGGCTTCGATTTTTTGTTGAGTAACAAATACAGGTTTTCCATATGTTTTTCATCCGGAAGAAAAGTTTTGGTATTCGAACTTTTTTCGAATACTCAAATACGAAATGGTACTTGAAAAATGTGTATACGTTTTCCCATATTCTTCATCGATTTTCCATATTTTTTATTCGCCTCGAGACCTTTTTTCGGCACTTCAGAAGAAAAATGAGAAGAAAATATTTTTGAAATCGTCGTCTTTTTTTTCTTCTCCTCAAAATTTTCGCTTTTTTTCACTCGTTCATCGGATTATCTGTTTTCTTTTTTTTCATATAATGTTCTCTTTTTTTTCGTTTCATTTATTTTTGGAATGAAAAAGCTAAAGATTTTGGATTTTGCAAAAAAATTGCACGTATTTTTCAGATTCGCCACATTAGTTTTCTACTCACTACTCGGACTGATTCTGGTTTTTCATTGTGATTTATTTATTGAATAAAATGGATGGGAAAGGAAATGTGAGAAAGAAAACGCCGGTTCGGCTCAATGTTTATGATATGGTTAGTTTTTGAATTTTTGGTTTCAAATTCGTAAAATAAAAAAAATTTGTTAGAAAAATTTATAATTTTTTTTCATGAAACTCTACAATATTCAGTTACAAAATAGAATTAAAAATAATTTATTTTATATTCATCATATGTAGAACCCGATTCTTTCAGTATTGGTTAAACGATTATGCGTCAAACATCGGGTTCGGCATTTTTCATTCGGGTATCGAAGTTTTCGGCGTTGAATACGCTTATGGAGGACATCCATATCAATTCTCAGGTGTTTTCGAAAATTCGCCGCAAGATGCCGAAGAACTTGGAGAAAATTTCAAGTTCAAAGAATCGATTATTGTTGGCGAAACTGATTTCACATCAACTGATATTCGCAAATTTATCAAAGCGATGGGAGAAGAGTTTAGAGGAGATCGGTTCGTTTTTTAAAAATCTTTGAAATTTGTGAAGTTACCATGCGATTTTCATTTCAAATTCATCATTCAAAAATTTTGCAGGTATCACTTAATATCGCGAAATTGCAATCATTTTAGTGCAGTATTTGCACGAGCTTTAACTGGAAAAGATATTCCGGGATGGATCAATCGATTGGCGAATTTGAGTGGAAGTATTCCATTTTTGGAGAAATGTATACCGCAAGAATGGCTGACACCAATTGTTTTACAAGCATCTGTTGACGAGAAAAAACGAGGAAGTATTGATTCGGCTGAAGAAGCAACTGAAACAATGACATCGAGAGCAGCGTTGAATGGTTAGTTGGTTTTGTGAAAAATCATCATTGTAAAGTTATTGATTTTTTCAAAATCTACATGGTAATTCACAAAAAATCATGATCTAGAATAGATCTCTGTTGATAATTTTTTAATTTTATTCTGAAGTTTTCGTATCACATGATTTAAACCTAATCTCATGAAGCTTGAGGAAATCCTATTTTTAAATTGTAAATTTAATAATGATACGTTTTTATCTGGTCCCTAGAATCGCCATCTCCATCTGTTTCAAAAAATAGTGATTCACTGAAATTTGATCATTTCCGGAAATTATCATGAACGTTCACTTTTGAAATCCAAATTTCCGTTCGATTTCTCACATCACTTTCAGTAAATAAGGAAGTTTTAAAAATCATATTTGTTTTTCAGATTCACGAACAACAATTCTCGAAAATCGCACAGCCAGTGGAACTGCAATAATGTCAACATCAACCTCATCTTCTTCGAATGTTGATCGACTTCTTCGAATGTCTCCATCTTCATCTTCAGCATCATCTTGTGATATTTCAGACTATGAAGATGGTTTCGCTTCGCGGAAATCATCGACAGAGAAAAATCGGAGTAATTCTCCACCAATTTTTCGATTCTGGAACACAATAAAAGCAACAATCAATGGAAGTACACAATCAATGCCACCACCAACAACAACACCAGCAGCAGTTATTCCACAATCAGTTGCTTCAACAGTTGGAAGAGCGACTGTGTCAGCAAGAGAATCGACAAGTCAAACAGCACAACTTGTTAAACCGACATATTCCGAATGTTAGAAGGTAGCCTTTTGATGGATTATAAGTTATTATTAAAAATGTTGATATTTTCAGAAATCTCAACAATCAATCATAAAATGCTCAATTGTTTCTAAATCCTTCAAAACTTATGTATTATAAAAAAAGAGAGATTTTTTGTATATTTCAAATTTTCATTCTTTTTGTATCCCATTTCTTGCCCCTCCCTCTAGAATTTTTCACTTTTTTTCCGTTTTTCAATTCTGCGCCTTAAAATATTCGTGTTCAATATTTTCTATTTTTAATATAATTATTATTGTGAGCAGTTCGAAAAATTCAATTTCTTTTTTGCACATTTTTGTTATGTATCTATTTTATTTTATTCAGAAAAAATGTTTGAAAAACAAGAAAAAGAGCATCTTCAATCAAATTTTCTATGGAAACTGTTCTTGGATGTTTATTTCGGCTTTTTTGAATCGGTGATCTTACTATCGGCTAAAAAATTCCAATTTTCAAAAATGTTAGATTTAGAGCCCACTTACATTTCATTGTAACACATGGAAAACTTTCATCATCAGGCATTTCCATTTTTTCTTGCATTCTTTGACAAATTTCAGTCATTGTCTCATAATATGCCAAAAGTTTGTCAATTTCTTCACCAAGTTTTTCGCTGACCATTGGACGAATCTGAAAAAAAGGAATACTGTAGTTATTTCAGTTGAGCAAAATAAATACGAAAATAATTATATTTTTTACGATGTGAAAGCTTTATTATTTTTTTTTTCATCATCATCGAGAAAAAATTGAAATTGAAATTGTACTTTACTTTCTTTTCACTTATTTTCTGTTAATGAAAAAAATAAGATTTTTCCTGGAATACTCACAATTTTCAATGATTCAAGAGCTGGTTTGCAATGCGATTCAAGGCTATTAACATTTTCTCGAACTTCTAGAGAACCATAAATTGAACCGATTGATTCCATCCATCCTTCTACGATTTCCGATTTATTCACTGAAAATTTTAAATTCAAAAATAAGTTGAGAATTTTGAATAGAAACATTTTTTGTTTATTTGCTCCAAAATCCCGTGGCTACATTAAAAGTACAAAAATGAACTCCATTTTTTAATCAGTTTAGTTTTCATTTATTTTTCATATTTTTTTCAGAGAGCAAAAATGTGTTTTCCTCACAATCTGGCTCACATTTTTTTTGAAAAATTTCAAAAATCATACAATTTTTATGGTCCCGATGAGAATTCATATTTTGTTTTCGATTAAATATGGACTCGAAAATAAAACCCCTTCTTCCTCAATTCTTTTCACAACTCATTTTGTTTCGCATTTTTATCTCACTCAATCTATTATCTCGTCAAACTTTATGAGATTCCATTTTCCAGCCAACCAACAAGAAAAAACCCCAGCTTTTCCTCGTTTTTTTTTTCGAAATTAAGTAAGAAGATTTTGTTCTTCTCACACTTACTTGAATCCAATGTTGTTGATTTGTCTTTAAGTGTCTCTCTGAAAAAATATTCGGAAAAAAAAAATAAAGACAATGAACAACTTTTTCATTTTCTCACTCTTTTTTCGTTGACATTTCCAGGTTTCGAATTAGAAGAAAAATTTAGTATAGTAATTCTGGATTCTAAGAAATTGAAAATAAGAAATTTTTTTTTTTCAAATTTGAAATCTGGATTTCTGCGTGGCTGAAATAGGTCACGTATGAAAAAATTTGAATCAGTTCTTTTTTTAAAGAAATGCCACGTGGAATTCAATTATTCACAGACAAAAATTTTAAAACCATCCAAAAATTCAGAATTTTCTCAAAACATCAGACCTGGTTCGATTCCTATTCAGATATTCTCAAAATCTACGTTTTCTCGTGTCCGATTCAAAATTTTCCAAATTTCCTTTATAAATTTTTCTTTTCCCTCGTAAAAAATACGAAATTGACTCGATATTGTTGAACTCAACAATAAAAACATCATTCCTTCCTTCATTTTTTTTTTCGCTTTCCAATTTTTTTCCCAGCCTCCCCTACATTTCCTGATTTTTCAGTTCACTAATCTTTGACGCTTTTACTAACGAAAATTCCACTTTTATTTTTATGAATCTTCTCTATTTTTCATACTTGACCGCCCTCGAACATATTTTTGATCATCTATTTGATTTTAAAATGTTTTTTCGGATTTTTGGGGAACCCCTTTGAGATTTTTTCGAAAAATACCTTTTTTGAACTTCGGTTCGTTTTTCTTCTTCTTCAAAAAAAAGTGTCACACTTTTTCGTTCCCAAATCGAATTATGTCACACACAAACACAAAAAAATAACAATATTCGGTTTCTTTATTTTTAGATAGATCGCCTCGGGCGCGCACTAATCTACAGTAACCCAAAACATCTGCATATCTAATTTTTTTCTTCACACGGATATTTTTCTATATTTTTATTTCACAAAAAAATGGATTTCGATAATAGGACACTTGAAGAGGTGAGTTTTTTTTTCGATTTGTTTTTTTTTCGCCATTTTTTTCGACAAGAAAAAAAGGTTTGCACTTTTTTCTTGTCTCATTTTCAAAAGGAAGTTCGAAGTAATCGAATTTTGGTACTCCATTTTTTGTTTTGTTTTTTTTCTTTGAAAAGGAATCTTCTCAAGATTACTGTAGTTCATTTCATTTCATTGCTTTTCAAGACTTCCTTTCCAGATAATTCGGAATCCAAATTCGGAAATGGAATATTTTACCAACGATTGGGATAATTGCACTTTCGGAAATTACACAAACAATGAAACATATTATTGTTCACCAGATAATGGTACAGCGGTTATGTTTGAAACGCATCCAGTGAGTTTTTTCCCTATCTTTTCACTAAAATTTTCTGATCGTTTCTCGTCACCGTCGATAGCTCAGTTGGTAGAGCGGAGGACTGTAGAGTCAGTGGGTATCCTTAGGTCGCTGGTTCGAATCCGGCTCGACGGAATGTTTTTTGTTTTTTTTTTCATTTTCTTTTTTTTTCCTTCGTCATTCATCTGAAAACCCTCTTATGTAAAATAAATGTACATCCCTAACCCATCCATTTGGGGATCAACAGCACACATCGGCCCGTAATAGGATTTCAGGACATATAACCCCTCTTTTTGTTATATGTGAGTGACAACAAAAAAAAACGACACTCTATACATTTTTTTGGGGTTCTCTTTTTCAGTAAAAGAAAAAAGTAAGTATTTTGTTTTTGCGCTTCAATTTTTTCGGTTGTGAATATATTTGGAAAAAACACACCCACATTTGCATATTCTTTTTTTCTTCTTTACTCATCTCTAAACCGGAAATAAGGGAAAACAACTTGTTGAGTTTTTATCCAGATTTCTTTTTTCTGCAAGTTCAAAAAATTCTAGTTTTTTTCACTTTCCAAACAAAATATGGGCGTGCCAGTTCCAGATTGTTTTTCAACCAGAAAGGAAAAACGAATCTAACCTTTTTCGTATCCCGGAAACGGAAACACGAGTTCAAAAATGCGTGAAATATTATTTGGTGGTATTTTTCTTCTGTTTTTCGTTCGGGCTAATCCGGTTAGATCTGGAAATTTAATAATCTGAAAATAATAATAATAATAGCTAAAGTTGTTTTTTTCATGGTTTTTCGGATTCAAAGCATAGAGATTAAATTTTTCTCAAGTGTTCTATGAAATGAACATTTTTGAAACTTCCCAGAATTCTATGAATTGGGTAGAGGATTTTCTCTAAGCTTGGCTACTAGAAATAGCAGTTGACAAGGCGCCTTACATAGCTACAGTAGCTCTGTTGCTTGTTTGAAATTCGACTACTTGAAAATCAATAAATTCGTGATTTAGTTTAGCCCACATGCAAACTCTTTTTTCATTTTCCAAAAAAAATCATTTTTCCAAAAACGCTACAATTTTTCGTGTGAACTATTTACTTTCTGAGAATTCTTATGTCAGAAAATAACAGAACAGCATTCCAAAATTCCAGTGGATTAGAAAAATCCGCATTTCTTCCGGATTTCGATTGTGATTTATTTTTTCTATTTTTTTCCAGTGAACATGACCGTGGAGCACGAGAAAAATCTCATTTTCACGATGTTTTTTGTCTTTTTTTGTGTCGTTGCTTTCTTATTCGAAGAGCATCATCATCACAAATCAAATTTCATTCTCATTCCTTTTTTTCACTGACAAAAAAACACGAAGAACAAAAAAAGTTATCCTTCAAAGCAAAAAAAAATGAATCTCGTGCGTAGTTTCAGAAAAGCTGAAAAATAATGAAACGTGTCGTTTTCTTATAGCCCCGGGCAAATATTTCCATTATTATTAGTATTCTTATTTATTTTTTCTTGTTTCTTGTTTCGCCCACTAAAAATCACAAGTTGAGAGAAAGAGAAAGAGTTATACATCATATAAGTAAGTATTTGTGGAACGAATCATTGAATATTTATATGTAACCCACCAGTTTTCCTAAAAACTTAAGTTGTCATACATTTCCGCTCGATATTTTTTCTTTTTTTTATCCTATTCTCAATTGCTTTGATTTTATTGAACTCTTATTTTCGTCTTTATCTGTTTACTGTAAGGAATTTGGCCTAGAAAACCACTGCACTTGATTTCCTCTTCCACGGGTCTACTTTGAAAAAGTTTATTGACAATTATAAAAAAAAATAAAAATACAATTCATAAATGTTCCAATCACTTCAGTTTTCTTTCAGACAGACTGAAAAATCATAAATAATTTGTTGTTATTTTTATGATATTACATACATATTCGTTTTCTCCTAGCTTATTCCTTTTTCAACATCAGATCAAAAAACTTTTTTCCTTTCGTATTTTTTCTGGCCTTAATAAGCTTTATAAATAATTCAAACAGAAGATCAGATTTCTACTACTCCGCAACATTTTTTTGTTCAAAATGTCCTTTTTCTATCATCTTTTTTCTGGTTTCCTATCAAATTTACCTTGGCAAAAAACCAAGCGGAATCACGCGCCTCATTGGCTCAGTGGCAGAGCGTCTGTCTAGTAAACAGAAGGTCGCTGGTTCGATTCCAGCATGAGGCACCGAAATTTTTTGGAAAATTGTTCCATCATTTTTGAACCCTTTTCAATTTTCAGATGGCGATAACGGTGCAAATAATTTGCGCCAATCTTGGGTTCATTTCGGTGTTTCTCAATTTATTCGTCATCGCTGCTTTACTCAGATACAGACATCGTGTATTATCTAATGTATTCTATGTGATTGTATTACACTGCGCAATTCTTGACGTTGTCCGTGGATGCTGTTTAATAGTCTATGGTCTTCCACACATTGTTCAATCATTCATTTTGATAACAATTCGAACAAATATAATGCTCATAAAATCATCCTTATTTGCATTATTCCTATTGAAAATTTGTAACCTATTGACGATTTTTAATCTTCTCGTTTTCACAACAAATGAATTCATTGTGATTCGATATCCATTACATTATAGAAGATATTTCCGAAGAAAAGCTGTTTTTGTTATTTTGGGCTGTTGGTAAGTTCTGAAACTCTTTAATTTTTCTTCGTCTCAATTCATTTCAATTCAATTTTCCAGTTGGTTGATCAGTGGAATCATTGGTTTCGGATTTATTTCCAAGGGAAATGATGATGCAGCAACTTCGAGTTTATTATTTGTTTCATTCTTCAGTCTTCTTGTTCTTGGAATTGTCGTGGTTTGCTATTCTTTTATTCTTCGAACAATTCGTCGTTTCAAAGAAGAAGGTTGTTTGAATAATGATGAAAATCATCGAGTTCATAATCGATCAGTTCATCGACCAATTAACAGTCAATCTTCAAATTGTTCGAATGGTAGTAGGTAAGAAGAATTTTTGCTCTTTGAACTTCCAAAAAAAAAACAAGCAAAATTGAATTTTCAGATGGCGAGGAGTTCAAGCAATGTCACGTCATAAATACATTTATGTGATTGGTTCAGTTTTGGTTAGTTTCAGTTCAATTTGTTAGAAAGGGAAACGGTCGTAAAAAAGTTTGTTCAAAAAACATTTGAGGCTGAAATTTTTTGGAAAAAGCCTGAATATTTTTTAAATGGCGTCATCAAAAACAAGTTTTCCTCAATTCTAATTTCCTGTCTATTCAAATTAATTTCAGATTGTTGACCTACTCTTCCTATTTCCATATTCCGGAATTCAAGTTGTCTCATTTCTTCACATCAAACAATACATTGAAGTTTCACATTATACAACAGTTTTAAAATGGTGGCTTCAAGTTCTAATTGGAATTCATTCAGTTTGTCAACCACTTTGTTATTTTCGAATGACTGAATTCAGAAGACTCGCTTGTTGTGATCCAAGAAGACCGTGGAATCGAACAAAGAGTTTTTCACAAATGAATAAAAGTTTTGGTAAGTTTCAGAAATTATAATTCTTTTGAAAAAAAAATATTTGTTTCTAATTTCAGCTAATACAAGATCACAAATGAAAGACGATGATAATTGTGTTGTTTATGCTGCTCCTTTAAATGAGCCACTTTTAAAAGATGGAGAAATAACACCAGCAAGAAGTGAGAGATCAATTCAAAATGCTTGGACTCGAGGAGAATCTGTTCGATTTCGAACTTATGGATCAGAACATGCAGATCGAGATATTGAATTAGAATCGGTTTGTGCAAACACAATTGCACCATTGGACCCAAATCAAAATTCACCACTTTTATGAAATGATTTTTTATTGTTTTTATTGCTGATCTTATTAATAATATCAATATTATTGATTATTGACTAACGGGTTATAAATTAATTACTTATGAATATTTTTTAAAGTTTTTTTTATAACTTGTCTTTCAAAATTGAAAAATTACTTGGTCAATTCAAAACCTTTTCTCGCGCTTGATTTCAATACGATGACTTCTTTCGAAGGTTTTTCTGCGTAGCTTGATTTTCTGCAAATTTTGAGTACTGACGCAAACTTGAAAACATTCAACTCAAAAGTGAGAAATTAGGAAACAATTATTCGAAACATAAGAATAATTTGTGCAAGACTATTTCCAGAAAAATATCGCAATTTTTTAAATGAAATGTTTTATTATATCATCTTCATAGCTTATTATTATGCCAATTAATATTATTAATTATTAATAAACAGGTCATAAATTAAATAATCAAAGATTTTGAAAAAAATCATAATTCAAACTAGTCTGTAATTCTCTTCCAGTTGTTGTATGATATGGCAACCAAGACCATCTCGAAGCATCCAAATCATTTTGCAAATCAGCATCTTGACTCATATAAATTTCGTTAGCTTCATCAACGCTCACCAATTGTTTTTTAGTATCTAAAAATAAGAACAGTTTTGGTAATTATAATTTTTCAAGAAAACCTACAGTAATTATGATATGGCATAATTCCTTGTTCGATTTTATCATTTTCTCTTTTATTCACATAATTTATAACATCATCAATGTATCGAGCAGAAAAAGTGACATAAAAAAGACTATCGAGATGATGAATCGCATTCATTTCCTGGAAATAAATTAATTTTGTATATTTCTTGTGTCTGGAAAAAACCTACAGTAACCGCCTGAATAGCTTCTTCTTTATCGAGAAACCGCAAAAAGCATGAATTTCTATTTGAATACTCATCTTTATGCATTCTTCCAGATGATCCAATCATTGATTTATATTTCGAAAATGCAAATTCAATATCATCAGTTGTCATTCTGTAGTTAGCACATGTTATATAAACAGTAACTTCTCCCAAACATTTAGTGAAATCAAGGCGAACTTTAAAATTTTCTGACAATCCAGGAATTGTTTGACCATTCAAATTTCGACGAACAATCATTCCTTCTTCATAACTTCGATATTGGAAAAATATATTGATAGCTCTCTGAACAAAAGAAAAATTCATTTTTGAAATTATCTAATCACCTAGGCAAAACTTACCGAATCTCTGGTTGTTCCAAATCGAACTTCAACTGGTTTCACAGCGCATTTATTCTGAAATATTTTCATAATTGAGAAAATGAACAAAATAGATTTCACTTACACAAACAAAATCGACGAGCAAATCGAAATTCAAAGATGGATTCAAATCGCCAGCCAACAAAGTCGGTTCGTTGTTATTTTTAAACATTTTTGCGTAATGATCGTTATTTTGAAATGTGTCTCATTTATTTTTTTTGTTGGAATTTGTTGGAATCAATTTGGGTCACGTGAATAATTCACGACTTCAATTTTTTTAATACGAATTTTTTTTGTCAAAAATTTGTTTATCTGGAAGCGCTTCCAGTATTGCAAATCCTTCTTTTTCGAGCCAAAATTCATGATTTTAGTCTGAAATAATTGATATCAATTATTTTGATTACTATCTTCAAATATACTGTATCGAAAAAAAACGACACGCTCAGTACGATATGAAAAAAATCTACAAATTATTTTCACTTGATGTATTTTTTCCGGTTGAGATTATCAAGATAATATTATAGGTTTTTAATAGACAAAGAATTATTGTGTATGTCTTTCTATCAAAATTTCTAACTGAATTCTGGAAAACAAAAAAATGTTAATTTTTCAAAACAGGTCTGATAAATTGTACTTTTGTTTTTTTTTTGAATATCTTCTAACATATCCAATATTTTCTTTTTATCAAATAGTTTGTATTTGGTCACAATGTGGTTTGTAGTATATCAAATTCAGGAGAAAAGGAAAGAAAATCGAAAAATTCCAAAAATAGTCAATGACGTCCTAAATTAATTACAATTTTGAGATTGCTCACTTAAATGATGTTTGATTGTGGTCATGAGATCAGGAAAAAAAAAAAAAAAAAAAAAAGATTTTCTTGCAATGGGAAAAGGAGAAGGTCGCGGACTCAAAGAATGATTCTTTGTGATTTTGAACTTTGAAACTGTTTTCGTTGAATTGCGAAAAAAGTACTTGAAATAAATATTTCCGGAATTTGAAATCTCCAGAGTAACATGTCCGAAAAATATTTTTTTCTGAAATTCCGCACAGAAAAACACAAACTTCAGGGAAAAATGGCAAATTTGCAACGTCATAGACTTTTTTCTGAATCCACATGCGCATCTGATATGCCTATATTTTCCCTATTTAGACCCTCAAAGTTTTTTTCAAACCTCGTTCAAACAACTATTTTGTTTCATTTTATCAATGACCTCTTCCTCTTCTTGTCACAAACAAATCATGTTTCTTTGTCATTTTACACCTCTCATTCATTTTTCTACAATTCGTTTTAAAACCCTCCTTTTGTTCTTCTCCTCTCGTCTTTTTTTTGGCCAAGAAGGCGTACCCATTTTCTCCTCCTCGTTCAAAAAACATTTGTGATTGTTGCACACCTTCGAATTCTTCTCAAACACACTCTCACAAGTGGGTGGATCTTCAATCTTTCGAGACTTTCTTCTGTATATAAAAACAGAACAACAAACTGTGTGAGATAAGAAGAAAAATGATGATGATGATTGTGATTTTGTTGGGATATTTTGCGATTGGTGGAATCAGTGGGTTTGATGTTGAACAAACACATCGATTGGATCCAGCTATTCCAACTGTTGCGTAAGTTTCAACCCTTTCTTTAAGTTTTCATAAATATTTTCCAATGGCCTTCACAATAACAAAATGTTTTTCTCGCAAAGTCCATTATTTTGACCTTCCAAAATAAAAAAAACACTAATCGAATCAAAACAATTATTTATTCCTCTTCCATTTTCAGACCTCATGAATCGGCTTCTGCTGATTCTTGCATCGGACAATGTTCTTTCAATTTCATGGATGATATCAGAAATCAAATTGGACAAGAAAAAGCCAGCTCATTGCTTCAACTCAACTTCAACGATTTTCTGAACTCATTTTCGAATACCACATTCTTCGAGAAATTCTGCAATATTTATCATAACTTCCAACATTGTTCTTCGAAATGTCAACCCGGATTTTTGCATCAGCTTTTGATGAGAAGTTCCGAAATTATGGATCAATATTGTGTGTATAACTTTGAGGGTGAGTGAACTCTTCTGCTTCATATATTCTTCAACGTGATTTCATTTCAGCGATTCGTGCAAAATTCCCCTGCCTTGCAAATATGCATCCAGACAAACAATGTGTCAAAACTTGCACTCCTCATCATAGCGCAGTCACTTCAATGGCGAATAACTTCAAAAATCTTGCATTGGGAGGTGATACAACTAGCGCTGAAAAATATTTGGCCGAAGGTTGTGAATATATCACATGTACACTTCATTGTGATATTCCAAGTATTGTTCAAACTTGTGATTATGAAACAGCACAATTGGTTGTGGATTTGACGAGAAACTCATTCAATAGTATGGAAAAATTGGCATTGGATACAAATGTGGTTTCGAAATGGCCACAAGTTTGCTCGGACATCAAAACTTATCGCCTTCCAAAACCTTCAACTCCACCAGAGTCGAATAATGATGTGATTGCTCAAAATTCGATTCAAGAAAATCAAAATCCTCAACATCCAAAAATGGTTCAAGCTCCATTGATCAACTCATCTTCAGGAGTTTTGTATTTCCTCGGATCAATCTTCACAATGTTCGTCTTAACATTTTAAAAATCTCTGTAATTTTTCTGTACATAATTTCACGTGTAGATTCTAGAATTGCTGAAAGCGGGTAAAATAAATTTGTTCATAAAAACTCTGATGCTCATATAAATAACAAGAAAAAACAAAAGAAGAAGAAATACCCATGTAACAAAACAAAAAAAACAAGATAAGGCGAAAAATTGCAAGAAGTTTGAGTTCAGATGCTGAACAAATAAAAAAAAGCGAACCTGGATTAATCCAAATCTAATGCTTTTGCTTTCAAAACTGCTGGAGCTGCGGTTGGCGCAAGAATTCGAATATCAGTTACAATTGCGGTGACCAAAGTTGAGGGAAGAAGTTCGATATTTTCACGTCCAAGTAAAGCCATTCGAGTGTATGATTGGACCTGCAAAAAATAATAGTTTGATCTGAATGGTCCAATTTCAAGGTCAAATTCTCGAAACCATCGAAACAAACAAAATTGTTCCTTCTTTCACATTCATCAACAAAGAACAATTTTGTTGGAATTCAAAACCGTGCGCGCGCGATAATAATCTTATCAACCATGTGATTCAAACATGTGCAAAGAAGGTTTCTCTTCCCAAATCGAACCAATTAGTTACCTTATCAACGAATTTGAAATATTGCGAGACTACAAGGACTGGCACGTTGTATGCCTTGGCTGTTAGAGCGATTTGTATCGATCCTTTTGTTGTCGCCACACAACCATTTGATAAGATTGCTGAACATCCAAGAACTATCATTGAACACTGTAAAATTAAAAGTTGGCGTTTGGATAGAGGGGTTTTATATGGAAAAATGTTAGAATTTCCGATTTTTGAATTTATTTTGAAATGTTGAAGGATTCCCCCTTTATTCTAAATTATTTGGGATATAAAATTTTTCACCCAAGACCTGAAATTCCAGGTGAGAGATTTTCAGAAAATAGTGGCTAATAGAAAATTTCCGAAATTTTCTTACAATTTTATTTTAGAGTTAGAGAAAAACTGACAAATTTTCGAGAAAAATACTAAATTTTCGTCATTCCTCAAAAACTGTAAATGAAAAATTAAAAAAAAAACATTTTTCACAAAAAAACGTACGTTAGAACGTTGTAACTAGTCCACGTCAATTTTTCCCTATTTAATTTTTTTTTCAAATACTTTCATTTCGATGTTATTCCCATACATAAAATGGGTCCCCAGAATCGGGGTGAGGGGCTTAACTTTTTTCAAAAATCTGAAAGGAAGGGTGCCTAACTTGGCCAATTTTCTGCTGATAATTTACCAAAATTCCCAGATTTGTCCAAAATTCGCTCAAAAATGTGAGGAAGGTGTTTAACTTTGGAAAATTTTCAAGGAGGGACCCTAACTTTGAAAACTGACTCGAGGGACCTATTTTATGTATGGTTATTCCCCAAGTCAGAAATATCAAAAAACTCACTTGTTTAATCGCATATCCTACAGATTTCAAATCAGTATATTGGCATTTATAACCTTTATCAACAAAACTATTAACATGTTTCACAGCTCGACCATTCAATTCTGGATCAACAAAACAAACTCGAAGATCTGGTCGTTTTTCCACAGATTCTAGTAAAACATGATTCACAACTGGACACCAATCATAAGTCAAAACACATTTTGTTTTTGCAAGTTTTGGTTCAATACTCGCGAAAATTCCTCTATAAGCATCTTCAAAATTCACAGATTCAGCATCTTCCAACCATTGATGAATATCTTCGATTTGTTGAGAAATTGGTGATGTTGAATCAAGTTTTAATACTTCTCTTTTTAATTGTCGAACAATATTTCCAAGTGCATATGGAAGTGGCCAACGTCCGCCATGTGTTAAATATGTTAACTGTGGGCGAATTGCTTGATCAAACTCTTTTGAAAACGTTGATGGCTCAGAATGTGAAGCAAATCCCGATAAAAACTGAAATTTAAAAAATATTTTTTTTCAGCAATCATAAAAATCCACTTACCAATTTGAAAGATCTAATGAATTCTTGACAAAGTTGTTCTAAATCAAAAATAAGTTCTTTATCACATCTCGAATATAATGTCAAAAATGCTGGATGAATATTTGCTAACGATTGAGCATCTTCTAATGGAACAATTGGTGGATCTGGAGTTACAACAACTTCTTCAGATTCAGATGTCCTTAATACGTTTGTTGTATTGGATTGAAGATCGAATTGAACTTCACGATTTGGTGCGCCATTCGATTGATTTTTTGTTGATTTAAGAGCCGATTTTGGCTCTTTTTTCCTTTGAAATCGTTAAATTTTTGATTTCATTAACGATTTTCTCTTCTTTTGGTTTCGCGGATTGTTGTTGTTGCTGAGATTTTGGTTGATTTTGTTCTTTAGCTGGTTTAGCGACTTGTTCCTTCTTTGGAGCGGGTTCCTTTGCTTTTTGTTGATTTTGTTGTGGAGCAGCAGCACCTCCCGCTTTTTTGGCTGCAGCCGCTTCTGCTCTTGCTTTCTTTTCAGCAGCTTTGGCTGCGCGTTGTTTTTGTTTCTCTTCTTGTGTCATATCTTTCTAAAAATACCAATTTCTTTGAGATTCAATGAAAATTTAACTTACAGCAAACTCATTTTTCGGTGGCTCCGGTTGACTAACTTGTCCTTGTTCACCTTCTTTCACTCCTAAAACCATTCCTAGCTGTTTGACCTCGTTGGAGAGTTTTTGAAACGCTTCCTGAAAATTTCACAATAATTATCGTTTCATAAAGCATTGGACAACATAAAAAGCGTGTTAGTCACAGAGAGCATACCAACCTACCTTTAAATTATCAGCGGGATTCTTTTTACTACTCTCGCTCATAGTTTTTAGACGAGAAACAAGAAAATGCGCGAAAAACAAAAAAAAACACAAAAAAAAATAGAATGCGCCAACACACATGCGCGTCAGTTCTTATCGTGTTGGCACACTTTTTGCAGGCGGTGATTTTTGAAGAGCTATTATAATTTCTAACTTTTTCCCAAAAATTATTTTAAACCGGGCTTGTGGCCATTCTTATGGCCACAATGGAATGTATTTGGGCTTGGAGATATTTTATAACCTGAACTCTAGACGAGAATAGAAATTCCAAGCTTGTCAAATTTTAATTTTTTGCTCAAATACCCGCGATTCAAGAAATTAATTTTGTAGTCCTTTCAATTCAGCAATCAGAGTTATGTTTTCGAATCGCGGGTATTTGAGCAAAAAATTAAAATTTGACAAGCTTGGAATTTCTATTCTCGTCTAGAGTTCAGGTTATAAAATATCTCCAAGCCCAAATACATTCCATTGTGGCCATAAGAATGGCCACAAGCCCGGTTTAAAATAATTTTTGGGAAAAAGTTAGAAATTGATTATGATGAAAAAATGAGAGATCAAAATGGTCAGAATTATAACACCGTCGTCGATTTCAAGTTGAAGAGACATTTTGAGTTCCGTCTTAATGTTTAAAGAGCTTTAGGAATTTTTATAAAATTCACTTTCAGATATTCTGAAGGTCTCAGTAAAGTTCGGGACGATGAAAATAAAAAATGCATAGATTTTTATATGAAAATAATACTTTTCGAGTTATCTTATGAATTTCAAGAAGTTTTGAGATGTAAAAATAATTAAATGTTTTCAGTAATACCTTCAGATTTCCGAAGGTCTTACTGAAGTTTCAGAACTCAGAAAACCATAAAAAATATGTTTCCAATGTAGTCTTTTTTCTTATGATTTTTAACAAAATTTGAGATTTTTCAAAAAATTCAATCTTTCTGATGCTCCGAAGATCTTGCTGAAGTCCAGGATGATTAAAAATGAAAAATTCAATGATTTCCGTGTAAAAATGAAAAATTTCGAATTTTCATCAAGTTTTGAGATTTTTCAAAAAAATCGATCTTTCCAGTGTCACCTTCTGATGCTTCGAAGATCTTACTAAAATCCAGGATGGTTAAACATCGGAAACTAACAAAAAAACATGTTTCCAAAACAGTCTCATCATTTTCCAAAACTTTCAAAAAATTTGCACTCGGCAGGGGTCGAACTCGAGACTAACCAGTGTCAACGTTGCTCAACCTGCCAGATGGGACAAAGCCATGCGTTATAACAAACCTATTATTTCTTGATTGCGCAAAAGCTTGCGCGGCTGAAAATTTCTGTAAATTGAGCTTATTCGACGCGGGAAAAAGATTTTCGGTCTATTTTTCGATTCTGAAGACACTGGTTATATCGAAACACCACTAAAATGCCTTTAAAACGGACTTTTCTCGGCAATATAGATGTCAAAAGAATCTACCTCGAATTCCAAAAAATCCAGTCGAACAATTTTTTTGTAAAAGTGTCCTAAGGGGTATTTTTAGGTGCTCTTTCATATTTTATTGTCAAAATAATAGGTTGCAGGCCTGGTTTTCTCGGAAAAGCCGATTTTTTAAATTTCAAATTATCTTCCAGATGTCATATCATATCATAACTCATCTTAAAAGTGGATATGCGACTTCTAGTATTTTTCGTTGATTTTCTACACGCCAAACGCTACATTTTGAAAAAAAATCATTTCGCTGCGTTCATTTTGAACCAAATTACGGTTCCGTGGAGTTTCAAAAAATCGAAAAAACTAAAATTAAAAATTTTCAGCTTCTCCTTCATCAATTTACAATGTCTTTTTTTGAAAAACGCGAAATTATGTGCTGCGTCTTACTGAATCAAGTGATTTTCAAAATTAAGACAACCTAGAGTAGAAACTTGCGTTCAAAAATCGTCATTTTTTCAATGGTCCCGCATTCGACGCAGATATCACAAATTGACGTAACTCGAAAAACACCTCGAGGTATTCACATTATCTATCTTTTAAAAAAAAAAAGAGCTTGAAATTTCATGAAGTACAAATTGCTTTACGGTGGTACATGCGAAGGGTCTTTTTTGACTTCTCGGCGAGTTAGCGTAAGTCAGATGCAATTTCAGAAAAATCCCATGATAGGTTTTCCTCATTTGGGGTGTAGATCAAACTGGAAAAGCGTTGACCCGAACAAAAATTTCGAAAAACTATCCCAAGCCCAAATAGGCGCAGTCTGAAAGCCTGCGCCTAAACTATACACAAAGTTACTGTATTTCTGAAATAAATTCTGCGACCACTGATGATTTCAAAAATGGAAATAATTCTAATTTTTTTCAGTTTTAAAATGAGAGGTTCACGTGTCTACGTCGCTTTCTCTTTTTTCAAATATTATACTTTTGTCTAGCAAACACTTTATTCACATTCACAAAAATCTACTCCACAATAATTACATAAGAAAGAAAAAAAAACATGATAGAAAAGTTTTAAAGTTTAGCAGTTGATCGTTCTCTCAAGAAACGGCGAAGGATTTTTCCAGCCGCAGATTTTGGAATTTCTTCAATGAATTCGACACCTCCTTCGAGTTGTTTGTAAGACGAAACTTTTGCTGAAAATTAAAAAATTAAAAAATATGTTACTTCAATCATAATAACGGAAAGTTTAATGAAACATACGTTTTACAAAATCTTTAACTTCCTGTTCACTCAATGAATCATCAGCTCGAACAACAAATGCTTTTGGTAATTCTCCAGCTTTCGCATCTGGAACTCCAATAACAGCGCAATCGCGAATTTTTGGATGAGAGAGAAGAAGATCTTCGAGTTCAGCTGGTGGAACTTGTAATCCTTTGACTTTAATGAGTTCTTTCAGTCTGTCAACAATGAATAAATTTCCTTCTTGTGAAATATATCCAATATCTCCAGTATGCAACCATCCATCAATAATTGTACTTGCTGTAGCTTCAGGTCTTCCCAAATATCCCATCATAACAGTTGGCCCACGAACACAGATCTCTCCTCTTTCATTTACTGGTTGCTCTTTATCAGTTCCTGGCTCAACAATTTTCATAACCAAATTTGGTGCCAATTTTCCAACACTTCCATAAGGTTGTTGATTTCTCAAATCAGGTAAATGACTAGCCATCGAACATTCCGTCATACCATATCCTTGTTGAATATGTCTCAAATTTGGATATTTTTTCATAAGTTCCTCAATGAGATCTTTTCCAGCTGGCGCAGCTCCAGCCATAATCATTTGAACTGAAGAGAGATCATATTTTGCGCAAATTGGATGTTTTGCAAGGAAAACCATGATTGGTGGAACTAGACAAAGAATTCGAATTTTGTAGTTTTGAACAGCGGTGAGGAAATTGTTTGGTTCGAAATGGCTCATAACAATTCCAGTCATTCCTTTCATAATACAATGATTCAATAAACCAAATCCATAAACATGATAAAATGGCAAGAATAAAAGAGTTTTCTCTTTGTTTGTATCCCAATTTGGATCCAAAACATCCAAATTATTCTCTTTTTCACTTCTATAAAAACATTATTCGGAAATGGTTTCGCTTTTTAAATGAAAATAAAATTCAAAAACTAACGAAAGATACATGCTCATCATACTCGAAAAATTATAATGTGACAACATAACACCTTTTGGTGGCCCAGTTGTTCCACTCGAATACGGCAAAACCATCATATCATTATGAACATCAATTGTGACTTGTGGAAGTGTTGTCACTTTTGTCGAGACAACTTCTTGCCAAGAGACAACTGAATCAGGAAGTGATGATTTGATTGGATTTGGGATCACAATGATTTTTTGAACTGTTGGTGATTGTTTGACTGCGAGCAATACTTTTGGAAGAAAATCTTCATAAGTTAGAACAACTTTGGCGCGAGAATCCACGAATTGACGTTGGAGTTCGTCTGAAAAATTATGTAATTTAATTTGATTTTATTGATGTGAACCAGAACACTTCGTTCTAGAAAAACTCACAATCAGTAAAAAGAGCACTGGCTCCAGAAATAGCTCCACCGCTCAAAGAAACTCCAATATAAAAAGTGGCATAATGGAAAACATTTGGCAAAACAACAGCGGCCACATCTTTTTTGAATCCAATGTTATGTAAATACGTGGCAACCGCGTAGGCATCTTTTCTCAATTGCTCATATGAAAGTGTAAATTTGGCATTGTCTCCACTGATCTGAAAAAATTAGAATTTGTTGGCGCGATGTTCAAACCTCTGAATCGGATGATCAGAACTGGATTGATTGTAATTCTTGTTCTTAAAATCTTTCGAGAACGCAGACCGTTAATTGCAGACCGTTAAATGCAGACCGTTAAATGCAGACCGTTAAATGCAGACCGTTAAAAGCAGACCGTTGGTTGACGACCGTTAAATGCAGACCGTTAAATGCAGACCGTTGGTTGCAAAACACAATTTGCAGACCGTTGGTTGCAGACCGCTATTTGCAGACTGCTCTTCACAGATATTTTTCTGCAGACCGTTTTTCTTACGGAATGGATTTGCAGACCACTATTTTTCTACAACTAAAAGTCTTCTGAAGCAATGCAAATTTCAAGAGGAAAATGTCAGAAGTACATCCCAAACAAAAAAAGAGATTCCATAAGTTTTTCTTGAAAAATTGACCGATGACGTCATCCATGGCAAAATTAGAAACCATTCCTGATTTTGCCACGAGTCATTTTTTGAACGAAAAACTTGAAATTTTCTATGAACCCCCGAAGTTTTAAAATCAAAATAAACTCACAAATGCGATTTTGTTCTTGCCCTCGGCAATTGTTTTATCGATCGAATCAAGAAGTTGCTCGTGGAATGGACGAGTTGGAAGACGAACTGGCGCATAAGTCGATGGATGAGGCATAATTCTAGAAAGTTACGATAACTTCAACAATCTTCTAATGAGAAAAAGAGAATGAAGAAAAACAAAATGGCTGGCCACATTGTAGTTGATCAAAATAAATTAGGGGAAACAAAAAAAGGTTGATAAAAAATATATTGATTAGGGCGAAGGGTCACAGGTTACAATGTAGTCGGTCATTCTTTATAGAATGAGAAAATATGGAAGAGGGGATGGAGTTTTGGGAAATTAAAAAATTTAGATCATAAAATATTTTTGATCTACTCGAAATTTTTTAGCGAATAAGATAGAAAATTGTTGTGTTTTTTTTTTGAACCAGTTTTTTTTCAAAGCACAAAAAATCAGAAATTTCAATACTACAGTAATTGAGAAAAGCTGCAACTTTTCCATTAAAAAATTTGAAGAAATAGTATTTTCAACTGCTTTTATCATTTAAAACCGGAAAATTTTGAAAAAAGAAACCTTGCACTAAACCCACGTTTTTTATCAGTGAACAGATTAATCTTCTTTTTTTCTGTCATATGAAACAAAAATTAGACTTTTTCTTGTTCCAATCACGCTCGCAGTCAAATACATAAATTATCAACATTTTCGAATGAATGAATGGCAATGATAACGTCAAGCACATGCCAATAAACGGACACACACTCAAAAAACAAAAAGCTAAAAAAGTTTTATGACTTTTCAACATTCACAACATTCTAATTGTTATTACAAAACCTCCTTTGATATTCAAAAGTGATCGAGTATTTGGTTTTATCCTGACAATTGTTTCAGATTTCAATGCATATGTGAAACCATTCTCTTCAATCACAGCAAATGTGCTTTCTTGTAGCCAAATGAGCAATTCAACTGCTCCACTTTCCAAATCATATGATCCTTCACCCAATAACATTACTTCGGTTTTATATTCAGGTGCTCCATAAATCTTCACTGGGCCATTTCTAAAAATATTCATCAAAAATTGAGTAACCTGTGTAATTCAAAACTAACTTGACTTCGCTGATATGATCATAAATGAATTCTTTTCGATTAATTGGTTGTGGAAGATCTACCCATTTCGCCTCATATGGAGCTGTTACTGTGAAAGAACCCTTTCCTGGTTTCCCTGTCTTGAATTCATTTGAATTGTAGAATTCTTTGATCAAAGGAGGAAGATCTTTCACAACATCTTTCAAATAAAACCAACGTTCGAAAAGTGTGATATTCGAACTTCCGACCAAAAATCGAACACAATCGAATTCAGTGTTTCTTCTCTCTCTTTCAACAACGAGTCCAATTGAATTGGCAAATCTTTGTGGAGAATGTTCGACTCTCGATGGAAGCATAAACATTTCTCCTTGTTTGATAACCAAATCACGAACTTGTCCTTTTTCGATCACTTTCAGAATCATATCTCCTTTTCGTTGAAAAAAAGAATTCCTCTCCTTCTTCGAGATGAAAATCTTTGCGTTGATTTGGTCCACCAACAAAAAACACTTTCAGCTGGTCAGAGAACCTGAAAAAATGGTTTTCAATTCTTTGAATTCTTGAAGTTTGAATATCTTCTTTTTGAAATTGAACTAACATTATCGGAACAAAAAATCAAGTGTATTTTTGAAAATTATAAAACCAAAAACCTGATTCTGATTTAACCGGATTCTATATTCTTAGTACATACAAACCGCGATCCCAAAACTCACATGCATTTATTACAAACTGGTGGCACAAAATCTTCTTGATTATCCTGAATCCATGTTGGAATCTCATAAGCAGTTACATTACTCATAGCTGATTTCTTATTGGTAACTGCTTTTGAATCGTCACGCTGATTTTCTTTCGTCGTTGTCAATTTTCGACAATGATCGAAACAAAAGTGTCGAGAAAGCGATAAAATGAAGAATTGCCCATTTTCTTGACCGCGCGAAATACTTTTCTTACCCATATCACATTCTATTTCTCTTCAATCCAATTCTTATCATCTCTTCGTGGTGGAAATTCGTTTTGACATGTATAACCCCAAAATTTTTTGGTATAACAAAAAAGATACATCTTTGATTTTTTCTAGCGAAAAAGTGTAATAACCCGTTTATTCCTAACATGACATAAAAAGAAAAAAGAGAAGAAAATGTTGAAGAAAACCCTGAGAAACTTTGGTCATATTAGTGTGTTATGATCTTTTTTTACATCGTTGTTATTGTAGGAATTGGCGATTTCAATTCTTTTTTGAGTTTTTCCGTTGGATAAATGAAGAACATCGATAAAAGTGATCCATCCATGCAGAAAAAAATCGTGTTTGCCAAAAGCATATAAAAATCATCAATTCCAATACTATAAACAATTGCGTGAAATTCCATAACCCATGTGAAAACAACTGGGGCCAATGGCACAAAATCAATACATTTCGAAGAAACTGCCTTGTACTAAAAAAAAAATAAAAAGAGATTTGGAGGTATGGGGAATTGAACCCCAGACTTCTCACATGCGAAGCGAGCGCTCTACCCCTGAGCTATACCCCCACACGAGAGAACACTTCTCGATAGTGTAGACAAAACACTCACAATAAGATAGGGGCAGACGAGAGAACCAGCAATTTGTGCGCCAGATGCAAAGCGTCCAGTGAACTAGAGAAAAATGAAAGAGTAAGTATGGGAGAGGAAGAGACGCAGACTTACTTCTTTTCCATCTTCCTCGTTCATATTTCCAATGTATAAAAATAAAAGAAACATTACAGCTCCAATTGTTGAAACTATTCGAAGAAGTTTTCTCTGAAAATTTTTGGAATATTTTAAAAAAGAAAAAATAGCCAACCTTTTTAGATCTGAAAAATATCAAAGCAAACACAAAAAACGATTGCATCGAAACAGCATAAGTTTGCAAAAGGATCAGTTTTGTGTCTTGCAAAAATATCGAATACCGTAACCATAATGATGATCTAAACATTCAAGGAATATTGACAAGATTACTGTAGTAACTAACCCAATAACTGCACAAATATATGGAATAGGTGTGTCACTATCACTGCTTTGTCTTCGAATCCATTTGTAAACTGCTTGTCTGAAAAACAAAGAACTTATTCGAAAACAAGCTGCCAAGTTTTTATAGCCTACACATATTTTTCGAAAAAATCATTTGACACGATCTATCGACGAAATATGTATTCGAGTTTTTTGAAGAACATCAGGTGAAATGTTTTAATTTAAAAAAAAACAGTATCTGAGTTTTCAAAAGATTTCTGGGAAAATTAGTTCAAGAGTTGTAAGACTCGCACAAAAAATTAAAAATTTGTTTTTACATAAAGTGCACACCTAAGAAAAAATACTATAATTTTCCCAGGTGAATTTCCGAAATTCAGAGTTTCCAGTTATGTTATAATGTGTTCAATTATTTTTTCTGCAAACTTTTCGGGAAATATTTTTTACAGCCTGGTTCTAATTATCGGAATTTTTTCAGAGCTAAATCAATTATGGAAAAGGTCGTCTCAGAGACAATTTGAATTTTGATACTTGACTCTAAAAGTTGTTACTTACTGTTTAAAAAAAATTACCAATTTTTCGAATAGCCATTAAAAAAACTCACACAGGACTTGTGATCAAAGCGATTGCGTGTAATGCAGTTGAAGTCAAAAATAAAGACCACATAAGATTCGAAGTATACATAGCAAATAGCCTCGATGGACTAACTGTGCTCAAATCAACATCCATGACTTCCTCCTAATGAATCCGAAAACCTTTCAATCAATAGAGAATATCGGAAAGTGAAAAAATAGTGAAATTTACGCGATTCGGTTATCTGAATTTAGAATCTTCTAAACTAAACGAAGAGGTGGAAAGCTGTTGATGAAATGAAAATGAAATTGAAAAATCTTGGAGGAGGAGAAAGGGAAGAAAAAGAAAATGCAGGTAAGGTCGAGATTATTGTAAGAATGAGTTACCGGTTTTGATGACAACAAAGCAATAAATATTCAAATTCATGGCCAGATCTTTATCAGCTCTAGCTTCTCTTTCTTTTATTATTCTTTTTTTATTATTAATGTTCGCTATTTTATACCCTGCAAATTTGTTAAACTAATCTGAATTGTAGTTTGGAAGTTTTGGAAAATAAATTATTTATTTTAATTTTTGAAATTCAAATGTGAAAAATTAATTCCAGTAGTCATCGATCAAGTTGTTGTAAAGAATATTGCATCCAGAAACTTTGAATTCTTGAGTTTTAGCTGGTTTAGTATTCAAACAACATCTGAAGTTACTATCAGTCATACAACTTCCATCATAAACATTATAACAATTGTTGACACAGAGATTGTAGCAAGTTTTGTTGGTTTGTTGAGAGAAACTGATCCATGGTGAACAATAATCATACGATGCTCCACCATTGACAGATGAACAGAAGGCTTGGCAAACTGCTTTGGTGACAGCACCAGTTCCAGCTACAAGAGCGAATACAAGGAGAACACGGAAAATCATTGTTGAAATGATGATGAGAATTATAGATCAGAGCATTGCTTTTATAACAATCGAGATGAATAGATCAACAGGAGATCGAGACGAGCACTTGGTTATATTAAAATTTTGTATCAAGCTGTGTAGCAAAAGTTTTGCAAGAAAGAAAATCGCGAACATTCTGAAAATTGAAAATTAGATTTGTTGGAAAATATTTAATATTTGAAGGAAAAAACACTTTGCAACTAACATTTGTAAAAAAAAAAAGCAAGATCATAATATTTTCGAAACAAAAGAAAAAAGTAATTTAAAATATCAAAAAACAAATAACTTAGGAAGTTTTTTAATGTACAAAACTCTACAGTCTTTCTGGATACAAATTTGGTTGATTGCAACATTCACAGTACTTTTTCCTATGTTCATTTTATTTTTTATTAATAAAACCTAGCATTCCCAGCATCTTGAAAACTATTTTTTTTCAATTGGTGGTGTTGGTTGTGAAATTTTTCAAGAGATTGTGACTTGTCTACGAAAAAAACCGTGTTTGTTGTTGTTTTGGTTCCTGATCTTCTTTCTTGCAAAACTTTGTTACATAAACCACAGCTTGATACAAAATTTTAATATAACCAAGTGCTCGTCTCGATCTCCTGTTGATCTATTCATCTCGATTGTTATAAAAGCAATGCTCTGATCTATAATTCTCATCATCATTTCAACAATGATTTTCCGTATTCTTCTTGTCCTTGCTCTTGTAGCTGGAACAGGTGCTGTCACCAAAGCAGTTTGCGAAGCCTTCTGTTCATCTGTCAATGGTGGAGCATCGTATGATTATTGTTCACCATGGATCAGTTTCTCTCAACAAGCCAACAAAACTTGCTACAATCTCTGTGTCAACAATTGTTATAATGTTTATGATGGAAGTTGTATGACTGATAGTAACTTCAGATGTTGTTTGAATACTAAACCAGCTAAAACTCAAGAATTCAAAGTTTCTGGATGCAATATTCTTTACAACAACTTGATCGATGACTACTGGAACTAATTTTTTTTGAATTTCAAAACTCGAAATAAACAATTCAAATAAAAATTTTACAAAACATTCAAAAAAGCTCATTATTTATTGATTCGTGTTCCGTTTTCCCAAACACATGAATCCCCATCCATTTTCAAGTTCTGCAGTTTTGTCTCAGCCGCGTCCTCACATTTCATTTCTTTCTGGTTATAAATATTATCAACTGCCAGGAGTACTCTATTTTTCAAATCCTCAGCAAATTCTTTATCCAGCGGTTCGTCGTGCATTTTGAAACTTTCCAACCAATCTGAGGCTGTTGTGTTTGCCACAATTGTTCGATAATGTCTGAACTATACATAAAAGTAATATATATATATCATATACAACAAACCTGATGTATCCAATTTTTGGTAGCATAATGAAAACTTTGGTTCCAGGATCCCGTAAATATGCAAAATGATAAAATAATGAATGAACCAGATTTGGATTAAATAAACCTTTCGGAACACCCCACCCTCGATCACTTGTTTCATTATATTTCAAAAACAATAAATTTTCTTCAAGTTGTGTTTGATTATTTTCATATGTTACCATATTATTTTCCCTTTTCACTACTCGAGCAACAGAAAATGTTATTTCTCCAGTGTTTTCTGGAAGTGTCCTCAAAAACTTGATAAATGAATTCTTTTTGTTGAACATCAAGCGTTCATCTAAAATTAAAAGTTGTTTTGATGACTAATACAATCTTATTATAAATATACCTAAATCTACGTTTAGAACCCATTTTGAATGTTGACGACTACGGTAATAACATTCCTAAAAAACGAAAGAACTGTCTCAAATGAAAAGAAAGATATTTGAGGTTTTTGTCTAACAACATACATTTTGTTGAAACTCGTGAAATTGATAATTAGGTTTATGATCCATGAGAATATGAACAGTTTCTGATAATCCTAAACGATCATAATATGTAAAAACTTGACTATCATACATTGTCACTTCGATGCTTACAAAATAAAACATTGTTGCGCCCTGAAATATTCATTTGTTAAGAGACGTTTTTTGTAAGAAGAAAAATCCTGTGGTACAAAAAATTTTCAAATTTGCTAACATTTGCCTGGTTGGTAGCCCCCAAGCTATAGATAATAAATGGTGATAATCTACCTTTTTTATAAAATTCCGATTGGATGATGTCTCGATGGAAGCTGGATTTTTCAATGGGGTTACCCCTGTTCTCGTTTTTTGGATGTCGAAATTTTGGACATTTTTGATTTTTGCCCCTTTTTTTCCGAAAATCATACCTTCGAGAAAAAGATTCGATCCTGGACGTTGTGAACAAAAAAAACGTGATCTAACCACTTGACCATTTCTGACGCAAGAAATGACTGTAGCTCGAAGAAAATTTTGACGTGAGAAAAAAAAGATTTCTTCTAAAAAAGTTACGCCTGGGAATACAAATTGTGAAGTTCAATGAGCCATAGATTATAAAACAAAAGAGAAAAAAAAATTCAAAACAAACTGAAAATCGCGTGCATAAAACTATTAAAAAATTAATCCACCTATGAAATATTTCATAGTTTGTTTTTCAATAAAATTTAGAAGCTATCCTATACCATCAAGTGTAATTCAAAGCTTCATCTAATGATTTAAACATAGTAATGTATAAACAGCTTTCCTTTAACATCAATAGTAATTATGAATAAAAACTTTACCCAATATTTTTCAATGAAGCTCAAATTTTACCTGTTAGTTTTGTTCCTCCCCCCCCCCAAACCTCAAATTAAACTAACTTGATTGGCCCGTTCCGTGAGAAGTTGTTGATCTCTTTGAATGTCCTGTCCAAACGAAACATCTTGTTTCACGAAAGCCTGAAACTTCTACATTCTTTTTCTCAAAATGTTCGCCTATTCTTAAACTTACATCAGAAAATGACAATTGTGGATTTGATGAGACCGCTGCATTCTGTGACTGTTGTCTCTAAAAAATAAGAAAATTAAAAAATGTACCAAATCACCCCACTAATAACAATTTCTGCGCTGAAAAAAACCACTCAAAAAAAAAGAAAAAAAACAAAAAATAAAAATGTCGTACAAAAAAAAGAAAAAAAAACGATACTCCGCGTGCGCGTTGTTTATCGTATTTATTTTATTGTTTTTTGCAGGATAGATGAGAGAGTGTGGGAAATGGAGAGAGGGTTAGAGAGAGAGAGATGTTTTTTATTTGAAAAGAAATAATCGATTGAACGTTTTTTTGTTTTTTTTCGAACTGAATCATTTTTCTGATTTTTGAGTGTTTTTTTTCAGCGTAGAAAATGTTATTAATGGGGTGATTTGGTACATTTTTTAATTTTCTTATTTTTTTAGAGACAACAGTCATAAAATGCAGCGGTCTCATAAAATCCACAATTGTCATTTTCTGATGTAAGTTTAAGAATAGGCGAACATTTTGAGAAAACGAATGTAGAAGTTTCAGGCTTAAAAACTAACAGGTGAGAGAGAAAAACTAACAGGTGAGATTTAAGCTTCATAGAAAAATTGGGTAAAGTTTTTTACTCATAATTACTATTGATCAAAGGAAAATTGTTTATGAATTACTATGTTTTAATCATTAGATGAAGCTTTGATTTACACTTGATGGTATTGGATCAGCTTCCAGATTTTATTGAAAAACATACTATGAAATTTGTCATAGTTTTATGCACGCTATTTCCAGTTTGTTTTGAATTTATTTATTTTTTCTTTTTTTTTATAATCTATGGATTTTCTTACTATTTCGCCTGAGGACACCGCCCCTGGAAGGGTTCCGAGGAATTCGATAAATCCGAATTCAGCGTGGAACAAATTCCCTCCAGAATCGATTTTTGACTTTCAAAATTTTGTTCAATTTTCAGAAGTTAGGGTGAGTCGAATTTTTTTCTTTTGTAATTCTAAATCCAAGCCCTTCAAATTCTGAGCAAAATGACGTTTAAACTTCGAAAAACTATTGACGGAGAATAAAGGTGAGTGATTTATTGAAGTTTTGACATACATTGGTGGTCACCATCCATCAAAAACATTTTTTTGTTATTTTACTCCGGGAATATGTTTTATAGCTGGGGGCTACCAACCAGGAAAATTTTAGAAAATTTGAAAATTTTTTGTACCACGCATACTATAGGAATTCGCATTTTTATAAATAATGTCTCTTAAATTATTGCAAATATTCTCACCAGAATTCGATGACTTTCGACTGATTCAACAATTTCCAACCACTTTGCAGTATCTCCATAAAATTGTCCTAAACAAACTCCAAATTCATGAGGTGGTTTTGCAAAAGCACGGAATGTCAACGGAACTGGCTCCATTGATGTTTGAATTTGTTCATCGGGAAGCATTAATGTAATATATTTAGCATGTGCTCTGCGTGCACAATTAACAACCGCAAATGGAAAAATAATTGACTCGAATTCAGTGTTTGGTATTTCTTCACGATTACAATCATAATAACTACATATTACTTTTCGCCTTAAAACAGATTATAATGATACCAAGAAATACTTTAACGGAAATCTCAAATTGCCGATTCTCATAAATATTTTCTAGACTTACCCAACTCTTTTATATCCTATAAACGTAGTTGTAACCGAAATTGAATCATTATAAACAAACGCTGATATTATTTTCAGACTAACTGGTGAGAGAGCTTCATTTAACTGCAATATTTTTGAACGACCCCATTCTCTATAGATTGATTCGTTTCGAAAAGTATTTTGAGTTATATCATTCCAAGCTTCATATGTGCAATTCCCAGGTGCTTTTCTTCTGAAAAATATCGAAGTTTTGAAAAATGTTGAAATGAACGGGTAAATCTGCGTTTCACGCCCCCACCCTGTTTTTCACCCCCACCCAGTTGTTTCGCGCACCCACCTATGCCCCCACCCATTTATTGATGTGGGCACAAAAAAGGGTGGGAGCACGAAACAACCAGTGGGGGCGTAAAATTTAGGGGGCATAAAACAGGTCACTTTTTTTATTGTGGGGGCGCAAAACGCGTGAAAATGTATTGCGCCGGGTGCACGAAACGTCCCACTGTGGAACAAGTGTTTTTCAAGCCCCCACCACTTGTTTTTCATGCACCCACAGGAGCAGAATGTTTTGTGCCCCCACAGGGTTTTTTTTCCACTCTGAGCCGATGTCACAACAACTACCCAAGATACTGTAGATTAGTAACCCGACTACTGTAGATTAGCAACCCGACTACTGTAGATTAGCAACCCGACTACTGTAGATTAGCAACCCGACTACTGTAGATTAGCAACCCGACTACTGTAGATTAGCAACCCGACTACTGTAGATTAGCAACCCGACTACTGTAGATTAGCAACCCGACTACTGTAGATTAGCAACCCGACTACTGTAGATTAGCAACCCGACTACTGTAGATTAGCAACCCAGGTACTGTAGATTGGCAACCCAAGTAATGTAGATTAGGGAACCAACTACTGTAGATTAGGGACCCAACTACTGTAGATTGGCAACCCAACTACTGTAGATTGGCAACCCAACTACTGTAGATTGGCAACCAGATTACTGTAGAAGATCGACCCAAGTACTGTAGATTAGCAACCCAAGTACTGTAGATTAGGGACCCAACTACTGTAGATTGGCAACCCAACTACTGTAGATTGGCTACCCAAGTACTGTAGATTAGGGAACCAACTACTGTAGATTAGCAACCCAAGTACTGTAGATCAGCGACCCAGTTACTGTAGATTAGCAACCAGATTACTGTAGAAGATCGACCCGGGTACTGTAGATTAGTGACCCAACTACTGTAGATTAGCAACCCAAGTACTGTAGATTATCGACCCGAATAATGTATTATTTGTGAATGATCAAAACTATTGACGACTCAGTTTTCCCAATGAAACTCACATCACTCGAACTCCAACCATTTTTTCGAATTCATAAAATTTGAAATGATTCATTTTTGTTGGATTTTTCACGGAAACGTGCCAACATTTTATTAAATGTCACCATTTATATTTTTTTTTAAATGAAGCCAAAAAAATAGAATTTGATAAAAATTAACCCAACTACTGTAGATAAGTGACCCGACTACTATATATTAGACCCCCGACTACTGTAGTTTAGCGACCCAGGTACTGTAGATTAGCAACCCAGATACTGTAGATTAGCAACCAGATTACTGTAGATTATCAACCCAGATAGTTGGGTCACTAATCTACAGTACTTGGGTAGCAGATCTACAGTAGTTGGGTCGCTGATCTACAGTACTTGGGTTGCTATTTTACAGTACCTGGGTCGCTGATCTACAGCAGTTGGGTTGCTGATCTACAGTACCTGGGTGGCTGATCTACAGCAGTTGGGTCACTAATCTACAGTACTTGGGTAGCAGATCTACAGTCGCTGATCTACAGTACTTGGGTTGCTATTTTACAGTACCTGGGTCGCTGATCTACAGCAGTTGGGTTGCTGATCTACAGTACCTGGGTGGCTGATCTACAGCAGTTGGGTCACTAATCTACAGTACTTGGGTTCCCATTCTACAGTACCTAGGTAGCTGATCTACAGTACTTGGGTTGCTATTTTACAGTACCTGGGTCGCTGATCTACAGCAGTTGGGTTGCTGATCTACAGTACCTGGGTGGCTGATCTACAGCAGTTGGGTCACTAATCTACAGTACTTGGGTAGCTGATCTATAGTACTTGGGTTGCTAATCTACAGTACTTGGGTTGCTAATCTACAGTAGTTGGGTCGCTCTTCTACAGTAATCTGGTTGCTAATCTACAGTAGTCGGTTTGCTAATCCACAATACCTGGGTAGCTGAACTACACTACGCTCAGTGATGGGTAGGGGCATAAGTCATAATGATTGGGGGCATGAAACCATAAATGACCGTGGGGGCACGTAATAAAAAAGATGGGGGCGTAAAACATTCATATACCAATTCCCAGGTGCTTTTTTTCTGAAAAATATCGAAGTTTTGAAAAATGTTGAAATGAACGTGGTAACGCTTTTTGGTCTCACCTAGGATGAGTTTGAATTGGCTCGATTGAAAAAATCGAAACATGAATGAAGAAACATCCTATCAGAATAGAGCTAAAAATCAGAGAAAAACGAGAATCCATATTTGATGAGAACAATGTTCCCGAACTGAGATTTATATATCATCGGCTTTTCTCGTTTTCTCAAACTTTTTTTTCTGATTGAAATCGTTTCAAATCGTCGTTGGAAGTTTTTGATCGTAAATTGCGATTGAAGATAAAGTGAGAAGCACGTTTTGAGATTTTATATTGTGATGAAAGCTTTTTAAAAATTGGCTGAACGCTTCTTTTCCAAAGAAAAAACGTCTGTTCTCTTGTAAGAGAAAAAATAACTGCTCTTGTGATAAATAAGTATTTTTATCAACGATGTATCAACATGGCTAATTTTTAATTAACAATAAAATTAAGTTTAAAAATTCATTAAAAACAATTCTTCGAAACTTTAACAATTGAGAAAAAAGTTTAACGATTACAGAGTTATCTAATTGTTTTTGTTCTGTTAAGTTGACAAGTACGCGATGATTCATTGTATTTTGGAGCAAGTTTTAATAATTCTGGTTCACGGTAAGGATAAGCTGTATACACAATAATCGAAAAAATGACAAGCGATGTTCCAAGCAAAAAAAGACCTCCTGGTGTAAAATCAAAGAGAATCCACGAACCCACAGCAGCACCAATTATTGCCATGCTCTGTAAACAGCAAATTATGTTCAGAAAGATGTTTGAAACTCTTGAAAACAAACCTGCGCATATGCTTTGAGAATATTGTCAGCATACTTGATAACAACAGAAATAAGAATCCCACCAACTGAATTTGTCAATGTCATACAAACCACAATAATATCCCACCCACGGAAATATCCATTGTTTTGAATTGTCTCCCAATCATAATACCACATGGAAAATGTTGAAATTGGTAATCCAATCAAAGATAATCTAATGTTTTGCATAAATATCGATGTATTGCTTGATTTCAAAACTTTTTCCAAATAAACTCCAGCAAAAGCAGATGTGAAACACATGGTTATTACCGCAAAGAGTCCCAATTGTGGATTTTGTACAATATCAGCACTTGTTGGAGGAGGAGCGTAGATATATTGTATATCAGCCACACCTTCAAAAAATCATTAATTTGTTTTTGGATGTATTTTCTCACCTAGAACTAGTAATATGAGAGCAATCCATTGTTGTTTGGATAGTTTTTTCCCAAAAAGAAAAACATGAAAATCGCAGTCGTGAAAATTTTCATTTGATAAGTTATCTGGAAATGAGATGAAGCTTGACATTGCTAGAATAAAATAACAACTTACACAAAAAGTGGTTGCTTCTAAATGACTCAAAGCAATGTAATACAAATTATTTTGAAGAGTGTATATTAACGCAGGAACGCACACTTTGAAAGTTTCGATTTGATTATCGAAAATTGCAGATTTTACATCTTTCAAGAATCTGGAAACGTTGTTTTAGAAACACAAATCCTGAAAGCACTTTAATACCTGAAAACACTTCTATTTGTCCAAATTAAAATCGCACTGCAGACAACAACTTTGATTATTTCCATTGAGAATACATTCACGGTGGTCAAAAAAACTTGATCACTTTGTCTGGCTCTCGAATATCTAACCATCAATGGCATTGAAGCTTGTTGTAAGGTTAACAAAACGATTCCAAAATATTTGAAATTAGCATCTGACATGTTTTGTTGCAGAGTTGTGAAAAAGCTGACTTCACATCTTTATAGGCAAATATTTATCTGAAAATCGTGTTCCGAACGTGTTTCAGAATATTCCTCTTTGTGCATGCAGATTTTATCAGAAAATTTATTTCATAGTTTTTATGGTTATCGAGTTTTTATCTAATCCAGGATCAGATTGTTTTTCCTAAATGTTTTAATTTAAAATAATGATTTCAATTCTACTTGGAGCGAATTCTTCCGTTGATAATGTACATTTGTGATAGGATTCTACGTTCTTTTTTCTCTAAAGCCTTTCCAGAGGTGAAAATTCTCGTTTAGCCCAACTTCTAAATTTTTGGGCTCAATAAAACAAATTAAACGATTTCACCAAAATCTTATTTCAAATCAAGATCTTGAAACGTGCTTTTCGCTTTATCTCCATTCGCAATTCACGATCAAAAACTTCCAACGACGATTTGATTTCAATCAGAAAAAAAGATTTTTAAAAAACGAGACAATCCGATGATATATTTCTAGTTCGGGAACATTATTCTCATCAAAATGGATTCTCGTATCTCTCTGGTGTTCAGTTCTCTTCTATTAGTATGCTTCTTGATTCATGTTTCTGTTTATTCAATCGAACCAATTCCAACTCTTTCTATGTGAGTGAAAATAGTAAACCTAGCAACATTTTGAAAACTTTTGAAAATACTTTTCAATAGAAAAGCACCTGGGAATTGCACTTATGAAGCATGGAATGATGTAACTCAACATACTTTCCGAAATGAGACAAAATACAGAAAATGGGGGTTATCCAAAAAATGGCAGCTGAAACAATCTGTTTCACCAGTTGGTTTGACACTTATATCAGCTTTTGTTTATAATGATTCAATTTCGGTTACAACTACGTTTATAGGATATAAAAGAGTTGGGTAAGTCTAGAAATATTTATCAAAATCGGAAACAATTACTCTTCCGCAGCTGAATTTTTTTTTAATTTTCAATAGCTGGAATTGTTCAAAAATTTTGGAGCAAAATCGTCACGGCGAACTGAAAAATGTTGTCTTGTCAACCCTTTCATTGTTTTTATACAACAACATACTAAAATCATGAAATTTGAGGCGTAAAGTTATATGTCGATATTTTGATTGCAATCGTGAAGAAATACCAAATACTGAATTCGAGTCAATTATTTTTCCATTTGCGGTTGTTAATTGTGCACGTAGAGCACATGCTAAATATATTTCATTAATGCTTCCCGATGAACAAAGTTCAAAATCAATTCAACCAATTCCGATGACATTCCGTGCTTTCGCAGAACCACTTCATGAATTTGGAGTTTGTTTAGGACAATTCTATGGAGATACTGCAAAGTGGTTAGAAATTGTTGAATCAGTCGAAAGTCATCGAATTCTGGTGAGAATATTTAAAAGAATTCAACGAATGAATATTTCAGGGTGCAACCATGTTTTATTTTGTAAGCATCGAAGTGACAATGTATGATAGTCAAGTTTTTACATATTATGATCGTTTAGGATTATCAGAAACTGTACATATTCTCATGGATCATAAACCTAATTATCAATTTCATGAGCTTCAACAAAATGTACGCATTTTTTGTTTGAAATTTGAAATTAAAAAATCTCTCTAAAAAAAGACGAAATTATTATATTTTTTGAGTTTTTCAGGAATGTTATTACCGTAGTCGTCAACATTCAAAATGGGTTCTGAACGTGGATCTAGGTATTTTTATAGTCAAAGACTGTTCATAAAACTAAATTCCAGATGAACGCCTGATGTTCAACAAAAAGTATTCATTTGTCAACTTCCTGAGAACACTTCCAGCAAACACTGGAGAAATAACATTTTCTGTTGCTCGAGTAGTGAAAAGGGAAAATAATATGGAGAAATATGAAAATAATCAAACACAACTTGAAGAAAATTTATTGTTTTTGAAATATAATGAAACAAGTGATCGAGGGTGGGGTGTTCCTAAAGGTGTATTCAATCCAAATCTGGTTCACTCATTATTTTACCATTTTGCACGTCTTCGCGATCCCAGTGCCATAGTTTTGAATGTTTTACCAAACATCGGATATATCAGGTTTGTCTAATAATTTTATATTCGTTAAATTTATTGTTATTGTTATTAGACATTATCGAACAGTAGTGGCAAATACTGTTGCATCAAATTGGCTGGAAGGATACAAAGTACACAATGAGCCTTTAGATCACGATTTTGCTGAAGAATTGAAACGAAGAGTTTTTCTGGAAGTTGCTAATATTTATAACAAAAAAGAAATGAAGTGTGAGGATGCAGCAGTTGAAAAACTAGAAAACTTGAAAATGGATGGAGATTCATGTGTTTGGAAAAACGGAACACGAATCAATAAATGATCACCATTTTCGAATATTTTTTTTGAAAAGTCTCGAAAATAATACAATTTTGAGAATTGAAGCAATTATTTTTTATTGACAAAACATTTTTTATTATTTCCACTGCGTGTTTAACATATCAAAATATACTGTAGTTTCTTCTTTTCTCACAGTTTTCTTCTCCATTTTCTGGGTAAAACTGTTTGTTGAAGGAGTTATTCGTTTTGAAGAACATCGACTCTGAAACAAATTATTTTTGATTCATCCAATATTTATTAAAAGTTATTACCATTAAAACATAAACTTGTTTCATCCATGATTCTTGCTGTAAACCAGTGATCAATGGAACAATAAAACCATAAATAAGAATTGAAAAATCACACAAAACGCTGGACAAATTTTTAAATTTGATTGAGTATTCATAGTTATCCAAAATCATACAAGTATTAACAATCACATTGAAAAAGCTAGTGCTATAAACAATGCGTTCAAACATTTTCGAAGATCGAAGATTTTCAGTTATTTGAAATCTTTCAGATAATGAATACGATAAATGTTCAGTATTATAATATTTTTTGTTGATATGAGCAATATAAAAATTCGTAGCCACTGCCATACTATTTATCATCAATGCAACAAAAATATGAGGAATTGTATTTGAAGCTATACTAAAATGACTTCCAAAACCCAAAGAAACGCAAGATTGAACAATTACAATAATATTTCCAATTTTTGGATAAGGATTATGCTCATAATCTTGAACAGTCCATGTTGCAAAACTACGTTCAACAATAAAACCTGGCAAACTATAAAATGCTGAAAACTTGAGAGGAGAATTAGATGAGTGAAATTTCTAAAACTTACCATACGTCAAGCCAATATGTCTGAAAAGATTTGTAACTTTGAAAATTTTTGTGTGAGCTAGAGTAGTATCTGAAAATGTTTCTTCAGTTACAATAAGGTTTTTATAGCTCACCATCGATGATACCCAATAAAATCGATATTGGTTGAATGATCCAAAAAAATGTCTGTGTACAGTATTGCCCATAATAAACTGTGTACAAAAATCGAACATTTCTATGAACACTTTGAGCAGTATTTATAACATAAATCCAAAATAGCATAAAAATTGTGGTCATAAAAATGAAAAGGGCTTCAATGATAAAAAGAGGAGCATAATATTTCCAAGTTCCCTGAAGTTCCGAATAAGTTCGATTGAAATAGCCAAGCATTTCTTACAGTGAAAAATAGAATTTCTACCAGAAATTCTGTTGGAAAAGCAAGCGTAGATCAAATTATGAATTTTGTTTTTCGATTTGATATTTTTTACAACAATAAAGGGATAATTGGTTTCAAGAATCATTTCCATTGCGAATTCAACATATCGAAATAAATAGTGGTTTCTTTGTAAACATTTTTCCTTTCAATGTTATGACCAAAACTATTTGTCAATGGAGCAATTCGGCGGGAAACAAATCGACTCTGAAAATAATTGAAAATCGAAGAAAAAAATGTGAAAGTATCGTGTTAGTCTCAAAAAATCCTTCAAAAATGTCACCATCAGAACATTGATTCGTTTCATCCACGATTCTTGTTGTAATGCAGTAACAATCGGAACGATAAAACCATAACAAAGAATTGAATAATCACACATAACACTAGTCAGGTTTTTATATTTGATTGGAATGTTATAATTATCCAAGATGAAACAAGTATTGACAACAAGATTGAAGAAACTGATACTGTAGACAATTCGATTGAACATCAATGAAGTTCGAAGATTTTCTGCTATTTGAAAACGTTGTGAAAGTGAATAAGTTGTGCATTCTGAATAATAGTATTGTTTGTTAATATGAGCAATATAGAAGTTGAGTAGAACTGCGATGATATTCATGATTATTGCAAGTACGGTATGAGGAATTGTGTTGGAAGCTGAGAAAATATAAGTGTTCATGTTTTTACTACTTTTTTCTATTACCGATATTAAAATGACTTCCGAAGGCCAATGCCACGATTGCCTGTACAAAAACAATGAGATTTCCAACTTTCGGATATGGATCATTCTCATAATCCCGAATCATCCACGTTGCAAAACTTCGCTCGATGACAAGTCCCGGAAGAGTATAAAACGCTGTAAAATCCCAAAAATGTTGCACTTTTTATGAACAAAAAGTGCATTCGCAAAAACAGGAAAACCTACCGTACATCAAACCGACAATTCGGACAATGCTGATGAAATTGAAAAAACTTGAGAGAGAACGATTGATGTCTGAAAATAGCGTTGGATTACAAGAATTCTTGTTGATACGCCTTAACTAATTTCCTTCGTACTTCCCAGTTTTGAGAAAATTATAAGTAACGCAAAGGGGACACTGTTTTCTATAATTAAAAATATCCCAAGTGGACTTTTTTGTTAGAAATGGGAAAAATAGAAAAATAATAAAGGGGGAAGTGACGTGACCTATGATGTGGCATCTCAAAAGTCATTTAAAAAAGAAATGTTTGGAATTTGTCAAGTAATCTAGACTCTTGAAAGCAAAGATTGACGCGAAATTGTTTTTTGAATATTTATTACTTGCCATCAACAAGACCCAACAAAATCGAAATCGGTTGGACCACCCAAAAAACAGTCTGCACCAGATATTGCCCATAAAAAACACTATGAAGAAGACGAATATTTCGATGACAACTTCTTGATGTGTTTATAACATAAACCCAGAAGAGAATATAGAAAGTGCTCAATAAAATGAGCAATGCTTCCAATACAAATAGTGGTTTATAATACTTCCAAGATCCACGAATTTCAGCATCGGTTCGATTGAAATAGCCAAGCATTCGTAGATTTTTGAATTATGAAAATAAAATCTGAGAAAAACTGAGCGAAGGAAATTGATGGAGGCGTCGCTATAGAGATTGTACTTTTGTAAATACAATATAATTAGAATCAAATGACGAAATACCAGATATGTGTGGAAAAGACAGTGGAGTTATTTTTCGAAGAGTTGCAGATATAAAATGTTATAAAAAAGAAAAGTGGAGTTAATTGATCTATTCAATTTCTAGTTTGAAAAGAGTGTAGTGAATCAAAAATCTATGATTTTTCTGGGAAAATACAAATTTTCAAACCTATGAAAAATAGAAAACCCTTTGCAGATAAATGTTTAATGAACTTTTTACAATCTGAAATTGTTGGACTCAAAACTCTTCTCATGAAATTGTTGCTTCATTGTTTGTTCTGAAATTAGCCTCTCCTTTTTCAAACCAGTCCTCATATAAATTCATAAATATTTTTGACCCTATGGGCCATATCCATTTTATGACTATCAAAAACCAATCCCATCTCGTTTTTTTCCATCTTTTTTTCATCATTTCATCCTCCCATTAATTTCATTCATTTTTCGTAACACAAACAAGTCGTAGTTGTTTCTTGCGAAAAACGAGAAAATAGACATTTGATTAGCCGAAATAGCCCCCCTTCCATCATCATTTTTGACCTTAATGTACATTTTTCCCTATTTTATAAGTCTATTATTATCATTTTTGATCTTTGTTGATTGTTATCAAATTCGAGTTCAGAAACAATGGTTCAGATATCCAGGTTTACACAAATTTAATTTATTTCAATAAAAACTTTTAATGTTTTTTTTAGGAAACCCGGGTGTAAAAATTCGACTAACAAAAAAAGGTGCAAATCACGTGAAAAGTATGGGAGTTCATGTTTTCAATGAATATATTTCCAAACTTCGAGATTATTCAACAAGTTTGCCATTTCCACAAATTGGTTTAAATGGTGTGGTGAATTTGAAGAAATTAAGAGTCACCAATTATCATCCGCCACATTTGTCTGTGCTCAATTTTTTGCCACCTAGACATATTGTCCTCGGGCTGGAGAATTTAGATGTTTCGTGAGTTATTTTTCGAAAAAAAAATTTCTGGGAAAAAATCAGGAGCACGGAAAATTAGAAAAAAATATATTTTTCAGACTATCTTCAGATTTTGTTGCAAATGTTCCACCTTTGACATTCGAGGGAAGTCTTGATGGTTCAATAATTGGAATGACAATTGCAGTCACAACTGAACTTTTAACTGATACAAATGGCAGAATGAATGCAATTGTTCGAAATTGCTCAGCTTTAGTTGATCGCAGTCATGTTACTCTGAATCCAACTGGACCAATGGGACTTCTCGTCAAAACATTTGAGAACAGTTTGAATGATTCGGTGAAAAAGAGGATTCCTGAAATATTTTGTGCAAGACTACAGAATTTATTAGAAAAAAATGTGGCGAAACTCTTCGATAATTTGATAAAAATCGATCTCAAGGAATATTTTCCGAAAATACATGACAATTTAGTGGTTCGCGATGTTTTTAGCAGTTTTATGTCGCAATTTTCGCACGGCATGTTTATTGATAACAAAATGATATCACAACCGTTTATCACTATGGATTATATTGAGACAAATCATCTAGGTATGGTGAGTTTTTATAAATTATTATGGGAATAAAAAATATATTCTTTAGTTCATTTTTAGGTGAAACCCGTTTTCCCTCATCTTCCCATTCTACACCATTTTATCCGCGACCAATGGAACTTCCTGAATCTTCTGGTGATAGTATGGTTCATTTTTATATATCCGATCATATATTCAATACAATGTTATATCAAGCATATCAAGATAATCGACTTTCGATGAAAATTGATGAAACAAATTTGCCAAGTGAAATGTCGAGTTTTGTTGCGACAAGTTGTCCGACACGAAAAAATCCAACTATTTTATGCGTGGGACATTTGATAAGTCAGATTGGAAAAAGTTATCCAAACTCGACTGCAAGTTTTGTGATCCTTCCACATGGATTACCGTATGTTATGATTAATCCTAATGCGGTTTCAATAGATCTTTCGAGTGAGTTTTATTTTCTGGGAAATTTTCAAAATCAAAATTACCTCAAAAATTCGAACATTTTTGTAAAGTGATTTATTTTCAGATAGAATTCTGACTTATGTCCAACCCGAATCTGATCGATTATCTCAAAATAAAACTCAAATTCTTGTATTTTCAATAAATGGACAAGCTGACATCATTTTCGACACAAACGAAAAAGATCTTAATGCTAAACTAAACATGAATCGATTCAATATTCGACTTCATCGATCTTCAGTTCGTGGAATTGATGAATCTTCCATCGCAAGACTCTCACCACTTTCAAAATCATTTATAACTCCAAGATTGAATGCAGCAATTCAAAAAGCGGTCAAATTTCCAGCACAGGATACTATCAAATTCATAAATCCAAAATTGAAGAACTTTGAGGGTTTTATGGCGCTATCTTCAGATTTTGAATTGAATCGAGAAAAAATTATGAATTATGTTATGAAAACCTTAATTTAGATTTTCAACTTGAATTTAGAACAAAAATAAATACTTTTTAAAAAATTGAGTTTTTGTGAAAACATTTCTTTAAAAGTTCATTTTAAACATAATCCCGGGATGCATCAATTTTTCCAAAATTCGGAGACTCTTTGAATTTTGGAAAAAAAACAACGAGCTCATCAATTTTTCCAAAATTCGGAGACTCTTTGAATTTTGGAAAAAAAACAACGAGCTCATCAATTTTTCCAAAATTCGGAGACTCTTTGAATTTTGGAAAAAAAAACAACGAGCTCATCAATTTTTCCAAAATTCGGAGACTCTTTGAATTTTGGAAAAAAAAACAACGAGCTCCTCAATTTTTCCAAAATTCGGAGATTCTTTGAATTTTGGAAAAAAAACAACGAGCTCCTCAATTTTTCCAAAATTCGGAGACTCTTTGAATTTTGGAAAAAAAACAACGAGCTCATCAATTTTTCCAAAATTCGGAGACTCTTTGAATTTTGGAAAAAAACAACGAGCTCATCAATTTTTCCAAAATTCGGAGACTCTTTGAAATTATAGATAAATTTAGGCCAAGAAAAAGAAGAAAATGAAAATAAAAATGAAAATAAACTGCGGGCAGGCGGAGTGTCGTTTGTGAAAACTTGGAAAATCAAGGCGTATACGCAGCGTGTGCGCGGCGTAAGCGCCATTGTGATCTCTGACCGCCGCATACACGCCGAACGTCTCTAAACGCGGCGTTCTACGCCGACGATTACCCGAGCCATTAGACTAAAACATCAAATTCAGTGCTATATGCAAAAGGAAAAAAATTAATAGTATATTTCAAACCCGTCATTTACTCAAAACATTTAGATAATTCACCTGCATCAACTTTTTGTCTTCTTATTATTTCCGGTAACATTTTTATTTTTTTCTAAATGCTTTCTCGATAATCATGATTTATCATCTAACCCACTTAAATCAATTAATTTGGGTTCCACTTTTTTATCCCAACAGTTATCGAGAATCCTGGATTATAGTTTCAATATTTATATTCCTAATTTTGATTTGCGCATATATGACGAATATTTTTCTTTATATAATGTGGAAAATTCAAAAATTTCACCTGAACAATCGAATCATTTGGACAATTGTTTTCGGCAGTTGGTATTTTTTGATGATTGGGTTCTTGATGGTTGAACTTTATGAATATGGTGTACTTCAAGTTGATGGTAAATTCTTTTGTTCTGAAATCCATGATGAAAATTTGACTAAGATAAAAATAAAAAATTCAGATCGAAATCAAACTGACGCAAAATATCCATTCTTGGAATTGGAGGAAAACATAACAAATTTTCCTCTGATTTTTGGAACTTTTTTTATTTGCATTTGGTTAAGCTTAGTATATTTTTCCACATTTTTCTTCATTTTCGAAAGAAGTATTGCAACTTTTTGGTTTTGGAATTATGAAAATGTTAAAAGACCTTGGCTAACATTTTCGATTATTTTCCTTATTTTTCTATTTTCATCAATCGAAGTTTTTGTTATGACATTTAGTTATATTGATATATTAGGAGGATTAATTCAATCAACTTTTGCTCACATTGTTTTACTTCCGGCAAGTCAAAAAATTTCCTTTTTTTTTGCAAAAAAAAACCAAAAAATAATTTCAGATGTTTTTCTTTCTCAAATTCTACAATCGTCGTTTACAAAAACTTTTAAAAACTGGAAAACTGACAGTCTCAAATAGTTTGACAGCAAGATATCAAATCGAAGAAAACATCAAATTTTTGAATATTGCCACAACTGTTGTCATTTGTATAGCTATTCTCTCAACTTCTTTTTTATTCCTGAGATTTGCAGAATTTTTAAGACTCATTGATCAGAGAACTATTCATATTTTTCTTAAAATTATTTGTCTTCTGTAAGTTTCTGAGGCCTTTCGTTCGATTAATATTAATACACACTTCTAGAAATCCACTATTTCTCATACCAGCTGTGCTATCCTCAATTTCCGAATGGCGTTATCCATTTCTCCAATTATTTTTCCCGTTTATGAAAAAAGCACGAAAAACTACTGGGAAAGTCAATACAATCGCCACTGGAGTTTTGTATTTTCAACAATTGGATGCCTCGTGGCAATGAGTATTTTTTGATCTACAAAATATTTGTTCAATGATTATTTGGTTGGGTTTTTCTTAAATAGAATTTAGATTTAAAAAATATTTTTTTTTTCTAGTAGTATATAAATTGGGTTCTATTTTGGTTAGTTCAAATTTTTGGGAACATTTAATAAACATTTAAAAAAAATAGTTACGTGACCGGAAAATTTTTAAAAATTCATTTCAGATTTTTTTAGAAAAAAAAGGTAAAATGCACCATTGGAATTATGAAAAACCTAACGAAACTTAACAAAAATTACTTCATTTCTTTATTTTCACCGTAATACATTTTGTGGGAATCGCCTGTTTTCTAACTCTTTCCCAACATCGAAAAGCCGACATTTTATCATCCAACCATTGTTGTCCAACAAGAGCAAATATCAAAAATAGATTATCCCGTGAAACATCATCGACCAATTTTGTTATTGGAACCTGCATAAAAAATGTATGATACTGTAGATTACCAAATAAACATCAAAAATACCGTAGTCTGATTTCCTGGTTTCAAAATATCTGCACATTCTTCAATTTTGATGCGAGAATTGCTGCTGGTTTTAACCTTGAAAAGCACACCATATTTTTTCGAGTGATTCAGAATTGTCAACTCCTTGACGCTTGAAATCTGAAAAATATTTTTTATTTTTTTTATTTTTGGATGAACTTATTTACATCAAAGGGTGATGGTTCGACTACAACATCATCAAAATCCTTGGGAAATTTTGGAAATTCTTCATCAGCTGACATTTTTTGATTTTTATTTTAGATAGAAATGAAAGAAAAATTGAGGTATCTACTTCCTCGTGGATTTAATAAAAGTGCACGTCAATTATTTTCTAAAAATATTTGTTTTTTGTTACGTAAGAGACAGAATGGTCTCTGGTGATTTGAGAACAGTTCTAGACTGTTCGAATTCTATGGAACCTAATTTGCATTGTTCCCAAGAGATAAAACAGCTATAAAATAAGTTCACTTCCCATTTGCTGATAATTTCTCTCATTAAAAATGAACTTTCAAAAATGGGACAATATTATATACCTCAGCCAAATCGTCACTGCAATCGTTTCAATTTTTCTAAACACATTTCTCATCTATTTGATCTCTACAAAATCCCCAATGAAACTTGGAACGTATAAATATTTGATGTACACCATTTCAGTTTTTGAGATATTCTATTCGATTTTAGATATTTTGGTATCTCCAATAATTCATTCTTATGGTTCAGCTTTTCTAGTTTTGGCAAAAGATTCGGAATATATTTCCAAAGATATTCTTCTGATTCTAGATGCAATATATTGTGGATCATTTGGTTCCTCAATGGGATTTTTTGCTATTCATTTCGTTTATCGATATTTTGTTGCAAGCGGTAGTAAACTAATCAAATCATTCAATGATTTTCAAGCAATTTTCTGGTTTTCAATTCCAATTAGTTTTGGTATTATTTGGGGAAGTGTTTCATATTTTCTTTGTGGCCCAAATATTACAACCGACCAATATATAAGAAACAACATATTGGAAGCTTTTGATTTACAAATCTCGGATATTATTTACATCGGACCATATTTCTACCCAAAAGATGAAAATGGTGTGCATTATATTGATTTGAATCATGTGTCCGCGGTATTAATTAATTGGGCCCTGTTAACTATTTCATTTATAACAATTATAACTTTCGGTTTGAAATGTTATTTCAAAATCACAAAGCTTGTGAGAAACTCTCGACTATCCTGTAAATATCAAAAAATCCAAACTCAATTATTTTATGCTTTGGTGACCCAAACAATGATTCCTATAATTCTAATGCATCTTCCCGTATCAACAATGTTTCTTTTCACATTTTTCAGTAAAGATATTGGAATGTTAAGTGACATTGTTACTATTACAATTTCTCTTTTTCCGGCAATCGATCCTCTTCCAACTCTTTTCATAGTTCAGGAATATCGGAAAACAATTTTTGGATTTTTTCGAAACCTAATTTGGCGAGTTTTGGAACCTCAAAATTGGTTTTTTGTATCAAGAACATCACAACAATTATCTAATAATGATATTAATTTTTAAGAATTTTTTTCAATTTTTATTTTTTTACCACAAATAAATCTAGACATCCATAATTCTCGCACCATCATCACAATAAGCTTCCATTAATTTCAGAAATTGTTTAGCTGTTGAATTGTATACTTCAACAGAAGCCTTATTGAACTTTGCCAATGTTGCCAATGTTTCCTCGGTGCACTTTTTCAGACTTTCTTGTGATGCATCAACAAGATAATTATTATTCGCATCTTTATCGGCTTTCTTTTTGTTGTTCTCGAGTTCCTTGCAAACTTTAGCATATTGTTTCATTTGTTGATCAATATCACGACATTCGACCTACAAAAATGATGTTTCCCTGATCCACAAACTAAAATATCTAGAAAGATACCTCCTTGTAACTCAAACATTTAGCCATAATATCATTCGAGATATTTCTCCCAATATTTGTTGTTTTCTCGTTCATCTTATCCACAGCATCACCAGCTTTATCGACTTTTGCAGCCAAGGATTTAACAACCATTCCCTCTTTATAACCACGAATTCCAGTGCTACATTTCACATATGGATGTTTATCCGCAGTCAAATCTTTTACATGTTTTTGAAGAGCAGGAATCATTTTAGCAATCTGATCATGATACAATGTCGCCTCATTTGACAATTCCACAACTTTTTCATCCATACTACCTGTGTTTCTGAACAAATCAAAGATTTGGGAGAGCATTTCGAGATAACTTACTTCAACCATTTGTTTACGCGATCTTTAGAAAACATTTTATCTATTCTATTTTGTTCGAAGTCAGCAATAAGTGAGTTTTGGAAAACTTGTCCTTTTATAAAGTGAAATTTTATTAGGGGGTCACGTGAATAATTTTTATATTTAAAAATTGTTTTAATTTTATTTTTTGAAAAAATTTCATTGATGCATTAATTTTCACGTCTAACCCAGCCCATTGTTCTGGTTTCTGCTACAGTATGTCATAAAATTGCGACCTCTCGTTATCCATCAGCGTTTGATAGCATTGCCAAGCATCAATTCTGATAAGAAATGCTCTCTGCTTTATCTCGAGATCGCGTAAATAAATGGTTGAAGTGAGTTAACCCAAGTTATGCATATTCTACACACAAAATGTTTTTTGTTTTTTTATAGAAAAACTCCTGATTTGGATGATAAGGTTGTGGAAATGTCGAATGAAGCGACAACTTATCACGATCAAATAACTAAACTTGTTAACGCCATTCAAAAACAGGCAAAAGATTGCGGTTCGGAGAAACATCCATTTGGAAAAGCAGCAAATGGTATACGAAATTATAAAGATGGTATGGTCACCAAAAGTTTGGCTGGAAAATATGATAAAATGGCAGAAGCGATGGATAAATTGATGGAGGCAAATGCTGAATTCGGAAGAAAGATTTCGAGTGGATGTTTATCAAAATGTCTCAGTTTCAGAGATGTTGATTGTCGTGATGTTGATCAACAAATGAAACAACTTGCAAAAGTTTGTAAAGATCTTGAAAGTAATCGAAAGAAAGCGGAAAAAGATCAAAATAAGAATTACCTTGTTGATGCTTCTTTGGAGAGTTTGAAAAAATTGACTGAGGATTCATTGATTACTTTGGAGAAATTCAACAAAGCATCTGTTGTTCTTCTCAATGCAACATCCAGTGAATACAAAAAACAACTTGAAGCATATAATGCCGAAGCGGCCAAGATCATCAATTTTTGAATCTTACTCGATAACCACTTATTTTGTTCATCTATCGATGCTGAAACAGATAAACTTGTTGAATTTTCCCGTTTTTATGCAAAAAATAAAAAAAAATGTATGAAAAAAAGTGAGGAGAGGAAGTGCGCTCCATCGCACTTTTTTGAAAATTTCTTTTTCTTTTTTTTCCCGTTTTCGCGAATTTTCGTCCCGTTCCGCGCAGGCAGGTGGCTCTTTCTTGTGTAATTACACATACATAGTCTATTTATAAATGCATGAACGCCCTTTTTCTTTCTTCTTTCAAGAGTCCGAAAATATTTCGTAATTCATCATTTTTCAGTTAGAAAATAACAAGGATGAGTGAGGTATATGAAGTTGAAATCACTACGAATGCCACGGAAATGCCGCTGGAAAAGAAGTTTGCAGCTTTGCTAACCCTCAAGGAGTTAAAAGTGAGTTATTTGTTTATATAGAATTAATAATTTTATTCGAAATTTCTAGAGAAAACTTGAACTTGTTGTTGGAACCGAAGCATCTTCAATGAAGATCCAATTATTCACCTCAGAAGGAGAATCAAAAGGAGAAATTGCTGATGAAACCAAAACGTTGAAAGATTTGGGAGTTCGAGATGGATATCGGATACATGCAATCGATATCACTGGAAGAAATGAAGATTTTAAAGATGATAGTATGGTTGAAAAATATGAAATGGCTGATTCAGAATATGATAAAAGAACTGATAGTGTGAGAGCATGGAAGAAGAAAATGCAAGAAAATGGGGGAAATAGTTCGCCGAGTGTGAATAATGTTGAAAATGCGAATGAAGAAGCTGCGAAATCGATTAATGTTGGAGAAAGATGTGAAGTTCGAGTTGGAGGAGTTAGAAGAGGAGAAATTGCATATGTTGGGAAAACACAGTTCAAGGTAGGTTTTCATAGAGGGAAAATGTGAAAAATGTTTGGCGAAAAGCATATTTTGAACTGCGAGTATTCGCTGTCAAATCAAAAATCTAAAAAATACTAGTCGTGAACAACACAATACACAAAAAATGGCAATTTTTTTCAAAATGAAAAATATTTTAAAAATATTCCGAATCTCCTACGTGACCTTTGACGTGAACGGTTATCCAAAATTGTTCATTTTCAAATCTAGAATTTTATTTTGTCAGGAGGGAGTTTGGATTGGTATTCGGTACGATGAACCGGTCGGAAAAAATGATGGATCGGTTGGCGGTGTTCGCTATTTTGACTGCGATCCAAAATATGGTGGATTTGTTCGACCAGTTGATGTTGTAACTGGCGATTTTCCCGAACTTTCAATTGATGAAATTTGATTTTTTTAATTTGCATGCATACAAAATCGCTTATTCATCTCATGTCGAAAAAATAAAACAATTATCGAATACGTTTTCACTTGATAACTTTTTACTGATAAAAAACAAGAAAACAAGTTGAACTGGAAATTGAAAGCCAATCTCGAGGGCGTCCGCGATTATATCTTTTTTCGCTTTTTGCTTCTTTTCCTTATTCAAAAACAACAAAGTATAATAGCAGAAATCAAGAAGGATTTCCCTTTTTTTCAATCGCTAAGTGGTCAAGCTTATTATTCATAGTAATTATTATTTGTTTGTTTGTTGGTTTTTTCTGCTTTCTTTCTTGCCATTTTTTAATAGCTGCTAGATTACAACAACTATGGGTTGGATATGTATTCTACTTTTGGCAATTTTATTGAAAGGTAATTTTTTTTTGAAAAAAGTTTTGGAGAAAATCTGAGCTGCTGTCTTTCCAGATTCCTATGGATGTTCTGAAAATCCAACTTTATGTATGATGGATTTATTGAAACAATGGGAAGAATTTCGAGTAAAGGAAAAAGATGCAGCGAATGTTTTGGTGCCAGTTCTCTATTATTCACATACTTCACTTGATATTCTTTGCAATACCTACAACATTCTTCATAATAAATGTGGAATTGAAAAATGTGAAAATGATCCGGTGGCAAGTTTTGTTCAAAGGAATTTCGGATATACTTGTGCTAACAGTTTGAAACATCAAGAATGTATTGTGAAAGCGTTGGTAGGGTCAAATTGCACTGGATTGATTGAAGAGGCACCGAAAATTGGAGGCGATTGTAAGTTATATATCTTTTTCATGGCTCTGAAAAATTCCAACAATTCCGATATTTTCTAGTACACTGCGACAAAATAAATCAGTTTGTACCATGCGCTGAACAAATTGTAAAATCGGAATGTGGCCAAATATCGTATGCCATGGTTATGAAGACTCTTCAAATGTACGGTTGTGATGAAAAAATTGATATAGAGAAAGTCGATGAGTTTTTGAATATCAGCGAAGAGCACTTTGTTGAAACAACAACTATTCTTGCTGAAATTCGAGTGACTAGTGAAGATCCTGCAACTTCTACAGTAGAAGTTACTACTGAAGGAACATCTCAAGAACCATCTAGTTCCATAACTGAAGTTTCTCCAACAACAACAATTGTTGAAGAAACTACTTCAGAATCTTTGAAAAGTTCGACAGAACTTATTAATGAAGTTGAAGGATCTGGTGAAGAGGTGATAATAAAGACCACGACAACAACGCAATCAGCTATCAGAACTAGAAAACCGAAAAGATTCCGCGCTGAAAATATGACTGATTGTTACAGTAGTATTTTGAGGTATTTATTATTTTTTTAAAGTTTCAGTCATCATTGATTTTTCAGTGATTTCGGTAGATTTTTGAAAGCAACCCCATCATCTTCTTTTATTCGATTCCCACTTTTTGGCCTCAAACCAATGGAAGTCGATGTTCTTTGTTCGAAAAGAGAGATTAGTCAAGAATGTGTAGATCATTTTTGCGTCGGAAATTGTCGACATCCACCAATTAAAAGTTTTGTCGATGCGCAATTAAATGAAGTTTGCCGCTTGAAAACTTCCGATGATTTTGAGCTCGAATTCACATGTCTGCAGAATGTACTAGTTGATACTCCGGTAATTTCCAAATTTTTCGATTGGTTTTAAAAATCAATGTTTAGGAATGTTTAACTTTTATCAATACTACATCTCCGAATCGCTGCGATGGTCACGGTCATTTCAGAAATTGTATTGGCGAAAAAATTGTTGCTGAATGTTCTGGAGACACTTTGATGCTTCTTGATAAACTTCAGAAAGGGTTTTGGATGTCGTTTGATCACAGGCTTTGAAGTTGAAGAAATTGAATCGTCTGGGGATGAAGGTTCTGGAAGTGAGATTGAGAATGGAGAGAAGAATTCCACAGAAGTTGTTGAGAAATTGAATCAAGAAGATTTTTTGTTGACTAGTATCAATGAAACGAGAAATTGTACTGGGGATGTGAAATCAATTGTAAGTTTCATTCCAGATTGAATTTCTCATCATTCATCGAAAACTATTCAGGCATTAGGATGTTTAGCTCCACTTCTTAGACTTTGGACTGGTATCAAGGCAAATCGAAAAGATACAGAAGGAGTTTTCCCGATTTTCCAGTTTTCCAAAATTGAACTATTAGAAATTTGTGATTCTTTTATCAACTATCGGAATTGTTTCCAAAGAACGAATTCAGCAATTTGTAATTCTCAACCAGTTGTCTTATTCGCAGAAGAACATTTTGGACAAGTTTGTACAACTCAAACAATTGAAGCATCAATTCGAACACATGATTGTATAAACGCATTGAGTCATCGAGATGTCACAAATTGTAATCGATTCTCATTTGGTGAAACATTACCAGGAAAAAGAAAATGTACAAAAGTTCGAAGGTATACAAAATGTTTACGAAAACTTGTGAAAGAATCATGTGGACATTTGATGTTAGCGCATTATGATAATATTGTTGATCGATTTGGTTGCTAATCGTTTTCTTTTTTTTTGTATGTATATTCAAGTTATAATAACTTACAGTTTAATAAATATATCTGAAGTGTAGGTATTTTAATTTAAATTAAAAAAACCGGAAGAATTCCGAAATTTCCATAATTCAAGAATTCTTTATATTCAAAACAAATAAATATGAGCAAAATCTTATATACAATCAAAAAAGGAGACTACTTTTAAAATTTAGAATTTTGTGAATTAGAACGATCTGATAAGCCGATTGCTCTTGAAGATCACTGGAGGCGGAGTGTCGCTGAAAATCTGAAATTGTTGAATCGTGCAAAACAAAGGGAAATTCCCCACCGAAATATAAAATATTTACAAAAAGTTGGTGTTAGTTAGTAACGAGTGGTAGTCACAGCGTATGTTTCAACCACTTCCCTGCAAAGACAAAATAGAAAAAAAACAAAGATAGAAAGACATAACTAAAAATCAAACAAAATTAGATCAAGACTTTGAATTACAGTAACTCACTTGTCACGAGAAATGAATACCAACGCAATGTCTAGGACATAAAGAAGAGCTGCAAGGAAAAAGAAGGCGGCTGCAACAGCCCAACCTTTGACAACAAATTGAATTTGACAGCCAGGAAGTCCAGCACAACCGGAGAAAACACCATTTCCGACGGCTTGGATGAAGAATTCCATGTGATCGAAACCTGTGGCATACCAGGTTTCAACTCCGCCGGAAACAATGAAAGCGATCAGAGCAATTAGGGAAATTGCAATTTGCTGAAAAATTTTGTCAAAATGATTTTTCGAATTGACTTTGAATCAATGTCAAAACTCACCGGATAAGTTAGCACATTTCCAGTCGCTAAAGCAACACAGCTTAGTCCAACTGTAATCAACGCAAATGCCAAAGTGATACAAATCAACGCGACTTGACCGTAAACACTGAAAGAAATTCCAAAATAACCTGGAAACATCAGTATTCACTCACTTTTGACCTCTTCCTTGAAAATGCAATGCATTGCTCCAACGATCGGCATTCATTGGGAATATACTATTTTGTCCCGGACAGATTTCACGACTTATTGATTGACCATTGATATATCTTGAGAAGCAAGCACCAGGTGCTGTTAGAATTAAAATCATTGAGACGATTGCGAGAACCTGGAATATTTATGTTTCAAGGAAGAAGGATAACGAATTTTTGATAGTTTGGCTCGATTTGTTTTTGATGAATTGACAAAACCAAATTTGGATAAATCATGAGTCATGATTTAAAATTTATAAACAAAAACTGACCAATATAAAAATCCTGATACAGAAAACAATTCCGCTGAAAGTTCTTGCCGACAACATATTCCACTTTTTCTTGTCTCTCAAAATAATCGGCGATTCAGCAGGCGCCACCAAAATATTCGATCTAATCGGCACTTGGGTTTGTAATGGTAACGGTGAATGTAAAATTGGCGATGTTGTAGTTGTATTATTTATTATCCTATAATGCCTACTTTGTTCAACACGCACAATTCGATTCACTTGATCGCTTTCAGTCATAGCAGAATATTATTATTTGGGGAGAAAAATAGCGAAACCGGATAGGTATAACAACCGAGAGTTAATAATGATGTTTAGTTGGGTTGGCAACTATGAATGTTTGAGTTTTTAAAATGAAATGAACTATCTATCTATTTATGTAGTTTGAAGTGGTAATAATAATATAAATATTAATAGGGGAGGAAGTTCCATACAAAAAGTTGTTTATATTTACACATTATTTTGATGATGGATGGAAATTCGGGAAACAGTTAGTTCAAGGTTATTTTTAGGATTGCTACAGAGTTTGTAGGTAGTTTTGGAAAATAATCTGGAATTGAGGGATCTTGAAAGATTCAGAATTCGCCGGATAATTATTCTTTGTGGCGCTGCAGATAAGATTTTTGACAGAATTTTTTTAAATGTTCTGTAATTCAGAACTTTAGATCTGCAAACCTCAAACCTCAGACCTCAAACCCGACCTACATACTTCATACCTACAGTAACCGGTGTCTCGTATTCTCTCCTCGACACTCAAGATTCAAGAAAAATTGAAACCCCAGAAAGCCAGAAAATTCCTGAATACGAAAAAAAAAACAAGAAGAATAGTTTTTTCTCGTTCGTGTGCCAAACACCATGTCGAAAAAAAAATAAAACTTTCGATTTTCGCCCAAAAAAAGTTAATATTGCATCACCGCGAACAATAGCGACAACTAGTTGGATTATAATCGATGATTCAATGAAAAAAAAGTTTTATTCAATTTTTATTTAAAAATCAGCATCTAAACATTGTGAAAGTAAAAGCTCGAAAGTGAAAAAATATTTCGTTGTATATACAATTTTGGGGGGCAATTTGATTAGAAAATAGTGGTCATATCATACTGTAGATCATACCACATGAGAGTAGCACCATATAAAGTGAAGAATAGGAAAAATGAGAGGAAATAGACGAGTGGTGGAAGAGTTCCAGTTGTTGAGCAATAAAGAAGAAGTCCAGAGACGAAAAGAATTGAGATATTTGTAACAATCACTTTTTGTGTGGCATAGCGGAAATATTCGTCCTGAAAGAATTTTGATTGAAAATTCACATTTTCTGCATATTTGCGTAACACAGGTGTTTTTCAATTTTCAATAAATATCTTACCGTAGTTCCTCTCTTCTTATGTTTTCTAATTCTACACTGTCGATTCTTCAATGGTTTTTTGACACGATCTGACACTTTCCAAACAGCTTGTTCAGCTCCTTCCCAAGAATTTGGTCCAACCAATCGATAAACATATGGAACATTTGGACCCATAAAAAGTTTCATCCAAAATCGGATATTTGAAAAGAAATATTTTTGCATTGGTGGAACACATCCAATTAAACTAGCAATTTCATCCATATAAGTCATATAATCAACTTGAATTGTATGTTTTATACTATCGAAATATCGTTTCTTCATCGATTCTTTTTTCTGTGTCATATCCAAAATCTGCTCTTCAACACTGGCTAATTTTGTTTTTCCAGCAAATACTCTCGCCGCCCATCTTGATTGAATTTCTGAAATTGGAGCGATACTTCCAATTGGTTGAATCAATCCGATCACAGCAACAGAATCACTATTTGGTGGGAAGACATATTTGTAAAGTGGAACTTGTTGATTTTTAATATCGATAATGTCTGAATCAACGAATGGGAAACCAAAAGTATAACCAGTGCAAGTCAAGAAAACATCACATGGAAATTCACGACCACCTTTGACGATCACACTATTTTCAGTGAAAGTATCAATGTCTTCCTGAAAAAAATATAAAAATTCTAAAAAATCAATCAGAAATTAAATGAAACTTACAGTAATCGTGATATATCCAGCACATAATAAATTAGCTAAAGCATCATTAACAGTTGGATGTTGTTGGAAGAATCGATGATCTGGACGCAAACCATACAAATCGTGATCCATTCTTTGTTGAAGTCTATGCTCCATAAAATCATTTGCCAAAACATGTGGAACTGTTTTGAGAAGTGTATCATAATATCGAGAGAAAAGCAAAACATCATAAGGCATTCCACCTTGACTAACTCTATTGAATATCCAAGTTCCTCTTCGAGTTGAAATTGTCACAGATTTTGCGAGTTTTGCAATATCAACAGCGATATCGAGTGCTGAGTTTCCGATTCCAAGAAGAAAAACATCTTTTCCCTCGTAACCTTTCGTATTAGTGTAATTATAAGCATGCGATACTGTGCCTTTGAATTTATCGAGATCTAAAAAAATTAAAGTTATGAATAATCAGAAAATTTCAAATTGCTTACCTTTTAATTGTGGATAAGATGGTTGTGCATGATGTCCTGTGCAAAGCATAAGTTTATCAAAAATCTCCACATTCCCATTATCCAATTGAACTACATATTTATTCTCTTCGTTGCGAGATATCCTTTTGACAATTGTGTTAAATTGAATTTTCTCCAAAAGTTGGAATTTTTCAGCATAGGCTTGAATATATTCAATAACTTTTTGAGTGATGCATAAAATTTGCAAAATTTTCTGGCGGCGGAAAATCCGAATATGCCATCATTTCTTTTGATGTGTTCACTACAGTACTCTCCATGACTGTGCCACCAATCTAGAGAAAAATAGGTATAGTTTGGGAGTAAAGATAGAGTAATACTAACATTTTTCTGGCCTGGTCGATAATTCCAGAGTCCTCCGATTCCTGAAGTTTTCTCATAGCACACAACATCGAGACCTTCTTCGATGCATGATTTGATGGCTGGCAGGCCAGATGCACCTGCGCCAACCACACAAACTCGCATTATTTTCTAGAAATGAGTTGAAGATTGAAGATAAAAATTGTTGAAACGTTGGAAAAGTTCACGCAAAAATTAATAATTTATGGGAAAAAAACATTTGTCTCGAAATTTAATTAAAGAATCGTGGATTTTAGATTCGAAAAGAGATTTCAAAAAAATTGCTGTAGAGAAATCAAAAAATAATTATTGATCTGCAATTTCAGAATTTCACAGTAACCTGAAATTTGTATGCTCCAGAAAGTCGAAAACTCGACGATTTTTTAAGGAAAATCCAGACCTACAGTAACCCAAAAACTAACAACGCCAAAAATATCTTGGAAATGTATTACATTCTGATCTTATATATTGTCTGGTTGCAGACCACCAGGTCAAATGCAAAAAGGGTTCCACCGCAGGATGATTGATAGAAAAAAGTTTGCAAAATATTGAAACCTAATATTTTCCTGGAACAGAAATCAACTTCAAGTTCCACATTTAATTTTTTTTTGGAAAAACACACACTTGAATTTTTTTTTTTTGAAATAGGAGGAATTGAAATCAAAACAAAACAACAACACAATTTGGTCACACAAACAGAAGAAAAAAGTGATTACGTGATGATGAAAATGTTATAAAAAAGGAAGGAGAAGATTGAGAAGAAAGAAAAAAGGAGAAGCTGAATCGAATCGGGTTCGAGGAGTGAATGATCGGACGAACGGGTTTATTAAAGAGGAGGAAGAATGAAAATGTATATGTGAAAAAGAACAAATTTCGAAAAATCGAATGATAAGGGATCAAAAAAGACAGAGAGGGTACAATGATAGATACAGATTATCTAGAATGATGTGATTGAATTGGCTGAATAGATCAAGTTCTCAGCGTGGATTTGTTAAGAAGGTGTTTCAAAAGATAACTTGGATTTAGGATATGAAAAGCTTCGAAGATCATCTTGAGAAATTTTCTTTCTGAAGTTGTTTTCATGAAGATTCTTGAGTGAGGTAATTATTTTTTTTGTTGAGAAGAATACGAGTTTTCCTGACATTTCAGGAATTACATGAACTTTGACTCTTTTTAACTTAAGCCAGACAATGATTGATAAGATCACAAGATTTCGACACCAAAATATCACAAGGGCAAACTTCACAATCACAACAACCAGGAAGGAACGCTCTTGGTTCAAAAAATATCATTAGCCACGTGGATGTCTGCCGCATTTTTAGACATAGCCAGCGATAAACCTGATATTTTCAGACCTACTATTTATCACCGAAATTTGTTAGCTTTAAAGCAGCGCGTTGATAAGAAATATTTATAAAACTGGAAAAATTCTGGAAAAAAAAAACTTTTTAGATACTAGTTGTTTGTTTGGCGAAAATTGAACGAAAAATCACAAGGTTTTTATGAAATTAAATTTTTATCGAAGAAATCTTTCCAGAAAATTATTCCAAATTTTGGTCAAACTTTGTACTTTTTACCAACATAAAGATCAGTTTCGTGCTGTTTTTTTTCCGAAAATAAAAATTTTTGCAATCAAATGATATGATTGGATGATGGGAAAAAGTGTAACCAAATCGAAAATAAAAAAAAAATCATAGAAAATGTCAAAAATCACGAAATCTTTTGGCCTCCCAGCTGGTATAAGACGATTAAAATGTATCCTTGAAGAAAAAAGGAAAACTTGATCAAAAATAGAAAAATAATAGGATTAGAAGTCATACTGAAAAGTTTTGTTTGGAAAAAATATTTTAAAAATCAATAGGAAAAGCTGGATTTGGAAAAAGACTGTATAAAATGAAGAGAGTGAATGACCTGAATGCGAAAGATCTAGCCGGATTTTTATGTCTGCGTCTCTTTTTGCGCGGGATCTCTCGAATCTCTTTTGGTGTTATTATATAAAATGACATTTGAATGAAATACAAAAACTTTGTCAAAAGGTCGTTTTGTGGTCAAGTATTTCTCTAGTTTGATTTGAACAACTTTTTTTATGAGGTCGAGAAAAAATCACATTAAATACGCAGCAAGAGATCTCATTGAACTTGACAAGTTTTACGATTTTTGATTCAAGTTTTACGATTGGAAAGGTACTCGGAAGTGTTTTTTCAAAAGAAAATTTAGAGAGGCTAAAGTTTCATCGAAAAATTCAACGTAATTTTTTGGATTTCTAAAAGATTTCATCTTCGGATTCTTTCAAAAAAGTTTCATCCGATCCCAGAAAAAGAAACGGATGCGATTACTGATAAATTTTGAAAGAGCTTCCAAATGCAAAAAAATCAGCCAGACATTCATCCGTTCAAAAAACCAAAATGAAGAAAAAGCTGGAAATCTCGAACATTTTCTTATCACCAGTCGGCATTTTTCTTATCTTCCCCGCCTTTTTTTAAAAATCGTTTTTCATCCCACACAAAATATCAATTTCAAATACCAAAATCCAAAACCTCACGAGTCTTAAAATCAAACAGCTAACAAATATTGCAGATTTTGAACACAGAACATCCTAGAAGCATGAATTAAATTTTAAAAAACCTTCAAAAAATAAAATAAAATAATTTATTTACGTGAATAATCAACGTGGCCTCTTTCTGTCTTATTTCACATTTTTCATCAGTTCGAAAAATTTCAAGCGACAAAATGACATAAGATAAGATTTTCCTATTTCTTGAATTTGCCTGGAAAGAAAAGATAGAAGATATCAGAAGTTATATGCACAAAAAGGTTAGTTAGGCGATCGCCTCTTCGAAGAGTTTGAGGGAAAACAAAGTTGTGACAAATTGAAGTAATTCAAATTTTTAAGTGAGAATTTTCCAGGTTTGGTTCGTTTCTACGGATGGAGAATCAACGAAATTCATATATTCTCATCCAAACTCCACAATTCTTCGTATTATGTGTGAAATATGTGAGTTTCAGCTTCAAAGGTCGAGTTGCTACAAAAATCTGCAAATGTTCGTCGTTGTGTTTGCACATTTGTACAGCCTACAGTACCAATTCACACATTTTTGAAAATTTTTCGTTTGCCACAGAGCACATTTGTTCACGTGGCCGAGGAAATCTGCAATTATCTAGGCCGTAATAATGTGTTGCGCGAAATTTTATTTTTATTTTTTGCAGGAAAGTTTAGCGATTTTCGCCTGACACTTCTTTCTAGTTTTTGGAAGATGAATATTTGAAGCTATCATTTAGACGTATTTCTGGTTACTGGCTCTAGTTCACAATAAGTTAGCCTTTTGTGAATCCAAAAAAAAAATGTTCAGGTGCAAGTTCAAAACTTTTTTCATTCGATTTCCTCGCTCAAATCTAATCAGATTTGACGGCCGACCTTGCAAAAAAACTTTTTTTCACAAATCGTTTCATTTTTATTTATTTTATCATTTCGCGCATCCTTTTCTCTTCTTTTCTTCAGTTTTTTATATATTCATTGCATTCTTTCTTGTCATGTATACTAGTAGTATTAAGCGAAAAGCGAAAAGAACAACTGCATTACGAAGAGACGAAAAGAGAGACGAGAATCAATAGAGAAATGTTTTTGCGCGCGACGTTTTTTTTTTCTTTTATTTTTTCGCTCGTTCATGGCTCCAGGCTTCTTTCTTCTTCTTCTATTGGTTGCAGCTTCTCAAAAGGATTCTCTAACTTCCTTTTCCCTTTTTTATGTTTTTTTAGTGGTCCGAAAACACTCTTTTCTCACACTCTTTTAGTGATTCGAACATTTTTATGATTTACTCGAGAATAAGAAATTCTCTCCTCCCCCACTTGAATTTTTTCTTTCGTTTTTTTCGAGCAATTTTTTGCCCTCCGGAAATGTCTATTTGTTCTGCTGCCCTTTTACTGAAAAGCATTTTAGATTTTCTATTCAACAAAAATCCTTCTTTTTTTCAGAGAACAAAAAACTGTGATGATTGATTGATACATTGCTCATATTATAATCAAACAAAATTTGTCACACGGTGAGTCATTTTGGGGAGAGAATTGATGGAAAATGGAAAATATATTGATTTTGTTTATGTTGGCGAGCCAGAGATGATTTTTTTGTTGGCCAGTTTATGAAAAATGTACCAGATTTTTTTCTGAGGCCATCTGGCAGAATTTTCTTTTTTTTTTTGGAAAAAATTCGGATTTGAATACAAAATCACTTTTCTAAAAGTACAAATTCTCAAAATTTCCAAACTAACAAATTACTTTTTGCCGGCTTATGAGAAATTAACCGAATTTTTCTAGAAATTCTCACAGAAAGTTTTGAAGCTAACAAAATCCTCATTATTTTTCTCCTTGTTAACAACCAAAACACATTTTCTAATATTTACCCAAAGTATAACATCACATTGTCTTCTCGCCGAGAAAAAAAGTCGGTATTTCCTTAGCCAACAATAGTCTTTTTTGATTCAGATGTCATTACTGCCATTAAACACCTTGTCCGAGGCAGGATGTCTTTTCATCGAAGCACGAGTTTTGGGAAATCCGGGTCATGTTATATCACAAATTGGATTGACAATGGATGCTCCAAACACATCGATTGCTGTTTTTTGTGAGTTTTTTTGGGGGGATTTCGAAATTTTCAAAAAATATTGTGAAAAACAAAAAGTAAGCCTAAAGTTTAAAAGTGATATCTGAAAAATAATTTTTTACAACATGGCTCGTTGGAAAACTAGAATTTCTCTCTGAAAATCACAGTTCTGAAATAATAATTTTTTAGAACTGTGTTTCAGGTCCATTCTAAAATCTCAGCATAATATTTTTTTTTTGAAAATAAAACTAGAAATCAAATTTTTTGCAACGTGACCCATTGGAGAAATTTAATTTCCAACCAAATAGATCAAATTATTTCTTTTTTCCTTCAAACGTCACGAAAAATCCCAAAAAGTACAAAAGAATATTCAAATGTTGCATCAAATCCATCTGCTACAAGAACCCAGATGTTTGATATTCTTCTTCATCTTCCCATATCTTCTTTCGTTTTCATTTTTCTCAAATATGTCAAAACTCTTGGGAACACTTTAGTTTCCATCAGTTTTTCTTCTTACAACTAGTATACTCCATTGCAAAAGCAGCAAAGTAAAAAATAAAGATAAACAACACGGGAAAAATCAATTTTCGTTTCCGCAAGAAAAACTGAAACCTGACACTATCTACAAACAAAAACCAGAAGAAATTTTTTCTATTTTCATTCTACCCCCAAAAAAACTGGAGAAGACAATAATGGAAGAGAAATTCAATTCGATTTCTCCCGGAAAACGCACTTTTTTTCTGTTTTCGTTGTTGTTGGAAAATAATTGATGAAGCTTAGGCCTGGGGGTGAAAATAAAAATATACTTGTCAACTGTTTTTTTGTGGAGCCCAAGAGAAACGCGAAAGGAAGGAAAGAGTAATTATTTGCGACCTCGAATTTTCTCGTTGACGACACTTTTTTGAGGAGAAATGAATTATTGATGTGGCAAAAAGTATTAGGAGAGTCGTTTAGTAGTTTTTTTTTGAGGCATGAGGAAATTGAGGGGAAAGGAATGTTTTTTTTTCAGAAAATACATTAAGAATATAAAAACATTTTAGGGTTAGAAAAGATTTTAAAACTTTTTGGACACCGGTGATTTGATTTCGAGATTCAGACAAAGTTAGAGAACCAAAATATTAACAAAAAAACTGAAATTCATGAAGGTGGAACAACAAAAACTTTGGAGGCTCTAGGTACAGCTACTTGAGAACTAGCCGCCCTGGGCGCTGATCCTTGACCATACATAAAATGGGTCCCCTGAATCGGGGTGAGGGGCTTAACTTTTTTCATAAATCTGAAGGGAAGGGGTGCCTAACTTGGCCAATTTTCTGCTGATAATTTACCAAAATTCCCAGATTTGTCCAAAATTCGCTCAAAAATGTGAGGCAGGTGTTTAACTTTGGAAAATTTTCTAGGCGCGGTTACTTAGTGTTGAAGTTCTCGGGGAACCTATTTTATGTATGTCCTTGACAATTCAACTTTCTTGGCGCGACTACTTGAAAACTATGATTTCTAGGCTCGGCTTCTTCGCTTATAAGCTTCACAATTTTTAATTTTAGAACCAAGATTTCAGCCGAGATGTGTTGATTTTTTATTTGATTTTTCTCTAAATATTGTTGCAAAATCTCAAAAACTGCCCTTTCTTTAGGAAAAGGGCCTTTTTTATACCGTGTACTTTTCGGGCATCCTTGTTTAAATATTTTTTCTAAAGATAGATACATCCAGAATCCTAACTGCAAAATTCCCCCATTTTGAAAAACATGTCATAGTTTCAGCCGATTATGCAAAACTGTGCGACCACTCAAAGTCCAACGAAAAAAAACAACAACAATAAAATAATAGAGAAAAAGAGAGTGTAGAGAAATATGACCGGCGGCAATAGTAATAATAATTACGGTAGTGTGTATGTAAATCATATTCAAAACAAACATCCATCATTCACACCTCTCAATTTCATGTACCTCTCAATTTCATGTACTCTCTATTCTAGTTTACCTGTATGCATATTTATTTCATTTCTCTCTCTCGGAAAAACCATCTTCTTCTATGTCTCTTCATTTTCTCCGAGAACAACATATGCCTGTCGGGCGTTTTTGACTGTCTGCGTCTGCGATTCTCTCGTCTTTGTATCATTGCTAAAGAGTAGGAGAGAAGAGAACACATTTTCGCTCTTCTTCTTCTTTTTTTTAATTCCCGGCACCCATGGATGCTGCTGAAATCGAGCTTGTTTTCAACTCGAATTCAGATATTGTTCTATCTTTATTCTCGCCTTTTTCACCGACAAGAGCAACACTAAAAGGTGATTTTTCTTTCTTATTTTTTTCTCAAAAAGGTTTTTTTTCCTGAAAATTCTCAACTTTTTATGTGATTTCGTATATATCAAACATCTGGGATGTGCCAGCTGTTAGTTGAGTTGATGAAAACATCACCGACGAAAAAAATAAGAACAAAAAAACTTCCAATTCTTCTTTGAAGCTATTAAATGTTACCTCGTTTTTGTGTATTTACCTAGAGTGGAAAAAGAGTGGAGATAAGAAGAACAGCCGAAATACAAAAAAAATGATAAATAAATATTTGAGCGCATAATATTTGGAAAATAGTAAAAATTGCACGGAGTTTGATGAAAAACTTGGATTTTTAAAATTAGAGTGAACGGGGCCGAAAAACACAGTGTTACTACCTAAATTTTCTGGGTCTCTAATTTTTTCAAATCTTTTCTGGTAGATCAAAAATATATTTCTTCAGACCTCTAAAATATATAAAATATTGTTTTTTTTCATCACTGAAAATATTTAAATTCAAAAGTTTTCAAAAAAAACAAAAAAGAATTCACCAGTCTTCCTCAAACCTCAACATTCTGAAATTTTTTCAGCTCGAACAAGTGGTGTTCTCCTCGTCGCCGGTGTTGGTTCATTTTTTGCATACCGTGTTGCCACTAACTTCCTCCACAATCGCATTTTTTGGGAATGTATGGAAACACGACATTTTGATCGGATACCAACTGCCGATCGACGATTATTGTATTCTTTTGTGAGTTTTTTTTTGATTTTTGTTTATCACTCACGGAAAAAATATCAAATTAGTGAGATCTGTTCTGATCTGAGATGAGATGTCAAGTTGATTTACGTTTGTTGCAAATTGACTGACAATGATCAGAAAACTTTTTGTTCTCAAGTATGTGCGTTTTGCTAAAAGAAAAAATGGGGAAAAGATAATGTTTGTGGTTTGACGTGCTTTTTTTGATTTTTGAGTTAGGAGAGTTTTTTGAACCGGATTATTGTTTTCGAAAATAAGAAGTTGGGAAATTTGGAAAAAAATATTAGTTCAGAAGAATCATAGAGACTGAAAGCTTGAAAACCTTGCATCAATTTTGAAAAAAAACAAACGTTTCTCTTCACAATTTTTAAAAATGGTTTATCCAAAAAGTACTCAAATTTTGACATCAGAATTTCAGATTCATGTTAAATATTGTATTTTTTCTTAAAATTCAAAAAGTTCTTCTACATTTCTGACCAATATCATCATTTTTGACTCAAATTTCATATCTTCTTGTCGCAACTTTTGTCTAGTCAGGTGTCCTCTTTTCACCCGCTTTCAAAACCAAAAGGTGTCAGTTTTCCACAATTGATTAATTGTTACACCGTTCCGTTCATTATTATTTGAATAAATTCATCATTTTCCAGAATGTTGAAGAAGATGAAGAAGAGAATAAAGAAGAAGAACAAGAACAAGGGGTTACGAAATCAGAAAATGATGAGCAGAAAAGTGGAAAAGATGATGATTCGAGAAGTATTCGATCGTTTTCAATGAGTCAGGTAAGAAGATCGGATGTCAAAAACGGGGTTAAAAATATATTGAGTAAAAATGCACGTAGAATTTATGTAGTTGAAGAAATGAAAAATATTCGTTATGGATCCGGATTGGATTTTGAGATAACTGAGTTCGAAAAACAAGCTTTTCTTTAATTCAATTTAGAAAACCAGGATTTATTTTGGAAAAAAACTATTAAAGCTACGTTGGTTTTTCGATGTTTTTTCTCCGAATTTAGAAACTAAACAATTTAAGTTTAGGTTCACCGTCAAGTTTTCTTTGCTTGTGAGAAATTCGGGTTTTTTTCAATGTAGGCTATATGTTTTAAAATCATCTCTATCTCTCTCTTAAATTTCAGTTCATCTTCAACCTTCTTACATATTTTTTCCCAACAAAAAAACTGGATTTCTTTTCTCTGATTTATCACCTCCCGAAATAACAATCGAAAAAAATAAAAACAAACCCATTAAATCGAAGGTCAATCACCCAATTTCAGCATTCTCTATCTCGTCTAAATCGTGTCCGAAAATCGACAAAACAACTTCGCGGACTCTTAGGAAGTCTCAACGAAAAACCGACGTCGAGAAATGCTGGAATTTTGAGCCGACAAAGTTCAAGATCAATCAAATCGGCAACATCGAATCTTTCAATTGTATCAGCCTCATCAACAAAATCAGCATCGCTTCGAATTGTTTGGGAAGGAAGTCAACCAACTTGGGATGATTCGGATATGATTGCTGGAACATCAACGAATTCAATTGTCCAACGTGTTCCACCAACTGTTTTGTCAAGATTGGGACACGTGGCATCAACAAGTTCCCTGAGAAATGTTGAAGGATCAGTTGGTGATTTGTGTAGCGTATTCAATGATGTGAGTTTTTTTTCTTCTTTGAATTTTAGAATAAATTAAATCATGTTTCCGGATTAGTTATAGCGTGGGAAAGATTAAATAAATAAATAAATCACGTTATTTCACGAGATTTCTTAAAATTGTAGTCTGCAATTCATTTCATTTCCGGATTATGACTGAGAGATCAAAAAATTGATTTTCCTACTCCCTGAAGTTCAAACTTTTTTGAAAAAAATATCAAAATTTCTGGTTTCAGGTAATGTCTGTTACTTCAATGGTTGAAGAAGATTATCTGCCTGATGTTGATGAAGAAGAACCAGAAACATCGGAAGGAATTTGGCAGAAATGTCAAGTTGATAATAATAAATATATGTATCAAAGTTTTGCCGATGAAACGGAATCCGAAAAAGAATCACCTGGATCTAGAATATATAACGGACATCCTAAGCATCCAGAAGAACATCAAGATGTTGAAGATCTTCTAACTCCACAAGATCCAATGATTCGAAGTAATAATTCGAAAAGAAGTCGATCGATGTATGATAGCGCGATTGGTGGAGAAATATCATCGGAAGAAGGATCGACATGTCCGACAAGATTATATGCATTGATGGAGGGAGATAATTTATCGATTATTGCACCAAGTTGTGCAAGTTTGGAATGGTGTGATGATTTAGATCGACAGAATCATCGATTGGATTGGGATTATGAGGAAGAAGAAGTAGAAGAAGAGGAATATCGAGTTGCTTCAAGTTCGGTAGGTTTTTTAATCCTATAGAATTTATGGCCAAATGTTTCGATTCTAGTTTTTGGTATAATTTTGTATAAAAAAAGTTTTTAAATCGTACCAAAATTTTTTTCGAATAATACGATTCTCAAAACTTTGATGCAAAATCTGAGCCCCTCGAGCTTTTTTTGAGCCGAATATCTGCTAGTCAATGACATTTGGCCAGGAAATTATATTTTTCCGAACTTCAGAAATATCAGAACATCAAAAATTAAAAAAAAAATTCAGAAGTTCTATTTTTAACTATAAAACCAGCCTGTTATGGGCCAGCAGAAAACAATTTTGAAAAAAAAATAAAATTTGAATTTTTTGATCTCAAAAATCCTCCAATGATCCTAAAAACCTTGATTTTTTTCCAAAAAATAAGATAAATATATATTTCAGCTGATCGAAATCAACTCTCAATATGCTCCAAAATCATCTCGAGATCTAATGGTTATGGCATGTGAAATGTTCCAACCCTATTCTCCACCTTTCAAAGTAAGTTTTATTTTTTTCATTTCTGCCAAGAACCCCTCAAAAGTTGTGTTGTTTTTATCAATTATTCATTCATTCCGATTTGCGACGCATATTTATTTTTCCTATATACATATTTAATAATTCCTCAAAATGACGTTTGATCGTTTCAAATACCACCGTGATTAATTTTGCAGCCTGAATTTTTGATAGTTTGAAATACTTTGAACTTTGAAAAAATACGGGAAATTTGGAGGAAATTAAACTTTTGCAACATTTTCTTGGTTTGAAAACAATGACGCTTTCGAAATTTTCGTAGAGACTAAATCCTAGAGATTACTAGGTCGATTTGTCATTTTTGAAGTTTTTTTTTTGGGACAGAAACCACTTTTGAATGATGGAAATCAAAATTTTACAAACAAAAAACGTTTCAAGAAATCTGAAAAATCTGAAAAAAATTATGACGTGGAAAATGGAAATCTAGGCGCGGCTTCTGATCAGGCTGATTCTCTAGGCTCGGGTTCTTAACAAATAGGTTTTTAAGGCTTGGCTGCTAAACACACAATAAACCAAGAATCTATTATTCAATAATATTCTGAAAACATCACAAACTTTGCCACATACAATCTAACTTTATTTTTTCCAGCAAATTCAAAATCTCTATCACAAACATCGTTTAAAACGCATTGGCCTTATCAATCCCTCAAACTCTTCGGAATCGCTATTCTCATTGTTCATCCGCTCCTGTCTCTACCACAAATGCTCACTATTGCGTGACGTGTCATGGAGCTCTCTTTCAAAGGTTAGTTCATTTTCTTCCTCCTAATTAAAAGCAAAAAAAGTGACGTTTTTCCCATTTTCTCTTTGCTGACCAAAGCAACAATTGTGATAGATATTTAGAAGAAAAAAAGGCCGAAACAAAAAAGGAGAGTTACAGTACCCAAGGGAGTACGAGATTTCTTCGGTTGAATAAGCTTTGAGTAGGAGGTTTTGTTAGGGCGGTTAAAAATAGAGTCATTTCATTATTTATTTATAATTCGGGTCAACTACTAATCGAAAACTTTATTCATTTCATTTCATTTATTCTCTGTCGAGGAAAACCCGCGCATTTTGCTGGAAACACACTCAATAAAAAAAAACAAAAATGATATTTAGTAGAATTAGATGAAATTCGTCGCATACAGAAGAGAGAACAAACAAGAACTGATTTATAATTAATATCGAATTTGAACTGACTTAAAGCGAATGTTGTTTTTGTTTTTGAAGGAATTGTGGGAAATTGGTCGGCGTGTTGCATAGATTGAAATTACAAACACAACGGAACATGTATTCTGATGTTTTTATACTTCGCATGAAATGATAGTCGTATTTCTAAAAATGTATCAAATGTTTTTGTTTCGATTTAATTTTTCGTTGGTACTTACCTCGTAAAGACAAACTGTGAGCACGCTGTAATTCTTGACCGATGATTTGAATGTAGCATCATATGCTTGAACTGAATCGATTTCGGGTCCCACACCGAACACTCTACCCGGACCATCGTTTTTTGGAACAAGTGAACAATAAGTGTAATCATCGCTTGTCACTTCGATTATTTCATCAGTCTGAAAACTTAACATTTTCTGAAATCATTGAGATTTTGTTTAACTTACCACTGGATGGTTTTCGTAACATGTTAGTGCTACAGTACTAGAAACAAAGCCTAGTAGAAGCAAAAAGTGGATCGAGTTTGAGAACATCGACATTCGAAGTGAAGAGCTGGAAATTGTAAGCATGCCTTTTATAAACGAAAATGGGCGGAGCTTATGAGCAGGCAGAGCTAAGTAGCATTTCATTTTTTGTGTCGTGTTGATCAGAGGAAAAGGGGGATTTCAGAAAGATATTAGAATAAGGAGAATATTCATGCAGACTGGAAAATGTTGAGGAGTTCAAAAACTATGTGATAGATATATTCATCTTACGTTTTTCTTGCACAAAATAATGTTTTCCTAGAATGAACCGTCATTAAGAAACAAAGTCTCGTGACTATTTTGAAACATCTTTTTACTTACTTTGGTCTCTTGGGAATTTGATTGAACTCGACAATTGTTTGCAAACTAGAAAAACACATTCAGGAACTTTATAGTGAGAAATTCGGAAACGAATTCGAAAATTATCGATTTTAGAGATAATGTGAATTTTTCAAATGTATTGGGAAAAAATTCTCAAAAATTTATATGCAAGATTTTTCGCACCAGAATATCCCCTTCTAGGTTACATGGTAAATCTTATGAAAATTCTACTGAAAATGTCTTGAGATCGTCAATCTTTCAGACTTTTTTCAATTTCTTGAAGTGCAAAAGTTTTCTCAAAAATCTCAAGCCAGCCGACATTTTTATTTGTTCCAGACCACACAAAAAATTTGAAAAAAAAATTCCCATTCCAGATCCCAAGAGACTCTGAATCACATTTTAATAAAAAAAAAGTTCTAGAGATCCGAAATAGACATCTTATGAATACTGTAATTACGTAGTTGTCCAATTTCCCGATCACTGATTTCATAGATAATTTAAATTAACTCGACTTGAATGAACTCTTCAATTTTTTCAAAAGTACGTCATATTATTTGTCCTTTTTGATGTGCGCGAAAAAAAGGGAAGAGGGATATTTTAAAATTGACCTTTTTGGAGTCGAAAAAATGAAAAGAGAAGTGCATTTTGAATCTTTGAACTTAATAATAATAATGTTATTTCCGGTTTGAACCTAAATATTGCAACAAATGGAAATGAACAAAAAAAACAAAAATACATCGTTTAATGACGCAAATATTTTCGAAATGTTTCGTGATTACGAAAAAAAGGAAGGGGGAAGAAAGGTGCTTGCATCATGTTTGGCGCAACGCCAAAAAGTACTGTAGGTGGGAAAACATGTTTCTTTTTCTGTTTCGAAATTCATGCGAAAGTTTGAAGGGTGATGTTTTTTTGTGAAATAACAGGTCCGCAATTATGCGTCAGTATTTTCAATGAACTATAAAAATACTTAAAAGTTAGCTTGCGAATTCCGAGAGAATTACACAGAAATCAATTATTAGTGCGATAGAGCAAACTTTATTTTAAAAAATAGTTTCGAAAAGTGGAACCTTTTTGGGGCGCCTTGTTCTTATTAAAGTTTTAAGTGAGAAGGTTCCTTGAAGAAATACAAATCATTGTTTGGTTATACATAGTGAAAAGGTCATAGGTTGAATTTCTTATGCATTTTTGATTTTTCAATTTTCACGTCATTCATTTATTCATTGTTCAAAAGTTCAATCCTAAATTTAGAAGACGTGGGCCAACAAAAGCTGAAAATTAAAACAACAAAAGCGTAGAATGAGATTTAATTAAAAAACCAAAAAATAAAACGTTTACGTAAATAAATTATTCCAGAGACTCGAAAATGCAATTTTGGAATGTGATTTTATGCGAAAATGGCCGGGATTGTCGATGGAAACAATGCGACAAGAATTGAAACAATTATTTGATTTGGTGAGCGAAAATGAAGGGGGATTACCGTTTTTTGTTTTTGACATCCTTGAGACGAAATGGAAAAAACACAAATCTGGGAATTTTTTTCTGGATGAACAGAACGGAGAAAACATCAGGGAACAGGATTTGGATTTGGATTTAGATTTGATTCAAGATTAAGCTTAAGCCTAACATAAGATGTCTGTAGTTCTTTTGATCGGATGATTTGATTGGTTTTGAAATCAAGAAATTTTTTCGTACGCTTACAATTAGGATAATGAATTTTTATTTTTAAAAAATAGAGCAAAAATAGATTCATTTCAAAATTTAAAAAAAACAATTTTTTTAGTCATCAAATTCTTGCTCAACAATATCTGATTCTCATACACGTGCCTTTGAAGTGATGTTGGTTCTCGAAGCGAAAAGAGCCTATGATGAACGACTTGCTGGATTATTTTGTGGTGATTGGTTTAATGTTGATAGCCCAAGAGATGTTATGACAAATTTAACTGAACCCGGAAGATATTTGGAGCCTACTGTAAGTATAATCCTTTTTTTCTATTCTTACGAAAAATGATGTGATATTTATGATATCAGCTGTCTCTTTCTTTTTTTTTTTGGAAAAAAATCAGAAACAAATTTCAGCTTATGTGGAATTTGATCTCTCGAATCAGCGCGGTTTCAATTGATCTTCTCGATTGTCGACAATTATCTGAAGCTCCTGAAGTTTATCGATTTTCATCGTCGAAAAACTCTCCGACAATTACGTGGCTTCAACTTGGCGCAACTTCACCTCTTCCACTTTTTTATATCCCAGATGATATTGAATAACCTAATAGAACCTAATCATTTTTATTTAATTTTTTTTCGAAATTTTACGGGTACTCATCAATATTTTTTTATTCAATTAGATTCCTTTTCAGTTTTTTTCCGGGTTTCTCAAAATTCTTTTCATCCCATTTTCATTATGGGAGATCTTCCAATCGTCGATTTGAAGAAAATGTAATTTTTTCCCGGTGTAGTTTTTCAATGTGCTCTCACAACAGGTTTAGAAGTTAGGCGAAATAAATGTGTTATTTTTTTTGCGATGTCAGAATATTCAGGAAAAGTTGCAGGTGTTTGAAAATGCCTGGGTGGTGAGGACGTCAGAATTCGTCGAAATAATTAATTAGAAAAATTTTGGAAAGGGTGGGAATTTTTTTTTTGATTTTGTGGACTTACAAGGGAGATTTAAGATTTTTTTTAGAAAACAAGATGATCTTTAAAAATATTATGATAGAAAACTTTGACGTCATTAGAGATTTTGCAGAAATTTTCAGAATAAAAATAAATGTGTTATGAGTCACAAATTTTACTGAAAGTACTGTATTTCAAGTGTTTGTTTTTGGAGAAAAACATATCAAATTTCAATAATTACTTGTGAAAATGTCTGAATAAGTAAAGCTTCAAATTGAACATTTTCAATAAAAAAAGTAATCCGGTTTTTCAGTTTTTCAAAATATAGAACTTGGCCCGATCCAGAAATTGTGAAAATAGAGACCGATTTAAAAAAAAGGGAAAAAATTAGAAACCATTCAATTATAGTCCATAGTGTCGCGAAAATTTAAAGAATACAAAAACAAACAAAAATTTATTCAATTCAATTTCTTCAATTTATAAGCCTCAATTATTGGTTTTTTGAATTCATATGGTTCAAAAATCCGATCATTTTTCTTCAAATTTCCATAAACTTTCAAAAATTCTTCGCGGTTTTCTCGATTTTCAAATTCAATGTAGATTTCGCCAGCTTTACAATCAGCATTTTGCAAGTGAAAATTGATATTTTCACATTTCAAAACTCGACAAATCGTTTTCATAAAATCCAAATCCTGTTTATTGATTAAATCAGCAATCAATTCATAAGTATCGTTCTCCAAAATTGTTCGATCTTTGATTACCAGAAAATTTTCAGGATTTCCTCGTCTTTTTTCAGGTTTTCCTAATTTTTTCGACTGGAATTCCGTTATTTCGAAATATCGAGGGTCGCCTTTGATTGATATCAGCTTCTAGAATCTTCAAATCCCATTTTGTTGAAGTGAAGTTTAAAATTCCTAGAACTTTTCCAGGGAACTTCTGAATCTCCTCGATGAGTATTTTTGTTTCCACTAAATCCAGATTTTTCGGACGTGAAATCAATAAAAAATCGAAAGAGTTTCCAGTTTGATCTTTGAAGTTTACAGTCAAAAAATATCGATTGAATTCGAAAATATAGTCATCCGGATCTTCATATATATATCCATCCTGCTTTTTTGCCAAACACAACAATCCAGCATGAATATTGATTTTCACAATTTTATAGTTTTCAAACTCGCATCTCCCGTTAAAATTGTAGTTATCATCAACGATTATAAATATTAGATCGACTGAATTAGTTGGTTCCAAAAAATCAAATATAGTCGACACGTGGATTAGACAACATTTCAAAGGCGCTGGCATTTTTGAATGAAAATATAGGTTTTTTGAGAAATTGAAAAATATTGACTAAACAAATAGTATTTCGCAATATAAAGGAGGAAAAAAGAAAAGCGTTTGATAAGATTTTATTTGCCAAATGAAACAATTTTGAAAATGATGTGATGTATCCACGTTATAGTTCCTGGTTTTGAAGGTAAATGTGTAGATTTCGAAATTTTTCACTATTTCCTAGATTTCGGAAATCTGCGCAAATCAAATTTCTCACAGATCTAAAAATCAAACAAAAAACCGGAACTCTTTGGATCTACCTTGCTCAATGAAAAATCGGACTTCCATAATTGCGTTGTCCCGAAAAATTCTTTAAACCGGCAAACAATTTATTTCACAGGAGAAACGAAAAGTGAAGTGAGATCCGTTATTTAGAGGAGGTACATAGACGCAATTTTTGATTTAGTAAAATTCAAACTTTTTTGAAAAACGACATGATTGACGCGTTCTTCTTTCCAGTTGTTTTTTGTTGTCCTGGTGGTGGAGCAGAAATTTTTGGTTTTGGCTGAAAACTCGAGATTTCTATAACGACACTGGAATATCGAAAAATGGTTACCTTCTCTGGACTTTTTTCGGGAGAACATTCGATGGTTTTGTTGACTTCTTTGGATACTGGAAAAATTTTTGTATTTTATAATACTTGCGCAATTTTCATTCAAAAAATCTTGCCTAAAAATCCATCTTCATCAACAAAAGTTTCAACAACTTTTTCAATTTTGGTAGTTCTTCTTCGTTCTTCTGATGGTTTTTTCGATCCAAACTTTTTGGGTGAATTCTCAACTTCCATTTTTTCCTCCTCATCTTTCACTTGTTCTAATTCATCATCCGATTCTTCTCTAATCAATGGCTTCTTTTTCGCCGAACTTTTACCATTTTCTTCATTCAAAGCTCGTTTTCTTTTTGGTTTCTTCTCTTCTTTTTCTTTTTCCGGTGATTTTTCTTTTTTAGGTGTTGGAAGTTTTGGTTCAGTGTCAGCTTTGTCAAAAATATCATCATCTTCATCAATTTCAACTCTCACTCGTTTCTTTCTGAAAAATAATCCAAATTATTATCTCACAGAAAATACTGAAAAACCTACTTAAAAACTGGAGAAGGTGACTTCTCAACAACTTTTTCTTCCACTTTTTTCACTGGAGTCGTTTTCTTTTTCTCAATTGTTTCCTCTTTTGGTTTTTTCGTAAACATGCTCATCAAACCATTCGATTTCTTTTCAACTGGTTTTGATTTCGGTTCAGGTGTTTTTTCTTTAACTTCTTCTTTGACGACTTCGGGTTTTGACACTTTTTTTGTAATCACAGTAGGCACTTTAACATTGGCTAAGTCATCATTATTATCCCATTGTCTACCATAGATCCGAGTTTCTTTTGGGTTAGTCCGTTGAATACTGTAGATTTTTGTAGAAATCACATTTTTAAATTTAGCTTTCGCAATTTCCAATTCTTTCTGTGGGACTATGAGATTCTTTCTAATTTCACAGCTAGGATTCGAAATGAAAGGAACATCTGAAGAATCAATAACACCACAAATTTCATAAAGTGCCCAAAGTTGACCATTTGATTCATTTTTCTGCAGATATTCTTCAAGAAGTTCTCTTGACTTCTCAATTGAAACATTTTCTTCTTTTGCATACTTTGATGCTGTCAACGGATCACAAACATCTTGCAAAGAAGTCATATCTAAAAATATTGTTTTAATGAGATAACTTTGTATAATAATCTTTATAAATAATTATTTATGGTTAATCAACCATTGAAATAACACATTTTTTTCAAATTAAATAACAATTTTTAATTATTTATGTATCTATTCATTCTTCTAAAAAAGCTAAAAACAAAAAAACCTAATTATCATCGGGTAATAAATTGATTTCATCCGTATTAATATCATAATCAACAAATGCGGAATCCAGGTTATGCCATCTTCCAAGATAACCAACATCAACAATACTATTGTAAAATTCTGTCCATGGCCAATCTTTTAAATTAGGATCTTGGGAGGAATATACACGCAGCTGAAAAAATAATTATATTCGTGATTTGTTCGAATCAAAGAACAACTTACATTGTCATTTTGTTTCGTTGATAATAGAAGTGAGAAAAACCACAGATTATAATGATGTAGACGATTTTGAGCGATCAGGAAATTTCGATTTGTTAACGTCGACGCAGTTGTCGGATTATGTTCACTTTGTGGCACCAAAACCATACGTTGCCTCAGTTCGCATAAATGTTGTTTTAGTGAAATTTCAGAAGGATTTGTTTTATAAGCATATCCAATGAATCCAAGTCCACTAAATACCACCGCTGCTTTTAACGGACGTTCTTTACATCCTGTCACTGTATCCATTGCAACCGTTTTATAATCGTTTGCCATATTTTTGATATATTCCTTGAATTTCTGCCCGCATCGTTGAAAAAACCCGCGAACTTTTACTGCGGCCATATTCTATATTCTACTGACTCTGGAAAAATTGATTGAAAATATTACAACTGGTTTTTTGAGGTGAAAAACAACAAAAACAAAGTATTTTTCAAAAAAATAAAAATAAAATGCAGTACGACACTCCGTTATGACTTTGCGCTTCTTTGAGTCTCACAGCGCGTTTCAAAGTACGGTGGCACTCTATTTATCTGTGTCAATAGGCGGTGTGTCGATTTACGTTGCAGTTTATTTTTTGTTTTCTGTTTTTTCACGGGAAAACGTGATTTATTCCATTTCTTATTTTTCTCACTTGAGACATGACGTTTTTGTTAGTTATTCATCTAATTTCAGTTGAATTTAATTTTTATTCGGAAAAATAGGATTTTTTAAAGTGGAGAACTTCCAATTTGCGATTTTTGAACGTTAGTTGTTTTCCTAGATCCATCATCTTTCTTGAACATAGGATGAGTTAGGTAGAAATACCAAGAAATCACATTAACTCTGAAATCGATAAAAAATGGTCGAATAATCATTATATAGGGATAAATCGGAGATCTAAGAAGATCGGTTCCCTGTAAATAGTTTTATTGATTAAGTTATATTCTATCAACTTCAACGAACTCTCATTGCCATTGAAACCAGTAATGGGACCAATATTAGCAGCATGGTTACTGTAAGTGTTTTCTCAGCTTTTGATATTCGATTACTTTGCATATTTGATGCTCTGAAATCTACCACGTTATGTTTATTCGAAATATCATAACTTACATCTGAATTTTCGAATTCATCTTAATCTTGATCAGCATATAAATATTTAAAACTATGATTATAACCATAATCAAAACTGAGAAAACAAGATGTAGAACGTTCGGAACTTGGTTATCGTGCAAAAATGTTGAGCTAATGATTGCTGCTCCAAACTGAAATGGCTCATCGAGTTGTACACAGTAGCCTGTGCTCAATATAAATGGAACCATTATCAAAGCTCCGAATAAAAGTGCTAATGGTGATCCTATATTCATTGAGAGCGAACATAACTTCAAAAAAAATGCTGATTCACTTAAAAATGTGTTTTTTCTCACCCGTTCATGATCTCTAGGCGAGTAAAGTACAAGAACTCGTATGAAACAAAAAAGTAGAGTGTAAAACTGAGAAATATAATAGGCTGAAAAATGTGCTCCGAAAAGATGATGAAGAATATTATCGTCTTGTAAATATGCACAATAATGGGTCATATAAGAAGTCGAAGGAATTCGAATTGTTGCAAAATCTGAGAAAACATAAATACAATTCCAGATTTGTGACAATAGAAAAGCATTCAATACATGTATTCCTAGATTCTGAATTTTCTTCTTATTGCAATAGTAGAAAATATACATTTTCATTGTCACACAAAATGATGGAAGAAGGCATATTGCAGTAATAATAGTTATTATTGAGATATAGTCGAATTTATAGTAGAAATCTTTGTATTCCGAATATTCTCCGATTATTTTATAATTATAAAATGAACGGGGTTTCGTTCCGTCCATGACTGGGATTAGTGACAAATAAGTTCAGAAAAAATCACCTGCCTATGAGTTAGAGTACATTTTGATTTCCCCTTAAATAGGCACCAATCTTTGTTTTCTCACACACACGCGCTTTTCGTAGACTTTATCTTTTTGGTCGTAGTTTGTATATAATTTTTGCAAATCATTCAGATGTCGGCTCCACTCAGACACCCAAACACTGTGGTTCTTCAACCACCAACCGTTACCGTCTCTCCACTTATTCGTTTCGGACGTTACGCGGCTCTCTCACTTGGTGTTGTATATGGTTAGTTTTTTTAATAATGAAAATATCGTAATATAGTTTTTAAAATTATTATTACGTGTGCTTCAATATTTTGAATTCGACAGTTTTAATCAGAAATATCTATTTTCAAGCAAAATTATTTTGTCACAGAATGATAAATCTTTTTTTTTGATTTTTGAGTAAAACGTGATCTATCATTCAAAAATTAATTTTACAAATTTTCCTCTTCAATTGTTTTTAGACGTATCAGAAGAAATCAGAAGATCTTTGATCTAAAAAATTTACGTGTGATGTAATTTTTGAAATTTTCTGAAAAAATTTAATCACATATTCCCAGGTTTCTTCCGTCTCCGTCAAATCCGTGAATATCATGCTGATATTAGAGAGTGGGAACACGAGAAGGCTGTTGCTGCTGCTCAAGAAGCCGCCAAACAAAAGAAATGGCTCGCCAAGGACGAAATGAGATACCTTATGCAAGTAAGTTCATTTTTAATTTTCACTAAATTATATTTTTCATTCGTAATTTGAATTTTTCACTAATTATTTGAATTCAGGTTGTCAACCTTCCATTCGACGAAGGAGTCAAGCAATTCGGAGTCGCCGATCTCTACAAGGAAGACTAAAAGGTACATTTTCGAAAAACAAACGTCATCGTCCAATTTTTCGAATTTCATGCTAATTAAAAGTGTATTTTTAATTTTCTCGTCGTCGTCGTTTTTTCATTGTTTTAGAGCAGATATAAAGCCGATTCTAAACTAAATTTTGGAAACGAAAAAATGTTATGAGCCAGTCAAAAAATCACATAATCTTTTGGTCAATTAGGAAAGGAAGGGATTTCGGGTGAAATTCAATAATTTAGAATGTAAAAATATGTGATATGAAAAAATCAAAAGACGGCTAGAAAATAGGTTCCAACAAACATAGAATTGAAAATACAGAAAAAAAAGAAATCCTAGAAAATTGGAAAGACCGGATAAGTTGACAAAGTGAATATGAAAAACATTATGGCTAGAATGCAAAAAAAAAACATAAAAGGGACCGTATTTGAGAGTGCAAATAAAATTTTAATTATCAATATCAGCTATTGGTTCTTCAGTTGGTTGTAACTGTTTACAATACTGGAATAGAATCTTCTGATAATATTCTCGAGGCGTCAAAGTTCGCGCAGTCGAACATCTACTTGTATTCAAATCGAGACTTTCCATACTTTGTAAAACTCGATCTGATGCAAAAGATAATGTTCGAGGATGTTCAATCCATTTGAAATAATAAATATCCGGTGGAACATAAGGTCGACCACCAATCCAATTCAAATCTGGTTGTCGACCATTTATTAGACAATCAAGCAGATATTCTTCGGGTAATTGAGCAAGTTTATTGAGTTGCTCTGGTGTCAAACCATAATTCTTTTGAAGGAACGCGACATATCCAAAGACTTCACCAAGATGAACAACCTACAAGTTTTGTTTATTTTATGAATGAAAAATGTGACTCACTTTTCCACCAATTGTCATGAATGATCTACCAAGACTTCGACCATAGAAATGAATATCTCGAATATATTCAGAACCAACGAGATCTACAAGTTGTTGAATTTCTCAAGATAATTTCTTATATTCAGTCTAAAACTCACCAATACACATTGTTGTGATAATCAATCCAAGAACAATATAGGCTAAAGTAGCTGGGAAGAACTCAACATTCAACGGAACAATATCACCAAACCCTGTAAAGACATGGGTTTTGAGAAATAAGAACTATTCTAGAATAAAACATACCGATTGTTGTAACCGTAACAAAACAAAAATAGAATGCTTCGAAAAACGTCCAAGTCTCCCAATATCGGATGAAATAGGCACCACCCGCAACGTAACCTAAAAATGAGTGATCCTTTTCTCGAACTTGTGCTCAACTCAGACGAAAACTTACCTAACATAATAAAAAGAATAAATACGACTGATACCCGTCTTTCATGATGTGGCGGTTCGATGATTTCTACATCGTTTTCTCGACCCTCCTCATTATCACCATTTTCACTATTTTGAATATCGCTAATGTCTGAAATGATTTCATATTTCAGTTTGAAATTGAAATTCAAAAACTAACCATCAAAAGTTCCAGCTTCACTAATATTATCTCTTGCTGATTTCTTTTTTCGTCCAGTTCCACCACCAGCACTCGCAGCAGTTGCAGCAATCGGTGCATTGTTGTTATTGTTATTGTACATCTTTTGCTGACGTTGGAGAAGTTCAATTGTTGGCATCTGTAAGAATTTTGGTAAGCAAATGTGTTAAACATTTTTGAATTGAGCGTTTTTGGATTTTAAACCAAAAGTTCTGCGAAAATAGTCTTTTTCGGCTAATGTAACGGACTTAGCTCAACTTGGGAAATTAGTTATGACGTGGCAAAAGTTGAGAATTTTAACAAAACACCACTTGATCACAAAACCTTTCCCAAATCGCTCACCTGTATATTAGTCCTCCTTCTTAGCCTAACTCGACAACATAACCATTTAAAACACTTCCAACAATGCGCACAACACATATCCATCGCATTTCGATAAACATTATGCACCCAAATAATTCCACCAGATAGAAATCGACCCATGTCAGCAATTGTGACAAGAATCAATGGAATACCAAGAAGTGCATAAAATATGATGGCTACTCGACCAGCAGTTGTTCGAGGAACAATATGACCATATCCTACAAAAACACTGATTTTTTGTTTTGTTTTTTCCCTCTCTCCGATTTCATTGTCAAAAAAAATGATGTCAAAAAAACTGAAATGAGATTAGGTTCCAAATGAATGGGCCCTAATCTTGTCAATCAAAGTGCTTTTGGATTACTACTGTACCTATAGTTGTAATTGCTGTCCAAGAGAAGAAAATACTTGAAGCAAATGACCATTTAACTGGACCTGTTCCTGTTATAATATCATCTGGTGTCATATAATTTTTTGTATAATCGAGAAACACATCACGTATCAGACGATTCATTCTGAAAAATTGAGTAGAAATTAGAGAAGCTCATTTTTTTTTTGCCCAAAAAAAAATAAAAAAAATTACCCCTCATCAGCTGTCTGATTCCATAATTCAATACTTGTATTATTCCTAAACATATTGATCAATGTTGTTCGAACCTCTGTTTTTGTGTGATTTATTCTTTCTGATGTTTCGGTCCGAAGTAGTTCTTCGAATGGTTTTTCATACTGTAAGGATGTACATATTTTATTAGTAACTATTATTCTCTGAATCTCGGTGAATTTTGTCAACTTTAGTCCCACTTCTAGAATTGTGTGAACATTGTGGAGAATTTTGAGGTTTTGCAAGTTCGAGAAATTAGAATTTAAATTTAAAATAAGGTATCTCACAACGTTAAATTTTAAAAAAATTTCAAAAATCAGTTCAATCAGTTTTTTTAAAAACTCACATAATGAAATATAGTTGCTCCTAATAATGTATAAACCATGGATAATGCAACAAGTCCAATATGAGGTAGAGCTATCCGAAGATTCTGCAAAAAATCTCGTTTTTCCAAAGATCCCTTCAAATTTTTTCAATACATAATATCAAATAAAATGCACCCATTTACCCCTTCTTTGTTTCTATTTTTCTCTGCGATGTGCAAAAAAGTGTGGAAATGTTTGGATGGTCCCCGAGGAGGAAAACGAAAGCTCGCGCGTAGGGCGAGCACCAACCAAAAAAAAAGTTGACGTACTATGAAGATTTATATATTTTTTGGATCGAAAAATTGGTGGAGAGATAGAAATTGGGAACTTTTTGCGAATGGAAAACATATTTTATGACAACCTTTTGGGTTGTGAAATATTGAAGTTCGAAGGGAAAAGGTTAACATTTGATAGAAAGTCGGTTGAAAACTTTGAGAATGAGAGTTTGATATTTTTCAAAAAACCATATCCACAAATTTGCAAATTGAAAATCGGAACCAAAAAATTAGTTGATCCATTATTGATTTTTGGATTTTAATTTAAAAATGCCCTACACAGCTCCACAGGTATTTCAAAATGCACACACAGCTCCTCAAAAATTCGGTCATTTTTGACTATTCATCATAAAATTCATGAGAAGTCCCTAAAACTTTCCAAGAAGTTTCAAAAAATTTGACCATTTGCATTACAGTTTTCAACTGAAATCTCTAGAACCCTAACTTCTACAATGTAAAAATTTAATGTGAAATTTTTTGAGCCACATGTTTTTTATGTTTTCTGATTTTTATCCTGAACTTCTATTTCGACTTTTCAATTTATATTTGCGAAAATCAAAAACATTCAAAACTATTTCCACATCCCAAAAATAACCAACCCTTTTCCATCTAGCTTTCTTCTCCACCGGCTCATCAGGCTCATCATCCAAATTCTCGATCTCACCCTCATTTTTATCCAAATACAAGTTCAATCGTTCCGCGCTGAAAAAATTGGGGTTATGGAAATTGTATTGTTTTCAGTGTCTGAAAATTCAGCTTCGGATTTTTTTGTCAGATTGGAATTTTGAACTCCAAAACTCCTGGCAGCTTTTTTAATTTTAGAATTTTTTGATCAGATCGAAAAATAGTTTTGAAGGTCCCGCCCAAATTATTTCAACAGGCCTCCAAAAATTCTACAAACATTTTTTTTGCCCATTTTCCAGCAACCAACATGTGTTTGTTTGTGTGTCCGAAAAAAGATTAGAGTTCGCGCATCACTCACTTTCCGCAAAAATGAATGATTTCCCCCCATTTCCTATGTTTTTGTTTTGTTTTGTTTTGTTTCAAAATTGTTGTCCTAACAGGTGACATGTATACGTCAAAAAAGAGAATTGAAAGAACAAGACATGAAGTGTGTAATTCTCGAAATCAGTCAGCTTCATTTCATTTTATTTTATTTTATTTTATTTTAGTGGTCATTATTTGAAATGAAATGAGAAGAAATGGAGGAAGAAGAAAAAGAAAAGAACATTTCGGTTAATTGGGTAGTTTAACAGAGTTCATTTTATTGTTATACTTTGCGAATCACTTTGATGAATGAAGTGGTCTATTTTTAGAAGCTAGCTCCCCAAAAAACCTACAAATGTCTGCTTAATCTGAATCGACTACTTGGTGGAATCCAATCTGATCCATAAAATTGTGCAGATAATCTACCATGAACATTCATAATAGAAAAATAATAATATGAGAATTATTTTGCAAAAAAAAGGAGTGAACAAAACTAATACAAAGTCATGTAAGAGGAAAAGTAGTAGTTGTTCGTGTAAATTATTTATCATGTGGCACATAATGCATTTTTCGATTTTTTTCGATTTCAGGTTCGTGTAATTGACCGGAAACCCCCTTACTTTGTTATTCCACCGAATCCCTGAATTCTCAGAAAAAAAACTGTCGTAGTTCGCAGAAATGTTCCTTTGCCTACAACACACACACACATACTTCTTTCTTTCGTTTTTTTGTTGTTCACTAATTGCCCATCATCTATTATCTATCCTCGTCTGTCGTTTTTGCCTCGTTTTTCTCCTGTCTGTTTTTGTTGCGCGTTTATTTGGGCTCTCTGGACAGAGGAACCAAAAACGGAACGAAAAAAAACGAGGCGAAAAGATTTATGACAGACTGAAGGAGAAACTGAAGGAGATTGGAAGAGGAACAGAAAAGTTGGACTATTTTTGGATTACCTAATTTTTGAAAAGCAAGTGCGCTCTAATGAACTAGAATTTTAATTATGAAATAAAAATTCCAGAAGAAAACATTTACAAATAATACGTGATTTTTGAAACGTAAAATTTTTGAGAAATTAATTTTCAAATATTTTTCGAACAAAAATGATATATTTTGAAAGTAGTAGGAGTCCGTGGAGTTTTGACAAAACACTCAAAAAAAATTTTTTCGAACTTTGATAATTCAGTTATTAGACTAACACGAGGACTCTCGAATGAACGGAAAATTGAAAAAAATTAATTCAGAAATTCAAAAAAAAAAATGTTTAACTCGACTTTCAGAATTTTTCGCTTGCGGAAAACTCGAATTACATTTCAAAATTCACCGAAAAAACTCCAAATCACTCTACTTACCTCAATTCTTCAGCATCGTCTGCTAATGGAAGTACAACACTTCCACTCGCAATTTGTTGTAAATTAAAAAGTGAAGGTGGCGATGATGGCGGACCCATCGATAAACCCGGCGAACTCGGTCGATGTTGTCTTGAAGTAGAAGGTTGATGTGAAGATGGTGGACATGGTGTCGATGCTCGATGTTTCATATAAAGTGGGTTAAGCATTTTCAAATTGGTGTCGCCAAATTGGCGGCGACCACCACCTTCTCTAGTATTAGTTGTTCGTCTCGATGCCTATTTAAAATTTGTGAAATCGATTGATTTGTGTTGTCGATGATGTTGATGGTTTTGTTATTCCGCAGACACCACATTGATTCATGAATGAGTTGCGGAAAACTGGGAAGATAAAAATTCGGGTTGAGAATGATAATTAGAATGTGAGAATAACAAAACCTTTTGAATCGGACTAAAATTTTGGAAAATAAGTATTTGCTCAAAAAAAAGGCCGCCCTGATCCAATTCAAAAATTTCCAACAACAAAAAAAAACAAGATGAAGATTCATGTCAAAATTTTATTGTCTCTTCGCTCCTCCTTTTTTCTTTGTGTAAATTGGCGACAATTGGTGGGGTAAGAGAAAAAAGAACAGAGCATGAAGGGAAGAAAATGAAGAAAAAAAAAAGAATATAGGGATATTTTTTCTTAATTGAATATATACTATGAAGTGTGTATGTGAGCAATTATATGTCCGCAAAACTTTGAGCTGAACTTTTTTATTGGAAAAGAAAAAAATTATGTTTTCATTTTTTGAAAATGGGCCAGGCAGGGGTCTGAAGAAAAAAGATCAGGAAAATAGAAACCTATTAATCTAACCCGAACCCGAACCCAGTAAAAAGTACAGCTTTTTGCTTTTTTTCTTCCATAGCTCCTCTCGTCGGCCAACCATAATCAGATAAAAAAGTGGTGTGAGCTCACAAATGAGCACACCAACAAAAAAAGGAGAGGAAAGGGTAAAAGACAACGGATATATAAAAACAAGAAGAAGAAACTGAAGCTGAAGCTGAAGATGGAAAACAGAAAAAAAAGAAGGAGAAGAAACATATGCTAATCTGATTTATATAAATGTCTATGGGTATAAAATCTGACATGGATCCTCGAGGAGCGAAAAAATGGCAGAGGAACAGAATTTGCAAAAAATATATTGATAGGGCTGGACTGGGTTCTGATTGGAGAATACTAATGTTTTTAATTCTGGAAACGTGACTTTGAATTTTTGGAATTCATTTCTGATTTTTTTTTAATTTTTCAATTGAAAATCCACGTGGACTTACAAAATTTGAAGAGCTCAAAGTTCATAAAACTTCTAGAAAAAATCAGATAAAAAATTAATTTGAAAATTTTTTTGAAAAATCGAGGACTTTCAAATCATCGAAGGATCTGTAGAATTTAGAAATTGAAACAATCAGAGTTGAATTCTGAAAATATCGAGATTCAAACTTTTTTCGAAATTCTTGAACGTGAATTCTAGAAAGTCTATTCCTAACAGAACACGTGTCATGTGTTTTTTTTTCATTAAAAAATTAGGCAATTAAAAAATGAGTAGAAATTTCCGTGAAGATCCACGTTGATTTTGAAACTTCACATAAATCATTCTGAACTACAGATTTACTCAAAAATCCACGTGGATTCTCCAAATCTGACTTTACTAGTTTTCAATTGAAAAAATCTTTGCTAAACTCGAAAACAGCTGCAATCAGAAAACCCACGTCAACCCATGAAAAATCACACACAAAACTAGACAAAAAGTGGTTTTGAACCTTCTTGCTCCGCCTCTCAGATTTTTTGGTGAGAAAAACGCCAAAAAAGGGGAAGAAGAAGAAGAAAAGACGAGTTGGTGTGATTCTCAAAAAAATAGTGGTGGAAAAAGGCAAAGAAGAGGCAAAAAGTTGAAGAGGGGTCAGTGTTCCCCGGAGGGATTCATTTCCAACTCCAACTTTTTCAACTCTTCTTTTTTTCTCTTCGCTCCTTATTTTTCGACATATTTCCTTTTTTACAAACACTTGAAACAACAACCACAACAACACAAGAAAATGCAACAAAATAAATGACAGGGGTGTTTTTTCGGAGTTGGAAATTATTTTACTGAAGTTATGAGACAAAAAATCTAGTATTTCGCAAAAAAAATCAAATGATTCGATTACGGTATTTTGTGCAAACCAGTTTTTTCTAAAAATAATTGATTCAATTTTTGAAACGTATATTTTTCGGTGAATTTTTTGAAATGTAACTCGAGTTTCACCCTCCCTTCCTACTCCCGCAACTAAAACTTACAATTCCATTTTAGTCACCCACAAAAATGAGCCCATGTTTTTTTAGAACTTTTCCTGTTTTTTTCACTGTTCACAAACCTCGTCGGAAGCAGCGCATCCAGATAACAAACTGATTTTCGCATTTCAAACATTTTTAGAATTCCGAAAAGAGAGAATTCAGGAATACGAGTATGTACAAAATGACCTTTTTGCGCATAAAACTAATCCTTTTTACCCTGCGGCCATAAGACAAATGTGGCCCCAGAAAAAAAACTTCTTCCCATTCAACAAAAATTTTTCCAACAAAAAATTTCGCTCCCGGGTGGGCTCGAACCACCAACCTTTCGGTTAACAGCCGAACGCGCTGCCTATTGCGCCACGGAAGCAGACATTTTCCGCAGTGTTTTTTGAGAAGATAAGGCAGACGACCAGAGAGAATAACACAGAGAGACTTGTGTGTTATGAGGAGAAACTCACCGATAAATGCGATGGGCAAATTTGGCACGGGCAAACATTATCGGGCCGTGATCATAATCTTCCTAAATTTTATTTTTGATAAAAATTGATAGAGACGCAGAGAAAAGAAAAGAAATAGAGAAAGGGAGGAAGAGAGAGAGAGAGATAATGGAAGGAGAAGAGGATTAGAGAAAACATTCATATTTTCTCGAACTTTCCAAAAGAAAATGAAGCTAAAAACTGAGAGACTATGATTTTTTGGAAGTTAAACAAAATGGGAATTAATAGAATCCTAAATTTCTAAACATTTTTTTGCCCAAAAATCAAAAAAAAAAGATTTTTCTCTAAATATCTCACTTTTCCGTTGACTTTTTTGACGAAAAAAACATGTTTTCATTTTTCAAAACAAAAAAAAACGAAAGAATTTAGAAAATTGAGGGTTACTAATTTTGGGTAAAAAATTACACACTGTGTATTTTTGGTCAAACTAACAAACTTCAACTTCGAAATTCTGAAGCCTTTTTTTGGAAAATCCGCAATTTTGCAAGCTCTTCTCTTCGAAACAAAAAAAAATGAAGAACACCTTGAAGAAGCTGACATAAGAAGACGGGCGCGAAAAAAGGACAACTCCATCAATTATGCTCATGGTCTTGTTTCTAAGAAAGCTACAAGACAAAAAGTTTGACTTTTCAACTGCCAAAAGATTTCTTTCATCTTCTTTGATTTTCCATTAGAAGACTGAAAATGATACGTGCTTGAAAATGTCAAGAAAAAGAGGGCGGAAACGAAAAGGTACACCAAATAAAAAGTGGGGCAGCCAACACACATACCAAAAAAAAAGAGATATCGAAATAGTGTTGAAAATTGAAGATTGTTGCAGAAAATAAAGAAAAAACAGATTAGATTTCAATGAATCGCAGTCGCAGCTCCGAAAAAGCACAAAAAAGAGAATAAGAAGAAGAAACCAAGAAAAAATGAAAAATGAATTATATTTTATTTTTTGCGCTGTCGGCGACGAGAAAAATTCGTTTTTTCGAAACTCGAATAATTGAGCAGTTCAGAAGCGGTGAGGCAAAACAACAAAACCAATACGGCGTCAGAAAAAGAGACTTCTTTTTGGTTTTTTTTTGGGAAAGGTGCTTGCAAGAATGCCGAACAGACTCGAAAACAATTTTGATTCAGTAGTGCTCAACTCAAAAATATCAAATGTCAAGATCATGTTCAATCAAAAAATTACACGCAACTTTGAAATGTGATATGATTTCATTCCTCTTTCTTCTGCTCAATTTATTTTATCTCTTTCTTTTTTCACTCAACTCAAAATTGAAACAAAACCGAACATGAAAAAAAGAGAAAAACAAGTATCTATGAGCAGCAGAAGTGTTGGAAAAAATCAAATAAAAATTCGGAGACTTCCTCCGAAAAAAGAACAGCCGCGTGTTTTTCGAAATTGAATTTTGACCTTTTTTTATCTACTAAAATGAGATTTATTATCATTTTTCTGGATTCGTTTTTTGATTATTTTGAAAAACTTGAATTTCTCGGCAATATTTATCTATAGTAATGCAAGCATAAATCCTGGGTCAGCAAAAACTACAGTAATTTTACATAAAAAACGGTCCCTTGAAAAATTGGCCGAAAATTTCGGCAAAGCTCCAAGTCCCTCCTAAAACTTTAACGATCACATTTTATGCCTAGATACCAAAATACTTCTGTTTCTACGAATTTCCAATAATAACCTAACCTAATTTCCTAACAATTTCCTAACCTGCTCTCGTGGAAAAACAAAAACAATATGTACCAAAAATAGTATATGCTCTAAGAGTCAAAGTCAAAAAGAAGCGCCAAAAAGTAAGCAGAAAACGAGTTGTGAAAAGTGCGTTTCAATAGTTTATTCATAACTAGCACACATACCAAAAAAGGTCCGACCGAAACAAAAAAAAGAAGAAGAAATATAACAAAAAAGAGAAGTTGAGGAATTTTGGAAACATTGTTATTTCTGTTGTTTTTGTGGTGTAAATGAAACTGTTTGAGACTCTGGGAATTTATAACATCTATCCAACTATTGGCAAATCAGCTCTAATAGGTTCTTTAAAAGTTTAAAATGAGTAATGCTATGATTCTCTTGAAATATCATCATTTCTCATGTTAAATTTCTGAGTTTTCAACAAAATTTCTGAAATCTCAAAAGTTCTATCAAACCGGCTTTCGAAGATCTCTGAATTTCTGAAAGCTCTAAAAATTTTAGTCTCTTCAAAGTTCTCCACTCAAAAATCACTCAAAAAAATATCGCAACATTTTTTTCGAATCTAAAAATTTATTGACAAAAATCACCGTCCAGATGTATTTATTTATTTCTTTGAAATGAGAAAAAATCATCTGTCTTCAAAATCTCAAAAATCAAGCGAGCCTGAAACTCGTGGATTAATGTTGTCAAATCAAACACAACAAAATTCCTCGAAGCTTCTTCGCAGAAAAAAAGAAGATGAACACAGCAGAAAAATGAATAAAACAATGAGAGTACCCCAAAGGAAAAGCGGGAAGAAGGAGAAGAAGAAGAATTCAATTGTTTAGTGGTTCAAGTTTATCCGGCTCAAAAATGACCGAAAAAAACGGAGTTGAGAAAAAAAAGAAGGAAGAACGACAAGAAGATGATGGTGGTGTTGTGAGTAAACGGATTATTCAATAACCAACACAAAACTCGTTTTTTTGCACACAATTTCGAGTTTGTATATGTTTATGTTGCGAACTGGAATAGGATATTCAAATTCAGATTTTGATGAATCATAATACAAATTTGAAAATAATGAGAAACTATCTTTCATTGACTATATTCTCTGGTCGTCTGCGTATTTCGTCTGTGTATCATTAAAATTGTTGGGAACTTTTTTATATTGAACAAGGAGCTACTACTTGAAGACCTCTCTGTCAAGGAGTAGCAGCTTGTGAGCCAATCTGACAAGGCGCCACGTCTACACAAATCAACGTCGCTTGAATTTCTCCCAATATTTTTCAAACCCCTTGAAAAAATAACTTGAAACTCCTCGTTCACAATCTCATCATAGATTTTCCTTGAAATATTCACCGTAATCGAATTTCTCAAAATTCAAAAATGATTCCCTAATGTATTTTTTTCTTGAAAAACAAGAGCTCACGTTTATTTTTTTTGCTCTTGATTTTTTCATTAATGAAAATGATTTTTTCTACCCGGAAAAAGTTCACGCTAAAGAAATCCCCCAGTTTTCCCTCAAAACTAACTCTTCTAACTTTGTCGATCTTGCTGTATGCATTGAATTTCGCTGCGAGAATTCCGATTCACGATAAGATTGTGGAAGCGATCTGAAACACATCATCATCGTTTGAATGAAAAATTTCAGCATATTTATTTTTTCAGTGTTCTAAAGTCTAATTGCTGTTAATCACGCGATTTAGTTTAATTTTTCATAAAAGCTTTTTCGAATATTTGAATTAGATTTGGAGCTCGGAAGAGCACAAAAAGGACATTTCAAATAAATGAAAAACAAAAGAAAAACAACTCACTGATATCGATATTTTTCGAAATTTGGAATGACCAAATTGGTCAAATATCTGCTCATTAGATTTGCCATCGCTATTCTAGAATGTCTTTTTTCAGAATAAGAAAAATATATTAATAAATGAAGACGACGACGACGATTCTTCTGAACGAGAGGATCCTCTCAATTTTTTTTTCACCGCCGACCCATTTTATGTTATTATTTATTCGACTCTTCTCGTCCGTTTTTTTTTTCAGAGTGAAAATGAAAATGAAAATTGAAATAGCAAAAAAAAGAAGGATGGACACATTTATTTATTGACAACTATTAGTTGAGATGAAAATGAAGAATGTTCGCGAAAAAAGTGAGAAAAATATTTGCGGTGTGAATGAAAAAATGAATGAAAAAATATGAGTTATTATATATATATATTGCGTTGATTTATAATTTTGAAATATTTATGAAATTTTTTGATTTTCAGGGTTTGAATCTTGAAGTTCGGTAATTCAAAATTATTTTTCAACAGAGAATCATCATTTTTTTTAAAGATACAGTAATCCACGAATTTCAAAAAAAGCCTTTTGGTTTATTGAAAAAATGTCAATAAACCAAAGGGCTTTTTTTCTTAAATCTCTAATTTATTCTGAAAATTGAATCTTAAAACAATTCGAAAATTTTTTTTACAACTTTCTATTTCAAAAAGAATTATCTGAAAATTCCACACTAGATCTAATTTTTCTCACACTTTTACACACACTCATATGCCCACCAACTACAAATCGTTGATTTGAGTTAATCTTCAAACTTCCCCCCTTCCCCTCATAATTCTGGACTTACGGTGGAATTGGCGGTGGTTCACCATTCATTGTGAATATTTGTCCAATCAGTGGTTGCTTCATAATATTCCCATTTTGTCGACTCGTCGATGGAATCGCAACAAATTGTTTCATTTTCAAATTTCGATCGATCGATTGAATAGTTCCTCTAAACCACCATTCTAACTAATTCTCGCACTTTATTCCTGAAAAGAAAAAAATCTCATTTTTCTGCACCACAATAACAAACACTTGACATTTTCCCCCCAGAAAAAAAGAAAAAAGAAAATTCAACAAAAATTGGATATGGAAGCGACAAGTTTCAGAGATTATTATTATTATTCTGCTTTGTTTTGCGTGGAATAGAAAAAATAAAAAAATGTCAAAAATCAATCGGTGAGAGTGAAAGAGACGAAAAGATATTGTAATCGCGCGTGATCTACACCAAATTAAATTTGTGGGTCTAGGATTTGTGAAATTCAGAAATAGGCTTCAGCTTGATTTTTAAGAATTCATTCTCGAACTTTCACTGTGCCAAACGAATAAAAGTCATCCTAAATGTTTTCGAAACAAAATATGCTCACCAACCGCCATTTCAAAAATTATGGATTTTCAGACCCACAATTTTCAATGTACCGTTGATCTATGTTATGTAAATACGCGAAAAAGCCATCGGAACTTCAGCCAGCAACAATTATTTTTGAAAATATAGCGTCCGGAGAAATTTTCGGAAAATGACAAATTGCAAAATATTTCAGTGAACGTAATCAAGCAAAGACAGAAAAACGAATGTCTGTGTTCCTTTTTTAGTGAATAAGAAAAACAAAACAACATGGAGGGCTAGATGATTTTCGAAAAGACAAAAAATAAGAAACGAAGAAACGAAGAAAAAATAAAAATGTTAATTATTTATTATGATTTCTATTGTTTTTTCCGTGTGGAGTAATACAATTCTTTGTAGTTTTTCGGTTGCAAATTCGGAAAATGATCTGATTTTTAGCTATTCTGGTCTTGGGAACATCTGGTTTCTGAACTCCAAAAAAAGTTCCAAGAATCAGAAACCATTGTTCACAGAAAACTTGACACATCATCTGGAAGAAAATTATGGCGTGGAAATTTTTTAACGGAAAGATAAAGTGTAACTTTGAAAATCCTAGTTTTGATCCTAGAAGGACATGGCCCGATTATTGTTCAAAATTTTCTCTTTGGGATGCCTCAGAACTCAGAAATACAATTTTCAGAAAATGAGTCGAGCCAAGAAATTTTCAGAGAATCTAACCCGAAAAAGGGTGAGCTTCTACTTTTTCTACGAAATTCGGAAAAAAAACAAAAAGAATAAAAATCACATAATAACATGTGAGGAAACTTGAACCTTTTTTCTGCTCTTTCTTTTTTTCAAATAAGTAAGTGGATATATCTAGGTGTACTTCTCTTTTTTCGAAGGGAGACCAATTTATTCTTCTTCTCCATATTTTTATTCTTCTACCTACACCGAAGACTTATTATTTGTCTAGTTTCTAGATTTTTTGACGAAATTCAGATTGAAAGGTGAAAAAGCATGAGAGACAAATAAAAATGAAAAATTTCGAAGAAGCTTGAAAAATATGCATAGTTATTTTTTATGTGAAACGAAAAATATGTTGGACTTTTTTTGTTAAAAAAAAGTTCGAAATGAAAAAAAATTGGAGGAAATTCGAAAATTGGCACAACAATACAATGAAAAAAGTGAAAAGCGGCGAAAATTATAAATAAGAAGGGACAAAAAACGTGAAACATGTGTGAAGACCACATTTTAATTTCGTTTGATTTCTAAATAATTTTTTTTTTTGCTTGAGCTCAGGAAATCTGAAAAAGTTTATTTATTTTTTAGTGCAGAAAACTTGATCAAGGTCAAAGTTTATGCTGTTTCATTGGAAAAATTACAAGAAAAAATGTGAGAAATTTTTTTGGAGGCGCCGCCGAAAATGGGAAGAGCAGAAGAAGGAGAAAAATGAATATGAAATTCAATCCGATGGGTTGATGTTTCATCCTGAAGAGCAAAAGAACTGAAACTTGAATATTTATGTATTCTTCTTGTTCTTTTTAGAGTCAAGTAGACATAATAAAATGAACATTTCTCATTTTTACACCCCCTTGGAAACCCGGTCGAAACCTTGGAAACCGTAATCCCAAAATTGAAAATGATGGGGTTGGACAAGGTTGAAACTAAAAAAACATACAAGCACACCTGCGCTACTTGTTAAAAGGAACAATTTTATTTATTTGGGAGCCTAGAAAAACTATGAGAAAAAAACGAAAACAGAAAACAAGGTAAAATAATAATAAGAATAATTAATCAGCTTTTTCTTTATTCCAAATCATCAGTATCGTCGATAAGTTCTTGGATCTGAAAAAAAAAACAGAATTTTTTGGTCACTGAAAAAGAAAAAGGCGGGAAATATTAGTGAATAAAATAAAATTGGAGGCTTTTAAAAGTGCACGGGTTTTTTCTCACTGCAATTTTCACCTTTCAAAAAAAGTTTAATCGAGAAGCTCTTCGGACTGAAATAGTTTGTTTCTTGAACTTTTGATTTGTAAAATTATATTCTTTTTTCAAAAAAATGGGTTACCTGGGCTGGTGGTGGTCCATCTCCTATATATTGCATCATTGGTGGTTCGTCTTCAGCTTCTTCAGCGGCTTGTCCAAACATATTGGCGAGTCTCTGAAATTTTTATGTCTTTAACGTTTTTTTCCAAAAATTAAAAAGAATATTTGTATTTCTACTTTTGAAGATTTTCAGTGGCATTTTCTTTCCGTTAAAAAAGATCATAAAATTTTGGATTAACTGTTTTTTAACATCAACTATTCCCAATTTTGTAGCATGATGCAATTTTTCACTCACAGTGCGGGTTTGTGGCAATTGTTGAACAACGGCGTGGAATTGTTCTTCGGACAGCGTTTGTTGGAAAATCGCCAATAATTGTTGAGCTTCTCCGCAAAGCGCGACTGCATTTGCAATATGAATTGCACCTTCTTCAACATTTCCAGCAGCCATCAATTCTTCTCCTAATTGAACTTCTTGCAAGAAGAATCTTTGCATATAACTTGGATCAGCGAGATCTGCGGCAGCTGGAACTCCGCCACCTCCACTTGGGACAACTACTGGACCGGCTCCGCGACCACCAGCTCGTCCGGCTTGAGCACGTCGTTCTGAATTATATTTTATAGAAATGTTTTTTTTCAGAAAGATCCGACTACCGTGCAAAGTCTAGAAGTAATAAAACACTTACTCTGTCTGATTTTATCTTTGTAATCTGGTGCATTGATTCGCTTGTGATCGAAATATACGCAATATCCCAAAAATGCGGCTCCGGCGAGTCCTGCGCACAAAACAACGTTAGATCTTTGAAAACCGAATAGTGTATCGGACATTATTCTCTGAAAATAATATAATTTTAGTAATTTTGCCCTCAAGGAAACGGTTTGCCCGCCGAAAAAAGTCGAAAAAAAGAAAAGAAAAAATAAGAAATGCGCCAGCTTCCCTTCATAAAACGCGTCAGTGAAGCAAACAGCTGACGCATGAAAATGAAGAAGAGGGAATTCAAATTCTCGTTTTTTGCCTACAAAAGTTCAAACATTATTTGTTTTTCATTTCTTCTCGAGATGCGATTCGACAATGTATTTCCACACCCTGCTAACGCTTCACAACACAAACTAAACTGAAAAAAATGGAAAATACAAATAGAACTGCGTTGTTGGGCAATATTTGTTCAATTGATTGTGTTGGTTGGCTCTTTTTTTACATTTCGCAGTAGCTCGACTAAAAAAATCTTTATTTATTATTTCAGTAAGTATTCCAATGTAAGTTTAAATTTGTAGTTAAAGAAAATATATGTTATTACAATTATTATGTAGCGAAGTGTTTCTTTTCTAATTTAATTTCTTGTTAAATAGATGGGACTCGGTTGGGTTGGGGTATAAAAATAAGTTTAGGTAAGTAAGTAGATACAAAGTGTTATTGGATTAAAATATGGGGAGAAGAGAGAATAAGTTAATAATTTCGAAGTTTTAATGGGCGATCCAGAGGATGATCATACCAATGAAGACGAGTGCAATGAGTCCGAGAATGATCATCATCTGAAAAATCCGAATTATTTTTGTTCTAGCTTTGTAAAACCCTTACTCTCATATTTTGCCACCAATATTTTTGTCTCAAGTTTCTCGAGCTTTGTTGAAATTGCGAAGCGCCAGCTTGAAGAATATCAGCGCGATGATCCAAGTTTGACAATTGTTGTTCGCGCTCCATAACTTTGTTCACGTTGTTCTTCATAACATCGATGACTTCGTCGACTTGCGCTTGCGCCATCTTCATGCGTTTTGACCCATAAGTTGGGTTGCTTCTTTGGCTTTCGACGGTATTAGCATCCAATGGTGGAGTAGTTCCAGTTGAAGACATTCCTTATTCCTAAAATATATAGATTAATTATTTTTTAGAAAGATGATGCGAGAATCTACTAATCAAGAAGATCAAAATCAGGATTTCCTAATGGTCCCAGTTTCAAGGCCACTTCATTTGGATACAACTGCTTTATCAAGACCTCAGAGCCCATATCATATGGTAAGTTAGGAGCCCAAAAAAAGAGAGAGAAAAAATAGAAAAATCTAAAAAGTATAATGAAAATTTCCGCTCAATCTGAGCATTTTATGTATACGCATTTTCGAGATATTGTACTTTCCAGCCCCTTTTCTACAAAATTCTATACAATTTCCTATTTCTCCTCCCCTTTTTCAATTTTCTGAAAATGTTTTGAAAAAAAAATGAATAATAACAAAACAACGACGGAAACATAAGAAGAACAATATGGAAAAAATCAATCATTTTGTCAAAAATTATATATTTTCTTATAAGAAGGCGGTGCTCTCTTCTAATTGAAAAAGAAAGGTAAAAATAGTTAGAATAAGTTAGGCTAAGTACAAGAAATCCATTGCTTGCGTAGACGGAAATTGTCTAGAAAAAAACAAATTGGGCGAATTTTTTATGGGGGAAAGTAAATAATGAAATAGGTGCCAGCATCATGACTGGAAAATTGATAAGAATCGATTTATTCCCAAAATTTAGTTTTTTGGCTAGTCATTTACATATTTATTTATTTATTTATTAGTCATCGAGTTTTCGTTCAAAATTTTCACTGAAAAATGTCCGGCATTTATTTAAGACCACCAAGTCGAACGATTGATGTGAGTTTTGAGTTTTTACAAATGATCAAAATGAGAAAAATGTTGGTCTTTTAACCAAAAAAGTGACGAGATCTTGGAATTTTGAAAAGTGTCACGCAAAAAATTAATCTACTTGTACGTTTGTCGCGCATTTTAAATTTTGAAATTTGAATTTTTGTTTCGCAAAAATATTGAAATTAAAAACGTCATACGAAATGAGTATTTTTAGAATTTTCCAGTAATCGGGCCAGGTTCAAAGTTTTCACTCAAGCTTGGAATTCTTGAATTTCATTCATATTTCATTTTTTTTTAATTTTCCCAGGTTCATCCTAATTTTCTGCAAAAACGAAACCAAAGTCCATAAAATCTGTTGGTATACTTTGTTTTTCATGCGCTTGAACTATTGGAAACTCCAATTTTTTCCCGGAAAATTGTATTTTTATTAATTAATAAGCACAAAAAATTTCGAGAAAAACATGTTTACAAGATAGTATAGTAATAACCAAAAAACTAATGATCAAGCTCAAAAATATTCCAGGATCATTCACCAGCTCTTTCACAAAAGATCAAAGTTCCAAAACGGCAATATTCTCAAGGAGAAGATCCACTTCGTCGAATGGCAACACCAGTTTTTGATAAACATGAACAAGAAACTCGAAAAAAGGGACCATCATCTGCAGCTACAGTACTCGCAATGTCTGGACTTTTTGTTGTTGGAACAACTTTGATTTTGAGTGGAATTATTGTTTTGATTGTGGTAAGGAGGAGAAATGAGATACTGGGAGCAATATTGAACTATACAGAGATTTGACATAGTCAAGTAGTCCGAGTTTATCAGAGTTGTCAAATAATTGTATGCTTTCACTGTTTTTGTGATCCGATTTTCTTTCAATATTTACCCAAGAATCCAAATCCCTATATTTTACATTTCAAATCGGGAAGAAGAAGAAGAACATTTTGAATTGAAACAAACAATCCACTAGTATCATTGGGATTTATCCTTCTTGCAAAAATAGTTTGAAAATAGAAGAGAGTGTTCGAGAAAGAGAACAATGATAAAAAGTGAAAATCTCTTTTATGAATTTCGATTTTTCCCCATCGAACACGGTTTTTTTCTTCATCTCATCCGGTTTGAGATTTTCGGTGATCAAAATTTTTGCTTTTCTTGAAAAAAAAACTTTGATAAATATGTCTGGAATTTTTGAGTGAGATGAAAACTTGATTTTCCCCCAAATATTTTAGTGGGAGATAGAAAAAGAGAGAGAGAGAGGAAGTTGCAATCAAAGTTGATAAGAAATTTGCCTAATCTCAAAATTTTATTCATTTTTTTCTGCATTTATCATTTACGGCTAATTGAATCGAATTAGGTTGTGATGAAAAGGAAGACTGGTTTGGATTTCAGATAATTTTGAGCTTTTTAAAAAGTTTGTGTCTTGAAGTTTGGTCTATATTTTATAGATTTCGGAAAATAATAAAAAAGAAAAACCTGTTGGAAGATGGGATTTGCGAAGATACAAAAAGTTGTACTAATTTTGATATTCAGAAAATGTTATGGAATTTTTTCAGAACTGCAAAATAGATTGAACAAAAAAATTGAGGGGTTTTTTATTCCGAAGATAAATTTGAGAAAATAAAGTTGAGGAACGATCTAATTTTCTAGTACCTGGAAATGTTGTTGTGAACCGTTCAGCTTTGTGAAAAAAATGCGAAAAAAGAGATTCCTGACTCCCAAATTTTCGAAGTACTATAAAACCAGGGTTCCAAAAAAAAATCAGAAAAACTTTATGACCCCAAAAATTATTTCCGAAAACACAAATCCTGCAGAAATCACAACATCATTTCAAAAAAAAACTCCAGAATTTCAGAAACTCTATTGTAAACAATCTGACATCATTTTCCACTTCTGATTCAATAAAAACAGAAAACTAATATCCAAAACTACAATTTGATGTTTTTTTCCAGCAAACCGAAACTCCATTCGTCATCACCGGTTGTCTTTTTCTTGGCGTCGGCGTTTCAATGCTTCTCGTCTGCGTCATCCTCCAACGCAAAAATTTGGTGAAATTCGTCTTGGATCTCAACCGCGATTTGTATTTCTTAAATATGAGCAAATCTGTGATGTGGAAATTAATGTTTGAAATGGGAAATGGATTACCATTGTCGCAAGATGATGACTAACTGTTTTGTTGGATTTGTAAATAAAACGGGTTAATTTGTATGGTTGTAGTATTTTTGTTGTACAAGATATCAATGAATGTCTGCAAAAAGTGTGAAGGGGGGGGGAGAGAGAAAACAGGAAAAGCCATATTCGAAGATAGATAAATCAATTCGGCGGCGATTTGAACAAACAGTGAAATATTGTGGATCAAAAATGTATAGTAACCTTTTTTTTGAAAAAAAATCCGTCAATATATTTTCTCTAGTCACCAATGATTATGAAAATGATTTTTTCAACTTCATTTTATTTCGTTTCACTTATTTAATTATCACTCACTTGCGGAAAAATTAAGATTGCGAAAAAAAGAGATGATGGGTGAAAAAGACCTGTCCAGGTGTGGCTATCTATTTTTGCCAGGCCAGAAGCATTTTTTGGAATACCATTTTTGGAATTTTTCGCTTCGAAATCAAAACTTACATATATAAATAAGTGGATGTAGATAACGAAAACCAAACAAATTGAAAACTGTTGTCGCCATTTGAAAATAATTTGAAACGTATTTTTTGAAGAAATCAAAATACACCTCAGCCGACCCATTTCAGCTGTGCACCTTGAAAGTTGTCTACTTGTTAAGATAGATTCCGAGGTTCAGCTACATTTTATGGAAGCTCTCAAGACATTTGCAGATGTTGTAGATTTTCAAACATCGAAATTCAATTTTCACTAAAATTTTCCGTAGATCAAACTTCAAAACCTATTTTCTCCCATTCATCGCATCCATAAAAATTCCCATTTATCAAATCAAAAATCGGTGCGACAAAATCTAAATGATCAAATCGCGTGGTGTTCCATAAAAATATTATTGTTATTATTTCTACAGTAATCCCCCGCGATTTTTTCTATCAGATGACCTTTTTTCTCTTCTTCAATATTTTATGAATAATATAATATTATAATAAATCGATGTTCACCTCTTGTCATATGATTTTGTTATCTGATTTTGCTTGGTGTGTGTTTTTTCCTTGATCCACTCCGGCTTGGTGGATTATTGGGTGAAGGTCAAACTAGACTCAAGTGATCAACGTCATTTTTTCCTGGAAAAAATTGTAAACCAACTAAAAAAATTCCCCAGTCAGCCAGGAAAAGCAATCGAAAGCGGATTCAATCAAGATTTTGGGAACACCTCGATATTTCAAGATGGCTATCAAGCCGGAGAAAGTTTTTTCGTGTGTCTCGCAAAAATATACACGGATATGAGTGAGACAAAGTGTTTTTTGTGGAATTTTGTTAGAAGTTTTTTTTGAGAATTGAGGGAGGTGTGAAATTTTTGGAGAGTAAGATGGGAATAAGAAAAATCAGATGTTGATCTTGATGCTCTTTGGAAGGAAGATTTTGTTTGAGGAATGAAGTTTGTAAAATATTAAAATGAACACACCGAAACGAAGTCATAGTTTGAGATAAAAAAATCACTCAAAAAAATTGTATGAGGAAAATTCAAAATTTATTCACAGAAGAAAGTTGTAACAGTCATGTTTTTGTCAGTTTTAAGTTATACCCGAAATTTGAACGTATTGTTCAATTAGTTCGGTTTCGCCATTTAAGATATTGAAATTTCAAAATTCTCAGATGCTGTTCGAGATTTTTCAGCAGTCTGATTCAGACAAAAATTAGCATATATCTTCTAGATAAGTTCTAGATTGCTTCCAGATCAGTTCTACACATACATGAACTAGTAGCTCCGGGGACTCTCGAGTTAACCCCCCTTCCAGGAGAAATTTTTGAAAAGTTAACTCCCCCTAACCCATTTTTTGCTAATTTTCTATCCCAAAAAGCATAAAATACTTATATTTCAAAAGTTAAGCCTAAATTTTCAAAAGTTAACCCCCCTACCTCTAAAAATCCACCAGAACTTAACCCCCCTCCCTCTGAATTCGGAGTCTCAGTTCATGTATGGTTCTATATCGGACCAATCAGATGTTCTTGAGAAGTTTTAACAAAAAGAGTATGTATGTATATGTGTTGATCAACATGTCCTTTATTGCTTATCTCCATCTTCCTTTTCTCTTCCCGTTATTCCCAGAAAAATGTCCCTATGGAAAAGAGGAGTGGGCGTGTCTCCGTCCCCCGCTTCCCTCCCCCCAAATCTATCCCTTCCTTTTTCTCCGCAAATCCGTTAGTCGTATAAAAGGTGCGCACGTCTCACAAATCGAATTATTATTCATCGAATAATGGAGTCGGACGGTAGGCTGAAAGCCTACAAATTTGTGGCCTATGCCGCAGTCACTTTTTCGATTGTCGCTGTTGCTTCAGTCGTTTTGACTTTGCCAATGGTTTACAATTATGTGTCACATGTTCGACAACAAATGCACCACGAGATCTCTTTCTGCAAGGTTCGTTTTATTCCTTTTTTGTTTCTAAACAACCTATTTTTCGATTTTCTCATTCAATTTTGATTTTCCTCTTTCATCAATCTATTTTTCTAGGGATCCGCTAAGGACATCTTCACTGAAGTCAACTTCATGAAGGCCAACGCTGGACCAGTTCCACCACGTAACCGTACCGCCCGTCAAGCTTACGGAGGACCAGAAGTCAACCCAGCACCAAATCTTCAATGCGAAGGATGTTGCTTGCCAGGACCACCAGGACCAGCTGGAGCCCCAGGAAAGCCAGGAAAGCCAGGACGTCCAGGAGCACCAGGAACCCCAGGAACCCCAGGAAAACCACCAGTTGCCCCTTGCGAGCCAACCACTCCACCTCCATGCAAACCATGCCCACAAGGACCACCCGGACCACCAGGACCACCAGGAGCCCCAGGAGATCCGGGAGAGGCTGGAACTCCAGGAAGACCAGGAACTGACGCCGCCCCAGGATCACCAGGTCCACGTGGACCACCAGGACCAGCTGGAGAGCCAGGAGCACCAGGACCAGCCGGAGAACCAGGAACCCCAGCCATCTCTGAACCACTCACCCCAGGAGCTCCAGGAGAACCAGGAGATGCCGGACCACCAGGACCACCTGGACCACCAGGAGCACCAGGAAACGACGGACCACCAGGACCAGCTGGACCAAAGGGAGCCCCAGGACCAGACGGACCACCAGGAGTTGACGGACAATCTGGACCACCAGGACCACCAGGACCAGCTGGAACTCCAGGAGAGAAGGGAATCTGTCCAAAGTGAGTTTAACAAATAACATTTGCCTTGAACTTGTAAAATAATTCATTTTTTTTCAGATACTGCGCTTTGGACGGAGGAGTTTTCTTCGAAGACGGAACACGTCGTTAAATCTTCGAAACTTTTCTCATTCGAAGGTAGACGATGTTTTCTTCGCGTCGCACCTTCTCAAAAGTCACCACCTCATCATCATCTCGTTTTGTATTATAGTCAAAATAAATTATTTATTATTAATAATTTTTCGTTTTTTTCTTCTTCTATCGCGTTTCACAATCTGACCTGGTTGCATTGAGGAAGGGAATCCAGTTTTTCTCACCACATACAGATGAGATTTTGAATGTGTTGTGGGAAATGCAAAAAACTCGATAATTTCCAGGTGTTATCAAGTTTTTCCTATGTCCGAAAATGTTTCAAAAAACCGGTCAAGTGAAGTTTTTGTGGATGGAATTTGGGAAAAAAAAAAACTTACATACACTTGATATCGGATTTTCAGTTTTATCCTTGTTTGAAATGACAAATTTTGTGTCAAGAAGGTTTGGGAAAAATTAGACACATAAAATTGTTGGCCTACAAATCATGGTCACAATCAATACACATTTTCTTATCACACAATAGGTACAATTGAGCACAAGTCATATGTCTGCCCATTTTCATTTTACTCCAAAATGTCAGCAAAAATTGAGAATTGTTGTTCGATTTGCGATGATTCGGCACACGGAACTCATTTTGGAGTGCTTTCTTGCCGAGCATGTGCTGCATTTTTCAGGTAAAATATTTGTGTTTCTATTGTTGGGAAAAAATGATCAATTTTAGGAGAACAATCGTGATGAAGAAAAAATATATCTGCAAAAAGAATCATAGTTTGAAACAACAATGCAAGTTCTGCAGATTTCAGAAATGTTTGAAACTTGGAATGACCGATGATAGTGAGTTTTTTAGAAGATAACTTTTATCCTTAAATTAATTAGCCCAGATTCTCAAACTTTTTCAAGAAAATGTTTCCGCCGGTCTTCATTCTTGTTGCTGAAGTCTGTGTCCTACAGTGATTTCTCATAAAATTTTATAAAATGATAATAGTGAAATTGGGTTTTTTTTTGAAAACTGAACTTTGTCAGTTTATGGAAAATTTCCAACATTGAAAATCTTCTGTGAATTATATAGGGCGATTTTTGAGCAAACAATTGAAATTTATTTATCAAATTCATTATATATCTTGTAATTAACATAGTTTGAGTATAATTACCACAAAAAACTAGAGATTCTGTAAATTATTTCGAAAAATTGGGTGATGACCTCATCCAGTGCAAGATTCCAATCGATTTGTATTTTAAACCGTTTGAGAACAACTCAAGTCACAAAAAATCACATAACAAAAAACAAACTTCAAAAAACGATAAAAAAATAAATAAAAATATAAAACATAATTTCGGCTTTATTATTACTATCATCAAGCGACTTATTGATGAAATAACTTTTTTTTCATTTTTAAATCATTTTTTCACCAAGATACTTGTCCATTTCCACAAAAAACCCAATCCCCCAAAGATAACCATTATTGTCTCAAACAACACATGCCTAATTCATATTTCAAAAAAAAAAAAGAAATATTATTTCTCCCGACCTCCAAATTTTTAATTAAAAGATTCTAAAAACTTCCTTTCAAAAGCATCCTCAAATGCAAATCAGTTTTATAAATTTCGAACTCTACAGAACTCCCTCCGACTAAAACTTCACTTCTCAATGGAACCCAAAAAAAAGAACTAACCTTTGAAATTTCGATCGTTCCTCGATCGTCTCATCGCTCAAAATTGATGTATTCCCTCGTGTTTTCCAACAAAAATCATCTCGATAATTTTCATCCACGAATAATCTGAAAAAAATTTTAAATTTAATGAAACTTTTGGTTATTTTTTTATTGATTCAAAACGCTTGTTCAAAATATTGGCGTCCATACGAGAGAGAGAGAGAAGAGACAAAAAGATAGTGAAATCGCGCGTGATCTACAATGCATAATTTAAAAACTTGCGGGACTAGGTTAGGATTTTTTTAAATTTAACAAAAAAAAATAATTTTGCGGTGTTTTAGTCGAAAAATAAAAAATAATCGTGAGTTTACTTAAAGAAAGGTGTTTGGGAAGCTCTGCAGATAATTGTAAGCTTGTAGTGAAATGATTATTTTTGGTTTCAGTTTTGGGATAAGATTTAAAATCTATATAATCTCTAGTTTTTTTGTGATTTGATATTTATTTTATCCCACATTCGATCATTTATTTTGAAAAATAATTCGGTAAACTTTTGCTAGCCCACCTTTTTTTCACCCATTCCACATATAATTTTCAGATGTAAAGCTCAATTATGACACCGTCATCCACACAACAAAAGCTCCAGCAAACACCAAAAAAGAAGTGACTTATGAATTGGAAACTAACAAAAAAGGCGAAACTCGTGTCAAACTCGATATTTCCGAACTTCTCAAACGAGTTCAAAAACTTTTGTATTCCTATAAACCACCAGAATTTCCAAAAGAATTCACGAGTTTGCAAAAAATGAATTTGGCTTTGATTGAATATCGAAGAATCCACTCGAGTAATATTATTACTGTAAGTTACTGTAAAATCGGTTGTTCTTTTTTTTTGAATTTCAAAAACCAAAAAAAATTTTATTCAGTTTGTCAGCGAGATTAGTATGCGTGAAATTTTGGGAACTTCAAATGACCAACTCAAATCAATCGCAAAGTTTTTGATAATATCCGAGCCTTATAATCATCTATCAGTAAATGACAAGGTAGGCTGTGTTCAGGCAGTCAGTTAATTTTTTGAAAATTAAATTTTCAGATGAAAATGCTGAAATGTATTTGGGTACAGTTCAAGCGTTTGGAAAGATACTGTAGCACCGCTCATATTTTTGGAAAACGAATGTATACGGAAAGGGTGAGATTTTTCTGGAAGATTTTTGTTTTAAAATTTTAATTTATTTTAGAAATATTGAAAATGCTGTGACTCGTATTTTCATTCCTCAAAATATAGGTTTTTTTGAATAATTTTCAAAAAACCCAAACTTCGACGTCATAGTTCGTTTGGACTAATTTTCAGAAAATACATGAAAATGTGTAGGAAAATAACTATGACTAATATTCACGCATGGATTGGTTAAAAGGAGATTTTTCAAACTAGACATTTTTCAAGTTAATTTCAAAATAGCCTACAATGAAGTACAACAATCACATCTAGCTTAACCCCGCAATCTCTTCCCTCTCCAAAAATTTGCTTTTTCCAGATTGTCACAATAATTCCGGGTGTCGCCGCATGCATCGATGATCTAAAAATTGAAGCGGCACATTTCATTTATCGTCGGGCCGAAAGTATGAAATTCCAAATGCGTGACTATAATGAAAAAATGATGGAAGAAGTGGCAAAACCAATTGTTGAACTCGAATTGACGCCAACGGAAATTGCTTTTATGCTGACGAGAATGTCGTGGCAAGTTGCTGGTTTGTTTTCTTCTCTTCTAAACGTTTTTCAATCAATCGAAATTCGATCAAAAATTTTCTAACGAAAAAAAGTTCAAAAACAAATTCGATCAGGTGAATTGAATTATTTACCGCGTTATGTTTCTTATGATATCACAAATGACATTTATGACATATAAACAACATTGAAAAAATGATTATTCTTTGAGCCAATAAATAAAGTTTTCAGGCAAGCAATTGCAAGGTGATGTTCTCGAGAAATCAGAAATTGCCCTCGAAAAACTTGACAACGATTTGCATTTTTATTATATGAATGAGGTGAAAGTTGTGAATTATGCATCGAGATTGATCAAAATTATGAATGTTTTAAGTTCTCTTCAGGTATGCTCGTGAGAAGCTTATCTTTTCATTTTTTTGGAAAGGAAAAGAAAAAAAAAAGAAAAAAAGTTGTTATTGAGAAATTTGAAATTCCAGATAAGAAAGAAACGCGATGGCGTTGAAACGAATGTCTGAAAATCGTTTTTTTTTTCTTTGGTTGGTTGGAATTTGAACTTCAAGATAAGAAACGTGGCTTTTTATTTCTAGAAGAAAGAAATAAGTTTGATTCTGAATTTGAAAAAAAAATTGTGATTTGGACCTCAATTTTGAAAACCTGGATTCAAATTCGAAAGCTACAGTAACCAAAATCAAATTTCTCCCTTGAAACATCAAGCATTTATAAAATATGTTTATGTTTACCCGGAAAATCTCGTGTCTGATTTTTCATTCCAAAAAAACAAGACCACGTTTTTCTCTGTCTATTGTTCAGTTTTTCAAACATTAAAGTCCAACCATGTGACCTTTTTATTATTGAACAAAACAAAACTCAAGTTTTGCCGGCATCTTCGATTTTTTCGTAATCTTGCGCAATTCCCAAGTCATAGACAATAACAATACCAGCAATAATTTCACAAGTGTTTTCAGAAAATCCACTATGATCGTCAAAACTTCATGGATTTGATTCGGATTTTCGATGCAATAAGTGTTGATGTTTCGGATCCAGAATTATATAAATCATATTTCTAATTTCCATAACATGACTAATGACTGATCATCGTCCAAAAGTGCACTCTGCGTCTCGAATCAGTCGCGCAACGTATTTTTCGAAGTAAACAACATTCTGCGACTCCTCACATCTTATACTCTCTGACATCTGCACTTTTTCTGGCAAAATGCGAGAGAAAACGAGACGCAGAGATAGACATTTTGATCAGCCGCGTCGTTGTCTTTCTCTATTTTTTCCTTCTTCTTTTTTTCGCCTCTTTATGTGTATATTGTTGTACTTTTCTTTTCGTTTCGTTTTTTTGTCTCCATTTTTGTCTACGTTTTTTTGCTGTTTCGTGTTTCTATTATTATCAAATATTCAATTGTATCATTTGAAGAAAATATGAATTTTTGTGTTGTCGTCAAATAATTTTCGAAAACAACAAAATAATATCTAAATTGTTGATCAAAACAGCACATTCTCAGAACTCCGCCCACTGAAAATTGTGGGCGGAGTTTGAGAACCAAAACTGAAATTCAGATTTTTGTGCTCGCTCAATTATATGTTTTTCCGCGGCTGCGAAAAAAGTTCTTTGAGATCGTTTCACACGTCCTTTTTCTATACCGACAACTATCCCACGGTAACTCATAAAATATTTTTGTACGATTTTCGGCGAGTTTGAAAACAAAAAAAACCTGAATTCTCTGTGAACTTTCTAAAAATTATAAAAATTAGCTGATCAAACTTCGAAAAACTCTCTAGGCTTCTATTATTGTTACAGGTAAACTTATACTTTTGTTTACGGCTTGATTCCCCTCTCCCACCCACATTATAATTAAAAAATATACACAATAACAATCAAAGTTCTAAGCTTCTGCCTCATGACCATCTACAGTATCTACATAGTACTACTCGCAGACAAAAATAACAAGTTTTCTGCTTTTCTTTTTCTGACTGGCTGCTGCTGCTAAATATTTTTGTGCACTTTTTATTTTTGTTGTTGTTATGTGTCTTTCTATCTATCAATCTACTGTGTATTTGTATCTGGCCAATGTTTTTCCTCTTGAAAGTGCGCACCCCATGGGCATGGGCTGCGGTAAACACGTCTCTGTTTTCTCTCGTTCATGTTTTTCACAGTTCCCAACATACCTGATAATTCTCTCATTCTATTGTTGTTCCTTTTCATTTTTTTTTGTTTTCCTGAAATAACAATGACAAAAATAAATCCCTGATTCAGATTTCCTTCAATCATGTCAATGCAAAGTTTGACATCGAAATCACGACGGGTCGAAGATGTTGTTGTTGAAGGATGGTTGCACAAAAAAGGAGAACACATCAAAAATTGGAGACCAAGGTGAGAGTTTTATTTTATTTTTCCAAATTAAAAAAATCAAAATTCAATTAGAAATGACTAATATTCTATAAATCAATCAAAAAAAAATTGTTTTTCATAAAAATTCAACTACCGTAGTCTTGATCCTATAAGATTTCTTCTACTTAATCCGGATATACTAATCCGCTTTACGAATTTATCATCCGGAAAACAAAAAAAATCTAATCGGAAATGCGAAAACAACTTTGAAAAATTCACATTTCGCACTATTTTTATAATCACAAGAGTACTGTAGTTCGCACGTGAACTCCAAACACGGCGACGCGAAAATGCACATAATTTTTTTTTCAATTTTCATTTCGGGGTTTTTTCACGCAAAAAAGCAGAAACTCATCTATTGCTTCTAAAATAATTATTTCCAGGTATTTTGTACTTTTCTACGATGGTGCTCTACTTGGATTCCGAGCAAAACCAAAAGATCCTGGAACATTCCCCGAACCACTGAATGATTTTATAATCAAGGATGCACAAACTATTGCTTATGACAAACCACGACCAAATATGTTTATGATTCGATGTCTTCAATGGACAACAGTTATTGAAAGAACATTTTATGCAGAAACTTCAGAAGTTCGACAAACGTGGATGAATGCGATTGATGCAATTTCTGCGCGTTATAAAAAATCACAGAATGAAGATACTATGGATACGGTATGTTGAACTTTATAAAAGTTTACTCGGCCTCTCCGGTTAACGTGCCCACCTGTGCCTATTCAAATTCATTTTTATTATATAAAAAACAGATACACCCAGACTCAAAAGTACAAATTGATCTACCCAAAAAACACTTTATTCTCATTTTATCTTCTCATAAACCCGCTAATTTTTGCAGATCTCTCTAAGCCAAGAACCATCGACAGTTGACGAATCAAGTGAATATTCGGGAGCTGCGCATGCAATAATTGGACAACCATCAAATAGTCACGGTGAAGGAGCAGTTGATTTACGTGCTTCAATGATGAGTATTGCCGATACAAGTGATGCTGCCAGGCGAGATCGAATTGTGAGTTGATTTTTTATGAGAATTTAAATTTTGATAAATTACTGAATTTCAGACAATGGATGATTTCGATTTCTTGAAAGTTTTGGGAAAAGGAACCTTTGGAAAGGTAATTCTTTGTGTTGAGAAACGAACATCCAAACTTTATGCAATAAAAATTCTACGAAAAGAAGTCATCATTGCTCGAGAAGAAGTTGCTCATACTCTCACTGAAAATCGAGTTCTTCAACGATGCAAACATCCATTCCTCACGGTTCGTCCACTTTCTCACTTTTTCTCACCTAAAAACTCCTTTCTAAAATGTCCCTCCCTCACCATCCACGCTTCCTATCTGTAAACATTTGTGTTATGCATGTGATCTATATTTTCTCATTGTTGTTTCGTCACGCACTTTCAGAATATTCTTGCAGCAACTGATATATAGTTTTCAAACTGTTCATCATTTGTGTTTTGTGATGCAATTTGCGAATGGCGGAGAACTGTTTTCGCATTTACAAAGGTGTGGAACATTCAGTGAATCGAGGACACGATTCTATGCAGCTGAAATTGTTTTGGCACTCGGTTATTTACACAGTTTGGCGATTGTTTATCGTGATATGAAGGTTAACCATTTTATTTGATCGTATGGTGAAACACATCACTTAAAAATAGTTCGAAATACTTATTTAGTATTAGCACATCATTTTTTCCTATCTTCTACCTCCTTCAACCTTTTATTTCTTTCACTATCAATTGCTCGCCAGAAATTATGTATTTATTTATTTTTAGAAATAGATTTGTTTGATGTTGTCCAGTTTTAGTTCAACTTCTTTTTTTTCCACTTGGGTCCTGAAAAGCTTAGAAATCGGGAGTTTTTGGAGTTCTTGAATCGGACTATTTTCAAACGAGGAAAAACAGTTTGTTTTCTGAAAAGGGACAAATCAAGATCCGGCCTGATTCAAAATTCCACGGATTCAGTATTCCTATCCCAATTTGTCAGCTTCCACCCAAAAAACCTTTCGTTTTTTCTTTGCTGCCTGCATAGAATCAACCCTAGATTATCCTACGCTTTCCATTTTTATCCAATAACCAATTATTCCATAGCTTTTGAAACCCTGTTTAAATAGAATTTACCCAAGTTAGAGCATAAATCTCTACAGGAGCTCAAATATTCGTTCCAAACTGACGATCGATTGTGCTTTGTAATGGAATTCGCCATCGGCGGTGATTTGTATTATCATTTGAATAAAGAAGTTCAATTGCATAAAGAGGGATTCAGCGAATCTCGCACAAGATTTTATGCATCTGAAATTGTATTGGCTCTTGGCTATTTACATGCTAACAGTATTGTTTATCGAGATCTCAAGGTTTGATTAGAAAAAAATATATATATGTAGATAGTTGGTTAGATAGGAAAAAAGTCATGTGCTAATTGATATTTGAAAAGTGATGTGTTTTATCGATATTTTCCGGTAGAATTTGAATTAAAGAAACATAATATTTTAAGCTCGAAAATCTGTTGCTCGACAAAGATGGTCATATTAAAATCGCCGATTTCGGTCTCTGCAAAGAGCAAATCGATTTCGGCGACAAAACCAGTACATTTTGCGGAACTCCCGAATATCTTGCACCCGAAGTTTTGGAAGACAACGACTATGGAAGATGTGTTGATTGGTGGGGTGTTGGAGTTGTGATGTATGAAATGATGTGCGGAAGATTGCCATTCTATTCAAAAGATCATAAGAAATTGTTCGAATTGATTATGGCAAGCGATTTGCGTTTCCCGAGCAAATTGAGTAATGAGGCAAAACAATTGTTGGCTGGGTTATTGGTCAAGGATCCAACACAAAGATTGGGCGGTGGAAGTGAAGACGCTTTGGAGATTTGTCGAACTGATTTCTTTAAAAATGTTGATTGGGAAGCGGTTTATCGAAAAGAGGTTACACCACCATATAAACCAAATGTTCAATCGGAAACTGACACAAGCTATTTCGATGCTGTAAGTTATTTTTAAACTGAAGAATCGGAATACAACGGGAAAAAGGTTCTTTTCCAAAAGTTCCCATGTTTTGAAGTTTATTCGATTACGTGTTTCTTTCTAACCCAACCAATCATTATATTCTTCCAGGAATTCACATCTCAACCAGTTCATTTGACTCCTCCACCAGCCTATCATGGTCCACTTGCGACAGTTGAAGAACTCGACGAAATGCAATCAAATTTCACCCACTTTTCATTCCACAAACAAGACAACAATAGTATTCAAGAAAATAGTGAACCAATGGAAGCCTAAACCCGCTTCATTTTTATCCCTTAATACTTGTAAAAAAACCGTAGTTCTTTCCTATTTAATTCGATTCGAGAAAAAACCTGTACCCGTAAAACTTTGTTAAAATTCCCAAAAAATTGTGTTTGTGCGATAAGTTTTCTGATTTTGTGTTGTTCTGACTAATAAAAGATTTTGAAATGTAAATTGAGGTTCAACCCTGGTATCAAAAATTGGTTTATAAAAATCAACGGAAAAAAAACATTGCTACATGTCAAAATAATCAGAAAAATACACGGAATGAAAAAAGTATAAATATATATATATATGAAAAATACAACCCGGGTTATGGAATTTAAATATTTCCCATAACAAATTCGGCAACAATTGATGGAACAGATGAATCGAAACCGCTGATGTCAAGCATTCCGCGATCACGTGGATCGGCAATTGTGAATGGTGTTGCTGTCATTCCCATTACAATCAGTTTCGCATCGTGGATACCCGATTTTTCACGATATTGTTGAAGAGCTTCGAATGGATGAACCTGCAGATTTTAATTTCAAATTTCGACGTGATTTTTTCTAGAAAAAAACTTACATGTCCAGCCCAGGTATCATTATCAGTGTAGACGATGAAACAATCGAATTTGAGCCCTTTTTCAGCAGCCCATAACATTGGAAGACCACAATCAGTCGCTCCGAACTGCAAAAATAATCATAATTCATAATCATATTTCTCTTGAGATATGTCAACTTACTCTCAATTGATCAATGTGATTTTGAACCTTTTGCATAGTCCATTCTTTTGTGAACGGCAATTCGGTTAATTCATCGCAGAATGCAACACATTTGACTTCTGGCTCGTTGTGCAAATGTACAAGTGACATAGCTGTTGATGCATTTCGGCAAGAGATTGCTGAACCAGCCACAGAGCAACACATACTTCCTGAAACATCCAATGCCAAACAATATCGTTTATTGGTGACTGGCGCATTTGAGAATGATTTGTAGAATCCAGCTTCCATTGCTTTGAGAATTTCTTTGTTTGGATTCCATGTGAGACTTCCTTTGTCACCTCTTCCACGTCCATAGATTTCTTTAGCAATGAGAAGAGTCAATGGATGGATACGAGTTCTACGCAATTCTTCTGGATCAGTTAGACGTTGACAGATTTGAGCAACTCGAGCACTGTAAGAATATATTAGGATTAAAAACGTTCACAAGTTCAAATTTTCTTGGAACTTACTCATCAAGGCATTCAACAAGTGACATTTTTCCGAGATTTCTAATCAAGGCTGTCATTGGCATTCGAACATCGAATAATGTTTCCCAAACAAGTTTGCTATTCAATGAATCAGTTGGAAGATGTTCACGAACAAGTCCGTGTTTTTTGATGGCTGCAACAATTACTTCTTCGCTTTTTTCGTGTTTCAATTTGAGATACGCTTCGATGAGATCAAGATTTCTGTAAGAAAAAACAACGTTATTATCATTTTATTGATAATCTTCTCAATAAAGGTCAAAAATACGGACCTGCTATTGAGTTCAGTATCAAGTTGAACATCGGTATATTGTTTAATATCACCTCTAGCTGCATCATCAGCTGCCAATAGACGTTTACGTGGAAGAAGATCTCCTTTTACAGCATATCGGAAGATTTGTTCGAGTTCCAATCGTTCTACCGAATTTCTTGCGTTAAGAACTGGATGAGCCAATCGGAACAAATCGCGATGAGACCATCCTTCTCTTTGTGGATATTTTGTCAAAAACATCGCAAGTTTTTCGGCAGTTTTTGTGGTATACCACGAGGAAATTGCAGTTCTCATACGACGTCCCCAACCGGTTGATGTTTTTGCATCGGCGTTGTTTGTTGACTTTGAGATGACTTCACAATATCCGACGAATTCGAAAAGATGTGTTGGAATACGGCAGACTTCTGGGATAAGGGCGAATGCGGCACGATGCATTTCACTGATATATTTCGAATATTTATTTATTGTTTCATCGGCGCCCGCTTTCTTTGGATCGTGAACATGATAACGAGCAGTGATTGCGAGAACGAAAAGAAGTGGAGACATTTTTGGATTTCTATTAGCTGCATTGATTTCTCCCAATTCTTTGAGAATTGTATGCGCGTTTCCTGCATTGATAATATCAATCATAGCTTTTGCATTTTCCAATGTCAACTCTTTTGAACTTTGATAATAAGTTCCACTTGCAGTTCCAAGAATCAAGAATCTTCTGATTCTAGTTTCATCCGAAACAGTAAACACAAATCCACCAGCTTTATTTTGAACTTGATCTTCTCGAACTTGTTCCATTTGTCTTGGCAATTTAACCAATTCTCCTTCAACCAAATCAATTTTTTCGAAGCTATCAGCAAGTTTTGCATCAAGGAAAGCAGTTTGAGCTCTGAAAATATTGCGAAATATTGCACATGTTTATTGCGAAATTAGAGTAACTTACTCTTGAAGTCTTGTCAAAACTGCGCTATCGAAAGCTCGTGTAACGACTGGGACATCGGTTTCTTGATCAGCGCTCATTTTCAATTAAGTTGTCTTACTGAAAGAAAACAAGGAAGTTTTAATAAATTCTTTGGGAAAAAAATGACCACGGGGAAGAGAGAACACAAGTGCAACAAAAAACCAAGAGAATGAAAAAAAAAGAACATATTCGTTTCAAGGACAGGGAAAAAAAGCAAATGTGTTGATAAATAAATAAAGAGAGGTTTATATAGGCACCCCGTTGTGAAAAGTTACGAAATCTTTGTTTTAACGAAATCGCCATGGATACAAGTTGCGAAAAATGTCGAAATTCCATCTGTCGAAAAATGTCGAAATTCCAAAAAATCAAAATGACGAATGAGCGTTGTATACAAACCAAAATGTCAAAAGTTTAATGGTTTATTTCTTTTTATACAACTCGATAAGTTTGTTTGAATAATGACAAATGTTCGATAGGAAAATCGGAGGAAAGAGGTAAGTTGAAAATTTATGGGGGAAACGCGACAAAAAAATAAAAAGTGGGATACGCGCTCTAATGTAAAATGTACGGTAGCTCATTTACTGTGCATACACCACACATTTGATTTGACGATAAATTTTCCCAGAAATTTTTTCATTTTTGTTCCAAAGTTCACTCCAGTACTCTACAGGGTGGCTGATAAGTATACAACGTTTTTCAAGCCTTTCCCAGAAAGTCCCCGATTGTCATTTTTCTTATGTTAAGTGTTGATCGGATAGTCCAATGAGTCTAGAAAGCTAATGTAAGAGTGTTTTAAGAAAAGTTCATTTTTGGGTGTGTATTGGTGATTTCAGCTGAAAAAGGACCATTTTACATTGATTTTAGGTCAACTTTCCTCTATCAGAACTTTGTGAAAAATGAAGAAATCAGTTATATACAACCAGACACACTTTTTAGACATCATTATGTTCAAATTGCAGCATTCATAAACATTATTCAAAAAAAATTCAGTTCAAGAGCACCTTTTCAGAAAATCGGAATTTGTGTGCGGCGCGAAACTGTTGTTTTTTGAGTGTTGACAGTTTAGCGTACTGTGATATGAGCTAGAGCTTAAAATGAGATCTCAACTCTCTGAATATGAACAAATATGATGTTCTCAACCCATTACAATCATCACATCACGTTTTGAAAATTCTGACCGTCATAACTATCGAAATTTGCTAGACATCTTCATTTTTCGAAAAATGTCACATTTTACCCGAAAATTTCGAATTAACAATTGAAATCGTTAGTTTATTTTTCTGAAAAATCTACTTCTATCCTATCCAACAGGAAAATATTTTGAAAATCCGCAGAATTTCAAGTATTTTGAAAAAAAAAATTTTTCGGAAAAATTGGGAAAAAGTGATTTTTTGAGTTTTGACTTCGAAGGTTCTCCAGGAATTCAAAATGATGGATTTTTATCAGATGTGTACTGGAACATTAAAATTGAACCTCTGACATTTCAAAAAAAAATTTCCATCTATATTGGCCCATTTTGAGTCCGTTTAGAACACCCCGAACCTTACTAACTAGGGCGCCGCACCCCCTCAATTTTTGTTCGCTAAATCGGAATCAGAAATTGGGACCAATTGAAACATCAATTAAACTATTATCAAACAGTGTTCGTTAGGTCTCTAGTAACACGAGAAAAAATATCCTGAGAAAAATTTCACGCCAAATCATTAGTTACTACTTAAAACACAGCGTTGTATACTTATCAGCCACCCTGTATAGTGGGTAGATTCAAGTCTAACAAAATATTATACGACGTCCAAGTGAAAAAGAATCGTACGCAAAAAAAAACCTTAAAAAAGGTTTTTGACACTTGCTGAATCGAAATTTTTGATCTTTTTTAAAATGTTCTCCAACATGTTTTGTTCTACTTCAATCAGAAATATTCTTGTCTTTGTTCGGAAATGAACGGTTTTCGAAAAAATTTAAATTTTCCAGACCTGATAAAAAATACATCCATATTTATTATTTACCATGCTTTTCATATTTAATTCATAAGTACATATTCGTATTGTGCCTAAAAATTGGATTTCTTCAAAAATTGATAAACTACTCCAAAATCTTTTGCTTGATAATGTGGATCGCGAGCGAGAATTCGATAAATTTGATGAGCTAATGAGCCGAGTGGAGTTGGAGCTTGTGTATTTGTCGAGGCATTTTGAGCCAACGACAAATCTTTAGCCATCAAAGAGGTTCCGAATCCTCCAGCGTATCCTTTTCCGGATGGAATGCCTTCAATAACTCCGGGTACCGGATTGTAGGTATCTGATGACCAGCATCGACCAGATGATGTATTGATGATTCCGGCTAGAGCTTTGGCGTCAAGACCCATGCTGAAAATATTTTTGGGTGAAAATCAGAATAAGCTTTTTTCTTTGTTTTACTTTCGGATTTTTCAAAAATTTGATTTTTTTGAAACAGTAAATTTTTATAGAATGAGAAAAATGAATTTTAAAATTAAAATCAATTGATTTCAGAAAAAAATATCTCAACAAACCTCACCCAAGTAGGACTGTCAAAATGGAGCCCGGGGCGGGCGGGCGTAAGAAGAGAAGAGAACTGTCTCGCCCGCTCGCCTTGACGCCCTATGGTCGTAAACTAACCATGCCCACACACCCGCCCTTTTTCAACTCAAGGCCCTCTCACCCGCTCGCCCTACCGCCTGTAGCTCACACCCGCCCGCCCGTCTTCCCTTTTTCTGACGTCCGCTCGCTCAATCGACAATATTATTTGAAAGATGAAAGGGTTCCGATTACTTTTTGATTGAACCTGTCACTTTTCGTGCCATTTTTGACATGATTTTACAAGGTGTGAAAAAAGGTAGGCGATGGGTGCGTTAGAGAGAAGGATGAATGACAGATCGGGCGGGCGGCTAGTTGAAAATAAAGCGGGCGGGCGGGCGGGCGTCGTTTTGGGAAAAATAAGAGGCAGGCGGGCGAGACACCACCGAAACAACAGGGTGAAACGGGCGACCCACATGACAGCCCTACACCCAAGAACCTGGAGAAGTGGGTAAAAAATTGCCCACCTGGGTTTATTTACCAAATTTGCCCACCTAGTAAAAAAATTTTGCCCAGCTGAGGCTGGCCTTAAAGACCCTAAAAAATTTTGCCCACCTGAGGCTCGCCTTAAAGACCCTAAAAAATGTTGCCCAGCTGAGGCTGGCCTTAAAGACCCTAAAAAATTTTGCCCACCTGAGGCTCGCCTTAAAGACCCTAAAAAATTTTGCCCAGCTGAGGCTGGCCTTAAAGACCCTAAAAAATTTTGCCCACCTGAGGCTCGCCTTAAAGACCCTAAAAAATTTTGCCCGCCTGAGGGTCGCCTTAAAGACCCTAAAAAATTTTGCCCGCCTGAGGCTCGCCTTAAAGATCCTAAAAAATTTTTTGCCCACCTAGGTTTTTCGAAAAAAATTGCCCACCTGGAATTCCAGGGGTTGGGTGAGGTTTGATATCTCAACGTTCCGAGTGATTTCAGAGTTGAAAAATCGATCGAAAGTTTAAAAACAGCTCTGTACCACATTTTTTTCAAATTTTTTTCAATTTATTTCGTCAGATCTCGTTTCATTTTAATTCTTAAAAATTTAAAATTTCAGAAATCTCGCTTACTTGATTCCTAGATTCATAGCCTCCGAAACCGCAATCATTTGAATTCCAAGAAGCATATTATTACAGATTTTCGCCGCTTGTCCATTTCCAACCGCTCCAAGATTCACAATATTTTTTCCCATCAAATCCAAAATCGCCTTGGCTCTCTCAAAAGTTCTATCGTTTCCAGCGCCAACCATAAAAGTCAACGTAGCATTTTGCGCTCCAGTCACACCACCAGAAATTGGTGCATCAATGTATTCGGCTTTCTTTTTTTGCGCTAATTGGGCGACTTCCAGTGAGACGATTTGATCAATGGTCGAAGAATCCATGCAAAGAGTTCCCGGTTGGATGGTTCTAGAAAAATGGATTTTTGAAATAAATTTTGGAACTCTTAAAAACGCACTTTAAAAGTCCATTATCGTTTGTGTAAACTTGTTTAACATGTGGCGAACTTGGCAAAACTGTGATAATTTCCTTGGAAGCAGCCGCAATATCAGCCGGATGTTGAGCAACTTCACATCCTTCTGCGCGAAATTGTTCAGTGACAGTCTTGTTCACATCATAGACGATCAATTTTTTGCCATTTTTCAACAAATTTCGCGCCATGTGGCCGCCCATATTTCCGAGTCCGATAAATCCAATCACCGACATTTTTCAAGCTGAAAACTAAAATTTACTGACAGGGAAAAGGAGTTCAAACAAATCGCCACGTGACAGATAGCAAAACAGACAAGTTCAAAGGTGCAAAAATAAGAAGAAATGAAATGAACAAAAAAGAAAATAAATTGAAGAAAGAACAGCAGCGAGAAATAGTTTGGTGGGAAGAGAAACGAAAGAGATGGAAACATTTTTTCTGGTGAAAACTGATGATAAAGTGATGTTGGATGTACCAAAAAACATTATGAAAAATGATAGGTAATGGAGAATCAATCGTTTATTTTTTCTTGTTTATCAAAAATTGATAAATACTTGTAAAATCTTTGCTAGAATATTCAGGGTTTTGAGCGAGGATTGTGTAGATTTGATGAGTCAGCGAGCCCAAAGGTGTTGCAGCGTGACAATCGGTTGAAGCGATTTGAGCATGCGAAAGATCACGAGCCATCAAAGAAACAGTAAATCCATCTTTATATTCATTCGAAGCTGGAGCTTTTGGATGAACTCCAGGAACTGGATTAGCGCTTTTTGAAATATAACTATAACCAGTTGAAGTGTTGATACTTTTATTGAGGACCACTGGATCAATTCCCATCTCAATTCCAAGGTTCATGGCTTCAGACAGAGCTAAAGCATTGATCCCAGCAACCATCATATTGCAAACTTTTACAGCTTGACCATCGCCAACTTTTCCAACGTGATATACTTTTTTCGCCATTTTACTCAAGACTTCTTCTTTGGCTCTTTCGAAGACCTGCTCACTTTCAGCTCCAACCATTATTTTTAAAGTTCCCTCTTTTGCATGCTCAATTCCTCCAGAAACCGGAGCATCCATAAATTCAGCGTTATGTTCGCGAACAAGTTTTGCTAAAGTGGTTGACATGTGTCGATCAATTGTAGAGCAATCAATACAAAGAGTTCCTCGTTGAATAGTTCTATAAATACGTTTTTGAAGATTTTTCAAAACATTATGCAAGAACTTCTCACTTCAAAATCCCAGAAGATCCTGTATAAACTTCATTAACATGTGCAGTTCTTGGTAACATTGTTATAATATGTCGCGAAGCTGCTGCAATATCAGAAGGATGTTCAGCGACTTCACAACCTTCGGCTTTGAATTCATCAACCACTGCTTTATTCGTATCCAAAATAATCAACTTTTTTCCGTTTCTCATCAAACTTCTCGCCATTCCACTTCCCATATTTCCAAGTCCAATAAACCCGATCATCTTCTTTCTTGATAATTAGTTTTTGTAATTCAAATATTGAAAAATAAATCCTCTTTCATTATTTTTTATTGCTGGATCAAATGACGTGTTCACGTTCAAAAAATAATAATTTTTTGCAACTCCATTTGGTTTTTTGAAAGGTTTTGAATTATGGAAATCTGATCCGGTTTGTTAAAAAAAATTAGCATCAGCAAGGTTCAATAGAACATTTCTGTTCAAATGAACAAGAAGAATTTGCGTGTTGTTTTTGCTCGAAGTCCGCCCGATGTTTATGATAATTGCCCGCGATTTCCAACTATGGAACCTACATTTCAATGTCCGCGTCCAGGTTATAGTTTAGAGGTGAGCAGAGAAACAAAAAAAACCAAGACAATTAATAAACTTTGAAGATTCTGAAAATGCTGACAGATGCTTTGAATTGGAATCTAATTCCGATTTTTGACAATTCGCCTGTGGGAAAAGCAGATTGGGGAACAAAAATAAATGGAAAATGGACTGGAATGTTAGGATATTTGATGAATGGTACAGCTGATACTGTATGTATGACTTATCAGTGGACAAATACAAAAAGTGAGGAGTTTGATTTTTCCTATCCGATTACGAATGTCCAACCGATTTTTGTTGCTCGCACGAAAAATGAAACTATCAATTCGGTTTTATGGAACGCTTTCAGGCCTTTTAGTTGGCCAGTCTGGGGAACTCTTTTTGCTAGTTTGATTTTCAATATTTTTGTGATTATTTTCATCTCAAAAATTGAATTTATGATTGCACTACGACAAAACCTCCGGTCCTTACTAATGGCGTGGGACCTTGTTCAATTACAACTTGATAAAAAATCGGAAGATCTAATTTTCTATACAATATCAGGTATACTCTGAGAGTACAATATCAGATCAACTCAACCAATTACAGGAAATATTATTTTATTTACATTTGCTGTACTACAATCTGGCTTAATGAATAGTTTATACAAAGGATTACTTCTCGCATCTCTAGTGACTTCAAGTGGCGAAAATCCATTTCAGGTATATTACTTTCAATTTAAATATCATAAAAAAGCAAACCTTAGAACGCAGATGAGATGATAAAACTTATCGCCGACAAAAAATACCATCTGACAACTGATTATTTTGATTGGTATTTTGACGATTTGGAGCATTCCAATGCTTCGCATTTTGTGAAACTTCGTGCGGCTGTCAAGAATAATCCGGCGGTAAGTTGTAAAAATGAAAATAAACGGATATAATCCCGTTTTTACAAAGAGAGCTTTAGCGCGCAAACAAAAACAAAAGCAAAAAAATGTGTTCTAACACGGTGACGCAAAATTACACACATCGCCACGAGACCAAACAGAAAAATACGGTGTTCCTTGAAAACTACTGTAGTAATTTTTCAATATTCAAAAATTTATTTTCATGATTTTTTTAAGGTTAACGCTGGAAGTGTAGAAAAAGCTCTTGATCTGATTGACACTGGAAAATACGTTTACCCAATGCAACAAGATTCATTAGCACTGCGAATGTCAAAAGAACGATGTGATTATTTTTATATCAGTCAAGGTATTAGTTAAAATATTGTGGTTACTGGGGATATAAATAGTTTTAAGGGATGCCGCAAGTATCTTCATATTTCATATTTCCGAAAAATTCAAGTATGACTTCTGAATTAAATCAACAAATTGTTATGAGTTATGATTTTATTCAAAGAACTTTCGACAAGTATTTCAACAATGATTATAAATTATCTAAATTAGTTCCAAAATGTAGATCATCGAATGGTGATTCCTCAGGTTCAAATTTGGAAGATTCAGATGAGACAACACATACTGAAACTACAGAAACCCAAAAATCATCAGATATTGATTCAGTAATTGGTGTATTTATAATTGCTGCGATGGGAATTGGTGTTAGTATGATTGCATTTATTTTCGAACTCGGATATTATTGGTATTCGAAATTTTCAGAAAAACAATGTGGATTGAATGTTCGACATTTGGTAAAACTTGCAAGATCACATTTTACTACAGAAGACAACCAGAAAATTATTAATGTTATGAAATTAGTCAATGTTCTTCCCAGTAGACAACCCATCTCTTTTCATTCTTTGCTCTAGAGTCTAGAGTACTAATAAATTATTCATTGAAAAGTTATTGTTTACTTTGAGGATATCGGATACGAATGATGAGATTTTTGAAAAAAAAAATAAACTCGGGTCCAATTTATTATGTAGAAATCTTATTTTTCAGAAGTTTTGGAACATTCACGAATTCTGAAATTATTGAACATTTTGATAGATTTTTTATTGTTGACTTGATCTTCGACGAGTTGACAAAAGATCAGAAATTTACAAAACCTCCTGCAAAAGTTAACATCAAGTGATGAAACGCAGAAAGTTCTCAGTTCTCAATTCAATCAGCTCAAATGACGTGTTTTTGTTCAAAAACTACTAGATGTAAACTCATCCAAGTTGTAAAAAGTTATTATTTGCATTATAGAAATCGGATACATATTTTTAAAAATTGGCTCAGTGAGTACAAAAAGGTTCAATAGACAATTTTCAAAAAACTTATGGCCAAGAATAATCTACGTGTAGTATTTTCTCGCAGTCCACCAGATGCATACGATAATTGCCCGCATTTTCCAACTCTGGAACCTACATTTCAATGTCCGTTTCCAGGTTATACTTTAGAGGTTAGCAACAAAGAAAAAGATGGGAGTTTAAAAAAACGTTTTCTTAAAGATTCTGAAAATGCTGACAGATGCTTTGAAATGGAATCTGATTCCTATCATCGATGATTCTCCAGTTGGAAACGCAGATTGGGGAACAAAATTGGAAAATGGATCATGGACTGGTATGTTGGGATATTTGATGAATGGTACATCTGATACTGTATGTATGACTTATCAATGGACAAATACGAGAAGTCAAGATTTTGATTATTCTTATCCTATTACAAATGTAGGTCTTTATAATGCCTGAACAATTCTTTGAACAGATCCGTTTTAGGTCCAACCAATTTTTGGTGCTCGCATAAAAAATGAAACAGTGTCTTCAGTGTTATGGAGTGCTTTCAAACCATTCAGCTGGACAGTTTGGGGAACTCTTTTTGCTAGTTTGATTTTCAATATTTTTGTGATGATTTTCATTTCAAAAATTGAATGTATGGTTTCACTTCGTGAAAAATTTCAACCTTTCGAGATGGTTTGGAATGTTGTTCAATTACAGCTCAATGAAAAATCGGAAAAGTTTATGTTCTACATGTTTTCAGGTTGAAAATATTGTTTTCATTTATTTCAACATGTTTTTTTCAGGAAATGTTGTCTTATTTCTGTTTGCACTTCTACAATCTGGTTTGATGATAAATTTATATAAAGGATTACTATTGACATCATTGCTCACTTCAGGCGATGGAACACCGTTTCAGGTTTCAATTTTAAATTCTTTAAAATTGAAATTTCGTTAAATCTCAATTTTTACAGGACGCTGATGAGATGATAAAACTAATATCCGAGAAAAAATATCATCTAACAACTGATTATTTTGACTGGTATTTTGATGACATAAAAACTTCCAATGCTTCGTATTTTAGCAAGCTCCGTGCAGCTGTCAAGAATAATCCAGTGGTTTGTTGAGATATTTTCTATTGTCAGTTATCTCCAATTCCAGGTAAATGCAGAAAGTGTGGAAAATGCTCTAGATTTAGTGGACACTGGAAGTTATGTGTATCCAATGCAGCAAGACTCATTGGCACTGCAAAAATCGAAAGAGCGCTGTGATTATTTTTATATCACTGAAGGTATTGTCAAAACTTTTGAAAATGTTCAACTTTAAAATATTCGCTTTTAGGAATGCCGCAGGTATCTGCATACCTTTTATTTCCGAAAAATTCAAGTTATTTGTCTGAGATCAATAAACAAATCATCATGAACTATAACTTCATCCAAAGAACTTTTGACAAATATTTTAATAGTGGATATAAATTGACAGACATACCCAAATGTAGATTGTCAAACACCGATTCGTCAACTCTAAATCCTGAAGAGTCCGACGGACAAACTTCAACAACTACAGTAGCTCGGAGACCGTTAGATTTGGAATCAGTGATTGGTGTTTTTATGATTGGTGCATTAGGAATTGCTATAAGTTTCCTCGTGTTTTTTTCAGAAATTTATCATTATTGGCATATGAGAATATTAGAAAGACATATTCGGTTAAATAATCATTTGAATGTCGGACATTTGGTGAGAATCGCTCAGTTACATTTAACTACGAAAAAACACTATAACGATATTGATGTTATGAAATTGGTGGATGTTTTATCTGGAAAACAGAAAAAAGACATTTCCACCCAATAATTTTTTTCCAGTCTTTGTTCAGTTAATTTCAATAAAGTCTGGAATATAAATTTTTGTTTACTTTGAGGAAATTGGATACAATTAATTAGATTTTTTGCAAACGAACTGAGTTCGGTTTATTTCTGCAAACTTTATCCGAACGATGCAGAAGAGAGACTTCCGTGTGGTTTTCGCTCGAAGTCCGCCAGATGCTTATTCAGACTGTCCGATGTTTCCAACTCTGGAACCATCATTCAATTGTCCGTTTCCAGGATACACTTTAGAGGTAACTCACAAATTTAACGATAGCTATTCAAGAACCATTTTAGATATTGAAAATGCTGGCCGATTCCCTTCATTGGAACCTGATACCGATTGTGGATCAGACACCGTTGGGTCAAGCGAATTGGGGATCGAAAGTGAATGGAACATGGACCGGAATGTTGACATATTTATTGAATGGTTCAGCAGACACCGTGTGTTATACATATCAAAACACATCTGTAAGAGATGCTGACTTTGAATATTCTTATCCAATAACGAATGTATGTTTCCAAAAATTTTGAGAAACTACAAAAGTTTTATTATAGGTTCAACCTATTTTCGCAGCTCGTGCAAAAAATGAGACAGTAGTTTCAGTTCTTTGGAATGCTTTCAAACCATTCAGCTGGACAGTTTGGGGAACTCTTTTTGCTAGTTTGATTTTCAATATTTTTGTGATGATTTTCATTTCAAAAATTGAATGTATGGTTACACTTCGTAAAAAATTCCAACCTTTTGAAATGATTTGGCATGCTATCCAGTTACAACTAAACGAAAAAGCTGAACATTTTTATTCTTCACACTGTCAGGTAAACTTGAAATTTACTGGATCATCAGGATTTTCTGATTTTTCAGGAAATGCTGTTTTGTTTCTTTTTGCTCTTTTACAATCTGGTCTAATGATTGATTTATACAAAGGATTACTTCTGTCATCTTTGTTAACCTCCAATGGAGCAACACCATTTCAAGTTTTTTTTTTCATTTTTCCAACAAAAAAACTAATACAAAAAATAAATTTCAGAACGCTGACGAGATGATTCAACTGATTGCCGAGAATAAATATCATCTAACAACTGATTGGTTGACCTGGTATTTTGACGATTTGGAACATTCAAATGTCTCGCATTTTGCTAAACTTCGTGCAGCAATGAAAGATAATCCACTCGTATGTTTTAATTGACTTTTTGAACAATTTTTATTTTTTTTAGGTAGATGCAGAAAGCGTAGAAGCAGCTCTTGATTTAGTTGACACTGGAAGATATGTGTATCCACTTCAGCAAGATTCATTATCGTTTCAATTATCCAAAGAACGTTGCGATTATATTTACATATTGTCATTCCGAAAATAAAAGAACCCCCGTTTGAATTGGCGGTCACGTACAGTAGACTAAAAATGACGTGACACATGCACATCAAACTGGTTGGCAAATAGCCAACGTGTAAATTTCGCATTTTATTTTTCAAATAGACTCCAAAATTTTGCGAAGTCTACTGTAGTCTTGGTGTCCTAGGCCATTTCGGTTCTCTTCCAAGTTCTTATTTTTTCGGAATGACAATAACTCAAGGGATGCCGCAAGTATCTGCATATTTATTGTTCCCTAAAAACTTCAGTTTAATGCCTGAAGTCAATCGACAAATAATAATGAACTATGATTTCATTCAAAGAACTTTCAAAAAGTATTTCGAGAGTGGATATAAACTCACAAAAATACCAAGATGTACTTCTAAAAGCAAAGAAACCGATTCAGATGATTCTTCAAGCTCAGATGATCAAAATTCAGAATCCGATACAACTACAACAGTTCAGAAACCTTTGGATTTAGAATCAGTAGTTGGTGTATTTATGATTGGTGCATTAGGTCTTGCTATAAGTTTTATTGTATTTTTCTCCGAGATTTATTACTATTGGCATATGAGAATTGTGGAGAGACATATTCGAATGAAAAATCATATAAATGTTCCCCATTTGGTGAAAATTGCACAGTTACATTTACCAACCAAAGAAAATTATAACGATATTGATGTTATGAAATTGATAGATGTTTTGCCAGAAAAACAGAAATAACCTATTTTGTGGAATTGAAGTGCCCTTGTTAATTCAACATAAAGTTTTTTGAAAAAAAAATTGTTATTTACTTTTTGTTTTCGGAAATCCGATCCGAATAAAATGGATCCTAGAATTTAATGTTGAGTTGGAAAATATCCCTTTACAAATCTCAATAATCAAAAAACACAATTTCTATTTAACGGTAAATGAAATGTGGAGTAAATTCGGATAAGACGTTTACAGAAAATGAGATAAAAATTCGAATAAACAAAAATGTTTCAAGTATCATTGGAATAAATAAAGTGGAAATAGAATAAAGAAATAGAACATTTTGAGAAAAATATCCAAAACTCCCGCAACATTTGAAATTTATTTTACTTTTTTATAACAGGTATTTTAAATTCGAATTTGAATTTAGTTTGCTCTCATAGTAAAAGTTATTATTTGCTTTGTAGAAATCGGATCTGAAAATCAGAGTACACAGGTATAAATTTTGCACTCAACTTTGAGAATATTTTCCTTTCTACGAAAATGAAGAAAAGAGATTTTCGAGTGATTTTTACTCGAAATCCTCCAGATTCTTTCACAAACTGTCCTCATTTTCCAACTTTGGAACCGACCATCAATTGTCCATTTCCAGGCTATGCGGCCGAGGTGAGATAAACATTCAAAAAATATTGAGTAGAAATTTTCTCAAGATTCTAAAAATGCTATCCGATTCCTTGAATTGGAATTTGGTCCAGATTGTGGATAATTCACCAACTGGTCAAGTGAAATGGGGATCGAAAGCAAATGGAACTTGGACTGGTCTTTTATCTCATTTGATAAACGGTACTGCAGATACAATTTGCACAACATATCAATATACTACAGTAAGAAGTCAAGATTTTGATTTCTCTTATCCATTAACTAATGTGAGTTATTTTATCGAATCAAGACAATAAAAAAAGACATTTCTAGGTACAACCATTTTTTGTGGCCCGAGCCAAGAATGAAACAATAAATTCAGTTCTTTGGAATGCTTTCAAACCTTTTAGTTGGGCAGTTTGGGGAACTTTATTCGCTAGTTTGATTTTTAATATTTTTGTGATGATTTTCATTTCAAAAATTGAATGTATGATTGCACTTCGACAAAAATTCCAACCTTTCGAGATGATTTGGAATATTGTTCAATTACAGCTCAATGAAAAATCTGATGCATTTATTTTCTTCACAATATCTGGTATAATAAAATAATTCTCGGGAAAAGAACCGCATCTTACCGCAACTGTGGCAGCATTTGTCGCAGCGCTGCGGCAATTTGTCGCAGCGCTGCGGCACCGCAACACATGCGCCGGAGTTGCGCCCATTTCCGCAACAGTTCACGCAACAGTTGCGAGTTTTGTCGCAACTCCGGCGCATGTGTTGCAGCAAAAAAATGCTGCAGCGCTGCGACAAATTGCCGCAGCGCTGCGACAAATGCTGCCACAATTGCGGTTCTTTTCCCGAGAAACGCTATCAAAAATTGTGGATAGAAAACTTTTTTCAGGAAACATTGTTCTGTTTCTATTTGCATTATTGCAGTCTGGATTGATGGTTGATTTATACAAAGGATTACTTTTGACATCATTGTTGACTTCAAATAGAGCGACACCATTTCAGGTTTTATTCTATACTAAAAAGTTTATCATAGCTTGTTATTTTTCAGAACTCAGATGAAATGATCCAACTGATTGCAGAGAATAAATATCACATAGTTACAGATTGGTTGAGTTGGTATTATGATGATTTGGAACATTCCAACGTTTCACATTTTGTCAAACTTCGAGCAGCTGTGAAAAACAATCCAGTTGTATGTCGTTAAATGAAATCAGGTACCATCAAAATTCCAAATATTTTTTCTTCAGGTTCAAGTTCGGAGTGTCGATGAAGCTTTAGATCTCGTAGATACTGGAAAATATGTGTATCCAATGCAGCAAGATACGTTATCATTCCATATGTCAAAAGAACGATGTGGCTATATTTATATTGGACAAGGTTAGTTATTTTTGAGTTTCTTAAGATTCACGTGAAAAAAAAAACAATTTATAGGAATGCCGCAAGTTTTCTCATATTTCTTATTTCCAAAAAACTCAAGTTATATTTCGGAATTCAATCAACACATTATCAAGAATTATGAATTCATTCAAAGAACAATCAACAAATACTTCATTAGTGGCTATGAACTAGGAAAGGGTTCCTGTGGATCAGATTCCGAAGATTCGCATGAATATTCAAACAATCTAGATTCCAAAATCAAAAATAGTGTATCCCAAAAACCTTTGGATTTAGAATCAGTAATTGGTGTATTTATGATTGGTGCATTAGGAATTGGAATAAGTTTCATCGCATTTTTCACAGAAATTTATCATTATTGGCATATGAGAATATTAGAAAGACACATTCGATTGAAAAATCATATAAACGTTCCCCATTTGGTGAAAATTGCACAGTTTCATTTGAGTTCCAAAGAAAATCATAAAAACATAGATGTTATGAAATTGGTGGATGTTTTACCAAAAAAACAGATTTGAATTACATTTTTTCATGTTTTTTTGTTTCATTGCTCGGTGTTTAATAAAAGTTATTATTTGCTTTGTAAAAATTAGGCTTGAAGTTTTACTCGAGTTTAACTCGATATTATTTCGAAAAAATGTTGAAGAAAAAAGATTTTCGTGTTGTTTTTGCTCGAAATCCTCCTGATGCCTATCCAAATTGCCCGCAATTCCCAACATTGCAACCAACTTTTCAATGTCCATTTCCAGGATACACTTTGGAGGTTAGTCTAAAACTTGAATATAGAATTCTGGAAAAAATTTGTAGATTTTGAAAATGTTAGCCGATTCTCTTCACTGGAATTTGATACCAATTGTGGAAAATGCGCCCGTTGGTGAAGCAAATTGGGGTTTGAAAGTGAATGAAACATGGACTGGAATGTTGGGATATTTGACAAATGGAACAGCGGATACAGTTTGTATGACTTATCAATGGACTGATTCAAGAGATCAAGCATTTGATTATTCGTATCCAATTACCAATATTCAACCGATATTTGTAGCTCGTGCAAAAAATGAGACAGCAGCTTCGGTATTGTGGAATGCTTTTAAACCTTTTAGTTGGCCAGTTTGGGGAACTTTATTCGCTAGTTTGATTTTCAATATTTTTGTGATGATTTTCATCTCAAAAATTGAATGTATGATTTCACTTCGTAAAAAATTCCAACCTTTTGAAATGATTTGGCATGCTATACAGTTACAACTAAACGAAAAAGCTGAACATTTTCTTTTTTTCACATTGTCAGGTAAATTTGAAATTTACTAGATCATCAGGATTTTCTAAGTTCTCAGGAAACATTGTTTTGTTTTTGTTTGCTCTTATACAATCTGGTCTAATGATTGATTTATACAAAGGATTACTTTTGTCATCTTTGCTAACTTCAAATGGAGAAAATCCTTTTCAGGTTAGTTCCAAAAAATATTTTAAATAGAATTCTATATAAGTTTCATATTTAGAACTCTGATGAGATGATCCAATTGATTGCGGAAAAGGAATATCACTTGACAACAGATTTTTACAACTGGTACTTTGATGATCTTCAGAATTCAAATGCTACACATTTCGTTAAACTTCGAGCGGCTGTCAAAGACAATCCAGTTGTAAATTTTTTTTTTAAATAAGATTAAACCTTATCTTTTTCAATTAGGTCAAAGTGGACAACCCTGACGAAGCTCTAAATTTAGTTGATACTGGAAAATATGTTTATCCAATTCAACAAGATTCACTGTCATTTCAACAATCAAAAGAACGTTGTAATTATATTTATATAAGCCAAGGTATAATAATAGCAAAACTCCTACAAAAACTCCTTTTTCAGGGATGCCGCAGGTTTCTGAGTATCTTCTGTTTCCAAAAAACTCGAGTTTTATGTCTGAAATGAATCGGCAAATTATAATGAATTATGATTTTATTCAGAGAACATTTTATAAATATTTCGAGAGTGGTTATAAATTAACAACAATTCCAAGATGTACAACAACAAGTTCATATTCAAATTCAGATGATTCTTCAAGTTCCGATGATCAAAATTCGGATACTGATACAACTAAAACAACCCAAAAACCTTTGGATTTAGAATCAGTAATTGGTGTTTTTATGATTGGTGCATTAGGAATTGGAATAAGTATAATTGCATTTTTTTCGGAAATTTATTATTATTGGCATATGAGAATTTTGGAAAGACATGTTCGAATGCGAAATCATTTGAATGTCGGCCACTTGGTGAGAATCGCACAAATACATTTGAGCACCAAAGAAAACTATAACAAAATCGATGTTATGAAACTAGTCGATGCTTTAAACGATAAACAAAATTGAATATTTTTGTATTTTCTTAATATTTATTCTCATTGTTTGGACTTCAATGAATAAAGTTTGAACTCCATGTAAAAATTACTATTTACTTTTTGGAAATCGGATACAAATAATGAGATTTTTCAAAATGGAATACGCATAAAATCATTGTTCAGAGAATGAGCAGGAAAAACCTACGCGTTGTTTTTGCACCGAATCCACCAGATGTTTATCCAAACTGTCCGAAATTTCCAACATTAGAGCCAGATTTCAAATGCCCTTTTCCAGGATATACTGTAGAGGTGAGTCCAAAAATATAAATGAAGGTCGCTAGAAAAATTGTGTGTAGATTCTAAAAATGCTCGCCGATTCTCTTCATTGGAACCTGATTCCGATTGTTGATCAAACACCAATGGGTCAAGCAAATTGGGGATCGAAAGTGAATGGAACATGGATTGGAATGTTAGGATATTTAGCTAATAACACAGCTGACACTGTTTGTATGACTTATCAATGGACAAATGCAAGAGATAGAGATTTTGATTATACTTATCCAATTAATAATGTGAGTATGGGTTAAGAATTCAAGAAGAAAACAAAAATATTTTCCTAGGTTCAACCAATTTTTGTGGCTCGTGTCAAAAATGAAAGTGTTTCCTCGGTTTTATGGAGTGCTTTTGCGCCATTTAGTTGGTCTGTTTGGGGAACTCTTTTTGCTAGTTTGATTTTCAATATTTTTGTGCTGATTTTTATCTCTAAAATTGAATGTATGATTGCACTTCGACAAAAATTCCGACCATTTGAGATGGTTTGGAATGTTGTTCAATTACAACTCAGCGAAACATCAAACGAATTTGTTTTCTATACAATATCTGGTATTCAAATGAAATTAGTTGTATCAAAAAAATTCTAGAATTTTACAGGAAACACTGTTTTATTTTTGTTTGCACTTTTGCAGTCAGGATTGATGGTTGACTTGTATAAAGGACTACTCTTAACATCATTACTGACTTCAGATAGTGGAACTCCCTTCCAGGTTAAATCATTCTAACAATAAGTTCAAGTATAAAATCAAAACGATTTTCAGAATTCTGATGAGATGATCAAATTAATTGCTGCAAAGAAATATCACATAGCATCAGGAATTGTGAATTGGTACTTTGAAGATTTACAGAACTCAAACGCTTCACATTTTGTAAAACTTCGAGATGCTATCAAAAATAACCCGATTGTTCACGCAGGTAATGTTGCCAACGCTCTTGATTTAGTTGACACTGGTAATTATGTCTATCCAATGCAGCAAGATTCTCTCGCATTTCAAAGATCGAAGGAAAGATGTGACTATGTTTATATAAGTAAAGGTAAACCCAATTTCTACAGGGTGACCAGAAATTATCCGTGCAAACTAAACCGGTCATAAAAACTTCAAAATTGGATATTTTTCAAAGAAATTTTTTGTTAACAATAATAAATGCATAATAATTCCAAAATTATCACGAATGTTGATTTTAGGATTTTTTCAGGGCTTTCTGCGCCTTTAACCAGATTTCAAAAATAGTGAGAAAGGCCGCGTGGAGTTTTGACTTTGTTAAGTACGTGGAAAACTCCAATTGTATTTTTACAACTATGAAATGAGTAAGATATCTTCTAATGATGTTATTTTTCAAAAATTACCACTCCAAGTAACCTTGCGGACTGAGATTCGATGAGCTTCAAAGGCCCAAATAAATTGAAAAAAAAAGAAAAAATTTTTTTCGCGAAAGTTAATTTTTGGTTTTGGTTCAAATGTTAGGTCTTCATCAGCTTTAATGGTCTTATGAATATTTTTAAGTTAGATTAGACTGAGAAAACATGAAAATGTTCAAATATGATCGTTTGTTGTGAATCGTTGTTGGTTTTGACACTTTTATCAGTAAAAAACAAGGGGCCGAGGGAGTCATGACCGCCCAAACCATCCCCAAAGTCGGAAAATTTAATTTCATTTTGGCAAAGGCAGAAGAAGTCGTCTAAGATCCTTTTAGGAACATGTGAAAATAGTTTTGAGAATTTACACAGTTGTTGAAGCGAAAAATGGGGCAACATTGTTAACACCACTAGCCGCGACTCTTTGCCCAATTTTTGACACATCAACATTAGGCGCTCAAGGTCCAAGTAAGATTTCAATTTTATCACGATTTTTGTGATAATTTTAAAATAGTTGTCTATTGATTGGTGCTCAATCAAAACATTTGTGGAAAATATCATGTTTTTGAATATTTTACGGCCGGTTGAGTTTGCACGGATAATTTCTGGTCACCCTGTAAATGTTGTATGAAATGAAATATTTTCAGGAATGCCGCAAGTATCGTCATACCTCATTTTCCAGAAAAATTCACCTATGACCTCTCAAATTAATCAGCAAATAATTATGAATTATGGTTTTATTCAAAGAACATTCAACAAATATTTCAACAATGGTTATAAGCTCACAAAAATACCAAAATGTGATTCAACTTCCAACACAAAAGATCCAGATGACAAACTTGAAAAAACTACTATAACTAAAAAACCACTAGATCTTGAATCAATGGTTGGTGTTTTCATGATTGGTGCACTAGGAATTGGTGTGAGTGTAATTGCATTTTTCTCGGAAATATATTACTATTGGCATATGAGAATCTTGCAAAGGCAACTTCAAATGAGAGATCCTTGGAATGTTCGTCATTTGGCTAAAATCGCTCAACTTCATTTCACCACAAATCAAAGTTATGATAACATTGATGTTATGAAATTATTTGATAATTTTTCTGATAAACAAAACTAAACTATTTTTGATTCAAAAATGTTTAGTTTATAATAAATGTGGTATCTTTTTTTCCAAAAACAAAATTGATGAGCAACTGCTCGCATACATCAGTCATTCATTCTGTTTAGAGAAATTGTGAGAATGCGACTTTTTCTATTTGTTTCATTGCTGCCATTAGCGATCTTTGGTGGAACAATTTCAAGAAAAGTTGATGGCGTTGAATGTAAACTCGATGAAGGATTTGAAGCAATCACTTGCGGTATTGTGAGTTTCACGATTTTCTAATAAAACTATTGAGAAATTTGAGAATTTCAGAGACTTGCCAACTTACAAAAAGTTCTAGACAAATGGGAAAATCTTGGAAACCTTGATGGAATTAAAGAAGCTTGTGAAAACGTAGCCCAATGTTTGACATATCTTCAATGCGTTGATGAAGAAAATCGAGATCTTACTAGAATTCTATCGAATCATTGTACAACTATGATCTTCCTGACTGAAAGGTTTGGAGATTGTTATGAGAAAATCGAGAAAACGAATACAACTTGCTTCAATTCATGGGACCCTTTCCCAGGACTTGATGAGGTGAAACATAATTTTTTTTTCTAATTTCCAACAAATAAAACATTTTCTTTCAGACCGGTGATGTTTACACTCCCCCAGACAACAAAGTTTATTGTGAAAATTTTTTCGGATCGAAAAATTGTATCAAGCAAGAAATCTTCGATAAATGCGATAACACATTGTGGAAAGATTTGAAGGCTTCATTACTTTTAAATGAGAAAATTTGCGATTTCAAGGATTTATAATTTATCAAAACAATGTTTACTTTGTTTTCGCATGAATGATACAGTTTTCTTCATTTTTTTGAAATAATCTTTTCCACAAATTTTGTCGAATTCACTTTTCATACATCCATTTTTTCCAACAATTTCAGCGCATTCATCGTTCGATTTGTTCATGTTATTGAAACATTTCGAAGAGTAGTTTTCGAATTTCTTTTCGCAAATCAGGTTGTCCGTTGTCAAAAATTCTAAGGCCTCAAAGATATTTGCATTTATGTGATCTTCCAATTCCTTTACTTTCGGGTGAGACTTTGCGAACTCTGCTACGCAATTCTGAATGATGAACAAAAAAAATAATATTCATTGTATGTAGATTCTCACCTTGATATAATCCTTCGCTTTTGTTAATTGTGCTTCAGTAAATGGCTCTCCAATCGTATTCACACTGGTTTTTGGATCTTTCGAATTTGCGAATGCCTTCTCATTACATTCTTGCAATGAATTCTGCTCATTTTCATCGCTATAATCAGCGAGAGATCCGAGAATAATTTTGGAAAATCCAATGGAAAACAGGCAAAATAACAGGAACACTTTTATCATTGCAAATTTTAGGCAAATGTTCGAAATTGCGACGAAGGGATCTTCTTTTATACTTATCGCAGTGTAAAAATTGAAAAAAAATCAACTTCCGGGTTCAAAATTTTTGATTTTTCTTACGTGAAACGTGTTTCAGAAAAATTATTTCCATTTCATTTCGAAAACAAAAATGAGATTAAAATATCGATTACTCAACAGTTATGACAACAATCATTTTTCGCACCAATTTTGGGGTTTGTTTCTCCTTTTTGTCTCTCAAAAGCGACACAACAAAAAAATATATATTAACATTTTTCCACAAATAAAAAAAATCGCCTTTTCCATCATCGATTTTTTTCCTATATATTTATTTTTTACAAAATAACATACAATTGAAAATATTTTCCCTACAAAAAAAACATGCAATATTTTCAAGATGCTGAATCTGGCACTGGCGATAAATACAGTTTCCTTTTCACGTAAGTTATTCTAACTCTTGAATTGATTGATTATATGATTTTTATAGGAATGAAAGTGTTCGAGCTGGATTTGTTCGAAAAGTTTTCTCACTGGTCACTTTGATGTTTACAGTGGTTGCTGGATTTTGTGTTATTCCATTTGTTTGGGCGGATTTTTCCATTTTTCTTCACCATCATCCAGAGATTCATATTATCTCGTTGTAAGTTGGTCAATTATTCTTCGCGTGAAAATTTCCTCTAGTTTGATTATCGAGCATCTTGGAAGAGGAACAGAAACCGGTACTAAGTACTTCTGAAATTTGTTTTCAGCATAATATTCTTCGCAATTTCCATCGCTTTATCATGTTTTGAAAGTGTTCGTCGAAGTTTCCCAACAAATATCATACTTTTGGCGGTTTTCGTAAGTCTCTTCATTTACTTCAACAACAAAAAAAAACTCACCCTAACTTCAGACAATCGCTGCGAGTGTTATGACAATGTGTGTAACTGCTCATTATGAATTGGGCTCAGTTTTGATAGCTCTTCTAATCACAACAGTCTGCTGCGGAAGTATCATCGTTTTTTCGATGAAAACAAAACATGACTTGACAAGGTAAATCCAGAAAGTATTGAGAAACTCACTAAATCCATTTTTTGCAGCAAAATCGGAATTGTTTTCATTTTGAGTATGGTCGTTTTTTCGTTTGGTATATTTGCGATGATTTTTTCGTTGATTTTGAAATGGAAATTTTTGTTGTCGATTTATGCGGGAGTTGCTGCACTTTTGACAATGTTTTATTTGGCTATTGATATTCAGGTTGGTGAATAGAAAAAAAAAGGAAAAATGAAAAAAAAACTTGAAAACAAATAATTAGGCTTCGAGCCAGAAATCATAAATTCTGAATTTTCAACCAATATTGAAAATACGAGTTCATTATTACTTCATATTTTTAACTGAAATCCAGACCCAAAAAGCATCCATGCCAAAAAATACCTTGAGGTAACCTCAAATCAAGATTCTGCCAAAAATTGAAATTTTCCAACTTGGAACAAAAACTAATACCCTAATCGATTCAAAGGAAAACTCTATCAGAAAAATTATGAACCTTAGAGAACTGTAATATTTTCAATAAAATTTTGCATGCGAACAGTTTTTGCAGATGCTAATGGGAGGTCGTCAATTCGAACTCTCACCTGAAGACTACATTTTCGCTGCCATGCAAATCTTCCTCGATATTCTTAATATTTTCCTCTTATTGTTAAGCCTCTTCGGAAAATCTAAGTAAGACTTTTTTGTTTTCACAATAAAACATTCATTCATGTTTTCAAAGAAAGCAAAAATAGAAGTACTTACAAAAATAAAAACAAAGTTTGTGTGGTCAAAAAAGTTTTGTAAAAGAGTAGAACTACACGTGGAAAACTACAATTTCGAATATTTGGAAATTCGGCAAAGTATTGTGTTATAAGAAGAGAAGAGCAATGAAAAGTGTACAAAAATTCAAGAAAGAAGAAATTCGTTTCGTCTATCGGCTGAAAAAAAAACGAGATTTTTTGAAATGGACAATTTTTTGTAGCTAAATCTAAATCCCAAGCTGGGGAGAAAAGTGTTAGGAAGAAGTGGAGTGCTTCACAAAAAAACCAACATTTTGATGAGAAATTTTTTGAATCTGATGGGAATCTGATGTAATTTTCAGAATGTCTAAATATTTTCGTTGAGGAAACCTCTGAACCAGGTCCAATTCAGAAATCCTGAAAATTCTTCAGGTCCGATCCAAAATTTACCCATTTTGATCTAGAAATTTTCAGAATCTTACCAATTATTTCAGTAGAAATTCAGTTTAGTCGCTGAAAATCTCTTCCGTTTTGTTTTCATTATTGTTTTTTTTTTGCAAATGTTTTCAAAAAACCCTACCTGTTTCCGAACAACGACAAAAGATACCAGAACATTTGAACAATGTCCATGAAGATTTGAACGGCCGCAAAAATGTAGTCTTCTGGCGAGAGTTCGTATTTTCTGCCTCCCATCAACATTTGAATATCAAACATCAAATAAACCATCATCAACAATGATCCAAAGAATGCATAGAGAAGCATTATGAATTTGATTTGGAAGAATAACGAGCAGATTACTGCGACCATTGCTAAACCCAAGAAACAGAATGAGGCGATTGCGATGTAACCGATGTGACTGCAAAAATTTGAGCTTTGAAAAATTTTGTAAATTTTCAGTAGAACAATTTCATGCTTCAGCATTTCAGTCCCTAAATTTTCGAATGATTCCTAAATTTTCACGTAATACATAAAAAATTCAAATGTTTCTGTTTTTTTCTAGCAGGGTTCCTTGTCAGATTGTACATATCTCTAGATGTAGGTTCTAGACAGCTCTGAGATTTGTCCGAGCTCAAAAAAAAAACTAAAAACTCACGCAGTGATGTCAAATTTGGTTTGACTGGCGAAAACAATAATTCCCAAAGTGCAAATGACACAAATCCCCAACGCCATCAAAATCGAATCCAAATTGTGATGAGCACACAAAACCATTGTCATTACAGATGTTGACAAGGTCTGAATCAGGTTTCAAATTATATTATGAAAATATTTTAAAAAAACTCACAAAGATTGCAGTGACGACCAAATTCAACGGGAACTTTCTGCGAGTTCCTTCACAACACATCAATGACAAATAAGTGATGAGGAAGACGGCGCTGAAAATGTTTTGTTGAGAATACATGAAATATTTTTGGATGTGACTTACTATCCACCAAAATATATGCCCATATTGTATCTGACAGCTTTCATTGTTGGTGGATGGAGCCATGGAATTGCGGTGACAGCGGTAACGACTGTGAGCTGAAAATAAAAATGATTTTTAGACCATACATGGCACTGCTCCCAAAACTGTGAGGGGGAGATCATGAAATTTGGAAAAATTTTTCGAGGTGGGGGGGGGGATCATTTTGGAAATTTTGAATTCACGCTCGAATCAAAATTTCGATTTGGGCGGGTAGTTTTTTTTGTAAGCCTAATATTTCTTCAAAATTTGGAAATTTTCATAGAAATAAGATAATTCGATCAAACTTTCCGAGAATTCGTGTTTTTTGAATAAAAAAATCAGGATTAAAAATGATCAAATTCATAATTCTGACTTTTTTGAGAGTTCAGGGATTATTGGAAAACTCGGAGGATTATGAATCGAAAATCGGAATTCTGTAGAAATTATAATATAAACCAAAAGAACTGTTAGATCTGAAAAGGCATCTTTTGAAATTCCAGAATCAAACTTTGCCGAAAATTGATTTTTAATTAACATTTTTCAAATTTTTAACGTGATCTTTTTGAAATTCATTCGCCATTTCTTTCTTCAAAGTTCAAATTCTTTCAAAACCCCTCCAATTTTCTGTAAGTATTTCTACATCTATTGTACTTTTTATTATTTTTCCTATGATTCATCTCTTTTTCATTTTCTCAAAAATCAGACAAGGAACAAGAAAACCGTTCGAAAAATCTAATCTTATCATCTTTTAATGATTTTTCTTCAGTTTTTTTAGTGATGAATTGTTCTAGTTTTCCAAGAAAGCAGATTAAAAAGTGTGACCTTTAACCAATTTTTTTCATATAAAAATAGCAAAAGCTTACCATAATAAAGACCAAAGAGAAGACTTTTTTGACAAATGCAGCTCTGATAGTTTGATCACTGAATTGGAATGAATATTTCGAATCTCCATTTCCTTGCTGTCCACCTTGTCCATTTTCCATCATTTGTGGTGTAAAATGTGGCATTGGTGGTGGCGGCGGGAAAAAGGCAGTGTTTCCGCCTTGCCCACCTTGTTGGCCTTGTTGTTGATTGTTATATGGATTTTGATAGGCTGGATTGTAGCCCGGTTGCTGAGGATAAGACATGCCTAGAAAAATCAAAAAATAACCGGAAATCCTCCAACGAAAAAGCATGAAAATAAGGAATAATAACAAAGGAGGCGAATGACAAAGGAAGGTAATAGGGGGAACACAGAAAGAAAAGCAAATCAAAAATAAAAGCGGATTGTTTTTGCATTTATCAGTTAGATATAGAGAAGTTCTAGAAGCGCCTGATTGTTGTCAAGGAAACGAGCAAATATCGTCACTAAAAATCAAATAATATTTTGATTTGAGTTATTGCGAAATCATATGAGTTGTGTTTTGTTAAGTTGGGAGGAGTAAATGAGAAGAAGATCGAAAAGTTTACGCGAACGTATAAATTCTGAAATTCTTTGACCGTTTGATCATGGTATAATAGTAGTAAAAACTTCTTCTAAACATAAAGCAAAACATTGAAAGTTTCAAAAAAGTTTTGATACCGAAAACCTATGAATCGCTTCAGAATAATTTCAGCAAAGCATTATTTATTTGACCATGGTCAAAGTAATAACACGTATTTCAAAATGCATTTCGTCAGAAAATAAAAATGAAAGCTCGAAAATGTTCCTTTGACAGCGTTTTCAATCATTTTTGAATAGAATATTTTTGAATAAAACTTATATAAAGCAATTAGACATCGCGATGACTAACAAAAGAAAAAACGAAAACTTTCTTCAAAATCGATAAGTTTGTTTCGCAATAAACACTTTGAGTAAAAGCCAAAAGGACATTTCTAGAAGAAAATTATCCATCAGCCACACAGAAAGGAGAGGGAAAATTCAGCGAAGATTATGAAATCGTCCAAATAGCAACGCCTTCTGTTTTCTCTCGTCCTCTCTTCAATCTTCTTTATCCCTTTTCATCTTTTTTTCTTTCTCTCTTTCTCGACATTCGAAAAAAAACAACAACAACCAAAACACGAGGAGAAAAAAAGAAGAGAGAATCGATAGTTTTACCTTGTTGAACAGGATAGCCAGGTTGTAATGGTTGTTCTTCTGTAAACTTGTAATTTTGGCTGAAATTTTATTTGGATTGTTTACATACCTGGCCTTGACATTTTTGGAGAATGGAAACTATATGGAATAAAATAAACAATTCGAGTGCAAAAGAGAAAAAAGAGAAATGTTATCGCTGATTTTTTTCTTCTAGAGGCGGGAAAAACGAACGACGAAATAAAAAAATTTGTTTCGAAGAAAAAAAAGAAAAGCAAACAACGATGCTCCGTTGTTTACACGTGTTTCGAAACACGCTCGAAATTCAAAAACAGTTATTTTGCACTTCAATTTTTATGTTTTCGCTCACTTCCTGAATGCGTTGGTGGATCTTTCGCTTCTTTCTTCATCCGCTCGCCAATTTCAACAATCAGCATTTTCGATTTTGGGATTTGTAATGATGAAAGTTTCGCATTCACATTATCCACAGAAATCAGCATCTAAAAAGAGGATTAGAAATTTCAAAAAATCCAAATTTCAATATTCCAAACTTTACCGGTTCATGTGATTGATGATCTGCTGACGAAGAACTTGAAGATGGTTGCATTTTCAAGTTGATCTCATGCGTTTCCAAGTTGACATTTAAAATCAGAGCGAGTTTTTTAATAAGATCTTGAAATGTGGCATCATGTGATAAAAGCACGGCAATCGGTTGACCATTGTGTATAAAAGAGTACCATTCTCTTGTCAAATTCTCCGATTTTCCTCGTTTCTTCTTTTTCGCGGGTGGTTTGGTCAGCTGAGCAACAACATCGAGATTAATTTGAACTTGTTGAGGCGAATCCACTTTATTGCATTTAGTCTTGCTTCTATCTGATTCCATAACTCTTGCTGATAATCGACTAAGCGATGCTTCAACATTCCCGATATCTGATATAATATCAGACTCGGTCTTCTTTATACTCTTATTCGAACTTGGTTTCAATTTTGTTGGACACGCTTCTTTTGTATGCTCCTCTTTCTTGATTTCAGCCAGACATTTTTGACAAAAAATATGTTCGCATTCGATTTGTTGTAACTCGCCGATTTCTAGCATCAAATCACATTTTCCATCGCATCTTTGAGCTTCACCCATCTCATTTCCAACATCATCTTCTGTTTTGTCACCGGCTCCATTTTTTGACACTGCGCTACTAAAACGATTGATAATTAGACTAGCTAATTACCCAATTAGTTGACTCACAGCTCATTATTATTATTTTCTTTTTGATTATCATTTTTCATGATTTTAGATAGCTTATTTTTTAATGTCCACTTCTTCCTTTGATCAAATAAATAAATAAAGAAAATTGCCAAAAATTATATTTTTATATGCCAAATTTTTTCTAGAATGTAGACCACGTTCTTATTATTTCGATAAATATTTATTTTTGAATAAAAAATACATAAAATGATGACGGGGGGATTTTGTTACATGTAATTCTTTTGTGTGAAAATGACCTCGGCTGAGGAAATTGTGAGGATCTCTGATAGAATTTCATGACATCAAACGAAGGGGATTTTGAGGTTGGGTTGGGAAAACATGTTGTGATGAATTCAGATTCTTGAATCTGAAATTCTATGACGACTCTTTGCGAATCAAGGAAGTATGTCCAATTAGGTTGGAATCATTTGAGAATTTGGGTAAATGTGATAAATAATTAGTGAAATGCGGTTATAAACAAAGATAAAAATAACGATGAAAATATGTGTAGATTCAGGGGGTTGAGGTGTAGTTGCAGTATTCGGAGAAATCGAGAACTTGAACTGAGAAACCGTTTTGGCGCATTTTGAGACAATTGTGGAAGCACTGAAAATTTAATATTAGGGGTTTGGAAATCAATACATACTTTTATTTTTCATGAAATAGTAAATCTCTGGATCAAAATCGAGTCAGGTAAGAATATCTTCAAAAATTCAATCTGGAATTAATTTCAGACAAAATACAATATAAGGTTAAGTTCATGATTCAAATTGTTTTCGAAGCTAGAATGAGAAATCTGGTTTGAAATTTTTTGGAACCAGTTTGTTTTCGTTCAAAGTCTCAGAATTGTGATCATTTGTACAAAAATCTGACACTGTTTTCATAAAAAATGAAAGCTCTAAAAAATTTTTCAGAGAACTTTGACCCCTCCTTAAATTTAGTAAAAAAAAAAACCAACCTTATCCAGCGGATTCTCGAGCATCGAACATTTCTTGATCTTCTCAAATCTTTCAGTTTTGTTCAGAGATGGTGAATGCATCGCAATTTTGCAGGTATTCTCACAATGTTTACTAGAATCAGAAGTGTCGTGAGCAAACACCTGACAGCAAAGACCATCTGAAAATATCTAGAAATACTATGGGATCTGAACAGCTCTGGAGATTCCCAGCCCAATAAGAATACTCACCAAACCGTATAATCTACATTGAATACAACTAACTTATGGTCCCTCCTGCCTCCTCCTATTAGCATTCAATGGGCGGAGCCTAAGTGGGATAGTTGTTGCTCGAAGGAAGGTCGTAGGGCATACGAAAAGAGGAAAAGAGTATGAGAAAATGGAGAGAGTTAGAGAGAGGGATGAAAAAAAGAGGATGGCGTGGCGTGGAGTGATCTATTGTATTTATTATGTAAGTTTTTGTGGCGTTGGAGGAGAGATACTTGGAAAACACGTGGAAAATGAGAGAGGGCTCAGGGGGTACTGTAGATGTTTTGGAGCTATTGAACTCGAAATCTCTTGAAAATAATTTATAGTTCAGGCTTGGTATTTGGGCCTTAAAATTTTATCAAAATCTATGGGTACTGTACATAAATATGATAAGTTTCATAGTCTCGAAAATTCAGTTTCCATTTTTATAATTTGATAATCTAGAACTCCTAAAATTACAGGCATTGCAAATCTAGATTTACGTCTGAAAATTGATCAGAACTTTCTAGAAATGCATCTTCTTCTAAAAATCTTATGGAAAGTTGTGCTAACTTCCGCAAAGTTCTCAAAACTGTCGAATCATCAAAATCCCAGATTATCCCCATAATCTTCTTTCCAAATCCAAAAGATCTTCAATCTTCTATCTAACCAAAAATTGTACTGTCATACCATCAACAAAAACCAAGTGCATACAATAACTCTGTTTCTCTCCTGACTCATTTCCCAAAATGTGCGAACATAGCGTATCTCAACATCAACAGATGGTGAAAACAACTCATAAACTCAATTAATTGTTATTGTGATGAGTCGGTAGATGCGCATGCCTTTGGGAAGTTAGACTAACTCACCATCCAAACTCATTCTTTGATCCTCGGCCAAAAGTCCACGTTGGATACAGTTGTAGAAGATTTCAGCCCATTCAGCGTTGTTCTCGTAGCCACATTTTGCGGGGCGGCTGCAAATATTTTGGATTTTCAGATATTTTTTCTAGAAGTTGCTGACGGGCCCTGAGAATTTTGAAAAATAAAGGTTTTTTGAGATCGTGTAAATTTTTGATATATCATTTTCCTAGTTCCAAATCTCAATCTTCAAGTTGTCGAGTTTTCCCAAAATCCAACGCCTCCTTTTTTGTCTCCAAACAATACCAATTGTCTCTCTTCTCCTCACCGACCAAAAAGGTAAGAGTTAGGATAAATTTCCTCGGAGCAACTAGTATACAAGTATGTGGTTAGCACAATTTATTGGAGGTTGGATTTTCACTGAGTTCGAAAATTGGTTTGAAAAAAAATTAGAAAATGAGAAAAAAAGGTGACGTGAAAATTTGAATTAGAGCGTGAACATTTTGTCGTGAAATTTATTTTTTCATTTTATAAATTGGATTTTTTAGGAGCACGAACTCGACTTCCAGAACTTATCTAATTTCCAGATTTCTTGAAAACTTCGAAGCAGTTTTGTTAGGAACTTAAAAAATAATAGTTTCCAATGTCTGCACACAGATTTTGTTTTTATTTTGAAACAGTAAACTTTTTGGAGCGTATTGTCTCAATCTCATGATAACTTTGAAATATCAAACTTTGAACAATGTGTTTTTCGATTCTGAAAACGGATTTTTTGCAGGCCAAAAAACTTACCCGAACTTCATAACCTCAATACAACATTGTCTTCTCGAAACTGTACAACATTCCTTTGCCGTTTTCTCAATTTCCATCATTCCAAATCCATCCGCAATTTCCACATTCACCAAACAAAATACAGTAACCAAGAAGAGGATAAATAAAGAATGGCTGCGCATGATAAACAGAATTAGCAATAATCGAATGATAACAGACAAAGAGGTCGACCGAGGCACAAAAAAGATGGGAAAATGGCAAAAATATCTGGTGAGCGAAGGAAGAAAAGACATGTGTTGCCGATTAGCCAGAAGACCACCCAGTTAGAAAATGTGAGTGAAATGAGACGGATACATCAATCTAGACTACGGTATTTGTATTCATTTTTGTTGAAAATTGAACTTGAGTTTCCAATCTCGAATTCGAAAATTTTGGAATTTTTTAGCTTGTGTTTATCTGATTTTTTGGTAAAAATTTTTTCAAAATTTTGTGATTTGAATTTTTGAAATGTTGAAAAAATGTTACCTTATTTCAATTAATTTATTTCTGCAATTTTATATTTCAAAATTTCAATTCCTGTGCTCGTATTTCATCTGGTTCTTCTTTCCTCGCTTCGAATTTTTTGAAAGCTCTAAAAAGTCCCAAAAGATGGAGCATTTTTATAAAATGAGCCGGTGGTTTGCAAGCTGCCACAATTTCTTGATCATTTGAAGCATCTTCAAAAACCTATGAAAATTCCTTTTTTCTTCAAAACCTCCTGAATTCTTCAAAACCTACAGTTTTATAAACATGGCAATAAATAGGCAAACTAGTCAAAATTTCTCGAGAGTCTTGAATTTTCAGAATCTGCCCGAGTTTCGGTGGAATATATATTTGATGTTCGCGTTTTCCAGCTTCAACAAGTTCAGGAGATCCATCGATATCAGCTAATCTTCTCCAATAAATTGTGTCGCCTAGAATTGGAGAGACGAGGCGAGTTAGCATAAGTCGAGGAAGATGGCGAGCCCCTGGAAAATTGCTTGTTGAAGTTTTTGGGATTTTTTCGAGGGCTTGAATTTCATAGATACGTTTTCACAGACTTTCACGAAATCCATTTTTGACGTTATTTATTTTTTTTTTAATGTTCGCACTCCGCGTGATAACTCATATTAGAAGTTTTTTTTTTTATTTTTGCTATTTCGGGTGAATGAATCGTTATTCGGAGGTTCGAAAAACTCACACTTATTTACAGAAAACTCGACCAGCGAACATCCATTTTTGGTATCCAAAACCTCATAACTCATAGTTCCCTCAACCGCAAATTTTCCAGTCTTTGCTCGTTTTGAAATCTTTCTCTCCTCAAAAATATATTCCTTATGTTTTCCAACATTTCGAAAAGTCGCAAATCCCGAAATGTCTCCTTTTTGCTTATCAGGTCGACCAATTGTAATAGCCAGCGCATTATAAATAAAAGGAGGTTCTGACTCGCTCGACGTTTGTCTAATCGAATTTTTAAGATTTGATAACTCCTTTTCATTACATGGTAATACAATAGCTCCTGATAAATATCGTTTTAATCCTGTGCAAAATGTGAGTTGCGGTTCTTTGAAACTTTTTCTCAAATCTTTAATACAATCCACCAAATTTGCACCTTCATCCACATGTTTTTTCGATTTTTGATCTTCTCGAAGTTGTATTTTTCGTTTCTCTCGTTTCTCTTTATCATGCACACTATTTCCAAAAATCCCTCCATTTTCTTGCAAATGTCCAACACATGAAACTCCATACGGTTTTGGTATAATTATAAATCTTCCAGGTGCATGTGCCAACACATTTTTCTCCAAATATTTCGATAATTGAGCAGTTTTCAGGAATGCTGACGGGACAAAAGATGTTGTTGCTTTTTCGGTGTGCAAAAATCGAACCACGTGGAAACGTGACATCATTTTTTGTTTTTGTTCTGGAAAACCGTCATTTTTATCAAAATAATTAATCAGAAACCTATGCTTTAAAATTATAAAATAAAAATGTCGAATACGTCTACAGTTTCAACCAGAGAACCCTATAGTCATGTAAGTTATGAAAAATTAGCCCTTTTTGTTTTGAGTTTGAGCAAAAAAGCCCCATGAGGAGACAAGGAAATTACTTTGCTCCAAAAATAATATTATTTGTTAGTATTCTGATTTGGAATATTCTAATAAAGTGTCTAGAATACCATTTATGAGGTCTGGGCTTCCAGGGCACCTGTCGAATTAAGGAATCGTGAGGTGTACTCGAATCCGCTACCTCAAAATGGTCACTTTTTAATTGTTTCTGTGAATTGTAACAGGATGGCCACAAAGGGGAATTGGACCAGATCCAATTTTTTGAGAAAAATTATGATTTGGGCATATTCTCAACAAATCTAACATGGTCTATATATTCCTAGATTCAGACTTTTCACAATGTTTCTAACCCAAATATTTATAGGATTGTGAAGGTGACAACCACGACTATAGTTTTTATGTTTGGCTCGTCGCTTTGGTGATTTGCTTTCTGGCCTTTCTATCACTCATTTATGTCGTTTTTCGATATTATAAAATTCATACACTGGTTTTGGAATTCGAAAATGGTTTGATGGAGATGTTAGACGAGGCATTGCAGATATTACTACCGCTTGGGATTTGTAAAATGATCAGTCTACCCAATACCGCAGCCATAAACCCATTAGGAAGACAATTGTCTCGTAAGTTCTTCAATTTTCAGATAAAAATTTTCAAAAAATGATTTTCAGAAGACGTTAAAACTCGTCAGCGAGAGAATCGTTATCCGGAAGATGTGACTTGGCCACATTCTAACATTGAACATCTTTACGATATGTTTGGTGATGATGAGACTCGAATGCAGAGAACTCTAAATCTCTCAATTTCTATGCCACCAGTAGCACCAACGGATCCTCTCATAACTGCGCATTCTGTTGAAGTTTGTAAAACTCAGGATGAGAAAGAAAAAGATAAAACACCAAAGAAGTTGAATATAAGTAACAATCGAGTTGGATATTCACCAAGGCTTCCGTCAGCCGAATCTAAAAAGCCTTTATTGAGCGATAAGACGAGAAGTGAAAAGACTGCGATTGAACATAAGAAACCAGCGTTTTCAATGGAAATTGCACAAGGAAGTAAGGATAAGATTCCAGAAAAACCATTGTTTTGAATAAATTATTGTTCGGGAAAATTTGAACGAAAAATGAATAAAATGAAACCACATACATTTTCTCATCGACAATATCCCGCAGCGAACAATTGGTTACTGTTGCCACTTTTTTAACAGAAAAAATTACCGCACTAATTTCTCACCAAAATCAAATCCTAAAATAACCGCTCCTCCCTTTCTCCCCTTTTCCCCCAATCATTCTTATTTTTCTCTAACTCTCTTCTCTTTTCATTTTCTGTTTCCTCTTCCTCTTTTCTCGTCTCTTTTTTCTTTTCATCATCAAATCGAAAAAAGAGAAGAAGAAGAGAGAAAAGGAGGAAGGACGCTTTCTTTTTCTTTTCCCTATCCCACTTTTTCTTTTATTTTCCTTCCTATTTTCTTCATTTATTTTTCTTTCTAGAAAAAAAACAAAAATGAATTCGTTTTTCTGTTTGGATTGTATCAGCGAATCAACAGGATTTTCAAATGTTCATGAACTCGAAGCTCATATTGCAAGTGATCATTTGAATTTGTGCCCTTACGAATGTGAGAAATGTAGATTTGCCAAATTTCCAACCGAATATACTTTAGTTAGCCATTGTAAAGCTGATCATGGAATGTTTGAATTCACTGTAAGTTAAGAGAGCTTCCCAAAAGTGTTTCATTATAACTTTTTACAGATCAAATATCGCTACACCCCAGAAATCGAACAAAAACGCAGTCAACTTTCCGATCGTCTTCAAAAATGTTTGAATTACCGTGCAGCTGATATCAGAAATCGATCATCTGCTGCAACTCCAACTTCAACATTCGTAGCGGTAAAAACTGAAGAACATCCTCAAACCATAGTGGATAATCCACCGATTCCGATGTCTCCTCATGATTTATTGGGATTTGCAAACTATCAACATTATGAGGAGCCAATGTTAATGAGATGCCCTCAAGAAGAAGGAAATGGAGGAGGTTCTGAGCGAAAGGTATGTTTAAAATTAACATCCAAATATGTTATCAAAATATTATTTTTTAGAAGAGATCTTCAACAATGCCTTGCACAATGTGTGGCGATCACATTTCTCAACAAAGATCTTCTATGCTTTATCATGTGAATACTAGACATAGTAAATTCGATATGTATGAATGTGGAATTTGTCATAAAACTTGGCAGACAATCGCGAAATCTGATGTTTTGAAGCATTTGAAAACACACCACGAAAACCCAGATGGATCTATAAATCCTGAAACAATTATCGATAATCGAAGAGCGTTATCTGATAAATTGAAAGAAGCTACAATGCGATGTTTTCCGGGAAGAAAATCAAGAAGACAACCACTTTGTCGAGGAACCTCTCCAGTTTCAGTCAGAGCTTTTATAGAGAATAATAAGACAGAAACCGATGACCTTGATTTTGTAAGCGATGGAGAGGATTAATTTTTGTTTTTGTTGTTTCTGCTTGTATTTTTCAATATTTCAATAAACTCTCACCTCGAAATTTGTCCAAAGCAATGAAATAATCGTAGAATTTAGGTGAATAGAAATTTTTTTTGAAAAAATAGAAAATTGTCCGAGAGAACTACACGAACCCCTAGTCTGCAATTGCGCGTCAAATGTGGTGTGCCGCTGCGTACGTTTGAAAATTGATGATGACTTTCGCACTTTTTTTCTGTTTCTCATCTTAAAACTCGCGTGTTTTTATAAGGTTCTTGTTTTGTAGAATGGATCCAAAAGAAGACGAAGTTGCACAAGAAGCACCAATGGATGTTGAAGAATCTTCATCTGGTCAAGCTGTCAAAAAACGTTTTGAGGTGAGGAAAACTGAAAAGTATTTTTTTTGGAAACAGCGTCCTAAAACTGATAGTTTATTGATTTTTGTAAAAGTGATTGTTTTGTTTTGAAAAATATATAGCTTTTAATTATCAAGTTATCGATTTCCCAATAGCTCTCTGTAAAATCAATATTTTCTATCTCATGAAGAAAGTGCATGAGAACCCGGAGTAAACTCTAAATGAAATCGAGGAGAAAACTTATTATAAACTTCCGAATGTGGTCAACAGCATCTTCTGTAAAAATTTTACCCAAACTTGAAAACTTGATTTACGAAATAAATTTTCAGGTGAAAAAATGGAGTGCTGTGGCTTTGTGGGCTTGGGATATTCAAGTAGACAATTGTGCAATTTGCCGGAATCACATTATGGATTTGTGTATTGAATGTCAAGCTAATCAGGTGAATGACTAATTCCATATTTTTATTTGACCAGATGTATTTATAAAATATTTGCATGATCAACATAACAATTGAATATTTTGCAGGCTTCCGGATTGAAAGACGAATGCACAGTTGCGTGGGGAAACTGCAATCACGCATTCCATTTCCATTGCATTTCTCGCTGGTTGAAAACTCGTCAAGTTTGCCCATTGGACAACAGAGAATGGGAATTCCAAAAATACGGTCACTAATCTAATCTCTCATACATTTTTTATTTGAGTATCAAGCATCATCTGTAAATATCAATATTTCGGAATATTCTTAACCATTTTTTCTTCATTTTCCCTTCTCCCCCTTATTTTCTTGATTGGTTATTGTTTCGGTGCGTGTTTGAATAAATAAATTATCGTACTATTTAAATACCCGCTCCTGGAATCGTTATTGCGCAGTGTGTTTGCAAAACGGATTTTGAGGGTCTGTGTCCCAAACCAAATTTAGTGAAATTTTATTATGATTTGATGATGCTGAAGATCATTTTCAAAACGACACGATTTTTTGTTGAAATTGATTATTTCTATTTTTAGATGAACTTCTTTCGATAGTTATCTTCAAAATTTAAAATTCTGAGAAAATCTTATTTATAAAAAAAACTTTTCAAAAATCATTTGGCTCAACATGTTGCTCTTTTCGAAAATCTAGCGAGCTCAAACAATTCAACTTAATTCTATAGTTTGACCTCTTATAGACTTCGTGTTTTGTCCTCCAAACGAAATTCAAAACCATCGCCGCCTGCGATCATTCACTTCAAAGCGCGACAAAACTTTTCATATCTTCGGGAAGATGAGCTTCTTCTTCTTCTTCTCCTCCTTTTATTATAATATTATTGTTATGTGGTGTAGTATTATTTTTTGATGCTGCCTACTTCTCAAGTGCATTTCGTTTTATTTGTATGTTTTTATTGGTATTTGTTGAACGTGTTCAACCCCACAAATCTATTGTCTTCTTGTTCTTATATGTTTTTTTATATCCGATCCGAAGATCTGATCTGGCCTGATCCATTCGAAATCTAGATTTATTTTTTGTATGCGAGACTTTTTCAGACGACACATTTTAGCGAGAAGATATGCAATTATGAGATTACTTGCTTTGATTACTTTTATCAGTTTCGTCGAATTGAAGTTGGTGAGTTTTCAAAATCAAGATTGGGGAGGGTAAGGGAGGGGGGTTGAAGGGATACAATATCTCTAATTCGGACCAGGTTCCGAGTTCTGAAAACATTTTGAATGGCAACTGGAACACTTCGGAATTAAAACACGTATGAGTAATCCTTTTTTGCCACCAAAGTTTTAAATGATATTGGATACATTATTTACCGATAATACTGTACATAGATAATGTACATAGATTACCACCCAGATACTTCAGTATACACCACACATTACGCGCAAAAACCTACAGTACTTCTCGGTAATTGTGTTACATACTATAGCGATTTTGTAGATCTTAATTTTTACATAAGTCACAGATTTTTGAACATTCGTGCGTGATTTATCACAACATGTCAGCCCAATGAAACTTGGCAATCGGTGAGAGTGAAGAAGACTTAGAGAAAAATAGATCAAAGGAACATTGAAAATTGTGGGTCTGAAATTCCATAATTTTTGAAATTGCGGATGCTAAACATGTTTTGTTTCAAAACAAAATTGAGGATAACTTTTATTAGCTTGGCACAGTGAAAGTTCAACAATGAATTTTCAAAAATCAAGCTGAAGCCTAATTCTAGATTTAAAAATTCCTAGACCCACAAATGTAACTCGATGTAGATCACGTAGGATCTCAATATCTTTTTGTCTCTTTCACTCTCACCGATTGCTTTTTGACATGTTGTGGATTTGGGTTTTTCGAGGTTTTATCCAAACATTTTGTTTTTTTTTCGTAAAATGGGGTTCGATTCGAAAATTCCTCAAGCTCTCTTTAGAAGAGACTTTTGTTTTCAGAAAAAATAACACTATTTTTCAGCTAAAAAGTCAAATTGGTAGTAATTTATTCCATGTAAAAGTACATCCACCACCTGCACAGGACAGATCTTTGAGAGGACAACATCGAATTGAGAATACAGTTTATGGTGGGTTATTTTTTTTTTGGGAAAGTAAAATTTATCACTTTTCACTTTGATACTGGAGATGATCTTAACTTTGAGAACTTCTGTTGATTTTTTTGAACTGTTGGCATTTTTTTGTATGTAAAAATTGATAAGGTTGATAATTTTCTAGACAATTTCTGAAATATCTTCATTTTCTATTCAATACCGTTTTGGTTTCAAATATTTTTTGTGAAATGTTCTTTTCAGAAAAAAATGTTCTCTGTGAATTTTCCTAATTTCAAAAGTTTACTGTAGAATTATCTTTCTCCATTTTACTTCTATTTTGTTTACTCAAACATTGAAAATATATAGATTTACATCTGAATTCAGTTATCATGAACAAGAAACAGTAACACACGAACAAAACACTCATTTTATCGATAAGTTTTGAAACGTATCATTTTGAATTTTGGATTATTAAAAAGGTTTTCAATTGTGCAATTATTTTCTACTGAAGCTCTGTAAAAAATATCTCTGAGGTTTAGGAAAAATTTGATTTTTGAATTCAGAAAAAAACTATAATTTATTTTTTAGAAAATGACCTTTTTCATTCAGTAACTCCTTAGAATTATTTTCCAAAAACTACAGTTTAGTTTACTGCTAGTTGAACTGTCTCCCTCGCCACGTGCTCTTCTTTTTTTCTCCCTCCTCAAGCTCATTTGTCTGAACCCTCAACTAAACAGAGAAAGACAGAGGAGATATATCCATATCTCGAAAATCGTGAAATTGAATGAGAGGTGGTTTGATATAATATGGAGTGATAATCAAACAAAACACCAATACAAAAAATAGAAGGTGAGAAGAAGAGAGAAGTTAGAGAAAAATAAAAACAAAAAACAACAAAAACAGAAGAGAGAGAAAGAGTGAAAGAGACACATTTTGGAAATTCGGAAACAAAGATAGAGCTCACAGAAATGGATATATCATATCATTTTGTATTTTTGTATGCACAATTTTCAAAGTTTGGAAGTTTTATAACATTTTTTGTTGAATTTTTACGTTGTTAGGATTTCTAAAATATCTGTTTTTTTTCCAAAAATTTTTTCTGAACTGCAGTTTTTATGTTTATCAAAAATCTCTTCATTCATTATAAATTGAAACGTTCTCAGTTTTGAGTTTATCCAAAATTATTTCAGTTTTGAAAATTAGAAAAATTCAATTTTTTTCTAAAAATTTATGTTTTTTGGACATTTTGAGAGCAGTTTTTTTAAGTAGGAAAACGTTCAGAAACAATTTTTTCAAATTGAAAAATAGAAAATTCGAAAAAAAAACTTTTTTTTCCGAAGAAGTTCAGAATTTCAAAATGTTGAACTCAAAAAGAGAGAAACACAGAATTTTTCGAGAGAAAGTCACAGAATCAAACCGATTTGTAGTCCTCCTTGTTTCAAGATCTACCTAGATTTCTCTCGAAGAATTTTTTTTTGTAAAATTATGAATTATTTCAAATTCAAGATTTTTATATGAAAAATAATTATTAAAAATCATTGAATTTCTGAGAATCCGCAAATGTATATCACCAAAAATCCTCCCATTCTTCAAACATCTATTTTCCATCTCTATCTCCATCTCCAGCTCTCAGCTCAATCTATTTACCCTCATCATATTTTCTCTCCCCAAAACATCATAAAACAATCGAAAGTGTCTTTTTTTCCTTCCAAATTCGGTGTGTCAAAAACAAACAAATCTTATTATTTTCATCTTTTTTTTCCAGAAAAATAAATGGTGGTGATCTGAAAAATATGAGGATTCAGATCATATTTCTATTTCTATTTCTATTTCTAATTCAGTTTCAAATAGTGAAAAGTGATAAAATTGTCAAGAGTCAAATTGTGAAAAGTGTCAATTATGATGGTAGATTTTTTCACCAAAAAGTTTCCGCAAATGCGGAAGCTTGCCAGAAATCAAAAAACACCCTGAATTTGTTTTTTCAGATTTTTCATTACTATGTGGTGATGGAATTCCACTGCTAATGGAAGATCATAAACCTCGTCCATGTCAACCTCGGCCATGGTTACCTGAACAAAAATGTCCGACTGGTTTTTGGTGTCACGAAGGACAGTCGGATTCTAGTTTTTATTGTTGCCCGAACAGCAGGAAATGTAAGTTTTTTTTTGTTTTTCCTATTGAGCTGAGAAAATTTCGAAAATCTCGAATTACCACAATTTCTAGCGGGTTAATGTGTGCAAACACTTTTGTATATGTACAGTAGGGTTCTATCTTTTGGATCAGATAAATTGAAATTAGCAGCTTCGTGGGTGGTCCCGGTGGAAAAATAGAAACCTATGAGCAAATGTTATTTTTGACTAATCTTCTCAAAATCTACAGTATTCAGGAGTACTGTAGCTTTGAATCTGATTGAACGAAATTTCCTTTTGAAATTGAAACAATAATATCTTCAACTTTTCAATCAAAATTTTATCTGATTTTTGAAACGTATATTTTTCCTGCAAAATATTCACATTTCATAGCTTACAACCAAATTTTTACAGTCGCAAATCGATGTCATCTTCCTCCAGCTGTTGGCTACGGTAAACAACGAATGCGTCGATTTTATTTCGACTGGAAAACCGATGCGTGTCACGAGTTACAGTACTCTGGAATCGGTGGAAATGAGAACAGTTTTATGGATTATGAAAAATGCGAAAGTGTTTGTCGTGGAGCTGGCGAACCGCCAATCTCACTTCCAAGTAATATGAAAATGTTGAAGACTGGAAGTGAAACCACGGAAGATTTATCTGGATTAGGAGGAACAACAACAACACAACCAGAGATTTTTGAGTTTACCGTGGAACCGAAGAAAACGAGAAAAACTACGAGAAAACCGATTGATACACAAGTCAGAACTGAAGCGGTAACTGAATCAAAAGTTCAAACTGAAACAAGCACGATGAAATCGCGAACAACGACACCTTCTACAACAATCCGAACAACCACGATTGAAGTTGTTGATCCGAATCCATGTGCACTTGCACCAGATCAAGGAAGTGCCGGAGAAATGGCTATGACTATGTGAGTTTCGGGAAGGATAAGGGAAAAGGGGAATTTGGAGGGGATGTTTTAAAAGTCAGTAAAGTTAGAAGAACTTATTTTAAAACTATTTATAGTATCTAGATTTCTGAACTGAAAAGTTCCTTATTCAGAAACTTAGAATAGTTCATGATGAATATTAGTTTTGTAACAAGAAAAGATTGTTCTGTGAGGAATCTGAAAACCGAAAAATTTAAATAAAAATTTCAATCACATTTTCCGCAGGTGGTACTTTGATCAAACCTCCTCCACATGCAGTCCATTTTTATACCAAGGCGCCGAAGGAAACTCGAATCGCTTCGAATCCTCTGACGCTTGTTTCGAAGCCTGTGGAATCGGAAAACCAACTCGAAAATCTTGCGATCTTCCACCATCAATTGGAAACGGCAAATTCAACATTCCTCGATATTATTTCGACACAGTTACAAGAAAATGTGAACAATTTTATTATAGTGGCAAAGATGGAAATGATAATCGATTTTTCAAGAAAACCAAGTGCGAGAAATTGTGTCTAAAAAGTGAGTTCGTGAATTAAAAAAAGAGTAGAATCAGCCTAGCATGTTTTGTATTGATTGTAAGTAAAATTGAAAAATTCCACAACTGGGAGATTTTTTTCAGAACGACCAAAGAAAAAAGAGCACACATTCGAATACACAACTCCATTGACATCAACACCAATGAGAATTGTCCAAAATTTGGTGGCTAGCGAAACATCAACACCAGTCACTGATTTCACAACGAGTTCATCACAATTGACAGATTATTATACAAGTCCGTATGATCTTTATGAATCGACTGCTACGCCACATCCAACATTGATTTTTGAACCGAGAGGAGGTGAGAGTGTATTGTCGGATTTTTTACGTTTTAAAAACTTTATTTAATTTTTTTTGATTTCTTCAATTTGTTATTGATAGAAAACATATTTTGTTACAGAAACTCTTCCAACAATTTCTGCACCAACGACCAATAATATTGTTGATGATGTTTTTGCAAATTTAATGAATTCAAGGCAGCAACAAATACTTACTGAATTGGTGCAAACTACGGCGACACCCAAGATTCGATTTTCTTCGCATGAAAGGATCAAGGTAATTTTTAGTCTTCAGTTTTCTAGAAAAAAAGTTTTGGGATTATTTGGAATATTTTGGAATTTCCTATATTTTTCTTGATTTTCCTTAACTCAAAAGCTCCACCTTAAGAAGCGTTAGCTAAATTTTGCAGGCTCAACCAGCTCCAGCTCCATTGCCAATCCCAGCTCAACTTCCTCAACATATTCTACATGTAAAATCATCATCTTCTCCTCCTTCTCCACCAAAACAATCCACCACAATTCCTATCACAACATCCACCCAAGCACCACCCTTAAGTTATACTCTTCCCTCACCAATCAACACAATTGAAACACCCTTAGTTACATCGCCCGCACCAATGGTGACACAAATCAATGGTGAACCTGAAATTGAAATTCAGGGATCCGTCAAATCTACAATCACACAAAAGCCAAAAATATTGGAAGTTGGGCCAATTCCGACAAGACCGGTTCCATTCCCGAAATCTATGGAAAAGATTCCGGAGTCAACGAAGATCCAGGTTTCCGGCGAATCTGAAATTCCTGGACCGATTCCAGCTTCAGTTTCAACTCAGCAAAAAGTTTCGAGCACATCTACCCAGATCCCAACATTGGTCCCTGATTCAGGACTAGATTCAAGCGAACAATTAGGCCAGGCTCTAGGTCAAGCTATTGGCCCGGCCCTCGGACAAACCAAACAACCACATTTTCTTTTTCCTGGATTTTTGCCTATTCAGATATCTGGGAATCAACAAGAGCAACGAACTGGAGATAATTCGGTTTGGTTTTTTTTGAGTTTTTTTTTAGTTGGAAACCTAGAATGGATTATTTTGAGCACTATTTCAGAACGAAAACACTCCTTTCTCCAACCTAACCAAAATCTTCCAATTTTCCAGTACACGTTGGCTCCTCCACCAATTCCATCTCACCAAATCGCTCCCTCTCAAAGCGAATCGCCATGTGCTCTTCCAATGTTTGGCGACGCCACAATTATGTGTGAGCATCGTCAAGAGATTTGTCCGATCGGCACATTTTGTCAAATCGGGCAAGGCCAAAGTATTTGCTGTCCAATTCTTGATTCTCCACCCTGTGATCAGGAAATCAATGAGGGATTCGGACCATCAGGAATTCGAAGATGGTCTTTTGATCCGGCTACAAGATTGTGTCAACCATTTCAATTTAAAGGATTCAAGGTAGGGAATTTGTTGTCACAATAGCTGCATTCTCCCTTTTATTTTATTTTAAAATCAATGTTTTCCAGGGAAATCAAAACAATTTCCAAACCTTCGAAGATTGCAACCGTGCTTGCGGTGCAACAAACATTTGTCAAGTCGGTGTTCCAAAACTCTCAATCCACACACATCTTCTCTCATGTCAATCAGATGCAGATTGTCCATTGGCTCATAATTGTCTTCAATCTACACCTCATAATTTATGTTGTCAAATGACAGTAATTTCTGAACCTGAACTCGAACCATATCCTTCTCCATACCAGCCACAACTTCCACCATCAAACATCCAAGAATCATCTCAAAATCTGATTCTCAATTTCATTCCGCCTCTCTGTTCTCAACCGATCGATATTGGATTTGGGCAAATGTCTGAACATCGCTGGAGTTTCCAAAATGGTCAATGTCATTCATTCCTTTTCCGTGGATCTGGTGGAAATATGAACAATTTTTTGACAAGAAGTGATTGTTTGAGAAGTTGTCAACCTGGAACTGAAGTTTCGACAGTTACACAAATTCAGGAAATTGATCGATGTAAGCAAGCAGCCTTGAGTGGACATGGAGATTCTTATCTATCAAGATATTTTTATTCGCCGGTGAGTTTGGAAAATATTTTTGAAGTTTCAAAATAGCCAGGGAAAAACGTTTGAATGAGAAATCTTAGTATTTCATTAAAAAACCCTTTTTCAGGAATACCATCAATGTCTTCACTTTATTTATTCTGGCGAAGGTGGAAATGCAAATATCTTTGAAACGTTGGCACAATGTCTTGAAACTTGTGTCGTCAACAAAATGCAATTCAATTGTGAGCACTTATTTTTTACAAACCTCCAGAATTTTTTTCTTTGATTCTGAAAACTTTAGTTTCTAACCAGCTCTCAAACCTTCCAAAATCAATAAAAATTCAGCATTCGCTACGACAACTTTGCCACCATTCACCCAACGGCCCCACAAATTTACATTCAATTTCTACCCGAAGAAAAATGTTTGTCCAAAGGGTGATGCTTTGATGACAGTTGATGGTGAACCGATTCAATGTGATTCTTCGAAAGCTGCAAAATGTCCAACCGATCATGTTTGTACACCAGTTGGAAACACGGCGTATTGTTGCCCGTCGCCTAGTGAGTTTTTTTTGATTTTGCAGTTAATTTTAAAATTTAAAAATGGTAAAACAAGAAAATGATTGATCCAAAGCTTCATTTAAATTAATTCCAAAGCTTCATTTAAAAAAAGAGTTCCACCAATCTCATGCAAGTTATTTTCTGAATTGAAATATTTTTGAAACGTATTTTTTTCGATGTTTTTATTTTGGAGAATGAAACGTAGAATTATTATTCCACACATTTTTTTAACTTTTTGAAAAATCTCCATCCCTAGCAATAGATTTCTCTCAATTTCCCACCAAAGAAGCTAGAAAAATCACAATTTTCCAAACTCCCAATTATCTCTTTTTTCTACAAAACATTGAGGCCCCGCAATTTTCCAAAAATAAATTTAAATTCCCGAATTTTCCAGTGAATTATTGCCTACAAAATCGTCCAGCTTTATCCGTATGCAGTGGCCCAGATTTCAAACCAGCTCGAGAAATTCGATTCACCTATGATCCGATGGCGGATAGATGTATTAGATTCAGTTATCAAGAATGTCGAGATCAACTTCCGACAAGTCTAAACACTTTCAAATCAAATTCACAGTGCAATCGATTATGTTGTAATCAGGTAATTTTGAAACAGAGAAAATTCGGAATCGGAACTTATTATTAGAGATTTTCAATACAAAGAACTCGGATTATTCAAATATATCCCTGATTCTGAGATTCTAAAAATGAGATTCAATTGATCAGGACTGTCCCAATTCTCTCTTCAAAATATTTTTTCAGGGCTACAACCTGGTTTACAAACGTCGTTTATTAATGGCGATGAATGATTCACCAATCGAAGAAGAAGATGAATAACAATCAAAACTTCTTAAATCATTTTTTTTTTTTGAAAATTGCTCAATTAATTTATTGCACTTTCCCCTCGCACAAATTGTAAAAAGTATTACTAATTTATTTTTGAAATATTCTAATTATTGTTGTTGACCAAAAATGTTATAATTGATAATAAAATGAAAATTGAAAAGAATTTAGACATGAGATATTCTGGAGATGAGTTACAAAGGTTTTTGTTGCAGCAACACCATTTTTCGATTTGTCCATTTAGTAGTTCGGTTTCAGGATAGCAACTGAAAAAAACAATTAATTAAGATTTTTTTAAATTCTGATTGGAGAAAACAGGAAAAAAAGTTACCCTTCATCTTCATCAACACAGTAATCATAAACATTCGCGCATCCGCGAGTTATATTTGATCCACTTATCATTTTTATACACCATAGATCAATAGCTTCACATTCTTTTGTCTGAAAAATATTGAGATTCCACGTGGCAGGAATTTCAGGGGTTTTTTTTTTTGAATTTTGAATATTTTAAATTCACGTAACAAAATTTGAAATTTTAGGTTGAAAAAGAAATAGTTCTCTTTTTCAGTTAATCGATTCTACAGTAAGCTATACCACGTGGCAAAAATTCTCAACCCATATTTTTAACCTCAGCGATTAATAAATTGTTTTTTTTTTTTTGAATTAGCTACCAGGAAATTGAAAAAAGTCCCAAATGGAATTAATTTATTTACATGCTAATTTTTTATTTGAAAGTTGGCGTTCATGAAAATTTGATTGCAACACTTCTATATCCACGTTGCAAAATCATGGTTTTAATCTAACATTTTTTTCATTTGGAAATGCCACGTGGCAATTAGGATTTCACTTTTTTTTTAAATTTTGTTAAGCTGTGGCTGGAACGAAGTCTTAAATATTTTCAACTAAATGTTTTTCTCAAAAAAAAAACAAACACAAAAATATAAGTTGTGACGTGGCAAATCTGGATATCAACAAAATTTCAGAGTCTTTATCCACTATAATCTGAAAATGCGTAGTTTTCCAGATAGAAATCACACGGGTTTCCTAGAAATTTTCGAATAGCCACGTCATAACATTTTTGATCTACGAAAAATTGGATTCTTATCACTGAAAAATTAATTCTGCAATAAAAAAATGTTGCCGGTTTCTTTTTCTAATTATAATTTTAATTGATTAATGGGAAGGTGTCATCATATGAGAGATATATATTTTTTTGGAGATACATTTTGGAAGAGCTCAAAAATCTTTGAGATTATAAAAATGAATGAATGAAATACAAATTATCTGTGATCTGAGGTATCAAATTAACATTGATGTAACAAAAAAATTGGGTGCAAATTTTGAGATGGGAAACTCGGGATTGAAAGGCTGTTAGACAATTGTTTCGGTTTTGCTCGCACATTTTTGTGAAAACGGTTCAATATGAAAGAAGCCAGTAAAACAATTCCGAGAATATGAAAATTCATATGAGCTGAGATATCTCTATGTTTCAAACATTTCATACAAACCTGTAAATCAGATCCTTCACCTTCATAACATTGAAGAGCGTTAGAGATTCCGAAAAATATTCCAAAAATAATTAGACCTTTCATAATTTTACTGATCGAAAAAAGTAGCTCAAAATTGATAAGCGACCCAAAAAAAAGCCATAAAAACAGTTCTATAAAATTTATTGTCATCGAGAAATTTGGTTGGCAAAAAAAACGAAAAAAAGCAAAAAGCAGAGAGAGAAAATTGGGATCTTATTTTATATTTTTGAAATATTAAAATTTGAATTCAAGTTAACAGATTTATTCATCGTCTTCCAGGTCCGGCAAAACTGCTCAAACGATTATTGATTGATCGAGAATTGATGACGTCATACAAATCGCAACCTTGCGAAAGTCCTGCGTTTAGCAAACATTGCGGATTGCGTTTTGTTGGATGTAAAGCTTTTTGAATTCTGAAAAAAACGGATATATATCAAAAATACAATTTTTTGTTGTTATTTTCTTTTAGCCAAAAAAATCCACTAAAAATGCACACATTTTTCCATAACTCACTGTTCCGGATTTGCCATTCTTTCGAGCTCAAAATCATAGAAAATCCTTGAGTCCACCAAAATCATCACCAATGACAACAGAAACATCACAAAAACCAACTTCATATTTTTGTTACCTGAAATTTGGAAAAAAAATTAAAAAAAAAAGTTGGGCGTTGAAAAATTTATTCAGTTTTTCAGGGAAGGAAAAAATGAGGAAAAGATATTTTAAATAGCTCTACCTGAAGTCCCACCCCCTTCACTACAAAAAATTTGTGAAATATTTTTCAGAAAATAATAAATTTTTTGCGCTGAATTACAAGGTTGCGAAGAAACGCGTGTCGCTTTTTTGATGGATGATTTTTCCTTCAGAATTATTTCAGCCGGAAATTCAGAGGTTCCAGGAAACCCCTTCTCAATTCAAATTAGGTTAGAATTTTCAGTCAAATCAAACACCAAAAAATAAAAACACAACAGAAAAAGACTTGGTCAGAAATGAGAGCTGGATACATTTTGGTCTGAAAATTCCTTCTTTTTTTCTTCCTTTTTTTGCCAATGCTCCGCCCATTTTTGCTTCCTCCATTAGTATAATGGACAATATTTGCTTGTTCTTCTTCTTCTTCGCTGCTGAAATGAATAATTGAAGAAAATCCTGAGAAGGGCTGAAAATCCCATTTCTTGCAACCTATCCACTTAACATCGCAAGGGCGGCCAACCCACTCAAAAAATGAGCAAAAAAATAAGAGAGCCGGGAAAAAAAAAAGGATTTTTGAGAATACAGATACAAAAAAGAGGTGAACTATGACGTGATTTTGGAGTTGGAAGAATTCTGCCTGAACTTTGGGTGCGAGTTAAGAAAGCCATGACAAAAAGTTCAAATGTGCTCTGATGAAAACCTGGGCGGGGGTAATTTAAAATCAATTTTTTTGTGAAAGTTTATTGAAAATTGTAATCAAACTTTTTGAGAACTTATTTTAGTATGAATAAATCTGAAATTGTTTAAATTCTTTTCACCAAACCCACACGTGCTTAATTGATAATTTTAGTTGATTTAATGATTTTTCAAAAAGTATTTCTTTCTTTACCGTTAAATTCCAAATGCTCTAAAAATTATAAAATTTACTGAAAAATTAAAATGCGCTCCACTGATAAATTCCAATCATCTCATTTTTTTCAAAAATTGTTTTTCCTAAATCGATTTGAGTTTGAATAACTGAGCTCTACTGCTAACTTTTAAAACATCAGTTTAACTTGAATTGAATTTCAAACTTTTGTTAGTTCGCTCCATTGACAAGAAAATATTTCTTCTCGAATATTGTAGCGAATTTCAAAACTTCTAACACGGCTTTCAAAATTTCTCCGTGAGACCCAAAATTTGAATGAACTTCAGAATTTTGCGAAATTTTTAAAGGCACACAAAGGTCTCACAACTCTCAGTTCCATGTTTCTTTTTTTCCTCTCGCCACTTCCACTTTTCTTCATTTTTAATTTTCTTCTTCTTCAAAAATCATTGCTGGTTTGGAACGTCGAAAATGAGTAAGCCGGCCAACTAATTGAAACAGCGCTTTTTCATTTTCTGTTTTTTTGACGAGCGAGAAAATTGGCTTCGAAAAAATCGCATCATTCAAGATTTATGGAAATTTCGGTGGTGTGTGTATGTGAATCATTAGAAGAAAATGACAAATTTGATCGTTTTTATCCTTCATATTTTTCAGAGAAAATCGAGAAAAATATGTGATTAATCCCTGGTTTTGTTGATTTTTGCAATACTTATATTCTCTTATGTTATGCTAAATAATAATAAAAGGGGGTTTATAAATAAGAATAAGAATACAAATAAAAATGAATCAATCACCACAACGCATATTTTAATTAATTAACAGTTTTTAATCAATACCTCTAGTTTTTGACGAATGAAGAAATTGCGTCAATTCCGAAATCGTCGCTTCTTGATGATGTCAATTTGAACGAGATGTTTTGTCTGGAAATTCTCATTTTTGAGAGGAAAATAAGAGGGTAACTTTGAAAATACTCTAAAAATAATTCGAAATTGTATTGTGCTTTTTAAAGGACATGTATGGAATACGGTATTTGCGTAGGGTTTTTGTTGTTTTGTTTTTGTGAAAAATCACGAATATTCATATTCATATTTGAAAATAAAAAATTCAAAACGAATGAAAAAAGCACTCAAAAATAGGCTCACAGAAATTTGGGATCGTATTTAAAATCATTCTAAATTTCATAGTACTTTATCGGAAATTCGGAAAAATTATGAAATTCAAGGGGTGCCAAATTTTTTATTTTAGTTTTAGTTATTTCAAAAAGTTCACTGTTTCAAAAGCTATACAATATATGTTTTAATTTTTTTTACAAATAATACTCACAGGGTGTAATTTACTACCTCAAATCGGTAGACCTCAAATTTTTCATTAATTTTTGGCTAGATCAAAAATATTTTTTCTCTAAATCTCTCGGTTTTGCGCTGAATTTCGTCGATTTTAGTCCCACCCCTAAGATCGTGTTAGGTCTCAAAAAATGCGCGAAATTTTTCGGGTAGTAAATTACACTCTGTGTACTCCAAAGGTTATTTTACCAAGACTTGAAAAAATCGGAAAAATACGTTTCAAAAATATTTCAATTCGAAAAATAGTATCCGTAATGTTGCTAGTTCATTTCAAAATAAGAAATAAAACCCACTGAGAATCAAGAAAGAAACGTTCAATTTTTGTTTGTCAATTCAAAAATTCACTGTTCCAAAATTTTCTAACATTGACTAGTTTTGAAAAATAAAAATAAAATTCTCAATCCCTTGTATCATTCTGGAACCCAAAAATCTACCTTTTCAAATCGTCCCACTTAAAATCAGTTCCAGTGTTTGTCAAAGTCGATCTTCTTGCTTCACTTCCATCAGTTCCAATCAAAGCAGCTGATCTTGATTTATTGATCAATCCAATCTCTTTTTCCAAACTATTTTGAATAACTTTGTCGGTTTTTGAAAGAGAATGATCTTGTTTGTGACAGGCGACAAGAATTGGAACATGATTCTTTTGATTTTCGAGTAAAATATCGTATAATAATTCTGCAACATCACGAGATTCTTTTGAAAATGTTGCCGCATCGATGACGTAGACAATTTTGCGAATGGAGGATTGACGGATTGTTGAGAGGAGTTTTTGGCGAAGACGATCATTCCCTGGGTAATCGGTGATCTGGAAAATGTTTTTTCAAATCTAAAATTGAAATTTGACCTGAATATTGTCTAAAAATAAAAGTTGCTCACCTTCAAAACATTTCCCTTAATATTCAAATGAATCGTATTTTCTTGCATCGATGTATAAGTTTGTGGAATATTATTCGATTTGCTAACAAGTTGTGTAAAAATAGTCGTTTTTCCCGAATTCGACAAACCGGCCAATAAAACAGTGTCTTTTTTTGCAGAAAAAAATTTCAAAAATAAAAACACTGCGATGGTAACAAGACCTAAAGATAGAGAGATTATTATGGCAACTGTTGATGAATCAAGATTATCCATCTGTAAAAACTTGGAATTTAGGTTAACTTCTTTTTCTGATTCGTAGATATTTTGTCAAGGTTTATAACCTTTTCAATGAGAAAAAATATTGAAGAAAAAATAGCAAAAGCATTTTTTGTGAAAAAAAAAAACAAACAACAATAAAAACGAGATCGCCTAAACCTAAAAAATTTGTTTTTCTAATTTTGAACATTGTACATTCCTTTGATTCGTTTTGGGAGCTCAGTTTTTCCCTTGATTCGTTTCACTTCTTCGAATAAACAATCTTTCCCGTCTGAAAATCGGATTTTACAAATTTTTTAGATTTAAAGGCAAAAATAATCTTGGAAAATTATGAACCTACAAGCTGGATCGAAGAAAATTCCTGCAAATTTATCGGCTGCTCTTTCACGAACCCAAACTCTCGTTGAACCGGTGATTACACTGGCGAGTTGAACAATCACATATCTAAAAGAAAAATTATATAATTTTCTCTCTAAAAAAAGTTGCCCTTGATTATTACTCACTTTGATTTGGCTCCCATGCTTCAGGACCTGCGAAAATCCAACAAACTGCAAAGATCTCGTGAATTTGCGGCAAAAAACTGAAAAAATTGGGTCGAGTTGGATTTTTTGGCAATTTGCCAGTGTGCAAACACCGCACGACTGCGGTCGCCGCATTTTATTTGACGCGCATGTTATTTCAATCCATTTTGAAAATTTACAAATTTGTTTACTTGTTTTTTCGCATGTTTTTGCTTTCGTGTGACATTTTTTGCTATACGAAAAATTATCTGAGTTTCGTTCCACTGATAAGAATACTTTCCCCGCTGTCTGACCTTTGAAAAGCTAGATTTTTTGAAATTTTCGAAAATACCCAAAATATGCAAATTTTTCAGGGTATAAACCAAGAATTGTATCAGTGGGAGTTAAATGTCATCATCAAGTGATCTTCAGGTATTTATAATTGAATATTTTTCTTGTCAACAAAAACTTTCATGACATTTATAGAGTTCGCCTGAACATGTTGTTGCAAAACGAGCGAGGATAAGTCAATGGCCAGCGGTTCCAATGACTCGGGCATTTGAAGCAATCGACAGAATAGCAGATAAATTTCCACCAGAATCCAAGGGTTATCCAACTGTTGCACTTACAAACGGACGAGTTATAGCCGAAGATATTCGCGCACCAGAAAATGTGCCAAAAGCGAGAACTTCGGTAAAAGATGGATATGCTGTAATTGCAGCGGATAATTTGATGATCAGAAGAGTTGCTGGAGTCGCAACAGCTGGACAACCTTGGGATGGAATATTGCAACCTGGAGAATGTATTCGAATTAGCACGGGAGCTGTGATACCAGAAGGGGCTGATGCTGTTGTTCAAGTCGAAGATACTACTTTAGCTGGATATGATGGTGATGTCGAAGTTGCGATCAATATTTTAATAGCACCAGAAGTCGGAAAAGATATTCGAGAAAAAGGTTCAGACATAAAAGAGAATGATGTTCTTCTTGAAAATGGTTGTGAACTTGGTCCTGCTGAAATTGGTCTTCTTCATATGTTCGGAATCCAAAATATTGAAATCTACAGAAAACCAAAGGTTTGCGTGATGTCAACTGGAAATGAACTTGTCGAATCGTATCACATTTGTCCACCGCAAGGATTTATTCGAGATTCGAATCGCCCACAACTTTTGTCGCTTTTTAGAAGTCAAGGATTTAAGCCAATTGATGCTGGAATTGCATCGGATAATATTGATTCAATTGAAGCTGCAATTCGACAAGCATCTGAATTTGCATCAGTTATCGTAACTTCTGGCGGTGTTAGTATGGGCGAAAAAGATTATTTGAAAGAAGTTCTTCGCAATCGTCTCGGCTTTGAAATCAGTTTCGGAAGAGTTTGGATGAAACCAGGTCTTCCTTGCACAGTTGCACATGGAAAAATCAACAATCTCCCAGTTGTTGTTTTCGCATTGCCTGGAAATCCAGTCTCTTCGTATGTTTGTGCCAATCTTTTTGTCACACCATTTCTTCGCGCAATGGCTGGATGTAATCGACCAAAACAACCAGTTATTAAAGTGAAATTGGCAGCTGAAATGAGACTTGGACCACGGCCAGAATATTGTCGAGCATGGCTAGAAAGTCGATGTGGTGAAACATTTCCAATTGCAAATGTGACAGGAAATCAAATCTCATCCAGGTAGAATTTTCATACAATATTGTCTATTTAGAAATGATTATTTAGGAATGTCTTATTCACACGTTCAAAATAAAAAAACCAAAAATGTTAACCTAAAACGCGAATTAAAATTTCATTTTTATTCTTAAAACTAAAATAAAATAAATCAAGAGGATTTTTCGAAGCCTAACTTCCGGTAAGAACTTTTTCAATTTCCCATGAAATAATTATATGTTTCCCGTCTTGAAATAGTGCACTGCATACTAGTTTCTCGGAAAAAGTAGAGATTTTTATAAAAGCGATTTTTGGAATTGTAAACTATATTTTAAAATTTAGATGGTCTTCATTTGAAAATTTTGGAATCAGGAGACAAAAAAATTGTTTGATCCCAAAAACCTGTTCACATCCCCTCATGAAAAAAACATCTGCTCCACGGTATACCAAATACGTATTTCACCTTCCCAAAGGGAAAGTATCATTATTATTATAACTAGCGTCCCTTTCCCCCAAACATTCTTGTTTTTTTTCCAGACTTCCAAGCCTTGTCGGCGCTCATGTTCTTCTCGTTATCCCCCAATCTTCGACCGAAAAAACGCAACTCGAAAAAGGCGAACTCGTCGACGCAATCATTATTTCTTCACTATTTTAACCACATTATCTTTCAACTTTTTCTTCTTCTTTAACTATTCACTTATATCAGGAGTCTTTTTCAACTACTACCTTTAACCGCCTTATTTTTTGCATCCCGATGTGTTGTTTTTTAGCATAATTATGTACTTTAATTGCCTCAAAACTTATTGAATCTTGCCTTATGATTTTTTTTATTTTATGTTGAGTTGGATTTGAATTTGAAAGACGTTTTGAACGTTGAAAATATCTTTATGTATTTGCAGAGAAGCAGCTACAAATTTTTCAGCATTTTGAGATCTATTAAGCCTGGAATCACATCACAAGCTCGATCAGATCTTAAAAATTCAAACCGCAATCCATTTTTTCCAGATTTTAAGAAATCATGGATCAAATGGTGATTGAAGATCTGACATCTGATATAAATGATGTCAAAGATAAATTGAGAGAATTTGATGATAAAATCGGAACTCTCGAAGGCCGTGTTCCAAAACATCAACGAATTTCATACGACATCGAAGAACCACTGAATTCAAATGTTGATCGAAGTTCTTTTGGGCTGAACGACGAAGGAAATTCATTCAATAAAGATTATCGAAAAGATAGTAATACTGGTGGAGCTATTCGAAAGAGAATGTAAGTGGGATTCTAAGAAAAAGAACAAATAATTAGTTTTTTTTTCAGAATTTCTGATCGTCGAAGAAGCTCGGAAAACGCAAATTTTGCTCAAAAACGGGGAAGAATTTCATATGATAATGATGACGAAGAAGTGGCAAAACGCCCAAAAAAGTGAGTTTTTTCTAGAAATTATCTGAAATTTATACTGAAAACTGATATTCAGTTCAGTCACAAAAATATCTATTTTTCCAGAACCGTTCAATCAACCATAATAATGCCCGCTTTGGACAGCAAAGGCCGTGAAGAGAAAATCGAAAAACTGAAAGAAGAAAACAAAGATTCGAATACCAGAAATCGTCGAATGTTTTCAAATCTTTTAATGGGAACTCTCAACAATTTCAAAAAAACTGAAAGAAAAACAGCACAACAATTGAAACAAGAAGAAGTCGAAAAGAAATTAGAGGAAACCAGAAAACAAGAAGAGGTTAAAAGAAATCAGGAAAAATCGGAATTGGTTCAAAAAAGAAGAGAACAAGAAAGAGAGTTGCAAGGATTGCAGAGAAAGAAGGCTATTTTTCAATATGTAAGTTGAGAAAAAGTCCGAGTGGTTTATAAAAAATCAATACATTTTTTTCAGGCTGAATTGACGATTAATCAACTGAAATTGAGAAAAGGATCGATCGAAACAACAACAAGTCCGACTATTTATTGGCAACCTGTTAAACATACAGTAAGATCTATGGAGTTATTGCAAGTTACCGAAAGAAAATTGGATGGTAAGGTTTTTGTTTTTGAAACAAGATCTTTTTGGTTTTTCAGACTTTTAAACCGAAAAATTTATACCAATATCATACAACATTCAGAACCTGAAATTCCAGGGCGAAATTTTTCAAACTGTCCACTCCCCTCATTTTTATTCGAAATCAGGGCGAAATTTTTCTGTATCAGATTCCTGGATGACCAAAATATTTTTTTTTCTAAAAAAATCTCATTTAAATCTAAATTTCCCGTGACCTCTACTTGAAAAAAATCTTCACATTTCTCAATTTTTCAGATTTGATCCGCGAACGCGAAGAAAAAATGAAAAATGATCTCGAAGCTGGTGGTTTCAACAAAAGCAACAATAATGAGGGTTCAGATTCGGGTTCAGACTCAGATTCTGATTCAGAAGGAGCAAAAGGAGAAGATGAATATGATAAACAAGAGGATAATTCGGAAAATGAGGAAGAAGAAGAGATTAAAGTGGTTATTAAGGCTGAAAACGATGAGGATGAAGCGGAAAATGATGGTGGTGCTGAAGATGATGAAGTTCGTGTTGAACTTGATTGAGATCTCGATTTTTGTTATTGGCCCAAAATCTTGGGTTTTTATATGGTAAGTGAGCGTGTGCGCGAGTTTTAAATTTTCTTAATTTTATCTTTTCTTTTTTTCTAAACTTTCAAATAATTTTTCACCACTCTGTTTTTTTTTCAAATAATCACTGTTAATTAATTTTGAAAAAATCGATAAATAATTCAAGAAAAATGTATTTATTACATATAAGTTTGGAGATCAAAAGAGTTACTCGTAGACAAAAATGAAAATGAAGAAAATTGAGGACTATTTGGGGTTTTGCCTAGCGGGGAGATTTTATTGGGAAAATGATTGGAAAATTTAGATAAAATGTAGGTAGGAGCGGAATGAACGCGGTAAAATAATTTGTCAAATTTTTTCTTGAAAGCATGAATTCTTTCAAAAGAAGTTCATAAAAAAGTTAAACAAAATTAAAAATTTTTGACAAAAATCGAATTTTCTCACGAATTTTTCGATAATTTTACGAACTTCTCAAAAATCATTTTTCGGTCCTACACGTACATTCATCATTCAAAGATTTTTCCAAACCGGCCCTTTAAAAATTCCCGTTTACAAGGCCTAAATCAAAGTGTGGGGCGGTGAATGATTGTGATTAGTGTGATTGTTGACCAGCGGAGTTTGTTCATGATTTTTTCGTTGATGCGGACCGTTTGAATTTCGAATAGGCGCGTTTTTGACCTGAAAATTTGAAAAAAAAACTCAAGAATTTCATAAATTCCATAAAGTTTACATCACAAAGTTTTTGGTGTAATAAAATGGTCTGATGAATAAATAAAGTAAATTGGTGGCTCGAAAAAAGCGTTATGACGTGGCAAAATTTGCTTTTTAAAGTTACTAATTAGTTTTATCAACATTTCAAATTTCAGAAAAAAACTTTCATGAAAATTTTGAAACAGTTACTTTTTTAAATTTTTGGTTCAATCAAACTCACATGTTGTGCGACTTGATCCATCGACAATACTCCCCTCCTTTTCTTCGGCATTTTAGATCTTGCTTGAGTATGCGAATAGAACATTGCAAAATTTGAAACAATAACTGGAACTGGAAGAGCAATTGTGAGCACACCAGCCAATGCACAAATTGAACCAATTAGACGACCCAAATATGTATGAGGTGTGATATCTCCGTAGCCGATTGTTGTCATTGTTACAATCTGTAGATAATGGGGAATAGGAAGTTGGAGGTGGAGGAAAATCAAGATTTATTTAGGCTGCTAACTTAAAGTTTTGAGAACAACTATTTTTTTCTTAATAGCTTGAGCTTGCGAAGCTCCGCATTCTTCCGCGAACGCGGCAAAATCGTGTGGCTCAAAGTTACCCTCTTATAAATCTTTCCTCTTTCTCAAAAATACTAGCTAACTTTTTCCTTTCCCTAAAAACAATCAAAAAGCCCCTAATTAATTCAATTTTCTCTGACCTTCTAGAACAACATTTCCTATATTTTTAGAGCTTTACTCCTATAAATCTAGAAAACCAGAGATGCTTAAAGATGAAAATAGACTTACCGCCCACCACAATCCAATCGGAATACTTTGAAATTGATTATCCTCATTACTCTCCACTCTTTCTGCATAATAAACCAGAGACGCAAAAACAACAACACCCAAAACTAGGAAAAATACGAGCAACATCAATTCTTTGGCCGATGCTCGAAATGTGTGCATTAGAATTTTGAGACCCGCATTGTGATGGGTTAATTTGAATAGACGCATAATTCGAATAATCGAGAAGAATTCGAGATCAGCCGCTGTTCCGATGTATGCAGAAATGACATCGATGTAGAAGGTGAGCGTGGCGATTATGTCGATTATGTTGACCGGGGGCCTAGAAATTCGGAATTGAATTTTAGAATTGAGAAATTATAGAAAGGCATTTCTCCGACAACTAAACACTTGTCAAGCATCCTTTTCTACTATGTATATTTAAATTTCTAGCAGCCACCCCTAGATGACTACAGTAAAGACTAATCGATCTGCTGTTCTGAACTTTTCTTTTTCAAGCAACTATCCCTAGGCAGCTACAGTATCTTCCAGGTGCAATTATCTTGACACTTTTTGGTTAATTAGAAGTCATCAGAGCTACAGTATCCCATTCTTTTCTTAGCTAGTTTCTTAACAATTTGAAATAAAATTCTGAACTCTGAAAATCCACGTGGAAATTTTTGGACCTACAAACCTTTAAATATTCCAATCTCGATGGGCACGAAAAGAATCGTGCTAAAATCTCAATCGTAAACCAAACATTACAAATCGCCTCGATTTTCTGGAAATATGGATTCGGTTTCGACGCTAATTTTTCGATATGTCTTTGTTCTGGATGAAGAGACGGATGAATATTGATGCTTCTGCAAAAAAACAAAACTTTTTTTTTGAAAACTAACGTAAATTAAATTAAATTATATTTTGAAAAATTGTGAAAAACAAAGCTGTTTATGTTTTGTTGTTGGAGAACTCACCGCTTCGAAGTATAATTTTTATCGGATATAAATTCGTGTATTCGAAAACCTGGATGTGTTTTGAGACAAAATACAATTATAGCGGTGATTAGAAAAAATACAGAAATTGAGGCGATGAATTGAGCACTTCGAGAACTCGATGGTTCGTCGAATAATCGCCAGATTCTAGGTTTTAGTTTTTGCCAACTTGAAAGACTGTCATTATGATAATCATCTTCCCAACCAAAACGTTTGTAGAGTTCCTGCAATTGAATTATGGGATTTTTTTAGATCAAATTAATTGCAGGTTAAAAAGTATTACACATTTACAGTAATCTGAAAAGAAGGCACAGTAATATTTTTAGAGAGATTTTTATTCTGCCACATCATAAGAAAATTTCATGACGTGGAATGGAATTTCGGAAATTTCTTGCAAAAAAATCTGTGTCTCAAATTTCAAAAAAAAACAATTTTTTTTGAACCCCTTCGAATTACAAAAAATGAAAACTCAATTAATTTTCTGCACTATTTTTTGAGTAATTAAAAAATTATTTTTAAAAAGTTCTGAAACATCGATATTCAGAAATTCCAGACCCCGAATCCGTTCCCAAAAACTAACCGGTCCTTCAGTCTGATCAACTTCAATATCCAATTCATCCAAAGTCTTCAAAACATCCTGTGTATCTCTAGTTCCAGATAATGTCATCCAACAACAAGGTTCACATTCATTCGAATCCAAACCCCAATATTTTAATTCTTCTTCAAAAAGTGGACCACAAACATCGAGAGGATAATGAAGTTTACCAGTTCTAAAACACAAATTAGTACTCCCTAGATGGAATTTTTGAGGGATTAGGACATTCAGTTCCGGAAATTAGAGAGCTTCAAAATAATACCTGTAGTAATTTAGAATTTGCGCAAAAACACCGGGATGTCGATCAAAAAAATATTCATTCAGCACTGGATCATAATTTGCTAAATTTGTTGTTAGTCGAGATAGCCTAAAATAATTTTGATATTTTTTCAGAGTTCCAGGAACTTATGAGGTTACCTTGTAGCTGGAATTTTCTTCAAAGTATGTTTATAGGTCTCGTGGCGAACTCCTCCAACATTCAAAATAATCCGATACTCGCTATCCATAACCGTTTGCCTGCAAAAATCTCAAAATAAATGAGGAAAACGAAATACTGAACACATTGAAAATTGCTGAAAAATGTGTGCAGCGATGTCCGAGTGGTTAAGGAGATAGACTTGAAATCTATTGGGCATTGCCCGCGTAGGTTCGATCCCTGCTCGCTGCGAAATTTTTTGTTTTTATTTTTTGGAAAAATTTTAGAATTTTGGGATGTGTTTTTTTTTCGGATGAATAGGTATTATTAACAACAAAGCTCTGGAGAAAGCAAGGCGGCTGCGAAAAATAAGAAAAAGTGTTATCCGTATGTCGTGTAATTCGATATGTTTTGTCCGTTTTACTCAAAAAAGTAGCTCACTCTGGAAAAAAGAGGCGGCGCGCGAAAAAAGCAAAAAAGAAAAGAAGAGAGAAAGCTCTAAACTAAACTAAAATAGAATAAAATAAAGCTTAATGTAAGTAATTATAGCGAAGAAGAGTCAGTGGCTGAAAAATAGGGAAAAGGCAGGAGGAGGCAGGAGCAACAGCAAAAAAAGGCAATTAGTTTTTTGTGTCGCCGCGCTCTGTAGAAAAAATAGTAGTTAGAATAACTCGAAGAAGATTTCGAAAAAATAAATCGGATTTTTGTCTTTGTGTTGCGAAAAGTAGAAGAGGAAAGAAGAAGCTGAAGCAAGCAAGAATGGAAAAAATGGAATATCATATTTCAGGGCAAATTTCTTTGATTTTGAGGGCGCGCGGGCGGATTGCTGAAGAGTTGGAAAATGAATGAGTGACTAAAGTGTTGTTTGTATTAGTATGAAGAATCTTCATTGAAGATACTGTAGATTTGAGGGGGTTGAAAGATCAGATATCTACATATAGGTAGAACAGGTTTGGTAGAACTTGAGTTTTGGAAACACTAGTTATAGACTAAGATGAGATTTCAACATAAGGATCGAAAAACCTTGTCGCCTAGATTCCGATTTTTGGTCGTGGCCTAGAATCCGACTTTTCTAGATCTTCTAATACAGTTTCGCAAGAGAATAGACATGGCCTAGATTCCGACTGGGCAACCAATTTTCAAAAGATTCCTACTCAATTCTGAAAACTCAAACTAAAAACAATTTTTCTCCTTCACAAAACAAAAAAAAACAAAATGCGAAAAGCTAGCAATAAAATTGAAATTGCATGTTTCGGGGCCCAAAAAATTAATAAGCCTAGTCTCAAACTCATTTCATTTTTTGCTTCGACACTGAAAAAAAAACAAATTCATAATAAATATACTTATTTAGTTTCCGTGTCAGAAATTAATTATATTTCTTTTTTTTGCGCATACAAATTCATCATTTTCATTTTTTTTGCATGATATTTATTTTTTTCTATGAAAAAAATTATTTTTCCGAATAATTATACTTTTTCCGGGGGACTTGGAAAGTGCAGGAACTTTGTGTCAATCAATCAAATAAAAATGAGAAAAAAAACACCGTGGCACAGATTTGCAGAAATAATAATTTGAAAATTGTTATCTAACTAGAATTTTCTCGCACAATTTTTCAAGCATTCCGAAGAATATTGTTATTTTCAAAGTCTATAGAAACTATAGTTTTCGAGAATGAAAACCCGAAAAAAACTGTGGCGCAGCGCTTGCTTCAAAAATTAAATGAAAAGTGCATTGAGCATTTTTGAAAATTGAAAAAATGAAAAAAAACCAATCCCATAAATGCACAGAAAAAGCAGCAGACGAGCCAGCCAAAAATCCTTTTCTCCTTGGATTTTCGCATTCATTTTTTGACCTACCCAAAAGCAGTTGATGAATTTGTTCCATTATTATTTCGTCGACGAATTGACATTCAACCCCGGAAAAAAAACAAGAAATTTTGAATTTTTGAGATGTGACACAAAAAGTGCAAAAAGTTGGACCTAGCAACAAACATTTCATTTTTTGGAGGGGGAAAAATGGGACCAAAAAATTCTTTTCATTTTCTTTTTGTTATTTTTTTTCTTTTTGAAAAAATGAAAGGTGTCCAAAAGGAGCGAAAAGAAAAAAAAAGAAAAAATTAATTTTTAATCCTCCCAAAAAAAAAAATGGGACCCGGATTTTGTTTGGAAATTCTTTGGGGGCCCCATATTTGCACTTGAAATTTGATTAGTCTCGATCGGTTTAGAAAAAAAAGCAGAAACACAAAAAACCAATTGAATCTTTGTCTAGGCCTTTTTTCAGCCAGAAGAAGGAAAAAATCAAAAATGAATAAAAAAAAAACATTTTCCCATGGATTCAATTATTCGGGCGGCGGGAAACCATGGAATCACTTTCATTTTTGTTGAAAATTCTCCCGACTGAAAAGAAATACAATTTGAAAAATACACGTTTCTGAACCTATTTAGAATATTGGAAATTTGATATATGGTGCCACAAATTTTTTCAACGCATTTTTGAATGCAAAATATTTGGCGCAAAAAATGTGTGCTTTGATTTGGTGATTTATAGAGACTGAGAAAATTTTTTGATTGAACTTTTGAACCTTTTGAAAAAAAGTGTGCGGAACTTGCAATTTTTTTTGTGCACGGTCTGTTTTCTTTAAGATAAAATTTCCAGAAATTTGAACTTGCCTTCTGAAAATTACTAAATTTCGCATAAAAGAATTCGTTTTCTGTCATGAAAATTAATTAATAAATTTGCAAAATTCTGGAATTGAAGATTTTTGATTAAAAAAAAATTTCAATTAAAAAATATTTGTCTTCAAAACATCAGACAAAAATTAGCCACGTCATAACTTGTTTTTGCGAAAAATTAGCTAATTTTCTCTAAAAGTCCCCAAAGGATTTCCAAACACAGAAAAAAAACAATCGAAATTTTTAAAATTTTTATTTTCTAGAAAAAAAGTTCAAAAAATAATTAAATCATCATTTTTTGCAAATTTTTCCAAGAAAAATCTCAAAAAAAAAAGATGACAAGCCAAAAAAGGTGAGTTATGCTAACTAACCCCACGTTTTTTTCTCAGAAAGTACAAAATGTGTGAAAATGAGCTCAGGAAAGGCTAAACCGATTAGATGGTGTGAAAAAGGTGCATTTTAAATTTGGCACATTTCCGAAACCAGTTTCTCTGTTCGGGTTTTTTGTGAACATCTTTCAGAAAAAAAATACACACAAATGAAAATGAGCAAAAAATGAAAAATAAAAAAAAATCGCAAAAAAATGGCGAAGCTATTTAATTGAGTAGAAATGGGATGAAGAAAAGTTGGGTTTTCCGGCACAGAAAAAATGGAGATTTTTTTGAATTTGTTTTTTTTTCTGCTTTGCAAGTGCAATTAGGGAGGGTGGTCTCTGGGAGACAAAAACACGCTGCGCCACAGTTTTTAAATAAAAAATTTGAAATTTGAAAACTCTAGAAATATTATTAATCGGAATCAATGATTCGGCCCAACTCCAGACAACCCATTTTTATTTGGAAAAAACCAGATTCAAACTCACCTTGAAAACTATATAAATATATTTATTTATAAAATCAGCCAAATTTTTGATGAAGTCTAAGTCGACGAACGAAAAAAGTGCCAAAAATTAGGGTTAAATATAAAAAGGTCGTGATGAAAAATGAGCGAGAAACGAGGAGCTGACGAAAATTAAATCAACTTTTTCTTTTCCGCAAAAATGTGTGTGTTTCGCTAATTTCAAAGTCTGTGAAAAATGAAATGAACAGAACAGATGTGTTGAAAGATTCAAACATTTTTTTGTTTTCAAAGTTCAAATTTATTTGGGGAAAAAACGATTAGAAATTGTCGGGAACATTTAAAAAATGTTAGCATATTACTAATATTCAAATTTTCAGATTACAGAATTTTTTTAAATTTTGACGCTAAAACTATTGATTGTATCTCTCATGACAAAACGCTTTAATAAAAATTCATAAAAATTAAAATAATTTTGAAACGTATTTTTTCAGACTTACATATATGTTTCCTATCAAGACCAATTTCTAATTTTCAAAATAGATTAATAAATTTTTTAACTAAAAAATAACTGAAATTTCTGACTTAATTTTCATGTGAAAAAATTTATATTGATACAATAATTTTTCGAAATATACTTACCAATTCAATCACTCAAAACACCCACTAAATAATTTCAAATATCCCTCAAACCTATTTTTCGCTTGATTTTTCAAATTTTTTGTTGTTGAAAAACGCACCTTTTTCTAAAAATAAGTATCAATATTCAATCCGAAAAATTCTTGTTCTTCACAGAAAAAATCTGAAACTGACACACAATATTTTGAAGGCCCCTTTCCAAAATTCTTATGCATTTTACATTGTTGTTTTTCTCACGATCAGCGCAATTTTTGCTTGGGAAGATATTTGTGTACTTTTTCTTATCAATGGCAGAAACTTGACAAGTCCAAGTTTTCACAGACGAAATTTCGGTTTCGTGGATTTTTTTCGAAATAAAACAGGTTTTTAACAGCATTCGAGGATGATTCAATTATCTCCCTGATTTTTTTTTTGAAAATTTACTTATTGGAAAATTTTGAAATCGAAACCGAAGAAAAAAGCGGACCTTGAATGTTAAGGTGTGATTCCCCCAGACAGTCTAAGCCCTTTTTTATAGGCTTAGGGCCCAGAAACCTTCAGATTAGAATTTTTCAGATTAGAACCAAGATTCCATGAAAAAAATTGCGACACTCAGAAATGAACTGAAAATGTGCCCGCCCTAGTCTATTCTGAAATCTTAACTTCACTCACCTATGGCTTTCCGAACCTCCACCATTATTACTGATCTTGTCACCGATTGTCATCTGAAAAAAAAACAATTTTGATTTTGAAAAAAAAATTCAGACAAAATACAAGTATACACATAACACGAATAAGGAATAAAAATGTTGCAAAAAAACAAAACACCCTCCAATTTTCGATAAATATTTCCGGGAAAAATATGAAGTTTTTTCTGGGGGGAAAACAGTATTTTTCAGAAGCAGCTGAATTTCAGCTGATATTAGAATACGGCTAAAAATATGTTGATTTTCAGCTGCCCTTCTGCTTTATTTTCAGAGAAGAAGAAACGGAGACAATAATCAACAGGGGAATTTATCAAAATTGATTAAATTTAGACAACATTTGGGAGGAAGTTTGGATTTTAATATCAGTTTTGAAAAAACTTCACGAATGGCTTGTGAAACAAAATGAATCAATTTGAAAAAAATTGAAACTTTATCAAAAAATTTTGAAACAGTATATTTTTCATTTGAAGACTATAATTATTATTTCCAAAGCAAATTTGAATTTGAAAATTGAAATGTAAACTTTTTTGGATTTTTGGCATCTATAGTCTGAATTTCTAGAAAATTCCACATTTCACAATATTTTCTAGAAAATATCTGATGTCACTTTACAATTTTCATCTAAATTCCAACAAAACCAGTTTCAGCTTCGTCAGCCATATTTAAAGTTTCTAGATATTCCATGTCCAAATTTTTCACATATATGATTTTCTAGTCTTCGCCTAAGAAATTCTAGATTTCATCCAGATGTTCCTGGAGAAAAACCAGTTCCAAGGAAGCTTCCTTAAATCCAAAGGCGAAGTTTCCCTCCACCTTTACCAAACTGTATTTTTAATCGTTCTACAAATATCATTCCAAACATTTTTACATATGAAATGAATCGGCCCCCGCCGTTAACCCACAAAAAATCCAGAAAAACCCGATTTTTTTGTTGCATTTTTGCGGCCGCCCTCCCTTGATTATTTCTTCTTCTTTTTCGACAATATCCTAGAAGAAAAAGAAAATCTGTTTTCGTCTTTTATTTTTCATAATAATACAGATTACTATACGATAATAATAATAATAATTATTATTATATTATATTATATTATATTTATATCTTTTATGCGTACAACAAAAATTTTTGCGCGCAGATCAGTGAAAACTTATTATCTTCCCATCCCATTTGCGTACTTTTTCTTGGAAAAATTTGTACAATTTTTATTTTTACAGAAATAATGCAATCCTCTCTAGTTCTTCTAATTTCATCCCTAGCCTTTTGCACAGCTGGTTAGTTTTTTCTCTCTAAAGTTTCAAAATTAATTAATTTTTTTGAAAATTTTAGGTCCACTTGCTGTGAATTTGAATGATCAAGCTGTAAGTTGAATTAAATTTTTTTCAAATATTCAATTATTCAAAATATTTTAGGCTGTGGATTTGGGATCGTATGATCGTGCCAGATTTGAACTTGTTGAAACTTTCCACCCACTTCAAATCGCATCTGCTGTTTCAAGTGAGTTAGGGATACTGTAGTTTGATCTACGTCAGGTTTCAAAATAGAAATATTTGGATTTTGAAGATTTGAAATCAAAATGTTAGTATTAAAATCTCAGAGTTTCCAGAAATTTTTGAAACTTTCGAGCAAAAAAAAAAATGTAATGGGACGATGCGCGAAGAAAAAAAACGTCAAAAAACGTGTTTTGAAACATAAAAATACAATGCACGAAATGTCGCAAAACGTCGCGAAACTCGAGTTTTTCGACATTGAAATGTCGCGAAACAAGCATGTTTTTTTGTATCGTAATGAAACCACAGACACTGGAGATCGCATCTTACAATGTTTTTACTTGTTTATAACGGTTTTCACCACTATTTTCTCCGGAAACATGAGACGTGGCAAATGCATTTCACATATAATATTTTCATTTGACGAAGATTCCTTTTCAGAAGTTTTTATTGCCAATTTTCGTAAATTAATGTCCTTTTTCAACCCCTGATATGTTTTTTCTACAAAAACAATCTATATTTTTTCCACATTTTGAGAAAAATAATACTTGTTTCGCGACATTTCAATGTCGAAAAACTCGAGTTTCGCGACGTTTTGCGTCATTTCGTGCATTGTATTTTTATGTTTCGAAACACGTTTTTTGACGTTTTTTTTCTTCGCGCATCGTCCCATCAAGAAAGTATTCACATCAGAGAAAAATTTGAACTAAAAATCTCTGTAAAACCAGATAATCCCTAAACTTTAGTGGGATTCTTTTTTCTAGGAAATTTTGAAATCAGGATGTTGAGGTCATAAAGAAGTTCGAAAAAAATTCCATTTTGAAGAAAAAAGCTCTAATAATAAAAATAATTATGCAATTTCAAAACTTTGTGGCAAAAAATATGACAATCTTTTCAGATAAAAATTGTAGTCTTCAGTTTCAGATAAAATGTTGAAACTCAAAATTTCTGGAAGACAAAAGCAAAAGCTCGAGTTTCAAAATTCACCCAAAAAATGAATGACATCAATTAACACAATCAAAAACGTAAAAAAGGAAGAAGCCTATGCCAAAAATAAGAAAAAGGATTAACCAAAGAAAAACACTCTTTACATCCAAACTGAAAAAGAAGAAAATACGAAAAGAAATTCGATACTTTAGCAATTAAAAAAGTTGTCAGGTGCAAAATGAAAATAATACTTACTTACCAGTCAACATAACGTGGAAGAGAGAAAAAAAGTTGGAGAAAAACATCTCAGAAGGAATGATCCCCGATTTACCCCCTGGATTTTGATGATTATTTTTTTAAAAGAAGTATATTTGGGAGTTATGAAATCACATAGTAGCATTTTGCAAACTTCGGCCTATTTCATGAGTTATGGGAAGTCCGTGATTTTTGAGTTAAAAACTGGTCTTGAAACTTCTCGGGGTCGGAACTTTGTTATTTTTCATCGAAAAACGTCCACCAAAAAATCATTTTGAAGCTAAAAATGCGAAGATTTCAAAATTTTTGGTCCCCGGAATCATTCGATAACGTTATCATATGATAATTGTGAAATTTCAAAAATTCGAAATTTTCAAAAAATCAAAATATAAAACAAATAGTATTCAGAGGGCTTGGGGAGAGTGGACACCGATTGCATCGTGTTCCTCATCAAAAATTAGGTCTACGAGGATGGTCGAAAATATCTGTAATCAGCCTTTTACAAGAAAGAAAAATTGATTTTTACGTTTTTTCACTATTTCAGATGAGCATTTTCACTGTTTATTGACAAAACTAGGATTCTATTGTTTGCATAATTTTTTAAACAATGTTTTTTATTATCAAAACGTTGATTTTTAACAATTCTATCATTTTCCGATCATTTCCAATTTTTCTCAAAGTCTCCCAACACCCAAACAATTAAATTTACAAATTAATTGTTTCAAAAATCTTTTGTCAATAGTTAGATCATATTTGAGTTCTGAAACCTGGATTAGCTTTTTCTACGTCAAAAATTGATCCAGAAAAAATATATGAAAATATCACTATCCGATAAAATAAAAGCAAATCGATATTGAAAATAAAGCTCTCTGATGTTCTTTATCAAAAAAAAAATAGATTTTTTGTTTTATGTGAATAACTCATTTGTAACTCTTTGAATACGCCGGTTCGAAGTATTTTAGAAAATTATTTCTGGATCAATTTTTGACGTAGAAAAAGCTAATCCAGGTTTCAGAACTCAAATATGATCTAACTATTGACAAAAAGATTTTTGAAACAATTAATTTGTAAATTTAATTGTTTGGGTGTTGGGAGACTTTGAGAAAAATTGGAAATGATCGGAAAATGATAGAATTGTTAAAAATCAACGTTTTAATAATAAAAAACATTGTTTAAAAAATTATGCAAACAATAGAATCCTAGTTTTGTCAATAAACAGTGAAAATGCTCATCTGAAATAGTGAAAAAACGTAAAAATCAATTTTTCTTTCTTGTAAAAGGCTGATTACAGATATTTTCGACCATCCTCGTAGACCTAATTTTTGATGAGGAACACGATGCAATCGGTGTCCACTCTCCCCCAAGCCCTCTGAATACTATTTGTTTTATATTTTGATTTTTTGAAAATTTCGAATTTTTGAAATTTCACAATTATCATATGATAACGTTATCGAATGATTCCGGGGACCAAAAATTTTGAAATCTTCGCATTTTTAGCTTCAAAATGATTTTTTGGTGGACGTTTTTCGATGAAAAATAACAAAGTTCCGACCCCGAAGTTTCAAGACCAGTTTTTAACTCAAAAATCACGGACTTCCCATAACTCATGAAATAGGCCGAAGTTTGCAAAATGCTACTATGTGATTTCATAACTCCCAAATATACTTCTTTTAAAAAAATAATCATCAAAATCCAGGGGGGTAAATCGGGGATCATTCCTTCTCAGAAAAAAGTATATGTAGTATTAATTGTATGTAAATAGATATTGTATACCTAACCTAACACATGAATGTATGTACTTGAGAGATTTTGTGGATTTTTGAACTTTAAGACGAGGATAAGGTGAGAAAGAAGGCTACTGTAGAATACGTGGATTTTATGTGCGAAAATTTTGATCTCGAAACTTTTAAGACCAAATTCAAAGGTTTTGAGAATTTCAGTGTGTTTCTAGCACCAAAAATTGCGATCTCATATTGAAAAGGTTTTCATCGAGTACTGTAGATTACGTCGATTTTCATCGTCTAATCTTGTTATAAAATTTTCGAGTCTAAATTTAAAGTCTTAGTATTTGCAGTCTGAAATCAATCAAAATCATTATTCTTCAAGCTGAAAAAAGTCCAGGTGAAAATGGGAACTCAACAAAACATTATGTTTTTTTCTCATTTTCTAAATGAAAGTTTTTATGATTTTTTTCTTAGAAAAAAGTTCGGGGGAAATTTAGAATTTTATAAGAAAAAAGATCAAGATCTAGCTCAAAAGAAGATCAAATTAAAATCTCAGATAATATTGAGAGCTTTTCAAAATCTAAAAAAAAAAACTTAGCCTAACCCTAAATTTTGCAGATGATCAAATCGCCGAAGCAATTCGCGCCAAAGCCGCCGGCGTTCGCCAACAAACCGATCAACAAGTCGCAATCTCAATCGAAACTCCAACTGAGTTCACAAGCCCAAACAGACCAGAACGTAAGATTTGCATTCAAAATCAGAAAAAACTATGTACATAGAAATATTCCGAGACCGGATATAATAATCAAGCAGCTCTTAAAAATTCATCGGCGAAGAAAATTTTAAACATTTTTTTTTGATGCGATTAAAAAATCTTCGGGGGAGGGACAGAAAAAACAAAAAGAATGTGCCGAGCAAAAAAAGATTCAGAGATGAATAATTTAGAATAAATTTTCTCGAATTGACTATGTTACAAGCAGCGGCAAGTTGCGCTCTTCTTTATTTCATATTCTTTTCTTTTGGATTTTTTGTGACACACACAAAAAAAGAGACCAGAGGACCAACCGACCCAAAATTGGATTTGTTGTGTCAAAAGGAAAAAATATAGATGGATATATATATGAGAATATACTTATAAGTAGATCTTTTTTGCTCAATGAGCCTTATGAATCTGAGGGCAAAAAAAGTTGAGCTAAAAAGTGGAAGCAGAAAAAAATCTTTTTGTTTGAGTAAAATGAGAAGAAAAGAATATTTGATGAGGTGACCTTTTGCATTCGAAAAAAAGTAATCATATGATTGAAGAAGAGAAAATAGAGAAGCAGAAGAAGTACTTCTTACAGTAGGTCAAAAATATATCGGTAGATCAAAAAATTATGGAAGAGAACTTTAGAAATTCTGCATTGAAATTAGACATTATACTTTATTTATAGAAAAAAATCAGTACTGTAGTTTGTTCAGATCAGTCAGCTTTAGAAGTACTGTAAACCGACTGGAAAAATCCAGAATTACTATATCTGATAGATCAACAGATATTGGGAGTACTGTAGCGCGTTTGAATTTCATAAATTTAAAAAAAAACCCCTAACTCACTTGATTTTTATTCTTTTAAATTTTCGAATACGATAGTTTATGACGTGACAATATTTCACAAGTTCTGAAAATTAGAAATGAGAAGATTTTTTGTCACGTGATTTTTTAAAACTAAAAATACATAGGTCACGTTTTTAAGAGTCGGTAACTTTTGAAGACACAACTTATTTTTTATTCGAAAAATAGACAAACTCAAACAAAACTGAATTTCTCACAGTCCAAAAGTCCATCTAAACTTTTTCAAAAAAATTTCATTATTTTTCCATAAGGAAGTTTCCGCGTTCCACTTTCGGCTTAAATTCGATTTATGTCTCTCTCTATTTCATATTTTTGATAGGTTTGAAAAAATTTTCGAATCGAAGCCGGCAGATGGAACTTTCCCCACTCCTTTATAATGGTCCGAGTTCTAGGAACAGATTCAAAAACTCTCAAATAATTTGCTCATATGTTTCAGGTCTCGCCTTTGGTGAATGGACCGAATGGACAGCTTGGTCAATTTGCCAAAACGGAGAAAAATCACGTGTCAGAACTTGTGTTTCACGTAGACCAGCTCTCAAAGTTGTTTGTCACGGAGAATCAATCGAAATCGCAAAATGTTTTGTGAATGCGGCTGAAGGACACGTGGCTGTTGCTTCTGATCCGTGGTCGATTGAACGAGAAATCAGCGGAGATTTCAAAGCATAAACTGATTTCATTATTTTTTGTCGTTAATAATTTCAAGTTTTTAATAAAAATTATTTATTTTTTTATTTAATTGAGCAGTTTCTTGACAATTTGTTAGGAGTTATCTTCTTATCATTTGTTTGAGCTGAAAATGTATTGATCAAATTTTCAGCCAAATATCTGAAAACAAACTCACCAGAAATGTTTCTTTGCTCCAATTCGTTTTCCAATACAACATTCATAAAATATATAGGAAAAATAGAAAACAACTGGAATCGTAATAATCAAGAAGGCTAGAATAACCCATTCTCCAATTCCATCATATTCATAAATTTCAGATGGAACTGGATAACCTGAAACAGAAACTACTAGAAATGCTAGAAATAATAGTAGGAATGAAGAGCGCATTTTTTCAGAAAACAACAGAGACACAAGATGAAATGAAAATATTTGGTGCTCTCAAAACATAAATATTTGTTCAAACTTACAATAAGAGATAGTTATGAAATCATTAAGAAAGTTTTTTTTGCGAAAAATAAACATTTCTAACAAGAAAAAAATTGGTCAAGGAAAATTAAATTTAAGATTTCAAAATAATGTTTTTTTCACAATCACAAAGATTTCTGATACTTTTTTTTTGAAAAGTCCGAACAAAATGTGAATGTCAAAAGTATGGTTCAACAAAAAATTTATTTTAATCAAAAATCACGGCCCGGCTAAACGGACGCCCCGCCCACTTTTTTTTTCGTTTGTGTTTTTTCGTTTCCCACACAAAAATGTGCAACAGCGAAAACACGCTGTACGAGTGGTTAACACACGCGCCGAACAAACGCACAGTGCGAGTTCGACTCCCCATTGGCGCACACATTTTTTTCTTCTTTTTTTTCTTTTTATTTTTGCGCGCGCTTTCTTTTCAACGATAAAATACTTCATGAATAAAAATTATTTGGAAGTATATAAATATTCATTTCCAGCAAATCGATGACGATAAAAAATATTATTTTGTTTTCGGGTGTTTTTTCGGCTTTCAAAAACAAGAAAACATCGAAAAACCAAAATTATCCATATTTTCATAGGGTTTTCAAGTTCAAAAATTAATTTTGAGAAAACCGCTTGTACAATTTTTATATAAATTTTTTCTTGACTAATAAGGTCTAAAGGAAAGATAATAGCTCACAAACAAAAAATTTTACGATGGAATTTGAAAGTAATGGGCTTGTGACCACATTTTGCTTCGTTTTTCAGTGATTTTCAAAGAGTTTGAATATTTGAAATTTTTCTGTAAAGTCTGAAATTTTTGAAAAAAAAACAATATTTCCGAAAAATTCAAATACGAAAAGGTTAACTATTTTTGCTTGAAAAATCTTTATACATTGTTATTAACCAAGCCTAGAAGTTGTTAATCCTACACGTAACAGTCTCCTTCATTAAGATACATTTCTCTCTCACGTTACTTTTAAATTCCATCGTAAAATTTTTTGTTTGTGAGCTATTATCTTTCCTTTAGACCTTATTAGTCAAGAAAAAAATTTATATAAAAATTGTACAAGCGGTTTTCTCAAAATTAATTTTTACTTTTGAAAATCACCGAAAAATAAGGCTAAATCTGATCACAAGCCCATTACTTTCAAATTCCAACATAAAATTTTTTGTTTGTGAGCTATTATCTTTCCTTTAGACCTTATTAGTCAAGAAAAAAATTTATATAAAAATTGTACAAGCGGTTTTCTCAAAATTAATTTTTACTTTTGAAAATCACCGAAAAATAAGGCGAAATCTGGTCACAAGCCCATTACTTTCAAATTCCATCGTAAAATTTTTTGTTTGTGAGCTATTATCTTTCCTTTAGACCTTATTAGTCAAGAAAAAAATTTATATAAAAATTGTACAAGCGGTTTTCTCAAAATTAATTTTTGAACTTGAAAACCCTATGAAAATATGGATAATTTTGGTTTTTCGATGTTTTCTTGTTTTTGAAAGCCGAAAAACACCCGAAAACAAAATAATATTTTTTATCGTCATCGATTTGCTGGAAATGAATATTTATATACTTCCAAATAATTTTTATTCATGAAGTATTTTATCGTTGAAAAGAAAGCGCGCGCAAAAATAAAAAGAAAAAAAAAGAAGAAAAAAATGTGTGCGCCAATGGGGAGTCGAACTCGCACTGTGCGTTTGTTCGGCGCGTGTGTTAACCACTCGTACAGCGTGTTTTCGCTGTTGCACATTTTTGTGTGGGAAACGAAAAAACACAAACGAAAAAAAAAGTGGGCGGGGCGTCCGTTTAGCCGGGCCGTGAAAATCATCAAACTAATCTTTTCGAAAAATCCAAAAGAAAAAGTGCAAAAAATAATTTTACGATATCGATACCAGTAGGTTGTCATCTTATATTCAATTTGAAATGTATCACCATCTTCTGGATTCAGTTGATGCAAAGTAATTTACCGTATCATCTGAAAATTGGAAAAAGTTGTAGGTTTTCTGAGAAAAAATCCACTAGGAGTTTTACTATTCAGAAGATACCCTAACTCTGGAGACAAACCCCCTTTTTTTACTTACAATCAAAAACATGACTTCAATTATATTTTGTGATACACTTATAACAAAACACACAACACAGCCATAAAGTTGGAACCAATAAAATAAATAATCCAATTAGAGCCCATCCTTGGATTAGAATTGAACCGTCATACTTATTTTGCAATTGCTTGGATAAATTAGGAAAGTTTGGAAACAAAGCTTGAGAGCCCAAACGGGAAGAATGCATTTTTTTGAACGTTTGGAATTAATATGAAGATCGTAGTTGTATAGGACTGAGTTGATACAATGTTTGTTTAGGTTTTAACATGTGTTAACTCAATGTAATGAAAAAAAAATTGTTTTTTGTTTCTCATACTAAAAATGTTCATTTGAATCAACTTTTTTTTACAAAAAAAGTATGTATACTGTCTATTTCAATGAATGAAAATAATTTTGAAAGGATTAAACAAAACCATATTTTTAATATTCTAAACTTGAGAATTTGATACAAATTATGCTAATCACTGCAGTAACCCAAAATCAAAATGGGGCGTCAATGTTTCCCCGGGTTACTGTAGGTTTTCAACGTACAAAGAGATTTTATCAAAAATCCGGAAATTTTGAAAATATTTCAATGCCCCGCCCCAAAAATTCATAATTTCAAAACATTTCCAAAAAAAAAGTATTATTCGAAAAAATCATAGAATATCTCAAATTATCCAGATTTTCAGCCACAAAATCTGAAATTTTCGGAGAAGATGTCAAAAAAAGGACATTTGCAGGGAATTCGTGCAATTGCTATTATTTCAGTTTTGGCTTTTCATTTTTTTCCCAAATATTTTCCCAATGGATTTTTGGGTGTTGATCAGTGAGTTCTTTTGAATTTTTGGCGCGAAGTCTACTGTAGATTCATATTAGCGCTAACTTTTTGATCTACAATTTTTTCAATTACAATAATAATTTTATATTTCTCGATGATTTTTCTCTGATTTTTCCGTAATTATCTCAATTTTCAATCAAAAATCAAGGTATATCCAAAAATTTTGCATAAAAATTGAAAATTTGGATGATTTTTTGAATTCTGACGGAGATGTTATCCCAATTTTCATTGTCGGAAAAATATTCTGATTTAATCCGCGAAAAATCAAAAAATTTTGATGTGAAAATTAAGATGAGCGCATATTCTGTATTCAAAAATTGAGATTGGGTTACTGTAGATCTTCTCTATTTAAAAAAAACAATGAAAAAAATACATCACACTTGCTTTTTGCCAAGTGCAGCAAATTTGCTCTATTCAACAATAATTTTTCTTTTGGATACCCGGATCAAGTTTTCTAACCTAAACAGTTATTACTTTGTCAAGGACCATGAAGTAGGTTCGTTTTATCTGGGGACTTCTCTCCATAAAAGTTATTTTTAAAGGGACACGCTTTCTGTTCAGATTCCCCTAGTTGGTTAAAATTGGGAAATTTGTAGATAACAATTTTTCGCACCTAAACCTACAGTAATCATGGCCCAAGAATCAATACTATTTTTTTTAGATTCTTCGTATTATCTGGTTATCTAATGTGTATCATTCTATCAAAAAATGCTTCAAATAAAAATCAATCAATAATTTCAAAAATCTTCTCATTTTATCAAAGAAGACTTTGTCGAATTCTACCAAATTATTATTTTCTAATTTTAATCAATATGAGTTTATTGATTTTTTGCTCGATTTTTCCCGAAACATTCATAGAAACCAATCAAAAATCAGCAAAACAATCAATTTTTTTCGTCTCAAATGATTACTCAAATTTAGAAGATGATTATTATATTTTACTGAAAATTGCTGAAAATCTATTCACTCATACTTGGTCACTTTCTGTTGAAATTCAATTTTATTTCATTATTCCTATCGTATTCTATGCAATTTTCTCGATTTTTTCCGGGAAAAATCGATTCTTCAGCATCTACCTCGGCTTTTCTATGATGTCTCTGATCTTTTATTTGATATCCCCGAAGAGCACGGCATTCTACAGTGTTTTTTCGAGAATATGGCAATTTTTAGCAGGCTTTTTGGTGTATTTTTGGGCTGATAATGAGCCAAAAAATGAGAATGAAGATGAAGAAAATCAAACAGAATTATTGATTTCTGAGAAATCTGAAAATCTGGCAAACGAGCAAATGAGCTATGAAAATACACAAACCTGGCTGTTATTAGTTACAATTTTTATGCTTTTTGTGGGGTTCGAATATCCGGAGAGAATAGTCAGAATATTTGTTACAATAATAACCGCATTGCTCATATCAATCTCTGAGAATAATGCAATTTTATCAAATCGAAAAATGATTTATATTGGAAATATATCATATTCATTATATTTAATTCATTGGCCAATTTATTGTTATTCAAAATTCTATGAGTTACCTAAACTTCCATTTTTATGCTTATCTATTTTCTTGGGAATTCTAATTTATGAAACATATGAGAAATGGTATACAACTAAACTTACAAGAACTTCTCAATGCATTTTATCCACAATTTTGCTGGCTTTTTGTATTTCAGCAATTTGGAGAGAAGATATTCATGAAAAATATAGTCGTTTGACAGGAAAAATTGAAATTTTTGACAAAGATTCAATATTTTTGGCTGGAAATTCGAAAAATTTGAGTCTAGAAGAAATCATGAATTTGAATACTGTGTGGACAAAGAAAGAACTGGATTTTTTAACATATGAAGTATGCGATTATAAGAAACCAAGACTTGCGCCATTTGGATTATGTGAATTTAAGGTGAGGATTTTTCAAATTCAAAAGAGTATCTTGAATTTCGGAAATTTCTAGAATCTATCCTCAACTGCCCCTCTCAAAATTCTTATCATTGGAAATAGTTATGCCACCAATATGGCTCCAATTCTACTCAAATCATGTGCAAAAAAATCGAATCAAATCTGGTTGGCCTCACTTCCTGGTTGTCAATTTTTGCACACGGAATACGATCGGAAAGGATGCTCCAAAATTCTTGACATTCCGGATGAAACAGTTGAAAAAATGCAATTCGATTATATTTTTCTGATTTCAAAGTGTGGACAACTTTGTGATCCAATCAAAGAACCGATGGAAATTGATGTGCAAATTGAATTCGGTAAATCACAAATTGAGAAATTCAAAAAATTTGTGAAGCGCAAAATCTTCATTTTAAATGCTATAGTACATCCGAAACATATGGTGTTGCTCAACAATTATCTTGCAAATCATACAAGTTTTGATGAAATTGATGTGAGTATTTCAACATTTCAAAATAAGTTTTGACCCCAAAAAAATTCAAATAATATTTTAGAAAATCTATTCAAAAGAAATATCTGGTGATAAGAAACTCGGAATAGAACGGCTTCGAAAAATTGGCGAATTTTGTGGCGAAAAATGCGAATTTTTTGACGCATTGTCGAATTTTCCCAAGAATCCATATTCACCTGATAAATCTGTACGATTTTTTGATGAACGTGGTTTGTATTATGTGAATGGTGCCGGACATTTTCCACCGTATTCTTGGCCGAAAATTCAACCTGTTTTTGATGCGATTTGTGAGAAATTGTGATTTTAATGAAAAACTGAATTGGTTTTGAATTTACTTCTTTGGTGATAAATTTGGGAAACCCTCGCTATTTTTTTTTTTAAAACAATTACCTTTTTCTTTACGAAAAAAGTATTTATTAGCAGAATCAAATTATTAGAAAAAATACAAGAAATCAGAAAATGGTGGTTTCGCCCGTTACAGATTATATAATTCACTAAAGAAAAATGTTCTAACAAAAGCAGATTTGGGTTCATTTTTTGGTACATCAAAAGGCCAGGCTTCTCAAGCCCAACTTCCACCGCCTCCACGATCTTTAACTTCTCTCGATGGATACAATCCACCTCCGCCTTGTCCATTATTATCATCATAAACCGGGCTATCAGGATAAGCATTTCCCCCGCCTCCTCCATTATAACCATATCCACGATTTCCACCGCCACCCATTGCGAATCCTTGATTTCCTCCTCCACCCATTCCTCCTCCGCCACGATTTCCACCACCACTCAAAAGTCGACCAAGCATCGAACCGACTCCAGCACCTCCAGCAGATGAAAGGATATTTGAGAACATACTGGAACCACCGCCGCCACGTGGTTGTTGTGGAACACCGCCGCCGCCCATTCCAGCTGTAACAATTTTGGGATTTTTTTCAAATTTTATTCTGTGAAATGTAATTTTTTCAACATAAAACTCAACTAATTTCAGCAATATTTGACTTAAATTTCAGATTTTCACTAAATAATCTAAAACTTGGACCCAAAAAAACTCCATAGCTTAAAAATTTTCTAAATTTTTTGGTATTTCTAGAGGCTTACAATTAGAGATTCTGGAATGCATCTATTCATTTGCGAAAAAAACCGAAAAAAATGTATTTTTTTACAATATTTTTCTATTCACCAAAATGCACGAAATAAATGTCAATCGTGACGAGACCCACACACATTTCAAAGAGAAAAAGATGCGAGAAAAAACAAGAAATGAAATTTTCGAAAGCATGCATTTTTCACACTCGTTGCCTTGAAATGAGTGTGGGTCTCGTCACGATTGCATGTATTTCGCGACAATTTGTGATTTTGATGAATAGAAAAATATTGTAAAAAAATACATTTTTTTCGTGTTTTTTTGCAAATGAATAGATGCAGAAGTCTTAAATTTCTAGAACATTTTCTCACTAAAACAACTAATTTTTGTGCTTCAGAAAATTTAAGACTGTGAAATTATAATATCCAAATTCACTTGTCAAGACGCCCAGAACAAAATATGTTTCAAAAATAATTGAAAATCTTCAGAGATTTCAAATAGTGTTCAATTCATATATCCAAAACCATTTTTAAAAAACTCACGATCAGTCGGAACCTGATTTCTTTGCTGATTCCTAGCTCCACCTTTTCCACGACAACAACAACAATACAAACAACAACAACAGCACAAAAGTGGAATGACGAGACCAAATAAGGCAAGCCAGAACCATCCGGGAATTTTGAATGATGGCATACTCATTCCTTTTCCACCTCCACCCTGTCCACCGCCACCTTGTCCTCCAAATCCACCTTGTCCTTGTCCACCTTGTGGATTATTTCCACCACGATTTGGTTGACGAGGAGAGCCAGCTTTTGAAAGAGCTTTTTCCCTGAAAATGTTCACATTCAGTGTCAAAAATCACATTACTCTTCGAAATTTAAGAGAAAAAACTACATTTGAGCTAAGTCTAAAATAGAATAACTTCAATACTTAGTTTAAGTCCTAGTCTAAATTGAAACCTTGAAGCTCCAGAATACTCCGAAAATTCGAGCATTCTGAACTCGACAAAATACGTTTCAAAAAATATAAAATTGATATGACTTCGCATAACTTCAAAAAAAAAATTCACCATGTTCCTTGAATAATTCCAGCCAACGCGGCTTGATAATTGCTGTGTTGGAAATTTGATTTTTGTGCCTGGAAGAGTTGCGTGAACTCATTCGCATATACCGGAACTTTGTCATCTCGTGCAACCCAGAATTTTTGATCATCAGTTGAAACCACAAAAACAACAGCTTTTTTGCATTGCGAATCCAGCGTCCATTTTTGAAGCATATCATTTGCCATTTGCTCAACAGCCTTCAATATATCAATTAATATGAGCAATTCTTCAAAAATATGTTACCAACCTGTTCTGATCCTCCTCTAACATGCCGTGCAATTGCCATCGCTGCTGTTACACCTTTTTTGTCGCAAAAACTACCGTAATTTTGGCGGGTTCGAGATTCGAGTTGCTTCAATTCGTGATCTAATCTGTATCTAGTTTGCTCGTCGAGAACTCCGTCTGGATCACAAATGTTGGCCGTTGTTCGCATGTTACATCTGGAATTTTTTTTGGGAATTTTTGGGGGAAAATCGGAAAATTTCATTTTAAAAATCCAGAAAGTTTTCTCGGAAAAATTTGTTTTGAATTAAAAAATTTACATTTTTCCTGAAAATCAGAAAAGGTTTTCCCTTTTTTGTGAACAATTTCAGCGCCAAAAATTACAATATTTTTTATCCAAAAAAATTCGATTTGGTTTTTGTTTTCGAATCAAAACTCACTGTTTAAATTGTCCAGCAGTCGGATTGGGAAAATTCGAAGCATCCCATTCAGCCGCCAAACTTGGTTGTGTTAAAAAATCCAAAAATATTAGTGAAAATAGGGTTAAATAACCCCACATGGTTGAAAAACCCTGGAAAAAATAAATGAAAAAAACTGAACAAAAACAAAAAGAATCTTTTTGTAAGTAAGTAAATCTAATTTCCTCTCAAGAAAAGAATAGAAAACAATATTTGTTTTGTACTAAAAATAAATAAATAAATAAATGAGAATTCTTTGTGCTAACTGAAAAAATATCAAAAATTATTTATGTTGGAAAAATATCAGAAAAACAAGTTTCTGAAACAAAAAAAAACCATTTTCCTTTGAAAAAGCTGGTGTTTTTTAGTGGTAAACAACTCTTTTTGAAGATCAATAGGAGTGACGAGAGAGTTGAAAATATTAGAGACGCAGGCCGTGTAACTGACATAAGATAGTATGGAAAATGAAGAGAACTTTGAGAGAAAGAGAGAGAAAATAATTGTAACAAACAGAAAAAAAAACATTTGAAAACGTGAAATAAACAAATAAAAATGAAAGAATGAAAATGATTGAAGAAAGTTGCGGTTGATACCAGAAAAAAGTCATTTCTCAAAAAAAAGGGAATTTGTTTTGACGAAAAAGGGCACTAGTTTTCTGGTTGTCATGTGAGGAAAAAACAAAAAATTCGGATAAAAATGGCAAAAACAGAAGAAAGTTAGTTTGTGGAGCAAGTGTGCTCTAATGAGAAATATGCATTTTTCGAGGGTTTTTGAAGTTTTTGCTGGGAATCTTTGAGAATTTCTTGTTTGAGTTTTCGGGTATGAAATTAACGTTTAATATCGAAATTCGAGTTTTTAGAAAGAAAATTGATGGATTTCAAAGAAATTTCTAGAAATATGACTAACCGTTTTTTCCCAATAAAATCCTAGTTTTATGGATGAATCATTGAAAATGCCTAGGCGCCTCGTCACAAATGTGTTTTTTTTTTTGGAAAAAAAAAAGAAAAATTGAAAATGCATAAAAACAGGCATTTGCGCTCCATTGCACATATCCCGCGTGTCACGTTAATTTTTCCATTTTCAAAATTCTTTTTTTTTTCCATTTTTTTTCGTTCTTGGTGATATTTATAGAAGTAAATGTTAGGTTTCCATTTTAAAAATCAGGAAAATTTATTTACATATTGTTTTTCACAAAAAAGTTGTTCATCTCAAAAAATTAATCATCCTTCTCGATTTGAACTTCTTCCAAATCTGGAAGTGGAGTAGCAACGCTCTTTGGATGATAATTGTTCTCCAATCTATCATTAATATCCTTTCCCAATTTGTTGATTTTGTTGACAGCAATCACAAAGAATCTTTGAATTTGTTGAAGAGTCTCCTGAAAACAAAAAATGAAGACAACTGTTATATAACCCCTGAAAGTAAGAAAACTCACGTCAAGATCAAAGTTCTCATATTTTTCCTTCAAAATTTCCCAAAGGCTCAACACATATTTGTGCAATTTGGCATAGTGTCTTTCAGCTTGACATCCGATGTCACAGTCTTTTGTTGGACGGAAAAGTTTGGGGACCTTGGAGATTTCAGTGACGTTTTTGAAGCAATCAGAAACGATTTTGATTTCATTGTATTCTTCCAAAGAATTGCAATCAAAGTCAGGATTTCTTTCGACGTCGATGACTGAAAATGGAAATGTTTTTGATGGAGAAAGGGGCTATATTTAAGGGTTAGTAACCCTGGGTTACAATAAAAATATTCTAAGGCTTCGGAAAAGTATAAGTGTCTTTCGAAAACAACCTCTTTGTTGTCTATAAAGCCCTTCTTCTCCGAACAACGCTTTAAAAGCTACCAACCTTTAAGATCTGGGAACTTTGCCAAAAGTGATTTCTCATCCGGAAGTCTTACAATTTTATTATAAGTCAATCCAATAACGGGGAATCCACGAAGTCTTTGGCCTTGTGGAAGCTTTAATTCAGTTCTTTCTCCATTATGACAATGAACAACTTCATCATCTGTATCGCATTCACATTGATCCAAACAATCGAAAACGTAGGCTAGAAAATAACTTCAAAATTGAAACACATTAAGGGAAATCTCTGAACTTACCACTGGAAACTGCGAACACAGCAAAGAAAACTAGAAAAGATCTCATGATGGTTAGAAAAATGAGAAATCCTGAAAGTTTTGAAGTTTCGAGCTCACTTTTATAAGTAAAATCTTTGGAGCAACTGTTCGTTTATTACAATGTGACGTGTGAGTCATGTTTTTTCGATAGAATTAACGAAAAATAGGCGGAAAACTTTGATCGATAGAAAGAACAAGAAACAATGGTTTATGTTTTTTGATGATTCATTTAAAAAGTTTTAAAATCCACGGAATCGGCTAAAAGTATCTGTGAAAAATTGTTGAATGTGTTGAAGAGTGTCCTGAAAAATTAAAATTGTTCCAAAAAAATACCTGGGAACCTTTTTTGAATCGTGAAAATATACTGAATGAAAATATTGCTGGAAATAACATTCAAGTATTTTCGGAGTCAATTGTATTTAAAAGTTTTTTTTTATTAAAATTTCACAGATCATTTTCTACATAAATATCCGGATTTTTTGTTTTCTCAAAAATAAATGTTCTCCAATTTGTTAACTTGTGAAATAGAACTCGAAACAGTGATTTTTTCCAAAAAAAGTCTTCAAATTTTTAGGAATGAATCAAATTATCCAGTTTTTCATTTTCAGATAAGTGTATCTATGTTCCACTGATTTCAAAAAAGGTTCGTAATTTCGATTTTTCCTCACATTCAAGTTGAAATTTCGATATTTCTCCTTCATAGTCTCCCAAAGATTCACAAGATATTTTTGGAAGTTCCCAAAACCATTTCTGACTCGACAACCAAAATCACATTCTCTAGTTGGACGCAAAATCTTCGGAACTCTCAGAATGTCCTCAAGGCTTTTAGAGCAATCTGATAAAATTTCGATTTTTTCATAATTTTTCAATGATGCGCAATCGAAACCAGGATTTCTTTCAACATCAATCTCTGGAAAAGTTTAGCGTGAAAAATAAAGATTTTTGAAAAAAAATTACTTTCAACATCCGGAAATTTGTCCAAAATCGATTTCTCATCCGGAAGTCTGATAATATTATTGAAACTCAAGCTGATAACTGAAAAACCTCGAAGTCGTTCATTGTTTGGAAATACTAATTTAGTTCTTCCTTCGTCATCACAATGAATAACTTCTTTATTTGTATCACATTCACATTTGTCCAAACAATCGAAAACATAGGCTAAATTAATTTGAATAGGTAAAAAAACTTTTTGAAAAAAATAACAGAAAAATTACCGTTTGCTACAGCAAAAAATATGAAAATAACTAGAAAAGGTTTCATTGGAGTTGACTTGTGAAAATAGGTTTATTTATAAAAAGCAATATTTTGCAACAACAGATAAATCTAACATGAGCAACTGTTCAATTTAGTTTAATACTGCACTATTTCTGGGATAAACAAGGAGGTTTCAAAAATAATTGGAAAGTACAGTATGATTTGAACATATATATTTCATTATTATCTTTTGATATGTTTATACTTCATGTGGTAAATTAGCTTGTGCCTTTAGCATGAGTCATGTATGATCAGAAGTTTTTTTGCGGATGAATTAGGCAGAAACGGAAAAACTTTGATCAAAATGTGGGATGGAATAAAGATTATAGAAATTTATGCACATTAGCTGAAAATTTTAAAGATTTTTCTCTTCTAACTTCAATTTGCAATCCCTCTCTTCTTTCAAACTTTTTACTAGAAAAAAGATGAAAAATTATAATTTGTATGAATAATAAATGAGCTTTTTTGCAATTTACTAGTTCACGTGTTATTTTTTTCTAGTAACAACTTTAGTTTAGCTTCTCTTTTTTTCTTGAGATTGAGCCGAATCAAAATCATGAGAAATAATTGGAAAAACGAGAAAGTGTCAATTTCATATAGATTTACGTCATTTCCCTTTCGTTTATTTGAAGTTTATTTTTCCTAAATTTGAAAAAAATACATTTCACTATCGAAAACTGATAAATACTGATGCTTACTCAGGGAAAACGAGGCGAAATCTGGGCGAATCGCTTGCCTAAGCGCAGGCATGGCTGAAGCAGCTTGTTATAAGCGAACCGCCTAAAATACGCTAGAATACGCTTGTTTTCGTTAGGTTTTCGCTTGATTCACTCCAGCGTCTTTCAGTCAGGCTGAAGTTGGCGGAATCAGCTTACTTGAAAAACGTCAGTCTTTTGCTGGGAGAGCGCTTTGTCAATAAAATTTCGAAATTTATTTTTGTTTTTCGAGTTTTCCTATTTTAGAGCTTTTTCAGCTTATTTCCAACCTATTTCCTGAAATTTCTTGTTAAGGTTATCGTCGATATCGTCGTGGAGGAATACAATCGCTCGTATAAATTGTATCGGTGGGTTCTTTCATATTTTTACCTAACAATAAGATTACTGTGTTTTCAGGATTTTCGTCCCAATTTGTTTTCAAACATGAGATGCATTTTTTGAGGGTTTCGAATACAAATGTATGTGAGTTTGAGCATCTGAATGTCAAAATTAAAAAAAATTTCAGGGCCGCCGCGTTCAAATCAGACAATGTAGGAAAGTAGACGTTTTGAAGTGTGTTGTAGTTGTTGAACCGACGACGATATTTGAGGTATGTAATTTTTGTGACCCTTTTGATGAAAATTTTTCTTTCAATACAAAATATCAAGAGCCGACCAGGCCTACTGTAGTTTGGTTCTCTCTTCAACGGCTCTTATATTTTCGGATTCAAAGAATAACTACAAAATTGTGTCAAATTTAGAAAAAAAATTCATAAATTTTCAAGCTGGGAAATTTGGCCGAAAAGTGCTTTTTTTGAAAACATATACATTAATTAATTAATTAATTAATTGTAATTAGGGGTTTCCTATGAAATTTCATTCCAAAAATATTTCTAAAAATTATAGAATTCCCATAAGTAAGAAAAACCCAAGGAAAATTCGTTGTTTTTAAAATTCAAAATTTTACAGGAAAATCATATCGCGAAACTGGATGAAAACGCTTGGGCGGCTCATAATGCAAAATCGACATGCCCAGTCAACGATCAAAGTTAACAATGATGGGGAAAATATCTAATTTAGTAATTTTTCGATTTTCATTGTATCCATTCATCCTTTTTTTTTTCCTATTTCTTTTCTTTTTATTTTAAATCTTTTATTGTTATTGATTACTTTCATTTTTTCAACATAAATATTCCTCATTCTGGCAACCTAAATTTTGACCAAGCGTAATATAAGCGAAATTCGCCATCTAAAATTCCCAATACGCTTAACTGCAAAGCGCAAACCAAGCGAAAACAAGCGACAATAGGCTGAAACAGCTTTTCAAAAAAAGCTAATTCGACGCGGCTCAGCGCCTAATTAGCTTAAATTCGTCCGCTGATTTCGCCTGGCGTTCCCTGAGTATCAAAACGGACGCCAAACATGCAGGGATGGCCGAGCGGTCTAAGGCGCCAGACTCAAGCTATTCGCTTGCCTCAAGTTCGAGGTCGCATGGGTGTTCTGGTACTCGTATGGGTGCGTGGGTTCGAATCCCACTTCCTGCAGAAATTTTTTTCTTTTCGTGTTTTGAAGAAAAATTCAAAATTTTTGAAAAAAGATTGTGGGCGGAGCTTAGTCAAATTAAATGACGTTCTTCATCTTAAAGTTTGTGGCCAAAATTAATCCGCTCCCCACACACATTTTCTGTCACATGTGTGTACTTATTGCCACAACAATAATAAACAAAATCCACGTTGTTTCAAAATGTCAGCGGCTTTTCCCAATTGTTGTTGATTTTGAATATTATGTCGTTAAGCCGTGACGCATTTATTATCAATCATGTAAAAGTGAGAGAGAGAAAAAAGATTTGATTATAATCCCGAAGAGAAGAGAGGCGAGAGCTGTGCCCATATTTATGTTTTTTTTTTCATGATATTTTTATAATGTGTATAGATTTGATATTCAGATGAGAATCATATTTTTCTATCAAATTTAAAAGCTTTTTTTGTTTCAGGCATGAAGTAGGATGAGAATCCTATCTGCATTTTTTGCTGTACTTTTCACATTCATCAATCCTACGATGATTGTCAATGGTGAGTTCTCAGTTTGTTTTAAATTTTTAAATTTCAAAATTTTCTAGAAAATCATGTCGCCTTGAAACTAAAATCAGTGAAGCATTTTAATTCAAGTGAAGAATACTTGATTTTTTGAACCAAAAGTTTTAGTTGTTTTTCGGTTGCAAAACAAAAATTGAGGGATTTCAGAGTCGAAAAAACAAGATTTTTTTCTGAATGTTTTGATCTGAAATGCTTTTTGACAGTCAGAAAAATATTTTCAACTAAAAACATGTTTGAATAGTTTGTCGAAAATTGAAAAGTTCCAAAATTTTGATCCACAAAATAGTTGGAAAATTTTTTACCGGAATACTTTAAAAATATAGAACTTCTCAATTTTTGAATATAAATTTCGAAAGTTCTGAAAAAAATTTCCACATATCGAAAACACGAAATTTTGGAAAAATTTTTTTTAGAAAATTACTTTTGAAATTTTGATAAGCAACTACTTTTGAATTTTTTGTTGTTTCAAAAACTCAAATTACTCAAATTTGATCCCCTTCTCTCAAAAAGAATTCATGATTCTTGAACATTCTCAACTTGAAAAGCCTTAATCTCCCTGAGCTTTATTTCAAAGAAAAATCACAAATCTTCAAAGATCCTGATCTCTAATTCTAATGTGAAAACCTTTCAGTTATTACTCAATACGAATCATTTTTCAACGCCGATTTTCCGGAAAAAGTCAAAATCACATTTTTGGCCAACATAGTGGATGCGATAAAAAATAGTGATATTCGAATCAAATCATATGTCTACGGTTTTATGATAATAATTACTTGTGTTCATATTGGTTTCACATGTTGTAATTTATATGGAATTTATTCGTGTAAAGTGAAATTTATGAAACCGTTGATTGTCGACATTTTTGCGAGTCTGGTGAGTTTTGCGATTTGGGAAAAGCTTGGTTACTGGGGAAAACAGAGAACCGCTGATCAAAGCGATTCTTGAGTCGAAAATTCAAGAATCCTTTTGTTTTCAGATATTTCTGCTTATTTTCGTCTTATTTTCCCTTTTCACATATTGGCGATTAAACACATTTGGAGGACAAAGTGAGAAAGAAATGACAAAAATTCAGCTCAAAAATTTGTATGTTGGTGTCGGATTCCTGATAGTTTATATTTTATGGACTGTTATTACATGTATGGCACATCACGATACAAGAAAATTACGAGCTGATTTTATGTATTGGATTGAAGAAGAGAGGCAATCAATGAGGAGTCGACATAATGTTTCGATTGATAATCGGTTAGATTTTTTTATTTTTTGAAGGCTGTAATGAAATAACTATTTTGATAGGAACTTCCACAAAGTCTCTCAACAAATCAAAAAAATAGAAAAAAATTTACTGGTTCTTCAAACTTTATTTCAAAGAAAGTTAGGAAAATCGAAAGCTAAACATTAAAATAATTTCCGGTGCAACAAATTGCTTTTAGCATTGTTTTTGTGATCTTTCTGATTAATTCGAGAAACAAGTTTGTTCATTTTCAAAAAAAATTGCAAGAAATCTGGATTTTTTCGAACTTTAGTCTAGTTTCATTTGACTAGGGAAATGTCAGAGAACTGGAAATAATTCCAAGAGAATTTCCGGTGAAACAAATTGCAATTTTTCTTTTGCAAAAAATATTGAGCTCGAAGTTGCAGGGATTTCAGAGGGAATTTGGAGAAAAACATTACTTTGACAATTAGTTTTGGAATAAATGAAAAATCGCAACTACATTAAATACTTGAGATTGTGAGAATAAATTATATGAAAAATGAAACTTGAAGGTCCATGTGGCAAATTGTACTTTGAAAGCTTCAATGTCAAGAATCCGAGTCTAGAAATCCTAGTTCAATTATCCCTTGATCTGTTAATTTCCAGTTTACAAAAAAAATTCCCTGAAAAATTAATTCCAGAAATTCTGCAAAACCTACATCATTATAATCATATTTTTTTACGAAATTAAATTCCAATTTCCAAAAAAATGTCACGCGATTATTATTAAATTTTTATCCACCCCCTCCTCCCCCATTTCTAAAAAAAAGACCTCCGGGATAAGCCTAACAAAGAGAAAAAAGCATAGACAATCCTATTTTCCAGCTCTGATCGCTCTTCCAAAGGCTCAAAAGCTTCTCGAGCTTCAAAAGGATCAGCTCGAAGTGCAAAATCGGAAATAGTTCAATCATCAAATCAACGAAAAAAATCGGTAGAAGAAACACCAATTGGCGCGACGCCAGCAGCTCCTTTTGATAAAAAACGAACAAAAGGCGATTATTCATCAGTTCCCACGTGTAATACACCAACTCAAAGAGAGAAAAAGGTGTCAGTTGTCAATGCCAGATTGTCAGTTCCTTTGTGAAAACAACATTTGAATTTAAAATTGAATGTATTTAAATTTCAAATCACAATTTGTATTGTTTTCTCAGCCTCAGCTAGAAAAACAAACAATTTCCCCCATATTTTTGCTCATTGGAATAAGCGTGTATTTATTGTATTATGGTTTCGATTCCTCCCTCCATTCCTCCACAGATTTTTTTTTCAATTTATTTGTAATTTCTCTCGTCTCATATTTCAATTTCAATTATATATTTATTCTGTTTATAATTAGTGCAATGAAGAGTTTTTTTGACATCAAGATGAAAAATTCAATTCGTCTCATTTCAGTTCAATTTATCTTCTTCTCTTCGTCTCCAATGAGTCTCGCTAGCGAAAAAAAAAGAAAATAAAAAACGTGACATGCCAGGTGATTGCAGCGAGAGATGTGTCAATTGCACACAATACGGCGAGAGACGCAGACACTCTTCACTGACGCGTTTTGTGTGGCACGCGAAACGCGCCAACTCCTCTGCCACATTTTTATTTCCTAAAATTTTCGTGTTTCAAACTTTGGCGCGCGAAAACGTGGCGAGCTTTTCATTCGAAAATTTTGGTGAAATTTTAGAAACAGTTTTTGGTTAGGGAAGACTTGCGGATCAATAGTTTGAGAGCGAGAGAGAGGAAGAATATTTAATTATTTTTTTGTTGTTGTTTTCTCTTTTTTTGCGCTGGAAAAAGAGAAGACTATTAATGTGTTATATGCTGATTTATTCAAAATCGATTTTCTCATCTCTTCTTTTTACTTTGCATTTTTGAGCCTTGATGAAAAGATGATAAGATCTTTTGTCTAGTCATAAGACCAGACGACAACAGTCACGTGTAAATATTTATTTCAATTCAACCTGATTTTAAAATATTTTTTCACAAATATTGTGATGTATGTTATCTATTTATGAAAACAAGGTCTCCCAAAAGGGCTTTTTTACTTGACAACCGAAAATCTGTCAGTAACCAAAAATCTATCTATTTTGGGATGAAAATCTGTTCGATGTTCTCGTAAAATTGTTATTGTTCCCAATATTTTATTATCGTTTTATTCAAACAAATATTTTGCAGCTAGCGTTTCTCCCCACAAGGATAAGCGATCGCCCAAATTTGGCCCCCAAACTGCGTGATGTCCAGTGAAGAGGCGCAAGGCGGTGGCGGTGTCCTTAACAAAGACATCGCCAACGTCAACGAGTCTCTTTCCAAAGCGGAAGGCAGCCCAACACCACCAGCAACAAGAACGCCCAACAATTCGGAGAACACTTCGCCGACCAATGGAAAAGGAGGAAATCGTCATCGTAGACGATCGACAACAAAAGGCGATGGTGCGATCAAGAATGACGGCGAAAATGAACAACAACCGAACTCCAGAAATGGAAGTCGACACAATAGTAAGACGCATACCAATAGGAAGGATTGGTCCGAAAGAAAGAGTTTGAGTCAAGGTGGAGCCAATGCGAAAAATGGTCAGAACAAGAGTGATGATCATAAGAGAACAAGAAGCACCAACTGTGAGTTTACCCCTGGGAGTTGTTTCAGGAATTTATTGAGAAATCGTGATTTTTACAGCTACCAGCGGCAAACGTAACAACCAACGCGACTCAACTCGAACTATTTCGCAAGGCAGCAATGGAGAGGGTTATGATTACAGCGATGAGTGTAAGTTATTTCCAACTATAGGATCAAATTTCCATTGAAATGTTTTCAGACGAGCTCGAAGAACCATTCTCCGACTCGGAAGACGAAGATACCCGCCCAAAGAAGCCGCAAAAAATGAGTTTGACAATCGCTCGCGGTCGAATTCGCACATTGTCGGGAACTGTTCCAGTCGTCGGTTATTCGCCACACTGGGGTGGACCAACAATGTGTTTGAGTTGTTTGCAATTCTTCGACCTTCCCGATCAAGTTTCACAATTCACCGATCATTTGCTCAAAGAGCACAAGATTGTGGTTTCCGAGATGAATTTGATTGTCGACCCGAAGCGATACATCGAACATTGGCGACAACGTTTCGCCAAAGAATCGATCGATAAAGTTTTCCCAAAAATCGAACCGGCTGTCGAAGGAGATCGTCATTTTGGCGAGACCGATTACTATTATTTGATGTCAGAGAATATTGCGGAAGATCGAACATTGAGACAAAGATTGGCGATGCGAAGATTGGAAGAAGCCTTGTCCTGTCAACAAAGAGAACGGTAAGATATAGCAATAATTATCTAGAGTAACTTATGTTAAGATGAGCAATGATAGAAATTTTGTACAGCGGCCGAGGGGTTGGTAGTAACGTGGCCTGAGAAGGCCTAACCCAACGTTACGCCAACCATCAGAAGATGGATGTTTTGTGCAATGTCTGAGCTTAAAATCACTCATAAAATTCCGAAAATCTTCGAAACTCCCTTCAAAAATTTTTTTATTTTTCAGTGACGACACTTCATTCCAACTTCAATGCATCTTCTGTCGCTACAATGCTCGTGGAAACCGTTCAAAGATCATCCATCATCTTTACATGATTCATCATCTCAATCTCGGATCTCCAGACAATCTTGTATTCGTCACCGAATACATAGAGCATTTGAAAGAGAAACTTCATCGAAACGAATGTATATATTGTGAGAAGATATTCCCGGATCGCAACACGCTTATGGATCATATGCGTAAGCGTAATCATCGAGAAGTCAATCCGAAAAACCATTATTATGACAAGTTTTACATTATCAACTACTTGGAATTGGGAAAACGTTGGTTGGATGTTTTGGCCGAAGATTTCGAGGACACTATGCCAACTTTCGTTGATTCGGATGAAGAAGAGGAAGAGTAAGGATTTATCGGAAAATCCCCAAGATTATTTTTTAAATCTTTTTTTTCAGCCAAGAATGGTGCGAATGGCAAGAAGATAATCTCGACGCAGATGAAACTCGCGTCGTTTGTCTTCTTTGCGAGCACAGCGAAGACAATGGTCCATCACTTTTGGAGCACATGAAAACAGCTCATGAATTCGATTTGCTCAAACAAATCGAGGACAACAAGTTGAACAACTACGAGCGCTCAAAATTGATCAATTTCATCCGCAAACAAAACTATCATGCGAATTGTTGGGTTTGTCAAAGAGAGGATTTCGAGAATCCACTTGCTCTTCAAAAACACATCGTCGAGCACAAACCATTGACTGTAAGCTTTTATTAATCTTCTTTATGGGGTTTAATAATTTGAAGGGGGATTGAAAAACAAAAAAATTTCAAGAAAATGTTGTTATCTCTTTGTTTAATCAATAATTCAATTCATTTAAAGCCACACAAAAATAATTTCAGAGTACAATAAAACGCTAAAATAGTGACCCATTCCAAGCAAAAGTTTCCAAAACCAACATTTTTATTTTCAGGAACTCCCAGAAGCATCAGTCTACGATAACGAAGAGAATTTGGTTCCACTTTTCGGAAACGACCACTTCTTGTGGATGTTGGAATCGATTCTTGATGACATCGAAGACTCCAGTGATGCTGACGAAATTGAAGATGCTAAAGTCAAATTGGATAAACTCGTCCTCGAAAGCAAGAAGAACACCGTCGATGGAGTTATTGCTGAAGATTTGCCGGAACTTCACGAACTCAACGACGATGATTTGAATGAATTGATGTAATTTGTGCCCCTCTTTTTTTCTCATTTCCCCCCTCCAACTCCTTTCTCTATCTTCCCTTTCCTAGGTAATTCCATATATATTAATCAACTATCTCCTTTTCTCTTTCTTTCTTTCTTTGGTTTTATAATTTCTCAAGACCAATTTCGTGTTGTGCGCTTTTCATCTAGCGCCTTCACCACTGTTTTTCCTTGTTTGTTATTATTTTCCACGTTGTTTTGTGAGTATGTCCTTTACTTTACTTCTACGCACATCGTGGAATCGATGAATTCCTGAACTTTTCAGATATTTATTCGGTCTCCACAACGTGCGCATTTTCCCTCTCCTTTTCTTTTCTTCCCCCGGACATATCCATTTTGTTGAATGAAAAATAAAGTTTTGTAGATGGAAAATTTTTGTACTTTTTCTTGGATTTGCTTTCATTTGGTAGATAGTTCTAGAGTTGTCTTTACTTTTCAGAAGCCCTCTTTTTTGGCCAAAAAAGAGGAGAAAAGAAACAAAAAAACATGAATTATCAATGGAGCGCACATTCTTCATTGACCAATTTTATTTTTTCTTTTTGTTTGTGTGTCGAAAAATTTCGGATTTTCAGGTGAAATGCGATGGCGGCTAGATTTTTGAGATGTTTGCAGATTTCCAGCACGTTTAGAGGTAATTGACTTGTTTTTGTTAGATTAAATAATCTGAGGACTTTGAAGCTTCATCGCTTTGTCAATGCAGACATTTTGCATCAGAAGGAAAACGTGGAAAAAGAAAATATGTGGAGGCAGCGATTGTAAAATCGACAAAAAGCAAAAAAGAGATTGTGGATGTTTGGAAGAAGATGAATGCGAGGTAAGTGACAGGTCTCGGAGCGAAGGGGATATCAAGAAATGTAATTTCAGCGAACTCGCCGCTGCGTTGAAAACCGATTACGATGATGTTGTGGAGATCTTGGAGAACTTGGATAAACGAAATGTGAATGCGATTGTTAACGAGACTCCGCTTGATGATAATAGCATTTTGATGGTAAGCAGGGATTTTTTTTTTTGAAAAATAAGGGGAAATTAGGCAAAGCTTGATGATTTCATAGAAATTACCCAAAAATTTTGGGGCCAAAATACATATTGATTTTCCAAAGGTTGTAGGAAACATAATATTTTCAGGCAGTTTCTGCTCTCAACTTCAAGCCAAGATTTATCAACGGACCAGCGAGAAAAGCCGAAAAAGAAGACGATGATCTCCATCCGCAACCTCCGCCACAAGAATCCGCCAAATCAAAACGTCCTCCAATTGTCACAATTATGGGACACGTTGATCATGGAAAAACCACACTTCTAGACGCGCTTCGAAATTCACAAATTGCCGCCGGCGAATTTGGCGGAATCACTCAACACATTGGTGCATTTTCAGTTGATTTGGGCAAAAAAGGGCAGAAAGTGACGTTTTTGGATACGCCGGGACATGCGGCTTTTAGTTCAATGAGAGCGAGAGGAGCGAAAGGAGCTGATATTGTTGTTTTGGTTGTGGCAGCAGATGATGGAGTGAAAGAGCAAACTGTTCAAAGTATACAGTTAGTAGAAGGGGAAATACTTAAATATATTCCGAAAAATCAGCAATTTTCTATTATCACAAAATTCCGGGGAGAGGTTTTTGGATAAAAATAAACTAAAATCGATGCCCCTTTAATGTCTAGGTCTTGCAACGATTTTCAGTTTTGAATCCATTGCTCATCATAAGAAACTACCTTAAAACAGGAGTTTGGAAAAGTTTCGGTTCCAAATTTCATGTTTTTGGTCTTGTAGCTCACAATCTCAAAGTTGATCGACTCCCACAGAAAAATCTAACAAAAAAAGACTAACCTAATTGCCAATTAATAAGATGGGAGTTATTAGACTAGGAAAATAAATAAATGAGCGAAATACACAAGAAGTCTCGTGGCATTTTCGCACACGTCATTCAGAACACGTAAAATAATTTTTCCTCTCCAACCATTGGTCATTTCTAGATTTGCTCGATCTGCAAATGTTCCTCTTGTTGTCGCTGTCAACAAAATCGATAAACCGAATGCGGATCCAGTGAGTTTTGTACATATTTTCTATTTGCCACCAAAATCAACTCATTTTCAGATGCGTGCAATGCGATCTCTACTAGAACACGATGTTGTTGTTGAACAATTGGGTGGAGATGTTCAATGTATTCATGTTTCTGCACTTCAATCAAGGAATCTACCGGCTCTTCAAGATGCATTGATTTTGCAAGCGGATTTAGCGGAACTCAAATCGACTAAAGATGGAAAAGTTGAGGCGGTTATTGTGGAATCGTCGGTTGTTCATGGTAAGAGATTCTAGGGATTTGGGTAACATCTGAGAGACTCATCAGAATACGTTGTTCTCTCAAAGAAATTTCTAAAATTGATTTTTTTAAAAACCAACTTTTCTTTTCTGTGAAAATTCCATTTTTTTCAGGAATTGGCAAAGTCTGCACATTGATTGTCTCTCGTGGAACTCTCAAAAAAGGATGTGTTCTAGTCGCAGGAAATTCTTGGTGTCGCGTCAAAACTATGCAAGATGAACACGGTAAAAATGTGACAATAGCTCTGCCATCTCAACCAGTTCGAGTTAGCGGATGGCGAGATGATTTGCCAACTCCTGGAGATCTAGTATTAGAAGCTGAAACTGTTGATAGAGCACAAAAAGTTGTGAATTTGAGAATATCGAAAAGTATGCAAGAAAAAGCGGAAAGAGATTGGGAAGAAACAGCTGAACAACGGGAAAAAGATCGGGAAACTTATTTGAAGAATCGGCAGTTTTTGTTGAATCGAGGACAAAGATTTGGAAGTACGTTGAGATGTGTGGTACACAAGAATCAGAGAATCGAAAAAGATCAAGATGATACACATCCCAAATTTCGAATTATTGTGAGTTTATTGATTTTTTGGATGGAGATGACAATTTATTTATGGCTTTTTTGATTCTTTTATTTGCGAAAAAAAATACTATACATTTTTTGATTTTTTTTAGATAAACTTAGACCCCTAAAACCCTAAGATTTCAAGTCTTTTAGGCTCAACTTCAAGCCCAGGCTTGAATTCTGTTTCAGCCAAATTTCGATCCCAATGTCAGGTTCAACCAGGCCTAATTTCAATTCCCCAGATTTACGTGCATTTTTCAAACCCCATCTCAATTTTTCCAGCTTCGAACTGATGTTGAAGGAACCCTCGAAGCAATTTTGGAAATCCTCTCCACCTATAAATCTGAAATGTGTTCACTCCAAATTGTTGATTTTGAAGTTGGTTCTCCCACTGAAAAAGATATTGAATTGGCAAAAGAAACTGGTGCAACAATCTACGCTTTCAATTTACCAATTTCAAATCAAATTCGACAAAAAGCTGAAGCTTCTGGTTGTCAAATTGATCAATTCAATGTGATATATCGATTAGTTGAAGCACTCAAAACTGAAATTGAATCAAGATTACCGAAATTGGAAGAGCTGGTTTTGGTTGGAGAAGGACATGTTTTGAAAGAATTTATGATTTCGGATAGAGGAAGAAAAAGACAACCAATTGCTGGAACATTGATTGAATGGGGAAATTTTGAGAAATCGAGTTATTATAAGTTTTTGAGAAATGGAAATGTGATTTTTGAAGGGGGATTGGAGACGATGAAAGCGGGAATGGAAGTTGTGACAAGTGCAAAGACTAATACTGAGGTGAGAGCATTTTGGGACTGGTATTTTCATTTGAAATTAGAAAATAGAAGAAAAGTTTTCTGAATTTATAGTGTCTGGATTATAAATTCAAAATTTTCAATTCAACGTTTACTCAAAAAAAATCCTGAGTTTTGAGAATTCGATTCCCTTGTAAATTTATTTTCCAAAATTTGTTTTTTTTTTTTTGAAAATAACGAAACTCAGAAAGTGTCCTGACAGCCGTCGGCGAGAAAATCTCGCCAGCTAGCACGCGAGCCGGCAGACGGCCGTCCATTTCTCGCATTTTTCTGGCGAGACCTCGCCAGTTCTCGCTGCTAGCTAGCGCTTGTCTGTTGTTTTTGCAGTTCATAGAGCTTGTTTTGAAAGAATTTATTAAACAAAAAACACTTCATTTATCGGAATCCTGTGGAAGTCGAAGTTTGGAGGGTGATGTGTTGTTTTCCAGGCTGCGAAGAGTTGGTTGATGATTGTAGAATCTGAAATGTTCAATCATGTTTAAAACTTCGTTTGAAAAATATAGGGCATTGGGAAATGAGAAATAATCTAGTCATTCTCGAAGTTTTTCAAGTTTCATATTCAGGTATATCCCATTATCTGCAAAATGAAAAAAACTGCAGAGGGAGCGTTCAATGTCTAGAAAACTCAACGAGCCAAAATTACAAGGTTTTCGTAGAAAGTGAGTCAGTGCTAACAAGCGATTTAGGAGCTTGACTTGACAATGACATGGCAATTACTTGGCAACTACCTATTCCTATCACTATCAATTTTCTAAAAGTAAGGATTTTCTAATTTATCAAGCACTGATGGAAAAATACAATCAAATACATTTCTAGATGAATATGAGTAACAAACATGAATATAGAATTTTTCATTCGAATTTTTGATAGAATGAGTTCTTTTCTCACGAAATTGATTTGTTCCTACACTAGAGCATGATTTTAAAACTACTGGGACTTAGGAATCAAAGCTTTCATTCAAACCACCTTACCTTACAAATTTTATCAAAAATATTGTTGTGCTGCTCGTCCATCCCGCCATTTCAGTCGAAAACATCGCTTCAAACATCGAGAGCCCTGTAAAATAGGTTTACACTAATTTACTGAATTAACAATCATCTGCACTCACCAAAAACACGTTTTTATATCATGAAGGTGCCTGGCGATGTGCACCGTCTCCATTCCAACACTTTGCATCGTCGATTGCGTGTTTTCTGTGAACATTTTCGATGAAAAAGGCATAAAAAGATTTTAGGCCAAAAATTTCGAAAAAAAAATGAAAAAGGAAATAGACGAGCAAATCTGCTCCAGTCGCAATTTTTTCTGTCCGCTAGCTGGCGGCGAGGAGATGCGCTCGATCCTCCCCTTTTTATGAGAATGCGAGCTGGCGGACAGCCTCTGCTAGCTTTCGACAGCTCGCAACCTCGCGGACGGCTGTCAGGACACTTTCTGAGTAACTTTCAATTACTGAAAAATCCCTCGAGAACGCCCTAATTTTTGTTTTTCATTATTTTTTCTGAAATATTATTCTGAGAAGAAAAAATTTAGAAAATGAATTATACTATTTTTTTCACGTGACCTAATTTATTTTTCACGTGAATTATTTTTTTTCAATATTCTCATTTCCAATTTCATTTTTTTTCTCACAGGTTGGTTTATGTTTATTGGACAAAAATATTCGATTCAAAGAAGATGATCAAGTTGAAGCATATGAAAAGAAGCAAAAATCTCAACAAATTGACTGGTTTCCACCTGGATTTTAGGGTATCTTTCATAAAGCGTTAGGTAGGTACTGTTCTTCCACGAAAATGAAGAGCGGCGGTGTTTGCACACTTTTCGCAGCTACCGTATACAAATTGGAGGGAGTTTAAAAACAATTTTTTTTCTTTTCTTTTTTTCAATTTTTTTCGCGGATTTTGTTTGTTCGTAGTTTATGAGTCAGAACGCCAATTTCATCAGGATGTCTTGTGCTCATCTGAAAGCCCGTCTAAAACTGGTCATTTCGCTGTGAATAGATAGTCATGAAAATGAGAAACCGGCGAGGCACAGACGTCGAAAAGGAAAATGCACACAACGCGGCAAACACACATTTTCAAGTTGAGAATTGGCGTTTTTTTGGATCGATCGTTTTCAGCTCATTCTCAACCAATTTCATTGATCAATATATCAATAGAAGCAGAATTTCACAGAGAACAATCTAATATTTATGAATTTCAACATTTCGAATGCTTTCAACAATCTTTAGGGCTGAAATTCGGGTTTTCAGGATTTTTGAGGGTTTTGGGAGATTTTTTCAAAATTTTCGATGAAATAAGTGCTGGAAATTGCTCTACAATATAGTTTAACCAAAATCGAACCATTCAATTCAATCTCCAACTCTGGAATACACAATTTTTGGCTGAAATTCGGGTTTTCAAGATTTTTGAGGGTTTTGGGGGATTTTTTTCAGATTTTTTCGGAATTTTCAGTCAATTCAGTTCTGGAAATTGCTCTACAATATAGTTTAACCAAAATCGAACCATCCAATTCAATCTCCAACTCTGGAACACACAATTTTTGGCTGAAATTCGGGTTTTCAAGATTTTTGAGGGTTTTGGGGGATTTTTTTCAGTTTTTTTCGGAATTTTCAGTCAATTCAGTTCTGGAAGTCGCTCTACAATATAGTTTAACCAAAATCGAACCATCCAATTCAATCTCCAACTCTGGAATACACAATTTTTGGCTGAAATTCGGGTTTTCAAGATTTTTGAGGGTTTTGGGCGATTTTTTTTTAGATTTTTTCAAAATTTTCAATGAAATAAGTGCTGGAAATTGCTCTACAATATAGTTTAACCAAAATCGAACCATTCAATTCAATCTCCAACTCTGGAATACACAATTTTTGGCTGAAATTCGGGTTTTCAGGATTTTTGAGGGTTTTGGGCGATTTTTTTTTAGATTTTTTTCAAAATTATATTATATTTTCACGAAAATCGACCATCCAATTCAATCTCAAACTCCGGATCACACGATTTTGGGCTGAAATTCGGGTTTTCAAGATTTTTGAGGGTTTTCTGAGATTTTTTTCCGATTTTTTCGGAATTTTCTGTCAATTCAGTTCTGGAAGTCGCTCTACAATATAGTTTAACCAAAATCGAACCATCCAATTCAATCTCCAACTCTGGAATACACAATTTTTGGCTGAAATTCGGGTTTTCAAGATTTTTGAGGGTTTTCTGAGATTTTTTCCGATTTTTTCGGAATTTTCTGTCAATTCAGTTCTGGAAGTCGCTCTACAATATAGTTTAACCAAAATCGAACCATCCAATTCAATCTCCAACTCTGGAATACACAATTTTTGGCTGAAATTCGGGTTTTCAAGATTTTTGAGGGTTTTCTGAGATTTTTTTCCGATTTTTTCGGAATTTTCTGTCAATTCAGTTCTGGAAGTCGCTCTACAATATAGTTTAACCAAAATCGAACCATCCAATTCAATCTCCAACTCTGGAATACACAATTTTTGGCTGAAATTCGGGTTTTCAAGATTTTTGAGGGTTTTCTGAGATTTTTTTCCGATTTTTTCGGAATTTTCTGTCAATTCAGTTCTGGAAGACGCCCGACAATCCAAGTTCACGGAATTCGACCATCCCATTTGATTTCGAACTCTGGAGCACACAATTTTGGGCTGAAATTCGGGTTTTCAGGATTTTTTTTCAAAATTTTCGACGAATGAAGTGCTGGAAATTGCTCTGCAATCTATCTTCCCCAAATTCAACCATTCACTTCGATTTTAAACTCTGGAGCACACAATTTTTGGGTGAAATTTTACTTCGAACTCTCGAAGCGAAAATGTCGCACCCAGGATTACTGTACTGAAAATTTCCATTTGTTTTGTTGGAAGAGTTGCTCCAAATATTTTCGCATTCTGTGTTCAAAATGGTACGTGTATTTAAATCGCTTGCGGAAGATGGCACAAAATATTTATTAGCCGATAAAAATGAATGTCAAGTTTTGAAAAATGTGAGTATTTTCATTCGATAATTATGAAAATATAACAAATAATTCAGACGTTGCATGATTCGACAGTTGCGGGATGTTTATTTTCAGATACAGAAAAAGTAATTTTTATTTTGATGTCCGATACCAGCGAAGGAATTAATGATTTATATGTTAGTTTTAAAAAATTAAAGGAAAGAAGTTCACAAAAATAACATATTTTCAGAAGAACGAAGCGGCTCAAATCTTACTAAACGATGAAATCCCACTTGATGGATTTTTCCATTTTGATGATATGAGATCAGTAAGATCGAGAAATCCCGCCGCCAAACTCAACGTAAATAAATTAATTACGTTCTCCTGATTTTGAGTTTTTTTTCAGAAGTTTTCACTACGGCAGCTTCACCCTATTCCGAGAAAAAACAAGAACTGTTATGAAGCGCTTCTGCATACTATGCAAATTTCTGTGCTGGTTTCAAGTTTCAACAAAAACCCCCAAGAGAGTGAGTATTTTGATACAATTCTTGAAACACGACGTGACAAAATTTCAGGAAAGTTCAGTCTTGATTTGGTAAATGAAAAATATTCGACCTATTCAGCCAGCAGCAAGACAAGGTAAAATTAAAAAAAAAAAACTCACGGACATTTTTTGTTTATGCAGATCAAAAAAGAGAAGACTACAAGATCCAAATGATGTTGACTCTGATGAAGCCGAAATTCAAACAAAACCGGAAGATTTACCATCAACATCAACATCTACACAGCCATCTCCTTTTGATTTCACAACAAAGAATCGGATGAGCTCGAAAACGCACGAATCACAACAAATTGATGTAACTGAATCAGATGAACCAGATTCTGGCGATGATAGTGAAATGGAAGATGAAGTAACTGTAACATATGAAGTTTTACCAGAAGGTAAGCTTGATGAAACATGGAAATTTTCAGGAATTGTTTTTCTAATTTCTTAAGATTATCAATTTTTGTTTTTTGAAAATATTTCTTATTAACAAATTTCGAAATGAGATTTTTTTAAATAATTGGAACAACGAAATGTTTCATATTTTAGAACAAAAATGATTAAATGTTATTTTTTTAGGAAAAGTTGGCGATAGTACCAGAAAGCGATCAAAAAAGAAGGTATTTATTTTTAGAAAGCTTATCGATAAAAAACTCACAATTTCAGGAAGAAAGGGAGTTGATTGCATTGGGTAGAGCGGTCAAGGCGATGGCAGCGGGTAGAGGATCGATGCAGTCATTGCGTGGACAAAGTGTAGAGCATAGTGGAGTTAAATTGTTGCAACATTGTTTAGCCAGGAGCAGAGAATTGAAAATGGAATTGGGTGAAAATTCGAAAGGAACAATTTTCGATAATCCTATTGAATTCACAGAATATATGATCGGAGTCGGCAAAACGGCGATCAGGAAAATTAGAGATGATCCACCAGAAGGAATTCAGAAAAGAGCGATCAGTCGTAAAAACAGATGGAAAAAAAGAGCTGAAAAAATTCCTGAATTCATGAAAGAAGCTATTCGTGATTGGCTAGATACTTGTTGGGAGAAAAATAAACACGTCACAGTATCAACCCTTCTTGATTGGCTAAAAAATGTTTTTCATTTTCAACTAGGGCGTTCATTTTTAAACGATGCGCTTCATGGCATGGGTCTCACTTGGAGAAAAAAATCTGGCCAACCATTGATTCAAGAACGAATTGATCTAATTGTTGCCCGGAAACGCTATCTAGAGCGTAAATTGAAATTATTGAAAAGAGAAGGAAAACAAGTATTTTTTGGATATCTCGATGAGACTTGGTTTTTCGAAGGGATGTCAACTATGAAAGGATGGGAACACAAAGATAGTAACATGTATAAGCTCGCGCGAGAAGTTAGAATTGAGGAGAGAAGAAGTGGACCTCCCAAAGGAAAAGACAAAGGGCGAAGGGCGATTGTGTTGGGAGTTCTCACTTCTGAGGGAATTTTAAAAGGATCTGAAAATATTCTTATTTCCGGTCTCAAAGAAAAAGATCAACTAATGGATTTCCACAAAGAAATGAATTTTGAGAGTTATATGGAATATATGGAACTCGTATTACCGTTGATGGCTGAAGAAGCTAGAAAACGCGACATGGTCGCGGCGCTTGTTGTGGACAACGCGCCCTATCACTGCGAAGTAGTAGAAAAGGTGAGTATTCAAGTCAATATTATTAGAAGAAAACTTTCTTGCAGATTCCAACGAAATCGAGCTCAAAAACAGTAATTAAAGAATATTTGGAAACACATAATGTTCCATTTGATCAAAAATCACTTAAAAAGGACTTAGTTGTTATTTTGGAAGATTTCTTGCGACAAAATGGAGGACGGCAAGCCATGAAAAAATATGTTGTTGACGAGGAGGCCAAAAAACTAGGAGTCGAAATTTTAAGATTGCCTCCTTACCATTGTCAATATAACCCAATCGAACTAACATGGGCTGCTTTGAAAACATATTTGCGACAAAAATACGAAGAAGGTGATACTCTTAAAGATGTGAGTGAAGATGCGAAAAATCCAATATTTTTGAGTACACAAAGAAATAGTGGAATTTTCAATGTCTAAATAACTGGTTAATATTGATTTTCAGACAAGACAATTAGCTTTGGATTGGATGCGAGCATATTCTCCGCAAGAAGCTCAAGCATGTATTCGCCACGTCGAAGAATTGGAAGAGGCTACAAGAGCAAAAATCAATGAGAGAGAAATTCAGGAAGAATTAGATAGAGAAAGAATTCGCGATCAGGAAAGGGTTGATGGTTTGAACGAAGAAGATTATAATGTAGAAGAAGATGATAATGTAGAAGAATATGATGAAGAATATATTGATGAAGAAAATGTGTATGATAGTTTCGATGACAGTTTATTAGGCGATGCTGAATCGGATTATGAAAAACTATATTCAGACTAGGAAGGATAAGTTTTTTTTTAAAATTAAATTTCACTATACTTTGTCTTGAACACATTAATAATCTGAATAAATCAACGAAATCTGAATGAACGAAGTTTGATAAATGATTGACACACAAGAAAATATTTGCTAAACTATTAAGAATTCATAAAATCCTTTTGAAAAGAAAAAATAATCTTCGTCTTGAAAACAAAAAAAAATTTCGATGGTCGAAGTTTCTGAGGTGTTCGGCCATTAGGCCATTCCTTTTTTCTCTGCGTCTCGCAAGTGTTTCATGATAAATTTTGCGTTTTTATCGAATCTAGTTATTATTAAATACTTGAGTCACGCATGCATAGCAGTTTTTTGTAGAGGATTGAATTTATTATTAAAAATTCAGTTAATCAGTGTACTTGTGGGATTGCAGAGGACAGGTTGCACGAAAAATTTGAGAAAAACAGAATTTCAGCCCAAAGTCGTGTGATCCGGAGTTTGAGATTGAATGGGATGGTCGATTTTCGTGGAACTATAATGTAGAGAAATTTCCAGCACTTATTTCATTGAAAATTTTGAAAAAATCTAAAAAAAATCGCCCAAAACCCTCAAAAATCCTGAAAACCCGAATTTCAGCCCAAAGTCGTGTGATCCGGAGTTTGAGATTGAATGGGATGGTCGATTTTCGTGGAACTATAATGTAGAGAAATTTCCAGCACTTATTTCATTGAAAATTTTGAAAAAATCTAAAAAAAATCGCCCAAAACCCTCAAAAATCTTGAAAACCCGAATTTCAGCCAAAAATTGTGTATTCCAGAGTTGGAGATTGAATTGGATGGTTCGATTTTGGTTAAACTATATTGTAGAGCGACTTCCAGAACTGAATTGACAGAAAATTCCGAAAAAATCGGAAAAAAATCTCAGAAAACCCTCAAAAATCTTGAAAACCCGAATTTCAGCCAAAAATTGTGTATTCCAGAGTTGGAGATTGAATTGGATGGTTCGATTTTGGTTAAACTATATTGTAGAGCGACTTCCAGAACTGAATTGACAGAAAATTCCGAAAAAATCGGAAAAAAATCTCAGAAAACCCTCAAAAATCTTGAAAACCCGAATTTCAGCCCAAAATCGTGTGATCCGGAGTTTGAGATTGAATTGGATGGTCGATTTTCGTGAAAATATAATATAATTTTGAAAAAATCTAAAAAAAAAATCGCCCAAAACCCTCAAAAATCCTGAAAACCCGAATTTCAGCCAAAAATTGTGTATTCCAGAGTTGGAGATTGAATTGAATGGTTCGATTTTGGTTAAACTATATTGTAGAGCAATTTCCAGCACTTATTTCATTGAAAATTTTGAAAAAATCTAAAAAAAAATCGCCCAAAACCCTCAAAAATCTTGAAAACCCGAATTTCAGCCAAAAATTGTGTATTCCAGAGTTGGAGATTGAATTGGATGGTTCGATTTTGGTTAAACTATATTGTAGAGCGACTTCCAGAACTGAATTGACTGAAAATTCCGAAAAAATCTGAAAAAATCCCCCAAAACCCTCAAAAATCTTGAAAACCCGAATTTCAGCCAAAAATTGTGTGTTCCAGAGTTGGAGATTGAATTGGATGGTTCGATTTTGGTTAAACTATATTGTAGAGCAATTTCCAGAACTGAATTGACTGAAAATTCCGAAAAAATCTGAAAAAATCCCCCAAAACCCTCAAAAATCTTGAAAACCCGAATTTCAGCCAAAAATTGTGTATTCCAGAGTTGGAGATTGAATTGAATGGTTCGATTTTGGTTAAACTATATTGTAGAGCAATTTCCAGCACTTATTTCATCGAAAATTTTGAAAAAATCTCCCAAAACCCTCAAAAATCCTGAAAACCCGAATTTCAGCCCTAAAGATTGTTGAAAGCATTCGAAATGTTGAAATTCATAAATATTAGATTGTTCTCTGTGAAATTCTGCTTCTATTGATATATTGATCAATGAAATTGGTTGAGAATGAGCTGAAAACGATCGATCCAAAAAACGCCAATTCTCAACTTGAAAATGTGTGTTTGCCGCGTTGTGTGCATTTTCCTTTTCGACGTCTGTGCCTCGCCGGTTTCTCATTTTCATGACTATCTATTCACAGCGAAATGACCAGTTTTAGACGGGCTTTCAGATGAGCACAAGACATCCTGATGAAATTGGCGTTCTGACTCATAAACTACGAACAAACAAAATCCGCGAAAAAATTGAAAAAAAGAAAAGAAAAAAATTGTTTTTAAACTCCCTCCAATTTGTATACGGTAGCTGCGAAAAGTGTGCAAACACCGCCGCTCTTCATTTTCGTGGAAGAACAGTAGATTTGTAGGAATTTATTTATTTTTTGTTAATAAAGTTGTTTTTTTTTCACACAAAAATTTCTATTTGGTCAAATTTCAAGAAAAGTTCTGATGACTTTTAAATATCTAAATTTAATTGATTGAAAAATTATGGAGATTTTTAGAGTATGAAAAATGCAAAAGAGTGTTCAAGATAGGTGTGTTGAACTATGCTTCGGGTTTTTTCAAAGAATTGGGGTGAGTTGTTTTTTTTTGATACGAAGACATTTTTTTAAATCACCATTTTTTGTAGTATCATAAAACCGCGAATTGTATGTTAGAAGAATCAGAATCGCTATCAAAATCCGAGCGAAAAATAGTTCGGGTGACAAATGACGGGAAAAATGAGTATATACTGAGTATACATGATCGGGTTCATGAGAAAACACTCGAAGAAATTGTTGAACTTTTCATTCAAGATGGAAGATTTGATGTGAGTCCAGAAATGTTGCAATTTGGTGAGGAATTGAGACAAATGGCGATGAGATTTACGACGATGACTTCTCATACAAATAGTAGTAAAAGGTGGGGTTTGGTGAACGATTTTGGTTGAAAATTTGTAAAGTTCATTTTTGGTACCGGAAATTCAAAATTAGAAAGCATTCAGTTTCGGCGCAACAATTGAAAATTGAAATTTTCAGGTTTCAGCGCCAAATCGTGAAAATTTTAAATTTCAAAGAAATGTTTTTGAAGGTAATGATAAATATTCTAACAAATACATCAAGAAAAGCATTAAAAAATTTAAATCATCTAGAATTCTGTTCTAACATAAGATTTTTTATGGCCCCTCTAAAATCTCAGAATGAAATCCAGAATGTGGAGCCCTAAACCGTTTTTGGTCACATATTCTTCCCCAAAACTCAATTTCCCCATTTTGCAGCAGCATCCAACAACGTCTCTACGGTCGGCCAACTCATTCTCGAAGTCATCAACCATCAATATTCGTTCCCACATCTCCATATAATTTGGCAAATCGAACAAACTCGAATTTCGCCGCTTATACCATTCAACAATCTCCGCACGCAAGAACCCAATTAGATAATCAAATGATAGTTCAACAAGCTGAAATGAGATATCGACAACAATTATATCAACAACAAGTTGTTGCTCAACAACTACAGCAGAAAATGAGTGGACAGGGGGGACAAGGAGATGCAACACCAGTAGCAGCAGCAACAACATCTGCAGCCATTGCTCAGACTAGTGAAGAATCAGTTTGTAGTGGAGGATCAGCGAGACGGAAAACACATCAACCGCAAAGTTTGAATACAATGGCGAAAGAGCATTTGATTGATCCGTTGGTTGGAATTATTAATGAGAAACCTTGGGAAAGTATGTCCGATGTGAGTTTATTTTTATTAGGGGGACTTCAACATTTTCCGATTATTTCGGAAGATAGCCTGAATTTTTAAATATCTCATCAAAAGTTGGAAAAAAATCAAGAAAAATTTTCTAAATCTAAAACCTTTTTTATTATTGTTTGAAAATTGATAAGTTTCTAGATTAGAAATAAATTAATTAATTTCATAAGCTTTGGAACCTGAAAAAATATTCGGTTTTACGATAATTTCTGATTTTCTTGAAGTTTTAATCGTAAATATTAGCTTTTAATATTGTTTATCCAAAAAGTACCTTCTTCTGAATTTTCAACATTTTTTTCCCAACAATATCTTATTTTTCCAGATCGCTTTGGATGATTCTGCCATTTTTCAAAGTCTTGATTGTATAGGAAAAGATGTGAGTTCATTTTTCCCATGATTTCTTCCCCCTCAAAACAACCAAGATTTTTGAATTTTTCCAGTTTTTGGCCACTTTTGACTACCAACACAGTGGTTTCCCGCAAGATTTTGGAATGGAAGAAGAGCCCTTCGAAAATGGCAATTTGATTCCGCCGATCGACAATGAAGTTGTGATTGAAAATGAAGAGCAAATGGAACAGGAAGCAGAGGTTGTGTTAGGATCTGAGCATAATTTGAATATTGAACAAGCTCCGCCGATTTTGAGCCCGGTTGAAATGGAAAAAGTTGTGACGCCAGTTGAAAAGAAAAAGCAGCAGAGTTCGAAATATGAAAGAGAATCGACGCCGATGAGACACAAAGAATCGAATTCGAATTCATCTTTGACTTCATCTTCATCTTCAAAACGAGAAAAAGAGAGAAGTGATGATCGGAGGAAATCAAGGAATTATGAAGAATCTAGAAGATCACATTCACCACAATCGAGAAATCGAAAAGATGAAAGAAATCGAGGAGAAAATAATGGAGGAGGATCGAAAGAGAGAAAAGATTTGAAGAGAAAAGAACAATTGAGAGATGAGAGGAAAACATCAACTGGAAATACGAATTCGAGTTATCAACCTAAAAAGAGACCTTATGTAAGAAGGGTTTTTGAGGAGGGTTTGGAATGAAGTTGAGATCAGAGTGATTCATTTTTAAATTTATTTTTATATATTCCAATTCATACTTCTCTCAATCCGAATACAATTTGATGAATCTTTCAATGATACATTTAAAATTTACGTTTTTCAAAAGAGTCTGAAATTATTTTTCAAAAAAAAAAAGTTTATTTCATCGGCCTCCTCTATATCCATTCTCCATTATTCCAGCCATCCGAAGAGCGTCCATCATCTCGCCACGAACCTTTCTTTTCCACATCATCATCTTCGTCATCGAATTTGCCAAGCAGAAAACAATCCAACGAAAAACCGTCAACCACTTCGAAAAAGAGCAACACAGATGGACCAATTCATGAGCCAAAACGAGTTGCTCCAACTCCAACTCCTCCTCCTTCTCTTCCACAAGCTGTTCCTGAAAAGTTGACGAAAAATAAAATGACGTCGAATTTGTTGAACAAGTTGAGAACTTCTAAGGTATGATTTTGGATTTTTCAAAAACTGTATTTTATTTATGAGCAAAAAATCGAAGTTTTTTAATCTGAAAGTATTTTGTTCAACACCCTCAAAATATTTCCAGTCTTCTACACCTCCTCCAACAACAGCTCCTGTCAAAGATATTTTCGGAGATATTGATCGAGAAATGACGAAATTCGAAAAGAAAACACCCGACGAGCTGCAAGCAAAAAGCAGTTGGAAAATCCCGAAAAAATCGCAAGTTATCGCGAATTCTCCGAAAGCCACGACTCCACAACCAACTTCGAGTAATTCTGGAAATTCAAATGAGAAGAAGCCATCTTCAGCATCTTCAAAATCATTGGAAATCTCCTCGAAAAATTCGAAACAGAAAGAAAAGGAGCAAGAAAAGCCGAAAAATTTCGACGAGATTCCAATTTGTGAAGGAGACGGTGCACCGATCAGACACGATGATTTTATAACGTGCAAAATGAACACAATTCGATTGGCCTCGGTTTTGGTGAATGTGGATGAGAGATTTAAGGAAAAACGCAGAAAAATGGCTGAAATTGAAGCAGAAAAGGAAAAAGAAAAAGAAAAAGTGAACACACAGCCGAAAACTGTTGGATTTGCACCACAAAAAGGAGATTTGTTTGCGAAACAGATGTTGGAGAATAGTAGGGTAAGCGGGGTTTTGCGGAAAAAAATTCAAATTTTATTTTTCAACAAAAATTTATAAACTTCTGATTAAGACCGTAAAAAATAATCTGATTCCAATGCAATTTCTAATTTCAAAATAATATTTTTTTCAATGTTTCAAAGAATTCAAAAAGTTTCAAAATGATTTCTATTTTTAGTAACAGAGAGTTAGATGAATTTTTTGTTATAGAAAATCCCAAAAAATAATAATTTTACAACCAAAATTTCCCAAATTTCCAGGCTGTTTTATGTTCTGATGAAGAAGATGAAGATGAAGACGATGAAGATGGAAAATGATAATTTATCGCAAGCTTCTCCAATTGAACGAGAACCTTCATCTTCCTCAGATTCAAATTCTGTGCCAAAAACTGTCGATCTTTCAAAAGCCTCGGATTTTCTTGATAGAATTCATGGTTCATCTTCCTCTTCCCAATTTTAATTTCAATTGGCTAGAATTTTAATTATCTTGTTTTATTTAATTATTTTTTATTATAAGTACCCACTTCTATTTTTAGCACAACATATTTTTATTTATCACTTTCTCGGTTAAAAAGTACATTCCCTTCCCCTTTTTTTTTGGTTTTCCCTGTGATTTTTTTTCAGAAACCATCTCATTTTTGTATTTTTTTGTCATTTCAAAATTTTATTTTCCGGTTTCTTATTATTTTTTTTTGTTCATTTTATAGAGCATAATACCTGTTTTTGTTTGTAATGTTTTAATTTCATTTTTTTAGAGGTTCTAATGGTCCTCAAGAATTTCTTAAAGCAAATTTTGACCCCAAAAATTATTGGTTCAGATGTTGCGATTTCGGCAGACCGTGCGATTTTTCTCCTCGGCCGAATTCGCCACGAACTTGGCGTCGACATCGACGGTCAATAAAAGTTGGCAGGTTTTGGTGGTGCATCCGAAGGTGAGCACATTTTTTCGGGAAATTGGCGATTTTTTATCAAGAAAATTTCGAGGAATGTTTGATTTTGAAAAATCTTGGGAGCACGAGGTTTTCCAGAAATTTTTAAAATCTTAATTTCGATTTGTAACCGGAAAAATGAAAATCTTTCATGAAAAAGAAAATTGTAATTTTCAGACTATAGCTCCAAACTATTGGGAAAATTATAAACCTCTGAAATATACTAAATTTTTGAAACAGTTGAATTTTTCAAGACGTTTTTTTTGTTGAAAAAAAGGAGTGTACTGAAAATGTAAGATTATTGAAAAATCTAGATTTTTTAAAACACTGAAAAATATTTTTAAATTATGAGTAAATGTTTTCAGGTCAGATGGGGTTCCGGATCAGCATCAATTCTGAAAAATGCCGATCGACAACTTGAAGAAGCCGTTTCACTGGTCAATAATTTGTCAAATATGATTGCAGTTGAGTAAGGGTTTTATGGAAGGGAATTGAAAAATTCAATATGTTTTGAAAAAATCTCCATTAAAAATCTCACTATTTTTCAGTAGCCTAATTATGCCCGTCGATTACAATACAAAACGAAAATCAATCTGGGCGACAGGAAATCTCGAAAAATTGGTAGAAAAACGAGAAGAAGCTCGAGCCACCGCTTTGATGGTTAATGTTGATGTTTTGAGCCCAATGCAACAAGAGGAATTATTCCGAATTTTTGAAGTTCCAATCTTCGACAGATACAATATTGTTTTAAGTATTTTCAAAGAATATGCAATGACCGAAGAAGCTCGATTACAAATTGCATTGGCTGAATTACCGTATATTCGAAGTCGAATTCAATCGCTGAATTCGAAAAGATTATCGGGAAAGTCGGAAATTCTACACGTTTCGGAACAATATGTGGAATATGATGGGGATTTGGCGGAAAATTTGAGAAAAAAAGAACAGGAATTGAGGAAACAATTGAGAGAATTGAAAGATGATGAACATATTTCACAAGGTAGGGAAAAACATTTGATTGGCACTTAAGTATGAGCAATCCACGATGTTCCAGATTCTGGAACAGCCACAGTTGCTGTTGTTGGCTATACAAATGCTGGAAAAACGAGTTTGGTTAAAAAACTAACTGGAGCTGCAAATTTGGACCCGAAAGATCGACTTTTCGCAACTCTCGATACCACGCGACATTTTGCAAAATTACCATCGGGAAGACGAGTTTTGTTCGCAGACACTATTGGATTTTTGAGCGATTTACCGATTCATTTGATCTCGGCTTTTGAGGCAACTTTGGCGCATGTCAAATTTGCTGATGTCATAATTCATTTGCGCGATATTTCGAATCCGGATTGGAAAGCGCAAGAGGAAGATGTGATAAATACGTTGAAATCGATTGGAGTTGAAGAGGAAATTATGGGAAAACGAATGATTATGGTGGATAATAAAGTAAGATATTTTTTTTAAAGCAATATTTTTAGCCTGACTCTTTGCAGATTGATAAATGCTCATTTGTGCCATTACCTTCTGAATCTTTTCATATTTCTTGTAAAACTGGAAATGGATTTCAAGAACTCATTTTGAAAATTGATGAAAAAGTGATTGAAACAACAAAATGTAAAAGGATTCGAATCAAATTAGATGTTCGATCACCGATTGTTGAATGGCTTTACAGGTAAGGAACTCTCAAGAAATCTGGATGTTTCCACGTCATAACTCAATCTCAGCTTCTACGTTTTTTCAGGAATCAATTTGTTATCACTGAACCAATTGCTGATGGAAATATTTTGAATTTTGATGTGGTTTTGAACGAATCCGAGTTGGGAAAATTGAAGAAACAATTTAAAAATTTGAAGAAAAAATGATGTATTTATTATTTATTTTTTATTTGAAGAAAACAATTTTTTCCACATTTTTATTGGTTTTTTGATTCGCAAATTAATGGTTTTCTACCATTTTTCTATATATTTATTTTTTTTTTTGAAATCTAGATTGCGAAATATTTCCCATTATAAACCCTCTTCTCAATTCCCAAATTTTCTTAAAAATATTTATTTTGCAGATGACTGAAAATGTGAAAATTGTGATGCGACACTTGCCCAGATTTATCACCGAGACCGAAGTTTTGCAAATTATTGGTGAATTTCCCCCGGAAGTTTTGAGCTATTATTTCTCGCCGGCGGATATTTCGTGAGTTTTTTCTTGAAAAATTAAACGAATTTTAATTTATTTATTTCTAGATTTGAACCATTGGCATTTGCCTCGATGTATATTGTATTTTCTTCTTTTTGCGATTCGTTGTTCGAATTTGAGAAACGGTTTGAGGGATATATTTTCGTGGATTCAAAGGTAAGTTAATTTTAAGGGTAATAGATTTTTCAGTTGAATAGCGCTTACGAAATTCATTTTTATGAAAAAATTCTCGTAATTTATATTCACTTCTTGCAGGGAATCGATTCAATGTGCAACATTGAAGTTGCAACCTATCAATCGCACGCAAAATGCAATCGTGATGAAATGAAAAAAGATTCGAAATGCGGAAAAATTACCGAGGAATCGTATTTCAAGAAATTCATGAAAAAATTGGAGGAAACTGAAAGCACTCCGATTATTACACTCGAACAACAAATTTTGAGACTTGGAAGAGGAGATGATGCAAAAACACGTAGGTTGAACCCGGCTGGGAAAATTGATGGGGTCTTGTTTAAAAATACTAATTCATTTCAGAATTGGAAAGATTGGATACTCCACTTGTCAAATTCATCTACAATGAACAAATCGAAAAACAACAGGCAAAACTCTATCGAAATATTCAAAGAGAAGCGAAAAGATCGACGAGAATTGCGATGGATTCGGCTGGAACATCTGAAGAAAATGGAAGAAGAATTAGTGGAGCTGCTGTAATAAGAAGAGAAAGAAAAGCTGAAAATATTGGAAGTGGAAGAGGAGATGAGAAAAAAGGAGAACCTCGAATTAGAGATAAGGAAAAAGAAAAGGAGAAGAAAAAGGAAAAGAAATTGTTGGATCCAGTCAAATTGGAAAAGGTTTGATTTTTGAGAAGGGTTTTGTTAGATAAATTCATCGAAATTGTAAGTTTTTCGAAAATAGTTTATTTTGAAACAGTGAAAGTGTTTCGGGATTTTTTTTAATGAAAAATTTGTTGGGTTGTACTCGCTAAAAAAGTTCATTTTGAAACCTTCAAAAATGTTTACGGATTTTTTTTGTAACAAAATAGTATCTTTTATCAATTTTTGGAATCATTTAAAAATAATATGGGAATTTTGAAACAGTGAAAAATTTCCCAAATTGTATGAGTTCGAAGACTTTACAATCAAATTCCGAAAAAAAAGACAGAAAGAGTGATTTTATTTTTGAAACAGCAAAAAATATTGTAAGTTGTAAAGCTGATGATTTTAATTGTGAGATTCATAGAAAATTTGAAACATTTCAATTTTACAGAAACGTGAACGCGACGCAATTCGAAAACAAAAATTCCTCGAGAAAAAATGGATGAATGATCATGGAATTAAACCAACACCGCCAGAAGTTCTCAAAGAAGCGGTGAGCTTTAAAAAAATTAATATTGATCAATTAACATATTTTTTTTCAGCGTGAAGTCAAGAAAAAAGAATATCCAAAAACATCGCGAAACTATCGAGCAATTCGAGAAACCCCAAAAAATCTGGGCGATCATGTTGGAGAAGATTGGATCAAACGATTGACTGATCCGAAATCGAATCTCCGAAAATCGTCGGAAAGTTGAATTTGATTCTTAATTGTCTGTGATAATATTTTTCATAAATTTGTTATTTATCCTTGTTTTTTAAAGAAAAAAATGGGATTTCATATGGACCCCTGACTAAAATTTCTATTTTGTTTTCTCCTAAAAACCCCACAATTTTCAGATGCCTTTCGTTGGTTTGGAGATCAAATGTCAATTGGCTGGAATTACAGATTTGAGACCGAATGATCCGAACGGTTTCAGATTTCATCTGAAATTGAAATGCACAAATTGTGGAGAGCAACCTGACACGTGGCAATATGTCGTGCAAAATGTGGGTTTTTTTTCTGAAAATATTGAGATGATCAAAAATTACCAAAAATATTGAAAATGTGAGATTTTCGAAACAGCAAATTTTTTTCTCATAAATAATTTTTACTGTTTCAGAATTTTCATATAGTTTTTCTTAATTTGTTATAATTGTTTTAGCGGAATTGAGATTTTTAAAACAGAAATGTTTTCCACAAATGATTCAAATAAATTTTCACTGTTTCAGAATTTCTATGAATTAGTTTGTGGTGTTTGGAAATTCAATTATTCCTTTCAATAATTTATTACCTAAACTCTCTGTTTCAAAAATTTCGCAGACATAGAAATTTTGCTTGAAATTTTATCTCAATCAAAAAATTATTTCTTGATAAACTTTAACTGTTTCAAATTCCTCATGATAATATTTTCAAAACTCCACACTTTGATAAGTACTCGAAATATTTTGCAATATCTCCAGGAACTGCAAGAAATCCCCGGAAGTCGCGGCGAAGCAAACATCGTCGAAAAATGTAAACTATGTGGAAGATCAAACACTTTGACAATTTTGCCGGAAACTTTCAAAACCTACAAATTGGAAAATAATGAGAAATGGCAATTTTTGGTCGTTTTTGATTGTCGAGGAATTGAACCAGTCGATTTTGATCCAAGAGTGAGTTTGAATTGAGAGAAAATTCAAGATTTCAATTTTAAAAATTGATTTTCAGAATGACTGGCTTGCCACTGGTTCAGAATCTGGAACTGCATTTGAAGACATTGATTTGACCGAAAAATCATGGGCGGATTATGATGAAAAAGCTGGAGAATCTGTTGAAATTCAGGATTTTGAATGTCGATTTACTCATGTTAAAGATTTGAAAAAGTTGAAATGATTATATCATTTATTTGTTAATAGTAAAGATATTGGGATTTTGTTGAAAATGCAGATTTCATTGAAAAGGCGAATTGAAAACATGTGAGGATGAAGAGAAGAATTTGGATTGTTATCTGCAAAAATAAGTTATGACGTGGCAATTTCGAAAATCGACAATGTAAGCGAAATTTGAAAAATTCGATTTAGAAACCTAAATTTTATGAAAATAATTTTTTATTCTAAAATTTTGACGTGGAAGTTGAGAAATTTAATTTTTGAAAAATAATCTAGAAAATCACATTTTTTAAAAATAAATTTGAAGTTTGAAAAAAAAAGTCAGATTTTTTTTCCAAAATCTTATGACGCAGAAAAAAAATTATAATTTTGAAATTGTTAGCTGAAAATTTTAAACTACTTATTTTTACACAACGTGGCAATTCAGAATTTCCGAAATATATTTTCTTTTAACCACTGATTTTTCAAGCTCAAAAATTCCAAATATCTCTAGAATTTCCCAATCTCTAGAATTTCCCACCTGTACAGCCGCAATTTCCCTATCAGTTTCTTGTGGCAACCAATCAATATATGGATTTGTGAAATGAACAACTCTCAAACAATATTCTTCTCTTTCGGGAAACCAATGACAATGTCGAGTTAACATATGTGGAATTGTATTTCGATTCAACCAACAGAAGATTCCGAAACTTGTGATCGCATTCAATAAAACACTAAAACCTGCTCCGATTATGTTTATTCCGCGAGTTGTTGAACCGTGGCATTTTGTACGCCATGTTACGATTCCTGCAAAAAATTGCCACCTGATTGCTCATGTTATTTAATTTTAAAAAAAAAGTTTTCAGAAAACTTCTGAACTCCAAAAATGTTTTTTCAGATCCCCCTGAAAAACATTTTTCTGAGCTCGGAAAAGTTCTCACAAGTCAGTACTATTAAATCTTCCATCGTAAATTCCTCACCCCCTCCTGAAATGCGCGAAACATCTTCTTCACGTTACGTAACCCCCTCCCTCCCCTCTCCCAATTCCCTCTTCCTCCCCAATCTGTCAATTATCTCGAAAACCAACAATTAAACTATTAGCAGCACCACCTTTTCTAATCCTCTTACTATTGTTTTCTTTTTTTTATTCTATTCACTGTTTCACAACCAAATGTTTATGCCTTCTGTGATTCTTCTTCCAAAAATAAAACCAACCTTGTAACAATGAAAATAGTCCGATTGCTAATGGTAGATATAAAAAGAAAAATGTGCAACAATATCTCAAATGCACAAAACTCGCCAAAATTATCAATATTGATATGACAACTTGATAGTGGTAGGAATATAATCGAATTCTGGAAAAAATATTCGAATTTTAGACTTCAGGGATTTCTTTGATTGTAAGGAGCTTGGAAAAATAGCGAAAAAAATTCAAAAATTCATTGTTTCATGCCAATCCTGAAAGTTCAAAATTTTTAACTCAACCGGTATTCCAGAGATTTTATTTTAGAAAAAAATATCTGAGGGCTCCAGAACTTCAAGGACTTACTTTGTCTCAATTCCACTGTAAACTGTTAACAATACACAAATCAATAAATGTAGGCCCGATAAAATTGTTAAACTAATCGATGTGAAAAATCGAATATTTTCAGAACTTGTTGTTGGATCGTAGCCAAGTTTTGATAGAATTGATGTTTGCAAATTTCCCAATATCGAGTTGCACGAGTTCATCATTCCGATTGCACGATATTTCAGACCGTGGCAAATTCCGTCTTTTATTTCTTGGTCCGAGTCTGAAAAGAGATAATCGGGAGTGGGAAAGATTTCCTGGTCCCCAATAGAAAATTTGAAAAAAACTAAAATTATGATTTTTTTTGGTTTCATAAAAATTCACTGTTTCAAAATTTTGTCATAATTTTTGTGCGTTGTTATATTTTCGATGTTGTGAGAGAAAATGGGAATATTTTTTTGCCGATACTTTATGATGCTCCTGTAATTTTTGAGCTATAAATTCACGTTGAAAAATTCACAAAAATGTTACTGTTTCAAACAATTTTGAAATTGTTCGCTATATTTTTGTTTTTTGATAGATTTTTACTTTTAAATTTAATTTAAAAAAAACTCACTTTTGAATTCGTCAATACAATAAGATTCCATCAATGAAAAAAAGAAGAAAATAGTTCCCAAAACCGAACAAGTTAATTGCAAATAAAAATCACAACTGCAAAATAATCTTTTTGTTTTGAGAAAACATTTCAAAAGCAAGAAAAATTACCGATTGGGATATCTGAGAAAAATGGCATGAAATGAGGCGACCAATCCAAAAACTGCATTGATAAATGGAAAATAGAGGAAAAATAATGGAGAACAGTAGAAAATATGAGTGCCGCCGAAAAGGAATTCGAACTGAAAAAAATATATTTCAAAAAAAAATTCCAATAATTTTCTACTGTTTCAAAAATATCTTAAAATCATTTTTGTGTTTGATTTTCAATGATAAATGCCTATTTTAGAAAAAAAAAACTTTTAAAAATTTGCAATAAATATTTTCAACTCAATGTTTTTTTGTTTCAGATCTCAACTATTGGTAAATATTTCTACAGATAATTTTTAAAAACATCCTGAAATATTTAATGTTTAAAAATTTTCCTAAAATTTGAATTTTTTCTAAATATTCGGTCAGCTACTGTTGACAAAAAAAATTCCAAAAAAAACTTACAAAAGCGATAATTCCTAAAATTGGATAAAGACTCCATTTTGGACCTGTTGCAGCCATTGTCCTTTCTCTATTTATTTTTCGACCACAAAAAATGCAGACAAAAAATTTGAACAAAGTGTCTTCTAACGAGTTTCCTGGAACGAAGAGTTCAAGAAAAAAAGACGATTTTTTGGCGCAGAAAAAAAAAGAAGTTGCATGGCTGGGCAGGCGGGAAAATTAGATTTAAACAGAAAAATAAAATAGAGAAGAAAATCTGATGAGGATCATTATTTTTGTTGTGTCACACTGATTTTTGAGAGGAAATAAGTATTCGAAAATATTTTTGATGTACGATACGATTTTGAATTCGAGAAAAACAGGGAATAATATCCGAAAGATCACTTCTGGAAGAGTTTTGAAACAGTAAAAATTTGTGTTGAATTGTATTACTATGAAGCAAAATACAAAATGTATTTCGAAAACAAATTTTCTTGTAAAAATCTTGAAACAGTGAAAAATGTTTGAAAATAAAAACATTCGAATAAGACTTTTTCAAGAATTCAGGTTTTTTCGAGATTAAAAATAGAAAAATTTCGACTTTTTTTTGGGATCAACTCTTTTTGAAGATTTCTTCAAAAATTTTTCAATCTAAACTCAGAAGTGAAAATATATTTTTTCAAGAATAAATTTCAATTTCAGAGTTGAGAGAAAAAAGATTGAAATACAAAATAGTAACTCAAAACAGTTACATTGTAACTGCAAAGATCTCAAATATCAGATTCAGCTAATTTTTCCAGACATCAGTCATTTCCTCTTGGTCTCTTCCAACACCAAAAATATGATTGCTCCACGTCATAACTCGACTGCAGAGTTGGGCCAATGAATATTAGATTACGGTATCAGCTAAAACTCGGGCAATTTTCACAATATATATTTTTTCCAGATTTTTCGACTTCACGGGTAAAACTTCCAACCCACGAATGATATATTTCATATTGCCACGTCATAAACCGAATTCAGAATTAAGCTGGTTCAGTTCAAGAAAGCTTCATTCTCGAGGTTTTCAATGGAATTTAATGATATTAAAGCTTCCTGATATTTTAAAAATCACCACATTTTCAGTTTTTCAACATTTTTTCAGATTTTCCGATTCCCTTCTTCTTCTCCAACACACACACAAAAATATATATGATATTGACAACAACGGGCGCGTTTTCTTCGCTTCAGCCTAATTCAATTTACCTCCTTCTTCTTCTTCTTCTTTTCTCTATTCCTTTTTCTTCTTAAAAAGTGGGCGTGTCCGACCATCTGGCACACCAAAATCGCGCTCGCTCACGGATTACTGTAATCGTGTTCTCTTTCTTTCTCTATTTTATTCGTAAGAAGAAGAAGAAGGTTCATATATGCACACAAATATAATCATGATGAGCGGTGGCGGCGACAATTTATTGGGTTCTGCGGCGACGGCGACTTCTGTCTCGCAGGTAAGTGATGTTGATGATGATGATGTTCCTTTAATATTATTTATTTACTGTAATTGTGTTTGTCGAGAGAGAGAAGGAAAAGAAGGATCGTAATAGAATTTGTGCAGCCAGATAATTAACTTTTCTGGCCGTGGATCTTTTCTCTGTGAGCCTGAGCCTGAGCCATGGAGCACCCATAAATTCATTATGGAAATTTGATTGTTAGATGCGAGTATATCGAGAAGACACAACACAACACAGACTAACAATTCCCCCACTTTTTTCACCAACAAACTCAACTGAAAATGATAGCTCTTAGTTTTTCCCAACTTTTTTTTAAATTCAGGACTTTAGTTGTAGGTTTTCACAAAAGTCAAACATTTTGTAGAAACTACAAACATTTTGTAGAAAGTAAATCAATTCGAATACTTTTTCCAGCAGAACGTTTTCTTTCGATAACATTCACAACTTCAGTGAAAATATCTTATTCAGAAATAAGAGTTGTCTTTTGGTTTTTTAGAATTCGCCTAATTTGAAATTTGGTTAAATTTTTATCACTTCTTCACTCAAATTATAAATACTGATTTATTTCGATGTTTTCAGAATATTTTTTCATCTGACAATTAACTATTGCATAACAAAATCTATAAATTGATCGAATCATTTTTCAATAAATTTGGAGAGCCTGAAAATGAAAATTCAATGTATCATAAAAATTTAAAATAAATCTTTTCAAAAACAAACCATTACAGTTTTGAGTTATTTTTCAGTCGAAAAAATTTTTTCCCGATATTTTTTCACCGCATTTGAATATTCAATCAATTTTCTGAATATTCAAATGATTGAGAATTTTTCACAGTTCGCACAAATTTTGACAAAAATTCTTGAGGGCCCACGGTCAATTTTTTCACTGTTTCACCAAATTTTTAACTCGAAAAAAGTGTTTGGTAGTTAATGTTTTTTTGGTTTTATGACGGAACATTTAGATATTTTTTTCAAAAAAAAATCTGCGGAACTTCTGTGAAGATTATCTAAATTTTGAAAAAAAAATCAGATTTTTCTCGAAAACTGATTCTTATTGTTCAAAAAAAATTATTCAAAAATCCTCTGCCCAAAGTTGAATGATAATTTTCGAAAATTCAAAAAAAAACTTCTCTTTGCCCTTGAAATTTCCTGAAAATCCAACTCAATATGTTTTTTTACAGTTCCAAGAAAAAGTCAAAGACCTCGGAGTCTCTCTTCACGACTTCACTGCCTATTATCCATCATCATTGGACACTGTTTCAGCAAGTCTTCGACCACTCGCTGATCCAACTTCAGGTAACTTCAGATCTTCAGAATTATCTATAGAAGTTCTGACTTTTGAATTAGAAAAATCTTTTTTGAGAATTCAAGATTCAAAAAGTGAACAAAATATTTTCTGGATCCAGAAAAATAGAGAATAGGAATTCTTGTAAAGTAGAAAATGTTGGTTGGGAGAAAAACTGGAGAAATGAAATTTTTTGCTGTGCGAGAGTTGCTGTGCGCACAAAATTACATCAGAATATATCAGATTTGCGGAATCATATTTGTTCAACACATTTTCCTCCTTTTTCTTTAAGCTTCTCCTCACTTTTCTTTTTTTTCCTCCACCATTTTCTTCTAAATCCAGAAATTAGTATTCTGGAGCAATTCTGGAGCGAAATCTTCTATCCAGATTGTGTTGAGTCTGAGCCAAGACAAAACAAGACAAGAAAAAGTCAAGCTGTCAATTATATCAAGCAATTATGTATTGTGTGAAGGGGAGGACTCTTTAAGAAGACCACACTTCCTAATAATCCTATTGTGTTCACTTTTTTTCTATGAGAGGAACGGGAAAGAATGAATTATAATAATAACAACAACAACTGCTCATTTTGTTGGGGTACTGTAGGAGTTAGGCAAATTTTGAGAGAGTCAGATTTTGTGGAAAACTTTATTGAGCTTTGAAAATTTTGAAACTAAACTTTTTAGTTGGACCTTTGAATTATAGTTCTTGAAATTATTTACAACGTGAACTACGACACTCCGCGATTCCTTTCAAATTCAAAAAGCTTTTTATTCATATTTTGTCTCAACAAGAATTCCAACCTACCGTACCCTTTCTCCCTCGTTTTTCGCCCTTCCGGCTGACCCGTTCTCTTCTCACTTTTTATTGGAAAATTATAGGGATTACTGTAGAGGGATTACGCAATAGATTTTTTGGCCAAAACATGACTACACCTGAAAAATGTATCATCTGTCAAGGCTCTGCGGGAAGCCGTGAAGAGCCGCCAAGAGGAAATTGGAAAGAGATACCGGCTTTTCGAGTGCGCTTCAAGATCATGTTATTTTTTATTAATTTTTGGAGCGGGTTTCAAATTCGGTTGAAAATAGGGAATTGGGGTTATTAAGGAATGTTTTTTTTTAAAAAGTTTCAAGATTTTTTTCATAATTTATCCTCCCGAAAAATTGACCCACAAAAACTAGGGTTCACAAAAATTTCCAAAATCAATATCACCTTTGAACTGTTCTCTTCAAAAAAAAATACAGTAACCTTGAAATGGTGGCTAATCTGTTCTGTTGATGAAAAACTAAATTGAAACATCTGCATATTCATTTTTGTTCGAAACACAAAACAATGTTTTCTTTGTTGCAGATGGTGCATTCAAGAAGATTAAGTCTGAAGGAAGCTCCTCTTCGGTTTTTGGATCCTCGTTGGCTGGAGTCGCTAATACGCCAGCAAGGTTTGTTCGGGTGAATTGAAAGATAGGAAAGATTGGAGAATTCGGGTTGTGGATATGAGATTTTCACAGGAAAATTTTTCGGGGAAATTTGGGAATTTTAAAGATGGTTTGATCAGTAAAATTAATATTTTAGACGTCGTCATCGCACAACATTCACTCAAGAACAGTTAGCCGAACTCGACGCCGCATTTCAAAAATCGCATTATCCGGATATTTATGTACGCGAAGAATTGGCGCGAATCACCAAATTGAATGAGGCGCGAATTCAGGTAAATTTAGAATTTTCCTAACTTTGGAAAATTCGGATTAATTGATTGAGTAAACATCTAATTAACTAATTATCCACGCTCACTTTGACTGATACCCTCTGGTTTAGCCCACGCACACACATACAAAACCAATTCTTCTATGCAGATGTTTCGCGCACCCGAGCGAGCGGATTATACTCACTAATTAGTGTAATTAGTTCGATTCCACTGAATGACCAAAAGTGTTTACCAACAACTTTTTTTCTTGCGAGAGAAAGAGTTTTATTGATTTTTTTTCGCTGGCTCTCGGGTAAATACCGTAGTTCATTTTTTTCTTGGCGACAGCCAGCGCGACTAAATTCAATTAGGCTGCTTTTGAGGAGGCAGCGAAAAGAGGGAAAAGAGCCAATATCCGAAGGGGGCGCGAGAAGAAACACACTTCTTATTGATCAGAAATAAAAAATCATGGTTGGGAGTGGGGATTGAAAAAGTTATACACTAACTAGCTGAGCTACGTGGGAGAGTGGTTTCGAACATTTTGAAAAATCACTGGATTTGGAATTTTTATTTCAAGAAATCAGCCACATGGCAAATTTTTTCACAACAAATCAATAATTTGTCAGTTTCACTTTTTTAAATGCAAAAATCTCGTGATTTTAAAATCAAAAATTAAATAATAAATTTCTCAATTTGACACAGAAAAAATCAATAATTTCAAGTTTTTATTAATTTCCCACGTGAACTGTTTAATTTCCCATTTAAAAACCCACCCAACTCATTACCATACTTTCCATCTCCAATAATCAACATTTCAATTCCAGGTTTGGTTCCAAAATCGTCGCGCAAAACATCGAAAACAGGAAAAACAGTTGAATAAGGCGATCAATCCACAACACGCATTTTTAACAAATCAAGCCGGAAATCTAATGAGACAGGGAATGTATTCAAGTGCTTTGAATCGAGACGGCGGATTCTGGTATCCATCATATCCGAGACAAATGCCATATCCAACAACAAGTCCGAGTTATTCGAATTCGTTCACAAATCCTATTGCAAAGTGAGTCATTTTTTGTTATCCTTTTTTTTTTCATTTATATAAATTAAATGTGTTTCCAGTTTCGGTCAATCGATAGGTCCATTTTCAACCGATGATGAATTCTATCAAAAAAGTCTTGCACTTCGAATGACTGCAGCTCCATCTTCGACCTCAACAACTGCCTCGAATATAGCCAATTATCAACAACAACAAAATTCGGACTCCTCCGCTGATACTCCATCAATCTGAAAATGGAAACAATAATTATCTAGTCGAACATGCTCACTAGTCTTCTTTTTAAACATTTATTTTCCCCCCAATATTTTACCGGTTTTATTGGTAAAATTTTATGATTTTTTTGAATTCCGAACAATAATTTTTTGATATTATATTTATTTTTGAAATGAAGTTGATTTTATTATTTCAATGTAGAAAACTCACCAAAAACCGTTGCCGAACTTCAGCGCGTTGCTGCCAAAAAAAACTTTTTTTTTCGAAAAAAGAAATCCTCCCCTTATAAAAAACGAAATCACTGAAAATTTGGCGTCACATTAAATGTTTCTTTTTGTGCAAACACCGCTTCGTTTTTTGAAAAATCAACGCGCGTTGTGAGACACGGGAGAAAATTTGTGTGCGCCTTTGATGAGGGGTACGGTAGAAGTATTCGTGATTTAAAAAAAATTAAATGATCCTCCCCTTATAAAAAACGAAATCACTGAAAATTTGGCGTCACATTAAATGTTTCTTTTTGTGCAAACACCGCTTCGTTTTTTGAAAAATCAACGCGCGTTGTGAGACACGGGAGAAAATTTGTGTGCGCCTTTGATGAGGGGTACGGTAGAAGTATTCGTGATTTAAAAAAAATTAAATGAAAGTAAAAAATTTAAACACCTTCGTTGTAAGACCACTTAATGTTTTGCAATGTTCCTTTGAAAAAAAAAATACTGTATATGAGGCGCACATTTTTTTCGAACTGCAAGGTCTCGGAACGTACGGTGCGTTACAGTAGCCATACAAACCGCCTAAAATTTAATTTCCACTAATTTCAGTTTTTCTCTTTTTGCACGCAACATTCTCCGTCAGTTTGAGCGTATTTTTCTCATTTTTTGTTGCTCTCATCATGCTTTATGAATGAAATCGTCAATTGTTTAGTGAGAAAACATGATAAACGAGCTCGTAACTATTATTTAAAGAAATATATTTTTTTTACCGTTTCTAACCTCTAAATTGATTTTCAGATATCCAATCCAAACAATGGGTGATCTGTTGGACGGTATTATGTCCTCAATGGACAAAGACAAACCAAAGTCGAGTCAAACATCGGCATCAACATCAACATCGTTTCGAATTCCAAGAAGAAACAAAGACGACCAACAAGATGTTCAAATGGACAATCGTGAACGCATGGACATTCCATCAAGATCACATCCACCCAGTGTCTTCAAACGAAACCGTTCACCAGACAATGAGTTGAATCCAGATGTCAAAAGTTAGTTTGTGCTTTACAGAATTCGAATGAAACATGATTTTTTCAGGAGGCAAATGTATGGACACATTCAACACCATAAACTGCATTCCAGTTCAAACAAATGGCTATTCGCTTATTATTGATAATATGGTGGAAAAAATCGAAAGATTCCAAGTCGACATCTACGCTGTTTTGAAAAGCAGAAATGAAACTCGCGAACCAAAAGTAATTCAAGTGAATGGAGAAATTTTGGTTCATGGAGAGTAAGTTTTGAATGAGCTAATTGTTAGCATTTCAATGGCTTATTCATTTTCAGTCTTGCAATTCAATATCGAAAATGGGGATTGTGGAATAGTTGGAAGTTGGCTGTTGCAGAAAAACCAAACTTGTTTTCGGGAAAAACATACAAAGGCGCAGCATATGATTGTGGTGCATCTTTCTGGGTTCCTGCAGGCACATATGTTGGTGGCGATGAGGAAATTGTGACATTGAAACGGGAAAAGTTCGACGATAAGGCATGGAGCCCTATTGCAAAGCTTTCCAAATCTGAAATTTCGTGCCTCAATGTGATGATTACTCGACAAAAACAAGGATGTGTAAGTTTTTAACAGTAATTTTGCGCAACTTCTTGCTTTATTTTTTCAGATTTACACCCGCGGTCCTCATTCAACTAGTGCAGAAAATGCTTTTGAATTGAACCGATTTCTCGAAACATTGACGTCACAAGTAACCATGAGTCGTGAATTCTTCCAATTTGGAAATGCAACATTCAACAGAAAAAGTGACAGAGATCAAAATGGTGATGTCGATCGTTTTTGCCAATTGGACTCCGATGGAAAGGAAATCAAAACTGGCTTCGAAAAAAGCATGAGAATGGTTATGGGTGTTGATGGAAAACAAGAGTTTGTTATGACAATCGACACTCGTCGTTCTCCATTCTATCAAGAAATGGATGTTATTGATATGGTCCGAGTCTTGTATGATAGTGGAAGAGGACATCAAGGCGGTGGATTCCGCGGTGGCCGGGGCGGACATGGTGGAAGAGGTGGATATAATGATAGAGGAGGACGAGGAGGATACAACGATCGACCAGTTGAAAGAATCTCGATTCGCGATGTCAACGATCAAATGAGAAGAGATGGCGCTTCCCAAACTAGAAAGAGACTTTCTGAATTGAGAAGTCTCGCCGTTTGCCCCACTCACTTGCCACATACAAAATTGAATTTGTTTTTCATTCACGATTTTGCCGAACAAAATGCGCATGAGTATGTTTTATTTTGAAAAGTATTTTTTAACAGTTCTTCGTTATAGATTGAAGTTTGCTGACGATTCCGGAAGTGAAATCTCAGTTTACGAGTACTTCTTGAAAAAATACAGCATCCGCTTGAGATATCCTGAGTTGCCACTCGCCATTCACAAACTCGGCCAAAGGGTAAATTGTTATCCGATGGAAGTTTTGAAAATTGAAAGAGGACAACGAGTCAAACAAAACAACATCACACCATCAATCGTGAGTTCATTAATGCTTTCAAAACGATAATTTTAATATTTCCAGCAACAAATCATGACGGGAAAAATGTCGATGTTGCCTGAGAAACATATCAATCTCGCAGCCAAAATTCTTTACGATTATTTGCAAATCGACAATAATCTTTTTTTGCAAGCTTTTGGATTGGAAATCAACAGAAAACCAGTTCAAATGATTGCAAAGATCCTTCCTGCGCCAGTCATTCATTTTGCGAAAAACCGCTCAGTTGAAATTCAAACCGGAACCAATAAGCGCCCAAATTTCAATCCGGCCGGCACGTTTTTCAGAGCAGCTGAATTGCGGGACATTTGGATTATCAACTTTGATCAAGCGATGCGCCGTGATGGTTGCGAGTCAGTTTCTCAAAAATAGTTTTCAATTTTAACACAAACATTTTTCAGTCGTTTGTGCGATGCAATTTCCAATGCATGCAAAGATCAAAATGTTCGTATTTCAAAACGATCCAGAGATTGGAAAATTGTCGATTGTAATGAATCGGATCATCGGAAATTGGAGGACATCATGAGAGATGCGAAAAGCAGAGAAGTTTCGATGGTCTTCGCAGTCACTCGGGATCAACGCCCAGATGTTCACGATTTTTTGAAAATGTATGAAAGTCAAATTGGAATCCAAACCCAGCATATTTCGTTCAATACATTCAAAAAAATGACTGAAAATACTGGTGGAAGACAAGTGAGTTTTATGGCGATTATTTCCGAGCAATATCGATTTTATTTCAGACAACGGATAATGTGATTCGCAAGTTCAATTTGAAAGGTGGCGGTTTGAACTTCACATTCTCAATTCCACGAACTGTTCATTCCAAACAATTGTGCGAAAACGAGAAAACGTAATTTCCTATTTTCGGTTTAGATGAAAAAATGAATTTACACATTTCAGAGTTCAAAATATGTTGATGGAAAACACATTGTTTATTGGTTTCGAATTGTCACACGCGGGTGCCACTTGCCTTTTCGACAGACAAAACAACATTGCTTGTGGAGAACCATCGGTTGTTGGATATTCGTATAGTTTGAGAAATCCTTGTGATTTGGGTGGATATTCATATCTTCAAAAACCACGTGAACACACCCTCCAGAACATTCAAAAGCACATGGCCAAGATTCTGACAAACTACGAATTGGTCAATAAGAATTTGCCAGAAAAGGTTGTCATCTATAGAAGTGGAATGGGAGAAGGAGATTTTGAGCGCGTCGAAGAAGAAGTGCGACAAATGAAGTTGATCTTTGAATCGAAGAAGGAATTCGTCGGAAAGAAGATCCCGGAATTTGTTATGATTGTTGTGTCCAAAACGTCTCATATTCGAATTTATCCTCAAAAGTTTGATCCAAGAGGAAAATCATTCGACCAAAATGTCCCATCTGGAACATGCATCTCGGGAGGAATCACAGGATATGGTCGAGAAGAATTTATTCTGGCCAGCCAGAGCGCTCTTATCGTAAGTTATTATTCAAATTTTTCGAATACACGTTGTTTGTTGCAGGGAACCATTCGACCAGCTCGTTACACGATCGTTGTCAATGATCCAAAATGGTCGGTCAATGAGATTTCGCATTTGACCTACTTCTTGGCATTTGGTCATCAAGTCAGCTTTCAACCACCTGGAGTTCCCAATGTTTTGTATGCCGCTGAAAATATGGCGAAACGAGGACGAAATACCTTCGTCGCTCATCAGTGAGTTATTTAATCTTGAAAGCGTTGAACAATCAATTAAATTTTGCAGAAAATCGTTGAAACTCGAGAGAGCTGTCAACAAAAACGATGCTCAAGAAGATGAAAGCGGAGAGCTCATCGACCAATTGTCGCAAATGCTCAACGCTTGCGCAATTCAAAACAAGAATTATTGGGCTTAAATATCAACCAGCCTTCTCCTGCTCCAACCAGCCTTTCTCCATTTTTTTCAATCTGTAACATCTCCCCATCCATATTTTTAACTCGGTCTGTAGGTTTTTTTGTAATTAATTATAATAATCTAATATTTGTACCTAGCCGATTCGTTTTATCATTTTTTTCTTTCTCTTTTGTTTTATTGTATCCATTGCTCCATTTGAGTAATAAATGCTCTTTCTAAAACCATTTATGAAACACCATCATATAAAGTTAGGCGAAACAGAAACCCGTAAAAATTTTGATTTTCGAAAATCCAGGGAAAACTTGGGAAGATGGGAAAAGTGAGAGATTGTGGGAAAGGGAATGAAAAACGGACTAGGAAAAGTTGAAGGTGAATAGGAAAAGAAAGAAGATGGGAAAAATGAGGAGAATCGGTGAAATTGGCGGCGACACGGATGAATTACAAAGATTGTTATGACAAACACAAATCGAAAGACGAGATGGTTCGAGTTCGCCACGTTGGCTGGTTGGAAGAAATAGATCTTTGAGACTGGTTTCTGCAACAAAAAAAAACGGTGGGATTTTATTTTTGGAAAGTATATTTTCAGATTAAAATTCGAGTTTTTTTTTCAGAATTCCAACTCACCCAAACATCCCGGTCTTTCAGCCAATTGTTTTATCAGCGAATGATTGTAACCATTGAGATCGGACAAACAACCGCGAACATATCCGTGTCGCCGCCGGCCTGAAATTGACAAGACTCAGAGAAATGGGCTGGAGAACCGGCGGAGAAAACGACCTGTCGGCGAACTTTCGGACAACCGGTGGACAAAAGTTTTGGCGAAATAGTGTAGGTGAGACACTCCGCCGGTTGTCCGAGAGTTCGCCGACATGTCGTTTTCTCCGCCGGTTCTCCAGCTTGTTTCTCTGAGGATTAACATTTGGAGAGGTTTTCGAGGATATTTTGAAAAGTGAGCATTTTTTTGTTGAAAGTTTTTTTTTAAGAGACTGAAAATTTAAAAAATTGGGAGATTTTTGGTAAAACTGAAACAATCCTTCAAACTATGTTTTTCAAATTAAAAGCAAAATATGAGAATTTTTCATTAAATTTTGAAAATTTCTCATTGAAAAAAATCATTTTTCAAAAAATCTACAGTAGCTAAATAGAAATGCGAGACTTTCAAAGTCAAAAGTTCTTGTAATTTGCAAAAGTGGATAGGTTTTCACGAAAGTTTGAATTTTTTTCAAAAAGTGAATTTTGAAATTTGAAAAAACCTATAACTTTTCATGCAAATATTGATTAAAATCTAGAAAAATTCGAAATTTTTGTTCAAAAATTGAAGTCCTGTTTAGAATTGTTCGAAGTTACAGTAACTCGAACTACAGAGCTCCCTTTTCCCTTCAAAATACTAAAATATGCCCAATCCTTACCTCCAACAACATCATTGATTCTAAGAGTGACACACATATCGGAGCAATTTTTCGAATACAAGTAACTTTGATCTAGGCTGGAAAAAATCAAAATTTATGGAAATTTTCAAATAAGTTTTTCAGATAAAACAAAAAATTTTCGAACTTACCTATGTTTATCGCAATGTGTATCAAATGAAAGTGGTTTTCGGTATAAATGTGATATGTATGGATAATGATCTTCGAGATACGGACTCATACAACTGTAGCATGGTAATCGGAGAGCTGCAAAAATTTGATGTCAGTGGATTTGGGAAGGTATGAATTTTGGGGAATATTTGTGAAAATTCTTTAAAATTTTGAAAATGAAGAAAAATTTAAAATTTCAAGTTTTTAGCAAATTTTTAGGCTTGAAAATTAAAAAAAAAAGTTACGGAAAGATTTTGTTAAAAAATATTTAAACTACAGTAATCCATAACTTTCATAAATTTCAACAATATTTCGAACACTTTACTTTATACTCTCGAATTACAGTAACTTTATTCTTTCAAAAATTCTAAAGCTACAGTAATATTGCTGTATATTTTTAAATATCAACACAGTACTCTCATTCTCTACAGTACCCTTGGACTACTGTACATAGATCCCCAAATGCTCCCCGTAACTGCCATTTTCTCCAATTTTTCGCACTTTTGCATACAAATTAAATAGATTTTCATCTCTCGAATCGAATTTTTTATGGTCATTTCAATTTTATTGGAATGTGTGATGTGAAAATTCGGAATTTGCTCACTTTTTTTGCACTTTCAAATTTCCCCAGCTCTTCTCGAAAAAAAGAAGAAGATGACTCAAAGATATATAAATTTCCGGCTAATTTCCATTTTCCCATAAATCTTCCCGGAGATAATGAGGAATTTTTCGAAATTCTAGATTTTTTCTAAATCTAAAAATGTTCGAAAATCCAGTGGTCTTTTACCAAAAAATTTCTTTCCCTAGGGTCCAATTCCTCTTGACACGACACAAGAAATTGTCATCATAAAAATTGGTTTTTTTTGAAACAGAACAAAAAAGTTCCCTTTTTGTTTTTAGCTCACGAGAAAAATTTGCGTTTTTTTTCCGGCGGCAACAGAAAAAAAAACGAGCAAATTTGGCTTGGGACTGAGTGACATTTGTGTAATAGTTTTATTTTTATTTCTACGAGGCGACTTCTTGATTAAATTCCCTGAAGAATTCGAACATGTTTCTCGATTTTTAGCTTGGCTCAGGCTCTAACAGAAAAACCAACAAATGTCATTCAAAAAATAGTTTTTTTTGTTGGAAGAGGAAAAGGAAAAAAAGAAGAAATGAAGAAACATAGATTTTTTCTGAGACATTCTCGAGTTTTTAAATAAAGAAAGGTGTAAAGGTGGAGTATTGTTGGAAAAATCGAAGGAAACAACTATTTTTGAAAAGTACAATCAACTCTGAGTGATTGCGTAGTATTGTTGAACATTTGGAAATTTTAAGCTTTGTGTAAAATCGAAGACAGTGTAACGACAGAGCCGTGTTCTCTATAATATGATTTCATTACACGTAAACCTGGAGCGTCGTTCCCTTTTTCTCCAACGTTTCAAAACTTTTTCCTTGTCTATCTAAAAAGCAACGTTGAAAGTTCAATTCAATTTTTTGCACTAGCAAAAAAATTGAATTTTAAATTTCCACATCACTTTCTTTTTCAATCAAATTATCCAAAAGACAAAAAGTAGTGTAGTCTTCTTCTTTTTTGTTTTTTTGACTCCAAAAACTAACCCGTATTATAATCCGAAACATTTGCAAGCAAATATGAAACTATTTGCAAAACATCAGCCGCCATCCACCATTTAAAAATTGCTGACTTTTTTTTTTTGAATTTTTTTTTTCGGTGTAAATGGAATCTGGAGATGACGAGAGTTAGGATAAATCAGAGAAAAAACAAGATTCGAGAAAAAGTTGAGTAAATTTTTTAAAAAGTTTGGGGTGTCCTTGGGGATTTTGAAGTGAAAAAAAACGAAGTTCCAAATCAAATTTTTTCGAGGTCAGGAAAGAAGTTTGCACACTTTTCCGAACTTTTTTTTGGAGCTTCAGGGATTTTGAAAATTTTGAGAAATTGATATTCAGGTTTGAAATTATCTGAATTTCTAATTTGAATATTCTCAAATATTTTGAGTTTCCTCTTTTAGAACTTAATATTTGGATACTAGACGGAATTCAACTCGGAAAATATTAGAAAAATATTTTGAAACAGTGAGATTTTTCTAATGCAATTTTTTTTTAACTTGGAAATCCACACAGAAAATTCTAGATTTCCCGGGGCATTTTTTCTCAAGCTTTCTCCGAAAGTTCAAAAATTTTCAAATAAAAATTTTTCAACTCAAGGTAATTCTGAAGATTTCTACTAATTTCATCCAATTCAGTGAATTCAAGATACTTCGAAAGTTAGTTTTCAAAAGATTGTAAAACTCTTGATTCTAAATGAACTTGAAGATCTCAAAATCCACAAGCTTCCCAAAAATCTCCAAAAAAAATAAAAGTTCATGTTTTTGTCAAGATTCGGAAGCGAGGCGGGAGAAAAATCAAGAAAACGATAAAAATAAACTAGTTTTTGTGGTGTGTGTTGAATAGGCTTCAACCAACATCTTCTTTTTTTCTTCCAAAAATGCTCCTCCTCCTTCTACTTTTTTTGATGTTTTGCTTTGGTGCATCTTTTTTGGTGTATAAAATGACATAGAATAAATAAAACAGAATAAAATAAAATACACCAAGTCAAGTCAAAAAATAGAAGAAGCGAGTTGATTGTTCGAAATTTCCGGTAAGATAAATCGACGCGGGAAACGGCAAATTTATTAGAAGAAAAAGAAGAAAATAAAATGAATTGAGCCAAAGCTAAAGCTCCGCGAAAAAAATCGAACAATTTTTTTTTCATTTTTTTCAAAGTGAAATAGATCAAAAAGGAAGTTGAGGAACTTCCGGATTTTTTGAGAGAAAAAATGAGAAAAAATGAGAAAAATGAAAAAGTTTGAGCGAAATCTGAAAAACGCTAATTATGGAAATTTATGGATGAAAAAAAAACTAGCAACTTTTTTTGGGATTAAGCGGGATGAGGAGACAACTGAGTGGAATTTTGTGGAGCGAATTGTGAAGTTCGGAAAAAAATTTGGCTGGGGAAAATGCTGTTCTCTGGCAACTGAAATTCAGTTCTGTTCTCAAAACTTAGAAAAATTCAAAACTTATGGATCAAAATTGATCATTAAAAAATTTAAATTTTTTGAACTTCTGCAATAATTTTTTACGAACACTGCATTTCAGCGCAAAAATAGTTTCCGAAACTAAAGTTAGCAAAAATCAAATTGTTTAAAAAAAAGTTTTAGATAAATTTTTCAAGCTTCTATTCACAACTCAAAAAGAATATCTCAAAACCTCCCAGAAAAATTTCGTAAAACCTTCGTCTCCACTTCTTTTTCAGTAGTAAAAACAAACAAAAAACCTCTGTTCCTCAAGCAATTTTCTTTTTATTTTTTCCAAAAGGTGTAATAATAATGACAACAAAAAAAAAACAAAAAAGAACTCATTTTTCTGTGTTGTCAAAATATTTATAACATGTTCTCATTTTATTTTTTCGAGAAAAAACACATGATTGATGGAATTTGCGATTTTCAGATAGGAGAGATTATTTTCAGATTTTTTTGAGAAAAGGGGATTATTATTTATACATATATTTTTTTCTTTAATATAAAAAGATGAAAATAGTAATTTGTGAGCTGAAAATGAACATTTTTTTCATTTCAGCAAAAAAAAAATTGGGATATGAAAAAAAAACTTGAAAATAAATATTTTTTTCATTAAAACTTTTCATGAACTAAAAATAAATATTCTTCCGAACGATTTCAAAATTAATTCGAACCGGAAAATCCATTAAATATGAGAATATTTGGAAAAAGGGGATTTTTGAACAGCAGAAAATTTTAATAAAAAAATAAAAGTTTTTCAGGCAGAGTAGGTTAAATGAGGTCAGAAGTGTGACCAAAAAAGGTTGAAGTGGATGAGTTTTTTTTTTCAAGATCAAAAGAAAAGAATGGTTATCTGCGTCTCTAACTACCTGGAAAGACTCTGGATGTCTGAATCTAACATTATATTCATTCTCTACGTCTCTGACCAAATTTGAGAACTGTCAGTTTGGATCTTACAGATTCTTGCTTTTGTATCTATGCCTGAGCATCTAAAAACTTAAATATTCGAATACTCTGGTGTTCTGCCTCTAACTCTCTAGATTTCTGGATTTTTCTGCGTGTTTAACTGTAAAAAATCCAGTAAATTCTGAGATCCTTAAAATATCAAAAGTTCACTGAAGTATATGTGCTGCAAAGTTTGTTCAACTTCCTGCTCAATTTTTTATTGATATAAAAATGAGAAGAACGCCTGAATCATAATTTTGCGTAGATTCAGATTCATATTTTCAGATTCATAAAAATAGTTTTGACGTGGCGAAATTTCAATTTTTCTGGAAAAATATGGTGAGAAAATCGAATCGAAACTAACTGAAAAGATTCAGTGAATTAAAAAAATGTGTTTTTTTCATATTTCTATGATGTTTTCTAGATGAAGGTCTATGATGTGACAAAGATTCAAATGAAAATCCTTAAATCTCAATCCCTATGAAGTTGTTTATGTTTCAAAAAAATCCACGTCATAATTCATTTTCAGATCTCCAAATTTAACATATATTTTTTGTATTTTCTTCAAGCTTGTCTAAAATTCAAAAATTCAACCCAAAATCGTGGCAAAATTAGGATCCCTAAACAACACACGTCATAGTTATGTATTTCCAGACTTCCCGTAAATCCCCCGGCCGTAGATAATTTCCTCCACAATTTTTCGAAAGTGGTTCATTTCCTGTTTTTTTCTTTTTCTCATCCTTTTTTTTTTTGCTCGCATCGCATCCCATTCGCAATAAAATTGATGACATTTTTGCACCTGTTTTTCAGTTTCCCCTCGAATTTTCAATTTTCCAAATTGGCCAGAAAAAAGTTGTTATCTATTTTTTTATTTGATTCAATTCTCAATTTCATCTTGCTCAGAAAAAAGAGAAAAATAAGAAAGAAGGAAGAGAAGAGAGTAAGGTGTAAAATAAATGTTTCCTTTATTTGGACACGAAAACTACGAGGAGAAATGATTCCTCAAGGGACATTTTAGAGTTTTTCTCCGACGTTTTTCTACGTTTACATGAAAAATTACGAAGAAGAATCCTATCCCTGAACTTTTTTTGAACTGGGAGCAGAGCACTTGGAGCACATATTTTTTGCTCCAGAGAAAAATAGTAAATTTTGAATCGTTAAACTAGATTTTCCGAATATTCGATGGAGCCAATCTATGAGGTTTCAAAAAAAACAATGCCACGTGACACAGCCTAAAAACTATTTCACGTGGCTAGTTGAGTTCAAGTTTCAGGCTGATTTCAAGGCCTAAGGTCTGTACTTGGTCTGTACAAGAATTATCCCTGAACTTGTTCTCCTCAAAGCTTCAAGAAAAATAAAATGGGAAGCAAAAACTTTGTAATTGAATTATATACTTTTTGCTCTGTTCGTTCGTTCCAAACTCCTCTTTTTTTGTTTGACGAAACAATATGGCTATTTTTGAGAGGAGAAAAAAGTTCCTCGATTTTCAGAGAAATAAGAGGTACTGTGTAATACATATTTAAAGGCGCATACGAGAAAAATTCTGGAAAGTGTACAGTCTGACAAATTTCAAATAAGATTTTCAAGTTACTGTTGTTTATACAGATTATATACAAAAATAACTAGGATACTGTAGACTCTTGAAGGAACATACCATTTTTGGGATCTATAGTAATTATTCCCAATTCGAATTGTTTGCACATTTGCAACAAAAAATTTTCTTGTACCAGGTTACTGTGGAGCAAAGTTAAGTCTCGAGAATATTGCGATCTACAGTAGTCACTTAAAGGATTGGATTTAATTTGCAGACAAAAAATTTGCTCTATGAGAATGAGAATAAGCGGAAATTGAAAAAATCTTGCAAAAAATGAGTCAGAATATTTCACACAAGTAAATTTTCTCACGGAACTTTGTGAATTTCAAAGATATCTACAGTACAACTCTAAATAAAAATACCGTATCTTCAAGTTTCCCATCAAGATAACCGTAGCAACAGGTCACAAAAACACATTTTAAAAATTACCAATTTTTGAAACGTAAAATTGTCTATGCAAAAAATTTCAGAAACACAATTTTTTCATGTCAATCAACATTCAATCTTCTCTCGCCTCTTCGAGAAAAATGTCTAAGAGAAGCGAGAAATAAATACACATTGATAATAAATAAATAATTTAGAAGTGTCCACTTGCAGTTTTTTTGCTCGGGGAAAAAATGCTACAAACCTGATTTTCAGAATGTTCGAATCAGTTTTATTTCGAGTGAAAAAAACAAGTCAGATTCGAAACATTAGGAATCAAAAAAGTAATAAAAAATGCGAGAGGTCTAATTCTCAAAATTTTGAAAAATCGGTTTGTTTTCTTTTGATGGTTCAAGTCTACGTCAAAATATGGCTATAGTAGTCCATTTCGAAAATCTTGAGAATAGAATCCGATTAAAAAACAACGCTTCGACTGTGAGAAGTCGAACAATGTGAGATTTTTTTTGTGAAAAATCGGACAAGATTTGAATCTAACCCATCGTGGTTCGAAAAAAATCCCCAAGTACTTCGCTCACCTGAAATATCAGCGGAATCAGTGGCCGCCGGATCATGAACATTTGCCAAAATGAACGAGAACAATTTGGTGAATTGTGATGTCATATTAGCACTGCATTAGCAATAAAATGAGCAATGCCATTTCATATCACATTCCAGCCCTTCTGATCTATCTTGGCTCTCCAAAAATTAAAAATGTTGGAAATTCCAAAATAAAGAGCAAAAAATGTCTGTGAAAATGAATGAGAAAAATGCAAAAAGATGAAAAAAAAGTGGGCGGAGTCAGGTGGTGGCCGAAAGCAGAATATACACGAAATAGGCAAGGAGAAAATGCGAAACGCCGCGAAAACGAGGGCAGATTTGTTTAGGATGAAAAAAAGGAGTAGAAGAAGAAGAAGACTACTTGAATAAATAAAAAAAGAAGACGAAGAATCAAATACTACTTAAATTTGATAAAACAAAAAGGAAGATTTTTATTCTTTTGTGTTTGAGAGAAATTTTGTTGTTTTTTTTTCGAGAGCAGCCAGGGATTTTTGTTGGGGGAAATTTGGGAATTGAAAAACATATAATTTTTTTGAAACTGTAATTTGGGATGTGAAGTGGGCCAATAAATCAAGAATTAAATTTTCTGATTATTTATTATTGAGTTTTCGAAACAGTGAAATTTTCAAGTTGACTAAAAAAAAATTTCGTTCACAATTTTTTTACAGAGCAAAACATCATTTGATCAAAGCTTCAATTCGAAAGATCTTGCAACTCACAATCAATTCTAAACTTTTTGAAACAGTTAATTCTTCAGAAAATTTTCACAAAAAAAAAACGATATGTAGAATCCCAAAGTTAGCAAATTAATTTTTTTTGTTTCAAGATTTTTATAGAGAAAAATCCAAACATTGTTTCTGTTTCCAAATGATTGTAAAATAGGAATAAATTTGGAATTGTGTTCTAGGTTTATCTCAGAAATAAAAACGAACAATTCCCAAAAATAATAAGCTTCCCATTCAGAATCTGTTCCTCTGTCACCTTCAATCAAAAAATTAGTCAATTCTCAACGATATAATTGTTTTAACTGCCTTTTCCTCTATTTTTCTGTCTACTCCCACTACTAAATACTACGATTATAAATAAATAAAAACAAAATTGGAATTGGAATTGAGCTGCTCTAGCTCTACAGCATAAATTAAATGACTGGTATTATCAGATTTATTTTTATTTTTATTTTCATTCAATCAAAACAACAACAACAAAATTGGAGTTAAGTTAAATAACTAGAAGAAAATGGGAAAAAAGAAAGGTGGCTCCAGATATGTAAATTAGATTTCGGCGGCGTGGAAAAAATACGTTTTGAGTTTCGAAAAGTGCGAAAAATCTTGTGAATAGAATAGGGATATAATTTTTGTTTTGCAGAAAGATCAAGTTTTACTCATGTCAGCTCGGAACAAAAATTTCAAAAAAATAAAATGCAACGATTTTATTCAACGAAAAAATGTTCTTGAAAATTTTGGGCACACCACTTCAAGATTTTTTGAAGAATGTACTTCTTCGGAACTTTTTTGGAGAATTAGATTTTTGATTTTTGATCGAGGACTTTTAGAAAATTAACATCAGTATTAATTATACACTTGAGAAAAATTATTGGATAATTTTTGAAACAGTGAAAAAATGGAAAATTTCCGAAAATATTACTGTTTCAAAATTTTCATATTTTTCGTACAATGAAAAAAGTTCGACTTCTCAATCAATTTGATTTTAAATTTATCCAGAATGTTTCGAAAATTCCATTTATGGAAAAACCTACTGTTTCAAAACATTTGTTAATTTTTTATAGTCATTGATGATACATCAATTAGAAAATTTTTTTGTAAGAAAAATGTTGATTCTGCGAAAATCAGACAATTTTATTCCACTGTTTCAAAAACCTAATATTTTGTTTCGAGCTATCCAAATTCAGCGGAAAAACTGCTTCCAAATTCTCTAGATCAAAAAATCAAATCCTCTTTAAAATCTCAAACATCAAGAAAGCAGAAAACAAAGTTAATGAAAAAACTTAACCTAACTCAACATTTTGTTATTCTCTGAAAAATGAAAATTTCTCATCTAACAAAATGAAAAATCCCATCTAAATGAGAAAAAGTAATAAAAAATCGAAAACAACAAAAAAAACTTTTTTTTTTCAGGAATAGAAAAAACTTTCAGCAATTTTCAGCGGGGAGAAACTTCAAAAAAAACTTGCTGAAAATTTTTCAGAATCTATCTACCGTATCCAAAATGAGAAAAAACTGGAGAAGAAAAAAGTCGAAAAAAATGAGAAGGAAAAAGTTGGGTGAGAATATATGATTACACGGAGTCCGCCAAAAATTTACGCAAAAATGCGGAATAAACCAATTTTGGAAGATGTGTGGCGAAAAAAGAGGAGCACGCAAAACAAGGAAAAGCCTTTTCGATACACTTCGATGAAGCTAATCAGAATGAGAAGAAAAATGTGGCGGGACTAAAAATCATCGCAACAGATTGAGAAGAAGTTCATGAATTTTTGAAACTTCTATTTCTTCGGAAAAAAATCTGATTTAATATTCATTTTTTAATACTTTTCACTTTTTGAAAATCTGTGAGATTTTTCAAAGATTAAAATAAGGAGTGAAACACTTCTTATATCTTTGAGAATTATTTTACGAAAATTTGAAACAGTGAAATAATTTCTGAATAAATGTTTCTGATGCAGCCAATTAATAATTTCACACATAATGACAAATAAAGGGCTTTTCACGCGTGATGAGCTAATGAGCAAAGTAAAATCTCATTAATTTTTCATTTTCATTTTCGAAAATTTAAATTTATGAATTCAGGTGAAAAAAAGTGAAATGAGGGGGATTTTTCAGAAAAAAACTATATAAAAATAGGGAAAAAGTGTTCGATGTGTTTTAAATCGGATTTTTGAAAATAAGTAGAAATAAAATCCTTGACAACAGAAATGAGAAGATTGATCGGTCTGGATTTTTTTCTTGACAAAAAAGTTATATATTATTTTTGAAGGATATGAAACAATCTCATCAAATTCATTATTCAAAATCGAAAATTTAGTGAAAATTTAAAACAGTAAGATTTTTTGAAAATAATCATTTCCAATTTAAGATTATCACTTTCAGATATTGAAACAGTGGAAATTTTTACAAAAAAAAATTTTTTTTCCTTATTTTCCATCGAATACCGGATTTCAACACATGATTTGACAATTCAAAACAATTTTTATGTACATACATGAACCTTTTTTTTATTTAGAAATTCTCTGAAACTGCGAATATTTTTCAACGCAAAAACGACAATTACTCAGAATTCAACTATTATACGAAAAATTTCCACAGTTTTAAAATATCCCCACAAAACCTCTACAGTAACCTGGTACCATTTCGAATGTTTTTCCCTTTTCTGATTTCAGGTCCATTTTCATGGAAAACCCACCATTTTTCTAAATTCACAGTACTATTTTGACCCAAGAACTCCCACAAACCCACCCCAAAAAACCCACCATCGAATCTCCATCTTTGCTGCGGATGCTGATCTTTCCAACTCTCCTTTTGTCGACTAACTGCAAAATCGGACAGGAATGCAAAAATTGTCAGACAAGTCAGAAATTGCATTTTTGTTCGGTTGAAGTTCTGTAAAAAAAATTTGAAAAGTTTTAGAAGAGAAAATTTTGAAAGTAATGAGGTAAGAAATAATATGAAAAATAATAATAACTTAATCCATATTTTTTGTGACTTGTAAGAAAAACAGCTCCAAAAAGCATAAAAAATAAAAACAGATGATTCAATTTGGCGCCGAGTTTTGTTTTTGATTGACACCCAAAACAAAAACGTATTTCTTTTCTGTCTCAATTTTGGAAAAAAACTGAAAGAAAAATCACAAGTTAGGCTAAATCGAACAAAACGTTATAAATTGTAAATAAAATTATGATACAATTGCGTGACCAAAATTGTCTAATTTGAAGAATGAAAAAATCACAACTAAAAATATTAGTAGGCAGAGTATTTAGTAAAGTAATTTTTCAATCTGGGAAAATTGAATTAAAAATATTTCAAATCGGAAAAATCGAAAAAGGTATGAAAATGTTCAGGATGAAATTCAGCAAGAAACTACTGTATGCTGGATTATTGTTCTGATAAAAATAGGCTTGAACTTGACTTTAAATTCTGGTGCCAAAAACAGGTTCAAATTTTTTTGTATTTGATTATTCGCAAAGAAAATGGTTGTGACCCTGATCACAAGTTAGGCTAACAAAAATCAAACACAGAAAAAAAGTACAACAATTTAGGAGCTAGGGTGCGATAATTGTTTTCCGGAGCATCAGGCAAAGAAATTTGGGTGTGAAAAAGAGGGGCGGAAAATGTGTGCGTGGAAAATAAAATAGAGGGAAATAATTTGATTTAATGACACATATCCTTGACTTTTTCCCTATTTTTCTCAGATTTTTCCTTGTTTTCTTCTGAATAATAAATTCTATCTTATTCTACCCTATTTTACCCTATCCTACTATATAAACAAAGAAAAATGAAAACAAAACAAAACAAGAAATCTTTGCCTAACGACATTTGGGTCTTAACCTATAATTAATTAATTAATCTGTTTATTTAAGGAGTGTTCTTAATTGGTTAAGGTCAAAAAGAGAGCAAAAAAGTAGAATAAAATATAGAAAATAGTGGTTTGTGCTTATCTATTTTCAGAATCAATTAATGAGATTTTCGTAGTAAAAAAAGAAAAAATGAGAGAGTATATCAATTAGAGAGACTCAGACAGAATATCATTAAATGACACGAGAAAAAGGTTGAATCTTGTAAATGTTGAGAAAAAGTTAGGAAATTCTCTGATGGGCTCAATATTTTCCACCAAAAAAAATCACTGGACTTCATTTTTCAAAATTCAAGTTTACGAAAGAACTGAGAACCTCAAAAATAAAAAAAAACTTTCAATCCAAAAAAAATCGAAGAAAAAAGTAACAAGCCATCAAAAAGCGCGCATTATAACAAACAAATTGAAGGTGACCAACACAAAGAGCCAAAAGTAATTTTTCCATGTTTTTTTTCAGCTCGCAAAAAACATTTCAGATTTTTTTGCTCTGCTGTGAAGAGAGATTCGAATTTCCGGCTTTTAGAGAGCATTTTTCCTAGGTTTCTATGTTTTCTAAAACAAACCAAAAAAAAATGAATAATGTTTGGGACCATCAAAAAAGTGCAAAAAATTAAGCAATTAGTGAGAGAAAAAAGCAAGTTAAAAGGTTTTTCTAGAAAAAAAAGTTGGGAAAAACATATGTTATTGTTTTTATATATTATTTGATAATCGGCGAAAAATATGAGATATTTTAGAAAATATTATGATTGATTGGACAAATTATTATATTTTGAGCAAATTTTTATTGTGTAAAACAAAGCAAAAACAGGTGACATGAAAAATCTAAGAAAATTATGACAACACTCAAAATTTTTCGGAATTTTATAATCTAAAATTTATGGGGAAATACAAAATTCAGGCTTTCTTTTAATAAGTATAAACAAATTTTAACGTAAAAATGTTCAATTAATTTTGAAAAAAAGCGTTTCAAGAACAATTCCCAGATTTTTTCAGACAAAAATTATCGAATTTCTAAAAACCTCCCAGTCAAAATAAAAATAGAACTAATCTCACAAAAATCTCAAAAAAACTCGAACTTCTAACAAAATTAAACTCGTTCAAATTCCGAAAAAAAAACAAAGAGAACATCCCTAGCCATTGTCAAAAATTCCCGAGAGTCGAATTAAAACAGACACGCTTTTTGCTTTTTTTTTGGAAAAAGGTCAAGATTAAATAGTTTTTTCGGCTCGGACACCCAAAACAAACCCAAAAATGTGTAGAAAAAAAGGGAGAGAAGAGAAATGTGAGTATAAATTTTATACCTGGGGCCCCCAAATCCATTGGGACCAAAAACACATACTCAAATGAAAAATTGATATACGCGCAAAAATGTTTTATTTCGCAGAAAAAGAGAAAGAGCGGAATTTTGGCGCCAAAATTTCTGAAAATTTTTTGGAGTTAAATTTTGGTGTACCAAAAAACTATGTCGATGCACGAGAACTTTATCAATTTTCAAGATTTTTTTGAAACAGTAATTTTTTTCAAAAGTTATTCTTTTTTTTTTTGGAAAAAAACTTCAATATGGGGCTGAGGATTCACGTTATAAACATTTTTCAAACATATTGAAATTCGAAATTCGGAATTCAACTTCAATTGAATTAGTGATCGGAAAATTAGTCAAAAGAAACATTTTTTCACAATTTTTGAAACAGTGCATTTTTTTTCAAAAAACCTAGTTTCAAATTCGATAGTTGAAAATTCTATGTATAAATAAATCGAGAAGGCAATTTTGGCTTCTGAATAGACTAAATTCTCGCGCCAAAAGGCAGAAATCGCACCAAACACCTATCAAATAATTCCCCCGCCAACAAAAAAAAAATCAAAAATTCATGAAATAAAAAGTGAAATCAGAGAGTTCTTTTTTTGCGACCAGAAGAAAACGAGCCAAATTAGGCCCATAAAAATCCATGTATACAACAAACAAAAATTGCCTCTTGTCACGAAATAACCTCTGATTTTTTTGAAGCCACAAAAATGGAACAAGGAAAAGAAAATCAGGGCAATTTCCGTTAGCTCAAAATCTAGAAGGACAAGAAAAGAAAAAGGCGTGAAAAATCAAATTTAATCAAGTGTGTGGCGAAAAAGATGAGAGCCAATAATCAGAGAAAGAATCCATGCTTGCTTTGTTTTTGATTTGATTTATTTAATTTAGTCAGCAAAAAATGTTGAGAGAAAGTAAGTATACTTTTTTCCATTAAAACTTATTTGGCCGGGGGAAATATAAATATACATATTCGTTTTCAGAGTCATCGGATTCATCGGAAATTGAGAAAAAAAGTAGTCATGCACTTTTTGAGTTAACAAAAGTGGAAAAATTTAATGAACTACTAGATTTTTTAGCAAAATTTAGAATTTGGTTTTGTACAATATAGTGGTTGGAAAAAGTTAGGTTTAGTACTAATATTGGAAACCCGTTTTGGGAAATCAAAAAAAACTGCAATTTACAGGTTTCAGAAAGAATTTTCTGAAAATAAACATGAATTTTGAAATTGGTCAATTTTAGAACGAAAATTTTCAAAAACACAAAAAAAGTTACTGATGTGATAAATTCCAGAAAAAAGTTTCAAGGTTATGCGAAAATCAAGAAAAACTTTGAAAATGTCAAACTTTGTAAAAAGAGCTGTGGTCCCATGCTTAAAGCGGATAGAACTTCAAAAACTTTTGGATCTCACATTCTACAGGAACTTCAAAATCTTCTAATACAGATATACAGGTTTACCGTGAAAGAAAATAAAGTGAACTTCGAACGTTCCTTTTTCTTCTGAAAGTGTTTCTCCCTGAAAAATCACCGGAAATTCACAATGTTCCTTCTAAACTCCTTTCAATTTTAATGTAATTTTTTTTGAGTTCCTCCCAATCTTTAATCAAAAAATCCAAATGCCCTTACAAAAAAAATCACAAGACTAATTCGTACCCATCAACAAATAAGGGCATTTCCTTCCTTCTATACTCAAAATAGCGAAATATATATATTTTCATTTCACAAATCATGTCCAAGTGGAATGAATTCCTCTCGCTGATCCAACAAAGTTCCGGATCTCTCTCCCTAATTCTAAACTTTCTTCTAATTTTCCTAATCCTAAAATACTCTCCTAAACACATGGGAACCTATAAATATCTGTTGATCTACATTGCTCTTTTTGAGATTATCTATTCAATTGTGGATATGATAATTTCACCAATTTTATTTTCTCATGACTCAATTTATATGGTGATCGTTAATGTGAAAACAAATATGCTTTCTGGGGAAGTTCTTCTGATTCTAGATGCAGTTTATTGTGGATGTTATGGTAGTTTTATGGGGTTATTTGCTCTCAATTTCATTTATCGATATTTTGTCGCCTCTGGTTCAAAATATCTGGCAACTTTCAACAATTCCAAATTCTTCCTCTGGTTATCAATTCCTCTAATTTATGGGATAATTTGGGGGATGATATGTTACTTTCTAATCTCTCCAACTTCTCAAATTGACAATGTTATGAGAAACGAAGTTATGCTAAATTTTGGTTGGGAAATGGAAGATATCACCTACATCGGACCATATTGCTATCAGAAACAACAAAATGAAACATATATTATTGATCTCAATTCAATAATCGCTCTAATTCTAATGTCTACTATAATAATCTCATCAATTTCAGCACTTATATTTTTTGGTGTTCGCTGCTATTTGAAGATCAATCAACTTTTTAAAGGGGGTATACCCTATTGTCTCTCGTGCAAAGTGTGATACATCATTCGATTCAGAATTTTGTGTTATATATGCACAAAAAATTTTAGCTCCCAAAACGGATTTTAAGTACACGTTTTTTGGGTCCAAACAGGACCAAAATCTGCTCGAAATAAAAAAAGAACACACAAGAAAGAGAGACGCAGACTCTCGCTGTCTGCCAGCCAGCCAGCATGTGTATTGTTTTTTTTTTCGAATTTTGTGTTCAACAACTACGGTAAGTCTGAATATACTGTAACAAACTTATAAAAATTTAAAAAAAGAAGAAAAAACAACACACATGTTGGCTGGCTGGCAGACAGCGAGAGTCTGCGTCTCTCTTTCTTGCGTGTTCTTTTTTTTATTTCGAGCAGATTTTGGTCCTGTTTGGACCCAAAAAACGTGTACTTAGAATCCGTTTTGGGAGCTAAAATTTTTTGTGCATATAAAACACAAAATTCTGAATTGAATGATGTATCACACTTTGCACGAGAGACAATAGGGTATACCCCCTTTAAAGACAAAACAAAAACCTCTCAAAAATTCCGCTTCCATCAATCTCAATTATTTTGGGCACTTGTTACTCAAACACTTATTCCAGTTATTTTGATGCATACACCGTGCTCGTGTATTTTCATTTTCACACTTCTCGATTTAGATTTGGGAACTTTAAGTGGTATCTCCACATTGACAGTTGCTTTATTTCCAGCATTGGATCCACTTCCAACTATGTTTTTAATTGAGAACTATCGAAATGTGATAATTAATTGTTTTTCCGAGCCAGTGAAAAAATTGAGAACAAGTTCAGAGCTGAAGATGATTGCGACTTGAGTGGATTTTTGTTGGAATAAAAACGTTTTGTTGATCTGTTTGACACTAATACACAGAAAACTTAAAACTATACTCAAAACAGATGAATTTCAAAAGAAAAAATCAACAATTCTTCAAAATTCTCATTTTCATATAACAATAGATACAACTTTGCTACTTTTTCGTTTTTCACATCTTCGAAAAGTATATTCTCGATACGGTTTGTGAGTGACAATCAAAGCGAGATTTGACGAAAGGCCGTGAAATGAAATTGCCAGAAGAAGAAAATTATTTGCAATTTGGCTATAAACTGATTGAATTACAGAATAACATAGATAAAAGAGTGGAATCAACAAAGCTAGAACTGGAATAACAACTTGAATCGAAGCGGAAATCAAAAAACTGAGTTGAAGTTGTTTTGTTCGTTCAGAAACAGCTGCCGATTTGAATACTAAACAATAAGTTGATGTGAGGAAAAAATAGAAACCACTGATCACGATGATTATAACCAAAGAGAGCATTCCAAAACCAGTTAAATATAATTGATCAGTTATCAAATGTGTATTTGAATTGAAAAACAAAATATGCGGGCATGGATATTTTGAAAGAAATTCGAGTTTTCTCAGTTCAATATCAACATCTCCCAAATGATATGATAAAATGACAAGAAACCCACAAATATAAAGAAGAGCATAATAAATGATAAATGTCGATTTTTTGGTAATTCTATATTTTATAGTGACAATTACACTGTGTCGACTTTGAAAAATTGATACAAGCGAAATACCGAAGGCTGGAAATGTTTTTTTGAAGTCGGGCCTGAGAATTTGGACCAAATTTTTTGTAGGTCAGAAAGGATCCTATCATAAATCAACAAACTCATCTACCATGAACCGAAAATTGTCCAATAAAAGTCACAATTTTGAATGGAATGAAAGTGTTCTTTAAAACACCCATAAAATAAACAGATGCAAGTGGCAAAAATAAATACGGTGTCACCAAAACATTCATAAGAAAGTCAAGTAAAAATATGCTGAAAACAAGTTTATTATTTATGTTAAATTACAAGAATGTCCAACCAAAACTGTGAATGAAGTAAAATATATTTAGTGCCTTCCAGACGTTTTGGAGTTACTCGAAGTATCAAGTAAACGCCATAAACGGACAAAGGAAAAGTGAGAATCGAAAAAATATGAACACCATTGAATAGGAATTCAGGAGATTCTAGATAAGTTAATTGCTGAGTGCAGTGAGTATAATTTGTTAGAAGATATTGTTCCATGTGAAAAAATAAGAAATGAAAAATGAAAAACACGGAAGCAGGTGAAAATTTTGTTTGTTTTCCGACAAATCAAACATAGTCAGGTTGGTTTTGTTGAAACTTGATTCGAAAAAAGCTATCGATGAAAAAAGGAAAAACATCTCATTGTCAGATCTAAAACCAGATTTCCAGACTGTTTTCGAATCTCAGATTTTTATGCTTTTTTCGTAAAATCAATCCCCTAATATGTCAAAGATCTCAAGAAATCACATCAGTTTTTGAGCCCATAATTTTCATCTGTTTATAAAACATGACTCACAAAAACACACTCCTGCCAATTTTCTGAAAAACAGATGATTTTGAGAGCATGAATCAGTGAAATCAAAAAACAGTACTACTTTTGAAGTATTACCAGTGTTGAAAAATTTGACAATAGGCCGTTTGGAGATATCGCCAAAACTACAAAAGTATTAGCAGTTAGGCTATGATGGAAAAGCACACTTTTTTGAGACAAAATTCAGAGTGACCTTTTTTAATCCCCACAAACCACAGAAAAATGATGAATGTTCTAGGAATGAAGTGTTCATCATGGGATTCTATAGCAATCCTAGAAAATTCAAAAAAAAAAAATGAATATTGAAAAAAGCAGAAGAACCAATAAAAATTGTGTTTTTAATTCCGGAGACCGAAGAAGAAAAAGGAAAGGATTAAGGGGCGAGTCAAGGAATAAAACGAAAGGAAGAGCAAGAAGAAATGCAAGCAAAAGCTGTGGAATAGGTGTGATGAGCGGGAAAAAAAAGAAAGAAAAAAGAAAGATGAGAGCGGATAAATTATATAAATAAATATCTAGATGGAAAAGTTCAAGCGGATTTTCGAATATTTTTGAGAATTTTGTTGTCTTGTTTTTGGGTGGTAGATAGCCTGGATACCACTAGAAATAATGGACAATCAGAGTTTATGTCAACACCAACTCCGAACCCTACGCACCTTTCACGGGTCAAAAGTTGGGAACCAGTACAATCCCTAACTTAAATTTTGACAAGGAAGGAGAACACTAATAAACCCGTGACACCTGAATTCAGATTCATGAACCTAGAGCCCTCAAAAAACTCACGAGATTCATTTGACTCCTTCCTGATCGATATTTTCCCGATAGATCGAATCATCTTCGCATTTTCCGGTATCCATACACTTTTGTCGATCTGAAAATAAAAAAACTCATTGAAGTTCAAAAGTGAAATAGATGAGCTAACTCACTTTGTATCAATATTTCTGACAATTATTTTTGATCAGCCGATTTTGGAACAGCAAATTTCGAGAAATGATCTTTCCTGCAAAAAAAATAAAATAAAAAAATAAACCACGTGTTCTAATTTTCGTTGATTCATTTTTCAAAAATCAAAACGTGAGTTGTTCGAATTTTTCATCGACAGAAAAAAAAAACTGACCTCAAAAAAATGGAAATGAGAAGAGAAACAATACAATTATTTTTTTCGCGCACAAGTTTTAGGTAGATCAAAATATAATTTGGATAGTATTTATGAAGTGAATAAAATATTTTTTTGTTTTTTCTAGCCTGTGATTTTTTATTGTTCACATGTATACCGTATCCCCCATCAAAGGCGCACAAAATTTTTCTAATTTTTCAGAAATTGATAAGTCAACTCACTTTTCTCATAGTTGGTCATCGCCTGATTTTGAAATAGCTTATTTTGAGAAATAGTCATTTCTGAAATAAAAATATGAACCACGTGTCCCGATTTACGTGGAAATCGTTTTCCTCAAATCAAAACGTGAAATTCCTTTTTTTGCTAATAATGTGTTCGATCAATAATTTCTCAATCCTCAATTTTTGTGCCATTTCTCTGAAACCTCTTGATCTCTAATCCATGACTCATATCGAAAATTTGAAACAAAACAGTTTCATTTATCTATTTGTATCATTCACAAATACACGCGTTGTATTTTTGTCGCGAAAATGAGAAATATTGCTCAGATTTTACCAATTCTTGCAATTTTTGGTTGTGCTAATGCTAGCAATCTCCTCGATCCACAGTTCAAGGTAAACTTATTCTAATATAGATTTTTGAATTAACATAATATGTATCATTTAGGAATCGGAACCGGAATTGGAATCAGAAACTGGTCAAGAAACTCATGAAAAAATATATTGGATTCTTGTTGGAATTTTGGGCATTGGCTTGATTGCAGCTATCAAATTTAGTCAATGGGCCAAGCAACCCAAGAGGTAATAAAGAATCCTGAAATTCAATTTCAAAAATATCGATTTTTCAGAGTCCCACGCCGTTACCCAATTCAAGGACCATATGTAAATCTCGAAATGCCTTCTTTGTAAACTTGTTTCGATCTATCTTTTTTCAAAAGTTAAAAACAAGTTTTTGCTAACATTTCTTGCTTTCCCAATATTTTATTCAAATCAAAACCCATTTTGAAATTAAGTTATTATGTCAATGGTTTTTTTTCCAACCATTGTTTTTGAAAGGCGAATTCTCGCATGTCCTTTTTTCTAAATGTTTCTCTAATATAATCGCACATTGATCATTTACATTTTTCTTAATTTTCAAAATAAACTTGTTTTCTGAAACCCAACCTTTTTAGTTGTGCTGAATTTCGCGGTGCACTCAATTTTCTAAACAGTCTACATTGTTTTTCCTTTTCCAATTGAATTCGAGTTTTGGCTTTCTGCTGGCGTAATTTAAAAAGCATAGTGGGCCAAAAATGAATAACAAATTTCTTTTTTAACTATTGAAATGTTCTTTATAAAATCGTGCTGACCTTTTGAAAATTTTCAAACTTTCTAGTCATATTTTTTCAATATCTCTCAACCAGTTTTATATATTTGTTTACCCCTGCGTCTCTTTCTCTTATCAACTTAAAATAATTATTGATTTTTCAATTATTTTTTCGCCATTCAATTTTCCAAAACCTTTTTATATTTTTCTTGTTATCTCATTTCATTTCTCTAAAACAATGACACATTGCTCGATTTGCCAAGCCCCAGCTCAAGATCAACATTTCGGTTCAACAGTTCCAGTTTGTCGCGCATGTTCCGCATTTTTTCGAAGATTTGTTTTGTCACCAAAATTAGTTATAAAATGTAAGGAGATAGAGAATTGCGAAGTGAATTATAGTAAGTCGAAAAGTGAAATTTTAATTCAAAAATACATGGAATTTTTTCAGAGAACACAAAAAACTGTCGAGCTTGCAGAATGAAGAAGTGTCTAGAAGCTGGGATGAGAAAAACAGGACAGTGGGGAATTGGGAAGAACTCTTGAAAAATCCTTATGACATGGAAAAGTTCCCAAATTTTCTGACAATATTTTTTATCATATTAATTTTTAATTCAGAAATTTTGATTTCAAATTTTCAATTTTAAAAAAAATTTTCAGATTTTCTATTTTTGCGAAATTCGATTGAAATCAATGTCAAAAAATTTTGAAACGTAAACTTTTTGGGGTTTTTTGTTTCCATTGAATCTTGAAAGATCAGCCTCACTTTTGAACTCACCCCCACTTTTCCCACCTCAAAAAAAAACCGTGAGAAAATTTTGCAGCAGTTCAACCGCCACGTGACAAATACAGAAACAATCCATCGCCACCAATTCCTCCTGCCCCATTGGACCCATTCCCTTCCACATCATTCCCACCTCCTCCGCCACGCCTACAAATTTTATACAACAATTATTCGAGACTCAAAAAATCGAGAGAAGAAGTCTTCAAATCATCCGAACATTCTCCAAGATCTCGAAATATGCATGAAATGATTGAAATTTTGAGGCAGGATATGAAATTGGTTGCAAAATTTGTTGATGATTCTTATGAGAGTAATTTGAATGGTTTTACAAAATTTGAAAGAAAAACACTGTTTCAAAATTTCTTCATAAAATATATGATTTTTGAACCTCCATTTCTCGGAATGCAAAAAGGAGTTCGAGATTTCATTCTTCCAAATGGCGATTTTTATGATAAAGACATCGGAAGATTCTACACCGCACACATTAAAAAATCCTCAAAAGTTTCCAAAGAATCTGCAAACGTCTTATTCAAACCATATTGGGATGAATATCAAAGAACTGTGGTTAGCGATATCGAATTCTTAAAACTCGATATATTTGAATTTCTCACAATTTCTGCGTTATTTTTCTGGGATACTGGGTTGGATGATTTTAGCGCGGGAAGTGTGGAAATGTGTCATAGAATGAGGAGCGAAATAATTTCGGAGATTGAGAAATATTATTTGGAAGTTAAAAGTTTGCCAGATCCATGTGTTCGGATTGGACAAATTATGATGTTATTATCATCGCTGCAGGTTTGTATAATTTGAAATCAAAAAAGTACAGTTAATTTTTCAAACCAAAAATTGTTTTCCTTATTTCATTTATTTTTTGAAAATTGAAAAAAAACCTAGTCAATTTATTGGTATCATTAAAAATTACTGTTTCAAAATTCTATTATTATCTGAACTCGAGTTCCAATTTTTTCAGAAATCATTCGTTAAATGTCAAGAAGAACTTCAAATGTGCGGTTTCTACGACATTTATCAGCAAATTCACGTCGATTCCTATCAAATGATCAACGACAGTCTGAACCTCTAATGATTTTTGATTTAGCCGAAAACAAAAGTGCACTACATCAAAGGCAGTCTAGTCGGCTGAAAATCACATGACTTTGTTCTTTTTTCGAGTCTACTTAAACCCCAGCCACAATTTTTGAAAGTACATCTGCATCTGGCAAGCGTGTGAATAAATATTATTATAATAGCAGACGTTTTTTGTTCTCTCATTTTTATTCGGTCATTTGTTTTAAATTCACACCTTCAGATTAAAAAAATAAAAAAAACATTATGCAAATAAATCAAAATTGCAGATGAAAATATTCATGAAAATGTTGTGCCCCGTTTGTTTTGGCACTGCTTCTGAACCTCATTTCGGAGCATTAGTATGTCGAGCATGTGCCGCATTTTTTCGGAGAAGAGTTATGTCAAAAAGAGCAGCGAGATGCACGAATAATGGAAACTGTGAGATTTCGGATAATCGAGAGAACTTTAATTGCAAATTTTGTCGGATGGAGAAATGTTTGAGAGCTGGAATGAGGATTGAACGTGAGTTAGGCGAACTTGTAGATGGTAGGATGTTTGAGAAACTGGTTTTTGAGAATTTTAAAGCTGCTTCTGATACTAAAAAGATTTTCAGTGCATAATAATTTATGGAAAAATATTTTTCGCTGCAAGCTTTTTTCAAAAAAAAACCGTGATCTTAAAACTGAAAGTTTTCTGAAGTTTTCTGGAAACTACAGTAATCCTATACTAGTTTGCATCAAAAAATCTTTTATTTCAGATGTTCAAGGACACCGTGATCGTCATGATAATTCAAAACCAGCTCGTGACAAGACCGTCTATCCCTGGTGTTATCAAACTCTCAACATCTCACCAACTCCTTTCCCAAATTTCCGACTCGCTCTCCTCCAGACGAATTTCAGTCAACTTCTCAAATCGCGCACAAAATTCTTCCCCAAAAAGAAACAAAATCGAGGACTTCATTTAGCCGAAGCTTTGCCAATTTTCCAAAAAGACGTGGTCTTTGCTGCCACGTGGATTCGAAATACATTTCCAGAATTGAAACTTTTGGATGATTCTCAACAAAATATTTTGTTTCGCAATTTTTATATGAAATTCACTATTTTCGAGCCCGCATTTCTCGCAATTTTATTGGGAAAACCGAAAACATATCATTTGCCAACTGGGGATACGGTAGATGAAGTTAGCAGATATTATACAAAGCATTTGATAAATCCCCCAAAGATTGATCTAAACGAGGTGTCAAGGTAACAACACAACTAGAGTCTAGTTTTCATTTATGTTTTTGCAGATTATTCAACCCATATTGGAGTGATTTCCGAGCAACACTAATTGATCCAGTTATTCGAGCAAATATCACAATTAACGAGTTTCTTTTACTTTGCGCAGTTTCTTTATGGGATATTGGATTAGTCGGACAAAACAAAAAATGTGAACTTTTATGTGATTCAATGCGTCAGAAAATATATAAAGAGTTAGCCGAACTTTGTCAACATTCACCCTTTCGAATGGCTGAAATAATGTTGCTACTTCCTGCAATTCAAAGAGGTGTAGATGTTTATGAAGAAGAACTTCGAATGGGTGGATTATATCGATTTTTAGTTACTGAAAATACAGATGATTGGTATAAAATGGTCGGTGGACCGATTTGAAAAATAATTAATAAATATTTTTACTTGTGATGGCCTAAAAATTTGAAATTTCTTAACAAAAATGTCATACTCGCATTTTATCGAATTACAGAAATATTCGTAATTCTCTAAAAACCCAAAAAACTTCAATTTTTCCACGCTTCCCGTTATTTTAAGTGTCCAAGTTGGGCAGTAACCAAATTTAAACCTGGTCTCATTTCCTTTCAACCTTATCATCATATACACACCTCGGCCAAAATCGTGGTTTCCACAATAAAAAATTGTACGCTAACTTTTTACAGTACAAAAATTGTGAATTTTTCAGTTTTTGTCCTCTAAAAATTGTGATTTTTCAATTTTTGACCTCTAAAAACTTGAATTAAGATTTTTCAAAAAATTGTACTCTGGCCAGCCACGGCTTGGCCGAGGTGTGATCATATAATTCAAGGACACCTGAACTATGACGTGGCAATTTAGAATTTTCCAAAGAACAAAAAACAAAAAACACTACCAACATTTTTTGTTCCAAGCTAAAAATATGTTATGGTGTGAGTGACAATTGAATTTTCTCTCGTTTTTGCAAGCAAAAATGATTGTTTTTCGTCTGACTCATTGAGTTTTCCAATTTCATCTCACCTAAAACAGCTTTTCCTTTTTCTTCAAAATTAAAGTCCGCCTCCCAACTCTTCTTTATTATTTCATTTTGGCAACACCAAACAACACATTATTAAGTAGGCTTCTGGAAAAAATCTCAAAACTACGTTGCACTTTTGTCCGTAATCTCTTGGGACAATTTAGTGTGGTGAAAACACAACAAACAGAAAAAAATTGAAAAGGAAAGGAAAATATTTTTTTGATGATTGAAGTCGTGCTCGTTCGAGCATGTTTCTTTGATTTTCGTCATTTTTTTTGCTGTGTGTTTTGTTTTTTCTTTTGCTCTCACAAAATCAAATTAGAAGTACACTTTCATTTTTCTAACTGAATATGGCGAATCTTTGATTCCTAAACTCTATTTCTTCTCTCGTGACGAAGTAGAAAAATGTTGCGAAGCGGCAAAAAAGATACTTCACTCAAGATAATGAAATTACAAAGTGTGTGTGAGACGAGGGGGAAATTTTTGAATTCATTTTCCAGTTTTTCTTTTTTTTTCATTTATACATACGTTGATGTATAAATTTTTTGTTCTTCTATTGTTAGATTTGTCTGAAGTTATGACGTGGCAAAGCTTTTTTTCAAGATATTTCACAAAGCATGTCAAAAATTACTAGAAAACATGAATTTTACAAAATTTTTCCTCGAAAATATCTGGATTTTCAGTTTCAAAATTTCAAAAAAATTTTTTCGATTTCGTGAATACAAGAAAAGGACCCAAAACAATCTGAAAAAGTTCCTTGTTCGCTCATTTTTTTCTCCAAAAAAAACCGCCTGCTCGCCGGAAATTCAAAATAAATTTAAATTTCAGATTTAATTGTGTTTCAACATGCACTTTTCCATCATTTGGTGAGTTGTTTTTCTGGGCAGCAATTTTAAATTTCTCTATCTCAATCAACCATAAATCTAATGCACTTCGTCATTTTTTTTACTTTCGAAAAAAAATAAAATAACAAAGCTAATCACATCTCAAAAATGATGAGTAACATTAAATTTTATGGCATTGTGTTAAAAAGCTCTCAGCTTTCAGCTTTTACGACTTATTTTATCTTGGTATTTTTCAGCTCCCAAAAATATTTTAGTATAGTAGTCTATTCAGGTTCTTGGAATATTTTTGAATTATTCAATTTTTTTCCTTTTTTCATAGAAAGTAACCGAAGAAACCATGTGAAAAATGAAAATGAGAAAAAATCCAGAGATTAACTGGAATTAAATTTTTCATTTATTTTCATTTTCTAATTTCTAATTTTGTGTTTCAGACATGTCTAAAATTCTTCTCGCCGTTCTTTTCACATTAATGTTAGTTACTGTGGATGGATATTCGAGATTCGGGTCAAACAGAGTTCAAAAGTGAGTTTATATTGGGAAATCAGAGAAATTATGGACCGCACTTTAAAAATCGTAAATTTGAATCGGACTATTTCAAAGTCTTCCAAATTTTTCTCAAAACATCGGAGTTGGTCGCGATTCAGAATAAATTGAGTGTAGCTTGATCGTATTCCTGATTTCATTGCTCTCTCTCTCTCTCTCTCTCTCTCTCTACGGCTTCTCTCGCCGCCTTATTTTCTCTATCTGTCTAGCATTGCTGCACTTCTATACAAGCTGACTTCTCTATGTCTATCACTTTCTAACAATATCCAAATTCCTAGTTTCTCTGCGCCTAAAAAATTCTTGTTTCAGAGTTCAAGCCGTAGAAGAGGCTCCAAAAAGTATCAATGATCAAATTCTCCAAGGATCTCCAGTCAGATATTACGGTCGATTCAGGTTAGCCTAACTCTTGAGTTCTATTTTTGTTCAAAACGAATCACAAATATACGTTTTTGCAGAGGTGGAAACGACGACGTCCTCAATCGCTATTTCAATCGACTTCTCTGACAAAAACTAGTTAATTTCATTGAAAAATGTGATTTCTTGTACACAAACAGAAAAAAATTGAATAAAAACTTATGAAAGTGTGTGGTGTTTGGGGGTTTTATCTGTGAACAAATCACAAAAACCATTTATTTTTCATGATAATAACAAAACTGATAAAAATTATTATTATTGTTGAGTGAGAGAGCATCGAGAAAATTCTCGGGCGGCTTGAGGCAACAACACTTTAATTCTATGATGGTCAATAAATTGGTCATCGCCATTTTCTTAGTGGCGTTGGCAGTTGGGGTAAGTTATCAAAACTTATTCTTGAATTAGCCTACGTGATCTTTGAAAAAAATAATTTCGAAATGTCTAGCCATAGAAATTGCGTCATGTTTTTATGAATAATGAAAATTTAACGGTGTTTTGAATCGAAAATTATATACTTAACAATATTTGAAAATACCCATGAAAATAGTTAATTTGATATTTTGAACCGGAAAGAAGTGTTTAAAAATAGTTTTGAAATTTTTTTATCAAAAAATTTTGAAAAAATCAAAAACAGTTCTGTGTCTATAAGCAGATAACAATTTGATCAAAACATAGATATAACTAGTGACACTAGCAAACTTTCTATGGTGTGATAATTTTTCTTACAAGTCTGAACAAGACTATGAGTAGGGTCCGATAATTTCTACAAACCTAAACTCAAGTTTTCAGTCAATCGAAGGAAGACATCGTCGTCATCTTGATTCCTGGCTGACCGCTGAACAAAAAGAACAATTGAAAGATTTGTCTCACTCCTCACAAGAATACAAGACAAAAGTCAGCGAATTCTATGCGGTTTTACCTGAGGATCAAAAACTCAAATGGGACAAAGTTTATGAGGATAAATGTTTCGATTGGACTTCCCGAGTTCAAAGTCAAGACAAAGAAAGCGATTTCAGAGAACTGTTGGCATCAAAAAATGTTGAAGCTGTTGAAGAACGAATCAATGAATTGAAACAGGAATTGGGAAGTGAACATAGACAATTGGTTGATTTGTGGATGAAAGAATGTTTGGAATTGGTGAAAAAAGGAGTTTCTGCAAGAAATAGAAGAAATGTTAATGCTGATAATGTTGTTAAAGATTTTATTGGATGGATGAGTCCCGAACAATTGTTAAAGATCAAAGATTTGAAAGCTGCTGGAACTGCAGAAGATGAAATTAAAGCAACTGTGAAAGGATTCTTCAATGAACTTCCAGCTGAACAACAAGCTACACTCAAAGAAGAATTCAAAGGAAAATGCAGAGTAAGCTTACTTCAACAATATCAGAAGATGAAATCAATCTTATTTCAGACCTACTTCAAACCACTTCTCACTGATGAAGAATCAGAGAAAATCAAATCCTTGGCTGGATCTGATAAAGCCGCTGCAGGAGCTCTCATCAAAGGAGTTGTTGATCGTCAAACTGGTGATGTAAAAGTAACAGCTACCAAAATGTTCTCACTTTGTGGAGAAGTTTATAAAGATGCATCGAGAAAACGCAGAGAGATTGATAATACTATCAAAGAATTTTTGGGATGGTTAAAAGCAGATCAATTGGCTAAAATTGGAGAATTGAAAGCTGCAGGAAAATCTGAAGAAGAAATCAAAACAACAGTCAAAGGGTTTTTCAACGAACTTCCAGCTGAACAACAAACATCACTCAAGGAGGAATTCAAAGGAAAATGCAAGGTAATTTCATCAGTCAGATTGTTGAAACTAAATAAAGTAATCATTTGCAGGTTTTCTTCGGACCACTTTTGAATGAAGACGAAAAGGCTAAAATCGAAACCTTGAAAAATGATAAACCAGCTGCCGGAGCTCTAATCCAAGGAGTTGTTGAGAGACAAACTGGAGATGCTAAAGTTACCGCTCAAAAAATGTTCACATTTTGCGGAGAAGTATTCAAAGATGCTTCAAGAAAACGAAGAGAAATCGACAGTGCTTTCAAAGATTTCTTAGGATGGTTGAAACCAGAACAAGTTGCAAAGATCGGAGAATTGAAAGCTGCAGGAAAATCTGAAGAAGAAATCAAAACCACAGTTAAAGGGTTTTTCAACGAACTTCCAGCTGAACAACAAACATCACTCAAAGAGGAATTCAAAGGAAAATGCAAGGTAATCTAATCAGCCAGATTGTTTAAAGATGAAATCAATCTTATTTCAGACCTACTTCAAACCACTTCTCACTGATGAAGAATCAGAAAAAATCAAATTATTGGCTGGATCTGATAAAGCCGCTGCTGGAGCTCTCATCAAAGGAGTTGTTGATCGTCAAACTGGTGATGTAAAAGTAACAGCTCAACTAAAATGTTCTCACTTTGTGGAGAAGTTTATAAAGATGCATCAAGAAAAAGAAGAGAAATCGACAGTGCTTTCAAAGATTTCTTGGGATGGTTGAAACCAGAACAAGTTGCAAAGATCGGAGAATTAAAATCTGCAGGAAAATCAGAAGAAGAAATCAAAACTACAGTTAAAGGATTCTTCAACGAACTTCCAGCCGAACAACAATCTACACTCAAAGAAGAATTCAAAGGAAAATGCAAGGTAATATAGTCAGTCAAGATTGTTAAAACTAAGTCATGATAACTTTCAGGTTTTCTTCGGACCACTTCTGAATGAAGACGAAAAAGCTAAAATCGAAACCTTGAAAAATGATAAGCCAGCTGCCGGAGCTCTAATCCAAGGAGTTGTCGAGAGACAAACTGGAGATGCTAAAGTTACCGCTCAAAAAATGTTCACATTTTGTGGAGAAGTATTCAAAGATGCTTCAAGAAAACGAAGAGAAATCGACAGTGCTTTCAAAGATTTCTTGGGATGGTTGAAACCAGAACAAGTTGCACAGATCGGAGAATTGAAAGCTGCAGGAAAATCTGAAGAAGAAATCAAAACTACAGTTAAAGGATTCTTCAACGAACTTCCAGCTCAACAACAATCTACACTCAAAGAAGAATTCAAAGGAAAATGCAGAGTAGGTTTTAATTTAAAGATATTTATGATAGAATTCTGATTATAGACATATTTCAAACCACTTCTCACTGATGAAGAATCAGAAAAAATCAAATCCTTGGCTGGATCTGATAAAGCCGCTGCTGGAGCTCTCATCAAAGGAGTTGTTGATCGTCAAACTGGTGATGTAAAAGTAACAGCAACTAAAATGTTCTCACTTTGTGGAGAAGTTTATAAAGATGCATCAAGAAAAAGAAGAGAAATCGACAGTGCTTTCAAAGATTTCTTGGGATGGTTGAAACCAGAACAAGTTGCAAAGATCGGAGAATTAAAATCTGCAGGAAAATCAGAAGAAGAAATCAAAACTACAGTCAAAGGATTTTTCAACGAACTTCCAGCCGAACAACAATCTACACTCAAAGAAGAATTCAAAGGAAAATGCAAGGTAATTTCATCAGTCAAGATTGTTGAAACTAAATAAAGTAAAATTCAGGTTTTCTTCGGACCATTTTTGAATGAAGACGAAAAAGCTAAAATCGAAACGTTGAAAAATGATAAACCAGCTGCCGGAGCTCTAATCCAAGGAGTTGTCGAGAGACAAACTGGAGATGCTAAAGTTACCGCTCAAAAAATGTTCACACTTTGCGGAGAAGTATTCAAAGATGCTTCAAGAAAACGAAGAGAAATCGACAGTGCTTTCAAAGATTTCTTGGGATGGTTGAAACCAGAACAAGTTGCAAAGATCGGAGAATTGAAAGCTGCAGGAAAATCTGAAGAAGAAATCAAAACTACAGTTAAAGGATTCTTCAACGAACTTCCAGCTGAACAACAAACTACACTCAAAGAAGAATTCAAAGGAAAATGCAGAGTAAGCTTACTCAAAAATGTCAGAAGATAAAACCAATCTTATTTCAGACCTACTTCAAACCACTTCTCACTGATGAAGAATCAGAGAAAATCAAATTATTGGCTGGATCTGATAAAGCCGCTGCTGGAGCTCTCATCAAAGGAGTTGTTGATCGTCAAACTGGTGATGTAAAAGTAACAGCAACTAAAATGTTCTCACTTTGTGGAGAAGTTTATAAAGATGCATCGAGAAAAAGAAGAGAAATCGACAGTGCTTTCAAAGATTTCTTGGGATGGTTGAAACCAGAACAAGTTGCAAAGATCGGAGAATTGAAATATGCAGGAAAATCTGAAGAAGAAATCAAGACAGTAGTCAAGGGATATTTTAATGAACTACCAACTGAACAACAATCTACACTCAAAGAAGAATTCAAGGGAAAATGCAAGGTAATTTAATCAGTCAAGATTGTTGAAACTAAATATAGTAAAATTCAGGTTTTCTTCGGACCACTTCTGAATGAAGACGAGAAAGCTAAAATCGAAACTTTGAAAAATGATAAACCAGCTGCCGGGGCTCTAATCCAAGGAGTTGTTGAGAGACAAACTGGAGATGCTAAAGTTACCGCTCAAAAAATGTTTACACTTTGTGGAGAAGTATTCAAAGATGCTTCAAGAAAACGAAGAGAAATCGACAGTGCTTTCAAAGATTTCTTGGGATGGTTGAAACCAGAACAAGTTGCAAAGATCGGAGAATTAAAATCTGCAGGAAAATCAGAAGAAGAAATCAAAACTACAGTTAAAGGATTCTTCAACGAACTTCCAGCTGAACAGCAATCTACACTCAAAGAAGAATTCAAAGGAAAATGCAAGGTACACTAGACAACAATAACTAACAGTCTGAATCATAATCATTTGCAGGTTTTCTTCGGCCCACTTCTGAATGAAGACGAAAAGGCTAAAATCGAGACTTTAAAAAACGACAAGCCAGCTGCCGGAGCATTGATCAAAGGAGTTGTTGATCGTCAAACTGGTGATGTAAAAGTAACAGCTAACAAAATGTTCTCACTTTGTGGAGAAGTTTACAAAGATTCTTCAAGAAAAATGAGAAGAGATGTTCGCCAAAAAATCGAGAAACATTTGGCTTGGCTCAGACCAGAGGAAAAGGAGGTAGGCTATTTTTTCTTACTTACTCCAAATTCTGAGTGAATCCAATTCGATTTCAATTTCAGACTATCATTCAAATGACAAATGAGGGAAAGAGCAAAGAAGAAATCAAAAGCAAATTGTATGAATTCATCACAGCACACGAAAAAGATAGTTCACAGAAAGAGAAGACAATTAAAAACTGTTATGCCTGGATGGATGAAGTTGCGACAAAAGAAGAAATCGAGAATTTGCATAAACTTCATCATATTGATCATGGAGCTTGTAAAGGAAAAGTTAGAGAATTCATCTCAAGATTATCAGTCGAAAAACAAAAAGCTGTAGAAGCATCTTTGCCATTCTGCGAAAAACTTTGGTATGGTTCACACGATGAACATACTGGACACAATCACGATTCTGGAGATAATCACGAAGGACATCAACATCACGGGCATCATCATAGAAAACGCAGACATTTGACAGTTCTCAGTAAATATATTGAATGGATGAGTGAAAAACAACAAAGAGAGATTCAAAAGATGGAAAAAGAGGGAATCGAATTCACTCAAATCTCCGAAAAGATTCGCGAATATTTCAAACAATTACCAGAAGATCGACAAAATCAATTGAAAGCAACATTCAAAGACCGTTGTTTGACATGGGCAAAAGAAGTCTCGTTGCCAAAAGAATGGGCAGAAATCAAGAAATATTACAGTGAAAAAGAGTGGAAATTGTTGAAAGAAAAATTGGTGGAATTGGAGGAACGTTTGACTGAAAATCAAAAACATACAATTGAACATGTTCGTGGAGTTTGTTATCGTCTTTGGTCAATTCCACATGAGAAATTGTTTTGAATTGACTGACTAACGCTCTGTCGTAGAAATATTTATGTATTTATTTTTAACTCTTGTAATTTTCACATCACAAAAATAAACTCTTTGCAATCATGCGTTTCTTATCAAAGTGTTAGTTACACGTCCTCCGAAAAAAAGCTCATTGAAAAATGTAAACAAGCAGGAATTTTGGTCAAATGATGAACTGTGAATTTAATTTGATACTTTGATTCCACTGAGAAAACGTTTGTTTTCTCCCTGTTGTGAAACCAAAATTATAACCAATAATTTATGAGTTTTCATCAGAACTAGTTTTGAAAAAAACACTCAAAATTATTCTTTAATTGAAAGTTGTTGAGCTTTCGATAATCCAACCAACGCTGTCATGAAAACAATCTGATTATCGGTGGCTTTCCACCATTGTTTGAAATCATTAAAAGTTGTACCATTAACCTTTTCTTGAACAAAACTAGTAAATGATTGAACTTGGTCTTCGCGAAGATTTTGGTATAATTGAAAAGCATTTTTATAATCTTTGGCTTGTTTATATCCGATAATTCCACCTGTGACTGTACCAATGAGTCCACCAATTGGCCCAGCCAAAATTCCACCAGCAACTCCGCCAGCCGCTCCATAACTAACCTGCTTCAAGACTTCAAGAAATGTATTTTGAGCATCCTGAAACCATTTTTCGAAATGTGTGCTTTTTGAGAGGGAAAAAGAGATTTTACCTGATTTTCTTCAATATATTCAAAAATTTTATCCAAATATTCACTCGACATTCTAGAAAACTTCGAAAGTGACTTTATCAGTTTTTTTCTTTCTCATTTTATAGGAATTATCGATGCAAAAATTAAGGCAAGAAATATTTCGTATTTCCTTGGGAAAATGTCTTGCAGTCTTTGAATATATCGGAGAAAATCAGGTGAATTAATCTCTCTCAAGAAGACACATCATTTAAAACATGGTTCGGAAAAAATAAATTTTTAAATATTTTTTCAAAGAGCAGGTGAGCTTTGGAGCACCTGGAGGATAAACTGATGAATTTTTGATTATTGGTGAACTCTTTAGAAACGCGTGGAATTCAGGCTTACAATTAGCTGTGAGATTGAATTTTCTTAAAAATCAAATGATACATTTGTACAATTTTTCAAGTTTTGCCACGTCATAACTCCCTCCCAGGATTGCCTTTTTTACGTTTTCCCATGTTCGGAATCGACCGTAGCTCATAAGTTTCAACCCTCTCCGCATAATTTTTCTGATTTTTTTCAAATTTTCATATCTAAAAATTTGCCTACAAAAACTTTCTCTGAAACTCCCCAAAAACTCACATTTTCTCCATTTTCTCATCATTCATTTTCAATTATTATACAAAAAATAGGCAAAACATATATTATAGTACATGCGGTTGATAAAAAATACCCGTTGTTGTTTAAAAAATACTTTGAGTCTGGAAAAATAATAAATATATTGGATATATATATAGGAAAAAACAAAAAACGTACCCTCTTTTTTCCAAACTCTTTGGGTTTCCATTGCAAAGCGGCCGGATTAATGCGCAACTTCTTCTTCGAATCCTGAATTCGTTTCTCGTAAACTTGTCGTTTTTCATCGCTGATTACTATCACATATTGACCTTTGTAGTATTTGTATAAATCGAGTTGCTGAAACAAAAAGTAGATTTTCTAGAGAAAAATCTTGAATTTTCTCACATTTTCAGGCAATTGCGAATATCAAAAATGCTCACATCAGATTTAAAAAAAAATTAGTTATTTGATAATAAAAATATGTGGAAAAAATGAGGTCACGCTTTGAATTTAAAAAAATGAAAATTGTTGTTCATAAATATTTTTTAGGATCAGGTTCCGAAAATTCCTAGTATTCCCTTTATGTTTTCCTTAGATTCCACGCCATAACTCACCTGCAACGTGGATACAACATCTTCACGTTTAATAGCTGTTGCCTGACTCAAATCCTGAACTGTAATTTCTCGATCAAATCCGAAATTTCGCTTAAAAGCGAATAGTTCCTTCATAATTGCCATTGACCAATAAGATCGATATGATAGCTGTAAAAATATTGGGCTTTCGAATTTTGGCATCAAAGCTTTATTTTCTTAATTTTGAAAATAGGGTGCTAAATTCAGATGTTTTCAAAAAACTTACCAATCCCAAATCAGATAGCGGTTTCTCTGGAGATCCCGTTTTCTGCTCAATCTTCGACAATTCATAACTAAACTCAATCAACAAACTTCCATATCCTTTTTTCTGAAATGGTGGCAACACCAAAATACACGCCACATTATATTCTTCAGCCGATTCTTTTTCCTTCGAAAAATATCCAACAATATGATGTCCTTTTTCATCTTCTTCAGTCAAAACATAGAATAGAAATGGATCAGTGTCATAATAAAGGGTTTTGTGATCCAAAAATAATTTGGCAATCAGGCAAAGATTTTGGGCATAGGATTTGTTTTTTCGGCCGTCGATTTCGAAGAAAGACAATTTATCGTGGCTATAAATTTGATTTCCAGGCGGATGACACAATTGACATTTTTGCTGCAAAAAATAAGGTTTTGTGATAATTTTATGCAGAATTTAAGATTTTCGGCCGCCAAAAATCCATTCAAATTTTCTCACCATGTGCCTCTTCAAACACGTCTGACTTTTCAAATATTTCAAACAAAATTCGCAAATATAAATGCAATCGAGATGTGTAAGTTGTTGTGGATACGGAGAGAAATACCAGGGTTGAATTCGAGATCTGCCAAGTTCGATACAATCAATGTTTCGGATTCGAGTCATTGCGTCTTCAGAATGACCGACCATTGACATTGAACCGCGAAGACTTGGGGCTGAAAATATATATTAGAAGATTGAAAATGTTTAGTCAGGTAAATGGTTTTCAAGCAAACTTTAGATAAGAAAAGTTTCCAGGTTTTCAAAATGAGAAATTTAATTCAGTTTGGGAAGAAAAAATTTCTATGACGCATGTTTCTAAATTTTTGTTTGATGATCGAAACTACAAATAATTTCCAGACTTTTTTAAAAATTAATCTTTCAGCCAAAAAATAGAAGTTCTATGAATATTACAGAAAACAGATGTGAAGATTTCAATTAAAATACTGAAGCTCATTGCTTTTTTAAAACAGATTTCGAAAAATGAGAACACCACATTTTCTTTGCCAATTATTTGAGGGCGCTCTAAAAGCTTTTGCTTTTCACTCCAAAATGGGCTTAATGTTTTTTATGATATTCTTGTTTAAAAGGGAAGACTATCTATGTTTGAATTCAACATGTTCGGCTTGAAAACACTCACTAGATCCACTGGGAACTGCAGGAGTTGGCAAAGCATCGGGGGCTGTTTCAGGCTTCGTTTCAACTTCCACAGGTAGTAGGGGAATTTTTCGTTTTCGTCCTTGCGATTTTTTCGAATCGTGTGCATCGGGAGCATCATCGCCTCCTTTATGTCCACCAGCGCCGCCTTTTTTGCCGCCTCTTTGAGGCATTTTTAGTGATGATAAATCGATCAAATCTTCTGTCACCCATTCGTCAAGTCTGAAAAATACAGAATGTTTTGGATCTTTCAACGCCTAACTTTTAAATTTTTAATTCATTTAAAATGCTTAATTTCGGCATCAAAACTATTATTTTGAAGTTTCAAATCTGTGTATTCGTCTACGCGAATATACTGTTTTTACAATTCTAGTTGGAGCTGAATATCAATTTATTTTGAATTTGAATTGTAGAAAAAAGTTGGGGCAAAATTTCCACGTCACAACTTTTTCACAAAAACGTTCTGATCAGCGGGAAAATCAATCACTAATCAGTCTCAAATTTCGTCACGTTTTGCACCGATTATTTTTTCAGTTCATTGAATAATTTGTCTTACTCATTCATCTCATTAGCTCATAATAATTATTTTTCATTTTATCTCAACGTGCAAAAAATGTTCTATGATTTAATCCTACTTCTCCACATAACAGTTTGTTCGATTGGATTCATCTCCCATTTTTATTTCATCAAGCTTTTTGTTTGTCCGAAAAAAGTCAATCAATATGCTCGACTTCTTTTATTTCTTCTATCAATAAGTTACACATTGATTATGTTTTGTTTTTTGACTTCAACAACAATTTGTTATTATTTAACTGGTTCATATTTTGAAAATCAAAACTGTGCGGAACAACGGAAATTTATCACGGATATGCATAGATTCAGTGTTATGAGTGCTTCATATTTTCATATTCTTTTGAATATCAGTGAGTTTTTAATTTGTGACATAGATAATTAATATATCACTCTTATCTAGATCGTCTCAATTTTCTTGTCAATATTGATAGTGACAGAAACGAAATTAACAGTAAAAGTTTTTCAAAAATAAGATGGGTTTCTCTTATTGGATCTGTAATTCCAGTCGGACTGTTTTATGCCTATGCAATCAATAGTTCTTATTTGAAACCACTTGGTCTATTTTTTATAGTTCTAGTAAACGTTGCCAATACAGTTCTCGAGATCAAACTCTATTCAATATCTCAAAAATGGTTCAGGAAAACACGTGGATCAATTTGCCTGAATCGAAGATATGAACTGTTTTCAAGTTTGAAATTAATGAAGTCATTTATACCAGCTTCAGTTACTGGAATTATTTTCAAGTTTATTATTTTTGGAGCGATTTCTGTCAAAGCATGGATAATACCGTTTGAAATGACACAATTTTATTTTCTATATAATTTGGTGAGTTGGTGAATAAAGTGAGATTGAAACTTTTAATGTTTTGCAGTTATGGAACTTCGATTCTACTTTATTTCCGTGGTTTTTCCTAATAACTTGTTGGAGATTCAAAAATCAAATTATAACGGAGAAAAATCCAAAACAAATTGATCATTTTGAAGAACTCAAACGATCTTGGAGTTAAATTTAATTTTTTTGTTGATTTTCAATAATAAACTCTTGATAAACCCCTACTCTCTGCAAAAATCCCTAACCTCCTGTTACAATCAATATAATGCACATAAAACTTCATCATTCCATTCTGCGCCCGACTTCTCGATATAATTTCCGCCTGTCGCCATTCGTTTTGTGATACCATTTTCACCATTATCCGACATCCTTCTACAACTCTCTCCACATTTTCCTTCGGTTTTTCTTCGCCGATTTCAGACATATTTCTGTAAACTTATATGTTTTGCGTGGTATTTTCTGCGAGCGTAAAGAAATGCGCGAAATTTCGCGAAAAATAAAAAAAAATGCGTGGCCTAGAAACACACCGAATCCTAGGCCACGGCCATATTTTTATTATTTTTTCGTTTTTTCACGTTGTTTTTTTCCGGGAAAAATCGTGTCTTGGTGTTTGCTTGAACAATTTAAAAACGAACTTCTGAACCTGAAGAGTTACAGTAATTCAAATATCAGTTTTTTTCTTCAAAATGTCTCAAGTTGTCACTCAAAATTCGCAACATCAGTTGTTCGTTCAAAAAATTCCGCTGAAATTCTCGAAAATCTTAAAACCTTTGGTCGACGCAAATACAAAGAAGATGGTGGAGACGCAGAGAATGATAATCAATCATTCTCTATTACCGTTTACCTATTGATTCTATTCTCTCATTCTCATTCATTGTTTAATATGATATGATGATTACTAAAAACATGAAAATATTTTGTGTACTTCTATTTTTAATTTGCGAACTTAAGGTATCTATTATTTACATCAGATCTTTCTCCGAAAAAAAATATCAAAAGAAAATATTTTCTAGGCTTATCAAGTTTCGGAGAAAGATCTTATCACACTTCGCTCAAAAGTTTTCATCAAATTAGATAAATGTACAAAATGGAGGGAAGGATTGGAAAATTCAAAAATTCTAGATTATCTTCTATACAACTCGAAATTCGATGAGTTCAGGTAAATTCATAGCGATTTGATATTAGGAATCGGGAGTTTTCTAGAATTGCAGCCACTGAAATTGCGGCTGATAATTATCCAGAAAGTATTGATTGTTTGGATAGTTCTTCAAAAGAGATTCGAGAGTTACAGGAAGTCAGATTGAATCAGGATTCACAAGGAAGAACTCATGATTTAGAGCTCGAGCATTTTTTGGATCCTCATCAAATTAGAGAGATTCACGGAGTGTTGGAGAAGACTGGAAGAGCTGATCTGATTGAAAAAGCGGTAGGAAATTTTGAGCAGCAAAATATAAAATTGAAACACTTTCAGCTCCATCAACATTTCTCGCTTCTTTCTGAAAAACGTCGAGCTCAATTAGTCAACGAGTTTTTCGAAACTTCGAAAATACGCTCAAAAAGAGGACTTGTTGAAGTTGCGCAATCTCGTGAACCAGAACCGTTAAAGCCTGAATTGTTGAGTTGGCAAACATCCAGACAACGTGGATTGGTTAGAAATATGGAGGCGAAGAAATCATCGAAATGGGCTATTATGTTGCTTATTGGAAGACAGTTTTATCATTTGAGAAAGAGCTCAAGGGTTAAATATGAACCGTGAGTTTTTCTCTAACAATTGTAAAATTAAAACTGAACATTCTACCAAAAAAAAGTTGAAGAACCTAGATACCTGCAGAACTGGAAGGGCAATTATCGAATAAAAATGTTAAATCAGGCCAAATCCTGATATTCAGGGCGTCTAAATGGGGTCATCTCGAATCCCGAATTAAACTCACGCTTTTTTTAGTTCAAATGGTCCCAGATTGCAACATTTTATTTTTCAATAATAAAATTCCTCACAATTTTTTTTCCAAAAAAAAAACAATTTACAGCGTGAACTAGAAAACTTATAAACGTGTATTAGCACCCTCAATTTTTAAAATTTCTAGAAAACTCATCGAATACTGCACGTCAAACATCCAAACCATAATCGGCAATGAGAGTTTCACAGAACTTCAATCAATGTTCCAAGACAGTGATGAAATCGAGCACATCAGCACAAAATATCAACAAATAATTGCAAATCTACCAGATGAGGAAGATCGGCTAACTGCAGATCATTACGGACAATTCTGTCGAAAAATCTATCGATTAGTCAAATTCGAACAAACTGATCTATTTTCTTGGATGAATGCAAGACAAAAGATTCAATTAGCTGAAATGATCAAAGATAGTGGAATTGAGGATGAACAAGTTTATGAAAAATTATATGAAATATTCAATCAGACAAAAGGAGAAGCGAGAGAAGAAGCTGATGAGATTATTACTTTGGGTTGTAGACAATTTATTGGAAATATTTTGGGAGATGAAATTGCTGAAGAAATTGAGGATATGAGATGGTCCAGAAATGTTTCATCACAATATATTGCAGCTGTACTAATGATGAAGAATCAAGAATTGGAGAATTCGGCAGACGAGCAACGAAAAGAAAAACAAGAAGAAGAAGAAGATCATACAACTCGCGTAAGGTCAGTTAGAAAACACAAGTAAATGAATAAATAAATTCGTATAAATTTTCAGAGAATCTCTCTCAATTTGCAAACGAATTTACTTGGATTACAATGGAAGTTGTAGTTGCAATGGTTTTTCAGACACCTGCGATTCAACAACTCATACTTGTCAAATGTGCTCGGAAAATCGAGCTGGGCATCAATGTGAAAGTTGTGCAAAAGATTTTGAGATGATAAATTCAACGTGTGTTCGAAGAAGTTGTCAATGCAATAATCATTCGGAAAAATGTAGTGGATTGATTTGTCAAGAATGTCAACATAATACGGTTGGGGAACAATGTGAATTATGCGCTGATGGATTTTATGGAGATGCGACACAAGGGGAATGCAAACAATGTCCTTGTCCGTGAGTTGAGATTTAGGGAAATTGAAAAAACAATGACCAATTTCCGTTGAAAAATTGAAATCCTGATGTTTGAGTTTTAGAAAAATTCCGGGAATTCAGCCACGTGGCAACAGATTTAGAAAAAAAGATGTGAAAATTTTTATGAACGAACCAATTTCCAGAAAATCTGGCGAGTGTTCGATCAACTCTGAAAATATTCTAGAATGCTCAGATTGTCCAGTTGGATTTGTTGGAATATCGTGTGATATCGATAGTAAAACCTATTCACTAAATCTCTCAACTACAACAATTTTCCAACAAACAACAACTCCAATGAATAATATCAATAATTCTATTGAGGATAATGATGTTTGAGCTCGCGAGCTATAATGAAATATTAAAATATTAAAATATGCAAATTCAGGCTTCAAACCTGTTTACAAAAATAACAACTGATTCAAATTTAAAAATTTATATTCTGGAAATACTTAAAACATTCCAAAATTTCCAACACATAATTCCTTCTTCACTCAACCATACATATCTCGCTAAACATAAAAGTACATCAGTTTTTTGAAGAAAATCCACACCCTTTTGATGAGATTTAAGCCGTAGAAGTGAAGAATTTAGATCGGTTTTTGAGATGTGAATCTTGTTGACTGACGCATCTTTAATATAAAATTCATCGAATTTCAATAAATCATAGTTATTTTCTGAATTTAGATTGAATTCGAATTCGATTTCAAATATTTCTTCAGTCGTCGTTTCGAATTTTTCAATTTCGATTTGTCCTCTTTGATGAATTTCCAATACTTTTTTAGCAAATGCTCGATCTGATTTCATACCAAGTTGAATTGTTTTGTGATATTCAATCCATTGTCCAATTTTGACACCAGCTGAATTTGCTAAAATTGGTATACTTTTTCCATCTTGAGTTGTCACAAAATGACAAGTGTTTTCTTCTACAACTTTCACTCTATGGACAAATCCGATTTTTGGTTGATTGTTTTCTTTTTCGACTTTCAGATTTTGAGTACCGATATTCCATGGAGCACGGAGCATTTGAAAATGTGAATTGCTATCAAAACAATTGAAAATTTCGACAACTTCCCATAAATAATCTGTTTGTGGGTGAACTGGTTGTCTTCCACGGTTGAAAATGAGGCGAACATTGAATATTTTATCCTTCGAAAAGCGATTGAAAAGTAGATGAGGATCTCCAATCACCTGAAATTCGGGGTTTTCCATATACAAAAAATAGCCTAACAAAAAACTCACATCCCATTCCGTTGACCACGCTAAAAATTTCCAATCTTGTGCGAGCAAATTCAAATGACAATTTGAATTTGGCGCGGCGGCTTGTGACATTACAGTCACTATATTTTTATGTACATGAGCTTGAGGAAATTTTTCTTGATTTTTTCTTCGTTTACTTCCTGAACCAATCCATTTATGTCATGTTTAAACGAGATCCAGGAACCTTGAGGAAAAGGCAATCTTCGACTCAAATTGTAAAGAGTTTTGCCATGACAAATCTGAAAAACGTTAATTTTGCAAATATGAAAAATCAACCATTTTTGAATTTACCTTTATTTCATCATCGGTATTTTCGACAACAAGACCATAGAGTTTGTCAGATGTCAAAATACGCTTATTTCTATATACAGCATCTTTGAAAGTGGTTGAAATATCCATAAACCTCAAAAAAAACCTTTAGTTGCGATGGGAAATGGGAAAAAAAGAAATTCAAAAATAATTTCTGCAAACACCGCGACGCACAATTTCGGACTGGCATTTTCTATTTTCACGTTTTCCGTGATTTTCAGAGTTTTAAAGTTGTTAAATCTGAAATGTTTGATGTTTTCTGAATTCTCCAAAATGAGACAAACAAAATGATACCAAAACGTTCAATATACACAACCTTCATTCAATACATCAGTAAACCCGTAGACATAAAAACCCGGAAATAAAGAAAAAAACAAGGAAATCGGCCAATTAATTCTCGGAAGATTTGCAGAATTCCAGGCATTCTTTTCGAGCAATAAATTGATTTTGATTTCCTCCACATTTTTGGACACCAAATGGATAACAATCTTGAGTGGCGACGTCGAAATAATAGCGAGTTAGAAGTTCCATTTCGGATGAGTTGGCCGAGTTGTCGCAAAGCGCAGAGTCTGAAAAATTGAGGAAATTTTTTTTTAAGTTTTAGAAAAATGCAGATTTTGTTAGAGTTTTTTTTTTTGAAAAGTGGAAATTTTAAATATTTTTGTAAAGTGGTTGTTTCAATAACAAAAAAATTCGAGAAAAATTCCCCATGAAAATACATTTAACCCGTTTCCAAATTTTCGTGAATAAGGAAATTGAAAGCCTACATTTAATTTAAATCAATTTTTCTAGGAAATGGGAAACTTTAGATTTACAGATAACAATTTTTGAGTTCAGAAAACTCACATTTTTTAGTAAAAAATATTCTTGAAAATCATAAAAATTGATCCCAATCCATTTTTCCATTTCGAACCTATTTTTTTTCTCAATTCAAAATGTGTTACAGTAGGAAATCTCTTCTTACGAATTCAACGTAGAAAAAAGTAAGTTCCAAAAAATAATTCAATTTTCATTTCCAAATTCTCGTTCCCCAAAAAAAATCCCGCCTCACAAACCTGGTGGCAAATAACAAACACTTGGATACGTAACCGGCGACGCAAAGACTGGCGGATCAGGAAATCTCGATTTCCCTTGAACTCCAGCCAAAACAATCAGAAAGAATAACACGAAGGCAACCTGCCTCTTGTAAAGCACCATGTTTTTTCAACAAACAATCTAAACACAGAAAATTATTATGTTTGATTGAACAAACAGAAAAAATGAAAGAATAATAATATGATCCGGTATACTCATCGAGAAAGAAAAAAGGAAAAACATTGGTGATAACAATAGAAAAAACTGTGTTTTTACACAAAGTAAGTTTCTATAACTTCTTCAATATTACAAGAAGACATGACAAAAAGTAGATGAAAACAGAAGAAAAAGACAAATTAATACGATAATTACCTTGTGCGCGAGGAAATTGAAAGTTTGCGGTAAGTATAGATTTCCTCTACTTTGTAGGTCAAATCATCTCTCGCTAATTTTTTTTGAATTTTTATGGGAATTTATGATCTGCAAATTTTAGAGTTTTCAAGAAACATATTTTTGCAAGAATTTTGAAACAGTAAATTTTTCAATTGGCGGGAATTTGAAGTATTACCTATTTTCAAGTGAAAAATTTTTTTGAAACAGTGAGAAAATTTGAGAATTTTTACCACTCCCAAAAATATCATACATATTTTTGTGTAAAGTTAGAACAGGTTTGGCACTTTTTTTCGATTTCATATGAAATTGAAAAAAAGATTCTTGATGAACTTCCAAAATAAAATTTATTTGCAATGATATTTTTTTTTAATCACAATTTCTCTCAAAATAAACTGTTCTGTTTCAAAAATTTCCCATCTTCTATTCTAGACTAAAAAAAAACAATTTCTCAAAAAAATTTCAAGTGAGAAAGAAAGTGAGTAAAAATAAAAATGAGATGGCATTTTCTTGGAGAAGCGCACAGCGCAGGAAAAAGAGTAAATATGTCTACAAATATTTATTTGTACGAACATACAAAAACTCGTGTCTCTATTTTTCTAGCTATGAAAAATCAAAGATTCATATTTATTATTCACAATTAGAAAAATGTGTGTAAAATCTTATTATTAAAAGCTGAAAAAGTGAGTGAGGAATAAAAACGAGTTCTTCTTCTCGTGTATAAATTTAATAATTTTTTGTAATTTCCCATGAGCATTCTTAACACAAAATAGAGAATAAAAATGATTCGATTACAGGTCCAAGAGAAACTGTGTGAAAATAAATAGTGAAAACATTTGAATAAAAATAAATAATATAATAATTATTTGTCCTCGCTTCACAGGAAATGACCTATTTTTTTTCTTTGAAAACATATGTTCTAATTTTGGCACTCGTCAAAAATCAGAGAATTTTGGTGCAAAAAAACGGATTTCCACGTGGGTTCCCAAACCTTTTTGGTTCATTCAAGAAACTTTTATCATATCAAAGTTTGTAGTTCTCAAGGAGAAAAACTTTATAAAATCAATATTTATAATGCCACGTTAACACAGGGTGTAATTCACTACCTCAAATCGCTAGACCTCAAATTTTTCATTAATTTTTGGGTAGATCAAAAATAATTTTTCTCTAAATCTCTCGTTTTTGCGTTGAATTTCGTCGATTTTAGTCCCACCCCTAAGATCGTGTCAGGTCTCAAAAAATGCGCGAAATTTTTTGGGTAGTAAATTACACTCTGTGGTTAACCTTTGACCTTACAATTTGAAGCTTAAAATATTTTTAAAAAAAGTGCCACGTGAATTTTGAACCCCAACAGCTTAATCCAAATTTTTTTGTTCACAACAAAGTGTGTAGTTTTCGAGATGGATTTGAATAAATCGATATTTTTGATTCCACGTGGGTTTTCGGCATCAATACTTGGAATCGAACCAAAAAAATGAAAGCTTGGTGAAACTTAAGTTTTACTACTACATTAAATTCGAAAACGTGGGCTGCTGACTCGAGAATATCACCAAATCATCAGGGAACAAATCTTGATTACCTATCTATTTTTATAGAAAAAATACTGCACAAAAAATGGTGACCGAAAAGTACATGTTTTCCTTAAAAAAATTTTAAGCAAAAAATATGACAATCCAATAACTTACTTCTTATTTTTAAAATTAAAATTCATTATGAACTTTTAGAACTTTGCGCCAAAAACTACCACAAAACCCACAAATCTCATCATTCACTTCCTCCCAAAAAACTCAACAAAAACGTGATTTCTCTACAAAGTGTGACGATTCACCCAATCTTTAAAAACATGAGAAAAAGAAGTCATTAGGTTATTAAAAAACTGGATAAAATACATCAAAAGATAGATTTACTAAAAGGAAAAAAAGAAGAAAGAATAAATGTTCTTTTTGGAAAAGTATTAAAAAGTAAAAGGTATCCAGCTGTGTAAAAAGAAAAGTCAAACAAAAATAACTTGTAGTTATTTTATATTTCTTTATTATGAAAAAGAAGAAAATCTTTATTTATCTGATCAAGTTAGAAAAAGGAAAGGAAAAACTGTTATTGTGACAATTATTGATTGATTTTTCGGGATTTATCTGGGCTTCAGATCTTTTGGGAATTGTTTTTGTTATGACTAATTTAGGGTTTAATTTCAATTGAATTTTGGGCGCAAAACTCTCAGAGAAATGTGCTACAGAACTGGCGGAGTAAACGACATGTCGGTAAACTCTCGGAATAATTGCAAATCTACCAGATGAGGAAGATCGGCTAACTGCAGATCATTACGGACAATTCTGTCGAAAAATCTATCGATTAGTCAAATTCGAACAAACTGATCTATTTTCTTGGATGAATGCAAGACAAAAGATTCAATTAGCTGAAATGATCAAAGATAGTGGAATTGAGGATGAACAAGTTTATGAAAAATTATATGAAATATTCAATCAGACAAAAGGAGAAGCGAGAGAAGAAGCTGATGAGATTATTACTTTGGGTTGTAGACAATTTATTGGAAATATTTTGGGAGATGAAATTGCTGAAGAAATTGAGGATATGAGATGGTCCAGAAATGTTTCATCACAATATATTGCAGCTGTACTAATGATGAAGAATCAAGAATTGGAGAATTCGGCAGACGAGCAACGAAAAGAAAAACAAGAAGAAGAAGAAGATCATACAACTCGCGTAAGGTCAGTTAGAAAACACAAGTAAATGAATAAATAAATTCGTATAAATTTTCAGAGAATCTCTCTCAATTTGCAAACGAATTTACTTGGATTACAATGGAAGTTGTAGTTGCAATGGTTTTTCAGACACCTGCGATTCAACAACTCATACTTGTCAAATGTGCTCGGAAAATCGAGCTGGGCATCAATGTGAAAGTTGTGCAAAAGATTTTGAGATGATAAATTCAACGTGTGTTCGAAGAAGTTGTCAATGCAATAATCATTCGGAAAAATGTAGTGGATTGATTTGTCAAGAATGTCAACATAATACGGTTGGCGAGCAATGTGAATTATGCGCTGATGGATTTTATGGAGATGCGACACAAGGGGAATGCAAACAATGTCCTTGTCCGTGAGTTGAGATTTAGGGAAATTGAAAAAACAATGACCAATTTCCGTTGAAAAATTGAAATCCTGATGTTTGAGTTTTAGAAAAATTCCGGGATTCAGCCACGTGGCAACAGATTTAGAAAAAAAGATGTGAAAATTTTTATGAACGAACCAATTTCCAGAAAATCTGGCGAGTGTTCGATCAACTCTGAAAATATTCTAGAATGCTCAGATTGTCCAGTTGGATTTGTTGGAATATCGTGTGATATCGATAGTAAAACCTATTCACTAAATCTCTCAACTACAACAATTTTCCAACAAACAACAACTCCAATGAATAATATCAATAATTCTATTGAGGATAATGATGTTTGAGCTCGCGAGCTATAATGAAATATTAAAATATTAAAATATGCAAATTCAGGCTTCAAACCTGTTTACAAAAATAACAACTGATTCAAATTTAAAAATTTATATTCTGGAAATACTTAAAACATTCCAAAATTTCCAACACATAATTCCTTCTTCACTCAACCATACATATCTCGCTAAACATAAAAGTACATCAGTTTTTTGAAGAAAATCCACACCCTTTTGATGAGATTTAAGCCGTAGAAGTGAAGAATTTAGATCGGTTTTTGAGATGTGAATCTTGTTGACTGACGCATCTTTAATATAAAATTCATCGAATTTCAATAAATCATAGTTATTTTCTGAATTTAGATTGAATTCGAATTCGATTTCAAATATTTCTTCAGTCGTCGTTTCGAATTTTTCAATTTCGATTTGTCCTCTTTGATGAATTTCCAATACTTTTTTAGCAAATGCTCGATCTGATTTCATACCAAGTTGAATTGTTTTGTGATATTCAATCCATTGTCCAATTTTGACACCAGCTGAATTTGCTAAAATTGGTATACTTTTTCCATCTTGAGTTGTCACAAAATGACAAGTGTTTTCTTCTACAACTTTCACTCTATGGACAAATCCGATTTTTGGTTGATTGTTTTCTTTTTCGACTTTCAGATTTTGAGTACCGATATTCCATGGAGCACGGAGCATTTGAAAATGTGAATTGCTATCAAAACAATTGAAAATTTCGACAACTTCCCATAAATAATCTGTTTGTGGGTGAACTGGTTGTCTTCCACGGTTGAAAATGAGGCGAACATTGAATATTTTATCCTTCGAAAAGCGATTGAAAAGTAGATGAGGATCTCCAATCACCTGAAATTCGGGGTTTTCCATATACAAAAAATAGCCTAACAAAAAACTCACATCCCATTCCGTTGACCACGCTAAAAATTTCCAATCTTGTGCGAGCAAATTCAAATGACAATTTGAATTTGGCGCGGCGGCTTGTGACATTACAGTCACTATATTTTTATGTACATGAGCTTGAGGAAATTTTTCTTGATTTTTTTCTTCGTTTACTTCCTGAACCAATCCATTTATGTCATGTTTAAACGAGATCCAGGAACCTTGAGGAAAAGGCAATCTTCGACTCAAATTGTAAAGAGTTTTGCCATGACAAATCTGAAAAACGTTAATTTTGCAAATATGAAAAATCAACCATTTTTGAATTTACCTTTATTTCATCATCGGTATTTTCGACAACAAGACCATAGAGTTTGTCAGATGTCAAAATACGCTTATTTCTATATACAGCATCTTTGAAAGTGGTTGAAATATCCATAAACCTCAAAAAAACCTTTTGTTGCGATGGGAAATGGGAAAAAAAGAAATTCAAAAATAATTTCTGCAAACACCGCGACGCACAATTTCGGACTGGCATTTTCTATTTTCACGTTTTCCGTGATTTTCAGAGTTTTAAAGTTGTTAAATCTGAAATGTTTGATGTTTTCTGAATTCTCCAAAATGAGACAAACAAAATGATACCAAAACGTTCAATATACACAACCTTCATTCAATACATCAGTAAACCCGTAGACATAAAAACCCGGAAATAAAGAAAAAAACAAGGAAATCGGCCAATTAATTCTCGGAAGATTTGCAGAATTCCAGGCATTCTTTTCGAGCAATAAATTGATTTTGATTTCCTCCACATTTTTGGACACCAAATGGATAACAATCTTGAGTGGCGACGTCGAAATAATAGCGAGTTAGAAGTTCCATTTCGGATGAGTTGGCCGAGTTGTCGCAAAGCGCAGAGTCTGAAAAATTGAGGAAATTTTTTTTTAAGTTTTAGAAAAATGCAAATTTTGTTAGAGTTTTTTTTTGAAAAGTGGAAATTTTAAATATTTTTGTAAAGTGGTTGTTTCAATAACAAAAAAATTCGAGAAAAATTCCCCATGAAAATACATTTAACCCGTTTCCAAATTTTCGTGAATAAGGAAATTGAAAGCCTACATTTAATTTAAATCAATTTTTCTAGGAAATGGAAAACTTTAGATTTACAGATAACAATTTTTGAGTTCAGAAAACTCACATTTTTTAGTAAAAAATATTCTTGAAAATCATAAAAATTGATCCCAATCCATTTTTCCACTTCGAACCTATTTTTTTTCTCAATTCAAAATGTGTTACAGTAGGAAAATTCTTCTTACGAATTCAACGTAGAAAAAAGTAAATTCCAAAAAATAATTCAATTTTCATTTCCAGATTCTCGTTCCCCAAAAAAAAATCCCGCCTCACAAACCTGGTGGCAAATAACAAACACTTGGATACGTAACCGGCGACGCAAAGACTGGCGGATCAGGAAATCTCGATTTCCCTTGAACTCCAGCCAAAACAATCAGAAAGAATAACACGAACACAATCTGCCTCTTGTAAAGCACCATGTTTTTTCAACAAACAATCTAAACACAGAAAATTATTATGTTTGATTGAACAAATAGAAAAATGAAAGAATAATAATATGATCCGGTATACTCATCGAGAAAGAAAAAGGAAAAACATTGGTGATAACAATAGAAAAAACTGTGTTTTTACACAAAGTAAGTTTCTATAACTTCTTCAATATTACAAGAAGACATGACAAAAAGTAGATGAAAACAGAAGAAAAAGACAAATTAATACGATAATTACCTTGTGCGCGAGGAAATTGAAAGTTTGCGGTAAGTATAGATTTCCTCTACTTTGTAGGTCAAATCATCTCTCGCTAATTTTTTTTGAATTTTTATGGGAATTTATGATCTGCAAATTTTAGAGTTTTCAAGAAACATATTTTTGCAAGAATTTTGAAACAGTAAATTTTTCAATTGGCGGGAATTTGAAGTATTACCTATTTTCAAGTAAAAATTTTTTTGAAACAGTGAGAAAATTTGAGAATTTTTACCACTCCCAAAAATATCATACATATTTTTGTGTAAAGTTAGAACAGGTTTGGCACTTTTTTTTCGATTTCATATGAAATTGAAAAAAAGATTCTTGATGAACTTCCAAAATAAAATTTATTTGCAATGATATTTTTTTTAATCACAATTTCTCTCAAAATAAACTGTTCTGTTTCAAAAATTTCCCATCTTCTATTCTAGACTAAAAAACAATTTCTCAAAAAAATTTCAAGTGAGAAAGAAAGTGAGTAAAAATAAAAATGAGATGGCATTTTCTTGGAGAAGCGCACAGCGCAGGAAAAAGAGTAAATATGTCTACAAATATTTATTTGTACGAACATACAAAAACTCGTGTCTCTATTTTTCTAGCTATGAAAAATCAAAGATTCATATTTATTATTCACAATTAGAAAAATGTGTGTAAAATCTTATTATTAAAAGCTGAAAAAAGTGAGTGAGGAATAAAAACGAGTTCTTCTTCTCGTGTATAAATTTAATAATTTTTTGTAATTTCCCATGAGAATTCTTAACACAAAATAGAGAATAAAAATGATTCGATTACAGGTCCAAGAGAAACTGTGTGAAAATAAATAGTGAAAACATTTGAATAAAAATAAATAATATAATAATTATTTGTCCTCGCTTCACAGGAAATGACCTATTTTTTTTCTTTGAAAACATATGTTCTAATTTTGGCACTCGTCAAAAATCAGAGAATTTTGGTGCAAAAAAAACGGATTTCCACGTGGGTTCCCAAACCTTTTTGGTTCATTCAAGAAACTTTTATCATATCAAAGTTTGTAGTTCTCAAGGAGAAAAACTTTATAAAATCAATATTTATAATGCCACGTTAACACAGGGTGTAATTCACTACCTCAAATCGCTAGACCTCAAATTTTTCATTAATTTTTGGGTAGATCAAAAATAATTTTTCTCTAAATCTCTCGTTTTTGCGTTGAATTTCGTCGATTTTAGTCCCACCCCTAAGATCGTGTCAGGTCTCAAAAAATGCGCGAAATTTTTTGGGTAGTAAATTACACTCTGTGGTTAACCTTTGACCTTACAATTTGAAGCTTAAAATATTTTTAAAAAAAGTGCCACGTGAATTTTGAACCCCAACAGCTTAATCCAAATTTTTTTGTTCACAACAAAGTGTGTAGTTTTCGAGATGGATTTGAATAAATCGATATTTTTGATTCCACGTGGGTTTTCGGCATCAATACTTGGAATCGAACCAAAAAAATGAAAGCTTGGTGAAACTTAAGTTTTACTACTACATTAAATTCGAAAACGTGGGCTGCTGACTCGAGAATATCACCAAATCATCAGGGAACAAATCTTGATTACCTATCTATTTTTATAGAAAAAAACTGCACAAAAAATGGTGACCGAAAAGTACATGTTTTCCTTAAAAAAATTTTAAGCAAAAAATATGACAATCCAATAACTTACTTCTTATTTTTAAAATTAAAATTCATTATGAACTTTTAGAACTTTGCGCCAAAAACTACCACAAAACCCACAAATCTCATCACCTCCCAAAAAAAACTCAACAAAAACGTGATTTCTCTACAAAGTGTGACGATTCACCCAATCTTTAAAAACATGAGAAAAAGAAGTCATTAGGTTATTAAAAAACTGGATAAAATACATCAAAAGATAGATTTACTAAAAGGAAAAAAAGAAGAAAGAATAAATGTTCTTTTTGGAAAAGTATTAAAAAGTAAAAGGTATCCAGCTGTGTAAAAAGAAAAGTCAAACAAAAATAACTTGTAGTTATTTTATATTTCTTTATTATGAAAAAGAAGAAAATCTTTATTTATCTGATCAAGTTAGAAAAAGGAAAGGAAAAACTGTTATTGTGACAATTATTGATTGATTTTTCGGGATTTATCTGGGCTTCAGATCTTTTGGGAATTGTTTTTGTTATGACTAATTTAGGGTTTAATTTCAATTGAATTTTGGGCGCAAAACTCTCAGAGAAATGTGCTACAGAACTGGCGGAGTAAACGACATGTCGGTAAACTCTCGGATAACCGTTTTTCTTGTCCGAAAATTCGCCATCAGATAAAAATTTCAAAATTGAAATTTATAATGATTTTCCCATGAAAAATGCGTTTCAAAACATTTATGAGATTTGGATTTTTGTGTTCGTACCTAAATTTTTATTAAAGATGAAACGAGTGTAGATTGAGAGAAAATTTCGAATTTCTGTTAAGTTTTTAAAATTAAGAATAATAAATCATCTAGAAAAACGTACGTTTCAAATTTTTCCAAGGTTTTTATTGGATTCTTGTGATTATACATTACTGAATTTTTTCAGCTCTCTGAAAATTTTACGCTTCAATTTTTAATTGTTTTTTTTTTCATGCGCGCAGAAAATCGAAAATGAAGAAAAATAAGCATAGCCTAGGGGTACAAAGGAATTTTAATTGGAATTTTATTTGAGCAAAAAAATTCGAAATGAATTGAAAAATGAGAGGGATTTTTGAAATGAAATTTCGAACCAAACAATTTTCAAGAATGTTCAAAAAAATGTCACCTCAAAAGAAAAAAGCCACTTTTTATTTGCTCTTTTCTCACAAACACCAAAATAAATACATAAGCTGGTCAGGAAAAATTGTGAAAACAAAGAAAAATAAAAACCGGATTAGGTTGGGCCGAAGTTTGAACTCGAAAACTTGAACATTTTTTCGGTTTGAAAAATTGAAGAGAAAAATTTGAACAATCAGATTGATACTCCAAAGAAATATTCAAAAATGGATATTTTCACACAACAATTTACTGTTTCAAAAATTTCCTAATTTCGAATCTCAAAAATTCTACATTCTTCGACTTTTAACCTAGGAAAAATCAGTGAAAGTCTCAACCTCAAGTGCATTGTTATTTATCTATAGTTATTATCAATAAAAATTCCCACAAGATAAAATTAAAAAGTAAAACGTCGCACCAAGTGAGAATCGAACACTTGACGCGGAACAAACAAAAAATAGGCGCAAAATTAAATAAACATTAAACCCTCACGGTCCAAATTAAGTAAATACATACTTACTTTGAATTTAGGCTAACTCATAAATTCATTTTTGTTTGATGGAGAAAAAAGAATATCCGGAGAGAGATGAAAATGAAACTAATTAAGATTTCTCGAAAAAATTAGAAATTCTTTTTTGAGAAAAATGAATTTTTAATCGGAGCACACAAAAGAAGCCTTTCTTTTCCACTTAGAAGCTCACATGATTTTCAAAAAAAATTTTCAAAAATCACTGGAATATTTACTTTCAAATTTATTTTACGCTAATAACGTGATCATTTTAAATTTTTAATTCTTCAAAAATCCATATGGGATTTCAAGTGTTTCATAAAACAATGTTTCAAAAACATTCAAAACGTTTTGAAAATTTTCCCGGGGAACTCACAAATATTTTCCAATGAAATTTGAAATGTTGCATAGCGTGTAGAAATATGGATTGTTGCTTGAGTCAAAAAATTGGCTCAAAACAGCTAGAATATAGCTCTACAATAAAATACAGTAATCATGAATTCGGTATGCAAAGAATTTAAAAAAAACATGCACATACTCGGGAAAAAAGTAGCAAGTCTGGCGACAAAAGATAGACTTTTAGCCAGCTTGCGACCATTTAGCAAGCTTGCTACAATTTTTATAATGGGAAAAAATGTAGCAAGCTTGCTAAAATGGTCGCAAGCTGGCTAAAAGTCTATCTTTTGTCGCCAGACTTGCTACTTTTTCTCCGAGTCACTGCCTCCCCAAATCTACGTGTGTGTGGAAAAACGAAAAATGTCTGGCACGCTCTCACAAACACACACTCTCTCGCACACAACTTTTTACTTTTATTTCGCGAAAACGGTGCATATTAGGAGCTGATTTTTATATTTTTTCGTCGGAACCACAATATGTGTTATACATAGTTCGAAAGAGAATTTCTTCGGCTACAAACACATATGAAATGTTATAAATAAAAACGAGGTAAAAAAATTAAAATTTCATGCAAACATGACATGGTTTTTTTGAATTGTGTGAAAAACGCATGTGTTTTTTGATGACCTGGCTTATTTTTTGAATATCGAATATATGTATAATCGAGTCGTAGTTTTGTTCAGAATCTCAAGGGCTTTCAGATGATGTAAATCAATATTTATGAAATTGTGAAATCATAGAGGAGTAGGGATTTTTCGTTTGTCAATTTTTAAAACGAAATTTTCATTTTCATTTGAAAGGAACTCGAATGAAGTTTACATACGTTTTGTAGAGAATTTGTCGGGCTTCAAAATCATATATATTTCTATACACAAAAATGAAAATTGAAAGCACCGCTTTCGGTTGAAAACTCACCGCTGTTTTTCGCAACGCTACTAAACGCGATTTGTTTGTTTGGTGCAAACCCAACAAGTTTTCAACCGAAAGCGGTGCTTTCAATTTTCATTTTTGTGTATAGAAATATATATGATTTTGAAGCCCGAGAAATTCTCTACAAAACGTATGTAAACTTCATTCGAGTTCCTTTCAAATGAAAATGAAAATTTCGTTTTAAAAATTGACAAACGAAAAATCCCTACTCCTCCATGATTTCACACTTTCATAAATATCGATTTACATCATCTGAAAGCCCTTGATATTCTGAACAAAACTACGACTCGATTATACATATATTCGATATTCAAAAAATAAGCCAGGTCATCAAAAAACACATGCGTTTTTCACACAATTCAAAAAAACCATGTCATGTTTGCATGAAATTTTTATTTTTTTACCTCGTTTTCATTTATAACATTTCATATGTGTTTGTAGCCGAAGAAATTCTCTTTCGAACTATGTATAACACATATTGTGGTTCCGACGAAAAAAATATAAAAATCAGCTCCTAATATGCACTGTTTTCGCGAAATAAAAGTAAAAAGTTGTGTGCGAGAGAGTGTGTGTTTGTGAGAGCGTGCCAGACATTTTTCGTTTTTCCACACACACGTAGATTTGGGGAGGCAGTGCGAGTACACACACAAAACAAACATATAAGTTCAAAGACCAATAAACAGGAAGCGAGAGAGTATGGAAAAATAAGAGAGCAGGCAGAGAGATTGCCACCTTGTTGGTGATTGGCTGGTTTAAAAAATGGCGTCGGTTTTTTTTGCGGCAAAAAAATATCACAACACAAATAATTTTTTGTAATTTTTTTTAATTTCACAACGATAAAAGCGGAATTTCTACTTTTTTTTGAATTTTTCAAAATGTAAGATTTCTAAAAACTTATCTGAAATTTTGAGTTATTTTTCTCTAGACTCTTGGCTGAAATTTCAAATTTTTTTGAAAATATGTAATTTGAGATTTTTATCTGAATTTTTGAAAAAATTTACCTGAAATCTGGATTTATTTTTTTCTAGAATTTCAGAGTTTTTCGAGATTTTTTGAAATTTTTAAACTAAATGGAATTATCTCGAATTTTTCTGAATCTGAATTTATCTTTCTCTAGAATTTTTTGGCAGCAGTTTTAGATTTTTTTTTTGAATTTTTTGAAATCTGGATTTTTTTGTAATTTATCTGATTGTGAGGTTTGAATTGATCTGATTTGACTGATAAACAAAGATACACTTTTCTGGAATTATTATTTTTAGAAAATCAAAATGTTTTCTTTTAAAAATATATGATTTTAACCAAAAAATATCAGGTCTTACAATTCATTATACTTTTGTTGGATTTATAAAAAAAATATAAGTGTATATGTCTTGGATAAAAGTATTACTTTTAACTTTTTGCGATGATTTTCTTTCTTTTTTTATAATTGTTGTTCCAAACCGGCAACGTTTCAAATTAAACCTATCTTATACAGAAATTTGGAAATTTGTTCTGAAATTTCAGACTTTTCTTGAAGTCAAGGTTTAATTTTTGAAACAAACGGTTTTATCAAATCTAAAGCAAATAAAAAATTCTAAAGCTTTTTCGAAATATCTGCAATTTTTTTGCTTCTGAAAAATACCTTCCGATTAGTCACAGAATGCTTAATGAAATTATATTTTTTTTCAGTATCTCAACTTTGGTATCTATTATTGCTTCTGCAAAAAAAAATGTATTTCATAAAATCTTCATTCTTCCGAAAATCAATCAATTCTAAATGCAGTCGGTGCTTTTGTTCCTTTATATCCACGTGGCAATTTTGCACCATTTTGTTCAACATCATCCATCAAATGTTCCGATAAGTCCAGATTTTCATTACTTGGCAATTTTTTCTTGGCTGCAAATTTTGGTGGTATAAGTGGATCTTCTGGTTTTGCTTGATTTTCAATTTGTGGAGTAACAAAAGGATATGAGACAAGTTGAGGAGCTGGAATTGGAGGAGTTGGAGCTGGGGCAAGTTGATCGAGCTGAAAAAAAATATTTATTGAAATTTCAGGAAAATTTGAAACAGTAAAAAAAAACTTCAAAAAATAACGCACCTCTGCAACATTATCAACTATTGGCTCGATCTTCGGCGGAGCATTTTCCTTTTTCGGTGGACTTATTGATTTCGAATCACTTCCAGAAACACTCTTCCGATTTTTCCGCTTGTTTTTCTCGTTCGATCTCCAAATACAACACCAACACAAAAAACACAAAAGAATAATCAATAAAAGAAGCAAAATAATGGAAACTGTTGCAATTACCATAATTCTTTGCTGATCACTTTCATCGTCCATATTTAGAGCAGCTTTCGATATTGTGGCATTTTTCTGGAGCACAAAAATTACAATAAAATTTTTGAGACAAACTCACTGGTGTTGTGGTTTCTGGTGAATTTGATGTAGTTCTTATGGTGGCAATTGTGCTGGTGACAGTTGTTGAAGTAGTTGTTCTTGAAACTGTGGTTGAGCTTGATGTAGATGTTGAAGGAGTAGAAGTTGATGTTGTTTCTTCATTGCGAGTCGTGATGTCCAGGCTGGAAATTTTGAGAATTTTTAGATTCTTCGAATTGCGACACTCGAAAAATAGAATTCAAAACTCAAAAATTTTTTGAAACACTATGTATGTTCTGAAATTCATTTTTGATTTATAGAAATTTTGTTGGCGGAACTTTTTTTGGTTCACTCTAAAGATCTTAAGAAAAATTCACAAACTCATTTTTCAATCAAACAAAAAATCTTACAATTTCTGCAACTGATCAACAATTGGTGCCAACTTTCTTGTATACTCTGTTTCAGGTGGTCCAACCATATATTTCTCTTGCGGATTCATAACTTTAACATCCGGAATATTCATAAAAATCCCTTCTTTCTTCATTGTTTCTTCATCTGCATCACCATTTATATTAATTCCATTGAAATGCAAATTCAATAAACTTGCATTATTTCCAGCTTGGATTCTTTCATCAAAAACTATTTTCATCGAACAACTATTCACATCAACTGCATTCGAATAAATCGGAACAATAAATTGAACATTTTGAATTGGTTTTCGAAGTGAAAAATTGACAAGTTCATCTAACTTGCTAGTCAATGCTTCATTAAATCGTGTACAATGATCATCATTATAATAATCTTGCTCATATCCAGTTGCATAAATTGTTCCAGAAATTGTATCACTTCTTTGAGGAGCTTCTAGGAAAACTTCGTTCGTTGTATATTGCAGGAATATTAATTTTATCGAGTCATCAATTGGGATCATACATGACAACTGTTTGTATAGGTACAACACTCGGATGTACTGTAAAATCAATAATAAAAATCCGAAAACACCTTATCCTACCCGCAAAAACATCTACAGTACTGCTCGAGATAAAAAGGTAACTCACCGATTCCCAATCAGCTGCTCGATCCAGAACAAAAACAAAAGTTGTGTCTTTTGTATATCCAGATTTTGAAGGAGAACCGAAACAATTTGGAAATCCCGTGTAAACCGGTTGACTTGATTTGAGCGATTGAGCAGTTTTGAAATATAGAGCAGCGAATAAAATGAATAGATTTTCTTTTTTCATTTAATTGCGATCGTGTGGTTTTCGTGAAAAAAGACAAGAAAATGAGGCAAATTGGATTGTTTTTTTTTTTTGAAAAAAAAGTGGAACACGTTTAGGTCAAGTAAAAATAATTTATTTTTATTTTTAGACAATTTCTTTGCTTTTGCTGATTGGGGATTTCGAACGGGATGGAGTTCCAGAAGTTGGAGTTCGAGAATTTGGAGTTTGTTCTCTCGATGGATCAATCTGAAAGTTGAAAGGTTCATAATTAAATTCAATAATAAAATTACAATATCTAATTTTTGAAACAGTAAAATTTCTCAAAACTTGAAAATTAAGAACATGTTTCGTCTTTTCACAAATATTAATCAAAATAAAGTTTACATTATTTTCCTAACAAAAATTTTGAAACAGTGAAATTCTCCGCTCCCTCAAAACCCACATAAAATTCATCAATACTATCCGGTCCGGACAACGAAACTCTCGGCGGTGATCTTCCAGGTGTTCCAGATTTCGGTGTTTTTGCAGTCGGACTTTTTGATCGACTCTCAGTCCGCTCTTTTCTTCGATCCGCCGATTTTTTCCACATAAAAAACCAGCAACAAATACAAATCACAATCATAATTACAGCCAGAACAACCAATCCAATAATGATAATAGTTAGAAAATCGGTGTTTTCTTCTTTGATTTGCTGATTTTGATTGTGAAGATCAGAAGAAATGTTAGAATTTGTGGGTTTTCTGGTGGATTTTTGAGGTGTGATTTGAATGTTTGTTGAGTTGTCAGGTATTTCAGTGATGTTCTGATAGCTGTAAAAAATCAAAGAAATTGATTTTTTAAAAATCAAAGAAATTGAAGCATATGCCAAGAAAATAAGAGTTAATTTTAGATCAGAACTTTTTTGAAAAACTTACAGAACTTCAAGATTTTTCACAATATCCTTAACTTTCTCATAATATGGATTTTTTCTAACTCCACTCATTAATGGTTCATCAATTTTTATAATTTCCGAATCTTCAATTCCAAATGCAATTCTCTCAAGTTCTTTGGTTTGTTTATCAGGTTTTCCATCAAATTGAATTCCATGAAAACTGAAATTTTGTCCAATATTAAATGTATGAATTGTTTGATCGAAAATTTGAAACATTGAACAATCATCTCGATCAGAAGCATGGTTAAAAATTGGAACTATGAAATGAACATTTTCGATGGATTCGGAATAATTGACGATTTCACGGAGTTTGGAAGTTAGAGCGGATTTGAATCTTGGACAGTGATAATAGTTCAGTAGGTCTGGAAAATTCAAAAATGTAAGAGGAGAGGTGTTTGATTCTAATAACCTTGATCAAACCCGCCAGCAAAAATAGTATTCGGAACATCTTCAATATTCAATGGTCCTTCCAAATAATATTCATTCGCTGTATATTCCAAGATCAACACTTTGAATTGTTCATCGTGAGGAATTGAACATGTGAATTGTTTCAGAATGTACAAAACCTCTTCAGACTGAAACGAAAAAAATTCCTGGGAGTTTTTGACAGCTGAATTTAGACTGTTTCGGGAAAAAGATATAATTTGTCTGCTTTGGGTAAGAATCAGACTATGCCCGATTTTTGAGATAACATTTGAATGTGTCCACAAAAATTCTGAATGAACTTCTTTAGAGTAATAAGCAAATATGTGTTCTTCAAAAATGACCCGAATTTTGGGTCCGTTTTAAAACCTGCTATTTTTCTCTAGACACTTTCGTCTCAAAATTGTCATAACTCACAGGTTTTGCAGCTGTCCGATCTATAACATACACAAAATAAGTTGGCTTGGTTTCAAAAATTGGGCGATTTGAGTTCACGCATTTCGGATATTGTTTATTCAATCCAGTGGCACCGCAAAAAGTTATAAATTGTAAAACGAGAATGTAGAATAGAAGTTTGTTTTTCATTGAAAAATATTTATTGAGATACTCTTGGTTTTGTGTATTTTTTTGATAGATTGATAGAAAAATAAGAGAAGAAATGATTGATTTTTTGGAGGACATCTGGATGGACTCGTTTTTTATTGTGTCACGTTCAAAAAATGATACAAAATTAAATTTTACATTCGTATATTGAATTTGAAAAAAATCAATAAAGCAAATAAATTAATCCAGAAAAAGTTTGGCGAATTCGAAGTTGAAGTTGTTGTTCTGTTTTGCAACGAGTTTTCCAGGCTGAAAATTATAAATTTTTTTCGAAACATATTAGAAAAACTATTCATAAAAACTAATTGATTTGCGGACTTCCAGAGAATTGCAGTTAGAAATTAGGTGGATAATGTTATTCTCTAAATTTCTTTGGACGTTCTAGATGATTTTGTGACAGCTATCGAAAAATATGGGAATACTTTTAGGTAGAGAATTACTCTGGGAGTAGGTTTGAGAATAGGAATTTGAGGAAATCAATAAAACAATGTTCTGTAGAATATTTTTCAAACTCACAATCTTTGCAATTCCTTCACAATTGGTGTCAGCTTTCTTGTATATTCAGTTTCTGGTGGTCCAACCATAAATGTTTCATTAGGATTTATAATTCTAACATCTGGAATATTCATAAAAATCCCTTCCTTTTTCATTGTTTTCCCATCTGCGGTGCAATTTATATTAATTCCATTAAAATGCAAATTCAATAAACTTGCATTATTTCCAGCTTGGATTTTTTCATCAAAAACTTTTTTCATTGAACAACTTTTTGCATCAACTGCATTTGAATAAATCGGAACAATAAATTGAACATTTTGAATTGGTTTTCGTAGTGAAAAATTGACAAGTTCATCTAACTTGCTAGTCAACGATTCATTAAATCGTGTACAATGATCATCATTATAATAATCTTGCTCATATCCAGTCGCATAAATTGTTCCAGAAATTGTATCACTTCTTTGAGGAGGTTCAAGAAAAACTTCGTTCGTTGTATATTGCAGGAATATTATTTTTATCGAGTCATCAATTGGGATCATACATGAGAACTGTTTGTATAGGTATAAGACTCGGATGTACTGTAAGGAGTTCTGATTTGAAAGATGGGAAAATCCGCTAACTTCTGACAAATTTGACTTTTTGCTCAAAATTTAAAAAATTTGAAAAACGACCATCAAATTTGAAATTGTTTGTGTTCATGTGTAAATATTTCTGCCCAAAAGTTTTTAAATTTTATGCTAACTCTAAACTCTTGGCCATCGTTTCAAAACTCACTGATTCCCAATCCGCTGCTCGATCAAGAACGAAAACAAAAGTTGTATTTTCGATATTCTCAAAATTTATTGAATAATTTGTGCAATTTGGAAATCCAGTGTAAATCGCTTTATTTTCTGCAATCGATTGAGAATATTTGAAAAATACAGCAACGAATGCAATAAATAACACTTTTTTCATTTTCATTTCAATTTCAAATTGTTTTCAAAGCGCTTGCTTTATATTTCAAATTTTTTTGTTTTGATAAATTTTTCGTAACATGTTTTTCATTTTTTTAGTCAATTGTTTAATAAAAAATGTTCTCCGAACGTGACCTAGTTTCAAATATTCAACAACAAAAAAACTAGATAATGTTGGCATTTCTTTTTACAGTCTCTTTAAAACCCAAACTCAAAAAATAATTGCTAATGAGAGGCATACTTTTTCTATTCCTAATATTTATTCAACTACCATTTCTAACAAAATCAATAATTATTAACCAATATCCCGAATGTAAACCTCCCAAATATTCTTCCGCAAATTTTCTACCAACAACTTTCGTATTTGTGATTGATAGAACAATGTTTTGGAATACGGTATGTTAAATTGCAGATGCGCTTCACTTCTCTTTTGCGTCTCTAAAAAAATTTTTAAAAATGTTTGCAGTATGAATGTTATTTATATCTTCTCAAAGCATTTTCTTGTGAAATTCCTGTCGATGAAAAATTGAAAATAATAATTTTTCATTATTCTGAAACTGAAAATTATATCGAAGGACCTTTGGATAGTGAGCAAATTGTCAAACATATTTATCCAGTTGAAAATGAACAAAGTGAGTATTTTTCCGGGGAGGTGACTGAATAGAAAAATATATATGATCTGTGAAAAAGAAAATGCTATGACTACTGTAGATTTAATACAAATTAGAAGCTATTTTGAAGCCAAAAGTTCAAGCTACTGTAGATCAATTTCATAAATTTTGAGGGCGAAATTCGGGGCCTAAAAACTACAATAACCCAATTTTTTGCAGATCAATACAATTATGGCTACTGTAACCGCTTCCATGATGCATTAGATGAACAAAAATCGAATTTTTCCGATATTTTCTCAAAATACCAGAAAAATATTCAAATAATAGTTCCATTAATTGAAGATTCAGATGATTCAGATGATACTCAAGATTGTTCAATGATCAAAATTTTCAAAAAAACTTTCCAAAATGTTTCAAATGAAAATGTGATTTTCAATGGAATTAGTATAAAAAAAATGAAACATGAGAAGGTTAATGACGAAGATAATGTATTTTTGAGAATCGATGATATTTCTGTATTGGATCCGAGAGAGAAATTGATCAAGGATGATGAAGCCGGAAATCAATATGTGGGGAATGTCAGGTTTATTGTGCAAGCATTGGCGAATTTGTGAGTTCTTTTTCGGGAATTTTTAAAATATTTGAAAGTTTGTTTTAGCGTTGCTAGCAAAATTTCGGACAGTGAAAATTTTATCGAAGAATTGGCGCTGAATTCTACAGTAAGTTGAAGGGTTTTTTGGAAAAATCAAAATTTGAAGAATTAAAAATTTAGTTTCACAAGGAATGGTTTTCAATGTTCCCCCAAGGAAAAAATCGAGAGTATGTGGAATGTTGAGGGTTCCCGTGGGTAAGAAAAACCCTAACGGGAATAAGGAGAAAAATGCCTTATTCTCGAGAAAAAATGTATTTTAGGTCGATTTTTACACCATTTTTTGATTTTTAGAGCATCTGTAACTCGATTTTGAATCTATTTCATGAACTTTTCAGTCGTGGAAGTTGTTCAGAATGGTCGATTACGTGTTTGTGAAACTTTTTATCAAAAAATTAGACATTTTTTGAAATTTGGTTTTTTTAGTCGGGGTTTTTCTGATCAAATGGTCACCAAAAAACACAAAAAATAATTTTTTTCCATTTTCAAATGAACGGAACTTGAAAAATTTATGACGGTCAACAGACGTAATTTGGTCCGTAGAATCCAAAAATCATAGTCTCGATTCACACAAACTTCTCCTTCACAACGAAAACGTTGATTTTCTATGAATTTTTCAAACTGGATTTTTGATTTAGTGGACTTTTGGGACCAAAATTATTTTATTCCTAATTTTAGTCGGAGTAATACTAAAGTACGCCGTTTGCGCTACAAATGGATTTTTTAGACTGACATTTTTCATTAATTTTGAAAAAAGTTTCGATTTTTCTAAAAAAATTTCATCGCAAAAATCAATAACACCAAAATTTTATAAAACAAGGCATTTTTCTCCTTATTCCCGTTAGGGTTTTCTACCCATGGGAACCTTCAACATTCCATATACTCTCGATTTTTTCCTTGGGGGAACATTGAAAACCTTTCCTTGTCAGAAAAATTCAGCGAGAGAATTGAAAATTTTAGGTTTTTAAAAATACTGTTGAACTTCTAGAAAATTCTGTTTTTCAGAAAAATCTGAGAATCTTATTAAAGAATTTTTAATTCAAAAAAACTCCCTAACATTTTTTTAAAAAGTTTGTATCCCATTTTCTTCCAGGATTCCTCAATTTCCCTAGAACAACAGACCGAAAACGATGAAAACAAGGCAAATCTCATATTTATCGTAGTTTTAATTCTTGGAATTCTCGCAGTTATCATGATTGTAGTTTGTCTAATTTGCTGGTTTTTCATGTGGAAAAAATCAAAAGACAAAAAGAAGACTCGAAAATTGAAAAGCAGCGAGCCATCAAAAGAAAATGCTCAAAAAACTCCACCAAATGTTTCATTGTCTGGAATTGATAGTATTGATGAGTATTATGTAAGTTATCTGAAATATAAATATCATATTTTTGTTATTTTTATAGATTTCTCAATCTGCCGAGCCCACAACTGGTTCAAAAAGCCGTGAGCCAATTTTCGCATCTGGAAGTCGTGAACCAATCCAGCCTTCAAGAAGCCGTGAGCCAGTCTAATCAGCCTTCCAAACTTAAAACTTCATTCATAAGATTTCCCGGATATAAATAAAACCATTCGATTTTTAACAAGAATAAATTAATAACTTTGAACATAACTTAATTTAGATATCACAAATTCCAAGTTCTAGTTTTGCTGTTTAAACATAGATTCCCACCCACAACAAAAGGAAAAGTGATCCGAAGCCAAGGAAAAATGAGGCAAGAGTGGCGACGGTGACATCTTTGACAAGGCTACGGCTCGCTTTGGTGGCTGTGACCTGCAAAATTGGATAGGTGAGATTTGGGTGGATGTTTGGAGAGGGAGGGGTGGTGGATTTGAGTTTTCAGAAAATTTAAAACTTGAATTTTTTATCAAATTTTTAGTTCCCTTTCGAATTTGAGATTAACTTTGTTTAAATAAAAAATTATTCAACATTGTGGAAATTTCAAAAACGCCGTAGTTTCTTCAAATTCTCTCACTAACCTGAGCAACGGTGAAATAGGCGATCAAAAGCAATCCAATTCCACACAATGTGATTGTCAAATGTGGGAAGCTCGAGAAGTGAACCTGAAATAATCCAATTTTTGATTTTTCAACAAAAATATTCAAATAAAAACTCACCGGTGCGTGGTATTTGTTCATTTTCGAAACATCCATGGCTGAAAACCTGAAATCAATTTTGGATTGAAAATTGGAGATAAAAATAAAAAATATTCCGATATTCGAAATCCGCTTGAAACGGTGAAAAATTTAAAAAAAAACGGATTTTCAGCAACTTTTATAGACAGAAAAATGAAAAAAAGTAAGTATGGTACAATGGGGAATGGCGGGAACTAGAATCGTTTTGAAAAGTCAAATTTCTACACAGGTTTTGGACATTCGTATATACATTAGAGTTTGATAATTATGATATGATTTTGTTCAATATTTGATTAGAAATCTCGATCTGGGAAGACGATTGGAGCAACAAGGGTCCATGAATAGAGAGCAACACAAACCCATGATGAAACCATTTTTACCCAAACTGATGCCATGTTTGAATTCAAGTGTGTCAAATCGTTGTCAGGTCTGCAAAAAAAACAAAATTTTATTTTTGAGAACAATTTCGACTCGTGGATCAGGTAGAAAAATAGTTCTTGAAATTTTTCCTAGACTATTTATTACGTGTAAGTCATAGTTCATTGAACACAATGTAATGTGTTGTTTTTGATCTCCACGTGGTTTTTCCAAAAGTACAAAACATCAAAACCCCTCTACCGATAATCGGTATTAATCTGTTTTGTTTTTACCCGAATCAATCGAACTAACTCCATATTTTTGTGTTTTGAACGATCATTTTTCCATTTTAATGTTTCTAGAAAAAAAACTCACTTATACCACGAAGTCAACGTCATCATCACATACAACGAAGCGAGAGCAAACATGAAATGGAAGAAACTGTATGAATAGGCAACACCTTCTTCTTCATTATCCCAAACTTGTCTTTCAGTGTCGTCAGCTGTAAGAAAAAATTTGGATTTAGGAGAATTATAATCAGGAAAAATTTGTCAAAAGTTCTTGAAGTTTCGAATAGATATAGATTTTTGAAAATTTGATGGAGTTGAGAAAAATGTTGTTGTTCAACAGAAAAAAATATTTTTCGAACTTTGCTGACACTCGAATATCTATGTATCTAGATTCAAATTTTCAGAGAATTCTGACACATTTGTTTGAAAAAGCCACCACAAAAAACACACAGGGATAAATCAAAAGGACGTGGAAAACAAAGGAAAAAACATGCACGAACCACTATTCAAAACATTTGACGAACTTAATTGAATATTTTCGTCGTTTCCACTTCCGCCAGTGATTTTTCCAAGAGAAGTATTCGAAGAATTTCTGATCGAAGCATAAAGAAGACAAGCAAACCACAAGAATAATGAGACAATTGATTGAGCTGGCAATGGAACTCCGAAATGTTTCTCATCATGACTTGGATCAGTTGAATTTTTGCTGCTAATAATACTAATCAACGATGGGTTGCATTGTTTATCTGGATTATTGATAAGAGCCGCCCATGTCAAATAAATAACATATCCGGTTATCATAACAGCTTGAATAAGACCACTTCTTGGATTGAATTCTTGAACAGCTGGAGAGAGTGAGAGACCTGTGATACCAATGCAAAGCAATGAATTGAAGATAATGAAGAATCTTGGGAGACCACATCCTTCACCGGTTGTATAGAAAATGAACATGAAAATGATTGCAACCAGAGCTAGAATGAATCCTCCAAAAGTGAAGCTGATCAAACCGGCGTAGCAATATCTAGAATCTGATTCTTCATATGATTCGATCAAAGAATCAGCAACACCGTGAGCGAAGTCAACGATCAAGATCAATTGAATTAGGATAAACAAAAAGCCTCCAATCATTCCAATCCACATCAATGCTGAAATGTTTCAAATTAATTTTAGGCACAACTTCTACTGATAAACTTACGAGTTGCCAAGCTTTCACTTCTGATGAAAAAGAACATGACGATCAAGGCGGTCAATAGAAGATATTTGAAAAACCAGAAACCATTTTGAATCTTTGATCTAGCATCTTTCGAATCCTTGACTCCCAACATCATCAACATGAAAATCAAGAAAAATGAGGCGGTGGCAGCACAAACACGATAAACTGCTTGGAATCCGGTGGCATGAGCGCAAGAGATTCCCAAACCTTTGCAAAACCAATCATTCTGAAAAAACACGGATTCTCTGGGACAATTCTGGAGATTATTCTTACCTCAGCCAGCTTATTTTGAATAGCTGGAATAAGCATGAGACATGAGAGGAATGTGCTGACGAATAACATCAAAGCATACATGATACGAGTTGTGGTTGAAGATTTGGACGATGGGCAGCAAGCGCAGAGCGAGCATGCTGTACTTCCAAAACAACAAGCGGCTGACTGAAAATTTTGAAATTATTTTGCGATTTTCAAATATCTACAAACGGATAAGATCTAATCTGAAATAGAATCAGATCCAATCCACAAAATATTAGGATTTCTGATCTCTATGTCCAATGAAGACATTTGAAGCACTAAAAATATTTTTAAAAATGTATTATGATATCTACGTTGCCTAAATTTGGAAAAATCGATATTTTTAAGTCACACTTTTTTTCAATCATTTTATCCACCTAACCCTCAAACTTACCGCCGCCAATGAGGGTATAGCGAGTAAGGCACCCATAGTTTTCTGGAATTAAAAAAATTATTGCAAAAATCACGCTGAAAATCGATTTACAGCCAAGACAAACAAAAGAAAAAATGAAAACTAGTCATTTGACGTAGTTGGCGCGTTTGTGGTAGCCTGCATAAAAACGCGTCAGTCTTCGGTTGTTTGGCACCAGAAATGTATGATGATTTTGAATTTCCATTTTTTCTTTTGGTTTTTCACTTCTTTCCTGTGGTTTCGGGTTTTCTTGATAGAGAATATGGTTTTTTGCAGATAATGGCGTTGTTGAAATTGTCAAAAACCAGAGATGAGGATATGCTCGCCCAGGAAACTGTTGAAGAGCAAGAAACTTTCCAACAAATGCCAACTGCTGAGAAACGGCTCATGGAAGCCCCGCAAATGGTAGGTTTTTTGGAATCATCTGAAAATTCTAGATCTCGTAATTTCAGCCGAACACAATTGTCGCTCACGAATTGTTGTCCGAAACTTCACGAATGAACCCAAAAATCGAGAACTATCTCAACGCGCAACGTTTGATCTCTGGAAATGCGCAATGCGAGCAACTTTTGTTGGAACTCAACTCGGCTTCTCAACTCAATCGTGGTCCAGAAGGTGTTTACGAGTCATCGCGCCTTCATTGGGACATGTTGCTCAATCGTGACGAGACCATCTTCCCATCCGATTATTTGAACTTTGACGCCAAAATGAAGCGCTAACTTATCTTCTTGTCTCATTTATTTATTTATTGATTGATTTTTTTCCCGGTTTTTATCCATAAACTCCTAATTTTCTTGGATGATATGAAATCGTGAATCAGGTTGTTTTTCCTGTAAATGTAATATTTATCGATTGTTCAAGCAGCTTTTTCCGGTTCCATAAAATATAGTTTTCAGCATAAAGAAAGCAAAGAAATGATGAATAGAATGACGACTGGAAAAGTCGAAAACCCATTGCATTTATCATTCAGAAATCCACATTGGCCGCCAAATATGATTACACCAGATAATGTGTTGGATTATTTTTGCATTCAAGCCAATCATTTTTACGATATGGGATCTTGTAATCAACAAATTCGAATGCAAAATATCAATCGACCAGTTGAAGAATGTCTAAGAACAATGGCCGGAATTCAATATATTCTTTGGCATGCACAACCTCCACTTTATATTATTTGTAAACAACGAAGAAATAATATCAATAATGTGACACCTCTCGCCTATTATTATGTTATCAATGGAAATATTCATCAAGCACCAGATATGTATTCTGTAGTTCAATCGAGACTGTTAGGATCTTTGGAACCTTTGAGAAATGCGTTTCAAGAAGTCACAAATTATTTGAGGTATAATACGGCGAAAGGTTATTATTGGGAATTCAAAGGGAGGCCGCAAGTTAAGAGAGAGAAAAAGGAGACAGAAGATGATGAAGAGGAGAAGCCGATAGAAGAAAGAAGCACGAATTTTCAAAAAACTAGGACTTTTATGCTTCTCGATCAACTTTTAGCTGAATTACCAGCAGATGAAGCAATCGAGCCACTTGAGGTATGTAATTCAAGATTGAAAAAAAATATCATAAAAAGCTCAATTTTCAGCTAAAACCTGCCACTGCAACAACATCCGTAAAAGAGAAAAAAGCTCCCGTTTTCGCTGAGCCAACTGGTAGAGGAAGTGGTAAATCTGCTGCCAATCACGAATAATTGGATATTGAAACTTCGTGGCTAATTGTTATTTCGTATGTTTTTTTTACGGGTTTGAATATTTATTTTATGAAAAGTTATACTGGATTTGTGCAAAAACCGCATGTTGATGCGCAAGTATATTCAGCGATCAGAGCATGATCCGATAAGCAACGACCACTTGATTTATAGGTAGAACAGCTGGAAATGTTTGAATTAAAAATCCTAATTTTAGGTCATTTTTTTAGTTTTGTATAATGATTTTTTATCAGAAATTCAAACCATATTAGTTAAAAAAAATCCTAAATTGATGTAAAAATGCTAAATTCAACTCACTCTTCTGGTGAAAATCTATCTGCACACGGTGTTATTGTAGAATTCCCGCACAATCCAAAAGTTGTCGCACACATAACTTTCAGTTCCGAATTTGAATAATTCGAACATCCCGAGTTTTTCAAATTTGTGCAAGTGTCCCTTAAAAATGTTCGACACATTCCGGGCAAAAACAAAAAAAACTCACAAATCTAGTAAATTTGCGCAAGCTGTGATGTTCAAGTCAACTGAAAAATTGAAGTTTTGTTGGCAAAATATGGGGAAAATTACGAACCATATCTGTATTGAAATGTAAAAGTTGTTGTGTAATAACGATTATAAGAGAAAACTGGCAGAAAATTCGAGTCGCTTTGAAGAATTTGATTATTGAATTCAGAACAGCAATATCTGAAAATCAATAGAAAATTGCTACAAATCTACAGTAATCCTATTGTTATTTTAAAATGATTTTCTCTGAAAATTGCACTTTTTAAATAATTTTTGATTACAAAATCTAGTTTCATCTGAATGTTATCAAGATATAAAACTGACAAAGAACCTCGAGCTCAGTTCAAATATAATCCATTCTTTTCTCACCTAGTCTGTGTCATTGTCTTATCAAATAACAGTTTTGGCTCAATTCCATTAAAAGTACAACCATAACCACATTGTGTATTATTCGCAAAAGTGATCCGAAATTGAATTTGTTTTTCATTTGGCGCTTTTATCCAATGATTACAATAAGTAAACGTGGAACGAGCTGTTGCTTTATTTGAAGCGTCGCCAAATGTATAGGTAACACTTTTCCATTCTGAACTTGCTTCTAGGATTTCACCACATGTGTAGTTTGCTTTTTTATCGCAAAGAGTGCCAGCAAAACTGTAGGGACAATTGCAAATTGAGCAGTTGGATGGGTTCGGATATCCTCCGTTTTTACAGTCGAGTTGAGGAGATGGGCCTAGAAAGCATGTGAAAGATGTTATGACGTGGAAAAGGTGAACATATATCTTTGGAAATTCTGGAGCCAGTTCAAAATCTCACTGTTTCAAATTTATTTTAAATTTTGGTTTTTGCATAACAAAGTTTGTAGTCTGAACTGGAAATTATTCATGAATATGAGAAGAATAGATTGTAAAGTTTCAATGATCACATCATCCTAGATTAACAATGCAGAACTCAAAAAGCGGATTTTTGCCACGTCATAACCTTTTTCTCAGAAAGTTCCCCTCTGGGCACATAGATTCTGAGTCTGGTAACTCACATGAGCAACTATAATGTTTGTTCAACATCTGAATATCCTTAAAAGTTACAATTCTTCCACCCATCGTATAAATCATCAAAGGCTCTTTCGGCACAATTGAATCAACTCCGCCAGTTGAAACAAATGCTCGACCACTATAATGCATAAAACTTCCATATTCATAATCTATTATATTTGTGCTGGTAAGCGCTGTGTATTTCACAAAGTTTTGCTGAAAAGCTTTGGGATGAGAAATATTTCATTGATGTTCAAAAGTACCTGCATATCTGTGTCTACATCTGTTAGATCAATAGTGACATATAAATCTCGATCAGATCTCATTTGTGAATGAAAAACTCCTAAACAATGGGATAATTCGTGAGCAGCAATACCTTGCAAATCACAACCTGATCCTAAAGATAATATTTGTTCGCCTCCAGTCATTCCAACATTTGAATAACATCCGACTCCATTTATTATTTTTACACGATTTGTTGCTGTTGAATTTTGAACGAAATTGATGCATGTTTGTTGCGAGATAAATTGCATTGCATTTATCACAATTGATTGCATTGTAGCTCCCAAACTTGAATCAAAATAATAATAAACAATATTATTCGGCCAATATGGAGCGGAATTCAAGATTTGTCTCTTTTTCCTTCCCGATGATGAGTTTGTCGAAAATTCGGCAATTTGCAACTCATTTAAATTTATATCACCTTGAAACAAATAATCATTCAAACCAGCTTGCTCATTGATCTCATAAAGATCTAAAGCTGGCGGATTGTTTGTTACTTTGACTTTCGGATAGCTTTTGTGTAGAATTTTTGAGTGATTTTTGGAGACACCGTCGATTTTTTGGGCTTTGCGAAGTTTGGCGAGTTGCTTCTTTCGTTTGTTGGGAGTGCAACCGCCGAGACTCTGGAAATTTGTTAGGGGAATATTTTTGTAAAAGTTTGGTCTGAGTATTTGGTTGGATATTTTTGATGAAAATGGAAAACTTGAAATAGTGAATCAGAAACTAAAGAATGGCTTCAGGGCTATTGGAAAAAATTTAAAATCGACCAAAAAATTCTAGTACAGTAACCAAATTTCTTTGAATACATATTTAATACCTCAACCAACCTTTTTCAAAATTTTCCTGGTTTCCGGAGCCAAAGTATACACTGGTTTCTCAGTTGTTGTAGTTATCGTTTCTGTAGTTGCCAATATTTTTGTTGTTGTACTTGGCCATCGAAACTTATACCTATCTTTCTAAAAAAAATGCATCAATAACTTTGGAAATTCATCTGAAGCTTCCCAGTCTCACCTCAAAATCTTCATCTCTCGAATCACATTCTACAAATCGATAAGACAAACAAAACAAAAAACTAATCGAAAACACCCACAAAAGTGTCATAAGTGAGTAAATTTTTGAAAAACCCCCTAAAAATTTGAAAATTCGTGTTATAATCCGATGATCTCACTAAACATTTTTATTGTGAAATGAATTGGTTTTTTAACTGTGGTGTTCCTTTGGAAAAGAACGGGACCATCGAAATTGAAACAGGCAAAAAAATTAAATCAAATTTTATTAGCTGTATTTGAGGTTAAAAGTGAGATATGAATTTCATCAGCGTTTTTGTTCTTCAAGAAATATTGATCCATTCCTTCGGTGATTCCCTGAAAATATAAAAATAGGATATTTCGAGAAAATTTTGAATCGGACCAAGGGATCTTATTTTTGAACCTGTTAGAATTTATCTGTGCCACCAATACACCAAAGAGTACTGTCGAGTGTAAACGCGGAGGGTCGTTGTTTTTCAGAATTTTTTTCCACAAGCATAACATTTTTGTCCTTATGTTAATCATAACACCTTCTTATTTCTTCGCCCTCAATCTTCTATTTTCTCAAAACTTCAAACTCCTACCTGAATACAAGTTATGATAAGTGTAACAATCGGTGCAATTTGATTTTCATGATAAGCGACTGAAATTGCAGCACTGATAAAAAGCGCGATCTTCACAGCAGCTTGCATAAAGTTGATAACATCTCTCAACCACCATCTTCTCTCAGTTTTCTTGTCGATATATTTTATCAAATTTTCGACCAAATCGAACGTTTTCGTGATTTTGTTCTTGAGACTTTCTTGATCAACTGGAGCGATTCCAGGATCGGAAGAGCTGCTTGTACCTTCTTCGTTTTTGGATGTGTCGGGATTTTTTGAGACAACGACGAGTTGGGTGAAGGAGTGGGAACGAGATCGGGGTTTTTCTTGAGCGATCACAGCGACCTGGAAAATTAGAAAATTTTTTTTCAAGTTCTTCAAAAATGAAGAAGTTCTTAATTTCAGTGTTCCTAAACTTAGTTCTAAAAAATTTCAATGTTTCAAAAATGTGACCTCCCACCAAAAATCAATATTTTTTTGGAAAAAATAATTTCAAGAACCCTTTTTTGCCACGTCATAATTTTTTTCATTCTAAATAAATCCTACCTCTTGAATAATTCTGGCTAACAATGATAATTCATAAGCGACAGCTCGAAGCATTTCATTTTCAGAAGGTGGAATGTTCAAATTACCGTGCACTGTAAATTTTATTTTGCTCTTTTTTTCTCCGAAATTCTGTTTGAACTCACTGCACAAATGATTTATTTCCAAAACACAATTTTTGACATGTTGATAACAATATTTTGATGATTGTTTGGTTTTGAGATCGCGTTCCAATTCGTATTGAAAGATTTTGAGAGCTTCTTGCATCTAAAAAACTAACAATTAGAATTTGAAAATGAAACTCCGTGAGCAAATACGAAAAAAATTCAGTTTCTTGAAACGAAGCTCTTATAAATGTAGCCCACAATTTTTATTTTAACTTGAGAACTTTCATTTTCAGAAATCCTTTCTTACCCTAATTAAATAAGATCTAATTGGCCTGAGTTGATTGATATACTCAGCTTGTCTGGTTCCAAAAACATCACAAGTTCGATTCCAACAATCTCTTGATTGCATTGTTGGCGGCTCGGATTCAATTATGACTTGAGTTGTTGAGGTTCCGATGTCGACTGATTTTTTTCGTGTTTCATTTGCAGCTTCAGTTGACTGAAATTTTTTAAAAATTTTTTGAAGAGTTTTTACTGCTTGAAAATTAGGAAAACTCCAGAAAGTCCACTGTTTCAAAATTTTAATATACTAGAAAATTGAAAAACTGCAACTTCTTGCAAGTATCTAGTGTCAAAATATTCCTATTTTTTCAAAATGGTCCGAACTGGCCACTTTTAAAATTTCCTTGACTAATTCAAAACTTTCCCAAAAATTACCTCTTCATGAACGAAACCTTGATTTTCTGTCATAGTTTTTTCTCAATTCGAAAAAAGTTGAATATAGCGAAATAAAAAAGTGAGGAACTGATAAGAAAAATAATAGTGTTTACATTGTTATGTAGCTAATAAAAAAATATTTCGAAACAAAGTTTTCTTTTGGAAAAAGTATGCAAGTAGTTCACATGTCAAGAAGAATTACAGTAACACAATAACTTGAGGAATTTATTATTGTTATTTTCGATTTTTTGTCCTTTCCATTTTGACAGATAAGATTTCAAGTGTTACGAAACATCAGAAAAAGTGATATAAAAACCGCGCTGAAAAGTTTTTATATAAAAATATTTTATTTTGCAAATGTCTAATATTTCACAATATTTTGGATTTGATAATCGATTTTTGGATTGTTTCAGGCCTATTTATAGGAGTATAAGAATGCCACTGGAAAGGTTAGCAGTTTTAATAACAGAAATATTTAACAATTTTTTTGCAGAGTTGAACCAGAATCCCAAACTCAATGGTATGTAAATTCTTTAGATAATGAAGAAAATTGTGAAGTTTCCGAAAAACGAATTGGCTGGGGAGCTCGAGGCGAAGTTTTCGAAGGAAAATTTAATGGGAAAATTGTGGCGGTAAAAAAATCAACAAATTGTGACGGTGGAGAAATCTCGAAAGAATTCGAAATTCTGAAAAAATTGAAACATCGAAATATTATTGAGTTTTTGTAAGTTAAATTTTTCTCAAAAATGGAAAAAAAACTAGCTGATTAGTTTCAGTTATTTTCAACAAAAATCTACGTTCTCTTTAATTTTTATGGAATACTGTGAGAAAGGTAATCTGTCAGATTATGTGCGAGCAAATGTTATCGATAAAACTATGTGGATGGAATGGATTCGTCAAATCACAGATGGAATGTTGTATTTGCATGAAAATAAAATTATTCATAGAGATTTGAAAGGACCGAAGTGAGTTACTGTTTTTTCACATAAACTGTCTTATTTCAGTAAAAATTTGAATTTTCCATGTTCCAAGAATTGTTTTCAGTATTTTAATAAATTCAAACGACATCTTGAGAATCTGTGACTTTGGAGAGTCACGTGGTTATATCGAAAGCATCAGTCAAAAAATGACATTTCGTGGAACTTTTAACTATATGGCACCAGAAGTATTGCAAGAAAAAAAATACAGCAAAAAAGTTGATGTTTATTCATTTGGTATGGTTTTGTGGGAAATGTTGACGGGGCACACACCTTTTTCAAAATGCAACCTACATCGAATCATTTATGCTGTTGGTAGAGGGTTGGTTAAATTTATTAAAAGTTTCTATAAAATTGATGGCTTGCAGGATTTTGACCTTGGCTTTCCCACCAAACTCCCCAAGAAACTTTGAACGTTTGATTAGACTTTGTGTATCTTACAATAGCAAACTTCGTCCATCTTTCAAATATATACAATCACAATTTGATATCTGGTTTATGGATATAATGGATATTGAAAATTGGGAGGGGCAATGTAATGAATGGCATGAATATTCAAAAGAAATTCAATACGGAAAGATTTGCAAAGAAGACCCAGATGAGAAATTGTATGTGAAAAAATCAACACCGAGGATATTGTTCAATCCGCAGAGTTTGTTTTTTTACTTGACATGATTTGTTACAAAATTTTCACGCTGGCAATCTGAAACAAATTCTTTGGTTTTTTCTTTTTCCGATCAAATTTCTGTTTTTTTCATTAAAAAAGAGTTCAATAAATCATTTGATAATTTATTATTTCAGGAAAATACGTGCGCTCTGCATTAGAACTCCGCCGAAGAGCAGTATTGTTCAGCAGTTCATCTTCTTCAGATTTAAACGAAACCTGTAATTCTTCCCCATCAGATTTCTGTCGTTACTGTCGAGCAAGATCTTCTGATACATTATTGCTCTACACGAGAAGAAGAAGAAGTGGGAGCCCATTTTCGAAATCAAGATCAAGGTCAAATTCAAGACCTCAATCTGAAGATGTAGGGATGAAAGTCTCAAATGAAAAACCAACAAAGGAGGATGGGAATATTTGATAGACATCCATAAAAAATATGTTCATTTTAATACATAGCTGTACATTTCATTTAATACATTTCATTTCTTGAACATTTTCAATGAAAATGTTGTTATTCTTAATTTTTCTTTTACCATTTGTTAAATGCGATGATAATTATTCTCATCTAAAAACTTTCAAAAATCTTACAAAATTTGTTGATTTCATATTTTGGTCGACCCGCGAAGAATACCCAGACAAATATATCCCACATTTTGCTGAAAACTTTGTGTATCATTTCGGTTGGTTCAAATTCAATAGAGATCAGTTTGCTTATGTGAATGCTCTGAGAAAAGTTGGATTGATTGGTGAACTTTTGAAAGTTAAGGGTGAAAGATTTGATTATGTTTTCGAAAATGGAGAGAAGAGAAGGTTTCTTTTATTATCAGTTATTGCGAATACAACTGATGGATATACAGAGCTCAAGATTTATAAATTGAATGAACATATGCATTTTAGAATGTTGTCTGGGAATCAATTACTTCCAAACTCTCAAAAAATACCAGGGAATGAAAAACAAAGTATTTAATTTATTTTTTTTAAATAATAAAGATGTTCATTTAGTTCTGATTCATCTTTCTCAGATCTTTCATTTCGATATCGTTGCTTTTTCCTTTTTCTTTCGCAAAATCACGACAATTATACTCGAAAACATAATACAAGACCAAACCATCCGAGTTTCTCAACAATCTCATTTCTACAGATTGATATATCACATCAAAGTTAACGACAACAAAGTAATTATCATAGATATTTCCAAAAGTACTGTCATGATGTAAAACTCTGTGAATTTTCAAATTCTTTTTGTTATTGAACAGAAATCTTTGATCAACAAATTGCTTGCGATTGAATCGATGTTTTTGACAATCAATATAGAGAAAGTCTTGATGAATGTAGTTTTGAACCAAATTTTTTGAATCTTTAAACTCTTTCAATGTTTCAAACATCTCTTCAACATCTTTTACATCGATGAACTTTTGTGAAGTTGTTCTATTCACTGGAGTTGCCTTGATGAGATAAATATAAATTGATAGGAGGAGAATTAATGTTCTCATTTTGACAAATGATGTGGTGGAATGAAAATCGAACGATATTTTGGAATCTCATCAGTGATAAAACATGAGAATATGTTTTTGGAAACTTTTTATTAGGTTTGTATTCAAATTTTTGAATAATCGTCACGATTGACATCAATTTCGGGCATTTTCATGAATAGAAAAAAATTGTAAAAAAAATACATTTTTACGCAAGTGAATAGATGCATTCAGTATAAAATTGCGCAATTAATCAGCGCCTTTGTGAAAACTGTATTTTTTAATTGAAGGTTGTTTTTCTCGAAAATATTCCTATCCAAATTGAATATTTCTAGACATTTTTCTCACCGTAATCTGTGATGGGAATTCTTTTGGTTTTACCTGTATACAGACAGTAACGCGCAAGTGTATAAAAACATCGCACAAATTTTCGCACACTAATCCAAAGCTCCGCCTAAATTCCACCGATTCTTGCATTCGTCTTCGATTCAATCATGAAAGTCGGTGCGCTTCTCTTTTTCTGTTGCGCAATATTTTTTGCTGTCCCAATCACCCCATCTTCTGCGATTGCCGATAGTTTTCTAGACGATTATTGGAAGACAACCGAAAACAGAATCAATCCAAAGGCTGAGGTTTCGGATTTGAATATTCTAGTTAAATATTCAGACAAATCCAAGACGTACACGGATTATGAAAAATCGAATGAAACATGTATCAGTGTGGTATTTGAAGAAGACCACTACGACAGATTGAAATTTACCTGCCAAACAAGATGGGAACCAATAAATATAAGCATACAGGACCGAATTCGACATATCCATTATACTGTTGATTGTGAATCATTTCAGATGGTTGAATATACAAAGAACAAATATTTGTTCATCCTCGCCATGATTTTGGTAATATTATTATCATTGATTGGGTGAGGTTTTTTTTTAATTTTTGAATAAAATACATTTTTATTTACAGTGTTCTCGTCTGGATAAAGAAGGATCATATCAAAAGATTTGTCACAGGTAGATATCAAAAATGGAGAAGTCCTGCTGTCCAGCAATTGTATGATTCTTCTGAAGAGAGACAACAACAGGAGATCACCGGTTTTTAAATCCAATAAGTACATTTGAACTTTGAAAAATTGTTGTTAAATTTATCCATAACTTTGTCAAATATACTTTTATTTCTGTATTTTATCTGATTGTGAATAAAGTTATTGGAAGTTAAAGACAGTTGAACCATTTGTTGATTACTCTTAAAAAATTTTGTGAAAAATAGTTGAAGACTAAAAAAAATTCCGCAGCTAATGAAAGTCAGCACAAGCTTAGATGATTTTATGTTTCTAAATTATCAAATTGTATTTCATTGCAAAGCGCTTCTGCATACAGTAGAATTTTAACTTACAATATAATACATTTTTTGAAAATATTTCGCAATAAAATCTACAATTTCCAGACAACTCTATTGTTTTTCACATTTTTTTCCCACAAAATTTAGGTTTTTTGTTGAAATTTGAGACACGTTTTGTTCACTTTTTTCGCACGATAATTTTTGTAACAACTTCGAAAATGAAGTTTTTTAATTTGTTTTTCTTTCAAAATTTTCTCACGCAAATATTGACAGACGATTTTACTTTTTTTACATGTAAAAGATTCAAGGTTTACAAAAAATCGATAACAATTCTACGGTGGATTTTGGTTAGTTTCTGAAGACGCAACTCCCAAATTTGAAACTTCTTGCTCATAATTGACACTATTTGAACTTGCTCCACAACAAATAGTCATCCAAGTTCTCAATTTTCTGAAATTCATAAAGAATTGCTCTCTCAGGACGAGTTTTCATAACTGTTGAAGAATGTCTGCTGATTTTCCGAACACTTATAAGTATGGGTATATAAAAAATTGAAGAAAATATCACAAGAATATTAAAGCCTATATATATAAGAGAATTTGTGATTGGCAAAAGTTTGCTGCAATTTAATGTTAGAACACATCGATATAAAAAATATTCGTAAAGAAGATTTGCGCCAATCACTAAAGAATATAAAAAGATTATTACATATTTGAAAGTTTTTTGAGAAGGACTGATATATTTCTCAGAATTCGGATAAAAATAAAGGAGAAATCTTTGAAAAGCCAAAAGGAATAATAGGAAATTGTGAACTGGCATAACAATTGAATTGAATGTATAAGCTATAAAACGTAGAAAAAAAGAAATATTAAATAGAACTTGTATAACATGACGATCATTTCCACTATAAACAAATGAAATTATGAAAGCGGATGCATTGATTAGTATAAAAAATTGCGAATAAACGGTGATTTTGTATAAATGATTAGTGATTGGGAAAATTGGAGATTCCTCATCTTTTTTCCGATTTATTTTTGAAAAATGAACGAATAATGGGAAAATAATAAAGACACTTGAAATATAGATAATTATTAGAATAAAAAAATATAGATAAAATAATCTATATAGAACAATTTGCTCGAAGGGTCTTGTTTCCATGATCGGGGAAATAAATAAGTAAATGCATCTGCTGATCTGAAAAAAAGATGGAAGCTTTTTCAGAAAGGACAAAGAATCACCTGGTGAAAAGAAGTTACGTGGAAAGGTCGTGATTTCGATGATTTTCGAAACAGTGAAGTTTGTTCAAAAATATTTATTGCTTGATCTCGCTACCCTTTTAGGTTTTTAGTCAGTCCTACTTTGTTGAAATTTTTCCAAATTCCAAAAAAAAAAAGTTTCAAATGTAATAAATCTTCACCCTTTCCCAAAAAATAATCCACCCGCATTTTTGCTTCCCTCAATTTCTGAAAAATTCTGATCCAATTTAACTCCATTGTAATCCTGCAATGTGTTTTTGCGAACGGAAAAGAGATGGCAAAACTTTTTGACTTTTTTTGTGTTGCAACTTTTTCTCTTCCTTCAAAAATGAGCCAAAGTCACGAGATATCTATATACTTATTTTAACTTCCCTTCGCTTTTCCCCAAAAAAAGGCGAGGGTGTCGTTTTTTCCACCCAAATTGACACCAATTTTTGGAAGAGGAAAAAACAAATTCCGGAAATGTCAGGCGGACTTTTTTTTATTTTATTTTGATTTTGTATAACTTGAACATTTTTTTATTTTCATTTTTTAAAAACAATTACACAAAGATGAAAAAAGAATACCTGGAATTTTTTCGCGAAGAGAAGAGATCAAAAATCTTCGGATTTCTCGTATTTCAATTGAACTTTTAATAGTTTTTTGAAGTGTAATCTTTTGTTGTTTGAAATTTTTTGGGTTTTATATTTCTATGAAGTTTCAGAATCTGAATATTACGCGAAATATTTTGCCAAAATTTCTATGATTTTTGGTGACTGGGTTTCGCAAGCTTTCAAGATTTATGACCCAATTTTGCACATTTTTCGCGTCAGTTTTTGTGGAATTTTTAACGCACAAAATTTCGGGCGTTAAAAATCATTTCTAAGAATTTTTTTTTTCAAAAATCAGAAAAACTTTAGTTGATTGACGATCTCATTTTGTCACATGTTACTCTTCTCAAAACTTTTCACTAATTTTTTTCACACTAAATCTTCCACAGAAAAAAAGTTCCAGAAACCTTCTCTTATTTTTCCCGTCTAGACAAATAAAAAACAAAAATCACCTAACTTATTATTTTCACTTTTTTTTCGAAAAAGATGATGTTGCTTTTTTCCTCATTTTTTTTGTGAAATATAACCTCTTTTCTCTTTTTTTTCTCACTCGCGGGTCACAACAGTTGCCAATTCTTTTTCCAACTATTTTTAAAAAATACATATCTATCTACGTTTCAACTTTTCATTTTTTGATTTTTTTTTCTCGTTGGAAAAAGTATAGAAGGTTTATTTTAAGAAAAATGATTTTCTAGCATAATTTTGAAAACTTAACATTTCTAGAAAAAATCTAAAAATATTTTTTTTTCTGATCTTGAAGTTTCTAGAAAATTTTCCTCGTTTCCATCATTTCTAATTCAAGTTTTCATGTTTTTTTCTGATTTTCAGAATTTCAAAAAAAAATGATTTTCATTAATACTCGGCCTGTTGATGAGAATGCACACTGTGAAGATCGGAGAGCCTCTAAAACTACGAATCATTCTGGAAATGGTGGAGGACATGGATCGAATTCGATGCAAGAAAATGGGGGAAGTGAACATGTTTTGGTGAGTTCTTTTGAAAATAATCTACAGAAAAAACCTAAATTAATAAGGAATTATGAATGAGACTTATAAAGTTCTAATTAATTTATCATTTTTGAATTGTTAAACGATTTGGAAAAAAAATATCATTTATAAAATAGATCATTTGCCGCTGAAAAATTATTCAAAAAACTTATCAAATTATCCTAACTCCCCTTCTCCTCGCAAAATCCTATTTTTCCAGCGTCTCTCCCTAATTCTAATGATTTTCTACGTGCTCGTCTCAATATTTCCCGCCATTTTATTCTATCCAGTTTCTTTATTAGCAATGGTTGTTCCAATTTTGGCACTATTTTTTGCTTTGTGCTCGATTCGACATTTACAGCACATTAATACACAGTGGCCAGTTTTGTTTATCGCTGTGAGTTTTTTTGTTGGAAAAGTTTGAAATAAAAAAAGTGGAGGTGATCTTTGGAACCATTAGATTATTTTTAATGAGTGTGTGGCACTTTGAAACAGAGAAAGTTTTTAAAGATGAAATGTGAGGAAAGAGAATAATTTTGATTTTAAAACAATGACGAAGAAGAGAAAATGGGATTTGAAATTTCAGATGATTTTTTTTCAAAAACTGAAATCGATACATTGAAATTGCCACGTCATTTCTAGTTCACGTGGCATCGAATTGAAAATTTTTACTTTTAACTGCTTCCAAAAAGAATATTTTTGACTTTTTATCATGACGTGAAAATTTAGAAGGTAAATAATGAAATTCCAAATATCAAAATTCATAAAATTTTCAAATTGAAAAAATTACTGTAGGTTCTGGCAATTTTTTTTAAATAAAAACATCAAATGTATATTTTTGAAGTCCTAAAATCCAAAAAAAATAGAATTCTTTAATTAATTTTTCACAAAAAATGTCTGAAATAATTCATATTAATTTCTCATTTCCAATAAAACTCCAAAAAACATGATATTTTGAAATTCCGAATTCAATCAGTTTTTCAATTTCAGGTCATCGGGATTCTCCTAAAAATCGCTGCAATTGTTCTCTACATCACTCTTTTCCCAATCAAAGACTCTCGTCGTCGCGGAATTTTCAACGCTAAATCCGAAAATGAACTTCATCATTATCGAACAGTTTTTTATGTGATTCTGACAGCCATCGAATTTTTCATAATGATGGTTGGAATTTGTCTGAAATCTCAACTTGTCGCGCTACAAAAGCGAGAAAATATTCAGAAGAGACGATCGATAAGTCGATCTTTGATGGGTGAAAATGATATACGTGCTCCATGAGCCTCCCCCGACTCAAAGGCCATGAGAATTTGTAAATATTTTTGAAACTTTTTTGCACAAAAAAAAACAATAATAAATATTTCATTACCTACAAGTTCTCACAGTTTCTTCCTGATCTTCTTCTTCCTTGGTCTCAAAATAACAAATGAGCATAAAAGATCTTCGCTAACAGTCATCGCAGCTGCCGCATTATCAAATTGTCCGCAATAATATGGCGCTGAAAATATTGTGACGAGTCTACGATTCGCAAAAAATTCGTAGCCATCTTGGACGACTTGATGTGCACGGCATACGAGATCCACGTTTAGCTCATCGCACGTTTTTCGGCAGGCTTCGGGACCGTACACAAACGACACTCCGCGTTGATTTGGAGCCCAGCCTTTGGAAAAAGTTGAGGGGTCGCTCCAGAGAATATCGATTTCAAGGGTTCCGTTTTCGGGTTGGTAGAGAGGACGTTTTAGTCGGCGAAGTTGTTCGACCGATTTCAGCTGGAAAAATGTGTCTTTGAAATTGTAAAAAGCAGAGAAGGGAAAGTGTGCTCTATTGATAACGTGGATTTTTTATTGAATTTCTAATTTTTTAGGAGAACTAACCTTTGGCGACAATCCACCATGCATGCATAAAATACGATCAGCCACCAATCCACTCAAAGGCATTGTCGCAAAAGTGTCTTGAAACGCATTCCAAACTTTGACATTTTTGAACCGCCGAACACATTCCTCAAGAAATCCATAAACTCGATTAATCGACGGACTTTCATGATTTCCGCGAAGTAGGAAAAAGTGATTCGGAAGAATCATTTTATATGAGAACAACAATAAAATCGTCTCAATGTTATGTTTACCGCGATCAACATAATCGCCCAAAAACAAGTAATTTGTTCGATGTGGAAATCCGATCTTATCGAAAATTCGAAGAAGATCACCATATTGACCGTGTAAATCGCCACAGATGTTGATTGGCGTCTCGAGTTCCACACAACTTGGTTGACTTAGAAAAATTGGTCGAAGATTGTCGAGCATTGTACAAATCTCGTCGATTTTCACAACTGATGATAGTGATTTTTCACCGCATTTCGTGCTTTCCAACACTTTCATCAACATTTCGTAGCCATTTTTTGCAATTGGATCTTCGATTTCTTTGACATCTTGCATCACTGAAACCCTCTCAGATCTCTGAACTTTCTGGGTTTTATCGATGTTCGACTCGATGTTTGATTCGACTTCTGCTGCGGTCGTCTGATCATTTTTCACTTCCTCACTGAAAATTGAATTTTTAGATGAAAACTTGATTTTTTGGGGACCCTAGAGCCCTTAAACATTAAACTAACTCTCTTTTCAATGGTACACTTTCGTCGCTCTCCGGTACTTTGTTTAACTCATCAGTCGTCTTGATAATTTCTGGAAAAAATATCCAAAATTATCTGAAAATTCGCCCTGAAAATTGTTGAGTTACCTTTGTTTCCGTCATCAGGTTTCATTTTAAATAATCGTTAAAATTCAGATTTGATGAAATTTAAAAATGGCGAGAGTCAACCATTTTTGTCACGCGTCTTGCTGGATTTTCATCGTGACCCAGTTATTTTTTTAGGTCGAAAAAAAACAACAAAAAATGAGGCAGTCCGTAAAATTTTTGGCATTTACATTTTTGTGCGATTCAAGAAACAAACTGAATATATTCGGGGAATTGAAAAATGCCGTAAGTTCGGAAAATCCAAAACATTTGGCTAACAAAAAAAACAAGAAAAAAATGCAAAATAGGTAACCGTCTGACCTAGGCCCACAAGGGGATACGATCCAGCGACGGCTCGCATGGAACGCACGGCAGCTTACCGCTAGGCCATCAGGCACCCGAGAAACTTTTGAGTTGATTATTTGATTATTCGATAAATCTCTTTTGTTTTCTCTGCGTCTCTCAATTTTGCGCAATGTTTTGCCCTTTTCCGATTGAAGGCGCATGTTTGGTCTTGCAACGAACTTGCCCGCGTAAATGAAATTTCAAAAATGTGCTTTCTTTTTTTTTGCAGATACGAAAAATTTGTGCTTTGCGGACCTTTAAAGTTGATTTTCACAGCAAGATTTTCATTCCGACATCAATTTAAAGTTTTTTTGCAGAAATTTCCAAACATATCCTCGTGACAAACATCTGATTCAACAATTAATCACGCATCGTCAACATTATTTGAATATAGTCGGAGCAATTTCCTGTATCGCCACCTTCCAAATCGTCTACACTTATTCATGGTTTATCTACGGATCTGAAGTCTTCTCGAATGTTCGAAATGATCTAATTTCCATCGTTGAAAACGTCCATGTAATTCTTCAATTCGCCGTTGTGTTCACAATATTTATGATAAGTTATGCGGAAAACAGTGTTGCAATTGTCTTTCTAGCCGCCATCAATTTGCTCTATTGTTTTGGAAAAATGGCCGAAATGATTTATTTCTATCAACCAATTCGTCAAGATATTTGTCGAAATGTAAATTGGTTTCAATGCTTCTCCAAATATGAGCAATACTCATTTATTTATGATACAACAATCTGTTTTACAAGTGCTTTAAGCTGTGTTATGTCTTTGATTGCTTATTATTTCCACGTGAAATTGGTTTGGATCAAGATTGAGAAAAATTCCAAAGCCAAGGAAAACTTCAAAAAACTTATAAATAATATGAAACGCTCTGATTTTGGTCTCTCATCAACTGTTCATTCAAAAGATCCTAACAGCAAAAGCCTCGTTGAATTTACCAAAAAAGGAGATCGCTTCGAAGCAGTAAGTGCGCCCCATTGATAACTTAAAATCAAAATGAAAATAATTTTCAGTCCGTCACCAGTCACAAAACCACGAGTGCAGTTGTCAGCGAATCAGCGGATATGATTGCTTCAACTCGCCAAAGTCAAACTCAAGCAGGAAGTGTTAAATCGGTCAATCATATGCCATTCACTTTCAGAAGAGTATTGAAGAAAATGAACCCGATGGGTTATTAGAAAAGAAAAGGAACTTGTGTGCAAAAAAACGTGAATAAAAATTGATTTTCTGACGTGATCTTTTTGACGAAACGTGGCTTGTTTTTCCACGAATATGTTTCTTTTATTGTTAGGACTTTGGGTAATTTCTTTTCGGAAGTTGGTGTTTTTTAATTTTATGCTAAATTCTCAGGAAGAAGGATGTAGACTAGCAGCGCAGTAAAATGCGAAAATGCGGGATTCCGCTATCGGACAGCGAGTCGCATGAAAAAGTGCTAGGTAGCAGCGCGGTTAAATGAAATTTGCGATTTTCTTGCGAAGTATAGTCAGGTAGCAGATGGGTTTTTCAAAAATGCTATGTAGCAGCGAACATATGACCACTAGCAGCAGAGTTTTTGCGAAGTAGCAGCAGATATAGCGCAGCTTGCTGCCAAGTAGCACGCTACCTCGCATCCTTCTTCCTGAGTAATATCTGAATTTGTAGCTTTCTAAAAGTTAGAACAAATTGCTATTTGAAAATTGGGTTCAGTAATTTATCTTTAAAAAATTTTGAAAATTAAAAAAAAATCCATGTTTCAAAATTACCATGGAAATCCACGTTTATATTCTTTCATTTGCTATTATTTTTTCGAGAAACCCCAATTTTTTAGGCTACAAAAATTACACACTTGTTTCAAGTCACGCCTGTTTTTTTGCGACGGTGAAAAATTTCACTACGGTACGCAATTTGTGCATTTGTGCGTCGCGGTGTTTACACACTAGATAGTGATTTCAGTCAGTTTTCAGCATGTTAGAGGCATTTTCAGAAAAAGCTGAATATACCATTTGATTCGTCTCGTCGAGATAAGCCAGGAAAACTATTTACTTGTTTCTGAAACGCATTCTCAAAAAAGTTATGGGCTGAAAATCAAATTCTGAGCAAATCAAAGGCGCACACATCTTTCGAAAGAGTGAGGTCTCGCAGCGATTCCAGTTTTTCACGTTTTTCTACGTGAAAACGCCATTTTTAAGGCTTCTACTATACTTATTCGAAGAGAAGAGATGAAATTACGTATGTATGAATGTTTTGAAATTTTTCTGGGGCCCCCAAGACATAAAACGCGGCGCCGCCAAATGGAGACCTATTTTTTGGCGTCATATTACTGTACCGACGAATTTTGTTCAGGCAAAACAGGCGTGAAGTAAGTTAAAACTTTTTTCATCATCATCTCTCTTTTTTCCAATTAGACTACACCTAACACTACACTGTAGTCAGCAAACATCAAAGTTCCCTTCATTTCGTCATTTCTTTTCCGTTCCCTTTTGTTATCTATCCAAATATAAATTACATCATCAAGCGTGTCTTCTTCTTCTTCTGCAAATCATATTCCCACTGATTTCGAACTCATAAGCATCTCGCGAAATCGAATCGGAAATAATCAGAAAAATGTTGATGCGAAAAACATTTGCAAATGTAAGTTTTCTGCCTCTCGGCGTCTCTCGAAAATCAATAATCTCTGCGCTTCTCCTCTTTTTGTGTCTAGAGTCTCTTTTACCTCAAGTGCTCTCTCTTTCATTTCTGCGCATGTTCTCTTTTTCTGTTTTCAAAGAACTATCAAAAAAACTTTTTTTTATTTTCAGGTTTCGAGGCTGATGAGTACGATCTCAGATATACCTGTGAGTTAAATATTAGAAATCAAAGTTTTGGCGGAAATTTTATCTCCAATTTTTTGCAGCGCGCCATGGATAATGTTCAATATCCGACTTTGTTGAATGTGACACATATTGATAACACTTCAAGAGCCAATGATATTCGAGCTGGAATGGTTGACACGTTTTTGAATTTGGAGCGAGTTGATAAGAATTTGTATTTGTGAGTGATTTTCGGGTAGAGAAAGAAAGTGTGGTTCTAGGACCGTTATACCAGGATAGTACTATCTACAGTTGTTAATTATATGGAATTTTCGAGCTCAAAACTCCAGACAAAACTGCTGAAAATTCATCAGATTCAAAAATTTTGGAAAATTTCTGGAAAGGTTCGAGTAATCAACATTTTTTAATTCAAAATTTATTTGAATTTTTAGAAAATAAAAATGTTACATTTGTTTTGAAAAAAATACTGCCTGAATGGTCTTTAAAAAATTCAGATGTGTTTTCAAACATGAATTTTCCCAGAAAAAATCGGTAACTCTTAAAAATTTGCAAGAATATTTAAAAAATATATACATGATATTTTTAACCAAAAAATTCTATTGGATTTCCGCATAAAAATCACCTAAATTCTCCATTTTTCCAGAGCCCGTCACTTGCTCAAAGGTCGCAACTCAATTCCAGTTGTCTACGGTGGTCAAGTAATTGGACAAGCTCTCTCAGCTGCCACCGCAACTGTAGATCAAGGATTCGTCCCAAATTCTCTTCACAGTTATTTTGTTCAAAGTGGCAATGTAGAACGACCAATTTTATATCAAGTTGATCGAATTCGTGATGGTCGCAGTTTTTGTACTCGATTAGTAAAAGCTCTTCAAGATGGCGAAGCTATTTTCACCGTTCAAATCTCATTTCATCGCCCGGAGCCGGATTCAATCATCCACCAACTTCCAATGCCAGAAGTTCCAGCTCCAGATAGTCTTGAAGATTTGTCAGAAACATTTGATAAACTGATAAATAATCCAACAACTCCACCAATTGCAATGGCAATGATTAAATTCAAACAAAAAGAGATTCCACCCGCATTCTTCAGAATGTTCTCTTTTCGACCTGTTGATATTGATGCGTATCTTTTGTTGAAAAAAGATGATCCAAATCAATCACATTCACATTCAACAGATGCATATCGAAGTTATGTTTGGATTAAGGCCAATGAAAATATTGGTGATGATCCAAGATTGCACGTTGCGGCTGCGGCTTACATTTCGGATGCGACTATGATTGAAACTGCCTTAAGACCACATTCAAAGTAAGTTTTTTTGTGGGAATTTTTGAGGTCTAGAAAAATGTTACACTGGAGGCGTCTAACAATATAAGAAATACGGAACTACCACGTTTTTCAGAAAAAATTTATTTTTTTTAATCAACTTTAAAATTTTCAAGTTTTCATTTTGAAGTTAAAGAAAGAGGATATTTGGGAGTAATATGTTAATTTTAAATTATTAGTTTCCATGGTAAAAACAGGACCAAACTACAGAAATTGTTCAAGAAATTTGAGTTCGAATAACTTTTTTAGCTTTGAAATAATAATTAAAAAAGAAGTCAAAAAATGTTGGAAAATGTAGGTCTCGTTACAATTGTTAAATTTTGTTTTCAGAATTGTTGGAATTATGCTTTAGCTCGATGTTTGCTTTGAAATTTAGAATTTTTACAAGGATTTTTCACACATAATAATGAAAACAAAAATAGGAAGTTTTTCGAAATAACGAAAATTCCGAAAAAAAATTTGTGAAAAAATCGGCCCGATTTTTTCTGTGAGTGAAAAAAATCGTCCCAATTTTTAATGGTGTTCAGATTGAAAAGATGAAGAACATCCGAATAAATGAGTAGAAAAAGTGATCGAGAGATCAAAAAATGAAATATAGCTGCAATATCTGGAAATTTTAGGCTGAATTGAAACTGTTTCTCTTGGGAAAACCATTTCCAAAAATTTTATCCCAATAATAATCTCCTCCAATTTTGCAGAAAAGGCTTTATTCCTGGCATGGCTTTGACACTCGATCATTCAATTTGGATGCATACCGACAATTTCCGTGTCGATGATTGGCTTCTCTACGAAAATCACAGTACAATTGCGAGCGGTGGTCGAAGTCTTATCGAAGGAAAATTGTGGACAAAAGATGGGCGCCTCATTTTCTCGACCACACAAGAAGCTTTGATTCGAGCTCGAAAACCTGCAGCTGCAAAACCAGAACCTCAAACGCAAACTAGTAATAATAATAAAAACTGAATTATTTTTTTAAACAGTAGTTGAGGGGAAACTTGAACGATCTCTGTTATTTAATAACATTTAATGAATGTCATAAATATTTATTGATTCATGGAAATTTTTTTCGTGTCAAAATAATAAGCATGAGAAAGAGGTACAGTAAAATGTACATTTTTATTAATGATTGATTAATTAGAGAATTAAGAAATTAATTAAATTTCAGGTGTGATGAATCCATTATTGTTTCCAGTGGTCCCATTAATTAACGAGCTAACTAGGCGAAGATAATCACCACTGCAGGTTTGAGAAATATCATGGTCCAAAGCGCGATGGTATTTTCGCTTGTATTCTTCGGCAATGTCATAGAGATCGATCTGGAATTATCATTAGATAATTAGTTGAAATTCCTCTTTATTAATTACCTCGCTTCGAGTCACGCAAATTCGAATAATCGCTGAATGATCCGGACGATCGACAGTCATTGTGTTGCGAAGTTTTTCGGCGAAATACAGTTGAGTATTTCGGCTGACTCGTACTGCAACAAAAATAATTATTCAGAAAAAACTCACAAAATTAAAAAAAATAAAAATTACCAATAGTTAGCAAGAGAAGTCTGATTTCTGAGTGAATATTTTTGTTGCGTCGAATTGTATTTTCAATATCATGTGATTCATGTCGAAGTTCATCAACTCTATCGAAAACTGTGCCAATGTGTTTCCAGGAATGACCAATGAAGAGTTCTTCGAAGAGTTGCACATTTTTGGCGAGTTCTTCAACAGGGGTCTGAAAAGTATGACTTTTCTAGAGAGAAGTTGGAAATATTTTAAAGATTTCGATTTTTCAAAAAAAAAAACCGAAATGATCATATCGAAACTTTCAAATTTCAGAAATCAGTTGATTGTATTTTTTGAAACAGTGGAATTTTAGAAACCGAAAAGCGTATCGGTATCAGAAAAATTTCAAAAATTCAATAATGAATATTTTTGAAACAGTAAAACTTTTTGCAATTTTTTTTCCTGAAATTTTGCAGATAATATCATTTTCCAACCAAGAAAAAATGATTTTCTGAATTTTTCACGGTTTTAAAAAATGAGTTTCAACAAATTTACGGATAAGATGATGCTTCAATATCATATCATCGTCAAAATTCAGAAAAATCGAGGGCATGTACATTGTACAGTCGATTCATTTTTTTTTAATTTTTAGAAACTGAAAATTCTAAGCTCTTCATAAAAATAAAAATTCCGAAACTGATAAACTTACAGTAGCAATAACCTGTGCATGTTTTTCCATCAATTCATCATTAATTTTTCTTCCCAATCCATCTTCTCGATTGCTACACAATAAAAGTGACAACATTTTTCCAATAACTCCCTCAACTTTCACAATAATCTCTTTCTCCAAACTTTTTCGATAATCAGTTTGATAAGCTTCTTTAATAACTCGAAGTTGTCTCGCTGATCTTGTACAAGCAATTTCAATTGCAACTGATCTGTCACCATATCGATTTGAGATTGATTTATATAGATTTTGTGCGTCGTAATTGTGAGCTGGTTTGAGAAGAGCTTGGCACATTTCCAAGAAATAGCCGCCAGTTTCTTCTTCGAGATCATCAACCAAGTTCTGAAAAATTCGGGACTTTTGAAAAAAAAATTATGGACATGTGAGCCGAAAATCGTTATCGAAAGAATGTTGAGGTTTTTTTGAACCAATAATTTTCTCATGGAATTTTTTTGAAAATGGTTTTTTTAAATTACAAAATCAGAAAAAAATGAGAAAACAAAAGGTTTAATATTTTTTGAAACATTGAATTTTTCAAGGCTAAATTTGCCTGATTTTCGGAACTCTATAGCTTTGGTTCAGAGCTATTTTTCAGAAAATTTTCATAACTTTTAACAAAATTTTTCTGCATCTCTTGTATATTTTCTATTTTCTTCCTGCTGCCCAGAAAGTTCTCTCCATAAATTTTTCAATATCATCACGTGCTTCATTTTTTCTTCTCTAGAGATATCTTATCTCCCTACCTTCTCCACTCATAAAATATTCATCCCAAAGTCTATTCTCAAAACTCACTCGATTATACATATCTTCATAAGCATTCAATATTTTTTGTCTTTGAAAATTATTGTGCAACAAAATCGTGTCGATAATCATTTGATCATTGGTTTCCAATCCGTGAAGAGATTTTCGCAAAATTTCCGATGCTTGAACTGGATGAAAATCTGGAGATGATGGTCCGTAAACAGTTCCACGTAGATCATCGTATTGACTTTCGTACATTTGGTACATCATTGGCATGTTCAGAGAACGAGAACGGCGGGTGCTCGATTCAGAATCGAGGGATGAACCGGTTGAGAGAACCTGCAGACATTTTGAATATTATTTTTAAATGTTTTTTTTTTCAAATGATTAAATTTTTGGGTCACGTGAAAATTAATTATTTGTCTATTTACCGATTGCTTGAAAAATGAGATTTTTCAGAAATGAGTAGAATAATAATTGCTCTAAAAACGAAAAAAAAAACATTGTTCGCGTGGTCAAGTGGATAAATGCTTGGAATCTTGTTGAAGAGACCACGGGGATCAATTCTTTATGCAAGCTGCGAATTCTCAGAAGTTTTGAAATTTAGAGAAGTTTGGAAAAAGTTAGAGATCGAAGGTTAGATAGTCGAGAAGTGAGAGAAATTAGAAAACTAGATAGATAATCAGAAGGTTAAGAAAAGTAAGAGACTCGGAGCAACCAGAAAACTAGAACATTAGAGAAACAGAGACAACTGGGAGGTTAGAGACGCAGAGCGAAATTAAACATCTGAAAATCGAAAGATTTACAGAAGTGAGAGACGCAAAGATTCTAGAAAATCAGATTTATAGAGATCATCCAAAAAAAATTTGGACGATTACTTTGATACAGAATTATTAGCCTAAATAATTTTCTAGTTCAAACATCCCAAATTTTCTGACTGACTAGAAAAAAAAAGACGGACCACAAAATATTATTTTATTCAGACAGACACGATGCTCAATTTATCACCCACGCTTTATACATAAACTTGTTTACACCTTTCTTTACACATTTTTTCGACTAAAAACCAATAAGGATAAAAAGAAGAAATTTGAAAAAAAGTGAAATATATGGAAAAAAATAAATATACTAAATAATCTCGTGATATGAATTTTTATGCTGTATAGATAGATATAAGTGTGTTTGAGGGTGGAATGATTAAGTGCAGCTGAGCTGGACAAAGTTTTTAGCACTTTAGATATTTCAATATTTCTCATACGACAAAGATCAAATTGAAAATTATATATGACCTTATTTTCAGCTCGTTTTAGATGAGAAAAGTTAAATCAGAAATACACTAAAATGAGCAATCCCTAGGAACCCTAAAAAATCAGTTTAAGATGAATTTGAAAATGAAATTTAATTTTTTTTAAATTATTGTCCTTAACTAGACTAAAATGAGCAATCCCTGGGAAGCCTGATAGTTTTTGTCTTTTTTTTGTCATCAAAAAATTATAAATCTGACTAATCCGATTTCATGATTTTTTTTTCAGAAAATTAAAATTTCAACAGATTTTTGATGCTTTCACGAAAAATTTTTAGTGATAAATTTTTCACTCGAAAAAAGCGTCGTCATAAATAGATATTTCTAGCGTATGTGTGTTTTTCTAAAAATAGCGAATAAAACTTTGAAAAGGTGTTATTTTTAGGGCGGCGCCCGGAAGTCGGGCTTTTAGCGAAAAAATGGCGGGAAAATGGGCCATCAATCAAATGAGGGAGGAAATTGAGAAAGAGTGAGACAGGGTACGGTATTAATGTATTTTTATTTTCTGTTTTGGTGCTTTTGGGGAGACAGAAGATTATCAGATGATTAATTTGAATTAATTTGTGGTCTAGGAATTTTTAGTCTGCGAAATTACAGTAAGTTTTGAATTTTTTAGCGCCAGAATTCGAATCAAATCTAAATTTGTTTTTAGGTGTCCTTGAAAATTGTCTCATTTATGAACCTCAAATTCAGGTTCAATCGAAAAATTTCAAGTTTCTTAAAGTTGAATTCAAGAGCAATTTTATAATTTTCCTCGATTCAATGAAAATATTTGAATTTCCGGTTTTTTGAATATTCATAATGTTCTAAAAGGGCAAAGAGAAAGTTTAAACTATAAATTTATGAATTTTAAGCTTGAAAAAATTATGAAATATAGATATAATCAAAGTTTTCAAAGACCAAATAATTTCAAGTCTAAGAAAAAATTTTGTCGTAGTTTTATATCTTAGATTTAGGAAGATTTTCAAAAGATTTGAAGATTAGTCTGAAGTCTTTCAAATCCAAACTAAATCTTTTTCAGATCATATTTTACAGTGAATCATAAGATTTTCCCGGAGTTCGGCTAATATTAAATTTTTCTCTGAAGAGTTCATCAATTTTTTGAAACTTTTCAATTTCCGGGGTCTAGAAAATAGGGAATTTGTGAACTTTCAAATCAAAAAATAAAAATTTGGTTGAATGATTTCAGGTTCATTTTGCTAGAATGAAATAATTGAAATTTTCTCAGAATTTCAGAAAAGATTTTCTCAAGAGAATAAAAATACCAGAAACTTTGTTTTAATGACCAGAACCTGGAATTACATGTCGAAATTTTTTCGCAAGCTAAATTACTTTGTTTAAATTTAAAAGTACGGTGCCTTGCGAGCTTTTATGTCAAGTGGCTGAATCTAGAAAGCCTAGTAATTATCTAAGTAGCTGAGCCTAGAAAACCACTCTGGCTAGGAGTCGCGCCTAAAAGCTCCATTTTACCTGCCAAAGCTAGTCCAGCTATTAAGATTTACCTCATGATTCATTTTCTCAGATCAAAAACTAGTGTCAAAAATTTTTATTGAAAAAAAAAACTAATAAATTTTCCGAAGGCTTCTTCAATATCAGAAAAATATGAGGAAAACTATACAAATTTGAAACCAATTTCTTGAAGGCTTCAAGTTCAAGCTCATAAAATTCTAAGAGTAGTAAATAATAGGTTTCATACCTAAAATAAGTATACCCTATATTATTCTCATATTTTTTTCTCGAAAAATGAACATACAGTATTTAAACTCTTCACTCACCATAGTAACACGTCGATTTGTTGGATGTTGTCCAAGTTTGGGAGCTCGTCTAGGTGGAGGCTTGTTAATTTTATCAGTTTGCATAGGGAAATATGGCGAGCACCGCCCTTCTTTTATAGCACACACTCAAATCTCACGAGATAAAAAAATCGGGAGAAAAAAGGAGGAGAAGGAGGATTTGGATAATAGATTATGTATAGAAGAATATTCGAAAATATTATAATAATTCTATTAGTTAGTATTATTTATTATCAAGGAATATTGAAAAAAGAGGGTGTTAGAGAAAAAAAGTGAGCTAGAAGCCTAAATTATGTGCACTTTAGAGAACCTGGCCTTTTTTCTAGCGGCGAAGAACTAGAATTTTCGTTTCTCTAGTTAATTAATTGATAATTGTAATTAGTGGGAGTTCTCAGGGGAGAGAATAATGAAATAAAATTTTCAGGTTTATTTTTGGATTTTCCTCTGACGAGCGAAGCCTATAATTAGAATTGAATGATATTTGAAAAAGGGTAGAGGTGTGTGACGAAAAAAATTGAGATTTCTAGAAGGGAATACTGTAGTTTATTTTTTAGCGGGAAAGTGGTTTTTGATCTTGTTTAGGGAAGCAGAATTAGTGAATAGTGGCTGATGGATTTTGGTCTAGAAATTTACTGATTTTTGGCTGGGAAAATTGAATTGGGTTTTCTGTCAGAAAATTTCGGGATCAGAAGATCTGGGGGATTTTTAAAAAGTAATTTTAATTTCAATTTCATCAATTAAAAAATTGTTCTCAGACAAAATTAAAGACACACAATCCACTAGAAATGAACAGAAAATGAGTTTGTTATTCTTTCATAACACCTTTCAAGTAATCGAAATTCATAAAAATCAAGAAAAAATTTTGAGTCTGGCAAAAGTGAAAAAAACAAAATAATTGTTTTTGAAATCGCTCAGCCGACGGGATTTTCGAAAGAGTTTGCACACAACGAAGCAATAGAGCGCACATGCTGTTTTTGTCATTTGAAAATAAATGCGGGAAATCTGTTTTTTTCCAGTGGCTGATGTGTCTTTAAAGATCTGAAAATTGTGACGCAGATCCTGCAAAACTGAAACCTGTACTTGAACAATCAAAACATAATCTTCTTTATCTGATTCATCGAGTACTTTTTTGCCTTTCTTTTGTCAGACAAATCCTATTTTGAAACCTCAAAAATCTATTCATCAGCTGATCTCTTTTCTTATATTCTATTCAAATTTTTGCGCCAGTTTCATCGAAATCTTAGTTGATTCTTGTACCCATCGTCTAATCCTAATATATATTTTTTTCATTATCTAATTTTTCACATGTCTAATCCATCAACAGATTTGCTTACGCAACAAATCTGTTCAAGTCAGCGATTTCAGATTATCTAGGAATTTGATGAAAATCGCGGATAATTTGGGGATAATCAGTTTCCAGCTACTGTATTCGAATTATTCGAGGCGCATGATTGAAAAATAATTTCAATAAGTATTGAATATTTTTGTTTTTGTTTTCAGTTTCAAAATTGAAAAAGGAAGGGTTTGAAAATTAAAAATAACTTTTTTTTTCGAAATATTTCTCAAATAATCGGAAAAAAACTCACTCTTTCAACACGTGGAACATTTATCGAAACTTCTCTTGACATTTCTGAAACAAATTTGATAAAAATGAAAGACTATTAAAACTAAATTTACCGGAATCTTCAGATGGGGAGCGAATTTTTATCTTTAGCGACATTATCATCAGTTATGGCAGTTTTCAAAGCGATATCGGGTGTTTTCCACAAAATCCTTGCAAATCCTCTTATCTTTGACGCATGCCGTCTGTCTTTACTTCGAGAATCGTACATTTTGCTCTGAAAAACACTTTGAAAAATTAAAAATTTTGAATTTTAAGTGAGAGATAAATTTTTGCACGCGAAATTGTGGAGGGTGGTAGAGAAATGTGCAAACACCGCGACGCACAAGTGCACATTTTCTCTTGAAATGTGTGCCGCAAATTTGCGAAAATGCGTGCCCGTGGGCGTGGCCTAGACCACATGGCTTTCAAATTTTTCATATTTATTGTTTTTTTCCAAGGTACACCGGTAATTCCTTGTTTTCAGAGTTTCATTGCATTAAATGAGTTATCCTGATGACAATAGACAGTATTACAATCCATCCGAGCCATCGATTCAGAATTTGAGGTAAGAAAAATTGTTTTCCTGTCAAAATTCAAATTTTTCTTTGAAGGTCATCTATTCATCGACCATTGACAACGAATCAGCAACAATTTGTACAGCAAGCAATTGAAAGACCACAGCAGCAGAATCCAGACGATACAAAAGAGTTTGTGAGACAACTTGGCGAATATCAACCAACAATTCCTGACTCGGTTTCGATGCATTTTTTGAAAAGTTGCGGGATTGATGGAACTGACGCAAGAGTGTCGCGACTAATCGCATTATCAGCTCAAAAACAAATATCGGATATTATTCTAGATGCGATGCAAAATGTGAGTCACATGTTGTTTTAATTTTTGGTTTCTTTATTTTATTGCTACGTGTGTGTGACAAAACGGAAATCATGGCTAATTTGATTATAGGCGAGAATGAAGGGCTTGGGCCAAACGAAAAAGGGAACAAAGGAGACGAAATTCACATTGACTGAAGAATTGCTGGATTCAGTTCTGGTCGAATATGGCATCAAAAATACACGTCCACCTTATCACACTTGAAAAAACCTCCTCATGCCTCAATCAAATACCTTTCTTTCGCATTCTATATTAAAACAGGTCAATTTGTATATTTTTGTTGATAATAATGATAAAGTTATGTGTTTTTTAATACTCGAACTTTTTTATGTTTGGAAACTGGTCTTATTCACCAGAAGCCTACCTTTTTTTCAATCGTTGGTTTTTCTTTTATTTTTTGCACATGTGTTCAGACATGTGACCCCATAGAAATATGTTTATGTGGTCGCTCGTTGTTCCAAATAATTCGTTTCCTTCAAAATTTTGATTTTTTGTTGTTGTTGACATTGTGTGCTTTGAATCACTGAATTAACATTTTTCAAGCAACTGGAAACCATCCAATCTCTCAATTAATGCCACTTCCAATTTCTCGCCACACGAACAACGATGACTATGACTCAGATCCGGAAATTCAGGCAGAGAAGGAATTGGCAAAGAAAGATCCAAACTTTCAGATCGACGAAAATTCGTTGATCTCACAAAAGAAGCGAGAAGCCGAGGCGGAAGTTTCATCAACTCCACCAAATGTTGTTGGTGGAAATCACCAATTTAACAAAATTAGAACTACTTGTAGGTTATTTCAAATACTAATATCAAAATACAAAAAAATTTGAAAATATTTTGGTTTTCTCAAAAATAATAATTAAAATTGTTTAGCGACAACTTCGGATGAGTTCGGAGCAAAAAAGCAGCCAAAGACTGGCAATCAAACCAAGGCTTTGAAAAAGCAAAGATCGCGCGGGATTTCGGGATGTTCGTCGAAGAAATTCGCCGGATATGATGACGAGGACTATGATATGGATGATTATGATGAGGACGAATTGTTCGATGAGTAAGTTTTTTCCTAGTAACTTTTTTATCGCGCACTCTTCAAATGTTTCACGAATTTTTTGAAGAAACTTGTGACTTTAAATTTTGAAATGCTCGGTTTTACCCGATTACACGTTTATTGAAACAAATGCCGTTTTGAAAATTTGAAAACTCTCGATCGTCTGTAACTGTCAGAAAATTTTTTTCAGCTACGAAGAAGACGAGCAAGATACTACCAAGACCGCCTAACTTCTCATTTTTCATCACAATCAATCTACATTCTTCTTTTTCGTTCCCCCTAAAGAAATCTCACCTTCTGTAAAAATTGAACAAAAAATTGTAACTTATGTATGTTTTCCACTCTGTTGTTTTCTCTCTCTAGCGATTTGTTGCCTGTTAAATTTCCATGATATTCGTAATTGTAAATACATACCTTAATTAATTAAATTAAGCTGTAAAAGTAAGTTGATGTGAGGAATAAATTTGTTTTAAACAAGATTTTTTCAAAAATTAATTCGAAGTGGAAAATGTTGAAATCTAGAAAATTTATCTCTTTCAAAATACATTCATTTAGCACAATAAAACATTTGGAAATATAGGAAAAATGATTCGAAGAGGAGTTGGGCAAGTTGCCAAAATGTCGCATTTGGCAGCGAGATTTGTTGGTGGTTCTGATGTTCATGTTGTAGATCCGAATGTTGACTTACGGTAAGTCATTTTGATTTTGCTCAAAATTAGAAATAAATTTACAAAACTAAAATTGGCGCATTTGATGATGATCTGAATGTGGATTACTTGCATGAGTCGATTTCACCAAAGTTCTCGAATTATCGATTTTTCCCTTTTTGAACATTGGATGAGTTAGGTAGAAATACCAGGAAACAATGTTCACTCGAAAATCGATGAAAAACGGGCGAATTATCATTACGTAAGGATACAAAGGGGAACGAAGCAAGTCTGTGCCCTAAAAAATCTCATGAGTTATCAGCCTAACTGTTTCTATAAGTAAACTCACTCTCATCGCCAGAGATACAAAAAGAGTGACTAACATGAGCAACATAGTTATAGTGACTGTTCTCTCGGCTCGAACAATTCTTGAACTTTTAGTCATCATAGTTGTAACATCATTCCGAGTTCGGAATTTCAGCTTGATTATCATGTAGACATTTAAGAAGATTATAAGGAATATTAAAATTGTTGATAGGATTAGGTGAATCATATTGGGAATGTCCTAAAAATTGGGATTTTTTAAAATTAAATTGTTGCGTTGATTTTGATTATTCGAAAAATTTAAGTTGAAAATATCAATTTTCTAAAATTCTAAGCTTACATTATCATGAAGAAGAGTTGAACTAATTTTGACTGCTCCAAATTGAAATGGTTCGTCGAGTTGAACACAATAACCGGTGCTTAAAGCAAAAGGAACACAAACTAGAATACCAAGGAAGATCAGAATCGGAGTTAGGATTGACATTGCTGTTTTACAGGCCTAGAAAAAATGGGATATTTGTCAGCTCATGGGACCTTCGATTTATCAAAATTTTCTTAGAATTTCTGACAGATCTTGTTTTAATGAATTTGTTTGATCACATGGCGTGAATAATTTTTGACCAGAGCTAAATTTAGAAATTAAAGAACATTTTGCAAAATTATTATGAAAACGTGGACTTTGACGTCAAAAGCATTTTTTTTTGAAGAAAATGCATTTTTCAATTTTGCATCTTCTTAAAACTCACGTTGTTATGATTTGTTGGTGAGTGCAAAACCAAAACTCGAATCGCGCAAAACAGAAATGTATAGAATTGAGAAATGTAATAAACAGAAAAATGGATCCCAAATAAGTATTGCAAAAAGTTATCCGAAGTTGATAAACTTGCACAATAAGATGTCATAATTGAAGTTGAAGGAACTCGAATTGTTGTAAAATCCCAGATTATATACAAACAGTTCCAGATTTGTGATAAAATGAAAGATCGAAATACTTGTGGTTGAAGAATTGTTTGTTTTTTGGAATCAAAGGTGTATGTATACATTTTTAGAGTTAGGATAAATGAAGGAATAAAACATAGAAATGTGAAGATATTAATTAGACTAATGTAGTCAAAGTTGTATGTAAAGTTTTGATAAATAAGAAGATCATTGATGATTATGTGATTGTAAGCACTTCGATTCTCCATTTTTCTAGGACTACTAAAAAATACGAAGCTTGCTGTATTTTATATAGAATAAGTCAGATGTCTGAGAAATAGGCGTAATTAATACTGAAAATTAATAAGAGCAGTGATCTGGAAATTGTATTTCTTTTTCTAACAAGTATACTAGATTTGGCAGACAAAGCACTTTATAGTACACGGAAAAATAACAGATTTTCAATTATCTTCGAAAAATTTTAATTTCCGTTAAAAAAAAACTTGAAATAGGATAACAATTCAGTTGATCGTTGAACGGCATGATTTCACTGAAGTTATAGAACTTTTCTGGGAAGGTTTTTTGAACATTGGATGAGTTAGGTAGAAATACCAAGAAATAATGTTTGCTTGAGAATCGATGAAAAACGGGCGAATAATCATTACGTAAGGATACAAAGGAGAACGAAGCAAGTCTGTTGTCTAGAAAAATCACTTTAGTTAGGCTAATTCTTCTCAAAATCACCCTTGCTGCCATTGATACAAGTAAAGGTATTAACATGAGCAACATAGTTATTGTTAGTGTTCGCTCGGCTCGTACAACTTTTCCACTATTTGTTGCATTTGAGACTTCGTTTTTTGAGCCAATTTTGATTTTTATTATCATGTAAACATTTAGAAGGATTATTAGACAGCTTATTAGGGTTGATAGGAAAATGTGGATCATATTTGGGATCGGCTGAAAAAAATCACAATTTTCCTCGAATATATAAGAATCTTATCTTACATTATCATGAAGAAGATTTGAACTGATTTTAACAGCTCCGAATTGAAAAGGTTCATCGAGTTGAACACAATAACCGATTCCGAGAGAAAAAGGAATACAGACTAGAAATCCCAGAATTAGAAGAATTGGTCGACAAATTGACATTGCTCTTTGACATGTCTGCAAAAATTAGGATGATTTTTGATTTCTTCTCAGTTTTGTTTTTAATCAAAAAGTTTATTTGTTTTTTCTGCGCCTTGCAGAAATCAGTGTTCACATTGCGTAATTAATTTTTCTTGTTCAAAAAACCAGAAAAAATTCATATTTCTAGCGTTATTTCAAAGATCTTCTTACGTATTCATGACTTTTCGGCGATGACAGAATCAAAACTCGAATTCCGCAAAACAGCAAAGTATAAAAATGAGCAATGTAGATCATAGAAAAATGAATTCCATAAAAATATTCCAAAATATTCCTCGAAATATCTAAAGTTGCACAATAAGATGTCATAATTGATGTAAATGGAATGCGAATTGTTGGAAAATCTGACAAAATATACAAGCAATTCCAAATTTGAGATAAAATGAATGAGCGAAACACTTGTGGTTGAAGAATTGTTTGTTTTTTATATTCAAATGTATAAGTATACATTTTTAGAGTTAGGATAAATGAAGGCATAAAACATAGAAATGTTAAAATTGTTATTGTCGTAATATAATCAAAATTGTACTTGAAATCCTCATAAATTCTAAGACCATTGATAATTTTATTATTGTAAAGGCTTCGGTTCCCCATAGAAAAATAGAAAATTGTCAGAAAAACTATGTAGATTAATCAGTTTTCAATTAAGAAGAAAAAACGTTTTCACATGGAAAATTAATTTTTTGTTCCTTTTTACAGATTTGTTTTCGAGCAACAGGAGCAACTGCAAACATCTGTTGAGTCGAGAAATCTGAAAATCGATTTACCTACAGTAAAATCTGAATATGAGCAATGGTTTGAAGTTTATGAACAATGGAAAAACGCAGGAGATAAAGAAACACAGACACAACTGAAAAAAGAATTGAGAGCTAAAAAGGATGGGCTCCTAAATGCATTATCACTTCCAAATATGATTCATCATGCCGGACACAAACAACCACCGATTTTGAAACCTTCGAGTTAGTGAAATTATTTTAAAATCATACTTGAAGTTCCTATTTTTCTTTTCTTCCAGATCATGCTCAATATTTGGCTCAACAAGGATTAATGCGAATCGATAAACAAAATCATGTGATTCATTTAGTTGGATTTCCAGTTGTTGTTCAGAAAATGATAAAGGATCAATTGACTGAACTTTTTGCTGAATCTCAATTGATTTCGGGATCGTTTTTTGCACGTGCGGCTGTTGTTGAAGCATTGAATCTGGACAAGGAATTGTTGACTGAATTTACCGATGGAAGTAATCATTTTCCGGTTACTTATTTGGGTGAGTTTTGAATGGAAAATTAGAATTTTGAAAATTCAAAGAATTTCAAGAATTATTGATCAGAATCAAAATGTTGGGATTTTTTTGATCGAAAAAAGAGGCATTCGAAAATTTCGAAAAAGTCCTATATTCCCCCTAAAAATCCTTTTTTTCAGTTGGTACCTCATTGGCTTCGCTGATTTCTCCATTCATCAAATCATCATTCAGTGAGAAAAACAACACGTGGCCAATAAGTGTTCAATCATCCGGTTCTGCATATTTCCCTGTCAAAAATGAAGTTGATTTGATAAATTCAAGACAACGTCTACGACACTCCGCATTGACGATGACGAAAACGGCGGAGGAACTTGATGTTTTAATAAATGAAACAAATGTTCGAATTGGTGCATATTTAGATGAAGGATTGAATTTAGAAGTAAAAGTTCGAGAAGTTCGAGGAAATGAATTGAGAAATTATGAATCGCAAGCATTTGTTGTCGAAAATCGAGGATTGATTTTGTCGAGAATTTCAAGATGCGATGATTATATTTCGAAAAGATTGAATATTGTGCAAGGCGAAAACAATGAATTCGTCCAAATGATTTATGTCGAAACTGATATTGATCGAATTATTGCGAGACTTGTTGATGATTTAATTGATGGAAAAGAACCACCCAAACATTTACGGGATGCTATTAAACGATCTTATTAGATAATTATCGATCGCTTTTTTGTACATTTGATAGGTTTTTTTTTAATTAAAATTTAGAAGAAACTGTATTGTTTTTGAAATCTGCAGAGAATAGTACAAAGGAAATAACAAAAAATTAATTTCCGATAGTTGAGCCGCGATTTGACTTGATAGAAATTATCGAATCTTTTTGCGACAGGTTTTTTGAACATTGGATGAGTTAGGTAGAAATACCAGGAAACAATGTTCACTCGAAAATCGATGAAAAACGGGCGAATTATCATTACGTAAGGATACAAAGGGGAACGAAGCAAGTCTGTGCCCTAAAAATCTCATCCATCCATAGAACTCGAAAAATTAATTACCCAAACTCACCCTCGTTGCCAATGACATGAATAAAGTGACTAACATGAGCAACATAGTTATCGTGAGTGTTCGCTCGGCTCGAACTAGTTTTCCACTATTATTTACAGTTGTCACCTCATTTTTTGAGCCAATTTTGATTTTTATTATCATGTAAACATTTAGCAGGATTATTAGACAGCTTATTAGGGTTGATAGGAAAATGTGGATCATATTTGGGATCGGCTGAAATTTCGAGAATATTGGAAGAAAATCGGGGCTCTCACATTATCACGAAGAAGATCGGAGCTGATTTTAACAGCTCCGAATTGAAATGGTTCGTCGAGTTGAACACAATAGCCAGTTCCTAAAGTGAAAGGAACGCAAACTAGAAATCCGAGAATTAGAAGAATTGGACGGAGAATTGACATTGCGGTTTCGCAAGCCTAGAAAAATTGGGAAGTGGAAGAATTGGGAGAACTATTTATTCCCATGAGAAATTAGGGCAAAAAATTGTTCTTCTTCAAAAAGTTTTCCAAATTTTTGAGAATTCGAAATTTCGGAATAATCTACTGAAAATTGGTCCAAAATTTGAGATTTTAAAAATGATCAAAGAATTGAAAATTCAAGTTATTAAAAAAAAATTTTTAATTCAAAAATCTGGATATTATTTGATTGAAATTTAAAAAAAAACGTATACGGAATCAGTATTTTTCTAAAAATCTGTTCTGACTTTCTTACCGCCTGAACCCAACTCACCTGCTCATTATTTTCCGGCGATGACAGAATCAGAACTCGAATTGCACAAAACAGTAAAGTATAGAAATGAGCTATGTAAATTACCGAAAAATGAATGCCATATAAGTATTCCAAAATATTTCCCGAAATATCTAAAGTTGCACAATAAGATGTCATAATTGAAGTGAATGGAATGCGAATTGTTGGAAAATCTGATAAAATATATAAACAGTTCCAGATTTGAGATAAAATGAAAGATCGAAACACTTGAGGTTGAAGAATTGTTTGTTTTTTATATTCAAATGTATAAGTATACATTTTAAGAGTTAGGATAAATGAAGGAATAAAACATAGAAATGTTAAAATTGTTATTGTCGTAATATAGTCAAAATTGTACCTGAAATCCTCATAAATTTTGAGACCATTGATAATTTTATTATTGTAAAGGCTTCGGTTCTCCATAGAAAAATTATGTCTGAAACTCTTATTACGTAATTATTTAATTAATTGTAAGTTTGACCAAGTATAAACAATTTTGATTTTCTGATCTGTTTTTTTTACATAAAACATAACCATGAGTAATGTTTTCCCACGGTTGAAATTAATCAAGCTTTTCCTTGATTAACATATTTATACATGTTTTGAGAAAAAAATTAAAAATCAGTTTTATTAGTCTTACGTGTGAGCTTTTGAAGCATGTTTTAAAAATAAACAAAATATACATAAATTACTTTTTTGAATATTTGAAAAGCTCATTCATCATTTTCTTCTTCTTTTTCTTCGGCTCCAGATCCAGAACCATCTTCCTCCGAACTCGAAGATCCTGCGCTTCTGACAAATCGAACCGAATCCGATTGCACCGCAAAAATGCCAGATCCTTCGATTTGCTCTCCATCTCCAGATCCATCCGAAACATCGCGAGCCACGCGTTTCAATGATTCGCCAGATCCAGAACCTTGCTCGATTTCAGCATCTTCTTCCGAACTTTTACTATCACTGCTGTCATCAGCTTTTTCAGTTTTTTCAGCAGCGCGAGCACGTCGAACACTCTGAAAATTAGTTCTACAGTAGATTTTGATGTGCTTCCGCGATCTTGTTTATAAAACCCAAAATTCAATTTTGAATATGAATTATGACGTGGCGATTTCCAGAAAATCGTAATGTTATAAAAATTGTTACCAGCTTTAAAATCCGGTGTTTTTGTTTTTCGAAATGATGGATAGCCTTGTAAAGTTACAATATTTGACAATTTAAAACATTGCCACGTCATACTTATAATGTATGTCTCAAAAACTTATGACGTGGGAAAATTTGAAAATTTTTAACCCCTTACAGGACCATCAATAGCTTCAAAAAACAAAAAAACCGGTTTTTGAAGCTGGTAAAATTTCAATAACATCACGATTTTTCGATCTTTTCAGTTTCTGAAAACAAGATCGTGATCAGCTCACAAGCTGAAAATCTAGAACTATCTCTCTGACTTACCAATAATTGTAAATCCTCTTCCTCTCTGAAAGCATTGAATGCAAGTGTTACGCTAACTAGAAGAGCGATCAAAACGACGGCGCGCATTTTTGTTTCTGGAAAAACTATCTATGGGTTTTTTATCGGAGAATATATTTCAAAATAAACAAGAAATAAATAAAAGTGACCAAGAACAAATAAATATGAAACATCATTTTTTTGGGTGGGGTCTCCCGTTGAGTCATATTCTCTAGGAATTTTCTCATTTTCCCTTAGAAAACAGAAAATTCTGGAAAATCATGAGGTCAAATCGAATCTTGTGATGATATGGAACACTAAAAAATCGACGAGGAGGAGGAGCGAGCATTTGTTGATTTTTTTGTTGCAAATAAAAAACCATGATAGAGAAAGATTGATGAGATCATGTTATATGTGTTGCACTTTGTGCATTTTTCTCGTGGGTTCAATGAAAATATGTGTCTCGTTGAAACTTTGACTGGCATAGGAGAAATGCAGAGATCACGGGGTTTTCTTGTTGAAAATAAATTTCTGATTGTGAGGAAAATGAAAATTTGGGCATAACTTCCGCATATCATAGCTCTAAAAATTTCAGATTTTAGACTTTTTGAACCCACAAAATCTGAAAGTTTCAGAACTAAATTCTGGATTTTAGATAACTTTGAACAATTGTTTTTAAATTTCGAAATTAGAGTGAAAGAAAGAAAGAACTTCAGAATGTGGATGATTATAAAACAAATAGGGAATCAAAACCTTTTAAAAATGAAGTAGACTTCATTAGAAAAGAGGTGTTCGACTAAGTGTGCAATCTTGAAATTAAATTTTTCTTCAAAAAATTATTTTTCAATTTGAGAAATTAAATTCTAAACGATCAAAAAAAGTCACGGAAAAACCCAGACATTATTTTTCATTTTCAACATTTCTGTGAGTTTCATTAATTTCTGGAAACAACGAAATTTCCGAGATCCTCCATTTTTCCGCTCAAAAATTTCAAGGTTTACACAGTTTCCTCGAAAATTTTCCAGGAAACTTATGACACATCATCCGTCTTAAATTTTCAGAAAATTTACAAAAAATTCATCCGTCCTGTCAAACTTTTTTCCTCCCAAACATTTCTTATCTTTTTTTCTTTCTTCCGGAGACGGATAGAAAAGATCTCGAAAATCCAGACATTTTTTGACAACAAAAAAGCAAAACTCAAAGAGAAACCAACATTTCTCAGTTCAGTTTAGATAAATGCGTATAAAAATGAAATGAAATGAGAAGAGGGATAAAATTTTCTCGAAAAGTGCAAAAATAGATAAAAATCTTGATGATTAATGAGCTTTTTTGGAAGCGGGTGTGGTTTTGGGTGAAAATGTTAATCTTTTACGAGAGATTTAGAGACGCAGATGGAAAATATGTTAATTACGCGGGTTGGCTCAGAAAACTCAAAAGCTAAGCATCAAGTAAAGCTTTCAGGGAAAAATGAAAAAATTGCGAAAAAAATTGGAAATCAAATCCCAAATTTGAAAAAAATTTGGCGCCGCTCTTTTTTATAGGTCATTTTTGTTTGTTTTTTTGGGAGTCTAAACAAATAATTTGTATCAAATTGTAAATAATATAATAATACAATTTAAATTTGGTCAACGGTCAGAAATTTGGGAGAATAGACCGAAAATGGGAAATTCTCAATTTTTTTTTCAAAATAAAAAAATGTTTGAATTACTGTAGTTCACAATGGGTGTTGCTTGCGTACTGTGGTGTTTGCACACAGTTTTTTTCTTTTTTTTCCGGCACTCTGAATTATCATCATTTTCAGTATTTTCCAAGTTAAAGTGTTTTTTCAGCATGTCGACGATAGATGCCAAAGATGAAGCAGTTCAATGGGATCGAATTATAGTGCAGGTATCGATTTTATTGAAATTTCTCGTAAAACAAGTGGAGCGAGACATATTTACAATTGTGATTAAAAAGTTTTTGTGTGTGGTCGAACAGAATATATGCTAAATTATTTCTACAACATGAATGAAAGAGTATAGTGTTGACTAAAATCATCCGCGGTTTCTTTTTGTATTTTATTGTTGGATTGGATTACCTATAGAAATCGATACACTCTTTGCTTTTTCGCATCGTTACGTCGTGATTGTGTTGAAAAAAAACATAGTTTTATGATTAGTTCACTTTCCAACTTTCCCAATTCCGAAACTTGATTTCATATTGTTTTCACTGAAAAATACAACAAAGAAGAATTAAGTGAGTCACTTAATCCCCCTTACTTTCGATTGAAAATTGTTTTGAACTTTTTTGTTATTGTTCTTTTCGCTAGAAAAAGTGACCAGTGGGTTCATTGCGCAATCTCATCCTAAATATTTACCAAGAAAGCTGTCATCAAACATAAAATTTATCACCTTTTTTGAGTAAAACTTTTCTTATCATTGGAATTTTTCTTTTTTTTTTCTTTTTTTATGATACATTTTATTTTATTTTATTTTTCAATTCGTTTCGTTTCAAAATTTCGTCATATTTTATTATTTTTTCGAATCGGTAAAACATGGAGGATCGATTTACTGATACGATTTTACGAGCAACTAATGTTCAATCAGCAATTGAAAGATTTGAAAAACGCCAACCTGTGCCACTTCCGCCAACAAATCCAAACAGATTTTATCATCAACCAAATTATCATCAAAAAGTTGAAGAAATACCTGATGAACCTCCAGAAGTTGCTACACCATTATTTATAAACACTATAACTCATCAGGAAAATGTTCAATATTTCCCAGCGATAACACCACCAAAAGAATCATCATCTCCACTACAGCCTGCTATTCCAATCGGAAGATTTGATAGTTTTCAACCTCTCAACTTCGGAAAAACAATTCAAGGGATCTACAACTCAACAGAAATGCCAAATGTACTCTCGCCAACATTTTCAGTTGATTTGAATGTGGTCTCACCACAACCGCCAATTGTTGCACCAAGGAAACTTTTCAACCAAAATGCTCCAGTGAATGTTGAAACAAAGAAAGTTTGGAATGTGAATGATAATCAGGTTTGTGTGCTAGTTTATTTTTCGCGATGAAGAAAAGTGACAATGAGGCAAGATTATTGAGTTATTTGATTTTTGATTCTTCAAAATACATATGATTTTTGAACTATCATCTGAAGAAATAAAAATTAAAAATAACACTGATATAATATTTTACGTGACACTTTTACGTGTTTTTTCCACACACCCGTTTTTTATTTTCAATCATTTCGATAACAACTAACTGTAAGAAATTGATGATTATAAGTGAGTCTTATTATTCGTCTACTTATGCGTTTTCCCACCCGGAATCGTCGTTTTTATCTATATTTTCACAGTTTTATTTTCTAGGCGTGGCTGATTTTTGAACATAGTTTTCATAAGCAAATCGGATTGCAATTTTTCCGTTTTTGTCGAACTCTATAATTTTTTATCGAAAGTTGGGAAAAACTTTGAGATTTTTCTAGGCTACAATATTTGTTTTTGGTTTCGCAGTGGATTTTTAGCCTCTAGGCTCTCATGGATTTTTTTGAAATCTAGAAAATATTGTCTTGTTCAGAATTTTGAGAACCGCCATTTTAAATTTTTGTTCAAAAATCTAATTTCACGCTCTTCGGTGATTTAAATTAGTACTCACAAGATGCACCATTTCATTTGAACCTCAATCAATCACTGCACCCTTTCTCCTTCTTTCTTCCACAAAACATTGTGTCATTGAAAATTTATGACTCTTGCCTTTCGCCCCTTTTCAAATAAAACAGGCGGGAAACCCTTTCAAATACGAAAAAAAAAACCAAAACTGCATCATTATAATATTTTTATGATTATTTACACATAATAAGGCATAGCATAGCATCCAACACATTTTTTTAATATATATTTATATTTACCATAAAAATTTGCGTCGTTATCTATTCTACATCGATACACGCCACCACTAACCTTTCTTCACCTCTCCATTATTATAATAATAATAAGATTCACAAAACCGCGATTTTATCACCAAGTTCTCAAACATTTCCGACATTCTCCTTTCTGCGTCTCTTCGTCTCACACACTCTTCCGCATTTGTTCGTCATTTTCGGTGTTTGCGTATTTTTTTTTCATCTGTGTGTTCCTCATCGCACTGTTTTTGGTTTGGCCTGTTGCGCACCAGATTGATTGTGCCTGTCCTCCTCCCGCTCTTTTTTTTGGCTGCTTGCTTCTATTTTGAGGCAGCAGCAAAAAGAGGAGGTGTCTAAATATTTGTTCATTTATTGATTGATTGATTGGAGGCGCTGATTGTACTATTCGCCTTTTTTCTCTGGTTGCTCAATTTTTAATTCATTTGTTATTATATTTTTGTTATCAGTGTTTTTATTTTTATTTTGCTCCCACACACAAAAAGTCAGTTAATGAATCATGGATTTAAGCGCTTTGAGTATGGATTGCGAGGTGAGTTTTTTATTTTAAATTATAAAAAATTGGGTGAATGACCGGTTTTGTTGGACTTGAGCTCAAATAATGTTCCTGGCTATAATTTCTCACCCGAAATTAGTTTTACTACGAGTTGTTCATGGGCTTTTCATGTGATTTTCGCCGGAAATTGAGTTTTCTGGCGATTTTTTGAACGGAATTCGAATAGAAACGTTCTAAATGAAGAAATGAGTTTGTTATTCTATAAGTCAGTTTTACAAGTGAGGTATGAAATTTTTTTCCGGATTTGTGATAACTTCTAACTTTTAGAAATTGATGATTTTAATTAGTATTATTCTATATTAACGGCACTGGATTCTGACCCTCGAATTTTTCATGAGTTACCACTTGAAATTATCTCGAATTTCTTATGGATTTTTTCATCTACCCATTTTAATTTTTTAAAATTAGAATAAGAAATTCAGTTTGGTTTTTCGCAAACATCTTTATTTTCCTCTAGGAAATTACTATTATCTTGGGTCAGTGGTTTTCTCAATCAAGAAAATGTTTCCCATGCCGCAGATAAAATTAACCTATAATTTATTCGAATTCCTCAATTCATTTTCTCGTTTCGTTTCCGCCAAATTGTTGTGTTGTTGTTGTGATCAATTCAAATTCTTTATGCATATAAATATATCAAATAAAAATTCTCTCTATCGGAATATACATAAATACAAAAAGAAGAAGACAATTTGGCCTCAATCTAACGCCTTCTTCTTTTTTCGTGTCTTTTTTCTTCTTGTTTCTGTCACTCGAGTGTTTCTCTCCGTACGTTAATCTGTCCGTATTTATCTTCGAATTATGTTTTTTTTTTGAAGATGGTTATTAGAAAATATCGAGAATTATTGATTTTTCTCAGAGTTTTGCCGGCCGATTTTTAATCTCCTCTTCAAGTCAACCACTTGAATTTGTACATAGTTCAGTTCGAATAAAAATTCTGGTCTAGTTATTTGTGTTTTTCTCAAAGCTACAATTATTATATAAATTTTATGATCGATAATTACTGTATAGTTTTCTTTCTTCACTTCAGCTGAAACAAGAATTTAGTTGGAGGCTGTGCCGAAATGTTTCTTTTAGTGGTGCTCGTTTAATGTTTGCATACACACTCAATCACACGAAAACACATTTATGACAGACTTGAGCTGCGCTTTTTTTATGAGATGTGTTTATTTTCGAAAAATTGATTTCGTTTGTGATGCGATTTTTATGTGCATCGGTTTTTCAGATTAAAACTTTCCGGGGTCTTTAATCGACTTCAGATTTCATAAAATTCCTCGAATAGTAAAAGTTAGCCGAAAAGTAAAATTTGACTGGACCTTTTGACAAATTTTTTCTGTCTGAAATTTATGTTTTAACCTAAAACCTAGACACACCTCGGCTAAAATCGTGGTTTCCGAAATAAAAAATTGTACGCTAACTTTTTACAGTACAAAAATTGTGCATTTTTCAATTTTTGTCCTCTAAAAACTGAAATTTAAATTTTTCCAAAAATTGTACTCTGGCCAGCCACGGCTTGGCCGAGGTGTGAACCTAGAGCTTTGACGAGATTTCGTGAGTTTTTTTTCGAAATTTCGAACCTGGAAAAAGTTTTCTGATAGAATTCTGTACAGACTTTCGTAGTCTAAATTTGGTATGCAGCTGCATTCTTTTACCCTCAGAAAATTTACATTTAAACATCTGTGCCAGGTTTTTTTTCGATTCAGCCATAGATTATTCTCTCCAAAAGTTCAAAATCGAGAACGATTGTTTTATTTCTCTCATTTTTTGTTGGAATTTCAATAAAAAGGCGTCAATATTATACTTGTTTGGTTTCTGACTCATAGCCTTTTTTTGTGATTTATCATCATCAATTCCGCATTGTGAAAAACTTGTTGGCCTGAAAAAAATGATAAAAAATGAAGTAAAAAATATTTGTCATGACGTGAACCCATACATAAAATGGGTCCCCAGAATCGGGGTGAGGGGCTTAACTTTTTTCAAAAATCTGAAGGGAAGGGTGCCTAACTTGGCCAATTTTCTGCTGATAATTTACCAAAATTCCCAGATTTGTCCAAAATTCGCTCAAAAATGTGAGGATGGTGTTTAACTTTGGAAAATTTTCAAGGAGGGACCCTAACTTTGAAAACTGGCTCGGGGGACTCATTTTATGTATGCGTGAACCTGATTTTTGAAAATAATAATTTTTTACAGAAGCTGGATCCAGAGCAGATATTCACAAAACAGGAGCGCATCGGACGCGGATCCTTTGGTGAAGTTTATAAAGGAATTGATAATCGGACGGGAAGAGTTAGTTTTTTCTTATTTTTCTCTGAAAATTGCTTTAGAACCTGATAGTTTTTTAGGTTGTTGCGATTAAAATTATCGATTTGGAACAAGCTGAAGATGAAATAGAAGATATTCAACAAGAGATTCAAGTGCTAAGTCAATGTGATTCGCCATATGTAACTAAATATTTCGGAAGTTTTCTGAAAGGCTCAAAATTATGGATTATAATGGAATATTTGGGTGGTGGATCTGCGCTGGATTTGACGAAATGCGGAAAATTGGATGAATCTCATATTGCTGTGATAATTCGTGAAATATTGAAAGGATTGGAGTATTTGCATGGAGAAAGGAAAATACATCGAGATATTAAGGGTGAGTAGTTTGGGAAGAATTGAGAAGAATTTAGAATATGATAAGGGGATGTGGGAAAATATTCCAATAATGTTGAAATGTATAATTTAAAAATTAAAAAAATGAGGGAAATTTTTGAAAATTCGAATTTTTCCATTATTTTGGTTTATAAAAATTGGAGACTTCTTACATTTGAGGTTTTACTGGTTTTCGAGAACGCAAAAAGCAAAAGTTCTTCGTTAGAACACATTTCTTGAAATCAGAAATTCTATAAGTCTCGACCCGAAGAAAATTAAACCCCTCCCCACTTTTTTTTTTCCGAAAATCTCGAAAAATATCTCAACCCTCCTAGGCGCCAATATTTTATTGGACTATCCAAGCGCGGCTGTCAAAATTTGCGACTGCGGTGTCGCCAAATCATTGATGACTCTCTCAAAAGCCAACACTTTTGTCGGAACACCATTTTTCATGGCACCCGAAGTCATAAAAGGAGATTATGGTTGTGAGGTACAAAATCACCCCAATAAATGTACTCCTTTTGTGTGTTGGAGAAATACCTATGTTCTCTGAAAATTCCCTTCTCTGTGAATTTCCCATTGTTTTTTTTCTTTAGCTGCAAATGTGCTTGTCAGCGAACATGGTGATGTGAAAGTGGCAGATTTTGGAGTTGCTGGACAATTGACCGAAACTGTTAAGAAACGCATCACATTTGTTGGCTCGCCTTTTTGGATGGCTCCAGAGCTCATCAAACAAGCCAGTTATGATTATAAAGTGAGCAATTTTGAACATTTTCCATATGTTTTTATCCTGAAAATTGTTGTCTTTTTCCACGCGAAATTGCATCTGAAAAGCCCTGTTCTAATTTTAGGCCGATATTTGGTCGCTTGGAATTACTGCAATTGAATTGGCGAATGGTGAACCACCGCATTCTGATCTCCATCCAATGAGAGTTCTATTCTTGATTCCTAAAAATCCACCGCCGGCTTTGGTTGGACCGCAATGGTCCAAGCCGTTCAAAGAGTTTGTTGAAATGTGTTTGAACAAAGATCCTGAGAATGTGAGTATTTTGGGGAGGGGTTGTGTGAAAATGGAAGAGTTTATAATGATCGATGAAACATTGAAATTAAGCTTGTTTCTTACATCCAAAATCAGGTTTTCCAAGCTTTTAGAAATTTAAAAAATTAGTTGTCAAATTCATGTCGAAGTTTATTGTTTCCATGATCATAAGAATTTTACCCCGGATTTCCTATCTTGAATTTAGATTCTTGAAAATTTGAAAATCGATCGAAGTATGAGCCAAAATGTTGATTTTTATGAAAAGTTTAGAATAAAGATTTCTTAACGCATTTGATCTGAAAATTCAAAGATTCTCAGCTCCTCCTACGTCTTTTTTCAATCCGATTTGTTTTCCAGCGACCCTCTGCGACAACTCTTCTGAAACATCCATTCATCAAACGAGCCAAGAAAAATAGTGTTCTGGTTGAACTTATCGAAAGAGCCGCCGAATATCGATCTCGAATGGGAGTTTCAAGTGACTCTGATTTGGATGAAGATTCGGATGGTGGAAGTGGAACAAGTAAATGGGATTATCCAACAGTTCGCGGGCCGAATAATATTGGAGAAATGGAACATGGTGGAACTGTTCGACAGGCAAAACCATCACAAATTATGAAAAGAAGATCGCCGAGTGGAAGTCCGGGTGGAACTATTGTTAGAGGCAATTCGCAAGTTGCTGCGGTTGCAGCTGAATTGCGCGGAAATCATAGTCAAAATGGATCTTCTTCGGCTTATGGAGCGACTACAATTACATTAGGAAGTCCGAACGGATCACCGAATGCATCACTTGCACGAACTCAAAGTATGATGTCACCAAAATGGTCGCAAGGATCGGGAGAATTGGAAAGAAGTTCGAGAGCATCGAGTGAGAGATTGCAATATTCATCGACTGCTAGTTCGAATAATCCGGCGACTAGTGGAATTGGAAATAATGGTGAGCGCTTTTTTGGAAAAGTAAAGAAGTCAAAACAGAAAAAATGAGAATTATTATCATATTTTTTTATTTAACAAAACATCAAAATTTTGTACCACGTTTGGACCTAAAATTTGAACCTAACAAAAAAGTTTAACGTTGCTCTGAAAAATCAAGGTGACACGTGTTTGCAGTTAAAGGGGTTGTCCTGCTACATGGAAACTTAGGCTTAATCGATAGAGCTAAGGTGCTCCTGAAACATTCCATATTTAATTTTGATTCTAGAGTGATTTTTCACCATTTTATTCATGTTTTTCTCAGGTTTTAAGGTTTTAGTGCATATAAAAAACATGTGTGCTCTTCACACACATAATTTGTTTGTGTGTATTTCTCGCAAAATGCATTTCCTAACATTTTTAAACAATGGAAGGCGATTTTAATCAACTTTAGGCTTGCTAATAGTTAGTCCAAAAATGTGACGCACAATTGCGGACTTGATTTTTCATGTAGAAGGACACCTCCTTTAAATTCGAATATATCCACTTAATGTTTAATTTTCAGGAATCCGTGGTGGAAGCGCTGGGCGTCGTGAATATAACTCACCTTCCAATGGATCTTCATCATCTTCTGGATATGTTTCGAATGGACATTCGGAATATCCTGATGTCAACACACTTCAAACTGATTTCCAACGAGATTTGAAGGTAAGTTTTTCCCGAAAAACTCGAGGTTCTATAACATTTTTCTTTTAGATTTCGTCAAGTCAACGTTCTGGCGGATCTGGTGGTCGAAATGATTATCATCAATCTGTTCCTCAAACTTCATCTTCGGATTATCCAACTGCAGCTCCTCCTCCTCCTTCTCAACAATCTCGATCGCTTTATGGATCTGGTGGATATTCAAGTAATTCCTCATCAAATAGCATGTCTTCATCGCGTAAAAAAGGAGCACTAGACTATAGTTTGCTACCCGCTTTGGAGCATTTATCGCGTACTCGACACGCCTCATCTGCATTAGATCATTTGAGACATGCGTTGAAAGAAGCTGAAGATGCTGCACCTGGTGTATGTAATCAAATGGTTGAGGAATTGTTGAGACGAATTGCTGTGCCACAGGTTGGTTGTTTTTAGGGGTTTGGTGGGATTTTTAGAAATTCTATAAAAACTTTTTATACATCTTTCAAACATATGTATTTTTATCAATCAAATATTCTCTAATAATCTACTGTTTCGCCGATTTTTTGTTAGAAAATTTGAAAACATAAAATTTTAAAAAAACAAGTTAAAAAAACAAGTAAGATTATGTTGAAAATATCCCTGAAAGTTTTTTCTTTGAAAAATCACTGTTTCAAGAAAAAACTGAAAAAGCAATATTTTCAAAATTTTTATATTTAAAATTCAATTCCAAATCATTCATTAAAAGTAAATAGTTTTTTCTTCAACCTTTCGAAATTTTTTAACTGAAAAATCTACTGGTTCAGACAATTTTTATTATTCTCAAAGTCTATTTTTTGTTATCAAAATGTTATCAATTTTTTTGCAGGTAAATCAAAGTGATCTTGCATCGGCAGTTCGACATCTCACAACTCCACCTTCTTAAATGCTTTCAAGTCATCCCAAAATACGTATTTTTCTCACCATTTTTTTCTCCTAGTTTTTTTTCTATTTTTCTTTACTCTTGTTTTTTCTCGTTCCAATCTACTTTTTTCGAACCTCGACTACTGTATGTGCCTACTGTATTATCGATTTCCCCCTTTTTTAATTATCATCGTTTCTATATCAGAAAAGTATGTATTTTTCTTCAGTTTTTTCGTCGGTCCCCTTTTTTCTGTGTTATTTGATTATTTCACTTTTCCCCCGATTCGTTGCCTTATTTTTTGCTGTAAATACCCCAAAACTCCCATATTTCTTCCCAAAAATCCCTTAAATTATGAAACGCGGTCAATTTTCTCTTCTTTTTTAATAGCTTTTTAGGTTTATTTGAATCATTTCCAGATGAATCTGTGAATATTTATTATCATATTTCTTTGGTCTATTTCCTCTTCTTTTATGTTTATTTCTTTTCTGCTAAATATTATTTTTCTCCGAGTAAAATAAAATATTATCGAAAATGAAATGGAACTTCCAAATATTGCAAATTGTTTAAAATTCAAATGTTTATTTTCCCCGCCTGCCACGTGGCTTTTTAGGCTTTATCAGATAACCTTGTCCTCAATTTTTTGACCAGCAAAATAAAAAAAAACCGAACTTTGCCTTTTTCTCTGTACTCTCCTCTTCTTGCGCACTATTTCCACTCACTCCTGGTTTTGCATCCCATCTTTTCTTATTATTGCCAAATTGACCGATTTATCGATTTTTCTTTTCCAAAAAAAACACTGTTTTCATTTAGGAAGTCATTTTTGGGCCGGCCCATCCATGAATCGGCGGGTGTTTTCATGGATTTTTACGTTTCTGATTTTGACCAATGATTTTGTATTGCCGGTTTATCATTGGAGAATTAGTGAGGATGGAAAGAAGATTGAAGCTGTTGTGAGTTTTTTTTTTGAGAATAAAATTTGAGGAAAATTGTAATTTCCGGAGTTTGTTACCCCAGAAATTACTATTTTAAAAATTTGTTTTTTTTTTCAAACGGCATTCACTTGAAAAATCACTGCTTTCAAAGTTTATTTATTTCAATGACTGGAATTTAGAAGATTATGAATTTTTGAAACTTGGAAAAATTTGAAACAGGTGAAACATTTTTTGTAGTTTTATTTTATTTTTCGAGTTTATTTTTTCACTGTTTCAAAGATTTGTTCAGAATAGTTTTGTGTAAAATTGAAATGCTATTTCAAGAATTTTTCCTATATAAGTTTTTCTCAGTAAAGTGCGTATTAAAAAAGTTTAATATATTTTTTTGTGAGAAATTAATCTGAGTTTCCTGTGAAATTCCCAAAGAAAATCACGATTGGAAAATTTACTGTTTCAAAGTTTGAAGTTTGAAATTCAAACAAAATTCAAACACCGTTTGCTTTAGTGCGCAACAAATAACTTATTTAATAAGTTTTTTCGAGAAAAATAATATAAAATTCAGCCTGAAAAATTTGAGAAAGAACTTTTGCTCAACATAAAATCTTATTGTTAGGCCATTCTGAAAACGATCTTGAAGTCGAAAATTGACAGAAAACTTTTCAGCCCGTTTTTGGATCTTCGAGATTTATCCAAAAAAGTCCTGTATTTTCCAGATCAACACTCCGTATCAACTTCGAATTCCCGGATCTTTGACCGATTTTTTGCAACAAGTTGAAAATGTTCGAAGAATTGATGTACATATGTCTGAAATGCAAAAAATGGTGGATAAAATCAGTATTCATGAGCAATTAGACAATCCACAATTTGAAGAAGATTTTCGGAAAAAAGAGCCAACTTGTATTGCATCAAAAGGTGTCACTTTAGAACCCGAAAGTTTTCATACTGTGTATTCGGCTGAACTTTGTCCGGAGTTTCATAAAAGCTATGAGGGATACACGGCATTTATCAAAGAGTATTTTGGAACACCGCCAGATAATGATAAACGATTTCCAAGATGTCAATATTGGTTCAAAGCTGTGAAGATAAAGGGAATCAATTTGGAGAAAGTGAAATTGTCGGATCGACCGATGCCAGCTGATCCGAGTTATTATAAAATTCTTCGAGGATACTTTGGGAATTTTGCGAAATTACCGAGATCGCCTGGCGGAGAACAGGAAAGTATAAAGAAATATGGACAAATGTTGGCGAGTATGTTATCGCATAGCGATGAACGAGTATCAAAAAATGCATATTTGCATATGGCGGCGGCGGCTTGGTGGAGGGCTCAAGGACATTTATCTGATGCTCTTGTTTGTTTGAATACTGCGAGTCAGTTTGTGTGAGTTTTTTGGGGTCGGAAATTCTGGAAATAAGGTAGAAAGTTGATAAATTTCATCCTTTTTAAAATTTTCAAACATAATTCCCGATTTTTTTGTCAAATTAAAACAAATACATAAAAAATTTACCCATTGAAAAATTTTTAGTGCTTGATTTTTAAATTTGAAAACCCAAAATTTCTAGAATTTTGAAATTTCGGCTCTGTTAATCCACGTGGAAAAAAAAGAAAAATGAAAAAAATCCCATATTCCAAAAAAATTACGTGAAATTTAATTTTACGTGAAAATGTTTTCCAAAATCTCATCATTTTCAATTTTTTTTTTGAATTAGAAATAGTGTGTGAGTTATTTTCATCAGAAATGCTCTAAATTCCATATCCTCCCATTTTTCCAGCGAAAATCCAGAAATTCCGAGTTTCAAAAGTGAAGCCGTCAAAGTCTCCATTGGAAATCTTCTAAATCGCGCTGGATATTCTCTAGATGCTTATAAATTCCTGAAATCAATCGAATTCAACAACCCCGATAAAATATTATGTTTGACTGCTATGACACATGCTGCAATTGCAGATTCTTCAGTTTTAACAGGACCAGATGACATACCAAATACGGAGCAAAATAATCAAAATGAGCAAGAAACTATACATTTCAAATTGACGAAGAAAGAGAGAAATGGTGTATTTAGTAAATCATTTGAAAATTATGAGAAAGCTATGTCTTATTTTGATGATGCGAAAAAAGAAAATGACCCGAAACATGAGCAATTTTTCATAAATAATTTGAAAAAATGCGAATCGAAAGCATATGTTTTATCATGTCATATGAGATTATATGAAGCATTGGAAAAACAAAAAGAGAATTTGGAGAAATTGGTGACTGAGAAAACAATGTATCAAGAAGTGCATTCGAAACGAATTGAAGCATCTATTCAATTGATGACACTTTTAGCGATTCCCGAAATGAGGCAGAGTGAGAGGTTGTTCTATGATCAAGTTAGATATGGCCCCAATCCTAGTGAGTGTTTTTTCTATTACAGCTTAAAATAAGTTAAATATTGCTTAACCGTTTTTTTCTCGTGAGTTAGTATTTTCAGAAAAAAACAGCAGATGTTTGTTCAAAAAACGAGAATTAGCGTTGTTGAACTCTTTTTGATTTATGGAAGTTTTGAAACACCAAATTTTTAAAACTAAAATTGTTATCATAAGATTCTGACATAAATATTAATCTGAAAGTTTGGAAAGTGAACAAATTTGATTTTATCATAAATTTCATGAAAGAAAGTTCAACATTATTTTATTTTGAAAATATTTCGACACAGTAATGGTTTTCATATTAGGAATCCAATGTTACAGAAAACTAAATTTCGGCGAAAATCAGTTTGAATTTGAAACAGTAGAATTTTTTCACCAATTTTCTATTAATATTTTATTTCAGACCGGGAATGTAAAGAAACGCGAATTAACAAATTTCCGCATTCAAAACGCGATGGATTTGCAGCAGATATAATGTTATGCAAACTTCGATCAACTGATGAAGAATATAATCAATCGATGGAAACACAAAGACAATCAACAATTCATAATCGGCCAGCTTTGAATGACACAAATTGGAAAGTTGTTGAAACATTTGCCAGGAATCGAATGTTCGAAAAAGGATTGAATGATTTGGGAAAATTAAGTCAAGACTATCCGGAGTATTTTAGAATGATTCAACCGAAATATGATGGAGTTAGGTGAGCGATTTTTTTTTGAGTTAGGAAAATGAGAAACTATCATGATTTCATGAATCAGTGAATTTTTTAAAATTGAATATTATTTCTAGAATAGTCCATTTTCTGAAAAAGTTTCTCAAAATCTATAAGGTTTATGAATATTCATTGTTTGAAACATTAAAATAAACCTTGTGACATATTTTCGAAAAATTTTAAATTCATAATTTATCAAACAGTCTCTACAGGTTTTTTGCACAAAATCCAGTTTATCAAGCAATCTCCATTAATTGTTCTAATATCTATCATTTTTCTGAAACAGTGAAAAATACATTAGACAATTTTTTGATTAAGATTTATTCACAGTTTATTTTATTTTTAACAAAGAATGAAATAGTTATTCCGTTTTTGAACCGATCTGCAAATTTGCTTTTGGAAACCTGAAAATGGTTTGTTTTCACTTAATTTCAATGTAAAATTCAATATTTGATTCACTTACATCGTGGAAGGCCTTTTGAACATAATAGAAAAATAGAAATTAATAGAAAAAGTACTGCAGTTTAGATGCAGTTTATGAAAATGAAAATTTCTTGAGATTTGAAGGAATTATCTCTAATTTCCTTGGTGATTTTTTGTAAACAAGTTTTTTTTTCAAAAAGGCTTGTCATACGTCAGAGAGATTAGGAGGATTTTTGAGATTTGATGGAAATTCATTTAAGAAATTGGAAAAACATGGTATTATCGAATTAAAATTTTCGTAACAGTGATTTTTGTTCAAACAAAAATTATTTTCAATATTAAAAAAATTTAAAACAAAACCAAACAAGTGTTTTTTTTGAAACAGTGAGTTTTCCCCAACAAAAAAGCATAACTAAAATAATTCAGATCCGATGAATCTCGAGATCGACCTTGGCGCCGCGCAGATTGGCCAAATTCAGTCGATTGTCAAGCTGTTGTTTCATCTTCAAATCCTTTCCGACTCGAAACTTTTCCCCAAATTTTTATCTCGCCAGAAAATCGAGGATGGATGTAAGCATTTTTAGATTACTGTCTCTCCAAAAACATCCAATTTTTTCAGAATTTCTGAACTCCTCACAAAACATCTAACATTGAGCCAATCAGATTCTTTGCCACTTCCATGGTTCGAACCAAGATGTGATTTTGTGGAAAGAGAAGAGATTTTGGTGTTCACTGGACATGAAGCAATTGAAAGATTATTGAATAAAAGATATGATCGAAATAATGAAAAATATGCGGAAAAACAATTGAAAACTGTTCTGGTTCGATTAGCTGATCGAGTTATGGAAGATCATGAAATTGGAGCAAGAATTCATCTTTTGATGAAATATAATATTGGTCCAAGATGGGTTTCATTGAATTTGGCTGGTTTATATTGGAGAGTTCAAGGAAATGCACATCAGGCTACGAAATGTTTGTTGGCTGCATTTTTAGATCAACCACAGGAATCGTTTATTGCGATAACACAGATGGCTCAGGTTATATTGCGAGCGACGGGAATGGTTAATGATGCACATAATTTTATAAATCAACAACTAAATCTTTTGGGTTATCGTGAGCCGATGTTTCATTTGGTTTTGGGAAGAATTAAATTGTTGTTACATGATGTTGATAAAGCAATACAACATTTGAAAGATGCGTTGGATAAAGAACCCGAAGATGAGATGATTGCCGAAGATTTGCTCAAAATTGCGTGTAGTGGGAAGAGTACGAAACCGGCGATTTCTTCGCAATTTCCTACGGTTTGTTGTTCGCCATTGGTGCAGAATGCGGTTTGTATTAAGGTTGGTGAATTTTTTGAAAGAATAGTTTTTGAATAAGTAAAGAATCAATGAGATTCTCAAAACAGTCAGAAAATTTCTTTAAACCAAGTTTTGAGTATGTTTTCATAGAAAATAGTGAGCTTAGATCTCAATTTTTTTAAAACTTTCCGGCACAAGTAATGGTTTTATTAAAGTTGCAATGTATCATTAAACTTAATGTGATTTTTGAAACAGTGAAATTTTGGTGTTCCAATTTTTGAAAAAATTGAAAATTACGATATTTTTGAACGGATCAATTTCAAAAAAATGTATTTTTACAAGTATAATTTTTGAAACGTATTTCATTATGCCAACAATTTTGGTTTAACAAACAAGATGAAAATACGTCAAATTATGTTTTTTTCTTGCAGCCAAATCGAGATCAATCTGAGCAATGTTACATAGTTGATTCATCTTCTCCAAACTCAAAACCTCATTTAATTTATCATCGCTGTAATGGAATTTATGACGGTCAAAGCAAAAAAACAGCGGATTTCGCGAATATCGTCTCACCATTTCTTCTCGTTTTCAACACAGTTACTCGAAGAGATGATGTTTCGAATTGGATTGATCAAGTTGATGGAATTCAAACTGTCGAAAGTCAAGAATTACCTCTTGATTATGGTGGAACTGAATTATTCTTTACTGAAAGACCAGTTGATTGGTGGCATAATTCGAAAAATGAAATGAAATATAAATTACCGGTCAAAGAAACATCGATAAATGATGAATGGGAAGAGGATGAAATTGAATCGGATTTGGCAAAGATTCCCGAGAAACCGTTGTCATTTTTATGGATTAAAGAGAAGAGTTTAATGATGCAATATGATTCAAAACTACCTGCGCTTTTACCAAAACCATCGATTCATCAAATTCGAAAAGGTGTTGCGATTTTCCCGAATCCGAAAGCATCAACAATGCAGTGTAATGGAGTTGCAAAGTTGGATGTTTTATTTGATAATGCGCCTTCAACTTGGGTTTCGGTTACGGCGAAAGGAGAAGATATTGAAAAATATGTTGATTTACGAACTATAATTCCAGGTAGATATTTTGGGCATACATAAAATAGGTCCCCCGAGTCAGTTTTCAAAGTTAAGGTCCCTCCTTCAAAATTTTCCAAAGTTAAACACCTTCCTCACATTTTTGAGCGAATTTTGGTAAATTATCAGCAGGAAATTGGCCAAGTTAGGCACCCTTCCCTTCAGATTTTTGAAAAAAGTTAAGCCCCTCACCCCGATTCTGGGGACCCATTTTATGTATGATTTTGGGGGCTGAAAATGAAAATTAGAGGGTTGCTGTAATTTTTGGCGTTAGAATATTCGAATTTTGAGAGGTTTTTTTGCATCAAAAATTTACTATTGCAGCAATGGCATCACTTCAACCAATTTGCCCTGGAACAGATAAATATGAGACATCTCCAATTCTGGGCCTCGATCATATTCCCGCATTTTCACTCAGCGATCAATTTTTATTCTATAAACCGGAAAAAGCATTGGCCGAAGCTTTGAAATCTTTGGGAAATGAGCGAGATACAATTGAACATGTTGCTGCGCGACTTCATGCAGCAATGTTGCATAATTCGGCAAAAGATGGACAAGTTAATTGGCTTTTATGTGTTTTGTCTTCGCTTTATTGGAGAGTTACTGGAGATGCGGAAAATGCAATGAGTTGTCTGAAATGTGCACTGCATACTGCGCCTCCACATATGAGAGATGTTGCACTGGTTTCGTTGGCCAATGTTTGTCATCAGGCGGGATTGTTGAATTCGGCATTGATTGCGGCTGGAGCTGCGTTGAGCACTTCTCCGAGATTGGTTGCGATTCATTTTACGCTAGCGAATATTTATGCGTCGATTGTGAGTTTTGGAGGAGGGTGGGAATTGAAATTGAAATTTTGGCTTGAGAAATTTAATTTTCTGATTCTGAAAAGAAACCAACCGGTATACAAAAAATCTACCTGAATTTAATTTTTGTTTGAAATTCTTTGAAATTCCAAGAAATTTCCTCCATTCTTCCATCCGAAAAAATCCTATTCTTTTTGCAGGGCGACTATCAAAGTGCTCTCAATTTCTACTATTCAACATTATCACTTCAATCCAATTTTCAACCAGCAAAAGATCGAATTCGAGCGATTTATTGTCATTCAAATCAAGAATTTGATTTTTCGTAATTTATTTATTTATTTATTTTTTCACGGGCAAGAAAAACATGTTTTTAAAATTTGATCTACCTAAAAATTTGCGCGCGAAAAATTCATGTTTTTTTTCGCCTGTGTTCATTTTCCCCTTTTTTCCTGATATTTTTTGTGTTGCCAAATCTTGTCTGTTTTTTTTTTGTTCAACGGGTTTTCTAACAGAAAATAATGAAATTCTAAATAAAATGTGATTTTTGACGTGAAATTAAAACGTGGATTTTATGCGATTTCCTCATTTTTGTATTTTTGAAAATTAGAAAAATTCAGGAATTTTTGGAAAATTGGGAGATTTCAAAGTTGTGGATCGTGTTTGGAAAATTTGTGGATCACACCTCGGCCAAAATCGTGGTTTCCGAAATAAAAAATTGTACGCTAACTTTTTACAGTACAAAAATTGTTAATTTTTCAGTTTTTGTCCTCTAAAAACTGTGATTTTTCAATTTTTGACCTCTAAAAACTGAAATTCATTTTTTTTCCAAAAATTGTACTCTGGCCAGCCACGGCTTGGCCGAGGTGTGTTGTGGATCGAGTTTGGCGAATTTTGGAGGTTAGTTATTTTTGAAGGTTTGGGATACGGTAGAAATCAAGGGTTGGATTACTGTATGTATCAGGAATTGTTTTAGTGGGGTAATGTTGAATATCGTTGGGCTACGAAATTTTCCATAAGTCTTGGAAAATTCTCCAAATCTCAGAATTAATTTGTATAATCTTTGAAGTAATTTTGAAACTAAGAGCGTAACTCGAACTAAAAAAAATAATTTCAAAAACTTTGGGCTCTAAAATTTCTATTTTGAGGTTATTAATGTTTTTGGGATACGGTAGATTGAATAAGAGTTTAGATTACTGTATTTATCAAGGCTGGCTTTAGTTGGGTACTGCTGCACTTCAAAAGAAAAATATTACGTGGAAATTTCGACCCGGCTACTAAATTATCTCTTGAATTTTTATTCTGAAGCTAGGAACATTTTTTGCCACTTGGATTTATGGTAACTCGATTTATTTCGAATCAGGGTTTTGAAAATTCAATGAAAAAGTTTTTAAAAATGGGTAAGTGTGGTGAAAAATCAGTGAATTTTTTATATCCCGCCCGGAAAAAAGTTCCCACGGCAACTGAACTTTTTCTCAAAATGTGTATTTTTTTGCTCTCAATTTTTTTTGTTTTTTTTTGGTTTCTTCCTTTTCAGCTGTCTTTTTCTGAACAAAAATCAATTCTCTGCTCAAATATTTGTCGAACTGAATCTCACGAAAAATCCAAAATCAATCGATAATAAAGTACATCGGATTAAATAAAGTAAGTCTATATAAATATATATCATTTTACACCTGACACAGACAAAAAAGAGACTGAGGTTTTGTATGTATTTTCTGCGCCTCTTTCAAATGTTTCACCACAAAACAAATAAATGGACTTGGTTAGAGAAATATAGAAAAACGAGGGAAAATGTTTGAGCAGAGATGAAAAATTCATTTTCTTTCTTTTGTTGACTCAGGTATGACTAAACCTTTTTTGTGTAAAGCTAAAATTATAGCTCTTGGTATTTTGAGCTACAATTTGCAATTGGAAATATGAAATCTTAAATTGTTATTTAATTTTCTGAAGAAAATGTTTGATGTAGAAAACACTTTCTAAGTTCAAAATATCACTGAATCAATTGTAATTGAGAATTCAATAATTCATGTGACATTTCATTTTCGTCTTTTAATTATTCATTTCTTTCTTATTCTTTATCAATTTTTCATCGATTTTTTTGTGATCAAAAGATCAAAAATTTTGTTAGCCGTGAAAAGATTATTAGCCTTTTAAACAAAATAAGTTTGAAGCCTTTTTTCTATGAAGCACTTTTAACAAAGCTGAAAATGTTCTTTTTCGGAAATTATTTTTTCTTTTTTATCATAATTTTCTTCGCACTTCCTTGATCTAAAATTCAACAATTTTGAGTAATTATTAGTTAACCAAAATCAATTCAAAATTATTATTTGAAAAAAATACAAATCTAAATGACGTTGACATCTCAGAAATTCTCCGAAGACATCGTGTTTTTTTGTATCCAGACTACAAAAAGCACGAGAAAACGCTGTTTTTTTTCAAGAATTTTTGATTCAGAAATCACCTGGAATCATCGAGATTATTATATTCTGTAGCTTTAATTTATTATACTTTTTCAATGGAAAACGTATGCATTTTTATTGATATTTAATTTTTGTAGAAAAAAGTTTCCTTATCAAAAGATCAATAATTTAATGTGTTTTGTTCAATTTATGAAGTTCAAATACTTTAACCAATAATCTGTTATTTCAATAAATTTTCAAATTTTGAAAATAGTTATGGGAAACTTTAGTTTGAAAGAGGAAATTATTATAGATTGTGCCAGTTCTTCTTGTCAAAGTTCGTTTTTTTAATAATACATTTTCTTGATCAAAAGATCATTTAAATTAAAATTATTCGAACTGATGTTTAATTGAAGTGTGTTTTTTTTTAAAGGGGGGTAAGACGACAAAATTTTTTTGTCGCAAAGTTAAAGGCTCCCCAAAAGTAGTAAAACCTCCAAGGGATTTTTTCTGGAAACGCTCAGAAAAAATGTTCCATAAACTACGTACCACGTATAGCTATACGTTGAAATTATTCCATAAACTTTCGGACAACGTATAGCTATACGTTGAAAAAAGTTCATGGAATATTTTTTTCGGACCTTTTTAGGCCTTTCGAGAAAAAATCCTCTGGGGCTTTTACTATTCAAAGGGAGCCCGGTTCATTGAGCAAATAAAATTTTGTCGTCTTACCCCCCCTTTAAATATTTTTCTTTTTTCTCATGTGTTATCTACTAAACTTTTTTGTTCAAAAGATCAATCAATTTTAAGACAGTAAATTTTTGAACTGATGTTTCACTAATTTTTCATCGTTAATTTGACCGTAGTTTGATTAGGAAATATGATGTCAAAATGATAGATTTAGACATCGGAACACCAAAAGTCCGAATGATCAATTTAACAGGGTACATTGTTTCTAATGTAGTCTATTTTATGATCTGACCATAAAAAATCACCAAAAATTCCGTTTTCTTTATGTCATTCACTCACAAGCTTCTCCTTATCAGTTTTTAGTTCAGTTCATTTTGCTCTTTTTTCTTCTTTCTCTACCATATAATATTTTTTACCATCAGCTTTTTTTTGATAAGCTACGAATTATGGACTCTTCTCCTTCTCCATCTACTTCTTCTTCTTCATCACCGCCAATGGAAATTTGCTCCACAAATAAATGTCAAGTTTGTTTTTATCAACCGGCGCATGGCAATCATTTTGGCGCGAATACGTGTCGCGCGTGTGCCGCGTTTTTAGGTGAGCTAAATACAACGAGATTACGTGATGACGCTAGGCTGATCTGTGTGATTAAATAATAATTGAACGTCTTTTGCAGAAGATCTAATGTCTCGAAGAATCCGAGTAGCAAATGTCGACTTTCGAATAATTTATGTGTTCCGAATGATGAAGGAAGGTGGTTTTGTAAAAAGTGTCGGATGAAGAGATGTTTGGACCTTGGAATGACACCAGATAGTGAGCTATTTTTTACTTATGCTTCAACTGAACTCAAGGATTTCTTAGAAAATTCAGAAGTCTACATGTAGTGTAACGTGGCAAAAGGCAAAAGGCTCCCACCACACGTCATAACTTTATTATTAGAATATTTTGATTCTTGTGAATTTTTGAGCACAACACCTTTATCAACGGGTCAATAATCAAAAGAAACAATAAAAAATAAACCGATTAATTGTGAGGCAGAATGAGTTATGACGTGGAAAACTATACTCTTTGAAAAGTTTGTTGGAATTCCCGAACAATCTTAGATTATTTAATTGATTGAAAAATCACAGACCTCTGTCTTGTTTTTGAAATATCAAACAAAAAACTAAATTGTAGATATTCAATATGATCGGGATCTATTTTCAACGTCGGAACAATTCTTACAAAGTCGAGTTAAACGGAAAATCACGGATACCATACCTATGGTTAGTTTCATTTCCACAAACCTCACTAAACATATATTGTTTCCAGTCAATGGAAGTTTGCCTTGGTCAGCCTCACTTCATTTTTTTACTTGATCGAGATCAAGTAAATACACAACGAACATGGGTTGATATGACTGATCTGATTATCAACTCTCAAAAAATTATGTTTCAAAATCCCCATTATGTCGATAAAAACCTTAATCAACTCGAGAAACTAACACTTGGTTATCAAGAAGTTAGAAAACTCCAAAAATCAGAAATGTCTGAAGTTCGAGTTATCACAAAAGAACAAACTTGTAAAATGTGGGAAAGAGAATTTGAAATGGCTGCGAGATGGTTGAAATACTGTGATGAGTTTCGAGAATTGTCACAAGAACTTCAAACTGATTTTTTGAAATGTATGTGGTCTTTATGGTCGAGGATTGAAAGATTAGCAACGACAGCTGAAATGCGGGCGAAAAGTGAGATTAAAAATCGTCAGTATGTTATATCACATGATAATTATATTGATTTCAATGAGGTTAAAGTTGATTTGAAATGGATGACGAATTGTCCAGCTGAACATTTAGCTTTGTAAGTGATGAGTCTTTAGTCTATTTTATTAAACTCATTAAAATCTTTAGCTTCTTTGACCCATTGAGCGGCTGGTTTTCCGAATCTTTGGTGGATACTTTGATCGAACTTTCTCCCACTGATATCGAAATCACTTATCTTCTTTTCCAACTTTGTTTCCAAATGACTGCTCAATTAAAAGGTGGAGAGGTTCAAAAATTAACGGACAAACTTGAAGATATTTTGGCAGATAATCTTCATCAATATTATATTTCAAATAATATACCAAGATATACTTTAAGGTTGACAAAACTATTGAATATTAATAATCAATTTAAACGGCAATTATTTATTAGAAAAGAGAGATTTGCGATTGGTGTGATTTTTGATGTTTTTAAGATTAAATTTTCGCATCCAGAAATGTTCAACTTTTCGTGTTGATTTGAATGTAAATAAAGATTTTATTTTTGTGTCTTGTATCTTATCTATTTTTTATGGAGCACAAAGCATAAGTAATTTTGATATCAAAATCGAAACAATAAAACAGGATTCCATAGTTGACATTGTTTCCGAAGAAGTTGGGACAATGTAAATTTTTTATCTTAATTCATAGCAACAATACATAACTATTGCAATCCACAAAACATATCGGGCTGCGAAAAGTCCACATAAAAAATATCAAAAAGTTTTGCAATTTCTGATTTTTCTATTCTTTGATTGAGATCTTTCTCAAATTCTCGACAAATTCTCAACATTTTTGCCATTCTTCCTGCATAATTCGAAATTTGCAAATCCTCAACATAATATTTGTGCAAATCATTTGCCAAATTTTCCATTATTTTTTCTCTGAATTTTTCCAAACCGTTTTGTTTTTTTGATGCGTGTCGGAAGGAGATAAGACAAAGCATATAAGTTATTTCTTGAATTGAGGGGCGAAATTCCATGAGAGGTTGGATTAAAGATTCAACAAAGAAATGTTCTGCTGGATCGATGAAGCTGAAACATTTCAATTAACTTTCGTTTTTCGTTTCGAAATCCGAAACTTACTATGCTAATTGATCCATTGTGTAATGTGTGAACCATGTTATATCCAATTCAACATTGAAAATATCAATCTCAATATCATTTGTCATTTGACAAATTTGTGTGTTCTTATTTTCCGGATTTTTTCGATTCTCTATTGAAGTTGCAAACTTCTCAAGTCTTATCCAAATCATCCAAATTGATTTCAGAAATTCAATTTTCAAATTAGTCGGAAGTTCTTGGAATTCGTCACAGAATGTGAGCCAATTTGCGACTAGCAAAAATTCTTTCTCCCAGAAAAATAACGTTTCTTCTTTTCCAATTTTCTGTAGAATTATAGGTTTTTCAAGTTTTGGTTTGCGAGATTGCTCCAAACCATAGCTCAATTTTTGCAAACTGTTCATTTTCAGCACATTGATTGTGTTGTTTTTTGTGAAAATCTCAAAGGCGTGTTCGATAAGATGATTTACATTGATGATTTTTTTCAGAGGACTTGATGATTCGGGTTCGCAGAATAGCAGGAAACTTGGTCTTCCGACAAAAACTTCCATTGAATCTGGGATTTTTGAAGTTATCATTTTTCGCTTCGTAATATTTTCTGTTGATGAAATCAAGTCCCGACCATGTTGTAGTTCTGAAATTGAAAATTTTTCCCTTTAATATCTGTGAATTCTTAGAATTCAACTCTACAAAAACTAACTATGTGGATTCATCCCAGCTTGTAAGCATCGATCAATTCTACATTTCTTACAAGCAAATCTTCCATCCATACTCGCTTGACATTTTCCATCTCCTCTTCTACACGGCAATCTAATCAATCCTCCAATAATTGCTCTTCGGAAAAATGCGGCACACGCTCGACAAGAAAATACTCCGAAATGATTTCCGTGCGCCGGTTGCCAACAAATTTGACATAATACAAAATCTTCAGATGATGATTGCATTTTTCACAAAAAAAAAATTGATTATTGAATAAAAATTTGATAAGAACTGTGGTCTCTAACATGTTTAAAGTTAACTAGAGAAATATTCGCATAAAAAGAAAAAAACTATCGAAACAAGCGATTATTGATCTTTTTTCAGTTAAAAGAAGATACAATGTTTATTTTGTGGAACATTGATCTTTCGATTTGAAAACTTTCAAATTTAGAAAATTTCGAATTGAAGAAACACAAAGCGACTTTTAAAATTTTCTCACAAATGTCACATATTTTTTATCACATCATCTGTTATCATATTATTGTTACATGAAAATCTAAAATCAATAATAATGTATATTTCGCCATCATTTTCAACAATAAACTGTCAAATTTGTTCAAAACCTTCACATGGAAATCATTTTGGAGCAATTTCTTGTAGAGCATGTTCTGCATTTTTTCGAAGAGCTGTTTTGAAAAATTATTCGATTTTGAGATGCAAAAATGGTGATGGAAAATGTAAAGGAGATATTTGTAAGAGATGTAGATTGGAAAAATGTCTGAAAGCTGGAATGAGTGATAAAAGTGAGTTGACTTTGATAAACATGGAGTTTTTCAAATGAAAATTTCAGAGTTTCAACTCGATCGAGATTTGATTTCGTCAACGCGTAAGAATATTCCACCATCTATGGAATATTTTCTTGGTCGACCTGTTTTTATAATATTTTGTGAAACAGATATTCCAGAATCCAACAGAAGTTTCATTGATTTCACGAAACTTATCGAAAAAGCTACAAACTTATTCAAAAATCGAGGAAATAAATTATATGTTGGAATGAACACATTGAATCAATTAACTTATGCATTAAACCAAAATCATGGAGAAACAGAACCTGGATTTTGTTGGGAAATCAGGAAAAATGACATCCTCAAATTCTGGGAAGCAAACTTCCTAAAAGTCGCTGATTGGTTGACATATTGTGATAAGTTTCAAGAACTTCCTTTGCAAATGAGAATTCAACTTTTGAAATCGATTTGGATGGCATGGATATGTTTACAAAGAAATTCGCTGACTGCAAATCGAAAAAGGCAATCAGGTGTTGAGGATAAAATTTGTTATTGGTCTGATGATTGTTTGATTGATTCGGAAAATGTGGAACTAGATATTTCTTGGATCACCAGATATAGTCGAGAACAGTTCGAATAGTTAGTTTTCTTCATTGCAATTTATAGAATTTGTTTTCAGTTTCATCATGCCTTCGGGAAATTTTCACATGGATTCGCTTATTGAACCTTTGCTTGATTTGCAACCAACAAATCAAGAATTGACGTATATGTTAACAATTTTCACATTTCGATATGCCGCAAAAATGTTTTCAGGAGAATTCGAGAATTTGAATGAAAAAATAATTGAGGTTCTAGCTGATGATTTGCACTCATTTTATTTGAACGAAATGAAAATGAAAAACTATGCTGGAAGAATGGCTAAAATGATGCAAATTGTGAACGTTTTGGAACGCGATTTTCACCAGAAAACTGAGAAAGTTCAATTGGCTCGAATTTTCAATGTAATTACTGTTGATTTTTCACATCCTGAAATGATATTTGCGGCAAAATAAACGTTGTTAGCTTTTATGGTCTTTTTTTGTCGTTTCAGTTTTGGTACCTTGAAGCTTTTATTGACTTATAGCTTGCTATAATAAATTACATTATCAGAAAACTCTCCTGGGTTTGCTTTTATAGAACACGATTGCTCTAAACAAAACTTTATTTCAAATCAAATACCATTTCTGGATGTGAAAAATCAACGAGAAATAAATTAAAAATTCGAGCCAAGTGGATTTTTTCAATTTTGTGAAGAACATCTTGTTCCAGATGGTTTATAATTTGAATCATCTTTGCGATTCTTCCAGCATAGTTTTTCATTTTCCTTTCGTTCATATAGTAAGAATGCAGATCATCAGCTAGAACTTCAACCATTTTATCATTCAAGTTTTTGAACTCTTCACCCAAAGTTCTTGCAGCATATCGAAATGATAATATTGCTAACATATAAGTCAATTCTTGTTTTGAAGGTTGAAATTCAACCAAAGGGTCAATGAATGAATTGATGTTGAAGCTTCCAAGCGGATTTATAAAACTGAAAATCATATTTGATAATTTTTCGAAACACTTTTCAGTATCTTACAATTTCAATTGTTCAGGTTTACACGTGGTTATCCAAGAAATATCGAAATCCACATTTTCCAAATCTATCAAACAACTATCGGAAAAATAAAGAATCCTATTTCCATCTTTTGATTGTCGTTTTCGATTTGCTGTCAATGAATTTTTATTCAACCTCATCCACGGAACCCAAATTGTTTTCAAAAATTGAATTCTCATTTGCATCGGGAGTTCTTGCAATTTGTCGCAATATGTTAACCAATTGGCAACTCTCAGAAAACTTGTTTCCCAAAATTTGAGAACATCGTTTTTCCTGATTTTCTGACACATTATTGGTTCATTTTTCTCTGCATTCTGAGTTAGTGCATAAGTTAATTGATTCAATGTGTTCATTCCAACATATAATTTATTTTCTTGATTTTTGAACAAATTTGTAGCATTTTCGATGAGCTCTGTGAAATCAATGAAATTCCTTTCAGATGTTGAGGTTTCTGTTTCACAAAATGATATGAAAACCGGTTTCCTGAGAAAATATTCTATTGATGGTGGAATATTCTTACAAGTTGATGAGACCAAATCTCGATCATGTTGAAAATCTAGAACATTTTTTTGTTTCAAAATCTTGTTCCAATGTAAATTACTCACTTTTATCAGTCATTCCAGCTCTCAAACATTTTTCCAATCTACACTTCTTACAAATATCACTTTCACATCTTCCACTCCCATTTCGACATCTCAAAATCAAATAATTTTTCAAAACAGCTCTTCGAAAAAATGCAGAACATGCTCTACAAGAAATTGCTCCAAAATGATTTCCATGTGAAGGTTTTGAACAAATTTGACAGTTTTTCAGAGAAAAAGACGGGGAAATATACATTTTTTTTTACAAATATTGATTTTGGACAAGACAAAAAGATAACAGGTGATGTGATAAGAGATGGAAAGTTTTTAAGAACAAATAAACTCTTTGGAATCAACGAAACAGATGATTGCGAAATATACGAATAAACAATACATTGTTCCAAATTCAACATTTATTTTTATTGAAACATTTCGGGATGTGAAAAATCAACAATAAATAAATTAAATATTCGAGCCAGCTGGGTTTTTTCAAATTTCAGACGAACATCTCGCTCTAAATAATTAACAATTTGACTCATTTGTGCCATTCTTCCAGCATAATTTATCAATTTCATCTCATTCGAATAATATGAGTGTAAATCATTGGCTAAAACTTCGATCATTTTTTCATACAATTTCTCAAACTCTCCGTTAAAACTTCTTGCGGAATGTCGAAATGAGAATACTGTTAACATATATGTCACTTCTTGATTTGTTGGTTGAAAATTGGCAAGAAGTTCAATTAGAGGACTCTTGGGGAAGTGTCCCAGAGGATCAGTGAAACTGAAAAAATGAACATTATGCTAAGTATCAGTGAACTATTACTCACAACTTCAATTGTTCTGGATTACATGTTGTTATCCAAGAATTATCGAATTCTACTTTAACAGGATCAATTAAACAATCATCAGACCAATAACGAATTCTATCTTGAGTTTGAGATTGTTTTCTGCGTTTTGCTGTCATTGAATGTTTCTTCAGTTTGGTCCAAGGAATCCAAATAGATTTCAAAATTTGAATTCTCATTTGCATTGGAAGTTCTTGAAATTTGTCACAATATGACAACCAATCGGCGACTTTTAGAAAACTTGTTTCCCAGAATGCGAGCATTTCATCTTTCCCGAATTTCTGACGCAATCTTGGTTTAACTGTTTTAACATTTTGAGTTAGTGCATAGGTTAATTGATTCAATGTGTTCATTCCAACATATAATTTTGTTTCTCGATTTTTGAATAAGTCTGTAGCTTTTTCGATAAGTTTTGTGAAATCAACGTAACTTCTTTCAGATTTTGGAAATTCTGTATTACAAAATATTATAAAAACAGGTCGTCCTAGAAAATATTCCATAGATGGAGGAATATTTTTACATGTGGAAGAAATCAGATCTCGATCATATTGAAACTCTAGAAAGTTTTTTGAATAGAAACATATCTCATGAATCAAAATAACTCACGTTTCTCACTCATTCCAGCTTTCAAACATTTTTCCAATCTACATTTCTTACAAATATCTCCCTTCTTACATTTTCCACTACACTTTAAATGCGAATAATTTTTCAAAACAGCTCGTCGAAAAAATATAGCACACGCTCTACAAGAAATTGCTCCAAAGTGATTTCCGTGCGAAGGTTTTGAACAAATTTGACAATTTTTTAGAGAAACAGACGAAGAAATATACATTTTTCTTACAAATATTGATTTTAGAAAAAAAGTGATAACAGATGATGCAAAAGAGAAAGAGACATTTTTTGAACAAATACAAATATAGGTTTTTAATTGGAGTTCAAAAAACATATCAGATTGCGAAATCTGATTGGAACTACTTGTGAACTTTGGAAAATCTTTTCATTCATGAATTAATAGAAAATTGTTGTACATTTAAAAACATTATTCAATTTTTTTTGGATTTTAAGATTTGAGGTTTCGGAGAAAAATTTCGAAAAAATTTCGAAACGAAAACAGCTCAAACTTCAATTGAAGTTTCAAAGTTCAAGGAACACAGTTTTATTCTTCTCAAATTCGAACTCAAAATCCAAATCCTCAATCAATAAAACGTATACCTCCAATCGAGACAGGTTTAATCGCATTTAATATTTGGCTATCTCCCTACATAAATATCTACATATGTATTTATTTATTATTTATAAAACAATTTTATTTTGCCAAAGTTCATGGGAATCGCTCTACAAGGTCAGGTGGCTTTGGTCACCGGCGCTTCGAGAGGAGTTGGTGAGCTCAAATTTTGCGAAATGAAAGTTTATTTCAAATTTGTTTGAGGTCGTGGAATTGCATTGCAACTTGGCGAAGCTGGAGCAACTGTTTATATCACTGGAAGGCGACCAGAACTGAGTGATAATTTAGGATATGGACTTCCCGGATTACAGGAAGTTGCAGAGGGTAAAAAACCTGTTTTGAAGTTTTTAAAAATGCCTCTCGTTCTAGAGATCACTGCGGCTGGTGGACAGGGAATTGCATTATATATTGATCATTCGAATATGTTTGAAGTTCAATATTTATTTGATAAGATCAACAAAGATCAAGATGGTCGGCTTGATATTCTAGTCAACAACGTGTTCAGTTCTATTGGAAAAGTGACTGATACATTTGGAAAAGCGTTTTATGAAATCGATCCTTCATTTTGGGACACAGTAAATGATGTTGGACTCAGGAATCATTATTATTGCTCAGTTTATGCGGCAAGGATTATGGTTCCAAGAAAAACTGGGATGATTGTGAATATTGCATCACTTGGTGGTTTACGATACGCATTCAATGTTGCGTATGGTGTAGGAAAAGATGCATTGGTTCGAATGGCAACTGATATGGCTGTTGAACTTGAAAAAGACAATATTTGTGTAATTACTTTGATGCCTGGACCAGTTCGAACTGAAGCCATTGAAATTGGTGTGTTTGGTGGGACGAGTAAAGCTGAGTCGGCAGAATTCACTGGAAAGGCATTGGCGAGATTTGCGATGGATCCTGGAAGAATGAAGAAAACTGGAAAAGCTTTGCTGACAGGAGATCTTGCTCAAAAATATGGATTCGGAGATCGTGATGGAATGGAACCGCAAAATATTCGAAGTGTGAAAACAATGTTGGAGACATTGGGAAAACCAGAGATTGCCAAGTTCATACCGAATCGTGTGAAAGTTCCGAAATGGATGATTTGGCAAACTTGTAATCGATTATAGATGATCGAAATAAAGTAGGGAACATTAAAGTTGGAATGAGCTTAATAAATCATTCGCATGTAATCCGAATTTTTCAAGCAAGACTAATTGTATTTTTCGCATAATTATTTTTTTTTACAAATTCAAAATGAGAGAGCACCGTGATCAACACACAACCATTGAGAACACTCACAAAAGAGTGAAAGCTCACTCACAACTACTGTAGAAAAAATTCCCATTTGGTCCAAATGGTTTGAAAAAACCTTCTTAAATAATTTTGTTTGAAGTGGAACATTTTTATTCATTTCCGAAAAACAATTGTGAAAGATCCACATGTTTTTTATTTGCTTGTTGGGAAAAAGTTTAGAGTAACTCCTGTGACTCCTGGATCAATATGAAGACCTGGTGGCAAAACCACTGGTTTCGGTGGGACAAGTGGAATATAATCATAATGAGCCTCATCGAGCGCCGAAACTTTTTTGATCAGCAAACTGCCAGGCGCTTTGAATTCGTAGTTCTTTGGATCTCCAACAGTTTTTCCTTTCTGAAATGCAATATTTTCAGAACTTGGTTGAGTCATATTAATTTACCTCATCGATCCATTTGTTTTTGTTTGGACCTTCAATATTGTAGGTTTGAAGACTTCCAAATCCTTTCGTTCTTGTGAACGCTTTGACTTTTTCTTCGGCGATTTGGATGATGGTTTTTTCTCCGATTTTTGTTCCATGGAAAGGAGGAACGGAAAAGACAACATGAAGCAAAACAAGCAGAAGTAAAAACTTCATTTTTAGTTATCTAACCAGGAAATATGTTCTGTTTATATAGAACAAAAAAGGAGGAGGAGTTAGGACGGGATCCAAGATTTATAAGGAAGTTGATGTTGTCTAGACTATAGTCTTGTTTTCTTAGCCTAGAAAAACTGTATTTTGCAATTTCTGACCTTTTGCATCAGCCAATGTATGTCCTTGATTGACCAGGAACTAGATCACAACAATAGAAAATGTACTTTAGTTATTTCGAATCGAGTATCAATTTTGGAAAATGGATTCAAAAATTGGCAAACTGTGTGACTTGAGGATAAGTTATAACTTTAGCGGACTTCTGCGGTTCGCGTTTCGCGCAGATCTCGCGGTCGTTCTCCTGAGTTCATTTTTATAATCGCACAATATTTAAAATGTGAACTCATTTATTCGACACAAATTTTGCACAAAAAACTTATGTAACAGTATTTGAAACTTCGTATAAAATGTGATTGGAGTGAGAAAGAGGATTTGGGTTTGATTTTGATACTGATTTTAAAAAGAAAGTACTGGAGTAAATAATGGAGGTAAAAATTCAAAGGGAGAGACCGACAAATCAGAGCAAGATTATTCAATTGAAGATCTAATAACAAAGTAACTTGAAAATTATTCTATGATCTGCATAGGAATTTCGATGTTCTCATCATTTTTCGCTTTCATACATAGATACCCATTATCACGAACATATAATTGCATTTCTCGATTTGCAACAAAAATGAAAAATGCGTGCATACTGCAATTCAAAACATGTATAACTGATAGACCAAAATACCAAACAGTCGAATTTTCACCAAAAATTGAGAACACTATTCTGAAAATGATCCAAGTGAGGGTGTGAGGCATCGCAATAGCGAAATAGATAGCAGCAAAGTTTATTTCGACATAAGCCTGTCTTTTTCGCATATTGTTGATCATTGTTACTGGTAAATTTCGAAGTGTGTTTTCTATGTAGATTTGCATCTGAATAAGTTATTAAGGTTGGTTATGTTTTCATGTAGAAAAATATTTTGATCAAATACCTTGTAATAACAAATCAAAGTGATTATAATTGTCAAGCCATCAAATGATAATTCACTAAAGTTCATGTAGTTAAATGTGTCGTTTTGAAGAATGAATGAGTAGGAATAGAAGTGTTGATCAATTATGAAGCTGCATTTATTTTAAATAGACTTTTTTCAAAAAAAACCTCACCTGCAACATGGGAGCCAATATTGAGAAACGTACGCATTGATAGCACAGAGAATCATTAGCAAAATGTAGATCAGACAAATATTCAGTTTTGTGAAAAAAGTAGAGTTGTAGCAGAGAACTAGGAAGCGATTGATTGAAATTAAGATTTGAGTAGCGTTTTTGATATTCCATAAAAACACAAATAATGTTCCAATTAAAATTGAGATAGAACTATCTTGAGAATTGGAGTAGATGTAACTCTGAAAAATGATTTCAATGAGTCAAGAAGAACACTTGATTTCTTACGTCGGTAATCATTCCAGGTGCCAAATATGAAATTGTTAAGAAATTATGGGAAATATCGAATAAAATACTGAAAGCTGACAAAACATAGATATTATTTCTATACTTATCAAATGCAAAACGAAAAACCAGTCCAGCCATTAATAAATTCAATATCAAACTCAGCGATGAAATGATCAGTAGAATAATTCCAAGAGCAAGTTTGAGAGTCATTATTCTAAAAAAAAAAAGAATCTACAGAAAAAATAAGAAAAATTGAACAAAAATAAGTAATATGCACTCTGAATAACAAAAATATAAATCTCGTGATGAATTGAGTAATTGTAAGCATGAGTGATAATTTTTGTTTTCGAGGAAAAATGTGCGTAATTTGAACTCCCTAGATATTTCCAACAAATTATTAATTATATGTTATGAATTCCTTAGTAACCAAATAAAGGTTTTTGGAAATAAGTTTAGTTTATTCACAGGTATATGGTTTATTTGGGAGAGTTTTGTCACCACGTTTGAAAAATCGAAAAAGTTCTAAAATTAATTTAATAAATGAAGCAGTGATAATTAAAGTTGGTATGAGTTAAAAAAATAATTTATTAGTTTCAAAAAAAACACACAAGAAGATCAATAATTTGTAATAAAATAGAACAAGCCACTATTTTTTGTCCTAAATTAAAAAATAAGAATACAAATACAAAACACTATGAATTTGGAGTTTGTCTTTTTTTCTATATAAATATTAATTGTTTATTATCCTAGTATCACTTAATATACACTTCGAAAAATTATTCAACGACTTCCATGGGAATTTCTTCGATTGTTTCAACATTTTCATTCTCATTCTGATTCGATTCCGGTTTTGATCCTGCAAAACATAGCAGCCCATTATTTTTGATATGTGATAACATTTCTCGACTATTCACACAAATAAAATGTGCGTTCACAGTGCAATTGAGAACATGTAATACTGTTAGAGGGAAATACCAGCCAGTCGCATTTTCACCGAAAATCAAAAAAACAAGTCTGAAAATAATCCACGTAAACATATGCGGGAAAGCCATTACGAGAAATCTGGTTGAAAATTCGATTTCGAATTGATCATAATATTTTTTCCACATTTGTGGCAAAGTTACTGGCATTGTTAGGATTATATCTTCTATCGGTTTTTGAATCTGTAAAATTCAAATTATTCAGCTAGACTATTAAATTGTTTTTTCCAATTACCTTGAAATAAAAAATGAAAAAAATCAGAGTTGTCAAAATATCAAATGACAATTCACTCAAATTCATGTAGTTAAAAGTGTTGTTTTGGTGTATAAAAGAGTAGGAATAAAATTGTTGATCAAGTGTGAAGCTGGAATAATTTGACTTCAGTTTATTGAAAAATATAAAATTTCTGCAAATAAAAAAACCAAAAATACCTGCAACACGGGAGCCAATATTGAGAAACGTAGGATTTGGCAGCTAAAAGGATTACACTTGGAATGTAGAGCAGACAAATGTTCCGTTTTGTGAAAAAAGTAGAGTTATAGCAGAGGACGAAATAACGATTAAAAGCAATCAGGATCTGAGTTATATTTTTCATGTTCCATAGAAACACAAATATTGCTCCGATTATAATTGAAACCGAACTCTCTCTAGAACCACTGTAGAGATAACTCTAAAAATAGATTCTTTCAGAAACACAAAAAAATTGAGTTACTCACTTCGGAAATCATCTCAGGTACTAGGTACAGAACTGTTAGAAGGAATGTGCAAAATATCGATGAGAATACTGATGGCTGATAGAACATATATATTATTTTTATTTTTGTCGAAAGCAAAACGGAAAACTAATCCAAATATCACACAGTTGAACAGCAACAGAATCAATGAAATAATGAGTAGAATAATTCCAAGCGCGAGTCTTAGAGCCATTTAAAAAAAAAGTGGGAGTTAGCTTGTTAGTAGTAGCGGTGGCGATCTCAAGGCCAATCCAGCGAGTAGTATTTCGCTACGCAAGGTGGTTCGGTCTCCTGCCACGTGTCGTGCCACTGAATTACTAGTCTCGCTTGAATAACTTTGTCTTCACCAGAAAAATGAAACGTTAGAGAGAAAATGATTGAAAAAGTAATTTGCACTTCTTCTGATTTGAATAACTAAAAATCTCGTGATTGTGAGTAATTGTAAGAAAGTAGTAGATGATAATAATTGTGTTTTTGAACAGAAAACGTGCGCAGGTTAAACTCCATAGAGATTTCCAATTATTTTAATTATATGTTATGCATTCCTTAGTAACCCATGAAGAGGTTTTTGGAAATAGAGTTATTCATAAATATAGAATTTATTTGAAGAGAGAAAAAAATATGAACTTTTATTCTCACGCTCTAAAAAAGAGAACAGCAATTATCATGCAAATATTTTTTGACTTCTGCATTTCCAGTTAAAAAGAAGAATGCGTTTCCAGTGCTGTTCAAAACATTTGACACTGCTAAAATGAAATACCACGCAGTGGGATTTACTCCAAAAATTATGGGAAAAATCCTGAAAAACATCCAGCTTATAGTATGTGGGATAGCAATGAAACAAAATTGAGCTGCATATGCAAATTCGAGATAATTCTGTTTTCTTTGTTCCATTTCTATCACAGTTACTGGCGATGTTCTCATTGTTCTATTTATTTTTTTATGGATCTGAAAAGTTACGTTAACTTTTTTCCAAAAAACAACTTTTTTACTTTGTAATAACAGATCACTGTTGTAAGAGATGTTGTAATATTCAAAGGCATTTCACTAATATCCATGTAATTTGAAATACCATTTTTAGGTATGAAAGAATACGAATAGAAATTATGATCTAAGATGAAACTGCAACATGGAAATAAATATTGTGAAGCATAAGCTTTGATAATCAAAGAAGTTATAATTAGGATGTATATAATGGATCAATTCATTTGAAGAAAAAATGAATTTCGCGACATTTTTTGTCGCGAAATTGCAATTCGTGAAACGACACGAAATAAACACAAAAATAAAGGAGAAATATTAAAGGGACACGTAATCGCTGCGAGACCCAACACACGAAAAAAGAATTTCCTCTTTTATTTTATTAATTTCGTGTCGTTTCGCGAATTGCAATTTCGCGACAAAAAATGTCGCGAAATTCATTTTTTCTTCAGATGAATTGATCCATAAGTAAAATATTACGTTTTGTAAAAACTTGATTTTTGTTATAGCAAATAACTGAAAAACGATTTATTGCAATTAGGATTTGGGTGATGTTTCCGATGTTCCATAAGAATACGAAAAATTGTTCCGATGATAATAGAAATTGAGGTATCTCGAAAATCGGCGTAGAGGTAACTCTAAAAACATCACTCCACGATTAGTGAGGAAAATAGTTATACTTACGTTGGTTATCATTGATGGTGCCAAGTATGAAACTGTTAATGAGTTATGTAAAATATCAATAAAAATATTAAAGGCTGATAGAACATAAATACTACTTTTACTTCTGTCAAAAGCAAATCGGAAAACTGGTGCAGCCACAAGTAAATTTAATAACAAACTCATGGATGAAATTATAGACAGAAAAATTCCGAGAAAAAGTTTGAGAGTCATTTGCAAAGTAATATGCAGTTGTCAAAACTCAAAATCAAATCTTGTGATATTTTTCTGACTGATTGCAAGGATTGATGATAATTAGATTGTTTTGCGAGGAAAAAATTTTGGATGCGTAGGTGGAGGGGTGGGGAAATTGGCCTGGCCTCATGTTGTCCTGTCCTTGAACATGGCCTAAACTTGTCCTGGCTTGAACATGGTTTGAACATGTCCTAAAGTCATATGCCCAACCTGTCCTCGCTTGAACAAAAATTAGCACAGATGTTTTTTTCCACCTTTATAAATTCAAAACAAACTGAAAATCGCGTGCATAAAACTAACATAAAATAATATAAAAAATTAATCTACCCATGAAATATTTCATAGTTTGTTTTTCAATAAAATCTGGAAGCTGATCCTATAGCTTCAAGTGTTATTCAAAGCTTCCAATCATTTAAACATAGTTATTTATAAACAACTTTCCTTTAACATCAATAGTAATTAAGAATAAAACACTCTACCCAATATTTTTCAATGACGCTCAAATCTCACCTGTTAGTTTTGTTCCTCCCCCCCAAACCTCAAAATAAACTAACTTGACTGGCCCGTTCTGTGAAAAATTGTTGATCTCTTTGAATGTCCTGTCCAAACGAAAAATCTTCTTTTTCGGAAGCCTGAAAATTCTACATTCTTTTTCTCAAACTTTTAGCCTATTCTTAACTTACATCAGAAAATTACAATTGTGGATTTTATGGGACCGCTGCATTCTCTGACGGTTGTCTCTGAAAAATTAAGAAAATAAAAAAATGTACCAAATCAACCCATTAATAACTTTTTCTGCGCTGAAAAACCACTCAAAAACCAAAAAATTATAATGTCGTGTAAAAAAAAAATAAAAGATAAACTACGATACTCCGCGTGCGCGTTGTTTAACGTGTTTATTTTGTTTGTTTTTTGCAGTGTAGATGAGAGAGTGTGGCAAATGGAGAGAGGGTTAGAGATATATGTTTTTTATTTGAAAAGACATTATTGATTGAACGCTTTTTTCGCACTGTTTTTTTTGCACGACATTTTTATTTTCTGCTTTTTTTCTGGTTTTTGAGTGGTTTTTTGAGCGCAGAAAATGTTATTAATGGGGTGTTTTGGCACATTTTTTAATTTTCTTATTTTTTTCAGAGACAACGGTCACAGAATGCAGCGGTCCAATCAAATCCACAATTATCATTTTCTGATGTAAGTTTAAGAATAGGCGAACATTTTGAGAAAAAGAATGTAGAATTTTCAGGCTTCCGAACAAAAAGATGTTTCGTTTGGACAGGACATTCAAAGAAATCAACAACATTTCACGGAATGAGCCAGTCAAGTTAGTTTATTTTGAGGTTTGGGGGGAGGAACAAAACTAACAGGTGAGATTTGAGCTTCATTGAAAAATATTGGGTAAAGTTTTTTATTCATAATTATTATTGAAAGTTGTTTATACATTACTATGTTTAAATGATTGGAAGCTTTGAATAACACTTGAAGCTATAGGATCAGCTTCCAGATTTTATTGAAAAACCAACTATGAAATATTTCATGGGTAGATTAATTTTTTATATTTAGTTTTATGCACGCGATTTTCAGTTTGTTTTGAATTTTTTTTTAAACTTCACAATTTTTATTCCCAGGCGTAATTTTTTAAAATAAATCTTTTTTTCTCACGTCAGCTTAGCTGCGAAAAATAGGGTTTTCTTCAAAATTTAGAATTTTTGAGGATTTTCTGACTGTTTCGCCTAGGGGCACCGCCCCAGTCTGCATTAAAAAAAAATAAAAATGCGATCTCCTATTTGTTCGGCGTGTTTTTCTCTCAACTAAAAAAAGAACCTGCCCAGAACAGGACAGGTAGCCAGGTTTTCACTTGGACCTGTCATGTTTCATGTTCTTACCACAAAAGCCAACATGAGGCCAGGTTCCCCAACTCTGCGTAGGTGAAACTCTCTGAAGATTTGTAAAAATATTTATTGACAATGGAAGAATTATGTTGGACTTGCAAAAGTAGTACCAGGATTAGATTTTGGCACCACAGAACTTCCACTGGCTGAAACAATCATCAGAAGGCTTTGCTTTCCAGCAACGCAGCAGATTCCTTTTTCTCTTATTTGTTTTTTGACTTCAGCATTCGAAACCAAGTAAATGAAGGCATTAGTAGTACAATTACAAATATAGGCAACTGCAATAATATAATACCATTCAACTGACTTTCCCTGGACGATTAAAGGAAAAATTCGGAAAAATATCCAACTCAGAGCATAAGGTATTGAGATGAAGAAAAACTGTAGAGCATATGAGAATTCACGATTTCTCCGCATTTTTTGATCAGTGGATTCAAAACTTGTTGCAATAGTTTTTCTCGTAACTCGAATGTGTTTGAAGATCTGTCAATTTCTATTTTTGTCAGAATTCTTTTGAAAAATTATTTTCTTACCAAAGAATAACAAATTATCGTAGTTAAGGATGTCACAATATTCAAGGGCATTTCACTGATATCCATATAATTTGTAGTGTTGTTTTTATAAACAAAAGAGCACGAATATACACTTTGATCAATGATGAAACTAGAATTATTTATAGCAGTTCATCTGCAAAATTATTCTTGAAATATTTACCTGCAACATGGGAAGATATATTGAGAGATGTATACTTTGATGATTGAAATAATAACAATCGGAATGTAAATCAAGATGAGGTTACGTTTTGTAAAAAATGTTGTTTGGCGATAGAATATTACTGTAACACGATTGATTGCAGTTAATATTTGTGTGATGTTTCCAACATTCCAACAAATTACAAAAATTGTTCCAAAGAATTTTGGAAGTTCACTTTCACGATCACCAGAGAAGAGATGACTCTAAAAATTTTCCTATGTATGAACATTTCAAAAAAATCCTAACGTCTGCAATGATGCTGGGTGCCAAGTATACAATAACTATCAATAGTTGAGTGACATCGTGAATAATGTTAACCGCTGCTAAGACATATATACTACTTTTATCTTTAGCAACCACGAAACTGAAAACAGGTCCTGCCACAATTAAATTAGTTATCAGACTGAGAATAGAGATAGCGAAAAGGAATATACCAAGAAATAACTTGATTGTGAGAACCATAAATTTTTTTAAATTATGAAAAGTATTTTCTGCGAAAAAAAGTGATTTATAAAAAGGAAAATGCTATCGTATTCTGTACTTTCCCTTTATCGTGAATTTTATATTCAAAATAATCAAAAATGCGATTCTATTGAACCATCCATATTGTCCAGCGATCCAGGTTGGTTGATCGAAATAAAATTGGACTTGCGAAAGTTTTTCTAAAGTATTATTGTGATGGGCTTTTTGGAAAAAAAAACATTTTATTACAGAATTATGTTATTTTTTTATTATCCCATGTTGTAATCGTTGTCAATATCGAAGATCAGGTGCCCATGATTGTTGGACTTGCGAAAGTTGTACCGATCGTTGATTTCGGGACCACAGAGTTACCGCTGGTTGATACAATTTTAAAGAAAATTTTCTTTCCAGGTAGACAACAAATACCTTTTTCTTTCAAATATTTTTTAACTTCGGCATTTGAAACCAAGTAGATGAACGCGTTTCCACTACAGTTACAAGTATTCGCAACTGCTGTCACATAATACCATTCAATTCCTCTTCCTTGAATCATTAAAGGAAATAATCGAAAGAGAATCCAGCCAAAAGTATAAGGAAATGAGATGAAAGAGAATTGAAGAGCATATGTGAATTCACGATTTCTCCGCATTTTTTGCTCGCTAGACCCCAAAGTTGTCTCGATGGTTTTTCTTGATTCACGAATATGTTTAAAAATCTACTGTTTAAAAATCTCTAGCAGCAAGTCTGAAACCTACTAAGGAATAACAAATGAATGTTGTTAAGGATGTCACAATATTCAAAGGCATTTCACTGCTATCCATGTAATTTGGAGTATCGTTTTTATACACGAAAGAATAAGAATAGACACCTTGATCTATTATGAAACTGAAAACACGAAATTTGGAAAATCTACTGAAAAAATGATACCTGCAACATGGGAATATATATTGAGAGATGTATACTTTGATGATTGATATAATTACAATCGGAATGTAAACAAGCATTAGATTACGTTTGGAGAAAAAATTGGTTTGACGATAGAAAATAACAGACACACGATTGATTGCAGTTAGAATTTGAGTCGCATTTCCAACATTCCAGCAAATTACGAAAATTGTTCCAAAGAATTTTGGAAGTGCGCTTTCTCGAGAATCAGAGAAGATATAACTCTGAAACGTTTTCTATTAACAGAAACAATACACTTATTTATAACTCACGTCAGTTATGATCCCTGGAGCTAGATAAGTTATTGTTATCATCATTTGAATAAAATCATGAATAATGTTAACCGCAGCCAATACGTAGATACTACTTTTGTCTTTAGCTATCACAAAACTAAAGACAGGTGTTGCCACAATTATATTTGCAATCAAACTAATGATTGAGATTGTGAGAAGAATAATACCAAGAGCACATTTAAGAGTTAAATCCAACATATCGCTTTTTGTCATATATGGGGAGTGGTTATTGCTCTCTACCGTTATTTATATGACAGATTCTAACTACACAAAGGAAATTGTATTATGTACTTTATATCAAAAAGAAAAATAACACACTATTCTAAGAATATGAAGAGGACTCATTAAAGCACGCAGAGATCATTTAGAAGTTCATTGCTCAAAAATGTGATTTTCTCTCTCTTTCCATTGAAGAGCCTAGATTCGTCACACTTTCACGGCGATTTTTCAGCATGTCCATGATCTGAAATTTGAGTATTTGAAAACAAAACAAAAAAACAAGGGTTGATATTACCTCTTTGTTGGAAACTAGGTAAATGAAAGCATTTGCACTGCTATTTATGATCACACAAAAGGCAATTAGAATGAACCATTCTAAATGTTGACCTCCACCAAGAAAAATTGGAAAAACTCGAAGAAAAACCCATGCAAAAGTATAGAATATTGATATTGAGAAAAATTGCATAGCATAAATAAATTCCTTGTTTTTTCGTTTTTTATGCGCATTTGATGAAACTATGTGAACCACTTTTTTATTGGATTTGTGAATTTTGTAGATGATCTTGAAAATCACATGTTTTTGTGATGTACTTTCACACTTCGTTGGTCATTTATTATGTCTAGAGGAAAGGTATTTTGTTTTTTTGATTTTGATGTGTTAGCTGATCAAATCATATGAATAGTAGAATTATTGCAAATTTTGAAGCATTCATTTCAAAGATCGCAATTTCGTCGAAAATAACTTACCAAAATATAACACGTAAAAGCTACAATTGTGGCAAAAGCATTCAATGGTAAATCACTAATATCACTGTAATTCGGAATTCCAGGCTTTCTAGCATAGTTATAGGATAATATTTGATAATCATATACAAATCTGTAAATTTTCCTCACAATCAGTTGGAATTGAGTTTTTGCGTGAGCTTACGCGCAACACGGTGTTATGTATTGAACAATATAGGCTTTGGTAATAGCAAAAATCAAAGTGATTCCGAAGAGTATTTTAATGTTCCGATGAGTAAAGATGTTATTATTGAGGTAACAGATAACAACAAATCTGAAATGAAAATTAACAAAAACTTGAAGTTATTACTCCAGTTTACCTGTTCGTCGCCATCACAATTTGTGTGATATTCCCGATATACCAAGTTACTAATGCCAAAGTTCCCAGAAGTTTTGGAATTCCCTCATCATTTTTCTCTCCGAAAATATAACTCTTGAAAATTATACATGGTGCTAGATAGAATGCGGATTGGCTCAGATTCACAAGATCTGTTAGAATGTTGAAAAATGAGATGAGATAAACTGATGATTTGTTGAGGTTTTTAGAAAGTTTATAAACTGGTTGTAAAACAATGAGATTCACAAGAATTCCGATTGCAGAAAATAGAAAAATCAAAAAACCGAGGAGTAGTCTCAATAACATTTTGGTTTTTCGTTGTGAGTTAGTATGAAATGGAAAATGATTGGTTTCATTCATTTGTTGTTGTTGTTGTTATTGTCGACTATTTTTTGGCGATTCTCTAAAATATTGCCTAGTACATATAAACTTTATTTCAGAAAAGCTCGCAATACATAGTTGTATGATTGGTTTTATTTCTTGATTTTCGAAAAAATTATGTGTCCGAACATTTATTAAAAATCAGAAATTATTAGATTTTCGTTCAATCGAAGATCCAGATATAATACTAGCTCGTCGATTTTTAATCATGTCGATTATCTGAATATGTTTTCTTTAAACTTCAACATTATTCTGAAAGTGTATCTACCTCATGATTGGAAATCAGATAAATAATAGCGTTTGCACTGCTATTGATAATCACACAAACCGTGACTAGAACAAACCATTGAACATTCTGATCTCCAAGCAAAACTGGGAATACACGAAGGAAAACCCATGCAAATGTATAGAAAATTGAGATTGAGAAGAATTGCATCGCATAAGTGAATTCTTTATTTCTCCGTAGTTTTTGAGCGGTAGGAGATACGATGTTAAGCACATTTTTGTTGGAATTATGAATTTTGTAGATGATCTGAAAAATATGATTTTTCGATAATGTCGGAAAGCGAATTGAACTTACCGACAAATAACAAAAGAATGCAATAATTGTGCTGGAAACGTTTAATGGTAAATCACTCAAACCACTATAATTCGGAAAATCTGGTTTTCTCGCATAGTTGAATGATATTATCTCATGATCAAACACAAATCTAAATTTTTATTTTTTTTCCAAAATATTTTTTTTAGAACAGTAAACTTACACACAGCATGGTAAAATGTATTGCACTATATATGCTTTTGCAAATGATAAAATAAAAGTTATCAGAAAAATTATATAGATATTACGATGTGTGAAGATGCTATTGTTTCGATAGCAGAATACTATGTATCTGAAAATCCCACGTTTCTCTCAAAAATCAAATAATTCCTTTGTACCTATTAGTCGCCATTACAATCTGTGTCATATTCACAGTATACCAAATCAATAATGCTAGAAATCCCATAAATTTGGGAATTCCTTCCTCGTTTATCTCTCCAACGATATAACTTTCAAAAATTATACATGGCGCTAAATAGAATGCGATTAGACACAAATTCACAATATCTGCGAGAATATTGAATAATGAGATGACATAAATTGATGATTTTTGGGGATTTTTTGCGAGTTTGAAAACCGGGCGAAAAACTAGGATGTTTGCAAGGATTCCGATAGAAGAAGTTAGGAGTATGAGAAATCCCAGACTTGTTTTCATTTGCATTTTTGTGGGGGAATGAGTGATTGCTGCTTATATATAGAATGTTATTGCTATTTTTGTTTGACTTTTTTGGTAAATTAGGGAATAGTACACATGTTCTATATGCTATATTTATTTTAGAAAATTAAAGAACATATATGTTGTCTATAATTTGAGAAAAATCTATATAATGAGGAAAACTTTATCGAATTTGCCAAATTTTCGATTGTTTTTGACTTGGTTTAATTATTTCGCTGATCTGTAATAAAAAACACTGCTAGAAAGAAATGAGATAAATTTACCTCTTGGTTGAAAATGAGATAAATAAACGCATTAGCACTGCTATTAATTATCACGCAAAATGCAATAAGTGAAAACCATTCTGCATTTTGGCCTCCGAACAGAACTGGGAACAATCGAAGAAAAACCCATGCAAAAGTATAGAAAAGCGAGATTGAGAAAAATTGCATAGCGTAGATGAATTCTTTGTTCCGACGTTGTTTTTGATCTTTGTAAGAAATGAGGTGAATGACAATTTTGTTGGATTTGTGGATTTTGTAGATAATCTTAACAATTTCAAATAGATACATGTTTGAAGCTGAAACTCACCGATGTGTAACAAATAACTGCTACAATTGTGCTTAATGCATTTAATGGTAAATCACTCAGATCTGTATAGTTCAGAATTTCTGACACTCGAATATAACTGTATGATAGAATTTCGTGATCAAATACAAACCTTAATTATAACAACTTATAAGGTTTTAAGAACAAAAGACTTACACGCAGCATGGAAACACATATTCAATTATGTATGCTTTTACTGTTGCAAAAACAAGAGTTACTACAAATATCAAGCAGATTTTTTGACGTGTGAAGATTTTATGATTGTTAGAACAAATCACTACGTATCTATGGAAACATTAGATTTTGAATCACAAAGTTTCAAAAAAATCAGTACCTATTTGTAGCCATTACAATTTGTGTTATGTTTCCGATATACCAAATGAGCATTATCAAAAATCCCATGAATTTAGGGATTCCCACATCATTTTCCGTCTCAAAAATATAGCTTTCGAAAATTATACATGGAGCTAAATAGAAAGCAGATTGACTCAAATTAACGATGTCTGCGAGAATATTGAAAAATGAGATAACATAAATCGATGATTTTTTAGGATTTATTGCAAGTTTGTAAACCGGGCGAAGAACAAAAATGTTTGCGAGGATTCCGACAAAAGATATCAGGAATATCAAAAATCCTAGACTTGTTTTCGATAACATTTGGTAAGATAAATACTCGTGGTTTTTTTAGTTTTCGATAGGAAATTAGATTTTTTTTTCAAATGCACAAGAACTTCATCTTACTGTAGAGCTGTTTTTTATAACGTCATGTTCTTTTTGAAAATAAAAAGGAAAAGTTGATAAAGTGTCAAAAATTATTAGAATTTCTTTCCATCGAAGATCCATAGGTGAGACTTCCACGTCGATGTTTGAGCATTTCGATTATCTGAAAAATTGTTTATTTTAGCGACCCTAAAACCTTTCTAAAACTCACTTCTCTATTGTAAATCAAATAAATGAACGCATTAGCCGCACTATTGATAATAACACAAAATGCAACGAGAGTATACCATTCCAAGTTCTGATCTTTTAGAAAAACTGGGAATAACCGGATGAAAACCCATGCAAAAGTATAGAAAATTGAAATTGAGAAGAATTCACGACCATTTACTCCAATAGAAAATTGCCCCTCGGGTCAGACGAGAGACGACGGGAGTCTGATGACGTCAATGGGACAGAGAAAGACATCGCTTCGAGATATTTGTGAGAAAATATGTGTCCCTTTGAAAAAATACCGTATTTTGTTTCAAGGAACACATGTTTTATTGAAAATATCTCGAAGCCGAATTCACTTTCGGGATATTTTTGCAAAATACTCTCGTCGTCTCGCGTCTGACTCGACGGGCGCCTTGTATGGTCGTGAATTGCATCGCATAGGTGAATTCTCTATTTTTTCGCATTTTTAGAGAAGTTGAGGACATTATGTGAATCACAGCTTTGTTGGACCTATGGATTTTGTAAATTATCTGAAAATATTTGAATATTTTTCTGGATTGGCTGAACAGATATAAAAAAGACTATTGGATAAGTAAATCTCTAATTGTAAGAGTTTTTTAATTGTTCATTACGTTATACTTTCTATTACTTTGAAAACTTAAAATAGTTTTTGGAACATTTTCTACAGAAATTCTGGGTATCTTTCGTGAGAGGGTTTAACTTTTTCCAAAAATTTCCAAAATTTTGAAATCAACAGTTTCACCTCACCGATATATAACAAAAGAAAGCTGTAATTGTACTCGAGAAATTCAATGGCAGATCACTCAAATCGCTATAGTTTGGAATATCTGGCCTTCTGGCATAATTGAATGACATTATTTTGTAATCAAACACAAATCTAAAAAGTGTTCACTGATTTGAACTCTCAAAATGATTCCCAACTTACACACAGCATGGTAACAAGTATTGAACGATGTAAGCTTTAGCCGATGAGAATATAAAAGTTATCAGAAAAAGTATATAGATATTACGATGTGTGAAGATTTTATGATTGCGATAGCAGATCACGATGTATCTGAAAAATATGTTTGATTCAGTATTTGCCACGTGGGATACTAACCTATTAGTAGCCATCACGATTTGTGTTATATTGATTATATACCAAATTAGTAGTGCTAAGAATCCCATGAATTTTGGAACTCCTTCCTCATTCCAATCTCCAATCAAATAACTTTCTAAAATAATACATGGTGCTAAATAAAATGAGGCGAGGCTCAAATTTGCAATATCTGCGAGAATATTGAATAATGAGATGACATAAATTGATGATTTTTTGGGATTTTTAGCAAGTGTGAAAACCGGGCGAAGAACTATAATGTTTGCGATAATTCCGATGAAAGAAGTTAGGAAAATCAGAAATCCAAGACCTGTTTTCAATAACATTTTGGTGTGGAATGAGTGATTGCTTTTGCTTTTATTTTTATTTATAATTTTATTGCTATTTCTGTCTACGAAAATTATGTTTTCCTAGAATAAGTGCATCTGGTGTTTATTGTTCAGAAGTTGTAGAACTTTTAAACAAGTAGAATCGTCGATTTTTGACTTTTCTGATAACCTGAAATTTTGTTTTCAAAAAAATATTTGTTGAATAATTGCATTTTACTCTTTTTACCTCTTGATTGAAAATTAGAAAAATAATAGCATTAGCGGAGTTATTAAATGTTACACAAAATACGATTAAAATATACCATTCACGATTCTGATCTCTGAAAAATATCGGGAATATTCGCATAAATAGCCAGGCAAATGTGTAGAATATTGAGATTATGAAAAATTGCATTGCATATGAAACATCTTTTTTTCGACGTATTTGTTTTTGATCTACAGATTTTATTGAGTCGGCTATTTTTGTTGTTGATTTTCGGACTTTGTAGATTATCTGAAACGCATGAATGTTGGTACAATTCATAGAAAAAACACATTTTTTTCGAAAGAAGAGTTCAGAATTTATAAAAAGTCTATTGTCCTAAATTTTACTGACCGATGTGTAACAAATAAAGGCTAAACTTGTAGTCATAATATCCAATGGTAAGCCAGTTATATCTGTATAATTTGGAATTCCTTCGATTATCACGTAGCCATAGGATAAATAAATGTGATCGAAGACAAGCCTTCAAAAGTTTCAGGTTTTATTATTCTGGAATTGAAGTGCTCTTACCGGCAACATGGTGAGAAAAATTGAAGAAAAACTGCTTTTGAAATTGCGATAACTAGAGTGATTCCAGAAAAAATGCAGATATTTCTGCGACTAAATATTGTATAATTTTGGCAGCAAATCACACAGAATCTGTTAAGCACCATTGAAATTTGTGAAATATTTCCAAAATACCAGCAAATCATATAAAAGGTTGACAAGAATACTGGAAAACCTTCGCTGTTATCATTTGATTCAGATAAAAAATACTTTTCAAAAATAATGCATGGAGCAAGATAGAAACTGGTTATTGATAATTGAAGAATATCACTTGCAATAATGAAAAATGAGATTGTGTAAATTGAAGATTGATTTGGATTTCTAGAAAGTTGATAAATTGGATGGAATATTACAATATTTAAAATTATTCCAATAAATGAAGTTAGAAAAAGAAGGAGACCAAGAAATTGTTTGAGCAACATTTTGGAAAATGACCTGGAAAATCTTGCCTGAAAAGTTTATAAAAATTATGCGGATGTGAAACAACTAATGAAATTCTGGTTCAAAACTATTTAGCGCAAAATTCCTAATAACGAAAAAAATTGAAGAAATTGTGAGTAGGATGATCTTTGGGGAATTGGTTGCGAGGTGATGAAACAGGATTTTTCAAAATCGGGCTATGAATAACTCGGAATGACTATTCTTTCCTCGGAAATGTTAATCAAGAGTTCAATTTGACCAGATAATAATTACTTAAAAACTGGTCGAATGCTTTCTTATTTTCATAATATATTTTTAATTTTATGTAAAAATAATGAAATTTTATTTAAAATGATTACATTCATCAATGGGTTACAGCAATAATCTTTGATCTTTTCTCCGAGCTTTGCGGAATTGTATCACTATGATGAATTGTACTTGAAGTTCCCCCGAAAACAAAATATCGACTGCGGCTGATCATTCGGATAATCTGAAATTTTATTTATTTTCAATTCCTCCCAGCAAATTTTCCTATTTTTACCTCTTTGTTTGAAATAAGATAAATGAAAGCGTTTGCACTGCTATTGACTGTAATACTAAATGCAATCAGGACAAACCATTCCAAGTTTTCACCACCAAACAACATTGGAAAAGTTCGAAGGAAAACCCATGCAAAAGTGTAGAAAAGTGAGATTGAGAAAAATTGCATAGCATAGATGTATTCTTTATGTCGACGTTGGCGTTGGGTTTGAGCTGTCATTGTTAAGGAGACGGTTTTTGTGGATTTTCGAATTGTGAAGATGATCTGAACACTTTGGAATTCTATTTCGGATATCATTTCAAATTCCTTTTTTCTTTTTTAAAACACACAAGCTTTGATCAAAACAAAATCTATGACGTGATTATTGTTTGATCTTTGTGAGCTCTAATATCTTATGATCTCTTAATTAATGAATTAACTCACTGATGTGTAACAGACGAAAGCTACAATTGTGCTCAAAGCATTTACTGGTATATCGCTCAAATCTGAATAATTTGTGATTCCTTCTTTAACCACATAATTATATGATAACACGTGATGATCGAAAATGAATCTAAACTCAGAATTTGGATTTGTCAGAATTTTCTCATTTGAAACTTACTCGCAACATGGAAAAACATATTGAATAATGAACGACTTTGCCGCTGCTCCAATTATTGTTAAAATAAAAATAATCGTAGTATTTCGCCTTGTGAAAAATGTATAATTTCTATAACAAATCACCGCAAATCGATTTGTAGCCATAACAATTTGTGAAACATTTCCAATATACCAACTGAACATACAACATGCTCCCAAAAAAACTGGAATCGGACTATTTATTTTATCTCCGAAGATATAGGTTTCGAAAATGATACATGGTGCCAAATAGAATGTTGATAGAAGAAGTTGGATGATATCATTCAAAATGTTGAAAAGGGAAATCACGTAGATGGTGGATTTCTCTGGGGACTTTGCGAATTTGTAGACTGGTCGGAGGACTATTAGATTTGCAAGAAGTCCGAGAAATGAGGAAATGAAGACTGTGAATCCTAAGATGGTTTTGACGGTTAGGATCAGCATCTAGAAAAAATGATTGAAAAGGGTCACTAAAAATAGATCTTTTTAAAGACTTTAAAACGTTTGATCTGAAGAATTTAGTAAACATCTTTCGAAATTCCAAAAAAATCATCATGTTAAAAATAACAAAAAAAAACGTCAAAAATAACTCATCAAAAATTAGTCAAAAATATGGTTTTTGTAGTTTGATTCTAAAAATCTTGATTGAGGTGAATATTCTGAAATTTTTAAAAACTATGTGATCTATGAGACATTTCAATAAAGTAAGGCGTACTTATAAACTTAAACTGAATATGGCAACATTCTAGTTACAACAAACTTCAAATATTTTTTATGTAGTTTAATTTCAAAAAGTATGATTTATTCAGGGATAATGTCAGTTTTGGAATAGGACAGTGATCATAGAATAGGAAATAGTTTTATGACAAAGTTTCTGATTCCCACATTACTAATAAGATCTTGTGAACTTAAATTTCTAAAGGCAGATTAAGCTAACAAGAAAAAAACATCATACACACAAAAAATGAATAATACTCTAGACAACCAAACTTCATATTTATCCCAATATTTGGTTGTTGTCTGATAATCAGAGCTATTCAAACACCAAAAGTACGAAAAATTTCACGCTTGATTGTCAAATATTTTCATTTTACTGACAACAAAAAATGATTAATGAAGTTTGAAAATGGTAGGCGGTGTATTTTTCACAGAATTGGAATTTTTGAGTGTTTTCAAAACATTGGAAACAAAAGATTTACACTTTTGAATATGATATAATTTGTTTTAAACTTCAGAAAATAGACCACAACAAAAAATTTATTCAATACATATCAATTCAAAATTAAAATGGAGCGTATCTTCCACAAGATGGAAATTGCACGTTTTCACAATCAAAATCATCAAATTGATTGGAATAAATCCTATATTGGAAACATGGGCCGGAACCATCGAAGTCAGCAGGCATCAAGGATTCGAAGATTGTTGAGTTGCGAGAAACATCGGGAAACCAAGTGAACTAAAAGTTTTGGGGTTGTTTTGTATGATACAGAAACTTCTCACCGATTGATATTTACAAGTAGCTCTCGAACCTGCATCACCCATCCCAGAACCAAGACACAAATTCCTGTCATCTCTCTCAGCTCCTAACAAGACAAAACTGTCAGTTGTATTTTCAGTGATGAAATTTGAAACACGATTTCGAAAATTATCCGCCTCTTCTTGCGATTCAAATCCGTTCAACACCGCGTTCTGATTTTCACAATAATTTCGACCTTCTGTATAGTTCATAGTTTCATTATGAATTGTAAAACACCATTTCAACCCGTTTGCTCTACGGAACCAAAGCCAATCTTTAGGACAATACGGAATTCTTGTCATATTCTCTATAAGATCTGCTGAGCAATCAGTTCTAGTATCAATCAATTTAACAATTGTTTCCTTCACGTATTGGTCTACTGTGAAGTTCATGCAAGTCGGATAATATGTGCAATTATTTTGAGCATCTAGTAATAATTGATACATCATGACACCCTCTGAGTTATTGAAAATGGCAAAATAGCAATTAATATCTGCACAGTATTCCAAGAAAATGTCACCAATTCCAGGCGAATCCATTCTTCCAATAACACTCGGAGTTCGGGTAAGTAGATAATTATAGTCAACGTTGTATTTGATAAATGAACTATTGGAAAACATAATGAATGAAAAAATAAAGAAGAATAGTAAGAACTTCATTTTTTGGATTTGAAAAGAATAAAAAAGGAAAAAAACGAGAAAACTAATGTTTGTCTCTATGGTTATTCAATGCAATGTTTTGCTGCGATGTTCTGTTGATGATGGTCCATGAGTGGATGAGTAGTTGACTGGCTTTCGGCTAAAGATCACGCTTGACAAATGACGTTTCACCTGGAAATTGAAATATTGTGCGGAGAGGAGAAGACAAAAAGAAATAATTCATCGTTTCATGGAAGTTTTTTTTTAGAAAATATCAAGAGAATAATCATTTCTGATTTTTTTTAAAGTTAAAGCTGTTTCGAAAATTGGTGAAACATAATTATAGCCAAAATGTTTGGTCAGAGAACAACATGAACAGGAAACAATTCAGGTGCTGAATATCAATTTTAATTAATTCAACACTTTTGAAAACAAATTGTTTATAATTTTCTTTTTTCTCTATTTGTACATAGTTCTAATAATAATTTCCCCAATAATAAAAAGTACAACTACCATACCTCTGCATTTCCGAAAAGATAAACAACCGCATTCGCACTACAATTACAAGTGTGAAATGAGGCCGTCAAAATATACCATTCAACTCCGCGATTTCCAACAACTAATGGAAAAACACGAAACAAAACCCAACCAGAAGTGTAGAAAATTGAGATAATCGAAAACTGAATAGCATACGCAAATTCACGTTTTCGACGGCGTTTTTGGTCATCACTGTTCATTGCAGATTGTACACATTTTCGAGAATTTTTAATGTTCCGGAAAACGAGGGAATAGCAAACAATGTTGGTGATTGAGGTCAGAGCATTCAGGGGAATATCACTTTTATCGGTGAGGTTTGGGAGATTGTCGATCTGAAGGTAGGAATACGAAAGAACAGCTTGATCCACGATGAAGCTGGAAAATATAAAATTATCCGCAGGCTTCCAGATTTTTTCTAGTTTTTAATTTTCAGTATATTTTATGATTAGCAAAAAGGTAGATTCTTATTTTCCGACTCAGATTACGGTTCGAACTGAACTTTATTAGAGTTTTTTTTTATTTTTTGGAGTTTTTCACTGTTTCAAAAAGCACAATACACAACAATAATTCAAAAAATTTGAAAAAAAGCTCACGCGCAACACGGAAAAACATATTGAATGATATAAGCCTTTCCGGCCGCGAAAATCACAGTCAACACAAAAATAATCGATAAATTTCTTCTGGTGAAAAACTCTCCATTTCGATAACAAATTACAGCCAAACGATTAAGAGCAATTACGATTAGAGTGATATTTGCAACATACCAACTGAACATGAAAATTGCGGAAATGAAGATTGAAGAAGCACTGGCTGGAGAATCGGAGAGAATGTAGTTCTGAAAATGAATCGTGGTGTTGTTTTTTATGCCTCCCAATTCGGAAATCAGAAAAATCTTTTCTCAAAAACAGTTTTCCACCTTAGATATAACAAAATCAATAGCTAAACTCACATCCATAATAATGCCTGGAGCCAAATAAAAACAAGTTATAATCAAATGAATCGTGTCATTACAAATATTAAAAGCCGACAAAAAATAAATAGTGCTTTTCTCTTTCATCAAAGCAAACTTGAAAACCGCCATAGCCACCAATAAATTGGCAAAAAGTCCCATCGAAGAGAAAATTAGAAAAATAAATCCCAAAAGGGATTTGAGTTGGAAAGACATTGTGATCATCATGATGATTTCTGGAATTTTTTGGGTTTTATAATTTTTTGCAGACAAACAGATAGTAAACAAAATCAAGAAAGTATTCAGAAAAAAATCTGGAAGATCGGTTTTCTGGTTTTTGTAAAGTTATTCCATGAATTTTACAAATCCCAAAAAAGTTTTGAAGCAGTAATTTTTTCAAATATGTTTTCCAATTTTTTTTCAGAATTTTGAAATTTTGAAACAATTATTATTAAAAAAATCATTTGAATTTTCAGTTCAAAAATGAGTTTTACACTTCTTTTCCGGTTGGATAAATATTTCAGAATTCTTTGATTTTTGGGCTGAATAGCCATTTTGTCAAAGTTATAATCACAAATACTTTTGTCTTATATCGTTAGATTTTTTTGAAAAATCACAAAATTAGGTTTTCTATAAACATCAAAAATCTATATAAACTGAAAATGAGAGTTCGACGCTTAATCTTCCCTTTTAAAAGATTAAAGTAACATGTGATCTTAGAGAATATTTGTATTTCCAAGAAAAGGGGTGTCTTAGACTGAATGCATTGTAGCGTGTAAGTACTTTGATCATAAGACATAACAGAATAATAAAATAATTTATTTTTAAGAAGCACTCGGATAATTCAAACAAGGTGATGTCGAATTGTCCATAGAGTACATTGATGGATTCGCGTAGACACTAGCAACGCATTTCACACGATTTGCCTCGTTCAATTCCACAAATTGCGCGGGATAATAACTCGGATCATAGTAATTTATCATTCCTCCATAACTCGCTGGCGCACAATCGCATGGTTGATCTTTCCAAGACGTTGACCAATCAGGTTCGTAGCTCAGATTATAATACATTGTGTCGAATTGTTGAGGCATTCCTTTGCAACTCAATGTGCTTTCTGAGCCATAAGGAACATCAAAATATCCGCAGAACCATTTGAATGCTTTGATTCTTCGATTTTCTCCACCTTGTCCTGGATCAGCTGAATCTTCTCCAGTACATTCGTTGTTAATAATAAGACTAGTTGGTCCAAAGATAGGGCCAGAGTATCCAGCAGCATCATTTTTCTCGCCAGCATTCCAATTTCCCATAACAATATCATGCATCGCGGGTTTTGGTGGTTGTGGTGTCATATAAAACCAAAGCGACGCCATAATAGCTAAAGGTGGATTCATTTTTGTCATCACCAAATTTGGATTTGCCAACAAATCCACATCAATTTCCTGTGTCTTTAACCAATCATTGAATTGTCCATAATTGTAATTATAAGATATTTGGATAGCACCTCTTCCAAAATAACAACCAGTATAAGGTGTAGATGTAGAATCACTGGTTCCATTGGAGCATTTGTAAAAATAATCAATTTGGCTGGATGAAGCGCAATAGAGTCCAGATTTAATGCAAGCATCTCCATCAGCTGGTTGATAACCAGGGCTTTCTGGATTGAGGAATGAGGAGACTGGACCACCTTCAAACCAATTATAGAGACCGCCACGATAGAAACAATTGTCAGCAGCTGTCGAATTCATTGTGCTGAAAATTAAGGTTTGAATTTTGAAAAAAAAAAGAAAAAAAAATCACTTGAATAAATAAATAAAATTCATTTTTCTGCCATTTCATAACTACAGACCTGTCGTTTTGCGGCTATTTGCGGCCCTCGGGCCAGCCATGTGAAGGGCCGGGCTAGCCAGCCCAAATAGGGAAAATGGGCTGGCTCAGCCCGGCCTTTCCAACAAATTTTATTGTGTAAATGCACTATTTTTCAATGGTGTTTCTTTCGAATTTTTTCATTTTGGCGGAAGAAACTTGGCGAATTTCGTGTTTCTAATGGTGGATTGATAATAAAAGTAAAATTTATTGAAATTCATGTGTTTCACCATTACGATCCTGCACCAAAAACAATACTTCGAAGAAATATTGGTGCACTAACACCAATATAACTTATTCTGATTTACGAAAGTCGCCCAAATGCAGAAAATTTGAGCAAAATCATCCATTTGTAAAAATCCCGAATTGTCATCAAAAAATTATGAAGGGCCGAAAAAAGGGCTGAAACAGCCTCCTATAAAAAAAGAAGGGCCGGAGGGCCGAAAAAGCCCGCATTTTTCGAATTTTGAAGGGCTGGCCCGGCCCGGCCGCCCAAAAACGACAGGTCTGCATAACTAATTTCCAAAAAAAAAACTCACTCATACAATGCGATATTATTCTCACCAGTTTCCTGAATCGCATGCGCAAAAAACGCCGAAACATCTCTTTTCCGGTTTTGTTCCGTAGAATAGACACTATTATTCACATTTAATCCAGTTCCAAAATTCGGAAAATATCTCGAGGCAATAATAAATGCTTCATACGAGTATGGCCAGCAACTATTTGGTCCCCAACCAATATTTGCTTTTGGGAAGAGTTCCTAGAAAATCATAACTAATCACGAGTTTTAGCACAGCGTGGGCACTTGGTCCACGTCACAGTCTAACTCACATTGAAAATCTCCTCAGTTAACCAAGATTCTAGTTCGGTTTTCGATTTATTATTGGGATCAGAAGGCTGTGTACATGGTGTTTCTGGGCCAGTTCCATATTTCGTTGCAGCCGGGCAATCTGAAGCACTTCCATAATTCGAAGCAGCCACGAATGAATTCAAAAACGTGAGAAGTATCAAATAATTAACACACATTTCGTTAATTAGTGAAGGCCATCTCGATTTATTTATATAGCAATTTTGTTATCTTGATCTCATCAGATATGCAAATTTCAATTTCAACATCATCACCAAAATAACAGGTTGATTGGGGGATTTGAAGAAACATCAGGTGAAATCAGAAGATGTTTTGCTGTTTGTGACATTTTTAGATTATTCAAAAATTTTATGTGGAAAATAAATAGAAATTTTACGTAATTTATGAATCGGGCCAATTTTTGATTTTTGTTTTGATGAACTTCATGATATCAGAAATCTAAATGAAAATAATTATTTTATTCATAACCGGTCTACAGTAATTTTCTAGATGCGGAATTCTTTTTTCTAGAATTAGAATTTTTCTTTTAAATAATGCTTCTTATGAAAATATCATCTTTCCAAATGTTCAACTTTGAAAATCCACGTCATTTATTGAATCATACAAGAAACAAAACAAACTTATAATTATTTCAGTCGAAGTTGCCTTTTCTCAGAATCCAAATCATTCTTTGCTGAGCAAAACTGAAAAGCTTACAATTGTCGAATATTCTGAATCGGCTGAATAGTAACTGTCGGTGATTTTTGTTGTTGCGATGTTTTGAATTGCCGCTTAACTTCTCGATCGAAAATCAAATAGACAAACGCATTTGCACTTGTATTACAAACATTGAAAAGTCCAATTAGAATAAACCAACCAAGATTCTGATTTTTGAAAAGAATATGAAACAATCGAAAAAGTATCCATCCAAAAGTATAAAAAAATGAAATAAAACAGAATTGAAAAGCGTATTTGATTTCTTGATTTCGTCGTTTCTTTTGAAGAAAAGATGTCATTGAAGATTGAATACTTCGACGAGTATCATGAATATTTTTAAATATCAAACTATAAAAAATAATTGTTGAAATTGAGGTCAAAGCGTTTAGTGGAATATCACTTATATCTGATAAATTATCACGACCATCTATTGTATAATATGAGTAAGAATAGACACCTTGATCTACAATAAATGCACAACATGGAAATATATATTGAACTAGATAACTCTTGACAGCGGCAAAGATTATGGTAAGAAAACAAGCGACTGATAACTTTTTCTTGGTGAAACATGAAGTTTGTGAATAAACTATAACTAGAAGTCTATTCGTTGCCATCATAATTTGAGTGATATTTCCTATATACCAGCAAAACATATAGATTGTTGAGACAAAAATTGATACAGGACCATTTATGGTGTTAGAGAAAAGATAGCGCTAGAATTTTGTGGCGGTTTTGTATTTTCAGGATGATTTTTTTAATTTTCGGAAAGTTATGAGTAATCATATGAAATTTTGCATGAAAAGTGCACCTGCTAAAAATTTGAATTCTATTTTGAAGCATTTTTTGGACTTCTTTCCGAAAAAAATATAACAAATATCGTTTTTTTTTGAAGGATGATTTGAGGTCTTGGAATTTTTTAGGAATTTTAGGAAATTGGAAATGAAATTATATTTTGGCATTTTGTGGCTCTGCACTGAAACCCACATTCAAAACAATTCCTGGTGCCAAATAAAAACAAGTAATCAACGAATGAATAATATCAAAAAATATATTAAAACTCGACAAAATATACACATCTTTCTTAGTCATCAATCGAAAAACCGGAATAACCACAATCAAATTGGCCAATAGTCCGATCCATGAGAAAATCAGAAAAAATAAGCCTATATAAAATTTGAGCATAGGGCTAATTGCAGTTTTTGAACCAAATGATATTACTTTGAAGAAATTTAATTATAAGGTGAGATTTTGTTAGCAGAAAAGTTCATTCTAGGAAAAACGTGCTATTTTCAGAAAACTTTCAGCTGTTCAACTTTGTTTTGTTTTTGTTATGGACTACATTTTTTTTGATAAAGGAATTCCCCAAAAAATATATTGATAAAAAGTGCAAAGAATATGTTTGTTTACGTATGTTGCGTAGCCATCCCAAACCTAAAGAAAGAACGGAAAAATTAAAAGTGTGTGTCAACACCAACTGGTCCGCAAACATTTAATCTTACGCGCTGACGCGAAAAGGCGCTGCAGAATAGAAAACACGCTGCTCGCCTATTGTATTTTTTGGGGATTTTTAAAAATGGGAACCCCCCCCCCGGATTTTAAAAGGGACACGTTAAATGTATGAACATTGGGAACCCTGAAAGTCTTTCAAGCTTTGCTTTTCCCAGGGAGAATACTAGTTTTTGATAAAAAAATAAACGATATATCGAAAAGTTACATACACCGTGACGTAAAAATGCACAACATTTGGTCAAAAACAATTTTGGCCTTGTGGAAGATGTGTACCGATAGCTCAGCCAGTTCTAACTAAAAGATTTCGTGTGTCGTGAAAGCTATGCTGATTAAAACCCTAATTTCTGTGATTTGTTTTCTATTTTTCAAATTTTACATTGTAGTTAAAAAACAATATATTTATCATTACTTATGTACATATAAAACTACAGATTATCAATACATGTATTATTGTAGTGTTGCGTAGCCATTTGATAATTGATAAGTATTCTGATCAACAATAATAGGTGATCCATTCGATTCAACAATATCCATAAGTTTGGATTTTTTTGTTTTCTCGAGGTAGAATTGATTTGAAGTATCGATAAATTTACAAGGTCTAATACCACTCTCAATTGCCATTTTCGCCGCGCCAATCTCCAATTTCTCACTCAAATTTTTGCCGCGATGATTGTCAGAAACGTATAAATGTGCAAGTGCTCCGTGTGAATTCGATGAGATAATTCCGGCCAATTCATCGCCTTTTTTCACACACAACGAAGGGAATCTACGCAATTTTTCAGTGATTAGCTCAGTTGTTTCAGTGGAAGTGCTTGAGATCATATCGGCGTGTTTTGTTGGATTTGGAATATCGATTGAATATCCATCGGGAAGATCAGAGGCTCCTTCGTAGTTTCGATATTTGAAGAGTTGACTCTCGTTCATGGCAAAAAAGTGGGTGGATTTGTTAGAGACTTTCGCGCCAATGTTCTTTTTTGACATATATTTTGAGATCTGGAAAATGGAATGATTGAATATTTTGAAGATTTGCAGGGTTATAAATTTCATTGGGGCTAACTTGCACACCCGCTTTAGAATTTTCGTCCAAATTTCGATCCCTTTCCGCACTCACCGCTTCCGTATAGCACTTTTCCGCAACAGTTGATGGCGTCTTCGTCGTACTCACAAACAATCCCAATTTCTTGCAAAACTCATCAAAAACCGTCAAAAAGTCCTCCTCTCGGAACTTTCCATCATGCGTGAATATCTGTTTATCCTTGTCCAAATCATTGCTCATATTAGCCAACCAATAAGTTGTTCCATTGATATTTTTCGAATACAATTCAGTTCGAGTAGTTGGGAAAGTTCCATTTATTTCAAATTTGATTGGATGATACATGAAAAGTTGGCGAGGTTTTCGGAAGTTTTCGACGACTGTTTTTAGAGCATTTCGAGTTGTATAAGCTTTCATATTTACTTCTAGTTAAAGTTGAAAAATGATAATACTAGAAGATACTTTGGCCTTTCTTTTATACTTGTTCCTTTGACAGATAAGCTCCGCCCACTTTTTTCAATTTATTTGATTTCCCACGGAGGCCACGTGGTAGAATTCTATTAGATGCAACGCAGAGAAAAACAGTTTTGTTGTCGATGAAATAAACATTTTGACAAAGTTTGATCTTAGAAGATTGGAAAAAAAAGAGAAGAGACTGTGAGAGATGGTATCTAATATATATTGTTTTGTTATATTTGCTGGTTGCGTCAGTTTTCGTTTCCCAGAAATATTGAGACGATTCAGGGAAACAGAAGAAGATCAGGCACGTAGGATGATAGCAGAATTAGATATTTGATAAGGAATTTCAGAGGTTTCGTTGAATTTAAAAAAAAAGTGTTGATCGCTTTGAGGTTAAAACAACTGTTCCGAATTTCAGAATTTAGCTATTATCGTGCATACCTTTGAAACAAATAATTTTAAGATTGAATTTTGTTGAAACTTCAATTTTCACCAAGAACAAAAGTCGATTTTTCAAAAACTCTTGAACTACAAATTTTAAGACAAACATTATATTCACGTAACATCCTTGGACTACAGAAAATGTTCTCAAAAAACCCAAGAATTCTTCCATATTTCCAACAAAAACCGCAAATTTCTTCTATCTCCAAAAACCTTCCCTTTCTTGTTTTTTCTTCAAATAACTGTTTTGTTATTTTGATTGCATCAGAATTTACATCAGATTCTTACCAAAAATACATACAAAAATGATGAAAATATAAAAATCTTCAACAATTATCATCATTTTTCGATTTCTCACAAATCAATATTTTTTTCAAAAAAGTCCAAAGTCTATGGGTCAAACATTACCAATTGAAACTTTTTTTTCATTTTTTCTCTCGCATCGAAAAATATTTGAGAAAACAAACAGATAATGAAAATTTTGGGAATCGTTCAAACATCACAAAATGAAAAAAGATTGTTGTTATGATTTTTTCAAAGATAAGGCAAAATGGAAGAATTTAGTTGGCACGTGGGGTACTTTTTATCACTTTTTTGGGTACAAAAAATACCTCTAACTGTTTAACACTGTTTAATCTAGGAGTTAAACAATTCTTCAGTGTCCGAGTTATAGAAATCTTGAAACAGTGAGAAATATTCAAGATAAACACCATGACGTGGCAATAACAAAATTTGAAACCAACATCAAAATTTCAAGCTTCACCCGAATATATTTTGCCCCCAAAACCCACATTAAATTTAGTTCAAAATACCTTCATTCATAAATATTCAGATCTCTTTTTCCAAGCTCGAACTATTTTTCGATGTTCCTTTCTTGGTTGTAGTTGTGCCGCTTTCAGTACTTACACTAGTTTTCTTCTTATTTTTCTTCTTGTTTTTCTTTCCAATTTGCATATTTTCATCAATTTTGTTGATTAGCGTCAAAAACTTTGGATAATCCACAAATTCGTCTTCTTTTCCAGCTTCGCTTGGAGCCTGGAAATATATCAAATTATTAATCATGTACAAATCAATATCATTTCAGAATTCTGAAAAAAATGATAGTTTACGGATACAAAACGTCCCGGAAAAAATTTCGTAGATTTTTTAAAACAGTAAGAATTTCTTGAAACAGTAAATTTTCGAGAGAAAAAATTTTAGATAACTCAATTTTTTTCAATTTTTCACATAAATTCACATCTTAATTTAAATTTTAGCTGGAAAAAGTTTATGGGGTGTCTGAAATCATGGTGTGTTTGCAGTTTAGGAAATTCAAAAACTTAAGCCAAAAAATTTTTGAAACAGTGAAAATTTTTCAAATTTTCGTAGATGCGAAATATATTTTTATTTCATATTTTTTTCTAATTTATCGTATAAAGTTTTGAAACATTTAAATTTTTATAACAATTTTTGGGTTAAAAATCACTTTTCTGGAACAAATTTTCAACCCCCCTTTCAATAAAACTCACCAAAAGTTTCGATTTTTCATCGGTAACTTCTTTTCTTGTCACCATACAAGCATAACATTTTCCAAAATTATCCTCAATACAATCATTACAAAACGACGATTGTGAATATATACAAGATATATTCACACAGTATTTCAGCTTCCTCGCATACAATTTCTCCTGGCACAAAAAGCATTTGCCGGTCTTGAAAATGCGCTCAAAAATTTGAGTTCGTAGAAAAGTTCCAGCTGTCAGGAAATTATTAGATTGTTGTGTTTGCACTTTTCTTCGATCGGTCAAAAATCGAACACGAGCACGGGCTTCTTTTCGATTCTTCTCGCGATTCATCAAAAGTTTGTTGTAAAAATGGACGAGGCGAGTTCGTGATCGACGTGGAAACATGAATGGAAAGAAGAAATTGATGATTAGGCGGCGAATTGCAAATGAGAATATAACCTGCAAAAAAATGAAACATTGGCCAATATTGGGGGATAGCTTTATATTCTTATACACATGCTTAGGTGGAATTCCTTATAAAACTTTGGGAAAACTAGAATATTTACGTTTTGAAAAAGTGAAACATTTTACGATAAAAGAACAAACAAACAGATCCAATTTTTTTTATTTGAAAATTATTTGAAACAGTGAAAATTTAAAAAATAATAGAAGACGAAAATTATGAAAATTGGTTTGAAATTGTTTAAATGTCATTTTCGAAAATTATTTTTTCCCGATTAAAAAATCTCCTACCTGAAAAACAAACGAAAAAACGAGCGGTAAAATGAGCCAACAAACAAGTAAGGTAACATTTGGTCGAGTTGGTTTCGTCAAACAATGCTCATTTGAAAGTGTTCGATCAATTTCCAATGTTTCATTCATAACTGACATTGTGCGCATGAATTCGGCAACAATTCCATCACCAGTCACAGTTATTCCCATTGGTGGACCACCTTTTTGTTTGACCTGGATTAAAAAAATCATATTTTAGGTAGATGTGAGGCGTTTTTGAGGGTAAAATTAGTAAGGTTCAGAATGAAGCTGAAGCTCTTGCCGAATTTTAAGGCACAAAAACTAGAACCCCGATAATTTTTCATCCGGGTTTTTATAGAAATTTCAAGAACGGCTAAAAATCCAGGAATTTTGAGCTGAACATATATTTTTGAGAAATAGTTCGTTTATTTGAATCTGGTTTGCACAAAAAAATAAATATTTTGAAACATATGTAGAATATTCCTAATTTTTACCAAAAGGCAATATTTACTCAATTTGTCAAGAATAAGAGAATTATGCATTTTCATAAAATTTGAAGCTCCATAACTTGACTAACAGATACATTCTCCAAAATCCTTTAAAATTCTCACCTGAGTAACCGAACTCTCAATAACTGAATCCAAAAACGAATACAAAAAATGATCAATAATAACAAGTATAACAACCGTAATCATCAAGCAAAACCATTTGAAAAACGGACGAATTGCACTTTTTCTTTCCATTCCTGTTGGAAATTTGAAAATTCCCATTATTTTTAGCTTCGTTTTTTCTTGCTTGGTAATTCTGGAGATATGAGTCTGGCCAAGTTCTTCGCGATGTTTATCGATCAGCCAAAATTCTCTATAAAAAATTATTCGCAAATTTATAAGACTCTGATTAGAATTACAAACTTTGTGATATAACAATTACTGAAATCCACATCATCCCGATATTTTCTAATCATTTTCACCGCATCGCGGAAAATCGTGTAGATGAAATAAATGAACAACGCTTGGAAAAGTTGCTTTGATATCCCAAAAACTCCTTTAATCATCAAACTCGCTGATTTCATTCGAACTTTCAAGTCAGATAATCGATATTCGATGGCAAGCCTCGAACCTTCGACTTTAACCTGATTTAGTGAGATTTTCGAATTCTTATCGAGTTCATCTGCGAGGCCAATGATGTCTTCGATGTCGTGTTCAATTGAAGGATCAGAATCGGTGTAGGCGAGTTGTGCGCGACATCTTTTAACTCCGTTTATTTTTCGGCTAGCTGTCTGAAATAAATAATTAATAATTTCTTGTCATTCATGTATTTTTTGGAAACAAAAATTTCAAATTTGTAGTTTTTGTAGTTTCCGGAATTAATTGTTTGTTATTTTTCATTAATTCAGCCGATTCTAACCCTTTCCCCTCCCCTGAAAACTCACATTGCACATATTCTCAATAGTCAATTTCGGACAAATAAACGAGCTGGCTGGCCACCAAATCGCATCTCTACATGCATCTTGAATACTCGTCGATGAATCCCTGCACACATCAATTCCTTTGTTAAACATCTCCTCGCATTTCTGTTGCAATTTCTTCGCAAATTTTTGCACGATTCCCCATTTTAAATCTCATCCAAGCTGGTTGATCATCAAAAGTCTCATTATAATATAAATGTTCCGGTGGTGAATTGTCCTTGAATAATTGATTATTCTCATTCAATTCTCTTCCCAATGATTTTTCATACATTTTCACGATTTGCTCACGTCGTTTCTCGATCTTCACCACCTGTTCTTTTGTCAATTCTTCAATTTTCTCATCTTCAGTCGCTCCTTCATCATCTTCATGAATAAGATCCATAAAAGGACCCAAAAGTGTTCGAGTTCCTCTCGCCAAATTTCTCATAGCTCGTGTTCCTTTCGTGGTCAATTGCTCTATTATTTTCTGAAGCGGACCTGTCATCAGAGCCACCCGATTTGCAACAATTTTTCCCTGCAAATCGATATGGCAAATCACGATATCAGCCGTAGTTTGATAATTATTCATCATATTCGTGATTGGCCCATCGTGTAGGTTGCTGGCGACAAGCATTGTGAATGGGTCTGAAAATCGACATTTTTGGAAGAACTATGGAAGAAGGAGGGGGTTCTTACATTGTCCCTGTTTTCCGAAGGCACCGATTAGCACGCAGAATAAAGCACATCGAAATATCTGGAAAACTTCGAAGATTTTAAGGGGAAACAAACAGAAAATTAATTTTCTCGGCGAAAAAAAATAAACTTTTTACAATGCTCCGCATTTACGGTCAGCCCGCGCATTCAAAACTGCATTTTTTTTGGAATATTTTTTAAAACCGATTTTCTCACCGAACTTGTTGCAAAAGCGTATGTGGACGATCCAATAATAATTGCCTGAATAACCCTCGAGTATGTTTCATTGAAACTTCCAAAATTCAACGAATTCCACGCCACATAATACAAAATCGTGGCAACTGCAAAACCAATCAAGGCATTGAAAACAATCCGAAGATAATGATAATCCGAACTCTCGCTGCGCACTAAAAAATCCGTCAAAAAACTTATATTTTTCCGCTCGCGGATTGCCGCCCTTCGCGGATCATCGAAAAATCGCATAAGCGAAACAAATTATGTTGGTCCCTCTTTCGGAAAAAATTTAAAAATAAGAAATGTTTAGAATGGCTCATCACGTTTGAAAAATTCATGGTTTCCAAGGACATCACGTTACGCTTTTATTTTTTGGTGAGTTAGTCTTTTTTGTTTGGCTTGGGACGCATTCTCATTTTTTCTTCAAAAAAAAAGTATGGCGGATAAAGTGTGTGGCTGTAATGTTGTTACATCAGCCGGAGTTGTGACAAGTCTTCAATTGGTCGTTTTGGTATTGACGCTCTCATCGAGTGGCCTGATTTTGGACAGGGATCATTTGTGGCAGGCGATTTATCCGAGAACACAGTATAATGCGACAGCGCAAGCTGCGGCGGTAGGTTTCGGGGAAAATCTGGAAGGGAAATGTTTAGGAATCAAAAAATGTAGAAATTTGCCCTTTTGCCCTCTGATCACGTTTTATGACTTTTCATACTTTCGAAATTACAAAATTTATAAAAATTCGTAAAAAATCACTGTTTTAAAATATTTCTAAATTTTAGGAAGGATTTTTGCGGAAATTTTTTACTTTTATAAAAATTTGAAGTTATGAAAAAATTCCAAACGTTTTGATTTACTTTAAAAAAATGAAACTCAAAAGTTTGTTCCATTTGATTTGTTTGTCTACAGTAACTTGAACTGATATACAGTATTCACATTTCACCTTTTCACTTCTTCTTTGTTTCAGAACGGAACTCTGAAATTCAACGCAACAAATTGGGCTCAAGCGTGGGTTGAATTGGGCCAAGCGTGGTACGTTGGATTTGGTTCCTATTGGCTCTTCTCAATTTTGATCTTGGTTTTATCTTTCAAATATTATCGACCAGTTTTTGTGATTCCCAATTTCACAGCTCTTGTTGTTGGATGCTTTATGAATCTTTTTGAGTTCGGTGAGTTTAAGGCCTGTGAAAAATAAAGATACATTTCTTATTCCAGCCGTTTTACTCGCTCGAATCCTTGTTGTCTCCAAAGACTATCGAACTGATGAATATGAAGAAGTTATTTATATTTATGTGATGGGTCTTTCGCTTTTCGCATTCATTTGCTGTATATTTTTTATTATTTTCATCTCAAAATATCACAAATTTCTTCGTAATCGATATGGCCATCAAGTTCCGAAATTTGTGCAATCAAGAGCAAGAACCGGTTATCACGATGAGGCATATTAATAAAAATGTTTTAATTAATAAAATGATTTACTGTTCACATTATTTTATACATTGACAAAATGATTAATCTAGAAATTATTTTTCAAACTAATGAGACGATAAGTTTATCGAAAAAAAAAGCAAAGCCAAAATACAACTTTTTTGAACAGATACCTTTTTTTTGAACAATACATTTTTAAGATTTTTTTTTAAAGTTCAATTAATCTAATGTTACCTCCACAAGTCATTTTTAACGCTTTAAGCTAGAAGAAGTTGTAATTTTTTTCTGATTTTCGCAGATCTCAAAAAACTTTTGTTAGGTAAATTTCACAAACCTTTCACAAAATGATTGTAGTTGATTTTTATCCATATTTGCTTGTTTGCTCAAGTATGTGCGTAGCTGTTACTTTGTTGCTCTTCTGATTTCACTCCCACATGGATTTTTTCCATTCATTCCACAAATACATATTTATTCTTTGTTTAGCCAATACACACAGTATACTAGACATGACAAAATTTAAACGTTTTGATCTACAAGGAATTCGTGGATTGGCCATTCTTGCAGTTTTGGGTTTTCATTTTTTTCCAGATATTTTTCCGAATGGATTTTTGGGAGTCGATCAGTGAGTTAAAAATGGGGCCTGTGGAATGGGAAAATGTCAGGTGTGACAACATTGCTCAGGTTAGGGTACTGTAGGGTTTTTGAGAAAAAAATTTCAAAATGTTTCTTGATAGTAATTTTGAGGATTGTTGTGTGGAACTTTTTTTTAATGATTCAGCTCTTCAAAAATATTTCAGATTCTTTGTATTGTCTGGATTTTTGATGTGCATGTTATTAACAAAATCCGAGAACGATTCGAAACTTCAAATTTTATTCATTTTCTATTCTCGACGATTTCGCAGAATTCTGCCACTTTATCAACTTGTTATCTTCATCTCTCTAATATTTCTTTATCTTTATTTTCCGGATAAAACAATCCAAGGAATTAATGAATCTTCAGCTCAAAATGCTATTATATTTATGTCAAATCAAATGAAAAGTGATGAAGAGAATTATTTTGAAAAGCTTGCGAATTCTGTGGATATTTTCACGCATACTTGGTCACTTTCGGTTGAAATCCAATTTTATTTGATTGCACCTTTCCTGTTTTTGCTGCCATTTCGGAATGTTACGTTTTATGTGATTTTGTTGAGCAGTTTGTGGTATTTTTTTACACTTCCGAAGAGTTTTGCGTTTTTCAATGTTTTTGCGAGGATTTGGCAATTTATGATCGGTTGGTTTTGGAAATGAGATTTTTTTCAAATTCTTGTATTTTTTTCCAGGAATGATAACCTTATAATTTGAGCCAAAAATATTCTAATAAATATCAGTTATTGAACAGCGAAGATTGTGAAAAACAGGAGCCTGAAAAAGAGAAAAACTATCAAATTGAAAAATCGAGCTGGATTTTACCATCAATTATATTATTCAACATTATCGTGGTATTCTTTCCGATCCCATTTACTGCGCACATTTCAAGGTAAACTTTTAAAAAAAAACAAAATAGGTAACCGTCTAACCTAGGCCCGCAAGGGGTCACGATACAGCGACGGCTCGCATGGAACGCACGGCAGCTAACCGCTAGGCCATCAGGCACCCGAGAAATTTGCTAAACTTTTGAGTTGATATTTCAACCTACAAGTTTTTGTATAAACTGCAAAAAATCGTGTTCAAAATATTAAAAGAATTTTTAGGGTTGATTTTTCCGATAAAGTATTTTTTTCTGAAACAGTTAACTTTTTTCGGAAAAGAAAAAAGAGAAAACTCATTTACCACGTGGAATTTTTTGAAATAAAAATTCACTCGATCGGAAATTTGAAAAATTAAATGAAACTATGGATTTTCCAGACCGCTTATCACCTTACTAACTGGAATTGTAATCCTTTCATCAACTGGAGATCAATATCTACTCTCAAATAAAACTCTCGTTTACACCGGAGATATTTCATATTCCCTATATCTAATTCATTGGCCCAATTTATTCCTATTGGAAACTTTACGGTGAACAGAAAGAGCTTCTACTAATTTGCTGTTTGCTTGCCTCGATTCTCATTTCAATTCTAGTTTATAATATTTTCGAAAAGTGGTATATCAAATTGGATAATTCTAGAGTTCTCCTTTTATCGATTCTTCTAATTGTTGCTAACTTATTAGTTTTGAACCGTGAATCAATATCAGATCATCTAAAATATACACAGACTGGTGGTAAATTTTCGATGAGCTTGGACAACGTTGAAAAACAAAATCGTGAATGGGATACTAATGACATCAAAAATCTAGCTGTAAAAACATGTTCTCAAGCAGTTGCTAAAAAATACTGTAACAATACTGGATTAGACCCACAAAATCCATATAAGATATTATTAATTGGAAATAGTTGGACAAAAAATCATGGAAATTTATTTTATCAAGAATGCAAAAATAAAATGAATACGATGGTTATTGGGTCGAATACAGGTGAATAATATAATAATGGTGCCAATTAAATCAACATTTTTGCAGCTTGCGAACCATTTCGTTTATCCAAAGAATGGAAATGTAAACAAGAAGATATTGATATAACTGAACAACAAGTTCAGAAAATGAAACCCGATTATCTATTTCATCTAACTCGACATATTTCATACGGGGAGAATTTTAATGAAAGTTTATCTTTCGAAAATGATGAAGTCTATCAGAAAATGTGGAATCAAGCAAAGAAATTGTTGAAATTTGTTAAGAAGAAGATGTATTTATTGAATGCCATTCCAACTGTGAAGAAAAATGAAATCGTGAAATTAGTGCAGTATATTAGAAATAATACGGATCGTGTGGAAATTGATGTGAGTTTTGGAAACTTGAAAAATACAAATCCTAGAAAAAAATGATGACGTGACAGAGTTTCAAAAAAATAAAATTGTTTTTTTTTCAGAAAAAAATCATCGACCTAAGAAATTATTCCGGAGCTCGAGCAAGATATGCACAATTATTGAAAGATTGCGGTGAAAAATGCGAACTTATCGATTATCACGATTTATTCTATCGAAAAGACTCAAAAACATTCAGGTTTTTTGATGAAAACGGATTCGAGTATTTGACAAAGATCTTGCATTTAAGTCCGTTAGGATTGGAAAAAGTTAGGCCGATTTGGAAGAAGATTTGTGATCATTTATAAATTATAAATTATTTATTTATGCACTAATGTACAAATATTATACCCCAAAATCACAGAAAATTCAGACATTTTTATCAACAACCAGTGAATATTGATCAGCAGCTGTCAATTCTTTGCTTTGCATATGCGTATATTTTTCAAACACAATTTTTGCGTCACTCATTGGAATCATTGACGTATTTCTGCCCCAAACATAATCTTGATTATTTATCAAATCATCCGCTCTGCTCCACATACTGAAAACGTATTTGGCGATTTTGGTGGGGAAGTTGTTCAAATCATTGAGATAACTTGAATATTTTGAAGAAGTGCAGTTCAGGTTGGAATTTCCACAATGACTTGAGACAGTTTGAGTTCCACAAGAGTCGCCTGGCCAAAATCCATTTTTTCTTGCTGCATGTTTGAGAGAAGCCTATAAAACGCTTGAAAGAGTGTTTTTTTCTAATTCAATTCGCAACATCCGAGAAAAAAAAATCCCAAAAATTACCGGAAAAAGTGCCAGTACAACTACAAAGTCCATAATTGGCGCCAGAAATTCCAATAAAAACATCAACATAATCACCCAAATAAACTCCAAGATCACAATTTCCATCAGTCGCATTCACAATTCCACCCTGAATGATTTTTCGAGATAAAGTAACTCCCATTGAATGTCCGATTATTGAGATTGATGTAGTTTTTGTGTATCGAATTACAGCTTCGACAAATTTTCGAAGTCTTTGAAGATCTGAACAATCATGTGTTCGGGTTCCAGCTTTTATTGCGAGATTATCTTGCCAAGAAGTTGCGTAAAGTTCGCCGGTTTGATAACCTTTTGATAGAAAATATGCAATCGAATTATCCCAACCAGTTGAAAATGAATCAGTTTTCAAAGCGCTGTCTGAATTTCCATGGAAGAAAATGACTGGAGGTCTTGTGATTTTTGATGTGCTATTTGGAAATCCTCCATAACTTCCATAATTACCGTAGTCTTTTCGGATAAAATCGTAGTGTGTGTAATTGTATCTGAAAAAATTTGGATTTGAAATGATCGAGGAAACATGGTTTTATTGAGAAATTTGATGATAAGAAATAGTCTGGCAGTAAAAATGAAAATGAAAATTTTTCAAAAAAAAAATGACGCCATGATGAGAAATAGTGAAATTGAATAGTACTATTTAACTTGGAGTTTTGATCTACATAATTCTGGGTCAGATTATTTTTCTCCAAAAAATCCACGTGGGTTCCGATTGTTTTTCGCAACATTCATGGCTCTTGTTCATTTTTTCTCCAGAATTACTCATCCAAACTCACTTCTGAAGCCACGATTGAAAATTGGCAGTAATCGGTCCTTGAATTCCACCACATTCCGAATCGAAAATGACTAAAGTAACCACGAAAAATACCAGAAGTTCTCGCATCATTTTATTCAAGAAAAAGTGTTTCTTCTCTTCTCATATCACAAAATTTCCCGGTCTTTTTATATCAGAAGAGTTTTCAAAAAAAATTTTATCAGCCATGTGTGTTGTGTGTGTTGAACTTGATTTACTTTCGATGGGAAAAAATCACCATATTTTCTTGCATTTATTGTTTTTTGTGGGTTGAAATTTTCTATAGACAACGATTTTTGATAATCAGAAAAAACACCAAAAAACTCTTTATGGATAAGAAACATACAGTGATGATGATTTTTATTGCGAGCAGAAGTTTGCTCGGAATCAGAACACACACAATATATTTTTAGAGATAAGCAGCCGATTTTAGAGGGTTTTTTGTTGAAAAAAAGAAAAGGTGATAAGTGGAACATAAAACACAGTGGAAACACATTTTGAAGTCTGGATAACATTTTTTGGAACGTATGATTTTTTGCTACGTCATAAGTAGCGGCTAGAGTTTTTTGAAATTTGAGCTGAAATTTCAGATAGGAAAGATTTAAATTCCCGAGTTAAAAACTACCACGTAATAGAATATTATTAGAATTATCCCCGAAATCAATTCTTTAAAACGTTTTCAAAGTTTTTCAGAGAAATGATTCCGAAAAAAATCAAAGTCCGCATTATTTGATTCCCAGAAATCCCACTTCTCATATTTTTCAAACGTATAATTTTCGGTTGAATTCTCATTTTTCTTAAACTTTTGTTTTCAAAATAATTTTCAGATTGAATTTAATTTTTACTTCAACAAAATTGAGCATAAAAACTGGAAACATTTCACAGTTTTTTCCAAACCAATCAAAGTTAAAACCACAACTAAATAATTTATTTTTTTCTCATTATTTTTTATACGGAAAAAATCACCTGGAAACAATTAAACCAAGCAATGCGAGAGCTCTTCACACGCCCAAACTCGTTCCATCGGAAACTCGTACATTTTCTTCGTATATTGATTACGATACTCCGAATGCTGTCTGAAACTTCCACCACTTATCAAGTTCATCAAACGCGGAATATTATTATTTATCTCCGGATACAACGTTATTAATGTCGTGAAATTCTGCAAATCCGGCATTGATTTCAACAAATTCGCGACCAATGAAATCGCAACTTCGTAGGTGTCAGCATAAAGTGGCGAAAGATAGATTTCACCATGAACGACCTTTTTGATCGCTCCGAATCCCAAAAGCTTTCCGGAAGAATTTTGACAGATTCGCGAGATTGTTGAGACATCTGTCAATGATTTTCTGATATAAGTTCTCTTCTTTCGATTTCACAAATTTGTTCATCATATTCATGAACATTTTGCCAATCTTCTTCCTCGATTTCTCGAATTTTCAAACCAGTTTGTTGTTGTTGGGGAATTATGATTTGAGAAATGTCAATTTCTCCAACATTATGCCAGATATTATTGGAAAGTGTAAAATTAAAACGAGATTCGTAAAGTGGAGCCATTTGAGAGGCACCGGATAATCCAATATTATCAGTTCCTGCTTGAGCAATCGCCATTTTGAATAATTTATTACTAATTCCTTTTCCACGCCATCTTGGGACACAATAATAATTTCCAATTGTATAAATTGGTTCATTTTTTAATGAAAGATGCCTAGCCAATGAAACAGCGTTGACTATTTCATTTGTCTCTTCCTCGATCGCAAGATAAAACCATAGTTTCTCAAAACTCGCATTCCATATGGCATATTCGTTCTTGCGATAGTTCCAGCGCTCAGTTTCAGAAATCTGTAATTCAGAAATTCAAAGTTCTCTTCCTTATACATTTATAAAAGTCTTACCCATTCTTGAAACTTGTCGAAAAGCTCTTTCGGTGGATTAATAAGGACTTTGATGCCTTTTTCAATATATACATTTTTGTCGGCGTTGACGTTTTTTTGAACAATCAGGGAGTCGCTGAAAAAACACTTTCAATCTTGGGGAACCTTCAAAAATTTATGAAGCACCTAGACAATCGGTGAAACTCACCAGAAATCGGATAATTTCGGAAGAATTTTCGAAAAACGAATTTGCGAAAAAGGGGCAGAGAGGGCGCGCGGACTAGATTTTTGAAAAACGTGGCCGAGAAAGTGTTGTGCTTCTCTCGGACAATTTTTCATTTTTTCGATTTTTTCACGAGACTTTGAACGCTGTTTTCTAGTAGTTATTTACCCGGTGATCACAATTCTATTGACAACAAAAGCTAATCTCAACTCTGAAATAAGTATTGACGTGGAACTCACAGATTTTTCGCTGCCATTTTCTAAAATTCAATTTCCGAAAACTAACGCGATGATTAGATAAACAAGATAAATAGGTCATTTGAAATAAACTCACGTCCTTCATTCATTCCATTTAAGTTATTAATTCATCCCATTTACACAAAAATTTCATCCCATTTGAGTATTTGCACAACGAAATAATTTATTTTTTATCTCAATATTTTTATACGGAAAACAATCACCAACAAACAGTTAAACTAAGCAATGAGAGAGCTCTTCACATGCCCAAACTCGTTCCATCGGAAACTCGTAGATCTTCTTCGTATATTGATTACGATACTCCGAGTGATATCTAAAACTTCCACCACTTATCAAATTCATCAAACGCGGAATATTATTGTTTATCTCCGGATATAACGTTATCAAAGTCGTGAAATTCTGCAAATCCGGCATTGATTTCAACAAATTCGCAACCAATGAAACCGCAACTTCGTAGGTGTCAGCATAAAGTGGCGAAAGATAGATTTCACCATCAACGACCTTTTTGATCGCTCCGAACCCCAAAAGCTTTCCGGAAGAATTTTGGCAGATTCGAGAGATTGTTGAGACATCTGTCAATGATTTTCTAATATATTTTCTTCTTTCGATTACACAAATTTGTTCATCATATTCATGTACATTTTGCCAATCTTCTTCCTCGATTTCTCGAACTTTCAAACCAGTTTGTTGTTGTTGGGGAATTATGATTTGAGAAATGTCAATTTCTCCAAAATTATGCCAAATAATTGTTATAAATTTTGAAATTGAAACGAGATGCGTAAAGGGGAGCCATTTGAGTTGCACCAAATAATCCGATATTATGAGTTCCTGCTTGAGCGATCGCCATTTTGAAGAGTTTATTGCTGACACCTCTTCCACGCCATTCTGGGACACAATAATAATTTCCAATTGTAAAAATCGGCTCGGTTTTCAAAGAATGTTGTTCTGCTAATGAAACAGCGCTGACTATTTCATTGGTTTCCTCATCGATCGCAAGATAAAACCAGAAATTATCCAAAGTCGATTTCCAGATTGAATATTCATTGCTTCGATAGTTCCAGCGTTCGGTTTCAGAAATCTATAATTTGGAATTCAAAATGTTCTTCCTTATACATTTATGAAAGTCTTACCCATTCTTGAAACTCGTCGAAAAGCTCTTTCGGTGGATTAATAAGGACTTTGATACCTTTTTCAATATATACATTTTTGTCGGCGTTGACAATTTTTTGGACCATTTCGGAGATGCTGAAAAACACTTTCGATCTTGGGGAACCTTCAAAAATTCATGGGGCACCTAAAAATGCTGAAACTCACCAGAATTCGAAGCATTTTGGATTGGAGCAAGGACGAAAAAGAAAATAATTTTCAAAATAGGCGGGGGACTAGATTTTCAAAAAACGTGGCCGAGAAAGTGTTGTACTTCTCTCGGACAATTTTTCATTTTTTTTTTCGAAAGTTTTTCAAGAGAGTTAGAACGCTGTTTTCTAGTAGTTATTTATCTGCTGTTCACTATCCTGCTGTCAAAAACAATAAATCTCTATCCTACATTGAGTTATGACGTGAGAAACTCACGGATGTTTTGCTGTCATTTCCTAAAATTCAATTTCCTAAAGCTAGTTTGTTCATTCTAGAAACAAGATAAATAGGTCATTTTGATTAAACTCACGTCATTCATGCTATTAAATTCACTAATTTCCAAAGTGAGTTATTTATAATTTCTAACCAGAGTGAAAGAAAAACGTTCTTAGCTCAACCCGACCCGAAACCCAAGAAAAAATTGAGATAAAACACCACGAACTATCTATTCAGTTTAAATAGTTTCGGGTCGTCGATCATGAGACCTTTCATGATTTGAAAAATTCGCTTTTTTATCTTATCAGTTTTTTTTTTCACAATTCCATTAAAATGTCGTGGATTTCTTGGAAAATCACCGCAAAGAACAACCTAGAAATCAAACAATTAGCTTTTTTTTGTGAACTTTGTCAATTTTTTAAGCAAAAATAATTATATAGCTGTTTTTCGATTATTTCTCATCTTTAGATGATTCAAGTTATTTTTGAAAATCATCATCATTTTTTATCATTAAGTCTACTCAAACTCAAGTTCAAACGTTTATTTACCCCAAAAAAAGAAGATAAAATTTTTCGATTATTCAGCAAACCCGAGGATACTCAAAATAAACATAAAGATCGACAAAAAGTCCATAAATAATTCGAGTGATGCATAAATCCAATCTTCTGGCGAACATTCATGCGATCTTCCACCCATAATCCATTGAATATCAATTGCCAAGTAGAACATAGCAAGTAATGCACCACAAATCGCATAAATTAGATATAGGAAGTACCAATGGAGGAAAACTACAAAAATTATGGCGAATAATCCGAAGAGTAGAAGACATACGCTGAGAATGAAGGCCACACCATAACAACTGGAAACAATTATGGATTTTGGTGGGATTCAGGTGAGTTCTTCAGTTGAAAATGTTTTTGTCAGAGACCTCGGAATCTTTTCTTTGTTATTGAAAATTCTATGCGGGAAAATTGTTCTATTTTTCTTTGAAAAAACGAGAGGGAGACCAGGGAGAAAGTTTTTTGATAACAGAAAAAAGCGAGTTGGGAAAGTTTTGCTTTTTTTTTTTAAATAAAGACATTTGGGAGGGGTTAGGTGCGTTTTTATTTTTTAAATTTGGAAATAATGCACACTTATTTGAAAATTAGTTTGAAAAACTATATAGAATTTGTAAGAAGCTGTGCCCAAATCTGTTACTTAAGTTGGGAGTTATACAGATGGATTTTTACGGCTAGATTTGGCTCCTTGTCAGAGTTGAATTCTGGATGCGAGTTCTAGTCAACTTAGTGCTTTCATTTTTTTCGGCTATTTTACAATTATGCCTTTAATCCTTGACAATTGAAATTTCTAGGCACGACAACTTGACAACTCGAATATCGAAAATCCTCCAACTCACGTAGTTAAATCCTTATTAGTAAACATGGCAAAAGCAACAATTGCCGCACTACAAAGTGTCGTAATTAACAAAGCCAAAAATACACTTTGTGTATTGAATTGAGCCGTGAAAAACATGCACATTATTGAAGCAGCTACTGTCTAAAATCACTTTTTTTGAATTGTGAAAGTCGAAAATTTCTAGAACTCACAAAAACACAAAGCATAATAATATTGCATGGATAATTTCGACGAACCGATCGGCAACACGCGAGAATCAAGTAGATCACCAGAAATACGATGCTGAAAAATTCAGGATTCTGGTTTTTTGGACAAAAGTGTTAGACTAACTAAGCCAAGTAGTATAGAAAAGCCCATCGTTGACACCATCTTTTGAAATCGGACCAGAAAATCGGAATAGCACAAAATGAGCCAACAACCATGAACTGGAATAGAAACATGAGAACAAGCGAAGTGATTTTTTAAATCAATATAGAAGCGACTTTTTGATCAATATATCTAGACCATCTCAAAAGATTTCTTGGATTTCTTGGTCATATTTTATATGCTACTCTACATCATAACTCCTTCCAAAACTTACCATAATTGTCACAACCAAAAAAACTTTCCTCACAAACGCGGCTCGAATCGATCCTTCACTAAACAACAATTTCGTTGGATTCAACTTTCCTCGCTCAACATCTTGCTCTGATGGTCCCGGATTTTGTGGTTGCGTTGGAACCGGTTGATATGATGGACCCTGTTGTGGTGGCGGATAGCTAGCGTATTGATATTGCGGAGGTGGATATTGTCCCTGCGCTGGCGGATGTTGTGCTTGTTGTTGTTGTTGTGAAGGTGAAGCCGAAGCTTGAGGCAGAGGCGGCCGCTTTGATTTCTCTGCGGATTTTGGTTTATCCGCGGATCCAGAAGGTTCCTTTTTCTCCTCTTCTTCTCCATCATTTTCACCCGATTTCGGTGTGTCGTCTTCTTTTTTAGACATCTTGTTAATAATTTCGTCGTCTTTTGATAGTTCTACGGGTAATTCCTAATACGTTCAATGTAAAAATGAGGACTAATTGGAGATTTTAGGGGAGATAAGGAATAGCGTGAGATGGGGGAGACAGGGTCACGTTTTGAAATTAGAAAAATGGATTATTGGGAATTTCCCGCTAAATTAAACCTTGTTGAATAACTCATGACAAATTCACGCGTTGCCACGTCATTACAATTCAATTTTTTCGACAAGAAAAACCAATATTTATTCATCGACTCCTCCATCCCAAAAAACTTAAAATGAAGAAAAATATATACAAAGAATCCAAAAACGAAGACAACGAGGCAAAAATCCAATCATTTGGTGGACATTCCTGTGATCTTCCACCAACTATCCATTGCAAATCAATCGCCAAATATAGCATTGATAAAAATGTTCCAATTATTGTGTATATCAAAAATGGCAGATACCATCTGAAGAAAAATACGAAGAAGAATGCGACACATGAGAATACCGCTGTGCAAACACCGATTATATATACAAGGCCAGTGATTCTGGAATTACTATGAGGTGTGTCCCTTTAACGGTAAATACTTACGTGGTCAGATCTTTCTCTGTTACAAATGCGAAAAATACAATTGTAGCACTACAAATCGAAGAGATCAACAAAGCTATGAAAACACTTCTCACGTCGTAAAATGCGATAGAAAACATGATCATAAAAGCAGCCGAGAAGGTCTGAAAATAATTTGGAATCTCTGAAAATTTTCGAGGATCAACTCACGAAAATCATCAGAATTATAATATTGATTGGATATTTTCGCCGGATTTGTTGGATGCCATAGAATAGAAAATAGATGATAAAGAAGAGCGAGCTGGAAATATACTGTGGAAGTTGGAGTGTTTTGATGTATGACAAGATAACTTACGTAGAGGCATAGTACAGCTGCCAATGAACTCGACAGAATGTTAAGAAATCTGGGAACATCATTGGAAACGCGGCGAATAAAGAGACGATGGCAAACTGGAAATACATAGAAGGAATTTGGTGGAAATTTGGACGAATTTCGAAAACCAAAAACTTAGTAACGCTAAAATCCAGGATAATGCAACTCGAAATTATGTCTAGTCCTGTTCTGGTTCCCGAAGTATATCAAAATTTCCTGTCAAAAGATTTACTCACCATGGCCGCCACCATTGTAAAAACCTTCTTCACAAATCTTTTCCTCACCAAAATCTTCCTCTCCATCTCATCTCTCCCATTTTCTTCCAAATCCCCGCTTCCTGTGATCGACACTGAACTTTTTTCGCCATTTGACGAAACCTCGGAATTCTCAGAATACGATATATTTTCACAATTGTTATCATTTTTGTTTACATTTGGTTCTACTGACATTTTTCGAAAAATTCGAAATATAAAAATGGCTGGATTTTCACGTGTTAGGTGAATTTTATTTTTGGCACGTTTTCAGTAACATCAATTTTTGATCAGAGGAAAAATTGATAATGTTTTCTTGATTGATATTTAGAGTTGTAAATTATATACGGTATGATAAAATGAACAGATAAGGGGAAAATTGGAAGTGGAGAAAATGTTGCAAAATTAAATTCACGGAGAAAATCTGGATCAGAAGATCGGCCTGAAAATCCCGTTCTGACTTCTAGACGTATGCTAAAAATTTTGGAATTCAAACTTTTGAGCTTACTAGCTGAAAAATATGGTACTAGATCAAGTGGCTCTAACCGGCTGAGATAGGCTCAAAAATTGAAAAAAATCGACCTCAAATCCCCGACCATACACCGCAAGATTGAATATCTTAGCACCTGATCCACATTTCCAGCCTAACTTCCGCCATTTTGAAAGTTAGGATTCCAGAATTTTTCAGCAATAATTTAGATATCTAGACTCTGGAATTTTTCTGGTTGATCTTCTGATCCAGGTTTTCGAGTGAATTCAATTTCGCAACATTTTCTCCACTTTCCCAATTTCCATCTCTTTCAAAACCCCTGATCCAAACTAAAATTCGTAACTCCAGAGTTCACATTTTCATCTCCCGATCTTTTTTCCGTCGATTCTACTCTGAACCTCAAAATTTGATCGCTTATCTCTAAATGTCCAATTTCTGTTTCGCCCCAAAAAATTTTTTCTTTCGGGGAAAAAAAACGATAAGCACTCGTGTATGAGCTCCTGAACAATTTGATTTTTTTAAAAGTTTTTTCGAAAAAAATCAGCTTTAAATGATTTACCCAGTTCAATAATATCCTACGTGTACGTTAGATCTTATCTCACTTTAAGGGACGGGGTGATAAAATATCAAAATATGACCTTTTTGGGTGGCCTGTCTTTTTTCCCCCGATTCATTTTGTTTTTGAAAACATGGAGGTCGATAGTTTATTGATTACTGAAAATCGTAAGTTTTCTCAATTATTGAAAAAAAAAAACATCCAGCCGACCTAGAGCCCCCTTTCTGAGCAATCTAGAGCTTTTCATTGTACCAATTTTTCATTTAAAAATTATTTTTAAAAGAAGAAAGTTGTTTTAATGGTCAATTTTTGATCTCAAACCAAACAGCAGAAAAGGAACACAAAAAAGTTCAAAATTTGATCTATTTCTCCCGCCCTCCCCTTTTTATTGTTATTTATGTTATTTTTTTTGTTATCGATCAATTTTTGATTTTCTTTTCGCAGATTCGCCTATAAAAATGGGAAAACTTCGGCAAATTGAATCGAAATTCAGCTTTGGCATCAATGTGTTCTACAACTTGTTTCGACTTTTTCCGCTGATTTTTTCGGATTTCTGGAAGACTATTGCATTGACTGTTATTACAATTGCTGCAGCTGTTGGGAGTGAGTTTTTGGGGCCCAAAAAAAGATAATCACTCCCGGGATACCTCTAACATATTACAGTTTTCATAGATATTTTTTGTAATACGTTGTGGTATTCTGTAAGTGTAAAATATCTACAAATTTTGTAATACTCCCAACTAGACTTATTTTCGGGATCAGACTAGATTCTAGTCGAGAAAGCTGAAATAGTCTAGTTTGATTTGAAAGCTTATTTCTCAATAATTATTTTCCGTGGTGACAAAAACTAAATGAGACACTGACACTATTTTTCGAAACAGTGATTTTTTTTGTAAATTTTTTTTGGATTTTCTGAAGTTGTTGCCGATCTTCGCAGCAAAGATCAAACTACACATTTTTCGCCTCAAAACCTTTTGTCGTTTTACTTTGTTTATAATTCCAAAAGATAACGGGTACATTTTTCTGATCTATTATCTAGACACCAGAAAAACACTAATCCCCTTCCTAAGCCCTACAGTAATCTGAAATAAGTTGTTTTTTCTTTTCCAGATGAGATAATCAATTATAAAACTGGTGTGATTCCGGGAAAATTCTATGTGGCACTCATTGAGCGAAATGAAAAAGAGTTTTGGAAAATTTTCTGGATTTGTTCGGGATGTTACATTGGTCTATGTTTGGTGAGAATTTTTTTAAATCTTAAAAACTTGAAAAAAAATTAATTTCAGGTCATGTCAATAATGAATTTCTTCTCCTGGCTTCTGTATATTCAACAAAGAAAAAATCTAGTTGAAACTTTGCATTGTTTATATTTTAACAGAAATACTTATTATAAATTGAACGCGATTGATGATCAAGGAATCGATAATCCGTATGAATTAGAAAAAATGACTAATTTAAATAAAAATTAATTTTTTTGCAGGGACCAGAGAATCACTCAAGATGTTGATAAATTCACCAAACTTTTTGCCACAAATATTATTCCGACAGTTTTGTTGTCACCTTTTATTATCACTTATTATTCCATCAAAGTTTGGCAGACGTTAGTTTTTTTTTAGAAAATTCGAAAAGAATGAGATCGTTTTTTCTCTTCAACTAAAAGTCAAAACATCCCTCATTTTTCAGAGCCGGTGGTTGGGGAGTTGGCCTAATTGTTGCCTATTTTCTAATTGGTGTCATAATCAATCGATTGCTAATTGGTCCCTTAACTCCATGGGCCGCAAGAGTCGAAAAAGCTGAAGGAGATTTCCGGTACAAACACGTTTCGGTTCGAACGAACGCGGAAGAATCCGCGTTTGCGCAAGCTTCCGGATTTGAACATGTTTTTTCGGACTTGAGTTTTGCTGTTTTGCTGAGAAGGTTGTGGATTTTTGTTTGCTGGAAATTCCCGTCGCAGTGTGAGTTCAAATCTTACGAAAAAAATAGAATTAATTTTTTCTATCATATTATAATCAATCATATTTATTTCAGTTTTCCAATCATTTTTCGATTATTATGGAGGTTGCATGTCGTATATTCTTCAACTTTTTCCACTTTTTTGTTTTTCATATGTATGATAATTTGACACCTGCACAATTGTCTGGACAAATTAGTAATGTTAGTTTTTCTTGGTGGGAAAAATAGCTGTGATGCGAACTGAAAAATAGGCTGCGATGCTGAAATGCTGCGATGCGAACTGAAAAATAGGCTGCGATGCTGAATAGCTGCGATGCGAGCTGAAAAAATAGGCTGCGATGCTGAATAGCTGCGATGCGCTCTGAAAAATAGGCTGCGATGCTGAAATGCTGCGATGCGAACTGAAAAAATAGGCTGCGATGCTGAAATGCTGCGATGCGAACTGAAAAAATAGGCTGCGATGCTGAAATGCTGCGATGCGAACTGAAAAAATAGGCTGCGATGCTGAATAGCTGCGATGCGAACTGAAAAATTGGCTGCGTTGCTGAATAGCTGCGATGCGGAGCGGGCTGCGATGCTGAATAGCTGCGATGCGAACTGAAAAAATAGGCTGCGATGCTGAATAGCTGCGATGCGAACTGAAAAATAGGCTGCGATGCTGAAACAAAAAATAGGCTGGGATGCTGAAACGAAAAATAGGCTGCGATGCTGAAATGCTGCGATGCGAACTGAAAAATAGGCTGCGATGCGAAGCGGGCTGCGTTGCTGAATAGCTGCGATGCGAAGCGGGCTGCGTTGCTGAATAGCTGCGATGCGAAGCGGGCTGCGTTGCTGAATAGCTGCGATGCGAACTGAAAAATAGGCTGGGATGCTGAAACGAAAAAATAGGCTGCGATGCTGAATAGCTGCGATGCGAACTGAAAAATAGGCTGCGATGCGAAGCGGGCTGCGTTGCTGAATAGCTGCGATGCGAAGCGGGCTGCGTTGCTGAATAGCTGCGATGCGAAGCGGGCTGCGTTGCTGAATAGCTGCGATGCGAAGCGGGCTGCGTTGCTGAATAGCTGCGATGCGGAGCGGGCTTCGTTGCTGAATAGCTGCGATGCGAACTGAAAAAATAGGCTGCGTTGCTGAATAGCTGCGATGCGAACTGAAAAATAGGCTGCGTTGCTGAATAGCTGCGATGCGAAACAAAAAAAAATAGAAAACACACAAAAACGCAAACGTAAACTAAAAATGCCGAAATGAACCCTAAATCAATAAAATAAACAAAAACCGGCGTCCTTGACCTTTTCAAACCTCAAAATTCAAAAAATTGGCGCAATTTGCAGTGGAGCGCACTAGCTTGTTTTCCAATTCAAACACGTGTATTCCGCGGATTTCTCCAATTTCTGCATTGTTTCGTCGCCGTGTTTGCACACAATTTTTTCATTTGAAAAAAAAAAATTAAAAATGGGCTGCGATGCGCTGAAATGAAAAATTGGCTGCGATGCGCTGAAATGAAAAATAGGCTGCGATGCTGAATAGCTGCGATGCGAAGCGGGCTGCGTTGCTGAATAGCTGCGATGCGAACTGAAAAATTGGCTGCGTTGCTGAATAGCTGCGATGCGAAGCGGGCTGCGTTGCTGAATAGCTGCGATGCGAACTGAAAAAATAGGCTGCGTTGCTGAATAGCTGCGATGCGAAGCGGGCTGCGTTGCTGAATAGCTGCGATGCGAACTGAAAAATTGGCTGCGTTGCTGAATAGCTGCGATGCGAAGCGGGCTGCGTTGCTGAATAGCTGCGATGCGAACTGAAAAATAGGCTGCGTTGCTGAATAGCTGCGATGCGAAGCGGGCTGCGATGCTGAATAGCTGCGATGCGAACTGAAAAATTGGCTGCGTTGCTGAATAGCTGCGATGCGAAGCGGGCTGCGTTGCTGAATAGCTGCGATGCGAAGCGGGCTGCGATGCTGAATAGCTGCGATGCGAACTGAAAAAATTGGCTGCGTTGCTGAATAGCTGCGATGCGAAGCGGGCTGCGTTGCTGAATAGCTGCGATGCGAACTGAAAAATAGGCTGCGTTGCTGAATAGCTGCGATGCGAAGCGGGCTGCGATGCTGAATAGCTGCGATGCGAACTGAAAAATTGGCTGCGTTGCTGAATAGCTGCGATGCGAAGCGGGCTGCGTTGCTGAATAGCTGCGATGCGAAGCGGGCTGCGATGCTGAATAGCTGCGATGCGAACTGAAAAATTGGCTGCGTTGCTGAATAGCTGCGATGCGAACTGAAAAATTGGCTGCGTTGCTGAATAGCTGCGATGCGAAGCGGGCTGCGTTGCTGAATAGCTGCGATGCGAACTGAAAAAATTGGCTGCGTTGCTGAATAGCTGCGATGCGAACTGAAAAATTGGCTGCGTTGCTGAATAGCTGCGATGCGGAGCGGGCTGCGTTGCTGAATAGCTGCGATGCGAAGCGGGCTGCGATGCTGAATAGCTGCGATGCGAACTGAAAAAATTGGCTGCGTTGCTGAATAGCTGCGATGCGAACTGAAAAATAGGCTGCGTTGCTGAATAGCTGCGATGCGAACTGAAAAATTGGCTGCGATGTTGAAATGCTGCGATGCGAACTGAAAAATAGGCTGCGTTGCTGAATAGCTGCGATGCGAACTGAAAAATTGGCTGCGTTGCTGAATAGCTGCGATGCGGAGCGGGCTGCGTTGCTGAATAGCTGCGATGCGAAGCGGGCTGCGATGCTGAATAGCTGCGATGCGAACTGAAAAATTGGCTGCATTGCTGAATAGCTGCGATGCGAACTGAAAAATTGGCTGCATTGCTGAATAGCTGCGATGCGAACTGAAAAAATTGGCTGCGTTGCTGAATAGCTGCGATGCGGAGCGGGCTGCGTTGCTGAATAGCTGCGATGCGAAGCGGGCTGCGATGCTGAATAGCTGCGATGCGAACTGAAAAATTGGCTGCATTGCTGAATAGCTGCGATGCGAACTGAAAAATAGGCTGCGTTGCTGAATAGCTGCGATGCGAACTGAAAAATTGGCTGCATTGCTGAATAGCTGCGATGCGAACTGAAAAAATAGGCTGCGTTGCTGAATAGCTGCGATGCGAACTGAAAAATTGGCTGCGTTGCTGAATAGCTGCGATGCGGAGCGGGCTGCGTTGCTGAATAGCTGCGATGCGAACTGAAAAATTGGCTGCATTGCTGAATAGCTGCGATGCGAACTGAAAAAATAGGCTGCGTTGCTGAATAGCTGCGATGCGAACTGAAAAATTGGCTGCGTTGCTGAATAGCTGCGATGCGGAGCGGGCTGCGTTGCTGAATAGCTGCGATGCGAAGCGGGCTGCGATGCTGAATAGCTGCGATGCGAACTGAAAAATTGGCTGCATTGCTGAATAGCTGCGATGCGAACTGAAAAATAGGCTGCGTTGCTGAATAGCTGCGATGCGAACTGAAAAATTGGCTGCGTTGCTGAATAGCTGCGATGCGGAGCGGGCTGCGTTGCTGAATAGCTGCGATGCGAAGCGGGCTGCGATGCTGAATAGCTGCGATGCGAACTGAAAAATTGGCTGCGTTGCTGAATAGCTGCGATGCGAACTGAAAAATTGGCTGCGTTGCTGAATAGCTGCGATGCGAAGCGGGCTGCGTTGCTGAATAGCTGCGATGCGAACTGAAAAATAGGCTGCGTTGCTGAATAGCTGCGATGCGAAGCGGGCTGCGATGCTGAATAGCTGCGATGCGAACTGAAAAATTGGCTGCGTTGCTGAATAGCTGCGATGCGAAGCGGGCTGCGTTGCTGAATAGCTGCGATGCGAAGCGGGCTGCGATGCTGAATAGCTGCGATGCGAACTGAAAAAATTGGCTGCGTTGCTGAATAGCTGCGATGCGAACTGAAAAATTGGCTGCGTTGCTGAATAGCTGCGATGCGAAGCGGGCTGCGTTGCTGGAATAGCTGCGATGCGAACTGAAAAATTGGCTGCGTTGCTGGAATAGCTGCGATGCGAACTGAAAAATTGGCTGCGTTGCTGAATAGCTGCGATGCGGAGCGGGCTGCGTTGCTGAATAGCTGCGATGCGAAGCGGGCTGCGATGCTGAATAGCTGCGATGCGAACTGAAAAATTGGCTGCGTTGCTGAATAGCTGCGATGCGAAGCGGGCTGCGTTGCTGAATAGCTGCGATGCGAACTGAAAAATAGGCTGCGTTGCTGAATAGCTGCGATGCGAAGCGGGCTGCGATGCTGAATAGCTGCGATGCGAACTGAAAAATTGGCTGCGTTGCTGAATAGCTGCGATGCGAACTGAAAAATTGGCTGCGTTGCTGAATAGCTGCGATGCGGAGCGGGCTGCGTTGCTGAATAGCTGCGATGCGAAGCGGGCTGCGATGCTGAATAGCTGCGATGCGAACTGAAAAAATTGGCTGCGTTGCTGAATAGCTGCGATGCGAACTGAAAAAATAGGCTGCGTTGCTGAATAGCTGCGATGCGAAGCGGGCTGCGATGCTGAATAGCTGCGATGCGAACTGAAAAATTGGCTGCGTTGCTGAATAGCTGCGATGCGAAGCGGGCTGCGTTGCTGAATAGCTGCGATGCGAACTGAAAAAATAGGCTGCGTTGCTGAATAGCTGCGATGCGAAGCGGGCTGCGTTGCTGAATAGCTGCGATGCGAACTGAAAAATTGGCTGCGTTGCTGAATAGCTGCGATGCGAACTGAAAAATTGGCTGCGTTGCTGAATAGCTGCGATGCGGAGCGGGCTGCGTTGCTGAATAGCTGCGATGCGAAGCGGGCTGCGATGCTGAATAGCTGCGATGCGAACTGAAAAATTGGCTGCGTTGCTGAATAGCTGCGATGCGAAGCGGGCTGCGTTGCTGAATAGCTGCGATGCGAACTGAAAAATAGGCTGCGTTGCTGAATAGCTGCGATGCGAAGCGGGCTGCGTTGCTGAATAGCTGCGATGCGAAGCGGGCTGCGTTGCTGAATAGCTGCGATGCGAACTGAAAAATTGGCTGCGTTGCTGAATAGCTGCGATGCGAACTGAAAAAATTGGCTGCGTTGCTGAATAGCTGCGATGCGAAGCGGGCTGCGATGCTGAATAGCTGCGATGCGAACTGAAAAATTGGCTGCGTTGCTGAATAGCTGCGATGCGAACTGAAAAATTGGCTGCGTTGCTGAATAGCTGCGATGCGAAGCGGGCTGCGATGCTGAATAGCTGCGATGCGAACTGAAAAATTGGCTGCGTTGCTGAATAGCTGCGATGCGAACTGAAAAATTGGCTGCGTTGCTGAATAGCTGCGATGCGGAGCGGGCTGCGTTGCTGAATAGCTGCGATGCGAAGCGGGCTGCGTTGCTGAATAGCTGCGATGCGAAGCGGGCTGCGATGCTGAATAGCTGCGATGCGAACTGAAAAATTGGCTGCGTTGCTGAATAGCTGCGATGCGAACTGAAAAATTGGCTGCGTTGCTGGAATAGCTGCGATGCGGAGCGGGCTGCGTTGCTGAATAGCTGCGATGCGAAGCGGGCTGCAATGCTGAATAGCTGCGATGCGAACTGAAAAATTGGCTGCGTTGCTGAATAGCTGCGATGCGAAGCGGGCTGCGTTGCTGAATAGCTGCGATGCGAACTGAAAAATAGGCTGCGTTGCTGAATAGCTGCGATGCGAAGCGGGCTGCGTTGCTGAATAGCTGCGATGCGAAGCGGGCTGCGTTGCTGAATAGCTGCGATGCGAACTGAAAAATTGGCTGCGTTGCTGAATAGCTGCGATGCGAACTGAAAAATTGGCTGCGTTGCTGAATAGCTGCGATGCGAAGCGGGCTGCGTTGCTGAATAGCTGCGATGCGAAGCGGGCTGCGATGCTGAATAGCTGCGATGCGAACTGAAAAATTGGCTGCGTTGCTGAATAGCTGCGATGCGAAGCGGGCTGCGTTGCTGAATAGCTGCGATGCGAACTGAAAAATAGGCTGCGTTGCTGAATAGCTGCGATGCGAAGCGGGCTGCGATGCTGAATAGCTGCGATGCGAACTGAAAAATTGTCTGCGTTGCTGAATAGCTGCGATGCGAAGCGGGCTGCGTTGCTGAATAGCTGCGATGCGAAGCGGGCTGCGATGCTGAATAGCTGCGATGCGAACTGAAAAATTGGCTGCGTTGCTGAATAGCTGCGATGCGAACTGAAAAATTGGCTGCGTTGCTGAATAGCTGCGATGCGGAGCGGGCTGCGTTGCTGAATAGCTGCGATGCGAAGCGGGCTGCGATGCTGAATAGCTGCGATGCGAACTGAAAAATTGGCTGCGTTGCTGAATAGCTGCGATGCGAACTGAAAAATTGGCTGCGTTGCTGAATAGCTGCGATGCGGAGCGGGCTGCGTTGCTGAATAGCTGCGATGCGAAGCGGGCTGCGATGCTGAATAGCTGCGATGCGAACTGAAAAATAGGCTGCGTTGCTGAATAGCTGCGATGCGAAGCGGGCTGCGTTGCTGAATAGCTGCGATGCGAAGCGGGCTGCGTTGCTGAATAGCTGCGATGCGAACTGAAAAATTGGCTGCGTTGCTGAATAGCTGCGATGCGAACTGAAAAATTGGCTGCGTTGCTGAATAGCTGCGATGCGAAGCGGGCTGCGATGCTGAATAGCTGCGATGCGAACTGAAAAATTGGCTGCGTTGCTGAATAGCTGCGATGCGAACTGAAAAATTGGCTGCGTTGCTGAATAGCTGCGATGCGAAGCGGGCTGCGTTGCTGAATAGCTGCGATGCGAACTGAAAAATTGGCTGCGTTGCTGGAATAGCTGCGATGCGAACTGAAAAAATTGGCTGCGTTGCTGAATAGCTGCGATGCGGAGCGGGCTGCGTTGCTGAATAGCTGCGATGCGAAGCGGGCTGCGATGCTGAATAGCTGCGATGCGAACTGAAAAATTGGCTGCGTTGCTGAATAGCTGCGATGCGGAGCGGGCTGCGTTGCTGAATAGCTGCGATGCGAAGCGGGCTGCGATGCTGAATAGCTGCGATGCGAACTGAAAAATTGGCTGCGTTGCTGAATAGCTGCGATGCGAAGCGGGCTGCGTTGCTGAATAGCTGCGATGCGAACTGAAAAAATAGGCTGCGTTGCTGAATAGCTGCGATGCGAAGCGGGCTGCGTTGCTGAATAGCTGCGATGCGAAGCGGGCTGCGTTGCTGAATAGCTGCGATGCGAACTGAAAAATTGGCTGCGTTGCTGAATAGCTGCGATGCGAACTGAAAAATTGGCTGCGTTGCTGAATAGCTGCGATGCGAAGCGGGCTGCGTTGCTGAATAGCTGCGATGCGAAGCGGGCTGCGATGCTGAATAGCTGCGATGCGAACTGAAAAAATTGGCTGCGTTGCTGAATAGCTGCGATGCGAAGCGGGCTGCGTTGCTGAATAGCTGCGATGCGAACTGAAAAAATAGGCTGCGTTGCTGAATAGCTGCGATGCGAAGCGGGCTGCGATGCTGAATAGCTGCGATGCGAACTGAAAAATTGGCTGCGTTGCTGAATAGCTGCGATGCGAAGCGGGCTGCGTTGCTGAATAGCTGCGATGCGAAGCGGGCTGCGATGCTGAATAGCTGCGATGCGAACTGAAAAATTGGCTGCGTTGCTGAATAGCTGCGATGCGAACTGAAAAATTGGCTGCGTTGCTGAATAGCTGCGATGCGAAGCGGGCTGCGTTGCTGAATAGCTGCGATGCGAACTGAAAAATTGGCTGCGTTGCTGAATAGCTGCGATGCGAACTGAAAAATTGGCTGCGTTGCTGAATAGCTGCGATGCGGAGCGGGCTGCGTTGCTGAATAGCTGCGATGCGAAGCGGGCTGCGATGCTGAATAGCTGCGATGCGAACTGAAAAATTGGCTGCGTTGCTGAATAGCTGCGATGCGAACTGAAAAAATAGGCTGCGTTGCTGAATAGCTGCGATGCGAACTGAAAAATTGGCTGCGATGTTGAAATGCTGCGATGCGAACTGAAAAATAGGCTGCGTTGCTGAATAGCTGCGATGCGAACTGAAAAATTGGCTGCGTTGCTGAATAGCTGCGATGCGGAGCGGGCTGCGTTGCTGAATAGCTGCGATGCGAAGCGGGCTGCGATGCTGAATAGCTGCGATGCGAACTGAAAAATTGGCTGCGTTGCTGAATAGCTGCGATGCGAAGCGGGCTGCGTTGCTGAATAGCTGCGATGCGAAGCGGGCTGCGATGCTGAATAGCTGCGATGCGAACTGAAAAATTGGCTGCGTTGCTGAATAGCTGCGATGCGAAGCGGGCTGCGTTGCTGAATAGCTGCGATGCGAACTGAAAAATAGGCTGCGTTGCTGAATAGCTGCGATGCGAAGCGGGCTGCGTTGCTGAATAGCTGCGATGCGAAGCGGGCTGCGTTGCTGAATAGCTGCGATGCGAACTGAAAAATTGGCTGCGTTGCTGAATAGCTGCGATGCGAACTGAAAAATTGGCTGCGTTGCTGAATAGCTGCGATGCGAAGCGGGCTGCGTTGCTGAATAGCTGCGATGCGAAGCGGGCTGCGATGCTGAATAGCTGCGATGCGAACTGAAAAATTGGCTGCGTTGCTGAATAGCTGCGATGCGAAGCGGGCTGCGTTGCTGAATAGCTGCGATGCGAACTGAAAAAATAGGCTGCGTTGCTGAATAGCTGCGATGCGAAGCGGGCTGCGTTGCTGAATAGCTGCGATGCGAACTGAAAAATTGGCTGCGTTGCTGAATAGCTGCGATGCGAAGCGGGCTGCGTTGCTGAATAGCTGCGATGCGAAGCGGGCTGCGATGCTGAATAGCTGCGATGCGAACTGAAAAATTGGCTGCGTTGCTGAATAGCTGCGATGCGAACTGAAAAATAGGCTGCGTTGCTGAATAGCTGCGATGCGAAGCGGGCTGCGTTGCTGAATAGCTGCGATGCGAACTGAAAAATTGGCTGCGTTGCTGAATAGCTGCGATGCGAACTGAAAAATTGGCTGCGTTGCTGAATAGCTGCGATGCGAAGCGGGCTGCGATGCTGAATAGCTGCGATGCGAACTGAAAAATTGGCTGCGTTGCTGGAATAGCTGCGATGCGAACTGAAAAATAGGCTGCGTTGCTGAATAGCTGCGATGCGAACTGAAAAATTGGCTGCGATGTTGAAATGCTGCGATGCGAACTGAAAAATAGGCTGCGTTGCTGAATAGCTGCGATGCGAACTGAAAAATTGGCTGCGTTGCTGAATAGCTGCGATGCGGAGCGGGCTGCGTTGCTGAATAGCTGCGATGCGAAGCGGGCTGCGATGCTGAAATAGCTGCGATGCGAACTGAAAAATTGGCTGCATTGCTGAATAGCTGCGATGCGAACTGAAAAATAGGCTGCGTTGCTGAATAGCTGCGATGCGAACTGAAAAATTGGCTGCGTTGCTGAATAGCTGCGGGCTGCGTTGCTGAATAGCTGCGATGCGAAGCGGGCTGCGATGCTGAATAGCTGCGATGCGAACTGAAAAATTGGCTGCATTGCTGAATAGCTGCGATGCGAAGCGGGCTGCGATGCTGAATAGCTGCGATGCGAACTGAAAAATTGGCTGCGTGCTGCTGAATAGCTGCGATGCGGGAATAGCTGCGATGCGAATGCGTTGCTGAATAGCTGCGATGCGAAGCGGGCTGCGATGCTGAACAGCTGCGATGCGAACTGAAAAATAGGCTGCGTTGCTGAACAGCTGCGATGCGAACTGGGCTGCGTTGCTGAATAGCTGCGATGCGAAGCGGGCTGCGATTGCTGAATAGCTGCGATGCGAACTGAAAAAATAGGCTGCGTTGCTGAATAGCTGCGATGCGAACTGAAAAATGGCTGCGTTGCTGAATAGCTGCGATGCGAAGCGGGCTGCGTTGCTGAATAGCTGCGATGCGAACTGAAAAAATAGGCTGCGATGCTGAATAGCTGCGATGCGAAGCGGGCTGCGATGCTGAATAGCTGCGATGCGAAGCGGGCTGCGATGCTGAATAGCTGCGATGCGAAGCGGGCTGCGTTGCTGAATAGCTGCGATGCGAAGCGGCTGCGATGCTGAATAGCTGCGATGCGAAGCTGAAAAAATAGGCTGCGATGCTGAATAGCTGCGATGCGAAGCGGGCTGCGATGCTGAATAGCTGCGATGCGAAGCGGGCTGCGATGCTGAATAGCTGCGATGCGAACTGAAAATTGGCTGCGATGCTGAATAGCTGCGATGCGAACTGAAAAATTGGCTGCGATGCTGAAATAGCTGCGATGCGAAGCGGGCTGCGATGCTGAATAGCTGCGATGCGAAGCGGCTGCGATTGCTGAATAGCTGCGATGCGAACTGAAAAAATAGGCTGCGATGCTGAATAGCTGCGATGCGAAGCGGGCTGCGATGCTGAATAGCTGCGATGCGAACTGAAAATGATGCTGAATAGCTGCGATGCTGAAGCGGGCTGCGATGCTGAATAGCTGCGATGCGAAGCGGGCTGCGATGCTGAATAGCTGCGATGCGAAGCGGGCTGCGATGCTGAATAGCTGCGATGCGAACTGAAAAATAGGCTGCGTTGCTGAATAGCTGCGATGCGAACTGAAAAAATTGGCTGCGTTGCTGAATAGCTGCGATGCGGAGCGGGCTGCGTTGCTGAATAGCTGCGATGCGAAGCGGGCTGCGATGCTGAATAGCTGCGATGCGAACTGAAAAATTGGCTGCGTTGCTGAATAGCTGCGATGCGAACTGAAAAATAGGCTGCGTTGCTGAATAGCTGCGATGCGAACTGAAAAAATTGGCTGCGTTGCTGAATAGCTGCGTTGCTGAATAGCTGCGATGCGAAGCGGGCTGCGATGCTGAATAGCTGCGATGCGAACTGAAAAATTGGCTGCATTGCTGAATAGCTGCGATGCGAACTGAAAAATTGGCTGCGTTGCTGAATAGCTGCGATGCGGAGCGGGCTGCGTTGCTGAATAGCTGCGATGCGAAGCGGGCTGCGATGCTGAATAGCTGCGATGCGAACTGAAAAATAGGCTGCGTTGCTGAATAGCTGCGATGCGAACTGAAAAATTGGCTGCGTTGCTGAATAGCTGCGATGCGAACTGAAAAATAGGCTGCGATGCTGAATAGCTGCGATGCGAACTGAAAAATAGGCTGCGTTGCTGAATAGCTGCGATGCGAACTGAAAAATTGGCTGCGTTGCTGAATAGCTGCAATGCGAAGCGGGCTGCGATGCTGAATAGCTGCGATGCGAACTGAAAAATAGGCTGCGTTGCTGAATAGCTGCGATGCGAACTGAAAAATTGGCTGCGATGTTGAAATGCTGCGATGCGAACTGAAAAATAGGCTGCGTTGCTGAATAGCTGCGATGCGAACTGAAAAATTGGCTGCGTTGCTGAAAAAGCTGCGATGCGGAGCGGGCTGCGTTGCTGAATAGCTGCGATGCGAAGCGGGCTGCGATGCTGAATAGCCGCGATGCGAACTGAAAAATTGGCTGCATTGCTGGAATAGCTGCGATGCGAACTGAAAAATAGGCTGCGTTGCTGAATAGCTGCGATGCGAACTGAAAAATTGGCTGCGTTGCTGAATAGCTGCGATGCGGAGCGGGCTGCGTTGCTGAATAGCTGCGATGCGAAGCGGGCTGCGATGCTGAATAGCTGCGATGCGAACTGAAAAATTGGCTGCATTGCTGAATAGCTGCGATGCGAACTGAAAAATTGGCTGCATTGCTGAATAGCTGCGATGCGAACTGAAAAAATTGGCTGCGTTGCTGAATAGCTGCGATGCGAACTGAAAAATTGGCTGCGTTGCTGAATAGCTGCGATGCGAAGCGGGCTGCGATGCTGAATAGCTGCGATGCGAACTGAAAAATTGGCTGCATTGCTGAATAGCTGCGATGCGAACTGAAAAAATAGGCTGCGTTGCTGGAATAGCTGCGATGCGAACTGAAAAATTGGCTGCATTGCTGGAATAGCTGCGATGCGAACTGAAAAAATAGGCTGCGTTGCTGAATAGCTGCGATGCGAACTGAAAAAATTGGCTGCGTTGCTGAATAGCTGCGATGCGGAGCGGGCTGCGTTGCTGAATAGCTGCGATGCGAACTGAAAAATTGGCTGCATTGCTGAATAGCTGCGATGCGAACTGAAAAAATAGGCTGCGTTGCTGAATAGCTGCGATGCGAACTGAAAAATTGGCTGCGTTGCTGAATAGCTGCGATGCGGAGCGGGCTGCGTTGCTGAATAGCTGCGATGCGAAGCGGGCTGCGATGCTGAATAGCTGCGATGCGAACTGAAAAATTGGCTGCATTGCTGGAATAGCTGCGATGCGAACTGAAAAAATAGGCTGCGTTGCTGAATAGCTGCGATGCGAACTGAAAAATTGGCTGCGTTGCTGAATAGCTGCGATGCGGAGCGGGCTGCGTTGCTGAATAGCTGCGATGCGAAGCGGGCTGCGATGCTGAATAGCTGCGATGCGAACTGAAAAATTGGCTGCATTGCTGAATAGCTGCGATGCGAACTGAAAAATTGGCTGCATTGCTGAATAGCTGCGATGCGAACTGAAAAAATAGGCTGCGTTGCTGAATAGCTGCGATGCGAACTGAAAAATTGGCTGCGTTGCTGAATAGCTGCGATGCGGAGCGGGCTGCGTTGCTGAATAGCTGCGATGCGAAGCGGGCTGCGATGCTGAATAGCTGCGATGCGAACTGAAAAATTGGCTGCATTGCTGAATAGCTGCGATGCGAACTGAAAAAATAGGCTGCGTTGCTGAATAGCTGCGATGCGAACTGAAAAATTGGCTGCGTTGCTGAATAGCTGCGGGCTGCGTTGCTGAATAGCTGCGATGCGAAGCGGGCTGCGATGCTGAATAGCTGCGATGCGAACTGAAAAATTGGCTGCATTGCTGAATAGCTGCGATGCGAACTGAAAAAATTGGCTGCGTTGCTGAATAGCTGCGATGCGGAGCGGGCTGCGTTGCTGAATAGCTGCGATGCGAAGCGGGCTGCGATGCTGAATAGCTGCGATGCGAACTGAAAAATTGGCTGCGTTGCTGAATAGCTGCGATGCGAACTGAAAAAATAGGCTGCGTTGCTGAATAGCTGCGATGCGAACTGAAAAATTGGCTGCGATGTTGAAATGCTGCGATGCGAACTGAAAAATAGGCTGCGTTGCTGAATAGCTGCGATGCGAACTGAAAAATTGGCTGCGTTGCTGAATAGCTGCGATGCGAAGCGGGCTGCGATGCTGAATAGCTGCGATGCGAACTGAAAAATTGGCTGCGTTGCTGAATAGCTGCGATGCGAACTGAAAAAATAGGCTGCGTTGCTGAATAGCTGCGATGCGAACTGAAAAATTGGCTGCGATGTTGAAATGCTGCGATGCGAACTGAAAAAATAGGCTGCGTTGCTGAATAGCTGCGATGCGAACTGAAAAATTGGCTGCGTTGCTGAAAAGCTGCGATGCGGAGCGGGCTGCGTTGCTGAATAGCTGCGATGCGAAGCGGGCTGCGATGCTGAATAGCTGCGATGCGAACTGAAAAATTGGCTGCATTGCTGGAATAGCTGCGATGCGAACTGAAAAAATAGGCTGCGTTGCTGAATAGCTGCGATGCGAACTGAAAAATTGGCTGCGTTGCTGAATAGCTGCGATGCGGAGCGGGCTGCGTTGCTGAATAGCTGCGATGCGAAGCGGGCTGCGATGCTGAATAGCTGCGATGCGAACTGAAAAATTGGCTGCATTGCTGAATAGCTGCGATGCGAACTGAAAAATTGGCTGCATTGCTGAATAGCTGCGATGCGAACTGAAAAATTGGCTGCGTTGCTGAATAGCTGCGATGCGGAGCGGGCTGCGTTGCTGAATAGCTGCGATGCGAAGCGGGCTGCGATGCTGAATAGCTGCGATGCGAACTGAAAAATTGGCTGCATTGCTGGAATAGCTGCGATGCGAACTGAAAAAATAGGCTGCGTTGCTGAATAGCTGCGATGCGAACTGAAAAATTGGCTGCATTGCTGAATAGCTGCGATGCGAACTGAAAAATAGGCTGCGTTGCTGAATAGCTGCGATGCGAACTGAAAAATTGGCTGCGTTGCTGAATAGCTGCGATGCGGAGCGGGCTGCGTTGCTGAATAGCTGCGATGCGAACTGAAAAATTGGCTGCATTGCTGGAATAGCTGCGATGCGAACTGAAAAATAGGCTGCGTTGCTGAATAGCTGCGATGCGAACTGAAAAATTGGCTGCGTTGCTGAATAGCTGCGATGCGGAGCGGGCTGCGTTGCTGAATAGCTGCGATGCGAAGCGGGCTGCGATGCTGAATAGCTGCGATGCGAACTGAAAAATTGGCTGCATTGCTGAATAGCTGCGATGCGAACTGAAAAAATAGGCTGCGTTGCTGAATAGCTGCGATGCGAACTGAAAAATTGGCTGCGTTGCTGAATAGCTGCGATGCGGAGCGGGCTGCGTTGCTGAATAGCTGCGATGCGAAGCGGGCTGCGATGCTGAATAGCTGCGATGCGAACTGAAAAATTGGCTGCATTGCTGGAATAGCTGCGATGCGAACTGAAAAATTGGCTGCATTGCTGGAATAGCTGCGATGCGAACTGAAAAATTGGCTGCGTTGCTGAATAGCTGCGATGCGAACTGAAAAAATTGGCTGCGTTGCTGAATAGCTGCGATGCGAACTGAAAAATTGGCTGCGTTGCTGAATAGCTGCGATGCGAAGCGGGCTGCGATGCTGAATAGCTGCGATGCGAACTGAAAAATTGGCTGCGTTGCTGAATAGCTGCGATGCGAACTGAAAAAATAGGCTGCGTTGCTGAATAGCTGCGATGCGAACTGAAAAATTGGCTGCGTTGCTGAATAGCTGCGATGCGAAGCGGGCTGCGTTGCTGAATAGCTGCGATGCGAAGCGGGCTGCGATGCTGAATAGCTGCGATGCGAACTGAAAAATTGGCTGCATTGCTGAATAGCTGCGATGCGAACTGAAAAATTGGCTGCGTTGCTGAATAGCTGCGATGCGAACTGAAAAATTGGCTGCGTTGCTGGAATAGCTGCGATGCGAACTGAAAAATAGGCTGCATTGCTGAATAGCTGCGATGCGAAGCGGGCTGCGTTGCTGAATAGCTGCGATGCGAAGCGGGCTGCGATGCTGAATAGCTGCGATGCGAACTGAAAAATTGGCTGCATTGCTGGAATAGCTGCGATGCGAACTGAAAAATTGGCTGCGTTGCTGAATAGCTGCGATGCGAACTGAAAAATTGGCTGCATTGCTGAATAGCTGCGATGCGAACTGAAAAATTGGCTGCATTGCTGGAATAGCTGCGATGCGAACTGAAAAATAGGCTGCGTTTCTGAATAGCTGCGATGCGGAGCGGGCTGCGTTGCTGAATAGCTGCGATGCGAACTGAAAAATTGGCTGCATTGCTGGAATAGCTGCGATGCGAACTGAAAAAATAGGCTGCGTTGCTGGAATAGCTGCGATGCGAACTGAAAAATTGGCTGCATTGCTGAATAGCTGCGATGCGAAGCGGGCTGCGATGCTGAATAGCTGCGATGCGCTCTGAAAAATAGGCTGCGATGCTGAATAGCTGCGATGCGAAGCGGGCTGCGATGCTGAATAGCTGCGATGCGCTCTGAAAAAATAGGCTGCGATGCTGAATAGCTGCGATGCGCTCTGAAAAATAGGCTGCGATGCTGAATAGCTGCGATGCGAAGCGGGCTGCGATGCTGAATAGCTGCGATGCGCTCTGAAAAATAGGCTGCGATGCTGAATAGCTGCGATGCGAAGCGGGCTGCGATACTGAATAGCTGCGATGCGAAGCGGGCTGCGATGCTGAATAGCTGCGATGCGCTCTGAAAAATAGGCTGCGATGCTGAATAGCTGCGATGCGCTCTGAAAAATAGGCTGCGATGCTGAATAGCTGCGATGCTGAAACAAAAAATAGCTGCGATGCTGAAACGAAAAATAGAAAATAGAAAACAGACAAAAACGGAAACGTAAACTAAAAATGCCGAAATGAACCTTAAATCAATAAAATAAACAAAAACCGGCGTCCTTGACCTTTTCAAACCTCAAAATTCAAAAAATTGGCGCAATTTGCAGTGGAGCGCACTAGCTTGTTTTCCAATTCAAACACGTGTATTCCGCGGATTTCTCCAATTTCTGCATTGTTTCGTCGCCGTGTTTGCACACACTTTTTTCATTCGAAAAAAAAAATTCCCGATTTTTCTTTTTTCTCGACTAGGCCACAGCGAAAAAAAATTATTTTTTCTGTTTCCGTGTGGTACGGTGCGCAAAACAGAAAGTGTTTGCACACACAAAGGAAAAAAACAAAAAACAAAAGAGGAGAACACACAAAAACCGTGCGCGCATGCAATAATATTGCAGAAAAACGCTGCCAGGGGTTGCGTGTGGAAAACTCCGCCTATTTTTTTTTTGAATTTCCGCAACGAATTTTTTGTGAACAAAAAAATAATTTTTTTTCGCTGTGGCTAGGGGACTGCACTTAATTGTTACTTTTTTCCGAAGTTTTCCAATGATAATTTAAACTATTATCAAATAGTGAGAGCGACATTTTTTTTTGACAATTCGATTGCAAATTCTTAACACTCATTAAAGTTAGGAAACAGTGTTTTGAGGAGAAAAATCCTCAACAATTTTCCCGAATCTCCAGATTTTCTCCCAATAGTTTCTCTTTTTTTTCAGAATGCTTTCTACTTCATCTATCTCATCAATTGTTTCACTCGCCTCACAGATCTTGCAATGAATTTGGGCGAAATGGGTGGATATGTTTTGCGTATTTCGGAACTTGTTGATGCTGCGAAATTGAAAAATGATGGTTGTGGAGGATGCGATAATCAAGCATTGGAAATTGCTGACAAACTAACAGGAAGAAATATTGAAAATCAAGAAACTACAAAGAATTTGTTGGAAGTTGAACATTTGTTGATTACACCGCCTACTAATCCACATGTTGCTATTATTAATAGTGAGTTTTTTGGGGAGCGGAAGATCTAAAATTTGTCAAAAATGACCGATAACTAGGTGACATTTAAAAAATTCACAAAATTTGTTTTGAAATTAGTTCAAAAAGTCTCTCTTGAATATTCAAGATCAACAATTAAATGTTATACAAGCCGGCTATATATCAAGTCATGGCTTAATTGAGTAACCCCAAGCCGGCTTACGTCAAGCCGGCTGATTTTTGGCTTGTGGTATTGTTTTCAATCCTGTCTTCGTTGGATGGTGCAATTGGTTTGATTGGTTAGTTTTTTCAATTCCATCAATTCATATCAGCCACCATGTTCACCAAACAGATTAATCCACCATCTAAACGAACACCAAAACCATACATGAAAAACCACCCACTCACAGCGAACTTTCTGTCAGCATGACTTGCAAACAAGCTGGCAAGCCAGGCTTGTACTTGCGAGCCACAAACGAAAAACCAGCCAGTGCTTTCCGGCTTGTCGAGTTTTTAATAATTTGTGGCGTGTTATCAAGTCGACTTTTATGAAATCTACTTGTTTGACTCAGTTTTTCGAGCCAGGCTTTTCTGAAAAAGCCGAAGGCTGCGTAGCAACAAGAATGAAGACAGGAGTTAGCAGGTCGTTTCATTCTTGTGTTAATGTAATTCTTGAAATTGTGAAAACTTTTAGAATGTAAATTGTTTTAGGATTTTACGAGGATTGCAAAAAAATTTCGAAAAGTTTTTCTGGAAGGAATCTTGAAACCAGATTTCTGAGTACAATATTCTGGAAAAATTAGTTTTCTAAAAAGATTTTCTAGAGATTTTCACAATATTCCATATTTTACAGCTCGAAAATCTACTCTAAAACCCCATCATTTTCCAGATCTCACCTTCGAACTTCCACTCAATCAATCTCTTCTAATCACTGGTGAATCAGGTGTCGGAAAAACGTCAATTCTTCGAGCAATTTCTGGACTTTGGCCACATCAAGGAATTTTACGAAAAGGCTTCGAGTCGGCCTATTTTCTACCTCAACGGCCATATTTTCCGGTTGGTCGATTAAGTTTGAAACAGCAACTTGTATTCCCGAACACTTTTACTAATACTTCGACAATTATTGATGAGCAAATTGTGAAATTATTGCATGAGTTGAAATTGGCACATTTATTGACTTTGGTTGGACATTTGGAGGATTCTGTTGATTTTGAATGGTGAGCGGAGATTTTGGAAAATATTTTTATTCAATACAAAAATTATGATATAGATTTATCAAAAATTATTAAAACAATGAAAATGTTTTAGAAAATCATCATTTTTCACTTCATAAATTCTGGATTTTTTCCAAATTAAAAAAATCGTATATCGAAAGTATATTTTCACTTATTCATTAGAGTTTCATGAAATTATTTTTAAAAAATTCCAAAATTGTTTCGTAATTTGGAAAATCAACTTGAAAAATATCAACATGAAAACGATTGAATTTATAGTTTTTATATTAATCAGAAATTTTTTGAAAGTATTTTTTTTTGACAGAAAATTTCAATTTCTGAAAATTGAAAAACAAATTTCAGGCAAGAAACCCTTTCGCCTGGTGAACAACAACGTCTCGTATTTGCTCGAATGATTTTATCGAATCCCTCAGTCGTATTTTTGGACGAAGCATCTTGTAATGTTGATGAACAGTTGGAGCAAAAAATGTTTGAGATTTTGCAAAGATCAAATATCAATTATATAACTGTTGGACATCGACAATCACTTCGATCTTATCATAATTATGAATTGAGAATTCCGTCGGCTAATTCTTTTGTTTTCCATCAAATTGCGCGAGTTTGAGAGATATTTTGTTAATTAGTCAAATTTTTTTTGAAATGAAATATAGAGCTTTTTTTGAAGGCGGAGAACAATAAATCAAAAATACGCGCAGAGCAATGATATTCAAAACTCATTTGTTTTTTTAATGAAAAGTTTACAATAGCTTCAAGTAAACCAGATGCGCAGAAAGCAGCTTTTGAGAATATTATTCTTCCATTTTGAAATGTCTTTTAAACCCAATTACCATCCAAATGGAAGTCCCTTGTTATTGGACAATTTCGAAACCAAAACCTTGTTTCAAATTTACATTTGATTGACCTTGAACACTTTACTTTTTCCGATTTTCCCAGGGGCTTTTTCAAAAAACCTATTGTTCCCGAATAAAATCGATATTTTGCTTTCTGCGTCTCTTGTAAATGACTCATGTTAGAAAAAAAAACAAATCAGTTTTTCTTGTCTTAACTTTTCCTCCTAACCTTTCATAATTGTTTTTATACAGAATGAGGCTCATTGTTCGGGTTATAATATTTCTTGCAATTCTCACTGCCTTGATCTCAGCTGCTTCGATTGATAACAAATTGAGAAAAATCGGCTGCAATGTTTGGGTATGTTTCATTTTTAAAGTGCAAAAAATTGCTTTAAGATTTTTTTAGACCTACAATTGCAAGTACAAATCAAACGATGCTAATAAAATTTTCTGCGAAATGACTTGTGATAAATCGAATATTGTTCCGTATCTCAGAATGTATTCAATTGGTTTCATAACTGTTTTTATCAAAGTGATTGTTTCGAATTGGACAGGTATGGTTAGATTGGAAATGATTGAGGAGTTGGAAGCGGAATTGGGATAAATATTCATGGTTTTGAAGATGTTGTTAGTTAGTTTTCATAAATCACTTCATTTTGGAAAACTTTTTTCATTTTTTTTGGAGAAAAACTGTGTTCAAAGGTAGTTTGATTAAATATGTGACACTCCCATTATATTCCAAAGTCTGAATCCTGAAGCCTAAACATGAATCTTCAAAGTTCAATTTTTGAGAGCTTCTTGGAGTAAAATGTTTGTGATCTAGTTGAAAAATTGTTTCTGAAGAGATTTGGAGTAGTGAATAAATGTTAAGCTTCAGAAGCTTTTCCTGGGCGTTTTGGAATCAGTAGAGTTCCAATTTTTCCCTAAATAAAACCCCCAGTTTTCAAAATTGTTCATTATTCAGTATCCCATAGTTTTCAAACAAAAAAGTCACAAGATTTTTCTATCTCTTTTTTTCGCCAAAAACAAATCTATAGAAATCGGCTTCTCTTTTATGATTCACAAAAGAGTAAATGAGAAAAAGCGGCGGAAAGTTGCACTTTTTAAATTGCGCAAGGGCTACTGTAGTTCCAGGAATAAAAATACAGTTTGTCAAATAACTACAAACTACTATTTCTTAAAAATAATCATGAAATCACCTTTTGATGACAATGATAAGGTTTCTCCAGTGCTATAAAAAAGACCAAACAATCAGAATAACTCAGCATTCACCTGATAATGCATCTTCTTCTATACCTCTCGATATTGTTCGTTGGGAGCACTTCAGCCGCTCCACAAGTGTTATATCTCAATAATTTCTATGCAGTGGCTACAAATACAATTTGGAATGTTGAGGATTATTCGGCATTGTATTTGCCCTGTTTTCCAGTCTTGACTATTTGGTGAATCGAAGAAACCCTGACGGCTCCCAAAAACCATTGAGCATTGGACAAAAACTCAGTTTCACAACAACAAACAACGATTTCATAACTCAAAAACTTTCTGGATTCGTCTACATCACATCCGCAAAACAAGCAGCTGATACTGATTTTTCGGTATTTGTGATTGGAACAGATCGCAAAATCAGTATCAATAAAAAATATTCAAAACTATCAAGAACTGTGATTTTGAACACACTTTACGATCAAAGTAGTAATTTCTATTCACCAATGAGAACTAGCTATGTGAATAATATTCAACAAGATAAATCGGCAAAACTGTGGCTGCATTCAGATATTCCGGATGACAGTTATTCGCAGAATCCATCCAAAGGTTCCATATTCAACAATCCAATAGTATTTGAAAACCTCGATAATAATAATAATGTATATCAAACAGAACAGTGAGTCATTATCGAAAAAATATTGATTAGGATTTTTTTTTAGATTCTTTGATAATATTGAACCACTTCAAATATCCTTTGATTATTGGTATATTTTATCGAATGGACAGATTAGTTTAACTATTGAGAAAAAATGGGGTGAGTTATGAAATATTTAACTTTCGCGAACTTTCAATAAAAAAATACGTTTCAAAAATTTCATAAACTATGAAATCACTTCAATTATTTTCTAATCTACTTTACAGACAACTCTCTGGTAACCAACACAACGAGCAAAACATCAACTGGTTTGATCATGAATCCAGTTCGTGGATCTTTTGCAAACACTCAAGTCAACTTTGATTACGATGCACAGAACCATAGAACAACTGGAATGTATTTCACATCATATATCAAATCTTCCATCGATGTTGAGTTATATTCTACAAAATCAATTTTCTATGAACACTTTGAGGGAGGTCAACCTGTAATAGGAATGCAAGTTTCGTCTCAAAACGATGCTACAACTCTTTTTGTTAATTCATCATCGGTGTTGCCTGGAATGTTTTCTCTTCAATATTTTGTTATCGATGGTGCAACGGTTTAACTCATTAATTTGAAACTAAAGAGCTAATTCTAAAAAATTTCCCTGTTGTAATTCATAAATATTTGAAATAATCCGTAAATTTTCTTTCTATAGGGTGGTGCAAATTTTTTTGTCTCACCCCTGCTCTCGCTCTACGGTCTCTCACTTTTGTCATCTCGAAAATAGCATTCTCATGTTGTTTGGGTCTCTTGGAATACACATGTTTGGCATATGGGAAGAAGTGGGCGGAGTTTTCAAGCGAATCAGGAACGTTCGCAAAAATGAAACACAAAATTTTGATAACTTTTTATTAACAAAAACATTTCAAAATTCGTGAAAAAACGAAAACTTGTAGAAACTTCAAGTGGTTAATTAACGGAAATGTTTGGGGGATGGGGGTTACGGTAGCGAAGGCGAAAAGGTTCTTAAGAAAATTCATGAAAACTTGGGGATTATTTTGGAAGGGAAAAAGAAAAAAATCACATCGATCCTCGAATCAATCCTCGCGCACGATGACCACTTTGGTCAAACGTGCTGTGGCAGAAATTGGAGCTCTGATGATGAGAACTGGAGTTCTCGGAAAACGAGGAGCAGCATTTCTGAAAAATGTGAATTGTCCTAGAAAAAAGTCAAAATTTCATACCTTCTGCGCAACATCTTCAAATTCCAGAGGAACACCAAAAGGAGCACAACAAGATAAGCAGTTGCGATCATCGCCAACGAATAGGAGGCATCAAGTTGTTGTTGTAGGAGCTGAAAAAAAAGATGAGTCATGATTGGAAGTACAGGCTTATCAAAAATTATTACCTCTTCCATGAAAAGAAGATCGGAATCGGATGTTGTGATATTTTGAGGAAGTTGGTAAACTGGCATTCTGTTAGAAAAAACTATTTGGTTGGATTGAAGAGGAGAGGAAAAAATATATGAGAGGAAGGCGCGGGCAGGGCAGGGCGAGGGAAGAAATGGCAAGAAAATGCGACAAGGAATGGGGCGGAGTTTGGGGAAAGACGGTGAGAGATACAGATTTCTATTGGAGAATTCGAGAAAACATGGGAATATAGCTGAATCTCTAGTCGAAATAAAGATGTCGAAATACACATGGGGAGTTGTTGAATCGGATCAATTTTCAGGCCTGGAAAAATCTGTGAGCCAAGTTATTCTTCACCAATATCAACACATAAGAGTTTGAAGAAGCTTTCTAACCGTAGTTTTTTTTCAGAAGAAAGTTGTTTATTTTTTCAGCAGAATCAGAGCTCTCTTAAATTTCCGTAGGGTCTTTAAAAAATTCAAAAATATGTTTGTTTAACGGGAAAAACAAAAAGGAAAAACATGAACAAATTTTCTGGTCTTGACTTTGAACTGAAAAAAGTCCCTCACGTTCAAAACTCCTAGTTCTTCATTATTCGGCTTCCTATTATTTTCAAACAAAAAAAGAATCACAAGAGTTTTTCGCCAAAAACTAATCTATAGAAATCGGCTTTTCTTTTATGATTCAAATAGGAGTCAATGAGAAAAAATCGGCAGAAAGTTGCACTTTTCAAATTGCGCAAGAAGCATGGACATTCAAACAATCACAATACATACTTCCTTCAATTTTTTAACGGTCCCCAAATAAATGTAAAAATCCATCTGGTTTATTACGAAATAACAAACCGATATTTGCACTTTTCTAGATCGTTTCTATTTTCTCATCTCATAAAAATGACTCATATCAGAAAAAACAACATAGCGTTCGTTTTTCCCATCATTTTTATTTCTTTTTCACACTGTTTCAAACTTTATTTTCTTACTTCTGTATTTTCGAGGGATTGAATTGTGGAAAATATAACAAAATCAGATGATTGAATATGAGTTATTGACAACAGACGCTGAGAAAACCGGCAATTATCGATTTTATTTGTGAACAAAAGGTTTTGAAAAAACCCATGGGAAATTGAAAAAAGTATAGTGTTCAAGGTTAATCGAGAATTGAAATTTTCCCCAAAACTATGTGGGATTCTACAGAACTTCCATAAGGTTTTAATAACCGAAGGCGCTGTCTTATAGAACTCCACTTGCTGATTACGTATCTGCTAAACTACGCTTCTCAGCGCCAATTCGTGTCGCGCAAATGAGTTCTGATGGATAAAATTTTTTTACATCTCTTCGATAGCAAAATTTGGAGCTCGTTCGCGTGGCTCGGACAATTTTTTGCTTTTTTAACTCGTTGTGATCTGTACGACTGCGCTACAATCATTTTTCAAACCCAGTTATCTTTCTAAATGTTATATGAGGTTCCTTAAAAGTGTTTTCATTTACCACGAAAAGCACACCTGCAGATACAGATGGTCAAATTTTTCTCTTGCCCCCTCTATTCACAATATCTCACTTTTTTCTTCTAAATTCGAGAATAATATTTCTCATATTGTCTGTGTCTCTTTTAGAACTACACTTGGGGAACAATTTGAGAGGAAAAGATAAAATGGGCGGAGTTTTCTAGCGAATCAGAGAAAAACCCACGTTTTTTTATTCTTACTTTTTATTAACACAAAGAAAACAGTTCCAGAAAAACAGAAAAACAAGGACACATGTGATAAAATTGGGGAATTTAATATTCGAAAAGGGAAACTACAAGGTAATGGGGTTAAGGTTTATTGTTAATTGAAAGAACTTCAAGCATCAGAATTTGGAGAAATTCTTTGGATATTCTGGGTTTCCCAAGTGTGCTCGGTTGAATGTTGGATTTCTGATAGTCAAAGGAATTTGGCCTCTTGGGCGAGCAGCATTTCTGAAAATGAGAAAAGGGTGAAGTTAGATGGGTTTTTGAAGCGCCTAGGAAAATTGAGAACTGTCGATCGATCAAGCGGGAACTGGGAATTGAAACAGGGATCCTGATCTACCTTGCCCATCCCAACTGCTAATTTCATACCTTCTTCTGCGAAGTTTGTTGTAGCAGCAACCCAATACGGTCAGACCAATATAAGCGAAACCCATGAATGCGGCCCCAAACAGAAAGTAGATCAAGTTCTCGGTCTCCTTCATTTGCAAAATTTTATTTTGGAATCTGATAGCCAAAAATCCTTACCTTTATCATGATTGGATGAGCAGAAGCAGAAGTTGCGAGAAAAGCAACGATTTGGATGGGAGAAAAAGTTCTCATTCTGTAAGAAAAAACGGATCGAGATAAGGGAAAAAAAACATGAGGAAGAATTACGCAGCTGTGACTGAATAAGGAGTGGAAAATGGGCGGAGTTTATTTGGAGGAAGGTGAGAGATTGGAGAATTTGAGAAACTTTTTCTGAAGTTGAAGAAATGAGACGACACTGTATCGAACATTCTCGATGAATGGAATCACGCAAAAAAATGCCCGGCTGATTCTTAAAAATTCTAAAAGATAAAAAAATTTATTTTTATTCGAGCGACAAATTTTTTAGGGAAAAATTACAAATTTCAATACAGAAAAGAAAATTATATATATATTTCAGAAATAAATTGAGAAAAAATACTTGGAAAAATCGGTGCTTCAATGAAATATATTGAATTATAAATATTAAATTAACCAGATCGGAGTTAAGGCACAATGGGAATATCACCAGCAATGGCAACATTCTGACCTCGGTACCAATTCATGATCATTTCGTGAGATGATCTTATCGTGTGTCGAGAAGGAATTCCATGTCTTGGAAAATGCATGGGAGGTCTAAAAATAAACTTTGCTGAATCTTGATTTTGAACATCCTAAATACATACCTTTGAACATCTCTGGTTTTGTAAAGAATAATCAATATGATAATCAGAAGAGCTAGTCCAAAAAGCAAAAAATATAATGTGGGAGAATGACTCGCCTCAATTTCATTCGCCTCAATTTCAACATCAGTCTTGTTGATAGGTGAAGCTGAAACTGAAACTGAAACAGCGAGGAGAATAATAAATATCTGAGCAATGGATCTCTTCATTCTAAAAAAATAAAAATTTCGAAAGATTTTTATGAAAATGAAAATTTATGGAGCGATTCAAAAAAATAATAAATAGATTTTTTAACGGGCGAAAATGAGAAAGGGCGGGGCATAAAATGTTGAGAAATCTATCTAGAAAAATGTATTACTCATGTTGTCTGCGTCTCTCGCTCGAAACCACATGGGATAACCGGGGAAAATTTTGAGAGAAAAGAGACCATACAAAAATGGGGCCAAGTGCAAAAATTCAAATCTATGGGAGATATATGAAGGTATTTGGAAAATGGGATAAATTGTAGAAAAATAAATTATCAAAATGCGGAATTGTTGGGTTAAAGGAAAAGGAAAAAGGAACATTAGAAAATCAGCAAGTAAAAAATTGAATAGAATTTTCACATAATTGTTTCGATGAATCTTCGATTTGGCATTGGAGTTCCGGGTCTTGGAAGTTGATGGATGTCTCGCCGGCGAGAGGCGGCATTTCTGAAGAAAAATCTAGTTTTTTTGAATGTCTTATTAATTTTTTACCTTATTGCAGTAATACAGCAGCACACATTAAAAACCATCACAAATGCCACGAAACATACGACAAAAACAAGCCAAAAAGCAACCAGATACAAGTAATCAACTTCTCTCTGCAGAAAAAAATGAAAATAATTATTGAATTTGTTCGAAGTTACATACCTGTTTCACGATTGGAGTAACAAAAGTTGAAGTTGTTGAAAGGGTAGCGATCTGATCAAGATACATTCTGAAAATGAATTATAAGCAAAAAAAGAGAAAAAAACAAAAATGATTTAAAAAAACTTCGCAGGTTGACTGAATGGGCATCAAGAAAATAATAGAAAAAGGGGTGGAGTTTAGGCAAGGTGAGGGAAGTCCAGATGTTCGTAGGTTTCGAAAACAAAATGTTATAAGTCTTTGATATCGGGGGAAATTTCACAAAAAGGGGTGGAGTTTTTGGAAAGAAAATAAAATAACATAGAGGTTTCAGAGCTCAGCAGAAAATTTTTGTTTAATTATTTTCAGCGCAAAACCTGTTATTACTCTGATAGAAAAATCTTGTAAAAAACAATTTTAATTGGATTGAAAATTATCAACGAATTGTAAAATTTATCATTGATTCATAGAAATCCTGAAATGGTAAGAAAATGAAAAAATAAATTGTCATCAATGTTTATTGGCACCACAGAGAAAAAGGAATACAGTGGAATAATGACAAAAGGATTTAACAGTTTCAAATTTGGTTAATTTTTTAAGAAACAAAAAGGTGCAATAAACGGAATATTTAGAAGAGCATATCTGATAAAAGAAACGTATAACTGATATAAGTATGAACCACACATTAGTTATTCAATGTTATTGAATCGAAGTATATAGTGTGCAGTTTCAAAGTCAACGAGAAAAGGCTGAATTGACGCTGATAATGAAGCAATCTTTTTTATTGGCTCCATACAAACTCCTGCAAAATACACCCGTTTTGAATACCAAAATTGAATCACAAAGTATTTACCCTGAAAATGTTCTCTTGGTGAAAAGAACCAAAAACAAAGTGACGAAAACATAAAGGGAAAGAGCCATGACGCACCAAACGATTGGGCACGAGAAATCAACCTTGCATTGTTGGCAATCAGAATTCATCTGAAAAATAAGATGATGAGCTAAACTGAATTTTATTATCCGTATCGACTAGGGGCTGTTAGCCCCCAGGCGTAACAGTCTTCTCATTTTTTCAGTTTCACTTTTTTTCTGTGATTATTTTCAATTTTCTGTGGAAAACAAATTCATGAAAAATTTCAAGTTTTTTTATCAAAAAATGACTCGTGGCAAAATCAGGAAGGCTTCCTAATTTTGCCATGAATGAAGTCATCAAACTATTTTTCATAAAACATAATTGAATCTCTTTTTTTATTTGCATAATTATAGACATGATCGTCTCCAAACAGAAATTTCGGTAATTTCATTTCTGGATGAAATTCTGAATTTTCTTGTTTTTAAAAATTGTCTCAGTGTTTATCAGTGTTAAAAATTTTCTTTCAATTTTTTTTAGCTTAAAAGTTGGTTCAGGGTGGCTTACTAAGCCTAAGCCTGAGAGGAAGTGTCATTTCTGTTACTTTTTTTGTTGACTGTATACACGAAAATAAAAATTTCAATTTTTGTCAGCTACCCGCTCAAATCGAAATTTTCATTTGGGCGGGTATTTTTAAAAAAAAAACTCGGGCCGATTTTTTTTTTGAAAAAACCTTTTTTTGAAAAACTCGTGCCGATTTTTTTGGAAAAACTCGGGCCGATTTTTTTTTGAAAAACTCGGGCCGATTTTTTTTTGAAAAACTCGGGCCGATTTTATTTTTTAAAAACTCGGGCCGATTTTTTTTTTAAAAACCCAGTTAAAAATTACCTTGTTAATAAATTGAGCTCTAAAGTTTTGAATAGTCTCAGCAATATTAGCAACCTATAAAAAGGTATAAGAATAAAGAAAAATGTGCAATGTTTTCAAATAAATAATGACAAAAGCTCAAAGTGATGAAAAGAAGGCGGAGTTGTTGAAAGGGAATATAGATACAGATGTTCCGCAAAAATTGTATGAAAAACATTGCATGCACATGTTTGACAGGAGGAAATTTGTGAGAAAACGTCAGGAGAAAACAAAAAGGTGGAATTGTTGAGGGAGCGAGAAAACCAAATTTTATGAAAAAATCGTTTTATTATAATACAAAAATTATACACAGAAAATTAAACAATTTCAGGTGACCGTTATGAGCGAAAAAACAATTATCAATCCAAGTTCAAACTTTAAAAATTTTCGAATCTAGATTTTTTAATTAGACAGAATCTGGAACTATAAATATTACTGGTGGGTAATGTGATTATTCGAAGATGGCTTTATAAGTCCGAAGAGAATTGGAATTTGTCAAAATTCAATTGGTGTGCATCGGTGGCCAACAATTTTGTCCATGCGTCCTTTGAGTCTGAAGTTTTGGTTACATTTTTGCTGCAAAAAGTCATATTTTTCTTCAAATTGAAAGATCACGTCCTTTTTACTTACATTGTGATTTCTATTCCAAAAGTTGGTGTGTAATGTAATTGTTCGGAGTGGTTTTATAAGTCCAAAGATAATTAGAAAAATCTTATTGGTTTGCGCAGGGACAATGAATATTTTTTCAAAAAAAAAAAATGTTGCGAAGCTGTTATTGGATTTTTTCCGGTATTAACTCTATCGTTCAAAAAATCGATATTTTCACTCTTCTTGTTCTCTCATAAAAATGACTCACAGCGTCCGTTTTTTTTCCTATCATTCATTTTATTTTCCTCATTTTTATTTATCATTGCTCATATTAAGAAAAATAATTTTCAGAATGTTATCGTACCCACAAATCACTCTTATCATAATCATTCACATATTCATTGTCCAAAAATTCAAATTTATTTCAATGGATGAGATTTTGGAAAAAAATGGCTGCCAAGTTCAGGTAATTTTTCAAGCATAATTTTTTTTGTAAAAAAGTCTGAATTATCCCAGGAAGTCAAATGCGATCAAGAAAAACGTGCTGGAAATTTGGTATTTTGCGAGATTGATTGTTTGGAAACTGAGAAAATGAAAGAGAAGGGAATATTTCCCGTTGATCTGGTTTCTGGAGAATGGAGCATTTTGTCTTTGATTCCAATCTACTTGTTGGTTAAACAGACCATAGTTATGCTGAATTTGATTGAAAGGGTTTGGAGAGCGAATCAGCGTAGAAATCGAGTTCGGGGTTGAAGTTCAGGGCCTATTATTTTTGAATTTGAAACTTGTTTATTAGAAGAAGAATCTTGAAGTTAAGCTACGCTTTTTTGATCAACAGTTCCAAATTTTCATTCCAAATCTTGTAATCCCAGAATTTATTGAACATTTTTTTTACTTAACTTTTCAAAATTAATTGCAGTTTAGAGTTTTTATATCAACGTATTCTATTACTTCAGTTTTCTGAGTTCCCATAACTCCCTTCGCTTTTTCTAATTTTTCGTCGCGACATCACCATTTTTTTGTCAAAAAAAAAATCAATAATCACATCAAATTATCATAACCGCATCGCATTATTCTTATTCTTATATTTTTTGCCTCTTTTTGTTGTGATATTTTTTGTGTCCATTTTTTCTTATTATGAATGAATATTCCAAATGTTGAAATTTTCTATTTTTTTTTTGATTTTCCGAGGAAAAAAAGTTTTTTAGAATATTGAAATGAAATAATTTATAGGTTTTTGACACGTCATAGCAATATTTTGAATGAAAAAGCATTGATTTTTTCTCCGATCTTTCCTCTTTCTTCTCTTTATCATTCATGTTAACATCGAAGATTTTCCAGGATGAAATCCATTGCTAAGATTGTACTCTTCGTTGTAACTCTGGCTTCTGCTCTTCCTCTCAATAAGGTACAATTTTTTTGATCTACCGAGTTTTCATTTCACAGTATACTTTTTTTTGAGACAGAAGAAGGTCAACCAAAAATTAAAGCTGAAACCGAAGGAAGTATTTTCGAATCGCAAATTTTTTGGTTCTTTGTAGTACTTTTTGTCATCATCTGTGCATTGGCTTCGGAATTGTATTGCTGGTTGAATGGAAAAAGACAGTGAGTTAAAATATTTTGAAATTTTTATAATTTTTCAAATGATTTTTAGAACTCCCTACTATCTTCCAAGACATGGAATCCCTCCACGTTTCATCTGATTTGAAAACAAAATGATAAAATCATCTCTGTAATTCTTTGTTTTTTTTTAAATTTGTTCATCTTGAAAATAATGTATTTTACATTAGAAGACGACTTGAATTCCAATAAATAATATTATAATGTTTGAGCAATTATTTCCAATTTTGTTTGATTGAAAAATTAAATAGTGTAGAAAAAATTAATCATCAGTGAGAGGCCAAATCATGAGTCCCAAAGAAATGAACGCTAAAATTGTATAAAAAAGAGATGAGCCATAAACCATACTACGAACAAACATCTTATAGAGCCACTCTTCTGAGCATCGGTATTCACACCATATTTGTTGATCAGCTTGTTGGTTGATTTCGCAAAAGAATTCCTGAAAATAAGATTATTACAAATTTTCAAGTTTTGTTTTTAAAAAATTCAAGATATTTGGGGTTGAAAATTTTTAACACTGTTAATTGAGGAAACCTGGTGCAATACTGATAAACAAAATTCGAACTCACCATAACATCGCAGAATTTTCCGAATTCGAGTTTTTTCAATTTTTGATGAACTGAATACAGATAAACAAAATAACCACAAATGTAGAGGACGACAAATACAATAATACATTTGAAGAAAGTTGTTTTCTTCATTCTGAAATCTATACTTTATGATATGAGCAATAAAAGTTCGGAGAAGTAAGAGGAGAAAAAATGAAGTTGAGGATAAAAGAAATATTGTTTTTCTAACATGAGTAATGTGACTTAAGTGCGAAAAGGGGAAGGAAAATGGAGAAATATACAGATGTATTTAGAAAGTGCAACTATTGATTTGTTAGGAGACAATGGAACTAACTTTTTTCTGACAATAACTTTAGATTTTAAGCTAATGTAAACAAAATTTGAGGTTTCAATTCTCAAGGTCAACGTAAGTCTGCAATGTAAGAATTTTCTCAATCCAATTTTCAAATAAGTTGAAGAAAAATGCATTTTGAAACATTGTGAGTTTTGGCATTTTTTAAACAAAACAATGGCACCAAAGTTTCCCATTTTCTTTACTCAATAAATCTTTTGACACCTGTTTGTATAATGTATGAATAGAGCGAGTTCGACAAAAAAAACATTTTTTCTAAATCAAGCGGGAAATTTTCAAGATATTCTAACAATAAGTTATTAGTGTTCTAATTTATAAGCCAGCCCTAAGTTTACCGAAAAACCTAAAAAAAAAAGTCAAATCTTGGTTTTTCAAAGCTTAGCTTAGTTTTTCAAAACTTGGCTGGATTTCTAGATTTATCTAAAATTAACAAACACAGTTTACTAGAAATCTGAAAAATTTTAATATGAATCTTCTCCAAACTTCACCTAATTTACACAAAATTGTTTTGACACAACATAATTTATTAGAAAAAAATTCTCAAATCCAATTTAAAAATCCACGTCTCCAAAACCACAAAACTCCAGAGATGACAGTGAAGAAAATGCCGAAACCAGCATATTCCGCGTACGAATACCAGAAATTGGATGAAGTTGAGCAAATGAATTCACACCACATTTTTCCCGATTTTACCTCGGTTTTACAGTCGTATTCCTAAAATTTAGTACAGTTCAGCTTAGAATTAGCAATGGTAAATCTAAATGAAACTAACCCAAACTGTGCATTCAAGTTTTTGCAATTCTTCATTCACTGAAGTAGTGAAGATGAGCGCACTGAACATCAAGAGCAATATCAATATCTGAGCAATGATCGTCATCCTGAAAAAAATAGCTTAGAATAAGAATTAAATATAAAAAAGAGAAAAAATGCAATGAGTCATTTTATCAGAAAAAGGGGAAGTGCAAATATCGATTAATTGTTTTAGAAACTTTTTTGTGTCCTATATAATCTTAGCAATGTTTCCCTAGTAGAATCTGCAGCTTGATGTTTTCCCTAAATTTTTGAAATATCTACTCTTCTTGCGCAATTTGAAACAGTGAATTTTTGCCGCTCTTTGCATTTGAATCATAAAAGAGAAGCCGATTTCTATAGAATGTTTTTAGCGAAAAAAATGGGATAGGAAAATCTTGTGATTTTTTTTGAGGTTAGATTTTGGAGAAAAGTTAGGGCAAGAAAAATAAGAAATTTGGTTTCGAAATTGAAGTTTCTAAGAGAAAAAAGCGACGCCAAAACTTTTCAACAAAAAAACCCATAAATTGTTGGACACCTGCTTGCGTAATTTATGAATAGAATTAATGAGTTACACCAAATTTTCTTAAAAAATCTTGCTCCAGTTTTGAGGTAATTATTTTCAAAACTTTGTATTCAGTTGTCATAATTTCGAATCAAGAATTGCTTTTTATCTTTTAATTTATATTTTCTTCAACCATTGCTCATATTATTTATTTTTTTCAGGATGACTCTCAACCAAGTCCTTTTCCTCCTTATTTTGGTTCTAATCAGTTTTGTATATTTCATCTCATATTATTCAATGGATAGCGAATTGGCTAAAGAGGGTTGCTCAATTCAGGTGGGTATTCTTTTCCATAGCGAAGTTTTATCAATTATTTCCAGCACGCTGTATGCGAAGATGAAATCAATGCTGACCACACAATTGCTTGCCAAATAACTTGCTCCAAAATTCCTGCAACAAAACAAAATTTTTTGGAACAAACATTACTTTATTTTATTCCCGGATTCATCTTTATTACTTTCATTTACCACTGCTTAATTTATGCTTCAATTTTTATTGTTGAAACTTGGAATATAGAAGAATAATTTGAAAGTTCAAAACAATTAATAAACCATGTTTTCCACGTGACCCAATTTTTCTGTTTTTTTTTCGCGGACCAAAAAAAAAATTCACTTTTTAACCCACTTAAAATTTGAAAAACTGTCATTTTTTAGTATGCAAAACTGGGTAAGTTGAGAATATTCTCAGGTACCTAGATCCAGATTTTTTGAATCGGACCAGAAGCCTTCCCGCTTCTCCTCTCCCTCTCTCAATCTAATATTCATTTTTTCAGTGCTAACATGTTAATTACCTTACTTCGTATCAGTATAATAACCTACATTTTGAATCAATGTGCAAAACGCGAAAAAAAGAAAGACAAATTGAAATCCGCCTCCTCAACTTCAGTTTCACAAGCGAGTCCAAGTCCAATCACACCAGCAGTTGACACCAAACATACACCGGATGCATTTCCAATGACTGCACACGGTGAAAATTCAGATGCTGATCTGAAAATCAATATAAATAAGAAGAAGGATAAAGGAGCTGGTGTTGATTTCGAAGATGATGATGATGAGGAGAATCCACTTGTCAAATTATCCATGAAAAAGGCGAAGAAGGAGGCAGAATTGAAGCGACAGAAGGAGAAAGAGCAAGCTCTTGCTCAGGCTCAAGGACAAAATCAGGGCAAAGATCAGGCACAGAAGAGCAGGAAATCTGAAATCAAGCCGATAGCTGGAAGCCCTGCTCCTCCTGGAAATGAAGAAATTAAAATGCAGACTTGTGAAGCTTCGGGAGGACAAAATGTGACGGTTTCTAAAGAAATGTCGAAGGAAATGGAAAAGGAGTTGTTTGCTGGAGCAAATGCGAAAGGAGCTTCGAGTTATGTGAGTTTGGAATTAAGGGTTTTATACTGAAACTCGATGCTCTGTGTGTCTCAGAATCATTAGAAAATTTCCAGCAATTTGTCGCCAAAAAACCCAAACCTGACAACAAAAGAAATGTGGTCAAAAAGTCAACAACTCTTGTAACACCATCTCCGCCAATTCCACCAAACACAAAATCCAATACACCAAATTCATCTGCCGGTTCTGGAGAAGAAAAAGGAAAAGAAAATGAGCAGTGTGTTACACAGAAGAGTTTCGTTGATACTGCACCAACTATGCCAACTGTTATGGTGACTGTTCCTAGAGGGTAAGCATTTTTGAAGGGATTTGAGAAGGGGGAACCTTTTTTTTCCTATTTTTTTCAAGATGTAGAATTTCAACCCCACAATTTTTCCAATTTTTTTCAGTGTCTCGAAAATGGAAGATGTTCACAAAACTCAAAAAGCGAATAGTTTGATGAAAAGATTGGATGATGTTAAATTGGTGGAAGTTGAAGAAAACAAGAAAAATGTGTCAGCTGAAAAAATGAAAAGCACATATAAATAACAACATTCAATAAATTTTATTCTTGAGTTTTCAAAGACAAATCAAATTTGTTGAAGTGATGGAGGTCCGTAGTTTGCGTAGCGACGTGGAATTCTGCAAGATTAATTTTTCATTTTTTTGGAGTGAACTTTTCTACAGACCTTCTCATTCCACGTGTCAAATAATGCAATTCGACGAAAAGTCCGAAGAGCATAAGACAAATTCCGAAAAGCAGAAGACATAGAGTGTTTTCAAAATCGTGCTTCTTGGCATCAAGAGCTGATTGAGAGATTTCTTGAAGGCAGTTGTGGCCCTGAGAAAAAATGGGAAATGTATTTTTGAAATTAGGCTACGCAAAAAATTACTTTGTAAAAATCATTTACTGTTTCAAAAATTGTATGGACTTATGTGATTTTCCAACTATTTCAATACAGCTTAGAACGAGAAATCAAAATTTAAAAAATAGAAACTGAAATCCTAGCACTTTAGTTTGAAATACATATGAAATTTCTGGAAAATGTACAAAATGTACAAAACAATTTATGCGAATTTTGCTCAATTTATCAATTTTTTGAAGCGTGCATTTTTCAGGATTTTTTTCAAATTGAATTTTTATAAATTTCTAAAAATTCTCCTTACCACGCAATCCATTTTATTGTCGTCAGCAAAAACTGATGGAAGAATTGTGAAAATTATCATAAAAAAGCACATTATTCTAATGCGCCACATCGATTTTTTCATGATTTGCATTATTTTTATCGATACGAAGAAAAAATGAGAAAATAACGATTTGGAATCGTTTTTTATGGAAGGAGAATTAGAGATACGACAGAGAAAAGAACAAAAAAGGGGGAGGGGGATTTTCAGAAAATGATACATTTTCAGTTACTACGAAAACGTGTGTATGCTCTGAAATTCCAAGTTCCAAAAGCCGGGTTTTTTGACATGTTTCACACCAAAATACGTTTATTTAAAAAAATTCAAAAATTACAAAAAAAATACAAACAAAATTTTTCGAAAAATCTTACATTTACAAAAATTGGTGAAAGTCGTTCGTGCGAAAAAAGGCCACTTTAATTTCAAAAGTCGCGCAAAAAATGTCTCGAATAATAATAATATCTGGAACCAACTATTTTTTTTATTCAAAAATAATTTCCAGACCAATCTCACCTTTTTCCAGCAGAATCCTCGTTGTTTCTTTTCGAAGACCATTCAGTGATAGCTGCGAATAGAAGGGCAAAGGCAAACCAGACCAACCAAACAATGAGCATGGTTGGATCTGATTGTTGTTCTGAATTCTGGAAAAGAGATTTATTGTAAGTCAGTGTCATCCCGCCAAAAAAATAAACATGACACTTGGCATGAGAGACGCAGGCAGCGAAAGAGCGCCTTTGGCCAACCGCCATTGGCAAGACACCTGTTTTTGTATTTGAGAGCGATCGAAACGCATACGCGTCGCGGGAAAAGGTGGAAATGATAATACAGGTGTTGGATTTGTTGTGGAAAAAACGTTACCTCGGGTATTGGAGTCGTTGGCATTGCAGCAACAAAAACTGAGCAAACAAGAATATGGTAAATCATAACCTGAGCAACGTTTTTGAGCATGGTTTCTGGAAAATATGGATTCGATAGTTTGTCGAAAGAATGAGGATACAGTGGAAATATATGAAACTTTTTTGCAATAATTATAAGATGAGATGAGATGATTAAATAAGTATAACATGAGTAATCTCAGAAAAATACAGTATTCTTCTGATGCTGAAAACTAATTGAAGGGCTTCGAGAACTGTCATCACATTTAAAAAAAACTTTCAAAAAATTTATTATGTATTAGCAATATTTCTGATAATTCTTGCCGCGTGTATCTAAAAATAAAATGAAATGATAAAAAATAAAATATCGTCGCTTCTTGGAAAATGTTGTTTTTTGATGAGTCACAAATGGGAACCGAAAAGGATTTTTGTGTAAAAAATTGATGTTGATTGCGAAATAATTTGTTCAAAAACATTTCTGTGAGAAAATGATAAGAACAGTTCTGATTGTTTGATTTATCAGGAGTATCTTGATTCAATAAGAAATATAACATGAGCAATAAAATCTATCTACCGTAACCTGGGGTAACATTTTTTAGTTTTTCTATGGTATTTTTAATGAACATTTTGGTGGAGAATTGCAAGGTATCAGGCAATACAGGTTTGAATTTCTAGAAAAATTATTTTCAGAGTTGCACCAACTCCACCAAGTTTTCCGATTAGCCAAGTTTGAAACTGTTTTATGGAAAAATATGAGCTAGGTTTGCACAATGATTGAAAAAACCCTTCTTGTTTCCACCAACAAAGTTTTCTTCCGCCAGCTTAAATCTCTCCTGAATCCTGGAGTTGTTAAAAATATCGAAACCACCACAAAACTTCCATGAATCTGCAGAATAAATTGAGAGCCTTGAACTATTCCAGGGTTAAACCAATCGATAAAATAAGTGGTTTGCTGAATATTTTGAGGAATTGTAAACATAAAGAAAAATATGAGAGTTTGAATTATCAGACTTCGCAAAAGCTTGCGCTGATTAGTAGATTTGTTTTGGAATTTTTTAAAAATTAGGGATACTGTGAATATTGGCAAGGTATAAAGAGTTGTCGTGTTGAGTAAGAAGATCAATAAAATAGCAATGTTATAAGTATAATCATCATCTTCTTTCATTTTTGAGATATAACAGTTATTCTGCCAGAAAATATCCGGAAACCCTGTCGAACCTTCAGCATACTTTATGCGATCATCGGAATTTCCCACCCCCATAATTACTTCTTGTGTATAAATTGTGAATCCAAAAATGTACCAGATCACCAATAACGCTGTACCATATCGATCTAGAATTTTATAAAAAGGACTAGGCCATATCGCACTTTTGAAACGATAAAAATATAAATGAATAATTGAAACTGGAAGCGCATGACTTAGGCCGAATTGAAAACTTTCCCAAATTACTGGATTCATTCCAAAATATTTAATATATCCTGTTGGACAGGCAATTTGTATTGGAACAAACCAAATCGTGGCAAGACCCGATGATAAGTTCTCAAATATAAAATTCCAAATTATTTTGGCTAACAAGATAAATCGGTAATTATTTTTGATGTGTCGGTTAGCACAAAAAATCATATAATAAATTGCATAACTATAAATTGGAAAACTGAGGATAACATCCATATGACTCAAAATTGTGTAAATTTTGAGAATTTGAAGATAAGGGGAATAATCATGGGGCATAATAGAAAAGGAAATAGAGAATTTTGGAAATCATTTTGAGTTTGATCATTTCACATGATTGAATAGTGATGTTAAAGTTAGTATTATTGGTTTTTTTCAGCACAAAGAACAAGTTTTTTTTTTGAAAAACTCAAACATTTTTCAAAATTACCACGTCATGCCACAGTGACACAGGTGATTTCGTATTCATTTTTTCCTCAACATTTTCTCATTTTCAAATGTTTTCTCTAGAGTCTATTCTATTTTACGCATTGTTTTTATTCAACGTTACTATGATTCTTATATATATTTCAAGTATTTTATTAATTTTTCCATTATTTTTATATTTTACGAAACTAAATAGGGAAAAAGATAAAGAATGCCCAATTTTTCAAATAACAAATCATCTCTACAAAATTACAATTATCTCACAATACATGATTATAATCCCTGTTTCATCAATAATTGTTTTTATTTTTGCTTTTCCTTATTTTGATAAAATAAAGGAAAACTTTTGGATTACTGCTATTATAGCAACTCCAATGATGCTTCTAGCAATTTTTTATGCTTTTAATCAAATAGTTGTTCCAATTCAAAATCTTCTAATATTCCTTTTGGCTTTTCAAAGATTCCTCCTTTATTTTTTTCCAAATTCTGAAAAGTATATCGTTCCCTCTGAAACGTCTTTTAACAAACTTATGAAATTTTTGTACTTCGTATCTTCGGGAAATTTTGTCTATTTTTTGTTTGGATGTATCAAAATGTATTATTTTGGAATAAACCGAGAACAATATTTTGTTTCGGACGCATGGAGTACAACTGCAGTAACTTATATAACATTGGATGTTTTTGTGATGTGTTCCTCAATTTTTTATATATTTATTTTGATAAGTGTTCGAAAAATAACAAGTATGGGTTCGAATTTTATGAAAACCCGCCCAGAAAAAGTTATAATTTATCAAACATTGGTTTTAATAATTGTTAAACTAATTGGGTTTCCAGCAATTTATTTTATGTTTTATTTTTGGCGTACTTTTGACAACTTGCATCAGATATTTATTTTAATCAAGGTTAGTTTTAAAAATTCAAGCTCAAAATTTTTTTTAGTTTTCAGATTGACTATCCTCTATTTTTCATTGATGTTTTAACAACTCCAATAGTATTCCAAGTCACTTATATATTTTGCAACAAAACTAATCTTGAAAAATTGTTGAAATTGAATTTTAGAATATTGAAAACCTGGAGATTTATTTGTTGTGGGGCGTCTTCAAATAACATCGAACCAGCTAAATTGCACAATTTGGGTGAGAATTCAGTTACATAATTTTTTCAAAAAATTGAAAGAATAGATGGTACTGAGATGACGTTTGTTGGTTTATTTTTGAATAAATTTTTTTTCTTAAAACTTGTCTGTGTTTTCGAGGAAAAACATGGGCTGAGTTGCTACTAGAATTTTTTTTTTAACTGGAACCTTTCAGGAGCACCTTATTGCTATCAATACAAAATTCTCTGACGGAACACCACCCCTTTAATGAGACATAGATTATTTAAAAAATAAATAAATTCAAAACAAACTGAAAATCGCGTGCATAAAACCATGAAAAAATTAATCTACCTATGAAATATTTCATGGTTTGTTTTTCAATAAAATGTGGAAGCTGATCCTATAGCTTCAAGTGTAATTCAAAGCTTCAATCATTTGAACATAGTAATATATTTTTCAATGAAGCTCAAATCTCACCTGTTAGTTTTGTCCCCCCCCCAAACCCCAAAATAAACTAACTTCACTGGCCCGTTCCGTTAAAAGATGTTGAGTTCTTTGAATGTTCTGTCCAAACGAACCATCTTCTTGTTCGGAAGCCTGAAACTTCTACATTCTTTTTCTCAAAATTTTCGCCTATTCTTAAACTTACATCAGAAAATGTCAATTATGGATTTTATGGGACCGCTGCATTCTGTGACGGTTGTGTCTGAAAAAAAATAAGAGAATTAAAAATCAAACCACCCCATTAATAACTTTTTCTGCGCTGAAAAAAAAACAACTCGAAAACTAGAAAAAAGCAAAAAATACAAATGTCGTGCAAAAAAAAATAAAACAAAAACAACGATACTCCGCGTGCACGTTGTTTAGCGTGTTTATTTTGTTGTTTCTTTACAGGGTAGACGAGAGAGTGTGGGAAATAGAGAGAGGGTTATAGAGAGGGAGAGAGAGAGAGAGATGTATGTTTTTTATTTGAATAGGAATTATTGATTGAACGTTTTTTTTCGAACTTAATCATTTTTCTGGTTTTTTTTCAGAGCAGAAAAAGTTATTAATGGGGTGGTTTGGTACATTTTTTAATTTTCTTATTTTTTTCAGAGACAACCGTCACAGAATGCAGAGGTCCCATAAAATCCACAATTATCATTGTCTGATGTAAGTTTAAGAATAGGCGAAAATTTTGAGAAAAAGAATGTAGAAGTTTCAGGCTTCCGAACAAGAAGACGTTTCGTTTGGACAGGAGATTCAAAGAAATCAACAACTTTTCACGGAACGGGCCAGTCAAGTTAGTTTGTTTTGAGGTTGGGGGGGGGAGGAACAAAACTAACAAGTGAGATTTAAGCTTCATTGAAAAATATTGGGTAAAGTTTTTTATTCAAAATTACTATTGATGTCATTCATGGAACCATTCCTAATTTAGCCACGAGTCATTTTTCGATCAAAAAACTTGAAATTTTTCATGAATCTGATTCTAAATTTCTATTTGTCATAAAAAACTTCTGACTAACTCAGATTATTTTTTATTTCAAAACAAATGTCTAATCAGACGCAACAAAATTTAAATTTAAAATCAAAAATTTATCACGTACAAACAGATGTCACATGTATAACTGATTCTTTCTTTCTGTAATCCTTCTTAACCATAATTTTTAAATCCTCTATAAGGTCTTTTTTGAATGCAGAAGTTGCAAAAAACATCGAAACTACCACAAAACTTCCATGAATTTGAACGATAATTTGACAAATTTGAACAATTGCTGGATTGAACCAGTTTATAAAAAATGAACTTTGATTGATTGTTGATGGAATTGTATACATCAAAAATGATATTGAAAATTGAACCAATAAACTATTCAAAAGGTTTCGCTGGAAGTTAGCGTTTCTCGAATTTTGCTTCTTGAACTTCTTTTGAATTATGATAATTGTTGCAATCGGCATAAAATATAATAACAAAGTTGTGACAGTAAAAACCAGCAAAAGTGGAAGATTATGAGATGCACCCGTAACATTTTTAACACTTGAAATATAACAGAAATCATCGTCTCTCCAAAAAACTTCTGGAAATCCTGTAAAGTTTTCTGCATATTCCAGACGATCTTGCGATGTTCCTTGATGAATAACTTCTTTGGTATAAAAAATGAATCCGATAACATATAAACTGTAGAAAAAAAGAGTTCCAAAACGATCATGGGGTTTATACCAAGAGCTGGGCCAGATGGAACTTTTTAAACGGTAGAAAAATAAATGACTTATCGAAACTGGAAGAGCGTGCGCTAAACAACCCAAAATACTTTGCCAAATCACTGATGGAATTCCAAAATATCCAATGAATCCTGTTGGGCACGCAATTTGTATTGGGGCGAACCAAATCGTGGCGAGACCAGATGTTACATTCTCAAAAAGACAGTTCCAAATAATTTTGGATAATAGGAAAAATCGATAATTATTTCGGATATGTCGATGTGCACGGTATAACATATAATAAATTGCATAACTATAAATTGGAAAAGAGAATATGAGGTCTAAATAACATAAGAATGTGAAGATTTTGAATAAGTTCAAATATGGTGCGTAATTATTCATCTTATGATTTGGAATGTGAAAAAGGTAAAAGAGTTGAAAATTTAAATTTTCATGGTTGAAAAGACATAAATAATTATGATGAAGTCTGGGAGTAATCGGGTAAAACACTATGTCAGCAGCTCAATACAAAAATTAATTGTTTGGGAGACGCAGACATTTAACACAGACAGAGATAACTAAAATAAGCAGACACAAAAATAAGCAGACACAAAAATAAGCAGACACAAAAATATGCAGACACAAAAATAAGCAGACACACAGATAAGCAGACACAAAAATATGCAGACACAAAAATAAGCAGACACAAAAAATAAGCAGACACAGAATATAAGCAGACACAAAAATAAGCAGACACAAAAATAAGCAGACACACACACACAAAACATAGCCTTTGGCCGTCCTGCTTTTTTGTCGAACACTGCGTTTATAGACCCCATCGGCATCGAAGCCTTTCGAACATTTCATTTTTTTTTGAATTCAGAAAGTGTGTTATTGTCTTGATAGATTTCACTTGAACTTTTGTAAATTGTATCTTCTATCCGAATTAAAAAAAAATCAAATTCTAAATTTTGTTTTTTTTTTCATTGACGTTGCAGGTTATCATGCTTTAATAAAAAAATCTTCATCATTCATGCAAAAAATCTGCTCATTTGTTTTTCATTTCTCTTTTTTGCACAAATTTTATTTCTATTCAAAACATGTCGCATGACTATTCACCTTATCTTCAAATTTTCAAAATTTACACAATTTTGAGTCATATGGATGTTATCCTTAGTTTTCCAATTTATAGTTATGCAATTTATTATATGATTTTTTGTGCTAACCGACACATCAAAAATAATTATCGATTTATCTTGTTAGCCAACATTACTTGGAATTTTCTATTTGAGTCCTTGTCATCGGGTCTTGCCACGATTTGGTTTTCACCTATACAAGTTCTCTGTCCAACAGGGTATATCAAATATTTTGGACTAAATCCAGTAATTTGGGAAAGTTTTCAATTTGGCCTAAGTCATGCACTTCCAGTTTCAATTATTCATTTATATTTTTATCGTTTAAAAAGTGCGATTTGGCCAAATCCTTGGTATCAGATACTGGACCGATATGGAATTATTTTTCTGATTTTTTGGTATATTTTAGGATGTTTTTTTTACACACAAGAAGTTGTTTTGGGCGCAGGAAATTCTGAAGATCGATACATGTATGCTGAAGGTTCAACGGGATTACCCGAAGTTTTTTGGAGGAATGATTGTTATATTTCAAATATGAAAACAGATGATAATTTCACCTATAACATTCCTATTTTTCTATTGTTCTTAGTCAACACAATAACTCTTTACACTTTGCCAATATTCACAGTATCCCTCATTTTCAAAAAATTCCAAAACAATTCTACAAATCAACGAAAGCTTCTGCGCAGTCTGATAATTCAAACTCTCATATTTTTCATCATGTTCACAATTCCTCATAATATACTACAAAGCACTTATTTTATCGATTGGTTCAATCCAAACATAACTCTAAGCTGTCAAATAATTCTACAATCTCATGGAAGTTTTGTGGTTATTGCGATATTTTTGACGACTCCGGGATTCAGAAAAGATTTAAGTTTAGGGAAGAAAAATGGATTTGTGGATCAGCAAGGAAGGAGGGTTTCTTCAATTTTTGTTCAAACATAGGAAAAACAATTTCCCAAAATAATCACATTTTACTGATAATATGCAACGATGTTGTAGTCATTTGTAAATTATGTCCCGATTCAGTTTTCGAATTTAATTTCAGCTTTCGTTGCAACTTTTTGATAAATAGTTTCACTGAAATATTAAGAGTAACGTTTTTCTCTCAAAAGATTACTCACAACTTCGTTTCAATTGCTTATTTGTTAACAACATTGCCAACGTCGAGAATGATCCGTGTTGATAAAAACAAATTGTCAAAAAATGCATAAAAATCTGCCATTTTTCCATCGACAGTCTCAACAAAAAAGCACCAAAAAATATTAAAAGAGGTGTGGCCAAAAAGAGTACATGCACACCGAGTTGGATGAATAAACTTCGAAGAAAACTTTTTTGGACTACTAGAGTTCGGCTGGAAAATATTGAGGAGTTGGAGGATATTGCATGAGAAGATGCAAAGGACATCAGATTTTGAGCGCTTGCGGCGATTGCGGTGGAAAATGTGGCGGAGATTGCGAAGAGTATAGTTTTGGATGAGTCGAGATTGAATACAATACAATTATCACAGAATATGAAGTTTGGGAGAGGTCCATCGGTCTGGAAATTATTTAGTCTGTTTTGAAGTTAGACTAAAAAAAGTAGACTTGTGTAAACAAAGGAATTCAGAACACAAAAATCACATTTTCAAATTTCCCTTGTAACTTTTTCATAGTATGTGAATTACAAAGCCTCGCTGAAAATCAATTACCTTATCAATTTTCAGTTTATAATCCCGTTGGTCTTCAAAATCCTCATACGAATAAATAAAACTGAAAAACACCAAAAGTTGAGTCAAACTATAAAAATAGTTCAGAGCTTTAGAAATCTTCAATGTTTTTTGTGGAATAAAAGAAGCTACAGATTTCATTCGATATTCTAGTAAAACTATAATTGTTTGTGCATTTGATAAAAGAAATACCAGAAAGAAACCAACAGACATAGCTGGATAATTAAACATTAAACCAAATCCACATAAACTCATCCAAGGTGGAGTTAGCATAAATTTCCAGATTATTGTTAGATAATTTTCGAAGAACATATTTGAAATTGTATGAATGAGCAATAATGTTTGATATTTTCGAAATGTTTCGGGACATTTCAATTTCAGTGCGAGAATTCCAATGATATAAATTGAATTTGATAAAACTGATGAGATTTTCAAAAGATCTAGAAAAATATCAAAGCCTATAAAACCTTGATGACAAGTTTCATTTGGCGAAAACATTCTGAAAAATATTCGAGAATGGTTGGGTTTTTGATTCAGTGTTTTGTTTTGTTTTGTTTTAGAGTCACATTGTCTAAATAATTAGAAATTTCTAAGAAATGTTAGAAAAATGTGTAAGCTCTGGTGATAACTTTGTTTTTGCTGTAAAATATATAACTTCTGACTGCCACGTCACAGCACAAGCATTCGAAAAACATCTGATCAACAGTAACCTCGAGCGCCTTTGGTGCAAGAATAAATCACACTTCAATCATTGAAAAACCCAGCCAAAACTTGAATAGGCGCAGTCTCAATCCTATTTGTGAATGATTTTTTAAAAATAATTATTTTATGAAAATCTTGTAATATTCTGAATCATCTGTTAGAATACAAAAAATGTGGAATTCATTTTCAAATTATTATACTGCAAAAATATTGCGGAGTTTATTATCTGCCTCAGTGTTTGATGACCAATTCAAACGTTGCCGGATTTTTCGGAAAAATTGAATCACTGAAAATTGAATTAAATTTCAAAATCTTTTTCAAAAATTCAATAAATTAACTCACAATTTCGTTTCAATTGTTTATTTGTTGACAACATTGCAATCGTAGAAAACGATCCGTGTTGAAAAAAACAAATTGTCAAAAAATGCATAAATATTTGCCATTTTTCCATCGACAGTCTCAACAAAAATGCAAAAAAGAAAAAGAGAATTGGAGCGGCTAGAAATAACATATGAACACCGATTTGGATGAATAAACTTTGGAGAAAACTTTTTTGAACAAGAATTGTTCGTTTCGAAAATATTGCGGAGTTTGAGGATAATGCGTAATACGAGGAAAATGCCATTAGAAGAATAGCGTTACCAGCGATTAGAACAGAAAATGTTGAGGATATTGCGAAGTTTATAGTGTTTTGAGAGTCAAGTTTGAAGACGAGACAGTTTTCACAATATATAAAATTTGGAATTGGGCCATCGGTCTGGAATTTTAAAGTTAAATTCGCAAATTTTGCTAAACAGGGATAAATTACATTTTTTGGAGATAAAGTCATGTTTTTCAATTAGAAACTCTTTGATTCGTTTTTTTTATTCTGAAAATAACGAAAGATAATCCAAAGGTGGTTTTCCGATTTTTTAAAGTAAAATTGTTGAAAAAAGTGAGAAACATCTTCAAAATTGAATCTTTCAAAACGCTCTTATTCAATATTTCTGGTAGCTAATTTTGATAGTTGTTATGTCACATCTCGGCCAATCCGTTGTGGACCAGAGTAGAATTTTTGAAAATATCTGAATTTGAGCATTTCAGAGGGGCAAAAACTGAAAATTTACAGTTTTTACATTGAAAAAATGTTAGCGTGCAATTTTGACTTTTGGAAACCACGATTTTGGCCGAGGTGTGTGTTATGTTGTAAAAATTTCAAAATAAATCATTTACTTCATTGAGTTGAAGTTTATAATCAGTTTGCTCTCGAAAATCCTCATAAGCAAGAAGAAAACAAAAAATAACCAAAAACTGCGTCACGGTATAAAAATATTTCATAAATCTCGCAATCCTCGCAATTTTCCGATGAATCAAAGAAATAACAGATCTCATTCGATGTTCTACTAAAATTATAATTGTTGTACCGTTTGCCAACAAAATTAAAATGAATGATCCAGAATCAATTGCTGCAAAATTATAAATAATTCCAAACCCACAAACACTCATCCAAGGTGGAGTTATTATAAATTTCCAAACACTTGACAAATAATTTTCGAATAACATGTTTGATAATGTATGAATAAGCAACAAATTTTGATATTTTCGAAAAGTATCAGGACATTTATATTTTAGTGCAAAAATTCCGGTGATATAAATAAGATTTGAGAAAACTGATGAGATTTTCAAAGATCTAGATAAATATCAAAACCGATGAGCCCTTCATGACAAGTTTCATTTGGCGAAAACATTGTAAAAAAATATTTTGAAAATAAAAATTCTTATGTTTTTTCTAGTCATGTGTCACTAATCAGCGTTTCACATTTGGTATGTTTGAAAATAATCAGAAATTTAGAAACTTATGATATACAGTTTTTGTTATTTTTTGTTAATAAAACCCCTTCCTAGAATTTATTTTTTACTGGAATTATAAGTTCAAAAGACACTTGTCAGTATTTTGAGTTCTTGAATTCTTTAGAAATGTTTTATAGTCGAAAAAATCGAAAAAATCATCTAGATAAGGAAAATCTGCTTATGCTTATCAGATTTTCTGACCAGGAAAAAAGCTTTAAAAAACAAAAAAAGTCCGGATTTGTCCTAATAGGTCTGAGCTTCTGATTATGTGCAACTTTATTATTACACGTCGTGCCAGAAAAATGGGAAAAGATAATTTCGTGGAGAGGCAGACATTTTGTGTGGTCTCGCAGCGATGCACCTGAGGGACCGGGGAGAGTACGGTTTGAAGCTTGGTCTCGCAGCGATTCACCTGAGGAACCGGGGAAAGTACGGTTTCTGCAATTGGTCTTGCAGCGATTCACCAGAACGACCGGGGAGGAGTACGGTGTCTTTTTTTCTCTGCGTCTCCTCGGATTTGTGTGGTGGCACGACGTGATTAGCCTAGCCACTCAAATTTGCTCACAATTCATAGATGAGAAAAAGTCAGAAAATATTTCAGACTCTCAGAGATTTTATCGAAAATGTGTAGCATATCTGCTGCAAAGGGTGTACCCAACTGCTGCAAAGGGTGTACGGTTTTTCGGTTTTTCCACGAAGTGCTACGACAATAAACATGGACTAGAATTAATGAAACTCCTTATTTCCACAGATTTGAACACACTGATCACGAATATGTAATCAGTTTTCAAAATGGTTCAGTAGTTTTTTGCATTTTGATGCATTCTGTCTCACACCCATTGCAGCTGTTTGTTCTTTAGTGGGTCGACGTGCATAAACTTGATTTTCAAAAAAAAATGCCGAAAAACCATCTTGATAAAGCTCGTGAAATCTGATTTTCTGACTATAAAAACTTTTTAAATCATCTCCGCCAAAAAACCTGTTAAATATATCTTATAAATATAATGCTACGGTCAATTTTTCCCGAAAAAATGTCGAAGAAGGGGCATCTTCAGGGAATTCGTGCGATTGCTATAATTTCAGTTCTAGCTTTTCATTTTTTCCCTAATTTTTTTCCCAATGGTTTTCTGGGAGTTGATCAGTGAGTTCTTATTGTTCTCTCCAAATTTGTTTTTTTTTTGATTTTTTTAAATTCAGATTTTTCGTGCTTTCTGGTTATTTGATGTGCTCAATTCTTTCCAGAAATGCTCAAAATAAAAATCAATCAATAACTTCAAAAATTCTGGATTTTTACCAACGGAGACTTTGTCGGATTCTTCCAAATTATTATTTTCTAATTTTAATCAATATTTTTCTATTGATTTTTTCTTCAATTTTTCCTGACACATTCATTGAAACAAATCAAAAATCAGCAAAACTATCAATATTTTTCATTTCAAATGATTTTTCGAATTTGGAAGATGATTATTATATTCTGCTGAAAATTGCTGAGAATCTTTTCACACATACTTGGTCACTTTGTGTTGAAATTCAATTTTATTTTATGATTCCTCTAGTTTTCTATGCATTGTCGTCTTTTGATGACTCACATGAGAAGAAATATCGATTATTTATGATTTACCTTCTTTTCTCAATAATCTCATTGATTTTTTATTTGATTTCACCAAGAAGCACAGCATTTTATAGTGTTTTCGCGAGAATTTGGCAATTTTTCGCGGGATTTTTAGTGTATTTTTGGTCTGAATTTGAGAGTGGAAATGGCGAAGATTCAGAAAAACTGTTAACTTCTGAGAAAAAAAGTTCTGAAGGTGAAAAAGAGAAAAAAAATTATGAGAGTTTACAAGCTTGGTTATTATTAGTTACAATTTTAATGCTTTTTGTTGGTTTTGAATATCCCGAAAGGATTGTAAGGTAAATGAAAGGCATATATTTCATTTTACAGGGATCACTAAAGTCTATCATTTAAATTAGTCTTTTTTTCACATTTTCAATTTTTCAGAATTGCTATGACAATAATAACCGCCTTGTTAATATTAATCGCTGAAAACAATTTAATATTATCAAATAAGTATATGATTTATATTGGAAATATTTCATATTCTCTATATTTAATTCATTGGCCAATTTATTGTTATTCAAAATTCTACGAGTTACCTCAACTCCCGTTTTTAATGCTATCCATTTTTTTGGGAATTTTAATCTATGAATTTTATGAGAAATGGTATACAACAAAAATCGATAGAAAATCACAAATGATATTATCAACGGTTTTATTGGTTTTTTGTGTTCTAGCAATATGGAGAAGAGAAATTCTGAATATTTATACGAAACAGGAGAAATCGAAAAGTTTTTGGGTTGGAGATTCCAAAAAATTGAGTTTGGACAAAATAATGGAATTGAATACAGAGTGGACTTCACGGGAAATGGAATTTCTAGAGTATGAAGAATGCGATTATAAAAATCAGGATTTGAAGCCATTTGGATTATGCCATTTCAAAGTGAGCTATGACGTGGAAATTATGAAAAACAGTTTAGACATGGATTCAGAACAAATTAATACCTTGGCATAGGCTTTAAATGTAAATTTAGATTTATCCAAAAGCTTATGCTTATTTGGTATCAAACAAACAAAGAGTTCCATACAGTAACTAAAGCCTGTTTGATAAAAAAATTCTAATTTTGCTTCTAAATTTTATAGTAATCTAGTAAAGAATGTCTTCTTTCCAGAATCTCTCTTCGACTGCTCCATTGAAAATTCTGATTATTGGAAATAGTTATGCAATGAACTTTGCGCCATTAATTTTGAAAGCATGCGGCCAAAAATCTAATCTTATTTGGCTTGCTTCAGAATCTAGTTGTGATTTTTTATATCCAGCCTATTCAGAAAGAAAATGCCAAAATATGTTCGAAAACCCGTATGAAACAATTCAAAAAATGCAATTCGATTATATTTTTTTGATTTCGAAATGTGGAAATTATTGTGAAAATGATAATTCGGAAAATGCGGGAATCGACATCAACTTAGAGTTTGCCAAATCACAAATTGCGAGAATTAAAAACTTTGTGAAGCGCAAAATTTTCATCATGAAAGCTGTGACAATTCCGGACGGAATTATAAATCTTAACAAGTTTTTGAAAAATGGATCAAGTTTTGATAAAATTGATGTGAGTTATGAAAACGAATGGGCCTGCGAAATCGGACTTTACTCAATTCCTGAGTCACCGAGCCAAAAATCCCACGATTCATTTTTTTCAGAAGTACTATTCAACTCGATTAAAACATCACAAAAAAATCGGCGATGTTCGCCATCAAAAACTTGCCGAATTTTGCGGCTCAAAATGTGAGCATTTCGACGCATTTGAAAATTTTGCTCGAAATCCCTATGCTCCGGAAATATTTCGATTTTTTGATGACCGTGGTTTGAGTTATATGGCTGGAGGTGGCCATTTTCCACCGTATTCTTGGCCAAAAATTCAGCCGATTTTTGATAGAATTTGTGAGAAAATGTAGAACTGAATGAATTTTTTTTTCAAATTTCAAATTATAAACAAAACCATTTCCCAGAAATACACACCGTAGGCCATAATGAAATAATATTCTGTGGAACTTTGATAATATAAGTAGATAGAATCTTTAAAAATAGAAAAACAAGTTACTGAATTTCGGTTTTTTGTGATCTAACACGTTTGATCTGATCAGCAATCTACGATAGCGTCACATTAAATCACATCAAGAAAAATTGGAAAATCTCCAACAAAACTACAAAAAACAGACTGTATTGTACTTAAAAATTTCTGCTAAAAAAACACTCAAAATTTCTTGGTCTGTGTTTTTTTCTGTATATATTTTCACACTGCAAAATAAAAATTTTCTGAATTTTCTTGCAAAAAGTGTTTGAATAAGTTTTCAACCTGAATTTTCACTTTATATTTTTTTTTAATTTCAAATTCAGAACTACAATTTGGAAATTCTGCAAGAAAAAAGTAATATTTTTTAAAATTTCGTGGTCTGTGTTTTTTTCTCGAATCTGTAAATATTTTCGTTTTTGCCCTTTTTGTTTTGATGACAAACAAAAACTAACCCGTATAAAAAACAAGATTTTTTTCTCATGTTCCCTAACTTTACTATTTTGCTTTAAAAATCTTCTCAAAGCCATCTAAAAATTCTGAAAAATGTCGAGATTTTCTGGAAAAGTTGTGATTGTTACTGGCTCTTCTAATGGGATTGGCAGAAGTGCGGCTATATTATTTGCAAAAGATGGTGCCAAAATCACAATTTCCGGAAGAAATGCGGAGAGACTCGAAGAAACCAAGAAATTAATTTTGTCTCAAGGAATCTGCCCCGAAAATATAAATTCCGTTTTGGGAGATATAACAAAATCTGAAGATCAAAAAATCTTGATTGATTCGACCCTCCAAAAATTCGGAGGAAAAATCGATATCCTGGTGAATAATGCGGGAGCCGCAATGCCGGATACAACTGGAGTTTCGGGTGTCGAAAGTGATATTTCGAATTTTGAGCGAAACTTGGCGGTTAATTTGAACAGTGTTATTGGATTGGTTCAGAAGGCAAAACCGTATTTGGAGAAGAGTAAAGGAGATATTGTAAATGTTTCGAGTATTGCTTCAGGACCGGCGGCCGTGAGTTTAGAAGGGGGAAAATTATACCGTGGCCTGAAAGCCAACAATTTTTTTTCGGATTTCAGACCATGGGCCTGAATTTAGTGGTCTAGAAAATGTGATTTTCTAGGTAATTCCATCAGGTCCCTCAATCTCTAATTTTTCCACTCCCAATTCAACCAAAAACGTACCTTCCATCTCCAAAGTGCAAAATGTTCAATTTCCTTTGTTCTTTCCGTTGAATTATTCATAACGTTTGCGCAAAATATGCTGAAATTTCCAAATTAAGCACATTTTCAGCATGTTGGTGCAATGTATTACTCAATGGCAAAAGCAGCACTCGATCAATTTACCCGAAATGTCGCAATTGAATTGATCGCATCGGGAGTTCGTGTAAATTGTGTTCGTCCTGGAGTTGTGACAACTGGTTTTATGCAAGCGATGGGCGCTACTGAACAAGCATCTGATGAATTTTATAAATTGTTTGGGTCGCGAAAGGATTGTGTTCCTGCTGGGCGTCTCGGAACCCCTGAAGATATTTCTCACCTTATCCTGTTCCTCGCTGATCGAAAATCATCATTTTACATCATTGGTCAAGTAATTACAATCGATGGTGGAAGTTCTTTAATGAATGTGCTCGCTAGTTCATTTGAAACATAAAAATAATTTGTCTATTTTCAAAATAAATTTTATTTCCGCGAAATTCGACACCAAACACGCCAAGCAAACACTGACGCATTTTGTGTGCATTTTGTGTGCAGGCTGCAGGTTTTTTAACTGTAGATTGACTAAAGATGCAAACGCGCTCTAGCGCACAACGCGAGGGTGTTTGAATTTATTTGTTTGTTCTCTGTGTTTTGTAAATCAATTTTTTTGGTGTTTTCGACTGTTTTTTCAGTTTTTTGAGTGATTTTAGCATTTTCTGGAAGAAATTTAGTCAGCCAGTGATGATTTTTCAGTGAAAAATATAGCCCGTCAGTAACTCGAGTACTGAGTACTGAGTATACTGAGTACTGAGTATTTGCAAAATACTCAGTACTCAGTATTTGCGAGTACTGAGTACTTGAAAATACTCAGTACTCAGTATACTCAGTATTTTGAGTACTGAGTATACTGAGTATACTCAGTAACTGAGTACTCGAAAATACTCAGTACTCAGTATTTTGGAAATACTCAGTACTGAGTACTGAGTATACTGAGTATGTCAGTACTCGGAATACTCGATTTTAAAGGCATGTTCCACCAAAAAAAAAATTTTTTTGAAAATGAGGTATTTGGGCACGGGGAACATTTTGGTGAGGTATACGGTCGGGAACAGACTTTTAAAGGCACATGCCAGGTTATTACAAATTTTCCGAGATAATTTTTTCAAACTATCATAACTTTTTTATTTTGGAAGCTTTTTTGAAAATTCGACAACCATTTTGACGGTCTTGAAGCGGGCTACATTTTTGGTGTTGACACCAACTACCGTACTTCGCTCCTAAGAGGTGAAAAATACATTTTTATTCATATTTGTGTCAAAAATCGACATTTTCGAGAGAAAAAGCGTGTTTTTCACCTCTTAGGAGCGAAGTACGGTAGTTGGTGTCAACACCAAAAATGTAGCCCGCTTCAAGACCGTCAAAATGGTTGTCGAATTTTCAAAAAAGCTTCCAAAATAAAAAAGTTATGATAGTTTGAAAAAATTATCTCGGAAAATTTGTAATAACCTGGCATGTGCCTTTAAAAGTCTGTTCCCGACCGTATACCTCACCAAAATGTTCCCCGTGCCCAAATACCTCATTTTCAAAAAATTTTTTTGGTGGAACATGCCTTTAAAATCGAGTATTCCGAGTACTGACATACTCAGTATACTCAGTACTCAGTACTGAGTATTTCCAAAATACTGAGTACTGAGTATTTTCGAGTACTCAGTTACTGAGTATACTCAGTATACTCAGTACTCAAAATACTGAGTATACTGAGTACTGAGTATTTTCAAGTACTCAGTACTCGCAAATACTGAGTACTGAGTATTTTGGAAATACTCAGTACTCAGTATACTCAGTACTCAGTACTCGAGTTACTGACGGGCTATAGTGAAAAACACACATTTCGAGGACGTTTTCGGATTTTCAGTCAATCTAACGTGGAGAATTTTTAGTCAATCTATTATTTGATTTTTTTTTCGAGTTTTTGGGCTGGAAAAATGGGTTGATAAATTGAATTTGAGATTTTCAGTCAATCTAACGTGGAGAATTTTTAGTCAATCTATTATTTGATTTTTTTTTCGAGTTTTTGGGCTGGAAAAATGGGTTGATAAATTGAATTTGAGATTTTCAGTCAATCTAACGTGGAGAATTTTTAGTCAATCTATTATTTGATTTTTTTTTCGAGTTTTTGGGCTGGAAAAATGGGTTGATAAATTGAATTTGAGATTTTCAGTCAATCTAACGTGGAGAATTTTTAGTCAATCTATTATTTGATTTTTTTTCGAGTTTTTGGGCTGGAAAAATGGGTTGAAAAAAAAATTATATTGAAATTATTGTTCTGGAAATGATTTTGAGTTCTTGAAATAGTTTTTATTCTTGAAATAGTTTTTGACGACTTCGAAGGAATTGAGTCTCGATTAAAAAACATACCGTAGTGAAAATGATGGAACAAACACTTTGGGAGAAGTTCGTGGTGAGATATTACTACAGTAATTTCTAACTCAAAATTGTGGAAAAAAACAAGTAAAACCGTTTTTATGTTTTTTTCCCCCTAATTGTCAAAATGATCTCTTGAAACACAATCAAAAACCACCAACTGCTGCACAAGTAATGCATCACATGGATAGAAAAGTAAACAACCTTTTTTTTCTTTTGTGTGATCTCATGTTTTTCAGAAAAAAAATCCAAGAAAAAGAAAATGTCCGGATGGTCCAATCGAAGTTTTGAAAAATAATGGAAATAATTGTTCAATCTGTACGCTTTGTCGTAATGTGATTCTCCCAACAGCAACACAAATTTGGAAATGCAATAGATGCAATTACAAAGTTCATGGAAAATGTGCTGAGGATAAAGTATCAGAAACTTGTGCAACATGTCGGAACGGAGAGTACGAAGAAATGGATTGATTATTTATTATTTCATTTGAACTTCTCAAGATTTTTCTCTTCTCAATTTTCTGATATTTTATTGTTGTTTTCGAGCAACATTCACGTCGTATTACTGTCAAATAATTTAGTCATTTTCTCGAAATTCTTATTTTTTATTTATTTTTAAAAGTATTACTGTCAAATAGTTCAATTGTTTCAGTCATCCTTTTATTTCTTTCAATATGTATTCTCATGTTAAATAATAATCTTAGAGAATAAAATTTTGTTTGCTTTTGGACAATTTAATTTTAACTAACAGAACAAATGCTGTCAAATGCGAAAGAAAATTTTTTCGAGCCCAAAAACTCGAAAAAAAATCAAATAATAAATTGACTAAAAATTCTCCACGTTAGATTGACTTAAAATCTCAAATTCAATTTATCAACCCATTTTTCCAGCCCAAAAACTCGAAAAAAAATCAAATAATAGATTGACTAAAAATTCTCCACGTTAGATTGACTGAAAATCTCAAATTCAATTTATCAACCCATTTTTCCAGCCCAAAAACTCGAAAAAAAATCAAATAATAGATTGACTAAAAATTCGCCACGTTAGATTGACTGAAAATCCGAAAACGTCCTCGAAATGTGTGTTTTTCACTGAAAAATCATCACTAGCTGACTAAATTTCTTCCAGAAAATGCTAAAATCACTCCAAAAACTGAAAAAACAGTCGAAAACACCAAAAAAATTGATTTACAAAACACAGAGAACAAACAAATAAATTCAAACACCCTCGCGTTGTGCGCTAGAGCGCGTTTGCATCTTTAGTCAATCTACGGTTAAAAAACCTGCAGCCTTTTGTGTGCATTTTTTTACTTTTGTTTTTTTTTTCGAAAAAAAATTCCTTTTTCCTTCTCTTCCAAAAAATATTATTTTTCTCACCACACCAAACGAAAAATGCCAAAGCATTAAAAAAATTGCTGCGCGAGGCAGAAAATCGATAGTTTTTCTCTCTTTTTTTCAAAAAAAAAAAAGACTGCACGAAAAGCAAAAACGAGCTCTATTTATGGCTCTTTTTCTTGTGTTTTTTGTGTTGTAGATTGGGCGAAAAAGGAAAACACAACGAGCGTGTCGTTGTTGAAGAATATTATTTATATTAGCTCATCATCATCAACATGTTTTTGTCGTGTTTCTATGGTTTTTTGAATCTGAAACGGATTCGTGGTTTGATTTTCTTAGTTTTCGTTTCGAAATAAATAAGCTGAAGATTAGCCTAATGAACTTTAGGCTAAATCGTCTTTAAGACGTGAGCTATGGCGTGGAAAATAAAAAAGCCATTTCATTTCATTTTTAAAATTCAAAACATGTAAAATTGAATTTGAACGTGGCTTATGAAATAGGCGTGATTTCCGAATGACACTTTTCATTTTTAGTTTTATTTCATTCTGAAAATGGTGAAGTCTTTTATTGCCGATCTAAAATGGTGAGCAGATCAATTTTTCCCAGAAAACTCCGAAAAATTGTACCTCGATTTGTTTTTTTCTCTTTTTCCCTGAAAATCTAGTTTTAATGGAATTTCCGGATCTCTGAAACTTTCCCGCTTTTCAAATCTTGATCAGATTAGATGTGAGATAGGATGTTTCTTCAGATTTTGAATCCAAAATATTTGGTTATTTTTTTATTCTGCCGCCAGCATAATCTTCTTTCAAAAAGTCTTTTTCAGAAACCTTTCCGAAAATTATATCATCAGCCTTATTTCGAAAAGGTTATTTTCCAGTTTTCTTCGTATCTGAAGTCTGTATCCGATTAAGCTAATTCGAAAATAATTAGAGGTTTCGTCACAACATAAGCCTTCAATCGTTTTTCCCCGAAATTGTTAGTCATTTTCTAGCCCGAGTTCTTTTAGTCATTGTCAGTCAGGAGATCGAGCTAAGAATAGATTTCTCTGTCGGCAACAATTACTAATGTCACCAACCTAATTTCGAAAAGGTCATTTGGTTGTTTTTTAGCATTTTCTAACTAGGAATCCTGATTTTGTTGATTTTTCGTCGCAGTTTTCAGATTTTTTACACTAGAAGTCAGAAGCTTCTAGAGTTTCGCCGTCACAAATATTTACCGTTAAGAATTTAGAGTGAGGAAGCTTGAAATAAACATAATTTGAACTAGGAAATCAATTTTAAATCGAATTCATTAAAAAATAACGAGTCTGGAAAATAAAAGTGGTAGACCCAGAATTTCTTAACCAATTCTCACTTTAACAATCTGAAAATATTTTCCAAAGGCCGAGATTCAAACCTAGAACCCCAGCCATTTTACTCATTTCCATCACAATTTCCATCTTATTTATTAGCAAGAAAAAAAAACAAGAAAACCCGCCGCAGGCTATTTTTCTCCTTTTGTCCTCGACGTCCTCCAGAACACAATAATCATCATTCAAATACGTATATGTATATTTACACACACCGACAACGACGCCGTCGCCAGCACCCAAAAATATACATACATATATATTCCAGCAGTAATCTTGCTTACTACTCTACTTCCATCCAGAATCGTCTTCTTTTTCTTTTTGGTCGCCGCTCGCTCGCGCGAATCTTCATCGATCGCTTCGCATGCGCCGCGTGCTCTTTTTGTCTCTCCGCTCTCTACTCTCTCACCCCCTTTTCGTGCTTCAGAATTCAGTGAGAATAAAAAAATGGAGAAGAAGGAGGCAGCAAAAAAGACGACTTTTTTGCCTAGTCTTCGCTTTTTTCAGTTTTTGTACTCTTTTTTCTTCTAGCTGCTGAGTCGAATGAATGATGTAAATTGATGTGGACGAAATGAAATAGGTTTTTTTCGAATTGAGAAAAAAATGAATTATATTTTTTTGCACTTTTTAATTAGGTATTTGTAGGGGATTTTGGAATTTTGTACTTTTCGGTTCTTTTGGGAATTCCGATTGCCTAATTAGTCTGGAATTCTGAAAAGTTCAAATTTGAAGTTCTGATTCAAAAGTTTCTAACCAAACCGAAGTTCCACAAATTTCTAAATGCGTTTGGAATTATGATACATAACTGTTTCTTCTGATTCAGAAATTCTTAATTTTTTCAGAAGTTTGAAATTAACATTTTGAAAATTTTATCATTTTCCACGTGACCTCATAGATTCAAAATTTCATTTCGAAAATTCCGATCATTTTCTTTGTTTTTCGATGGGAAAGTTTTCATGATTTTTCAGAAAAGTTCAGGCGTAAAGTTTAACTTGCGAAATTTGATCTTCGTCGAACTTTTCATGTGATTTTTGGCGTACATTTCGTAACGATGTTTTTTATGGGAAATTATGAAATTCCCCTAGTTTTCTAGAATTTTGAATTTATTATCTTCCGCGAACTCATATCAGAAATGTGGGAAAATTCTCAATCCGGAACGCATTGAATTCCGGATTAACTTTTCTTCTATAAGAACTTGAAATTCAAAGTTTTTTCTCACAAGGCGAAAAACGCCCAAATAAAACAGAACGAAAAAAAACAAAATGAAAAATAGAATAATTGATGTCTTCGCGGGTCCCCCGAAGTTTTATATTTTTTTGTTTTTGTTGTTGTCAGCAATTAGATTATACTAGTTGTTATTTTCATTTTTCCCTCATGCTTCCTAGTTTTTTCTGGCTTCAAATGTTCTTTTTTTGCTTCCGCAAGCCATGGTTAATCTATCTGTGTTAGTGTCTAATAGGAATTTCCTGAAAATGACATGCACTTTTCCGTAGGCGGTGGAATTGTGGAGTCTCGGTGCAAGTAACATTTTCTCGTTTTTAAAAAATAATAAGAGAAATGTTTATTTTATGATGGAAAACACTTGATTGTTTATTTTTGTCACAATTCCAGTTTTTAATTAGATACGAAACGAAAATGATACGATTTTTGGTTGTTTTTGTTCTGAATTTCAGCAGAAATAGTCAGTCTGACAGAGAATTTGAAAATTTCCGATTTGATTTTAGTATACAACAATATCCAGTGTTTCACTGAATCATATGGCATAGTTTTCGGACCCAAGCCAAAAGTTAGAATAAAATTTTTTGATAAATCTGACGTTTTTCATCTCCATTTTAGTCTTACACGAATCGTTAACGTTTACTTTTCACTACAAATTCATCTCTTCAAATCTAATCCACGTTTTCTCAATGGAGCGCACTTTCATTATCCAACCATATAACTTTTTTCTTTATTTCTTCCTTTCCGCCCCATTTCGTTCCGGAACCTTTTTTTCCCCAGTCAAAACAAAAACAGTTCGCCGTTCCCTTTTCTCTTTGTACCCTCCACTCTCTCGCGCGCCTTTCCCATGATTATCGATTTTTGTGACGATTTCGCAACGGGAAAAACATATTTTTGCTGTGTTTTTTACTGACTCACTTGTCGCCGGTCACATTTTCTTTTTCTTTTCGTCATTCTCGTCGTTTTTTTTTCCAATTTTGTGTATGAAAAATAGATTTTTTCAAGGGTTTCACCACCTCTTCACGCCCAAAACCAAACCAACAAAAATGGATGCTCAAGGAGGAGGAGATGCTCAAGGCGGAAGTCAAGGAGGACCAAAACCATCTAATAAACGACTTCAACAAACTCAGGCGCAAGTCGATGAAGTCGTCGGAATAATGAAGGTATGAGATTGCGGGAGGGGAGAAAAGTGGGATTTTGACTGAAATCTCGCAAAAAAGCGATTTTTCACATGAAAAATTTACAAAAGCTCAATAATCAATGTTTCATGTGAGGAAGAAACGATTTTGTCATCGATAAACTGGGAGATCGTGACGAGATCCTAGACGACACATCAAATTGAATATCAGTTTTAGAATTTTCCTTTAAAATTTCAAAAGCACAATGCACTTCCAAATTTCTATCAATTTGGACTCAAAATTCAAATTTTCTCTGAATTTATCGATCCGCCTGGAACACCGGAAGTATAATTTCGAAAAAAAACCGCTATTCAAAAATTTATAGCTTTTTGCATTCTCAATGAGTCAACTGAATATATTTCGAAATTCTATGTTGAATTTTGTCTAGAATTGGTTTTCCTCCGGAAATAGTGTTCTCTGAACACCGGAAATTTGCCATTTCACATTCCCATCGAAAAATTATCATTTATATTTTGTGTGAAGAAATTATGATACACTAATGATGGGACATCAAACTAGACACAAACACGAGATCAAGAGAAAAACTCTTATGAATATTCAGTGATGAATAATTCTATCGTTTTTTTCATGAAATTTGAGTTCTGAGTATGAGGGGTTTCTAATTGGAAATGTATCGGAATTTGACCGAAAAAAATAACTTCAAATTTTTTTCAGGTGAACGTCGAAAAGGTTTTGGAACGTGATCAAAAATTGTCGCAACTCGATGATCGAGCTGATGCTCTTCAGGTAATTTTTGGGCATTAAATTATAAGCTATAGTTCGGTGGGAAAATTTTTAAAATATTGAAAAATAACATTTCTTGAATTTAACCCTTCTTCTTATTTTTGAAATGAATTTCTAAATAATAAATACATAAATTCTAAGAAAACGAAATGTTATACGTTGCGTGGGTTTTTGAAAGAATCTTTGAAAATAAAAAATGTTATTATTGAATTAAAAACACGTGAGAAATAAAAAACTAGGTCAAGTGACGTGGATTTAAAAACAGTATAGGTAGCCATGTCGTCAGTCGCGATTCGTGTGAGCGACACGTTTTTAGAAATGAAAATTTGACAAATCCAATGGAAAATATCGAGGTCAACACGCTACGCAGGACCGCATCGCAATTGACGACATGGCTACCTATACTGTTTCTAAATCCACATCACTTGACCTAGTTTTTTATTTCTCACGTGTTTTTAATTCAACAATATGTGGTGAATAGCGATTTAAAAAATGTGTATCTGGATTTTTCGTTTCTTTTCTCCTCAGAAAAGCCCAGAATAATTCGAAAAATTAAAAATATCTCTGTAAATTTCCCCAATGGTTATATTTAATTTCAGGAAGGAGCATCACAATTCGAGAAATCGGCCGCCACACTCAAACGCAAATATTGGTGGAAGAACATCAAAATGATGATTATCATGTGCGCCATCGTCGTCATTCTCATCATTATTATTGTATTGTGGGCTGGAAAATAATTTCTGAAACTGAACATTTTCGTCCCACCCAAAAAATCAACCCCAAAAAAATTCATGTAGAAAAACAATTATTTATTTTTTTTGTCAAAAATTCCAACAACTTTCCTATTTTATCTTCTTATTTATATGATTTTCTAACCACTTCCCACGAAAAAATTCTGCCCCCGATTTGTAGCATAAAATCCCCCAGCCCCGGCCATTTTCTCCCACCCAAAACCATTTTTGGTGCTTTTTTGTCGTCGAGAAAATTTGAATTTTTCAATTTTGAACTTTACACACCAATTTTTTAGTCACCAAATAAAGTATGTTAAGATAACTCCATTTTTCCCCTGGTTTTGCTCTGACATTATTGATTTTTGTTTCATTTTTATCTGAAATTTTGGGCGATTTTCAGAAAAAAACAAGGGTTTTAGATGACTTTTCTGGTGGATCGAACTGATGGATTTCGAGAGGTGGCGAAGGAAATTGAAATGAAATATAAGTTGAGAGAAGTTGGAAAGCAGAAAGAGGGACAGAAAATGAAAAGTGGTGAGATTTTTGGAAAAGTTGAAACATTGGGCTTTGGACCTAGAATATTCATTTTCCACGTGGATTTTTTCGGGTCAACTTTTATAGTTGCAAAATTTGTGATTATGGGAATATTTTTGAAAAACTGGATTTTAAAATCGAAAAAAACCGTATCTTATCCGTCATGAGCGTTTGGCGTTACACATACATGAATAGGTGTCCCGAGCCTACTTTTTCAGTTAAGAAGCTTTCTTTTTTCTTTTTTTTTTAAGCTTTCTTTTTTAAAAATTTCCAAAGTTAAACCTCTGTCCTTTATGCGCAAAAAACTCATTTTCCACCAGGGCTGCCGGGAAGCTTGTGGGAAATCTATTCCGAAAATCCAAAAGATAAAACTCCCAATTACGTGTTGTCTTCTACAGGAATTTTGCCACGTCATCACGAATCAAACCGGCCATCCCAAACCTTCACCAACATTTCCACATCAATTTCGCCGTTGGCAAAAGAAATGTATAGTTTCCGCAAAATGTTGGACGAAAAAACGCAGGATTACGTTTTTGCCACGTGTTCGTATTCGAGCATGACAAATGAGGAACGAAAAGAGATGGATGAGACAATTACTATGGTAGGCGAGGTGTTTTTGCTGCGAAAAATCCTCATTTCTCTTTCAGTTTTTGACTCAATTTGGCTCCTTAATAAATCAATTAAATAATCGTATCAATTCGAATTCGGATGGTCTGAAAAATGCTGTGGAAAGAGTTCATCTAACCCGAGTTCACGAATTTTTGCAAAAATATTTGAAAGAAATGACGGATTATGTGACGGTTTTGAAGTGAGTTTTTAGATGGGCTGGGGACTTATGGTAGGGGTCTGAATTTAGACCGAGACTTAGGCTGAAAAAGTGAGATCTATCAAATTTTTCCAGACGAGAACATCTGAAACGTATCCAATCGAAAAATCGAACATTATCCGATCGAATCAAAGATGCTCAAAAAGATGGCTATGTTTTTGTGTATAATAAAAGCCTTGATGACGTGGCACAAAGTCCAAAACTAAATGTTTCAGGTTAATCTGAAAAAAGTGTTAGGCCCTCAATAAATCTCGAAATTTCCAGCCAAATTGGTTTCCAAGTTATTGGAACTCAAGGAAAAACACGCTTGTCTTCAATATTTGCCGCAAGATGAGAATAAAGAGGAATTGAGAGATTTTGATGTGATTTGTGAAGAGCCTGAAGAGATGGAAAATGGATGGGAAAATGAGGATGGATGGGATGAGATAAAGGAGGTGCCTGGAATTGAAATTGAAAAAACAAAAGCTGAAAATATTGTGGAGAATCGGAAGAATGAGGAAAATGGAGATTCGGGTGTCAGAAACCGTAAGAAAAATGCGGGATTTTTGATGGATGAAGAGCATGAGGATATTAGAAATAGTTTTGAAGGTACGGAGAGATTTTTGGGATGGGATTTTGAAAAAAATATAGATAAAAAATTGTTTCCAAAATAAAAAAAAGCCCCGTGAGAAATCCCCGAACATCGAAAAAAACGCCAAATTTATTGCGAAACCCCCCTTTTAATTTTGATAATTTTGTTTAAATAACATGAGAATTCATTTTTCTCTTAAAATTCACGATTTTTTTTTGGTGCAAATTTGGTAAAATCGATATAAACATATTATGTATCATCCTGTAAAACTGGAAAGTTTTCCAGTTTCACAAATCCTTCTTTTTCGAGCCAAAATTTTGTGATCAGGGCATTTTTGACGTGTTCGATCCACAGCCAAAGCATTTCTAATAGAAATAGCACCTGATTTTATAAAGAGTTCTTTGTTTCAAAAAATCTTCAATAAAGTTTCACTTCAAAAATCACAAATTTTTTTCAGCCTGGCGTGCCACACAAAAAGACGATTTTGCCCACCAATTTCAAGAACAAACCGAAATAATGCGAGAAGAATATTTGAAGAATGAAAAAGATGACGAAATTGAGAATTTGGAACAACAAATTTCCGAAATTCAATCACTGTCTTCGGTTTTTTCGGAAAAGGTAGGTTTTGGAGTGGTGGGGAGGGGGAGATAATAAACAAATAAAATGCAACCCTCAACTTTTTGAAAATTCGGAGAAAAATATGTTTTCAACTTTAAAAAATTATTTGTACCGCTTAAGCGGCCCAGTTATGCTAACTCCAGAAAATTTCATATTTTAGACTAAAACCACTTATTTCTCCAGATTATGGATCAAGAACGTGATATTGATATAATCAATGATTTGGCTCTTCATACAACAGAAAATCTAGTCGACGGAAATGAATGGATTCGAAAAGCAATAACAAATTCAGCATTGAGAAGAGTTATTCTTCTTTTTTGTATCATTGTGCTGACGTTTACTCTTTTGTTTTTGGATTGGTATAACCCCTAAAAATTTGCTTTAAGTTTTTCGGGCGGAAACTTCTTATGTATTTGTTAGATGTGTTTATTATGTGTGTGTGTGTTTTTTACGGTTTGATAAATTTTGGGATAATTTCCTCGATTTTCAATGTTGAATTTGACTGGTTCTTGAGATGAACGTGGTGATTGTGATGATGGTGAGATGTTGTGGAATTTTCGAATTGCAAAAGTCGAGCGACAGTCTCGTTTTCAGCCAGCCATGTTTTTAGAGCTTGACGGTATTCTGCAAAAAAAAAATTTGAATTCGAATTTTTTTGAAACAGTGGATTTTTAGGGTAAAGTGTGATTTTTTCGCAAAGAAATAAAAGGCGTTATTATATTCACTTTCTTCCTTTAAAACTCAGCATTTTTGAGAAACTGAGTTTTTTGATAAGTTTATTTCAATCATGTTCTCACAAAGAAACATTACCAATTTTTGAAAAAGAGAATGGAGCAAATTATTTCTTCCAAAAAATTCCAAATTTTAAAACAATTTTGAAACAGCAGATTGTTCCAAAGCCCAAATGCAAAAAACCCTCACCATCAATTGTCGCATTCTTTCCTTTGCTAAAATTCTTATCAATAAAATCAATTCCCTCTGGGCTCATAATTTCCGGATGTTTTTGATAATAGGCTCGAATTTCGGAACTCGTCAAAATCGAATCATGATCCAAATCTCTGGCCTAACATAAAAATATTAAGTTTTCAGCTTAAAAATCAACTCACTTTAAATCCCTGACTGATAACTTCATCCAATTTCTCTTCGGCAGTTTCATGTTTTTGTTTTTTCGAATTTCCCACCAAAAACACAGCGAAAAAAATCAATAAAACTTTCATTTTTTTTCACTTTGAAATGGAAATTGACGAAAAAAAATAAATAAAAGTTAGGCAGTTATCAAAACTTTACACTTTCTTTCATTAAATTTTTGATATGAGAAACAATGGAAAACCCGTGAGAAAATAAGAGAGATCACAGACAAAAAACAATTGAAAAATGACCTAAAACATAACAAAACGAAACAAAAATTGAATTATAGAAAAACTTCATTGTCACTTTCAGCATTGGTGATTCGAGAAGTGGTTATCTGAAAAAATCGTAGGGTTTTTTGAGAATTGAAAGAAATGTTGAAGATTGTAGAAGTGAAAAATAAGGGGTGTCAGAAAATTTTTGTCCGAGAGAACTATACAGCTCGGGAAAAATCCCGCAAGTGCCGGCAAGAATTGAAGTCGAGCCGCAATGGCTGCGGGTGAAGTCGCCGTTGTTGCGGGGGAAAGACAAGGGAAGTGTGAGAGAGCACAGACAGACAGACAAAAAGTAGCAAGCGTCTGCGTTCTCTCACATTCCCCTTGTCTTTCCCCCGCAACAACGGCGACTTCACCCGCAGCCATTGCGGCTCGACTTCAATTCTTGCCGGCACTTGCGGGATTTTTCCCGAGAGATTTCGAATATTTTGAAATGGAGATTTTTTCTTGGGATTTTCGCAGAATTTGAAATTTTATTGAAAAATACACGTGGCTTTGCACGCCCCCCCCCCTCCCAACCCAAAATTTCCATATTTCTAATCTCAATCCAAAACAAAAAACAATGCGAATCCATTAATCTCTCCGCGGTGTACTTCTCCCGGACAACCCGAGGAAAAATAGTCCGAGAGAAGTGCACTAATATTTCTGTACTTTCTATTTATTAAAAACATTTTTTTAAAAATAATTTGCTAATCGTTCAGATTTCTGAAAAATGAAGCTTTGCACTCTCTCAAAAAATTCTGACACCCCAAAGTTAGGAAAAATGCATCATGCTACACAGAATTACTAGAAAAATGAGCTAAAAATTACCAGAGAGAGTGGAGAGGCTGAAAATACTTATGTGTATGGTGAGCAAAAACGTTCAAATTTTTTCAAGAGAAACAACTCACAATTGCTGGTGTATTGTTTTTTGCCGGTTTTATATTACTGTACTGCCCGCTAACATCACATTTTGAAGTTGTTGGCGATTTATCGCAATTTAGGAATCGGCGAATCAATCGGATTTTGCTGGAAAAATTCAGAATTGTTAATTGAAAAACAACATCAGCACAAACAATATTCTTGTAACAATGTTCAAACAATGTCTATTTCAAAATGACATTTTTTGGGCTTACAATTAGAGTATCTTCAACAGATTTTGTTAGAAAAAACTGGATTAGGCTACTGGATTTTCTAAGTTATGTCTGATTTTTTGTATAATATTTTTTGACTAAAACATCCAGGATAATCTGATTTGGATTTTTTTGACTCATAAATCATAAAAATTGCTTCCTCAAAAAAATGTTCACAACACTTTTTTCGTCTAAAAATCTAGAATAATCTAAATTTGATTTCCGCGATTTCTCTGACTCATAAAATAATATCAATTTTTCAAAATTTTTTCTAACTTCCAGCTTAAAAATTTCGTTCGTCAAAAACTATTCAAGACGAGAACGCTTTGTCAATAAAAATCCAACGTTTTTAAAATTTTGAAACGTAATTGTTTTTCTGATTTTAGACTCTTAAACTCACTTCAAAGCATTTCTAATTTCATGATGTCGACAATTATAAAAAAAGAAGCTTGCACATCCATAACAATGATATCCAATTGTAATAATCGGTCCCCATTGCATAAAATGAACTTGTTGAATAATCATATCATATAAATAGAGCATACTTGGCAAAACATTGAACAATACAACCATTAGAATAACCATAACAGTTAGCGAATTGACTTGGTGGAAATTATCGCGGCACCGAGATTTTGTGTTGATTATTCGAGTTCCGCGAATTACAAACAACTTGCAAATGAAGAAGAAATAGGCGATTGAAAGTATTATTCCAAAAATTATTGTGGAGATTAAAAAATAGAAATGGAAGTATTTGGCAGAAGCGGCTGTTGTGACACAGTGCATTCGGACCTGGAAAATGCGATTTTTAGGAATACTGAAATCAGTATGAAAACTTTATTTTCAAAATTATTGGAAAATTTCCCAGGTTTTTTGGGAATCAAAAATCGTTTCAAAAATCCCCTCAAATCCAATTTCAATATAGTTTTTAAAAAACCAATTTGATTTTTGATGAATTAATTAGGATTTCTCGATAACATCAGCTACGACAAAAAATGATTTTTTTAGAACAATTTTCATTTCGGAATTGTTTTTTGAAATGTTTTATATCTACTTAAATTCAAAATTTAATGCATTGTTTTTTACTTTTCTCAAATCCATTATAGTTATGTAGGTGTCTATGACGCAGAACAATATTTTGCAAATTCCATATTTTTCCAAAAAAAAACAGAAGATTTTTCGAAGCCAAATTTTCACTCCAAAATGTTCCCATGACTCACAAAATTCGTACTCGCAATAACTCAAAATTTTTCAGAAAAAAACTGGAGTAAACAAACACAATTTCAGCTGTTCACACTCAAAAAGTTGCTAATTTTCAGGAGGGAAATGGGATTTTCTGAAAATTATGAGAACAATCAAAAAGTTCAAAATTTTTTGGAATTTAGAATTTGCACGTAGTGAAGGAGTAAAAAAATCTGGAAATTTTGATAATTGATGTGAATTTCTGCATTTCAGATTGGAAGTTTCAGAAAAAAATGGGGTTCAGATATTCAATCCAAAAACTTCTGAAACTATCCTAAGGATCAAAATTTAATATTTATTCTCTTTGTCTTCTTTTTTTGGGAAAAATCCTCCTGACGTCTCCCAAAAAAAGTACGTGTGTAATTCGAAATCATATAATCCTCCTAATCCTATGTAGTAATCCAAATCAACAACATACTTTAACTTCTAATTTTTATGCAAAATACTTTAGATTTTCCTTTAACTCGCCCTCAAATTCCAGGAACATCAGTTTTCAGTGTGAATTTTTTACTTCCCCTAACTCACCACAAACAGATTATCTTCAAAAATCAAGAAAATAGCATCAAAAACACCCCAAACAATCGAAATCAGGCAAACTTTGTAGGCGAAAATTCGATGATCCAAGAAAAAATAGTCGCCAGGTCGAAAGAGAGCATAAATTCGCTCGCCGGCGATGGAAAGAGTTATCAAATGTCGGATTTTGTCAAGGGCAATTTCGAAACCTGAAATTTAGAAACGGTTTTGAGATTTGAGAAAAGATGAGTTTCTCACTAAAAAAAAACTCACTAGCTCCAATCAAAATGGTCCATCTGGGACATTCCAAATTATTGTGCCAAAACAAGTTGACATAAGTCGGAATTGTGAAGAAACCTGTAAAAACAGAGAGGATTTTTTTATTTTCTAGTAGGAGGATTAGGCTGAAGATCAAGCTTTGTCATATTTTTTGCGATGATGAAGTTTTTCTGACTAATCTTTGAGCATTTCAAAACAGGAAGTCTCAAGATTTTGAAATGTTTTTCATTTTGTTGTGCTACTGATTTCTGATATTAAACTACATACTGTGGGTGTATTTTCAATAAAATTCTATATTTGAGAACATTCGAAATCCCTGGGCATAAATTTGTACTGAAAAATGGAAAACAAAGAATGACGAGAACTAGACTACAGTACTCTTCAAACTTTAGCGCCAAAAAACAAGAAAAATTTTTTGCCTACAAAGTACAGTACTGTAATTCAAAGTTCCGTGCTCTCTGCTCTGGAAAACCGGAAATTAATTTTTTTGTAATTAATCCTATGAAAAACAGTGCCAAAGTAATTACTCTGTTAAAAATTAATTTCCTCTTTTCTTGTGAAAATGGAAATCGGAGTGATTTTGTACTTTTCGGAAAAAATGGCTAGACAAGGAAAAAAAACTTGAAACTACAAACTACTGTAGCCGGAAGAGCAGCACGATAAGAAGGAAATTATGATGGGACAATTAGGTTCTTCGGGAGCTGATACTTGACAATTGAACTTTCTAGGTGCGGCTACTTCGTATAAAAAGGCTCGGATCCTTGCCAGTGTGGATCTCTAAAACTTTTGAAGCCACAGTATAAAGTTAGAGATATTCAATGGCTCTGAATTTCAATTTTTCTGTTCTGAACACAGTACTTTGTTGTCTCAGAATACGCGGGAAGATTTATCGGGTAGTCCCGCACCCGCCTTTCACCTACCCGTTAAAAAATTCGTGATCGCAAAAATATAAAACAAATGCAAATGATGTTTGGTGAGAAGTTGCGGGGACCTTCGAAATGCGATCCAAATCAGACCGTTCAGTGTGCAATTAACAGCACCCATTGAGATAGCGGCAACATGCACTAAGGTTACACCCTAGAAATTTTTCGGCTGCAGTTTTTCCGAGCTTGAGGAGTTACCTTATGTCCGTTTTGTAGTGTTGTTTCGTTCCACGAGGCGTCCAGCACCATGTTTTATATTTGTCCTGAAAATCACAAATAAAAATTTTAAGGCTATAATAAATTCAGAAATCTGAAAATGAATAATAATTTTTCATCGTCACAAAGCCAAGAGAAAATAGATAAGATTTCTAGGATTATTTATATTCTTATTTTTCCTAGGCTTTAGGCAGGTGAGAAAAACAAAAATACTAAGAATGAGGCATAGTTCGAAGTGATCAAAAGAAAAACAATTATTTTTCATGAACGCACTTTATAGGGACCTTTTTAGGACCAAAAACAAACAATTTTTCATGTTCACAATATGAATAAGAAACCTCAAAAAATTATGGAGATCTAGAAAAAATGGGCGTATTTTTTTCAATGAGCAAAAAATAGGCGGAGCAAGCAAATTTATGAGGAGAGAAAATAGGTCGAATTTTTTAGAGCAAAACACACAGGAATTAGGAATTTTTGAGAAAGTAAATGAGATTTGTAGTTTGAATTTTGGCCAAAAATATGTGAGATTCAATAAATCATTGAAACATGTGAATCCTCATTTTTTTCACATGACCAGTCTTTGAATTTTTGAGATTTCCTATTAAGTTAACCTGAACAATTCACCATTCCTGTATAAGTTCGGGATAATTTAAGTTAACGCAAGTAACTTCTGAAAAACAACAATTTACAAATATGAAACTCTGAATCTTTGGCGACAAATTCATCTCTTAAAATTTGAACACTCAATTTTTATGAATTCGAAAGCTTCATTTTCTTAGAGCCGGAGAAGGAAAATTGAAATTTTGGCTTCAAAATTTCCGAGAAATTAAATTTCGAAAAAATGTTTTCTTGGAATAAAATTAACTCCAAAACTGTTTAATTTTCTGACGAGAGAGAATAAAACTTTTTAAAATTTCATAGAATATTTGAAACAGCAATGATTTTTGCACTTCACAAAAATTTCTTCTGAAATGTTCATATAAAACTCTAGATTTCTCCCTTGCACAGCGAGAAAACACCGCAAAAATGTGCAAAATTGTGTTTAGACAACAATGGGATTTTTTGGGCGCCAAAAAACGAAAAATAAAAAATTGAACGAGAGAGAAGCTGAATAAAAAACAACTAAAAACTAATAAAGTCAGATCCGGAAATTATTTTTTTTGTGAAATAAATCTAGGTAATTTGCGGGCCAAATTTAACAAAATCGATTTTTGGAGCTCAAAATTACGTCAAAATTCAAAATTATTTCCGAAACATTCATGAGAATGATCAAAATTAAATAACTTGATACAAATTCCAGAGAGTTCAAAAAGTGAGTTACCATAATTTAGATAAAAAATTAGAAAAAAACTATTTTTGATACTAGAAAAACCTCTAGGGGAATTTCTGATTAAATTTGAAAAAATTATTTTCAAAGATAGTTCACAATTAGAACAAAACTCCACATACTTTACCAGAATAATCACCCATAGAGTTCAAAAACCGAGTTAGCCTAACTCCATGCCTAGATAGTTTGTTCCAGTAAATCCACCCTCCACAAATTCAAATGCTAAACAAAACTAATCCCATCCTATCATTATTATTTGTGATAAACACTAACAAGATTATTCTCTAATCTTTTCTAGGCTTCGCTTTTTTCTCCAGATTTTTCACAAGTAAAAAACGTGAGCCTAACTATAAATATAAATTTTCATAAATTATTCCTTCCAGCCAGCAGCAAAAAAGTTGTCTACGCAAATATTCTGAGTTTTCGATCTTTCAAAGTTTGCACGAATATGCAATTAGCTCTGCTCTGCTCATTTATTTTTTCAAAAAAAAAAGAAACTTTTCGGTTCGCATGTACAAAACGTTTCGAATTTCGAGCAAGAAATAATTGGGAATGACACTTTTTGATCTATCAACTTCTTATGTCTACGACAAAAAATAATTTGTTATTGTCAGTAGAAGACTGCGTAATTAGGGAGTGTTGTTCGTGGAAAAACAGGGACCAATTGAATACGACTGGAAAGAACGAACAAAATATGATTACGGGGAGAAGAGATAGATCAATGGTAGTTGTGGCCGCTGTAAATCTTAAGATCATGGGTTCGACCTCATATGTCAGCTAGTCTTTTCTTGTTGACAAGAAAAGGCTGCGTAATTATGGAGTGTCGTTCGTAGAAAAACCTGGGACCATTAGGACTCGTGAGCAAAATACTAATATTTTGAGCTCGCTGAGCAACAACAAAAAAATGCGTGCGAGTTGAAAGATAACATTTTCTTTTCACCTGCATGTACGAACATTATTTCAAGTTTTTTCATGAACAAGTTTCTATGTATAAATTTGGATTTGCAGAAGCTCTAAAAATACTTTCTGTTGAAAAAGACCAGGTGGAAATTTGCGAAATAACGAGAGATCATTCCCAAACCTATTCTTTTAAAATAAGTTAGACGTGGCTGAATTTATATTTTTATTTTAAATTAGGATTTTGGGTAGACCCAGACGCAAAAAAACGTGATTTTCAAAAAAGTGAACTAGTCTACTGTTCTTCCACGAAAATGAAGAGCGGCGGTGTTTGCACACTTTTCGCAGCTACCGTATACAAATTGGAGGGAGTTTAAAAACAATTTTTTTTCTTTTCTTTTTTTCAATTTTTTCGCGGATTTTGTTTGTTCGTAGTTTATGAGTCAGAACGCCAATTTCATCAGGATGTCTTGTGCTCATCTGAAAGCCCGTCTAAAACTGGTCATTTCGCTGTGAATAGATAGTCATGAAAATGAGAAACCGGCGAGGCACAGACGTCGAAAAGGAAAATGCACACAACGCGGCAAACACACATTTTCAAGTTGAGAATTGGCGTTTTTTTGGATCGATCGTTTTCAGCTCATTCTCAACCAATTTCATTGATCAATATATCAATAGAAGCAGAATTTCACAGAGAACAATCTAATATTTATGAATTTCAACATTTCGAATGCTTTCAACAATCTTTAGGGCTGAAATTCGGGTTTTCAGGATTTTTTGAGGGTTTTGGGAGATTTTTTCAAAATTTTCGATGAAATAAGTGCTGGAAATTGCTCTACAATATAGTTTAACCAAAATCGAACCATTCAATTCAATCTCCAACTCTGGAATACACAATTTTTGGCTGAAATTCGGGTTTTCAAGATTTTTGAGGGTTTTGGGGGATTTTTTTTCAGATTTTTTTCGGAATTTTCAGTCAATTCAGTTCTGGAAATTGCTCTACAATATAGTTTAACCAAAATCGAACCATCCAATTCAATCTCCAACTCTGGAACACACAATTTTTGGCTGAAATTCGGGTTTTCAAGATTTTGAGGGTTTTGGGGGATTTTTTCAGATTTTTTCGGAATTTTCAGTCAATTCAGTTCTGGAAGTCGCTCTACAATATAGTTTAACCAAAATCGAACCATCCAATTCAATCTCCAACTCTGGAATACACAATTTTTGGCTGAAATTCGGGTTTTCAAGATTTTTGAGGGTTTTGGGCGATTTTTTTTTAGATTTTTCAAAATTTTCAATGAAATAAGTGCTGGAAATTGCTCTACAATATAGTTTAACCAAAAATCGAACCATTCAATTCAATCTCCAACTCTGGAATACACAATTTTTGGCTGAAATTCGGGTTTTCAGGATTTTTGAGGGTTTTTGGGCGATTTTTTTTTTAGATTTTTTCAAAATTATATTATATTTTCACGAAAATCGACCATCCAATTCAATCTCAAACTCCGGATCACACGATTTTGGGCTGAAATTCGGGTTTTCAAGATTTTTGAGGGTTTTCTGAGATTTTTTTCCGATTTTTTCGGAATTTTCTGTCAATTCAGTTCTGGAAGTCGCTCTACAATATAGTTTAACCAAAATCGAACCATCCAATTCAATCTCCAACTCTGGAATACACAATTTTTGGCTGAAATTCGGGTTTTCAAGATTTTTGAGGGTTTTCTGAGATTTTTTTCCGATTTTTTTCGGAATTTTCTGTCAATTCAGTTCTGGAAGTCGCTCTACAATATAGTTTAACCAAAATCGAACCATCCAATTCAATCTCCAACTCTGGAATACACAATTTTTGGCTGAAATTCGGGTTTTCAAGATTTTTGAGGGTTTTGGGCGATTTTTTAGATTTTTTCAAAATTTTCAATGAAATAAGTGCTGGAAATTTCTCTACATTATAGTTCCACGAAAATCGACCATCCCATTCAATCTCAAACTCCGGATCACACGACTTTGGGCTGAAATTCGGGTTTTCAGGATTTTTGAGGGTTTTGGGCGATTTTTTTTTAGATTTTTTCAAAATTTTCAATGAAATAAGTGCTGGAAATTTCTCTACATTATAGTTCCACGAAAATCGACCATCCCATTCAATCTCAAACTCCGGATCACACGACTTTGGGCTGAAATTCTGTTTTTCTCAAATTTTTCGTGCAACCTGTCCTCTGCAATCCCACAAGTACACTGATTAACTGAATTTTTAATAATAAATTCAATCCTCTACAAAAAACTGCTATGCATGCGTGACTCAAGTATTTAATAATAACTAGATTCGATAAAAACGCAAAATTTATCATGAAACACTTGCGAGACGCAGAGAAAAAAGGAATGGCCTAATGGCCGAACACCTCAGAAACTTCGACCATCGAAATTTTTTTTGTTTTCAAGACGAAGATTATTTTTTCTTTTCAAAAGGATTTTATGAATTCTTAATAGTTTAGCAAATATTTTCTTGTGTGTCAATCATTTATCAAACTTCGTTCATTCAGATTTCGTTGATTTATTCAGATTATTAATGTGTTCAAGACAAAGTATAGTGAAATTTAATTTTAAAAAAAAACTTATCCTTCCTAGTCTGAATATAGTTTTTCATAATCCGATTCAGCATCGCCTAATAAACTGTCATCGAAACTATCATACACATTTTCTTCATCAATATATTCTTCATCATATTCTTCTACATTATCATCTTCTTCTACATTATAATCTTCTTCGTTCAAACCATCAACCCTTTCCTGATCGCGAATTCTTTCTCTATCTAATTCTTCCTGAATTTCTCTCTCATTGATTTTTTGCTCTTGTAGCCTCTTCCAATTCTTCGACGTGGCGAATACATGCTTGAGCTTCTTGCGGAGAATATGCTCGCATCCAATCCAAAGCTAATTGTCTTGTCTGAAAATCAATATTAACCAGTTATTTAGACATTGAAAATTCCACTATTTCTTTGTGTACTCAAAAATATTGGATTTTTCGCATCTTCACTCACATCTTTAAGAGTATCACCTTCTTCGTATTTTTGTCGCAAATATGTTTTCAAAGCAGCCCATGTTAGTTCGATTGGGTTATATTGACAATGGTAAGGAGGCAATCTTAAAATTTCGACTCCTAGTTTTTTGGCCTCCTCGTCAACAACATATTTTTTCATGGCTTGCCGTCCTCCATTTTGTCGCAAGAAATCTTCCAAAATAACAACTAAGTCCTTTTTAAGTGATTTTTGATCAAATGGAACATTATGTGTTTCCAAATATTCTTTAATTACTGTTTTTGAGCTCGATTTCGTTGGAATCTGCAAGAAAGTTTTCTTCTAATAATATTGACTTGAATACTCACCTTTTCTACTACTTCGCAGTGATAGGGCGCGTTGTCCACAACAAGCGCCGCGACCATGTCGCGTTTTCTAGCTTCTTCAGCCATCAACGGTAATACGAGTTCCATATATTCCATATAACTCTCAAAATTCATTTCTTTGTGGAAATCCATTAGTTGATCTTTTTCTTTGAGACCGGAAATAAGAATATTTTCAGATCCTTTTAAAATTCCCTCAGAAGTGAGAACTCCCAACACAATCGCCCTTCGCCCTTTGTCTTTTCCTTTGGGAGGTCCACTTCTTCTCTCCTCAATTCTAACTTCTCGCGCGAGCTTATACATGTTACTATCTTTGTGTTCCCATCCTTTCATAGTTGACATCCCTTCGAAAAACCAAGTCTCATCGAGATATCCAAAAAATACTTGTTTTCCTTCTCTTTTCAATAATTTCAATTTACGCTCTAGATAGCGTTTCCGGGCAACAATTAGATCAATTCGTTCTTGAATCAATGGTTGGCCAGATTTTTTTCTCCAAGTGAGACCCATGCCATGAAGCGCATCGTTTAAAAATGAACGCCCTAGTTGAAAATGAAAAACATTTTTTAGCCAATCAAGAAGGGTTGATACTGTGACGTGTTTATTTTTCTCCCAACAAGTATCTAGCCAATCACGAATAGCTTCTTTCATGAATTCAGGAATTTTTTCAGCTCTTTTTTTCCATCTGTTTTTACGACTGATCGCTCTTTTCTGAATTCCTTCTGGTGGATCATCTCTAATTTTCCTGATCGCCGTTTTGCCGACTCCGATCATATATTCTGTGAATTCAATAGGATTATCGAAAATTGTTCCTTTCGAATTTTCACCCAATTCCATTTCAATTCTCTGCTCCTGGCTAAACAATGTTGCAACAATTTAACTCCACTATGCTCTACACTTTGTCCACGCAATGACTGCATCGATCCTCTACCCGCTGCCATCGCCTTGACCGCTCTACCCAATGCAATCAACTCCCTTTCTTCCTGAAATTGTGAGTTTTTTATCGATAAGCTTTCTAAAAATAAATACCTTCTTTTTTGATCGCTTTCTGGTACTATCGCCAACTTTTCCTAAAAAAATAACATTTAATCATTTTTGTTCTAAAATATGAAACATTTCGTTGTTCCAATTATTTAAAAAAATCTCATTTCGAAATTTGTTAATAAGAAATATTTTCAAAAAACAAAAATTGATAATCTTAAGAAATTAGAAAAACAATTCCTGAAAATTTCCATGTTTCATCAAGCTTACCTTCTGGTAAAACTTCATATGTTACAGTTACTTCATCTTCCATTTCACTATCATCGCCAGAATCTGGTTCATCTGATTCAGTTACATCAATTTGTTGTGATTCGTGCGTTTTCGAGCTCATCCGATTCTTTGTTGTGAAATCAAAAGGAGATGGCTGTGTAGATGTTGATGTTGATGGTAAATCTTCCGGTTTTGTTTGAATTTCGGCTTCATCAGAGTCAACATCATTTGGATCTTGTAGTCTTCTCTTTTTTGATCTGCATAAACAAAAAATGTCCGTGAGTTTTTTTTAAATTTTACCTTGTCTTGCTGCTGGCTGAATAGGTCGAATATTTTTCATTTACCAAATCAAGACTGAACTTTCCTGAAATTTTGTCACGTCGTGTTTCAAGAATTGTATCAAAATACTCACTCTCTTGGGGGTTTTTGTTGAAACTTGAAACCAGCACAGAAATTTGCATAGTATGCAGAAGCGCTTCATAACAGTTCTTGTTTTTTCTCGGAATAGGGTGAAGCTGCCGTAGTGAAAACTTCTGAAAAAAAACTCAAAATCAGGAGAACGTAATTAATTTATTTACGTTGAGTTTGGCGGCGGGATTTCTCGATCTTACTGATCTCATATCATCAAAATGGAAAAATCCATCAAGTGGGATTTCATCGTTTAGTAAGATTTGAGCCGCTTCGTTCTTCTGAAAATATGTTATTTTTGTGAACTTCTTTCCTTTAATTTTTTAAAACTAACATATAAATCATTAATTCCTTCGCTGGTATCGGACATCAAAATAAAAATTACTTTTTCTGTATCTGAAAATAAACATCCCGCAACTGTCGAATCATGCAACGTCTGAATTATTTGTTATATTTTCATAATTATCGAATGAAAATACTCACATTTTTTCAAAACTTGACATTCATTTTTATCGGCTAATAAATATTTTGTGCCATCTTCCGCAAGCGATTTAAATACACGTACCATTTTGAACACAGAATGCGAAAATATTTGGAGCAACTCTTCCAACAAAACAAATGGAAATTTTCAGTACAGTAATCCTGGGTGCGACATTTTCGCTTCGAGAGTTCGAAGTAAAATTTCACCCAAAAATTGTGTGCTCCAGAGTTTAAAATCGAAGTGAATGGTTGAATTTGGGGAAGATAGATTGCAGAGCAATTTCCAGCACTTCATTCGTCGAAAATTTTGAAAAAAAATCCTGAAAACCCGAATTTCAGCCCAAAATTGTGTGCTCCAGAGTTCGAAATCAAATGGGATGGTCGAATTCCGTGAACTTGGATTGTCGGGCGTCTTCCAGAACTGAATTGACAGAAAATTCCGAAAAAATCGGAAAAAAATCTCAGAAAACCCTCAAAAATCTTGAAAACCCGAATTTCAGCCAAAAATTGTGTATTCCAGAGTTGGAGATTGAATTGGATGGTTCGATTTTGGTTAAACTATATTGTAGAGCGACTTCCAGAACTGAATTGACAGAAAATTCCGAAAAAATCGGAAAAAAATCTCAGAAAACCCTCAAAAATCTTGAAAACCCGAATTTCAGCCAAAAATTGTGTATTCCAGAGTTGGAGATTGAATTGGATGGTTCGATTTTGGTTAAACTATATTGTAGAGCGACTTCCAGAACTGAATTGACAGAAAATTCCGAAAAAATCGGAAAAAAATCTCAGAAAACCCTCAAAAATCTTGAAAACCCGAATTTCAGCCAAAAATTGTGTATTCCAGAGTTGGAGATTGAATTGGATGGTTCGATTTTGGTTAAACTATATTGTAGAGCGACTTCCAGAACTGAATTGACAGAAAATTCCGAAAAAATCGGAAAAAAATCTCAGAAAACCCTCAAAAATCTTGAAAACCCGAATTTCAGCCCAAAATCGTGTGATCCGGAGTTTGAGATTGAATTGGATGGTCGATTTTCGTGAAAATATAATATAATTTTGAAAAAATCTAAAAAAAAAAATCGCCCAAAACCCTCAAAAATCCTGAAAACCCGAATTTCAGCCAAAAATTGTGTATTCCAGAGTTGGAGATTGAATTGAATGGTTCGATTTTGGTTAAACTATATTGTAGAGCAATTTCCAGCACTTATTTCATTGAAAATTTTGAAAAAATCTAAAAAAAAATCGCCCAAAACCCTCAAAAATCTTGAAAACCCGAATTTCAGCCAAAAATTGTGTATTCCAGAGTTGGAGATTGAATTGGATGGTTCGATTTTGGTTAAACTATATTGTAGAGCGACTTCCAGAACTGAATTGACTGAAAATTCCGAAAAAAACTGAAAAAAATCCCCAAAACCCTCAAAAATCTTGAAAACCCGAATTTCAGCCAAAAATTGTGTGTTCCAGAGTTGGAGATTGAATTGGATGGTTCGATTTTGGTTAAACTATATTGTAGAGCAATTTCCAGAACTGAATTGACTGAAAATTCCGAAAAAATCTGAAAAAAATCCCCAAAACCCTCAAAAATCTTGAAAACCCGAATTTCAGCCAAAAATTGTGTATTCCAGAGTTGGAGATTGAATTGAATGGTTCGATTTTGGTTAAACTATATTGTAGAGCAATTTCCAGCACTTATTTCATCGAAAATTTTGAAAAAATCTCCCAAAACCCTCAAAAATCCTGAAAACCCGAATTTCAGCCCTAAAGATTGTTGAAAGCATTCGAAATGTTGAAATTCATAAATATTAGATTGTTCTCTGTGAAATTCTGCTTCTATTGATATATTGATCAATGAAATTGGTTGAGAATGAGCTGAAAACGATCGATCCAAAAAACGCCAATTCTCAACTTGAAAATGTGTGTTTGCCGCGTTGTGTGCATTTTCCTTTTCGACGTCTGTGCCTCGCCGGTTTCTCATTTTCATGACTATCTATTCACAGCGAAATGACCAGTTTTAGACGGGCTTTCAGATGAGCACAAGACATCCTGATGAAATTGGCGTTCTGACTCATAAACTACGAACAAACAAAATCCGCGAAAAAATTGAAAAAAAAGAAAAGAAAAAAAAATTGTTTTTAAACTCCCTCCAATTTGTATACGGTAGCTGCGAAAAGTGTGCAAACACCGCCGCTCTTCATTTTCGTGGAAGAACAGTACCTACGTTTCAAAATGTTTTTACTAAAATTTTCAGAATCCAGTTTTGTTATGAGTGCGGATCTGAACATCAAGGAAGATGTCAGAGCAAATTTTCAGAAAAGCTGATATTTTCCACGTCATAGCTCAAGTTTTAAAAACATCCAAAAATTCAAAGTGCAAAAATAAACTCCGAAATACATGAACTTCTGTCATCTAATCAATTATTTTTAGATCAGAACGGGAAAAAACTTGACATTTTCTTAAAAAAAAACAAAAGTTGAGAGATAAAATCAGTCTTTCACCTGTTGCCAGAACAATTTTTGTTTTGTTTTTTTTTAGTTGGAATATAAAAAAAAACAATTTTGATCTCAAAAAAGTGGAACACTCGGGGGAATTTCGTTCGAGATTTTTCATTTCTGCATAAAAATTTTCCATGAGTTTAAGACTAGGGGCTGTTAGCCCCCAGGCGTAACTGTCTTCTCATTTATTCCAGTTTCACTTTTTTCTGTGATTATTGCCCACAGAACATTGACTCACAATCAAATTTATAGAAAATTTCAAATTTTTTGATCAAAAAATTGGAAGGAGGAAGGCTTCCTAATTTTGCCATGGATGACGTCATCGATAAATTTTTCAAAAAAAAAACTTATTTATTGTTTTTTTTTAAATTAAGTGTACTCGTAAGAGGTAAATCACACGAATTACAATTGAATTCATGAAAAATTTCAAATTTTTTGATAAAAAAATGATTCGTGGCAAAATTAGGAAGGCTTCCTAATTTTGCCATGGATGAAGTTATCGATAAATTTTTCAAAAAAAACTTATTCAATATTTTTTTCGTATTGAATGTACTCGAAAGATGTCACGTTGGTTAGGAATTCTTGAACAATGCCAATGGCATCTGAAGAATCAGGCTTTTTCGTTCATGGGTCACGCAGGATATTCTCTCGATTTTCTCTTTTTATTGAGTTATTTTTATTCCATCTTCTTTTTTTTTTTTTTTTTTTTTTTTTTTTTGCCGCGTTGGAATGTCGAATTTTCGCAATCTCGGGGAGAAAGGAACAAAATTTCCGGAAATCTGCATTACTCGATATAGGGAAAAATTTTTCCCGAGTGGAACTCGAACCCACAAAAGAAGGAGGGTTGCCTGATTGGAAGGCATCGCTCTCCCCGCCTACACCACACGTGTAGGTAAGAAATGAAGCATTTTTGATAAATATATATTTATCAGAATTTCACGTGACCGGGAGAAATGAACATTTCTAAATAAATTTCACCTTACCGGATTTTAATGAGAGGGCGAATTCCATTCAAGCTCTGATATCGTCATTTTTAAACAATAAATTTGGAAAATGTCACAAAATGTATTCATAACTACATTTACGTGATCTTTTATAGAACATCACAAACATTTCTCATTTTTCAATGTTTTTTGTTTTGGAAAATACACCTAGAAACAGAATAGAAAATGCAGGAAAACCCTGGAAAACCCAAAACAAAAACAAGTAGCGAGGGAACCCTTACGAAAAAAGGAAATGAAGTGCGAATGAAAATCGAATTTCCGAATAGCAAAAAAACACAGACAAGAGATATACACGCGGAAAAAAACTTGTGTGTCATGGCGAAAAAATTGGATGAAAAAATAATTATTTGAGAAGAAGCTCTACTTTTTGGAACGAAAAACAAAACATGTGGAATCAAACTGTGGCTTTGTGAGTGAGATCGAATTATACGTAGCATTTCTTAGACGAAAAATTTTGGAAAAATCCATCGGGCATCAGACATGAACTTTTGTTTCGTGATTGAAAAATGAAAACTAAAATTCCACGACCTGCAACTCAAATCAGTGTGAAAAAATGCCTGCTAGAAACTAAAATTTCCAAAAAATCAAAAACAATTTCTGCCAAAAATCCTCGTCAGATAATTTTAACACCAAGCTTCTGACATTTTTCAATGTTTTTTCAAAACAAAACAAAAACATTGAATCTTTGATTTTTCGTCAATTATTTTCTCATTTCTTTTTTTCAACGCCTTTTTTATTTTCTATTTTTTGTTAACGAAGAATGTGCAGGAAAAAATAGAGAAAATTTTAATTACAGATCTGAAAATAACAATTAATTTATTTTTTCAGAGATAAATAAAAGTGCAAAATTTCATTTTACTGAAGTCGGAAGGTCCTGGATCAATTCCACTTCAATGAGGTAAAATTTGTTTTTCGAATTTATAAATATGTATACATCACCTCCGGATGTTTGGAATTTTTAATTTAAAATGATTGAATTCTGGCAAAAAATGGATCTTTGAAAAAAAAGAAATGTATCCCCAAAAAACATGGGCACATGCAAAAATAAATTATTCAAAATACGTATTAGTTTCATGAAAGCCGAAAAAAAAGGAAAAACAAGACAATTGTCTGAAAATAAGGAAAATCTGGAAATAAGACTAATTAACATCTTGTTTTAGTCGCTAATTAATTGAGATTACTAAGTTTTTTGCAGAAAAATGTATGAAAAAAGTATTATATTTATTTCAATTGGGCAAGAATTTCTTGCCCAATTATTTCATAAATCACGAGAGTGGATCAAAAAATGGGTGTCTGGTTACCAGAAAACGGAAATTTGCAGTTTGCTCCATTTTGCAATATTTTCTGGGTCTAGAAGGTGACAATTGGGAAATATTTTTGTTTAATACCACTTTTTAAAATTTTTGCGTCTAACATTAAGGGCGGTGCCCCTAGGCGAAACAGTCAGAAAATCCTTAAAAATTCTAAATTTTGAAGAAAACCCTATTTTTCGCAGCTAAGCTGACGTGAGAAAAAACAATTTCTTAAAAAAAAGTTACGCCTGGGAATACAACTTGTGAAGTTTAATGAGACATAGATTATAAAAGAGAAATAAATAAAAGAAAAAAAAATTCAAAACAAACTGGAAATCGCGTGCATAAAACTATGAAAAAATTAATCTACCTATGAAATAGTTCATAGTTTGTTTTTCAAAAAAATGTGGAAGCTGATCCTATAGCTTCAAGTGTAATTCAGAGCTCCATCTAAAAAACTTTCCTTTAACATCAATAGTAATTATGAATTAAAAACTTTACCCAATAGTTTTCAATGACGCTCAAATCTCACCTGTTAATTTTGTTCCACCCCCCCAAACCTCAAAATAAACTAACTTGACTTGCCCGTTCCGTGAAAAGTTGTTGATTTCTTTGAATTTCCTGTCCACACGAAACATCTTCTTGTTCGGAAGCCTGAAACTTCTACATTGTTTTTCTCAAAATTTTCGCCTATTCTAAAACTTACATCAGAAAATGACAATTGTCGATTTTATGGGACCGCTGCATTCTGTGACGGTTGTCTCTGAAAAAATAAGAAAATTAAAAAATGTACCAAATCACCCCATTAATAACTTTTTCTGCTCTGAAAAAACCAGAAAAATGATTCAGTTCGAAAAAAAACGTTCAATCAATAATGTCTTTTCAAATAAAAAACATATCTCTCTCTCTTACCCTCTCTCTATTTCCCACCCTCTCTCGTCTACCCTGCAAAAAAACAACAAAACAAACACGCTAAACAACGTGCACGCGGAGTATCGTTGTTTTTCTTACATTTTCTTTGCACGACATTATTATTTTTTTTCTGGTTTTTTGAGTGGTTTTTTTCAGCGCAGAAAATGTTATTAATGGGGTGATTTGGTACATTTTGTTAATTTTCTTATTTTTTTCAGAGACAACCGTCACAGAATGCAGCAGGGTCCCATAAAACTTGAAAAAACTCGGGCCGATTTTTTTTTGAAAAAACTCGGGCCGATTTTTTTGAAAAAACTCGGGCCGATTTGAAAAAACTCGGGCCGATTTTTTTTTGAAAAAACTCGGGCCGAGTTTTTTGGAAAAAAAAACTCGGGGCGATTTTTTTTTGAAAAAACTCGGGCCGAGTTTTTTCATCTTTTGTTTTTTTAACGTTAAAAACATTTTCAATGCATTAGCTCGAGAAAAAATTTTCAATAAAAAACCAAAAGCAACACTGGAAACACTGTGTTTCAAACACCATAACGCAACAGTGCACAGAAAAAAACATTTGGGCAGATTTCTAATTTTCCAACAAGTTTCAGCAAAATAGCTACGGAAAGCGCGATTTGAACCGGATTACCGACTAACCACATTATGATCATATTTATTGATAGCTTAATAGTTTCTATTTTTTATTTCTAGATCAAAAATAGCTGAAAAAACAGAAAAAAGAAAGAGGATGAATGAGATTCATCTTAATTTTCACCACATGAACTATGCTGGAACTTCTCAAATCCGTGAAAAGAGCCCCTTACGAGCCTATGTCCATGACTCTTTAAACCATTATTGTCAGTTTTGCAGAAAAAACGACTGCTGGAAGAACCATTTTCGACCTCGGGCAAGCTCATCCAGTGATCATTTTTTAAGAAACTGACAATACCATACCAAAATGTGACCATATTCAAGGAAATTGGTTCAGATTATGGGTTAGGAAAATGGTCTATAGTTTGTCTATAACTTTGACTCCGGACCCTCTTATATTGGACAGAGACAGTTAGTAAGTTTACAAGGGTTTCCATTTCCTATTTCTAAAACTAGAATTCTTAAAAAAACAGAAAAAAAGAAAGAGGATGAATTAGATTCATCTTAATTTCCACCACATGAACTATGCTCGAAGTTCTAAAATCACTAAAAACAGCCAGTTAGAAGCCTATGTTTTGGACTATGTCCCTGATAAGAAATATTACTAGATAATCCGTAATTTACCCGAAAAAACTTGAAAATAGGAAAACAAGAAAATAGTAACAAAAATAAATCCCGAAAGTTTATTGAAAAGCGCTTTCCCAACTGAAAGTCAATGGATCAATTCAAGCCGCAAGTTGCAGCCTGCGCCCCAGTGAAAATAAGCGTATTCGGGCTGAAAGCATGCGATTCGCAACAAGTTTCTACGTTTAGGCACCGAAATTGCCCGGTATTCATCTCTTTCTGGTAGAATTTAAGAATAAGTTCTCTCCTCGAACTCCTCATTCATTCCAGTTTTTACCGAGTTCCCCATCAGTATAACCGAAACTCACGGCAAAATCACCAATTCAGTTCAAAAAGCATAGCTTGATCATCATTTCTCATCTGAATTTTAAGTATAATGAATGAAAATCTCCACATATGTGGATTGTAATACAGTAGCAGTTCAACCCACCTTGTTTTTAATCAATTTTTCCTGCCGATTAGGACTAGAGCAAAATCGAGAAGTGACTGAACATTCTCAAATCTGACTGACGTGAAGACAGATTTGATCAAGATAAGAAAGGTGACCTCGTAAGTATTTATTTTTTGAATAACAACGTGAGTTTTTTTTTTGCTTGAATATTCACGGGAAAACTGTAATTTCAAAAAAAAAACGGAATATTAGTGTCTCTGTGGGAAAGAAATTTGAGGAGAATCCCATGAAAAACGTCTGAACACCAAAAAGAGGTGTTCCTTTTTGGAAAAATGAAACGACACACCGCTTGACGGCAGCCGCAGAATTTATTTGTTTGTTTTTCAAATAATTGAACCAAATCGCAATGTTTAAACTTATTCAATCACCATCATAATCATCAGTTCACTTGGTGCAGTGTGCACAGATGGGAAAAATATTCATTCAGATCAATATTTTTATTTATTAATTATTCAGATGGATTCTGCGTGCCAAGCCTCACCTTGACACCATAAGAACATTTATAAGAGGGTCCAGTGTATACTTTTTTTGTTTCAGAGAGCCAAGCCTCGTAATCTCTACGCCCGGGGTCTTTAATTGGCCATAGCGCAACAGTGCACACAAATACGTTTTAGCAGCTTTCTATTTTTCCAACCAGCTGCAGCAAAATAGCTTCGTTGAACAATCACTTTAACTCTTTCTTTTTCTTGAGAATAGATACAGAAAGCGGGACCGGATTACCGTTCATATTTGGCTAAAAAACAACAAAACACAAAATTAAAATTACCAAAATGTTGAATGATCCAGTCGCGGATTGTTTAGGCACCTAAATTACAGATAAAACCTTTTTCAGGGGTAAATTTTGGGAACTCAAGGAGTACATTTTTTAAATTTAAAAATATGTATACATCACCTCCGGAAGTTTGAAATTTTTAATTGAACATTTGATTGGATTCTGGTAAAAAGGGATCTTCGTAAAAAACAAGAAATGTATCCGCAAAACATGCGAAAAATTATTCAAAATACATATTAGTTTCATGAAAGCCAAAAAATAGGAAAAATCTTGAAATCAGAGAAATTTACATCTTGTTTTTTAGTCGCTAATTAATTGAGATTACTAATTTTTTTCAAAACAAATGTATGAAAAATGTGTGTAATTTATTTTAATTGGGCAAGTATTTCTGACTGAGTTCAGAAATGAAAATTTTGTTTGCAAAAAATATTGTTCAGAGGTTTGGGGGCTTGCAAAAAACTATAAAGTTTCAAAATTATGAGCCATCAAGTCTTTTTTAGTAGAAACTTCCGAAGCGAAGCAAAAATTATTTCAAAAATCACAAGAGTGGACCAAAAATGGGTGTCTAGTTACCAAAAAAACGGAAATTTGCAGATTTTTCTATTTTTGCGATACTTCCAGAAGATGAAAATTGGGGTGGGGAAATAGTTGTTTTTAAACTGAAAAAAAAACTCACCAAATTGTTTTCGATCAATAATTCCATCATCAATTTATCAAAAACTCGAAAAAGTTCATCCTTCGATTGAAAACCCTGAAAAAAATGTTATATTTCTCAATAAACCGAAAAAATATCAAACCTTCGAAGTTGATGCCAATTTCCATCATTTTCGAATGCTCCCCATCTGATTTCAGATCGATTTTCAGCTCCCAAGCCTTTTTTGACGTTTATAAGTCAATAAAAATCATAAAAATGCAATGAAAACAAACAAAAAACAAAAAGAAACAAATCGGGCGGAAAAAAATAAACAACAGGCAAGCGGAGTGTCGTTGCACGTAACGTGGATTGTTGTGTGCGAGAGTTTTGGGAAATTTGAAAGACGTAGAGGAAAAAGGAGCTTTTTACTGTGCTTTCGGCGAAAACGCAGAAATTTTTGCGAAATCTTTTCGCACAAATTTTAGATTTCCACCCAAATTTTCCAATAAAAAACAAACTTCGACTAAATAATTTATATAAGCATAAGCATTACAAAATAAATATGTTTTTTTTCAATTTCTGCATAATAACAGCGGGTTAATTGGTTAGTTATATTTTTCTCAATTAGCAGTTGGCTAAATTTGTTATTTAGATTGAATATGCGTTTGATTAATTAGGGGCGGGTAATTATGTAATTAATTGATAAATAATAACAAAATAAATAAATTAGCGAGATCCATAACTATGTAGATGTGAGATCAAAGCTGTAATATTTTAGGGTCAAGATTTTTAGCATGAATATGGATTTTCGGCGAGATTTTCAAGATTTTCTGGATTTTCAGCCAAAAGTGGTTCGCAATCTTGGAAGTTCAAGCTGTTCGGGCGATGAAGAGTTGGTCCCTGCAAAAATTGACAATGTCTTTGTTTTTTCGAAGACAAATCGATAAAAATTACAGTATTTTGGACGGCCAATTTGTTGAAGTCGATGATTGAAGATGGGGGAGTTTGATCTGAAAATATTGGAGTTTTCAGTTGATTTCATTCAATCTTTACCTGAAACAACATTCGAATTGTTAATCATTTGTGCATTTTCCTCATCTTCCAAACTGTTTGGCGAGAAAAGTTGGGCGATTTGAGTGTTGAAATGGAACATCGTATTTTGAGCCGATGTTTTGGCAAGTTCTTTGCGAAGCCCGTCAACGAATGAATCGGCCATTTCAGAGTTGTACGGTTTTTCTTGGATCAACATCAATTCGTGTACTGGAAATTGGAGGTTTGGAGATATTTTTAGAGGTTTGATTTTCATTTCAAATACTGCTCAAAGTGGTTTATAAAATTCTACTTTCCCACATGGAATCCTAGAGATAGAAATCCCTGAAAACTAAAACTTTACACGTGCATTTTTTAAGACTATAATAAAATTGTGAATTAAAAATTTCGCGATCGGAAAAATTGAAATAATTAAACATGTGTGAGAAATCTTTTTGAGTATGAGTCTTTTTAGTCAGTGTTTATTTGCCACGTGGCACATTGCAACTCTCAACGATTTGTTTACCATGTAGATTTTCAACGCCAAAATTCCGGGGGCTACTCAACTTTTCAAGAAGAACTTTGAAATTTTTAAACTCCAGAATTTCTAGAGGTCTTCAAAATTGTTGGTGTTTTAAATGTAATGTCTGTTCTGCTCCATGATTTATATTCAAAAATAAGATTTTCAAAAATATAAAAATGGGTCATTCTGGAAATTAATGAAGTGCTCGGTTGGATCAAAGAATCATTCATTTTGTTCCCAGAAAACAGAAAGAAGAAATTCAGCTAATTTCATCTATAATTTATTTGTCTCTTATGTTCTTTGCTTTTTTCAAGAAAAGACAGAAATAGGAGAGACTGAAAAAAATTTGAATTTTTCTGAGAAATCGGAATTGGGGGCATGATTTTTTTAAAGACTTTCAAATTTTCAATCAGATTTTTAGGCGCGGATACTAGAAGTTAGAATAACATTTGCATTCTTAGTAACAATTAACTTAACAAATATGTGATTTGCTAAAAGATACTTCTAAATTTGAATTTTGAAAAAAAAATCTGGAGATAAAATTGGAATCTAGATAATTTCACAATGGTTTTCAAAATTTTCAGACATTTTTTCAGCCTGACAAATCTTCTCAATCTCAAACTCACACTTAATCATATCATTCAAATCTTGTTGAGTTGGTGAGATTTTCAACGCATCTCCGCGATCCATAAAAATGCTGTTCATCGAGATTTCAGTGACTGCAGTTTGTGGAGTATCGCATGAATTTGGAAGATTTGATTGGGAATGGGCAAAAGAAGCACGGACAGCTGGATGGATTGGGAAAGCCATTTGAGAAACTGACGGGTCGGTTGATATGTCTTCGATGGTTTCGTTGATTTGAGTGAAACTTGGGCGATCGGCAGGGATGGTTTTCCAGCAATCTCTCATCAATTGGTAAATCTGTAATTTTTGGATTTGGCTTCGATTTCCGAAAATCCCCTTTGCTCCAAACTTTCAAAAAAAAAGTTCAGTGAACTCTTTTCCATTTCACCTATTTCTATTTCCGATCGGAAATGTAAAACATTTTAAATTTATATTAACTCAAAATAATGGTCTTTTCCGGAGTTCATAAAACAATTATCTATTTTCAGAGCCGAAATCTTTGGCTTCAAAACATCAATGTGATTTTGATTTCATTTGAAGTTTGATGTGTGTGGGAAATCATGAGGGCTTCTTTCCAGTTGAAAGATTGAGGATCAAATCAAAAACATTTAGGATGAGAGGCTGATTATGAGGTTAGATGATTTTTAAAATAAAAACTTTCCGGATTAACATTCTGAACTAAAGTTTATAAAGAAGTTCTAGTTTATTAAATTGGGTTCTAGTTTATAATTAGGATCGTTAAGCTTGACTTCAGAATCTGAAATTTTTGAGAAAATTTTGAAGAAGAATCTGAAAAATACGCTCGCAAAACATTCATGTTACTTTTATAAAAACTTTAATGAAGTGTGCAAGCTTAAGGTGAAGCTTGTATTCAGATCTCTGAATTTGAACTAAATTCAAAACATCAGAATTTGGGCCTTCCAATTTTTTCAGTTTATTTATTCTATTTGAACTCACTCTCATCGGAATTCCAAACGGATATTCCAATCTTCCACCCTCAGTCAACATCAGCATAACTTCCTCATTCTTCCGACTCGGATACGGTACAACACCCAACGAGAACACTTCCCAACACAATATTCCAAAACTCCAAACATCTGATTTTGCCGTGAACAATCCATCAATAAATGCTTCTGGAGGAGTCCATTTAATTGGTAACATAGCTCTTCCATGAACACGATAATATTCCGAACCAAGTGACATTTCTTTGGCCATTCCGAAATCGGCAATTTTTGCGACTCGACCATTTTGTTTGTTTGTGAGAAGAATATTACGAGCGGCAATGTCTCGATGAACATAACCGTAGTCTTCGAGACATTCACAACCAGCGGCAACATCCGAGACGATTTTTACCAAATCACACATTGTCATTTTGTAGGGATTCAAGTTGTACTGGAAATTATTAAAAATTTGGAGGGAGGAACTTCTGAAATCTTCTAAAATGTACATTTAATGTTAAATTTTCATTGTAAAATTTTGAAACGTAAATTTTCTGAGAATATTGTTTGAAAAAATTTGGAACAGTAAGTTAAATTTTCTGGGTAAAAAATTTTTTAAATTATTTTTTCGGTGAGATTTTTGATTACCCATTTTTGAAGTTACAAAAATCCATGTATCATTTGTTCCAGAACTCACCATACTCGGCCTAGCCTCTTTCACAAATGTCAACAAATCACCGCCTTCCATATATTCCGATGCAATCACATATGGCACATTTTCAAAATCCACTCCAATCAATCGAACAATATTTTCATGGATAAATGTTCCCATGCAAAGTGCTTCATTACAAAAATCAGCTTGAGCTGAGATTGAGGCCGAAAATGGTTTGGAAATTGTTTTGACTGCAACATCTGTTTCGTGATATTTTCCTAGTAACACTTCACCAAAATTTCCTTTTCCGAGAACTTTGCCAATTCTGAAAATTCCGGGGTTTAGGTATTAATGAGTAATCTTGCTTCATCTTGCTTTTTTTCCAGACGGTCGTTATGTTCAAGCGACGTAAAATGCACACCGAATTTGAAAGTTTGAATTTTGAATGTTTTTTGGGTACTGTAACTTGATGTGTATCTCATAAATTTGAATTAGACTAACTTAAAGCTTTCAGGGCCTCATTGGGTTACTGTAATTTCATTCAAATTAATGGATCTCATTTTTTCAGGTAATAATATTTCCCATTTGGTACTGTAATTTGATGAGCATCTCATAAAGTTTGAATTAGAACAACTAAAAGCTTTTTGGCAAATGGAACTCATTTCGGTTACTGTGGTTTTATTACTGCTTTCAAGTTAATGGAACTCATTTTCAAGCTCATAAAACTTCCCTACTAAAACTTCCATACCTAAAAACCTCTCATCATCTCATAAATTCTGAATTAGGCTAACTGAGAGCTTTAATGTTAATGGAACCCATGAGGTTACTGTAGTATGGAATTGGAAAACTAGTTGAATAGTTTTATGAGCAAAAAGCTTTAAAGCTAAAGAAATTACATAAAGTTCTGTATCTCAAAAAACACAGTAATCCAGAAAAAGCGGAAAAAGAAACTACAAAACTCACTGCAAAAATTTGCCATTTTCAAATATTCTGAAAACAAAGACTTCATGATTCTGGTTTTTGAAAATTTCAGTTATTCAAAAATTCAAAAGTTTGATTTTGAAAATTAGTATCGTGTAGAAAAACTTACAACAAAACTTCTCGATCAATGGCCGGCAATTTCTCCAGCGCATTTTGTCGTGTCTGTTTTCCAAAATAAATATCATCATACAAATATTCTTGAGTTCTCATCAGACTGAATTCAATCAATTCTCGCGCAACTTTCTCATTTCTTCTCTTGAAATATTTGACGAAAAGGAAAGCGATCAAAGAAACAATTACAACACTGATGAATAATAGAACAGCAAAGAGCCATGGGAGCGAAATATCTCCTGCAAAAATATATACGTTTCAACAATTTCAGATTATTTTTTAATGAGTGAATTTTCCATATTTCCCCATTAAGTCTTTCAAAATTTGCAACATGGCAACAATTTAGAATCAGAAAAAAAACTTAATTGAAAAAATGAGTTATTGGAAGTTTCTCCTCGAAAAAAATACGTTTAAAAATTTCGAGATAATTTTGTTATAAGGGTCATTTTTCCATGAATACTTGTGCCCCAACCTTTCCAGAAACTCACCACAAGCCATAAAACTAGTTCCAGTTTGATCCATTCCATTCGGACACATACAAAATTGTTCCATAGTGAAATTGCGGAATTGACAAGTTCCCGAATATGGGCAATATAAACTGCATTGACAGGAATCAGTGCTATTCATATATTCCGATCCATCTGGACATGCACAGAATTCCTTTTCCAAATTCTCTCCACCAAATCGACAAACCGAAGGCGATTCGCAAGATTTGGTGCACAATTTGAATGTGATTTTTCCATTTTCCAAAATTTCATTTTGATAAATTCGGAAATCCCTGCTAAACTTCTCATCGATATAATTCGTTCCACTTTTCTCTTCTTCACTATCTCCCAACGGATCACCTCCTTTCATTCCAGCTCCCCCGCCACCAATTGATGAGCAAGACGATGCTCCACCACCAAATCCACCCAAAACAGTAAGATCTTTCGGGTCCGGACATTTTCGTTGCATTGAGAATGAGAAAAACTTTTCGGGGGTTGTGGCATTGCAACGTGCTCCACATCTTGGATCGATTTTCAACTCCTCCATCGTTGCACCATATCCCGCACCAATATCTTCTATCTCGCTGGGTTTTCGACCTTGGCCAGCTCCACCGCCTAGAATGATTTTCCAGTGATCTGAATCGCGAACTGTTATCAGAGTAGCGCCTCCACCACCGCCGCCATTCTTTGGCGGTTTTTTGCCAACACCATTGAAAACTCGACAACTGAACGCTTCATATCGTGATTTTCGACAAGCCATTTCACCGTGTTGTCCAACCAACATTTGAAGCACTAAATCTTGATGTAAATGCACTTGGAAGGTTGCGCATTGACCGGGGATTCCATAAAGCCCTCCACCAGCTCCTCCACACCCTTCAACACGATAGAAACCGGTTTGATCTACAGTCCAATCCTGTGTGCCGTCTTTCTTCAAATAGAGCGAATTTTGTCCATCAAGATCTCGAACACGATCACAATTCAAAGGTGGGGTAGATCCAGTTGCACCACAAGTTGTGACTTTTGTGACAGCTTGTGATTTTTGAATATGTGTTCCTTGATCTGGTGGGGCGAAACATGTTTGACTTATTGTTAAATCATCAATCGCGAAGAAACCTTTGCTTGCACTATAATGATCAACAAAAATACCAATTCGATACGGATGATTTTGGCGAGGAATCAGAAGAGATTGTCTTGACCATTCTCCAGGTTGATAACCCCATGAGAACATTGTCGAATCTAAGAGCACTCTTCTTCCGCTTAAAAATGGATCATGTGCTCGACTGATCACTGCAATTTGCCATTTGAAATTCTGGAATCTGGCATTGATCCAGAAACGAAGTTTGCAAGATTGGAAGAACGGACTAGACGAGTTATAGGCTTGCGGATTGGTTGGCTCGAAAACCGGGGAAACCAGCGCTGACAATCTGACCGAGGTTGCGACGGTTTTTGGCATCTCTTGCGCTTCGTATGATAAAACACCACCAGATCCTGCAGTTCGTTCCGACTTCAAACCATATTTCTGACTTGGAATGCGATTTTCGAAAAGATACATCGCATTGCTATTCAAAGCTTTGGCTTTAGCAAGGGATTCTGTATCTAGAATATCACTTGAATCGTCGAAAACAAGTGTCTTTCGATCTTCCGTTGCATTTGTGTATTGTTTCCAGCCCGGACAAAATTCCTTATCATTGTTGAAATCACACATTGTTCCAGGTACAGCAGTTTCATAACAATTTTCTTCATCCGATCCATCTGAACAATCCATGTTGAGATCGCAAATTGAATCATAGGCACATACAGCGTGTCCGGGTTTTTCGCACAGTTTTTCAGAAGCATGGCTGCAAGTATCACTAGGATCTCCGATGTCTGGAAAAAACATGGGTTGAAACAAAAATAAAAAATACAACTAGGGGGCACCCGGATTTGAACCGGGGACCTCTTGATCTGCAATCAAATGCTCTGCCACTGAGCTATACCCCCAGACGACCAAAGAAAGATAAAAAGTCGACAAATAATCGCAAAACTGACCGTCGCAACCGCTAAAGTCAACATTGGCCAAAGAACACGCGAAATGGAACGGGTTTTCGACTTTTTTGAGAAAATTGGAAGTTGGTGTCTCGCCAGATTCGCAATTGATTGAAATACGGAAAGGACGAGAGAATGAGCCGATTGTGATTTTTTCTTCAACCCAGCTGAAAAATTGTTTTTTTTTTTGAAAATTTTGAAATATTTTTCGGAACCTTATTTCATTTTTTTTTGAAATTAAAAATGTTAGAAATTAAAAATTTGATTTTCCGAAATGAGTCACGTGAATCACGTATTTTTAATAAATTCTGATCTTCCGTATTTTTTGCAACAATACGGTATCTCAAGAAAAATATAGTTTTCCCATTAAACAAATGTTGTATAGTTTGTCTGTATTACGGTGGTCAATATTTTTTAGATTTTGTATTTGTCAAACTAGAAAATATTGTCTCCAGTACAGTAATCCAGACAAAATACGAAATAATGTTTTCAAAATATAATTTCAAAACTATAATTTTTGAGCTACCGTAGTTTTTGGAGAACTACAAATTTTTGCTACAACTCCATAATAAGTCAAAACAGAATCGGGAAATGAGTAAGAGGTACAACCATTTTTTCAACTACAATACTCCGCAATGCAAAGATCAAAAATTTTCAGATTTCGAAGAACTGTAACTCCTTCCATAACTTACAAAATACTTTTTCTCATAAAATATGCTGGTTCATATTTCCAAATCTCGAAACTCTCATTATTATCCATAAAATGTGCACGGACTGAAATTGTCGAATCCAAACTTTGTGGAGAAAAGTGATGCAGGAAATTCAAGTTGCACTGAAAATAAAGGCTTGGGGATTTCAGAAGAATATTTACGAAGGAAGGTCGCGGAAACAACAATCAAACCATTTCTGTAACCTCGGGAGTAGAAAGAACATTATCTCTTCCTGCCAGTTACAGAAAAAGTTTATCGATGCCTCCGCGACCTCCTTAGTTATATTTTGACTTACACGAAGTCCAGATTGTCTGAAAACTTGGCTGGTAATTGATGCGACACTGTTATTGAAAAAGGCGGTTTCAGATCCTGCTTGAATGAAATTCGCAATTTTTGTCGGTTTTTCCATGGGAAACTCATTGAAAACCAATTCAGGATCATTTGTTGACATTTTCCATTCTTCCGAATTCTCAAACTTTTTCCATAATTTTTCAGTTGTATTCAATTCTTTACAAGAGCATCCGGGATATAAAATGCGATCTGTGAACTTTGCAAAATCTCCCGATTTCTCTGGACATCGGTCGACTAAACATGAGCAATTTTTGGTCAACTCGAAAATCGGGGTTTCGATTGCCGAATGGCAGAAAGTGTCGTTTGGATTTTGGCAATGTTCGAGTTGTTCGATTTTACTATTTTTGGCATCGCATGCGATGAAACTTGCAAAAAGATCACGAGCGTCGTTTTCCTGGAAAAAAGCAAACGTAGAATATTTGATATGATTTTTGCTTTTGCAGGTTATTTTTGAAGTGTCAGAAACGTTTGACATGATTTTTGATGCGACAAAAAACTTTGGGAAAGTTTGACGTAAACTGTGAGAATTTTATCGTCAAATCTATTTCAGGATCCTGGGAATCTGCTGAATTTTGAAAAAAGGTCGAAAATGCGGTAAAAATCTTTAAAAAATCAAGTTTTGGCTGAATATTTCCCAAAAAATGCATTCCTGGGATAAAATTTGTGAAAAAATGTGATTGTTGCGTGAAAATCTTAAATTTTGCATAAAAATTCGCTGTTACATTTGAGCAGGAAAATCATTTTTTATTGAATTTTCCGTTTTATTTTTTTGAAAAGAAATAACACAAAAAAAACGGATAATCCTCCCAGAAAACAATACATCCCTTTCAAACCCTCTGTTTTTCTTGAAAAACTCATTTTCCTAAGTTCAAGCTCAATTACTTACCCAAGATTTTCGACCTTTAAACAAAAAAAGCTAGAAATATCGAAAAAAAAAAGAAATGAAAAAAACAGCAAAAAAATAAAAGTAAAACAACGATACTCCGTGATTGCGCTTGTTTCGCGTGTGCGCCAATTCAAATTATATATTTTTTCATTTTCCCCAAATAAACTCACATTATTACTTTTGACGAAGAATCTCTGACCATTTTCGATTTTCAAACGATTCTCGAAATATTTATCAATATCAAATGATTGCGAAGAAGCAAAGAACCACAATAGAATGAGCAATGATTTTTCCAACATTTTCCTAGTTTTCTTTTCAAGGATTTTTTAGATGATCATCTGCAAATTAGATTCATTAAGCCATGAAAAATGAAAAATTCCTTTTTTTCAAAAAAGAACTACGAACTAATAATTAATTCAACAACTATCTCTAATTCGCAACATTTTTTTATTCAAAAATAGAAAAAGGAGAAATTATATATCTGTTTTCTTCTTTTCACAAAATTATAGCAGCTAGAAAAATCTAAATAAGACGAAAAAGTGATGCGTTTTGGAGGCGGCGCCTCAAAAAGGAGCACACGGCTAAAAAGTAAGCGGCTCTCCGGGGCGCGCGCTCGCGATCCTCACTCTATCCTAATTATATTCTTCGCCTCATTCTCTAATGCTTGCTTACATATCAAAAAAGAGCAGCAAACAGATTTATTTATTTGAGTTTCACACTTTTTCAGAAATGGGCGGAGCTAGAGAGAAAAAAAGGAAAAAAATTTCGACCACGGCAGGACTCGAACCTGCAATCCCCAGATTCGAAGTCTGGTGCCTTATCCATTAGGCCACGCGGCCACATTTTTCAACAGTTCAAATGTTTGATAAGACAAACAAACAAACAAAGTTTTCGGAGAAAAATGAATGACAAAAAAAAAGAAAAAATTTTCAGAATTTTTTTCTCTTTCAGAAAAAGAAAAAAGCAGACAAAAACAAGTGGCGAGACGGAGAGGCGTAGAACGCTAGAAAAGTACAAATGTGAGTAAACAGCAATCGTCGCGAGACCCTCAAAGTGCACAAAGAGGTGCAAAAAAGTGCAAATTATTTAAAAAAAAAAGAGGACATTTTTTTGGAATATTGAATTCACTTCTTGAAGTCAAAAATGAAAAAAGCTGACATCATATTGTATAAAACCAAAATTATAGATTAGCGGATATTTAGCTGGAACTCAATATTTAATTATAGAGATAGAGATGAAGAGTGAAAAAATGTCTTAAAAGAGGTAGAGAGAGAGAGAGGGGAGGAGTCAGATTTGTTGCGATTTTTCATGAAATGTGGAAGTAAGAGTTCAGGGAATTAGGGAAAGGTCGAGATGAGCAAGAGGTTAGAGATCACAGAGAAGGGTAAGAGGCAGAGAATCTAAATCAACTAGAGATCATAGGTGACGGGCTAGAGACATAGAAACTAGAGAAATGTAGACACTGACAGTTTGAGGAGGTCCAGACAACTAATGCAGGTTAAAGAACGCAGACCATCAGAGACGCAGATATTCCAGAAAACGAGAGCAGAGTCTGAGAAAAATCTGAGAAGAGTGGGAGTTTCTAAATATTTGGAATAGAAGCCATGGCTAATCTCAATTTTAATGTAAAGGTTGCATTACAGTAATCCTGACCCTAAGCTTTTAATCCCCATTCTCGTAGTAAATGTTTGAAAAAAGCTTGTCTGTGCTAATAATATTCATAGGCTAGACAAAACTAGAAAATTCGAGATCACAAGACTAGAAAAAAATTGACATCAATCTTAGAACGCCTAGAAATTTGTGAGACTAGAAAATCTAGAAAGTTATGTGCCTACACAGACAGTTAGATTTGAAGTAGCCCTTTAGAAATCTAATAATTAGGCTACAGTAATCCAAGTGACCTCAAACTCTTACATTAACTCTAGACGTTATCTAGAACATGGAAAGTTTCCAGACGAGCTATTGGAAGGGAGGTTATCAGGAGAGTCAAGAATCTGTATACTACCATCACTGTCCCAGGATTTACAGTATCACTATACTTTTCCAGATAACTTACAATAATCTCTCTACATTCCTAGAATCTGTAGTACCTCCAAAGATCCACAGTACTGTCATGGACTTTAGATCCTACAATAATCCTTAAAGTTCATTTCCATCAAGTTCCCCCAACATATTTCGTTTCATTTCAGTCATTCCTCTCGCCCGTCTCTTCATTCTGCTGACATCACAAATCAATCTGCTCTAATCTAACACAAGCCACAAAAAATGGCAACATTTTTAGGCCTTCCTAGAAATTCTTATATAAAGTATATATATATTGCATCTGCTCTTCTTCTCTCACTTTTCAACAACACAGCAAAAAAGTTTGAGCAGAAAAAAGTTTGAGCAAAAAAAATCTAGTCTGAAAATGAAGAACCGAGAGAGGAGCCACTGATTTTTGCCAGAGCTCAGCTAAGAGTTTCCGTGGAAACCAAGTGAGCTCTCCATTTTTGATACATGTTAACACCTTCAGATTTTTTTTTGAGCCGCTGGCTGGCTTAAAATTGTATGCATGTGTGTGATTAGAGAAAATGAGGGATCGACTTCATTTGGCTTTGAAAAAATGCTCAAAAAATACCTCGTTATCCTTCCAGAATAAAATGAGCCACATGAGTGCTGTTCTGAAAAATTGAGAATTTTAAAATTTCAATCTGAAAATTATCCTACCATGTTCAAATTTCTTGGTGGATTTACACGGTGTGAACCAATTTGCGCATTGAAATCACGAATTTCGCCGCCAATTTGTTTGAGAGTTTTCTGGAAAAATTGAATTTGGGTTAGGTTACTGTAGACCCCCGGGTTTTTTTTTCCAAAGCAAAATGTTTATGTTTATAAGTTTTCTGATAAACATAAATATCATATATCAAAATTGTACTTTTCGGGAGAATTTAATTGGAAATATACAATTGAAAAAAAAGTTCTGGGAAGATCTGAAAAAAAATTTTTGAAACAGTTTTTTTCAATCAGCGAAACTGAAAAAACTACAACATTTTTAAACAAGAAACATGAACCAAATAAAACTAAATAGTTCTAAAACATCAGAAAACAAAAATGTCTGTTTCAGATATGAATAACAAATGAAGGCATTTTCATAATTTGTGTGAAATACTTTCATAAAGTTCTTGGGAATTTGGAAAAAATCTCATTTCTGTTTCGAAAAAACCACTGTTTCAATAAATTCAATAAAAACTTCTGACTCCAAGAAAATCTTCAAGGTTACATTGCAAAATGAAAACCACGTGGATCTTATAGACTACTGTAGATAAAGTATCCCCAAAACTCACCAAATGTTTTCCACTATTTGGAAAAACGGCTTCACTAACAAAATGCAAGCGTTGCAAATTCTCACAGGCCACCGAAATATTCTCAGCCGCGCGAGAAGCACAAACTTGTGCCTCGATAGTTCCGTAAAATGCTTGCGCTTGAAGTGGAGCTTGTGTTTGGCACATTGGTTTTCTGACGCAAGGTTCTGGCGCAGCTTCTTCCACCTGATTTTCATATTTGATAATCGAAATCTCATCATCACGAACTCGCGTCATTTGAACAGTTTTCTCGAGATGTTTGGAATTTGGAATTTTCCGGGATCCAGAATGTTCTGGGTTGAAGTCTAAGGTCAGATTCTGTTGCTGATATTGTTTCAATTGTCTTCTTTCCTCGATAATCCGATTTCGACAAACTTCACGATTTCGATTGCAAATCTCAAATTCGGGTTCAGGATTCGGAATTCTTGGACACAAAATTGGTGTTTCTCGAATTCTTGGTGCTTGGGATTGAGCTTGGATTTTGAGTTTTTTCGCCTTCATTCGATGCGCATAATCTTGAAAAGCATCGGAAGCTGCGCGGGAATCATACTGAAAAAATGAAATGATGAAAGTTTTTGTATTTACTGAAACTAGATTTTTCTATTAGAATTTGTTGGAAAATTAGAACATTTGAAATTACGAAAGTTTTAAATTAACCGCTAGCTATTTTTTTCAAATAATTGACTATAACCAAACTCACCATCATCAAATTATCACATGTCGGTGTATATTTCCAAGTTGGTAACATTTTTGGCTGTGGTGCATTTCTTCTTTCCTCATCAGTTGTCAAACATTGATTCAAAATTTTCGGCTCTTGAATTTGAGGAGCTTGATGAAATTGAGCACGGTTGGAAGCTCGTATTTGGGAAGGTGGGGCCAGAGCTGGTGGAGCACGAGATTTTCTAGATTTTTCAGCATTTTGCACCAAATAGTTTGGTCTCTCTTGAATAGGAGGAAAACGTTTTTGTTCTTGTCGAACTTCAATTTTTCGCTCCAATTCAGTGATTTCGAGAGATCTTCCAGAGTTCAAAGCGCTATTTGCGTTAGAATAAGTGACGAGAGAAGTTGAGGTATGTTGTTCTTGAGTTTTTCGAGATTTTGAGCATTTGGCTGGTGGTTTTTGGAGTTTTTGGAGCACGTTATCCCAGATGTGATTGTTATACTATAAAAAAATTGGTTAAACATAAAAATTTCAAAAGAATGAAAAAGACGTTCTCAAGTAGCCGCGCCTGAAGAACAGCGCTGTTTAGGACTCTTTACGATCTCTTACAGTACCCTCAATCTACAGTAACTCACTCCAGTTTGATCGATCATTTGAGAAGCTGACAATATTCGAGTAGTTAGAACTAGTGAAATGAGAGGCTCTCCCAAAAATTGTGCCACATTTTTTTGATTTCTGGAACACGTTTCACGTATTCCAAAAAAAATTTTTTTTGAAATTTTATTGTTTCGGGGAGAAGGAGAAAACTGGGACACGTTTACGAATTTTTTTACCTTTTTATCTCGATGGAAGCTGGATTTTTCAATGGGGTCACCCCTGTTCTCATTTTTTGGATGTCGAAATTTTGGACATTTTTGATTTTTCCCCTTTTCTCCGAAAATCAAGAACCTCAAAATAAACTAACTTGACTGGCCCGTTCCGTGAAACGTTGTTGATTTCTTTGAATATCCTGTCCGAACGAAATATCTTCTTGATCGGAAGCCTGAAACTTCTACATTCTTTTTCTCAAAATTTTCGCTTGTTCTTAAACTTACATCAGAAAATGATAATTGTGGATTTTGTGGGACCACTGCATTCTGTTACGGTTGTCTCTGAAAAAATAAGAAAATTAACAAAATTAATAACGTTTTCCGCGCTGAAAAAACCACACAAAAACCAGAAAAAAGCAAAAAATAAAAATGTCGTGCAAAAAATAAAAGAAAAACAACGATACTCCGCGTGCGCGTTGTTTAGCGTGTTTATTTTGTTGTTTTTTGCAGGGTAGATGAGAGAGGGTGGGAAATGGAGAGAGGGTTAGAGAGAGAGAGAGAGAGAGAGAGATATGTTTTTATTTGCAAACAATCTATTGATTGAACGTTTTTTTCTTTGAACCGAATCATTTTTCTGGTTTTTTCAGAGCATAAAAAGCTATTAATCGGGTAGTTTGGTACATTTTTTAATTTTCTTATTTTTTCAGAGACAACCGTCAAAGAATGCAGCGGGGTTCCATAGAATCCACAATTGTCATTGTCTGATGTAAGTTTTAGAATAGGCGAAAATTTTGAGAAAAATAATGTAGAAGTTTCAGGCTTTCGATAAAGAAGATGTTTCGTTTGGACAGGAGATTCAAAGAAATCAACTACTTTTCACGGAACGGGCCAGTCAAGTTAGTTTATTTTAGGGTTCGGGGGGGTGGGAGGGGGTGAACAAAACTAACAGGTGAGATTTGAGCTTCATTGAAAAATATTGGGTACTATAAGTTTATTAATGTTTTCATATTTTTATGCACGCGATTTCCAGTTTTTTTTAATTTATTTTTTTTTATAATCTATGTCTCGTTAAACTTCACAATTTTTATTCCCAGGCGTAACTTTTTTAAAAGAAATTTTTCATTCTCGCGTCAGCTTAGCTGCGAAAAATAGGGTTTTCTTCAAAATTTAGAATTTTTGAGGATTTTCTGACTGTTTCGCTTAAGGGCACCGCCCCTAGTAACACTAAAAAGTACAGAACATTCTTCTTGAAAGAGACGAAAAGATATTGAAATCCCGCGTGATCTACAGCGAATTGAATTTGCGGGTCTAGGATTTGTGAAATAAAGAAATAGGCTTGTCAGCTTGATTTTTGAGAATTAAATTTTCACTGTACCAAGTGAATATAAAAAGCAAGTCATCCATATATTCGAAGCATATCATTTTGTGTTTGTTGAATTTGTTTTGATTATTTAATTAATAATAATTAAATTCCATCTATGATAATGTGTGGTCTGCTATAAATGGTGGTGGAATGCCTTTTCTTTGATGATAAATGATATTTCAAAAAAATCAACAAATTTCCAATTTTTTAGTCTCAACATTCATGTGGCAATAATCTATTCAACAAATTTTTCAACACAATATTTTTGACCAAAGTTGAACAAAAATAATCGATAATGCCCAGCCGCTCCAATTTGTTTCAGTAGAGCAAACTTGCGATCTTCGATAATTTTTTGAATGAAATTTTTAAACATAATTTTGTGATCCGCAGATTTGGGCTTATGAACCTGTAACAGAAGGGGTTTTATGAAAGAATATTTGTATCTACTCACCTCCATATTAATTTGACATACGATAATCCCATTCCTCTCGAAATTTTTCTCAGATTTTTCCGCAAAATATGGAAAAATAGTGTATTCCGAATACTCGCCATCCATCCAAAGAAAATCGATTTTTGAAATTTTCAGTAATTTTTTCAGAAAATAATTAAGTTCCACGTGGAAAACTGACATTTGTTGGTATTTTTTGCGAAAAAGTACACTGGCTCCGAAAAATCCATCAGATCCACTAATTGCTAGCGGAAAATAAGTGCCTATTTTTGAGAAAATCTCGAAATTATCCATGAAATTCGGATCTGCTCCGTAGAATTTTAGCGGAATTGTGAGATTCTCAGCCAATCTTTGGACTTGACTTTCAGCTATGACATCTTTTCCGATTCCAATTGTCAAAAAATTTGAGAAATTTTCGGAACTTCTAGGAAAAATCAGATATTTATCCTCATCTTTGTTGTGGAATTTTTGAAGTTTCAACGCAATTTCAGATTTTATTTGAGAATCACAAAATCTGGTATGATGAATGCTAGATGTCCAGAACTGCAAAAATTAAATAGAGCCCATATGGCTTTTGGGGTACTGTAATTTCAGATTTTTCAGTTCTCAAAAAAAAACATACTCACCTTATCCGGATTTTCATTGAAATTAAATCGATTCCTCGCACATTCGTGCCATTTTTCAAAAATTTTCGGCATTTTTGCATCAAAATTAATTTCGACATAATTTTTAGAATAAACTAGGAAAAATGACTAGAAAAATAATAGTAGAAAAACATATTTTCACAGAAAACTTTAAATTTGGCATAGTTTTTTGTTGACAGGAAGAATCGGAAAAACAGGGAAATTGGGGCAAAAAATTACAACCGGGATTTTTATGAGCCAATTGTAAAATATTTTGTACAATTGTGTATTGTCCGAGTGAACTACACACCCACCAAAAATGATTTTTTCTCGATTGTTGTTTCTCGTCTGAATAGGGTTATTTAAAAATCTCAAAACATTTCAGACCAACATTTATTTTAAAAATAAAAATCACATCAAAAACTTTTTGATAACTTCATCAATCAAAATCTGTCGCTTAATTTGTAGATGGTCTCCATCGACAGCCAAAAAATGCAATCGACCACTTTCATTAAGTTTTCGGAGACCAATTCGATCCTGAAATTAGTTATTGGTCAGATTTCAACTTCCAGAAAAAATAATTCGAAACTAGGTTTTATAGGCGCTGACAAAAACTTTACCTACCTGAAGATACAAATCAGTTTCATTCATATTCTGAACTGTATCAATATCTCCCGGCTTATAAAATCCAAACCAAGAGGATTCTTTTGGAACAACCATGTGATCTTGGTTGAACTTTACTAGCATCAAATTTTTGAGCTTCAGAAGATTTTTCTTGTACCGTGGATTGTTGTTCTGAAATTTTCAAAAATGAAAGTCAGGCTGCTGAAAATTACAGCTCAACTCACATTTTCATTGTTGATATCGGCTAGGAAAATCGATCGTTTTTTATATTCTTCTTCCGCATTTGGATCGTGCCAATATTGAGCTTGAACAACTCTGAAATTATGTTTAAGTTCTCCAAGTCTAGAATCTCAAATTTGTCAATTTTTGGCGCCTACAGTAACCCTACTTTTATTGTAGGCGTTTGAAACTTAAATATGGACTTTTGGCGTAAAAATTCGTAACTACAGAACCCCTCACCTCTTTTGAACAAAGGAAGTATAAGCTCCCAAATCAATCATTTTCCTCATTGCATTACACAAAATATTATCACCAATACAAAAAGGCGCCCCAAAAACACCTTGATGTTGTCCACCAATCGATACCAAATTCTTCATTGGTGGATTTGGACATCTTTCAGCAACAGCTCTCAAAAATTGCCCGCCTTGTGAGAAACCGATAGCATTATAGCCTTGTGCAAGTTTCGGATCTTTTTGTATTTTTATACACGCCATGTAGACTAATTCATTTGTATTTGAAAAGAAGCCGTGTTCAATGTCTTTTGCAATTGAACCACCCAGTTGAAGACTATGAACATAGACATTGGGAACTTGTTCTTCGATGAGATTTTTGACTGATCCCATGGATAAAGGGTTACAGCAACAGTCACCTAGAAAATTTGGATTGTTTGAGGGGCAATGAAGATTAATTACTGTGATTTCGGTGAAGGTATTTGAGAAAATCTCCTAACATAAGACATAATTTTCCCGCCGAATTCCAAAAACTCACCCATTCCATGCCAAATCACAACAGGCACCGGCTCTCCTGTCACATTTCCCTGCGCCTTCGCCCCAATCGCCAAAAAACCCACAGCGAAAATCAAAAACATTGATTTTTCACAATGGACCACAATGAGTTCTCAAGAGCCACACATGATAAGATAAGAGAACTAGGTCATGTGTAATAAATAAAAGAGCCAAAAAAACTTTATCAATAGGAAAAAAAACAAAAAGTTTTCTGCAGGAAGTGGGATTCGAACCCACGCACCCATACGAGTACCAGAACACCCATGCGACCTCGAACTTGAGGCAAGCAAATAGCTTGAGTCTGGCGCCTTAGACCGCTCGGCCATCCCTGCATGTCTCTAGCCGTTAGAAATGTCCAATACGAACATTACGCAAAAAATTGAGCGAGGCGAGAGAGTGTACGGAAATTTTTTTTTGAAAGAAGACGCAGAGAAACAAACATTTATTTTTCATAGTATTTTGCCATATTTCAATGGATCGGCGTGTATCTTAATGCGAACTTCGACATCAACCAATAAACCATTTGAATCTAGGAATTTTTTCGAGATAACTTGATCAAAAATTTTGGCGGGGTTCGAGATTTGTTTCAGCAATTCTACACGATTTTCAGCGTTTTCTAGGTCAATCCAATGTTTTTTGTTATCCTTTTGCAACCAATTTTTGAATTTCTCATAAATTCCAAATTCCTTCTCAGCGAATATGATGAATCCAACTCCAGCTGGCACCAAAAATGCGATCGATAAATTTTTGAGCACCGAAAATGCATAACTTTTCAAATAACTTTCAGCTTTCTCTAGGCAAAAATCGATAATCCTATTTTTCTCATGATATTCGGCGGGTATTTCACACTAAAATTATATAATTTTAAAGAAAGTAGGTCCGAAGAAACTCACCAAAACCCAATCATCTTCTATTTCATTTTCAACCATGTTCCATTAAAAAATCATAATTTTTACTCAAAAATAAAATAATTTCTATGATAAGAAAAATTTCGCAATTTTCCCTTTTCACAAAATACAAACTGGTTTGTGTAGTTCTCTCGGAGAAGTATGATTAATCTTTGAGATTTTTGAAAAATAAAGAGGGGACCCTGTAATTATGTTATGATGTAATTAAAAATCATTTTTGAGGTTTGAGTTTTGAATTGTGCTTGGTTTTTGGGACTACTGTGGGTTATGGGGTGGAGCTTTGCGGTAACATTTTATTTTCAAAAAATATATGAAATTCAAAATTCAGAATTTTTAATTTTCTCATATTCCAGAAAAGTTTCATATTCATTTTTTTCAGCTCTAATGTTCAAATTTTTGATCTAGTAAAAAAGTTCTTTAAAGGGGTTGTCTTTCCACAAGGCAAGATCACAACATGTCAAAAAGCAATCGGTGAGGGTGAAAGAGGGAGAAAAGATATTGAAATCCCGCGTGATTTACAGAAATTTAAGTTTGTGGGTCTAGGATTTGTGGAATCTAGAAATAAGCTTCAGCATGATTTTTGAGAATTCATTTTTGAACTTTCTTTGCGAATAAAAGTCATCCTCAATTTTTTTCGAAGCAAAATATGTTGACCAAAAGCCATTTCAAAAATTATGGATTTTCAGACCCACAATTTTCAATGTACCTTTGATCTATTTTTCTCTAAGTCTCCTTCACTCTCACCGATTGCCATTTTTCATTGGGCTGACATGGTGTGAGATATGCTAAATTGCTTGGGCTAAGGTGCTTCTTAAACGTTCTGTCTTCAGAAAACTTTCTTGATCCGCGAATACGGATTTTTTGGTGAAAAACACAAGCCGCTAAAACCTTAAAACTAGGACAGAAAGTGCGCTCTATCGCACACATTATTTGTTTGTGTGTACTTCTCTCGGAGTTCAGACCCAAACATTTATTAATTGTAAGTCATTTGGGGTGTTCCAAGTCAAGTTAATGCTAGTTTATAGTTAGTTGAAAATAGTGACGGACAATTGCGGACTTGCTTTCTCACGTAGAAAGACAACGCCTTTAAAATTCTCAGTCATCGATCAACTCACAATCACCGATGAAAGTTCAGCATCTTCTTTTTTTGTTCTTAATTTCATCTCTGAATCTATCATTGTCCAGACCAAAAAAAGGCTCAACCGGTTTTCGATATCTTCGTCTTCTTTTTATCTTTCTCTTTTTCCTCTCCAAAAAGATCGGAAACGTACAATTTATCTGATATAGTTTGATCTCAAACACCGTGCATAAATTGATTGCGAATCGGGTTTAAAATGAAATGGGTGATACAAAACACAACACACAGAACGTGATTTCTGCAATGGGAAACATATTGATTCGCCTCGGAGAAAAAGTAGCAAGTCTGGCGACAAAAATAGACTTTTAGCCAGCTTGCGACCATTTTAGCAAGCTTGCTACATTTTTTCCCATTATAAAAATTGTAGCAAGCTTGCTAAAAATGGTCGCAAGCTGGCTAAAAGTCTATTTTTGTCGCCAGACTTGCTACTTTTTTCCCGAGGATCGATTAGCGTACGGTATGAGAATATTTCTTGTATATACTTTTACGCCAAAATGATGCAAAATTCGGAGATTTTTCTAGAAATGTTTTTTTGAAAAAAAACGCACCGCGGGTATAGGGGGAAATCAGAGATTATCGCAAATTGAAAATGTTTTTTCACGGGGTGACTCTCTTTTCAAACGGCCAATAAGCGTTTGTATTTTTCAGTTTCCTAATTTCATAGTTTTTAACACTTCAAAACTACAGCATTCTCTACATTAACTTAAACAAAACATATTTTCTAATTTATTTGGCAGAAAAACATGTGATTTTTTGAACTACGGTAATTTAAAACCTTATTCATTTCAAAACCTATAACATTGAAATTTATACTACAGTAGTCTTTCTAGATTCAAGTTCAAAATACAACATCTACAGTACATTGTATCTGAAGATATTGATAAAAAATTGTCTGCTTCAAAAATCTCAAGACCATCCAAAATTACTCTTAAAACAAGTTTTTTTTTGCAAAATATCCAAATCAAAAAACAAATCAAATCAAATTCGCCGAAAAAAAATAGCTCCTTGATCTGATTGTCTCAATTTTGCTAATTATCGGAAATGTTAGAGCGAGAGATGACAATTGGGAGAAGAGACGAGGAGAAGATGAGAGAAAAGTTCGCCGAATTGACAGATTAGAGATTTGACAATTGAGAAGAGACACAGATAAAGAGAGATGAAAATGAGTTTAATTCAAATTAGAGATTGAAGAAGATCTATTTATTGTCAAATGACTGACAATTAACCCGAAAAATAGTATATAAATACAATTTTTGAATGACAAAGTTTCATTTGAAAATCTTTTGGAGATAAATACTATTTTGTAACTTGATACTATCATCTTATATTGGTCTACAAAAATTTGAGGAGGTTGGTGTTTTTCTGATCAATGAGATATAGTTTATACTAGGGGCTGTTAGCCCCCAGGCGTAACAGTCTTCTCATTTATTTCAGTTTCACTTTTTCTGTGGGAAATTGACTTACAACTGTATTCATAAAAAATTTTGAAATTTTTGATCAAAAAATGACGCGTGGCAAAATCAGGAAGGCTTCCTAATTTTGCCATGGATGAAGTCATCGATAAATTTTTGAAAAAAAAAACTGTTTAATTATTTTTTTGAATTAAATGTATTTGTAAGATGTTAAACAAACGAATTACAATTGAATTTATAAAAAATTTTGAAATTTTTGATCAAAAAATGACTCGTGGCAAAATCAGGAAGGCTTCCTAATTTTGCCATGGATGAAGTCATCGATAAATTTTTACTCAATAAATACTTAACAAATGAATTTCAATCAATTTAAGCTTAAAATCTTGAAATTTGTCTCTATAATGATGGATTTGTGAAGCTTCCATGTAAAAATGAAGTCGATGAGTTTTTTTCAAAAATCTCGGGCCGATTTTTTTTTCAAAAATCTCGGGCCGATTTTTTTTTCAAAAATCTCGGGCCGATTTTTTTTTCAAAAATCTCGGGCCGATTTTTTTTTGAAAAATCTCGGGCCGATTTTTTTTCAAAAATCTCGGGCCGATTTTTTTTCAAAAATCTCGGGCCGATTTTTTTTCAAAAAATCTCGGGCCGATTTTTTTTTCAAAAATCTCGGGCCGATTTTTTTTTGAAAAATCTCGGGCCGATTTTTTTTTCAAAAATCTCGGGCCGATTTTTTTTCAAAAATCTCGGGCCGATTTTTTTTTCAAAAATCTCGGGCCGATTTTTTTTTCAAAAATCTCGGGCCGATTTTTTTTTCAAAAATCTCGGGCCGATTTTTTTTTCAAAAATCTCGGGCCGATTTTTTTTTCAAAAATCTCGGGCCGATTTTTTTTTCAAAAATCTCGGGCCGATTTTTTTTTCAAAAATCTCGGGCCGATTTTTTTTTTCAAAAATCTCGGGCCGATTTTTTTTTCAAAAATCTCGGGCCGATTTTTTTTTCAAAAATCTCGGGCCGATTTTTTTTTCAAAAATCTCGGGCCGATTTTTTTTCAAAAATCTCGGGCCGATTTTTTTTTCAAAAATCTCGGGCCGATTTTTTTTTCAAAAATCTCGGGCCGATTTTTTTTTCAAAAATCTCGGGCCGATTTTTTTTTCAAAAATCTCGGGCCGATTTTTTTTTCAAAAATCTCGGGCCGATTTTTTTTTCAAAAATCTCGGGCCGATTTTTTTTTCAAAAATCTCGGGCCGATTTTTTTTCAAAAATCTCGGGCCGATTTTTTTTCAAAAATCTCGGGCCGATTTTTTTTTGAGACCTGAGTAAGAAGTTACAGATTTGGATTAATCCAAAAATGTAAAAATAAAGTCGATGAGTTTTTTTCAAAAATCTTACAAATGAATTACAATTGATTTCATCAAAAATTTCAAATTTTTTGATCGAAAAATGACTCGTGGCAAAATTAGGAAAATTTCCTATTTTGCCATGGAAAATCATTTTTCTGTATTGAAAGTACTCGATAGGGGCTGTTAGCCCCCAGGCGGGGCAATATTTGATCAAAAAATAGAATGTTCTTTAGACAGTATTCAATAAATGCTCACTAAAATTTTTTCTGACAATAATTTTTTTCTGAAAAAAGACTATTTTTCTCACGTCAAAATTTTTCTTTGAGCATTTTTAAGCAAATTGATGGTCATTTCTTATGTCAGAAATGGTCAAGTGGTTAGATCACGTGTTTTTTGTTCAGAAGGTCCAGGATCGGATCCTTTTGGACGTTCGCGAAGGTATGATTTTCGGAAAAAATGGGAAATGTCGCAATTGCGACATTTCAAAAAAGAGAACAGGGGGGACCCCATTGAAAAAGCCTGCTTCCATCGAGACACCACCCAATCGGGATTTTATTAAAAAGGTAGATATATAAAAAATGAATGTGTTGGTTTTAAAATAAATGTTTGAAGTTCTGAAAAGAACACATGTTAAGATTAACAACTTATTGAGACATAGCTAGATGTTCAGATGTTTTTTAAGTCCCAGACAGTTCAAATAAAAACGTCCATTTTTAGGTACAACTTAGGGATGCCTAATTTAAAACGCATTAGGAATTTAACCATCTATTAGTTTCATATTTTGAATAAAATCCACTAACAAAATTGAAGCAATGAAATCCGATATTGTAAAATTAGGCACCTTTGTTGAATTGATCAAAATCATGATTATCATCAAAAACTGTATTCGATTTTCATCTTTTTCATAAGACTCTCGATTTTATTTGCAGTGATCTTTGAAAAATCTATCTTTAGATTTTGAAGCAGGTTTTTTGATCTACAGTATTCTAGATTTTTTCAGTTGGTCATGATCTTTTAACATCTCTATACTCTCTTATTTTCAAACATTCTCTGGTATATTTGTAGGAAACATAAATGGAAATCGAAAAATCAAAAGAAAAGGAATGTTTGGTTTGTCGAAAAACATCGAATGGAATGCATTTTGGAGCAATTTCATGTCGAGCGTGTGCTGCTTTTTTTCGGTGAGTTATTTCTGAAAACAATTTAGGCTAAGTCATACTTTCAGAAGAGCTACAGTATTGAACATTCAATATGAATGTAAAAAAGGAGATATGGATTGTAATATTGAGGGAAGAGGAAGATTTGTATGTAGATATTGCCGATTTTTGAAATGTCAACAAATTGGAATGAAACCTGATAGTTTGTGTATATCTTTCTTTCTGAAATTAAATTCAGTTTTGTTTCAGAAGTTCAATTAGATTATGATCCAACTTATTCAATAAAAGGGTTACTCAATGATGATTCTGGGAGTGAAGGTTCAAGAACAAATTCACCAAGTTGTTCAAAATCTGAAGAAGAAAGTGAGGATTCTGAAGATCAAAAATATAAAACAAAGATCAATCCAGATTTTTTGTTCAATTTTTCACCAAAACCTTCAAATAAGCCAATGGCAAAAATTGATTTTTCGGATTTATCACAAAAAATCGAATATTTATTTGATTGCAAAACAGAAGAAACTGAAAAAGATGATCTGGAAATATTAACAAATTCAATTTCGGATATTCCGAAAAATCCACAAATTCAAGAGATTCATCAAATGGAAATATTTGATATAATACATTTATTAAAAAATGAAACAATTTGGAAATGGGCAAAATGGATGAATTCAAGTCAATTATTGAAAACAATTGAAAAACAACAAAAAATGCAATTATTTCGAAATTCTTGGAATATTCTACATATTTTCGAAAGATTATATATGACATCAAAGAATTCGAGTGAACTTTTAACTTCGAATGGAATTCTGATTTCTGATGAGTTGTTATGGATTTGTGGAAAAAGTTATTATAATATTTCAAGTATTTCAGAAATTACTAATCAATATTTTTCCACGTGAGTTTTTTTTAAATTTATAAGTTAATTAATCATATTTTTTTAGATTATTTAATCCATATCTGCAAAGATTTATTGATCTAATTGGTAAACAATTATATAAAATGCAATTAACAAATCATGAATTAACATTTTGTTTAATTCAATTATTAGGATATGATACAACTGATTTAACACAAAACACTATTGAAATAATCGAAAATTTGAAACATCAAATTGCTGATCAAATGCACAATTATTATTCGAATTATTCAGATTTGACTAATTATTCATATCGATTAATTAAATTGATAAACATTGTTAAAAGTATGAAGGTAAGTTATATTTTTCTCACAAAATCAAAAAATAATCAATGAATTCCAGAAAATTTCCATCGAAAAGAACAAAGTCAAAGAATTATTCTACATTTTCGACATTTTTCATGCCGATATTTCAGATCCTTATTTTTTCGATATTTTTTAATTTATTTTTAAAATTCATGTTATTGATTATTTTCTGGGATGTTTGTGCCATTTATTTTAAAAGGGAAAACGAGTTCTTATTAAATTATTTATTTTTTCAAATTTGAAAGTTCAAAAAATCTCATTTTCATTCTCAACAATCGAAATATGGCTGCAATAAAAATCGAAAACTTGAAGTGACTCAGGTTATTTTCAACAGTTTTTGCTCGCAGAATGAAATTGTGCAGAATTAGAAACGATTCCTAATTTTCTATCAGAGGAGGTTATCAAACAATTTTTGAAAAAAATACAAAAAAAACTTCATGCTTTTACACATAGAAAATCCAAATATTCAAATCAAAAATTACTAGAAGTTCTATTACCCGAAATAGTAAATTGTGACAAAGGAATTGTATAATTAGAATTCCAATCTCTTTCGAAAACTTGAGTTATATCATTTACAAGTTTTGATTTACTAGTAGAATCATTTGCTCGAACAATTATCCCGATTCCTGCTGTATATTGCCAATAATCTGATGACCAATTTGATGTTCCGATATACGCAGCCGATTCAGTAACAAAATATTTATTATGATAAACACGAGCATATGGAACAGCTCCATATTGAAGAGATGGAACTTCTACAAATCGAACTTCAATTGATCCTTTTTTGGTGCATGTATCTAGAAAAAAAATAATGTTTTCAAAACTTTATCAGTTCAAAACTCACTATTTTTATCATATGCATGACATGGTAAATTCTGTGAAATATCTTGCAGTGAATATAATATTCCATAAACATCTTTATATGTATGTGGCCACAAAGAAACCATAAATCTAACTTTGACCCCTCTTTCGAAAGCAGCTCTTCTCATTGCATTATCAAGTTCTGGTTTCCATTTATTCGCATTTTTCATATAAAGTGTTGATGGAGAATAATCCATTACAGCTAAATTCAAATATTCTTGTGCTTCATCAATATTTTTAATCATTGCGGTTAAATCATCTTCTCTTCCACATGATTGAAAACCTGGAGGACTTGCAGAAATATAAATAGCTTCGGTTTCTTTTTGAGTTGTCGAGTAGACACTTAAGGGTTTTTCATGATTCGCAGAAGCTGCCAAGTTATCGTCCCATTTTTGTGGAATTGTTGCTCCTGGTGCTCCCATCCGCCAATAAATTTCCAAAAGATTTTTCAAATCTTCACCAACACAAGGGCAATTAAAAACTGCTAATCCCAATTCCTTAACCTGAGTCATTGATCGCCAATCAAAATTTGTTGATCCAATATACAAATGTTTTCCATCAACAGACCATGATTTGGTGTGAAGAATTCCTCCAGGATACCAGTTTGTAAATTTCAAACTTCTCACAGATATTTTACCATTCGAAAGATTTGTCAGATTTTGAGTTTCCGCTGATCCATCTTCATCATAGTTCTGTGCAATTCTAATTGATACTCCTTTTTTTGTTGCTGTCTCCAATATTTTATTATATATTTTCTCACCATCTCCACTCGTATTTGTTGTATCTACAGTATAATCTGGTTCAGTATCTTTTGCTAATAAACTCCAATAATAACTTCCCATTATAATTTCTTCTTGTGCAACATCCATTAATCTCATCCAACAATCTGTGGTAGAATTGAAATTTGGATATTTTGAATCGAATTGTAGACCAACTGGAATCGACTCACAGATCACAAATCTAAAAATATGAAACTGTGTTCAACAAAACAAAGAACAAGAATATTTGAAGCGGAAAAATGACTTACTCACACGTGTCACCACATTTCGGAGCATCCGACATTTCACAAGTTTCATCTTCTGGTACATTATTGTTGTTATTATTGTTATTGTTATAAGCAGGCTGGACACCAGCAAAAAAAGCCTAAAAACTTGGTTTACCTTTTTTTAAGCAGTGGAATAAAAAATCAAAGATGGATTATTGAAAATCCAAAGTTTTTGGCTCGTGAATTGAACTCTTGAATTTGATTATTTTTCCAACAAAAATGAATAATTTTATAATTTTCGAAACAATTTGATAAAAACCTCTTACCGTTAACCAAATAGCAGATGTCAATAAAACAGCCACAACCAAAACCAAAGAATGACTCCAAATTGCAGGAGTACTAAACTTTGCCATATTTGTCTAAAAATTGGTAAAAAGTTCAACCAAAATACAGTGTTTGAAATGAAACTGATAAAAAACATTTATTTGCACTACTGATAAAACATTTTTGAAATATGGGCAAAAAGTATATAAGTTGCGGATTATGAACTTTTTCTTTTTCAATGACTAAAGAAATTTCTGTACGATGATTCTTCGAAATTTTCCTCGGCCGCTTCAACTTCTTGACTCGGTTTATGTGCTTGAGATGATTGAGAAACTGTTGAGGCTGGTGTTGGGAATGGTTCAGGAACATCAACTTCTTCTGGATATGAAGCAGGTGCAGCTCCAGATTCTCCGTTTATCGATTCAGGATGCTAAAATTTTGAATGACAGCATTATTTTTTCCATGAAATGTGCACGTTTTCTTGTAATCAGGGGAAATAAAAATTGTTTATCAAGGAATACATGCACGTGGGCAACAAAAAATGTGTTTTTGATTTTTGAACTGATGTTGCAGTTTTGTTGCTTTTTTTTTAAATAACCTTTTTTTTCAAAGAACTTTGGAGCCTATTTTTCAGCGAAATGTTTATCAACATACCTGGGCATTAATTCCAATCTGACTTAAAATCGTATTAACTCCACAATCTGATGGACAATATGTTGCAGGAAGACCAGGTTCACCTGGTGCTCCAATACCTCCTTGCTCTCCAAACGCACCAAATTTACCAGTTGCCCCGATTGCTCCTTGTCCTCCAGCACGTCCTGGTGGACCACGAATATTTGATGATCTTCCATTTGTTCCAGGTGGTCCTTTTGGTCCTTGTGGCCCAGCCAAACCTGGAGGTCCCTTGATTCCTTCTCCAGCAACAATTGTGTCACCTGGTGGGCCTTTCAGTCCGTTTGCACCTGGTGTTCCAGCAGCTCCACGAGCCCCCGGTGCACCATGTCCTCCAGCTTGTCCCGGTCGACCAGATTGTCCAGACGGTCCTTTATGTCCTTGTGGCCCATTCAAACCACGTTCTCCTTGAGCTCCCCGAGGCCCTTGTGGCCCGGCTGGACAAATTGAACAAGGAAGTTCTTCTTGTGGTTCGAGTTCAACATCTGTGCCATCAAATCCTGGCGCACCCGGTTTTCCTGGAAGTCCTGGTTGTCCATCATTACCCGGAGCACCTTCGTGACCAATTGAACCTTGTGGGCAATGAAGACGGGTACATTCTATAAAAAACAGGTTATATTTTCAAAGTATTGTCTTGATAATACAAACTTACGACTGCATTGATGAAGAGTTCCTTTTTTTCAAAATATCCTCAACAGTTTGTCTCGGAACTCTTGTTTTTCTTCCAGTCTCAATTAACTCTCCCCAAATAACTTGACTCTTTGCTTTGAATGCCGCTTGTCGAACCACAATTTCTTCCTCAATCTCAGCAATATTCGATTGAATGTGAACAAAACTTGCAACACCAATCAAAATTGTCAAAATTGATGTGATTGAAATACATATTCCAGCAAGTCGAAAATAATCCAAACGATAAACACCCATATTCTTGAGAGGAAAATGGGGGAAAATAATGAATATTTAGGTCATTTAATTTCAGGTCAAAGGGGGCGGACAATTGACGGAGATAACATCTTTGCGGAATATTTTGTATAGTGATATGTAAATGGGATGAATGGGAGAGGGGTTGAATATATCATAAACCGAGCGAGGGGATTACTAGTCTGAAAATGAAAACAAAAAGGAATCAGGCCATCCTTGACTTTCACGAGAAAATATCTGAAACTCACAACTCAACCAAGTTTTTATTCTCAAAATGTGTGCTTCTTGATAATTACTCCGCTTCTTGATAATCAAAATTTTACCCTGAAATTCAAACCCAGTCCAATTCCTTCGATCCTACTCAATAATATTCCACTTTTGTTATAAATAAAGCAATCTGGTTACTGTAGTCATTTATTATTCCCATAAAAAACTCCATTAATCATTCAAATTGTTGCAAACTTCCCATCTTCTTCTTCGTTTTCCATTCAACAAAAACAAAAAACAATAACTCTCCGCCCCGAAAAACTAGAAGTACAAAAGAGGGTGAATTGCGCAATCCGCTTCATCAATTTTCCCACAGTCATTCAATCAATCGCGTTTCTCAAAATTAGTCAAAACCCGTCAACAAGTTTCCCTTCTCCTTCTTCTACAGCAAATTGGCTTGGCGCGCCTCAATTCGAGACCAGATCAAATCGTCCGAAGCCAAATAATAATAAAACTACGAATAGATTTAATAATGGTCATTTTTGGATGTGTGAGAGAAAGATGATGATCCAAATAACTAGATATTCTCATTTTCCATACGCGGTTTTTTTGGTTTCTGTTTCTGTTTCTGTTTGTGTGAACTATTTGAGTGTTTACTTTCAATGTACTTCTGGTTACTAGTTTGTTTTAGCCTTTTTTGGAACTTCCCTCCCTGTAATCTAATTCATTCATGGAATATTTTCTTTCAGAACAGTATGCAGGTCAGGGTAATTCAATGTTTCTCAATTTTCATATTTATTCAAACTAATCAGGGATTCTTCTTCCCAATGTTAGGTGGAGGTATGTTCCAGAAAATGTGTTGTAACTTTTCTATGAAAAATTTCTAGCATCAAATTGTCAATGTCAAATGTCGTGCAATTCCCCGCCACCACCAATGGGTTGTTTTTGTCCAATGAGAATGGCTGGTTGTAGTTCCGCAATTCCAGCAGCTCCAGTTCAACAGGTTTATGCACCGGCGGTTTATCAACGTTAGTTTTTGATTCAGGGGGATAAATGTGTACGTGAAATCATTTTCGTGCACTTTTTAATAATTAATTTTCCAGTCATCTCAACATTAAAATGATATGAGAGACTGACATTTGTGAATAATGTTGATGCATTGAACTTTTCTGTGGAACTCATTTTCCGAAACTTTGCTTTTTTGAAATAAAGAATCTATTTTCCAAAATCATGAAGAACGTTTCATACATTTCTACTTGAAACAATTCCAATCCTTCTTCCAATTTTAACATTCCAGAACCTCAAATTTCACAGTACCCAAGTTATGTGGCAGTTCCGTCGCAACCTCCACCAATTATTCAACAACCACAGAGAGTTGAACAACAACAGTTACCTCTACTGCCACCTCCTCCTCCTCCTGGACCTTTGGGTTATGGATCGTAAGTGTGAAAAATGTTTTATTCTTCCTTGTTTCTATTTCATAATTATCCCACATAACGGCAATTTTATAATTATTGAGAAGATCAAACTACATATTTTCAGCCAACAACAATATGTTCAATCACTTGCTCAAACTCAACAACAGGTGAATCTTCAACCTCCAACAGCTCTTCAAAATGAATATATGACTCAACTTTTAAAAGTTTTCGAATCATCAACAGCCACAACAACAAAAGTAAGTTCTACATCAAACTAAGCCAAAAAAAAGTTGTTTTGTCCCATATATTGTATATACCGTATGTAATTAATAATAGTGTCCAATTAAGCGCAACTAATTATTTTCCTCCCTTTTTCAATCTCTATATTTCTCGTTCATTGCAGGAATACGAACCGGTTAATGCAGCAAGGCCTTTGGCTACTACTACAAGCAAACCGATTAATTATAGACCGCAACCCTTGGCGGGAAAAGAGATACGAACCACAGAAATCAAGGTTTGACAATAATTTTTTATTTTGTTTGGAACAAAAAAATCAAAAAAGTTTTGCCCTCACGCAGGATTGAACTACGGACCTTTGGTTTACAAGACCAACGCTCTGCCACTGAGCTATAAGGGCGGACGTTTTTCGCTGATAAAAAATCGCTTATCAATTCGTTTTTCTTTCAGTTGATACAACACCCATATGATGAAAATTCGTCTAATTTGAACGTGCAAAGAATTCCAAGTACAACAACAACGCAAAGAGCACAAGTTGAGCCAAGTTTATATAGTCATGAAGCTCGTAAGTAATGAGAGGTGAAGGGTCCTTAAAATCATTGATTGATTCAGAACGAGGAGAAGGTCCAACTACAACAGAGATAAATGAATCGGGATATGATTATACTGGAACATCTTCTAGCCTATCGCCAATAACTCTTGAATATCTTCAAACTGTTCCAAGAGCACCGGAAACCGAAGTTGATGTATTTACCAAAGATGTTGATAAATATCATAGTAAGAAATTCCTTAAAATATTTATATTATTTAAAAATTATCGAAAATTTTTCAGAAAACAGTGTTACAGTACCCCTACCAACATCTACATCATACGGTGCTACAGTAGCTCCACCAACAGCTAATCACGCATCAGGTTATGCAAGAGATCCAAGACATTTAGAAGAAGAAGAAAGAGCAAATTCAGAAAATGAAATTTATGATGAGTTGACTAGAGAGGAGTTTGAGAATGGCAGTGAAAATAATTCTGAATCAGAAGTCGAGAAACCTTTGAAAATTAAACCAAAAGATCAAACGATTTCAAAATGTAATAATGCAAAATTGAAAGAGGCAATGCACAAGGTTTGATTAATTTTTTGCTGAAAATCATTACAATACCGCTTTGTTTTCAGAAAATGACTTTGTCTCCTGCAATTTCAAAACAAATGATTTATTCAGCAGCTGCTGATATGTTCCCAGGTCAAACTGTCAATGTTATTTGCTCCAAACATAGTTTCTCATATATTGTTGTAACTTCTCCAGTTTTCTGTGAACATCGAAAACGTCCACTGACATGTTTTGCATTTTTCCAACCGTAGACATTTTTTTTGGAAATTCATTTATTTATAAACTTCGGGTAAAAATAAATTTTTTCATAATATTTGTATGTTTTTTTCGAGAGAAGTCATGAATGAGGTAACCGTTTAAAGTTGGAATGATGAAAAAGTAGAACAAAATGAATTATTTGGTAAATATTATACCGTTGTAACAAGTGAAGTATCAGTTGAATAAATTGTATTATTATCAACACTTCGAGATGATGTACTGCTTCCTCCACTACAATTCAAAAGTTGACTGTATTCCAAAAGACGTGGATCCAATGAAAGCTAAAAAAATGAAAAAAAAAAACAAAACAAAACTCTTAATCTCTTATCGTTTTGAAGTACTTTGTCTAGTTAGAGTAAATATATCAACTCACTTTGCGATCAACGATGAACTTTGTGGTATCTATATATCGAGGATCAACTGATAGTCTACGAAGATTATGTTCAGGTTTTCGAGCAAAAATTGAACATTTCGTAATATCAAAACAGCAGATACAAATACATAAAAGTAGACTTAATATAGCGAATCCGAGAAATACAACCAAACCAATTGGATATTGACAATTACATGAATTTTCAGCTGATTTAGCAATATATGGAGCAATTGTTGACATCAACATACTCATCTTCAATGTGCTGCAAAAAAACACAAACTTGGTTAATGAGGGCACTTGTCGCACGCTTTTTGAAAAAAAGAACGAAACAACGAGTATTTATAAACATTTTGGTTGAGGATGAAGAAAAAGAAAAATAAACTTTGTGACGTAATGAGGGTCCCGGGATTAAACAGCAAAAAAAAACATTGTCCAAAGTTTAGTTTTTCTGGCCAAACAATATTGCTAGTGTTCGAATTTGTTGGGAATGAAAGCGTGAATAATTGACGAATTTCATAATAAACATGTTTCATAAGAACTTTTAGCAAATCTGACATGTTTTCTCACACGGAGATTTTTTGATGAGAACTTCAAAATAATAACAATGTTAATTGTAAGAAATCGAAGAACAACATTTTTTCAGAACTGAAAAAATATATTACAGAACTAAAAATGAAATGAAGAATATGTACCCAAACTGTTTAGTAACATAAATTTTACAAAAATCACAATCAAAAATAGAAAATGTGAAGCACGAGTGCGCGAAACTAAACAAATGATCAGGAAAGACTAGCTCTCGTTATCCCTCTTGTAGATCGATACTATTTGCGGATTAGATAGATAGGAAAAGAAAAAATGATATTATATAAATTGTGATATCATTTTAATTTGGTTTGAGGGTTTGGTACTTGATCGGCACCTGACCGTCTAAACATCCGATGAATCATAAATAAATTGTTTGTAGTTACTGGAATGCGCATCGAATCTCTATAAAACAAAAGCTTTGATACATCCTCCTGGTAGTTCAAAAACATTTTCTTGAAACTTTTTTTCGTTCTTCCAGTTCCACCGCCAAGAGTTTTCCAGATTTTGATAAATATGGAAAAATTCTGAATATTAAATGTACTTTACACTTTTCAAATTAGCAAGGCACGAATAATGTGTTCTCTATAATTTGATCATGGTTTTCTCTCATGATTTGTGCTCATAAGTAGAAGACAATGTGAGTATCAGGAGCTTTAACGAATATCGAAAAAAACAGAAAAAAGAAATAGCGCTCAGCATATGGTTTATGTTATCATCAAGATTGTTATGCCCCGAAAGATGGTAAATATTCATCGCGCCTCGCATGGGATACGAACCCGCGACTCGAAAACGTCGCCATTGCAACGAGACCACTAGGCCGTGCATGCAGTGGTGAAGAAATGAGAAAATGACAGAGAAAAGATGCGGTGAGGAAAAAAAAAGAGAGAGAGATAGGTTTTTCTTGTGTGTTGTTTTATTTTTAGTGTTTGAATAGCTGATTTTTTGTTGAGTTTAAACTTTGAAATTCCACTTGTATTATTTGTTAGATTCGAAAAATTTTTCAGAAATTTCAAGATTTTATTTCATCAGAAAAATTGAAAATGTTCCATCTTTGTACTTGTCAAAATAACAGAAACTCTTATTGAGAAAAAAGACAAACTTCCAAATATAAAAATAATCGAATATAAAAATAAACTGGATTTCACGTCGATTACGTTTTTAGGAATATGAAGCTTTAAATATAATGTATTGTGTTTTCTACAGTAATCCAATTCTCATCTCGAGATGTTTTTTCTGACTATGTTAAATTCCTGCGTCAGATAGAATTTGCTAGAATATAATTTTTCTACAGAATTGAGATTTGCTATAAAACAAAGTGTAGTTCGTACTTTCTTTTTGCAACACTTTTAAGCTCTTTTTTCGATAGCTGATAAAAATGTCTGCACATGTACATCACGATCAAAGCATTTGAAAATCAAAGAATACTTTGTATTATTTTTCATTACTTTTGTTTGACACGTTGTACGACACACTTTCTATAAACATTTTATTTTGGAATAGTTTGATCAAACAAACAGTTCGCCTCTTTCTCTCTCTCTCTCTCTCTCTCTCTCTCTCTCTTTTTCTTTTTTTTTTCAACACATATAACATTTATTCACTCTCAATAACTTTCTGTTTCTTTGATGCCAAATAACGACAAAACATACTCTTCTCTAATGTCATTTTCCTTCATCTTATCAATTTTTGATCTTTTTCTCCCCTATCAATTCATCATAGGGTTTTTGAAAATATTTATCGATTTTTTCATGTTAATATGAGTTTTGTTCTTTGCAGGATAGTAACATGATACTTTTCTACTTATGGTTAATATTTATGAGTTGTGCCGATTCAGGATTATTTTATATTATTGGGAAATTGTCATATTTTGCATCATTATCAGATACAATCGTTAACATTTTCTAGTATATATAAAAAATATCATGGGGTTTCTTTTTCATCTCATTGGTCTTTTTTCTCTTCAAAAATCGTAGTTTCTTATCTATTTTTGATCTTTTTTCATAGAAAAATGTGTAAAACTACGTCGACATCATCGACAAACTCATCAACATCTTCAACGTGTTCAGAGCTAAGTCCTGTGAATCACATTGAGAATACGAAATGTTTGGTTTGCTCAATGCCAGCAAAAGGAAATCATTTTGGTGTTTTTTCGTGTAGAGCGTGTGCCGCTTTTTTCAGGTATGTCATTTTTTAGATCCACCTTCCGGAATGAAATTTAGAAATTTAATTTCAGACGTTCTTATGTCCAGAAAAAAGAATATAAATGTAGATTGAAATCTGGAAATTGTGATGTGAGTGGAAATGATCGATATCAGTGTCGCGCTTGTCGACTTCAAAAATGTAAAGATCTTGGAATGACCCCGGATAATGTTCAATTTGAAGAATCTACATATGTTCATGACCCAATGAGTTATGTCCAATCTCACGAAACACCGTTTTCTCCGATGTATCGATCTTTAAGACAACCAAAGATATACATTGATGTGTCTCCAGCAATCAATAAAGTCAAAACTGTTCTCGCCTCATCTTCAGTTCCTCCAATTTTACATCCTGATTATTTTGGAATGGATGTTTTACATCGAATGCAATTTGCATTATGGAATTATCGAGCACATCGAAAATATGGAGATTTGAAGTTTGAGAGAAGTATTGTTTTTGAATTGCCAAATAAAAAATGGGAGAAAGAACTTGTTCGAGTTGCTGATTGGATGTGTCATTCGGATCAATATCGAGCATTGTCATTAGAGCAAAAAATGTTGATCTTTAGAAAAGTTTATGTGAGATGGAGAAAGTTTGAGAAATGGCTTATTTCTGTGGACACTTTTGGAGCAAGAGTTCATAAAGATCGAGTTATTGTATGTGTTAATTGCAACGCCGCTTCATTAGATTATGTACATTTTGATTATTCGCAAATCTCTGATAGAACTACAGAAGAATTAAGAAGGTAATTATCATAGCCTTTTTCATTTCTCAATTCCCAAATTAATTTATTCTAGTGTGTTTGGTCGAATTCTCAATCGAATGTTGCAAGAAGTTGCAAAACCAATGGCAGAAGTTCATCCATCTCCAATTGAAATGACATATATGTTATGTCAACTTGTTTGGAATGGATTAGAATCTGAGATTCCTGATTATCCAACTGATTACGGTGATTCATTTTTGAATGAACTTTCGAATTGTCTTCATGCGTATTATGCTGAACAGGGAATTTCAAACTATGTTCATCGTCTTCAAAAAATGATGAAAATTGTGAACTCTGTAAGAGAAATTGAGCGGCAAAGAGAGGAAATGATGTTTTTATGTTCACTTTTTGATGTTTTCAAGATTCGTTTATCAGATCATGAATTCTTTTATTGTTAATAAAATATTGTTTAAATAGACTATTTGAAAAAAATAGTTCTAGTATTTCTTAGAGTAAAACTGGTTAGACCCATCTAATATATTTTAAAACCCACTAAACTGAATATCAAATAACAATTCAGATGGATGAACCTTCGTCTTCGTCGTCCACCCAAGGAGTGTGCAAAGTATGTGCTTTGACTGCTCACGGATTACATTTTGGAGTTTTGTCTTGTCGAGCTTGTGCTGCTTTTTTTCGAAGAACAATTGTGATGAAAAGAGAGAAGAAATATCGATGTCGAGGTGGAAATGAAAAATGTGTTGTGGATACTGAAGAAAGATATCAATGTAGATTTTGCCGATATCAGAAGTGTGTTGCTCTTGGAATGACTGCAGAAAGTTAGTTGAAAATTTTTAAGTTATTGAAATTAATCGTATTTTAGATGTTCAATGGAATCGTGATTCGATTCCTTCAACGAGAAAAACAAAAAAGAAATCACAAGAAGAAATCCCATCTCTAATTGAAGAAAAAACTGTAACATCAACGGTCAGTCTAAAACCGAAAACAATAATGGATGTTACAATTTTAACAAAACGAGTCAAAGAATTCATCAATATACCCGAATGTCCAAGTTCCGATGATGTATACAAATCTATGAATACTCTACAAAAAATGGAATTTGCTTTGGGTATTTGGAGAGAAAAACAGAAACCAGAAAAAGAAATGGAAGTATTGAAACAAGCTACGCTGAGAGAAATTATGGTTATTTTTGAACAGCAAATGATGGTTGTTGCTCTCTGGTTGGTACATTTTGATAAATTCAGAGAGCTAAGCGAGGATAACAAATATAAGTTCTTTAAAATTGTTTGGAATGTTTGGAGACGTTTTGAAAGATATGAAATGTCAGTGAGGTTATTTGGTGATCGAGTAGCCAGTGAAGGAGTGAGTCAAACAGTTTTCAGCAATAATTGAATAATTTTTTTAGATGTTTGCATTTTCACATATGCACATAGCAAATTCCAAAGAATTTGCGATAGATTTCAGTAAAGTCAGTGATTTTTCAAATGAACGAATCAAACGTATGTTTCACGATTCCATATTTCGATTGGCCAATTTTGTTGCAAAACCATTAAAAGACCTCAAACCATCAACAACTGAGGTTGTATATATGTTATCACAATCTTGTTGGTATATTGCGGGTAAAACATTAGGCGGAGAAGTTGGAGAAAAAGCAGAACTTGTTCGGGATGAACTCGCAAACAATTTGCATCAATATTATATCGAAGTCGAAAAACGACCGAACTACGCTGAAAGATTAGTGAGAATGATGGGAATTGTTAATACAGTGGCCAAAATTCATATGGAGAGGAAGACAACGATGGAACTTGCGAGAATTTTTGATGTTTTCAAAGTCGATTTTTCTGAACCAGATATATTTGATTCTTAATAATATTAAACATGCATTTTAATATAAACATTTATTATTTCAAGTTTCACAGAATTTAGAAAGTCATCGAAAGTGCAAAACCAACACGTTTTTTACCGATATCGTGCACATTACAATATTGTCTCATAAATGGTCCACCAAGAATCCACGATGGTCCAAAACCAGCATAAGATTGTGGAATAACAGCAAAGAGACATTGATTATTGCCGATGTTCATAATGTAGTTACTAGCTCTGATAACGTAATTGAAGTTTCCGATTTTTAATTTGATCGGTCCTGCATCAGCATTACAATCAATATTAAAAACTTGATTCGAGTTATCCCACTGAAAAAAAGGTTTTTTTCGCAAATTTTTTGAATTTACCAACCGTAGCCCCGGCTGCTGCAGCTAAACTATCAACAGCAGCTTGTGGTCCACAAATGAATGAAGTAGCGGTGTCAGTAATTACTTCATAAGATGTTGTTGAAACATAAGATCCCAAAGAAAATCCAGATGCTTGGAATTGATAATGTCTAACATTTGTTAATGTGGCATACCCAATGACTGCACCACAATGAGTTGTGTCTAATGCACCATAAGTAAATGCACCTCCAGTTGCAGTTCCTGGTGTTCCCCGTTTATCAAACCATGTTGTAAAAATTGGTTGATCCAAAAGATTTTGGTTGATAGCGTTGATCAATGGTGGAGTAATATTATCAACTGCTAAAGCAGTGAATGCCAAACCAAAAACTCCTTCTTTCGGACTCCATTTGAAATCTGATCCAACAGTATCAGCAACTCCCAAATAAGAATTCGGAATAGCAAGTTGAGCTTCACCGGTGCCACCGATTTTCACAGTATCCATACCAAGAGTACCATATGCGTCTCCACTAGCATAATGAATTTCCCATGGACGATTAGTAGCAACATAGGTTGACGAAGCCTTCTCGTTAAATTTTCGCTTTGTTTCACAGTATGTTCTGTATAATTGAGCAGTTAAATTTTGAAATATTTTTCAAAAATTAAATAATAATAAATGTTTTCGATAAATAGAACTCACGTGCAATTTGTTCCCGGAATCAACAAATTAGCAGATCCTGTATCAAGAACAACAATGAAATTTTGATCCGGTGTTCCAACTGTAATATTTCCCATATATTCATAATAAACATAATCAGTTGTTGATTGAACAACAGTTGACAATTTCGATTGTCTTGCAAGATTCTCTTTGTATTCAAGATAAGCTGGATATTCTCCATTTCGAATCATTTCAATCATTCGAGATTCCCTCCATATTAATTTATGCTCGAGAACTGCAGCCGTCGAGAAAGAAAATAAAAGAAATAACAGTAACATTTCTTTGTTTCTTGAAAAAAAAATGAGTTATCAAACTAAACTCTTGATTTTTATCAGCTCAATTCATTATCGAAATTTGTCAATTACGCAACATCAGAAAATGATCTCTTTTATGAATTATTCAAACATGATAAGATTCAAGAACTGAACCTGGACTTTGATTTCTCGGGCTTGTTTGTCGTGTTGTATTTAAATCCGATGAATGAACGGCAATTTTTGGAGTGTGAGACAAAATCAAGAAAAAAACTGCCATGCTTGGAAATCCTAAGCCAGAGAATAATTTTTAGTGTTACAGAAAATTATTTCTGCGCAATTTTAAACTACTTTTAAAAAATTAACTGAAATTTTATTTGCATGAAGGAACTCAATTATCCGGGGTAATGCTTCTCGATTCCACTGTTTTTGGTTGTTCTTTCAAAATTGATTGACTGTGTTCTGTATTTTCACTAGTTAGCCAAAATGTTTCCATCACTCCTTTTCCTTTGATAATAACTTCACCTCTGGATTCAGTTTCAAATCCACCGACAACTTGAGTCAACATACGATTTGCTTCACCAGACAAATGAATTCTACCGGCTGAAAAACATTTCTAGAATTCAATAAATTCAGAACCTTACGTTTTCCATTGCTTTCCATTCGACTTGCAGTATTCACTGCATCTCCAAAAAGACAATATCTTGGCATTGTCAAACCAACAACACCTGCAACAACACTTCCACAATTGATTCCGATTCGAAGATTGATACGTTCAGATGGTAAATGAGGTATTCGGAAAAATTCGAGAGAACTTAGAAATCCTAGAGCCATTCTTGAAATATGTCGTATGTGATCATTTCCATTACGATGAGGAAGTCCAGAAACACAAAGATAACCATCACCAATTGTTTCAACCTACATAAAAATCCAAATTGATTTTTTAAGATCTCAAACACTCACCTTATACACGTCATTCTGCTCTATGATATTATCAAAAATTGTGTACAAATCATTCAAAAGAGTAACAACTTGAAATGGAGAACATTTAGCAGCGAGATTTGTGAATTTGACAACATCGGAAAAAAATATTGTGACTTGTTCAAAAGTTTCTGGTTCAACAGCTTGACCAAGTTTTAGTTTTTCGGCTACAGTTCTTGGTAACATTCGATAAAGCAAAACATCTGATTTCTTCTTCTCTTCAACTAATTCTTTTGTTCTTTCTGAAACTTCTTCTTCCAAAGTAGATGCATAAGTTTCGAGCATATTGAATACGTGATCCATTAGATTCGACTTTTTCCCATTGTTCATAGATTTCAATAACGATTTGATTTGTATAATTGTTGGTCTTTCAGAAGGCCTTTCAGTCCAACAATCTCGTACCAAATGTAATAATGCGGGATTCATTTCCATAGTTTCGTCAATATCCAAAGATGGTCTCATTGGATTCATTCCACCTTTTTTTACTTGATAAATAACTTCTTCTACTTTTTCTTTCCTATTTTCTATATCGAATGCCGATGTTCTTGTCATAAGCTCGGAACAAATAATAGCAAAACTGTAAATATCGGATTCTTGATTTGATTCCGCAAAATCACTCCGAAGTAATTCTGGAGCCATCCATAACATTTTTGATGACTTTTTATCATTTTCGAATCGTTTTATAAATTTCAAACCATAATCTGATACTTTAATCTGCCATCGATCATCAATTAAACAACATTGAGATGTCAAACAACCATGATGGTTCAAATGTGATCCGTGAATAAATCCAAGTGCATCTGCGATATCTCGAATAAGTGAAAAAATGAAGAAACTATCCATTTGCATCGAACTTTTCGCAATTACATCCGCAAGTGAACCTCTGAAACCCCCTTTTACTTTTTCATTTATAAAATTATATAAAAAACAAATGTGATGAGTGAGGCCACCACATTTTCCTTCTTACCTTGAACAGAATTTCCAAATTGATAATAATTGAGGTCCATCTAAACATAGGCCTATAAATCTGTTCAAATTAACATGATCTAATGATCGAAGTCTTCTTAGTTCGAATTTTTCTTCCACATTAAACTGAACTCTGATTTCATGTTTCATAGCAGCAACGGTTTCCAGCTACAATAAAAATTGTCCATTTTTCTCATTTATCTTTGAAAAAATCTACCTTGTAAGTATAAAATGCAAATCTTGTTGTCTCAACTCGACTTTCAACAGTAGCCTTCGTAGCTGTAGAAGGCCCACTCGCAAAAGATCTTTGACTGTAATCGGTATTCGATTTTTTCACTATTTTTTGCAATTCAACAAATGACACATGCCACATATGATCTTGTTTCTCTAATTCTTTTTTCCTTATCCAAAGAGTGTACAAAATTCCGAAAACAGCTGCTAAAATTGAGAGGAAAATTATCAGAGCCACAATAATTGTATAAACCAAATAATCTTGAATGAAATTCGTTGGACATTCATCGCCACTGAATCCACACAAAGGAACAGCAAGAGCTGGTGAATCACCTTCCCAAAAATCGTTGACACTTGCGTAATACGGTAGATATGTAGTACCAGATGATTCCACTGTTATTTTTGCATACGCTTGAGGAAGTTTTGTTTGATTTAAACACATTAAATAAATTTCACTCGTTCTTGATAAATCAGACCCAATAGTAACATCTCCACCACCAACACCAACAAATGTCATTCCAATATTATCAACAATCAAAGAACCATTGTTGAAACCGGCATCTGGATATCGAGCAAGAGTTTGATTCAAAGCTTTTGCATACGCATAAAAAGCATCCGCAAGTTGGCCAGCATAAGAAGAAACTGATTGAAAAGTCGAGTTCGCACAATCCGCAGTACAATTAAAAGGTGTATTTTTCATTTGTAGAATAACTTGTGAACTAAAATTTTTGAATTCATCAGTTACTTCCATCAACATTCCAGCGTTCTATAAAACACGAATAATATTTTTTTTAATTCTAATCACTTACATCTATCAAAAACCACACATTTTCAAACGCATCTCTTGCTTGATCAACAGTCCAATTACTTTGTATACCACTATTACCATCCCAAATATAATGCCATTCTCCTCCCAAATCATCAACTCGAAATCCTCGAGAATTGGTTTCAGCCATTATGTAAACATATTCGTTGTTGACTGCTTCTTCTAAATAAGCCGCTTGCATAAATGCCTTTTTCAAACCTTTGTTAGCAGCAAAACATGCTACAATTATTCTTCCACGTGTTTTTATAGATTGTATTGCTGTTCTCAATGAGCTCAAAGTTACTGTACCGATTTGATATAAATATGCAAGTTGCACATCGTTATAAACAGAAATAACAGTTTGCACATCATTTTTCAAACTCTCACATTTCTCTTCATCTCCGTCATTCGAATATACGAAAACAAATTGTGACCAACCAAACTGATTCATCAATTCATGAATTGATTCAGCAAGACTATAAGAATTTACTGAAAATGTAACTGTTGTAGGATATCTGTTTGTATCAGATAATTCTACAGCAGTAGTGAGGCCCCATACAAAAACAGGAATATTATAATAGGCACCAATGGCTGCAGTAGCTTGAGCTGCTGAAAAATTAGATTACTTCCAATGATAATTCATGTATTTACTTGATAACAACTCACGTCGATTACACGTTGGACCAAACAAAACATCAATATTGTTATTTTCAATCATTTCAACCATTTTTCCAGCGCCAAGAGATTCAGAACATTCGTCAAAAGCGTATGAATAGCTGAAAAACAGACAGAATTTATAAGCGGCTGGTAAAAATACATACTTGAATTTATAATTATCGAGAAGATGATCTTTACGAATTCGTTCTTCACCAATCAGTATAGCTGATGCTGATGTTCGATAACCAACAGCAACAAGATAATCAGTCAAATTCTGAAAACTTCGTTTGCAAAAAAGATGTATTGAAATAATAACAAACCTCAACGAACAACAGACCAACTTGGAGAGTATTCGTTTGACAAATAAATTTATCAATGAGAAAATTGCAAAAAATCCAAATCAGAATCATTTTTGGAAACGAATGAGTAACTTTGAGGAAAAACTTGAAGCCTAATCCCATATTTTGAGCTTTTTTATCATTCATTTTATTCGGATTGTAAGGCTTCCACCAACTTGTGCAAAGAATCCCAGTTCTTGTTTTTATTATCTTTTTTTGGAACTCTTACAAAATCAGAAAACCAAGAAGATATTTTTTGAGGACACATCTTTTGGAAGCATGATAAAAAACTTTTTGTGGAGAACCTAATTTTTTGAATAGAAAGAAAGAAAGAGGCCCAATCATTGTATTCAAATGTTCATTTTGAAAAACCCGTGAAATTCAATGTTGACAATTATTCGGACTCAAGAAAATCATGAAGTTTCTTACTGTCGTAGTTTTTGGTATTGTATTTATCAATAATATCGAAAATCTTGACAGGTTCAGGTTTTTCTGAAATCAAAAAAATGACATGATTAATAAAATTTGAAAACCAACCATAATTATTGTCTACACTTCGTTTTCCAATTCTCTTTCTTTCTTCTTCAAATTGATCATGTTCCACTTTAAATTTCATCAACTTCTCCGGTGACAATATTTGTGATAAATATTCATCCATACTTTCTTTTACCATTTCTTCATCAGCCCCAGAATTTCTAGCAGAAACAATAAGTTGATGTAATGTTTGCTGAATCAGACAGAATATTTCAAAACAAAAAATAAATAAAAATATTATCACCTGCTGTTCGTCACTTAAATATCTAGTCAGTGGAGACATTTTACACGGTGCTCCAATTGTTGAATCGTGGAATAAAATAAGAAAAACAAAAAAGTGAATCATTGGAAAATAAAAGTTGGAAAAATAAAGCTGACCAAACCAGATATTTGAAAAGCACTTTAGGCGGAAAAAGAGATAATTCAAAAAAGGATGGGCTCATAAGAGGTTTCGTGTTATGATGATGTTTGTTGTTTTCAAGGGTTGTGAGAAAAAAATGTTATGAACTTGTTGTATAGCGAAACAACAATTTTTAGCTTGTGAGAGTCAAACAAAGTTATATTTCAAAAAATGCGGGAAACTTAGAACACTGCGCGCAGCTGCGAGGCCTTTTTTTTAGAACACTGCGAGGCACTTTTGCAGACAGTAGGATTTGAACTTTTCAATTAATTCTATATCGAACATTTCCCACATTTAATTTTTTCCTGAATAAAGACATCCCTTGTTATAAGTTTCAAATGTTACCTTCGAAACAAACTGATCTCACTAATTGCAAATTAAAACCTATTTTTATAATATAAATTTTTGCAAAGATCCAAAAATCTAGTTATAACATTTGTTTTCTATTAAATATTTATCCATGTGATTACAAATCTATAAAAAACCATAAAACCCGATTTTTTTTAATCGAACTTTGTTTTCAAAACAAGATTGATCACGTTTTTTTCCAAAAAATTGAACCCTAAATGATCTACTAATTTTCTGGTTTGCAAATAAACACATTAAAAAATACATGAAGTTTCCTAGTTTTTTCATACATTTTTTGTTGAAGTAATTATCAAAATTGATATTCACATCAGATACAGATAAACAGGATCAGCATCCGTCATATTTTTGAGAAAGTTGTTTTTGTTTATAAAAATCGTGAAAAACCGAAAAAAATCAAAAGACGAAGTCGGCTAGACTCCAGATTACTATGTTCTTCCTTCGGTTTAGCTTTTAAAAATCTGGTAAGCTGATTTCCGAACTTTTCCAATCACGTAGATTTCTCAAGAGATCCAAGTTTCAGAGCACATGCGTAATTGTCGTTTTTAATTGGTTCTGGCGTAAATGATTTCTGTTAAGGGAGTTATGTATTTACCTCATGAAAATGACACATTACAGTATGCCTATGGTACAAACTTCAAAATATGCAGATAAAACCAGTGACGGCCGGATAAAATGGTGTTTTCTTGTTTTCAAAATTCAAAAACTCAAACATCAGATGCTGTTAGTCAGTTTTCGATGACTGTCACTGAAAATCATCATTTTAAAAATGTTTTTGCCGTCAATGAAATTTCATGATTTTTGAAATCATGACATTTTTTGAGTAAGCTACAATGAACCTTTAGAATGGCACGATGATTCTATAAATTTGAAATAGCTGTACAAGGTCAGCACACTCGGACAAAGTTCGAACGTTGAAATATCTTACGACCATATTACAACGATATAATTTCAATAATCATATTCACAGAATTCACGACTTTTCCTAGACTATTTTCTTATTGTGGGTGAGATTAGAATCCGATCGTTTTTGTTTTTTTTTTTGAGAAATCCACCCACAGGGATTAATCAAATGCGTATGTCGAAAAATGAATCAATCTATTCTTCACACTGAAGACTTCAGCTATATTTCTCGAAGAACTGATTGAGAATACCGATGACTGAGCTCCAATTTTAATCTGAACTTTTACTTCAATAAAAACACAGTGTCAAATAATATATTTTATTATTCAATGACAAGATGAAAAATAAATATGCTTTTCGAATATGTCAATGGGGATAGAAAAACAATAACAACAAGTAAATAAAATTAAGTTTGAGACCGGTCAAGTAAGTGTTTCAAATGTGACTTTTAATAAATACTAGACGAGATTCAATTTTGATGTGTGAGATCATTATCTGTAGTTAGTGTGGGCAAATGAAAAAAAGACAACAAGAGACGAATAAAGGACGTGGTTAATATATGTGACGACGTTAAATGTTGAAGAAAAATCCGAAACGAAGAGAAAAATATTCTCTAGAGAGTTGCCAATTTTGGTATCAGCTTCGAAAATAGATTAGATGTCGTAATAATATTAGAATTATTTTTTGTCATCGATGATTTTGAATTGAATAAATTTGATCTGATGTTGTGTGAAACTTTGGCTGATTTCACTGCTTGATTCATATCTGAAAATTGAATTAATGAAAATTTTGTTGGGAAATATAGATAGTTCAACTCACCAATTCTGTTCTCGATTGAATTTGACGAGAAAATCGAGCTTGATTCAACCAATTTAGGAACAGTCACACTGTGTCCAAACATTGGTGGAAGTTGATAAATTTGCGATTTATAGAAATCGGCATCAGTTGGAGGTAATGGAAACTCCGGAATCATTGTGTTTGTGTAAAAATTGGTGAAAGAGAGAGAACCAAAAAATGTTTTACAAATTTCTCCAAAAGCGATAGTTTTATATGATAAAAGGAAAAGGGGCGGAGTCATGAAAAAAACTACGAACGCCCCTTTTTTGTGTTATGAATCTGTGTTTGTGGCGTTTTTCTTGCGAAATTTGAGCGCTTCTTGTTGTTATTGTGGCTAATTTGAATTGTGGAGAACAATCAGAACAGTTTTCAAGTTCATTAAAAGTTCAAAACTTCGAAAAATTCAGAATGTATAGGCTTGAGAAGTAGATATGAAATAAAAATTCTTGGAAGAATTCTAACTTCGAGAATATTTTTCAGGCCAGGTCCAAAGGTCCATAACAAGTTCTAAAAAAACAATCAAAGAAACCTGATTTGTCAACTTCACTCGCTTAACTTCATTATTGTGACGTGACCCTAATAATCATGATGAGTTCGTTCTGTTCGACCCCCTCAACTCCATTTCCGGAAACAAAATAAACAAAACAACTTCCATAAAAATAATCTGACTCATACATACTTCAATGCTAATTGTAGTCCAGATATTTTTGTGTTCATTGGTAGACTCTAGCGATGGAACAAAAAATAATATCAAAACAAACACGATTATCTATCTTTCAATGTGACCGTCCAAGTACATGGTATAGTTAGTCAGTCAAATAAATATGTGCTGAAAATGTTCTGTCGTGGAAAAATGTGTATAAGGAATGTTCTCTTAATGTTGTTGTTTTCAATGTTTTTTTTTACATAATTTTTATTCTCTAAGATTTGATCGACTAAATAAATGGTCATATGATATTGAAAATAGAGCAATTTTCGAGAACATTCTGGAAGGATCTTTGGGAATTCAAAAAAACAAGAAAAATCACAGAACTCAAAACAATCTTTAAAGTTAAGTCCTACGAAAATGCGAAAATCAAAAACGTCATTTTTTCACTTTCTTTTTTTTTCAAATCAGCTGTATCGAAAAAATATAAAAATTGTTTGATGTTTGAAAATAACAAAGACCATAGTTCTGCGAAAACTAGAGTGGTCAGAACAAAAAATCAAATCTCATCAATTTTTCGAAAACTTTCACAATTTTTTAATTGTTCTATCTCTGACCTCAAAACAAACAAGCTACAAAATTGCATCATGTCATCATTGAAACCCAAAGAATGTCTAATAATTATCACTTCTTCCACCTCCACATCCACGTGTGTTTATTTTTCATCATACATACACACCCTTCCTTTGTGGGGTCGATGACTAACATTGACCACTCGTAAAAATTCCCGAAATATTTTTTCTTCAACTTAATATGTTTCTTATTTGTTTAGCAGTGGGTGAACTGATTCATCATTGATGGAACGGCAACAAATTTTGAGACAATTTTTACACTTCAATTTTTTAAGGAGGCTTTGTTCTTTTCACTTTTCAAATTCGCATTCGGCAAGACAGCGAATTTTTCAGCAGGGTGTGGTTGGTCATAGAATGTATTTGTAAGCAAGGTTAGAAGAAAAGTTGCGTAGGGGTCAAACGGGAAATATATTTTGTTTTTCAAAAATTGGGAGTAAACTTTTTCATCATCACATTTTTTTGTCATAAACCATAGTTAGAAATATTCACAATCAACAATTTTATGATGACGTTACAACGAATACTGTTTTCTTCCGTTCCCAAATCATAGAAGCAATCACAAACCACACAAAACAAAACTAGACTTTTAAAAGTTTTCGTGTACTTTTTTCTTCTCTAAAAATAGTACATAAATTAATACCTTTGATCTTTTGCACTGCATTTTTTTCCTTAATAAGCGGAAATGCAAACTTTGAGCAAAATTGATAAATAAGGAATTTTGAAGACGACATAAAACATTCTTTTTGAACTTATGACGTGATCGTATCAACAACCAATACATCCATCCTTATTTATTGGGTTCTAATCTTTGACTGAGTGATGGTTTCGCGCGCGCTGTTTTTCTTTGTTTTAGATTCTACATTATTCTTCGATAAGAAACACATGTATAAAATAAATGAACGAATTCCCTATGAAATTAAGAAGTGAGAGATGAAAAACCAGTTCGGGTGTGGTTGTTACAAAACAAACAAGCCATGCAAAAAAATAAATACATTTTAAATATTCATTAATTATGTGTCATTCTATCTTGCATCACTTGATTATTTCAGGACAAACCCGGAGGTCAAAGTTAAGAGTTTTCTGAGAAACCGGCGCAAATTCTTGATAAAAAATGTGCATTTACGATCAGTTTGACGTGTTATCAACTATTTCGAAAAGAAAAGAAAAGAAATCTAATCGAGAGAATACAAACGATGATTTGATGTTTAATAGGGAGATGGAGTTCCGTGTTTTTCAAAATTCATTTTTTTGAAAAACTTGAATATTGGAAACAATTATTATTTACAGTATTGTTGATGACAGAAATCTAATATGTAAAGATGATCGGATTCTGACGATGTGTAAGAGGATTTCCTGGACCAATTTTCAGCTATAAACTGACATTTTGATATGATTATTGGTATTTTGATTTGAAAGCTAACAGTATACATTTTATTACTCTAGATAGACAATCTCAAACTTCGGCTGCTATTAAATGTAAAATAAATTCTAACAATAAAACTTCGCTTTGAGTTTGATTTTTTCAATATCAGCCCCACCCAGAAAATTGTGGAAAGTCTTGAGAAATTCAAAATTTTAGAGTTGAAAAATACACAGTGTGAGCTGTCGTAGCTGGAATCATTCAGAACAGTTACCAAAACTTTGACGTGAGAAAATGTGAGCTATTTATTCCTGTAGAGTTCTTCAAAAGATATTGTCGAAGTTGAAAAATGTGGCAGCCGTAAAAAATGAAAAACAGTGCAGAGCTGAATGAATGACAAATTCATTATTTCGTCAGTCGCGTGCGGCTGTGCGTCGCGGTCGAAAAACAATCAATTATTTATTTTTTCCTTTGTTTTCCGACCGCGACGCACAGCCGCACGCGACTGACGAAATAATGACATTGTCGTTCATTCAGCTCTGCACTGTTTTTCATTTTTTACAGCTGCCACATTTTTCAAATTCGACAATATTTCACTGTTTACAGCCTTGGAGAGTCATGTCGTTAAAAATATGTGCATGTTACTTCTTTGATTCCGGATAATCCCAAATTGATCTTTAGTCAAAATTCTTTCATACATTATGCTGGTCATAATCTTTTTCTCAAAGATTATCTTCCTATTTTTATATAATTTCAAAAATTAAAGCAATTCTTCAAACTATTTGATCTTTGTGAGAATGTGAGGGAGTTAAGAATCAAAAACCATAACTAATACAAGTGCATTTTAGTAAATGCTGTTTTTCTCCCGCGTGGTTTGCTGACCTGAAAAAAACCACGAGGAGAGTAGAAAGATCATGTGCATTTGTATTTTAAGAGAAAAACAAGAACTGAACTTTTGAAAATGAATTTTAATCAAAAACTACATTCAAATATTTTTGAGAAAAACATGGGTTTGTACTCAAATTATTCTACAAATTGTGAGTACTACCGTTTTTGTGTTTTAATCAGTCTAGAAGACCAAAAAGGCGCCATGATGTAATTGAGGGGATTCCGGAAACCATAGAATCATAGATATGTACCTGTCAATTTCGAAACCTACATGAGTTCAAAACTATGACTAGACGCTACACAGAGTTCTTAATTTCAATTGAAAATATATAATTGAAAGTACACTCCAAAAACTTGCACATTGTTCCAAAACAAACAACATGTGTCATTTATAATTTGGAACCTCGATTAGAAAAATGATAAAAATTTTTGGAATTTTTCTAAAAATGTATAGTCTTTTTTGATTCGTATTCTCGATTTTTCTAATTATTTCCAAATTTTATTTGAACCCATTAAAAATCAAAATATCACATACAACTGATAATAGCGTAGGCGAGAGGATTATTGTTTCGTGGAAATGATAAAATATGAGTTTCTCCGAAAATATTGAATTATAATCATAGGTTCTGTGCTCAATACACATGTTCTTTACGTGCAAAATGGGGTGGTTAAGGGTTTCGTTGAAAATATACATGTTTAGGGTGGGCATGGTTCATTCTTTTCGACAGCAATAACAACAATTTTATGAGTTTTATAAGAAAAACCGTAATCTTGTGTGTCAATCGAATATTTTTATTTTATTTGCGTGTTAATGGAAAATGATATGAACTTCGAATGTCAGAGAACAAAAAAGTCCGGGTTTTATTATTTTCTAAATGGAAGTTCAGGGATGCAAAACCAGTTAGAAACACGTTTCATGAAATTACTTTATTTAAAAAAATGTCTTTCATAAGATTAATCGTTTTTAAAGAACTTTGTAAAGAAATTTTTTTAAATTCTTAATGAACTTGAAATTAGTGAACGATGAAGCTCGGAGTTTTTCGAAGTGGTCTGAGATATCCCCAAAATGTCATGTTTTATCTATCTCCTTGGGTCAAATTTTCACACAGCTAAGCCTATTTTTATACGTATTATTGTTTTTGAGTGAGAGATTCTTGGAAATTTGATTGCAAAATAAAATCCTGCCAGAATTTAGCAAATGTATGGTCGCAGTAAGTCGGATAGGATTTGTCCGATTTATAAATTTATTTCCTGCCTGCTAAATTTCAGATCTTGACTTGACTAGAATATATTTTTATGTAATAACACATTATTGTTTTCCCGAAAACTCCACACCAAAACACACGTAGCTGAAGCGCCCGTTGTATTCCTGCGATTTTACTCACAGGAATAACTACTTTAATCCATTTCAAATATTCTAAGGGTTTGAAGGCCCTTTTGATAACCGGTGAGCGAGCGCAATAAATAACATAATTTATTAGAAGAAAAAGAATAATAAACAAAAAATAGAAAACAGAAAAATGACCCAAATAGGTCTAAAACCTAAGTGGCCAAAACGGCCTTACATTCGTAGTCAGCCCGAGGCTGAGCTACCCGAAAACTCCACACCAAAACACACGTAGCTGAAGCGCCCGTGTTTGCTGGTATACGGTAAGCGTCGGTGTTTGCGGACTTGCGGCGCTTACAGTAATCCACACAACTAATTGTCTCAAGCGCGACGACTTCCATTCAGCAAATCTTCCTCATCACAACAATGTAATAACACATTATTGTTTTTTCGGACGATCAGTGTTTATTTACAAAAAGGGGTCTTCAGAAAAAAACTTATTTTTCTGGAAACTGTAAACAACGCTGAAATTGATATCATCTAATGTCTCACAAATCACGAATCAATTTTAAGAGGATTTCTTGAATAAAACTTGGCAAGTGACTAAGTTTTTTTGAAAGATTAACTTCGAACAAAAAACAACCGAGTTACACAGAGAATTGGCTGAAGAATAAGATCATCTCTATGTTTTCAACAAACCTCTCAGACTGCTCTAAAACTTCCAGATCCTTCTCGGAACTAGTTTAGAAAATTGAGATTTTCAACAATATTCTCAGAATTGTTTTGTTTTGATTCGTTTCAAAATGTCACTGAACAATGTTCAAATCCGGATTTCCTGGAAACTTCGATCTTTCTCTTTCAGATCAATTTTCCAGAGTGAAAACAGGAAGTGAACCAAAAAAATTTCAAGGTCCTAAAACCTATAATCAATCTAATCAAACGTCTATATCGGCGGTACAAACATTCCGGGGGAAGCCCTTTCGATGAAACGGTTCATTTTCGAATCATTTCGAAACTAATGATAATGTATTCAAAAGAGACGCAGATGATAAGTATCTTTCGATTCTCCAAGGGAAGAATCAGTATAGGGTATGACCAGTTTTTTCTTCTTATTTATTTTTCTGCGGACGATTTTGATTTATTTGATGACGATAGCCATGCATGTTGTGAAAGATATAGTTTATCATTGAGGGTTTTATGATCGTTTCCATGTGGAAAATGACACGTGGACAATGTGCGATCAAAGTGATCAACTGCAAATACAATCTTGTTTGGTCTTGTATTTTGATCCAAGGAATTGGAAAATATCTAACTTGAAGGGGTTTTCTACGATTATCGTGAAAATTCGAAATTTCAGATTGCTACAGTCAAAATCTCACAGACTAATTCTGAGTATGTTATTGCTTGAACTTTGATACCTGTCTGATAAAAATATCAATTTTAGACTATAAAAAACAAATTATCGAGTACAAAAGCTACAGTATAAGTACATATACAGATAGAAAACATTCAGTTTTGTTGTAATCTGGGAAAACAAAACAAATACAGTATTCATCCACCAATCATCGCAAATAGGATGGATAATTTCTAAAAAATTACATTTTTCCCGTCAAAAAAATATTTTCATGGAAAAATGACTCAAATCTACAGTAATCCATCTGATCTAGATCTTTGTAGCACAAATTAGATTGTTCGTACTTCAGACTTCAAATTCACATCTGATAGAACAAAATACATATATAACTACAAAAAATAATACCTATCAATCTAAAATTTTCGAAATAAAAACTGAAGGCGAAAAATCAAAAACTAACTACAGTATTCCCAAAAAATACATAAATAAAAAACTTGCAGAAAACGTGTTTCTCTATTTCTAGTTTGATCATCAAAACAAAAACAAAATTTCCGGATATTTCCGAAAATACAGAAGCCAATCACTTTCCATTTAAATAAGACAATAAATGATAACTATATATAGTATACTGTATACAGTACCCCAGAACTTTTCCAATCCAATCATAAATAAATATCAGCAAATCATAATACACTCTGATGTGCAAAAAAAATAAGAAAAACAAAATTCCCATAAAACTACAGTACTCTTTCAATTTCAAAACTTTGTCCCCATATTTTATCATGCACTTTATTGCGATTGCGAACAGGGAAAACATCAAAAAATGTTCAATTTTTCAAAATTATCACGTGAATTTTAGCATTTCAGGTACATTACCATTTTTGGGCTTTCAAATGGGGGAAATGAATAAAAAATGGTGGCCACTAAAAGCCTTATGACTCATACAGTTTTCAACGAAATCGTGACGTTGCAGGAAATAAGAAAGAATGCAAAAAAAAGATTTATGTACTAGACGTTTTCTGACGGGAAATTGGTACGGATGTAATGTTCAATAATTCGAGATTTGTCGTCACATTCAATGTTTGGCGAACGGTTTGTTTTAATTTCGATGATAGATTCGAGAAGCTAAAAAATATGTTTTAATTTATAAATTCTCGAGTTTAGTATTATTTACAATGACCCAGGGGTTTCAAAAACTTGTATTTCGATTACGAAACAATTTGAAAAATCTTTTTCGCATCGTCGAATTCATTGTCAAATATGTGAGAACTGGAAAACCATGAGCAGCTTCCCAAAAATGTTGAGCAACAATAACAGTAACTTCAGGAAGCTCGATGAAATTCATTGTAACATAAACAACAGATGAGAATTGATCTAATGCACAAATAACAAGGGCTTGATGAAGAATTGAATTTGCACGAAATGCACTCATCGAAGCAATATTTATTGTCTTCCATTCTGATAAAACCAAATAACCAACGTGAATATAAAGAAAACATGTGAATATTACAATTGCAAAGTTATTAAAACAATGAAATATATTCGAATACTTTGAAGATTTTCCAGGAAAAATAAACGGATCAAAAAACCAGGCATAATAATTAGATGTAAATAAGACAGGTTTTGTGAATAAAAAGAAGAATAAACCATAAAATATTGGAATAAGAAGAAGTATGAATGTTCGATTATCACTAAAAAACATTCTGGAAATCTTGACATTTCTCATATTTAAAACTCGATTGATCAAAAGAAGAAGATTTGCAAGACAAGAACAACACCAAAGACTTAGCACTGCTGATCCACAATAATAAATAAGATTAGGATAAGTGCAGAAGACTGCACCTTTGATTGCAAGCCATCCTGTTAGAATAGAACAAATGGCAAGTGCTAGAATATCAATGAATCCGACGAAAAACATGATTTTGTAACAAGACAATTTGAAGAGATCTCGTTTTGTCATAATGAACAAACATGGTATAAAAAATAAGATTGCAATTGTCCCATAAATCATACTTATGATTCCAACTATTGGACGAGATTTTCCGAAAGTCGCAGAATTTGTGCAATTATACAAAGGAATATTAGAAACACTTCCATATTCCAATATCAAGTTCATTTTCTTAGTTTATCTTACCAATTAGTAAGGGTTTTGAGAACAGAACACAGAAATAGAAAGATATGTTTGATAAGTATTTTTGGTTACCGATATTTATACAAGTTATTTTCATACTCCGCCTCTGTTTTTCATGAAAACAAGTACTAAAAACATATTAAGCGAAACCCTCTGAGAATTACTAACTAACCTGATTCTCGCAATCTTTCTTTTTCGAGTTAACACAAGCTTCATATCGAGTTGCCAATGCTCCAAAACTTGCTGGTTGATCCGCACATTTGTCTGTTAAACTTTCAAACAAGACTCCAAGTTCCGGATTATTATTAAAACTTCCAGAATCATGTTGATAGGGATTTGGATTTCCAGCAGCATTATATGATTCTTTTCCAGCTGTTTTTACGATCATGCAAGAAGTTTGAGAATATGATGAGCAAGTTTTGATTCTCTGAAAAAACAGGCTCTAATTGTTTTTTCAATAAATAATGGAAAACCTTATTGCATTCGCAAAACTGTTGATCACAAAACTTTTGTCCTTTTTTCGAATCATAGCAATCATCATGAATTCCACAACATAAATTATACTCCAATCGATCATTACAGTCAGACAATGCCAATTTCGCCAAATTGGTTGAAAATGGACCAGAACCACAATACCATTTTGAAACACTTCGTTTTGAACGAAAACTTTTTGTGAGATTTTCAATTTCCTGATCACATTCTGCATTTGGTTTTCGATGTTTCTTCGAATCGGTGACACACGTGGCAAAACTTGTGTGGCATTTTTTAGATGACTCTTTACGCATACACGTATCAAATCGGTAACCACAGCTTCTAAAAGTTACTGTAAAAACACTTGATTTGTGAGAAATTCTATTATTTTACTTACTCCATTGTGTATTGCATTTATCATAAATTTTTGGGAAAGTTTTCGCAAGTTCAGAATCTTTTTTTATTTGGTATTTTTCAAAATAATATTCCGGTTGTCTTTTATCAGCATACGCTTTTTTTCCGAATAATTCAACCATTGAACATGAGAACTCCGCAAATTCTCGACAAACTCCTTGATTTGCCACTTGTTGTGTGCATTCGCAAAATTGTTTATCGCAAAAAACTTGGCCTAGTGATTGACTATAACAATCGTCATGAATTGCGCAACAATGATTATAATCATCTGAAAAATTTCTTTGAAACTTGGAATATTCAAGAAACAAATAGAACTTACATTTCTCAGCACAACTGTTCAATGAAAGTTTGGCCATTTTTGTGAATGTATATCCGGATCCACAAAACCAATAACTATCGGGAATAGCATTGCAAAACAGAAGAAAGCTGTTCAAAATTATTAGGAAGCTCACAGTTTCTAATTTCATGATTCAAAGAAAATGGCAGATATATTTTTTGGAACACGTATCAACATTTCAGGTCACGTAAAAAATATTAATTAAATGTTTTATTTTAATTTTATTGTGAAATTTTCGAACTTTAAATTAATCTCTCGAAGCAATCATTTCACAAGTATCTTTAACATAAGCAACCCAATCAATATCTCCATTTGTTCGAATACTGACATGATTCAAAAATTGTTTGATTTCTTGAGCGCTCAGAGGTTCTCCAATTGATGTAAGAAGTTGAATCAATGTATCTTTTTGAACATAATTGTTATTTGTGATGACTTGGAATGCAGCATGGATTTGTTGTGGCGTTTCATCAATCCATTCATCATTTTGAATTGCTGAAACCACTCGAGGAAGTAAATCATCAAATGAAACTCGGCCACTCTTTTTGGCAGTTTGATCGATTACAAGTTGCAGTTCAGTTTGACTTGGATTCAGACCAAAGCTTCGGAGAACATGACCAACATCTTCAGTTTCAATAAGTCCATCGCAATCTTCATCAAACATTTTGAAAACATCAAAAAGCCGTCGCTTTATATCTTCTGAAATCACATTTTTATTTTCAAAAACGTTTCGAATACACTCACCAACTACAATACTATCGATCTCCTCTTTGTTTGTTTCTTCCTCAACTTCTTCAATAATCAAATCATCCACCAAATCCGTCAAGTCGGTCATTTTTATTTTGTATAAGTTACTTTTTGAAGAAAAAAAACTGGATTTTTAGTTTTACACTTCAATGAAAACTATTTCCGGATGTTTTCAAACAGCATTTCTTTTGGTCGAAATCACAGAAAATTCATTTACTCAAATTTAAAAGAACCCGAGAAAAAGTGAACTGGAATGTAAGGAATTTGGAACAAGCTTAGAATAAATCATAATTCTTTGAGTGGACTGGTTCTTAAAAATGAATTTTTGCTCAAAGAGCATTGACAAGAAACTGGTAAAAGAATCTGATCAACTTTCCAATCTTCGCAATTCGAATCACCGACGTTTCGAAGAACTTTGAAAGCGAGAGTTTGGACTCCGCATTGTCCGTGAGCTGAAAAACGAATATATTAGGTCAGAATACTGGGTGAATACGCTGTTGAGGCGAAAAGATGACGCGGTGGGTTCCGCGCGGAAACAAAAAATAATTCTTGACATTTGGCCGAGGAAACCAAACCGGGCAGCCAGACGGCCAGGCGCCGCCCACTTTTTTCATTTTTTCTGTTTTCGTTTTTTTGTTCACAAGGGTTCCTTTTGATGAAACATAGTAGAGCATTAACTCACGATTATTGTATGACTAAGAATGAGCTTTCAGTCAGCAAACCCATGCCCTAAGCAAAACTTGTCATTCTACAAGGTTTTCGAAAATTTCAACTGCGCAAATATCTATGAGTAGTTTTGTTTATTTTCATATTTCCGTCAATATTATCTACATTGAACGCATTTAGGGTGTCAAATTGCGATCTTACCTTAAAAAACGGAAAAGATAAACGATTTTCAAATGTGTACACCATGGCGCAACCGTGCACAGAAATTTTCTGGTGACTTGGCAAAATTTGTTAATTTTCTTTTTTTTTCTGGGGAACCCGGAATCCCAATGCCAATCCCGAATCCCAAACCTAAAGAAAGACGGTCAAATGTTACTAAATAAATCAGCGTAAATACACACGTTCGCGTGACCTCTAAATCGTCAATAAATTTTTATTTTCAGAAAAAGCTGCAGATCAATCATTTCTCACTCAAAATTATTTGGGAACTCACCCATGTCAGTAATCGAATCAAATATACAACCCATTTCTTGTGAATTACAATGAATGCTGTTGAAAATTTGAGGAAAACAATTGCTGCTCAATATGTACAGCCCACGGCATTCTGAAGTTCACATATCAAGTGAGTTTTTTTTTTTGAAAAAATATCTCACCCGAGCATAATGCTTCATGATCTCCATCCCCTGTAGGTTCTCCAAGTTCAGAACAATTTCCAACAGGCAAAAAGCTACCCAAAGAGCACGTAGTTTCAGTTGAATCATTCAACATAATTGAAACTGTTGAATTTTTTCGTTTCGAAAATTTCTTTCTGGTTGAGTTTCTTCTGGCAATTTCCAAATTCAATGTCGATTTCACCATTTGACATCCTTGATCACAAACAGGTTTTGAGACTCCTACTGCATCTTGCATTGGTTCATCAAACCCAGAATTTTTCGCGTAGAAGTCTCCAAAATTCATAGCTGCTTCATCAACAGAATCAGCCATCCAAAATTGATTTCGACCACCAGCTCTTTCTAATATCTTGTATTTCTCAGCTTCAGTGTATTGTTGACAATTTATAAGAGAAGAAGCAGCAGGTTTTAGTCTGAAATTGGAATAAGATGAACGCGGTTTTTGTTTGAGGAAAAAAATCAACTAACTTTTTCATCCGCATTTTTCTTTTTCTAGTAGTCAATATTTCAGGAGTCGGTGTAGTTGTAGTTGAAGGAGTTGTAATTTCAAAACTGGTTGTAGTTGTTTTTTCAACCTCGTCTTTCTTTTTTGGTTCCAAAATCAAAGTGTCGTTCTAAAAAAACATGTGTTTTATTACCTTTTTTTTTGAAAACTCACATCAAAATCTTCGATAATTTCAAATGTTGAATTTATCAAAATTGTAATTTCTGAATCGTTCAATGAAATGTGACCTGTTTGATAAGCGTAAGAGTTATCTAAAAACAATTTTTGGTTTTTATTTTGTTTTAAAAATCTTACCCAAAGATTCGGCGACACCAAAAATTATCAAAATCAAAACAATTTTCCGCATGTTTCTGAAAGAAAACCATGAAAGAAAATAACAATAATAAATAAAATAACAAGCAAAATCAGAAAAGTGCTCCGTAATACAGTCGTCACTTAGCAATGCGCGGAAGCGGATGTTTGTATTTACAAAAAAAAACAGAAAATAGTGTTAAAGAAAGAGAGACTCAGACATCTTTCATAAGTTGCGAGAGGTGATTTATGGTGGAAACGTGATGAAATTCGATATTTCCTCCGGTGAAAAATAGTATGTACTAGTTGGTACAAAAATTATTTGATCAATAATTTTCGTCAACTGAAAAGTCTTATCTGAAAATTGGTATGAGAAAAGCGAGCACGAAAAAACGTACAAAAGTGATAAAACAACAAATTCCAAAAAATGCATTCAAAACATTATTTTATTCATTCGATATTTGCGCACCTGAGCTATACAGAATTCCTTTTTGATTTTCTGCGCTAACAAGGAATGTAACTCAAATTACCCGGCTGATTAAAAATGGGACTATGTGGATTCTACCCAACCTGGTGGGGTAAGAAAAACCACCGAGGGATTTTGGACGCAAAAATTTCGAACTTGAGTTTTGGGGATTTTTAGTTTTGAAAATGCGAAAAAAATGGTCATTTTTCAAAAAATCGGTGTGACGTTCATTTTTAAGTAAAATCGATGGTTAAAAAAGCATTTTGCTCCAAATTTGCTCAATTTTTTAGTTCTGAATAGAACCCAGTAACAAAAAAATCATCTGATTTGGAGTGACTGCTAGAGGCGATAAAAAGATAAACTAGTAAAAACAGCGAATTTCGGAAAAATTGGTATTTGAAGATATGTGCATTTTTTGACAACAAAACTTGTTTTAAAAATTTTTTGAGCACAAATTGAACTGTTTTTACAATGTATAGTATGAAACTCGGTTGGAAAATGAAATACTTTCGAGTCTTCTTTCCACAACAACAAATATGATTTATCGTTCAGCTATTACACAATCCAATAAACTAATTAAAAGGAAATATAGGTAGGATGATTCTTCTCGGTGAGGAATTGAACCTATGACTTTTTTCTTCAAAAATCAACGCTTTACCCACTTTACCATGAAAAAATAGTGACGATAAGCGCGATTTTTCGGTCATTTTGGTCCATATTTTTTGTAATCGATATAAAATCGGTCTTATCCTCTGGGCAACCGATTTTGTTATCGGTCGTTTATACGTAATTTTTGATTTTGAAAAAGATGCGCTAGGTGTTGTTTTCGGGAAACGTGCGCATTTTAATGAAAAATATCAAAAATGACCATAAATTCAGATTTTCACTTGTATTAAATCAGATGATTTTTTTGTTACTGGGTTCTATTCAGAACTAAAAAATTGAGCAAATTTGGAGCAAAATGCTTTTTTAACCATCGATTTTACTTAAAAATGAACGTCACACCGATTTTTTGAAAAATGACCATTTTTTTCGCATTTTCAAAACTAAAAATCCCCAAAACTCAAGTTCGAAATTTTTGCGTCCAAAATCCCTCGGTGGTTTTTCTTACCCCACCAGGTTGGGTAGAATCCACATAGTCCCATTTTTAATCAGCCGGGTAATTTGAGTTACATTCCTTGTAAGAGCTCTTCTCACTTCAGAAACAAAAATCTTTTTTTTTTGATTTCCTGGAAAGTGTGGAAAAAAATAACTCGATTGATTGACAACAAACTTTTGGGAACAGTTTTACGGGCTTTTGGCATAGCGGCAATACTTTTGAAACGGATAATAGGGAGCATGGAAAAAACTTGTTTTGGGAACTTGGAGAAATAAAAATCTGAAAAGATTTTGGAAAAAATGGAATTAAAATCAGTTGAATAACAAAAGGAAAACTGAATTTGGTACCAGATTTCTACCATTTTTTCAAAATGGTTTTATTTTACCTAAAGAGGAACTCGTAGTTTTTTTACCCATAGACAGGGTTCCGAACCGGGCCGGTTTTTGGGCCAGGTTGGTTTTGGTTCAGCTGGGTTGGGCCCAAAACCGAATACAAAATATGGGTGAACCACCCGAACCCAGAACCGAAAAAACGGGCCTGGTTTGACCCGACTTAAACCCGAACCAACCCAGACCAAACCGAACCCGAACCCATTTTTTGGTTACCCAACCCAAACCCAAAAAAATGGGCTAAACCCGGGTCAGGCCCAAACCAAACCTTAACCCAAAAATACCCACCCAACCCAGCCCAGCCCAACTTGAACCCATTTTGACCCGGGCAACCCGGGTTCAAAACCATGGGTTACCCGAAAAATTGCGCCAAAATATAATTGTCGATAAGTTCACCAATTTCACAAGAATTTAAAGACCCAAGAAACACTGGAAAAAACAGATTTCCCGCATTTAATTTCAAATGACAATACCAACATATGCGCTCCAGCGCACACACGGTATGCAAACACTTTCGAAATTTCCTTCGACTAAGCTATTTCAAAAAAAAATTATTTTATTTTTTCACTTTTGCTCACACCCGCCCAAGCAACACAAAAATTAGCAAAATGCTGTTCAAAACGGTGCGCCATGTAGCTCAAAACCTAGATAAGGTTCATGAAAAACTAAATATAGCATGAAAATCAGCGCCTCGAGTTCTACCTGACTTGCTACTTTTCTTATTTTTTGAGGTCCTGCGAAGGTGTTTTGTGTCGAAAAGTGTTTGCACAGTTTTTTTCATTCGCAGATTTTTCGTTTTACAGTACACTCATTGCGTGGCTTGAACGGGTGTGTGCTGAAAATTTTTTTCTTGATTTTCGATAACTTTGAAACTCTTTCATGAACCTTTGAGTCGTGGAAGTTGTTCAGAATGGTCGATTAAGTGTTTGTAAAATTTTTTATCAAAAAGTTAGAAATTTTTTGATTTGGTTTTTTTAGTCGGGGTTTTTCTGATCAAATGGGCACCAAAAAACACAAAAAATAATTTTTTTCCATTTTCAAATGAACGGAACTTGAAAAATTTATGACGGTCAACATACGTAATTTGGGCCGTAGAATCCGAAAATCATAGTTTCGATTCACACAAACTTCTCCTTCACAACGAAATCGTTGATTTTCTATGAATTTTTCTTTCTTCTGAAAAATTCTTGTGAAATTGGTGAACTTATCGACAATTATATTTTGGCACAATTTTTCGGGTAACCCATGGTTTTGAACCCGGGTTGCCCGGGTCAAAATGGGTTCAAGTTGGGCTGGGCTGGGTTGGGTGGGTATTTTTGGGTTAAGGTTTGGTTTGGGCCTGACCCGGGTTTGGCCCATTTTTTTGGGTTTGGGTTGGTTAACCAAAAAATGGGTTCGGGTTCGGTTTGGTCTGGGTTGGTTCGGGTTTAAGTCGGGTCAAACCAGGCCCGTTTTTTCGGTTCTGGGTTCGGGTGGGTATTTTTACAAACTGGGTTTACATGGTTCGGTTTGGGTGGGTTTTTTCGGGTTTGTCCTGCCCCAAACCGGTGGTCCTAAACCGGTTCGGAACCCTGCCCATAGATCACGGTCACGTAAAGCTGAATTCCGAACATGAGTTATGGCGTGACGAAAGTCTGAAAATTATAGCTTTGAAATGACTTTTCTTAAACTACGTATAATAATAATAGCATATGGAAGTTACAGTGCAGATTTCAAATGTTTCCGGAAAATCTTCTACAGTTTAGATAACAAACTTCCAGAATTATTTAATCAATAGTGCTGAAACGCTACACTGTTAAATTATTACCAAAACCATTTCCCAAGCTAGTTACCACCTAAAATCACGATTTCTCGAAATTTCCAGTCTTTTCCACATCATTACTCATATTAGTAATTGAATTTTGCAGTTTTGCACAACGGGATCTTGATTCAAATGTTTCATTAAATTTCTGAACTAGTTTTTTTGATTTGCTGACAATGAAGGGCTGTAACAATTGAAATTTTTTCCCGAAACTCTGATTCTTCTCAAATTTTCAAAAAGTGTGTATTTTCGAGTTTTCGTAAACGTGACGTGAACTTTTTTTTCATTTTTGACAAAAAATATTTCCCATTCCATTTTTTTCAAAATCATTGGTAATCTTCCCGCCGAAATATTTTTCATAAATCAAAGAAAACCCGACTTATCAATCAGAGGACCAAAAAAATACTCTTTCGCTTCTTCCCAAATTGCTCATATCAAAAAATGCCGCATTTCGCACCTCCAATCATAATTGTGTTAAATCGGTATTTTCAAAGGCCACACTCAGGCCGAACCGGACCAAAAGCTGTCAATCAATTAGGCCACGCCCCCTTGGGTTACCTATAAAAGGGCGAACAGATTGATAAAAGTTACCATTCTTTTGAATTTACTGCTGTGCTGCTCTAAAATGGAAAATCATTCTTCCAATTGCTATCCAAGCTCTTCTGACTATTATTCTCCTCCTTCATCTAATTCTGGAGCATCTGTCTCGCCACAATATTCATTTCAATCTCCTCAAGATCAAAATGTCTATCATGGATCAGTACAGTATCCTCAAATGGCATATGATCAATATCAGGAATATTATCAACAGTGAGTTTCTCTTTAACTTTTTTATTTCAATGTTTTCCTAAAATTTCAAATAAAATATAAATATTGTTTTTTTTTCAGATATAATATGTGTTATCCAATGCAATACCAACAACCAATGCAAAATATGCAACCATTAGAAGAAAAGATCGTAACCCAAACTACAACTACAGTATGCCAAAAAATCTATGAACACGTGGAAAATCAACGAGCTCCTCGACGTGGAACATACACAAGTCAACAATTGGATGCACTTTCAAAACGATTCAAAATTTCGGATCGAATTCCAATATCAGAAAGAAGAGAACTTGCAAAATCAATCAATTTGACACCAGAACAAATCAAAGTTTGGTTCCAAAATCGAAGATATAAATTGAAGAAAATGAGAAATTCAAATTCTGTCGCACCAGTTGAGTCAAATGTTGCTGGTTATACTCCTTATTGATTCATTATAATAGGTGTGTTATTTTTTTTTCAACTATTTCATATTCTTTGCTTTTTTGTATTTTGTTATAATAATTTGAAAATAATAAAGCGGATGACCAAAAAAACTTGTGTTGTTTTTTGAGTGTAAAATTCTAGGCTTTCTAGGAAAAATAATACATAAACTAAATTTTTGAATTCTTTTTTTTTATTTAAATTTCACGTGATCCAGCTTCTTTGTTCTGAAAAAAACATATCGTGTTCCATTTCTGGAAATTTCTTTTTTATTTGGACCAAACATGATCTGGTGAGTTTGTAATTTTTCAGAATCTCGGGATAAGAAACTCCCTGTTGATAATATTTATACATTTTTTTCGGTTGCCAATTCATTCTCGAAATTTTTGTAGTTAGTACTATGTTTTTTCTTTCATGGATTGTTTTTTGTCTAGATAATCGGATTAATTTACCAACTGTTCAGTTTTTTAGTCATTACCGTACTTCTATTTCCATGAAAATATCAATTTTCAGAACCAAATAAAACAAAAAAAACATTAAAAATTATTTCCGAAAAAAATTGCCGGATCAATAACCATAACATAAATATTTTTTTCCACAAAAAAATCATAATAATTTTTGTGTTTATTCAGTTTGAACAAAAAAAAACTTGTTCCCCCACATTTTTCACTGTTTTATTTATTTTTGAATACTATTTATTCCTTCCGGAGATTTTCATTATCTGTTTTCTTTTTCGTCAATTTCATTTATTTTTTCCCGGATCGGCTATTTTTAGCCAGCGGCTATTTTGTTCCTCGTTTTTCTTTTTTCTGGAGCAATTCAAAGTGATGTCACAATTGTTTGTTTTTTTCGTAAATGAAACACACAATACTTTGTGTTGATGGTCCTGCAACGAATTGTGCAAAACAACTGTGTGCCTTTGATGAAAAGTACTGTGTTGTTAATTTTTTTTTTCGTTTCAAAAAGTTAGCTTTGTTAGTTCTCAAGTATTTCTATGTTTTCTGATGTGCCGAAAGAGTTATTCATGACGGGTATGTTACTTTTTGAAACTATTAAATTTCCTCTTTTAAAGTTTGAATGAAAATTTCGACCAAACGCTCAATCGGAAGTTGTTTTTGAGATGGTAAATGTTTCGATCCTCATTAAACTTTAATATATAACTTAGGAAGTCATCTCTGATTTATTTCAATTTGAATGGAGCTTTTTTCGAAAATTACTATCTAGTTTTACCACTAAAATTATCAGCGTTCAGCCGAAACATGAATCGATTCTTCACAAAAAAGTTAGTTTCACTTACCTAGGTTATCAAAAGTTAACATGAGAGTTGTCATTCTGGAGTATTCCTCAAGAAACACATCATTTTCACCCCTTTCATGAAAAAACTAAAGTCACACCTAAAATTCTTTCTTTCTAATTATTTATTCATTCACCCCACGCACACATACATAGTTAACATCATCACATCGTCAAATTACCAATTCAGAAATTTTTATTAAAATGAGAAAATGAGAAGGCAGAAAAACATTAATCCATCATCGAAACATTTTGTGGTCTCTTTTTTGCATCCAAAAGAGTGTCCGAAAAAACCCGAGAGAAAAAGGAATGTTTCTTTTTTCTTTCTTTAATCGATTCGGTTGCGGTCCAACGCCTTTAAAAAAAGGCTTCCAGCCACATAGCTGTTGGCTATCGATTTCCAAACTAACTTCTATTTCTCTCTTCTTTTTCTGTCGCCTGAAGCTTCAAGCCAAAAAAGGGACAAAATTTCGGAGGAGACGGAAAAGATGTGTATGTATATATATATACATATTCTTTTTTTTGCTCGCTGTGTCTCGGCTTCTTCTATTTTCGAGTTTTCTATATTTATTTCACTTTTATGGCTTTTTCTTGTATAATGGTCATTCCTAATTTCTCTCTTTGTTTTCTTTTTTTGCATTGCTTTGCTTTTTCTCTCTTCCAGTCTTTTTGATGGGGTATTTTATGAGGCGAGAAAGATTAACACGTTTACTACTGTAGGTCTGGATGAGTTCTTCGAACTTTTTTCTCGAGTTCTTTTTTTGGGGAATCCTCTGGGAATTTTGCACTTTCATTAACAAACTCTTTTTTTAGTTCTGATTGGAGTTATTTTGGGGTGTAGGAGTTCGTTTTTAGAGACTAATTGAGTGCCTCTAGAGCCCTCAATTTCGTATGAGTGCATGGATTTTAGAAACCCGATATCCTAATTTTCGATCATTTGTAATCTAATTTCTATGAGAACTCATCTTTTGTTCGAGAGATTTTGGAAAATAACTCGGAAAAGGCGGATCAGCCATCAAAATCGGATCATTTAAAGTTGTATTTCTGAATTAGAGCTTCTTTGTTTAAAAATTCAAATTTTCTGTGTTACTGAATTCGACTTTAAACAAATTGTTCTGATCCAGCAGAAATCGAACATCGTTGTTTTCAGTGGTCCTAATCCGATTGAGGAGTTCTTATGACGCTACTCGATTTCTCGCTTCCAATTTAAAATGTTCGCTTCTAACTTCGACATAGTTTGAGTGTTTTTTGGTTGAATATTACCGTATTCCATTTTTCGAATCTGCAAAACACCTTGTCACACGAAAATCTTAATCTCCAAAAGTGCATTTCTAACTACTAATTTCTTATTTTTCTCGAAAAGCCGTCTTCATGCCTGATTAGAATTGTACTTTTTAACTCCCCAAAAAACTTTTGATAAAAACAATTTCTCTTTTTCTCTTCAAGCTCAAGCCATTTTCTCGAAAAAAACGAAGCTAATCTGGAAATCCTCCGCTCATTATCGCACTCATCGTTTTTTTTTCAATTTCAGCAGCATCAAATCGAGAGGAGAAGATCCAGGAGCGAGTTTCTCCTCCTCCTTTTTCTTCGTCTTCTTCATTTTCATTTTCGCGTTTTTGGTCTGCGAATAAATGGAGAAAGACAAAAAGTTCGATGAACATGAACTTGTGCAAGAATGTGTTCACTGTTTTTGTAAGTTTTATTGTTTTCAAAGCATATTTCAAATAGGAAACTACTCATTCTTCATAATTTTTATTTAATTCCAGATTTAAATGCTCATGACGAATTTGATGATTTGGCCTTGGCTGATGCACTATTTTTGTCGCATCAATGGTTAATGGATAGTTTATCTCTGATCACTGATTTTGTCAACATTTATCAGGTATTCAAAGTTTTTAATTCAAAAAATTAAATGTGTCAGAAACACATCTCTGCCCTCGACAGATTCCTAGAAAAATCTAAATCTATTTATAAATACATATCATGTCTTTTTCAGGAAACCAGAGAAATCCAACATCGAGAAGCGGTGTGTCGCGCTGTCGCATATTGGATCGAAAAATTCCCAATGCATTTTGATGCTCAACCACAAGTTTGTGCTCAAGTTGTCAGATTAAAAACGATTGCAGAGGATGTGAATGAAACAATTCGAAATGGTTTGGATGTCAGCGCTTTGTACGTGGAAATTTGAACTTCTTAAATAAACTTCAGACAATCTCTCTTTTTCTTTCAGACCATCATTTGCTTGGCTACGAGCTGTTTCTGTGCGTAATCCGTTGGCAAAACAAACTGTTTTCACTCTTTCTTTTGTTCAAGCAACAGCAAGTGATATTTCAACATCTTTGTCACATATTGATTATCGAGTATTATCAAGAATATCGATCACTGAACTCAAACATTATGTCAAAGATGGGAATTTGAAAAGATGTCCAATGTTGGAAAGAAGTATCTCGGTCTTTAATGTTAGTTTGAAAGCTTCTAGAAAAATTAGAAAATTAAAAAATATCAAATTTGCAGAATCTTTCAAACTGGGTGCAATGTATGATTCTAAACAAAACCACACCAAAAGAGCGCGCTGAAATACTTGTAAAATTCGTTCATGTCGCAAAACATCTTAAAAAGATCAACAATTTCAACACATTGATGTCAGTTGTTGGTGGAATAACACATTCAACAATTGCGAGATTGGCTAAAACTCACGCAGTTTTATCAAACGACATCAAGCGAGATTTGAATAATTTAACGAATTTATTATCGGCTCAACACAATTTTTCAGAATATCGGAAAGCTTTAGAAGCTTGTAATCGAAAATTTCGGATACCAATTATGTAAGAATTTTTTATTTTGTTTAGATTTTTCCAACATATTCGAATTTTCAGTGGTGTACATTTGAAAGATCTGGTTGCTATCAATTGCTCAGGTGCAAACTTCGAGAAAACGCAAACAATCAGTGCTGAAAAATTAGAGAAACTCTCAACACTTCTTTTCGAATTTCCTGGTTTTCAACCAAAAACCACATAATCTTCCGGAAATGAATATGGATTTGATAAACACATTAAAAGTTTCACTTGACATTCGATTTAACGATGATGATATTTATGAATTATCATTGAGAAGGGAACCAAAAACTTTTATGAATGTAAGTTTCGACAAATTCAAGAATCTCAAAATATATTACCTTTTTTCCAGTTTGAACCATCTCGTGGTGTTGTATTTGCTGAATGGGCTTCTGGTATTACAGTAGCACCGGATTCAACAACAGTTTCAAAACATATTTCTGCAATGGTTGACGCGGTTTTCAAACATTATGATCATGATAGAGATGGTTTTATTTCTCAAGATGAATTTCTTCAAATATCTGGCAATTTTCCATTTATCGAATCATTTATTAATATAGATGTAGATCGAGATGGTCAAATATCTAAAGAAGAACTCAAAACATATTTTATGGCAGCAAATAAGGATTCAAAAGATTTGAGAAGAGGTTTCAAACACAATTTCCACGAAACCACATTTATTACCCCAACAACTTGTAGTCATTGTAACAAAGTGTTATGGGGATTTATTCGACAAGGATTCAAATGTAAAGATTGTGGATTGGCTGTACATGAATGTTGCAAACTAAATGCTGTGGCAGAATGTCGAAGAAAAAGTAGTAGTAATTTGACAAAAGCTGCAATTTGGTTGAGTTCTCCAAGAGGAAGTGTTCGACACAAATTATTTGCCACATGTAAAAGATCTTCGAGAAATCGAACTGTTTCTGCACTTGGACCAACAAGTCCATTAGGAGGTTCTGAACCAACTTCATCTTCTGCCAGATTACATCTTCCTTTGAGAGATTGTCGAACACAATCTGAAGGTGCAGATTGCTGGTAAGCCTTGGAATTCACAATCAGAAATTTGATTTTCAAAAATGTTATATATTTCAGCAATTTTGTTTGTGATGAAGCAGAAGGTGAAGAAGTTGGCCTTGTTAGCCTTGCTTGCGAAGAAGTTTTCGATGATGATTTAGCTGAAGTATCAGCAAGAACTACCTAACCCCGCCCCCTCTCCCACAAAATTTTTCAATATTTATATCTCACAGTATCTTATTTATATTTTTATTCATATTTACGTGTTCCTTACGAGTAACTCTTGAAACATATCGAAGATCTCACAAAAATTATTCAAAGCTTTAGTATTTCAGTCATTTTCTTTTCACACAAAAAGTCTCGAATGTTTTTCTCCACTAAAACAATGCGTGTTCATATTTTTCTTCGTGTCTTTTTTGTCTTTGTTTTCATAATAATATTAATAATAATAAATTCTTGTTTTTTGCTTCAAGTGCAGGTGTTAAAAATAAATAAGTTCTGTTTTTAGTTTGAAGCCTGAAAAAAAGAATTTCAGATGTTTTTTGTCATGTGAGCGAGATGTTTGCAGATGTTTTTGAAGTAGAAGTTTTTATGTTTGGAAAATGGGAAATATTAAAAGTGGACTAACTTTTAGCTGAAAATATTCAAAAGAAAACAATCTGAATTTGAATTACAAAAAGATCACAAAAATAATTTCGAAATTTGTGGTTTGTGTTTTCTGGGAAAATTCGGTAGTCTAGGAAATATAATGTTTTAAAAAATGATCAAAAAACATTAAACATCGGGATCAAGCTTAAACAGAAAATTATTTATGAGAAAAATTGGAAAATTTTTTTTTAAAAATACGGATTTATTTATGAATTTCATTACTTTTCGGAGAAATTTTTGTGCTAGTTTGTGAAAAATTATAGTGTTTCTGAGAGTTTCCAATTTCACGTCAATTGAAGTTTGGAATTTTTGGGTTACTGTCGTTTTTAGTGTCAAAAAGCAAATAAATTAGCAAAAACTTTTAACTTTGAGTTCTAGAATTTTTCAAATTACCTGAAAATGTCAATTTCTTTGAGAAATCTCTGGAATTTAGAATTGATGAATAAATGGCATTCTATGAGAAATCGGTTCCTGAACTGGACCACTTTGAAAATTCCCAACATTGTCAGATTATATCTGGATGTTGGGCTCGATCCACATTTTTTGTCGTTTTGAAAAAAAAATTTGATTTTTTAATTTTCAGCCTGATCAAGTCAAAAAATTGAAAAAGATTGTTTGAAACAAAATTTTTTCAAAAGCTCATTGAGCAAAAAATCAATAGCTTATCCGAATATAAAATAATTCTAGAAAACCAAAAATTCAAATTTCAGAAAAAACCCTGCCACGTGTTCTATCAAATTCAATTTCCTATTTTTCACAAAAATCTCTGTTTTTGCCCCCCTCCACAACTTATCTATCAGAAAATAAAGTTCATTTGCTCCTCCCCAAAGATTTTCTAATTAGCCATAACATATCTCCAATATTCTCACGCTTTTCTCAATCATTTTTACACATGACTAAATTGTCATGAGAACTTATTATCACTATACACATTTTTCAGCTGTCCAAAGTCTTGGCTATTTTTCAGTATTTCATAATAGTTCATTTGAGCTTCTAGAATTTCTGAGTCATATTAGATATTTCAGAGTTCGGAAACAAACGAGATCGGCACCAATTTGGCCAAATCTCCGCCCATTTTTTGTCTTGCCTAATAATAAATCCCTGGGCAACCACCCAAAAAGGGATTATATTTATTGCCTTGCTACTTTTGTTGCTCTCCGAGCACGTGGTGTTTCTCATTTCATTTGATCATAAAATTATATTTAATAAATACCCAACTGATTCTAATTATGCATCGATTTTCAATTCTTCTGCTCTTCGGAATTCTTTCAATTTTTGGAGTCAAAAGTGAGTACTGTATTTTATCTTTTTTTTTGTTGATTTGATTATACTAAATCTGAAAAATATGGCTTCTTTAGCTATTTTGAAGGGTTTCAATATATAATGTATACGAAAAATGTGACGTTTTTCAGAAGTTTCGGCAGTTGTTTGTTATCAATGCAGCGGTTGGAATGGTGAGAGTCCGTTGAGGTAAACTTGGAAAATAGAAAAAAAAAGATAGGGGAAAGAAATTTGAATTTTGAAGTATTTATTTTCTGAAGTGGAGTCTTGAATACATATCCTGGATTTTGTTCTTCTCAAAAGAAGTCATGGTTCAAAAATCGCAATCAAACATTTAAATCAACATTCGAAAAAAAAGTATTTCAAAACGTTTTACAACGTGAATTTCAGCCATTTGAAATCTCCAAAAAAACGAACCAAGAGTCAAATATTTTTTTGTAAGAATTTTTTGTTCCAACTAAAATAGCTCAATTTCATATACGTATAGTTTGTTAGTATGTCTAATAACTATTTTCAAAGGCTATTTTCTTTTTATTTTTAGTAGCCCATAATTAGTCACATTTCTCGTTTCCACCTGTTTCGAGATATCTTTTTCTCTTTTTGGTCGCATATTTTACCCAGGAAATTGTGTTCATTTCCGAATGTGAAATATCTCGATAAACCTAGTAATTAAAAAGAGAGAAAATGGATTATATCAGAAAATTTTGGGAGTTTTTAGAAAAAGAGCAGCTGAATGAAACTCGATGAAAAAGTGCAATTTTCAAAAGTTCAAAGAGACCGCGTTTTATTTCAGAAATGAAATGGAATTCAAAACTAAAGCAAGAAAATGTTTCAAAATATTTCCAGGCGGCGGTTTGCGCAATAAAAATTGAATATCATTTTCTATTTTTTTTTTTGAAAATATCATCAAAGGTTTTAGATAAAAGTACAAAAACATAAACAATAAGATGCAAATTATTTTCCGAAAAACAGTTCAAAAAATATATATTTAAATAATTATTATTTTATAATTGTGACAAATTTTTCACTGTTCTGTGCCATTTGATTTGACCAATGTGACTTACAATTAGACGGCTCTTCTACAATCATGTCCACAAATAAAAACAAATTTTAAATAACCAACTTTCTAACGATTCATTTTCTAACAAAACTATATAAATAAATCACTCCATGCAATTATTTTCAGATATTCCACAGAAAACACGTGCGATCACCGAAACAATCAATGTCAAGCAACAAAATGGTGTGTAAAAATCACAGATGCAATGAATCCAAGTGTCAGTTATTCAACATTCAAATCCGATTGTTCTGAAGCAACACAACTCCAAGTCACTCCAACAAATCTAACAAATATTGTTGCTGGACAATGTTATTCATATCAAGATGGTTCAACTCCAGTCAAAAAATACACTTATTGCTATTGCAATGATCGTGATTACTGTAATTCTGCAAATCTTCCGACAACTATACTATCAACTATTACAGTAGTTTTATTCTCTTTTTATGTTCTATAATCTCCTTTTTCTCCTTTTTTACTCTTTAACAGTATACATTTATATATACCTTTTTTACAAACAAAGTTACTCATCATTCACTGATAATTGTCTTTTCCTATGATAACCCATTTCATTTCATTTTGATTATAATAAAAAATGAGAAATACAACTGTTCTTCTATTCCTTGTTTTATTTGTTTTACATTTGAATGATGTCGATTCACAAAAATTAAAGCAGAGAAGTTGGAAATTTTGGAAATCTTCAGGTAGCAAAAAACCAGAAGTTCCGAAAGTCAAGGTGAAAGTATGTATTTATGATTGAGTAACAACATATATTTTCAGAGACCTTTTCAAATCTCCGTTCCGGAATTGACTTTCAACTTGCATTTTCCAAAAGCACATCGTGAAGCAGAATATGTTCAGAAACCAAAAACCGAATACATTTATTCAAATTCTGCAGGAATTTCTTTCGGAGCATTGTTGTTGATTGTTCCATTTTTGTAAATTTTACGAGATAAAGTTTTTTTTGTTTGAATCAGAAAACTTTTTTGAGGTCTGCAAAGTTTTGCTTCCAGAAAAATATTCATCATGAACATAACTTGTTTACAAAAATATTTGAAGTAAAAATACATCTGGCACAGTTTTCACACTGATCTACGTCAAACCGTGAACACTTTCCATTTTCTCAGAAAAAGTTCCCCTAATTACTATTTTCTTCTGTTTCTTTTTTTTGTTTCGAAAAAAAAACAAAGAAAATATTCTTTCGATTTCTCATTCAATATTTTTAAAAATTGTGCTCCGCTACCTTTCAAATTTTACTGACCAAATAAAAAATTATGGGAAAAGGCGCAGATATCTAATCGAGTTTTCTCACGAAAAAAACATTGATTTTCCCCTTTATTTTTCTCCTTATTTTTTTGCAATAACCAGGTATCTAACAAAAAATTATATATTTTTTATTCTTTTCTTGAAAAAAAGAGTGCTCGCCTCTAGATATTTTGTATTTCGTACTAATATCTACCGTAGTCAGATGTCTCCCGAAAAAAAAGACGAAGTAATTTGTACATGGATACAAATCCGGTTACCTAGCTTTTTTTATCTAATCCTCTGTCTATTATTCTTTCTATTCATCCAGAATATTTTTCATTTATTTTTCCTTTTTCCACTTTCCTGTTCTCGAAAAAAACACATAATTTCAGCTTTTTCCCAGTAAAATGCTCTAATTTTGAATCATTTAAATAAGAATGGGTTGTAATCAATCATCATCAAAAGTTGGTGATGTTCCTGGAAAATCGCCAGAAATTGTTGAACCGCCGCCTCCAGCTCCGGCTGTTGCACCCCCGCAAAATGCAAATAATGGAAATGCATTGACTGTTCCCCCGTCAACTGCACCATCACCAAAACCTTCTTTGTCTCGAATGTCAACACCAAATCACCCACCAAGTATACAAGCGAATTCAGATGATGGATATAATAATATTCGCTTATTATTATTAGGTTAGTTCTGTTTTTCATAGATCAGTTTCTCATGATTTTTTGCAACAAAAATGCAGACAAAATCTCCGATAATTAAATCAAAAGATCAATTTTGAATTTTTATTTCAAGAACGGAAATGTTTTCGGTAAAGATTAGGTTGACATCATCTTGGAAATAATTTTTTAATCCTCAAAAAGTCAGAAGGGGTACTGTAGTTGAAGAAAAATGATATCATCGTCCTACGTCTATTTAGGTATGTAGTGGTCTCAGAAATCGGACTACAAAATTATATTTCTCGTCTGGGTAATTTCTTAATATTCTGAAAATCCGAACAAAGATATCTGGTTCTAACAAGTGTTCTAAAAGGTTTACAAAATTGCACAAAAACTTCTCTTATAAATCACTTTTTTCTCGAACTAAATTTTTCTAGGCTCAGCTGAAAGTGGAAAAACAACACTTCTTCAACAAGTTCGACTTCTTTACAAACAACCATTCACAGAATCCGAAATATTCCATCGTCGAGCATTTATTTATTTCAACATTTTCAAATCGATAAAAAGTTTAGTGACTGCGATGAACACTTTTGAACAAGCATATGAAGATCCAATAAATGCAGGAAGAGCTCAAGCAATCACAGAAGATTATGATAGACATATGGGAATGTTTGCACCAGAAATGGTGAATCGAATTAAAACAATTTGGAAGGATAAAGGAATTCAAAAAATGTATGCAAGAAGGAGTTCGTTTAATTTGAATGATTCAGCCGGATAGTAAGTATAAAAAATGATGGAAGTTTTCAGACAACGTTCTAAACTGTAATTTTTCAGCTTTCTGGACAATATCGATAAAATCAATCAAGCAAATTATATGCCAAATGAAAAAGATCTAATAATGTCATATGTTCCAACAGTGGGAGTTCAAAATGTGATCTTCACCGCAAACAAGAACTCTTTTCAGTAAGTTTTTGAAACTATCTAGAATTCAATCATATTTTTCTAGATTATTTGATATTGGTGGACAACGAATTGATCGGCGAAAATGGGCGACTCAATATGATGGAATCGATGCGATATTTTTCTGTTTAGCAATATCGGAATATGATCAAGTTATGATGGAAGATTTAGAAACTGTAAGTTCTTGCGACTCAATTTCCGCTGATTTATTTTCTCTAGAATCGACTTGATGATGCTCTTCAACTTCTCAAAAAAATCAGTGATGAACCGAAATTTGAGAAAACTCCAATTTATCTATTTTTGAATGAGGTTGATGTGTTTCGAGAGAAACTCAGCGAAATTCCCTTGGAACAATTCAAACCAAAATTTCAAGGTGGAAATGAAGAAGATGCGCTGGAATTTATCGAAAGTTTAGCCATGGAAGCATTGGGATCACGCGAGAAAAATTTGTATCGGGTTTATAGAAGTATTGCAATTGATACAAAAATGATGTCCGAAATGTTAACAGCGGTTATTAAGGATATTATAAAGAAGAAAAAATGAAGAACTTTTCAAAATATGGTTTCTTTTCTCTTTTTAAAAAAGTATTACATTAATTTTAATAAATAATACAATTCGAAATTCAAGAAAAAAAACTAACTATGTTTTCCAATCACCTTGAAAGATTACGCCACATTTGGTTTGCAACTACAATTCCTCGTTGATTTGTTGTAAAGTTCTCATGCACGGCAAATCTCGAATATGGCATTTTTGGGGTGGAAACTTTTTTGCACCAATGCGAACTGATTCGCTGTGTTGATATTGGAAACCAGCATTTTTGATGACCCAAAAATCATCAACATTTTGCTCATTTTTGTCAATCGATATTTGTTCCAAATGAATATGTGTTGAATTGGCGACAGTCAAAATCGAATATCCATAATCATTATTTCTGACAGCACTCCAAGGCCAAGGTGTTTTTGTGAATTCAGCATCTGGAGTATGACAACCAGCTGAACCAGATATAAGATAAACTGGAGCTTTTGGATTAATATAAGCTGATGGCTGGAAAAATATAAATAAATAGAACATTTGGAAAAGTTTCAAACAAAAGATTTCGATTATTTGAATTTGGAACCTTACAACTTGAATCACAGTTTCATTTCGGCTGATTTCAAAAATATTTCCCTCTCAAAATAAAACAAACTCACGTCATTATAATAAGTTCGATCAGCAATTGGATAAAATCTTTCGTACGAATGTTCATGACCCCAAAAACCCATGTCAACTGAATTTTGGAGATACAAAGCTTCCAAACCAGGCATGTTCAACCAACCGGTACGAACCTGGAAAAAATACATATGAGAAGATTCTACAGTAATCCAGAAAATTTTTGAGGGTACTTAAAAGATTCTGAAAAACTCACAATTTTATTCTCAAAACTCTGACACTCTGCCGAATTCACATTACTACAGTAAAACGGTCTGTGTTGAAAGGTGAAAATCCATGGTCGAACAGCTCGATTTGCTGGTTTGTTAGCTTCGGTGAGATCAGCTTTAAGCCAATTATATTGAGTGAAAACAGGTTCCATTCCATATTGATAATAATATCCATAATTTTCAGTGCTGACACCAACCCAATGAACTGGTCCCAGGTTGAAACTAAATTATGATTTTTAATTTTTCCAACGAAAAATTTGAGAAAAACTAACCTATAGAATTGATTATCACCATATCCATTATTTGGCATCACAAATCGTTTTTGATAATTGGTGAAATTTTGATAATCATCTTCATGATTTCCAGCAATAACCATATAAGGCATAGTTGAAATCAGTGGTTCAAATTGATTCATATAATCATCTCCAACCTGTCCATTTTGTGAATGTAAATCATATGCAATATCTCCAAGATGAACAATAAAATCGAAATTTCCAGCAAGTCCATGTCGAATAATACTTTCTGTCGAATTTCCATGCCAATATCCGAGATCACCGAAAACACAAACACGGTATGAAGATGGATCCTTTGGAAGAGTTTTGAATGTGAAACTTCGAGATGCGATTGAGTAGTCTGAAAAAAATTACATCACTCAAATGAAAAAAAATGTTATCACTAGTGATGGAAAAATGGATTAAAATGCTCTATTTTTTGTTTACTGTCAAAACTGGCTCACAATAGTTCATATATCATTTTTTGATGACTGATTTAAAATTTTTGGACTAAATTTTATGATTGAAATTTGGGATTACAAGAACTTTAATATTAAGTAGGATTTTTTTATTGGAACTTCCATATTTTCAAAAAAACCTACCGTATTTTGCATCATAATCCAATCCAACCATAACAGCTTTATGTTTATATCGAATAATTCCATTATAAACCCATTGTTCTGAACTTCCTTTTGCTTGTTTTTGATCACTGCTTCCTTGTTTTGTATAACTAACATCTTGTGAAGCTGTAATTAAAAATTGTTCATTTTTCTCGAAGTTTTAAAAACTTTAAACTTACCATCTTCATAAGTGTTCCAAACAACAGCCATTTCGGTTAAATCACCGGTGAATGCAAGATGAACTTGATCAGGGACATTTCCTAGGCCTAAAATAGTAGGAGCCAGGAAATTCAAAAGAAAAAGGCAAGAAATTATCAACATTTGGAAAGGAATAAAAATGATTTATCGAATTGAACTGCAGAAGCGGATTATTTTTTCGATTGCATTTGATAAGAAGAAAAGAAAATATGCTAACTAACATCAGGGGTTTATCAAGATAATAGGTCCCAAAGGCAAAATGATGCCAGAACTTCAAACTAATAGTACAACGGCTCCGATTATTGTGTGGATAAGAATGGCGAAGGAAAAAGTGAAGATAATCGCTGGCATAAACAAATCTAGAGTTTTTCTGCAAAATGTTTCTATTCACCAAATTTAAAAATTCTTTGCAACCTTTTATCAACCATTGCCAACTTGACAGCAATCATTAGCGCTGTAGTTTTTCCTCGAGTTCCCATTGTTGTTTCTTCGCGCATAATTGACTGATTTTGATTATTGGGACGTTCAGTGAGAAACTGATCATTTCCATCGTCTTGGACGATGAGATCATCCATTTGGTCAGGCATTTTTAGAAATGGTTATTTCTCGAAATGAGGTATGAATTTTTCGAAATTTCTTTTCACGTTCGATCGACAGAAAAATTAATCCTACCAGATTTACCCACAACCTATTTTGTATCATCATTCGCTATGAAAGTTTTTATTTTTCTGGTTTTATTTTTTAAATGTGCTTTTGCAACATTCCCGTTTCAAAAACTGACAGAATGTGGAGTTTCCAACGAAACAATCAGCGGTATTCATGAAATAATTAATGAACACCAAGTTAGTTTGAAATTCACTAAATTGTTCAGCGTGGAATCTTGTTACAGAAACTTATCGATTTGGCGGCTAACAACAAACGTGCTAAAAATACCGAAGTTCAGTCGATGAAAGCAGCAATTGATCAATACGTGGAAAATAGCGCTCCAGAAGAGGATAAATCTATTTGGTTAACTTGTATGTCTTCGAATTAATAAACAACGATTTATTTATAACAAAAACCAAACTGCTTAAGCCTCAGTCTTTGGGGCCTTGGCCAATTGGGAGCGGACGTAGGCGGCAGCTCTTCTTTGGGCGAGCTGAAAGAAATTCATTTTTTCTGTAAAATTAAAACTCGATTTCTTACCTTGTTGAATCTGGCGAATCCGGAGTTCTTGGCGATGGCGCGGGTGGAAGCGATTGGGGTCTTTGAGACTGTGGCTGAGGCAACAGCCTTGGCTGGTTGTCCTCCGCGGGTGTTCTTGGTGGAGACGACGACTCCCTTTCCGGATGGAGCGGCGCTGACGTCGATGGCTCTTGAGTTGGCCAATCCACTGTATCTTGGGCTGTTGACCTTCTTCAAGTTGAATCGCTCGGTCGAGAAACGCTTGTTGATTCCTCGTTGAGTTCTCAAGAAGGCGTTGTTGTTGCGGACGATTTGCCAAACAAGTGCGTCAGACATTTTATACCTGAAAATATAATTATAATTCCGATGAACGAAAGAAGGAAATAAGCTAAATTGAAATATAAAACATCAAAATGAATGTAGATGAACAGGATAAAATAGTAAGACAAAAAGAATGAACAATGTGTCGACTTTAGAGAAATATAAAATTTGACAGCAATCTACTCAACGAAACATACTATACCTAGAATTACAGTTGCTGTTGTTCTTAGATTAAAAATACGAATTTTCAAAGTTCTTTTAGAGTTATCGTTCAAATACAACCCGAAAAACACTGAAAATCAATACTTAGAAACAAACTCAATTAAATTATCAACTCTTGACTAACTTGCACCAATCTGCAATGGTGAAAAGTCACCTGAAAACCCAAAAAAACGCGTGAAAAAAGAAAATGAGAATTCAGTTTGGCCTAAAAACAACGCATCAAGTGCGCTCCATAGCAAAACGTTCGAGCGGAGTATCGTTGTTGCCTGTAGTTTAGCGAACACAATTTTCTTTTTCTTTTTTCTTTTGTTTTTTCGCGTCTGTTTCGAAATCAAAAGTGACCGGTTTCCTGTTTGACATTGGGTGAATCATGTTTTCGAGACGGTTGATCATTCGGGCCGCCCAGTTTTCGACCAGTCAGTCAAAGAAAACAGAAAAGTTATGGGAGAATCCGTGGAAGCACGCACTGCACCAACAAGAACAACGTGAGTTTTTTGAAAATGCTGTCTTTATAGGCCGGCGAAAAATTAGTGTAAATTCAAAAATGCCAGAATTGATCAACCGAATTTAATATTTTTTTCAAAGCGTGACCTAGAAATACGTATAATTTTAATTACAAAACTTCTTGTTGCATTCTGAATTTTTATATCCTTATAAACTTATTTCACCCCAAGACAAGAAAACCACTTTACTTTGATACTTTGTTATATTTTCCTAAATATTCCATTCCATTTCAGCAAGAACAAGTGCCAAAGTATTGGAAGTTCCAATTGACTGGAGTTATGTTGAAAGACTTATGCCAATTGAAATAATTCCCGATGTTCCCAAACATGAAACATATCCAACTCCAAGCGGATGGACTCCACCAACAGAAGCCGCCAAAACGCATAGTTATTATGTTCGAAGACGGCGAGATCATATGCTTCCATTATATTTGGAAAGAAAACGAGATTTGTTGAATGAGAAAACCTTGGATTTTGATTATGTGGAACTTGTTGTGTTGCGAAATGTTGATGGAAATATTTTTGATTGTGAAAATGAACTCCGCCAATTTGTTGAAGCTCAATTAGATCACCCGATTGCTACACATGTTGATGAACTCAAAGGAAGAATTAAGATCAAAGGAGCACCAAGAAAAATTATTGAACAATTTTTGTATTCAAAAGGGTTTTAAAAATATTTTTCAAAGGAAAAATCAATAGTTAGGTTCTTATTGTTATAAATTTTGATTGTTTTTTTTTGTTGAAAGTGTTTCTTTGAATTTGAAAGGTTTTCACCTTTTTTATCTCTAATTATTTTTGAATCGAAAAAATTATTCGGAAATGTAGATGCCAGCTTCTGTGTGCTGTACAAATTGCCGAACCAAATACAGTCTTCTGAATCGAGAAGAAGGATGTTCCAGTTGTGCACTTTCATTTTGTAAAAAATGTGTGGCATATCGAGCACTTATTCCAAATCTATCGGATAAACCATTGACTGTTTGTTATGATTGCTATAAAAAGTTAGAAGAAAAGAAGATGAAAGAGCAGAGAAATAATGTGATTGTGAGTTTTTTTTTGAGACTATAAATCAAAAATTACTCGATTTTCAGATCACAAGTACACCACTTCCTCCTCCACAAAATATTCAATCAACATCACAAAATTGGTGGGGAGATGGCTTACCACCGCCGTCATTTCGAAGTTCTTATAATGCTCCAAGACCTGTTCCTCCATCTAGAAAAATTCGAGAAAATCAACCTCAGATAATCCCGGAAGATGTTGAACTCGAAGCTCGTCGTCGAGAACTCAATAAAGTTCCCGAACCTTTATCAATCGAACAAATTGAACAACGACTTGCCGAATTACGAGGATGTGATGTTGAAGTTATTCGAAACCCTCGAAGTTATTTCGAAAATCCGAAAATGGATTACGATGCGAAAAATCCAAGAGATCTGATGAAAATAGCCGAAGATAGAGCTAGAATTGAAGAAAAAGAAGAGGAAGCTGAGAGAAAAGATTTGGATGAACTCGAAGCACGAAGACGAAAAATATTTGATAAGGAAAATGAAGAGAATAATGATGATGAAGATGATGATGGAAATGGAAATGGGAATATTAGGGAGTCAGTGGCTAGCGAATTTAGTATGGCAACACAAGATCAAATGAGAGAAATTGATGAGTTAGTCATTTTCGGGGGTTTTTAGACGACTGGGAAAAATCTGTTTATTTTTGAACATGAACAACAGATACTCGATTTTATTCCAAAATTTATAACCGATATTTTCAAATAATCGGAACCTGAAGCATTTAACTTCTACCTTTTTAATAAAATCAGTTCATTTAAAAATGGATTTTCACGGTTCACGTCATAAAAATCGAAATTTTCGAAAATTTTATTTTTTTTGATTTTCAAAATTTTTGAATTTTATTTTTAATATTATTTTTACTGAAAATTGTTCGATTTCTTTGAATGAAATATATATTCTTGTCAGTATGCTCCAAGATGCTGAGAAAAAAGTGGCCGACACAAAAAAACAAGAAAATATCGATTCATCGGAACTTCGGGAACTTATGGCTATAACTCGACAAAAATCATTGGATGCAATGCAATGGAACAATAAAATAAGCAAAGAAATTGGTGGTTTTTGGGATCGACAAAACGATAAACTAAAAGTTGAAGAAGATGAAGATGATGAAAAATCGCTAGATGAAGAGACTTTTAAGAAAATTATGTATGAAGCTGAAAATACACCGGATTTGCCAGCGGAAACGAAACAAAAAGATAGTCAAGATGTTCAGGAATCGCCCAAAAAACGAGGATTTTTCAATAAGTTTTTCAAAAAATAGCTGTACTCACCAATGTTTACTAGTCGATAACCAAAACTGTGATGATAAATTATACGAGTTACTTTATGTAGATAAAAATCTTTTATTACAAAAAATTAAAAAAATAAATATTTATATCACATGAGCACATATTTTTGGAAAATAGTAAGGCACAATTTCAATTTTTGTAAAAAAAAATTCGAAAAAAATCAAGGAACCCGGAATTATTCAGATAATCGGAAAAATATGAAAAAATCTAACTAATAAATCAGAATCAATGTTGTAATTCTTGTTGAGCTTTTTGCAATTTTCGCCGCAACACAATAATCAACCGTTTCTGTTTGTCGATTTCACCTCGCAATCGCTGTAGATCTTCACAATCACTGAAATCAGCTTGAGTCCAATTTGTCATTGCTGACATATTGGAAATTGTACGAGTTGAGCGAGGTGGAGCAACTGGACCACCATTTGATTGAAGTCTGAAAATATGAATATAGATTTTTGTCTAAATCAAGCTATATATCAGTTTTACAGGCAAATTTACAGTAAACTTGAAATTATCTTTGAAATGGATAATTCACATCACTACAAAAAGCATGCAAAACTCAAAAAAAGAAAGCACCTCTCATAATCCGCTTTGACTTGTGACATTTCTTCTCGAATCATTTCCAATTGTTGTAAATCGTTGCCACGTCTAAAATTCATGGTTAGTCAAAAAACATGCACATGCCAACACTTTTTTTAGAAATATGTATAAAAGCCTTACCGTTTTTCAGCATTTTCCAATTGTGTTTTTTGTTCGTCGAGTTTAGTTTCGAGTTTTGCAACAGCAGCTTGATAGTCAGATGCTAGTCGGGTTTTTTCGAGCGACACACTAAATTGGTTATTGTCATTTAATTAATTAATTAATTAATTGAGGCTTATCTAGGTTGACTTACTTTTTGAGTCTTTCCTCGAATTGTTTCGTTACTTGTTCTCTTTCAGATTGTACAAGCTTCTCAGTTGTTGAATGTGATTTCAATAATTCACCAGCAAGTCTCGCATTTTCAGCTACAAGTTCAGCAGAACCACTTCCTTCTTTTCGAAGTTTGTCAAGATCTTCTTCCAATTTCTTATTTTCTTTTCTCAATTCTTCAACCCGATTTGTTTCATCTTTCAGAAGTTTTGTCATATCTTGCACATTATTAATCAGAGATTCATTGGTTTTGTTCACTTCAATTAACTTTGCATCGTGTGTTTTCTGAAGTTCGGCAAGTTTTGATTCTGAACTTCGAATTTGATCTTGCAATGCATCAGTTTCTTCACGATGTTTTACAAGTTCTTTTTGTTGATCTTCAATAACTTGCTCTAATGAATTTTGTTCAGTATTTGATTTTTTGATTTCTTCGCGTAAAATATCGGTCTCTTTTTTGTGATCTTCCAACATTTTATCAAACTTCTTTTTGTTTTCCTCTTGCAATTCTCCAATTTTACTTTCCATATTTCCACCAAATAAAATCTGCATTTCTTTCAAACGATGTAATTCTTCTTCTGCGAATTTGAGTTCTTCAGTTGCTTCATCGTATTTTGCTTGAAGTTCTTCTAATTTTTCTCTCAATTGTTTTGACAACTTTGTTAATTCTTCATTTTCTGCTGTCAATGATACATTCTTCGATTTCAATGATGCAAGTTCCAAACTCATTTCTTCTGATTTATCTTGTTGTTCTCTAACTTCTTTCAATAATTCAGATTTCATTTCATCTTGAGATCCGATAAATTTACATTGATCATCTTGAAGTTGTTCAATGCGTTTTTTCGAAAATTCCAATTCTCTATGAAGAGTTTCAATTTTTTCTTTGACTTCTTTGTTTTCTCTTTCAAGCGATATATTTGATTCCATAGTTTCAGATCGAAGTTTTGTGAGAGTTTCCATTGATTCTCGTTTTATTTCATCTTTTTCTTGTTTTGATTTTTCAATCAGATCTTCGAAATGTTTTTTCTCTGCTTCAAAGCGTTGTGAAATTGTATCTTGATTTGATTGAATAATTTCAACTCTTTTCACTTGATGCTCAATATCACTTTCAGCTTTTTCAGCTCTCTGTTTCCATTGTGCAGCATCATCTTGTTGAGTATATAATTCATCTCGTAGTTTTCTCATTTCACCTTGTAATGTTCTAACTTCTTCTTCATATTGGCTATTTTCTTGACGTACAGAGTTCAATGAGCTCATGAGAGTTGTGATTTCATCAGCGACCGACATTTTTGATGCTGAATCTTGTTTTCGAATATCTTCTCGAAGTTCTTCGACGGATGATTCAAGACTTTTGATTTTCTCTTTGTCAGCGGCAAGTTGAAGTTTCAAAGTGAGGCTGAAAAGTTCAAATTTAGAAATGTAACATTAAAAACCATTCAACTTACACTTGATCATTGAGTTCTGATTTTTCTTCATTTGCTTTTGAAATTTGTTCTTCTAACTCAGTTTTTTGTCCAATGTCAGCTCCCAATCTTTCATAAACTTGTTTCATTTCTCCATCTTTGTCTTTTAATTGACTCTCCATTTTTTGCAATCTCACTTGAGCCAACTGATATCTTTCTTCTGATTTTGCTAGTTCAATTTTCAACAACTCGATTTGTTCATTCGAATCTCCTCTTGCTGCAAGCTGTGCTTCCAATTGTTGTTCTTTTCTTTCTGCTGTCTGTGCTCGATTTTCCATTGCTTTCAGATCTGATTCAGCTTGTTGTGCTCTCGATTCTGCTGACAAAACTTCAACTCTGATTTTCTAAAAAAAAAATTTACTTGAAAGTTTTTATCCATCCATGTTTAATTTGAACTTACATCAATTTTAGCATCTTTATCTTTCAACGTTGCTTCCAATATCCGATTTTTCTCTTTTTCTTCATCTAGTTCTTTGCTACTACTTGCTTCACTTGTTTCTTTCAATGTTTGGAGTTGTGTATTTTGAGTTCGAAGTGTAATTGCATCTTCTTCAAATTCTCCGATTTTTGATTTAAGTCGACTCAGCGCTTCTTCGGATGTATGAAGAGCACTTTTTAGTTCTTCAGTTTGAGACATGATCCGATCTTTTTGTGATTTTTCATCTTGCAAAAGTTTTTCAACTGTTTCAAGTCTTTGTTGAACTTGTTCAAGTTTTTGTTTTGTAACTTCATTCACCGATGATGCATCTTTCAATCTCATAATTTCTGATTGTTTTTCAACAATATCACTCGTAGAATTAGCCAACTTCTTTCTTAATTCATCATTCTCATTTCTCACTCTTTCAAGATCTTCATTAACACTTTTACTCGAATCAGATTTGGCCAACATAAGTGATTGTATTGAAGCTGATTTGATATCAACTTGTCTTTGAAGATTTTCGATCTCTTCCTCCATTTTCTCTTTATCCTTGTCACCAGTTTCCATATCTCTTTTAATTTTTGACACTTCCGACATTAATCTTGATGATTCGGCAGAACTCGAAATTTTTTCCGCCTCCAATTCTCTTTTCAACGATGAAACTTCTAATTTCAATCGATCAACTTCTTGCTGATCTCCAGCATCAGCTAATTGTGCAATCATTGAATTGATTTGCATAAATAGTTCTTGTTTTTCAGATTGTTCTCTATCAAGTTGACGACGAAGTTCTTGTTTTTCAGCTTGAAGAGTAAGAACATCTTGAGGTGTTTTTGACATCCACATTGCGCTGTAATATTCAACTATAATCCCTCTTATAAAACACGAAATCACTGAATCTCTCAAAACTTGAAAATCCAAAAAATACTATAACCCCAATTTGAACTAAACTAGAAAAAGTTATCAAAAATTATAAAATGAGAGTTTATCGCGTGTCATCACGCTATCTAACACACCGGATATTTGTGAGTCTTTTCGATTAAAAGCTTTTACACATGAATATTTTTATTTATTATTTTTTCGTAGAATTTTCTTTCAGACACACATTTCCGATTTTTTCCATTTATTCATTTTTTCTAGTTTCTAGTAATTGAAGAAAAACTAAACTAACCGATCACTATCTGCTTTCGCTGTTTGTTTTCTTAATTGCTCGACTTCATTAACCCGCTCCTTGAGTTGTTTCTGCAAAAAAACACAAATATTTTTCTTGACCTTCTAAATATTGTTTTTTGTTACATCATCTGCCGACGTCGACGGTTCGACAACCGAATTGAAAAACGAAGTTAGTGTGTTAATTTTGATGCAATCCGGCTTAGAATTTGCACAAGTTTGTTAGTACTGTAATTGTGGGAAAATGTATTTATAAATACTACAAAGTTCATGAAATGAATATGATGATAATATATAAAATGAAAATAACAGAGATAGAAAACCGGTTATTTATTTACTTTTCTGAAAAAATACAGATTGAAATGAATGATAGATAGGTCATGTGTTTTCAGAAAACTTGGACGATTTTTTGGGGATTTGTTTAGAACTTTGAGATGCTTCAAAACTATTTCTAACAAGATTTTTATTTTTGGAATTCAATTTTTAAACTAAAATTTGAGAGACGAACTCTAATTTTGAAATCCCTACTCTGAAATATTAAAAAATATATTTTTCAAAAGTCCTGAAAATTTTGAAATGTGTATTTCAAAATTATTTCGAAATGAAAAATAAGTCACGTTTTCCTACTCACAATTAATTCTGGATTAGGAAATTTTTATTATTTTGAAACTAGTAGGTCAAAAAATCCTCTTCATCTTCTTTTTTTTCTCAAGAGATCTCGAAGCAGATAAATCTTTCTTTGAAAAAAAGATGAGGGTGGATTATGTTAATTTTTCATGAATTTAGAATTTGAGAATTTTTGGAAACGACACAAACTTTGAGAAAAGTAAATAGAAGTCAACAACTTTTCCAAACACAAGTAGGAATAAGTAGATTGATCAACAAAAAAGTACAGAATTGTATGTATTAGTAACATTCAGAAAAAAAGAAAGAAATTCAAAAAAGGCAAAAATTATGAGTCATGTCATGTGGAGAACAGAACATTTTTCAAAAATGTCATAGAAATAGCAAAAATTCTCCCCCATTCCATTAAAAATGACAAAAAATCTCTCGGACAACCGGCTGCACGGTATTCTAAAAAGAAAAGGAGAGGGAAAAATCGAGGGAAAAGACAAATAAGAGAGAAAGAGAAAGAGAGAGGGAATAAAGAAAATCAATACCAGGTGAGGGAGACGCAAAATCTCGCGCACCTCCTTTTTTAGTGTATTTATGTATGTGACCTGTTCCTTTTTTTCCGGAACATCTAGACTCATTCTTTCTCTTTTCCTTTTATTCATCTAATAAGTGGATGCTCTTGACAACGACTCTAACATAGAAAAATAGAAAAAACAAAACAAGGAAACATGCATACACATTTTCAGATTTTTGTGTGACACAAATATTGCAAAACAAAAAAATGTATATAGTTTTTGGAGAAAGGGTGTACTTTTATGTAAATGTGTGTTGGAAATGAATCGATAAGCGAGACAGTGATAACAACAGCAATAACACAAAAATTTTGAGAATGGAACGGGGAGGGAAAGAGGAGTACTGTAGATAAATTATTTTTAAAAAACTAGACGTTTTGAGATTCCAATTCACGATGGTTACAGTAATCCTAAGAGTTCTGAGAATATTCAATAAGATATTCACATTCTGAACTATCAAGAGTTATTCAGCATTCCTATTTTTACCCACCTTTTTCTATTTTTCGAGTTCCGAATATTATTTATCAATAACAATAAAAATGAATGTTTATAGAAATCAGCATGGAAGGTGGAAAAATGTACGAAGAGTATCGAATTAGCGAAGTTTGTTTATATTTTTCAATTAATAATAAATTGTATCAAATTTCAGTTAGTAAATGAAACCTTGACCAAAGTGATCGACAAAGCCCAGCACAATCATGAACGTTTATCATCAATAAAAAGTAGGAACCAAGTTCCTTTTGAAGTTTCAAACAGTTTTTTTGTAGAACTACAATCGATAGAAGAAGTACACGAATATGAACAATTGTCAAAAGATTTAGAAGAGGAATATCGAAAAAGTGTGCAAGTTATTGAAGATACTTTTGAACCTGCTAGAACTCATTGGATTCAATTACAAAAATCGAATAAACAAGGATTGGCAATAAGAAGTTGTTTTTTGTTAATGTTGGAAAAATATCCACATGTTAGACCAATTTGGGGATTTGGGAAAACTATCGATGATGGAAAAGATGATGCTTGGAAACCTGAATTGGTTGAAGATTTTTATTTTCGGTGAGTTTTTTCTATTCCGTAATTAAAATCAAATCTCATTATTTTTAGTCATCACTGCGCCTCATTACAAGCCGCAATGAATATGATAATTAAAAATAAGGACGATCGGAATGGTCTTCGTCGAATGTTAAATGAGATGGGAGGCCATCATTTTTTCTATGATGCGTGCGAACCTCATTTTGAGATTTTTCGAGAATGTTTTTTGGCTGGGATGAAAATGGTTTTGAATGGTGGTGATGCTTTAGATGAGGAAATTGAACAATCTTGGATTATGGTAAAATATACAAATTTTAGAAAATACTATAGTTGTTTTGTAGCTTTTGGAAACAATTCGAACTCATATGAGTGAAGGAATTGAGATTCAACGTCTCAATTATCTTTCTCAAACAATTATTCCAGCTGAAATGGATGAGGTAAAAGAACATTGGAAACGTGTTAGAGAGTTTGGACTGGAAAAAGCTGGAATAATTCTATGTGACGTGGCATGTAAGAAATATAAAGAGCTAATTCGAAGTCACAATCTTCGAATGAAATTGCCAAGCGGAGCAGAAAAGGGGTCAACAAGTTATAAATTATTGGCATCACAAATTGTTCAAGCATTTGATCAAACTATTGAATCGTATCGAGTTGAAGATGGATTTTGTGGATTAGTTGAAAATATTCGAGATTTTGTTGTAACATTTTTAGTGGTTGATGTTTCTCCTCCTCTTATGCGACGTGCAATCATCGAAGGTATGTTTTTTTTGTTGAAAAACTATTTTTTTTCTAAATTTCAGGACTTGTATTCATGCTATCTCAAGTTCTTCGTATTAGTCACGTTAAAGAAGATTTTGTGCATATTTGGAATAAAATCTATCGAGTTATGGAACAAGCTATGATTGCAAATATTATCGATTATTAAATTGACATGAGTATATAAAAATGTATAAACTATTTGTATATAAATTTAACTAACCTTGGTTTCTGTCAGCTCTTTTTTTATCGCCTGATTTCCACTGTTTGCTAGAATTTTGAGCTGTTGATTTAGACGATGATTCTGAAAATGACTTAGATTTTCATTTATTAATTCAAAAGGTTGGAATAATATTGAGCCATCAATCTGATCTTCTTCCATGAAACGTTGAGAAAACATACACAAGATTGTGCTTCGGTCAATTCTCTTTCCAATCGAACAACTAATGCTGTTTCCCTTTCCGCCATAATAGAATCTTCTACACTTTGTGATTTCCTCACCGAACTCGGATTATTGTTACTATTATATCTAACAATTTGTTCAGACATTGACATAATTTGCGAACTGTCACTTGCCACACTTCCATGATCATCGGATGTTCGTCTTGACGATCCAAGACTTATATTATCCAGAGCCATGTGCTAAAAAAAAAGAACATATTTTAGAATTACTGTTGAACAGCTGATCGATTATTTTCCAACGATGATGAGAAAAAAAACATTTGATTGAACAAATAAAAACAAGCCAAAAAAGATGGGATAAATGAATGATTGATATATGAATTATCAATTGAGAAGAGAGACAGAGGAAAAATACAAAAATTCTAGTTTTTCTTTTTTTTTCTCATCGGAGGCAAAAAATCGAATCGAATGAATGATAAAATAATTTGTAAGTGACTGCGCAAAGGTATAGTAGTAGAATAATTAAGTTAGTGAATCACATTACACTCACAATGAAGTTCGTTTTTTTTGTATTTTTCGTATAGTTGTTATATGATAATTATTTTTGACTTGGCTTGGGATTTTTTTTTGAAAACTGGTTTATCAAATAGAAAGTTGATAGACAAGTAATTTATGGTTTCTAAAAGATTTCGAAACTTACCCTGTCATTTTCAATATTCTCCATTCTTCTCGCTTCTCTTAATGTTGGTGTTCTCGAACTTTCGAAATATTTCCAATCAGTTTTACAAGACCAACTTTCGTTTGAAATTGATGATGGAGGAAAAACTAAAAACAATTCCCATGAATCATAAAATTATCAAATATAATCGAATTATACCTTTTTGTCGGCTGCTCACATTAATTGTTAATGATGGAGAATATCGATCGAATCGAGTTATCAAATGTGTTTTCGGTGTTTTTTGAATTGGATTTGATTCTTCTGGTGGACCAGAATTTATCCAAATCGGACGTGGACTTATTTTGACAGCTTTCGCATAACTTGGAGGAGGTAGAACTCTAACCCGAGGAACTTCTTGAAGTGTAACTCGCCGAATTGAATGTATACTATCATCTGAACTTGTTGTTGGAGTTTCGAAAATGTGCAGATTTTTTCTGGGGTTATAGTGATTCTCATCAGGAGTGGTGTCTACAAAAATTTGTCGGCGTTTTCGAACAATTCCGTTTGGAATGTTTTCATCTGGCGAAGTTGAGGGATTGAAATAAGAAAACATGTTCGATGGTTGTGCCCAATTAAAGGTTGTTCCAATCATTTTATTGGAAGTCTGCAAAAAAGAATGAAAAATTAACAAAACATGGTACAAAATTGATACACGTTTAAAGGGTTTGTAAGACCACAAAAAATATTTACAAGTTTTTTTGGAGGTATCGTGCACTATGTACACAAATGATATTCATATTTATATTTATGTATGTATTTGTATGTGCATTCAAATATTTATTACTATTTTTTGTGTCTTTCTACATACATTTATGTGAGAATAAAAACAGTGACAAACAAAAAAATTTGGAAGAAAAAGTGCCTCTTTTGCAAAAATTTTAGTTGTGAGAAAATAGACAATAGGATTGCGCAACACACAGACATGTTTTTTTCGGCTTTTTGAGGCGCCGTTAGGGAGAAAAATGCATTTGTTATGTATTTACTCATTAGTGATAAAATTTTGGAGTGATAGAGGAAACAAGGAAAAATAGTGTGGTATGAGTAGGGAAAACAGAGAAGAATAAGGTCAATTTTGGAACTTTAGTAAATGGAAAAATCTAGATTGAAAAGTTGTGAACTGGACCTGAATTGTCAGACATCCAAAATTGTTCCTCTTGAATGATTCAGAGCTTGAAAATGTTGCATTATGATAAACGATTTTTGAAATCGTCGGAGAGAAACGTCAGAAGAAATACATTGAATTTCGAAAAAAAAAAAAAAAACATTTTCTCCAAAATCAAAGAGTGAAGAATGTCAGAGTTTGACGAACTGATTTCGATGGAAAAATAATAACAGTGAATTTGAAATTTTTCTAATTTCATTCGATCCACGGACAATCAAATTCGAGTTAGACACCATGTATCAATGATTAAAAGTTTCTGAAAATTCTAGAGAATCCTAGAAATTTTCAAAAATCAATTTTGCAAAAAAAATAAATCAAATCAAAACAAAAAATTCGGGGTCCTATCCATACAGCCAAACACAATGCTTTTTCTCGCCATACAAATGCAATTTCTTTGCTCACCTTGCCCTCCAAAAATGAATCGTCTACATCTCTCGATCCCACACACTCTCTCCTCGCGCTTCTGTCGGTCTCTATTTTTGATCGTCATTCTGATCATGATGCATACATACTTTTTGGGCGCTAGCAAAAAAAGGAATTTTTTGAATGCAAATGGTGTGAATTTTTTGACGGAAAGAAAAAAGTGTTGATTTTATTTTATTCTCTTTAGAAAAAAGTGGATCAGTGTTGATTTATTTTCCAATTAGATTTATTTCTTGTACTTTTCAATTCAATAAGGGTGTGGTCTCGAAATGTTTTTTTCCCGAGAAAAAGCGAAACTTTTTTGAAATTATTTACTTGTAAGATTAACTTGTTGTAGACTCCGACAAAACACTGTTAAACATAAAGTTTTGTTATCATTTCGGGGGTCACTTTTCACATATATATTTGTCGGTGTTGTTATCATTTTATGGTTTTCAAAAGATAGGAGATATATTATTGTAAATATTTTAAATATTTATTGATGGAGAAATTGAATTTTTTAGAAAAAGGTTAGTTGGATTAACAATTTCTATTGATTTTCATCCAATTTCAGAAAAAATAGAGCATAGCGATGATCTTCTTCGAATGGGAAAATATGCTATTCTTGTTTGTATTTTTACTGAAATTGCAATGCTTTCACAACTTTCGAATACAATGTTTATGATTTATGCTGGTTCAACTCCACAGATTCTATCATGTCACTCTGGAAATCTAACATTCTCTTCAAATTTAGAAGCCTGTCAAGAAGAAAACTGGAAAATTTGTCAGAATCACAGTTCACAGATTACTTTTGATCGACAGTTTTATGGTATCACTGAACAATTTTTGTTATTTTGTGATGATGCAAAATTGGAAAAATTAGGAATTTCAATTCAAATGTTTGGTTTAATGTTGGGATGTTTGGTTTTTGGACAAATTGCGGATTCATATGGCAGGAGAATTGTAATGCAACATTTCGAAATAATTTAAACAAATTTAAAACATACATTTTCAGCCAATGCTAATTTGTCTGATAATGTGTACAATTTTTGGAATCTTATCAGCTTTTGCTAATAATTTTTGGATATTCACAGCTCTTCGAACAATTCTTTCTTTTTTCAATGGTGGACAGTGCACGTAAGATTTTTCATTTTTTTTTCTTCAAATAAACAGACAATTTCAGAGTTTCAGTAGTATATATGATTGAAAATGTTCCAAAAAAGTCACGAATGTATTTGTCTACATTGATTAGTTTTTCACCAAATGTCATTTTGCTTGGAATTTTGGCTTGGTTTTTCCAAAAATGGGATCATCTCGCAATTGTTATATCTGTGCTCATATTGCCTTCTGTTATTATTATAAGTGGGTAAGTAAATCAAAAAAGTGGAAACTTCAGTTGACTTGTTCCTAGTAGTCGAAAAATGTTCCAGATTTCTTCACGAAAGTCCACGTTGGCTCATGCAGAAAGGGAAAATCGATGAAGCTCAAAAAACAATTTTAAAAATCAATAAGTTCGATGGCTCAAAATCTAGAAAATTAGATCCTGTAGCCTTATCTGAAATACTGAAAAATGAGCATGCACAGTTTTCCGAAAATAGCTCGAAAACACAACATAGTTTTAAAGATCTTGTGAGCACAAAACAGACTGCGATTGGAACTTTTGTGATAGGATTTACATTGTGAGTTTTTGAAAACCTGATGAAGATAAAACTTCAATGTGAAACTTGAACTATTTTTTCAGTTTTTCCACAACTTTTATAAATTATGCAAACATGTTTAATCTTGGTTCAATATCAGGCTCAATTTATATGAACTCAATAATGATTGGTTCACTTCGATATTCAGTTAGTATATTTTGCGGATTTCTGGATTTCAAATATTTGTGCTTCAATCGAAAAATATCACATGGTTTGTGCAGTTTAATGACAATTTGTGCAATTTTAGTGACTATTTTGATAAAAGTTTCTGGAGAATCAGAAGCTTTTGGGATAATTGTACGATTCTGTGTGTTACTGTCATGCACAATGACATCACAGGTGAGATTACTGTTGTTTTTTATCAGTGAGAAGATTTTCCAGGCTATAATAGTTGCAAGTGTGACATGCAATGAACTAATGCCAACTGCAATTCGATCTCTTGCTTATTCAGTTGCTCAACTTTCATCAAGATTCGGAATTGTTTTATCTCCTCATTTATTCTTTTTACATCTTTATATAGGAGATGGTCTTGATATTCTACCATATTTGATTGCTTTACTTTTTGCAGTGGCTGATTTGATTTTCTTTAAGGTTGGTTTGAGGCTAACTTCAAATAATTACACTTTTTTACAGTACCTCATACCGGAGACGAAAAATAAACCACTGGAGGATCATATTAGAAAATGATTGAATCTGAAGGAAGAATTAAATTTTAGAGAAAAATATATCAATGAAGCGTTTATTTTTCGGAGAAAAAACATTTATCTATTTTCCGAACATGTATCCTCCCCATCCCCACGATCTTCTGAATCCACCATATCCGAATGGTCCTAGAATTAGCTTGATATTATGGAGATCCAAAACAAAAACACTTACTATAACCATATCCATAGCCACCGTATCCACCATAACCGCCCCACCATTGGGAACTAACGATTGAAACCAAACAGAGGATGACCAACAAAACAAGAAGAACGGTTGATTGGAACATTTTTAAAGGTTGTGTTGAGAACATGATGATTTTGCGCGCTTTTTATACTATCTGAAATTGTGAAGTTTGTTCCGATGGTTTAAGTGAGACGAGTATTTTTTCTTTACAATTTCCTGGGGTCAGAGAAACAATATTTATAACAGAAGGTCGTGAAATTATGACTTTAACATAAATTTCAATTACTTTAATAAACTTACATTCAGAATTAACTTATGCGGTTGTTGAAACTCGAAATAACAAAAAAAACACTGATTTACCTCAAAATCTTCTCTCTGAAATCGACGAAATTCAAGAAATGTAAGATTTTTTGTTTTTTCTGTATTTCTAGCACACTAGACTACTTACAACAAAAAGCTATAATTATACACTTCTCTTCTCAGAATCAGCATAAACAGAAAGATCATAATCGTGTTTTTCCATCTCAAAATCAAACTCTCATAAATTTTTCCATATGTCAACTGATACTGAAATTTATATTTTGGATCATTATGAAATTGAAAATCTTCTATCATTATCGCTTTTATCTGTTAGTTTATCAACAATCATAAATATGATGGGTTTTCACATGTTATTTTTTTATTCGAAAAAAGAAAATAAATCCTATAGAATCAATGTTTTTATTTCCCAAATTTCATTATATTTTTCACAAGTTTTTTGGGGAACTTGCCAGTGTACAATTCCACTCTTACCTTTTCCTGGTTTTATTTCTCTTGGATTTTTGAAAAATATTTTTTCAACAATGATTTTATGTTTGATTTGGGCTCCATTTTTTGGAATATATACTCTTTCAATAATTTTAACACTTTTGGTTCGATTGAGTATCATTGAAAATTATAATAACAGAAATCAAATACATACATATTTTTACATTTTCATAATTTTTCTAATCGGATTTTTTGCGATGTTTGCAATATTCATTTGTATTTATTTGAATGACAATGATGTGATGGAATTCATGAAGAAAAACTATCCGAAAAATATAGAAATTGTGAAAATTCCCGGGATTTATATTATCGCCAACAATACCATAATTGCTGTATGTTGTTTATCAGCAGTCGGAGTGTTCATCGCTATAATAATTGTAAGTTCCGATGTTTTTGTTTCGTTGTCGTATGTTTTTTCCACAATACAAAATTAGTGATTCACAGCTTTACATATCAATTTGCTATCGTATTTTCGATCAAGTTAGATCACAACAAAACAAGATGAGCAGAATTCAAAAAAATCACCAAAGAAAAGTTTTGATAGAATTATCAATTCAAACGATTATAAAACTTCTATCAGTTGGAATTTACGCATTTTGGTGGGCATTTTTATTCGTTTTCCGTCCAAACGGTAATCTAAACTGTGAGTCTGATGAAAGCATATAGCGATGTATATAAGAGTGTTACAGTTTTCACGCTTATTTCTCACACAACTTTCGTTGCTGCTCCAATTCCTGGAACACTTTTCATGTTATTCAAACACCCGACATATTTTCGAAGATCAAAAATAAAATCGATCACTTCTACAATAATGTTCATGAGATCTTCAGTTGTTCATCATCAATAAACATTTTCAAAAAGAAGAAACAATTTATTATAGTTGAAGAAAAAAACAATATATACAGGGTTTTGTTTTGGGTTGATTATCGTCCCCACATTCCCATACCTCCCATTCCTCCCATTCCTCCGTATCCTCCTCTCATTCCATACATTCCCATCCCACGCCCATATCCGCCACCGTATCCACCTGAAAAATACATTTGTTAACAAATACAAGTAGATAAAATAAAATGTTACTTACCGTATCTTCTGCCATATCCACCCATACCGTATCCTCTCATTCCATATCCGCCCCATTGAGCATCAGCAACTCCGAAAGCACAAACCAAAACGATCAAAAGAATAAGGAAATTGGTTGATGAAGACATATTTGTTTCGAATCTGACACTTATTTGGACAGGTCACACTTTTATATCAACCCGTTTTTCGGTTGACCTTCTTCGAAACATAACTTCAACGCCTACTTTTTCTCTTTAAAAATTACCAGTTCGTCAAAGTTGGGATGACGTATCTTATCAGAAAATTGAAAACGGTCGAGAAAAATAATAATTAATGTTGATGAAACATCAAAACCCAGTGACGATCAAGAGATCGTTTTCAGATGACCTTCAAATCCAGGAAACCAATTTTGAAAATGGCCTTGAAATTTTCACAGTGGGGCAAATGTATGAAGATTGGAAATTTGTTATGGGAACACATAATGCTGTAAAGAGTTAACGCTTAAAAATTGGAGTACATATTGTATTATTTTCAAAAATGTTTAGGAAATTTGGTTAACATTTTTAGGAAAAAATTCAATATATTTACTGAACCAGGCAATATCAATATTATTTCGGGTCCCCAACTCAAATTTTTGTATCTTTTCAAATATCTCTTTAAAAATTTTATGATTTTTAAATATTTTTAAAAGTGAATTGGAACGACCAATAATCAAACTTTTATTACAGCAGCTTCAAACTGTGTATAAAAAATACAGATAATTCATTTCCTAAACAATTTTAAAATCCCATAAACGTGTTTCGATAAAATCTTGCATAAAATATAAAAGACATCGGCAATGTTGAGTCGAATAATAAATAATCTTCAACAATCTTCTCTTCGTGTTCTTATTTTTCGAAAAAATAGAATAACTTTTTAGTATGGAAAAAAGACGAAAAAGAGATCAGTTTCCACGAAAAAACGGTCAAAACTTTTTGTATTCATGCGTTTTATTCACTTTTTATTACTTGTGGGTTTTGTGCTTTTTCTAATTATCAATGTTATTTTGACTATTTATTCCATGTTTCATTGTGTGAGTTTGAATTTTGAAAATGCTTCATTTTTGCTGAAACATTATTCACGTGAACTTTGACGTGGTAGCTAGATCGTTTCTAGAAACATTATTTCGAAAATAATGTTATTAAAAAATTGTCAGGAGATTTTCAATGTGCCTGATTCTCTTGACTAAAAAATCGAAAAGTAAACAATATTTTTCAGACCGTTGACATCGATGAAAATATTGATGAAGATCTTGCGAAATATTTTTGCCGAGTTGATTTATGCCTTCGCAATTCTTTCGAATATGATCTTTATGATCCATTCGATATCTTCTGGCGAAAACTACCGTATACTTTAAATTTATGTGGAACAAATGCTCAAATGAGTTTGGTCAAAATAGAAATGAAAAATGAATTGACAATTTATAAAGTTAATAATATGTTAGAACGAAAAAATCGAAAAGAAAAATGTGATGGAATGATCGTAAATATAGGAAAAAATAAAGAGGAATTGAATATTGGAAACTGTGCTATGAATTATTACGATTATTCAACTCATGAAACACTTGCTGGAATTTTACAGTCACACAACAAAAATCTAGATTTTCTTGTTATTTATCAAGCCGATTCTTTATCGTCTTCATATATTTTGTTTCAACATATCATCTCGAATTTCGATAATATTTGCCAAATCAATTTTGTCTATTCACTTCCCAAATATTCTGAAGAAAACGGGTTCCGCGAATCACTTCAAAAACTTCGAAAAGACTCCAAATTTCTACTTCTTGCCGGTTCAAAAGATCGCTTAAATATGCATCTCAATTTATTTTTTGTGAACATGAAGAATCGATATTGTAGGGAACGCTATCTTCGATATTTCACTTATTTTTAACTTTTAATAAATATTTATTTTTATTTTGACTTTGATTTTGAAAGTTTTTTCGTTGTTGGCTTCGGAAGTTTTTTGAATGCTTTGTGTTTATTTTTTTCAGCTTCTCGTTCGTCGCGAGCTTGCTTGATTTCATCTTCAAGATGCCATTTTGTATAGAGATCGTTCTGAAAATCTGATATAAGTTAGGATATAAAAAGTTGTTTTTAAAAACTCACAATTTGTCTTGCTGCACCATGTCCAATCGAATTTTTGTAATTCAAATAAGCCAACAACAAAAATGATCCAATTGCGATAATCACAAAGCCACCTGAAAGCAAAGTTATTTTTTGACTCCAATCAAAGTGAATATCTCACATTCTGAAACCAGTGTCCAATCGGTGTCAGTTTTTCTGACATAATGAAAACTAATTTGATATTTTTCCATTGTAATTTATATTTTGAAAATAAAAAAGAAATGATTACATTTGGGGGTTCTGAAATCAACATAGATCAATTTTGGGTCACGTAAAAAATTTAAAAATTTAAATCCATACTTCAAGTCCGATTAACACTAACAAGTCAATTTTTTCCCAACATGCCAATCGAATCTTGATTCTGATTCAAGTCAGTTTTTGAAACATTTTTGGACAACGTTGTTCAATGATTTTCTATCTTTCAACATCAATTCAATTTTTCTTCCTGTTTCGAACTTGTTTCATTCATTCATTTTTGTTTCCAGTGCGCCTCGCCCAGAACAGAATCAATATCACGATAATTTTGATTTTAATCCAGTCAAGGTCATTGATTGATCAAAATCGAAACGAACAACAACCCCAGCGGCGATTTTTCAGTTTTCTAAACTTTTTTTTCTCAAAATGATTAACCAACCGGTCTTTTATCACTTGTTGTACAACCTTTTCTATTTTTGTTGATTTTTTTTATTTTCGAAAAATGTGTTCTTTTTTTTTGAAAGTTGAAATAGAAATTGGGGTTGCAATTTTAATTTTGAAAATGGAAAGCGCGGATTTGTGACCAAATCCACGTGGATTTTAGGAGATTTCGGAGTTAATGCAAAAGCGAAGATAATTTATTACACTTTTTGGAACTTTTCAATATTCAAAACATCTACGGATATGATTTTCACTGAAGTCAGGGTAACATTTCTTTACTTTTCTTTCAAAATATTTTTCGAAGAAATCTTTAGTGGCCAAATTTCAATGGACTTCTAGATTTTGGTAATTTTTGGCTCTATTTTTGTGAAACCCGATTCAGAATTTTCTCAAAAAAGAAATCATAAAAAGGTTATGTTCAAAAAGCAACAATTGTTTTCTAGATTTGAAAACTATATTTTCAAATTAAAGTTGAGTACGCCTTGATTAAATTAGTACGTATTGATTAAGTGAGTACACCTTGATTAAACTCATTATAAGAACGTATTTCGGTGAATCATCTCACTTTACAACATCGAAAGACAACAAAAAAAACTAGGTTCAAAAACCGAAAATCGTTCAAAATTCTCCGCTTCGCTGAAATTTCCTCCACCCTCTTTCAAATTCTAATATTTTAATACCTATCTGACCCTGACTGACTATCCTATTTTTCATCCTCCAAAGAAACACGGGATGATTTCATTCATCTTTTTTCTCCACTTTTTTGTTGTTAACACCAAAAACCGAACATTGACTTCCGACTTTTGTCGGTTTCTGTTCGTTTTTCATCAGAAGACAAGAAAAAACAGATGAACTACGGTAGTATCTCCATTTTTTTGCCCACCCACCCACAATCTTTTCTCCTGTCCGAAAAAAAATAGATTAGTAAGACAATATTATTGTTGTTGTTATTGTTTTGTGATTATCTTACTGTATTACGTATTTTGATGCCGCCTGTTAGTCCAACGGTAAGACATTGAGTTGGAATAGTTAGACTTGAGACCAAAATAAATCTCACAATGAATATGAAAATGAGGTTGATTTTGTTGATCTATTTGTGAGAAATCAGGAAAAGTTATTTTGAATTTGGAATAATTTTAAAACCCCGGAGGATGTCAAATTGAACGAAAAATTTGAAAAAAAGAATGTATCGCCTAAAGAAGAAGCTCATAAAGGTATAGTTTGACCGAACCTCTGGTCATTCAAAATTATTTAAAGAGTTTGTACCAGTCGCCCTGAGTATGAGAAATTCTTCGAGTATTAGCAAAAAATATACTTATTATTCAAAATTCCTAAAAATTTCTAACCTTTCCCCCCAAACAACTTAAAAATGTGTGGACTAGCAAAAAATTCCGAAAAAAAATTCAAGAAAGTTATTTGAACTGTATTTCTGAAAATCTCAAATCCATTTCCTAAATTGATCCTACTCTTTAAACTCATAGAACACCCAAAATCCAATTTCAAAACTTTTAATTCATATTTCTCTCACTTCTTTCTCCCCCGTTTAAAAACCATAGTCCAAAGCGCGAAAACGTCGAACTATCAGATGGATATCAAAACACTTTATCAACGACCTACTTTTTCTCTTTTTTCATCCCTCCAAAAAACTGTTTTTGCAGGTAAACATGGAAGACGTCGACTTGGGAAAAGATCGAACCAATCTCATTGATTTTATTTATGGGGTTCGTACCAAAAATCCTATTGTTTCATTTAAAAAGTTTTGTTTTTCAGAAACGTGACCCGGCAGAATCAGTATCACCATCTGTAAACACGCCAGCTTTAAGTGTAAACTCGGAAAAACCAATTAGTCCAAAAAAGATCAAAGAAAGAAAAGAGAAAAAACCATCGAGTCGAGTCAGTTGTTCAACATGTGCTTGTTTTGTATTATTGTTGTTAACGATTGCTGCAATTTTATTCGCCGCATTTTTGGGACATCATTTAACAAAACAAAATAATGAAATGATGGCTGTTGGAAATGAAACTGCTCCTCTTGTGGCTTGTAAAAATATGTTAGTTGATATAATTTATTTTAAAAATACTCATGTATATCAAATATTTAGCACTCGAACTCATACAAAACAATATCGTCCAATAATTCATGAAGAAGATAATGATGAACAAGATGCAATTAATGAACCAACTGTCGAACAACTTGCTCTTCCAAAATCAATTCAACCACTTTCATATCAAGTTTCAATGTCACCAAATGGAACTGGAATTGCTACAGTAACTATGAATATCACCGAAGATACTAATACAATTGTTTTGAATTCAAAAGATATTCAAATTTCGGAAGGAATACAATTGTTGAAACCAATATCAAATCGAGTTAGAAGAGATGTTGAATCTGGAAGTGGTGAAGAACCAGAAGAGGAAGTAGCAGAAGAGAAAGAAGAGGATTCTGGAATCAAAGTGAAATCTGTTAATATCGATGAAAATCTTGAGAAAGTCACACTTGTTCTTGATGGAACTTTGAAAGCTGGCTCTCAAATTGTTGCGAAAATTCCATTTGCATCAAAAGGTTCCTCGAATACAAATGGTCTTCGCGAATACAAAATGAATAACAAAAGTATTTTCACAACTCAACCAAGTTATGCTTATATGAGACATGTTTTCCCTAGTTTTGATCAAGAATCATTCAAAGCTCCAGCTGGATTAACATTGACACATCAAAATGGAACTGTTGTTGTAGCAAATACTGAAGTTAAAACTCATATGGATGGGTGAGTTATTGAAAAATTGAAATTCTAAAGTTATCTTGAAGTTTTAAGAGATCAATTGGTTTCGACTCTTGATAAAACAATTGATCCAGATTTTGTTATTGGAGATTTGGTTTCAGCTGAAACAAATACATCTAGTGGAGTGACTGTAAGTTATTCATGATAAACTTTATCAAAATTATTTTTTATATTTCAAGATTCGTGTTTGGACTCGTCCTGAAGTACAACAAAATGCTCATCTTGTTCTCGAGTATGCCGACAAAGCTCTCGATGAATTGGAACATATTCTTCAATCTCGCCTTGAAACTCAAAAACTTGACATCATCGGAGTTCCGAATTTCCAACCAGGGAATCGTGTCAGCCGTGGATTCATTGTTCTACCAGAAGAAGATATTTTGTACAATGACAAGTCCAATTCGGTAACCCAAAAAGTCCGACTCGTTCGAACTTTGGCTAACAAAATAGCTGGACAATGGTTTGGTGGAATCACAAATCCAGAAGAATATGGAACATTTTGGTTGAATGATGCACTTCCAAGATTTTTAGAAATCGAAGCTGTCGAAAGAGTTCTCAACATTCCATCGGATGATTTGTGGACTCTTGAATTGGAAGAGGTTTTGGAAAAAGATGCAGCGAGCACAGCAAGACCACTTCGAGTCAAAAAAGTTCATTCATCAGCAGGAATCGCTTCGATTGATCATGAATTCCTTGGAGAAAAAGGAGCTGTTCTTTTGAGAATGATTGAAAAATCAATTGGAATGAATGATTTCATCAAAGGAATCAGAGTTAGTTTTTTTTCAAAAAAAAATGGTAAAGTTTGATAGACAAGTCTTTTTAGAACTTCGTGAGCTCTTATCGATCAAGTTATCCAAATGATGATGGATTATTGAAGTCACTTGAAAAAGCAATCAACAAAAAAATTGTTGGATGGGATGATGAGCCATTAGACATTTCAAAAGTTGTCAAAACTTGGGTTGATCAAATTGGATTCCCATTGGTTTCAGTCTCAAAATTGGATGAAGAAAATTTGGAGATCTCACAAAATAAATTTTACAATGATAATGAAACACCAGGAGATGTTGAATTCAAAAATGCGAAGTATTGGTTCAACTGGGAGGTTCCTTTGTTTATTGCACCAGAAGATAAAAATGTTAGCTGGTTGCATGAAAGTGAGTTGAATGAAAAATTGATATTGGAAATTGATTATGATTTTTTCAGCCATTCGTTTCCCACTCAATCAATCGGACACAATTCTTCTCAATTCTGAATCCAGTGGAATCTATCGTGTGAATTATGAACAAACCCGTTGGAACAAACTTGCTGAGCAACTGTCGGACAATTTTGCTCAATTCAAACCAGAAGGACGTGCTCGACTTTTATCAGATAGTTTTGCTTTGGCGAATTCTGGAATCATTCCATTTGAGGTCGCTTTGAATCTCACTACATATATTTCGAAAGAAACACACAATTTGCCATGGATTATTGCGGCTCGAAATTTTGCAGATTTGGTTAGAAAATTGGAAGATTCGCCACTTCAAGATAAACTTAACGTGAGTCCCTATTTTTAAAAACAAAATTAGAATGAAAAATTGTTTTAGGCTTGGATATACTCAAAAGTATCTGATAAATTTGAAAAACTTTCTGCCGATTCTGATGATTATTTGAGTTCACTTTTGTATGAGCAACTTATCGAATTATTATCATCAATCAAACCATTGAAATCCAATCATCAGCTGAACCAAATCTTCCAATCAAAATTCTTGGAGCCATGCCAAAACTCGAGCTACAGTAGTCAATGCTCAACAGTTCCAGCTCATCTTCGTGATGAAGTTTATTGTAATGGTGTTGAATTTGGAGATGATGATATTCTTGAACAAATCACACAATTCGCAGATGCTGAAATTGATGGACAAGAGAAAGATTCACTTGTTGATAGTTTGGCATGTTTCAGAGATCCAAGAGTTCTTCGAAGAATTATTCAACAAAATTTGAATAGTACAAGTAGAACTGTTCAATTGTTGAGAAACATGAATACAAGACCTGTTGGAAGAGAAGTTGCAACAAATTGGATTTTGGATAACTGGAGAGATTTGAAGAAGAAATTCAAGGATGATCCAGAATCTTTGAATCAAATTGTTGATGCTGGAATTGCTGTAGACAATGAGAGGGAAAGAAGTACAGTAAGTCTAGTTTCATTTGATGAGGAAAATCTTCCTAACCGTTTTTTAGCTTGAAACCTTCATCAATCAACATCACAAGAGTACACATCCATTGATTTCTAAACTTGATCGTAAGATTGAAGGAGCAACTTCGGATATTTATTGGAGAAAATCGAGAAATTCTGAAATTTCCGATTATTTGAATGGAAAATTCAAAGGGCCAGAGAAAGAACAAGTGAAAGATGAAGATAGTGAAGAAATGTAAATTTTTGAGGAAAAATCATTATTTTTTATTTTATTAAAGTGAATAAATAATTTAAATTAAATTAAACATGAAACGTGAAATTTATTCATTTTTAGAAAAATAGAAAATAGAAAATGAGAATATTTATCTATGTATATTTTTTATCACTAATCTTGATTGGAGTTTGTCATAAAGGTCATGATCACAATCAAAGAAACCACACACGACATGGAACGGTGGAAATAAGAGTTATAAAAGGTGGGAATTTCAATCTTTTTTATAGTTATGCAAAAAAGAATTCCAGAAGGCAAAATTTGGAAAGACGAAGATAAAAAATGTAATGAATTGTGTCCACCAATGTACAAATGCGTGAAAGTAGGTAACAAATATAAATGCGTTTATTGTAAGTTTGAGTAACTTTCTGGAGGCTACAAAAAATATAAAAATTTCTTGAAGTTCCGAGCTGTGCTGGTATGAAATGTGAGGCTGGTGAGGAATGTTACGAAACAGCTATTGAATGTGCACTAAATCCATGTCCAGTCGAAGCAAAATGTCGACCTTGGACATTACCTCCAACACCTGATTATCAACTTCCAGATGAAATTTATAGATGGATTGAGGAGTAATTGAGGATTTTTATGAATAAACTCGTTTTTTGACTAGACCAAAAAGAAAATTCGGAAATACTGAAAAACAAACTTATTTTTTCAACTTTGAAAAATTACTATTTGAAGCTTTTTCTGGATAAAATTCAAATGAATTTTCATTCTTAAATTCAAAAGTGTCACGTTTCAAATATTTTTGAATGAATGTAATTTTTCTCAAGTCGGAAAAATTAATTCTGAAGGTTTCAAACTTCAAAAAAGTTTCGGATATTTATTAAATTAATAAAAAAATCTATTATAAATTACATCGAATCGGCGAAATTATTTTCGACAGCATTGTCCATTTCCACACGGTGTGTAGTTCTGTTGACAAGTGCAAGTTTGGCTCGTGGCACTTTGTTCTTGGCATGGCATTTGTTGTTGATATTGAGTTTGAGTTTGAGTTTGAGATTGTTGATCACAAGCTCGTTGACAAGTATTCGAACAAGCTGATGAGCATTGCTGAGTTGGCTGATTTTGTTGAACACATTGCTGTTCGCAAGTTGATTGACATTGATTGTTACAATCCGAAGCTTGATTCAATGTTGTTTGCAATAAAATTGTGACGATTTTTGGAGCTGGAGCTTGTGTCGTGGTTGTAACTGGGATATAAGTTGGTTGATTTTCTTGACATTGATTTGTGCATTTCTGGCATTGTTGGCTTGCAGTTTGACATTGATTCGAGCATTGTGCTTGACATTTTGTGCAAGCTGTTGTGCACATTTGATTACATTCTGGTTGAGTTCCGCATTGATCTTGACATTGTTTTTGACAAGTTGCGCTAACTGCGATGTTCAATGTGATAATTTGAGTCACTGGGGCTTGTGTAGTACTTGTAGTCGTGGTTGTTGGGTTGCATTGAACATCACATTGATTATTGCAAGATATTTGTTGCTGTTGACAAGCACATTGGTTTTGGCAACTTTGAGATGTTCCACATTGCTGATTGCATTGAGTTGTGCATTGCTGATTTTGTTGCGAACATTGATCTTGGCATTTCTGGCTACAACTGATTTTTAAATTCAATGTGATAAGAGTTGGTGATTGTGTGGTTGTAGCTGGTTGTGTAAAACTTTGGACACACGAAGTTGTACAAGCTGATTGACAAGATTGCTGACATTGGTTAGTATACTGTGGCTGAGCCGAACACTGTTTTTGGCAAGATTGTTGACAAGCTGGTGCACATTGAGATGATTGAACTTGGATAGTTTGTTGGCTTTGGCTTTGATAATTGTTTTGATTTTGATTTTGATTTCCACACGAGCAAGAGGATGTTTTTTGAACTGGCGCAGAGTTTTGGCAAGAACACGAGAATTTTTGAGGTTGAGTGTAGGCGATTCTTTTGCATGAACAGGTTGGTTGAGCGGATTGAGATGAAGCGCATGAACATTGACGCTTTTCGCGAGCAATCTGAAGACACCATTTGTTTATTTTGAGGATTGTTTGTTTTTGTTAATTAGTGATGTGATGAGTGAAATGATTTTTGAGATGTCAATCAGCAACATGTGTTTGCTAGATAGATCAAGTGAACAATTCCGGAATGTATTTTTTGGTGAATTTTAGATTTTTTGTGGTTTTCAATAGATGCTTAGATTTGGAATAAAACATAACTCAACAATTTGGAAACTAATTTCAAAAGTTCATTCATGATTTTCTAGTAACACTTTTTAATTTCCGAGTATCGAGGTTGTTTAGAGAGACACAATTTTGAGAACTTATTAGAGACAGCCGAACTATGAACACTTATTTTAACCAACCAACTGTGAACTAATTTTTTCAAATACGGAAAAGTACATTTTCGAAGTTCTAACTAAAAAATTTGAAAAAATCAGAACAAGGTAATAAACAATTAACTGTTGATGTGAATAATTTTTTCTAACTCACCTCTCCACTTCCATTTTCTTCCTCAATCTCATCAATCTGATCCTTTTCCGCCAACACAGCCACCGCAACAAACAAAAGCCCAAAGATCAGAGCAGAACGCATAGTAATAATCTAAACAATAACAATAAGAAAAAGGAAGAAACGGGCGAATCTATTATCTAACTATGCGCATCCTCAACATTTATATAGTGAAACTCATACCGGAATGCAAAAAAAATGAAACTCGAACACTTATCAACATTCGGCATGCCGCAGGAAAAAAAGAGGGCGGCTCTTTGCGCAAACAAAAACATCGCGGACTGCGCACAGATTTTTTGCCTCGTCTTCCTGGTTGGAAAAATTATGAAGCTGAAGCTGAAACTCAAACAAAAAATATTGAAATGAATAGATGAATAGAAACATTTGTACCTGATGTTAATAACAAAAATGAAAACACATCGAAAAAAAAAAACACTGAAATAGATTTTTTTTTCGAACGTGAAAATATTCACGTGTTCCACATTTCAATGTTATTTAAAGCTAAAAATAGTGATTTTGGTCATTTTCTATGAGTGAAAAGGGTTTGGGTGCCTGATAAAAATTCCAATCGCAATTGAAACTTTTATTATAAAATAGGCATCAGTGTTATCCAATGAAGAAGAAGAACTTTTTCACGATTCAAACTCTTTGTTTGGCTCTTCTTGTTTTCAAGTTATGCTTTTATTATACAGGTATGTCCTTACAATAATTCTTCATAAAATCTCAATATTTTTCAGTAATACAAGAGCAAGTTTCTTCATTGATTCGAAATGATCATCCAATGATTTATTCTACAAATGATGTATATCTATTTGATCTTTGTTATACTACAGTAACTTGTATTTCCTGTCTTTGTACAATGGTTTTGGTGGCTCTTATAGCTTTGAAAAACTTGACATTTCGAAAATCATTTTTGATTTTTTCACTTGCTTTCAAGCTTTGCTTTGTTTTACCCGTAAATTTGTCTGGTTAGTTTTCTTTCGTTTAATTTTGATCTCATGGAAATATTACAGGTTTGTATATTGCATTTGAATCAAATGAATTGACTACAAGTGATAGGATTCAAAATGAATTCCAAAATGGAAATAGTTCAGTACTTGCAAATACAATTCGTTCCACATTTTGCTGTTGTGATTTACAGTCTGTTGTATTTGTTAATCGAACTGAAATAAACAATGAGAACAGTACTTATTTCGAGGATAACCCAGATGTTTGCATTCTCAAAAAGTGTCCAAAAAAGGATTATTTTTCTCCGTGCGATGAAAAGATTTTCAGTATGTTCAGACGAAAAACATTGGTAAGATTCAAACACAAATCAAAAAAATATAAATCGTATTTTTTAAAAAGATATTTTCGATCATTGGTGTGGTTTGCTCATTGATTTTCATTATTGTTGCTCCACTTTTATATTCTCGATATGAAAAAGATCGTCGTGTTGCAAGATCTTTGTATATTCGAGAATGGAGATCGAAACTGGGGAGACGTATTAATGGAAAACTGAATGTTATTGAAGAAACTACGCCACTGTTGTCTTCTTCATCAAAACATAAGAAAGTCACTGCTTCGCCAAGCACAGCAGATTCAACAAAATCAAAAAATGAGGATAGCAAAAAATGAATCGTTTATTTTTATTGTGTTTTGTTTCAAATTCAAAAATGTTGCCTTGAATGTTCAGTCATTGTGTTGTTTTTCACTGATACAACTGTTGACTCATATTTCCTCCAAAACTTTGTTCTTGCACGTAACTTCTTGTCAACAATCAGCAAAATTATAGGCCCACTATTTAAAAAAAATATGATGTCTTAAAATTATGTGAAAAATCATCTCACCTGACCATGTGAAAATCAGTTGCAAAAATATAAAAAACAGAATAGATTTCAGAAAACGTGGGATTTTCATCAAAAAATTGCTGGTCAAAAATGAATGAACCAACAGTGGGAACAAGAGATAATAAAAATCCCATAGATATAAAACTTGTCGAAATTGTCATTGATCTTTCAACACTTTTCATGTTTTTTGGTAATTTTTTAATAATTAAAAAATTTGTCAAAATAACAAATATAATTGAGGGAACAAGAAGAATTATACGAAAAGTTGAAGATCGAAGATATGGAATAAAATGAGTATAATTCATAGTTCCTTTTCCATCACGAAAAATTACATAAGCTGGTCCAGTTATTGTTGGAAATGAGAAAAATGCAGAAATAATTATTAAAAGTATAAGAATATGGGCGAAATATTGTTTCCAAAACTTTAGAAAAAACTTGAAATTAGGAATTATCTATTGACCTACAAAACTATGATTTACTGGGGTCATTACTGATGTGAATCTATTGGCACATAATGTGAAAGTCGATAGAATTTTCATATATTGGAAAAATATGTAAAAATAAAAATATGGACTAAAAATCCAAGAAGGTGTTGAAAATAAATTCATGATCAAATTACAATAGGGTGTGATATAATTTATCATTCTGATCAAACTATATATAATTAAAATATATATCACACTCTGAAAATTTTGGTAATTATTTATAATGAAATTGTTTATTACACTCACAACTATTCCATCCAGCCGATAAATTTTGTAGAATGAGTCACTGTACGTCGATGAAGATTTTTTAGTCAATGTTATCAAAATTTTAGCATAAATAAAAAGAAGAGGTATGATAATTAATAGTTGGGCTCCAAGTTGTAACAACTTTTCAGTTTCTGAAGATGAAGAACAAGTATTATTCATTTTTTTGTTGTGAATGAAAAAATATAGAAAGATGATTAGTAATGGTAGAATAGGTTAATTAATTCTTTGGTTTTTTTCAAAAGATAGACAACTTTATTATGCATAAGTTACAGACAAAAAAACTGGTTGAGATGTTGAACTGAAAATTATAAAATTCAACTCACGGAAGAATTGTTCAACCAATTCTGATCAATTTTTTAGGTCACCCAATTTTTTCAAAAAATTTTGTGTGAACGTTTATTAAATAATAAGGTCGTAATTTGCAATTATACTTCAAATAATTGTTAGACATACCTTTTTATACTTATTTACTAGTGTTTAGCACGAATCAATGCCCATTTAGTGGTTTCAGGAGAAAAAAATTTGTCAAAATACCTGAAAATTGAAGAAAATGTTGGTTTTCAACATACGGAGGGGGGATAGAAGAAAGGAAACGCCACCAAATTGACCAGAGTTGTTATATGTCTTATCTACGAGAGTTAAACTATATTTGAAACAAGTTTTATCGCGCTTAGTAACGATTAGACGCTATATTTATATGAAAATTCAAAAAAATTGCCCAAATATGCTTAAAAATGCTCATTCTAATTCTAGGAAGGGGGGTTACTTGAAAGAAACCACAATAAATTGAAACAAGATGATGTAAAATTGAATAAACAATAGTTTTACTGCATTTTGAACACATATCACCTTCTTGGCATCTGAAAATTTGGAAAAAAAAATGAAAAAAAAAATTTTTTTTCTAATTTTTTTCCTAATTTTTTTCTTCAATTTATTTTTGAAAAGTTAAGGCCCCCCCCCACAAAAATTTTTCAAAAGTTAACCCCCTTCCCTCCGGTTTCGGAGAGGTAGTTCATGTATGGTTTATTTTTTGAAATTTCATGAATTTTGATTTTTTAAATCCAAATTTTCCGATTTTCAAAACCAAAAAATCTGAAAATATTTTCGAAGTTTTCAATTTCGGATTTCAGCACTAAATTGGCTATAAGACTTTTTTATCTGGAATTCGTTCTTGAAGATTTAACGGTCTGCAACTTAACTTTGCATGCGGGGTTTTGAGTTAAAAAGCAGACCACCGTGGTCTGCAAATTAACTTTGCAAGGTACGTTGAGTTAAAAAGCAGACCACCGTGGTCTGCAAATTAACTTTGCAAGGTACGTTGAGTTAAAAAGCAGACCACCGTGGTCTGCAAATTAACTTTGCAAGATACGTTGAGTTAAAAAGCAGACCACCGTGGTCTGCAAATTAACTTTGCAAGGTACGTTGAGTTAAAAAGCAGACCACCGTGGTCTGCAAATTAACTTTGCAAGATACGTTGAGTTAAAAAGCAGACCACCGTGGTCTGCAAATTAACTTTGCAAGGTACGTTGAGTTAAAAAGCAGACCACCGTGGTCTGCAAATTAACTTTGCAAGGTACGTTGAGTTAAAAAGCAGACCACCGTGGTCTGCAAATTAACTTTGCATGAGGGGTTTTGACTAAATTAGTAGATAGTAGACAGTAGATAGATTTTATATCAAAATTTCTAGGATTTATTTAGACATTTTATGGTTTTTTTCAATATGAAAAGAAATAGGTTAGTAAATTAGTTTTCTGTTTTGCAGAAACATGGAGTTTTCTATAACAATATTCTTTGAAAATTCTTTTCTACATGGCTCGATCTTTTGAATTTCATTTCCAAATTGTTGAGTTCTTTCTAGTTTTGACAAAACACTTCAACATAATTCAATTATTTATTCTGGAATTTGTTTGTTTTTGCACCCAAATCATATTCGAGTCCACTTTTTTCCATGTCGTTGTTCGTTTTCGTAATTTTTTGTCAACAACCAATAAGACTATAGGGCCGCTAGAAAACATCTATTTCAAAAGATTTTTGACTCATAGTTAAATTACCTAATCATGTAGAAATCAGTGCAGAATAAGTATACGATTGAATAAATTGCAGAGAATGTGGGATTTTCATTCAAATAATTTTGATCTATCAAATAAATTCCAAAAACTGGAACTAGATTCAAAATAAATCCAAAAGATATGAAAAGTGTAGAAATAGACATAGAATTTTCAACATGTCTCATGTTTTTTGGTAATTTTTTGATTATCAAAATATTTGTTGCCATAACAAAAACAATCGAAGGAAGAAGAAGTGTTATTCGTAATGTATTCGGACCAATAAATGAAAAATTACGAACAATAGTCATAGTTCCTTTTCCATCTCGAAAAATAATATAAGCTGGACCTTGTAAAATGGGAAAAGAGCAAACTACAGAAATCAATATTTGAAGGAACAAAATATGCCAAAAATATGTTTTCCAAAACTGAAAAATGATCCATTCTACGCTTCAAGCTAATTGATATCAATACTTACATAAGTGTGTTTGACTGGAATTGTAACTGATGTTAATCGATTAGCACAAATAGTAACTGTTGATAAAACTTTCATGAATTGAAAAAACAAATAAAAGAAAAAATATGATGTCAGTAACCACGATGGAGTTGAAAACATGTCCATAATAAAATTACAATATGGGGTTATATAAATAATCAATCTGATCAAACTATAACTTATCAAGTTATATGACACGCTCTGAAATAACTACGTATAAAAACGTATTTTTTAGTTTTGAAACCAACCACAACTCCATCAATTCGATAAATTGAATAAAATGAATCAGTATAAATGGATGTTGATTTTCTAGTCATGACCATAAGAATTCGAATATAGATAAATGTTAGTGGTAAGACTAAAATAGCCAGAAACCCATATCTGGCAAACTTTTCTCCTTCAGAAAGTAATGAACATGTATTATTAGTCATCTCAAAATGTCTATAAATTCAGAAATAACTGAACAATCACATAGATGCATTAATGAGATTAATTAAAATGTTAACGCTATGACATCAAAAACAAGACAAAAAAGACAGAATTCTTATGATAGAAAAGCGAGCTTGATTTTTTCAAGTTTACACTTTCAGTCAGACATGAAAAATCAGGTGAAATTTTTACGTCAACAGGAATACAATTTTTTGGTTGGGTAAACTGAAAAACAAGTCAAAATCAGGTGTTTTAATATTAGAATTATCAGGAAAACTGATTTTCAAACGTATTCAGATGGAATGATCTCTTACAAATAAAAAAAAATGATTTTTATGAATAGCTGAAACTTGTAAGTTTGGTTTCAGACAATTCAAGAATTCAGATTATAATTTACAAACCTTCAAAAAAAATTGCTAGTCTTTGTATTTGCTATGATTCATTAAAAAATATATGCACATATCAAAATTAGTTGTCTAAAGAGTTGTTGATGCTGGTTCTGTTGGTCTCGAAGTTGTGGTTGTTGTCACACTTTTTGGATCAAAACTACAAGCAAAAACATGTTTATCAGATTCATCCAATGTCATCCATCTTCCATTCAATGTGCTTACGGCAACTTGATTGTATTTAGTTCCTGGATATCCGATATTCCAAAATGTCCAATGCATTGAACTTCCATCGGCCCAATAGAATTTTGATGTATTGGTTTCTCTTTGTAGTCCAATCCAGAAAGCACCATTGTTGACTCCAGTTTCAGCGTTCACAAGAGCTATCAATATAATTTTTTTTCAGCGTTGAATTAAGTTTAACTCACTAGCTAAGTAACTTCCTTGCATTCCATTATGCAAAATAGCCAATGGTCTATTCATATCATAACAAGTTTGTTGAGCTTGAGTATAATTTTCTGGTGTTGTGAAAACTCGATAACAAACATCATAAATATAAACATCAAATAAATCATTGCATGGGTTTTGAGCATTAACTGTAGAAATCGAGAAGATCGACAGAAGAATAATAGAAAAGTTCATTTTTCTTGGTTTGGTGATGAATACTTTTCCAACTCTCCTTTTGTACTCATTTTTTCGAAGATCTGTGATATTTGTGTGAAGCGCTGATTAGGTTTTTCGTGTTTTATTCAAAAGAAAAAGAAAAAAACAGAACGATGTGTGAGTATTGCTCGGCTTGTTATCAAAATGTTTTATTTGCACTGTGTTATTTTTTCCTTGAAAGTTTGAACGTGAATTGGAAAATCACGTGAAAGAAACGGCTGACAAATTTGACATCAGTGTTCACATTTTTAGTGAAACTTGGCTTTCAAGGTAAAAAGTTTTACTCCTGATTCCGTGTTCAAAGTTGTATGCAAACACACGTACGAATTTACAAAAACAAGTTGTGCGCTGGAGCGCATTTACTTGTTTTATTTCCTAGGTTTTAACTCGTCTGTGGTTTCGAGGAAAAACATGGGCTGATTGTGAGTTACTACTAGAATTTTCCAAGCAAGATTCTCTGTCGGAACACCAACCCTTTAATGAGATATAGATTATAAAACAAAAAAAAATTCAAAACAAAACGGAAATCGCGTGCATAAAACTATGAAAAAATTAATCTTCCTATGAAATATTTCATAGTTTGTTTTTCAATAAAATGTGGAAGCTGATCCTTTAGCTTCAAGTGTAATTCAAAGCTTCATCTAATCATTTAAAGATAGTAATTTATATACAACTTTTCTTTAACATCAATAGTAATTATTAATAAAAAACTTTACCCAATATTTTTCAATGAAGCTCAAATCTCACCTGTTAGTTTTTCCCCCCCCCCAAACCTCAAAATAAACTAACTTGACTTGCCCGTTCCGTGAAAAGTTGTTGATTTCTTTGAATGTCCTGTCTAAACGAACCATCTTCTTGTTCGGAAGCCTGAAACTTCTACATTATTTTTCTCAAAATTTTCGCTAATCTTAAACTTACATCAGAAAATGATAATTGTGGATTTTAAGGGACCGCTGCATTCTCTGACGGTTGTCTCTGAAAAAATAAGAAAATTAACAAAATTAATAACTTTTTCTGCGCTGAAAAAAACCACTCAAAAACCAGAAAAAAAGCAAAAAACAAAAATGTCGTGCAAAAAAATAAAAGAAAAACAACGATATTCCGCGTGCGCGTTGTTTAGCGTGTTTATTGTGTTGTCTTCTGCAGGGTAGATGAGAGAGTGTGGGAAACAGAGAGAGGGTTAGAGAGAAAGAGAGAGAGAGAGGTATGTTTTTTATTTGAAAAGACATTATTGATTGAACGTTTTTTTTCAAACTGAATCGTTTTTCTCTCTATTAATGGGGTGATTTGGTACATTTTTTAATTTTCTTATTTTTTTCAGAGACAACCGTCAAAGAATGCAGCGGGGTTCCATAGAATCCACAATTGTCATTGTCTGATGTAAGTTTTAGAATAGGCGAAAATTTTGAGAAAAAGAATGTAGAAGTTTCAGACTTCCGATCAAGAAGATGTTTCGTTTCGACAGGACATTCAAAATCAACAACTTTTCACGGAACGGGCCAGTGAAGTTAGTTTATTTTGAGGTTTGAGGGGGGGGGGGTGAGAAACAAAACGAGCAGGTGAGATTTGAGCTTTAGTTTTATGCACGCGATTTCCAGTTTGTTTTGATTTTTTTTTCTTTTTCTTTTTTTCTTTCTCATGAAACTTCACAATTTGTATTCCCAGGCGTAACTTTTTTAAAAGAAATCTTTTTTTTTCTCACGTCAGCTTAGCTGCGAAAAATAGGGTTTTCTACAAAATTTAGAATTTTTGAGGATTTCTGAATGTTTCGCCTAGGGGCATTGCCCCTAGTCTCAACTAAAAAAAAGAATCTGTCCAGGACAGGATAGGTAGCCAGGTTTTCACTTGGACCTGTCATGGCTTATGTGCCACCAAAGCCAACATGAGACCAACGTGAGGCCAGGTTCTATCTGAAAGTTTATTGAAATAGGCTTGTTGTATTTGAAAAACAGAAGAGATAGATTTTCAATAATACAACATTTTTCACTGGAAGCATTATGCGTTGAAATTTATTACTAGAAAAAAAACGTTGAGCAGCAAACAATAAAAATATGTACAGATAAATTGAAAGACATAAATAAAAAAAATCATCATAAATATGGGAAAATTTAATAAGAATAAGAATAATTAGTATCCAGGTCCACCATAAGAAGAATAAGCACCTCCGCCGCCAACCTGAGAAGCTGCATAACCTCCCGCATTATTATTATATTCCATTGCTTCGCGCTCTTCTTTTCGCTCGCGATTTTTCGATCTTTGATAACAGCAAATCATAAGACATGTTCCAACTACAAAAACAAGAAGAACAAATGCGAGAAGAACATAGACGCCAGCCATCCAATGTTGATCTTTTGGACAACAACCATGTTCGCAACATTCTTGATCTCGCTCGCATCTGAAAATTATAGGGGATAGATGTGCGCAGAGTTCTAGAAGATACTTGAACTTACACTAAAGTAACTGTATTGTTATTCGTCCTTTTTGCTTCGTAGATGCATCTGACAAAGGATGAGAAACCTCCTTTAAAAATTCAGTATTGGAGAAGAAATTTGAATATTTGAACACTTTTTTTTGTTTAAAAGTTAAAAAAAAAGTTGTTCACCTTCTAATTCCATCCGGATAAATTTTCCAATAGTACCATGCTGAAAAACCTCATCAGGTCCAGTTCCAGCAACTTGTCCCATTTGCTGCAACTGTGCTACCGTATTACTAGCAATATTATTCGACGACATTTCGGGTCCTAAAGCAGCGTTTTGCCTGAAAAATTTATTTATTTTTCCATGGCAGTTGTTTGAAAAAATATTTCGAAAACGAAAGATTAAAAAAACAAACGCGAAAATTGTGGGATTTGAATTTGATGGCAAACCATCCCACCGGTTGCCACGTGCTCCAAATTGGACCGAAATTTTGAAGAGAAAAAATTGATGTTGGAAAGAACTACTGTACTGTAAAAGAGGGGGATGATGGAGGAAATATGATTATGAAGTCACTTTTTTGACATGTTGATTTCTGGGTAAACAAATCAAGGTGCGGTCACGGCTGGTTGTCTTTTTTTATTTGGTTGATCAGAATACCAGTTACATACCTTTAAGTTTAGAAAACAGATTATTGAGCAAAAGTATGCACAAAATTGATCAAGAAGAATATTTTTCAAAACATTCTAAAAATGTTATGTTTCACACTGAAAATCGGAAAACGAAAATTCTACGAATAACACTTTTCACAACATTGTGACTAAAAGTTATTTCAAATTTTCAAACATGAACCATTTTTTGGAAAAACTGGAAAAGTTTTTCAATTATATTTTAAACAAAGTCTAGAAAAAAGTTGCATAATTTCTGCCAAATACATACAAAAATCGATAAATACAATGCGAAAATATGTATGCGCAAGCTTCAACAACGCAAGTTAGAGAGAGAAATAGAGAGAGAGTCTTGGCGAGAGCACACCCGCCGCGGAAAGCTCAAGTGCTGCTACAAACAAAGAAAATATGCGAAAAACGACGAAGAACGGTTGGATTCGGCAGAAAAAAGAGAATGAAAGGCAACATGAATATTTTCTGATTTGCACCTAATCTTTTTTGTCCACACTTTTTTGTGCAAATTGCGAATTGTTATTCAATTTTTGTGGATTGAAAATTAAATGCAAAATTGGGCCTCGTGTGAATTTTTGTTTGAAAAATTGTGAAACAAAAAAGTTGGAACCTTGAAAATAAAAAAAAACTTCTCGAAATTTGTGATTTCTACCTTTTTAATAATCGAGAAAATATAAAATGAACGAATCCTATTAAAAAACTCGAAGTGGAAAATAGACATCGATATTTTAAACAGTAGAAAACTCAACAATTAGACTAAATCTACGTTTAGGTCCAAATCTAAGGAAAAGTGTGAAAGTTTAGTCACTAATTGAGTAGCAAATATCGTTGGGACTAGAAAATTAAAAACATCACAGTTCACATAGTCACTATCTCAATACTTAACTGAACGCGAGAATGAAACGCATAGTTACTTAGCGCCCCCGTGTGCTCGAAACATACAAAAAAAAATGCAAAAATCGTGTGTAATGATTCATTTCGCATATGTTTGCTCTTGAACAAACATTCCTTCTCCACGAAATTTTCTCTTTTTTCTCTTCTATCAGAAACCAGTTATTTATGAGCTCAAAAAGTGTCACACACAAATGAGCAAGTTTCTTTTTTCTATTCAGTTTTCGTAGATTTTGCAAATGTTGAAAAAAATCATTTTCTTTAAAAAAGTTTTTCTATATGTTCCAGAAACCAACATGTCATTTCAAATTTAGTAAAAACTCACGTTTTTCAGTTAAACGGAGAATAGTAGAAACTCCAGATAGTTGAATAAATCTGTAAAAATCAATAAAAATTGGATAAAAAGATACCATAAAATCATAAAAAGGTGATAAAGATGAGTACTTGAAAACTCGTGATCAAATAACTTTTCAAAAAAAAATGTTTCTCACTCACAGAAATTGAATCAATTGATTTGATTTAAAAAATGAGTACCGGAAATGTTTTATGGAAAAATGACAGAAACGGATTGGGTTAGGAGAAGCAAAAGAAAAAGGAGGAGGATAAACAAAACCCGAAAAATTGGAACAAAAAAGAAAAACAGGTGAAGTTCTTTTGGGTGCAATTATTAGAAATTGTTAATGAGAGGTCAAGTGTGTTTCATTGCTAAACTTTGTTTTGACTTGAGAAAGAGCTGGTAAAGTGTTGTGAGAAAAAATGAGAACTTCTGAGAGTCGAGGCTTTTCTCAGAATACAATTTTCTGAGTAAATCTGGTAACTTCATATTTAAAAAATTAAGATCTTTGTAAATTAATGTTAAAAATAGGCAGAAACAACTACTTTTCGAAAATGAAAATGAACAAATGAGAGGAAGTGAAGAGTTGTTCGAAACAACCTAAAAGAACTCATAATCTGTGTTAAGTATGTCACGGTTTTTGACACACTTCTAAACAACACAAAAAAAAAACAACAAATTTGTCGACCACACACAAATGACAACAAAAAACGGAAATGACCAACAGTCAAATGTTGACTTTTTAGATTGAATCAGATCTTGATGGACGACGACACACAAAATAGAAAGAGAAAAAATACACGAACGAGCAAAATGATACAGTGCAATGTGCAATGAATCAGTTGTATTTATTTTTGAACAAACGTGAATAGTTTATTTCGAAAAACATAACAGTTCAAAAATATAGAGAAAAAATGACATGGATCAAAATAAATCGGGAAAAGCAAATAAATAAAAAGGCTGGTATAGCTGCATAAACAAACAAATTATCGTTTTTTATTGATTGATTGGAGGATTTGAAACATTACGAGTTAATTCAACTTCAGAACTTGTTTTGGATTTGTGGGAAAGCTTCTATAATACTTTTGATTGATTTTCTGATAGCATTTCGATAATCAGAAATGCAACACATTACAATAATTGCATCAACAGCTGGGTATAATGTGAATGCACATAATAATATACCAGTTGGTAAACTAACTTCAATATCAAGAAATGGGACAAAACAAAAAATGAAAATTGGAATGAAAAGAAACAAAGTTGGACCGCTGATTTGAAGGATTAAAGTCAAGAAGAATTGTTTGTGAAGTTTCCGAAGACTTGGAGAATATTTTTGTAATTTCTCATTCATTTCCATTTTCATCAATGTTCCACAATAAATTATAATGGCATATTGAACTGTCTGAAAAATCGAAACACATTCAGAAAATTCATAGAGTGGGAACCTACGTTTATTCCACTCATTATAAACAAATGTATGATATTTTTCCATCTTGGAAAAATATTTTTCGGGTCACTGTTGTCCTCCAGAAGACAACTTGTTTAAATTATTTCAAGATTTGGAAAACTTACATAAATAACCACTGCAAAGCATGGTACCTCGGTTATTGATACATGATAAATTTGTGTCATTTCTTGTCTCATGTAATTTATTGAAAAATCATCGAGTGAAGTCAAAAAATAGCAAGAAAGTCCCCAAAAACTACCAAAAGTCAGAGCATAGAGAATCCACAGAACGAATCGACACCCTTTGAACCATTTGAGTTTTGGAGCACTTTAATTTAGTATGTGCTCTTGTTTTCTAAATAATTTTTAAAAAACTCACTCAAAAACTGCCCAATATCTGTACAGAAATTGAACAGCTAAAAGAGAAATTGTGGCGGCAAATATCATGGTATACAAAGATGCTGCAACTTCCATGACACTTTTCGGTGCACCAAATGGTCTGGATGCAAAGAAAAATATATAACCAGCGTTGTATGCATGACAAGTCTGAAATAATAAATCTATTAGAGTTATATCAACTCTCTTCTCACCGGGTAGATCAAATATTCGAGTGTGGCGAAAACCATTCCAAGTCCCGTGAACACCATCATCAAATATTTGTACATCCCAAAACTTCGTTTTACTCCAAAATAAGTTAGACACATTAATGTTGTTCCAAAAAATGTTGTTGTATAATATCCCACTTGGGCTATTATGTGGGTTACAGTAATCCAATCGTACATAGTTCTGATTTGTAAATAATCTGAAGCTAATGAAAAATAAAACGCTATTCTTGGAATATTTTTTATTATTTTCGAAACTGTCGGAAATTAATTTTTGAGTACATGAATAACGAATAATGTGTGGGTAGAATGTTATGAGTACTTTTATTGATAACAGTTAAAAATAAATCAAGAAAATTCCAAATTGGCGTTGATATCCACAGAAGTTTCTAAATTGATGCGTCCCAGTTGTGTGTAAATTTCTTCTTCAAGAACGCGCAATCTATATATTCTTCGCTCCAGTCTCAAATAATTGACAATACTTAAATTTGGTTGATTGTTTGGTAGAAGCATTGCAACACATTTTGCATGAAGTTTTCGGAATTCTTCGCGAAGATAATAAATGAAACTAGTTATACCACCATCTGGCAGTTCAACTGGTTTTTCTGATCTTTGTTGATATTGGTTTGTGATGGAAGAAAGGCACGCAATGAATGACTGTTTCGTAAAAACCTTCAAAAACAAAAAAAAACCGCACTTGCCAAATGAAACAATTAACCTACGTTAGCCATTTTGAAATCAGACGAAATAAAAACTAGAAATATTTCAAGCGAGAATATTTGTATTAGAAATTATAGTTAATTAAAGTTTGCATGTATTATGAGAAGCGGATTAGTAACTATGAAAAAAGGGTGCCAAAAAATCGGCTTATTAGAATTTTTAATATTGAATGTCACATTTGAGTATTTTACATGGATACAATTTTTATATCCGGACTACAACATTCAGGACACTTTTTATTTCACCCTGCTTTACTTTTTTTCGATGATTTTTTACACATTTATATCTTGGTTGAACATGAAAAAGAACTGTACAAATTCAAATTAACATTCATGGTAAAGACAAAATAAAGATTACACAATTATTTTCCTATTATGCGCACATTGATCATTCGAGAATCATCATCACATAAACCACAAAACGAACAAACAGAAACAAACGAACATTTGCACAATACGATGACAATTAGAACTTGTGAATTTGGTAGATGTTTCAATGTAGTTTGGGTAGCTTCAAATTATTTCATATTTATATTCATTTTCAATTTTATTATAAATAAAAATTTCCCTATGAAAATAGATAGAAAAATTACTTTTGAAGAGATGGTGCGAATCCCAATCTTTGTTGTCCCAAATCATGGATGTTACAGTATTGTCTGATGAATGGATCTCCAAGAATCCAGGCTGGTCCGAATCCAAAGTTGTTGAAAGCAAAGGCAGCGAAGACACAAGTCTGTCCGGTTCCATCAACGTCAACAATATAGTTGACTGGTTGAATAGCATAAGTGTTAGCCCCAATGACAACATTCAATGGTCCAGCGCTGGCTTTGCAGTCAATGTAATAAGTTTGGTCAGCAGCGTTGTACTAAAATTATAATTAAAAATTATCGAATAGTGTTTTCACTTTACTTACAGTAGCTCCAGCGGCGGCAGCCAATTTGCTGATAACAGCACTTGGTCCTCCGATGAATGAGGTACCAGTGTCAGAGATAACTTGATAGTTCTTAGTGATTGTGTAACTTCCCAAAGAGAATCCAGAAGCTTGGAATTGGTAATAAGTGGCAGATGACAATGGTTGATAAGCGATAACATCTCCACAGTTGGTGGTATCCAAACCTCCGTAAGTGAAAACTCCTCCTCCAACATCGATTTGTGCTCCCTTATGTTCAAGCCAGACGGTGAAGATTGGTTGATCAAGAAGTCCTTGGTTGATAGCGTTGATGAGTGGTGGAACAACATGATCAACAGCAAGAGAAGTGAAAGCGAGTCCAAGGATACCTTCAGCGGCGTCGTTCTTGAAGTCGGCTGAAATGTGTGTGGCAATACCGAAAGTGGTTTTTGGAACAGCGAGTTGAGTGGTATCAGCTGCTCCGAAAGCAACTGTGTCGACTCCAAGAATTCCCTTAGCACTTCCTGATCCGTATTGAATAGTCCAGGTTTGTCCGTTTGATTGAGATGTTGAAGATGCGGCAGCGTTGTAGGTTCTCTTTCCAGCGCATGATCCGCTAAAATATACATATGAAATTGCTTCTGGTTTGAAGTTATCATTCAAAACTCACTCGCAATTTGGTCCTGGAACCCACAAATTGGCTGATCCGGTATCCAAAACAACAAGGAAGGGTTGTCCTGGAGTTCCAATTGTGATATTTCCCAAATATTCATAATCTCCGAAATCGTTAACATTTTGAGCAACTGTTGCGTATTCGGATGGATTGGCATCTCTCAAAGCAGCCTTGTATTTGACATATTCGGCCCATTCTCCTCTACGGATCATAGCGATTTTTTGAGATTCACGGTGGATCAATTTTTGTTGGTGGACAGCCGCCGAGACGAGCCCGATAAGGGCTAACAAGATGAAGGTTCTCATACCTGAAAATATGAAAAAAAAAATTATTTTCAAAAAAAAACTTGGTTGAGTAAAAAAAAGTTTTTGGTTTGGTTTTAAAAATTAGAGAAAAGGACAATATTGATAAGAGTCTGGGGTTTTTATTCGGGATTTTGCACCTTATCAAAAAATGATGATAATTATTGGTTTTTTAATTCTTTTTTTATGGGGTAAAGTGTACTATGTGAATTCTAAATATATCAAAAATCAATTTCGAAAGGACCAAATTATAAAAAATTTCAAATTTTCAAATAAAAATTCAGAATTTGATCTAAATTTCAAACGAAGTTCCAACTGGTACTTTACTCGATTGTTATCTGTTTACCCAACTATTTATACCCGTTTTATGAGCGTTCATACCTTTGATCTGATAATTCTAGGCAACTGACGTAATACATTTATTTCTGATAAAATAACCCGTGAGCTACATTCCGAGTTCCGGCTCCTCTTATCAGTTTACCCAAGTTTTGGTGTTGATCTCTGAATAACTTAACTTTGCTCTTAATTTATGTTGTTCTTAACTAGCAGTAAAAACATAATGGGATGATGTTTTATTTACCGTGTTGATATTATGAGTGATATCACTGTGTTAGTTTTGTTACTCAGCATTTATAGTTAATGATTCCGGTTAAAAATCAAAAAATAATTGATAAGAATTGCTCCGCAAAAAATCAAAGATAGAATCGCTATAAAAGACCAGCAGAAGCCATTATTAACTATCTTTTTTTAATTATGAAGACGATCATTTTATTGGCCTTATTTGGCCTTTCTTTGGCTGCAGTCCATCAACATTCGCTTGTATGGAGAGAATCCAAAAAGGTTCAGATGATCAGAAATGGCGAATATAAAGCATATTTGGAATATTTGAATCATTTGAGAGCTGCTTCTCCAAGCGAATTCGCTAGTTTGCCACAAAATGTTAATGATTTTGGAGATTATGAATATTTGGGAAATATCACAGTTGGAACTCCAGATCAAAAATTCGTTGTTGTTTTGGATACAGGATCTGCTAATTTGTGGGTTCCAGGACCATCGTGTAGAACTTATTGTTCAGCTAAGAACAAGTATCAATCTGGACAATCAAGCACATATGTTAAGAATGGACAAAGTTGGAGCATTCAATACGGATCTGGAAGTGCCAAGGGTATTCTTGCTCAAGACACAGTTAGAGTGAGTGTTGATTTGATTCATCGAAAAGTATTTTTTTTATTTGACATTTTTTTTAGTTCGGAGATGTTGGACAATCACAATTGGCTGTTCCAACAACAACATTCGGAGTTGCCAGCCAAATCTCATCCGATTTCAATAATGATGCCGCTGATGGTATTCTTGGACTCGCTTTCACTTCTCTTGCTGTCGACGGTGTTGTTCCACCACTCATCAATGCTATCAACCAAGGACTTCTTGATCAACCATTGTTCACAGTTTGGCTTGAGCACAGAGGTATGCTCAACAACGTTGGTGGGGGTGTTTTCACTTATGGAGCTGTTGATACAACAAACTGTGGAAGTGTTATCGGATATCAACCACTCTCATCTGCCACTTATTATCAATTCAAAGTTGCTGGATTCGCCCTTGGAAGTTATAGCAGTAACTCAGCTGTTGATGTTATTTCTGACACTGGTACCTCATTCCTTGGTGGACCACAAACTGTTGTTGATGGTTTGGCAACTGCTGCTGGTGCAACATATGACTCTAGTTATGAATTGTATTTCATTGATTGCGATGCTACTCCAGGATCTCTTGATATCACAATTGGATCAACCAAATATTCAATTCAACCAGTCAACTACATTGTCAAAGTCGATGAAAACCTTTGCGTATTCGGTGCCTTTGCATTTGATTTCGGAGGTTATGGACCATCCTGGATTCTTGGAGATCCATTCATCCGACAATATTGTAACATCTACGATATCGGAAATCAACGTATGGGATTCGCACCATCTCTCCAAAAATAAACACTATGCACTGATTTTTTGTCATAATTTATTTTCAAATAAAATGTATTTTAATATCTCGCGTGAACTTGTAACAAAAAAAGTGGGAACAGAAAATGAATAACTATTTTTATAAAAAAGATTGAAAGTAAATGCCTGATATCGAATAATAATAATTCAACAATTATGTATCTATTTATTATTATCATTTTATTATTATCGTTTATAACAACATTAATTGTTGAATGCACTGTTCGAAATAAAGAGTGTAAAACTAGTACTAAATATCAGAATAATAAACAAAAACAAATACTGAAAGAAGGATCGGAATCTGAATTTGAGAAAATGGAATTAGATGATCAATTATCAACAGTTGAATTATATGCACCTTGTGTAACTGGAGGCTGTAATGATTTAAATGCTACAGATGAAGCTCGAATCCGACACGATACAAATGCATATATACCAAAGCTTGAAATTCAGAAAAAAAGGATTGTGAATGAAACACTTGTTGATGAAATCAAACAGATGATTGCTGATCTACCAAAACATCCAGCACCTCAAACCAAGGCTGATAATACCAAAATTACTGTAGATACAAGACGAGAAAAATGGAAAAAGTGAGACTGTCCCGATTTTCATGAATAATGTTGTTTTTTTTCAGTGAACATGTTTCTTGGCACAAAACTGGGATTGTATTTTTGGTTCGAAGCAGCGATGCTTGTAGATCAAATGATGCAGGTTGCGTTGACACTGTAGATTTGTTGGAAGAGACTCCAGAAGCACAAAAAACTGACAAACAAAACTCCGAAATGACAGCATCTACAAAGAAGGGACCAACACCAAGAAGAGGGAAATCTGATCGGGGAGATTTGCGAGCAAAGGAAAAAGAAACACAAACTGATTCTGCTGCAATGTCCAAGAAAATTGGGGCTGTAAAAACTCCGAGAGAAAAAAGAAATTCGATTCGATTTCAATAAAATTGTTATTTTATTGTCATTGAGCACAAAGTTCAATCGTCACATGCAATTAAATAAAAAAGTGTGTCCTGTTCAAACAGAAGCTTACTGATAAAGACTACATTGATACAAAAAGACGCTTGATTACGATTTCATTTCATTTTCGATTTTAATCATGAAAAGACCAATTAACTGACCGTACTTTTGTCATCATTCCATTATCTTGTGACTCTATGATCTATCAATATTTTTTTTTCAGGTATGAGATCTCTCATCCTTCTAGCCCTTGTTGGGCTCATTTCGGCCGCTGTCCATCAGCAAAAATTGGTTTGGAAAGAATCCGATCGTATTAAAATGATCCGAAATGGACAATGGAGTGCCTATTTGGAACACAAAAGAGAAATGAGAGCTGTTGCTCCAAATGTGTTCGGATCATTGACACAAAATGTTAACGATTTCGAAGATTTGGAATATTTAGGAAACATCACCATCGGAACCCCAGATCAACAATTCGTTGTTGTTTTGGATACCGGATCATCAAACTTGTGGGTTCCAGGACCATCATGTAAGACTTATTGCTCGGCCAAGCATAAGTATCAATCTGGACAATCAAGCACATATGTTAAGAACGGACAAAGTTGGACAATCCAATATGGATCTGGAGATGCTTCGGGTATTCTTGCTCAAGATACAGTTAAAGTAAGAACAGTTAGATTGAGAATTATTTTCACAGTTTGAAATTTATTTCAGTTCGGAGCTACCGGAGGAAGCCAACTCGCTGTTCCAAAAACAACATTCGGAGTTGCCAGCCACATTTCTTCCGACTTCAAAAACGACGCCACCGATGGTATTCTTGGACTCGCTTTCACTTCTCTTGCTGTCGACGGTGTTGTACCTCCACTCATCAATGCTATCAACCAAGGACTTCTTGATCAACCAATCTTCACCGTCTGGCTTGAACACAGAGGTTTCCTTGACAACGTTGCTGGAGGAGTTTTCACTTATGGTGCTTTGGATGCAACCAACTGTGGACCAATCATTGCTTATCAACCACTCTCATCTGCCACTTATTATCAATTCAAAGTAGCTGGATTCGCTTTGGGAACTTATTCACATGCTAAATCTGCTGAAGTTATCTCCGATACTGGTACCTCATTCCTCGGAGGACCAACCAGTGTTGTCGCTGGATTGGCCAAGGCTGCCGGAGCTACAGTAAGTCTTTTCAATGAAATGAATGTTCTCTAATGTGAATTTTCAGTACCACGCTGCCGATGAGACCTACTACATTGACTGTAATGCCACTCCATCTCCACTTCAAATCACAATTGGATCAAACGTTTATTCAATTCAAGCCGTTAACTTGATTGTTCCAATTTCAAAGACCAAATGTGCCTTCGCTGCTTTCCCATTCGATTTTGGAGGTTTCGGACCATCTTGGATTCTTGGAGATCCATTCATTCGTCAATATTGTAATACTTATGATATTGGAAACAAGAGAATGGGATTCTCTCAATCACTTCAAAAATAATTATTTCCTAATTCCAATTATGAACTGATTTGAATTGATTTTATGTTCCAAATTGTTCGATAAACGCATTTTTTCTCTTATGATGTAATTTTTATCAGGAAAAAATAATTTGAAAGAATAAGATAAGGGTTTCATATACCAATTTTACGATTTTTAATGAAACTATTGCTAAATTTCATATTTTTATTGTTTTCTGATTGCATTGTCATTAAACATAATTTGGTATGGAAAGAATCAAAACGATTTCAAATGATTAGAGAGGGAACTTATGGAGCATATAAAGAACGAATAAGAACTGAACAACTTGGAAGTATTAGTCAGAATGTGCATGATTTTTCGGATTTCGAATATTTGGGAAATATAACAATTGGAACACCAGATCAATCATTTCAAGTTGTTTTGGATACTGGAAGTGCCAATTTATGGATTCCTGGAACAAATTGTATAACAAATTGTGATAAAAAACGGAAATTCAACTCGAGTGCTTCTGAAACTTTTGTGAAGAATGGTCAAAATTGGCAAATTCAATATGGAAGTGGAAGTGCGTCTGGAATTCTTGGAAAAGATACTGTAAAAATTGGGGCGACTGGTGAACAACAACTCGCAATTCCGAAAACAACATTTGGAATTGCTGATAAAGTATCTGCTGATTTCAAATCTGATGTTTCTGAAGGTATTTTCGGTTTAGCTTTCACAACATTGTCTGTCAATGGAATCACGCCGCCACTAATCAATGCGATAAATCAAAATTTGTTAGATCAACCATTATTCAGTGTGTTCTTAGAAAAACGTGGAAATCTTCAAGATGTCGGAGGAGGTGTTTTTACTTATGGAGCTGTTGATAACACCAATTGTGGAGATATTATTGCATATCAACCGCTTTCTTCTGCCACATATTTTCAATTCAAAGCAACGAGATTCCGATTAGGAAAATATTTGAATGCTAAAGTTGTTGATGTTATTTCTGATACTGGAACTTCTTTATTGGGTGGACCACCACCAGTTATTCAAGAAATGGCAATACAAGCAAAAGCTGAGGTGAGAGTTTTCGAATTTTTAATCAAATTATTCTTGTAAATGTTTTTTATTCAGTACGATTTCATCGATGGAGTTTATTTAATTGATTGTGATGCAAATCCAGGACCATTGGGATTAACGATTGGTTCACATGCGTATGAAATTGATATTTCAAATTATATATTAGATGCCGGAAACGGCAATTGTATTCTCGGTATTTTCGCTTTTGATTTTGGTGGATTTGGACCTGCATGGATTTTGGGTGACCCATTTATTCGACAATATTGCAATATTTATGACCTTGGAAATTTAAGAATTGGTTTTGCTCCATCATTACAAAAAACATAAAATTATTTTATTTTTATTACGTGCTCTATTTTTTAAAAATTTATAACACCAGCAAATGTGCACATAATGCCATTTCTAGAAATGAATTGTTTGAATCTGTATAATCTGCTCGTGTTTTTATTAATTGCTAGACTTGGATTACTTGAATGCCGCCTTTTGAATGACATAGCTGATGAGAATGAGAGAATTCGAAGCCTTGAAAAATTGATTGCTAAACATGACTTGAGACAATTAGCATTTTATAATCCAGGAAGAGTGAGTTCTATTTGGGAAAAATGAGATATAAACAATATTTTTGTTACAGATGATAAAAGCCGAAGTTATTGAAACCGATTTCAATCCAAGTGTAGATATCAAAACAATGTTGAAGGCTGCATTGGATAAGAGAGCTAAAGAGGTTCAAGAGGAATTTAATAAGAAACAATAAAAATGTTCTTTCGGGTTCGATTTTTGAAAAAATCAATCACTTCATTCAGTTTTCCAATGTTCATTTATTTGAGCTTGGACATCATTCAAAATTATTTTCAAACATTTCTAACCTTCTGGTAATCACAATATGTGAAAACTAATAGTTCTAAAATTTTCATCAAAAAGCAAAACATTAAATGAAAGTGTTTATTTTTATTCAGAATTTTTTTTAAAGACAACCGGTCTCCGTAATTTTCAACAAAACATATTCCGAATTTCTCAATCCAAGAACATATCTGGAATAAATGGTTTCCTCATCGGATTTTTTCAATTCACCTTCATAAACAATATTTCCATCTACAACTTGTTCTCTTAAAACTTTAGATTGACTAACTTTTTCAGGGTAATTGAAGAGGAAATTTATAAATTCATCTCGCTTTATAGGATATCCACAAGAATTCATAGTGTAACTTTCATCGATGAGATTCTGGATTTGACCAAAATCTCTAGAATGTACAGCATTGACAATTCTTGTATTGAATGTTTCAGCAATGACTTTTGGATCTTGAGTCAAACTAAATGTTTGAGAAACAAGAAGGACAACAATAGATATAATGAAGAATTTCATGATTTTCTGAAAACAAGTTTCAATCTTGGCTTATATGTGTATTTTATTAGTCTAGACATATGAGATTTTTTTGTTTGAAAAAATGGATTTTATGTTTTTGTAAACGTGTACTAGCAAGTATGATTACAAAACATAACCCAAAAAAATGTTTTTCTGCTTATAATCAAAAACATCTAGAGGTTCATCATGTCGTTTTAGAAACTACAACAAAAATCGAGAATCAAGGCAACTTTTCTGTCATTTTCTATTTTCTGACTTCTATGAAGTTTATATTACGCTCTGTCATTATTCATGTGTCTGTCTGACATTTTAAAAGATCAAACTTATTTGAAGATCGCTAAAAAACCATCAGAATACATTTAAAATATCAGAAATCTGAAAAAGGAAGAGTTTAATTTTTCAGCTGCATTCTGATAATTCAGATATGCAAAATTGTGGTGTGGAACAAGATCTATCACAAAAATTTATGTGATTTATGAATAGAAAGAATGTTATTTCCTGGAAAAACGGAAAATATGGGTTTCACAAATATTTTTATTCAGAAATGGCAACAAAAAATTTTTTGCAAATTATTTATACTTGATTCTCATTGACAAATCCGTCGTTTTCAAGAACATCAGCATTAATAATCATGATCAAAAGAGCCAAGATTAGACATTTAAAATAGTTCAGCATTCTGAATAGTTTCTTAATTTTTCATCAAAAGAGAAAATCTTTTATAATAGTTCAAAACGTCAATTATCATAATTATTTATTCATTTATGTTGATTAAAAATGTGAGAACTGATTATTTATTCATTGTTTAAAACATTATTGAAACTTGAAGAATCATAATCGTTGAAACCTCGAGTTTTGCGCCAAAGACGTTGACGCCAAGCAGGACCATAATTGGCTAAAAAAACACACAGGTTTGGATAAATTATGAATAAAATAAATAACTAACCCATCATTCGATATTGCGCTTCAACAATGATCAAAACCAACAACAAAACAAATAAAAAACGAAGTGACATTCTGAAAATGATGAGAATATAATTGAATGACTAAAAATTGAGTGCGAAAAAAGTTTCAAGAAGCAACTTTCATCAGAAAGTAATTAAATTTAGCGAGTAAAAGTCATGGGTAGAACTTTTTTATGTTTTCTCTCGACGTTTAAATATCCAGATGACATGCACTTTTCAGAACATCATAACAAATATTTCAAACTTTCCTGAAAAAGGAATGATTAATGGGTTTTCTAAAAAAAATTTCGAAAATATATTTGGAGAGGAAGTAATAATGAAAAATGAAATAGACAAGCATCTTTTATAGTTTTCAAGACCTTCGTCATTTTCACCTGTTCTCAAAATGATCTACTATGATATCATTTCACCTGGACCAGGTCAGCTGAATTATTTATTTATTTTTGAAATTAATTTTTGCAGCTGCCCAAAAAGTATAGGTAAAAGGTCTTACAGTAACCCAAAACCCAATTTACTTAACTCCAATAAATGAGAAGAAAGAATGAGAAAAATAAACGAATTTGAGAAACAAAACAATACGGTCACACTATTTTTTCTCGACTACTTTCATTAATCCATTAAGTACTCGAATATAAAAGGAAGTATGTGTTTTTGGTTTTATTTTATTTGTTTTGCTGTTTATTTCACTTTCAGAAGAATAATGGCCAGCTTTATATTTGTTGAGTTATTCATTTTGGCTGCACTTTTGTGTCGAGTGACTTTGGCTCGAGGAAGATATGAATTTATCGAAGAAGCTGATCTACCCGCATTTTATTCGTGAGTAAAGAACATTCAAAGCGATATAGGAAGTGTTTTAATTTTTTTTTTTGACAAACAGCAATTCCAAAAATACCCATACTATAATTAAAATAATTATGGCATTGAAACTATATAGAAAAGTCGGCGAGAAAAAACATTGAAAAAACTCAAAAAGAAAATTCAGAGTTGTTTTCCAAGTCGTAAAAATGTCTAGTTTTTTTCAACACCCAAATTTAAACCCTGGACTTTTCCTACTCCACCTACATAAAAACGTGATTTCCGGTGAGATTTCGAGAAAAAAATGCTGGAATGGGGAATGATGAGAAATAAAATTCGAATAAAAAACAACTAAATCCTGTTTGAATAATTCATTGTATTCGTTCAAATACAAATAGGCTCAAAAAAAGAAAAACGTCACGAAAATACCCGATTTTATAGAATCTCGAAATCTTTTCACACAAAGCTTATTTTTTGAAGAAAATGTGATTTGTTGCTCAAGGTTCAAAAATTTTTTGATTCATATAATAATGCAAGTTTTTTCCCAGAATGCGATCTGCACAGATGGCTCAAAAAGCACAACTATCTCCAGCTCAATTGATCCAAGCTGATTACAATCCATATCTTCCTTATCATTTCTATACACCAGAAGCCGCTTCACCAGCAATTCCAGCCCCAAATCCTTATCAACCAATGGCTCTTTATTATCGTCCAACTCATCAACAAGCTCCTCCTCAACCAGCTCAACAATTTGCAGCAACTCGAGCATCACCTGTTCAATATCATCCACTAGCATATTTTCATGGAAATCCAGCTCAAATGGTACCAAATAGTTCGACACCTTTAAAAAAGAAAACAGTCTAAAATATATTAATATGATGAGTATTTATGTGTACATTTTGATGAACCAATGAAGTATTTTAAACAAAATTATTAGCAGTTAACACGATTGTGATAAATGATATCATCTTTGAATGATCCACCATCCGTGAGTTTTTTCGACGCCAAAACACAAAGTTCGCGAGAACTGAAATAATAAAAATATTTTTGTGTTCAAAAAGGAAGTGATGAAGTTCAAAAAACCTACATGTCAAACGCGACTGCTTGACATTTTTTCTGTCGAACCAAACATTTTGTGCAAATTCTACACATATCCGTGCATTGTTCCAATGAATATGATTTGACAACACGAAGAGCTTCCATTTTCCCAATTGGTCGAACTTCTCTGAAAAAATGTTTTGTGCTCTGTATGTTGTGTTTTCGTGTTGTCTTGTGATATTGCAAGTGTGTATAATGTCAGGTTTATATCGAATAAATAGAGATCTATAATTTCCGAGTTACTCACCTAAAACAAGACTTGATTCTTGTATCACGTAGCCGTCTTCCATATTCTGCTTTTTCATTATTAACCACGTTATAACTATCAATAATTTTAGCATTAACTGGTTTTGGTGTAGTTGTTGTAGTTGTAGTTGTAGTTGTGGTTGTTGGTGGAGCTGTCAAAATATCTTCTTGATGTTCATTGTTAACACTTTCTGATGGTCCATCATATCCCGAAAATTCAACAGAAGGTGCACCAGTTGATGTAGTGCTTTGGAGAATTGTGCTCAATGTTGGTGGAGCTGGTGACTTGGCAGAGCCGAAAAGTTCCACTTCCTCATCTTCCCCGCCAAATTTGGAAGAAGCTTTGAAAACATCCGATGGTTTGACAACAACTTTTTGTTCCTCGTCAACACTGTCCAAACATTTATTCTCAAGATAAACTGCTTTTTCATCATCAATATACAAATCAGGAATATCTGATTTTGATTGTGAAGCAAGAATACATTCCTTATCTTTTTCGTAAAACATTGCACTTTTACAAGTGATTTCAAACTTGGAAGAAGCAGAAGAGCAATGTTGTTGACAATCTTCAACACTTTTTACATCTCTAACCAATTGATCAACAATTCCAATCAAAACTTTTCCACGAACTGTTGTGAAACAAGCAGATTCAACAGCTGCAGCATCTCTTCGAACTGCAGAAGAAGGTTTATCAAAACATGTTCGATGATAATAATCTGACATTGGATTTTTCACAATTTTCACTTCAGATTTGGATTTGCCGTTGAGTTGACAAACTTGAGTTTTTCGGGAATATGTTATTGATCTGTAAAAGTTTATCCCACAATTAGTGTTTTTTCAATTAAATAATCAAACTTTGAATGATAAAATACGCTTCAAAAATTTCTTTCAAAGTTCATCCAATTTGTCTGTTTTTTTTTAATGTAAGATACTCAGAATTTCGAAATGTGAAATGTTGCGAACAAATCTAATTATATAAATCTTTTGTCGAGAATCTTTCTTTGAGATGATATTTGTCAAATAATATGTTTAGACCTTTTTTTACAGAATTTTTAATTTAGAAATTTGGTTTTCGGCCGGTTCAAAACACGAATTAGGCATAAATGTTAGATGAGCATTCATGGCAACATTTTTCATCTTTTTGAAAATTTTCAATTTATTCACCAAAAAAACTCACTTGCAAGCCATTCTTGGCATTTCCAAGCACGCAGTGAAACATTTTGATTGAGTCAATCCACGAAGTGATAAAAGTGGTCGAGCAAAAAGTGATTTATTTGGCGATTTGTCAAAACACAATCTCGCCGCTTTCAGACACCCGAGAAATAAAAAAATACATAACAAATATTTGGACATTTTTGTATTGGGTTTCACTTCAGAATTTCTTCTCAAGTTTTTTCTCACTTAAATTAAACCAGGTTTTTATATACACAGTTTGTTGCAGTAGTGACCTCCACTTATTTCTAGTTTCTTTCTTCGTTTCTTCCGATTTTGAGAGTTTTCTTAACCTTGAGATTCTTCGTTTTTCTGAAGTTGTGAGTAAAAATGCAAAAAAAAAACACAAAATTCATCAATGATGATTGTTGTTTACTCGTGGTCTCAATGCATTCGATAAATTGTGCAATTCGATTGAACAAAATATAAATTATGGTCTTTGTATTTTTTTTTCAAGTTTTTTTGAGAAAATATGAATTCTGAGAAGTACAATATACATTTAAATTATCTTGTTTTTCTTTATTTGTTTATTGAAAAAAATCAGAAAAACATATAGTCATCCCAAAGGTATAAATAAAATAATTGGTAGACATAAAAATATTTTTAGGACTTTAGTATCTTTTGATTGGCTTCGTTTCTTTGTTTGTTAGGAAATACTTTCAAGAGGTTCAGAGTTCCAAATTTGAGCAATACAGAAAAAAACCGGAAGTTTTTGAAACTATTAAAGTTCTCATATTTATTATTCAGTCGGGTATTCATCTGCATCCGCCCTTTTGATCCCAGACCATGTTTTTTTTTCATTTTTGAAAAAAAATGTGATCCAAAGGTGACTGAAAATTTTATGAGAGTTCTGGTTCTATGGAAGTAATTTAAAAATATGATCCAATTCCAATTATTGCGCAAAATTAATTCGTTTAATGAAATTCCGGAGACTCTAAGATGTTGGATTAGAACAAAAGGGCATTGCGACAAAATTTGTATTCAGTTTTTTGACGTCTTCTCTTTTTTTTACTTGAATGACTTAACTGAATTTCAAGAATGGGCCAAAGATTCACTTGCCTTATTATTAATTTGATATGTGATGTTTTAAATTTTCAACATCAAAATTAAACATTTCCATGAATTATTGATGATATAAATTGAATGTATTTTTTGTTTGTGACGTATAAAACCTAACAATTATTTAGTATTTTTTCATCCATCTTTTATTTTGCAGTAGATTTGATTAATACTAATTAAGATGTTTTGTATTTTTGCAAATCTAGTATTTTTAAGAATCTCTAGTTAAAGGAAAGTCGTTTTCTTGAAAATTATAAATTAGTATGAAGATCAGTTCTGGAATAAAATTTTGCTAATTTATTGTCTTTGATAAATATTTCTCCAAAACTACAAAAAATGCAATTTTCGTCAGAACAAATCTAATTTTTTCTTGTGATCGAAATGGTTTTCTTTCTAGATAACACACGCCCATTTTAATCACACTTCTTAACTCAAAAAATTCATAAAAGGTGAGTTTTTTGTGAAAATGATGTTTGGTTTTTGACGAACATCATTTTTTCGACAGAAAAACAGAAACAGACTTTAGAAAATTACCCTCGTTTCAACAAATACTCGAAAATAAACATTAAAACTCCGCCTCAAGCGATCTACGGCACAAAAAAGTTTCACACCAGATTTTTTTCTTCTCTGTTCATTTCCACCAACTTCAATTCCGTGTGCATTTATTTTTTCCTCATTTAGTTTGTGGGTTGGAAAAAATAAGTCTGCATTTGACATTGCTTGCAATTATTTATTCGTTTTTCTCACCATCACGTATGATTTTTTGAATTGTGTTTTTTTTTAGATTCTGATGGATCAAATAATCAAATATGGTGGAATTGATAATATTCCGTTATATAATTGCAGGTGAGAACTTTTTTGAATACGGCTCTTTTTTGGAATGACTTGTTCTATTCTACAACAAGAGCTGAACAATAATTTTATTATCAAAAAAATTCAATCCCGAATACCCTCCTAACTTCCTTTTGAATACATTAAATAAATTATAGTTCTATGACCCCTGAAGAATGGCTAATTCGAGACGGAAAACATCAACCAGTTCTTGGAACAATAAGTCTTGCTTATGGAATTCTCATTGATCTTCTATTTATTCCAACATTGATTGCGATGATGTCAAGAGACTTAATAAAACTGCCATGTTATAAACTTATGTTTTTTATTGGAGTCGTGGATATTTTTGCAATAGGTTAGCAAACTTTCCTAAAATTTTTTAAATTCTATATTTTACAGGGGTCAACTCAATAATCACTGGTTACCTAGCAATTGAAGGAGCTGTTTATTGTACTCATCCTCATTTGATATACATTTCTGGAATGGCTGGTCTTGGTCTTTGGTGTTGTTCATGTCTCGCAAATATTATGCTTCTTGTCAACAGAATTCTCCATTTAAAAAATGCGCGACTTTCGAATCTTATTTTTCGCGGAAATCGGACTTTTTTCATTATTTGTATTCCAGTGATTTATGGTTTATTCTTCGTTTTTTTTACACCGACTTGTGTTTTTTCTTCGAAATTGTATGCGTGGTTTTACGATCCAAATATATTTGCGAATCGTACTGCGGAATATACAAATTATGGACATGGATTCAATAATGTTATGATCATTGTTGTTATTTGTGTTTTGAACATTTATATTGTTTTCGATTTGATGAAAACTTCAAAAGGAGCAACGAAGAAGAATTGGAAGGTTTGTAGATGCTTTAAAAAAATGAACGATATATCCGAAATATTCCTAAATTCAGACTCACTCAATTCTCTACCAAGCTATTTTGATTTGTGTAATCAATCAAATTTCCTCTGGAATTTACGTGGTGATGAACTTTGTCGAAATGCCCCCTTGGGTAACAATATTTGCGCATTATTTATGGCAACTCGATCATAGTTGCCCACTCATTATCTACCTTACTCTAAACCCTACAATGCGGCGAAGATTCTGGAATACACTTCGAAAAAATTCGGTTGGAACTATGCCAAGTAGAGAAAGACGAACAGTCGGAGACTACAGTGTTGGATGAAAATATACATGTTTTTAAATAATTTATTTGTTTCGGCAGATCACAAAATAAAAACGATTCGAAAAAAAATCAATTCTTATGAGGAAATTGTTGATTTTGTCCAACTTTTAATGACAAATGTTTTCAAAGTAGTTCGGAAATCTTTGATTATATAAATTACCCCAAATTGGTCAAATGGTGGATAGATTGCCAAACAGCACATTGAAATATTAGCCAGGGGACCCAATCCTAACTTGAAAACAGGAGAAATGAAAAGCAGTTCTGCTGGTATATAAATGAGTAGGCTTGGAATGGTTGCTTGAATCATCAGAGCAATCAATAATTGTTTCTGGAGATATCTCGTTTTCTCACTCATTGTAAACATCGTTTTGCGATGTTTAAGTTTGATGTAGGACATTATTCCAAAGAATAACATTGATGTATAGCACGTCATCATTCCGAACATTAATATCCCAATTGTTACCCAAACACCAATTGGTTTCTTATTTTCTAATCCTTGGTAGAAAATCGGACCATTATATACAACTTCTTCCATTCTCAAACCATAAGATTTTGCAAAATCGTATCGTAGATGTTCAGTGAGATAGTCGTTTTCTCCAAGAAATGTGTATTTGAGAACAACAATCGAAAAACCAAAGAAAACAGCCAATGCGATCCATAAATACAAACGTTTTCTATCGAACCAATGAAGCTTGGAAGTGCTTAAAAATCTGATATTTGGTCCGGGTTAATGAGTACAGTGAAGATTCGTACTTAAAATACGCTTTGCTCCTTTTTCTAATTTCCGGTAGTTTGTATTATTTCTAAAAAGTACTTTCAGTATAAAAATAATAAATTTTTTAATTTCAAAGTTCATCATCCAAGCGTAAAATAACTTACTGCCACAAAGAGATGTATCGATAGAAAAAATGAATGCAAAGAATCGCAATCTGAGTTGTATACATCCAACAAAATTGTACTGAAAAATTACTATCCCATCTCAAAATGAACTATAATTTCAAATAAAACAACTCACATAGAAGAAAAGGAGCAAACTTCCGATTTGAACCCTTATATTCACGAAATAGCACGTAGGATGCATTTGTACTATGTGCTCGCTAGACAAAACATTTAATTATTAAAAAACATTCTTCGAAACTTACCATGTGTGACGAAAAATTTGTTGTTGAATAAATCATTTGAACAAAACAACAACTTATCATTAGATATTTGTAAGTTCCAAGTTTGTTGTGTTTATAGGATAACAACAAAGTAAGAAGAATGGAATTTGTTATTAATGAGAGTATTGCACCGATTGTTTCTGAAACTGCCACAAAATCCAAGAAAAACGCCATTTTTTCCTGAAAAACAGATTTGGAAAGTGAAAACTTTTAAAAAAGAAACATTAAAACAAACAAAAATATAAATTCCAAATACATATATTAAAAATCTTTTCATCGCATTCACTGAAAAAATTGTCAGAAACAGGACGTTATATTTCCTCTGAATTCAAAAATGTTTTCTGAATATAATTGAAATTTATTCAGAAAAAAATCAAAACACAGCAAAAATTCTTTAAAAAATAATTCTAAGATTATATAAGGCAATGATCATTGCCAATGTGTGTTCTTTTCTAATACACTTTTTAGATGTAAATGAAGCATTTTTGAGAAGGAAATGAATTTTTATACGTTTTTTTTCATGCTTAAATATTTGAAAACAAAACAAAAATAATGAACTGAACTAATAACATCAAGAATTTATTTTATATGCAATTTTAAAATCTCAAGAGAAATTTAGAAATTTGGTCGGTGATATTTTAAAATTGAACTGTCTGAGCAAGTTTTGAAACTACTACAAAGATACATTTTTTGTAAACTATGTCATTTTCCCAGAATTTTGATGATTTTGCAAACTTTGTATGGTCAGCATATTTTTACCATGATTACCTTGTCTGTTTTTACCTTGTCTGAACAGTCTAACAAAGAACACATATTGCTCTTGATTTGTACACCCTAGGGCCTAAAGCGATATTTTGGAAAATAATTTTTTCGTCTTTTGAATTTAGTTCTGAATTCAAAAAATCAGAAAATTAAATTCGAAAAAAACACACACATGTTGTATAAATTATGAAGAACTCCCTTAAGAACATACGAATGAAAAATGAGAAACAGTTTTTGTTAAAATCATGTCACCCCTATCAAAAATTTCCACTCGAAAAATTTATCGGAAGATTATTTCTCACACAAAATATTCAATCAATGTTCTCTTGAAGTACTATTACCAAATGCACTTATTATTGTGAGAAAGTTTATGAGAAGTTCCTTATTTCATTTTGTCTGGTCAAAAAATGATAAACTTGGAGCCTGTTCGTTGGCCAACTTATATTTGGTATGGAATGTCAATCATCACTATTCCCATTTATCTTTTAGTAGTAATTTGCTTACTGAGATTACGTATGATTTCAAAAATCTATAAAACCACGTTTTACACTTTACTATTACAACATGTGAGTTTTTAATCGATTGTTACATTTTCAAAAAAATATATATAAATATCCAGAGTCTAGCTGATCTTCTAACAATGTTCTTCTATTTCATTCTAATGGTATTACGAGAATTTCAACCAATTCGTCAATTTTATTTCGATTATCAAGAATATTATATCGCCTCGGCATCTTATAATTTCACCTATTATTTTTTATATATTCGATGTTCTGGAATTATACTACTAACAATTCAAAGATTCATTATCATCAATTCGTCAGGGTCAAGATTTAGTCATGTTAGTGAAACTTTTGAAAAAACATCATCAAATATCTTAAAATTGCAGAAAGAAAACTAAATTGAAAAATATTAAATAGATGTGCAGAATAAAATTAAAATATAATTATTTTCAGGCTGTTCAGTCTACAAGCACTTGGAAAATTATATTAATTTTGTGGTCTTTTCCAACAATCATCAGTTTGGTAGTTTTGAAAGATACTGAAATAAGATACAACAATGTTGAAGATATGGCTCTCATTGTTGATAGATCTCTAACTATGGTGAGAAAAAATGATAAATTCTTGTTGAAATTTATAAGTTCAGCGAAACACAACTATGGGATTGTGCATAACAAGTATGACATGTTTTATATGCAGTGCACTCTATGTTTCAATTGCTTATTCGATCAGAAAAAGAACATCACTCACAAACAATAGTCGTTCTCTTCGAAGAGAACTTCTAGTTGCCATTCAAATATTCATTCTTGTGATTGCTTTCTTCGGAGTATTTCTCTATTGTGGTTTTCAAAATTATTTTACTAGAAACCGTGATGTTCTTGGAACCGGTCCTATTTATTTTATGCGCTCTGTTTATCCATTAGCCAGTGGAATATTATCCTATCTAAATCCATTTTGTATTCTATTTCTCAATAAAGAATTTTCAAATCAAGTTAGACAGATGGTTATTTGCAAAAAACTTGTTGTGGTAAGTGCACCTATGTCAAAATATGTTGTTCAATGTTATCCGAACAGATTTCTACAATATCTACAGTACCTTCAATGTCAAATCGAACATCACCAAATCTCAAATTCTAAAGAAGTGTACAAATCAGAATCAAAACATAACGTTGTGTTGTTTTTTTTGCTGTGAAGTCACGAGATCAGTGCTACTCATAATATTCAAGTTACAAAGACCTTCAAATGATGTCTGATCAGTTCTATATTTTTTAAATGTTAGAAGTTCAATTTATTTATTTTTGTATAAAAGATGTTTCGGAATAATATTGCCTACATTTCATAGATTTTTTGTCATAATAGCCTGGGTCGAAAAATATACATTTTTGTAGAAAAATACTATTATGGAACTACACATCTCTAGCTTCATATTCATTTTGTGTACTACAGCATATATGTACACAAAATGAATGCAAAGATTCTCAATACCTAATCGATCTTTGAAAAAAACCAATACTCAATGAGAAAATTTGTTCCATTGATCAAAACTGATCTAAATGATTTTTCAACTTCCTGTTGTTGATTTGAAAAACAAATTCACACACTTGCTATTATTATAAACAATATATGCAATTGTTTAACACAATGATTTAGATTTTGTTAGCTCTCGTATTCAATAAAACAACTCGAACTTACTAAAAATGTTTTTTTTTCAAAAATTGAATCAATATTTCAAATACTGAAAAATATTGCTACTCCAATTTCAGTAGCCTCCTTTGAAAAAATATGAGTTAAACTACTGTAGTCAATCTCATGATATAAAAATCATTGTTAGTACAACTACATAAAATCAGTGACTGTGTGAACAAAAAGTTTGAATGTACTTTTACGTTCTGAGATAGCCGTTTTTATTCTTTCATTCAAAGATTTTTAACATGACTCAATTGACGTATAATGTTGTGATGTGTGAATAAACTCAAGTTCATAAAGTATTTTCTTTCAGTGTTTCATATTTTGAAATGATTACGGAATATCTTTATGCAGTTCGCTGGCCAACTTATATTTGGTATGGAATGTCAATTATTAGTGTACCAATTTATCTGATAGTTGTCATTTGTCTTGTGAAACTTCGTCGAGTACAAAAAAATTATAACACAACATTCTATACATTATTGCTACAACATGTCAGTTTTTTATATTTCAAAGATTTCAAAATAATTCTTTCAGAGTATAGCCGATCTTTTCACCATGTTTTTCTATTTTGTTTTAATGTCACTTCGAGAGGTTCAGATAATTCGTCAATTTTATTTTGATTACCAAGAATATTACATTGCCCCAGCTACTTATACTACAACTTATTTATTTATTTATATACGATGTTTTGGTATCATACTTCTTACATTTCAGCGTTTTGTGATAATAACAGCTTCATCGTCGGATTTCGCTCATGTAAGTTAAACAAATGAATAGGACAGTGTTTTGATACTATAACCTTTCTTCAGTTTGAATTTTAAAAGATTTTTAGGCAATTCAAGAAGCTAGTACGTGGAAAATTGTTCTGGTATATTGGTCTGTGCCATGTTTAGTCAGTCTAGTGGCTTTAAAACATATAGAAATAAGATTTGATAGTCCGATTGAAATGAATCTCATTATTGATAAATCGACGATAATGGTGAATTTTTTAAAGTGTTAACTTGTCGAAACTGTTATATTTGTAGAAAAATACAGTGATGGGATTATGTGTTACAAGTTTTACATTTTTCACGTGTACCGCGGTTTATATTTTGATTGCTCATTCAATAAGAAAAAAATTATCAAGTTCACCAAACAGTCGATCTCTTCGAAGAGAAACTCTTGTTGCTCTTCAAATATTCATTTTGCTTGTCGCATTCTTCGGAGTATTTCTATATTGTGGGTTTTTGAATTATTTTTCAATGAATCGAGAAGAATTTGGTTATGGCCCGGTTTATTTCATGCGATCTATTTATCCGGTTGCCAGTGGAATGCTTTCATATGTCAACCCATTTTGTATTTTATTTTTAAACAAAGAATTCTCCACGCAAGTTCGAAGAATGATAACTTGCAAAGAACTTGTTGTAGTAAGCGAAACTAACAAGAAAAAATAAACTTGAATGATATTTGCAGACAAAAACATCAACAACTTTATCAATTGCTAATCGAGGATTAACAAATGTAGCTACTTATTAAAACGATTTTTTTAATAAAAAAGTTTTCGATTTTTAGAACTTTTATTATTATAAAAGAAAAGGAAGCTATTCTCCTTTTTTCTATGATTCAGCTGATTTTAAAAGTGACTCATTTTACCAATTCATGTGATAGAGATAACCTAATGACTCGGTGATTTTTGCATTTTGAAATCATGAGTTATTGAACTTTTGTTCATAGAAAAAAATGAATTTCAATTTCTGAAAAGAAAATGGAACAGTTCTAACGATACCGATTGTTATCAAAAGTCTGACAGACTCGAAAACAGAGTTACTTATGATTGCGGAAAAAACAGAATTTACTCAATAAAAACAAATGTAATAAATTTACATATGACTTTGCACCACATTTTTGTTATTAGTTATAGATTTAGTTAAATGGTTACCAGCAAATGTTATTCAAATACATAATATTTTCTTTGAAAAAAGGTGTTCTTTGAGAAAAAACCAAAACATGATAGAGTTGAATGCAGTTACATGGCCAACTCATATTTGGTACGGTATGTCAATTATAAGTGTTCCAATATATATTATTGTTGTAATTTGTCTAATAAAACTTCGATACGTTTCTAGAACATACACTACAACATTTTACACTCTACTTCTACAGCATGTAAGTATAAAAACTTTTATATATATACATTTATTGAATCAAACGACTACATATAATAATAGTAAGAGGAAGAGAAGAGAGAATGACAAATTTTTCACACGTAGTGGTTATATTTCAAAAACTACTCCAGAGTTTTGCGGATTTATCTACCACTTTCTTCTACTTTGTTCTTTTCATTCTTCGAAAAATCCAAATAATTCGTCAATTTTATTTTGATAATCAAAATTATCTCATTGCCGCGGCAACTTATTACTGCACTTATATTTTTCTCTATCTTAGATGTTCTGGTATTATTTTGCTTACATTTCAGAGATTTATAACTATTGTATTTCCATCTTCAAGATTCACACATGTAAGAAAAATCAGGATAAAAAACATAACATCTTTCAATATTTCTAGGCGTTTCAAGAAGCCAAATCATGGCAAACAATATCATTATATTGGAGCATCCCAATTATATTCGAGATTTTAATTTTAAAAAGTGCCGATGCCAAGTTTGATGGATTACAAGATATGGCAATTGTTGTGGACAAATCAGTTATAAATGTGAGTTTTCCATTCAAAGTTAATTTATGATTCAAATTATTCAGTACAATACAACATTGGCTCTTATTGTGAGCAGTTTTACATGCTTACTTTGTGCAACATTTTATGTTCTAATCGCAGTATCAATCAAGAAAAAAACCGGAATTTCAACTAAAAAATTTCAAAAAGAGAAAATAATCGCAATCCAGATTCTGATTCTTCTAGTTGCTTTTCTAGGTGTTTTCGTTTATTTTGGTTTTCAGAATTATTTTTCGAGAACTGGAAATGTATGACGAATTCAATAATCTAATTATAAATGCTAACACATCTGTTTTTTAGACTGGTCCTGTGTTTTTCATGAGATCCATTTATCCTTTACCAAGTGGTGTTCTATCGTATATCAATCCATTTTGCATACTTATTTTGAATAGAGACTTTACAACTCATGTTGCAAGAATTATAACTTGCAATACACTGAAAAAGGTCGGATTCATTTTCAATATTAAAAAAACTATTATTTTTAGCTCGATACAACAGTTTCAACAGTTCAATCAACGTCTTTTAAAGGAATTAAAAGAGTGAAATTTTGATCGATCTCTGCAAACAAAAACTAATTAATTTTTTAGTTTTCCCACACAAAAATTCCTTGTTTTCATCTAGTCTCCTTCCTCATTTTTCTAATATGTGATTTGACGATTTTGTGTTCTCATTACGTCTCGTGTACAAGTTCATTAATGCTTGAATAAATTTTTACCAAATATGAAATTGTTCAATAATTTTCAGTTCCGATTTAATGGAAAACTTGCGAGCTGTAAATTGGCCAACATATGTTTGGTATGGAATGTCAATTGTCAGTGTTCCAACATACATCGTAGTTTTGATAAGTTTGATAAAACTTCGAAAATTTTCAAAAGCATATCGAACTACATTCTACACACTCCTCATACAGCATGTCAGTTCTTTCATTTTCTAATTATTCGAAAAATAGATTTTCAGGGTTTTGCTGATTTATCAACAATGTTTTTCTATTTTCTACTTTTCACACTTCGCAAAATTCAAACAATCCGTCAATTATATTTTGATTATCAGGAATATTTTGTAGCCGAAGGAACTTATAACTTCACATATTATTTTCTAGCTGTAAGATGTTTTGGTATCAATCTTTTGACTTTTCAAAGATTTATAATAATTGCGGCTCCATCTTCAAAAATCACACATGTGAGTGAATAAAGTTCATCTAGTCTGAATTCAATTGTTTGTTTTAAGATAATTCAAGAAGCTAGTACTCCATCAATTGCATTTTTCTATTGGTCATTTCCAACTATATTTAGTGTATTATTTTTGAGTGGAGCTCACCCAACTTTTGATAGTGTGGAAGATATGGCAATTGTTGTAGATAAATGGGTTATTACAGTAATAATTTCATAATGGTAAAACAAAACTAAACATGTCAATCCTTTTTTCAGCGGAATACTACAATGGCATTAGCAATAAGTACTTTCACGTGTTTGGCTTGCACAACAATTTATATTTTGATAGCTTGTTCAATTCAAAAACGAACTGGAAATTCCTCAAGTCAGAGTTTTCAAAAAGAAAAACTCATTGCTATTCAAATTTATATTCTTGTTATCGCGTTTTTCGGAATATTTTTCTATTTTGCATTTCAAAACTATTTTTCAAGAATAGGAAATGTTAGTTATATCTTCATTTGAGATAAAGATCTCGATTTTTCAGTCTGGTCCCGTGTTCTTCATGAGATCCTTGTATCCTCTTCCAAGTGGTGTACTTTCTTATATCAACCCATTTTGTACATTATTTTTGAATCGCGAATTCACAACACAAGTGAAAAAGATTATAACGTTTAGAAATATTACCGTGGTAAATCAAAAAAAATATGAAAGATCTGCTTATTTTCATATATTGAATTACAGAACAATACAACTGTCTCGGTTCTATATTCGTCAACAAGAAAAATAACAAAAATAGGAGTGCGATAAAAATAAATGAAAAATAACATTTCATAGATTATTTTTTCGGGAAGTTCTAATTGTATGTTTGATTGTGAATAAAATTTGGGGGTTGTGATCGAAGTTATTTTTTTCGTGGCACACATTTTTGATTTCTTAATAAAATGGAAAACTGGAGAATAATTTTATGGCCAATTCATATTTGGTACGGAATGTCGATTATTAGTATTCCAGTTTATATTACAGTAGTTATATGTTTATTGCGACTGCGATATACTAGTAAAGATTATAATTCAACATTTTACACACTACTTTTACAGCATGTAAAGTTTGAAAAATCAAGATAAAGAGAATAAAGTTATACTTTATAGAGCTTCGCAGATTTATTCACAATGTTTTTCTACTTCATACTTTTTACACTTCGAAAAATTGAAGTTATCCGTCAGTTTTATTACGATTATCAAAGCTATTATATTGCTCCAGCAACATATAATTTTACGTATTATTTTTTGTACATAAGATGTTCTGGTATTATACTTCTGACACTTCAACGAGTAGTTTTTATAACTGTGTCATTTTCAAAAGTAGCAAACGTGAGTTCTTAAATTTAAATTGAATTAACTTTTTTATATCAAGTGGATGAGAGAAATGAACAAATGGAAAGTGGTCCTAATTTATTGGTTGACTCCAACAATTATAAGTATTGTAGTTCTAAAAGATGTTGATATTGTTTTTGACGATATCAATAATATGGATGTTATTGTGGATAAAGAAATAATAATGGTGAGATAAAAAGCTTTACAAAGTCAGAAAAACTTCAACTTTTGATTACAGAGAAATACTACAATGACACTAATTATGACAAGTATAACTTGTTTCACTTGCTCATTTTTATATGTGTATCTGATAACTTTCTTACGAAAAAAATCTTCTCAATCAAATTAATCGAAGAGAAAAACTAATTGCAGTACAAGTTTTTATTCTTATTCTAGGACTTTTTGGAGTTTTCATTTACAGCGCATTTCAAAATTATTTTTCAAGAACGGAAAACGTGAAAAACTCGAAACGTTTTTAAATAAAAACAAAAGATAATTTTCAGGATGGCCCTGTCTTTTTCATGAGATCAATATATCCGATTCCAAATGGTGTTTTATCTTATCTCAAAGGGTTGGTCCTCCGCCAAGGAATCTTGCTTGGTTTAGATAAGAATAAGGTGCTCCTGGAAGGTTCCAGTTTTAGAAAAAATTCTAGTATCAATTCAGCCCATGTTTTTCCTCAAAAACACAAGCGAGTTAAAACCTACGAAATAAAGCATGTAAATGCGCTCTAGCGCACAACTTGTTTTTGAATTTTTGTGTGTGTGTTTGCACACAACTTTGAAAATAACACGGTGACGCCTTTTTGCAGACGATTTTTTCACCAGGAAAGCACCAACCCTTCAACCCATTTTGTATTTTATTTTTAAATAGAGAGTTTCGGAAAGAATTTATAAAATTTATTGGATGCAATAGGATTTTATTAGTAAGTTTGAACTGAGTTTCGATCTTACTATACTAACCATTTCAGAGATCTAGATCGAAAATTGTACCAAACTCCACTTGATGATTTTTTAAATTACCCAACAAAAAACTCACAGCACATTGATTCCATTCAATCGATCACATTGTCTCCATTTTGTTTTTCTCCGCATGATCGTTTATAAACCAATTCGATGAATTCGTTCTAAATAAAAAAAAAGAATTATGAAAAAAAAACATTTTTCCAAACTCACCAAATCATATTATATCAAATACGAAAATGAAACATGCATTTCTGCAATTCTTTCCCGATAATACACGTACACTTCTAGTTCACGCTGTACAAATATTTTTGTCAAAAGTAATTAGAAAGTATTATTGCGAAAAATAACGCTATTCAAAAAATGCAAATTATTTAGATCGCTGCCAATCGATATAGGCAAAACTAAAAGATATTGAAATCCCGCCTGCTCTACAAGCAGTTGAACTTTGTGGGTCTAGGACACATTAATTTCAAAAATCTGTAGTTAATGAAGGCCAGTTGTTTTATATTTAAAATTGTTTTAAAAAATAAACATGCCACGGTATCCCGAACGCGTATTGCGCCAGCACTGCACACGCCACACACTCTCTCGTTTTCCCTCTATCTCTCATCGGTCTCTTCAGCAAATCGCACTCTCTCATATTTTTTGCGCTTATGTTTCTTTGCTGAAAAAATGCTGGAAATGCAATTTTTGTAACTGAATCGAGAATTGAGAAGACAGAGAACGCAAAATTGAAGATATTCCAAGTTGTTTTATAAAAAATGGTGGAGAATGAAAAATCGTCAAAAAAACATAATTTTTCGACCTATGAAAGCTGATTGAATGCACCAAAAATGAGCACAACTTTTCTCTAGAGAGCTCTGGCTACTAGTTGCGGGCACCGTGAAACAGGAGAGCTGAGCTGAGCTCTCTTCTAGCTGAGAGCGAAAAAAAGAAAAATTTTAAAAATCGAAGAAGGCAATTGCGCTCTTCCGCAAATATTTTCTTTTCTCTCTCATTGAACACACACTGTTTTGCAAAAATCTTTTTTTTTTCGAAAAACACGTTTCTTACATGAACCATATATTTTGCAACGTGGAATTTTATCGTTTCATTTCTGAAAACTAGGCGAAATTGAAACATTATTTTGACCTAGCAATAATTCAGTATTGTTTGCAATCATTCGACGCAAAACGTTCCGAGGTATTTTTTTCTTCGTTTCGTCTGTTTTTAGTGTTTCATTATTTTTTTATTTCACATTCTCCATTGTTAATTTGACTCATTAAGCTGTACAATACATATTTCAGAGCAAATATTCGATGAGGAAACTGAACATTGGCGGTAAATGGCGGAAGTCGCCAAAACAGACTTGGAGGAATTTCGGGAATTGAGAAATTGTATAAACCATGTAAGTATTTTATTAAAACCATCTGGAAAACGTATACGTTTGGCTAACGCAAAAATTGAACTACTGAATAAACTTGGAAATTAAATTTTTGAATTTTTGAATTTTTTGGTGGCACGATCGTTCAGGTCCTAAATTTTTTTGACGTTACATCTTCGGGGTGTGTATTTATCCTCTATTTCTAACATTTTCAGCCAACTCATCGAATATTGCACCTCACACATCAAAACCATGATCGGCAATGGAAGTTTCACAGAACTTCAGTCAATGTTCCAAGACAGAAATGAAATCGAGCACATCAGCACAAAATATCAAGAAATAACTGCAAATTTACCAAACGAGGAAGATACCTAACTGCAGATCATTACGGTTAGAGTTCTTTCGAAAAATCTATCGATTAGTCGAATTCGAACAAACTGATCTATTTTCTTAGATGAATGCAAGACAAAAGATTCAATTAGCTGAAATGATGAAAGATAGTGGAGCAAGTTTATGAAAAAATGTATGAAATTTTAAATCAGACAAAAGGAGAAGCGAGAGAAGAAGCTGATGAGATTATTACTTTGGGTTGTAGGCAATTTATTGGAAATAATTTGGGAGATGAAATTGCTGAAGAAATTGAGGATATGAGATGGTCCAGAAATGTTTCATCGCAATATAGCAAAACCTTCGAGTTTGGAATGTGAAACATATATCATCAATGTGAAAGTTGTGCTAAAGATTTCGAGATGATACATTTAAGAGTTCAAAGAGTTGTCGATTTTTCAAGAATGTAATCATAATACGACTGGGGAACAATGTGTTATAGGTCCTGAGAGATTTGAAATATATGTTTGATTTCAAATTTAATAAATTGTTCATTCTGCTCAATTGATCAGCGGCGGAACGAGGAAAATTTTTTTTCAAAAAATATGTTCTCGAAAACTGGCGGTCATCGCTGGTCAGAGAGATTGTCCGATCTAATTTTAAAAATATTATCACTAGAGCGTACAATCCCTCTGACTATCGATGACCGCCAGCTTTCGTGAATTAATTTTTTGAAAAAACATTTATCCTTATTCCGCCGCTGATTAATTCAGCAGAATTTACAATAAAACAATTCATTTATTCAAAAACATATTTAAATATCAATTTTGGGTTCTATTTGATTTGATGTAGTCTGGCGAGTTACTTTGATATTTCTCAACCGAATATAATGATATATTGCAAATAAGAAAAGGAATACAAAAGAAAGTAGAATAGTAATTATGAATGGGATAATATCTCCGTTCATTATTCAATGGATTTTTCGAGAATGACTCTGTGAGTAATTTTGAAATCAGTATAAGTTCATATTAATAATTTTTTTAAGTTTATCGAAATCATATGAAGGTATGTATGATTACAATTAAGATCTCGACTGAATTATTTTTTTTCCTTTTGACAGTTCAAGAATTTAGAAAAGGAAGTTTTTATTTATTTGAAAATCTCCAAGATATTTTCCAAAACAAGTTTTTTCTTATTTCCCCACCATTTTCCTCAAATCTCAAATTCGTTTTATTTCCCAATTCGCAACAAATTTCCTCTCCAATGACCTTTGACAACAACAAGTGAGAAAAAGAAATGAGCCTGTGTTGTTATTTTTTTCGAGGATAAAAATCGATTTGGCCAGAAAAGGCCAAGAGTGTGGCAGACATGAAAAGCGCTCTATTTTAAAAGAGGTTTTTTGCGGTTTTTGTTGTCTTGTTTTTTCTCTTTTTTTGCTTTTTTTTCTGGCATTAAAATTTATATTCTTCACAAACAATAATTCATTTATCTTTTAAAATGAAAAATAAATCATTTATAATTGGATGACTTCTTGATCAACTTCTTGAGCTTCTCCTACACTTTGAAGAACCGCATTATTTTCAAGTTTCGAATCAACATGAAGTTGATTGGCTTCGCATAGAATATTAGAGAAAATTAGGGCAAATATGAACAGGAAAATCGATGAAAATTTCATTTTATTGTGATTTTCTCAGCAGTCAAAAGCACCTTTTATGCATGCTCTGACCAATTTTTATTATGGCAAATTTGATGATTCGTTCGGGAAAATTAAATCGAGAATATTTATTCTCAAGGCATTTCAAAAAAGGAAATGAAGGATTGAACAAAACAATTTGAAAATATTCTACTGCAGAACTTCAATAAATCCTCCATCGTTGGAATTTATTCGAAAACTTGGGATTACTGAAGATTTTCCAATATCTCCTATGCTTTGAAGTTTTTCATGTCCTTTGATTGATCTTTCAATATTATAACCAGATTCTTGGGAATAAGATTGAAAGACAAAAAATATTAGAAATAATAAGAAATACCTCATTGGAAATAGTTCTTCTACTTATACATACATTATATATCGGGTTCCATAGCTATTTATATACAAGTATTACCCAAGTTGAAACCGAATTATGTTTAGGAAATAAACTAGGGTTCCAAATGAATCAAATTAGATTGCATAAATCAAGCAAATTTGATTAATCTTTTACCCTCCAACCAAAATCAGATGTCAGCAGAAAGTTCGTTTTCTCTTGTTATTTTTCTCGCGCACTTTTGCAACAACAAACTTTCGATTTTCATTATTCTTATGCAACACATTTATTTATTCACATGTTATTGAAAAACCTCTCCAATTTACCTTTTTTCTCTATATTCTCTCACTCTCGTATTCTTTTTTTGAACTTATTGGATTTTTGGACTTTTTCAGTGATTTATGGATCAAAAATAGAACAGTTTGACCTTTTTTGATATCAGTTACAAAATGATCTTGTAATTTGATATTTTTGCACTGATTTTACTGTTTATTGATTTCTTGTGGAGGAGTATTATATAAAGAAGTAACCGTTTCACTGTTATATATATTTTTAGAATCAGCTCGATTTTATTTGAAAATATTTTCAATAAGAAATAATTTGATTTACCTCTCCAGAGACTTACATATTTTTTTCGAATGACGTTCAAATTTTTTTCTAAATTTAATCGCAAAAAAGTTCTCCGTTTCAAAAAAATAAAACTGGTTCCTGAATCAAAAAATCATTTTCTCTCCTCTCATATTCCACATTTTCTGAATATAAATATTCGGAGTTCATTTCGAAATGACCAATGTGCACATACATATGTGACCAACTTGATTCAATTTGTCCTAACTCCGCCCCAAATTTTCCCTCATCCGAGACCTCAAAATTGTTCCCAGAAACAGCTGTTTCTCCCCGCTTGAGCCGCGTGGTTTTTTCTCGTTTTCATAAGATAGTTTATTGCTCTCATGACTGAACTTATTTCTTTTGTTTAAAAATTTCAAAATCGATGAGTAAGTGTCTGTTTTTTTTGTCAAAAAAACACTGATATTTACATAAACTTTTATCAGCTGAAAAACAAGATTGTTCTGGTTTTTTCAGGTATTTTTATCAACAACTAAAAAAATTCTTCGAAAAACTGCATTGAGCCAGTTTTGTTTACCCATTGTCATTTCCTTTTTTGTGAGCAAGTGAAGTAATTTAGAATCAGCTGTATAGTTAGTTAGAAAACTTTTTCCTTGTTTTCCCGAGTCTCACCTCAATTTTTGGGGGGAAAAACAGCTTCGTGACATAATAAAAAATTAATTGGGGTACTTCAAAATGTTCATGTGATTTCACTTGTAAATGAAATGAAAAATAACGGCGAAATTTCAGCGTGTCTTTCTGATTAGTCGCTGATGACCAATAGAAGTATCTATCGTTTGAACCAAATTGAAAAGTTTACAACACCTTTTTGAATATAAAAAAAACTTCCACACCACTTGAAATATTCAGAATCCGCTATCAAATTTCCAATTATTTCCAGGTAACCCAGAATAATTTATTTTCGGTAAGCTCAAATTTTCTCAGTTTTTCCCATGTTAGACACATATCTCATTTATCATTTTTTTTTTCAAACGACGCTCATAACTTCTTCTTCTTGAGGATAGAAAAATTTTGAAACTCATCGATCAAAAAATGTCACGGCATGTTTATATATAAACATATGGCCAGCAATGAACTTTCTCAAGTAGAAAAAAATTTTATTCGGTAAAATGCATCTCAAAAAAAATGAAAATCCAGATTTTTATCTCTTCAAGAATCTTACTAGCTTTGGTTTTCTTTAGTTAGTTTATTGAAAACTTTATTATTCATTTTATGTAGCTTTATTACGGTAGATGTACGGATTCCTTGTAAGTTTTTGGCTTCATATAATCTTTTTGTTTTTCTCAAAATGTATTTATGAAATGAAATGCGCTAGAAAAAATTTCGAAATTTTGGAGAAAAATAGATTTTTGGTGTCAAATTTTTTGAGCCGTTGCCAAAAAGCTCAAAATAGGAATGGTTGTTTTCTTTGTTATCTCATTATTGTTTTTTTGTTGGCAAAAAATAATTGTTCGCCATAGTAACCAAATCTGAAATTCATACGACAACATAGTTTTTGTCTGTTTTTTTTCCCAACATTATTCTTTTATTTTGTCTCTTTGGCCCCATTGTCACAAAAAATAGGATAGGCAAGAAAAATAATAGTATGTTATGATAATAAAAGTTGTATGTTGTCGAATGGTGAGTATCGTATTTCTTCTTGTTTTTGTTCGGTTTTATTCTAATGAATAACATTCGTGTGAAAACTATTTTTTTGTGTTTCAGAAGAACAAAAAACGAATAATGGTTCAATGTATGACATTTCTTTGCAAAGTCAATGAAAATTATAATATTTATAACGAAGAATGGGATCAACAGAAAATATCGAAGAAACGGAAAAATCTTTGTTGTATTTTGGCTGCTATATTATTTGGAACATTAGCTTTGATTATTATATTGAATTGTTTATTCTCGCCAAAAACTCCGAAAGCATCTTATGATCGAAAAAATGATTTCACGTTAATGGATAAGATTTATATATCTGATGCAGCTCAGAAGTTACCCAAAAAAGGAAAATTGTTTTGTTGGGTTCAAACGTCAAAGATTTATCATGATACAAGAGTTTGTTTCTTTTATTAAATATTTTTTCCATTCTCTAAAAAATTTTTTAACCTACAATTTTTAGTCTCTTGCAATCAACGAAACTTGGATTCACCGATGTGATCATGGGCAACTATTTACATCAGAAAAATTCAATGATTCTCGGATTCCGTATTCTACAGTATTTGCTGGGATCCCTGATGATTATTACAATTTGTTTTTCAAGAGTCGTTTCGCATTTCATTATATTCATAATCACATTTCTGCAGACTTTGACTGGTATTTGAAAGTGAGTCAATGAAAATTTTCATTTTTTTTTCAATTCCAAATTGTATTTTTTCAGGCCGATGATGATACATTTGTAATCGTGGAAAACCTTCAAAAATATCTTGCTCATCTGAATCCCGATGAACCTCATTATTTAGGATATGTTTTAAAACCATATTTGAAAAATGGATATAATGCGGGAGGAGCTGGATATGTATTATCACGAGCCGCACTCAAATTATTTGCTGAACATTTGTATTATAATGAAAGTGCATGTCCAGATGATATTTATGAAGATGTTGGAATTGCGAGGTTGGTTTGAATATTATTTTAGAAAACTTGTTAAAAAAATCTTATCAGTTTCTTTTCAGATGCCTTGCAAGTGCTGGAATATATCCTGAAGACACACGGAATTCCAAAGGTCAAAATCGATTCAACACATTTTCACCGTCAAACACTTTTCATCAACTGAAAGCAAATATTGAATGGGTTAAATACAAAGAAAATATGGTGAGCTTTCTTTCTTATTGCCAAAATTAAAATTCAAAATCAAAATTGTTTCAGGGTTATGATGCATTCGCCAATGATTTGATCTCATTCCATCATTTAACACCAGATGAAATTCGTTTATTTGATATTTTACTTTATAGAACAAAAATTGCATAGATTTTGATAATTCAACGTTTAGATTTTCATTTAGCTCTTTTCTTGTTCATCTCTGTGATACGATTTATATGATCATTTTTCAAAATTACGTGTACATTTGACATATCAAAAACTTTAATAAATTATTTTTTGTTAATTTTTCAGGTGAAATTATAAATTTTTAAATGGTTTTTATAATAATGTTTTTTTATTTATTTTATTTTACTTCGAAAATTATTTCTCTCACTGCAAAAAAACACACATTTCTCCACATAAAATTTAGGCTCCGCCCACAACACACATTGAAGATAGCAAACCACACAGCTCGTTTTTCGTCGGCCGCTTGAAAGATAGAAAAGAAGCGGGAGGCAAAAGACGAGTGAGGGAATGATGATGTTCTGTTGTAGGAATCTCAATGATGGGGCTATTCATGTTATTTTTCAACGCTGAGAAAACGGGAGAAAAGCGGAGAAAACCTATTCAGGTAGGCTGAGAAAATACGAAAAAAGCGGAGAAAATGTATTTCCTCCGCATTTCTCCTGTTTTCTCAACATGCTGAGAAAATACATGAATAGCCCCATGAATGAATGTGATCTAAAAACGCAGTAAATTCACTGACCCTAATCTGGAAACAATACAAATTTTGAGAATCAAGTTGTCTGGAATACTAATCTTGAAAAAATATTTTTGTGATGACATATAGTAATACACCGCTGATTTTTGGAAATTTCGTTTTTACGACAACGGAAGTTTATATTGTCTGCTAACGTGGAACTCTCTATCCAAACCAATTGGAGTGTCTCAACAGCTTTTGAAAAATCGTATCTTGAAATAAAAAATGAAATTGTTTTGTAAACTTAATGGTATTTTTATGTTATGTTAATTGCAATTTGTTTTAAGTGTTTTTTCAAATAAAAAACGTCAATCAATATTTTCTCGATGCCGAACGTTTTTGTAAAATAAGACCCACTCCTTTTCTGTAATTTTGATAATAATTTAATATTTCTCTTCTTTTGTTAAAAAGTTTAATTTCGAGTCTCTAATTAGACAGTTAAGGTATCTAAAAAGAAGATGAAAATCAGAAACTTTCACTCGGTCAAAACTATACTTTATTATAATTCTGAACTCCCAGAAAAAATATGTACTGTGAAACATTTGAAAATTTCAATAATGCGACTTAAAGTTATTGTATTCTAGACAAATTTTCCCTCGCAAATGGAGCGAAGAAAATTTATTCAAAAAAATGAGCTCAGAAAAATTTCTATGACTACTTTTTCCGACATCAACACCAATATTTTCTCATTCATTGGCAGCTGAACAATAGTTTTGACTGACTGCTTTGAGTTCTTGGTGTTTCGATGTTTTTTCGTGGGAATTCGTGAAACACGGTTTTAAAAAAAATATATATTGTTAACACGGTACAGAATCAATTATTCATTTTTAATATTGTCCATTCACAATCAGTAAATGTGTCTGTATATTTGTTTTGTGAAATTCAGAAAGTTTTTTCCAATATTTTTTTTTAAATTCACGAACAAAAATTTGACACCCCTTTCCCAAAACTCCAATAAAACAAAATGTGTAATTCCAAAAAACAGTAATCTCGTTTTAATTCGGATGTTGTTGAAAAGAATTGAAAGCCAGCCAACTGTTTAAATAAAAAACCTTGACATTCAATTCATATATTTTTCCAATCATTGTTTCTATTTTCGATTTTGTTTCTGGTCATCTTATTATATTCAATTTTCAGTGTCTGTCTCCAATTAACAGAAAAATAAATAAGAAATGCGTCGTGCCAAATATGAAATTTTGTTTCATGTCAAGACAAAAAGAAATTGCCGGGATATGTTTTTATTAATGTTGGGTGTCACATTTTCGACTTTTTTATTTTCAATTATAGTTTTCGATAAAAGGTTGAATTCTCAAGACACATTGGATTTATCAGACGAAGAAGCTTATCCAAAATGTTATTGCGAGTCAAAATCGAATCCCGAATTGGTTCATAATTTTTGCTACGTTGATCCTCACAATCATTCATCAGTTGGTAGAAAATTTGATTGTTCTAGTTTGTCGATTTTGGAAAACTTAGGTTAGTTGTTTTCCTATCCATTGTTCGTTTTCTGTTTTGTTTTTCTCGATCTGTTCAAATATTTATTTTAGTCTCTGACTAGACATTTATTTCATTCAGGAACATTCAATTTCACTCAATCATTTGTGGATACAACAAAATCATTTCGAGATCCTAAAGATGTTATTTTTCTATCAGCTTGTTCAGATGATCATTTAAAAGCTGTTGAACAAACGGTGAAATACATATAACTTTAAAACCAAAAACAATAATTTTTTTTAATTCCAGATAACCTCAGTTCAAAAATTTTATCCAAATCAGAAATATATTTTATACGACATTGGAATATCTGAAGGAAATCGAAAAATGTTATTGAGCAAATTTAAAAATGTTGAGATAAGAGAATTCAAATTCTCGAAGTATCCTGACTTTGTAAAACAATTAATGACATATCGTTGGAAACCTTTGATTATTGCGGTGAGTTCAAAGGGATTATTTGTGAATCATTTTTGAATGATCGGGATCGAAAAAAGCTAGTCTAGTTTTTTTTTGCGTGATGTTGATCATTGTATTTTTAGGAAGTTCTTCAAGAATATCCGAATATTTGGTGGATGGATGCTCATATCAGGCTTGTTGGAGGAAACTTCACTGATATCACATATCAGGAAAGATCTACTGAATTGGTGAACTCGGATATTGTATTTTTTGTGCATTCTAGTCACAGTAATTTTGCAACTCTCTTCCCAAGTAAATATCTATGATTCTATTGTAGAGTGACTAATTAATATTTTCTCAGAACTTTTGGAATATATTCCGTCTGGTTCGATTTCCCTTTTACAAAGCGAAGAACTTGGGGCTCAACTTGGTGCAAATATTTTCTACGTTTCAAGAACACGCCAAACCCTTTCATTTTTCAAATGGTGGCTTCTTTGTGCTTTGGACGAAACTTGTATGAATCCTCCAGGAGCTCAAGTCTATTGTCGATTTGGACCAAATCGATTTGATTCTTTTGCGAATTGTTTCCGGTTTGATCAATCGGTCATCAATCTTCTTCTTCTAAATCAATTCCAAGATTATCATAAATATACGGGAAGTGTAGGATATCAATTTGTACGATAGTGTTTATCTGGAATATGTAACTTTAATTTTGTCGGGTATTTTTAGATAAATGGTTATTTCTTACTGTAAATCTTTTCTTGGAATTTTCGCTTTCACGATAACAAAAGTTCATGTTTTCTGTTAACGTCGAATTCTCTTGTGGTCTGAAGTTCCTACTACTGTTATGAAATTTTCATTTTATCTCAAAAATCAAAGTCGAATTTGAAAAAAATGAAATGGGAATCTTTTATAAATTTTCTTGAAAAATCATCAGTTTCTGTATCAATATTTCTCAATACATTTCTGACTATTTTAATTCTGTACAAATCTCCAAAAAATCTTGGATCCTATAAATATTTGATGATATTCATTTCAATATTTGAAATATTATATTCGGTTATCAGTATAATAGTAGCTCCAATTATATTTTCGTATGGTTCCATTTTCATTGTTATTTCACATCCAAAAGTAAACTTGTTTTCGAAAATTGGGAAGCTTATTTTGGATGCAGCTTGGTGTGGAATGTTTGGATGTTTTATGGCAATCTTTTCTTTGAATTTTTTGTACAGATTTTTTGTGGCTTCCGGGTGAGTATAAAAAAACGTTGAAAAACAGTTGGAAATCCGATGTTTTCTAATTCACACTCACATGAAATTTAAATAGTAAAATTCACTTTTGTAAGTTTCATTGTGAAATAATCTCTTACAGATCGAAATATCTCAAGACATTTCAAGACTCTCGTTTTTTATTATGGATATCCATTCCAATATTGTTTGGCACAACTTGGGGAACTATTGCATTTTTCATTGGATCCCCTGATGAAATGAATGATGCTTTAAGAAGTGAAGTTTTATTGACATTTGATTGGAAAATAGAAAACATAACTTATGTCGGACCATACATTTACCAAAAGAAAATTGATGGAACTTATGAAACAGATTTCAATGCAGTCATTATGATCATGGTTTTATTTCTAATAATCTTTTCATCAATATTAACAATGTTAATCAGTGGAATCAAGTGTTTCTACAGAATTAATAAATTAATAAATGTTAGAGATATGCAATCGGTCTATAACAATAAACTCCAATCTCAATTATTCTACGCATTGATCACTCAAACAATGATTCCTGTTATTTTGATGCATTTTCCAGTCACAGTACTGTTTATTTCTGTTTTGGTTGATCTTAATTTGGGTACTTTGAGTGATATTATAAGAATAACAATCACATTATTCCCAGCGTTGGATCCTATTCCCACAATGTTTATTATTAAAAGCTATCGGATTGCAATCAAAAGTATGATAAAAGTTGTATTTGTAAGACCGAAAAATACAAGTATCAATTAGATTATCTAAATGTTTTATTGAAAACGTTTTCTCGAAATGCTAACAACAATAAATGGTATGTTTACAAGTCCGTATAATATATCAAAACCTGCTCAACCTGTCTCGAAAAACTTTGACGTATATCATAATTTATAAGTAGGACATGTCATTAAAAAACCGATCAAATACAACATTTGATGATATTTTATATTCAAGTCAATTCAATTGATTAGACAAAGACGCAGACGAAAAAGATACGGAAACAATCATATCTTTTTTCATTCAATGTACAATTCTTCATGCTTTCTATAATATTTTAAATGAACTTATCACTAACCTATTTTTTATTTTCTTTGTTTGTTTTGAATTTGGTCAATAAATTTGATGTTTTTTCGGCAACTGTTTTTTCGAGTTCTTTGAAAACTTGTCAATCTCAATGTGAAGAGCGAAATTTGGTAACTCAAAAAAAATCTGTTGAATTTCATTGATAAATTCTCTTAGGCTTACCCTTTGCCATCTGGTCAATTGAAATGGATCAATATAGATAAACACAATTACACAGAATCAGTTGGATCTTGTCGACATGGATGTGAAGATGTTGATGAAAGAGAATCAAAATGCGATGAGAAATGTTCGGAAGAAAATGTTGTGTCGGAAAGTTGCCAACAAGGATGTCGAGCAGTTCTTGTCGCATTTTTAGCTCAAGCTCAAGGTAAGACTGTTCATTGCTGATAATTCGAAAAGTTTTCTAAAAAAAAGTTTCAACATAGTTTCAAAAATATTTAGAAATTAAAGTTATTTTAAAAAATTCCAGCAATGCTTATAAAAACACGCGTAAATATGGAAGTTCATGACACTGGAATGAAACTAAAATGGGAATTCCCGGAAGAAGTTATTGAAGATCTCAAAGAGCTCGCGACTGCTGATATTTTTTGGTTTGCTCAAACTCGTCCACTGAATGGAAACATTGGCTGGAGATGGACTTCGTTGACTCAAGGAGCGTTTAGAAATTCAACGCTGTCTACAGAAATTACAGTACCTTTTGAAGAAGCTGAACAAGTTGAAGTTAGATTGGCAATGAGTTATAGGAACCAGGTTTTGGTATCAAGAACAACGCAATATGATTTGCCGTTAAGTAAAAGTGGAACACATTTGGAAATTGTTGGACAATTACAGTTATCTGATGATAGAGTTGCTATTTGTTATAAAACTAATCAACCAACTCCAAAATTCAAATTAACAATTTCAACACTTGATGGAAATCCAATAAATACTGAAGAATCTATATCAAGATGTCATATGTTTTCAAATTTACCAATTGATAATTGTTGCAAAGCAAATATTGCTGCAATTGATGAAAATGGAATTATCACTGCAAGTCTCGAAGTTAAACTTGATTTTTTTGTGAATAAGGTTGAAGCAGAATTAATTGCAATGTCCCAAACAAGACTTATTTTCACAAATGGCACTCATTTATTGGATTTGGAAGATTCGGATAACACAAATCTATCCGAAAGTTCAAATATTATTCCATTTCCACTTCCAGCTGATGATTCAATTACCGGTAGGATATATTAATATTTTCAATAAAAAAATTATTTTTCTAGCAATCGTTGGAATATCTGAAAATACGATTGCTATTGGAAGTGAAAAAGGATCACTATGGACATTTCAAATGTCTAATTCTGAAATGAATCAAACATTTGAAGAAGGGTCGGGTGAGAAAATTTCATCGGAAGTTATTCAATTAAAGACAGTTGGAGAAATGGATACAAAAATTATGCAAATTGAGGTGGATCATATTCAAAAAATGATTTATGCTGTTCAACACGATAAAGGAATTTTGAGGTAGGAGAGTTTGAGAAACTTAATTTGAAACACTTTTTTAGAACACTATTACATTTTTTCAGGTGCAAACTTCGAACTTTGCAATCTGAAGAACCAACATCGTCATGTGTTTTAATTGTGAACAACGATCCTTTAAACCCTCCAAAAGAAATCACATTGGACCCGGTTAATGGGTATCTTTTTTCCACTTTTTGACTCAATTCTATGATTTTTTTCAGATTTATCTATACACTCAACGCCGATGCCAAAGTCTACAAAACCGAAATGATTGCATTTAATGCAAGTGGAATTGAAAGTATTCAGAACTTTCAACTTCTAAAAGATCTGAGCCCCTCAAATGGAATATTTTATGATTGGCAGAAATTTGTGATTTATTCCGCACTTCAAAATGGTTCACTACTTTCTATGAATCCAATAAATGATCAAGTTCATATTTTTCGAGATGGTGATTTTGCAAACTTCAGAGTCAAATCGGATAAAATTTTTTGGAGTCGATCAAAATGCGGAGAATCCACAGCAGATACAATGTGTATTTTCAGCGAAAATCTGAAACGCGGTGAAGATGATCTACCGAATAAGTCAGTTTTTTGAAAAAAAAATGTTCCAAACGAAAAAAAATTGAGCGAAAATTTTTTTGCCTATTTCTCTGTGGTCTCTCTTGTTCCCTTTATCTATTTCATTATTTACTCTGTGTTGAATGTTATAACAGAGAAAGAGAGGCACTATGCTATCCCTTCAAATAATGCTATTCTAAGAGGTTTTCTCGCGGTGAGATGGCCGAGTGGTCTAAGGCGCTGGTTTTAGGCACCAGTCCCTCCGGGGGCGTGGGTTCGAACCCCACTCTCATCAACTTTTTTTGATTTTTTTTGAAGATAAAAATGAATAGTCCAACTTAAAATTTTTATCAACTTCTATTATGCTTCCAAATTATTCTATAAATAATCTAGACGAAAATTATTACCAAATTAATGATATTTTTCAGATTCACTTATGACAGTGCTCTTTTGGATTATACATTTTTGGAAGAAATTTTTGTGAAGCCTCGAGTTGCTGCAATTAGCCAAATCTCAATGTTAGTTTCTGATAAATCTGCGAAAATAGCTTGGAGTCGTCAACAAAATCTACCGTTCCAAGCACAAGGATTATTTTGGAGAAATATGTCATATTTTCTGAAAATCACGACACCAGAAAATGATCCACAAGAAGTTTATCTTGAAACTAATTCCTATTCAATCGATATAAAATCTGGGAAAACATACACTGCTCAAATTCAAGCATGTAGTGATGATTTTTGTTCGACACCTCGAGAAACAGAAAACACAGCAATGAGAGACTTCAAAGAAAGTAAGCCAATAATCTAATTCTGGTAGGAAAACATTATTTTTACAGTAACACCGTATGTGTTCACAAAGAAGCATCAAGATGGAATAGAAGTATTTGATGGATTAGGAAATATTGTAGAAGCTGATGAAACATTGCGAAATTTAGACAAAATGGGGTCACCGCATGCTTTGGATAATACTACAAAAACAGTTTATTTAGCAGGAGATCATTCGATGGGAATATACAAAAAAGAATTGACAGATCTAACAGGAACTCCAAAACCATTCAAAGATGGATTATTTGTTGAAATGATGTCGGTCATACCATCAAAATCAATGATTGTTATTGGATCTTCTTATAAAATAACATCTTATCGACTTCCAACAACTTTTGATTATGAATATTATACTTGTGAAGAGCCATTAGAAGATTGTGCTGAAGTTATGGGAATTTCAGCAGATGATACGACTGGAAAAGTATTCTTCATTACTCAACATCGTAATGGAACTGTTAGTTTATGGGAATCAACACTAACTGGAAATCGGCAACCAGTTCAAATTTCATCAACTGATTCGATCAGACCATTTAGAAAGTTTTTAGTTGTTCAAGATAAAATTATAATGCTCACAAAATCAGGGCATATAATTCAAACGGATACAAGTCTGGAAACTGTAAATGAATGGAGAGAAGGACCAAGAGTCGAAACAATTGTTCCAATTCGATATGCACAACAAATACATAAAATTGAATTTATTGGTTGGTAAGCACAAAAATCAAATAACAATTGAACAAAAAATTTATAGATGATATCAAATTTGTGGAGGGAAGTAAAACTGATCTTATTTGGAATGTTACTCCACCAATGGATAATGTCATATTCAAAGTTTCAATTTATCGTGAGAAAATGGGAATGGATAATCCGATAATGAATATGCAAACTGAAACAAATTATACAATTCAACAAAATATATTAGATCAATGGATGAGCGCACAACGATTTGATGTTTCTGTGCAAGCAATAACTCCGTGGTTGACTGTTACACAAAACAAAACTGGATTAACTGCGCCAGTAAAACCACCAACTCCTCCCACACAACTTCGAATTTACGCAACTCAACAAAAAACTGTTGATGGACCACGTGCTCTTATATCATTTTTTTGGTCTCCACCATTAGAATGGAATGGCACACCATATCAATTCATTGTAAATTGCACAAAAGATGATGGAAGTTGGATTGGTGGACCAGTTACATCATCTCAATCGCATTATTCATTTGCAGTAAAAAGTGGAAAAGTATCGTGTCAGGTTGCTGCTGCAAATGAGCCAACAAATATTGGTGGATTTTCTGATGTTATATCAATTGACAGTTCAGAGATAAAGCCACTTGTGAAACTATTTGCTATTGATTCAACAAATTCGCTTGTTTCAATAAATGATTTAGCTCACGAAGAACCAAGTAGAGAAACAAGACAAGTTTCTCAACCAGCAAAAGTGAGTTCGAATATTTTTACAACAAAATCAACATTATTATTTTTAGTTGGAATATCAAGCTCTCGCATTTATCGGAGAAGATCTTTACGCTGTGCGAAAAGAAGGCGATTCAGCTCAACCTGTTTTGGTTAAAATTGATACAAATCATTATGAAAATACAGTGCACAAAGTGTCGATTGGAGGAGATGTGACAAGAATAGATGCGATGACTTCAGATTGGGTTGGACATCGATTATTATTTGTGGCTGGTACTGTACTCTATCAACTTCCATTGGAACCGTTTTTATCAACATCGTTATTGAATCCACATAAAGTTATGCAAATTTCATCAGCTGCAACAGATGCCAAACAATTGACGTATGACCCATTCAAAAAGTGAGGCAGATAAATATTTTCCCACAAAAAAACAAAATTTTCAGTACTGCCTATCTTCTTACAAAAAATGGAAGTTTATTCGCATTAGATTTGAATTCTAAAACCGAATCAAATCTTGCTCTCACAATTTCATGTTTGGCTGCTCAAACAATAACATGGATGCAAACAGAATTCACTTGGAATCGAGCTGTTTCTCCAAAAATATATGCTCTAACCTGGAATGGATTACTGTATGTTGATTTGGCTGAAGATTATCAATGTAATGAAGTTCGAATTGATTGGACAAAGTTTGGTGAAAAAGGAATCAAGGCAATATCTTCATTTGCCATTTCTGACAAACTTTTTGCATTTGTCACTTCTTCGGAAATGTTGATTTATGGGCGAGATATGATAACTCCAATTCCAATCACAAATCCACCGCTGAAACAAATCCTAGCAGCAAGTCAAAGTAGTCAACCATATCCGGGTTAGTTTTTATTCTTAGACGTGAAATTTCTTGTTGCTGAAACTATTTTTTGACAAATTGTAGATCGTTCCTGTTTTGAACTCCCGTCATCAAAAGGAATTGTATTCAGCATAGTAAATGAGGGCAAAACTGGTGCATTTCTTGAAGTCACAAAATCAACTTTGCCATCTGCTTGCACTGATGTTAGTATGCCACAAACACAATATGAAATATATTTCACTAGAAAAAATACGGATAAGGTGAAACATATTCGAAGTTTTTCGGATAAGATTCACATCGAAAATGCGATTCTTGACAAAGAAACTGATTATGATGTTACTGTAACTTGGTTGAATCGATATTCTCCAGCAAGTGGAGTTTCACCATCAAAACCATTCAGAACTGGATTTGGATATCCTTCGGCACCAAGAGATCCACACGCGATTCCAGTTTCTCCTGATACAGTATACCTTTATTGGAATCTTCCAGAAACATTGAATGCTCCAATATCGGAAATAAAATATAAAATCAGTCAACAAGCAGCCGGTTTAACATCTCCAACTTCTATTGCTGTTATTCCACTTTCAGAAGTTGTTTCAACAAATATTTCATCAGATACAACTGCGTGTCTTATTAATCCATGTCGAGTCAAAATAGCTAATCTTAGACCATCGAATGAATATAAATTCTGGGTAACAGCAACTCACACATCTCATCTTTATTCAACTTTTATGAAAGATGATGAAGCTGTATCAATTGAATCAACCGCTCGAACATTAGATGTTCCTGGAACACTTCGACCTGAAAATGTAACGGGATCATCAATTATATTGCGATGGAATGGATTAGAGCCAGAGACTTTGCCAAATAGTTTAAGTGTTCAATATCGAGAAGTTGGACATAATGATTGGGAAGAACCAGTTAATGCAACTATTCTTGAACCAAATGTAGCTACTGAAATTATACCTGTAAATACTTTGCTGTCAGCAACAACTTATGATTATCGATTTGTAGCTACTTATACAGGAACTTATACAATTGATGGAAAAGTTCTTGCGTATAAAGAAGATTATTTCCAACTAACACAACAAGCAAGAACGAAGGGTAACGAAAAAACCATTCTCCAAAAAATTGCAAAAAAATGAATTTTCAGCGGGTGTTCCAACAATGCCACAAAATGTTGAATCTCGAATTGATGAAGAAGGTTGGATTGTAACATGGAAAGAACCAATGAGTGATGGTGGATCACCAATAACAAGTTATGCTGTGGAAACTCGGATAAATAAAACAGCTGAATGGGAAATTGCTGAACGTGGACTTGATGGATGGAAAATGTGGTGGAGACCTGGAAAATCAGAGACTAATCAACTTGATGTAAGTTTTTCAGAAAACATTCAAGAAAGAAATATGAATTTATGATTTCTAGCTTGAGTTTCGTATTCGAGCGGCAAATATTGAAGGTTTTGGTGGATATGCTTATACTGAAGAAAGAAAAGAGATTCCAGAAGAAAAAGAGAATGTTATACTTCCCTACTTTCTGTTCTTATTGATAGTTTTACTTATTCTTGCGCTACTTTTTGTTCTATGGTTTTGGTGTAAGTTTTTGAAAAAAAATTTGACATCAGAAAATCGAAAAAAAAGAAAAAAATCGAATATCATAATTTTTCAGTGAAAAGTCGGCGAGCACAATTCGTTAAAAAACGAGAAGCTCAAGATGAGAGAAATTGTATAAGTTTGGATGTGGTTACCAATCTCACATTGTCACCAACTCAATCATTGCCGCCTGAGATAAACAATGAGTTGAAAAGTGGGTTTTTGAAAACTTTTGGATCACATTTTAATGGTCTCAAAAGTTCGAAAACAAAGCTGAAATTGTTTTCCAGATCTTCCACATGTTAATAAAGAAGATGTGAAAATTGGTGCAATGATTGCTCATGGAACTTATGGTCACGTTCATGAAGGAGTTGCTGCCGAAGTACCGCTCAGTTGGGAGAAAAATGTCAAAGTGGCAATAAAAACATTAGAAAATTATGATAACTATGAGAATAAAGTGATGTTTATGAAAGAAGCAATTTTGTTGAAGTGAGTTATTTTTTGAACATTTTGAAAAAAAACAATTGTTTCAGCAATGTCGATCATCCAAATATAGTTAAAGAACTTGGAGTTTGTCTAACTCAACGGTCTGAATTTTTGCTTCTCGAATTTATGGAAGGAGGAAATCTTTTGGAGTATTTGAGAATGTCGTAAGTGAAAAAAAAATTGTTTTTTTCTCAAAAAATTAGTTAATGTTCAGAGTTCCAACAGAAAATCAAGCTTCTGAACTTTGTTTGCGGGATTTGCTGGGAATTGCAGTTGATGTTGCGAGAGGAATGAATTATTTGGAAAGGTTAGTAAATGGTTTTCAAAAAACTAATTGAACAATGTTTTTTCCAGACTTCCTCATGTTCATAAAGATCTTTGTGCCAAACGTTGTCTCCTAGCTTCAAAATCTGGCGGTCCAACAAAACTCGAACTAACATCTTTTCCAATTACGAATAAATTCAAAATCGAGTCATCTGACAGAATTAGATGGATGTCTCCAGAAATCCTCAGAGACTTCCAATTCACCTCAAAATCCGATGTTTGGGCATTCGGAGTTCTACTTTTTGAGATCTTCTCACTTGGAGAACATCCACATGGAACAGAAAAAGAAAATCGAAAAATTGCAACAGATGTGAGAAATGGAGTTGTTTTACCAAAACCTGTCTATTGTCCTGATAGATTATATAAATTAATGCAACAATGTTGGGCTTTTGATCCAACAAAACGTCCAAACTTTGCAACAATTCTCAAAATTTTCGAATCTTTCCGCGAACGCCTTGAATTCCAAGATGATAAACCACTTCAAGCGCAAGACGGTCATTATAATGTTAATTTTGATGTATCACATGATAGTACATCCAGTGAGAGAGGAGATTCAAGAGAACCACCATCGCCATCACATTTGAACAAAAGTTTTGGTGGATTTGAAAACCATGCATTCGGTGAGTTTGGATAATAAATCTTTTTTATTTCAAAAACTCTTTTTAGAAAAAAATACGCTTGGAAGTATAGTGAATGCAAGAAAATCATCGAAATCCGCAGCTGGAAGATCTCTCCGAAAAGAAAAAGTGAAATCAAGAAAAGGAGTACCTCAAGAATCATTCGAATCCACCAGTCGACCATTGAGTGTTCATTCAGCTGACACAATTTCAACAGAATTTAGCGGAGAGCGAGGTAAACACAAAAAATGAGAGATAGGCTCCGCCCACTTTCCCTGCAAAACATGCCAGCACGCTCTACGCGTCTGGTGTCGGTTGCTGCGTTTAATGGGGAGAAAGAGGGAGAGAGAAATGACAAGGCCTATGAAGAAAAGAATTACCGTCTGATTTCTACTGACGTTAACTTTGGCTGTATTTACCAGAGGCTGAACATTTTTTTTTTGGAATTCATGAGAATTTGAAAGGAAAGAAGAGCACTGGAAGCAAATTTGTAAAATAATATTTATATTTCAGGATTGAATTCACCTGGTTCATCAGGAATGCAATATTTAGCGCCGTACGATGCCGTGAAATCTCGAATGAGTGCTGCACCAGCTCTTGGAATTGTAAACGATGGATTTGAAGGGAGCAATCCATCAAGCTTAAATCTCAGTCGAAGTTGGACTGCTTTAAGCGAAGCTCCGAGACCTGCGGTCCGAAGTCGAGCCCCAACGTATGAACAACAACAAAATAATAGGCGTAATCGTGTTAGTCAGGTATAATTGTTAACTAATAAATACATTTTTCGTTGTAAAATACAATTTGTTATATAAAAACTGTGATCAAGGTCCTTTTTTTCTGTTTTTCCGAATAAAGATTCATCTATTAGGTTTCCATGACAACCGAATCTCCTCCGAAAAGGTTTGTTTGCCTGGTTTCGCAATTTTTTATTATTTTTTTAAAATTAATTCTGATTTTTCTTTGTTTTTAGAAAAATGGGCAAAAAAGGCACTGTTTTGGAAGAAAGTCTGCCGGAAAATAGTTTATATTTGTTTCAGGTAAGACATGTTTTTCAAATAATTAAAGATGATTAATTCATTGAAAAACATGTTTTTCCAGGATGAAACTCTTTCTCCAATTTTCTGCAAATCAAAATTGATCCCGCTGAAAACAATTACAATGCAAAAACTTGAAAAAATGCAGCAAGAAATGATGGAAAAACTGAAGTTTCCTGAAAAACCGGAAGAAATTCACCATGAAGAAGGAGAATATGTGGAAGAAGGAACAAGTTCGGAAAGAGATCCAATTCAAAATGAAGACGAAGAAAAGAAATCAACTGATGTTTGGACCGCAGATGATTAAATTTTAAAAATCAATTGAAAAATATTTTATCACATAAAGTTGCTATTATAATTATTTGTATTGTTGTTATTTTGAAAGTTCAGATCTTGTGGAACTGGAGTCTCGTATGGAATTGGATACCAATCAGTTGATGAAGTTTGTGGAGAAGACACTGAAAGAATTACTTTAGAAATTCAACTGTCAAAAAAGTTCAGGTGCTAAATGCTCACCTGGTTGTTTATTTTTGTTGCGTAGAATCCGGCTGATACTACTGACAGATGGCAAATTTGCTCGATCACAAATCTGATCAGTTATCAATCTATCTCGAATTTCCCATGCAAAAATGCCAGGATCCAATCGTTTCAAAGATTTGATATATTCAACAACTTTCGGAGTTGTTACTCTTGGTCGACTTCCTCCGATTGTTCCAGGTAGAATAGTTCCATTTTCCGAATAGCGAGTCAGAATTTTGGAAACACAACCATGACTGATTTTGAGTTGTCGAGAAATATCACATGGTCGGATACCTTGATTTGCAAGTTCGACTATTTTATAGCGAAGAGAAATTGGAAGAGGGCGACCGTTTACAAAAACACCGCCAAGTTGATTGACTTCAGCAGTTTTCGAAGTTGTTTGACTAACTGAAAAAAAACAACAACTATTTTTCAAAAAAAAATAACCCACCAAAATCTTCATTTGAACTCTCAGCTCCAAGAACGCCTCCAACATCGCAAGATCCTTGATTTTGTTGAAGTTCCAAATTTTGATGATGATGTTGATGATTTTGAAAAATATGCCACGTGACTTCTTGATTTTCTTCAAAACACCACGGTTGATTTGAGGTAGTACAATTCATGGTCGATGAGCACAAATGAGCCGCGAAGTAAAAGACGATTCGATTAACTGTTCCAACACATTTGCTCCGCCCATTTTTGTTGCTACAGTAGTTTGCTTACTTAGCCTGCCGAACATATTCACAAATAAAACAATAACTTATTTGGTACTCTAGATTACATTACTGTAGATTGACGCTTGGGGATTTTCAGATGTTTTAGGGTAATACATTATTTTTTGTTCAAAATTGAATATTAAATGTGACCAGATACAGTAACCTTTTTTGTAGATTTTTAGTAATCTATAAAACAAACAAAAAGAGCCTGACTAAACAGATTTACTGTTAAAGTTAATATATGCATAAGGACGAAAGTTTGTCAGGAAAACACAGAGGTTACTTGTAAATAACAATAATAAATGGGAATGTATGCGGGAAAATAAACTTTTTTAATATTCGAAAATGATGTATTTAGTATGGAGATCAAAATTGCACAAAAAACTTCGGATCAAAAGAAAAAGGGTTCTAAGTTTAAATATTCATCATCATATAGTTTTTCTGATTTCTCTGTCTTGAGTGAACGGAAAAATAAAAACTTGGGAAATCTTGAAGTTTCATTGTAGCTAGTGATTGCACATCTCTCAAAAATCTAAATGTCATGCGACTTTTACAAATACTAGTATTTTTAATTTGATTATCAAGAAATTATGAAAACCAATAGAATAATCTTTGTCCGATAGAAGTTGAAGAGCTAGTAGAAAACAAATCGGAATGAGGAATATGAGGTCAATCGGACCAATTAAATAAGGAATGACTAGTGAGCAATAACTACTCAGGGGTTTGAAAATGTTAATCGGCGGACAAAATACTTGTCAGCGATTAAAATGGGATGAAAATATTCATCGCCAATTAATCGTTTGAAGAAACAACGAAACTCCGCCGAACGATTAATCGGCGGACAACTTTTTCATCGCGGCCACGGCCAAAACCTATTCTAGATTCTAGTTACTTTATCACCAGCATTTGATGCAACTCTAGAAAAGCGCCTCTGGTTAAGTGGTAAAGTGTCAGGCTGCCGCCTGTGAGACCTGGGTTCGATTTCACGACCATACAAGGCGCCCGTTGAGTCAGACGAGAGACGACGAGAGTATTTTGCAAAAATATCTCGAAAATGAATTTCGCTTCGAGATATTTTCAATAAAACATGTGTTCCTTGAAACAAAATACCGTATCTTGTTTCAAGGAACACATATTTTCTCAAAAATATCTCAAAGCGATGTCGTTCTCTGTCTTAGATGACGTCATCAGACCCCCGTCGTCTCTCGTCTGACCCGAGGGGCAATTTTCTATTGGAGTAAATGGTCGTGATTTTACCCCAGCGCGAAGTTTTTTTTTCCTAGAAGGACACAGGTGGTGGGCTGGCAACCCGTCTCAGACCTGTGCCGCACCAGTGTTCCGAAAACCGGAACCGACCGGTCTCGCACCAGTATGACACCCGTCAGAGTTCCTGATCAGGGGTCAACAAGGGGAACTTGAAAATGAAAAAATCTATATGTAGAGGACCAATGTCCCCAGAAACCAAAAATATAGACTTTGTAGTCATGTCCAATACGGACTAGAACAGCTTTTCATAGAACCTCTGATTCGAAAAAGCAAGCAACACTCGCTTCTCTTAAACAATCTGACTCGCAGACAGTTGGCTGTTTGTGCGTCTCGCTATGTTTTGTGTGGGGGATGGTCGAGCAGTATGCGACCCGTGACGCGCCAGTTTTAGGCGACCCGTGACAGGTCTGCACCCGTCTGACACCAGTAACAGACCTGTGAATGGTCAATTTCACTGACTGGTGCGCTACAGGTCTGAGACGGATTGCCAGCCCACCACCTGTGGATGTTTCTTGTGAAATCGAGCAAATTCGCTCTACCGCACACCAAGCGATTAAAACGCGATTGAAACGAGATTAATCTCAAGTTGTCCGCTGAGTTCCTCGCCGATTAACATTTTCAAAACCCTGAGTAGGAATAGAAAGAAAAAATATAATAGATTATGCGATATAATAATATGAAAAAAAATTAAATTTAAAAAAAAAAACTAAAAAAAAAATAATAGAAAAAATGAAAAAATAACATTTTAAGGGATTTTCCTCTTTTTGCACAAGTTCTGGCTTGTGAGCAACTGAGAGTGCATATCTCGTATTTTATACGTCATTATACAACTATATCCCAAAAAAACTTACCTGATACAATTTAACACAAATTACTGTGTTCTTTCACCCAAAACCAAACCCAAAACCCATTAAACTGACTTGACATTAGTTGCAGTTGTATCCTCAAACCAAATCCTCAAATTCTTCATTTTGTTTTCATCATTGCAATCGGAGTGCGAAACCAACATCAATTCCGAATTCTCAAGCGATCTGGAATTTCTTTGATTCATAAAAAGAAAAATAAATTCCCTCTTACCGTGACTTGAAATCTCTCATTGAAGACAGGCCGAATACCGAATAAAATATTTCAAGCAATGAGCGTCCAACCTGAAAGAAAAGAGATTTAGCGTGATTTTTTCGAATATTTATTCTTAAAAATAATAAAGTGAAAACTTTTTCGAAAAAATAAAAATTTTTTGTGTGGGCTGCCAATCGATATATGTAGAACAACGAAAAATTGTTGAAATCCCGCGTGATCTACACTATTCACATTTGCGGGTCTAGGATTTATGAATTTCAAAATCAGGTTTCAGCTTGATTTTTGAGAAGAAAGGAAAACAATAATTTTGAAACCCAATATTCTAGCCGCCTAAATCCGCACCTCAAATAAGTGTTCCGCTCCTTTGCTTCTTATAAAAAAGGGAGAAAAAAGTAGCATGTTGTGTAAATAAAAAAAAGAATTAACACAACTTGTTAACTCGTTTTGTTTTTTGTCGGCTTCTTCTTATATGGTATTAACCTTTTGTCTTCCCGTTTCCGGTGTGGGAAAATATTGTGTTTGTTTCCAAATAAAAAAAAATGAAAAATAAAATATTCAAATTGTCTCTGTTGTTCGTTGGAGCGCGTTTGTTGCAAGAAGGACGTTTTGAATTTTTGTTTTTGTTTTTTTCGCGCGCATCACGTATTTTTTTGGCACTCGGTTCGCGGTTGGTATACTGTATTGACTTGTGCAAACACGGTGACGCACAAATGCACAAAAATGTCTCGCGTCTCTCCATTTTGCGCGCTATTTTTCGAAATTGGTCTCGCCACGAACCCCGAAACGCTAAAACGGCACCCGTTCGCTCTACCAAAGCTTATTTCCATGCAGTTTTTCACGGCGATAAAGATGGTGTACTCAGATTTTGATTTGATGCAGCCGTTCTTGAGATTTCGGTGGAAAATTAAAGCATGTCCCTTTAAACAGCGAACCGAGATTTTTTGTTCAGCAACAAAATACGTGGCATAAAACTATTTCTGTCAAAACTAAGTATAATTATTTCAGGGATTATGAATCCACTCAAGGAAAAAATTGAATCTACGATCAACAAGGATATTCTGAAAGACAAGGAGAATCTAGAAATTGTGGAATATCTGGCAGAAATCAGTAAAGATGTGAAGATTGATGCGCATTTTGAGAGAAAAGTTAGCAAGAAACTAGAAATGCGAGATATTCAGCTGACACGAGAATATTTGAAAGAATTCGAGAAGGTCAATGAAGTAGTTCAGAAGTTTGATGAAATTGCCCATCGAATGAATAGTATGTGTATAAATCTGTATCAAAATATTGAAAAAGTTCGAATTCAAAATGCATCAATGGTGAAGAAAAGCGCATCACTTCAAGAAAGAAAAATTGAAGTTGAAGAGAAGTTCAAGAAAATCGATGATTTCTTAGAAACTTATTCATTGAAACAAGATGAATTGCGACTTTTTGAAGAATGTCAAGAAACCGGAAGACTATCTGATTCGTTTTTCCGAGTTTTAGAAAGAGCCGAAAGTATTCGAGAAGAATGTAGAATTCTAGTTCAAGATCATTCGAATGTTGCTGCTTTTGAAATTTTCGAGCAAATGCAAGATTTCCTTGATTTGGGAATTAACATTATCAGCGCAAACTTGAAAAGAGAATTTATGAATGTGAACAATGATGCTCTTCAAAAAAAACTGATTATCTCGAAATCTTTTCAAGTTCTTCAACAAAATCGAGAACTTTTGAAAGTTATGCTCGAAACATATTCGAAAACAAAAGCCAATACCAATTTGCATCAGTTCACCGAACTCAACAAAACTCCAGCTAATATGTGCAATGATCCAATACGAAATGTAACAGATATGTTGACTTATATTCATAGTCTCATTGAAAATGAGCAAGAACTTATCGAATGTTTATTATCACTTTGCGAAAAACAAGTTTTGGCTGATTATAAGGATGAGATTCTGGATCATTCACTGAAATCACTATGTGTTCCGTTTAAGGTGAGTTTCAACGTCTCGAAATAAAAAAGCTTTCATTATATTCAGGTCCGTGTTGAAAAGCTATTGTCGGTCGAAAAAGATCCAATAATAATCTGCAAACTTGGAAATATTCTCGATTTTTATGGCAAAAAGTTTCCTTCTGGTTTCATTTCTAAAATGATCAGTGATATTTCTTCCACAATTCGACAAATTGCCAAAGCTGGAGTTCGATTTTCTGTTAATTCATTGATGTCAAAAATGTCACTTCCGAACACGAATGAACTTTTGCCTGTCCCAGAAGTTAGAAGTTGTTTGGTTTTGTATGAAGGATTGATTCAAACCAAGTTTTTTGATGAAGAATCTATTTTTGAAATGGTTGTTGGTCAATTGATACAGACTGTGCAAATGAGTGCGACTAGATTGAAAAAATGTGAAGGTGAGAATGAAAATTCATTGTTTTTTCGCAAATTGTTTTTTTTTCCAGATATATCAATTTTCATAATCAATTGTCTTACTCTTATCAAATCTTCTATCCATTCGAAAAACGAAAAAATCGAAGCGATGATTGAAAGTAATGAAGATGTTTTGGTATCTGAAACTCTTTCAAAATCCCTCAATACTTCTGGAATTCTCGAAATCTATCAAAAAATGCAAGAATATTCGTCTATTCCACCATCAGAATCAGGAAAAACTCCAGTTTCTCAACTTTCGGGTTTGGAAGCAGACAAAATTCAATCAAGTCTTCAAAAATTTGCTGATTTTCTGCATAACAATGGAGAAAGTTCTGGAACCCCAGAATGTCTTGAAAAAATCTTGGAAACTTCGGAAAGATTGCGAATTCGTCAAAGAATTGCTGCCGAATTCTTGAATGTCTATAAATATGTAATTGAAAATCTCGAATTGGCCGAGAATAAATTTGCCGTTTTTCATTATTTACCAGTTGATCAAGTAGAGCTTTTTGTTTTGATTTGAATATTTGAATAGTTTACGGTTTTTAGGTAACTCGGGTTATTTTTTACTTATAGTTTACGGTTTGAAATTTAATAATAAATGGGTCATTTTTTTTATTTGAATTTTTTCGTTTAAAAACTGGTTTTATTAAAACCCATTTTTATTTGAATGAATGAAATAAATATTTTAGGTCATGTAAAATATATTCAGGTTTAAAAATGGCACAGTTTCTGCGCCTGAAAATTAGAGGAATTCGAAGTGTTGGAGATGATGAAAGAAATGCACATTTTATTGAATTCTTATCGCCATGCACATTAATCAATGGACCAAATGGAACTGGAAAAACAGTCAGTTAATTTTTTTTTGAGAAATACGATTTTTCAAAATTAAACCAAAACAACGTGATTTCAATTTAGACCACTATCGAAGCTTTGAATTATATTACAACCGGCGCACTACCATCTGGAAAAATGAATGCATTTATTCACAGTATTGCAATGGCTAAAAAATCTCGAGTTGATGCTTCGGTTACACTAGAATTTCTTGATGTAAAGAAACGATTATGTACAGCAACAAGAAGAATGACTTGTTCACTAAAGGGAGGAAAAGAGAAAAAAATGAAGTGTCAATCGGAAGAATTCAATTTGGTTATCAAATATCCGGATGGAACAACCAGTTCGATTTCGAGTAAAGTTGCCGATTTTGAGAGAGCGGTGAGAATTCAGATTTTATTCAAAAAATGTTGGATTTTTGTTTAGATTCTTCATCATCTTGGAGTGCCTAAATCAATTTTCAATCTTGTGATTTTCTGTCATCAAGAAGATTCAACATGGCCACTCAGCGAGCCAAAAGAACTCAAACTCAAATTTGATCAGATTTTTCAGCTCACGAAATTCGTTAAAGCACAAGATCAGATGAAAAAATTGAAAAAAGAATATGTGAGTTTCACTTCTTTTTTTCGAAAACGGTCAAAACACACGACAAGTTTAGGATTCGGAATTGAAGATGTTGGTTGAAAGAGAGATGCGATGTTTGGATCAACTGAAAATCAAAATTGAAAATACGAAAATCCGTGATAAATGTTTGAAAAAGAAAGAAGAGCGAGGTTCACAATTGGAAGAAATCAAAGAGAAGAAAACTGAATTAATGGGAGAAAAAGCTGATATTGAAAAACGATTGGGACATGTTGAAAAATGTTTGAGAGATGCTGGTTAGTAGACAAAGCTTTTTTATTCAAAAAATTGTATGATTTTTAGAACGGAAAGAAATCGAGCTTCGAAATTTGGCTGAACAAATCAAAATTCTTCGAGTTGAGCCATATTCTGGAACAGAACAACAACTTAGAGATGAAATTCGTGAACTTGACAATGAAAATTCGAGTTTTGAAAGTGAAAAACATTCAATTGCAATCAAACTCAGAGAAGTGTCTCGTGAAATCGAATCTTATTCAAAAATCAAACGAGAACTTGAAAATGAAATAGCAAATTTGAATGCATATGTAATTCATCGAGAAAACATTGTTAGAGAACTTGGAGAACTCGAAGAATCGCTGAAATTCGAATTGGATGTTGAAACTGAGAATCAAGATGAATTTTTGAATGCTTTGGATGATCGAATTAGAGAGAAAAGGGATAAAATTGAAGAAAGTGCGAGAATTGGAGTGGATGAAATTGATGAAATACAAAGAAATGTTGATGAAGCACAAAAAAATGTGACTAAAAATGAGGTTGAATTGAAAAATTGTGAGAAAGATGGAGCCAAAATTGAAGATGAAATTGAAGCAATTGAAAGAAAGTTGAAATCAATTGATGGATCATCTACAAAGTGAGAAAAAAAGCATCTCACGAAAAATATTTGTTTTTTTTCAGAATCGAAAAACTCACTCTTCAAAAAGATAAAATTGAAGCACAACTTCAATCGTTGCCAGAATTCGATGAGAATTCTTTGAGTGATTTGATTCATCGAAGAAATGAAACACAAAAAGAATTGGATATTCTTCAGAAAAAATGCAAAGAAGCTGAACAATTTGCAGAAGCTGAAAAGGAAATAAGAAAGAAATCGGAAGAATTGCAAAATTCGAAAGACAAACTTGAGAAATTTTCGAGAAAACATGAAAAAAATTGGGATGTTTTATATGGAGAAGCTAAAAAACCTGAGGCGCCATGGAGTAGTATTGTTAAAGGTTTGAATCATTTTCAGAAATGGTATTTTTAAATAGCCACGTTTTAGTTCACGTATTCACTGTAAAAATAATATTTATCAACTTGAAATATTCAGTTCTCAATTTTTGTTTTTAGAAACTTCAAAAGAAATTCGCAAGGGTCTTGTAAATGTCGAAGAACAACTCAAAAACAATCAACTTGCTGCAAATCGTTGTTCTACAATTATTCAACAAGCAAAAAACGAGGAAGAGAAGATTAGCTTCAAAGTGGAATTACTCGAAGAGCAAATTTCGGAAAGTTGTGGTTGTTCACCGGAAGAAGTTTCTGAAAAATTGAAAGATGTTCGAACAAAATTGAAATTATTGAGAAAAGAATTGGCACCAATTGATGCAAAAATTGTAAGTTTTTATTGAAAAATTGTTCAATTTTCGTCTTTTCTTTCAGGTTCTCTACGATTCTTGGATCGAGGAATCCAATACGAAATCTTGTTGTCCACTTTGTGATCGAAAATTCACCACGAAATCTGCAACCACTTCATTTTCTCAAAAACTTCAAGATGTCTCTTTCAATTTTCCAAATGATAAAGAAGATCTTGAAAAAAAAGTTATTTTTGCGGAAGAAGAAGAGCAAAAATATTCGATTGCTGAAACAAATGCAAATGAACTTTCGAAATTGAAAAGTGAATTGGCGGAAAAACGAAGAATCTTGAAGAAATTCGAAGAAGAACTCAAAGAGCATGAAAATAGTGTTGAAGAAACCAAAGAAGGTCAACATGAATGCAATAACAATTTGAAATGTATTATGGAAATACAAAATGATGTTGGAATGATGGATTCGATTTATGCCCAAATTCAAAAACTCACAGGCGAAATTCAAACACTTCAAAAATCATTTTCCAGTTCTGAACATTCAGAAAGCTATTTAGAACTCAAAGAAAAATGTGCTGAAAAAGAGGAACTATATAGAGAAATTGTGAGAAAAGGAGACACTTTGCAGAATTCAGCAAATCGCAGAAATAATTTAGAAGCTGAATTGAATAAAATTCGAGAAGAACGAGTTTCGTTGGGTGAAACTGCCACGCAAGCAGCACATTTCAGAGATCAGGGAAGTATATATTTTGTAGTTTGAAAATACGTAGCATTGTGTTATTTTTAGTTGTCCACGAAAAAAGCTGAATTGAAAGAATGCGAAGAAAAATACGATCGTCTAAAACGCGAACTTCCTTCAATCAAAAGACAATATGAGAATGTTTGTATGGAGAGAAATCAAAGAAATGATGAAAGAAGACAAGCAGAAGCTGTACATCTTCGAACTATTAATGGTATGTTTTCTAACAAGTGGATTCTTTGATAAGTCCGCGGTTTTTTTTCAGAATTGAAAACAAAAAAAGCGAAGTTTGTAGAATTGGCAGAAAAGGCTGACAGAACTACCCAAAGTTCAATTCAATTAGAAGAGCGGAAAAATGAGTTTATGAGAGTTTCAAATGATTTAGAAATTCAGCAAAAAAGAAAAATGACTTTGGAATTGGATATTAATAATTTGAATGGAAATGTAAGTTTTCTATTCAAATCAAAATAATACAATTGTATTTTAGAATACTAGACGTCGAACTCTTGAAGATCAAATGTCACGAATGAATGTAGAAAAGAAAGCAAGTCAACTTGAACAGGAAATTGAAACTTTGAAAAAATTAGGAGCTGATCGGAAGAATGCTGAACAAATGAGAGAAAAGCTTCGAAATATTTCGAGTGAATTCCAAACAATTTGTCAAAATGAAATTCGATTGACAGCGTATTTAGAGGAAAATGAAGTGACTTTGAAGCAAGCAAATGGAAAATTGGCTGTTTCAGATGTTAGAAATGCACCGGATAATTATAGAAATGTTGTATTAGATGTTGCGTTAGTCAAGGAAACTGTTCAGGTTAGGGAATTTCAAAAAAAAATTGAAAATAAAATGATGTTTCAGGATCTCACAAAATATATGCAATGCCTTGATAAATCACTCATCAAATTCCACGCTGAAAAAATGTCAGCAGTCAATGAAATAGTTGATGAATTATGGAGAAAGGTGTATAATTCAACAGATATTGAAACTATTCGAATTCGCTCGAATTCCGCCGAAACATCTTCATCAAGTTCAAAAACTCGTGCATATGATTATATGGTTGTGATGGTAACAGAAGGTGGATTGGAAACTGAAATGAGAGGAAGATGTAGTGCTGGACAGAAAATGTTGGCATCTTTGATTATTCGATTGGCTTTGGCTGAAGTTTTTGGAGGATTGTGTTCGATGATTGCATTGGATGAACCAACTACTAATTTGGATGATTCAAAGGTTTGTTTTTCGTGAATTTTTGGAAAATCCGGAATTGGGCCGAGTTATCAGAATCGGCTCAAAATCATGCTATTAAAAATGTTCTCAAGCCAAAATCGCAACTTCAAAACATTTGAAAATTACAGTCGTATTCCTGTTAACATTTGACTCCAAAAATCATCTCTCATAAAACCCGCCATTTTCTAGGTCGAAGGGATGGCTGAAGTTTTAAATGAATTGATTGTATGCCGTGAAGGATTTGATGAAAATGGACGTCGTCGTGGAAGACAAATGCAAATGGTTGTTATCACTCACGATGAAAGATTGGTCAATCTATTGACATTGGGTTGTAGACCAGAATATATTTATTGTCTTGGAAAAAATGAAAATGGATTGAGTAACTTGAAGAAAAGATATCCAGACGGGTTAGTTTTTGGGTCAAAGATTTTTAGTTACCGGAAGTTCTAGAAATATCACGCGATTTTTCAATGTCTTTTGATAACACTTTTTTTTTGAAAAAAAAAAAGAATCGCTCTGAAAAATGATAAGCCCTAGAAAATGTTTTTTTTTTCAGACGCGAAGTTTTCGTCACCAAAAAATAATTGTTTTCTCCCCTCAATTTTATTTTGTTATCTTGTAAATATTATGTTTTATTGCCTCAAGTTATTATAATCTCCAAATTTTACCGGTTTTCTCTTTGGAATGTTTTTCTCCGATTCTCGAAATATGAATTTTTCAGGTTTTTTTTGTGTTTTGTGTATTTTTGAGTTCTCTTTCATCGAAGAGACGCAGACAGTGAGAGAGAAAAAAGGGAAAATCGATTTTTTCTCCTTATTTTTTTGTGAATCATCCTGAGCATTCAGGTTTTTGATGATTTTGATATTTTTGGCCAACTGACGCATTTTTTGACCGCTGTACGTTTTTTATAACTTCGAACAATTATATAAAAATCGAAAACCGGATAAAAAATGTAATAAACTTTCTAGAACTTGAAATTTTGAATAATTTTTCGAGAAAAAACTGATATCAATCATGATTCAAAAAATATCTCAAAACTCTTTCTAATTTTGAACATCACAGCTTTCTTTTTGACCGTTGTACGAATATCGATGTCGTCTTTCTCTATTACACTTATGAGAATTTATCCGAAATCTCGATTTAACATTTATCAAAACGAAATTTCCCAACATTTTGTTCCCGCTAGTTTTTCTTTCACTTTCCCATAAAGGTTCTATTCAGAAAGTACAATTTTTCAAAGGCCCTTTTGTCAGCTGTTTACCACATGTATATATTGAAAAGAAAAGTACATTTTTATCTTAAGACTCGTCTCACATTTTATTTTATTTTCATTCATATATTTTTTATTTTCCGAATTTCCCCCAAAAAACTCCATAGATTTCAGGCGAAAAATGAATGAACTTCTGGCAATTATCGTAATTGTAATCGTTTGTTGCTTGATGTTTTTCGCATGGCTTTTATCGATGGCTGTTTGTCCGGATGCAATGGTTAATATTATGGCTGGAAGAAAGGAAAAATATAGTAGTTCGACTGATTCGAAAGAACTTATTGCAAGATGTGAAGAGGCTAATATTAGTCATGTAAGAGAATTTCTAATGCATCTATTCATTTGCGAAAAAAACCGAAAAAAATGTATTTTTTTTACAATATTTTTCTATTCACCAAAATGCACGAAATAAATGTCAATCGTGACGAGACCCACACACATTTCAAGGAGAAAAACATGCGAGAAAAAAAAAACAAGAAATGAAATTTTCGAAAGCATGCATTTTTCACACTCGTTGCCTTGAAATGAGTGTGGGTCTCGTCACGATTGCATGTATTTCGCGACAATTTGTAATTTTGGTGAATAGAAAAATATTGTAAAAAAATACATTTTTTTTCGTGCTTTTTTGCAAATGAATAGATGCATAAATTTTTTGAATGAAATCTGGAATAATCAATTCAAAATTTCCAGGAATTCTTGAAAAACGTGGTTTCTGCCGAAAAAATGCCACAACCTTTGTCGACAAGAAGATCGAGTGATAAGAAATTGAGTGTTGTTCCAGAAGCTGATGAACAGGTAACTTTAATTTATTGTAGAAAAATCAGGCAAGGTCTACTCGAGAGAAATAATTTTTTTTTCGAGAAAAACGGTTTTGAAAAATCGGGTGCAAATTCTACAGTAACGCAAAGTTTTACGAAAAAAAGTAGAAAAGAAAAATTATTTTTAACAAAATAGTAATATTAGAACTTATTGTTAGTAATTCAAACATTAATAAACATAGATTCAAAGATATTTTTCAGAATTAGAATTTTCAAATTTTGTTTTTTTTTCATTTAATTTTTTCCAGTCAACAGTTCAATCAACAATTCACTCAATTCGTCCAACAATTCTTCGCAATCCGTCAGTTCCAGTCAAACTCGAAGAAGAAGATTCGACTGAAATCGCTTGACTCACCTAATTTTTTCATCTATCCTGTACATATTTTCCTATCACTGTCTATCAGCTGAAAAACGCTAGGCTTCTTCAAAACACTTTCTTACTTACGTATTTTATCAAGAAAAATGAATTTTTTCCACACCCACACTAATCATTTTTTGTTAAAAAGTTTCAGAGACTTCTAGCCTATTTTTCTATTTGATTTTTTTTTTCAAAAAAGCTAAGCTTCTCATTTGATTGGCCGAAAAAAACATAAAAGAGAGAAGAATTTCCTGTTTTTTTTTATTTTCTGAGAAAAATGGAGTCAAAAAGATGTATTTTTTCTCAGTCCGCGCGAGGTTTCTCTAACCGTCTGAACCTCTCAAAAATATTTGTGTTCTCTGGTTTTTCTTTTGAGAATAACCTCGAGTTAGGAAGTGTTTTTCCACTAATCGTTTTTTTGCTTCATAAAATCCCAAGTTGTTTCGAAAAATAATTATTTTTCTAACAAGGAAACCTTTTTTACTCAACACTTCAAATCATGATGAAATTTTGTCCATAGACAGCTTTTGGGGCCATAAGAACTCCCTAAAAATTTTAGTCTCCCAATGGACCTTTGAGCCAAGTTCTGGGCTCTCAAAAGTTCGAAAATTGCCAAAATTGGCTCATAAAACACGTCATAACTCAATTCTCATTCAATTTTATGAAAAACTGAGTAGTGGATGATGATCAGCGTGGTCGATTTACCCAAAAAGCATAATAAAATCGAATTTTCAGAAAAATTTCTGATTTTGAAAAAAAGAATGAGCAGAGGCACATATGAATTTTCATGAATTTTCAGCCCAAAAATAAAAAACTTCAAAATTTTTCGAAATAAAGTTTTTTATTGATGTACTTTTAGGTAATCGACCATGCTGATCAATATCTGAAACTTCATTTCTCCCAAAAAAAATTTTGAAATGGAGCTATGATGACTTTAATGATCATTTTTAGGCCTTTTTTGAGTTTTTGAGAGCCCAGAACTTGGCTCAGAGGTCGATTGGGAGACTAAAATTTTTAGGGTGTTCTTATGACCCCAAAAGCTGTCTATGGACAAAATTTCATCATGATTTGAAGTGTTGAGTAAAAAAGTTTCCCTTGTAAATAATGTTTTGCAAATTTGATTGCATAGATACTGTAACTTGATGTTTTGGGAATTCTGCCCACTACATACCAAAATTAAATTGAAAACAACAGTGCAGAGTAATTATTATTTCCTAATTTCATTTTTCTAGATATCAGAATATTTTGGGTCTGTTAGAAAATTGAAAATTTTCAGAAATTTAAACTTTCACAGAACATTTTTTATAAAATAACTCGATCTGAATGAAAATGATGGTCCCATTCAGTTTCCAAGAGTCTCTCGAGAATTTGAAATTTCAAATTTTGGCAGTCAAAAAAACGGAAGTATTTGGATTCCCCCCAGAAATTTTTTCTCGAATTTTGTTTATTTCAAAAATCATTTTTTTTCTGACACCAGCTTTTCTTCCACGAAAACTTTTGTTATTTATTTATCAAACCGAGAAAAATATAATATTTTTGATAAGTAAGCGTAAATGAGAAGAACCAAGCAAGCGAAGCCGAGCCAAAAAATAAAACCCTAATCCAGTTTCTATTGATAAAATGATGAAAATAGTAGGATAATTATATGGTTGAATAGGTTAGAATCTGACAAAAAAGAAAGATGAAGAAAAAGGTATTATTTTGCATCACCCATTATTACTTGAGCTCTTCGCACTTTTTTCGGCTCATTTTTTTCTAACAAACTTACTTGCTCGTTAATATTAATCATCAAAATATATTCTGACGTTTTGCTTATTTCTATCCAATTATTTTTCGAGAAAAAATGTACTCCGTGTAAGTTTCAAACCAATTTCATTTGCTTTCGAAAAATAACTTTGTTCAATGACAAATACAAATTCTTTCCAGCGGAAAATATTTTTTGAAAGTTTCCATGCGGAAAATCGCAAAACCCTACTTCACTGGTCCTGGGAGTTTGACCAAAAATTGACCAATTTTTGGTCAAAAAATTTTGAACAAAAATTGACCAAAAATGCACCGAAAAATTTTTCACTATTTTTTGGTCAAATTTTCAACTTTTTCCCACCAATTTTTGGTCAATTTTACAACTTTTTCCCACCAATTTTTCACAATTTTTTGATCATTTTCCAGCTTTGTTTATCATTGGGGAAAACTTTTTTCGACTAACTTTTCAAGTTTTAAACTTCATTTCAACAAAAAACAAAAAAACGAACAATTTAACAATTTAACAATACCACAGGGGTAATCTATGAAAAACAAAAAATAAATCAAAACTCATCCGGTTCACCCATAACAGTTCGTCGTTTTCTCAATCTATCCATCTTTTTTTTCCCGGCAGCTTCTCCTTTCACACTAATCAACATCTCATCAATTTCTCTCTGCTTTTCTTTATCCTTTTCAATCGCATCATCTCGTTTTTTATGACTGGAAATATTTGAAGGTGAATTTTGAAACATTTCAACTAATGTAACTTTTTTTCAAAGTATGATTTTCGAATGTTTTGCACTTTTGGAGTTTGGAAGTATCATTTAAAAAATTTGATTAATACTGACCCAAAAAACTCACTAATACGATGAAGTGAACGTGTTTACAGCAATTTTTATTTCATCCCGATGTTGTTTCTTTTCTTCTTCTGAAGAGAATCTACAGGGACAAGCATCCAAAAATACTTCTGAAAACACATTTCATTTTGTGAGAAAATATTTTCAAAAATAATTACCGGTCATTGTATTCGTATAATCATTTGCATATGGACAATATGTTGCTGTTGATTCGTGAACAACCGGTCCAGTAAAAATAAGATGATAATCATCATGTTGGTCAACCTGAAATAATGTGTCCAGTTTTCGTTTGAAATAAATTGAAGTTTACCTCATCCAAAATATCATAAATGACATCTTTTTGAAGTTTTGTGAACTTTGATGCAAAATAATTGTCCCATTTCTTGTGAACAAGGACAGGAAAAATATTGACAGCGATTTTCATAACCGGTGTCACCACAATCACTTCATCATTTCCGGTATACATAAATGTATACTTGGCCTGCGATTCAAAAAAGTTAATTTTTGATTGAAAAATTCGAAAATTTGAAAAAGTAATCAAAAACTTAGTTTTCTGATTCTTTTTTTTTTAAATAAAAATGTTACATTAATTTTTAGATCCTATAAATATTATATTTTTAAAAGAATTTTTCAATTTTTTGATTTCATAGTTTGAAAATTTGAAATATAAATTAGGAATTAATTTTCTGATTCTTTTTTTAAAAAAAAATGTTTGATTAATTTTTAGATCCTATAAATATTATATTTTTAAAAGAATTTTTCAATTTTTTGATTTCATAGTTTGAAAATTTGAAAAATTAATCAAAAAATTAATTTTCTCATTCTTTTTTTTTTAAATGTTTGATTAATTTTTAGATCCTATAAATATTATATTTTCAAAAGAATTGTTCAATTTTTTGATTGAAAAATTCGAAATTTTGAAAAATTAATCAAAAAATTCATTTTCTCATTCTTTGTTCTATGGAAATTTTTGATTAATTTTTAGATCCTATAAATATTATATTTTTAAAAGAATTTTTCAATTTTTTGATTTCATAGTTTGAAAATTTGAAATATAAATTAGGAATTAATTTTCTGATTCTTTTTTTTAAAAAAAAATGTTTGATTAATTTTTAGATCCTATAAATATTATATTTTTAAAAGAATTTTTCAATTTTTTGATTTCATAGTTTGAAAATTTGAAATATAAATTAGGAATTAATTTTCTGATTCTTTTTTTAAAAAAAAATGTTTGATTAATTTTTAGATCCTATAAATATTATATTTTTAAAAGAATTTTTCAATTTTTTGATTTCATAGTTTGAAAATTTGAAAAATTAATCAAAAAATTAATTTTCTCATTCTTTTTTTTAAATGTTTGATTAATTTTTAGATCCTATAAATATTATATTTTTAAAAGAATTTTTCAATTTTTTGATTGAAAAATTCGAAATTTTGAAAAATTAATCAAAAAATTAATTTTCTCATTCTTTTTTTTTTAAATGTTTGATTAATTTTTAGATCCTATAAATATTATATTTTTAAAAGAATTTTTCAATTTTTTGATTGAAAAATTCGAAATTTTGAAAAATTAATCAAAAAATTAATTTTCTCATTCTTTTTTTTTTTAAATGTTTGATTAATTTTTAGATCCTATAAATATTATATTTTTAAAAGAATTTTTCAATTTTTTGATTGAAAAATTCGAAATTTTGAAAAATTAATCAAAAAATTCATTTTCTCATTCTTTGTTCTATGAAAATTTTTGATTAATTTTTAGATCCTATAAATATTATATTTTCAAAAGAATTGTTCAATTTTTTGATTGAAAAATTCGAAATTTTGAAAAATTAATCAAAAAATTCATTTTCTCATTCTTTGTTCTATGATAATTTTTGATTAATTTTTAGATCCTATAAATATTATATTTTCAAAAGAATTGTTCAATTTTTTGATTGAAAAATTCGAAATTTTGAAAAATTAATCAAAAAATTCATTTTCTCATTCTTTGTTCTATGGAAATTTTTGATTAATTTTTAGATCCTATAAATATTATATTTTCAAAAGAATTGTTCAATTTTTTGATTGAAAAATTCGAAATTTTGAAAAATTAATCAAAAAATTCATTTTCTCATTCTTTGTTCTATGATAATTTTTGATTAATTTTTAGATCCTATAAATATTATATTTTCAAAAGAATTGTTCAATTTTTTGATTGAAAAATTCGAAATTTTGAAAAATTAATCAAAAAATTCATTTTCTCATTCTTTGTTCTATGGAAATTTTTGATTAATTTTTAGATCCTATAAATATTATATTTTCAAAAGAATTGTTCAATTTTTTGTTTTAGGAATTAATTTTCTCATTCTTAATTTTCTATGAAAATTTGTGAATAATTTTTAGATCCTATAAATATTATATTTTTAAACGAATTTTTCAGTTTTTTGATTGAAAAATTCGGATGCGCTTTCGCGTAGGCTTCTTTTTCGCTTGGACGGTATCTTAGACCTATGCTCTAATCCCCAAAACACTCTCACCTGCTTCATTTTCGTACTTCTAGGAGTTGACCCTGTTGCGATTTGTCGGTTGCGATGTACGGTGTAGTTGAACTGAAAATATGCTTTAGGGTTTATGATATTGAACTTATATTGATGGCTACCAGAGCTGTTTGAAAAGCAAATTGTTTATAAATATTTTTCATAGGCTTTTCAGTCTCAGCATCAGCCATTTCCAAATATTGTTCGACGCTGATAGGTTTCATATGATTCGTCACCTTTTTGAAATTATTCTGCAAGAAATTAGTTTTTTATCTCTCTTCAGGATTTAAACAGAATTGTTAATCACCTCATATTCATCTCGCATCAAAGGTTTATCATTTTCAACATCCCAAAACACTGCATTCGTTAATTGTACTGGAAGATACTCGCCGTTTTTAGACACCAAAGTTTTCGAAGAACTTGACTCGCTACAATCTTCAACAACTTCATTTTCATTATTTGCAAATTGTACTTCTTCCGCTTGTTTATCTTCTTCAATCAAAACTCTTGCGGGCAAAATATCATCATTTTCAACAATTTTCTCCTCATCTTCCTCAATATGTTCATTTCTTCTTTCTTTCACGTCCAATATTTCAATTCCAGCTTTTGAATACTTCAAGTTTGCTTTCGCGTTTCTTTTCAAGGGAATCTGCAAAAAAATGTTCATTTTTGATTCAAAAATCGGAAATTTGAAAAATTAATCAAAAAATTAATTTTCTGATTCTTTTTTTCTATGAAAATTTTGAATAATTTATAGATCTTATAAATATTATAATTTGTTGCGAATTTTTCAATTTTTTGATTTCAAAAATCGGAAATTTGAAAAATTAATCAAAAAATTAATTTTCTGATTCTTTTTTCTATGAAAATTTTTGAATAATTTTTAGATCTTATAAATATTACAATTTTTTGCGAATTTTTCAATTTTTTGAGTGAAAAACAAACTAACTCTCATAGGCGTAAATTGGGAGTTGGAAGTTTCGGCTTTGGCGGCGGCACCCTCGATTTCCATTCGATTTTGAACATCATTTTCGACTTTTTTCTGAAAACAAATGCATATGGTAATCGGAATTGTGGAGTGATTTTGAAATAGTTTACCTTTTTTGTTTCGGCCCAAGATTTAATAGCAGGCATGCTAGAAAAAGTGCTGTAATGATTACATTTATGATTGAAATATAATAGTGAGGGGTAAAAACTCAATCTATACGTATAAAAAAATCTGATAATCACATATTTATTATAAAAAATATCCAACAAACAAAAACATTCACAAAAACTTGAGCGGAGTTAACTGAATTATTTATGAACTGGGACGCCATTGAGTTGCAGGCATATTATATCTTCATCGCTCTTAAAATAGCAGCCTATTCCTAAGATTTCTTCAACTTCAACAAGATCTCTACCACCGGACCACTTGCCTTCAACAATTCCTCGATATCCTTTCAATTGTTTCAACATTTTCCTCGCATTTTGTCTCAATCCAATATCAGCTATTTCATCGATTTCTTTTTTCAAATTCTCAAAATGCTGACTTCGTAGCTTTTCGGACAAGGGTTCGACTACTATATAATGATCGTCGGATTGGGTGGCGGCTAGCACAAATCTTCCAACTTTCATTACATCCTTCTGGTAAAACACAATTCCATTTCTGAAGCTTCCATTTTTTGAATTGTATTTGTGCGATTTTAGGGTCGAATATGTGAAAGTTATCGACGAAAAATATTTAACATCACTTCCGATCACAACATCAATTCCATCCACAATGTTTCTATCAATCACATCGAAGGAGTTGATGGTTCGATTTTTCCAAGCCGGTTTTTCCTTCAATAAGCCTTTCAATGTATCTGATAAACAATCGGCTTCACTTCTAATTCTGACTTCTTCTCTCATGAATATGTTGACCACAAATCTACAATGAAAACGGTTTTTTTATCGAAAAATGAAACCAAAGCTGACAAACCTCGAAGACGCGATTCGCACGAAATTTTTCGTGATCGATGCGTGGAAATCGGAGAGCAAATATCGATACAATGTTTCGAACCCAGATGTTGAAACCAATGCTGGATTCCCAAATAACAAAATACAGTGTGGAAGATGGAAAAGTAGTTCCTGAAACAAAAAAAGTAGTATTCGAAGCGATGCGAAGAAAACTTGCATGTAATTTGCTAACAATATACTGTTCGTAATTATTTTGGAACAATTCTTGCATCATCTGACAAAGTTCAGCGATCATATCTCCATCGTGTTCACAATCCGTCAACAAGTAATTCGAAATCATTCCAAAACAAACAATAACGAGTCGGGCAGTACATTTGAAGGATTTATCATAAATCGCATTCAAAAAAAAGCAAATTCGAAAATACTGAAAAACTTATTTCATAATTCGACCTTTTCCTTCCAAACTCACATCGAGTTTACTTGTCCCATTTCGCACGCCTTGTACATTTTGATATTCGGTTGGAAGATGGATTTTTTGAGCAAATTGATCGAAGAGTTGTTTTGTACAAGTAAAAATATCCGATTTCGGTTTGAATCTTGGTTTAGGAAATGATTCTAAAAACAAGAAGCGAAGGGTCATCATGAATTTAATGCGTGAAACATGCCTTTGATTACCGTAACACAAAAACCCTCATTGAGGTCGTGAAAAATATCGAGAAGAACTTGCCAAGGGAGGATCCATCTAAGAATCACTGGAAAAACACCATCAATGAACCCGAAAAGTCCATACCGGGCATCTTGAGGAGTTTGTATTATTCCGCGAAATACTTCTCTGCCTAAACAACAAACATTTGTAGAAAATAGGTGAGAATGTTACAAACTTGGTGCTGAACATTTGTGAAGAGTGTCACCGCAAATGCAGTAGAAGCAAGAAAATGCTGAATTGACCGATTTGAGACCAAACAAAGCCCGCTTTGCCTAAAAATCAGAGATTGGCATGTTTTTTTGACAAATGAAGTTACCGGTTGATCGGCAACAGCGGTGACAACACGAAATATCACATTTCGACCTCTGATATTCAATTTGAATCGCTCAAGAACTGGCATAACTTCATTTATAATTGTGTTGAAAACTTTCGTATTTGGATTGCATGGACCTTTATAAACACCGAATAATAACAAATTTGTGGCTATCGAAAAGTGTCCCAATTTTAAGTCTACTGACATAGCAGTCATTGGCCATAGGTGCTGACTGAAAAACAGAAAAACGCAATGATAATTAGACTTTATAAGTCTTACTTTGAATGCCCATGTGGACAAACTCCATCGACTGAGAGCACAAGGGATATATTCAAATCATGATCATCATGCTCCAAACAACTTTTGAAGAACTCAGAAGAAAGCGTGTGATTCGGCAATTTCCCATCGCGAAGAAGTTTTCGAACTTCCAAGATTTCGTCGATATTTTTATTAACGAAATGGGTTAATTGATCCACTAGCGGTGATTGTACAAATGTTCCGACCGGAGCACAGCTAAGGAAAACAGTAATTCAAATATTGAGAGACAGAAAAACTACCATATTGATTTATCGACTAATTTTTCCCCGCATTGTGAGCAAATCCGAACGTCTTTGAAAAGTCGAATAGCATATTCAAAAATATCTTCAACTTCTTTTTTAACAGTTGCCGCAACTGTTAGTAAACGAAGCCGAAGATCAGTTTGTGAATCTCTGCCAATTATTGAAGATGCCAAGGTAACAAGTCCGGGATCGGAAAGGTGCAGAATTTTATCCGCCAACGAATCTGCAAGTCGGAACTGTCAATCGCACGTTGAACTTTCCAGAATAATCGTCACACGTTCAGTGGAGGTGAGCACCTCCGCCCCCACACCTGGCGATAGTTTTCCAAAATTTTTGTGCAGCGTGGAAATTTTTGAAAAAAAAAATTGTGCAGCGTGAAATTTTGAATTTTTTGTAAAATTGTCATAAAAAACCGATGAAAATGAATGAAAACTACACTTTTTACTGAAAAAATGTACAGTGTGGCTTTTGAAAATTGTTGTACAGTGTCCCTTTTGGACACGTATCGTCAGGTGTGCCAACCCCCCCCCCTCTTGCCCGCCCTCTTTCTTTTATCCCAGTTACAGTCCCAACTTTTTCCCATCCTTATACTTTTTCAACAAACTTTGGATCCTCAACAAGAATGTTATTTACTCAACGCTGAAAAAAACGAAGAAAGCCTATTCAGGTCGGCTGAGAAAATACGAAAAAAGTGAAGAAAATACATTTTCTCCGCATTCCTCCTGTTTTCTCACTGAAGAAAATACATTTTCTCCGCATTCCTCCTGTTTTCTCAGCGTAATGAGAAAATACTTGAAGTAAAAACATTCGACATCTCAGAGCATAATATTTTCTAAACCCATATATTCTTCGAAACCCCCTATTTTTGTAAAATTTTTTTCCACTTTCTGCAATTCTAAAAAGTTTGAATATTGAAAAGTTTCACCATCATTCCATGTTATGTTTTTGAAAATATGATAAATTTAGAACAAAATCATGTTTCGAAAAATTTCATAATTTGGATCTGGTTCAAACTTCACAAATTTAGCAACGAAAATATTTTTCGAAAAAATTCACAAAATTCTCCCACCCCTCATTGTAATAAAGCCATACCTTCCACCCAACCTGGATCCGCATCATTGTTTCGATAATAATCTTCGACATCTTCGCCTTCGGAATCATCAGCAAAAGGAGCCATGTAAATATCATCATCGTCCTCATAATCCTCGGCCACATTCAATTCTTCACGTTCCAACATTAAATCAGACTCTCCTTCGATATCTGAAAGCGAACCATCTCCATTTCTCCCATCATTATGATCATCTGCAGGAACTTGTGGGAATATTTCATTAAATCCTGAAAATATATATTTTGAATATTATGAATAAAAATTAACGAAAAGAAACCCACCTGTATCTGGAATTCTACGGTTTTGCTGTCGACGATCGGCAACAACGGGGACTCGGCAAACTTTGGGCACAACTGTAGATATATTGAAAATTGTGCTAACGTAGAAATACCGGAAATACTTGCAGCCATGTCTTAGCTTTTCGTAAATTTCTTATGAAGTCAGAAATGTCAATATGAAGTCAGAAATGTCAATAAATTATTATTAATGATCATGTTGCCCGAAAAAAGGAACAACTGAGGGAAACATAATGCCACGTAAAGAAATGTTCATTGAAAAGTAGGCTACGACATCAGCGTTAGTATTTCCGCTATTTATATATTCATGAATATCGGTATTTTTCGTTACTTACAATTTTCGAGTTGTTGGAACTTCGGGAGCCGCTTTCGTCCCATCTGCAAATATGAAAACAATAGAAGAAGAAAATGGACGATAATAATTGGAGAACATATAACGGATTGAGACAGAAACACGAAAAAATGGCGAAAAAATCAACTAAACACCAAAATCTGACCATTTTGCCCCAATTTAGACGCGTGAAGAGAGTTTCCAATGCCCCACTAAAATATCTCGCTCGTCAATACTATGGGAAAGCTTTTTCTATTCACTTAACTTCTCATAAGTTACTCAAACCCCTTCAAAAACAGAAAAAAAACGAAAAAACAGAAAAAAAAGAAATTTTCGAAATGCACACAAACGCAACAGCGCGCTGCGAGACCAACTGAAACAAATATGTGCGCCTTTAATCTATTGTTTTCGCGCACAAATTAGTGGTGTTTGATGTTAAATAGTTTACACCATTCGATTCAAAATTTCACGCTGAGTAAAATGATATAAAAATCATATATATCTGTGAAAGTTTTTGAGTTCACGTTTTTGGGAACAAATGCACGATTTTTGAGACACTGGTGTCATTTTTTTCGAAGCTGATGGCTGTCACAACAATATTCTTTCAAAAAATAATGGAAATTATTGCCCTTGAACCCAATACTTCTGATTTCTATGAGCCCTTGTTGTTGATAAATCAAGGATCAATCAATACAACTGATAGATTCGAGATAGGTCTCTGCTTGGTAAAAATAGCTCCAAGATAAGTCAAAACTGATTTTAGTTGAAGATTTGGGGCTGAAATTTGCGCCAATGGTGAAATTGGTGTGAGTGGCGCCAAAATTCACCAAACGAAGTATTTTACTCCTATTTATTGATTCACCAGTAGAAAAACAACGAAATTCATCAACCTAACTTCACCAAAAGCCGCAAAAAAACATGTCTGCCCAACAACATTAAGATTTTCGAAATTTTTCACAATTAAAATTTTCACTGATTTTTGGCCAAATTTCGACCAATTTTTTGGCCAATTTCTGACCATATTTTGGCCAATAAATATTTTTGATCAATTTTTGGTCAAAATTCGACCAATTTTCGTTTTTGGTCAAAATTTGGTCAATTTTTGGTCAACCTCCCAGGACCAGTGTTTCAAAAACCCATAAATAATTTTTCTGTTTTAATTATCTCGGCTCCCGTGCGAGTTTTTCATAAAAATATTCTAGTTTTTTGTTTTCTGCAAAATTTTTTGTTATGATATTTTTCTAATTATAACAATTTCCCCATGCTCCTCACACAATTCTGTTTATTTCTATATCGAGCAAAATAATTTTTGAGACCTTATTTTTTTATGATGTTACTATTTACAATGTTATATTCTCAAATATCCTGAAACCGGCCAAGATCCAAATTTTTTTCAAAACCTAACATCTGTAATTTTATCTATTTTCCAAGCTAAAAAACAAAAATAAAACCTAAGATCTGAAAATCACATGTTTTCTGTCTATTTTTCCTCATTTTATTCGAAAAGACACAAGAAATTGTCCTCTTGAGAATTCATCAAAAGCACTTTTTTTCTGAATACACCCCCATTTTTGAGCTGAGCCAAACACACAAACACAAAAAATTTGAAGAGCGAAAAAGATTCAAAGACTATGAGAATTTTCGAATTTATTATTCGCTTTTTTGTTTTTGTTGGGTGAGTTGAGTTGGGTTGTTTTTGAACATTTCTTTCTAAAAAGTTCACGGTCTTGAAAAAAACAGGATGTTTTTCTCAACATATACAATTAAATTCGAATTCTTGAAAATTATTTGCAATGATGGAAAAATTATTCTCTTCTCTCTTTTTTTCAATTTATTTTTCTCAAATTCACAACAAAAATACATTATTCATGAAAAAACACATTCTCGTATCGATTTTACAAGTTTTTTTCCGATCGTCACATTTTTTGATGGAAACAAAAAATTACTGTTCTGATAAGACAGATTATTTTTGTACTCATAAAGTTTATTAAATTTTTCCGAAACATATTTTCTTGAAGGTGGTTATCACAGTGTATGGAGGCATCGAAGAAACGAATTGATCCGTATGCTGAAAATGAGTTGTGGGATAGTTTGAAAGAATCGAGAATTCAGAATGTGATCGAGAAAAATGAGAATGGGTAAGACACATTTTTTTAGTTTAAGTTAAACACTGGAAATGATTTTTCCAGCGAAATAAATACTCCACCAACCGATGGTCGCCCATATTTGAAAGTGGTTTGTATTTCCGATACACATGAACAACTCGACAAAGTTGAGGTAATCAAATGGTTTTTCTATATTTCAATTACATATCAATTTCAATTTTAGGTTCCCGATGGTGATGTTTTGATTCATGCTGGCGACTTTACAAATTCCGGAAAACGTGATGAATTAATCCGATTCAACAATGAGATGGCAGCTTTTCCTCACAAATATAAATTAGTTGTGGCTGGTAATCATGAATTGGGCTTTGACAAAAAAGAAAATAAATCGCAAAGGTTCGTGGCATATTTCATTTATTTTTTTAAAACCCAAATCAAACATTTTTTTCAGAAATGCTAATGATCAAGGTCAAGGAACTGATGATGGATATGAACTTCTTACAAATGTCACATATCTTCAAGATCAATCGATTACTGTAAGATTAGTTCTTTATTCGAAATTAAATATAATTTTTTCCAGATCGAAGGTGTTCACTTCTTTGGATCCTCCTATCATCCTTTATATGGTTTTCCATTTTATCGCGATCGACGCACAGAAATGCCAAATTGCTGGAAAGCAGTTCCAAATGATACGGATGTTTTGATCACTCATACACCACCTCTTGGTAAGATCTCTCTAATGCTTCCAAGTATTTAAAACACCATAAAATATTTTAGGATATTTGGATCAATTTGGCGAAGAACGTTGGGGATGTAAAGATTTATTGTATACTGTCGAACGAATTCAACCAGCTTTTCATATTTTTGGACATGTTCATGAAAGACACGGAATTCTATCCAATAATCAAACTGTAAGCAATTTTCTATGATCTTTTTCTATTATAACACCCGTGTATTTCAGACCTTTATCAATGCAGCCCAATGTTCTAGAAATAACTTGATTCAAACTCGACCTATCGTTTTCTACATTCCTACAAAGGTATCGCTTTAAAAATTTTCAGCTTTTTTGTATCAAAAAAAAATGTATTTATGTATTCTATAATAAAGTAACGAAAAATTACCGATTAACATTTTCCAATATTATCCACAAGTTTTGTTTTGTATTCGGGGAGAAGTTCAAGCGATGTTTCATTGATATATTTCAAAGGAACACGCCAGTCACAAGTTGTTATGAATAAGGAGCTATTTGTAGCTTCGGAACCTTTAAAATTTTGATCTTAAGAAAAACAACAAAAAAAAATGGTTGCAAAACTAACCTGCAAAAATGTATTCCTTATTGAGTTTGAAACCAGTCTGACCGCAAGCTGATTCTTGTGTAGAAGTTGTCAAAACTTCAGGAAGTTGAAGATGTTCAGGATTTTTTATTATTTTTATATGAGCCACTTTGTATACCATCAAAAGTCCAAGAGGATCAGTTTCTTTTGCAATGACTTTGACTTTTGAAACTGAAAAAAACAACTTTGACGTTGCACAAATAAAATAATTATTTCTCGTTCGTGAACACGTGGAATTTCAATTAGCATTTCTTGAAAATAACTCACTCCATGGTGATGAACAATAACCTTCTTTTTCACTTCCAAAAATTTTACAGCTGCAATTTTCAGAACTCGGCAGGAAACTGAGAATTATCACCAGAAAAATCGATAGAAACATAATATTTTATGAAATATTTTTTCCGCTAAAAAAAACAAAATCAGAAAAGGACACTTTGTTACACAAAAAATAAGAAGTGAATTGAAGGAAGAAAATGAGATAACAAAAAATGAAGTAACCGTAGGTTGATAAATAAATAAAAAGAAACAACATCAAGAAGTTGGAAAAATACGGTAGATCAAATTACGATCAGCGGTTAAAATATCATGATAATATTGATATGGTGGTCTGTAGGGACGAAGAAGTTGTTGTTGAAGTTTTTTAGCTAGTCACAATTCGGTATGTCTGAATGTTGCCTTTGAAGCTGGAAGTCGTTTTTTCAATAAATCTGCTGGAATAATTTTTGCGATTTCATTTTGCCAAAGATTATAAGCATCTAATCGATATTCTTGTTCCATTTTTGAATCAGCGTTGAGCAAAAAGTTTTGGAATGGTTTTGATTTTGAAGTTGGTTTCCAATCACCTCCTGGTTTTCCAGTTTTCACAAAATTGTTGATTGCTGATACAAAAGTTTGCTGGAATTGCTTATCTTCTTCATTCAATGGAATATTTTCTTGACCGAAGAAATTGAAAAGAAAACGGAGTTCTGAAGCATGGAAAGGTCCACGAATTGGATGAGAAGGATCACGTGTTGTTTCACTGTCATAATCACTAACATAAAAATATGTTGGCCAACTATTTTTAGTTTTCATTTCGATTTCATGGAGTGTTGGAATATTGTATTGAAGATCACTCAGAAGCTGGAAAATTTGAATTTGGAAAAAATAATATTTTTGGAAAAATTGTTTACTTACCAATGCATACGCATTCAAATAAAAGCTAGAATTCCCAGTCATTGGACCGTTCAAATAAAAATTCTCCAAAAGTTCAGCAAACTTTGAAGCAGCCGATCCAAATTCACGATCACCAGCAATTTTATCGCGAATAAAATCAACCAAGTTATCTTTACCATAAGTGGCCCAAGATTCTTTAGGAACTCCAAGCAATTTTGAAAGTTTTACAGGATACAACACTGAAAAAATATATGTGAATCAAAAAAAGGAATATAAAAAAACAAACTAACCGCTTCCACCAGATTCAAGTGTCAAAACTCCTTGCATTGTTGGTTTTTTGGGCGCTTTCTTTGACATTTTTTCGATCTGAAAAATGACAAATTAAATTTGTTTTCTTAGAAATTACAATGAACTTACGTCGTATGGAAAGAAATCTTTATCAAACAATGGATGGAATTTCTTATTTCTTGGACCTGGCAATAATTCTCCAACTTGTTCCATCGCATCTAACAATTCATCCATTGTTCTTTCCTCCATACATTCTCGTAATTCTTTTGTATTTTCTTGTTTACAACCAGCTGCATTTGCAAGAGCTCGACTATCTTCAATCACATTTTCATTCAAATTATTTTCAGCGAAAATTGAGCCAGATAATTGAATCGCTTGTGAGAAGAGGTCTGCAACGTTTTTATTTGAACTCTCATGATTAGAAAAAACTCACGATCAGATTGGGGAGAATATAAAAGTGCTGAAACACTTGCAGCTCCAGCAGAATGTCCAGAAAGTGTGATTCGATCAATATCTCCACCAAAACTTGGCAAAACTTCGTGTAAAAATTGCAAAGCCATAGTTTGATCCCATAATCCCATATTTCCTGGAATTTCAGAATCTCCAGTTGTGAAGAAACCCAATGGTCCCAATCGATATTGAATTGAAACGAAAATAATATCTTGAGATACAAAATGATCCGCAGCTTTTTCATATCCGATATCAGACGAATCACCAAATTGAAAACCTCCACCATGAATAAAAACTAAGACTGGAAGTTTTTTAGAGGCAGCATTTTTTGGAGTGATGATATTCAAGAAAAGACAATCTTCAGAATAATTAACATGTTCTTCAAGTTCAGATCGAAGTGAAGGAATACAAGATGCTCGAAAATGTGTTGCATCATGTTGTAAATGAATCCATTTATCAACTGGCTCAGGTTTTTGGAATCTATAAATATGATCTGGCGGATTGGCATAACGAATCCCTAGAAAAACATCATAAGCATTTCCAGTTTCACTCGATTTATGTTCAAATCCAACAATTGGCCCATAACTTGTATTGATTTGTGGTTTCTTTGCTCCATCACATAAAATTGATTGAAATAATAAAAATACCAAGAATATAAGACGCATCTGAAGAAAATGATGGAGGTAGGTATTTTTTGTGAGTCACTAGGTAAAAGAAGCGTTGAGCAAATAAAAAAGATGCAGACAAATAAGAAAAAGAACAGGTACAAGAGGTCATATTTGAATATTTGGAAATAGTGAAAGAGAGGGAAAATACTCGAAAATGACACTTGGTAAATCGTCATATTTGGAAGTTTATTTAAAATTAGGGTTTTTCGGAATTCATAATATTTGGAACACTACTTTTCCAGGAAAATTAAAACAATCAAATATTTACACGAAAACGTTTTGAGAAAAAACAATTTTTTTCAAATTTCGATGTATTTTCGAGCACTTGTGAACTCTTGAAACGTGAGCAAGAAAACATGATTTTTCAAAAAATTCTATAAAAATTTAAGCTTATAAAAATATTTTTTGTTAGCAATACATTGTTCCTAGTAACAAATGATCAGAAAAACAGCAAAATCACAAACAAAACAGAAATCTTAAGCTAACCATTTGCAAATATGTGCTTGGTGTTAACAAAGGTCAGCCGGTCGAAAACACACATAAAAATATGAGAGAAAGCAATCTCAAGACGCAGAAAGGAACGCAATCACTATACAAATAAATACTAAAAAATACTATGAGACGCAGAGAAATTATTGAATTTGTGTTGTTTAGTCGGGGTTTTTTGGATGTAAATAATGAATAAATAAAATTATGGTTCCAAATTTAAAAAAACAAAAAAATTTCAAAATATTAATGCGTTAGTCACAAAGAAAAACAATTACAGTAAGACATTATTGCAGGTGATTTTAACATGTGAAAAATGTTTTACGAATGCATTTTTTAAATCATAAGTCATTCATGTTTCAAATGGAACAGTATTTTTTGTTGAATTATTCCTTAAATTGCCAACCTGAAAGTTTTTCATTTTTCCAAAGTGAAATATATTATCGAATATTTCTACATAGTTTTTTCATACTTTCTACACCTTTGGCAATTTTTTGTGTTTTTCTATTGATGAATTTGAGACTGAAGAAAGTGAAAAAAATACGATGGATTTTGTTGAATTTCCAGATTTGGTATCATTTTATTTAAAAAAAAATGGGATTGAAGTTAAATTTTTTTACGCGTATCAGCAACATGTAATAAAATCAGCTGTCAGAATAAAAAATCTAATAGATTAAGAATTGAAGAATGTACCATCTACAATAATAGTTGGAAAATTCAACTCACAACTTCAAAGTTCTCACTTAAATAAATATTTTCCAGGACTATTCTAACTGATCTATCTTTCACTGTTTTCACAATGCCCTATGTTTTTCTAACCTCAGGAACAATAAGTTTTCTTGGTCTTTTCGAATATTTCGATATTCCATCAAAATTTCAAATGTTTTTTGTTCAAATGATGTTTGGAGTTCTCTCAATGTCGATTATTGCAATTTTTGAGAATCGACATAGTGCAATTTCAACAATCACATTTACAGTTCCAAAAGGATTTCGAAAAGTGCTTTTCTATTTCTTCAATTTGGTTTTTCAGGCGATTTCATTTTCTAGTTATTTATTAACTGATTATGATACAGAATATTATAAAATTATCATTCTGAAAACAATATCTCCATGCCCAGATCCATTATTTTTCAAAAAATCAACTCATATAATTTCAATGAAACCAATTATTGTTGCACTTGCTGTGTTGATTTGTCTTTTAGTTCTTGCTTTGCAAACTGGATTTTTTATACTTCACTCAATTTATCATTTGGTTTATGCTTTCAATATTTCAATATCTCGAAATACTAGACAACTTCAGAAAAAGTTTATAATCAGTCTTTTGATACAAGTGACAATTCCATTTGCAATTGTTGGTTTTCCGTTGGGTCTCAGTATATTGACAACATTTTTTGGAATTCAAAGTCAAGTTCTTGCTTGTCAAACATTCTTAGCTCTTGGTATGCATGGGTTCATTGCATCGATTTCTTTTATAATTTCACATAAAGAAATTCGAGATTATACAATGGGTTTATTTTGGAAAGCAGTACGAGTTAATAAAAAAATGTCGAATGTTATCGATACAAGTTTTGTGATATGATTTTGGATTTTTTGATTTGTTGAAATAAAATTATTGAAAAGTTCAGCTTTCATTAGAATTTAAATGTATTAAAAAATAATTTTATGTTACTATTCAACTCCATCGCCCTCTCATCAAAATCCCGTAAGGTGAAATTTATTTAGAAATGTTCGGCTCTATCGCAATATATGGGTCCCATGGAAATATATGGGTCCGTAAAAACATATAAGGGTCCCTCAGAAATATAAGGGTCCGTGAATTTTTTTATGGGTCCCAAAAAAATATAAGGGTCCGTTATTTTTTTTGAAGGTCCATAAAAAAAAGTATTTTTTCTAATTTTAATTATTTGTTTTTGATGATTTTTTTAAAATTTTTTCACATTTTTTTAGCCAGTCATTATTTTTCTAGGGGGTTTACTAAGCCTAAGCCTAAAATAATAGAGAAATTTTGAATCCTCTGGTAACTCTATTTTCGGCTTTTCAGCTTCATAATTAGGCTTAGGCTTAGTAAACCCCCCGAAAATACAAAGAATCGTCAAAAAATCAAGAAAAATATAACAAAACAATTGAAAATTCAAAAAATCACACATTTTTTCCTCCAAAAATCAAAAAAATCAGACCTATAAAAAAAAATCACGGACCCTTTTATTTTTTTGAGACCCATAAAAAAATTCACGGACCCTCATATTTTTTTGGGACCCTCATATGTTTTTACGGACCCCTATATTTTTTACGGACCCATATATTTCCATGGGACCCATATATTGCGATAGAGCCAAATGTTCATTTCTCCCGGTCACGTGAAATTCTGATAAATATATATTCATCAAAAATGCTTCATTTCTTACCTACACGTGTGGTGTAGGCGGGGAGAGCTCTGCCTTCTAATCAGACAGCCCTCCTCATTTTGTGGGTTCGAGCCCCACTCGGGAAATCCAGTAATGCAGATTTTTGGAAATTTTGTTCCTTTCTCCCCAAAATTGCGAAAATTTGACAATCCAACGCGGCAAAAAAGAAAAAAGAAGATGGAATAAAAAGAGCTCAATAAAAAGAGAAAATCGAGAGAATAATATCATACGTGACCCATGAACGAAAAAGGCTGATTCTTCAGATGCCATTAAATTTATCGATGACTTCATCCATGGCAAAATTAGGAAGCCTTCCTGACTAGGGGCTGTTAGCCCCCAGGCGTAACAGTCTTCTCATTTTTTTCAGTTTCACTTTTTTCTGTGATTATTTTCAATTTTCTGTGGAAAACAAATTCATGAAAAATTTCAAGTTTTTTGATCAAAAAATGATTCGTGGCAAAATCAGGAAGGCTTCCTAATTTTGCCATGGATAAAGTCATCAAACTATTTTTCATAAAACATAATTGAATCTCTTTTTTTATTTGCATAATTATAGACATTACCGTCTCCAAACAGAAATTTCGGTTTGGAGACAATAATTTCATTTCTGGATGAAATTCTAAATTTTCTCGTTTTTTTAACAGTGTTAAAAATTTTCTTTCAATTTTTTTAGCTTCAAAGTTGGTTCTGAGTTGTTTACTAAGCCTAAGCCTAAGAGGAAGTGTCATTTAGGTCGCAACTCATCGATTTCATGTTTACATTTTTGGATTATTCCAAATCTGTTACTTTTTTTTGTTGACTGTATACACGAAAATAAAAACTTCAATTTTTGTCAGCTACCCGCTCAAATCGAAATTTTCATTTGGGCGGGTATTTTTGTCAAACAAAACTCGGGCCGATTTTTTTTCACTTAAAAAAAAACTCGGGTCGATTTTTTTTTGGAAAAACTCGGGCCGATTTTTTTGGAAAAACTCGGGCCGATTTAAAAAAAAAAACTCGGGCCGATTTGTTTTCACTTAAAAAAAAACTCGGGTCGATTTTTTTTTGGAAAAACTCGGGCCGATTTTTTTTTGAAAAAACTCGGGCCGATTTTTTTTCGGTTGATTCAAAAAATTATAAAGCACACGAATTACAATTGAATTCATGAAAAATTTTAAAATTTTTGATCAAAAAATGATTCGTGGCAAAATTAGGAAGGCTTCCTAATTTTGCCATGGATGACGTCATCAATAAATTTTTCGAAAAAAAACTTATTTAATTATTTTTTTGAATTAAATTTACTCGTAAGAGGTAAATCATACGAATTACAATTGAATTCATGAAAAATCTTGAAATTTTTGATCAAAAAATGATTCGTGGCAAAATTAGGAAGGCTTCCTAATTTTGCCATGGATGACGTCATCAATAAATTTTTCGAAAAAAAACTTATTTAATTATTTTTTTGAATTAAATTTACTCGTAAGAGGTAAATCACACGAATTACAATTGAATTTATAGAAAATTTCAAATTTTTTGATCAAAAAATGATTCGTGGCAAAATTAGGAAGGCTTCCTAATTTTGCCATGGATGACGTCATCCACCAATTTTTCAAAAAAAAAACTTATTTAACCTTTTTTTCGTATTGAAGACTCGAATAACATTCTTGGCCCGTTAGGAATTTGGAATTCTTGAACAATGCCAACAGCATCTGAAGAATCAGCCTTTTTCATTCATGGGTCACGCATGATATTTTCTTGATTTTCTCATTATTTTTGAGCTCTTTTTATTCCATCTTCTTTTTTCTTTTTTGCCGCGTTGGAATGTCGAATTTTCGCAATCTCGGGGAGAAAGGAACAAAATTTCCGAAAATCTGCATTACTCGATATAGGGAAAAATTTTTTCCGAGTGGGGCTCGAACCCACAAAAGAAGGCGGGTTGCCTGATTGGAAGGCATCGCTCTCCCCGCATACACCACACGTGTAGGTAAGAAATGAAGCATTTTTGATAAATATATATTTATCAGAATTTCACGTGACCGGGAGAAATGAACATTTCTAAATAAATTTCACCTTACGGGATTTTAATGAGAGGGCGATTTTGCCACGAGTCATTTTTTGATCAAAAAACTTGAAATTTTTCATGAATTCAATTGTAATTTGTGTGATTTACCTCTTACGAGTACATTTAATTCCAAAAAAATAATTAAATAAGTTTTTTTTCGAAAAATTTATCGATGACTTCATCCATGGCAAAATTAGGAAGCCTTCCTGATTTTGCCACGAGTCATTTTTCGATCAAAAAATTTGAAATTTTATAGGGAAACATTTTTCGAGCGGGAATCAAGCCCACAAAAGGAGAAGGGATGTCTCATTCGAAATCAGATATTTATAAATATTGTTCATAAAAATTTCAATTGACCTAGATAAGCAGAAATTTCATTAAAAATGGAACTATGTTCTGCCTGGGATACACGCTCAACTAGGGGCACAGCCCCTAGTCTAGATCAACTAGGGGCACAGCCCCTAGTCTACCATTCAATAAAATCGCACAGTGTACAATTCGTATAGAAATATTTTTTCCGGATTTTTGCGAAAACGGCGGATATTTTTTCTGAAAATATGCGTTACCGGATATAGGGACAAAACATCGGGCCGTGGGACTCGAACCCACAAAATTAAGCGGGTTGAATAGAACACAGAGATCTTCCCCACTATACCACGCGTGTATATAAGAAATGAGGCACTTTTGGTAAATATATATTTATCAGAATTTCACGTGACCCAGATAATCTGGAATTGAAAAAAAATCTTTATACCTATGAAACAGTTCATAGTTTGTTTTTCAATAAAATCTGGAAGCTGATCCTATAGCTTCAAGTGTAATTCAAAGCTTCATCTAATCATTTAAACATAGAATTGGATAAACAACTTTTCTTTAACATCAATAGTAATTACGAATAAAAAACTTTACCCAATATTTTTCAATGAAGCTCAAATCTCACCTGTTAGTTTTGTTCCACCCCCCCCCCCCCCCTCCCCAAACCTCAAAATAAACTAACTTGACTGGCCCGTTCCGTGAAAAGTTGTTGATATCTTCGAATGTCCTGTTCAAACGAAACATCATCTTGTTCGGAAGCCTGAAACTTCGACATTCTTTTTCTTAAAATTTTCGCCTATTCTCAAACTTACATCAGAAAATGACAATTGTCGATTTTATGGGACCGCTGCATTCTGTGACTGTTGTCTCTAAAAAAATAAGAAAATTAACAAAATGTACCAAATCACCCCATTAATAACTTTTTCTGCGCTGAAAAAAACCACTCAAAAACGAGAAAAAAATCAAAAAATAAAAATGGCGTGCAAAAAAATAAAAGAAAAACAACGATACTCCGCGTGCACGTTGTTTAGCGTGTTTGTTTTGTTGTTTTTTTGCAGTGTAGACGAGAGAGTGTGGGAAATGGAGAGAGAGTTAGAGAGAGAGAGATATATATATATATGTTTTTTATTTGAAAAGACATTATTGATTGAACGTTTTTTTCTCGAACTGAATCATTTTTCTGGGTTTTTTTCAGAGCAGTAAATGTTTATTAATGGGGTGATTTGGTACATTTTGTTAATTTTCTTATTTGTTCAGAGACAACCGTCAAAGAATGCAGCGGGGTCCCATAAAATCCACAATTCACTTCGTTTTAGGGCGAACAAATAGAGATAGAGAGAGTGTGTAGAGTGCGAAAGAAAAAACCGCAAAACTGAAAAACCCGCGAAATTTAATAAGGCTGGCAACCAGCCAACTGTTGGGTCCTGAAGCGATGGTCCATGAATTTTCATTTTCAAAAATTTTTTGGGGTTTTTTGTGTCTGCGTCGCGTTTTCTCTATTTGTTCGTCCCAACACAGGGCTGAAACGAAGTGAATTATCTTTTTCTGATGTAAGTTTAAGAATAGGCGAAAATTTTGAGAAAAATAATATAGAAATTTCAGGCTTCCAATCAAGAAGATGTTTCGTTTGGACAGGAAATTCAAAGAGATCAACAACTATTCACGGAACGGGCCAGTCAAGTTAGTTTATTTTAAAGTTGGGGAGGGGGGAGCAAAACTAACAGGTGAGATTTGAGCTTCATTGAAAAATATTGGGTAAAGTTTTTAATTCATAATTACTATTGATGTTAAAGAAAAGTTGTTTATCCAATTATATGTTTAAATGATTAGATCAAGCTTTGAATTACACTTGAAGCTATAGGATCAGCTTCCAGATTTTATTGAAAAAACAAACTATGAAATGTTTCATAGGTAGATTAATTTTTTCATAGTTTTATGCCAGCGATTTCCAGTTTGTTTTGAATTTATTTTTTTCTTTCATTTATTTTTCTTTTATAATCTATGTCTCATTAAACTTTATAATTTGTATTCTTTTTTCTAAATCCTGTGTTCTGAAAAATCAATACTTCACATTGTTTGAACTTGTCAGCAGATGTTTTTCATAGCTCACACAAAACAAAAAAAGCATATGAACAATCACTAGACTCCAAATTTCTAATAATGGAAGATTATTATTCCACATTTTATGTTCACTGTGCTCCTCAATCATTTTTTCAAAGTGAAAGTTATTTTAAAACAGTTCTTCGGATAATTTCGATAATTTCACTTCCGATAACAATTTATGGGATTATTTTGATTGTTAAAAAAAGTTCGAAGAAAATGAAATATGTTAAACTAGTTTTGCTCCAATTTCAAATATGGATTTTATTCAGTGATATTTTTTATAATTTATTGATCACTCCATATCTTTTTTCACCTTCAGGAGCTATTAGTTTTTTGGGAGTTTTTGAATGTTTCAAAGTTTCCGCCAATATTCAGATGCTTGGATTGGAATCTATTTTTGGCGTTTTATCAATTTTACTTCTGTGTATTTTCGAAAACCGTCACAATGCTATGACTTCAATTTCTTTCCGTTTTCAAACTAAATTCCAAAAATGCGTTTTTTACCTGGCCAATTTTATTTTTCAAATAACTTTGTTTGTTTTGAATTTGCCAACTGATATCGACACTGAGAAAAATAAACTGGATATTTTGAAAAATATTATCAACTGCCCTGATCCGTTATTTTTCAAATCGTCAACTCATTTGATAACTCTGCAACCTTTTCAAGTTGCTGCTGCAATTCTTATATGTTTGATGGTTATTGGTATTCAAGGAACTTTTTTCGTTTTACATTCCGTTTATCATCTCATATTTTTCATTGATACAAGAGTATCTAAACAAACAAGATCTCTTCAAAAAATATTCATTCGGAAGTGAGTTTAATTTTCTTTCATCGAGCTTAGAATTTAGAGTTCACACCTTTAAAATTTTCAGCCTTTTGATTCAAGTGATAACACCTTTAACAATTGTTGGAATCCCGTTATTTATTACAATTGCCTGTACATTTCTCGGATATCAAAGTCAAGTTTTAGCTTGTCATACATTTTTAGCACTTGGAACGCATGGAACAATCGGATCATTGGCTCTCATTTTCTCACATTATGATTATCGGCAATACACTTTGAAACTTTTTCGATGTTCATCAAAAGTTCACTTGAAGCCAACTATTGAAACTAGTTTTGTGATTTAATAAAAAACATTTGGAGCGTTGAATAAAACCCAAAATAACATCTGATCGGATTTTCAGCTGATAAAACCATACACATTCTGAGTGTATGAGTGACGTAGAATTAAACCTACATCACAACTTAATCTTATTAAACAAGCAAGATATTCTTAATTCTGAGTAATCTTGTTGTTTATTATTAACTGAATATTAGTGCAACTACAATGATTCATTGATACAAAGACATCGTTGTCTGATTGTCTAACATCCTACATTATAGTTGGGTTTAATCTTTCGGTCTTTGTGTTTTATTCTGATTTGCTTTATAAGCACAGTTTTTCTCCTTGATTCATAATTTTCCAAAGGGAAAAAATCGTGAGAAATGCTTTATCTCAAAATTTTCCAAACTGCTGGTTTCCTTGGTGCACAGTTTACAAATGGTTTCTTATTGTTTTTGATACAATTAAAAGGTGTCAAGTTATTTGGATCATACCGCTATGTCATTTCAAGTTTCACATTATACACTTTTCTTTATACATGGATTGAAATATTAACTCAACCAGTTATGCATATTTATGGACCAATATTTGTAGTTTATATGGACAGTGCTTTAAAATATGAAAAGTCTATTGGCGAATTTATTGTTTGCCTCTATTGTGCTTCTTTTGCTTTATGTATTTCCTTATTGGCCACTCAATTTTATACACGTTATTTGGCAATTTGCAGGTATGAATTCTCAATTTGTGTCATGTTTCAGAACTTAAATTGTTGCAGACCTGAAAGGTTCAAAATTTTCAATGGCCCCCAACTTTGCTTGCTTTTCATTCCAAGTTTGATTTGTTTCATTCTATGGTTTTCATTTGTTTGGTTCGGAATGCAAAATACAAAAGTAAAACAAGAATATCTACGAGAAGTACTTTTGAGCAATTATAATGAGTCTTCAAATGATGTATCTTTTATTGCTCCAATGTATTGGAAACCAGATGAAAACAATGTAAAAAGATATGATTTTTATGAAATATCTGCTTCTGCTGGATGTGTCTTGATTATTGTATCTTGTCTCTCGACAATTATATTTTGTATAATTCGAATTTATAACAGACTACATCAGAAAACAGCAACTATGAGTAATAGAACAAAAGACATTAATAAACAAATTTTAAAAACGTTATGCTTACAGGTTTGTTCTAAGTTTTCAGGAATACATTTCGAAATCTTCAATTTTCAGACCATTCTCCCGATAATAATGATGTATACACCTGTTGGATTGTTTATTGTTTTTCCATTATTTGAAATTGGTGTTGGAAAGTTTGCAAACATTGTTGGAGCATCATTAGGAGTCTATCCTAGTCTTGAACCACTTTTCCCGTTAATCTGTATACGAGAGTTCCGCCGAACTATTCTTTGTTGGTTTTCTCGTCCTACTGAAGTCCATACAAAAGTCTCAACCTCTGTCAAAACATTATAATTAATTAAACTTCAAAACTTCATTTTTCTATTCAAGTTTTGTGTTTTTCTTGAATGAAATCATTTTGACAATAAACAATAAATTTTTCAAAATATAAAATCCTAGAATAAATAACCCGATTACAATTACAGACAAAATTAAAAATATATCAATCATAAAATATGAAAAATAAGACATATTTCGACTATAAGGATCTAATGATGGTAGTTCACCAAATTCGGCTGCAAATTCACAATGTTTCAGAAGTAACTGTTTCGGTTTTATTGGTTGCTTTTCTAATCTTCTTGCAAGTCCAAGCGCATTTTCAGCATATTTGGGATTGTATAAAACTTCTTTCAACACAGTCTCTAATTTTTCAGAATTGTCCAAATTGAATTTCGAAAACTCAACTGCTCCTTCATGTCTCGATAACATTTTTGCATTTCTCATCTGATCAGCGAATATCGGACACTGAAATGTTTCAATTCTCAATTTTCCTCCATTATTTTTACTTACCAAAATTGCAGGTTTTCCACTATAGCTAACTTCATTAACACTTCCAAGACCGGCGTGTGTGAAAAATACGTTAACTCTGGAATCCACGAGTAATGCTCTTTGTGGAATCCATTTTCGGAAAATGATATTTGGCAAGTCTCGATTGAATTTATTGTAGTCATCAGCTTCATATTTCCAAATGAATGTTACGTTTGGTAATTTCGAGCATGCTTCGATAATTGCAGCTCTGAAAATAAAAAAAGTTAAATTAAATTTTTATAATTTTTGCGTGAACCTTTGAAAAAATGGTGAATTGATATAAAATTTTTTATCATTATTCAGTTTTTAAAAATTTCACAATGCCACTAACAATTTCAACTCAAATTAATTTCGTGGATTATAAAAACCCGGTTATTACCGTAACCTATTTACTGTAAGTTATTGCGAGCAGTGTTTGGTGTATACAGATTTCACAATATTTTTTTGCAATTTGAATGAGACGCAGAGAAAAAGGAAATCGTATTGTTTCCTGTCGTTCAAGTGAATCGCTGCGAGATCACACAAAATGTCTGCGTCTCTCAGGAATCACAGTGTGTAGTTTACTACCCAAAGTCGCTAGACCTCAAAAATTTTCAAAAATTTTTCTGGTAGATCAAAAATTTTTTTCTCTAAATCTCTCACTTTATAGTCTCAAAAAAATAATTTTGACTGGTATTGCAGCGCAGTGTTTTTATTGTCAGTTCTTTCTGTTTTTTTCTGTTTTTCTCGGTGTCTCGTCAAATTTGCAATTTTTGCTTGTTTTTGTGTGATTTTTCTCTTAAAAAAGCATGTTTTTTTACAGATTGTTTGCACATTTGTTCAATTCGATTTTTTGGAAAGAGTTCGTTTTTGGTTTGGTTTCGATTGGTCAATTTGCGATCAGGTTAGTTAAATTGACTAGGTATATTTTATAAGCCGGGTGATGGGTTATAAATCAAGAAAAAGTGTAGAATTTTGTTTAGGTGTTAACAAAAGTTATATTCTTATTGCTCAAGTTTAAACTCACTTGTAAGAACTAGGCATAAATTGAGATTGTTGAACAGTTCCAAATGATATTAAAACATTAATTTCTCTAATATTCAAAATATCATTCCATTCTTGATCGACTTTAACATCTCTCATTATTCCCATATCAACAGATATTCCTCCAATTTGAACTGTTTTTGTGATAGTTGGTCGAGGAAAATCCATATAAGGATTCGAATTTATCAGTAAAAATGTAGATTTTGGTATCATTTTCATGTAATCTAATGGTTTTCCTGGTTGAGTGAATGAATAATAAGTTGGCCAACCGATGAAAGTTTTGATAATCGGACTTGCTAGTGAATTAATCGTCCTTTCTATCAAAGTCATTCTATCTCCGAACGGTGCCATTGTATCAGCAACTGCACTTGTCATAATAGTTTCACCGATTACTCTTGCTGTATCAATATCATGAGTCATTGAAATTGCAGGGATTTGTGTCTTGATTCCAAGATAATCGATTATAGCTGTAAAAACCAATATAATTTGGGAAATTGATTTGTTGAAACTCACGATAAGCTACAAGAACAAAAGTTTCATAAATTATCGCATCAAATTTTTTGTTTTTCAACTCGTCTAGCACTCCAATGTTATCAAATATGTTATCACTTTGAACTAGAAACATTTTTTGAAACAATTCGATTGTCTAAAAAATAATTACGCATGCTTTGAAAATAATCTTTAGTATGAACTAACTGGTAGAATTTCTGAAATAGTAGATTCACGATACCAAAAATTCGAAATATCATTTGATTCGAGTCGCACTCCAAGTTGATTTAACTCTTCAGAAGCTTTCAATTTAACAACGTGCTTTGTTGATTTAACATAACTCATGTTCTCATATTTTTCCACTATTGTCGGAGTGAAAAACGTCTAAAAATTCAAAATTTGTCAAAGTTTTCTTACTTCGATATTTTTAAAAATAACTAACCACATTATGTCCAGCATCACTCAAAGTGTCAGCGATTTGAGCAAAAAATGTTGTATGTGAATGTCCGAATAATGGACAAAACACCAGATAATTATATGAATTTACAAAATTTAGCGATAATAGTAGAAAAACTACAAATTTTATCATTACTATAGGTCAATTTTTTTCCTATTTATCAGCAAATATAAGTTGTCTAGCCACTTAAATAGAGTGAGTATGACAAAATGAAGAACAGAAAGTTGTTATACTCCACCCTATTTATTTCGATTTGAATGAATGATCGCCTGGGAAATTTGAGTGTTTTGTCATATTTCAATCTTTCGGTGTTTTTGAATGACCGATGTTGTATGTTTTATTGATAAATCTACGCAAACCACAGAGTTGAAACCGGTTTTGTCAGATCAATTTGAACATTTTTTGAGTGGTTTGATCATGGTAGAGAGTAGTCTGGTTGTTTTCTCTCCAATTTTTTTTGAGAAACAAACTTTTAGATAGAACTTTTTCTAGAGCAAATGAATAACAAATAATAAGTAGATATACTCATATTTTTGTTTATTTTCTCAATTTCTAATAGGTTACAACTTATTAAAGCTAATTTATACACGTAATTAATTGAATTATTGATAACATCCGATTTGGTCAGACCACGTAATATCTGTAGCATAATGAAAACTGAATGGTTTCATTTTTGGACCTGATTTATAATTTGCATCAGAATGTATACACGGATATTCTTGTCGTTGTGGAAGATAACATTCATCAGCATTCGGGCATGTTCCAAAATTATCACTTTGTTGTTTCGCATCAAAAGCCCAAGAATAAAATCTATCATAATAACATTTGAAAACAATTGGAAGATAAAAATCAGAATCTGGTAATCTATGTTGCATCTCTTGAATAACTTCTGAATCGTTTTTTCTCCTGAAAGTTTCAATGTTGAGCATTTGATATCGAGATATTATTATCTCACATTAAAAAATCGAGTTGTAATGCTAAAACGTCCATTTCTCTAATAGTTTCATTGAGTTGATCAAATGTCATTTTCCATAAGTCTTTTATTGTATCATTTCCGTTTTGTTGTTTTGGTCTTTGAACGTGGACCAAATGAGGTGACCGAATTTCAAATCTATGAAAAAAAAAATTAATTTTCTCAACACTATAGTTCCTTTCTTACCTGCTTCTTTTTGAATGGTTTTGACTGAAATGAATCCATGTTGAATTGTATTTTTCTGGCTGAATAACAACTTTTCCCGATTTCAAACTTGGTGAAGATCTCAAACTTCCAACTATTTCAATAAAGTTGAATTTGTCTAATGTTGATGGTTTCAAAAACTCATGTTCTCTTCTTTTATAATACAAAGATGAGGAAGCTGGTCTCAAACTGTACATATAATTGAATTCTTCCCAATAACTTGTAGCATATTTTGGGAATAGAAGATCATCAATATCAAAAAATGCGATATAATCAACAGCTTCTTTATATTGTAAAAGACAATCAGTTTGTGCTCCAGCTTGATTTCTCCATTCAACATGTGGATTTGGATCAAAATAATCTGATTTTGGATCAATAAATTTCATACGAATCCATTGTTGAATAGTTACATAACCAGCTTTTTCATATTCTAACATAATTTTAAAATAAGATTCAATTATTGATGTTATATAAATATGCATATGAGCTCCAAAATGTCTAGAAATATGAACATGCATTATAAATAATTGCCATTGTTCAGCAGCAAATTGAGGAGATATACAAATCATTACTTTACTTGGAGCTGTTGTTTTTGCATGTTTAAAAGGTATCTGTAAAATATAGAAACAATATTTGTTGTCTGAAAATATTTCAAAATTTAACTAACACTCATAATTTCTCCATTTCTTGACTGAATTTCTAAACTTTCCGGATTCTCTACAGTATTTGTTAATGCAACAGTTGTTATATATCGACAAGTTGTTACACCATCCCTTGAAAAAAGAAAAATATAGATTTTCAAAATTTCAAAATAAAAAACTTACATTTGGCTCCTCGTTGTAGATTTCACTTTTGAAGTTTCATTTTTACCAATTATTGTTAATGGAATCTCAGTCATATTGTGACTCCATTGATCTGTTACCATCACAATAGCCACTGCATTTTTTCCAAGTCTTGAAGTATTTAATTAAAATGAAAATATTAGGAAAAAACTTACGATTTGGAATTTTTATAATAATATACATTATTAATAAAACTGTGCGATATTCTCAATCTATCCATATTAGTTCTTTTAGTATCAATAATTTCTGAATTTCCATCTGGTTCTGGATAAAATACAACATACACAATTACAAAAATAGCTAGTAATTTAAATATTGTCTTCAAGCTAAAAGACGGATTCATGTTTGAGACAATGACGGAATGGTGAGTTCCGAGTCGGCTTTAAACGATTTTTTGGTTATCTTTCCGATTATCCGATCCAATGTGAGAGAAACGTTTTTTTCCGTTACAATGCTGCCGAACTCTTCATTCCGTCGGTGTACTATCGCACAAATAATCTTTAATTGCTTGTTCATTTATAAGTTTCGTTCCGATCTGGCATTAAAGATATCGAAAATTTTCGATAATATAAAAGTGTGTGAGGGGTTTTAAGTATGATAATTATTTTAACTCTGATACTTTGAAACGGTACAAGTTGTGAATTGGTTGTTATTAATGGAGAAGATTTGAACTTTGAAAATTTCTAGATTTTCTGAAATTTTATGGTTTCGGATTTTTCACTTGTTGAAATCAGTTTTTACTAGTTTCTTGCCATATTTAGATAATTGTCTCACCAGGTTTTCATGCCACCATCGAGTTTTGAGCAAAAAAAATTTTATGGGAAGTTTTAGCCATCCCAATAGACATATAAAAAAATAAGCTGCCGAACAGCACACTGGACCAAGTTTCTGGTGCTCCATTATTACCAGCTGAATTATGATTTATATGGAGACCTAATTTTTGATAATATGAAAAAGTATTTCACTCCAGTCTGAAATGATATTGTGATGATAAGTTTAACAGAACCGTAATCGTTTCCAAAAAATGGGATAATCATTAGAGTTGCACAATCCTGACTTCATTTGTGAAACAGACATATGTCATATTTTTATTTGTTCATTCATCGAGTTCCAATACGCTCATTACGTAAAAGGCATGTTATTTGAAAAGTCGATAAATTTTAATTCGATGTTTAATTAAGAATGAAATCGGACGAATAAAAATAGAAGCACGGTCTCTGAATCCCTATTTGTGTTGGCAATTTGAAGTTTTCCATGAAATCAATCTGGTTCTTTTTATTTTGCATAATTTAATTCAAAAACAAAAAAAATACCTAATAATGACAAAGCAGTACCTGGGAATTTATTCCGGCTTTTCAAATCCAGATATAAACGACACAAAACAATTCAAGATGTTTCTTAAGATAACGGAGAGATCGTGAAACGAAGAGTTCGCTAAGTTTTTTAGGAATGAATCACGTTGAATCGGATAAAAGCGAAGATAAACTAAATATTCAGAATAACACGTTAATGTTTACTTTTTCAATAAAAAAACAATCGGGAAGTGTGAAAGGATTTTCGTCGCCAAAAAAATTAAAAACAATCAAATATAATCGGCAAATCTCAGTTTGCATCTAATCAATGATCCATTAATTTCTGTGTTGCTAACAATGTGATACTTTCGAGTTCAGATTTACACGAGATGTGCAATGAATCTAGAATCTTGATAACATGAAATGAAAAACATGTTCCATTCTACATAATATTTCATCTCAAGATCATTCATTTGAAACAGTTTCTCATTAAGAACTGTTCAATTTTTAGTCCATGTCTGATTTTAAATGTTTTTCAGTTTGATTTATAAAAATTTGACTCATTAAAAATCTGATTAATTGAACTTTCCTGAACCTTTTATATCAATTTTTATTTCAATATGTGATGTATTTAGATTTTGTACATAAATATATATAACCCCTCAAAAAAGCAAAGCGCTTTGCAGAAAGTATTAGTAGATATACGCAAAGCACCGTTTTTCCAAACCTAGGTCAATTTCACTGAATTATCTCAGATATTATCTTTCAGCTCATTTCATTCATTGAATAAAGAGGTCAATACATTTTGTTTCAATGAACAAACTCTAGAATGAATGATCATCAAAACATTCCTTGTTTTCATCAGTGTCAATCCATTTTTTATCACTTGAGCGATTCGAAATCAGGTCCATTTTAAAAATATTTTGAATTTTCAAAAACTATTTATTTTTGTTTGATATACGGGAACAAGATCTAGCGTATCAACCATACCTTCTAATGTAAAAAATTTTTCAACCACGATTTCTCGATTAAACATATTTTTACTATTCTACAAATGAAAATCAAATTATTGTTAACATCCAATTTTGTCAGACCACGTAATATCTGTAGCATAATGAAAACTGAATGGGATCATTTTCGGACCTGATTTATAATTTGCATCAGAATGTATACAGGGATATTCTTGTCGTTGTGGAAGATAACATTCATCAGCATTCGGGCATGTTCCAAAATTATTACTTTTCTGATTTTTGCTTGAATTTAGAGATTGATAACATTTTTCAATAATTGGAAAATAGAAATCAGCATCGGGTAGAACTGTTGATTTTATGGCCATGTTTTTCTTGATTCTGAAAAATGTTCTGTCGGTTTAGAAAAAATATGTTTTTTTTCACTCGCTTCAAAAAATCTTCTTGTATTACCGAAGCAACCATTTCCTTCAATTTTCCATCCATTCTATCAAATGTAATTTTTAACGAGTTTTTGATTGTGTCATTTGAATCCTGTTGCTTTTGATTTTGAACATGAATTAAATGTGGAGAATCTACTTCAACTCTGAACAGAAAACCGATAATTTTTATTTCAATTTCAATTTTAACCTGCTGTCTTGTGGAAGTCTACCACTAAACTCAATCCATGTTGTATTATAATATTCTGGTCGAATAACGAATTTTCCTGGTTTTATGAACCATGCAGGTTTCATACTTCTCATGATTTCTAGGAAATTTAATTGATCTACCGTTTTTGGTTTTATGAATTCATATTCGTGTCTTTCATAATATAAATATGATGCATTTGGTCTTGAACTAAATCTAAAATTAATTTCGTCCCAATAACTTGTAGCATATTTTGGGAATAAAAGATCATCAATATCAAAAAATGCGATATAATCAACAGCTTCTTTATATTGTAAAAGACAATCAGTTTGTGCTCCAGCTTGATTTCTCCATTCAACATGTGGATTTGGATCAAAATAATCTGATTTTGGATCAATAAATTTCATACGAATCCATTTTTGAATAGTTACATAACCAGCTTTTTCATATTCTAACATAATTTTAAAATAAGATTCAATTATTGATGTTATATAAATATGCATATGAGCTCCAAAATGTCTAGAAATATGAACATGCATTATAAATAATTGCCATTGTTCAGCAGCAAATTGAGGAGATATACAAATCATTACTTTACTTGGAGCTGTTGTTTTGGCGTGTTTAAAAGGTATCTGTAAAATATTGAAACAATATTTGTTGTCTGAAAATATTTCAAAATTTAACTAACACTCATAATTTCTCCATTTCTTGACTGAATTTCTAAACTTTCCGGATTCTCTACAGTATTTGTTAATGCAACAGTTGTGATATATCGACAAGTTGTTACACCATCCCTAAATATTATCATTATTCAAATTTACATCTAATTTTGAAAACTGACATTTGATTCCTAGTTTCCGATATTTCTCGTGAAGTTCCATTCTTACCAATTATTGTTATTGGAGTTTCAGTAATATTATTAATCCATTGATCTGTTACCATTACAATAGCCACTGCATTATTTCCAAGTCTTGAAATATTTTGTTCAAAAGAAAACATTGAGAAAAAACTTACGATTTGGAATTTTTGTAATAATATACATTATAAATAAAACTGTGGGAAATATTCAGTTCACTCTTATTAATTTTGTTTTTATCAACAATTTCGAAATTTCTATTTGATGATTTTGATGGGTAAAAAAATACATATGACAATACAATAATAGTTAATAAAATAAATAATCGTTTGAAACTATATAATGGTTTCATTTTCGGACAATTTGACAAATTAATGATTTTGCTTTTTGGAATGTCCTCATATGAAGTTTCAGTTTTTGTTCATTTGCCTGCCTTTTTTCAATTTTACGCGAGAAAGAGTTTTCGGGACAATTAGCTGATTTCACCTCATATCTTATATAATATCTCGAATAATTAGCAATTGACTCTTAGCTTTTCTGTTCTGTGTCCTAAACAAGAAGAAGTCAGATAGTGTTTCAACGAACCGCACAGGACAGAATAAACCCTTATTATAAAAACCCTTTATATAAAAATGTTTGGGAATTTAAAAAGGGTCTTTTTGATGATAAAAAACTGGAAGGTGTTTATGACTGTTTCTGTTGAAATTTTTTCTTGGTTCTACTAAGAGTTTACTAATTTTGAACTTATTTATTTCATAGAAATTTCGAAATATGTACAAAAAAAACAAATGCAGTTTGTGTGAAGTTTGGCAAGACAATTGCAATAAATCATGTCTATGATAATTATCAAAATATATAATTAATAAATTAATGAATACTCTGTTTTCTCTTATAAAATTCCCAATTTTTTGAGTTCCTCTCTCTGTCGATCTAATTCAGCGTCATTTGCCATAAGTCGATCTCGTTTTTCTCGTGTAAGTGTTCCATATCTGAAAATAATCTTGATACATTTTTTCTTTCAAATACTTTTTTTACCTATCCTCTTTTTGTGGTGTTGTTGTTGATGTCACAATTTTTGAACTTGTTGGCAGTGGAATTCCGGAATGCACAGTTGGCGGTGATGATAATTCTCGAGTTTTTCTTAATTGTCCTTTTTTCTCTTGATACAACCTCGACCAAACATTATCATTTTTATCAGCACTGTGACTTCGTTGAGTTACACTTTTTGGTAGAGCTGGTAATTTTCGTTCAACAACTGGTGTTTTTATACTATCTGATCGTTTTGGTATTCTAGAAACACGAGCTTCAGTTATTTCTGGTCCTTTTGGTGTTATTTCCTCTTCCACAATTTTTGAAGGTGTTGCTGGCGGCGGAGTTGGTGGTCTGATTGGAATTGATGGGGCTTGTGTTTGTGTTTCATTTTCTTTTCTAACTGGAATTGAACTGATTGGTGGTGGTGTTGGTGGATCTGTTTGAGTTGGTTTTGTATCAGCGCGGAGCTTGGAGGTTTGAGTTGTTGAATCTTCTTGTCGTAAAGGTTTGATTGGTGAAGTTGCTCGGTTCATTTTTGGTGATGGTGGAGGTTTGTGTTTTGGAGACGGTGACTGAAAATGATAAAGTCAAACCCCAATATTTCTCACTATTTTCAAGAACTCACTCGTGACACAACTTTTTTGACTTTTGGTGGCAATTCTGTACATTGTTCCAATTTTCTATGTGGCGGTGGTGTTGGAGACGAAACTTTATCAAAAATAATATCAGTGATCTCTATTCGATCACTTAAAGTCTTTTGAGTTCCATCACTTGCTGTGCTTTCACGACATTCTGATGTTCCATCACTTCCATAATCACTACTCTCTAAACGACTACTAGAATCCTCACGAATTGAAGATTCGTCGACGATTGTAGAATCGGGTTCAGCAATAAGAACAGGTTCTGAAAATAATTATATATATATATATATATAGATGTACATATAGTTATTATTTTGAACTAACCTTTCTTTGGCAAAGCATGTTTCTGATTAGAATTAGCTGATGCACATCTTTGTGGTTTTGGTGAACTTGAAACTGATCCCAAAGGATTGAAATGAACATGAGTTAAAGTATTCGATCGGAAAAGTGGATGATATCTAGCATCTTTATCCTCATCACTATCACTTGTATTTCCATTATCAGCGAGTTTTCTTTCGAGTTCAAGTTTTACTTTATAAGGTGAGGCATAACTCAAAATAGTGATAGCATCCTGATAAACCATATTTTCAAAACAAATGGTCAAACTTTTGATTTTGTCTCCAACTAAAATATTTCCAGATTGTTCAGCAATACCTTTTGCTATAATCTCTTTAACAAATATTCCCTCATTCATATTTCCTTGAATATTAAATCCCAATCCACTAACATCTTCAGCTCGAAGTTGTACACCAACTTTTCCCTCAACTTCGTTTATATATTCCATTGAATATGCTTTTTGAGTTCCAATGTCTTCACATTTTTTCCGAAGTTTGAAAGAGTCAATCATTGTCATTTTGTCTTTATTTGTTGTTTTTTTAGTGGCATCAACTGCTTTGTCTTCGACATCACACGCATCATTAGCATACGCAGATTTATTATCGGTTTCTTTGATCTCAGCTGAAAAATAGTCTAGCTGAGTCTTCAGATTTATGATCAGAAAGTGTTCTTGAAATTTGTAGATCATCATTGGAAAAAATTAATATACTTGAAAGGTCATTGATTCCCATGATTAATTTTGAGTTTATCAATTTACGTTTTAAAATCTTGGAGTTTCAAATTTACAGTAATTTTTTATCCTTTGAAAAACTTACAATTTTTACGGAAGCAAATATACATCAAAATAGCCAAAGTACCAGCAATCAAAAAAGCTGCAGCCACTGATCCAAAAATCACACCAAAAAGTTGAGGTTGACTCAAACAAGTTTCAGCCGCCATCACTTCTCCAATTATCGAAATTGTGACAAGAAGAAAAATTGGAGGACCCATAGTTTTATAATTGAGGTAGATCAAGGATCTAGAAAAAATAGGAGAAAAATCTACAAGACAAAAAAATGAGGGTAGAAACCGCGAGATTAAAATCAAAGTAGGGTTGGTATATTTCGACAAAAAAAGGAAAAAAGACACGGCCAATGATTTATCGGGAAAAGGCGAAAAGAAGTAGAAAAAGAAGGAGAAATGGAAAATTGAAATAGGATGAATGAATGAATGAAAAAAACGGTTGAAAACGAAACGATTATCATAATCTTCTTCGTCTTCTTTGTTTACTTTTTGTGTTTCGTTACACTTCTTATTTCTGATTCGATTGATTTGCTAATAATAATAACAATCGTTTTTGTTTTAACGATAAAAATAAATTAATAATGAGGCATAAAAGTTGCTGACCAGAAATAAGATATCTCAAAATTTGAAGTAGTTGGGCTACACCACCAAATATTTCTCGAAGATCCTAGCCAAGATTTTCACCAAGAAAGCTTTTCAAAATTGGTCTAGCCCTTTTAGAACTATAGAATTTCTGAATTTTTCAAGAACTAGTAACTATAAAATATTCCCTCGTGGCTTTTGTTGATTGGGAAAATGATATTTCAAAAATAAACGGAATTTCACAAAATGATAAAATTGAAAGAAGGAATATTCGGAAAAGGTGAAAGTAAAGGGCGATAAACAATATGAACAACGAAAACAGTTTATCACTGTTATCATCTTTGCGCAACAAATTTCGAAAAATGTCAAAACAAAGAGGATTTAATTTAAATTGGAACACATTTTCATAGTATGTGTCGTTGCGTAAGAATTGTAGAAAAATATTTTGGATCAAATTTTGCAGAAAAAAATTGACCTTGAAATCCGCAGAACTATCTAATAGTTAGAACAAAGATAGATAGGTTACAAGAAAACAATATATATTTTTCGAAACTTTCCTTTTTCCTCGGAAAAATTATTACGTAAAAGACACCCCGCTGGTTGTCCGAATCATAGTAATCCTGACCCAAATTTATTGCCTCAATCAAATTAAAATGATCTATGTAAAGGTGTTTCCATAAATCACTAATCGGTTATAGTTTTATATAGGAAGATCAAAAAGTTCATCGACAAAGTGCAAAAATGATATTATAACGAAAAAGAAAGAACTGGCTGAGATTCTCTTCTAGAAACACAAAAAAACTGAATGTGGTTTTAGGGTGGGAGAAATGGGCGAGGAAATGATAACAAAAAGTCGAAAAAAGATTATGAAGAAACTTGTTGCGATATATTATGATGGCTGTTACATGTTCTGATAAATACAATTTTTTGTATACAAAACCAAGATTTTAGCATTTACTGTCTGGGGATTACTGTGGACCTTGCAATAGAAACAAGTCCAGAATTGAAAACGAAATTGGAATAAAAAATTACAATCAATATTTGATTTCTTCGATTTCTCATAGTTTATTGGCTAGTAAACAATGATGAGAAACTAGCTCAAAAAACAAAAAAAATGACTAACATATTTCTGCACATAGTGTCTCAAGTACTTTTCTGGTTACGTACACCCACAAAAACATATCATTAATGACACCCGGTTATTGTATAATTACGGTACCTTTCCTCTTATCATCAATAATATAAAACAATAAATCTACCAAAAAAGCTACCCAAAAATCCAATTAAAACCCGGTTAATCTTATGATTTATTAATTTCACAGTCATTTTTTCTCATATCTGAGGGTAGTAATAGCAAAAAGGGCAATGACAGACAAAAAAACTTGAAAAATGTTGCGTTTCATCATTTATCTTCATTTGAACGCTAAATATTACTACTGTGACGCGGAAAAAGAACAGGAAAAAATTGAGAAAAGCCAAAAAATTAGTCGAGTTCAAAAAGAGCTTTGCATGATGTTAACATGAGATTTTCTGTGTCTCTTTTATTTTTTCAATCTCTTCTGCAGAGCGAACAGTTCTCAAGTGCTCATTCTCAAAATCATATGCAAAGTCTGCGTCTCTTTCTCTTCCACACTGTTTTTTCATAAGCGAAAAATGAAAACGAGCAAGTGCGCGCTGACGAGAATTGTGTGTATTTCTCGTGAAGAAGATTTGAATTTTTGTTTTTTTTGTCCTGCATGCAAGTTTCACTAATTTCTCGCGAAAATGGAACATGAGGCGCTACCTGACATTCTAGCAATGTTTTTGAAGTTCGATGAAACATATTTTGACGGGCAGTTGAAGAAGGATTGTTATGTTGAATGGAGTTCACGAATGTTTGTGTGAGTTCTCGAATATTCATATTTTTATTAGAACAATAACAATTTATGCTTGTTTCAGATGTGCTGGTATTTGCAGTCATGGAAGTGGTGATACGTTCTGTACAATTCGTCTCAGCAAACCACTTCTGAAACTTCGCCCAAGAACTGATTTGGTCGAAACTTTGTTGCATGAAATGATTCATGCGTTCTTAGGCGATGATGCAGATTAGTTTCTCCCCCGAGCTAATTGAGGAGAAAGAGGAGAAATGTGTTGCAGGTGGAGGCGAAACAATGTATTTTTCGAATTTCGCCCCATTTCTCCTCATTTCTCCTCGGAGGAGAAATTCATCTGCAACATCGCCTTATTCATTAAAGAAAACAATTATGACAGAGATGGTCATGGTCCACAATTCCACTCACATATGCATCGAATCAATAAAAAGGGTGGCTATAACATCTCAGTTTATCATGAATTTCACAACGAAGTTAATAGCTTCAAAACTCACGTTTGGAGATGCAAAGGAATCTGTCAAAATAAATATCCTTATTTTGGATATGTCAAAAGAACAGCCAATCGTCCACCAGGTCCAAATGATTTATGGTGGCCAAAACATCAATTGACATGTTGTGGTGAATTCGTCAAAATTCAAGAACCCGAGGGTTATGAACCAAAGAAAAAGAAGACGTACAACGAGAAGCCGAAAGATCTCAAAATTCCGAAAATCACTCAATTCTTCTCAAAGCAAAAATCCGTTGGAGTTCAGAAACAAGAAAAGGTTTTGAAGGCTGTCACTAAATCTAAGAAACCACCACCCAAAGTTACTCTTGATGATTTTTTCAAAACCAAATCCAATACTTGTAAATAAAGTGAATACCGTTGAGATTTTTTGCATTTTGTGTATTTTTTTTGAGTGTTGATTTCACAACATTTTATTTGCATATATTTTAATAATCACTGAAGATCAATAAACTTTGACGATCAGCATCCTTGGAATGCCCAGCTTGGTTGATCCATCTTATGAACTTATTGATCCATGTCCCGATATTCACGCGCTTTTTGTTCAATTCGACACTAGGTAAAACTTTTAATTTTTAATAACTTGCAAAAAACCAACCTGATTTTTTCAGATTCTTTGGTTCTTCTCTTCAATGTTGTGAAGTAAAATGGAGTCCAAGGATGTACTCGTGAGTTTTTATTTTTCAGCATATTACAATTTCTGAAAATAAAAAAGAATGAAAAATAGGATAGCGTCGAGTTGCTATGGTCAACCGGCTTTTGTTATTTAAAATTCTGAAGTTTTATTTTTTAAAGGTGCGCTGGAATATGCTCGTATGAAGTGAGAGGTGGGAGAGGTGGTCTTTGTTCGATTCGACTTAGCCAGCCATTATTGAAATTAAGACCTAGAAAGGATTTAGTCGAGACTCTTTTGGTAAGATAAATTTATTTCGATGAGAAGAAGTTTTTTTTTTTAAATAAAACTCTTGAAAGTCACACAAACTATTTATAGAAAAAAAAATATATGTCTAGAACGCTATTCAGATAATTACTCCAATTATTCTAACTCTTTTTTCAGCACGAAATGATCCATGCTTATTTATTTGTAAAGGAAAGAAATCGAGATCGTGATGGGCATGGTCCCCAATTCCAGGCGCATATGAATAGAATCAATTCAGAAAGTGGTACTAATATTACTATTTATCATACATTTCATGATGAAGTTGCACTTTATAAACAACATGTTTGGAGGTTTGTTGGGAAATTTTCTATTTTTACGAATCTTGTTTTCACACTTTCTGAAGGAAGAAACTAAGCTAGGAAAATTGACTTACATTGCTAGTTTTGAACATAAAATCTGTTATGCCAATTTTAGAAATCTTTAAATTTTTTCTCATGAATTTTTTCCAAACGTGAGCTTTAGTTTTTTCATGTGGAAAATTATTGAAAAACAGAACCCATTTATTTCATTTTCAGATGCGAAGGTTCATGTCGAAATCGTCGTCCATTTTTTGGTTATGTAAAGCGATCTTCTAATCGTGCACCAGGTCCAAATGATCGTTGGTGGAGTCAACATCAAGCGAATTGTGGTGGACAATTTATAAAGATAAAAGAACCTGAAGGGTATGGACAGAAAAGAGGAAGAAAGAAAAAAGAAAATGAGACGAAGACTGATGATAGGAAGAAAACGCCGAATTTAGATGATTATTTTGGAAATAAAGATGTCAAAGAAAAGAAGAGTGGAGGAGTTCCTGTTGAAAGTATTGTGCCATTTAGTGGCACTGGACAAATGTTAGGAGGAGGATCAACCAGTTTTCCTGGAAGCGGACAACGACTTGGTGGAAATACTCAGAGATCAAGTATCCAGATGCCACAGATTTCTCAAAAACCATCAAGTTCGACGAAACCTATTGAAGTTATAGTTCTTGATGATAGCGACGAAGAAGATGATTATTTAGAAGCTTCATTTGTTGTTGTTGATAATTCGAATTCGAAAACGACGACAAGAGTTATTTGCCCATCGTGTAATGAAAATGTTTTAGAAATTTTGATTCATGATCATCTTGATCATTGTTTAGGATAATATTCTAACTTGTAAATAAATTTTTGTGCTCGATTTTGTGAAAATGTATTTTTTGTTCAGTAGAAGAAGTGTAATTACTTTTACGTAAAATTAACTTTCCTAACTGTTTTTCAAGTTTTCAAAAATAAACGTCCAAAGCTTGCCTTTGTGAGCAATCTTGCCATGTTGACAATTACTGAATACGGTAATTTATTTGGCCACAGGATGCACAATTGTTTTTCAAACATGTCGGTTTCTAGGCCAGCGTCTGTTTTTCGAAAAAAATGTTTTTCCTCGTGAAAAAATAATTGTTTTCTTTTTTAGCTGGAACAATGCGCATCGCTGATGAAATATCAAATGAAGAAGATGAAATTTGGGATTTTGTGTATAAGTAAGTTCATTATTTAAAGAAAACCTAAAAAAACCATTATATGTTTAGAAAAATAGTTCAAGAGCAGGAATTCTCCAAAATCTGCGACAAGTTATGGGATGAATATATTAAACAAAACGGAAAATCATGGAGCCCTGAAGATATCCGAAAGCAGTGAGTTTTTCGTTCATTCTTCGGTATTTTCAATCTGTAATGGTTCCAGCTACTATGGTGAAATGGAGAAAAATTTGCACAACTCATTCATTGACGATCACAAAATATTAGCACTTTTCAAAGTTTTAAAACTTAATTTCGACGACAATTTGTCCAAATTTTTTGTCAATCGTACTAGTGCCAAGCTAAAAGTTCGAAATGGAATTTTAATCGATTATCGACTTCCAAACAATATTGTAGCTGCAGTTCCTGTTTCTATTCCTCCACCAAGAAGTGTTACACCACAAAGAAAAACAAGATCTATCACACCACCATCGCCACAACCTGTTCGACAAGATACATCCAAAGTTACTCCCAAAAAACAAAAAGAAACTGAAAAGGGAATTGAAATCACAAGAAAAACAGAAGATGCGATGTGGAAGTTCATAGAACAAAATTTCGGAAAAGTTCCGAACAACGAATTCACTCTTCTATCATTTTGGGTCAAATTTACGGAGATTGAAGGATTGCCGCCATCAAGTGGTTATGATATCGCCAAACACTTCAGAATATTGTTCAAAGATATTTGGTCGAAAGATGTGGATTTGGAAATGAAAATGGGTTTGATGCAAGATTTGAAATTCGAAATTACTGACATTGTTAAAAAGGCACTTATGAGTGTTCATAATGTGAAGATCGACGTTGATGAAAATGGATTCATCAAGAAGTGGAATATTATGAGAACAAATCAGGAAGAAGAAGGTTGTAGTGGTAATTCGAATAGAAATGCAATAGAATCTCGTCATCAGAGAAAAACAAGAGCTCAGAATGTTCTTGATATTAGCGATGATGAGGAGGATGCGCAAAGAGGTGCCTAATTTTTTAAAACATTTTTTTCAAAATTTATCATAAATTTTTCGCCATTTGACTTTTTTCATTTTCAGTTTTTCTACCTCGTCCCAGATCATCTACTCCAAATGAATATTCAAATCGACTTCGATCAGTTTCACCTGTTTTTGAAAGAAAAAATATCCAAAAACCCCAAATATCAATTGTCAAACTTGAAGATGTAAAAGTTGAAAAAAGAGTTCAATTCACCGAAGCAATTCATCTAGAAATGGCCAAATTTCTTTTGTCAAAGCTATTTGATGAAGACGGCGAACTGCAAGATATACAACCTAAAGGAATAGCAATTTGGAGAGAATTTCAAAGCACTGGAAAAACGAACAGAACTGCTGTAAATTTATCGTCAAAGTAAGCTGGCATATTTTAGTTTATTTACAGAACTTTTTTCTTTCAGCTATCGAAAAAGTTTTCAAAAAATCCTGTACACGCTGCCTCTATCTCGAGTACACATTTTCAGACTTTATAGAGGTTTGAAAATTTATATTGATGAAGATACTGAAAAGAAGTAAGAGCGTTGAATGACGAGTAACTCATATAGATACAACATTTTTTCAGAATGCGAAAACGATTCAACGCAAAACTCCAACTGGTAGAAGGATTTTTACATTCTTGGAAATTTGTTGAAAATACCCCTGAATTGCCAGAGAAAAAACGAAGAAAAGTTGAAAATAGTGATGAACCAATTGAAGTTGAAGTTAGGAAGAATAATGAGAATCCAGTTGATTCGCAACGAAATGAAATTGATGATAATCGAAAAGTTGAACAAGTTGAAGGAACAAACGCTTTAGAAGAGTTGATCAGAGAAGTAGAAATGGAAACTCAAGAAACTACTCAACATGACGAACAAGCAATTGAGATGGAACAATATCCAGAAGATGAAGAAGAAGACGTTCATCCATTACAAGAATCGAGTATTGACGAAGGAATTTATGAAGAAAGAGAATCTGAGGCGGAACCTGAACCTGTACAAGAACAAGAGCAAGAAGTCGCAGATCAACAACAAGAAAGCGATGCGTCTGTTGAAACAAAACCCTCTCTTGAAAATCTTGCAAGTACGGCTAGTTTGAAGAGCGGAACAAGTGAGGAACTCAATGAAACTCTTCCAATTGAAAATAAAAGAGAGCTTCTTTGTATTGAAAAACCGGAGAGACTTCGAAGAAGTAAAAGAACAAGAAATAATTCACACTTATTGAATGTTACTTCACCCAATGAAGAAGACGAGATTCCGAAGGTTGCACAAATTGCATCTTCTATAAATGAAGTTACTGAAAATGTTGAAAATTTAGGAGAACTTCAAGAAGAACAAGAAGATCCAAATAAAAAAGAAACAACATCCGAAATCCCAGAAGAATTACTAAAAATAGCTCGAGAAGTTTTGGTTGACGATGAGAAATGTGGAATTCCGCTTACTGTTCAACTTCATTTCAAACAAGAAATCGACAAAATTTTGGAGAGATGTAGCTTTTATTCGAAAGGAAATCAAGAAAAGTTCATGAAAATCGTTAATAATGTGAAACCCGATTTCCAAAAGAAAATCATACATCTTTCGAAATCTAAATAATCTTTTTATTGAATTCTTTTATTTTTATTTTTTTATATCCTCTTGTAAATATATATGCTTTTTGTATTCATATTGCGAACAAGAATAAAATATTTTATATTTTTTGAATTTCCGCGAAGAACGGCGCAGACACACAAATATTGGAAATATCTCGAGGCGAAGAGATGAATTATTTCGCAGCTGTTTGCCCGCGAAACAATTTCGAATGGCGCGCGCGCCAAACATTTCCTTTTGTTTGGTTTTTTTTGAGGAGAACGGTCAGTTGGTGGCCAAAAGTTGATTTTCTTTCTGCTTATAGAAGGCATTGTTCACGTTTCTCATTAGATTGTTGTTATCAGTGTTTTTTTGGATTCTATTTCCAATGCTTGAAAGTTTCAGCATTGTCATCACAAAAAATCGGTGTTTTAATGCTAATCCATATATGGAAGTATGAAAAGAATGCTCACTATATTCTCATTTGTAGAGTTCAAATAGTATCATTCAATCAGCCCGTGAATATTGAATCCGATTAGAAATCTTTTGATTATTTCTCGTCGATCGTATTTCGCAATATGTATTAAGATATGTGCTTATTTCAGAAACTACTAACCCAGAAAGAATGACTGCTGCTCTTGCCGACACTACCAACACAATGACCGGAGAAACCACTGTTCCAGTTGAAAATGTCAAGACCACCACTACTGAAGAAGCAATCCCAACTACTGCTGAAACTTCCACTACTGTCGCTACAGAACTCACTGCCGAGGAAAAGTCCGTTTTTTCTCAACAATCTTAATCAAAGTTAGTTTTTTCCAGGGCTACACAATTGAAGAACAACTTGACATCTGGAAAGCGTCTTTTGTTGACAAGCGAATTCAGCAAGGCTGCTGATCTCTTGAGTTTGGCTTCTCAACTTGCGTGAGTTTTTGGAATATTCCTATCTTTTGAATATTTTTATGCTTATTTTAGTGGTGAACTCTTCGGAGACGACAGCGAACAATCATTTGATCCTTACTTCTACTATGGACAAGCCCTTTTGGAACTCGGTAAACTTGAGGATCAAGTTTTCTCAAATGCTATGACCAATATGCCAACCGTAGAAGAAGGGAATGCCAACAACGATTCAATCGACGAGGAACAATACGGTAATCCGGATAAGTTGTCAGAAGAAGAACGTGAGCAAATCAAGGAACAAGTTGACACTGCTCTTTCTGCTGGGGCAGAGAAAGCAGATGGATTAGTCGAACCTGAAGCGGAAACCGAGAAAGAAGCTGATGCCGAAGCGGAAGCTGAACAAGTAGAGGGCGAAACTGAAGAAGGTGATGAAGAGATGAATACTGAAGCCGACGCTGAAGCTCAAGGTGAAGCAACAACTGAAGCCGCTGCAACTGGAGGTTTGTTCTTTGAATTCTATAGAAATTGTTGCGGAAACCGAAAACAAGTTATATTTTCAGATGTTGCCATGGCAGAAGGAGATGCTGAGGCTGAAGGTGAAGGTGAAGAAGAGGAGGAAGATGAGGACGATAGCTCGATGAAACTTGCTTGGGAGATTTTCGAGACAACTCGCAGAATTTGCGATAAAAAACTTGAAAGTCTTGCTGAAGAACAATTGGAGGATATCAAGAAGTGGACCTTGCACAAGGCTGATGTTCTCAGCTTTTTGGGAGAACACGGAATCGCTGACGGAAAACCTGATCAAGCTATTAAGGATCTTGAAGCTGCTCTTGAGCTCCAAACAACTCATCTTGGAGAAACCTCGCGTGTTTTGGCTCAAACAAATCATCTTCTCGCCAAAGCGTTCCGCATGGATGGTGGATTCAATGAAGCGGCCAAATTCTTCAGTGATTCTAAGAAGGTTTTGGTTGCCAAAACTGAAGAGTTGAAGGCGTCGTTGGAAAATGCAATGGAAGAATCCAAAAAAGAAATTGAAGATGAGTTGAAAGAGTTGGCTGAATTGATTCCAGAGATGGATGTGTATATCGATGATTCGAAGGCTTCGGCTGAGCAAGCGGAGAAAATCAAAGAAACTGTCAAAGAAGAATTGGAGTCTGCAGCTCAAGTTTTGAAGAATCTCACATCTTCATCTGGAGATGCCTCGAACACCGAAGCTAATGACATTTCTGGAATGGTTAGTTTTTTTCTTTAAAAAAAAACTCCTTTAAAAAGTTTGGTTGTGAATGTAATTTTTCAGATCCGCCGCCCAGCCAAACGTCCAGCTTCAGCTCAAGACAATGCAGAAGAAGACGTCGCCAAAAAAACTAAATCTGACGAAACTTCGGAAGCGACATCCACCACTGAAAACTCTGCATAATTTTCGCACCCTCTCCGGTTTTTACATATTTTGTACCATATTTGAATTTATGAACCAAATCACCGGTTCCCACCTCTTCAAATGCATCTCATTAACTTATTTTGTATTATTGTTTTTCCATAAATTTAATCTATCCCCCCAAAAATGGAATGTTCTACGATTCGCGAGTTATTTTTTCTCGTGTTTGAATATTTTAGCAATAGAGCGCGCTTGGTTGTGTGCATTTTTATATGTTATGTTCAAACAGAAAAAATTGCAGATTTGACTTGTATGACGCATATTGTCGATGAAAATAAGCTGATGATCAAACCAACGTATAGAAATGACGTCAAAATTGACGAAGCTTCGACATCAACTGATACTTTGATTTGTTCGCATACTGATTCGTCAGGAGCAATTTCTTATGTTATTGCAAATTATAAAAAGTTGACAGTTTTTGATGGAAATTCACCAACGCCAACCAAGAAATTGGAATTCACTTTGGAGTTTGAAATCAAGAAAATCTTCTATCACAGTCTAGCATCAGCTAAACATATTGAAAAATCGAAGAAAGATAAAGAAACATCGAAAACGGATAATATTTGGAAAGATACTTCAACCAAAAAACGCGATTATTTGGTGGTTTGTGGTGAACATAGATTATTATTCATTGCTAAACAAGATTCGCACTTTTATCATTATGAAATTCCATTCAAACTTCGAAATGTTTTCAGTTTCAATGGTGGTGTTTTAGTTGAACGATTTTACGACGCAACGGTGAGTTTTTATTCACTCACAATCAGTTTTTTTCTCTAGAAATGAATATTGAATTCCACGACGTGAAATTTCCACGTTGTAGATTCACGTCAAAATTCAAAATTGAAAAAAAATGTTCATTACTGAAAACAAATTGCAGAGTAAATCAATTCATTATCACGACACATTCCATCTTTATTCATTGTCTGGACCTTTTGGCGAACTTCTTCCAGTAATCTACAAAACATTTGGAAAAGCTCCATGTTGGAAGTTTTGCTGGCAATCTCAACAAGATGATTCTGAAATGGTTGCAACCGACAGAAATTATGTTGTGGTTTTCGATCAGACTGAGAAAATTCACCGTGTATATATTGCTCGAGATACTCAAGAGAAAGAAGTGCAGGCTGCTGTGAAATTTGTGGAAATTCAACGAAGATCTCATATGGAATCAACATTGTTTGCTGGTGGATCGATTCGAACACCGCAACAACATTATGATGTTAATAGAGGATCTCATCATCATAGTGGAATGTCTCCAGCAAGTGAGTTTTTAAAATTGGAATCTGCCAACAAATTTGATTTTTAGTGGCTGCTTTATCTGAAGTTATTAATAGTGATATTGATGGACGTTCCCCTCATATCACTCGAAATCGTACTGGATTTGGACATTCAACACCGAATACTTATCAACAACATCCATATTCATCACACCCACTTCCAACTCCAAACTTTGATAACGAATCGGATCTTTTTTCACCAACTGGTGGAACTCCTAAAATTGGTGGAAGAGCAAATGGTGGAAATAATTTGGAACGAAATATTCATACGAGATCAATTGTTCGAATGTCAGAAAATAGAGGATCAGGTGAAAAGCGGACAAATCAACTACATAAATCAAGATTTGGACAAAGTCATACTACACCAACAATTCCAAAACAAAAATGGAAAAGAACATTGGAAAATGCGGAATTATTGAGAGAGTTCACTCGAATGATTCGAGATACTCCAAAACATTCTTCGTCCAAAAAATCATCACTCGATTTTGGAGATTTAGAAAGAGATCCGGATCTTGATTTACTTTTATCCAAAGTTTGTCTTGAATGCGTTTATGTTGAACAAGATCGAAAATTGGAATCTGCGATTCGAGCAGATAAAATATTTGTATCGCATTGTCTCTCACAATTTTATTTGAATTTTGTGAAATTTGATAAAGATGTTACGATATTACCAATTTATGAAGATAGAAGAAGTGAGTTTGAAAACAATTTCTGAAAAAAAAAATCGAAATTACAGAAATGGGAGAAGGAAAACAAGTGATTTCCTGTAAAGATGCTTGTGTGATCGAGAAAACTGGTTTGACTGTCATTTTTGATTTGGAAAACTCTTTGAGTTTATATGGTGGATCTCGAAAAATTTCATTGATTTATATTAGTGATCAACCAACTGGAAATGTTCGATTATCTTCATTTGCTCCAAATGTTTTCTCAATTTTTGTTGGTGGAACTTTAACGAAATTGGAAATCCCACCAGCTTTTTCATCTGAAGCGGTTCATGAAATGATGAAGACTTGTTTCACATTTTTACCCAGTGATGTTTCTCAAAATATTCTCTGCGAATGGAGAGCAATTTCGGGAAAAAATGCGGAAGTTGAACACGAATTGGAAATTGTTCTACAATTTGTGATGTCACATTTTGGAGTCGAGTTTGAAGAAAAAGATGATCGAGAAGTTAGGTCGAGTACACCAGAAGCTGGCGGAAAACATATGAGACCACATAGAACATCAACTGAAATGATGGACAAAATTGGAAGATTTATTGATTCTTGTGAAGTTCATGTAAATTATGAACAATTAGAAGATAGTGATGATGATGATCTAGAGACAAAGGAATATATGGTTACGCTGGATCCAAAATCGAAAAATATTGAATTTTTAAGAACTCTATTTCTCTCATTACATGCTGTTTTCGAAGAATGGACACTTCAAACATTCAGACAAGTTCATTTACCAAGTTTGGCAATTCATCTATTTGCATTAGCCAGGTATATCAATTATAAAGAAAATAAGTTTTTAAAATAGTTATGTTTTTTTCAGAATTATCAATGAACCATATTATATGGATTATTATGAGGATTTATTCGAAACTGTTCTCGAAAATGTTGAATATCGCTACAGTTCACGCCTTCCCGACACAAATGATACCATTTTAGAGCCATTTTCAATTCTAAAAACGATTCGTGAAATCAGTGGTTTTCAAAGAATCCCTACTCTTCCGGAAATTATCAATTCAAAATGCATGAAAATTTTGGCAATTGTTTTTGCTGGAAGTGGAATGTTGAATTCGCCATCAGACGCTGATGAATGGAGAGATCGACTTGAATTATCAGATCGTGCACAAAACGTTTTTGATGGAATTTTGCGACGAAAATCAAGAAATTCTGAAAAAGCAACGAGTCTCATTCGATTCTTCAAATTTAAAAGAACTGACATTGAAAAATTGACAATGGGACTACGAATCCTATTTTTAAAATATGAATCGGAAGCGTTTTCTGGAGTCAAGTCATTGGAACCAAAAGAATGTGTTTATGCATCTGAAGATGAACAAAATGTGATTGCACAATTGAGATGGAAACATGATATTCGAATGAAAAATGTTGAAGCTATGTTAGATTCATCGAAACAAGCATTGGTCTGCACAAATATTTTGTGAGTTTTCATTGATTTAATTTTTCCTGGGATCTGTAATATTTCACATTTTCAGAATGTCGGATGAAAATGCAAATATGAAAGAGATAAATGATCAATTTTTATCACAAACTTCAATTCGATATTTTGCCCAATCATTTGGTAGAGCATTTTTCGAGTTTCGCGGAGAAGTTCCATCTCTTTTACAACCTTTGGAGTTTTCAAGAATTGCTTTGAATGGTTTTCAATATCCAGCCAGAGTTGCTTGTGAATTACCAAGTAGTGATGTAAGTTTCTGACGAGATTTGTTGTTCTAAATAAATTTGAAAAATATTTGCAGATATTCCGACATCATTACGAATGGGCACAATTCTATAATTGTGTCGCTTCAACTCTCAAAATTGGCTCAAATGATATGGTAAAAATCGATCCAGAATGGATGTCGATGACCAGAAAAGCCTGTAAATCAATTCCATCGAGTTCCGGTCTAATTTATGGTCTTGGATTAAATGGACATTTAGCCAATATCAATATGTATGATGCACATCAACTTTTATCGAAAATTGAACGCTTTCAATCAATTGCACTTCTTTTGGGATTGGCTGCTTCGAAATATAAATCGTGTGATAATCAAGTTTATAAAATTCTTGCCACACATTTGAAGTTTTTGATGGGACCAACATTGCTTGAAATTCGTATGGATTGCAATATTCAAACTGCCGCTGTTTGTGCTTTGGGATTAGTTTTTGCTGATTCTGGACATATGAATATTGCAAAACAACTTGTGAATGAAATTGGAAAATCACCAAATACAGAAGATGAACCAGTTGCTGAAAGAGTTGCATATAAATTAGGATGTGGTATTGCATTAGGATTAATTATGCTTGGAAAAGGTAATGGTGTTGCATCGTGCGAAGTTCCATTCAAACAAGCGATTCCATCAATATCAAATCGATTATTATGTATGATGAGAGGAGGTTTGAAAAATCAATGTGTATTTTTACCACAAACTGCTACACCAACTCAAGCTGAAGGTGTTACTTGTTTGCCATTTGGATTATTAACGCAAAATGGAAATGGTCCAACTAATGTTTGTAATCAGATTCCAAATCATGTTCAAGAAGGTAATTCAATCAATATTCATTTATCATCACAAGCTGCAACTCTTGCATTGGGTTTGATGTTTATGAGAACGAACAACAAAGTTATTGCTGATCGATTGGCTTTGCCTTCTTCAGTTACGGAATTGGAGAAAATTCGACCAGATTTTGTAAGTTTTCTAAAAATTTGATTATGAAATGAACTGTTTTTTTTAAAGATTTATCTGCGAGTTCTCTGCTATTGTATAATTATGTGGGATTCAATTGAAATTCACGATGATTGGGTGAATAATCGAGTTCCGGAAATTATTCAACGCTTCATGCTTGCCAGTTTGAGTTATGGAGAAGACACTGATTCCGATATGACACAAGAAGAACATGAATATTGGGATGATATTGTCGATCGACATACTCTTGCACAAGTCTATTTATATGCTATTGCTGGTGCTTGTACTGCAATTGCATTAAAATATACGGGATCGCCAGAAAAATTCGGATAACAATTCAATGAGAGCGATGAAAATGTTTGAAAGATTCGCCTCAATTGTATTGCCGGAAGAAGAAATTGAAAAACGAAAAGATTACGCGAGATTGTGTAAATATGCTGGAGAGACTGCTGTTTCGTGTTGCTTTTCATCGTTGGTTTTGGCAATGGGAATTGTGATGGCTGGAACTGGAGATAAAACAGTTATAAGATATGCGAGATTTTTGAGAATGTCGGAAAAATTGGTAAAAGATTCGTGGCTAATATCGGGACGGAAACATTATGAACAAATGGTTGCACATCAAACACTTGGAATGTTATTTATGGGAAATGGAAGATATGCAATTAAAAAGGATAATGTTTCGATTGCCCTTTTGATTACATCATTTTTACCTGTTATTCCGACAAGTGTCAGCGATAATACGTTAGTTTTTTTTTGAAGAAGGAAAGGAGGGAGGTCTCGAAATTTAAAAATATTTTTTTGGCAGATAAAAATTAATTACTTTAAAAATTACACAGAAAAAGTTCACATCGTAGTTCTTTTCAAAATTCAAAAATTTCAGACATTATCACCAACCACTTCGATTTATGTGGACTCTCGCAGCCGAACCTCGACTTATTGTTCCGGTTGATAACAATGAAAGTACAGTAGTCGAGTGTGATTGTTTGATTAGTTTGAAAACGAAATCAAATGAGACACAAAATCGATATTTCGTAAGAGCTCCATGTCTTCTTCCACCTTTGGAAACTATCGAATTTCTCGAAATCGGCGGCGGATGTTATGAACTTGTTCGAATCAATCTAAACACTTCGGAGGAAATCAAATCAATGAAGCAAATATTGAGTGTTGGGCAAGGTCGAATCAGACTTCAAAGATTTGTTTCAAATAGCACTGAGGCTCCGAATAGCTTAATTAGTGACTTATATTCGCCAGAAGCATCACCCAGACGTTTTGATTTGAACGAACTTTTGATGGTTGAAGATATGTCTTGGCCAATCAGCGACATGGATTTCAATCTACAAGAGAACTATTTGAAAAAAGAGCTGAGATTGAATGGAGCCGACAAATATCCACAAATTCAAGCGCATTTGAATACATTCCGCGATGAAATTGATCGAACAACAAAACAAATGGCTGGATTGCAAATATCGAATGTTGAATTAGCACAAACAGTCGTCGACGGGTTAGTTTTCAGAATTTTCATTTTGAATCAAAATCCAAATGTTTTCATTTTTGCAGGTGGAGCAACGAGGTGAATGTGGCAATGAAGCTGGACGAAATTGCTCGCAATATGCGCAGATAACTTGTGTTGTTATCTATGCAATTTTATTGAATGTTCATGTCAAATAGCATTATTTTCACATAAAAAATTGTTTCTCTAATGCTCATATCAAACTTTATTCACTACGAAAAAGTACAAGAAAAGATTGTGAATCTCCTTAACACAAACTGCAAGATTTGGCACAATAGAGTTTTCTTTGGGCATCGGTGTAGAATGAGTTGGTACAATATCCATTTGCAACCCACGAAGAACATGCCGAAGCGGAATCTGTGCAAGAAGTGGCTGTTGTTGTAGTGGTTGCAGAAGCAGCTGTTGTATCACTTGAATCATCAGATGAATCAGAACTATCAGTAGAATCACTTGAAGATGCGGTTGTAGATGTGCAAAGGTTGCAAGTTTTGGCACAATATTGAGTTCGGACAGCTACAGTGTAGAATGAATTGGTACAGAAACCATTTGCAGCCCATGAAGTACAACTGAAAAGGTATTGACAATTAATTAAATTGCTCAGATCTGATTGAAATCTTACGCAGATTGAGCATCAGTACAGGATGAAGATGATGAAGAAGCTGTTGTTGTTGCACTGCTGCTACACAATCCACAAGATGTTCCACAATAAGATGTCTTTTGGGCGGTTGTGTAGAATGTTGAGGAGCAGAAACCATTTTTGACCCAACTTGAACAAGATGAAGAAGAATCGCCACAAGCATTGGCGAATACAAAAAGTGTTGTAGAAATAAGAGCTGATAAGAACATCATGGCTGTTCGGATATCTCGAGAACCAAATCGAGAAATGAATATTTTCTGACACCTCGGCATTCCTTTTATACCAAAAAATTGTCTAGTCTTGGATTTTGAACTTGATGTGCTTCGGTCTTAGCACAGAACTCACTAAAACACTATTTCGGAAAGCTTGTTTGAACAGCGGCATAATTTTGATACATCACAAAAAACTTTATAATTTTTCGCCTCTGCTTTTTTGGTGTTGATCTTGCAAAGTTTACTGTAGCTTTTAGTTTTGGTTTTAGTGCTGGATGTTTGATATGAATGATGGATTTGTTTGAATCGCAGGATGTTTCATCGGGATTTACTCGAACTCAAAAAATTCGAAATTCAGAACTGTAAAAATCAACTAAAAAACTAGTGTTCAATCAAATTCCATCAATACCGACCAAGAGTTCTGAGTTCTGAGGAAACATCGAACATAAAATATTGTCTCTCGGAATGATCTTCGTGATATTTTTCTTTAAAAGTTCAATTAGTTTCTATTGACTCCTAAAGAATCAAACATTTCAATGCAATTTTTTCAAACTGCAACTTATTTTTAGGTTCTGGTTTGACGATAACAAAATTTTTGTTTACCGTCTGATTAATATAAACTGTAATTATCTTTATTTTTCTAGTAGAGATAATAAACAAATTATTTGTTGAAACGTTTTTTGTGAAAAAACATACAGTATTTTGGTTTGTAATCACGGTAATTTTTTCCACATGAACTTGTTGTCACGAGAACATAGACTGTCTTTAGAGTGCATACCGTACCCGAAAAATTGTATTTGAATTTTTCCCCTTTAGCTTCATTTGCGTGTCCTGAGGTTTTTCTAAAATTTGTAGTTTTCTTCGTTGCTAGGCACTTTCTCAAAACAGTCCTACAATATATAAATTCTCATAAATTAAAAAATAAAAATAATAAATTTTCTGAAGCTCAATGGCATCTTTAAAATTTTTCGAAGTGGCAAGAGAACTTGGAACAATTTGCTTCGGAGCAACTGTGATTTTCAATTCATGTGTTATTTATTTGACATCTTTTCATACCAAACGAATTGTTGGAACCTATAAACACATGATTATAATATTCGCCTTTTTTGGATTATTATTTTCATTTATGGAATTGCTTGTTCATCCATTTTTTCATTCTTTCAATGGAAGTTTTGCATATTTCAGTATCGAAAAATGTTTCGGAGCATCGTGGGAAATTCGAAGTATTTTATTGGCTATTTATTCTGGTGTTTATTCAACAGTTATTTCTTTCATGGCTGTTCAGTTTATGTTTCGATATTTGACATTAATAAATGATCCAAAGATTTCATATTTTCAAGGTTGGAAATTATTATATTGGGTTGGTTATGCACTTTTCTTCGGAACTCTTTGGGGAAGTTTCGCACATTATTTTGGATACCCTGATGAATATTCTCAAAGTTATTTACGCGAAGTTATGTTTGATAACTACAATGCTGATATTGAAGATATTCCTGGATATTTAATTGTTGCATTTGTAAATTTCAAATTCATTATTTTTCAGAACATGAAGAATATTTTTTTCAGCATCCAAGAATCAATGATAATTCTCCAAAATTTGTGAGATGGATGAATTTCACTTGCATCAGTGGTTTGATTACAATTCTTGTTATTCAATATTGTATAGTAATCTTTTGTGGGGTTCAAATCTATTTGAACATGCACGAAAGAATGAAACAATATTCAGCAACGCATAGACGATTACATGAACAATTTTTTAGAGCATTGGTTTATCAGGTATGATCAATCCAAGAATTCATAAATAGTTTCAAGATTTCAGATTTCTGCACCCTCGTTGACTGTTCATTTTCCAATTGTTCCAGTCTTATGTGCTCCATTTTTCGATCTTAAAATGAATCTACCAAGTGGGCTTATTGTTACATCATTCAGCACATATCCACCAATTGATAGTTTGATTCTAATGCTCGTTGTTTCAGAATATCGTGAAGCATTCAGAAGTAAGATAACCTTCAAAAACGTTTTTGAAATATATTTTTTCAGAATTGTCAAAGAAATATCTTCCACAACCAAAAGTTATAATGAATAATTCGGAAAGAATGTTTCAAATAATAATACCTCACAAAAATGTTGGAGAAAATCATCGAGAAAATAATGCGGATCCTACAGATTTCAGTGACGTTGTTATAAGTGCAACAAACAACACTAGAAACGAACAATCTTTTTTTGTCCCCGGATAATAATTTTGAATAAATATAAATACTTTGTTAGATGTTTTTTATATGTAGCACAACGCAACATTTAAAAAATGAAATTTTTCTTAAAAGTAGTCCGATTCAAAATTCTACCACTGGACTAATATGTTCCAGTTTTTAATTTATCATACAAACCAATCTACCGGAATAAAAGTTATGAGGAAACGAATCTGTATTTGGTTCAGCATGAAGATGGTTCAATTCATTGCAAAATCAAAAATCAAAGTAGATTTTTTCTTCGAATATCAAATATAAAATTCCTGAAAATCTAGATACTCAGGAAAATTGGAAAAAAATAATATTGTAGCAGTCCAATCAGATTATTTTTATTTGTCGATCGTAAAAATTATAATCATAATAAAATATATTTATGAAAAAAATCTAATTAAAAACTCATATGAAAATATTTTACGCTTACTTCATTCAATCATTGGTTATTGGATTTGGCGTTGTTCTCCTTATTTTCAGCTGCAATAATTTTTTTAAAATAAACATCAAACAATGCCAACTTCATTGCGTATTTACAATATATCCGAAATTGTATCATTTCATGTGTTTTTCTTCACATTGCTTATAAATTCAATTTTAATATATCTCACTATTTTTAAAATAAAAAGAATATCGGAAGCTTATAAAAAATGTTTGATAATTGTAGCGGTTCTTGGAATGTTGTTTTCGTTTTCTGATATTTCAGTACATGCATTTTTTCACAGTTATAATCAATGTTTCATTTATTTTACTTTGCCTAGCGGATATTCAAAAGAACTCTCAAAAGTTTTACTAGTTTTTTATGCAATGGGTTATTCGACTGTAACATCATTTGTTGCAGTTCAATTTTTATATCGCTATTGGATTATGATGAGGTACAGTTTCATTCAAACATCTGATTCAGATTTTAACGTTTTCAGCGATTGGAAAACGAAACTTTTTGATGGTTGGAGAATTATTTTCAGTTTGATATATTCTTTTGGTTGTGGTGCAGTTTATGGATCAGCAATTTATTGGTTATATCCAATGGATGAAGAACAGAAACAATATTTGAGAAAAGAAATGTTCGAAAACTATAACGCATCGATTGAAAATATTCCGGGCTTTGTTGTGGTTGGCTATGAAACTGAAAATAATCAACAAGCTAGAAAAGAGGGAATGAAATGTATTTCTATTTTATTGACAGTTATGGTTGTTCAATATTCTATTATGGTGTATTCTGGAATTCAAATGCATTTAAAATTGAAATGCCAAATTAGATCATTGTCAATTCCTGATAAACATCTTCAAAAGCAACTTTTAAAAGCATTAATCATACAGGTAAATACTGAAGATTAATTCTTAAATTTTAAAACAAAATTCCAGATAACTTCTCCGTCTCTACTGTGTTGTATTCCTTTAGTTCCAATATTAGCCGGACCTTTCTTTTTCAAAAATATTTCATTTCCAAGTGGAATATTTGTAACACCGTTCACCATATTTCCTTCATTAGATAGCCTAATTTTAATGATTGTTGTGACCGAATATCGCGATTATATTTCATCAATTTGGAGAAAAAGAAGTCTTGAAATAACATATACACACAGTGTTTCATGGGGAGGATTAACAAATTGAAAAAAAATGAATTTTTATTCTATCTATTGAAATCTAAGTGGAATGAAAAAAACAAAACACATCGAGATTCAAAAAATAGTATAAATTTCTGAAATATTATGAAAATAATAATAATAATTCTAAATGTCTCAAAATAATCTACTATTTTTGGTGTTATTGTTAACTTCACTTGTTTTAATAATAACTTTGCAATATTTTAAGAAAAATCCAAATGAAAGAAAATCTTTTTTTGGGAAATATTATTGATAATCATGGCGAGCAGAACTCGGTTGATTATTTTCTTGCTGTTCAACCGTTTGCACATGTTTTGAATGGAACTTCAGATCAAATACACAAAGAGGATTATTATGACTCGTGAGTTTCCGGTAATTAGAAAGAAAATCTGAATTGTATAATTTTTAGCAAAATATGTCAGATTCAAGATTGGAATCAAATTGAAACTAATATTATCCCAAATCAACTTTATCACAATTTATTAATGAATATCAGTGTTGAGAAAAAAGATATATTGTTTAACAAAACACCAAGTCCTTTTTCAGCTTTTGCATATTCTGATCATATTGTTGTTACATTAACATCCGAAAGAAATTATTCGTAAGTTTTGTTTTTGGAAAACTTCCGTACTTGAAGATTTTGTGTTTCATGAAACACGAAACACAAAATCAGTCTGTAATTTTTCAGTGATGTTGTTTTGTGTCGTTATTATGATTGCAAGATGAGAGAATTAATCGGAAAACATTTTTTATCTAAACATTTTCCACAATCCACAGTTTTTTGTAGTCGTCGAAAAGGTGCGGAATATATTTCGATTACAGAAAAATTAGAGGATGAAGCAGAATCTCCTATTAGAATAATTAGAAGAGATGCTAAAAGTAGGCTTGAATCTTGAAAACATTAAATTTCAAATTTTTTCAGAACCTCCACATTTTTTTACTGTATGTTTGGCACCACTTTATGGAGATGAGCCAAAATTTTTACAAATAGTTGATTTCGTTGAATATTATAAACTTCAAGGTGCCACATTTTTCCATATTTATGTGAGAAATGTTTCAAATTATGATAGAATTCTTCTCGATGATTATGTTAGAACTGGTGAAGTTGAATTAATTCAAATTCATGATCATTACTGCATTTGTGGACATTGATGAAAGAATTGAAATGAAAAAATATCCCGAACTACGAATTGTTGATCTTCTTGAGTTAGTTGAACTTATCAAAAACAAACATATAAGTTCTAATTTTAGCCAAACAACTCCAAATGTTTCCACACTTCATTTTTCTGTCGATTGGATTATAAAAGATCAACTTTCTCCACAAAAATATATAAATGACAGTCAGTTAAAGGAAGAAATGATTTTCCGAAAATTCACAAATTCATCTACAAAAACTGATACCTATATACAACCAAAATGTATAATTCGATCAGAAAAAATTGCATTAATGTCAATTCATCATCCACCAGCAGTTTATGATGAATCAAAAATATCCATTGTAAATTATCGAATTGCGGCTATTCGACATTATCGAAACACTTTTCACAAACTTTTTCATGAACAAGTCCCAAGAATGATGAAATATGGTCCATATATTAAAACTTCTATTGCACCATGGATTTCTAGAAACTTGACGCGAAATATTTTGAAACGGATAAAGTATTTATATGATATTGAGATTCCTTCAATTGATGCACAAGAAAATTATTATTCGATGGAAGGAAGTAAAAAAGCTTTAGAAAAAATAAAAACATGATTTGATTAATTGCTTGTATAGTTTTAATTACCAAAGTATAAACAATTGAAACATGTAAAGTTGGTCTTACACTTTTTATGAACAAATTTTATCTATTGAAATCTAATCTGGATGGAAAGAATGAAGCACATCAAGATTAGCAAAATAATTTGGATAATTTTACAGAAATTCTCAGAAAAGCTAACATAAGTTCAAACCTATTATTATTCTTATTATATAATCGACAAAGAAAAAAACGGAGGAAACCAATCAAGAAAAGAACGTCAAAAACATACTCTAGCAACCAAAAATATAACTGATTTTTCTTGACGTAAATTATTTTTATATAAAGTTTTTTGTCCAATCTTTTGTCAACAATAGGAAAAGTGCCTTTTCCTATTTTTTTACCAAAAAAATGCTCAATGGAAATAGTTGTTTTTTTTTTGGTTCGCTTGATGCACCAGTGTTTTCCAATTTTTAATTAAATTCTGTTTTTCCTTGTCTAAATAGTTTTTTCTCTCACACACGTAAAAATAAAAAATAAAAATTTATATTTATCAGGTTATGCTCACTTCTTTGGAAATCTACAATATCTCAGAGATTATTTCATTCCACGTGTTTTTCTTAACTCTACTCACAAACTCGATATTAATTTATCTCACAGTTTTTAAAATCAAAAGAATCTCTAAAGTTTATAAAAAATGTATTATAATTGTTGCTGTTATGGGAATATTCTTCTCTTTATCCGATATTTTAATTCATCCATTTTTTCATTCTTACAATCAATCTTTTATTTATTTCACTTTGTCAAATATGAATTCGAAAAAAGTTTCGGAACTCTTATTAGTTGTTTATGCAATGGGATATTCATCAATGATTGCATTTATTGCGGTTCAATTTTTATATCGATATTGGATTATGACAAAGTTAGTTTATTTTTCTCATTTATCAAGTCAATTTCCTAACCTAATTCGTTTTTGTACTTTGGAGTACTGTAACTGTTAAGTTAGTGATCAATAATATTTTCAGTAATCGTAAAGCTAAACTATTTGAGGGATGGAAAATAGTTTTAAGCGTGATATACTCTCTGGGATGTGGATTTATTTATGCGTCATCGATTTATATATTAGGACCAGTTGATGAATCTATGAAAAGTTATTTGAGAGAGGAAATGTTGAAAAATTACAATGCTTCTATTGATGATATTTCTGGATTCGCAGTTATTGGATATCTGACTGAAAATAATAGTAAAACTCTACTTCATGGAAAAATATGTGTTGCAACATTGCTCGGAATTATGAGTACACAATATACAATTATGATATATTCTGGTCTTCAAATGCATATCAAATTGAAAACACAAGTAGATTCATTGTCGATTTCTGATAAAACTTTGCAGAGGCAGTTATTAAAAGCATTAATTATTCAGGTATACAAACCAATTTGTTTCCATTTCATTAAAAAAAACATTTTAGATAGCTTCTCCCTCATTGTTTTGCTGTATTCCAATTATTCCTATTTTGATTGGTCCATTTATTTTTACAAATCTCTCATTTCCAAGTGGTATTTTTGTTTCACCGTTCACAATATTTCCATCATTAGACAGTATTATTTTAATGATTGTTGTCACTGAATATCGCGAATGTTTGAAGAATATATGGAATATGAATTTTTATTCAACGTATGCTCCAAGTATCTCAGCAAGAAATGCTCTTTCGAAATAAATGTGCTAGTATATAATTATTTTATGCTCAGAATTTTGAGTATTATAACCTTTAATTAATTTATACATTTTGTCAGTTTGTATTCACCCGTTGTCCTGGAGATTTCGTACGTTTCTCATTTCCCAATCGAAAGTTTATTTCGAAAGAAATGATTCAAAATCAGCCAATGGAGGTTAGTTTTAACTAAAAAATTATCAAAATTTTCTGAAATTCATAAATTCAGCGGGCTAATTCTCAAAAAAAAAAACAATTTTCTATTAACAGGTGTTTTTTGATATTCAGAAATCACTTGTTTAATTTGCCCCTAATGTTTTTTTCATAATTCCAGCCTCAGATTGATGCTAACCAAGTGGAAAGAGGTTTCTTCTTATCCACGATTTTTGTTATGGGTTATCAATTGATCGTGTTCACAACAATCAGCACGGATTCTTGGATGAAACTCGGTTTCTTATTCTTCGAATGGATTTCATTCAAATGCTTGCTTGCAGATAATTTAACGTTCCTCAAACGTTACAGTGTTTTATATATCCTTCTCATTTTCAAAAGTATCATGCTAATGCACTTGGCACACAAACTTATTGTTCCAACATTCGACATCTTGGCTGTTAATCAAAACGAGACAAATATTGCAATCGAAGCGTTTTTGGATGCCCTCTTTCAACATACTTTCAAAACAAAGTTTGGATTGGCAAGCTTCTTCGTAGTAATTCATACCTTCTGTAAGTTTTTAACATTTTTTAATCAAGTAAATTGATTATATTTTACAGATCTGTGCTCGCGTGCTGCTTGGTTTGCCCACCTTGCTTCTCGTTGATTCAAAAAATTGGAACCCGTTTAACATAATCGTATAAATATTTTGCATATAAACACTCATTTATCTCATCGATTTCACGCACATCCACTCAATAACTATTTAAACAGCTATCTTTGTATGTGTAAATAGGGATAGGTTATGAAGTGGCGAGGTGTCTTCTTCTTCTTCTTCTTTTTTCTCCCATTTTCGTATATATTCCTTGCTTGCTACCATATTAATCTTCAATGCAAATAAATGTTTTTTGTTTTGTTTTGTTTTTGTTTTTTTTTTCCTCGTGTGTTCACACTTTTCGTCGATGTTCGAACAAAAACTTTGAATGTTTTCTAGACAAGAAATTTATTGGATGGATGATGAAAAGAATGATAGAAGAGATGATTCTAGGAGTCGATTGTGAGTTTATTTTCGGTTGTTTTGGAGTTTTCTGGCTTTACCTACAGTAACCATAGACATGAAATGAATTCCAAAATGACGGAGAAAAAAACGTATTCTATTTCTTCATGGCCTTAAGTTTTTTTTTAGTAAATTCGATGTTACTTGGATAATCGTTCTTGTTCAATTCATCGTCATATTATTTTTGATAATTGCACTTTTTGCTTATATACTTTCTCGACCAATTGAATTTCAAACAACAAATTCAAAAACAGTGAAAAATCATGAACTTCGAACACTTCCTGATTTTACAACAATAACATTTCGGAGGAGATTCAAAACAAGCACATCAACAGCAGCAACAACTACAAGTTCGGCAAAAGTTGATTTTAGTGAGGATGTCAATCCACAATCGGGTACGTTGATTTTCAAATTATTCGATCTACAAAAACTGAATTTCCAGAATCATCTGAAAATCTTGACAGTTTTCATGCGGCAGTTCTTTCGGAATCAAATATTTGCTCAGAGATTGGAAGATCAATTCTAGTTCGAGGTGGAAATGCAATCGATTCTGCTATCTCAACTAGTTTTTGTTTGATGATGGCATTTCCAAACAAAGCAAGTCTTGGCGGTGGAATGTTGTTATTAGTTAAAGAATCAAATGGAACTATGAAAACAATTATGGCAAGAGAAACTGCACCAATGAATACTGATGTTAATGAACTTAAAAAATCACCACAATTATCGATTTCTGGTGAAAAATCGATTGGGGTTCCTGGAATGCTTAATGGATTATTTAGAGCGTATGAGAAGTTTTCAAGTGGAAGATTATCGTGGAAACAACTCATTATTCCAGTGTTACAACAATGTGTTAAAGTAAGTGAAAATCTATAACTTGAGATGTTTTCTGGAAAACATGGCTCGAATTTTTTAGTTTCCGTGTACTTTACACAAATTCCATGCAATACTGAGCTGATTAATCATCAATGTTCACATGCGAAATTCTCACGATCAAACAAATGATTCAATTTTTGCAGGGTTTCGAGTATAATCAATCTATCAAAAACGAAGTAAAAATGTTGGCAAAGAACAATCCAAATGCAACAAATATTCTTGATTGTAGCACACTTGCGATGACTCTTTCTGATTTAATCGATTATGAAAATCCATTTGATAGTGTTCTGTATGAGAAAATGTCTCAATATGGTTATCTCAGTCCTGCAGATTTTGAAGATTATGAAAGTGATTTGAATAATGCAAGATGTACAACAATTGATAATGATATAAAAGTTTGCGGACCCGGACCGCCATCTTTGTTCTCAGTTTTAGTCAATTCTTATTCATTAACAAAAAGTTAGTTTTTTCCGTCTTTAAAATATATTACAAATTTTTTTTGAACTTCAGATATGTCTAACATTGAGAAAGTCAACGAAGTTGTTAAGTCCAACATTAATTCTGCTTATAAAATTGCTGATCCAATTTTCTATCAACTCTCACGAAAATTTGCTGATGATTTGATGAGAAGTTCTAAAAAATCGGAATATCAAAAAGATTTGAATGTGAGTTGTGATGTTGTTCGAATTTCTAGATATAGAACATTTTTCAGGTGAATTTTCGGGAAGATGGCTCAACAATGATAACAGTTATAGATGAAAATAACATGACTGTTAGTCTCATTTTGTCGCTTGGAGATAATTTTGGAAGTGAAGTGTTGACAAGTTCTGGATTTTTCATGAATAATAAACTGCGATATTTCGACTTGAAAAGTGAAAATCAACCTCTCTCTCTACAACCTGGAAAAGTACCAACAACAATGATATCCCCTTTCATAGTTCTCAAAAATGAGCAAGTTCTAGCAATTAGCGGAGGATCAGATATTATTAGTATGGTACATCTTTTACGTGATTTAACGCATCGGAACTACGATGCTTCAATAGCAACACCAGCTTTATATTTATCAAACTCTGCAATTTTATTAAAGTCACATCCAAACAATCAGTACTCAATCACAGGTTATTAAGAAAATTCAACAGTATTATTTTTGTTTGTATAAAAAAATGTTCAATAAATTATTTATTACATTCTTTATAAATCACATTATTTTCCTTGGATTGAATTGATATTGAATATTTACATGAGTATACCAGTTATGCGTGAGAAATCATAAAAACTTTTTTGCTCATATGATCAGACCGTGTTCTATCATTATTGGATATTGTAACTTCGCCAGAGTGCAAATGACAAATCCGTAAAATATAACGACGATACGGTAGAACACATCGCATTGTTATTATTGGATCAATCACACATCCTATTAACAAACATGGAACAATAAAATAACTGTAGACGTATGGTTCAACAGCGCCAGTTTGAGCAAGGCAATAAAATATTGAAGCAGGGAATACAGAAATAACAGGAACCAACGATTGGATGGTCAAAGCCTGAAAAGTTTTAACTTGAATTATTATATTAATAATTTGTAAAAACTTACATTAACTAAACGTTTCACATTATCTTTGGTCGTATTACTTTGAATTGCACTTGTCTGCTTCAATTTTATATAAATTTTATGTCGACACCAATACATGACTCCGTAAATTGGAATTAGTCCAATTGATACCAATGCAATAAAAATCAAAAGTGCAGGTTGATCATGTATGTTTGTTGCAACAACCATTTTATAATAAGATAAATTATCAACAAAACTTCCAATTAGTTCATAATTCAAATTTGGATCTCTTGATGTTTGAATTGTTGAACAGCTCATCTGGAAAATTTTTGTTTAAGTATACGAAAATTTTTGATTGAACTTACATAACTGATAAAAGGTATCATATATCCCAAAACACATATTGAAATACTAGTTCGTGCTGTGAAACGATGAGCATTTATAGAAAAATATCTATAGATCATCGAGAGCATTATAGAGATGAATGAATTCAAAGATAAATGAACTGAAAAATATTCGAACCAAATTAACAGTCTAAAAATGTCTACATTTTCACTTACTCATTCCCATATATGACATTGCTGACAACCATTCTCCAAAATACTGTGTTGGTCCCAAATAAATCACAATTGTATATGTTTTCACAGAAAGCACTCTTGGTTGACTGAACACCGTGAAAATAGCAAAAATGAATTGGGTAATAGTTGTGTTCGCCAAAAATATACGGTATGGTGTGAGACTATCGGGACTTTTGAAAAATATCAGATACAGTAGGAGAAGATTAAGAAATAATCCTATTAATGCAAGGATTGAAACAATAATCACAAATATTGAATCGAATTGATTCATGTAGGTAGCTGCAATAAAAATGAAGTTATTCCCTTTATATTTGCAAAAAATAAACGGGGAAATTGAATAATAAAGGAAAACGAATAACGAAAAAGTTAATTATGTTTAAATATGTATTCTATGGTAAAGACTCCAAAAGAGCAAACTTTTTCGGAAACAAAATGAGTTAAAACATTTGTTTCCTTCTAATATACATATAAGGTTCTGAAAAGAGCAAAGCACGAATCTCGTCCCTCAATAAAAATGTAAATGTGACTGAACAAGAAAAATGTGTTTTTATTCTTTTCGATCCTTCCAGCTAATATGGGTGGAGCAAAAACAAAACTTACCGGAACAAAAGGGGGAGATTATGCCAGCAATTGTTCTTAATAAGGTGATATTTGACATGAATCTGCAATAATTGTATTAGGATTTGTGTGTTATGAGAAGCTAGAGTGTAGTTTTGAGGGAGAGAAAAATGCGTAGAAACTAGAGCAAAGTTTAGGATCCAGAAAAATATTTTTCTTTATAATAGCAAGTCTTATTAGTCCGAAATTAAAAATAAAAGAAAAGAAATGACGAAATATGAAACCAACAGCACAAAGAATATTCAGAATTTCGCTGAAGCGAATGAAAAATACGACAAGTGTGGGCTGAAATAAAAAAATTCTTTAAAAAACAACAAGACCACAAAATTAGCAGAATTTACGACCTAATCAGTTGAAAATGTCCAGGAAGAAAGTGTATTTGTAATTAGATGCTTATTAGAGTGCTCTAAAAAAGGAAGCTTAATGGAGCTCAAAAAAACAAAGGAGCAAGAATCTGTTGAAATTGTAGTTCCTGGAATTAATGGGAAGATGAACAATGATTCAAGGAATCTCACGTTCACAGAAAATTTATATCAAGAATCTGTCAAAATTTCGAGGAAAAAAAAACTAAAATGCTAGGAAACATATTTTAACTTCAAAATTGAATTTCGTGTTTAGAATGCAAATTTGTATAGAAGTTTTTTTTCAGAATATATATTATGACACATTTTTGAAAAATATTCGATGAAACAAACACATTTCAAAAATTTAAATTTCCTCCAGGACAGCATGCAACGATACTCCGCACACAACGATACTCCGCGTGCGTACTGTTTATTTTTTATAATTTTCAAAAGTTTATTTTTTGTTTTTGTTTTGTGTCTTTTCAACCTTTTGAAAGAAGATATTCAATGATATTCAATGATTTTCAGGATATTCAATGCCGAACTCAAAGTTTTTTCGTGATGCTGTGAAAAACGTGTTTATGTGGATAATGGTTGTCGGATGATTTGACTTTTCAAAAACAAGGAAACAAAAGGTGAGTTATTTTTGCTTGAAAAAAATTACTAATTCAAAAAACATAATAAAAAACGTTGACTTTCTAATTGTAAGTTTTTTCTCGTGAAAAATGTTCTCATTTGGAAATATTGAATTTCAAAAAAGGGAAAAATATAATAAGAATATTGAAACTTGGATTTCGCAAAATCCTTCAATTTTCAATCTGAAATGAATGGGCAAATAAATAAAATCCAATCCAACATCATTCTAGGAAGTAATTCATCCAATAAATTCATTTCTATAGCGTGTAGGTTTTCCCATGAATAACAGAATAACAGACAAAATTGTCAATCAAAACGAAAATTCTTGAAGAAGAAAACACCGTGTTTAATAGTCGCACTTTGTGTTAGTTTATTTACCACAAAATACATAGAGTTATTTGTTATTTATATTTATAGACAAGGATATTTGGCGTAACGTAATAAAAATTGTGATGAATTGAGGCGAAAAGTAATAAAAACAAAATAAAAACGAATTATTTCGGTCAGACTCTTGTTTTGGTGTGCGTGCGGTTGATTTGATTATTTCGGGACATGAGGTATGAAAATACATATTTTGATCCTATGAATATGTTTTCAATAAGCTTTGTGGTGTTGTTTTTCGGAAATGTGACTATGGCTCTATTTATTTTCATGACCTCACAAAACTTTCTAATTTCCTTTTAATCAAGAAAAATGACAATAATTTCAATTTGAGCTTAAATCGAAATGAAAAAAAAAGAATAAAATAAAACTCATATAAATAAGATTGCATTTATTTCTGAGTGGGTGTTTTTATTTTGCCAAAAATGTAATTTATTTGCTGCAAAGTGGAATAAGGTATAAATAATGTGGTGAATAAAATTATAAGTAATTCATACGAAAGCAGCATTCCTCATCATAAGTGTACTATTAGATCGAGAACGATATGAATGTGAACGATCAGAAAATGCAGGACGAGGGTCCGAAAGTAGATCTATTATATATTTTCGATATGGTTGAACATAGTAAATTGTTACTAATGGATCAATAGTCGAACCTGAAACTGTTCGAGCTTAGAAAAAAACTTTCGGAAATTAACTTACTCAAACTTATTAATGAGATGATGATATAGCCAAATTTACAAGTTTCAATAACATGAAACTGTGTGCAAACAAAAATAATCGACGCTGGAAATAGTGTTACAGAAGGAATTATTGATTGAACTGTCAATGCCTGCAAAACGAATAACATTTATTTATCAGATCTGTGTACTCTCATACTTTTACTAGTTTTCTTATTTGTAAAGTTGTCGATGTGTTGAAAAGATAACCCGGTCTTTCAAGCATTTTCAAAATTCTTGATCGGCAATAATACATCACAATATAAATTGGTGTAAAAAGAACTGATACACAGAATGAGATCCATAGTGTTGATTTTTGAGATACATCAGCACCAACAACTGTATTATATTTGTCAAGATTATCGATTTGCCAAAGGGTGTAAACTTGATTGATTGTGAAATTTGAAGTGAATTCCATATCTCGGCTACTTATAACCATACTGAGTGGAATTAAATAAGCCAGGCTACACATCAAAATAGCCGCAGATGTTGGAAATCTTAGTGTTTGCAGAGAAATACATCGAAATATCATTGACAACATAATTGATAAAAATGAATTGACAACAAAGTGCACTGAAATAATTTCTTATTGAGAAAATATCAAGAACTCGCAACTTACACATTGTCACAAAAATCATATAACTCCACCAATGCCCGAAAAATTGTGATATTCCCAAATAAATTACAACAACTCTTAATTTTATTGTCAAAACTCTTGGAATTGTCAAAAGATAACAGATTGAATAGAATAATTGAGTGACAGATGTGTTTGCCAAAAACACCGTGTAGGGAGTTAGACATGATGGACTTTTGAATAATATTAGAAATATTAGAAATAAGTTGAGAAAAATTCCGAGACTCGCAAAAACAGCCGAATATGAAATATATAGTTGGTCAAAGATGTCTATGTACATTTTTATTTTTCTTCGGAAGAAGAATGAAGACAAAAATCCCAATATTGGCTCATTTTTGTTTGTCAACGTTGTTTGAGTGCATTGCAATTGATGGGCTGAAATGACCACGTGCTTAAAATTGTTTTTTTTTTCATTTCATTTCATTTTGTTTTTTTCGTGACCTCAAAATTATTTGAAGAGGAAAAAAATGGACAAAGATCATCATTTTTAATTTATACACATTTTATAAAAAGTCAATATGAACGGGGATGAAAATAAAGGTTTTGTTTTTCATGTAGGTTTTGAATCTTTTAAGAATATACGAAATGTGAGTGATTTTTTGTAGATAGGTTATGAGTTACCTGGTCGAGCTCAAGTTGGAATGAAGTTCGCGAATCTTCGATTGCATGCTTGGGGTGTTTTCAGTAATGTGTATCGTGGAACCCTTCTGAGTCCAGCACCAGAACAAGAAGTTGCTATCAAAAAAACATGGCCGAGTTAGTTTAAAATCCTAAACGAAGCAACAACAATATTATTTTCTAGAAACTTCTGAGAAGAACTTTGAACTACTATTCCTATCCGGTATCGGAAGAGCTTCTCATAAAAATATAGTTCAAATGCTTTTCGCGTTTTCTCGAAGTACTCCAAGCACTCAACATCCAGAATTAGAACCTTCGACATGTGAGAGTTATGTTTTCTCGTTTTTTCCCGAAACATTGGCGACAGTTTTGAAAGCATCAAGATTGGATGACGTAGATATTAAAATTTACACGTGGCAATTATTTGAAGGGTTACGATATCTACAAGCAGTGAGTTAATTGATTTTCATATCACATATAACCTATTTTTTTCCAGCACATGATAGTTCACAGAGATATCAAACCAGTTAATCTTCTTGTTGATCCAGGAAAAGGTATTCTGAAAATAGGTGATTTTGGAAATGCGAAAGTTGTCAAACGAGGAAGTCTCTCTACACCTTACCAAGTTACAAGATTCTACCGAGCTCCTGAATTACTTCTTGATTGCAAAGATTATTATTGGTTTGTTGATGTTTGGTCAGCTGGTTGTTGTGTGGGTGAAATGATGACTGGTACAATATTATTTCCTGGAGAATCCACAAGAAAAATGTTGAAACTTATTGTTCGAGTACTGGGTTTTCCATCCCCAAAAGATCATGATTATATGAAAACAACAAAAATTTTGGTTGAAGACGGGAACAGCATGAAAAATCCAGTTGGAATGAAAGGTTTACTAGGCAATGTAAATCAAGCGTGGTGTTCTTTTCTAGCAGAAATTCTTTGTTATCGGCCAAGAGAAAGATTGCATGGTCCAAAGTTGCTCAATCATGCATTTTTTGATGAGATTTTCACGTAAGTTTTGAGAAAACTAGACTATAGGAATACAAGTTTGTTTTAGTGGTAAATGTGTGAGGTTTAATGGTGTTAATGTTGCCGACATCATAACACCCTCGGAATTTGAAACTGCTCTTCGTGATGATTACACAGCTGGCCGCCGTTATGCTTCTCAAGTTTCGAAGGGGGAAGTCAAGTTTTCCCTACGTCCTGAGACACCAACTACAGTTCCGAATGCATTAAAAGCTTCTGATGTTTCACCATTAAACACAAAAAGAATTTGTTGAATGAGACATGGAAATATTTGATATTTACGTCAGCCTTTGAAATTGAAAATAATAAATTATCACTGATTACACGATTTTTTAGACACAAATTAGCATGATAAGAACATTAAATAATTTTTTGATTTCTTTTCCACGAGGAATGTTGCTCCTATTCCTCACATTTTTTGGAGCTGTTACTGCAGCAAATGAGTGTCTTCCTGGATGGATTTTTCATCCGGAAACAACTGAATGTTACTATATTTCGAAAATTCTGTACAAATTTGATGACAGTGTGAGTTATTGTGATTCAATAGGAGGAAAATCAGCGAGTGTCAGTAGTTCAATCGAGTTATCTGCTTTTACATGTAAGTGGAGATTTTTGCTATTGAAATTTTTAAATTTCTTTTTAGCGATTTTCAATTCATCAATTCTCCAACCATGGATCGGTTCTCGTCGAAATACAACAAATAACAAATTCTATAATCTTGATAACTCATATTTTTCGACTTATTTTTGGGCAACAAATGAGCCAAGCGTGAATGGTGATTGTGTTACCTATCGGGGAATTGGTTCGGTTGGGTTACAAGTGTCACAATGTTATCAATTACAACCAGCGTTTTGCAAACAAACTCCAGCATTGTAAGTTGAACTTTCAAGATAATATCTATGTATAGTTTGGAAGTTTAGGTGTAACAGTGGAAATTTTACTGGTACTTCGGGAACTATTTTGTCACCAGGATATCCAACACAATATTATAACAATTTGAAGTGCACTTATCTTATCACATGTTAGTTACAACTCAACTTTACAGATAGAAATAAATTATATTTCAGCTCCTGACAACACTTATATTACACTCAATTTTCAACCATTTTTGATTGAAGAATGGTATGATTCGGTTAAAGTTTATGAAGGAAATAGTTCAGTTTTTGCAAATTTCATCGGACAGTTAGTAATAAATTATAATTCATTAATAATACATAATCATGAAAATATTCCAGAGTTTCGCAATATTATCCATATACTTTTGAAACGAAAGCAAATCAAGCTCTTGTTCTATTCACCACAGATTATCGTTATACTGAAAGAGGTTGGCAACTTAACTGGAGTTCGAAAAAAGTTCAGCCTCCAATTAGTCAATCCGGAACCAATGGAACATTGAGTTCTCCAAATTATCCATCAAATTACAATACTTACGACGAACAAATCTATTATATTTCAACATCTTTCGGAACTCAAGTCAATCTTACAATTGATGATTTTTGGACTGAGAGTAATCGTGATTTCTTAGAAATTTATAACAGCTCCACATTATCAAATAGCACTTTAGTTGCAAAGTTGAGCGGAAAAAATATTGCGCCATATAATATTATCAGCCCGAGAAGTTATTTGAGCTTGCGATTTACATCTGACGGATCTTTGCAATATAAAGGATTTCACGCATTTTGGAATATGTTCTAAATATTTTGAAGTAGAGAAAAAATAATAAAACATTGTTGAAAGCGTTATTGTTGAGTGCCATGTGAACGCATTGAACTCGACGTGTGTATTCTTCGACCTTTGTTATATAGAACACAAATAAAAAAATGCAAAATGATAAGTGAAACTCAATATTGAAAACTGTATTGTTTTAATATACTTATGATTTTCATTATATTTTCATTATTCGCGTTAACATCTGCCGGTAAATTTTTTAATATTTCACAAATAAGTTTTTTTAATATTTAGCAAATGAATGTCCAGATGGATGGATTTTCAATCATGATTTAGCCGAATGTTTTTATGTTTCTGAAATTTTGTATAGTTTCGACGAAAGTATAAAAATATGTGATTCAATTGGTGGAAGTACTGTAACAGTTAGGAACTCGTTAGACAATTCTGCTTTCATTGGTAAGTTCAAAGTTTCTTTTTAAAAACGCAAAAATGTTATCATAAATTTTGCGCAGCTATGTTTAACACGTCTGTTTTACAACCCTGGATTGGAACTCGTCGAAATACTACATCAAACACATTCTACAATATCGATCAATCATATTTTACTCCATCTCTGTGGGCTGTGAATGAACCAAGTGTAAATGGAGATTGTGTTACATTTCGTGGAGTTCAATCTACGGGTCTTCAAATCACTCAATGTTATAGTCTTCAACCAGCATTTTGCAAACAAGTTCCTGCATTATGTAATAGTGGAACTTTTGGCGGAGCTTACACAATGTCGGGTGTTGTCACATCTCCTGGTTATCCAACTCAATACTACAATAATTTGAAGTGTAGTTATCTCATAAATTGTAGGTTTTGTTTTATTATTTCCATCAAAAGTTTTTGAATTCCAGCTCCGAATAATACTTACATTACATTGAATTTTGATCCTTACCTAGTGGAAGCATGGAACGATAATGTGAAAATTTATGAGGGGAATCAATCAGTCTATCAAAATTCTATTGGAACGTAAGCCATTTTTCCACAGTTGACTGTGAAAGTTAAAAATATTTCAGAGTACTGTCATACATGACTAGTTTTGAATCTCAAGCAAATCAAGTTTTGATCACATTTGAAACAAATTATCGAATAACACAAAGAGGGTGGAACCTATCATGGAAAGCAAAAACAATTCAACCAACAATTTATTTGAGTGGAATGAGTGGCAATTTTTCATCACCAAATTATCCTGCTGATTATAACAAGTTTGACGAACAAGTTTATATTATTTCGGCACCTTATGGAACTCAAATCAATTTGACAATTGATGATTTTGTCACAGAGAAAAATCATGACTACTTGGATATTTACACTGAATTAATGTCAATGAAAAATGAAACTTACGCCGCTCGATTATCTGGAAACAGTATTGCACCATACAATTTTATAAGTAATGATTATTTCCTGGGGTTCAGGTTTGTCTCTGATGGATCTTTGAATTATCGCGGATTTCATGCCTATTATAATGTTTTTTGAAAGAATATATAAATTTATTATTTACTGTAAACATCCAATTTTTGTAGAGAAAAATGGTTGTGTTGCATAATGATAAGTTATTGGTATCATAAAAGGTCCGGATGTATAATTTGCATCCGAATGAATACAAGGTAGATCATCTCTTTGTGGTATTTCACAATCGTACGCATTTATACAAACAAAATGTTGACTCAACTTTCCAATATCTCTCGCATGATAAAATGATTCGTTATAACATTTGAAAATTATTGGACCATAGAAATCTTCGGTTGGAAGAGATTTGATTATTTTTTGAATTTTTGGCATTTCCATATGTTTTTTCAAATCATCTTCAATCGAGTTCAACGATTCCATGCTGATCAAAAGTTCCTCATTTCCAGGATTTATTGGAATTTTACCAGATCCAGTAAAATTTCCCGTGTTAATTTTTCTCAAATGAAAAATACCATTTGACGTGAGTTTCTCAAGATGTGTTTTATATTTATTTCCATCTGCGTCATATTGGGTTACTGTATCAGCAACTCTACTCCAATGAGCCCACGTTGAATTATATCTTTCGGATCGAACAAATGATTTTCCACTATCAGTTGAATTTAGTGGTTCTGCACTTTTGATCAATTCCTTTATTGAAACAGTCTTCGAAACTTCGAAATCATTTTTATTGTAGTTCAGAGCACTAATGAATCTATTTCCATCATAAAATTTTTCGAATTCTTCATAATATGAAGAATGTGATTGCAACGGGATCAAAAGATCATCCATATCAATACTTCCAATAAATGTAGCAGCTTCTTTATACATCAAAAGACAATCTGTATGAGCTGCAGTTTGTGCACGAAGTTCAACATTTCTATTTGGTTCCATAACAGGTGTATTAACTTTTGAAAATTTAATAGTTAACCATGGTTCAATAGAAATAAGCCCCTAAAAATATATTGTTTGGACTCATTAATCTACACCGAAACTAACCAATTTTTGATATTCAAGTAGTAGATTGAAATATGCTTCAATCATACTAACAACATAAATATGCAAATGTGCTCCATAAAACTTAGAAATATGAACCTGCGCAAGAAAAACTTGCCACTGTTCAGCTGCAAATTGCGGAGAAACACAGAATACAACTTGTTTTGGTGCAGTTTTCAAAGGTTGTTTGACAGGAATCTGAATGTCTTTTTCATTTTCCATCGAATTCAAAGTTACTTACTTGAACAGTTTCTCCTAACGATTCAATCTCCAGTTTTGTCAAATTATTCAATGTATTTGCCTGAATCAGTATCATTGAATAATCACATCGATCTTCCAATCGATGTTCGGTTGTAAGATTAGCTTGGGTTTTCATAATTACTGAGCTATTTGATGCAACAATTCTTATGGGTAAATCGAGAATTCGATTAGCAGTTCTTTTATTCATTGTAGTAACAATTGCTATCGCGTTTTTTCCAAGCCTAATTTTTTTTTGTTTGCTATAAAATTCGAAAAAATCTTGATCGAACTTACGATTTTGAATTCTCAAAATAATATGCAGAATGAATAAAAGTATGAGAATTCTGTAAAATTTCAAAAGGCTCCATTTCCTTCTGTCGTAAGAAGTGAAGAAACCCAAAGAATATAAATAAAAAGAAAAACAACCGAAAGTGAAGTGTAGACATTTAATGTTTGAAGTCAATCGTCTCCACCTATTAAGTATTTTTTCAAATTTAGATTTAATCTGCATAAAATATTTCATTTCGATGTTGATAAATGAAAGTTTGAAAGAGAAAATAATCATAATAAATAATGTCACTTTTCTCTTAAAATGCAAACCAACTTGCATGCCAACCTCTGAATTCTGTGACAACGTTCGAAGTGAATTTCAACTTCATATATTGTAAAGTACTTGTATAACTGAATGGTGTTGAGAGTAAACCAGACAAGCTAAAAAAAATTTAAAAATATCATTAGAAATTACATTTCTATCTAACTTACTTTGCTATCAACACAAATTCGCTTCGTTGAACATCATAAATTTCGAGATAATCATAATTAGCTTGAGTATAGAAATCGTCAAATGTTATATTGATTCTAGAACCAACATTTGTTTCAATAGTGTATAATTGATTTTCATATGATTGATAATTGTTCGGATAATTCGATGAGGTCATTGTTCCATTTGTTCCATTTTGAACAATTATTGGTTGATAAAGTTGAGCTATCCAATCAAGAGACCAACCAATATCTGTTTTCGCATAATTACTTGAGAAAATCAATAACATTTGATTAGTAGTACTCGCGAATTGTGTATTGTAAGGTGAAGCTCTAAAAAATTTAGTTGTTTTCCAATTTTCAAAAAAAATGGTTCCAACGCACACTCCCAACTGTTTTGATGTTGCGTTTGAGAAACCATCAAAAACTGTGACTCGATCAAACATTGTGTCTAATTGGTATGTAGTGAAATTAACAACAATTTGAGTTCCATTTGGAGCTGTAATTAATAACACCTTATCTCTAATATTCATAGTGATAAACTCACAGCTTATATAATAATAACACTTCATATTATTATAATATTGAATTGGATAATTTGGTGATTGTATTGATCCCTTTCTCGAATACGGCCCACCAAAATTCCCACCATTACATAAGTCGGGAAGATATTTACACATTGCTGGCTGAGAATTGTAACATTGAGTGACTTGTTCACCAATAAGACCTAATCCTCGATAAGTGACACAATCCCCGTTTTGATCTTTTGGTTCGTCCGGAGCCCAGTAAACTTTTTGCAAAATTGATCCATCGATGAGGTAAAATTTTCCATCGCTAACATTTCTTCGAGCTCCGATCCAAGGTTGAACCATTGTTATATTTGTTAATTCGATTGTTGCAGATTTTTCAGCCATTGATGTTAACATCATTGGAACTGAATTATTCATACTGTAACAGAACTTCATAGCTTCGTCAAAATGATAAAATCTTTCTGATATATAAAAACATTTGGCAGTTTCCGGATTGAATATCCACCCATCTCTACACTCATTTGCAGCTAAAAAAAACATTGATTTAGTCCAGATAACATTTTTAAAGAGTTTCTTCTCGTAATTTGATCTCACCTTTAGATATTCCAACTAGAAAAATAAAAAGAAATACCTTCATTTTTGGACCCAAAGAATTGAACTTCTCTTATCATTCTGCCGAAAAACGTGCTAAAATTGTTTATGATGAGCTTAACTTTTTATCATTGAAACAATTTTAAGTGTCAAAAGAACACTTGGACCGAACGGTCTCTAGATTTTAAACTATAAGGTGAAATAAATGTAAGTTCAAAACCGTTTCATTGATTTTTGGTAAATAATTCCATCCTGAAGTTGATTGGTGCTCAAAATCTCAAATTTTAAAAAATTGTCAACTTTCCGTATATAATTCTATCAACGCTAAGAAATGTTTAGTTAGTTGAACTGCTAAGTTACAAAACTTAGTTTACTAGGCCAGTTTTCCAAAAATCAATTAAAAAATTTTGAATCACAAAATGTTTTATGAATTTGTACAGATTTGAGAAGAATTTTCGCTTAGAAAGTGAGTGCTGATAAGAGAAATGCAAGAATTATTAACACATAAGACCATCGATTAAGCATTTATTTTTTAAAGAGGTTTTCCTTAAAAAATTGATACAAAGAAAACACGATAAAAAGAATTCTGATGTGAGATTTCGAATTTTTAAACATCCGGAATTACAATTGAGAATGTTTTTTTTTTCATACAATATGCAATTAATATGAAAATGTCACTTGATTGGTTAATGTTCTTTTTTTCATCGATAATAGTTCAACTACCAATTCTCCTGTAGCTAATTAAAATAAAGTTGTGTTTTATCATGATCATCAAAAAGTCGTTAAATTATTCCGTTACGTATATATTTTTAATTATGCGACGATAAGCGCACATTTTTTGCTTCAAAATGTGGTTTCTTCTTATATTCAGTATTACTTTCACAAATCTAATTCCTCAATCGTCAGCCAATGACAGTTTTTGCCCATCTGGCTGGAGTTTTTCATTAAATACATCATATTGCTACACAGTTTCAAGTGATTCATATACTTGGAGTGAAGCTGTTAATTATTGCCAAAGTATTGGTGGACAATTAGTAAATGTTCGATCTGGTCGAGAATATGTTTTTCTAACACAATTGACATCTCAAAACTTACTTCAACCATGGCTTGGTTATTCGAGAAAATCTGATGGAAACTTTTACGATTTAACTGGATATTCTGCATATTATGCATACTGGGCTCAAGGTTTTCCATTTTTCTTGATCAATTTGTAGCCACAAATTATTTCAATTTTAGGCGAACCAAGTGGAAATGGTGATTGTGTCACATTCCAAGGTCAAAATAACACCGGACTTCGTGTAACTCCTTGTTATAATATTCAACCAGCTCTTTGCAAACAAATGCCTGCTCTTTGCCCAAATACAACCCAATATGGAGGAACTTATACGAGATCTGGAGTTATCACATCTCCCGGCTATCCTGATCAATATTATAATAATTTAGATTGTCTATATTATATTACATGTAAGTTTCTAAAACAACTTCAAAAAAAATAAAAAATAGTTTTTAGCTCCTCCTGGAACTTATATCACAATTGAATTCAGTCCATGGGTTGTCGAATATTGGTATGATTATGTTTTTTTGTTTGATGGTCCAGACTTCACGTATCCATATATTGGAGAGCCACTCGGATTGTATGGCAAAAATTCATTTGAAAGTTCTAACAATTCATTGACCTTCTTTTTCTACACTGATTCAATTATCACAGACAAAGGATGGCAAGCAACTTGGACAGCAAAGTTTGTGATTTTGAAAAAGTTATTTGAAAAAACGAGGTTACTTTTTCAGAGCCAACACTCCTCCAATTTCCCAATCAGGTCTTAATGGCTCTTTGACATCTGATAATTATCCAAATGATTATGATTCTTACACCGAAAGAATTTATTACATCTCCACGAGCTTTGGATTCAAAATCAATCTTACTATTACCGATTTTATCACCGAAGCAAATTATGATGTTTTGAGAGTATATAACAGTTCTACAGTTAACGATAATTATTTAGTTGCTAATTTGTCTGGATCAAGTGTTGCCCCATGGAACTATTTATCACCATCAAATTATTTGACTTTGAAGTTTACTTCAGATGGATCTGTTCAGAAACAGGGATGGTCGTTGTTCTGGTTTATGCAATAAACTTTTTGATTCTTTTGCTTTTTTTAATGAAAAACCAAAAACGAAAAAATAACTTTTATGGTTATGGTTGTAAATTTTTCTCGGACTGATAAATTGTTTGATTTTTATTAGTTGATCATGTTCTGTGCTCTAATTTATTTGATTATAGGACTAGCTTCTGGTAAGGGAATATCCTTTAGATGTTTAATCGCCTTGGATAAGTTTCAGCTGCTAATCTCTGTCCAAATGGTTGGATTTTCTCGACACAAACTTCATATTGTTATTATATATCCAACCTAACAATGACTTGGGATCAAGCTTCAACATATTGTGATGGAATTGGTGGAACATTTCTGACAATTAATACCTACACAGAATACACTTACCTGAAAAATTTCACCGCAACAAGTATGCTACAACCATGGTTAGGTTATCATCGAAATCTTACGACTGGAAAGTTTTATGACCTGTCAGGTTCTCAAGCATGGGCATATTGGGGAACAAGTAAGCTTAGAGTTAGAACAACTCGCTAGTTGGTAAAATATTTTAATCAGATGAACCCAGTATCAACGGTGATTGTGTGAGTTTCCGCGGAAATGATGGAATGCAAGCTACTCCGTGTTATAATATTCAACCAGTTTCCTGCAAACAACAACCATCTTTGTGTCCAAATCAAACTCAATATGGTGGAAGTTACACAAGAAGTGGAACCATAACTTCACCAGGATATCCGGAAGCATATTATAATAATTTAGATTGTCTCTATACTATTACTTGTAAGTAAAAATCAGTTTTTTCGTAAAACTTGTTTTTTTCAGCTCCGAATGGAACCTTCATTACAATAACTTTCAGTCCCTATGAAGTTGAAAGTATTTATGATTATATCAGCATATATGATGGCCCAAACGCTACTAATTATCTCGGACAGTAAGATTTTATTTTAACCTACAAGTTTATAACATTTTTTCAGACCCTACACATATGGCCGAAACTATTATGAAAGTTCTAGTAATGTTATTTTCTTCAAATTCCACACTGATTCATTGATTGTTAAAAAAGGATGGATGGCAACATGGGCAGCAAAGTATTTTTTGGAATACACATACATTAGAAATGAAATTCATTTAATGTATTGATTTTTCAGACCAAATACTCCTCCAATTCGTCAAAATGGAACTAATGGAACTTTAACTTCGGATAACTATCCAAGCAACTACAATTCATATACCGAACAACTTTATTATATTTCTGTGGATTATGGTTTCCAAATCAATTTGACGATCACTGATTTTGTAACCGAAGCTAATTATGATATTTTGCAAGTCTATAACTCATCTGTTGTTTCGAACAGTTACCTAATTGCCAAGTAAGATTTTTTTCAAAATTTATTTTTTAAAACTTTGTTTTCAGTCTCTCTGGAAGTTCAGTGGCTCCTTGGAACATTTTATCTCCTTCAAATTATTTAACTCTCAAGTTCACTTCCGATTCGATGGTTCAAAAGAAAGGATGGTCATTATATTGGTTCATACAATAAATTAGTTATCAGTAGTTTCTGAATAGCATCAAAGATTTTTTTTTTTTGTATGATAGATTTTTAATTATGTTTTTTAATCAAAAACTGTTTGATTTTTGACCTAAATAAATGTGTGTTGAACGTGACACATATTTTTTCTCGCTATATAATTTCAAAAATATCATTTCTTATTACTTTGGAAATATAAAATGAAACAGAAACATATAAGATTAGCAGCATTTGGAATCATTTTAACAAGTGCAACAATTGGAATTTATTTATGGTGGAGAAAAAACAAAAAGAAATCATCGGAAAATGCTAAAACTGAAGGTGATATGACAAAACCAAGCATTGTGAAAACTGTAGATCTCAGTGGCGAATTAGCAGTAAGTTCGGATAGCAAATATAGAATCAAACCCAAGAAATCGGGCCAGGTCCGATTAGGTTAGAAAATCAAATCCGCTTGAATTGAGTCTATCTCAAAAACTTCCAGTTCTGATACCAGTTAATTCAGAAAAATGTATTTTTCAGGCAATGCCAGTTGGTTCGGGCGAAATGCCAAATCCAACAAAAACCAGAGTCAAAAAACGAAAGCGTAACTCACGAGAACGATCTCGACCACATCGAACCAAAAAAGCGATTCACCAATCAAGCAGTGTTTCCACAGAAGACTAATTTCCGTTTCCGGTCGCCTCCTCACTTTTTCCAAAACTTTCACAAAATGTAGTATTTGATGCGTCACCCGTTTGTATGCATGTATGTGTATGTAAATATCGTTCCCGATAAGCAAAAAAAATTGAAGTGCAAATAAAAACATTGATTTTTCATATGATAAGTGATTCATTCTTTCTTTCATTTGTTTTTTCGTCTACTTTCTTCTAATGCTTTGGTCTCTTCTTTTTGTCGGAACTGTTTTGAGTAACGGTTTTCCTGATTATACACCATATTCCTATCCGGATTCAAGAACACAATCTGAATTATGCGGGCAACAGCGACCTTCGTTTTTTTGTGATCCGAATAATGTTGTTTGGCGAGGTGCAGAAAATCAGACAGAAGGTTAGAGATTATTTGAATTCGAAATATTTTATTGATTAGAAATTTCAGCATCAGAACTTCTTAACGAATTAGAATCTATACGAGTTGAAACAAATTGTTCATGTAAATACATCAATCAATGCTATCAAATTCATCGAGGATACACAGTTTCGATTGCTGTTGTCGAAAAAATGCATCTAGATCAAAATGAAACATCTAGAGAAGTTGTACTTGAAGCAGCAAGAATTTTCGCTGACACAATTCGAGATCGACAAAATCGAGCACAATGCGATGATGATGTTTTGATCTTTTTATCCGTTAGAGATGAAGTTGTTTGGACATCAATTGGTGAAGGAGTTGCAATTGATGATAGCGATGTTAGAAGAATTGCAGAACAAGGTGAAATATTATTTAGAAAAATGAAATATAAAGAAGGTCTTACTTGGATGGTTCAACAATATAAACATGTTTTGAAACAGGAAAAGTTAGATAGATGTGAGTTTTATTTTTTGAAGAATTTCCAAGAGAAACATTCTAATAAATTACAGTTTGGTCTTGGCCTCTTCCAAAATGGGCAATGATCACAATTGGAATAGTTATCCTCGTCATTTTGTCAACTCTAATAATTACCGCAATTTACGTGGCAATTAGTTGTTGCCGCAAATCTCACAAAGATATTTATTCAGTTATTGATCAACATCAACTATAATTATGATTTTATGTTTTCTAATTTATTATTATTATTTATCACTACTTTTTTCAAAATCAACTCGAAATTCGATCTCAAATAAATTCTTGTCAGTGAGTAATATACTTATAAATCATCTTGCACTTATTCTGGTTTGATCTTCAAGATGATGTGGTTCAATACAAGAATCAGAAAGACTTCGAGCAGTCACAAGATGATGACGAATATGATTGTCATCTTTTGGAAAACCATCAACACGGGCTGTCGTGATGCTAGATGTTGGAAGTTCCATTGAACTTGTTGTTGCTGGAACAGAATTTTGAATTTTTGCTCTAAAAAATTTAGATTTTTGTTTTATTTACTCATTTAGCTCAGTGTTTTACTCAAGTCATATATTCTAAACAATTAAAAAAGGAGTTTTCATTTTTCTTTTAATCTGACCTGTTCCCTTGGGTATTATTTCAAATCCCCCACACCCTTTTAAAACTGGTGCTCAAAAAATAAGTAAAACAGCAACAACGAAAAAACACATAACTTTTGGAAAGAGTGCGAGACATTCAATTTTTATCAATGGGGCGCACTTCCATTCTTACTTTTATTTTCTTGTTTTTGTTTTTCGGAAATTTTTCATTCTCGTATTTTTTGTTGTTTTATCCATAAATTTTAATGAAACTTGTTGTAAAATTCATATTTATATATTTTTCTAGTACAAGTAACACAGTTTAATTGATTTTCAATAGTTTCATACTAAAACTGGTGCTCAAAAAGTAATTTTACGAAAAAATATACATTCTTGAATTTTTCTTTCGTTTAAAGTACTTATTTAAATTTAATTCATTTCTAATTTACAGGAAAAACGTCAACAAAATGATGGAAATATCGAAACAAATTATGAAACGGATTTTGGTTGAATGATTTTCAAAAACGAGGAAAACTGGAGGAAAAGTGAGTTTTTCAAGATTGTTTTAACATTTTTTCAAAAGCAAAACTTGCTACTTTTTCCCCGAGACGTGATTAAGCGCTGGCAAGCGAGTTTGCAAGTTTGAGGTCACTCTTTTATTAAAGAACGCATGTTCGTCCTATTGAAACATGTTTTTCTCTAACCGCTCAGAGAAAGCCGGCGACTAATCGGCGACGAATTTACGACGAATCGAGATCAGGCAACTAATCATAAGTTACTTGTTCGTCGCCGATTAATCGCCGGATTTCTTTGAGCGTCTCTCAAATATTTCGTAGTTGTCGTTGCGGAAGTGTGTGGATCCCCTCCCCCACAAATGACTCACAATTTGTAGTTTCTGGAGTTTCGTAATTTGCGGATGCTTTTATTGTGTCCTCATAAGTTGGTGGTTGTGAAATATGAATAAGTGAACTTGGATCCAACACATATCCTGAAATCAAAACAATTTTCTACATTTTCCGAACAAAAACAATCTGAAAAGGGATGAGATAAACCGGAAGAAAAGTTTTGAATTTCAAACTCCTCCGTAGGGAATCAAACTACACAACTTTTACACAGTATTTACTTTTTCTATAAAAACATTCAGAATAACCCATTCGGCAAAACCAAAAAAGTCTAATATGTTCCTCTTCGTCCACATCTCTTTTTTCTGCATTTTTCCAATGTCTTTTGCAAAATGAAATACATTTTTTTGGACGCAGCCACACAAAAACAAGGATATTTTGCGACATATGTGAATGTGATGCTCTTTATTCCCACCGGACAACCAATTTCATAAAAAGTAGAAAACAAAACCAACGCTCGCTAGCAGCACTAATGTTTTATTCACCTTGACTCGTCCTAACTCTTTTGGTGTCGTCCTGTTTTTCCGCTCTTTTCTCTGTTTTTTCGTCTCTTATTATGTGTTCCACTGACACCAGGGAAACACTCGAATTCTTAATGAATCTTGTCAATTTTTCAAAACTTCTTCATTCTATGTTATTTATGTTTTTGGGAAATGAATGAATAGTAATTGGAATGAGCTAATTTGAGCAATTAACCCGTTTCTTCTTCTTTTTTCTTGTTCTATTTCTTTTGTGCTTTAGTTTCTTCTTTGGCTGCTCATTTCTTCTTTTTTTCGAACAACCTTCTTCTTCTTCGCATTTTACTCATTCTATTGTTTTCATACTTTTTATCCATATTTTGAAGTGTTTGGTGGCTCGTGGGAAAAAATGAGTTATGTATTCGGAATCGAATATTCGTACTTTCTTATGTTCGCTGAGAAAATTTCAAGATTTTCCAGATTTTTGCTCATTACTTACTGTAGTTAAAAACTTTTGTTTCAAAAGAATCTTACGGTATTGTGAATAAATATTCAAAATTTTGATATTAAATTGTTACTTTCAGAATTTTTACAATCTACTATATACTAATTGGGAAAATTTTTTTGGCAAGAGTCTGTCCGCGATCCGTTCTCAAAACTGTGCGCATAAAAATTGATGATCAAAAAAAGAAAAAGTTTCTAAATGTTGGCACAATGATGCGCGTTTCAAAAATTCTCCCTCAAAATGTATGTGAGTGCGCGGAGAGTGAAAAGTTTGAAAATTCCAATGTATTTTTGGATTTTAAAATGTGTCGCTCGACTTTTCTTAATTTCCAGAAGACCATTTTTGATGGGACCTTCACTATTCTATCATAAATTCTTTCCCATCGGTGCGCTAATATTCCATTTTTCAAAAAATGCGCGAGTTTTCACGTGAAAAATCAAAACTTTTTTCATGTAAAAAAGAATGATCACGTTTTTATTCCAAAAAAATTAAAGGACACGTTTCTTATCTGATCGTACTATTCTCTGAAAAAGTCAACAATTTTTAGCCATTTCTCAATGTTTCTCTTTCCCTAACCGGAAAATTAATCAGAAAAAGTAAGTCAAACTACTGTAGATGGCGTTAGCCAGCGAAGCCCTTCTAGTGTTTATCTAATATTAAATTTTCTATGATTCCGAAAAGGTCTATGTAGTTCTTGAAAGGTCATTTTTTTCAAAATGTTACCAAAATTTTCAATTTCCCTTCAAAAGTTCAGCTCCTATTTTTCAAAATTCCCTTCATAATTTTCTCAATACATTTCTTCCCAAAAACAAAAAATATCCAATTTATCCAAAAGCACAAAAACTTTTTCCCCTCCAGTTTTCAGGCAAATACCGAATGGGTTCGCGAAATGCCTCCGAAGGCATTTTCGAATGCCTCCGCAAAATGCCTTCGCGCTACCAAATCAAAAAGCCTCCGCGAATTCCAAATGACTCCGCGTTCGATATTTCAAAAATGTCGAAATGCCTCCGGGGCTTCAAAATGACTCCGCGCTATCAAATCAAAATGCCTCCGCGAATTCTAAATGACTCCGCGGTAAAACTTTCAAGAATGTCAAAATGACTTCGCGAACAAGGTTTACTTTTCAACACATTTTTGGCCAAAAAGTTGATTTTCAATGAGAATTATCATTTTCAAGGCGTTCATTAAGCCTAAGCCTAGAAACTTAGACGATAGTTTGGTTATACAAGTTCGGATATTAGGCTTAGGCTTAGTTAAACGCCCAGAAAGGTGCAGGAAACATTCAAAACCACATTTAAATACGTTAACTAAGCCTAGGCCTAAAGTTGGAACCACACCTCGGCCAAAATCGTGGTTTCCACAATAAAAAATTGTACGCTAACTTTTTACAGTACAAAAATTGTGAATTTTTCAATTTTTGTCCTCTAAAAACTGAAATTCAGATTTTTCCAAAAATTGTACTCTGGCCAGCCACGGCTTGGCCGAGGTGTGGTTGGAACTTGAAAAATCAAAATATTGAAAAAAAATTTCTCCTTTTTTAAGACATTAAAAAAATCTGGAAAATAACAATTGAAATTTGTAGCTCAAAACGTGTTGAAAGGCCTTGTTTCGCGGACCCATTTTGACAGTCTCAAAATATTCACCGCGAAGTCATTTAGAATTTGCGGAGGCATTTTGATTCGGTGGCGCGAAGTCATTTTGAAACCCCGGAGGCATTTCGACATTTTTGGAATATGAACCGCGGAGTCATTTTGAATTCGCGGAGGCTTTTCGATTTGGTACCGCGAAGGCATTTTGCGGAGGCATTCGAAAATGCCTTCGGAGGCATTTTGCGAACCCATTCGGTATTTGCCAGTTTTCAGCACACGTTTTTTTTTCAGAATATTGTTATTTATCTCACCAGAAAGTACAACTTTGCGCACTTTTTTCTCTTTTTTTTTCATTCTTTCTTATTTTATTTTTTTTTCCGAAACCTCGTCTTCTTCTTATTTTTCTACCAAATAAATAACCCATCTCTCGTTTTTCTTCTCTTTGTCAATTCTCCTTCAGAATAATTAAAATTCAACGAAGACATATTCAAATTAAATGCACATCTTCTTTCGAACAACAACAAATTTTATATTTTTGATGAATTTTGTGTCCGTATTTGCACATAAAATGAATAATAATTATTATTTATGCATGTATGTTGGTTAGAAAAAATGAATGCTCAACGCCTTTTTTTCAGCAGGAAAAAGTGTATTTCTTTTTTTTCTCGACCAATTTCCTTTCTTTCCTTTATTGCGTAACTATGAACTTTTTCTTCAGTTACCGTATCTCATTTTTAATTAGCCCAAAATAAAATGTCATCTTTGTACTACTATTCAATGATTTCGTAAATACTTCGTTAGCTATTTCGAAACGAAAAAAATCTGCCCTTTTTTGTCATTTTTCTGAATAGATTTATAATTATTATAATAATAATATTCCTTCGAAAATATTTTTTGTATCTATAGCTAATATAAAAAAGGTGCGGTTAGCCGAGGTGTGTTTATAAAATTCATAGTTATATACACACTAGTTATTTTTATGACTCTTCTATATTTATGTTTGCATTTTTGTTTTTTGCAAGTTTGATCTATCGCGTCATGAAGTGTAAATTAGAAACCATTGACAACTATTTATTTAAAAAAAAGAATAAGGTTGCTATGCTTGATATTTTCAAAAGCTATTATTAAAAATAGCTAATATGTGCAAATTCTCTCACAAATGTTGTCTAGAAAGTTAGTGGCCAATTAAAAATGTTTAGTTTTTCAAATTTCCTTCTATTAGAGTATCATTACCGTATTTATTCTGACACCAAACTCAAGAAAAAGCAAAAACATTCTATATAATTTTTTCCGCTAAATAATCGCGATCTACTTATTAGGCGTAGAACCTTGATTTAATCTAGATATTTTCATTCGGCGATAAAATCAGACACTTTGTTAGCTGCAGCGCAGATGTTTTATTTCAGGTTGACCAATATATTTCGGCAACAATTTTTAAAATTGCTTCCCGAAAATGAAATTATATAGCTGATTTGAGTTAGTAGAAAAGTTTTTAGTAACTTCTGATTCAAAATCTTAAGGGCTATGAGTTCAAAGGGGTTCAAGAAATTTTTATATTGTTTTTATATTGAATTTTTATATTGTCTACTTAACATTTTTGTCCATTGGAAGAGAACCGATATAGTCTAGAAACCGAGAATTTTCTCTTCCAATCCAAAAGATTGAAGAAGCCGTGCTCTGAAAGCGGATTCACAGTGAAAATTCTGGAATCCCAAAGTTCTAACGAACTTTTAACCCCTATCCTGATTTTGTTTCATTTCTGTGAGAAAATTGTTCCCGTAAAATGTTCTGTCCTATTTTTTATGTTGTATCATCTGGTCATTTATATTTGTGTTGCTCACCATTTTCTTATTCGACACATCTTCAACCAGCCACCCAACCCACCAAAATGCAATCTCAATCCAATTCAACCATATGTTGTTGTTTTGCACTCCGCGCAGCCTCTCAGTTATTGTCTAACACTTTTATTATTTAGTCAACCCCAATATATATTATTTCCATTATTCTATTCCAATTTTTGCATTTATCCATCCTTTTTCCTTTCTTCCTTCCTTACTTCCTTTTTATTTTATCTCAATAATCTTTTGCTTGGTCAGCAGCTCTGTTTATTTTTGTTAATTACCTAGGTACCTAGTACCCATCTACCAACCAAAAAAATAGATACATATTTTCCAAAATTCTTCTAACTTATTTTTATCAAAATAACTTTCAGAGTAAACAATAATATTTACCTTCTTTTGTGATCATTTTCAGTGAGATTTTTGTCACAAAAAATAACTTGCCTCATAGAATAAGTTACTTTTTGTCCTTGACTTTGACTATGATTCGAAACCGAGAAAATGCCAAGTGAAATAGTATAAGAGACGAAAAGACGCAGAAATCTATTGTTTTGTTTGCATAGTGCGCGAACTTTTTTGCCTGCATCTTCAAAGCGGTAAAAAAAGCCTGATTCTTTCCGCGCGTTCATTTTTTCAGGTCATATAGAAATTGAATGATAGAAAGGAAACGAAGTAGTTTTGCAGGTGTTTGAGGATTACAATTGTGGATATACAAATAAATACGTAGCCACGGTGAAAATGAAAAGGAAAAAAGGGAAATGGGATTATGTAGATTTGGACTACCCCACTACTCATTAGACATTCACTTCTTTTTCTTTGTTCACACCAAAAAGAGCTTATTATTTGCGTCTTTTTTGGAAATATTTTATTATATGATCCCCATTAGATTTTATTACCCTTTTTGTTAGGTTTCTCATTCCGAATTTGATTCCGAATGAGAATTCTAGAGTATTTACTTAAGTTCTCTTCTGATAACAATGATTTCTCGTAATTGATATTTGTCTTCAAGTTCTCATATGCTGCAAAAAAAAGTTTGCGAATTACAATTTCTTATTTCTCCATGCTCGAAAGTTCATAAGTTTTCTCAACCACCAAAACACAACTTTCATTGAATTTCCGAAAACTTCATTCTGCACATTATGTTGTTGAATCTTTTCATAAAAACCCCGATCTCTTTTTTTTTTCGTCGTCGTCGTCGAAATTTTGATATTTATTTGCTCAGAACATATGTGCCACACTTGCTATTTGTCAGTTTGTTTATTATAACTATTGACCTCTTCTCGAGTTGCGTAAGCCTCAATTCACTATTCTATTTTTCTAATTGTATCTGTCCCTTGGAAAAATTTTCTAGGATTTTAAATTTCGGATGAAATTTCAATGAGCTCCTCCTATGCACATTTTCAAGTTTATACGTACGTAAATTCGAAAAAAAAAGTTGGAAACAAAAAATCCTTGAACACCCGTAGACCAGTTCTTTTTCATCTTCTTCTTCTTCTTCGATTCAATTTTTCTCTCTCGTCCTTTCGGCGAAACACAAACAAAAAAATGTTGTATACATACATATTTGTACAACCATTCAATACTTATTCATTTCCCAATTTAACACAACAACACCATTTCATTTATTATTTTTTGAATGAATGCATGTGTAACAGTTTGGTACTTTTCTACTTTTTCGAAAAGTTTTTGTGTATTGCCGAAATTCTTCAAGGTTAGATTTGGATCTTCTAGTCAAAATGAGGAGGTTATATAGATGTTAGTTTTATTTTTGAGATTTTTCTAGGATACAACAATTTGCTCGAGTCTTAAATTTAGTTGAATAGATCTAGAACCAAATGCTCATTAAATTAAGGTAGATAAATCTAATTTTAGGGCCCTTCTAGATCCACATCAAAAATTATATGAAATTTGGAAATGTTTCAAGCTTTTTTTACCTGCTCAAAAAATTGTGTGCTTCAAAAAAATTCAGGCTCAAATTCATTCTCAAAACAACCAAAATTTGATCTAGCACATTTATCTCAAAAGTCACATTTTGCTCTTCTCGAAACAACAAATACAAATAATAAACAAAATAAATTAAACACAACCATATGCCACTTTGTTTTTTCCTGCTTTTTACCACTTTATTTTCTTTTTTTTCCATTCTTCCACCAGTTCAACATTTTTATATTGTTGTCATATAAATTATAATATCTATCTTGTATTTAAAAAGGAGGAAAAAAGGCCGCGCACTCTCTTCTCATAACGATCTAGTGAAAGCTAACAGGCAAAAATTTGTATGTGTGCGTGTGTTCAACTTTTTTGACACATTTTGAGAACGGATAGTTTTTTTCTGTTATAATTATGATTTTTGATGATTGCAAAATGTTTGCAAAGCATATGAAGGTTAACAAAAAGTTTCAAAAAAACCTTGACAAAAGTTTACTTTCAATACTTTTTGTCATTTCTTATTTTCTGTTATTCATACGTTTCAACCTCGAAAAACTTATTTGTTTCTTGTGTTCCCAAAGTACAACACCTGGCACCCGATTCTAGAACCCAACTTTTTTCGGTTTTCTGTGCCTATTCACCTACTATAGCAGTGCATTAAAAATTGTGTATGTTTGGAGAAAAATAAATCAAACTAGAAAGTTGGACTGGTTATTTTAGAAAAGATTTTGGGAACTTTTAAGCATTTTCTTTGAAAGATTACAGATTTTTCTGAATTCCGAACTCATCGTCTCAGAGTTTTTTGAACTTTGAGAAACACTTCTAAAGAAGTCAATTTCTAATTCTGAAAATGAAGTGATGAGCAGGTGAAATTGTATCATGTATACAAAATTCAATTTTTGTTAGGTCCTCTCCAAATTCTCTAGATTCTATGTGATTCGAGGCTGTGCTCATTTCCACCCTTTCCACCTATTCAAATAAGATCAAACAAGAGAGCAGTTAGATAACAACTATACCACATCATGTAATTAGTCGACAAACTCTTATTCATCATAATGACCTCTCCTTATTCATTCCATTTTTTATCCCACTATTTTTGTCCTCTTTTCTTCCCACCCATTCATTTTTCTATCGTTCTAAACTAGATCATCATCTCATCTCATTTTCTATGCATGTGGTTGTATGTGTGTCTTCTTTCTGTGTTTCCACCCAACCAAAAAAAGGCAAGCCTCCTTCTGTCCAGTCAAAACTAACTACAATACATGTATTTATTATTTTTATTAATAGTGCGCAGATGAACGGGGAGAATGAGACGAAGAAGTAGGGAAACGAAGAGGTCGGTCACCATAGCCACACCCTTTGTATTGGTGAACAGCATGTATTATTTGAGAGTGTCTCCTATTTATGTGCTGATGATGATGACGACGATGATTGTGGTATTGGGCACAATTTTTTTTATAATTGTACTTACACATTTTTCTTCTCACTTATTACGCTAATTTTATTTTCTAGATCTCGAATTCCAACCAACTCTAGATACGCTGTAGATCTCGATTTAAGCTCCAGTTCTACTAAATTTTTGAAGCTTCTAAAATCTAGATCTCTATTTTCTTTATAAAAATGGCTTTTGAGCTCTATGAATACATTTTTTTTTCTCGGAATCTTGAACGTTTAGATCTTCTAAAAATAAATCTGAGCTATTCGGAAAATCTGAACTTTTTGAGTTCTCAGAACTCTTTAGTATGAAAACTACACATATTTTCTTGGAAATGTGGTTTCTTTAGTTCAAAATATTTATCACACAATTTTGAATACAATTTTCGTTCAAAGTATTATTTGTGTGACTCAGGCTTCTTCTAGATTTTTCCAAAAAACGGTGATATTCAATTATGAAAATGTCAAATCAAAAAATTTTCAAAATGAATCATCATAACAATGATTTCATACATTCTGATTCAGTATCAATCGAAACCAACTACAAAAAAAACTTTCTTCTTCTTTATATATTCTTCTCATTGACAAAACTCTCGCCTATCTAAACATCTGAACGATTGTGTATGTATTTATTATTTGTGCACTTTTGTTTGACCAGACCGGAATATTTTTCAATCATCATCTTCTCGATTTTATACACTTTTCATTTTTTATAATTATTATCAAGAACATTTTATTTTCTAGAAAAAAGTCAAAAAAAAAGTTCCCAATAAAAATGATTTTTTCCCATAAAATATTTATGCCCAGCTGCCCGTTTCTCACCAAAATTGGTGTTGTTATGAATGGGTCAGCCAAAAATCACACATGTCTTCTTTTTTTTCATCATATAAATCATCAAGGTCGCCTGTTCTACTTACCAGTTTACTATTTATATTCCTAACTAGTGAAACAACTCTTACTTTTTTTGAAGTTAGGTGTGGAAAAAAAGTATTTTTTCTTACACTGTTTTTTTTTTTGGGTTATAATACATTATAACCTGTATCACATCTTTTTCTCTATTATAATTTATTCATTTTTTTCTCTTCCAACAATCATCAAAGAAAAGCCATCGGGAAGACGGAGAATGAAAAAAGTGAAACTTTTTTTCGCGCACGCCCGCAAAATTTTGCCTTCTCTTCGTTTTCTTGTAATATTATTATTAATATTATGTATTTGATTGTTATTTATTATTCTTATTATTTATGATTAGCTTCGGGTATGACGGTTTTAGTGACTTTTTCGAAGTCTTGTGAGGATTCGTTGCCTAGGTTATGCTAAATTTTCGATTTGCGATTTTCACTGGTTTCGATGATCGAATGAAAATAATAAATAAATATTAGTCAATTTTCAAAGTCTAAGTTTCATAAATCCAAAGGAAGCCGGATTATCATTTACGAAATTTTTCCAAAAAAAAAAATAACATTCGAACAAATAATTATTGCAGAAAGACTTTCTTGTTCTAAAGTGGTCAGTTTTTTTTAAATTTGTGCCTGTTCTTGATCTGGTTCTCAAAAAAAACTGCCGCCGCCACATAATGATGACTAACTAACATGTTTTTGACGCCTTTGTTGGATGATTCTAAGAATTTGAAAGGTATTGCTCATTTTGGATGACTTAAAAAGTGCATCATGGCTTGACTGCAGAAAAATCTAGAATTACAAATTTTATAATCAAACCGAGAGTCACATGAGAAATTTGTCACCATCCATATTTTCACTTTTTTCCAAAAGTCACAGAGCGCGGTAAAATTCAAAAGTTTATTTTAAATATCGCACACTTCTTTCTTACACAAATAGTTTCCCAAAAATCAGTTGTTCTACCGTAATCACCAGACTTTTTCTTTCGCACCACAATTATGACTAACACCTTCTTCTCTTTCTTCGTTCACCTTCTGTTTCATTCCTTTTTTTTCCACCCGCTGCTGATTCGATATTCCAAACATTTTTTGCCTCCCCCAAAAAAAAATAACATACTTTTGCTTGCCCCGTTTCTGCCCCTATCTTATCAAAATGTGTGACGAAAAAAAAAGAAGATGAAGAACAGAATTTTTGTATTTATTCATTTATTGTTATTATTATTATGTATAATTTGTCTCGACTTCTTTTTTCTCGAAACTACATACTTTATCCAAAATATGTACATTCTTTACAACAAATTACTTTCAGATAAAAATGAAGTCAACTCCTTCAACATCTTCTTCTTTTTCTACACATCCAATTCGTCTTCGACCTATTATTTTACCATCTCCTCCTGTGAAATTGGCGAGTGGAAGCAGTTTCAAAATGGTGAGTTTGAGTAACTAACTTTTTATGATTTCCAAAATATGATATTGAAAACTAAGAATATCATAGCAATTTTTAAATGAAACCTGAAAACTTTCTAAGAATCCTTTGGCACGTTTTTTTCTAGTTTGATCTATTGATAAGATCTCAAGAAATCCGGTAAGAGATAATGATCGACAGAATTTTCCAAATGACATTATAAAATTGTCTTTTCGTTTTCAGAAATCTGCTCCAAGACAAGCTAAACGTCTCTCTCCAAAACAACCACTTCCATCAATCTCCACACTTTTCGATTTCACATCAACTTCAAATTATTCAACATCAGCCTCAAGTTCAGCAACATCATCATATGGTTCATACTGTCAATTTTCACCAGAAGGAACTTATACAATGTACAGTATGCCGACAGAACAATCTAATTTTGCATCTGCTGTTACTACACAAACCACTAATAACTTATTTGATCCACAAGAAAATGTTGAAGTGCACAAACCAGTGAATCAACCACTTTTTATTCAAATATGTTCGGATTATCAACCAATTTCATATCCAACAAATTCAACAATTAATGCCAGCCAACTTTTGCTGCGCCCAGTGCCAAATTGTTAAACTTTGCAATTTACTTATCCTGTTCCTTCCCGTGTTATCTTTTTTCAATCCTGGTTAATCAAAAGCTTTACTCCCTTTCCCAAATACTAGTATTTCTTAGCATCTGCCCTTAAGTACAAGTCACCCAAAATAATATTTCTAAGCGGGTTTCATTTTTGACCTCCCTCTTCCAACCCTTTCCCCAAACATATTCCCATCTCCCAAAAATCGGGTTCTATTTTCCCGGATATTCATTTTTTTGACGTTGTTTGTTTTTCATTTTTGAAATAAAATATTTTGTTCTAATCACATTTACAGTAATATTTCTTCCTCTTTTCATTCGTTTTCAATGCCCTTTTCTTTGAAAAGTTCAGAATAGAATAGAAAGTTTTTTGAATGCACCCTTTGAACTAACCGACAATTGGTGTGACGGAAGAATTTGGTGCGATTCGAGTAATTGTGACACTTCTCACATTTTGCGATTCATCAACATATATTCGACTGTCTGAAATAAAACACCACCGAAATGTGTAATAAATGTTAGTAATCGCGGTTTCTTGATGAGTAAGACACTTTTGTGGTTGATGACGTAATTTGGTTTTTTTTTTGGTGTAAATATATGAGAGAGTTATTCTTAGGTCAGACACCGACTTTTTTTGAATAGAACAAGGAAAGAAACGAAACAATTGTTTTTGAGGGATTCTTAATTTTTAATACAAAAATATTTGGAAAACAAAAATCGGCACATTTGAAATCAGAGCTGTAGGATTGGGTAAGGTCTTATTGATATTCTACATATATTTTCGATTATAAATAATTGGAATGTTTTTAGACTCATTTTCAGGAAAATTATCGTTACTCACCAGAAAAAAAGATATCCGTGTCATTTGTAAGTCTAAAATTTTCGAAATGAAATTCTAAAAATGTGGAAAAATTGAAACGTCAAATGAGGCCACGTAAATATTTTTGGAATTTTTTTTATTTTGAAAGGAATTTTGGAAGTTATTTTTATCAAAAACCCAAAAATTCCAAAAAATCAAAGTCATATATTTCCTTGTTTTTCAATCATATGAACTCTTTGTCCAATTTTTATTATCCAATTCCGAAAATCTCATTTATTTATCAAAGTTCTTGTTAAAAATACCGATAAAAACAGCTTGGTTGGTATGTTGTTTTTTGTTATCAGTTTTCGAGTTCACTGATTAGAATATTTGAACCAAAATGTTTGTTTTTTGATAGACATCTCATCGAAATTTCATTCTACGTTTCATAAAAAAAAACTCACATGTATGTTGTGTATTTGAAACAAATACTCGATGTCCAGAATCAAGTTGTTGTTCTTGTTGTTGAGAAGTTGGACTAACTTTTCTCACACAAACCAATTTTAGAAGTAGACGAAATGTACAAAAGGCACAAAATGTTGTCAAGAAAATCAATGCCAAAATAGTTAGCAAATCCATACTCAATAAAAACTGACGGAAAAAAAAAGATTTGCGAGTGAGTGTGTGGATGTGGATATTATCCGGTTTAGAAAAAATTGAGGATAAAAATTTCATAAATTTGAAAAATAAAACAACGATGTGATAGAAAAATTATTAAATATTTTGTACATTTGTCAATCCACCTCTAGATCTACTTGAGAAGTGAGAAGAAGCTCGGGTAAACATTGAATGCTCGATTTGATGATGAGGTTTTGATCTGAAAAATATATTGGAAATGACTATAAAATAAAAGAAAATTATTCACCCTAAACCCAATAAATGTAAAAGTTGAAGTCGTAGTTCTTTCCGGAATTTGAACGCAATTATTGTGTTAACAATTGAGAGACATCTGAAAACCATTGAATTCTATTTTAGTTCTCACATGCTTATACTAACCCTGGCATTGCATAAGTTATCGCAACTTGAATATCACCCCAATCTTTAATATCCCATCGAATTGTTAACATCACAATAGCCGGTGACGCTAAAAGTAATATTGATGTGCCAGACATTGCTAAAATCATTCCCAAATGATTATCTTGTGAGCCATATTTTGACTTTGCCAAATTCTGTAAACAAATTGGAATAAATACAAAATAGAGAATAGTTTTCAAATAACCTTCCATACCCTTTGGGTTGACCAAACAGTAAGTGTTGAAACAAATGAAACAATCGGAGAAGCAACAATAAATATAAAATGAAATGTTGCATAATATTTTCCTGTACTTGTTATAATTGCACAATGTTGAGTTCCAACAACTCTTTCTCCAGCTTCACCAGAAACTGAAAGTCCCGCAGCGATTATTGTCAAGATTCCAAATACAGGAACCATTGAAATTAAGGAATATTTGAAATTTTGTGTACATCCTCTTTTATACAACGCCGGTTTTGTGACAGCCAAAATTCTTTCAAATGATAGAAAAAGTGTGCAAATTGAGGGAAGTTCAGTGCCAAGAATTAATAAATGCGGCCAATATTTTGTATAAAAACAATCATGAACTGTAATTTTCGTTCCAATGAAACCAGCAATCAAACCATAACCTCGACCAATTCCAAGTAAAACATAACTCACAGCTAAAAAAATAATTCGAGAAGGATTAACAAATTTTTCGGAAGAACGAAAACAACAAACCATCTAAAAATTCACAAAAATCAAGAACCACATAAAATATATATTTCTTTCTCAATTCTCGACTCGATAAATACAGAGTGATTGTTGTTAAACTGCAAAGCATCGAAATTGAACCTGTAACATTTTCTTTGCGGCTACGGTATTTTGAGAAATCTATATTTATTTTCAAAGTGTTGTTGTTTTCTTGTTTTCCAAAAATAAAGTTTGAACACAGTGCAACTCTGGGTTCTTGTTATCAAGTTTTTCAGTGGGAAAGTTTGACGTTGCAACTTCAAAAATAGATGAATAGAAATTGATTGAGAAAGTTTCAATAGAAACATGAATATCTTTGAAAATTCATTGAATTTAATCACGTTGTTGAATAAAAATAAATGTGCTTAGATTTGAAAGTACTTTGGTTTTAAACTAGACAAAGTTTGTGCTAGACTGGAAAACTATAAATTGGTAAAATTGAAACTCGAAGTATACAATCTGAATAATCAGAATGAAGATGATCAAAAAATAATTAAAAACTCAGTGTTGATTGTTTTTTGTTTTCTTGTTTTCTAAAGAAATAGAGAAAGAAAATCTGAACACAGTGGATTTTTGTATTCGAGTAAATTCTGTACAAAATCTAAAAACCATTTTGTGTAAATGAATAGAGATTCATTAAAATACATGTTCTTTGGTAACAACCTAAACGAAGTTCATACTATTCAGTTTCTGAAAATTTTTACTACGGTGTTCTAATCTTTTGAAAAACAAACCAATATTATTTTTAACGTGAAATTTAAAAAATCCGATTAATTTTTTTTTCATTTTTGAAAATTATCTCGTTCTCAAACTAACCTATAACAATATACAGTATACACATAAAAAGTGTCTGTCCATAATCAACTTGAAAATCGCCCATATGTGCCGAAGAAGTCAAGTCTGAATCCGAATAAAATAGCGACATAATCGGGGCGTAAGATAATCAAAACCAGGTGAGTTTTTTTTCGGAAGGGGAGTTATTCAATTTATTATTTTCTTTTGGAAAAACCTTTGCCACGCCCATTTTTATTCACTTTGTTAGTCTTGCCTTATGACTGGCTAGTCGGGTTAATTGCGAGTACAACGTCTAGAATTAGATTTTTACGAGGGGTTCTAGAATTGTAGAATTCTAGAAAGGGCATGACAAAATCAAAGAACATCAGAATTTCTTGTCATAAAAAAGTATCATAGATTTTTGCACTTTAAAAATAGAATGATACAAATCTTTGAGTTGTCATTAGAACTCAAAAATTGTCAACTAGATTACACATGGAATGATTTCATTAGATTTGCATATCTATGTTGATATAAAAAATAAAAGTCGAAAAAATAGATTGAAGTTTCTGAATGAAAGGTAACGGAAAATTATTGGAAAATAAAATCTGAATCAAACCAGCTTTCCAAATCTTAAAAATAATTTCAAAAAGTGGTAATTTTTTTTTAAATTTGAATGTTGCTGAAAAAACAAAATCAAAGTTGGAATTCTCACAGTAACCCAAATATTATTGCCCTACCTGTAACCATTGCAAATTCTGCGTGAACAAAATCAGTTGACATATTCATGAGACTCAAAACTTCAGATACTCTTTTTATAACTAATAAAAGTGTGATAAGCAAGTGAGGTAAAATGGGCGTGGCTCTCAAAAATCTATCTGCCTCCCTCAATCCCTATCCTCAAATTATTATTATTCTCATTAGTGTAACCAAACTTATTTTTAAAAATTAGAAATCCATGATCAAAAATCTTTGTCGAGAATTCCCTAAATGAAAAGAAACTGAAAACAAAAACAGACATAGATACCACTTATTTATAAGTTTTCTTGTTTTTTTCTCAGTCTACGGTGGTTTGGGAAATAATTTAACGTAAGTGAAAAAGAGAACAACCAAAGATCCTGTGAAACATTATTGAAAATTGAAGTGGTGAGGAAAATGAGAAGGAAATCAATGGAATTCAGTTAAAAAGCGAAAAAAAAGATTAATGTTCAATATAGACAAAATTAGGTTAGTAGTCAGGAATCAAAGAATAAATGCGAAAATTGGATCTTAATTTCAGAAACATTGATATTTCTTTTTGTTAGAAGAGAATTTCGGAAATTCTCGATTTCTGATTCTCAAGACACAAATTTTGATTAATGGATTAGGAAAATCTCAAATGTTTAGGATGCCTGGTTCAATTCAAAAACTTCCACCAACTTATCCTTTAGGGAAACTAAAAAAAACACGAGGTATTTTTTCACGATAATTTTTTCCCATGTAATTTCGAAGAAACAACAAATGATGTTTATTAACGAATAAGATAGAATATTGTTGGATTTCCGAAAACTTTTGGTGTTTGATGTTATTTTCAGACAGTATAATTTAAAGTAGAACTTTATGTTCCCTACGGAGTCATTATTCAAAAGTCCAAGACTTCACACAGTTGGTTCTCAGAAAAATACCGTATTTTCCCAGTGTCGCCTGATTCCTATTTTTAAAAATAGTTGTTATTTTCTCGAGTGCCCAGAAGTTCTTCGTAAATCACACGGTTCCTTTGAAAAACACTAATTTTCTTGTGGATGAAGTTGACAAAGTCAGTTGTTTGATCAACGAACTCGTAATTCTCAAAACATTTAAAATTCGGGTAACGTTTGAATTTTTGATCTTACTTTCGCTCTTAATTTCCACACCTTATTACATATATAAATAACTAATAAATAGCTTTGAATTAATCTTTTCCAATTGATAAATAGTTTTCGTGATCTTAGGATTACGATGGTTAAATAGGTCTCTAACTTTTTATTATTTTTGAACAAAACAAAACATATCCTATTTCTGATAACCATAACCAATTTCGGAAACTTCTGGAAATGTGATTTTGCATTTTGGAAGAGAAATTTTGAGTTGACGAATGAATCCTTGACGATGTGAAACATACGGTAGAAAATAAAAATGAGCTCTAATAATTGCAAAATTATATTTTAAAATCAAAGAACAGCTCACCTCTTCAATGCTTTCATTTTCTGCAACCAATAAACAGCTCCATCAGTCATACATGGATTTAGCACAATTTCCAAATCATTCAAACTAGCTGCAGGTCGACCTTGTGCGAGAAATTTCAAAGCTTCATCGCCAAAATAATCGCAAAAATTTAATTTTAGTTTTTGAATCCGTCGAACATCTCTGAGATATGTGAAACCTTCATTAGCAACTGCAGAATCACTCGCATCAACCTGCAAAAATTCGTGGGAATTTTTGAATTACAAAATAAAAATCACTTTGGAACTTACATTAACAATATAAGGGACTGGAGCATTTGGCCATTGTTTTTCATATGCCAAATCACCAGTTTGTATAGGCGGCTTTTCAAAAGAATCCTGAAACATGTGATCTTATTGTTATGCTCGTTTGATCTCATTCTTTGTACTCATTCCTTTCAATCGCCCACATTTATATTTACAATCAGTCTATTCAATTCTCTTATAACTTTATTACTCATAATATTCAGTAATAAAATTTTCTTGTTTCCTTTTTTGCAAATAAATAGCCTTTGATTAATCTCATTCGCCTAACTCAATTTTTTCTAAATAATCTTGAGGTGAGGGACATTATTTTTTATATTTTTTAAGGCTTGGATGGAGGCTAGAAATTAGATATATGGGATAATAGAAACAAGGATTATAATCTTTAGTTGTCACAGCAGCTGGGAGGTTTAAGAACGGTTGATTAACGGTTTATAAACCAACTTTAATGAAATTTAATCAACGAAGTACCAATATTTGATCCACGGTTGATCCCCGTTGATTAACCGTGGATTAAACCATAAAAATTTTCAAAATTTTTGAAAACACTTAACACCCAAAAAAGTAGCCGGGAACCTATTTTCATCGATTTGGGTAATATTCAAAATTTAAAAATTGGTTAATCCGCGGTTCATTAACGGTGGGTTAAGCGTTGGTACTCCATTGATTAAAAGCAGTTTTTATCAACCGTTAATCAACCGTTTTTATACTTCCCAGCTGCAGTGGTAGTGGTTTTTGAGAACAATGAGACCAAAAGAAAAGGCTTATGATTATTTTTTTTTCCTGCGCAGTTCTTTGAGTGATTTTGTTGGTTTTGCAACAGAAAACATAGGATAGACTTTTTTCTCACAAGAAATCAGGAAAACTGGACCGTGGAGTGGAAATTCAGAATCATTTATTTCTAATCTTTGACAAACTTATGGGGTGATTCAGGTCGAAAAAAAACTAAAAAAAAACGTTTTTTTACAAAAAAATTCGATTCAGCAAGTGTCAAAAAACTATATTTTTTTCCTATTTTTCGACATTGTTTGACATTTTTTTTCATTGAAACATTTTCGCTGCGAGATATCTCTCATTTTTGTGTGGAAAAAATAGAGTTTTTTGACATTTGCTGAATCGAATTTTTTTGTAAAAAAAACGTTTTTTTTTTAGTTTTTTTTTCGACCTGAATCACCCCATTAAATTCCCATCGAAAAATTCCGGAACTTTTTTCCGTTATCCAAAAATAGAAAATCATTCCTACTTAAAAATATCCCCTATTACGCTCATAATTCATTTTATATCAATATATTACCATATTACCATAAAAAAAAGATCAAAAAGTGTCAAAATCAAACCTTATTCTCAACAACATGTTTCAAATATTCTTTCATTTCTCTAATTCTTGTTATATTTTGTCCATCAGACATTTCAACATTTGTTGCTCCACATTCCATCAACCATTCTAAACACGCCAAATCCGGACCGATTTCTTCAACTCGTTTTGCATCGTATCTGGAAAAATGTGTTGAAAAAGATCACTGTATTTGAAATTACTTACTTATTCGATAATTTCTCAGCTATCCTCCGTCTAAAACTATAAAGTTTTAGAGATGGTAAACTAGCAACATGACGTGATTGATAAATCTGAAAAAATTGGGTTTTTGAATGAACACTTCAAATTTGCAACAAAAAAACTCACAATAGCACAACTTTGACTACAAGAAGGAATAATTGAAAGACACCGGGGAATCATCTGAACAGATTGTGATTGGTTCAGGGAAAATGGATTTTCAGATATCAAAAAACAGCGTGGAATAAACGCTTGAACAAACAAAATAAATTATAAGAATAACAAGAAGTTTATAACAAAAACAATAAATAAATAACAAATTATTCCTCAATTTTTGACTTTTTCGGAATTGGTTCCTGTTCATTCTCATTTTTTAGTTCGGCTGTGAGATACGAATATGGAATTTCAAGGTGTACACAAAACATTTCTTTGCGCGAAGACACAGTTCGAATCTGAAAAATAAACATATCGCAGCAGTTTTTTTTTTGAAAAAAAAACTCACATTATGACAACTTTTGACCATGGATTCTTCCCAATCTATAATATCATCACACATTCTTCTAGCTTCTTTTTCAAACCAATCATCTGGAACATCAATAGAACTCTGAAAATAAAATCAATTATATTTTCTCTAATTTATGTATTTTCGCCAAACTCACTTTTGCAAATAAATAACAGTAAACATTCCATTTGTACCTTCTTTGCTCACTTATTTCTTCAATATTTTTATTTCTCAGAATTCCGCGGAAACTTGGCAAGAAATTAGTGGCATAGGCTGGTAAATTCATAACAATGTGAATTTCGGATTTTTCAGAATTTTCAAAGTCTTCTTGTTTCATCAATCGAATCGCGTCATCAGGAATTATTGTTTTGATCATTTCATGTCCATCAATATTATAAACTTCAATGGCATCAGATTTGATCTGAAAGTTTCGGAACTCAGAAAATTTAAAAAAAAATTGAAAATCTCACCTTATTAATCTCAATATTTTTCCTCAACCATTTCACACTATCCGGATTCAAATCATTTGCCAAAATTCTTCTCGGTTTTTTCTTTCTCCAAGCTGGTAATACAAATGGTCCAATTCCACAACAAATATCATAAACAATTGAAAATTGATCGAATTTCGAACTTAATCTCGAATGTTCTTGACTCAAACGAGAATTCCAATAAACTTTACTAAAATCCAATTTGAATCTCAATCCATCTTCTTTCAATTCAGTTATATAATCTTCTTCTCCGGCTAACAAAACAAGATCCAAATTTCGATAAATATTTGTGATTGATGAACCTTTTTGCACAACAGTTCGACATTGTTTCACTTTGTTCAATAAAATATCAGCTAAAATAAATCGATATGGAAGAATATTATCAGCAAAATTGCAATGTACAATATGTCCAGTTTGAGTATAACTACTATAATCCAAATTTTCCGGAAGGATCGATTTAATTAGACTTTTTTGATCCCAATTATCAAATGTCAAAACTTTTCGCATTTCTGACCATTCCAAATTGTTCACTTTCTCTTCTCCAAGCTCATTTTGAAGTAATGCCAGAATTTCTGACTTAGTTTCTTGATTCTCAACTTTTTCTGGATGGAATACTAGAAACTTTTCTGACTCAATACTTGAATTCATGATATTTTTCAATTCCTTGAATTTATGTCCAATTAGATATTTTTCCAATCGAACTCTTCTTGTGATTAAAGAAATATCTTCTGTTGCAATTCTCAAAGTTGGAAAATCGATTGATGTTTCAAATTTTGATTTTTCCAGTTTCATCATTCCACGAACACATTCAGGTGGCCTCAAAACTCGTTTCATCTGAACATAAATGTTTTTAATCTGAACTTCGTATTTTTCAAATAAAATGAGGGATTTCAAACCCTTTGAATGTTTTTTTTGAATAAAAATAAAAATTACTAACAAAACACTTTATCAAACTCGCTTTTTTCAAGATTTAATTTATGAGAAGCGAAAAAACTTTTGAGAACATTTGAAGCATTCAAAACCCGACATGTTGTTGGAATCGAGAAATATGAATCGATTAATTGGAAAGACGATGTCAAATCGGATCTGCAATTGTTCAAGTTCGATTTTTCGGAAAACTGGATATTTTGAACCAGTCCCAATATTTCAGTCCGAATTGCCGCAAAAAGCCCACTTTTTCATAATCAGAATCGGCCTTCAAAATTTCCCGAAAAAAAGTGACTCACCTTTCTAGCAAGTTTCCGCGTGTATCTATGGCACATTTGTTAAAATCAATCTGCGAAAAATAGTCGATCATCTGTACAATAACTTCCCCAAAGTTTAGCTCATTTGGAATTTCATTTGAAGGAATATACAAAGAACCCTGAAAAACTAATTTTTTTTTAAATTTCATCTAAAAAAAATTTTTTCAAACATTTTTTTACCTGTTTTCCAAGAACTTGAACAGCATTCCAATATTTACAACTTTTATCGAGCCAAGGGGAAAGTTTGATAATATCGGGTAAAATAGGATAGGGCATTGTCTAAAAGAAATAAGTTTTTCTCAATTATTGAAAATCCATATTCACTTACCTGGAGAAAATGCAAAACGAGAGAATTGACATGATACTTTGAGAAAAACCCATTTTTACTGTCAAGAATACCGACATCCAGAAATTTTTGAGTCATCCATAAAATAATTGGCCGAACTCGCTCATCAAACTGGAAATTATTGAATAGTTATAATTTTACTTGAAAATTGGAATATCCTCCTTTACCTCAACACAAGTTCTAACAAACAACGAACTTCGAATTGGCTCGATATTTCCGAATTGAATATCAACATGAATTCCATTTTTTGCTTGAAACATAACTAATGGAACTTTTGCATTTCGAATCGAAGATATTGCGCTTTTTGATATTTTATTACGTTTTATTATATCTCGAACATCATTCATGTAACTTCTGAATAAAAAAGGAATATAAGACGTATTTTTGAAGATATCTACAACTCACGTTCTGAAAAACTCATTTTTGTTGAATCTTTCTAAAAACTTTTTGCATTTTTCCGTATCCTTTGAAGGTAGAAGAACCTAAAAATGTATTTATTTCTGAATGAATTTAAATTGAAAAAAAATAAAAATGAAAACTCATGTCGCTACGTCTAAACTTAAAAAATATTTCACGTGTTTTGTTTTATTTCATTTCTGATTTTTCTGGTTTTATTAACAACGTTTCAAAAACTAAGAATTTCGAAAAAAAATTACCACATCTAAATCCGAATTCGAACTCAATAATTGATTTGAAGCACTTCCAATTGGTACAAGAATCATTCCATTATTTTGAAAACTACGTTCTAACATTCTTCTGGTGCTATAAATCATTTGTTTCTTTTCGCTCAAAAGTTTCCCATCTTCAAATATTGTGCTCATAAATTTCATCGATTTGTTTACAATTTCATTGTTATTTTTCCTCAAAATTTCATCGGAAAATGAATAATCTATGTACATTTTCGAAGTGCTTGGCACGGCATGCGAGAATCTTCGAAGAATTATTGTGGAAATCATCTGTGATAAAGTAACTTTCTAAAATTCTTTCTAATGAAAAATAAAGCAGTAGGAACTTGAATTGACTACATTTACATTCTGGGAAAATATGATCAACTTGTGAATAAATTATTTATTGAGGTATTTTAAGATAGAAAATATATTATGGGCTCTGAGAAAATTGTTTGAAATTTACAATTCGAAACAATCCATACATTGAGAACCTCTGAAGCTTAAGCAATCCTTGCATCGACGGAGGAAACTCTGAAACTCATTTTGAAATTTTCAATGTTTCAAATGAAAATGTTGGATAACTAACCGCTCCTTTGATCGAATCGCAATACCAATGACATTCAGACATCCATTCCTTGCACAATGTTTGAAAGCATTGTCGAATTACAGTGTCAACCTGAAATCAAAAAAAATTGGAATGAGAAAATTTTAGAAATTTATCCAACCTGTGAACTTTGAATGCCATTTGGTGGAACATTGTAGGCAAATGTTGAGATTACCAGGAAAAGAATCCAAAAATATTTCATTTTTGATGATGATTATTATTATAATAAAAATAATAAACCTGCTGTAGTATTATATAATATAAAAATCCTGTCCCGCGCATAATTTTTATCACCGAGAGAGGAAAAAGATGAGATAAGGTGTTTTCGACAAATTTATTCTTTTACACATACCCCAAAAACAAAGAAATTTCTGGATGAATCTGATAAACTATTTAAGAAAAACAGTAAAAATTCGCGCTAAATGAGAAAACGGGGGCCGGGTAAAAACATTGAAAAACGAACGTGTTTTCATGATTTAGTGGTGTCCGACTTCGATTTCTCCGGCTTTCTTGAGTGGGTTGTATTTCTTGAAGTATTCCTTGTCAGCCAACTTTTGGCGGATTCCGTACCAGTGTTCGACTTCGTGGTGGTGATGGTCTTCCTTTCCTTTGGTGTATTGGATCATGTGACGTGGCTTGACTAAAACAAAAATATTATAAGTGAAATGAGATATTCAAAAATTATAACCCATGAAGATTATGTTGGTCATTAGAGGGGAACCATATTTTTGATAGTTGTTTAAATTTTTTAGGCTTGAATTTGTGAAGTAAAAATGACTATGACCTTTGAACTGATTAACTAAAATAAATTTTAAATACTTTATATTTATACAAAAAACTCACTTGGAAGAACGAATTTGTAAACTCCATAGAGGATAACTCCGGAATAAATGTAGAAACGGAAAACTGGAAGATATTTCCAGTTATGGCGCCACGACCACATTCTCAAGTATTCTTGTGCGCTCCATGGTCGAGCTGGCATACGTGGGTGCAAGTCGGTGGCTGGGATGGCAGCGTTTGGTGAAGCGGCAGCGACAACTGTTCCGCGAACAGTTTCAGCTGTCCATTTGGCGGCTTCAAGCGCTTTAGCAATCACCATATTTAATACCTCAAAAAAAATTGATGAAAAAATCAATTATGCTTGTGAAAAAAAATCCGGTATAAAGCAACGTTCTCTGATTGTTCAAATAGTTCAAAAACACTATAAAAATCAATATTTAACTTTTAAAAAATATTCAAATATCTGAAAACCTGGAAAAAGGTTGAAAAACCAAAAATTTAGGGTCGCTCTGAACGGGCGGCACACAAGCTCCGCCCACTTCTGTGCAGATGGCAAGCGCCGCACACACTTTCTGCAAACATTGCCTTCAACTTTCAAAGCGTCGCTTTTTTTCCCGCACAGCGTTGTTTTTTGTTTTCACTTGCCGTTCTCCTTTTCTTTGATTTGTTATTGCATTTTTTATTCTCAAAACAAACTCAATTGTTGATTATTTTAGATTAAAGCGAAATGGAATCAAACGGACCAGTTCAAGAACATGGAAAGCGAAGAGTCGCATATTATTACGATTGTAAGTCTTTTTCTTTGTATACAATTTTTATCACGGAAATTCAAACTTTTCAGCCAACATTGGAAATTATTATTATGGACAAGGTCACGTCATGAAACCACATCGTATTCGTATGACTCATCATTTAGTTCTAAACTATGGACTTTATCGAAACTTGGAAATCTATGTGAGTTTTTAATTAAAAAAAGAAATGTTTATGACGAAATACTTATTATCATTGTTTTTCAGAGACCATTCCCAGCATCGTTCGACGATATGACTCGTTTCCACACTGACGAATATATGACTTTTTTGAAAAGTGCAACACCAGACAACATTAAATCATTCAACAAGCAAATGTTGAAATTCAATGTTGGAGAAGATTGTCCACTTTTTGATGGTCTCTACGAATTTTGCCAATTGTCCAGCGGAGGCTCACTTGCGGCTGCAACAAAGCTTAATCGCAAAAAAGTTGATATTGCGATCAACTGGATGGGTGGTCTTCACCACGCGAAGAAAAGTGAAGCAAGTGGTTTTTGCTATACAAATGATATAGTTCTTGGTATTCTGGAATTACTCAAATATCACAAACGTGTTCTTTACGTTGATATTGATGTTCATCATGGTGATGGAGTCGAAGAAGCATTCTATACAACAGATCGTGTTATGACAGTGTCATTCCATAAATATGGAGACTTCTTCCCAGGAACTGGAGATTTGAAAGATATTGGAGCTGGAAAGGGTAAACTCTATTCTGTAAATGTTCCACTTCGTGATGGAATCACTGATGTTTCATATCAAAGTATTTTCAAACCAGTTATGACAAAAGTTATGGAAAGATTTGATCCAAGTGCAGTTGTCTTGCAATGCGGTGCCGATTCTTTGAACGGTGATCGATTGGGTCCATTCAATTTGACGTTGAAAGGACATGGAGAATGTGCCAGATTCTTCCGTAGTTATAATGTTCCTCTGATGATGGTTGGTGGAGGTGGATATACACCAAGAAATGTGGCGAGATGTTGGACTTATGAAACTTCAATTGCTGTCAATAAGGAAGTACCTGATGGTGATTAACTAGAAAAAATTAGATTGAATTTCAAAATATTTTTTCAGAGCTTCCATACAATGATTATTTCGAGTATTTCGGACCAAACTACAGACTTCATATTGAACCATCAAATGCGACAAACGAGAACAATTCGGAAAGCTTGAATGCTCTTCAGTAAGTGTTCAATAAATATACATTTTCTGTAGATAAAAATCCTGATTTTCAGATTGTCTGTGATTCAAAATTTGGAAAAACTTTGTTTTGTGCCCAGTGTTCAAATGAGACGTAAGTTATTTTCTTTTGAAACATTTGAATCATTGAAAAACTGTTGCAGCAATTCCGGAAGACGCTTTTAAATGTCTCAACGATGATTCACTTTTGAAGGATGCTGCTGATCCAGAAAGAAGATTACATCGTAAGTTTTTCTTTGGAAAAAAATTATATGATTTTTGTAAAATCTTCTCAATTTTTCAGCATCAATAATGGATTCGCATGTCGAAGATGCTGGAGAATTTTATGATGGCGAACAAGAAGGAGATGATAGAAGCGATGAAAATGATGCAAAACGAGCTGCTGAAAGATCATCCGATGGAGAACCTTCGGATAAAAAAGCTAGAGTTGAGGTAAGCATTTTTCCTCTTTCCAAAAAACAACCTAGAAATTTGATATTCGAAAAACAACAATTCACTTGAACATTTTTCAGACCATAAATTTCATGTTTTTCATTTCTTAAATTTCGTTTATCATAAAAATTTATTTCTTTTTCAGTAATCAATTGTGTCGGATAACGAGCTTGCAAATGTGTATTTATATTATATCGTTCTCCCTTTACATTTTTCTTGAAAAACTAATTTTCCTGGTTTTTTTCAAACCAAAAATTATATTTTATCTTGTTTTTTTTTGTAAAAAACCGATCTCCTTTTCTATCTTTCCACAATCCCCATTCTCCCCCCCAGTTTTCCATTTTTTTGTTCTCGAAAAAATATTTGCGGGAAATTCAATTTGGTCGATTTTATTTCTTTTCTTACCTTTTTACCAATTTTTACTTCTCTCCTTACTTTTTCTTCTATTTTTTGATTACATTCATTCACAAATTTATATTTATATATCTTGAAAGATAATTGAATAAATTTTCAGTTGGGAAAACTCTTTTGTTAACTATTTTTCTGTCTGCAATTTTTTGTGTGTTTTTTTTTGTAAGGAACTCGTTATATTTTATTGTGTATTAGAATATTCAACTGATATTCCCCAACGGGGAATTTTTGAGTCATTTTGATGTACTATAGAGTCATTTTGATGTACATCAACACCGGTACGAAGAAATGGAAGCCTTTTCTTTTTTTCCCTTTTTTTTGAAATAAGAAAAAACCGGAAAACGAACGCTTTTCCGATGTGCATTAGCATCATTTTCATTTATTTTCTTGCACTTCTTTCGTTTTTAGGTGCTTTTTTCTAGATTGCAGTGAAGTTTTCATTAAAATTAATGAAAAATCCTTATTTTCTGATCAATAAACTTTAAAAAATAATAATGCGAATTATTCCCATTTTTTTCACAGACAAAAAAATTCCCGAAAAAATCGCTGCAAACATTTTCCAAAAAGTTCCGAAAAAACAAAGATCGACAAAATGTTTTTCTTCCAAAAAACTCTTATTTCCGCTTGAATAGCAGGAAATCTATCTAACTACTGACATCAAGTTTCCATTTTGCAAAAACTCCTTTTTTTCATAATTTCTCACGAATAAGGCAATAAATTTTTTGGGCACGGAAAAAGTAATCCTCGTGTATGTTTTTTTGGTGAAAAAAATGAGCGAAAAATGATTTATTCGTTCGAATTCCAATATTTTCTTGCTCGCCGTGCAGTTTTCTTTGCATTTTCAAATTGACGGAAAAAATGTCAATCTCGCGAAAAATTGTTGTGGAGAAAACGAAAAAAAAAAAGAATATGAATCTATTGTTTCTGATCGTTCAGCCGATTTTATTTTCCTCTAACAAGTGCGGCCCCAACAAATTACATGTATTTGCTGTTTCCAGAGTTTTTCCAAGAAGTAGTGAGATTTTTTGTAGATACAAATATTTTGCGTGGTTGCGGGCGCAAAAAACTAAACTAGTTTTGTGCTCCGGATATTTATACTTTTTTCAGCCGATTCATTTCCGATAGGGAATAAATTTGGTGTTTCAAAACTCACACTTTTTATAACTTGCAAATTGATATTATGATCTTTTATCTTGAATATTTGAAAAATCTAAAGTTTTGGAGAACAATTCTGGATCAGACCATCTATGTATTGAAGTGGTTCAGATATCCACAAGTACATTTTTTCGAGAATCTCAGCTTTCCGATTCGGATAAAAGATCTGATCATCCTGGAAACCCGGTCCCCATTTATCAAAAAAAAGCTCGGTCTGATTCAAAATTTTCTAAAGTAAGTGTTTTTCAGCCTTTTTTCCATTTTGTATGACCTAATATTTATTTTTATTCAATGTTTCGGACAGATGAAAATTAAATCAAGATTTGATGTTTGAGGTCGATAATTTTTATCAAACTATAATAAAGTTCCCATGAAAGTTCTCACATACACATACTTAAAAATATACAAAATTGAACTCTCGAACTCTTTTAGTCCCTTTCTTCCAGAAATGCAAAAAAATGACGTTTTTCTTTCAATAAAATTCAATTTCCTTTGAACCCATCAAAAATTCATGAAAATGTAAAATTTCGTGTATGTCAATCACTTTGTCAGTTTTTCTCCTTGTTTTCTTCTAATGAAAAAAATTCCGAAAATGTTGCCAAAATTGAAATTATCCCCTTCCATAACACATGGGTAACTAAAATAAAATAATTTGTCAACTTTTTTCCAATTTCCTTTTTGTCGCAATTTTTTGGAAACCTGAAAAAATTATTTATGTTCTATTTATCTACCTCTTATTTTATTTCCAAGAAACCTTCAAACCTTGGACTTTTTTTCAGAAAAAAGTATGAAAACCGCGAAAAAATTTTAAATTGAAAAAAAAAAGGTCCCAATGGGATTTTCCGTCTGTCTGTTCAATTTAATGGAATTTTATTTTGTTTTTTTTTTTCGTTACACGGTGTGACGTGTTTTATTTATTTATTTTTTTTAGCAGCAAAAGCATGGCTGGAGTGAGAACTGGGGCTTTAGGCCTCGGAAAACAGGCCCGATTTGTCATGTACTCTTCGAACAGAGGTTAGTTTTTTTTATCTATTTCGAAAAAAAAATATTCGGGATTTTGAATTAAAATTTAATGTGAGAAAAAAATCTACTTACATCTTCAAAAAAAAATCTTGTTTTTTTTCGCAAAAACATTTTTCAAAATCTCAAAAATTATGAAAGGTAAGAAAATCTATCTTCCTGAGAAATTTGCCTCGTAAGATTTTTTATTTCTGAAAAAAAAGAAAAAGAGAATTTTCTAGTAACATGCAATATTTTTTTATTCGAGGTAAGTTTCGATTTTCTCACCATGTGAAAGAATATTTAATCAAAAATGGCTAGGTTATTTTCCAGTTAGCCAGTCGTTTTCTTTTTATTTTGTTGTTATGACTTTTTCTGAAAAACAGAAAAAAAAAGTTCCAAGAAATGAACCATTAGAAATGTGTCCCAGAAAATTATAATAGTTCGAAAAAAATAGAATGGGTCCTAATTGTTTTCATGGGTTCATCAACAAAAATTTTCAGAATGACCGTAATGTTGTTGTATAGCCAGATTCACCTTGAAAATCTTGAAAACATATACGGTAAAAGATACCCTACATTTTTACAGCCTCATTCAGACCCTCAAAACTCGGCCTGTGATTTTATAGCCCGATTTAGAACCTTTCATATTATTATTGGACCCTTGTATTGGCATTTAGCTAAAATCTGGGACGTATCTGAAAAATCCAAATATTTTTTGTCCAAAAAAATTTGCAAATTTCCAAGTCTCTCTCTTCTGAAGACAAATTGATGGGTGTCATGAACTCGTCAACACTTGAACACTCCATTTTATTTTCTCTAGTTTTTTTTTATTCTTCACATTTTTTTTGTTTCTCAACATCATCGGATTATAGTTCCTCTCTAAAGATTATCTGAAAATAAAATGAAAAAAAAAAAGGATTGAAGAGCAGCTGAATTATTTTGTGAGACCAGATGAAAAAATGAAAGAAATCGGATACTCGTGCGATTTTTTGGCGTGAAATTTGACGAGCTCATTTCGTTTTGTCTATTTTATCCTATTTTTGCACACGATTTCAATTTTAAATCGAAATTAAGTGTTTTATTCATCGACAAAAAGTCATAAATTTTCCAAATAACCCATTAAAATGTTCATCTAATTTTCATTACTTTTTTATTTTGATTCACTCATTTATTCAGATTGGGAATCAACTCGTGAAGAAAATCGAGAACCAAGAAAAGTATCACAATACGGTAAAAGATACGGTGTGGCTATGAGTAATGCAGAAACTGTGAGACAAAAGTGGAAAATGAGAAGGAAATTGTCTGATGTTAAAGTTAAGGTAAGTCGTAGTATTTTTTGACAACTCGGAATTACTGTATAGTTTTTGAGAAAGAGCAAATGATTCGGATTACTGTATTTCACGGAAATAAATACAGCTTTTGAGTGAGAGATAAATCATTCTGCGGTACTGTAGTTCAAAAAATAACTCTAGAGTACTGTACTAATAAAAATTCTGCAAAAATTGACTATGGGTTACTGTAGTTTTTACATTTAAATGTTTGGAAATTCCTGAGAAATGTGTCACTCGAAAAATGGCGAAAGAATGTTTCCGGAGTTTTTAGAAATTGGAGATTTTCGAGAATCATTTCTCAACTCCAATCAATTCTTCCTAACAATAAAATTAAAATTTTCAGCTATGTGATATAACATTAGTAATGGCTCTCGCTGGTTTGATTCTTGCAATAATCGATCTCGAAATCTGTGCAACAGGCGTTTTTCTAAAATTCATGTCAGTATCCGAAATCTCATTTATTCTTCGATCTTCTTGTATTGCCAGCACTGTTCTTCTAATAATCCTTCTTCTAATGTATCATTATATCGATATTCAAATTCAAATGGTTGAAACTGGAACAACAACTTGGCGAGTTGGTTTAACAAAACAACGAGCATTACAAATATTATTAGAAGTATCGATTTGTGCAATTTGTCCAATTCCTGAGACTGGAATTTTGCATTGGCCTCAATTATCAAATATTCCCGCAAAAACAAAACTTCTTGTTCCGATTCCTGTTAGTGTTCTTTTAACACTTCCAATGTTTTTAAGATTTTTCATTGCATGTCGATATATGGTTTTACACAGTCAACAACATCAGGTAAAATATTATTATACTTTGAGAAATTTGAAAAAAAAAGGAATTTCAGGATACCGCAACTCGAACAATCGCATCATTAAATCATATCGCTGTCGATTTCAGATTTGTTTTGAAATCTGAAATGTATGAACGACCATTATATGTTCTATCAATTGCCTCAATTATGTTTTGGTGTGTTGTTTCATGGATGTTAACACAGTGTGAAAGGTTTGTAATCCAATTTTTCCGACAATTCAAATGTTTCTTCAAGATATGCTTATCCAACAGTTGGTGGATTTCAAAACTTCTTAGATTATCTGTGGTTTGAGATAATTGTAAGTTACAATCTAATGTTATTTCGAAAGTTCCACAATTTTTAGACATTCTTTTCCATTGGATATGGTGATGTCCAAGTGAATACATTTTGTGGGCGTGGTTTGGCAATGCTCACTGCAATTGTTGGCACACTTTTCTCCTCAACATTAATCGCATTAATTAGTCGGAAATTAATTTTAACAACAAGCGAAAAACGTGTAAATCACATCATTGCTGAAAACGAAATCACCAAAAAGTAGGTTTTTTTTAATGATTTCTGAAAGAACACCTGATTTTTTAAACTATGTATGTTTTTCAGACATAAAAATGCAGCAGCATGTGTTCTTCAAAATACGTGGCGAACTGTTCTTCGAACCCGAGAATATTCAGAAAAAAATTCGAAAACATATCAAATGCGAGTTGCTGCTGCACAAAGAGCGTTGCTCATATCAATATTAGCATTTCGAAAAACACGTTGGCGACTTCGAATGCAATTAGAAGAGGAGGATGATTTCTTCACTGCGAGACGAGCTTTTAATGAAACCGAAGACCGACTTCAAAAAGTTCGACAACGACAATCACAACTTGATTATAAAATATCCAAACTTTTTGAAACTGTTGAATTGTTAACCCAAACTGTGATATGTAGCTAAATGTTCTTCGATTATAAAATATGCGGGATTTATTTTATTGTGTTGAAAAAACTTGTTTCAGAAAAAAGCAAAAATAAAACGAAACAAAAAAATTATGTTTGAATTTTCACACAAGACAAATAAATTTTGGGAAAAATGGTATTGGAAAAAAATAAAACGGGCAAATAAATGAACAAAATTTGAAAAAAAAGAACTTTTCTTGAAAGACGGTCAAAAAATAAAACCTTTGAAAAATAGTGAACCATCTTTCAGTTGGAGGAAACTGCATTCGGATTCGCATTCGGATTAGTATTCGAATTGGAATTCGTATTTGATAATTGTGCGACACATGGAATAATTTCCCATGTTTTATCTTTCACGTTATATCGTTCAACTTCCGCAATCAAACTCCAATTGTCAGCACATCCACGAATCGCATAAACTGCTTCTTGTGTTGCGTGAAGTTGAAAATATTTACGATCACGATTCATCGCTGTTTCATCACGCCATTTTCTTGTCATTGGATCATAACTTCGACAATCTTTGAGAGTATTATTTGCATTACTCCATCCGCCAGCCACATAAATTCTTTCCCCATGGACACAAGCTCCAAAACCAGCACGACTTCCATTCATTTCACCGTGTACCACAAATGCATTCAGAGATTCATCAAGAATTTCGATTTTCTCTTCATATTCTTTACCATTATAACCACCAAGAACTGAAAAAGAAGTGTTTGTGTGAATTTTTAGAAAAAAAACTTACTGTACAGCACACCGGAACATGAAACAATAGCACAATCAGCTCTTGGTCTTTGCAAATCTGGTCCAACTTTCCATTCTTTTGTTTCTGGATCGAAAACCTCAACACTATTCATGTAGTGACCATCATAACCTCCACAGACATACAATTTTCCATTATGAAAAGCAGCTGATGTACGAGTTCTTCCATTTGCCATTGGCAAACAATCACGTCGCAAATTCTTGTCTCTATCATACATTTCCAAACTTGACAACCATGCTCCATTAAACATTCCACCAACTATGTAAATTGTTGTTTGATAAGTTGCGACTGCATAATTAGATTTTGGATTTGGCATTCTACCAACACTCAACCATGTCTTTTCGCGTGGATTGAAAACTCCAATAAGAAGAGGATCTTTCACATTCTGTTTTCGATCAGCGATCAAAACTGGATCCGAATTTGCAAATACGATTGCCTTTTTTGATAGAACTTTTCCAGTTTCCTCGATATGTTGAATTTGTTTATTCACATCTTCCAGATTTTGATCAATTCGATAATTTGTATCGTGTATTGTCTCTATCACATTTGAATATGATTGTATAACAAGTGCCAAATTTGCCGTATGCGGTTTTCGATCTTCTTGTTTCAAAGTATTAAATTTTTCCGCCAATTTCAACGATTGCTAAAAATAACAGTTATTGTTCTAAATCACTTGCCGTTGTTTAAATAAATTATTTATAAGCTTCAGCTTTCCCACTTTTGATCTTTTTCTGAGTTTTCAAAATCAACAGAAAACGTCTAAAGTGTGAAAACTGAAAAAAAAAACAATTTTCATCTTTAGGAAATAGAAATCAATAGACAAAATGATAATGAGGTGTTTTTGATGAAACCATCTTTTATATGTAACTTTTTATCATTTCGTTTCAAAAATTACGTACACCGACTCATTTTTCTGAGTCACTTCATTATCAGTATTACAATTGGTGTTGATTATTGATACTTTGTGTCAAAAAACGAAAAGCACAAGCCCAACCTACTTTTTTCATTTTGATAATTCTAGTCTTCATTGAAAATTCAAATATTTTTGTTTTTTTTTAAATTAATTCTCACCTTTTGATACTCGTTCAGTTTTTTGTTCAATTTTTTCGATTGAATTTGAGCGTCATTATACAAATCTTGTATTCGTTGCACAATACTATCTTGAATCATACAATTTAATTCATCCTTCAAATCCGAAAACATTTTTGTGTCATGAGTTCTGTGATGTTCCAGAACACAATCACTACAAATAGCAAACTTTCTGGCACCGTTGAAAGCATTCTCCTGACTTCCTTCAATAACTAAACTAATTGCTCCTTTTTCTGCACGTTTCAGAATTCCACTTGTCACACCACAATCTATACATATTCTAAGCTTTTTACTATGTGATCCACAACCGGAACATACATCATCGGATATCTGAAACAAAGACAACTTGATGGAAGTTTAATGAATCCAACTCTCACCTCTGATTTTCCACTTGTCTGTTCGTTACTAGAACCAGCAATATTTGAACTATGTATACATTTCATAACATCTAAAATTTGATAGTTTATTGTTGTAATCGCAAAAGCGTCTTCACGATTACATTGCGGACATTTTGCGTTGCTAAAAAAACAAAAACAATTGATAAACGATGACTTTTTTAAGATAAACTTACTTCATTTGATGCTTACAAATTTCACAAATTGAATGTCCGCATGTTCCAATGCACGGTCGACGATTCGTCGAATTGTATTCGCCGTAGCATATGATGCATTCAAATGCAAATCTTGACGAATTCATAAAAATGTCAAGTTTGGGTGAACTTATTGAAATATTTTCTTCTCCTGAAATATTATTGAATTTTTTCGGTTGATTATAATTTAAAAACTTTGGATGTCAGATCTTTTTCGCTGCATTTAATGAATCGAAAGATAATCAGCGCAGAAACAGATAAAATTGATTGAAGGTATGTTTAAAATAAAACAATGAGAAAGCGAGACGCGAATTCCAAACCCTGCATGTGGAAACTGGAAATGGTTTAATTATATCCCGCGCGCGGTCCCGTGAGGACACAATCTGTCGGAGGTACTGTCACAAGATTTTCAGCTGTGTTTTTTTTTCACAGAAAAACAAAAAAAAATATGTATAAGCAATGAACATGGCCTAACTTCCGCATTGTTTTCTAGGCCAGAGTAAAACGCCAACTGTTTTGTTTGTACAACAATTGTTAGTCTGCAAAAAAGAGCTCTTCTCTAGAGATGCTACAAAATATTTTTGAGTATACAAAAATCACCAAATTATCTAGACTGATTGTAAGTTAAAACAAAACTCGCCGTGATGCAACAGTTCTAGAAATAACCGAAATGAAAAGCCCGAATACAGTTTACGTAAAAGATTCCTGATTGCAATTTTTAAACCCACGGCAGTTTACAAACTACGTATTTTTTATGAGTTCAACATTTTTTTTCAAATTCATAGTGTCTTTAGCTGGTTTTTTGTTCCAATAGTGTGCTGAAATATGGATTGTGAGTCACTTACTTTCTCTTTATATTGTATGCCGTCTTTTTCATAAGACGAATTCCATAAATTCCTAATAGATCGTGTTGCCAAATCAGATTGAAATATTGAAAATCGTGTCCTCTGTTCCCTCACACAATGTCAGAGGCTACAAACAATTTCCTGCAGAAAAGAAAAGATTGATGCAAAAAGATATTTTTATACAAAGATAAGGCAAGGAATATTTCGCAATATTTGATGTGGCAGTCGCGTGTTTTGTTTAAAGCAACGTTAATAATGAGCAATAAAGCAGAAATGTAAAGAAATTGATAAAAGTTGATGTCTTCTTGAAATTTGTGACTTGACATTTAACCAGAAAAGAAACGGGTTGGAATGAGATTTTTGGGTCATTTGAAGTGTGGTTCTGAACCGGTTAACATTTTTGGGTTGGGGCCACGTAGGCTGGAAACCCGCACAAATTGACAAAAACCGCTGGGTTGAGAAAGTGTAGAGAGGGTTTGGTTCTGGCAACCATATCTAAACAAATTTCGGAATGAATATTTTTGTTGATTCGCTTTCTTTTTATACCAAAGGATAGGAATATTTCAATAATTTGTTCAGACGCGCTTAATCTAAGACTAAACAAAAATGTACAATTTTACGAAACATCAACAATCACAGGGAACCAAGTGTCCATCCAGATTCTCATAGTTAACATGAAATGTCAAAAATCAACATTTATTCTAAGCAATTGATACTGACTGTAGAAGTAAAGTAAATGTGAGTACCTCAACACAATATTTCAAGAAACTTATGTAAAACTAATCCACAGTAGCTACACAAACTTTGAAGCCACTTAAAATTAGATGCTCATCTGACAATTTAGAAATTCAATTATCTCTTTCTAATTTTTGTAAATTTTACTAGAATAATTAATACAGACAGACTACGGTGCTCATTGCTAAGTTTTTTTTAAATATAAAATATAGAACTAATCTAAAACTAAAATTAGAATTGAAATGATGATTGTATCAAAAGAATTGGCATTTATATATAAGAAGTGGCAATGATCTAGAACATTCGAGGTCATATGAGTCATTATCCAAGAAATCCTAATTGAAAAATATCCAAATTAATTTTACTAACGTTTCGAAAAAATCAAAACATGAAACCAACCAAAAACGAAGCAGTAGATTGAAAACAAGAAAGAGAGAAAATGTTCAAATTTCTCAAAAAAATACAAATGAAAACTTTCAAAATGTATTATTTTACCTGGATGACAATGATTTTATCTAACATAAAAACACGTGACATACGTCATCAAAAAGCCTTACTCACTCATATTATCTATGTGTTATGAAATATTTCCCAAGAAAAACCCCGCCCTATTTATTGGCAAATAAACGAACAAATGTGTCACAAATATTTTTGATGCTCCCAAACTGTTTCGAATATGAATTGTGAGTTTTTTCTCGAACTTGTCAAATAATTTTATCTGGAAATTTCAGACAAAAATCCAGAGAAAAAGTGAATCATAAAATCAATTGGAAACAAAAATATGTGACTATAAGAGCTGGAGAACAAAAATGTCTTGTCAAATTTCGACATGTGGAAGAATTTGAAAACGAACCAGCTGGTTGTCAGGTGAGGAGATAAATTATTTGAAATTAAAGTAATCAAAAAAAATTAGAACAAGTGATTGCTTTATAGGCAGACTTTGAAACTTCGGTGATCTACTCATTCAACAAAGATCGAAGATGGGAATTTTTGGAAAATCTTGGTGTTCGAATTCTTGAAGAGCTTCAAGAGCTCAACGATCTCGAAGTTATTGTTGTTGAAAGAATTTTTGATGGAGTATGTGGATCGCAATGGACAAAATATGTTCATAGACCCTCGGAACATTTTTATAGTTCCAGAGTCAAAAATATTCATTTCATCGAACCCGAATATTCGAAAAAGATTTTAAGAGGAACCGGAGTGAAGGTAATTATGAATCAATTTTGATAAATAATCTGATTTTGAAAATTTCAGAGATACGCTTTCGAAAGAAATACCAACGTAGTTAGCTATAACATTTTCACACCTCCCAAAAACTATGATAAACTTTACGAAAATCAATTGGATTATTGTGAGTTCATTGATTTTTATTGAAAGTTAGATTAATTTTTCAAATCAATTTTCAGGTTGTAATGGTTGTCATACTTATCCAACTAGAGAAAACCCAACATTTTCAACCTTTCGGGCAATGAGAGAATATTGGAAAGATCAATTAGATATGGAAGATTACGAGTACGATGATTGGGATGACGAGACTATAATTGATAATGAGGGGATTCAAAAATATTATAATTTTGAGGAACATTTCGTTAAAAAACCGAAAAGAAAAATTACGCGCAAATACTACGGGTTTCTTATTATTGAATAAAGTTGTACATATATTGAAAAATTGTTTGATTGATAAAAAAACCGCAAAATACGTCGATAACACAGATCAAAAAATGATCGTATGATTATGTCTGTCACACAAATCTATTTTTTAAGTTCAAAGGACAACTCGGCACAATTTTTAGATAATAATTCTATGAAGTCGAATATTTAGAATCCATTTTTGTAGAAAATGATTCAGAAAGCTCATAAACTAAAACAATTTTGAAATACGTCACTAGATTGCGAAATCATTGTAAATAAATATCTTTGACACACGAGAAAAATTTTCATTCACAGAAAAAAATGATAGAAAATTCTAGTTTTGATTATGAATTGTAAGTTTATTTTTTTAAAAGCAATTTTTGAGCCAATTTCCATTTGATTTTTTGGAAGGAAACTTTGAATCAATTCCAAAAAATCAGACAACTTTCGAAAATTAGATACAGTGTTTCATCTTTGGATCGGACCATTTCAAATAAACATTCTTTTATGAGTTAGTATATTTTTTCAGAAGAAAATCTGATAGATCAAGATTGTACAAACCACACAGACGACAAAAAAGATTTATGAGAAGTTCGGATAAACAAAAAAGTTTGATAAAGATTTTCCATTCTTTGGAAAATGAATGCGATGTGAGTTTGAATACAGTTGCATCTATTATTTATATATGTTTAGAACGATTTTCAAAACTGTGTGATCTACTCGCTTAACAAAAACAAACGGTGGAAACTTTTGGAAAATATTGGAAGTGATTTATTGAAAGATTTTCAAGATATTAACAACGGGTCAGAAATTATAATTATTGAACGAGTTTTTGATGGATTATGTGGATCAGAATGGACGAAATCAATTCACGCATTCCAAGATCATTTGACATATTCTAGAGTTAAAAAGATTCATCTCTCAAGCCCTCAATATATTTCCGAGAACAGAGGTAGCCGAGGAACTAAGGTGAGACACTTACAATCTACCTAATTTTAATCTTTGATCGTTTTCAAGGTAGTCAACATTACTGCTTCTCCCGAAATCATCAGCTACAATATTTTTGAAACACCAAAAAATTATGGCAAATTATATGAAAACGAAATGGCTGAGACATGTGAGTTACCTTTCTGAATTATTTTTATTCATCTAAATGTCAAAAAATTGCAGGGTGTACTGGAGAACTCAATTATCCCGAAAAAATAAAATGGAAGTTTAACACAAAAAATGCTTTGCGAGAGTTTCACTGTATTTTTTTTTGCAATTCGAGGGAGACGCAGACTTTAACGTGTGCAGACAAATCTCTCGCCGAAAAAGGGAGAGAAATAGTGTGTGGCAGACACACATCGTGTCGAGACCAGCCTCTTTCTCTCACTGTCTGCGTCTCCTCGGAATTGCATTTTTCTATTAGGAAAAAACACAGTGGTTTTTGGATGAACAAAGCTCTACACATACAGACAAAAATCAAATATTTGAGAACCCTTAAGTATTTCTGTTGTTATCAAGTACAGATGTCGCGACATGTTTTTTTTTCAAATTTTAATTGTAGAGCATTTTTACAATTGAAAAAAAAAACATTAGTAAAACAATATTGTGAAAACATTACAAATTTTTGTTCATTTTTTTCCAATTTTCATAAAATGACACAACAATTGACATCATGTGTATTTTTAATCTCAAACTAATAAAAAACTGACGATTGCGAAATATTTCACAAAGTCATGAGTAAATATATTATAAAATCATGTGGTTTTCTCATTTTCCTATCATTCAACTTTTATTTCAGCAACAAATATGAATTTTTCAAACGATTTTGAATACCAGCTGTGAGTTTTAAGTTTATTTTTAGTTCATTTTTTTTCTAAATTTTCCAGACAAAAAGCTGGAACATCTTCAATGTTCCAAGGAACCAAAAAACCACATAGAAGAATGAAACAATTTATAAAAAACTATGGAAATACCACTGGACTCATAAAATTGGTGCACAACGAAGATGTTTATCAAAAAACACGAGATGATTTTGAGCCATTTGTTGTTTATTCATTAAATCGAAAAAATCGATGGAAATTATCAACTGAAATGTCACCAAAAACTCTTGAAAACCTTCAAGAAAATAATGTTATTGTGGTTGTAATTGAGAGACAATTCTCTGGAATTTATGGAGCAATGTGTGCCAGTTATGTGCATACATATTTAAATCATATTAACATGTCAAAAGTAAAAAGCATCTATCAATTGAATCCTGAGTTTTCTGTCAAGTCTAGCAGAGGAAAGGGAAGAAAAATGGCAGAAGTTGAAGGATTTCCAGATGTTAGTTATAATATTGTCACATTACCAGATAACTATGAAAAACTTTATGCAAACAAAGTTCAATCAAGTGAGTTTCAATTAAAATTATTCTATTATTTTTATTTTTGAATAATATTTTCAGCTTGTACTCATCAACATCAATCCAGAAAATATTATAAATTATTCAAAGACGAAGTACGAGATATTATGGAAAATGGAGATTATAATAACATAGAACATGAAAATTTTGAAGACGATTCAGAAAACACATACGGTTTACAAGAGAAGTTCTACAACCTTATGGAATATGTTGTTTCAAAACCAGCACGCAAAAACTTGAGAAAATATTATGGTTTTATCATTGTTTAAGCCTATGCACTTTTCATTGTTCATTATTTTATTTATTTATTTAAGTTTCTAAACTTTTTATCTTTCATTGCCTTGTTTTCAATAAAAATAATTCTGTCAAAATTGCGGAATATTTTGTGTTACTAACATGTAAATTCGATTATTAGAAAATTGAAATTTTTGTATAAAAACCGATTATGCGTCAAGCCGTTAGGAACAACAAAAATGAACATTTTTTCGTTGATTTTAATTTTGATGGGGTACTGTAGCCTATGTCAAGGACAAAGTATATCGATAAATGCAAGAAAAATGGCACTTTTGCCGAGAAAAGAAATAAAGACGCTTGAGGAACCAATTTCGATAAAGAGTGGGTTTTTTTCTGAACACATAGAAAAAAATAAAACATTTTTCTTTTTCACGTGAAATTGCGGACTCATTGTTCTGACCGCGTGAAGACACACGACTCCGCCCTCTTTTATTTTCAAAATTTGCAATTTTGCGGCGCACTCTCCAAATTTCAATGGAAAAAATAACGAAATTTCTTTGACACGTGGAAAAACGTGAAAACAAAACGGGCTTTTTTCGAGTCTGCAAACACCGGACAGCAGCAAAAATTGTTCTATTTTTTTCTATGTGTCTGAATGAGACTTTTATTATGAAAATTGATAAACTTTTCAGATCAGACTGATGGTTTCAAAAGTTTGAGTTTGTCTGACCCAACTACAGTAACACCAAGTGAGTAATAGAACTAAATTTTAAATGCTTTTTTCGAGACCGAAATTAAAAATTCTCAACAGAATATTTCACATTCCATTAATCATTGGGTTTACTATATAGCTTTAATTTGAAATTATAAAAAATTTCAGAAAACACAAACTCAACCAAACCTGTGCAAAACTTGGCAATTTTTGACAAATCATTGACTGGTCTCCCAGAATCTGCAACTGTCAAAAATCTCATCGAATCGGCAAAAAGCACAGAACACATTGTGGAATCGACAACCAGTTCAAATTTGGCGGATCGGAAAAGCGTTGATACATCTGAAGTTCTTCCTGGATCGATCAAATTAGAACAACTTTCCCAAAGTTAGTTATTTTTCTCAAAAAAAAATAGATCACTAAAAAATCTTCAGATGTTGAGCAATTTGCAACAACTGAACATGTTTCGGAGCCAACTATCAATTTGGTAGATCAGAAAAATGTGGAATTAGAAAATTCTACAATCTCAGAACTGACAACTTCAAAATCACTAATCCAATCGGAAAAACAGAGAAATAGTGAAACAATTGAAACATCAACGATTTTTATACCAGTAAAAGATATTATTGATCGAAATGGTAAGAAATATTTTATATTAGAATAACATAATATTCTGCAGATGATAGTATTCTTTCATCAACACCATCAAATGAACAATCAACTGCTCATCAAAGTTTGGTTAACAAAATCGGTTCAGAGAATCTTCTTGAAGTAACAACGACAGGAAATATCAGTAAATCTTCAGAAGGTTTGTTTTTGTTATAAAAACATCAAATTATTATATTTTTTATAGATCTTGAAAATGTTTCCTCCTCTGTGAATCCAATCGAATCCTCTACTCTTCAAAGCTTGATCAATCAAAAATCAGACATTGAAACAGATTCATCAATTTCCCAACTTATCACATCAACCACTCTTCAAAATTTAGTAGATCAAAAACCAAATGCAAGAAAAACTTCGGTATCTGAGATCAATATTGGAGCAAAGAACACACTGACAGAAATCGAAACAAAACTGAGAAGCTATGAAGAGAAACTACTGGAAAAACTTAGAAAAGCTGAGATAAACGCCGAAAATGAACTAAAAGCAGAAAAAGTTGAGGCTCTCGAAGAAATAACAGACGCCAAAGAAAAGTTGAAATTAGAAGTAGCGAATGCTGTTAAAAATATCAAAGAAGTTGGAAAAAAAGGCAGAAGCTCAATTGAAAAAAGAGGAATCTCGCATCTTATCAAGTCTTACAAAAGTTGAAATAAAGCTGAAGTCAGAAAAAACCGAATCGATGGCAACAACTAATGAAGGTGTCAAAACACTAATTCCAATTATCAATGAAAAGGTCAATCAGAAGAATGAAACACAGAGAAAATCTGTGGTCGTCGATGTTTCAAATTCAACAAATGTTGCTCAAAATATCACCGTGAATGGGACAAAATTAGAAAATCTTGTAGATTTGGGAAAAAACGCTACTACCTCAGCTCCTGTGACCGAAAAACCCGATAAGAAACATGATCCTCAAAGAAATTCTTCAGTCCTCGAATTTTCGAATTCTACAGTTGTCTCTCAAAATATCACAGAGAATGGAACAAAAACGGAAAATCATTTGAAGAAAGTTTTGGATAATCTTGTGGATTTGGGAAAAAACGCTACAACCTCAGCTCCGGTGACAACAGAAAAACCCAATAGTAAAAGTGAGACGAGAAAATCTACAGTCGTCGATGTTTCGAACTCAACGAATGTTCCTCTGAACATCACAGCGAATGGAACAAAAACAGAAAATCAATTGAAAAAAGAGAACTCTTCAGTTTTGGCAAATCTTGTAGGTTTGGGAGTAAACGCAACAACTTCAATCACAGTCACAACAGAAAAACCAAACAGAAAAAATGAGACACAGAGAACATCTTCAGTAGTCGCTGTTTCAAATGGAACAAATATTTCTCAAAATATCACTGGAAATGGAACAAAAGCAGAAAATCAATTGAAAAAAGAAAAACCTTCAGTTCAGAAAAATCTTGCAGATTTGCTGAAAAACTCAACAACCGCAGCCCCAGTTTCAACGACAGAAAAACCAAACAGAAGAAGTGAGGCGCAGAGAAAATCATTAGTTATTGTAGTTCCGGACACAGTAAACTCTCATGAAAATGAGAAAAAGTCGTTGGAAAATGATTCAAAAAAGGATGAGGAAATTAAAAGAATTGAGAAAGTTGCCGAAAAACTTGAATTAACAGCCGAATCACTTGCAAAAACTCAAGAGAAACTAAAACCACAACCAAGATATATAAATTCAAAAGATCTTTTGAAAACCGTTGCTCGTGCTGGTAGATTTTCAAAAGTTTATCCAGCAATTGTTGTCGATAATGGAAATGGTGAAAAAGATATTTTGATCGAAGACGAACTTGGTGTCAGAGCTTCTGTTTTTCTCAAATCTGATCTTGCGGTAAGTTCAGACAGATATTTCTCGATTATAAAAGTAATTTTACAGAAGCTTATCGCAGACAAACAAATTTCGAAGATTTTAGACCACGAAAAGAAAAACAACGACGGGCTCTACTAATTCATTTTTTCTAACTCAGAAATAAAATTTTTGTTAATAAATTCTTTTCAATTTTTCCACCCCCTCACTTTTTACCAAAAATAATTCTCTATTTAGAATACGTTTCACAAAAAAACCACATACCATAAAAACGAATTAATAAAATGCCAATTAACATTTTCGTTATTTAAACGAGCCATCTTCCCACATAATTTTATCAATCACAAAAATGATTCGTTTTCTCTCACTTTTCCTTCTTCTTAATGTCATCCAAGTGGCTGATTCAAATCCAGCACCACTTGTGGATACAGAAACAGCATTGAAACATCAAGCTGCGGCACGACTCAAAATTCTCAATTCTGATGATTCGGGAGAAGACTATTTGGAAAATTCGGAAAGTTCAGAAGATGATAACTCGGAAGAGAAAAGCCGCGCAAGAAGATTAACCGGTGGTACAAAACAAGGAAAACTCGACGAATTTGAAGATCTTCTCAAAGAACCAGATACTGAAGTATTCCCTGCATTAGTTATTCGTGATTCAGAAAAGAACAATATTTTATTCATCGAAGAGGCCGGAGGACAAACTTATGACGAATTCGACAATTCAGATTTGGGTAAATTGTTTTTGGCGAAAATTCGAGAAGTTGCTGCTGAATCGGAAGATGAAAAAGAGAAAATATCGGATAAAAGCGAAGAGGAAAATGATGAAGACGAATAATTTTTAACTTATTATTGTCTTATTATTTATCATAAATGTTTCATTTCGCGTTTATCAAACAAAATTTATAAAAAATCTCATTTCAAAAATGAACATTACAAAGCTTTTTCGTTTTGGAGAATTGAGAAAATTTTTTTGAAAGTGAAAAAAACTAGAAACCGTGCAAATAAGAGAAGGTTGAATTTTTCAATTAAAAAAATGAATTTTACAAAGTCGAAATCGTTAATTTCTAGCATAAATTTCAGTTAAAAATAAAAATCTTTTGGAATAACGCTGCCCATATTTTCTCGAAAAAATTAGATCAACTTCAGTATCACTTAAAAATTCTCTAATTGATTTGAATAAAAACAGTTTTCCGTAGATTCAGGTTTCAGATGGAAAGAATAAGACATGAAAAATCGATAATAGCATTTATGCATAATTAATGGTATTGGTTTCATCGCTCAAAACCAAACGTTCATATTTATTTGTCAACTTCAGAGAATTTATTTTCTTTCTTGTCTCATAATGTTACAATACATTATTTTTTTATTATATTGTGTAGATGCTCTGATTCCACCTGCAACACTTTCACCAATAAGCAATATCGATGTAAGAGTGACACCATTGTTGAATACCAAAAAGCCGATAAATCTAACCGAGATTAAAGAACCTGAAATTTTTGGGACAACAGCTACATTACCCCAAAAAGTAACATATTTGCAAACTGGAGAAGACTATGTTGAAGAAGGAATGACAGACCCAATCAAGAGTAAGTACGCTATAATTTTATCGTTATTAATCATATTCATTTCAGCAACACTCATTCCACTGTACACTGTGCAATTCGTTACAAAAACAACTCAAAATTCAGCAACAACGTTGAAACCAATAAAAACTGATAGTTCAGGTAAAGTTCAGAAGTATTAGTAAAATATTAGAGGATTGTTTCAGGTCCAACTACACTAAAAAGTGACACATCAACAAACTTACCTGCTGTCACTTCAATAACAGGAACTGGTGGATCAAACATTTCAACTACAAAACCTAATAATTCATCGAATGTCACATCGGTTACGAAACATGGCAATTCTTCTTTTCCGAACCAATCTTCAAAATCTCCTGGAGCCGGACCAACCGCTTTCACCTCAGTCACAAAATCTTCTAAGCCAAGTGTTGCTACTTCAAAAAGTTCTCCTAGAATCACTTCTGTGACAATTTCTGGTGGTATCAATAACTCATCTTCCAAACCAACAGTTGTTACTTCATCAAACGGGTCTGGTGTCACATCGATTACAAAACCTGGCGAATCAAATGGTCAACAAACTTCAAAACCACCTGGTTCACCTCTCGTTTTTTCGTCAAATACCCCAAGGGTAACTTCGATTACAAAATCTGGAGAATCATCTCAAACCCCGAAACCACCTACTGTCACCTCAGCACCAAAATCTAGCGGATCACATCAATCTTCGAGTTCCTCTGGCGTTACTAAAATTGGAAGCTCTGATAACTCATCTCGATCCTCAAAACCAACTCGAGTCCCGTCAGTTACAAAATCTAGCGGATCAGGAAGTTCTTTTCTGCCGAATAAGTCCTCAAAACCTCCTGGAGCAGGCTCATCCATCTCCACTCCGGTCACAAAGTCTGGAGCCGGAGCCAGTTCCAAAAGTCAATCTTCGAACTCGCATGCAGTAACTTCGTCCGCTGGTGTCACAAAACCTGGCAGTTCGGGTTCTAGTTCTGATCGAACACCGTCTTCAAAACCTACAGGTGTTACTTCATCACACGGATCTGGTCAACAAACTTCAAAACAACCTGCTTCGCCTCGTGTTTCTTCGTCAAATTCCCCCAGGGTAACTTCGATTACAAAATCTGGAGGATCGTCTCAAACCCCGAAACCACCTGCTGTTGCTTCGGTAACAAAATCTAGCGGGTCAGGAAGTTCTTCCCTTCCCAATAAATCAACAAAACCTCCCGGAGCAGGCTCAACGGGTTCGGTTCCAAAACCTGGAGGATCTGGTGGATCAGGTGGTTCAAATGACCAAAATCAATCTTCGAATTCTTCTGGAGTAACTTTGCCAAATGGCGCTAATGTAACTACAGTTACAAGATCTGGCGGATCGAGTACCAGTTCTGTATCTTCAAATGGCGAAAAACCATTTGATTGGGACAATTACACCAACGCGCCCCACTCATCAAACATTGAAATCACACATGGTAAAACATGAAAGCCTAACTATCAAAAAAATCGAATAAATTTCAGAAACTCACACCGATTCGTTTGCCAGAATTCTAAAGAATCTTCACCGTTCTGGAAGATATCGCAATGTTCTTGTGATTCCGGCGCTTGTTGTTCGAGACCAGAACAATGACAATATTTTGTTCATGGACGAATCGGAAGCTGTTACTGGTTATGAGTTTCTGGAGTCGAAGTACGGGGTGAGTTTTGATAGACATAAATAGATTGAAAGAGAAGATTGATAAAATTTGAAACTTACAGAAAGCACTTCTACGAAAACTGATAAAAAGCAAGGGATACTAATTTATGAGATGGGTTTAAATGAAGATGTTATTAAGTATTATGTGAGAAACATTTTTATACCAAAGTACTGTACGAGTGCAACACAGCCTCTAGCGCAAAACTCAATTACTCTTTTCCATTTATAAAATTTCAACGTACTCTGACGAAAAGACGTACCTCAAACATCGATTAAAATTGAATTATTCTTCCTTGAACTCAAAAGGCAGACACTTTTATTCAATACAAACTCTCTACATTCCTCTTGGTGCTGCACTTCCCTTCTTCTTTCTTCTTCCAGTTTTCGAAGTTATGACATTGGCTTGATGTTCAGCCATAACTTGAGCTTGAATCGCAGCAAAATTTGGGCGAACAACTCCAGTAAACTTTTGCAACATTGTGCAAATTTCCGGCATTCCATAACGATCATTCGGATTCTCGCTCCAGCATTTTATATTGATGAGATTTTGAATTTCCGGACTGACATTCGGTGGAAGTTGCATACGATATCCTTCGCGAACTTGTTGATTTACTTCAGCAACAGTCATTCCAGGATATGGTTCAACGCCATTGTTGTAGATCTCCCAACACATAATCCCTGAAAAATTTGAACTTACTTCAGAGTTTGAACTTGGAAAATAAATTTACCGTAACTCCAAACATCAGTTTTTTGGGTATAAATTTGCTGTTTGAGTGTTTCAATAGCAAGCCAACGAATCGGAACTTTTCTCGATGGATCCATTTGATAAATAGTTCCATGACGAGTCAAACCGAAATCCGATATCTTAACTTTTCCATCACCATACAAACAATTTCTAGCCGCAATATCTCGATGTAAAACTGGTTTTGAATGAAGATATTCGAGACCCCAGGCTGCTTGAAGTATCATTTCGTTTCGTTTATCCATTGGCATTTCTGGATTCTTTGTGAGATAACTATCAAGTGCCCCATTTGATGCCAATTCCATAACCATATATAATGGTTCAGTTCCAGCAGCAACACCGAAAAATCGAACAACATGTGGATGATTGAATTGACGCATCAAACGAGCTTCCGACATAAACTCTTTGATTTGTTCTTTGGTAACTTTTTCAAGTTTCGCTTGTTTGATGGCAACTTGATAAACTTTGTTCAATTTTTTGTTTTTCAATTGTCCCATGCTAACTTCTCCAAATGCTCCTTCACCCAATTTCTTCATAACTGTGATATTTTCATGATCAAGTTCCCAATATTGACGAATAATTGGTTTGATAATCAAAACATCATCAGCTACTTTGATACTTTCTTTCGATTTTACGTGATGTTCAATCATTTGTTGGATACTGTCGAATGAATATTTTTCAATCATATATTTTCCACCAGCAAATTTGATAACGAAATGTTTGATAGCAATTGCCTCATCTAATTGGTTATTATGCATTACAGAGAGGATAAATGAACGAGGTTCGCCTTTTTTCGGCTCCGACATGCGAAGCAAGAATTCACCGTTTTTAACGAGCATCGTTTTGACATCTTCGCGGGGTAACAATCCATGATAATACAATTCTTGTTCAATTGGTCTTTCAGCAACAGAACTCATTTCGCTAAAATTCAAAATTTATATTTATTTCGGGAAAGATAAAACTCACATGTTATTTTGCTATGCACTTCCCACGAGGTATATAAATTTCAATATTTAGTATATGAGTAAATACAAAGAATAAATTCGTTTTGCTTAAAAACACGATTGTCTGTACACGTTCAATAAAAGTTCACGTGAATAAATATTTTTTTTGTGTTTTTTTCTAAATTTCGGTCTGAAGCCTTCTGCTTTTCAAACCACGGGGAACCAAAAACTACAGTATGTATTCAAAACCAGCATTGACGTAATGCGCTTTGAACTTTTCTTTAAAATATTGTCAATAACAAGTTATTTCTAGAACTAATTGGGTATATAAAAATCCCTGGGGATTGTCAATTATAATCCCTCCACTCCCACAATGATATTAACTCAAATCATTGTATTTTATTCTCAATACTACGAGTATCTCAACCTGAAAATAATGGGAAAAACTTGGACTGTTGTTCAACATCAATTTCAAATATTTTCCACATTGTTTGCCGTTCCTCTAAATATTTTCCTAATTTTTCTAATCATCAAAAAATCTCCAAAAGCTCTTGGGTCTTACAAATATTTGTTGGCTTACACTTCATTTTTCGAAATTGTTTATTCAATTGTTAATTTGATTGGAGCTCCGGTGAGATTTCCAGAAAAAAACTTGATTTTCAAATTTTTTTTTCAGTGTTTCTATTCTCATGGATCTGCAATCATAATGTTCATTGAAACCGAAAATTCAATTTTCAGTCCTTTAATTCTGAATATTTTCAATAGTTTGTATTGTGGGACATTTGGAACTGTTTTAGGATTATTTTCAATTCAATTCATTTATCGATACTTAGTTTCTATCAGGTTTGTAATATAAACTGGAGAAAAAAATGAAAAATAATCTTTAAGAAGTGAATGGCTTATATCATTTCGCCCATCAAGAATATACATTTGGTTTTCTTTTCCTCTTTTATCAGGCCTAACTTGGAGTTTTACAACATATTTTTTAGCCACACAAAGTGACTTGAAAACAAAATATTTAGAAACTCATGTACTTCATGATTTGGATGTAAATATCCATAAAACTGTTTATCTGGGATTACTGCTATTTCCGAAAAATTCGAATGGTACACGATATATTCATGTTGAATCTGTAATTGTGAATTCAATCGAGAATTTATCTCTTTCAATTTCATGGTTTGTAATTCTATATTTCGGAATCAAATGTTATTTGGAAATGCGCAAAAGTATGGATCAATCTTTAGCGCATCGGAAGTTGCAGAGACAACTTTTTATAGCTCTTGTCATACAAACTATGATACCCTTGGTGTTATTACATATTCCTGTTTTCTTTTATTATTTATTGGCCATAATTGAAATTAATTGCGGTATATTCGGTGGAATTATCACAATTACAATAGCACTTTACCCAGCTATCGATCCACTTCCAAATTTTTTCATTATTAAAAACTACAGACTTGCAATCAAACAATATTTCTGTTTGACTAAAAGATCCGAAACTTTTCAAATCAGAACTATCCGTTCTCGAAGTGGTTCTGGGTTGGACAGAAAAGCAACGCTAACGTCATCCATCAATGCAATATCGAGGACAAACTTCTGATTGGGGGCCATAATTATTTCAACTACAGTGCGTTTCATAATGATAGGTTCACCCCCAAAATTTCTGAAATCAGCCGAGGTGTGAGTTGTAATAACAATCCGAGTTAAAAATAAAAAAGAGCACACAAAATTAGCTAAGAAAACTCAATTTTATCTGAAACTACCAAATAATAAAAAAATAAATGACCGGAGTTCAAAAATTTCAAAAATTTAGCGTTTCAAAACGATAGGTTCACCTAATCCAGAATTCCCATTGGAGACATATAATCGAAAATCAATACTTAGTTGGACCTCCATGTTTAGAAATGACATCATAGAGACGATTTGGCATCGAGTCAACAAGTCTCTTGAGGTAGTTCTTATCGATTTTATTCCATTCCGTCTCGATGGCATCTTTGAGTTGGTCCACAGTATCATATTTTTTTCCTTGAGCATAAACTCGGCGAACGAGCTCCCCCCATACGTTTTCCATCGGATTAAGATCAGGAGAACACGCTGGCCAATCCAAAACTTTGATTTTGTGGCTTTTGAACCAATCTTTTGATGATTGGCTGACGTGGATGGCAGCATTATCCTGTTGAAAAGTGAACTTTCTGGTCCGGAACCGCCTCAAATATGGCAAAAGATAGTCATGGAGGGTTTTTTGGTAATCTAACGAATCCATCTTGAATGAAACAAAAGCTATTTTTAACGTTCCAGCTGCAGAAAATGCGCCCCAACACATAACCCGTCCTCCTCCAAAATTTCTCTTTGGGAAGCGAAGTTGATCCTTTCTGATATCATGCCAGTATGAGTTGTAACCATCCGGACCATCAAGATTAAACTTTTTTTCGTCAGAAAAAATTATCTGAACAAGAAAACATCAATATTTGATGTTTTTAGAAAAATTACTTACCTTATCCCAATCTGTGGCCATGTTGGCTTTTGCGAAAGTAAGACGGTTGTCTTTGTGGCGAAGTGTGAGACGCGGAGCTGGCACCAATTTGGCTCGAACGATTTCTGGGGATTGGTCTATGGCTCTCCAAACTGTAGTCTTACTGATATTCAAACCCAGCTCGTTTTTGATGTCATTACACGATTTCATTGTGTTCGAAGCCAACCTAACAATCCCTCGTTTATCTCTCTCCGTGAGTTTTTTGGGAGCTCCAGTGTTTTTCATTCGCTCATAGTGATCCGGATTGTTGACAAATTGATTAATACAGTTGAGAGATCGTTTCAATTTTGACGAAATCATTCTATTGGACCATCCGGCGATTTTGAATGCTCTAATTTGAGCTTGTTCCTCTTTTGTAAGATGACTTCCCCGCGACATTGATGAATGACGTGAAAAAACGAGAACAAAAACAGAAACACGTTAAAATAATCAAATATCACTCGTATTTTCCAGAATATTCGATAAAACTCCTACCACGAAACATAACTACAGTACTACTGCGGGTGAACCTATCGTTTTGAAACGCTAAATTTTTGAAATTTTTGAACTCCGGTCATTTATTTTTTTATTATTTGGTAGTTTCAGATAAAATTGAGTTTTCTTAGCTAATTTTGTGTGCTCTTTTTTATTTTTAACTCGGATTGTTATTACAACTCACACCTCGGCTGATTTCAGAAATTTTGGGGGTGAACCTATCATTATGAAACGCACTGTACATATTGTTTTAAATAATTTTCGTCAAGTTTTTTTTGTTTTTATCAAAACTTTTTTATATGAAAATGAAACAAACAAAAACTCAACAAAAATCAATGAAAACAGGGGGAATTAAAAATTTGAAAAAAAAACCTCAAAACTTGTTCAAATAACTCGACTTCCTTTCGTAACCTCTTTAACAGATCGTTTCTCAACAAACTTTCGTTTCAAACTCTTCTTCAATTTCTTAGTTTTGTCTCCTCCAATTGGCAAAATATTTCTTCTTTGCAAACTTTTCATTCTATCATCCAAAATATGTCCTTGCGGTTTCATTTGTCGAAGTGACGATGACAATTCTTCTTGAAGTAAGAAAGGTTCTTCAGCTTCTTCGAATTTTCCTCTTCCAAGTCTTTGTCGTTTTGTCATTTTTGTCATCACCTTTTTCCGTTTTCTATCAGCCAACTTCTTATCTTGTTCAGCATCTTCTTCATCCAATTCTTTGTTGATTTGTTTAGTTCTGAAAAAATATGAGAATTATAGAAATTAAAAACAAAAGATTTCTGACCTGTAAACGTTATGTGAATCGATATCCTTAGCTTTTGCTGCCAATCTTCTTTTTTCATCCAATTCAATTTCAGCAGCTCGTGTCTTCTTCTTTTTCTGCTCTTTTGTCAAACGCTCACAAGTTACTGGTGTAACGGTTACTTCTGGAAAATGTTTTATATAGAAAGTCATGTCGAGGTTGAGAAAATGTGTAATGAATTTTTTGGCGAAAAAATACAATTTTTCTAGTTCACGCTGAAAATATAATAACGTTCTTGAATTCGAGTAATTCTAGTTTTTGAAATTGCAGACGGGAGTTATCTACATTTGGGATTTTTTGTAGTCCACGGATTCCAGATAAACGATTTTTTGAACATAGAAAAATCTAGATTCCTAGGCGAGGTATGCATGGATTTCAAAATTTCGAGATTTCATGAAACCCTGTTTTATTTTTAGTAAAACATTCCCTATCTTAAAAACCTACTTTCTCCTTCTTCTTCTTCTTCCTCGTCAACATTTTGTTTCTTTTCTTTTTTAACATCTTCTTCATCTTCTTTTCCATATTTTGGATGCATATGCAATCCTTCAGTATTTTCCAAATATTTCTCTCTTTCAGTTACAATTGTTTCCCATTGTGGTTCAATTCCTTTTCTTGTTCTTTCTTCTCGATCAATCAATTTCTGCTCATCTTTCACCATTTTTCCAATATATTCCATATATTCTTCAGCATCTGGATTATAAGATGCTCCAGCTTCTGCAATTTGAACCGCAGGCAATAAACTTGTGACTGATTTGAGTGGAGCATTCGGTTGCTTCTTTTTAGTATATCGAAGGTAGTGTTCGGCTGCTTCTGGAATTGCCAATTTCTCAACTTTTGGTGTCAAATCAGCAGTCCAAACATCGAAGTTTTTCGATTTTTGAGTTGTAGCAGGTTTGGCAGATTGGACTTTTTTGACAGACGCATTTCCTCTGGGAAGTTTTGCAATTTTTCCCGATGGTTTTTTGGGGAATGGCAAAGCCGTCATCTCTTTGCTGAAAATTTTCGAATTTTCACTTCGAAAAATAAAAATATAGAAAAACTCACTCGACATGTCGTCCAATTTTATCAAGAGCTGCTTGTTGTTTTTTGGTGAATTTTATTTTTTCCGAATTTGTTTCACGATCAACAACAAATAAATCCGAATCTTTCAATTCATCGATTTTTCCACCAGTCGCTTTTTCACGCCCTTCTTTGTCTGAAAATTATTCATTTTTTCAAATGTTTTTTCGGGGTTTCAAACTTACGAATCGAATCAATGATATCTTCAACATTTGTTCCTTTTCTCATATACTTTTTTGTATGTCGAGAGCCTAAAAATCATATTTTAGGTAATTAGAAATTAGTCAACTTTTTGAAACTAACCCTTTGCAGCTCCAGTACGTTTGCCAGCGACCATCTGTAACCAGGATTTTTTAACAATAAAAAATAATTTTGAGATATTTCAAAGTTCACGATGAACTTTTTTTAAAAATAAAAGTGAAAGCGAAGAGAAATATTTAAAAAAGAAAACAATTTATTTGAAAAAAATCTACAATGTTCTACAGTTGTCCTATCGTTTCAATAATCTCATAAATCTAACAATATTCACTTTTAAAGCTGGCCATATAAGCGCCAAATTTCGAGTGTACCATTCTCTGAAATATTATTTTAAAATAAATGTTCTATAAAATGTTCACTCACTTATTATAACTCATCAATGCCGAATGCCGTTCATTCAAAAAATCCCGATAAAAATCACTCAAATCATTTGCAGAAACATGTTCTAATGGTCCAAGTTCCTTTTTTCGTTTTTCCACATAATGTATTTTTTGAGTATCGAAAAGCGTGTTGTGATTTGCCCAAAAATCCGAATTCCATTGATTCAATTCTTCTCTGGCTATTCGATACTGTTTTTCGAGTTCGGATTCATTATCAACACGTCGAAGCCTAAAACAATTTGATATTGTAAAAAAATAGTTGATAGAAAATTTTTTCTGCTCTTGAAAGTTCGCTCTACTGAGAATTGTGAGAACATTGTCTAGATCAGCTGATAAACTCAAAAAACTGATTATTCAAAATTCTGTCGTCTTGATGCATTATTCAAAATTAAACTCAGAAAAAAACAAATAAACTCACATGATCTTTCTAATTTTCGAAACTGAATCCGGTGGTCCAACCCAATCAAATCTCCTATCCATTCGAACATTTGTATTCGATTGTGAATATGACATCTGAAAACAAATGTTAAAAAATTAATACTCGGAGAATTCAAAAGTAATGAAATGTTTCAAACATTTTCCAATCAAAGTTGGTTCATAAAAATATCAGGAATGTAACGAAATTCATAAATAAACAACAACAACAACAAATCAACGATAAAGCTTCGGAAAAAATAAATTAACAAGAAACAACTAAAAAAATGAGATTAACATTGAATAATCACAAATCTTCTGAAGTTGATATGGAATTACGAATCAATTTGAACATCCGATCAAATTCGGTCATATTGTGACTGAAAAAAAATGAAAATATTTCCTGAAAACGTATTAAAAAAACTTACATGACTAACAAAATACTGGCTAATAATTCATGAGTATTCACTAAATGTTGTAAATAACCTTTTGTGTAATTTCGACACGTATAACATTGACAATTATCGAAAGGTTTTGTGAAATCATCGGCGAATTTCTCGTTATTGAAATCTAATATTTCATATCTTGAACAATTCAAACTTGATGCAAAATCATCCGAAAGACAAAATGCTTTTCCTTCTTCAGCAATTGAAACAGGCCAAGATGAATCAAATAAATCAACTCCTAATTTGACAAGTGAAAGAATAATTGGAGGCGAAAATGGTCCAGAAATAATTCGAAGTTTTGCCGGAGGAAGGGCTGTTATAACACTTTTCACTAATTCTTCCATTTCATTAACATCAATTTCGCCTTTCCAAAAATCATGAAACTCAATATTGAATCCATCTGTTTTCTCAAATCCTCCTAAATCATTTGCTGCCTTTTCTCGATGGAATTTGCTAAATCCTCCTCCAATTGTTATAATCCTTTCACCCTCAACTTTTTCATCATTTTCGAATAATTGTTCATAAAAATGTCTCGTTCTTTCAGATGTTTTTGTCAATCTTTTCGATCCAGCATCTTTTGGACAATCATAATCTACCAAACTTTCAAATGACGTACAACCAAATGAATTAATAATATTTCGATATTTTGCAACATCTAGTGATACTTTTCCATTTTTTGTCCAAATTGCAATTGATTTCATATCATTATAACCACCAGGAAGTTTTCCAAGAGGATCGAAAGGTGACAAATGGACAGCAGATTTATCAGGAATTGCACAAAACTTTACAACACCCTTTCCAAATTTTTTGATTGTTTCAGCACTTGCTACTCTGCAACACACTTTTAATTTTGAAGTTCGGGTTGAAAAAAACTTACAAACTAGGCAAAGTTAATTGAAAAATATGTTTTTGACTCAATTCCAATTGTTTTCCAGCCACATCCCAAGTTAAATGTGGAATATGTCCACCTCTCAAATAAGTCAAAAACGAAGGAGTCGAATTTTGAACTTCCACAGGTCCCCAGCTCTCAATCTTCCCTAATCTTCCAAAGATCGTCTTCTTTTCTACACCAAACTTTACCATCTAAAAATGAATTATCTTAAACTAAAATGAAGAGAATTCAAGTAGATATTATAAAAGGTTGAGTTGTACCCTTTGAAAATGAAATAAAGAAGCAAATCGGTACAAAAATAAATTATGTATTATTTCAAGCTGAACTAGATGAGTTGACTTTATAATTACAATATTCCGGCTTCAACGACCACAAACTTTTGTGTGGTGGAGATGGATTGTAAACCGCGATCTCTTGCAAAACATCCTTCACATAACTGATTGGTTGTTGAGTAAGTTGTTGAAGATCATGCAGTCTGGAAAATACAGAGATGCAAAGTTGAAAATGATCACATTTTTATTAAAAATAAATTCAGTTCACGTGCCTTATCTGATTGTTTTTGTTTCCATTTAATGAGATTATTACGGGCATTTCTAGATGTTACGTTATTCCTAATACGCTTGAGGACTATTGCCAAATTTTGTTTGCTCGAATTGTAAGTAAAACGATGTGAATGGTACGTGTTTGATTGAAATACCTTGGGCCAGTGTTTTTTTTTCAAAAAAAAAAAGAGGTTTGGGGTAGTAAATTACACATTGTGATTGAATGGTTGAATTTTTGTTTTTCGATTTTGTTTTATATTTTAAAATTACAAAAAAATCTAACCTGTAATAACTGTGTTTTTCGAAAGCATTGAAAAGTGCACCACGAAGAACATCTCGATCTGCTCGATATGTTTTGGCACCTTCTTTTTTGGCTTTTTGTCGAGCCAAATCTTCGGGATGAATTGAAACTGGCTTGAATTTGACGGCAGCCTACAAACATTTCGATTTATTTGACTTCATTCATGAATTCAATAGAATTATATATTTACAAACCTTTTCCAATAGTTTAACTTGCTTTTTGGGTTGTGTATTCTTCACAATATGTTCTTGTTTCATTTTCAAATATTTCAAAGTTGCCGGTGGTCGACATTCGGCTTTTTTCACAATTCTTCCCTCGATCGCCAATTTTCCAGTTTTCACATTCATATCACTATCTAAACCCTTTTTATCTTCACTTAAAACTGTCATTGTTTGATTTTTGATGTCATGAAGAAGAAATGAATATTCTGTTGGAATTTCTGAGACAGAACTCTTCGAACTTGAAGGTCCTTCATTTGGTCGAGTTGGTTGCTGAAGACCTTGTTGAACATGAAATTTGACTTGTTCTCCAATTTTCAGTTTTCCAACAACATTTCCTTCATTCGCTTCCCATAATTCGGATAAATATCTCGGAACCTTTACCAACCAAACTCCTCTTTTTGCCAATTCCGTTTCGACTTCATTTGACAGTCGTTTCGTCATTTATCTGTAATACAAATACTTTAGCCATTTTCGCTGAGCATTTTGCTTATAAGTAATTTGAGACGATTTTCGAAAAATAACGTCAATGAATGAATAAAAAAATATTTCAGAAAAATCCATGAATAGTTTTATATTCTAGTTTTTATAAAATCTAACAATTTTGAATCATCCACATTTTCCCATCCTGGAGGCGTTGGAAGTGTAAAATTCGTCATTGCTTTGGATATTTGTGATAACTTTTCGTCGTCCAGCAAGATCGAATCAAAATTAGGAATATTTTTTTCTGTCGGTGATTCATCAAGTTTGATTACAAAGTTATGTGATAAACCACTGTTATGAGAGTTCATCTGTTCAGATCCTCCCTGGCCTACATTTATTGCTTGATAACCATTTGATGTTGTCGGTTTTTCAGAATCAAGTACATTTCTCGGTGTTGTGATATGAATGCGCTTCGTTCCACTGAAAACGAGATTTGAATATTAAAAAAATTCGGAAATTCATGAAAGTATTCATTACCTCACTTCCAATTTCTCAAAAACCTGCTTAACTCCTTCGGAACTATGAAGTGTTATCGAAACTGGAGTCAATTCTTTGGTTGAATGAATACAATCTCCATATGTATATAACAATTGACCATCTTCGCCACTTTCTTCGCTATCTGATTTCCGTGCTTCGTCTTCAGATGGTGGATCACTGCTGAAACCACTGCTTTCTCCACCAACTGCTTCTTGAACAGCTTCTGCAATTTCTTCCTCTTCCTCACTTTCAGAATTTACGCATCCGTTTGACATTCCAACTCCATTATAATGCACATTGTATCCAACATACCAACCATCTTCGAGGCTTGTTTCAGAATTAAATGTGAACGATTGGACACTTTCAATGCCAGTTTCCGAAACATTTTGGGATGATAAATCGTCCATGGTTAAACCTTGTCTGCCTAATACGTCTTTCAACGATTTCAAATCACGCTTGTTCATTCTAAAAATATTTTCGAAATGTCTCAAGTTTATGTTTTCGCAGTAACCACTTCAAAAAACACAAGTTTGGAGTTCTTTTTCGAAAACGAAGAAAAAAAAACGAAAAAGAAAGAAAATAAAAAAGATGCAAGTTTTTCCCTATAAATTGACTACACATATGAAGTGTGCTCTAATGTACAACAGTAGAGCGCACTTACCCAATTGAGTGAAACTTCAGTGTTCCGTGAAAAAATTTTTTTTTGTCAATCCAAACACGTCAATCTCATTTGCTAGCCCGCGAACACCTTCAAAATTTATTTTTCCGGTTTTTTGACACTTCTGACAACAAAACGACAGCTATTGATCGTGAAAAAGTATGCCAGATGAGCGACCTCAATATTTCGCCAATGGAGATTTTGATCGAGTCGCCAACGATATAATTAGCAGTCCAAGGCGAGGGAAGCCAGAGAATTTCGATTTTCTGTTCAAAATCAACGAGAAACAACAGGAATACTATACAAAATGCTTCAAACATCTTATAAAAACTACACAGGTATGAAATTTCGAAAAATATTTTAAAATTATCATTTTCAAAAGTTTTTTAGGGAGGAAAAATTGATATGAATGGTGCTCTTTGTGGTGCAGATGAAAGGATTGTTGCTTTCTTCAAAAGGAGTTCATTAGATGTCGGAAGTTTATCAAAAATATGGTCATTAGCAGATGTTAATGAAGATGGCTGGCTTGAGTTAGCTGAATTTTCAATTGCTATGCATTTAGTGGTTCTGAAAGTGAAAGGAGAAGTTCCAATCCCGGATGTCTTGCCAGATTTTTGTAGACCCGCCATGACGCCACAAAGAGGAAGTGAACCACCTTTTGTTCATTCAAGTTGGGCTCCTTCACCATCACCTCTACCCGATAAACCGATTATAAAACAGTTTTCTGATACGCCTCCATTGTTAGTTGATAGTCGACCAACAGCAATAAAACACTGTGAGTTTCAACACAATATCATCGGGAGATAATCTAAGTTTTCAGCTGCATTAATGGCATTAAAAAGTCCATCTGGACCTCCTCCAGCTCCTCCACATAGACCACAATCAAAAGGACATGGAAGAAGTGCTAGTCTTGATTTGAAAATGATTGCTTTCAACAATGGAATCAGACCATTCCCACCTTCATCTTTAGCTTTATGGTCAACAACAGCAAATTCAGAAGTTGCAGAAGATCAAGAAATTTCATCGAATATAGCAACAACCTCAACAAATTTCGCCTCATTTCCCGGAACACCTGATAGTCTTCTAACAGTTCCTCCACCTATTCCTCAACGAACTTCACCTTCCCCCCTTCTAAAAAAATCGCCTGTCAGTGGAATATCGGTTGGAACTCAAACTGAATTAAAAATATATGATGAAGAAGAAGTTCGTCAATTCATTACGGGAATGGATGGGAAAATGGAACATTTGATTGGCGAAGAATTAGAAGCACAAGAAGGAAAAGGCGTTGAAAGATGGAGTAAAAGGTGTGAAGCATTACGACAACAAAACGCTGAGCTTGAATTAGAGAGGGCCAGATTGGCGCAAGTTCGAATTCAGCTCGAAATACGGATTCAAGAATTTCAAGATCGTCTCAAAATGTCGTCGGTTTAATTGTGAATAATATTTTTTCTAGTCTTTTTCTGACATAATAGCCTTACATTGTGATATGCTTGATTTTCTCGAAAGGGTATGAATATTTTGATTCATAAATATTAACTAATAAGCCCCAAAAACTTTAAAACGTTTTTTCAGATCCGCAACTTTTTTTCGAAAATTTCATTGGAGCGCTATTGCGCGATCAAAACTGTGCCCGCGCGCGCACACTTTCTCGATCGCCCGCCAAACAATTTTTTCAAATATTTTTTTCTCGAGGCCAAAAAATTTAGTTGTCCGATTTCTCGAGTAAAATGAACCGCCTTCGCCCAGATGATGAACGAATTCAACAATTGAGAGCGGTAAGATTGGGTTTAGCCATGTCCGACACAAAATAATCTTGTTTTTTGTTAAAGATTGAAGCTGAACTTCTACGATCATCTTCACCGGTTCCGCAAGATCCGGTTCAATCGCATTTCCAGTTTGGATACGTTCGTGCTGCTTCAATAAAGAAATCTAATGGGTTAGTTTTGGGTGATTTGTTAAAATCCTAAAATTCTGTTTTCAGGCGACGCGCTCCTTTGGCACCTATTCATAATCCAGTATTTCGTCAACATGAAAACGATAATGAGGAAGAAGAAGCACCAATAGAACCACAAAGACATCAACCTCGACGTCGTTCACTCCGACTTCGAAATGCTGCTGCTGGTGTTCAACTTCAACCTCCTCCACCCCCAGGACAACGTGGAATTCGTCGACAACTTGGAGATGATGAAATAAATCAACACGAGCCGATGCGACTTCGACGAAGACCTGAAAATCGCGTTGAAGAAGAGCGAAGAAATATTAATGAAGATGGAATGAGGAATAGACGAGAAGATGAAGAGGAAAGCAATGAGGAAGAGGTAATCACAATTAATGAAAAATACTGATAGACCGCTATAATTAAACTTATTTTCAGGAAATTCGTCGACCATTATCACCGACAGAACTTCCTGGTGTTCGAGCAATTCCAAAAGAATACAATCGAATGTTTCGAGGACTTTTAACACCAGGGGAATACTTTGCCAAATCTCATTCTCGATATTTGGGACCATTTGATAATATGCCAACTCTTGCAGACCTTCCAGCTCAGGATAATTACATAATTCTTCAAAGAATGGGTCGTCTTCCAGAGAGTGGAAAATCAATTTTCCGTCAAGTTGGAACACTTCTTACCTGACTGTTTTTCCCTTTCCTTCTTGTGTTATTCAATCTGCTCTTTTCTACTTAATTTTACGGGATTTTTAGTTTCCTCGTGTTTTATATCTTATCTAATGTTGACCTAAATATTTGCATATTATTATTGATTGAAGCTAATAACTTGACCCTTTTTTTAATATAGAAGTTTTTCAATTTGTTTTATTCTCATCATAGTTTGTTTATTATTCTTGTTAAGTAGAAGATCACCAAGATACTACACTTTTTTAACCTTATACAATAAACTGTTATGGTGCAAGTTTGAAAAATCAACAATTTATCTCATCTCACTAAAAACAACAAAAATCTAAATATCAGAGACCTTGAAATTCTCAAGCCCTGATTCCTAATAAACTCTTGATTTGTCTACTATATTCCCGTGTACTTTCAACAGTTTCCTCCGAATTTCGATAAGTTTTCCACATTTTTCCGAATTCGTCAATTTTTTCTTGAGTAATTTGGGAGTTTGGCGATGTTTCAATGAGATCGACGAGTTTTTGACGGACTTGCGAAGTTTCGAAATTGACTTTCAGATTGTCTGCGCGTTCTTCGAGATTTTCCCATGATTCGAGTTTCTGTAAAAAAACGTTGGAGGAATTTTTGAAAATGATTATTTAGAAAAAAGATGTGGCACAAAAAGTCACGTTTTTCCAAAAATTGCAGGTCAGAAGAAACAAATACTTAAATTTCCCAAAAGTTCTTACGTTTGATTCGTGGAAAAGAACAGTCAACAAATAATACGCATATTCCAAATTCTGTTTTCTTGTATGACATCTATCTGTAATAATTGTCAACAATCCACTCTTTTCATCATATCGATCCTTTGCCAATCTAACCAATTTATTATAAGAACTTTCAGATAGTTTCAACGAATTCACATCGATTGTCATTGTTATTACACGACTTCTGATATCTCGAATATTTGTTCCTTGATGAATATATGTATTATATTGAACGGTAATTGGTAATTCGGATTGTTGAAGTGATGAATCAGCAAGAAGTTCTGGTGGAAATGGTGTGCAGAATTCTAGAAAAAACAACGAAATTATTTAATCTATTCTTTTGAAAATCAAAATAGCTTACTTTTGATCGCATTGCAATGTTTTTCAATTGCTGCTGGTGTTAAATGCAAAAAGTTTGGAATTTTAACCAATTCCAAATTTCCTTCTTTTTTAAATGGAGCACGTTTATCAACATTTGGTCGAGTTCCCATTCTAACTGGCAAAGGAACAACACTAGATGCAAATGATCTTGCAGCCGGCCAAACATTTGACCATTCTTGATCTGGATTCATCTCTTCACTTCTAGGTTGTCTTACAGCCAATCTATCATTTATATCCATTCGACTGCGTTGTTTTACTTCAGCTCGACCTGTTGCTTGTTCGAGTTGAAGTTGACCACGAAGTTTACGTTTTGGCATTGTGTATAACTCTCGAAAATCTTCGCCTCCGTCATCTTTAACTGTCAAACTCCCCAAAACTGCTTGTTTTGATTTATCGGATCCAGTGACTGCTGCTCTCAATTTATCAGCAAGCGTCGATTTTTGTCGCAAAGATATTGATGATATGCGATGCATAATGATGAAAAAGAATAAATACCTAAAATTAATTTTGATTAAGAATTTAACTTTTAACGACAAAAAAAATGAAAAACCCCAACTCTCCCAAAAGAAATACAAAGCAAACATTTGGTTTTCTCTTCCACGTCCTCATCAAAAAATGGCGGAAAAATGGAACTTATTCGAAATACTAAAGGAAACCTTCAAAAAAGGACTTCAAAACCCAGAAGAAATCGGAGATCTTGTTCCATTTGATGTTCTTGCCACTGGATTACAATTATCGGAAACAAACTCAGTTATTGAGATCAAAAATTCCACAGGAAATTCGAAGAAACAGAGGGTTTTTGAGAATTTCGTAGAAAATGAAACAAAGAATGTTGTGTTGAAATCCGAAGCGAAAAGTTATGCGATGTTTATTGAAGTTGAGAATACAAAAACTGGCGAAGCTTCAGAATTTCAATTTCCTGGTGTACATTTTTGCTCTTGTGATTATTTCAAGGTAATTTTTTTCAAAATTATGAGGATTTTTATGACTTTAATTTTTTTAAAGCTCTTGAAAATTTTTTTCAGCAGTCAGTTCTGGAAAATTCGGAAGATTGGACATGTTGTCATCTGATTGCTTCAAATGTAACGAAAACTTTTAAGACATCAAATTGTGATTCGGAAATAATTTCGACTGTTGTTAAAAAACTAATCGTCAAACCTTTTGTAGAAAATCATAAATAAATGAATAAATATTTATCTGGTAATATTATAAAACCATTCACCGAAAATAGATTTTTGGAGATACGTATCTAAAGTCTTCATTGAAACGAAGTATAATACACAAGAAAATGAAACATAAAAATGGAGAGATCAAAAGTAAATGTAACCTAGTAGTTATTGGTGTTGAAAGTATGCGCCAACTTCAAAAAATGCTCATTTCTACCCCATTCAAGAGCTTGTTGATATGATTTTGTCGTTGGATCTGGTTTTGTTGTACTTGTGTTCAACACTGATTCGGAGACAGATCTTGGTAGTTGATTTTGTGGAACAGAATCACCGGCTCCGACGTTTGAGACATCTGAAATTTTCAAATTATCAGAGAATGAGGGAATGGGAAATTGAACTACCTAGCATTGTTTTTGCGCGTTGGAAGATGATTTCATTATGATGCACAGTTTCGGAAATTTTCGACGAATTGTGACCCATACTTTTGTTGCTTTTGATGAACAAATTAGAAGAGCATGGTTCTGTAAACATCATTTATTTATTTAATTAAGGTAATCAACTATCAAAGATTTCCTAAAAATAGAAACTATCACATGATAAACCGATCTTGCAAGTTTTAGAGAGAAACACGTGGTGCTCCTGATTAATGATTTATCAAATCAAAATCATTTTATATTTACAACCAATGTCATTTATATAAAGAGAACCATAAAACCTACAATCAACAAGATCCACGAAAAACTAGAAAAACAAACAAAAAACAAACAAAATTTCGAAAATAAAAGTAAAAAATTATTGTGCAAACACGGTCACGCATAATTACACACGTAAATTTTGTGGGATTTCAAAATTTTTTGTTTCGAAGTACAGTACTTATGTACTTTCTGTTTCACATGCTTTTCATTCTCCCATACAAAGATTATTCAAATTAACGGGTCCATTAATTATCAGTGGCTGGCTACCGAGGCTTATCAAATTCAAATTGAATAAAAAATCAGTCTGTCATGGAAACTCCGCCCATTTTCACTTGAAATATAATGGCTCTGGAACCAAAATTCTTTTTCTTTTTGTTCTGTTCAATTTATCAGTTTGATAAGAAAATTTGTATGTTTTTTTAAGAAGACTTTTTTGTTGCACTTTTTACTCTTCTCGTTTTTCTTTTGATAAACTTTCATAATTTAATGAAATCAGACACTTGAAGTAGGAGTTGTAAAAAAACAAAACTATGAAAATTTTACGACTTTTTTTGAAAGTGCGTGCACTTTTCTTTGGTTTGCTCCAAAATCTTTTGGTATAAAATAGGTTGCCTCACTTCAAATGTTTTTTTTTCAGAAATGAAAGGCCGACTATTGCTATCTACTCTGATTCATGCAATTTTCGCCCAATATGGTGAAATTATGGCGGCTTGTTTGAATTTGATGAATGTTCCGATAAAATCATTTTTTCGCAAAAGTTTGAAAGATCATTATGGCGTAGAAAATGAAGAAAGTTTCGAAACGATTTTCTCAGCATGTGCTTCTTTTATGTTTATTGGTTTGATGGTTGCATTCATATTCTTGGGGAAACTTATGGATGGTTTAGGAAGAAAAGAAACAATCATGTTAAGGTGAGAATTGAGAAAAGAGCACACTTCATTACTTTTTTTCCAAAGTAATTATTTCCAATTTTCCAAAAATAGTTATCTCCAAAAACTGATAAGAAATTTCAAAAAAAGACGCCCAGTGTTTTTTTTTTCAAAATTTCTCCGATCTTTCAGAAGTTTTCTTGGAATTGTTGGTTCAATATGTATGATCTCTTCTCAACTTTTGGATCGATTTGAATTATATGTCATTGGCCATTTTATTGCTGGTGTTTTATCCGGTCTGAGAGTTGTTCTAATTATTTGGATGGCTGAGTGTAGTCCAGATTCCAAACGTGGTCTCACTTCACTTTTCATCAATTCCGGAGGTGTTATAATGGTTTTAGCTGTGACACCTTTATGTCTTCCTACAATTTTTGGAACAGATGGGTTATGGTCAGTTTGAAATTCCCCTGGAAAGTTTTAGCTTCATCCCATATTTTGCAGGTTCCTTCTTCCTTGTATCACAGGACTATTGGCAACAATTCATTTGATTCTTATTGTATTTCTTCCACAAAGTCCGAAACAATTATTCATTCAACAACAAGATGAATCAGCTGCTCGAAAATCACTTCGATTTTATTATGGAAGTGAAAGTAAAGAAATTGACGATGCAATTCAAGAAATGATTAGTGAAAATAAACAAGCTAAAAAGAAGAAGTCAATTCTCGATATTTTACAAAACAATTCACACCGTCTTTCATTTTTTGTAGTTTTTATGTGCTCTTTGGTTCCAGTATTTTCTGCTTTCAATATCAAAAGTCAATATTTGGTTGATATTTTAATATCTTATGGATTAACACAATCAGATGCAACACTTGCAATGATGGCAATATCAATCATATCTCTACCAATGTCATTTATTTCTCCACTTATGATTGAAAAATATGGAAGACGACCTGTATTTGTTGGTCTCACTTGGCTTTGTGCATTAGAATGGATTGGTTTGGCAATATCTGAAGGATTAATTGATTTGGGATTGTCATCTTACTGGATTTGGACAATTGCTTGTATTTCTGTTATTTTCGGTCAAGTTGCATTTAATATGGGTATTTTGGTGATGGCACCAATTATGATTTCTGAACTTTGTCCTCATAATATTCGCGCAATTGTTTCTCAATACACTCAAGTTCCCCCAGTTGGTATTGCAGTTCTTGAAGTATTCATGTTCCCAACACTTCGACAACATTTCGGAGCGCCAATGTTTTTATTCTTGGCATCTTGTTGTGCTGCACTGGCTGTTGTTCTTCATTCACAGGTGAGAAAATATTATTGATTTCTCGGAAAATCAAATTTGATTGACACCCGATGAAAAAATTTGTTAAAATAACACAAGTTCGCAACATCCATCATTTCTGTCAGATAATATTTTGTGGTTACTGTAGTTTTTATAACCAAATCAGGTTCAGAAGAAACAACTAAATATCACAAACTATTACAGTTGATAAAACTAGGTTGATCACTTTTGAAAGAGAAAAAAGGAAAAGAAAAGAAGAACATTGATCTGATAAAAAGATCGGGTTCAATTGTAATTTTTAGTAGTCAAATAAAAAAAACAATTCAAATGTTTTGCAGATGCTTGAAACTGCTGGTCTCGCAGTTGATGAAATTGTTAGCCGACTTGGCGGTGATCATCGAACTCTTCATCGATCAAACACTTCCGTCGGTTGGATCCATTATGGTAGTCTTTGGGAGGCGGAACCCGACGACTATCGAAAACCCACGCAAGTCATCTAATCACACATGTCTTCTAAATTTCACATTTATCTATTTATATTCCTTTTTTTTTATTTATTTCCATTTATTTTCAATCTTAATCGGGTCCTATTGAATCTCTCCCATTTTCCGCAATAAACCTTGAACACTGTTCCAAAGAAAATTTGAATTTCAAAACTAAATGTCCTAAGTACAACATCAGCTGTCTTCGAAAAAACCATATATAAATAGAGGAGAACAATGAGGACTATCTAGTGTACATAGTACTGTAGTTTTTTTTTGAAATTCACAAAAAAAACTTGTTCTGCTTGTGGCCCTTTCTTAGAATTATCATCATATGTTAGATGCATTTCATTAACTACAAAATATATTCGCCGAACTGTTTTCCAATCTCTTTTTTTTGTAGCATAAGTTCCCTTTTATGACCAAACGTCTCGTTTCGTCACTGAATAAAAATGTGTTTGTTTGTGTTAATTTGTGACAGTTTGATTTTTTTCTTCGCCCTCTTGTAATGTTCGGCTAACAGAAAAAAAGAGAAGAAGGTGATTCGATTATGGATGAGATGAGATGAATTTGAAGTTTTGACTTTGGTAAATAGCTGTCATTTTGAGGCAAAATAAATTTCGGAAATGATTTTAACAATTGGCAAGGGATGGTCGCGGGGGGCACTAAACATCGAGTTTTTCCAAAAATAAATAAAATATTATGACTTGATATATTGCTGAAAAACTCTGTGAATCAAATATATGCCTTTTGAACTGATTACAGCACTGAAAAAGGCATCACTTTTTCCTGACAGTGTCGAAAAATTCCGAATCATAGAAAATCAGACTTTAGTGTATTTACTCGTATTTCCGATTGAGGCCAAATTTTCATTGTCAATAAAAAATGTTCAATCTACAACCAAAAATCACTTTTCAAATTAATTACCTGTTTTTTTTTCCAATTCCAAGTTGAAAACAAAACACAACTTTTTGACCGTAAGGTTGATTTTCTGATTTTTTTGATCAGAAAAAAATAATGAGAATTCCTGACGTCACATCCATGGATTCTTCTTCGCCGAAAAAATAGAGATCCGCCCCCAAGTCTAGCCAGCCACGTGAGATGAAGTCAACATTCATAAAAACCGTTTTTTTTTCAAATCACTTAATTGAACAATCTGTTGCCTTGACAGTATTTTCGAAAAACACTAGGCGATCAACTGTGACTAAATCTGTTTCCTTTCAAAATTGAAAATTATACAACTATTTTATAACCTTGTACTTTGCCTGATTTTGTTCTGATTTATCAAAACTTGTCTCTATATATATATTTATACAAACTCTAATCGAAGTCAGTCATTTTCAGAATGCGTCTCCCAACTTCGAAATTTCAAAAATATATGCAAAGGTTTTTCTATCGGCTTGGATTATCAATTGGAAATCATCCGAAGCTATATATTGTCTCATTACTTGTTTTCACAATTTTCGCTTGTTCAGGATTCTTGCGATTTCATCAGGTGACTTTGATAACTTTGTTAAAAAAACAACATGTAGATAAGACATTTTTCTGATAATTTTTTGAATATCAGCAAATTACAGAGAAATTTGTTGATTAAACAGACAACTATGTAGTTTATGATGAAAAAACAAAAAATAAAATCAAAATTTAATTTCTTAATTTTTAGATCAACAATGCTCGTGTAACATTCACCGCTCACGATTCTCCAAGTCATTTGGAGTCTGCGATGTTTTCAAAATTTCTGAAACAAAATGGATCACTTCATATGATTGAAGTTATTGTCTCAGCAAATGATAATGGAAATCTTTTACGTGGAGCATGGAGAAATCAACTCAAAAATTTGACAAATGAAATTATAAATGATGTCAAAACAAATGAATCTGAACTATATTTCGGCGATTTATGTGAACCATATTGTGAGAAAAACGATGCTTTATACGCAGTTTTGGATATTTTTGATGATCGGAATACTAGTGAACCAGATAGTTTTGAATTAAAATACCCGAGTTCAATTCTTCTTGGACATCAAGTATTTCTTGGAAATAGTTTGTATGGTGTGACAATTGAAGCAAGCACCGGAAAAATTATAAGCTTCAATACAGTACTCTTGAGATATTATTTGACTCATAGAGAATTGGCACCAATGGTAGATTTTGAAAATCAGGTAAAACTCTCGAGGTTATTTTTATGTAATTTTTAAAAAATTCAGCTAATGGATCTTATTTATAATACTTCAAAATATCCGCTTCTCAATGCTCAGCTGGGATCAGATGTCCAAGTTGCAAAAGAAGTCAAAAAACTTGGGACATCATCAGCTCCATATCTCGGATTATCTTTAATTTTCTTGATATTTTTCCTATCAATTTGCTCTTTGCGATATTATTGGAGTGAATCAAAACCAATTGAAGCTTGTCTTGGAGCTTTTATTCCAGTTCTTTCTGGTTTAACCACAATTGGATTGGTATCAGCAACTGGTCTCGCATTTCAAAGTATTGTTGTTTCAACACTTTTTCTTGTTTTGGCAATTGGAATTGATGATGTTTTTATTATATTGGCTGCGTGGCATCGAACTGATAGATCATTGACTATTCCTGTCAGAATCGCTCGAACTGTTGAAGAAGCTGGATGTTCAATGACAGTAACAACAGTAACAAATTTAATATCGTTTGGAAATGGAGTTTTTTCGACAACACCAATTTTGCAGGTGAGTAATATCTATATTTTCAAAAGTTAAACAAAAATCCGAGATCTTGAAAATAATTGTATTCCAGACATTTGCAATTTATTCATCGGCTGCTTCTGTTATTTGTTTTATCTATCAACTTATTATTTTTCCCGCAATAATTGCAATAACTGCACCAAAAGAATATAATAATTCGAAAAATGAACGAACAATTAAAATAATCAAAAAAGGATCTGAATTTGGAGATAAAGTATGGATTTGGTTAGCAGAAAAGATCGAAAAATCATGGATGAAATTATTTGTGATTTTGATTTTGTGCATTTATTGGTTTATTGCAGCTGAAGGAATTATTAGTATGAAAACAGATTTATCGATTCAAAAAATGGGTGACAAAAACTCTTTAATTGTGAAATTCAAAGATACACTTGATGCAATTTCAAGAGAAATGCAATCAGTTGCAATTCTTGTTAATTCACCAGGAGATCTTAGAAATGCATCAAATATGGAGCAAATTCAAAAAATGGTTGAGGAATTCGAAAGAGCTACTTATAGTTATGGAAGTGATTCAACAGTTTGCTGGATTTCTCAATATTTGAAATTTTTGGAATTTTATGAAGAAGAAAGTTCCGAATTCAGTTATCAATCTTTTGGAGCTTTTCTGAAAGTTGAACCACAATTCAAACCAATGATTCGATATAACTTGGAAAAATGTGAGAAAAATGATCCAAAATGTATTGAATCTTTTATATTTACAACTGGTTTTACATCAGTGGCAAAGTGAGTCATATTTTGTTTTTCTTGTTTTCTCAAAAAAAAAACCTGAAACATTTTTTCAGATATCACGAAATGTTCCCCTTACTTCAAGAATGGCGTCGAATTGCTTCAAATTATCCACAATTCCAAATTTATCCATACACTGAACGCAGTAATTTTGCTGATCAAACAAATGATATGGTATCAAATATTTGGCAAACTGTTTTATCTGAAGTTGTTTGTATGGCAATTTCATTCATCTTATTCGTACCAGATATTAGTTCAATCTTCTCTGCGGTTTTCAGTTTATTATCCGTAAATCTCGGTGTATTCGGATTTTTATCAATTTGGGGAGTTGGAATGGATCCAATATCTTTGGCAGCATTGCTCATGTCAATTGGATTTTCTGTTGATATAACTGCACATATAAGTTATCATTATTATCAAGTCGAAGAAAAAAGTTCTCGAAAGAAACTCGAACATGTTTATCAAAATATTGGATGGCCAACAATGCAAGGTGGAATTTCAACAATGTTAGCTATGTTACCAATAATCATAAGTCCAAGTTATCTTGGAATGGTATTTTTGAAGACTGTTGTTTTGGTATCAACTTTCGGACTAATTCATGGATTAATTGTACTTCCCGTTTTCTTGTCAATAATGACTAGAAAATCAGAGAATACCAAGATGTAATTTTATTTGTTTTACTGGATTTTTTACGGGTTTATAACGCTTGCTCATAATAATATATCTACCTTTTTAATAAAATCCCGATTGGGTGGTGTCTCGATGAAATCTGGATTTTCAATGGGCCCCTGTTCTCATTTTTTGTATGTCGAAATTTTGGACATTTTTGATTTTTGCCCCTTTTTTCTGAAAATCATACCTTCAAGAACGTTCAAAAGGATTCGATCCTGGACGTTGTGAACAAAAAACACGTGATCTTACCACTTGACCATTTCTGACACAAGAAACTTTACCCAATATTTTTCAATGAAGCTCAAATCTCACCTGTTAGTTTTGTTCTACCCCCCTCCCCCAAACCTCAAAATAAACTAACTTGACTGGCCTGTTCCGTGAAAAGGTGTAAATTTCTTTGAATGTCCTGCCCAAACGAAATATCTTCTTGATCGGAAGCCTGAAATTTCTACATTCTTTTTCTCAAAATCTTCGCCTTTTGTTAAACTTACATCAGATAATGGCAATTGTGGATTTGATGGGATCCCTGCATTCTGTGACGGTTGTCTCTGAAAAATAAGACAATTAAAAAATGTACCAAATCAGCCCATTAATAATACTTTCTGCGCAGAAAAAAACCAAAAAAAAAATGATTCAATTCGAAAAAAACGTTCAATAAATAGTTTCTTTTCAAATAAAAAGCATATATATATATATATATATAATATATAAATCTCTAACCATCTCTCTATTTCCCACACTCTCTCATCTACCCTGCAAAAAAAAACAAAATAAACACGCTAAACAACGCGCACGCTGAGTATCGTTGTTTTTCTTTTATTTTTTTCACGACATTTTTATTTTTTGATTTTTTTTCTCGTTTTTGAGTGGTTTTTTTCAGCGCGGAAAGTGTTATTAATTGGGTGATTTGGTACATTTTTTTAATTTTCTTATTTTTTTCAGAGACAACAGTCACAGAATGCAGTGGTTTCATCAAATCCACAATTGTCATTTTCTGATGTAAGTTTAAGAATAGGAAAAAAATTTTGAGAAAAAGAATGTAGAAGTTTCAGGCTTTCGAAAAAGATGTTTCGTTTGGACAGGACATTCAAAGATATTGACAACTTTTCACGGAAAGGGCAAGTCAAGTTAGTTTATTTTGAGGTTTGAGGGGGGGGGGGAACAAAACTAACAGGTGAGATTTGAGCTTCATTGAAAAATATTGGGTAAAGTTTTTTATTCATAATCACTATTGTTAAAGGAAAGTTGTTTATAAACTACTATGTTTAAATCATTAGATGAAGCTTTGGATTACACTTGATGGTATAGGATTAGCTTCCAGATTTCATTGAAAAACAAACTATGAAATATTTCATAGGTAGATTAATTTTTTCATAGTTTTATGCACGCGATTTCCATCTTTGTTTTGAATTTATTTTTTTTCTTTTATAGTCTATGTCTCATTAAACTTCACAATTTGTATTTCCAGGCGTAACTTTTTTAAAAGAAATCTTTTTTTCTTACGTCAGCTTAGCTGCGAAAAATAGGTTTTTCTTCTAAATTTAAATTTAGAATGTTTGAGGATTTTCTGACTGTTTCGCCTAGGGGCACCGCCCCTAGTAAATATCATAATTTCATGTTGTTCAAAAATTCAAAAAAATACAAAAATATAGGATCTTTATTTCATCAAGAAGTAAAACTTATACGAGATCTGGTGTACTAAAAGTGTATAGGTGTTAGTGAATTTCCAAAAAATAATTGTATAATTATGCTATGATCGGTGAATATTCTCCAAATTCTCGTCTTCTAAACATCAATTCATTTCCAAACATTGGTCTAATAATCAATTCAGCAGCAACTCTCATTTGATCCGTCCTTAGTTTTGCTTTTACTTTCAATTTTTTCAAAATCATTGCTAATATACATTTTTCTTCCATCATAGCAAATCTCATTCCAATACAATTTCGACTTCCAGCCGAAAATGGAATATAAGCATACGGATGTTTTAAAACTCCAGAAATAAATCTTTCCGGATCAAAAACTTCTGGATCGTCCCAATATTTTGGATCTTTATGAACCATTGATGGAACCATTACAACAGCAGTTCCAGCGGGTAATGTGTTCCCTCGAATTGTGATATCTTCAACACATTGTCGAGCAATCAAAGGAACTGATGGATACAGTCTCAAAGTTTCCTTGAAACATGCTTCTAAATATTTTAATTTTCCAAGATCCTCATAAGTTATCGGTCGATCAGCTTCTCCCAAAACATCATCGATTTCTTGTTGAACTTTTGATTGAATATGTGGATTTGCACCCATTAAATGAAGGAACCAATTCATTGCAGCAGATGTTGTATCATGCCCTATATAATATTTCATTTTGAAATCCTAATAGAATAATTAACTTACCTTCAAACGTGAAAGTGTCAACTTCTTCACAAATTCCTTCCATCGGCAATTCTCCTTTTGAATTCATATCCAACATCAAATCCAAAAATGCCATTCTTCTTCTTCCTTCAGCAGTTTCTTGAGCTAATAATTGTTCAACTCCTCCCGCGGCATCAACTTTTGCTTTTCTTTCATAAATCGCTTTGCTTGTGAATTCATGAAGAATTTTAACACATTCATTGTGCTCTTTTCCAGGACCAAGAATATTGAAAAGTGTATCGGAATAATAATGTGGACGAATCAAACGATCAAATACAATCTCTTTCATTCTATAAAAAGATTCGACATTTCTAATTTAACTTGAAAAAATCTCACCTGAAAACTGCATCTAAATATGGAGAATGTGGATTCTTTTGTGCATTTATAGATGTTCCCAACGCTGCTTCACAAATAACATCCAAAGTGCAAAGTGTTATTGTATGGAAAATATCAGTGTATTCATCTGGTTTTTTATCAGCAAGAGCTTCGAATTTTGAGAGAAGAGTTGAACCGTGACGATTGTAAACCTGCAAAAATCAGAGTTCAAAAAACTTTGACAAATTGAATTCACCTCCACAAAATCTTTCAAAATATCGTAGTGAAAAGTTGGTGTCAATAGTTTTCGACGAGGTCGCCATTTGTCAGGTTTTCTGAAATTTTCAGGAAATTTATATCGAAGTTTTTCAGATTTTTAGATAGAAACTTACGCAATTAACAATCCTTGTCCAATCCACGCACTCAAAAATTGATACAAAAATGGTTTATTAAGCATTTTCGGACTTCCTAAAACTGCTTCAACTTCTTCAGCTCCATATAAAATAACAAATGGTAATCCAGATAACCAAATTCTAGTCATTCTAGTGTCTCCTCTTCTCATCATATATGAAATACCTTGAGCTTGTTCGAAAAATTGATCAGGAGCAAAATGGAATTGATGGAAATTTCCAAGAAATGGAAGAGCCGCGGGCCCTTGGAATACCGTAAGCTTGTCATAAATGAATTTGATTTTTCGGAAAGCAAAAGATATGAGATAAGTTATTGTCAGCACAATTAATGTGGCTGTAATAACACCCATTTTGACCCTGAAAAAATGAATATTCGAGGTTTTTGAAGGTAAAATTGGAAAAATAAAAAACGGTCAAAAAAAGGAAAAACACCTAATAAAATGGGTCATTTAGCAATGTTTGTTTTTTCTTTTTAGTCGGATTCTATAAAAAAATAAAACTACTAAAGTAAGTAAGTAACTGGTTCATGTTCGATTGATTTGATTAAGAGGAAAAGGAAGAGGAGAAAAAGAAACTGCGAGATTTTTATGGATTTTTTGGTTGCGAAGATAAAAGCAAATGAAACTGGGTCTGGGTTTGAAGATCTTTGAGTTTAAACAGTTAGGAAGTAAAAAATGAAGTGATATTCAAAACAATTATTATTTTTGCGTGATCTCTCAAATAGAAATTTAAAACCTCATTTCCAGAAATGTTGCAATTACAGTAAGCTGACAATCAAATCATCAAACCAGAACACATCAACAACTATTTTAACCTGCAACATTTCTCTAAAACCATCAAAAATCTTTGAGATCTTATCAGAAAATTTTCATGAAAAAAATGCATTGAAAAAAATTCGGAAAAGGCATAGACGATTTTTCGGCGACAATAATCAATCAAAACACGGATTGAAAAGATGAATGCAAGAAACTTTTATGAATTATCATCGCCGATAAAATAAATATTATGGAAAAGTGGTACCAAAACATGACCTTGTAATTGTAACAACAAGACTTGGGATCATCTTGTTCTTTTTCTTTTTTCTCTTTTTTATCCATGTCTTCGTTTCTTTTCACAGATATATCAAAGAGGTCACTTTCGATTCGCTTGTTTCACATTACATCTATTAAAAAGTAACAAAAAACTGTGTGTAGACTTTTGGAAAAGATTAATTTTTATTTAAAAAGGAAGTACTTGTTTTGCCCTTTTGGTCAATGATTTTCTGACCAACATCACATTTGATTTTTTAATTGTTAAAATTTGGAAATATCGCGGAGAAATATGAGGAAGTTTTGGATAATAGAGACTACATCTGATATAATGTAGCCTCCATCAGTTTGAAACCTAAAATGTACTGGGCGGTCATCAATCAGACAATACAAAACAGGTTCTGTTTGAAATTCTGAAAAAGGTACTGTAGATATGAAACATTTTTTTAATGGAAAAGATGAGCTGATACTCATTGCAAATTTTTCAAGTGTCCGAGATTCGAAAAATCAGAACTGAAAAAAAGTTATACCGTGGCAGTGCTGTCGGTTATCCCAAAATCGGACGGAGAAACACTATTACTGGTTTACATTTCAAGAGGATCTATTTTCATGAATTTCATAAGTTTCAAAAAACTTAGGTTTGAAAAACAATTTTCAATCTGTGAAAGAAATTCAATATTTGAAATACTCGGTTTCGCTGCCATGTGATTTTTGTTTTACTGTTAGAAGTCTGTGATACTAAAATTATAAATTCAAAAATTAACGTAGGAAGGAATAAAAAGTAAACTTTTGGAAAATTCTTGAAATAATAAATTTTGTTGAAAAATGAGTGGCTTAAAATACAAAATACTTCAAAACTCTGAAAAGATGCCAATCATCAGTTGAAAAATAAATAACGTTGAAAACTGAACAAAAATCAAAAATGAATACATATAGATCAAGGAAAAAGTTGGAGGAAAAAATGTATGTCAGTTTTTGGAGTGAAGAGAAAATAGGATGGATCGTCTAGATGGTTATCTTGGTATCCTCTCCTTATTCTTCTTCTTCTTCTTCTTCTTCTTCTTTTCATTATTCTTTTCTTATTCAATTCTGTTATCGGATTCGAACCAGATTCCATTTTGGCGATAGAAAGAATCCGAGTTATTTTGTTGACGATTCGAATCGGCACGTTTTGTAATGATTTGAGGGTAATTCAAGGGTTGTGGTGTATGTATGTATGAGAAATTTTGCCTGAGTAGAATCAGAAGCTTATGTTGTTTACAAGATTTAGTATGATTTACTACTTCTCAAAAGTTGATTTACGAGTTGACAAGTTTCTTTTGAACTCTATTCCTCATTTTTTTGTGAGTATTTTGAGTCAGTCTTCCCAACAAAAACCAAGTCAAATAATTTTGTTTCACCAGACTTTGCGCTGATTTTATTGACGTAACTGAACTACGTAAACAAGAGAGTTAACACAATTACCTTTTCAGTTTTTTTCACATTCTAAAAACTCGTTAGTGTTTTTTCTTGGAACCCAATTATCAACACCAAACTAGAATGTATTTATTAAATAGCTCAATTACTTCTTTGAAAAACTTACAATAAAGTTCAGAAAAATAGAGAAAAAACACTTTGAGAGAAAAATGAGTGAAAGAAAATGTTAAAAGAAGACGTTTTTTTTGTAAATTTTAGGGGAAATTGAGAATATTGGCACCAAAAATTTTGAAATAAATATATTACTAGACAGTTTCTACAGATGGTCCAAAAAGTGCATAATTTAATTTGTTAATGAAAAAATAGAAAAATTATTTATTGTGCTGGTGGAACACTTCCATCAGTTGGTCCTTGTGCAGCTTGTGCAGCAGCAACAGCGGCATTTGGATCCGATTCTTGATTTGCTCCTGGGATTATTTTACCGATTGCCTGTTGAGCTTGGCTCGCATATCCTTTGGTTGCGTCAGCTGAAAATATATATTTCTAAAGGATTTTCTCGACAAAAAATATGAGAAAAGAAAACAAAAACAAACCGGCTGTCGAGAGCACATCTTTGGTTTTGTCGAAAATTGAGCTCAACGCGTTTTTCTGGAAAAATGGAAATTTTCTTCTTTTTTCATATATTATGGAAAGGGGGGTTAGAAGAGCAGCGAAGAGCACTTTTCGCTTTTCATTTTTACTTTTTTTGGATGAAAAAAAAAAGGAAAAAGGAAAAAGAAAGACGAGGTGGATTGACTGACTATATAAACGTCGGAAGTTGTGAGAAGACAGAAAACATTTCAGATGATGAACATTTTTGGAAACCAAAATAGTTTCACAAGAAAATTCTAGGAAGTTGTTTTTTCATGATTCTTAGGGGCTTCCATTTGTTTCAAAATGTATTTATTTATTTCAGTATCAGAAAGCTTTGAAGTATTTAAATCATTCAAATTTTCAGGGACATTCCGAGAGTATAGAAATTTGCTATTTTTAATTTTCTATCTCTAATTAGCCCACAAAGTCCAGAGCCTTATGAGAAGTGCAAATTCATAGATCTAACTAGAATCTGCAATCTTGAAATTCCCATACTCCCCGCGCAAAAATATCTTACCGCAGCATCAGCCATTTTGTAGTAGTAGTGGTGTTGTGTTGTTTTTGTGTATGTGTGCACAAAAGAGCAGAAGAAGAAAAAGAAGAAGCTCAAAAAAGGAGGTGGAGCTCTCTCGGTGTCTCTATCGATTTTCGACTGACGAAAAAGGGCCCCGGAGCTCTGCTCGAATGTGCTCTCTATATGTGTTTTTTTCTTTTTTTTTCCTCTTCTTCGTTTTCGCCTCAAAAAGGAGCACAGAAAAGGAAGAGCCAAAAACACATCGGATGGGATAATGACATTAAGTTAGACATCCATACATTCATAGATAGAGAAAGGATAGGATGAGCATATATATATATATTCGTATGTATGTGACTGGCTAAAAAACATAGAAGAGCTGAGCATTTGATGAGCACAAAAAAATGTGGGTCTTTAATTATACATACAAATTTTGTTGACTATTTTTGGAGAGGGCTTGGGAAACAATCCAATTTTTTCGAGGGATGCTATGAGAACCTTGATGTTCAAAATCACAAATTTCCGATCGTATCAAAACAAGTTTCACTCTCCAATATCACATGTTCCATCTAGCTCTTGAAAAAACATGGATATTTTTTGAGAAAATATATCTCCCTTGAGGATATTTAAACAATTTTCAGAAGTAAGTAAATTCTACAGATCACACAGTTTTAATAATATGGAATTCTTCCTGGGGTTTAACTATCGCTAAAAATATTCAAAAGTACATTAGCAAACTAGGAAAAAAAACACAAATCCTAATACAAATCCTTATTTTCGAAAAAAAATAGAAGAATGATAGGAGTTGAGACAATTAATCTTATCTGGAAAAATAATGTTGATCTTCGTCGACTTATATTTTTGGGAAAGAAACTACACTATAGTCACCGGATCTGTTTAGTCACTCAGTTTTTCTGATGAGGACGGAATCTGAACTTTTTGTTGAAACAGAGAAAAAAGAAAGATCAACAATCATGGAAGACCAAAGGCACAAATAATTCAATTTGTCTAAATTCATGTCAAACGTTCAGCTTTGAAAAAAACCATTTTTGAAAAATTCAAATTAAAATTCCCTATGAGCGGACCAAATGTATGGATTCAATTTATCAATTTTCTCAACTAGTCATTGACATCTCAGGAAAAATATCAGTGGCGGTGCACTTTTCTTATGTTTGGACTAATATTGAAAAAACTTGTCAGAATTTCGGTGTTTCGGAGTTTTTGAACTGTCACTGGACACACTTTGCTTTGGTATTGTACGGCTATTGTTTCGCTCTACAACGTCGCGGATCCTCAATCAAAATTTAGGACAATCTGGAGCAATTCGAAAGCTTTTAGCATTTTCTAAATTGAAGTCTATTTACTTTTTTATGAAGAAAATTCTGATTGTGAATGTGACTTTAATTAACTCTAACTTTTTTTTTTACTGAATATCTATTAAACACAAATAATTTCATGAAAAGTTTTTGCTCAATCTTTGCTCTTTCTCATCTGAAATTTGATTCCGTCTCCATTTTTCCTCATTTTTCACGAACAACTTTTTTTTGAATAAAGTTTATTATTTATCATCTATTTTCAACCAATAATCGAAAAATTGTAATACTCAAGAAAAAAGAAATACGGAAATTGTACAACAAGTGATGATACAAAAAAATAATTAGAATCTACTGAAAAATATGGCAATCTGGGTCGTTGTGAATTGTGGAACAAGACAAAATCAAATGTACTACGTAAAGGGGAGGATAGGGTTTGAATGGAAAAATTATAACAAGGGAAAAAAGGATATAAGATTGGTAAGATTTAAAAGTACGCAGTTTTAGACGAAAAATCGGAAAATCGAAAAAAACATGCACCCATTTTTTGTTTCCGATGTTTTATAAAAAATCATATGTTTCGGAAAAAAATGTCAGAAAAGTGCCACTTTTATGATATAATTTACGATCGAACATAGCGCTTATAAAATTGTTATTTTTTCATTATTCCCATTGATTTTAATTCAAACCTAATGATTTGATCCCGGCACAAAACGATGTTTTTGAAAAAAAATGAAAAAATTATTTTAATTTTCAAAAAACGTGACCTATTTTGAAAATCTGACAAATTGATTCCGGCTCAAATCGTTAGATTTCGAAAATCCAACCGAAAATTTTCTGTACATGTATTTAGCATGCAATAAACACATGATAAGTTTTCAAAACGCGTTTTATTTATCGCCCAAAACCACACTGAAGTAATTTTGAGACATTTTCTCCAACAAAAAAACGGCGAGATAAATATATTTCAAAAAGAGAAATGACGAAATCCAACAAAAATACGTAAAAAGATAATACGTGTCACACGTTTTCTGGTTGGTTTTCGTCATTTCTTCCTTTTTAGCTGACTCATGTCGTTGTCTATTCTGAGACGAGATGTGTTAAAATGGTTTCTGATGATTTTCTGAGAATAGAGAGCAAACAAAAAGTTTTTTTTCTGAAAACTTATCATGCAATGAATTGCAAAACAAATGAAAACGATTTTTTGTCGGATTTTCCGAATCTAACGTTTTGAGCCAGGATCGAATCGTTATATTTTCATTATTTTGAGGTCACGTTTTTTTCTTCAAAATTTTGTCTTTGTTAAAAAAAATAACGATTGGTTCGGGATTAAATCGTTAGATTCAGACAATAAATATAAGGATTTCATTTTTAATAAGATACATCAGAAAATTTGTTTGTTTTTCATCATAAAACAACAAGATTTACCAAATAAATATTTTCATTGATTTTTAAATTTGAATCTAATGTTTTTTTCCATTTTCCGATTTTTCGTCTAAAACTGCGTACTTTTCAAATCTTACCAATCTTATATCACTGTGAAATTTTGAAAAAAAAACGGGGGAAACATCGGGGAAGAAACGATACTCCATTAGAAGTTCTGCTGTTGTTGTTGTTGCTCTTGCCAATACTGATCAAATTGGGCAAATGTCAAATTTTGTGTAGGATAATTGAAATCACTAATTGGCATTTGACGTTTTGCTGGTGGGGACATACGCTGAAAAATGAAAGATCAATAAGATAAAAAAAAAAACAACTTCTATACAAACCTCTACAGTAACAGGTCTGGCAGCTGGCATCAATGGTTGAGTTGGTTGAAAATCTGGGAGATCATAAAGAGCTGCCAAATAATCATCGCATTGAAGGAATGGTGTTTGAAGAGAACCATCGCCAATTTGAAGCATATCACCAGTATCAACATATGGAGCATAGTTATCAGAGAAATCGGGAGCTTCGAATGGAATATCGTCTGAAAAATTGGATATTGAATGAGATCTATGTATAGGGAGAAGTTCTGAGGGAATCTCTAAAAAATCTGAATTGGACCCGAATACTTATGGCTTTAGTCGTAATTCTCAGGTGTGATTCAAAGTTTTCAATTCCTAAATTGTATCTGAAACTCACCACAAATAGCATCTTGATAATTTATTTGCGCAGTTTGTGCTGCTGGCCGAATGCTTTGTTGGGTATTGTCAGTGTTGGTAGCAGGCATAGTGGTGAACAAATCGGTTTGCGGCGATTTAGCACATCCCAACCCAGCGGACGGCACATCGAGATGATCTGATGGCGAAATGGCGGAAAAGCGTCGTGTCGAATTATCCGCGACATTTGTGCCACCGACGACATTTCCAATGTCGCCGTATGCGCATCTGCCAGTTTGGACACTCGTGGGACTTCCCAATCCGCACTGTGACAATCCTTCGGCAAGCGGTGAATAGTGTCGAGCGTTGCTCGAGTTGCTCGAACTTTGCGCTCTTCTTGTTGGATAGTTGCTCGGCGATGGTGTTGTTGTTGAGGAGGCGGAAGTCGACGCTGGTGTGAAATCGTAGGATGAGAGTGTGTGATGTTGGGATCTTGATCGTGGATTGGAGCGAGACGATGAATCCATGAAAAGGGCTGACGAGAGAGCGGGATCGTTTGTTTGCGGTGCTGTTGTTGGCACCCGTCTTGATGATCGTTGAATCGGTGCCGGGCTGCTTGGCTGGTCGCGAAAAAGCCATTGTAGAACGTCATCGAAGCTACTCTTACGCGGTCCTGAAAATATTGATTGATTGTTTGAAATTATGATAAAGGAAATCAAATAGAGTTCTATTAATTGGTCTTATTTTCAAGACTGAACCGGCTCAAATAAAAAAATAAATTTATTTAAGAAGGTGCAAACAAAGATGTGAGAAGAAGACGGACTTACTTGATATTGACAAGGTCAAGGAGACACTAGGTTCATGTTTTTTATTTCACAAAATTCACCTCCTCAACCTCATCAACATCAGAATCCATGTTATCAATTTCTTCCTCTTCTTCTCCTTCTTCTTCCATCATTTGCTCATATTTTTGTTCATCAAAAGGTTCAAGATCTCTCCACTCTAACTCTTCCGAACTCTCACTTGATAAATCATCATCAACTTCCATACGCATACATTTTCCATAAACCCGTTGTTCATACTCATCAGTTACCGAGTAAATGCCTAGATGTATTATTTTCTACTCTCAGTTCTTTTCTGTTTCTCTTCAAGTTTCTATACCGTACTTACCCATATCTGATTTATCTGAAAATGCTGGCACAGGTTCCAATGGGCACATCTCAAATGGCTCATCTCCAATCAATGGTGTAAAATCAACACATTCCACAATTTCAGGTTGTCTTCCGATATAATCACGTGTATCATCAATTTCTTTCTTGATATCAACTTGTACTCCAGCAGGCATTGCATCAGTTGAAACAACAAGTGATTCTTCGGCCCCTTGGATTCTGCAAAAATGTAAGGTTTCTGTTGATAATTTATCAACTTTCTCAATTTGAATCCAATTGTACGATTACAACACGTCAGATTCAATAACAGTTTAATGTAAACTGTTGTTGACACAACGCCCACAATGCTCGCTATAAAAGAGCTCAACTTTATTGTTTTTTATCTTTCTTTCTATTTAAAATGTAGCTAATAAATCTATTGTTATTTCAATCGTGGTGTATAATATTTTACATGGTGCATCGACCTAATTGGTGGTCGATTTCGAGAAGAAGACCCGCGTGGCAGGACGAAAAACACCAACGAGTAGAAGTAACGTCGAATGAAAACGAGATTGGAGAGTGAAAAGTCATTATCGAGGACACAAGGAAATGATTGAACACCGAGGCTTCAATATTCCACTCAATAATGAACCAAGCAAGCCGTCACTAAACGATTCGAGTCGAGTTCGATATGTAGTTATTGGTCTACGAAGAAGATCCCTCAGTTCAGATAATTCGAATCTGGATGAGGTAAAACAATGTCAATTTCTCTCTTTGTGGTGGGGAGGGTTGACTCAACATCAACTTCATGATATGTGGCAGCTCAACAAAACTGCACATAATGCAAAGTCCTACACTTGGGTAGGCAATCTGGACATAAACGATTTATGGCCGAACACATCGAGTGGTATTCCGATCAAAGGAAACGAATATCACAAATCCTCAAACGACAATATGGTCAAGCACAGAACCTGTCGTACATCAACAAAGTGGCAAACCAGATCACTAGTATTGGTTCCACTCAACTCAACCACATCAAATCGATCAACTCAACCAACTATTCAATTTTGTGAGGCGGGAATGTTGATAATTTATCAACTTTCTCAATTTGAATCCAATTGTACGATTACAACACGTCAGATTCAATAACAGTTTAATGTAAACTGTTGTTGACACAACGCCCACAATGCTCGCTATAAAAGAGCTCAACTTTATTGTTTTTTATCTTTCTTTCTATTTAAAATGTAGCTAATAAATCTATTGTTATTTCAATCGTGGTGTATAATATTTTACAGTTTCAGAAAAATCTTCGAACTCTTGAAATGTGTCAACAACAAAATCCGATTAAAGATTAACATGAAACTAATCAAGCATGAAAAGTGGATTAGCCGAGTCAGCTTTTTTAAAAATAGATCTTTGTGATTCTTTGAACTTACCCCAACACAAAATGCACACAAATGACATATTGTCCTTTTTGCCCTTTAGTTGTATGTGAGATTGTAGTTGCTTCAGTTTGAACCCAAGCAAGGGTATTATTTGCAGCAATTAAACGATAATAAGGTGTTCGAGTGTGCCCTTTTTCGAATAATTCTTTCATTGATTTTGAAACAATAACCATATCTGCTGGATGCACCAAATCATAAAAACTTGTTCCCATCAAAGATTTCAACTCGCTTCGAAGAATATAATTGAAACGATCCGAAACAAATGAGATTCTCATATCACAAGTATGTCGAGTCATAAATGCTCCATTTGGTGTATCAGAAAACTGAAAAAATGTTTTTTTTGTTGCTTTTTTCTTTCAAAAAATGATATGTTTTTTTCTGTGTTTCTAATTTTGAACTTGAAAATTGGAAATCCCTTTTCGACCAAGGTTCAACACTTGTTTCATAGAATAAGATGAGGGAAAAAGTTTCATCTTCTTCTTTTTTCTGACGAGAGCAGCAGGCGCCTCAATCAATTCGTCTTGCACTTTTCTCTTCTCTTTTTCCATACTTCGTAAGGAATTGAATTGTGAGAAAACGAGAGAAGAAGTTCAAAAGATCACCTTTGTAACGGATGAAGCATTTGCATTTATAGAACCCTGTCCAGCAGGAATAGTAACACCTTGCATTATGAAAACATGACCACCGGCTGATTGTTTTGAATGGATGAGGAATGAAACCGGCTAAAAATATGAGCTATTTGAGTTTTCAGAAAAATCTAAACTCACTTTAAAAAGTGCGCTTTTCAAATTCAAACATCTTCCTCTTGGACTTATCACAGTTTTCATACGAAAAACCGCATTTGCTCCTTCTTCCGGACAATTTGTTATTTTCAAAAGTTCATCATAATCTGCAGGATGCAAAAATTCTTTCAAAGTTCGACCAGTCAAATCGGTTTGAGTTAATCCAAGATAAATCGCAACACTTTCAGTGACATATAAAATAGTTGAATCACTATCCGCAATCATCACAAATCCATCCAAACATTCACTGATAACATCTTCATTCCAAACATCTCCTATTTTTTCAGCTTCAAGAGTTGTTTCCAAAACATTCGATGCTGTTTTTCTCAATCGACATACAGTTGCAGCAACTCGAAGCAATGCAATTCTATCAAGATGAGTAACAGTTCCTTCTTCTACAATTGGAACAACTTCACGTAAATCTCCAAAAATATCAGCTTCTTTTCCACGTCGATCTCTTGCCGCATATCTCGAAGTTTCTCTTCGACGTTCCATATTTCTGAAAAAAAATAATAATTGGCCATTAAAAATTCAATCATGACGTTTTCCAGCAATTATATATCTTTTTGAAACTAAAGATCAGAAAAACGAACCTTTCTAAAATTGGATTAGGGTAATTATCATCAAGTTAGAAAATGATGATTGGAATTAGATAAAAATGATGTTCGACCTACAGAATGATTTCAAGTGATTTTTGAAACTGGTTTTCTGAATTAGTTAACTACCGTAGTTTCTTTCGTCAACCGAGATTTTATGATTGGATCATTTTTAACAGACCATTTTTAATAAATGCTTTTTCTTCAAAAGAAACACTTTTGAAAAAAATTGGTACACGTTAACGGAAAAAAAATCATTTTCAAAAAAAGTGAAATTATAAAAACTCCTTAAAAAACTACAGTAATTTGAAAACTTCAGCAATGACGCAATAATTCATAATCCACAGTATTCTCTAATTTCATAAATCTAAACCCCCTAATGTTTTTCGATCTCATCATTTTCTGTTAAAATTCATTAGCAATTCTACCGTAATCTTATTTTTTCAAGCAATCGGAAATTTGAATTTCCTCACCTCTTCCGATTGTCTTCCATTGTAGATGTTGTTGAGTCAGGAGCCCCTTCCAGGGACTATTCGCAATAAATTCTGAAAAAAAGAACAATGTAGTTTGTAGTGAAAAAGAGTCACATGACATGAAAAAACGACAGTTGTTATTGTTTGTCAGTGCACTTCGGAAGATGCAACATTTTTCGACAATCAAAAACAAAATACAAAAATCGAGGAGAACAGAAAAATAATTCAGTGAAAATTTTCAGAGCGGGAAAAAATCAAGGTCAATTAATATTGAAAATCCCTATAAAATCAATATAATTATCGGTATCTAGAAAATGGGCAAAACGAGAAAAAGAAGACACAACATCAGATGAAAAATGATAAGAAAAAGAAGAAAATGAGAGAGAAGGAGGATGAGAGACGCAGACATGTCTCTGTTTCGCTCTCCTTTTATAGAACAAAAAAAATGAATGTGTTATGCTGTTGAAAAAATGCAATGTTTTAACAAGATTTTTTTCAAGAAGAGTGAAAAAAGAGCATCAAAAAAGGAGGAGAAAAGGAGGAGGAGGAGGAGGAGCAAACGAGTATCACATATTTTTTAATTGGATGAGAATGTATTTGGTCAGCGAAATACTCTGAAAAATAATGAGGGGTTTCTAGATTGATCTTTGTAAACCTGATTTTTAAATGCAAAATAATTACTACTTAAAATGTATAATTTTGAAAAATTACTTATTTCAGAAAATTTTAATATAGACGATTTACAGACTAATTTTTGGACCTAGAGAACTTGATGTTATTTTTTAAAGGAATAGCTGGTCCCGTATCATATATATTAAAATTCAAACATCCCAGAGACATAACTCAAAAGCCTAAAATTGGATCAATTTTTCGAAAATGCGAAACTTATGAATGTCTTTTTTTACGGGTTCGGATGACTTCAAAAAAGGCCGAATTTTGGGGTTCGATACAAAGTGTGGACTTACTCATTCAAAGCTGGCTTCATCTACTATAATAGTCTAAGTCTTAGATTAACCCATATCAACTGAAAAAAACAAATAATATGAGTTGAGGTCTTTAATTTTTGAGAAGTTTCAAACATATTTGGAAGTTAGGGCCCTACAGTGATATATGTGGACTGCATTTTGCCACGGAATTTTTGATAGAACATTCACAGATTTTTTGATTTCTGAAGTGTGTTTTTATTCAAGAATCAGATGCTACGTATTAAAATAGTCTGGTGTGATTTTGTGAAACCAAATAAAAAATCGCTAAAAAATTTTGTTTTTATTTGTTTCGAAGTAATTAACAACTTGTAAGTATATATTCATTGGTCAAATTCTCAAAAACTTTACAATTTTTTTTGAGCAAAATAATTGGCAGTTTCTCGCAAAAATTCCAACTCTAATTACATATACATTTGCCGCATTTTTCCAACATGGCAAAAAAGACGAAGGGAACTAATTTTTAATCGCAACATCATATATTTTTCAAATGGATTCTAAGAATTTTCAATTAGGAGCGCAAGCGGATTACAAAATCAAAAGGGGATTAGTGCAACAAAAATGGCGAATCATAAATTTATGACACAGAGAACGTTTCGATTTTTTGTGTGTTGTTTGAGGAAAAAATCGATCGAGGAAAAATATGTTTTCAAAGAAAAAAGAATAAAGAAATAGGAGAAAAATATAATTTTATTGTATTTTTTGTCTTGTTCGATTCTGGTTTTTCTCTCAATTTTTATTTGAGAAAAAGATGAATTGCAAATTATTGATTCATTCAATTTAAGACGATTTTTTTTAGAAAAGAAGAAAGCACTAAAAAATATTTTGTTCCTTATTTTTCCGATGCAGTGTACTTTTTGTTTACGGCGGCAGAAATAAGAAATATGCTATGACGTTTTTTGGGGGCGCGCGAGAAACAAGGAAAAATAGACATGAGGAATTGGGATTCATGATAAAAATAAATAACTGACAAAAATAATGATGAATTGTAGTCTTCAGATTGTAATCAAAACAATTTGGGATTAAAATTTTTCAGAAGTACATTTAATATTTTAGACGGAAAAAAAAAGATTACAAGAAATCGGATCACGTGCCTCGATGTGAACACAAACCCAAGAAAAAAAATCGATAGCAACCTTTTTCTTCAATCAACAAAGTAAGTAACCAGAAAAAAAGAGAACAGAAAAAAACCTCTGTCAGTAGAAAAAGTACACACCAGGCGATTGAGAGACAAGTGACGCAGAGAAAAAAAAATGATGGACGGGCGGTTTATGTGTATGTTGTTGTTTGGATGTATTTCTGTGTGAATGAATGGGCGAAAAGAAAGATGGGTTAGAGTGCAACCAACTCTCGAGATGCAAAAAAAATGACGACTGGAAAATTATGGACAGTGAAACAGGGGTTTATGAATGTATGTATGCATTTTGGAGAAAAAAACGAAAGAGAAACATTTTTTCTCTTCGAAAAAATTGAGGACAAAAAAGTGTTCTTTGGAGTTTGATTATAGATGAAAAGTTGAAGTCTGAAGTTGCGACAAGTTTTAATTACATGTTTCAGAATTTTGAACTTTTTCAGAATCAAAATTGTATGTTTGAAAAATAAAAATTCTGAAAATCTTTCAGTTGCTAAAGAAACATGTTTTGAAACGGGCATAATGGGACCACAACTATTTTCAAAAAACATATTTCTAATTTTTAAGATCAAATTTCACTCGAAATTAATGTGACTTCAAATTTTCGGATTCTAGATTGAACCCGAAAAATTCTAACTCAGCAAAAATGTTGTATGATTATAAAACGTATGAAAAAAGTTCTACGAAATCAAAAAAAAAGATCAATGTCAACAACTCCAGGTGTTCATTACTTTGTTATTTTCGCAATTATGATTTATTTGAATATGTAATCAGTGTAGAGTTCTTGACTACGGCAATAACAATTTCTTATTTCCTAACCTCATTAGCTTTATTCACATAAATATTATTCAAAAGGGAAAAAAACTCGATAAACTTTACACTTTTTGTCGAATGTTCTAAAAACAAAAATGTCCTACGCAAAAAAAAAATATTTTTGACAAATAAAATAAACTTCCCGGTTGTTATTGACCTTTTGTTTTTCTGAAATCTCAAAATCGACATCTCGAATGACACAATTTAATGGTTTATTTATGATTTTGTTCTAAATGCGGCCGTAGATCAAATTTTCGATTCAACAAAAACGAGGGAAAAAAAAAAAGAAAACCGCTCCCCCGTAAATAGAACCAACCGTTTCTCGTTGACTCCAGCACCAACCATTTCTCGTTGACTTTCACAGGGGTGCCGCAACTCCTCCAATTTTTTTTTCTGAATCAAAACGATTAATTTCACTGGAAATGCTGAAAATCTTTGAAAAGGCGAAAAACAGAAAAAAAAAATGATGAAACACAATTGTGTGCCGCACTTGCAAAACCATGTGCGGCGCTTGCAACATTTGAATTTTTTGTTTCCCGCTTCCATTTCGATTACGGTAGCTCGCAAAGTACGTAATTTTTCAATGATAGTTTTTTACACCCTGGGAAAATGAGAACCAATAAAAATCAAAGAAATTGTAATAAGTCTGAAAAAGAAGAGGGAAATTGAATGACGAATTACTAAAACTTATTTATTTGGCTAATAAAGAAAAGAAAAAAAAAATAAATCAAATCAATAGAAATAAATGAGATGATAGGAATAATTTGGCATAAAGCCTGTCTTTTTTGTTTCCTACTATCTAAACTTCTTCTCTTTCTTCTTGTTTTAAAATGATACACTTGAATTATATGATGATGTTGGTTTTTTGGTTTGTGATGATTTGTCTGATCAGATTTTCGGTGAGTTGGGAGTGGAACATTTGGTAGAGTTAAATAAAAACTCGAAAAGTTATTTTTCAAAAAAACTGTGTTATTACTTGTCAATAAAACTTTAACCGTATTTCAGTCCGCTGCAAATCCCCCATCTCTTACTGAAATCAAAAATTTACAAAATCGCGAACTCGACGAAATCTTCGAATCTACAAAAACTGCAAATACACCAGAACCAGATCCAATTCCTTCAAACCTTGCAAATTCTGTTGGAAACTCTAATGGTAGATATAATCGACCGGCAAGTGGTCCGAGAGAAGTTCCTATAAATCATGGACATGCTTTAGCTCCGGAACCTGTTCCGATGATGCCAGATGGATTTTCAGATCTTGCACAACAAGGCGCAAATGTTTTTGCAAATGGCGCCACGGCTTTTTATAGGTGAGTAAAAAAAAACAAATTTCCATGTTGATGTAAAACAATGGGTTGCAGAGGTGCTGCCACAGTTGGTCAAGCATTCGGAATTCCACAAGGAAATTATCAGATGCCATTTTTATCACAGGCTGCACAAATTTTTGGAAGATGATGTAAGTAATATGAACACTTTTTCTTTTCACCTTGTTGCTCATAAATTATTCATCTGAAAATATAATTTTTTTCTGCAGATGTAAAAGAACTTTGGGGTGCGAATCAAAATACACATTTTATCTAAAATCTTTGTTATATGAGGGATTTCTCAGAGAATGTGAAAATTGAAGAAAAACTGTAAAAAGATTTCGGTACTGTTCTATCTGTAAACTCCTTTATAGTAACAAAATTTACAAAAGAACCGTTTATTGAATTGACATGTGAAAGACAGAGAAATTGTGATATGGGAACCGTAAATGATTGAATCGTATTGCTCATTTTAGTAGAACTTAGATTCTGAAGAATTTGGCCATTTTCGCTTTTGATGGATAAGCTCCACCACCTCCTCCAGCAGCTCCTCCGGCATATCCTTCACCTCCTGCGGCAGCTGGAGCTGGAGCAGCTTCAGCGGCAGGTGCAGCAGCTGCAGCTCCAGCATCTCCTCCATATGAACCACCAGAAGCAGCTCCAGCATCAGCAGCTGGTGCAGGTGCAGCTTCGGCAGCTGGAGCTGGAGCTGCTTCTGGTGCTGGTGCAGCAGCCGCAGCATCTCCTCCACCTCCAGAATATCCACCTGCTCCACCTGCAGCTCCACCAGCAGCTGCACCTCCTCCAGAATATCCACCTGCTCCACCTGCAGCTCCTCCAGCAGCTGCACCTCCTCCTGCATAATCACCACAATAGACAGAAACTGCCAAAATGCAAACAGAGAGAATCAAGAATTTCATGGCTGAAAAATCAGAAATTTAGAGTGAAAATTTTATTGGGAGGTATGATTACCTGTAGAAGTTTTTGTTCGAAAACAGTTGATGATTCTGAATGGTCAACACTGGGTTTTTATAGGAGTGAAAAATAATAGTTGAACTTGTTTTGGTTGGTTGTTAGGGTGAGAAAGGTGTGTAACAGTAGTATTTTTGTTGTAAAAAAGAACAAACAATCATTATTTTAAAATGTGTTTTGATTCCAATCTTTGATGTGGAAACAAATAAGAAAATGGTGGAAAACTTAATTACAAAGCTCTAGGAAGAATTACAGTAGTTGATCGGAAAATGTTAAAAAATTTTCTCTTCGCGAGTTTTCAGAAGACTTTGAAATTAAATTCCAACATCCCCTCGGAAATCTGATACAGATACATGTTTCCCTGTAATTGTTCAAAAACAAATTAAATTTTTTCTCAAAATTTCGCTCTGACAATTGGCTTTCGAAAAAATCTTCGACCTGGAGTTTCCAATTGAAAATTGGTTTAAATTTTCCGTATTTGGAATAGAAAGTCAGAAAAATTTCATGAGAACAAAATACATTTGCTAAAAAAATAATTTTTGATGGAACTGATCATTCAGTTTGATTATTCAGAACTTCTCAGAATTTTTAGGGATTCTCACAATAATAGTTAAATTTAAACCATCTCGAGAAATATACTTGACTTCAAATCAATTTTTGATTTATTTATCTTCAGATATTTGTTTTCGACATAATTGTTCAGAATTGCAATTGTCTATACTTCACACATTTGACACCCATAGAAGTCTTTTCAATATTCGCGATGTTCGTAGGTATTCGTGTTTGTTTGTGTTATTTTGTAATCATTGTTACAGTCACCTTGTTTTGTTCCAACTTGACTCTTCATTTTCACTTTTATTTCATTTTTTTAAAACAAAATACCAATACCAGTTTTCTAACACCTATAAAAATGCAGCGTTGACCATTCAGAATCATCAACTGTTTTCGAACAAAAACTTCTACAGGTAATCATACCCCCAAAAAGTTTTAACTCTAAATTTCTAATTTTTCAGCCATGAAATTCTTGATTCTCTCTGTTTGCATTTTGGCAGTTTCTGTCTATTGTGGGGATTATGCTGGAGGAGGTGCAGCTGCAGGTGGATATTCTGGAGGTGGAGGAGATGCTGCGGCTGCTGCACCAGCCCCAGCCGCTGAAGCTGCTCCAGCTCCAGCTGCCGAAGCTGCACCTGCACCAGCTGCTGATGCTGGAGCTGCTTCTGGTGGTTCATATGGGGGAGATGCTGGAGCTGCAGCTGCTGCACCAGCACCTGAAGCTGCTCCAGCTCCGGCTGCCGCAGGAGGTGAAGGATATGCCGGAGGAGCTGCTGGAGGAGGTGGTGGAGCTTATCCATCAAAAGCGAAAATGGCCAAATTCTTCAGAATCTAAGCTCTACTAATATGAGCAATACGATTCAATCATTTACGGTTCCCATTTCACAATTTCTCTGTCTTTCACATGTCAATTCAATAAACGGTTCTTTTGTAAATTTTGTTTCTATAAAGACGATTCAAGAGTTTACAGAGTGAACAGTACCGAAATTTTCAGATATTCCGTTATTCATTATTCCGGTACACATTTATTTCGAAAACTGCCTTTCTTATGAAGTCTCGTTTTTTACTTGGACAAGTTGTTACCTTAAACTTCTGAGAAATTCTGAAACGAGTTGTGATCCAGAACATAAATACTGAAGAACGACACTCTTAGATATTGACTGTTCTTTGCTTGACTTCTGGAATTTCGATCTTGCCTGCTGGAAAAAATCTCAAATTCATAAAGAAGTAACTGGATATTCTTTTAGTAATAAATAATAAAAATATTGTTCTCCTAGTTTTTTTCTTATTTTTTTTCTCGAAAACGAAGAAAAGCAAAAACAATATTCAAACGAATGAACCGACCGACAGAATAAGAAGAGCAGCCAAGTAATAAATAAAACATTTGACAAAAATATTTATTTTTATATCCGAAAACTCTCTTCTATTTTTTTCTCTTTACATTTTTTTCGTGTGCGCGAGAATCCTCTCCTAATCAAATTGCTGGACACATCTTCTTCTTCTTCTTTTTTTTGCTCCATTTTTCTTTCTACACACACATAGCAGAATCATCATCATCCACCCCATTCGATTTTTCTTCTTCTTCTCGTCTTCTTCTTTTACTAGTTTTTGAATTTTTTGCGGTTTGTTTGTTTATTTTTTTCTTCTACTTTTCCTTCCTTTTTTGGGGCTCTCTTCATTTGAGACTTTACTTTCTTTTTTTCATATGTTCTGTTCCTTTTCTTAAAAATACATAATGTTCACCATTAATTTTTATGTGTGTTTTTGAAGTAAGAAAAATAATAATGATAAAATCTCGAAAACATAACAAAAGATAGAGATATATATTTTTTTATAATTATAGATTTTCAGAGTCAGATGTTTTTTGAGACCAGATTTTTTCAGCTTTTTGAGATTTTTTTAGAGCTGTATCTTTTTTTACTAACTCGAAAAAACCTATAATTAATTCTAAAACATTGTTACTCTCGAAAACTTCTCATTTCAAACTTTAAATTTTTTTCGAATTTCTATAACTCTTCTAAATCTCATTGTTCGTTTTTAAAGAAAAAAAAGTTTCTTTTTGAAATAAATGTTTTCTGTAATTTACTTTTGAATACTAACAAATTTTAATTCGTAAAATTTTTTTCAAGATTCAAAAATTCCCTCTTCCACGCCTAATTTTTCGTTTTTTCTCATTTTTTCGAACTCAAAAAAATTTAGATGCAAATTATTTTTAAAAAATCTTTTGTTCTCAAAAAATCAGAACTTTTTTCTCAACTTCTCCAACTTTTAAAATCTTTCGTCGTTTTTCCAATTTTAAAATACCACTTGAAAATCTCATAACTCATTTTCAAATTTTTTGCATGCTCCAAAATCGCGTCTCCAAAAACTTTTTTTTTATTTTCCCGCCAAATTTTCTCTTTCTTTCTTCGTGTGTGCACAACATTTTTGCTCACAGCTTCTTCTTCTTCCGAAATCAATGAAAACAATTCTCTTGAGAATTGACCTCCTTTTTGTCTAGCAAAGTGTACCAAAAATATTTCCTGGAACAAGAGAACCCCTTTTTATCCGATTTGAAGGGATCCCACAATCCTTCTCTGCGTCTCTCACACTCTCACACTTTTTCTTATTTTTTTCAGACCGATTTTCTAAATAGAATATCTATCTATCTAGCCAAGCGAGCTGAAAAAAATCCACATAAATTAACCCGTCGTATTTTTCTTTTTTTTCTGTGTTCAGCTTCTCGAGCTTCTTGAAGAAAAAAGGATGTGTTCCATTTTTTTGTCTCGTTTGTCTGCCCAAATTCATTTTCGACTCGAATTTCGTTTTTTTTTTCAATTTCTATTTTCATTTTGAATTGGGTCCCCTCCAAATTCTTTTCGTATTTAATTGAACATTTTTTCGGCACTCGCTGTTTTTTCTTCTTTATTTTTGTTGGACAAAATGACATTTCGTGACCTTTTTTCGAGAAAATTTCTATTTTCAATTTTTTTCTCACTGAAATTTAATTTTCAATTTCATCCTTTTTTCATTTTCAATTGTTTTCTGACACCTAGTTCTTCTCAAAATAATTAAGTTTTAGTTAAGCCGATTCATTAAAACTTTTTCTTGAAATTACTTTAAAAAAATTATGGAATCATTTTTGGAAAATAAGTGGGAATTTTTAACTGGGAGTTTCTGAATCGGAAAAATCGGAAATACTACAATCATACCACAAAAAAATAATCGAACAAGGCCTAATTCAGGCAAAAAATAGCCTTTAAATGTTTCTCAAAAAATCGTATCTGGTCGAATTCATTTTTGGTTATCTGATTTCTACTGAAAAAATGGTTATCTTGGTCCAATTAAATCATCGTAAAAATTGAATCCGATTCAAAATTTGCCAAATTTACTGCCCTATAATTTCCTACTGTAAAAATTTGATTCGAAAAAAATTGTCTTGAGATATTGTTGACTTTCATAAAAAGTTATTATGAACAGCTGAAACATGTTGTTTTTTCACTTTTCTCGAGAAAGATTTCCCGAAAAAACTCAAATTCATAACGTTACTTCAGTTATATATGATAATGCAATCTAAATTCTAAAAAAACATAATTTTCTTTCTAGATTTTGAATTTTTTATTTTTCGAAAGAATTTTAAATATGTGTTTTTTTTTTCAAAAGATTTGATATATTTTTTATGAAACGGACTTTAGAACAACTGTTTTCTTATTGTTCTAATCAATTCATTTATGTCATTTAAATAGGATGCTAGTCCAAAATGTATATTTATTGGAAATTACCGTATTTACCAAAACTTGTGGGTATTTTAAAATATAAAAACTCTTTAAAATTTAGAATAAACTTCTTGTATAGCTTTCAACCATATTTTCCTAATTAATAGTAGTGAAATTCAAAACCCGGGTAATTCGGAGAAGAATTTTAAAATTTTAATTGAAAGCGGAAGATGTTTCAGTTTCACTAAAAATAGTTTTTTTTGGAAAAGCCGGAAACTCTCAGAAATTGAAAAAATACAAATAATTGGTGATTAATATAATTAATCAGGTGAGAATGATTCATTTATACATATCAGGTCACTAAGATTTTTAGACCACAAAAAATGTTTCCCGGTAAAATAAGTTTAGTAAGAAGTTTCATTGTAAGAATCAGTTTCACAATATTTATTTTGTCTTATTTCACGTGAATGACTAGACTGATTACAAGAACGAACGAGAAGAAAAACAGATAGCCAGTGAAAATAATCATGGAAATAACCGGTTTCAAATAAAAAAAGCATTCTTGTTCAACAAAATATTTTCTTATTTCCTCCAGTATGTTCTTTAGTTTCAAGGTGGAACCGTTTCTATATAAATATCGGGTCATAACATTAAAAAACACTCAAATGTCGTCTAATAACCTAATTATTTTTACAAGTATGATGCTTTGTGCAGTTCTACAAATAACTATATTCTATCCTTCGAGTTCTGAAGCTGTTAGTGCAGAAATAAAAGGACGGCGGAAAAATATGAAGAAAATTCGAGGTGTCGAGGGACTTCTTTGATTTATCTTGTTAAATAATTATCTTGAATAATAAAATATTTCTCGGGAAAAAAATAGATTTTTTTATGAAAATGACGCGCCGGATTACGGCACCTTTTTAGCACCGGCGCGGCCAAAATTTCTCGACAATCTGTGGTGCTAAAAAGGTGAAACTTTAAGAGACGTTTTTTGCAAAAAGGCAAATAGGGTCGGACAACAAAAAAGGGTGAAATTTTAGAATCGGCTCAAATTTTTTTTATTGATACATGGATGGATGGTGAACATTTTCCACCATATTTTTTTTCATAAAATCGATGCACCAATTTGGTGGGGGGTGATGAATGCGAAAAAGGGCATTTTTTCAAAAAATCAGAACTCAGCTCAAACTTCATTATTTTTGATGATCAAAAAAGGATTTTGTAGCTCTTGAGACGCTCTTTACTCCTGAATTTACTAGAATTGCCGAAATCCAAAAATAAATTTTCAAAATTGATGGAAAAATTTTGACGCTAATTTTCCCCCCTTAAACGCCATTTCCGCAATTTCTAACTCGATCCATTCGATCCGCCTTGCAATTTTACGTCGGATTAGTCGAAAAAAACGGAAAAAAGGGGGGGCCTCAAAAAAGTTTGATTCCAATTTCTAATTTCCATTCTGACGCGCGCAACACACATGTGTGTATTTTGTGTGCGCGTGCTCCCACATATGTGTGTTGTGTGTTAGAAGCTTGAAATATACAAGGGTACTGTAGTGTGTGTAATTTTTTTTGTATTTTATTTGTAGATTTAGCATCTAGGGAGGTAAGAAAAACCCCGAAAGATTTTTACATGCAAAAATGTTTTTCCTGGGGGTAGACCTTTTTGAGATTTTTTTTGGTTCTGAATTTTGAAAAATTGTAACTTTACTTATAGTGGACGAAAAAAATCGAACATAAAAGCTAAACAAAGCTTACATTTCGCTCTATTAACTCAGCTCATGGACAGTTCTATGGACTGGAAAAATTATTGTAACAAAAATGGCGTTTAAGGGGGGAAAATCAGCGTCAAAATTTTTCCATCAATTTTGAAAATTTACAATTTTCCAAGCGTAACTCCTTGCCAGATTTTTCCTTTTCAAACTTGCTCTTTAGGCGTGGCTTCTTGTCAGAGCTGCTTACTAGGAGCAGTACCTAGAGATATTGGATCTTTTTTGAAGGCGCAACGACTTGACATAAAAACTAATCAAGAGGCCGTACCAAGTGAAAGTTCTTTGAAAAATTCAAAAAAATTCTTTCCGTGACTTATCAACCCAAAATTTGATTTCTGGGATGAATTAGTGTCCCATTTTCCCATATTTTTCAAAAACAAACATTTTCTGAAAACTTTATTTCTTTCGATTTTTTGAAAATTTTGTGGGTGAGGCTATACTTTTGTGGAGCAGTGTATTTCCGTATTGTTTTGAAAATATTGAAATCGATAGGTTTCCGGGTTCCCCGAAGTTCTGAACATCGATTTTATGCTTTTCTCTTAGTGTGTGTGTTTTCTGCAGGCTGCAATTTTAAGTAAAGTTAAAAACGTAAAAAAAGTTTACTGGATCGATTTTTTCACAGCATGAAAAATGTTATCTAAAAAAATAATTTTTGGGAAAAGTTTCAGGGAATCGAAAATGAAGTGTATGCGATTTCTATCAGCACCAGAAGAGCTGCTATGTCTAGCAACGTTGCGTGAAGAACTTTCACTTGGTACGGCCTCTTGATTAGTTTTTATGTCAAGTCGTTGCGCCTTCAAAAAAGATCCAATATCTCTAGGTACTGCTCCTAGTAAGCAGCTCTGACAAGAAGCCACGCCTAAAGAGCAAGTTTGAAAAGGAAAAATCTGGCAAGGAGTTACGCTTGGAAAATTGTAAATTTTCAAAATTGATGGAAACATTTTGACGCTGATTTTCCCCCCTTAAACGTCATTTTTGTTACAATAATTTTTCCAGTCCATAGAACTGTCCATGAGCTGAGTTAATAGAGCGAAATGTAAGCTTTGTTTAGCTTTTATGTTCGATTTTTTCGTCCACTATAAGTAAAGTTACAATTTTTCAAAATTCAGAACCAAAAAATCTCAAAAAGGTCTACCCCCAGGAAAAACATTTTTGCATGTAAAAATCTTTCGGGGTTTTTCTTACCTCCCTAGCTAAATCTACAAATAAAATACAAAAAAAATTACACACACTACAGTACCCTTGTATATTTCAAGCTTCTAACACACAACACACATATGTGGGAGCACGCGCACACAAAATACACACATGTGTGTTGCGCGCGTCAGAATGGAAATTAGAAATTGGAATCAAACTTTTTTGAGGCCCCCCCTTTTTTCCGTTTTTTTCGACTAATCCGACGTAAAATTGCAAGGCGGATCGAATGGATCGAGTTAGAAATTGCGGAAATGGCGTTTAAGGGGGAAAATTAGCGTCAAAATTTTTCCATCAATTTTGAAAATTTATTTTTGGATTTCGGCAATTCTAGTAAATTCAGGAGTAAAGAGCGTCTCAAGAGCTACAAAATCCTTTTTTGATCATCAAAAATAATGAAGTTTGAGCTGAGTTCTGATTTTTTGAAAAAATGCCCTTTTTCGCATTCATCACCCCCCACCAAATTGGTGCATCGATTTTATGAAAAAAATATGGTGGAAAATGTTCACCATCCATCCATGTATCAATAAAAAAAATTTGAGCCGATTCTAAAATTACACCCTTTTTTGTTGTCCGAGCTCCTTCATTAAAATTCACCTTTTTGCAAAAAACGTCTCTTAAGTATTTCTGGCGTTTTGATTCTATTCTATATAAACATTTTTCATTTAAAAAAAACATGTTCAAAGTTTTTTAAAAATTATTTTCAAAAACATTCACTAGCAGTCTTATTCGAATAGTTTTACTCTGAAAAATTTAATTTCTTTTTTTTGCAAATATATCAAAAGTGAACATTCTAAAAAAATCCAGATGTTTTTTAAACTAACATTTTTTGATGTTCAAAAAAATTGTTTATGAATTAAATTTCTGAAGATACACTTTTTAAGAAAAAAATAAACTTACAAGCAAGCGATGAAAATCACTAGAGAAATTCCAATTTTGAATCTCACTATTTCATTTTGAAAAGTGTACAAACACATAAATAGAATAGAATTCAATGAAAATGGGATTGATGTAATAGTACATTTTTGGGAAATGAAAAAAAAACAATAATTGAATGAGATTTTTTGTAGAATGAGAAATGGAATGAATTTATAAATCCCAAATGGGTTTTTTTTTGGAAATCGGAAGAAAAATCTTGGAATCGCATAAATTACTTGACCACATAAAAATGGATGAACTAATATCATTCAAAAGTTTGAATTTGATGGGTTAAAAGTTTTTAAGAGAAAAAAGAGAATATTCATATGGAATAACAGTGTAAAACATTGAGTAATCAACAAAATTTGAAAATTCTGAATCACTAATACTAAGAATCTCAAAAACAGAATTAGCATGAAAAAATCAGCCATCATTACCCGCGCCAATAATTATTCTTATTTTCCTTCTATTTTTTCTTCTTCTTCGATTCCATTGAGCATTTTCCCCTTTTCTCTTCTATTTTTTTGCGCTTCTGTTAAGCGCTTCTAGTCAAAGAGTCCCAAGCCAATTGCTCTATTTTCCATATACATATTTTCGAGCCAACAAGTGTTGCTCTTCCCCTACTGCTCTTTTTTCTTCTTTCTTCTCTTTTTTGCTACACACACAAAAAAAACGAGAAGCCACACCCCCAATCAATTAGACCACGCCCATTTTTCTGTGAAGCTTGAGCTTCAGCTGGTCTGGAAGAAGAAAAATTGGTCTGTTATTATTATTATTCATCATCATCTTCTTCATATTGTTGCTTTTTCAATATTCTTCTAGCCTTTATTTTAAAAAATATATATTATGATATTATTATAATGTGATATTGGGTCTTTGGTCAAATTGGAAAATAAAAATGCATGTACGGTATTTACAGCACGAACATACAGGCACTGTACAGCTTTTGCTGATGCCGCTTTCCACCGCGGCATCATTCAAGAGTAATCGAGTGTAAGTTTTTTTTTTCCGAATTTTCAAAAATTATTCCCAAAGTAAATTTTCTCTCAAGTTTTTTTTTTCTTTCGAAAAATCTTTCATGTTCACAATATACACACACACAAAACATTCTATCCTATCCAAAACGATCATTTTCGGCGCATTCCTATATTTTTCTCACACAACTATCACATTTCATTCATTCTACACTCATTTTTCCATGAAAAAATCCAACCAATATAAAATAAAAAAAGAAATGTGGCAAGAGAAAAACATTTCGACGAACCGGAAATTTGAAGCCTGCCAGAGTGTGAATAATTTTTATCTTCTTCTTCTGCGTTTTGTGTCCTTTTACTGGGTTGAACTTTGACACGATGAAAAAGAAAAACAGACATGAAGAGTTTAAAGGAAGACACTGAAAATCGAAGCAGGTCGATCAGTTTTTTTAGTCGGAATCAAACTAGTACAAAACTTTTGAACTTAGGGTGCCTATTTTAATAAGACTCGAAAAAAAATATTTTTTCGAAACTGCTCAATTTGGAAATTCAAAAATTTTCAAGACTAACATACACATTTTTTCAGGACCGCTGAAGATGGAGAGGAAGATTGTGATTCAGTGCCACTTCCAATTCAAACATTTCTTTGGCGACAAACAAAGTAAGTCAACTCACAAGCAAAACATAAAGAAAACAACAACAACAAAATAAGGGTCATAAAACTTTTATGAGATGATTTTTTGCAGCCCATTCCTTGGAGCGAAAATCGGAAAACTACACGAGGCTTCATGTGTTGTAAGTTTTTTCTAGATACTTTTCATGTTCCGAAAATAAATACGGAAAAAAGAGGATTAGTACCTGCCTAAATTGTAGTAGAAAAGCCCAATTTGTTTTCCCACACACAAAGACTCATCAAATCTTTCCCTTGGGGGGCATTTTGCAAATCAATGTTTTTCTGTGTTTCGTTGTTCTTTTTTAGTAGTCTGGTGAAAGGAGGAAGAATTTATGGGAATTGAAGAAAAAACTGGAAAAAAACAATGATTTGTGTATGGAAATGAGAAAAAAACGGCTATTCGAATGGGGCCTTCTTAAATTTTTTCAAAAATCAAAGTCTTGCAGACATTCGAACGTGTAGTCGTACAAAATATCCTCCACGGTTTATCACCGTCTCTGAGTGATGCACTTGCAAGTGTCTCCCGTTGGAAATTAATTCGAGCTGCTCTTCCACATGTTATTCAATGTTGTGGAAGTCTTCTTTCCGCAACTCAAGGCGAGAAAAAACTTCCACCATCCCTACAAAAAATCCTTTACATTCTACACTGGATGTTGATTGATTCAGCATCAGAATGTGCCGAGAGTTCGAGTACAACTCAAAAAGAAGAATTTCGAAATCAACAGGGATTATTCAATATATCAACTATTCAATTATTTATTTATCTAATTGCTCCGCTGGCGGATATAATAACTGAAGAAGAAATAACTGATAGTATTCGACTTGAGAGCGGACTTAAAATATGGCAGGCAATATGGCAGGTTTGTACTTTTCTCATCTATTTTTTTCCAAAATAAAAAAAATACACAAAAAAGTTTTGCATAAATAACAAATTGAGTTTCGTGCTTTCTTGGAGTATGAAAAAAAAGAAAAATAGAAGAAGTTGTTGTTTACCTTTTGACTAAAGTAATTTCTCGTAGATTTTCCGACAACTTCAGCATAAAAAACAACAACAAAAACAAAGATTAGAATAACTATAGAACAAGTAAATTTTGTTGCAGTTCCGACAACCGGATGTGTGGTGTTTTTCGGCGCCAGTCAAACAGCGTCGCGACGAACTTCCGATGATCACATTCGTCAAAAGACAAAATCCGCAGGCGGCTGTTGGACAAACAAATCAGGGAATATATTTAGGAGAGGATGAGAAACCTCGAAGACCTTCGATAATGGTGCCACCACCAAAACCACCAAGAACAGATGCGAATGTATTGAATGATAAAAAACGAAAAGAGGAAGAGGAAAAAAGAAAACAGACTAAAGATCATGTTGAAATTGAGATTGATTCAACTGAAAGACCTGGTGATCTATTGATTGATGTGACACCACCAACAACTTCGAAGAGTTTTGATAGAAATAGTTCAATTGTTCGTAGTGTTAGTGAATACAAAACAACTAGTTTCATACAACAACGACCTTACATTTCGAAAAGTCAAACATCCGATGCTTTTGATATCAGTCCAAGTACGTTTTATCAGTAAAAAATAAAAAATAAATACATTTCAGCCTCTGAAACATCAGCAAAAATGATCCAAGAAGTTGAAGAAGTTAAATTTGTTGATAACGAGAATTGTTCACTTTCTGGTGTATTTTATTGTGCTGATCAAGCGCCTCTTGTCAATCTTTCTGATATTTGCAGTGGTTTTTCTTTTGAACCATCAACAGATGTTCTTCCCTCAAAGACATGCCTTAATTGTGGATCTGTCTATAATATTGGTAGCTGTCCAACTTGTGCAAAACACCTATTTTTATCCGATGCTCCACCAGTCGTTTTAACGAGAGCATCAACAACTGAAGAAACTGGAAGTTCGTGTAGTCAACAAACAATGATTCCATCGGCTCAACCAACTGTGATACCAAGTTTAGAAAAATCGACTATTTTGAAAAACAATACACTTGAACCGAAACCGCCAAGTCTTCACAAAAGTCAGAGTTCAGAAGAAGAACAAGAAGAATCTCAATCAACAAATCCAACAGTTGCATCATATCTTGATGTTGCTGTAATTCGAGCACTTCTAATAACTCATTGGCACGAACAAGGTGTTCATTGGGCTTTGAGATATTTGTTGAATAGATTGGAAGAAATTCAAATATATGTGATGATTCGAGATGGACCAAGACAACGAAGTAATTCATTACCAGGTGGAGAGAGAAGACCATCTGTTTTGGCTGAACAGTTTCCAAATCCAACATGGGATGATTTGAAATTAGATGATAAAGATGATGGAAAAAGTCTCCATGTTGCATTTAACGATACAGCTGGAAGAAGAAAATCGTCAGATAATTGTAGATTGGATGCACCAAAACCATCATCAAGAAGAGGAAGTTTGAATACTTTGACTAGAAATCGCTCGAATCCATCACTAAATAATTCAATTGAAGTATTATCAATTCGAGAAGATATTGATGATAATGTTTCAAATGTTTCATCAAAATCAATTGAAAAAGAGAATACAAAATTGAATGCGGTGTATTTTCCTGAAGCACTTGGAAGCACAAATTTTATCGAGAAAGATGGAAAAATGTCTGCAACTGTTATAGTTCAAACTGTTAATCAAGTTATGGATCGTTGTACTGGAGTTCGTCAATGTGAATTAGCATTGAATATTGCCGATGTTCTTCTTCGAACACCTCTTGAACAAACAGAAACATTTTTTGTGCAATTGAATATTATGGTATTCAAGTAAGTGTTTTTCTTTGAGTAATTGAAAAATGATTGATTTTTTTCAGAATCTACCTATGCTTAGGATGTCCACATGGATGCAACGAAGGTGTAAAAAGTCAACACGGTGACTTTCTCCGCGCTAAAGCAAAATCAATTCTCGCTCACTTGGAAAGAGTTCAACCCGAAAAGTTCAAGACGATTCTGAATGACTATGTAGAAACATACGGAACTCAACAAGTTATCGATCTTCTTCATTCAATAACCGCATTCTGTAGATCAGAAATATCACAATCTGAAAATCGAAGGTGTTCGGAAAGTCGACTTCCGAGTTATCGAAATCGATTCAATGAAAAGGAAAAAGGAATAGAAGGAAGTATCATAAATGCAACATACAAAACACTAATATCCAAAATTTCAATGATGACAGCTGAATTGACACTTCCAGAAAATATGGTAACCATTTTCAAAAAAATTATTTAACATCAAGAAATGATTATTTCAGAGTCTTCAACAAGATGTTCGAATGTTGGTCAATTTTGTTCAAGAACATCATGGAAATCCATTCAGACGAGTTGGATTGTCAGCATTGATTGATGCAATAAGTAAACCAGTTGTCGAGTTAGTTTCTTTTTCTACTTTTTTCTTCAAAACTTCTATCAAGTGTGTGTGATTTTCTATTCGGTAGCTTCTAGCTATTTCTTGTAAAACTTTATAGTATTTCATCTTCTCCTATTTCTTCTACACCTATCGCTTCTTCTTCTTCTTCGTCATACAAAATCAAAAAACCAGCAGTGAGATCACAATCATCAAAAAATCCCAAAAGAGTACGATTGAGGATTCCTCATATTGCTTCATTCAATGAGTAAACACAAATGCAACTTTTTTTTTCCACGCAACTATCAACTTTTCTGTTCGCATGATTTCAGTTCCAATACCCCAACCTCAAAAAAAATTCCATCGGAAAACTTTCATTTTTCAGAGAACCTCGAAAAGACGAAAGCAAAATCAGTCCAAAATCTGGAAGTGGAACAGATCAAGCATCATTGAGACGTGGATTATTCAAGAAAAAGGATAGAAGTGGCGGAACAACAAATGATGAATCAGAAGGTGATAGTTCACCATCAACACCAAGAACAGTTTCATCAATGGATGGAGATGGAGTGTCAAACAGTGCATATAACAAGAAAAGAAGTGCACCAAAATTACATTTCGCTTTCAATATTTTGAAAAATGTTCGGCCTGATAATATGGATGAAGAAAATTCAGACAGTGAGTTCAACGAGGAAGGTCAAGATGAACCAAGTACATCAGCTAAAAAACAAGTATCCAAAAAATCTCCAAGAACGAGGCTTCCAGTTGACTGTGAGTTGCTAGAACAATTTTTGTTTTAAAAATAAATCCAACTATTTTTTTCAGCAAAAGGCGGTATTCGACTTTGGGGTGCCTATATTCCTCCACCAATGTTTGTAGATATCAAGAAAATCTTTGATGGTGCAAAACGATTTGCATTTCTTTTGGAAACTGCTAAACCTGGAACATTTCCTGATGCTCCTTTAATCGCTGCTCTTTTACATTTGAAATCTCCGGTTTTAGCGAGAGCTGCACTCTTATTAGAATGTTGTAATTTTGTATCTCGATGCAATCGCGGTCAATGGCCAGAATGGATTCGATCATCACATCATCGAACATTTAGTTTAGGAGGACCATTAGCTAATCGAGGAACACCATCAGCAACTCGACGAATGCACAGTCTACAAAGAATGGCTGGCAGGTTCTTCTATCAATGGGCTGTTCAAATAGGTGAACAATTGGCGAAAATGATTGAACAAAGCGAGAAGAAAACTAGAAAAACAATTTTAATGGAAGATACAATGGAAGACTTTTTTGATGATGGATTAGTTAATGATTCATCTGGTGAAAAATGCCCAATCGCAGTTCAATTTATTGCTATTATGTTACTTCAAGAAATCACAGCGTTTCTTCGAGAAACGTTCAAAACTATTCCACGATCAAAAAATTCAAAACCACCAATGGGGAATTCTGGTTGGGATAAATTATTATCACATCGAAGATGGAGTATACTTTCGAATACTTTCAACGCACAACAAACAGGATCAGTCAATAGTATTACTGATATTAATTCATCAATTCATCGTGAGTTATTTTCCAGAGTAAACTTTCTCAAATGAAAAACTGAAACTATTTTTGAAATATTTCAGTAAATGACAAAGAAAGAAGGATAAGTTTATCGGCAGCCGAAGAAGATTCGCCACGTGGTTCAAAAGATGCAATTGATGAAATAAATGCTGTGGACAAAAAAGGTATTCTAATTTTCTTATTAACATTTTTCAAATAACCTTGGTCCAGTCTGCCATGTCCCTTATCTGCTTTTTTACAACATAATATATATCTCAAAGTTTAGAAAAGTAACGTAACCCAGCCCAGTCCATTCCATTCCAGCTTCAGGTGCAACTCCCTCACTTCCATCTCCTTTGCCTCCATCTGGTGCTGCAGCTCGTGCGCCTTCTCTTTCCGCCCGATTATTTTCACGTCAATCGACGCATGATGAATCGGGCGGTTCGGCGCACGGTTCAACAAAATCGACAACATACGTCCCTGATCCAGGTCTAGATTCATATGTATATGTAATAATCACACTATCTCACACTTCTGCACGTCAATCTTATATGTTCTTTCTCTCTTTCTATATTATTTTCTATGTTTGTTTGTGTGTTAATGTGACTGACTTCTATATGAGTTCTAATTTTCCCCTATCCAAATACGTGTTTAGCATCACGTCATAGCACACATTTCAGTTTTCTTACACATACAAACACAAGCACTTCGAAGTGTTGATATTTTTTCGAAAAAATTTGAAATATTTTCAGGTCGTCGAATTGCAACTGGTCGACAACGTTTACTAAAACGTGGAACACCAATGGCACCCGGAAGTCAACCATCTCTTGAATCAAGTCACAAACGAAAATCGATTAGGAATCGTAAACCTTCGAAACAAAATCATGAAGCACAGCAAACAACAGAAGATGAAAAATCAGATGGAAGTGAGTTTCTTTTTTAAATCTCTCAGATCTTCCGGTCAGCTGCCTAGATCCTTCGAATATTTAAATAAAAATAAATTTCGCGTGTAAAGGTACTAGCCTGGCATCGCTGTCACCAATTATTCAACGAGTTCGCGCACAAAGTATGCGCTCATCAAATTTGCTCGTTATGTTTCAACATGCTATTCCGGAAATTGGGACGTTCCTTGAAGAGGGTAAAACCTTAACCCAAAGTGTACCGTTAACCCTAATAATCCCCCTTATTTTATTACCATTATAATTGTGATAACTCAATCCTAATATAAACCTACTGATATTAAAAAAAAGAATGAAATGCAAATGATATGTTTTCAGCTGGATCAACAATTCCCCATCCACAACAATTAGCTGCTCGAGAATCATTGAAACCAACAGATGATGGATTACAAAGTCCTGTGGAACCTATTCATCCAGTCGTAGTTCCACAATCAAATCCGGGAAGTTCACATAGTCAACAGCAACATACTGGAATGATGACAAAAGTATCGATGGACGACGAAGAACAACAAATGTTGACAAATCTACCGTGGATAAAAGTTCTGATAAAATTTACCAATTCTCTTGATCTAAACTGTCAACATGATGGATTTTGTACTCAAAGATGTTTTCAACGTGTACATCGACAATGTTATCGACTTATCGAAGGATTATCGACACTTTATGGTTCACCGAAAAATGGAAAAACAAGAGTTGATCGAAGAAAGATGTTAGCCGAAAATTGGCAATCAAAACAACAAGCATTGCGTCGAGTAAGTGTATATTTAAAGTCTTGGCTATGAAAATCTTTAGCAAACCGAGTCAAAACCATCTGTTCCGGTAAGTCTCACAATATCATACATATTACCTAGAAATGTCACTTATTGTAAAAATGTTTCCTGATCCTATAACATCCACTTCTAATATATACATATCGTATTTGATCACGAGTGCTTTTGAAAATAGTATGCAGACTATTGATTTGAAATCTTGACTTTTTCAGAGTATTCATACCCGACAATCTGCTGCAGTTCCACGACGAGAAAGTGCAATGGTTGGACAACCAGAATTTGCGAGCAAAGCAATAAAAGCTCTTCTTATGGAAAAAATGATGCAGGAAAAAGAAAAGGAAAAAGAAAAAGAGAAGGAAGAGAAGGATGCACTCAAAAAACAATCAGTGGAAGCGGATAGACATTCAGAAGATACAGAAGAAGATGAACAAATCCCAGAGAAAAACAAACAAATGTTACAGTATCTACGATCTTTAGTTCTAAAATTGGTGCACACTCCGATGTCAGCGGTTTTGAAATCGTGCCTTTTATTGAATATTGAACAACATAAACAGATGATCGAAATTTCATGGAAATTATTGATTCATGAAGATCCACACGTTGTTGCAAGTGCCGCTTCGATGTTTATTGTTGCAAGTGTTCGAAGATCCGAAGATGCATTGAGTATCATGAAAGCTGCTTTCGAATCAGAAATTGCAACAGTTCGAACAAGTGCAATTCAAAGATTCTACACACTTTGGAGAAATCGTTTTCATGCTTGGTTGAAAATGGAAGACGGTGCACAAACATCATTCAAAGTTCCACCACCTGGAATCGATTTCACACTACCTTCCCCAGCTATCGGTCAAAGTCAACTTCCAGTCGTTGATCCACCATGGATGCCTCATCTCAAAACAAAAATTGAGGAATTATCATTGAAAGAAGAAGAACAAGCAACATCTCAAACAATTATGACAATGACAAGAACAAGAAGAAAACAAAAACAAGAAATGGTGAAAAGAGCAGTTCGAGAAGCTGAAGAACGACAATGTGAACAGAGACAGCTATTCAGGCTTCGAAGTTCTGCTATTGTTTCATTAGCTGCTTATGAACCGGCTCTTTTCCATCATCAACAAGAGAACAGCGAAGGTAATTTTTTTTAAATTCTCACAATCAGGCAGAAAAAAATTAATCTTGATTATTTGCAGAATCTGAAACAAGTCATCAACATACTCGTCATATGATGCCAGTTGCTCAACCATTATTCCCATCTTCACTACTTTCTGTAGTTCCAATGATAATTGAAATGCTCGATGATCCACAAGTTGATAAAAATGGTGTATCAGTTGGTGACACTGCTAAGAAAGTTATCTGGACATGTATTGTTGAAGATCCATCTTTATTTCTTCGCCACTTTTTAGAAAAACTGACAAATCGAGATAGACAAGTTTTGATAAATGAGTTTTCGCCAACTCCAGCTTATGTGAGTTTGAAAACAAAACTATACCGAAAAATCGAAAAATTATTTGCAGGAACAACTGATGTCTCAACTTCGTAAATTAGTTCTGCGATTCCATCCTCTTCCGAGTCAAGCAGCACATTCTCTATTAAACTATTTATTTGGATTCGTAATGCATTATGTTCGAGCACAATGTGAAGGATCAGAAAAAGCAATTGGTATGGCTTTATCAATCTGCTGGTTGCTTTCTCCAAATATTCATGGGCTTTATTTCAAAGACCTCAAACAGACCTTGAAAAAAGAACAATGTGATCAAGCTTTAATGATAACAGCAAATGTTCCATCGGCTAAGAAAATCATTGTTCATGGTCTTGATAGCAGTGCTGGTGGAATTCCAAGTCAATTTCCAGTTCATGAAGATACACAATTCCAACAAATTCTCAGTGATTCTCTTGAATTTTTCAACATCGAAGAAGACGAAGTCAACAACTATTTTCTTACTGATACAAAAACCGGCGTGATTCATTTGCCTTCAGCTTTTGTTCGAGATTTCTACTTTTTCCATCGATCATTTTATCCACAATTAACTTTGGTCAAAATTCCTGCCGAGCAAGCATATAAAAAGATGCGCGAGACAACTTTCAATCAGCGTTTCATCGAAGTAGGAAAAGTTCTGCTGACTCACAACATTCTCAAATACAGTCCTCAACATGTGGTGAGAACAATTTCACTAAATTCTTTTTAAAAATTATTTCCTAGTATTTTTAGATTGCCCAACGTGTATTTTTCTTACATGACGAGTTCACACATCTTCCATCATTTCCAAGAAAAAGTTTGGAAACGTGTTTTGGAATGTATTATGGACCACTTGGTGATCAACTCAAAGCAATGGAATCAATGCATAAATTCGTTTGGGCCAAATTAATGTCAGATATGTTTGAGAAAATGGAAAATGCGTTTATGTTTGCGGATTTGCATCTTTTCATAAATGTTATCAATGGAATTATGATAATGCATTGTGAAGATGTTTTAATTCTTCGAAGATGTGCAGCTACTTACATCTCAATTTCGATTCATTTCAACACATTATTTGCAAGTCAAGGCTTTTTTCTAATAATGCCTACATTGCTTCGATGTTATAGTCAACGACAAACAAATCGAATTTTCTGTCAAGTCATCGAATTTATTTGTCGTCAATTTTATACTTTACATCGAAAACCATTTTTATTACAAATGTGTGGAGCAATTGCAAATATAATTGATAACAACAGTAATGATTTCGAGATTAATCCAATGAGAGTAAAAGCAAAATATTGGTTCAATCTTATAAAGAAAATGGAAGATATGACTGATGAAGATCCATTAGATATTCTTGGTTTGGTGCCATACGATAAACCACTAAAAGCACTTGATCTTTGTTATCGAGATGATCCAAACACTTTTTGTGTTTTGACAGATGCAATGGCAAGTTGCATTTGTGTTTGTGCATTTGCTCCAGAAAGTAAACGAAGTCATCATATGCTGGTTAGTTCACTAAAAACGGATAAGAATACCCATGTTCATTTTTTCAGCTTATTATGCACGCAATGTTACCTCATATGATGCGCCGACTTGAAGAAGACACCCATGTCGCTGGAAATTCCCCAGCCTCTGTGAAACACGAGATTTCACAATGGATAACAATGGCAGTTGAAATGAAAGCTTTGATCAACAGTTGTGAAAGTTTGGCGCGTGGTCCACAAAGAGCTTTCGATTTGGTGAATACGGTAGCCGAAAGAGGGAAAAGTTTTGTTGCGGATTCACCACAATTTTTCGATCCACCAACTACTAATGATGATGAGAATACAAGACCGTATCATGTGTAAGTTTTTTTTTCAAATAGAATTTGGTATCTCAATAACTGTTTGCTTTCAGAAAAGAAAAGAGAAGTGTAGCTGTTGGTTGGGAAGCTGCTGAAGTAGAAGAACAACAAAAAGAAGCCTACAGAAGACCAAGAGATATTCTCTTACAATTAGCTGCTGTATACATCGAAACATCATCAGTTCGTTTAAAAGAACTAACAAAACTTGGAGCAAATTTGGAACATGCAAAAATACCAGATGTTCTTGATCATAAATGTTATGTCAAACTGGGCGAAGTGGCACTTGCATTACTCAAAATTGCACCATATGATTTAACAACAATGACATGTGTTGGACTACAAAAATATTTCCAAGCAATTCTTCCTGTCACAGATTGGTCAATCGAATCAAATCGAAGTGCTCTAAATATAATTTTGCGAAGACTTGACAAAACTCTTGCAAAAATCGCGAAACGTCAAAGTTTCCGGCGAAGAGTGAATTGGACTGCACTATCATCTTGGATAAGTGGTATTTGTGATACTTTGAATGCTTTTCCATATATTGCTCATCTTCATCCATTGAAAACAATCACTCAACTTTGTCTTCGTATAATGGTTGGAGATCCATGTTTAGATGATGGTGCTTCATCAACAGCACTTCATCCATCAACAGTTCTTCATCCAACAACTCCACCGCAAGTTTTCGCAAACTGCGTTTTGCGACTAACGACAATTTTGATGCAAGCTTTAGGACAGGTTAGTGAGAATATCAGAACAAATAATAATTTCAACAATTTCAGTTTGCATTTTCCTTGGACTTTGTTACATCAACCGAAGGAATGGGAGTATCATCTGAACGTCTTGAAGCAGTTCTATGTCATGTTCTTATCCCATTGTTTTTACGAGTTCACAATCATCCAAAAGAACAATCAATTTTCCAAGCAAAAGATCTTGCACAATGTCTTTCAATTATGCAAAATGCAATATCTCCGCCATTGGTAAAACAAAGTGCTCCACCATTAATTAGTACATCAACATTGACAACAAGTTTTATTCGTGGTGCACAAGATGTAACCGGAAGACAAGGAAGTGTATCAGTAACTGATCGAGGACATTCAGCAACTGTTTCAACACATCGGATTGTTCGAGAAAGTGTTTGTCAATCAATTTATTTAGCACTCAAAGTTTTGATGTTAACCTTTGGAAAATTGTTGACAACAATGTGGCCAAGGGTATCGAGAATAGTCAAAGATTTACTTGCAAAGAAACCAGGAGCAGCAAGTGCAGTTGCATTTGTCGATTTCTTACTCAATTCAAATCTACCAATTGCTCTTTTTATTCTTCCACAAATTCAAAACAAGATGAAACAAAAACCAGGAAATGAACAAGAAGCTGCATGGCAAGCTGAAATACTTGAAAAAATGGAGGCAAACTCACATATTATTGTGCCAATTCCAGTTTTAATTATGAAAACACATCAAGAATTACAACAACTAAAAGAGGAATTATCAACAAAGGCAATGGAAATGACAAGAAGTTATACACCAACAATGGCAGATCCACATTCAGATTCTTCTGCTGCTTCAACTGCTCCACGTGGTGCAGCTTCTCGTCAATCAATTGATCGTCGTGCAAGTATTCATACAAAGAAACATTTACCAACAATGAAAGAGGACAATGTTATTCCAGAAGATGTTGAAGATGAAACAGTAACCGCTGAATCACCAATAAACAGTCGAGTTATCAAAAGTCCAAGTGTTCCATTCAATAAATTGCCACATTCCTCTTCTCGAACTCGTTCGGTTAGCGGTTTTGGAATGTGGCGAAGTGTTCGACGAAAATCGAAACATCAAAATTCACAAGATGAATCATCTGATGAAAGAGGATCAATGGAACTACACGATTTATCATCATCTAGAATAACAGAGATTCAGAAAACTCCAAATCGAAGATCGACAGAAGCATTGGTTTTACCTCTTCATGAGAGTATTGATACAAATCGTCATAGATGTGAGTTACTTTTTGAAAATTTAGATAATTGAAAAATCAAACTCTCGTTAATTACAACTAGTTAACTTTTGTTTTTTTTTTTGAAACTTTAGTTCCTCTTTTAAAACAAGCTAATCAGTAAGAACGAGTTTCCCAAAAATGGCTTCTTCAGACTAGTTTAGTTTCTATCCAAAGTTCCCTTCAAATAATATATGTATGTCTTGGCATGTTTTTATAATTTCCCAAAGAATCCCTTCATTCCCCTCCCCCCAGACTTCAACCCCAACCCAAAAACCTGACCTGATCCAAATCCAACTCCAATCATTTTCCAGTTGTTTCATTCTCCACACCAAAAAAATCCATCAACGGCGACAACAACAGCGACGACGTTTTTCAAATAACCGAACAGCATCAATTAGTATAATACGGGTGTAACTGAATAGGTATTGTAGAATAAAAATATCAAAATATTTAGTTGTTTGTATGATCAACTTGTTCCCACTTACAATTAAATTTATAAATAAAAATATCATTTTTTTTCTCGGGCAAAACACAAACTCAACAAAAACAACAAGAATAATAATAACAAATAAAACAATCATTCAATAATTTCTTCTTTTATATCCTCATCCACGTATCGACGTTTTTTTCCACGTTGTTTCTTTTTTTCGTCGATTTTCATCTTTTTCTTTGGTTCCGGAATTTCTTCAATATCAGAATCAGAATCATGACGTTTTCGCGAATTTTTAGCAGCAGATACTTTTCGTTTTTTAGTTGCTGGTTCTTCGTCTTCTTCTTCCTCATCATCATTTTCAGATTCCTGTTCAGAGTTTGAATCTTCTCCAGCTTCTCCAGTTTTCATATCATCCCACAAATTTTCATCATCATTATCTGAAACGTCTTCCTCTTTATATCCATTTGAGTTCATTCGACCATATTCTTCTTCGTCTTCATTGATTTCTTTTTTGGCAACATTTTTATTGTTAAGAATTGAGAGATCATTTCGAAGAAGAACACGATTGCATTTGGTTTTGAGATATATCTGAAAACATAATATTGGTGTTAGGATTTGAGAAAATGGGTGAATCGTAGAACAGGCCCCCACCAATGTCATTTTAAGCCCCCACTAGTCAGACATATTATAGGTCCCCACCTTATTATGGTAAGAAATCTTATTGGTGGGGACCTAAAATTAAGTTGACACGTGGGGGCTCAAAATGATAGTGGTGGGGACCTTTTTTCCGAAATACCCTATGATCGAAATAAAAGCCCCCAACTCTATTAAAATTATGTGAAAATAGGCCCCCACATACAAATATAAGTCCCACCCCAATATAGGTCCCCATCCAAAAATAAGTCCCCACTTAATCATTTTAGGTCCCCATTTCCATTGAGTGGGGACTCGGTGGGGACTTTTACTTGTTGGCGGGGGCTTACTTTGAGGTGGGGGCTATTCTGCGATTCACCCGAGAAAATATCTGAAGAAAAATAACCTTATGAATAAGTTTTTTCGTTTGTAAATCATGAATTCGGAGGAATCGATCAATTCCAACCGAAGCACAAAGTGGAACAGTTGGATGTCCTTCAATACTTCGAATTGAACCAGCTTGTCCTTTGAATTTGCAGACTGGATGAATTTTACTACGCAAATCGAATAAGCCCATTTCTCCAATTGAATTTGCAGCCAACACATAATTTTCACGGAATGTTAAACCGGTTGACATAATTGGATTTTCCATGAATTTCATTTGTTTCACTGGTCTTCGTTGAGCTCGAGGGTCATACAGCCTCATTTCATGAAGTTTTGTAGCTTCTAGAATTGTGTTTTGACCAGGGATGAATCGAACATCAGTGCACATTATTGGGATTTCCAGTCCGAGCATATCATTTTGCACATTCCTCGCAGACCATGTTTGTTTGTTTGTAGTAAGATCCCAGGTTTTGACAAGATTCTTGGTTCCACCAGTAACCACTTGGTTTTCATTTCCACGCATCATTGAAACTCCTGGACCAGCTTTGAATTCAGATAATTGTTCACCTTCTTCGTTCCAAGTTTTAACTTCACCACTTTCAACGCAGGTGACATATTTATCACTGGAAAACGATTTTTCAATTTTTGAAGAACCTCCATTACTTACTCATATCTAAATAATCCCTTTATGGCACCACTTCCACCTTCAACACTGAACAAATCAATTTTTTCTCCTTCATCCACGCTGAACAAATTCAATTGTCGATTCATCCTAGCGATCAAAACTTCTGTTTGCAATTCATCATTCCAAATCATCGAGGTTACTTCATCTCTTTTAGGCTCCAGTGATTTAATTTCACACAAATTTTGAAACGAATTCTCCTTCAAAATGGCGCCTTTGAAGGCACCTGTGGTAGCGCCAATGTAACAGTCCATTACTCTGTAAATTATTAATAGAAGAGAGGGGTTGTAAAAAACGATTGTGAAGTTTTTAAGAGGAAAATAAGGGCGAAAACTATTTTTCCCACGTAAAAAAAACGAAAAAAAAATAGAAAATGCAGTGTCATTTGATGGAATGTCGTTGGCAGTGAAGCAAATGCGCTCTATCTAATACACACTTTTGAATTTTTATTTTTTTCAGTTTTTTTCACGGGCGAAAAAAAGAAACAAATTTTGTGATTGCGGACCGTTGACACGTCAGTAAAACGTGTCACTCATTTCGAAAAAATACCGATTTCACCCATCCTAGCCAATCACGTAATTACACGTAGCTAAAAGGTACATGACACGCCCCTTTTTTTCTGCCAAGTCCGCAGTGAGAAAAGTGTACACGTTTTGTTTCATTTTTTCGCCCGTGTTTTTTCAGTCTTTCGTAGAGAACGGATAGAAGAAAGTAGTGTGATGTTATTTTCGAAATTCCTAATTGTAGAACAAACAATAATTTATTCAGTTCATAGAATAATAATTTAAAATCCGTTTAGCTTCTCTTAATCCCGATTCAGCTGCTCCAACTGTTGTTTGATACATTTGTGGAGAAGTGTGCTCGCCGGCAAAACAAACTAGAGGGCTGAAAAATCATTCGAGCTTAGAAGTAAAATTAATTAAAGTGGAATATTCATACCGATTTTCATCAGAAGTGATTGGCGCCGTAAGATTTTCAATAGTATTTTGTTGATATGTGTCAGACTTGAGATATGAATAACTACCCAATGCAAATTCATCGTAAATCCAACTGTGGCGAAATACCCGAATTGCTTTGCTGATAGAAGGAAACTCGCTTTTTAGATTTTCTTGGAGGAAATCATTGATTGCATCTAGAAGTTCTTGATTTTTCATAATTCCAACTTCACTCGGCCCATTGTCAGCAATCCAAGCTATAAGAATATTTGAAGCCCACGAACTTGGTTGGAAAACCATCAAATTCTCAGTCAATTTTGAAAATCTATCAGGATATTTCGATTTTGGGGCGATCTGAATTGTTGAAACATTTTCTGGCCACCATGGATTCTTATACTCCAAGAATATTTTCATATTTGATCCAAATCCCATATTTTGAATAGCTTGTTGTTTATCAAAAGGAAGTTCAGGCGAGAACATTTTTCTTGAGAATTGTTTTAGATAACCAAGAGAACTTGTGACAATAACATGATCATAAAACAGATCAGTGTTATTCTCAAGACGAACACGAATTTTTGAATCGTTTTCTGACAAACAATAGTTGATATTCAATACTTTCGAATTCAACAACACGTTTTTCATTGACACTTCACTTTTGAATTTCTCTAGAATTTTTTGAAATCCAAATTTATTCAAAACAAGTGAATCTTCATCATCAGTTCCATCGTCCCATAAAGTTATATTTTCCAAAGCTAACTGTAAAACACATCCATTTCAATTTCAATTGAGAAAGTTCACCTCTCCAACTGGCGAAGACCATTCTGTTTGGAAGAAGTTGCAAAACATGAGTTTGAGTTTTTTGAAAATTTCCGCATTCTCTCGAGCAATATTTGTTTTCTCTAGAAAAGCTTCAAAATGCTCATTTATTCTCAAAAGAACAGATCGAGTTTTGAGTTTCTCGCAAGATTCAGCCTCTCGAAATAATGTCTCATTGAGCGAATCAATGAACAAATTCCAAATCGAGTTTATTCCACTGTTAAATTTAGAAAATCATTTGCATTAAAATAAACAATAAGTTTACCTGCTAACAACTTTTCCATCCACAAAAGTTATGACATTTTCATCCAGCATAAATAAATCGGGAACTCTTTCTTGTCCCAACTCATTTTTCTGCACAATATCAAAAATTTCATTATCAATTCCATTCAAATATTCGGCGCCGTGTTGAAGATAACCATTTTCTGAAAAAAAAACATACTTCAAATTTTTTGAAAATGAAAACAGTGCTACCATATTCAAAAGGATATACACGTCCTCCTATTCTATCAGATCCTTCTAAAATTGTATATCGAATCGAGTTCTCTTCAAAAAACCGCGCGGCTCTCAAACCAGCCAAACCAGCACCAACAATTCCAACATGGATGTCACGAGGATCTGATTTCTGAAATGAACAATTTTGAAAATATTAAAAGGCAGATTAAAAAAATTCCAACTCATGGTCCACGTTGAAATAAATTGCATTTGCATTACATTTTTTTCAAAAAAAAAAAAACAAACTCACTTCGTAATTTTCTAAACGCATAAAATAATCTCAAAACTTGGAGAAAAATGAGGAGAAAAACAAGAGAGTGCAAAAATAGGGCAAAATGAGAAGAGAGAGCAGTTGGTTAGAATAATTGGTTCAGTGAGTGAGTCATATGAACTAGTTGAACTTTGAGACTTTTCGAGGATTTTTTTTCAAAAACAAGGAAATGTTGATACAAATTTTTATCATATAAAAATAGATATTTTTACAACATGTCCTTTCTCATCAAAAATCAACCCAAAATAACAAACAAACAAACCTTTTGAGATGAAGAAGAAGAAGAAGACAAAAACACCGAAATTTGAAGAACAGGAGGCATGAATGATAACGAAAAAATCACCAAAAATGTTTATTTTCATGTTTATTTTTGATAAGAAGCCGTGTATTTTGTAACCCTCTTTGTGAATTTGAATTTGAAATTTAAAAGAGAAACAACTTCCCTCCTTTTTTAATCTGCCTTTTTTCGTTAAATTCTCATTCCAATTTTTTCAAATTCTCTAATTATAGAACAAAAAACCGGTTATATGAGAATTTCTAAATAACACATTGATTTTTTAGAATACATATTTTACAATGGTGGTAAAATCAAAGTTAGCCGATATTCAAATTCCTAACAAAACTTTTCATGATTTTTTATTTGATGAGTGGAAACAATTTGAGAACGATGTGGCAATTGTGAGTTTGAATTTGAAAACCAAGTTTTGATCTTTTTCATAAAGAGAACAACTACAGATTGACAATGAAACTAAAATTCAATACACATATCAAGAAATAATGGATAAAGCAAAGTATATTGCAAAAGCTTTGATATTTTTGAATGTGGAAAAATCAGAGATTGTTCTTCTTGCAATGGATTGGTCACCAGAAGCAGTTTATATTGCTCTTGGTGTAAGTATGGCTGGTGCAGCATTTCTTATTGTTAGCCCAAAACTTCAATCATGGGAAATGCATTTCACTGTCGGAGAAAGTGAAAGTCGTTTTGTATTTTCTGATCCACTTGGATTACGGGAAGTCGACAAATTAATGAAACAATTACAAAGAGAATATCGAGTGATTTGCACGGGATCTCGAGAATTTGCATGTGGACATCCAATTATTTCCGATCTATCATTTGCAGCATCTCAAAATCTTCCATTTCCAAAAATTGATCCTGAATTGGATATTGTTTATTTGCCATATTCAAGTGGTATTCATGGAAAAAGAAAAGGGATTTTGACAACTCATAAAATTATGGTGGCAAAAACATTGGCAATATGGAAGTGAGTAAAGTATTTTCATGATTTACCCAAAATAAAGTTCATTTTTTCAGTAAAGAAAATCATAATGAGTTTCAAAATCAAGGTAAAATAACAATGACAATGATACCATTTCACAAACAACTGGGACTTGATGCAGTTTTATGTGCTCTACTCAATGGTCTTACTGTAGTTGTTGAAAGAACATTTTGTGTTCATACATTTTTAACTTGTATTCAAAGATATCGTATAAAATCAATTCATTTGACACCGTATATGATGAATTTAATGATTTATGAAACAGAAAATCATGATTATCAAATTGAAGATCTTGAATGGATTGTAACTGGAGCAGATGCTGTTACTCAAAATTTATATGAAGAGTTTATCGAAACATTTCCATCTGTCAAATACGTTACTCAAAGTGAGTTCTTGAAATTTTATTTATCAAAAAATATTTTTCTATTCCAGAAAAGAACATTTTTGTGTTTTTAACTAATTGTAAGTTCAATACATTTCCAATTTTTTCCAGCATATGGTATGACTGAAATAGGCCTGATTGCTCGAAACTATGAAAACAAGTTTAAAAATTCATGTGGACAACTTGCTGCAAATCTCGAACTTAAAATTGTTGATATTTTAACTGGCGTTGAACTTGGACCTAAACAAAAAGGACAAATTTGTATCAAAGGAATTGCTGCAAATTCGCCATATTTGAATAATCCAGAAGCAACTTTTGAACATTTTATTGAAGGTTGGAGAAAAACTGGAGATATTGGTTATGTTGATGAAGATGGTGATATTCATATTGTTGACAAATTAAAAGAGATGATAAAAGTATTTGGGTATCAAGTAACACCAAAAGAAATCGAGACATTACTTCAAACTCATTCAGCTGTTGAAGAAGCTGCTGTTGTTGCAATTAATAATGATGTATCAGGTGAAAGGCCCGTTGCTTTTGTTGTTCTCAAAAAAGGGCGAATTGCAACAGAGGAAGATATATTAGATTACGTCAATCGTAAGCGTTTTTTCTTTATAATTTAATTACTTTGGAATCATTATAAAATTTCGAAATCCATAACAAATCAGAGAAAAAAGGCATATTTACAGATCGCGTCATCCGTTATAAACATCTAATTGGTGTTAATTTTGTCAAATTTCTTCCGAGATCACCTTGTGGAACTCTTCTTCGTCGACTTTTAGCAGAAGCTGCAGTTTTATCAGTTGCCTCAATTAGCGAAGTTGAAAAAGAACTTCTGAGCCCAACTACTAAAGTGTAATTTTTTCTGAATAACATATTTGATCTCGATTTCAATCTGATAAAAGTTCCAACGCTAATTAACTTGATTTCTTTTTTTAATGTCATCACTTCGCTTTTCTGTGGTTTAAAGCAAAATAAATTTTTCTGAATTCTCTTGATAATTATAGTGTCATTTCTGAAAAAAAAAACTTAGCAGCGTCAGAAAGCTAGCTTTTATTTTCGAAATGCTGTGGCAAGTTATTATCTTTTTTCATTTTTTAGTACTTTTTATTGGGGTTACGGTTCAAAGTGTATTTTTTCAATTTGTTGTCATTTCTCGTGTTTATGATGGCAACACAAGAATACTTTGTGGTATTTTGGGATCTTCACAAGTTTCATTGTGTTTTTCCTATTTTTTCGCAATTTCACGATGTTGGGCAATGGGATTTCTTTTTGAGAATGACATGTGTAATCAATCAGGTATGATTTTAAAAAGTTTGTAGTTACACAATATTCAAATTTTCAGTCTGGAACACTGTGTTTCGATATCTTCACAGATATGGTGAATTTGGTGTGGTGTTCTCGATTTTTACTTTGTCTTTGGGTTTGTAGATCAAATTTTGTTCTTTCTAATTTATTCTTCCAAAGTTTCAGATCGGCTCATTTCGGTAGTTTATATAAACTTACATAGTTCAAAACTTTATAAGCTTATTTTCACATTATTTCTAATTGTCAAGTGTCCATTATTTATGATTTATGTGTATGGTTTGAATACAAAAAACAATGGAGATATAGTTATTCTATTTATGTTAGTATTCACTTTGTTTTTATCAATTACGTTGGTGGTTAGTTTCTCTTTTCTCCAAACGTAACATGTCAAATGACCTATAATTATCGATAATTTGAGGTTAAAAATAACTTTTTGCAGCTCGTGATCATGCTGAAATGTCTTTCTAAACATATTTATTACAAAACACAAGGCACATTGCCACTTAACCAACGATTCCAACTCTCTCAAAACTACGAACTTTCCAAAAATTTAATTAGACCCATTTTCATTAGTCTAATCATCAAAATCACTCTTCTCCTCAGTTTTTGGCTTCTATATTTCAGAATTATTCCATTAGATTTACAATATCATTTTTTCTCAATTTGGAACCTGATATTCAATTTTGATACAATGCTTTTCCCTATTTTATTTTTATGTTCTGATAGAATTTTCGGAAAAATGGTGAGTATTCATATTGTGATGAAAGACAATCAATTTTTCATACAGGTCCGAAAATTTGTTTGGCGAAAAAATAAAGTGATGGGAATTCAAACGTTGAGTGGACTAAATATTCAAAAAACTGACAATCAATGCTCTCATTTTGGATCATTGAATAATGAATGGAATGCTTGAGAAAATGATTTTCGAAGCTGTTACTAAGAATAACCTCTGAAAATTCCCCCTCGAAAAGCTAATTTCTTTACCTCAAAACCAATCACATAACAACAAAAAAAAGAAAAATTGAATTTTCCCATAAATTATCTTTCAATAACAGTAAATAAACACGTCAAAACCAATTTTCTGATAAATTTAATTTTCTTTTTTGTAAACAACTGTATTAGGCAATGAAGCTATTTTTGTAACTTTTTTGAAAAAATGATGTTATAAATTAAATCTTCTGCTTTCCAAAGACTGACGGACAAACTCCCACAAAAACACCTGTTTTTTGCGCAGCTGATTTTTTCTTTGGGTTTCAGTCAACATTTTTCTCATATTCATTTCTGAAAAATGGGAAATTATACTAATGAAATTGTTGTTCTTGTGTTTCAAGTTGTGATAACTTTGATCGGCCTATTTTTTGCAATTTTTGCACCAAAATGTATATTTTCGGTACCTCGTCATTTTTTTGTTGGACATCAATTGTTTTTTATGATTTATGTTCTAACATTCTTGAACCCTTTCATGTTCCAATTTCTAACAACTTCTGAATTTATTATGAATACTGTAACTTTCGAATTTTTCTCAACTGGATTTATAAATGGTATTTATGTTATGTTCATTCATCGATCATTGTGTTCTATTGGTTTACATATTTTGGGTCTCAGCTCATTTTTAGTTGTTGCACTCGTTCTTTTTATAGCTATGAATATTTGTGAATGGGTTGGAGAGGTAAGATTTTTCGGAAAATTTAGAAATTTTAGTTTTCGACAGAAAACAGGTGATTTTGAAACTGCTGATTCTGATAACAAGAATGAGTTTTTTAGATCGAAAAAAGTGCGTGGGAAGAATTTCAGAAATAAAACCCTAAAAATAATTTATTGTTTCAGGAATTATTGGAGCAGAACATTTGCAAGTTCTATTCTTATGAACTACTTCATGGTGAGTCGAAACCCACATTAATTTTTACGATGGGTTTTGTGAACAGACTAATTAATATTTCAATAGTTCATTTTTTTTCAGTTATTTTGATCGTTTTGGCTAGTCTTGTTCATAGCTATACAATGTGGAAAATCGAGAAACATGCGATCAAAAGTTTCATTTTTCATGTGATTCTCACTGTAAGTTTTCAACAACAAAAAACAGAACAAAAACTTTTTGCGTTTCAGTTGCTCGTGTACCTTGGTTTTTCGCAAGGTCTAAAAATTGCCTCCGTGTTTGCTATTCATCAGGTCAATGTAAAATTTTTGTTACATTTGGTACCAACTCTCAATGTCGCGTGGATTGTATTATTCAACTGTCAACATCCAAAAGAACGCCGTGAAATGCGCATTTTTGGAGCAAAGTTGATGCGAGGTGGAAGAACTGGGCCAGTTCCAAGAATATCCGTGGAAGAATCTGGACATGTTCAGAGTCATATTGCACTAAACTTGATGCGAAATCCATTGAACTCGTTCACCAAATTACAAAGAAGATATGAAGAAATTTTGGTAAAGTCAATGGCAAGTGGAGAAAGTTCTTCAGAGTAAGTTGAAAACAATGGAAACAGGTGATTTTCTCTAACTTCCTTGTTTGCAAAAAAATCTAATTAGTTTTTTTCCTCCTAAACTTTGTCCTCTTCTAAAAAATTCTTTCAATAATTTTCAGCGGTCAATCCAGTTCAGCTTCTCAAAACAATAACAACATCATCAATTGTTCTTCTCAAAACAATGGATTTTTGGAAATCCCAAAGGAAACAAATCCAAGTTTGGAAGCTCCACCACAACCAACACTATCACCAAGATCACAAAATCCCAGAATTCCAAAAATGTTGCAAAGAGCTTCACTTGCAAATATAACTTTCAGAAAAAAATTCAAAAATTGAAAGAAGAGATTCAATGGATGATTGTGGATGTAGCCCACCTTCAATGAGAGATTTAGAATATGAAGATGAGGGAACATCAGACACTTATAGGGAGCCATTGGAATTGAATCCAATCGAACTAATGAGATTTCATTCTGAACTTGCATTGAGTGGATTCAAAAATCAAGAAAGCTCCAGTGCACCTGCTCACAAAGAAGAAAAAAATCTTCTTAAAAACACAACAAATCAATCAGAAGAAGCAATGACTTTCAATCCTCTAGAATTACTCAGAGAATTTGATACTGATATAAAACGACCTTCAGAATCACCTGAACATTCCAAAACTTTGGAAAACTCAAATAATATTCCAATCCTTCCCAATCAAATATTCAAACATGTTATTGTCGAAACACTACAACCAAAACACGAAAAACTATCTTGCCATATTGCTCGAGTACTCTCAAAAGAATTATCGCAAACTAAATTTTAGGTGTACTTTTTGTGTTTTTCCTATTTTTTCCCAATAATAATAAATGAACTTGTGTTGTTTTTGTGACGATTTTCAAAATATGTAATTCGATTTTTTTCGTGACTTGAAATACTGGAGTTGACCTATTTCGAGCAGAAATTGAGTTATGATGTGTATAATTGACGTTTAAATGAATTGAATTTTTTCTAAAAATACCTTGCTTATGTTATTGGAATTCGGGTCTCTCAAAAGTTATGAGATTCAAATAATTTTTCAAAATTCGTGGGGGATCAGAACCCTTTTTTGTGGATTGGTTCCAATTATAAATTTCCGATGCAAACATCCAGAAAATAATTATCTTACCTGGTCAAGTTTCGAAGGTTCTATTAAATATTTACCAGAAGTTCCGTTTCAAAATTAGTTGGTTTATGATTTCCTAAAGAGAAAAATCTATGATGTAAAAAGTTTTTTGTTTTATTGCAAATCCTCTGCCCTTCACTTGCGTCAAAAAGAGCCAAAAATAAGAAATTCTATTCATCACCTTGACATTATCTCAGTTTACATACATACTTTTTCCTCTAAACAAATACCAAATCTTTTCATATTTCCAGGTAATCCGTATCATAATCTTATTAGACTCGTATCAATAATAATGATAAATCCTCCCTCAAAAAAAATGATAATCTCGTTTTTCGACCGATGAAAGCAAAAAAAACGGAAAAAAGGCGTGGCTTTGTGGGTGAAGGGGCGGAGCACATTTGGCTCATTTTTGTTCCTTTTACTATTATTATTATTTTTTCTGGTTCGTCGAGTTCGGGAAAAAAGAAACTGGAAATGCGATTCTTGATTGTATTGGTAAGTTTTTTTTTTGAAAAAAATGATTTATTCTCGAGAAATTTGAAAGGTTACTGTAGTTTTGCTATTGATTTGAAGGAATTTTTGGAAAACTCTGAATTCTTAAACACATAAAATATGTCTTTGAAAATCTGAGAGCCTTCACGGAGTTGTAACATTTTTGGGGTTCCACCCCTTGACATGAAACAATTTTTATCTAGTTTTTAGATTATTTTTTCTTTGATCATCAAAAGTCCATAAAAATGAGAAATTAATTTGTCATCTACTTTTGCATCACATCATCGTTTTTTAATTATTTTTCTACTTCCATAAAAAAATGTTCTGAGCTCAATTCCACTCTGACCTTTTCCGTCTTTTTTTGATTTATGAAATCTTCTCCTTCAAGTACCATTATTCTTTTTTTGATGTCATCGTAAATGTATAGAAATCCATTAGGGTTTGCCTTTTTCCATTGAAAATTGAAAAAATACGACTACTATAAGATTTTGTCTTCTGTTTTGCTGTTGAAGCAAGAAATACAAATCCAAAAAAGATGCTGCGAGTTGGGAAAAAGGTGGAGATTCGATTTGACTAATTCGAATTAAAAATTAAAAATTCAGTGAGGGAGTCAGTCTCGTGAGAATCTAGTCTTGTATAAAAGCAACATTAATGACAACATGTAAATTGATATTTATTCGAAATATGTTAGTCTCTGTGGGTGGTGTTTTTTGGTTATTCGATCTGTTGGTCAAAGTTAACTTCCCTTGGGGTTTCTTATCTATCTTCACTTCAAAAATAAAGAAAAACCACCAGAAAAGAACAAAATATATTTCTAACATTTTTAGATATCCTTCATCTTTCTCATAATCTCATCAACATTTGCGCAAGTTTCGGATGATGATTCTTACTTTATGAGATTACGTAAGTTGGCTATTTTCATAGCATCATTCCAAAATGTTGTTTTTTCAGAAAAATCAAGTAATCCAATGATGAAATTCGTGAACCCATTCCCATATCACAATCCATCATTCCATCTTAGAGAAGAAAACAGAAGAAAATTCTCACCGTTCTGAGCAACACTAAATAACCGTATAATAATGTATGCGCATCGATAAAATCATCAATAAATATTTCTGTGTTTGAATTGTACATTTTAGTTTAGAAGTTACAGGAATGATTGGCTAAAAGTACAATTGTTCTATTTGTGAGAAAGTTTGAAATGTGAACGTGGGTATTGTGTGAGAAAAACTTGGAGTATTTTAGAGTATCTTAACAAAAACAAATAATTGCAAATATGTTTTTAGGTTGCGAATTTTGCAAGATGGTAGAAATAAGGGGTTAACAACATCTGATATTCTGTGTAGTTGTAAATGTGAAAATACTAGTTTCAACCCAATTATGAAGTTTTGTGCTTGTTTTTATTTTGATCTCTGAAAAATTCAGATTTTTCGAAAAATTATCTGATTACAGTAGTTTCTGATTTGGCTTCACACATATATTTTTGTAGAAAGATTTCTGACGTTTTTCTAAAAACGATTATGAGTCAATTTTTCCAAGTTGATATAGAAACCTGACTAAAATGTGATGATATCAGCGTTTCAAGTCGGAAATAACACAATTCTCATCCCACATTATCATGAATAATTTACCGAAATAAATTGTTCTCACTCATCTCTTGAAAAATAAATGAGACATAATATTTCAATTCTGCAGACGCAAACTTGATCAGATACGAATAACTAAATAGTGCGACACGTTTTTCTTTAATTTAACTTCCAAATTTTAATTTAAAAATTATTCTAGAATCACACATCAAATCAACAAAGCCAGAAAAAACAGATCAAGTTCCATTATTACAGGTTTCTTTTTCAGAGAGATTAGAAAAAGATTATTTTTTCATGACACAAACAAATATTAAAAATAGGGATATTTTTTGTCATTTCTACATAAAATCTATTCAATCATGCGGTTTTCTTCAAAGGATTCTTCTTGTTAATTGATGATGTGATACGAAAATATTCGGAAATAAGTCAAGCATTTAAGTTTGTAATATTTTCACGGGATTGAAAGAAAAACTCTAAATTACAATGTCATTTCTATCATAAAACAATCAAGTTATGATTCAAAACAATAAAACTCGATTATATTTTTTTCCAATTTCTGAAGTTCTAAATTATATTTATTTTAAAAATTCAAGAATGTTCAATTTTTGAAGGATGCGCTTTACAGCTCGGTTTCTAATATCTTACTTGATTCACACATAGACACAACAAGTTCAATCAAAAGTGGTACACAAAACCCACAATGTGCTCTAAAACATAACTTCCCAAAAATCCCAAACACGCACAAAACTAGAAACATTCACTTTTTTTGGTTTTTCTTTCTTTTTCTTAAAGAAAAAATGAGCCTAACTGGTTTGACAGAATTTGTTCTTCACGAAATATTTTTGTATCTTGAAGCTGAAGATTTATATTCCCTTCAAAAAATACATCCGAAATTCTACTTTTTGATTAAAAAATATCGTCATTGGTATAGGTGAGTAAATTTCGATCAAGTTTTTTTTCTAAACATTTTTGATTTTTTTGACGGTGAAATTTTAAGTTTTCTTGCTGAAAATTCACAGGTCAAATTTTTTTCAAAAAAATCTTTAATTTTTTGTTATTTTCTCGAACTTCAAGAATTTTTGAAGAAAATATAATGCTCAAACACTTACAATCAATAAAAATGGCGAAAACTCAACAAGATTAGAAATCGACGGTTATTCAGCTCTCGATCAGGTGATTTTATTTCTAAATCAATTTTTGATAAATTTTCAAGATCAACTTTTGTAGGAAGGACAAGTTGTTCGAAAACACTCGAATCGTATTATTCATGGTTCAATCAAAGATATATTAAATCAAATCAGCCCTGTTTGGTTGATAACAGATGAGAATGAAGAATTATGTGAAATGCATCAAAAATGGTGGAAAAATCCAAAAAAGATACACATTCATCATATATTAAACTATGAAAAATATCTCCAGCATTTTCAAAACTGTTCAACTCTTATTCTAAAAGATGTTCCAACAATCCAACTATCAACCATTTTGAATCATATGGTTACTGTAGCGCATTTAGAGTAAGTATTTACAAATGTCAAGAAAAAATCAATTAAATTTTCAGTTTGAAAGGAAATGTTGATTGCACAGAAGAAGATTTTGATAATTTGATTGCAAAGACAACAAAATTGAAATATTTGTCGATTGATGTATCAAATACAACAAGAATCACCAACCAAACAATTACAAAACTTATCAAGGTAAATCATTTTTTTTTTTGCAATTTTTCAGTAGTTGTTTTTTCAGCATACAAAATTCAAACCAGGTCGAGCAGTTATAAATTTTACCAAAATTTATTCAACTTTTCAACAACTCATGGATACTTTCAACCAAATCAATATTATTGATTTGTACAATTTTCATCAACAATGTGTTTTGATTCGTTTTCCAGACAATAATGAGCTTGTTTTGTGCTACGATGAGCTTGTTCCACGATAACTTATTGTTACTTTTTGAAAACTGTTTTTTTGTTAAAAATTTTTCATATTTTTACGTGATCTATGTCTAAACTTTCAACCGTATACCTAATCCTCTAAACAATAAACAATGCTGATATTTGCTATTGTTCTTTATAAACATATATTGCTCTTAAAATAAAGAGGAAATGATTAATCTCGCTCAGCTTATGCTTAAGTTTTAAATATTCATGAATAGTACAAAAAGTGTATATAGTGATAACTTATGATCTTTGCAAATAACACGGTTGAAAGATTCTCCACCCCATTGAAACGAAAATATGACTCAAAATATCGTTGAAACAATATGCTTCCTCTTTATAAAACAAGAATGAACTCAATTTTAAAATATGGCAGTGTTCAAGGAATAATGATATTCTTGCATAGTTTCTCTTGAAAATGTAGGAATTCCAGAAAAAGAAAGATCTCTTTTAGGGCATAAGAAATAGAACCATTGATTCGTGAAAGATTTGTAGATTTTTTGTGTTCTGATTTTGTATTTATTGTTCTAATAATAACAATCATAAAGCTTCACATTTCAAGTTTTGTTATGATTATGGAAAAAACAGAATTGGCCCTAATGATCTATGGAAAATATATTGTCACCGAGTTGATTAAGATATTTTTTCAATTTTAAAGCATAGACCAGAAAGAAACGTATACCTCACTCATTATTTTTTCGCATCACAAAATATTTTCATACTTGATTGAATAGAGAATTACGAACAATCTTTCTTTGTGCCTCCCAGAAATTATGTTCTGGCAAAAACAGAAACCACACTTCGTGTTTTCAAAATAACGTTTCAGACTGTATGCACTTTATTCGGTATTTGTACTCAGAACTACTGTACACAACAACCGTTGATTTTATTGTTGGAAAAAAAAACAACGCGACGACAAGTTTCGCTGATAACCACCACTAAAAAAGGTATCGAAAAATGTGGCGTTCAAACAAAATGAAAACGATTTCTCCCATTTTTTTTTCTGGTTTTTGATCCAATAGTTTTGCAACAATGAAGTCTGGAACCAACAACAAACAAAATCTAGCACAATTCAACTAATTCCTGATTTTCCAATGTATAAACAAAATCATAAACAGGTTCATAGATTTTGTCAGAGCAAACATTATGTTCCTTGTCTATAGATATGTGATATAAAGCAGATTAATTTTTCGAACCTATACACATTTGAACCTAAGTCTGATAACTTGAAGATGCTTTGTCATAAATTTCTTAGACGAACAATAGACCAACTGAAGCACCGCCCATTACATAACTCCGTATATAAATAACTCTACAAAAATCTTTGAAAGTATAATCTGTTAAAATGAATTCCTTATTTAAATACGGTAGTGTTCAAGAAAACCCTTTATATTCTTGTTCAGTTCCATTTGAAGAATTGTCAATTCCGGGAACAAAAAGAGTTTTATTAGGATATGCATTGATAATATTCGGAATTTTTGTCGAAATTATTTATATACCATCATTGATTGCAATGATTAAGAAAAAGTTATTGAGATTTTCGTGTTACAAAATAATGTTCTGTTTGGGTTTGGTTGATATGTATACAACTTGTAAGTTGATTTCAAGTGGGAAAATTAAATTGTACTACTGTAATGTTAACTTTTTCAAAAAAAACGTTGCAGTGATTTGCACTATTTTAAGTGGATACTTATTTATCGAAGGAGCTGTTTACTGTAGTTATCCAACGCTGATTTACATAACTGGTTGTTTTGCATTGGGCGGTTGGATAATGTCTTGTGGATTCACTTTACTTCTTGTAATCAACAGAGTTACCGACATTGTATGTCCGAATTTCTCTGAAATTGTTTTCAACAACAATCGAGCTTGGTTAACTTGTGTAATTCCTTTGGTTTATGGTTTATATTGTATTTTCTTTACCCCGGCAATTATTTTCAATTCCACAATTATGGCTTGGATTGGTGATCCGGGAATAACTGCTGGACATTCTGGAGATTATTACAATTATGTTCAAGTCTACAATAATTTTGTGTTCATTTTCTCAACAATTGCTCTTTACAGTTTATACTGTGTTTTTATGCAAAAGAAACAGAATGGAATAAAAGTTTCAAGTGGGAAACAAGTTTTTATTCAATCATCAATTATTTGCTCGATTAATTGTTCTTCTGCAAGTGTTTATACTTTATTGATGTTCATAAAACCAAATCCAATAATTGTAATTATTGGCGAATTGGCTTGGTCAATGGTACATGGATTTCCAGCAATTATTTATTTGACAATGAATAGAACAATTCGAAATGAAGTCTTGGGATGGTTCAAAAAATCAGATAATCGAGTTGGAGAAATATCGAACTCAAGACAACGAACCCTTGAATCAATCTGATATTTTCTAAATTTTTGATTTTCTGACTTTTTCTAATTTTATTTTTTCATAACTAACATATCTTTGAGCTTCATGAATGTCTTCATGATTTTTTGTATTTGCACTACACATAAAGTTTTTAGTAATTTGAAAATATCTTCCTGGTTTGGTTTTGGTTTTCATTCTCGTCCATTTCGGACATTTTTTCGAGAATTGAAGATTATCAAATTGTTCTTCGAATGACGCGCGCCATAACGTCATTTTGGAAAAACCAACTCAAAAAAAGCACAGTATGCACAGAATAGTTTAGAAATGATTTAACATGATCAAATACACAGTCCTTGTGTTTTATGGTCCAATAAACAATGAAATTAAGAATTTATTGTAAGTTTTTGCCTTTGATTTTTATCTTGAGCATGAAAACAAAAAAACAATTATGAATGTTTCATTAATTGTGTTAAATACACAAAAAAATGAGATCAGAAGAAAATATGAAAAACCCTAGTAGGTAAAAATAACTATTGAAAACATCCTATATTCCTACTGAAAAATGGCTTTGTTGCAAAATGATAAGTGATTGGATCCATTCGTTCGCCAGAATGATAAAATGCATCAGAATGTATACAAGGTAGATTATCTTGTTGTGGAAGATCACAATCATACGCATTTATACAAAGTATACTTTGATCCAATACTCCCTGATCTCTTACGTGATAAAATGTTTCATTGTAACATTTGAAAATTATTGGCATATAAAAATCTTCTTTTGGTAGAGAAGATGCAAGTTTTTTTATTTGTGGTAATTTGAGGTGGCTGAAAAACATGTTTTTTTCTGAAAAAAATTGAATAATTCTAATACCTTTTTAAATCTTTCTCAATTAAATTCAAATTTTCTTCATTTATTATTTTTGTTTTATTATCGTATGGATTAATTGGAATTCGACTACCATCTAACTTTTTCACATTTTTAATTAATTTTTGTTTTTTCAAGTGAAATATTCCAATATTCAAATATTTTAATGATGTAAAATAGGGTTGTTTATTTTCATCGAATTGTGGAAGAAAATCAGCATTTCTACTCCAATGAGCCCATGTCGAATTATATCTTTCTGACAGAACAAATGATTTTCCAGTATCATTTGTAAAAAGAGGAACGGCATGTTTTACCATTTGTAATATTGATGTTTCTTCAAGATTTGATGATTTAATAGTTTCAAAATCATGTTTCAAATAATTCAATGCGCTGAACAATCGATTTCCGTTATATTGTTTTTCAAACTCCTCATAATAAGAGTTTGAGTTGACTGGAATCAATAAATCGTCCATATCAAGACTTCCAATAAATTTGGCAGCTTCTTTGTACATCAAAAGACAATCTGTATGAGCTGCAGTTTGTGCACGAAGTTCAACATTTCTATTTGGTTCCATAACAGGTGTATCAACTTTTGAAAATTTTATGGTAAGCCAAGGTTCAATTGACAGATAACCCTGAAATTGTTTATTTCGCTTTCGTAAAAACCAAAAATAAACTAACCAACTTTTCATATTCTCTTATTAACTTGAAATATGATTCAACCATGCTCAAAACATAAATATGCAAGTATGCTCCATAAAATTTGGAAATATGAACCTGTGCTAGAAAAGTTTGCCATTGTTCAGCTGCAAATTGTGGAGAAACACAAAACACGACTGGTTTCGGAGAAGTTTTCAAAGGATGTTTGATTGGAATCTTTCAAAAATAAAAGTTCAGAATTTGTAAATTAGGAATGTGGACTTACCGATATGAGTTTTCCTTCAGATTCAATTTCAAGTTTTGACATATTGAAAATAGTATTTGTTTGAATGAGAATCATTGCATAATCACAACGATCAGATAGTAAATGCTCACTAAAAATAGTCAATTGAGTTTAGATTACATGTATTTTTCAACTTACGTTGTTAATTTTGCTTGCGAAATATGTCTTACCATTGAATAATTTGTGGCAACAATATTTACTTTCATATCCAAAATACTATCCGCAGTTCTTTTATTCATTGTTGTCACGATTGCCACCGCATATTTTCCCAACGATTTAGATTCCGGAAAATAGTAAGCCGAATGAATAAAAGTGTGCGTATGTAAAAGATATTTTGCGCGGACACGTTTTGTAGAAAGAATATTATCAAAACTAGAAATTAAAAAAATAATAATCAGAAAAAAAGCTACAATAAATCTGAAATATTTTCCAGTAAGATGTTTTATGTCACGAAACATTTGGACTAGATGCTAAATTTAATGCAATATTTATAAGTGTAGCAGTCTCAATCTCAGCTTCAATCAAAAGGTGGGTCATTAGTTGAGATACTTATCAGAAATGTTTTATTAGTCTGCATAAACAATGAGGAAATAGGTTGTAAATCATACCCATATTTTATCTTATTCTTTTTATATGGAAAAACGCGCAGACAAGAAATTTGAAAATAAATAAATAATGATCAGCATTATTATAATCTTTGGAAAAATTTAAAAAAATCGCAGGAATAATTTTAATATCCCATTTGCAAAATGTAATACTTAATATAAAATGTTAACCTATTTTATTAAAAATTATCAAATACAAAGTTCGAATTTTCAGTTTCCGTTCTTTCAAAAAATAACTTCTAATGTGAATCCTATTTTTAATTTTTTTGTCTTTTCGGTGAAAATCGTGAAACTTCCTGATTTCTCGAAAAATTAAAAAAAACCAAATTGAAGAAATAAACGAGAGTGTGCCCTGATGAACGAAATCGGTTACTGTTTTTTTTTCTCTTTTGTTGTTTCAAAATTGAATGACTTCATTACGAACCCGTCTTAAAATTTTCAATTAAAATTAGACTATTTCTTCGATTTTTTGTGTGATTTAACAAGTGTTTTGACATCTTTTCTATGAAGAATTGAATCTTTTGTAAGTGCTTCAATAGCTGCTGTTGCAACTGCTTCTTGACGTCGTTGTTGAAGAGCTTCGCGATATTGCACTGAAAACGGAAGTCAAAGATCGTTTTTCATATTGAAATAGATCTGATTCAAAAGTACGTATGACGTGGAAACTTTACGAGATTGAAATCAGTTTCAATCATGCGTAAGATGATTTATGATTGAGTTTTTCTTCCCTTTGTCTCATCTTATGAAAACCAAATAAAGGGAATTTTGAACTCACTTGAGTGAATAATGAGTAAACCACCCCATGCAATAGACCAAAACCACCCAACAAATAGAAATGTGATTGTAAAAAATTGACTGATTCCAACCTGAATTATTTAAGCGAATAGTGATTTATATAGAAGATGAGAATCAAAACCTACAAGTATGTTTACAACAAGTGTGACAAGTTTCCGACCTTCTTTCATGTTTATTCTTGGTTGACCCATACAAAGCGCGCCAAATCCGGAAATAATAGTTCCTGGAAGTTTGGAAAACCTACTAAAGTTATTCAAGTTTCCCGACTACCTGATCCTGGTATAAAAATATTCAAAATTAAACAAGTGATAGCCACAGGAACTGGTAGAAAAGGAATTGCTTCATGCATCATCGTTATATCATTTGTTGGTAAATTAACTTTATCACCAGATCTTGGCTCTTTTTGAGTTTGAGCTTCTTCTTGAGCAGCTTGTACTACTCCCGTTATATTAAATGCATTACTTTGCGGAACATTTACTTGTAAAATACCTTCACTTCTACCGTATTCTGTGATTCTTGGTAGATTTTTCTGAACCATTTTCCATCCACGAACTTTTGACGCATCAGCTATAAAAATGTTATTTTTCAAAAATTATGAAAATAGTTTTTTTCTAAAAAAACTCACAAGATTGCAAAATATTCGCCACTCCATCCGTTACATTTTGAATCATTTTTGTTTTTTATTGTTTCAAAAAGAATAATAATAAAATAAAATATATAAAGTAACCCAAGTAGTCAGAAAAAAAATAAAAGAAAAAGCAAAGGTCCGGAAGCTATTATACATAGGACTTTTTTTTTTATTTTCGATCAATTTTTGTTTTGGTCATGTTTTTATTTTTTCTGGTTTTTCTCTCAAGTTCAGAATAAAAAAACATTAGTTTTGTCGAGATCTTTATCGGTTCTTTCACAAGTTGGATATTTATTGATTCTTGTTATTAAAATAATTGATTTTATGAATGAAGGTTGGCTCGGTAAGATTCGAGAAGAAATAATATGTCTTTTTTTTCCCAATTAGGGCCTTATGAAAATTCTTACAGATTTTCAAATATTTCCTATGCATTATTGTAATATGTTTGGTCATTTCTTTGATTTACAAAGTGCCTGCTCTTTTAAAAAATGAAGATTTGAATGTTTTTGTGCACTCCGCTTACTACTTTAAAAAATCTCACTCGTAAGTATTCACATAATGTCCCAAAAAACGAAAAATTCAGACTAGGGAATAATGCAATTGCAATTCTTATGACAATGGAAAGATCAGCGGCTGAAAAAATTGAGAACAGTGGAATGAGTATTGTTGAAATCGATGATCAAATGTATGATCAAACCAATATCATTAACTTCGATATGTCAGTTAAGTTTGCAATCATATGCCTTAAGACATTTTTTTTTAGTGAACCTCTACATCTTACCAAATCTGATCTTGTAACAGTTCTTGCTAAATCAAATATTCATTCAAAACCAATTCAGACAGAACTAAGAATCAACGATGGTACAATTCAAATTCCAATCAAAAAATTGAGAAAAGAAGTATTTTCTCCTGTAGTGTTCTGTTTTTCTCCTCTGATTATGTTGAATCAATGGCAAAAATTGATGTTGCAAGTTCTAATTTCAAACAAGTATGCCATTTTTTCTTATATTTGAAGATTATGCTGATTTGATTTCAGATATCAAGGTCATGTGCATTTATATATTTCAAGATTGACAAAAATTTACATTGATGTTATAAAATATTACTCAAAAAACAAACTGTTGTCATATGAAATCTGGCCTGATACATCATTTGCTCCAGAAGATGAACCACTTTTTCATTTTGAAATGCGAACGAAAAAAGCGACAAATACTGATTGCCTTTTGCAATTCAAAAATATTGCACAATTCATTAGTTTTCCAGATTTAGAAGATCTTCTTATTCCAAACAGTGGTCTAACGTATTCAGAAGAATTTTCAAAGTATTTTGAAAGCTCAACCAATTTATTATTTTACCAGAAAATCAATTTCGAATTTATGTTGAATGAGAATCGATGGTTAACAGATTCTATCATTCGACTTGTAGATGGTAGTTATACTGGAAATACTATCATTCAGCCAAAGTATTACAATTCAACATGGTCACATTTACTAAACGAAGATGAGAAAATTCCAATCACGGAAAAAGCAAAAAATTACATTTTACACATCAAGAAAATCGATTGGATTGATGTCACAAAATCCAAAAAATTCAATAATATTTTTATGAATTCCAATATCTCTGAAGAAATTGATGAGCAAATTAGAATGTTTTCTGTAAATTTACCGAGAACTGATCAATATGCACAGAAAAACTGGGATTGCTATAAAAGTCGCTTTTACATCATTCACAATTCGGATATTTTCAAAAATTCAAGAAATTGTACAAGAGATAGTTTAAGAAGTTTCGAAGGAGATGGATCTTGTTTGAGAGCTGATACAATAACCAAAACTGGACCGAAATTAGGAAGTTTTAATATTTTTTACCCAACCTTTACATTTTTAACAGAAACTTCACTTTGTTTCTGAAAAAAAAACAGGTATACAAATTTATGATTACAACAATGAATAAACTAATTTCTAATTATGTACAATTAGGAGTAGCAAAGTTATTATTGATAACATCCTATACTTCTAGTAAAATATGAATCTGTGGTATAATGATAAGTGATTGGATCCATTCTTGGTCCTGAATGATACATTGCATCTGAATGAACACAAGAATAATCATGTCGTTGAGGAATATCACAACTATAAGCGTTTATACAAATAGCTGCTTGACTGAATCTTCCAATATCTCTTGCATGATAAAATGCATCAGTATAACATTTCAAAATTATTGGCATATAAAAATCTTCCTTGGGAAGATATGGAGCGAGTTTCTGAATTTGTGGTAGGGCAAGATGACTGAAAATTCCTCTATTCAACAAGTTAGAAAATCGAATTACTCTCACCGTTGCAAATCATCTTCAATTGCTTGTAAATTCTCTTCACTTATTATTGTTGTTTTATTATTAACTGGGTTTAAAGGAATTTGCCCTTCTCCGAGATTAGCTAACTGCAAGCCAGTTTTCGAAATTTGTCTTTTCAAATGGAACATTCCAGTGGTATTCATTTCTCTACGAGTCATTAAAAATGGTTTTTCTTCCGATTCTCCAAAAAACTGTGGAACTAAATCAGCAACTCTACTCCAATGAGCCCATGTTGAATTATATCTTTCTGCTCGAACAAATGATTTTCCGCTGTCCGTTGTATTCATATACTTTGCTTGTTTCACCATTTGTAAAATTGAAGTTTCATCGAGGTATGGAGATTTAATTGTTTGGAAATCATATTTAGTGTAATGTAGCGAACTAATTAACCAATTACCATTGTAATCTCTTTCAAATTCTTCATAATATGATGCCGAATTCACAGGTATTAACAAGTCATCCATGTCAACGAATCCAATAAATGTGGCAGCTTCTTTGTACATCAACAGGCAATCTGTATGGGCTGCAGTTTGTGCACGAAGTTCTACATTTCTATTTGGTTCAATAACAGGTTCATCAACTTTTGAAAATTTAATTGTAAGCCAAGGTTCAATTGACAGATAACCCTGAAGTTATCGGTTTTTTTATAAAACTAGAAAAACATCTATAAAAATTACCAATTTTTCATACTCTTGCAGAAGTTGAAAATATGACTCAACCATACTGACAACATACATTTGCAAATGTGCTCCGTAAAATTTAGAAATATGAACTTGAGCCAAAAATGTTTGCCATTGTTCAGCTGCAAATTGTGGAGCAACACAGAACATAACCGGTTTTGGAGCAACAGCTTTTGGTTTTTTGAAAGGTATAGAAGCTGTTATACCATCTGCTTCAATTTCTAGCACATTCATATTTTCTAATGTGTTTGCTTGAGCGAGTAACATCAAATAATCACAACGATCAGTTAAACGATGTTCGCTTAAAATTAAAAAAAAATTCTACTCTGATTCTTGTAACTACGTATTTCACGACTCACGTTGTTACCGTAGCTGCGGTGTTTATAATTCCAGTGTCATTCGAAGCGACTAAATTTATTTTCATTTTCAAAATCTGTTTTACAGTTCGTTTATTGGTTGTAGTCACGATTGCGATGGCATTTTTACCGAGCCTTAATTTTTTAATTTTTTTTCAAAATGAAAAACTGGTTTTATTTTGAATCTACTCAAGTGAAAAAATAGACAAAAACTGTTTAGATTTTAATCACACAAGTTTTCTTACGATTTAGATTCCGGATAATAATAAGCGGAATGAATAAACGTGTGCGTATGTTGCAAATATCCCAAAGTATCTCTAATTGGAGCTGATTTTTGTTCAATGACAGGTTTTGGAGCAGAATATTGAGAAACAGTAATGAGAGCAATAAAATTTAGTAATAGTAGAGCTTTGAAATTGCGTTTAATAAAGTGTCGTATTTGGGTTAACATCCACGTAAAATATCGTGTATATATGTGCATTTAAATATAAACACTTTATAAATAGAGGAACACAAATAATATTGAGTACTTAGATTTAATCTCCTGGAACAATGTGGAAGGAGGTCCTGATTCACGTTGTGGGTGGAGATTACCGATTTTTCGAAAGATTTTCGGAAAGATTAAGTTTTTTGAACATCAAATTCCAGCTAAACACACCTATCAAATTTTAAATATTAGTATTAAAATACCACAAAGAAAGGGGGCTTTATTGTTTCTAAAATTAGAGTACAATCTGCATAGGTAAATCACAAATTTAGTTACAACAAGTCCGCGATTTTACGTGAAAAAATTATGTTTTTGCTATGTGCCAATTGTTCCACACGAACAAAGTGAAGATTTTTTCAAAAGAAATAAATGATCGTTTTTAAAACATCGGATAAATTCAAGAACCATCACAAGTTGAATCATTTTTTAATCTTGGACTGGAATTTAATTAAAAAGTTTGTGCTAGGACGAGGGAATACATATGCGATCGAAATCTTCGAAGTATTGCAGCTTTATTTTCGATTCCACTTTGGGTTTTTTTTTCATTTTGACCGTTGTTTCAAAGATTATAATCTGAGTACATTTTTCAATAACAAACAATGCAACGGGTATATATTCTAGTTTCACAGTCCTGAAATTCAGAATATTTCAAGTTCAAAATTTCAAGTATCATGTTGTTTTTCACATATACATATCTAATAATAATTTCATTGCTCCCAAGTGTATATCACTAATTAATATAAAACATAGAATGATGTCGCCTAAAATTGTATTTTGATAAGTGTTTTGAAAAAAACAATTTGAAAAACTATAGTTAATATTGGCAAATTTTCATAAGTTTCCGGAAAGGACCAAAATATGGAAGATCGAGTTTTGGAATTCAAAGTTGGACCTAGAGTCGTAGAAGATATCTCAAGCTATTTTTCCTAAACATACACGGTTTGAAAAATTTCATGCTTAACTTAAGTTTGATATAAACCTTGGGAACCATAGGCAATCTGTATTTCATTATTAGAGTTATTTCGGAGTATTTTTTCATAATTAATAAAAACGAAGAATACTGTAATACTCATGAGATAGTCAAGTTAAAAACAAATCGGAGAATTCATTTGTACAAAATTAATATGAAAAAATGGATTGATATCATTCAGAGTATTGCAGCAATTTTCTCAATATTATTGAACGTTGTTCTAATAATTCTTATCATCAAGAAATCTCCAAAAGAACTTGGAACTTATAAATATTTACTGCTTTTCATTGCATGGTTTGAAATTTTCTACTCACTTTTGGATGTTATTCTATCTCCAATTGCATTTTCACATGATTCCATATTTCTTATGATTGTTTCAGTCAAAAATTCAATATTCTCTAAAGATGTTCTATTTCTCCTAGATTCTATATTTTGTGCATTTTTTGGAGTTTCAATGGGAATGTTTGCAGTTAACTTTATATATAGATTTTTTGTTGCAACTGGATCAGAAAGATTGAAATCTTTCAAAGGAGCATGGATAATTTGTTGGCTGATGATTCCTTGTATATATGGAGGTATTTGGGGTTTATTATGTTACTCTGTTTTAGGACCAACTGTTGAAATAAACGAACAAATCAGAACAGATATACTTTTGATATTTGATTGGTCGGTTGAAGATATCACATATCTCGGACCGTATGTTTATCAAAAACAACATAATGGATCATATATTATTGATATAAATTCAATTATTGCTATTTTCATCGCTTTTGGAATAATTGTTTCATCATTGATTGCAATATTTTATTGTGGAATCAAATGTTATATGAATCTTGAAATACTGATGCCAGATAATAAATCGAATCGTTTCAAAAATTTACAGTCTCAATTATTTTTTGCTCTTGTAACGCAAACTCTTATTCCAGTTATTCTTCTACATCTTCCAATATCATTGATTTTCATTTTCACTTTGATGGAAAAAAATTTAGGATCTTTGAGCGCCATTGTTTCAGTAACTATTGCCTTATTTCCAATGTTAGATCCTCTTCCAACTATTTTCATTGTTAAAAGTTATCGCGAAGCTATTTTCAGTGAGTGGAAAATTAAAAGTAAAGAACATAAAAATAAACATTAATTTTTATAGGTTTCTTTCGAAATGTTTTTTGTTTTTGGAAAATACCATCTTACAATTAGAAAATTCGGAATAATCATTCTTCTTCAAAAAACCGTAGAATAGAAAACCAATACAATGTAATTATATTTATAAGTAAAAGTAGTGTAACCTATTGATTTAGCCTAAATTGAATTATGCCTTCTATATCATGATTGAATAATGAAAGGAATTCTAGTTTTCAATTGTTGTTTTCTGTTTTTATCTTTAAGTTTTTGAAAAATGGTTCAGTCATCCTCAAGAGGATGTGAATGCACCACAAATGCGCCATGATGTAAAAGATTGACGTATTTCATCTGCGTGCGCCTTTCGTGTGTGTGTAATATGACAAAAAAAAAATAAAAATAATAGAAAAAATGAAAAAAATAACATTTTAAAGGATTTTCCTCTTTTTGCACAAGTTCTGGCTTGTGAGCAACTGAGAGTGCATATCTCCTCTCAAATCATACATTATACAACTATACCGCAAAAAAAACTTACCTGATATAATTTAACACAAATCACTGTGTTTTTTCACCCAAAACCAAACCCAAAACCCATTAAACTGACTTGACATTAGTTGCAGTTGTATCCTCAAACCAAATCCTCAAATTCATGTTGTTTTAATCATTGAAATCGAAGTGCGAAACGAAACCAACATCAATTCCGATATCTCAAGCAATCTGGAATTTCTTTGGTTCATAAAAAGAAAAATAAATTCCCTCTTACCGTTAATTGAGAGCTCCCATTGAAGACAGGCCGAATACCAAATAAAGTATTTCGAGCAATGAGCGTCCAACCTGAAAAAAAGAGATTTAGCGTGATTTTTTTCGAATATTTATTCTTAAAATAAAATAACGTGAACACTTTTTTCGACAAAATCTTCCCTATAAAAAAACGCTCAAAAAAATGATTCTTCGCTGTCCGCAATACACCATGACGCATAACAAAAAATAATTTCAAAAATGTTTTTCTTGAAATGTTCGCCTGGGCTGCCAATCGATATAGAACAACGAAAAATTGTTGAAATCCCGCGTGATCTACACTATTCACATTTGCGGGTCTAGGATTTATGAATTTCAAAATCAGGTTTCAGCTTGATTTTTGAGAATCTTGGAAATTTCATTGTGGAAAAAAAATAAACTCATTCCTAATTAGCTAAAAATCAAAGACAACGTTTCAATTCTGAACAAAAATGACACAGGTGAGAGTTTTTCTTTTTGGAGAGCGCAGAGAAACCAAAAAAGAAAGTGTGCTCTATCGAACTGTTCGCACTAGTTTTTTTCATTTTCAAAATTCATTTTTTGTTTTTTTTCGACTAGTCGCTTCCAAAACAAAAAAAGGACAAAAAAATAAAAGTAAAACAACGACACTCGACGGCTTGCCTGTTGTTTAATTTTCACAAACTGTTCGAGCGGAGTGTCGTTATTCTATTTTTACAAGATTGCGCGTAGGATTTGGTGTTTGCGGGCAGTCGGTGTTGGCACACACTCTTATTTTTTCGTTCTTTCTCTAGGTTTTGGATTTGGATTTGGCCGAAATATAAAGTTTTGGCCTGAAATCTGTGTTTTTTTGTTGTTTTGCCTTGCAAGTGGTTTACATCCACTACCATCTTTGAAGTCGACCTCCTTGCAACATAAAACAAAGGGAGGTGCAACTGTTCCGTACAAACAATAAACATTTTATAAATATATACAAACATCTAAATATAATTTTACAATAAACACCCGATACTTTTTGTAAAAAATGAATCTGTGGTATAATGATAAGTAATTGGATCCATTCTTGGTCCTGAATGATACATTGCATCTGAATGAACACAAGAATAATCGTGTTGTTGAGGAATATCACAACTGTATGCATTCACACAAATTTCATCTTGACTGAATTTCCCAAGATCTCTTATATGATAAAACGCATCAGTATAACATTTCAAAATTATTGGCATATAAAAATCGTCTTTTGGAAGATGTGGGGCAAGTTTTTGAATTTGTGGTAGAGCAAGATGACTGAAAAAATTGGTATGATTTACATAAAAGCCTAAGGACAAATAAAATCCACAAAAGTTGAACTTTTTCTGAGAAATTTGAGATACTTACCGCTGCAAATCATCTTCGATTGCTTGTAAATCTTCTTCACTTATTATAAGAGATTCATTATTTCGTGGATTCAATGGAATTGTTCCTTCTCCAAGTTTTGCCAACTCCTTGCGACTTTTGTTAATTTGTCTTTTGAAATGGAACATCCCCGTATTTCTCATTTGCTTGCGATACATATAAAATGGTTTCGGTTTGATTTCCCCGAAAAATTGTGGTACCGAATCCGCAACTCTACTCCAATGAGCCCATGTTGAATTATATCTTTCTGATCGAACAAATGATTTTCCACTATCTATTGTATTTAGGTATCTTGCTTGTTTTACCATTGCCATAATTGAAGTTTCATCAAGATGTGGAGATTTTATTGTTTCATAATCGTATTTTGTATAGTGCAATGCACTTACCCGCCAGTTTCCATTATAATCTCTTTCAAACATTTCATAATATGAACTTGAATTTACTGGAATTAATAAATCATCCATATCAAGACTTCCAATAAATTCAGCAGCTTCTTTATACATCAAAAGACAATCTGTATGAGCTGCAGTTTGTGCACGAAGTTCAACATTTCTATTCGGTTCCATAACAGGTTCATCAACTTTTGAAAATTTAATTGTAAGCCAAGGTTCAATCGAGAGATAACCCTACAAAAAACGATATTTTTTGGATTTTATATTTCTTTGTCAATTTCTTACCAATTTTTCATACTCTTGCAAAAGTTGAAAATATGACTCAACCATACTGACAACATACATTTGCAAATGTGCTCCGTAAAATTTAGAAATATGTACTTGAGCCAAAAATGTTTGCCATTGTTCAGCTGCAAATTGTGGAGCAACACAGAATACAACTGGCTTTGGTGCAACTTTTTTCGGTATTTTGTACGGTATAGAAAGGCTCACTCCATCTGCCTCGATTTCTAGCACATTCATATTATCTAATGTGTTTGCTTGAGCGAGTAACATCAAATAATCACAACGATCTTCCAATCGATGTTCACTTGAAAAAAACATTTTCAATGAAAAATAATCAAACTTATTTTTTCTAGACTTACGTTGTAACTGTTGCTTCTGTTTTCATAATTCCTGTGTCATTCGATGCAACTATATTTATTTTCATATTTAGAATTTCGTTTACGGTCCGTTTATTAGTGGTCGTTACAATTGCGATAGCATTTTTTCCAAGGCTAAAATTTTAACATTTTAAAAAATTCAGATTTATGAAAAATCGAAATCGGATGTTCAAATATTCATAAAACTAGATGACTCACGATTTAGAATCAGGATAATAATAAGCAGAATGAATAAATGTGTGTGTATGCTGAAGATACAATAATTCGTTGTTTATTGTAATATTTTCAGTTTGTTTTGAGCCGGAAAATTGGGAAACAGTAATAACAGCAATAAAATTGAAAACTAGAAAAGCTTTTAAGTTCCGTCGTAAAAAATATCGGGTTTTATTCATAAACCACATATTATATTGATTGAATATATGAGATGATTATATTACAAATAGAGGAAAACAATTGAGAGTTGGTTAGATTTAATCTTCTGGAAAATGACCAGAAAGTCCTGTTTCAAGTTGGGGGTGGAGAACACCGAGTCCTAAAGATTTGTGAAAAAGATATGTCTTTTTGATCCTCGACATTCCGGCATTTAGTAGAATGACTTTCATGAAAACTCATAAAATTCATCATCACTGAATAAAAAAGTTCTAAATTTCATATTTTTAGTTGTACTGAATTGATGGGCTGAGTAATGCATTTAAACTTCCGTGTTGGTCTCTTCAGTTCTAGATATAATTTCCCTGCATAGAAAGGGATAAAGTCAACACATTTCCAAATTGTGATTCCGCAAAGAGAGGAAGTGCAGAGAAATCTGTGACGTGAAACTCTAGATCCTGATGCTCTTCCTCTTTGTTGAAATAGCGTTAAAATTTCGAATTACTACAAAAATGAGATTTCAGAGAGATTCAGATTTGATTTTTTTCATGATCGTGTTTGAGAGAAGTAACAATTTTAAATTCTTCAAAAACTGGATGCAGAAGATCTTGTGAACGTTTTTCAAGTTCGATTCACGATTAAATGAAAAATGAGATTAGGTACTGAGATTCCATCAAAAAACGTGTTCCAACGAAGTTTTCTGGATTTTCGTTCCGATCAAGAACGTAATACAAAAAAGGTGTTTATCTGATTTTAATTTCGAAAAAATACTTCGAAGATCGTGTGCTTGATTGGAATCATCTCGCCGCAATATCTTTCCGGTTCTCCTTTTTCGCATGGGAGAACTTTGAACATCAAGAAAAAAGGTATTTTTTAATATTCTAAACAAATTGTTTTTTCCAAACCAAATTTCCCAAGAATATCAACAAAAAGTTCTCGAATAGTTTTTATTGATGGTAAAAAAAGAAATGACAACTGTCTTCTCCTGAAAATTTTTGTGTGTTGTGTTTTCTTTTTTCATCATCTGCTAATAAGTTACCAAAATCGTTAAATTTCAGAAAATGTTATACACTGTGTTCATTTTGAAAGCGATAAACGCAATTCCACCACGGAATGTCAAAAAAAACGTCGTATCTGAAAAATGAGAATAAAAACAACAATGCTCCGCGTGACACCACACATTTTTTAGAAACGTCATTTTTCAAATTTGAAAATCATTGTTTATTATTTTTCAGCCAATAAATAGTTGTTTACTATTCTATTAATTCACTTTATCTGGATGGAATCAGTCACACAAAGCTCAAAAGAAGAAAATAATGTTTGTCCCTATACGCTGTGGGATAATTGTGTTGTTTTCAATGGAAAATGGATTCAAGCAAGACAAGTTCGATTCAAAACAAAAAATAATGGACAAGAAGGCGTGAGTTTATATGAAAATATATAATTTTTAGAATATAATTCCTATTGATTTAGGTATGGCAATCAGTTCATCGTAATACAAAACCAGTGGGTGCTCCAGCTGATGGTGTTAGTATTATCGCAAAAGTCACAAAAAATGGTATCAATTATATGGTTCTCGTCAAACAATATCGTATTCCAACCGGTAAAATGTGTTTGGAACTTCCAGCTGGTTTGATAGATAATGGTGAAACTGCTGAACAAGCTGCTATTCGAGAATTGAGAGAAGAAACTGGATACACTTGCTCAAAAGTTATTTCGCAATCTGTCGAATGTTTTTTGGATCCTGGATTGACTGATGATTCGCAATGTTTTGTAATCTGTGAAATTGATGGAGATGCAAAAGAAAATCAGAATCCAAAACAACATTTAGATAGTACAGAAGCAATTGAAGTTGTGCTGGTTGAACATTCAAAATTGTTAGATTATCTCAGGTTTGTGTTTGAAATTTGAAAAAAAAAACGGTTTAGCATAACATTTTCCCATCCAACCCAAATCACTGATTTATTTCAGAAACATGGACAAATCGATAGCTGTCGAAGCCGGTCTTTATGCCTATGCTTACGGAGCCCATTTTGCCAAAATATTTGGAAAATAAATAAATCATATTCTCAACCCAATTTTTTTCCTGATACTCCTTTATTTTAATCTGTTGCTCGAAAAAAGGTGTGATAAGAATTGTGACTGTTTTTTCGAATGTATTTCAAAATTTCGAGAAGATTTTCCGGGTTACATTTTTTCATTCTATTTATTGTAAACAACATTTTGTCAATAATAAAAATTTGAATTTTGTTCTGTTTTTTTAAAATTAGGCTAAACTTTTGATTTTGAAATTTCTTGCAATTAACCCGGAAATTATCAAGTAAGGCGCTTAGAAGTTTTGCATCAAAAATTCAAAGAATGTGTAAATATTTAGTCAGCTTGATATTAAAGAGTTCACACCATTTTTCATATATTTATTTTTGAACTCATCCCACTCTAAAATCAGATTTTCATTCGAAAATAAATCACATATTATTCAGGATGTCAACCCTCATCATTCTTGCGTCATTTTTCCAGTTATGTATTGCACAACTGAACTTTGAGGGTTCTACAGGTATACTGTACTCTCCAAATTATCCTGATAATTATTCGAATAATGCAAATGTGGTTTATACGGTAACTGTTCCAGTTGGAAATTATATTCATTTAACATTTTTGGATTTTGAAACTGAAAATCCATATGATTTTTTGAATATTTTGCAAGGTGGAGGTGATGACGATGAGTTGGTTTCTTTGAAAAAGTAAGTTCTTATCGGAAAGTGATTAATTATCACAGTTTTAAAAGTCAGATGATTTCGTAAAGTGTTCATGATTAAGATGTTTGAATTAAATCATGCAAAGAGCAAAAACTGCCTAGAGATTAAAATAGAAAATAACTTGCAGACTAAAGAAGAAATACAAAAATTAAAATTCCAGATCAATGAACTAAATAACTTATTTTAGTGTATCTGGAGAACAAACTGGAACTTCTATGGACATTTCCGATTCTCAATCTACTCTAATTTTCAAAAGTGATTTGACTACAACCTATCGTGGATTTGCCATTAGATTCGATGCAGTCAAAGCTGGAACCCTTTTCAGTCCAACCAATTCCTGTCCAAGCCCTCTTCATGCTTCTTCTTTCGGAATTGTTACCACACCAAGCTTTCCATATAACTATCCAAATAATATTTCATGTTCGTATTTATTGCTTGCACCAGCTGCACACACGTAAGTTATATTTTTCCGATATTCTTTCGAAAATTCCAACTTTTCAGAATAATTTTGCAATTTGTTGCTTTCAACACTGAAGATGGATATGATATTGTTTGGATTTATGATGGATCTAATAACTCCTTCCCATTGATTGGTAAATATTCTGGAAACAAAATACCACCAATCATAAATTCTTCTGGAAATGCTCTCTATTTATATTTCCGATCTGATCTTGTTAACAATTTCCAAGGATTTTCTGGAATATACAATAGTGTTAGTGGCGTTCAACCAGTCACAGATCCAAGCACAAAATCGAAGAAAAATCTTCTTAATTGGCTGAAAGGAAAGATTGGTAATTCTTCCAACTAAATGTTATTATGTGAATAAATAAATAAATATTTATCCTTTGCAAAACCTGTATTCGCGCCCCAAATATGCAGATATTTTTTTGTGTAAATTATTTATCTTTTTCTTCTTATCCCACTGTTATTCAACTAAATAATCTAATTATCAAAACGTTGAATATGTGGACTTTCAATCGAGCGACTACACCACCACCTGATAAATTGGTATGTTCAAAAATTTCAGAGTATTTCCGGCTAAATCATATCGCAATTTTGAGAAGGGAAATGACCTGATTTTTCCGCGCATCGACAATTTTCATAATAAAAAAATCCGTCACTTACCTTTATCAAAAAAAAATGAGGTGATTCGAGATATCTCGAGAGTGTAGTCGAAAAAAAGATTTTTTTACGAAAAAAACCGGAAAATGGCCGAGGGACTAGAAACGCAAAGGATTTCTAGGCTACATATTTATTATTTTCTTTTTTTTTGGTTTTTTGACATTTTTCTTCCTTCCTCACATCTCACATCGATAGACAATTGCAACTTAAAATGGCTGATAATAATCGAAAAAGAAAACATCAGCGATGGAATCCGAAGTAAGTCGTCTCTCGTTGTTTTTATAATCAAGTTATAATGAATTAATTTATAGAACCAAACAAAAGTCTGTGGAACCTGGTGTAGTTGGATTATTCTTCACTTGCGAAGGACATGAAAAACAAGCGGTTCAAGAAGCATACAGTATTATAGAAGAGTTGTTAGAAAAATCAGAAAATTCAACAGAAGAAGTGAAAGAAGATGAAAATGTGGATTCTGATGAAGATATAGCTGATGCTTTGAAAAAAGCTTGTCATGAAACAAAAGATGGAGAAAAAAATAAAAAAGAAAGTAGACGATTCATTCAGCGTCCGACCGGAGTCAAGAATTGTATTTTCGTTAGTGTTAAAAACGCGAATATTAGCAAACTCGCTGAAGAAATGGTGGATTTAGCACAAAAGTCTGCAAGATGTCGGTTTTTACAAAGAGTCATTCCAGTAGAGCAAACGCTTGCTGTTGATTTGAGTAAACTTAACGATGCAGTTATGAAAGTCGTGTCTGAAAATTTGAAGCCCAAAGAAAATGGGAATTATCCATCATATTCAGTCGAATTCAAGGCGCGCAACAACGATTCGATAACAAAAAGTAATGTTTTGGAAATGATAAATGATGCTATAACAGTTTTCGCTCCAACTGCTCGGGCAAATTTAAATCGTATGTTTTTGGCGTGTTTTTTTCAGTTTACAGTTTACTACTTCTCTGGAAATCGCAAAAATCATTCCAAAAATTTTTTAGACGCCGAAGTCACCTTCTTTATTCAAGTTTCCCGTACAACAGCAATGGTTGGCGTTTGCCGTGATTTTTACACTCGTCGAAAATATAGCATGCGTCCAACTGCCGCAACAGTGTAAAAATACACAACATTTTTATCGAACATTTTGTCTTGTTTCTCTCGTCGCCTTATTGGCTCAGTGGCAGAGCGTCTGTCTAGTAAACAGAAGGTCGCTGGTTCGATTCCAGCATAAGGCACCGATATTTTTGTTTTTTTGTTCGTTGTTAACTATTTATTTTTGTTACGAAATTTCTCATCATAAATTGTTATTATCTATCTCGTCATCTCTTTCTCTTCCTCAACCAATTATTTAACAGGTCTTTTTTCCCTTTCACTCTTTTCATTTTCAATGTCAATTGCATAATATTCCGCTCGATAAAAACGAAACAAAAACAAAAGGCTTCTTCTTTTTCACAGCTCAACGACAAATTTGATTGTTTTTCATTTATTCTGTTTTTTAGCTGTTTTGTTTTTTTCCAGCGGGCGTTTTTTCTGATATTTTTGTTTTTCGGGTTTTCCAAATAGGATTACTGTAGAATTTTGAAAACATCAGACACTAGTTTTGCTTATAAATGTATTTTTCCAACAACAACAAAAAATCGGCAGATAATGTAATTTTTATTAATTTCTATTTTTCCTGATTGTTCTATTGTGGTTTTTTGGCCGCCTCAACTTCAATGAATTTGATCAAATCAGCACGTTCGTCAGCTTTTTTCAATCCAGCAAAGACCATCTGCAAAATACTTTGATGTGCTCATATTTTTTCTAGATCTCACCTTAGTTCCTGGAATATATTTCTTTGGGTCAGCCAAATATTCGAACAATGTATTGCGATCCCAAACAACTCCTTTACTCTTATTCGCTTGTGAATAATCGAAACCAGCAACTTCACCAGATTTTCTGCCAATCACACCATTCAAAGTTGGACCAGTTTTGGTTTGCAATGAATTGACAACATGACATTGTTCACAACGTTGTTTGAAGATTTTCTTTCCTTTTTCATAATCACCTTCTGGAATCGAACCACCTCCTCCTTTTTCTGATTTGCTTTCCTTCTTCTTCGCCATTGTTGCTTGTTGTTAGACTGATACTCAAAAACTGTTTGAGTAAAATGATTCCAACTCATCTTGCCAGCATTTTATAGGGATTTTTGGCAACGTGGCAAATATTCAGGACACGTCGATAATAATTTTTGTTTCAATTGTTTTTCTTTTTTCTTTCGACGCGAGAAACAAATAAATAATTTTGTTTTTATTTTCTTTCTCTTCCTCTCCTACCCCTTGACAATTATCAGCTGTATTTATTTTTATTTTTTTCCTCACTCTTCATTTTCTAGCCTAGGTTGTTCCACTGATTTGAACACATGTGTTTCTTCATGAAAAGTAGTATTAGTAGCAGCTTTTCTTGTGTTTATTCTTCCATTTTTTGTGTGTCTGTGTCCCTTTGCGCGCACTTGACACATGCATGTCGACAGGTTTTAGGCGCGCGCGAGATTTTTTGCGCCTGCGCGCAACGTAGCGAAACATCATGTCAAGTCGGGTGGTGTCAGTTTACTTCTTGATTGAGTTGAAAAGTCTCCGGGAATGAAAAATTATGAGGTTTCAAAGTTTTCTCTTTTTGAGGTGTGAGTGTTTTACTTCAAAAGTTGTTGATATAGTTTTTGTATTCTATTATCCCGTACTTTCTGAATTTTCAAAAAACAATTCAATTTGTTCTAGATGCAAGTTCAAAAGTTACCAGAAAATCGAAACTAAAACCAGTCTGACACATGACAGTTTTTTGTTTTAAAAATTCCTAGGAATTCACGACCTTAACAATTAGACGTAGATCTTCTAACCTGAGGTTGGTAACCTCTATTTTTCTGAAAACTCAGAAAAATTTGCAAAAAGTTCAAATTGAAAAAATCTCAAGAGCCCTTATTTTTATATCTCATTATTTTCATCGATTTTTTTTGATATCAAATAGATATTTTTCACACGAATTTGCTGTCGCTTGTAAGTTTTTTTTTTCTCAAAAAAAAACAAGAAGAATTTTTGCCAAAGCAAAAAGAAGCTAGAAAAATTGAACGTGGTCTTTGTTTTTTCGTACTAATCCCAAGAGGTCAACCAAAAAGCGATAAAGTAATTTTTGCATTTTCCTTCTTTTTACTCCAAACCCAACTCAATTTCCTAATTCCTTTGAACTCAATCCACCCCAATTTCTCTCTCTTTTTATATATGTTTCTCTCTTTTTCGCTCTCTTCCTTTTTCCAAAAAAATGTGCATAAAAATATATTGAGCGCGGGCTCCAAAACAAATTCTTCCTTCTCTTTTTTCGTTTTTTTCCACTTGGTTTTTTTTTTGCGACACTCACTCATTCTTTTTAGACATAGAAAGAGAGTACCTTATTAGTCAACAAATAGGGGAAAAAATAATTCAAGGTTATTCAATACTTTTTCCCAAACAAAAATGCTTATTTTTCCCTTTCTTTCTTATTTTTATCAAAAAAAAAAAGTTTTTTTTCAGACGCGGAAAAAATCGGCGGTTTATGCTAGAGCAATTTTTGGTGAATTTGCGGTTTTGGAAAAACGTCGAAACATTTTTCAATTTCCGGTAAAAGTTATGGATAATGAAGCTCCGTGTTGCTCTAATGTTTTGAACAAAAAGTCGATTTTCGAAGAATTCGAAAGTGATTTCTTTTTTTTTCTTTTTTTTTCCAAAAATAGAATGCCAAAAAAATTCTCAATTTCCAGTTGCTTCTGGAAGTTGTGATCATACTGTAGAATTTCGAAACGATGAACAACCCATCGAAATCATGAAATTTATGAAAAACTTCAGAGATGACGATAATCTTTGTGATGTCGAGTTAGAGGTTAGTTGGGTTACTGTAGCTTCCAGAAGGTAGACATAAGTATATATTATTGAGATACGAATAAATAATTTTGGGAAAAGAGTAACCCTCTAATTTGTGTCGTCATAGCGACAGAATTATGGCGCCAATTTTTTTGAGAACAGGAAAATAAAAAAATAATTTGAAAGTCGAAAAAATGTATGCAATAAAAGCACACAAAAAAATATTCCAAAAAATCCTTTTTTTTTAGATCGATGGTGATGTGATTCGTGCTCATCGATATATTTTAGCTGCTGCTAGTCCATATTTTAGAGCAATGTTCACAAACGGAATGTTGGAAATGACAAAATCTAGAATTAAGCTTAATGTAAGTTCTAATTTGTTTTTTTTTTCATGAAAAATTCTAGTTTTTGCAGGATATTTCGAAAGACTCAATGGAAGAATTGATTCAGTTCATCTATTCGAATGAGATCACAATTCGTGGATCAAATGTTCAATCTCTTCTCTTCGCTGCTTCGATTTTACAAATGGATAATATTGCGACAGCTTGTCAACAATTCCTAACAAAAACAATCACAGTTCAAAATTGTATTGGACTTCATCAATTTGCTGAAACATATAACTGCACACATCTTTTATCAGCAACGGATAATTTCGCAGTTGACAATTTCCAATTTATTCGAGGTCGAGCAGATTTCAGCAAGATTCCTGCTAACCATTTACGTGGTCTTTTAATGAGATCCGATTTGAATGTAAATAATGAGGCTGAAGTATTTGAAACTATCATAGATTGGATTACTGTAGATGTTAAAGAACGAGAAAGATATCTTCCTGAACTTTTTGATACAGTAAGACTTCCACTACTTGGTTGGAATTATTTAATTCGAATTGTTAATCAACATCCACTTGTCAAACAAAATGCAATATGTCGAGAAAGAGTTGCTGATTCACTTTTCCACACTCTTGCTCCAAACAAACAAGGAACATCTAGTTCAAACTTGGATATCCCTGAATCTGGTCAATATGGATCAATGACAAATTCAACACTTTCAATTCAATCTCCTATTGTTTCTGCGGTTACACTTCATAAAATGAGACCACGAAAATCAGTGGCAGGTATTATTTTCTGTGCTGGAGGTCGAGGAACTCTTGGTGATCCATTTAGAAGTGTTGAAGCATATGATTGGAGAAAAAATCAATGGTTTTCGATTGCTGATATGACTGTACAAAGAAGACATGTTGGTGTTGTTAGTGCATTAGGAGATTTGTGAGTTTTTTTTTAATTGACAATTAGTATGAAATAATTTCGAGTTTAAAATTTCAGATATGCAATTGGTGGACATGATGGCGTCACTCATTTATGTTCTGCTGAAATGTTCAGTCCAGCAGAAGGAGTTTGGCGAAGAATAAGTTCAATGTCAACAGCGCGAAGAGGAATAGCTGTTGCCACTCTTGATGCTGCAATTTATGCTGTTGGCGGTCTTGATGATTCAACATGTTTCAAAACTGTTGAGAGATATGATATCGAATTGGATAAATGGTCTACAGTTGCTGATATGACAATTCAAAGAGGAGGAGTTGGTGTATCAGCACTTGGAAAATATTTATTCGCAATTGGAGGAAATGATGGAACATCTTCACTTGATACTTGTGAACGATTTGATCCTTTATTAGATAGATGGAAGATTATTGCCAGAATGCAGAATCGAAGGTTAGTTTTTTTGGTGAAGAAAACAAGAATGGTCCGAATCGACTTCTGGGAAGTTCAAAATTAACTACAGTAACCTTTTTTCGGAAATACTTTCGAAATGTTCGCTATTCCAAACCAGCCTTTAATCAAACATTTAGAAAACATTCATTAATTATCATTTCCTGTTCTATGATCTTTGTTCTGATTGGCTTACTCGAAATTTTGAAATATTTCGTAACCATTTTTTTTTCAATTCCACGTGAACTATTTTTTTTTCTGAAAAATAATCATTATTTGGAAATTGAGAAGCATTTCTAATTGGTTCAGAGCTGGAGCCGGAGTAGCTGTTCTTGATGGTCATCTTTATGCAATCGGTGGTTTTGATGACAATGCGCCTCTCGCAACTTGCGAAAAATATGATGTACTATCCGATATTTGGCACCCAATTGCAAATATGAATAGTCCACGTGGCGGAGTTGGTGTAGCTTCGATGGGTGGAAAAGTATATGCAATTGGTGGACACGATGGAAGTCGATACTTGAATACTGTAGAATCTTATGATCCATTAACAAATATATGGACGGCTGTTGCTGATATCAAAGAATGTCGAGCTGGTGCTGGAGTTTCTTGGGCGGATTGTCGTGTTGATCAACTATTATCGGCTAGACCACATTTTGGAGAAAGTGGTTGTGCTCCATCAACCGGATCTTCTCAATGTATATAATTCTCAGGTTTTCACTTTTTTGTCCCCGGTGATATTTTTTTGAATAAACCTAATGATTTATCAATTTATTTTTTGGAAACCGTACATTATGGCAAAATTATCAATGACCAAAAATCTACATCTAATCTATTTACAAATTGAATCTTGAAACTGCCTCATTCGTAATCATTTTAGCAATTGCTAAAGAACTTGTTGCTGCTGGCGACGGAGCATTTCGAACATGCAAAATTCTTGGTGATAATTTTCCAGTTCCACTGTCAAATACAAAATCATCAACCAAATTTCCTTCACTATCAAGTGCTTGTGCCCGAACTCCAGATGGACCACGAACAACATCGCTGAGTTTTAATTCAGGAATAAATCGTTGTAATTGTTTGACTTGAGCTGCAATCCAAACTCCACGATAAAATTCTTTGATTCCAAAAGTGAAATGTTTTCTGACCAATTTTTGCATTCCGCTGAAGCTCAACGAATCCCAAAGATCACTTGGAGAAATACTAAAATATGAATATCCTTCTCGTTTATAAGCTAGAACCGCATTTGGACCAAGCCAAACATCTCCATTCATTCGAGGAGTGAAATGAACACCAAGGAATGGGAATCGTGGATCAGGAACTGGATAAATATTTGTGTTCACCAAATATCGTTTTTCTGGTTTGAGCAATAAATATTCGCCACGGAATGGAACAATTTTTGGAACAGATGAACCACCGGATAATTGTGATACTCTATCAGATTGAAGACCAGCACAAGTTATCACATTTTTTGTCTCAATTTTCGCGTAACTTGAATCGCTTACCACTTTGATTGGATAATTTGGATCTGTATTGTCCTCGAGGTTTTGAAGTGGATAACTTGTGAATATTTTTCCACCACGTTTTTCAAAGTCTTCTCCAAACTTTTTGGTGACAAATCCCCAGTCGACAATTCCAGTGTGTGGACTCCAAAGAGCTTTAAGACCCTTACAATGAGGTTCGATTTCTTTGATTTTGTCACCGGAGATGAATTCGATATCACGGCAACCATTTTGTTTTGCTCGCTCATAGAGAGCCTGTAATTATGCACTTTAAATTCCACTCTCGACAAAATTTTAGATCACAAAAAAATTTGAAAAAAAACATACATCTAATCGTGGAATTTCTTCTGGTTCAACAGCAACAATCAATTTACCAGTTTTCTTGTATGGAATTTTTTCCTCATCGAAAAATTTATACGATAAATCGAGTCCTTCAACACAAAGTTTAGCTTTCAAACTTCCTGGTGTATAATATATTCCAGCATGAATAACTCCACTATTATGACCACTTTGATGAACAGCTAATTCACTTTCTTTTTCAATCAATGCAATTTTCAAATTTGGTTTTTCGATGAGAAGTTGTCGAGCTGTTGCGCACCCAACAATACCGCCTCCTACAATTACCAGGTCATATTTCGGTAATTCTGTTGATTTCGAAGGTGGACCAGAAATCGATCGAACTGCGCATTTGAGAGGATTGCTGAGTTGTCGACTCAACATTTTTTTCAACTGGAAAAATACTAAACTGTTCAATGGAAAATCAAACAGTTCAAACAAAACAAGAAAAATAGATAGAAAGAAGAAAATAATGATAAGATCTTCAAATAAATAGATGAAAAATGGAGGAATGAGAGAAGTGAAAAATTGAGAAAACAAAAAAGGAGAAGAAGGATTTACTTGTTTGAAAACATTTATTTTGCACTTGCAAGGAAACGTGCAATTTTCAAAATAAATTGAAAGTCAAACATGTGGGTATTTGTGAGCAAAGATGAACGCGTTTTTAATATTGGAGAGGGAATATCGAAAAAATAAATTCAAATTTAAAAAAGTCTAAATTTAGTGGAATGATAATCTTTTCGAGGTTCTAATGGATTGTGAATAAAAATTGGAAAATCTTAAAAACATAGATTATTTCACCATGAGTTGAACACATCAGACCAAAAACATGAAAAACATACGATTCAAAGATCGTCTACATGGTAGCTAAATATTTGCTATTAAAAATGACGTTTTTTTCTCATTTCTCCCCTTAAAAACTTTTTTTCTAAAAAAAATAAAATTTTTTTGTTAAATTGACGTACGGTAGCGAGAAATGTGTGCAACAAACATTGCGGACAAAACAGCAGATTTTGGTGTGCGACCGAACGCCCTTCCACGATTTTTCTTTTTTTGTTGGTTTTCTATAGTTTTGTAACTTTTCATTAAAACTGACTATTTTAGTATTGCTCAGTATAAAATAACGAATCGTTTGATATCAAAAATTCATTAAAAATCCAAAAAATAACGTCAAAATTGATTTCAGAACAAAATGGGACTTTGCAAGTGCCCGAAACGAAAGGTTACCAATTTATTTTGCTATGAACATCGAGTAAATGTATGCGAATTTTGCTTAGTTGATAACCATCCTAATGTGAGTTTTTTTCTCGTTGAAAATTGAAATTAGGAAAAAGGTAATTTTTAGTGCGTTGTTCAAAGTTACCTTGCATGGTTAACCGATTCCGATTACGATCCAAATTGTGCACTTTGTCAAACACCATTGAATTCTGGCGAAACTATACGTCTGAACTGTCTTCGTAAGTTCGATAATTTTTCAAGTTAAAAATATCCTAAATTTTCCCAGATCTTCTTCACTGGAAATGTTTCGATGATTGGGCTGCAGCATTTCCAAATACAACAGCTCCAGCAGGTTATCGTTGTCCATGTTGTAGTAAAGAAGTATTTCCACCACTCAATGAAGTTTCTCCACTCGTTGAAAAACTTCGAGAGCAGTTGAAATTATCAAATTGGGCTCGAGCAGCTTTAGGTCTTCCAGTTTTACCGGAATTGAATCGTCCAATCACAAAAACTTTTGATAAACCGATTCCTCCACCAATTGTGAATAAACCAGTGGAAAATGTTGGAGCTGTTGCTCATCAAACTCAACGATCAATAACTCCCGCAACACATTTAGATATGGAAGATTCTGCATCTTTTTCTGTTTCTTCAAGTGATGTTACTTTTTGTAAGTTTACTTGTAAACATTCATTCTGATGTTTATTTATAAATTTTAGCACGTAAAAAGAATTTGGGAGATACTCGTCCATTGTTACAAAATGATAATCGCGATGCAGACAATGAAGCAAATAAATATAAACGTAGACCAGCTGGAGAATGGATTCGTGGATTGTGGAGAGCAAAATATGGTCCTGGAGTACCAGAAGATGGTTTGAGTGGAAGAAAGAAATTGGTTTTTGTAGTTTTCATTGCATTTGTTTCATTGGTTACTGTGAGTTTATTCTAGAATTCTTTAATTAATTTCTTCGGTAAATTGAAAAAAAAACAAATATAAAACCTTCTAAATTTTTGTAGATTTATCTTGTTCTCAAACGACTTGGTGTAAATAATGACAACGATCCAATGTTTGACCCATTATCAAATCCAAACATCAGAGTTGCTTCGAACAATGAATAAAATTCGAATTTACTAATAATCCCCCTGAAAAATCATTCCTTTATTCAAATTATTTATTGCTTACAACTATTTATGTATTAAAATCAATTTGGTGTTGTTTTGTGGAAAATGTGCATATCTTTTTGCTTTTTTGGTGATAGTCATTTTTTAGTTTTTTTTTAAATTCTTTCTTTTGGTTTTCTGTACTACTAAACACGGACGGGAAATATAATTTATTTGCATTTATCTTTTTTTATTTTTCAATTCTCGAATCGGTCTTTGAAAACCGTTAAAATATATATCTTCAGTGACTTTCGTACAAAATATCTGAAATTTGAATTTTTTAGGGTATTTTACCATCATGCAGCGGATTGTGCGTGGTGTGGCGACAAAAGCGCAACAACAGCGCCAATTGTCGGCTGCTGCAAATGCGCCGAAAAAAGTTGAGGTTTTCATTGATGGAAAGAAGATTTTGGTCGATCCAGGAATGACAATTTTGCAAGCTTGTGCTCTTGTTGGAGTTGATATTCCACGTTTTTGTTATCACGATCGATTGTCGATTGCTGGAAATTGTCGAATGTGTTTGGTTGAAGTTGAAAAAAGTGTTAAGGTTAGATTTTGAATTCATTCAAAAAAAATAAGTGTCATAAAAATAATAATTTCAGCCAGTCGCCTCTTGTGCTATGCCAGTTATGAATGGTATGAAAGTCAAAACGAATTCGGATTTTGTTCGCAAAGCTCGTGAAGGAGTAATGGAATTCATGCTCAACAATCATCCTTTGGATTGTCCAATTTGTGATCAAGGAGGAGAATGTGATCTTCAAGATCAAGCTGTTGCTTTTGGTTCTGATCGTGGACGTCTTCAATCAAGACTTGATGGTAAACGTGCTGTCGAAGACAAAGATATCGGACCACTTGTTAAGACTGTTATGACACGTTGTATTCAATGTACTCGATGTGTTCGTTTCGCGAATGAAGTTGCTGCTTTCCCTGATTTTGGAACAACTGGAAGAGGACAAGATTTGCAAATTGGAACTTATGTTGAAAAGTTCTTCGCTTCTGAAATGTCTGGAAATATCATTGATATTTGTCCAGTTGGAGCTTTGACCAGCAAACAATACGCGTAAGTTTTTAAATCTGGACTTAATTTTTGGATTTTCAACGAAATGACGACTTTTTCAAAGTTTTTAGCGAATCTTAAAAATTAACTAACTAAGTTTTAATCAATTTTTTTAACAGTTTCGTCGCTCGTCCATGGGAAACTCGCAAAACCGAAAGTGTTGATGTTTTGGATGCAACTGGTTCGAATATTGTTCTCACTCATAGAACTGGAGAACTTCTTCGCGTTATTCCAAAAATCAATGATGTAAGTTGTTTTCACCACAAAAAATTAAAGTTTATTAGATAATTTGCAGGATATCAACGAAGAATGGATTGGAGATCAATCGCGTTTCGCAGTCGATGGTCTCAAAGTTCAACGTCTTTTGACTCCAATGATTCGCGGAGCCGATGGACAATTGAAACCGGCCAGTTGGGAAGAGGCTCTTTTCACCGTTGCTGCTAAACTGAGAGAAACAAGTGCTGAACAAAAAGCGGCGGTTGTTGGTGGTTTGAATGATGTTGGTCAGTTTTTTATCTAATTTAATTATTCCCAGATTTTTAATTAAAAATAATCACCGAATATTATTTTTTTTCAGAATCTTTGGTTGCGTTGAAAGATTTGTTCAACCGTTTCAACAGCGAAAATGTTATGACTGAAGAAGAGTTCCCTGAAACTAGCGGTGGTTCCGATATTCGTGCCAACTACATTTTCAACGATGGAATTGCTAATGTTGAAAATGCTGATGCTATTTTGTTGGTCGGAACAAATCCAAGATTCGAGGCGCCAACTTTGAACGCGAGAATTAGAAAATCGTGAGTTTTTTGGAAACTATGTATATATTATGGGGAAAATGAATGTTAATTTTTGTAGAAAAATATGCAGAATTTTTTTTCAAAACATTTCTTCAATCAGAACTTTAACTCCTCTATTATTGAAAATTTTTTAAACATATTCAATTTTTGTTTTAAGTATATTAATTTTCTAGATTCCTCTACTCTGATGTTCAAATCGGAGTTATTGGATCTGAAAGCGAACTTAACTACGACTACGATTATCTTGGTGCATCTGCAAAAGCAATCGATGATGTTTTGAGCGGAAAAGGAGAATTCGCAAAAACATTTGCCAATGCTAAACAACCATTGATTATTGTTGGAGCACAAGCATTGAAAGGTGAAGCTGGAGCTGCGATTCTTGGAAAACTTCAACAATTGGCTGATAAATTGTCAGCTGGTAAAAATGTTCAAGTTTTGAATGTTCTTCAAAGATGGGCTGGACAAACTGGAGCTCTTGATGTCGGATATAAAGCTGGAACAGCTGCACTTCGTAAAACACCAGTCAAATTTTTGTATTTGTTGGGTGCTGATGAAGGAAAAGTTAACAAGTCGAATTTGGATCCACAAGCTTTTATTGTTTATCAAGGACATCATGGAGATGCTGGAGCACAAATTGCTGATGTTATCTTCCCAGGAGCTGCTTATACTGAAAAAGATGGAACTTATGTTAATACCGAAGGAAGATCACAAAGGTAGGATTTTATTTGAAGAAAAAACTAGCTGGAGTTTTCTAAACATATGAAATTAGAAATGAAATCAAATTTTCACGTGTTTCTCAGCGTGAAATTATTTACGTGGCAAATGATATTTTATTTCTTTTTTTTTCAGAGGATATCCAGCTGTTTCACCACCAGGAGAAGCTCGTGTTGATTGGAAAATTATTCGCGCCGTTTCGGAAGTCGCTGGAAAATCATTGCCATATAATGATTTGAAAGAAATCAGACAAAGACTTAACGAAGTTAGTTTTTATGAAACTAATCATATAAATTTCTAAAAATTCTATTTGAGATCGCTCCACATTTGGCAAGATATCGTGATATTGAACCATCTCCATTCATCAAACAAGCTCTTCAACTCGCCCAAACATCTGGCTCAATCGATGTTGATGTTTCGCCAGCTCTTCGTGAACTCGCTGATTATTATCAAACAAATGTTATTTCACGGAATTCTCGTAGTATGGCTCAAGCGAAAAAGGCTGCATTGGAAAATAAGGAGAATCCATATGCTGAAGCACCAATTCATGCACGTTTGTAGATCAATTTTATTCCGTTTTGTTTTCCACTGAAATAGTCTAAATAGAAGGTAACGTCACGTTTAATTCAATCATTATTTTTCGCACGAGATAAATTTAAAAAACTTACAAGATTTTCTGATGAATTATTTCAGTGAAATTTTAGAAAAATTTCAGATCTTGAAGAGTTTTTATTTTTTTTTTGTTTTAATTAGAATTATTTTGTTTTTAATGCAAATCAGTACCGACCGTGTGATTTTTGTTATTACTTTTTCTCCTGGGTCTTGTTATTTTCAAGTTCTGAATTGTTTTTCGAAAATGCACTTATCAACTCAAAATAGAATTTACATTAATTTCCTGAAAATCTCTGAATTGATTCTAGATGGATCTTACAAAAAAGACGAATGAAATTATATATTTGAACACTACAATTTTGAATGAATTTAACAAAACACTTTTGAACACATTTTTTGTTGAAGCCAAACTGCCGAATTTTGCTTGTTTGAGTATGTGTTGACACAATTCGAACCAGCGAAGTTTGTTAAATCGGATGTTGCTGCCTTTGCTCCCCATTGAACAGCCAATGGTGATACTTGATATTTTGATTTGAGAGTTTGCATTGTTGAAATTGGACTGACATCCCAAGCTGTTGTTGATGTGAAATAAACAAGAATCTTGTTTTGGGTAGAATAATTGAGAGAAAGATAACTTTGAGCAGCATAAAGTGCTCTGCAAGAATAAAGGAGGTTGTAAATGTTTTCCTCTATTCACTTACGTGTTCAAAGTTTGTCCAGATGTTGTATCTTGAAGAAGATTACTGACGGCATTGATGATATCAGATCTGAATACATTTTGAGATGTCTCATTTTCAATGTTTTCAGTTATACCTGGATTGTCCTTTATGGAATGCAGTGTAATAAAGTTCGGAATCCATTCCTGTTGTAACAAGAGCAAATTGGGTCTTACCATCAGCTACTGGGAAAGGAGCAATAAAATCGAGAACTGCCGATTTCATCTGAAGAATAGTTTGCACTATGTCCTGTACTTCATACTTACCGCTGCAAAATCGGCCGCTGAAGCTGCATTTGAAACATCTAAGATCAAGTAAACGTCGTAATTCAAACTTCCCAATGGACAACTGACGGATGGGGATTGTGAAGGAAGCGGAGTTGATGGTGGTGCGATTGTTGAAGATGGAGTTCCGGAACATGAGTTAGAAGCAATCCACGCGGAAATATACGCAAGTTGATCAAGCGATGCTGCGAAGAAAGTGTTTCCTGTTACACCTGGGAGATTGATAAGATCAGAAGCTTGGTCTGTGATTGAGTTAGATCCAACACCAACAGAAAGAATGTTATAAGTTTGTTGAAGTTGTGTAAGAATGGAGCTGCCGATAACTTGATTGCCAGTCCATTTTTCTCCAGAAATTACAACTAAAATTTTCTTGTAATCAGCATTACGGAGACCGCTATTGGTTGTAACTTCAGCTGAGACTTTGGCAAGAGCTCTGAAAATCAAATAAATTCTTAAAACACATTTGAGAAGGAATATACTGGAATAAGTTCTTTTCCAATGATCCTTGGTATTTCAATGTTGAGTTGATGGCTCCGAGCAATTGGGAAATTTGTGATCCACCAGTCAAACTGATAACGGACTGAGCAGATGTTCCATAGGCATATATCGCAACTTGTGAATCGATTGGTGAAATTGTTAATGTGTTAACAAACTTATAAATGAATGCTCGAATTTGTTCGAAAACTACTTGGGAAAAAGCATTTGATGAATCAACCACTAATACAATATCTGCTTCGACGTTCTAAAAACAAAATCGTTGAAAATAGACCTTCAAAACTTTTCTTTGGTTCTAGGTTCTGTTGATTTGAAACACGATTTGATATCTTTTATGAATTTGAAAATAGCCAATCTATAGTTTTTTATTATAAACATTGTTGGCAATGGATCTAATGCAGGGAAAAGAGCAATTGTAATAGATACAATTCCACCGAATTTTCCGATATCTCGATTTAGAAGTGTAAACAAGAATATGGAGGATACTGGGAAATGCATCAAAATTACGGGAATCGTCGTTTGGGCTACTAATGCGTAAAATAATTGAGCTTGCAAGTTTCCAAAACGTTGTGAAATGCTCTTATTGTTTGTTATTCGAGTGTTTATTCTCATATAACATTTTACTGCGAAAACTAGCATGAAAATCAACGAAAACACAAGAATCAACCAAACAGCTGCAATTCCGACAACTGAATCAATGAAATATTCGATCGATCCATCGGTTTCATTGATCTCGAAAAAGTAGGGACCAATATAAGTTATATCTTCGATGTTCCAATCGAAAACATCTAACAAAGTATTTCTCATCTTATTATCTATCATTGATGTTTGTGGAATGAAATAGTAACAAATCATTCCCCAGGATGTTCCAGTTGCAAACGGTATCAACATCCAATATACTAATTTAAAACCTTTGAACAATACCAAATGTTTAGAACCTATGGCAACTAAGTATCGATAGACAAATTGGATCGAAAATATACCCATTGATGTTCCAAAAAAGCCAGCCCAAACACAATCAAGAATCATAAGCACATTCTTTGGAAAAATCGAATCTTTTGCCAGAACTATTACCATGTAAAGAGAACCCGAGGAATATATAATGGGACATACAATAACATCAATAAAAGAGTAAACTATCTCGAACCAAGATATGTACAACATTAGATATTTATAGGCCCCAAGATGTTTTGGAGATTTATTGACAATTAATAAAGTTAGAAGTGAATTAAGAAGAAATGATATTATTGCAGCGCAAATCTGAATCGTTTTTATGAGAGTTATCCACATCATTTTTATGATGCTCAAAGAATTTAAAAATAACATTTTCAATTCGGTTGAAAATGTTCCCATAGGACCTCATGACGGGATTGTTTTTGTTACTACCCTGTATCGCAGTTGAACTTTTGGAAATCAAAAAACTTACAAAACTCGAACAAGGCGAATCTAAACAAATATGGCTAGCCGAAGAAAAACCAACAAAAATAGCAAAAATTATAAAAACATTCATGTTCAATGCAAACCAAACAATTATTCTTTTTATCGAAGCTTCAACTGTTATCAGAGCACATGGCCAAAAAAGACACGTGGAAAATGGTCGGTTTTCGGTGAGAATAGTGTAGTTTGTTCAATGATTATTGTTCTCAAATGATGATCTGATGATACTCGATACAAATAAACGATTGTTTGCAACTCTTCCGATTAAACCTTTTCGAACATTTTCATCAAAAATAATCAAAATGTAAGGCAAAGCTAGTGTCATCTGAAAATATCGAGATGTTTCACCTGTTTTCAAATAGTTTATATATACCAAATCAGAAGCTGTGACCATGAAAACATTGTTGATCTGAGTATATGGAGCAGGTAAAAATCTTATAAATGGTTCCAGGCCCATGATTATCTGAATGATACGAACTATTCAATCAAGACAAGTATTCTATTTCAAAAATTCCGTATTTCACTCACGTTGTAAAATAGAATTCCACTTATTATAAAACAATAAGTTATTGCAATTCTTGTGATACGCTTTGCAATTTCACGATCATTGATTTGAACACGCCGAAGTTGTTTTGTTAAGCTAACAGCTGTACAAATTCCCAAAACCAAAATAATTAGAAAATATATGATAGCTGCTATTGCATTACTAATTCGTAAAAAGGCAACTTGATCCATATCATAAATTTTGTAAAGAGTTCCATTAGGATTGACAACACTGACAGCATGTCCATTTATGAAATACGGGATCATCAAAACACTACTATAAACAAATCCCAAAATTCCGAAAAAATAATACCTTTTGGCCCAGAATTTATCAACATTCGTAGTAGAACTAACGGCTGAAAGTCGATGAACACAAAGCAAACCGGCTGACCAGACTTGCATATGAAAAAACCAAGTGGCAAAAAATTTGCAAATGGTCATGAAATTAGGGATATGGTGTTCGACATAATCAAGAAATTCAACACTCGCATATTCGTTTTCAAGTCGAATTGCCAGCCAAGTGTTTATATAACAAAAAATATTCTGCAATATGGAAGTAAGTATATTATTTCACGTGGAACTCAGAACTTTATCTTATTGCAGAGATTTACTTACCACAAGCAAATCTAACTGTACGAGACGATAAAACGAATTGACATAGCTTTTCGAAATACCCAGATAAAACAAGAAAAACAGCATAAATAGTAATGAAGGAATACCATAGATTAATTGAACTGATGTTAAAATCTGTACAGTTTTATCCTGTCTTGGGACATTGAATTTTATTATTGTGAGGTTAGCCATTTTTTGGAAACTAACGTTTTTCTGATAGGAAGGAAGACAGGTGGAAACGTGCTGTGTGACTATATTAGAGATATGTGCTTTATTCAGTTAGCATTTTCAGATTCAAGTGTTTTTGCAGGTGGAAGTTTCACAAATAACCTTGAATTCCAACTACTTGGAATGTCTTGCTCTTTCACTCTTTCATCAAGACGAAGTTGAATCGGAGATGGTTTTGATGCACCTCTGAATGATAACATTACTTTTGAGATATTGAATAAAATTTACTTACGCTCCAGATTTTTCCTGTTTTTCACACTGAAAAATTGGTTTAGGTTCGATCATTTTTCTCAAAACAGCAATCCCTTCAGCGCAATAAATTTTGACATCTCCAGGAATCGGATTCACTTTATTTGTGTCTTTCAACGACGCTGCGATTTTATTTCGAATCGCATTTTTCAGCAAATCAGTGGTTGGTATTTCAACACAAACCAATGCATAATTCCGAATTTCTAATGATTTTTTCAAACGTTCTTGAAATACAACAACACTCGAAACTTTTTCACCATCAATGTCAATAATAGCTTCGCCCAATGAGAATGTGATATCAGCTATTGAATTTTCGGTGATATTTGTTACCATCAGTTTTCCCTCGATATCTCTTAAATCCAATCCAAGATGCAATATTCCTTTCATATTATAAATTATGGATGTTTCATAAGAATATCCTTCTTGTGGGTGAATTGGTGGAAAAGTCGGAGGTCTCGGTATTTTACGTTTTAGTCGCATGAATTTGATTGTCATTGGTGTTAGAGATTGTTTTTTGATCAATACTTGGATATTTTTGACAAAAACTCTTGGATCTTGAGTAAAAACACCGTTTACAGCTATAAGACAATCACCAATTTTGAGTTGGCCCTGAAAGTTTATATGATATCAATTTCAATAGATATTATCAACTCACAATAAACTGACACGTATATGTCATTGAAACAATGAATGAATTCCGGAATTCAATTCCTAACCCATCTTCTCGTTTGACAGACGCTGTCACTTCACCAAATTCGAGTAAATCCTTGCAGAAATTTTTGCCAAAAAGCATCTCGCATTTTTTCAAGATATGTTGTTCCATTTGAAATATTTAAAATACAAATCTTATTGAGATGATTAGAAAAATGAGAAACTGTGCAAATATAGGGGTTTATATATACCATTTGTGGGTCACGCGACTCACGTTTCAAATTATTTTCAGTGCAGGGGCTTGAAATCTATTTTTTTCTTTTTTGAAGCTTTTTTTCATGATGTCTGTTCTTGGTACAATTGATATGTCAATTATTGTTTTCTCAATTATCAGTGGTTTTTTTTTTCATCGAATGAGCGTTTTCTGTTCATTCTCTAATTTTTTAAACATTATATTCAATCGTTCTTAGTTTATGGTTATCTTGTTCCTCTTGGAAATCGTTTCTTGTTATCAATCGTATTCTCGATATTCTTTATCCAGATATCTAATTTTTGGTCACAACTCTTTTGCACATTCCAGAACATTGTTATATCACAAAAAAACAAGATAAAGAATTGTTTGACCTTGGAACCTTATCAACCAGAAAAATCAGCAAAACAAACAATTCATTTTTATTTAGTGAAAAAATGTTTTTCAAAATACTCACATGGGTTTTTCTAGGTCTTGTTCTTCAATATTTGTTCAAAATTGTGTAAGTGAATTGATCCTCGTATTTCATTAAAACGATATATCACAGATTATTTCTTGATTTGAATAAACGTGTATACAATCATCGACCTGGTACATGTCGAGAAGTTAAAGGTCCAATCCATGGATCGGAAGATCTAGAAATTATCGAAACAAAGAATATTGCATTCATCACATCTGGAGTTGTTTATCTTCCTGAGAATCCAAACAATATTACTTGGAAAGGACAAATTTTCAAATATGATTTATCGAACAAGGATTATGTAGCTGAACCAGTGAAAGTAGTTGATTTAGAAGACGAAGAAGGATTTTATCCACATGGAATTTCTCATTGGATTTTAGAAGATGGAACTATTCGCCTTTTCCTTGTAACTCACACAAAACATTTCAGCCACGCAATTGTGATTTTGGATTATAATGAAAGTCAAAATGTTCTTCGACATGTAAAAACTATTCGCAACGAGAAAATTTATCGGCCAAATGATATTGCAGCAACCGGTGCAAATAGTTTCTTTGTTTCAAACGATGGTTCAGCTCAGAATGCATTGCTGAGTGTTTTGGAAGTTTTATCTGGACTTGATGGAGGATCAGTCGTGTATTATGATGGAACAAAGACAAAATACTTGATTGAGAGAACAAGTGCAAATGGTATTAGTATTTCGAAAGACCTCACAACACTTTTTGTATCTCACATAAATGAAGAAATTATCGGAGTCTACACATGGAATAAGGACACACTGAAAGAGGTTTCTAAGATCTCAACTCTTTCGGCATGTGATAATTTCTATATTGATGGGAGAAATCTGTGGACAGTGAGTTCTTTCTATTCTCCTTTCGACACCCGAATGGTTTTTTTCAGGGGTGTCATCCAGTATTAAAAGATGCTGCGGAACATCTTGCCAACCCGATTGATCATCGTCACAATGCACCAAGTCAAGTTCTTCTCGCTAAATTTTCCGAAGATTTTAAGACTGCCCAAATTATCGAACTTCTTGCAGATGATGGAAATTTCATCTCTGCCAGTTCTATCGCCGCACCTTTTGATTTAAACAGACAATTGCTAATTGGAACTGTTGGTAGAAAATTTTATCATTGTGATATCAATGTTCCAATTGATTTCTAATCTTTGTATTTTTTTCGAGTGTGTATAAATGGCGTTTTTCTATAGAAATAAGTCTATAGACTTTGACTAACTAAAATTAAGCTTCATTAAAATATGCACTTCGAAAAAGTTCACATAATCAACGATGATAATAATACTACGAAATATACGAATACGGAAATTATACCAGAGCTTATGAAAAATATCATTAACCACGCGATTGCTCAAATTTACTAGATGACGGAAGTACAAATTATGTTTCATGCAAAAAAGTATAGTTTCTCTCAACCCCAGTTATTACGCAATTCTTCAAAATATTCGTTTTGAGTTTGTGTCAAATTCATATTCAATCCGGATAATGTTTGAATATTTGTAACTTTGAGAGATGATTTGGGAAAACAATATGAACGAATCTGAAAATTATATATTATTGACAGAAACATTGGAAAGATCTACCTTGTTGTGATATGTTTTATGAGAATATAAAAACGAAATTGGCGATAAGAAAAGCTCAATGTTCACTATCAAATTCCAGTATAAAAAGAATTGCATGTTGTACTGTTTTTTGAAAATGAAATCGAAATATAACATCCACATTCCAACAACTAGCATTAACTTTGCAATAGAAGCACAAATCATATATCGCGAGAAAAGATTTTATCATTTCGTATGACTGAGAAATTCTAAATCTCAAATTCAGAGGTAAAACACCTTGAGTTTTATAGTATTTCCGCTTTGCTAGGTTTATCAGAACACATGCAATCTGAAATGTTTTGAATTGTTTCTCAACATTTTTTCGAACTTACAATGCTTGATAAAAATATGGATGTGGACCAATAAATCATTCTTAATTTCAATATTAATAATGTTTGGGGAACAAAGTGTAAATTGAAGTACACAATGAAAAAACCAAAATAAAGCGACATAATTCCACAGAAAGTTATTGTATATTTTTTCGATTCGTGAAAAGTTATCCACAGAATTACTATCAATTTATCAATTGAAATAATGAATGGGATACTAACAGATGCAAATTCACCATAAGCTTGAAAATATTTAACATTGGTGTTCCAATCTTAACAAAAAAATAAGTTATCAAAAAGTTATGAAGTAATGCATAAAAACCTGATATTGTGCAATTATCGTGTTCTCCATAATAACCCATAAATAAACATCGACTCAATCGAAAACAATAAGATATAAAAATTGAAATTTGCGAAGCGCTCAATAATAATGATAAAATTCTCGTATAAATATCATGAGCATTTGAGAATACCATCAATCGAATTAGAACTATTTGGAAACAATGATCCGAAAAATATTACAAGGTAATGTGAAACAATCGGGAATATAACAAAAAACATTTTGGTTTTGTAAATCAATCAGACCAAATCTTGGCAAGTAAATATTTTTGATTTTCTGGAATATTATAACACAGACAAGACGTGGCCAGATTCAAAACAATGTGCTCAGATTCAAAACAATAAATTATTAGAGTGTCCAGAGGGAAATTTGAATCATTTTAGTCAGCTAACAACCAAATCATAGCTTACAATTAGCAAACTAGAAATATTCGAGGTTGTTGAGTAACACGTGACAATTAAGAATATCATTATTTTTGAAAACTTTTCTGCCATATGTCGAGAAATTGTATAGTTTGACTCACATACAGATGAAAGTTATGCAATTGTTAACAAGATAATTCTTCTTCTTTCAATCTTCTCCAAAATCAATACACGATGAAATCAAACGAATTTATTAATTAAGAAAGTTAGAGCCGATTCCATTCATCTTGTAGCTTTTTGAAGTAATCATTCTGCGTCTGCTTGAACATCATATTTGATCCTGCAAGAGTTTGAACTTTTGTTGTCCCAGGTCCAGATTTGAATTTAGCGATGACTCGTATCTAGAAAAACATTTTTGGAAACTGAGATCTTCAATTTCCTAACCTTATCATTAAAAGTTTTGTGAGAATAGAGAAAACAAATAGGTGATGCTAAGGTTTCAAAGTTCTGCAACAAATTCCAATACACAAAAAATTCACCAGGGTTTTGAGTAAAAATAATATCAAAATAAAGTAACCACAGCCCGATTGATAAAATAAATTTCGAAATGAGAACATAAATAATAAATCTCGAAAAACTTTTGATTATTTGATAAGATTGTGATATCTTAAAACGAAGATGAAGACATAAAACACCTTGAGTTTTGTAGAAAAATTTCTCAGCATGCTTAATTAGAACTGCAGATAACTGAAAAAAAAGATTGTTTATAGGTTAGTAGATAAAACTATTTTCTAATACCAATGTGGAAATTGCAATCAATATTGTCCAATACGTTATTCTGATTTTCTTAATTAACATTGTTTGTGGAAGAAATTGTAGATTTACATACACAATACATAAAACAAAAAGTATCAATATTGTCATTCCAAATGTTACCGAATATTTTTTAGATTCATGAAACTTCAACCAGAAAATTGAAACAAATTTGTCGAGAACAATAAGAAAAGGAATGGTTATTGTCATGAATTCTCCAGAAGAATGTAAATATCTCATAATTATATTCCAATCTAGATTTAAATTTATCAAATTAGAACAGCTTATTTGATTGAAAAAACATTACCGGAATCAGTACAATCTTCAGTCTCAATAAATGAGTTTAATAATAAGCATTTACTGAATATAAAACAATATGAAGAAATTATTAAAATCTGTGAAAAGGATAAGAAAAACGAACAAATTCTTGTATAAATATCAAGAACATTTGTTAGAACTGCGAATCGTATAAATATTGATTGAAATAAAATTCCAAGAAGAATCACAATATATTGTGAAACTGCTATAAAATTAGAAATCAACATTTGAATGAATTTATTGAAGCAAAAAAGTTTAGCGTAATTAGATGTCCTTTTATAACTGGAATGTAACAACTTCAGTTCCGTGGAGTTATAATTATTGGGTTTGGAATTCAAAATGTCAAGTTTGCTTTCCATTTAAATAATGTTTGCAACAAATCACAGAAGAGCTCGGGAAAAATACGGCGCCAAGGCGACATCCTGGGGCGCTAAGGCGACATTCTGGGGCGCCAAGGCGGGAAGTGCTCTCGCCTCGGCGCTAAAAAGGTGCGCAGAGAGAACGCACCGGCGCTAAAACGGCGCGCGAAGTGACGCACCGGCGCTAAAATGGTGCGCCAGTGAGACGAAAAAAATAAAAAAAGATGCGGGAAAGGGGCATCGAACTTGGGTCAAAACAATGACAACCCATCCTCTTATCCACTAGGACACGCTTGCTACATTTTTAGTGCGGAAAATTTCGATGAAAAGAGAACAAGAGTCATTTGTATGGTAAAATAATGGATTTTTCATGAAAATGTCGCCTTGGCGCTAAAAAGGTGCCGTAATTTCGGCACCTTTTTAGCACCGGGGCGGCCAAAATTCCTTGACAATTTTTGTCGCCTCGGTGCTAAAAAGGTGCCGTATTTTTCCCGAGAGATTTGTGCGTGATTGGATTCGAATGACTCGCCCACTCAAAATTCGAACATCTACAACATCTTCAATTTTATGCCCATGAACTTTTGAACTGATCAAAATATATTGCACCCATTTCTTCATTCGTTTTTTCTTGCACTTTGACTGTTGCGATTTTCTTTTTTGAAAATGGAATAACATTGAAAAATGCTTTTTTATATTCAACGACACTATGCAGAACACTTGGAACAGTGAGAAGTGGAGTCCTAAAAGTTTGAATTTTGTGGAAAAAAATAAGAATTCTCGGTTTGAAAATTGCTATGATAATTGAATTTCTAAATTGTGTGATAATTTTTTGATTGCACATTGTTCTCTGTTTTTTTCCAACATAATATTTTCAAGACTAACAAAGATCCTGTCAATTTAACCCAAAGATATGCGATTCTTTGGTCAATAATATCCAAATAATCCAATATGAGAATAACAATTAATGCAACAACAAGAAAAAATATTATGAATGCAACATTTGTAGCCATCTGAAAAATAGAAGAACTGATTTTCAGATTTTTCAATATTTCTTCTTGCCTCCATAAATCGTATATTCTCATCAAGTTGAAACTTTGATGTCAAATTCATTTTATATTTTGCATTCTTTCGCAATTTTAGATTATAGTATTTCAGAAGTAAAAAAATCTGAAGTATTTACAAATTTGTTTTCAAAATTGTTAAACAACTAACCGTTCCAGCTGAAGGTACTCCTATACACGATAATATCAATACAGTAGAAAGTGATATTAAATAGAATGCAAAAAAACATGTCGCTATGAAAGTGATAATTATTAATCCTGATATAAGAAGACATGGAAGCCAAGTTTTTGTATTTTTCTCATAATTCCTGAACCAAAATGTTGCAATTGATCGTTCGACGAGAAAAAGAAAACAACTAAGACAAAATTGACAAATAGAAATCCATATGAATATTGAACCAATAATCAGAGGATAAGTTCTATAATTTATTTCAATCAGAAGATTTTCATCGGTAATAAGTCCTTCAATCATTTTTTCGGTTCCTTTCAATGAAAAAAAAAATAAATGTTATAATATAGGGCACATTCTCACTCACCATCAAGTTTTTGAATTCCCAACTCATATGGCAGAGTTATTATAGTTCCGAAAAATACGAAATACCAACTGAAAAAGAAAAACGTACAAACCAAACGAATATTGAAATGAAATTTTTGGATTTTCCACATCAAATAAATCATAAAACTAATCAAAAATGAGCAAATCGATAAAAGAATCAAATAGAAAATTGTGCATATTTGAACTGGTATTGTAAATAATTGATCATTGTTCAGAGATTGCAAGGGAACCCAAAAATGAAGCCGATAATTGTGAAAAAGTCGAATAATCATTAGAAATATCACAATGAATGTTTGAGAAAAAACACAAAAACAATTGAAAAATAAGTTGATTTATCAAGAATATTTCATTTATTCTGATATTAAAAACTCCAATCTTTTTTTCTTGTTTTCTGGATCAGGAAATATAATCATATACAAACAATTCACTTCAGAGTAATTCGATTTCGAGTAAAAATATTTAAAAATATTTTATTATTAAAACAAAATTATGACAATTTTTCATTTATCCCCATACTTTTCTGAGTTCTCCAAAATGATCGTGATTTCTTTCTTGATTTCCCCAATTCTCGATTTCGATCGATTTTTTCCATAATAATATTCTAATTTTCTTAACAAAATGTTGATTTGAAAGTAAAAAGAACCAAGGAAAAACAGCACAATCAATGTTCCATAATCCATTTATGAGAAAATAAAACATTCCATCATTTTCGGAATTTGTTATTATTTTATCTTTCAATCCATGACATGAAAATATAACAATTTTGCAAAACAGATCAAAACTTGAAGCTGGTAAAAAACTGCGAATAAATCTATTAGATTTTGTGATTTCTAAACGTTCATTCAAAGTTTTGCGACCTAATGTTGTTTGGTATACTTTACCAGAATAAATATAAAGTGAAAATTCAAATACGATATTGATAGAACTTATTAATAATGCAAAAGAAACAGCTATTGCTGAATGAAATGAATCACCTGTAAACGTTGAATGTAAAAAGTTCAAAATTGTGGTTACCTGTTATGGTTACAACAAAAATCCAACTCAAAAAAATAGAAGAAACAAAACTCAAAATAGTTATTAAAATATTGGACTTCAACTTTGAATGAGTTAAAAATAACAATCTATCAATATTAAAATAAAATTGAAGAATTGTAACTTGACATTCAGCAAATACATGAATAAATACGAACACTGTTCGATCATCTTTACATTGATCAATCTCTAAAATAGATCCATATCTCAGGCATACAACTTCCATTCCAAAAAATGATAAAACCATTATAATATAGAACATAGAGACAACAATAAGTTTAATTCTTCCAAGTACACTCATTCCAGTTTCATGTATCACTATTTTGTTCATCAGAAAATGAGAAATAATTGCTATTGAACATATTAAGATTTGAATAGCTAAAAGAAAATATTGAATATTCATTCCAAAATGAATAATATGACTTGTTATATTACATTATTTTTACTAATTAGAGTTCAATGCGCAAATGTTAAATCTCAGTCTTCACGCGTTGCTGACTTTCGTCATTATGTCTTTATTTGAATCTTGATCATGTGGGGTTTTTGAGAAAAAAATAACACAAAAATAATAATAACTATCTCCAAGCTTGTTTCAATTGTTCAAAATGTTCGGATTGATTCGGAACATGAATCATTGACCGACCATCGAAATCCAAAAAACTGACAACCGAATTTCGAGATTTCTAGAAAACAATAATTTTGGAACTTTTGGAACATTTTTTTGGAACATTTTTTGAAACTCACAAATTTCCGTCTCACAGATTTGTGAAAAAACGAGACAACCCATGGAAATATCATTAAATGTATATTATAAATAAAGTTGTCAATAAATAGGTTCTTATAATTTTGATCGGGCGGAAAGAAAAATCCCAAATATTGAAGAGTGACAAGAAGCATAATTGTTAGATCAAAAGTTACAGTAAGAGCCGAAGAATAGACAAAACAATTAGCAATCTCGTGAGTTTTGTATAGCTGAAATTCAAAACAACGTCTTTGTTTTTTTTCTGATTTTGAAAAAAAATTAATTAATATCAAAATATGATTTTTCCATTTTCTTACATCATATTTTTGATTCAATTTGTATTCTGAATGATAAAAAAGTGAAGAAATTCTTTTAATATAAATAACGAGTGCAAAATTTAATAATACAATTAATTGAATAAGTAATAACCAGAATTCCATTGATCCCGTTGCTAAAAACATTATAAAGAAAAACTCGTATATTTTTCATCTAACTTACGTCGAACTACAGTATGATACATATAAATCATTGCACAAAACTGTCCAAAGAATATGGCAAAAGATAAATTAACCACTGAATTTATTTGTTGATGATGAAAATCACGGAATTTGATCATAATTATTTTTTCAATTGCAAAAACTAATTGAGAAATAAATTGCAACATTTCGCCATATCTATGGATTGCTACAGCAAATTTATTGAGACTCAATGTTTCATAATCTTTATCAGCAAAAATATTTTGAGAATTATATTTATAGCTGACAAAATGTTGAAAACCACAACTGAATAACATAAGAATTTGTGCAAATGATAAAAGAGTTAAACTTATTCTTGAAAATTTATCGAAACAATTTGTGAAAATCACAAACTTCAAAAATAAGAGATGAGATAATATTCCAATAATTTGAATAATATATTGCAAGACAAAAATAAGAAACCACATTTTTGTTGTCGGATATTTGTTTGTTTTTCAAAATCTGCTGTTTTTCAGTTGTTTGAAATTTTTTAATTAAAATTTCAGCAACCAAGAACACTAGCGCTTGTTTTTGGCGTCACAACTTGATTTCTTCTTGGTTTTTTATGGTTTATCTGACGAAATTGATTTATTGTGTAATCTCGATAAGGTTTGTGTAGAATGATCAATGCGAGACTAGACAATAAACCATGACTTGAAAACACTACCATAAGATTGTTATTGACACCTGAAAAATCGTTGTTACTAAGAAAAAAAGACGGTCTGATTTTCTCAAGAAATCAGGAAAAATCAAAAATTATTGTCTGGTGTTTACACGTTTTGATTACTCTCTAATTTTTCCAAAATGTTTCAAACAAAGTTCAAACCTTGATGATATCCTCCAACAAATAGTATTGATAAAATACCAGTGACTGGAATAATTAAAACCAGAAATGGGATTGATACTTGAATGAAAAATATAATCAGAATATATAATTGTAATTTTCTTGTTCTAATAGAAATTGAAGACGGCGCATTTGACAAATGATAAGCGCTATGCAACACAAAAAATGCATTATTTAATATAACATTAGTGCATTCGAAACCGACAAGTGAACTGACTAACATATTACGTTCTGTTAAAACTTCAGTTCTTGAACTAAAAAATTCTGGAACAGGACATGGGATATAAGTTAGAATTTTGAGCTTCTGAACTTCGTTATCAACAACATCGAAAAAATAGACAAAAAGACAGAAAACACCAAAAGTATAATGGATTGCATAATAAATGAAGATTGTATATTTATTTGTCATTTTTGGATAAATTGTTGTGATACAACTATGACGATTTTGAAAAAGAGTAAGAATTGACATGCCAAAAACTGAAATTCATCAAATTATTGAAAGTAGAGGACGGAATGAAAAACTTTAATTTTTACACAGAATATTATTTTTGTTGTCTAGGGAAACTCACAGAAAAGAGATTCTTGTGCAATGTAGATTAACGGTTTAAAACCAACACCAATATCATATAAATAACCAACAACATTAATCGCAAGTGACGGTAGAAATAACATTGGTGAAACTAAAACATTGAAAACAATATCCATTATAAAAGTACAAACATGCAGATACATCATACAATTTTGATTATTTTTCATTTTTGGCGGAGTTTGATATAAGATCAGATATCCGCCATAAATTCCAAGTGGAATTGAAAAAAACGAGAAAATATGCAAACTTATTTGTAGATATTTCGAACTTGCCAAAAATGTGAAATCTTGAGAACATTGACTGTAATTTGTATCAAAATATTGGTTCATTTCGATAACCTAAGATTTCTGATACAGTGACGAATATGTTTTGAACAGGTGGAAATGGAATGATAAAAACAATTGTTATTGATGAAGCGGAAGGCTGATTTTTATTTTTTTCATAGAAAGATTAGTTCAATCAACTGCGAACTTTCCTTCTTTGTAGGCAAAAATAAACGTCAACTGCAATTGAATAGAATATACTTTGAATTGAATTAGTGTTGAAAATTGCAGCTGATATTTTTTGAAAAACAAACAAAAAAGTGTTTAGGGAGCAGCTAACATTCAGGAAACCTATAATTTTCTGAACGCAAATGACACATCGCTAGCATTAAAAAAAACAAAATATGTTTATTAACAATGTGTAAGCTTTGATCAAAAATATAGTTTAAAGGGGGGGGGGGGTTAGACGACAAAATTTTATTTGCTCAACGAATCGGGCTCCCTTTGAATAGTGAAAGCCCCAGGGGATTTTTTTCTCGAGAGGCCAAAAAAGGTCCGAAAAAAATATTCCATGAACTTTTTTCAACGTATACGTTGTCCGAAAGTTTATGGAATAATTTCAACGTATACGTGGTACCTAGTTTATGGAACATTTTTTCTGGGCGTTTCCAGAAAAAATCCCTTGGAGAATTTTACTACTTTTGGGCAGCCTTTAACTTTGCGACAAAAAAAATTTGTCGTCTTACCCCCCCCCCCTTTAATTTCCTGTTTTCTCGAATTGGAAATCTAGTTTTGATACACACATACAATAAATCCTTCAATTAGAGCCTTACCTAATCACCAATTTCATTATTGTTCAAAACAGAGATGATCTATGTTTTCTGAAACCCCTCAATTTGAAAACTTCCTTAAAATGGCAGATAATATAATCACCTGTTTGAAATAATGTTTTGAAAATAATACTTTCCGATCAAAAATTCACTTACATCATCTGTCAAATTTTTAAAAGCTATTTTCCAGAGGAAAAACGCTAATTTGCAGATTTGTTGCTGTTTGATCTTGTGTCTGATAAAAAAAGAGGAATCAAATTATATTTCTAAAATAACATATAATTATGTGATCGCTATTTCCACTGATTTCTTGATTCTATTTATGGAAATGTCGAGTTGTGAATTTGCTTCAATAAATAACAACAATCATTCTCTACAATGGATACTTAATTTTATGACAAATATTATATCAACACCTTTGAGTTTTCTAACATTTTATCTAATTATTTTCAAAAGTCAGCGGGAATTTGCTAAATTTAAAAATGCTCTATTTCTTTCTCAATTTTCATATTGGCTATCTTCAATATTTCTTGGAACACTATTTGGATGTGTTGTTTTATATCCATTTCCTGGAATGTATAGTCAAGGATTATTGAGAAATTATATCGATTCATATTTTCTTTGGGTAGTTTGTGTAAACTGTGATATTTTAATCAGAAGTAATTCAGATAATTTGGGTTTTCTTGTTCGCAACCTATATTTTTGGTACATTCCTAGTTACATTGATACGTATCCAACTTGTTGCAAGACCTTCAAAAACTTTTGATTTTCGAAAATCGACATATAGAATAATTCATTTCATCCTTTTTGTTTATGTTTATTTCCCAGTTTCATGTTTCATGATTGTAGCTTATTCATCACCTCATCAGATCAAATATTTCATTTTAACTAATTATCCAAATTGTGAAAAAGTATTAGAAAATAATGGAATTTTCGTGACAACAAAAGATTTGAATGTAGTTGGAACTATATCTTGTGTGGTATATCTTGTGTCGGGTTTGATGGTGAGATGAATAAATATTTCGTGAATTACAAAAAAATATTTCCAGATAATTGTGTCGAGTTTATGTATTGTTCGATACGAAGTACGACAAACTGCCAAAAACATGTTCAATCAAAAAACAATAAAAGAACGGGGTCATGTATTAAATATTCTGGTAGTCCAGGTTGTAAAAAAAAGTGCCAATGTTTGTCACAAAAAAAACTTTTACAGAGTGTCATAATAGCTACAATATTGTTCATAAGTGCATTACTTATAGTGAAAACTAACTATTACGATCCAGAAGAAGATTCAAGTTGTAAGTTTAAAGTAGGTTGCTACTAATAATGTTATTGTTTCAGTAATCACTGCGATAGCATTTACTGGTTTATGTGGAGCCTCAATTCCTAATCAAATATTCATCATATCTCGGAATTCCGCATACCGTAGTTTTTTGTTCAAATCCAATCGAGTCAGACAAAATTCCGTATCAAATGCTGCTTGAAAAAAACCAATAATTATAGACACATGGTATTTCCGTTTTTCTTTATTTTTCTCCGAATTTGTTTCTAGATTTTTGCTTAATAATGAATGATTTTTTAAATTCTATTTTTAAAAACTTTTATCATTTGTTCTTGTCCAAAAATTGAAACGTTCAATGGCAATAATTTATTCATGGTTTTATTCACATGAAAATATGTGATAGAAAAAAATAGATTTGAGTATTCCCTTTAGAATGAATACTTTTTCCGATTTTTCCAAACGACAAAAATAACGTTTACGCGAAGAAAAACTTGATAAACTCAAAAACAGCTGTAAATCGTCATCAAATGCCTTTAGGAAAAAAGGTCTCAAGAATTTAGTGTTACTTTTCAGGACTAGATATTTTCTTCATTTACCTCATGTTAGAAACACAAAGACGCCTTCATTTCCTTGATTTCTGATCTAACACAAGTTATCATAATCACATTTATTGTTCTAAATGCATTCAACATTAGTACTTCAAAAATACATAAATGTTTGAAACTAAAAAACGCCTTTTTTTACGTTGATACTTTGATCTCGTTCAAAAACCAATAAGCACATACATAATTTCAACTTTTTTTCCAGCCAATTCAATTTAGCTGTTCAAATAACACTTTTAAGCATCTGCACTTTTGATGTTTTTTGATTTGACCAAATGTTTTGTGAAGAAAATCACACGTATTATTGGAGTGGAGATTATCTTCGAAACTGTTATCATATAACTGCACTTTTCTCTGTTCCAATGTCTGTTTTACTGTTTTATTGTATTTTCTATAAAACACCAAAAAGAATGGAATCAATGAAACCAGCTTTGATAAATTTACAATTTTGGTGATTTTCACGAGTTCAACAAACATTTTTTGAATAAAAATCATATTTTAGGACAACAAATTTGGACTTTGTTCTCACAATATTTTCCTGCCCATATATATTTTTTCCAAGTGCATCAGGTAGACCGCTTGGAATATTATCGGATTATATCAGTGTTAAATGGCAATCGTACTACGGTCAATTGTCTGTTATGTGTATGTTTAGTTTCGAGAATGAAATAGTTTTGTTTTAAATGAACTCTGCAGATATTGGTGTTGCTCTAATTATGTTATATGAAAATAGGCAAAGTCAAATAATGACAATAACTTTCAAGTTGAGTAAGAAGAGAACAAGGATAATATATTATGCTGCAAATTATATTGCATTATCAATTATAGTTCTACCGTTCTATATGACCGAGACAAATCAATCAGAATTAATTGAGATGGTTCTGGATAGAATACCGTGTCCTTCTGTTGAATTTTTCGATAATTCAACCTATGTTTTGCTTCGAGGAGATGAAAAAATCCCATTTTTCTCAATTACAATATCTACAAGTCTTGTTGTTTTTCAAACATTATTTTTTGTTCTACATTCTTTGTATCATCTAACAATGATCAAAAATCACAAAGTTTCTAAAAATACAAAAGAAATGCAGAAGAAGTATTTAGTTTGTGTAACAACTCAATTTTCAATTCCATTACTAGTTATTATTTTTCCAATATGTTATTCCTTATATTCTGATCGTTTCAATTATTATAATCAAGGTTTTTTTTCAACAATTTGAATTTTTAATTCTCCAAATATTTTTCAGCATATAATAACAATGCAATGTTAATGATGGCAACACATGGCTTTTTCTCATCATTTTCAGCTCTTTACATATATAAACACTATAGAGATTTTTGTTTGCAACTTATTTTTAGAAAGAAAAATAGACGAATATCAGTAACCACTACGAATAGAATGAGTTTGGCGAGTATAACAGGATAGATCAAATTATAAGTTTTATTTTTGAACAATAAAAGTTGATTAATTAGCAAATCAAAAACTTGTTCTCTAGTTTTACACGTATTAATTGAACACTTCTAAATTTAAAATAATACTATGCAATATCAATAGTCTTTGTTGTTGAATTTCTCAATTCGAATTCGAGTTTTGCAGCTTCTAATTCCATTGTGAGCTTTCTTTTTGCAGCAGCTTCAAGTTCCATTGTGATCTTACGTTCCATAATTTTTGTTCGTTTGGCTTCACGGAAAAAGAAAATTCCAGAAAACACACAAAGAAGTGGAAGTCCAATTGTATAATGATAAATGTTAAGCCATGGACTGATGAAGAAAATAACACAGGTTCCTAAAGATTGATAAATCTTCGAAACAGAGAAAGCTTGTGCTCTTCGTGATGGCATTGCAATTGCACAAATCATTGATCGAACACTACAGAAACAACAATCACTGATTCCAGCAATCAAACCAACAATAAATACGAATATTCTTGTTGGTTGACATAAAAGAGGTTCAATTGTAGTTGGAGTAGTTGTTGCATTATATGGAGTTGTTAAAAGAGCAAGAATACAATACATAATTGTAGTACAGCAACCAATCAACATTGTTGGACGAAGGCCGAAATCTTCGATACGTTTGCTCATTGTGGAAATGACAACACCCACTAGAAAAATATCAAGTTATCCTATCTCTCTACATAGTTAACTTACTCAATGTTTCACCAAGTCCGACTGCAAAACAGTATATTGCTGGAAGATAGATCATTGAAGCATTATGGGTGTTGAACATCAACGATGTTGGATAAACAGAAAGCCAAAACGATGTATGGATACCGCAAAGCAAAAAAGATGGAGCAAGGCGGAACATTTTTGGTGACATCAATGCTTTTTTCATCAATCTCATTCCTTCCATAAATTCAACTTGTTTCTCACTACTTTCAATACAATTTGAAACATCTTTTGATGGCATCAATATGAAAGTAAAGACAGCAACCATTGAAGCTGCAGCAAAAGAAGAGAACAGAAGATAACTGGAAAAATTATTTGTGAACAGCTAATTGGAAAAATAATGATCACAGTACATTTCAGAATCACTGAAATTTCTTTGAACATGATGAGAAGCAACTACAGCTACTTCTGTTTCATTAGCAGTTAAAGATGTAATAACAGCCATTATAATTGATCCAATCATCATACAACAACATCCAAAACCCCAAGACATTGATACATTTGAGCCAATTGTTTGTCTTGTTGAATGTGAAGTCATATATCCACCATTTCCAGTATAATACAGAGCAAATCCTACTCCTAGAACAGCACTCGAGAAATAGTAATAATATGAATTGGTGAACAAGAATCCAATTGGGAATGAAGTGAAACAAATTGCCGAGATTAGAAGAGTTGTTTTGGCACTGGTTGCGTAAAGAAAAGACGGTGATACAAAACAAGTAAGAACATATGTCAAATAGCACACTGCTTGTCTGAAATATTTTGTATAAATGTATTAGCACTAGTTTGTTTTTCATCTCACCCATAATATCCTGCATGCACGCTGATTTTTTCAGGTTCTCTTTCGTGAATCGAATGAATAACTGATTCGAGGATGAATGATTGAGAATCATATCCAGTCATTATACAAAGTTGGCCGAAGCTCAGCATGAATACGCATAACAATTCGAATCTTCTTGTAGTTGCACCCTCTTCCATCTCGATTATTTGTTAAACAAAACACGTACTGACTTTCAAGAGTCGAAACGTTGAAAATATAAAAGTGGAGTACTCGGTGCTTTTTGTTTCATTTTATAGTGGATCATTTTGAACTTATGCAAATTTAGATGATGATGGCAATCGGATTGGTTTCATGAGGGGTTTCCCCAACTCCGAAGAACACACATTCCGTTACATGATTTTTTCATGGAAATTTCGGATCATTTTTCATCATTTATTGAAACTATTTATCGTATTTTATTGAACATTGATATTTCACAAAATGATTTTATTTCGTGTTTCGTTGAAAAGTGCACTCACAAAACATTAATAAAAATTTCAATTCATAAATTTGTTAATGATACAGGAAAAACTAGTGAGTTGAATGCGGTTCAAATTATGTCCATGTCAAAAAACACCCGTTATTTTGATCGAGCAGTTCATAAAAAAATACAAGTTATTCAAGTGTCTCATAAAGACTAGTCCGTTTTCTTTGTGCAGCTTGATCAAGTTCCATTGTCATATTTTGTTCCATCAAATTGATTCGTCTCGCTTCATGGTAAAAACAAACTGCGGCAATTATGCAAAGAATTGGAATTCCAAAAGTGTAGTAATAAATGTTGAGGAAAGGACTGATGAAGAATATCACACATGTTCCAATAGATTGATAAAATTTTGATACAGAATATGCTTGATCTCGTCGATTTGGCATTGCGATTGCACAAATAACTGATCTCACACTACACAAACAACAATCACTCATACCACCAATCAATGCAATTATAAAAACCAAAATTCGTGTTGGTTGGAATAGCCAAGGTAGATCATTGGTTGGAGCCATTGGTGCATCAGCTGGTGTACTCAAAACAATAAGTAAACAATACAAACTTGTCAAGAAACATCCAATCAACAAAGTTGGTAACATTCCAAAATTTTTGACTCGTTTGCTCATAAAAGATATAAACATTCCCACTGAAAAACAGATTTTTAAAAGAAAAAATAAACTAGATCACAACATACTGATTGTCTCTCCTAATCCAACTCCTAAACTGTAAATAGCTGGAAGATAAATCATGCTCGATAAATAAGAATTGAATGTGAGAGTTGTTGGATAAATCGAAACCCAGAATGAAGTATGAACACCAGTCAAGATAAACATCGGAATAAGAATAAACATTTTGGGTGATATCATTGCTCGACCCATCAACTCTGTAAGCCGATTATTTTCTTTTATAAGTTTGTCTGTAAGTAATCCTTACTAATTCCATCTCTGAATGCAACTGTCTTTTTGCTACTTTCAATACAATTATCAATATCTGACGAAGGCAAAAGAAGAAATGTCAGATTTCCGATTCCTGAGATCACAGCAAATACAGAGAACAGAAGATAACTGAAACAAAGCTATTTTTCAGTTTTGGCTTTGAATGTTTCGAAATTAAAAAAACTAACATTTCGGTATCGCTGAATCTTCTCTCAAATGGAGCTGAAACTGTCGTCAGATTTCCAACAACCTCAACAACATCTGTTGTGATATTCTGTTTTCCAGCTGTAAAATATGTTATCAATGCAATGATAGCCGACCCAACAATCATGCAACTGGATCCAATTGCCCATGAAATCGAAACATTTGCTTCGAGAGTTTTACGAGTTGAGTGAGAGGTCAGATATCCACCATTACCCGTATAATATACTGTAATATATTTGTAATAATGATTTAAAATTTGAGGATATAGCTCACATGCGAATCCGACTCCATTCAAAGCTGCACTAAAAAAATAGTAGTATTGGTTGGTATATAAAAATCCTAGAGGAAACGAAGTGAAGCACACCGAGGCGATAAATAATGTTGTTTTTGCACTTGTTGCATAGAGGAATGTTGGTGAAAGAAGACACGTGAGTACAAAAGCAAGGTAGCAAGTGGCTTGCCTAAAAATTGTATTATATTCATTGTTTATTGCTCGATTGTTCAAACACAACACATCAACCTTCATGATTTCTGCTGTAGTCTATCTATCATATAATTAAACTATTTTTTACATTTTCTCTAATAAGTTGATAAGGCATCATACCACCGTCATCATATAGTTAAAGCTTTTTGTATTTTATAGTTTTTTACAGCCTTATATGTGTACTTTAATGAATTATCATCATTATGTGTATTGCGAATTTTACACTCGTGTTATTATTTACCCATAATATCCAGCATGTGAATTGATTGTAGATGGATCTCTTTCGTGAATCGAATGTATCACAGATTCCAAAATAAATGCTTGTGAATCACATCCAGTCATAATACACAAATGCCCGAACCCAAGCATTACGACACAAACGAGCTCAAAGTTCCGAGCTGATAACTTTTCGGCAAACATGCTTCTGCTATCTGGAAAAACGACAGTTAATAATAAAACATATAAAAATGCACATGTTTTATAAGATAAGAAGTTTATTTGGCTCACAAAATGATCGGTGGACTTTTTGGACTGTTCTCAATACTTCTAATACCATATGTTGCTGGAAAGGATAAAGATCCGGAAATGCATATGACAACACCACAAATTGCAATGAGATGGGGTTATCCAGCAATGATTTATACTGTAGAAACAGAAGATGGATATATTTTGGAGATGCATCGAATTCCTTATGGCAGAAGTGAGTTTTGCCAAAAGGTTTCACAACAAACAGAAAATAAATAAATGTATTATTATTAGCTTGACTTATATCTAAAACTTCAGCTAATGTCACATGGCCAAATGGAAAACGCCCAGTTATTTTTATGCAACACGGATTACTTGCTTGCAGTAGTGATTGGGTTATGAATTTGCCTGATCAAAGTGCCGCATTTATTTTTGCCGATGCTGGATTTGATGTTTGGATGGGAAATATGCGTGGAAACACATACAGTATGAAACATAAAGATTTGAAACCATCACATTCAGCATTTTGGAAATGGAGTTGGGATGAAATGGTACAATATGATTTGGATGCGATGATAAATCATGTTTTACAAGTTACCGGACAAGAAAATCTCTATTATATGGGACATTCACAAGGAACTCTTACTATGTTCTCTCATTTGTCCAAAGATACTGATGGAAGCTTTGTAAAGAAAGTAAAAAAGTTTTTCGCATTGGCGCCTGTTGGATCAGTCAAACATATCAAAGGTTTCCTATCATTTTTCGCTCATTACTTCGATCTTGAATTCGATGGCTGGTTTGATATTTTCGGAGCTGGCGAGTTTCTTCCAAATAGTTGGGCTATCAAATTAGCAGCAAAAGATATTTGTGGTGGACTGAAAATCGAATCAGATCTTTGTGACAACATTCTTTTCCTTATCGCAGGCCCAGAAAGTAATCAATGGAATACGGTACATTTCAACAAAAATTAAGAATAGAAAGAGAAAAATGATATTACAGACAAGAATGCCGATTTATATCGCTCATGATCCAGCAGCAACATCAACACAGAATATTGTTCACTGGATGCAAATGGTCAATCATGGCGGAGTGCCCGCCTATAATTGGGGAACGAAAGAGAATAAGAAAAAGTACGGTCAAGTGAGTGATAGAAATAAGAAAATTGTAATTAATCATTATGTTGTACTATGAGTAGGCCAATCCACCGGAATACGATTTCACAGCCATCAAAAAGCCAGCGCAAATTTATTTGTATTGGAGTGATGCTGATTGGTTGGCTGACAAAGAGGATGTAACAAATTATTTGTTGACCAGATTGGATCCAAGTGTTGTTGTGGTAAAATGAAAAGGTTGTTAGGCACTTTCTAAAAATAATACTTCAGCAAAACGTCCATCTACCTGAATACAATCATCTTGATTTTACTTGGGGACTTCGCGCGCCAAACGATATCTACCATCCAATCGTCGAAATTTGTACAAAAGATTATCTCGGCGAAACATAAAAAAATATAAAAAAGAAAAATTGTGGGGGAATACCTGATAAATCAAGTTTTATATTATGATTTTTTCTAGACAGACAAAACAAATGACCTTTACACAAAAAACTATCGAAAATTTCGAAACTTCTAAGCGTTTGATCTGGGTGTTATGATGCAATGTGTATCGAGAATTGTAGTCTCATTGGAAACTGAAATTTTGGGGGGATCAAAATACTTTTCATACTGTAACATTTTACGATAAATTCTCACACGTGAGAACCCTATCATTGGACTTTTTCTAGGTCGAATGACGAACGATTTTTGTTCGAGATTGATAAGAAAATTCAAACTTCGATAGATCACAAAAAATATTCAATGTTTCAAAAAAAATTACAAAACAAAACAAAAACAAAAAAAAATAATTTTAAAAAAATTTATGAAATATTTCGCCACCGCCACTATTCTTCCCTCTCCTCGGCTAGGCTGGCGGTCCCAAATTTTCAGAATTATACGCTAAATTCTAAGCTCTTTCAACGTGTTCAACTTATACATAATCTTACGTTGTGTCTGAGTTTATATATTTTTTAATTGGTTTCGAGTGAAATTTGGTTTTTTAATGATTGTATTTTGTACCTTTTAAAAATTCAAAAAAAATCGAGTAAAAATTACGTTTCAAAAATCCCATGTTATGTTTTACTAGGCCAAACCCGATTTGAACATCGGTAAATTCAGGCAAACTTGGCCTAGTTTTTGAATCCAGTTCGAATATCTTGAATTCAAATTATAGGTTGAACTTATTCAGAAATAAAAACTTTGAAACTCCTTGAAAGTTCCAATTTTTGAAGTTTTCAGTTTATTCAGATTCATTTCCTATTTTCTCTTGGTAATAGGATTCTGACCCCTCCCTCCCTTCCCTTCCCCAACTCACTGTATTTTGCTCTCATTGCGCCTCCCAAAGCTGCTGAGTTTTCCACATGAAGTGCAATGTTTTTGAAGCACCGTCAGTAAAAAAAAGGCGATTATCTGAAACATATCCGATATTTTTGATTTTAGGAATCGAATCGAACGTACCTTTATTTGAAACCAAACCCATTTTCTTGGTGCACAATAGTTTGAGATAGCACTGACTCTCGGAAATTGCTCGGCAAGTTATCTGAATACATTACGTAATTTTCTTCTGTATTTTGAAAGTCTTTTCAAAAATCTTACCAAATTGTCAAACCTTTCAACCGTTTCTCCATTTTCATTGAATAAATAATCACCTTTTCTAACATTTGGTGCAATTTCACCCGAATAGAAGAAAAATCCAATTTTTCCCTGATTTCCAGCAGGAGTTTGGGGGAGAATTTTATCGAAAATTGACAAATCTTGACATTGAGAGTTTTGAGAGTGTGTTTGTCAACACCGACCGCAAACACCAAATCCTACGCGCAATCATGTAAATATAAAATAACGACACTCCGCTCAAACAATATTTGAAAATTAAACAACAGGCAAGCGAGTGTCGTTGTTTAATTTTAATTTTTTTTTTGGTTTGGAATACTTGAAATTCCTGCGGTTTCTTAGCCAAGTAATAACTGTTAAGGTTAGAAAAACTCAATCCGGGTTCCCAAGAAAAAAAAAATTAAAATGAGTGTGCATGCAACAGAGGCGAATCTGTGCACTTGGCAAGTCGCCAGTGTGTATGGTTAGTCGGTGTTGACATACACTCTTATTTTTTTGTTCTTTCTTTGGGTTTTGGATTTTCGATTTGTATGAAATTTATCTAATTTTCGGCATAAGTTATCCCTTTTCTGAATTTAAAAAAAATTTGAAGGTATTTCCCGAACTTGTATCATTTCAATGTATCATGATATCATGTCACCTTGATTCTATTTTTTGTTCTGTTGTACAAAAGCTTATGTCTATGTTATCTTTCGAATTCATTTTGTTCTTTCATCTTTTGCTGGTTTGGCAGGTTTTTACGAGGTTTTGCAAACCGTTTGGATATCTGTCGACGGAAAAGAAGTACATTGTATGGATGATATTAGAAAAACAAAACAGGACAATATTAATAGAATGGCAAAGGGAAATTTTAGATAATAGTGGAAGTATTTAGTTGAAAAGAATTGAGAATCTGTAATTCCAGCCACTCATAAGTCGTCAAATGTCAAAAACTAATCAAGATTGTTGTGTTCTAGTTTCTCAATTTTTTGAAACCATTAATCCCAACATAAAAGTAAATGTTCTGTTTTTCTTTCTTGCAAAATGAAAATGAAAATAGATGAAGAGATCAGAATGTGTCGGATTATAATCGAATTAGTCACATAGTTACTCTAATCTAATCTCTAAAGAGGTTTCTATAGACTTTTGACCCACATATTTATATTTCAAAATTAACTGGTTTTTGTAAAAAAAAACAAAAAAGGAGAAATATACTTCGAGCATCAGGATATTCTCAAGATTTTAATATTACGAACGCATAATTCGAGAAAAACATGCACGTGGTAATCGATCACTACAGTAACCCAAGAGTTGATAGTAAACAAAACAAACTTTCTCCTCACTAATTATCACATTGTTTTCTGACTAAATTAGGGTCATTTGAGTGATGAGGAAAATCTAACACATATATAACCAACCTCAAAAGGTAACCATCCTCCTAGAAATGTTAAATTAGGTCCAAAATGTTACTCTATATTTTCCTATTTCTAACTATTTGGATTCCACAAAGTTTTCCTGAACGAACTCCTTTACCTAAATTTCCATGGAGTGATAATGTTCCAACACTTGAATTCTCGACTTCGAAACCAAATATTAATCTAACAAGAAGTGTTTTGGTGGATGAAGTGAAAAGAGGAAGAATTCCGAAAGAATTAACACCATATTTGAATATGACAATGGTTGATGAATTGAAAAAAGAGAATAATGAAACTTTGGATTTTGTAATAACTGATGAAGATGTTGCTGATATTCCAGATGATGAAGAAGATCCAATAAAGAAATTGAATACTATAACACACGATGGAAATAAGACTATTATTACAATTTCAGATGATGCAAAACATGATTTATATAAACATTGGTTGGATCAATCCTTATCTGGATTAATGGGTGCTGTTGTTACGAATGTGTAAGTTCTATAGGATGAAAATATTCTAAATTTATCAGAAATTTTCAGAATCAATAAACGAAAAATGACAAAGAAAGAAAAACATGCTCATTATAACTGTACACAAGCTGCTAAAAATGTTACCGCACATGCAAAATGTGTTGTAGCTGTATATGAACTTGTCAAAAAACGAAATGAGAAGCTGAAAATGTATAGCACTTTATCGAAAAGAACTCATATTCAAAGAAAAGATAAAGACGAATCATGGAAACATCCATTAAACGGATATGATAAGTTTGTGAAATCTGGAGCTGAAGAATTTCGTGTCAAAAGAGCTATTAATTTTGGATTATTTGATGAATATGAAAAACAGAAAAAGATTCAAGTCAAAACTCAGAAATCATATAAACTTCGAGAAGCGAAGAATCTGTCACCGATGGCGTTGATTGCAAGAAGATTGACGGAAATTGTTCGAGCTGCAAAAAATACAACTGAACCACCAAAAAGGTGGCAACAAATAATTGCTGAAATTAAAGAAGAAACTGGAAAAATTAAGAAGAAAAAGAGGAATAAGGAAAGAATGAAGAGGAAATTCTCGAAATTTGTTGATACAATGAAAGGAACTGGTTTGAATCCCAATAAAGCTCTGAAAACAATGGTGAGTCAGAAAATTATGAAAATCTTGAAATCTTGTTTTTGTAGGGAATGGAAGATTTGTTCGAAGATGATCCAATTTTATCTGAAAAAGAACAAGACAGAAGAGATCAGGAAGATATGTTAGCCACAATGAAACCTGAGGATAAAATGCTTCATGAACCAATAAAACTTATTCGAGAAGGTATAAAATTGGGAATGATGTTTGGTGGACAAAATGTGACAGATTTTGATGACAAAAAGATTGCATTTCTATCACCACAATTTATGAGTATTTTACCAGATGAAGTTGCAAATGATACAGTATCTCTATTATCTCCTTCAATTCTTGCACTTCATGGCGAAGGAACTGAATTAGAAAGACAAATGTCTTTAACGAGAGCATTAAAATTAATGGAAGATACTGGACAAGATGAATGGATGAATTTTGTATTAGAAGCTTCTGGAGTTACTGAAACTATCGATAAAATTAGAGAAGCTGAAAGGAAAGAAGAAATCGAAGAAATGCGAAAAGATTATGTTGGAAAAGATGGTGAACCATTATATTTCACTCGAGAAAATATCACTGAAATGTATGGAGAAGAAGAAGCGTCAAAATTGGATTTTTTCGATAGATTCTATAAAACTATGACAGATGAGCAAATGAAAGATATGAATACAACTGGCTATTCGATAATGTCAAATGAACAACTTGAGGGAATGTATGGTAAAAAATCACCTTATCGAAATGATGAAGCATTGGAGAGATTGAGTAAAATTGATCATCGAGATATGCCTGAAATGATTGAACATACTATTCGAGGATTAGCTAAAGAAGGTTACAAATTCGAAGTTTCTCGAAAGGTTAGTTCAAAAAATAATTCGACACAATAAATTCAAACAAGATCCCCACTATCATTTTTGGCCCCACACTTGAACCTAATTTTAATTCCCATAAAATTAATAACTCTGAAAATAATTGCAACTTGAACTATATATATTTTCAGAAAGATGTGGTTCTTAGCCCATTTGTTCTTGCATCAATCGTATTGGATCCAGCAGCAGCTTCACAATCACTCATTTTATCACCAATTGTCCTAACTCCCCTTGTGCTCTCTCCTTCAATTTATGGAAATGTCATTCTTTCTCCATGGGTATTTGTTCCTGTCATTGTAGCTCCTCGTATTCTTGGAGCTGTTGTTCTTTCACCAGTTATTTTCTCACCAATTGTTCTCACTCCACTTTGTCTTGTTCCAGTTATTCTTTCCCCAGTTGTTGGTCTACCATTAATTCTTTCACCATTCGTTTTATCACCGTTTATTCTCTCACCAACTGTTATGGCTCCATTGGTTCTCTCCCCATTTTGTTTATCTCCATTTATCGGAATTCCAAATGTTCTAACACCTCTTATTTTATCCCCATTTGTTTTATCTCCCTTAATTCTTTCACCTCCTTTTGTTTCCGCTTTTGTTTTGTCACCATATGCTTTGAGTCCCCCTGTTTTATCAAATGGTGCACTTTTTACAGCAGTTTTATCGCCAAGTTGGTTGAGTACGTTATAATTTATCTTGTATCTAATAATAATAATATTAATAAAAGCAATAAATCATCAAACCAAACAAAAAATCGAAAGTTGTTTTGTGATCAACCAGTTAGCTTTGTTTAATCCAATCAGAAACAACAAATTAGGGTCGAGTAAGTTAGCTTGGGAGGATGAAGCTTGATATTATTTCTTCTCAATATTCTACAAATCAAAAATGACACGGTTATTCAAATTTATAGTTATTTTGTATTATTTTATTGGTATGTTATTTTCCTAGTTATTTTTTGTATTTTCGAATGTTTAGGCTTAACATCGCACGAAACTATTTCGAGAGAGATAATAAAAAAGTCAGTGAAAAATGGATCGATTCCAAAATTATTGCTGCCATTCGTTAATATTTCAGCAATCGAAGAAGGAAAGAATAAACATAATGGGGTAATTTGTAGATTCCAAAGTTTTCAAAAATCCGATAATTTCTAGAGTCTGGATTTCGTGATACGCGATGAAGATGTTGCTGATATTCCAGATGATGAAGATTCACAAGATCTTCGAATCAATGAAATATATGATGATGGAAATAAAACAATAATTCGCATATCAGATGATGCGGCTCTTCAACTTTTCCAAAAATGGGTAGATCAAGCAGCATCTGGATTGATGGCAGCATTGGTTACGAAAAAGATAAATGATGGAAAACTATCAAAATTTGATAAAAAAGTTCATGGAAAATGTACTGATTTAGCTAAAAATCTGAATTCTCATGCTAAATGTGTTGTTTCGATTTTCAAAAAGATCGAAGCTAGAAAACGGAAATTATGGAGATATAAAAAGCGAAGACATCGAAGAAGAGTTCGAAGAGGAATTTTGGATGCTGATGAAAGTGATTTTAAGATTGCCGTGAAACAGAAAAAACGATATCGTCTCAAAGAGAAAAAAGATAATATGTCACCATTTTCAACAATTGCCAAAGGTTTAGTGAAAATGATGATGGAGAAAAAAGGAAAACCAGGAGAGAAGCCGAAAAAATGGATGAAAGTGATAAGAGAAATTCGAGATGAAGCAAATCGAATTAGAGAAAAGAAAAAAAGTAATGCCGAGTTTCGAAAAAAGTTCCGAAAATATTCGAGAGTTATGAAAGATATTGGAATAAATCCGAATGAAGCATTTCAAAAAATGGGAATGACTAATTTTCTTGAAGATGAGGAAACTCTGGATTCTGAAATAGAAAAACCTTTGAGTCAAGAAGAAATTGCAACTAGAAAATCAATGTTGATGATAAGAGAAGGTGTGAAACTTGGAATGATGATGGCTGGAAAAAATGTGTCAAATTTTGATGATCGAAAAATTTCGATATTTTCACCTCAATTTATGAGTGTATTTCCGGATGAACAAGCAAATGATACTGTAAGTCGAGTATTTTCCGAATTTCGAAACAATTCTTTTTTGTAGATCAGTCTGTTTTCTCCTTCAGTTCTCGCTCTTCATGAACAAGGAAATGATTTTGATAACAATATTTCACTGTCTCGAGCATTACGATTTCTTTCTGATACTGGTCAAGAATCATGGATGAATTTTGTTTTAGAAGCCTCTGGAGTAACAGAAGCTGTTGAGCAAATGAGAGAACAAGAAAAACGAGAAGAATTGAATGAATGGAGAAAACAATTCACAAATGAAAGAGGGCAGCCAATGTATTTTACAAAAGAAAATGTGACTGAAATGTATGGAGATTATGAAGCAACTAAAATTAATAAAATGCAAAAATTACATCGAAGTATGACTTCGGAACAAATGAAAGAAATGAATCAAACCGGATATTCTGTGATGTCGAAAGATCAAATTGACGAATTTTATGGTCCCGGATCACCTTATAATGATTCATATGCTCATAAATTATATTCAAATATTTCACGAGATATGGTCAGTGATTTACTCGAATTAAATGTGAAGAAATTGGCTACTGAAGAAATTGCATTCAAAGTTTCAAGAAAAGTATGTTTACTTTTGAATATGAAAACCACAGAATAACAATTCTTATTTCAGAAAGATATAGTGCTCACCCCAGTTTTCTTCAGCTCACTTGTTCTTGTTCCCGAAACCGTGTCTCAAAGTATAATCCTCTCTCCTCTCGTATTTTCTCCTCTCATTTTATCACCATCAGCTCTCGGCCCATTAATTCTCTCTCCATGGATTTTCACTCCATTAATTGTTTCACCAAGAGTATTAGGTCCCATAATCCTTTCTCCAACAATTTTCAGTCCTTTAATTCTTTCTCCAATGTGTCTTGGTCCACTTATAATATCTCCAGCAGTTGCAGTTCCATTAATCTTATCTCCATTTGTTTTGAATCCATTTATTCTAACTCCAGTAGTAATGGTTCCATTTATCCTAAATCCATTTTGTTTATCTCCATTAATCGGAGTTCCAAATACACTATCCCCATTTATTCTTTCTCCATTTGTTTTATCTCCTCTTATTTTGACCCCTCCAATAGTCAATGCATTTGTTTTATCACCCTATGCATTATCACCGGTTATTTGGTCTGATGGAAAATATTTCACAGCGATTTTATCGCCAAGTTGGCTAAGTTCAGTTTAGTGTTTCGAAATATTAATAAAGTTAATAATTATAATAACTCGAACCAAATAAAAGTGTGAATTTCAAAATCAACAACTTCATTATAATTATTAGAGAAAACAGAAACAACAACAAAACAAACACTAAAAATTTCTTTAAAATCCATATCCTTCGAATGGCGGCCTGGATTTTTTGAGTTTTCCCGCTTCCTTTTTTGATTTCCTGAAAAAAAATTCATCACAACTTTTTTCGAAAAAATGGCACAAACTTTTCCAAATATTTATCCAATTTGTTATCCTTTTTGAGACTTTCAAACTTCTTTTCCATATCAATTTTTCGAACAGCCGCTTTTGTTTTGAAAATCGGTGCTTCTCCGCGTAACATTCTCTCGATGTTTTCATCATGCAATTCTTTTCGAGTCTCAGTTTGGCGGCGTTTTTCAGCTCGAGTTTTTTCGCGAGTTTCCATTTTTTGAAGAGTCTGCAAATATTGTTGTAGATAAGTTAGAAAACTCAGGTGACTTTTTGAATTTTTATTTAGAAATTTCTGAATTGTTTTCTGTAAACTTTTATTTTCTGGATCTATTTCTAATTTTTTATGAGGCTCAAAAAATTAGACCAAAAGTTTCCGTGTCAGCTTAGAAAAAACTAAAACTCCATTAAAACTCATTGTCAGATTTGCATTTCTAATTTTATAGAAACATGGCTTTTCAGATGATCAATCTTAAAAATCTTTTAAATGGGACATAAAAAACTCACATTTTTGACTCGATTTGCTGTGTGTTCGTCTCCTTCAGCTCTGGCTTCATTATATTGTTGACGAAGTTCCTGAAAATTTTTTAAATTTCTTCCATGAAAAAATAATGTAAAATCTTCTCACCTCAATTTCGTCTTTTCTAATTTCATCCAAAAATTGATAATTATTTTCAAAGCAAACTTCTTTATAATTTCCAGCTCTTTCATCAAATCTTGGATCCCATTTCTTCACTTTCGCTGATTTTTCATGATCTCCATAAATATTTCTAAATGAAGAAACTGGCCTTTTGGATGACATTTCTTTTGGTCGATGTTGTCCTTTTGAACTGTCCTCTTCTTTTTTCTTTTCTTTTTTCGCTAATTTTGATTGTTCACTTTCTCCAAAATAAGTTTTATTGAATAATTTAATTCCCAATTTTTCTTTCATTTCTCGAACTTTGCCAATAGGCATATTTGCCATTTCTTCTCGAAATTTCAATCGTTCCTCTTCGTCTTCATCTTCTGATTCTTCTGATTCTCCACCTTCTTCTTGTTTCATTTCAATATCTCCATCATCTGCTTCTTCCTGTTCATCTTCAGATTCAGGTTTCACAAACTTCGGAGCTTTACTTTTCTGCGATTTTTGAGCAACAGTTTTCTTTGCTGATGATGTATTTATAAGTGGAATTTCACCATCTAACATATCATCAACATCTGGAATTCCATCATCACTTTCATCCGAATTCGCCAATTGTGCATAGTCAGTGGATGTCCCTTTAACAGCTGGATTTTTCTGCGACTTTTTATCAAACTTTGGACGTTTTCTCTCCCATGGTTTCGGATTGGATCCCGGCTGCAAAAATCATTTTAAATTGGGGATTTTATTCCTTATTGTTCGTTTTCCCAATTCTTCAATATTTCCAATAGAAAATTCAACTGTTTTCTCGTACGAAAAAAAAACAATATTTCGATCAACAAAAATTTACAATATTTAACAAAGTGTACAGTGAATGGTTTTTAATTAAAAATTATTAGGTTTTCTTAGCCTTCTTGAACTGTCCATTCTTTTTACGTTGAAGCGGAACATTATGCGCCGTATTCTTGGATTCTACGAGAATATTCGCGGAATTCTTGAATTCTACAAGAGCTTTGTCATTTTTTGTGACCCTTCTACCTCGAATAAATTTTCCATTACGTTTTCTCGGTGGAAGCGGGTGAAGCTGGAAAATTCGGGAAGCTCGAACGTTGAAAAATTAAATTTATATTTTTTTAAGTTAAGATTTGTGAGATAAAAGTTATATGCTTCAAAAAAAAATTTCAACGATTTCCAAAACTTTTCTATGAGAGCGCAACGACAATGTTTGAAACTAACATAATTTTCCATAAATTCTGACCCCAAAACAATCATACCTTTTTCAATTGTCCATTGTGATCAAATTCTTGCCCTTCTTCTTTTCTTCTAAATTCTCTTCCTTGTGGTTTGTTTCTATTTTCTGGAAATCCTTCTTTTTCCTGATTTCTGTTGAAATTCGCTTTTCTTTGGAATCGATTTCCGGGTTCTGGTGCGGTTTCTTCTTTTGGTGCAAACTTTGGCTTGAAATTTCGATTTTTGTTGAAATCGTTTCTTCTCGGTGGCCCGTTATTCTTTTTTGGAAAAGTTCCAACCATCTAAAAAAGAAACTCTCTAATTTGTTTCTGAAAATGAAAAAAATAAAATAAAAATATTTCTGCGAATTTTCAAAAACACATCGATGAGCAAATAAAGGGAAAACATGAATAAGTGAAAATATTCATACAAACAAAATTATTTACAACGTAGGTACAAAAAAAGCAGCTTGTTAGATATGAGAACTAGTATGTTTCAAATAATTGCTAAAAACTTTTGAGCTTTTTTGAATGAAAAAAATTAAAAAGGTAAAAGGGAAACACGTATAATATTTACAAGATACAAGAACATTAAAAATTTGTTATAAAAATTATGCAGGTTTTAAATACATTAGCTACTAAATGAAACTGGTGGAGCATAATCATCATCTTCTTCTTCTTCTTCTTGATCTTCTTCATTTTCTTCACGATGAAGAACAAGTTGACTTCTTTGTGGAGATTCAGAAGATCTTTCGAGTTCTTCTGGAATATTCAAATCAGTCAAACCATTCGAATTAATTGTTGATTGAAATGGCGGAGCTGATTGAAGATGATGCATTGTAGAAGTTGATGGACCAGTTTCAACATCAATCAGAGAATCTTCTGCAAAATATTAATTATATTTTATGTTGTTTTGAAATAAAACAAACCTTTTCTAGTCATTCCTGGCATTGCAAATACACTTTGCATATTTAATGGTGTCATACTTGTCCCTCCATAATGTCCTCCAGCTCTTAATAATCTTCCAGCTTCCACAGTTGATCTCAAGAATAATGTGCTCAATCTCATTTCATTTGCTGCAATATCTCCTGGCAAACCATTCGCTCTTAAACTGTTACTCAATGATTCTGCAGCTTTTGGTTGTTCTCTACACAAACTGGTCAGTAATCCATTATTGTTACCATTTCCGTGAGCCATTATACTGTCTAATGGTCCATCGATTCGATGAACACCTTGTCCAAAAACAGGATGTGGATCTAAACCAATTCCCATTCCACCATCTGGTATAAGAACTTGTAAAGATTCCATCAAATTATTTCTTTCCGTATTTGCAGCTAAACCAAGTGGTGTTATCATTGATACTTCTTGACCTAACCGGCTTCTGAATCTCTTCAAAAATCTTTCTGATGCTTTCGGTGGTTGCCATTCAGGATTTAATGCTTTGAAATGCATCACAGATAACTCAGTTTTTCCTGACATTGCACGATTTTCTTTCTTGACTGGTTTTTGAACTTGTTCCTCTTCAAGATTCCATTCTGGATCTCCATGTTTTGCAACATCCATTAATGCAAAACTACAAACATCTCCCATTCCTTCCAAATGTTCAGTATATTCTCGGAAAAAGTTGATAAATTCTCCGCATCTTGGTCGCAACCAAAAAAGTAGAACAAATGGTGTGAAAATGGGACTTGTGATTTCCAAAAGGAAAAACATCCATTTCATTTGGAATAATTGATCAAATTCATGTTGAACTTGAGCAGTATGTGCTTTTCCTTTCCATTCAATTGGCAAATATGGAATTTCACTCGAAACTCGTGTCATCAAAATTTCCGGTTGCCAAACAAGATTTTCATCAGGAATCATTCCACTACAACCAATTATTATAAATGTGCAAACAGTCATAACTGTCAAAACATGTTCGATTTGTAAAACATCTTCATCCCAAGCTGATAAAATGGCAAGTATTCCAACAATTGCAGCAGCAATAAATGCAATATTTTTCGCGATAATTTCAACAATTGGCGAGAAAAATTGATTCATATATTGTGTTGCGTGTTTATAGGAACGTTTGAGCCGAGCAGCAAGTTCATGATCGAGTTCATTGAAATGACGGACAAGATATCTAGAAAATAAAAGCGTTTTCTAGTGTCATTATATAATTTTTCAAAACGTTTTTTCTTCTGAAAATGTTCAAACACTTACCTTCCATAATTACTATATCTTCTTTTTCCCAATCCATCTTTATTTCTTTTAATCAAATCAGTCAACGAGAAAAACGATTCCATAACTTGAAATGGTAACATAAGTGGCATCAAAACGAGCGAAACATATCCATAAAATTTGCAATCATCTTTCAATTTCTTCGTCAAAAAATCGGTCATTTCAGTAGATTTGTAGTCATCTCGAAGATTTGGACCACTCCATGGAGCTGTTGAACTCGAAAAGAAAATACGTTCAATTTCATGCTTCAGGTTGTTTGGCAAATATGCGATTTTCCCAAGGAAAGGCACATCGAAAACTGGATTGAGGACTTTCTAAAAAAAACATTTTTTGTTTTCTGAATATTTCAAAAATAAAAAATCTGTATTAACTAACCTGATTTACCATAGCAATCATAAAATTTCGATATCTCAAAATTCTGTGATAAATATGAAGACTTGTTATTCTATCATTATGAATACTCAATCTAACTTTCTTTTGTGCTTCACAAATTCTTGTAACAATTGCATGCCACGTCAAATTCAATAATTGATCATCAGTTATCTTCAATTCCAATTCGTAAAATTGTTGAATTTCTTTCATTTTCAGCAAATAATGTGTTTGTTTGATAACACGAGTTATCCAATAAACAATAGCTGCGAGAATGGCAAAAATTACCCAAATACTCAAATGACTTGGACAACTTTCAATAATTGCATCCGAGAAATGCCGTTTTCCAATATTAACATTTCCGTGAGTTGTAACATTTGAATTAGCAAAAAGAAATTGATAATCAATACATTGTGTGAAGAATGTTGAAAAAGACATGATAAATATGAATTGAATGAGACCGAAAATTTTTTGAACCGCTATACACATAAAACCACCATGTTGATGATATTCGTAAACATTTGTGAAGAACTGAAAATGTTGAGCTGTTATAGATAAAAACTTGTCTAAATTGAATGATAATTGCGAACCTCATCAAGATTTTCAATATGATCCCATCTTCTGGCTCCTAATTGTGAAGAAGATGCCATTGTCGGTGGTCCCTGCATTGTGAAATTTTCATATTGTTCTGTTTGTGGAGGTTGTCTTGTAGGAGAATCGTGATAAGAGTGATTTGCGCCAATCATTCTGAAAAATTATTTAATAAAAAAATAAATATTGAATATAAACTCACAATGACTGATTTTCTTCATTAATTGTTCCACCACCAAATAAAACAGATCGTGTATTATCGAGAATTCTTGAAGTGCATGTGCTGTTCCTCAACGGTTCATCCTCGTAATCATCATCAATTGGCTGATATGCTCGTTTTTTGTTCGAGTTGAACATACACCTTAAAATTACCTTGTATTCAATCAAGAAAATGAAAGTTTTTTACAACGAAAAAGTGAAAATTATAATAATGAAAAGGAAAGAAAAGCGTGAGTCAGTAAGTGTGCCCTAACGCACATCACATGTTTGTTGTATTTTTTGAGAGCGAGTGACAGATGGTGCTGCGGGAAGCTATTATTACGCAGATTATATTTAACCTGGATAGAATATTTGTATTTGAGAACCTTTTTTAATTAATTAAAGGTCGGCTAAATTTCATCCGATATATGAAATTAATCTCAAAATTTAGTTCTACAAAACAGCTGACATTTTCGAATCATATGACAAGTACATTATTGATTTCAATTATTTTAGATTGTAAAGCGATTTTCTCGAGACAAAATTGCATAGATATTATCTGCTATTTTTTCGCAGTCGAAAAATGAACTGTTATGTTTTGAAAAAAAAAGTAAAACCCTGTCTCTACTTTGCTACCAGTATTCAAGATTGATATAGACGTTATTTTCTTATCTTTCAGCGTGAATTGGAACAAGGATCTGTGGTAAAAATGAAAACGTTCAAAAAACCAAAAAAAAAGGAAAAAAAAGGTGTAATTTCTCGTGACTGTGTTTGCACAAATTACGCAATTGTTCGTGGCATACAGTAACCCGACGCCATGATTTTTTTCACTTTTCAGTCTTTGACACACTCAGGAAGAAGGATGTAGACTAGCAGCGCAGTGAAATGCGAAAATGCGGGATTCCGCTATCGGACAGCGAGTCGCATGAAAAAATGCTAGGTAGCAGCGCGGTTAAATGAAATTTGCGATTTTCTTGCGAAGTATAGTCAGGTAGCAGCGCGGTTTTTCAAAAATGCTATGTAGCAGCGAACGTATGACCACTAGCAGCAGAGTTTTTGCGAAGTAGCAGCAGATATAGCGCAAAATTCGATTCAGCAAATGTCAAAAAACCCCTATTTTTTTCCACACAAAAATGAGAGATATCTCACAGCGAAAAATCGAAATTTTTTGTAAAAAAACGTTTTTTTTTAAATTTTTTTTTGACCTGAATCACCCCATTAGCAAAATAACCAAATATACCAAAAAATTTTCGGAATCCCAAACCCCGTCAAAACTCACGACCAGAAATTAAGATATTTATTTCTTGTCAAATTAATTCAATATCTGAAAAGTTTAACAATTATCTACAGTAGTTCGCAAACGTTTGACTTACATTTCTGTTTCAAATTATTTGCCGATTAGGAAAAAGGTAAAATTGAGAAATGACCTATGAATAAGAAAATAAAACGGCAAAAAAACGTGAATTTTCAAATTTTTGAATATTTTTAAATTAAAATAACGTGGACATTCTTTTTTAGTTATAAATTTTCACGTATCGTGCACGAATTGTGTGAGTAGATTTTTATTTTATAAAACTCAAATATGAAACAGCAATTGTTCAGCAAAATGCTTATTTCATCTCTGCAAAATAAAAATATGAATGAAACTGGAAAAATAAAGCATAAATTGTCTTCTTTGTGAAATAAAAAAAGGTCTGTCGAAAAATACATAAATAAATCTCTAAGGCACTATTTTCAGTGCCAAACACTACAACAACTCGTGAAGGGGCGCAAAAATCTTTAAGAAATAAACGGTGATAAAAATATCGGGGTCAGAAGAAACACAGAAGAAAAAAAATATGCATAAATCTCGAATATACACGCAAAAATTGGGGTTGGCACAGTTTCAACCAAGCTTATTGTGAGCTTAGAGTTCGGAAAAATGCGAAACGACTTGTTGAAGTCCAAGCTCAATTTTGGATTGTTCACGAATCTCGAATTTCTTGACTTTTCCGGTTACGGTAAGCGGAAATTCGTGTTCTTTTTTGAAGAGAATATAACGAGGAATTTTGAAGTGCGCAATTTTTCCTTTGCACCAGGCCTTAATATCATCTTCAGTAGTTTTTCCTTCGCAAGATTCGTGTAATCGAATCCAAGCACAAACTACTTCACCAAATCGTTCATCTGGTACTCCAACAATCTATAATGATAATTGAATTAGTCCCAAACTTATTAATAGTGAAAAATTCAACTAACATGAACATCTTCAACAGAAGAATGCTTGAAGAGAAATTGTTCAACTTCAGTTGGATAAATATTTTCTCCACCTCTGACAATCATATCTTTTGATCTTCCAACAATTGAAATAGTTCCATTATCATGCATGACTGCAATATCTCCAGTATGATACCATCTATCTTGAGTTATCTCTTTTTTAGTTTGTTCTTCACTATTCCAATAACATCTCATAACAGAATATCCTCGAACAATAACTTCTCCTTTCACACCACGTGGTACAATACAACCTCTTTTATCAACAATTGCAGCTTCTAAATGATCCATAATATGTCCAACTGATTTGATTCGTTGTTCTGGTGGATCATCACGTGTTGACATAAATGAAACTGGTGAAGTTTCAGTTGTACCGTAACATACTTGCATATCAGTCATATGCATTTCTTGAACAAGACGACGACAAAGTGTAATTGGACAAGGTGCTCCTGCGATGAAACCAGATCTAATTGAATCATAATTATAATTTGAATATTCTGCGTGATTAATCATATCAATAAACATTGTTGGAGTTCCATAAAGCGCAGTACATCTAAAAAATCTCAAATTTCAAAAAACCTTTGTCAATAAAAAATCTCACTTTTCTTCATGAACTGATTGTAAAGCTGCCAACGCATCAAAAGATGGTGCTGGGAAAACACAAGTTTGTAAATGTGTCAATGCAGCTAAAACACCCATTACACATCCGAAACAATGATAAAGAGGATTTGGAATACAAATAATAGTTTTTTTCTCACTATATCCAGCTCTCAAACCAACAAAATAAGCATTATTCATAACATTATGATGAGTTAAAGTAGCACCTTTTGGTTGTCCAGTTGTTCCACTTGTATATTGAATATTAATTGGATCATCTGGTTGAGTTTCTCTTTCAATTTGTGATAAAAGTAATTGATCTTCTTCTGTTCCCATTTTCATAACATCTGTATATCTCCAAGCTCCTGGATATAATTTATCTTCTTCATCAAACATAATAAGATGCTTAAACATTGGAAAGTTTCTTGAATTGATATCAGATTTTCCAGGTTCTCGAAGTGTAACTTCCGGAAGAATATCTTTGATGCTTTGATAATAATTCGATTTTTTGAAACCTGGTGGTGTTATCAATGCTTTGATTCCAACTTTATCAATTGCATATCTCAATTCTTCAGATTGATATGATGGATTTATATTGACTAGAACCATTCCACCCAGAGCAGTTGCAAATTGTGTTGTTGTCCATTCATAAGTATTTGGACCCCAAATACCAACCCGATCGCCTTTTGAAATTCCCAAATGAAGAAGACCAAGGCAAAGATCTTCAGCCTAAATTATTTCACATTTGAAAAACCAATATAAATTTCCAGAATTCTTACATCTCTAGCAACTTGTGAATATGTTTTTCGGATACCTTCTTTGCGGAAAATAAGAAATTCCTTATCAGGTACTTGATCTACAGCCGATCTCAATCGTTCACCGACTGTTTCGAAGAGAAGTGGATGGGTTGAACAGCCGTGAACATACGATTTACGGCTTGGTGCAACCATTATTTCGTTGGCTGACAGAGCTGCCTCTTCGAGAGAAATCGGCTCTTCTGTAAATTTGAATTTAAGAAATGTAATTTTAGAATAAAAAAGGGGAGGCTTCATCTGAAAGAATCAAAGTCAATTTATCAAGCTTAAAAATTGGACCAGAAAATTTGAACAATGTTATTTAAGTGGTCCGACTTAGGCATCCATTAATTTTAATCATTTTCAAACTCTAAAACGTATTTTGAAAAAGTACAGTAACCTTCACTAAATTTTTTGATCAATTTCATAAATAATAACTACAGTAACCCACCACCAACGTTTTCCATTGACATAAGATTTTTTTTGAAAATGAGGCAAAAAAAATAATTGAGGATCGTTTATATCAAAACCTCAAACTCGATAAAACATTTCCGGTCTCAAAAAACATTTTGCGCGTGTTTTTTTGCTCGTCATGGTGGTGGTTGTTAGAAGAAAAAAGTAAGTAAGTAATGGTGAAGTGGATGGGATTGGATAATCAGATTCGGTTTTTTTTTTGAGAAAAGAAGAGAGGAGAAGAAAAATGGGCAAACCGGTGATTCGAAGATTATGCAAGAGTGAGTTTGATGGTTAACAAAACAAAAAGAAATTATGACATCAATGACTATAATATTTTCGAAATTTATGATTTGTTTTGCCATGGGAATGTATCGAAAGAATCAATTTGAAGGGAAAAACCAGATTTTTGGTATCAAAAATGTTGCACTTTATCTCTGAATTTTTAAAACAAAAAAATCCACCAACAGCGATTTGATAAGAGATTTTTGTGTGGGATGTAGGAGACAAAACATTTTTTGCTCTAAAGTGTTTTCGGAAAGCAAAAAAAGTTTCAGCAAAATTCGATTTTCAGAAAAAAAGGAGGAGGGATCATAATTGTGTTAGTTGGTAGATTTTAAATTCGAGCAAAAAAAACATTTTTTGTACCCCACAGTTTCCAAAAAAAAACTCACCATATAACATTTTTGCTCTGTCTTCTTCCAACTTTGCAGTATCGAACTGAAAAAAATATGTTTTTGTGGAAAAAAGTGAAAGGAATTCAAAAAGTTTCATTCTTCAGGAATTCTTCTCTGATTGAGAAAAAGGGCAGCGAGATAAAATCTTTCGCCACGTAAGTTGACTTATTTTATTTTTTTATTTCGAAGAAAAACCATTTTTTTTCAAAAAATGTTAGGGAGGCGATGAATAATTGGGTGTCCCAATCTTATTTTTTACATGACATGATGACATGAAAAAAAATGAATTTTGAAAAAAAATAATTGAAAAACAAGTTCAGACATCAGACATCAATGAAAAACACGAAAGAAATTGTAGTCAAGGTTAGAAGAAAAAAGGTTTCAAAAATTATTTTGTGTCAAAACCCGCATCCGAAAAAATCATATGTAGGTTTCTGGTATCTGATGAATTTTTGCTGGTATCTGATTATTAATATTATTTATGACCGTGACTACATTAGGAAGAAGGAAAAAAGAAGAAAGGAAAACTTTTACAGTTGTTTAAATATGCAAAAAAAACAGAGATACATATAGAGAAAGAGAAGAGAAATTTGAGGAACACCGGTGGAATTTCAGAGAACATCTTATTAATTCCGACGACGAAGAAGAAAAGTGGAGTTCGTTTTCGTTTTTGGTGCATCAGAGATGAATAGAAAATTGAGAAGTGGAAGAGATTTTGAGTTTCGAAGAAAATTTTGAATAGAAAAATAAAGTTTCAGATTTTATCGTTCTTTTATATGAGAAAACACCACTGGAGAGGAATGAAATAATTTTAAAATATTTACAAGATTTTTTGAAGCATGCGACTGCTCACATGACAAATTCTATCAAACTCTAAAATATTGGTAGATATAACAGATTATCTGAAACTTGACACAGCCTTGGGACAAAAATCGACAAGCTCAATGGAAAACTGTAAGATTTTGAGAAAAATATTTAGGATTGAGTCCAAAAAGTTCTGAACATTTTGAGTAAAAACCTCTGAAACCAAAGCATAAATTTGTCTACTCTATTTCACTATTCTTATCAAATCTTCCCAAGAAAAAAGATCAAAGAATTATAATCAGTTCCACTTCTTCCAAATATGTAGAACCCTCCTCCCATTTTTTAGAGAAACGGTGACTCAGAAATTTCAGGTCAGAAAAAAACAACAATTTTTTCAAAAAAAAAAACAATAGAAGGGGGCTTCGAAGGAAGGTGTTCTTTCTTCATCATGTTCAGATGACAATCTTCCGAAGCGAAGACGAAGAAAATCAGAGATAGAGAGACTTAGAGAAAAGACAATAAATAGAATTTTTGATTCGATCTCTTTTCCTTCTTCTTCATTTTTTGCTTGTCTTCTTTTTCTTCTGGCGATATATCGTTCCATACAATCATATTATATTATTAATAAAAATAATAACAATCACTCGTTTTCTTTTTCCTCTCTTCCTCTCATCATACTTTTTCAATCTATTCTGATCCTTTCGAGACCTCCGGTCATTTTCATTTAATTCTTCTCTATTTCGTCTTCTTGAATCATCAAACCTGTTTTCAATCACTAGATACCTAGATACTAATTTTCTTGCATTTTTTTTTATTTATTTGCAAAACTAACTGAAACCTTGAGTGGAGAAAAAAAAAAGAAGAAAGATATTGATATTTTGGGAATGCACAAGAGAACCAAGAAAACACACAATCTCGACGATGTAGATACACATAATTATGTCAAGATTAATTTGACCACAAAAAATAATTGGATTTTTTGAAATAAGCAAGATGTGAATTATTAAAGAAGAGGAAGAAAATAAAATATTTTTATTTTTGGAATACTGAATAAAAATGTTGTGAATTTAGAAATAGACCCGGAGAATCATGTTGGATCTTGATTTCTAATAATTTTCAGAATTTCTGAAAAATGTTCAATGTGAATTGGATCTTAAATTTGAAGTGAATAATTTTCTGAAAGAGTCAAATTTAATAAGTGTATTGCTAGAAATATGTAAAAAAAAATAGAGTTCTGGATTTAAAAATATTAAATGAAGATGGGCCTTAATCTGGAATTGGATCAAGCTTATTTTTTCGTGGTCGATTCCAGAGTTCCCCAAAATTCTTGCTCCAAAATATTCGCTACAACACTCGAAGCATTTCACAAATCATTGTTCACAATTTCTCTTCAACGACTTCTTATCTAACCAGGAAATGGTCAAACCCCCAAAAACCAATTTTATCAGCAATTGCAAAAAAAAACGTCAATCAAAAACTCTGTTTTGGCTGGAAAAATTTCGAAACCGACAGAAAAACAAAAAAGTGGTATTTTCGTGTTGCATAATACCTTAAGAGATACATAAATTGAATTTTGTGAAGTAGAAGAAGAAGAAGACGCTAGGTGGGCGGGGAGAAAAACACACTTAGCGGAAATCTTCTAAAAATATCCGGGAGTGGTCGGATTTGGTTGAAAGATTTCACGTCATTTTGGGAATACTTTCTATCTATCAAAAAAAAAGTTCGAACTTTGCTCATTTTTTTCGCAAAAAAAAACAACTAGAAAATTAGCAAAATTTGGAACGCCTACTCAAAAAAATGGTCTGATCGAAAAAAAAGAGAAAAGGAAAGTATCTAACTTCAAAATCTAAACTTTTCAATTAGTCTGGCTCAAATGGCTCATAAAATAAAAATTCGAGAAAATGAAGTACGCTTTTTTGGACCTCGTGGTTTGGAAGCTCTCAAAAGTGTAGTCTAAAATTTTTTTTGGAAATTGTGAAATCAAAAAATAGTTTGAGACTGATCTTCCCGCCCATAAAGAAACTCACATTTCGATTCAAATGCAATTCAACAACATCAACAGTCATTTTTGTTTATGTTTACTAATAATGATAGAAATATTTTCTGTTTGTTGAGTAAGCTACAGTACCCCCAAAAAATTGTGGAGTGAGAAGGAGCAAAGAAGAACAAAAAGTATTGTTATCAGGTAAAATGTTGTATAGGTTTTGGGTTTTTATCGCTGCCGGGAATGAAGAGGGACACCTTATTTTTTCCGCGTTAGATAAGAGATTTTGCTGTTACGATGAGGTGTTTGAACATGTGAAAATCATCATAGGTAATAGAACAAATACCTAGAAAACATTTTGAGAAATTCTGGAACTTAATCTCATAGAACCTAGCTTTTTATAGAACTTTCCGAGAAAAATTCAAATTAAAAATTCATCACAAAAAATTTAAAATAATCGTGAGAAGTTCAAAAATTCCGGAAATATACTTTCTCTTCCATAGACATAGACACATCATTTTTGTTTATTTACAAAAATCTTTTGGACACCATAATCTCTGAATTTTCATGTTGAAAGAGAAAAAAAACAAATTCTGAACTTTTCATGCTAATTTTTTGAGTGTTCAAAGAACTTTCAGTAGTTGTGCAAACTCATCAAAAATTAGAAAATCGGGCCATTTTTTATTTATTTTTCTGAGGAAAGCAAACGTTTCCTGGAACTGATAAGATAACATTGGCTACATTTTGAAATGAGGAAACCAAGAAAAACGAAACCCAGGAATTTGTTCTTTTTTCACTTTGCAAAAACCACGTTGCAAACTACATTTAGAGCAAGTATTATTTTACTCGAAATAAACCGTGAGAAAAAACTGATTTCATTTCATTTCATTTCGAGAAAAAACAGAAATATTTAAAATAGAATGATTGAAAGGAAATATTTTCTGGTTTTATAGGATTCAATATTAGTATAATTATGACAAAAAAGTTGAAAATTGGAGAAAAAACAACCAAAAAAAGACGAAGTGCAACAAAATTATACTGGTTTCATTTTATATTGTTCTACAGCAACTTGTCGAATTTTCTGAAAAAAAGAAGTTACAGGATTTTCAAAAAAAAAATACAGTAACCCGACCTCTCTTAATCTTTGAACTTCTTTTTCTAATTGCTCAAAAGGAATCGTAGCCAATAAAACTTGCAAATCGAACCATAAAGCATTCGCAATATTCGAATCACGTCTTTCAAAACCAATAGATTTCAATTTGTAATCAGATCGATCTTTTGTAACTGGTGTTTTGGTTGTAGTTTGTATAAAACGTATAGGCGGTGGACAAATTATTTCGAAGAAAAATAACGAGAAAATGAGTAGGCACAGTAATTTCATAATCGTCGATAAATATGAAATGATTTTCGAAAATTCAAAATAAATTCCAACGGGGATTTTTCAGTTCACGTCAAATAATTTTCATTTTTTGAAAAAATATTTATTCATAAAATTGCAAATCAAAAATTAGTATGGTCCTCTGAATCGTCCACCAAATGGCCCTGGGCCTCCAAATGGTGGAGGTGGCGGGGGACCACCATAACCTGGCCCTCCGAATGGCGGAGGTGGTGGGGGGCCACCATAACCTGGTCCTCCATATGCTCCTGGTCCACCGTATCTGCCGAATCTTGGTCCACCAAATCGTGGACCACCACCAAATCTGCCACCTCCTGGTGGATAACCAACTCCTACTCCACCTATTCCTGGTCCATATGTATTGACAACTCCTGTATCAGTTGAACCATAAGATCCGAATGTTCCGAGTCCTGTTGATGTTTGGGTTGACCAAGCTGAAAAATGTGGAATTTCGAAATCGAAAAAAAAATAATTCAAAAAACTTTTGAAAATTAAACTAACTTGTTCCACAATAAATCGACGAAACGAGAGAGAAAAGTAGAAAGACGCGCATTTTTGCACAAAAATGATGATTGTTTGGTGTATAATACACCACTATCTATACACCGCCTCTTTTTGAACTGGGTCAAATATACAGAGCTCTTTTATGTGGTTTGTGACAGGTGAAATAAATGAATAGCTTGCATGGGAAGTGAGAACAACACGAGCAAAATGATCTATGGGCAGAAAAGTTGAGCGCGCGCGCGGGATTGTTCGCCAGATGTTTTGACGACAAAAGTTACAAAATTGAGCAAGCTGCCATTTTGATTAATTTTTCCAAACTTTTCCGTTTTGTCCGACTTTATTACGCATAGAATTTCAAAAAGAAACTGTAACTCGAGTTTGTTAAATAAAATATCATGATGCTGGAACATGATTTAAAAAGATTGAATGAGAATTTTGATAGAAAATTTTCTCGGCTTTGGAATCTTTTTTATATACTTTTTTGAAACAATGAAAATAGAAAAAAAGAATGTCTCTTTTCTCATTCATTCAAATACCTAAACCTTCGGCTGGTGTGATTCACCTATTCTTGTTTGCTTATCCTTTTTTTCCAAAATTGTTTTACTTTTTCACATGAAAATTTTATAAAATACCAGCTGTAGGCACACACCTTTAAATTTGTGTTCTCTCTTCACACGAAAGGGATACGGTAACACAAGTTTGAGATGTGTGAATTGAAGGATTTTCTTTTCTTTTTTTGCGAAAAAGTTTCTCTTGAAGTCAAAGTCGATAAGCATGTTTTTCAGATGGAGAACATTGAGGAGTTAAAACCTGCTATATTATCGATGGAACCATCTCCATCATCAACTTCTAATACCAATAATAATAATGGAACCCGCCAAGAAAACTCATTGCACGTGACAACTCAAAAGTTTATGCTTCTTCGGGAACACACCAAAGATAAAGTGATTTTAAAATATTTTTTGCCAGTAGAATAATCTTTATTTTTCTCGGAAAGATTTTGAATCTGAATGAAGCCGCCGAATTCCTTCAAGTTCCCAAGCGACGCCTCTACGATATAACCAACGTGTTGGAAGGAATTGGATTTGTTCAAAAAATCGGTAAAAATGCAATTCGTTGGATGTAAGTTTTTCAAGGAAAATTTAGCTGGAAATATGAACATTTTTCAGTGAACAGATTCCTGATGTTACTCTGCAACAAAAATATGAGGAGCATGTTGAAGTTTTGAAAAAACAAGAAGATGATTTAGATATGTTGCTACACGACGTTAAATGTTTATATAACATTGCTAAAACAGACAGTTCAAACCAGGAATTCGCATATATTACAAAAAATGATATGAAACCGAAAGATATGACAACAATTGCTTTGCAAGATTTATCAAAAAATAATAGTTTGCAAATTCAAGTTGCAGACCCAACTTCAACTTGTTCTTATGCAATGATAGCAAAGGGAACAAACATAAGAGCTCTTTTATGTTCTCAATACGAAGGAGCTACAAAATTTGATGTTATCCAATCGATTATTGGATCTGAAATCGAACCAAAAGAAGAGCCGATTGATGAATATTTCATTCAAAGGAGTGAAGTATCTTCTTCAACACCAGAAGTCAAAGAAGAACCATTTGATTTCTATGCAGATTCAATAGATTCATCATCATTTATAACAATGGATCCACCGCAACCAGCCGATTATCTCCGTCCATGGAATGCGTTGGCATCTCCACCAAATCTTTTCGATCTTTTTCCAAGTGACTAAAATTTTCATGTTTCATTTTGTTTACAGCTTCCCCGTTTTATCATAGTTTATAAAGATTGTACATTGTTATTTTTTTCGCAAATTGTTTTTTTTTCATAACACCCGTTTGAAAATTCGGTGAAATTTCTACGTGATTTTTTGCGCAAAACATGTTGTTTGCAACTTTTTTCTCTTCATGTCCCTCTTTTTCTCTCCTATTTTTCTAGTGGCCAGTTTACACAACACATTTTGCCACGAGAAAAGTTTTCGGACCCTTTTTGTTGAGAATTTCACGTTGTTTTCTGATTGAGACTTATTTTCCTCTGGTCGATTTTTACGGTAAAAGACTATTGCAAAAAATATGATGGGAGATTTTTCCAAATTTATATAGCCTAGAAATTCAGTGAAAACTTCAAAAATTTTTTGTTTTTTTTTGCCACGATAACCATCTTCAAGTACAAAACTCAAATCAACATCAATCTTTCAACTTTCATTAACTCGAGCAGAGTACTTATATTTGCACATTTCACGTGTTCGTGGAAATGGTTTTTGGCCCTTTAAAAACCCTTGCTGCATTTTCGGGCGCCTCCTCTTCCTCTACTCTCTCTAACCAATATTTTCTCTTTTCTCTTCAAGGTCAGTCGAGACGAGCAGACATTTTTGTTGTTATTTTATTCGTTCGTTTTATTTTGCCACTCTACTTTGATAAGATAGGCAACTCTTTTTTTGTTTTGTGTCATTTCATGATAAACAATAATTTTTTCATTGTTTCATATATTTTTTCACAACAAAATATTTTATAGAATGTCTGCCCCACTTCGTGTTTTGGTCACCGGAGCCGCCGGTCAAATCGGTTATTCAATTGTTATCCGAATTGCTGATGGAACAGTCTTCGGAAAAGATCAAGCTGTTCAATTGGTTTTGTTGGATGTTCCACAATGTGCTACAGTTTTGGAAGGAGTCGTTTTCGAACTTCAAGATTGCGCTTTGCCAACACTTCATAGCGTTGAAGCTGTCACTGATGTTCAACAAGCTTTCACTGGTGTCGATTATGCTTTCTTAGTTGGAGCTATGCCAAGAAGAGAAGGAATGGAACGCAAAGATCTTTTGGCTGCCAATGTTCGTATTTTCAAGGCTCAAGGAAAAGCTTTGGCCGATTTCGCCAAGCCAACCACCAAGGTAAGATAATTTTTGGGGTCAATTTCGAGAAATTCAAAATTTCAAAAACACGTGACAATGTTTTTTCATCTCAATTGATAAAATCAGAACTTTGTAGTCTTTCTATCTCTCACTACTTTAAAAAAAAAAAAAAAAAAGTTTGCTGTGTGAAAACTGATGTCAGATATTTGAACTGGAATTTTTCTCTCTTTGAAACCAATAAAAATTGAAAGAAAAATCAAGGTTGTTCGATTTTTCTCGAAAAAAACTGTTATTTTGATTTCACCTTGTCCATCAAAAATTTCTAGGTCATCGTTGTCGGAAACCCAGCCAACACCAATGCTTTCATTGCCGCCAAATATGCTGCTGGAAAAGTTCCAGCCAGAAACTTCTCAGCCATGACTCGCCTCGATCACAATCGCGCTCTCGGACAATTGGCTCTTAAAACCGGAACAACCATCGGAGATGTTAAGAATGTTATCATTTGGGGAAATCATTCAAGCACCCAATTCCCAGATGTTACTCACGCAACAATCAAAAATCAACCAGCTGCAACTGTTGTAAATGACAATGCTTTCCTTCAAGGAGCATTCATTTCAACTGTTCAAAAGAGAGGAGCTGTTATTATTGAGAAGAGAAAGTTGTCATCGGCAATGTCGGCTGCTAAAGCTGCTTGTGATCATATTCATGATTGGCATTTTGGAACCAAGGCTGTAAGTTGATTTAGGTTTGAATTAACACGCGGAAATCTAGTATGGCTCTAGAACAGTGTAAGGGTAACTCTAGGGTATTTTTAGCAGTCACCCTGAGATCTTTAACCTCAGAAACCCTGGGAAACTCACGAACTTCACTTTGAGGCGAAATATAGTAATTTTTGGAATACGTTTATTTTTTTTCAGAATCGGAAAAGTCTACATGATCTTTTTTCGAAATAAATAAATACATTTCCAAAAATTTTTTCTAAACATCCACGTTTTAGTTCACGTTCAAAAAATCCTCTCAAAAAAAAAATTACATTTTCAAAATTTTGCAGGGAGAATTTGTTTCAATGGCTGTTCCATCTGATGGTTCTTACGGAATCCCACAAGGACTCGTTTTCTCATTCCCAGTCACAATCGATGCCGCCACAAAAGAATGGAAAATTGTCCAAGGATTGACTTTTGATGATTTCGCCAAGGGAAAAATTGCCGCCACAACCAAAGAATTGGAAGAAGAACGCGATGATGCTCTCAAGGCTTGCGATGATGCTAGCATCTAAATTTAAATGTAAAAAAATGATCGTAAATTTTCAAAGTATTTTATGTTATTAGTAGTGAACAATGAATATATTTGCACCTGAAATTTCAAGATTCTTTTGGTTTATGTCAGCTTTTCATTAACATTCAATATATTTTGCCAAGTTTTTTGTATACTAATAATTTCTAAAAACTATTCCCTCGTTTTCGAATTGCAAAACTACTTTATTTATCTACCCACTTCGAAGTTCATTTCACAATTTCAGCCAACCAAAAAAACTGGTTTTTTTTTCAATTTCTAATCAAAACGATCATTTAAAAGTTTATCTGGATTGAAAAACAAAAACAATAATTATTGAAATCTTGATTCTATTTTTGAAATTTCTAATTTTGTTCTGTAACTACAGAAAAAAATAGTTCACATAATGACCATCTCAAAAAAAACGAATAATAACAGAAAATTCCACTCTAGATGTTTCCAATCAATTATAAGCAAATTCTTTCATCTTCTTTTTTTTCGTAGATTTTCTGAAAGAGGAAGCAAAATCGAACTGGTTTTATTTTCGTTTTCTGTTGCGCGCGCGTAAAAAAGGAAGAAGAAGAAGAAGACGAAAGATTTTTCGGGTGAATACTTGAAGCTGCTTGATTTGCAAAGAAGATGAGAAGGAAAAAGAAAATGTTTTTATTCTTGTATAAACTTCCGTATATTTATATTTTTCCTTGCTGGACGCGCCTTGTTTTTCTTGGTTTTTTTTCGTGTGTAGAATATTGTTGTTTTTGTTTGCTTTTTCGAATTGCGAAATAGTTTTTTTTCACATTTTTTGTTACTTTCTTCAACTTTAAAATATCAATAGAGATTTTAAATTCAGATTTTGAATCAGATTCTGAATTGGGCCAAGTAACACAGGTTTCCGAAAACCAGGATCGGACTATGTTTCATTTTTTGAAACAATTTTTAGTCGTCCTTGACCAATAATTTTTAAAGATAATCAAATTTTTTCGGAACTGTTTCTATGGATCGTAAAGTCATTATTCAAATTTTGAAATGAAAAGTTAGCCAATTTTTTTGAGAAAAATAAGAATGTGGCCACGTCAGATTAATTGGACCTAATGGTCATGGCGACTAATTCCGAGTAGTAAGTAGACCAAATTTTCTAGTCTCAATAAGATAAAGGTTAACCTTTTGAGACTTACTGAAAAACGTTTCTAATATTTCGAATTTTAATTTGCTTCGAAATGTCATACTCAAGATGTCTAATTTTGTTATCCAATCTAATGAAATCTGTAAATATGATCTTCCGAACTTTCTAAGAATATTTTTTATCATTTTTTCGATATTTGCATACGTGTGAAAAAGTTTTTTTTTTTCTATCGCTGCTGCAAAAGATGTTATCCGAACCAAAGAAGATCCTAATCATTTCATCGGTTATTTCGATTATTGATCATCTTCATTCCCAAAAAAAGCTTGCTTTGTGGTTTTTTATCTTTTCGTTTATTTGATTGAGATAAAAAGATATCCGACCCAAATTCGGCTCAATCGATTCATCGAAGATAAAGAATAACTATCCATCTAAAAGTATTACATATTCTTGATGAGCGAAAAGAGAGATTAGAGTGTATTAGATTTGAAGAGAGCGCAGACAGATATATCCTTGACCCTGAAGAAAAAGGAATGTCCACCTTTTTAGTTGTGGTCAAATCCACAGTTTTCTTTTTTTTTTCGATGTTTTTTATCGAAAGATTAATTTTATATGTTCTTTAAATCCTGATATTTTCTTTGCTCAAAGTTTTCCAAATCTTTTCCATCTCTTCTTTATCTGTTATATTTCTGTTTTGATCTGGCTTATCATAGTAAACGTGGCTTTAGTCGAGAGAAACCGGTATTTTCTCCGAACTGCAAAAAGAAGAACCCTTCGACACAACACATACTCTTCCCTTTTGATAACCCAAAATCATTCTCATAAATATTATTATCTTATAGAATGCTTCTTCGATTGGTTTTCCTTGTTGGATTTGTTGCGGCAGCGGCGACAAGATCGTCGAAATTGGTATTTTTGAATGAGGAAAATTGGACAGATATTATGAAAGGGGAATGGATGATTGAATTGTGAGTTGATTTTGTTTTTGATAAAAGGAAAGCTCAGGAGAGATGGATGAAGATCACAACATTTCAACAATCGTATCTGATCTTTGACAAGAGTACAAAAATGGCAGGCCACTTTGATTTTGGAGAACACTTTTCGGCCGTGTAGATTTTATAATTCAAAAAAATGCTGATTTTCTAAAGCATGATTCCGATCTACAACTTCAGAAATTCAAAATAATAAAATTACACAAAAAGGTTACAGTAAAACTTCAAACTTCCAAAGTCCGGAATCTAAAGTAATTCAAATGAAGGTCCGGCAAGTAACTAGACACATGTGGAACTTTTTTCTTCGGATTTTTGAAAGGAAAAAAAAGTCCACCTAGGTATTTTTACGTTATTTTCGGCAACTCTAAATTCTAAAAATCGAAGCTTTTTCCCCCAACTTTCTCAAACCCCTTTTTCTGATTGAATTCAATGAGATCAATTAAGTAAATTGTCAAAAGAAATTATTTCATCCGGTCATCAGATGTTTTCTTTCGGTTTTTTCCACAATAACAAAAAGTATACACATCCCCAGCTAATACAATAAGTACATCGGAATTCTTCACATTTTTGATGAATGTACTTTTTCTAACGAAAATAAATGAATACATCTTTTTTTTTCAGCCACGCACCTTGGTGCCCAGCATGTAAAGATTTGCAAAAATCATGGAACTCATTTGCTGACTGGTCTGATGATTTGGGAATCAAAGTTGGAGAAGTTGATGTGACTGTTAATCCAGGACTTTCTGGAAGATTCTTGGTTACCGCTTTGCCAACAATTTATCAGTAAGTTTTCATGAAATTTCGGAAAATCAAAAATTGAAAATGGAACATTTTCAGCGTGAAAGATGGTGTTTTCCGTCAATACAGCGGTGCTCGTGATAAGAATGACTTCATTTCATTCGTCGAAGACAAGAAATACCGTGTTATCGATCCAGTTCCAGACTACAAACATCCAAACTCCAAACAAATGGCTGTTGTCGCCGTTTTCTTCAAACTTTCAATGGCTGTTCGTGATTTCCACAATCACTTGGTTGAAGAAAAAGGTGTCCCATCATGGGCAAGTTATGGTCTTTTTGCTGGTGTTACTTTGGCTCTTGGATGTGTTTTGGGATTCTTTATTGTAATTATTATTGACCAAGTATTCCCAACTGGACCTAAAAAGGGACAACAACAGAAACAAACAGCAGCAAAGAAGACTGAAAATAAGAAAAGTGGTTAGTTTTTAGAGGAATACGATATTACTTCCTCAATATGGCCTAGAAAACCAATTATATTTTATTTCAGAATCACCAGATGCCAAGAAAAATGGAAATAACAACAACGCCAAGGAAAACAAAAAACAGAAATAAATTCCATTTCTAGCCTACCGATTTCATTTTTTATCATGTTTAAGTCACTTGTTCCTATGGGTTCTTTTTTATTTTTTACGCCTTCATCTAACAATTTTTTCGTCGACTTTTGCCTAATTAAAATGTGCCCAGAAAAAGAGTATTGATCTGCGCTTCTTTGTCGACAGCGCCAGGCACAAGCCCCGCCCACTTCTTCTGGTTTTGTTTTTTATGATAGCATACCCAAAAGCCTCTCACTCTTTTTTTTTATTTTTTGCTCTAAAAAAGCGTTGTTTATTTATTTTTTTATTTATATGTAATAAATTTTCTGAAAATAGAATTTGACTTCAGGTGAAAATGACTACTTGGACTCCTTTGGAATCAAACCCAAATGTTATCAATCCGGTAGGAGCTATTGAATTTTTTGGAAAAGTTAATTTTTGGGATTTTAGATGATTCAAAAAATCGGAGTCAGCGGATTAAAAGCCGTCGATGTTTTGTTTTTCGACGATGAAACTATCGAAAAACCACAATTTGCAGTTTTGCTCTGCTTCCCAGAATATAAGAAAGTTGATGAAATAATGAAGCCGATTTACGAATCAGCAAAACCTGCGAATGATTCAATCTTTTTCATGAAACAGGTAAGACCAATCACTTTTTTCCCACAAAAAAGGGTTTTTAGAAAATCGCGAATGCTTGCGGCACTTTTGCCTTGTTCCATGCTTTGGCGAATTCGGAAGATCAAATCAATATTGGTGAGTTTTGAATAGGCAAAGTTGAAAAAAAAATCGACAAAATTTTAAAAATTATAAAACCAATTAAACGCGCTCCAGCGCACATCTTTTTCGTGTAGTTCTCTCGGAGAAGGTGATATGAAAAAATCAAAAAATTTATTTCTGAAACAAGTTGCGTTTCCTAGGTGATGGCACTTTCGGAAAATGGTTGAAGGAAGCGAAAAATGTTGGAGTTGAAGAGCGCTCTGGATTACTTGAAGCAGGTAATTGATTTTTATCAAAAACATTTGAGATAATCCTCTTTGATATTTAGACAAACATTTGTCTGAAATCCATGCGAGTGCTGCTCAAAGCGGACAATCTACTCAAGTCGATGATGTAAATCATCATTTCATTTGCTTTGTTGCAAAAAATGGCGTTTTGTTCGAGATTGATTCGCGTCGCGGATTCGCCAGAGAAGTTGGCCCAACAAGCGACGAAACTCTTGTAAAAGATTCTGGCGAAGCTTGCAAACATCTCATTGAAAAGCTCAACAATGTTAGCTTTTCAGCAATTGCATTGGTGAAAAATTAAATTTACATATCGAACATTGCTTCTTTTTACCCGAACATAATAAATTATTTCTGCTTTCGAAATCCGGAGAAATTAGAATTTGAAATGAAATGTGTCCTTTATTTTCACATCTATCTTTGTGTTCTATTCTTTTCTTTTCTTTCATTCTTTTATCAATTAAATTGTTTCTGTCAGAAAAAATGTCAGCTCGTGAAGGCGGTGGTGGATGGCAAGCTCTCGAATCAAACCCCGAAACAATCAATCCATTTCTCAAGAAAATTGGAATCGGAGGAGTTGAATGTGTTGATGTATTTTCATTCGACGATGAAATGCTTGAATTCATCCCAAAACCTCAACTTGCAATGATTCTTTGTTTTCCAAGTAGCGAAGCTCGTGAATTTCTTCAAACTCAATACGATGAAGTTGAGAAAAACGGGCAAAAACCTGCAGATGTTTTCTTTATGAATCAAAGTGCTGACATTGGAAATGCTTGCGGAACATTTGCTTTATTCCATTCGTTAGCAAATCTCGAAAATCGAATCAATATCGGCGATGGAAAATTCAAAAATTGGTTTGAAAAAGCAAAATTGGTAGGAGAAGATGAACGATCTGATTTGTTATCCGAAGATACTGAATTGGCTGAAGCACACGAAGAAACTGCTGAAGAAGGAGAAACTGAACAACCAGATAATGTTGAATATCATTTTATCACCTATGTGAATAAAGATGGAAAATTATATGAAATTGGTGAGTTATTTTTTATTTAAAAAAAAACTCCCCCAAAGTTTTCAAAACATTTTCTAGTAGTTCAAAAATATTTTTCTCTCACTTTTTTGAATTTTGTGAAAAATAAATATATTCTCCATGTCAGATTCATGTGCTCCATTCCCACGTCCACTCGGAAACACAACTGATGAAACTTTGGTCAAAGATGCTTCAGTTGCTGTGAAACAACTTATGGATAATGTTCAACAACTTAGCTTTTCGGCAATGGCTCTTGTTGGAAAACAAGAATAATCAACCCTTCTTCATCGTTTCCCTGTTTCCATCCAATTCCCATTCTATTGCCACGTTGAGAATATATTTGTAGAACGAAAACCGGTATGTTTTTGTTTTTATTTATTTATTTTTCCATTGTTTCTGTTTTCTTTTTTTTTTCATAAAATTGAAAATTGACGAATGTAAGTATTACGTATTACAACATGAATGAATGATGGAAAAATTCATCGGACACACAAAACTAATCAAAAACTACAGTAGACTAACATAAATCCTTGTTTTAAAAATAGCAGTGCGATTGTTCTAAAAATAGTTATATCTTTTTTGACTGTTGAGGAGGAGAAAGTCTAAAAGATGTTTGAAAACTTTTTTTTCGTCAAGTTCGAACCTTATCAATCAAAGGTATGTATTTCTCTTCCCTCATATCAATTTCAATGATTTTCTTTTTTTGAAAATGGAAGTGATACTAGCCACCTCCGCGCCTTTTTTTTCTGTCAAGTTTGTATGTTTTTAGGCGCCGAATAGGTTGGCGCCTTGATTGATAATTTTTTTGATTCGGAGGGAGGTGGATAAATGAATGAATGAAAAACATAATATCTAATGTTTTTAGTCCTTGATCTAATGATGAGAAGTGGTCAAAACTAGGAAACTTTTTGATGGTGAACTTTGGGTGAATGAAAAAATATATAAAATTCCCGTATTAATGCAGAACTTTTTTTTTAAATTTCACAAAAGCGTTTTTCAAATATCGGTTGAAAAATCATTAGTTTTAACTAATTTTGTTGTATAAATAAATCTATGGGAAAATTTAAAGCTCAAAAAACCATCCTTGGAACTAAATTTTCTTACATTGAAGAAAACGCTGGATGAAAAATTCAGATTTCGAAACTTGGCTAAAAAGATTTCATAACTTCGAAAGTTCAGAAGAATCTTTTTGGGAGATCTGACCTCACAGAATTTTTCCAGGATGAAAAATTAACAATTATCATCCTTATTTTTTTGTTGAAAAATTGTTTAAAACATCTTATTGAGAATTTCATTCTGATCTAATTCTAACTTTATCATCAGGCATGTTTATGTAATTTTTCACAAAATTGTCTACATTTTTGCATATCCAGTTCCTTCCCTCGTTTTTTCTTATCACACGGCATTTTGATCATATGATTCGTTGATTTATGACGATTTAAAAAAAAAAACAAAAAAGTTCAAACTATCACTAAACTCCGCCCATTTTTGCCTGGGGGTGGGTTTCAAAATCAAGAAGATAAAATAATTTCCTTTTTAATTTTCAACTTTATTTCACTTTGATTTATTTGAAAAATAAAACAAAAATGCGACGTGGTTCTCTGACAAGTATGCTAAGCGAGTTTGTTGGATTTCAACGAACTCCAGATTTTCGATTGAGTTGGACAAGTAATTTGGAATTGAATGAAGCTGTGAAAGTCGAGAAACGAACATTCAAGGTAACTAATTTTTCAAAAAATTTGGAGACTAAATTTATTTTCTTTGCAGGAAGCAACTCCGCCGAATCCAAAACCAAGACAACGTTATTTGTCAGAAGGTGATATTCGAGTTTGCTCGCATCCAAATGGAGAAGTTTCTCAAAATCCAAGAGAATTCAAAAGAGCTTTGAGTGAAAAACCACAAGTGGTTAGTTTTTTTTTCAATAGATTAATTGATTATGAAAATACATAGACTTTTCAGGTTCGTGTATCTTCAAATACTTGTGGTGGAGATGTCAAAGTGATAATGAGAGTCAATAAAAATCAAGAAAAGAAACGAGATCGACCAACAAGTTTGATTGAAAGAATTCGAAGGAAGATAAGTTATACAAAAACTGGAGCAATTTATGAATCTGATGAAGAGAAAGAAGAAATCCCAACACAATGCAATTTTCCACGAAGAAGAGATTCGACAAGATCTGAGAAGTTATTTATTCCAATCACTGAAATACATCCATCAGCTGTTCCTATTCGAATTGTTCAGGTCTCAAATTGATTTTTTTTCATTTTCATTCGATTTTATTGTTTATTTTTTTTCTACTTTTGATTAGATGTTAGATTATGTACATTTTTGTTTTTGTATATACCTGATCTCTTTTGGTGCCATTCTTCCTAATAAACTTGATTTTTTAAAAACAATTTTTGTTTGAAGATTTGAGTAGAAATATAAGCATAGGAGGTTTGAAAACCTAATATTTTATGATGAATTTCTGTCATGTTTCTAAAATTGTGAGATTGACTCGAGCTAGTAAAAACATGTTCTGAATCAAGAATTTCGGCATTTAAGCCGCCGAGGCCCAATTTTTTATAAACAATTCTGAAATCAGTCCTCTTTTTGAAAAATTCCCAATGTTAACCTTGAAATTTGGTCCCTTTCCAAAATCGACACAATTTTTGAGAGAATTAACTCGAAAAATCATACCGTATTATTGAATTTGTTTACCCTGTTTTGAGAATTTTCGCTGAACTACAGTACCCAACCTCATTTCACAAAAAAATATTGGAATGTACATTATTCCCAAGTTTAAAATCCTATTCCTTATTTTTTTCAATCTTCAACCTGATCTATTTTCCTTCTTCCTTGTCCCCAAAACAGACCCATAATTATCTATGAAATATAAACAAATAAAAAACCTTTGTCTTGATTTTCAGACTCTTCTCTTTGATGAAAGTGGCGATTGTAACAGGTTAGTTGTTCTGTTTTCGAATTCACTCTTTGATCGTACTTGATCTAATCAAAATGAATGAAGAACGGATGTACTTGATGAAAAGAAATTGAGAGAATAATTGCAAAGTTTGATAGGATAAGATAGCTGCTAGGTTTTGAATTCACACCGAATAGTCTGGAGGTCAGATTTTTATGGGATGTCATTAAATAAGATCAGCACTATTTAATCTAGTTTCAAAGTATCAATTTCCTTTCTGACGATAAAATTCCAAAATTTTACAGTCAGTGATTCTTGCGTTGCTGGAACTCGTATTGATCAAAGTGGTCCGCAACTTCAAAATCTCGTGACATCTTCGACAAAGTGAGTTTTATTTTGGAGAAAATGAGTGAATCACTCATGTTTTGATCACGTGAAACTTTAGAAAAAGTTTGTTATGTTTTTATTTTATTTCGCCGATTGATAAGATCAGTCTCAGCCTGATTGATTGATTGATTTGTTGATTTTTCAACGCATATCTTCTACAGATTTCAAATCGAAAATGCTGTTGAGATCAGTTTAGTTATTGATGATGTCGATGAAATTACAAAGGTTCTTCGAAAATTGAAAAATTCGGGAATGGATGTGATCATAACAACTGGTGGAACTGGATTTGCGAAAAGAGATGTGACTCCAGAAGCAACTTTGAATGTGATTAATCGAAGATGTTCTGGTCTTGAAATTGCAATTCATACACATTCCCTTAAATCTACACCAATGGCAGCACTTTCAAGATCAATTTGTGGAATTGCTGATGAAACTTTAATTATAAATCTACCGGGAAGTGTGAAAGCTGTCAAAGAATGTTGGGAAGTCATTGAACCAGTTTTGAAGCATGCTGTTGATTTGTTGAAAGATTCAGACGATGGAAATATTCACAAAAGTCTAACTAACAAATAATTTGTTTGGAAAAGTTATACATAAAAGATTGAGATTAGTTCAAACCCCTTGAATGCCCATTGATAAACCCACCTCGCTAACGATCGCATTTGTCTCGAGTTTTCGCCAAGTTCTTCTCGTATAGCATTACAAAAGGAAAAAATCATTTTCTATATAGATTAGAAAACAGAAATGACATAAAACAGAAATCTCGTGGCTTTCAGATTTATTCCATAATTTAGTACACGTTGACATTCTTATTTTTTATTGTGAAGTTAGTTCACGTTCATTTTTTTTAAAGAATATTCTCTCTAATGATTTTGAAAAAAATCAAAACATTGGGATAATTGAAAAAAATCTTTATAAAAGTGCAGCTATAATTAATTCGGAAAAATTATACATAAAAATTAAATAATATTTAACTGATTACAAATCATTAACAAATTCAAACACCGATTCTGCAAGTGGTTTCGGTGCTTCGAAAGCCGCAAAATGTCCCATATCAATTTCCTTGTAATGTGTGATATTATAGAGTTGTCTTGATATTTCAACTGGTGTACGATCGTAGATTTCTTTAAGTCCGCTGGCATGTGCAGTTGGAATTGGAACGTATTGTCTGGAATTGAAATAATTTCAGTGATAGAGTAGGAATTTCAAAATATTCAACTTCACGATAAAAAAAAAATAATTTCTAGAGTTTCGTTTGGAATTAACCAATAGTTTTCCAAAAATATCAATTTTTCAACATTGAAAATCTACAGTAAGAGCACTATATTTCATTACTGTAGAGCTTGTTAGAATAATTTCAAATTTCGAAAATATTCAACTACCATAACCCTATTAAAAACCTACTTCAAAAGTGCTTCGGCAGTTTTATCCAAGAAAAATTCACGATAGAATCTTTGCGACGAGACAATATTTCCATTAACCCAATAAATCATTACAATCGTCAATAATTCATCATTTGTGAATTTTTTGTTCAATCCACCATCTTGAAGTGCACGATATTCATAAGATGTCCAAGTTGAGAACTTTTCGATTATATAAGCAGCGAGGCCAATTGGAGAATCATTCAAACTTGTGCCTAGAAAAATGAATAAAATTTCAGTAGATTAGGTTTTTTTTTTCAATTTACTAACCAACAGTGTCTGGTTTGGTTGCTTGAATATGCATATATCCAGTTTCGAGGAGCAAAGTTTTGGCTTTTAAAATAAAACTATAGTCTTTCGAAAGATTTGGTGATGATAGAATCTAAAAATAAAACAAATTCAATATTCAGGCTCCAAAACTACAGTACCTGTGGGAATACCGTCGAAGCAAATTCGTATACAGTTGCCAAAAAGCTTGTTCCTGGTTGAATTGCTAACATATTCAAATGAAGAGCAATCACACTGCAAAAATTAATGAAAATTAAATTTTATTCTAATAGAATCACTCACTTATCTGGCCAAGCTCTAGCTAATAATGAAGTGATAACAGATCCCCAATCACCTCCTTGAAGATAGAATTTTCCGAAACCTAAACGAAGCATAAGTTTACGGAAAACTCTAGCGCATGCCAATTGAGAAAATCCAGTCTTCTTTGGTTGATCTGACCATCCATATCCTGGAATTGAAGGAGCGACAACTTCGAATGCAAAATCAGAAGAAATTCCAAATTTCTTTGGATCTGTCAACATTGGAATGAATTTATAGAATTCGAAAACATTTCCTGGCCATCCATGAGCAATCAAAAGTGGTTTCACAGTTTTATATTTTCCTTGTGGTGGTTTAACTCTCAAGAAATGAATATTGAGTCCTTCGATTTCAGTAATAAATTGTGGAAACTCGTTAAGAATTGCTTCATATTTTCTCCAATCATATTTTGTTTGCCAATAATCTCGAAGTTTCTAAAAAACTTTTTTTGTAAAAAAAAAGAGTTCAAAGAAAAATAGAACTTACGAGCAAATGTTTTGAGTTGAAACCATAATAAAAGTCATCTGAATCTTCAAGAGAATTGTGTGAAATTCGAGAATTTTTGAGGCGAAGTTTGAGATCATCAATAATTTGTTGATCAATGTTGACTTTGAATGGCTTGATGATTGTGTTGTCTTTTTTAACCGGACCACTTCCAAAATATCCAGTTTGTGGAACATCAATCTAAGAAAAATTGATTATTTATTTGAAAAAAATTGTTTTTTTCCCGAAAAGTTCTCAAAAATTTAGTTTTAGAATTATTAGAAAAATGTATTCAACATTTGATCTCTTGAAACCAATCTGTTTGAAACTATTTTACATAAAAAATAGGTTCAGTTGAACTTTAGAGAAACATTATTTCCGAAAAAAATTGCAAATATCTAGTATTTGTGTCAGAATCTACAGTAATCTTCAAGCGCCAAAAAATTGTCCAAAAATCAAATCGTCAAATTTTCAGTTTTTCTAAAATAAAGAAAAGTTCCGATATTTTCTCACGGAAATTTTCTCAATCGATTTTTCAAAAAACTTCAATTTTCATGAAAACTCACATTTGTTGGATTTAGTGTTGAATACAAATGAAATCCACCAATTGCAACCAAAGTCGGTAGAAATAAATGTTTGAAAAAGCCCATGTTTTCTTTCTGAAAAGTAAATGTGTTTTGAAGAAATATCTTTTATTTATACCAAAAAAATGCAAAATAAATTGATAAGAAGGGTACAAACGGTCACATAGACTACACTAATTTTGTTGATCAGAAAAAATGAACTGAATGTGGTTTGTAGTCTGGCAACTCTTTAAAAAAAGAATGGCTAGAGTTTTTTGTTTACAACAAAAAATGTGAAAAAGTAAACAACTGGTGAGAGGTCAGAGAAAAAAGGAAACATTCAAAAAAAAAAGAAACAGAAACATTTATTTGATGGTCAAATGAACATTTTTTGGAATCTTATGCAATTTTTTGTGTTTTTCGAACAATTCAATTAATTTTTCACAGTATTTCGAATGAAGTTGATCAATTTGTTCTTGGGATGGATTATTGCATTGAGTTACCCTGAAAATGAATTCCGAATGTTTGATTACTCTAATTGTAAAGAAAATTACCTTATAGCTTTTCCTACTACTGTTGTAATTGGTTTTGCTTTTGGAACAATACTCAAAAAATATAATCCGAAAATTGGAACTCCTCGATAAATTGGTGCACTAAAACCAATCAAATCAATCATTTTCATTTGCCAATATCTAATCCATGAATCTTCTCTTGTTTCATATTTTTCATAAACTTCATTTTCTCCAAAATTATAAACTGGCACTAAATCTGCGCCAAATTCCAAAGCATATTTACAAAATCCTTTTCGATTTTTCAAAATTAAAGTGTATGCTGGTTCTAATGATTCTTCGGCTCCACCAATTACAATACAACATGCAGTTGATGTTTTGGATAATAAATATTTTAATGATTTTTTAGTTGAATCTACAACATTGAAAGATGCCACTAAATCTCGTCGAATTGGAAAATAAAATTGTGAACTTAGGGTCATTACAAAAGGTCGAATCCCTGGAAATAGTTTATCGAATCCTGTGGCATTTGTTGCAAAATTAGTGAAGACTCCAATAGATAATAAATCATGTGGATGACAACCAAAAATATATTTACGATTTGTTGGAAGTTTGCAAGTTTTCACCAAATTAACTGGAAAATAGGAGGCGAAACCTTTGAAGAACTCATTTTCAGTTATAAGTTTCTGAAAAATGTAGCAGTTTTTCAAAAAACTTATCAAGTCTCAATTACCTTTGGCCTTGCACCTCTTTTTTCAATTTCAAAATCTAACCAAAACCATGCAAGATACAGTAATCCGGCAGGCCAAAAATCTGAGAAAAACAAGATCCAAAGACTGAATCCAATACTCAAAAATGGTCCTAAAATCCAAATAACAGCAAAAACTGTGGCACAAAATATTGGAAAGGGTTTAGAGATCATTTTCATTCTTTTGTTGTCTATTTAGAATCAGACTTCGAATTGAATTAGTTTATTTTTTATACGTGGGAATTAATTTGCATTCCAATTAGTGAAAAATAAAAAAGAAACAAAAAAAACATGTGAAAATCACGAAGATTAAAAATTACATATAGGCATTATAATTTGGTGGTGGTGGAGCAAAAGATGGTTGGAAACCAGATGGTCCAGTTCCATAAGTGGCTGTGTATCCACCGTAAGATGCACCGTGTCCAATTGGTTGACCTTGCCATGGGGTACGGAAATGGAAACCTTCGAAGTGAACTTTGTCAACATGAACATCTCCTTTAAGTCCGATTGCTTGAACTGATTGGAATGGATAACGATGTGGGAAATCAGCCAAATGATGGTTGTTTACAGAAATCTAAAAAATTTGGATTAATTGCGCGGAAAAATTTTCACGATTTCAACTTTTACAGTTTTTTTTTTCTTAGAAATTCGAAGACTATTCAAGACTCTCAACTTTTAAGTTTAAAAACACGAAAAAAATTCAGAAATTCTAAAAAAAATACTCCAACTTGTAGATCCCGAAATTTCTGTAAGTCTCCGGTTTTCTTATCAAGTTCCTGATTCTTGACAAAAATTCCAATCAATATTATTCGCTAACAAAAAAAAAGTTTTAAAAAAAACTAACGTGATAATAACCATGATGAACTTTGATATGCAAATGGAAATGTTCGGAATGATGCAACGGATTTCTGTGTCTAATTTCAGGTCCCCACATATTTCCGAATTCCGAATTCATAACAACAACATGTTCATGATGGAATCGGAAATTGACGTGAAGAACAATGTTTGGTCCGGACAAAAGTTCGACGGCAAAATTTTTGTGATGTCCGTGTTTGACGTGTCCGTGGACTGAGATTGTGACACCATCTTGAAGTGGTTCGTAAATGGCCAAAGCAGTTGGGACACTCTGCAAAATATTTATTCAATGATTTTGACTATTTCAGAAATATTCTGCATTCGACTATTTTTTCGAATTTTGAAGTTACAGAATCCTGGTCCAATTCAAAACTCAAACCAGAAGAAAAATAAACTCACTGGGTGATGATAATCGTGCATGTTTCGAGAAGGCAAAAACCGAATGATTTTTTCGAAATGTTTGCTCTCCTTTTATTGCTCTTTCAAACTCTTATCACATACGATAAGCCCTGACATCATGGAAAAAAAAAGAAATTTTCATTTTTCGTAGTGAGTCACCAGAAATAGCACAAGAAGACGTAAATACAAGAATAGCTTAGTTGGTTAGTTTTTTTTCAAAAAAATGTTGGTTAGTCAAAAAGTGCAGAAAGTGAGTGGAATGCTTCTTTGAGACGATTTGCAAAACGGGTCGAATCGGTTTTGTCAGATGAATGATAACTTGAAATATTGGCAAGGATTGAATGATTTCCACCAAAACGATAACAAACACCTGCAAAAAATTCATTTTGGTAATTTTTGTTGGAAAATTCTTATTTGATTTGAGTTTGGTTCGATAATCCAAACGGTCTAAAACCTATTTTTTCAAATAATTTTAGTTTCACATAACAATTTTATGAAACTTCCAATAGAAATAATAGAATTTTTTAGATAATGAATGCCAGAAAAATTTCAGGATTTTGTTTTAATTTTGAATTAACCAAGAAATGAGTTTCTTAATTTGTTTTCAAATTTTGTCGAAATTTGCATTGATATTGTACTCACACCCGATTAAAATCTGATTCAAAAGCATTTTTCTCCTGATTTCTCATAACTCCACAATGATCGAAAAAAAGGATTTCTGATTTTTGTTTCGATTTGTCATCGTTTTTCTTTGTGTTGCGCACATTTTCTTATCATAAAAATTGTTTGTGATAAAATTATTTGATCAATGCATATCAAATAGGCAACGTTTTAGGTACTGTTTAACAAGACATTTTTAAACCGATCAAACTTAAAAGAGCTCAATTTTTGTATTAGATCAGAAATCAAAAAATCACTCACCATATCCATCAGCTGCAACAGCTCCAAAACATGCTCCAAGCCAAGTCATATTTTTGTCTGTATCCTCATCGTTTTGACCAGTCACGTTTGGAACCTAAAATCACTCTGATTCACTGAAATTTTTTTGAATATTCAATGAAAACTAACATGTGAGGTGGAAAGTATCCATTTCTGGCTTCCATACGTGTCAAGGAATGGACTTGAAATTCCAATAGCTTTCGATAAAACATAAAGAACAAATAAGTGTCGATCAATTCCTTTTCCAACCATGCAAGCCTTCAAAATTTGATTTTATACATTTTTGAAAGTAAAAATATTTGGTTACCTTATTTCGTTGAACATGAGTTTCACAGGCACGGCGGAGAAGTTCGATTTTCTTCTCTTTCTGGAAAGTTATTTGAAAATGTAATGTCGTTGATTTTTTCAAAAAAAACATACGGATTCGTTTTCATTAACCATTGCAATAACAAATTCACAAGAATGATCATTAACAGTTCTCAAAGTTTCAGTTCTCGAATTCGCATAAAATCGACTCGAAGCTGGTTCATAAGTCAACACAAATTTTCCTTGATCCAAGTACGCGGCTAATTGAATTGCCATTTGAACAAAACCATCCGGACTAACTCCACACTTCTTTATTCTTCCTTTTCCAAAATCACGGAATAAAACTGGATACATATCTACATCATTTTTAGCTTCTTGATGTAAATTGTAACATCTTTCAATTTCAGCCAACATTTCTTCATCGGCTATTTTTATTTTCAATTCATCAGCAAATTTGAGAGATTTTCTATCAGAATCACTAATGATTTCCATCTTTTTCTGTTCTTCAATAGTTGGATAACCAATTACATCATAATCCGTATATACATAATTTTCGAAAATATGATCAAACTCAGCTCCATCAGCAATTGAATGTTCAGTAGTACCACCAGCCTGAAATAAAAATTTTAATAAAAATTTTAGATGTAGAATTGTCGGTATAAACCGAATTAGTTTCATTCTGAAACTTTTAGAGTTTTACCATAACAAAAATGTAGATAACATACTCGTGAATTTTTGGAAACAGTATAATTGAGTGATTTGTCGACCCATCGATTTGTTCCATCACCGGCCAACATATTTGTCAAGAAATGTCCCATTGTTTCAGGTTTTTCCTATAAAAATGCAAAATCATAATATTTTTGAACTTAGAATTATTCTTAAAACTAACCCAATCGTTGAAATATTCGGTTTCATCCAATGATAAAAATACAATAGCGGATTCAATTTCATTCAAAATTTTTGAATTTTCAGCATTCTTTAAGAAAAATCTTTCTCTATTTTTCTGCCAGCCATCTCGTCGATCATGTGTCAATGCAGCAACTTTTCCAATCATTCCATTTTCCCAATTATTTCTTTCCAATAATTCAGTGAATATTTTTGTTAGTTGTTCAATATTGAACATATTGTTTTTCTCATCACAAACAGATAATTTATATAATTTTCCACGAAGTTGAACAACAATATGTTTTGATATTCCATAATTAACCAAAGTATCAACAGTTTCACCAGGTACACGTGTTCCAGCATACATTTTTTGATAATGTCGAGTACAAACAACACCATCTCCTAATGGTTTATATTGTTGTCTATCACAAGCAAGATGTGACATAACTTCAACATAAATAACTCGTGCAGCTCGATGTGCTCGCGTTGCATCACAATTTTTGAATAAATCACAATGTGCAACACTGCTATTAATTAAAAGAGGATAACGACCATAAAGATAAGCATATTTTTCCCAAAATGGTGTCACATAATTATCAGCAAAAAGTGAATATGCGACTGCGTATCTTTGCAATCTTTTTCCTTCGTTTTTCTTGAAATTTTCAGCTTGTTCCCAGACAATTTTAAATTCCTCATCAGTCAAAATATGCTTCATTGATGAAAGATATTCAGTAATTGAATGATCCAAAGATGGAACTGGCATATTTGGAAGAAGAGCATCGCATGATTCGAGAATTGGTTTTGAAAATGACAACAAATAACGGACAGTCTGAAACAATTTATTGCATAGTTTAATTTTAATTAATTTCTGCGCTAAACTACAAAATAATTCAGTATAAAGTGCAAAGATGCATTCCAAACTTCTTATCAGAAAATAACAAATCAAAAAATAACTTACACCCCAAATTTTTGTCGTCAAAGATGGTTTTTTTGGATTCTCGAACAAAAATCCTTTGTAAGAGAAGTAGAACCATTTGAGAAGTTTGCGCAAAATGAAAACAGGAATATATGTGAAAAATGAGACGATTGAAACTTTGGCAATGTGCTGGAAATAAATCAATTTATATTCATAGATTAGTGACTTCAAAAAAAAATTTACCTCGACAACTTTATTGCCGATTTCTGGTAAATATTGGAAAATATATTGGTCCGGATTTCTATATTGTATTCCAGCTGCAATTGCAATAGCTCCAGCAAATGGAAGAGGTCTGACAGGCCAGAGTAAATTATCAAACCAGTTCTGAAATAATTCGTTTTTTTTTCTGAATAGAACTCTGACCGAAAAAAACTCACATATGTTCTATAAACCCGGCGCTCGAAGTTGGTGGGAAATTTTTTGACGAGTGGATAAATTGGCGGCTTCCCTCCGGAGGACATCTGGAAACACAGAAAACGTGTTGTTTTCGATAAAATACACTAGAGAAAGTAACGAGAAGTTTATTTACAATAACAAAAAGAGACAAAGTGCAAATGATAAAATGAACGAACGAAGGAAAAACCGGAGAAAAAATGAAAGAAAAAGATAAAGGATGGGTGGCCTACTTTGCCTTTTACTTTTGGTTTTCTTTTTTTCTTATTTATATTTATCAAGGTCTGTGAGGAGAAGAACGAGGAAAACACGACACATTTTTGCTAACGGGAGGAGAAATGAAAATAAAGTTAGGAAAAGTCGCGACTACAATGTAGCCTACGCTTGGTGGAGTGAGAGGTTGGCTACACTTTAAAATGAACTTTTGTTCGTATTTTTTTCTAGAAAAGTCTTTTGGAACGAAAAGAAATCTTCGATTTTCTTTAAACTATAAACGTAAAACTTCGAAAAATATCAATATATCTCGGAAAAGGCTTCACAAATTCTAGATCCCTTCCTTCTGAAAAATTACGACTTGAAACATTTGACAAAAATGTTTTTAAACGAAAAAACAAAGCGAAATTTACCTTTGTTCTCAGCAATCCGCCCCGTAATTACATTGTAAATTGGAGTGAGTTGTGATTACACTGATGCTACAATGTAATTACAGAGTTCAATTTTGCAAAATTGTAATCACATTGTATTTCCACTCTCTTTACAATTTTGGGTGGAAACTGTAATTACATCGAACACATTTTGTAATTTCTTTGTAACGTGGGTCTCGTTGAGAAGACGCTCAAGCGACGCGCTGCTGTTCATTTCGAAACAATTTTCTTGTTTTTTTTCCAAGTTTTTCCCTATTTCAGTGATTTATGATCAATTTTCAGATCAAATTCGATTTATTGAGGGTCATGCAATCGATATACCATTGGAAAAGTGTAAGGGTGAGTGAACTATAACAGATTTTTGTGTTTTTTCTGATGAATCCTAATTTTTGAAATTTTAGATTCGCCGGAACTTGAATTTTGATCGAGTTGGATCAATCGCATATGCAATCACCAAGTGATCGATAAAACACTGGACACAATTATGGTTAGTGATTTAGTGATTCAAATTCTATTCAAACAAGAAAATATTTGTTTTCAGATTTCGCAGAACATCAAATATCAAATCTCGTTTGGAAATTGGAATTTCGCTCACGGAGACTAGTCCATGTTTGAAAGTAAGTTGTTTTTTGGGTAAAATTTCCATAAATGGGACTTTTCAAGTTAATTTTTCAACAGTGGGAAGGTGGAGAAACCCTATTCAGAAAGACTGACAAAATAGTATCGCTGTCCAAAAAATGCGTGTTCTCTAGGTTTATTCTACTTTCTCTCAATTTTGAGAAAATCGCGCATTATCCTTTGCTATTTTATACTTAAATTGAGACATTTCAGGTCACCAAAAATCTACAACAACATCTGCCAACCATTCGAACACTTCACCTCCCCAACAACAACAACAACAATATCCGATAATGAGCTAAAATCGTTATGAGGACGGTCAATTTGTCAAGGAAGATTAATTTTATATAAACTCTTTTTTTCTGATGAATAAATTATTGATTAATTCGAAACGTTTCGAAAATCATGGGAGAGGGAAGGGAAAACTGTAATCACATTGTAAGGTCCACGCTCGCGACACACACAAAACTGTAATTACATTGTAAAAGCGCTGCTCGCGAAAAACACGAAATTGTAATTACATTGATGAAGAACTGTGTTTACACTGGAACCCTAGTCTCGTTACAGAAACGCAACAATGTGATTACAGAAATCGTACAATGTAATTACGGGGCGGATTGCTGAGTTGTCCGCTTCTCGAAAAAAACTTGAGAAAAAAAATCGCTAAAAAAATAAAATGAACACAGTACCCCGCACTAAAGGCGCATCTAAATTTTGGCGACGAACAGATGTACACATCCAAAAATTCGCGCGAAATTTTTTTAAAAATATTTTTTAAAATTCATTTTGCAAATACTCAGAGATTCGCTGGCCAGCTCGCCACCAGGTGAGGAGGCTGGCTGACCTGGGAACCACATGGAAACCATGTCGCCCGGTTTTTTCGCTGGCAAGGTGGCCAGGCTCTGGCTAGGTCACGGCCACATGGCTACCATGTGGTGGCCACTTCGCCACGTCAAAATGAATTTTCCTAAAAATGTCTGAAAAACTTGTGAATTGAGGCATTTTCGAAAAATTTGGCTCATTTTCTGTTTTTTCGCAGCACTTGAAACCTTAGGAAGTGAAAAAAACAGTAGAAAATGCAGTGTTTTGAGTACAAACCACTGTCTTGCCAGCTTTCCAGAATTTCAAACACACAGGCCACGTCGCCGGAAAACTCGAGGCGACCTGGCGGCCATGCGGTTTCCAGGTGGCCGCAGCGATCTGGTGGCGAGCTGGCCAGCGAATCTCTGAGTAATTTGGTTTTTGCGAAATTTACGTCATTATTATTTCGTGCAATTGAAATTGCACAATTTGCTGAACATCGATCAATTTATTTTACTATCACTGGTTTAAGAAGGTAAGTTCGATTCATGTTTTACCAAAAAAAAAAAGACTTTTATAACCGGAAAGTCTATAAATTTTAGTACGATAATTTTTTTTTAAATTCTGACAAGTTTTATTTCTGAAAATCGTTTTCTATATTCGATTTTTACATCAAAACTCATGATATTCCATGTTTACAAGTTACAAAAATTTTGAAAAAATGAAAATTTCATTTCAAAATCATAAACAGACTTGCTCATCCAAGATATTGACTTTGTTCCATCTTGGTATCATACAACTTTCCATTATTTGTTGTTGTTGTATTGTAACGACTTGCATTTTTATTAGGAATTGGTGTTGGAGCTGTCGGAATAGACACAGATAGAGGTGGATAACATGCAGTTTTCTGAAAATACAATATTTTTTCATTCTTCTATCATTTTGTTCCACTGAAAACTAACCACTTCTCCCATTTTACTAGGATTTTCAGCAACAACAACATCTTTTGAATGAGCAGGTGTGATATTTTCTTTGGTTCCTATTGTTTCATCGGTTTTTTTATCATCAAGAATTACCATTTGTGTTGGTTGAACCTTTTCCTCTTTTTCTTCGTCTTCCGATTCATCCTTCTTTTCCTTATCTTTTTCATTCTCCTTTTCTTTCTCTTTTTCTTTATGAGCTTCTTTATTTTTCACTGGAGCACGAGTTTGTACAAACTGTGTTATATTCCAAGTTAGAAATTCAATTCGATCATCAAGATCGGAATCATCCCAGAATCCATTATCTTTACCATAATTCAAAAGAAGTTGAATAAGAGTCATATATTGAACATCAACTTGAACACTACCCAATCGACTATCTGCAAATTATTCATAATAATACTAGAACTTCAAAATAAATTATAGACTAACTTCTCAATGCTTTGATTGTTGCAATCAAATCAAGCTCTTTTTCATCAGTCAAAGTTTGTAGACAAGCTTCGATTGCCACAAATGTGCCAGTTCTTCCAATTCCAGCAGAACAATGGACACAAACAGGTCCAGTACTGCTTCGAACTATATAGAGCATTCGAAGAAGTGCCAAAAATGAATTTGGAACAAATTTATCTGGCCTGAAAAATATTTCAAATTCTGAAAGTTTTCAAAAAAGAAGAAAAAACTAACCATGATTTCGTGTGCAAATGTCTGAGTGTATGCTCTTCTCCTGATTTGTTTTTGACTGTCAAAACTGATTTGATAACATGTTCATCTTTATCTTCTGCATTTTTACAACTTATTGTAAATTCTCCAACAGTTACAGAATTACCAGGTTTATCCGGCCAATATTGATTACATTTTGGTTTTCCATCTTCCATAACTTCACATAACATAACAATATATGATGTTTTTGTATGAACAATCATTCTCCAAAAATCAACAACAGTTCGATCCAAAGGGCCTTGTGTTAAAATAAATGGAGAATTCAAACCATTTACCCAATTTGCATGTATATAATCACCTAAACTATCCTCTTTTCCATCATTTATTGCAACTCTTGTTATATCATTACAAATTACATCTTTATATCGATTCTTTGTTGAATGTGCATCAAATATTTCTCGTTTCATTGGTTGTCCAACGTATGGTTTTACTTTTGTCATGAAATCGATTGATAATTCCATTGGTCCACGTTTCACATTTTCTTGAGCGAATTTATGAAACACTGATTTTTGAAGATCTGTCATTTTTTCGCCTTTCAATGGAATTGTTCCATGTGGTTTTTGGAAAACAAAATGCACTTTTGTATCGCGTGTAGCTGTAGAAGAACGACGAATTATTCGAGCACTTGCTTTTGCTTTCTTCTTTTTCTTTTTTTGTGTACTTCCTTGTTCGGATTTGTCATTTGCAAGAACTGAAAATGGAAGCTTCTATGAAAAAGTTTTCAAGATAAATTGTATTCTGGATCATATGAGGTCAACTTACCAAATCCAAATCGTCTCAATACTCCTCCATTTTGCTGTTGCTGTTGTTGTTGTTGTTGCTTTTTATCCTTTTCTTTGGCAGCTTTTTCCTTATCTTTTTCATTTTTTCTCTTTTCGATTTGTTCCTTCATCGGTTGCTCCATTTGCACCTCTTCCCGCAATCGGTTTTCGTTTTTGCATTCTTTTTTTCTTCTTATTTATTTCAGATTTATTTTTGTTTCTATAGAAAATACACGCAATTCTCGTGTTTTCTTTTAGTACGCAAAGTTGAGAATTTTATTGAATTGAGCTTCTTCGAATCGAATTATTTGCAATTTTGTGATGATTTTGTGATTTTTCAATCACCGACCATACACTTGAATTGAATTATATAAAACTGATTTGTTTTGAGATTTCTAGTGAGATATTTTTATTTGATTTTAGGTCACGTTTTCTTTTCCATTTTTTATACATTTTGTCAGATGAAAAATCAAGATTTCATTTTTTCAACACATGTGTGTTGAAATATTATCCCTATAATTAAGTACCGCCTTAATTGAATGTTCCAAAAAATCTGTGTTTAGTTCACTTTATATCACTTCTGTCTTGTTAACAGCAAAAATGAATAATTCCGACGAAGAAGTGATAATTTATGATTCTACAGATTCATTAACTATTTCAGCTGCCATGCTAATTTTTGCTGTGAGTTTGATATTTCACAGAACTTCAGAGAAGTTATAAAACTAAATTTCTATAAAGTTCTCACTTATTCTTTTTTTTTTTACTTCACGGAACCTACTTGAGGTTATTTTTTATGCTTACGATTTAACAAAGCGATAGAATACTCATTGTTAATTTTACTTCCAAATTAAATCAAACATCGCAATAGACTTTTTTGACAAAATAAATATAATTGATAGTTTTTGAAAATACCTACCGTATACTTTTTGGTCTTATTGATATATGGAAACAAATAACATTATTTTATTATAGAACGGTGTTTTCGGTGTTGTTTGCAATTTTCTAGTATTAAACAATTTCCTTAAAAATCGGAAAGAAAGGAATTCTTTCAATTTGATATGCGTTTTCCGAGCCTATACAAATCTTCACGTTCTGATAACTTTATTCCTTGCAATATTTTTACCTATAACCCTAATTGGTACTTCTTTCTATAATCCAGCAATTGAATCATCTCTTATATCTTTTGGAATAACTCTTTATTTTGTTAATGAATATGGAGCTGTTGTTATTGCTCTCAACAGATTATTTGCATTATATTTTCCCTTATCTTATTCAAAAGTTTTCGGTTTGGTACCCACACTTTGCTATATTCTTCTCTTGAACTTCTACCGAATTTTTAGAATTATTCAAGAGTTGATTTATTACATTCGTAAGTTTGAACAGGAATTTCCCGTGAACCCTTTTTTCAGCTCTGAAATGTTTTCTATATTATGATGCCTCTCAACTTACTTGGTCTCCAACTTTGGAAGATCGATGTATTGATTATAATGATAATAGCCTTTTCTATCAATTTGGTGGAATTTTCATTGCAATTGCAATTTGCAATATTTGCTCTCTTTCGAAAATTTGTATTTTCTACACCACAGAAACGAAAGAATCAAGACAGAAAATTAAGAAAAATATCCAACTTTTTGTTCAAACTTGTTTCCAAGATTCACTTTTTCTGGTTGATATTTTATTTACTTTCAAGTTGGCGTAAGTCTGATTGTTTCTAGATTTCTAGATTTCTGATTTATTTTAAGTGCTCTCTCAACTTCTCGTTTTTGGACATTTTTTAGTGGAACAGTTATTTGGCAATGTCTTCACTCTCTTGATGGTTTCATAATGATGATGTTCAACGAAAAAATTCATTTTCGAAACAAAAAAACTATTGTTACTGTGGTTACTGTAACACGAACTTCATACAACAACGCCACAATTTGATAACTTATGTTAGAGGCAAAAAATAGAATAATTTTTGGGGTTATTACATTATTTTGAGACCAATAATAATTTTCGGTTCTTTTTGATTTGTCAGTTTTTAGATGATTCCACGTTTGCGTTGTTCATCGATTGAATAGCAGTAAAGTTCGCATTCCTGAAAATTGAGATTTGATAAAAACCACGAAAAAAGTTTACGAAATTTTTTACACACCTGTTTTGTTCTTGGTGATCTCCACAAATTGAAATCAAGTTCTGGACAATATGGGAAAATGTATGGTTCACATTGATCAGTATTTGTGAATCGATTAACTCGTCTGAACCATCGATGAACTTTTTGAGCTGGATCACGGCTATTCAAAGTAACATTTGGGCAACCATTAACAATCAAATCGTGCCAAAGAATGAATGGCATTGGATCGCAACCACGGGATGGAGAACCAATTGGGCACGCACACAACTGAAACTCATTTTTGGAATTAAATTCAAAAATCTGATGTTATTTGTTTGGAATTTGATTTTTTGAATCACACGTTCAGCGCGTTGTTCCACCGGTCTACAATTTACGTATTCAAAATATTTGTTCATCCTGGATTCTCAAGTACTTATTTATTCTGTTTTTTCGAAATTTCAATCGAAAAACACTTGAAAGTGGAACGAAAAAAGTACTGTAATTGTTATTACGATTTGGATTTTGCTTATTTATTATTACAAAATAGTTCACTGATAAAAAGTGCTAGTTTAGTGAAATCAGAAAGTGAAAAGTGTAAAGAAAAATTATCTAGATTCGATAGATTTTTTGAATGTTGAAAGGAATTTTGGAAAAAGGAGTTTTTGTCAGAAAACAAAATTTTTATATATCCTAAATGCACTATTAATTTTTTCCAAATGTGCCTTTGAAGTGACCGAATATTAGTGCAGATTCAGATTCTCCACTTCAAAACTTTACCAACCTGACATCCATTTCTTTCAGTAACAACAGCACAATCCAATCCAGTACATAACATGGGTGGACAGTTGTCAACAATCAATTTTCCCAAATCGGCAATTACAGATTGTTGCGATCCTTAAAAATTCAGATACCTTTTTAAAGAAATTGGAGAAAAATGGAAACTTACGTTGAGCGATAACATAAGCACATAAAACGGCTGAAATTACCGTTAGTATCGCGAGGATTTTCATCTGGAAATAAAGTATTTTAAGAATTGAAGTTGAAAAACAGAAAATGAAGCTCAAAAAATATATGTATCATAAAAAAAGGAGGCCTGAAATCCAAATACCATTTTTTGCAAGTACAGTAAAGTTTAGGTTAGGTTGGCTTCAGAAATTTGGGAATTTCTATCTACAGTAACACAAAAAATGCGACTTTCATAAACTTCAGAGGCTCTGAAAGACTGCAAGAAATCTGGATATCATTTACCATGGCGCTAATGAAAATTCAAATCTTCATGAAACAAAATCGAAATTTCCTCGTGCTTCAAGGACATCTTCATTTTCTAATTTTTCTAGATCTTATATCAGATCTAATTTCAAGATTACAACCCGAAACAAAATCGACGCGCAATATTTTCAACATCGCCAAAACGGAAATAAAATAATGATTTTTCCAAAATGCGAAAATAAAACGAGAAGTTTTGGTGGTGACCACAAAAAATGAATAAGAAGAAGAAGTCTCCAAATCAGGTTCGATAGCGGATATAAAATCGGGCAAAAAAATTGATGAGATAGTACAAGTTGTAAAAGAGACATAGACAAAGATTAGAAACAGAAACTTGTCTTCGTTTTTTTTTCTTTAACAAGAAGACATTATTATCATATATACCCAAGAAAAAAAGCGCGAAGATAAAAAAAAACACTTTTTTGCTGATTTTCGAGAAAAGGAATCAAAAATGAATAAAACTGCAAATTGAATAGGGAACGGAAAGAAAAAGAAAAATGAAACAAAAATTTTGGATTGAAAAATGGGCGGAGATTTCGAAAAAGCGAAAACAATACTTTTGTAAACGTGTTTTGCACTTTGATTTTACCAAAACGTGTCAACAAATATTTCTGAAGCGAACTTTGAATTCAAGAATAAATATCTGATTTTTTTTTGAAATTGTGAGTTTCAGTCGAACAAAGAATTTTGACAATAACAATTCAAATAAAAAATAGGATAAATAAAAATTAGGTTAAATTTCTATAAGGGCCTCAACTTTGAAGAAAAAATCTGATATTTGTTGAGAAAAATTTAGGTAGAATTTTGAATCTGACCTCAGAATTTAAGGCAAGTCGAATAAATTAGGATTTATATAATTTAGGACCGAATTCAGAGTATCTGAAACGGGCCCGTGAATTTGGTTAGCCTAATTCAAACCCTGGCTCGTGATTTTCCTAATCCTGAAAATAGGTCCGAAAAACTCAGATCAAGCTCTAATTTTCTAAAAAAAAAATGTCTGACCAGTCCAATTTATTCCAAAATCCAAACCGCTTTCACTTCTACAAAAAACGCCAAAACCAAACTTTGATTTTTCCCATTTTCTTTCCAAATTACTCAATCAAGCTAGGCTAAAAACGATTATCCCAATTATTCAGCAACCAAGCAGCCAGTCAGAAAAAAAAACAAAACTTTCGCCTTTTTTGTAGAATATAAATCTAGTTTCACTTGACCCATAAATACAAACATTCATTAAATTACAAAAATACACCAAAAATTTCATCACAAGTCCTAGGAAAAAATAATAATAAGCAGAAAACGAAGAACATCACAATTCACAATCTACAGTAACCAGTCGAAATAAATTATTTTGCAATTTTTGAAACACGAGAAAAAACACGGAGGCTAAAAAGGGGATGGGAATGAGCTGGATGGCTGGATTGGGCAAAAAATTGAGGCTTATGACATTTTCTTGTAGAATAAAATATATGCAGCGCGATTCTGCAAGAAAATAATTGTTGATGAAAAACATCAGAAAAAAACTCACATCAATTTGCGAAACATCAGTTGATGAAACACTTTCATCATCAAATTTCAGCCATTTATCACTTTTTAAATGTGAAGCCATTGCTGTATAATGTCCAGAATTCAATCGTCCACTATGATTCTGCAAGGAAAAATATTTTATGATTCCAATATTTGCCTGGAATTTTTTACAATACTTACCGTAACTCCGTATAATCGATATGTACTTTTTTGATCTCTTGGCGCATTTTGATGCAAACAACAAGATGGATCAAAACGTGAAATATCAAATTGTACCGGTTGCGTATTTTTAACATATTCACCATTTGAAAGACTAAATCGTTTTAAATGAATAACTAATACTGAAGGAAGAGTCCATAAACGAGTTCGTCGAATTGCAGCTTGAGCTGATTTACATTTCGGACAATTCCAACGACTATCACCATCAAGTTTCTGAAATTTATTTATTTTCATTCTCTCGAACCATTTAGAAGAATGTATACACTTACCGTGTCCGAAAAATGCGATTTCAAACAAGTATCCAAACTAAAACTACCCGATGCATTTTGTTGTGTTAATTCAACAGAAATCAACGTGTTATCTTCGAATGTAGCCGATGACACGTGGCAATTACAGCATGTTAATTCGGAAACTTGTAAAACGCTGAATATTTTATTGACGGGGGAATAGGCGAATTGTCGATTTCGATTGATAAAATCAGAAGCGTCAGAGGCAATATTTGTTCCTCCTTTATAATTTTGTTCGAATGAAATCCGATTAACAACCTGGAATTTATCCGAATGGGAAAAAAGGTTTCAATAAAATTTTTAAATTCAGAAAACCTCGAATGAATGGTCTCAAACTAGATTTTAATACCTTCATGAAGTTCCCTTTTTTGTTACAAACAAAGTCAGAAAATCTGGCCAGAGTGATTTTAAACAGAAATATAGTGAAAACAGGAAAAACGTAGACATTTCTAATTTCCTGAATTCTTACCTGATTTGTGTCCTCATGAAGTGCATCCAACAAGAAAAGCTGGAATTCGCTTGCATCGTGTTGTTGTCCATCGGCCAGTGAAGCATTCACTTCTTCAGCGAATAATTGCTGAAAAAATTAAGAAATGATTTTTTTCATAGTTCACGTTTTGATTTTTCTCACAAAAAAAATAAAATAAAAATCTCACTAAAAATCGTTGCGGTCGAATCGCTTGAAAATGTCCACCCCAAATACAATCAACAAGCGCCGAAAACACAGAGGATATAACTCCTTTGGTTCCCATTTTATTTTTTGGATTGATATTTGAGACAAAATGATTTAGAGTGAAAACATCGACAAGTCCAGGTGTTTGGAAAAGGCATTGAAGAGTGGCTGACATGAAACAGGTATTTCCCATATTGTATAGGCCAGTTATTCCAGGAGCCTGTAAAAAGATCGAAAAATAAGATGTTTTTCAGAGAGAAGCGGGATAATAGTTTGAAATTTGTTTTAAAAAGTTATTACGTGGAAAAATTCCCAATCAATACTTTTCAAGTAAATTTTTAAATTATATCAAAATTTGATTTTCAGAATTCAAAAATCGCTGAAACATCGTTCAAATTAATATTAAAGTACCCAAAATTCCTAGTTTACCACGTTATAACTTTTTTAGCGACTTCTACACCCTAGGATTTATCGGCGTTCTTTCAACTCTACATCGTCTACTTTTTGATTTACAAATTCACTCGGTTCCCTTTTTAAAAAAATCACCAACCGGATCACTTCTTTTTGTTCCTCCATTCGCAATAGTTAACAGCATTTTGTTATAAATCGTTCGGAATGCATTCTCGCTTTCAGGTCTGAAAAATAAACATTTCGATGGATTAAACAATATTTTAATATCAACGGCTTCTTATTCCACCACCAATCAAACATCGAGTAAAATTAATATTATAAAAATGAGATGAGAATAGAAATTTTGAAAAGAGATTAAATTAAAAAATGGCACACGTTTCACGAAGAAAAAAACGAAATTTGTTTCTTTTTACATTTTTCAAAATTGAATTGAATCAAAAACTCACGTGACTAGCGAAGGTTTCGATGATCTGTCAAGTTGCGGTGGCTTTCTGGAACAAATTAACTATACAAAATCATTGAAGAAAAATCCAAACCTGATAGTATTTCCAATCGATGCTGAATTCGGCCTACTTTTCATGTCTCCATAATTTGGCAAAGAGCCAAAATCATGTTTACCACCCACGATAATTGCATTTGATGATGGTTTTATAGATCGATCAGGAATCGAAGGCGGAATATTTGGAATTTGAGGATGAACTGGTTGACCGGGCCTTTGTGGAATTTTTGGAGCTGGTCCAAAGATTGGACCACCTGGTCTTTCAAGTGGAATTGATGGTGGGATTTGAGTTGTGGATGAAGGAGGCGGTTGAAATGGTTCTGAAAATAAATATACTTGATCTTTCAACTAAACAATAGAAAATACTCACTCTGAACTCCAGTCAATGGAATTCCGATTCCAGGTCTCGCTACAATTGTATCACCTTTTCCATTTTCACGATTTTCTCGAATATTTGTAGAATCTTTCAATAACTTCTTCTTATGTTCATCTTCCAAATTAGAATTCGAAGTTGTCGATGGTTTTGGTGGAATTGCAGATAAATCAACATAACTAATATCGGAAAGGGAATTAATATCATTATTTCGATAATTCTGAATAACATCATCCAATTCATCTCGATGAAAAGAAAATCTCGGACTTGGTGTTATTTCGCTTATTGTATATGTTGGATATTGTAATTTCCATTTTCGGAATCCACCTTCCATAAATATTGGTGTTTCTTTTGTTCGAAAATCGCTTCCAATATACTGAAAACAATTATTTGATTCATGAAAAAATATACTTCAAACCTAACCTCAGTCAATGCTTTCATCATAATGCTTGCTTTTGTTCCTGCAATTGGTTGACCATTTTTCAATTCTGGAGTTTCGTCTTCCATCAAAACAACATAATCATAATTAGGAAGTCGTTGAAGAAGAGAACGTTGTCCAACATCCAAAGATTGTCGCATTTTTGTAAAAATCATACTATTGTCAATGATTTCATAAGGAATTTGAATAACTGTTATAAGATTTTCATTTCCATAAAGTATACGTTCACTTTTATCCTCTCGATAATCAAAAATAATGGCACTTTTTTTCACTGAATCGGTTTCCATCATTCGAATTAAGCTTATAGGTGATATTGTGAAAGTGATTTTCCTCACATTATTTTCTGTTGGAACCGAATTTTCTGATGAATTTGCTCGACCAATTGTATCTTTCCGTAATTTGATAGCATCATATTTTCGAATTAGTAGAGTTTGTAATTCTGACATATTTTTCACGCATTCTTGAAAATCCGCATAAAACATCAGTTTTGTCGCGTTTTCGCTGATAAAAGTTTGAAACTTTTTGTTCTTCCGGATTATTTCAGCTAACTCAGCCGCTTTCATATAATCTTTATACTGTTTCTCTTGTTCACCTCGCGAACTTTGTGCACTTTTAATAAACTTTTTCATCGAACTATATACACTGAAACAAAACGATTTTTATGACAGGAATACGTATTTTTTTCAAAATAAACATGACTCACTATTCACATGATTGTCGTTCGAGTTTCGTACTCAATTCGCGTGGAATCGAGCATTTGCTCTGAAGCTCTTCTATCGAACTGCAATCCAATCCGCTACTATCCATCGCATCTGTTAAAACTGACTAATATGAACCGGTTTTTTGAGAAGACAAAGAAGAATTAAATAAAATAAAATTTTTGTGTGTAGTTGCGCGTCAGATAAAATGTTTCGAATGAATAACGACGAACAACTGCAGACAACAATTTTGCAAATTCTGCTTTTTCGGGCCAAAATTCTTGATAACAGTCTGAAATTGGTATCATTTTATATGTTGAGTATTTATTGATTACTGTATTCAAATTATATTAATTTTTGGATCAACTTTTTTGAGTGAAAATTTGTAAAACTGGAAAGTTTTACAAATCCTTCTTTTTTCGAGCCAGAATTCATGATATTATTAAACATTTTTGTTCGTGGGATTAGATGGAATTTCAATCTATTTACCTGGATATATTTTTGAATTATCGAGTTATTTCAAGATTCTTGCCGAAAATCTGATAGATAGATATAGATCGCGTAACAATTACAGTAATCCAAAATTTTTTTTTCTTTCAGTTTACTGACGCCATTTCCAGATTTTTGCAGTGTTTTTACAAATTCTTCTAATATGTATTTATTTCTTAAAAAGAATATAAAGAAAATAATTATTTCTCCTGAAAACAAAGAACACAAATCGAATCGTTGAAAAGTAAAATACACGTTTAAAATTTATCAATATTTGTATTGCGTTTACCGGCATAACTTGCACTATGTGGCGCCATTTTTGCAGATGGTTGTGAACTTGCAATTGTTGTTGCAGTTTGACTTCGATTTGCTCGATGAATTGTTGAATTTGCGCGAAGAGTGTCACTACTCGAACTATTATACGCTGGATCACGGTTATCTCCAACTTTTCGTTGAATTCCAAAGATTTCAAATAATCCTCGACGAATCTGAATTTTTAGCATAGTTACTAGATAACATTTGAAAAATGAAAGAAATTACCTGAAAATCTGTGAAAAACGCCAAAATCGGATCAACAATACATCTGATGACCAAACTTGTTCTTACAAATCCCAAAATTCTCATCATCTCCGAATAATTTCTTTGGAAGAAACAAGGATTATGAACAAGATAAATTAAGCAAAGACACCAAATAACATAAGGAACATTGAGAACAGCAAAAGTTCCAACGTTCAAAGCCAATTTCCACAATGGAAATCTAACCATACGAATTCGTCCACCATCTTCTGGTCTGAAATTGTTTTCTTCAATTTAGAGAAGAAACTGATACAGTAACTGACTTTTTCTTAAATGAGTTACTAAAACTCTGCGCTTTTCTGATGAAAAATACAGTCACAAAAAATACGGACAATGTGAAAAAATAAGTTGAGGCGGTAAGAACATTTCGAGATCTGAAAATTTTAATTTTCTTCTCCAGTTCAAATTCTTTAAAAAAAACTGACCTGTACATGTTTTTGAGACAAGTCTCAGCTTTACATCCAGACCAGGCACTTAGTTCTGGAATCTTTACAAGTGCTGATATTCCCAAAGTATAGCTGATCATCAAAACAAAAATCACCCAACTGAAAATAGAATTATTTATTACGCTTGAAATCTCACGATTCTCACCTAATAATCATCAAATTAACACATCTTTTCATTGTAAACCATTTTCTATAATGAAAAGGTTTCCAAACCGCAAATAATTTCAACATTGAAAGTGAGCAATACGAAACGAGAGCACTCCAAAATGATCCAATCAAAAAACTTTCAAAAACAGTAACCATATCTCGACTGAAATTAAAAGAGTGTTAGGACAAAAATGTGTAATAACTTACTTGATATCATGCCAAGATAAAGTGTAAGAACAACAAGCGAGAGCTGATAAACATGTCAATAAATCGCCGATTGCTCGATTCATCAAAAGAGCATAACATTTTCGGGATACTCTTCGAGATTTAATTGCCTAAAATTATGAAAATACCGTAGATTAAGGTTTTATATAAACTGGGATTTAATATTTTACGTTAATACTATTTGGATTTTCGAGAATTCAGAAAAATCTTGATTCATTTAATTATGTTCTAATTAAAAATTTGCGGTTAGCGCTTTTTTTTGAAAGTTCACAACTACAGTATTTATCGAGAATTAACTTTGGGCCAGTCTCAATTGCAGCTGACAATCAGAACAAGCCACAGTAACCCGATAAATTTCCAAATTTTCTGAATTTTTCCGAATGAGAGGAGTAGATTACAGTATTACTTTTTACCTCCTCAGATCTTTTTTCGAGGTAAAAAAGTATACACATATTTTGCACACACACATACAAATGAGTTTGAGTGTAATATTTGACAGAAGGGTGTAATTACTGTAGGTGTACTGTAGTACTGTAGTTCACAAATGTTTAACAATAATTACTGTACTTTCAAAAAAAAAATTTTTTTTTAATTTTCAAAATTCAAATTTTTTTTTTTTTGCAAAACTGTCAAAGCGGTTCTTCAGTAAAAATCAATTTTTTCTCTTCAAACCATTCTAATATATTTTTAGAGAAAATAAAATAGAAATTATTTTTCATAATGTTTTTTTTCCATTTTTTCAAACTATTCTGTTTTACTTCAAAAAAAAATTGAAATATTGTAACTTTTCTTATTTTTTTCATTTAGAAAAAAAAAACAAAACTATACCGAACAGTCTATGTTCATAGCACTAAAATGTGGTGGCGGTCAAAAAAAGTTTAATTTTTCCAAATATTGACAATGGTTGATGTTGTGTTTTTATCAATGACATGAAAAAACTGTAATTGTGATAGAATTGAAAAGTATGAAATTCCAAAAAAAAAAATGGATCGAAAAAATCTAAGAGAGAAAATAGAAACACACACACCAACATGGTGAATAAAAAAATAATGATCATGACAGAAATTTTTGTAAGTTCTGTAACCCCGCCCCCTTTTGAGGTAAAAAAATCCTGTTCACAGAATGAAACAAATGAAAAATCTCCACATATCAACAACTTCATTAACCCCCCATGTTTGATGATTCATTTTGGTAGAATGTATTAATACAGATTTTAAAATTTTTCATGAACAACTTCCACAGATTGAAGACATTTTAAAACTTAAGGGAGCCTATGTAAATTTCAAAAAATAACAAATTTCCGCAAAATAAAATTTTATTTTTATTTTTCCACTCAACATTCAAGATTTCTCTGGCTGAAATCGATTGGTTTTTAATTAACTTTTCTCGATTTCAAAGATTTCAATGCAAATCCAATTTCAATTCCTGTTGTGTTGCTGTTATTTTTATTTCACACTCCTTTTGTATTTTAATAACACCACCAAAAAATTATTTTGTTAAATATTTTCTCTCCCCACCCTAAGAAAAAAGTTTTTTCCTGTGTAACACATCTCAGTGATATGTTACAAGCAACATCTTATTGAGCAACAGCTTAGTGCGAGGTCAGACTGTGTAAAAACAAACAGAAGAAGGTGAAGAAAACATACTTACACCAACAACCAATAACTTTTTTGTTTTTGTTTTAGTTTTTTTTTTGTAGCTGTTTTTCTATTTTTTTATTTTCAAGGCTTTATGGACTCTGGATCTATTCAAGTCCACCCCAACGGAGATATTGCCATAATCACCGACACCGGAACACAATTATTATGTGTTGGATCTCATGAGCATGCGGCACTCAAAAATGTTCTGGTAGGTTTTGCTGAAAATTAGATAATAATTAAAAAAAATTAAATTATCGAAACCAAACTACTGATCCTGAAAAATAATATTATTTAAACATTATCAGGAACTGGCAAACAAAGGACAACAGGGTGGTGGTGAAAAAGGAAAAATCCTGACGAACCAGATGCGGAGACTGGAGAAAAGAAAAAGAAAACTACATACAAGTTTGTAACAGGTATATTTCGTTAATAGAGACATTTGTTGAATTTTTCTACTTTCAGATTCGGAATTGGCGGAACTAGATAACTACATGTATGAAGCTAATATGGATGTGGTGCGCAAGAACCCAGGTCGTTTGGCCATTCCCAACATCAAAATGAAATTTCGCAATCTATCTGTTAAAGGAGTAACCCCGATGGAAATTATGGAAAAATGTTTTGATATAATAATACGTAAAGGGATTTCAATCGCTGATGGGAATCTGGAGACTACAAAAATTGTGGTTGGGTAAGTTTAGGAAGCTCCTATTTTTCAAAAATCTTTATCAACAAAGAAAAACTTCAGATTATCACATCCGCAACTCATGGAGAAATCATTTTGGATGTGTAATAGAACTTATCAAATGATTAATGGGTTTACTTTACATAACGAGATTGCCCGAATTATGCAAAGTAATAAAGAACTTGTTATAGATGAACATTTTGAGATGGATATGCATATATTGAAAAATCAAAACAATCATGTTGGTGGTTGTAGATCAAAATGTAAAAAAGTCAATAACTCTGTGAGTTGATAATTAATTGATACGTTTTCTGTACTTTTGTATGATTTAATAAAATTTATTCCCCCAACACATATCATAGTGTCTATTTTTTCTTTTAATTTCAGAATGATAAACTTTTCCCAATAAATTACAGCTGTATGCAGACCAACGATGTGGTGCGAAAGCTTTTGTTCTTGGCGAAGGTCAGTGCCTGCTGAAAGCTGTTGCTATTGCAATGGCTAATCATAACTACCAGAACGGTGGAATTGCAGATAAAAAATATTGGAGATCGATTACCCGCTATGTGAGCTTTACACTGGTGAAATTTTTCTCATGAGCATAATTTCAGCCAATAATACAAAAAGATGCTGCTCGTGTTATTGAGGAAACATCAGGTCTAGAACACAAACAAGAGCACTCTATAGAAGATTTGAAACAGATTGCCGAATGTTATCCTGATTGGAATTTTTTACTATTTGAGAGAAATTCATTCAGCTCAACAGCAACAAAAATTGAAGAGATGAACCCCGGAAAAACGAAATATGTTACTCTATTGTACTTCGATAACCACTATGACTTTGTTAAAAAATCAAAAAGTGTAATCAATTCTCGGTATGTTGATGCAAGTTTCAAAATGTATTTCTTGAGAATGAGTTTTCAGATTTTGTAAACGTTGCGGTTCTCTACATGAAGATTTAAACCATTACCGTAAATGTAAAGCTTTATGTCATAGATGTGGTCATAGTTCATGTTTTAATGAGATTGAAGTCAAACCGAAATTACAATGCAACAAATGTGGGAGACATTTTCCCAATAAAAAATGCTTTGAAGACCATAAAAAATATAAAAAAAATTCCAAAATCAACATGTGTGAAAGATTTAAATGGTAACCGTAGGAATGATAGAAAATCCTATTTTAAATGATTATTACTTTACAGCTGTCCTGATTGTAATAAAATAATCGAACTGGTCTACTATGTCGACACACCCCATATTTGTGGAAACTCAAAGTTTTGTCGAAAATGTCGTAATTTTGTCAGCAATGAGCACAATTGTTGTTTTAACCCACCTCAAAAAAAAGAGCGAGAAAATTCTTTGAAAAAACAAGAAAAGTTTCTAAAAGTTGTTTATGATGTAGAAACAATAACGATAGAGGAAAAAGAAGGTAATTGACACAATTTATTAATTTGAAGATTACAATTTGAATAAATTTTCAAAAATTCAGGAAAATTTGTTCCACTGCCTGCACACATTGTCAACACAATATGTTGGGAGACATGGTGCCACGATTGTGTGGAGGGTGAAAAATGCAAATCATGCCCTGGAAGTGGATCAATAAACCATTATGATGTCTCTGGAAGAGAAACTGTGATCAGTAAATTCACCGACATGTTGTTGCACAATGAAAAATTCAATAAAGCAATAGTTTTAGCTCATAATGGCGGGTGGTGAGTATTTTCATTGTAATAACAAACAAACAAAACACAAAAAGGAGAAATGTTCAGCTATGATCACTATTTTGTCATCGGTGAGATGATCTTCCAACATGGACGATTCCCTCAGCTCACCCGAAAAGGAAGAAAAATTATTGTTGCCCATCTTCCTGGAGAAAATCCAAAATTTGGTGGTGAAAGGTGTAATCAATTGACATTCAAGGATTCGCTGAACTTTCTACCAATGGCTCTATCAAAACTTCCAGCAGCTTTTGGAATTAAAGAAATGGCCAAAGGATTTTACCCACACTTTTTTAATACACCAGAAAACTATGGAAAAGTTTTGAATGAGCTACCACCTTTGGAATATTACAATGTTCTCAGTATGCAAAACCCTGAGGGACTTATCAAGTTTCATGAAAAAAATAGAATGCAAAAATTTGACTGCGATGGTGAACGATTGAAATATTGCCAGTCCGATGTTCAAATAACAATGGCTGCCTTAAAAAAATTTTGCGAGGTTTGTGAGCAGATTTTTGGGAAAGGGTTCACAAATTTAAAGAGTGAAGGAGGAAATATTTCAGATTTGTAAAAAAGAACTTGGCGGTTGGGACCCAATTGTTTCCGCAGCTACAATTCCGAGTTTTGTCATGCATCTGATGAAATTCGAACATATCAAATCAGGGGAAATTGGATACATTCCTGAAAATGGATTTCCAAAACGAACACAATCAAAATTGGCAATCAAATACTTGTTCTGGTTATCAAAGATGACTGGTCAAAAGATTCAACATTTGAGATGTGGTGGAGAAAAACGGATTATAGTAGAAAGTAAAACGTTTTACGTTGATGGTTATGACGAAAAGAATAATGAAATCATAGAGATTTATGGTTGTTGTGTTCATGGCTGCCTGAAATGTAACCAACCAGATGCACGCAACCCTTTAGACACCATAAAGACTAATGGCGAGATACTTGAAGAAACCATAAAACGTCAAGCAATTCTTGAAAAAGCTGGATATGTTGTGAAAGTTGTCTGGGAGCATGAAATCAGAGAACAAATGGCGTCAAATAGAAACATGAAACAGTTTTTTGCCCAGGTGAGTTTGTTAAAATATTTTGCAGTAACACCATTTTTAGTGTCGGCACACAAGCTGTCTTCGTCCAAGAGATGCCATGTATGGCGGACGCACTCAACCTTTCAAATATATTTTAATTGCGGACAAATGTGAAAATATAAGATATCTGGACTTTTGTTCCCTCTACCCATTTGTTAACATGACAGCCGCATACCCAACAGGGCAACCCGAAATAATCACAGAGAATTTTGATTATGCATCTGGATCTCTACAGTACCGAGGTTAATAAAATTAGTTAGTGTCTAAAAAATTTTAAAAAAAAAACATTTAGGGTTAGTATACTGTGATGTGAACCCATCGAAAAATCTTGAACTACCAATTCTACCTTATCGAGCAGGAGGAAAGTTGTTATTTCCCTTGTGTAGATCTTGCGCGGAAAATATGGATGCTTCAAGTGAGTGTACACACAGGAATGTACAACAGAGATATCTAACTGGAACTTGGTACTCTGAAGAACTAAAATTAGCTCTAGAAAATGGATATGAGCTTCTTCGTATTCATGAAGTATGGCATTGGGATGATTCGAAATGGCAGACAGGTGGATTTTGCGCGATACTTGAAGCCATTACTGAAGATGAAACACGAAGCCTCAGGGTGGCCCAGTGGTGTAGTGACTGAAGAGGAGAGACTCAAACACATTCAGGATATTGAAAATACAGATGGTGTGAAGCTGACTTATGAAAAGATTGAGAAAAACCCGGCATTGAGATCTATGGCTAAATTATTTTTGAATTCCGCATGGGGTAAGTTTGATTTTTATTTTATAAAAAAGGGGATTTTATTAAAAAGGTAGATAGAGATACTTTTAGGAAAATATTGCGAAAATCCGGCACAAGAAGAAACCAAAATTTTCAAAACACTTGATCATATAGCTCAAGCAAATTTCATAAATCACTCAGAGTATGAGATGACTAGTTTGGATGATATTCAACACGACATAACCATGATCTCCAGAATGAAACTTGATGATTACTTGGATACAAAAAAATATGCCAATGTTGTTTTTGGTTGGTGATGAGTTCCATTTTGGGGCTGATTATATTAAATTTTCAGGTGTTATCACAACCGCAGTAGCCAGACTAATTTTGTATGGCGCCATGAAAATGGTAGGACATGAACGCCTCGGCTATTGTGGTAAGTTTATCAAAAATTTTAAAAAAACCGAAAACTTTTTGTGTTTTCAGACACTGATTCAATTGTATTCATAGAAAAAGATGGTGAAAACTTGTGTGGAGATCTAGTAGGAACAGGATTGGGGAAACTTGAATCAGAAGTTCCAGAAGGTCTGAAAATAGCAAAGTTCGTAGCAGTTGCACCAAAATGTTATTGTTATGAATTGACCAAAATGGATGGCACACATGTGAAATTTGTGATCAAGGCGAAAGGAGTGACCCTCGATGCGGCAAACTCAAACATTGTCACATTTGGAGAGATGGAGAGAATGGTTAGTTAACGTGTTGATGAAACCAGTTGAATTTTCATGTTTTCAGGCCAAAGAGTTGATAGCAGAACAACATATTGAACCGATTCACGCAAAGGTGCGAGGGATGAAAAAGAAAATGCTAGTCTCAATCACAAACTACGAAACTCGGAAAATTGTTCAACCTGTTGTAGACAAATTACGACTTTGTAAAGATGGTACAACACTGCCACATGGCTACAACAACAACGAAATAATCAGGGATTATTTGTTCGAATAATGAGAAACATTTTTTAAAATATTTATGCATGTATTTTTGTTTCTATGAAAATGAACTGTGTGTTGTTTGTGTAGAGTGAGATCATTTGAACTTGTTCATAGCGAATCAAGAATAATTACAGTCGCGCATACACCTGAACTTTCACGATGATTTACCACATTAGTGAATAAAAGTTGGAATTTTTATGTGTTTCAATATTAGTTTTTGTGGAATTTCACAAAAACTTCCTCAAGATTAACAATGTTAAAAATAATCTCGAAAATTTTCCAGTCAAATCACAAACACAACCAAAAACTTCATTCACAGCTGATGAATTTTCAACCAAGTTTTCAAATAAATTTAGGAAAAAAGTTGCGAACTTGGTTGTAAAAGCTGAAAATTTATGAAATAGCTGTATTGAGTTGGAAAACTTTAGGGGAAAATATTATCCATGGTGAAAACAAAATGTGAAAATGTTTATATTTTGGCGTAGTAATTTAAATGAGTTACTCCTCTTTCAAAATATTGAGATTTTGGTTTAAACATTTCGAGATGTAAATACACCCGTAGAAATATTTTTAAACTTTGTTGCCAAAATTTTACAAAGTTTTGAAATTTGTTGACAAAGTTTTGTAATGTTTTTAATTTTGTTGAGAAATTTTTACAAAGTTTTAGATTTTTTTGATTGGTTGAACAAAATTACAGAAAATTAGCGACTCTTAACAAAAAATTTGAATTTTTTCTAAATTTTGAATTGTTTTACTACTTTTTTAAAATAAAATATCTATTTTATGCACAAGCTTCAAAATATTTAGGCGATTAGTTTACATACTCGGCCAAAAAACGACATAGCTCGGGGCGACTCGCTACACAATTTTCGAGACTCGTTTTGTAGCGAGTTGCCCCAAACGCGCCTCAAAAGTGGCGAGTGCCGGGCAACTCGCTACAAAACGAGTCTCGAAAATTGTGTAAACTTGGTTGAAAATTCATCAGCTGTGAATGAAGTTTTTGGTTGTGTTTGTGATTTGACTGGAAAATTTTCGAGATTATTTTTAACATTGTTAATCTTGAGGAAGTTTTTGTGAAATTCCACAAAAACTAATATTGAAACACATAAAAATTCCAACTTTTATTCACTAATGTGGTAAATCATCGTGAAAGTTCAGGTGTATGCGCGACTGTAATTATTCTTGATTCGCTATGAACAAGTTCAAATGATCTCACTCTACACAAACAACACACAGTTCATTTTCATAGAAACAAAAATACATGCATAAATATTTTAAAAAATGTTTCTCATTATTCGAACAAATAATCCCTGATTATTTCGTTGTTGTTGTAGCCATGTGGCAGTGTTGTACCATCTTTACAAAGTCGTAATTTGTCTACAACAGGTTGAACAATTTTCCGAGTTTCGTAGTTTGTGATTGAGACTAGCATTTTCTTTTTCATCCCTCGCACCTTTGCGTGAATCGGTTCAATATGTTGTTCTGCTATCAACTCTTTGGCCTGAAAACATGAAAATTCAACTGGTTTCATCAACACGTTAACTAACCATTCTCTCCATCTCTCCAAATGTGACAATGTTTGAGTTTGCCGCATCGAGGGTCACTCCTTTCGCCTTGATCACAAATTTCACATGTGTGCCATCCATTTTGGTCAATTCATAACAATAACATTTTGGTGCAACTGCTACGAACTTTGCTATTTTCAGACCTTCTGGAACTTCTGATTCAAGTTTCCCCAATCCTGTTCCTACTAGATCTCCACACAAGTTTTCACCATCTTTTTCTATGAATACAATTGAATCAGTGTCTGAAAACACAAAAAGTTTTCGGTTTTTTTTTTTAAATTTTTGATAAACTTACCACAATAGCCGAGGCGTTCATGTCCTACCATTTTCATGGCGCCATACAAAATTAGTCTGGCTACTGCGGTTGTGATAACACCTGAAAATTTAATATAATCAGCCCCAAAATGGAACTCATCACCAACCAAAAACAACATTGGCATATTTTTTTGTATCCAAGTAATCATCAAGTTTCATTCTGGAGATCATGGTTATGTCGTGTTGAATATCATCCAAACTAGTCATCTCATACTCTGAGTGATTTATGAAATTTGCTTGAGCTATATGATCAAGTGTTTTGAAAATTTTGGTTTCTTCTTGTGCCGGATTTTCGCAATATTTTCCTAAAAGTATCTCTATCTACCTTTTTAATAAAATCCCCTTTTTTATAAAATAAAAATCAAACTTACCCCATGCGGAATTCAAAAATAATTTAGCCATAGATCTCAATGCCGGGTTTTTCTCAATCTTTTCATAAGTCAGCTTCACACCATCTGTATTTTCAATATCCTGAATGTGTTTGAGTCTCTCCTCTTCAGTCACTACACCACTGGGCCACCCTGAGGCTTCGTGTTTCATCTTCAGTAATGGCTTCAAGTATCGCGCAAAAAATCCACCTGTCTGCCATTTCGAATCATCCCAATGCCATACTTCATGAATACGAAGAAGCTCATATCCATTTTCTAGAGCTAATTTTAGTTCTTCAGAGTACCAAGTTCCAGTTAGATATCTCTGTTGTACATTCCTGTGTGTACACTCACTTGAAGCATCCATATTTTCCGCGCAAGATCTACACAAGGGAAATAACAACTTTCCTCCTGCTCGATAAGGTAGAATTGGTAGTTCAAGATTTTTCGATGGGTTCACATCACAGTATACTAACCCTAAATGTTTTTTTTTTAAATTTTTTAGACACTAACTAATTTTATTAACCTCGGTACTGTAGAGATCCAGATGCATAATCAAAATTCTCTGTGATTATTTCGGGTTGCCCTGTTGGGTATGCGGCTGTCATGTTAACAAATGGGTAGAGGGAACAAAAGTCCAGATATCTTATATTTTCACATTTGTCCGCAATTAAAATATATTTGAAAGGTTGAGTGCGTCCGCCATACATGGCATCTCTTGGACGAAGACAGCTTGTGTGCCGACACTAAAAATGGTGTTACTGCAAAATATTTTAACAAACTCACCTGGGCAAAAAACTGTTTCATGTTTCTATTTGACGCCATTTGTTCTCTGATTTCATGCTCCCAGACAACTTTCACAACATATCCAGCTTTTTCAAGAATTGCTTGACGTTTTATGGTTTCTTCAAGTATCTCGCCATTAGTCTTTATGGTGTCTAAAGGGTTGCGTGCATCTGGTTGGTTACATTTCAGGCAGCCATGAACACAACAACCATAAATCTCTATGATTTCATTATTCTTTTCGTCATAACCATCAACGTAAAACGTTTTACTTTCTACTATAATCCGTTTTTCTCCACCACATCTCAAATGTTGAATCTTTTGACCAGTCATCTTTGATAACCAGAACAAGTATTTGATTGCCAATTTTGATTGTGTTCGTTTTGGAAATCCATTTTCAGGAATGTATCCAATTTCCCTGATTTGATATGTTCGAATTTCATCAGATGCATGACAAAACTCGGAATTGTAGCTGCGGAAACAATTGGGTCCCAACCGCCAAGTTCTTTTTTACAAATCTGAAATATTTCCTCCTTCACTCTTTAAATTTGTGAACCCTTTCCCAAAAATCTGCTCACAAACCTCGCAAAATTTTTTTAAGGCAGCCATTGTTATTTGAACATCGGACTGGCAATATTTCAATCGTTCACCATCGCAGTCAAATTTTTGCATTCTATTTTTTTCATGAAACTTGATAAGTCCCTCAGGGTTTTGCATACTGAGAACATTGTAATATTCCAAAGGTGGTAGCTCATTCAAAACTTTTCCATAGTTTTCTGGTGTATTAAAAAAGTGTGGGTAAAATCCTTTGGCCATTTCTTTAATTCCAAAAGCTGCTGGAAGTTTTGATAGAGCCATTGGTAGAAAGTTCAGCGAATCCTTGAATGTCAATTGATTACACCTTTCACCACCAAATTTTGGATTTTCTCCAGGAAGATGGGCAACAATAATTTTTCTTCCTTTTCGGGTGAGCTGAGGGAATCGTCCATGTTGGAAGATCATCTCACCGATGACAAAATAGTGATCATAGCTGAACATTTCTCCTTTTTGTGTTTTGTTTGTTTGTTATTACAATGAAAATACTCACCACCCGCCATTATGAGCTAAAACTATTGCTTTATTGAATTTTTCATTGTGCAACAACATGTCGGTGAATTTACTGATCACAGTTTCTCTTCCAGAGACATCATAATGGTTTATTGATCCACTTCCAGGGCATGATTTGCATTTTTCACCCTCCACACAATCGTGGCACCATGTCTCCCAACATATTGTGTTGACAATGTGTGCAGGCAGTGGAACAAATTTTCCTGAATTTTTGAAAATTTATTCAAATTGTAATCTTCAAATTAATAAATTGTGTCAATTACCTTCTTTTCCTCTATCGTTATTGTTTCTACATCATAAACAACTTTTAGAAACTTTTCTTGTTTTTTCAAAGAATTTTCTCGCTCTTTTTTTGAGGTGGGTTAAAACAACAATTGTGCTCATTGCTGACAAAATTACGACATTTTCGACAAAACTTTGAGTTTCCACAAATATGGGGTGTGTCGACATAGTAGACCAGTTCGATTATTTTATTACAATCAGGACAGCTGTAAAGTAATAATCATTTAAAATAGGATTTTCTATCATTCCTACGGTTACCATTTAAATCTTTCACACATGTTGATTTTGGAATTTTTTTTATATTTTTTATGGTCTTCAAAGCATTTTTTATTGGGAAAATGTCTCCCACATTTGTTGCATTGTAATTTCGGTTTGACTTCAATCTCATTAAAACATGAACTATGACCACATCTATGACATAAAGCTTTACATTTACGGTAATGGTTTAAATCTTCATGTAGAGAACCGCAACGTTTACAAAATCTGAAAACTCATTCTCAAGAAATACATTTTGAAACTTGCATCAACATACCGAGAATTGATTACACTTTTTGATTTTTTAACAAAGTCATAGTGGTTATCGAAGTACAATAGAGTAACATATTTCGTTTTTCCGGGGTTCATCTCTTCAATTTTTGTTGCTGTTGAGCTGAATGAATTTCTCTCAAATAGTAAAAAATTCCAATCAGGATAACATTCGGCAATCTGTTTCAAATCTTCTATAGAGTGCTCTTGTTTGTGTTCTAGACCTGATGTTTCCTCAATAACACGAGCAGCATCTTTTTGTATTATTGGCTGAAATTATGCTCATGAGAAAAATTTCACCAGTGTAAAGCTCACATAGCGGGTAATCGATCTCCAATATTTTTTATCTGCAATTCCACCGTTCTGGTAGTTATGATTAGCCATTGCAATAGCAACAGCTTTCAGCAGGCACTGACCTTCGCCAAGAACAAAAGCTTTCGCACCACATCGTTGGTCTGCATACAGCTGTAATTTATTGGGAAAAGTTTATCATTCTGAAATCAAAAGAAAAAATAGACACTATGATATGTGTTGGGGGAATAAATTTTATTAAATCATACAAAAGTACAGAAAACGTATCAATTAATTATCAACTCACAGAGTTATTGACTTTTTTACATTTTGATCTACAACCACCAACATGATTGTTTTGATTTTTCAATATATGCATATCCATCTCAAAATGTTCATCTATAACAAGTTCTTTATTACTTTGCATAATTCGGGCAATCTCGTTATGTAAAGTAAACCCATTAATCATTTGATAAGTTCTATTACACATCCAAAATGATTTCTCCATGAGTTGCGGATGTGATAATCTGAAGTTTTTCTTTGTTGATAAAGATTTTTGAAAAATAGGAGCTTCCTAAACTTACCCAACCACAATTTTTGTAGTCTCCAGATTCCCATCAGCGATTGAAATCCCTTTACGTATTATTATATCAAAACATTTTTCCATAATTTCCATCGGGGTTACTCCTTTAACAGATAGATTGCGAAATTTCATTTTGATGTTGGGAATGGCCAAACGACCTGGGTTCTTGCGCACCACATCCATATTAGCTTCATACATGTAGTTATCTAGTTCCGCCAATTCCGAATCTGAAAGTAGAAAAATTCAACAAATGTCTCTATTAACGAAATATACCTGTTACAAACTTGTATGTAGTTTTCTTTTTCTTTTCTCCAGTCTCCGCATCTGGTTCGTCAGGATTTTTCCTTTTTTCACCACCACCCTGTTGTCCTTTGTTTGCCAGTTCCTGATAATGTTTAAATAATATTATTTTTCAGGATCAGTAGTTTGGTTTCGATAATTTAATTTTTTTTAATTATTATCTAATTTTCAGCAAAACCTACCAGAACATTTTTGAGTGCCGCATGCTCATGAGATCCAACACATAATAATTGTGTTCCGGTGTCGGTGATTATGGCAATATCTCCGTTGGGGTGGACTTGAATAGATCCAGAGTCCATAAAGCCTTGAAAATAAAAAAATAGAAAAACAGCTACAAAAAAAAACTAAAACAAAAACAAAAAAGTTATTGGTTGTTGGTGTAAGTATGTTTTCTTCACCTTCTTCTGTTTGTTTTTACACAGTCTGACCTCGCACTAAGCTGTTGCTCAATAAGATGTTGCTTGTAACATATCACTGAGATGTGTTACACAGGAAAAAACTTTTTTTCTTAGGGTGGGGAGAGAAAATATTTAACAAAATAATTTTTTGGTGGTGTTATTAAAATACAAAAGGAGTGTGAAATAAAAATAACAGCAACACAACAGGAATTGAAATTGGATTTGCATTGAAATCTTTGAAATCGAGAAAAGTTAATTAAAAACCAATCGATTTCAGCCAGAGAAATCTTGAATGTTGAGTGGAAAAATAAAAATAAAATTTTATTTTGCGGAAATTTGTTATTTTTTGAAATTTACATAGGCTCCCTTAAGTTTTAAAATGTCTTCAATCTGTGGAAGTTGTTCATGAAAAATTTTAAAATCTGTATTAATACATTCTACCAAAATGAATCATCAAACATGGGGGGTTAATGAAGTTGTTGATATGTGGAGATTTTTCATTTGTTTCATTCTGTGAACAGGATTTTTTTTTACCTCAAAAGGGGGCGGGGTTACAGAACTTACAAAAATTTCTGTCATGATCATTATTTTTTTTTATTCACCATGTTGGTGTGTGTGTTTCTATTTTCTCTCTTAGATTTTTTCGATCCATTTTTTTTTTTGGAATTTCATACTTTTCAATTCTATCACAATTACAGTTTTTTCATGTCATTGATAAAAACACAACATCAACCATTGTCAATATTTGGAAAAATTAAACTTTTTTTGACCGCCACCACATTTTAGTGCTATGAACATAGACTGTTCGGTATAGTTTTGTTTTTTTTTTCTAAATGAAAAAAATAAGAAAAGTTACAATATTTCAATTTTTTTTTGAAGTAAAACAGAATAGTTTGAAAAAATGGAAAAAAAAACATTATGAAAAATAATTTCTATTTTATTTTCTCTAAAAATATATTAGAATGGTTTGAAGAGAAAAAATTGATTTTTACTGAAGAACCGCTTTGACAGTTTTGCAAAAAAAAAATTTGAATTTTGAAAATTAAAAAAAAATTTTTTTTTTGAAAGTACAGTAATTATTGTTAAACATTTGTGAACTACAGTACTACAGTACACCTACAGTAATTACACCCTTCTGTCAAATATTACACTCAAACTCATTTGTATGTGTGTGTGCAAAATATGTGTATACTTTTTTACCTCGAAAAAAAGATCTGAGGAGGTAAAAAGTAATACTGTAATCTACTGAGAGGAGAAGTCTTCAAGCAAAAAATGCTGAGAATGAAGTCTACAGTAAAAAGAGAACATTTGAAATTCCAAAATTTTAATTTAAAAACCAGGCTTACTTTATATGTGGAGACAATAAACAATCCGGTGCAAAAAAATCCGATCAAAGCCAATGGCAACATAACCCAACCATAATATGTTCGAAATACATTTTCGACACGAAGAGCTTGTCGACGCTGAAAATACATGCTTCTTGTTTCAAATTACAAACCCCCCCCCCCTATTGCTCATATTAAACTCACTCGAAAAAGATCAATTCGTTCCGGAGTTGTCAAATTGAAAAAACAATCCGTTCTCTGATTTGCACTCATCTCACCTTTATTCTCATTTCAGAACTTTTGTTCTTCAAAATCTGAAAATTTAACAAGTGGCAGTTAAACACGTGATTTGTCAAGTTCGAGTTTAAGTGTGGGAAAATTCGGCAAATTTTTTTGGAAGTAAAAAAACGAAAACAAAAACAAAATTGAGAGAACAAAGAGGAAAAATTAATTTCCTGGAGAGCTTTTCGAATATTCTTTTCTTGAAATAAGATATAAAAAGTTCATTATTAATTCAGTCCTGAATTTATTACAGATACTTCTAGAAATAGATTATGACGTAATATTTTTGTAACTGGAAGAAGGCTGAACAGAACTTCGTTGTTGGGTCCTCAACAACTATTTTGGAAAATATCCAGAAAATTATTTGCCAATTTGAAACATTTGATCTACTTTTGTTAATCGATATATTTTTTCTGACATGAAACAAGTTTCTGAAATGTTACCTTCACAAAAAAACCGTGAAAAACAAAAAGTCAATATTTAAAATGATTCCTAAATATTTGTTATATGTTGTACAAAAACAAGAGGACAAATACTTCGCCAAATTTTTTTCGAAAAAAAAGAAGTTTCATAATTTGTTATCTTCCTGGTCAATCTTGTTCTTACATTAAATCATGTCTCAAATCAATCAATAATTTTGGAAAATCACAAATCACACCTGTACAAGAAAAAAAGAATGAGAAGGTTAAATATCGACAAAAATGAGAGAAGACGTCAAGAAAAAAACGAGTTTTTTTTCTGATTTTTTTCTCTCTAGTCGTTCGCGTCACGCTGAATGAATAAATAAAAGAAATAAGTATTATGACGATTTGAGAATACAGATTAGTATTGAATAAAGAAAGAACAGAAACATTGATGTTCAGAAGATCAAAGAATTATAAGGGTACTGTACTTTGTTGGATTTTTTTGGATTTCCAGAATTTTCCAGAAAAACATTGATGAAATTTGGCATTGTCCAATTTGATTCGATAAAGCAGACAAAGTAGACCGAACCCGATTTTCAGTTTAACTTCGAAATTTTCTAATCGATTTTCACACTGAAAGACTATTTTAAATGTGATCTCTGAAAAAATAGAAAGCCATTTTTTCTAGAAAAAGCTAGCCCGGGAAAAATACAAAATAACCATTTAAAATAAAATCCAAACGTGAACGTCTTACGAAAAACATTGTTTTTCATTCTCAAAAAATCACATCTGGAACTTATAAGCAAAAAAAACGTTCAATCGAAAACACACAACAATCCTGAAATGTTTCCTGACCTTTGTTTTTAATTCAAAAATCCACTCTACAAATTTGTTTAAAATTACATAAAATCTAATTTTTGATCACTAGAAATCTACTAAATAAGTTTATTTCAGTCAAGCGAATATGACAATAATCAATAATTTAAATACTCGAAAGCGAGAAATAATCTGGGGGCAATAAATAATCAGAGAGAAAATACCAAACGCTGAAAATGCTAACACAAATATCACAATGACAGATCGGGGGAAAAATAAGAAATATGAATAGATCAAAATTTTTGGGAGACAATTGGATGATACTGTAATATACAGTAATCCTTAAGACAACTAGATTTTTGGGAAAACAAATGAAAAAAAGGGACGCGAGTATAAAATGACTTTGGTTAAAAATGAAGGGGCGGATATCCAAGAAAAAAATATATAAATTTTTGGATAAAAACAAACTACACAGCCAATTTTTCGATTCGTGAAATCTCAGCAAGCTGAAAAAAGGATATTGGGATAAATATAAAAAGATTGTGAAACTTACCAAATTTTGAATAACACCTCGATAATAACCAGCATCTTCAGGTTTTGTTTGAATTGGCTTGTTGTTATTTTCGACGATGACTTGAGGTTGAGGTTGAGATTCGGGCCGTTTCTGTGCAGCAGCTAATTGTTTTTCAACATGTGCCACTGAATCTTGAAGCCATTTTGAGTAAGCCTGAAAAATATGAAGATATATTTGGTGATTTACAATGGCTTTGAGAAAGTTTCAAATGAAAACAACACTGTATTTTTGAACATGATTGTTCAGATTTGAATATTTTCGGGAAAAATAAAACCAACCTTATTATCTTTCAATTTATCAAACTTCTTTGCTGCCAATTTTCCAACAGTTTCAACAACCTGTTTTCTTTCTCCTTCGATATCAAACTCGGGCTGTGGTTTTGATTCTGTTGTTGGTTTCTTCGATTTCTTTTCAGCTTCTTCAACTTTCTCAAGAATAGCAATGTTTCGGGCGCGAAGTTCCTACAAAATCATGGTTTTTGAAATCCGAAAAAAAAAGAAAAATCATCATTAAAATTGTCAATTATTTTAGCCAATTCGACCTTATAGGTTAGACTTTTCGAAAAAGTTGGTAAATTCTATATTTTTTCCTGAAAAGTTGATAACCAGAATCACAAAATAGTTCAACCAACCTCAACCTTAGCTTGCAATTTCTCTTTTTCTTCCTTGATTTTATTGAATTCTTCATCGTTTTTACTTGAAGAAGGTGTGGCTGCCAAGTCAACTGTGGTCTTTTTCAATTCAAAAATCTCTTCTTGGACTTGTGGTGGTGGTGGCGAATTTCGTGGAATTTCAACAATTCTTGACGCTTCTTCTTGTTTGTATTTTTCGAATTCTTGCTCTTTCAAGCGGAGTTCTCCAATCACTTTTTCTTGTTGTTCTTTGCTGCAAAAATCAAATTTCATTTTGAATGAAACAATGAAAACTTACAAGGCAACAAATTGATGAATTTCACCATTCAATGATTTGACCATATTTGATACATTGAAGTATTCTTGTTTCAATGCTTTCTCTTTTTTCAACCATTCTTGTTTTTCTCCTTCAAATTCAGCCAATTTCGAATCTCTCTTTGCCAAATCTTGCACCAATTGATCAATAATTTCTTTCTTTTTCAAAATATCAGCTTTTAATTCATTCGAAACTTTTTCGAAGTTACCGAATTGTGCTTTAAGATTAGTTACATCAGCCTCATTTACTTGCATTGCAGCTGTTCGAACTTCTTTTGCAAGTTTTTGATTGGCAGATCGAACTGCAACAAGTTCTTTTTCTTGTTCCAAAAATCGTGATTTGATGGCTGATAAATCTTGTGAAAGTGTTGTTTCATTTCGTTGATAAGTTGCAGAAAGAGTTGTCTGGAAACAAGAGATTTTAATGAGATTTTCCGAGATAAAAAACAAACCAATTGTTGTTTCAAAATTTGTTCAGATTGTGCCAATTGTTGAACTTTTGCCGCCAAATTTGCACTTTTCAATTGTTCCTCTCGTTGTTTATTTTCCAATGAACCTTTTTCTTTTTGCAATTTGTCAAGTTTTTGGGCGTGGTCGTTCATTTTCTTGGTAACGGCTTTGACTTCGTTGGATAAATTGGTTTTCTGAAAATTATTTGATGATAATTTTTCTAGCGAAAAGTACAAGATTTTGAAGTTCAAATAATATTTTGTTACCTGTGTATCAACATCCTTCAAATATCCAGTCAAAAATTGAACATATTCTGGTTCCAAATTTTCCGTGTTATTCAATTTTGCCAACAATTTCTTAGCATCCAAATCTTTCAAATTCACAACTTTCGGGCTCTTCTTCTTTGGTGCAACATTTTCACTCAAAACTGGCACACTTTCAACTTTCTTGGCAATTTCTGGCTCTACTACTTTAACTTGAACTTTGACTTCCTCAACTTTTGGTGCAACAACTTTTGGTGGAGGAGTTACAGTAACTTTTGGTGATTCAGTTGTTGGTGTGGTTTGTGGAGTTGGTGTGGCTGCTTCCTCTTTTTTCACCTTCTTCTTTTCGCCTTTCGCTTTTGGTGGATTTTGTTGTTGTTTTTTCTCTTTTTTACCATTTTCGCTCAATAATTTGAGAGCATTTCCGTTGTGTTCTTGGAATTTCTAAAAAAAACATGATTTTTTCTTTCAAAAAAGCTATGTATTACTCAATACATTTCATAATCTAGGAAATTCTAGAAACAACAATTTTAGGTACAATTTCACAAGGATAATTTTGAAGTAAACAAGATAGGAGAATTATTTTCTGAAACTTCTCTCTAGATAGAAAAAGTTTACTCGAATCCTCTCTCAAAAAATCAATAAACGTCTTTAAAAAGCATACCTTTTCGAAATCCGATTCATCTTTCGATGAGAAAAAGTAACCCAAAACGGCAACCAATCCGACAACAATAACACCAACAACACCGAGCATTAGTGGATCAATCATTATTGTGTCTTATTTGAAATTGTAACCCTGCAAAAACTAGACAATTCTATAGAATTTAATAAATTCACCGGAAACGAAAAATTTCAGAACAACAACACAGGAAAAAACAATTTCAGAACGAAAGGACAAAAAATATTTTAATCCGATTTCATTTTCGAAATTTCCCAGCAAAAAATGATGAAACGTGATGAAAGGGAATGAAACCAAAATTTTGTAAACAAATATTTATCTACTTTCGCAAAACAGAACAAAATGTACTTTTCTGACACAAGGAAGTTGAAAATTTCCAAATTCTAGAAAATTCTTACAAGATATTTTGTGGAACCGGTTTCTTTTTAGGATTCAAAAAAAAACATACCAAATATTTCGAAAAAACAGAAGAGAGACAAACAAACAAAAAAGATGATGACAAAACTAATTTTTTTGATAGCAAGAAGAAATGAAACGTGGAAATATTTATGAGTCATTTGCCACATGTACAAAAAAGGTCACGCGATAAATTAATTATCTTTTTTTGGTTTTGTTTGCTCCCAAAATTTAATACATCTTCAATAGTGCAATCTATTCTTGAAAACCGGAAAGAAGGAAAATTAGGATATTCGTATTCATATTCTAAAAATAAAATTCCAATTAAAGCCAAATATCTGGGGAAAGAAAAAAACACAAAACATCAGAGATTAAATAACTCAATAAGTTTTTTCTCGTTTTTCACACACATTATTTTTCTGAACAATTTTCTGTGACCTTCAGTTTTTTCTCCCCATTTTCGTCATCTCAATTTAACCTCGACCTGATTAAATATCACACTGAAAAATGAAATTGAAATAAAAAAACACATGAACATTTCATTTCATTTTTCGAACATTCTGAGAAAAGGTCAAAGGAGACATTGGAAAAAAAGAAAAAAAATAGAAGAAGAGCGTCGAACCGCATCGCATTGAAAAAGTGAGGAGAAAAAAACAGAAAACGGACAGACAAAAAAAATGGACAAATTCTTCCCCTTTTTTCTCTGTGCACTCTTTTTTGAAATGTGTATTTGTTCAATAGAGCAAACTTTGTATCTTTAATTAGGTTTGTCGGAACCTCATTAAACTTGGTGTCGGAAAACTGAATGACAAATATAATCTACAGTAACTCTCATAAAATCGTCTTTCCAGATAATTTATTCACTGTTTGCACAAAATTATGATTCGATTTTATTTGTTTCGTGGGAACATGCATAAACCACTTTTTCGTTTTCAAAAGAAACGCCCGAAAAAAACATACCCTTTGCTCACAAAACCCAGAAGAATGAAAAGAAAAGTTGCGACTTTTCAAGATAAAATTCAAACAAAAAAATAGATGATAAAAGTGTCAAGAACATGTCATCGATCATTAGAATAGAAGAAAAAAAGATAAAATTCTGGTGAAAATGAAAACACCATAGAATGAAAATAATACAACTTTTAACAAAATCATACATTTCTAGTATTTCGATAAACAAACAAAAAATAAAAAGGTACCCGAAAACTCAAAAATTTCGAAAAAATGATGATAATTCATTCAACATTCGGTTCCTCAACAATCAAATTATCAGCTTCAGTGGATGGTGAAAAATCAGCCTGAAAATAGGAATGAATTACAAAATAAAAATGAATAATAATATAAACCTCATCTGCTGTTTTGATTGATTCATCATTCAAATTCGGACATGTGTAACGCTTATTTCCATTTCCTTGATAATCGTCTCTCGATCCTAGAAAATCTCAAACATTTATAATTTTTCAAATTCTGATAATTTTTGGTTTCCTTTTGGACATTTTCACAGAAGATTACAATACAAAACAATTTTTTGTTGAATTATGAGACGTGAACCTTGTCGTAAACATTAAACGTCACTTTGTTCAAAAATCATTATTTCTCAAGAAAATAATAACCTGAATCTGCATATTTCGGTCTTCTTTTTCCTCTTGGTTCTTTTTCAAAGAATGAAACAATATTCGCTTGTGTTAACATTGATTTCCAATGTACAATATTCGTCTTATATAATGTTTCCTTGCAAACTTCCAATACTCTAAAAAAGCAAAAGTCCATATTTTTATATGAAATTCTTCGAACTAACCTTCGCTGCGTACTTTTTTCATCAGTGTTATCAACATTTCTCAAAACTCCATTCATTTGATCAATTTTCACATTAATTTCACCACTTTCAATCAATTCAATTACGATTTTTTCAATCTAAAATACGAGCTCCGTATAAATATATTAAACACAAAAAAATCGAGAAAAACTAACCTCTTTTACAGTATATCCCAAAGATTTTGACATTGTATCTAATCTGATTGTTGAATATGGTTTCAAATATTGAACAACACATTTTTGTCGAATTTTTGAATATAATTCGTTTATATGTTGAGATATGAATGGATCAAGAAGAAGGCGTTGTTGGACACTTGTCAGAAGTTCAAAACATTTTCCAAAATTTGATGAAATGTAAGATGTTAGAATTTCAAAGAATTGCGGTTCCGATTCAAGAAGTTTTCTAAAAAAAAATCATTATTCAGAAATCCATACTAACTACATTCAATTCTAGAAAATTCATACCTGAATGTTCCCTTTTCCATAACTTTCTTCAATTCTGTTCGACTAAATGTTGCCAAACAACATAACAATGCATAAATTCCTAAATCAGCAGGAGTTACAAACCATTTCGCTTCCAAATTATCCATCGAAATTTCCAATACTTTTTCAGCCGCCTGTTTGAATTCTTTCGCTCGAACTTTGTTGATTGCTTGAACAGCGAGCACTTTTGCCAATGCGGACTCAACTAAAATTCTATTAGATTGCTGATTGTTTGCGTGAACAATAGCATCTCTCTCAATCATAAAGATTGCATTTTCATTTCTTTGTGATGAAGAAGAATTTGCTCTTTCAGCTTTTTCAGCATCTCTGATTGTTTTAGCAGCTTGATTAGACATTAGTTCAATTTTCGAATAATCACCAACAACAATTGAAATTTCGAGCCAATTTGTCCACATCTATAATTTGTTCAAATGAATCCCCGTTTTTATTCTCACAAATAAACTTACATTAATTGAATGTTTGAATTGAGTGCAATAATCTCTAATTCCTCTTGCATACAATCTCAAACAATCTTCAAATTGTCCAGCTTTCATATAATGTTGAAATAATTCTTCCATTGCTCTTCTAGTTGATTCTTTAACTCCTTCATCTTTTTGTCGTTTATATTCTCCTTGTAATCCATCAAATCTTGATGATAAAATAAGCGATGTTTCATCAATCCATTTGCTATCAAATTTTGGCATTGGTAGAGCATTCGATTTTCCTTTACCTTGTTTGGAAGCATCATCGTCTTCAAGATCTTTGAAAAGTTGAGTGTATTTTGAAATATTCTGTGTTTCATCTCGAATATAATCAATCAATGCTAGAATAGCTTCACGACGAATTGGTGGACAATGATCGATAAGGAATTCAAGACGTAATTGTAATGCTATCGATCCATAGTTTGCTAGAATTGTTTCAATATCTACTGCTTCTGTGTTTACTTGCAAATCATAAACATGCGAAATATCTTCATCTCTTCTATCTGCATTTCCACAACCTCCCAAACTTTCTTGATTTTTAACTGTTTCTGCAACTGGTGTTACACTTCTTTCTTCTAATAAAACCATATCATCAAGTTGTTGAGAATCATCATTCTGAGCGGTATCCATATCAACCTGTAAATAACTCATTCGAAGACTAGAATCAGAAGAAACACAGTTCACTTACCCCAGCATTTTCTCGCTGTACATCCATCGGATCATCGACAATCTCCCCAGACATTTTTATTCCTTGATTTCGTCGAACTCACTGTGTTTTTTTCTAATAGAAAAATGCAATTTCGAGGAGACGCAGACACTCGCTGGTCTCGACACGCTGTGTGTCTGCCACACACTATTTCTCTCCCTTTTTCGACGAGAGATTCGTCTGCACACGTTAAAGTCTGCGTCTCCCTCGAATTGCAAAAAAAAATACAGTGAACTGAAACTTCAAGACTTTCAAAACGGAGAAAATAACAATTCAAGTGACATTTGCCATAGAGCGCGCTTGCACTCTTTTTCTCTGCACTCTCTCGTTTTCGTAGGCTGTTTCGAAGTTGATTTCAAATTTTCGTATTCTTTTTTTCTTTTTTTCAAAGCTCGCGCAGCTGATGCTTTCCAAAGAACAGGTAAGGGTTTTAGCTTATATTAACTCAATCGAAAATAATTCTAGACTGTAATAGAATGCGTCTGGAAATCAGAAACTGGAGATTTTGATCCACCGGATTTGGATGGATGTGATTTGGAAAAAGTGTCGGATCAATTGGTTTTTGCAGCAACTTTAACATCAAAATTCCAACAAAGATTTTTGGATTTTCTTCATCTTCTAGCAACTAATCAACTTATTACGTGGTGCCAGGCTTTGAAAAGCATCAAAAAGTTTGATGATTTTCAAAATTTCAATTCATTAATTGGTCTATCGAAAAATCTTGGAGATATAATTCCTCAAATTCAATCACATTCATTTCACGATACAGACGCAATTCAAAATTTTGTTGATACAATTTGTCAAACATTCACATGGCTTCTTGAAGCATCGAAAATTGCACTTCTTGAAACAAATTGGAATGAAGAAGATTCTCCTCCATATTTACATACTTTATCAGCTACTCACAAAATGGTTCATGATAAATTTTGTGGCAAATTAATTGGAATTAAAGAGAATTCTGTAGATTCGAAGTTACTTCGAGAAATTGATGAAATTTATAATGAAAATAAAGAAAGTGGATATGGAGATGATAGCGAAGTTATTGGACTTTTATTTCAACAAATAAAAGATAAATATCAAATGAACTTCATTACTGAAAAGTTCAAGAATTTAGATTGTAATCTGGATCTTTTCAAAATGGTAATTTTACTTTCTTTTTTTTTTACTTACTGATAATTTTTAATTTCAGCGGAATCCATCAATTCGAGTTCTCACAACTATTTTTTCTTGTTTTCGAGTTCTAGTTCCAGTTGAAGAAATTGCTGATATTTACTATGTTTATTCGCAACTTATGAAAATTTCTTTTGAAGACTTGGTATTCGATATGACTCATGCAATTCTTTTGATTCGTTCCGAAGAACATATCGATCTCGAATTTCTGCCAAAAAATCGTCGAACTGATTATAAATGGTATCTTGGAGTTTTCTTCTATATGAAAATGTCAAAAATTTGGTTAATGTTAGTAAAGAAATATGAACAACCGAAAGAAGACATTGTAAAAGCATTTCATCGAATTTTGAAAATGAAAATGGTGAGAAAAACAACAATTATATGAAAAAAAACAATATTTTCAGACTTTGGATATTGTTGATTTGGCTTGGCGAGATTGTTCAATTCGAAGTCTTGTGTCACAATTAATGACTGATCATCTTGTAGATGGAATTGATGCGAAAGGTCTTATTGAAACACGTCTTAGTCAAATGAAAACCAATCCAGATTTGGACAAACTTATCAGAGCTTCTGAATTACCAAAGAGTGATACAGACAGAACACCTTCTGATTATAGTGTTTTGAAAACAGCAGGCGAAACAGTATACTCTCTGCAAAGACCTCAAAATGTAAGTAATAATAATATTTTATTTAAAAAAAAAGAATGGGCCGAACCGGGGATTGAACCCGGGACCTCTCGCACCCAAAGCGAGAATCATACCACTAGACCATTCGGCCACGTTTCTTCGTATGTCAATTGCTAAAGATTATTCATTTACACAGTGTGAAATCAAGCTTTTCCGCGCGCGCGGAAAATTGTGTGTTTTTCTGCTAGCGTAAAGAGAAAAAGGAGAGAAACATGTGTGGTGTGAGAACTGTTTCAAATAAATTATTGAATTGTTTTAAAAAAATCGAATTCTTCGTGAATTACCAGAAAAAAACATATATTTTTTTAGTTACTACAAGAGAAGGTGATGGTTACTCTTCATTCGATGGTTGAAGCTGGTACTGCATTTGATGCAATAATTGCAAATCTGACAATTGACAACAAAATGACTGATTATACACATTTAATAGCAAATATCAATTTGAAAGCACAATCACCAAATATAAATATGGTGGATCGAGTTCAAACATTTGATTTTTCGTTTTTATTGTTGACAAGAATATCGATCAGATGGCCAAGTGTTGTGAGTTTTTTCAACTATTTTTTTGACAAGGATCTAGTGAATTTTTTTTTTTCTTAAATTGTTATTTTTAGTTTTTTTTAAAAAGAAAACATTCCAATATCGCTTCTTGAAATTTGTATTTCTAGAATTAAGTAAAAAAATAACCATGCATAAAAGTTTTGCAGTATTTAACTACAATACTCATAAAAATTACTGTTTATTTTTTACTTTTGGCACAAAATTTTATGCTGAAAAATCTGTAATCGGCAAAAAGAATGGGCCGAACCGGAGATTGAACCCGGGACCTCTCGCACCCAAAGCGAGAATCATACCACTAGACCATTCGGCCACAAGTTTCGCTATCTCGTTTTTCAAACACTATTTCGTAGCTTTTCAATCTTTCCGCGCGGAAAAATAAATAAAACTGGAAAATAAAACGTCTTGCGCGAACTGGATGCCTTCTGCGCAGAAAATGGTAAACATAGAAATTCCTCCCCTCTCTCTCTCTCCTTTTACCTTGTTTTTTTCCGCGCGCGCGGAAAGACGAAGCTTGCGAAAAAATAGTGTTTGAAGAATGAGATAGCGAAACTCGTGGCCGAATGGTCTAGTGGTATGATTCTCGCTTTGGGTGCGAGAGGTCCCGGGTTCAATCCCCGGTTCGGCCCATTCTTTTTTCTGATTTTTTTTTACAAATTTCAACAAAAAAATTTAATTCGATAAAATAGAATTCAGAATTACATACATTGTTTATTTTGTACAAATTCTATTATCATGTTACAACTAGAATATCTCCAGGTCCGTAATAATTTTTCGAAGTTTTCTATTCTCACATTTTTTCAGCCAATAAAATTGTTGGTGAATTCGACAGCAACAACAACAGAAGCAGAAACTGAAGGAATTTTTTATCAATGGGCCACGAGATTTATGAAAAGAGTTCGAAAGGTGAAAACAAAGACGAGCGACGAGAAAAACGAGGAGAAAAATGAAGAGGAGGATAAGAAAGAAGAAGAAAATGTTGAGATAAAACAGGAGGAGGAAAAAAATGAAAGTGAAAAGAAAAAAGAGGATGAGGAAAAGGAGAAAGAAATTGATGATAAGATAGGAGGATTAGAAAATAAAGAGGAAGAAACAGTTGGAGAACAGAAAAATGAGGAAAATATGGAAATTGGCGAAAAGAAAGAAGAAAAGGAAGAGAAAACTGAGGAAGCAGAAAAAACCGAAAATTTAGAAGAGAAAAAAGAGGAGGAAATCAAGATGGAAGAAGAGACAAAACCAAAGGAGGAAAAAGAAGAGGATAAAATCGAAGGAATAGAAAATATCGAATCAAATGAAAATGAAGTGATGAAAGAAAATGAAGAAACTAAAAAAGAAGAAAAAAATGAAACAAAAAAAGAAGAAAAAAATGAAACAGAAAAAGAAAAAGTAATTGAAGAAGGCGAAGAAGAAAAAGTACAAGAAACTGATCCACCATTGCCATTTGTTGATAAAGAAACTGCTTTGAAATATCTCGCAAAACTTAAAGAAAGAGAGCCAATCAGTGATAATAGTGATAACTTGTTAGATATTCCTCCTCTCATTCATGCAATTCCAGTTATTGGAGAAATATTGTTGGAAGAATTTGGTGGGAAACGAGTTGATAAAGAGAATTCAGTTGAAAATATTGTCAATATTTTATTTGCATTGCAAGAATTATCGTGTCTGTTTATTTGTCTTGTTCAGTGGTTGGATTGTCAAAAAGATTCGGGAGCCAGAAGAAGTTTGGCATCTGCAATGCTTCAAGCTTTGGAAAAATGTGCAGATGATAAAACAACTAAATGGGTTTATATTCTTGATATTCTTCGACAAACAATGATTGAGATGTCGGAGAAAAATCCAGTTTATCCAGAAGTAACATGCACTGCATTTAGCACATCACGTCGATATTGTCCAGGAATATTGAGAGATGAAGTTCCGGATTTGGTTAAAATGAAAAGTGCTTGGTATTATATGCAAAATCATGGATGGGCAACACCGCATGCATTAAGAATATTGGAACAATCAAATAATGCTGGAGAATATAATTTATGGATACATTTATATATGAATAAAACAATTAAAATGGGATGTGGCGATGAAATGATGAAATGTGTTGATATGATTGCTGCATTTTTAATATTGGATCCATTTAATTGTTTAATCAGAATGCATGAGGTGAGATCATTCGGGAGAAAATATTAACGCGGATTTTTAAGAGTTTTTTTTTTCACAAAAATGGAATAACTCAGAGAAACAGGCTGGAGAACTGGCGGAGAAAACGACATGTCGGCGAACTCTAGGACAACCGGCGGAGTGTCTCACCTACACTATTTCGCCGAAACTTTTGTCCACCGGTTGTCCGAAAGTTCGCCGACAGGTCGTATTCTCCGCCGGTTCTCCAGCCCATTTCTCTGAGTAATCCTGCGTTTTCCCCATATACATACATAATGGTAAAATTATTTGTTTTTTTTAAAGATTAACCGTCGGAGGTACTAAAATGCCTCCCTCCCGGTGTTTCTCATATATCTACAATATCTATAAAAACACGACCTCAAAAAACCATAAAAATTTCCAGAATCTTTACGAATTTTGGTTCTCTGAAGAAGCGAGCAAAACAAATGATGATCGATTTGATCCAGCCTCACTTATGCCAATTATTCGAATTATGACAAATGTTATGATGTTATCAGTTTGGGCTTTGGAACAACAACAGAAAAAGTGCGGTGAAAATGAAGAACCGCCGGCCAAAAAATCGGCGCTTGATGAACAAATTTCGACACCCGAAATGGATGATCCAGATTCGCCAAGAAAATGGGCACATTTATTAGATGGTTTGATTGATGTTACTATTAATCGATTCAGGAAAACGTTGAGAGAAGGTTGGATTTTTTTCTGTTTTTTTTTTTGGGGGGGGGGGGGTAACTGTAGCTTTAACAAAAAATAACCAAAATAGTTTCAAGATTCATAAGTAGAATTTTCCCAAACTGGGCTTATTTTTGGGAGACGGAAAATCATTTCAAAAAATTATTTACGCATTTGAAAATTTTAGGAGTTCTTTCTCCTGCTGTTTGTGCAATCAGTCATCTTATGAACTCAATTGCTGGTGCTCCAGAATGTCGTGCAAAAGAACTTCTTGTAAAAAGAATTGACCCGATACTGGTTAGTTCAGCCAGAATCATCACTTTTCAATAAATCAATTTGTTTTCCAGATTTTTGAACTTGCTTATATTGATCCATGTTGTGTGACTTATGAAATGCTCCAAGAGTTTTGCGATCCTCAAAATGAGCAACACAATCGGGAAAAGTTACGGTTTCTATGTGCGCAGAGAAGAAGAAATGTTATTTGAATGTACAAAGACAATTTATTATTTATTTTGCATTATTTATGAAAATATTAAGAAAATGAGAACAACCCGCAAAATCACAAATAATAATTAGATAGGAAGCAAATTGGAAAAAAAGGATAGTTATGGATTGCAGAGATCATTTCAATTTTCAGAGAAAACCTGCACCAAATTTGAATTCGAAAGAAAAAAAAAACAGTTGGTTTCTTTTTAAACTTCAGGTTTTTGCACAGTTTTTGTTGCATCTGTGGATTCTTGTGAAGTGACTGATGCTTTTTTCGATTTTGCCCACCATTGAACTTCAGTCGAACCCCAAATATTGAAAATTACGATTGGGAAAACAGCGATTACTGTAGAAATATAGAACACAAGATTCCATTCAGCAGCTGTCCGATCCTAAAAAAACATTATTTGGATATTGTTATTTGAAATTTGAAATTTCTAGCCATATTCAAGATAAAAACTCACTCTAACAATCATTTTGGTGATAATTGGATGAATAATTCCGGAAACAGCGACAAAGAAGAACGTGAAACCAGTAACAGCTCCAGAATAAGCTGGAGCAACTGAAACCAAAGCCAATTGACATCCAGGTGTATGAAGACCAGCTGAAGCCATTGAAAGACAAAGGAAAAGAACAGCCATCCAAGCATGTGATTTATCCAAGAAAGTTGCGGCAAGTAAGAAGACTCCAAGACCAATTGATCCGATTGAGTTGAGAACCTAAAATGTTCCATTTTTTGAATACTCTGACCAGATCTGGACTTCATTTAACTAACCTTGCAAATTGTATCTTTTTTCCATGTGGTATTCTTTTGCAACCAAGTATTCAAATAACTTGATCCAATTTTTGCGAACCACAATGAAACAGTTGGCAAAGCACTCAAAATACCATTTTCAGTTGAATGATAATGATGAACATCGTGCAGATATGAAGGAAGGAACATAATAAGTGTCATAAGTGGAAATTCATGACAAACTAGAGAAATAACAGAAGCCCAAACTGCTCCAGATTTCAAAATATTCTTCCACGGAACACTTCTTTCAGTTCGTTTTTTACCAACATCTTCAGATTGATTTGAAATTGTGATAAATTTGAGTTCATTATCCGAAATACAACTTTGTTTTGATGGTTTATCAGCACCAAGGAAAATATAAGAAGCGATGAAAAGAACACCAATAAATCCAGATAAATAAAAGATTGATGGCCATCCTCCAAATATTTCAGTTTGTGAACAAAGTGCTCCGGCAGCTGGAATAATAATAAGTGTTCCAATTTGTCTTCCTCCAGTCGCAAGTCCTAATGCATAACTTCTTTCACTTGTTGGAAACCATCTTGTGATCAATGAATTCATCGCTGGTTGCAATAATGCGTCAGCAAAACCAACTAAAAATCGACTGAAAATTGCCCAATAAACACTGATTGGAGCAAGCATTGGTAGGAATATATTAGCAATTGAGGCAATAAAAACGGAGACAAGGATCATATATTTGGCATTGAATTTATCAGCCATTCCACCAGTAAAAAGCATAACAAGAAGACCAGCATTGAAAGCTGAGAATATATATCCTTGTTCATCAGAAGACCAATCAAGAAGTGGAGCCGCATCAGATGGATAAGTTTCATTATCATATGTTACTGATGAATTAACCATACATACAATTGCCATTCCCATATTACTATTCATCAAATGAACACTGAAAAAATAAAGAGATTGTTTTCAGATATCAGGGATGGTTTCTCAAATTATTGTTTAAAAAAGACCAATGCAGCCAAAAATTATTCGATCTACCATTTCTATGATCCAGCTGAATTTCAAGAATCTTCTGATTTTGTTTAACTTACCATCCAAAACAAAAACAGAGCATAATCGATGTCATAAACCTCCAAGATGGAAACCATCTATGAGTAATTGGTCTTGAAAGTGGAATACCAGATGGAAGTCCATCGCTGATCGGATGAACCGATGACATTGAACGAAGTAATTGATCTGAAATATCAAAAATATATTTATGAAAAAACCCCAGAAGTTTTTCGATTTTCTTTGGGGAAACTACAAAAAGAGGAATTGAGTTAACATGAACTACTACTAGTAAATTTCAACTGATTTTATAGTGCTCATCTTTTTCTCTATTTCTCTTGCACACTTTCTTCCGCGCACCTTCTTTTTCCTCCAAACAAACATATATTTACACCCGGAAAACCGGATCACATCAAGTATAAGTATATCAGTATACTTTTACCCGGTAAGCAGCAAAAGAACAAAAAAAACTGACAAGATGATAAAAAGTTCAATGGGAAAATTTTTGCAAGTTACTGGTTTTGGTTCATTGTTGAACTTCTTGTAACTTTTATATGAGTTGAAGTAAGTTAGAGTAAAATTAGAATTGATGTCACTTTCAAGTTTTGTTTTTTGAAATTTTTAACTTTGAATCACAATTTCTCGAGAGAACCTGATTTCTTGTTTAAAAATTTATTTTTGTATCAATATTGTGCCAACAATATTGTAAGCTGATTTATTTTTCAAGTTTGAGAGTTTTGGGAATTTAGAACTTTTGTGGATGTTTTTTATTTCAATTTTTGAGTTCTCAACATTTCTGAAATCCAGATTTTTTCGAATTCGAAATTGAGTTTCTTTCTGAGTCTTGCCCTAAATAATTTTTAGAAATGAACATTTTTACGGAATTTTCCGAATTAAAATATTTTTAGAGTTTATATTCTGGAATCTGGAATTGTTCAGATTCCATCAGGGTTACAATTATTTTTGCTCAAAAAATTAAATTTTGGAACATTTCAAGCTAAATTTCACACTAACTATGAAGCTTTAACAGCAAAAAAATTCAGAATCAGAACCAAAAACAAAAATGAGTTGGGAACATCTAAAATCAAATCTAACTGTCAAATGACTTGTGTGCTTAAGCGCGCTCGCGTCAAAAAAAAAAGTATTTCGTGCATTTTTCCGGAAATTAACCGCGCCTGCCAATAACATGATCAAGGACCAGATTTCTACTTAATTAATTAATCTCTATAATATTTTCATTGACGTTGAAACTTTTTCAAATGGAACTTACCAGGATTATCAGATTTGAAGTCTGTCGACTTTAGCGAATCCGATATTTTGACAACTAAACTAGGTGTAATTACAACCATCTAGAAAATCGAATAAGAAGTGAATCGAATCGAATCGAGCAAAAAATACTACGAATCACTTAACAAGACTCTCATTTATATACAAATGATCATCAGTATTGTTTGCTTGTTTTTGGGATCCAAAATGTATCGTGAGGTTGTTGTTTTTGTTGACAAAACGAGGAAAATTGAGAAGAAATAAGAGAGGAAAAGGAAGAAGAGCAAGAGTCGAAATTGATACCATTTTTGATAAATAAAAAGTATACGGAAACATGTTGATAGACGATTACATTAATCGCAATGGTTATTTTGAGTTGGTCACGTTTTGCGTTTGTTGCGAACTTTTTTTGTGATCTAGAACTTTTGATTAGTTTTCGGAACAACTTTGAAGTCATGTTTGCTATCGGAAACATTTCCTATTTTTATTTTATATTTATGAAAAATCTTTGAATTTTGAAACTCATCTTTTGAAAAGATAAAACGAATTTCATAATGTTAACATTTTTAAGTGGAGAACTCGAAAATCACAAAATCATTTCATTTTTCATATATTCTCGCCGAAAAAACTTTGAATCTGCTTATCTTCAGACTCGCAAAATAATCCAAAATCCATATTAAATTTTATCTTCAATTTCATTTTTTTTGAGACACGTTTGTTATATTGGAGCCCATTAAAAATCTCATTTAACAACTTTGAACTTTCTTCGAAGATTCGTCAGGTGTTCAAAATAATTATTTTTTTGGAGATTTTTTGAATGGACGTTACTTCAAAAAATGAGAAGATCAATTTTTCTGAACTCTGAGAGAGTGATTATTTTGAATGGACTTCTTCAAATTCAGCAAAATTAAATTCAAAATGAAACTGTTTCAACTAAAATGAAGCAAAAATTTGACGCCAAAACTTGCTTAGCGTTAGAAATAAAAAATTATTATTGTCTACAGTAATCAAAAATTTCGAAATTATTATTTTTATGATTTTTTTAGATGTTTTAAAATCAAATATCTCCTAATCTATAATTTTTTATAGAACTCGAGAGAACAATTAGAAAGCAAGTTCAAAAAAAATCCATAAACGCTTTATTTTCCAAACGGCTCGCAACTTTTTTTTCAAAAATTACTTGGTTTTATTGCTTCAGTTGACTCTGTCTCACGTCAGAATTGAGATTCTTCGTATTTTTTGAAAATTTCATTTATCAAACTCATAAACTACCGTACCCATTACAAATTTTCCCTATTCCACTTTTGGTCATACAAATTGTCATGCTCATCATCTTATTCCACGCTTCATTTTTTGCTCCTGATGATGATGCGTTTTTCTACGTAATCTACATACACAAATGACGTATAATTCTCAAAATCTCTTCATTTTCCATAATATTCTCATCTTAATTTTTCTTTCCGTATACGGAATGTGTGTTGGAATGATTGTTTAGTGCGCACGGCACCGAACAGTCTATTGTTTTGTTGATTTTCGAGAAGGAGAACATGATGAAAAAGAAGATTCTTGTTATGTTTTAAGTACTTTTTGTGTGTGACGATAACTGACCACATGATGAAATCCGAACGAACATATGTAAAAAATTGGAAATGAAAAAAAAATACTTTGGAGCAGATCTGACTCGATGTATAGTTTTGTCCTCGTGTACTTTAGATAAATATTTCCCCATTAAATTAGTGTGATTTATCCCTTCTCATCTTGTTCAGAAGTGTAAATATTAGTTAGGTGAATGCGAAAAAAATTGTGTTTGGAAGAAGATGAATGAAAAAATGCAGAAGCAGAAAGAATCAAGTATAAAAACAAATATTTTTCAAATAATATTTTGTTGCTTTTTGACAGTTATTTGTTTGTAAAAACAATGAGAAAACAACAGAATAAATAGGAAAATAAAGGTGACTTTTGATTGGAACTTTTTAAACAAGTTATCTAGCAATTCTGGTCTGGAAATCAAATATTTTGAGATAAATTTCAGATGGTCTCTAATTTTTGAAAAATAAAAATTCAAACGAGAATCTTAATAAGTTTTTTTGGAATTCATTTTGAAAATGAAGATCGAACACAGTTCGTAATGAATTATGAAATATGAAGTTTTCCAATTTTCAGAATTCCAACATTTTTACATCTTACTGTAAATTTTTAATAGAATAAGTTACGAGTCATCGATTAATTTCATGGCGAAATTTTCATCTGATCATGAATTTAAAACATTTCGCTTCGTTTTAAAATTAAACAGAATCAGATGAAAACCGGAAATTATGTTCCCAATATTTACAATGAAAATTTGAAAATTTTGAGAAAAAAATATTTTTAAAATTCAACAAATTTTTGGTAGCTTAAATTAATATCACGAATATTCAATTTTTCAGAAAAAACTCAAATTTTTATCAAATCCTTTTGCACAAACTGTTTTCCGAATTTTATACGGAAATAGTTTCCAAATCAATTTCCACCTTGAATTTTTTCTAATTTTTTTGCGTTCTAGGAAATCATAAATAAAAAATTTGCAACAGTAGAATAAAAATATTCTCTCAATTATCTTAGATTTTATTTCTCCTGTTCTAAACTAAAATTTCCGAAACTATTTATATTATCTATTTATCGCAACTTCAAAGTTCCACCCCCTAAAATTACCAAAACTCTCAACTTTCTTACATCATCTTTTTTTCACGAAAGTACTAATCTAAATAAAATAATCAACTTTTTCGTTTTTTTTCCGCTGCGCAACGCTCCCGCGTGACACTTCACGTCCGGTTTATCAAGTCAAGTCGGCTGCTTCGACAGAAAATATGCAAATATAACCGCTTACCTGTATCTTTATGCATACTGTATCTGATAATCAAGTTTTCAAAATCAATTTGAACCGAAACTTCAAGAAAGATCTAGTTATAAATAACAATATAAAAATAATAACAAAAATACGAATATGTTATGTTATGTGCAAAAGTTATCGCAGCTTTTGCCCAGCTCCGCCCATTCCCACATTTTCCAAAATATGTATGTGAAAGGGGGGTCGACTCCACCCTTTCGAACAACTCTGCGTCTCGGGAATGGATGTTTTTTTGTGTGTGTGTGCGTGTTTGTGCTTCTCCCGTAACTTTTTCCTGCTTCCTGCCTTTTCTTGCCTGCCATGGGTCATCGTCATTATCGTTATGATGATGATGATGATGATTGTGATATGTAGAAAAAAACGAGAGAGAAAGATTGTGAGAGATGAGAGAGAGTCACAGAGAAAGACTGGTCTTGTGCTCGCGTTGGCTGCGCATCTCAGTTTTGCCGCGCACCTCATTTATAAGCCATACGCTTCGCCTCATTCCGTCGACTTCTTCATCTCATTTTCGTATTAGTTTTTCTTGTTCCGCGCGCGCGATTTCATGCACTTTTCATTGGTAGATACTGTAGTTTTTTCTAGGTTTAGGTTTTGAACTTGATAGAACGCAGTATTTCTGAATTTCAAAATCAAACTAGATTACTGTAGTATTCTGAATTTTCAATTTTTGAATCAAAATTTCACTGTTTTTCATCACGTTTTTAAAAACTTGCTCCAGGTATAGATTCTTAATTTTGAAAAAATCGCATTTTTTTAAGTTTCATGGTTTTTTTAGAACTATCTAGAACTTTTTAGAACTATCAAACTTTAACTGAAAACTATTGTCGAATATTATTTATCTCGTTTCTATTCGCTAACTCTTTTTTATTTTTGCAGGTATGTGTGGAATATGGGCGATAATCGGAGAACAACCAACCGCCCAACAACAAGATGCTTTTATGAAAATCGTTGGCCGCGGGCCTGATTTGACGGTTTTAGAAGAAGTTCAACCAAATGTCAATTTAGGATTTCATAGACTCGCAATTGTTATGGTGAGTAATTGAGCGTCCAAAGATAAGATCATAAGATGATATAAGTTTCAAACTTTGTAAACTAAAACCTTTGATCTGACAGCTATCACTTCAGCAAAAGAACATTATGTGACACGATTAATAGCCAGTCGTAATTGGTTTTTTTTCAAATCTTTCTTACAACACCGTTTGGATATTACACAGCATGATAATAAAAATTGAGAGTTTTCGGAAAAATTAAGTTTTTTTTGTAGCCTGGTGATACGCCAAGTGCTCAACCAATTGTTGGTGGTGGTTTATCGGTGGTTTGCAATGGCGAGATTTATAATCACAAAAGTCTTAAGGTATGGATTTTCAGAGAATTTGAGCAGTTGGGAAACATTTTTTTGTAGATCGACTGTCCTTATACTTTGAAGAACGGCGGTAGTGATTGTGCTGCTATCATTACATCATTCATCAAGCATGGTAAGATCAGAACTCTGAAAAAACAATTAAACTGATTTAAAATAAGATCCAGACGCATTTTTTGTTAAAATAAAGTTTGAAAATTTGGAATCACTTCACTTTTTTTCATGAAATTTCCGAGAATTGTTTTTTTATTCCTTCAATTTTAAACTTTTCCAGATCAAGATCTTAAAGAGACTTGCGCTTCTCTTGATGGAGTTTTTGCATTTATTATGGCTGACTCAAAAAATGTTTACATTGGAAGAGATCCAATTGGAGTTCGCCCACTTTTCTATGGCTACAATTCAAGAAATTCGCTAATTATCGGATCTGAAGTCAAATGTGTTGAAGAACTTTGTGAACGTGTTGAATATTTTCCACCAGGATGTTGTGCAACAATCAATCTTCAAAATTGGTCCAAACCAATTCAACCTCAACAATATTATTCGGTTCCGAGCACTGCTGATAGATTTTTATCAATGGAAAGCACTCAAACTTTGGTTCGAGATATTTTGGTGAAATCGGTTGAGAAAAGACTCATGGGAAATCGTAATTTTGGATTTATGTTATCTGGTGGATTGGATTCATCATTAATTGCTTCGATTGCAACAAAGTTTTTGAAACAGAAACCAATTGCATTTTCTGTTGGATTTGAAGATTCACCTGATTTGGAAAACGCGAGAAAAGTTGCTGATTATTTAAAAATTCCACATGAAGTTTTGGTTATCACACCAAAACAATGTATTGATATTATCCCAGGTAAAAAATGTTTTGAGAGACACTTTCACTAATAATTTATTTTTTCAGAAGTTGTATATGCTCTCGAAACTTTTGATCCTCTGATTATTCGATGTGGAATTGCTCATTATCTTCTTTGTCAACATATCTCAAAAAGTTCTGATGTCAAAGTTTTATTATCTGGAGAAGGAGCTGATGAATTATTTGGAAGTTATGCTTATATGCAAAAAGCTCCAAATGCTCTTCATCTTCACAAAGAAATTCTTCGACGAATGCATTATTTACATCAATACGATGTTTTGAGATGTGATAGATCAACTTCTTGTCATGGATTAGAAATTCGAGTTCCATTTTTGGATAAGAGGTTGGCTCAGAAACCCTGACTCTCAAGACATTTATTGATTTTTTTCAGATTTATCGATCTCGTTTCTCGACTTCCACCAACCTATAAATTAATTCCAATGAAACTTGAAAAACATATTTTAAGATCAGCTTTCGAAGGTTGGCTTCCAGAAGAAGTTTTATGGAGAAGTAAAGAAGGATTCGCTGAAGCATTAGGAAAAACAGATCTTGGAGATATTCTTATTGATTACTGTAATAATATGATTGACAAAGATTTATATGCAAAACGAGCTGAAAGATTCCCTGACAGAACACCAGAAACAACAGAAGAATATTGGTATAGACAGATTTTTGAGGATACTTTTTCATTCGATAAAATGGGTCACTTGGTACACACAAAAGTTTACAGGTTGGTAGAGTTATTAGAAGCTGAATTAAAATTTTTTTTTTCAGAACTGCTGCCTGGCATTTGCCAACAACTGAAGAGAAAGAAAATGAAGAAGAAACTCAAGAATATCTCAATCTTCCAAGAACTTCGAGTATTTCAACTGGTGTTGCCTAATCTCTCTTATTCTTTTGTCCAATGTTTTTTTTTCATAATTCAAACTGTATTTCATTTCTTATTTTTTTTCTGAATCAATCTTCCCCGTGCCTTTCCTTTCTAGTCCCGGTTTTCTTTTCAATTAGTCATCGATTAGTCTCAACTTTTTCAATTGGAACATAATTAATATTTATTTTTAATATATATTATTTATGGTTGTTTGTATGTATATTTTTTCATGTTTATAGGTTCGATTTCATTTTTTCTTCTTCAGTGTTGTGACAAATGTTTTTATTTTTCATAATTTTTTCTAACTGGCTATAACATTCAAATAAACAATAATAATAATAATATACTTATCAAAAACCGGCTCATAATTCAATTCTGTACATGAGAGCAAAAAATGAGAGGGAGAGAGAGAGAGAGTTCCGGATAAATATATCAAGTCGAATCAAATCAAACAATCTACTAATATTGTTGATTTTGACGTATAAAGGCCAATGTGAGATTTTTATAAATGATAGTTTTTTCGAGTAGCAGACATTTAGGCGCGCGGGCGAACGATAAAGTACAATTTCATAATAAATTTTGTGTGTGTGGGAGATGGATAAAATGGAATGTTGAGAGCATTACGAGATTAGAAAAAAGAAAGGGGGAGATAAATTCTTTGGTTTTTTCGAGAGCCTAACTAAATTTTTGCACGTTTGTATGTAGAAAACTTTAGAGTTTTCAGGAAATAAGGGTTTGAAAACATAGAGACAAGAATTCTACAGTACCCAATACATAATAGTATACTTTAGCTAGGCTTCTGATTGATTGGGTTACTGTAGCCGCGGAAGTTCTGGAACTGTTTTTGTAGTATTATGAGTCTTTACAAATATTGCTCATTTCAGTATTTCAAAACTCTATAGCCGTAAGAATATTTCAAAATTCACTCAAAAGTAAACAAAACATTATATTTATTTTCTTAGCTTTTCTTTATTAGTCAACCTCGATTGAGATCCTAAAGTCCAAAATGATCACGAAATTTTTTTTTGGGAATTATAAATTTCAGGGACTTTTTGTTTTTCGAAACACGAAAAAAACAATAATATTTGTGTTTTAACATGGCAGGTGTGCAAATTTTTCGGAACTTCTATAAATTCCAGATTTTTCTATTTTTTATTAGAAAAAAACAAACTATGAAATCCTCTGCTTTTTTGGTTCTTGCAGCTATGAATGTTCTTGTAGATTCTGAAATAAATTCGAATTTGAAGTGAGTTGAACATATTTGAAATCACTGAAAGATGTTTTTAGATGTGTAGATGTTTCAATGGAATGCGAATATCGTGCTAGATATTGTTATAATCCAAATTACACCGGATTGATGTTTAAAATGTGTAGAAGTACTTGTGATTGGTGCCATACTTCTTTAGATGGAGCGTTGAAAAGAGTTCGAAGACAAGTGAAAGATCAGAGTTTGGAATTTGAAGATATAGGCGATTCACAAAATTCATCAGTGACTCCAACGGGTAAGTTTGTCATCAAATATTTTCGGAGTGTTTGTACCCAAGGAAATGATCAAACTAATTTTACGTTTCACTTCATTTTTTAATTCAATAAAATTCAGGCACATGCATGGATCATTCTCAAAAATGTGAAGCTACAGCTGCACTTTGCACTTCGTCGAATTATCAATCAATAATGGCAATAAAATGCCCAAAAACTTGTGGAGTCTGTTAACTAATTTATTTATTAACCTTCGTTTTTTGAGCTATAAACTTTATTTGAACTCAATAACATCTCCCTTATTTCTCGGCAAGGCTATTTTCAATTTTAATGTACAATAAAGAGCTTTTATGTTAATTAAGGGTGTCAGGCAGCTTCGTGAACTTCGACTTTTGGGATTTTATGATGTCCGTGTTGTTTTGGAGAATACGTTACTTTCCAAATTTCAGCTAAACATGCTGAGCTATGAAATCGGTAGAATACGACAAGAGGAGAAGAAACATATAAAAGCACTGAATAATTTGAGGAAAGATTTGTTGGAAATCCGAAACTTGATTCGATTGCTGCAAAAATTGAGATGTTTTTGGATACGTTTCTTTTCAAATTCTTACTTTCATAAGTGTGGAATAAAAATAGAGTCAAATTACAAATGAGCATGAAAGTGATTGTTTGTTTACCAGGTTGTGCCAGAACACTTGATTTGTTTAAACAGCGAAGTCTGCAAAAAACCAAATAATTAAAGTTACTGTAGGCAACAAACCTTGAGGATATAAGAATGAATACTGATTGAATAATTACTTGAATAATACGAACAGTAAACACAATAACAACTAAACAAGGTGGACTTTCACTATTTCTCTTTTCATGAATATAAACATCTAATCCAGTACAGCAATATATAACTTCTCCAGCTAAACCAACAATAAGAAGAATTTCATCAATAACTTCACCGTGTGAATGAAGACGATATTGGAGGCGACGCATTCTATAGAAATAAAAACATGTTGAGAGTACTGTATGTAGGCTGTGTCAATTATTTACCTGAAGAGCGCAAATATAACTGCTAGACCTGTTATGATAAACATAACTAATTGACCATATCCAATAACATCATCAGCTGATTGCCCTTGTGAATCTTTGTTGAAAATGATTGTCATTGCAATACAAACCAAAGATGCGATAAATATCAGCAAACCGGCGAATATTCCTATTGTTGTTCTTTTACAATCAAATCGAATCATTTTCTTTCTTCCTTCTCGATGTGTTTCATCTCCTTTATATTTCCAAATAATGAAACAAACTGCAGCTGCAATCAGCGAGAATTCGACCTGAGTTGTGAGCAGAAAATTAGCAGCACTTCCCAATTTTGTGAGTACACGCATTTCTTGTTCATCATTCTGAATCAGGAATTGGAAATCGTTTTTTCTTGTTTGAAAACTCACTCTGAAGGTAGCACTGGCTAAACTTTTTTCAGTTGTTGCATCATAATAATAAGAATCATATGCATTTGTTGTATAATTTGAAGTATAATTTGTCGATTTCTTAGCTTTTTTCAAAACTTTATAATTAGTTTTAGCCATACACAAACTAATCCAAGACCATAAATTGACTGCAATACAATGCATCATACCAAAACTTGCCAAGAAATCGGTTTTCTTCAATTTAATTTTTGAATTACAAAATAAGAAGTGAATTTGGATAAATGTAAAAATAACTGCCAAAATATATCGAGCAATCCACGAAGCATTCCGTTTTTGATCATAAAAACATAGAAATATTTCAGTTCCATAAAGAACACTTCCAAAAAGACCAAAAAGAAGAGCACCGAGTCGGAGATAAAGAGTTCCAGCACCTTCGCCATCGTGTTTCGGTTGTTCAAATGTACGGATCTGAAAGAAAAATTTGCGAGGATTTTAAAGGCTACAGAAAGTAGATTACCTTGATTTCAAATCTTGCCGTGAATTTCTCAATCAGATAATTGAGAGCTTGCGGATAAATAATGAAAAGATACAAGTGAATGAAAAATGCAATTGAGATACTGTACATGAGAATACAGAACGCCTGTAAAAAATTTCAAATTCTATGCTCATTTAATTAATTGATTACCGTATAACAATTAGACATTCCTCTTGATTGCCACGTCGATGATAATTCAATAACCAATGAAACAATAACCAAAACAAATGCATACATTGCACTGATTACATTAAAACAAAAAACTCTGCAAAAAATGGTTTACAAATATCTAAGCCCAAGGTATTGTTTTCCTACTTTGCTCGATTATTTTTATACCATTCAGGATGTTGTATATCATCTTCGAATTCAGAAGATGTTGTCGAAAGCATCGAATCAATCGATGTTTTAACACCCAATCTTTCTAAAAAAAAAAACATAAGTTGAAGAGCTATAATTTATGCAAGAAAACTCACCATGCGGCATCTTTTCGTTTTACAAAAATGTTGAAATTTTGTCGAGTTAACTTAACTCAAATAATGTAAGTAGTTCAGGTACAAACTGTTTGAACTCCTCCCTGTCGAGAAAAAAACATAACATACAAAAAAAGTTCAAAGGTGAAAAAAATTCAGTAAATATTTGAGAGCTGCGTGTGAACACAGAAATATTTCGAGTATGTATGTATGTTGGACAGACGAAGAAACTCAGAATCTAATGTCAGATGCCATTTTTGGATCTCTGAACTATTGAACTAATAAATGTTTGTAATTTTTAATAGTCATGTGATCTTTGAAAAAAGGAGAGTTATTACAGTTTTCAATTCAAAAGTTATTAATTCATGAGTATTTGCTCAATCAAGGTTGTTCTCTAATGTTGACCGACACGTGCCCCCTCAACAAAAAAATGAAGGAAAAGAAATATACTGTAACAAGAAAATATTAGGCATAGTTCAGAACACAATAAAGAAATTAAGGTGAATCGTAGAACAGGCCCTCGCCGATAATATTAGCTTACGTAAAAATAATTGAAAAAAAGAGCCCCGAAAAATGTAGGAACCCAATTTTCTTAATTTTTATCATCAAAAGCTTAGTTTTCTCAAAAATGGTACGTATTCGAAATTTTCAACTTCAGAATAACATTAGGAAAGCCTGGCATATTATTTTTGGAGAAGTGTTTCACTTTCCGAAAAATTAGTCAGAACCATCAAATACAATCAGTCAAAAATCAGTTCATCAAAAGTTTCATTTATTGTTTTCATATAATTCTGTGTCTAGCCAAGTATTTATACTTTTCCTTAACACAAAATTGTGGGTTGGATACTTCTTTCATTTGTTTGTGAAGATGTTTGTTCCCCCCACACATCATTTCAAACTTTTTTCTTGAAAAATAAAGCGCAAAGTTTATCGGAACATCATGTCTAAATTTTTGCAGACAATTAGTAAATTGCAGAGCCCACTAACAACTTAAAAAATAAAAACGCGGAAAAAATACAAACTTTATCAAGTCAACCAACTTGTTCTAACATTGTCCGAATTTTTGACTTTTTTATTTATACCCGATCCAAAACGCCTCTCATTTTAAATCTAAAATAAAATAAACAAGTATAACATCATCGTCAAAATTCATTTCAATTTCTACAAAAATCAAATATATTATTTACTGATCGAATTAACTTTTTGTATCAATAAATCGTAGTTGTTTTCATTTTGTAGATTTTCCACAATTTTTCGGATTTTCTTGAACTCTTCCTCATTTTCCTTGTTTCCTTTTTGCATATACATCCAAGCTGTGATCATTTCAATCAAATATCCATTATTTTTTCCAATATTTCGACCATTTCGACAATTTTCAATCACATTTTTTGGAAATATTGGAATCTCTTTGATAGGAATTGAAAGCGTTGAATGTGGTTGGAAATCTCGCTGAAAAACACAATTTTGATTTGAAAAGATCAAACAATTTAGAAACTCACAGCAAATCGAATATTTTCTCTCCAATCAGGATTTGATTGCCATCTTTTACGACATCTCGCACTCCAAGGATAATAGCATTTCTTATAAATGATCTTCATTTTTTCTAATGATATCCATATTTTACAAGCTGGACAAATAATATGATCAATTCCTTCGCAAGGCATTTTCACAGTAATAATTCCTTTTCGACATTGACAAACCATTTTAAGAAGAGTTTCAGTTCCATTTCCTTGCGCATTTTCAAACTCCAATCTTGCCTCCCATTTTTTGTTCCATTCTTCGAATTCTGAACATTTCATAGGCCAATGAGGTTTTTGAATTCGACACTTCGAACAATAATTTGTTCCACAATTTCCACATTTATGATCATCCCATTTTTTTTCTTCCGAAAATGTCAAAAGAGTCATACAATTTGGACATTTTTCAGCCGGTTGGAATTCTTCAAAAAGTTGTGTTGTATAAAGATTCAAAATTGGAAGTGGAATAATTCGTTGAAGAACATTATAAGGAATTTGTGATGGAATATTGTGAGAACTGAATTCGTGGAAAAATCTGGATGATAAACAATTTGAACATGTTGAAGAATATAATCCAGAATATGATTGTTGATTGCAAATATCACACATTCCACATGTTGAAAATTCGAAGTTTTGATTTGGTGAATGAACCATTGAACAAATAAATGACCAATCAATTGGAGTTCCATTTTCTCGAGTAAATTCACAATTTGGAATTGTTTCTTCTTCTTTTTTATATAAATCATCAACAATCAAACCTTCTTCAATAATTTTTGCATTTTCAACTCGAATTCGATTTGATAATACAATTTCACTGATTGATCGAAGTGCCTCATATAAATTAACAGAACTTGTTATTTTTGATCGAATAGATTCAGAACTTTCTCTAACATCAATTGTTGAACTGATAATGAAAGTACAAATCCTGCGATTGAAATGACTTATTCCAACTAACAATTCACTTTGTCCTTGAACTTTTACATATGGATTGATCCATTTTGAGATATCCACTATAATATCATTTTCAGTAATCGTTTCAACCACCACATTTTTTTCTAGCAAATCTTTAACTTCACTTTGAAGTTGCAAATTTTTTGTGGAAATTTTGGTGAAATGAATTGGAAGAGTGATCAAAGTATAAGGATGATCTCGAAGATATTGTGAGAAATCCGAAACTTCTGGAAACTCTCTGGGAATAATTTCAAAATCTGATGTTGAACTTTCAGATGTTTGTTGAATTTTAGTCTTCTTTTGTTTCGTTTTCTTCTCTTCATCAAGACATAATGAATATTCCAAATGTTCTCTTACTTCTTCAGTTTTTTCATCGCTTTCCGAATATTCTGATTCTTCTTCTGAATATACAATTTCATTCATCAAATTTTCATTTTTCCTTGCTTTTCTTGGTTTTCTTCCTTTTGGTGCTGATAATTCAATCATTTCTTTGCTTTTATGAGCTCGATAAATATTATAGATTACTGTAGGTTTGATTTCGGGTTCTTCTACATTATTCAACTTATTTTTGGAACCACGTTTCTTCTCGCTAAGTTCACGAGATTCAGGAAGGAAATTCGAAAAATCTTGTCCAGATCCTGAAGTGAAACAACTTCGAACATCAAAATCATCAGGATCTTCACCATTTCGAATTTTTGAATGAACAGCAAAAGTTCCAGCATCTTCTGAAAAGAATATCAATGATACAAAATTCCCCTTTTCAATAATTTTTTTCTACCCACCTCTCATAATATTTTTTTCAACAACATGAACTTCCATTGATTCTGGTGCCATTTTCAGCATTTCAACTGGATTTTCAGCCAATTCCCAGCGTTGTTTTTTGTTCAGCGAATATTTTACATCAGGTTCAAAGTTGTCAGAAGATTCTTGGTTTTTAACTTGACCTTCGACAGTTTTTTCCAAATGTTTTTCAGTTCGCAAAATATTGAACATGTGATCTTTTCCTTTGTGGTGTGGTTTTCCCAAATAACGACGACCGCCTTTTGGTCTAAAAAAATAAATAAATGAATTTAAAAATAATTTTAAAAAACAAACTTTTCAAACAAGTATTCTTCTTGACCCGTAGCTTCTTCCATATTTACAGAATTTACAGACAGAATAATTATAGATATTTTTTCTAAACAGAATAAATAAATACTTGTGATTTTCTCATTTCCCTTATATACTTTCCTTTTTTTCTCTGCGTCTCTTTTGTGAAATATTGCACAACATTGAGCGAACCAATTCTCTAATCTCTCTTCTATTTACACACTCTCTAAAAACGTTGTTCAAAATTTCGTAATTTTTGGTAACTTGTTGCTAGGTGAATAATAATTATGTGGGCACAAAAAATATCTGAATAATCAAAAATCAAAAAAAAACAAACATTTATTTACAACACTATTAATTTCCTGAATTCGTTGAATTCAAAGATGGAAGTGCAGAAGTTGTGCCGTTTCCCATCACCAAACTCTGCAAAACTGAACCAACCTGAAAAATTGCTAGGATTACTGCATGTATTGTAAAATCCTTCTATTAAAATACCTGCACCCGACATTCACAATTTATCCCGGCTGCTACCGAAACAGGAACTAATGTTCCACTATCATTTCGAAGAACATTCAATTGTTGAGTTCCCGTGTGACACGTGGCATATCCTGAAAAGTTTGGGATCGACATGGGATAAGTGAAAATATGAACACTGCAAATAAAAATAGCGAAATGATGATGACAATCGGAGATAGAGTGCGTCGCTTGGGGGTATAGCTCAGTGGTAGAGCGCTCCCTTAGCATGGGAGAGGGCTGGGGTTCAATTCCCCATACCTCCATAAAATTTTTATTTATTTTTTTGGTAAAATATCTTACCACTCAAGCAACCTTGATCAGCATTATCACATACAACTTCATTGAGATAAGCTGGATAATAATTACTCGGAAGTCTTCGCCAAACCCAACATGTTGAACACAGAGATACAGTATTCAAACCGTCAGGAGTTACACCACGAGTAGTGCATGCAATTGGAAACCTGACACCAATAACACCAGTTATATTCATTGCTGTTGAATTTGGTGAAACTGTTGTCGTTTCAGAAACATCTCGAATTTTTCGACGAAATTTGTTACCTTTATTCATATCAAAAGGATCATAATCGGTTTCTAAAAAAACTTTCTTGAAAAATATATGGAAATTTTTGGAATCTCTAAATACCGTAATCCTCATCGTCATCCCAATCATAATGTTTAGCCTTATTCTTCTTCTCATAAACTCCTTGATCTTTCCGACTGAATCTGTATTTTTCACATTTCGAAAAGTTTGATTGATTCTCAAAAACTTGTTTAATTGTAGCTGGTAAAAGTCCAACTTTTGCTAATTGAGCTTTCAAAAGTTTATAGCAGCTTTTGCATTGTTTTGTTTTACAAGACATCAGATTTGAGGTCTGGAAAGTTGTTGAAATCGATGGTATAGGGAAATCTACAGTACCTCGGATAATGTGCTTGATTTTTCTTGTTGAGTAATTGTTAAATCGGGAAATGCAACAATTGCTTCTTCTAAATTTGTAGCTTGAAGTCGAGAATCATAAGGAACACAACTTGAATTTGAAGTTTGAGATACGCATTGACACTAAATGTTGTGTATATAGAAATTTCGGAGTTCTCGATCGAAAAACTAACTTTTTGTGGAGCCGGTGTTGTTGATGTCGAAATTAAATAATTAAACAAATCAATTCTTCTCGGTCGATCATAGCGATTGTCCAAAAAACTGGCACGAATGTATAAAAGAAGTATTTGGAAAACTATTCCACAAAACTTCATGACCCATCGGTTCAAAAAATGAAACAAAAAAAATAACAGAAAACGATCAATTTCCACAGCAAAAATAATAGTGGAAGATTATAACGCGCAGGTTCTCATAATGTTTTTATTTTATTTTTTAATTTTTTATTTTCAATTCGATGAAAAATTGGTTGGGTAAGTGCAATTTTGTGTTAATCTTCTGATCGTTTGTTCAACCGTTCATCGACAAAATTTTCGAATTTGTTCAGAGGTTAATGGACTGATAGATTCCAAAAAATCGATAGATTTCGAAGAATTTTCAGATCGATAAGCATCGATGCATTTCATAAGTGCAGAATGACATGCACCAGCTGACATTATAAATGGAGGCTCACCGATTCCCTTAAATTTTTATATTCGGAAGTGGAGAAAATGTTTCCAAAAAGTGAATTTTCTCGGAATCAATTGATGTAAAAAACTATAAAGTGAGGAATTTGCATTTGAAACCAATTAAAATTTAGGACTTTAATAATATTTTCCTAATTTCTCTAAAATTAACAAATAGTCCCCGATAAACTATTTTTTTTAAACTGCATTTTGGGCTAAAACTGCTAGATTCGTGCATTCGGCACAATTTTCACCAGATTTTGTGTATAAATTTTTCAACCTTTTCTAAAAATCCCACAATGCAACACATTTCTCCCGATATTCACTCCTCTCCCCCTTTTCTCTGCCTCCTTCTTTCATAACTTGACAATACGCGCATTGTTTTATGTCTGCATCCTTAGCGCAGTCGGGTAGGGGATGGACTGCCAAGCAATGTGTGTGGTCATTTTGGTGGGTTCGAGTCCCACCGCAAGCTGTTTTCGTTCCTATATCCTCCACAGCGTTTTCGCACACAATAAGAAAACGGGTGGTTTACGGGTCGACCACCCGTTTAGGGGTACTAACGCACTACTATTCGACCACTATTGCACTACTACTGCGAAAGTGGGTTGAGTGGTGTTGATAGTGGTGGAATAGTGTTGTGAAAAAATCAGATTTTATAGATTGGTATATGTTCAGGAATACTTATATTGATATTAGATCACTTTTCGCTGGCGAAAAGTTGATAGGAAACCAAAAAATCAGGCTCCTCGTTTTTTGGTAATAGTGGTACGGTAGTGGTCCAAAACGGGTGTGAAAGTTTTAAACCACAGAAGGCAGAATAGTATCAAAAAACACCACAGATTGGTTAATAATTACATTTTGCCAACCGATTTCCGCTTTGCAGCCAATAAACTCATAAAAACTTCTATTTTTGCCTTAGTGGTGGTTTAGTGGTCAAAAACGGGTGGTTCTTCCCACAGAGAAATTCAATAAGAAGAAAAAAGTATGAAACTAGGATAATGATACTCGAGGTTAAAATACAAACTTTGTTGATATGGAAATACAAACTTTGTTGATAGAAAGCACTTCAGGTACCAATTTCAAACACTTAGATATATTTTTCATTATACCCACTTTGAGTATCTCGCTGAATTTGCCAGAGTTGGATGTATGTAAATTAATTATTTTGTACAGATGTTGTATATCATTTTGTTCGCCTTTCAATTTACAACTCAACTGCGTTTTCAGTTTTTAATTTGGAGTCCATTGAGAAAAAAAGTGTTCTGTGTAGATTTACGCGGAGACGCTAGTGTGTGGTCTCGCGGCGAAATACACAGTTTGTGTGTTTTCATTTTTTCTTTTTTTTCGTTTTTTTTTTCGTTTTTTTTTCGTTTTGCTGTGGTTTTGTGTTGTTTTTAGAGTTAGGAGTATAGGTTTTTGTGCTAAAAGTATAGGAAATTACTTTCCTAGAAGGAAAACTGAAAATTTCCACCAAAAACGATTGAAAATCGTCAATTTCCGATGATTTTAGGCCTATCAAAAAAAAATTTCACTTTTTCATCAGAAATATGTTTGGGAATAGTCTCAAATATGAATGAATAACTGAGTTCGAATTATTGGTGCTTGAACAATAAAAGCCATCTTATTTTCAGACGTTTCTTGACCTTTTCGTGTAGAATTAAAGAAAAATTTCAACGCATTGAAATGGAAAAATGTAGGAAACCAGCTGATAATTTTAATTTCTCTCTGTAGGTTCATAACAATGTTTTTCTTATCTCATTTAGTTTCCTTTACTTTATATTTATCCGTGTATAAATGTTTGTAATGGTACGTTTTCAGCTGCGTTGCTCATCGAGGCGTTGCTCCAACGATAAGATCGTCAAAAAATGAATGGTTAGTTCCTCAGATAACCAACCTTGAAAAACAAATGATTTGCTTTTAGGTCAGCTCTTCATGCAACATCACATTCAACAACATCGACACAATGGCGTGAGATGAAGAAAGGAGTCGAAAAACTTTGAGGTAAGTCTTTATATATCAAAACTGTTGTGGCCGGACGTGAAAACGGGGTTTTTCCTAAAGCAGCTCGATAATTTATTCTATGACACAATTCACAAACAATTTATTATCACATGACTGATTTTGAAGTTAAAGAAACTGTTTCGGAACAAAATACGCTAAAATTTCTGCAGCTAGTGTGATTTTTAACTTGAAAAAGTAAAAATTTGACAATTTTCAATTGAAAATCATAGAAATTTGGCCTCAATCTGAACTTTTCGCAGTGATAGGATAAATTAAAATAGGAAATGTGTCATGGGATAAATTATAGACCCTAAAACAACTGAAGTAGCCGCTAGAGTTTTGAAAAGTTACGCCATAATGTCACACACCCAAAGAAAAATAGCATGATCTAAGAAAAATCTATTAAAATTTCAGATTCAACATGCTACCACCAGGAACTCCCATTCACCGTCAACAACACCAAGTCTCCCACCATCCACCGACAACAACACCAAGTCTCCCAACGTCAACACTTGGTCAACCACCGACATCAGGACAACGACTAATTATAATTACTGTTCGCTATATTTTTGAGATAAAATTTTTTTATACATAACAAGTGTAAAATATATGAAAACCTAGGAAAACAAGAATCGACCACTAAAGCAGCTGTTTCCCAGTACTATTTTTTTGCGCGTAGTAGCTGTAAACGTGTACCCGTCGGTGTACTCGCGCACGAGGGGTTGAGTACTCGTAAACGGGTGGAAAACGGCCCGTAATGCACCTGTATGCGAAAACGCTGTGCTCTAATGTAATTTTCGATCGAAAATCTTCATTCGAAAATGTCCCAAAAAAGCGTCAACATTTCTGTTGAAAAGAGAGAGGGCGCAGAGAAAGATTGAAGGCAGAGAAAAACGGAAAAGAGATTGGGAAAAGGTATTTTTTGCTAATTTGTGCTGTAATTAACATCATATTGTACAGAATTTTGTGAGGATTTTTATAAGAATGTTTCCAATTCAAAGGAGACCGTTACGCCTGGGAGCTAACAGCTCCTATCATTAAACATAAGAAACTGTTTTGATGATTCAGTGTGATCAACTAAATTTGAGCTTTTCTGTGGATGGAGACGAAAGTTCGAAGCTAGCACGGCTAATTTTCGAAAATTTAGCCAGGAAGCTTAAATTCAGGGCTTTATTTCATGAGTAACGATTACTTTTTAAAAAAAAAACGCGTAATTTTCAAAAAATCGTTATTCATCTCAAAGTTGACGAAAATACTCGATCAAAAAATGATTTTCTAGCTAGAAACATCAATTTTTCAATTAAATTCGAATTTCATTAAAAAATTGAAGTTTTCAGCTACAAAATCATTTTTTGATCGAGTATTTTCGTCAACTTTGAGATGAATAACGATTTTTTGAAAAGTACGTGCTTTTTTTAATCGAAAAGTTATGGTAAATAATTTTTGTTTACGAAGAAAAATTTGGTGTACCAAAAATTGCTTATTTTTTGATAGAAAGGGCTTTATTTCATGAGTTACGATAACTTTTTTCAAAAATTCGTTATTCATCTCAAAGTTCACGAAAATAATCGATCAAAAAATGATTTTCTAGCTGAAAACTTCAATTTTTTAATGAAATTCGATTTTTTGCTAAAACTGCTAGATTCGTGCATTCGGCACAATTTTCACCAGATTTTGTGTATAAATTTTTCCGATTCTAAAAAATAAGAAAACTCACTTTTGATGAATAAACCTGCGCATTATTCGCTTTATTTGTTCCCAATAATTTAACTCGAAAATCTTTCGGAATCATTGTCGATCTTGGTATTTTATATTTTCCAGCTTGTGCTTGTTCCAATTTTCCAGTTGATTTATCAAAAGTCAATTTCTCACAAGTAACATAACCATATGCTTGCATAAAAGCTCCTTCAATCTGTCCAATATCAATTGCAGGATTGATACTTTCCCCAACATCCATAACAATATCAACTCGAATTAATCTGTTGAACCCCGTCAGAATATCAACTTCAACTTCAACACAACAAGCACCAGTTGTAAAATATGGATTGTCGTTTTCCGAAACACCGAATTGTTCTCGATTTACACTTAAATATTTCGAAAATCATAGTTTTTCAATTAAAATAAACCTACATTCCATATTCTGTACATTGAAGTGGCACAAAACTATTGAACGCTTCTTTAACACTTTTCATCCAATCTCCATTATTTTTCTCCAATATTTTTTCCAAACCACTTTTCAATATTCTATCACAACAAGCAATCACAGCCAATCCATTTGTATCCGTATTTTGACTTCCTCCAGTTTCAGGAGCATTTGTTATTTTATCGGTGCTTGTATCAATTATTGTTATTGTTTCAATTGGTCTATTCAATTTTTCGCTGGCGATTTGCAACATTTTCGTGTTGAGACCTTGTCCCATTTCAGTTCCACCAATTGTTAATTGAATTGATCCATCAAGATTTATCAAAATTGATGCGATACCCTGAAATTTCGAATTAAGAAGAGAATTTTATTCAAAATTCTAAACTCACATGCGCCGTTGATCCAGGATGTGGTAATCCAAACTTCACACCTGACAAAGCAATTCCTCTTTTCAAATTTCGATGTTCTTTGTTGAAAACTTCAATATATTCCTGACGATTTTCAAAATCAGCCAATTCTTTACAATTTTCCCAACATTCTCGAAGTTTAAAACTATGCAAAACATTTCCCAAAAATGTTTTTCCACCCTCATTCATCATATTAATTTCTTGAACTTCTTCCAAACTTTTTCCCAATTCCCACGCAATTCTTCTAATTATTCCATCATTGATTAATTTAGCTTGAGGAGTTCCATATCCACGAAAAGCAGTATTACTACACGTGTTTGTTTTGACAGGAAATCCATCGAATCGAACTTTTCCCATATTATAAACATCATCAATTTTAATTCCCATAACAAAAAGAACCATTTCAGTATGATCAATTGACCATCCACCATTTAACCAAACTTTATAATGACACCATTCAATTCGCCCATTTTTATCAATTCCAACTCGATATTTCGCAAATGCTTCATGTCGTTTTCCAGTTATTTGGATATCTTCAGATCTTGATAAATTTGCATAAACTGGAGATTTGAAATATTTCGAAGCAAGTGCTGCAATACAAGCAATCCATGCCGAATTGCTCACTTTTCCACCAAATGCTCCACCAAGTCTTTTTGTTTTCACAATTATTTTATTTGCAGGGATATCGAGAAATTTGGAAATCATTAATTGAGTGAAACTTGTGGCTTGAGTAGAACAATGAACAACACTGCAAATATTCGAACAATTTTTTTGAAATTACTGTAGAACAACTCACATCTCCCCGGCTTCTCCAGCAATTGCCAAACTACTTTGAGTTTCCAAATAATAATGTTCCTGTCCTCCCAAATGAATTTCTCCTTCAAAAATTGATTCAGAACTAATGGCTTCAAATTCTCTTTCTTCACATCCAAAAATCAGCGGCTTTCCTAACAATAAATTTTGTTTGATAGCTTCTTTGAAATCAACAATACTTGGCAGATTTTCATATTCAATTTTCACTAATTTCGCTGCTCGACGAGCTAATACAACATCACAAGCACCGATAACTCCAATAATTTGTCCAACAGATTCAACTTTTCCATCCGCAAATATTTTAGTATCATCAGGAATATCATCGGAACTCAAACCAGGTTGATTATCTCCGCGAACATCTCGAATATCCAAATATCCATAAACACCTTCAATTTTTGTTGCTTCCGAAATATCAATATTAATTATTTTAGCATGGGGTACTGTAGATATAACAAATCCCAAATGAACAGCATTTTTGAAACTTCCAGTATCATTTACAAAATTCGCATCGCCTGACACAGTTCTTTCATTATAAACATTTGCAATTGGTCTGCCAACTGATTCGAGTTTCGACGGTCCAAATATTTGTGTTGAATTCAATGCTTTCGAAAAATTCAATGGCTTGGGTGATCTCAATAATTCTCGCTCAGAAGGAAAGTCTTTTGATGTTCCCCCCTGAAATAAAAATGAGACTAGGTGGAATCAACTACATATTGATAGGTAAGAAAAAGCCCAACGGGATTAAGGAAATAAAAATCTATTTCAGGAGTTACGGTAACTCCTCAAATTTTTGAGACACAAAAGCCTATGATTTCAAAAAATCGTAGTTTGGCTCAACGTTAACGAAAATGATCGGTCAAAAATGCATTTTGATGCTAAAGTGCTCAATTTTTTAGTTAAATGGCGCTCGTAATCTCAAAAAATTTTTCAAAATGAAAATTTTTCAAAAAATGACCCCTTTCTTAAAATGTTGAAATTTCACCTCTAAAACGCTACGAGGGAAGAACGACGTCCGACGCACCGTGTTCTACGTCAAAAATTACGTATATTGACATATTTAAATATAATACCTACCGACCTTTTAACCTGGGAAAAAAATAATTTCAAAAATTTTCACACAAAAAATCATGTTTTCTCAGAATAAAATCATATTTTTGAAACAGTAATCATTATTTCTTTGTTATTTTTTCTCAAAACATATTTTCTAATTGTTTTTCACCTTTTTGTATGATTTCTGAAAAATTAAAAAATTTCAGATTTTATATCATCGATTTTGGAATCACTTCGAAAATTAAAAATCAATTATAGCTCGATGATAGAAGTTAAGGACTTTTTTGGAAGTTCTAACGTATCACATCTTTTTTTGCAACTGGGAAAAAACACTTCCAATTATACATCTGAACTTCCAATTCCCAGATGAAAATAATCATCTTGAGAAAAAATGGCAAGAATTATTTAATGAAACTTTTATCGATAATTTTTTCGAAGGTCTCTAAAATTGTCCGTTGACAGATATAGTATTAAAAGTGTTTTTTCCCAGTTGCAAAAAAAGATGTGATACGTTAGAACTTCCAAAAAAGTCCTTAACTTCTATCATCGAGCTATAATTGATTTTTAATTTTCGAAGTGATTCCAAAATCGATGATATAAAATCTGAAATTTTTTAATTTTTCAGAAATCATACAAAAAGGTGAAAAACAATTAGAAAATATGTTTTGAGAAAAAAATAACAAAGAAATAATGATTACTGTTTCAAAAATATGATTTTATTCTGAGAAAACATGATTTTTTGTGTGAAAATTTTTGAAATTATTTTTTTCCCAGGTTAAAAGGTCGGTAGGTATTATATTTAAATATGTCAATATACGTAATTTTTGACGTAGAACACGGTGCGTCGGACGTCGTTCTTCCCTCGTAGCGTTTTAGAGGTGAAATTTCAACATTTTAAGAAAGGGGTCATTTTTTGAAAAATTTTCATTTTGAAAAATTTTTTGAGATTACGAGCGCCATTTAACTAAAAAATTGAGCACTTTAGCATCAAAATGCATTTTTGACCGATCATTTTCGTTAACGTTGAGCCAAACTACGATTTTTTGAAATCATAGGCTTTTGTGTCTCAAAATTTGAGGAGTTACCGTAACTCCTGAAATAGATTTTTATTTCCTTAATCCCGTTGGGCTTTTTCTTACCTATCAATATGTAGTTGATTCCACCTAGTCTCATTTTATTTCAGGGGGGAACATCAAAAGACTTTCCTTCTCAATAATATCTTTGAATTGAATACCATCCCATGGTTTTGGAATCCCTCCCAAACCAATGAAAATCGAATCATCGAGTGCCGAAAAATTGAAAATTGTAGAATCATTTTCGGCAGATTCTCCAAGTTTGAGAAGTTTCAAATTTCCATGGATGTTTCTATTGATTCGAATGTTTTTGACAACTTTATCATTTGAATTATAGAGCAAATCATTCAATAATATTTTTGTTCCACTGATCAACTCGAATTCTGGTTTAAGAACCATCAGAAGAATCAGCAAATCGCTGACTGAAGATTTAGATTTTGCACCCATTAATATTGAACCAATCCAAGACTGAAAATAAAATAATTTCAAAATTATAAAAAATTTCATGAAAAACTCACAGCAAAATTGAAAACTTGTGGAGATGAATAATTCTCAAAAAATCTTCCAATTTCTACTCGAATAGTTTCTTCGTTCATATTTTCAATCAATAAATCTACCAAGATTTTTAATGAATTTCCAGAGCCTACAGTAATCCAATCATCACTTATTTCAATTTTATTGAACTCTTCCACATTTTTAATTGATATCCACGTATCTTTTCGAAACCCTTGTGATGAGATAAGGCGAGTTATCATTGCAGATGAAACTATTTTCGAATTTGGATTCTGATTTATTATTTGGAGAAGTGCTTCAATATTTTGAGGAAGATATAATTCAATATTTCTCCCTTTGAAATGAATGATTTGCTGTTTTTCTTGATAAACAATCAGCGACGGTGGAAAGATCAATTCCTGAGTTGGATCGAAATTTGGGAAATCAGAAAAATCCGAAAGTTTTTGACTGGACTCCTCATCTTTGCAGCATTTCCCGTTGATCTGAAATATTATAATGAGTAAATGATTTAAAAAATTTTGAAAATGAAAATCTTTTTTCTCGCTTCAAAACTAGAGGCTAAAAAACTCACTTTTCCACCACAACATCCTTGGTTCATAAAACTTTGCAATGCTTCCAAAATTGGCCGATATCCAGTGCATCGACATAAATTTGCTGAAATAGCTCGATTAATCTGAGCAATCGTTGGATTTTTTGCTGTTCGAAGTAATGCATAAGCTGACATTACAAAACCAGGCGAACAAAATCCACATTGAGCAGCGTGGCCTCGAGCCATTCTCTCTTTTATAACATTTCCTGGTGGAACACCTTCAATTGTTATTATAAAACATCGATGACAATGAAAAAGAGGAACAAGGCAGGCATTGACAGCATTGAAAATTGGCCGGTTTTTTGAATGGTCCCATGTGGAAAGGACTACTGTACACGAACCACACACACCTTCCTCACAACCGAGTTTTGTTCCTCGAAGATTCACTCAAAATATTTTTTAGTTTAAAAAAAAGAGACAAATAAAAATCTTCTAGACTCACATGTATTTCTCAAATAATATCCCAAAGTAAGTTCTGGATCAACATTTGATTCTTGAATATCTTTTCCATTTACATTAAAAAATATGATAGACATTCTCGTTTACTTTTAGGCAAAAGAACATATGAAATAACTTTTGTATGTATTTTTGTTTTCTGATAAGAACGAGTGATAAGAATATTGTCATCATTGATGATCGAATTAAATGCACGCTTGATCAAATTTCAAGTTTGGCTGGAATACAATTATGTGAGAAGTGGGAAGCCAAAATTTTGATAGAATGAGAACAGATTTTTTGAAAAGAGTTTAAAATGGCTCCTCTTGTAAGTTTGGTAAATACCCAAAATTTTGGTTCGGACATGGAAAAAATGCATTTTTTGTCAAAGCCATGGATGGATCTAACAATTTTTGTTATCCGAAATTCTCCAAACTCTAAAAATCCAACGCCTACATTTTGCTTCTTTATCCCATCCATAAGCCTATTATTTGCCAACCCACATTTTTTTCTGTTGAGTGCATTGCATTATGTAAATCTTTGAAGATACAAACACAAATACTCTTGAAAAAGAAACAGCAATTTTTTGCACCACTTCCGCATTTTTATTTTATCAAGAACTATTATGAAAATGAAAAGTTCAAAATGGTTATTCTTTTCATTTTTTCTAACTCAAATCTATATTTCTGGAACTTTTATGAGTCCAACATCAATTGATTGGTGTCGATATTTTCAACGTTTGCATATTTATAAACCAGAATGCAAGTTTTATGATGGTCAAATTGTTGAAACTGGTTAGTTTGAAGAAATCTAACTTCTCAAATATCAAATGATAACTTCACTAATCCAATAAAAACCCTCAAACTCGACATTGAAATTTTATAAAAATGACCAACCTCCTCAAAACCCAAAAATACTCACTCAATTATAATATTTTCCAGCAATCCAAGCTCCAAAAGCATATCCATTAGCTCGAATTAATATTCCTCAATGTTCAGCTCATTATATGTATTGCACAACAAACAATCAATGCGGTCCAGGATATTTGGTATAAAGTTTTCCGCGTGAAAATGGGATATTTTCTTTGGGTTACTGTAGATATTGTTTCAGCGCTGCATTGACATGACAAAATATCGCGAATGTTGTGCACCATTCAAAAGACAATGTCCACCAATTGATTATTTGAGCTTCAGGTAAAAAATAACTTCTAGACAATCCGAATAATCATAACACTTCCAGATGTGTGGTTCGTGATCCAAATGGTTGGTGTTCAAAAGATTCAGATTGTTCATCAACTTCAAATAAGTTATGTTGTCCAACTGGTTGTAATTATAATATTTGCGTTTGAAGAAACAAATGAGCATAAACAAACACATAATTATTATCATAACAAAGAATCTCATTAAAAAAAACAAATAAATAAATAAATTATCATCATAAAACTAAAGCGTTTTGATTTCAAGTAACAGGTTGCATTTTTGCTGAAAAAATCTCGTTTTTTTTGAGGAAGAGGAAGAAGAAGAAAATGCTCACCTCCATTTTGTGCATTTCTATCAGGTGATTCTGAACTTCTCAACCATTCATCAACAGCATCATCTCCATCTTCCTCAACTTCGGTGTCAGAATGTCTGAATATATTTTTTTGCATGTCAGGAATAAACTTTATTCAAAAATGCTCACCTTTTGCTCTTCTTACTCTTCTTGCTCTTATGTTTCTTTTCCTTCTTTTTTTCTTTCTTCTCTTTTTTCTCCTTCTTTTCTTTTTTTCAATTTTTGCGGACTTGGACTTGGAGTTGGTGCTTTGATTCGTGGTCTTTTTGGAGGTTCAGCTACTTCTTCAGGTTTTTCGGGGTTCTTTTCCGAATTTCTTGTTGTTTTAGGTGTTCTGCTACGGGATTGTCTAGTGTTGTCAATTTTCTGGCGGGTTGATGATTCTCGAGATCTTTTCAAATCATCTTTTTTCGATTCCTCGTGATAACTTCTAGATTCTTTGCCTCTATATTTCTCAGAATTCCTCTCTTCTTTCAAATCTCTTTTCGATTCTTCATGATGAGTTCTTGATTCCTTCTCTCTATTCTTTTCTGAGTATTTTTCTTCTCTTGAATCTTTTTTCTTGGTTTCCGAATCTCTAACTCTCTTTCTTTCTTCATCATGTCTCTTGTTATTTTCATTACTTCTTCCACTTGTTTCAGAATCTCGATGTCTTCTTGGTTGTTTTTCCACTTCAGAATGTCTTCTCGAAGCATCAGTTTTTCGATCAACATCCTTATGTTTTTCGGATCTCGACTCATCTTGCTTTCTCTTTTCTGGTTTCACCGAATCTCGATTTCTCCTAACATCTTCACTTTTTCTCTCATATTTCTTGTGATCATGATTTGATTCAGAATCTTGTCGTTTCCGAGGTTTCTCATCTTCTCGATGTTTTTGTTGCGAATATGTTTCTCGTCTCGAATCCTCGTTATATTTGCGGGTTTTCCCGTAAACATTATCAGATTCTGAAGGATCTCGTCGTCTTTTATTTTCCTCTCTTCTTTTCGAATCTCCATAATTTCTATCCTCGTGATGACTTTTGCTAACTTCTCTATCCGATTTTCTATATTCATTTTTCTCTGCATATTTCGCTGGTGTTTCAGATCTTCTCTTTTTATCCGATCTTTCTTCCGATCTTCTAGATTCCTTCTTTCCACTATTTTCTCGAATTGGACTCATAACAATATTTCTATTGAATTGATTATGATGATGATGATAATGATTATTTTGATAGTTTTGCGATCTTCTATTACGTTATACGCCGCGACCCCTCTAGCTTAGCTAGAGGAGGTCGGGCATATATTATATTGATTTCCCTAAAGTTATTCCTAAAGTTATAAGATTAAACCACGAGTTCTTTTATTTGAGCATAGTTTATTATAGATAAGGATAAAGATAATTACAATGATTAGATATAAAGATAAAATATTGTACTAATGAAACTTAATCAGAAAAGGGACCTATGGTCCCCTTCACCTAGCCATCTCCTCAACCCAACTGTCCTCCTCTTCTTCTCCATCACCAACGCGCGAGGGGGCGTGGCCTGATGGTGACCGTAACATCCCCCCTTCCTATGAGTCGAGCGCCCTCGCTCGAAATAACTTGCTTCGACCACTGTTGCTTGATTGAATGTTGTTGATTGATTGAGCGTTGTTGATGAATTCGCTCCTTTATAGTGATGTCGATTCCTTGATGTTCCAAAAATTGTGCCAGATATTTTCAATGTTGGCATGTCCATGATGAGTTCCGGAAAAAAAAATGTGTCCGCTTGTTTGAATTAGTGGTGTTGTTGTGTGCATCATGAATGGTGTGCATCTTTTCGAGGGCTGTTTTGCTGTCCCATTGAGAGGAATGGTTCCAGCGTGCGTTGGGTGTTTTCTCTTTTCTTTTCGGGCAGTTGGTTCAAAAATCTGATTCGGCGAAGAGTTCCATAGGAGTCCTTGATACTGAAAAATAAAGTATAGTGGAATAAATAAATAATTGGGTGGGTTTTCCTAACCTACTACTACAGCAGATTCAGACTCAAAAAATTTGATATTAAAACGTAAAGCTTAGAAAAAAAAATTGAAAGAAAATTTTGATTTAACTTAGAAATTAGGATAATTGAAATTTGGAATTGAGTTAATTATATTTGAAAGTTATTGTTGAAATATTACTAGCTTAATTAATTGAGTATAATGATTTTCGAGAATTATTTTTAAGAGAATTTGACTAAAATAAAAAGGGTAAAATAACAAAAAAAAAAAACAAATCCATCATTCCATATGTTTGGCACGTAGTCTTTGTGATCTTCTGGGTTGTGTTATGTTGGGCTGCTTCTCCACTATCTCTTGATCAACGTCTTCCACCAGCTGCTCCTCTTCCGATTCTTCCGACTCATTTCTTGCAAGCCATGTGTGGACTGATCTTGGTGATAGCATGTGGTGTTGAGTTGATTGCGAAGATTATGAAAGGCAACTTTTCATCCCAATCGGATTGAGACGAGTTTACAAATGAAGTTAGTGGTTGATAGGATTGTTATTGGTTATCGTTTCCATTCCGATCATAGTCCCAATCATCATTGGGTCGATTGTTGTCCCCATTGAACCGATTATTCGATCTATTGGACCAATTGTTACCATTTGAACGATCGTTGTTGTTGCGATTTTTGTTGGGACGGTTGTTGTTGTAATTACCGTTTCCTTGATTATCGCTAGTATCGTTTCCCCAATGGTTGGTGCTTGTGAAGTTGACTTCCTCTTGCTTTGCTGCAAGGCTGTCAATTCTTGCCGAAAAATTGTTAATGGCTTCAGCAACGTTCTCCGGAGATTCCAGCGACTGAATCGCCTCTTCTCGTCTCGCAGCTTTGAAAGCATCTTCAGCACTTGTTGGTTGAGATCTTTGGACATGTAGTCGAATTTCAGCTTTGAGACCATTGATGAAGCTGGATGTTATCATCGCTTCTTTGATTTGACGATTAGCCTCGCCTGGCCAAGCTTGGTTGCCCAATTCTTTGCATTGTTTGAAAAATTCCTCGACTGTTCGACCTCCTTGTTTGATAAGACCCAATTCGGTTCGAGCAATGAGTTGGCGATCTTCTGTGTGAATTTCGTCGCACAGGCGATCCATCATAGCATTCCATGGGCCTTCACGCACTTCGGGAGTAAGATTTTCGAAGGCGTCTCTCGCTCTTCCGTCTAGAAGAGAAGGAAGAAGTCTTCTTCCCTGCTCCTCGTCGAGCAGATTCGCGTTTAAAAAATCATTGAGCTTACGAACGAATGATGAGAATGCTCCTTTGCCAGTGAATTTTGGTGTCTCCAAGAAGATAGTTCTTCCCAGAAATGGTTGAGCTGGTTGTTGAGCGTGTTCACCCATTCTTTGTCGAGGTGCTTGGTTGTTTCTTGGAGCTTCCTCGTCGTCCTCCTGATCCTCTATTCTGTCCTGCAGATGTCGCAACTGTCTGATTTGACGATCTTGCTGCTGCTGGCGTTGTTGGTTTTGGAGGAGGAGTAGATTTCGTCTGTGGGCTCGTTCGTGCCGGGCTAAGGCTTCTTCTTGCTGGCGATCAATGGTTTTCTGAAATGAAAACAGTCTTAGTAACGTATGAAAATTACGGTACATGCGGTGAAAATTGAGATTGAGTGGGGTGAAGTGTGGCTTAGGGTTGGGGGACACATGCAAGAATGAACTTCGGTAAAATGTGCCTCGGTAGGCGTGAGAAAAAAATTAAATAAAATTGCCAATTGAGAAAACCAGAAACCGGGCATCTCTGAACTACCCTCCATCTTGTGGTACGTCTACCAACAAATGAATTGTTTCTGATAGCACTGGTACCTATTGCTCCGCCCACATGGGTGTCGCAGACTATTCATCTCTTGTGGCCCTTTCCATTGTTTGAATTGTTACCCTATTGAGCAATAAAATAATCCGATGACCTGATTGCGCAATTCGATGAATGCGATTGTGATATATTTATTACACTTATCTGTTGACATTGACCCTCTTGCGCAATCCTTTTGACCCTTTTATTTGCATCTGCTCGGCAGATACGTTTTTGAGGTCAGATTACGGCATTTGGGCTGATGTGTCATAAATATTCAAATTGTGCTTTTTGGGTTAACTATTCGTTTCATGCTAAAAATAGTTAGTGTGAGAGGGTGTATACGTGCAACAAAAAAATATTACATCCGGATGTGGACGCCTGCCTTGCGGGCTTACCTTTTGTACACTTGTTGGAAACAAGCTGCCGCGCGTCAGAATAAGGGGAAAAAAACATATAATCATGCGACCAGAGGTTTTAAAAAATACGAGACAACGTGTGGATTCAACCCAACACGTTTAAACTTACCATAAGTTCCATTTCTTCACTTTCCTGTTTATAAAAATCTGAAATTGTTTTGCGCGCGAATTTTGAAGTAACCTACTGCAGAAAAAGCGAAAAATTGTCAACTAATGGATAAGCGGGCGATAGCTATCTAATGTCTCAAAATAAAACCAACCAAGAGTTAAAAAGCCCAGATTCTCACGGATAAATCCGCTCTCTCAGAGAATCCCTCAGGAGTAAAAAAAAAAAAAAATCCCAAAAACTCACGTAACCTGCACACTGGGCGAGCTTCAGCGTGCGCAGGACCTCTGTCGTTGGCTTCAGTTCCCATTGTACCTCTTCTATTTGGCAGTAGATGGAATAGAGATAGAATACTAGTACAATAGTCGGTTGCTTGTGGCTTCCGCAAACCTAACCTACTCCTACACGTATACATTATACACTACTAATTTGAAAAAAAAATTAAAATTTACGGTTAAATAAAACTTAAAATAAAGAAATTGAAATTAAAGAAAAAAAACTACCTATCGGGGAGTACCTCGAAGAAGTATCCCCTCAAGGTGGAACCTCCACGTTATACGCCGCGACCCCTCTAGCTTAGCTAGAGGAGGTCGGGCATATATTATATTGATTTCCCTAAAGTTATTCCTAAAGTTATAAGATTAAACCACGAGTTCTTTTATTTGAGCATAGTTTATTATAGATAAGGATAAAGATAATTACAATGATTAGATATAAAGATAAAATATTGTACTAATGAAACTTAATCAGAAAAGGGACCTATGGTCCCCTTCACCTAGCCATCTCCTCAACCCAACTGTCCTCCTCTTCTTCTCCATCACCAACGCGCGAGGGGGCGTGGCCTGATGGTGACCGTAACAATTATAATCATTCTTCGGTTTTTCGATTTCCACAATCATTCTATTCGGACTTTCACTTTCTGATCTTCGATTTCTATTTGTTCTTTTCGGTGGACTTCTACTTCTAGTTTTACTCTTACTTCTTCTTTTTCTATCTCTACTATTCGATCTCGATGTCTTTTTCTTTTTTCCAAACATTTTCGGACTTTCTGATCTTGTTCGACTTTTTGAAGAAGCAGATGAAGAGGAAGATGACGATGAAGAATGTCTTCGTTTTCTTTGTTCCTTTGCTTGTGATTCTCTAGATTCTCTCGCTCTTCTTTCCTGAATTGCAAGAAATAGTCTCGATTGAGCTGGACTTCGACCGCGAATTCGACTCGGGCTTTTCATCATTCTTGGACTTCTGGTTCGTCTAGGACTTCTAGATTGTCTTCTGTATTTTTGAGGACTTCTTGATCTTCTTGGACTTCGTGCCGGACTTTTTGATACTCTTAATCTATTTGGTTCGGATTCATTTGAAGAAGATGAAGAATCACTTGAAGATGAGCTAACAGCCATTCTTTTTCTCTTCGCAATTCTTGCAAAATCACAAATAAGTGGCGGACTCGAACAATCCAAACTTTCTTCATTTTCTTGATCAATTTTTGGTGGTCTTCCCCATTCTGGAATCAATACCAATCCTTCATCGTCTAATTCCGAATGCAAACTTTTGAATGGTCGTTCTATAGCTCTTGCAAATTGTTGATTCGCGCGATCTTTGTATATCAAATCAAGTTTTCTCGTTACACGAATTTGATAACCGTCAATCTTTTTCATAAGTTTCTCAATCTCCCGACGTTCTTCTCTAAAATTTTGAAATCAATTTTCAAAAAAAAATGTAATTTGAATAGAAAACATACCTATATTCTTCATTATTCCATAATTCTTCTCTAACTTGATCCAAAATCTGTCCAAGCTTATTTAGTCCATTCATATTTTCTGGAATATAATATTCAGCTTCTTCTAAATCACGACCTGCAAAATGTTTTAGTTTGTTTTGAAAATATTTAAAAAAAAAAAACTGACCAATTCCCCAATATTTATCATATGGACTACATTCCAATAATTGAGATCCATTTGAAACAAAAAGAAAAAATCGGCAATGAGCATTTTGTTGATATTTTTCACGAGATCCTTTAAGCATTACTTCGTCTTTTCGAGAAGCCCATCTAAATATTTTTCAGTTTGAAATGTGTTGTTCACTTTCTCGAAAACTCACAATTTCTCATTATAACCCGTTATTTCAAAAGCACTGGCAAGTTTTTTCATAAATTTCGGATTTTTTGATTTCAGAACATCCGACATTTTTTTATTGTCATTGAAAAACGTCGCTTTATTGTACCTGCAAATTTTGAAAATGAGCAAAATGTCACGCAATTTTTTGTTGAATTGATTTTGAAACAAAATTGGTGATTTCCGTGGGCCTTTATTAATTTTTTGGAAAGAAAACTCACATATAAAATTGTTCAGTACAATTAAAATTGATCATCTTAGCTTTTTCACTTGTTTCAGGTTGTTCTTGAAAAATCGCCTGATCGCTTGAAAATTGACAAGGAAAATGATTTGAGAATGGGCTAACCTTTCGGAAAAACAATGTGAATTCAGAATTCACTTCATTTTTCCGAATTCTTATTGTTCCCATCTGAAACGTTCGAGTTGTTTTCTGACAAAATTAAAAAAAATGCCAAATATTTATCAAAGCAGAATTGTAAACTTCTGTGAAAGTCCCAATCCCAAAAGAAGTCCCATAAATATACTTTATTCAAATAATAATATTTTTGTTTCGCGACAGACAGAAAAGAAAAACTCGACGAGTTGATGGAAAAATTAAGATGGATAGATGGACGAATAGAGTAAAAGCATAGAAGAAGTTTCCAAGAAAAATAAAAGCAAATCTAAATATTTTCAATATCGAAGTCATCGTCATCTTCTTCGGCTGCTCCAGCATTGCCATTGGTTTTTGGAGCAGCAGCAGCGGCGGCGGCTTTGCGAGCAGCATCTTCACGTTGTTTGCGAAGAAGTTCACTTTCTTTGTTTTCTTCGCCGAACTGAAAAATTAATTTAAGTTCATTCTTATTCAACCTAAAACTAACCGCAATATCGTCATCACTTTCATCTTCACTTTCTTCTTCCGCTTCTTTCAACCAAGTTAATACAGGCGCAGCTTGTTCAATGATCTTACGTGCAAAAGATTTAGAGACATATTTTGATGATGGCTTATCTCCCCACGATAATAATGCTTCTTCAGTGCAAACATCCGAATCATAGAGCTCTTTGATAATATGAGCAGATTTGGCCAACAAAACATTTTCATGTTTTTGAATGACTTGTTCGATTCCGCCCATCAAATATCTTTGAGCTTTCTTATCATTCAAAGTGAAACGAAGGAAAAGATTACGATTGTTTGAGATTTGCTTATCAGCCAACAGATTCTCATCGAACAAAACCAATGTCAACAACAACGAGGCTTTGGTTTTCAATTCCAATCTTTCAGCTTCATCCAACAATGCTTTTTGATCCTTGGATTCGGTGATCTTTCCAGCAGCTTTTGCATTCACAAAGAAATTATGAAGCATATCAAGGCGTTCTTCTTCGCTCTTATCTAAATCCTTGTCCAACACCAATTTTCCCATTCCAGTTGACAATGCGCCATTTGGTGCAAGTGGTTCCGGTTCCCAATCATCGTCTTCATCGTTGGAACTATTTTTATCAGCAGTTCCATTGGTTTCGACGACTTCAGCGGTTCCGTTTTCAGTTGCACTTGATGTCTTTTTTCCGTTTGTTTCTGCTTTCGAGAAATCAATATCAATTTTCGGTGGATTTTTTATAATGAACGCCGACAATTTGAAACGTGGATCAATGACGAAAGCATGTCCGCAAGCTTTGCATTTGCTGTGAATCGAGTTTTTTCGAACCAACAATGCAGTTTCCGGATTATCGCATTCTGGACACAAAACAAATCGTTTGATGAAACCATCAAGAATATCTTGCAATTTGTTTGCGTCGTGTTCACCATTGACAATGTAGCGTTCATTTTTCGCGTCGAAATTGGTTTGAGTTCCGAGTTCACAACCAAAGTACTTTGTTGGGTCTGAAAATACAAATGTTTTATATTCAGTTACAAAGTTGATAACTTACACATTGGTGGTCTCTCAAGAGCTTTAGCAATTTCAGACATGTTGGAAATCACCGTTTTGATTCCGTTTCCTCGTCCTTCGACTTTGGCCAACAATCTCGGCATTTTGTAACGGTAGAATGGGTCGGAGACCGAACGATTTACGTTGAGAGCCATGATTTACTTTGTTGCTTTTGTTTGGATGGTTTTCTGAAAAAATGAACATAGTTTCTTATCTCTATCAGATAAATTGATTCAAAACATACAAAAATTGGATATCACGAGTGCGATGATGGATGTGTGGATTTGACGAATTGCATACAATGTCGTAGTCGATGGTGACTTCAGTGGCGTCGAGAAAAGACGACGCTATCGATTCGCTAATCTTCAGTTTCTTTCTCTTTCTGGACAACCTCCCTGTAAGAAAAACTAATTTTAAAACGGGTTCTCATTTACTCAATCTCAAGTTTGTCTCCCTGATAAAAACTGCATAGTACAAACAATAGGAACATTTGCCAAACAAATAATCCGATTAAAAATTCGATTTTTTTGAAAAATGATCCAAAAGAAAGGAAAACAATCATTAAAAAGAAATCACATAATGTGTTTTTCATATTATGTGATTTTGCTTAACCAAAAATCGATTTGGAATTAAATATTTCCCCCACACATTTCAAACCTCCTGTCGAATCACAATTTTTCATAAACGTGCTGATTTCGTAGAGAAAATGATTTGAAATGAGGTGCCAACAGAATTATATACTGTCACACGTAATTTTCCCACGTTTTATTGTTATTTAAATAAATTTCTATTTCTTTTTTCTCACCTTCTTGAGGGTTGTCGATCATAAAATGATGAATGGAATCGAAGTTGTTTGGGCACAAGAACATGCACAACTGGACTCCCAGCTATAGATTGTGGTCAGACCAAGTTGAAGAAGTTGTTCTAAAATAAAATATTTTAGGGAGATAAAAAACACATGAATTGGGACAATCAAATGAAAAGAAGTAGAAGAAAAAAGAAGAGGGGGAAGCAACAACGCACAACAAAATGAAGAGGAAAGGGAAGGCTGCCCGAGGGCGGCCGCTGCTGCAGAGGCGGCGCGGTCGTTAATCTGCGTCTCTCACACTTTGCTGATATTTTGCATGGTTCTCTCAAATTGTCGTACTGTTTTTTGACAACTTTTCCTGACTGATGAAGACTAGAAAAACCACGTTTCACACGAATCAAGAACAAAAATGAACACATTAATAATTCAAATGATAATGATATACCAATGAATCAATCAATGGTGACTATAACACAAGTATACAACATCACTTTGGAAAAAAACTGGTTTCATATTTCGCAATCGATTCAATATTGATATTCATTATTTTTATTATAGATGTAAAACAGAACAAACACTCAAAATATTGCTTTGTTTTGTTTTTGTAGCGATATGAGAAAATAACACACGGACCGTGTATTGTTTGGGTAAACCAAAAAACTAGTGCAACGAGGTTGACATGTTAAACGGATCCAGAAGATTGACTTTTCTGATTGTGAGATTAAAGCCGAGATTTTATGTTCAATTAGTCGTGGAACGAAATGAAATATACAGAGTAAAACTAGCACTTCGAAACACCGATGTTAATTCAACATAGCCCTATCAAGTGATGGAAATATTACTGAAAAGATCTACATCATTTGATGTTCTCTGCTAATAACAACACAGTCTCCCTATAATTTTCAACAATTCATCTAAAACTCAGGCTCTCGTAATTTCAGTCACAAAACTTGATAATTTTGTTCTTTACGTATAATTATTTCAGGCCGCCCTAACACGAAAACTTTGTAAATAACATACACAACAAACTAAAACTGTTATGAAGGGAGAACAAGCTTGAAAACAGGCAAAACGCACAAACTTTGTGCGCGAAAAAATGGAAAAAATAAAAGGCGGAAAGAAATCGCGACGAGACCCAAACAAATAAATCGGTGCGCCTTTACTCAAGCAACGCGGGTTTTCAAACATTTGTGTTTTCTCTTCTCTTTTTGAGACTTTTTCTCACTTTGTCTAAAGTTATGACAAGCTACTCACATCGCTCACAATTCCCAATCAATGTTATACTTATTCAACCATATTACGACCATGAAACATTCCCAAGTTTGTCTGATTTGGTAAGAAAATTCATTTCGAAGAGAGTATCATTTGAAATTTTTTAGGTGGATTTCGAATCAACAAGTAAACATCGTCAGTTTCCAATCCACGTTAAAGATAAAGTATTCTACATTGACGCAGAGCTTTTTGCCAAACATTCAGACTATTTTAAAACGATGTTTGAGAATAAGTATTTCAAAGAGAGCTCACAAGGAAAACTCGAAATTTTTGACGAAACACCAGAAGATATTCACCAACTAATAACTGCAATTTCACCAAATTATCTCGGATTATATCCGGATGATGTGACAGAGCAAAATGTATGCACACTTTTACGGCTTTGTGATAAATATCTTGTATCAAACCTCAAGCAATGTTCTATGGATTTTCTCAATGATTATGAGTTAGTTACTATCTACCCTTGTTTTTTAAATAGCTTTAATTATTATTTTCAGCGCTTCTAAACGCCCATTGGATCTTGTTCTTCGACTTTTGCATCAACTATGTTTTTCCCTTCAGGCTTGTTATGATCATGATGAGATTTTGAAAGAAAATGCAAACTTGGCTATGTATTCTTGTCTAAATGAATTGATGAAACCGGCAAATTCTAAAGAATTTTTCAAACTTCGTGCTGAAATGTCGAATGAAGATAAGAATTTGCAAAAAATTTTCGATGCGATTATAAGAAGGTAAATAAAAAAGAATTGTGTAGATAAATATATTGAATAACTTGAATTGATGAGGTTGAATAGGCTGGGATTAAGAAAATAATGAGATATCAATGAATAAGTTATGTGATGTTATTCAAATTATAAGTTTTTTTCAAACAAAATTCGAAGAGTCCTAAAAAATATATATAACAATGTCTCATAAATAAAATAACCGAAACAAATTAATCTGAAATTTTTATTGTGTCGCGTGAACTATGACTAAGCATTTCATTTATTTTTTCAATTTAAAATGATATTCTCTCATTTCTTAAAAATAAAAATCTAATCTAAAGTTCCATATTTTTGCAGCAATGCCATTTTCGAACATCGCCTTTCATATGATGAAGAAGTTCAAGGTTTAGGATGTCATCAATGTTCAAAACGAACTCGAGTAACAAGATTCAATCACGGAAAATCACTAATGCTCAGCCTTTGTAAATGTTGTAATCAAGAAGTTTGCATGCAATGCAGAAGAAAACCATGTTCACGATTGTTTGAGGATTGGATTCGAGAATTAGGATCTAATTAAATTAAGAATATTAAGAACCCCCTAATAACATTTTCTAATAAGTTCCCAATAATATGTATATTTATGTTTTGTTAGTTTCATATTTATTATGTATTTATTTATTTATTTTGTATATCTATGTATTTATGTTAGAAAACGTATGAGTGTAAGTCAGCTGAGCGTCCTCTCGCTCACACAAAGAAAAAACTCACAAAACACTCACAGTCGATTTTTCCACTCGTTTCGCCCTCGTATTTTTGTTCCTTCCATGTTTTTTTCTCTCAAACAAATGAACAAAATTCTAACTTTTTCTTCTTTTTTTCTTGGAAAAGTTTCATCGGTTTTGAAATATTCCGAAGTCTTGATTACCTCTCAAATGAATTTCTCGTTGAATTTAAAAAATCAATTTTTTCAGGTAATTCCGCAACATCTGAACAATTTACTAGATTATTTTTCAATTTACGGGTATTTTAATTTTACACGTGAGTTTTTTCCGCAAACTACTTTTTTTTTCATTTCAAATTCACAGATGTTTGATCCTTTTGAGAAAACACTCACGAATGAATAAAAAAAACTCAAATTTGAGTGTTTTCTTTTCTCTCGCAAATAGAATGGAAAAATTATCCCAATGAACTTTGTTTCTCAGAGAATTTGGAAAATGAAGAAAACAGAAAAATATAATCTTTCTAAAAGCAATTTATCCCAACCAAAGCAGTCATCATAGTACATTTCAAGTTTTTGTGAACTTTCCCTAAAAGTATTAAGATTTATTTTATTTTTAGGAAAAAATTATTCATATTTTCCCTTGCTAATAATTAAAAAGTGGGTGTAATTTTCGTGAGAAAATTTTTAATTGATTTATTTTTCATTTTTCAAAAACAGAAAATCGAAAGTTTTTTCATTTTGTTTCAAATCCAATCTTTTTGCAGTTATTGGAACCTCAAATCTACTAAAAAAAGACCAATAACAACAAAAGATAACAAAAAATGTCGGATATAATCCGGTCCGCTTCACACGCTGGTTCATGGTATAATGGAAATCAGCGAGATCTTGATAGACAACTTGGAAAATGGTTGGATTCAGCTGGAGAAAGAGTCGGACAAGCACGTGCTTTGATATCGCCACATGCTGGATATTCATATTGTGGAGAAACAGCCGCTTATGCATTCAAACAAATTGTGCCAGATAGTGTGTAAGTTTTCCATCTCGGGAAAAAAGTAGCAAGTCTGGCGACAAAAAATAGACTTTTAGCCAGCTTGCGACCATTTTTAGCAAGCTTGCTACAATTTTTATAATGGGAAAAAATGTAGCAAGCTTGCTAAAAATGGTCGCAAGCTGGCTAAAAGTTTATTTTTGTCGCGAGACTTGCTACTTTTTCTCCGAGATCTCCTGGTGTTTCTTGGACCGGTCTGATTCAGATTTCAAAAATTCTGTAATCCTAATCTGATTCGAAAACTCCCAAGTTTCTGTATTTTCTTTCAGGGACCGTATATTCGTGCTAGGACCATCTCATGTTGTTTCGTTGAATGGATGCGCCTTGACAACTTGCACTAAATATCGTACTCCACTCGGTGATATGAATGTTGATTTGGCTGGTAAGAAACAATCGGTTTAAAAAACATTTTACTTAAAAAGTCATCTTTTAGTGAATGACGAACTTCGACAAACTCGTCAATTTGATCAAATGGAACGTCGTGATGAAGAAGCCGAACACAGTATTGAAATGCAATTGCCATTTCTGGCCAAAGTTATGGCAAACAGAAGATTCACAATTGTTCCAGTTCTTGTTGGTTCATTGCCAGGAACTCGCCAACAAACTTATGGTAACATTTTTGCACATTATATGGAAAATCCGAGAAATCTCTTTGTTATATCATCGGATTTCTGTCATTGGGGAGATCGCTTCAGTTTTTCACCATTTGATAGATCTAGCGGAGTTCCGATTTTTGAACAAATAACAAATATGGATAGAGCTGGAATGAATGCAATCGAAACATTGAATCCAACAGTGTTCAATGATTATTTGAAGAAAACACAAAATACAATATGCGGAAGAAATCCAATATTAATTATGCTTCAAGCAGCCGAACATTTCCGACAAATCAACAATCATACACACGAATTCCAATTTTTGAATTATTCACAATCCAACAAGGTCAGATCACCTCAAGACTCATCTGTTTCCTATGCCGCTGGTGTGCTTTTTGTTCATCCAAAATAGTTTTTTTCAATACCAAATGTCTTTTTACCTATGTGTGTAAATACTAATTTTCTTTCTTTTTTATTTTATTTTTCTGGAGTCAATAACCAAACTCCTTTTTCCCCACCATTTTTTATTTATATAATATGAAACAAAAAAACTGTGAATAAAACTCTGTACTTATAGGCATTTTGTGTGAATAAGAATAAGAAGAAGTGCTATTTAATGGGACCATAGACAATATAAGTTGGTTTTGTACCATTTGCCCCTTCTAAATCCACATCTGCAGCACCAGAGAAGAACGAATTCGCATCCACAATATTGACATCTTGTTCACCAACTGGTGTCGCATACGCCATTATGAATTTTCCGTCGATCTCGATTTTACAATTCAAATCTCCCGCAAAATTGATTTTGGCAACGAAATCCGCGTGTGCTGCAACCGATTCGAAAGTTGTCCCGAATTTTTTCTCGGCTTTCTGAAAAAATGATTTATGGTCCAAAGAAGTTGGTTTCGGCTTTGGAAAATTTTTACAGTAACTCGATGAAAAATATTTGTGTTTTCTGTAGTTAATTTTTTGTGTCCCAAGATAGTCCGATAAAAAACATGAATTTCTGAGAAAACAGAAAAAATTGGAACTTCAGAATTTGTTTAAAACTAGATTTTGGGAAAAACTTCCGGAAAATTCTACAGTAACCTATTTTTTACCTCTTGTACAGCTGACGCCATTTTCTGAACATTACAAGTCGAAACACCTTCAGCTTTTGCTTGAATATAAGCTTCTTCCATCGTTTTTTCCAACGTCACATTACAACACAAAAATCCCGAGGGATTTGTGAAACATTTTGGACCTGGTGGAGGTGGCGGAGGAGGTGGAATAACAACAGGAACTGGCACAATATATCCGCCATTATTAGCACCGCCACCAAGGAAAAGTGAAAGTGGATTGAAACCACCTTTTCCACCCAAAATACTTTGATAGAATTGACCTCCACCAAGAGCTGTATAAGTATTGGCTTTCAGTTGATGTTGTTTCTCTTGTGAAAGTCCACCAAATTTATTATTCACTGATTGTGCAACTCCACCAATACTAAAAAAAATTTGGAAAAGTTTTAAATTTTTGAAAATTATTGTACTTACTCTCCTTTTTTCAATCCCATAGTTGCAGCTGTTGTCATTTGTGTTCCTTCTCCTGAATCTGTTACAGTTTCAACAATCATAGCCGTTGTTGTCATTTCAACTGGTGTTTCTGGTGAATTTCCTCCAACTTCTGGCGGTGCTTCAACATATGGATTATCAGATGCACTTTGTGGTGCTGTAATTGTTGATGTCTCCATCGCTTTTTTATAATCCGTATAAGACATTCCGTGTGGTTTTTGTTGTGTTCCTTCATTTTCATTTGGTGTTATATAACGAGGTGGAGAATGAAGAATTTGATGAGATGGTGGGGGAGCAAACTATAAATTATATGAAGTTAACAATTGTTTGAAAATCATATTTTCTATTCAATTTATTTTTATCTGAACAAGAGTCGATTTAAAAATTCTCAAAAAATCACGCGGCTACAGTAACTTTTAAATTCTCAAAACTTTTTTCATCAATATATCTACAAAGTTTGCTACAGTAATCCATCTAAAAGCACTACTGTGCCAATTTTCCGAAAAATCAAAAAATTCTCACCGTTGCAGCTACATAAGTATCTCTCTGGAAATTCGAAGCAGCATCAGCTGGAAATGTATAGCCACTAGGTAATCTCACAAATTTTTGTTTTCTTCGATGCCTTGGAGCTTGAGCAAATATCATTGCAAAAAATAGAAAGAGGTATAGACATTTCATAATTCTTTGGATTCTAAATAAAATTGTGATTCGATTCACACATCATTTATTAACTTTGTGTATTAGAAGAATAGTAATTATAAATAAAAGAAAAAAGTGGTTGAGTAATAATAAATAAATAAATAAATAAGTGAAACATAAGAAAATTGAGAATCAGAAAAACAAGACAATTATTGATGCTTTTGCGAAGATTGTTTACATGTTCGACAACAGAAATTGCCATATCGCTTTTTGGAACATAATCCATTTTTGACGACCAAATTACAAGTTGCTGCACTTCCAGCATCATAACATGAACCTGGTGGTGGTACTGTAGAGGTTGTTGTGGTTGTCGATGTTATGATTGGTCGCATTGCAGTTGTGATTCGACGACGAATTGTTGTACTTGTGGTGGTAGATCCTCTTCTGATCACCACTTCAACCCCTTCGCTCATTTTTGATTCTTCTCCAGCAATACAAGAATAAACACCAGCATCAGATGTCAAAGCATCAACAAATTCCAAAGTATCATCATTTTCTTCGGTGATTCTTGAGCCGAATTGCAGTAAACCTCCATTTTTGTACCAAGTAATTGGAAGAACTCCATAACTATTACACCGAATTCTGAATGTGTTTCCAGTGAAAATAGTTGTCTTATCGATCAAATAAATGACTGGAGTTGAAGAATCAGAGAGTTGAGGAAGTTGAGGAAGTTCGGAAGAGGAAGATTTGACACTTGAACAAAGACGGTAACAATCAAGTTCACTTTCAAAACTGAAAAATATAATTTATGATGAAATTGAACTCCAAAAAACCTACCGATTTTCATTTCCTTCACATCCTCCATAATGGAATTGTTGGCAAGTTTGAGTATAAGGATCATAAAAATATTTCTTGATATTTCCAATTCTACAAGGACCAGTTGCAAACGGTAATCGACAAATATCCTCTTTACTTTTTGGAATTCCCGAACATCTTTGTTGACATTGTGATTTTGTAACAAATCGATTTTCATTTCCTCTACATCCACCATAAGTAAATTGAAGACAATCTCCGACTGTTTTATCGAAATACCACATTGAGATAGAATCAGTGCATGGTCCAGAAGATCGTGGAAGTTCACAAATATTCTCAGGATTTGTTAATGACCAATTAACTTCTTCTCTACACAATGTTTCACAATCAGCTTTTGATGTAAAACTATTCCCATTTCCACCACATCCAGACCACATCATTAATTTACATTCACCAAATTGTTTATCGAAATACCATTTTGGCACCGCTAATTGACAATTTCCAATTGATTTTTCGAGGTTACATACTTGTGTATTTCTCCATTTTCCACATGATCGTTCGCATGTTTCCTAAAAAAAATATTCGAAATGAGATGGGAAAAAGCTGAATAAATAAAAGTTGGTTTTCATTCATGTATATTTTTTTCGAATTTTTTTATTGCGTCGAGTTTTTTTTGTGATTGCAAAACGAGAAGAACATAAATATTTTATAGCTATTCACACTTTTGGTCATACTGACGTTTTGTTTTGAACTCATGATTTTTCGTATGAAAATCAATTTTTTCATTTTTTTTTCTTTTTCTATTTTTCTAAATAAAAAAGGTTACCCGAACATTTTCGGCTCCGATGTTTGTTTAACAAATGGCTGCCAACAACTACCCTACAAACCTTGCTAGATACTTTTATACTTTTTCTATTTTTGCTACAACTTTACTTTCAGCCCGAAAATGCTCAAACTAATTTTGCTGACAACAGTTTTCATGGGCTCCGTAACAGCTCAATCTGGTAATATGACTTGGGACGACAAAACGAATTATTGTAAATTGACCTCGAACGATATAAATACATGTGAGTCATGTATTGGAAAAGGATCGGTGAGTGATACATAAGTACCGTAATTATGAAAACTAATATTGATTTTTTGCAGAATTGTTTTTGGTGTGGTGGAAGTACAAAACAATGTATGCCATTTGATTGGTATTATCCAGGATGTAATATAAAACATGTGAAATATAATGTTTGTTGGGGTATGTAACAACATTTTCTATGTATGTAATTAATTTGTTTTCAAATTAATAATTTTTAGTTAGTACATCTGCTGCTGCAATAATTATTGCAATTTGTGCTGGAATTATTGTTGTTCTTCTCATTTCATGCGTTTGTTATTGTTGTTGTAAATGGAGAAACTATAACCGGATTCACAAATTGGCAAAAGCCGAAAAATGGGCGAAAAAACAAGAGACGAAAAAAAGCGAATTGGAGAAAAAACATAGCGAGAGAAGTGATGCCAGAAAAGCTGAAATGGATGTTTATAGACAGAAATATGGACTTGAGAAATCAGATGGATTTGGAACAACTTCAACTTCTACATCAAGCAATTATAAAGTTTAATTTGACCAATTTGTATTCCACTTTTATTTTGAAATCATTCGGGTTATGAATAAATTAGTTGCGCAGTTTAGAAAATTTGAAACAAAAAAAATCAAGTCACATTGAAAAAAAAATCAGGTCACGAAACAAAATTAATTATTTTCCACTATTTTTAAAATTAAATGAGTTTCAATTTAAAAATATGCCATTGTTTGGACAAATTTGATTCATTTTTGTTCTGGAAGACTTCACGATAACATGTTACAATTTCTAGACACGCATTTTTTCAAAGCTCTGAGAAATCTAAAAATGAATTGATAAACTATTGTTCCAATTTATTCAAGTTCACCTATTCTTAAAAATTGAGTTTTTTCTCCGTATCAAAGAAATTAATGTTTTAGAAAAGTCCAAGAAATAAAAATCAAGATCAATCTAAAAACTCTTCGCAATAACAAACATCGGAAACCTGATTTCATTTCACTTAGCGAAATGACTCATCTTGTTTTCTTTTCACAATAGCTGCTACTATTCTTATGCCAGATACATAAATTAGTCATCCAAAAAGTCAGGTGCGCGTTAATTTTCAGCGATGAAAAAAACAGAGAAGATTGTAAATCAAATATTTGTTTTTACTCAAAGAAAACAAATTGGGTATAAATAAGACGGTCTAGGAGAGATTTGCTGAATTTTTGAACTTTTGTCTCACAAAAAATTAACCCTTCTCAAAATTTTAAACGAAGATCGAAGTGAGTCATTTTATTTCCGCTGTTTAGTTTATTTTGATCATAAATTTTTGACCAAAACAAGTTTCTTTGTCTTTTCTTATCATATTGACGAAGGTCATTTTACTATTTATAAATATCACAGTTTTTTCCTATCTTCAGATCTCTTTTACACCATGAATTTCACACTTCTATCAATCGCATTATTTTGTGCTCTAATTGCTCCAACATTTTCTGTATTCACTCAATCAACTGGTGTCAAAGGAACTTTGATGTGTGGTGATAAACCATTGGCAAATGCTAAAGTTAAATTATATGATGATGATACTGGACCAGATCTTGATGATTTGTTAGCTGAAGGAACAACTGATTCTTTGGGACAATTTTTATTACAAGGACATACTTCGGAAGTTATGACAATTGATCCAAAATTGAATATTTATCATGATTGCGACGATGGAATTAAAGTTAGTTTTTCACATATTAAAAAAAATTTTCTTTAGAGTTTCAGAATACTTATTTCTCACGTCAGAACTAATCCAATTATTTTCAGCCTTGCCAACGTAAAGTAACTTTCAACATTCCAAAATCATTTGTGTCAAATGGCGAAACACCAAAACAATTCTTCAATATCGGACAAATCAATATGCAAATCGAATTTGAATCCGAATCAAGAGATTGTGTTCATTAATTTTAATATCACAGAAAAACTGTTTTAGAAAATAAATAAAACAAATTAACCTTTGTCTGCGTCTCTCATTCTATCTTCTACTCGGGTATCATTCACAGTCTCAAAACAATCGATCACTAAATTAGTTTCACAAATGTTATTATTTATTTTACTTTTCGGAATTCTTTCTTCAATATCGGAATGTTCGGATATAGATTTTGAGATTTTAAAAGATGTTCATCGAATTCTTCAAAAACGCGATATTGCAAGTAACATCGCATTAGATGATTCATCATCAAAATGTCGAAATGGGGGAATTCTAGCAGGAAATATGTGTCATTGTATTCATCCACATATTGGACCAACGTGTCAACATTTTGCTTGTGGTAAGTTGAGTTTGGTCAAAGAAATCAGAATTGATTTCACTCAGATTCTGATTCTTGAACTTCCGTGTCACTTCCAAAAATCCTAACCTATCCCTTTTAAACATTTTTAATTTGAAGTTCATGGAACATCAGTCGGACCACGCTATGATCCAAAATCCCTAATTTTTGGAGTGCCTTGTATTTGTGATTCTGATTGGAAAGGAGAATTGTGTGATTTCAAACCAGATGATCAATGTGGAAATAAAGGAGAATGGAAAAATGATCATTGTGATTGTATTGGTTATTATTTTGGAAGTGAATGTCAGTATACTTCAAGGTGTATTGAAGGAAAAATCAAACATGGAAGATGTATTTGTAACGATGGTTTTGATGGAGATTATTGTGATCAAATTTCATGTAAATATGGAACATCGAGTGAGTGACTTTGCAGGATTTTTTATCAAAAAAAGATTTTTCGTTCAGATGCAACAGATCGTTCTTTATCCTGTGTATGTACTACTAAAAAATACAAAGGTCGTCATTGCGATGAATGCACAAATACAGGAATTGGCTGGCAACCATATCCAATTTGTAACAAGAATTTCAAAATGATTCAGAATATGCAACACGCTCAAAAGATTCGAGAAGAACGTCGACAAATGAAAAGAAAACAGATTGTGATTATTTCAATGTGTATTTTTGCTTTAGTTTCAGCTGGTTTTATGATTGGATGTGTTCATTTATTACATCGAAAAGCAATCAAAGCTGAAGATGATCGTGGACAACAAATGAAAGAAGAACGACATATACTTCTAACAAATCAAGTCAGATTACAAAAACTGTATGTTTTTTCTCTTATTGTCAAATCCTAAATTATCACTTACAATAATTCAGAGAAGAAGAAGTGGCTCGCGAAAGTAAGGAAAGTTTAGCAGCTGATAATTTAGAGAGGAAAAAACGTCGAAAAAGTGAGCCGGCTATAAATCATTCAGAACTCTCCCTAATAATAACACCACGTATCAAAACATCAGTGGCTATTCCAAAATAAGTGTTTTCTTTTTATCCAAGTATTTGCATAAATAATTTCCCGTTGGAACTAACCTGACTTGTGAAATGATTTGCATTTGCATTACATCCAGAATATTGGAATGATCTACACTCGGATTTTTCCGAATCATATCTCCAGCGCAAAATTTTATCATAACAATTTCCGCGTTGTTCAGGAAGCAAACAAAGTTCTGGCAAAGCTTGACTGTCAATACTAACAACATGTCCTTCATCTTCAACTTCTTCTAACTCATCAATAGGTTCAATTAATCTCACATCATTGTTTGGATCATAATTCGAGCTTTGACTTGGTGAAGACATGCAGACTCCTTCACAATCTTCTTTGCTTTCAAATCGGTTGGTATTTCCAGCACATCCACCGTAGTAAAATTGACGACATGTATTGAATTCGGCAGAAAAATGCCAAACTAAACGATAGTCTCCACAAGATCCTGGATCAGGAACAGCATAACAATCAGCAGCAATATTCGGATCTTGATAGTTAACTGATCTTTCCGAAATGCTATTGAAATTATGAGCAAATGAATGTCTGAATTATATCAAATCATGCAAGAATAAGTCAAGATTACTGTAGGATCTCACCTCAACGAAAGTGCTGCAGCTGGTGTTACTAATTCATCATCTTCAACAATTTCCAAAATCAAATTTTCACTTTTCGAGATTTGTTCATTTTTTGATACCTCTTCAACTCCAACTTGACCATTTTTTTGTTCTGAAAATTTCACAGCAAACTTAAAATCAGCAAACATGCACAGAACTTAGAAAAACTCAGAAAACGGTTAGAAATTAAAGTCACACTCACACTAAATTCAAATTCTATCTTATTTCTTCAACAAACTTTATTTTCGAAAGTGGTATATCATAAATAGGAATAAAGTTATTATTAATTGGAAAATGTGATCAAATATTATTAAAATAAAAGGCAGTTTTTGTGTCAATTTCAGAATATTTTCAGATATAAAGAAAGTTGTTTTGGGTGTGTGTTTTTCAAGTAAAAAGTGATAATCCAGTAGAGAGATTCGGACAAAAAAAAAAGAAAACAGGAAAATATCATAGATAAACGTGGGGGCAAGAAATATCACGTGAAACAAACAAAAGGGAGGGCGAAAACATTGGAATAAATGTTTACTTACTTGGACAACTGCTTTGACATTCAGTCAAACTGCTGAAACGGTTAGTGTTTCCAAGACATCCTCCTGAAATTATTCAATGTTTTATATGATTCACGTCTAGTTTCCAAAAAAAACTTACCATAAACAAACTCCTCACAAGCTTGAGTAGCTGGGTTGAAATAATAGAAGGTGTGTTTTCCAGAACATGGTCCTTCAACTTTTGGAAGTGTACACCGATCAGAGAAGTTTTGGCAAGCAGATTTACATTGAAGTTCGCTGTCGAATCTGTTGGTGTTTCCTTGACATCCTCCATAATGGAATCGGTTACATGTTCCATCAGCCTTGTTATACCACCATTTTGTGGTGAATTTTTCACACGGTCCGGTGTCCTTGGATTCAGCGCATGGGGATGAAACTGGGGCTGTAATTATTAATGGTTTCTCTCAAAACTTTGGTATAAGGTTCCAAAGACTCTCCTAATGTCTAAAAAAATTGTGAATTTTTTTCTTGATCTTTGAATTTTTGAAACAAAATAAACTCTAACAAAACATCTAACACAATCATCATCATCAAGTTCAAATCACACCTATTCATATTTCAAACAAACCTCCTTGAGAAGATAACAATGCTCCTCCAGCTGGAGATTGTTCATCTGGTTGAGCTGGTCCAGTACAAGTGGCATCACATAGACTTTTGTTGGAGAAACGATTTTGATTTCCACCACATCCAGTGTATTTGAAAGTGGTACATTGTCCGGTGGCAACTTCGTAGTAATACATTTGGAATTGTCCGTTGCAGTTCTTGGTTCCAGCATCAACATTGAGGAAGCAAATATCACGAGATTTGGCTAAAATGGGATCAGAATAGACATGCTAGGGAGAATCAGTTTATCAAACTTTTACATTTAAAAGAAGTTTTATGGTTTTTTTTTTTTTGAAGTCGGGGATTGTACAACTACTGTAAATTTTTTTTTCGAAAAAAATGTCTTCGTAGAGTTATGTTCAAAATAATAACAGTATTTTCAAGGTGCGTAGGTATTTCGAAAATCGTTATGGTACCTTGGTATTTTACAATGTGCATCTCAGAAAAGTTGTTTCATACAGTATTCCTCGAAACTTTTTGAATTTTTTCTCACTCATGCTGAAACTCTCAAATTTTCAAAACTGATAAATCAATATTCACCGTGCATCAACTTAATTTTGTTCTAACACTCTTCCCCGAGGCAAACTCACATTGAACTCTTCCAGCTGGTTGTTGAGCAACTTGTGGTGGCGAAACAATAGAATATCCTGGATATTGTGCTGGTTGCTGTTGTTGAGCTGGTTGTTGATATGGTTGAACAGCTGGTTGAGCTGGTTGTTGTTGTTGTTGTTGAGATGTTGGAGTTCCACCGTGAACAAAGAAACATCTGATCTCACATTCATCTCTTGTCGAGAATCTGTTTCTGTTTCCACCACATCCACCATAAGTGAACAATTCACATTTCTTGGAGAAGGCATTGTAGAAGTATTGATCGGAATATGATTCACATTGTCCAGCGTCTTGTCGAGAACGGCAAATATCTTCCATAGTTTCTGAAAGTATTCATTGATAATTTAATAAACTTGGAGAATCGAGAGAATTTCTAAAAAATCTACTTACGTGGTCTTTGTTGTGGTTGTGGTTGTCTTTGAATTTCCAAACTTCTTTGATCAGTTTCAATACTGATTTGTGGTTCAGGAGTAGCTGGATACTGAACTTGTGGAGCGACTGGAGCAGCTGGTGCTTGTGTAACTGGGGCATCTTCTTCGATTGGTCCAACATTCTTACAGAATGTACTGCATTCTTCCCATGTTCCGAAGTTGTTGGCATTTCCCAAACATCCCTTCCACCAGAAAGCCTTACATTGTTTAGTGTTTGTATCATAATAATATCTTGGGATCAATTCTTTGCAACTTCCATCAACCTTTGGCAAATAGCATCTTCCAATACCTGGTGGTTCAACACAAACAGTGTCGCACATTTCCTTGGTGGCAAAGTTATTCTCATTTCCGTCACATCCTCCATACCAGAATTGTGTGCATTCTCCTTTTTCATTGTTATAATGCCAAGCCAATCGATATCCACTTCCACAAACTGTTCCCATAACTTGTGGTTGACTACAAGCGGCAATCTTTCTTGGTGCAACAGTTCCTCCCATCAAGAATGGTGCAACTGTAGTTGTTGGGCATCCGGCATAGTTTGGTCCAAGAGCTTTGGTAAGATTATCTGTGCAACATCCATGTTTAGCATATCGGCAGTTATCACAACCATCGTTCTTTGGTCCCAAAGCAGTTGTTTCACCATCTGGACAACATCCATATCTGGTATATTGACATGGGCATCCTTCTTTGTTTTGTCCACGAGCACGAGTTTTTCCATCTGGGCAGCAACCATAGGTTGATTGAGCACAGCTTTCTGGGCAACCGTAGAATCCATTTCCTTTAGCAACTGATTTTCCATCTGGACAACATCCGTATTGCGAGAATTCGCAACCGCATCCTTCATTGTTCAATCCCTTTGAGGTGGTCTTTCCATCTGGACAGCAACCGAATTTGGAAATCAAACAGTTTTCACCACATCCAGTTCCATTTTTGCCAAGAGCAGCAGTTTCACCATCTGGACAACATCCGAAGTCAGAAAGTTCACATGGGAACGAACTACGTTCACATCCAGCATAGTGTGGTCCGAAAGCAATCGTCTTACGATCTTTACAACATCCGTAAAGTGATGCAGCACACGATGGTTCACCACATCCTTCAAGATTTGCTCCGCGAGCCAAAGTAACTTCATCGTGACAACATCCGAATTGTGTTTCGTTACAGCTTCCTGAAAAAATGTGTTCAACTAGAATTAAACTTTTTTCTCGAAAACTTACCAAGAATGAATTTCTCACATCCTTCATTTCCTTTTCCAGTAGCTGGTGTGAACCAATCTGGACAACATCCGAATTCAGTCTTTGAGCAATGAATTGTAGCATTTTCAGCTTCTTCCAACAAAACTTCTTCAGTAGAGTTGCTCAAGCTTGGCAAAATGGTGCTGCATTCAACTGAAGCTTCTTCTCCATCAGCATTTGTCACATTGCAGACTGAATTTTCAGCAGTTTCCAAGATAGCTTCAGCAGCAGATCCTTCAACATCAGCTTCAGCTTCAGCAGCAGCTTCGGTTGTCTCAGCATCAGCTTCTGGAGCATCAGAAGCCAAAAGTTCAAGTGGAGCCTCGACGAATTCTTCACATCCCAAGCTGTTGGCTCCAGTGGCAACAGTAACATTATCAGCGCAACATCCGAATTCAGTTGTAGAGCAGTTTGAACATCCGAAATTAAATTCTCCAGTTGCAAAAGTTGAGTTGTCTGGGCAACATCCAAATTCAGAATCTCCACAAGTTGGACAAGCTTCAACATTACACTCTTGTTGTTCTTTTGGTTTGATTGCTTCATCACACCATTCTGGCACTGGTTTCTTATCGTAATTCAAGCAAACAGCAACACGTTCTTGTTCACCACCTCCACATTCAGCAGTACATGGAGTCCAGGAAGATGTATACCAGGTTCCGGTACACTTTTCTTCATTGGTACAATTTGTTTTTCCTTCTGGTTTTTCAGCTTGACAATGTGATTCATCAACAACTTCGAGTCCATTGTTTTGATGAATAGCACAGATAACTCTACGAGTTTTGTGTCCATGTCCACATTCAGTTGAACATTTTGACCATTCACTAACAGTCCATTCGTAGTTGCACGGTGGTTGAGTGGCGCAAGTTCTGAAAAATTTAATTTTCAGATGAGATTTCTGAAAATTCAATGAGCTCTGAAAATTACCTGGTATCAATTGGAGCATCAGTTTCATTGGTCAAACATTTTTCCAATGGATAAGCGCGTCCTTGAGTGTCTTTGCAGGTAACTTCACGAGTTTCTTCGGTATCGTTACAACGAGTACACAAATTCCATTCTCCGGTGACAAAAGAGAGTCCTTCACATGGTCCCAAGTTGCAAGTTCTTTCAGTCTCGAATATGTCTTTTTGTTCAGCTGGACAAGCATCGGCAGCCAAAAGTTTTCCTTCTTCTCCTTCTTTTTCGGATCGGCAGGTTACTGAACGATATTGGAAGGCATCTCCACATTTTTCAGAACAAGCTGACCATGGACCAGCTTGCCATTCTGGGCACGCAAATCTAAAAGGGAAATATATATTAACTTTGGCTCAAAAACCCCTCTCCCATTTTTTTGCAAAATCCCCAATCTCACCCCCTCACAAAAGTATATATAAACAAAATTTGTTTATTATTCGCTTTTTCTTTTTTCACTCAATTAATCTTTTTGTTTGTTTATTGGAATTTGAGATGAGATAAATCAAAATGAGCAGATCTGCTGTCTGCATTAGGAATGCGAAAGCCATACACAGAGAAGTTCCGAGTTCTCCAAAACCCCAAGGCTCTACATTATTACTCACTATAAACACTTTGAAAAAGGGTCGCTCGGGGTGTCATTTTTTAGCCCCAGACTGCATCCTCACCTATTACAAGTTTGTTTAACTGGTGGTCTTTCAGAAGTACAATTTCCATCATCCACAGTAACACGTTTACCATTGGCAAAAACTTGATGACAATAAACAACTCGATATTGTTGTCCTTGATCTCCGCATGTTGAACTACATGGTTCCCATTCTCCTTGGAACCATTCAGCAGCACAATCAACGGTTTCGCAAGATTTCTCGAATTCTGGTTTTGTTGCATTGTTTTCCTCGCAAAGTCCATCTTCGACACGTCCTTTATTTTTTCCATCAACACAGAAAAGATTTCTGGTTTGTTCTCCTTTTCCGCAAGTTACTGAACATGGAGTCCAATCATCGAATTTGTAGAAATAAGCGACTTCTTCTTCAAGTGGAATTGAGAATTCATAAGTGATCTTACTGTCACGAGATCCTGCACGGATCAACAAAGAAACAGAAACTTCCTGAAAAAGATTGATTGTAGGGTTTTTTTTTATGAATTTGATTATTTCAAATACCTCTGTAAGTGGTCCTTGAGCAACAAGTGATTCTGGTTCTTCTTCATAGACGAAAACAGTTCCAGCAACATCAACATCCTTTTCAACTTGAATCAAACCATTTCCATTCAAATAAAAATGATCAGATCCATTCTTCAAAGCCAAAGTGTTGGCAGATTTACGAAGTTCCTTGATCTTGATACTAGTGGCACCTTCTGGCAATTTAATAATATCATGATATCCTGGAGCAAGGTTCTTCTCATCAAAAACTCCTTCAATAGTTTTACATGTTGATCCATCTCCATCACACTTTCCACATTTGTCCAATTGAAGTTTTGATCCGAGTTTACCATCGCATCCAACTGGAACACATTCTCCATCAACGCAAATATCTTGGGATTTCGAATCGCATTTTGTTCCATCAACAACTTTCTCAGCCCATTTGAAGTAGAAGTTTCCGGTTTCTGGAGCACAGATCAATTCACACCTGCAAAAATTATTGATTTTGAAAAATGTTTTATCAGATCAAGAAGAATCAACTCACTTGTTCTTTCCTTTGTATGGTTTCCATTGATGATAATTTCCATCAAGTGGATCATCGTTGTGTTTAGAACATTGTTCAGCACGGAAATCGGTATTATCAGCACATGGTTCCAAATTACACGATGTGTAACGAACTGATGAACCAGTACAATCTCCATTACATTGGCGTTTTTCGGATTGAACACCGCCTCCGCAAGTGCGAGAACATTGTTGATCTGGTGTCCAAGGTCCCCATGGTCCGCTTTCTTTTTTTCCAGATTTGTCAACAGTTGCCGGAATATCTCCTTCAGCGTAGACCTGAAATTAGAAATGTTTTGAGAAATGATACTATTACACGTTTTGAAGGATTAATTTTAAATTTGATTTTTTTTATCTCGGGAATCATTTCATGTTTTTTAATAACTCACTTCATATGCTTGACGTTTTGATCTTGATTCGCGTTCTGGTGGTGACAATGGATGAAGATGCATTTCCTAGAAAAACGCTGATTATTAGTTACTGTAGATCATAATTTCCAAAATATCATACCTTATTATTTTCACTATTCCATAATGAAGAAAGTGAGAAGGCCCATGTTGGGACGGAGCAACAACACAAAAAGAAGCAGACGAGGGCTGCAGTTAGACCCAGCAACCTCATTGTTCTTTGTGAGAAGAGTTCGACGTCTAGAATCGATTGACTTGTTTAGATGTTATGTGTCAAGCGAGAGGTTCTACAAAAAATGTTAGTTCGAGTGAAACACAAAAAAAGCAAAAAATGTTAGAGCAAATTGACTGTATTTTAGATGTTGGAAGAGAAAATAATTGGCTGAAATTTTGAAACACTATTTAGAAAATAATCGGGGGAGAGGGAAAAGGGAAAAGGGCACCCAATCATCAATTGGTTGCATTTTTGAGGGAGCATTTATTGGTGTTGTAAAGTAGGTCAACTTAGTTCAAAATGATTTGTGTATGTATGCAAAAAAATGTTTTGATGTGAGGGAAAGAAAAAAGAAAAAGATGAGGAGATATAAGATGACCTGTGAACTTTGTTTAGAAAAAGTATCAAATCACAAAAATTTAGATGGCAAGATATTTCCAATAGAAAGGTCCGATTAGAAGATACTGGAACATTTGAACTCTAGAGAAAAAAAAACAAATTGTTAGGTTCTGAAATCTTCGGACATTAAAATTCGAGAAAATGAGTTCAGATCTTGATTTCAAAAAAAACACAGGTCATTTGGAAAATTGCATTCCAATGTTTTTTTGATTTGGAAGATAATCAGAATTCAATCATCCCCCATTCAAAAAACAAAATCGCAACAAAATTTTAGGCCACGTTTCTTTTTCTAGAACTAAAGTATTTCGGGCGGTGATTGGGAGCAAATGTCAAGCAAATGTTACAACGTGTAGACACACTTGTTCTCAAAACATTTTGAAACATTTCTCAAATTCAGACATCTTATAAAAATTTTCTGATTTTTAAAGAACACCTCAGAACTTTGGGAGTAGACAAAAAAGAGCAGAAAAAACAATGGATCACTACGTCACATGAATTTCTTTGTGATAACAAACACCATTGCGCAATTGGTGGGTCCACCAAAAAAAATGAGAAAAATGGTGATAAGAAAATAGAGAAACTATGATCGAAGGAAACCATTTGTGAAACTAAATGGAATGATTGAGAAAGTGCAGAAAAATTTGGTTTCCTGGAGGCCCCTCCTCTTTCCTCCCTCAACGCCTTAAGCTCCGCCCATTCTGTTGGCGGTGGTTGGAGCGAACGAGTACTGTAGTTTTTTCGTCAAGGAGCCGCTGCAAAGATTTATGCGAGGTCAAATGCTGAGAGATAGAGAGACAACAAGATAATATTACACGTGGATTTGATGGAAAATATTGCTCATGTTAATGAAAAAGTTGGGATATTCGATGATGACATAATTGTTGCGAAAATGATTGAGTGTGAATTTGAAAAAATTGAGAATAAAAGTATTTTTGGAACACAGAAAAATATCTATTAGAGAAAATAATTCAAAAAATTCAAAAAAATCTATTATGGAAATCATAAAAAGCAAATGAGAGACACAAATAAGAGACACAGAGAAGAAAAGAAATCCAACTGCAAATGTTTTTCGCGCTGCAATCACCAGTCAAAAATTTATTCATTTTCGATTTTTTGTTACTTTTTCTTACGGTTTTTCTTCTCTGTTTTTGATCTGTTTTTGCGCGCGACAAACAGAAAAAGGCAGGAGAACCAGCCAAAAAATAAAAATAGATGGAAAAATTCTGAAGAGTCGACGAAAGATATTGTTCATGTCAAAATAAAAATATGTTAGTCTACCTTTCTGAAGAAAATGATGAGTGGTTTTTCAAGTTTTTGGGATTCCTGGAGTAATTCAACAAAACTATTTTCAAATCTGACTCGCTACTTGTGAGCAAAAAATATTGAATGTTTACAGTCTGCAAAATTGACCCATTCTGATCACTGCTCATAAATCAATCATTAAAAAATTCACCGACAAAAATCAAAAAAGTGCAATAAATAAATATGAAAATAGTTTTGAAATTTGAGATTTTTAGGGTGCTGTGCTGTGCTCTCTTTTATTATATCAGAAATTTGATCATCAACACAACACTTTTTTGATACAAAGGTCATAGTTATTTATGTGCTATATTTATTTCTATATCACAAAAAGTTCAATGTGTAATAATTGATAGGGAGGATTTCAGACACCTGGAATAAAAATAATTAATTAGGTATTGAGTGAGATTGAGTCTCGTATCAATTTTTTTTTTGATTTTCAGATTCTACTGTAGATGATGCACATTTTAAATAAATATAACATTTGATATTAAAAAATGAAAAGTGAAAAGTGTAAACTGCGATACGATTTTGATTTTTTCGTACAGAAAGTGCATCAAAAATAAATATTTTTAGAAAAAAAGAATTTTTTTTTATAAAAAAAAAGATCAAGATCGACATCGACATCTTCAAAAAATAATTTTTCACCAAAACTTTTTGTTTTACACAAACAATTAATTATCAACACATTTTTTAGCAAAAAAAGAAGAAGAAGAGAGAACTCGATTCATCAGTTTGTCGCTGACTCATTTCATTGGAAGAGCAAAAGAATCTGGGGTCAGATCGTTAAAAAATCCGATAAAAATTTGTTGTTTGGGGGGTCAATATTTTTTCCAGGAGATTCTCGGAGAACTTTTTTTTTATTTTTGACACGAGGAAAACGTTTGAATCCAGAACATTTTCTAATGAGCTTCAGCAGATGCAGTTTTCAAACAAAATTTTCGCGGTTCTCATAAATCAAGTCGTCGAAGTTAGAAACAGAATCGAGATAATTAATTATTTCTAATTCAAATATTTTGGAGTACTGTAGTTAATTATTGCTCGCGCGCGCGCGAAATAAAATTTATGTCTCGACAGAAAAAAAAATGAACTTCGAACTTTAGTAGACACTTTTGGCCAAATTTATCGGAAGCGATTGTCTAGATGTCTACGGATCATGTCAGATGTTTTGATTGTGAGAGGAATTTTGAATTGGAACTTTGAAATTGTCAAATTTCCGAGAATCGCGGCAGTGACGAAATTTTTAAGATATCAATTTGTATTTTTTTCAGAAAAAACCAAGACTTTATGGTTTTTTCATGGCGGTCCGATTTGAATGGAAAACAAGGCCCGATTCGAAAGGCCTGAAGATTGTCCGCCCAAATAATTTCACACGTTCAAAATTACTCAAACGATATCATTCCAAATTCTGTAGACTTAGAAAACCTTCAAACCGATACAAACTTCATAAGTTCCGTGAAAAAGTTCATGTACTTCTTTCGCCCTCCCTGTTTTTCCTCATTTTTTGTTGCAACGTGTGGTGTTTTTATTATCGTTCATTTTATAAGCCTAGCTAGGCTATAAAAATAAGACACATACACACAAAAAAAGAGCCGAGAGAGCAGCCATCTGACATTTGGCAACTTGCCAGATGCCCTCGTAGTAAACTTTTTGCGCTTTTTTTCTTTGTTTATATATTACCAATATATTATATATTTTGTTAAAACAAAAACCTAAATGGATGAGAAAAGTTGAAAGAAGGATACTGTAGTTGTCCAGATGTGCGCGAAATGATTTATTTTTATTGCAAAAAATATAGTGGTTTTACATTGTATATAGTTGCAGCTGGATCGCACGTGTTCAATTTGGTTTACGAAAAAATATACTTATTGTTAATGATCGCAGGTGGTTCGGAATACTGTAGATTTGTTATTTCTCTATCTGATTCATCACTCATCTAATGATAAATCAAGTGAGGAACGCTTTAAAGCGAAAAAAGATACGAAAAATATCTTGGCAAAAAGATAATGCGATTTCACGTGGGGGTATAGCTCAGTGGTAGAGCGCTCCCTTAGCATGGGAGAGGGCTGGGGTTCAATTCCCCATACCTCCAAGAAATTTTTTTCTCGAAAAAATTTATCTTCAAGAATATCTCTCATGTCAATTATGTTTTCGCATTTGTTTGAAAGCCAAAGTTCTATCGACATCAACTACAATATATTCGACATCTGAAGGTGTTGGAGATCTTGTGTTTGAGAATTCCAGATTTTCAGTGGATGGTTCAAAATAATCAAAGTTCCGACGTTTTGATTCAGTTTTCTAGAAAAAATTAATTGATTTTTGGATACAAAAAAGAAAATATTACCGTAGTTCTTGAATAGCTGTAGTGATTTTCGACGTTTTTAGAGATACTAAAAAATAATGTGATATGTTTGTATTATGAGAAAAGAATAAATGTCTTACTTTCGATATCTTCGATCATCTTCTTGCCGTAGATTTTTGGGTTTGTTGGATCGATCAACTGGCGGAGGAGCACGTCTTCTAAAAGATTTATTTTTTCAGAATCTAGTTTTCTCACCAACCTTCCACTATTATTTCTCCTGTGTGGATTTGGATTTTCTTCAGTTTGAACTTGTTCATCTCTGAAAAATTGAGAACATCAAAATTTTTCAATTCCCTTTCAATAAAGAAAACTAACACATTTTTCAAAGTCTCTCCACTACTATCATTATCATCTTGAGAAATTGGACCCATTGAAGTGCTTGCTGGAATTTGATTCAGTTTTTGAACAACAGATGTGGCTTTCTTCTGATTTTGATAATGTCGAATTCTTGGTGGTGGAATTGGAACTGTATTCGATGCAACACTTCGACTATCATCTTCTGTTGTCAACGTTGAAGTTGTCGCATTTTTTCGAGATGAACAAAGTGAAGAAGTATCCGAACATGTCTCCATTTTATCTAAAAATATGTATGGTTTTGAAATACTTTTGAAAAAAATCGTACTCAATAACCAATTTTATTTTGACAAAAAAATACAAACCTGACAAGTTTGAATAAGTCTGATCCCTTGGTAAACTTCTATTCGAAACCACCGATCTTTTTTCATTTGTCATTTGATTTTTCCTTTTCGGATTCTTTCCAAAGTTAAACATTTGCATCCGATTTTCATTTGGCTGGAAATTATTATTTGTTTTCTTCAATTTCCCACTGGTTTAGAAAAATAAACTCACAACAGTAACTTGACTTCCCCCATCATTATAATTTTGTAGAAGAATATCAGAATTCGTTTCGAGAGTTTGTGAAGAAATTGATCTTCCAGAAATTGATGTTGTAGCAAGTTCAATGTCTAAATTGTTTTTTTTGAAAAATGAACCTTTTTTGCTTAAAAATTACCTTCAGTTGGATGGAAATTATTGAAATTCTCATATGGATCTTCGAATTGACGTTGAAGTTTGCAAACTTGGCAGACTTCACGGATCCATTTATTCATTTCCTGGAAAAAATTTATTTTTTTTGTTCATGTGACGCGTGCTTTCTCATTTCTATTTTTTTTTTGAATAAAGTCAAAAATCTAACCTCATCATTTGCTGCAACCAAATATAAATCTTTCTGAACTCCTTGAAATCTGAAACCGATCGAGAAAATCCAGTTTAAAGCTGGACTTCCAGAAGAACATGAAATTGTGTGATCAGCCAAACATAAATTGGATTCCACCTAAAATATAAGATAACGTAATTTTTTTGAAATATAATTTTGAAAAAGTAACCAACCCTATTGACAAATTCAAGTTTGAAACTTTTTTTGAGTTGTTTTTTTCGTTGATTTTTATATTCATCGATTGAATAAAGATTTCGAGAAGAATCTCGACAATACATTACGAAATAGTGTTCGACCCATTTTGTCTGAAAAATTTAAAAAAAAATTAATATTTTTCAAACAAAAAAATTGTATCCAAAATTAACTCACCCTAAAAAGTGTATATTTTTTGAGCCTTCTCAAGTTTCCTTCAAGCACAACTTCCATCTGGAATTTTTTTTAGGAAAATGAAAAAAAAAACAAAAAAAAAACGTCGAAATTTGTCTTTTGATTTTTGATAAGATAAGACTATCGATTTTGTCAGATTTTTTTAATTGGATCAAAACTTTCTCAATATTTTTTTCTTTTTTTATAAAATAGATAATCGAAAAAAAATTTCGAGACGAGGAAAAACAAAAAGTGCATGTAGACTTTGGAAAGTAAAATGAATAGAAAATTGCATTTTTAAGCTTTTTTTTTGGGAGCGAGCGAATTTTCAGAGAAAATGTATTAGACGAAAAAAGGAGAAGACACAATAATAAAAGTGATGTGTGTGTGAAGAAAAAACGAAGATGAAGAAAAATAATAAGTTATATTTAGATAGATTAGGTCAAAAAATGATTTTCGATCTTCTCTTGATTTTTCAGCAGAAGAAAAAATGAAAAAAACATTTCAAGATTTCCTCAAAGTTTACAAAAAAAAAAATAAATAAGGCGATTTATATCATGCGATATGATTTATCAAATATAGAACATTTATTGACAGTTTTTTTGTAAGTGAGTGGGTGAGTCGGTGAGTATAAAAAATGTAAAACACAATTTCCTATTGTAGCTAATCCAAAAAAAAATGAATTTAGAATGGTTTTTGTGCCAAGAAAAGATTCCAATTATGATTATCATCAGCAATATATCCCAATTTATCAGTCCATCCTCGAACCAATGAATCGTATTCTTTTTGTGAGAATTTCGACAAGAATTCTTCCATGTTGTTTTCGACGCGAGATCTTTCTTCACCGAGGATTTCTTTGAAGCGGGGAGTCAAGTTTTCGGTGTAAATGTTGGTGAATCCTGTTGATTGAGCGATCTGGAAATTTGAGTTGGATTCAGGCCTGCAGGCTTTGTTATCAAAAAAAAAAATGCTGAAATTCTGAACTCAACAATTTCAACAATTTTTCAATTCCAAATTTACCTGTTCGATTTGTTTCAAATTCTTCAAGAAATAATGTCTTTGAGACACGTATGACTTGAATTTCTCAGACAATTCTCCGTATCCAGCTCCATACATTGTGATCAACACTTTTCCACCTGGTTTCAAAGTGTCCTGAAATTAAAATTTGAATTTCCAAACCAAAAATAAAATAAAACACTCTGTATAAAAATGTCTCACATAAATTCTCTTGAACAAATTTTCAGTTCCAGCAATGTGTTGAATACAATCTCTTGAGAAAACATAGTCAAATGAATTTGGAGCGAAATTGTTGACCAAAGCATCAGTGATGGAATAACGAACGCGAGCATCCTGAAAATATTAGTGTTCTAATTGTAAGGAGTATGCAAATTTATCTAGTGTACCTTCTCTTTTTCAATTCTTTCCAAAGCAACAGCGAGCATATTTGATGAAAGGTCGATTCCGTGAACTTGAACTCCGAATTCCTGAAAAAATTCTTTCAAAAAACATAACAAAAATTGAACTTCTTACATCGGCAACTTGTCTAGCTCCTCCACCAATTCCAACACCAATATCCAACATAGTTTGCCCGGCTTTCAAATCTCCGAATCTCTTAATAATTCTCAAATTCTCCTCATAACCTCCTGGAGAAATGAAGTTATCTCCGAAAATCCATTCATACGCATAAATTCCAGTATTTGTATATTGAGTTTTGTCCAAAAAATCGCGGAAAGTGACAGTTTCATCAGTTGAGGCGGCAAACTCTTTTTTGGTGAAAACCCAGAAAAAGTCGAGATAGTTTTGACGAGTGTAAATTGAGTTTTCAACTTGATCAACTGTATAAAGTTCGAGGCCAGAGTTTTTCGAATCAACAGTGGCTCGGAAAACATCGAAATAATCAGTGAGGCGAGCAACGTGTTTTGGGTCAGTGTGAGATTCTAAATATTTAAAAAAATTAGGATTACATTCAGAAAAATTCAAAAACTCACGTAAATCCTCCCGAATTACAACAACTCCTCCGAAACTTGTAGCTGTTAACACATTTTTCAAGAATGTATCCAATTCTTCGGCATGGTCAACAATCTAAAAAATGATAAGGTTATCATTACATGGAAATAAAAAACATTCTAATAAAAAAACACTATTTTCGCTGATAAGTCTTGTTCATTTTTCACGTTTTGATCTTGATAAAAGTTACATCAGTCGAGAAAAAAAGATAAAAGACCTACCGATCCCAAAACCTTGTTAATCACAATAACATCAGCATTTCGAATTGTTGAAAGTTGTTCGAGTGAAGTGTGAGAGCTGACTTTTGAATTCACAAACAATTCAGGGAAGACAGTTTCGAATCTTGAACTGGAAAAATATATTTCTTGCTGAGAAAATAATTTGGGAAGACTACGGTGGAAAATGCTGTGTGTGAAAGTTCGTGAGTGTGTTTGCACATTTTCTGAGTCTCTTTGTTTAGCGTGATCTCTTTTTTAAATCAAAAACTCAGAAATTTCCTACAATTCAGCAGAAAAGCGTGATTCTGCAACTCTGGCACACAAACTGAACACAAGGAAAGTATGCCAGGGTTGCAGAATTCATAAAATGTTCCCATGTTTCAAACTCACGCAGCATTTGTGCATTTTGTGACAATTTGCACATTCCGAATAGTTTCTGGTTGGAAATGGGCGGAGCCAATGAGAGCATTTTGGACAGAGTGAGTGATTTGACGTTGAATTGAAAGAGACATGGCTGAAAAATATCGATAAAGATTTGAGAATTCAAACAATCAAGAAAAGAAAAATGCGGTAGCCGCCGTAAAAAAAACAGTAGAAGTGATTAGAATCTTCCGATCTAATATAATAATACAACGACCTTTCCTTTTATCATCACACCATTTTCTCTAACCGTCTCTTGTTCTCTCGCTTCTTTCATAAAAAAATATACTTCGAACTTTTTCGCGGTGTAGCAAAAGATACAATTTGTATTTATTTCGAGATCAATCGACACAACTTTATTGAATAACAAGAATTCAGAAAAAAAAAACAATGTAAAACAAAACTTTTCACACACACACAAATTATAAAAACAAACAAAAATAATTATTCAAGCCAATGAGATTGATGCTGGGTCAACTAATCCACTTTCTTTTGGTGATGGTTGTGGTGTTGAAGGTTTTGATGGTGGTCCGCGAGAAACGGAAAGTCCGCCAGCAAAACGAGATTGTGGAATAACAGATGGGCGAAGTGAGGAGGAATGTGAAGAAGGAGTTATTCCTGTTCCAGAAAGGGTTTGAGATCGATAACGAAGATCGCCACGTTCAATTGTGGTATTTGAATCAGATGAGAGTCGCTGTGGAAGTATTTCCGGAACTTGAACTCTACAAAAAAAGAGTTAGCGGGAAAATTAGATTATTTTGAGTATAGTAGAGACCACCCACAACGTTTTTATTTTTAAATTTAATATATATTTTTACGCAACTAACCTTTTCATCAAAGTTTCTTTGAACTTGAGTCGAGCATCAACCGAAGGAGAATTTGTTGATCCAGTCAATTGCGAATAATCGCTGAAACATTTTTTCGTTGAAAAAAAATCTAAAATTATAATGTGTTTGAAATTCCTTGAAATCAATACAAAATTTCCTGGATTTTATATCAGCAAATTTTCAACATTTTGTTTTTCATATTTTTCAATTAAACATGACAAATCCAAGTTTACATTCAAAATACAAAACAAACAATTTCGGTTTGTTTTTTCAAACTCACATTTTTCTTTTTTTCGGCAAAATTGGTTGAGCCATTTGTCTTGGAAAATCATCAACTCCAACAGCAACAGTCGCTCTTCTCGCAGCCGCTAAAATAGGCGCTGCTCCTTGTGCCATTGCCAAATGTGCAGGTGAAGGTGTCAAAAGTGTCGAAGGTGACGGACTCGGAATCAACGCCGTCTTTTCACCTCCTTTGCAAATAACCGGATCAATTCTCAGAACATTATTCAAATCCATCGGGAATAGTTTAGTTCTCTCCCAATGTGTATCATCCAATTCAAGGAATTTGATAATTTTCTCAAAAATCAAGCGGAACACAACTTTTTGAGTGATTCCAAGTTTCGAGAGAATATTTGCAGGAACAATGAGTTCATCATTCGCATGACCAACAACAACAAGTCCACTTGTATCTGAAATAAAAAATATGAAACCTTGTTGAAATAAATTAAATTATCTATTAACTTACTCAACATAGACGATCTCAAATCTTTCATTGCCACATTATTAAAATGTTCGCCTTCGGCACCAACAACAAAAAGAGTTGGACAATAATTCAACAAAATATCATCATCAGCACCTCCACGTCTTCCAAATTTACCGACAACTGGAAAACCAAGTGAAATAATCGCCGAAATTCCATTGACATTATTTGCAGCAAAATGAGCGGCAAAAGTTGTCCAACCATATCCAACAAGAACAATTCGGCAATTTGAATTCGCTTGATATTTTTGACGAACCTATCAAATTTCAGAAATATTATTAATTTTTCTTTGAAAAAAACAACCTTTTCACATATAACATCAACCAGATTATCGCAAGTATATTCAGCAATTGTAGCCGAATCATCATTATTTTCATCATTTGGTTTGATAAATTCTGAATCGGGATGTCCAATTAATTTGAGCCATCGGAATAGATATTCAAATGCTCTTGGCTTATTGTAGAAATCCCCGACTGACATCACCGGGGTCACAAGCAGAAAAACCACATCTGATTGACAATTGCGAATAATAGTTCGATCGATTGGATCTGCTTCTGGATCAAAACTTTTTGTAGAAACATGATTCAAAATAATTTTTGAGACTTGTTTCCAAGTTGGTGAATCTTTATATTTATCTTTAACAACAAATCCAATGTAGGAGGAAGTCTGAAAACAAAAATAATACCCCTATGCTTTTGCTCTTTGAAAAACTAACCATCGATTTAGCATGTTTCAACAAAACCAAATAAGGCGCCAAAAAGTGAACTGGTAAATGTTCGACCAAAAATGCATGAACCCAACAAACCGCATCTCTTTGTGGAACATCAAACATAACAAATGCATTTTTGAGTTTCTGTGCATTGAAATTTGTCGAATTGAAAATTGAAGATTCTCTGGAAATAAAAAATAATTTAATTTAATTTAAAACCTAATTTTTTTACATGTTATATTTTTTCACACTTGGCGTAGTTTCGAGAAGATATTGTGATTTGATGACATCAACAACAGCAATAAGAATCCGCATTATTCTTTCAGGTTGTTCGCTGGCAGCTCTGAAAATGAAAACTTTGTGATTCAAATCCACAACTTCCGTGCGCATTTTAAATCTATTTTTGGAAATGTTCACAAACCTCTCAATAACATTTGCCAATTTATAATCAGTTCCATCAGAATTCGTTGGTCTTGACATGATTTTTTCAATAGCATCAGCGGCTGCCAACGAATCACCGTGACATTTCAACATTATATTAACATGTTCTTCCAATAATTGTGCACTGTTCAAACATTCTGGTCCTCCAATATCAATTTCTTCATCACTTTCCGCATTTTCTTGACCAACTTCCATTGTTGTTGCAGCTGATGATGTGGTTCTAAAATCAAACTTTCAATACTCATTAATGTTTTTTCACACTTACGGATAATCAGATAACAATTCATAAAAAAATACATCATCTGAATCGGTTGCAACATTCTTATTTGTTTCATCGTCCATCAATTTGATTCCACATTCAGGACGATTTTTGACATCTCGTTGAATCATATAATCATCGAGTGACTGTAATAAAGAAAGATAAATATGATTTTTTTCAGAGAATAGAATAATGGTTACCAAAAAGTTTTCTGACCTTTTTTTATTTAGATTCAAGAATGCAAAATGATGCACGTTTGCAAATATTACACGTATACGGTGTTTTTAGGTCACGCTGAAATATGTTTTGTCAAAAATCAACGAGCTTTTCATAAAACAGTGAATTCGATCATTTCCAATTTTAAAAAATATTGAAAAACGTGAGTTGTATTCGGGATGGTCAACGGCAATTTTTTTCCCCCAAAACCTAATTTATGAAATGAAATGAATATCTTACCAATGGTAATTTAGTCTTCTTTTCACTTTTTTCTTTTTCCGTAGCTGACATTTTAACTCGTTCTTCAGTCATCAATTGTTCCATTTCCATATCAAATTCACGTGCCAAAAAATCGCGGCCATCTTGTATTTTCTTCTCATCAAAACCTTCACTAACAGTTTCTTTCGGTGTTTTTGGTTGTGATCCATAAGATGAACCATACAAATAATCATCACTTGTCACTTTTGGAATTCTCTTTCTTTTCGTGCTGTTTTCCTCATTTTCATATGGTATATAATTTGAAGAAGATGGTAAATTGAGTGGTTTTGACTTCGGAGTTCGCATGTCAATTTCAAGACGTTTTGCTTCAATTATTTTCCGTTTTTCAAAATTATCTTCTCGTCTTCCAGCTTTTGTCTTTTTATAATCTGTTGCAATGAAGGCATGTTTAGCAACGCCATCTGCACAAACATCCAACATCAATTTATCCAACACATCATTAATAATATCATTAACAATTACTTCTTTACCTTAAAAAGGGGCAAGTCTTTGAAAATATGTTAATTCAAACACTCACCATCTTCAAAAACTGTTCCCGAGATGAATTCTTTTTTACTCGGTCTATATCCTCTCAAACATCCAAATCTGATAGTTGGTGGTCTTGCTACAACAGGTTTAGGTGTGGGTGTTGGAATAACTTGTTGAGATTTGGCAAAATCTTCTACATCCACTTTTGGCTCAACTTCAGCACTTTTTCGATTCATTGTCGATTCCAATACTTTTTTAATACTTGGATCCATATCGAAATCATCACCATAAATACGATTTGGTTTTGATCGGCGATTTGAAGATCGAACTATAAAAAACGAATTTATAAAGATTAAAGAAATGAAACCGCTGAAATTACCTGGTTGAACAACAGCTGGAACAATTGGAACTGTTTTCTTTTTTGGTACAATTGGAATTGGAACCGGTGTCGGTTCTTGAGGGGCATTAGATGATGTTGGAATATCAGCTTCAATGTGTTTTTCTTCTAAAACAACTGGAGGTTCAACAATTTCCGGCTCTTTTACTTCTTCTTCAATTATTTCCACTTTTTTATCTTCTAATTTCAAATCTTCTTCCTCTTCTGCAACAACATCAGCAGCCGGTGATTCTGTTGTCCTTTTTCGAGCCAAACTTCTTCTTTCACTGCTTTTCGAAATTCCCATCCTTCTTTTTATTGCAAGAGCCGAGTTTGGATTCGGGCTGGATACTTCTGGCTTTTTTGAAAGATTCGGAGTAGACGAAGATTCTTTGGCTTTAATAGTGGGAACCTTCCGAATAGATCTATAAAGTAATCGTTTTATTAGACTTTTTTAAATTCTATAAATATTATGAGCTCACCTTGAAGCACTTGGTTTACTTTGTTTTACTACTGGTTCAACATGTGGAATTTCCTCTTTCTTTTTTTCCTTTTCAACTGTCTTCACTTGTTTTTCATCCTTTTTCTCTTCTTTTTCATTCCCAGCTTTGTTCTTCACCTCTTCCTTTTCTTCTTCTTTTTCCTTTTCTTCGATTTTCTCCTTTTCATCAATCGCACTTTTTCTTCGAATTCTTCTATTATTTCTTGCTGTGTTTTCGCTATTCACAACATTTTCAGTTTTTTCCAAAACCGAGCTTTTTCGTGAATCTTCTTTATTTGTTTCTTTTTTCGATGATTCCTCTGCATCTTCTTGATTTTTCTCCTTTTTTTCCTCAACCACAACTGGATCTACAACACTTTTTCGATTTCTTCCAGTTTTCTTATTCGGCGTCTCTTCTTTTGCCTCGTTATTTTCAGCAGAAACACTTTTTTGGACAGATTGTTTTTCCGGTTCGACGACAGATTTTGGTGTAGATTTTGTAGGGGTTTTCTTTTTCAAATCCACGACTGTGACTTTTTCAACTTTCTGGAAAATATTGATCAATTTTAAATATTTCAAAAGTTATTCATTTTAACTAACCTCTTTAGTTTTCGAAAGTTTCGCGACAACAGAAGGAGAAGCAAGTGGAGTTGATGATGATTGCTTCTGAAAATTGAAAAATAAAATTAGAAAACGGTTTGAAAAATTTACATTTTGCTTCGGCGTTGAATTACGTTGAGCAGATTGAGTAGGCGTTTTGATTGCGCTTTCTATAAAAACAAGTTAATTTTTAATGTATAATTCAAATAACTCACTTCGAGTAACTTTTTTGTTAGCATTTTGAGAATCAAAAAAGTCAGCTGGGAGTACAAATTCGCAGCGAGCTTTCGGTATATAATTCAATAAGTCGGAAAGATTACAACGTTTCACTACTCTGCCTCGTCCAGCAGTAGAAACACCTGTTGAAGATCTGGACTTCTTGGTTGGTTCTGGAGATGGTGAATATCTTCGTGCTGTTTTTACTCTTTGTCGTTTTGAGGAGCCAGCATCTTCTTGCTCAGCAGTTTTGTTTGGTGTAGAAACTTTATTCGGGGTTGCTGAAGCAGCAGTAGATGTTCGTTTGCTTCTTGTTGATGCGGTAGAACTGCTCGGCCCTACCGAACTGAGATCAATTTTCAGGTCTAACAAGTCCATTTTCTGCAAAAAAAATAATGTTTTTCGAAAATATCAACGGAAGAAAGTAATTTTTATGTTAGATTTTCATCACAAAAGTGTTGTGAAACGTCGGAAAACAATAGAAAATGAAATTAACATTTATATTTCATGATAAACACACAAACAGCAGGCGCGAAAAGAAGAAAAAAACGAAAAAAAAACTGCGAATGCGTCAGCTTACACAAAACACGCCAACAAATCAAAAAATGCGTCAGTTTTGAATGAGAGCGCTTAGTTTGAATTGAAGTTTTTCTTTTTGTTTTTGTCACTGTTTGTGTTTCTTCGTTTTTTTTATCAGACTCGTCTCAACAGAATAAATATTGACTTTTGCTCGTGCAAAAAGTATTGACTTCTATCCTATAATATTTCAGATGTATTCACCTGACCCAATACTAGATAATATTCGAAAAATTGAGAACCCTCTAGATCGGGCAAAAATGAAAACTAGTTTTTTGAAAAATAACGAGTCTCTGCTGATACCGAAGTTTGTAACAAATAAAAAACCAATGGGGTGAGTATGTTCTACTCAATAAACAAAAAAAAATTGAATAAAATTTCAGTCGTCGAATATGTGCACTTCTGTTTATGAGCACATCATTTGGTTTCATATCTGCCTGGTTTGGCGCTACAACTTTTGATCATATAAATATGAAAATAGATAACTTTCGTGATTCATATCAGCTGTAATTTTTGACTAGCGCATTGTACATTTTTGTTAAGTTTGAAATAAAAATTGAACATCGTATGATTAATTTTGAAGACAAATATTTATTGAACGTGATAATTTTCTTCGACGTGAGAAGATTCATTTCTTGGTTTTGTTAATAAGGATTTTTGCTGGACTCTGTTTTTGTATGTAGTTTACGGCGATTTGCCAATATTTTCTGCCAAATGCATTGTTTTAAGTATGACTGAACTCCTTTGTTTAGTTGAAAAATATATTCAAAATACATTTCTGGAATATTCCATTTTTCAGGCCGATAGCTTTGCATTTGTCATCATCGGATAATGGCTACGCATCACGTGGGACGAACCAGAGCAGATGTAATAGAAAAACTGGAAAATCGGCACCGACAAAGAAAGATTAGAAACATATCGAAAACTTTGGATTTTGAAGCAACAGAAAGGAAAATATTGGAAAGTAATGATTTGCAACCAATTCATTATGTTTTTGAGTCTTCCAGTCTCTCAAATGATATTCATCAACACTTCTCTAAATTATCGACATTCTTGAATGCATCACTTGATTCTGAGCACAAACATCCAGAACTTGAAATCAATCATGAATCGAAAGACATGAATGCGATATTCAGAAAAATTCGTAGTCTTATGAAATTTGAACATAAAACTGACACTTCAACTCATTTTGAAAAAGAAATCAAAGGTCTTCGAAAACTTCTCTCTGATTCGAAATTGGATGAAAAAATTGAAAATTTGTTATCAAAACGATTGGTTATGTGCAAATCAGATTTCTGTATCAATGTGAATATTGGTAAGTGAAAATAATTTTGCGAAAGTTTCGACCAAACTATTTTGCAGGTCTTCAAAATGTTCTTCTTCATATTTTATTGTCATTTCATCAAACACGGTTACTTATTGGATTAGAAGCTATTTTCAAAAAGAAAATCGATAATGTTATTCATTTTATTGTTAACAATGTATTCAAAACAACTTCGAAAAAACCTGCAAATATCCATTTTTTATCAACAATCATCAAATTATTATTTTTGATCGGAAAATCAGTGGAACTCAATTTAATTCCAACATTGACAAGAATGTTCAATAAATCATCGGAATATAGAGAATTTGATGGTATTTTGAATGATTTGAGTAAAGAAATATTGGCAGGAAGTTCGATAACATTCAAAAAGGCTCTTGTTCGTCTTGGATTCGATTTCAATTTCATTCAATCTTTTATTGATGATTACGATTATACAATAAGTGGATTTCGAAGTTTTTCAAATGGTCTCGTTTTTGCTAGACTTGTTGAACAATTCAAGAAAGGAACAATCAAATGGTATGCAATTCAACAACCAAAAACTCGATTGAGAAAGTTGAAAAACGTTGAAATCGTATTGGAAAGTCTTGAAAATTTGAACTTCAAATATGATGCCGTGAAAATTGTACAAGGTGATGAAAAAACCATTTTGCGAACAATTTGGAAAATTTTGAATATTCAAGAGGTATGTTTTTGGGCTTTAACTATGATGACAGAATAATTTTTCAGGTCTACACTGAAACCCCTCAAAATCTTCGCCATTATTTGTCATTTGATGAACAAATGTTACGAAAATGTCAATTTTATGGTGAAAAATTAAATGTGGATGTTCCAAGTTTGGAGAGTTTATTGGATGGCGAATTATTTGCCAAAGCATGGAAAACAATGGCTTTCACACATCATACAATCGAGTTTTCAACAGTTCCAATTGATCGATTTATTGAGATTATTTTATTGGTGAGTTTTTTAAATTCATTTTCTAAACATCTAAAAACAAATATTATTTTGGGCTGAGAAATATCTCGGAATCGATCGAAAGCTAGCCATTTATATTGGCTTATTTATTCAAGCATATTTTGGGAAACTCGAAATTCTAAATGAATTGCAAAAACATGTAAATAAAAACTGAATCCCTCGTATATTTATATATTGTTCCGATCTCTGTCAAATAGTCACAAAATAAAAGTTTCATTATTTTAAACCGTATTAAAAATATAGATAACCCGGAAAATTTTCGGAATTTCAAAAAAAAAATTGAATAATTTCCAAGTGTCACAATTGGTGTTCTTGATAACTTGTTTGATTTTCTGATACATCAAAACTATCATATTCACCGCCACGTGGTATTTCTGGTTCTGTTGCCAGAGGTGTGTAACTTTGCCGTCTGGAAACAATGAATAATTGATTGAAATTCTACATAGGAGGGGGGAGGAGTGATAAATATTTGCACATATATCAATAATAACACACTCAAAGGGGCACACTACGAAAAAATAGGAAAAAATCTCGAATTATTTGAGATTTATTTTTCTTTCCGATTTTTCAATTCAACACGCCATAACATGCATTTTAAGTTCAACCACGCGCAAACATTTCAATTCTATTTGGGAATCAATCAAATCAACCAATACTCATTTTAAACCTTTTTTTAGTGTTAGAACTCAAAGTTGTTCTCGTTGAAGTTGTTGAAGTGTTAGTGAGTCGGAATGTGGAATTCCGATGAACAGAAGGTCAAAGAGCGCTTCTCTGAACATAATATGAAAGCGAAAATAATGCAAAAGTTATTTTGAACTTAAAAACATCTTTCTGACAGTTCAAATTGTCTTACCTTCCCATTCGAATACTGTTATTTGCATTGTTTACTTGTGAAACATTACTTGGAGTTGTACCACGTTGTTTTGACCACATTCTGAATTTTAACATTTTTATTTTTTAAAGTCAATTTTGGACTCACGAATATGCTCTTGTTGGAATAATAACTTCCCAGAAAGTTTGTCGATATCGGGAAGACATTACACAATATAATACAAAATTAACACATGAATTGAGAAGTGAAAGAAGATCCAAAATATCACCAACATAAAAATAGACATATTTGTGAACATCCGTAGTGAAAATAGCGCAAAGAATTGAAATAATACCTTGTGGTAGTTCTGTTATTAGAAAAACTACGAGAATTGCAACCAACATCAAAGTTGTTCGATCTGGTGTACTATTCTTTTTCTTGAATGGTTTTGTATCTGCAGATGCATTTGATGCAACACTTGTTAATTTTCTTCGATGTCTTTCTGCATCACGAATTTTTCGAACTAATCCGATCGATAAGAATACTAATAAAATACAAGGAATCACTTTGAATAATATACCAATCATCCAAATATTCCATTTAAACAATCGACAATTGTTTCGTTGTGCAACTTCACTAACCGTAAATGTATAAATTGGTTGTGAATAATTGGCACTAAATCGACTAACACATTGTCCTTCTGGTCGCCAAGGTGGAATATCTGGTATTCGTAAGATTTCGTGAACCAGAATATTGGGAACACATAATATGAAAACAACCAAATAAATTACAAAGCATAATTTCCAAGCAAATTTCGGTTGTTGCCATTTACTATTGAGAGCAGCTACACGAAGTGTCATTCTTCGAATAAATGCCATTGCAACTGCTAACCAAAGTGATGTTGTATGAAGTGCAATACTCAATACAACATGCCACAGAAGAAATTGTAGCCAAGCATGTGTGAAAGTTGGAGCGCTAAAAAAGAAATGTTTTTCAACATCTGAAAAACAGCAAGGTCTACATTTGTTTTGTTTTCCTTTTCACTACTTCACAAAAAATATTTTACCATTTTCTATCTCTTTGCAATACAAAATGTACAATATAAACGAAGTATGATCCCATTGTTCCAATATCACAAACAGCCACAGCAGTCAAAATACAATTAACTGCCGAATTTCTCATATTTGGTCTTGATAGAACTGCAACATGAACGAGGTTTGTAAGTATTCCGAACATACAAATAACAACACAAACATATCCATGAATCGGGGAATACCATCTGAAAACAAAATATATATATATGTATATTTTTTTTGGATCTGGAAGCCCAAAAAGATTTCATGACATCATTCATAGGGGAATTTCAAACCCACGTCACAAATTGTCAAAGGATTTTTTTTCTCGAAAAAACGACTGGTATCTTGATTTCATTGTTATTAGAATTTTGGCAAAATAGAAAACATGGTTTTTCCTGAATTTATTTAGATTCGTGTGAAAAATGCTCTTTTGATATTTTATATTGAGCTCTCATAAATTAAACAGGCGTCATACTTATTTTTGTGAATAATAAGTTTTGTATAATGAGTTCTTCGAGCGAATAATCATTCACATGTTTGGTTTTTGATACATTGTGTTCAAATTAGAGGGGTTACTTGAAAATGGGTGGGATGGCTCATTTTCAAGCGGAAAGTGCGTTTTTATTTTTGTTGAACTTACTTTTGAAAATCGGCAAACATTTTCAAAATCAACCGTGTTCCATTATTATTATCATCAAATAGTCTGGCATCTTCGGGACATTCCATAATATTCCCCCAAAAAATATTATTTGGTTATTATAGAATTCTCTTCACACTGAGGCACAACACTCTATTCAAAAACACAGAAACAACATAATTTAATTGACGAGTAGTTGTGCTGTCTTCAGCCTATTTTTGGTTTTTTCGCTGAAAATCATCATTTTAATCATGAAAAGAATACAAATTAGAAAGAAAAAGTTGAGAAAAAGAGCAACAATTCAAGTGAAATACGAATAAAACTTGAAAAAAAGTATATGTTTGAGCACATCAACACAACATCATCAATATAAATATATCAAAGATGAACATGTGTCAATCGAAATAAGATAGTGTGTAATTTGAAGAAACAAAAAGAAGATTTTCGGACTTTGAGACACAGGCAAAAATTGGAGAATAAAAAAAAAGTGGAAAAAGTGGTGGAGGTTGAATCACATGGAATCCCCACGGGACAATTCGCTAAAAATCGAAACTTTTTTTGTTGTTTTTTTTCAACCAATTCATTTTTTTGCTAAAGCTAAAAGATGAAAAATGTTTATCTTGGAATATGAAATCACCTATGAATATTTATTAGGCGGAAGCAATTTCTGAAAGAGACTCATTAGAAAATCTGAAACTGAACTTTTTTTCTGCTTTGAGGTCAAACTATTATTTCATTTACAAATCTGCGATTTTGTATGTATTTTGGGAAACTGTGTGTAATGTTTCATATTTTGTGAAACTACCGTAGTTCGGCCAAAAAACAACATAACAAAGCGCGATAAAATGCTCTAACAAGTTGAAGAACGTACTCGACAACATAACCATCATAAACATACACAGAGCCGCAAAGAGAGATTTTCTTTTTTTCGTGCTCAATTTGATTGTCAAAAGCAGAGCGTTTCCCCCCTTCAACGAATAAATATATGCAAAAAATGTGTTGAAAAAACAAAATGATCAGAAATCTGTGGGGGTTGGAAGAGCGTAAAGAAAAAACATAATTATATGTCTTTATGAAGATACTGTGGGCTGAAGGAAGTTTATTTTTAATATCATGAATCAAAGATTTTGATAACGCTAATGACACCTATTGAAATGGCGTGTTAGAAAGAAACATGAAAAACTCAAGATTCATCAAGTGGAAAGATTTGATTCGGGTTGTTCTATGATTTTTATCGAAATACTTTTTTTCGTGGCAGTTATTTGAAAGTTCGTTTTCAAAGGTGACGAACTTCAGAAAACTCTTGGAATTTTCTTAAACAATTATGAATCGCATGAAGTTCAAGCTGTTCTCAGAATTTCTAGATTTTTCAAGAAAACCTACTTGACATTCTACTACTTCGAAGGTTGTCCTAACTTTTAAGCTTTTCTTTGGAAAAAGTCTCAAAAGTTTGGTCACCGTTAGGTATAGTAATCGAAAAGTGAATTAATACCGAAAAGCTAGAAAAATCGCAATAAAAAACGTATCCTAACAAAATTGTCCTTTCTGTATATAAAAATAATTAACACAACCTGGATGAGAAAAATACACATACACATTGAAAAAAAGACTAAACCCAATGAGCTCGAAAAATGGAGCACATCTGACAATATGCTAAGCAAATGCAAATCGAATTGGCCAACCCAAAAAAAATGTTTTTTTTTCTGCTGGCACTAACGCCTTTAGAATAGAAAAAAAAGATCCTTGGCTAATTTTTCTTTATTAAATCGCCTTATGAAAATAAATAGTTCACGAGAAAAAAGTGGGTGAATGAGACAAGGAAAAACGGTGTGGAATTTTTAAGTATTTTGTGTTCAACTCCAACCAAAAGTATCGAATTTCGTGTGGAAAAAAAAGAAGAAAGTTGTTTTCGGGAAAAAAATTCGTCGACTAGAAATAATAATATGTAATTTTTTTTGATATTTCATTAACGCTAGGGGTGGGCCGGCCACATACGAAAAACAAGGAAAAAATGGAATTCGTCGAACAAAAAAAGGAAGATACACCGAAAAGGAAGATACACCACACACCAAAAAAACAAAAACATACTCTAAAAAATTGGCAACAAAAAGGATTCAGGCTGACTGGCCAGGTCGTGGGAAATCCCCGGATTTTTTTTGGATGAGCAAAAGAGGGAGGGTTTGATTAATGAAAGTTTCCAGGAAGTCTGGTGGGAAAAATATTTTAGCGTGTGTCAAAGAAATTATGCTAAAAGTCACGTTTTGTCGCGAAGTAAACTTTCATAATAGCTTACTTTTTCAATTTGAAAGCGTCCAGATTTTGATATAAAAAGGCTTTTCTGGTCTACTAAACAATGCTTCCAGACGACAAATGAACACAATTGAATACGGCTGAAAACCCAAATTCTTGAAATTCAAAAAAAAGAAAAAAATAATTGGCACATTGAAAACTTATCATAACAACAAACACTCGAATCGAATATCAAAACACATTTTTTGTGTTCAAAGCTATAGATAAACAATTCTCTATAATGAATCTTTTGAATTGTTTCATTAAAAATTTCTAGTTTCAATAGAAAATATCCATGGCTTTTTAATTAAAAAATGAAACATTTTTTCGCGAAAACTTTGAACTCGAATAGAGCTTGCAATGAAAAAAAGCACAAAAAATCCTATCTTCACATGTCGAGAGGAAACTAATTGAATAAAACAAACTAATTTGATTGTCAATCTTTGAGAACTTTGAAACTTCAACTACAAGTGAAAAAAACAAAATAAAGACAAAGCAAATTCAATTGACTCTTCTTTTCTCGCCTATAAAAATATCCAAATGACATCATTTTTATGTTCTACGAAAATTGACATTTATTGCAAACACTCTTTAAAAGTGCGAAAATTATGGTAGAGAATTATGTGAGAAAATGGGCCTTGCTAATTAGATTGAAATCTGAAAAGATTCTACCAATTACCGCTCAAACCAAAATTCCAACCATGTTCTGAAAAACAGATGAAATCCAAAAAATGCAACAAAACAACACGCGAATAAAAGCAATTGAAAAAATAAGAAAAAATGGGATGAGGACGAGCAAAATAGAGAAAAGAAACGGAAGAAAAATGAGAAGTTTTTTTCTTTTTTTGGATTTTTTGGGTGTAATGAATTGAGTGTGGTGGATGGACTACTTGTCATATAATGAAAAAAAACCAGGAAGTAGCTTGGTTTTGAGAAAAATATGTGATTTTGGTGGTTCGAAATCTCGGGGGATTATAATTATAATTATACGAAATGATAAATAGGAATAACTAAAATTGTCTAGTCTAAAAAATTAGAAATTGTCTGAAATCCGATTCAGACATCTCGAAACCCGGGTCCAATTCAGACACTTCTGAAAATAAAAGGTCCGTTTTTAGAATAATCATCCGCCGGAAATAAATGTTGCGAAAAATAAAAAAAACACACACGTGTGAGTCACAGCCTGCGGCAAAAGCCATCTTTTTTTTATTTTCCAGTAGAATGATCAACGGATTTTTCACATTTTCACTACAGTATCCTTATGGATATATGCCATTTTCATTCATGTTTTTGATATATTCTCATTTTTTTTTCTAACTGGAATTGACAGAAGTTCCCGGTAGAAAAAGAAAAACGGAAATTTGCATAGACATGGGAAATAATTTGTTTTGAATGGAACGAATGAATTGAATAAATCAGAAAGAAATCTAAATTGTTCTGTTTTTTTTCAATACGCATTTGATTAGGTTCCAATTTGGATTATACGGATTTAGAAAAAATGCAAATAAATATTTTTTTTTCACAACCGAGAGGCCAGTAAAATTAGATGGAGAAAAAATGTGGGTTGAAAAAATGAAAAATCCAAAAATCTTCTTGCACTTTTTTCTGTGGCTAGACAATGCAACGAATAATTACAAAGAAGAAAAAAGTGCACATATAAAAATTTTTTCTCGTGGCTAAAGAACCTATAAAATTTTTTGAAGAAACTTACAATTAGAGGAGAACTGAGTTTTTCTTACATCAACCTGAAACTTTTCGGAATGATTTTAGAAATTTCAAAAAAATTTCACATTTTTACACGGCGTAGCTCCATTATGGTATTGTCATTCCGAAAAAATAAGAACTTGGAAGAGAACCGAAATGGCCTAGGACACCAAGACTACAGTAGACTTCGCAAAATTTTGGAGTCTATTTGAAAAATAAAATGCGAAATTTACACGTTGGCTATTTGCCAACCAGTTTGATGTGCATGTGTCACGTCATCTTTAGTCTACTGTACGTGAGCGCCAATTCAAACGGGGGTTCTTTTATTTTTGGAATGACAATAATTTTTAGAGCTATATTTATTTCTCTTCTTTAGAAACACCTGAAAATAGTTCTTTGTAAGAAAAAAAGAATGAAACTCATGTGTGATTTTTGATGAGCAAATATATCTGAATGGGAAAATATAAGAATATAAAAAAACTATATCAATTTCTAATGAGTTGGTGGTTTTTATTGTTTTTTTATATCCAATGTGGGAATTATTTTTTGAGCAAGAATACTGAAGTTCTAAAGTTCAATTTTTTGTCTGGCAGAAAACAAAGAAAAATCGAATTTGCACTAATAACTCAATTTCATCCCGTTTCTCTTATTCGAGATTCTAAAGAATTCCAAATTCAAAAAGAAATATGAAGAATGACTGAAATTCGAGCCCGAATTTGAAACTTTTCCAATTTTCCATTGAAACAAAATGCGATTGACGTTTTGCTTTTTGTCTGACATTTCTAATTCGCAGCAAATTTCATCTTTTGTTTTTTTCGGAAAGAATCAATCGGAATTTGTTGAAAGAATGAAAAGGCGTGGAAACAGAATAATTAATTAGAAAAAGCGAACGCGCAAAAGACGAAAAAAAGAAGAAAAAAGAAAAAATGACGAAACAAATGATCTATCATAATGAATATGTATTTTGTTGAACAAGGAACATTGAGGGATTATTTGAAATTAAATTATTTGAGAAAAAAAAACTGTTTTAGGAAGGTCTGAACTAACTATAATATTCATGTCAAGTTATTTGATTTCAATTTATAGTTTATGAACATGACAGATGTTTTTTACAGAAAAATGATGTCTGTACCAAAAAAATTTGGAAACAGAAAATTTTTAGGAACACCCCCGGTTTAGTCATTTTTTCAAGGTTGAGAAGCGGATTAGTGATAATACATAATGTATTTTAAGGGTAAACGGATTATAAATCTGACAAATATTTTCTGCTTTTTGTGCTCAAGATCTGTTCCAATTTAGGAAAGAAGAACTTTTCTGAGAAAGTTGTATTGAAAATCTATGTCTGAAACTGCGAGGTCAGAGTACAGGGCTTCAAAAGGGGATGCGATTTTTTGTTTTAAAAACATCACCGTATTTTATTGGTGTTTTTGGAATCAATGTTGTTCTAACCTAGGATCACAGCTTTTCCTCTGGGAATATAATCATCCCACTGCGTGGTATAATTATTTTTAAACTCAAAATCAATAGGCAGGTGAAACAACAGTAGAAATTCAAATTTACGTGCGAATTTGAGCTTTGCTGAAATTAAAAATAACAGAAATCAGAAAAAAAGTTCCCCCATATGAAATATAATTAGAAAAAAAAACAAAACAACAAAAAAAGTGAAATAAAATCCGACGGAATTCGATTTTCAGCGAACGAAAAAACAGCAAGTATAGCCGAAAAATAAACAAAGAAGACAGATTTATTATCATTTTAAAGGTTGAAAAAACAACAATGAAATGTGAGAATTGTCACAGATGCTCTAGAAAAATAACTCGATTATTCGTTATAATTTGCAATGTAGTATTTTTGAGCCAAACGAATGATAATATAGGCCAAGATGACTGTTATAAAAGCGATGAGAAGAACAATATAGGCGTTTAGCATGTTTTTGAAAAATTGTAAATAGATTGAATCGAATTCACTGAAAATCTGGAAATATTTATTCGAAAACGAAAAATATTGAAAATATAAATGGAATCAAATTCGTATTCAGTGAATTTCTCTATCATGAAATATTACAATTATGTTATCATTAAATTCAGAGAATTTGAATTCCCTTTGGAATTAAGTATATCGAAAAATATTTATTAACATCGCTCAAACTCGAAAATAATTTTTTCATCATTGTTTTTGGGGTTCACTGATGTTTTGATATATCCGAAAGTTATTTTTGAATCTCCGCTTTTAAGCCACACTCGTTTTTCGAATTCAACAGTGAATCCAGAATCTGTCAGATTTTCCAATTTTGAAGAAAATGAATATTTCACCGATGAAATAGTTTTTAAAATTGGGTGGAGATCCATCAAAAAGTCTTTCAAATCTCCTGATTTTCCACATTTTTCATAGATAAAATCGTCATGATAAATTCTTGCAATATAATCGAGATCTTTGTTATCATATCCAAAATCCAGAAATTTTTGAATGTTTTCGATTCGATTTCCAGATGAAAATAGAAATAAAGGAAGAGAAATCAAGAATACAACAATTTTCATGTTGAAACAAAATTGATTTTGTTGATGTTCGCCGACGTTTATAACAAATCATTTTGTTTGGAAACGTGAAATTCTGTAAATAGAAAAGTGACGCACACAAGATTCAACACCTTCCGAATCGCTATGTTTTTATTGGTGGTTGAAAAATTAAAAGACAATGTTAGAAATCTAATTTCTCCGAAGGCATGATAACATAATTAAAAAACCAACTTGAAATTTAGAAATGTTTATTATCTCATTTACAATCATAGTGACCATAGTAATTTATGATAATAAAGTGGGATAATATTTCATTTGTTCTTCTTTTCCAAATCTCTTGATTCTGGGCGAAAGATGAAAAAGCCCAAAACCAAATCTTCGGAAACATTGAGCATTGCCGCTGAATTGTCTTGTTGGCCGCAATAGTTTGGGGCCGAGAAAATTGTGACCAATCTTCTCTCATCAAAGAATTCGTAACCATCATCGACAACTTGATGGCCACGAATAATCAGTTGAAGTCCCAAACGACTTTGGAAAGTTCTCAAGGCTTTTGAGCCGAAAACATAAGAGGCTCCACGTGGACTTGGCTCGTATTCGGCGACAACTGGATCCGGATCAGCCCATGTTAAGTCAGCCAAAACTCCGACATCTGGGATTTCAAGTGGACGTTTGAAAGCAGAGAATTGGTCGAAATGTTCCAAAAGACTGCTTATTCCACCATGCATACACATAATTGTGTCATTTACAATGGCAGTGAATGGAAAGCAGTTGAACATATTCTGAAAAACAATTTATCGTAATTTTTAAAATTATCGTAATTTTTTTTTGATTAACTCACTTGGAAATATTCATACAGTTCGACCGAATATCGCTGTTTCAATTCACGATAAAATCCATAATGGGAGTTGACAGCTCTTGATTCGTGGTTTCCTCGCAACAAATAAATTCTGTCCGGGAATTTGATCTTCAACGCAATAAGAAGAATTACAACTTCCATGGAATAGGGGCCACGATCAACATAATCTCCCAAAAATAGATAATTTCGTGGAGGTTTTTGGGGCTTCATACTTTTTGATTTGCTCTTTTTCGATTGATTTTTCTTTTGAGCATCTTTCATCTCCTTGATTTCTAAATCAGTGATCGGCCATCCATTTGAATCCAACATTGCTAGCAAATCTTCAAATTGTCCATGAATATCACCAACAACTGTGATCGGCGCTTTGATTTTCAGACAAATTGGCTCATTCCACATCATTTCACGAGCTCTCAAACATAGTTCGGCTAATTCATTAGCTGTGAATAATGTCATTGATTTTGCTGGTTGCCAGCGTGTCATCAACTTCAGCAAAATTCGATCGACAAAGCGAATAACCTTTTCTTTTTCAATGACCATTTTTGATATTTCGTATAATAAATAGATAGAAAAATGCGTGGACACATGATTTGAGAGTGCTATTTATAGGCATTTTTGTAGGTCACGTTGAAAGATAATGATCTTTCGGATTTTCTACGTGAAAAAATATATATTTTTTGGAACCATTTTAACAACCGATTTCAATAAAACTACTGTGAACTGGAAATTGTTAGGATAAATTTAAAAATATTCGATATATGTATAATTTCGAAAAGTACAGTAAACATAAGTTAGTTTGTGATCAGATAATGGAAATTGTTTAAATTTCAGAGTGCCGATCCTCGTCTTTGAGCCGGAAAGAAAATAACAAGCCATTATGGAACAAGAGAAACTCGTCGGATTCAAGATTTTCATCGTCATCCTCTTCTAAATCCTAGAGACGAGAAATTGCTGATGAAAAGCAAAAAGAAGAAACCATGTGGAAAAAGTTGGTTCAAAAAACTTATACCCTGTAAAAATTAGTTTTAACTGTTCATTTTTCAGAAGAAAAAAACGAACGTCGAACAAATATTCAATTGAGTGGAGAATTAGAAGTATGGGTTAGATCTACATCACAACGGGAAATCGAGGAAACGTATCGAATGTGAGTTTTTTTTTATTGGCGAAAACTGTTTTATCAGTATATTTGATTCTGTTAATGACCAGTAGAAGCGAAAAATTTGGAAAATATTATGGGAATCAGATTTATGCCTGAAATTTTCCGGTTTTCCGAAAAATTCTCACGATAAATCTTCAAAATAGTCAAATTTTCGAAAAGTTTTCTTTAATAATCAGGATTTTGGAAAAAAAACCTGATTTTTTTCTGAATTGGTAAACAGAAAACATAGAATATTTACTGGCAAAAATTCCCCACCCATGTGCCTATTTTTTAAAAAAAATCTGGCCGATTCTGAGATCATGACTTTTTCTTTGTTACTCTGTTACAAAGTTTACATTTTTACAAAAAGTGTTTTTTTAATTTTGGACTTATAATTGATCAAAAACATCGGTTAAAAAAACACTATAACTAAATTATCAATTTGCAAAATTATAGTTAATCTTTTACCGAATCATACATTTTTGTACTCAAACTAGACACAAAATATTTTAATTGGTTGTTGTCTATGAAAAATATAGGCAGCTAATCAGTTGGAAATTAGTTTTCAAGTGATTTAACAGTTATTTATATTTTCTTTTGAATTTTTATTGTTAGCCACGTTTAAATAGAAAAACTAGTAGAAAAAATAAAATTAATTCAAAGTGTTCGAAAACCACTGGGGAAACACATACACGATACGCACCAATGTAAAATATCTTGAATTTCTCCCAAAAAATGCGCATGGAGAAACAACTACATTATAGTTGTTTTGTATGTCATTGTCATCAGTTGATCAAAATACACTTTGAAAACTAATTGAAAATTATAAGGTGTGGACTAGTAGCTCACGATTAATTTCAAAATTTTCATTTCATTTTCTATTTTTTTACTACGTTATTTTATATACTATTATCTCGCATTTACTTATAACGTACCAATTTTCGAAAACCTATGATTTGTTTTGAGTAGTATCTATGATTTTTTAGTTCACAACATCTTTGAGATTTGAATTTCTGAGTTTTTACAGAGAATTCTTACAATGAGTAATTCAAGCGATAGTGATGAGGTTTTCAATTATACGAATCCAGTTAATTTATCGGCAGCTCTGTTCATGTTTTTGGTAAGTACTGAAAACAATTTTTGAATTTTTATTTGATTTTAGATAGGAAGTTTCGGAAGTGTTTGTAATTTTTTAATGATCTATGTTTTCTTTCGAGAAAAATCTGAGAGAACCTCTTTCAATCTCATTTGTTTTTTCCGTGCTTCTTCAAATTTTTATATTCTTGTCACTACATTTTTTGGCGATTTCATACCGACAACATTATTGTAAGTTCGCAATATTCCCACTTCTTTTTAGCAAATTCCAGAGGATATTCTTTGTATGAGCCAACTATTGAATCATGGATGATTGGAATAACAAATAGTTTATATGTTGTTAATGAATATATCACAATTATTGTTGCTGTCAATCGATTTTGTGCACTATTTTTTCCTATTTTTTATACGAAAATTTTCGGGTTCAAAATGACTTTGGTTAGTTTCTGACGAAATTCCTAATTATTTTTTGAAAATGGTTTTAGTTTTATCTTACTTCAATGGTTGTTTTCCGTGGTTCTATTTTAGTTCAAGAAACATTGGAAACACGTGAGTTTGAATAATCCGATATATTGAATCGAATAATCAAACTATTTTCAGCTGAGGGATGTTATTTTCTCTATTTTGTTGAAATTCTTGCTTGGAGCACAACTCCTGATAAAAAGTGTGAAACTTCACAGAGTTTTCTACTCACCTTCACAGTTTTTACTCTTATTGGTATTTCTGTATTGAACTTTTTGACATTCATGAAAATTATATTATTTTATAAAGTAAGAACGAGATGATATTTTTAAACGGCATTCATTGAACAATTTTTTAGACCAACTCAGGAAACCAGGATAAAGTATCTCGTCGAAAAATTCGTGGCAATATCAAGTTATTTTTCCAAACTCTTCTTCAAGATTCGTTATTTCTAATTGATCTAACATCAACTTTCAAATTAATTGGACTTTATTCGAATAGAATTTGGACTTTTATATGTGGTTCTCTTATTTGGCAATGTCTTCATTCTTTTGATGGTTTTATTATGATTCTCTTCAATGGAAGACTTTCATTCATCAAAAAGCATTTATGGTCAAGCCCTTCAGTTACAAAAATGACAACTGTTACTAGAACTGGATTACAGATGACTGTCGTTCAATAAACTGAATTAACATTGTTGGAAGAAAAGAGTTCACATAGGAACAATAAACATTTTTATCAAGATGTCTTTTTTTGAACTTTTGACTTTTAGATAGTTCGGCCAACAGGTTTTCAAAGCGTCATTAACAAACAATATTTATCACATCGAACAATCTAACATAGTTTTAAATTGTTCCATTTCCCACGTACAGCCAAACTTCTTCTGATATACTTATGATTAATGCTAATTTTCATTTTATCAAAGAACTCTTCATTTTGAAAAATAACAAATGTCAATCGAACTGGATTACCGATGACTATGGTTCAATAACACACTTTTTTGTTTAACATGAACATTTTTATCCGATTAAATCATGATTTGAAATAAATAATAATCCAACCTATCGAAATCCAGTGGATAGTTATTTTTGAGTTGTTAAACAAATGATGACGTTGAAGTTCTCATTTTTATTGCTTGTCTTTTCAACAAGTCTTGCTTCTGCATTGACTTCTTATTCGTCATCATCTTCTTCCGAATCAGATTCGTATGAGGACTATGTTCAAAAACCTTTGGTCAGACATCAAAAACGTATCGATCCTCCTAAACCAAAAGTTCGTTTTTCCTGATCTTTCTTCCAATTTTTACTCGTAATTTTCGTATGTTCTGAAAATAGTTTTGATTGTTTAGGTGACAAATGAGAAGACTCAAATCAACAGTTTCTTCGATCGACCAACTCAAGAAGAATTGAACACTTATGACAGTCAAGTCAAAAATGATAAATTGAAACAAGTTGAACTCTTTGATCGTCCAGAATCTGATGAAATTAATGCATATGACAAAATCGTGAAATCATCTCAAATTGCACCAGCCGAAGAAAAACAAGAAAACATCGATGACGCAGATGAGAAATTGATGTTGGAAACACTTGGAAGATTATATTTAGCTGAAGGAAGTCGTGGATCAGCAAGTTATGAAGATGAGGATAATTCACTTTATTTGGTTCCATTGTCCGATTATCAAGAAACACCAAAAGTTCAAAGTAACAATAACAATAACAAAAATGTTCTTGTTAAAGTTAATAATTTCAATGTAAGTTTTTTTTCTATAATGGATCAATTCATCTGAAGAAAAAATGAATTTCGCGACATTTTTTGTCGCGAAATTGCAATTCGCGAAACGACACGAAATTAATAAAATAAAAGAGGAAATTCTTTTTTCGTGTGTTGGGTCTCGCAGCGATTACGTGTCCCTTTAATGTTTCTCCTTTATTTTTGTGTTTATTTCGTGTCGTTTCACGAATTGCAATTTCGCGACAAAAAATGTCGCGAAATTCATTTTTTCGTCAAATGAATTGATCCATAAGAGGATTGAAACAAAAAATGTTATAGGTCAAAACTAACGTTGTTGGAGATATCAAGGTGAGTGAATTAATGTTTTTTTTTTATATTAAACTGTTTTTTTCAGAAACCAGAAGATAAACCAAAAGATCAACCATTGCCACCACCAGTTCCTCATTCAGATTCTCGTTTCGTATATCTTCATCTCAATCTCATCGATTTTTTGACTGTTTCATTTATTCTTGCATTCTTGTTCACAATTATTAGAAAATCATACAAGAAATGTTTCGCCGCCCAAGTTCCACCTCCACTTCCAACAACAGCAATCCCACCACCACATTATCTTCCAAATTCAGTTGTTGTTGAAACAACTAAAAAAGTTCCAGTTTAACTAAAACATATATTAACTAAATTTTATTCATCATAAATCATAAACTCTTTTTATTTTGATTTTCCATGCATGCTGGCATAACTTCTTGATGTCCAAGAAGTCGAATAACTGGATCAGTGAACCAAGTTGGTAAAAGTGATAGAGGAACATAACCAAAGATTGCATCCCATCCACAATAATATCTATGACGTGGATATTTTGCAGTTAGAGCATGATAATAATTGTCAACTACGTAGTGAATTTTGTCGGTACTCAATTTATGGAATGTCTCATTCCATCGATTTGCAACTGAAAAATGTTACCAACATATAAATAACTTTCACAAAAGTTGATTTTCTTATCAGTTGAATTGAACTTACAATAGTTTTTGAATTTTTCACCATATTCCACTTTTGTTTCTGAATCAACATTTGACCAAACATGATCAACTCGTTTCAACATAGCAGTTTTATCCAATAATGGAGTTCTGAATATTCCTGGTTCAACAATTGAAACTTTGACATTGAAGTTATATAATTCTTGTCTAATACAATCCATATATGCAGAAGCTGCAAATTTAGAAACAACATAAGGACCAGCTGCTGGAGTTGATAATCTTCCATTCACTGATGTTACTGTCACAATACGACCCGATGATTGTTTTATCAATTTTTTAAAAGCCTAGAAAGTAATAATATTTATGAGTTCTGTCGAGAAATTTATAACTCACATGTGTAACTCTGATAACACCAAGTGTATTGATATCTAAAGCATTTTCATAATCAGCTAATTTACACCAATCATCTGGTCCATAACATGAAAAAATTCCAGCGTTGTTTACAACTCCCCATAATTTTATTGATCCTAAATTTGATTTTACATATTCGGCAGCTTTTTGAACTGATTCATCTTTGCTGACATCCAATGAAACAATATGTATTTTTTCTTTATTTTCAACTTCATTTTTCAATGTTTCACCAGCTTTTGGGGTTAAACAACCGGCAAAAACAAGAAATCCATTTTTGACACATTTTTTGGCAAGTTCTCTTCCAAATCCCGTATCACATCCAGTTATGAATACTGCTTTATCTGTCAATTTTCCTGAAGCCGGTAATAGTTCCAAAATGTATCTAGAATAAGTTAACACTTTTTTGAATAGAAAATCAAATGACAAATTACCTGACAATATTCCAAATGACTACGAATCCAACAAAATGCAGGAAAAAGGCAATAATCCCAGAAATCATGCTTGCTTCTGTCAAAATACTTAACTTTTTTCAAAAATAACGCAACAAAATAGAAAAAAACGAAAGTGAAAGTATCAATAATTAGACAAACAGCGACCTTGGAACTTTAAATATACTTTTTTTATTTGTACAAAAAATAAAAACAGGACATTATTCTCAATAATTGTTTTCGATCGAAGTTGTATTATCATTCGTAGTTTGGTATCTGCAAAACAATCAAATGTTATGCAAGTGTTATCAGATAATATTGGAATAGGGGCACTTAAATAGAGAATGAGGCGAAAAGAATCAAGTATAGGCTAGAAAATAGGTTAACCTTGTTGATCAAAAAACACTTACTCTGTTCCCGAGCCATCATCTGATTGAATGTAGTCAATCACTATTCTGAAAATTAGAAATTTTGGAAACAAATGAATTGAACATGAAAAAAGAGTTTTGAATCGGGTTCTATGAAATTTTGAATAAAATTTTTTTGACATCCTAATGCTGATTCGGGAGTCAGATTCAAAAGTTCCCAACAACTTACTCGGCTGAAATTCCTGATCCTTCTGCTGATGTTGAATTTCCAGAACCATCATAGTCTTGTTCAGCTACAACATAAATGACTGGAATTACGTTCTGACTTGGATCTTGATACTGATTCTGGTACATATTCTGTGGTTGTTGTTGTTGTTGTTGATTATAGCTGAAAATCTGATAATTTTTTGCAAACCCAAATTAAATTTTATATACCCTAATTGTGGCCACGACCATACAGGTTGATTCCAAGTGAAAAATGGAAAAGCATATGCGACCGAAATAGAACACAACACAAGAACTTTGAACATTTTCTGCCAATTGTAATTTTAAAAATGAAATTGGTTGGGTTTAAGTAGTGTGCTAACTGTTTGTTTTTTTTTTGTTTGAGCACAATTTTGACAGAAAAAGTAGACCGATGAGTAAGTTGTTTCTGATGTGTAAACTTGGTTCATTGGTGTTGAGTTAAACTCAACAAGCACCGCAAATAAAATGTGGATTGTTCCATTTCTGAAAATTGCTTTCAAATAAATAGATCTTCTGAAAAGGATTAGGTAGAGTTGTCAGAATTTTCGATTTCGAACCGGTGCGGGAGAAAAACCGAAGAATCACGTTGTAATTGTTGATTTCAAAAATAGAAAATAATTTATAAATTGCCACGTCTATAGTTCACGGTCTAATTTTCAGTATTTTATCAAATAAATATTTTTGAGCAGTTTCATCCATTCAAAATCTTTTTAACATGTTTTTCTTACGGTAATTGAAAAGCTGCAAATTAGCGAAAATCAAAAAATGAAAACACATCAACTAAAATATTCTTGAGCACAAACAACTAAATCAAATTACCAAACTAATGTATTTTCGTGTATTCGCAACTAAAAATAGGTGAAAAACGTCATTTCGAGTTCTTTGTTTTCCTTAAAACTTTTTTGGTTTCTTCTACCAAAAAGCATGCATGACCTGCTCCAGTTTTTTCTTTTCTTCCTATTTTTTTCCATGTTTATCTCACCCTCTCAATTCTTCAATCTCCCAAAAAGTTCAAAAACCCTCCTCTTCTATCTCTTTTTGGAGCACACTAAAAAAACGAAAAAATAGACAACAAATAGACTCATCAACTACAACTTCTCCAACCAAAAAAAAAATCGGGGCTTGTTTGAATTTTCGCAAGTTTTTGAGTGAATACATTTTTCTGATTATATGTTGTTGTTGTTTTTTTTTGGAAAAAATATTTATGTTTGTGAGTTTTGTAGGATTCAGTACTTTATTGTTTGAAGCATAGAATTACTAAAAGAGATTCGATGAGGTGGAAAGAGTGGAACTTTTTTGAGAAACCTGATTTTTGAGTACTGGAATTTTTCAAGATAATATTTTTTAGTTCCGGAATTTTTTTTTTGATTTCAAGAAAATTTAGTGTCTGATTTTTTTTTACATGAATTTGATACCTGTTTTTCAAATGGAAAATAGTGCCAAGCTGACCATATTTTTTCCAAAGCGGGTCACTTTTCTAGAAATAGTTTAGTGTAAACGAAAATGAACATTTTCACATATTTTTCTGAAGAAAAAGTTTATATCGCGAGACTTCTAGGGTTTTTATAGTTTCCAACAAAAGAAGTTTGCGATTAAACTAACAAACTTCTCTTCCAAAATATATAATCCGAGTATCAAAAATCCTTCAAAACATACATTTTGTGTTTGAGATGTTCAAAATAGGTCCCAAAGGGCCCATAGAGATGAAAAATTTCGAGAAAGGAAAAAGAAGAGGCGCGTCAGCAGCCAAACAAAAGTATACTCATAATGTATCATTTTTTGTTTCGTTTTCGATATTTCAGAGGTGCACTTTTCCATTCATTTATTGGAAGGAGATGTAATTTAATTTTTTTGGAGAACGCTTTTTGGAAACAATTTGATTTCTTTGTGTTCTGCTGTTGGTTGGTTGTTTTATCTTTAAAAAACACATTTTTTCAAGATTTTGTTAATCTTGGGAATTTCTAATAATCCTCCAATATCTTCATTCCTAATTCTTTTTGTTCATCAAAAATCCACCCATATAATAATAATAATAATTCCATATGTCCTAACCCGTACATTGTACTTACAAATAAATATCTCCAAAAGAAAAAACAATATATAATCTGAATCTTTATTCAATTTCTGTCTGAATGGAAATTATTTCCTGTCTCGAGGTTTTTTTTCATTCATTCAGACACCTTTATTGTTTTTCTGTTTTCCATAAAACCCATTCACCTGCCATTTTTGTTTTTCAAGTTTTTTGGACCACATCATTTTGTCGTAAAATATATGTAAGAAGATCAAAAATTAATACCGAATCTGCAGCATTTTATTTCCTTTTTCATCATTCTTTTTTCCTCCACAATGAAACCTCATTTCATTCCAAACCACCCTTGAAAACCCATAAAACTGAAATGTTTCTTTACTTCGGTGTTTTTTGTGGTCTTCTTTCTTTTTATGCTCTTTTTCTCCACGAACTGACTCGGAAACAGAAACATCTCCAACTTTTTGATACTTACAATTAGCAAAAAGATTTTTTGTTGTAAAATGAGAGATTATAAGGATCCTATTACTCTTTTTTTCAACAGAATATGAGTTAATCACATCGCACGTAATGAGCAAAAAAAGCAGGAAAAAAAGAAGAAAACTCATGAATATTTCATTTTTTCGTCTCATCTTGTTTATCATATATTCATTAAATATCATTTTTCTTGCTTTTTTCAGCGTTCCTTGGAGTTTTTTCATTCTGATTTTCTGTCCGATCTCTAGTTTCCGGTAAGAACTAAAGAATGTTTGTTGGCTGAAATAAAGGTTTGAGCTAATATAACGAGGGGACAATATTTCTTGAGAGTTGAGATTTTGTGAAAAACAGTTGAAGAATGGCCCTATCACCCTACCACTACAAAATCTTAATATTATCATTTTTCATTCAGGAAATTTCCCCCACCCAAATTATTCTCAACTTTCCAAAACTTTTTTCTCTTTTTTTTAGTTAAGAAAATTACCCCTTTTCCATATAACCCTTTGCCTAAAATTTTCTGAGCTATAATTATTTTCATATATACTTACATATTTCGCAATTTTCTAGACGCTGAACTTTTCATACCCATTTAATTTTTATGAGTCTAACTCGCAAAAAAATGAATTTTTGAGTTCCTTTTTTGTTCCTGTTCCGTTTCATTTATATATTTTCATAATGCGAATGAGCTTCGAATTTCCAAAATTAATACTAATAATAGATGGTGATAAATAATTCGAAGATCATGAGTATGTATTAAATAATATCACATCATATATTTTACCTGCCCCCACATGTCATTTTATTATCCTCAAATTCCCTTTTGTTTTTGTCTAGAAAAATTTAAACCACACAGTTTTTTCGTCTTTTCCTTTTTTTCTTGTCCAAAAACAAAGTACATAATTATTCTGTTGTTTTTTCCCGAGGTGTTTTTCTCATTCTCTGTTTTTCTGTTTTTCAGAGTTGAGTGAAATGCATTCAGCAAGAATTCAGCAATTTGTTCGAAGACTCCATAGACCATCGATTTCAGCAGATCATGTTTATATTTCGAGTAAATATACTGGAAGACTATTTATTTGTGAGCAAGATGATGTCAACAAAATGATAGACACATATCAAAAAATTGATGACAAATATGCGATTTATGAACAAATGTTTTTGACTATTTTCTTGGTTTGTTATAAAATCTTCCTATTTTTGATATAAACAATTTATTTTTCTAGGGACAAGAAGTCGAAATGGCACTCAGTTTTGGATTGGAAAATCTCGATGAACAACAATTAAAAAATGAACAAAGATTCCGAACTCATGTCACAAAATTTCAAAGATTCATAACTGGAATAATTGATATGTTATCAAAAGGTGTACAAAGTTCCGAACAAATTGTTGAGATTTTGAGAATTGTTGGAAGACAACATGGAAATGTTCGAACTATGAGTTTTACTGCAGAGAAATGGCTCATTTTCAAAAATGTTCTTTTGGAACTTCTTTGTAAGGATGTTAACGTGAGTTGAACATACTTAAATTGAGTTTCATTTCAGTTCCAACCAACAAAAAAAAACAAGACAATTACTTTATAGGAAAGGGTAGCTGCTGCTTGGAACAAATTGATCAGTTTTATGATTTCGGAAGTAAAAGACAGTTATTTGGAACACGTTCGACATGCCAGAAGTTCTTCATGTCCACAAATCAATTCGTATCGATTTATCTCATCTCGATCAAAACGTATAAAATCAAGAAAACATTCAGAATCAGTAAACAAATTGGGAAAAATCAATGATTAGTTGTACACATTTACTGTAATATTGTATGTATATTTTGCTCAAGTTTGTGTGAAAATAATAATTCATTTTTATCTATAAAAACTGAAATAAATAAATACATATTTTTGATAAAAACGTGAACGTGAAACAAAAAAAACGTGTTACAAAAATATTTTATTTGTCATTTTTTATTCGAAAAATAATTGAAAAATGACGAGTCAACAAAGACAATTAAGATATGGTGAACAAGAGGAACATCAACCGGGATGTTTTGAAATATTTTGTGGTGTACTTCGTGCTTGTGGTCTTATTTGTTATGTTGCATGTCCACCAATTCCATCAAAAATTACAAATAAGCTTGCTTTTCATCCACCGCGGAAGGTAATTTTGATTTTTTCCCGAAGAAAAATATTTGTGATTTCCAGGGTCTTACCTATCGAATTGTTTCGAAAAATGAACCACAACGAAAAATCGAAAATATTTCTGAAGTAAAAGATAATGATTATCAATTGATAATTCATAATTTGGCAAATCGAACTGATTTTATTTATATGGAAAGAGAAGTCGAAGTTTTTACTGCCGAGACTGTTTTCAAAAATCATCTGGTGTGTGTAAAATGTAAATTACTTGATCCACCATTGGAAGAATCTCTACAAGATCAAGTCATTCTGTTTTGTCAACCAAATTCATCTGATTTGGGTGGATTTTTACAACCATCAATGATGAACTTGGTTAGTTATGCTAATCATTTTCAAGTTGATATGTTCGCTTTTGATTATTCTGGGTAAAAAAGACACATTTGCTAAATATATTATTCACAAGAATTTTTATTCAGATATGGTTATTCTTCTGGTTATCAATGCGAGAAAAATGTATACGCTGATATTAGGGCAGTTTATCAAAAAATCAGAGAAACACATCCAAATAAAAATATTGTATTGATGGGATACAGTATTGGTACAACAGCTGTGATTGATTTGGCCGCTGAAAATCCTGAAGGTCTTGTTGGTGTTATTTTGGTGGCACCATTAACTAGTGGATTACGATTGGTTTCTGCAAAACCGGCTGATCCAAAAACGTGTTGGGCAGATTCATTCAAAAGGTATTGATTTGATTTTCGATTATTTATTTTGTATGGTTTTTTTAGCTATGATAAGATTGGAAATATTGAGACACGTGTTTTGATTTGTCATGGAAATGTTGATGAAGTTATTCCACTTTCACATGGAATGGCATTATATGACAAATTGAAGAATCCAGTTCCACCTTCTGTAATTCACGGAGCTGATCATCAAACAATTTTGAATGGAAGACATTATCAAACATTTGATCGGATTTCGTATTTTTTGAAAAATGAAACAACAATTTCAAATAGATCTACAGAAGTTATGACAAGTCAAAGAATTGGTTTTGACTGATTTATTTATTTGGAATAAAAATTTGACTAAAGTGTTTCAAATTACATAGAGTGTGCGCTATTTCTTCACCCAAAAAGTCCAATCAGATCTTCCAAATGTTTCAAGTCAAATGTTTGTATGATAGGTTTGCTTCATTTGACTAGAAAAAGAAATATTATCTCAGAGAACGAAGTCTGATAGCCTACGAGAAAATGGAAAATTAAGAGAGTTTGATATCTTCTACTTTATAACCATCAAATGCCAAATCCATAAACTTTATTTTTTTTAAACTTTCATGTCTCGAATTTTTTTTATTTATCTTTTTAATAAAATCCCGACTGGATGGTGTCTCGGTCATCGATCGAGTCGATGGAAGCTGGATTTTTCAATGGGCCCCTGTTCTCATTTTTTGTATGTCGAAACTTTGGACATTTTTGATTTTTGCCCCTTTTTTCCGAAAATCATAAATACCTTCAAGAACGTTCAAAAGGATTCGATCCTGGACGTTGTGAACAAAAAACACGTGATCTAACCACTTGACTATTTCTGACACAAAAAAATGAATGCTCGAAGAAAATATTGACGTGAGAAAAAATATTTCTTTTAAAAAAGGACATAGATTATAAAAGAAAAAAACAAATTCAAAACAAACTCGAAATCGCGTGCATAAAACTATGAAAAAATTAATCTACCTATGAAATATTTCATAGTTTGTTTTTCAATAAAATCTGGAAGCTAATCTTATACCATCAAGTGTAATTCAAAGCTTCATCAAATCATTTAAATATAGTAATTTATAAACAACTCTCCTTTAACATCAATAGTAATTATGAATTAAAAACTTTACCCAATATTTTTCAATGAAGCTCAAATCTCACCTGTTAGTTTTGTTCCTCCCTCCCCCCCAAACCTCAAAATAAACTAACTTGACTTGCCCGTTCCGTGAAAAGTTGTTGATATCTTCGAATGTCCTGTCCAAACGAAACATCTTCTTGTTCGGAAGCCTGAAACTTTTACATTCTTTTTCTCAAAATCTTCGCCTATTCTTAAACTTACATCAGAAAATGGCAATTGTGGATTTGATGAAACCACTGCATTGTGTGACGGTTGTCTCTGAAAAATAAGAAAATTAAAAAATGTACCAAATCACCCGATTAATAACACTTTCTGCGCAGAAAAAAACCAGAAAAATGATTCATTCGAAAAAAAAACGTTCATGCAATAATTTCTTTTCAAATAAAAAACATATCTCTCTCTCTCTCTAACCCTCTCTCCATTTCCCACACTCTCTCATCTACCCTGCAAAAAACAAACAAAATAAACACGCTGAACAACGCGCACGCGGAGTATCGTTGTTTTTCTTTTATTTTTTTCACGACATTTTTATTTTTTGGTTTTTTTCTGGTTTTTTGAGTGGTTTTTTTCAGCGCAGAAAGTATTATCTATGGGGTGGTTTGGTACATTTTTTTAATTTTCTTATTTTTTCAGAGACAACCGTCACAGAATGCAGCGGTCCCATAAAATCCACAAATGTCATTTTCTAATGTAAGTTTAACAATAAGCGAAGATTTTGAGAAAAAGAATGTAGATGTTTCAGGCTTTCGAAAAAAAAAAGATGTTTCGTTTGGACAGGACATTCAAAGAGATCAACAACTTCTCATGGAACGGGCCAGTCAAGTTAGTTTATTTTGAGGTTTGGGGGGGGGGAGGGAGGAACAAAACTAACAGGTGAGATTTGAGCTTCATTGAAAAATATTGGGTAAAGTTTTTAATTCATAATTACTATTGATGTTAAAGGAAAGTTGTTCATAAATTACTATGTTTAAATCATTAGATGAAGCTTTGAATTACACTTGATGCTATAGGATTAGCTTCCAGATTTTATTGAAAAACAAACTATGAAATATTTCATAAGTTTAACTTTTTCATATTTTTATGCACGCGAATTCCATTTTTGTTTTGAATTTATTCATTTTTTTGTTTTAAATTTCTTTATTTTTCTTTCATAGTCTATGTCTCATTAAACTTCACAATTTGTATTCCCAGGCGTAACTTTTTTAAAAGAAATCTTTTTTTCTTACGTCAGCTTAGCTGTGAAAAATAGGTTTTTCTTCAAAATTTAAATTTAGAATTTTTGTGGATTTTCTGACTGTTTCGCCTAGGGGCACCGCCCCTAGTCTGGAAAAAAATAATAATTCACTTTTACTTGCTTGTTCCCTATGTTTTCCAAAATGTGTTTTGCTATGTATGTATAACATAAAATGGCAATCATGCTTTTTTTGTTCTCGAAGTAAGTATCTATATCCTTTTTGATGTTGATATATATTTTCACATGGCTAAAAAAAACTTGTGCTCCGCCTTTTTCAATTATGCTCCGAGTGTTTTTTCCCAGCTGCTTTTGTTATCAGAGCAGTAGGTTTTTTTCATTAGAATTGTTTTAGAGGTATACGGTAGATAAAGTCTATGGATCAAAGAACAAAACATTGAAAAAAAATCTGGAATTTTTCGAGTTCGCACCAGCTCAGACTGAATGTACTTATCTAAAGTTCATAACCAAATTCCCTATTCATTATCATCATTTTATGTAACTTGACTAGAACTTATCAAAAGTTCACACTAGACCTCAGTTTTTTTCATCATTGCGCTTAACTTTCAGAAGATTCAGAGAAAATATGAACACATGGAAATGATTGGAAATCGACATTCCTGAAACTTCCTACCAGACCTTCATATCAACTCACAATCAAATCACAAGGCTCATTGCACTTTTTTAAAGTTCTTCATTTTATAATCATTTTGAATAACTCGAATGATCACAGATCTATGAATCATTTTCATTTTCAGTTTCCCCAAAACTTTGCTCTCCTCTTTCTCTATAATCATCAATTTCCGCAGTTGTTTGTCAGGTTTGGTCTTCTGAAAATTCACACGCGTCTCCTTTCAGAGCGTCAATATTGCCTAGCAACACAATCAGATTCAGATATATTATTTCTCATTTGATAACTAACTGCGAGCTCCCTTTCCCTTTTTTTTTCCATTTCGTTTTCGTTTTCTGAAATTTCTGGCTTCTTGCATTCTTGATGAACATCTGTTTCCAACATTTATATTAATGCATTTTCAGCTTCTAAGAACTCATAAAACAACAATCGAACATGAAAATGTTTATTTTCTTGATGGTTTTGGCTATCAGCTTTATGTCAACTGATAGTTTGACATGTCATCAAGTTGGAGCTGGAAATTTGTCAATTGCTGATAGTTCGACATCGACTGATTGTGGAGTTGGAAGTTTGACATGTGTCAAAGTTGTTGATCTGACTCGTGGAACTTATACAAAACAATGTCAATCGCTTAATTGCACGGTGAGTTGTTTTTTTTTATAAATAAATTCTCCCATAGTTACCATAACGACAGCAATGATTTGATTAAAACTTGAGAAAAATAAATGTTTTCAGCTCAATGGAGTGTCAAATGCGGTTGCTAATTGTGCGAATACATCAACTGTTACTGGAAATATGTTGACTTGTTGTTGTTACGGCGATGGGTAATTAATTAATTTTTGAAAATTGAAAGACTAAATTGATTCAAATTTTAGATGCAATTCTGCTCCACATTCTGCCAGTTATTTGGCAATTCTGCTCACAGCACTTTCCGCAATCGGTTTCATTGTTTAGTCAAACAAGTAATTAATTACTAATTAATTATTATTTTTGTATTTTAACCTCTTTTTTTAACTACAGAATGTGTTTTCCATTCTGGCCCTTTTTTGTATATCATTTAATGAATAAATTTATTGGACACAAACACAACGGGAGGTTAACGGATGTTCGAAAACAACTTGGATATTTGAAATTCAAATTTAACTTGAGAAACAGTAGATATATAAATTTATTTCAAAAAAAAAGCTAAAGAGATCTCTGTTTACACTTGTTATAATAATGAGGACATTAAAGTCTAGATCCATTTATCATTCATTCATAAAAACCTTCTAAAGCTATCTAAATAAACTCGATAGATTACGCAATCATAAATACGATTAAGGTAGTGAAAGTGTGTTGGCAAAAAATAATGGATATGGCAAACTTTCTATCGGACTTCAGTTTTTTCCTCAATTTTTGTTAAAACAATTTATCCGATTCGAATTCATAAATAGGTTTTGTTTCGAATTTCAAACCTATTCTTTCGACAATCAATCAAAAAGATAGATCAATCTCAAATCAAATCAGGTTATATAATTATTAATTTAATTCCAATCCATTCCCAGGGTCAATGATGATAATAATAACAATAAATCCGCCCTTTCAATTTCACTTTTTTATCCGTTTCTTAGCCCCGCTCGACAGCTTCTCGAACTATTCTTTCCTTTATTTTCACTTTTATTTTGTTGTTCTGTTTTTGTGGAAAATTGTGTTGTTCAATTGAAAGTGCGCCAACAATTATTTTGTACTTTTTTGCTCTGATTAGGGAAAATATTAGAAAATTCTGATTAGTTCAGGGGTATGAATTGAAATTTCAAAAACTTTGGTTTGAATAAATTGTCCGATTTTAGGGTCCAAATTAAAATATTTCAAAACATCAAAATACGTTGAGCTTTGGCTGAAATTGTAGCTACCTTGCTCGTATTCTGAAAATCTAACCTGCCCTGATTCACAACATCCAAAGTTTTTGAATTTGTCCGTTTTACGAAAGTTATTATTAAAATATTACTGTAGTATGATATCAATTGTTCTAGTTCTGAACAAAGCACAAGTTTCATCAGGATGAATCGAACAAATCATATTTTTTCCAGTCGCTAATAACATACTAGTTTTTCTTCGTTCCTCTCTTTTATTTTTGCCTCATTAGCTAACTGATCAAATGATAACCTTTTTCTTTTTCTCTTCACCATTCTCTATTTTTATCACAAAGCAAAGCATTTTTTGGAGTGGAACTATAAGTTACAGTTTCGAAAAAAAATCAGATAAATGTTTTATACGTCACAAAAATAGCGATAACTTTTACTTTAATACGATGTTTTCATTTTCTTTTAAATGTTTCCAAATCCATCCTTAACCTATGCACTCGAAATGAAACCGGAAAATGAATGAGGAAGAGAGATTTGAGAAGGAAAGGCGATTATTTTGCGGCCATTTTTTTCGCAACATTTTTTCATAGACTTTAATTTTGAATGTCAGATTACGCAAAGAAAATGAGATGATTGTAAGAAATATTTTCTGGATTGTTGTGTAGTTGTAATTTTTCCTTTGATCTGATATATTTATAGAATGTTTGCAAGCTTTTTTCAGTTCAGTTTATACCATCTTCATCTTTTTAATGTTCAATTTAACTGTTAATGTTTTTTGGTGTTTTTACACTAAATATTTTAATTAAAATTTTGATCTCATAATGTTCATAAATTGGGATTCTGAATTAATCTGGAAAAAATCATTCACAAAATGTCAATCACCAGAAAGTCACATTTGTTTTTAGGTGCCCAATCCCGATAAAAATATTAACTACCTGAAAAGAGTAATTTGGGCCATTTTCAAATACCCCGGCCTCACTTTAAAATTCTCTATATGTCCGAGAACAGACTTTCTATAGTGAAATCATTTTTTCGTAATAATCAAGATCAAGTTGTCTCATCTCACTTCATCTCGTCCAAATTCAAATCCACTTGCCATTTTGTTTCATTTTCTATTCTCTCAAATTATTTTCCTACTTCTTCTTCTCTTTTTTTTCTATTTTTCTTTTCTTTTTTTGCCACCCTGTATTCCTCCTGTATATATCCGCCCTAAAATGTTCTTTCTTCTTGTTTCTTCATCTCCAGCTTCTTCTTCTTTTCCTTTTTTTTCTTCTGCGCAATTTGTTGTATTTATGTATAGTATCTCCTTTTTGTGATCCTGTTCGCGTAAATGAATGAAGAACTTTTATGCATACAAATTTGGATATTTGCCAAAAAACATTCTTGTATTTGGTTTCAACTGGTTTCTTGAACCCTTTTCATAGTTTTTTGATGCTTGTTTGTGTTTCGGCCATTTGCTTTATTGGTTTTTCTATGCGATTTTTCTTGATCCCCTTCTGAATGTTCACTTGGTTTTCTACACAACTTCAAGAAACTGAGAATCTTCTGATTTTTTGAAGAAACTCGGTGAGACCAATAATAAGCTTCAACTTCAAATGTTTGAAAAATTTAAGTTCACAAATAATTTTTTTTCGAAAATTTAAAGTTTTTGGCAATATCACTTTCTAACAACTTTTTTCTATGAATTTATTTATTAAAAAATTAGTCTTCGGTTTCTATTTTCCAATAAGCTCTTAAATTCAATCCAGATTGGATCAATTTTCAGTTTACTCCCTTTTACTCAAGTCAAAATTCTAAACTCGATTTCGAAACTTTATATATTTTTCTTGTATCCTCTTCCTATCCAATCAAAAAAAAAGCATGACTAATAAAAAATCGTTTTACATAATAACAAAAAACCACCAAAAAATCTGGTTATTTACGTAATATATTTCATCCTTTTCTTTATTTGGTCAAATATTCTGACAGCCTTAGATTGATTGATATTAAAAATAAAATCTATACTTTTCCAGATCCGAAATTAAAAGAAGAATAAGAAGGGGGTAATGCTAATTCGGTTACTTTTTCTTGTTGTTGTGGCGATCACAACAATTTCGGTAAGTCAATCAACAACTTTATTTATTTATTTATTATTGTGTGAATATGTCTACGAAATGAATGAGAATAATTAGGCACTTGTCATTGCGCCAAAAACAATATTATAATTGTGATGAGAACTTATTCCTCTCCTTCTCATCGTGGGTTTTTTCCAGACTTCATCCGAAGGGGATGCGCCATATTCACATCGAAGATTATATGGAATTCGCAGGTTGAGGGTTCGTTTTTTTCTGTTTGAATCTGAACGACCCTGAGATTTGAAAAAAAATAATGTGGAAAAAATCTGGATAGATGTTATCCTAGTTGAAAGAATGTGTGAAAATGAATGAAGGCAGATTTCGGAAAGATATGTTTCTAAATATCCTCGGAACTTTTTGAATGGAGAGGGTGAAATGAGAAAAACCTATTTTAAGCTAGAACATTTTTATGAAAGGAATTTTTCTTAAAATGCTCGAATTTACAAACTTTAACTTTAGACCTTGATTTTTCGTCTCAAAATATTTTCCCTAATTTTTTGAACCATTCCAAATGAACGTCTCGAGGTTGTTAAAAATTTTAACCAATACCAAAACTGTTCATTTCTTTTCTAGTTCCCTGCTTTCCAATAAAAACTTATATTTAGCTAATCATACTCTAACTTTTTGTCAGATGCTTCGCCCAATTCCAGTAACAGCTCAACATTCACCAACTCACAAAATCGTCGATCGTCGTCGTCAACCTGCCAAACTATCAGAAAACAGCGAAAGTGAAGAACAGGTCAGTAAAATGACTCATTTTTTCTATGTTGTACAGCAACACAAAAAACTAATACGTACAAAAGTGAAAAGTGGCTAAAGGAACGAATGAAACTGGCTAATTAAATGGCAAATGAGTGTGTTTGGATATGTACTTTCTTTTTTCACTTTTTCATTCATTCAACCTGGAAAAAAATCCAAGCGAAAACATTTTTGGATTGGATTAAATTGGCAAGTGAGGCATTAGGCAGTCAAAAAGCCAATCTCGTTTCGAAGAGAAAAGAAAGTGTGTCGAAGTTCGGGAAAATAAGTGAAAGTTCTCAAAGCTTATCTCGGCTGACTGTTTTCATTTTGATTTCAATTTCGTTTTTACAATGTCTGTTGAAACATAGAGGGGTGAAACATAGAGATAGACAACAGAATTTTTCCGAATGAAATGAAAATTAAAATGAAACGTAAAACAATTTAATTTTAGGAATCATTTGTGCCACGTGCTCAAGTTCCTCCAAGTTATCATCAACCATCTCAATCTTCCGATCCTTCTTCATCGGAAGAACTCCCAGCAACTTATATTGTCCAAACTGCAAATAAGTTTGGCAATTCTTTAGATGATGCAAGAAGAAAAAGAATTGAAGCAAGATGGAAAAGATTAGGAATCAATTTCAAAACTGTCAATTATCCACATCATAATCAAGAATCATCTGAAAATGTTCACAAATATCAAATTCGTCAATTGAATGCTCCAAAGAAATCCGAAAAAATTGTTGAAATTGAAAGACCTGTTACTCAACAACCAATTCTTCATGTTATAAATCCAATTGATCAAGGTAAGTATTTTTTAAGTTTGTATTTTTGTTATGTGATTGATGTGGGAAGCATGTCTATTTATGAATATATATTTCTATTTCTATCCTAACACACAGGTTTCCAACCATCTTCTGAAATTATTCAACCACTTCCAACTCCAGCTGAACTTCCAAATAATGGAGATTATCATTCGAGAACAAAACCAGTGCATCGAGGATTGAAGTTTGTTCAAGAGAAATTGTCTGTCCGTCCACGTTTAAGGATTCGTCGACCGGGTTGGTGTCAGAGGGGGGCTTCTTGATATGAAAGGGGGATAAAGCTGGTGAAATGTGAATAAATGTGCTTTTGGTGGGAATGAAAAATAGTGCTTGTTGTCGGAATTGCGAATTGAAAATTTTTTAAAGAGGCCTAAATATATTAGGAGTTTGATTTGAAGTTTCACATGGTTCTGGAATAAATTTTGAACTGAATCTTTAAAATCTAAATATTTGATTTTTCTTTTTGGTGAAAACGTAGTGAGATTGGCAAAAATGTTACAAGTTTATTTTTGTTAAAATTTCAAATGAGAAAATTGAAATGCATTGACAGTAGAATGAATACATAAATTGTTTGTTAATATTCGAAAATTGTTCCAAAATTTAATAAAATATTTTAGGAGAGAAAGTTGAAGAGCCAATGCCAGAAGATCCAAACTTGACGCCTTTTATGAACAATGCTCGTGCTAAGTTTGGTTACGGTACAACAGTTGCACCAATCGCCACCACAACAGTTTATGTCCCGCCGACAACTCCTTCAAGAAGACCAACAACAACCACAACTACAACTGAAACACCAATTGATTTTGGTGATTCTGGTGACGTTGGTGGAGAATCTGGAGCTGGTTTTGGATTTGGACCAGCTGAATTACCACCAGAGTTCCAAAATGTTGGATTTGGTGTTGGAGGAGGAGATAATGGGTTCAATTTCAATGTTCCAACTGAAAAAGAAGAAAAAGAAGAACCAAAACCAACAACTACTACTACTACTACCAAAGCACCAATACGAAGAGTTGTTCAAAGGTTTGAGTGTTTTATTTTTGCAGAAAAATATTGATTATCAATTTTTGTTTCAGAAAACAACCAAACGCTGATTTTGACAAAGATGCCCCTGCTGTAATTCCACAAAATTCTGGTCTTCGAGCTGTTGAACCACCAAAAGAATTTGGAGGTTCCGGAGGATTCGGAAGCTTTGGAAATGGAGCTATTGGTGGAGGATTTGGAGGCGGAGGAAGTGGTGCAGGCTTTGGTGCCCCACCAGGTCCAGATCCAGATTTCATGCCAGCTGGACCACCTGCTGCGGCTGCAGTCGAAGGACCAACAGAAACTGATTTCTTCACAGGAGATTCTGCATTGACACCATCAAAGGGACCAACTGGGGATGGTTATGGTCCAGCAGTTTTTCCAGGCGGAGCCGCTCCACCACCAGTTCCATCTGTTGGATTAGGAGGAGCTGCTGCTGGAAAATCACCATATTTGGGAGCTGAAGAATTGGGTGTAACTGAAAATCCAGCAACAACTGTGAAACCATCAGCATTGTTGAGTGTTTTGAACAAAGCTGATATGGGATTCAATCAAGCAATTGAACATTTTGAACATGGAACTCCTGTTGAAACCGCTGCAATTGATATTCTTGAAGTTGCACTTGGATCACAAAAATTAGATTCACAAGCAAAATTATTGGGACACGTTGATAGAACATTCGGATTAGATAATTTGCAAAGACTTCAAAGATGGGCAAATACAGCTGGAGCAATGGAAGTTTTCAAAGATCAATTTTTGAAATTTGCCAAGAACTTCCAACCAGCTGCCGATTTATTGCCAACAGTTCCACCACAACTCGAATATCTTTTCAAGACGTCAGGAAAAAAATAGATGATTTTTGATTTTCACTTATGTTCTCATCATTATCTTTGCACTTCACACACAAAACAAAACGGGATAATTTATTATTTTTTCGAATTTTGTTTCATTTGCGCTCAGTTTCTTGCCATGTATTTACTAATTTATTTTAATTGTTTCATCAACGAATAAAAACATTTGAAAAACGAAGAAAAAAAGCACCAAAAATAAGTACGAAAAAATTAACAAAACCGTAAAAGGAATGTGGTATGGCTTATGAGATAAACAAAATATGATTTATTCACTACTATCTTCATCAAGAAGTCCAGCTCGAGTTTGTTCAGCATTTTCAATTTGAGATTGAAGATTTTGAAGGCGGCGTTTGATTCGTTTTTGATCATCAGCAGCACATTGAATGATCTAGAAACAATTATATTGAAAATATGAATAGTTTTTCAAAAAAAAATAACTTACAATTTTCAAGAAATTAGCGCAAACAGCTCCATTTGTTTCCTCGCTTGCACATGCATTCATATAAGTTTGAAGATAGATTTTCGATTTTTCAACATCGGTTTTAATCAAATTTTCAACTTCATCAATCATTGTTGAAACTTGTTCCAATGCTTTTTTCTGTTCTTCATTTCTTGGTGTTTCAACACTTACTTGAACTGTTTGAGTTCTTTTCAAAAGTCGACTTGTTACAGCCTCAATTTCTTCTCGATCACATTCTTCTAGTCTCAACATATTACTATGCATACTTATTTCACCAAGTTTCTTTAATATTTGTTCTTTTTCAATTTCCATTTCAGCTGCTCGTTTTCGAAGTTTTTCAACATCTTGTTCAATTTGATCAAGGGTCACAACAGTTTTTGCATTGAAATCTACGACTGATTGTTTTCGTTGAAGTTTTTTGCCGCGTTTCATTTTTCCTTCGATTGGTGAAGTAAGTGGAGATGGATCACCATCTGTTTCTTGAGAAATTGGACATTTTGCACATTCTGTTTTTCCAATGCTTATTTTTGCGATATTTTCTTCTGGAGGAGTGGATGGTGTTGATCGAGCAACTTTTTCATAAGGAAGTGGAATGACAGCTGGACGTTCTGGTGTCTGAAATATGTACATATTTTTGGATTGAAAACGTTTTTCCGATTTTGGTTTTTTTTTCTCATTTTCAAAAAAATCTATCTGAAATGCTCACCTCAGTTTCCTTATTTTCTCTTCCTTGTCTCGATTGTGCTCTTGATTGTGGTCTACTTTGTGGCCGACTTTCAGGTCTCAAAGAACTTTCCGGTCTAGTTTGTTGCACATTTGGAGTCTGTTGTTGATTCGCTGAATTTCTTCTCAATGTAGAAGTTGGCGATGCTGGAGTTGGTGATCGTCTAGCGAAGTTCGACATTTGTGGATTTGGTGAAAGTCCTCCTTCTCGTCCAAAATTATGAAAATTTGAGAATCCTGGGTGGTTTCCGAATTCCGATGGAAAACGAGGGAAATTTGGCCAATCTGGATCATTATCAAATGCTGATGAAGGAAAGTTTGATGGAAAATCAGGGATTGGAGAACGTGATGGGAAAAATCCAGAATTGTTATGCATATTTTGTTGTTGTTGTTGTTGTTGTTGTGGCTGATTAGGCTGTTGTTGTGATTGAAGATTTGGTTGATATTGAGGCTGAGGCTGAGGTTGAATTCGATCAGTATCAACAGAAGACGATGAATTACTTCGACTATGAGTTGTATGCGGTTGACCGAGGATTTTAATCGGAATGTTCTGAAAATCAAGACTTTATTTATTTGTTTGTGACAATTTTGAAAAAAAAAAATAATTTGATGAACAGAAATATTTTTCGCAACCCTGGTATAAATAGGTCAATCGGAACGTTTATGTATGTGTGAGAAGATTAAAAAGGGTGAAAAGATATGGAAATTTGGGCAAAACTATTTGCATTTTTCGAGAAATAATGTTTCACCGTGAGGAAGAATCGTATTGATTACACTATATTAAAAAACAACTCACCACAATAGGCATTTTTCTAATAGCTTAGCTTAGAGGGCGCTAAAATAGAACAAATATAGGCACTAATTCGATAATAATAATAAATATCACAGACAGACACACTCGAATTGAAACGTATTATTTCTCTTTTCTTGTTTTTGTTTTTTTTTGCTATTTCTCGACGCAATTTGACAGCAGTCGCTTACAAAAAAAATGAACGAAATCGGGAGAAAAAGAGAAATAAAGTTTTGTGTGTGTGTGTGTTTTTACGAAGGAAAAAAAAGAAGACAAATCAATTCATAGTGTCCCCGGTCGGGAACGAAAATTCGGGAGACACGCCCTGTGTGGAGACGCAGACAATTATTATACAAGAAATAGTATGGAGAGATGAAGAGGTTTAGATGAAATGGAAAAAAGATGGTGCGCGATGCTTCTGGAAAATTATATGCTATGGTAAAAGTGATGAAATAATTATGAGGTTCTCGAATTTTCTAGAAAATTCCATGGGTTGGGAAAAAATGGGTTTGGAACGTTTTCGATAAATCAGAAGAATCGAGCAACTTGAAAAGGCGCCTAGAAAACCACTTTCGACTTCTGAGTTCTGATAATTAAAATTCGATTTTTTTGAAATTGTTTTTGGCTCACAACTGGTTGACCAAGATGTGAAAAAAATCTGATTTTCGGCAATGTTTCAGATGTTATTCTAGAAATAAACTTCATAATGGAAATCAAAAGAACAATTATAACATCAATTTAATGAATCGTTATCAAATATTTGCATCTTTAAGGAATTCAAATTTCAAATTCCTTCGCAAACAAAAGAAAATCAAAAACCCCAAAAATATTTCGAAACATACAAAACAACATTTTTCAAATGCCATTTTTGTCATGGCACATAAACACAATTTTTTGAAAAAGGAAATGTTTCTCGAATGAAATGAAAACCTGACCAAAATGAATGGCTAACTGATCATAAGTCAAATCAAATCACTAAAATAAGGGTGTGGTCGGTGGATTGCGAAAAAACAAGAAGAAGATGAAAAAGACGAAAATGAAAATGGAAAAAAAAGTTTTTTTTCGAAAAATGTGAAATACGTGTTTGTTTTACAAGGTAAATATAGTTTTTGAAAAGTTGAAGCTTACCTGCATTTTGGCGTTTTTCCAGAAACTTCTTTGAACACAATAATTATGAAATGATTGTTGGAGAAAAGAAATGAAAAGCAAAGAAGCAAATCAATATGAAACTGAAAAAAAGAGAGAAAAGAGAGGGTGGTTCTTATCTTTTAAAAAATGTATGTTGACCTTTTGAAATGAGAAAAAATAACATGTTCGAAAATGATCATTTATATTATAAGTTGATTAATTACGATTAAAAATTGAAAAAAAACACCAGGGGAGGATTTTAGATATCTATTCGAATATAAATTCGTTTTGATTTTCAAAAAACTATATAGTGGGTCTAATCAACCTTTGAACTATGATGAGTCATTCTCAAAATCCATATATTTCCACCCACGTCTTTTTTTTCGAAAAAAATCCGAAAAAAACCAAAACAAACAACAAAACCATTCAAGTGATTGTCAAACAAATTTATTCAGTTTTTTGCAACCAATTTTGTTGATCAAATATAACAGTTTCGATGTCGCCAATTGTAAAATTGAACAGTTATCAGATCCCTGGATATTTTTTGAGATGAGACTAATTTCACTCTGAAAAATTAGCGTTGAAATTGATAGATTGAGTAAGTTCACTTACCTCAAATCAATCAGAAAAATTGCAACAAAATTCCAAAAATCTGTAAGATCATTGCGAGTTTTTGGATGAGGAAGGGTTACGGTGATTTGACAAACTGGAAAATGTTCCGAAAAATCTATTCCTCTGAAATATTTCCAGAAATCAATGTAAGCAATAGATTCATCAATGTGAAGAGCTTCTGAAAAATATTCAAACAAAAAACATTTCAATTTCAATTTCAGACAAACCGATATAATTTCTTTTCAATATAATACTAGTCAATGTTTGGATATCAATTGAACCGTGATCTGAAAAACCCGAAAAAAAAATTCAATAAAAAATAAAAAATATTACCGAGCTCATTTTCAGCTTCGAGTACCAAATTTAAAGGAATTATTTCAATTAGTTTCGAATTTCCAACATTTATCGGATTGATTTTCACAACGTGGCAATTATCAATTTTTTCCTGAAAAAATTGTCATTTTTCTTTTTTTACATACGTTTTTTGAAATAAATTGAATTATTCCTTTTATCGAAAAATTGTTGATCAAAATACAAAAATCTCAGTTTTTTTAAATGTTGGACTGACCAAAATTATAACATTTCTGATTCAAAATATTTCATACCTTTACATTTTCCTCTAAACTTGAATCACTTGAATTTCTACTTGCGAAAACTATATTACATTCTGATTTTCCACGATTCCAAAAATCAAAATGTTTTCCAAAATCATCAGAAATTCTCTCGAAATTCGGTCGAATATCTAGATAAGCACATTGATTCACGAAAATTGGTAATTTTTCGAATAATTGTTCTGCAGAATCTCTATCATACCACATTAAAAATCGAGTCATACATTCATTTTGTCCTTGTTTTTTCCTAGGAGTTTTCGAAATTTCTAATAAAATCAATAGACATAATAAAAAAATTTGGAGACCAGTCATAATAAAGCGAGACTTTGATGGAAACTTCCGATAACTTATTTTGAGAAAAAAGAGGAAAAATTATCTGCAGGAAGTGGGATTCGAACCCACGCACCCATGCGAGTACCAGAACACCCAGTGTACCTCGAACTCACGAGGCAAGCGAATTGCACGCTTGAGTCTGGCGCCTTAGACCGCTCGGCCATCCCTGCACATTTCTTTTTCGCCGAATTGTTGATGATAGAATTTGCCCTGTTGATATATTTTGGACGTTTTGAAAAGTCGTAAAATTGTTTTGATTTGATTAATAATGATAATAGTGTTATTTTCAATCTATTTTTTATTATGTATACTTTGAGTTTTTTTCGTCTATAAAAAAGAGATACACATCCAATTATACCGCATCAACATTTTTTTCAAAAAAAAAAATTGACATAAAAACTAGAATGGTTGGGTTACAAAAATAATCGTTATTTTATTTCAATCCGAGGTTAATCTTTGGACTACACAGATAAATTTCATGTTCATTTTTTTTTATTAATGAAAAAAATTATATACTTTTTACTTTTCTGTTTTTTTTTTGAAAAAAAAAGAGATATTATCTCGCCAGATTAGAAAAATAAAAAAAACTTGTATTTTTTCAAAATAGTAAACATAAAGTTCATCTTTTAAATGTGAAAATATGGAAAAAACTTGCATGTTAATTGAGACCAATTGTTATTTTCCAGAACTTTTGTGTCTACGAAAACCGAACACTAAAAACTTATCTGTGAAGAAATCAATTAATCGAATTATCCGATTCATTAATTCTAGTCATTGTTTCAAAATTATTGTTTCTTGATTTTTTTGTTTCAAATTTTAGAAGTTTCAAAATTGCCCGTCAAAATATCTGTGAAAAAAACCTTTTTCAAAAAAATTTCAAATAGAAAAACGTTTCTATTCCATTTGAAATCATCTCAGAATTTCAAGAAACAAACCTAAAAAGTATAATTGAATTATCCTTGTTAATTTTATTTCATTTCAAAACCAGTTTGAAATTCAACGGCACATGTTCCATTACATCTTGCCTAAAAATCAGGCAAAAAATAATAACAGTGTGTAACAACTTTGCTGACCCCGCCTTTTGAGGGTTACTATTGTCTCGCAAAAAAGGTAAAGGACAACAAGAAAACTTGTTCAAGTTTCCAATTTTTCTTTTTTTTTTTTCTCATGTTTCATAAATATTCCCGATGCCTAATTTGTGTCATTTGACAAATATTCAGGGTGCGTTTTTCATGGAATAAAAGTTCCAGATTTTTTTCAGAAAAAATATTTCAATATTTACTTTAAACCAGTTGTAAAATCATAATAAAATATCAATTTCTTTTCAAAAATCAAATAAGAAATTTCTGTTCGATTATTGTTCACAGTTGAAAAATGACAAAAACACATCATAAATATTTACCCATTTTCTCATAAATTTACATTTCGTATTTTTTTGCCTACTGTCAAATAACACAGTAATCCGATTGTTAACCGTTTTATTATTATTATTTGGCCAAAGAAAAAACGAGGTGGTAATTTGTCAAATACAAAAATATGAAGACTTTTTGATTTTTCTTCGGAGAGTTAATTTTTATTCTAAAGTTTTTTGTTTTTTTTTTGTTGGACTTCGTGGTAATTTAGAAACGATCCACCAACGATGAAACCTTTCTTGAAAAAAGAATGTATACTTTACAGTATGAAAATTAGCCTGCCTAGTTCAGCCCGTTTCATTTTCCCGCTATAAAAATATTTTAAAACTTTATTTAATCTTGAAGTTTCAACAGTGAACTCATTTTTCCATTTATTTTCGTTGCTACTTTAAAAATGATATAGCAAACAAAGTTCAAGTTTACATTGATACCATTGATTTCTTTGAACTCGAAACTCTATTCAGAAGTATAACATCCAGATTTTCTAATTCTAAGAAAAAATAATATTTTGATAATACTCCCACAATTCTGATAAATAGTTCAATCCACTCATTTTTTCTATTTACTTCTTCTTTTCAAATATTTTTTAATCCTCTCAGCCGATTTGTTTCATTTTTTCACGAACAAACTGAATCAGATCAACATCATACATAGTCTGAACAATTATTACTTTTGTTGTTCCGATGATAGTGAATTGTTTTCAAATATTCATTGACCCATTTCAGATTTTAGTGTGCAAAAGTTCAATCTTTGAAATAAATAATCGGAAACCAGTTAGTTGATGTAAAAATGTACACAATTAGAGTTGCGCTAAATATATTTAGATTGATATTTGCTGAAAAGTTCAATAAGTAACCTCCCGCCCGCTCGCCTACAAACATTCTTTTGAACTTCTTTAAATTCTCAAATTTTCTTGTTTGAACTGGCCAAACATCGAAAAATCTTTACAGCTATGATAACTCGTGTTGGCGACGTTGCTGATAATTCGCCAAGGCGTGGAAGTCCTTCGGAAGTTTTCTCATCTGATATCAATAATATTCACAGATCTCGAAATGATGCCAAAAAACAAAAGTGAGTCGAGAAAAAAAAATCTATGTTGAAATGTTTCTCGGTTTTGCAAAACGCTTTGTTCCAAGCCATGCTGTAGAAAAAATAGCCGATTTTATCTTCGAAACACAATAGACGCAGACAGTTTTCATTTTCCTGTCCAGCCCAAATATTTGCTTATCTTTCCATTTTTTTCCTCTTCATGCGAATATCTATAGATCCCATTTATAGTACTATAATTAATCATGATATTGATGCTGGAAATTTTTTACGCTCTAAAATTTATCGATTTATCAGATCGCGCAGGTTAGTGAGTTTGAATATGTATGTTAGAGAAGAAGAAGAAGCTAGTTAGTCATCATCCGGATAATCTAGGATTTTTTGCTGTGTCTCAGTTTTTTTATCATCTAGTTTTATTTTTTTTATATTACTACTTTTTCTGTCCTTGTTGCTCTACTAAAATGGGTCATGGCGAAGAAGGAGGGTTAGTTTAAGCAGGACCAAAAATTGGGCAAATTTGCTTTGGCCCGATTTTGTAGAGATCTGAATTTAATCATCAGATTCGGACCAGTATTCTGAACAAGTTAGAAATAGTCAGACATTTTAAAAATTTGGTCGAACCTCCTGAAGTTGATGAATGCCAAGCGAAGACCAAAAGTTCATTTATTTGCAGATGTTCGAAATGGGTTGCCATTGTGTTCGGAATCTTAGCTGTTCTATTTTGTTTGTCAACAATTGCCTTGGCTATTGTAGTTGGTATCAAATATAACGAAGACGACAAAAGTAGCGAGGTAAGTTTAGAAATGAAAAGTCAACAAACAAACAAACATAAAAAACTCAGATTAATAAGACCATAGTTGAAATTGATGTTGAACAAACTACAATGGTAAAATATTTTATTTTCGTATTGTGAATTTGTGAAGTTGAAATAGAAAAACTAACACTTTCCAATGTACACGGAATTTTGAAAGTTAATCAATTATTATTTCAGCCTGTTATCCAAAGAGATGATTCTGGAAACGTTTTATTTGATTGGCCACAACCATCTGGTTCATTATTTGCTCATTACAAGAAAGCATCAGTGGCTTCAGATCATGGTCTTTGTTCTGAAATTGGAAGAGATGTTCTAATTGATGGTGGAAATGCTGTTGATTCAATGATTGCGACACTTCTTTGTATTGGAACTGTCAATCCACAAAGTTCTGGAATTGGTGGTGGATTTGTTATGACTCTTTATAATGCATCAACTGGTCTTTGTCAATCTGTAAATGCAAGAGAAACAGCACCAGCTGCAGCTACAGAAGATATGTTTGTTGAAACACCAACTGATTCAGTTTATGGTTATCGATCGATTGCAACACCTTCAGAACTTCATGGATTCTGGACTGTTTTCAATCGATTTGGATCAGGAAAAGTTACTTGGGCGAGATTGTTTGAGCCATCAATCAAATTGGCTCATGAAGGATTCCCAGTTTCATCAAATTTGGCTATGGTTCTTTCTGATAAAGAAAAATTAATTCGAGAAGAACCAACAATGAGAGAAATATTTGTTAATTCAAAAACAAACCGAGTTTATGAAGAAGGAGATGTTTTGAGAAGAGAAAGATTAGCAAAGACTTATGAGCTCTTGGCAAATGCAAGTGATCCAGTTGAATTATTCTATAAAGGAGGAATGGCACAAACAATTGCTGGAGAAATAACTGACAAAGGTGGATTGGTTAATGAAACCGATTTGGCTGATTATGAAACTGTTATCAATGAAACACCTCTTGTTAGTACTCATCTTCCCGGAGATTATGAAATGTGTGGACCACCACCTCCATCATCTTTTGTTATTACTCAAAATATTATTCAAGTTATGGCACAATTTTATCAAGATGGAAAAGTTGATCTTAATGACCCACTTGTTTATCACAGATTAATTGAAACTGAAAAATTTGCCTATGGACAGCGTACCAAACTTGGTGATGTTGCCTTTGTTGAAAGTGCGAAAACGCTTGTCGATGAAATGATGACTGAGTGAGTAAAACATGTACCTGATTGAGAAATCCATTGCTCATATCTATATTCCAGAGAGTACACTAAAAAGATTGCGGGTCTCATCAAGGATACAGCTCAACCTCTTGATTATTATGGTGGAGACAAAAAAGACATGGTATGTTTTGCAAAAACAAAAACCAAAATTATGTAGTTTGAAAATACTAACATTTTTCCCACTAACAATGTTTTTCAGGGTGATTCAGAAAATGTTCGAAAGGTATGGCATGTTGTTTAGTTTGTAATGTTGTTATGTGTTATTTTGTCAGAATATCTTATAGCTCTTCTAAGTACAGTAACAGATTTATGAATTTTACAGGCTCCAGATCACGGAACATCACATGTTTCAATTATTGATTCACAAGGTAACGCAATTTCATGTACTTCGACAGTTAATCAAATGTGAGTTATATCTAAATATTTTTTGATTTTCTAATCCTTTTTGTTATAGTCTTGGTTCAATGCGTGCTTCTGGAACACTTGGAATTATCTGGAATGATCAAATGGATGATTTCTCGACTCCTGGACAGAAAAACTCTTTCGGTTATGCTCCTTCTGAAACAAACTTTATCAAGCCTGGAAAACGTCCAATGAGTTCGATGAGTCCAACAATTATCTATAACAAAAACGAAAACCGTGTTGAAATGGTTGCTGGAGCATCTGGTGGATCATATATTATTTCATCTACTGCACAAACTGTTATTCGAACATTATTATTCAATCAAACAGTCAAAGCAGCTGTTGATGCACCTCGATTCCATAATCAGTATCTTCCAGAAACAACAGAAACTGAAGAAGCAATGCCACAACATTTAAGAGATGTTTTGACTGAAAAATATGGTCAAAACTTTACAGTTGTTCCTCGTCAAAAATCAGTTGTTCAAGCACTTCAAGTCGTTGAAGGTAATTATTTTTTAATCTCAAATTCAACATCATTTATAAGAATTTTCAGGTTTCATCGAAGGTAACAGTGATTTCCGACGAAAAACAGCAACTTATCCGGCTGGTTATTGATCTCTTTCTGTTTGTACTTCCTTTTTTGTGAATTTTGTTTGCGACAATTCGATAGTCCAATATTAGCTTTATATATTTTGTGCTCCCCGGGTACATTTCCAGAGCATTCCGATATGATTTTTCTTTTATAAAGATTTTTTAATTTAATAAATTGCACGTTGATAGATGATAAAATCAAAAAGTCAACAATAACACACAAAATGTTATCACAAAACTGTCAATAACATTGTCCTTCTTATTTCTTCATTATTTTTCGATTACTTATTTATTTATCACTTTTTCTCCGATCAATTTGATATTTTTTCAGAAATGAAGGTTTTCCTTCTTTTCTTGGTTGTTTTAGTAGCCTTGGTTTATACACAAATTGTTGGAAAGAAAGCTGTTGGAGTTAAGGGAACTCTGGTTTGTGGAAAGAAACCAGCAGAAAATGTTCGTGTTCGACTTTTCCGAGTGAAACCTGGTAAAAAAGATGGTGAGTTTTTCAATACTTTTCCGGAGGCAAAGTTCAGTTAAGCTAATTAATTATGCGACAAATATAAATTTTTAAAAGTTTCCAGGAACAATTTTTCCCTCAAATTTGTTCCAGTTGATTGACCCAGACATTTAAAACATAATAAGTAACAATTTCTAGATCTTGGTCAAATTATCGATGAAAAAATTACTGGCCCAGGAGGAATGTTTCACGTTGAAGGAAATACAAATGGTTTCCCCCTCAACGAAACAGATATTCAACCTGTTCTTTCATTTTATCATCATTGTGATGATGATCCGAAAAAATTGGAAAAAACTGCTTTCCGTAGATTCAACTATAATGTTCCAACAACATTCGTCAATCAAGGTGAAAAGGCAAAAAAATCATACGATATGGGAACTTTGAACATTCAAATCGAATTTCCTGGAGAAAAACGAGAAAAAACAATCGTCGAAAATAAGCCAAAGTAAATTATTTCATATTGTGAATAAATAAATATTTTTTTGTATTACCTTTTTTCGGAAAACGGGAAAAAACGTGACCTACATCACAGAACATTTAAAAATAATTTTCAACAAAAATGTTCATCCGTGAAATTGTTGGAAATGTTTTTAAAAGTGACATTTTTTGCAACCGTTTGTTGAAATGTCATTTCGAATATTTCAAGATGCTTATGTTATGTAGAGAAATGGATATGAGGAGAGCCTGAATAGAAATGCCAAGTTTAAAACTGGACAGATCAGATCCGGTTTTCAAAAAAAGTGGTCCGAATATGGGCTAAAACTATTCTGTCATTATTTTCCGATCCAGACAGCATCCCAAATTCTTTTCCAAAACTTGCAAAGTGTTCGTTGGTCGCGAAATCGTTTATTTTTCAAGTTTTTCAAAGCAGCCATCATTAAACAACCAAAAAGTCATCAAGAGAAAAGTAACAAAAACCAAAAAAAGTTGCTCTTTATACTAGACCCCTAAAAATTGCTTCCTTCCTTCCTCTTTTCATTCAAACTCTCGTTTCTCCGTGTTTTTTCATCTTGTTCTATCAAAATCCGTGGCTCTTCTTCTTATTCTTCTGGTATTTCCTTCTCCCTTTCTTTGTCTTCTCATTCCATCTGAAAAAGGTCTCCAGGCTAAAAATGAGCACATTTGATATATATGCAAACATTTTCTCCGCTCTTTTTTTCACTGATTTATTATTCCGCTTGATCCTATTTGGATGTTTGTTTGTTTTTTTCTAGTGAGATTTTCCTGTACTTTTTTTTGTTTTCCGAAAAAACTTACATCGAAAGATCATAAATATGAATCAATCTTCTAATGGACACAACAAAAAAAGAGCAAAAAATGTATGTTAAAGCACTCATCCATTATTTTCATTTCATTATTCTTCGCTTCGTGTTTTTTTCGTATTTCTCTCAGTCTTTCATCTTTCAACATTATTTGTCAATTGTCATGTGAAACATGATTTATCATTTCTTCTCCAGAATTTTTTTGAAACATCAAACGTTTTTGAAAATTAGAACTTTTCACTTCAGAAAAAATTCTTCAAATATATTCCTAGAAAAAAGAACATAGAAACCGTCAAACATTCTCCATATTTCAAAAAAGAACCTCATTTTTCAACATGATAACTTGAGTGATTTATGAGTTTTTGAGTGGCTTTTTGGACCTGCTGCCAACGAGACGAATTCTATTTCAACTAATGTAAAAATCATGGGGTTTTCACATTTTTTGTTGGTTGGTTTCAACAAGAACATTATGATGACTTCATAATGAATAATTCGAGCATTACATAAGATTTTTGGATTTTTCGAAAAAGCGCGGGCGTCAGACTTTGATGATGTTATTTGAATGCTTGAATGCGTTTGACACGTGGATTTCAAAGCGCGAGGAAAAACGAATTTAGTTAGATTCTTGATTTTTGAAATCCTCGGAAATATTCAGAATTTTCATAGGTATGTATTTGGATTTAGTATTCTCGTCACTTCTATTTTGAACATCTAACTTTTGACTTTCGTGTGCTATTTTGTTTTTTCATCTATTTTTGCAACTTTTTTGTCACTTCATGTCCATTTCGAATTGTCAACCCATCAAGTGCATCATTCGAGTTTGTCGTATTTTTTTTTCATTTTTTATTCTGCCTCTCTTATATGCTAATGAATTCATTCGATTGTGCAAAGAAGAAGAAAAATACTCATTTCTTTGTTTTTTTTTTGCTTCCCGATTATTTTTGTTTGAATTCTTCTTGAAATTCATGTTTTATTTGTTACTCTTCTTGGTCTTTGAGTTTGGGGAAAAAAACAATTCGCGAACAATTCCAATCAAGAGGCAGGCAAACTCAAAACACATCTAGCTAAAAACCTGTGTGCTTTTTACTCTCTAATTATAGAGTGCTTTGAAAGAAATCATGCGTAAAATACATACCTCGAGTTCTTTAAAGAATCTTGATTCTGGTATTTTTGTTTTTTTATTCAAAATTGTATTCCAGTCAGTCAGGTTTTTCGACGTGTTAAAGTGCTACATCTTTTTAAATTGTTGTTTTCCGTTTTGCGCATGTTTTTCCTTGTTTGTCTCAAAGAAAAACTCAGTAATTGAATGTTTATCGGAAGGTGCAAGTTTGAAATTCTCTCACCTAATCATACTTATTTCTCACTACCAATTTTTATAAGTTTTTCTTCAATTATCCATGTGCAAAGCTCGATCATCGCACAAAAAATAATAATAATTCCCATGTGTTCTTTTTTCCTCTGCCTATTTTCTCACATTTTGCTTGCCAAATTCATCTGCCCCCAGGCAAAACCATCAGTTTTCTATGTGTTCACGGAGGTCAGAACCATGTTTTTTCAGCAGTCTTTCTTTTTTTTCCCACAATGTGTCACAATTCTCTAAATTGTCAGGTTTCAACGATCAATCAAAACTCTTTTTTTTTTCTTCTTTGAAATATACAGAAAAAGAAGACCCGCTCGGGTTTCCAAAGAGATTATTTTTGAAACCGGCTTATTCATCAAAATTTTGTCAATTCCAAAAAAAAAAAATAAGACACTCTTTTTTCGGTCAATATTTTTTGTGGCCAAATTCAATTTCATTGCATATCATCTTCGCACTTTTTTTGTCGTTTTGCATATTCGGCAAAGTTTTTTTTGTCGGTTGGTTTTTCTGGATTGCTTTTTCTAACCTTTCGATCTTGAAAATGTCAAAAAAAACCACGTGTTTTTAATTGCTAGTTTTTGAAAATGTTTAGTTTGATAGATTTGGATAGACTTTTTTTGTTTTATATTAGATACCTTAAGTTTTATTTAGGTTTTTAATGAAATTATTCACGTCTTTTTGATTTGCACTTTATTCAACTACATTTCTAATAATAGCATTTCATTTCCATCTTTCTAGAATTCAATTTTGGTTCAATTTTCGCTCATATTATTTTTTTTCATCATAGGCTCCCCGAAACCCTTTTTCGAAAAAGTCTCATTTATTTTGATGGGAGTTTTTTCACCAACTTTTTTTCTCGAAAAGCTGGAAAAAATCTTGTTCAATTCGCACATTTCCGGCTCATTTTGAAAAGCAAAAAAATGTTCCATTCTAATGTTTTTTGTGTTGGGGTGGTCTCGAAAGCAATTCAAACTGATGACGAGATTTTTATTTGATGGAGAATGAGAAACATAAATAAATTAGGCCCAAGGGATCGAGAGTACTGTAGATTCAGCTCAAACTTTGAGAACCGAATTTGCTCAAATAACATCTCTAAAATCTCGAAGATACCCAACAAAAAACAGACATATGTTTTTTCTCTTGTTTTTCTTTTTCAGAATCTATTTCAAGTAGGCACCCTCCAAAAAACCTTTTTTGATTAATTTTCAGACTTTTTTCTTTGCTTGTTTATTTTTCTTTTTTTTCCTCTTGTCCAATTGCAATTCGATTCTATGTGTAAGAGTAGTGTTCGAGACAAAAAAAAAAAGAATTGTTTTGATTTCCCTATTTTTCTTGTTGTTTTTTTTGTTTTGTGGTATGAAAAATCATTTGTGGGAAAATGATTGGATTGTTGTTTTTGGAGTTGTCAAAAAATTATTTGTGATATCTGATTTTTTGAAATATTTGAAGTGTCTCTTCGAAAATCTTGATGTTTGCTGTCAGAAACATACGTCTGCAAAAGTGTATCCTCTCTTCTTCTTTTCCGTGTTAATTGAATCAAATTATCTAGCGCCAAAATCTTCTCGCTCTTCTCAAACATATGTATTTGGCTCAGCCACTTCTTTTCTTTCTGAATATTATGAAACAATCAATCAGCATCAAAACTGTGCAAAATTTGATTTTTCTAAGTTCAAAAAGAAAATCCTCAACGATATTTCAAAAATGAATAATTGGTTAAGTTTTTGTTCCGTTTTTCTGTTCTGTAGAGGTGGCCATTTTTTCGCTTTTGTTTTTTTTCTAATCTTCGTTCCGGTGTGCTTATGTAAGACTTTTTCTCAATTCCTCAAAACTTCGGGTTTTCCTGAACTTTGGAACTGGGTCTCCAGAGAGTTACTTTTTTACGTTGTTGCAAATTTATTCTATTTTCTCACAAATTTACAACTTTTGTTGAAAAATTTTCTATTCGCCTGCAGTTCACAAAGTTCTTGAAATTTACAGAGAAAATTCATTGAACCATAGAAAACAATAAAAACGTGACAATAAATAGTTATTTACTTGTGAATAGGTTTAAATATTTCGAAAACAGGAAATTGTGTTTTTTTTGCTGTTTGTAAGCGTCAAGCCGTCATAGTCTCAACGAACTCACAAAAAATGGGCGTGGCTTTTCGATCGAAAAAAATCTGAAATGTCTTCTCATTCTCAACATGTGTATTGAACAAAGCCAACAACTTTTTAATTTCCCGTATGATAGATTTTTTTGTGTTTTAAAGTTGTAAACTTGCGGCCATCTGGCTGGAAATTTTTACTTCCAGATAAAATTCCAAAATGAAAAAAGAAAAAAAACGTCAATCATACTCGTCATTTTTTTGCATTTCGTCATTTTATTCAATTTTTGTGGAACTTTAATCCAAAATGTTTCAGTTCGCACAACAAATAAATGTTCAAATGAGGAAGCTTCAAAATCTATTTTTATTGTTTCTAATTTTTGCGCATCCAAGCCAGGTAATTTGCAGATTCTCGCAAAATTGAACCAATTATTATCATTATTTTTATTCATTCAGATTTTGGCGAAAGGAAAACGTCGAAAATGTAGTAACGACTCACTATCCGAGGGAGCTATTATGGCAAAATTGATGAATAATTATACAAAAATGTTGCCAGATGCTGAAGATAGTGTTATGGTTAATGTTGAAATTCATGTTCAGGTTAGCAAACAAGGGTCAATCTTTTTTGATTGTTCTTTCAATTCATTTCCCACAGTTAATCCATAATCCATAATCTCTTTTTGCAAAAACACAAAAAAACTCAAGATTATTTTTCAGGACATGGGAAGTTTGAATGAGATTTCATCTGACTTCGAAATTGATATTCTTTTCACTCAACTTTGGCATGACCCAGCATTATCATTTGCTGCATATCCAGCTTGTAAAAGAAATATCACAATGGAACCTCGTCTTTTGCCACAAATCTGGAGTCCAAACACTTGTATGATAAACTCTAAAAAGACACACGTACATGCTTCTCCTTCGGAAAATGTAATGGTCATTTTATATGAGGTTAGTTTATGAATTATTCTACTTGTCGTTTCCTCTCACATCAACATAATTAGTTCTAGTAATTTGTTAAACTCGTTTTTTGTACTTTTGCTCAATCTTGATTTTTCAACAGAATGGCACAGTTTGGGTGAATCATCGATTAGCAGTAAAAGCTCCTTGTAATCTCGATCTTCGACAATTCCCATTTGATGTTCAAACTTGTATTCTGATTTTCGAATCCTACAGTCATAATTCAGAAGAAGTTGAACTACATTGGATGGAAGAAGCAGTCACTTTAATGAATCAGATACAACTTCCTGATTTTGATATGGTTGGATTCAATACATCAAAAGCTAATTTATTATATCCAAATGGTTTCTGGGATCAATTAACAGTGACATTTACTTTTAAACGTCGCTATGGATTTTATATAATTCAAGCTTATGTTCCAACATATTTAACAATTATAGTATCTTGGGTTTCATTTTGTATGGAACCAAAAGCATTACCAGCTCGAACAACTGTTGGAATATCATCACTTCTTGCATTAACTTTCCAATTTGGAAATATTCTTAAAAATCTACCAAGAGTTTCATATGTGAAAGCAATGGATGTTTGGATGCTTGGATGTATTAGTTTTGTATTTGCAACAATGATTGAATTAGCTTTTGTCTGTTATATTTCAAGATGTCAAAATAGTGTAAGAAATGCTGAAAGAAGACGAGAAAGAATGAGAAATTCACAAGTGTGGGCAAATGGTTCTTGTAGAACAACAAGGACTAATGGATATGCTAATGGATCTGTTATTTCACATTACAATCCAATAAACAATGGAAATGGGAATTTAAACGGGAATGGCCAATTACGTAATGAAACACCAGTTGTCACACATCGAAACAATTCATTTTCTCGACACAATGGTCCACCAAGTCCACTCAATCTTCAAATGACAACATTTGATTCGGAAATTCCATTAACATTTGATCAGGTAAATGATTTATGATTCTTTATTTCAAAAAAAAAGATCTCAGTTGTGCTTGTGTTTCTAATATTTCTAACTTCTACAGCTACAAACATCGGTCGAATCAGATAGACCACTAATTGATGAGGTAACAGTGTGTATTTATTATCTCACCTTTTGTGTGCCATTTTACCCACTCCCACGATACACTTTTAGTTGACTGTAGAATAAAACACAGGAGCACTTTCAATTATCTTTTCAGCTTCGTCCCGAAACACCAGAACCAAGATCTGGATGTATGGCGAGATTCCATCCAGAAGCTATCGATAAATTTTCAATTGTAGCATTTCCGTTGGCTTTTACAATTTTTAATGTGAGTTTTCTATATGAGTTAAGTTGTTGTGTTTCAAACTTTGATCAAGTTCTAAAGTGTCTGGGGATTTCATTGTTCATTCAACAATGCAAACTATTTTCCAAAAAAAAAAGGATGTCAAAAGTACTCGACAACTGACAAATCAAATGTTTAGCTCTCAAAAATATCAACCATATTTTTGCAGCTTATTTACTGGAACTACTACTTGTCACAAACGTTCGATCAAACATTCGAGCAAGTTTTCAAAAAATAATCAAATTAGCTGTTTTCATTTCTTTTTGTTGCACTGGTATAATGATTCGACAATTTTCGTCACACAGGGTTTAATTCCAAGTATCTCTTTTTTATTTAATTTTTCATTCTCTCAAAAAATATAATTTTGGGAATAAATAATTATTAAACTTTCAAACTTTTTGTTGTTGCATTCGATTGTCGATGAACATTATTCGAAGTTGAATTTAGTTCTTCGATGCTTCTGAAATGAGAAAAAAATTACACATAATTGCTTCTCGAGAAACTGACCGGCATGTGAAAATTGCACAAATAATTTGACGATATTTAATTGAAAAAATTAAGTATATGAAAAAAGTTGCAGTTGTATAAGCGACCAGGAGAATATTTGAAACATGGTGAAGATATAACATAACATGAGAGCCATGTTGGCCATATCTTTGAAAAATTATGTTTGCAAGTTTGATTATGGTATTTAACAAATGAGTTGCCCCATATAACAATATCATAACTAACAACATTAATGTAGTTTTTGCTTCTTTTTGTTCCTATAAAGCAGGTTCGATGTTTTTATGTTGGTTTCAATAATGTACCTGAGTTGTCATTGTTTTTCGTTGCTCACTAGATTTTTTCAATTGTCGAATAACCATGAAATTTGTAACTGTCAAAGCAATGAATGGTAAAACAGTGTCAAAAACGACTGATTTGAATCCGTAGAAAATAATGAAATACTTTCTGAAAATGTTGAAGTATATTCCAAAAAAGTTAATTCCAACTAACTTGCTCAATTGTGAATGACCTAATCGAGCATTGACGACGCCTTTGTCAAGATCAGCACTATATTCGAAAAATCGAGGAAAATTGAAGCACATTGAAATCAAAATAGTAATTATCAACTGTTTCAATGCGATTTCAATTGTACACCAAATATGAACTTGTAAAGGTCTACAAACTGCAAACCATCTTTCAATTGAAACTATAATTATTATATATTGACTGATCATTTTTGCACAAGAACCGATTGGATAAATATAGACAACTGAAAATGCACAAATTCGACTGTGCCATGAACCAGCTACATTTTTTCCAGGTCTATAAAAATTGAAACCATATAATTTTCGAATAAATATGAGTCATCTACAAACAACAATTATGAATGATGTCATGCAATTATTTTCAAATTCAATACTGGTCAAAAATGAAATGTATTGAGATTAATGTCTATTATGATGTGTGAACTCTGTATGTTCAACCAGTTTTTATTCGGCGAAAATATTCAATTGTTGTTCTTTTGCAGATGATATTTATAACAACAAAAAAGTTTGTCAAAGAAAATTGAACTTACATGTATGGAAATTTATAATAGGAGAATAATGGAACACTTGTTACCAACACAATGAAATCAGTTATTGATAAACACAATAAGAGAAAACCGACTGCATTTCTTCGCATAAATTTTCTGCTATAAACAAATATTGAAAACGAATTACCAACGATGCCAACAATTAATAATGGTAGCATAATAACAGCTGAATATTCTCGAACTCCGAGAATTTCTGTTTTAGGAGGTTCGGTCATTTTGTTGCAAAAAAAAGTCCAGAGAGAAGAAAACAGAGGAAGTTTGTATTTAAATTGAATTGTTCTTCTTTTTGTTTCGTCTCGCTTAGTTAATTATAGTTAAATAAGACCCAATTTTCAATTTATAAACGAAAAAGTTTATTCATTTTTTTATACTTTTATAGCTTTTTGATGAGTACACGTGATGAATTAAATACAGACACAAACAGAATATGAGAAAAATATGATCTAAAGTGCTGTCCACTTTATAATTTGCATAATTGCAGCAGATATAAGACCAGCAACTGGAACTGTTACCAACCATGATATAACAATATTTCGGAAAATTCCCCATTTTACACCTTCTCCTGATCGAATACAACCAACTGCAACAACACTTCCAACCAAACAATGCGTTGTACTAATTGGTAGACCAACTTTACTTGCTATTAAGGCTGTCATTGCTGCACCAAATTCAATACAAAATCCACTTGCTGGATTAATTTCAGACATTTTTTGACCAACAGTTTTGATGACATAATGTCCCAAAGACCATAAACCAACACAAATTGCCAAAACTCCGTAGAGAAGAACATAAATAGGAACCTTCAAAAATAAATAATTCTTTCTGATTCGCTTATCTAACTTACGGCTTCATTTTGTTCCGCTGATTGAGTTTTATAAATTGATATAAGTGCTGCTAATGGTGCAACCGCATTACTGACATCTTGTGCACCGTGTGCAAATCCAGCAAAACATGCTGTGAAAACTTGAATAGTTGCAAAAAGTTGAGTTGTAGATCTGTCATCAACTCTTTGACGATTTGGAAGAAGCCAATTGAAAAATCCCCCGGCATTTTCATCTTCTTCGATTTTTAGTGATTTATTGGAAATTGTCGAAGCACTTCTTTGTGTTTCAATATCCGAAAATCCCCGAGGACTAGATTCTTCCTGAATATCTTGAATTTTCGAGCGAATTCTTGGTTTCATAATAAATTGAGCAAATAAAGCAGCAATGAAACCAACGCCTAATGCAATAATAACAATTGCCCACCAAGGAAGTTCATTAAAATGAAGAAGTTGAGAACCATCCCAAAAAATCATAACTGCATTAAAAGCAAGGCATATAAAATAAATGAAAGGGAGCACAAAAAGTCCGCGCTTCACTGGATTCTTATTTCTCAAAACAATATGATCGACAAGCAGATAAATAACAGATGAGATTGTTCCGGATAATACAGGAGAAACAAACCAGGAAGCAACAATTTTTGCAATTGCCCACCATCGAATGCCTTCGAATCCACGAAGAACAACAGAAAAACCAATTGTTGCACCCACAAGAGAATGTGTTGTACTAACTGGCATATGAAGTGCTGTCGCAATCATTAACCAAGATGCACAACCTCCCAAAATTGCAACTTGTCCCAATAATAATTCCTTTGGACTATCTTTATAATTGTCTATATCCACCACTCCTTTTCTCATTGTATCCGTAACACTCCAACCAACTAAAACAGAGCCAAGAGTTTCAAAAATTGATGCCAAAATGTATGCCTGGATAATAGTAACAACTCCACTTCCAACCGATGTTCCAAATGCATTTGAAACATCGTTTGCACCCATTCCAGCTCCAAGAATAAATGCCAAAATTATTCCAACGATCAGAGCCCATAGAACAGTTGACTGAAACAATAACATATTTATCGGATTAAAAAACCACATAGAGAAATAGTTTTGATCAGTATGTTTTGTATTAATTATTGAAACTTAAAAACTTACTCTATCAAATGAACTAGCCAAATCTAGTAAAGTAGTTGTGTCCATCGTATATCTGTAAATAATTTTTATAATGATTTTTTCGGAAAACGAAAAATTAACATATCAAAAATAAATATGACACACAAATTTTTTTCTATTTATGAAAGAAAACAGGAAATATATATTCAACAAGTGTTCTTCGTCTTCTCTTCACTGAATGAATAAAAGTTACTGGACACATTTATATATGAGAAAAAAACATATATAAATATTAGTTTTATAACAATGGTCGCGAAATGATCAAATACAGTAGGGTAATCCGATTTTTTTCTGTTTCTCTAAAATGTCACTCCCACTTTTTTGACTCATCATAGGGCATGTATATTTTTTTGATTTTAATAAACACAAATATTAAAAGTTCAAGCAGTGTTCAGGAAAATGAAAAACAACCAAAAATGATGTATGTAAACATAAATTATTTGCTCATCGTGCTGATCTTATAAGGATATCAAGCCGAGACAAAAGAAAACAAAAAATCATCTGCGGGAAGTATTCGTATTCGAACCCACGTACCCATACGAGTACCAGAAAACCCAGTGTACCTCGAATTCACGAGGCAAGCGATTTGTACACTTCAAGTGTACAGAAGCTTGAGTTTGGCGCCTTAGACCGCTCGGCCCTCCCTGCATGTTTCAAGCTTATGATTCTCTCATTGATAAACTTGATTCGTCTAATTTTTGAACAACAATTTTGAACATAATTCTGTTTATTTTTTAAAATGTTTCTTCTTGGTTACGTGATGATCTCTGATTAAAATAGTTTTTTGATCATTTCAAATCAAGATCAATCTACGATTATATAAACATTTGAAACATTTGAGTAAAAAATTGAGGCACATAAGAAGAATCAAAAAATTACTTCTACCAGAACAAAAATAAACTAGAAAATAAAGTTCACCTCGAAAAACGGATAAATCAGTGTGTATGATCAGCATAAATTTAGTAAATTTAGCGAGTTTGGCTAGAAATTTGAAGAAGAAGAAAAAACAATTTGAAAATTTGCCAAAACGGCGTTCTCGGAATAACACGTTCACGTTTAAAAATGAAAATGTTTTTTTTTCATTGCATTAATTCTGTCGAAATTGACAGCCCTGACTTCTACTTATGTAATTTTTAAGTATTTAAAATTTACTTTTTATCCCAAAAATTATGTAAGCCCCAAAACTCACAGTCTTCGCTCTCCTATAGCCATCAAATATTCCATTTTTGCCATCCATTCCTTAAAAGCAAGCTCCAATTACAAATACTTCGCCTATTCGACCAATTCCAAATGATTCGCCACCACAGACACCTGATTTTTTGCCAGCGCGCAATTCAAAATCGCCGACACCTTTCACGCCACACTCTTCAACTCGCCGAACAACATCAAATTCTTTGAGAACTTCAACATTGTCTGAAACACCATCATCACCAATAGCTTATCATAATCAGACCAATTCGACCCCAACGATTTCTATCAAATCGAATCAAGATGGCACACATATTCCGAGCAGTGATTCGATTGGTTTTGGAATACAGTGAGCAGCCGACAGCTGACAACTTGCGCAGATCCTTTCCAAAAACGGAAAATTGAGCGAAGATTTGGAGAGATTTTCTCAATAATTTGGTGAGTTTTTCCGTCGAATCTGCAAATAAAAACTGTTATTTTTTCAGATTTCTGTGAATATTTTTAAAAAGTTTTTCCCTCGATTTTTCGCATTTGGCTCTACTCCCATCTCTCACCTGCCTTATCGACTTTTAATAACTGACCATTGTTGTTTCATCGATATGAAACTTTGACTTCTCAACCAACTTCTTAGCACCAATTCACGATTTCAACATCAATGCTCCATTTTGGCGTATTTTTCGACGTGAGTTGTTTTTTTTTTTTGAAAAAAAAAACTGCAAATTAAAAAAAAGTGTGCCAACACGTCGACGCGCAAATGCACACATTTTTTGAGAAGGTTTTTTGAATTTTTCAGGGTTCCACCAAAAAATCTCCTTTTGCTGTCGAATGCTGTCAATTATTTTTTTGATTATCAACCAACTTACTATCTAATTGTTTCTACACGTGAGTGAAAAAACATGAATTTTAAGCTAAAAAATTCACAGATCGGCAAATTTCAAAAAAAGATTTATTTTAAAAAGTTACGCATGGGAATACAAATTGTGAAGTTTAATGAGACATAGACTATGAAAGAAAAATAAATAAATTTAAAACAAAAAAATGAATAAATTCAAAACAAAAATGGAATTCGCGTGCATAAAACTATGAAAAAAATTAATCTACCTATGAAATGTTTCATAGTTTGTTTTTCAATAAAATCTGAACGCTGATCCTATAGCTTCAAGTGTAATTCAAAGCTTCACCTAATCATTTTAACATAGTAATTACCCAATATTTTTCAATAAAGCTCAAATCTCATCTGTTAATTTTGCTACACCCCCCCCCCGCCCAAACCTCAAAATAAACTAACTTGACCGGCCCGTTCCGTGAAAAGTTGTTGATCTTTTTGAACATCCCGTCCAAAGAAACATCTTTTTCGAAAGCCTGAAAATTCTACTATCTTTTTTTCAATATCTTCGCCTATTCTTAAACTTACATCAGAAAATGGCAATTGTGGATTTTATGGAACCCCTGCATTCTGTGACTGTTGTCTCTGAAAAAAAAATAAGAAAATTAAAAATGTACCAAACCACCCCATTATGAAACTTTTAGACACACAAAAAATAAAAATTTCGTGCAAAAAAAAAATAAAAGAAAAACAACGATACTCCGCGTGCGCGTTGTTTAGCGTGTTTATTTTGTTGTTTTATTGCAGGGTAGATGAGAGAGGGTGGGAGATAGAGAGAGGGTTAGAGAGTGAGAGAGATGTATGTAATTATTGATTGAACGTTTTTTTTCGAACTGAATCATTTTCTGGTTTTTTTCAGCGCAGAAAGTGTTATTAATGGGGTGATTTGACATTTTTTAATTTTCTTATTTTTTAGAGACAACAGTCACATAAAGCAGGGATCCCATAAAATCCACAATTGCTATTTTCTGATGTAAGTTTAAGAATAGGCGAAGATTTTGAAAAAAAGAAAGTATAATTTTCAGGCTTTCGAAAAAAAAGATGTTTCGTTTGGACAGGACATTCAAAGATATCAACTTCTCACGGAACGAGCCAGTCAAGTTAGTTTATTTTGAGGTTTGGGGGGGGGGAACAAAACTAACAGGTGAGATTTGAGCTTTATTGAAAAATATTGGGTAAAGTTTTTATACATAATTGCTATTGATGTTAAAGGAGATTTGTTTATAAATTACTATGTTTAAATCATTAGATGAAGCTTTGAATTACACTTGAAGCTATAGGATCAGCATTAATTTTTTCATTGTTTTATGCACGCGATTTCCAGTTTGTTTTGAATTAATTTTTTTTTCTTTTATAATCTATATCTCATTAAAAAATGAATCGTGGTTTCGGAGTCACTGCGAATTCCCGATTTTCAAATCCAGCTCATTTTTATCGATAAAAATGATGAATCTCTATATACCCCAAATAATAATTTAGAAACTACTTTTTGTATGATAATTTACATACCATGTGAATAATGCAAGGATTCAAACGCAACCCAAATATACAACAAAAAGAAAAAAATACAATTTTGTTCCAATAAACAATTTATTGATAAGCTCTTGTCTCTATGGATTGTATTCAATTGGCAAGTTCTTTCTGCGAACCATACCGTCTCCTTGGAACCATTCACGACGGAATTGTTTGGCAGCACCATCTGGAGTATTGGTCCATTCAACGGTAATACGGTCGTTGTTGGTATCTTCTTGTCCATAAGCGAAAGCATCGCATGAAACAGCAAGAAGAACAGCTTCCTTTGGGTCCAAAACTCCACATGGTGGATCAACACCAAGTCTCTTCATGTTGGTGGTCTTGATACCGTATCCAATACGACGAGCAGACGAGTTGATTACCTTGATGTGGTAAGTGTGTTTGTCATCGTATGGAGCATTGAAGACAATCTTGGCATTTGGTTGAGTTTGGATATCTCCTGGTGGAACTGATTGAGCCATTTTTGAGGATGGGTTGATGAACAAGGCTTTGGGAGGGGTTTATATAGCGAGAAGATAAGATCTTTTGACGTGGAATTCAAACGTGGCAAGATACGTATCAATGTCACGTTTTTAATTTTTCAGAAAAAAAAGCATTTCCAAATTTTCTGTACATTTGTTCGCGTGGGCTGATTTTGAGTCTCATAATAATCGCATGATCCTTGTTGTTCAAAAATCCAGGAAGTAGAAATAGATAGACATTGTAAAAACTAAAGGTCAAATGTAAAGTGTTCAGGAGTATAAAAAAAGAGAACTGACAAGATAAAGAACTTTTTCTTGTTCAAAAAATGTTTCTGCCAATTATTTTATTATTCTCAATTTTATCTCAAGTTCAATCAGGACCAGTTGGAGGAACTTGTGCAGATACAATTGAATCTGCTTTGTGTCTTGTTGAATTGAAAGAAGTTGTGGATACAGTTGGAGCTTTTCACAAATCAAGTTTCAAAACTGGATTGAATGAACTAAAAAATTCTTGTAAACGATTCATTGTTAGTTTTTTTCTCTTTTCAAAGTTCCAACAAAATATTCAAAAATATTCCAGCCATGTCAATCGCCCATGAAATGTACTGGTGAGAAAAAACAACTTGTTGACACATTTGTTGATTATTGCAATTTTATCGCATACTTTCATGTCGATTTTGTTGATTGTATGGGAAAACTCAAGAAAAAGTCATCGACATGTTTTAAAAACTGGAAACCATTCCATAAAAAACCAGAGAAACCAAGAAGCAAATCTGAAATTGAAACATTGTGCAAAGATATTTTGGGAAAAGATGGATGCATCAAAAATGAAGTGACGGAATTGTGTGGAGCTTCGACACTTGAAGAATTGAAAAAACATATTGTTTTAGGTGATAAAGATTTTAAAACTTGTAAAGTTTAATCTAATAAATTCTTCATTTCTGAGTAATCGTTTCTGAAACAAAAACTGGAAACTATTTGTGAAAAGAAAAATCTGAAATCAAAGATCAAATCTGCAACTCTCTGTAACTGAAACTTCCGCAAAAAGTGTTGATAAATCACTCAGCACAGCTCTATCTCATTCGTTTTTTTTTCGTGAAAAATCAAAAAGTGTAAAATGTACGGAAAACTGAATACACGAGAAAATGTTCCCGGTGAACTTCGGCGCGGATACAAGAAGGGTACCAAGCAAGGGCTAATTATACATCGAAAATGCAACAGATCTGCCAACAGATTTTTTTTGTAATTTTCAGGAAAAAAAACAGAACATCAGACAATGATATTTATTAACTTGTACACGTGAATTTTGTGAAACATATCAATCTTATTGGAACAAACATCAAGTTGCAGTCTGAATTCTGTATCCCGGAAGAACTTTTCTCAAAAAAATCAGCTAATCCATCAATTAAAAGTGTAAAAAGCCATGGAAAAATTCTATATAAACTGAAGCACATGTCGATAATGTGTCACATTCGAAAAATGTTTGCTCCACTTTTACTTCTCGCTCTTGCTCTTTCAGTCAATTCGGCTGCTGTCACAAAAGAATGTCAACTTTCGGCTGGAGATATTCAATGTCTTGTCAAATTGCAAAAAGCTGGTGAGCAACTCGATGAACTTGATGTTGATAATACTGAGGATCTTAAACCATTCCAAGAATCATGCAAAGCTATGATGGTCAGTTTTTGAACAGTTTTAACGGAATATAATTCGATTTCAGCCATGCATCAATGTTTTGAAATGTGCTGGTGAAGACAGCAAAGAATCTATTGATTTAATCACAGGACTTTGTAAATTTATTGATTTCATAATTGGCCCATTCAGTGCATGTGGAGAAAAATTGGAAAAAGCTAACTCGAAATGTTATGAAGATTGGGATCCAATTATCAACGATGACGAAAACAAAAAACCAACACAAGCCGAAGTCTGTAAAAGTTTTGTTGGAGAAAAAGAATGCGTTAAGAAGGGAATTATTGCAACTTGTGGACAAAAAGAATGGGATGTTATGAAGGCTAATCTTGTTAATCTGAACAAAGATGTTACCAAATGCAATTTATAAATTTCATTCAAATAAATACTTCGATTCAGATTATTTGATCACATTGTACATTGCAAAAGCTACAAATTATTCAAAATAGTTACAGAAATCAATTTTTCAAATACTTTATTGATAAAAATATAAAAAGAGTTGAAAAATTAAATTCATTTCTGAATCAATGATGTGTTTCTATAAGGAAAAATCTGTGTTGAAAAATGAAAAGACCAGACAAAATACAATGAACAAACTAAGTTTAACAAAAAAAAAGAAAATAACATTTAAATACTGTTGAATGGTTGTATTTGGCGTGGTTTACGACGAAATGAATGCAGAGTTTCTGTAATTTATTGCTTTGTTTTTTTCTTTAAAAAAAAAACAAACATACCAGCAAAAAAAGATTCGAAAATCTTTAATAACAAGAATCATTACAATTTGGTCTAAGCTCGTAAAAATAGTTGCCAATCCAATCGCATAATTTGAATAAAATCCAGTTTTTATACCAAACATTGGAAGGAAAAACAATGATTCAAGTGGGAAATACATTAAAATAGTTGGAACAGCAGCTTGAGCTATTAATGCAGTATACATTTCTTTTTGAATATTCAAAGTATCGCTACTAAATTTGTAACCAGGTGTTTGAAGTTCCTTGTGACATTTATAACCACAATAAACCATTATAGATCCACTTATTAATATGAAAAATGAAATGATCAACATTGTGGCATAAGATGAATATTGGAATTTATCCAAATAATATAATGGTCCGTTATATGCAATTTGTTCCATTTTTAAATTGTAATTAATCGAGATTTCGTTGCGTAAAAGTTGTGTTTTTTCATAGAATTCCCCCATGAAAAAATATTTGAGAGAAGTTATCAAAACAGCTAATGAAAACATGAAAGAAACCCAATGCATTAAACTAACACCTTCGAAATAATATAGTTTTGATCTGTGACAAACAGCGAAATATCGATAAAGAAAATGAACAGCAAGAATTCCGATCATAAAAGCATACAACAAAACACATTGCACTAAAATATTATTTGGATTAAGGAAAAACAATTAGATGGAAAATGGGATTGGACCAAATTTTTCTTTTCATGAATCTGAACCGTGTTAAAATGACTATTTTTCGATTTTGACCCGAAATGTGAAATCAGGTGCGGGATTCTTCACAATCAAGTTTGATTCAAAATGTGACTTACTAATATAAAATTGCCCCAATTTTTTCTGATCAGCACCAATTTGAACAAAAAGGATAAAACAGTCCGGAATTGAATGAGCAGCAATTTTTGATATCATAACAACAAATGCGACCATCAATTCAATAAGTGCATAGAAAATAATCAAATATTTATATGAACCTAATCGTTTCTTTGATCGAAAAATCAACAAATAAATCAGAAGACTTGATGTAATTGTTGTGATGATAAAATTGACATTTGCAGCTGTTTGAACAACATCGAGTAACAACATGTTTCTGAAAATTTAGAAAAAGTAATAATTCTCGAAAAGTAAATTCAAATTAAATTAAGAGCAGCAAATGTTGGCTGACATAGTCCGTATCCAAGACAACAATTCCTTTGGGATGAAACACGTAAGCAGGATAATGAGTAACTTTTTGGATTCTTGTTATTATTAATAATTTTGGGCTCCAACTGCTAGAAATTGGTTTGTGGAAAGAACAAAAAATGGATTTTCAAAAAGAAAAAGTTGATGATAAGATCAGAGAAGATCAAATAATGAGATCAGTTAAAAATTGAAGAGACCTTCAAAATTAGGAAAATTCCCGAATAATTTTTCACAGAACATGTCATGTACGTTTCCTTCAACTTTTTTTCTTACCATATCATCTCTGAAGTTACTCATAATGTTGAACTTATGCATATTTTGGCTCAAAATCTTTATTCACAAAGGATTCAAATTCTACGGCTATTTTTGTCGTTACAGTAATACAAAAACAAAAAGTACACACCACACAGTTTTTGAAAATATTACATCACGTATTCATCAGGGTATCCAAATTAGTTTAAAAGAGCCACGCAATGCAAATATATTCTATATTGAAAACATGTACAGTAAAGAGACTGGAATTCTAAAAATCATTTCAATAGTGAAAAGTGTTGGATTGATTTGTTCGCTAACATCAAACTCAATCATTCTTTTTATACTATTTTTCCGTCAACGAACAAAGTTTGGAACATATCGATATTTAATGATTAGTTATACAGTAATCGAGATGATCTATTCATTTTCATTGAGTTTTTCTGATATGGCCGCACACAGTACTGATTCAACTTATGTTTTATTTCGACAGATTGATGATTTGAATAAAACTACGGCTCAAATTGTTCTCCGTATGATAATGTTTTTACTTTCTTTCAATTAATTAATTTACATATTTTCCAGTTCAATTTTGTGTGATGTACACTGCATTAATAACAATTCTTGCTGTTCATTTCATATATCGTTATGTTGCTCTTTGTGCAAGTCATCTTATGAGCATATTTTTTTCAAAAACCAAACTAATGTTTTGGGTTTTTTCATGCATGCTTTCTGGTGTATTTATCGGTTTCTGGAAATATTATCTTTTCCGAGAAAGTGAATATTCCAACAATTTACTTGAACCTGATTTTTTGTTGTATTACAATTTATCGATGGATTCAATTGCGTATAATGGTCCAATTTATGAAATATGTGAAAACGGAACATGTTATGTACCAAATTCAGCCATTGTTGGAATGTCTGTTATTCTTATCATGCTTGTAAGTGAACCACAAAAATGTCTAGAAATAACCTTGAGTTTTTAGTTTTCCTGTTTTTTTATAATGAGCTACTTTGGTTTCAAATGTTATACAAAACTTCAACTCCCAAGTAACATGAGTAATTCAACAAAATCATTACAAAAACAGCTTTTCGTCGCTCTTCTGATTCAATCCATAAATCCAATCATTTTCATGTACATTCCACTATCAATGTTATTTTTATCACCAATTTTCGGAATTGGATTTGGATCCTATGCAAATATTTTAATGATTTGTCTCTCAATCTATCCACCACTCGATCAATTTGCAATTATTTATATAATTCGAGACTTTAGAATTGCTATTAATGGTAAAATCAGATATTGTTTATTTCAAATAATTGTTGGTATTTCAGATTTCTTTATGGGAAAAACACAAAACGACATGTTGTTCAGAGTCAGTAAACGTAACAGCGTTGGAAGCAACACCAATACTTGATTAGACAATTTTATATGTATTCTTTGTACATGTTTTTTTTTAGTTTGAAGCAATAAAAGTTGTGCCAATGAGAATTTTTTGAACAGTCCCGAAATATGTATTGTATGCTGAATTTTTATATGAGAACTTTTCTAAATGAATTTATACCACTTTACATTTTAGAATACCAAAATTAAGTTAGAATTTTCAGGGATTACCGGATCTTAGGATCAATGCCATTTTAATGTTAGAGACGGAAATGAAAGATAATCATGTCTAGTCACTCCTGCAAGTCGATTCTTGGTCAAAAACTCCGTCTTTTCAAGAATAACTTTTCAGTGAAAATTCGATGAGTTCGAGTGAATTAACATGAAACACTAGTTTTGCATATCTTTTTGGCGAGTAATATAGTTGTGATGTTCTCCTCGGAGAATATTTTTCTACAGATTGATGTTTATATGAAGTCAATAAATCTAAAAACAAAACTAATCTACCTGGAATTACAGTATTCTAGACAGTTCTAAAACTAGACAACGCCCATTCTTACACTTTTTAATCAAAACAATTAGTGCAAATTCTATTAACAAAACTATTTCAGGTCCGTTTTTGATTGAAAAAATGTCGGAAATATTAAACTACGTTGAAAATTTTCAACTGTTTGGAGCATGTTTATCATTGACATCAAATCCAATAATTATATTTTTATTGGTTTTCCAAGCTCCGTCAAGTTTTGGAAGTTATAGATATCTTATGATAAGCTACACAATTATCGAAATAATTTATTCGTTTTCTTTTTATTTTTCGGATATGTCAGCTCACAGTACAAATACTTCTTATGTTTTATTCCGAAAGAATAGTGGATTGAACAGAACAATTGAAGAAGTTTTCCTACGTGGGTTTAGTTTCACTTTGATTTAAAATCAAATATTATTTTTAGTCCAATTTTGTGTGATGTACATCACATTAATCGGTCTTCTTTGTGTTCATTATGTCTATCGATATATTGTTATCTGCCAAAGTTCACTACTTCCCAAAATATTTTCCAAATTCAAGACTTTCACCTGGGTGTTTGGTTGTCAAATAATTGGAATTGTTTTTGGAATTTGGAAATATATTCTATTCAAAGAAACTGATTACACAACAAACATACTTCGTCATGATATCCAAAAATATTATAACCTTTCGATGGAACAAATAATCTATAATGGACCAGTTTACAGAGTTTTTGAAAATCCAAATTCAGTCAAAACTCCAAATTCATCTATTCTAGGAATGTCAATTATTATTGCATTGATGGTAGGAATTTATAACATTGAAATAATATTATCTAAATTTTTTCAGTTTACATCTTTTACGACAATGATTGTCTGCGGATACAAATGTTGTTCTAAAATCGAAACGAATATTTTCCTGAGTTCTCGTGCAAAATCTGTCCAAAAACAACTTTTTGTTGCTCTTCTTGTACAATCTTTGATTCCAATTATTTTCATGTATATTCCAGTTACTCTTCTTTTTCTCTCTCCAGCTTTCGGGATTGGTTTTGGTATTTATGCAAACATAATAATGATTTGCCTTTCAATTTATCCACCGATTGATCAATTTGTTATTATTTTTGTTATTCAAGATTTTCGGCAAACAATTAGAAGTTTGTGATTTTTAGATTAGCTGCCTTAACATATATCTTAATTTTTTCAGAACGGATCTGCTGTGGATACAGTATCACAATCAAAAAGAAATATTCTGATTCGCCATAAATCAAAAATCTCCGATAAATTCTTAACAAAAACTCTTCTTCTAAATATAATTATAATAATTTTCTTAAAACTCGTTATTAATTCTAAAAAAATGTGATTCCAAAATACATTTTTTCCTTTTTTTCTAGAAAAAACCAATTCTGATTTTGTTTTTGTTTATATTTTTTGTATCACTTTCATTCTGTAGAATAAAAAATACGAATGAATTCAATTTGTTATTTTTTCTCATGGAAAAAAATTGCTGGTTTTTTCTTGGTTTTTTTTTATTTTTGTTGAAAAGTTCTCATTTCATTTCTGTTTTTTGTACTTCTTTCAATTTCCGGACAGAATACTATCGTATAAAACCGACAAATATTTCAATAACAAATCAGTTATGCCCTACGATATTCTCCATTTTGGTTCATGTGTCAAATTATTTGGAGTTATCTTGGCAACATTTTCAAATTCACTCATTCTGATTTTGCTGCAAAGGAAAGCAAGTGGAAAATTAGGAACTTATCGATATCTTATGATGAGTTATACAATTATTGAGTTGGTATATTCAATATCTTATTATTTATCTGATATGGCAGCTCATAGCACAAATACGTCTTATGTTTTGTTTCGCAAATATCGCGGAGAAAATAGACTCATTGGTTCAATCATTTTGAGTAATTAACGTTTTTTAATGAATAGTTTTAAAAATAATGTTTTCAGTGCAATTCTGTGTGATGTATATCGTTGTTCTCACAATTCTCGCTGTTCATTTTATTTATAGATTCTTTGCTCTTTGTGCAAAATCAAAACTTCCTTTATTATTCACCCCTCGAAAACTTTTCATATGGATTTTGTTCTGTTTGATATTCGGAATTATTGTTGGAGGCTTCAAATGTTATATGTTTTACGAAACACCTTTTAGAACAAGGAAACTTCAAGCGGAATTTGAAAAATATTATAATCTTTCTATGAATGAAATTGTTTATAATGGACCTGTTTATAAATTATGTGATAGTGAAACACATTGTTATAATCCAAAAGCATAAATGTTGGGAATGACAGCAATTATTGTGTTTTTGGTTAGTTTTTTTCAGTTCCCAAGTAATTTGGAAAATCTGAAATTGCTTGCAAAAACTCTCATAAAATATTCATAAATCAGAACAATTTCCAGTTATTGTGTCTTATAATTATGTCAAGTTTTGGATACAAATGTTATTCAAAACTTCGTTTACTCCAAAAATGTATGAGTAAACCTTCAAAATCTCTTCATTCTCAATTATTTTATGCTCTCATCATTCAATCTTTGATTCCAATTATTTTTATGTATATTCCAGTTACTCTTCTTTTTCTATCCCCCGCTTTTGGAATTTCATTTGGAATTTATGGAAATATTCCAATGTTTTGTTTAGCAATTTATCCACCAATTGATCAATTTGTTATACTTTATGTTATTAAAGACTTTAGAAAAACAATTATTAGTAAGAATATTCTAGGAAATCAAAAATTTATGTAAACTGAAGTTTTAGATATCATCATGTGCCCTTTCCAATCTATGATCTCCAAAATTGAATCGCTGACAAAACCAAGTTCTGATAATTGAATTTTTGATTGTGCGCAAATCTCAAAAGCAATCAAAAATGTTTTATTCCAAATTTTAGAGCTATAAGAATCAATTGTGAATAAATATTATTTTTTTGCTTTTTTTATTTTTCTGATCTTTTCCTCATTTTTTCTTTTGATATCATTGAAAAAATAAATCGGAAATCATAAACAAAAAAAGGAGCTTTAACTCCGAATGACAAAAATAGCCTCTCATTATTCTTGAAAATTTTTGCACATGTCGTTAACAACAAAAAACTTACTCAGAATGGAGCCAAGCAACTTGTTAACCTACGTGACAATTTTCGATACAATCGGTTTGATTTTGTCGCTTTCGGCAAATTCTATACTTTTGATATTAATCAAATATCGTTCGAGAGCAAGTTTTGGAGCTTACAAATATTTGATGATGAGTTATGCATTCGTTGAAGTTCTTTACTCATTGTCTGCATTTTCATCTAAAACCGTGAGTTTATTTCTGGGTTCAAATATGATGTGATTTGCTTGGTGACTCAACAAAACCTCGTGAAATTTTGAAATAATTAATAATAATTAATTAAATTTTAGTCCGCGCACAGCACAAATACATCATACGTATTATTCCGAATTTATAATGGACCAAATCGAACAATCGGACCAGCATTTCAACGTGAGTGGGTTACTGTAGCATAGAAAACGTAGGAATGAAATTCAATTTTTCTGAAAAATAGTTCACGCTCGGGAAAAAAATGAAATTGTTGCAGTTCAATTTTGTACAATGTATACGGTACTCATTGTTATTCTCGTTGTTCATTTTATCTATCGATATATTGCAATCTGTCGCACACAAAGTCTCAAACTTTTCCAAGGGCATAAACTTTATTTATGGGTTGCTGCATGTTTTGGAGTTGGATTATTTGTTGGAGTTATGAAATATTTTCTGTTAGGAGAATCAGAAGAAGCGACTGAATTATTACGTCCTGAATTTTTGAAATGGTATAATTTGACAATGGATCAAGTTTGTTATAATGGACCAATTTATTATGTTTGTGATAAGAATAATGAGAATTGTTATACTCCTTTGAAAACTGCGGTTGCTATGAGTTTCATTAATTCTGCACTCGTTTTCTTTTTTATTGTTATGACATATTTTGGCTGGAAATCTTATAGTCAATTAAAAGTCCCTGATGTCACTTTGAGTCAACGAACTCGTCAATTACAACAACAGCTTTTGACAGCCTTGATTATTCAATCAGCAATTCCAAGTTTATTCATGTATTTTCCTGTTGGTTTATTATTTATGTCTCCAATTTTTGGTGTTGGTTTTGGAGCATATGCAAATCTATCAATTCTGAGTTTAGCTATTTATCCACCTTTGGATCAAATTGCAATTGTTTATGTTATCAAAGATTTTCGAGTTGCAATTAAAGGTAGTTTTGATTATCAGAAAATTTATGTACATCTAATAAATGCGGAATAATTACAGATTTTATGAGTGGAAAACGATCTGGGCGTGTGGCAATCTATGATACAAGTCGAAAAAGTTCGACGAAAATTAATTCTTGAATTTGTGAATATTTAAATGTGTCGTTTTTCTATCGTTGATATCCAAAAAACATTTCTGGGTGTGAAAAATCAATTACAAAAATATCAAATATTCTAGCGAGTTGTGCTCGTTCCATTCGTTCATAGAGATCATGCTGAAAACATTAATGTCTGATCTATGAATGAAAATTTGATATAATCAAATATCTAAAAGTAATCAAAAACAGGTGTCTAATAGGTTTGGTGTCTCATCAAAAATTGGTTCGATTTCAAAAATTGTTCTTGAACATTGGTTTCTTCTTCAATTTACCTCTACAGTTTTGACAATCTTCAGCATTTTTGTCATTCTTCCTGCATAATTCACTATTTTCATATCAAGAATATAGTGATTATGTAGATCGTTTGATAAATTATCAATGATTTTCTCTGCCACGTTAACAATTTCTCCTCCCATTTGTTTTCCTCCAAATCGAAATGATAAAATACATAGCATATAAGTTAGTTCTTGAACACTCGGATCCAATTCAAGCAAAGGTTCAACAACATTTTCAATAAACATACATTCCATTGGATCAAGAAAACTATAAAAAACTTGGATTTTTCTTTGAAAAACATTGTAATGAACTTACTATGATAGTTGTTCTTTTTTATAATTTGTAAACCAAGTGATATCAAGTTCAATATCTTTATAATCAACCGAGATCTCATTTGTAACCATACATTTTGTACTTTCTCCTGATTTCTTTCGAATATCTGCAGTTTGCGCGATTTTCTCTAGTCTTATCCAAGTATACCAAACTGATTTCAAAAATTGAATTTTGAGATTCTTTGGAAGTTGTTGAAACTCATCACAGTAGACTAAAAATTTAGCGCAGTTGATAAATTCGTGTTCCCAAAATAGTAAACATTCGGCTTTTCCAATTTTTGTGCAAAGTTTTATTTCATCATTTGGTAGTCTTGATTGTTCTAATCCATATGATAATTTATGCAAACCACTCATTGATTTTAAAGAATCAGGCATTTTCACTACTGTATTCTCTAATAAATCTGATGCGTGATCAATTAGAAATTTGACATCAATATAAGTTCGATCCGATGTTGCTAAATCAGGTTCGCATGCAAGAATAAAAACAGGGCGACCAAGAAAACTTTGAAGTGATTGTGGAATAATTGAGGATAACATTTTCCGTTTTCTTGCTAACACAAAGCTTTGAGTGGAAGAAATTAGATCTCGATCGTGTTGAACTTCTAAAAAAAATTTGACATATTTTGAAAAAATGTGGGGCAAAATTTTCCATTTTTTTTAATAAAATAAATGAAACACAAAACTAGAACATACTGTCAGCAGTCATTCCAACTTCAAAGCATCGATCCAATCTGCATTTTTTGCATACAAATCTTCCATCCATTCTTGCATGACATTTTCCATCACCTTGTCTACATTTGATATCTTTATAACTTCCAACAACAGCTCGACGAAAAAATGCAGCACACGCTCGACAGGAATAAACACCAAAATGATTGCCGTGAGAAGATTGAAAACAAATTTGACAATTAACCAAATCATCGGAAGATGTTGAACATATTGATGGAGAATACATTGCTGCCTGAATATTATCAATATTCGTATTTTAAAAAAATCAATGATTGATTGACTAAATTGATAAAAGAATTGACAAAGTGTTTTGTGGCCAAGTTAAATAGAAATAAAACGAGAGAGAAAGAACGAGGGAAAAAAAGGTCGATAGTTCGAAAATTGTAGCAAACATTTTGCTTTTTATAATGATCGCCGCAGAAAAGAATTTCGCAATATGAAAATACATGATGCAAATTCAGACTGAACGACGACGTGGTAGTTTAAACTACAGAGAATAATATCAAACTAGTTGCACTACAAAAGGATATAAAGGCACAAAAGAAAGACCAGGATAATAACAACCAAATGTTGTTTATTAAGTAATCCATATCTGATATATGATTATTTTTTTTCGATTGAATACAAGGGGATTCCACAATTATATGAAAACTTTTGGTCAATCTTTCGTTAAAAAAAAGTAAGCCGTGGTCCATAGAAGGTGAGCTGGGCATATCCATTTTCTAGAAAAATGTATCAAATTTCTGTATTCATCAAAAATTCAAATGACTAAAAATGTTTATGAAAGAACGATTAAATAGAAAAGGTTATAAATACATTTTACAAAAATAGTTTTGTACATGATTATTATTTTAAAATCCAATAAACATTTCCGGATGTGAGAATTCGATTGTGAAAACATCGAAAAGCCTGGCAATTTCAGCACGTTGTTTTCGATCTTGGATGTCACGCTGAAATTTGGAACTTTTTCTAATGTCTTCATGTTTTTTGTACTACCTCGACAAATTGAACAATTCTCATCATTTTCGCCATTCTGGATGCATAATTTCTCAAATTCATTTCATTGAAATAATAATTGTGCAGATCATTGGCAAGTTTTTCAATTAACTTTTCCGAAATATCAGCAATATCTCCACCGTGTTGTTTAGCAGCATAACGAAATGAGACAACACAGACCATATAAGTGACTTCTTGAATTGTGGGACGAAGTTCCATTAATGGTTCAACAATATTATTTTGATATGATCTACTCGGTTTTTCGATGAAGCTGAAATGATCCACTTTTTTTTAGAATATTTCATTGCTCTTTAACTTACTATGCCAATTGTTCTTTTTTATAATTTGACATCCAAGATGTATCCAATTCAACCTTGTCAATATCAATATAAACATTTTTTGTTACGTGGCATAAACTTTCATCTTCTTTTTCTTTTTGTTTCATTCGACGTTCGGCAGCTCCAGCAATTTTATCCATTTTCATCCAAACAAACCAAATTGACTTTACAAACTCAACTTTCATTTTTTGTGGAAGTTGTTGAAATTCATCACTATAAGTCAGCCAATTTGCAGCATTCAAAAATTTATACTCCCAAAACAATAAAGTTTCATCTTTTCCAATTTTATTAACAATAACTGGATCTTCATTCGTTGGTTCATGAGACAAATCTAGAGCATATGATAATCTATCCAAAGTGCTCATTCCAGTTAAAATTTCAGATTGTCTTGAAGAATTATTTGAAATAAATAAATTCGAAGCTTTCTCAATAAGTAATTGAACATCAATCAAAGTTCTACTTGAAGTTGCAATATCAGGTTCGCAAGCAAAAATAAAACTTGGACGACCAAGAAAACATTCGGGTGAATGGGGAATTGTTGAAAATAATATTTTTCGTTTTCTAACAAATTGTTCAGTTGATGAAACAAGATCACGATCAAATTGAAGTTCTAAGAAATTAAAATATGATTGGCAACTATTTGGATTTTTTGGAACTTACTTTCTTCTCTCATCCCAGCTGAGAAACATTTTTCCAATCGACATTTTTTACAACTGAATCTTCCATCTAATCTTGCTTCACATTTTCCATCTCCCTGTCTGCATTTTATTTTCTCATAATTTCCAATCACAGCTCTTCGGAAAAATGCAGAACATGCTCTACAGGAATATGCGCCAAAATGCTTTCCATGAGCTGCTTGGAAACAAATTTGACAATTTTGATGAATTGGGGAAAGTGAAGTTGATGAAACACAAGATGAAGAAGAAGACGGTGAATCCATTCTGACAAAAATAGTATAGAAAACTAAAAAGTATGAAAGTCCAAAAAATTGATTCGGAAAAGCGTCAAATGGTTGCTCAGGACAACTAGAAGTGCGAAAAAGGAGAACAATTTTTTTTTCAAACATCAAATTATTTTCAACTGAAAAATTTGTTTGAGAAAAAAAAATCAAATTCAAAAATTTTGAAATGTCATCATTTCGGAAAGAGGAGGAGCCAAATTGCAACTTTACGGCATGGTCTTCTTCTTTTTTTTTTCTCTAATCTTACAAAAAATGATCAGTGAAACAGAAACAGAACAAAAATTTTCAAAAATCAATACTAAAGTCTCGTTTTTCTCCCAGACAACGAGAAAACCTTCAGCGGGTTACATTTATTTGTTTTAGAGAGAAAGAGACAAACTTATTGCGAAACACTACATTTGATGCGGTTTTTGATTTTGGAAAATATTACGAGAGAAAATAGAAGAGATTTAGAGGGAAAAGAAAGTGGGGAAGTACAAATTCGCCTTTTTCACCTTTTTTGTATTTATTTATGAATTTTTGGGGGAAAATGAAAAAGTGATGGGTGGCCATCGAAAAAAAAACCGGATTCAATTAATTTAAAAATTGATTCTTTTTTTTGGGAAAAACAGACTCATTGCAAAGAATGACCATGAAATTAATTAGACTGTGATCAGAAAATAACATCGAGATCGGATGATAAGAGTTACGTCATCGAAAATATATCAGGTTCATTTTCAAATTAATACACGCAATTGCTTGGACAAAAATTGTGTTAACTCAAATGTGCCAAAATACTATCGTTGTAAGAATTTTTGGAAACTAGCTCATGTTTTACGGGTAGAAACTGAAAATATGAATTTTCAAAATTATTGTGTCTAAAGCCCTCAGATCCCAGTACTAATTTTTCCCTGTTTTTCGAAATGAATAAAAGAATAATCACGTTTTCATTAAAAATAATTACCAGTTCACGTTTCTTAACTGATCAATTTTTTCTCCTTCAAAGAAATGCAGAATTTTTTGCTCATTTCTAAGTTCTAGTTTATTCCAGAGTCGCCATTCGCTAAAAGTATTCAACAAGTGAGTAGAATTACTGTAGAAGTATTCGTAATTTTTCGAAATTTGGATTGATTGTTTCAATCAAAAACTACTTTTGATAAAAAGTTTTGAGTTTTCAACATTCCATGAATCTGCATACTTTAATTATAATTCTTCTTTCTGAAAATTTTAGAAAACCCCAAAATTTGAAGAGAGAAATGAAGCTACAGTAATCTTGCTCAACAAATGACTTGAATACTTCGGTATTCTTCTGGTTCTTCCAAAATTGCAAGAAATTATTTGTGAGTTTTTTCATTTTTATGGGAGGTACGGTGGTTTAGGATTTCGTAGAAGGGATTATCAAACACTTGGAAAATCCCACGTTTTTAGCTAAAGAGCCTCTTATCATAATGTCATAAAGTTTTTGGTGGCATTCCATCGAAATCCGGGATGTGGGTGGTTATTAGTAGTAAAATAGCGTCCTCTGAAAAATGGTGCACGAATTCTAGAAATTCCTCGAGCATTTCATTGGATACGGGCATTGGAAATTTTGAATTCTGAAGCGGCAAGTTTTATTCTAAATTCGTTCCAATAAACATCAATAATAATAATAAAAAAGAACAAATATATAAAAAAAAATTGGGACGATTTGTGAATTTAAAAACAAGAAAAAAACCTTTAATTTACCACTCATCGTCTTCTTCCTCAACAGTTTCCTTCTTCTCCTCATTTTCAGCTTTGGCTTCAGAGTTTTCTGAAATAACAAAAATATACAATTGCAAATTCTAGAAAAAAAATTATACCTTCTTCCTTTTTCGGCATCGGATTATTACCAAATCCACTAGCTCCAAATGAGCTTGAAGGTGGAGCAGTGAAGCTAGACGGCTGGAATCCTGAACTACCACCAGTTGGATTTGATGAAGATGAATAGCCACCATAACCTCCGAAACCTCCCGGATTGAAGGATCCTGAAATAATTATATTTCATTTTTATTCATGTTTTTATAAAAAGTGTAATACCTGAAGATACACCTCCTCCATATCCTCCTCCGCCACAACCACTACGATAATTTTTCATCCAATCTGGTATTTGTTGCTCTCTTCCCATATTTGTCATCAATTCGATAAACGAAGGAATCAAAGCAGTATCATTTTGTTCACTTAAATTGACAAATGTATAAGCATGTCCTTCCTTTAATCGACCAGTTCGACCGACTCGATGAATAAATGTATCGGTGGCTGATTCAACCGATGCTTTTGGAACATCGAAATTGATGACACGATCAAGATCAGCAATATCAAGACCGCGAGAACAAACATCTGTTCCAACAAGAACATCGATAACTCCACGTTTGAAATCATTCAAAGTGCTTTCGCGAATGTTTTGTGGACGGTCACTGAAATTATATGAAACAATATTAAAATTTCAATAATTCTTTCAAACCAACCCGTTGATACTTTGTGCTTTAACACCAGATTTCGACAATTCGATTGCAACATAATCTGTTCGCTTTTTCTGTTCAACAAAAATCAAAGTTCGTGGAACTCTTCCATTTGGGCCAACTTGTTTTAATAATTTATCAAGTTCATCATTTTTTTCAGCAACATTGTTGGCTCTCAAAAAATGCAATTGAACTCGTTTATTTATTCTTCCTTGTGTAATTACAATTCGAACAACGCTGAAAAAAAACAAGAAATTTTTTATCAAAGAATAGATGAAAACCAACTCATCAAATCCTGGTAATCGTTTCATAAAATCTCTGGCAGCCATTTCAACTTGACGATTGAAAGTAGCTGAGAACAACAAAGTTTGTCGCTGTTCATGACTTCCCATAAAATGTTGATCATTCATGATTGTTGATAAATGAGTTCCACTTCCTTTTTGTAAATCATCCAATAATCGATCAGCTTCGTCAAGAATAAAGAATCGCAAATTCTTACAAGTAACTTCTCCTCTTTGAATATAATCCATAACTCTTCCACAAGTTCCAACCAAAATATGACAACCTTCTTGAATTTTTCTCAAGCATTCCCATCTATTCATTTCACCATAAACAAGTCGAATTTGAACATCTGTTCCATTTGAAAACATAATCAAATTATCATAAATTTGTTTCGCCAATTCTCTTGTTGGTGCCAAAATAATCGAGTATGGTGCCGAACTTCTACCAACAGAATCTCTTTCAGCTTGTGGATATTCTAAAATCTTATGAATAACTGGCAAACCAAATGCAGCAGTTTTTCCACCACTTGTTTCAGCTTGTCCACAAACATCATAACCTCGCATAATTTGTGGAATAACCGCCGCTTGAATTGGTCGAAGATGCGTATAATTAAGTCGTTTAACATTGGAAAGAATTAATGGATTCAATCCCGAATTTTCCCACGAAGTTAATTGTTGATCAAAATCAGAGTTTTTGATTTCAAGTTTTCGATCTTCTTGGATATCCAAATTTTGTACCATCTCTTGAGTTCTTCGGAACAAATCATCAGTTTCATCATGTTGTGGCATCCAATCACGCGGTGCTCTATCTCTTTGCTCTTCGCCGCCTCGGAATCCTCCGCCACTTCCAGGATAACCACCAGAGCCACCGCCGTTGTTGTAGCTGCCTCTATTTCCACTATCAGCTGGAAATAATAACTTTTATTTCTCGAAATTTTTAGGAAGGTGTTTTTGTTTTCCTCTATTTAGTGTGAGGTGATAATTTAGAAAACAACTGAGCCTTTTTTTCAAAAATATTTATTCTAGAAATTGTGAACTTACTAAATCCTCCACTATTATTGAATCCACCACTTTGTCCCCCAAATCCACGGAAACCATCATTTGATCTATTGTTATATCGATCATTTCCACTATTTCCGAATCCTTCATTATTCCGACCATTTTGATAACCTTGATCATTTCTGCGATATCCTCCGTTGTCATTATTTCTTTGAAATCCCCCATCTCGATTATCGAATCCGCCAGATTGACTATTATTGTATCCAGAACCACTTCGATTATCATTTCTTCGATTATCTTGATATCCATTTCCTCTATTATCATACCTTCCATTATCTTGATGTCCATTTCCTCTGTCATAATTTCTTCGATTGTCTGGATATTCATTCCGATCATTATTTCTCCCATCGTTTCTTCGATTATCTTGATTTCCAAATCGATCATCGTTTCGATTTCCACCTTGATATCCATTTCGATTTCCAAACTCTTCATGATTTCCTCCTCTTTGATTATATCCATTTCCACCTTGATAACCTCCACGATTATCTTGTTGTTGTCTATCTCGATTTCCACTATCCGAATTTCTTCCTTGATATCCTCCATTATTTCTTCCATTATCTTGATCCGAATATCTTCGATATCCGTCTTCTCGATCTCCAAAGTTCCTTTGCGATTGACGTGATTCATCATATCTTTGATTCGATTTTTGTTGATTATCACGGCCATCGTCTCGCGGATTATTATGGCGAGTATTTTCCGGGCTGTAATTTTTGAGAATAATTATAATTCTGAAGAAAACAAAAACTCACAATCCAGTTGGTTGTCTGAATCCAGTACCTCTGCTATTATCTTCGCGATTATAATTTCCCTTTTGATAATCTGAAAAATAAATAAATATTTATATAAGTACTTACACAGAAAGTTTTTACAGAAATTTAACTAACCATCTTGTCCATTATCTCTGCCTGAAAATTCTCGATGTTCTCTGCGGTCTACATAATTACGATCTCTTCCCTCTTCGTAATTTCTTGATCTTCGTTGATCATCCGATTGATTTCGATAACCTCGATCATCATCGTTTTGACGAGAGCTGTTGAAAGAACCTGTAAGAACCATATTTTTCAGAAAAATTGTTGTACTTCTAAACTTGAAGAATAAAATGTCTTCGCATCCAATTAAACTCACGTTCTTGTCGTTCTCCACCTTCCTCATTTCGTCTATTGTTATAAGATCCACCGCGATCATCATTTCGCCGTTGCGAATTTCGACCAAAGTCGTTGTTTTCCCCAAAAGCCATCTGTAACAACTCAAATATGAAATGAAAAAAAAAATTCGAGCGAATCCTAAAAAAAAACGCCAGGCGTCTATTGCTCATCCTAAAGCGAGAGAAAAAGAGTCAACAAATGTCTGCGTCTTTTCACTCAAAAAACAACAAAACAAAAAAGAAAAGGAGGTGGGAGAGATAGAGGAGTGAAAAAATCTATCAATAAAAAAGTATGGTAGAAAACAAAACAGCACATGAGAAAAAAATAATTGTGACACTACAGGGTAGCCCATAAGTATACGACGGTTTTTCCACGACTACCCAGAAAGTCCCCGAGAGTATTTTTTATTGTGTAAAGCGTTCATTTGATAGTTCAAATAGTCTAGAAAGCCAATGCAAGATCATTTATTGAAAAGTTGTGTTCTGGTCCTTTTTCTAGAGACTTTAGGAAAATTTTAACTCAAAAAATCAATTTTTCATTGATTTAGGTCCACTTTACGCCATTGTAGCTTGGAGTAATTTGAGAAAATGTTCTGTATGGGTTCATACATGCTTACTATACATCCTCTTTTCTTATTTTGAACGAAAATATTCCTCATTAAAAGTTGATTTAGTTCCAAAGTACATGTTCAAAAAATCAAAAAGTGGGCGCGCCGCGAAACTGTTGTTTTTATAGGTTGACACTTTGGCGTGTTAGGATATTAGCTAGGGATTGAAATGGGGTCACAAACTTCTAACTTTGATTCAATATGAAGTTCTAAACCAATTCCAGCTATATCTTTGCATTTCAGAATTTATAGCCCATACGAAAATCGATTTTGGCTGGATGTCTGTGTTTTTTGGAAAAATCAACTTTTTTTCGAAAATTTTGACTTAGCATCTGAAATATTCAGTTAACTTTTCTCAACGGTCCACTTTTGGTCTATTTATCAAGAAAAAATTTAAAAAATCCAGAAAACATCAAGAAATTTGAAAAAAATTAATTTTTTCAAAAAATTGGTGAAAAAGCTATTTTTTCACTTTTGAATTCAAAGGCTTGCCAAAAATTCAAAATGATAAATTTTTATAAATTGTGCTGTAGAATATTGAAATAGACTATTTGGCATTTCTAAACAAAAATATTGATAGTGATTGGCACATTTTGAGCCCTTTTATAATACACAGAACCTCTCTGACTCGTGCGGCGCGGCGCCTCAATTTTTGTTTCTCAAATCGGAACCACATTCTGGAACCAAGTGAAACATCAATTGAATTTATATTAAAATATGCTTATTAGGTGTCTAATAATTGAAGAAAAAACATCTTGACGGAAATATTACACCCAATAGTCAGTAACATCTCAAAACACGGCGTCGTATACTTATGGGCCACCCTGTATATTGGCTCTAATTATCTTGATAGCCAATTCAAAGTACAATTAATAAGAGTGATGGAGACACGTATTTAGAAACTCTGTAATTCGAAAATAATACGACTGCCACGTAGTTCACGTTTTCAATGTTTGTTCACGTGAAGTTAGCTGACAAGTTTCTATCTTTTCAAAAAAGCTGAAACATCTGTATGACACCCTGATCAAATAATAAACAAAGTTTCATGAAAAAATGATTTTTTGAAAAAGGAAAGTAAATAATTTGTTTAATCTTTTTCGGATTAACATCTCAATAAACAAAATAAATGTAGATAGACACTGAACTGAGAGGATTATTGAAAACTCCCAGAAAGCTGGCATGTGAAAAAACTGAATGCAGATTTTAGAGAAAAAAAGTAAAAAGTAAACTTATAAACAAAACATGAAGGTATGAGCATAATCACGATGTTTCTTTCAACTTCTTGAAAATTTTAAAAATAGGCTTGGACAGATTTAGCTTATTTGAAAATCTTAGGAATTTTCGATATACCTGTTGTTTTTCAGTAAACCTAATATTGAAAAAAAATATATCAAATACAAAACTTGGATGAATTCTCAATCCAAATATCAAAATCCAAAAATTCAACAAATAAAAATCCATTTTCTTCATAAAAAAGGAGAAGACTAAAAAACGACTATTTTAATAAATGTTTGCGACACAAAATCGAGAGAGGCGAGAAAATATACAGAAGTAAAGATTACACCTAAACGGCTTCAAAAAAATTCCTGACAAAAAACGTTTCTAAAAAACAGAAAAAATATAATTAACATTAACATAGGGCACCGGTATTTGCAAATAGTTATTCGGAAGAAAAAAGATCAGTTCGATTTTTACATAGGAGGATCCGATTTTCGTTGTTGTTCTTGTCGTGAAAGTGTTGAAGTGATCTGAAATTCCAAAAATCTTTTATTAGAAGAAACTCTGGAATTTTTGCGAAATATAATTTGGTTCGATATTCTACCTTTGAATCAACATCAGGAATTTCAACAACAACATCACCATTTTGTACCTTTTTCACTTCTTTTTCGATATCTTCGGCAACAATTTCACGGTCTGATTGTTGATTGAATGCTGCCGCAGAAGATGGCCCCTCAAATTTTTTCAATAAAAAAATTTCATCTTGAGAAAAAAAAACTAACTGTTGGTAAAACAGGCATTTCATACAATCCAGCTTGAACTTTTTCAATATCTCCAGTCAATGTCGCAACCTCGTCCTCCTTTTTCAATGTTCCAATCAAAGATGCGACTTGTGATGCCGATAGATTTACTTCGCTGTGTTTTTCGAGAAGTTCGATAACTTCTAAAACCAAATTCTTATCAACAATTCCATCCTCATCTTCGTCGATTGTTTTCAAAAGAACTTCAATTCTCTCTTTTTGTTTTGCATATTCTTCAGCTGCTCCATCTTTTTGATTCGCACTTGCATCATTTTCCTTCAATTTTGAAAGAGAATCAATAACATCCTGAATTCTGACTTCCCGTTTCCTAAAAAAAACTGTATTACAATTCCAAAAAATAAGAATGCCTACTTTTTGAGATCGGCATCTCCTTCAATTGCTGGATCACTCAATTGTTCCTGAATATTTCGTTTTTCGTCTTCGAGTTTTTGAACCATCGAATCAACATTTTCAATCATTGAATCAAGTTTGTGACGAAGTCTTTTAGCAATCTTCGTTTCAGCAAATGCTCCATCCAATGCATGAATTTCAATAAGATCTTCTCTGTGTTCAATAACTTTTTCTTTCAATCCCAAAATATCATTTTTAGCTTCTGGAATTGATCCACCAACAATAATAGTTTCAATTGATTCCAAATCTTTTTTGTCCAATTTGATATCTTTCGCTGTTTCTTTTGCTGTGGATGTAGCTGTTGCAATAACATTTGCAGTTTTGGCTGCAACAGTTTCAGCAGCGGATACAATTGGTTTGGCAAGTTCTTCAACAGTTTGCTTAATTTCATCAACAATTGCTTCAGCCGATGCCAATTTTTGTTCCTTGAGTTTTTCAGCTGCAGCTTTTTCTTGTTCAGCGCGTTTCTTTTGGACTTGTTTTTCATCGGAAATTGCTTGTTCGATTGATTTAATCAAAGCAATACGTGCTTTATGATCAATTGTTCCTCCTTCGATTTCAGTCAGTTTTTGTCTAGTAGTTTCAGCAATGCCTGAAAATAAGCAGGGAAATTAAAATTTTATTTAATTTATAATGAGAATCATTATTTTCAACGTGAACTAGACGCAACTTATGTTTTCTCATTTCAGAATACTAGATTTTTTTTAATCACTTACCATCAGGCAAATTTTGTACAATAGCTTTCAATCGATCAGTAAATGAAACATCTTCTGGTAAATACAATGTTCTTGACAATAATAACAATGATGGTGGAACTTTGTCATTGAGAGATAATTCGAGCCATTGAACTAATTGTTCTTTCAATCTTTCTTCGCTAACTCCAATCGCTCTCATTCCTCTCGCTCTACAAGCTTGTTGCAAATCCAATGAGCTCAATGCATCAATTCCTCCTTCAGCCGCAATTTGTTTATCATCCGCTTTCAATTCTCGAATTTTCATGTTCAATTGAAAACGAAGAATTTCAGGACTTCCCAATGAATTCAAACCCATCAAACGGCAAAGTGATCGAAGTTGTCCCATACTCAGATTATCCAATGTTAATTCATCTTCGAAAAGTTTTGAGAATTTGAGTAATTCTTCATTTGAAACATATCCTCCTTCATTTCGAACTTTTTTTATAAAATGAGCAAATTCGAGAGATTTCGATGCATCTTTGTTATGATTTTTTCTTTCTAATCCAATTTCTTCGATCGTATCTTGAAGGAATTTTGCCATTTCTACTCGTAATTTCACTTGTTTTCTAAGCTTCTCCTCCTGAAAAACAGAATATCATTTTTGAAACAAAACTATTTCGAAATAAAAACTCACTTCTTTACTCGTTTCTTGGAATGTGCTTGGCAGCATATTAGGGAACAATTTAATGAAAATCGGCAAAGCCAATTCCATAAAAGGTACAATAATGAAAAATGAAAAAGGAACAAGTCGGAAAAGATCAGATACAGTTCGAACCAATTGTTGTCGTTCTCGTCGTGTCAAAGTTGCACCGCGCAAAACTCTCCACATATATTTCGAACTGACACGTGTTTCCAATGCCAACAACCGAAATCCGTGATAATAATGTTTGAGTTCATGAATAATTCTGTCTTTCAGTGGTGGTTTCACAACAGCGACTGCTTTGTCTGATTTCATTAGTTTTAACTGCCTTTCTTCATCTTGTTTTTGCATATCTTCTCTTAACATTTTCAATGTGTTTTCAATTTTACTTTTGTCAGCGGCTGCATACCTGAAAAACTAGAATAAAATTAACATTTCACTCTTTAATAAAAAACGGACCGCAAGCTTGTGGTGCAAAAATGAGACGATGAAGTTGCCAAATATGGATTGAATCTAAATGTTTTAAATTATATAATAAGTAAACAAAAGCAATCATACCTAGAAGATGCCATAAGATGTCGATATGCATGTCTTCCGATTTGATAACTTTTCGATATATGTCGAAGACTCATTTTTTTCTGATGTGCTGTTTCTAAAAAATGATGCAAACATTAATAGGTCAACTTATATATAAAACGAAAAGAAACGATTTCGCAATACTCTCAATTTTCGAATTTACATGATTTTTAAAATAAATATTTTTCTGCATCGATCTTTCAATAAAAAAAACAAAACAAAACAAAAACACTATTACTTCTTTAGAGAGAAAAGGAAGATAAAACAGGTTGAAAAATGAAAAAGAGAGGGTTGCAATAGAGCGCTCTTTCCATTCTTGCCTCAAAGGCCCACAAGATCTTTGATATTTATCGGAAAAAAGGAAAATAACCGTATTTGTTTTGGGCGAGGAAAGACGACAGTTTTCATGATAAAATTATTATTATCATGATGTCAGAGAGAGAGGAATATTTACTCGAACGGGAAAAATGAGCACAAAAGCGCATGATCAGATAAATATGGTCTTTTATCGAGGATAAACTAATAACCGGTTACAGTTGTGAGAAAATAACGAAAAAGGATTAGGAAAGAATATAGTTAGCTTTGAAAAGATAACAAATTAACAGAGGTTTTCATTTGGAACACGGCGAAAAAGCTACAAAAGAAAGATATTGGTCGAAATATGGTTAGAAAGACAGTAAAAGACAACTAAAGAGAGCGAAAAACTCGCATGATTGATAGTCTTCATTCAGTTGCATATGACAATATGAAGACACCAAAAATCCATATTCTATGAGATTGAACTGAAAATCGAAAGAGCGAAAACATTGTTTTAAATCGGAAAAACTTTACAAAAAAATTAGCGAATCAGGATTTTTGTCAGAATTTTTATAAAAATGATATTTTGATTTTAATCGAAACCACGTGACACATGGGTTCGTTTTTTCAAAAGAAGCGTATTCTTTATTTTTAGAAATAACATTTTACTGAACGCCAACAAAACTGATGATTATTCTCAAGAACTAGATCGAGTAAGTCTACAATTGATGTTGGCAAAGGTTCAGAAAAGCATCTAATATAAATAAAGAACAATTTGAAAGTACAGAAACCGTAAAAATGTTATATAACCCACTTTAAAAGTCGGTTTTTTTGCAACTTTTCTGAAAAGTAATCGGAAAAAAATTGACTAAAGGGACAAACACTTTTGAAAATGTGTGGGTCTTATCGCGGCAAAACATTTTGTGTGATGTTCCTTTGATAATATCTACAGTACTAATTTATCGATTGAGCGCACTTTCATTTCGAAATTTTCTTTTTTTCGCCTACTCCGCACACCCGTTCAAGCCACGCAATGAGTGTTTTCTACTGTAAAACGAAAAATCTGCGATTGAAAAAAACTGTGCAAACACTTTTGCCTAATTCTCTCTGTTCGCCGTTATATTTCGCACTACAGTATTAAAGGAACATGATAAATTTCATGCGTTGGGTCTTGTCGCGATTGCTAACTTTCTTCGCAGGACCTCAAAAAATAAGAAAAGTAGCAAGTCAGGTAGAACTCGATGCGCTGATTATCATGCTATATTTAGTTTTTCATGAAGCTTATCTAGGTTTTGAGCTACTGGGTGCACCGTTTTTACAGCGTTTTGCTGATTTTTGTGTTGCTTGAGCGGGTGTGGAGCGGGTGTGTCCGGTAAAGGTTCAAACATCTGATATTCTGCTGTTCAGTGAGTTTTTTCTTTTTACATAGTTTTCTGTGCATTTCGTGCGAATGGGAAATGCAAAGTTGTTGTAACAATGCGAGATTTTCCCAATTTATCAGTGAAGTTTGATTGTTGAACAGAAAAAATTAAATTTCTGAAAATTGGTGAAATATAAAAGTCCTAGTCCTTCTATAAACTGAGTCAAATATTTTTTTAAAGTTTTTCCGACTTTCAGAATCATCATTCGGGTTAACCAGTTTTTCCCCGATTGTTTTTCGTTTGAGTGTGGTTTCCCATGTCAGCTTTCACAAAATCTTTGGTTAGCGAACACTCTGGTTTCGAATTTCATTTTTCTTTAATTCGAATATTAGTTAATTGTTAAAGCATTTTTTTGTTCCAACAACTAAGGTAAAAATTTCAGCTTTTTTGCAAACAAATATTTCCCAGCGGTATTTTTTCACAAATGTTTTTAGTTAATCGAATCATCCCCGTCGATAGTTTCTGTCATCGAATCGTTCAATTTCACACATCTTTTGATGTTCTTCTTTATTATTTATCAGACCATTCCATAAACTTCCTATTTCATCGCAGAAATTTGTGCTAAACTATCACGCGATAGTAAACAAATAGAACGTTATCATCTCGAAAAAAACTTTCGATTTTTTTCGAAACTTTTAAATAGTACACAGAATAGTTCAAACCGACCATTGAACCACGTGGTTGAAAACTGATTGATAAGAAATTGAATATAAGTCAACTTGTTCTCCCTCTTCATTTTTTGTATAATAGAAATTAGCTAATTCTAATTTCCAACGAAGTTAACATTTTATGTAATAACATTAGTTAAAACACAGATAAAATCAGTTTTTATTCAATTTACTTTTCTGTTTCCATGCCAATCGTTTTGTTTTCTTCGATATTATCTATCTTTTCAAGTACATCCATACGAAAACACAAAATAATTGAAATCAAAAATCTCTGTCCTTTTTTTCAACTTCTCTCGCCATCTTTTTTCTGTAAATAAATAATCGTCTGTCATGCCCGACGAAACATTTCATTCCGAGTCACATGGTTTCATTTTAGCACGTGGGCCAAAAGTATTTCACTATGGTTAGAGAGAAGAGATGCAGGGAGGACAAGAAGATAGCGTGATTTTTTAATACATTTCGCGTTCAAACAATCAACGTTTTCAGTTGAGACCCAGAGAAAAAATACATTGTATAGCAAAATGAGGAAAATGTCTATTAAACTTTAATTGTTTTGCATTGTGATGATTTTAGATGGGCGCGAAAGAGAAATATATAATTTCCACATAAAAATCTGACCATTTTTGTTTATCTCCGCAAAAACATTATGTGACGGACATGCAAAAAATATGATCATCATTTGAACTGTTTTGCCTTGATCAAAGTATGATACTTTGTTGGCTAACGTTTGTATTCTCAAAGAACTTAAAACACTGATGTTCCGAGTGTTTGATCTTCCGAACTTCAACTGATTCACTTTCACTTGACAAATTAAATATACACATATTTGACCTGACCAAAAAATATCCAGTTGTACTCACTGCCTAAGTCTCAATGTATTTATTTATTTATTCTTCTTCTTCTTCTCTTTTTCCCCCATTCAAAACACGCCAACACCCTCTATTGACTGACGCCCTCACAGCTTGCGCAAAATATTTTCCCTCATTTTCCAATAAACATTCTGTTTTCGCGCATTTCCAGACAACTTTTTTCTCATTTTTTGGTTGGTCACATGTTGTTTTTGTTATTTTCTGGAATCACATTGTTCGAAATGTGTCTAGTTGTTGTACTATAGTAAACATTGACAAAGTATGAAAAAGTAGAGTACATTTTCTCCGTTCTGTTTAAAAAAAGAAGAAGAGATGTATGTTTTCGAACTAAAAATGGGCGGAGTTTTTGAAGCACGTGGTGTCTTTTTCGCCACTTCGAAACACATATTTATTTATTCAAAGAGTTCGATAAGATTACATTAGTTGTAGGCTTTTAATTTTTTTCTACCTGTGAGATTTATTTAGTATGAGATCATTTGTTTGTATTGCTCGCACACCAGATACATTTTCCTCTCTGGTCATTCGTTTTTCTCATCCGATTCTTTTTGTTAGTATACCGAAAGTTTTCATTACTTTTCTCAATCCGATTGACGTTTCCCTACATTTTTGAAATTATTTTGTATTGAAGTATAAAAAACTTTGTTATTGAAAATATCGGAGAAAAACGTCATTTTCAATCAGAATGAATTTTTGCATAAAAGTCATTCCATAGAAATATTTTGGTGAAATTTCTATAACGATGAGTCGGAGCAGTTTCCGTAATTGTTTCTTGTTCTTTGCAAAATATTTACTTTGCATCATGATAACCCGTTTGTTCAAGAAATATGTTTAAATTGTGAACATTGACCACACCACCTCTATATTCTTTCTCTTTCTCTCTTGTTTTCGCGTACTTTGTTCCTCTATCGAGGGTCGAACTGGGCTACAAACTGTTGTTGTTTTTCATTTCTATCTTTTCTCCACAGATGGCACCTTTTTCGTTGAAATTCTTTATTTTACCTTGCCCACTTGGTTTGTTTTGTCAATGATGACCATAAATAAAAATATTGATAAAAGGTTATTGTTGGCAATTGTTATTTGTTACAGTTCCATCGTTCGTGTTTTGTTTCACCTGCAAAAGTGTAATGAACTTTTGCTCTTTGAAACAAAAAACACTGACCACCTCATTTAGCAGCTGTTATCGGATGATTTTAGTTTTTTTCAATAGTGCGTTGTAGTCGGCCTTTTTTTGTGACTAATAAGATCAGAATAAACTGGTCGTGTTATATAATAGATAGAATTAAAAATCGAATGATTTTTTTCCATTTGATGCAAACATATGTTCTGGCGTTTGATCGAACCTAATTGGCTACGATGAATTGAAAATAAAAAACATTTTGCAATCATTTTTCTCGATGTATTTTGCAACATGTTGTATTCCTTGAGATAAGGCGTAACTATCTAACATGCCATTCACTTTTAATAATTTTCCTGATAAAAATCTGAGAATGTTTGTTTTTTTTTTCGTTTTTGGCGCCATATTTAGAGGTCGAAACATACTCTCGAAGTTGTTTTATGTCTATTTTTTTAGCGATCGAAATATTTCACAATCATTTCAGTTTGCAATAAAAACAAAAACAAAAACATGTTCTTCCGAACTAGAAAACCTCATAATATCGGATTAATATTTATAGATTTCAAAATTTATTGTTTTTTTTACTGAAATTTCTTTGTCCTATTTCGCAATATGTACTTTGTTCACCCATTTACTACATTCGAAAGAAGAAAAAAGTCGACTTTTCTGACTCATTTTTTATCACTTTTTCGCCGACCCAATTTTTTTGCGGATTTTTTGGTTTGAAAAATTAATGGGTTCTTCGTATTTCACACATGTTTTGCTATTATCATTCTTGTTTTTCTTTGAAATGTTGTTGTTTTGATTGTTCTTTTCTGTCTGAATCCTCCTCACCTCTTTTTCCCTAACTTTCGCAAAAAGACAATACGGTTTTGCAGAGAATATAAAGAAGAAAATAAGAAGAAGAAGAGAACAACTGACAATATAGTATATAGGGTTTTCTGGTTGTCTTTTGGTCAATAATAACAATAATAAGAAGCAGAAGAAGTAAATATAATAAGCAACCTTATTATTGAATCGAAACTATGGATTATGCATATAGAGTTTTTCGAAATGTCAAATATTTTTATAATTCAATAAATCCGGCGACACTTTCGGGAGCAATTGATGTTGTGGTTGTTGAACAGCCAAATGGAGAATATAAATCAACACCATTTCATGTCAGATTCGGAAAATATGGAGTTTTCAATTATTCCGATAAGGTTAGCTTTTTGAAATTTTCACTGAAAAAAAAATTGAAATACAACTTCACGCTGTGAATGTTGAGATTCTAGAAATATCAACTAAAACATCGAATTTTTCTAGTATGTCGACATCGCAGTAAACGGAGAAGAAATCGATTTGAAAATGAAACTAGCAGATTCGGGTGTCGCATTTTTTGTCGAAGAAGCTGATGAACAAGTTCCAGATTATCTTCTGACTTCTCCTTTACCCGAACCTGATATTCCATTAGCAAGTGGTTCCGCAGATGTTACCGATAAAGTTCTAGCTGAAAGTGCACGAAAACTTACAGAAGGTGACACGATTTGTGATGATTTGGCGAAAAGTAGATCATCAAGTCCAGATGGTGGAAAAACAACAGCAAGAGAACCAAAACATGAGTGAGTTGTTTTTAATTAAAATATCTGATATTCAATTCAATCTTGCAGACAATCGTTGAGTCAAGTTCAAAGAAAACAGAATCTACCGTTTTCTTCATCTGTATTCAGTGATCGAAAATATCGAAGTTTGCCAGATTTGACAGTTTTAGCAGATGAAGCATTATCAGAAAATGAAGAAGAAGTAAAAACAAAGAAAAGATCAAAAGATAATGAAGATTCTTCAACAAAAAGACATCGACAATTTGTGCATTCACATTCACAAGCATCGCCAATGGATCGAGATCGAAGAAAACAATGGCATAAATCAAACGATGAAATATTGAGAGCACTTTCGAAAGAAACTGAAAAGAAAAGAGCTCCACTTCGAAAGAAGAGTCGAGTGACATTTGAATCACCAATTGTTTCACCATCAAAACCAATTGATATTCGAACATACAATGATTCAGATTCAGAACTTGATTCATCATCAGATTCACCATCTCCATCACTTCCTGATAATGTTGATCATATTGCTGATGGAGCTTTGTCTGATTCAGAAGTTGATCGACAAAGACATACACCAGAACCACATGATGTGACAGATTGGAAATGGGGAGAATTACCAGAAACTCGAGAATTGAACAAACGAAAAATGGAACAAAGTGAAAAAGAAAATAAGAACAAGAAACAGGCATCAAGTTGGGGATGGTGGTGGGGATCATCAAATACAACAACACCTAAAAAAGGGCAAAACGAAGAAGGTATAAGTCTTGATGATTTATTAAACAAAGCTTCGAGTGATCCGGTTAATATTGTAAAGTATCTTGGAAAACCACCCAGTGTGTAAGTTTTTTTTTTAATTTTTACAAAAAATAAAATAAAAGTTTTCAATATTTTCAGAACATCGGTTGATAGTGGTCATGTTTCACGTGGTCCTTCACAACCATCTTCTCCAGTTTTACCAGTTGGCGAAGAATATGATGAGAAAACTCCAACCAGAGAATCACTTCCATCAAATCTTTTCAATGAACGAAATCAAGCTGGTGGAGCATCGACAAGTCGAATTTCCAGTGAAGATATTTTCCCATTGAGTGATGATGAAATGGATACTCCATCAAGTTCTCAAGCACAAATTCAACAACAACAACAATATATGCAATCACTTCGATTGTCATCAGAAAAGTTGAAATCACTTGGATTGGTTCATGGTGCAAACGAATTGCGTTTCTCAATCACAACCAAATTTCAAGGAACCACTTGGTGCAGTTGTAATATTTATTTATATAAATGGTATGAACAATTGGTTATTAGTGATATTGATGGAACAATTACAAAAAGTGATGTTTTGGGACACGTTATACCAGCAATTGGTGGAACATGGGCTCATGCTGGAGTTGCTGAATTGTATACTCGTATCAAAAATAATGGATATAAAATGGTATATTTATCATCAAGAGCAATTGGACAAAGTCATACAACAAAACAATATTTGAAAAGTGTTGCTCAAGATTCGAAACAATTGCCTGATGGACCTGTTTTATTATCACCAACAAGTATTATTACTGCTTTCAGAAAGTAAGTTTGATCGGAAATTTCATGAAAAAAAGAACTATAAAAATGTTTCTTCAGGGAAGTTATCGAACGCCGACCGGAAGAGTTCAAAATTGCTGCTCTAACAGATCTCAAACAACTTTTCCCAACTTCTAATCCATACTATGCTGGATTCGGAAACCGTGAAACAGATGTGATTTCTTATCGTGCTGTTAGTGTTCCAGCAGCCAGAATTCTTATTATCGATCCATCTGGAAGAGTTAGAAGATCCGATTCTGTTGGTTTAGTCAGCAGTTATACAACAATGGCAAATGATACAGCTGATTATTTATTCCCACCTCTATCTATTCAGTAAGTTTTTAGTTTTTTATTCAGAGTACGATGGTTTTTTTTTCGAAATTCCTAACATTTTCGTATTTTCTTTCAGCGTCAAAGATGATCATCGAAGAACTGAAAGACTTTCATCGGCTTGGAGTAAACCACTTGAACACAGGTTTGTTCTTTGTTCTTTTTTCGATAGGAAATTTGAGAGTCTAACAGTTGTTATTTTGTTTTGTCTGAAACAAAATTATAGCTTCTTGGAGAAGTTTTGAACAGGGGCCTTCTTTGTTTTTCTAAATATCTCTTTCACATTATTTTAGCGATTTCACTCATTGGTCTGGAAATCATCAAAACAGTCCATTTGATGTTGATGATGATGAATTGAAAGCCTACGAAGAGCAGAGAAAACTTTCGATTCAAAAATCCAAAAAATAATCACATTTCTTTCCTCATCCATTCCCAAATTTTATACTGGATCTCTTTTCGTTTTTATTGTTTTTTTTCGTCGATTTCTAGTCCATATTCGTTTTTTTTCTGTTGAGTTATTTTATTTATATTTTCCGCCTTTTTACGTGTCAGAAGTGAAAAATGACATTCATTTTTATAGTGCTCACTTTTTCTCAAAGTTTTTACTCGATTTTTGCGAGATTTCTGCTGCTCTTTTTTGTATTGCATTTATTATTCTTTTTTCGGTGACCTGATATTTATAGGATAATTTTTTGAGTGTAATATATGTATTTGTACATATTTAACCACTTTTCTCTTTTATTTTTTCTGGTTTTCTTGTTGAATGAAGTTCTACGATCTGAAAAATTTTAGTCGAGTTATTTTAACGCGGTAATTACTCTCATTACAAAAAATATTTAAAATTTCAGATTAAAAATGTCTAAAACTACAGTAACCTGTAGAACGTATTATTTTCGTTTTTCAAATTAAATTCTACCGATCTCCCAGGATTACTGTAGTGAAAACTTTTCGGAATTCCACCAAAAATTCCGTTTAATAACAAAAGAATGGCGAGAATGTTTATGGATAAATAATACAATTGTACTTGGTTGTTTTCATTGTCGATTTATTGTACAACATGAGCTGATGGTCCTCCATTTTCCCAATCATAAGGAGAGTGTTCTTGAGTTCCAGTCGATCCGAAAGCACGACGCATCAAACCATAAATTGCTTGATAATTTGGCGCGTCATAATATTTGAGAGCATCAACTTGGCGCATGATATCTTGGAATTCGTTTGGACATGGATGTGGGAAAAGACTCGCCAAATTTTGACGAATTTGTTGTTTTTGTTGTCCAACCGCATTCATATCATTGACGTGATGCCATGGAAGTTGACCATAGGATAATTCGACCTGCATATACATCCAGGTTTCCAAATCATCTTTACTGAAATCATATTATTATTTTTTTTATTAGAAAGGCACAATTTCGAGCCACGTGGCACCCTAATATTTCCAAAACATACCGACACAATTCACGTTGTAAATGGCAACTAATTGGAGCATATCTAACAGTTCCACGGAAACCAGCAGCTTGTCTTGGTTTACGAATTGTTCCGTCGTTTCCAGTGAATTTTCTGCACATACCAAAATCAAGAATGTAAACTTTACGCAATTCACCCAAATCAATACGTCCAACTGTATAATTACCAGGTTTAACGTCACGATGAAGATATCCGATAACATGCAAATCTTCCAATGCTTCCAATGCTTGAATTCCAATAGCAATTGAACAACCAATTGTCATATGTCCACCAGGTCCAGCTTTATTCAAATCTTGCAATGATTTTCCGACAAATGTCATCACAACATAATTGAAATTTCCGTATCTTCCTTTGTCTTCAATCTTACAAAAATGACGATTTCCACGTTTTGACAATTCGTTGAGAACAGATACTTCCAATTTCAACACTTGAATTTGTTCATTTGCTCCTTCGACTTTCATCGCATATTTTCCAGTTGCATCAAATACACGATAAACTGCACCGAAACCTCCTTCTCCTAATTTTTTCTCAATAGTCCATCTCTCGACCTAAAAAAACTTACTAGAAAACATCTCAATTATATTTCGACAGTACCTGTTGTCCTGGATTTAACTGAACAAGCTCCGCAGCCATGTCAAATGAAAGTTGAAGTTTTGCTTGTTTCTAAGGGAACCCACAATCTGAATGAGCGATTTCTTCAATTTTCAGCCCCACGTTGACATTTTGATAAGATCAATGATGTGGATTTTTTTTAAAGTGTCACGTTGAAATTTTTTATTTCGGAAAAAAAATGCATTTTTTATTGGTGCAACAAAATTATGAAAGCAAAAACATGAAAAAATCAGATATGTCAGATTTAAGAAAAACAAGAGAATTTAACATGAGAATAAAAATAAGCTAAGTACTGCTCAATTCTGGAATACAATAGAACAATTTCTGTACGAAATGAGTGAAAGCGATCCAGATTTTTTGAAAGAATGCAGGGCGCCATTGATTAGAAACAAAAAGAAGATAAATTGGAATACCAGAAAGAACCAGAAGAACACCATAAACCAATTCATATGGCTCATTATGGAAAAATGGAAGAATTAGAAGGAAGAGGCACATAATAAAGAATACAACTGGGAAGATTATATTGATTTTAATTGGGCGAGTTTCAAGTTGTTCTTTTGGAAGAGAATATCGAAGTTTGAGAAGACCAGCAACTGAAGCAAAAACAACAAGTGATTCAGCAAATGATAAATAATTGATAAGTTCGAAAACGTTTCCAATGAACAACATAATAATTGATGTTCCACCGAGGAAAATCAATGATGGAATAGGAGTTACTTGACGAATTGATATCATTGCGAACAACTCGGGAAGTTGACCATTTCTTGCACCAGAGAAAAACATTCTTGAACAAGTGATCAAAATACCATTGAGTGAACCAACACAAGAAAATGAGACAAATATTGGCATAAGAACTTTGGAACCAATCGATCCCATCATTTTATCTGCGAATGTGATTGCAACAGCGTCAGATTCAAGAATCTAAAAATAAAATTTGTTTTTAAATTATTTCAATTTCAGCTTCTTCTTCTTACCTCATCAACTGTCAGAACTGAAAAATAAGCGATATTTACCAACATATAGATGATTGTAACCATCGGAATTGAAATATAAATAGCTCTTGGCAAATTCTTGAATGGATTCTTCAATTCTTCTGTTACAAAATTCAAATACGAAAATCCGGAAAACGAGAAAACTCCTGAATAAAATGCCATTGCAACTGCGGATGGTTTTGTTTGTGTTCCTTCTCCAATATCCGGCATTGTCAAATTCTCAATATTTCCAAGAACAAGCCAAACTACACCACATGAAATAATTGTGATAAGTGCAAGAAGTTTTGTGATTGTGAAAAAATCATTGGTTCTGGTGGCAGCGCGAACATCCCAACAATTAATAAATGTTAGAAGAGCTGGAATTATCTGAATTATTCGATTTCAAACATAAGAAACAAATACCGATGATTGCAGCTGCAAAAATATTGATAACAACATCTGGAATTGGACACGAGTAAAATGGTTGAAGAGCATAAGTGGCACACGTAATTCCAATGATTGCCAAAGATGTTGGATTAATAATAACCAATGCGACCCATAAAAATAAAAATGCTGGCAATGGGCCAAAAGCTTCATAAATATATGCATAATCTCCTCCAGATTTTGGAATTAGTGTTCCTAATTCACTATAACAAATTGCACCAATCATAGCAAAAACACCACTCATAAACCAAACTAAAAGAGCCATTCCACTACTACCAGCTTCGAGAAGAACACCTTTTGGTGAAACAAAGATTCCTGATCCAACAATTACACCAATTATAATTGCACATCCCGAAAATAAAGTAATTCTTGGTTTGAGTTTGATGGCATTCAGCGATTCGTGTTCTTCCTCTTTTTCCTTCGCCATTTTGTTCTCTGAAAATGAATTTTATGAAAAAATTGAAGATGAAATGAGATTTGAAAAAATTGAAAGAAGGCATCTCAATATATAAACATAGACAAAATGAACATTTGAAATCTTTGAAGTTGCCGAGACAAAAAAACTGGCCTGACCAAACTTTGCACTTTTGTTTAAAAAAAAGGGGATGGCAATATGATTTTTATTTTTCTAAAATAATCATTCAAAATTTGTAAATCCGAAAGGGATATCAGAAAAATATTAGAAATGAGAATTGAAATTAAATAGTTCAGCTCACGTGGTAATATGAAACATCCCAACCTTCAAAGAAAAAAATATGCCATGAAAAAATCCGCAAACACGCTGAAAAAAACTAAATGCACTAAACAGCAAACACTACGCTCAAAACCTACAGTACTTCCCGGGAAAAGTGTAGCGGGAACCGCCCGGATTTTTTGAAGAGAACCCAGAGGTTTTTCCTATGAATTAGTATCCCGAGAATCTCACAAGCTTCACTTTTCGGGCGGAGTTGACAAAAAATAGAAAATCAATTGAATTTATTTATTGACTTTTACAACGACACTCCGCTTACCCGCTCTTTAGCGCAACACGAGAATATTTTCATTTTTTGTTTTTTTTTCGCTGGGTTTTCAGGTTTCCGGGGAAAATCGGTTGATTTAAGTCAAAAATTGAATTTTTCAGATGTTCTATAGGGCTGGAATTGAAAAACCGACGGAAAATCCGAGAATTGTCGAAGAAAGGTGGGTTTTTTCTAGAGAAACACTGTTTCGATTGAAATTTTTGAGTTTTCAGCTCGAAATATTGATGGGCAATTGGATTTCACTATCAATAACGTAAAAAACTTGGAGAATTTCGGATTTCGATGATTTTTGTGAGATTTGAAAGATAGAAGCGATTGGTGAGTTTTTTTGGGAGGGATTGCGGAAAAATTGAAAAAATTCTATGAAACACGCTATTTTAATTTAATTTATTTACGACATTGGAAGAACACCGTCAGAAAGAAGAGGACAAATTACAAATGTAATTTCAAAAACGTAGATAATTATATGACACAGTTTGTTGCTGACTATAAATGTTAGCTTGAGCAAAAATTAAAAATAGAAGAAAAAAAAGTGAGATCATGCGAAAAGGTAGTAGAGATTTTAAAATAAAAAAAGGAAGGGGGGGTGTGAGGAGTATAAATAGAAACAAAAATTTTAAAAAAGAAGAGCGTCCGAATCGAGAGAAATGACAGAGACGCGAAAACTCCCTTTAAGTACAGTAGTTTTATGGTATTTTTGTTTGTTCGTTTCGAGAAACGCGTGAAAAAGACACGCGATGCAATAGATACAGTAGTATTACCAAAATATTTTTGTTCGTGTCGAGAAACGAGCGTCTTTTTCTCTGCGCCACTCTCTCGATTTGGACAGCCAAAAATAGCGTGGAAATTTAAAAAATATATATGTAAATCATGAAAAAAAAAAGAGAATCTCACAAGCTTCACTTTAGCTGAAACCTGATTTTTTATTTAAATTCATAAATCCTACAAGTTCATAAATCCTAGACCCGCAAAAAATATAGTGTAGATCACGCGGGATTTCAACAATTTTTCGTTGTTCTTCTATATCGATTGGCAAAAAAACATTTTTGAAATGCATTTTTTATTTTGTTGGAAAAAGTTCACGTTATTATTTTAAGAATATTCGAAAAATTACGCTAGATCTCTTTTTTTCAGGTTGGACGCTCATTCTTAAAATATTTTCTTTGGTATTCGTCCTGTCTTCAATGAGAGCTCTCAATTAAACGTAAGTGGGAGTTTATTTTTCTTTCTATCGCCCAGAGAAATTCCAGATTGCTTGAGAATTTGGAATTGAGTGAGCCGATGTTGGTTTCCCACAAACAAAATGAATTTGAGGAAATTGAGATCTTATACAACTGCAACTCATGTCAGGTCAGTTTAATTGGGTTTTGGGGTTTGGTTTTGGGGTTTGGGAGAGAAAACACAGTGATTTGTGTTAAATTATATCACAGGTAAGTTTGGGGTATATTTGTATAATGTATAATTTGAGACGAGATCTGCAGACTCAGTTGCTCACAAGCTTGTGGAAAAAGAGGAAAATACCTCAAAATTCCTCGTTTTTTTCTTTCATTTTTTTTTAAAATTATTTTTTTCATTGTTTTCAACAAATTAAAACGTTTGTATTTTTTCTAGTTTTAAAAAACGGATTCCGATTTTCAAAAAAAAAATGAAATTTCATTTCATATCGACAAGAGGAAAAATGAGAAATGTTGGAGAAAAATTGATAAATAAATCTGAATCATAAAACATTAGAAAATGGGCGGATCGCAATTTTTGGAAACGAAATAAAACGATGAATCATCTGAGCAATTTTACAAAATCTAAAATGTCAGCACAAAGCACATTATGAGGTATATGCTGGAATTATCTCGAAATCATAACTCTTTCCAAATATGTTTTTGGGCATTATTCTAGGTATATTTTCCGTTTCTGGAATTATTATAGATGTTATTGCATTGATTCCAGTTTTTAATCTAGGTTTTATGAAAAAATCGAGCCCTGTTTATCTCATAGCATTTTTCAATATATCCGTGGATCTGATAAGTTTATTAACAACAACTTTTGGACTAGTTCCTGATGTTATAATAGGATCTAATAAAAGTCTAGGAATCGAGCATACCGCACTAGTTTTTTTCATTTCCTGGAATCTTAGTTCGTTGATTCAGATATCTATGTCAGTAAATAGATTGATAGTAATTCGATTTCCTAAATACTCGGTTCTGATCACAAACATGTCAACATATTTTTCATTTATTTTTATCATAATTATCACAATCTTCCTTACTTATTTAACTCAATATTGGTTTGATTGCTGTGAAATAGCCTATGATTATCATGTTTATTCTATAATTTATATTACAAAAACCAACGAGTTCAACAAATCATTATATTATATTGATACGCCTATTTGTATCATAACAACTATTCTAACATCTTTTTTCTATACTTGGATTTATATCGAAATTCGTAAACAACGTAAAGACATCTCGACAAATTCAAAAATTAAAGAATGGAAGTAAGTTGATAGCTTAAACCCACCGAAAAATAGAATAACATTTAATAAGAATAACATTTAAATGAAAAATTTTCAGCTATTCTCTTCATTTTTTTATGACTTCTTTATCCTACATAATATCCTGGATTCTTTTCCGAGTTTTTCCATTATTTTTTACGGAATTTTATTGGTTCGCAATTCCAATGTTATTTGAGATTCTATATTGCTGCTCGAATTCTTTGGTTTTTCTGATTTTAAATCGAGAAGTTCGAAAATTTTATTTTTCAAGAAAACCAAAAACTACTAAAGTTATAGCCTTTACAAAATCGAATGATTAGAACGTTTTGTTGAAAACATTCATAATGTAATAAAATGTGAGAAAAATTATATCGATTAGATTGTCTTAGAGTCGTACAAAATACATTTTGAGATACAAACGAGTAGACAGACATAAATCTTTTTTATATTGCCTAATTTAACGATTTCCGAACAAAAATCAAATAATTACAACAGTTCTCACAAATATACGATTGGAAGCAAGAATATAATACTGTCCGAATTTTTAAAAATAAACAAAATTCGTAGAAACAAGGAAAAAATGAAAAATTTGAAAAAATCAGTGAAAAACGAGAAGAAAACTACAAAGGATTTGAATAAAAATCAACAAAAAGGACAACACATTTCAAAGTCCAAAAAAGCAAGAAAAAACAAGAAAAAATATTCGCAGCTGCCTGGCTCAATGCCAACCACGGAGAAAACGAGCAAGAGTGTAACAACGGAGAAGATATTGTGAAACATCAAGAGACGCAGAGTGAGAGAGAGGGTCAGATTCGTTTTTGGAGGCTATTCAAAAAATAATAAGATGATTCGTTTTTTGTTAGGTTTTTTGCAAAAAAAAAACGGGAAGGTGTGCAAATATCACAGTTTGCACTTTTTATTATACTTCTTTATAAAAACCTATGATTTCAACTTCGAAAAAAAAAAACGCAACAATTTATTTTTTATTTGTACAGAGTTTTTTGTGAGATTTTTTGAGGGGTAAGAAAAATAGAATTGAGAAAGAAAAAAACAAAAATAAGAGGCAAGTGTAAACAAGTTTGATCAAATAGATTGATTTTTGAAAAAAAAAATGTCTGGGTGAGACGTTCAGAAAAATTTGAAAATATATTATTAATAATTGTAAATTTTAACCAATCTTCAAAAAAATTCAGAAGATAAGAAAGCTAACAATGTAAATAGAAATTCGAGGAGAATATCCATATTTTTCATTCAAAAAGTAGACAAAGGAATACTTCCCAACTCAAAAACTCGAAAAAAAGGAAAAACCGGACTTTTTTCGAAAAAAAGAAAAATAATAAATTGCCGTGTACTGTAGGCCTGCCCGTGTGCAATTTTCGTGTCATTCTGCAAACACCACACACATGAATTGCCGACATATTTTTAAAGATTTTTTTTAGATTTTTACATGGAAAAAAAAACTGAAAATAAAAAAGAAGCGCTAAATAATTTATTTTCACGTGTTCGGTATTGAATCATTTCTAAATTGAGACAAAATAAAAACCGACGCCTTATTTTTATTCCAAATATATGAGATGAAAATGATTTTTAGTCATAGAAAGACATCAAATCTGAAAATTCAGATAACTGTGTCAGTTTTCGTTGCCGCTGTTGTTGTTGGGCTGACGGTTTTATGGAAGCATACTTTTTCTACAAAAACAAACTGTATTTTATAATTTATTTTGAAACCTACTCAAAATATATTTGCGATAATCACGAATAAAAAACATGACAACCAAAGGATCAAGTGCTGGATATAATGCAAGACCAATTGATGTTATATTAGCCATACTTCCCAATTCAATTCCGAAAACTGGCGCCACAAAAAGTATTGTAGTTGGGTTATACATGAAAATAATTGGAACAATTGTTTGAACCATAAGTGAGTAGAAAAGTTGACGTTGAAGTTCACGAGTTTTCTCAGCGACCATATCTTTTACACTTTGCATTTTCTTGTAGATTTTTACACCAAGAGTTATTATAATAATGAGAGTTGTTCCAGAGATTATTCCAACATTCAACATTCCAATACAACTTTCCCAAACAATTTTCATTTCTCCATTCGGACCAGTAACCTTGAAAAATTGAACGTGAGTTTCAGCGTTTAAACTAAAAAATTTTCAAAACGCAAACTTACAAAGTAAAGTGGTCCAATGTAGGAAAGTTCTTCAATATCATCTTGATAATTCAAAGCAATAGTTTCTCTCATATAATCATTCAAAGTATCATTAATACTCAAAAGAAAATAAACATTACACCACCAAAATATTGCAACTCCTGAGAAAATAGCTGGCCAAATTAAAGCCAAAGGCCATTGGAAAAAACGAATTTCACTTGGTCTACTCATCGCTATAAATCGATAGACAAAATGAATTGCGAGAAGAACTACTGTCAGACCAAATGAGGTACAATAAGTTGCTTGAATCAGATGTTTGAGAATGGAAAACATTTGTCTTTTACTTACTGATAATGATCGGTCCAACCACTCTATTGTATTTGAACCAACTCGCGCAAATCACAATATAACTATTTTTATAAGAATGCATTGCTGGTTGAGTCAAAATATCAATGAATGAATACCAAAGAGAGAATCCAGCGAACCATAACATCAGGTATTTGTATGATCCAAAGTTTGATTTAGTTTGGGTCAGAATTAGGAAAATTAAGCAGATATTTGCGAAAAAGGCCACGAAAAATCCGACATATTCCGCAGCTACTGTAGTTATTGGAACTTGCATTTCTTGAAGCTCAAGGAATCTGAAATATTTTTGCTCCTTTTTATAGAAAAATTTTATGAATATCACTAATTTTTGGCAATTTCTTGAGAAATAAGATTTGTTTTCTCGATCTATGTAGAGCATAGAATGAAAACATGAATATCAAATAATTGACGATATAGTTCAAAGACAAAAAATACCGGTAGAATACAAAAAACAGATACAAAAAATAGAAAGGTTATTCTTATAATCATTCCATAGTTACTGAAAGACTATAAAGACAAGAATCTCTAAAATTAGATATGCAATATGAACAAATCAAAAAAAAAGTGAAGTTTGAAAAAGAGAAGTATGAAAAAAGGTTGCAAAGAAAGGAACATACGCCCACCCTTCTCATTTTGAGTCCCCAAATTCCAATTCAGCTTCAGAACCCAACAGCTGGGAGCCTTCACTCACAATAAGATTATTTTCGATTCCCTCTTTTGAGAAGGGCCTGTTCTACATTTCGGCGAAAACAGGAAATAAGTTGTTTTATAAAACACAAAAATGTGAAAAACAAAAACTCCGAGTACTTCCTTACATTTCTGAAATAGGACAGGTTTTGAAATTTTAATGAGCTTGTAATCTTTTCATAGAATGCTTATAAATAAAAATTAAAAAAAAAACTTTTTCTCTAAAATTAGAACTACATCTTACATTTGGAAAAATCCAAACTTGTCACATTTTTCATGCAAAATGACTCCAAATTCTCGAACATATAATCAACCTAAATGCTATGATATTTTATTACTGAACAGCTGAAATAGAAAATATCAAGTTTAAAAATTTCATTTTTATGCAAAACGGAAGAATTTAGATAACTACATCGGTTTTCGTTGAAATTGACACAATTCGAGTTGATGAAACATTGTTGGAAAGTTTGATACGTTCTGAAAATTATCACTTGAAATTAGAATTTTTAGAGATACACAAACTCAAGATGTATTTTCGATAATCACGAATAAAATACATGACAACGAGAGGATCTAAAGCTGGATATAGTGCGAGGCAGATCGATGTCATATTAGCCATACTTCCCAATTCAACACCAAAAATTGGTGCAATAAATAGAATAGTTGTAGGGCTGTACATGAAAATAATTGGGACAATTGTTTGAACTGTCAAAGCATGGAAAAGTTGTTTTTGAAGTTCTCTGGTTTTTGGAGCAATCAAAGATTGCACACTTTGCATTTTCTTGTAAATCGCCAAACCCAAAGATGTTATCAGTACAAAAGTAGTTATTGCAATTGTATAAACATTTGCCATTCCAACACAACTTTTCCATTGCAATTCAAGTTTTCCTTCAGGAGTAATAATCTGCAAAAATACTCGCTGATTTTTTTGAATGTTTGATAAATCATCTTAAACTTACATAATAAAGAGGACCAATATATGATAATTGTTTGATATCATCCTCATAGTATTCTTTGATACTTTCTTGCACATATTCATCAATAACTTCATTACTTCCCAAAAGGAAATAAACATTACACCACCAAAATACTGCAATAATTATGAAAATGGTAGGCCAAATAAAGGCGAGTGGATATTTGAATTAACGAATTTCATTCGGACGACTCATTGCAATATAACGGTAAATGAAATGAATTGCAAGAAGAACCAACGTGAGACCGTATGAAGTACAGTATGATGCTAAAACCTGTTTTTTTTTCAAAAGCATGTTCCGTTTTCTATCACTTACAAATAATGATAGGTGCCAAAGTTTGATGATATTTAAACCAACTTGCGCAGAAAACTATGTAACTGTTTTTATATGAATGCATACCGGGTTGAGTTAAAATATCAATGAAAGAATACCAAAGCGAAAACGCGGCAAACCATAACATCAAGTTCTTATAAGCCCCGAAGTTTTGGCGTGTTTGAGTGACAATTAGGAATATCAAGATAATGTTTGCGAAAAACGCAACGATGAATCCGATATATTCAGCTGTTACAGTAGCCAAGGGTATTTTCATGTTTTCGAAAACTGAAAAATATTATTTACAAGAGAAAGTCAGAAGAAAGACAGATGAAAAATATAAAAACTAGCAAAGATCCATAATTGTCCAATTGTTGTATAATTCACTATTTTGAGAAAACTGAAAATTTCAAAGCTTTTATAGTAATTCGATAAATGAAAGAGTAAAGATGAACGATTATTTTTTGTATTTTTCTGAAAGTACGACAACAAAAAATAAAGGTTATTTGCTTGTGATCTTGTGATAGAATGATCTTTCAAAAACCTTATTTTTTTCAAAAATCCCTTTTTAATAAGAAATTCGTACCAAACATGAATTACCATGTAAACATAACAATAACATTACAATAAAAGGTTGTTTGATAACACGCCCTTTTTTGTCATTCAAAATATTCTTCTAAACTCAACAAATATTCGAATTCACAAATGATGTTTGTGAAATATTCAAGAATAGTCATCGGTCATCCTTTACCAACTATTTGCATTACTTTAACTATTTCAGTAATTCTTACAATTATCGGACTATACTATGGTTATGAAACTATAGATTTTGATCCAACGAAAGGTTTTGAAACTAGAGGAACTGAATTAGCTGATGGAAGAATTTTTATGGAAAATTTGAAGGGCCAACAGGCTAGTAATTCTAGAATTATTAAATGGTTTTATGAGTGAGTAAGATATTTAGCAAATTGCATGATTTTTCAGAGATCAAATCAGAGAAGCATTGTGTTTTTTCAGACAAAATCAAAAAACTACAAATACAAAGAATAAACGAGAAGTGAATAATAACGAAGAAGATGTAGATAATAGCCCAAATATCACAGTCAATTATGATGATTACGGTGTTGATTATAACCCAAATTTTGAAGATCTCAATGATTCTTGTGAATTTTTCGGAAGTTTCGGAATTGCATTACCGTATGATGCAATTGAATATATGTCAAAAATCATGATTAGATTTGATTCTTGGGATAAGGTTGGTGTTCTTGCTCTTTATATACTTTTTTTAAACTCTTGTTTTTGTCTAAAGATAGACACATACTGTAGAAGTGAATAGGATTAGGCGGGAAACACGTCACTATGATTTGAACTTGTTTTTTATGACTCAGAAGAAGATTAAGGATGTTAATGTTTATGGTTAGGTAATGTCGATTGTACTTTTTGTCGCTACATTTTATATCGCTTTCTTTAGAAAATCTTGAAGATTAATCTTTTGATTGAAAGGAGAAGAAAAAACACACGAGTGTTACAGAAATACCTTTGGAAAAAAATATTTTCAAATAAATTTCAAACTATTTCTGAACATTTTTGATCGTTTATTTGCATTTTCGTAATTATTCAAATAATTCAGAATCTGTAGAAAACATTCTGCTTTGATATCTGCTTTCTAGAATTTATTTTGGTTTTCACAAATTCAATCCAATTCATCCCAGAAGATTGGTGCTTCAAAAATGTAAATTTGAATCGCTTTTCAATAAAAAATCTTGTTTTTGTGATTGGCCGTTATACTCTTTCGGGACACTCAAAAATAGGCACTGTGCACTATTCTATTTCATAGCAAAATATATAAATATAAAAAAAGTTTTACAAGTGAAAAGTACTAGCAATTCAAATCGGAAAAGCATTGATTCCAGTGCAAATAATTGGTGAATTCCTTTTTGATTGTAGTTTATCTACAATTAATTGATTGAATCGATGATTCATTCCAAAACTCACTAATTATATATTCTCGATAATCTTGAATTATGAACATGACAACTAATGGATCAATAACTGGATACAATGCTAAACATATTGATGTTATATTAGCCATACTTCCCAATTCAACACCAAAAATTGGTGCAATGAATAATATTGTTGTAGGGCTGTACATAAAACAAATGGGAACAATTGTTTGTAGTCTCAAAGCTTTGTCAAGTTGTTTCCGAACTTTTAGCGATGCTGTGGAGTTATTCAGATTTTTCTTAGTGTTCCGAATCACTGTTCCTAGAACAATGATAATTGTTAGTGTAACAATTGATATTATGGCTACACATAGCATTCCAAGACAACTTTTCCATTGAATAAGTTTTTTACCATTTGTATCATAGGTAAAATAAAGAGGTCCAATATATGACAACTTTTCAATATCGTCTTCATAGTGAAGTTTGATTGTTTTTCGCATATATTCATCAATCAATACATTACTCGAAAGAAAGAAATACACATCTAACCACCAAATCACGGCTATTATTAAAAATATTGATGGCCAAATAAGTAAATAGGGAAACTGAAAGTGTTTAACAATTTTGAAACTTTTGATAGCAAAATATCGATAGACAAAATGAATTGCTAGAAGAACAAGTGTGAGACCGTATGAGGTACAGTAGGTAGCTGGAAATTAAGTATTTATTGAGAAGTTACAGAAAACAGTTTACATATTATTATGGGTCCTAAAAATTTATCATATCTGAACCAACTTGCACATAAAACAATATAACTATTTTTATAAGAATGCATTGCGGGTTGAGTTATAAAATCAATGAATGCATACCATATTGAAAATAATGCAAAACAAAACATCAAATATTTGTAAGATCCAAATTTATTTTTGGATTTCGTTTTGATTAGAAACATTAGAAAAATGTTTGCAGTGAAGGAAACAAAAAATCCGATATATTCCGCCAAAATTGTTATTTTTGGTACTCTCATTTCTATAAGAAATATTCAATTCCAAAAATGGAATTGCTTTCTTTGTCTACGATTTTCTCTTGAGATTTGTTTGATGTAAGATGAAATCAGAAATGTACTTTTTTTGAAAAAAGAAATGAGAACGCAATTGTTAGCATGCATTTTTTTCACGCTTTTCAGAAACAATCATCGAATTTTTGTGGATAACTTTTATAAAATAGAAAAAAAAAGATTTATCAAATTTCATTTATATGATTATATTCATTGATCCTGCAACATGAACGACGACATCTGAAGATGGATTCATAGACAATGATAATTTTCCTAAACAAAAATGTAGTTGCTAAAAATGATTTGGACAGACTTACTTAAAATATATTTACGATAATCGTTGATGAAAAACATAACCACCAATGGATCCAAAGCTGGATATAGCGCAAGACAAATTGATGTTATGTTAGCCATACTTCCCAAGTCAATTCCAAAAATTGGTGCGACAAAAAGTACTGTAGTCGGAGTGTACATAAAAATAATTGGAACAATTGTTTGAACCGAAAGGGAATAGAATAGTTGGCGTTGAAGTCTTTTAGTTTTTTCGGCAATAATATTTTCAACACTGTGCATTTTCTTGTAAATCAAAACACCGAGAGTTATTATAACAATAAAAGTAGTTACTGATACAGCCAATACATTTATCATTCCGAAACAATTTTGCCATTGAATTTCATATTTTCCATTTTTGTCGATAAACTGTGTGAAATTACTTCATTTCAGTAAACGAGACAAAACAGACTTACGTAGTATACTGGACCAATGTATGAAAGTTTTTCGATATCATCATGATAATTATTCAAAATTGTTTCTTTTACATACGCATCAGTTCTAGAGTTAGGATAAAGTAAAAAATAACAATTGATCCACCAAAAAATACCAACTCCAAAAAAAAGTGATGGCCAAATTATGGCAAGAGGATAATTAAAATATCTGATATCAAAGGGTCGACTAATTGCGATATATCGATAAATAAAGTGAATTGCTAGAAGAATTACTGTAAGAGCATAAGATGCACAATATGATGCTAAAAATATGTATTAATTTAAAAACAAGATCTGAAGAAATCACTTACGAACTATGAAAGATCCCAGTAATTTATCATACTTGAACCAACTGGTACAAATTACAAGAAAACAATTTTTGTAAGAATGAATTGCTGGTTGGGTTATAATATCAATGAAAGAATACCAAAGTGAAAAAACAGCAAACCATAACATCAAATTCTTGTACAATCCAATATTATGATGAGTTTGGGTTATTATCAGATAGATCAGAAATATATTTGCTGCAAATGCAACCATAAAACCAATATATTCAGCAGCAACTGTTCCAATCGGAACCTGCATTCCGCAAATATTTTTTGCTGATAAAATAGATACAGTAGTCCTGTCCTATGAGTAAACTAAAAGATTAGCAAAGTACTCATTAATTGAAATAAACTTTAGTGAATAAGTTTTTATATTGAAAAATATTCTGAGTAAGGATTAATTTTTGAACATTTAGCTGTTTGACACCAAAACTTTGAAACATCTTTGCTACATTGATGGGTTGATTGATGATCATATATTTGAATCGAACTACACTGATCCATCGATAAAATTATTCAAACATTCTTTGAATCTTCCATTGTATACAACTTGTCCAAATATGACCACATTGAATTCTTGTGAAAGTTTGAATGAACACGAGTAAGAAAATAACACGTTTTACTTCTCCGAACATTGTTTTTTCAGCATAAATGAGTTTCGAAATTTAATTGATAAATGTCAAATTGACCCGAGTTTAGTTGCATGCCAAGCTTATTCGATTAACCAAGTCATCAATTGGATTCTTCCTATTGATAGAAATGAAACAATTATTTCAATAGTGCTCAAAGTTTCAATGTATAAAGGAGAACATTTGGAATTTTATCAACGTTTGATTGGAAAAATCAATGTGTTCTTACGTGAAATCGAAGGTGTTGAATTGGTTGGTGTAAACTTCAATATGAAGAATGAAGAATTCGGCAAAATAATATGTCAAGATACATTTATTGGATTGTTAAGTGCTATCCTGGTAGTTTCATGTTTCTTGTTATATTCGAGAAGTCTGATTTTCACATTGGTAATAATTTCAACTGTTAGTTTATCAGCTGGTATTGCATTTTTCATTTATACAGTAAGTGGTAGAATTAATAAATCATTTCATGTTTCTTTTTTCAGACAGTTTTTAATATTGAATTTTTTCCATTCATCAATCTTCTGGTAATTGTTATTTTGGTATCAATTGGAGCTGATGACGCATTTCTTCTTCTTGCTTATTATAGAAGAGAAATTGAGAAAACTTCAAAAATTGAATATAGAATTGGTGATATTTATATGCCAATATATTATGAACATGATCTTTTATCCCAAAGTCTGCGGATTTCTCTTCATCATTCACTTGTATCAATGTTTATCACATCATTCACAACAGCTATAACATTTCTCACAAATCTATCAAGTCATGTTATTGTTTTGAAATGTTTTGGAATCTACGCATTTCTTACAATTATAACAAACTATATTTTAGTTTCATTGATTTTACCAAGTACAATAATTTTACTCAAAAGGCCAAGGGCTCCAACAAATATCAAACCTCAAGTGCTCGCTTTTACAAAATTCACGGATAAATTCAAATATCCAATTTTTGCAATATCAGTTTTGTTATCCACAGCTTGTGCTATTTTTATTTTCAAAAATCTGGAAGTTCCAAAAACAAATCCAACAAAAGTTTTGATCTCTTCAAATATTCATGAATTCTTTGATGACAATATTCATAAATTCAATTTTCAATGGAAAAGATCAGCAAGAATTATGAAGAATTTTTGGTTTGGTGTATCACATGATTCTGAATTTGTGTTGTTTCCGAGTTTTCAAAAACGTCGCTGGAAAATTCGAAATAATTTCAATATTACTGTAGATGATTTGATGTATTACAAAAATATTGCCATCTTGGAATCATCCAGATATCATTTTCTGAATTTCACATATATTCCTTGGTCCGACAAAGTATTACGATTGAATGAAACATGCCTTGACGATCATTTTATAACTTCTGAATGTATTTTACAAACATCAGTCAAATATTCAAATTATCTGAATCAATTTCCGAATGATTTTTCTGTAACTCCAGGAGATGGTCCATATATCAATGAAGATTTCAAAATATCTGGGTGAGGTTGAAATTTTATGAAGTTCTATTAATTTTTCACAGATATTTCATTTCTATTCCTACAAATGAAAAACTCCGTGTTGATGCTGACGCAATTTCTCGAATATTTGAAGAAATTGAAGGAACATGTGATTTTCTTCGTTTAAATCATACAAATGTTTTATGTACATCTTCTCCAGAAGTTACTCGATTTTATGATATAATTTATCAATTGAAAACTTCAACATATACTTCTGTTGGATTTTCAATTATAATTTGCTTATTTGTTATAATTATATGTACACGACAATTTTATCTTTCGATTATATGCTCCTTTGTAATTCTATCAATCATTCTATGGACTGTAGCTGTTTTGATTTTACTTGGTTTGTTTTATCAGCTTCTAGTTTTTCTGAAAATTCAATTTTTGAAGGTTGGAATCTATCTGTTGTTGAATCAACAATTTTGATAATCATAATTGGCTTGAGTTTTGATTATACACTTCATTATGCGGTTGCAATTCAAGATTCTAAATTGAATTCAGATATTCAAACAAAAATTATGTTTGTTTTTTTTTTAAATTTTCTGATGTATTCAATTTTTTTAAAGATCAGCACACACAACTGCTGGAATTGCTTGTGTATTTGGTGCAGTGACTCTTTGCCTCGCAGGATTCCCACTATTTTTCAGTGGAACTGCCTCATTTTTTCAAATCGGACAAATGTTAGTTGTTCTTGGTGGAATTTCATTGATTGGATCTTCAATTGTTTTTCCCGCTGTTTATATGTGTTCTTACAAATCGAAAAATGTAACTAAATTATGAATTGTGAAAAATACAATAAAAGATTCTCAAACTATAAATAAATATAGAAATGAAAATGCGAATTTCAAACTGCCACATCAAAGTTCACGTCACGTTTCGCAGAAATTGGTTTTTTTTGTGAAAAAATTCAACTTGTATTGACAAATGATCGTAATCACATTTTTATGATCATTAACGTCATAATTCTGATATGTTGTTATCAATTTTTGTCGATGTGCCATGATCATAAAATGATTTATTTTCGAAAATACAATTTAATTTTCATTGATTTCTTTATTAGAAACAATTTTCGATGAATCAACAGAAAAATAAGAGTTGAATTATGTATGTATATTATGTACAAATTATCAAGATTTACTGAATTGTGAGAAGTGGAGTAATAAATCTGGAATATTTTCAATTTTATAATTTATAATTGAAACATGGTTCAACTTACAGTGCAGATATGATTGCAAGCGAAAAGATAGAGATTATGGTTGGAACATGTTTATACTTTTGAACCAAACGATCGGCGTTTTTTGAAAGAGCTTCAGCAGTCCACAAAGGCTTCATTCTGAAAAATAGGAAAACTAGAAGTTAATTAGAAAAAAAGGTGAAAAAAAAGAGCACGAGAGAGAAAATGAAATAAACAAAAATCGAAAGAAAGTAACCAAGGGCAACATGAACTTTTCTGTTTACTTTTCGCTCGAAATAAGAGGCGGTACCGAACTGTACATAAAACCAAACTAGACTAAAACTGTCAGGAAAATGAACGAATTAGGAACAACAATAAAAATAATATGAAATCGATTGTAAGCGAAAGTAGAGCACATGTAAATACGCACACCAATTATTTACCCTATACAAATACATAAATACAAGCGCCTATGGTTTTTTAGTGGGAGAAAAAGAGATATAGAGAAAATGACCTTTTTGGATTGGAAAAAAACATCACAGCTGGATGTTTTTAGCACCTAATTTTAACAACTTAAAATTAAAATAATTTATTGAAAAATACAAAAATTATACAGAACAATTATTTAGAATTGACAAAAGTAATAGGAATTTGTGTTGTCTTTGGCAATTGTTCATATTTAATTGATAAAACTCCATCGGAATTCAATTCACTTTTGACATTTTCAGCTCGAATTCCTTGTGGAAGTGTATATTTTCGAATAAAATGTCGTTGAATAAGGCCGTGCTCGTCTGATTTTTCTTCATGTTTTCCTTCGATAATCAATTGATTTCCATCAATATTCAATTTGATTTCATCTGGTTTGAACTGAGCAACATTGACTGATATTTGATTATCCGAAGTATTTTCTCTAATAACATCACCCAATTGATTTCCAGTTTGATTCACCCAATATGGTTTGAGAAATTCGCAATCATCCAAAAATGGATCATTTCTCAAAAGACGAAGTGTTGAAAGTGGCAAAAGCATTTTTTAGAAATATGAAATGTTTTTGATTTCATTCTCAAAAATTTTCCTGCTTTTATAGTAAAATCATAGAATATTCCTTTCTTTCTAGAATGTTCGCGAAAAAAGGGAAAAGAAACACTCTCCTCTTTTTACACGCTCTCTCATGTTGTGTGAGAGATTATTTGTGTGTGTTGTGTTTTTTGTGCCAACAATTTTCGAATTTCTGGAAGCTTCTAGAATCTAAGGTTGGGTTGGTATAAATATGAGCCAGTTTGTAACGAAAGTATCAGTTTGCGAATATCTACTCTCTAAACTAAAATGGCTTTGCGCTTCCCAGTTCGACCATTCTTTGTTCGACCATTTTTCGATGAATTTGCCGACATCGAAAGACACTTTTTGAAACCATATTGGAATGATCAAACCATGCTTGATGGACATCGAATTGGAGATGCTATTGAGGTAAGACAAATCAAAAATTATCAACAACAACCAAACAAACATTTGTTTTTTTTTCAGAATGTCAAGTCCGAAACAGGTGATGGTCAAATATCAGTCAATGTGGCTCAATTCAAACCCGAAGAAATCAAAGTTAACATCAATGAAAATCAATTGATTATCGAGGGAAAACATGAAGAAAAAACAGATGAACATGGCCTAATTCAACGACATTTTATTCGAAAATATACACTTCCACAAGGAATTCGAGCTGAAAATGTTAAAAGTGAATTGAATTCCGATGGAGTTTTGTCAATCAAATATGAAAAAGTTCCTGAAGAACAAAAACAAACTTCAATTCCTATCACTTTTGTTCCAAACAAATAATTCCCTTTTTAATTGTAATCATACTTAATTGTAATATTTGAAATAAATTATTTTTATGATAATTAAAATGTGTTAGTTTTTTTGAAATTTTGCAAAGTGTATCGAAATAAAATTAGAAAAATCTTTAACAAGGAAACCTTTTTTACTCAACACTTCAAATCATGATGAAATTTGGTCCATGGACAGCTTTTGGGACCATAAGAACACCCTAAAAATTTAAGTCTCCCAATGGACCTCTGAGCCAAGTTCTGGGCTCTCAAAAGTTCGAAAATTGCCAAAATTGGCTCATAAAACACGTCATAACTCAATTCTCGATCAATTTTATGAAAAACTGAGTAGCAGATGATGATCAGCGTGGTCGATTTACCCAAAAACCATAAATAAATCAAATTTTCAGAAAAATTTTTGATTTTGGAAAAAAGAATGAGCAGGGGCACATATGAATTTTCATGAATTTTCAGCCCAAAAATAAAAAACTTCAAAATTTTTCGAAATAAAGTTTTTTATTAATGTACTTTTAGGTAATCGACTATGCTGATCAATATCTGAAACTTTATTTTTCCCAAAAAAATTTTTGAAATGGAGCTATGATGACTTTTATGACCATTTTTAGGCCTTTTTTGAGTTTTTGAGAGCCCAGAACTTGGCTTAGAGGTCCATTGGGAGACTAAAATTTTTAGGGTGTTCTTATGACCCCAAAAGCTGTCTCTGGACAAAATTTCATCGAGGTTTGAAGTGTTGAGTAAAAAAGGTTCCCTTGTAAGAAAAAGTATTAGTTTTTTTTGGATTTTCAAAGAGCCACACAACATTTGAAAACGACACGAGTCACGTTTTTTGTATTTATTTTTTAATGTCTGCAACTCTTCACGTGACACACTCTCTTGTCGCTTTTTCTGTCTGCGTCTATATTAACTGTCTCACTCTCACCTATGTCGAAAAACACAAACTCAACAAGTTCATCATGTTTTCAGAAAAGTTCAAAAATGTAAAAATGTTAGACAGTTTTTTTGGTCCAAGAAAACAAATACTATGTTTTTTCGGGAAATGTTGACACATATTTATACGGTGTCAAAATCCGCATTGAAATAGTTTGTTTTCTTTTTCAGTTTTTGATATTTTCAAAGCCGTACTGTTATTGATTTTCTGGCTTCATTCGAAAGAATTACTGTGCGTATGTTTTATTTTTTTTTTAACTAACACATTTTAATTATCATAAAAATAATTTATTTCAAATATTACAATTAAGTATGATTACAATTAAAAAGGGAATTATTTGTTTGGAACAAAAGTGATAGGAATTGAAGTTTGTTTTTGTTCTTCAGGAACTTTTTCATATTTGATTGACAAAACTCCATCGGAATTCAATTCACTTTTAACATTTTCAGCTCGAATTCCTTGTGGAAGTGTATATTTTCGAATAAAATGTCGTTGAATTAGGCCATGTTCATCTGTTTTTTCTTCATGTTTTCCCTCGATAATCAATTGATTTTCATTGATGTTAACTTTGATTTCTTCGGGTTTGAATTGAGCCACATTGACTGATATTTGACCATCACCTGTTTCGGACTTGACATTCTGAAAAAAAAACAAATGTTTGTTTGGTTGTTGTTGATAATTTTTGATTTGTCTTACCTCAATAGCATCTCCAATTCGATGTCCATCAAGCATGGTTTGATCATTCCAATATGGTTTCAAAAAGTGTCTTTCGATGTCGGCAAATTCATCGAAAAATGGTCGAACAAAGAATGGTCGAACTGGGAAGCGCAAAGCCATTTTAGTTTAGAGAGTAGATATTCGCAAACTGATACTTTCGTTACAAACTGGCTCATATTTATACCAACCCAACCTTAGATTCTAGAAGCTTCCAGAAATTCGAAAATTGTTGGCACAAAAAACACAACACACACAAATAATCTCTCACACAACATGAGAGAGCGTGTAAAAAGAGGAGAGTGTTTCTTTTCCCTTTTTTCGCGAACATTCTAGAAAGAAAGGAATATTCTATGATTTTACTATAAAAGCAGGAGAATTTTTGAGAATGAAATCAAAACATTTCATATTTCTAAAAAATGCTTTTGCCACTTTCAACACTTCGTCTTTTGAGAAATGATCCATTTTTGGATGATTGCGAATTTCTCAAACCATACTGGGTGAATCAAACTGGAAATCAATTGGGTGATGTTATTAGAGAAAATACTTCGGATAATCAAATATCAGTCAATGTTGCTCAGTTCAAACCAGATGAAATCAAATTGAATATTGATGGAAATCAATTGATTATCGAAGGAAAACATGAAGAAAAATCAGACGAGCACGGCCTTATTCAACGACATTTTATTCGAAAATATACACTTCCACAAGGAATTCAAGCTGAAAATGTCAAAAGTGAATTGAATTCGGATGGAGTTTTATCAATCAAATATGAACAATTGCCAAAGACAACACAAATTCCTATTACTTTTGTTACTTCCAAATGATCCCAAACTTTATTTTAATTAATAATTTATATTTTATTACGGTTATTAATAAAGTATTATTAAATTGAAAAATTGTACTTTTGTTATTCTTCCAAACACAAAACCTCATTCTGAAGTTTTCTCCTTGATTCTGGTATCAGATTCGGTGTGAATATCTGAAGAGTTTTCATAAAATCACGGAAATCTCGTTGATAATGTTCTAAAACATCAATGTAGTTCAGAATTTTTGAGTATCTTGCTCCGCCTTCTTTTTTTCCGTATTGGAGAAAACAATATTCGAGAAGTGCTTTTCCAAATTTATTCTTTTCGTTTTCGACAATTCGTTGACCATGTTTTGAAAGAGTTGAAGCTAAAAAATGATTTTAAAAAATAAACTTCTGAAGAGTTGCATACCAGAATTACACACTACAATCGCTTTCAATAACAAATATTCTGGAATTGTAAATTTATCTCGTATAAGCGGTTCCATTATTCTCAAACTCATTACTCTTTCAAAATGTCTAACAGCTTGTTCATTTCTTGTTGGTCCCGAAATACATGCTCCATCAGGTGTTTGTATAATCCCCATTTTTGCTTTATATGAATTGAAAGCTGTTGTTAATGCTAGACTCATAAATGTAGACTTTTTCATGAGTGCTAACTTATCCGAAAATTCTAACCTATCAAAAAATGTAAAAGTTTTTGCAAATTCAACAGCCATCATCATATCAAACGGTAACCATTCTTTACTGAAATTATTCAAATTTTGAAAATTTATCAAAGTTTTAGTACCCACGTTTTAATATCAAATTGTTCTAACTTGGTTTCAGCCGGTAATTGGGAACCTTCAATTCTGATTTTAATTTCAATGAGTCTTCTTTGTTGTTGAATAAATTCTTCTTGCGATAAAGGCCAACCAGGCATTTTCTAAAAAATATGTTTTTTTTTGTTTCAAAGCTTCACTCTTACTTCAAAATGCGTTGCCTGGTGCAATTGATTCGGGGATTTAATCAATGTCTCAAGATCTGGATGTTTAATTGGATTGAATTTGGAAACTCGATATTCTGATATTTTTACATCAAGATCAGAAAGATCGGAAATTAAATCATCAATGATTGTGATATCGTCTCTGATCTAAAATCATTAATTAAGTATTTATATTAAACACGACGTTTTGATTATACTTACTCCAAATCGGCTCACTGATTCAATTAATTTCATGCCGTTTTCAGATTTTCTACGATCATATAAAAAATATGCAACCATCCCAACATCATAACATTTTTGATATCGACAAAATCTACATTTTTGTGGTCGATTTGTAATTGAAATATTCTGATAACATTGTGCTTCGTATTTACAAGGAGGATAAATAATATTTCGAAGAATTGCACGACGAAAAAATGATTTACATCCATGACAAGCGGGAACCTATACATAAATTTTGAAATGAACTTTGATTTCGGGTCATTTTTTGTACCAAAAATTGAAAAAATATGAATTCTCTTATCAGGTGGAGTCAAAGTTCAAGTTCAATAATTTATAAGTGCGTTGCGAACTGTTCAATTAACATTTTCAGTTTGTTGTTAAATACATCTCAGCTCACCTTGTAATGTTTTCCAACCGCTGGCTTCAAACAAACCAGACACAATTGAGTCTCGTCGTTTTCATTTTTCATAAAATCAAAACCTTCTGTTGTAGATGAACATGGTTCTTCATCTTCTGATGACATTTTCTGATAAAATTATTTTTTTATTTGAAAGAAAAACTACAAACTATTAGCGGCGGAATAATCTTATCAGAAAAAATACGTACTTTTGGAACTAAAATTGAGAAAAGGAAAATAAAATATCATAAATATCGGAAAATTCAATAAAATTAAACAAAAACTTGTCTGCCTTTTTCAAGCGATGAAAATAGAATAGGCTAATTTTCTCGAGGTAAAAACAAAGATTATTTTCATTAGAGATTAGAGAGAAAAACTGAGTGGGAGGAGATTCAAAAGTTAATCAAAAATGGTGATTTTTGGAAAATATCCTCTCATAAGTTATAAATAACCAACAAAGCAAATAAGCGGGGATTTGAAAAATATATGTATGAAGTTTTTTTTTTCAAATTACGAATTATGTGAACACAAATCATATTTGATAGCACATTGAAAAAAAGAATAATACCATTCAAATTTCCCGAAGACAATTAGTTTCATTTTCGTTAAATTTAAAGTTTAAAGATTTCTGAATTAATGGTTTTGAAAAACAAATTTGATCAGCAACGAGACAGAACAACTGATTTTTTAATATAACAAATTTGATTTTTAAAAAACACCAAAAATGTACAAAAAAATATTCTTCTTATCTGTTTCAAAGAAAAAATAGAATGAACATTTCTTATTTTGTCTAGAGAAAACATTTTCCACGCGATTAATTGTAACAAACCGAATTAACAATCAACAATCAGAATTATGTCATTTCATATTAGAAAATGTTCAATTCAATTTGTTTTCGGAAATTATTAGACCACAGTAACAATCCAAATATTTTCATAGAAAAAACTACTCCTCATGAATGCACTTTATTAATCTGATAGATATAATACTGATTCAGTTATGAGAAAACAATGATCAGCCTGGATATATGAGATTTATTTTTTAACACCTGAAAAAAGAAAAAAAAACATTCAGCTGATTGTACAAATAAAAAAAGAAAAGAACTGATAACGAAAATAGCCAGTATTAAAAAAATGATGCCGAGAAAACTGGTACTTTTGAAGTTCAAAGAACAGATTTTTTTTATATTAAACATGAATGAGCGCATAGAAAATAATCCCAATTGATTCATCAACACATTTTTTGCCGTTGACAAAAAATTGTTTTTTGCCGCTTTGACCACAAAAATATCTGGTATTTGCGGTTGTTTCTCTGTAAATCTTATATCAGACACTCGTTTTAAAAAATATGAGCTGTACGAAAAAAAATTTCAATAATTTGTATAGCTCACAGACATCATCAAAATCTGTGATCACAAAAAACTGCTTATTGAAAGTTAAACTTTGTATTTTTCAGAAAATTGGTTACGCAATATATCAATTGATTTGATAAGGTAGTTTTGTTATTTTTCATTTTCATTGCTAGTTGAATTTTGCCCTGTTCTGATTTTAATCAATTTAATTAGCGATAAAAGGCGGAGCTTCTGGTTGCCTTGGAGAAAACCCATTTTGTTGACTCAGGCTAACTCCATAGATTTTTATTCAGTATTAATTCCGCATGAATTCGCAAACATCCGTGGTTCATTGCTCGGATAATCCATCTACGTCATACTTTGAGAATATTTTGCCAAGTTTTCTGAGTGATAATGATAAATTCGAAGAAAATTGTTTGGTTTGTCTTAGACCGGCTAATGGAAAACATTATAATGTAAGTTCAATAATTTATTTCAATTATTAAAATACCAATGATGAAGAAACTGATTTTAGGTTCCTTGTTGTCACGGTTGCAAATCATTTTTTCGTCGTGCTATTACATTTGATTTAATTTTCAAACCTTGCTTTAACGATAAAAAATGTTACACAGGTGCAAAAAATTTGGAAGAAATCAAAAAATGTCGTTGGTGTCGATATCAAAAATGTTTCGATGTTGGAATGATTCCACAATTTAGTACGAAACGAAAATGTTTGGATTCGGTTGAAAAAGTTACAGAAAATACATTAACGTTAATTAAGCCAATTGAGGTATTGTTATGATGAAAAAATAAATAACTTTGTTTTCCTAATTTCAGATCAAAGACCCCTTTCTCATTATAAAAATGATGTTTGAAAATCTCTCAAATATCGACTCAAAAATCGAAAAACTTCAAATTTCAACATACAATCCAATAATAATTCCTCAACTAGATGATCTGGTCAAAGATCCATGCAAACTTGATCTTGCAACAAAAATGAAGGTACGTAAAAAATTTCGAGAAAGAATTCATATTCATTTTCAGCCCATGTCTGGTTGGCCGCTAACACAATTAGAATATCTTGAAAAACATAAAATGTTGAGAGCCAAACAACTTTTGATTGAATCTGGAGATTTATCACCTACGGACAATTTGACGGACATCAATGTGTGAGTTGAAAAAAATCCTTACTAAAAATATGCGTATTTTTAGAAAAGATTGGTTACCATTTGATATTATGATGGCTATTGAAAATATAAAAACATTTGATTTCTTTAATGATCTTACAATCGAAGATCGAATAATTCTCATCCGTGCAACTGCGGTTATGTCAATGACAATATCAATCGTGTATTTTTCATTCAAATCAAAAAAAGAATGTTACATAAAACCAGATGGTTGTTACGTTGGTGGAGCATCAAAAAACTTAGTACTCAATACCATTTTATCGTCTTCAATGTGAGTTATTTTCTTTCAATAAAACCATTTTTCATGGTTTTACAGCAATAAAAACGATATACAGAAGAAGTGGAAAAATGGTGCAACAATAATATCATATTTCCAACGGGATCAACTAACTTTCACCGAGTTTTTATTTATAAGAGCCTTGATAATTTGCAATCCTGTTCTGGAATTATCACAAAATGCGCGAAATATTCTAGAAAAGGAACGAGATAAATATTCAAAGGCATTATTCAATCATTGTCTTTTTGAGCATGGTAAAAATGGACCACTTCGATTTTCAAATTTTTTACACTATAATGGAATATTCGAGAATCATAAGAGCGATTTACAAGATTTTATGAGAATGAATCAAATATTATATCCAATCCCAGTTCCAAAATCTCGAAAAACATTTGTCAATCAAGTGTTATGTCTAGATCTAAGATAACTCTCATTGTTAATAAAACTTTTTTTTTGGAAATACGGCACATTTTTTAATAAATTATATATGAAATTCCAAATTGTAGTTCACTTCATTAATTTATTGTCAGAAGAATCGAAATTTTTATAAAAGCATTATTAAATTTTTCATATTTTTACGTGTCCCGTGAATGTTGTCTCTGATTTCTTCTTCATTTCTGATTACTATAATCCTAACAATAAAACGATACAAAAATGTCTACAAGTGATTTGATTTTGGATGGTAAGTTCATTTTCCGACATGAAATTTTCTTCAAAAAATTTATTTTCAGTTGAAACACAAAGAAGACTTGAATATACTCGTCAAAAATTGTTGCGTATCGAACAATTGAATGAGCAATTGAAAAAAGTTCGAAAACTGAACACAGCGAATGAAGAAAAATTGGAGAGACTTGAGATTAGACGAGTTTCTTTGGAAAAAGATGCAAGTCGATTAGCAAGTGTTTCACTTCAAAACGAAGCTCTTCTTGATTGTGAATTATTAAAATCAATGGATGACAATCCAAGAGATATGGAAATGATTTGTGCTGAACAATTCAAAGTCAAAATGAGCCAATTGAAATCATTGCTGAATGAAATAATTGTAAGAACTTGTTTCAATGAAAAAGCAATGTGCACTGAAATTGGACATCAAGAATCTGAATTTGAATTACGTTTGAATGAAGCAATTCAACAACGAAAAATTGAGATGAAAAAATCAGAAACATTTCAAGAAAAAGCAAGAATTCTTTTGATCGAACAAGCAAATCTGTACGAAAATGTTAAAACTTTGGAGGGAAATCAAGAAAAATTTGAAGCATCGAAATGGTTATTGAATGTTGAAAAACGAAGATTATCCGATATTTTGGATAGAACAAAAAGAGAACCGAAACTTGGAAAAACCAAAAAATTGCTACCTGATAAAGTTGGAGAATTGACTGCAGATAAAATGTTATCAACTTTGGCAAGTTTATCTCATTCACATCTAGAAAATAGTTATGAAAATGAGGAAGAAGATCATAGAAAAATAACATCAACATATCATTCTTGGTCATCGGTTGATTTTGCTGAAAATGCTTCAGATATTGAAAATCTTTGTGATAATAATATCGATTTTAAACCAGCAAGATTTGTTGATAGAAGTGTTTCACAAGAAGGTATGTTCAAAAATATTTAGCTTGTAAATTAAAAAAAAATAAAAATTATCTTCCAGCTTGTCGCACACATCGTTCTTCAAAAAAAGAAATCGGTAAAAGTTCGGGAGAAGAAGATCTTGATTCAATTCGAATTCTACATGAAGAAATTGATGAAATTCCGGATGAAAAGGGGCATCGTAATAATATAAAACCACCTGTTGCACCAAAAGGAAAACATTGTCCAGTTCATGGAAATATGAAAAAAGTTGAGAAAGAAGTTCCAAAAATGAATGGAATCGATTTGATGAAACTTATTTCGCAAGTTATTGAAAAAGAGTATGGAACTTCTTGATTGATTTAAAAATAAAGTTTTTGAATATATTTTTTTATATTAATTCATAACATTGGACATTAATTTTTTTCTCGCTCTTTCAAAAAAAAATCACTTTTTTATTTCCGTAACCTAGTTTTTCTTTATAAATACTCAAAACAATACAACGAGTGGTATTTAGTATTTTATATTTTGACACAAAAGGTGAGCTAGAATTCTAGAAATTTAGCGGGTGAAGAAAAAATTTGCAGATACGAGATGTGTTTCTCCAAATTAAACAAGAAGCAAAAGAATAATGAAATCGCCTATCAAACTCCAGCTGCTCAATCACATCTAGATGTTGAAAAAGCAGGTGCGGGAGTTGGACAATCAAAAGAACATGTTGTGGAAAATGGAGGAAGTGGAGGAGGAAATATAGCTGGAGGTGGAACATTATCCAAAGAAAATATGAAAGATCAAAAAAATAATGAAGCTCCTGAAAATGAGAAAGAAAAAGAGAAGGAAAAAGAAAAGGAGAAGGAAAATTCTGTGAAAGAATCGTCGAAAAAATCGGAGAAGAAACCAAAAGTTTTGTCTCCTCCAAAAGTTTTGTTAGCAAAAACTTCGATCAAGCGGCAAATTGATTCGAAAGATCCAGCATATGCGACGCTTGATGGAGATTATCCAGTTTTTGAAGATGCTAATTTATCAGTTATTCAAAAATCAAGTATGTTGGATAAGACGCAATGCTATACTGAGAAATCGCAAAAATCAGGAAAGTCACAAAAATAAAGTTTTTTGCTCGTTTTCGTCTATATTTCTCCCTCATAAAAAAAACGAAAAAGTAGAAGTATTCGTGTGTTTTATTGGTGTGTTGTATTTATCTCTCTTATAAAAATAATTTTTTAAAAAGCGAAATCACTGAAAACTTGGCGTCACATCAAGTGTTTCGATGTGTGCAAACACCGCTTCGATTTTTTCAAAAAATCAAGAGAAAGGATAACATAAAAAGTATAACAGTTGGAAAGATTAATCGATTCTCTATTGGCACCAAAATAGAAAATTAATTAAATTTTACAACGACACTCCGGTTTGCCCGCTGTTTAGCGCAACGCGAGAATATTTTCATTTTTCGGTTTTTTTCGCTGGGTTTTCAGGTTTCCGGGGAAAATCAGTGGATTTCAGTCATAAATTGAATTTTTAGATGTTCTACAAGGCTCGAATTATCTATTCCAACGGAAAATCCGAGGATTATCGAAGAAATGTGGGTTTTTTCTGGAGAAACACTGTTTCGATTGAAATTTTTGAGTTTTCAGAGTCAAAAATGATTTAAATGTGATGAAAAATTCAAATTTTCTGATTTTCAACTAGAAATATTGATGGACAATTGGATTTGTCAATAAGAATGTCAATAAGATGGAAAACATGGAGGATCTCGAGTTTTCGTGTGATTTGAGAAATAGAAGCGATTGGTGAGTTTTTTTTTTGGGGGGAGGGGGGAATTTCGAAAAAAATAGAAAGAAGTTAGGCTAACTCATCAGAATCTGGGCCCAAAAAATCTAGTTGAAGAAAAAAACAAAAACTGAATTTTGAAAATTAGAAAATGCGCTGACAGCTAGCACGCGAGCCGGCAGACGGCCGTCGAATTCTGATACTAATTTGCCAGTTTGCTAGCTCGCAGACAGCGCCTGCTAGGTTCTGCCAGATGGCCGCGAGGTTGCTAGCTGGCAGAACCTAGCAGGCGCTGTCTGCGAGCTAGCAAACTGGCAAATTAGTATCAGAATTCGACGGCCGTCTGCCGGCTCGCGTGCTAGCTGTCAGCGCATTTTCTGAGAAATTAAAAAAACGTTGTGCGAACAGTTCGATAGAGCGCACTTTCTTTCTTTTTTTTTCTCTGCGCTCTCCAAAAAGAAAAACTCTCACTTGTTTCATTTTTGTACAGAATTTAAAGGTTGTCTTTGATTTTTAGCTAATTAGGAATGAGTTTTATTTTTGTCCACAATGAAATTTCCAAAATTCCTGAAAAATCAAGCTGAAACCTGATTTTTAAGTTGAATTCATAAATCCTAGACCCGCAAAAAAATATATAGTCTAGATCACGCGGGATTTCAACAATTTTTCGTGGTTCTTCTTTATCGATTGGCACCCCACATTTCGAGAAAAACATTTTTGAAATGAATTTTTTATTTTGTTCACGTTATTATTTTAAGAATATTCGAAAAATTCTCTTTTTTTTCAGGTTGGACTCTCATTTCTTGAAATATTTTCTTTGGTATTCGTCCTGTCTTCAGTGAGAGCTCGCAATTCACGGTAAGAGGGAATTTATTTTTCTTTCTATAACCCAGAGAAATTCCAGATTGCTTGAGAATTCGGAATTGACAATGAGTGAGCCGATGGTGAAAACAAAATGAAGAATTTGAGGATTTGATTTGAGGATACAACTGCAACTCATGTCAGGTCAGTTTAATTGGGTTTTGGGTTTGGTTTTGGGGGTTGGGTGAAAGAACACAGTGATTTGTGTTAAATTATAACAGGTAAGTTTGGGGTATAGTTGTATAATGTATAATTTGAGACGAGATATGCACTCTCAGTTGCTCACAAGCCAGGACTTGTGGAAAAAGAGGGAAATCCCTTAAAATATATTTTTTTTTCATTTTTTTCTATTATTTTTATATTTTTTTTTTAATATTCCACATTCGGATTTGTTTTCAACTAGCTCTTTATTCTATTAATTATCATCATTATTTTGATAATCAGATATATCCGATTCAATTTTCAAATTTTAATAATGGCTGTACTATTTTATTTTTCCAAACTTCGATTTAAGTAATAACCAGATTTTTCATCGTTTTCTGAATTATTTCTTCCTCGCTATCTTCATTACAAGTCTTCAACAATTTTTGAAAACCCTAAACGAAATGAATTATTTAATAAATAGAAATTTATTTTTTGGTAAACCTACATTTCCAAGAACATGTTCAGCGATCAAACTATAAACAAAAGAATATTGTGTTATATTTTGACAAGAATGTAAACGACCAGTTCGAACTTTCTCCAAACATTTCATCATTTCAAAATTTGCTTTTTCATTATGCAAAGATGAATGTGAATTTTCAAAAAGTGCATAAGTTCCAGCTCTTCCACAACCAGAAAGTGAAACATAAACTGTTGTTCCATGATATTTTCTGAATACTGATTGTATTTGCCAAATTGTTGTCGGATTTTGTGGAATTCCATTATGAGGCCAAAGTTTGAAGTGATGAACATGAAGAAATCTAGGAAAAACAAGACTCATAAACATTTAAAAAAAATATATCAACTCACGATTTATAAATTCCATTAGTCACACTCAAAACTTTCATTTCCCATCCTTTTTTAATTTCAACACTTTTATATTCTCCGACTCGAATATTTCTTTCTTCAAAATGAAGAAAATCCTGATTTTTTGGAAAAACAAATTCTCCTCCAAGTTCATCATATTCACTTTCAGTTAAAAGTAAAAGCATGCCTTTAACTGATTGATCAATAATCTAAAAAAATTGATTAGTTGTGGGATTCGAGGAATATTCGCCCTTACCATTTGCCAAAAATCACAAGCTGTGTGTGGAAGAGGTAATTGTGTCAATATTGCAGATTTCTTCTCGTTAATTTCGACCCAATTTGCATGAATATAAGTGTCATCGCTTAATTGAACACGTGAATGATCCAAACAAACAACATCTAAAGAAAAACGTGTGTTAGAGCTTTTTTTAGCGAGTTGAAAGAATTTTTACCAGAAAATCGATTTTTCTCCATATTTGTGACAAAGTAATTTTTCGAAACGAAAGGTGGAATATAGCCAGACACCAAATCGTATTCTTTCTGTAAATTATCTAAATTTTTTGTGTATGAGGTAAATATATAAAATCTTTAGGGTACCCCCAAAGTATGTTAGAAGAATTCTTTTCGAATCAATCTTTGCCGAAATTAACTGACCATTGGAACTTGTGCATCAAAATCATTGATCTGTTTTGCCAATGCCATCCATTTACTTTTTCCTTTCAAACTTCCTTTTTTATCTTCTTCTCTTGCAGTTTGAGTTTCATCTCTTTCTTTTTCTTTTTCTTTTCCTTTTTCATTTTCTTTTTCTTTCTTTCCTTCTTTTTCCTTTTCTTGTTTCTCTTTTTCTGTTCCACTCACAACCAGTTTTTCTTTGCTCAGTGATTCTTTTGCATTTTCTTGACCTTGTTTCGGGTTTGCCATTTTCTCTTCTTTTTTCTTTTGTTGACCACTTCCATTTCCACTTCCAGATTCTTGTTTTCCAATTTCTTGTTGTTCTGGTAGTTTTGGCTTGTTTTCATCAATTTTAGCTGGATCTTGAGTGACAACTGGAACATTTGCAGCTGGTTCTGTAACTGCTGGTGGAGCTGTTGTTGGAGCACCAGCTGCAGCTTTTGCTTTCGCATTCTTCACTAATACAATTTCACCAAGTTCTTCATTTGGTGGCGGATTCATCGGTTTTGGTTGTCGTGACACATTTTTCGACTTTTTCGATTTCTTTCCCTTCTTTTTCTTCTTTTTTCCACCACAACATGCAAATGGTCCTTTTCCACTGTTTTTACTTTTCGAGTTTTTCTTATTCCCTTTTTTCTTGTGATGATTGTTTTTATGTTTTCCACCTTTTTGATTTTTCTTCGATTTTGTTGCTGGATTTCTCGCTTTTTTATTTGGCTTTGCGGCTCCATTTGCTTTTTTCACCGCTGCTCCTTCCATTTATCACAGCCTGAAAATATTTGTAAAAACAAATCGAGATTACTGTATCCTACCTATCGTAACAATTTTCCTTTCTGACAATTATTCAAACTGATCATTTCTGGATTATTTTTGACATCGTACGTTTTTGGGTCACGTAATTTATTTTTTTTTCGTGCTTGGGAAAATATTCCTCGGCGCTAATTTGTGACACGATTTTTCGTTGGGGCAGAACGTGCCTTCTTATTTGGTCAGCAGCTGAAAGTTGAAGTTTTCGGAAAAAAAAAGTTTGAAGTGATCATTACAATTTGTAATGGAAACTAGATATGAACATATCTATATTCTTGATAATATTGAAATTGATTATCTTTTCGAAACTTCAATTTTCACAGTATTCATATCATTCGTGGTGAATATTTTTGGATTGAATATGCTAATTAATCACTCAAAAAGAGATAATACATCATATCGATATTGTTTAATTGTATCACAAATAACTGCTTTCATACCACAATGTTATTGGGGAATATGTCAATGCACAATTGCTCTTTTTCCATTTCCTGGTTTTATATCTCAAGGAATTCTAGCTAGTTATGTTTCAACAATGATTTTATTCTTCACATGGTTTGGTCTCTTTACCATTCATGCTTTATCATTTATTTATGTATTGATTATCCGATTGAAAATTGTCGAAGCATTTATCACAAAAAAATCATCAAATTATACTTTATACATCACTCTGGTTTCCATTTTATTAGGTTTTTGTTGGATATTCATCATATATTTTATTTTTAACAATGTCGCATCTGTAGAATACATATCATCTCATTTTCCAAATTATATTCATCTTTTGCAAGTAAAAGGTATTTTCATAGTCACTGATGAGATTCTCTTACGATATTCCATTTGTATTGTTGTCTTCACTATTTTTAGTACAATATGTGTGAGTCAATTAGTAGTTTATCATGATAATTCCAGAAGGATTTTTCAGTTCTACATTTATCTGTGTTATAAAATAATTGGAAATGTCAAATCGCAACAGAACAAAATGAGTCGAAGTCAGAAAAACCACCAGAAAAAGGTTCTATATGAATCTATAATTCAATCCTGTATAAAATGTGTTACTTGTGGAAGTTGTGGAACATGGTGGGTATTGTTATTTATATTTGCCCCTATCGGAAATGTGAACAGTTAGTTTGGGAATTAGTGCGAGAATATCATAAAATTCAACAATATTTCAGTGTTCACTTTGATTGTTCATTGTATATTTGTTGGAGCTCCAATTCCTGGAACTATTGTTATGTTATATCAACATCCAACTTATTTCAAGAAAGATCTGAAAAAAGTTTCAGTTCCAATTATTCAACAATCTTCTATTCAGAATTATTTGCGAACTTGAAAAATAAATGTTTATTCATGTTATTCTTTCAATTATTAACAAACAAAAAATAATTGCTAAAGAAGAGAAATTGATGCATAATTAGGTACAGCAAAGAAAAACTAGTATTAAAGGAATGTAAAAGAAAACCCGTATTCAGACCATTTTCGGAGAATTCCCGTAATTAATTATAAGTTTGTGTATATCACAATGAAAAGAATTGTCGAATCCGTATTAACACATACATATATAAATATCGAATTTGTTACTAATTGTGAATCTATTCAACCGTTGAGATTTTCAACGAATCGTCCAATTTTGAATTATCAATTAGTTCTTCTCTCGCAACTTCTGATTGTCCTCTTGATGAACAATCCCAATCTTGTTGATTTGCTGAAATAAATGGATATTAGAATATTGTTCGATAACTTTATTTCTCACCTGTTCCACAACATTGGAAAAATATTCCAGTTACAAAACAAAATGACTGCGATTGCAAGAAAAACCATTGTCCATTCATCAGCTGATCCAGTTTTTGTAAATGCACCAATATGATATGGTGCAAGACTTGAAGCGCCTTGTGCCCATAATCTTGAGAATGCTGCAATTGCTGCAGTTTGAGATGGGGCTATTGTGACAACACTGGTATTGTATCCTGGAATGTAGCCAGAAACAAATGCCATTGCTAATGTTATCAAAAATATGGCAAAAACTCTTTGAGAACAATCACAAAAACATAACATTCCGAAACATAATGCGATTCCAAATGATGCTGAAAAAATCGAAATATAGTAATCATATATATTTTTCTGTAAATAGTTCTTACCACTACTATTTGATATCTTTGTTACAGTATCATGGCTAACCCATTTTCTTGCTTTTGCTTTGTCTGCTAATCCGGCATAGAACACTTTTGACACAAATTGACCAATGAAAGGCAAAGCTGACAAAATTCCATTCGATGTCAAACTCATATTCAAAACTGTTTTATAATAAAGAGGAAGATATGTGACAGTTCCAACAGTTACATAATTGTGTGCAAATGAACTGGCAGCAATAGCCCAAACACTTGTTGAAGTCAGAATTGCTTTCCAATTGGCTTTCTAGAAAAAAATATTATTGAAATGAATTTCTGGTTATTCACGTCATTTTTTGTTTTTGTTTTGTAATGTCAGGTCGACTTATTTTTTTATCAACTTTCAGTTGAAAACACCCCCGTAAACTTTTACAAAACTAACATGTGGTTTTTGCCTTTTTGCACACGATGTTATATGTTGCATTTCTTCTTTTGAAATACAATGTTCAGCATCTTGAGGAGTGTCATAAACCATAAAATACCAAGCAATACACATAAAAATACCAAATACGGCGTAAACATGGAATGCCATTGGCCAACCATAAGGAAGTTGACATAACTCAGCAGTAGCAAACATTGCAATTACAACTGATAATTGATTACCAGTTGTAGCAATTGCCAAAGCAGTTGATTTTTCATTTGAAGGAAACCATTGTGCAATAAGAACTGACATACACGGCCATAAAACACTTTGTCCAAATCCCATTATAAATCGAACAATTATAATGGGAAGTGTTCCAAAATCAGTCCATACAGCAACTGTTGGTGTTAAAAATGTACCAATAACATTTGCAATACCACCATATAACACAGTTTTTGATGCTCCGACATATCGATTGAGATGTTCAGAGAATATTGTAGCAAAGAAACCGCCAACATAAAAAGATGTGAATATTACTGCACGTTCTTGAGATGTCCAAAATATTGTGCCTTTCTAAAAATTAAATATACATATTTTGCTTGATTATTATGAGTTATCAAAACTCACATATTCTTTAGTTGTTGAATTTCCAAGTTCTCCAAAAGTTAACAAAGGACAAGAAGGTGATGTCAAATTATTGCTGTATACTTGCTTTCCTTCACTTAATGCCGTACTATTTAACATACAAACGATTGCCTGAAAAATAAAATAGGAATCCCTATTTGAAATGAGGAGGGAGAATCAAAAGATCATACTACATACACGCATAAATATATGTATCATGTGAGCATGAATAATTTATTATTTGGTTTGAAATTGAGGGAAGCGACTAACAAACTTTTCCGGATCAGAGAAATACAATTTTTGGTTTTTGTTTAAACAAAAATTGAGATACTGTAACTACGTAGCAAATACAAAAATTGTATTTTCTGACTAACAATGTCTCAAAAATTGGCTTCTCAATTTGAAAAAAATAAGAAAAAAAACTAACCATATTCAAATTGGATCTCATTAATCCTTCGATAGTTAAAGCAAGAGCAATTGCTACCGCAACACGCAGCCGCATGCTGCGCAACGTCCATAATTTACACGTGCTCATACAAAATGATGATGTCTGAAAAAGAAAAAATGAACAAATAAATACAAACTATGGGAAAAAATAATAGGTTTGTTATTCGAATAAGTTCTGATACGTGACGAAATAGCAAAAATTGTTATTGCAAAATCAGCAAATGGCGGAAAAGTTCAACATATAATATTAAAAATGGATTATATGTAAATTTTTTCCCGATTTATTTAAATCTGGTGTTTGGTGAGAGGAGGGGCGGGCAGAAATCTACAGTAGTTTGGGAGGAAAACGAAGAAACCCCTTATTATGTATTGAGATAATTACAAGTTGGAAATGGAGCTCTTTAATCTACTGAAGAGGAAAATATGACAATGATTCATAGAACAAGCGTCATTTGACTATTATTCTAAAATGACTGAAAAATCAGTTCGTTGAACAGAAAATCATTAGACATACGCGACATTAATGAGAAGGAATGTACCCAAATTCTCTAGACAGCTAAAAAGCAACAAAAAATTGGCAACACTACTGTGAAGCAGAGGAAGAAAAAACTTAAAGTAAATATTGACTATCAAATGATAGTCGAAGTCAACGATCAAACACCATAAATCCAAGAGAAAAAGAAAAAAGAAGGGTCCCAAAATATTTTCATTTGGGCTTCGATATACTCGAATGGAAGAGATCAATGAGCGACGACATCAATGTTCAGAAGCAGCTTATTTGTGTATTTGGAAAAAAAACGAGAGAAAAAAGAAAAGAAGAAGACATGTGCATATATCAAGAAGCTGGCTGAAAATAGGAAGAAGGGAGTGAGTGAGTGATTAAAACACAATATTTTAATGTGTGATCTTTTTTTTAGCGAATCGGATTATGTTTGTATGAACAGAATATCAAATTAACCTCATGAGAATTCATGATTTATGAAAATAATCGGGATTATTTCTGTCGTGAAGAGAATATTTGATCTCAGTTCATAAAAACAGAGATTGGTTTTGAAGTTTTGATATCAACAACTGATCATTAAAATTGTTTGGTTATGATATCAGAATTTTTTCTCCAACGTCATAGACAAAACAATTGTATTTTGAGAAAGAATTAAACTAAGAATAGAAAATTATTTCGCGGAAATATGCATTCATTAAATATTCGAAAATGAACTCAAAAATATCGCGAGTCTGGCACACTTACACCAGAGAACTCAATTTTCAAAAAGTGTGCGAAACATGCATCAAAAATTCCACGAAACACAACAAAAAACAAGTTAGATAGTTAGATTTTTGAGCTCTAATCTGTGATCGTCAAACGAAAATATATACTCTTTTTGTTGTAAGTAAGTATTTCAGCATCCAGAAAAGAGAAAAATAGGATCTAAACTAGAGAAAAGAGACAGAGAAAGCAACATATTGAAAGAGGAAAAAAAGAGTATTTTTTGGGTTCCGATGTCCGATCATTAAAAGTTCATGTTATTTTTGTCTGAAAAGTAGCAAATTGAGGGATATGTTTGATTTCCGATTTCTTAATAAAGTTTATAAGATTTCATATGCCACAGTTATTAAAAAAATGTCTGAGATCTGATCTCAGTTTCATCTGCCTTTTTTGGTATTCTAGAAATTCTCAGCTAAAATGTTAATTAAATTTCATCGCCAAAAGCAAAACTCAGACAAAACAAAAATCAAAAGTACGAAAAGATTCGAAGCATTTCAAATAGAGAGATTAAAAGTTTTCGAGATTAGAAAATGGCACAAACAAATAATACTATGTAACAAGGAACTTCTAAGAAATCAAACCGAAGAAAAAATGAAACAGCTGATAATTTTTTATAGAAACAACTCAAAGACCGCCGGAAGTTTTAGTTGCGACAAAAATCAATTTTCTAAAAGCGGAAGGCGGAAAAGAGAAAGAAATTCCGAGAAAAAGTTTAGCTGTTTCATGATCATTTAGAAAGTTCGAGCAGAAAAAAACACACAAATACTCTTTTTGTTTTTTATTTCGACACAAAAATAATAACAATTTTGAATTTGAACATTGAACACCTAATTTTTGTTGTGATGTATGAAATTTTCAACAAAAAAGGTTTTTTTCAGGATGATATTTTCCAGTATCCAAAAATGGCAAATACGTGGGTGAAACAGGAAAAAAATGTTTAGTGGAGCGAGAAATTATGAAAATGAGTGAAGGAAAAAAAGACAAAAATGTGGGCGGATTTTTCTTCCAGAATCATTTTTGGTTGGAAAAAAGAAACACTTTATGATCATTGAGATTTAATGGAAGATAGATAAGATATCTGAAAATGAACCAGAACATTGATTTCATTTTTTTCAAATATCAAATTCAAACAATCACATTAATGGCTTCGAAAACAACAAAACTTTTATTTTCAGCAGAAAAAAATCATCTGACTTTTAAACAAAAAAAAATAAATCATCAAAAATCATGAGAGAGAGAGAAAATTAATTAAAAATGTTTGTTAATGAAAAAAATTTCAATAAGTTTCGTCAGGAAAATATTCGAGAGATCAGCCAGAGAAACTTTTCACGAAGAGGAGAAGGAAATAAGAAGAAGAAAAAGAAAATGAAATCGATTTCAAACTACACCGAAAATGGGATCAAAACACAATAAGAAATTCAAAGATAACCAAAAAAGTCCGCAAAAAAATGCGTGCGGTTTTATTCTCCAAATAACAAAACAACAACAACGTGTAAAAGATTCAACGACATACACCAACGTTGTCTGCGTCTCTTACTCTCTATCTCTTTTCTTTTTTCTTTCGTTTTTTCTTTGCTCTCTCTGAGTCTCACTCATTTCCATCTCAAAAAATCGAGAGAAAAAGAAAAGGAAACAACATATAAAAATAGGAGACGCAGGTAAAACATCATAGAACACTAGATTTGTGATCGTTTCAGTGTGTTGGTGTTGAAGAAGAAGAAGACGGAAAAACTAGGAGCAAAAGAAAAGATGCGAAAAGAGGGTCCCGCAAAAAATATTCGGAGAAGAAAAGGGAAATCGAAGAAATAAAAGGACACATGATTTTTGAGCTCAAACTTTTGAGCCTGATCTTTTTTTGTGGAAAATCCAAGTAATTATTTTTTACGCGTGGATGCGGTAAATTGTTTGGAGATAACCTTTACATGTTCTTTGATGAAGATTAAGATAACAAAAGGAGAAAAAGATGAAAAGTGCCTAATTTGATAGATCATGTCCAGATTGTTATCTCAAAAAACGAGCAAACTAAACTTATCTTGATTTACCTATTCCTCATTATTAAACGGGAGATGAGGTATGAGATTCAAACATATCTCAAAATTTATGTATGGCAAATTTGGAATATTTTTTAAAAACACTGGAAAACCTTATCAAAAAGCTTAAATCACTCAATTTTTTAGACAAAAATTTTTGATTTCAAGAAAATAGTGCCTTTAACTATTTATTACAAAAGATCTCTGTTTTTTTAAGAGATAAACTTCATTTAAATAAGAAAAAATATTTTCAAAAGATCAAGCTTGATAATTGCAGACCTCGTGAGAAAAACTAGTTCATATGCACTCAAATAACATTAACAGTTTTTTCTTTGTGAATGGGAAATTGTGAGAAAATGGGACCTGCTAAGAGATCAAGAGTTATTGTTTTTATTACTATTATAATAAAATAGAAAATGTATGTAAATAAAGGAATACATCAGGAACATTTATTTTATTATTATTATAGATTTATTACTACTATTACTGTATGAGAGTTTTTTGTGGTCTTTGTTATTCGAGTACAAATGCACTCAAAGAATCACAAATGATGTTTGTGAATAAATGAAAAGAAAACAAAAGAGGCGTTTTGAATTTCTATGAGAGATTGTATTTTTATGAGAGACAATTATGAGAAAAAAATTATAACGTTTTTCTGAAATCGGGGGAAAAAAAAAGGAAAAATTGACCATGTGAACTATTTTTATTATCTATGATTCATGGTTTTCATATCTCATATAATATTTTTTACACAAAGAAAGACGTCTGTACAAATATAAAATATAATACATATATCTGATCAAAAACCTAAAGTTCAATCAACAAATTTTTATTCAAAAAATTACGAGAAAAAAGAAAACTTTTAAAAACCAATGGCTGTCAAGAAATATTATTCTTTGACCTTAAAAAGTACACATTTCTCTCATTTTTTTTGCAATTTTTCGGTCAAATAATACTAAACCAAACCTTCTACGTGCGTTTAGTTATTTGAACAACAAATATCTAAATTTATGAGGAAAAAAGATGTTGATGTTTTTGAAGACTCTCAAATTTCACACTTTGAAATTAAAACATCAAATATTATTTTATGGAATTGATGAAAGAAACAGTGACATCCACAAAAAGTAAGATATATATTAGAAAAAAGAATCACCGGTTAAAATATTCACGAATCAATAAATATGTAATAACATAAATATCACAGATTACTATACGAAAAAAATAGTACAATTATATTTATCACTACAATTTTGTTGTTTTTCTTATTTTCGTAACGTTTTTGCACTTTCAAGTTCTCTTGTCAGCCGATTTTTTGATTCGTTATCATTTTGATTATTTAGAAGATTCGCGAGAAAGTCGATATAAGCTGTTGCAACTTTCAGAGTGGAAAGTTTCGAAATTTTGAGTTCTTCTTGAATTGGAAGACATTCTCGAAGATTGTCGAACATTTTTGATAATTGTTGAACACGATTTCGTTCTCGAGCATTTGCTTCAGATCTGAAAAAAATGAATATTTTTGAAATAAGGTCATTTTTTAAAAATCGTGAGCTAATATTTTAAAAATCAACTCGTGAAAAAAACTGAATTTCACGTTTTCATTTCTCAAAAAAGAAATTAAATCATTTCTTATTTTTTATTCAAAATTTTGATTTGAAATAACTTTGAAATTGCCACGGTCACGTTTTCGATTTTTACATTGAACTACATTTTTTTGTTCAAAACACTTTTCCTAATCTAAAAACTGCTGAAAAAAATAATTTTCCTTTTGTTCCTATAGGAATATAAGCATTCCTGTTCATATGTTTAGATCTTGATGTTCATCATAACAATTCCTTATACATAGGATTTCCTTACAGGTCTTCTTCTTTTCTTCTAAATAGGCCACCCACCTTCTTTCATAAAACCGATCTTTTTTCTTTGAAACTTCCACATGTTTTTTCTCCTTTTTCTTCTTCGATGTTTTCATTTGATTTTCATCTTGATCTTGATCATCGACAACAATTAGAGATTCCTCAACATTCTTCTCCTCATCATCTTTTTTCAAACCTTCTAATATTGCTACAAATTGTTCATTCATATATTGAGTATACATTTCAAGTAATGCCATTTGAATTTGTTCTTCAGTCAGTGTTGAATTCGATTCTTTTGCAGTTGTTGATAAATCCAATGGTTCATCTTGGATTGACATTTTTCAAAAAAAAAACCTCGCTGGTTAATGAAATAATGAAAATGAAAAATAATAATATGGCGTCTGTCTGAGTTTGACAGGTGCTTCTTTGGGATTGATTAAAAGCCAGAAGCCTTGAGGATTAGTAGTAGTTGAACAGAAAAAGTAGAGTAGCAGCTGGAAACACGCGCGCGAGAATATATATGAGAAAAAATGGAAAAAAAGAGCATCACATACCGATTAGACACAGATGTGCTCAGTTTTTGAACAGATGAGCAAGAACAAATTGCTTCATTTCATAGATAAATAAACACTGCTTGTTTTTTGTTGAAATTATTTTTTATTCTATCAATGGCGAGTAGATAAATAGAAATATATAATATATGCGACACATATTGTACAGACATATCCCAAGGGACAAGAATTAGGCAAAAAAACACAAAACGTCAAGGAAAATTGAAAAATAATAGGCACACAATTGAGCAAATCAGGATAGAATTATTATATGTTATTAAACATATTTAATAAAGATAATTGGTCGGTCGATCGTCAAGAGTATAAGCTGCTGGAAGATCGAGGTTCACTGGTGGAACTGTTGAATAAGGCCGATCAAGAACAGAAACTGGAGCATTGTAGACTGATGCTGCAAACAAACATATTGATGATTAATCTTTCTTTTGAAACTTTTTTGTCTTTTTAGAACTTACTAGCTGATGTTTGAATATAATGTTCTTCAGCAGCAATATCGGCATCCTTTTGTTTTTTGCGTTGATGACTCATTCCATATCTAATCATTGCCAAAAGACAAATTGAGATTAACAAAATTGTCATAATAATTGCCAAAATGATCCATCCAACCATTGATAAAGCGCGACCAACAAGTGGTTGAGCTTCTTCATTGTTTTGACAGAAGTCAACAGATCTGAAAACAAAAGCATATTGATGAAAATGTGAAACTTCGAGCAGGACTAAAATGAAATTGGAGTTTAGAAACAAACGTTTTCAGATCTTGAATTAATAGTCAAAAACCAAACAAACATACCTCAATGGTGTTCCTTCAACTGGACATCCATTTGGCGAAGAAACACAAACAGCAAGACATCCTGGTTTTTCAATATCAATATCAAGATTATCACGGAAGAGTTGTCTCATCCATTCAAGTTCGTTATTACAATACCATGGATTACCGCATACATAAATATTACGACGATCATTTGGAAGTGGGAGGAAACTGTTCACAAATACATCACTTGGCATGGTTTGGAGAAGATTGTAACTGAAATAAAGCGATTTTTCGAATGTGAAATGACCAGGCCGACCAATTGCCATAGATACTTTTCATATAAAATTTTAAAAATTTTTGTTCATTTGGTGCCAATTTTCGAAAACCTCTAATCTAATCAAAACAAATGAGTCATGCATAAAGTACAAAAGGGTGTGACCATTTTTCACCAAACAAATATTCTTCTTCTTCTTCTAATATTTACCTGATATCCAAATGACTAATCGATGGAAGATTGGCGAAACCAAGAGATTGTACATTATCGATTCGATTTCCTTGTAAATCAATTGAATATAAGTCGTTGAGACCTTCGAAGAAATCGGCGCGAACTCTGCAAAAATTCAAGTATTTTTTGGCAACACCTTCAAATGTATTATAAAACAACAAACTGTGAAAGTCGATTTTTGTTGAGAACAATCGCTTGAATTTGTGGTGTTCTCTGGAATGCACCTCTTTCGATGGTATCAACAGCGGCTTCAGACATTTCGAGTCGAATTAAATGTGGAATGTGCTGGAAAAAAATATAATATTCAAAATTAGTTTTTTTTCAAGATGAGCTGGAGTTGAAACTAGATTCTATTCATTGTGTAAATATTTACTAACTACATAGAAACTTTGTCAATAAATGTGTGAGTAATTTGAGAAAGTTGACTAATTATGTTTGAAAAAAAACTCACCATAAACGCGTTATTTGGAATAACAGATATTGGTGTTTCTCCAATTCCCAAAGTTTTCAATTGTGTAATATAGCGGAACATTTCAGGTGCCCAAGATGGGAACTTATTTCCAGTCATGTACAAAAATTCCAAATTTGGAACTCCTTGGAATGCTTGTGGTGGAATAACAGTAATTCCATTGAATTCGAGAGAAAGTGAGGATAAAACTGGAAAATCCAAAGCACCAACTGGAACATCATTGATACTATTAAGACCAAGATTGAGATTTGTGAGAGTGTTGCGTTGATTTACAAGCGCTGCAGATGGAATTGATGTCAGAGAATTGGTTTCGAGCGAAAGTTGCTAAAAAATATATATAATTCATAACTTCGAATACAGAAAAAATACCTGTAAAAGTGTGAGTGGTCTGAAAACGGTAGCATCTCCAAGTGTCGAATCAGTTAGTCGATTTCCAGCCAATTCCAATTTTAAAAGCAAATCTTTTGACTCAAAAGTTGTGAAAGCATTTGGTGACAATTGATTAATTCGATTTCTATTCAAATAAAGTTTGCGTAAATTTCGAAGTCTTGGAAGTCCAGTTTGTGGAATTTGTCCCAAATTATTATCATTCAAATCGAGTTCAATCAATGAATCCAAAAGTGGTCCATTGAATGCGCGATCATCAATATTTTGAAGGGTATTTCGATTCAGAACAAGTCTAAGAATTGTAAAATCTTGAAATGCATTTGCTGGAACTGTTGGAATTGCGGTATCGAGGATTGTCAATGAATCAATCTGCAAGAAAATAAGTATTTGAAGTGAAAAAAAATGAGATGAATGTTCGGAACAACTTATTAGAATAAGGAAAATTCTGACGCACGAGATGCTTCTTGGAATTTTGATTTGATTCACTTCTATGATAAAGGCTAATGTTTTGTGTGAAGCTCAAATTATAAATTTGGTTTCAAAAACCTTGAAAATCGGAATTTTCGTGTCCAACTCAAAAATGTTCAAAACTAACCGGTGTATCTTTAGCGGATTGAATTGCTTGAAGAGCATTTGACAGACTTCCAGCATTTTGACAAATAATTGCGACTGGCTCATAAACTGAAGGAGCACATCGACATGGTCCAGTGACTGTTGGACATTGGGCGATTACTTGGCTTATGGTGACTACCAAGGCCAATAATATGGCCGATTGGAAACCCATTCGATCTGAAACAAAATGAAAAAAAATTAGGAAAAAAGGTTCAGGAGATAGGAATATTAAAGAACTTCGTAATGGATTCAGAAAAAAATGACAAAAAATGAAGAAGTGTTTCAGATGCGTTCTCTGAGATAATATAGATCAGCAAAATTGTGACGCAACCTTGGTTAACCCCGAGAAACGCGGAAATAGAAGTGATAAGCTAACAAAAAGAATTGTACATGCACAAAAATGCCTTCTTCTTTTTCCTGGGCACACCTTGCGGCAGAGAGGAAATCAGGCAACGCTCAACTCAAGAGCAAAGGCGGAGCTCCCACGCGCTCTAATTTCTCCGCATTCCGCATACTATCTACAGGGCGTCAATGTGTGCTAAAGGATTAGTGTGCCGCGCGGCGAGCGGTAACCGGAAAGATCTCCAGACATAGCGAAAAAAATCAGGGAAATATGAGAAAAATATAATAGGAAGAAAGAAAATGACAACGATAAATGAGGTGATAAGAAAGAAACATGCGGTAACTAATAATCATTGTAAGATGTGGGCGCATGTTTGAACCTGTCCTATTATATTTTGCTCTTTGTTTAGAATTAACTAGTTTTATGTTGTGTAAACACGTGTTTACTCTACCTTCAATATGCAAACAGTCAAACTCATTGTTCCAAAAAGTTACTTGTAGTTTTTTAAGACAACGAACTATTTATATTTGTTCTCAAGAAATAAATTCTGGTTATACAAAAATCATTGAGAACAAGAAAAAAACATTGATTTCGAAATTCATCCTGATGTATATTTATGAAAAATGTTGCGCAACAATATTTTTGTTTGCAAACACGTTATAAACTTTGTCAAGGAGCCCAAATCTTATTGTTTGACAATAATCATCAAAGGAAAATTGCTTGCGAAATGATTGTCAACGTCACAACTGAACTTTTTCGGGATGAACTTCAGACATGGCATTTTTTTTAGAAATCAATTGCAACAATATATTCATAAAATTTGGATTAGTGATATCATTCTTTGATAAAAGTCAAAATTTCCCAAAACATTCTAGTTCTCCCAACTCACAACTTTTACATTTTCAGAATATTCCAAATAACCGTTTCCACAAATCTTTCCACAACTCTTGAAATTATGAAAATGAATATTTTTAAATAATAATGAATAATTTAGAACAGGTTACGTCTAATTTTTTAAAATTTTATTTATTCACGCGATCATTATTTTCAAAAGTATGAATTTTGACATGTTTTCATAAGAATCCACTACATTGGATTACGAAGTTTAACCAAAAAATGCGAATTTTTCATCAAAATCTGGCAGGAATTTATTTCAGAGCTTGCGAAATAATAATAGAAAAAAGATCAAAGGCAAGTTCATAGCATACAAGGAAAAACAATAGAAAAGATCACTGAAGAGCAAAACGAGAACAAGAACAAAAATCGAAAAATATGAATAACAATGCAAATATCTTCGAACACTTGACTATCTAATACAACTTCTTGTTTAATTTTCTCGTGATTTCCAAAAGCAGAAAAAACACGATAAATGTACTGATTAGGTGTCACCTTTTGTGTGTGAAAGATAATCTGGGTAAATAGTCGGAATTAATCGGGTCGAGTAAATATTTGAGACCATAAAGGAAAACGATACATGACAAGTTGAGGAAGTAAAATAAAATATATCTTTTGAGCGAGTTCTCGCAAATCGTACTATCCAAATTTAATTTTGATTGAAAATAAATGAACGAGATTCCAAAAAAATTTCGAAAAACAAAAAAAGATTGTTGATTCAGCGGTTTCGGGTGTGGTTTATTTGTGTCGGAAAAAGTGTTGTTTTGAGATGAAAGCAGAAAAAAGTTCTAATCTTTTTTACTGACACTTCACCGGTTTTGGAATATGAGAATGTGTGCCAGAAGATCAAAAGACTCATTCAAACCGGTTTAGTAAGATCAAAAATATCAAGATTCAAAAATAACTTGAACCTCGAACTCGAATTCGAAAAATTTGCATAGTTCAATTATAATAACTTTACTACGAGGGAATATGGGTATGCGGCTTTCAGGTCAGGCATTTTCCAAAGTTTTTCACGTGCGTAATTTCATTTCTGCACTTATATCTGCAAAATTTCTATTAATGTTTTGTTTCGGTTTAAAAAATTGTTCTTGACAGTTCAATCAATCACTCATATCATAAGCAGTTGCTGTTTTTTTCACAGCTTCATTTTTCAGTCATATCTATTTTCATTTTCAAAAAACATGAACTTATTCTATATTATCTTTCTGATTGGAATATCTCATTGTGAATATGATCGATTTTATAATCCTCCTCCGTGTAGTCTCAATGATTTTCTAACAATTCTTCTTTGCAATTCAAAACTTCAAATGATTCAAGAGAAATTGACTGAAATTTATTCCAAAAATAAAGAATATGGAAATAATTGGGAAGAATTGAATACAATGTGTGAAAGCTGGAAAAATTGCACTCAACATGTTTGTGGAGCAGTTAAAGATAAAGTTCAATTTGTTGGAGAAACTTGCGATTTCATGAAATTTTTTGTTAGTCCAGAATTCACAAAATGTATTGGAGAGGTAAGGTTTTGAAAAAGTCTATGAATCAAATGTAATACTTTATAGCTCAACAAAAATTCAAGTTCATGTTTTATAAACTACATAAATGCTCCACAAACCCGAAACAAGGAGAAAAAATGCGAAATCTTCAAAAACAAATGTATGGAAGAAGAAGTGGCTCAAAAATGCTCGAAACGACTTGCGGAGCGCTTTGAAAAATCTCAAAACCTTCGTATTAGTTTAGAAAAATGTTGAATAAAACCGGCCAAGCGCGAGAGCGGCAAGATAAGTTTGTTTAGCTTGTCTCTGTGTGGATGAGGAAAAATCGGTCGCGCAACAAACCGCCACTTCAAATTAGTGCATGCAAAATGTGTACAGTATAGTAGTTATTGGAAAAAAAATTTAGTTTATTATCAATAATTTGGGCAGAAAAAAATATAGTAGAAAGACAAGTTTTTGAAATATTTGTTCGATATATTTTTGAAAAAAATCACAGAATTTTAAAAGATAATAATTATTTTTATCAAGAGTTCCTAAACACTTCCCGAAGAACTTGAAGTTGATGAATACGAAGATGAAGCTGATGATGAAGATTTTGAAGATCCAGAAATTGAAGAAAGATCCATTTTTGGAGTCTCGATCTTTTTATGATGAAGTTTTTTTGTATCACTAATATCAAGATTTGCCATCAATTCTGAAGCGGCATGTTCAAGATCATTCTGAAAAAAACGTTATGAATTGTTTTGAAAGAAATTTAAAAATCTATGAATAAAAACATACCCATGGAACAATTCCAGCTAAATTTTCCATATTTCTTCGTATTGTATCTAATATAAATCGATCACTATAATCATCTTGTGAAATTACTTCGGATAATACTGTATCTTTGAAATCGTTAATTTTTTGAAATCGAATTGTATTTTTCATATCATTTATTGGTTGTTTCACAGTTGTATTCTGCTGCTGAACTCGTTTTCTCGGTGGCTGATAATTCGGATTCTCGAGAAGTTTCGGTTTTGTCAAATCAGTCAAACTTGATCTTTTTGTTAACATCGGAAGTGGGTTTTTATTCCTCTGTCGACCATTCACAAAATCATTGAGTTCTCTTTGTGGTCGAGTTAAAGTTCTTCGTTTATTTGGATCAGCTGAAGATGGTCGAGTTTTCGGATGATAATGAATACTAATTGGACTATTATACATTGAATGAGGTGGTCGAATATCTATTACAGATGGAACACCTTTTGCAAGTCGAAAATGATGAGACATTATTGTTTCTGGAGAAACTGACCATGCCGATTTTGAGGTTGATGCTCGACCATTCATTAACCTTTAAATATAATTTTTGGGATTTCAAGATGAAGTCTCATAAAAAAGTGAAAACATATTTAGACTTTGAGAATATATGTATTTGACAAAAAAAGGAACACAGATTATAATTATTTAAAAAATTCTAGGGTACAAAAAGAGCCTAAATTTTAGTCTGTTTTTTCAGGAAAATTGGCACGTTGCCAAATCATAGCGTTCTTTGGGCGGGTTAAATTCAAAAAAATTTTAGAATACAGTTTTCTTGGGGTCTTCTTTTACAAACTTAATTACAGAATATTTAATATTCAGAATAATTTCTAATTTTAAGGCTTATCAAAAAGTATAACATTGAAAGACGGTGAAGAAAATAAAAAAAATAATAATCCGTTTCTCGGTGTCGTAAAAATTAGTTGAAACACTGCCAAAAGTGGATTATGAGAGTGTGCATGTGCATATTCCATCTTCTTCTTCTTCTTTTTCTCTTCATTCCTTCTTCTACCTCCACGCGTGTCTCTTTTTTTGCAGTTTAGTTTCCATAGTAACCGTTGTCTATAGCTTCACTTTCTCCTTTTCTCTTTTCTCATTTATTTTTTGATGCGATTATAGTTAGTTGCCTGCCTAATCTACACGTCCTCATATTCGTACAACTGTGGATGTGTGGATTTTTTGCTGCCTGGCTTCTGGAAATCAATTCGTTTGTACAGAGTGGAAAAAATGAGAAGAGGGGAAGAAAATGCAAGGAAATATTTATTGAAGAGTACAAAAGTGTGGGAATAAAAATTGAGTATTAGTGAGAACAGGAAAATATTGGGAATTTGTATTTACAGATTCGGTTTCAGATCAAAATAATGCAAATTATGATATCTCGAGAAATCGATCTGTTTTTAGGAAGCTTTGTCAACGTGATTATTGGAACATTTAGAAAAAACGAAATTATCAACAAAAAACATTTGCACGCAACCATAAACTCTAGTATGTATTTCATTTCGAAACGGACCAAAATAATTAACTTCAAGCTTATTTTCAGATCATAGAAATCAACTGTTATCGAAATATTTGCGGAAAATTCTGAAACTTGGGAGGACACGTCTCTTATTATTGTGCTAATAAAGGTTAACAGATCATAACAAATTTCAATTCACACTGGCCTCTCAAATTTCATTTTCAGAAAAAATTTCAATCAACATTTGATCTTCCAGTTTGAAATGTAATTTTTCTGGATCTTCAGTTTCTCCACACTTTTCTTCACACCACTAAAATCTCAGCAGCTCAATAAAACCCCAATATTTCTCTCAACATTTTGCTCTCTTTCAATTATTTTTATAATGATGATGATGATGATAGTAGTAATAATCAAAGTCTTTTCATTTTGTCTGTTTCCCCTTCTCCTCCCACAACAATTTTTCTTTTCATCTTTTTTTCTTGTTGCTCCCGTTCGTTTTTCGCTCACCGGCAAAATTTATTTGAACGATCATCATCATTTTGTTGTTTTTCTTGTGTTGTACACTCTTTTTCTTAAAAACCACGAACATTCCCCCCACATGCTTTCAATTTTCGAAAATAGATATTTTTGAAAAAATTTCAACGTGAAAGAGATGGGTTATCAATCATAATATGAGCAATTTATTGATTTTCAAAGTATTTTTTCAACAAAAAAAACAATTTTTTTAACACCTGTTAAAAGTTTTGTTAACTTTCTTAAAAGAAAAAACTCCCTCGACTTTATTTCCCATAACTATTTTTTCTTCTTTTCTGACAAAAAAAAAATCACAAGGTACTGTCAATCAAAACATTCTCCAACCACTTTACGCTTTTCTTCATCTTTTTTTTGTCCCCCGAAAAGTGCACGTCGATCACCGTAACATAATAATTATTATTATGATGTGCTCTTTTTTTTCTTCTTGCGCACCGCGCACACATCGACTTAACATTGTTTTGTACACGGATTATCAAGTGGTTTGTCGATCGAATTTTGTGTAGAGATAGAGAAAATGGAAATGAAGAGAAAAAAACAGTTTTCTGGAAGAATTATCATTTTTTGAACTATTGCTCTTGCTCACAACATGTTTCTTTATTATCTATAAATTTTTTAGATTCCTTTCTTGAGTCATTATTTTCTCTTAAATATCTTTTCATTTATATTAAACAATTTGTTCTTGCAGAGGTATCTCTTCCTTTCTTCCACCACCAACGAACCTGTGTTTTCCACGAAAAAAACAAGTGTGACGAAACAGTGCACACGAACAGACATTATTTTTTTTGGAACAGAAAACAATATCGATTAACAAATATTTTTTGGCCACTGATTCATCATTTATTCTGTCGATTTTAGTGCAGAAGAAAAAGAAAAACAGTGGAGTTTTTTGAGAATTTTGGATTTCTGTTGTCTGTTTTCGCGAATTAATTTACGAAACGAACTTTTATCATCATCATGGAAACCAGTGTTCAGGTAAGTATCATTAAAATCTTGAATGTTAGCTGGGAATTTATAACTATTGATGACTCGGACCCGATTTTTTCGATTTCTGAATTGACTCGTTTGTTAAAATTGATTCGGTTAAGAAATAAAAATACTATTTCTAAAAAACTTTCAAAAAATTGTCTGACCCTGACTTTTTTCTTTCAAAAATTCAAAGATTCTATGGTTTTCATATTAGTTTAACTAATATATTTCGAAAAGTTGGTACTGATCGGAAATCCTTAAAAAATATTTGTATAAAACATAACGAAGAAGCATTTTTATTTCTTAAATTAACAAATTTTATAGTTTTTTTGTTTTGCAACTCTACTTGATAGTTTTGATTTTCCCTGATTTTTCTCAATACTTCCTTGACACTTCCTTCCTGATTTTTCTCAATACTACGCTGATCCTTCAATTTCTGTCAGAAAAAGTTGTCTACACCTATGTATTTACTCGTAGAACTTGTTAAACCTGATCAACGATCAACTTAACTCTTGACCTTATTTCCCGCCTTTTTTCATCATTTTTTTACTGCCAACACCAAAACCACAAGAAATCGAATTCGGTTTCTCTCTTCATTTTATCCGCCCATAATCAATACACAAATCAAGGATATATCTAGACCCCATCAAAACGTATCTATGTGTATGTGTGCAAAAATCGAGAAGAGAGAACTCTCTTTTCATCTTTCTCTATCTTTTTTGTTCTTGTTCTCTCTTCAAAAACAAAAAAAAATATATAATTTCTCTCGTTTTCGAGACGCAACTTGTTCCCTCCAATATATTTCCATAAATCATACATTCAATTTCATTTTGTCATTCAGAATATTCAAAAGTTGGAAGGAGAAGATCAAAAGAGTGGCTGTGTTGGAAACAAAAAACCCGCTAATCGACCAGCAATGCAGATTTATCGACCACCAGGTAAGTGTTTCACATCGGGAAGTTAAATTCAAAAATAATATGTGTATGTTCAGGATTGAGATCAGATGGATCAACATCTTCATCTTCATCGATAACATCATCAACAACCGCAGTAGCAACCTCTACGAAACCGAAGACGGCAGCCGGTCAAAAGCTGTCCGCCAGCGAAAATAACGATAACTCGCAAATTATCGGTAAGGATGTTATATCCATGAGTTCGGGATTTTCCAAGTTGAAAAAAATCATGAATAGACTTCAAATGAATTCAGAACTCTTGCTAAATCAAAACTTTTGCATAACTAAGAATCCTATTCAAAATATTATGTCAAAGATTTCTTTTGCAGAGAACAATAATAAATGCGGTGAATCGACGAGTTCTCGAGCTAGTTCCCGAGCATCCAATCAAATATCATCTTCAAATGGCGATGATCAACGATCGAGTTTGAAAAGAACAGAAAGCTCATTGAGTTCCGAATCAACGCCTTCTTCCCAGGTGTGTTCTATTGTTGTTCAATGTGTTCAACAATGTGTTTTGTTGTTTTCCAGAAATCATTTGGTTCCAATTCCAATAAGCTAAATGGTCAACAAATCAATTCTTCGTCTGCCAACAATCACAATCAATATAACAAACGTCTTAACAATAATTTGGCGAGAAAAGAGCAACAGCAAAAGGTTAGTTCCCCTTTTATTTCCAAACCGTTTCAATTATTCTTTTTCAGAAAAAGGTAATGTCGGAACATGAAATTGAAAAGGCTATTACTGAACTTCGAGCATTGCAACTATTTTCACATTCTACACAAATTGAACAATGGATTGGTGGAGCATTTTGCGATGAAGATTTAGCTGAATGTATTGGATCTGCTTTATGTAGACATGCTATTGAAGGCGGAGGTGGAAGTGGAGTTGCAAAATTATGCGCCAATTTCAAAAATTCCCCATCCATTCATTCTTTCGTCAAAGGTTTGACTATTGCATTGGCTCAATATTTGGAAGTTCGTCAAAAAATTCGAGATGATCATTTCCGAATGTGGATCTCATTCATTCAATTTCTCACCGAACTTTATGCCAATCTTGGAAGCGATTCGAAAGGTAAAGAATATTTATTCATTTTTTATTATCATTTGGTTCATTTTCCATTAGCGATTTTCCCGGTGGCGAAATATTGACGTGTTCTTTTTCGGATTCCCTAGGCGCCTAGAAAAACAATCGTCATAATTTTTTGTACTTCTATTTATAGAAAACCTACAGGATTTCTAGCTTTCAAAACTTGACGTCGTACAATACACATTAGAACATTTTTTAGAAATAACATATTTTCAAAATTTCAAATTATTAAAGGGTCACGTTTCAGGTGAACTTGCAACAATTGTATTTGATGTTTTCAATTATTTACTTCGTCCACCAATTTTGGAAAATGTCAAGATTCAAGAACTTGAATGTCTCATTTCAATTTTGATCAAAGGAGGATATGATCTTGAAAGAGAATGTCCTGATAGATTGGCTTTATTGAAAGATCTTATAAGGTAAAACGGATCTAATTTTTGAAATAAACATAATCAAAATTTCAGAGATGCATTTATCGATGTTCCTGAACCATGGGCTCGTAAAATGATATTGCTTCTTTTGGAACTCGGAGCATCTGGCTGGAAATTGCCGACTGACGCTAATGAATACTATTTCAATGAAACAACTAACTAATTTTTAACCGTATCCTTGTATGTATATAAATCAGATTCCCTAGAATTACTATAACTTTATCTTTTTTTTCGCAAACTTCACTTTTTTCTACCTATTTATTGAATGTTTTTTTTTTGTAATAATATTTCTAAACGTCTTTTTGGAATGAATTTGTTCGTTTATTTTGAATTCTGAAAACTATCAATAATTTTGGGTGGTAACCAAGTAGTTCTAAAGAATTCTATTGGGAATTCGCAGAGTTTGAATATCTGTTTTTGTTATTTTCAAATCATTCTCGAATGATGCCATCGTATCTTTCAGTTGCTGAAAATATATCAGCCATTGGATTTTTATTATCAACTTCCTTCTGCTTGTTTGTCATATTCGTGACACTTTGCTTGATTGGAGAATCAATGGGAACATATCGATATTTGATAGTTTTGTTTCAAATCAGTGGAATTATATTCTCGGCATTTGATGCGGCACTTCATCCAACAATTCATAATTATAATGATGGTTTTATTGTTTTCACAACTTCGAAAGATTTTAAAAAAGAAACTGTTGATATTCTTTTGGGTGAGAGTTCCGAATTTCATGTATAAAACGATGAGCTTATTTTCAGCAATTTTATCAGGAATGTATTACGCGAATCTATGTATCATTGCAATACAATTCGTTTATCGATATTGGGGTGTTTTTCAGTGAGTTATATTATATCCCAATATTTTTAAAAAAATCAAAGCTTTCAGTGTTTCGAAACTTCGTTATTTCAAAAGTTGGCGAATTTTGTTATGGATTGGATATATTTTTGTAACTTTTACTGCCAATTTTTTCTCGATTTTTTATTTTGCCAAAATTGATAAATATTCGGAAAATTATTTCAAAGATGTTCTAAGCGCAAATTACAATCTAACTATTTCGGAAATATCTGGTTATACACTTATTATTTATGTTAGTTTAACCAAATACAACATTATGGAATTTTAAATATTATTTCAGGATAAATATGGAAATGTTCGCTGGTTCAATTTATGTTATTTCATAAATTCTGCAATGATTATGGTAATTCAATATTGTATCATCATTTATACCGCATATTCATTGAGAAAAAATATGAAAATTGTAATGCGAAATGGTTCTAACTCACTTCAAAAAATGAATCGACAAGTTTTGAAAGCTTTAATAATTCAAACTTTAACACCAACTATTCTTTTCTTGGCTCCAATTATAATTTCTTTTCTGATAACATTTTTCCATTTGGATATTAATGTACCAAGTGGGATTTTTGCGTGTGCTCTTTCATTTTATCCGGCAATTGATGCACTGATTCTTATGTTTATAGTTTCTGTATATCGAAATGTTTTTAGAAGTGAGTTTGTTGGTCAAACAGGCAAAAATAAATAATTTTAAAATTTCAGGAATTGCTACATGGAATTGATATTTCTCATTCGAGTTTCTCAACAATTCTGAAATTGTAGTTATTCAAACGAAAATATTTAAAAAAAAACGATTCACGTGATCTTAAAAATTTAGCACATTTATTTATTTTGGAAACAAAAATCTCGAATAAATGGTGCGAATTTTCACAATTTTTCAGAATCATATAGTTTTATTATTAGGCAGCTCCACCTTCCATAACAGCTCCATCTGCTCCACTAGCAATTGTACCTGTTCAACAAATACCAAACAGTCCAGAAGAGGATCAAGCTCTTTGTGCAACACTTGCCAAAAAAATCAAAAACCATTATGGAGCAATTGAAGATCTTCGACAGGAAGATCGTAATAGATGGAGAGAAATTAATAAAAAATTGGAAAAATTAGAGCATGTGGTTGGTTTTTATTTATTTTTTTCAAGAGAAGTATATTTTTTGCAGAAATCGAAAAAGGATCATCTGAAAAAAGGTTCTGGGCGGAAAAAAGCACCGAAAGTTGAAAGAAAAACTTCGTCTGATGTGAGAAGCGAAAATAAAAACGAGATAGCTCCAAAAAAACAGGATAATAAAAAAGAAGATAGTGTTAATGAAAAAGAAGGTAAAATCAAATAAATAGACGTAAAAATTACTTTAGAAATGTATTTTCTATATTTCAGATGAAGAAGATTTGAAGAAAAAGAAAGACGAATGAATTGTTTCGAGACAATGTATTGTTTTTGTTCATTTTATTATTATTATGTATTCATTTACCGATCAATAAATTCTATAAAAATATTTTACTGAAAATTACGTGACGTGTTTTTTTTTGTTACGCTGTTGTGTTTATTCATTTCTGAAACATGATTTTTCTCCAAATATGGATCTTATGCCTTTCCTGTCATAATATTTTCAAAAAATCAATCTTCGAATACTTTAATTTTTGTACAAACTGTGGGTTGACTTTTGAGCACTAACATATCCTTATTATTTCATTCTATAGATTTGGCGTCATGGAGATCGAAGTCCAACTGCTTATCTCAGAAATTTATCGGTTTCTAAGAATTCTTGGGTATTCGGAGGTGGTGGTTATGGGGAACTGACTACGGTAGTTTAGCTTTAACAGTCAATCATTACATTTTTTGTTTTTCAACAAAAATTGCAGATTGGAATGAATGAACAATTTGAACTTGGCAAAAAGATGAAACAACGTTATATCGATCATAATTATTTGAGCAAATATTATGATTCGAAAGAAGTTTTTATTAGATCAACAGACAAGAATCGAACATTGATTTCGGCGATGTCAAATATGTTGGGAATGTTTTCCAGTACAGGAAGAACCGGTATCTATAGCTAATTGTAGATATTACCAAAATTTCATATTATTTTAGGAATTGATATTCCTGATAATCCAAATTGGCCAAAAGGTTATATGCCAGTTCCAATTCATGCACCTTCAGAATATAGTGATGATTGTTTATTGAATAGTATGTGTAAATGTAAGAGAACCAACGAATTATTAGAACTTGCAAGAAATGGGAAACAATTCAAAACATACATCAATAGACCAGAGGTACTATTTTTCCAATACTCCAAATTTTCAGTCAGAAATCTAATTGTTCAGCACATCCAGAGTTCCGAATTTATCGAGCTTTGAAACCCATAGAAACTGAAACCTTTGTAGGTTTCGGTTTCATACGGTTTCGGTTTCGTTTGCAAGGGTTTCGAAACCCTTGGCAAAGGGTTTCGGTTTCATACCTCTAGGCTCGAAACCCTTGAACGAAACCTTTCGAAACCTTTTGAAACCTTATGAAACCCATTTTTGAAATTGAATCAGTGAAGCTGAACTTGATGTAAATTGTCTGAAAATCGGTTTTTGAGTAGGGTAAAGCTTGAATTTCAGCGTCTGCTAACATTTTAAGCTTAAGCTTCATCCCAGAAGCTGTTATCAGTGATTATCAGTGAAATTTCAAAATTATCAGATTCAGCTGGGATTTGGAGGAAATGATGTTTGGTGATAGTAGATGACATTTTTGATAAGTTTAGAGCTCCAGCTTCATCTCAGAAGCTCTTATCACTCCTTATCACTAAATTATCAATATGCTCAGATTGAGCTCAAACTTGCAGAAAATGATGTCTGGAGTTAGTAGAGAATATTTTTGATAAGTTTATACATCAAGCTTCATCTCAAAAGCTCTTATCACCTGTTATCACTAAATTATCAATATCATCTGATAAGGCCGAAAATCGGCATTTTTGGGTTTTCGAGTATGGGGAATCGTGTGCTGATAATCATTTTGTCTGAAAACCACTTTTAAAGGACCCCATCACTCAAAAAAAAAATTTTTTGGAAAAATTATGTTTTGGGGTTTTTCGGTACGGGGAGTCATGTGGGGTTGATCAATCGACTCAAAACTCGTTTTTAAAGGCAGTAATCATGAAAAAATTATTTTTTTTGAAATTTGAAGATTAGTGGTTTTTCGATACGAGGAACATCGTGGTGAGACCCGTTTGGCCTAAAAATGACTTTTAAAGGCACATTCTGACCAAAAAATATTTTTTTATGGAAACTAGGTTTTTTGATATGCTGGACATTGTGCCGACATTGATTTAGCTCAAAAACGATTTTTAAAGGCATATATCAGGTTATAATTTTTTTTTGAGTTTTTCACTAAAGAAGTTGAAATAAAAACAAACGGTTTCGAAATTATCAGACAATATTGAAAAATAATTGATTTGTGACCGTTTATAAGAAAAAACTCAAAAAAAAAATTATAACCTGATATATGCCTTTAAAAATCGTTTTTGAGCTAAATCAATGTCGGCACAATGTCCAGCATATCAAAAAACCTAGTTTCCATAAAAAAATATTTTTTGGTCAGAATGTGCCTTTAAAAGTCATTTTTAGGCCAAACGGGTCTCACCACGATGTTCCTCGTATCGAAAAACCACTAATCTTCAAATTTCAAAAAAAATAATTTTTTCATGATTACTGCCTTTAAAAACGAGTTTTGAGTCGATTGATCAACCCCACATGACTCCCCGTACCGAAAAACCCCAAAACATAATTTTTCCAAAAAATTTTTTTTTTGAGTGATGGGGTCCTTTAAAAGTGGTTTTCAGACAAAATGATTATCAGCACACGATTCCCCATACTCGAAAACCCAAAAATGCCGATTTTCGGCCTTATCAGATGATATTGATAATTTAGTGATAACAGGTGATAAGAGCTTTTGAGATGAAGCTTGATGTATAAACTTATCAAAAATATTCTCTACTAACTCCAGACATCATTTTCTGCAAGTTTGAGCTCAATCTGAGCATATTGATAATTTAGTGATAAGGAGTGATAAGAGCTTCTGAGATGAAGCTGGAGCTCTAAACTTATCAAAAATGTCATCTACTATCACCAAACATCATTTCCTCCAAATCCCAGCTGAATCTGATAATTTTGAAATTTCACTGATAATCACTGATAACAGCTTCTGGGATGAAGCTTAAGCTTAAAATGTTAGCAGACGCTGAAATTCAAGCTTTACCCTACTCAAAAACCGATTTTCAGACAATTTACATCAAGTTCAGCTTCACTGATTCAATTTCAAAAATGGGTTTCATAAGGTTTCAAAAGGTTTCGAAAGGTTTCGTTCAAGGGTTTCGAGCCTAGAGGTATGAAACCGAAACCCTTTGCCAAGGGTTTCGAAACCCTTGCAAACGAAACCGAAACCGTATGAAACCCAAAGTTTCGCGAAACATTGTTTCGGTTTCTATAGGTTTCGAAACCTGGGTTTCGAAACTCGGAACTCTGAGCACATCGAAGTTTGCGAGAAGTTATCAAAATTGACCGGTGTTAAAATAAGTTGGAAAAACTTGATTATTCAGCTGATTTGACATTCGAATTATATCTTGATCCCAACTCGAAACCAGTTTTCAAAATATTTTACTTGAAAAATCCAATCGATAATGAATTTGAAGATGTCACAAATCAAATAAAGCAATGCAAAAAAGTAGAATATTGTGATTTGCAAGTTTTGTTGGAAATTGCAAATGAATATCAACCCGGAGAAAATGGATGTGAAAATGAGGGAAGAGGAAAAACACGAAGACATTTATTTTCCGGAGTTGGAAGAATCAATGGATTTTTATGGATATTAGTAGTTTTGTATGGCTTTTATATGTTTATTTGATTTATCCCACATTTGAGAATATTCGTTGTTTCGGCTTTTTTCCAAACTCTGAATGTGAGAAATAAAAAGTTGAACTTTTGTTATTTCTCTCTTCAAACTCACTTTTAAAAACATTCTTGTATTCTGAAACAAAAAGGAACAGAAAAAGAGAATCGATAGCTGGATAAATTCCAAGTGAACATGTAAATATTCCACTTGGAATATCAATTTTCAATCTAAAAAACGGTACCAAATAAGTTATGAACACTGGCACAAATAATAGGATTGTTGGAAAAACCATCTGAACAACTAATGTTTTGAAAATTTGCCGATTAACTCGTTGAAGTTGTGGAGAAAAAACATGAATAACATTATCCATTTTTTTGTTCATCACAGTTCCAGTATAAATCATAATACAATATTGAGAGAATGTGGAAAGTGATGCATTTATCACATAAAATACATTTTTCCATCTAAAATTCCCGTTCACATCCTACAAAATTGTAATATTCAAGAGATTTCATGAGAGTTTAAAACTAACATATACAACAACCGCAATTCCTGACAAATCTAAAATATTTTTGTTGTAAAAATCCATTATAGTGTTTGACATATAACTTATAGAATAATTATCAAATTTTGCAAAATAAGTCATAGCAAATGTATGCTCCATACTTATTATAACAACATAAACTAACCAAAAAACTAATCTCCAATTTTTGAAATATCGAAGACGATGAACACTAAAAAATATTAGAACTCTTTTTTTCTATGAAAACTCACTGAAAAATTGCCCAATATCGATAAATATACTGTATTGTCAACATTGAAACAGTTGACGAATAAAATGCTGGATACAAGGCTGAGAATATAAAATTGAATTTTTTTCGAAATCTTCAAACTTTTTACCTATCAAAATATCTCTCACATTTCTATTGAAATTATTTTCTGAACTGAAAAATATAAAACCATCATTGTGACTATGAAGAATTGGATGAAGGTAATAATCAATTGCAGAAAAACACATTCCGAGTAAGGCAAAAGTAATTATAAGATATTTGTAATAGCCAAGAGTTCGTTTTATAAATAAAGTCAAAACGATTAGAACTGTATCAAAAATAACTGTTGAAACGAATCCAGCAAATGCTACAAGTTGAGCTGTTACCAACCAATCAAACATACTTGGAAAATAATAAAATGGTGATAGATAATTTCGTGAAGTATAATTTTATTTACTGATTCTGAATCTGAAAATAACAGAAAATAGTACGCACTTTTCAGAAAATAGTTTTCCTAGAATCATTCTGAAAATAAAATACGATCGTTCGGAAATTGGATTATCAATGAACAAAAGTTCAAAGATATTTATGAATATTTTTTGATAGAGAACTAAAAACAATCTGCTTGTGAAAAATGAAACGAAACTATGATTAATTCAAATAACTGCAGGGGTTCTATAATTATCCACACACATCGACCAAAGATTTTGAAACTTATAATCAACATTCATAAAATTATTAATGTTCAATCAAAATATTTGTATTTGAGAAAAAAATGAGACAAACTATTCTGAAAACCATTCAAACCCGGCTTTCCAGATTTTGAACCCACACTATTTTCTGTGCCGCAAACTATGCGGAAGTTCAGAGTGTCAAAACAATTGACCGAAATTGGAAAACTTCTCTTACGACCCACGTGTAACTTGATTTTCGAAATAAAAAATTGCAATACCATTTGCAAAAAATTCCAACTTCAATTCTGACCGCCTCAAAATAACTTCTGTTTTTTTTCGAATTCCAGTTCAAAAGATATCAGTTGTCAATCAGTATCAATATCAAAAAATTGTAACTTCCCATCAACGAAGAAGGCAAAAAAATCTTTGCTGCCAAAAATTTCACAACAAAACCCCATAATTCTCTCTTCTTCTCACTTCTTCTCGATTTCTCGCAAAAAAATGAGGGCGGAGTTTATAGTTTTTGGGGTGAAAAAAAAGTCTTGTGTTTGTATATGTGTTTTGTAAGTTTGGCTGACAGTCAGGTCATTCTCGTTTTTTTTGAAATGCAAAATTTTTTGAGTTTTATAGGTTCTTTATAGCTTTTGTACACACTTCCAGCGTTTGTTTCAAATGTACTTATTTTTTTAGAAAATGGGAACAACAATATTTTGGCTAGTTGTATGGATATTCTTGCAGTATTTTGGAGAAAATGTGAGTGACCTGATTTTGAACAATACCATTGAATTCATTTTTCTCGTGTTTGATTATATGTTTGACCCCCAAAAGTACATCAAAGTTAGGCGAATTATGAAGAATAAATCATTAGGGACATACATATATGTTTTGTGAAATCAAATCTCTTTCAATATTTTTTCTCGAATCTAAAAAAATTGACCACAACCGATCAAACTTTATAAGTAGTAATGAATCACTGACCTCACCAAAAAATTACACTTTTGTGTGTTGTTTCTGTTGGTTCAAATGGAAAGAGAAATGTTTCTAGAGAATTTAGTTTTTTCTCTCACCTTTTTCAACCAACCAAAAACAGGATAATTTGTTTTTAAGCGAAAAAACAGACATTTTCAAATGATGAAGTGATTGATTCAACTGTTTTCTCTTTCGGTTTCGGAAAAACACAGAAGTTTTTCAGGATTATTAAAGGGTAATTATATATGAAGCATTATAAGTTTTGAGTAGAAGACTAGTAGTCGTTTTCAAAACGAGAGTCAAGGACAATGGGATCAGCTGAGAAAATATGTATGAAAAAAAGAGAAAATGGCAGAGATCGTAAATTTTATGAGTAGACATTTTTTGAAAAGCTATGTAAATTTATGATTTCGGATTTCAAACATGGAACATTTCGAATAGAATCCAAAGAATCGGGTCAACAGAATAGGACACAGTCCAATTTTTTTAAATAATCCTAAACCATAATATATGAAAATCAGATTTTTCAAAGTAGTCCAAAACATATATTTGAAACTTCAGATTCTCAAAAAAGGCCTGATTCAGAATTTTTCAATTAAATTTATTCCTATCCTTTTCTGCTTCTCCGATTCTGATTACAATCTGATGCAGACGTAAAAATACCGTCCAACATTCGAACCTCAAAAATCACTTCAAAAAACACTTCGTAGCCTACATATTCTTTTCAAATAACAAAAAACCACCAAACACAAAGTGTAATCTAATCATTTGGTCAGCCATTAGTTACCTAAACTATACATTTCTCATGAAAAAATGTTCTTGAAATCGAAATCGACCTTGGCAAAAACCAACAGGAACAAAAACAAAATACTTATTTATGCTCTTATTTTTTCCTAGAGTGAACAAACAAATTTCAGAACATTTTGAAATGACCCTGGGGTTTTTCTTTCAAATCGGATTACCTTCACAAGATACTTTACTTTTTTGAAAGTATTCAAAAAAATAAAAAGGAATGCTGTTTGATCATTCAAAATCAATAAAATCTGATGTGTTTTTTCTAGATTTATTGTCAAACACTTCGACCAGCAATTCGAGTTCGTCTAAATCGTCCAGTATTTGATCAAGCTTCTTCAATTGTTCGTAAGTTGCAAATTAGTGTCAAACAATTAACTAATTGATTTGAAACAAAACAAATCGCATCAAAACAAAAAAAAACTTTCAGAGGGATTAATAGAATACGAAGTTCCGCGTGTTCAAATTCCTCCAACTCGACAATGTTTTGCCGAAGGATGTGTAGATGCACACTCATTTCGTATGGCATCATTCAGACAACCTAGTTTTGTATCATTTGATCCACAATTCCCTAATAAATTCCGAATTCGGGTGACGGATTTCGATTTTGTGTGAGTTGATTTTACTCTCAGCAAAACCATATTTTATACATATTATTTTTCAACACAATTTTTTTAGAGTTCACGGTCAATTATCTGGATCAATTACTGTTATTTTGAATATTCCAATCACTGGAACAGTTATTGTTACTGGAAGAAGTATTGGTGTCACAGCTGTATTAGATCTGCAGAAAACTGTAAATGATCAACCATATTTGCGATTTAATGAATGTCGAATCGAAAATGGAATCGTGAATGCAAGAGTAGCAAATATGGGGTTGTTAACAGATACTGTGAATCAGAAAATGGGAAATATTCTCAGCGGACAATCTCGAATTCAATTAGAAGAAGCTATTTGTGAAAATATGAATCGGTTAACTCAACAACATTTTTCAACACGACTTTCAAGAATTCCAAGATCTATTAGTGCAAAAGATCTACTCGAAATTATAATTTCAAATCATGTAAATCATCGAGAAAAACGTGCAACATCAGATGATTATTATGATGATATTGAAAGAGTTGAAGGAACTCCACCAGCAAAAGGATTCGTGCCACAAGTTAATTATCGAAAAATTCAAATTTCTCGAGAAGATGTTATCAACTTTTTCAATATTGAAAGATTAACTCATATTTTAGTTGATTTAACATTACTTGATGCCGCATCAACTTCATCTGATTTTTCATTAGGAATATCAGGAAACGCATTCAGTTCCAGATCTCGTGAGTTTTTTTCATCAAACTTTTATTTTTCTAAATTTGATTATCAGTTTCAGATGGCACATCTCCATTTGTTATTCCTTTCCCATTCCGAATTCCTCAAAACAATAATCGTCGAATGGTTGAAGTTGTGGTCTCTGATTATTCGATCAACTCTCTTCTTTATCATGCTCATCGAACTAATTCTCTCATTTTCCACGTGGATTCGAAAACTCCCGGAATCGGAAATCTTCTCAAAACATCGTGTACAAATGATGAGGTTTGTATTGGAGATGAAGTGACACGTGTCAAACAAGCATATCCAAATCGAAAATTGGAATTAATTATTCGAAGTGCTCAACCACCAACAATTCAATTAAATGGAAGTAAGTAGAGTTTGTGACTACGATAACTACAAGTGAACTAAATTTATGATTACAGATACATTGAATGTTGAAATGAATGGGCGTTGTATATTTTTCATCGAAGGAACACGGCAGAAAATCGGAGTAATTCCATTTACAACAACAGTTTTGGTCAATATGAAAACTGTGGGAAACCGATTACAAGGAACAGTCACAATCAAACGATTAGATTTTTCCGGTCATTTGGATTTTCTTGGAATGACAGCATCCGATCTGGATGGATTGAGAAGAACAACAAAAACAGCTCTACAAAACTTTGTCAATTCCGCAACTGCACAAGGTTTCCCATTAAGCACCGCAACAATAAGCAGTCCATTGAGACTTTCGAATCCAGAAATCTCATTTGTTCCTGGTTCAGTTGTTCTTCAAGCAGATGTAGATCTCTATCGAACACTTTACAATACAAACTAAATTAGTCCATACAATAATTATTCGTGTAGTTTGGTTTTTCGACGGGTATTTTCTCATCATTTGACTGTTGTAATTAATAACTTTGTTGTTTTCAAATACTGGTCATACATTCATTTATCATAATAAACTGTTAATTTTATGAGTGGAAATAATCGTTGAAGATCGAAGTTTAGAAGACAAAAGTTCTATTTGTAGTTCTTTTTTGTTTACGTAATAATTACTCAGGAGAACGACCGCGAGATCTGCGCGAAACGCGAACCCCAGAAGTCCGCTAAATCGCCGCGCATCCGCCGCGGTTTAGCGGTGTTGTTACAGCGTTTCGCGTAAATTTCGCGGTTTCATTATCGCGTTTCGCGTAAATTTCGCGGTGTCCTCTCAATTTCAAAACAAAATGTCATCATGATCGATCCTCACATTCAGGTGATCATCATTTGTATTTATCACACTCACCCAACCTCGAACCCACAACCTCTCACCTCGAATACATTTGTTTTACCCACTTGACCATGCGCGCACGTGACGCGAATAGCGAAATAGTTTTTTATATATCATGCTACTGCGCGAAAATGTCGCGAAACGCTCCAATTCGGCGGAGGAAGCCCGCGAAATTTCCGCGAAACGCGAAGTTCCCCGCAATTCGCGCAAATTTCGCGACGTCCAGTCGACCGAGTCCCGAATTGCGCGAGGTTTGTGCGAAACGCGTGATTCTCCCGCGAAGGTTGAGCGAATCGCAGAGACCCCGCTTTTCGCGCAGATTTCGCGGTCGTTCTCCTGAGTACATATAATATTCGTATCTACCTGTGGTTTTCAACATATACATATCCGATGTAAAACAAACGTGTTCCGAGAACTGGTCTAATTTCCTCTTTCTCTTCTCTAATCCTCCTTTTATCGTTATTCGCCTTCATCTTCATCATCTTATTCGTCACCGATTATATTGATTTTCAATTTTGAACTTTTTTTTTATTTCTACAGTAATTTTGAAAAAAAACGCTAATTCGTCAGATGCCAACAAAAAATGGGAAAATTCGATGATAAAATTCATGAATTATTTTTCGAAATAGGACTTCGAATTCACAAGGTAACAAAAAATATCTCAAATTATCTACAGTAAACTACAGTAACCAAAATTTACAGTATCGTTTGTTTTTTCTTCTTCTAACTTTGCTTATTGTTATTTTTTCATCATTCGGTTTTATTTGGTTCGAAAAACAGGCAAGTAACAAACAAACATTCCTCCCTTTTCCCCATTTTCTCCTTTTTTTCTTCGTCACCGCAGAAAAAAACAAACATGTGTTGGTCATTTATTATTGCCTAGCCGTCTGCCTCTATAGCTCAGTGGCAGAGCGTCTGTCTCGTAAACAGAAGGTCGGCGGTTCAATCCCGCCTGGAGGCAATTTTGGCATTTTTTGCAACTTTTACTTTTTTTATCTAATTTTTCGGAATTTTCTAGACGACAAATGATCCACAATATGTATTCTCACCTGCAAATGCACCGTGGAGACACGAACGTGATGTTTTGACACAATTTTGGCCGTTGGATGAGGATAAATTTTGGCCCGGTAAAAGTTATGATTTGCATGGTTACGTGGACGTCATAGCTGCTGGTAAAGTTCATCCAGATTACGGTAGACCAAATATTTTGAATATTCGATATTTGGATGAGGTGGCAAGAATTAATGATTATATTATTAATAATCTAACTATTCCAATAGAATTAGAAGGAAAACAATTTGAGGTAAGTAAGATAAAATAAGACTAAATTTATAACTGTTGACGTTTGAGTTATAACAATTATCCTGCCATTTATTCAGACTAAAAATAAACTTTAAGGAAAAAAATAATTACAGATTGCATATACTGATTTATGTATGAGATATGATTGGGCATGTTATCTTAATGATCATATCACAATGTTAATGCCCAAAACAAGATGGGGTAACTTCAGTGGACCATTTGCTGAATTTGCAAGTGATATTATAAATACACAAGTTAATATAACTTATCCAATTGGATGGAGAGGAACTGAACCAATTTATTTTGGTGCATTAGTTGGTGCTCCAAATATTGTTGATGAAGAAGGACATTTTGATTATGCATCTGCTATTAGATTGACATATAATACAAGAGAAGGAAAAGTTGACGAATATGGTATTCAATGGAGATTAAAATTGGCTCAATGGCTAACAAATAAAGATAAACCAGTATCTGAAATTCTCGAATTTGGGATTAATCACAATATGACACTTCCACAAGGCCTTCAAGATGTTGCTGATACTTTAGCACCGAAATTCGTCGGAACTTGTGTGATTCTATTCACATTCTCATTTTTGGTATCTGTTGTTCTGAAGCGACATAGCAATATGCAAGTAACAATTGATTGGGTTAGATCAAAACCGTTAGTCGCAGCTGCTGGACTTATGACTCCAATTCTAGCTACAGTAACCTCGTTTGGTTTGATATTATGGTGTGGACAATTATATAATGCAATTGTTAACGTTTCACCATTCCTAATTTTGTGTAAGATATTGATTTTTATTTTGCCACAAAACAATATTTTTGACAGGTATTGGAATTGATGATTTATTTATTATGTCAGCTGAATGGCATAGAACAGATCCAAAACAATCAGCAGATCGAAGGATTGCAAAAACATTATCTGAAGCTGCAGTTGCCATATCAATTACATCAGTAACTGATATCACAACATTTGCAGTTGGTTGTTATACAACTCTTCCTGGTGTTCAAATGTTTTGTATGTACACAGCAGTTCAATGTTTTTTCTGTTATTTTTATCAAATAATATTTCTTGGACCAGTTCTTGCATATGCGGCTGAATTGGAACAAAATGAAAAACATGTTCTACTATTCAAAAAAGCTGAAGATCCTGAGAAAGTTCTTGATAAAAAATGGAGATTATGGTTACTTTCTGGAAGTGTTGATCGATTGAAAGAAAGGAAACCTTCAAAGAGATGTAAAATAGCAGAAGAATCAGTTGGAGGAAAAGAAGAGAAATTAGGATGGAGTGAGAAGGTCCATAAACATGATGATGAACATAGTTCCGAAGAAACTCTTGTCAATAAAATATTCCGTGAAATAATCGGACCATTTATTCTTCAAAGAAGCACTCAAATATGTGCTTTACTTCTTTATATTGTTTATATTTCTTTGGCAATTGGTGGATGTTTGAATTTGAAAGAAGGATTGGATCCTAAATTATTAGTGCGACCAAGTTTTTATCTATCCAAATTTTATGAAATTATCGATGAAACATTTTGGAGAGAAGGATTACAAATGCAAGTTGTCGTTTCAAATCCACCAGATTTATTTAATTTTGAATCGAGAAGAAATTTCGATAAAATGATGGCTGAATTTGAAAATACTCATTATACAATGAAACCAAATGCAACAATGTTTTGGTTAAGAGCATTTGATAGACATTTGGAAACTGAACTAGATGAATTGAATATAGTTAAACCAAATAGTTCAATTGAATGGTATCATCGATGTCGAGATTGGCTTTTAGTTGCCGGAGGTCGAAGACTTTGGCAAATGGATATGGTTTGGTCAGATGATATCAATCAAAATAAACTAGAAGCATTCCGTTTTCAACTTGGTCTTCGAAATTACCGTAGTCCTACAGATCATACAGCAAGTTGCAAATTAATGAGAGAAATTGCTTCAAAATATCCACAATATAATGTGACAACATTCCATGAATATTATCCATTTGCTGATCAATATTTGGAATTGACACCTTCATTATTTCAAAATATGGCTATGGATTTATTAACAATTTTGATTGTTTCATTGATTATGATTCCTGAATGGAAATGTGCTATTTCAATTGTTTTGTCAATTGCAAGTATAAATGTTGGTAAGTAAGACCCTAAAGTTTTAGCAAATTCTCTAAAAATATATTTTGCAGGTGTTCTTGGATTCATGTCATTTTGGGGTGTCAACCTTGACAGTGTTTCAATAATCACTGTAATTATGTGCATTGGTTTTGCTGTTGATTTATCTGCTCATATTGCTTATGCATTTTCTCAAAGTTCTGGTAACTCACATAAAAGAGCTGTTGCCGCATTAGAAACTTTGGGTTGGCCAGTATTTCTTGGCGCATCTTCAACTGTTCTTGGAATTTTGTTATTGACTTTGGTGGATGCTTATATCGTCCAGATATTTTTCAAAACTGTATTTTTGGTTATCAATTTTTCAATGTTGCATGGTTTGATATTTTTGCCAATTTTGCTAATGTTAATTGTTCGCGATCCAAAAGAAGAGACTCCAAAAACAAATTCGGAATCGAAAAATGACCTCGAAATGAAGATTGCTGCCTAATTTTTTTGCTGTTGACATTTTTGCGGGTAGACATAAATGTTTCAAATTCAAACACAATCAAGAAAAAATTCAGAAAATTGTACAAAGGAGGCAGAAAAATACCGGTCATCAAATATTATAAATCTCTATCATGAACATCCGAAATTTTTGGCGAAATCTTGTAATTTCGTCATAACCGTATCTGAAGTCGATGGTCGAATTACACGTAAACTTTCGATAAAGTCGGAGCATCTCAAAGATCTCAATTTACTTGTGTCTGTTGTGGCAAGTCGAGATTTATCAATACTACGAATTGGAACCATTGCCGCTTCTTTGCAGAGCGCCACTAAATCCGAATTTGAGAAACCAGAAGTACGGTAGGCAATATCTCTGCAAATCGAGCTCAGTTTTGCAAAGTTATCTTCGAGAAGGAGATTGATTTTCAAAATGAGTTTCTTTCGGAAAAATCTACGGAATGTCACGTTTTCAAAAAAAAAGAAAAACGATTTTTGGAAGGTTTTCAGTAGTATTTCCACGTATCCCATTTCAGGAAATTTCAAACAGAAGAAAACAATATTTTAAAAAACTGCTGAAAACAAGAACTAACCTGATTTCTCTGCTACTGATTCCTGAATCCATTTTATGTTTTCTCAATGTTCTCTCGATTAAATCACATCTCGCTGATTCATCAGGTAATCCCAGCATAATTCGTTTTGGAAATCTTCGCAAAACTGCATCATCTAATTCAAAAGGTCGATTAGTTGCACCAATTACAAGAATTCTATCATCTGGTGAAGAAGTTGCACCATCGAATTGAATTAAAAATTCAGTTTTCATTCGACGTGATACTTCAGCATCTTTTTCACTTCTTTGACAGAGAATCGAATCGATTTCATCTAAATTTATAACATTTTTCAACTTTACTCAACATCCTAATGTTCAAGAAACCAACCAATGAAAATAATAGAAGGTTGAGCATTTCGAGCAATTTGAAAAAGTCCTCTTATTGTTTTTTCGGAATCTCCAACCCATTTTGATGTCAAACTTGAAGCACTAATGTTAAAGAACATTTGTTTTGCCTCTCCAGCAACGGCTTTTGCAAGTAGTGTTTTACCATTACCAGGAGGACCGAATAATAAAATGCCTTTTACTGGTTGACGCAATCCACTGAATAATCCAGGATTCAAAGATGGAAGAATCACAGCTTCTTCTAGCGATCTTTTTGCTAATTCACAACCAGCAACATCTTCCAAACGAACGCCGGTATTATCCAATATTTCATCAAGAAGTCGTTCTCCTACTGCTTTATCAACTCCTTTCAAAAGTGATGCTCGAGATATTCCTTGAGATGTGATTTGCTGGCTTGTTGAAGCAACATTTCGTGTTACCTGAAATGTGATATCGAATTATTTCTTGAACTTTATTTTATGCACATTAAAAGGACCCATGCGGACAAGTGAAGCAACCTTTTTATTTTCAATTCTCGTGTTCATTGTTGGTTTCCGTCGAGCTAACTTTGGCGGGCGATTTTCGTCGTTTACAGCAGGGGTGACACGTTTTTTAGGCATCTAGTATAGTTTTATACAGTTTAGGTTTTAAGAAAAATATATTTTGAAGGAATAAAAGCATACATTTGAAAAAAAAAACTAACCGGAGCTGTTCTGGGAGACGCTGGACGCACATTTGATCCTGAAAGCGTTCTTTGTTTCCTAACATTCGGTTGAATTTCATCACATATCGCGCAAATTCTCTCTTGTGCACTTTTATCTAATCGATCCATTTTCTCACGATTTTCTCGAACTTCCGCACGCCGATTTTCGGGAAAATCCATAATCCCGTGATTTTTGGCTTCTTTGAACAATGCGCGACCTTCTTTATACAACTCAGCAGTTTTCAATTTTTGATTCAAATTGTTACCTTAACAAAATTGAAAAATTATATGAATATTTTGTAAACAACAAACCTCGTTTTGAGATCTCATCCGCTTCTATTGCTTCTCGCATTTTACTCCAACCCTCATGGAAATTTCGCGAAAATTTGTCGTATATCTCATTGGCGCCTCGATCCGTACGAGATGACGTCGGCCACATCTTAAGAGATTTCATTACTGAAAATTCGTTACGAAATCACAAAACAACGAAAAATATCTCAGAGAAAGCCGGCGACTAATCGGCGACCAACAAGTTCGTCGGCGAAAATAGTGTGTGTTTCCCGGAGACGCAGACGAAAAAGTTTCAGGCGACTAATCGGCGACTAATCGGCGACTAACTTATGATTGGTCGCCGATTAGTCGCCTGAAACTTTTTCGTCTGCGTCTTCGGGAAACACACACTATTTTCGCCGACGAACATGCGACGAACTTACGATTGGCAGACGATTAGTCGCCTGATCTCGATTCGTCGTAAGTTCGTCGCCGATTAGTCGCTGGCTTTCTCTGAGAAGAAAAAAACCAGAAAAAAAACAAAAAAATAAAAAACATGTGCCATCAAAAAATAAAATGCGTCAGTGACGCGTGATTCTCCATAGAGCACACTTTCTCTTTTCAATAGTAAATTCACACAGTGATTTGGGGAAAGTTTTTGTTGTGTTCACGGGTAATTATAATTATCGCGACATCTGCAATATTTTTGGTTTTAATATCTAAATTAGAAGCATAAATAATTTCTGAGAGGTTTTATCAATTAAAGCTTTGAAAAAATTGGGTTTCAAAAAACATTCGGAGTTCCAAAAATCTACAAAACTATTTCAAAAATTATGCAAATATGAACATTTATTCAATATATACAGATACTTATATGATACATTAGCAATTACTTTCGTTTACGGCAACATTGATTATTTCCACATGGCGTGTAATTTTGTTGACAATTGCAGCTTGATTGATTATTTGAAGCTGTTGGTGCACAGGATACTGTAGATGGTTGACATTGAGAAATACAACTTGTTTGACAGGCTTGTGCACATTGTAAAGCAGTTTGTTGTTGAGCTTGACATTGTGATTGACAAGCATTTTCACATTGTGGTTCACATTGAGATCCGCTTGAAAGAACACTGGATTGGAGAACGATCTACAAATAATTTAGTTAGATCAAGCTGGTGAATGTTTTTCGTTGGAATACCTGAATAATAGGGGCTGAAGTAGTTGTGCTAGTCGTGCTATAACCATTACAACTATTTTGGCATTGCTGATTGCATTGTTGATTTCCATAATTGCTTGCTGACGAACATTGAGAAGCACATTGAGAAGCACAGCTATTATAACTACTGGCAGAGCTTGCGCAAGCATTCGAACATTGTGAACTACACTCCGAAGCACATTGTGCACTTGGTTGATTTTGTGAAGCACATGCTTGATTACACTGTGTATCACATTGTGGTTTACAACCAGCAGAAATATCAAGTCGAACTAAAACTGGAGATGGTGTTGTAGTTGTCGTAGCTGAACATTGTGCAGCGCATTTTTCCTGACATTGAGTTATACAATTGGCGATAGCATTTGTTGCAATCGCTTGATAGGCTTGAAGTTGTTGGCATTGATCTGTACAAGATTGTTGACAAGCTGGGGCGCATTGTGCAGTATTCACTTTGATTGTAACTGGAGATGATAATGAACTGCTGCCACTGGACCCACAATTACAATTAGAAGACGATTGCGACGCCGAATATTGCGGAGTTTGTTGACATGAACATGATTGAGTTTGGCTGACCGATGAACAAGAACAGGATGGAGTGGACACTTGTTGTTGTTGATTTCCAGTGTTTCCACAATTGCACTGTCTACGAATCCTTGCTTCTCCAGATTGAAATAAAATAAAACATAATAAAATTGTCGAGACTAGAAATAATTTCATTTTTTGTTCGTTTTTTTTGTAATAATAATTAATTGCATCGGCTCTCGATTTTATACTACATTTTTTCAGACTCGACTAGTTTATTTGTTTTGTATGTTTATTTACACGCATTGGACGTGTACTAACTAGTTGCCGGACAATGGTGTTAGTCCAAATTATATTTTCAATGAAAAAATATATAATTTGTGCCAACTTGTAGAACTGGAAAGTTTTTCAATGACACATTATATTTTTTTATCAAAAAGGAAGGAAAGAAAAGAATGTTCTCATTTGAAATCATGTTTTTTTTAAAATTCCTTTTTATCAATGTTTCTATTGATTCATTTTTTATTTTCCTATGTATCGAAAAAGTTTTAATCCTATTTGGTTTTAAAACTATGACATTTTTGTCACATTTTTCATTCCAGAATGGGAAACAATCCAACTGCTATGATTTCTGAATATGAAATTAAAGAACTTATAGAGGAAACTGAATGTGAGTGTGATTATACTTGAAATATTAATTTTTCAAACATTTTTCAAGTCAATCGTCTACAAATAATTCGATTATATAATCGTTTCGATGCATTGGATACTTGTGGAAGAGGATTTTTATTGCGAGAAGATTTTAAAAATGTTCCCGAACTTGCTGTAAATCCGTTAGGAGATCGTATTATTGATGCTTTCCTCACTTTGTCGTGAGTTTTTTCGAACCAAATTGATAATGTTTTATAGTATTTTTTTCAGAAAAGACGATGGGAGTGATCAACTCACGTTCAAACAATTTGTAAAAATAATGGCACATTTTCAACCGATCTCGAAATCGAAAAAGAATGTTTTGAATTCTAGAAAAGATAAACTGATGTGTAAGTTGGAATACAAAATTAACAGTATCTGTTTTTTTTCAGTTGCATTCAAAATGTATGATTTGAACAAAAACAATTATATAACTCGTGAAGAATTTAAAGTTATTCTGAATGGAATGGTTGGTGATAATATATCATCTGAACAAATTGATCGAATTGCTGATCGAACTTTGCAAGAAGCTGATGGCGATAAAGATGGAAAAATATCATTTGAAGAATTCTGTAAAGCAATGGATAAAACTGATATTGAAGACAAAATGTCGATTCGTTTCTTAGCTTAAGAATGTATTCATAACTATTTTTTTTTCAAACCATGAAGAAATTTTTGATGTTTTATGTCATATTCAACAAAAAAAAGAATAATCCTTTTTTCGGAACAACAATGTACTTTCAAAACGAGACGAAACGAAATGAATAAAAAATTGCGACGGCCGCGAGATATTTTGTTATTATCTGTCGAAAACTCAATTGAGCTCAAGCTCACTGAAAAAACGTATTTCCATGCTTCGTTGACTTGTCAAAATAAAATAATTCTAATTATTTTTGGAACTTTTATAAATGAAGGGTGTATTCTGAAGTGCAAATTTGCATAATAAAACCATGAAGAAAAAGAAAAAGAGCGACTTCCTTCCTTTATAAATATTTTCTATTTTCTTACTTTTTCTCGCTTTTCGTGTGGGGAGATATATTTTTTGTTTTCGCTGTTTTTTCTCTCACTCCACTTTTTCCTGTTTTGACTTTTTTCCGAAAAAATTCAGGACCATGTTCTGCTCCACTGATTCATATTTGTTTCTCTTTTCTTTTTCTTTCTTTTTTTCAAGAAAAAAACGAGAAATATTTTTTCAAAAAGAATTTTATGACCCTTGTACTTTTTCGACTTGCACTTTTGTAATCGCATCTAACGGAAGTTTTCAGTGTTTTTTCCGATTTGGCAAGACAACTTTTATGTGTCGTATATTTTCGATATTTTCATTTTTAACATTTGTTGGATTCTCATTAGCGGCTGTGAGGTGTTATAAAGGTAAGATTCAATTTCAGAAAAATATGTAATTTCGAAATTTCAGGATTTTCTGGAGATGGAAGAGCATTTAAAGATCGACTCTGTACGACGGATTTTTGTTTGAAGTGAGTTGTATTTTTGAATAGTGCATTCAAAAATAATTCTGAAAAAAAAGAAGACCGCCAAAATTTTGTGAAACATTCAAATAATTGATTTTCAGAACAACAGAACGAGACGGCGGAGCCTATTATGGTTGCGATGATTTCACACCATTTTGTACTGTCAGTAAAGCTTTATAGTCTGCTTTAATTAAAAAATTTTCAGCGTGATGAATGTGTTACAACTTCGAGAAACGCTGAAGTTTGTTGTTGTAGCACAGCTCTTTGCAATGCATCTATCAAATTCTGGAATCCAACAACTATTTCTTTAATTTTGTCTCTGTTGATCTCTTATTTTTTCTGGAATTAAAATTAGGATCATTTCAGAATTTGCACATTTATCACTTGTTCACACGGGTCTGAAAAAATCAAACTAATAAAGTTTTGAATTTTGATTGTCTAGACATTTTTCCGCTGTTTAAAGAGCGAAGAGGCCTTTCAAAAAATCAAATCATACTAAAAATCATGAAAATTATCTCATTGATATTTCTTCTGAGTCAATTCACTTCAGGATTCACGAAACCAGCAGAATTGATAACTGATCCTCCAACTGTCATAGCAGATATTAGGTCAATCGCCAACAAAGTCTAAATTCTGAAATATTCTTCACTCTGAAAATAAACAATTTCATCCAGAATTTTTATATGACTCACAAAGTTTGTCGAACACAGATCGAGAAAAAAAACACCAAAATAAATAACTTTTTCCACTCTCAATTTCACTTTTTATTACTTCGTTCATCTAACTTTGATTACTTCCTTCTAATCGATTTTCTTTTTTTCTTTTTTTTTGTGTTACTTTTTGATACCATCGATAGGAAGTTATTTTTCAGAAAGTTTTTCTTGGGTTGTAAAATCAGAACAACTAGTTGTTAGTCGTTTTTTTTAATTGTATTTGTTCAGTGTGTGCTTTTTTATTTGTGAAAGGTAAAATTTTGATTTTTTATTTTGTTCGTGTATATTTACAGAAAACAAAAATGCACAAGTTGGTGATTTTTCTATTTCTGTGGCAGTTCAGAGAATCGATCGGGTTGTTTGGAGATTCCGGACACGGAAAGTTGTGAGTCACTTTTTTTTCAAATGCATTCACAAAACGGCATGAAAAACTTATTGGTCTTAAACCCAAAGGCGGGATTTTGATAACCTTTTCCAAAATAACTGGTCATTCAGAAAACGACAACCACCAACTGGTCCTTGCACTTTGAATAATGATGGTTCAGAGTGCGATGAAAATGGTGAGTATTTAGAAAAAAATCAAGAATCTGACAATATATCTGACAATATTATTTGATATCAGGCTACTACAAGATTGTTCAATGTAATGATGAATCTTGTTATTGTGTTACTCCTCATAACGCACTTATTTCTTATGATACAAGAACATCAAGCAAAAAGATTGCACCAAAATGTGGAACCTGTTTAACTTATCTTCAGAAATTATTTTCAAACGGTGATCCTCCACAAAACTCATTTATTCCAAAATGTGATGTTGGAAATGGTGATTTTGATCCAATGCAATGTAACTCAATTGAAAATATATGTTATTGTGTTGATACAAAAACTGGAAAAGAGATTCCATCGACAAGAACAACATTGAACAATACCAAAAGTGTGAATTGTATGAAAATTGGTGAGATGAAACATCGTGATTAGAAATAAGTCAATACACATGTTTCAGATTTTTCAATTGATTATGTACCAACACAAAACTTCGACAAATCCAGTCTCAAACCTACTGTCGAAGTTGTTAGTCATTCAGCATGTACCTTAAATCGTGATCCAGGTCATACCTGTTCTCAGAACAAAACATCAATCAAATGGTGGTTTGATACTTATACTTTCACATGTCTTCAATTTGAACACAAAGGATGTGGTGGAAATGATAATGTGTTCAATACAAAAGGTTCATGCTATTCTTCGTGCGTTTTTGGTATGTGAAAAATAAAGGGAGAATTGAAGAGAATTTTTGAATTAGCCCCGATTCTCCAAAAAGTTCATTTTATTTTTTGGTGGCATGATTTAGAAAATTAGAGTATTTTCTATCGATAGTAAATTTCAAACACATTTATAAAGAAACATTTGTTTTTTTTAATTTATTCATTACAAAGTTCAATGTTCATGCGCTACTTTTTTGCAAAAACATTTATTATCAATTTTGATATTTGGGCTTATCAGTCGCCGGTTAGGTATATTTCAGGCTTGTTAGTATAACCAGCTAATTCAATTTCTAAGGAATGAATGAAGGAAAAAAAGTTTGCAGAAGTTTTGCTAAAAAAAACTGTTAACTGAATAAGATTGAATGCCACAGCAAAACACACTCAAACTACCATAACACAATCTAGTCCAGCCCACTGCCTCCCCAAATCTACGTGTGTGTGGAAAAACGAAAAATGTCTGGCACGCTCTCGCAAACACACACTCTCGCACACAACTTTTTACTTTTATTTCGCGAAAACAGTGCATATTAGGAGCTGATTTTTATGTGTTTTTCATCGGAACCACAATATGTGTTATACATAGTTCGAAAGAGAATTTCTTCAGCTACAAACACATATGAAATGTTATAAATGAAACCAAGATAAAAAAATAAAAATTTCATGCAAACAAGACATGGTTTTTTTGAATTGTGTGAAAAACGCATGTGTTTTTTGATGACCTGGCTTATTTTTGAATATCGAATATATGTATAATCAAGTCGTAGTTTTGTTCAGAATCTCAAGGGCTTTCAGATGATGTAAATCAATATTTATGAAATTGTGAAATCATGGAGGAGTAGGGATTTTTCAGTAGTCAATTTTTAAAACGAAATTTTCATTTTCATTTGAAAGGAACTCGAATGAAGTTTACATACGTTTTGTAGAGAATTTCTCGGGCTTCAAAATCATATATATTTCTATACACAAAAATGGAAATTGGATGCACCGCTTTCGATTGAAAACTCACCGCTGTTTTTCGCAACGCTACTGAACGTGGTTTGTTTGTTTGGTGCAAACCCAACAAGTTTTCAACCGAAAGCGGTGCATCCAATTTTCATTTTTGAGTATAGAAATATATATGATTTTGAAGCCCGAGAAATTCTCTACAAAACGTATGTAAACTTCATTTGAGTTCTTTTCAAATGAAAATGAAAATTTCGTTTTAAAAATTGACAAACGAAAAATCCCTACTCCTCCATGATTTCACAATTTCATAAATATTGATTTACATCATCTGAAAGCCCTTGAGATTCTGAACAAAACTACGACTCGATTATACATATATTCGATATTCAAAAATAAGCCAGGTCATCAAAAAACACATGCGTTTTTCACACAATTCAAAAAACCATGTCTTGTTTGCATGAAATTTTTATTTTTTTATCTTGGTTTCATTTATAACATTTCATATGTGTTTGTAGCTGAAGAAATTCTCTTTCGAACTATGTATAACACATATTGTGGTTCCGATGAAAAACACATAAAAATCAGCTCCTAATATGCACTGTTTTCGCGAAATAAAAGTAAAAAGTTGTGTGCGAGAGAGTGTGTGTTTGCGAGAGCGTGCCAGACATTTTTCGTTTTTCCACACACACGTAGACTTGGGGAGGCAGTGCAGCCTTGATCATAATTACAATCAAAATGCATTTTCTTCGACCACAACACATCTAGAATCCAGTTTCATTTTGATTCCCAAAAATGTATCCCGGGTACAAACAATAAGAACTACAAATAAAAAATTTTATCACAAAATTTCGATAAAACAAAAATTGTGTTTGTATGTAGCTTGAACCAAACTGATATGAACTCAAGTCTCAATCAAATTTTCAGCCGATTATTCTGCATGTGCATTAACATCCCAACCAGCTCGGCATTCCACTGGTCAATATTATATATGCGGACAGATTGAACCAATGTTGCCACCAGGTGCACCGTCAACTCCAAAACCACCAAAACCACCAGGTCCTGAATTGAATGATCAAGGGTGTCCAAAAGGTTATACTTGTCAATACGGTGCATTTTTCGGAATTTGTTGTGATGAGAAAATTACAAGTAAGTTTTTCATTTAAAATATTATTAAATTTTTCTGAATTTTTTTTCCAGAACGTTTTTCGGATGCATACCATCCAGTTTGCTCAAACAAAAAGACACCACACTCTACACGCGACGACGGTTATCAGGCGATGACATTTGGAAAAACATGCTCTGATAATTTCTGTCCCAAAAACCACACATGTGAAACAAATAGTGTTTTTGCATTTTGTTGTCCAATTTGATTAATAAAAAGTGTTCAAATTGATGATCACGAAAACAAACAGGTTATTTTGTATGTAGTTTGAAAACGTCAAGTGATTCGACTACTTCTTATCACAAGAATTGTGTATGTTTATAGGAATTAATTCTTATTGACCAATGAAACACATCCGAAACAATGCAAGATGATTATGAAGACTTTTTATTGGTTTTGGGCATGAGAAATTTGAAATTATTCTACAAAATCTAGTCACAACCGCAATGAGAAAATCAACGTTTATCAGATTTCCATAAAAAACTGCATTGTTGGTGTGATTGCTTTCAAAGTTAGGCTGTTCTCATCCGGATAAAACTTGGGATAGCCATTTGTAGTAACCAAGTTCCCCTCACGACACATCCGAGTTAGATTTTACAAACATCGGACAACGAAAATTCGACAAACAACAAAGCTGTATCTAATTGTGATGTCCTAGAACAAAGATGTTACAAAATCTCATCATAATTCATTAATATGATGATATCTAGAAAACATCAAATCGTGGTTTCTTCTCTTTTTTCTCTGAACCCCGAAAAAATAATTCGTATCATTGAAATCACTCGTTTCAATCTATACACCGAAGAACCTATTTTTGTAGTTAGTTTGATGTTTATCATTTTGCTGATTACACGAATAGTTAGTTTATCGCTTTTCCTGATTCGATAATTTTTGTTCTCATAACGTAATACAGTAATTATTATTTATTTGTATCCGGGTTTTTGTAAACAACCCGAAAAATACACATTTCTTCAAATACTTCCTAATGGAACTTGAACAGATAAAAGTCACGTCAGCGAAACAACATTATTATTTCGTAGTTTTTCTTGAGACTAATAGTATCTGATCGACAGAAATCACAAGTGAATGATATCACTATTTTTCGACAAACAAAAAAGATAGATTCCAAAGTATGTATGTAGCATGAAAGACTACAGTAACCAATCTAATTAATCATTTAATGTTGTCTGCAACCAGACATGTATGTTTTTATCTTTCAATCGAACGATTTTTTATGGAGAAAAAGCGTGTTGATAATATATTATGATTGGCTATGATTGGAATTGGGTTACTGTATATTCATTGAACATTCCAGCAACTTCCAAGAAACATTTTTTGGTTGGTTGAGAAGGTAATTGTAGTTGTAGCTAGAAAGAAAAAGGTAGAGAAGATAATAAAAAATCGATGAAATTTGAAACAATCAATATAACAAAGTATTGAATATACAAGAAAAATAGAAATTATGAAGAGAAAAATTATTTAGGTGAAGTCTAGCGCACCAAATATTTCAAAACGGCTGAAGTCACAATTGAGATAAATGTTTATAATTATGTATTCCGTTCTTGGGACAAATGAGATGGATTACTACCAAATAAAACGATACGTTGAAGAACTCTCGAACAGCTTCTGGCTGTATTACACTATTTTGCTGAAAACATTTCAACAGTCGGATGACTTCGAAAAAATCCACCAATTCTTCTTGGTTTGCAACGGATTTTGCAGACCTAAAACTTTTCGTTTGGGTACTAAACTTTTTTCTTACGGATTATATGAAAACAAATTGGTTTGGATTAAAATATTCAGACAATTAACTCATATACAATTTGTGCACATAAAAATAAGTGACCCTATTTGAGTTTCGATGCTGATTAAATTTTTTATTCTCCTTCAACAACACTAAAATTTAGAATTGATCTGGTACTGTTCAACTTCTCATCAATTCAATAGAAGGTTTAAAAGTAATATTCCGCCAAATAGAAACACATCTAATTGTTAAAAATCAAGATATCATACGTCCACAATTCACAGTTAAAAACTCAAGATAAGTTATACTATACAAGTTTGTAAATCAATACCATGAATGAAGTTCAATTTTGCTTTTCAACTTGCACAACATTGTGATAATTGAAAAAACGTAATATATGTAAGCTTAGAAAAAGAAAATGAAAAATGTATAAATATAATTATATTACGATTTTTGCAAAATAAAGAGGAAACGAAGGTCATGTAGCAAATGTAAACTAAACTCTTGTTTTTGAATAATCACGTTTTCTAATGTTGAACTTTTAATTATTCCTTACGTTAATATTTCTATGATTGGTTCAACTACAGTAAGAATCATAAAAATACTGAGAAAAAACTGGTTTCATATATCTAACTGGGTAATTTTATTTAGGTCAGCAAAAGCTTGGATCGTGATTAAGAACAATAATGAGACAACAACAGAATAAACATCATACATATTTCTACCGAATTTTGAAATTTGTTCCGAAATTATTCACACATAACTTTTAAAATAGAAATTAAACGTAAACAGTAACAAAACAGGTTAGGTGACCAAATTTATTCAATTAAAATATAATCAACTTCAGTTAGATGTTAAAGTTTGCTCTAGAGGTTATTTGAGAAATGGAACAATTCAGGAACATCTTTTCCTTTCGATATAACACAAGTCCTCTTAAAAACTTACAGCCCTTTTTAATTACTTGAGCTAGATACAATTTTTATAGAAACTCTAGCCACTGGCTCGTTGGAATGTTACATAACAGATTCAGAATCTTAAATTAAACAAGTTATTAGTGCTGTCATTTAGTGCGCTATTAGTGCTGTCAGTAAATTTTTTCACGATGCAGAAAATCAACAAATTACCGCTCAGTCTGCCACGTCACAAAATTGAAGGGCGCGAAAAGTAAAACGTTTTACTCTCATCACTTTTTAGTAAAAAAAATTCTGAAAATCAGTTCTAGTTGAAATTAACAAACTGGAAACCATTAAAACTTCTATAGTGAGAATTTCTGTGGATTCAATCGCCGATCTTATCAAAAATCAATGTTACAATTGACTTCAATAATTTCTTCTTTTAGTCAGAAGTATTCCATTGTTATTTTTAGTAGTACGGAGAACATCACAAATAATTTTAAAGCCAAATATGATTTTGATGAGATCTGTTCATGTTCAATTTGTTTTGAAAATGTGTTGTCATCAAGAGTGAATGTTGACGTCACTAACAGATCAGTTCCATTCAACACATCAACCACAATTCAGAACGAGTTATATGAATCTAACGTCATCCTTTGTAACATCAACAACATCGAAAGTTCGATTATCCACAGTATCTATCGATTCAGTTCCATTTTTTCCACATTAATGAAGGCGGGATTGTTCAAACTAGAGACATGTAAAGAGGCGTGATTCAAACCTGCGTCTCCGTTATTTTCCATAATGTCTATTAAGTTTTCCAAAAAATGATAGTGAAAATTCAACTGATAATCAGCACTATAAAAATGACATGCGAAACAATAGAAATGAACATTCAGTTAAACAATTATCCATATTTGGAAAAATGTCTGATTTTTTGAAAAGTATGAGCGGTTTTCGCGAATCACTTGCTGAACAACTTCGATCTATTGATCCATTTGTTCTAACTGCAGCTGTTGCTATTTCAACATTTTCAGCTACTAATTTATGGCATATGCATCAAGATGAATTTGGTAAGAATATCATGTTTTGTGAAGAAAATAAAAATCAAAAGACTAAAGACTAGTTTGCGAATTATTTCAAACTAGAGAAAAGTTTGATAAGACTTCAGCATCAATATTTCTTTGATTACAGGGATCAGAAGAAGATTGCGAACAACTTTCTTCGATTTGGTGAAATCAATTCCGGGAATTAGAAAGCAAATAGATGTGAGTGCAAAAACAGAAAAAGGGTTTCTGATTTGTTCTTTGATATAAAGTGCATACACAAAATAATCAGTGACTTAAATAATGATAATTATTTTAGGAACAGCTCGAAGAAGTTAATACAGAACTAGCAAATAGCCTTGTATATCAAGGCGATGATGGAAAATTCATTGCAAAATTACCAAATAACGGAATGAAAACTGATCAATTAATTCAATTAGCCACTATTTATGATAACATGGGTAAGCAAGCTGATTTAAAGTGATATCATCAACGGGTTTTTATATCCTTTTTCAGAAGGTCCAAGATATTTGGAAGGTCGTGTATCTGGCGCTGTTTTTAGTGATGAATCTGATAAAGACGAATTGCGCGCTTATGCCGAAGTTTTCAAAATGTTTGCTTGGAGTAATCCACTTTGGCCAAAACTATTCCCTGGAGTTCGAAAAATGGAATCAGAAGTTGTTCGAATGTGTTGTGATATGATGAATGGAGATTCAGATACTTGTGGAACAATGTCAACTGGTGGAAGTATTTCAATTTTATTAGCGTGTTTAGCACACCGTAATCGTCTTCTCAAAAGAGGAGAAAAATATACAGAAATGTAAGAAAATATCAAAACAATTTTAAAATTATATTTCGAAATATTCAGGATTGTGCCTTCTTCAGCACATGCCGCATTTTTCAAAGCAGCTGAAGTTTTTCGAATCAAAGTGAGAAAAATTGAAGTCGACCCGCAGACATTCAAGGTAGGCAATGATTTCACGATTGATAAGATGGAATGATCACGATCGCGTTTAAGAGAGAAATAATGTGTAGAATGAAGAGAGTTTGTATGAGACACCTGTCTGCAAAATTAAGTTTGTTTACAATGACGATCAAAACATTTTTTTCAGGTTGATGTGCGAAAAATGCGTGCTGCGATTAATAGAAGAACGTGCATGTTAGTCGGAAGTACCCCTAATTTCCCATTTGGAACAATTGATCCCATTGCTGAAATCGCTGAACTTGGATTAGAATTCGATATTCCAGTTCATGTTGATGCTTGTCTTGGTGGATTTATTCTTCCATTTATCGATAATAATATCAAATATGACTTCAGTGTACCAGGAGTTTCTTCAATTTCAGCTGATACTCATAAATATGGATTAGCTCCAAAAGGATCTTCAGTTATTATGTATCGTAATAAGGAACTTCTTCATAATCAATATTTCTGTGAATCCGATTGGCAAGGAGGAATTTATGCATCTGCAACACTTGAAGGAAGTCGATCTGGAATGAATATTGCATTGTGTTGGGCTGCAATGCTGTATCACGGAAAAGATGAATATACTGTGAATGCGCAAAAAATAGTTGAAACAACTAGAAAAATTCGAAATGGTTTGGCTGGAATTGAAGGAATCAAACTACAAGGAGAATCAGACATTTGTATTGTCAGTTGGACAACTGAAAAAGGAATTGATGTTTATCGATTCCATAATCAAATGAAGGAAAGAAATTGGCAATTAAGTGGATTACAATTTCCAGCCGGTGTTCATATTATGGTTACAATGAATCATACTGGCGAAGGTCTTGCTGAAAAATTGATTGAAGATTGTCGCGAGGCTATTCGATTTGTCAAAGAGAATCCACCTGCACCTTCAGAAAAATCATGTGAAGCAGCAATTTATGGAATGGCTCAAGGAATACCCGATAGATCATTAGTCTCAGAATTCGCTTATACTTATTTGGATACTTGTTATCAAAACACACGTTAACTTAATTCATGTTTTGCAATTTTGTTTTCTTCACGGGTAATTTCATAAATACTTGTTTATCTATTCTTCTCTCATTTATTATTCAATATCAAACTACACGCATTTATTAGACTACACTATATTTCTAATTAGTTCAATTGTCATTGTAATTCAAAGAATCAGGTGGCAGGAAGTTTATTATTTATCATTAACACGTAAGGAATGTTCTTTGAATTCCTGATTTCGGTCGAAATTTTTATCTGTATAATATCGTTCCCAATAAACATTCTATTCCTAATAATTATCAAAGTTTCAAAAGATATACAATTCAAATGGCGAGTTGTTTTATTCCTGATATTTATTTCATCCACAATAATGTCAATTACACATGCTATTCGAATTATTATCATTTTTGAAAAGGCTGGTTTAAGTTATCATGAAATACATATTAGTGGAACTGCAATGCCATTTGTTACTTTTGTTCACGAAGGTGCATTGTTCGCACAAAGTTTTTCTCTTTTATTTTTTGCTATTATCCAAAATTTGACAATTTATCTTTCTAATCCAATAATTGATTCGTCTATATTTTCTTTTATTTTCTACATATTTTGTGTCATTATTTCGAGCGCAGCAACTTATATATCATATATTTTGTATTATACAGGTATACAGCTTGATTTTGATTCGAATATTTTGAGAAACAATTTTAGATACATATTGGTTTAAAATGAAAGATGGTGCGAGTTTGTTAATATTGACTGATGTCTGCAATCTTTTGGTCCTCCTTTCAAGTTTTTTGGTTTCCAAAAGAAAGTATCAACAAAAAATTGGAGTTGTTTCGTTGGAAAAGAAATTTCAAATTTCACAAGTTCACATTTGGGCAAAAAGTATAATTCCAAGTATTTTGGTCGCAAAGCTGTTCCGATTCGTTTCTTTATTTTTTATAACTTTGAGTCTACACTACGATGTAACCAAAGAAACAACTGCGGTTTGTTATGCAACTTTTGACACATTGCTCGACTTTTTTATAATCGTTCTTGTTTTGGGAATTATTATTCGACATCGTAAATTGAGAAGAAGTCTATTTTTCAACAAAGTTGATGATTGTCCTCATACATTCGATGGAAGAAAAATTGATATGAATCCGACACATAATGATTATGAAAACTATTTGAGAAATCAGTGGAAATAAATATTCAAATACTATTGTAAACTTTTGTTATTTTTATTTGAAGAAAAAAATCAAGTTCATTTCAGCAAAAAACGTTTTCTATGCAATTCGCGCAAAATCACTTAATTCTGATAATCTAATGTCTGCTTTGGTTTGAACATGTTTGTTCCTCGCTTTCAATCTAGTTTATTTTCTTGTTTGTTTTTATCATCAAACCACAAACATTTATTCATTATTGGACTAGAATTTTATCATTATCAATAATGAAACATAAAGTTAGCGATTGGTGAAATTTCTTCATTCAAAACGGGGATGAATTGATCATTTCAAATTTTTCTACGCTTCCATTTTTAAACTATGTAAAACGTAACCTATACAGGAAATAATGTTAACAAAAATCTGGATTATTTGATTATTTGATTGAACATCCACAGTAAATCCTAGTTAGGTGTGATCTCGAGTAATCCCAGTTAGAAATTCTTATTTTTCGAAAATTTTCATATCCCAGTGCTTCATTCAAATCAGAAAAGTGACAAATCAATCAAACCTAGGCGATAAAGAAGTTCAATATTTCCCTCAATTTGGAAAAAAACGTGTTTGTTTTTTCAACCTCGCCCTTTAATCTAGTTTATCAATGTTTTTATTATGATCTACAAAACATTAACACTTCTCGTATTTATATATTTGTTCTGATCTTCTTATTATCATTATTGTTATGTCATACATATTTTTAGTGACTTTGATTGGTATTCAAAAGTTATCCGAGAGTTGTATTCCGACACAACAAATCGATGTAACTAGTGAGTTTATCTTTTCCCGTCAGCTGACATATTTTTTCAGAAATTTCTGTGAGCTTTTGAATTTCGAAATTTTGCCATTCTTGAAAATTTCCGCAACGAATGAATCTACTTGAATGTTTTAAACATTTTTTTCAAATGTTCAGCCACTACTCCGACCACTACAACAACAACAACACCACTCTATGAATGTGTTGATTCGACATGGACAAAATTCGATAGAGGCACATATTTTTGGTGTATGAAAATTTTCATTGAAGGAATATTGGCTCAAGAAGCTGTTATGTATTGTGCAATGTTGAATAGTGCAGCAGTTCCAAGTGGTAAATTATAAACCGAAGACTAAATTCACCAATTCTTGTATTTATAGGATTTCAAAATTCTGGTGAAGTAACAACAATGATGAATGTAGCAAGAGGAACTACTGGTGGAACAAATGCTCGTTTAACAATTGGAGCATATCGAAGAGCAGCCTGTGAAGGTGTAATTGGAGTTGATGCAAGTTGCACACAACTCAACTCTTTTTATTGGACAGATGGCTATACGAGTGGAACTACACAACATGTCAAACAGCAATCGGTGAGAGTGAAAGAGACGAAAAGATATTGAAATCGCGCGTGATCTACAGCGATTTACATTTGCGGGTCTAGGATTTGTGAAATTTAGAAATAGGCTTCAGCTTGACTTTTGAGAATTCATTCTTGAACTTTCACTGTACAAAGCGACTAAAAGTCATCCTCAATTTTTTTCGAAACAAAAAATGTTTAGCAACCGCAATTTCAAAAATTATGGATTTTCAGACCCACAAATTTTTAATGTACCTTTGATCTATTTTTCTCTAAGTCTTCTTCACTCTCACCGATTGCCAATTTTCATTGGGCTGACATGATGTGACTAATGGATTTGTTTGGAGAAGTGGATCACCAGATAATTCTGGAGGAGCTTCGATTCCACAAATGTATATGATTGTTGATTCAACTGATGATAAAATGGATGATGCTTATGGTGGTGATTATTATGAAGGAGCTGTTTGTGGAATGTTAGCTATGGCTGTTTAAATTATTGTTTGTTGATTTTTAAATAAATTAAATCAAACTTTAGATAAGATTGTTAGAAAATTGTTCTGATTCGTTTTTATGTAGAATTATTACTTGTTTATGCGCGCATTTAAAAAAAAACAATATTTTTAACACCCTCCCCCCTCCCTCATAACACTTTTCCCGGCTGTGTACACTTTTTCCTCATTTCTCCCCTAAACGTAACCCCACCCTCGATTGAAACACGATTAGATTTTCTAACACTTACAACGTGAAACCCCTGTGTTGAAAACTCACGTAACAGTCAATACATATGATTCAAAACCGCCTTCTTCGCTTGATTCATTCATTGATTTCCTTCATTCTTCTTCATTCATTCATTCATGCTTGATTCATTGATTTCCTGAAAATAAACAACAATTTAAATACACGGTAGTTCAACTCACCTTTCGTACATTTATTTATTTTTCTCATTCACTTATCAACCGATTAGGACTGAGGAAGCATCTAGAAATGAACATAGTTTTGCCAACTGTAAAGAGAAAAAATACATCAGATAAGAAACGTGTAATTTCATTTAAAAAATTGTAACGTGATAGTTCTTTTTACAAGAATGAAAGCTTTCCTTTGGGGCTATTCATGTATTTTCTCAGCATGTTGAGAAAACAGGAGAAATGCGGAGAAAATACATTTTCTCCGCTTTTTTCGTATTTTCTCAGCCTACCTGAATAGGTTTTCTCCGCTTTTCTCCCGTTTTCTCAGCGTTGAAAAATAACATGAATAGCCCCATAAAGGATTGTTAAAAAATAAAATTCCGACAAAAAACACAATTTCAAACCTGTTCCATTTGTACACTAGAGCGCACTTCACACACCAAGTTGGTCGATAACACAAAAACTTGCATCTTTCATTTTTTTTTCGAAAAAAGACGCTCCATAAATAAGTTTTTAAAATTTTAAAATGAGCGAAAAAGAAGGTAAAATATAGTGTTTTTGAATATTTTAAATGGTTTCTTTCGCCGCGTAATATTCTTACATTTCAGAATTATGCAGCAATCGCCAGTTTGGAAAAACAGCTAGCGGAACAATCAGCGAATTTCGAGAAATGGAAAATTGAGAACAGGTAGGTACTTTTGTGGATATTTATTTAGATTCGTGATTGTCATGAAACTTTCAAAATTGAATATGATTTCAGCCGTCAACGTGGCACACCATCTTACAATGATTATATTGTGAAATTTGGTGATTGGGAAAGAGAAATCCGCGCCAAAATCGCGGAACATCAAGGACATCTTCCAGAAAGTGGTCCGAAAAATGTTGATTCGATTCTTGACGATCTTTTAGACAATGTTGGAATATACGAATTTATGTTTGCATTGGCAAACATACACATGAATGACAAAACATTCATCCCAAGTTTTGTACAAGAATTCCAGAAAAATAAACGAATTGCAGCTGGAACTGAACCATCTCTTGTTGTTCCAGCAGCACAATTTTATCCTACACACAGTAAGATTATTCAAGTTGCGAAACTTCAAATTATTGATTTGATTTCAGGTGCTACTCCATACAGCTATACTGCTCCACCTCAACAATCAGCCACAACAATGCATTCATGGAGTCGACCAGCACAAATGCCAATACAACGTAGTACTGTTTCACCAATTCGCGATTTCCAGAAGAAAAATACTGGTGGTGCACCATTCCGTGACTTTAGTGTTTGAAAAAATTATGTTTGTTATGATATTTTGTTATTTTTGTGAATAAAGTTCTTCTGAAAACAAAGTTTAGTTTTATATGATTACACTATTGTTATATAGACACTGGTTTTAATATTTCTAGAGTTTTTTTTTAAAGACAATTATCTAGATAGCATCGAATAAAAAATTCGCTGAAACCAAAACCATGCCGCATGTTTGCAAACAAACATGTGTTGCAAAGCCGAACCGCACTACACTGGCTCCGCCCATTATTTTTATTTTTCCGATTTTTTTCTTGGAAAACTGAAATTCATGCGATTTCTTCTTTCAGGGTAAAATGCTTGGTAGACGCGCAGTTTCAGTACATCGGTACTTGTCCAGAGCTGCTAGACAGGTGATTTTTGTTGTTAATTTCTCGAAAAAATCGAATTGTTCAGAGTATTGCTGCTAGTCAATCAACTGTTGCTCAAAACAAAACTCAACTTTTGGAACCACTTGTGAAAAATGTTCAGCTTACCAGCAATGCTAAATTCCACATCAGCGCAATTAGAAGTATGGTTTTTTAATTCGTTAATTTTGAAGAAGTTGAACGCACAAATATAACTATTTCTATTTCAGTGAGCGATGTTATCACCGTGGAAGGACCAGCTTTTGCCGAATCTATCTCCGAAGGAAGATATCAGATGGTTGAAACGTGAGTTGCTTTTTTACGAAACTAAACTTTTTATTTGATCGTGGAACTTAAAAATGCACCATGTTTTGAAATGATAGAAAACGTGGGTGAATCGTAGAACAGGCCCCCACCAATGTCATTTTAAGCCCCCACTAGTCAGACATATTATAGGTCCCCACCTTATTATGATCAGAAATCTTGTTGGTGGGGACCTAAAATTAAGTTGACACGTGGGGGCTCAAAATGATAGTGGTGGGGACCTTTTTTCCGAAATACCCTATGATCGAAATAAAAGCCCCCAACTCTATTAAAATTATGTGAAAATAGGCCCCCACATACAAATATAAGTCCCACCCCATTACAGGCCCCCATCCAAAAATAAGTCCCCACATAGTCATTTTAGGTCCCCATTTCCATTGAGTGGGGACTCGGTGGGGACTTTTACTTGTTGGTGGGGGCTTACTTTGAGGTGGGGGCCTATTCTGCGATTCACCCGAAAACGTAATAAAACATCATTTTTAGATTTTTTGAATACTTTTTTTAAAATCACAAAATAATTTCAGAAAAAGGAGATCATGTCAACGAAGATGAATTGGTTGCCGAAATCGAAACCGACAAAACATCCGTCGAAGTTCCAGCTCCACAATCAGGAACTATTGTCGAATTATTGGTTGAAGATGGTTCAAAAGTTACTGCCAAGCAAAAATTATACAAACTTCAACCAGGAGCCGGAGGTGGATCAGCCCCAGCAGCTCCAAAAGTTGAAGCCGCTGCAACACCTGCCTCACCAACCCCAGCTCCAGCAGCTGCTGCCCCAGCCCCAACTCCAGTAGCTCCTCCTAAAGCTGCCGCTGGAGAGATTCCAAAAGCCGCTCCACCAGTTGCTCGTCCACCATCAACACCATCTTCCTCAACCCCAGTCTCAGGTGTTGGTATTCAACGTGTTGTAATTCCAAAAGGAGTTGATGCCAACTTGGCAATCACTGGAGCTCGTGATGAAGTTCGAGTCAAGGCTAATCGCATGCGTATGAGAATTGCTCAACGTTTAAAGGATGCTCAAAACACATATGCTATGCTTACAACTTTCAATGAAATCGACATGAGGTGAGATTTTTGCAAGAAAAATTATTTCCAAAGCGAACATCTAAACTCATACATCATACATTCAAAAAATCTATGACAAATACGTATGTCACGTGACATCTGATAAGATAACATGATCAAATTTTCGAAGACAAATCTGAGAAAAAAATGCAATGGGAAAAAAGATGGAATAAAAATCTCGGAAATAAAACATTTAAAAATTATTCCAGCGGAGTCATCGAAATGCGCCAAAAATATCAAAAAGCTTTCGTCGCGAAGCACGGTCTCAAACTCGGTTTGATGTCTCCATTTGTCCGCGCTGCCGCTTATGCTCTTCAAGAATCACCAATTGTCAACGCAGTTTTGGATGAAAATGAGATTGTCTACCGTCATTTCGTTGACATCTCTGTTGCTGTTGCCACTCCAAAAGGATTAGTTGTTCCAGTTTTGAGAAATGTTGAAAGTATGAATTATGCTCAAATTGAGCAAGAAATTGCCAATCTTGGAGTAAAGGTCAGTTTTTACTAGATTTAAAATTTCTCAACAAACTTTATAGGCTCGCGATGGAAAATTGGCGGTTGAAGATATGGAAGGAGGAACTTTCACTATCTCAAATGGTGGAGTTTTCGGATCAGTTTTTGGTACACCAATTATTAATCCACCACAAAGTGCTATTTTGGGTATGCACGGTGTTCATGATCGTGTTGTTCCAATTAATGGAAAAGTAAGATTATTGATTTTTAATATTTATCGATTTACTATTCATAAATATCTTTCAGCCAGAAATTCGTCCAATCATGCAAATCGCTTTAACCTACGATCATAGACTTATTGATGGAAGAGAGGCTGTAACATTCTTGAAGAAAATCAAGGATGCAGTTGAAGATCCACGAACAATTTTGATGAACCTTTAAATTTCCAATTAATTGTGTTTTTTTTGGTTTGTTTAATCCGCATCGGCGATAATTTTTTTATAATCTCCTTTTTTTCGTTAGGTACTCAGTTTAGTAACAAGTCGATTATTGATTACTTTTTCGAACCATTTTTCCCTCCAATTTTTCCTGTGCTCTTCTTGATTTTTGTTATGCTTTTGAGTTTTAATGAATGAAAAGATTTTTAGTATTTGTTTTTTTTCAGAAACTTTTTGGTTGTTCCCTGAATTTCATTATTTTTTATTTGAATTGTCAGTTAAATTTATTTGTAGAACAGTTTCAGATTTTCTGCTTATAAATAAATATCTACAAATTTCGGATAATGGTGAGATTTTTTCAATAAAGTTGAATAAGATTTTTTGATATTTTCAGAAACGAGTTGCCAACGAGACCCCTACAAAACTGTTAAATTGGAACAATGACGGGGAATCAACACCAACTAAAAAATCAGCTGTTATTCCACCTTGTGTTACTAGATCGAGTCCAACAAAATCAATTAAAAAACGAAGGTTTGAAAAATTATTATCTAACATAAAACATTGCAAATCTAAAATTTCAGCCCACTGATTCCGAAAGTCAATACTTTTGTGTTTTTCGATCTCGAAACAACGGACAAAATTACTGGTAAGAAATTTTTCATAACCGATTCAATTTTTTTACAATTTTAATCGCCGATCAAGATGATTGTTATTCAAAATCTATTTTTGTTTCAGATACACCTCTAACATCAGGATGGGAATCTGTAATGGTAAAAGGACCTGATAAATTCACAGATACACTTGATAAATTATGTCTACAAAGTTAGTTTATTTCAAGTGGAATTGTAACAGAACTAGTTAATACGGAAACTTATTTTAGCCACTGCTGATCAACTTCCACGAATCACCGAAATGAGTTTTGTTGCGATTCCAAGAGATAGTTTTTTGGAATATCAAGAAGCCTTCAAAAATGATGAGAAAAACGGGGTTAGTTTAACAATAAGTAAATATTTAGAATATAATTTTTAAAAAAATGCATTAATATATTTATTTTTTGAGTTCAGCGTGAACTTTATATTTTACAACGTAGAATTATTTTTCTGATTAGTTTATTTTTATTTTAGAAATTAGCAGAATCTGTACGTTTTTGAAGTTGTTGAAAAGTATATATATTCAATATATTCAGTGATCATCATCATTATTTAATTTTTATCTAGGCAACAAAACTTGGTCGATATATTCCAACAAATACTCATACACGACAAATCAATCCAAATCTAACATCTGCTGAATGGATACAATATGAAACAAGAAGACAAAGAGCTCCAATTGTTCATAAACAAAAATCGATAACATGCAAAAATCAGTTTGATCGAGAATGGCCAGCTGTTATTGATTTTTTAAATTCATTGGAGAAACCAGTGGCAATTGGTGAGTAAGGCAAACTTTTTGAGAAAAAATAAATTAAATATTTTCAGTTGCTCATAATGGTATAAAATTTGATTTTCGAGTGATTTATGGAGAAATGGCACGATATAAACTTCTGGAAAATCATCCAATTCCAAAAGAGATTCTATTCGTTGATAGTATTGCAATGATAAAACAAGTTGAACTAAAATATGGAGAAGATATGCAATTACATTGTAAAGATATTGATTGGATGAAAATTGCTGAACTTGAAGCAAAAAGCAATTCAATTGAAGATGAAGCATTTTTTGCGGAAGAATCAAAACATGTTGTATCTGATATTCATCCATATGATTTTTTGAATATCAAAAATTGGAGTATTGCTAAGAAAAAACGAATTTCGAAAAGTTTTTTCAAAAAAATAAACAATTCCTGGGTTTATTCAATGAATGATGCAAAATATCAAAAACTTGGACTTGGTTATTTATTTGAGCAATTGGTTGGTGGTCAATTTGTGGCACATTATGCACAACAGGATTGTGAAGCATTGATGCAAGTTTGCATAACTTATGCCGAAGATTTTTGCAACTTTGTTGATCAAAATGCAGCCGAATTTCCGTTTTGAATGTGGGTTTTTTTGGGTTGTTGTAATATTATAAGTATTTATTTAAAATCCTATGATCTGACTTCATTTCACTTATCTTGCCTTTAATAATCCTCACTCTTAATTACTGTTTACTTCATTTTACATGAAACTTGCACATATTTGCATAGTTATATGCGTGGAAAGAAGTTACAGGCAAAATTACAGGGGTTTTCTGAATAAAAAACGTGAGGGCAAGTGTTACAAGAAACTTGGGGACGGTTCTTGACATACATGCACACTCGGAACCCCAGGTCAGTGATTTTATGAAATATGGGTAGGTGGTAGAAATTTTGAGGCAAGATTCGAATGATAATTTATCGAAAACTGGGGTTAACTAGGGTTTTGGTGTAAATAATTTCATGTTTTATTGAATATGAAACATAGAAATCCCTCAAAAAATCACAAACTACAATTCCACATCAACTAGTTTTTTTTTTGCATTGTTATCTCTAAAAAATACCTCGAAGGATCGTAGGGATTAGTCACATTTTTGTCTCTCTACGCGTGACAGATCTTATCAAAAGAAGGCAAAAGTTGTAAGCTTTGAAGGAACACGAATTGTTGGAATGCAAGTGTTGTAATATATGAAAATGACGTCCTAATTTGATCAGATATCACCAAAAGGAATGTGTTATGTAAAATGAGGAAAGTATGTGATTTTTGCTGTTTTATTTCTACTTGTAAGGTATATTTGATGTGAAAGGTAAAAATTTGAGGAGTGTAATATTTATATTCGGTATCGTAATTTAATAGTTGACACAACTCTAAAAAGTTAGATTTATGATCTATGTTCTCGCCGTTTTTTTCCTTGCATTTTCATTTTTCATTTCAAATCCTGCAAATGATTGTGTTTATTTAATTAAATGAGAAAAAGAAGACCAAATTTCGTTTGAATTGACCACTCAACAATGTTTATGACACTTTTTGTTGTTATTCTGGGAAATTGAAAAAGTGACGTTTTTGGGATATTTTTAAATATGTAGGTTCTAAAAGTTTTTGAATTGACGATAGAAGCAACATTTTCCCGAAACAACCCCATTTTTTTTTACAAAGTGTTCATTCGATCTGTCGATTTTTCTTCTTCTTCATTTTTTCTACCTACATTAATCAATTGACTACATACTTATTTGTCGGGTAGGAAAAATAAGAAGGAGAAAAAGAAATGATGATCAGAAATCGAATTTTCTGTACCTAATTCATTTGAAGAATGTTCCTCTAATTTTTCTGTTCCCTCTCTTGATCATAACACACAAGGCAAGAGAAGAAATTCTAAAATTCCATAAAAAACCAACTGTGAGTCAGAGAATGTGTTTTATTTGTTTTCCGGCCTAAAAACGGTGTCACTAACTATCATTTGGAAAAAAAATGATTAAAACAACACCCACTGTTTGAACATTTGTTCTCTTTTTGAACTTTTCCGCTGATTTCTGATCGTCTAAAGGAAAAACATAACATTGTAAACAATTTTATGTATCTCATTATCATTTCTTTCCAACAAAACATGAAAGAATAATCCATTTTGAACCAGCCACACCCGCTTTGATAATAAACAATCTATCACATGGATAAAAATGTATGACTCGATAAACTGAACGGTTTTTTCATTGAGATGAAGAAAAAGAAAAGATCAATCAAATTCTATTTTGGTCGTGACTTTTTCGACGAAAAATTAATGAAAAGATTAATTAGTCAAATTACTAATGTTCTTTGAAAATTTGAGTGCACTTCCCGCGGAAACTTGTTTCTTTTGAATAGGAGGCGATTTTTGATAGTCTTTGATCTGCGGGAATAATCGGAATTTGTAAGCAAAACAATATAAAAGTTTTTGAATCAAATTAGATGACCGAATTCTGTCCCTTTCGGGAGATTAAATTGTTTTTCAAGCACAAATCTAGCCCTATTCCACGCATATTTTTCAATCATCCAATGAACCCCTCACTTCCGAAATGAATTTTTGATAGATCACCTATCAAATCATCACTGCAACTTTTCAAAATCAAATTTGTTCGTCAAATGACTACATAATTTTATCACTCTTTATCACCATTGTCACAAATCCTACGAATATATTTTGTATCTTCCCTTTTTTCCCAAAAAAGGCTGTATTTTTTTCTCATCAGAAACCACATTTTATGTATCACAAAAACAACCAAATAAATGGAAAACTTTGATCGATTTTGAAAAAAATGTGTGAGTAAAGTTGTAAAGAAATCGAATGTTCAAACAACACTGATGAAAGATTACTGTAGAATGTTGCTGGATACTCTAAAGTTCGATCAGAATTGATTTATCAAGTTTTGATTGATTGCATATTTAATCTGAATTTGACTGCAAAAAACTCCTTTTAATTTCCCTCATACAAAATTTACTCTAGACATGTTTTCCTTCTATGTGAAAAAACCGTTCATATCACGATTGATTTCTGATTTGAACCGACAACTTATCAAATCTCCCCATATTTCCTTGTCTATCTTTTATATTTTTTCTCTCATATTCCGTTTTTCCCGATGTACTTCGTGTTTTTGTGGCCGGGGCGGTAAATTTGATAAAAGGTACCTGTAATGTACCCAGATTTTGTTACTCTTCAAAATCCAGTTCGCCGACAAAAAATATTTATGCAAAAAGGGCAAATGCGTGTGAAAAAAACATGTGGTTATTCTCACTGATAAAATACATTTTTCGGAACGATTAAAGACATTTTCTGAAATTTTTAACATAATGAATGGGATGTTTGGTATTGTTATGTATAGGATCCGACTGATGTATTCCAAAGCATCACCACCAAGTTTAATAGATTTTGTTCATTTTTGTGGTCCCATTCAGCATCTGCTTGAAAACTGCTGAATATTTATCCCTATTTTAAAATATTCCAACCCCCCCCCCATTGTGAAATAAGATTCGTGAAACTTCGTTTTTTGAATAACTTAAAGTATTTCGAAATTCGATCACTATGGTGACTCAGGATGTTTTTCTTTATTCTGCAAGAAATGCATTATTTTTTCGGTGTTTTTGTGGTTGGACAGGTTATGATGAAATGTATGTGTGTGTGTGTAAAAAATTCAATTTCCGGTAAAAAAGTAATAATTTATTTATCAGCGTGGGAGTTTTGAGAATAATAAAAAATTGAGAGATTTTGGAACTTTAGTCGTTTAGGTTACTGTACCTAATTCGAATGTTTCACATTTTCCGCCAATTTTTTTTCCAGAAAAAGTTTTTGAATCATTGATCTTTTTTTTCATTGAAATTCCTTTGGCTAGACCACTTTGAAATTACCATAAAATGGTCAAATTCCGGCTGGTCACTCAACTTTGACGAAACTAGATTGTAGTCCTTTTACAAAAGATGTTTTCTCATTTTTAACTTAAATGAAAAATAAGACATTCTTCCTCATACTATTTCTTATCATTGACCAAATGAAAAAAACTGTGTAGATTAAATATCTTTCGAGTTTTTTTTCTTATTTTCGATTGAAGATCAAACTCATATCTCTTACAAAAATCTGAAATTTGAAAATCTAAATTCGCAAAGCAAAAAACATGTTTTCTAGTGGACTGTACTGAAAAAAGAAAAACACAGGCTGTAATTATATATGTATGAAAACCCGGTTTTTCGTAGTAGTATTTTCATCTTCTTCTCGTCGTTTTGCAGAATTCAATGTGTGTAAGAAAAAGACGATGAAAAAAGGTTTTCTCTTCATTTTCACGATAAATTTTCATGAAATTACCTTTGTTATTTTTGTTTTTGATGTGAGGTTCAAATATTGTTTGGGACAAAAAATATGCCTTTTTTCTTTCTCTTCATGGAAATAATTAGGCGAAGTTAGTCATGATTTATTAGGTCTGAAATTAATGATTATGACCGGATGTTTGAAAAGTACAAGGATTGGAAGGTTTCAGATAGAGACCACGATTAAATTCAGTATATAAAGAAGTTACTGTAGTTATAGGGCATGTTGAGAAAAATTGAGTTACCAAAACTTGATTTTTTTTTAGCTTTTCAAAATTTTGATATGAATAAGGTATGCCAGCATACATGCTTACAACTAGTTTTAGGCCGTATTATTTTTCACACCTCTTAAAATTCTTATCTGATCAAGAACAAATATTTTTTTACTTTAGTTTTTTTTTATAACCTCAACTTTGTTTTTTTTGAAACTACGAAGCGCCATAAACAGCTTGATTTTACTGAAACAAAACATATTTGAAATAAGTAGTCTCATGACAAATTTTGTCTAAGAGTTTTAAGCTAACACAGGCAGAATCTTGACAGATTTGATGATTTTTTTGATCGGTCGCCAAATTGTCTAGCTAGCTTTTATTTTCTTTTCAAAGAAGCTAGAAGGTCACCTTTATCATTTCCGGACACAACCATTGTTATTTTTTAGATTGTTGTTGACAAATTCGTTCAGTTTGAAAATGAAAAATGGCCAAAAAATGACAACAAAATTGGTTGAAATAATTGGGTGATGTCCTTTTTTACACTATCCCATTTTCTTCTTCTTCATCATCATTCCTTCCTTTTAGTTGGTATTGTTCTCATTCTTCTTCTCTCCGTTTTTTTTTCTTTTTTGTCTTGTTTTCTACCGACAATGATTGACCATTTGGCTTTTTGTTTTCAATGATTTTTGGTGATTAGAGATATTCATTTATTTTTTTATTGCCAATCCGAAAGTTTTTAGGGCCGTGGAAGAACAGACTAAATATACGCTGGACTATGTCGGCAGTTTTGATTTCTAGAATCGAATGGGAGCGGTTTTCTAGGCTATAACAATTTTCAGGCAAAACATAAACCAGGATATCTTCAGTTGAGACCTGTAATATGTTTAGAACCTGGGGCTAATCTTTTATTAAATCTTTAGTTTTATATTAGTCACGGGAATAGATTTTCCAAATGATGACTCAAATTTATCTGTTTCAATCCGAATTATTTTTCTCCCTTTGACTTAATCTACTTTTTCTCCCTTCGAAGAAATGCTATTTCCTTAAATTCAAATTATGTGCTCATTTTTTGAATTTTTCGAGGAACCAAAAAATGCTCATATTTTTTTCCTCTTTTTTTTGCTCAATTCAAAATTAAAAATATATCTATTTATAGAGTGAGGTCGAAAAGAGCCAGCAAAAAAAAAACCAATTTCAAATTTTGGGTGTCTGTGTGCATTTTTCTTGACAAACATGAAAAATCGCCTCATTATTCATTTATTTGAATTGAGCCAAAAAACAACAAAAACATATCAAAAAAGTTGTTTTGTACGTTTTTGAGTGACAGGAAATGATGATGTTCTTGCACTTTTTTTTTTTCAAAAATTGTTTGTTATCAACGAAAAGCTAATTATAGAGTCTACAATCAAAATGACGTGCTCAATTTTTTTCAATTTTAAGTTGAATAAAAATCAAAAACTAATTTAAACAGACCAGCTGATATCTCATTTTCCGGCGCCAAAAAGGTCAACTCTTATCTCGTTGGAGTTTGTTTGCTTGTTTCATTTTTGATTTTCCTGTCATTCATTTATTAGTGATCACATTTTGTTATGGTGTGGTAAAATGGTGAAGAGAGAAAAAGAACAATGACTAATGACGTTTGAAATAAAAGGTGATAAGGTGGCACAAGAAAATTAGTATAGTTTAGATAGAACAAAGGAATATTTATTTAGGAAAAGTTATACATTTTTGTTATTATAAATTTCACATTTCCAAGAATACTGGAAGTTTTTCAGAAAACTCTTACCTTGCAAAAGCGACCATAATTAAAAGAATGAGCCAAAATGTGATGAGACTCTGAGAGAGGCATGAAGATTTATGGTATAGAATGAGATGTATCTGAAACTCAAAACAGTTTCAAGATTTCTACTGTCAAACTGACCCCCTTACTTTTCTATTGTTCCTTGTTGCCAATTGTTTGAATAGTTAAATTTCAACTCCTTATCAAAACCAAACAAACAAAAATTACCAAAACCCTCTCAATTTCTAATACTCTCTCACATTTGTCAATGAATTCCAATCATGTCACGTGGCTCCAAATTTCTCCCTTTTCTATTCTGACAGTGAAACTGTTTTATTATTTGTATGATTATCAGTGGCTCACTCACTCACTTGCTCCCTTTTTGTGTAAACAGATGTTTTTGAACTTTTCGCAAAAAAGAGCACGTAGTCCTAGGACTGTTACTGTTTTTCAACATTTCAGAGATCAATAAGTTTGTCAGGTGATTTAACAAATAATAAACATTGAAAGAACCACGTTTTCTGAATTGAACAATAAGTGGCAAATAAATAGGAAATAATAAAATGAATAGATTAGAGTTCAATGGGAAATATCACAAGTCATTTGACATTTCTCATGATACATGTAAACATTTTTGCTCGTTTCCCGAAAACAAATACAACATTTTTCAACTATTTGCACCGAGGCTCTTGTCTTTTGCGTCAAACAAATACATTTTGCGTGCAAAACACTCTTTTTGGATTGTTGCAGATTTTCGGATATAAAAATTGTAGAAGAAGCCGTATTTCTTTAAATGACGAGGAAGTAGTCTAAATGAACTTAGAATCACGTTTTTCAATTTTGAAGTTATGAATCTATAATTTAAGGACTGAAAGTGTTTAAACTTTCTGAATCGGATCAGAAGAAAGAAATCGTAATGGTCCAGTCCAGATACCCCAAAAGATTTTATCGTTCTGAAAAACAGAACTGATTTATAACTTACCTATAAAAAATGCTATTGTGGTCTGGTTCAGACAAAGTAATATGCGGACCTACGTGTAGTTTTTTGGGCCGATCAAAAATTATTTGAAAAATTGTTAATATTATCTGCTCTTTTGAACTTTTTATTCCGTATTATACATTTTGATTAAAAAATCACAATTGTTGATTTTTTGAAAAATATATTTTTGTTCAAATTTAGACGAATTTTTGAACATTGGATTTTCGAACATTATAGACCAAAAAAGTATTACTTATAGTCTAAAGTAAACATTTCCTTTCCAATTTCCCATCAACCAAAAACTATTCGACTTTCTCACATCATTCTTCCTCCCAAAAAAATAAAATAAAAATATTCATGAAGACCCCATTTTTCTGCTTTTTTGGTCACTAATCCCTTTTTTTCTGAGATAAATGGATTAATTTTCTCGCACCGCAATTGCTTAATCGAGATTATTTTAAAAGGGGCAAATTTTTGAAAGTTTCTTGGAAAAATTAAAGTTTTTCGGAAGGATCTGTGATTCTTCTTTGCGTACAATTAGCGGTCAAAATTAGATACCAAAAATAACCGGAGATGATATCATTTATTTATTTTAATTTAAATTTAGACGCGTCTTACGAAAAGTGCACTGTATTTTGTGCAGAATTCATTATTTTTTGAATCTGATGAAATATTATAATAATTACTGATAAAAGCAAAATGTTTTGTTATTGTCAATGTGAAATGACAGTTTTCGACTGATAACTGATAATTTTTCGTGGAAAATCGCACATCGCATGATTTATTAATATTTTTCTCATAATTTGAACGTTGCTCGAAAAAAGCTCAAACCGGAACCAAATAAATGTGAGAATGCCTATTATAAAATGTAAATTTTCCTTCTTTCAATAGGTTGCGTTTTCAGAATTTTATAGTACCATTCATCCATCCAATTACTTTCATTTTTCTCGCAACTCGCCATTTCGTGTCAGACAGAAATAAAAACGAAAAAAAAACAAATTATATAGACGAGTTGTTTTTATTATTGTACTTTTGGAAAGTAAAGACTAATTAGTCTTTTGAGAATTTATATTCAGATTTGAAAAATATATTTCTATTTTTGCTAACAAGGAAATTTCCCACACTCTGAACTTTTCATCAAGATAATAAATTTAACCAGAATTTTCCACATATACAGATGGCAAACATCGATTAGAAATAGTTTATAGTTACCCGCCAAAACCAAAAAACACTCAATTTCTGTCACCATGACATCATAACTGTACACACCAATAAAAAGAAAAATGATGAAATATTTGATGATAGGGTGTAAATACACCCTTGATCAGAATGATGCAATTATTCCCAAATTTGTTACAAATCCCGATGTTTAAATCAGAAAACAATAGTTTCAAAATGTTGTTTTTCTTTTGAAATCGAAATTTACATTTCAAAAATCACTCCAGTTAGCCACGTGGTCTGTCTTTTTTGTTTTTCTCTTACTCGTGTGTATATATTTGAAATGAGTTATCGAAAAAGAAAAAGGAAACTCGGCGTCCGGATTAGTGAGAAAATGTATTGTCTTTTTAAGTTAAAGTGAAAAACAATCTCTTTTTATATTTTTATATTTTTCTCGAAAAAAGTGCTTCGTGGAAAAATATTTTTTATATTAAGAAGAATAAAGAATAATAAATACAAAAATGAGCTCTATTTTTGTTGGAAAATACGGATAGGATTGGAATTAGGGGGAAAATAGACGGATAATATTGGATTTTGTTTTGACATTGAAGTTATTCAAGAATTGGCGATTCGTGGGATTTGAGTGTGTTTTTTTGAATGTTCATTGATGAAATTCCCCATTAAATCAGATTTTGTTAATCATAACAAAGAAAGATTAAATGGGAAATCTTGTCTATCTCGAAGATTGAACCATTTTCTCGAAATGTTTTCCAGTTTTGAAAAAATTCCTCCATTGAAAATTCTTTAACTTGGCAGCTCGTGATTTTCGAAGAGCAAACTAACTAATTTGTATCAGAATATGTGCATCCGGCTTTTCTTGCATATTTACCAGTTTAATGATAGAGCTATTTTTCTTTTTCTACCTAATAAGTGATTCTCAAAATGTTGCAATTCTACCCGATCGTTTTCTTTTCGCTAAACGGTTATTTTTGACCGGAAAACATGACTCGCTGTTCAAATAACCTAACACATCTCGAAATTCAATAATAATAATAATGACTCATACAGTTCCTCGAAATGAGAAGAAAACAAGTCATATTGTTCTTTTTTGTGTTATTTTGGCCGCTGGCCAAAAAAAGAACATGAGAAGAAATAGGCGGAGCCAAGTCTTCGCCTAAACTCCGCCCATTTTTTGTCGCTCTCATCTGTTGTCCTCCTCTATTTTATCTCTATATATGTGTGTGATCAGTGTGCCGTGTTCAGAGATTTTACATTTATTTATTTATTTTTTGGTTTATTTTTTTTTCAACTTGTTTATTTCGCACTTTTCTTTTTTTTTTTCTTTTATCAAATTCATATTGTTTCAGTGTCCTCAAATCTTTCAAAACAAAAAAAGCAAAATGATTGTTGCCAAGAAGCGCAGTTTTTTAATGAAATTGTTGAAATTCGTCGGACGTGGAAGTGAGTTTATTCAATTTAAAATGCAATTTCATTTAAATGTTTCTCTTTTTGCAGATCAAGTTCAATCTTCCAAATATTGTTTGGCTCAAATTTACGAGCAACGAAAAAAGCAAAGACAACGGTAAGTTAATTTTTTTCCAAAATTATTGTCATTTCCAAGTTTCTATATTTTTCAGAAGCTCAATCAATTCACAATTCTCAATTGAACCAATGCCAACAATTCTTGAAGAAGATGAATATTCGTGCACCGCATGAACAAATAATCTAAAACAAAATAGATGAAAAGTAGCCGATTCCAACCAACGCAGTTTGAATCCGATTTTCTCTGAAATATTTTATATCTGAAAGCGGGCCGAAATCGAATCTCATTCTTCCACAATTTCTATCTAGTCATGTTCCTTTAAATGACATTGTTTTTGCACGGGTCAATATTATGTGTAATTTGACGTGTTTTTGAATAACTTTATATTATTTTGAACCGTAAATAAAACAGTTTTGATTTATTTTTGTTGGGTTTTTATGGAAGAAAGAGGTTTTTTTACAGAGAAATTTTTATTCAAGTTGGTATACTTTCATTCTTACTTTTTTCGTGAGAAAAATCTTCTTTCTATACTAAAATTCTTTTATTCTAAAGGCTGACTTTACATATAAATCTGTCACAAACCGAACGCACAAACAAAAACACAATTATTTTCTCCAACTATTTTTTTTGCATCTCAAGAGTTTTCGGAAATGAATACTTGACAGAAGAAAATGTTCGGAAGTCCTTGAATTTGAATTCAATTTTTGTTTTGTTGTTTTTTCATATTTTTTTGAAAAATATCTTGAAAAAGATTAGTTTTTGAATGTTTTCTAGATTTGTTTGTTTTCCAAAAAACAAATCAGAAAATTCGAAGATCTTTTTCCGCCGCATGCTTTGCTTTTTGAACCATTTTATAATGAAACCAAGTTTGAAAAAAATAACCTTTGACTCTATGAGCTCTGACATCACTATTCTCATTATTTTCCTTGTTGAATGGGAAAAATAATAAAAAATAATTATGGAAACTTTTTTTGGATGACTGGAGTAATTGTATTGTTTTATATTGGAATCAGCTTTTTTATATGTGTTCTATGAATTGAGAAAAAAAGGTTCAGAGGTAAAGAAATTTATTGGATATAGGGGAAAATTGGTGTCTGAACTCATGAAACATATTTGTCTCCTGGGAAAACGCGATATTGTCGCAGATTTGTCGAATATTTGTTGTTGAAAAGGAAAATTTTAGGACTTTTGAATCCGGTCAATTTTTTAAAAATGTTTTCCAATTCCGAAAATTTGGTTGTACTAATTTTCGAGATGATGTTTTTCCAAAACACATTATAGTTTATATTTATCTTGCAAAAGATCTCACATCATAACATCCTAATATAAACATTTCACTTAAAATTTGTTGATAAAAGCCACGTTCTTTCGGATTTCAAATTTCCTGCAATTTCCTATTTTTAACAATTTTTCCAACTTCCGAGGAAATCCGGAATGTGGAACAACAAATTTTTAATGCAATTTCTGAAACACAAAATTCAAAAAAAAAACTTGATTTTTGATACTGATCAAATACACACAGTACACAATTTCTTTTCGTTTTGATTCGACGAATGAACATTTTTCATGATTTTGAAAAATAATACAATTTTCGAGAAAGAAGATTCATTCGAATATTCTTGTAAACTCTAAAAATACACTTTTAAAAAATCCCAACATCACCACCAAAAACCAAACCACGCGTAGAAAAAAATCGAGGAAGATCTTGAATTACATTGGTTTTTAGGATTCTAAAATAAACATGTTAATGGATTAATTGTTTCTGACTTGTTATCGGGTTCTCAAAAAAAGATAGAATTGAGAAAATCGAAATTACGTGAACTTTCTAGAATTTTAATTTTTCATTTTTAACATTGTTTACCTTCGTGTTTTGAATTTATTTGCGAAAAAATATGACTTCGCATTAGAAAGACAGTTTCTTCTAATTCATACTTCAACTTTGACTTTTTTAGAAAGACTTTAATTTAGAATTTTCACAGCCATTCGAAGTTTTTCTTGGAAAAAAATCAAATTTTCTATATTTTTGGATCTCCCACGATCTGTTTTACTTCTGAAATCTACCAACAGTAATCCTACAGATTTCTTCTAGGAAATTGAAAATAGAAAAGAATCAAACATCAATTTTTGTATGTGAGTCGATCTGGAATTTTTCTACTCTACAAAAAATGTATTTTCGTTCAGCTCAAAATAATCTCAACAAAATCACGTCATTATTGTATTCGCTCACCCACAATCTCTCTCTCATAATAGTTCTACTCTTCAAACAAATCAGTAAATCTAGTTCAGCAATCTTGCTCATTACAGCAATAAAATAACAAAGTATTTAAAAATAACACGAGAGTTGGTAAATATTTGATTTGTTTTCTGTAAATATCAAGAAAAAAACTGTTTTTCACAATTTCTGGGGAATACAAAAAGAGTGCATTCAAATAATGATTTCTGATGTTTCTATTCTCCAAAACACAGAAGCGGAAGAAAACAAGATTCAGAGCTCACCTGATGCGTAACAAAAAGTTTCGAATTTCATTTGAGTTGGATTTTTGGAATGAATGAAATATTAGAAGGTACTTTTTGAAAATGAGAGTTGACCACTATTGGACCAAGTTAAATACATAGAACCTAACTTTTTTAACTTCACATAGCAACGGTTCTATATGAGAATATTAAAACCATTCAAAATTCAATGAATGTGTATTTTTCTCCAAAAACGTTCGTTGATCTTATAACACAATTTGTTTGGTGTTTTTAGTACAAATATTCCGGTTGGTTGAAATCAATCGTGTTTATTGAAAATATCATTAGCAAAATTGGCAAAGTACGGTTCAAATAATTTGAGTCCCGGTTTTGTTAAATGAATTGAATTGTCAATGTAGGATAGCATTGTTTTTCTGTCAAATAATAAATATTTTTCATCGGTTGCAATCATTGGTGACAAATCGATTATCTGAAGAAAATTCTGTTTTCATTCAGAACATTTTTATAACTGAAATTGATTACCTGACAAGATTTGCATTTAATATTGCTCAATCGTTTTCTGATATATTTCATTTCAATATCTGCATCATATCTTTTCAAATTAAAACTTTCCAAATGTTCTGGTTTATAAATCAAATTCTGAATGAATGCATTCATTGAATATGGAGCATACAAAGGAAATGCTCCTAATATAAAAATATGTTTTGTGTATTTCTCGTAAATTTCAATATTCTTATTGAATTCTTGAATCCATTTGTCATTTTCTGAATAATAAAATGGTGTTTTAACAGATTCAGAATATCTGCTTATAATCATCAAAATATCGAGTTTTTCTTTAGAAATTAATTTGTGAGTAATTGATAAAGATAAATTTGAAAGTGGATTATCACTATATATTCCATAACTTGCTGAAAAACAAAAGAATTGTGATCATTTTTCGAATATTCAAAACTTACAAGGAAATGATGCATATTGAAAAACAGAATATGTTCCAACTTCATCAATTGCGTCTTTGATTGTATTCACAAAATTCGCAGTATAACTATTTCCAACAACCATTATATTTTTTGTTCCATTTCCAAAATATTTACAATATCCAATAGTATGATCTCCGAGTTTATAAGAATCTTCAAAATCCGAAACATCACATTTTTGTAATGGTTTCCATCTTGAAATAAGATTATCGAGATTCGTGCTTATAACTTCTTGTAATTCTTCTGGATATTCATGTTTCCAGAATTCATGAGTTTTGACACTTTTGTAAAGATATCCATTCGACATAATTAATAAACCAAGAAAACCAAGGAAAATAAGCTTTGATTTGATTTTGGTCATATAAGTTTTCTCGAAGCCATAATGTAAAAATGAGGAAATAATTATAACTAGAACTATCGTAGAAATAAAATATTTTGTGGTAGAAGATCCAATTATAATAATTAATGGCCAATGAATAAGATAGATTATATAGGATAAATCACCAATGTGGGATAATATTCGATTATTCAGAATCTGAAAGTTATATGAATAACCTTTTTTCACACGAACTTTTAAAAAACCCACAATGTTATCATTTTGATTGTCGAATGTTAATAATATACCAGTGCAAAGAGTTAATAGAATTCGCAAAGTTGGGACATTCATTTTAATTGGTAGAAACATCAAAAATAAACAAGTCAATATTATATTTTTGAAACTCCTGGAATCGATTGGAATATTGAATTTCGATTGTTGCAGAGTGTTTTTAGACATATCAATAAAATTAACTCGAATATAGAAATATGCAACAAATCCTGTTGAAAATTGCCATAATCGAAGTGGCATAAAATTGAAAGCAAATTGTGGATTGATAAAATGAAAAAGGATCATACAAATGCAAGTCATGATAATAGATGCAATGAATTTCAAAAAAATCAGATTTAAGATGCGCGAATCCCATGAAAATAAAAGGAACAATAAGATAGAATTGCATTTCAACACCCAAACTCCAACAATGAATAAATGCATTCAAAGAAGATCCATCAGCTTGAAATTCAAGAAAATAATCACCACTATCATGAATAATTAATTGATTTGTGACTAGGAGCAACGATGATAGGTAATATCGATGATTATTATTCCACCAAACTTCAATTAAAAATTTTTGAACAGCTACAGTTGTTAGAAATAAAATGAGGTAATACAGTGGTAAAATTCTTCGAGCTCTTCGATAATAGAAATCGAGAATATTGATTGGTTTTGAACTTGACATCAAAAATCCAGACAAAACAAAGAATCTGAAATTATTAGAGAATTATAACTGGTTTAGAATGATAATAATAATTATCTGAAACTTACACATCAACACCTAAAAATCCATTTTCAAAAATTGTTGGAAATAAATGATAAAATAAAACAGCTAAAATAGCCAAAGCTCTAATACATTGAATATCTATTCGCCTACTCATTTCTTCTTTTTTTAGAAGTCTAGATTTCTTTTACCTTTTATAGTTTCGCTAAGAAGGTCACCGCACCCAATTAAATATGCTAATATGAGAAGAATAAGGGTTCCGGAGGCAGAATGAAAGTGTTTCTCATTGTTTTTTTTTTCTATCTGGGTCACTTTTTTTTACTATTGTTCGTGTGTAGTTTGATGATTCCCCACTGATTTGAACTTTTGAAACTAATTGTTTGAATCATAAATCAACAAATAAAAAATAATTTATGCAACGTGATCGGTTCCTACATTTGAAAAAACCCAAAGTTCAAAAATTATTCTCGATATGAGCGACAGAACATTTTTTCTGATTGTGAGCATTTTCAGAATTATCATTATTGTTATTTCCACCAGAATAGGAGGCTTGCATTGATTTCGATGAAATTTTAGTGACATTCGGGAATAGTAAACCACAAGTTAGATAATGAAGTTGTTCGCGGAAAATGTGACGAAGACGCGGAGAGCGGAAATATGCAACAAAATAAACTTGACAATAATTTGGTAGAACTATCACTGCCTGAAAAGGTTGGATTTTGTTCATTTTTTGTTAAGCTTTTTACTTACAATCCAACATAAATAATTGACAGAAGTCTTTTCATCAGTGAATGTTATCAAAAGTTTGAACATAATTGTTGCCAACATCCATGAAGTTATATATATAGCAATCATAAAAAATGTGGATCTGAATATCTTGTGTTTTTCCTCTCTGAAACTATGATTTCGTTGAGCGATTGAATGTCGATTTGCTCGCATAATTCGAGCTAAAATTTGATAAACAGTTTGGGAATTTAGAAAAAATATGTAACTGACTTTTTTTCAATGCGATTCCAACTGAAACAACGACAATAATAAGAGTAATTACATTAAATGTAACATTGATTGTTGAAATTATTTTGTAAACCAACGGGTCCGCGGCTAAAAAAATTGGAGATTGGGTGGTCTCCACTCGCTTCCACTTACTCAAAGTAAAAATACACCAAGGAGCAACATCATCTGTCATTTTGTACAAGCTCAATAAAATACAAAACAGAGCAAACGATGTCGGAAACATTGCCATACAAAACACATATTTTGTCTTTTTCCAAAGAAGATGGCTGAAAATCAAATATATTTTATTATTGTATTCATAAATGAGGATTCAGCAGACTCACTTACTTGAGAGGAAAAACAATACTGAAACAAAAATCGAGTGCAATTGTAAGAAATAGAGAAGATTGGAAATAGAAAGCAAATGTATAAAGAATGTTATATTCGAAGCAAGTTCTTTTGGACATTGGAGTAAAACTGAATATTGTAAAAAAAAATAAACTTGGAATAATACTTACCCAAATCTGAATATCAATCCAATTAATTCATGAATATTACAAGATAAATGTGCAATCGATAATAGTAATACAAACATTCCACTTTTAGTTCGAAGGCCTTTTCTTCGACCAATTGCAAAAATAACATTCAAATTTCCAAAAACTCCAGCAGTCATAAAAATTGCAATGAGACTTTGAATAACTTTGTTGCTCATTTTCCAACGAATTTAACTTTAATAATCAGAGTTAAATTGAGAAAAATCGAGAAACTAAACTTATCAGATTTTCTTTTCAAGTACACAACAATGGAATGAAAAGAAAAAAACAGGATTTCAGATTGATTTTTTCACAATTTAGAAAACAACAAAAAGGGCAAACAAACTTTATTTATACATAAACATAATAAAATCACAAGGGTAAAAAATCACCAGTCAAAAAATTCGATCGAGATCTACGCATTTTCGTATCACAGTTTTTCTGCTACGAAACCCGAAATCAAACAGAAACCCGAGAAAAAAGGACACCACATGTTAGAAAATTCAAATGTTTTTGAAAAATCTGTCGAAGCTTCGGAGATCTCAAATATCCAACAAAATAAATTTGGCAATAATTTGGGAGCGCAATCAAAAGAAGATATGGAAGTAATTTCTCACTCAAAGCAGTATCTTCAAAACTTATCAATATTTTGAACAAACAAGTTGCCAATAACCAAGATCCAATATATATCATTATCATATAAAATGTTGAACGATAAACATCTTTTGAAGTTGCTGGTCGATTTTGAGAATGTCTACTTCCATTCATTGATTTCGCTGAAAAATTCAACATTTCTCATGGATCAAAGTGACAACTTCATATCAGGTCATCGAAAACAAGCAGAAGGAAATTGAATTTCCAATCAAAGAAAACTCACATTTTTTCATTGCAAATTTTACTGTTCCAAGAATAATAACCAGTCCCAAAATATTCGAGAATATTATAAAACTGCTCACATTTTGATATATAAAAGGATCAGTTGCTAAGATATGATGACAATTTGGAGCAATTTCATCTGAAACGTTGTATCCACTTAAAACAACTGATATCAGTGATATTGAAGTTGGAAAAAGTAACATCAGAAAAGTGTAACGATATTTGTTCCATAATCGATGTCTGAAAACAATTCTGACTTTTGTTGGAATAATTTTTTATATGAGAAGAAACTTACTTGAAAGGTGTGACAATACTGAAAAACATATTGATAGCCATCATAAAATACAAAAAAGATTGAAAAATCATGAAAAATAAGAGAACAATATTGTATTGAAAACATTTCCGACGCGACATTGATGTGAATCTGAAAAATGAAATTGTATTTCATTTCTGGTCTAGAATTGTTTCCAAAACATACCGAAATCTAAAAGCCAATCCTATCAATTCGCTTATATTACAAAATAAATGAGAAATTGCCAAGAAAAAAACAAGAAGAGTTCTTTTGGTACGCAACGTTTTTTCGGATAAAATAGCGAAAATATAACTAGAATTACCGAAAACTCCAACAATCATAAAAATTGCGATGAATATTTCGAGGAATATTTCTTGCATTGCCTGAAAATAATACTTTGATCAAAGTTACAAAAACTATGTAGCATCGATTTTTGGTTTTTTCTTTCTCAATGGAAAAACAAAGAGCGTGTAATAATTGAATTTGACACAGGTGAACGAAAAATGTCTTATCGATGAAATAAAATAAGTTATTTACTTATTTACTTACTTCCTATATAAGATTTTGTTGGCAGAAATCGAACATTATAATTATTTTGGCATTTTTGTGTTTTCCGAAAATTTAACAGAGGATTGTCGTTCTGGCAAACTTCTTGAATGTTGATTTTGATTTTGATTGTTGTTCAGAGCTTGAATGGAGCGATTTTTTGTTTTGTCGAAAACTTTTGAAAACATAATCCCACAAGTCATCCAATTTAATTGTTCTTGAAATGCTTTTCGAAATCTTGGAGATCTCAAATAAGCCACAAAATATGTTTGACAATAATTTGGCAGAACTACAACGACCTGCAATTTTTTAGTTGATAACATGTTTATAGTTTTAATTTTTAATCCTTACCACGTAGGATAATAACTCAACAGCTGCTTGTTCATCTTTAATACTAATCAAAACTTTAAACATACAAGTTGCCAACATCCACGATCCCATATAAATAACACACATGAAAAATGTAGAGCGGAACACTTTATTTTTTTCCTCTTTCAAACTTCCGGTTTTTGAGGAATTTGAATGTCTAGATCCTCTCATGTTTTTTGCTGAAAATATTTATTTTGAATTGTATGTGTCTAGCTTGAACCATACATTTTTTCAATGCCACAAATATTGAGCCAATAATAATAATCAATGTTGAAACATTACAAAAAACATTCAAACTTGAGATACTTCGATAAACCAAAGGATCTGGCGCTGAAAAAGTATGTAATATTGAATTGAATTCTTTGTTCGTTAAAAAACCTCTCAAACCCAAAATTATATTACAAACCTAACATGAAAATACAGTATGGCGCAATTTCATCGGATAAATTGACCATACTCAATAGAATACAAAAAATTGAAAATGCCACTGGAAATATCAACATCACCAGAACATATCTCGATTTTTTCCAAAGCATGTGCCTAAATAAAAAAACAGATTGTTCATTTTTCCCAGCAATTTTCCCCCGCAAGTTTTTGCACTATTTTTCTGTTAGAAAATGCATCTTGATCATTAAAAAAATTGCACTTTTTGCTTTTCAGTAAATTGTTATTTTTCTATCTAGGATGTGTTTGAAATTATTCTTCTCACGAACTTACTTGAGTGGCAAAACAATACTGAAACATAAATCGAAAGCCATCATAAGAAAAAGCGAAGATTGAAATAGAACAAAAAATGTGTAGAGAATATTATATTGGAAACATTTTCGACGTGACATTGGAGTGAAGCTAGAAAAAAAATTATTATTATTATTATTATTGTCTTTTTTAGGAGGTCGTGATTGTAATTTTCAATCTTGCAATATTTTGGACCGATTCAAAAACTTCGAACTTCTTTAAACAAAAATCATAAAACATGTATTTTTTGTAGTCTAATTATGAACAGAGATGTTATTCTTCAAGTACATATGTATTTTGTGTTGAAAACTATATTTCGAATAATTTTCAAATTCCAAAAAAAAAACACCTTCTTGAAAACTTACCGATAATGCAAAACCAATCCAATTAATTCACTAATATTACAAAATAAATGTGCAATCGCCAAAAATAAAACAAACATTGCTCCTTTTGTTCGAAGTATCTTTTTCCGTCCAATCGCAATTATAACATTTAAATTTCCAAAAACCCCAATCGACATAAAAATAGCTATCAAACTTTCAATCAACTCTTTTTGAACCATTTTTCTGGAATTGGATGGAATAATGAAAAAATGAACAATTGGAAAATATATCTTTCTTTGTGAGAAAAAAAGCTCATAATTTATTCGCTTCGATGAATATGGAACAAATTAGAGTTTGTGTGTGGTTTTATTCAAAAAAGAACAAATGATATCTTATTCAATTGACATGAAAAAAATGATTTGATGTTAGTAAAAGTGACATTTAAAAATGTGAAAATGAATTGTTTTATCAGATTATAGTAAAGTGGAAAAGGAAATAAGGTCAGAACAGGAATTACTGAAATTGATTTTCTTCTTTTTCTTCAATTTTTGGGGGCCGAGGGGTAAACAAATAGAAAAAAATAGGCGGATATTTGAAGATGGATTAAAAAAACCTCCTCACATCACATCTGGATGAAATTTGAATTTTATTACTAAATTGCAACTTTTCTCAAGTTTTTGGTGAAAAGTGAAAAAAAAACATTTTATTGTAATGAAGAAAAAATGGCGAGGGTTTTGAGAGGGTCTGAAAATGAATATGGATATATTCATATGATTTTCCGGAAAATTAGAAATCCGATACTTTGACAACAAAACTTTCTGGAACTTTTCTTTTATAGAAATGTTATATCTTGAAATCCAGTTAAAATGTATTTTCAGAGAAAATAAAAATAAATAAACAGTGAAACAAAAAACAGCGAGAAAAATTAGTTTACACATACATAAATAAATATTTTGAGAGCTTTTTGCTTTTTCTCTAATTTCTCATTTTTCCAAGAAAACGTATGTATCTAGAAAGCTTTTCTGCTTTCTTTTTTAATCTAAAAAAACCTAATTCAATAAATCTGCACATTTTTGTTTTTCAAATGAATTTTTGAGAAGTTTCGAAGAAAAACAAGAAAACTTGAATGGTTCAAAAAGAAAGTTTGTGGTTTGTGACATAAAAACATGAAAAAAGAAAAAAGAGGATTAGTTTTTGGCAATAAAAATAAAATAGAATTTATCTACAGTAAAAATATTTTGAAGAATTATGTAAATATTTTTCTCGAAAATTAATAATAGGATTTTTGAAAGTGTAAAAGATTTGCTCATTTTTCAGAGACTGAAGTGCATGTTTTCATCGAAAAAAAACTTTGAATAGATCAAATCAGAAAAAAAAAACAAATTCTGAGTTTATAATTATTCATGAGTAATAAGATCTCTACCAAAAATCTACGGCTATAATTAAATTCAATTATTTTTCGCCCGTTTATAATGAAATGAATTGAAATGAGCAAGCAAATCAGATTGAATAGGAATACTTTATTATTATTTTTCATATACAATTTTAAGATATCAAATTTAAATAGTTAGCATACAAAGTGGTTGTTTTGCACATTCCCCATTTGTTGATTTTGTAAGACAAAGTGTCGTATTCACCATTCGGCATTCATTTTGACCATAACAAGTTACACTTTCACATCCGAGTTCAGTTTCGCCGTTTGAAAAAACCAAAGAATTGTATGAAGTATCTCTTTGAATTATTCCTGAAATACAGTTTCTTGATTTTTCAGATATGAAAGGTTAAATCAGACATTCTTTGAGTTAACTGTGCAAGCAAACTTCTGAACTAGATTTCCGAAGAATTAAACTATTTTTCGAAATGTATCGATTCCGACACCACGAGAAAATTGAGATTAGGAACTTATAGAATTCAAATAAATTACGTAGTTTGGACCAAAAATTTAGCGTTCTAACATTACATCGTTTGGTGATTAACCTAATTCTAGGGTTTTCTTCGCTATACCTCGACAAAACTATTTGTGTCTTCCATCTCTCGAAATTCAACCTACTCACCCGAATCGACTTCAATCAGAAAATTCAAAAATGCCAAAAAATATATTGATTTCATTAATACCGGATATTTGGATAACAAAATGAACCGATGTTTTATTTATGTATTTGTAATCTCCTTTTTTGTTGTAGACCAATTTATTATCGATTTTCACAATTGGAAACCTATAATTTCCACCTAACTAAAAAAATGTATTATTAACAGGAAATTGTTTTTCACAGCGTAAAGTCTTCATATTTTCCACGTGGCCATTCTAAATTTATTTCCAAAAAAAATCAGCGGTTCGAAATCGTCATGTTTTTCAATTTGATGATCTATTCAAAACTTTATTATGAATAGGGAAAATTATAAACGTTTCTAAATTGTTGTTAGAATATTCAATTTGTTAGCAAATGAAGATACTTTATTCAAACATCAAACTCACGTAAATATATACAAGATCTAGGCAATTAACAAAAAAATAAGGTTGAAAAATATACGAAAAAAAGAGACCGGTATGGAATGTTTCTTTTTTTATAGATAAAATGTTGGAATGTGTTTCAAAATCTTAAAGCTTTCTACTGTTTTGTTTTTCCAGCCGGAAGAGGAATGTCGAAAATTATTGGATCATAAGCACTTCGAAGTTTATGATCACAAAGGGCAGCATTTATGAATGTTGTATCGCCATTTGAAGTGACACCGTGTTTCTGAACAAAAATCAACAGTACAATTTTTACTATTTAAAAAAATTTACCTGATGAACGTGTCCGAAAATATGATATTTGGGTTTTACACGTTGCTCAACAGTATTCAAAAGTTCAGCACATCCCGCAAGAATTCCATCCATTTTATCCCAAGCATTAAAATCACCATGTCCCAAAGGTGGTGTATGTGTTATCAAAACATCAATTTTCGCCGGAATTTGATTCCATTTATGCAATATTTTTTGGCCACGTTGACGATAAAATGAATATCCGGGCATTGAATGCCATGGTGCTCCGTAGAATTTGATACCATATGCTTCATATGATTTGTCACAAAGATATGTACAATTTGACAGAAGTTCATAAGCTTTGTTGATTCCAAGCATTGATAATCCAGCTAATTGTCTCTCGTTCATTTCTTCTCCATCTTCGAATCCAAGTTCATGATTTCCAGCGATAACTAATTTGTGTTTATGTGGAAGTTGACCTACAAAATTGGGAAATAGTTTTATGAATTTTTTTTCGGTAGCAGAACTTTTAAAATTTGGTTAATATTTTTTCAAAAATAAATAATTTTTTCAATTTCTGCTCTCTGCTTCTTTGTCGTCCTCAGACTGGTAACATCCAATTTCAAAAGATGGCATAACACTCTTTTCTGTTTTCTTTCCAAAAAAAGGTAAATTGATTTTTGTGATTTGTGTCTACTGCTTTTCTAATTCGCCGAACCCATTCTCCCAATTTATATGGTTTTTTTCCAAATTCTCTGTTTTTTATCATCAAAAAGTCACACTTTCGATCATCCCATATAAATATATAGTTATAATATAATATCTATCTCAATCAATTTGGTATACTATCCAAACAACCAGTTATTATCATTTCATTTTCCGTTTTCTTCGCTTTATATTGTTTTTTAATCCAAACACGCAGCCGAACAACGAAAATTGGTTTTTAAAAAGAGAAAAGAAAACATACCAATCTCAGCATTGAATTTGATAACTTCACTAATATCTCCACAATTTGTGAAATCGCCAGAATGGATCAGAATATCACCATCGGGAATATAAGGAAGGACTTCGTGCATTTTTTCGTGGGTGTCAGAAATACAGACAACACGGATTTTGTTATCGTATATTGGGGTGTCGAGTCTGAAAATTAATAATGAATGAATGAAAGTAATGATCAAAAATTATATAAGGGTGATTCGGGTTGAGTCAACAGCCATTGGGCCATTTTTTAGCCCATACCTCGTAAAAATAAAGTTCCAGGCTTAATTATCCTCAAAACCTAGTTCCATTTGGCCTCTCGGTCTTCTCTAATCCCTAAAACAAACCTCATTGGCTTCATTGGCTCACAAATTCGTCCTTGTTTCACATATTTTTTCCAACATTCAATTGGCTTCGAAGAAAGCGGATCGACTAGGACATAGTTGTCCGCCATCTTCTGCAAATTTTGCAAATGAAAATATTATTCTACCAATTACATAAGTAAGGTGAACTATATTACAACGGTTCTTGAGATTTTAGTGAAACATGTTTACACAAATCTGAAGAACTGCAAAAAATAATACATTTAAAATAAAATAAATAAAAATGAAATAATAATAATAAGAAGAAGAAGAATTCTGAAGGGTCTCAGCAGGGTCACGGGAAAAACATGTGATGGAGAATGACAAATTTCAGAAAAAAAAACGGTAGAAACTATTTACGCTCCAATGTTAATTTTGTAGGCGCAAAGATTTTTGAATTTGATAAATAAAATTCGTTTTCATGTGATGCTTCATCTTGATAGAAATTCACGTGAAAATTGTTTCGAAATATTTGTACGCAATGAAAAACTTTTGTTAGAAAATTTGTTTGGTCTGATGAACTTAAAAGAACTTCCTTAATAAAAATATCTCTAGACATCAAAAATCTAGCAATGTTTTTTTTGCAAAGAAAATCGATAAAAATGATTGTGTTTTTTTTCTGATATCTCTAAACATTTTCATCTAACTTGTACATATTTATATCTATATTTACTATACGTTATAACAATAATAATTGATGCAATTGGGCGGAATCATTATTATTATTATATTTATGATGACTAGTAGTACTTCAATGGTTTTTTAAGGGGCTGACTAGAATTAACAAAAATGAAGTCAAGTAGAGGCGTTTTTTCTTGTGGTATGAAGGGTTACACTAACTACTAACTGACATTATTTATATATTCATCTGAAACCATAAATCTTTCAAAACAACAAAAAAGGTTCAGAATGGAAATGTTTTGTATAAAAATACATTTTACCACAAAACTGAACCGGTTTATTTTTGGAGTGAAATCGAAACATTTTAACACAAGTTAAGTTAAAAATATAATTTTGAAAACCCGAAAAACTTTTTTATCAGATTGAAAAAACCTGATTATGAATCATAAATGAAACTTGTTGAAATTTATGGAATAGGTTACAGTCTTTGAACAAAGAGAAAATGAGAAAAAAGAAAGATTAGATCGGCTCTTTGAATGAAGAAAATATGAGGAAAGACGAGGAAAAAGAAGACGGTGAAAAAGAGGAAAAAGATGGATATCTTTCTAGGTTAATACAAAATTTTCGCAGGATTTCTGAGAATAGGTGAGGAGAGAACAAGGGAACAAACAAATTGTCGGGTAAAACACAGAATATGTTATCTTCAAGGGAACTCCAAATATTCGTATTTTGGCAAATTTCTGCCCTGCGAAATACCAGTTCTCGTTTTTTTCCAAAAAAAAAACAGAATTACCATTTACCTTTTCTCCTACAAAATAAAAAACCTTCAAAACAACAAAACAACTGATGGTTTTATGTTGTTTTTTGTTGTGCCATCAACAGAAAATCGAGGAATAGATACATAAAATAGGCAAATTATATACATGAATGAAAAATAAGTCGAAGATGGAATAAAATAAGATGGAAATATAAAAATAAAAAAAAGTAGAAGAAGAAGAAGAAATGGAAGAAGGAATGACCATGAATTATATGTATGTTCTATGTTTTTTTGTTAGATTTTTGGGGTTGAAAGAATGTGGTTGGATAGTGTTATTATTATATTATTATACGTCTAATAATTGTCAATACAAATACTTCAAAAATTATGAAAAATATTTTGTAATTTGTTTTTTTTTGTTGGAAATTTGATAAGGTCCAAATTTCTAGATTGATCATTTGGAACTATAAAAAAATCAGGGATTTCACGAAACATTTTGAATAATGTTCCCAAAAAATGGTGAGATTCTGAATTTTCTCTCATAAATGAAAATGGTCTGATTTTTTCTTGTAAAATGAATCAGATGACAAACATTTTCCTAAAAAATCAAAAAGTACTGTAATTTTCAAAACCCATAAAATGTCTGAAGACTTGGAATAATTTTTTTAAATTTAAAAATTCGGAATGAAAAAATCAGCTACAGAATATTTGTTATTACCAAACTCAAATCAATATTCAAAATCTATGACTTCTTAATAATAAAACATGTGAGAAATACGTTTCACTGGTCTTCTCTCAACAATTTCTCATCAAAAAACCTTGACTATTTTTCGGAAATTGTCATCTTATACTATAACCCTGGAATTATTTCATCTCACCTTCTAATTCTTATTTCAAAATAGCAATTTTTATTGAAAACCGGTTCGAAAAATTCGTCAGATGATTTTATATACCACAAAATATTTATTATTGGCTGAAATTACTGAATGCACTTAAGTTTTTTGCGGGAAAAAAGTTGCGAGAAATGATTGATGTTCGGGTTACTGTAGAAAAAAGTGACAATAATAAAAGTGCACTGACGAATTGCGGGCAATTGTTGACACTTTTTTATTTTAGAAAGTTCAAGTTGTTATTTTTCTGACTTTTTGACAATAACTTTTGAGGAAATGAAGAAGAATTTGAAAAAAAGAAAGAAAAAGGCACTCCTCAAGTTTCCAAAAAAATGTTGATAAAATCTAATCTACAAAAGTAAAAGTTTCGATTTCGTTTCATTTCATTTCATTTGATTTTTGAGTTCGACAGAAATAAGAAATATTTCGACAGAGAAAAAACCAAGTAAAATATGGAAATATGGAAGAAGAAGGGCGGCAAGAAAAAAGACTGATGTTAGCCGAAAAAAAGAAGAAATCAAAACAGGTTTCGGCTTCTTTTTCCTTGTTGTCCGGAGAAGAAACGATGGATTATAATCATTAAATAGTATTATTTTATGACTGAAAACGATGCAAAAAAAAAATAGAAAAACTAGAAGAAATTGGATGGCAGAATTTATGGGAAATAAAACAATCTAATTTGAGTGATGCCTTTTTTCATAACTATAGTTTGATCTTGAAAAAGTGAAAACCTTTCTTCGAATCTTGATTGATGTTTTTCCTTGAATTTTTCTGACAATGAGAAAAAACACTCGAAATCTACTAATTACCTACTCATTGTCAAATAATTATGCAAAAGTCAGTCAAGGATTCTTACAATTAGTAAACAAACCAATTTTTTTGGTAACTGGCAAAACTTTTTTCCGATATAATTATTCAAAAAATGTATTTGTTCAGATGGATTAATCAAAAATGCAAATCAATAAACTTTGCTATAAAAATGTAGACTCAAGTGAAATCCTCACTTTTTCTCGCCACCCGCCGAAGTGAGTTGAACATCTGAAATTGAAAAAATGCAGATTCTGCCTATAATTTCAGAGATGAGATCTATAATTTGTCTTTTACTTCTTGTTGCAATTTCATGGACTCTTTTGGATACTGTAGATTCAGCCGGAGTTCCAGCAAAACGTGTTAAAAGACAATATTATGGTGGATACGGTTATGGTGGTTATGGATGTAATTGTGGAACATATGCACCGTGTACTGCTCATGGATATTATGGCGGATATGGATATGGGGGTGGATACGGAGGATATGGGGGAGGATACGGTGGATATGGTGGATATGGATACAAAAAGTAGAGCTCTGCTCCTTTTTTCCCACAATTTCTCTGATTTAATAAACTAGTTTTCATATTTTCTTGTTAAAAGTTTGTTCAGAAAAAAAGTAATTTCAGACTAGAATTCCTAGAAAACTAACGTCATCATTCAAAAATTTCAATTGAAAAATATTCCCCATGCGGTCTAAATTTTTAGAACAGCATCATTATTCTCACAAAAATGCTCCGTCTGGTTCTGACAGGTTTTCTATTTTTATTAACAATATTTGGAATATCAACTAATATAATAGTTCTTTCACCTGTTTTCAAACTTGCATTTATTGTTTCAAAAAGTCCAATATATGTGATATCTTTCATCAATATAATAATTGATTTGATAAATTTGTTCACAACAATAATATATTTTATTCCATCAATTGTTTTTCAAACTTATATTCTGAGTGAAAATGAACGAAATAGTTTCATTCAAAAACTGTTGGGTTCTCAATTTTTATTTTGTTGGTATCTCGGATCTTTGACTCAAATAATAATGGCAATAAATCGTCTTATTGTTATGTGTTTCCGATCTTATTCATATATTTTTAGAAAATCAAAAATATTAATTATTTTCGGACTTCTCATACCATTTGTTATAACTTGCTGTTATATATCTCAATTCATAATTCCATGTTGTTCTTTAGTTTATGATTTTAAAATAATGTCAATTGGCTATACTGGAACATCTCAAGAATTCAATTATACTAATTGGATTTTTGATGTTCCATTAAATTTCACAACGACTGTCATAATCACAATTTGTTATGGATGGGTTTGTTAATATTAAAACAATATTCAAAACAACTTTTAAGTTTTTTAGATAACAATAAGTGTTTCAAAATCTTATATTTCATCACTTGCGACAATTCAACAATTTAATTTTTCAAGAAAAGAAACAACATATGCAATATATTTTGCTATAATTTCAATGTTTTACACATTTTCCTGGATGATTTTCAGAATTGTTCCACTTTTAACAAATGACGAAACATCACTTTTATATATCTCAACTATTTTCATGGTTAATATTCATAATTCCGTGAATTCTATAATTTTCATATTTTTCAACCAGGAAGTTAGAAATTATTTGAAGAAATCATCTATTGGAATAATCACATAAATTATTAAAAGTTCAAAAAATCAAACTGAATTTTTTTTTACGAAAATTGAATTAAATTTTTAAAAACTATGATTAATAACAAATAAATGATTTATTGAAATGTTTCCAAAAAAAAACTTCTATGATAAAAAATATAGTCTTGCAGAGGTTGGAATTTTCTTATGATCCCAAAAATATAAGAGCTGAAAAAATCATTGTTATAATTAACATTTTTAATGATTCATACCATTTTTCGCAAAATTGCCTCTAGCAACAACACAAACATTGAAACCACAACCAGTGTAACAACATTTCTGAATTCCACTGAATAAACAATCCGAATCATTTTGACATTTCTTCGACGATTTTTTCGCACAAAAATAATTCATTTGATTTATAGTCGGGCATGTTTTTGTGCTGAAAATTTGAGAGTTTTTGAAAGGTCCGAGGGATCAAATCAATAATCGTTCACCTTTCTGAATTTTGAAATACATTTTCTTCCATACAACATCTCGATTGTTTTGTATTTTCACAACTGAAACCCGAAAAACACGACGAATCAGCTCGACAATCTTTGAAACCGTCCTTGTATTTTTCCGTGCATTGCTTGGCTTTCCTGTATTTTTCATTTCGTTTTTCGATGTTTGCAATAATTCGGGCCAATGGAGACATCGAAGAAGATTCTGAAAATTTGAAATTAGAAAATAAAATTTAGAACGTGACCTCCATTCAAATAGTATTTTCAATTACCTTTTTCCTCCGTAATTTCGATCAAATTTCCAGAACATTCAACAGTTGTTCTTTTAATTGCTTTCAAATATAGACATAGTTTTCTAGTCCGAGGGGAAGAATTCGAAAAAATATCACAAATTTGCAAGAATAACAATAAAAAGAATAAATCTAATTTCATTTCAACAATTTGATGTTTGTGTTTTCTTTTTCAATTATTTTTATTTTCACATTTTTCTTATTATTATTATTATTAAACGGCTCGAGCAAATAACACGATTTTTCTATTATTCTTTTCTTTTTTCGAAAAAATGTGAGAAAATAGCTTTTCATGAATAAAAAAATATTCAGACTTTTAGCAAATCAAAAAGTTTCTATTTGTTCAGATGGATTTTAATAATATTTCCGGTATAAAATGAGAATTCAAGTGATATCTTCACTTTTTCTCGCCACCCTCCAAAGTAAGTTATCTCAACTCACCTAAAAAAAGGTTTGATATTAAACAAAAAAATTGATTTAGTTTCAGAGATGAGATCAATAATTTGTCTTTTACTTCTTGTTGCAATTTCATGGACTCTTTTGGATACTGTAGATTCAGCCGGAGTTCCAGCAAAACGTGTTAAAAGACAATATTATGGTGGATACGGTTATGGTGGTTATGGATGTAATTGTGGAACATATGCACCGTGTACTGCACATGGATATTATGGCGGATATGGATATGGGGGTGGATACGGAGGATATGGGGGAGGATACGGTGGATATGGTGGATATGGATACAAAAAGTAGAGATCTGCTCCTTTTTTTCCACAATTTCTCTGATTTAATAAACTAGTTTTCATATTTTCTTGTTAAAAGTTTGTTCAGAAAAAAAATGTTTTAGACTAGAATTCCTAGAAAAAATTCATTATTCGAGAAACATCTTAAAACTGAAAAACATTTCCTACAGGAGTCATCCCCTGGTTATTATTTTTTATGTGCCGGTGAATTTATAACATTCTAAATAAAAATTAAAAAAATTCAATTACAAAAATATTTTCATTCGAATATTGAATAAGATGTAACAAAGTTCACGCCTAAATATACTTTTACAATTATTACCATTTTTCTTTTTTTTAATTTTTATTAAATTTCTAAAATGCCACGTAAAAGTTCACCTCTCTAATTTTTCAAAGTTTTTTTTAAATTTTACTGTTTCATATTCCACAAAAACAATTTATTCTTCCATATTTTTCTCCGATGAATCATAAGACTCTCACAAAACAAATAATAAAAAACCAACGACTTTCTGATCACATTCCGATAATTTATGATAATTTATCATTATTACAATTATTGCCTCCCGTGTGACGATTTTGCTCTATTTAAAACAACTGCTGTTCCCACCCACTGGTTGGTTGAAAAAACTCTATAAATTCTCTGTCTGAAATTTCACAATTTTCAGTCTAAGTATAACAAATGTGGGCTAAACTTTCGATTCTCCTCATTCTTTCATTGGTTTTCTGTAAGTTTAAATATTTTCGGTTAACTCGAAAATTGTTTTTTTTCAGCTGCATCCACATTGCCAGAATGTGGTGAAAATGAAGAATTAAAATATTGTGGAACACCTTGCGAACCATCCTGTGCTGAACCACATCCAGATGAGTGTTTCCATCAATGTTTGCGTAATCGTTGTCAATGCAAAGACGATTATCTTCGAGATGGAATCACTAAAAAATGTGTGAAATCAGAAAATTGTACCAAGAAAAATTGACTTGTTCAAAACTGACAAAGAACATTTTTAATAAATATTTTTCTATGATCTTATATTTTTTTCTGGTTATGTAAGTCTGGTCAAAATCAAAATTATTTATTCATTGCTATGCAATTAAACCAAACAAAACAAAATATTATGACATACAGTTATTAAAGACACAAAATGAAATATGTATATTAAAAAAAAACATATTATTGTTGTGTAGATTTATGATCAAGAATCGGAGGTTCGATTAGATTTCCAATGAAATCATCATTATGTATTTTTTTCATTGCTGTGACACATTTAATAATTTGTTGAATTCTTGAACCATAATTTGTGATTCCAATACTCGTATAATAATCATGAAGATTATTTGAAATATCATTTTGAAAAGCATCCGCAACTGGTACAACACTGTTTTCAAAATAATGTTGTTCGTTATATTGACAAACCATACATAACATAAAAGCAACTTCAATTGTTGATAATTTTAGTTTACATAACGGTTTTGCAACTTCAGTTATCAAACGATCCGCATACTTTTTATATTCATTTAGAGTGAATCTTCTCTTCTCTTTAGATACTCCTTCAATATCCAAAAATAAAGCATCAAGTTGAATTGCTCTTTTAGAATCAATTATCAGTTTCTGTAAATCAACAAGATAATTCTCTAACTCTTTTTTGGAAAAAACTTACTCTTTCATCGACACATTTTTCACCGAAAACCTGAACAGTCATTTGCAATCTTTCAAGACGATAAAGTGTTTTCCAAACATATTTGAAAACTTTCAATTGTTCAGTCGAATTAATATTTCGAAAAAGCCATGAATGCATCACAAGTTCAGCGATTTGTTTTGAAACATTCGTCCAATGTGGTACCAAAGTATCATAACTTAATCGATTATCAAATTTAATATCTTCTAAATCTTGACCAGCTCGCAGTTTTTCAAGACCAAATGCAACCTTTTGCAAATTGTTTAAATTTCCGAAATCTTCATTAATATTTGGATAATTACTTCGAAATATTCTTTCACATTCACTTCTGATACTTATATTTTTACATTCTTCAAAAATACTGGAACGATATAATTTTTCTTGTAGAGCAATCACACTTGTCGAAGGATAAATTGCATTTTCCTCAATTTTTGATGGTGATTTCATTTTATTATTTTTTGATCGACGACGTTCACTTCCATGTGAATAAACATCTCGATTAAATTGGACATCTGAAAAAATAATAGTTTGTAAAGGGAACACATCAATTTAACTTACTGTCAGTAGTCATTCCAGCTTTCAAACATTTTTGGAATCGACAATGTCTACACGAACTTCTTCTTGTGTTATCCACAATACATTTTCTTGGATCATTCAAACATTCATATTCTAAATTCAATACAATAAATCGTCGATAAAAAGCAGCACATGCTCGACAAGCCATCACACCAAAATGTACACCGTGTGCTTTATCACCACAAACTTGACATAAGCAAGTTTCGGCTTCAATTGTGGTCGGATTTGAAATAATATGAGAAGTTGGAAATTGTGCAACTTTCATTTAAAATCTGAAAATCAAGAGGATTGGAAAAAATAGGTATGAATAGTCAAAAAAGAAATTAGCAAAAAAACGTCGAAACATTTGTTAAAAATAAAAAAAAAGTATTTTGATAAATGGAAAAATGAAGCTTTTGACTTGAATAAATTGTCATTTTAAAAGTACCGTCAACTCTTAGGCTCCGCCCATTTACGCGAGAAATTAGGTCGGATTCAGATGTTATCGTGTATTTTCATGAAGAAACTCGACGGAGGGTTGTAAATGTTGAAAATACGATAGAGATTTTGGACAAATTTATTGTTATTTATTGAGACACGCGTTTTGAATAAACAAATAATCGCAACAATTTGGAATAATAGAAATTATGAAAGATTAATCGCATTGTGAAAGATCAATGGCTGATATTGAAAAGGATTCTTTTTGAAACCCTACTGTTCCCGCGCTTTTCAAACTTTCTGAGTTTATTCTTTGTTTTAGCAATTTTTTCGAACTACAGTTTGCTAAAAACAGATGATGGTAGCGTAAACCAAGAACTAAACAATTATCAATCTACCTCAGGACCGGTGGGAATTGAAAAAAACAAAAATGTATTACCAACTGACTTGTGAGCGTGTGTTTCTAAAAATCCACTGTTTCAAAACTCCTCAATTTCTCCAAAACTGGCTATGATGGATCTCCAGAACGTTTCCCAAGTTCGCTTTGAGATACACTAATGGATCAGATAAAATTTAGAGATTTAATTGAGGAACATGTCCATAGAAGGTTTTTTGTCTCACTCAAGATCAGCAACACAAAAAAAGGGTTTATCTGATTTTAATGAAAAAATTAAAACAATGGATGAAATCGAGCTACCGATTTCAATGTTTCAAATATTTAACTAATTCATGTTACATTTTGTTACTTGATATACATTACTGATATCTGAAAAAATATCTCAACATTCTGAAAACACACTTCTGTGTGTTTTCAGAATGTCTTACGAATTGGGGTTCTGAACTGTGAATAATTTGGAAACAAAACGTAAAACACGACTTTTGTTTTTTCATTGTCATACATATTAAAAATGGCAACGAATTAAAACTTTTTAAAACTTAACAAGGTGAAGTGTCAAGACTTCCAAAATTCTTTTGAAACTGGATATAATAGATCTCAAAAACGTTTCCCTAGTTCGTTCCAAGATAAAGTAGAGGATGAGATATAGTTCGGACACTTTTTCCAATAACGTGTTCGAAAGACGGTGCGGTGAGTTTTTTTTCGATTCGGTCAAGATCGGTGTATGAAAGCAAGTTGTTATCTGATTTCAATGAAGAAAGCTTGAACTACTCCGGAATTTGCACACTCAGATGAATTTCGAGATAATTTCATAGAAAACGGTCTCTCAAAATACTGAAACTCATGAAACTTAAATATCTTTTTATTTCCGTCCAGAAGGAATCACAATTAGGTTTTACTATAAATGTATAGATATTCCAAACAAAAAATGATCAGACCTGTGAATATGCAATTAATCAAATCAATAAATTTTAAACTGTTTGAATTATCTTAAAATAATATGGAAATAGCAATTGAATTTGCAATTAGCGCTCTCATTCTTCACGAAATACTAGAACTTGGCAAATGACATTACCGTTCATTTTTTCAAAGATAGAAATCAAAAATGACGTGAGTAGCAAAAAAACCGAAATTGTGTATTCACCTAGACACTTACAATCTATGTGAAGATCAGTGGCGAGTGTCTAACGGTGTCGGGTAATACCATAATCCTATTTCCTATTTCTAAATGCACTTTGAAAGTTTTCAATCTGAAGTTTTTAATATGGGGTCTTAGGTGGATTTCTCAATTTATTTCAATTTATATTTTTTTGAGAACATTTTGAGCAGACAGAAAAATAACGATTTAAAAGAACTTTCGAAATCGAATTGTGTTTAAAAAAAGAGGGGGAGGGGGTGTAAGATCACAAAATCTCAAACGTCACAGTTGTTTTCCAATATTAAAATCCCTGATTTTACATAGCTTTTTCCTCGACTAGTTATAAATATTAAAAACAAATCCATGAACTTTACATTCAAGCTAATGCCTATGGAACTTTCAATCTATACGCCGATATTAATTTATGGAAAGTTGTTTTTAGGATTTTGAGAGTTCATTGATGGTTTCACTATTTTGTAGGAAGATTAGTTTTTACTATTCAAATGACAAGAGATTCTAAAACTATGAATTGAATTCAAACTCAAAAATGTATAAATGAAAACTTAATTCTATCAGATAACAATGAAAATGATAATAAAAAAAATAAGAATTAAATAATTAAAATTCTCATACACTAATAATAACCAACAAAAAAGAAATGACCGTCCATTTTGGGGGATACGTTTATCTTCCCAAAAATCTACAAAATTTGAAAAGGACAAGAACAACTTCAGGATCTCTCATCTAAAGAAATCTTGATGTTCCGCCAACACCTAAACATGTATCAAATTGAAAGATCTTTGCGATACTCGAAAACGGTAGGAACGTGGTTGTTTTGATGAGAATCCAGGATAATTTTCAATTTCATGTTGAAATAAGAGGATTTCGGAACATTTTTATATTTATTTAAAAAAAACGTTTTTTTTTCAAAAAAAAGGAACAACTCATTTCTATGTTCCAAATCTGAAAAATTAATTTTCCAAATATAGAAAGATAAATCTTTAAATTCTGAACAAAATAATAAAAGTGAAAACTGTACAGTCTTCTGTATTATCTCTTCCTGGTTTCTATTATTTTATATTCAATTTTTAATGCAAGAAAAAAGATAAGAAAAACTACCGTAATCCAAAAGCAGAACAAGTTCAAGATATGAGAAAAAGAAATCACAAAACGAGAGAAAAATGTTATGAGGAATGGGCATTTAAGAGACATTCTGGTTCATTTTAATCAGTCAGAATATAGTGAGAACGAAAGAGAAGAGACGAGAGACAAACAGACAGAAAGTGATCTTACAAAGCATTTTCTAGTGGCATTCTGATTTGTTATGTAGAAAGAAAATATGGATAAATAGTCGAGGGAATCGGAAAACAAGGAAGTGGAGAGAAAATGAAGATTTGGGGTGGTATTTTGTTATTCAAACTTTTTCTGCAGGTCCCAATTTTTCATTCGTTTCAAAATACTGGTTGAAAATATGATTTGTTCCATTGTTGTATAGACTATTTCCGTTGAAAAATGATAAGAACAATTTGACTAGAAAACAGAAAACGAAAACTTGTATGCTAACTTATGAAAATCCAGAAACCATGTTGATTGAAAACTTGTTTTTCTTTCTTTTTATAACAAATAAAGGGATTTTCGAAAATCAAGAGATATGAAACTGGTCCAAACGAAACATCAATGACAATCCCCATTTTATCATTTTTATAATGTAGTATGCTTCTAGATGTAAAAAATAAACCTTATTTGCATACCATCAAAAATTTGGATAGAAGGACTAATAAAAGTAGCAAATCACAACATGTTACAAAGACCACCGAAATCAAATTAGAGAGATAATGTTGAAAGGAGAGTACAGAGAAATATACATTCTATAAAAAGTGGCAACAAAGTTCACTTTGATTCAAAATTTTTTTCATTTGTTCACACGGCATAAATTGGAAGAAAAAGTGGATGACAAAAAATAAAAACAGAAATGCATAGCATCGTGAAAGTTCCAGAAATATCAAACTAGAAAAACGTTTATCACGGTGAAAGTGCTTTATAACATCACATATCATTCAAATCATTTAGGCTGGCGAAAAATGCAATAATACAGAATTTTTAGGAATGTTAAAAATGGCCATACAGCTCACGTTTTTTTAATGGAACCAGAATGCAATGATTTTTTAATTAGAAATGCTAACTTTTTAGCCAAAATTTCGAAGATTTTGTGTATAGAAAAAAATAACATTAAAAGTGTTTAGAAAAACAAGTTGAAAATTATAAAAATCAAGGGCAATCAAGGCGAAAGACATATAATCATAGTTTTTGGTGTTTGGTGAAACGTTTTCGAGGTTTTTCTTTTTGCCATCTCTTTTCTCGAGAATTTTCTATTATTTTGTTCTAAAACAAAGAGCTTGAAATTTGGTTAAGTATGAAAAATTTAAGCATTTTTTGTTTAAAAAAAAACGAAAAATGTTTTTGACGTTGCACAAAACCACAAACCATTTTGAACTTTGACTGTGCCTGGAGCGCATTCACTTTTTTCTCCTAGGTTTCAACTCGTCTGTGTTTTCGAGAAAAAACATGGGCTGAGTTGCTACTAGAATTTTTTCTAAAACTGGAACCGTTCAGGAGCACCTTATTGCTATCAATACCAAGCAAGATTCCCTGATGGAGCACCAACCCTTTAATGAGAGATAGATTATAAAAGAAAACAAATAAAAAAATTCAAAAACAAACTGGAAATCGCGTGCATAAAACTATCTAATGCTTTAAACATAGTAATTTATGAACAACTTTCTTTTAACATCAATAGTAAATATGAATTAAAAACTTTACCCAATATTTTTCAATGAAGCTCAAATCTCACCTGTTAATTTTTCTCCCCCCCCTCCCAAACCTCAAAATAAACTAACTTGACTTGCTCGTTCCGTGAAAAGTTGTTGATATCTTTGAATGTCCTGTCCAAACGAAACATCTTTATGTTCGGAAGCCTGAAACTTCTACATTCTTTTTCTCAAAATTTTCGCCTATTCTTAAACTTACATTAGAAAATGAGAATTGTGGAATTTATGGGATCCCTGCATTCTGTGACGGTTGTCTCTGAAACAATAAGAAAATTAAAAAATGTACCAAATCACCCCATTAACTTTTTCTGGGCTCAAAAAAAACCACTCAAAAACCAGAATAAAAACAACAAATAAAAAAGTCGTGCAAAAAAAAAAGAAAAGCGAAACAACGATACTCCGCGTGCGCGTTGTTTAGCGTGTTTATTTTGTTGTTTTATTGCAGGGTAGACGAGAGAGTGTGGGAAATAGAGAGAGGGTTAGAGAGAGAGAGATATATATATACATGTTTTTTATTTGAAAAGACATTATTGATTGAACGTTTTTTTCGAACTTAATCATTTTTCTGGTTTTTTCAATGGGGTGATTTGGTACATTTTTTAATTTTCTTATTTTTTTTAGAGACCACCGTCACAGAATGCAGGGGTTTCATCAAATCCACATTTGTCATTTTCTGATGTAAGTTTAAGAATAGTCGAAAATTTTGAGAAAAATAATGTAAAAGTTTCAGGCTTCCGAACAAGAAGATGTTTCGTTTGGATAGGACATTCGAAGATATCAAAAACTTCTCACGGAACGAGCAAGTCAAGTTAGTTTATTTTGAGGTTTGGGGGGGGAGGGGGAGGAACAAAACTAACAGGTGAGATTTGAGCTTCATTGAAAAATATTGGGTAAAGTTTTTCATTCATAATTACTATTGGTGTTTAAGGGAAGTTGTTTATGAATTACTATGTTTAAATGATTAGATAGTTTTATGCACGCGATTTCCAGTTTGTTTTGAATTGTTTTATTTGTTTTCTTTTATAATCTATGTCTCATTAAAGGGTTGGTGCTCCGTCATAGAATCTTGCTTGGTATTGATAGCAATAAGGTGCTCCTGAAAGGTTCCAGTTTTAGAAAAAAAGGATTATGTTAGTCAGAAACATTTATCTGCTCAATCTGACCTATCAAAAAAAATCAGAAGCATAAATAGTTGATTTATATTTCGCATGACCTTGTGTTGAAATGAAGTGTATATTTTGTAGCCACATCAAATCTGATTTTGATGATCAGCAACACTTTGTTCTATATAATTATGTGAATTTAGAAATCTTGTTAAAACTTTTTATTTTGAAAAAAAAACGATCCCTACAAATTTATTCGCGGAAAAAGTTCATTTTTTTATTTAATAAACACCCGTTACAAAAATATTCCAAGTGAATTTGAAAAAAATCACAATTTCAAGACCAATACCAAAATAATACAAAAATTAGATATTTACATATGCGGAGTGATTCGCTTCAAATTGATGAACCATATGAAAGTGAGTGAGAAGAATACCATTGCTTTGGCAATCCATAATGGTCCAATACCAAAATACGTGAAGAATTCGCTAGAAAAGTATCATTAGGCTACTTAATTTAGACACTAAATACTCACGTTGCAAAAACAGGAGTAACCATAAAAACAATATCATCAATAACAGTCATTGCTCCTTGTGCAATACTTTGATCAACATTTCCCAAAATTTTCGAGTAAATTGTATCAAGAGATGTATGCATCAGTGGAATTGATGGAGCTGATAAAACTACAACAACAACTAAGAAAAGCCATGGACTTGCAGCCACTGCACCATCACACCAACTATAATCTAGAATATTACATCCAGACCGAGTAGTTTCTGAAAATATTATAATTTTAATACTGATCTCTCTTGATTGTTGTATATTTTTTACCATTCCACGGAGCAACTGGACTACTTGTAAAACTAAATGGATAAGTGATAACATAAACTGAACCCGAAGCCAATGTTGCAATCAAATAAACATATTGTTGTGGAATTAGTGTTCCAAGATTTCCAAAAATATAAAATAGAAGAACACCTAATGACATAACACCAAAACTGATCATAATAACTGCACCAGCTTGAACAGTTTCTTCGCGAGTCCATCCATATTGAACCATCAACAAGATTGACATGAGACTGAAAATAAAATTATTCTTCAATTTTTGGAATTCCAGTTCTAATATGTTCTATTCCTGATTTTCCAAATTGTTGTGAAATCTTACGTTTGCATGGTTGCGTGAGAAAAGACTCCTCCAACTTTACACGCCAAACAAACAAAGATCAATGTCCAATCCATACTTGATTTTCTTAATTTCATCCAAGTCATTTTAATTTTTTCCCATGAGAAAACTGAAGGTTGATCCAAATCGCTTCCAACTGCAAAAAAAACATAATAGAAACATCTCGATGAAGATAAGCATCAAAACCTACCCGATTCATCATCTTTCGAACGATCCTTGTCGACATCGTGTAAAAAAAATAACACACAAAAATTGAGATGATTGAAATGAGAAATGAAAACCATACTGGTGCCGAATAAATATGGAACTTTATGCCGGGAAGAATTTCGAAACCAGGATATGGAATTGCGGAGAAAATTAGTTGGAGTACTGAAAATAATTAATTAAATTATCAAGAATGGACATAACCTTCAAAGTTTTTTATCTTGATTATGTTTTGTGAGCTTTGCTCTCCCCTTATTAAAAAAATGTCAAACATTTTTGACCTTGATGATTCATGAAGATTATAAATACCCTCTCAATTATTGCATAAATCAATCATCCATAAAAATACCACCCAACAAAACACTTACACGGTCCAACAATGATCGACACCACAACACTTAAACCAATTGTTGCAAAAGCACGTGGACGATCACGACCTGTTGAAAACATTGCAATATATGCTCGAAGTACTGTACAAGCACTATTAGCTATTCCCAATATAACATATACAGACATCATAACATAACGACGACCGGATGGAAAATATTCAACTGATAAATAAAGACAACAAGCAGCAAGTGAGATAAAACGACTTGTGAGCAATGGAATTCGAACTGATTGAGATTTATAACTCCAGAATGAAAATACCATTGCGAATATTGCATGGGCACATTTTGAAACTGAAGTTGCATAACCAAAAAATGTTGCTGTTGCTGAACGATCTATCTGAAAATGTTACAATTTTTACTAAGATCTTTAATTTTCCAATTTGTGTTATTTTCTGATTTTTCTTCCTTTCATAGTTTGTTTCATTTATGAAACACAAAAGTACACCACAATAAACATCAATTTTAATTGTTATGTATTTTGGATTACTTTTTGTCGCCTGGTTTTCGGCAAAAAACTGGTTACGGTGATAGTTTGAAAAAATGTAATTTGGCCGATTTTGAAAATGAGTTTTTTTGAGATTTACACTTCCTTGTATGATATTGTTGGGATTTGTTGTATTGGGAATTAATATCTCTTTTTAAATATAAAAACAGGAAGTCATAGATTATTTCTAAAGAACTGGGCTAGATCCTATTTTTATCTAGGATTTTCTAAAAATCAGACAAACTTAGATTTTTTCAGACATGTGAACTTGATAAAAGTTGTTCAACTAGTCAAATTTTTCTGCTCTGAAATGAAAATTCAGATCGATCCCGATTCAGACAAAGAACTGACGACCAGTCTTGCCTTTCACTAGATTCTCACACCCCCCAACTCACTTCACTCATATATGGCCATTCTCCAATTCCAATCACCGAATTTTCCACGGCATTCAATGCTGAAATAACTCCAGCAACAATGATCGCATTCCAATTTGTCGATTCCAATTCCGTGATTCGACTATCTTTTCGTATTGATGGTCTCTTTTCCATCATTTCAATATCTCGTTTCATTTTATCCTTCAATTTCATTTTATTTTCAGAATATTGTATAGAAAGTAATGAAACAAATGCAAATTCAAATATTTTTTATACGGGAAGAGTTAATCTGGGAAGTGGGGGCGGGAATAAACCATGAGTCACAACAAAATAGAAATAAAAATAAAAAGAAGGTGGAGAACGAACGGATAACTAGTTTTTCAACAACAAAAAATTTGGAGAAAACATAAGTAGAACGGAGTTTCATTTTCAAATTATAATAATAATGAATTTACGCTTCGAGTTGTCATGGCAAAATATTTGTTTTTGCACTTTTGTATTTAGCGAGGAAAAAAAGAAAAAAAAAGAAGTGCGCAATGTCTGAAAATTTGTCGAATGATGCACTTTTAGTAAAATGCACTAGCTACTGTAGGACTTTATTTATAGGAGAGAAAAGATTTACAAAATTTGATTGTGGTTTATTTGGAAAACAGGATTTGTGTTATTTTGAGAAAATTGCAATCACTTGAGTGTTGATCCGAAAAACCGTGATTTGTGACAAAATTCACATGAGATTAAAAGTTCAATCGAGAAATAAATTTTTATTTTCAAAAATTCAACAGTAGAAAAATAAAATGAAATTATTCTCCTCATTAATTTTTGAATTTAGTTTTTTTCGCAAAAATTATTTTAATATAATTTTTTTTTCAGAAAAATATTTTCAAACTGAAAACTGATTTTTCTGACGACTGACTTTAACATAAATAATAACACTTAAATAACAACAAACATGAATCACCAAAAGAAGAATAAATATCTGCATCAAAAACCTTGAAAACATCCAAAAAAAATGATCACAAACCACAAAAACTCTCACTTTGTGGGGATTCGTTAAATTGGGTTGAAAAAGTGTATGTTTTTTTGGCATTCGTTTCAAGTTCGAAATTTGAATTGATGTTTTAAAATGTTTGTTCTTAAAAGAAAATGCTGTAACTATTTAACAAAAGGTCTCAGTTTTTCTTTTAGAAAAATAAAGAAAAAATTATTGATCAATCAACCAATCTTTTTCCACAAGCAAGAACAGGATCAATTTGTATTTTGTAGTTGAAAAAAAAACAATTCAAAAAAGGTCAGAAGACAGAGAAAAAATATAAACATTATTTTTCCCTTCGAATCATATCAGGTTACATGCCACCAACGTTTTCTTCGCCAAATTTTCCCTAGACCAGAAATCATTTTTTTCAAAAAAAAAACATAAAAATAAAATAATAACAGAAAAGTTTTTGTTTGTTTTCAAACGATAAAAACAAAGGAAAATAATGAGGAAGTAATACGAAATTAAATTTTTCTGGACAAAATTTCAGATTCTACACAAAACACAAAACACGGAACATTTAGGTGAAAACTCTTGAAAGGCTGAAAATAAAAACCAATTCGGAAAAAAAATTGAGTTTTGTTAGAAACTTCTAACTAACAATTAACTCCAAATAAAAAGAAACTTGGTGATCAAATTTGAGCACATGTTTTATGTTTTCGTTGGGAAATAAAAAATGATACAAAATTTCCGAAAACATCCTCTGACAATGAGTTTTTTCCAACTAATTTTTTTGTATTTGTTTTTTCTTCATGAATAGTAAACGACGAGTTTATTTGAACAGCTCAGCTCATCCAAAAATTGTATTTACAAGAATTTTTAAGAAAAGCTAATGTAAGCCTTAATTGTTGTGGCAACAATCAAACCGTATTTTCCTCAGAGTTTTCCTCATTCAATTTTCCCTTGTAATTTATTCATATTTTCTGAATTTTCAATGAAAAACGTAATTTTCATTAGAAGATCATAGTCTAGTCACAAAATAATTAAATTCAAGTGAGCATCTTGGAATATTTTTAAAAGTACAAATTCTGGATTCACAGACGCGTGTCTTTATTATGTAAGTAAAGTGCTACCATATTTTTGATGTACAATTTTTGAGACTCTAAAATGGCATTTATTTGAAAAACAACTCAAGTCATAGATTTTGTTTTCTGAAAAATAATCTGACCGAGCATCTGAATTCACAGGCTACTTTTATACTCGTACGGAAATTTTGAAAATGTGATTTTTCAAAATTTTTTCTGGCTTTGCTTTTCTGATCAGGAATCACAAAAATTTCACATTTCCAATTATGATGGAACAAATATCTGAGATCTGAGATCTGGAACAGAATACATTTGGTTTTGTATTTTGATCCGTATCTGATAGAAATAACTCTGAACTTTCAACGTTTATCTCATTTGTCTTGATAAATTCTCGGTATGTCCTTTCTTTCTATCTCCGGTTGTCCAGCCTCGACGTCTTTACCATAACAGGAACAGTTATCAATTAAAAAAAAGTACAATTTTTATTGAGATTTTTGTCTTGTATACTGTATAATATACTTTGAACCACTACGTAAAGCATACCGTAGTTTTTGTGCTTCTTAGATTCTCCGCCCAAAACTTAAGGTATAAATGCGTCTAAAAACAACAGATTTATTATCATTCAGAACTTTGAGAAATTCTCTCTCTGACTTGTTCAAAATAACAAAATCACTGAACCGTATTTGATAAGTTCGAGTTCTAAGTTTTGCATGACGCATTTCTCCTCTTAAAATCTTTATAAATCAAAAGCAGTGTCAAATTTCATCTGGCTGGAATTGCAGATCAAAAAATGTTGTTTTTGAAATTCGACCCATTTTAGTCATTTTCTCTTTATCTCCCATTTTTAGAATAATTGTATTATGTGGCGGTTCAAAAGAAGTATTGCCAGAATTTCAATTTTTGCCAACTTCATTATACGAGTTCAAAAATTTCTCATTTCAAGAAATGTTTTCTATTTGATACATAGAAGTGACGATTTCTGAAGTTTGGTTTAAATCTTTCAAAGTCTGAGAATTAATTAACGGAAATCGAAAATTATGAGCCATTAATTAAATTTCTTCTAGAAAATCCTATATCTGGAAGATCTTTGGCAAGAAAAAACAACGTGACACGATTTCTAAACGAACTAACTAATCCAAGTTTTTCTAAGAATCCAAACTTCGGCCTCATTCAATTCCATTGTCTAGCTGGAAAAGGATTAACATTCAAACTTAAGTTCTTAAGATTTAGAGCATGTTTTTGATCAACGTCACATTATATTCTTATTTAAAGAGTTCATTCGGGTCTATTAAATATTAATTTCCTAGAAATCTGAAAATGAAGAAAAATACATCATTATTTTCATTTCTTGGTCCATATGGATGGGGTTGCTGTCTATATTTACTCGGACTTGTTACTTATTCATTTTTTTTAGGAGTGGGCGGGCGGTTCTCTTTCAGACTAACTCAAATTATTTCATTTGGAAATATTGTGCAGAATGAGCTTTTTTTTGATCACTGTACCTGTTATTTTTTTGCAAAAAATACTTTTGTTCACTCGGGTGCTTCTATTGTTCAGAGTTCTTCAAATTTATTCCAACCTTTTTTCTCAGAAATTCTTTCAGATTAAAATACACATGTTATTTTTTTTTTTGAAATCGGGGATCAGAGACCTATTGGAAAAAAAAAATATAATTCTTGAAATTTTTTCATTGAATGGTCGAAGATTTCCAAAAAAGAATTAAAAAATTCCAAAATATTTCAACGTCATGTTTATTCTTCCTCCTCACACTCCTCCTTTTTTGTTTTCGAAATTCCAAAAATAATCAACAATCCTAATCCTCTCACAATCATATAAAACTGACCAAAATTTCAAAAATGATTATAGTTACAGAAATCATGATTTCTCTTACACTCAAAACATATCTTGGCATGTTTTTATTCCTTCTCTCATTAACTGGTTTGGTTGTGAATATTGTGGTTTTGGTACCTGTCTTCAAATTGGCTTTTGTCTTCAAAAAATCACCGATCTATGTGATCTCAATGGTGAATATTTCAATCGATGTTATCAATTTGATAATGGCAACTTTTTATATGGCACCATCGATTATTTTTGAGGTTTGTTAGTGAAGTTCTTGAATTGGGCCAAAAAAGAATGAGCAGAACACGGTGATACTTTGTTTTATATGGCACCATACCCCAAGTTCACTGAAGCTCTGTAAAGTCCTCTGAGCCAAGCAGTCATCCTCAAAAACCAGGTCCAGTTCGAAATTTGCCAGTTCTTTTTTTCAAAAAAATGTTCGTGCGAATTTTCAAACTACGAAGTTCTCTAATCCCAATTAAACAACACACATTTTTTCATTTAAAACTAGAAATTTCTTGGAAATATTATTTATAATGAAACTTGCAGCAAATATTAATAAACGCTCCTTTTTTGGAGGATTTCTAAAAAATTTAAATTAGAAAACACAAAAGACACGTACACCGCCTTCAAATCTCTATATTTTTAGACATACATTTTTGGTCCGGAGAAAAATGCGACAATTCCAAAACTTCTTGGTTCGCTTTTCATGTTTTGCTGGTATTTGGGATCAATTGCACAAATGATAATGGCAATAAATCGTCTTGTTGTTATTTATTATCGTCGAAATGATCTTTTTACTCGACACAATCTTTTGATTCTTTTCGCAATGATAACTCCAATTTGTATTTTTATGACTTATATGGCTCAATATGGTTTTCCTTGTTGTGCATTTGTTTTTGATCAACAAGTTTTATCCTATTCATACTTTCAAATTGATGATCTTCCAAATTATCCAAATCAAATAATTGATCTACCATTGAATATGTCAAGTACAACAATTGCATTTATCAGTTATTCTTTGATTGTTTGGACTGTTCGCAAATCATCAAAAGGAGTTGAGTCGTCTTTGAGTAATATGCAAAATCGAAGATCGAGAAGAAATCGAGAATTGGCGTAAGTTGAATTGTATAACGATTGTTTACCTCAACAAAATAACGGTTTTCAGATATGCGATGCAATTTTGTTTCATCTCAATGTTCTATACTTTTTCATGGGTTTGCTTCCGTTTATTCCCAGTTTTGATTGGTAATAATGGTCTTGAATGGTTTGTAAGTATCTCAACTGCTGTTACTATAAATAGTAGTGCAAATGCGATTGTATATTTGATAAGTAATCAAGAAGTTCGAAAACATGTTGTATTCACACGGAAGGAATTATTCAAACGTGTTGTTGAAACATCAAGTAATGCACATCATTCAACTGATGTTCCAAGAAGTACGGCACTTTCTAGTTAGTTTTTCTCAATTATTTTTTCTTAACTTTTCAAATAAAACATATTTCATGTTCTACAGCCGTTCAAGCCAAATACTAATTACAAATATTTATTTCAAACTACACTTTATTCAAACATATCTTTTCACAATAATTATTCAAAGGATTATCAAAATGCGAATATTTACAAAATAAATTTCTAATCAGATTTAATTTGAATAAACATGTGTAATCAAAATGTGTTTTTGTTCAATTTTCAGAATCGCGACATTTAATGCCCTAAAAACATCATGGTAAACGAATCGAAAACAATACGGGTTTCGTTTTAATTATGTAGAAATTGAATAAATGTTTTGTTTTTAAAAATAACTAATGTACTTTCAGGGAAGTAAAAAGTATTTTATCATATTCTTGTTGAACTAGAATTTGGATGAACCATACGGAATAATTGAGACGAGGAAATATTTTTGAAATAATTCCGAACATCTTGATTCCATAAAATGAAAATTGAAGCATTTGTTGAACAATATAATATATCGAGTAAAACCGGAATTATAGAAAGAAGTTCAATTTCAGCAAATATTGGAACCAAACGAAATGAAAGCCATACACAAGTATATGTTAGAGTTATCATGGAATAATGTAATGAAAACCTGTTTTAAAATTAACGTCAAGTTTAAGTTAGTTAGAAAAAATCTTACAGTAAATCTTTTTTCTTGGATGCATTCATTATTCCAGATTGATCACCAACTTTATTTTTTGTTTTCATGAATTTGATCAAAATCATTAAATAACAAAATGTCGTGATAGTTGTTGATGTAAAATTCAAAGGAATATCAATAAACTTATTAGATTTATTGATAACATTTGGATTTATGTTTGGATAAGCAATTGATGATATATTTGGATCATAAATAACAGGACAACATTCAAAATAAAACTGTGATATATAAGTTAGAATAATAGATATGAGCATTATCAATAGCATTGTTATGATCGTTGACTTTCTGGTTATCAAATAACTTAATTTTGGGTAACAAACAAAGATAAAACGGTTGAAAGACAGTGCTATTTGGGTTAATGAACCTTGATACCAAGTGAATAGAAACACTGTGGCAGAAAACTGGATTATTTTCGAAGATTCTGATATTTGCTGAAAAGATTTTTTCTGATTCTGAGCATTTATGATCGTTTTTATGTACATCTTTCATAACTCCAAGTGTCAGGAAAACAAGAACTAATAAATGATCTATAAAATCAGTGAATATATTAACAAAAGCAATTATATAAACTGGGCTTTTTGTTTGCATAAATACTAATTTGAAAACTGGAAAAATGACAATAACATTTAATAGAAATCCAGAAACACAACAGGACCCCACGAATACGCCTAGAATTTGTTTGATCATTTTTGTTTTGTCCGATTTTTTTTTTTAAATATTCTAATTTAAACCAAATCCATTCCCTGTAGAGTTTTGTTTTTCATTTTTTCTGAACTTTTTCGATTACTGTAGCTGAACATCATTTTTTTCCCAAACTACGGGTTTCCAACTTTAGAAAGTTTGCTCGAAAAAATGTTTTTCGAAAATGCTGCAAAGTTTCCGAAAGTAAGTTATTTAATGTAAAATATAATAACAAAAACAAGAGAAAATCAGGAATCAATTTTTTTTCTTTATTATTGTTTATTAAAAAGGTAGATTTTTAGGATTATTATTTTCAGTCATATTCTCGTTGAGATCGATCTAGGTTGAACTATATAAAATAACGGAGAAGTGGGTATAGTCTTGAAATAATTTCGAACATCTTGATTCCATAAAAGGAAAATTGAAGCATTTGTTGAACAATATAAAATATCAATAAACATAGGGAATATAAAAATAATATCATTTTCCGCAAAAAGAGGTATCAGACGAATAGTTGTCCAAACACATGTATATGTCAGTGTAATCAATGAAAAGTGAAGAGCAAATCTATTTTGAATATTTTTTTAAAAGCTCCAGAAAATACCACAAAACCCTTACAGTATATCTTTGTTTTTCGATGTTGTTAAATGTCCAACACTCCCACTGACTCTATGTTTTGTTATCATTGAATTAATCAAAATCATTGAATAACAGAATGTTGTTAGAGTTGTTGTGGAAAAATTGAGAGGAATATCAATGTACCAATTAGATTTGTTAACTAAGCTTTGTGTGTGGTTTGGATAAGCAATTGTTAATATCTTTGGGTCATAAATAAGAGGACAACATTCGAAGTAAAATTGGGATAAAAAAATGAAAGCAAGCGAGATGAATAAAATAAAAAACATGGTTTCCACAGTTGATTTTCTGGTTATTAAATAACTCAATTTTGGAGAACAAACAAAAATAAAACGATTCAGAGACAGTACAATTTGAGTGAGTGAACCAAGATACCATGCAAACAGGAATAATGTGGCACAAAATTGTATATATTTCGAAATGTCTGCCAATTTCTGAATTCAATCATTGAGCTTTTCATTATTTCTATTACTGTTTTACATCATTCAAAAGTCCGAGAATCAAAGAAATTGCGATTAATAAAATATTGAAATTATCGGTGATGATATTAACAGATGCAATTATGTAGACAGGGCTTTTGGTTGACGTAATTGCCAATTTTATCACTGGTAAAACCACAATCAAATTTATGATAAATCCAAACACGCAACAAGATCCTAAAAATATTACGAGCATTTTCATCATTTTTGGTTGACTGGAAGTGCTTTCGCATAGACAGGCCTAATCTAAACTTATTCCCTGTAGATTCGTTTTGTTTTCCAATTTTTCGAACTCGGAAGTACAGTAGCTAACGTCATGATGTATGTATGTTACAAATGAAAAATACTGTTCATTTTTGGGTTTGATCATGGAATCTCGGGATCTCAATTTTCTGAGTTTTTTAATTTCCGAAAAATCTATGTTTTTTTGAATTGTTTTCAATTTCCATTCAAATACAGAATCTTGTTATTTGCATTGCCCTTTCAATTCACCGAGGAAAGTGAATGGAATGAAAAACAATAATTTATTCATAACAAAAATGGAAATGCAAAAAACTGTTATGGAGATATTTTTATCTTCGTTTTCTCTAATCGGTATTAGTTCAAATATATGTATTACTAAATCAATGTACAGTTTGGCTTTTAGTTCGACAAAAAATCCAACATATGTCATTCTATTTTCGAATATTTTTTTCGATACTCTGAACCTTTTTGTTATTCTTGTTAACTTCATATTGTTTAACATTTTGAAAGTGAGTTCAGAATATGAAGCAAAGCAGTGCAGAATATAATTTAGATCAATGTTATCAATCAATTACTATCAGATTTTCTGAGTTATTCATTCGTTTTCAGTTTATATTCACGAGCATTGAGACATATATTAATGTCGATAACTCGTGTAATTATGGTATGTTGTAAAGAAAAATCAAAACTCCTAACAAACGATATAATATTTGTGATGTTTTCTTTTCTATTACCACTTTCGATATTTCTAACAATAATTACGCAAAACACAATCCAATGCTGTCAAATAAATTACAATTCTAAATCGTTATCCTTTAATTATTTACAATCAAAAAATAATCTAAACTATTCAAATCTATTTATAAATATCCCTTTGAATTCTATTACTATATTAGTTTGCCTCATTTCTTATTTCCAAATATTTCTGTCAATAAACAGAACTCGCTTTTGTGTTCCTCGAGATTTTCAAATTCCTGCGAAATTACATAATGAAATATCATTATCGTTGTATTGTTTTGTAAACTCAATGATGTATATAATAACTTGGTTTACATTTCAAACTGTTCCAGAAATATCAAAATTTTCTAACTGGAACTTCATAATTATGATTTTTGAAATAATGTATTGTTCTGTGAATTCAGTAACCTTTTTATTTTTTCACAAAGAAGTTAGACTAAGAAAATCTTCTCAGCCAACGATGTAATAAAGCTTTTGTACTAAAAAAATTTATGTATGAAAATTGTGAAATTATTTTTTTGGGCAATCGCTCAATTTAATACATCCATGTAAGTGACGAACAAATCCATCATCACATTGGCATTTATTCATAACACACGCCAAAACACAAGCTTTTGGATGTGGTTCTTCACAAGTTGGTTCACATCGAGTTCCACATGCGCGGAAAACTTCATCCTTTGGACATTTCGATGTTGCTTCAGTGCATTGAAGTGGTTCGACACATTCACCATTGGTGTTTCTGACAAATCCTTTCTTACAATCACAAGTGTTTGCAATACAGTTCATTGTGCAAGGGAACTGAATTATATGATTGATTGATAAACTTAAGTTAATAAGTTTTTGAATTGGAGCCAAATTATCAATTACGACAAGTTCGAAAATAATGTGTTTATATCCGACGTTTCGGTACTTATACCATCATCAGGGACTCAAACTTGGGTAATTAAACCTTATTTTCGAACTTGTCGTAATTGATAATTTGGCTCCAATTCAAAAACTTATTAACTTAACATCTACAATGCGACTAATCAACACGTTCCCCTTGCAATTGATTGATAAACGTTATTTGATATCTAGGTCTAAACTTACTGGTGTGAATCCACATTGTGGTTCACACGTATCGTGACATTCCACAAGTTGTTCATTCTTTTTACATTTTGGTGCAGCTCCAGCTTTCAATGCTCTCTTCAATTTTGTTTTTGCTGTAATTTTATGAAGTGTTTCTGAATTGGGCCACTTTGATTCAGAAAACTCACGACAATCGGAAGGTTTGATGCATTTCTTTGAGTTTTTATCGCGCAAGAATCCAGCTTTACATTGACAAACATTTACCAAACATTGTTCAGTACAGAATGGATATTCAGGAACATCACAAGATGGTTCACAGGCAGTTCCGCATTCTTCAAGTTGCTCATTTTCTCCACACTTTGGTGGTTTTGGAGCTGAAAGTTTTTGCAAAACAATTTTTAATCTCCATAAAAACTATTTACAAGAACCCATTCACAAAACTCACTGGTAAATAATTGTGCCGAAACGGCTGCAATAAAAACAAAGAGAATAATAAAAGACTTCATCTCAACTTGAAGAACTGAGGGAAATGCACAATTTAATCGGGGTTTATATACTCGCTATTTTCAGTGTCAAAAAACATTGAACACATGCTATCAGAAAAAAAAAGAAAAGGAAAAAGAAGAAAAATAAAATGTATTGGTTTCTTCTTCAAACTTTACTTTTTTCATTTTCAAACATCATCAACACAAACATCAATCTCTTGACAAGGTTCATCTTCGGATTCATTATAACACGGTGAATCAACAATTTCACATCGTTTTCCTTCGCCACATTTTATTGAGCAAATCATACGTGGACGTTCGTAAATTGGTTGAATTAGAAGTTTTGGATTGAATTGTGGAATTGGAGTAATTGATTCAACCGAAAATGATCCTTTACCTTTTGATGAGACTGAAACGTGACAACGTTGAGATATTTGAAAGAAACAACAATTGTTGTTCTATGGTTTTTTCTCTTGAGACTTTTAAGATTTATTATTTTTGAGATCGAAAATATCAAAAAAACTATAAAGAAACGAAAAACAAACCTTTGACACAAACAGCTTTATGAATCGGGTTGTCTTTTTCGTCAAAATCTGTTTGAATATAACAATTAGAAGTATCACTACACTTTTCAATACATAGTTTTTCACGCTCTTCTTCGCTTATATTTTCTTGAGTTATATTTTGATCTGCAAAGTTATCTACAACAATTTGGTGAATTTTTGATCGGATTTTGGAAAACTGATCCCGGTAGGGTTCAGATATTTTTCCGAAAATCAAACGTGGTTCAAAAATCTACATACAACAAACAATTACAAAAAAGTACAACACTGATTCATTCAGTCTTACTATTGCATTTATCAACACATTTTCCACTGCTTTTATCTCGATAAAATCCATTTTTACACTGACAAACATCAATCAAACATTGTTCAGTACAAATAATTGTTATTGGAATATCACAAGATGGTTCACATGGAGTTCCACATTTTTTCAATTCTTCATTTTCACCACATTGAACTGAAATATTTTTGAAACTTATATCAGGAAATTTCTAAAGTTTTAAACCTTGATGTGAAACACATTTTGCGATGAGACTACAATTTTCAGCACAATCTTCAGAAGATTCCAATTCGCATCTTTGACCCAATGGGCAATCTATTGATCCACAATCAGATGATATATTATCACTGTTTTCTGGAAATTTTCAGTTTTTTGATAAAATTGCAAAAAATTCCAACCTCTAATAACATTTCCATCAACAAAAATCAATATAGAAAAAATTAGAAAAGTTGAGAAAAACATTTTCTTTTTCTATAAAAAAAGAAAAAACAACAGAAAAACAGAAAAAGAGGAAAGCAAAAAAGAAACATCGCTTATCTTTTGGGACACGAAAAAAGCGAAAAAGGAAAAAAACATAACAAAAACAAGACAAAAAATAAGAGGTGTCTGGAAAACTTGAGAGAACATCAAACATCTTTCTGAAAATGGATGAAGCTGGCACTTGAGTGAAGTCGAGGGAAAATTCAAAGAAAATCATTGTTTGGTTTTGTTTTCTGAAACTTTCTGAAGTTTTTTTTCTCGAATTCTATATTTTTCGAAGAAAACCCTTCAATAGTTCAACGTACCAAAGCTGTTCTAAATTTTAAGAACCCCGCATCTCAGTTTTTGAGTAAAATTGTGATTTCAATATTCACACGGTTTTATTTTTCAGGTTTTCAAAAAACAATGGGAAATTGATGGTTCACATATTTCTTTTGTTTTTTTTTTCTGAAAAAAATGAACCAAATAATTATGAAACTGGCACATTTTCAATTAGAAAAAAAATATCAGAAAAAAATCAAAGTATTCGGAATTTTCAGAATCTTTTGAAAACAATATAATTTTAGCGGGTTTTTATGATTCGACTTGCATCGAAAAACTATCATCCTGGTCCAATCGTAAGAATCTTCGCGGCTTTTAAGATTTCAATCATTTTATATTCAGAATCCCACAATAAACTTGTAAAGAGTTCCTCAAAATGAAAAATTAATAAAATAAAAAAAGTTAAATTAATTTTTATTCTTTTTTTCTTCATCTTCATCATTTTTCTTCTCCATTTTTTCTCGCCAATATACACACATGTCTAGTGAGGTGTAATATGCTTTTTTCTTCATCTCCATCTTATTTTTTCCCTTGGAACAAAAAAAAGATGAGATGGACAAAAACTTATTTTTCTTTCTTGTTTTTGTTGCACATTTTATGCCATCCAAACTCGAGTCTTTAAAAATCACTGTTTTCGTTTTGTTTGTTTCTCTTCAGATCTCGTGGGAGAATTTTTGTTTGATTTTGATTTGAGCACTTATCTAATATTTTTTCGATGATGATCTTTTTTATGTTTTTTTGTTTGATAGAAAGTTCTCTAGTCTTTTTGCTCGCAACAATTGTTTCTAAAAAAAGTTTCAAGTTTCATGAAGGTCAACAGTTATTTTTTTCATTTTTCAAGATCTGAATGAATAATCTACAACGAGTTCGAAGATCTTCTTCGATTGGTGGATCGACAAGTTCACTTGCTCGAAGAAGTAGTATTTCACCGAAAGATATCATTGCGTTGCAAGAAGCTTTACAGGTAAAAAACCGATAGATCAATGTAGAAGAGGGTTGACTAGTAGTCACCCTAATTCAGCATTCCACCAATAAGATCTAAGGCTCACCCCTCCAATTCAAATGTTTGCAGAAACAACAAAAAATCTCAAATCAAGTTGTTTGGATATTATTTTTCATCTTACCGCCATTCACATTTTTCCTATTTTATTCCATTTCAATTCATCGAGGATGTTTCATAGAGGTAATATTTTCACCGTTTGAAAGAAAAATCAAGTCACAAAAAATCACAGAACAAAAACAAACTTCAAAAAAAAAAAAATAAAAAACATAATTTCAGCTTTATTGTTACTGCGACTTTTTGATGAAATAACTTTTTTTTATTTTTAAATAATTTTTTCACCAAGATACTTGTCCATATTCACAAAACACCCAATATATTCCCCTTCTTGTCTCAAAGTTCTAACAACCTTTAGAAACAACACATGCCTAATTCATATTTCAAAAAAGAAAAGAAATATTATTTCTCCCGACCTCAAAGTTTTTAGAATATTCTAAAACTTCCTTTCAAAAGCAAATCAGTCTAAACAATTTCGAACTCTACTCTCTCCGACTAAAACTTCACTACTCAATCGAACCCCAAAAAAAGAACTAACCTTTGAAATTCGTTCTTCGATCATCTCATCGCTCAAGATTGATGTATCGCTTCATGTTTTCTATCAAAAATCATCTCGAATATTTCAATTCACGGCCAATCTGAAAAACATTTTTTAATTTAATGAAAGTTTTGGTTGTTTTTTATTGATTCAAAACTCTATCCCAAAAAATGGGCGACCATACGAGAGAGAGAGAGAGAGAGAGAGAGAGAGAGAGAGAGAGAAGAGACAAAAAGGTAGTGAAATCGCGGGTGATCTACAGTGATTTAAAAACTTGCGGGACTAGGTTAGGAATTTTTTTTAATTTAACAAAAAAAATAATTTCGCGGTGTAATCATCTCACTACAATCTTAGGTCTAATACCTTCAGTGCTTTCCAATATTCATGCCTTTTCTTTAAGTAAACTCACGATACATTTCAAAAAATTAAGGCGGCAATCCAAGCGTTTTGAAAAATCAGAGAAGATTATAAATTTTTAAAAATAATATTTACGTGAACGCCCTTAAATTCTTATAAATTCATTCTTATAAAATTTGTCGACACGAAGTACGATAAGTTTCATACTCTGGTTGTTTTGAGGTTACGGTGGTTTCTGAAATATTTTTCTCCAAAAAACTTATTTCTTTCAGACATTTCAATCTCTATTCACCCGTTCTCCATTTATTTTCCAAACAATTCCTCCACTTTTCAATACAATTGCATGGAAATTCACAACAGTTTACTGTGCAATTCAATTGATTTTTTATTGGATTTTACCACATGATCAAGCACTTGTTATGAGTTCAGCCGGAGATGAAATTCGAAATATCAACAGTTTTTTCTCGTGTCTTATAACTTGTCTACTGTATGTTTTGGGTGCATCAACTGGAATTTATGGGTAAGATTTTTCTCTTCAAAGATTTGTTTCAAACGAAAAAGTTTTCAGTGGTGACTTGGTTTATATTCATTTCAATTCAATTATTTTGATATTTTCAATTCTTTCGATTATAACCCTTGTATATTTGGTTACTTCATATCGTTTTGGATGTGATAATGATAGTGAGTTCAAATATTCTCAACACAAAATTCTAATTATTTTATCCATTTCCATTTCCAGTAACAACAATAACAGAACTATATTTTGGAATTGAAGCACATCCAAAAATTCTTGACATTGATCTCAAATCGTTTATCAGAACAAGATTTACTTTTATTATTTGGCCATTATATATTATTTCTTCGATTTATCACCACAAATTGATATATGGAAAAGTTTCGAGTTAGTTCTATTTTTTCGAAATTTTTGAACATTTCCATTTTTTCAGATAGTTTATATTGTCTTTCGGTTTCTCAGTTATTTTACATTGCAAAGTTTCATTGGAATGAAGATTTGTATTTGAATTCTTTGGATTCCAAAAGATGTAATTGTGGATTTTATCGACTTTGGACCGATTTTGTATTGAATCCTGTTGTTTATACAGCTCCAATTACAGTACTTGCACAGTCAAATCGATCTCTTGGATCTATTTCAAATTTTATTTTTTCAATTTTGGCCATTTTCACAATTGTCGCTTCTTCATTAATTGATAGGCAAAAATACGAATTCCGGTTGGTTTTCAAAATATTGTTGAAATAACTCACTTTTTTTTAGTAAATCCAAAGGAGAGCTGAAAGTGAATGGTGTTGATGCATTTTTCATCAGCGCCAAATATAGAACGGAAAGTGGAGATTCGAATGTAAACCTCCTTCTTGGAAGTGGATACTGGGCTTATTGTCGACATCCGAATTATTTGCTAGAAGCAGTCACATTCCTAACTTTCAGTGCTTTCCAAGGATTTCCGTCAACAATAGCGCATTTTCCGATGCTGTTTGTAATAGGATTTCTGGTGGCAAGGGCGTTCACCGATGAAAATCGATGTTTAATAAAATATGGTCAATACTGGGTTCAGTATTGTTCTAAAGTGAAGTACAGGTTTTTACCAGGCGTGTATTAGACTAATTGTATGATTATTGTTATAAAAATTTGAACAGTTTTAATAACAAAAATGTATTTTGTTGTACAACAAATAACAATACAATTAGACAGCCTCTTCCTTTGTGAACTTGATTGGCTTTCCTCCGCGAATTCTTCCGGTACGACGGGCAGCGATAAGACCGACCTAAAGATTTAAAATTACAATTATGTATTTGAACTAAAATTGTAATAACTCACCTTCTTACCAGCACTGGCGTCTCTTCTGACTGTTGATGGATGTCCAATATGTTGATGGTTACCTCCTCCGTGTGGATGTTCAACTGGATTCATGGCAACTCCTCTCACTCGTGGCCAGCTGTTTCTCTTGGCCTTGTATTTGTGGTAGGCTCTTCCGGCCTTGAGAAGTGGCTTGTCAGTACGTCCTCCTCCGGCAACAAGTCCTAAAAATTGTGAGTTCAGATAGAATAATTTGGATTCAATAACGTACCGATCATGGCTCTGTTGGCGGATTGAACGACCTTCTTGGCTCCAGATGGAAGACGGATACGGGTCTTCTTGGTGTCTGGGTTGTGGGCGATGACGGTGGCGTAGTTTCCTGAAGAATGATCATAAGAACAAATTCAATTTATAAAATTTACCAGAAGCGCGGGCAATGACTCCACGATCTCCAGATTTGTTTTCAACGTTGCAGATGGTGGTTCCTTCTGGAAGTTGTCCGACTGGAACGATGTTTCCGATTTGAACTTGAGCTGAAAAAAACAAAATTGAATTTTAAAAATAAAATTTAACAAAATATTAAAATGGATAGATAGAATGTTACTACACTTCATGGCCGATTCTGATATATACCAAACCGGAGGTAAGAGGTAATATTTGATATTGTCTTCTTGGGGGGCTCGAATCGAATTCGACTCAAACCACATAAGAAGACTTCGAAAACGAGAACATGTTCAAATAAAACAATAACTTTGTCAAAGAAAATTTGGGTTTGAAATAAAAATTCGAATACACCTACCTTTAAGTCCACAGTGGATGAATTGACCGGTGTGCATTCCTTCGGCAGCAACAACTGTAGTCTTGACAGTCTTGTACTTGTATGGGTCACGGAAAGCAACAACAGCGAGTGGTGCTCCTCTTCCTGGGTCGTGGATGATGTCCTTTACGAGTCCCTTGATGTATCCGTGACGTTCAGCATAGTCAAGTGGTCGCAATTTGGAGGCTCCTTTGCGGTGCTTGTTGTGACTCTTGAAGATACCTCCCGCTCCTTTACGCTGGATGCGGATACGACGTCCCATGTTACCCTGAAAAAAATGGATTGAAAACGATGATTTCGATAGAAATAAGCGGAATAAAATCAATTACGAAAAGGGAAGTTCACTTAAAACAAGAAATTGATTAAAATTTGAAAATTAATAATAGACACTGTAAAAAATTCCTGTTATGAAATTTGACCTTTAATTTGGCCTAAACTCAATATCAGCGCCTATTCTTGATAAGAGGCTTCTCTAGTTGTAATTATCTATTCATCTGAAAATTCAAAAAGTAAAACTTTCACTCAAAACACACATAAACCAACGAAAAAAGCACAAAAAGTTTAGGCCAGCCAAAAAGAAAAGAAAAATAAATTCAGAGGCAGAGAAAAAGGGGGAGGTCTTGTGACGATGCGCCGCACATGTCTGTGTTCCTTTAAACTTCTCGTAAATCGCACGAATATATTTTTATTTTTCTGTTTCTACAGTTCTTTCTTGTTTTGTCGGACAGAGAAGCATGAATTCGTTTAGAGCGATGATTAAAGAATTTTTCGAAAAGTCACTGGACAATTGATAGTGAGTTATTTGGCGTATTTTCCTAAAGAATGTGGTTTTTCAGAAAAATCGATAAAAGCTTGTCTGCGCCAGAGAAGACAGAAAAGAGCCGACTACATCTGCCACCAATAATTTTTCACGAGTTGTCTTTCCTGGAGAAAATTATCGATGTCGTCTCAAGAATTCTTCGTACCATCAACCGATGTTATGACATCGATTGTACTTCCAACTATTATTTTTTGTATAGGAATGGTTGCCGCAATGCTGGTGAGCAAGTTCTTATATCAATTTTCTGTGTAATTTTTTTTTCATTTTCAGTTAGGAATAAATAAATGCAAACAATGGGAGTTGGACAAAGTTGTCGAAATGCGACGAACAAGAAGAGTTTTGCAAAGGGTAACAAATCGATTGAGAGAGAAAAACTTCAAAACGATACAAAGTGAGTTTCATTTAATTGTTGTGTTAAATATATATTGATGAATTTTCAGAAGCCAGAACAATTCGAAAACGCGCAGCATCTAGTAAATCAAATAATTCAACGACCAAAGAGTTTTCACCACCGGCATATGCGCAAACAACTCCAGATGCACCATGTGGATATTCTCCTCCTCCTTCTTACGAAGATACTCTTCTCGAAGAATATTATAAAGAATGTCATCCAAGTCGTCGTTCAAATCCAGTTCCAGATTCTCCAAGACGTTATGCTACAAGAACTCGAGCAAATGCAATTCGTCGAACCAGTCGTCCAAGTAGCACACGGAAAGGATCTCTTCAAATTGTATAATCAGAAAGGTTTATGAAATTATTTAATATTTATTTAAATCACATGTTCAAGTTTTTCTGATGAACCGAATCAATTTGACGAGTAGAAGAGACCAAGTTAGTTGTTTTTGAATCAATAAAATCAATGTCATTGCCATCAAGAGAAATTGGAGATCTGAAATTTTTGATTGAGAATCTTAATTTTTTTTGAATCTCAGAAACTCGTAAAACAAAAAACTAACTTATCACTGCTGTGTTGTGTTATCAAAACATGCGGAATCTGACTTGTCCTTCTTGGATTTCTTCTTGAAGACGATTTTTTACATAAATTAACCCGGCAAATTAGAAAAACCATTGCAATCAACGCCAAAATAAATACACCTAATGTCAAAATAATAAAAACAGCGTTCAAATCATTGACATCTAATGAATAATTCCGATCCATCTGAAAAAACCAAATATTCAGTTTGAAAGTTGATAAATTGTTTTTTTTTTGCACAGAAAAATCTATGAACTAACCGTTGAGGTTAAGTTGAATCTAAAAGTTTAATAGGAGAAAAACCCGGGGACAAACAAACAAACAGAGAGAAAAAAACGAAAAATAGTGAGAAAAGTTGGGAGAAGGCAAAAGCTCGAGTAACAACAGTTGGTGGGAAAAAACCTGCGGGAATTGAAAAAAAGAAGATGAAAATGAAAAGAAAAGAGAGGGAAAAGTTAATATTGAGATTGAATATCGCTCTAATGATAAATTGGCTAAGTCGAACGAGGATTCAAAAAAATGTGGAGGTCTATAAAAATTCAGTAAAGTCATAAACTTCTCTTTCCTCATAAATAATTGAATCGGAAAAACAGAAAAAAAATCTCTGGATGGATGGAGAATTGGAAAAATTGAACCTTTTTTGGAATAACTATAAAATTGATGAAATTAGGGGGCGGAGAAAAACGTGTTCCTATTTTTTATCCACAATCACTGAATATTTATTGGAAATTGTCTATTTATTTCTACAAAATACAAAGATGGCAAACAAATCTGAAATGTCTGAAATTGGAAGTTATCGGTGTCCATCAAATCGTGATCACACTCATTCATCATCCGAAAAATCATCGACAAAAAAGACAAACTATATTTCAGCAGATATTTTAATGGTTATGAGACACTCTGAAAGACTCAATGATTGTTGTCCAGGTTATATTGAAAAATTTGAGCGAAAAAAATATGAGCCATATGATTTGAATATGCCATCAAAATTGCCAATTGAAAGACCAATCATAAATTATTCACATGACACGTGTTTAACAAGAAGTGGTATTGTTTTATCACAAATGGTTGGAAGAAGTATGAATGTTGTTGGACAAATTCCTGATATTATTTATTGTTCTCCATCTTTGAGATGTATTCAAACAGCAACTTGGGTTCGAGAAATGAGTGGAACTAAAACATTAATTCGTGTTGAACCTGGTTTATTTGAAGATTTCATTTATCCATCAGGTGTTCCAGCTTTTATAACATCAGATCAAAGATCAGCAACATTTCCAGTTGATAATTCATATAAACCTATTAAACCATTAGATACAGTAAGCAATTTTTATTTTATTAGCTTTCAAAATATCTCAAATATTTTCTTATAGATCATCAATCATCAAGAAACAAATGATGAATACAATGATCGAGTTCGTACAACTCTTCAAGAAATAGTTAACACATTTGAAGTTGTTGAAAATGGTCGAGAACTTCGTGTTCTTTGTGTTGCACATGCTTCTACAGTTGATATGGCTGTTGGTTTAATGAGAGAAAGACCAAGAAAAACAAATGCAAATGAATTGGAATCAATTGCGATTACTGTACCTTATTGCTCAGTTTCGTATTTGAAAAAGGTAGGAGAAACAGGAAAAATTTAGAACTTTTATGGGTTACTGTAGATTTTCGGGATTGCCGAGATTTGTTGGGATTTTTCTGAATTACTGTACCTTTTTGTATATATAACTTTTTATTTACACTGTTTTTTTCAAAAAAATTATCCTAAATTTTTTCTTGGAAACTGGGAAAAGCTTGGGATTTAAAAGAATCACAAGGAAGACTACATTCCAAAAATATTTCAAACTCCCATTTTTTCCAGAAAAAATCCTACTGGGTTCCACATCCTCATATAATTCCAACAGTCACTTATGAGAATCTCAACAATCGATATAATCCATATTATGTTCATCGTACTTGAAAAATTCAATAAATATTTTACTGAAATGACGAATAAATAACTAAAAAAATTCAGACCGGGAGCAGAATAGAAAGAATAGAAGAAACCTGTGCTTAAGTATCGTCAAAAAAAAGAAAAAACTGGCACGAATTATTGAAATTTTGGTTTAGGTTGAAGTGACGAGTGTGTAGATCATACTGAAAATTGGAACATTTTAATTGATAAAACTAGACAATTAAATAAAGGTAAACTTACGCGTAGAGATAATAGAAGAAGGAAATGAGATAGAAAGCAAGTTTGATCCATGAAACGCGGAGAGTTGATGAAAGTGTTGAACGATTCAAAATTGTTGTTGGATCATAGATTCCAGGTCCCGACATGACTGGTCGATTGATGTAGCTGAAAATCATCCGTTTTTCTTCAGATTTTTTTAAAATTGAAAAAAAAACTAACGTATAAATGTGATAAAATACGAGTGGAAGATTTGCAAGAATCGAGATTAATTGCCAACTGAGAATGAACAAGAATGTGTAAACACCGTGAACAATGTATTCTGGCAAGATCAATTGATTCAAGTTTCGACATTGTTCGATCGGATTTTTGTAGTCAGTTTTGAGCTCGTCAATGCAGATTACCTGAAAAAATTGAAAATTTATAGATTTCGTAGTACATAAACTCTTTTTTTAATGAAATATCGATTGGTAAATATATTTTTCAATATTTCAAAAAAAACTTCAGGTGAATTTTCTAAATAAAACTTACAGTATAAATTGCGAAAAAGATACAAAATCCAACCGCAATCAATGCCAATAAATAACAGAGTGCTGCAAATGTGAACGCCATTTTTCTGAAACCTAAATAAAACTTTGTTTTTGGAAACAATTGAGGTTACCATGGAAATATCAAAGTGTTCAATAACACAAAATAAAAAATTGAAAATAAAAAAAAAACAAAAATTGAATTTTATGCGAGGAAAAAAATATAGTGACAACATGAGACAAAAATTAGGGCGGGGAAGGGTGGAAAGGGCAGAGATTTTTTGATTAACACGTATTTAAACTCAAAAAAAAAGAGAAGAGACAAATCTATGATTTTGTTCCTAATGAAAAACACTATTTCAAAAAAAAAAAGTTGAGATTTACAATGGTTTTTGTTCTTGTTCTTGTTCTTCTTCATGATGATCTTGATGTTGATCAGAAATAGCTGTTATTTGTGGAGGATCTGGTGAAACAGTTACATTAATTTCTTCATCTTCAACTTCTCCTTCTTCCATTTCAAGTTGATGCATTTCATCATATATTACACCATCTTCTTCAACATCTTCAACTTCTTCATTATATTCTAACAAATGATGATTTTGTTCACCTTCTTCTTCTTCATCTTCTTTTTCTCCAATTTCATGATGTTGAAGTTCTTCTTCTTCTTCTTCGTGATTAACTTCTAAAAGTCCGTGAATTTTCTTTCGAGGAATCATATTATCAGTTCGCATTTGATGCATTTCAGATTCGATCTGAAAATTTATTTTTGACAAAAAAATGGACTCCCTGATGGAAATGTACTTTCGAAATCCAAAAAACAAAACACTTACTTGAATTAATCTTGTAAATCCAAGCATATCAACAACTTGATCATAATCAATTGGTCCAATTCCATTCGAATCAATCGATTCCAATGCCAATGGATGATATTCATGTGAACTTTTTGTCAAATCCCAAACAGTCTGTCTTTCTTCTTCATTTGTACAACTCAGAAGTGGAGAACATCCCGGTTTTCTATACAATCCAAGTCCAGTTTGATATCGAAGAGAATTTTTGGAGAAATGCGATGAGCACAAATAATGTCGTCCATCTTTTGCCAATCTTTTTGTCAAATATCGATAAACCCATGGTTCTCGACACATTGAATTAATCCATTTTGTTCGTAATTTTTCTTCTTCTTCTGATGGAAATGGTATCATTGCAGTACATTCATCTGTATGAGAACATAAAACACATTCAGCTTGAACATTATATAAAAGACGACGTTCGGCAAGAATCGAAAATGGATCTTGTTGATCAGGAAAATGTGTAGAACAAATAAGGGCTGATTTTCCAGAACGACTAAGCGAATGAATTGTTTTTCGAACAAGCTGAAAAATAACTGTGTAATTTTACAACAAAAAAAAACGAAATGGCTAGGAAAGAGAAAAACTAACCCCCTTATCAGCGTGTAACAGAACATCACATAAGAATACTTTTTCCGATTCCATTGAAGGATTTCTCAAAATAACCATTTCTGTTTGTTTTTTCCAATCATCGCACAAAACACATTTACAGACTGAATTTGGTCCCCGTGGAATCACATCATAATCATCAGATTCCTAAAAACAATAATAATTATTAATATCAAAAATTCTGAAAAATAGCCAAAAACATACCATTGACAGTGGCAAAGAATCGGTATTTATAACAATTTCGCCATTTTGAGTTGTTTCTTCAAACGAATCTCGACTAAAATGATAAACACAAATTCTATATCTCGTTGCTTTTTGTCTCAATAATCGATTTCTCAACCAAGTCACTTTTTTCATTTGAAATTTTGCCGATGAATTTGTGGGGAAAAGTGCGTCGACCCATTTTTGTCGAGTTTCCAAATCAGGTGGAAGTGGAATGACAAGAGATTCCGAACTCATACAAGAATCACATAAAACACAGAAGGTTCGAAGCCAATTGTCCATTTTATCCGGAAGCTTCTGAAAAATTAGAAATTGAAAAAAGGTTTCATTTTTTATTATTTTTCGATTTTTTTTTAATTTAAAAAAATTATGCGATTTTTCGTCACGAAAAAATTTATTTCAACGTGATCCACTTTGCGTGAATTATTTGATGAGTACCTTTTTCTAAAAATGCTCATTTTCTTTTTTTATGAATTCTCCAATCAACTAGTATAATGGAAAGCAACAAAATTGACGAATCTTCAAATGCAAAATCATGTTCAAAATTTGATATTTCTTTAAATAATCATCAAAATGTAGAAAAAATAGACAAACGCGGAAAAGGAAAAACAAAAGGAGGAGTTGGAAGTGATTCACCGGGTAAATCAATAGCAACATCGAGAAATTCGCTGACTCCAAGAATTCGACGAACCGATCGAGATTATACAACAATGTTACCAATTGATGAAGTATTTCGAAAAAGATGGCATGTTGAAGGAATTATTGGAAAAGGTGGATATGGTGAAATATATTTGGCAATTGATATGAAAAGAACTGAAGAAGTTGCAATTAAAGTTGAACCAAAAAATAAGACGAGGAAAATTAGCAAAACGAATGATTTTGGAACAAAAGGTTCTAGTGAAAATGCAAGGAAAACCACATGTTCCATTGGTTTTTGCATCAGGACACACTGATAAAATCAATTTCTTCGGTAAGTTACTCAATGATTAGAAGTCTCTAACTTGACAATTTTCCAGTTATGCAGTTATTGAGTATAAATCTTGGTGAACTTCGAAGATCAAGTCCAGTGCGAAAATTGAGCAAATCAACAACAGGAAGAATATTAATTCAAGCAATTGCAGCACTTCGTGATTTACACGATGTTGGTTATATTCATCGAGATGTAAAAGCAGCAAACATGTGTTTTGGAATAACTCCAAAAAATCGGCATGTTTTGATGTTAGTCGATTTCGGTCTCATTCGTCGTTATAAATGTGAAAATGGCGAATGGCGAGAACAAAGATCACATGCCGGATTTCGTGGAACTCATCGATATGTTTCTGTTCGTGTTCATTCAAGAATGGAACAAACACCAAGTGATGATATTGTTTCATTACTTTATACAGGTTATGAGCTCATGATTGGTGATTTACCTTGGAAAAATATGGAGAAAAGTGAGGATATTAGAAAGTTAAAAGAAGCCATGGTAATTAATTCGAAAAGGGGATTTTTTGTTTTCAAACATTTTAAATTTCAGCAACATCGAAACACAAATTATTTCGCGACAAGTGAACTTTCCGAATTTGCCAAAGCTGTTTTCAGTCTCGATTTTACAGTGGATCCGCCTTACAAACAATTACAAAATAGTTTAAAATCATTGATTGGCTCGAAAAAACTGAACGACCTTTACGATTGGGAAGAAGAATATAAAGAGGCTATTGAAGAATCTCATGAATCAGATCATGATAGTGGAAAATAATATATTTAATTGAAATGAACTGTTTTGAATTCCAGTGTGGTTTTGTTTAAAAAAAAGAAAACACAAAAACTCACCCGATAATCCAAATGGTTTTGACAAACATTAATCGGACAAAAATGATAATCTCCACTCAAATTTCCTTCAGTTTTCCGTTTTCTCCACAATGTTTTCATTGAATCTTCGAATTCTTGCGGCCAATCCATAATTTCTAACCATTTTTTATGACGATATTCATCAAATGGCCATGTTCTCAAATCTGATTTCACTGGGAATTCATTTCCAATTGGTTCAATTCTACCGCAAACTTGACATAATCTTTCTGTATATGGAATTTCTCCGTTTTTCAGAATCATATCATTTTCCTCGTCTGAATCATCCGAATATTCGATTTCATATGTTTGATTATCATCTTTTTGTGAAGATGTCGATGGTTCGTCTTTTATCACAATTCTTTTGACACGTTCCTAAAAAATATGAAAATGATTATTGAAAAATAATAATAGGTCACGTTTTTTTCACGTTCACTCATTTTTCCATTTTTTTAAAATTCGAACTTACTCCTCGAATATTTGCTAATTCATTTTCTAGTTTACTTCCTCCTTCGTGATGCATTGATTTTGACACTGAAAAAATATTATTGATTCAGAAAACAGAACTAGGAAAATTCTAGAAAACCCTACTAATGATATGTTTTTGCTCTAATCCATTATCCAAATTCGAACTTAAAAATTGTTCCAATTCTGCTGAATTTGTGATATTCAAAATATGTTCATCGACTTCTTCTCCCATTTCAACAACTTCATGCTCTTCAATTCCTCTTCCAAGTCGAGTTAATCGATCAACTCCTCGCCACAAATGTCGATCCCAAAATAAATTATCACGACATTTATCCACAAGGTAAATACGATTTCCACGTTTATCAGATTCGGTAAGCTATAGAATTGTTGTATTATTACTTGATACTATAAATTTGAACTCTAAACTAACATTCGGATCAGGTAACGCATTTCTCAACATTCTCCATTCACCAAATCCATTGATTTCGAACGAACTATCCGCAATATGCCAATCACAAAGAAATTGTGTTACACCTCCTTTCAAAGCTCCTTGAAGTCTTCGTTTGAAATTGACATCACCATCTGATAATGTATCAATCCATCTTGCACGTTTTGCACGATTCTAAAATTAACAAAACAAAACTATTTTGAAAATACATATAAGCGGATTATATCTTACTCTGATAAATGGCAACATTGAATTCAAATTTCCCTCTCTTCCACAAAAAACACATTGTAAAACTATAGAATCAAACTCGAAAAGTATATCTTCCATAACAGAATGTCTTCCTTCGGGAGGTCGAATATCGATTGGAAATAATTGATTACCTTTGAGATGTGTTGAACCGGGTGGAAAATGAATTTCGCAAAACTCGCCACCATGTGAACCTTCACATGCTAATTCACGTAACCATAATTCGGCTGATCTTTCTTCATCTAAATTTGATCGAAGAATCCAAACTTTTCGCATTCTCAAATCTCCTGGTAAAACTCTTAATTTTCCAACAGTTTTCTTTCGACAAACATGACAATATTTCATATAATCATTTCTTCTAGTATATTCTTGTTGCTTATATCGATCATAATACCGAGTTTGTGTATAATCAATAAACCCTGCTGACAATGGACGAGCTCTTTTTCGATTATTCGCAAGAATGTCTCTCATAGACATGTTAGGGTCGATATTTTGAAGTAGATCACTAGTTACTCCAAGAAATGGTGGTTCACTCGACGACTGTAAAATGGCAAATATCAGAGGAACATATCTAAAATTACTTACCGCTTGTGGTTCTTCTTCTTCTTCTTGCCCAACATCGACTTCTTTTTCATAATCATTATTAAATTGCACATGTTGAATGTTTACTTTTTCTTCCGGTTGTTGTAATTCTATTCGTTTCTCAGAATTGTCTTCCCCATCGTCTTCATCATCGAAATGCGGTCTTTTTGACATAGGTGAATATTGTTGCTTTCGGACGAAAAAAAAAAGAATAAAATTTAGACCACGCCCACTGCCAGCTGCGGCATGTTTGTTTGCAAGCGCCGCACACTCTTATTTTATTTCATTTTTCAACTGCTCACATGTGTACAGAGGCAGGTCGCTGACTCACCGAATAATTTTTTTCTTTAACTTTGGCAGCTCCTTAAGGGATGAACACTCCAAAAATCCTAGGGTGCAACACTCGCCCAAACCATAGATATGACGTGGCAAAGTTGCCACCACCGTCGAAAACCAGACGGGTACTGTAATTCATTTCAGAGAAAATATTTTCAAATTCTGTTATTTTTAGGAAAAAAATTCAATTTTCCGAATAGATCACTTGGAACTGAAGTAATCGAGCCTGCTGAACAACGCTGTCAATGAATGAATAATTTTAGAAATGAACTTCTGGTTGTCATATAATAATTGTTCACGTTTCATAAAATTGCAATTTCGAGACTTTTATTTTAAATGAATTGTTTTATTTACACATGATACACGTAAAAAATGAGATATACACAGTAATCAAAAGAGCTGAAAATCTATAATTTAGTAGTAAACAACTGGATGTTCATGAGGAACAAGTGCTCCCAAACAAGTTGCAACATAATCAGGAACCATATCATCACGATCATTCATTTGATTTTCGACAATATCTTCAATTTGATGACAACCAGATAAAACAAGCATTGTTTTTAAACCGTGATCTCTTCCAAATTTAACATCAGTATTTGTTCTGTAAAAATATAAATAATAAAAAGATTTAAAAAATGAAAAAAGTGAAAAACTAACCGATCACCAATCATCATAGTTCTTGATGGATTAATATTCCATTTTCTTTGAATATATTTAAATGCAGGAGTACATGGTTTACCAACAGTAATTGGTTCTCTTCCAGAAACACATTTAATTGATGCAACAATTGGACCAGCATCTGGTATTATAACATGAGCAATTGGTCCAGGATATGTTTCATCTTCATTTGTTGCAATAAATAATACACTATCATCTTTCAAATAATTTGCAGCTTTCATCATTTTCAAATAATTGAAATGTTTTTCATATCCAACAACAACACAACCAACATTATTTTCCAATTTGATATCATAAATAAATGCTCCATTATCTTCAGTAATTTCTTTTTTGTTTTCTTCATTTCCATGTCCAAAATATTCGATTCCCAATTCATCCATTTCATCTCTCAAACCTTGTTCTCCAATTAAATATACTTTTTTATCTTTCAAATTCATTCCACTTCTTTTAATTGTATCTGCTACAACTGCTGCTGGATTTACCAAATTATCCTTGTTCATTACTTTTGAATTATATCCCAATTTTGCCAATTTTTTTGCATAAACTTCTCGTGATTTTGTTGCATTATTTGTCAAAACAATTATTTGTTTATCATTTTTGATCAAATAATCAATGAGTTTTGGAGATCCTGGCATTACTGATTCACCAAGCCATAAAACACCTGAAATTCAATTATAAGTTTCAAAATCTATGGAAATCTTTGAATAAACTAACCATCAGCATCAAAAATGAATGTATCGATATCTTTCATAACTTTAGCAAATGTTTTCGAGCTAACAGGTACTGTAGTTCTCGATAGTTTTCTCTCAACTTTTTGATGTTCCAAATCTGGTTTGACCAAATCTTCAGGAACTGGAGAAGAAGTGAGAATTTTCATGATTAGTTAGTTTTGTAATCTGAGTATTATTCCTATTTATATACCAAAGAGGCGGAGAATATTGTTTTGATATTTTTATTTTTACATTCGTATGATAACAGAGAATCTGAACTTTTGTGTCCAGTTAAATATAACAGGGCAAAGAACAGGTGACGAACGCCTGTTTTATTTGATCAAACATCAGTGAAATACGTAATATTGAGAAAAACACGGCTGAAAAATAAAGCTGGATATGTACTCTAATGACTCATAAAGCAAGTGTCAAAGTTTAAAACTAGTGTGTAGAATAAGAAAAAGCTTTTCGAAACATTTTTTGATAAATATTCTCGCTTCAAGTGCTCATGAAAATTGATGAGAAAAATCTATTTCATAATTTTCATTAAAATTCGTGTTTTCTATATTGTTTATGTGGTCCCTTTCTTCGAGCCTGAAGTTCCATAGTTCCATTCAGAATATGATGGGATTGATTCAAAACACTAAAAGCTCTACATTTTTTAAAGATCCCTGATTCTATTGCTTCCCTGAATAAAATCGAAGAACATGACTTTACTTGTTTATACCAAACTGTACTATGATTTTTTTCTTATCAATGGAAAAAAATAACTTTCAAAATATGTTCGGCCAAAAATAACATTTTCTAAAATCGTCATTTTTTGTACTTTACAAAAAAAGTGACGATACAACTTTTTGGTTTTGTAAATTTTCACGTGAATGAGACACTGTTTCAATGATCTGATTTTTCATCAAAAGAAATACTGTTTGATGAGTTTTCTCAAAAATCAGACAACTGTTCTCAAACAATCGTGACAATTGTTGATCAGTTTTTTTTGAAAAATATCAAAAGTTCAGGGAAATCAATAACAGTCTACTTTGAACTTTGTCCCCAAAAAATGGTCGCAAAAATCCAGTTCCAAAGATCTTTCTTATCATTTTTCTACTCATTTATTTCAGCGTAATTTCAATCGATTTTTATTTTCATATAAAATAATATTGTTTTTTTCCAGATGACTCGCTTAATTTCACTCACAAGAAGTTTAACAGCAGTTGTCAAAGATATTTCGGTTAGTGTTCAAAAAACGGGTTTGTCGTTTATAAGTTACTACTGTAGTATTGTGATAATAATGGGAAAAGTTTTTAAATATTTTGTGAATTTTTCTTTGAGATTTTTGTCTTTGAAAAGAGGCAAAGTTCGTCTGCAAATGAAACATGTTCATTATCATTTAACCGCGTGACACCGATAAGAATCTCAATAGCTTAAAATTTCAATTGAAAAAAAACTTTAGGAATTTTTATTGGAAAAAAAAGTTGGAACCGGATAAAAAGTCTTAATTTTACGAAACGATAAAGGAATATGAGAGAGAGCTTGTTAGATATGAAGTATTTTTTAAGCGTTTTTCCTCAAGATTTTTTTCAGGAATTCAAAAACTCGATTTCCAAATTGTAAAGCTATAGAATATGGGTCCTGGTTCAAATTTTTTCCCGATGATTGACAGTCCTGTTAGCTGTAGTAGTAGGGTTACATCAGATCAATTAAGACACTACAGTAACGAGTTTTATAGACATTTATTCAGCCAGTCTTCACTCTAATTCTTGAGATTTTTGAAGGTTCTACAATTTTCTCTGTTCTTTTTGCTAAACAAAACGTAGTAGTCATCTCATCGATCAGCAAATAAATTTAGAATCTGCAAAAAACATGTTGGCTGTTCTCTGATCATCACGTGAATAACATGCACAAATAACACAAGTCGGGATCATCAAAAGGGTGATCCACAAAAAAAGACGCAGAGAAACAAGAAAATGATCTTTAAAGGTGTTCGATGACGTAGTTGGTCTCTTAGGTGGAGAAATTGGTGATCCACCAATAAGATATGTAGATAATAGAGTTTGTGATCTTTGAATATATATGAACTGTATAGAACAGTTAAATTTTTCTCAATTGATATTTGTTCAACTAACATCAATGAACACTTTGTTTAAAAATGTTCACATGATTTTCACAATCACGATTTTTAAAGATGCAAACCAATTTTTTTCTCTGTAACCGAATCTTATCATTCGTTTTTTTTCAAAGAAGAACCCCAACTTCTGTTATCAATGTGTCTTTAAAGATTATATGGCCGTTTTTTGAAAGACGCAAATCTGGTTTTACGAGCGTATTTTTAGAATTGTGAACATTGATAGAAAGATAACTGCATGATTTTTTGGTCTCACTTAGATAGATTTGATAGACAATATAGATTCTTTCGTTGACAGATTGAATCAAGTCTGAACAATTGTTATGGTAAAATATCAAACAAGGATACTGTAAAAAGGAAGTGAATAGGTTCCAGATACACCGAGTATTTTTTTAGCGTAATTTTTGAAGATGCCACAATTTATAACCAAGTAGACAAACCCCGAAAAGTTTGGTGACTATCGAGTTGACAAGTTAGGTAGTAAATAAATCACACACTGTGCTGAACACCAAGACACCAAACATCAATTTTGTAATTCAGCACCAAAGTGTATAGTTTTGTTGACATGTTGATAACTCTTTAAAAAACAACACATTTTTTCGATTTTTTAAAGATTGGGGTTTCCCATTCACTATACTTTTTGATTATCAGTAAAAACTTTGTACAGTAGGCTTGTTTTTTAATATAAAGAATGCTACAAACTATTCAGTATAAGTAGATTTGTTATCATGAAACGATAAATTAGGACACGGTAATAATATTAGCATAACCTTTTTATGTGCAAAAACATATTATGAACTAAAAGTGGAAATTATGAAATCATAATATTTTGAGACAAACTGCTTAATTTCACGTGAACAAATTGAACATTTTTCGGAACTTCGCAAACTTCACGATGTTCTAGAACATACCAGAATACACTTTAATAATATTATCCTTGTATGTTCTAAAATTTCAAAAACATTGCCTGTGACGAAAATTTTCCAGAGTTACTGGGTTTCACAGAAAACCCAATTTTATTAACCCGGAATTTTCATTCGATAATGTCGTGTGAATAATTTTCAATAGCAATTACAATGACATTTTCATCACACTTTTCCACCGGAAAACGACATTTATTTTAATTTTAATCAAAGCACAACATTTTGTGACCTCTTTAAAATTAATCTGTTCATTCACTTCTCACGTGATCTCAAAATATCAAATTTTTCTGTTATTTTGCTTATCCAAAATCACCCACACGCCAACAAACCAACTTCTCAAACTCCGCCCCTTTTTTGTATGTTTTTCATGTGAACATCTTCAAAGATCTAGGCTCCGCCCATTTGACCACTCAATATAAAAGAGATGTGCAAACAGCTCATAATCATTAGCAATATCATTTGCAGACTAAAATGAAATTCCCAACTATTGCCCAACATCAACCAATTCCTTCAATCAAGGATATCAAGGTTTCTGAATCGATCAAACATGAAATGAAAACGATCAGAACTACAGTACCCCTTTGTCCAAGTACTTTCGAGAAAGTTATCAAGGATATCGATACATTCATTTTTGATGCTGATGGTTAGTTTATTTAAATATTTCAATAGATTCTGAGACTTATAACTGAATTTCAGGTGTTTTATGGCTTGGTGAATCAGTAATGCCAGGATCTCCAAAACTAATTGATTATTTGATCAAAAATGATAAACAAATAATTGTTTTGACAAATAATGCAACAAAATCTCGAGAAGTTTATGCGAAAAAATTGGCAAAATTGGGATATAACTCAAAAGTAATGAACAAGGATAATTTGGTAAATCCAGCAGCAGTTGTAGCAGATACAATTAAAAGAAGTGGAATGAATTTGAAAGATAAAAAAGTATATTTAATTGGAGAACAAGGTTTGAGAGATGAAATGGATGAATTGGGAATCGAATATTTTGGACATGGAAATGAAGAAAACAAAAAAGAAATTGCTGAAGATAATGGAGCATTTATTTATGATATCAAATTGGAAAATAATGTTGGTTGTGTTGTTGTTGGATATGAAAAACATTTCAATTATTTGAAAATGATGAAAGCTGCAAATTATTTGAAAGATGATAATGTATTATTTATTGCAACAAATGAAGATGAAACATGTCCTGGACCAATTGCTCATGTTATAATACCAGATGCTGGTCCAATTGTTGCATCAATTAAATGTGTTTCTGGAAGAGAACCAATTACTGTTGGTAAACCATGTACTCCTGCATTTAAATATATTCAAAGAAAATGGAATATTAATCCATCAAGAACTATGATGATTGGTGATCGGTTAGTTTTTCACTTTTTTCATTTTTAATCTTTTTATTATTTTTAATTTTACAGAACAAATACTGATGTTAAATTTGGAAGAGATCATGGTTTAAAAACAATGCTTGTTTTATCTGGTTGTCATCAAATTGAAGATATTGTCGAAAATCAAATGAATGATCGTGATGATATGGTTCCTGATTATGTTGCGCAATGCCTTGGTGCCCTTGTTCCAAAACATTTCTAATTTTTTCCAAAATGTTTTAAACGTGGTTGTTTTTACGAAGTATGTATATAATTATTTGACTTGTTTTCTATGAAAATAAAACTTCGATATCTGCAGTATTCTCTATTAAAAGTGAAGAAAAAAACAGCACAAGTTCGAATATATTCTTCCTCACTAATTTAGGGCAAATCATAGAAATTTGAACCAATTTATATAGAATTTCTTCCTCTTTCAAAACTTGTAGTTTTGGTAGAATTTCCAAAAAATTAAGAATTTATCCTGAAGTGCGCCTGGGAAATTATGAACAAAATAATAAGAACATCAAATACAGTATATAGTTAACATTTCCATTCATTGAGAATAATAGATAATCGAAAAAAATAGTATTAAAAAAGCATATGACTGCCATTTTTGTGAGCAAAAAAGTGTTGCTGTTCTTTCATTTTTTTCTCTATTTCTCTTCAAGTTTGCAATGTTCTTTTATTTTGACGAGGTTTGAATCGGTGCTAAAATTTCAGTCATACATAATGAAGATCTCATACAAAACTTGTGTCCATGGCTACCACGGGAAACATAACTTTTTGAAAAGGTTCATTGCATAATATTCCCTCTTATCAAATTTCAGACCAACATCAACACATATTTGTTTATCGAAAAATTGACAAAAAATATTGAATGAACAACGAAAGGAAACTAGTTTTGTTTGGTTTCATTCTGGTTTTTTCTTTTTATATTATTTCGCTAATTACCATTTTTCGGATGTTTCTGAATTATACGAGAATCCAAAACTGAAAATTGCAATAGTTGTTGTGCTCACAAAAGACACGAGTGTAAACGATTATAAGATTGCAATTGATTCATTGATTTGCTATTCAAAAATTCAAGAATATTCATTTATTTTGGCGAAAGATTCTGATTATCCTTGCCCACATAATGATGTAAGAATTTGTATATAATTCGGTATAAAAATAAAAAAAGTATGAATTCAGAAATTCTTCAGAAGACATTGTGTAATTGCTCACATTCTTCCTGAATTCGATGTTGTTGTATTCGTTGATGCAGATATTGGAGTTGTTAATCCGAATCGGTGAAATTATTTTCATTTCAAAAATTGTTTACGTCAATTTCAATTTTTACAGGAGAATAGAAGAGTTTTTAGAAGATGGCATTGATGTTGCATTTTATGATCGATTTTTCAATGTTGAAATAATGGCCGGATCTTATATAGCTAGAAATACAACATACGCTTATGAACTGATCAAAGGATTTGCTGATTATGAATATAAACTTCCAAATAGTTTTCATGGAACAGATAATGGAGCAATTCATGTGAGTGAAAATTGTTTTTGAATTTTAAAATTTCAAAAATAATTTCAGATGTACTTAGCTCAACATTTATTTCCTTATGCAAAAATTGAACTTAAAAATTGTCAAAAAATTTGGAACAATTCCAAAAACTTTGCTGATGTATTCATTTATGAATCTTGTATTCGAACAATGTTAGGAGCATCAACAAATTTTGGAAAAATAAAAATATTTCGAAAAGCAGAAGGTTGGGTAAGAGATGCTTGGTTGACTGGAGGAATGTGGAGTCAAAATGATTTTATGTTACATGGATGGAAAACTAAACAACTCAAAAATATTCCCAAAAATGGTATCAGGTTGGTTGTATTTATAATTATTAAGAAACACAAATATATTTGTAGTTCATCACGAATGAATTATAATCAATGGTATTCTCCATTTTCTGGCCAGTTTGATATCTCAAAATGTTCACCTTCAAATTTAACGTGGATTTATAATTCAGAATTTGTAGGAAATCCTGAAAACTTGAGAGAAAGTTTGAATGAGTATCAAAAAGTTGTAGCTAAAGAAATTATTGAAAATGGATATAAGAAAATAAATATTTAAACTGTCCTCGCTTGAACAAAAATTAGCAGAGATTTTTCTCTACCTATATAAATTAAAAACAAACTGGAAATGGCGTGCATAAAACTATGAAAAAATTAATCAACCTATGAAATAGTTCATAGTTCGTTTTTCAATAAAAAACTTTACCCAATATTTTTCAATAAAGCTCAAATCTCTACTGTTAATTTTTCTCCCCCTCTCTTCCAAACTCAAAATAAACTAACTTTGATTGGCCCGTTCCGTGAAAAATTGTTGATCTCTTTGAATGTTTTGTCCAAACGAAAAATCTTCTTGTTCGGAAGCCTGAAAATTCTACATTCTTTTTCTCAAAATCTTCGCCTATTCTTAAACTTACATCAGAAAATGGCAATTGTGGATTTTATGGGATCCCTGCAATATGTGACTGTTGTCTCTAAAACAAATACGAAAATTAAAAAATGTACCAAATCACTCAAAAACCAAAAAATAAAAATGTTGTGCAAAAAAAAATAAAAGAAAAACAACGATACTCCGCGTGCACGTTGTTTAGCGTGTTTATTTTGTTTGTTTTTGGCAGTGTAGATGAGAGAGGGTGGGAAATAGAGAGAGGGTTAGAGAGAGAGAGATATGTTTTTATTTGAAAAGAAATTATTGATTGAATGCTTTTTTCGCACGGTTTTTTCTGGTTTTTGAGTGGTTTTTTTCAGCGCAGAAAATGTTATCAATGGGGTGTTTTGGCACATTTTTTAATTTTCTTATTTTTTCAGAGACAACAGTCACAGAATGCAGCGGTCCAATAAAATACACAATTTTTCATTTTCTGATGTAAGTTTAAGAATAGGCCAACATTTTGAGAAAAATAATGTAAAAGTTTCAGGCTTCCGAACAAGAAGATGTTTCGTTTGGACAGGACATTCAAAGATATCAACAACTTCTCACGGATCGGGCCAGTCAAGTTAGTTTATTTTGAGGTTTGGGGAGGGGGAGGAACAAAACTAACAGGTGAGATTTGAGCTTTATTGAAAAATATTGGGTAAAGTTTTTCATTCAAAATTACTGTTGATGTTAAAGGAAAGTGTTTTATAAATTGATATGTTTAAATGATTAGAAGCTTTGAATTAAACTTGATGGTATAGGATAAGCTTCCAGATTTTATTGAAAAACAAACTATGAAATATTTCATGGGTACATTAGTTTTTTCATATTTAGTTTTATGCACGCGATTTTCAGTTTGTTTTGAATTTTTTTAATAAACTTCACAATTTGTATTCCCAGGCGTAACTTTTTTTTGAAGAAATCTTTTTTACTCACGTCAGCTTAGCTGCGAAAAATAGGTTTTTCTTCAAAATTTAGAATTTTTGAGGATTTTCTGACTGTTTCCCCTAGGGGCACACAGTGTCCCGAACGCGTACTGCGCCAGCACTCCACACTCCACACACTCTCTCGTTTTCTCTCTATCTCTCATCCGTCTCTTCAGCAAATCTCAGAGAAAGTATGGCTTGAACGGCGCGGTCCGCGGACGATTTTTCACCGATTTTTGGGTGAAAATCATTACGCGGATTCCGCGAAAAAAATTTCGCGGACAGCGAAACTTCAGCCAATGAGAGTCGAATTTCGCGCATTCCGCGAAATTTTTTGACTTGGAAATTTGATTTTTTTGCGTTTTTCGCGGATCCGCGAATGAACTCGAGAGGGAGGGTATAAAAAGGATAAATTGTATCGCGTACGCGACAACGAGGATAGCGCAGCAAGGAAGAGAGATGACTACAAAACGACAGGATTGGGATCGAGGCCGGGTTGGAACTACAAGTCAATACTAACTTCTGATAATTATCAGGGGTAGTGAAGCATTTTTATATTTCGAGAGTGCATTGCGCGGACGTTTCGCTAACAGTGGAGTATAATTTCGCGGACGTTTCGCTAAAGTTCTTGTGTCAGCCGCGGATTGGCAGATTTCTGGGTTTCGCGAACCGCGCCATTCAAGCCAGACCTTCTCTGAGAAGCGCGCTCTCTCATCTTTTTTTGCGCTTTTGTTTTCTTGCTAAAAAATGCTGGAAATGGAATTTTTGTAACTAAATCGAATATTGAGAAGACAGAGGAAGAAAAATTGAAGCTATTCCAAGTTGTTTCATGAAAAATGGTTGAGAATGAAATGAGCAAGAGCTCTTCAAAAAATAGCTTGTTGAAAAACATCATTTTTGACCCAGGAAAGCTGATAAAATTCAGTTTTATGCTTCCAAAACATTGAAATAGGACTCCTCAAGTATGTGGAATCAATAATAATTCAAAATTATGCCGTTTTTGTTATTTTATTTTCCATCGAAATTTGCCTCAAAAAACTAGATTTCAGAAGTTTATTTTGATCAAATATTTCCTAAAAGACCTTAAAAGTATTCTAATTTACATATTTATCATAAAATAAGTGCCGAATCACATTTTTTCCTTCATAAAATTTGAATTGTTTTTCTTCAAAAGATATTAACTAACTTATTTTGAATCCAATCTTCACATGTTTTATATCAAAACGTTCCTCTCATTGTTCTCCAGAACATATAGCTCAGTTTGGGAGTTTTCATGCAAGTATAATTGGATTATAATCGTTTTAAGAAAAACCTAGTGTTAAATTTTCAAAAAACCGACAAACAGGCTTGTGCGCTCTACCGCACATGCACCAAAAATGCGCACAACTTTTCTCTGCCTACGCGTTCGGGGCACTGTGGGGCACCGCCCCCAGTCTGCAGGTTTTCACTTGCACCTGTCATGGCTCATGTTCTTACCACCAAGGCCAACATGAGGCACCACCTCTGGATTTAAGTATGAAAAATATGAACATCGGAAACAGTTGAAACTTATTCCGATTGAAAAAAAGCATGGAAAAACAGTTTGGAATTATAAGTTTTAGTTCCAACACCGAGAAAGACGTTTGTTTTTGGCAATACTCCTAGTATTTAACAAAAACAAAAAAACCTTTATATTTATGCATCAAGCGCCAGAGTATTTGATGCATAATTATAAATAGATTTTGATTAGTGATCATCAAGTGATAACATTTATGCAATTTTTGCTACACCCATATTTCTCTTCCTACATCGAAAAAGTGTGTTTCTATTTCTCTCATAAAAAATGTGGAAACTGAAAATGACAAACGGTCAAAAACTAATACTATTCGTTGTTTTTTTGATTGTGGTTTATAATTATTCATCTCCCAATTTTTGTTGGTATTCTGCGAACAGTTTAAGAATCGCAATAGTTGTTGTAGTTTCAAAAGGAACTGATCTAAAAAATTATGAAATTGCTCTGAATTCTTTGGAATGTTATGCAAGAACTCAAAAATATAATTTTATTATTGCTATTGATTCTGATTATGAAAGTGTTTGTAAACAGAAAAATGTGAGTTTTGAACATGTTATTCAAAATTGTTTTTCTTTTTAAGAATTTGTTCCGCCGACATTGTATTGTCACAAAAATTCTACCGAATTATGATGCTCTACTTTTTCTAGATGCTGATATCGGAGTTGTAAACCCTACACGGTATTATTAAATTTTTATTAAAAATCAGTGTATTTTGTTTCTAGGAGAATTGAAGAATTTCTTGAAGAAGGTGTTGATGTCACATTTTATGACAGATTTTTCAATGTTGAAATAGCTACTGGTTCCTATATTTTGAGGAATACACCGTATGCAGTAAATTTAATAAATGGATTTGCTGATTATGAATCAAAACTTCCAAATAGTTTTCATGGAGCTGATAATGGAGCTTTTCACGTAAGAGAATTCACAAAAATTGAACTCGAAGATTCTAACCTTTCAGATGTACTTAGCTCATCATTTATTTCCTTATGCAAAAACTGAACTTAAAAATTGTCAAAAAATTTGGAATAATTCCAAAAACTTTGCTGATGTATTTATTTATGAATCTTGTATTCGAACAATGTTAGGAGCATCAACAAATTTTGGAAAAATAAAAATATTTCGAAAAGCAGAAGGTTGGGTAAGAGATGCTTGGTTGACTGGAGGAATGTGGAGTCAAAATGATTTTATGTTACATGGATGGAAAACTAAACAACTCAAAAATATTCCCAAAAATGGTATCAGGTTGGTTGAATTTTCGATTTTTTATTTTATGGAAAAAGTAAATGATTTTAAAGTTCTACAAGAATGAATTATAATCAATGGTATTCTCCGTTTCTTGGTCAATTTGATATCTCAAAATGCTCACCATCAAATTTAACTTGGATCTATAATCAAAAATTGATAGGAAAATCTGAACATTTGAAAGAAAGTTTAGAAGAATATGAACAAATTGTAGCTAAAGAATTATTTGATAACGGGTATCGGAAAATGAACATATAAAAACTACACGCTATACTAGCTCAATACAAGACACGCATAATCAGACACACACACACTTGAATTTGTGTGGTGGCACGACGTGATTAGTTTTAAAAAATTATATAAAGTTTATTGAAAAAATTATTGTGATGTTGAAAAAAGCACGATAATATTCCGAACCTAGAATTAATAGTCTTCCCGTAGTTTGGTTCAGACATTGATAATTTTTCTGTAGAAGAATGAACTTTCGAACAGAAATGTTTGCACTTTACCGGGTTGTTCAATGCTTACAAATGATAACACATATTTGCATGAAAATTGAGAAAGTTTAATACGATTGGAGTGTTTATATTGAATTCACACTTTATATATATTTTTTAATATTTTACTATTGGATTTCAAATGTGGAAACTAAAAATGACAAATTCACAAAAATTATTACTATTTCTATTTTTTATTATAATATTACTAAATTTTTTATCCACAGATTTTTGTTGGAATTCAACTAAAAATTTTAAGAATCGCAATAGTTGTTGTAGTTTCAAAAGGAACTGATCCAAAAAATTATGAAATTGCTTTAAATTCTCTGGAATGTTATGCAAAAACTCAAAACTATGATTATATTTTAGCTATTGATTCTGATTATGATGCCGTCTGTAAACAAAACGATGTAAGTTTTATGACACATTTTTTCAAATTGAAAAACTTTTTTAGAAACTTTTCCGCCGACATTGTGTTGTCACAAAAATTCTACCGAATTATGATGCTCTACTTTTTCTCGATGCTGATATTGGAGTCGTCAATCCCAAACGGTATTATTAAATTTTTGTTAAAAATCAGTGTGCTCTGTTTCTAGGAGAATCGAAGAGTTTCTTGAAGACGGCGTTGATGTTACATTCTATGATAGATTTTTCAATGTTGAAATTGCTATTGGTTCATATATTTTAAGGAATACACCATATGCAATCAATTTGATAAATGGATTTGCTGATTATGAATCAAAACTTCCAAATAGTTTTCATGGAACGGAAAATGGTGCGATTCATGTGAGTGAAAATTGTTTTTGAATTCTAAAATTTCAATAATAATTTAAGATGTACTTAGCTCAACATTTATTTCCTTATGCAACTATTGAACTTGAAAATTGTCAAAAAATTTGGAACAATTCCAAAAACTTTGCTGATGTATTCATTTATGAATCTTGTATTCGAACAATGTTGGGAGCATCAACAAATTTTGGAAAAATAAAAGTATTTCGAAAAGCAGAAGGTTGGGTAAGAGATGCTTGGTTGACTGGAGGAATGTGGAGTCAAAATGATTTTATGTTACATGGATGGAAAACTAAACAACTCAAAAATATTCCCAAAAATGGTATTAGGTTGGTTGAATTTATAATTATCAAAAAAAAAAACAAATATATTTGTAGTTCTTCACGAATGAATTACAATCAATGGTATTCTCCATTTTCTGGCCAATTTGATATCTCAAAATGTTCACCTTCAAATTTAACTTGGATGCACAAATCAGAACTTGTAGGGAAATCTGAAGATTTGAAAGATAGTTTGATTACTTATCAAAAAATTGTAGCAAAAGAATTATTTGATAACGGGTATCGAAAAATGAATATTTGAATTTTGATTCCATGTTATACAAATATCTTCTTCTTTTTCTTCGTTTAATAGAAAAACACGCCGAGACTAATCAAATTTTTTCCAAAAAAAAAACAGGAATATTTATTTCAATTGTTGTGTTCGCTTTTGAAATGAGGATTTGTTTTCTTTTCGAATTTTATTTATTCATTTCGTTTTTTGGAGAGATTATCAAAAAATTAGCAGGTGACCAAAATGGTGATTTTGGTGAAGTTGGTAAAGATTCTGGCATATGAAGTTTTGGATTTGTATTTGACGAATGACGATTTCTGTAAACTTGAATTTTACTTCCGAGAAAAACACATTCAAATTTTATTTTGATTGTTATTAGATTTGACAATGTTGTTTTTCTCATTCTCATTTTATTTCAGATTTTTTGTTTTTTTTTTTGAAGAAAGTGTTCTTACCTACTCCTTCGACTCGAAAATTGTTTTCCACATCCATTTACAGTACACATATGCATTTCTCTTAAATGAACAGCCGATGTGTGGATTTTTAGAGCTCCTTTATCACAAAATGATTTTGAACATGATTCGCATTTTACACGGCGTTTCATTTTTTGTGCACTTGTCTGAAAATCAAAAACTCCCTTTTCAATTTGAAACACAGAACTGACCTCTTCAATTTTTTGTTTTTCCTTTTTTATTGTTTTTGTTGATGACGATAATTTCTTTGTTTGTAGAGGCGGTGATAATTTAGTGACTGATATGATTTCTTCCTCACTTTTTGAAACATTCACTTTCTGATGCAGTTGAAGTTGCTGATTTTGTAGATTAGATATCAGCCAAGAATTATAGATCAAATGTGGCATTGAAACAAAAGGAAACGGTGAAAATCTCATCATTTTTGAGGGTGATCTCAAAGAATTCCAAATGAGCATTGTCTTCGAATCTTCGCGAACTCCGCCCATTTTTTGGGTGTAAATGTCACACCATTTTTTGCCGTCTTTTCGCGCATTTTTCCTGTGGGATTTGAAAAAACAAAACGGCGCAAAAGAATGATTATGATGTGTGAAAAAATGGGGAGACGAAGTTCGCACAAAAATGGAAAGTTTTGAGGGAATGAGACAAATTTTAATGAAGCTTGTGATTTCTTAATTTAGGTTATTTTGGAACCGTTGAAAATAAGATTGACTTTTCCAATTTTTATTTTTAATTTTTCGTTTTCTCTTTTTCAAGACCCTATTTTTTAAACTGGTGGAAAAAGACATTTTCAAAATGGAGCAAATTCTACATAGATCCAGTGCATCGGGCCATTTTTTTTGAAAAAGTATTGAGCATTGAAAAATATGGGTCCGATCAAAATTTTTTAAAACTTGAAATCTAAAAATCAGTTCGTCGTTATTGAGATCCACGTTATCAAGTTCAAATGTTGCCCACAGTATTCTATTTCACATGTCCTGTCCCATCTCCTCAAAAAAGTGTTCGTATGCCACACAAAGTGTTGAAAGCTGGCAATATTTGTCGGTGGCGCAAAATGGTCCCATGAGACTGCGCGACCGAAGACGACCCTCGTTCTTGTTCTCTTTTTGCCTTCCTATATACATATATTCACAGCCTTCTAACTTTTCAACACGTCTTTTTTGTCAAACCAAAAAAAGATGACATATATCTATGTCTTATGGGAGAAGAAGATTTTGGTTGAGTTTTTCGGTTTGAAAGCTTTTTGGGGTGTGAATGAGGGAAGAGGATAATTATGCGCAAAGAGCAGAGGATAATAAAAAATAGTAGACAAAAAAAACAATAGGGAGCCACTTTTTATCTCATCTTGTTGTGGAGTCAAAGGAAATTGGACAATTGATTTATTATGACAGAAAAAATAATGCAGAAGTTTAGAAAAGGAAAAATAGTTCGGAAAATAGGTGAAATCTGACTCGAGAATTTTTTAACGAAGCGTAATCGAATTTTGTGAATTAATGCAAGCCACATATATTTTTAGCAAAAAACTTTTGATTCTAAATATTTTTTATTTTGTTGAATCGCGTTCCATGATCTTTTAAAAGTGACACAGAAATCAAGAACAAACAAAAACAAAATATTTTATTCATTCGCTCTTTCTTCCCCGTTTTTTTCAGCCTAAATACTCTGCAAATCTGAATCAATATTAACATCAGATACTCCAATTGTTGTACTCGTATTATTCATATTTTTTCTCTTCATAGTAGTCAAAATAGATTCATGATCTTTCGGAATTCCAATCATAATTCGATTTTTTGATCGAAGGAAAAATACAATAGCACAAGTCATGAAAATCAGTTGAGCAGCAGCTGCGCCAACGAAAAAATACATAAAATCCATATTTGTTGAGGATTCTTCAGATTTCTCATTTTCCTCATAATCCGAATCAATATCATTTTTTGTTGTCGAAGTTGATTTTTTTGAAATTTGTCTTTCTCTAGGGCGATGATATATTTCGTAGTTAGAACTTCCTTCGACCCAGGGAGCATTTGAACCAGTTACATCTATAAGACATAGGTATATTATAAAAAACAATTTTCAAAAAGTGTGCGAAGAAAAAGACATACGTGGAATACAACAAATTGTCTTATTATTTGCCGAATGAAAATGTTGTTTTCCAACACCAAAAACATCAACTCCCAAATGTCCCAAATTGTTTTTATGATATTCACAAGATGAATCTTCTCTGAAAATTTAATGCAGTTCTTGAAACTTTTGTAATCTGACTTACGTGAAAACCCATGGAAATCCTCCGATTGAAAATGGTCTTCCAGGACACATATAATCATAATATTTATATGGTGGTTCTGAAATGATAAATATTCAGAAAAAAAAACTCTGAAATCAAATTGCCTAAATGAAAAAATTGATCTTCTGCTAAAGATAAACTCGAAAAGTATATTGTCAGTATGATGAAAATAATATTGATGATGAAACACATTTTTTATTTATTTAAAAATAATTTTTTCTATATTGTCCAACCCTTTTATACCCATTTCTCTCGTTTTTTGGGACACGTTGAAAAAGTGCAAAAATAATCCCTTTTTTTGTCGATTTTTTTGCCTTTTTGGCTCGCGTTTTTTTTGGCTCATAACACATTATCTGCTCATTTATTACTTCCCAACAAAAACAACTAAATGAATATATTTATTTTGTCATGCTTTTTTTGAAAGTTTTTTTGACTTCGTTTTTGCTGGTTTTGAAATTTTTAAACATCATAGAAATGAACGGTTCAACTGAAAAATGTTTGAATCAAACCATCAGATAGAAATTGTAGAAGACCCGATTCCTGAGCAAAAAACTCACATCAGCTCAATTCGACATATTTCGTAGAGCCGGATTCAAAGTTTGGCATGATTTTGAATATCAACAATTGCCATTTTTATTTTTTAAAGAACAATTCTGAAATGCCCTAAAGGTGTAACCCAATTTTTAAGTTTATCAAAAATTTGGAATTCTTACACCGATTCAGAATATTGAAAAATGCTCTTGTCGCTGAATTTTTTTTTAACTTTTCAGTTGCGTCAAAATTAACTCTCCTCCTCTGAGATTAATTCAAAAATAAATAACATCTACAGTACCCTAACAGAATTCAAAGTTCCCCCAAAACAAGTTCGAAAACATTGCACTATTTTGTCCGAATCGTTTTCTTTCTTATTTTCATTCTGTTTTCCACCCTCAATTTTCGAAATAAATCGCAATTTTGTTTAGTTTTCAATCAAATTACTTCGGACCAACTTAAATTGTTTTAATAGTAGTAAATAGGATCCTCTTTTTTTCTTTTCTTTTTCAGGACAAAAAAATTGCGGAAAAATAAGAGAAAAAAGGAAAAGGTAATAGAATAACAAACTTCGAACCAGAAAAACGGAAGAAGGAAAAAAGAAGGAAGAAAAGATGGAAAAGTATACTCCAACAAACACTTATCGCTTTCCAATTTCAACCACTTTTTTCCTGGTTTTGCATATTTTTATACCCCTTATAAACTTTTTCTTCTACCTGCCCGCCTAAAATGAATGTATTTTCAAAGTTAGCTAAAACCTTTTTTTGTTCAAAAATTGTTCATCAATAATTCTTTGTTTTCCAAACCAAAACATTCTCGAATAACGCCAAAATACCGTAATCTTTTTTTCTATAAACAAAAAAATTGTTCCAGATGCTTTTTTCTTCGAAATAATATAAAAATGAGTTTATTATTTCTCACACATGGCTCGGCTCATAAAATAAACAATTAATGAATTGAGAAAAAAGTTTATTAATAAAAATCCAAACAGATTCTGGATTTTTCGTTTTGAGAAAAAACGCACTTTTATTCTGAAAATTATTTTTGGAGGGTATACATAGTTTGTTGTTTTTTAGCACGCACTAGGCACATTTTGGATATATGATTCTTATTTTCTAATTGTAGATTTCTTCTTTTTTTTGAAAAGGAAGAGGTGGAAATTTTGGTCATTTCTTCGTGAGAAAAATTATTTTCGACTCATGGAAGCTTTAAGAGCTTGTATCAAATAGCTGCTTTTCCAAATCACTGAACTTCAAAGTTTTAAGATTATGGTTCCTCATATTCTTCAACCATAACATTTTCAAAGTATTTTCTACCCGAAAGTGCCCGAAAAACTCCTGAAAATGTTTCAAATAGTGTAGTTTACCTAAACAAATTTCCCCACGTTTTTTGAAACCTGATACAAATTTGAAGATGAAACTAAATTTAACGCGGATGTTTGACACCACCATAAGTTTCAAAAACATTTCTAGACTTGATGTATAATTTACTAACTACATACATTCCGCTACTGAAATGTGTTTTTATCAGATAGCTAAATACGATTTTTTTTAGTTTTAAGACTTTTTTGTCATTTCCAAAATGTTCCTCACGCTTTTCACCAAAATTTTCTCCCAAAAAATTTAATTAAAAATCTCGAAACGTTTCAGAATATGTAAATATTCGTCTTCTTTCGTTTTTTTCTTCCGAACAAACATACTTCATCATTTTTTCATTCTCTCCAATTCTGTTTTATTCCAGACAGGCAATCTTTTGTCGGTCGGGTTTCCAGGTCTTCACATCCTTCAATGAATTCGTAATTCATTCCATTTCGACTTTTTTTGTCCTTCTCTCATCGTTTTGTCGTTTGCTTTTTTCTCACTTCATTCGTCATTTGAGATATGTATTTATGTTCTTTTTTCATCGTTTTTTTTGTATGTCCACAATTGTGGTTTTTCTTGTCATTTTGTATGTTTTGTTGTTTTTTCTTCCTCTTCTATATTTTTTGATCCGGAAACAACCCTATAATTTTGAACGGTGATTGGCACTTGTCAGATATTTGGAACAGGCCTTTCCGGTCTGGACAATTCCGTATTTTGGTTCAGAATTAGTTTTTAAAAAAGTTCTTGAACGAGCCTAAGACACGACCGGTCTACTAATCTACTAGGTCTCAAACTTTTTAAAACTCTTTTTGGTAGATCAAAAAAAATGTCGGTTTTTTTAAGAATTTTGATACCATTAGAAAATTGAAGGCTTTCTAAAAAAAATACTACTTATCTAATTTCTCAGGCCTTATTTATTTGAACTCTTGTGAATTTTCAGACAAAGTTTTTTGGTCAGGTTATGAAATTCAAAATGTTCCGCATTTTTCTATATGCTCAATTTAACACACACATTTTCATATTTCATTTTAACCACCTGAACTTTGGACTTTTTCTTTTTGACCTTTTTTTTGAAATTAAAATTAAAACTTCTCAGGGAATCACGGGCGAGATCTCCGCGATTCGCGGGACCCAGAAATCCGCGAAATCGCCGCGAACACGCCGCGATTTCGCGGTTTTCTGTCTGCGAATCGCGGAAATCTCGCGGTTTTCTCTCAAAAATCAAAAAGTAGAGGCGCCGCGAGACACAACTAATCGCTTTTAATGATACTCACTCGGCCGGCCTCGATCCGACACTCTCCGCCTCGCACACATTCCTCTTACCCACTTGACCATCCACGCGCACGACTCATATCGCTGAAACGTGTTTCATATCTCTGCACTCTTGTCGTGACAGCCCGCGAAATTCACGCGAAACGCAAACTTTTCTGCGTTTTGCGGAAATCTCGCGACAAAATATTTTCGACCGAGTCACTTCGCTAAATTTGCGCAATTCGCAAATGTCCACCGCTGAGTTTCCGCAAAACGCTGGACGCCCGCGAATCGCGTAGATCTCGCCCGTGATTCCCTGAGTTTGCTGCAAAAATGTGCATTAAATCTCGTCCCATAAATATCCTCGTTTTCCCCTAGTTGTTTTTCTTTCTTCCTTTTTATCCCCTCGAGTCTATCAATTTTGCCGGTGTTTTTGTGTTCTCAAATTTACTCGAATTTGTTTCGGACGGAAATATGTTTTCGAGTATTTTAGTACATTTTTCTTGAAACATTTGTAGGTGTTTTAAAATATATATGTGAAACAAACAAACTCCAAACTTCACACCTCAAACATCTTCTACTTCTATTGTTTTGGTTTTTTTTGGAAAAATAATAGACAAGTTCATGATTTTTGGAATTCCGAAAATGTTCAAAAAAAAAACGTGTCATACATCATCTTTTTCGTCTTCATGATGTATGAAGTGAATTCAGTTCTTTTTTTTTGAATTTTTTGGAGTGTTGAGAAATGACTATTACGAGGAAAATTTCTTGGAATCATTTGAAAATGAACATTTTAGGCAAGAATGTGTAATATTTTTCTATAAATTTTTTTGTTTCAATTTAATACGTCAAAATATAGATAAGAATCAATATATCGTTGAAGCCTTCAAAACTCTTGAGGTTATCGTCTCCAAATTGCTTCCTTTTCTTGATAATTTATGTTTGAATCCAAACGCTCAATACTCATCCCCCCCCTCAAAAAATATATCTGGAGGCTGAAAAATAAATAAGTTGACCTTCTCAAAAATCGTATCATCGATAAATTTCACAGTTTTTTTCTCAATCTCCTTTTGATTAATTATATTTTATCAAATAGCTTTTTTTCCAAAATAACAAAAACTTAAGTGAACTTGCACAATTCTTCCAAAAAAAAAACAAACATATTTGTGACCAACTGTTTTCTTCCGCCCTTTGATAACAATTGAAACAATTCTCTTTTTAAAATAACATTATTTTTTGCTCTGAGCCTCGTTTTATTTTATATTAACAGTTGCTCACCAAACAACCCATTGTCTCTAATTTTCACACTTTTATTGGTATTTTTTGCGGGTCCCTTTTCCATCGAAATGAAATTTGATCTTTTTTATTTTTTCTCAAAGTTTTTATTATTTTCCAGATTTCCTATTATTAATATTATTTTCATATATTTGATATCATATTTCATTAGAAAATTTTTCCGCGGGGATGAAAAAACGCGCCATCGGATTTCCGGTCTTATCTTGATTCTTCGACAAAATTTATGATATTTTTGCCTACTTTTGCAACACAACAAAACAAGAAAAACCTCGTAGTTGTTTCACACGAAAAAAAAAGAAGTACAACTTTTTTTCACACTTCACACAATCATACTTGACATACGTGTTTTCCAGCTCTCTCGATCTTTTTGGTTTTTTTGCCTCAATTTTGTTTTGTTTGAGAAAACCTGGACAATGATGTTCTTTTGTTGTAAAATTATTTATCTAATTGGTTTTGCTCTTTTCTTTGCCTACATGTGTTTTTAATAGTCGTTGAGCTTTCAGCTTCTGTTTCTGTTTCAGATCATTTCCAATCAAATGTTTTCAAAATAGCAGAGGTGGGGTGAAAGTTCAGAACACATTTTATTTATAAAATATTTATGGACACGAAACTTGTCTGATTTCTATATTTGTGTTTTCTTGAACTTTGGATTTTCTTGGTGAAGAAAATTCATAACCGAACCTCTATAAAAAGGTCAAAGTCGAATTCTGAGTTAAAATTCTTTGTTGACGAGCTTAAAAATCTAATGTTTCATATTTTTTAGAATCTAATCATGCGGTGTTTTTCACTATCCGAACAATTGTTTTGTTCAACTCTGACCTGATGTCAGTTCAATTCAAGTGTATACTCAAATAATATGATTGAAAGTCCATCTTTTCTTCTTCCAAATCTCAGTTGTTTTATTCGATTCATTACCCACCATTCCCCATTTTTTCCCCATTCTCTTCCAAAATAAACTACTACATTTTGCCCCATCTTTTTTTGCTTCTTCTTCTTCTTCTTATTTTTTCTTTCTTCTTCATCTACTACAAATTATCGAACGTCTTTATTTTTTTTATTTATTTTGCAGGAGTCACACAAAAGAAGAATAGGGAAAACTTGCGATTTTTCGACTTTTCTCATGTGAAAATCAATGCGCACATGTTCGGTTTTGATCTGTTTTTCAATCATTTTTCAAATACTCAATGTTGTCGAATCACAACTTACTTATCGGGTAGGTTACTGTAGGTTTGGGGAAGGGGGGTTTGGAAATTCGGATTTTTGGACTGATGTTGAGAAAAATTATGATTTAAAAAGATCTGATTGAAAAACAACATTAAATTTTTGCCTTTCCGCAGCGTAAATAACAATTAAAAAAAAAATTCAAAACGTAAGAGTGTTAATTTCCTGAGTTTTTTTTTTGTCACATTTTAAAATTAACTAATTTCGGAAGTAAATTCAAAATTTTCTCCCATTTTTCATTGTCAGGTCACATTCAAGTTGTTCAAGTAATTTCATTCTATTCTATTTTACAGAAACCCGAACCAAGCACCGATTTAAATCGACGACAAACTCAAAATCGAGCAAGAAAATCTGAAAGTTATGATCATGTTAGAGATATTGTAAGTCCACTTTCCCAACATTTCAACAAACTTTTTTTTCTTAAAATAGATTGATAATGGTATAGTCAATGAAGATCTTCGTGTTTATACATCTGAATTTGCTCGAAAAGTTCGCGATGATGAAAAAGTGAATCATGGTCGAGACAAAATGAAATATCAACAATACGATTATGATTATCCAATTCATCAATTATGTGAAGAAGAAAAATCAGGTCAAAGGGAAACTGATACATTGGATTGGTAAGGGAACAAATATATATTATATTGAAAACTAGCAATCTGAAATATTATAGGACCGAATCCGGTGATCGTCTTCTCAAAATAATTGGCAACGGTGTAGTAGAAAACGGGTATAATATGTTTATGGCACCCGGTCAATCAAGAAAAAAACAAACTGATGTTCATGTTGCCATTTATATTGAATCAATGGGTTCATTCAAAGCTCAATCTATGGTAACTTGAACCATTTTTTTTGGAAGTTCAGAAAATAAAATTGAGATTTTTTGTAGGACTTCGAGGTAGATATGTATTTGGCAATGGGTTGGTTTGATCGCCGACTTGCTCATAATTGTACACATCCTATTTTGGTCACTAATAAGGTTTGATTTTTTGGGAGATTTTCAATTGGAACTGAAGAATTTTCTCGATCCAGTTCTTAGGCTCCAACAAAAAAATATTTTTTTTCAGCATATTGCTGATCGAATGTGGTATCCCGATTTATATTTTGTTAATTCAAAATATGCATATTTGCAAGAAGTAACAACTCCAAATCTTCTTGTTGTTGTTTATCCCGATGGTTTAATTTTCAAATCAATGAGACTTGATGTCACATTATCTTGTATGATGGATCTGAAATATTTTCCATTGGATACTCAGGAATGTCCACTAACCATTCAATCTTGTAAGTTTTTGTAACTCTGAAGTTAGAGTGAAAATTGTATTATTTCAATAAAGGAAAATAAAGGGAGGTCCACGTGGATTTCTTTTAAATTTATTCTGTTTGGAAAATAAATCACATAACTTTCAGTTGCCTACATCGAACAAATTGTAAATGTGACATGGCGTGAAGATAATCCAAATTTTCCGATAACTTGGAATGCAGATATAAAGGTTAGTTGGTTTTTTTGTTTTCAAAAAACGTTCACATCTAAAAATTGACTTTTTTTTTGATTTACAGAAGGTAAAATTCCAAGTTCAGGCAAAAATAAGTTTATCAGATGTTTATCTTAACTTTATGGTTAGGAATGAAATATAATCGCATGAGATTTTTCTGAATTTGTACTTTATTCTTTACATACACTAATTTTCAGAAAAGTTTTATCCTCACTGTTTTTTGTTTTTTTTTAGAGAATGAAAAATATGATGAAAATCTGAATTATTCTTCTTAATCTATTTAATTTTCAGTTGAATGATATGGAACTTATGAGAAGTCGATATATAAAATGTCCAGGACCATATCCAATGTTTCGAGGAGAAGGAACATGGAGTTGTATAAGAGGATATATTATTATGAAACGTTTGGTACTTTTTCATATAATTCAAACATATATTCCAACTGCAATGTTAGTTTCAATTTCTTGGATGTCATTTTGGTTGGATCCTCGAGCAAGTCCAGCAAGAATATCACTTACAATTACAACACTTCTTACTTTAACTACAATGAGTAATGGTGCAAGACAAGATCTTCCCCAAGTGTCTTATATAAAAGCATTGGATGTTTGGCTAACTTTTTCGCAAGCATTGATTTTTTTGGTACTTTTGGAATATTCATTTGTTTCATATTATATGACTAAGAGAACATCAAATTGTCATCATCGATCACCATTTTATGAAGAAAGAATTCAAGAAGTTTCAAAAAGAGCAAATGATTCAAATGATTTGAAATGTAGAAAATCTCCCAAGTTAGCTCATTTGAATGAAGCAATGACAACTGATTTAAATCGAAATCCAACAAAAGCAAAATCATTTTCAATAACTCATGGAATATCAGCTTGTTTAAATGAAAGTGCTGCATTGGTATCAAGTGTGAATCCAAGAATGTTCAATAAATTTGATAATCATAATAAACCATGTGCAAGATGTGCAGAGAAAAATGAGAAAATTGCTTTTATGATTGATGAACGTGAGTTAAATTGTGAGTTAAAATTTTGATCGAAACATGGTTTTTTTGCAGATAGTCGATGGTTATTTCCAGCTGTTTTCACAATATTTTGTGGTTCATATTGGATATATTATTCAACTATTCCAAAATATGTTCAAACAAATTGAGTTTACGAACATTATTGTTTTATTTTTTCCTCATATTATTATTTTCAACCGTGATATTTTCTGTGTGTTTTCATTTTATTTATATTATAAAAAGTTTTATTATTGAATTTAATACTTTGAATGGAGGTCAAGGAATCAGGCTGTGTCCGATAAATGAATGTTCAGAAAATATTATATAAAAATCAAATTCAGAAAATTAACAAATTTTAGGTCCGGAAAACCAAACCTGGCCTGATTCCTCTCCTCCAATTCAACATTTTCCAAAGAATTTAACGTGGTTGGCATTCATCAATTCGATAAATTTTGTGAGCTGGTGCAAACCATGCTTGATATTCAACAATATCAGGTGTCGTATCATAATGATAATGTCCAGCGTCTCCGTGATTACTGTAGCAATGTGTATGTTCTAATCGAAGATTATGACCAGGATCGTAAGAATGAAGAACTGATGTACAAATTAAAGGAGCAGACATTTCAAAATATTTTATCCATTTCGATACTTCTTCTTCATCTTTGAACGGACATCCAGGAAAACCTGGCATGACGTGAAGTTTAGCTGATCCTTTTTCGATTATGAAAATACCAGCAAGAGATATTACTCTATAAAAAATTAATATTTTGAATCAAAGTTTCAATGGAAGAAACAAACTAACTTCTCCCCGAAATGATTTTGAATTGCATCTCGAATTGCAATTGTAAAATTCTTTTGTCCTTTTCTAATTGCAGCTTTAATATGAATAACAGGCTGAGTTCGATCATCAGCATCTGATAATGCCAAATTTGCCATTAAACTGAATTTCGGTTCATTTATTTGATTCATAACATAACCTTTTTTCGAGCTCTCATCAATTTTCGCAATCTTTGTTGAAGTTTTTCCTGTTTTCAAATTAACATCAGCAACCATTTCACAATTTACACCAACAATTGGCCATGGTCCAGCACCTGGTCCAAATATAGATGCTTTTGAATGTTCACATATTTCTCCAATTTTTTCAAAATCAAATTGATGATCAATATTGAAACCAGGATAAAGATTTCCTGGTCCACCAACTTCTGCGATTTTTAAATTTTTCGCAAAACCAGATGAAGTTAGATTGAATGGGGATTTTGAGAGATCAGGACATTCTGATATTTCAACATGAACATTTTCAAAGTTTTCTTGGAGACCAAATCGAATAACTGGAACAAGTTCCGAGAGACTTGGAATATAATTATCGATTATTGTTGACAATTTTGAAGAACAATCTGGCATTCTGGAGAAAAAACAACTATTTGATTGGAAATTGATTTTGAGAAAAAAGAAAAATATGAACAATTAAAAAAATAATGGCATCAATAATCTATATTATTTATTTGTATATATTTATATAGGAGAAAATGTGATACAGTCCTCCACATTGATTTTCTTAGCCTCACCCCCAAAATTTTCGAAAAATCGAAAATTTTATTTTTTCAGAAAAAGTTGGCATAGTCAAAATATGTCAAAAGGTGATACATAAATGTACCCTACTTCGGTGAATTTCAGATAAAAATGAGGCTCAAAAAAAAAGTTGACTTTTTTGAAAATTAGGTCATTTTCACTTTCCACATAATCTTAGCCTCACCCTAAAAAATTGCTGGAATTTCAGGTTTTTGGCTTGAAATGAGTTTGGATTGAGGCTGAAAATGATAGTTAAATCAATTTCAGATAGAATTGAGCTGTAATCAACCACTATTGATTGATTAACAGTGACTGAGAGCGCTGATAGTGTGAAGACTTCCATAAAAACAAGTTTTCAGTCGAAGTTGGTCCAAAATTCGATTATTTCGAGCTTAATTTTTAGAAAATTGGTAGAAAACACCTTTTTCAACATAATCTGTCAAATTCTGACCCGAATTGCAAAAAATTTTGAATTTTAGCTGATTTTTCGAAAATTTAAAAATTTTTTTGAACCAAAATTTTTGAGTTTCAGCCAAATTTCCGACATTTTTCTGAGTTTTCCAGTTGGATATTCTTGTTCAGGCAAGATACTGATCTCTTAACCATCTGAAATAAGCTTATTCTTCAATTAGGCGCTCTGAAATTGTGAGATATCGGTCATATCTGATCCAAAGTTTCAGATCAATTTTGAGAAAAACAGTTTATTCTTGTAATTTCTGAAAATTTCAGTTTATCAATGTGTGAAAATGGTTGAAAAACTGACAAAAACCAATAACTGACTTCAATTAAACAATTTGTGTCCAAATGTTCAACCAGGAAAGCTCCTCAATGTTGGGTTAAAAAATTTTCAAAAATTCATCAAAGTCAGGTTTCAGTCTTTCACCTGATTCTTACTCCATTTTTGAATTTCTGAGTGTCAGAATTCGAAAAATTATCAGAATTAACGTGTTTTCGTAGAATCAAGAATATCCAACTGGAAAACTCAGAAAAATGTCGGAAATTTGGCTGAAACTCAAAAATTTTAGTTCAAAAAAATTTTTTAAATTTTCGAAAAATCAGCTAAAATTCAAAATTTTTTGCAATTCGGGTCAGAATTTGACAGATTATGTTGAAAAAAGTGTTTTCTACCAATTTTCTAAAAATTAAGCTCGAAATAATCGAATTTTGGACCAACTTCGACTGAAAACTTGTTTTTATGGAAGTCTTCACACTATCAGCGCTCTCAGTCACTGTTAATCAATCAATAGTGGTTGATTACAGCTCAATTCTATCTGAAATTGATTTAACTATCATTTTCAGCCTCAATCCAAACTCATTTCAAGCCAAAAACCTGAAATTCCAGCAATTTTTTAGGGTGAGGCTAAGATTATGTGGAAAGTGAAAAGACCTATTTTTCAAAAAAAGTCAACTTTTTTTGAGCCTCATTTTTATCTGAAATTCGAAGTAGGGTACATTTATGTATCACCTTTTGACATATTTTGACTATGCCAACTTTTTCTGAAAAAATCAAATTTTCGATTTTTCGAAAATTTTGGGGGTGAGGCTAAGATTATGTGGAGGACTGTAGATAACATTGATTTTCTGCAGGTCACAAAAAAAGGATGAAGAAAACAATATGAACTGTGGTAAAAAAAAAAAAAAAAAAAAGTTTCTGCTAAGAAAACTGTCAGTATTCGACAACAATGGTGTGGCAAATGGCATAAATCAACAATGCGGGAATGTTATGACAATGCAAAAGGGAACTCCCGGTAACCAGCCGATGATAAGTATTTACTGGAGGCCCGCGCAAGGGGCGACTGGTCTAAAGTTCTCGGGCACGAAACAACCACCGGCATTTTACGTAATTTTGACACTTAACTTTTTTATCAAAAAATCATAATTAAAAAACTAAAAGTAGACGGTAGCGCTATCGGGCGTTTAATGACCGGTGTTAGGTAATGTAAGTAAGTAAAATAAAACAATTTCTAAAAAATTCTAAAATAAATAAGTAACTTCGTGTCTGAGGACCCAGTCGCTAGGTTACCTCAGGAGATATTGCTGGATTCATCGATCATCGACGACGACGAGGAGGAGGAGGTGAGGTTAGTTTGATTTTTGGGAGGTTTCTTTTCAGATGGGCCGGGGGTTTCTGGTGGGCACATAATCAATCATCATTGCGCCCTGGTATGACAATCGAATACAAAACGGACCTCTGGGATGAACCAGCCTAGGATCTGTTTTACGTGAGGCCCGGAAACGGAGCACTGTACACAAACTTCCCAGATACTTCATAATCCTTCGGGGTTATGATAAATTAAGGGTTGCTTGAGACAAAGTTGCTGGGAAGCTTCTTTTACACATGCTCTTGTCAATTCCTTTAAATCTATCCACCACGATCCGAAATATCAGGCGACATACGTTCCCTTTTCAACACTCGTAGTTTACTCTACTATTTTCCTCATCATCATCAACTTAACTTTTTTTTAAATATTTCATTTATCAAAAATTCAAAAAAAAAACTTACTTACACATTTTTTTAGTTTAACTTATTAGAAAAACCAAAAACCGATAGCGCTACCGGGCGTATGTCTGTTTGATGTGGCAGGATCGTATTAGGGGGTAAACTTTCAATATGTATGGAGTCCTTCTGGTCTACATATATGTTCAAACTTTACACCCAAATTTTCTACTAAATTTTGTTGGTGTCTGGGGTAATTGTTTGTGTACAGATTGCTAGGTGAACTAGAGGAATATGATGTTGCAAATCGACGATCGAGAAGGAGGAAAGTTTAATAGCAGAAGCCTTCGGTCCGGGAACGGGTTTCAGCTTTTCATAACAGATCGAAAGATTCGGAATTTGCCATCAGATCCGAATCTCCTCCGAGGATCTTTCACATGGGAAAGGGAGGGGGCCTTCTCAAAAGGTTGGCCTCACCGATGGCGAGAAGGTGTAACCCCATTTTGTATAGGCAAATTGGGGGCTAACAACCGTAGTTACCGCCTCTCCCTTTCAAGATTAGGTTTGGTAAGTTGGTCTTCTAACCTAGGATAGTTTGAGAAGATAGAATATTTGAAACAGTGAAGTATTTTTCCGCTTTCAAAAAAATTAGGACGGGGTGTTCTCACATCCCAAAAAATAATAAATGGGGGTTCAAATTTTTTGTTGTCGACGAAAAAAATCGAATTAAACTAGGTCACGTTTACGTATTTTTTTAATTTTAAATGTTTTCAAAAATTATAATGTGACCTAGTTAAAATCTACGAAATAAATAAATATTTTAATTTCACGTGTTCCATTTTCAATTAAAAACGGTTCATTTCTCTATTTTATTACTGTGAAGGCTCAACGTTTTTTGAAGTAAGTTATATACTAAAAAAATGTTCTAACTTAGAGTTTTTAAGGGTACTCTATACAGTACTGTAAAAATATAACAATATAGCTAATCCAAATATTTTGAGTAAACACTTTTGTACTTTGCAAATCATTCCGAAAATCATTTTTTGTTCCAAGCCAAGTTGCTCATTGAAATTATGTCATTAATTTCTTGATTTTAGTCAAATGACTCCATCTTAATTTCGAAGATCACAGCCCCCTCAATTTATTTTTAGAAACGTTTTAATTTATTATCTGAACTTTTAAAAACGCGGAGTTTTTATCAGTCAATAATTATTCTCTGTGTTTATCAATTTACGTAATTAGTATACTTTTTCGATTCTAAAAATCGGAAACGAGGATTAGAAAAACGAGAAAATAATTTTGCTTTGCTCTAGTTTATGACAATGATTTTTTGATCATGGAAGAAAAAATGGTTTATCAAAGTTTTTTAAATCAATGACCTCGTGAAAAATAATCCGATTTGTTTTTCATAGAAAAAAAGCTGAAATTTTCAAAGAAAAAACAATAAATATTACTGCTAAAATGTACAAAAATGAGATTTGTAAACATGTGAACCCAACCCAAGTATGTTTCCAAAGAACATGTTAAACAACATAGAAAGGTGATAATTTGTCCGAGACATGTAAAACTAAAAAACATGCAAGATTTTATGGTTTTTCGAAGAAAAAAATGTACCGAAACGGAAATTTGGGGAATTTTTTGTAGATAAAAGAGCAACATATTCCCGTATATAAAAAGAAGCTTAAAGTAATTAAAATTATTTACGTTAATAAAACTTTGATTTTTTTTTCATTTTCAATTTTCGCAATCAATCAGTTCCAAACAAAAAATTAAAATTTTTATGATTTTGTTTTTTTTTGTATATTTAATATTCGATGGTTGAATGATGTCAGTACAAAAACAACCTTCCACAAAAATAGATAATTTTGAGCAATTTAATATTTTTTCACTTTCTGTTTTTAATAATTTCATCTTCTATTTGTTAAAAATCTTTGTGACCTTTTTATGAACTATCAAAAAAATTTTGCAGTTTTGATCAAGCAAATAAAAAAGTAAGGATAGGTGTGAACTTTTTGTCTTATCTTATTGAAGCTTCAGATTTTATTAGTTTTGTTGCTCAAAATAGAAAAAAATGGAGAGAACACAAAAATTAAATGGTCGTGTAGTTTGATTATGAAAATTATTTTTTTTTCGATAAGTAGGGAAATTTGGGGGGAAATTTCGGGATTATTTTTAAAATTCAGATTATATCTGATCGACAAAATAAATTTTGGAACATGGAAATTTTTCTGAAATACTAACTACTGATTTTGAAAATAACTGAAATATTCTAAAAAAAAATCTGTGATTTTCATTTTTTTTTTCAAATAATTTCGATTCCGATCTTTAATGTTGATTTTTTGGATTATTTTTCATAAATCTGATCTTTTTAGTTTCGAAATAGTTATGTTTTCTCCAATCATTTCAAAACTCATTATTTTCACTTCTATAATTTTTCATCGGAAAACCACGAGTTTCTTTGTCAATCGAAAGAACCGAAAAAACCAGACTCCGCCCCTTTTTTGCTCAAAAAGCTATGAATTCAAAACGATAAGACAAATATTTCGCGTAGTCTATTTAACCGATTGTCCATCTCTGATATTGAATAATAATATTATATCATTCTCAGAAAATGGATATAATACTTGATGACAGTATACTAACAACAACTCTTGGTGCAATTTTCAATTTGCAAGATTTTCGAGTAAGTATCTGTTCATGGTAGAATAGTTTATCATCATCTTAATTTCCAAATTTTTCAGAATGCTTTCTTGTGGGCTCTTATTGTTGGAATATGTTTGGCGTTTTTGTTGGGTTTTGGAATGGGAGCAAATGACGTGTCAAATGCATTTGGAACATCAGTTGGAAGTGGAGCATTAACATTAATACAAGCCTATATTTTGGCAACTATTTTTGAAACTCTGGGTTCTGTTTTAGTGGGTGAGTGACATATACAAAAATAGGAAAAAACCCGATTCTCGGCTTGAAAATAAAAATAAAATATTCTAGGTTATAATGTAATTGATACGATGCGAAAAGGAGTGGTTGATGTCGCTGTCTACAATAATTCAGCAGCCGAGTTTATGTTAGGACAAGTTGCAACACTTGGTGGATGTGCCACGTGGCTTATGATTGCCACATTTTTACATCTTTCCAGTTTCAACAACTCATGCAGTTGTTGGAGCAACTTTGGGATTCTCGTTGACTTGTAAAGGAACTCAAGGAATTCAATGGATGGTTGTTGTAAAAATTAGTGAGTTTTTTCTGATAATTGAAAAATAAAAGAAAATTAATCGATTATTTCAGTTGCTTCTTGGTTCATTTCCCCCGTTTTTGCTGGAACTCTTTCACTTCTCTTGTATATTTTTGTAGATCATGTTATTCTGAGAACAGTGAGTTTTTGTTTACCTTAACCGGTCACTGAGAAACCTTATCGGCTCAAATAGATAAGCGTTTTCTTCAATATTTTCCTCGGGAACTACATGATTTCTTTGTCTTGGACACAACTAATCCTTTCCGTTTTTCTTCCAGTCGGATCCTGTCAAAAATGGATTATTCTGGCTTCCAGTCTTCTATTTTGTTTGCCTTGTTTTCAACACTTTCATGATTTCTTATCAAGGATCCAGAGTTCTTCATCTTTCAACAGTTCCACTTTGGATTGCGATCGTTTTGAGTTTGGCTTGTTGGAGTTATTGCAGCAGCTGTTTGTCATTTCTTGATTGTTCCAAGAATTCGAAGATTTGTCAACAGTTAGTCTCACTATTTTTTGTTTTTATCTTCAAAATTGTGTTCCTTTCAGAAAACAAAACCGATCGGGAAAATCGAGTATCATCAATTGTGATATCAGTCACTGAAAATGAAGAAAAAGACAAAATAACAGTTCGAACTGGAACTACTTCATCTTCTTCCGATCAATATGGAAGTGTACATCGACCAAATACAACACTTGCACAACATCCATCGAAAATCAAATCATTCATTACTTGGTTGTTCCCGGATAAAACTCAAGTTGAAAGTGAAGATACCTTGCGAATGTTCAGCTCAGTTCAAACATTGACTGCTTGTTTTGCCGGTTTTGCACACGGTGCTAATGATGTTTGGTAAGTATTTGGAAACATCCTTTTTGAGTTGGAAGTAAAATTTACCTCGTTTAAGAATTTGTATATTAGTTTTCTTTTTCGTGCAGAATTAATAAATCAAAAAAGAAGAAAAATTCCATTTTTATCAGTGATTTACGAATTGATTAGTTCTTGTTCGCTGATAAAATGAAAGAAAAAGTACCCGGAAAGAGCTCGGAATGAACTCGTCTTTGAAAGATCGACAACAAAAAATCAATGTTTTTCAGTAATGCAATTGCTCCACTTGTTGCTCTTATTGCAATTTATCGAGATTATGATGTTTATCAGAAAAAAGAAACACCACTCTATGTTCTTTTATACGGAGTTTTGGCAATTTGTGTTGGTCTTTGGTGTCTTGGACACAAAGTTATTCGAACTGTTGGAACAAAAATGTCGGAAGTCAATCCAGCATCTGGTTTTTGTATTGAATTCGGTGCAGCTGTTACAGCTCTTCTTGCTTCAAAATTAGGTCTACCAATTTCAACAACACATTGTTTAGTTGGTGCTGTTGTAACTGTTGGTTCAGTTCGATCAGGAAAAGGTATCGAATGGGGACTTTTCCGAAATGTTGCACTTTCTTGGGTTGTAACACTTCCAGTTGCTGGAGGTTTTGCTGCTTTATATATGTGGCTACTCAAGTTTACAATTCCAATACAATACCGGTAGTTTTTAATTTCACATCAAGTTGTTTGTTATTTACTGTTTATACATATGATCTTCTACATATAAAAAATACTTATAATAAATTGATTAAATTGATTTTTGAAAAATTATGAATTAGATTCCCGTAAAAATAACAAGTAGAAAGGAAAGGAATGTTTTAAAAAAACATTCCATTGAAATCCTCACCAAAAATACCTATGAAAGATCTTCAGCATATTCCGAATTCCAATCTCTATCAAAAACATTTTGTAGCCGTTTCACAGCTTCTTCTTGTTTTATAACCATTGCAACACCAGCAGTTGAAATAAAATAATCACCAGCCCAATTTGATGTACCTTTAAAAAAAGAATGAATTATAGGAAAACAATAGATTGAGAGAAAAACATACCAATATAAGAAATCGATTCAGTCACCATATATTTGGCATGATTTACGCGAGAAAATGGAATCTTCTGTTGTTCGGCGTCGGCAGGAACTGTGAATATTTTCTTGAAAAACAATTTTTTTAGAAATTCATTCATACTTTTTTTCCAAGAAAAAACTAACCACTTTAATTTTTCCTTGTTTTTCTCCTCTTTTTGGCATTCCATCATTAATTGCTTCTAAACTCTTCAAATATGCAATCATTTCTTTTCTCGAATGATTCCAATGAGAAATCAACATTCGAACTTCGACACCTCGATAAGCAGCGCCACGAATTGAATCATCAATTTCAGACCAATATCTATTCGGTTCTTTTTTCATATAAATTGTTGCTGGAATATAATCCATAACACTAATGCAAATTGTTGAATTTGAGTTTGCCATTATTTTTTGAATTGCTTTCAAATCATGTTCTCGATTTTTTGGATTAAATTCGGCTGGTGAACTCTGGAAAAAATTTTCTTGGAAAACGTCTACAAAAAAATGTACACTTCCACTCACCGAGATGAAAAATTCAGCTGGTTTGTCATTCAATGGCAAATTTCCCATATGTGAAAAATTGAAAGGAGTTCGATATGAAATTGGCCATTTATCCGGTACTCTCGCATCTTTTTCGCCCAATTTCCAATAAGCCGCAAAAATCTTATATAAATCACCAGCCACACACGGACAATTTGTAACAACAATTCCAACTTCTTTTACTTCACTTAACGATTTCCAATCCATATTTGCACTTCCAATATAAACTGTCGAAATATCAGAAATCATGAATTTTGTATGTATAATTCCAGATTTTATTAGTTTCGTCACATTAATTTCTCGAAGTTCAGCTAAACCTTGATCAACAAGATATTTCGATTCTAAATTATCCGATAAATTCGAACTACCATCTTGTGCAATTCTTATTTTTACACCTCGTTTTCCAGCACGAATTAGAGCCTAAAATTTAGATTTGTAGTAGATATTTGTATTTCTGAGAATGTGAATGTGAAAGGACATTTTTTCATTATAAACTCACCTGATAAACAAGTTTTCCATGAATCGCAGTTTTATAATCCGAACTATTCAAATTCCAGTACATAACAGAAATATCTAAAAATCGTTTTGTGTTATCAATTAATTGAATCCATGCATCAGCTGTTGAATTTTGAGTTGGAAATGGAACTCCAGTCGGAATTGATTCAATTAAATATGATTTGCAATGTTTTGAACAAGCCGTTGTTAATTTAATTGGAGAAGCCAGATCTTCTTCATTAAAAAGTGGAAGAAAAACAAGAGCAATAATAAGTAGTGAGATTATACTAATCGGAACACAAGCTGGTTTTTATTATACGATTTCGCGAGTTTCTGAAATCAACATTTATTGTTGGGATTTTCTAATCAAACATTTTTGGAAATTGAATTTTCTGAAGAAAACACTTACCCGCAATTACAACACTTCGAATTTTCTTCCGAACTTCTTTCTAATTTCGGTATATTTATCCGCGTATCAAAGAGATCCATTTCAAAATTGGTCATGTCAGCCCGACCATCATGAGTCTGAAAATATTTATATTTTAATTAGAAATGAATTCACTGTGTATAATTTACCACTTCAAAGGACTAGTTTCTGAAAATTTTTGAATTTTTCGTGGTAGATAATTTTTAAAAATTGAAACTTTTTCTTAATTCTTTGGATTTTTCTTTAAAACTTTGTTTCAAAACTTTCTCATAAAACATCAAATTATTGAATTGATCCCGTCCCAAATATTTGCAAACCTCCCCAATAGGAATCATCTCCTTGCAATCGGCGGCAAAAACGCGAAAATGGAATTTCGGCCGAATTTTGATAGGATTTATCACAGAGGAACGCTCACTCGCCAAAAAATGTATAGAAATATTCGAAAAAATGTGAGCTACGTAGGAAAAGGAGATATTCGTGTTCGGTCGTCAAAGCGACAAACGGAAAGACGAAGAAAAAAACAAAAACGGCTTAGCTTTTCCTAGTCAACGCCTATCAGAAGAAAAAATATATGGAAGAAAAAAAAAAGAAAAGCAGCAGTTAATCGATCTCGGAAGCAAAGAAATATTTTATTGGTTTTTTATGAAAAAGTTGTTTCTTTTTTTTTGGGTAAAATAGTTTGTTGACTTTTGCATTTGCTAAATTGAAAAAAAAGATGTATTTCCGGGATCATTTTTGCATTTTTTGAATAAGGATTAGGTGAACTAATGCTTTTATATAAAAAGACTTATTTGAACTTTGTAATTCACCAGATTCTGATTTTCAATGAAAAATAAACTTACAATCAAAACTTCAGTTGATTGAGATTTAGAATTTCTATTGATTTGTCTTCGCAAAAATTCAACAAAAAGCATTTTCACGAATATTTTTCTAGAATGATTACACAGTTTAATTAAATTTTTAGTAGAGCGGAAAAAACAATTGTAATCAAAAAAGCTCGCCGAAATTAAATTAAAACTCACGAGGATATTGCAGACCAGAATTTTGAAAAGTTTTGTTTTGAGGCGAAAACAGATTTGTGTACCAAAAGAAAAATTTTATAAAGTGTGGGAAAATCTGGTACTAATAATTGGATCGGAAATTGTGATAAATTTGTTTTTATTATTTCAATTCTTACTTTTGAAAAAATCTTGATAAAAATTGATTTTCAACTAAAAAAAATCACTCACCTCCATCCCGTTTCCTCGAATTTTAACCATAAATTATGCTAAAAATATTTGAAATATAAAAAACCTTGAAATTTTCAAAATATAAAGTCTGGGCTCACAACACAACAAACAGAGGGAAAAAGATGAGAAAAAACGAGAGAGTATTTTATAATATATATTTTCATTTCAAGATAAAGATAAATAAAACAATGAAAAAGTTTGAAAAATGTGAGTAACACTTCAAAAACTTTGATGTTTCATATTTTTGCAATTCTATAATGGGACAGGAGAAAAAGAATGGGAAAATAGGACAGAAGTACAAAAATGCAAAACAAAACAATACAAATAAATTATTTAACAATACTTTTTTAGATTAGAATTTGGAAAATACAAGGTGCAGGATAGTCTTCGGGCCAGGCCAACTTTGGCAAAAAAACAGAAACAGGATGAAAAATTCCAGAGATATTCAATATCATTCAGAATGATATTATATTAAAATGAAAAAAAAACGGGAAATTGAGATTTTGTGGAACAAAAATGGAAAAGGCAATTCATGAATTATTCTTCAGCATCTTCAGCGGCTGCAGCTGCTGCAGCAGCTTCTCGTTGTCGTGGTGGAATTGGACCATCTGTCTTTCGTTTTTTAGGAGAAACCTGAAACAATGGAGAATCAGTACTTTTTTAAAACAACCGTGAACCTCGAGGAAACTTTAATTTCAGGAATATCTTCAAAAAAATGAGTATATTCGTTTTAATAAACTGTTGGGGAAAATTAAAATATAAACTAAAATTTTTCTATAACAAAAAAAATAATTTTTTTGAAAATAAACTATTTATTTTCAATTCAAAAAATCCCCAAAACAATAAACATACCTCTGCATCGCTATTACCATCATCATATTCAACCTCATCTTCATTTGCATCGTCAGATTCTGCATATTTTGCTGTTCTCTTTGATGCTCTTGATGGTCTTCCAGCTCCTTTTGCTGGTGTACCTTTTGCAGTTTTCTTTCCACCCTTTTTCTTCTTTCCAAAATCAACATCATCGTCATCTGATGGTGCATCATCCGAATCTGATACATATTTCTTGGCTTTTGCTGCTTGCTTCTTTTTGAAAAGTTTTCCTGGAATTTCATCGTCTACTTCAGCTAAAACAGTGCTAGTGTCATTGTTGGCATAATCAACTCTAGTTGATGTTGATCTTCGTGGTCTGGTTGAAGCGACTGAATCCGCTGCTTCAACAACTGTTTTTGTTCTTGGTTTTCTGTTTGATGGAGTTCCTGTAGCAGCCGCTGGTGGTCTTCCGGCTGATGTTGCTCCTCTACCTCTTCCTCGTCCTGTAGAAATTATTTTTTTATTTTAAATTTCACATATTAACACCCGGTCAAGCCACACAATGAGTGTTTTCTACTTTTTTCTAGCCACATAATGAGTGTTTTTCTATGCAGCTGCTAACTTTCTCGCGGAATCTTAAAAATAGGAAAAGTAGGGAGTCACCTAGATGCGCTGATTTTCATGCTATATCTAGTTTTTCATGAAACGACCTATGTTTTTATCAACTTGGGTGCTCCGTTTTGATCAGAATTTTGCTAATTTTTGTATTGCTTGAGCGGATGTGTATTGTCAAAAACAATTACCTCTGCCTCTGCCTCGGCCACGTCCTGATGGTGTTGCTACTGGAGCTACTGAAGTGTCAGCTTCTGGATCAGCAGCTTCCTCTCCAGCTTCTTCATCAATTTCCATTTTGCTCTCTGGTTCTTCTGATTTTTCTGCTTCTTTTTCTTCTGCTGCTGGAGCTTCAGCTGCAGCTTCTGGTTCTGGCTCAGCTGCAACTGGTGCTGCTTTTTCTTCTTCTACTTTAGGAGCTTCCTCGGCAGCAGCTGGAACTTCTGGTTCAGCGACAGCTGGCTCTACTGCGGCTACCTTTGGTTCTTCTACAGTTTCAGCTTTCTCAGCAACGACTTCAGCTGTAGGTTCTTCAGCTGGCTGTGCGGCAGCTTCTGGCTCAGCGGCTGGCTCAGCGGCTGGAGCAGCAGGAGCTTCTTCTGCTGGTTGTTCTGGCTCCGCTTGTTTCGGTGGTTCTTCTCCAGCTGGATTATTTGGTGGAATAACAACTTCGTTGCCATTTTGTGCGGCTGCTTCGGCGACTGGAATTTTTTATTAAAGTGTTTGTTAATTCAAGTTTTTTTTTATTTTCGACATAAATATCTGTATTGAGAGACACCACTCTATCGGGATTTTATCGAAAAGATAGAAAACCCAACAGGAATGAAAAAACACGAAATGAATAACGTCAAATGTTCCTATGACATTATTACGCCAACGCCAAAACAATGATTTTTAAAATGTTTATTTTTCAAAATACTAACCTGGTCCGTCTCCGCCAGCGGATTTCTCCGGAAGAGCAGCTTCGACTTTCGAAATGTCTGATATTACTGGAGCTTCGTCCGACATTTTGCTGAAAAAATAAAACGCGTAAACAATGGAATAAACAACAACAAAAATAAACAATTAAAGAAACGAAGAAAAATCATTAACTGTGGTATTGAAAAATTCAATTTCTCGAACGACAAATTTGAAAATTTTAATTTTGAAAAATCATTTTTGTTTACATGGAAACAGTGAAAAAAAACAAACAAAATCGTTTTCGACTCGAAAATTTGTTTTCGCGGGACGCTAAAGGGTACGCGACGCACAACAAACGCGTCGCGTGCCTGAGTATCGACTCATCCCATTGTTCAGTGGATACACAGCCAGAATTTATTGGTCGGTTTTTTTCATCACAAACATTTTTCGTCTGTTTGTTTCGAAAAACTTAAACAACTCGTAGATTTATTGATTGAAATATAGATAGAAATGGCACCATTATTCACGGATTTTCGAAAAATAAGAAAAAGGATGAAGAGGACCTTGAATTATGGATCGAAACAACCGGCCAATCTGAATTTCCCACTTTCTGGTTAGTTTGATATTTATTTAAATGTATTCATAATGTTACTGAATGATGTATTGTTATAGAACTTGTTGTTGAATACTTTGACAAAAAATGCACATTCGATTATATGGAGCCCGAAACCTCTACTTCGATTTCTAAAAATGGATATGCTGACCCTTGTTCACTCGTTGTTGCACTTGTTTATTTGGACCGCCTCAGATGTCAAAACAAGGTAGTTCACTATCTAAAATGTCATTTTTATTATTTTTTCATTTCAGAACTACTTTGAATCGACTGATCCAACCGCTTTATACATCCCAGCTCTTGTTCTTGCTTCGAAATATTTACATGATGCGGATACTTATGACAGAGTTTCGAATTCAGAATGGGCCGAATCGTTGAAAATCAATGCAGATGAACTGAATGAAAATGAATGGAGTTTTGTGAAAAATCTCGATTGGAATGTCTCTGTGAAAAACGAAGACTTCGAAATTTATTTGAATAATATGGAAAAATGGGTGGCAAACTCGTTTCTGAAAAAGAATGATTTCGTTACTTATAACGAATTGGACATTTTGGTAAGTTTCAAGAAACAAAAATTTTCATAAATAATTGCTTATTTTTCAGTCCTCTGCAGTTCCAATATACGATTTAATCCGTCAGTTGGCCGAAATCTTCAGCTCAGTTTCACTTATGTATTGTCTCACTCTTGCTCTTCTTTCAACTACAATTCAAAAAGTCCACTTCCAACAACAACCGACTGAAATAATCGAAGGACTTGTGGTGAAAAATCAAACTCTTGAGTTTCCGAAGTTTGATTTTGGCAATCTTTCACCGTCGATTTGGAATATTGGAAAAACTAAAAACCGAAGCACTGAAACCAATCTTCTTTGTGAAAAGCAAATGGAAAGTGGATTCGACTTTGATATCGAAAAGTCGTGCAGAAATAATATTGAACATCATTTTGCCTCAACTGTTTTCATCAAATAATTGTTGGGATTAATTTTTCAAACTCTTGGAACATTTAGATTCATAGATTTGTGAATCTGTAAAACAAGAACGATTCTTGATTCTGGCTTCTACCGAATCACATGTTTAAAATCTAAATGTTTCCATATCAGCTTCTCTTTTCATCATATCCTCTTTACTTCTTTTTTTCTAATAATCCTTTCATTTTTCGTCCCACCAAAGTGCCTAATAGTTTTGTGAATACTATGTAGAAATCTATCCGTTTATATTTCCTTCTTCATTTTTTTCTATGCAGGTTGTGTGATTTTATTGTAAAATCAAAAAAAGAAGTCTAATAAATGAATTGTACAAGAACGAGAAGCTTTAGACATTTTTTTCAAATTTTAAACCGATTTGTTATCGACCGTTTTACTCAAATAATTATTATAATAAGAATAATAATTTGATTAAAAATGATAAGAGTCATTGACACTCGGCGGAGTTTTTTGTGTGCTCCGAGAAAAAAATTTGAGGAAATTATCGATTAGCATATTTTTTATTTATGTTTTTATTTTAAATGGGTTTCAAATTTAAATTTCAATTGCTATTTTTCTCGTTTTTATTATCGATTTGGTTTTTGTCGTCGGGTGCACAATTTTGTGGTAAGTTTTGAAAAAATAGGAAATGTTACTACGGCTTGAAAAAATCCACATAGAAATAAGGCCCACAATACAAAAACCAGCCTCATTTTTTCATAGATGAGTTTGAAGAAAATTTCGCTTGAACTGGCATATCCTGATGTTCTCTCATCAATAAAATTTGTCTCTATTTCAATTATCAATTCCAGCCTCGGATGGTAGCGATGAACCTCCAATAACTGATCCAAACTACATGTGTAACGAAAAAAACTTTTCTGAAATATTCCATCCTCCACAACTTCACAACACTTCAGATGAATATGTTTGTTTTTATCAAATTCAGAAAATCAATTTGTTTATCTTATAAGTTTTCAGCCAATCCATTACTGTGATATGGTATTTCTTTTGGATTTGGATAAAACACTGACTTCGGAAGAAAATTATAGCCAAGTAATACAATTTATCAGCGACGCAATGACAACTTGTATGAATCGAGGGATTGGTTATAAAATATTAGCGTGGCCAATGTTCAATGATGTGAGTTTCTTAATTTTAAGTTTACAAGGCACACACGTTTGAAAAAGAAGAAAATTGTGCAATTTTCATCGCGCAGCCGACAAAAACGGTGCAACGCCTAGCGGTTTAATTACCCCCACTTCATCAAAAACAAAAAACATAGCGAAAATCAGCGTATCGAGATCTGTGCGAATGACTTTATTTGGAATTTTTAGGGGTCCTGGGAAGAAAGTTAGCCTCCGCTGCGAGACCATTTCAAACTAGAAACACACGCGCCTTTGAAACCGTACCTCTTTTTTCACAAGAAAAAAAAATAAAGAGTGTGGCAAACGAGGAGAGTGCGAGAGATGTGTGAGAACAAAATGTGTGCAAACACCTGTCTGCAAACACCGTTGTCGCCGCTTACCATGACTCTTCATTGCATGGGAAAAACGTGTGTATATAAGGGAACCTAAATATAAGGGAACCTAATGTTGGAAAGTGTTACTGTAGGTGACTGAAATCTGAGAAATTGTCTTTTTTGATAAATTCTTCTACTGTTTCCAAAACGTTTTTATTTTTTCTACGAAAAATCATCAGTTTTTCTTCCGTGGTCACAAAAAAGAAGTCACATTATATATTTTGAGAAATTTGTCTGATAACAATATATTTGTATTTTAATACAGTAATCCGTTTCAGTGAAAAACACTATTATTTGCAGACACAAGAAACAGTTTGCTGTGAACAATCAATTTGCTATCAACTTTTTGGTTTTATGAATTATCGAGATTATGTTGGAAATTATGATAGTTTTGATCCAATTCAACCAGTCACTGCAAAATTCAATTTTTCTTATACACTTATTGATGATGTAAGTAATTTTATTTGTGTGAAAAATTCAATTATGAAAATATCGGTTAAATTCAGATGAAAAAAATTGGAACTCCACAATCAGCATGTTTATATAATAATTATGTTTTGATAACAAATCGGCTATTCAACATGTCGAATGACAATGATGTTATTGGAGTGAGTCATAGATAAATTATATTCAAAAACAAAAAATACGTTATCTTCTACGTGCCAAATTTAGAAATTTTTCATTTTCATTTTCAAAATATAAATTTGAACTTTATTTTTTTCGAATACCACACCTTTATTTTTAAATTTTTCGTGGTCAAAAATCGGATTATTTGTGAAAAATGTGTAGTTTATCAGTTGGTGTTGTTCTATAAGTTCCCCCTTCGAAAAAATGAAGGTTACTGTAATAATTTTGTGTTTCAATAAAATATTTCAGGAATTGGAAGAAATTGAAGGAGTTGGTTGTATTACTCTAACTATAATTGCTGTTGGAAATGATCAAATTGATACAAAAATGATGTTTGATGCTTATAGTTCAGTAACTCTCAATACATTTGTTGTTCCAAGTTTCAATTGTTTGGATAACTTGAAAGATTGTATAAAACCGTGTGGAACTCGAGGATCAGAAGATTGTTATAATCAAGAATTGGATGAATGCGCATTGCCAACATCAACAGAACCTCCAACAACGACAACTGCAACTACAACACCAAAACCAACACCAAATCCAGATTTTTATAATGATTGGCAGATTATTTATTTGTTTGCTATTTCAAATCGAACAACACAAACACAATTTAATAATCTTGTCAAATATATTTCGGATCCTCTCAAAGAATGTGGAAATACAAAAATGGTCATTAGATTTTTGGCAAGAAATCAATCAGATTCTGGTTGGATAACTGATATGAATAAAGCTGGACCATATTTAAAACAATTAAAATATGATGAAGTTCTTATAAATGGAAGTGAGTAGAGTTTTGATACATTTAAAGATTAATCTTTGAAGTTTTTTTTAGATGATCAATTCTTAAATGGAAATGATAATGTGACTCTGGAATTAGTTGCTGAAGCTGTTTCAATTCCTGTTTCTTACAATGATGATGGATCAGTTCATCCGCCGAGAATCACTTTATTAACTGATTTTGTTTCACAAGTAGGTTTGTCTCAATAACTTTTTTGAAAGATCCTTTTTTTATTAACAAAATACAATACTATAACCTACAGTATTCCAGCCATTCATAAATGTTTTCACAACTGATCTTCTTCCTGATCTCGAATATTATGATTTCAATATAATTTGTTTTACACAAGATTCATATGATGGATATAAAGCTCAATTGAAAATAAAAGCATTTCAAATCACAAGTGATGCAGGTTATGGAGATTCAAAAGAACTCAAATTATGTCAACAAAAATCGAATGTAACAACAATCATGTTCATTATAATTGGATGTTGTTCAGGTGCAATGCTATTGCTCATTTTATTAACAGTTTTATATCGACAAAAATATATGTGGATGCGCAAATTGAAACGTTTTAAAACTTCACATATTGAAGATCAAGATGATTTGGATATGTGAGTGAAATTTCGAAAGGATTTTGAATAATTAAAAAATTTCAGAATTGATCATTGGGAACTTTCCCGTGATCGTCTTGTTGTCAAAAATGAAAAACTTGGTCACGGTGCTTATGGTCATGTTTTTAAGGGAAAAATTGTTGGAATTCCACCAGCTATTCAAAAATATTATCGAACTGAGATGGATGCGTTTGTTGATTGTGATTGTGCTGTCAAAATGTTACCAAATTATGCAACTGAAGCTGCAAAACAAGAATTTAAACATGAAATTGAATTGGTCAGTTAGAAATAGGAAACATTATTTTGTAAAACTAGCGAGGTTACTGTACATGTAAAAGAAGAAGCACTAAATTCTCAGCATTTTTTTGTTGGAAGTATTTCGAATCATGATGCTCAGAAAGTTTTCTTTTTTTTGGCTCTTTATCTTTTAAAAATCGCAATTCTAGTCTATAGTCATAAAAAGCACAGAAATTAATTTTTATAATTTTTCGGTTTTTTTTCAGATGAAACAAATCGAATTTAATGAACATATTGTGAATATGTTGGGATGTGTTACAACTTCAAATAAATCCTGTTTGGTTTTAGAATATTGTTCACAGCGAGATTTATTAAAATATGTGAAGAAAAAGAAATCAGATCTTGAAATTGTGAGTTTCTTCCCGATATTTTCCAAGTTAAACTCCGCAATATTCAGAGTCGAAGTGCTGATGAAGATTTCGATACTCACAAAGAGTTTCTAAATTTTTCGTGGCAAATATCTCAAGGAATGAGATTTCTCGTGGAAAAGAAAATAGTTCATCGAGATCTCGCAGCTAGAAATATTCTGATAAGTGATTTCAATGGAATTAAATCAGCAAAAGTTAGCGATTTTGGATTGGCATTGACTATTTCACAAATTTTGGAAGAAGGTGAAAGTATTGGATCAGATAGACTTCCGATTAAATGGCTCGCTTTGGAATGTTTGGAAAAACGAGAATTTTCTCATAAAAGTGATATTTGGTCATTTGGAATTGTACTTTTTGAAATGTATTCGTATGGTTTGGTTCCTTTTGCTGATGTTGAACCAAATCAATTAATTGAGCATTTGAAAAATGGAAATCGACCGAAAGCACCATTATTAACCACGGAAAAAGTGTTAGTTCTATTTTATATGAATGAAAACCAAAAATGAAAATTTGGAATTTCAGAACTGAAATAATGGATAAATGTTGGAATGAAAAACCAATGTTACGACCTGATTTTGATGAATTATCAGCAATGTTTGCCACACAATTAGAGCAGGTAGATTTTGGCCATAAAAAAAGAAATTGAGAAGTTTCCATCCGAAAAAACTCATATGGAAATTTCTTAGACCTTCGAAGGACCCTGATTTCCATTAAAAATTGAACATTTGAAATTTTTCAGGCAGCTGAAGGATATGGTTATTTGGAACTAGTTCGAACAAATGATTATCGAGTTCTTCCACCAGAAACTGCCAAAAAAGAAGAAAATCATGTATCATTAAGTGAATCAAGAAATCGATCAGTTACAATGAAAACAAGAAAAAAGGATTCGATAACACTTGGAAGAGATTATAGTTTGACAATGGAAGATAATGAAAAAGGTATGACTCATTATTATTTGGGTTACTGTATTTTTTTTGCATTTATCTTCAGAACCATCTGGTATTCCACGTCTTCCATCAGATTCACCAGAAAAAGAAAAAACAACGGGCAAGCGAAAATCATATTTGAATTTGATACCAAATTTGAATGCGATAAATCCATTTTCAAAAGAAAATGAATTCAAAAAAACAATCAAAAAGAAGTTTTATTCAAGAAGAGGAAGTGTGCCATATTAATTAAATTAATTAATTTTTGAACATGAAACTATAATTTCTCAGGAACAAATCTATTTCCCGGATGACAATATCTCATATAACAATACGTGTTAAAATTGTATATAAGTTTTTTTTGTAATAAATTATTTTATATTTGAATAGTTCTTTCAACAATTGAATTTATTTTTGGTGTAGATGTTTTGAAAAATCTAAGAATTTCTCGAACTTTTTCCATAAAATGGCTATTACTTGCAATCATAACAATTGTTGAAACCATTGAATGAGTTGATATTAAAATCATTGTATCAGTTGCTAATTCTGAAAAATTTTGAGGATCAGAATTAAAATATTTTTTCATAGATAACATAAATACCTTGATATTCAACATAATTATTCAAAATTACTGTAAATATAATAATAAGTGGAATACCAACACAACTAAAGGGTATAAAACATTGCAAAACAAGAGTAACTAGAGCAGTTTTGTGAAGTTTGAAAGTCGAAACAGACATGAATTTACGCATTTTTTGAAGGATGTAAATTGTATGACCAGAGAGGAAAATACCGAATCTGAATGGAAAAAAAATAAAAAATCTCTACTATAAAAATGTAGCTAAAGTTAAAAATTTACACCCCAAGAGCTCTTTTTTCCAATTTTATCTTTCAAAAAACCCACAGAGTGTAATTTACTACCCGAAAAAATTCGCGCATTTTTTGAGACCTGACACGATCTTAGGGGTGGGACTAAAATCGACGAAATTCGATGCGAAAATGAGAGATTTAAAGAAAAATGATTTTTGATCTACCCAAAAATTAATGAAAATTTTGAGGTCTAGCGATTTGAGGTAGTAAATTACACCCTGTGAAACTCCTACATTGCGAATATAAAAATAAACAAAGGAGGTAACATTCCAGCAATAATTAACCATAAATTATTTTCATATTCATACACAATTGATCCAGGAATATCCAAAATATGTAAACATTTTGGAAATTTTTGGAGAAGAATCAAATATTGTTGATGTTTTGAAAGATTTCCATTGTGAAAACAACCAGCAACTAAAAATGGAAAACAATGAGCCAGAAAACTCATAAAATAATTGATTGATTTTGGAACTTTTAATCTGGGTGATAAATCAGATGCAGCATCATTTCGAAATTGAAAACAACTAATAAGTGCTGGAAGTTCGAAACAGAAAAAGAAGAAATAAAATTGTGTGCTATATTCTGGTGGGAAAAGATTGACTGTAATTGATGATGAATTAAATCCGCCAAGCATTGGAAAATAATAATAACCAGGAGCAATGAGTGACATATACACTTCAACACACATTGTTGTTATAAGAAAATATAATTGACATAAACGATATTTTGATTTATTTATTTTTGAATGTTGAATTATCAAATAAATTCCAAATCCATTTATTGCCATCGATAAAACTGCAATCGAATGAAGGATTACTGTATAATAAATTGGTGGAGATTTCGGACAAATTAGTTCCATTATTTTCGATTGAAAAAATGAAATTTCTAGAACGTTTTAAAAACGTAAAATCCCACTGATTTCTTAAAATAAATTTCACCTGTTTGTTGAACTTTCAAGGAATTTAAAGAATTATCAAAACTTTAATGAAAGTGAATTGAAAAAGAAACATAATAAATAACATGAATTAAAATTATACATCATCACTAATTTGTACCATAAAAAGGGGTACGAGAAATCACATGAAATCGAAAAAATAAAAAAAAAGAAAAAGAAAAGAAAAACCGTATTTTATTATAAGTGTTTGTGAAGCCTTTTATTGTCCGAACATGCGTAGTTCGATTTTTGGTTTTTGAGCAATTGGAGCTGTCTGCAATATTTATGAATGATTTTTTTAAAAAGAAAATGAAATTCAGTTCTTTTCCGGATTTTCCGACGATTAGGAAAAACAGGTTTCCAAAAAATTATGAAAAAACTCAAAACTGAATATTTTAAAAGTTTTTTACAATTGTTCAAACTTGGTTGGGGCTTTTTCTGATTTTTCCCCAATTTTTTCGAGTTGAAAATAAAGAGAAAGAAATTATCCCAGAAAACTTTACCTTGGTGTCATTGAGCTTAATATTTTGATGAGCATGTCTTGTTGTTTGTAGCAAAAGTGCACTTTCTAATCGTTCTTTCAATTTTTGATCCCAATCAACAACTTGTTTAAATTCAACTGGCCACATCGAAGCAGCGGCATTTAGTCGACCAATTGCAATTTCGTGCAACTTCTTTTCAATTGCACCAACTTTTCGCCATTCTTGATGAGTTGTTGCGCGAAGAAGTCGAACAAGAAATTGAACAAGTAGCGATATCATTTGAAGTTCTGAAAACAAATTTAATTAAAATTGTGTATTATTCAAAAAAAAAATTTTGTTGTTGAAAAAACCAACTTTTCTTTTCGTTCGCATTAATTGCCAATACTTCAATAACTTTAATACATTCTTGAATAACAGCAACATCAGTTTCTTTCAGAACATTGTTCTCTTTATTGATTTGAACTATAAAATCATCGACAATTCGCATAATTTCATTTCCCAAATGTTTGATAAAAATTCCACTGAAAGCTTTTCGATTGAAAATTGAAGTGATTGATTGCAAAGTCTTGAGGACAATCGACACATTTTCACTTCTCAAATGATTTTTGATCAAAACAATGAGTTTTGAGAATGATTCCTGATGTGCTAGAACAACATTCATTGGAGCAGATGTTGTGAAAACGACAGCCGATAACATTATTATACATTTATCCAATTGAATTCGTTCATTATCTTCTGACATATTCAAAACCGAGTAGAATGAGTTTCGCATTATTGTAATCCATGCAGATTGGGTTGAATCATTTGGTGATTGAGAAACAATTGATCGAATACACTAAACAATATTGTATATTTGGAATAGTTATCAGATTTTTTTGTTCTCGTGAGAATGAAAATATTGAAACATTATTTGAAAACTTGTGATAAAATTAACGGAATAAAATTGAATAAATAATTTTCAGATTTGTTTCCAAAAAATTTTTTTAAAAGAAAAAAATGCAATTTATTTGATTTGAGAATAAATTTGGTAAAACTCGAAAATCCAACTAATAATTATTTTTTCTCAATCTTCCAAACATACATGGCATCTTCGTCCAACAGACCCCGCATGTAATGATCTCCCCCCTCCCCAAAATGTTGAAATGTCATGATCCCCCCCCCCTCAATTTTTTTTTATTTTTATTTTTAAAATTCTCAATTTTATTTTTCTATTTTTTGATTTGGGTGGGAAAATTTTTTTTTTGATTCGAGCGTGAATTTTCATTAGCCCCCGCCCAAATCAAAATTTTGATTCGAGCGTGAATTCAAAATTTTCCAAAATGATCCCCCCTCGAAAAATTTTTTCAAATGTCATGATTTCCCCTTCACAGTTTTGGGAGCTTCCATGCTTCCAAAGTTCACAAACCTGAATAGCAGAAGTTGCAATCGCACTCAAATGTCCACTTCTTTCTTGATTTTGAACTTCATCAATTCTTGCAGATTCTCGAACAAATCCTAATAATAAATACATAATAACTGGCAGTACAGTAATTTTAGCTTGCGGTGAGCAAAGAATTGGAATTTGAATGAGAATTTGCATGCTTCGAATAACTAAATGAGTAGATTCAATTGGAAGTCGTCCGACTTTTCGTAAATGCAAAAATGCATTTGATTTATGAAATTGACTCGAATTGATTTGTGGCATTTGTTTGAATATGACACAAACACAAAGTTCAAGAGTTGCATAACTTAAAGTCTTTTTGATTGTATCATGAATCTTTCCATCTTCACCGCCTTCATCTCCTTCAAACAAATCAATATTCGTATCATTTGCAACATTTCCGTTTGAAATATCTCGACTTTGAGTTATTCGAATCGAAAGTTTTGCAGCATCAATTATTGAACTTGCACATTCCAAACATTGCATTTGTGTTGTCAAATTCTCGCGTGTCAAAATAATTCGATGTAAAACATAGAATATTTCAATAGCAACATTGATATCAGGCGAACTCATTAATTGCATTTGACACCATTCTGATGAAAATAATCGATTAAGTGATTTAACACACATTTGAATAGTTTCATCTTCAATTTGTCTTGTTCGATTACTCAATGCTTCAACAGCAATTCCAATTAATAAATAGAATCGTTCAATATTTCCATCATCTCTCCAAATTGTTGATGTATCTTTCATCAAATCAATACTTGACGGAAGTGTGAAATTATGTTTTGAAAGCCATGTTGAAGATGCTAATAATATTGGTGGCCAACAAATTGCATAATATTCTCGACAGGCTTCAGCGCTATGAGATGTGAAAAATGTTCCAGATTTATTTTGGACTTGTTCCGAATACTGATTTGGAAGTGCAAGAAGAGCAGCATCATTTAAAGCAGCAAGCCAATAAACTATTAGAGAATTGGTTTCAGGTTCGACTAGAGATAAAAGAGAAACAGGTCCATTGTACTCGTAATGTTCATTATTTACTTCATTTTTCTGTTGATCTTGTTCAACTGCAGTCACATATACTTCTGCCCAAGCCTGAAAAATAACAATAAAAATTACTGGAAGCCTAAAATTTCGAGAATAAATATAATTTTCTGTTTGAGCCTAAGTTCTAATTTGTTGTTTAAACCTAAAATTAGAAAGTTTCAGAAAATATTTTGTAGATTTACCCTATTGAAAACCCATTCCTACATAGCTACAGTAATCCTAAAATGTATATGTTCTTATAAATTCAGTTTTCCGAATTTTCTAGTTACGAACAATGAAAGTTTTCATTTCTATCAAAAAACTATACCTTCAAAATGGATAATTTTTCCAATGTGGCCGCTGATTCACTATACAATTGTACATTCACACTTCCTTGTCTCAATTTTGCCAAAGAAGAAACTAATAATTGATGAACTCTTTTCAAATCATTCAAATCTCTTGCAACTCCACTTCCAATCCAAGTACTACAAACTTGACAAGCAACTGATGTAACATTACTTGAAGTATCATCTGTGAAAGCAGGTCGAAGAGCAGCTCCAACTTGTGCTTGAAATTGTTCAAGTAACATATGTCCAGGAAATTCTGGTTCTGGAATTGCCGAAAATCGAATAATAACTTCTTCGAGTGATTTTAATCCAGCAATTCGAAGGTGAGAACTATCACTTGTTGCAGCCATAAATGCCATTCGAACTAAATCAGCCAAATGTAATACTAAATAATCATTTTTTCCACCAGATGTCATTTGTAATTCTTTTGCCAAAGCCATATCCAAATGTGCTCTTTCCGTATCACAAACACTCATCAATCGATTCACAATATCCATTGTAAATACTTTAGTTTTCCATCTTGGCTGAACTTTTCCTTTATCATCTTCAATAGTTGATATTCCAGCTAAATTCGTATCATCATCTCCATCTTCATCTTCATCATTTTCTTCCATTTCACTATTTGTTATAGTTGTTCCAGTTGTAGATTCATCTTTATTTCTTCGTTTTTTGCCACTTTCAGATGTTGTTGCCAATATTTCTTTACATAACATCAACCAATTATTCAATAATTCTCCACTTGTTCCTTGTACAAGTGATATAAGAGTTTCTTGAATATGTTGACGAATTTCTCGATTCACTTCATAATCAAGCATTCCAAAAAGTGCTCCTTCTAAACCATTTTCTGGAAGTGTAAACTTTTTCTTGCTCGAATCAACAACACCTTGTGGAACTAAAACTTGCGCATGATTTCGAACCTAAAATACACCAATTGAATGAGAAAATGAATAGATCAATAAAATGTACATTACCTCTTTAGATTCTTGTTGAACTAATTGTCTGAGACAACTAACAGCTTGTTTTCGAATAACCAAATGTGGAGATGATAAAAATACACAAATATCACAAACAAGTTGATTCATATGAACATATCTTGGAGCGAATAAATGCATTTGTTGTAATCCTAAAACCGCTTCAGCTTGAATAAAACTATCATTATGTCCGAGTTGAATAGCACAAGCAGCTAAAAGAGAAGTTCGAACACCGTCAATAACTCCAGGACAACTGAGTTCTGGTCCAACACAAGTTATCAAAGCAGTCAGCTGGAAAGTATTAATTTATGATTAAGAAAATGAGGATTTTCAAAAAATAAAACTAACCAATTTACTAACTCCTTGAACAACATCAACAACAAAAGTCGGTGTTGAGATAAGCAATTTCAAACAAACACTCAAAACAGTTTCAACAAATCCTCGGAACATTCCACCGCCAGTTTCAGCTATTAAAGCCATTGAAACCAAAGCACAAGTTTGAACATTTGGAAGTGTTGATTCTTGAGCCAAAGCCAAAACCACAGAAACACCCGTATTCAAATGTTGCCCGCTTCCAAGTGATCCAACATGTCTAGAAAAATATGATCTACAAAATTTCTCAATTTTGTGAAACATACCTATGCAAACATCCCAAAGCCAAAACATGTCCAGAACGACTTGCAGCATCTTTCGAATTTTTCAATTGATTAAAACAATATTGAGCCATAGATGCAACAAATTGTGGTGATCCAACAGATTGTGATAATCTTGCCAATGCTTCAGCTCCAACTAATCGAGTCAATGGACATGAATTTGTTAGACATGGAATTATCAAAGCAACACATGCTTTTTGTAATTGTTCATTATCTGTATGATATCCACGTTGTTCACAAAGTGTTTTGAATGCTAAAAGTGTTCCAGCAACTGCATTTGATAGAATTGCTTGTTGTCTTGCAGTATTCTTACAATTTTTAATTGTATCCGTAAAATGTTCAGTGATTTGAATCTTGTGTTTACTAGAAACCAATGGGAATACTTTTCCATATGTAAATAGAGCAGTATTCAAACAAGTCAATGGTTCTGACTCATTTTCCGGCCATTTTTCATCAGCTGAACTTGTTATCAATTTCGTCAAATCATCGTTCAAATCTCCAATTGAAATAGTAAATGTTGCATTGCTCAATAAATCTTCAATCATTGAATAATCTGTTGCATCAAATGTTGGTGAAATAAGAATCTTTTCAACTCCTTGAAACATTTTTTGAGGAATTGATGTTGTTAAAGTGCTTTGAGCATTATCCGAAAGAGTTATATCAGCAACCATTTCACGAAGAAGTGCAACATAACATCCTTCGAAACTTTTATGTGGAAGAAGAAGTAAAAGTCGATATACTCGTATTCGTACAAGACTATTCAATTGACGCATTTTATTGCCATAGTTTTTGATAAGATTTCCAACTCTGCAAAAAATCGGTGATATTAACAATGTTGCATTCAAACTTACTGTGACATCATAACCAAACTACATTCAATTGGTATTTTCATTGATTCAACAGCTCCTCCAACTGTATATAATTCATTTTGTCTTGCAACAGCTTCCATAACAGATAATGCACCAGCTTGTGCAATCATTGAACATTGCCATGAAAATGAATCACCTCGATTACTTTCAGCTTCAGCTTCTTTTGAACTTCGTGGAAATACAGCTTTCCATAATCGAATAATTCGATGAAGATGTTCTTTGATAACAGGAGCACCAAGTGAAACAAGTGAATACATCAAATTCCAACCAGATTCAAGTTTTGCTATTGTTAACTTTGGTTGTTGTGATGATGTTTTTAATAAATCTTCAGCAATTTCAAGAATTTTTAATGGTTTTGAAAATGGAACACCTAAACGAGATGGATCATTTGAAGTTGAAAGTAATGCAGAAAGTGCCATTGAATATCCACTAATTGCATCTGATGATGATTTCATTTGTTCTAATCGTAAAATACATCGATCAATAAGTGGAGTTCGAAGATTTGGAACAGCTGTAGCGATACATTTCAAACACCAAGCTGTTGCATATCTCGCAGATGGAATTGGATGAAGAAGGCATCCAAATATATGTTCTAATATTCCAGTTGCTTCTACAAAAATTGGCATAACAGCAGTTCCAATTTGTCGAACTAATACTGAAATTTCTTGAAGAATTGTAATCGAAGCATAGGCACTTGAATAAAGTTCATCATCAATCAATTCATTTTCTGAAATACAATAAATAAGAAAGTGTGGGAAAAGAGTCAAATGAGGATTATACGAAAACATACCAATTTCAGTATCAATTCGAATTGAATTTATATATTGTGCTAAGAGTGTTCCCAAATGTTTGCACGCCAATATTTGAGCATTTTCGCCTAGAAGTGTTCCACAAGTTTGGCGGAGAATAAAAGAAACACATCGACGAAGCAGAAGAGCTTCGGATATTTGAGTAGCACTTCTGACAAAAAATTAATTTGAGAAATTGAAAAACTTACAAATTATTGTAATTTTTAAATTTACGGGAGAATTATTTTGGAGCCAAATTAAATGAAAAACTTCAACTTACTGCGTAAACGCCAAATTCCCACATTTCGCAGCCAAATCAATCAAATGTCCACAAACAACAGCCAGATGTTTTTCCAACCAAGCCGATCCCATTTCTTTCACAACTTCAACATAACACAAAGACATTCCAATTCGAACATCAGTTAAACCCCCAGAACTCGGAAAATTTGATGAATTATTCTTCAAAAATCCACCAATTCCTCCTCGAATGAAACCATTTGATAAAAGTGAAAATGTATCAGTCACCGAAGCTGGACGAACAGGAACACTTTGATTTGATTTTACTTCTGAAAATATTTCATTAAAATTAGTAGCGAAAACATTCCCTTTGTTTTTTACTCATAATACATACATACAGTATCTCAACTCACGTCATTTCAATTTTGTCTGGTTAGGGTTAGAATAAAATCGAAAAATGACCAAAAATTAAATAATGAAACAAAGGGGAAAAAGATCAGATAAGAAACGTGAACTGGACATTTTTTTTGGAATAAAGACGTGAGCATTTTTTAAAAAGAAAAATTCAGAATCACAGAGAAGCTTTCATATGTAAGTCAGAATAAATCCTATTTTTTATTTATGCTTCAGAAGAAGAGAAAATTCAGATAACATATTATCTTCTCAATTGTATGTTTTCAATCAATATATATATAAGTAGATCAGAAAAAACTCACGAATAACTGATTGTGGTGGTGGATTCATAGATGTTGAAAGAAGTTGAGCCATAAATTTCGCAACCGCACATCTCAAATCATAATTCGAACCATCCAAAACTTTAACACACATTGTACAAGAAGCATCAAGTTCAGTTGTATAAATTGGAGTATAAACAGCGACAAGAGCAGTTAGGCACTGAAAACAAACAAACAAACATTAGCGGTTTTTGAAATTTCCAAAAAATATTTTACCTCTAACGTAGCAATTTTGACATGAATAGACCGATCCTGAATCGAATGTTTAGCCATTTTGAAAATATCTTTATGTACAGTTGATTGACCATTTCCTAATCCTTTAACCATACTTGTTAATGTCATCATAATATGTGCTCTTGAATGTGATTCTGCACTTTTCATCCATTTTTGTAATATGACTAATGTTTCTTCAAATGATCTACCAACTAATCGACCCATTGTATCATAAAGAGCTGATAAACATGATAAAGCTGCTCTGCAAAAATATTATTAATATTTTTTAAGAAAAAAAAAGAAACTTACAATTTGGCTTGGACCTGTTTGGGTGACTCATCTTTGACTTTTAATGTATCATTACATGAATTGATTGTTGTTAAAAGTGAAGAAGTATCTCCACTTAATGAATATACACGTGCAATACATCTTGATATAAGTTTTCTTGTTGGTGGACCATTTTGTTGATAAAGACGAGATTCAAGTTGACTAATAAGTGTTTGTTTCACATTTTTCAAATCTTCTCTTTGAGTTATCGGAAGTATTCTATCAAGATATCGAAGCCATTCATATATAAATATTGATCTTTTTTGTTCGGGACATGATTCGAAAGCTTCTTCGTTTAATACCAAACTGTGGCTTTCATCCATTTATCTAAAAATTAATTGTGAAATGGGAAGAAAACTTGGGAAATTGAGAGAAAGTGGTAAGTTTAGAATATTTGTGCTGGCAGAATACGGATTAAAAAGAGTCAAAAATGTCTTCGCTTGAATAAAATCTACACAATAAATTTTTTGGGGAAGAAATAAATGTGAGAAAAAACTATTTTGGCCAACTGAAAAAAAATTATGCAGATGTTTAAAGACACACAATCCGCTAGAAATGAACAGAAAATGAGTTTGTTATTCATTCATAACACCTTTCAAGTAATCTAAATTCATGAAAATCGAGAAAAAATTTTGAGTCTAGCAGAAGTGAAAAAATAAAATAATTGTTTTTGAAATCGCTCAGCCGACGGAAATTTCGAAAGTGTGTGCACACAGTGTGTCGCTAGAGCGCACATGCTGGTTTTGTCGTTTGAAAATAAATGCGGGAAATCTGTTTTTTCCAGTGTTTCTTGTGTCTTTAACAGGTGCCCAAATTTTTGAACACACGTGTTCTTACAAAGAAGGTCGTGGACTAGAAGAAAATGTATACTGTAATTTTGCCAGTTGGATTGAAAATTATGACGTGGTATTGGCTACGTCATAACTTTTTTTTGAAAAAAAAAGTACATAGTTTGGTCGATCTGATAAAAACGACAATTTAACAATTTCTCCTGGGAGTTTTGAATTTTTTGTGTTTTGAACAGGGGACAAAGAATAAAATTCGAGAAATGAAGAAAAATATTAAACGGCTTTCAAAACCGATCAAAAAAATTAAAATATTCAGAAAATGAAGTTTGCGAAAATATCATTAACAAAAAAATGAATAAAATAAAATATCACAATTAACCATATTGACCCATATTTTCATCGAATCCGTAAATAAAATTATTTTTGTTATTATTTTCAAACTATAATTATGTAGGAGTAGTTGTTGTGTTCATTCGAGCCACAGATGTTGTTCTGGAAAAAATGAAGGTTTTGTTCTTTTATATGAAAAATATGAATACATGTTGTTCGTATTAAATAACAAGTGGTCATATATTATTTTGAGCATGCAAAAATTGTAGAGACATATGAATTGAGGGTCAATTTTTCATATTCCAAAAATGTAAGGGAAAGTTGGGGACGTGGAGAATATAGCTTTTTGAAACTTTGAGATTTAAAAAAATTCGAGATCAGATTTTCTAAAAAAAAATCTAAGAAATGTTAAACAAGGAAAAGTTGGCATGATCACCAAGAACTGATAATCGAAAAAGCTCTGCCTCGTCTCATTGAGAAAATCACGGATCTTTATTTTTCTGACCCGATAAAACCCTTGCTTCTAAATTAGAAAATCTATCGGAAACATAAACATTTTTATTGAAATAAATATATAAAAACTACGTTTTTTTCTTATACATAAGAAATATTGAAAAAACGTATCGTATTTCAATGAATGTCTCAATTTTTTCAAATTCCTAAAAAAGACAAAAAAAAACGACTTTCAATAACAAAAACTTTTTTCTTTTGAACCACCCAAAAAAAGAAAAAAAGAAGGAGAAGAAAACTTTGTCTCTTTTCACACAAATAATTCCCAAGTGTAAAAAATTCGATTTTTCCGTTTGAACAAAAAAAGGCACACATTCAAAAAAGGGCTCGAAAAAGTATCATTTTCAGAAAAAAAAGAGAAGAATTTTTTTCAATTTTGCTAAAAGTATTTCGAAATTTGGCTAATTCCATTTTTCTATTTTTTTAGATAGAAAAAAAGAGCAGAAAAGGGAGGAGAAGAAGAGAGAAGAATAACAAATTCGGGCTAATTTTGGTGGAGGAAAAAGGAGGGGTTTCTTTTTTGGAGGGAAAAAGATGGCACACACCAAATTGGTGGTGAATTGAATAGAAAAAAAGGGAGAAGAATTGGGTGGAGAATAACTTGGTGATTTTTGGTGGATTAGGGAGAAAAAAGAGCGTGGAAAATCAAAAATACAACTTTTTTCAGCTCTGCAATTCAGAATAGACACTAAAATTAATATTCATGAGATTTTAATATAATAATGACGAAAGTGTGGGTTGAAAATTATTTTGAATTTTTTTGTAATAAAAAAATATTTATATAAGAATTGAGAATTCATTGAATGTCACAAACTTTTCTTGTTATTTCGGTTTTATGTTTTTTTTTTGTTGCTTGGGAAAAGGAAAACTTTGAATATTGAATTAGCAACAACCGAAAACAAGTTTTAGACATCCCTTTGAATGAAAAAAGAGAAAAATACATGTCTTAAATTTGGGGAAAAACAACCATTTTCCGCCCGGGATTTTCACCAAACAATAACAAAAAACCCACCATTTTCTTCTTTGTTGTAAAACATCTCGCTCAAAATGTTCAGCAGTCATTTGTCCAGGCAACCTTTCGCATTGTTCATTGAATACTGAATATGCACTGATTTCTCCGCTTTTTCGTTTTCCCGTGTTGAAAAAAATGAAGATTAGAGCGAAGGTTATGAAGAAAACCATGCCGAATTGAACCCTGAACAAAATTAAAATGGAAAATTGTTTTAGTTCGGCGGACATTGAGAATTCAAATTTACAGAAACTTTTGAATTTCCCATGAATCTAAGTTTCAAAAATCCCGATTTACGGGCTGTCAAAAAAAAATTCAGCACATTTTTTCGTTTTTTTTTATTATAAGAATTTTCCAAATGATTCTCTTTCAAAAATGTTCTCGAAAATCTTCACAATTTTAATAAGTTAAATAAAAGTGTTCAGTAAATTTTCAAAAGGGTCACCTCAAATCTGAACAAAAAATTATGATTTCAAGGAAAATGTTATTTATGAATTGGATTAAAAATGGAGGTGAAGGTCAAATTCCCTATTTGACTTTTATTCAAATCAAAAATGTAGGCAAATAATGAATGGGACCCCAAATGGGACCCCAAATGACTGAATGGGACCCCATGCTGAATGGGACCCCGGTGTTTAAAAATCGTCGTGATGAATGGGACCCCAAAATAATAAAATGGGACCACAGCTTTTTTTTTTGAATTTTCTGAATGGGACCCCGCAAAAAAGGGACCCCGTTGAATTTTTGTATTAGTACGAATGGGACCCCACTGAAATTTTATACTGAAAGGGATACAAAATTTGAAGCCTAAGCCTAGGCTAAAAATCCTAACTAAGCCTAAGCGTAAAACCCTAACTAAGCATAAGCCTAAAGGCCTAACTAACCCTAAGCCTAAAATCCTAACTAAGCCTAAACCTGAAATCCTAACAAAGACCTAAAACCCTGACTAAGCCTAAGTCTAAAGGCCTAACTAAGTCTAAGCCTGAAATCCTAACTAAGCCTAAGCCTATGCCTCACCCCAGTGCTGAGGATACGTCTAAGTTTAAGCCTACCTGTGGTCCCATTCTGAAGAAATTTCAATGGGGTCCCATTCATACTCATACAAAAATTCAACGGGGTCCCTTTTTTTGCGGGGTCCCATTCAGACAATTCAAAAAAATGCTGTGGTCCCATTTTATTATTTTGGGGTCCCATTCATCACGACGATTTTTAAATACCGGGGTCCCATTCAGCATGGGGTCCCATTCAGTCATTTGGGGTCCCATTTGGGGTCCCATTCATTATTTACCAAAAATGTACTATAAACGAAATATAACCCACCATATCGCAAATGTCTGTCCAATCACAAAAATAATAGCTAAAATCCAATTGGGGATCGTCCAAATCTTCTCATCTTCCGGATTTTCAACTGATTTTCTGATAACTTGTTGATCTTCTAATATATTTTTGAAATCCTTTTCATCCTCTTCCTCTTTCTGATTTTCTTGTTTTTCCTGAAAATTTGGAACGATTTTAAAAACCTCATTCTGAATATATATTGAAACTTACAAGCAATTTTCTTTTTCTGAATTCTTCCAATTTTTGTGATGTTGAACTGAAAGACATTCTAAAATTCTGAAATTGTTTGAAACCAAAACGATTTCAAATTAACATAAATAGAAAAATGGTCAAAAACCGCTTGAACTTTGAAAAAAAAAGAAAAGATAATCAATTTTATTAGTATTGGTTATTGTACTGAAAAAATTGGGTGCAAGAATATGGGCTGAAAATTACTCGACTAGTAAAAGAATCTAGAGATAAACAATAATGAAAAAGCCTTTTTTTTCAAAAATTTTCGGCTAAAAAATATAAGCAAAAAGCAAAAACTCAATTTCCTATTTTTCACCATTGCATTTTCTGTCTTTTCTCATGAGGATTTCGTCCAATTGGCAAATGAGCCAATGTCAATTTACTTTCTTTTCTTCCACTGAATTCCAATTCATCTGAATCATCATATGATCTTTTGGTGAAGGATTGGAAATTGTCCTGAAGTACAACTTCGACTCTTGTCGAACACCGATTTGATGTGCTCATTGTAACATCGTTGAGTTTTTTATGATCAAGAACATGAGCAATGAGTTGCCAAGGAACTGCTGAGCGGAAATTGAGTGTGTCGAGATTCGGGAAACTTGTGACGAGCTGAAAAAATATCAACATGGAAAGATAATGGAGGGTAAAGAAGAATTTGTCCTTTTTTTTGGAAAGTTGTAAATTTTGTGTCTTTCGTAATTTCTAAAACATTGTTCAAAAACATCAATGATCGTATTTTTTGAGATCCCTGGAACTTTATTCATCATTGTCTTGGTAGTTGTTTATAACTTGAGTAAACATGAATGTATGTAAATAAATATCCATTACAAAAACGAATACAAGTTTCAAAATCCCGTAATAAGCGATGAAGATTTCAGTAGACGAAAAATTCAGATGAATCTGAAAATAGGTTTCCACTAATGTAATTTTCAGTTCCCACAATTTGCACACCTCACAATGAATTCATAATAGGAAATGGCGATAATGAAGACTGGCTGATGTGAGGACCTATAACTACAAAAACGAAAATTATTTCTCGCTCGGAACAAAACAATATAAATGACATCACAAAATAAATCTACGTGATTGAGAACTTGTATTGGTTGATTGAAATCAACTCCAAGATGAACACATATTCTTCGTTCTACCCAAACACTTCTTTGCATTGAAGAGACTTCTAATTTTTCTCGAAATTACCTAACAATTTTGACATTTCCAAAACCCAGAACTTGTTTTCAATTTTTTTTTTTTTGAAAATCCTCACCTCAAAAATCGGCCTCAAGTCATGCAGCATTTTCTTATTCCACTTTATGTTCCATTATCACAATAGACGCTGTGCTGGGAAAACGTTTTTTTCCGCAAATCTCATATTTCCGACACAGGTCTCTTCCGAACCATTCTGCTATTCTCGGTTGTTCTTTCAATTCGGTTGCTATTCTCGGTTTTTCTTTCAACCTTGCCATTCTTTGATTTCGCTATCGAAAGTTCGTTACGCGTAGATGAGCGAAGGCGAAAGTAGGCGTAGTCGAAATGAAATTTCGTTTCACAGCTGTTGATGATGAGTGAATGAATGACCAGACGAATTCAGATTAGTTCAATTTTGCAGTGAACACTTCATATTTATACCGTTCCGTCGGACGAAGATATTCAGAAAATTTCTCAATTATTGTCTTCTTCGAAATAATATAATAAATATGTTTCGACATCATAAACACTCTTGGATATTTTTGGCATTATGTTCTAGCAGTTTTAAATATCCAACAAAAAATCGATAATCCGTTGATGTAAAAATCCAATCCAAAACGAATCCAATCGTAAAACAATAGAGGCGTGACCACGATTTGAAGATTTGAAAGTTCTTTCTTCAAACAGCAATCGTAAAAGTTGAAAATTACGATTTTTTGAAATAAGAACGTGGTATCTTCTTGATGTTTTTTCGTTGTTAAATTTCCTATCGACGAATTGTTTACAATTTCAATAATTGAGAAGTTGTTCTCATAAGAAACACAATTTGGGTTTTGTTGTTGGCAGTTTCAGTTCGAATCTCTGTTTTTTCTCGGTTTGTGAAAATGGCGGGTAGACTTTTTTCTTCGAAAAACATCGTGCCTTGTTCGGGTTTTTCAATTATCGTATCGTTTGTACCTCACCCAAAACGTGAAAATTCAGTCCAGTAAAAATTTCAAAAATTATATTTCAAAAAAAGTGTGAATGTACCAAAAAATGGGAAAGAGTCACAAACTTGTCCTTCTAAAAAACCACGCTGTACAATTTTTGGACATCTGACACAGCTGTTCCAGGTGTGCCTGAATTTTTGTAATGAGAAAAAATTACGTGTCGGGGAATAAAGTACAGTAATACATTCTCGATCTGTTCCATATCGTGAATCGTTGACATTTTCTTCTTCAGCATAATTAAACAGGCTTCCGTTCATCAGAAATCGTTTTAGTTTCTTCCAGTGACATTTTCAGTATTCAGTGTATCAGGTTCCAAACCATATTATATTTCAAATCTTAAAACTAACCTTAATAAATAATCGAGTGGCTGAAGTATGTCGTGGCCTTGTGATAGTTATTCGTTTCAAATTTTCAGATAATCTTTTACAAAATGCTTCAACAGCTTCACTTTCCCACATCAAACCATCGAATTTAACTTCTTCCAAAGATTTTGGAAGATTCGCCAGAAATTCTTGCAAAATCCCAGTTTCTTTGAACTTTGAGCGATCACTAAATTATGAAATTTTTAATAGATTAACATATGATGTATTAAAATAAAAACTAACGAGAAATTGAGATATTTGAGATTTGGCAAATCCTGAATTCCTTTTCGAAGAAAATGTAATAAACTAGTTTTGATATTTTCCGTTATTGTTAGTTTTTCGAGATGTCGAAGATGAGCGAGTTTTTCAAAAATGACAGAAATATCGACTGCATCACGAATTGAATCCGAACGACTTGTTAGAATTAAAGAGCGAATCTGGAAATTTTTCGAAATTTTTTTTTTTATTTATAAACAAAACACTTACATTTGTCCATGAATCAATACTTCTGGCTAATAACAATAAATTAGTACCCGGTTTGTAATCCATTGAAGAAAATGTTAAATCCATTTTCTTGCATCGATTCGAGAATTTTGTCATAATATCTTTTGCATCGTGGAAGCTGAAAATTCAAATTATGATCAAACTAAAAAAAAATGATTTCATATTTCTAGTTCACGCCAAAAATGTTTGTTTTTTTCCAAAAAATAATTTTTTTCATTATTAAAAAATAAAACGTTTCATTCATTCATTTCTAATTTTAAGAAACGTGAATTGTATTCGAGGTGATCTTTTTGTCATTTCTAAAAATTCACGGTAATGTTTGCCTGTCTAGATAAAGCTTTCTTTAAAAAACCAACTTTTCACAACTCGCAATTTCAAAATTAACACTATCCAAATGAAGATTTAAATCGATTATTTGTCCAAGGAATAACTCTGCTTTCTCCATATTCAATCTTCGTATTGTCAAATTGCGTAAACTTGGAGTTATTAAATGTCGAAGCCAAAAATCTTGACGCATGCAAATTATTGAAAGTGATTCTATTCGATGTTTGAATTGACACGAAGGAGATGAAACTGAAAAAAAAATTTTGTTGTCAGGAGTTTTTGAGAAAAAACTTACCATAACTAATTGCATTTTCATCAACTCCAAGATCCGCCAACTTCAAACTAGCTAAATTCGGAAAATTTTCCAAATATTCAAAAAGATCTTTTGTAAGAAGAATCGATTGATAAGATCCTTCAAATCCACTATAATAATCCTTTGCTTTTCCACCAAACACAACATTTCGAATATTTTTCTTGACAGTCAAAAATTTTTGAAGAATGAAAGCTAAAAAAAGGTCAGCTTTTTTATGATGAAATCGAAATTAGAAAACTTACTAAGTTCTGGTGGCTGTATAAATTTTGCAGGATCATCAATAGCCATTTGACGAGCCAGTTCCACAGTTAAAACTTGTTGATATTTGTGACAAGATCCAAAAGAAGCGAGACATCTCGATGAACCTTCCTTAAATTAAGACATTTCGGATAAAAACTACTCACTAATTGAAAAACTAACGGGCATTGTCAATTTCAAAGTCGAATAATATTCATTTGGTACAATCCAACCCGCTTTTTTCGAAATTTGTCGGAACCTCCGCGAAACCATTTCCATAGGAAGCCGCTCTTGAAATCGATAGATATTTGATAAAATTTGTTCCATTATATTGTCATTGCAAAATACGACATCGATATTGTGTTCTTCTTGTATTCTTCTTTTACTACATTCGGGAGACTATAAAAACTTTGTTAAATCTTCGAATAAAATCGAAATTTCCAAATATCGAATCAATTCATTTTATTATAGTTTTAATAGTTAACATGAAAGGCTTATGTGAATTTTTTAAATAAGTTACAAAATATCTTACCTCATTTCCTTCTCGATCAGCCATCTTGTTAGTTCCTACGTGAGATCTGAAAATAACAAGCTTTAGCTAAATACGAAATATTTCGAAATGAGTAGAAATCCGTTAACTATACAAATGTCTCAAGATACTTATACATATGGAAATAGAAGTGAACAGGAAAAAAAGAGAAAACTCAGGCAAACGAGCCGACTAATCGGTGACTGACTTTACGTGGAGCGACTAATCGGTGACTAACTTTACGTGGAGCGACTAATCGCCGACTAACTTTTTGTGGGGCGACTAATCGACGATCAACTTTTTTTGTTGGCCGACCAACTTTTCTGCTAATTTATATGTAGGCCGATTAATCGCCGACTAATGTGCGACCAACTACTAGTTGACAGGCGATTTATCGCCAGTTGGTCGCCGATTAGTCGGCCCGTTTGCCTGAGTAAGAAAAGAAAGATAGAAAATGCATTGGAGTTTTATTTCGCAATAGAGCGCATTTGCTCGTTTCATTGCTCGATTATTATTTGTATTTGTTTTCTCTCCAAGCTGTCGTGCTGCTCTTTCTTTTCGTCTCTGTTCATACATTTATATCTCTTCTACTATTGTGATAAAGTATGAGTCGAATGCCGGGAAACCCTTGGTTCCCCTCGAGAGAAGGATCTATGGAGGCGTCATCTTCCTCTGCTTCTCAGGTATTGCTTTTGGTGTTAGAAATATAAATTTTTTTGCGTTTTGAAAGGATAAAGTCGGATTATGAGGATTGGAATCAAGAACTATATAACCAAAAATATATTTATATTTCTTGATCAAACTTCAATAGAATTAAAGTCAAAATCGGGGAGAATGAGAGACGAAAACAAAATTTTCACATGAACCTCCCAGTTCCCCATTGAAAAATCTACGCTACTACGTAGCAGTAGTTTCATTTCCTATGTTTCCACCACTCTCATCGATTGCTCTTTGACATTATGTGAGCTCATGAAACGTGACCCCAAGAAAAAAATTAAAATAAACAAACAGGGGTCTACTTATGTTCACATGCTTTCTTTTTCGAGTTTTCTAGGTCTTTTTGAGCCCTGGAAAATTTTTTCATAACTTTTTGAAGTTGAACAATTTTTAGATTTTGAACATTACTTCCGAAACACAAAAACTGTGAGAATATTACCTAATTAAACTTTATCTTAGGATCATATGATTGACGCATTAACTTCACAAATCGATGAAACAACAATTCAAAGTGTTATCGAGACACAAAGGCAAAGGTAAAATTTTCCATTTCTCAATAAAAAATAATAAAGATAAAAATTTCTAGTCTGAAACGTTTTGAAAAAACGAATGAGATGTTGATGAATTGTGCCCAATTAGGAGATCGAAGAATTGAAAAAGCGAAAAAAGACTCATTGGCACATCGTGAAACAATTATGCAAATGAAAAATGATTTGGAATTCATTTTCAAAAAAATTCGAGTTTTCAAAACTATTTTGGCAACCAAATATCCGGAGATTTATGAGAAAGGTGAGTTTTTTTTGAGAAAAAATGTAAACCACAAATATGAATACGTTTCCACGACAATGCAACAAAATTTGTAATTTTCATAAATATAAATATTAGAATAAGCATAATGGAAATTTTTACAGTTTGCGAAGAATACAAACCAACAACAAATGATGACGACGAATAATTTATTAATTAATTGTATATAAAAATCAAGAATGAAAATGAAACTTCGAGGATCTCAATCGCGTCTTTTTTTCTTTCGATCTTCTTCCGAACTTTCAGAAAATCTTCGCTTCCTCTTCTTCTTCGATTTCTTGTGTTTCTCTTTTTCGGAATCCGATGAATCACTTTCCAATTTCCGTTTTCGTTTCTTTTTCCTCTCTTTTTCTCTTTCTTCATCTTCAGAATCACTACCCGAATATTTTCTACTTTTTTTCTTCGATTTTTTCTTTGATTTCTTGCTTTTCTTCTCTTTCTTCTTCTTCTTTTTCTCTTTGTCTTTTCTAAATACAGTTTCGTCATCACTTTCAGATTCTGAAGAAGTTGAACTAAGTTCATATGCCATTGTAGAAGTGTTTGGTTTGAGTTGAATGAAGTTTCGACACTGTAAAAATTTTGTATAAAATGAGACTTGTGGAATAGGACCAGGAATCAATCGAAAAAAATCAACACTTTACCTGATAAGTCAAATGTCCAGGATATCCACATTTTTTACAAGCACCTGTTACAACTTGTTTTACAATCGCCGATCCAGTTGCATCTAAATGTTTGTTTTTTTTGAAAATCACAAAATTCGAAACATACCAATAAACGCATTAGGATCGTATTTTGGGGGTTCCGCGAGTTTCTCCAAATCAGCCAAAGTTCTTCCGCCTGTTTCTTGCGAATTTGCACCAAATTTTCGCCGAAATGGCATTGGTTCCATATTCGGATTCGACATTTGATCGAACTAAAATTAATTTTTTAAAAAATGATGATATGATTCAATTATTTCAGCGAAACAAACGCAATTTACAAAAAGAAAAACGATACTCAAAAAAAATAATTGGAAGTATTTATACACATTATTTATATTTATATACAAATTATTTATACTTCTTGATTTACACGTTTTTCTTTTATCTAGGAGATCCAAACGGGGGTGGAGATCCGAAACTCGGAAATTTTGGCTGGAAAAATTGAAGTTTGCAAAAACAACAAGAAACAATATTAACTAACCGGTGAAAGGGGTGTTTTCGGTTGAAGTTTATCTGTGACTTTTTGGAAATTTTGACGGAATCGAGTCGAATCGTGGGCACTCGAAATACAAACATTCTGAAAATTTCAAAGTTCTAACAAAATCTTATCATACAATATTCATACCTCAGATCCAGGTTGAATAACTTCCATCATTTGCAAACATCTTGGAACACCCCAAATATAACCGAGTTGATTGATTAATCGGAGAATTTGATATTTCATTATATCATCCTCCATTAAATTTTCATGAATAATTTGCTCCATAATAACTTGATGAAATTGTTGATTTTGTCTCAAAAGTGGTTCAAATTGACTAGAAACCATGAGGGTATGACAAAGTAGATGAGTCCAGACTCCACGGGTTGTTAGCTAAATTGCAATATTTTTCAAAAATTGTTTACTATTGAATTAAATAACTCACTGTTTTAATAGCGATTGGAAGAGCAGAAAAATATCTCAAAACTCCTTTCAAATCGACAGAATCTCTTGTCATTGGTAATATTCCAATACAATGAATGGTCCATAATAATGCAGCTGTTGAATTATTTTCCAAAAATTGTGTGATTTCTTCAGATGGTGGGTTTGAAAGTGAATCAGTTTTACACAATCCTCTAATTTTTGCCCCTTTTTTCTCTCTTTTTAAAATATCAACACGAATTGTATCTTGTGCTAAAAGCGATGAAAACATTGGAAGAAATTGAATAATAACATTTTGATCAAAACTTTCGGCAGTTGGTTTTTGACGAGTTACAGAAATACGTTTGACGTTTGCAGCAATCATTAGAAATCGACAAATTGTTATAATATGTTGATTATATCTTGGTAATTGTGGATGAGATAATTGAAGTTTTCGCAAAAGACTTGTTGCAAAAAAATAGACAACGTGTAAATCAGCGGCAATCATAGAAAAATCGATAAGTTTTGAGATATCATTACTTCTTCCAATATCATCCATCGCATGTCTGATTTTACTCAAATGTGGCCAATCAACACTTTTATCTCTTACACATGTATCCAAGGCCCACGCAAAATTACTCAGCACTTGCAGATGTAGCTAATTCATAGCTCAACCGATCGCAGCCCTTGACACTTGCGTTTTATTTACGAACAGTGTGCGGTTCAGCTACAAACACACACACCGAAGTCTGTTTTAGCTACGAAACACACACGCATGTTTTAGCTACGAAAACTGTCTTCCTGTTTATTGCGAAATACTGCTCATGCGGGGTTCTTTCTGTATTTGGCGTAGCTAGAAAACTTGCAAATATAAAACATTTATTCGTATTGAAACATACAATAACATAAGAATATGAAATTATAGTCAGTTATTCACCAGAAACACTTATTTTTCTCGCAGTTCTTTGATATCTTCTGGATCCTGGACCGGCCGAATGTTGGATAGAAAAGTAGCATTTACAATTTTCCAATAGGGCGGTAGGCTTGCAAAACATGACGATGTGGTGTTTGTGCTTTTTGCGACTCCATCTGGCGGTTTAACTTCCCAAAAACCTATGAGGAGCCAAATTGGTCGCCATCCATGACATCCGGCTTTTTTCTTGTTATTGACATCTGTAAATTGAGAAACATTGTGGAATATTGTAAAATTTGTTGGAATTACCTCATTTATTGAAGATTTCATCATCACTTTCCACTTTTTCGAGAAACGCAACAAACTGACTGTTTTTCTGCAAAAATTCAACGTAAAACGTAACTTTTAGATGAACTTACTCGTTCTCCATCGATAAAACACTGACGCGTAGACGATATAATATGTAATCAGCACTTTTCTAGGCTTTAAGCCACGAAAATCGTCGAAAAACAAAACAAAACGAAGAAAACATGTTTGCGCGCCAAAAAACCGTAGCTAAAACGTATGTGTGTTTTAGCTGAGAAATCGGTCAGAAACACTGAGCTAAATTTTTGCTTTGATTTAGCTGGAGATTCTAGTTGTTTCTACGGTTCAGCTACGAAAACCCTCAAAATATGATTTAGCTACATCTGCAAATGCTGAGTATACAGAGGATCTTCGATGCCTTTTTCGTGTGCTGCTATCGTAAATTCAGATTTGAGAGAGCATAAATGGAAGTTTGCAACTTCATTGAATTGATTTCTCAAATATTTCATAAATACCTTATACAAAATATCATTTTTTCCAATCATAGCAATAATTTCAGGAATTTGAGGCCAGTTCCTTCGAGATTTTGTGGTTTCTTTAGTGAAGAAGTTTGTTTGATTTGGATCAATTGAACATATAATATCTTCTTTATTCTTGAGATATTCATTTACTTTTGTCCGAATTTCATCAAAAAACAATTCTTCGTTCATTTTCCAACAAACTCTTTTCACCTGCATATTACAGTTTTTATATAATTCTTCTGTTTTGCAAATGGCATAGAGGAAATGTTCATCGATATATGGAGATATCGATTCGATAAGTTTTATGACAATTGGCCGGAATGGTGGTGCTGAATGCATACGGAAAAATTCTCCCAAATGAAACCTCAATCTCGAATCCCCATCTTTTGTTTTTCGCATATCTTCAATTCTCCATTTAATTTTGTCAGCCAATTTTGTCAGGCACTACAAAAAAAAAACAAATAAGACAAAATTTTAATAAGAAAAATCATACCAGATCATAAAACTCCGATCTCGCAATTCCTTGGCTATCCAAAAGTTTCAATGCAGATCCCAAATGAAGGACTGTTAGTTCACGATCTGATTGGAACTTCCGAATTGTCGCGCATAATGTAGTCTTCTTTTTTGCTTTAGATAAAAGTTCGTGGAGCTTGTCCGGCCCTACAACATTGAAACCCACGTTTTCAAGAATCGATAGAGTATGATAATCATCGTCATCTCTTTTTTGTTCCATCTAGTTTGCTGGAAAATTACTTGAATTTAGAAAATTTGAAGCAGTTTTTTCGAAAAAAGAATTCAAAAAATGATTTATTCCGGGAGAACTACAAATAATATTTATTTTTGTTTGTTTTCATTAGAGCGCGTTTGTTGCATTTCTACTACTTACTACAGTAATTTCTGTATTTCTGTGATATCTTCCTGTGCAAAAAACTGCACTTTGATATAAAATCATGAAATATGTTTGCAAAACAAATGTTCTTTTCGGACAAAGTGCTCATCATCCATCCTTCTCTTTTTCCCATATATAAAAAAATAGTGTGAGAAAAATAGAGACACAGAAAAGTGGCTCTCAATTTCCCTTTCTCTTTTTCTTATTTCCATTGGTCACAAGCACATCATTTTCGTTCTATTCTATTCTATTTTTCAAAGTTTTCTTTTGTATAATCTAGATACAATTTATTCTATTTGGAATATACAAAATGCAAGTGAGTACAATTTTCTGAAAATGATTATGAAAAAAATAGTTCACGCGATTATTTAATTGTTTTTTAATTTCAGGTCGAAAAGGGTTATGACTACGGTGCTTTAATGGTTCGAGTTTCAGCTGGTTTTGTTATTTTTATCTCACTTTCTCTAATTTTTCTAGTCGTTGGAAATCTTGTTTATACCAGTTTAACAGAACGTGTCAATCTCAATTCTAAAAAACGATAATTATTAATTTTTAAATAATTGATGTAAATATTTATTTCAAAATTGATTTGTTTTTTGTTTCTGCCATAAATATCCACTCAAAAAATGATTGTTTTTGATAAACATAATAATAATCTAGATAAAGATGTGACCCTGAAAAAAGTAAAAGAAAGGATATTCCAATGAGAGAAAAGATACGCAGACTAATAAAAATCTTATTCCTGTTTTGTTTTCCCAAAAACTTCCACGTTTCTCCTCTTCTTCTTCATTCTTGCGGTTTTCGATGAGAATATTGGTTGCTTTTTGTATTTTGGCTACTTTTGTAGCTGCAAATAATGACAGAAGTTGGACAACAGAAGAAGGTGTCAAAATCGAAATTATCAAGAAAATCGGAGGTATGCATTTTTTTAATTTTTTGAACCAAATCGTGCCATTTTCAATTAATTGAACTAGCGTGGCCACAATTTGAGTAGGAACTGGGTCACCAGAAAGAAATCGGGATAGAACTGATTTTTTAAATTCTAAATCAGACCATTTTCTTGAAAACCTCGATGTTGGGTGTCTGAATCTGACAATCAAAAACTTGGTCAAATTCAGATATTCCTCATGTCCGATTAAAAAACTCCCGGGGTTTTTTTCAAAATGTAATTTGGAGTTGTGGTAACTGTCATATGAATATTTAGATTCAAAATGCAAAATAAAATCACAATCCGGTGATCAACTTGAACAATTTTATAAATTGACAAACAAGGAAGGAAAAGTTGTCGGAAGTAATTTTGGACAGAAACCGTGAGTTCAAGAATTTCGAAACATTATTTTTCATATTTATTTTTTTGAAGATATACATTCACTTTGGGAACTGGTCAAGTAATTCATGGAATGGATGTTGGAATGGAAAATATGTGTGTTGGAGAACAAAGAAAAGTTATTATTCCACCAGAACAAGGATTTGATGAAGATGGAGATGAAGTTGAGGGGGTAATATTTGAATTTCAGAAAATTATATGGGTCCCCTTAGATACTGTAAGGGATTTATGTTTGGAATTGGAATAACGTACGTATGTGACAAAACGAAGTAGTTAGAAAATACATAGTCTCACAAAAATACTGAAAAAAAATTAATGTGAAATAAATCCTAAAGTACTTCATAAGTTTTGAATAAAATGAAAAACTTGAAAATTTTATTACAATTTTAGTTGATAATTACAGTACTGCGGCACATTTAAAGGCACAAGTACGTAGAATTTTTTAGAATAATTTGAAAAACCCTAATTTCAACGAACTACAGTAATCTTTTTTATGGTGGTTTCAAGATGTTCCAGATTTGTGACAGAAGTGAATGAAGTAGTTTCTGTTTTCTGAGTTCCTAAAAATATTCTCTAACCGATTCATGGATATAGAATTTGAACTTAAATTTATCAGGGAAATTTGGAAACTGAAAAATATTCCTTGTTTATTTCTCACCTATAAAATTTGGCCCCTCGTTTAACTTTTGTTAGAAAATTAGCTATCTATTTATTTTTGGATTTCCCACGTTTGTTTTAAAGTTCACCTACAGTAATCCATCCTTTGGGAAATCAGAAAATAGATTTTGAATATCTACAACAAAAACATATCACCTCATTTTGTCGACCTATGAATTTGAAAACAGAAATTTCTAAAATTCTGTATATTTTCTCTTCTTGAGATTCTGAACTTCAGAAATAAAAAAAAATAATTTAGAAATTTGAAAATCAATTTAAATTTATTTCATATAAATCACAAACATATTTTTTCAAACCAAGTTTTCCTTTCAAAAATATTTTTCAGCAAGGTGAAACTCTGTATTATTTCGTCGAACTCAAAAGTATTTTCCGTCCAAATCCCGGAGAGAAATGGATAACAGATGAAGGTGTTCATATTCACGTAACTCATCAAATCGATGATTGTGATGTTCGAGCTGAAGCTGGTGATACTTTACATCAACAATATACTTTGACATTGGAAGATGGAACATTTGTTGATTCGAGTTGGAGTAGAAATCGACCATTTATTTTTAAAATGAATTCAGGAGCTGTTAGTTTTTTTCGAATTCAGATTTTTCAATTTATCAAAAATTCAGGTAATTCCTGGAATGGATATTGCAATGGCTGGTATGTGCCAAGGCGAGAAACGAAAAGTTATCCTTCCACCAGATCTTGGTAAGAATTTTCAACATTTTTCCCGAAATATTTTGTTATTTGCAGCCTACGGTGAGAAAGGTCGACCACCAGCAATTCCTGGCAACTCATTCCTTCATTTCGATTTAGAACTTCAAAAATTGATTCGTCCAGGAAAAGAAGAATTGTAAAATCTCAAACGCCATAATTTATTTCAAAAGGGTATTTGAAACAGAAAGAACTTTATCAAGTAAATAAAAAGTGATAAGAATTTGAGAAGAGATCTGTGAATAACGATTGAACTATTCATGTATATATCTCACAAAAAATACTAGAAAACGTATGACAGAAAAAAAAACAACAAGAGAAAATACAAGTTAATCCCAGAAAGATCGTTTCATGAAACTTTGTGGCGGATTATTATAATGTGGTGGTGGATTTTGATTTTGAGGTGGTGGTTGTTGATTTGGAGGAACACCAAAATAGCTGAAATTATTTCGAGGCGGTCCATCGCTTGTCCAATTCGTGTCATCTGTCCATGAGTTCGACATTCGATTACCACGTCCCCACGCTTCTGAAAATATAGATTATGGAAAAATTATGTTCGGAAAAATAGTTTCAATAAAAATTTCTGTTCAAAATTAGTTCAAAAGTAAAAAAAATGTCAGAAAGATGAATTTGGCCGTAGGGGGTTGGATTCCTCCTGGTGAAAAAATCGTCACGGTGTTGCGCGTATTTCTGCAAACACCCACACGAAAATTCAAAAAATGGGACCAACCCTTTCTTTTTTTCACAGTAGAAAAAAGAACTGACCCTCTCTAATCGGAACTTTTCCAAATGGTGTGTCGACGTGTGTTGCATTCATACTGTTTTCTCTATGCCATGGTAAACCAGAATTGCCAAATGGAGAAGAGCCAAATGATCTGCAAAAAAAATATTATCCACCTGAAATCTGAAACCAAATCATTAAAACAAAATGAAATTTCGGCCAAATTGTCACCATGGCTACGTTAATTCGAAAATGGTGAATTTTTCTCAAACATTTGTTTGAATTTTTAAAATGGCCCAGGTCTATCTAGGAAAAAACAAACCTATCACTAGTTCCAGCCGGTGATCCAAAAAACGAAGGTTCCATTCGCTGTTGTTGATGTGGTGGTTTCGGCGCTCCAGCCCAAGCAGGTGGTCCTCTTCCATTCGGTACTCCAAAATTATTTCTTTGCTGGCCTTTCGGCGTTTGCTGTTGCTGTTGTGGTTTTGGCGGAGGTTTCGCAACAGGATTAGCAGCAGCAGGTGCAGCAGTTTTGATAATCGATGGAGCCGCCGGTTTTTCAACATTTTGTGCCGGTGTTGCCACTTTTTCTTTCACAACACCAAATGGATTTGTATTTCCAACTTTTGGAGATTGTCCAGACGTGGAAGGAGAATCAAATGATGGAATTTGTGGAGGTTTAGAAGGTGGTGCAACGTGCTCATTTTCAGCTTGATTTTGCATTGCTTTTTTTATTTTCTTTGTTGGAGGTGAATTCCATTGATTCGAGTTCTGTTGTTTTTTCTGAGCCTGGGTATCTGAAACCATTTGACAATAATTAAATTCTATATTCAAAATCACTTACTTTTTTCACTATTTGGTTTTACAGCTCTTGGTTCTGGTTGAATTTGCGGCTTCTTTCTTTCTTTCATTGGTGGCAAAGTTCCGAAAAATCTCTCGGCCTCAACTTGTGCTGCAACCATTTTCAAAGTATCTGACATTCCATCTGTTAATTTCGATTTTGCATCCCAAGGAAGTGGTGCATGTGAGGTTGGCAATTTGACTTCCGGTTTTTTAACTGGTTGTACAGGAACACCAAATGGTGAAGAAAGTGTTGGAATTGTTGGAGCTGGAGCATTTAAAGCTTCTTTCGGTATCCAAGATGCAAATCCTGAAGCAATTGGAGCTGGTTTCGCAGGAGGAAGTGGACCTTTTTTGCAATTTGCTGGTGGAGATTTCGATGAATCATCTATTTCGCCATCTTCAAGAGGAGAAACTCGTTGTTTTCGAATATTATCTGTAGAAGAAATTGAAACTGTTGGAATATTTGATGGTGTAGAAGATGATGATGGTTCAGTTGAAGATTGTTGAATTGGTGTAGATGAAGAAGGTGGAGTATTAAATTTCGGCGTGTTCGGATTCTCGATAACCACACCTTGTTTCAATTTTTGATCTGCAAATAAAATGATTTTGTTGATTTTTCAACCGTGAACAATTATTTGCTTTGAATATTACTTGTTATTTTTTTAAATATTATAATACTCACTTTTCTTAATTAATGCATCATTTTGTTCTCTCAATTTATCTGCTTGACTTTTCCATGTTCTACTTTCATACTTCAATTTATCAACTTCTTGTGATAATATTTGTGCACATCTTTCTGCATTATGTGCTCGAACATCTCCTTGTTCTTTTTCTTTTCTCGCTGTATCCCGTTGCATTTGATATTCAACAACTTCTTTTTTCATGTTTTTGTTGAGTTTTTCGAAAATTTGGCAATGTGTGCATTTTTGTTCGTTTCCTGAAACTCACATTTTTTCGTCCGATTTTGAACCAAATTATGAAAATACTTACTAATATAAACAGTGTCTGACAACTTATTTTCAATATCTTTATATAATTTTCGCGATTCATTTCTTTGCTGTTCATATCGATCTTTTACACTCAAAAAATAATCAGCTCGATCTTTTTCATATTTCATCTCAGCTTCTTTCAAAAGAACTTTCGCTTCAATACTTTTACATTTTTGAATCATATCTTCATATTTCAATTCGATTTCATATTTTGCTTTCTGAAAAAAAAAGAATGTTTCCGCTTCCGCATTTTATTTTTCAAACTCACATCAAATTTGGAAACAGTTTTGCGAGATATTGAAATAACTTCTATATGATGTTGACGAAACTCTTCTCTCAATTCGATAATATCATCACCAATTCTTCTTAAATCATCAGTATAAGCCAATCTAAGTTGTCGAATTTTCTCAGATAATTTTGGCATCAATTCTTTATATTTTGCTTTGATTTGTTCAGATTCTTTGATTTGCGATTCCTAAGAGAAAAAAAACAAGGGATAAATTTTCTCAATTTTATAACAATAAATATAATTGAACTTACCTGTTCTTGAATAATTCGTTTCATATTCAAAAGTGTTGCTCGAACCATCAATGGCATATCTTTTATTCTTACAACAATTTCCGGTTTGAAATTTGCGTTCAAATCAGCAATATACATAGATTTAATATATTCACTTTCCAGAATAAGTTCATTTTCACATTGTGTTCCAATATTACAATATTCAACACTTGAAGAAGCGGATGAAGCTGAAGACGGAGATGTTGAAGTTGCTATTTCATTGTTTTCTTGAATATTTTTCGGATAATCTTTTCGTTTCGTCTGTTTTTCTGACACTTTTTTCTCTGCAGCTCGTCCTAAAATTACAATTACAATTACTACTGTCATTTGTATGGAATAACAAACTTTTTTCCTCTTGTTTTATTTTATATGCTTCTCTTCTTCTTTCATTTTTTGCATCCAACAGTTTCGCTTTATGAATTTCTTTGGCTTTATTTCCATCTTCAGTTGATTTCTTTGGAGTTTCTTCGTTATAACTTACTGAAAATTGATTTTCGATGATTTTAAATTTCAATTTTACAAGTTGTTTCACTTACTACATTTGACTTTTCTTGGACCGAGAACTAAATCATCATTTTCTTCTTTTTTCACTCCTTCAATTGGTTCTAATACATAAACATATCCTCTACTCGATCTTACTGCTGGTTTTGGAGAACATTTTGGAATAAGACCCGATTCCATTTTCTCTTTTCTTTTTTTGATTGATGATTGTTTTCTAGAGTTGAAACCCGTCTTTTTTGTTCTCCTTTTTCTAGGTTTTGCAACTTTCTGTTGACTTGAAGATTCTTTATTTTGGTTGGTTGCCTCTTCTTCATTAGAATCCCCATCTTCCTCTTCTTGATTCTTGCAACAATCTTCTTCTTCTCCTCCTTCCATTGATTCATTGTTCATGTCTGTTTCCTTATTCTTGATTGAACTCAATTTTATATCCTCTTCTTCATCATCATCTTCTTCAAAACCTAACGAATTTCCTTCTTCTTCTTCTTGATTTTTCATCGAAATTTGTGATCTTCCGAAAGGTCTTCCAGTGTCATCAACTCTCATTATCGAACTTCTATCTAATCGCATTCCTTTTCCAAACCAAAGTCCACAATCATTCGAAATACACTTTGTTTTGTAAATCCATGGACGAGTTTTAGCCTGAAAATGTATTTTTGACTTTTCAAAAAATACGTAGATGAAAACTAAATTTACTCACCCTGTATATCGCTTTAATATAAGCTAAAACAACAGAATTTCCTCCACATCTATCACATTTCACATCAACGCATTCGGTTACCAAAATAGGAGGGATAGGTACTTCTGGGTATAGTACATCTTGGGCCTTTTCGCTATTATCAGAAGAACTTCTAGATGTTTCTTCGTCTTCGATTCTTTGTTTTGGTTCATTTATTGGTCTTCCATCATCGGAAACTTCTATAAAAGTTCCTCGATCGAATCGATAATTGTTACCAAACCAAAGTAAACAATTTGGATCTAAACATCGTGATCGATATATCCAAACAACTTGAGCGCGGTTTTTCGGCTGAAAATGATTTTAAGTTGAGTTACGGGTTTTCAAAAATGAAGCGAAGAGAAAATTATTGCTGTTTCACGTAAAAATATGTCACGCAAAATCTGATCTTTTTAAATAGATTTTGCATCAGAATCTTTTTAATTTTGTGAAAGTCATTTCTTAATTTCAAAAAAATGGAAATGCGCATTTTCAACAGGAAAACGAACAACTTTGATGGATTTTGAAAGGACTAACCCTAAATGAGGATTTCGAAAATTGCGAGTAACCCGAAGGACTACGGCAGTTTGGACAAACAACAGCTGTGTCTTCCGATGTCGTCGGATCTGAATCTTTTTCGGCCGATTCAACTACTGCAGTCGTAATGACGTCTTCAGTGATCTGCAGAAAATATTAATTTTAAACATTGTTTTTAAAAGTTTAATCAACAAAAACTAACATCAAAAATCGCCGATGACGTTGCGCTGAGGTGTTCTTGTTCATCTTCGTCATCCATGAATCTATGCTTCTGTAAAAAATCAAAGTTTAAGCGCGTATGAATGAAAAACGCAAAAAAAATAAAATCCATTTTTTACAATGAGTTTACGGTATGCAGTTGTGTATACACCGCATTGACACAATGCATACTCTGACTACCGTAGCACATCGAAAATAAATTATTTTATTTTTCTTTTCTTTCCTTCTTTTTTTTCGCAGCCAAAAAGTGGTCTGTTCGCAGCTTCTTAATAATTTTTATAATTTTCAGATGACTAGTGAATTTGAACCGGATTGGGCGGATGCCCCAGTTGAGGAAAAGTACGTTTTTCAATTTGATTTTGAGCAAAATAAACGTATTTCCATTCTTTCAGAAAACAAAGGAAGGAAACGGCTTCAATGTTTGGACCACAAAAAGATCCTAAATGGTGGGATATCAATACTTTTAATAAGGAAGATAATCCACACGGTCTCCTTCAAGAATCATCATTCTCCAGTCTTTTCCCAAAATACAGAGAAAAGTATATCAAAGAAAGTTGGCCGCTTGTTGAAAAAGCAATGGGTGAACATTTCTTGAAAGCAGATTTGGATTTGTTAGAAGGAACAATGTGTATAAGAACAACTCGAAAAACATGGGATCCTTATATAATTATGAAAGCAAGAGATGTTCTCAAACTTCTATCAAGAAGTGTTCCTTATGAACAAGCAATTCGTGTTTTGGAAGATGAAATTTATTGCGAGATTATCAAAATTTCATCAATGGTCAGAAACAAGGAGCGATTTGTGAAAAGAAGAGCAAGACTTATTGGAAATGAAGGTTCGACATTAAAAGCCTTAGAATTGCTTACACAATGTTTTGTTTGTGTTCAAGGAGGAACTGTTTGTGCAATTGGACCATTGAGTGGATTGAAACAAATCAAGTAAGTAATTTTTCAAACTTTTTTTTAATTCTTATGCAAACATATTATTTTTTCAGCCAAATTGTAACTGATTGTATGAATAATATTCATCCAATTTACAACATCAAAACATTGATGATTAAAAGAGAATTGGCGAAAAATGAGGAATTGAAAGATGTAAATTGGGATGGATATTTACCAAAATATCGAAAGAAGGTTCAATCAGCAACAACAACAAAAGAAGCAAAAAAGAAGAAGGCAATGAATATGAAAAAGAAGGGAGAATATACACCATTCCCACCAGCACCAGTTTTGAGCAAAATTGATAAACAATTGGAAAGTGGAGAATATTTTGTTAGAGAAAACGAGAAAAAGATGAACAAGAAAAGGTTAGTTTTGTCTTTAGGCTAACTCATTCTGTTCCTCGAAATCATATAATTAACTGATTTTTAGAGCAAAACTCGAAGCTTCCGCTGTTAAGACAATTGAAAAACAACAAGCCAAGTTGAAAGTGTATCAACAAAAAGATGAAGCTCCACGTGAAAAGGTTACCAAGAAGCGTGAAAACGACACGCCGCTTGATCTCGAAAAACTGAAGAAAAAAGTCAAGAGAGTTAAAAAGTAATTTTTTGATGTTTTCGTTATGTTATTTTTTTGTTCTGTTGTTTGTTGTTTATTTTATTTGAATAAAGAAAAACCCGATTTATTGATTACTGTAACTGTTTTAATTTAACATATAAAATTGATTTAGTTGGCGATGCCAAAATCAAATATATTAGCGAATTCTGCGATGTTGCTGAAATTATTTCCATTATTTTTTGATTAATTAGTGAACTTGTATCTTCAATTTGACCTTCCTCTCTGAAAAAAAAACAATTTGAAGACAATTTTTGAAGAAAACATACTCATTAGCTATTTCAGGTGTCATTCCACGAAAATATGAAGAATTCAAATTTGCAAGAATCAAATTATGTTGCATCATTTCCATTTTTATATCATTTACATGGTTTTCAATGTTATTTGAGAAAATCCACTTCGCTCTGAAAATTTGTTTTTTTTTCTGAATAAATTCAAATTCATTCTGACTTACTTTTCAGCGTGTTCAACATCTTCTAACTCGTGTTTCTCAAAAGCACACAAAACTGATAATTGTTTATCTTTTTCCAAATAATAGTCGATATTTCTTGTCTTTTTTGTATTGTCAATTCTCAATGTTTCACTCCAATCAATATTTCCTTCTTTGTTTTCCTCATTTTTCCAACAATCGACACAAATTTCCGGGAATTTTGCATCTCGACAAACACAATTCTCTACAGTACATTTAACGTGAGAGCGCTTTTGACAATTTTTGCACTTTGCTGAAGTTTTTGGTGACTTTTTTGATTTTTTCTTCGTTTCTGGTTCCTGTGCGAGGTTGTTCAAATATTCATTATAATCCCAGCCATGTTTTACATTTCCAAAAATTAATCTGAAAATATTTTCTTGAAAATTTTAAAATCATATTCAACTTCAAACATACCCAGCGCTCAATTTCATTTTTACTAATCTCATCGCTGCCCAAGCATCTTCATATGAGCAATGACCAAAACCACCTTGAATATTTTCATTCAAAAACAAACTCGTTAAATTTTTGAGACTATTTTTTGAAGTTGTTCCTCCACTATAACTCAAAATTGTTGAAGCATCAATTATATATCTGAAAATTTCAATAAGTTTTGAGAATATTTTTTATTAAGAAAAACATACGGATGTGCCATTTTCATTGCTTTCAAATCGTGTTCTAAAGAATGTCCAACAAGAATTGCATCAGGTGGTAAAATAGCTTGAACCGCTTTTTGAACATCTTCTAATTTTGTTGTAACATTTTCCAACATTTTTTCTGTGATTCCCGAAAATTTTGTCAAATAATCAACAATTCTAGATTCTGGTTTGACCAAAGTATCTAATAAAACAGCACCTTCTTCATCAACAATTGATATTCGAGTTAATTCATGACATTGTGCTTCAGTGATACACATTTCACAATCAATCGAAAACATTGGCGAATCGTCCGTTATTTTAGCATATAGATTTTTAGTAGTAACAATGTTTTGCTCTCCCGGAAACGGATAGAGATTTTCAGCCATTTCATCGGTGCATAATAAATAATTCAGTTTTTCGAAATGTTCCTCATTTGTTTCAGCTTTCTCCAAGTTCTCCAAAACCTGTTCTTGTATAGTTAGATTCACATTCATCAAATTGTGCCAAAATTGTGATTTATCGTATATACTCGAATCAATTGATAACCATTCTCGATTGAAAAATGTGTCAACATCGGAAAATGAAGATGATTCCTGGAATTGATAGTGTTTATAGTCGAACAAAAGAAAAAAAACTTACGATCATATCAATTGGAACATCTACTCGTAGTAATAATTGTTGTAAAACACTTCGAGGTTTTCTCAAAAAAGCCCATTTTGGTTTTGTAACTAATCCACGAAAAAGTGTATGATGAACCAATTCGCAAATGTCTTTTCCTCCTAATAATTCACCGTTGAGTTTCGAAAGATTCAAAATCAATTGTGGTCCATTTGCAGAACTCGGTCTATCTGAACTTTTTCTACTCGTCGAAGCAGTCTCCAATTCTGAAATAAAAAACAAAATTCTATAAAAACTTGATATTGAAAATTTACCTTGGAAACTTTCTTCTTGGGCATCACCATTCTCGAACAAATCATTAATGCTATCTTTCAGACTGAATTTCTCTTCGCGAAATCTTCGTTTGCCCATTCTATGAGTCGAATCCCAAACCTAAAGAAAGAACGAAAAAAATAAAAGTGTGTGTCAACACCAACTGGTCCGCAAACATTTAATCTTACGCGCTGACGCGAAAAGCCGCTGCAGAATAGAAAACACGCTGCTCGCCTATTGTATTTTTTGGGGATTTTTAAAAATGGGAACCCCCCGGATTTTAAAAGGGACACGTTAAATTTTAAAAGGGACACGTTAAATGTATGAACATTGGGAACCCTGAGAGTCTTTCAACCTTTGCTTTTCCCAGGGAGAATACTAGTTTTCGCGAAAACGAAAAAAAAACCGAAGAAAATTCTCTGGCCTAGGAAAAATTTGGTTTGCTAGTCCCTATCATATTTTTTGTTTTCGGCCGAATGCGCGCGAATTATTTTCCGGTGGTGTCACACCAATTTTCCAAGTTATTTTTTATTAGATTCGCAGAATATACCTAGAAGTTTAAAATGAGCTATAATGATTACACTGATGATGAAATAGAACAAGTTGTGAATGAGATGGGATTGGAAATCCACGATATGGACTTTTTGCATAAATTGAGAGGAGGTGAGTTCTTCAAATCCAACATTTTTCAAAATGAAAATTTTTTATTTTCCAATTTTATACCGTGAACTTTTTTTTCCAGTTTCACGTGTTCATCCAAATATATTAATTTCCAAAATTTCTGAAAAAACAATTCGCTTGAATAAATTATTCCAAATTTTCAGAAATCAACAAAATTCTTGATGAAGATGAAGCTGCAGATGACGATACTCAAATGTTTGGCGGATTGTCGATCGATAATTCACCACCTTCGTCTAAAAATCAAAATAATGTAGTCAATTCTCCTATTGTTTCAAGAAATCATCGCAATCTACAGTATCCAAATGAAGAAATTCCAGAGCAAGGTAATTCAGAAGAAGCCAATTCGTTGATCAGTCAAGCATTGAATACAATTGGCCGGATGTATAAAACATGTCGAAATGCGGAAGCTGTCACTGAGGTAACGTTTTTTGTTAGTTTTTTAAACATGATTGATTTGAGTTTTTTCAAAAATCTAGCTACTAAATTATTTAACATAGGAAGAAAAGAAGAGGTTTGATAAAATTTTGATATAATTATAACTTATGAACTTTAGGCCATGAGAAAATCCAGCGATTTCCTTGATGAAGAAGTACCAGAAGCCTCTCAGGAAAATGATGAAGTTATTGAAGACGAAGAAGAAATTTATGAAGACGATTTTTCTGAAGAGACCCCAAGAAAATCTCCGAAAAAAGTTAAAATAGTTGATCCAAGTTTTCGACCTGTTTTAGTTCGTAAACCAGGACGTGCTCCTTTAAAATGTGATCCTGTTACAAGATTCCATTTATATAAAGAAGAATGGGCGAGACATCCAGCTCCAGGAGAACTGAGACGATTATCATTGAGATGGAAAGTTCGAGAATATATGTTAAGACATGATGTTCCAAGATTACACGATGGAAAAGCAGAACATCCAAAAGATTGGTCACCAAGACCATATATCGATTAATTTATTGTTTTATCTCAATTTGTTCATTATGAAATGATTTAATGTAAAAAATTTCAAAAATGAAAAATGTGTTCAAATAAAACACGAAAAAAAGTATTTCGAGTTCTCATTAGAAAAAAATCACAGAAAAAATTGTAGATGAGTATACGAAAAATGCAAGAAAAATTTATGTTGGCACTCGGGCAACACAATATACCAGGACTTCGATGGGTTTTGGAGGGATTCAATTTTTATGATATTCAACGAGTGAAAGAAGTTGGAGCAGATCGAGCAGCTGCTGAATGGGTTGTTCGTTGTGGTGGTCAAATTAAATTCAAACAAATTGAAGAAAATTTTGCCGATTATAATGTTTTAATCAAAAGAACTGCACAATTGGATCCAAGAATTTCAGCTGATAATGTAACAATTGAAACAATTTATGCTGAAAATGCAAGTATCACTGGTTTCGGCTGTCAACATTTCAGTGAGTTCAACATTTTGATCTTTCAGAAAATTTAGAAAGTTATTTACAGAAAACTTAGCAGAAATAAAAAATGTTCATTTCATTCGTTGCAAAAACTTTCACGATTTTGGAATCGAATATATCGGAAAATATGCCGGCGACAAATTGAAAGTTTTGGAAATTAATGAGTGTCCAAGAATCACGGAATTTGGATTGGAACATCTTTTGAAGTTTGAGAAACTAGATAGACTCATTCTCAAAAATTTGAAGTCGGTTCATGGAAAAGAAAAAATAGCTCAAAAGCTGAAAGATGCACTCAAGAATACAGAGATAATATTTTAACTGTACAGTTAAAATTAAAAAAAAATTATAATCATAAATGTATTATAGGTTCTAGTGTTTTAGCGATGTATTTGAAAAGTGAAAACACGATTTTGTTTCAATAAACAATTTATTGATAAGCTCTTGTCTCTATGGATTGTATTCAATTGGCAAGTTCTTTCTGCGAACCATACCGTCTCCTTGGAACCATTCACGACGGAATTGTTTGGCAGCACCATCTGGAGTATTGGTCCATTCAACGGTAATACGGTCGTTGTTGGTATCTTCTTGTCCATAAGCGAAAGCATCGCATGAAACAGCAAGAAGAACAGCTTCCTTTGGGTCCAAAACTCCACATGGTGGATCAACACCAAGTCTCTTCATGTTGGTGGTCTTGATACCGTATCCAATACGACGAGCAGATGAATTGATTACCTTGATGTGGTAAGTGTGTTTGTCATCGTATGGAGCATTGAAGACAATCTTGGCATTTGGTTGAGTTTGGATATCTCCTGGTGGAACTGATTGAGCCATTTTTGAGGATGGGTTGATGAATGCGGTGTGGAGAGCGGTTTAAATAGTAAAATGATAAAATCTTTCGACGTGGAATTCAAACGTGGCAAGATACGTATCAATTTCACGTTTTTAAACATTTTATTTCAAGAAAAATGTTGATTTGAAAAAACCCGGGAATTCACATTCAAATTATTGTGGATTACTGTAGGCGAATTTTTTGTGTGCATTCGAGATTTTCTGCAAACACCACACACCTGCACAGTCTTGGAATTCCAGCTTTTTTTCGAATTTTCGTTGTAGAGAAACATGTTTTCGATGAACATTTCGTCAATTTTGGGAGAATTCTCGTGAGTTTACAGGGTGTTTCATAAATAGTGTTACAAGAGTTGTTCAACTTTAGGTCAGTTTTGTGAATGTTGGGTAATTCCGATCGTTTTGGTCGTAAGATCAAAAATGTAGGGTTTTTCTTCCTCTACAAGAGCTATCTATGTAAAATTGACATCAATGTGTTTTGGACACTGTTTATGACGTGTAAACAAAAACGAATTTTTGGAAAAATCCTTTTCTGGCACGACGGTCTTTCCAAAAATGAAAAGCCATGAAATCTTTAGTTTTTTTGAGTTTTGTGGCTTAATATGATATTTTCTAATGTAAACAATGTTTCTAGTCAAAATTTCACACAACTCCAGATATTCATTATTTTTTTCTTGAACTTAGAAGAAGATCTTCAATTTCGACTGAAACTTCGGATTTTCCCGATTTTTCGACAAAAATATCGTTAAAATCGAGTTAAATTTTGATGTAATCGGTCAAATCAGTTATTTATAGAAGAAAAAACAATTGTGGTACAGAAATAATAAATATTGAGTGGAAAAAATCATATTTTTCCACAAAAGCTAAAAAACTCAATTTTATTTTTTGACAATTTCGAAAAGTAGGTTCACTTTGACCTCCCGGCTACGAGTCTACAGTAATGCTGTTACTTTGTCCGTTTTAAATTAACGAAATAAACCCGTCAAAAAGAGTTTTCGAAAGTTACTTTCGGGAAAAGGCCAATTTCAAAAATAAAGGATCTCATTGAACAAAAAAAATCGTGCGTGCAACAGTGACCCTCCACTGGCACACTTGGGCTGGTGGCAATGGTGTGAAAGTTGAAATGAGATGTTATTCATTTTCGAATCTTGTCATACTTACGTTCGGCTAAGTTTGTGTCAAATAATATTGAGTTTTGATCTTTTGCCTTTCTCTAGGTGGGCTGTGCAAGTTGTAACACTATTTATGAAACACCCTGTAATGAAAGTATTGAAAATGACGAATTACTTCTGTTCAGGATCAGACAAAACACGACCATATTACCGGAAAAACGACCAAAAATTGATTTTTCACGAAGAAAAACAGCAGAAAACATGGATTTGTTAGAAGGATTCGATCCGAATATAGAGTTGCAAACATCACATGGAATTCATCATCTTTATAATTTCATGAATTCCGCAAATTTTTTCTCAAGATTCATAAGAAATTTCGATAATTTTAAAGAAACTGTAAGTTTATTCAAAATTATAGCTCGAAATATCATACTTTTTCAGGATTTCCTATTTGTTTGTTGTCGTTATGTCTTGACTCAAATTGAGAAATTTACCCGTGGAGTTCCGGACCATTTTGAGATCTTAGCTTTTCGAAAGGATGATATAATTTATATTGGATGCGATCGAAGTATGATTACTCGAAAGTAATTTAGAAAAAAAAAACGAATTATAAGTGATTTATATTTGTATTCTTCCAGAGTTTTAACCGAACAGAGCAAGTTGTCAATATTTTCTGGACTTAAATTTGGAAAGTGTTTGACAACTGGAGATTGGAGCAATCTAACGGATACTCATTCAATTATTCGGCATATTAGAATTATCAATCATCAAACAAATTCAGCACATTCTGTAATTTGCTCTTCAACTGTTCGAGCATTTGATAATAACTGTAAGTTATTTCAATATTTTTATCTTTCAATCCTTTCAATTTTAATTAGATGAAAACGATTTTCAGCTGAACCAATCGAAATTCATGTTAAACGCGATAGAAAAAGCTTCCAACATTGTATTCGAGAATGGAGCTTTGGAGCTCGTCTTTCTGGCAGTTCAAAAATCATATTTGGAATCAGAAATGAAAATTATAAAATAACGAAAATTAGCGAAACTAGAAGTATCCGAACAGATCATTCGAGCGCTTTAAATATGATCAGCGAAGTATTGACAATGATTGCGAAACTTATCGAAAACGAAAAATGTGTAGCCGTTAAACCAAATTTTGAAACACAAGATATGGAATTTGAAAAAGTAGACATTTCATATATGAACAAATCTGAGCAATGGTGATTGAACTTAGAAACATACAAAGATAACTAAATTTTTAAATAATTATTACTGAAAAATTAACAAAACATTTTTTTAATAATAAATTTTATTTTTTCCGCGTGCTCTATTTTATGGTCTGTTTTATTCAAGACTGTTATGTTCAGTTCTTTATTTTTTTCAAGAATGGAAGTGTCAGCACAAAATTTTGAAACAGGTTTTTACAAAAAGAAAACAAAAGTGTTTTAAAAATATTTTTTCAGAGTTGTCAAATTGTAGCATTTCTGAAACCGATATTACACTGAATAGTTTGGAGAATGTAACAATTTTGGAAAAATGTACGTTTATATTTTTCTTGGTTCTCACAATCAATCAATAAATTTCAATTTTTAAGTGATTACCGCAATTGGATCTTCATTCGAATCAACTCTCGATTCCGAAGATGATGATTTGTCTGTAAAAACTGCTGAATCATTTGATATGGATGTTCGAGCATATGCTGAACCATCACTTCCAACATCAGCTGAATATTATTCATTCAAAGAAGACTGTTAGTTTTCACTTTAAAATTATTTTTATCAAAAAATAATATTCAACATTTCAGATGAAATCTATGACTTCAAAAATAATCACCAACTTGATCAGGATATTATTTACAACTCGAATGGCGATATTAAAGGTGAGTTTCTTTCCTTAAAAATTTCAAAATAATTGGGGTTATATAGCATTCGATATAATAACACATGATAATCGAGTAAGAGTTGTTGATTCAAATGAATGTCTTGATTATTTGATGAATGCTTCACTTGAACCAGCTCATTTTAATCCTGTTTATTATCTTGGAGTTGATAATAAATCGAAAAATGAGTATATTGGGAAAGAAAAAGAGGATGAAAAAGAAGAAGACGATGAATATAGTGATATTTTGACAGCTGAATTAGGACCAGCTTTTGGTGAATTATCAAGTTACTTGAGAGGTGATTTCGATCATGAATAAAGTGTTTCTGAATTCAGAAAATCAATTTATTCAAGTATGAAAAAGTCAATCAAAAAAGGAAAATTTTGAAAACATGAAAGAAAATATCACAGACAAGAAAAAAAGTTGAAGTTTTTGAGCAAATTCTACTAGGCAATAGCGACATCAATTTCGTCGAGTTTGATGACTTTTTCACTAGTTTTTTGAGATTTTTCAACCGCAGCTGATGAGATTGAAGGTGTTGTGATAATACGAGACTCATGATCTGGACCAATTTCATAACTAAATGTTCGGTACGCTTCAATTGGTTCAATAACATTGACTATTCTGTAAAAGTTAGGATTGGATTAATCAGGAAAATTTGTTAGATAAAAATAACCTGATGGACTGTTTTGATGGAATGTAGAAAATATCACCTCGTTTAATATCGTATTTGCTAACCTGAACATTTTTATGTTATCTACTTGATATATTATTGGAAGTTTTTCAACTTACAAATTCATCATTTTGTGTTCTCTCTTCAATACTCGCACTTCCACTTGTAATAACTAAAATCGATGCACATTCCAAAGCAGGTAATTGAGAATTCTCTGGCTGTTGATCAATTTCAACATTGATTTTGTGTAATTGAAAATCTTTACAATCTGGCGCGAATTCGGCAACACAATCAGTCAATTGAGTTGGATGAACCAAATAATCTTCTGGTTCTGTCATTTTATAATTGAGAACTTCACAAAGTGCCTCACGATCGATGAATTTTGGTGTCATAGCTGCACGGATTGTGTTATTCGAACATCCAACACATTCAACACATTCTCCACTTAAATATGCATGCAATTCTTCAGCTGCATAATAACAACATTGACCTGGTTCAAGAATCATATGATTCAAAAATAATGGAGAAAATATTCCAATATCATTTGGAAAATCGATTGACATTTTTCGAATAACTTCGACTGTATTTTCTTGAACTGCACCGCGAACTCCATTTGATAATTCCTCTAATAATTTGAAGACAAGACCCTGCAAATTTATTTTGTTACTTTTTCTAGAAATGATTTTCCAATTCTAGGGTACTAACCTTAACTTCTGAATTTTGAATCATCATCATATATTTAAAGCATGCAGCCAAAGCTTGTCTACATTTAATTGATTGAGAAGTGTTTTGAATAATAACTGTTTCGAGTTTTTGAACCATTTTTTCGCCACCGAAAAGTAGTCGCAATGAAGGAAAAGCTGAAAGATTTGGCTTATTTTTTCTTCACAGGGAACTCCGGTGTCGTTTTTTTGAATTTCTTAGTTAATAGAAACTGATTCTCTTGTTAGTACATTTTCCACAAGTTACTTTCAAGTACCTTTTAAATTATCTAAAATCTCATTCGATGGTCGAAATCCGCATAATAATTCAAATCGTGTTAAAGCATATGCTAATTCTGGTTTATGATTACGATCCGGATAATGAACTGGATCTCTTTCATGTAATCGTTTAGCTTGTTCTTTTGTTGGATGAACTTGTAATGAAAGAGTTGTTCGAATTGACATTATTTTCATAATAAATGGAAGATGAATATTTTTGGAAGAGTTATTGTTTGTGATCAAAGGTGATGGATTTTTTGCCAAGTGTGTTGATAATTTTGTCAAGCATTTTTTGAGTTGAGCTGGTCCATCTGGATGAGTTCCCATCCATAGCTGCAAAAAAATTATGTTTTGGTTTATTTTCGTATCAGTTTTTGTAAAGTATTTTGGTATCTATTTGCACTTTCAAACGTTTGTGAAGTTTACCCGATGATCTTCGTTGTCATTTTATTTTCGGATAAAAGAAGAAAACGAACAATAAAGATAGGGAATCAGGTTTTAAACAGTTCTTTGTACAAACAAAATATACTGTAAATGTTACGTAACCATTTTTTTAGAAGGTCAAACATTGAAAATGTTCTTGTTTCGAGTATGAATAGTTTTCTTCGATGTATTTTCAGTTTTGGCCTTCATGTGAAAATTGTTATCAATGTTTATTTGGCTAACTTGATACTTGTTTGTTCGAAACTGAAGAATTTGGGTTGTTCAGATGATTTTTGAAGTGTCACACCCATTCAAATATATTATCCTTAGATAGCTTGAGAGCATTTTTACCTCGACGTAGAATTACACAAAAAACGTGAAATCTACATTGATCATATCGGGACAATACTGTTATGGGTGGAACAATTAACCTAATCTCTCAAAAATTTTAATTTTGTTAATTTTGTATTCTGCTAAATATTCGAACCTCTGCATATGGTGCATTTTTGTCGATTGTAAAATGTTCATGTCCATCAGCAAATAATCTGGCAACTTCACTTTCTTCTCCAAATTTTCCCCACGCATACTGTTTCACATGACAATGTAACTGTTCCATACCCAAGTGATGTTATCTTTCTTCTCACAAAGAAGTTGTGAAAAATGAATGAAATACCTGGAAAATCAATATTTCGAATTGGGTCATTGTTGGCGATTTGACACAGTGTGACGAAAAACAGAAAAGAATAAGAAGAAAAGTTGATACGAAACGAGAAAAAATTGGGGGAAAAATTATTGGAATTCTTTTTGAAAATTCGAAAATTCAAAGAAACATTAAAGAGATACGGTGTGAGGATGTGTCTTACACCGAAAGTTGTCCTCTTTTTTAATGAAGATTTTATCGCGCTTGTACTTTGCGCGGAGAGGCGCAAAAATACAGTTTTCATGTGGTTTCTAAAATGATTCAATGAATTATGATGTTGGTTCTTTTTTTAAAAAATTGGAAGGGAATATGGTAGGACCAGAAATGAAGTTTGATAATCTGGGAAGCTAGAGAACCTTTTTGATAGTAACAATGTTTCTAGAAAAGCCCAGAACTTTTTCAACGTATTCAACTTCTACGTTGAAAATGTTATGTTATATAACAGTTTGATTAATTAGGATTGGAGAGTTCCGAACAACTACATTGAGATCTTGTGAATTCAACAAATTGTTGACCACAACAGCAGACTGCAAAAAGTTGCAATGTTTTCTGAAAAAGAATACAAAGAAAAAATTCGTCAAAAACCAAAACAATGAATGACATTTTTAAAAACGAAAACGAAATAAATGAAGAAGGCTGAACTTATACCCATTTTCGGACGCATAAAAAACCTACCCGCCTAGAACAATTTTTTCTCAATCATCAAAGTACAGTAACTTAGTTCTGGAAACCAAAGTTTTTTCTTCACTTTGGGTGGTATTGATATCGTTTAATGGATTCAGACACACACTTACCAAAACCTTTGGTCGCAAAAATAGGTTTAGTGGAACGTGTTGCAAAAAATGCAAGATTCGAAAGATAAGATTGGTCTCAGTCTTCTCCCGAAAAAACCGGGTGGTCCAAGCTCGTTGCAGAAAAATACAGTGAGACAAGATTGACTTATTAAAATAAAATAAACAAAGAGTGAACCTGTTGGAAAGGAAGAAGTAAAAGAAGAAGTGAAAAATGACACAACAAAAACAACCGAATTGGAATGGAATGAAATGAGAAGAGAGGTTAGTGGAAAAAAAGTATTATAGTATTTAGTACAATGAGAAAATAGTACATTGAAAAAATATCATAAGAAAAAAAAAGAAGAAAGAGAAGGAGAAAAAAGAAGAAAGAATAGATAAATTATGTCGAGAAAAACGAAGATGGTCATCATGATCCATATCACTGAAGAAAGACATACCCGAAATGAAAATACAAGGTCATCGCCCTCTTCGCAACCAAACGCTCCAATTTTGCGGGCCGCTTTTACGAAATCAAAAACACTTTTCATTTTTGGATCATACATAAAATGGGTCCCCAGAATCGGGGTGAGGGTCTTAACTTTTTTCAAAAACCTGAAGGGAAGGGTGCCTAACTTGGCCAATTTTCTGCTGATAATTTACCAAAATTCCCAGATTTGTCCAAAATTCGCTCAAAAATGTGAGGAAGGTGTTTGACTTTGGAAAATTTTCAAGGAGGGACCCTAACTTTGAAAACTGACTCGGGGGACCTATTTTATGTATGTTTTGGATGAAAAAATATGGTACTAAAAATAGAATGTAGCAAATCAAAAACAATTGGAAACAAGTTTCAATTTCAGTTTTATTGCAATTTCTTTCTCGCATATTTTGTCAATCTCTAACTATCTAAAATAGTTTCAAATAAATGTGCAATTCATGAAATGTTATTTAAAAACATTCAGATCGGTCCCTCTATTTTTCTGTATTTTGTGTTGTTGCATCAAAATTCGTCATATTTTCCAACACCAGATTTTTTGAAATTTTTTATCACCATATCATTGACATTCTCTTAACAAAATGGACGAATCTTCGAGTCGAAATGGGCGGAAATAAGAACTACAAACAGTTGGAAACAGTTACATTAGAAGAACGGTTGGAACGGATTTCTTGAAAACTTGGAAGTTTGGTTTTTACGATATAGAATTGGGACACAAATTGATCTTTGTTTGTTGTCATTTTTATTATTAATGTTAACGAATTGTTGAGAGTTTTGGAATCGAATTATTTCCGATATACATAATCGTGATTCTCAGAAATTCTGAATTCCAAATTATCGAAAAGAAATAAAAACTCTTCCGAGTTTTTGAAAAACACGGAGTCATGCAACTTTTTCTCCATTAGGAGTGATCCAAGAGCATCAAACAGCTAACGGGTAGATACGATTCAGATTCAAACATCCTAAATATAAGATCATATTTGAATAATCAGACCTGCCCCATTGAGAATTGGGCCAAGAATTTGATTCTTGATTCTGCTTGCAAAGTTTTGTTGAATTTTTTGTAAATTACAAAACCAGTTTCTTTCAATTTTTGTAACTTGTAGACAAAACACAGTCGATTATAATTCATTCTCTGTTTTTTTTCTCGATTTGTTTCACTGAAACATGATTTCTCTAATAGATTTTTAAAAGAAAATATGTACAAAATGAAGCTAAATATTTATTAATCAAATCTCAATGATAAACATTTCGATTACTTTTTATACGAGTTGCCATGTTTTTTTGCATTTCGAGAATCATTGTTTGTATGGCCTGTAAAATTTCCTTATTTTTCAATATTCTCAAAAAACAAAAAATCGGACCTTTTTCTAGTTTTGATTATTATTCTTTTTCGAAACTTTGGTCTCTGAAAATCTCATGTTTAAATCTACTATAAACTTAATATTAACTCAAAATTCCATGCAAAATTAGGTTTTCAAACACAGAGAGAAAAATGAACCTCAAACTGTTTTTGTTGAAATTTCATCATATTTTCCATAAATCTCATATGTTGATGCATCCAATTGTCAAATTCTGGAGCATATGGGGAAAACTGAAAATTTTATGAACATTTTCCAATAAAACACAAAAATTATTAATCCTCAATTCCAATTTCATCCGAATCGACTCCAGTTGATATTACCTTATGAGTTGAACCTAAAAAATAATGAAAATTTTTTATGATCAGCAAATTGAGATATTTTACCATAAACTGTTGGAACTCCGAGACCCATTCCCATTGACATCATCTGTAACAAAAACAATTGTTTGTTATCATGAAAATAGGAAAAAATACTCTAATTTGAATTAGAATAGTCCAAAAAACCAAATTTGTTCAAAAAATCAAATTACCATGTTATCTTGGTGCATTTTTTGCATTGCCATATGATTCGCAAGAGCATTTTGATAAGCCTGAGAACTTCTCTGAAAGTTTAAATTTTTATTCATAAAACCCAATAAAGGTGGTATACCGCCGAATCTTGTGGGGATGAACTTCCGAAAGATTGTTGCCTGAAAAATGGATATTTTAATCTAGAATATTTCAACTTCTAATACTTTTGATAAGATGAGCTCCAAGAGTTTGCTCCAGGTTGGTTGAGAACATTTACTTCAGCGTGTTCGTGACCACCTGGTAAACTGAAAAATATTGTTGGTGTTTTTTTTTTGTTGGGACATTTCTTACACTCGATGATAAGTTTTCGAATAAGTTGGAGGTTCAACTCCTCCCAATCTCGTTTTTTCCGCGTTATAATCTCCAGACATCGGAAAAGTCGATTCGACAACTTCTAAACTTTCAACCAGAAAAAGAACCGAAAACAAAAATAATATATTGAACATCATTCGCTGAAAAAAATTATTATAAAAATTAACCATAAAATTTTCGGAAAGAAAAAAATAGATTTTCTTCCCGTTTTTATATGTTATTCGATTGAACAAGGACAAAAAACTTGTTTTCAATTTTTTTGAGAAAAAACACATATGATTTTTAGAGTGGGCGGAATTATATAGGATCAAAGATTTAATTTCTTAATTTAGACGATGTTTGATCATCTGGACTTATGTTATGTTGTTTTTCAAAAAACTCCAAAAAAACCCGCGCAACGAGCTAGAACTCATTAATTTATATGAAATATGTATATAATTTCTGTAGTGTATCCTGATTAAAAATCTTGCCAATTTGGCGAATAAAACAGTCAGGTTTTTGTAGAAACTCGTCAAAAACAGTAGTACTTAAATTAACAAAAATCTGAACATGGATCAGAAACTACAGTAATCTTTCTTATTTTTCCAAGGCCAACTGAATCATCAAATATCTAAGTGTCTTGTTTTTTTGCACTTTCAACAAGATTTCCAATTTTTTATGTCATTTTTAAATTTTCAAAAAAACATGAACACAATCCATTCGAATTATTCGAGTTTTGGACCTCCTTCAAATTTGGCGCGCAAATCGTTTACCTGAAACCAAGAAAAAACAGATTTTGAAACTAAAAGCAGTTAACTCACAATATTTGACGTAGCCTCCGATTTAGTTTTCCGCGGATCTCCTGTTAATCTAACTTTTTTCAATGATTTTGTTCGACGAATTTGTGGATTTGAAGATTTTCTTTGTAATGATGTTGAAGGTGTTCCCGGATCTTCCGCAGAACGTGCAGTTGCAGTTGAAACTAGTAAACTTTCCTGACTTCTGCAAAATATTTGATTATGTTAAGTAAATATCTGATGAATAATCTACCCTTCCAAGTTATTTCCAGAAGGTTCTGATGATTCCGAAGATTTTCGAAGTGTTATTGGTGTCAGTGATGTGCCCTTTAATAGTATCTCAATTGATATTTTTTTATTTTGAAGTTAAACGAACCTCTACATCATCTGAAATTGGTCTTGTGTACATATGTTGAACTCGCGCCAAAACACCAGTTTGTATTCCAATATCTGACATTCTCAATCTTCTTTCTTCGTCTAATTCTTGAACATAAACCTTAAAAAAACTGATTTGAAACAATCAAGTTTAAAAGTTTTGGTATCGAACCGAGAAGTTGACGAAAAAAGATAGAATATAGAAGTTGTTGAAATATTTGTGTTTAGGGCTAGAAAAAGTGAAATATTAGTGACAGAAAAATATCATGCTGATAAAAATAACCTGAAGCCAATCATCATTTCCAATCAAACCAGATGACATATCACAAGTTTCAGCAACAGCTTGAACTGTGCTCGAAGTTGTTGGGTTAGAAATTGTCTGAATGAGAGCATGCGATAAATCCTTGGGTTCAGATTGTGTTCCAGACACTGTTAGAATTTTCTTTGCCATTTTTTCTGATTCATTCTTGGGAACAGTTAGCCATTTCTCTGTTTTGGTTGTGACTTCAGATTTGATTACAATTCCAGTTTCAGTTTGATTTTCATCTTCAGTTTCATGTTCACCTTCGATAACTTCTTCATCTTCGTGAATATAATCGAAATCACTCCAAAGTGGTCCAGTTGCAAGAGATCCGAAATTTATTGGTGGACTTGGAGATTCTGTTTTTTCTTCTTCAGCAAAAAAATCTTCGTCGTTCTGAATTAATGGTTCAAGGGATTTTCAATTGGAATTTTTTAAATTGATTATTTTTTAAACTAAATTCATCAAAAACACTCGATTTTTACCTGACATCGTTTGTTTTTTGTTTGAACTTCAGCTTGACAATATTTATCAGCCTGATATTCTTCAAATTCATGCTGAGTTGCACAAGAAGCAACTATGCAATGACCTGAACCCGCTTGATTTTCAGCATCTTGTTTTTGTGGATCATCCCATTCAGTCTGTTGAGAACTCGATTTAAGCGCCTGAAATTTTCCAAATTTACAATAATTTTTGAAAATTCACCAACCTGAACTTCAGTTTGAATTTGCAAATTCTGAACTTCAACCTGTTCTGTTTGGTTTATTCGATCTTCCACTGATTTTTGTATTTCAATTCGCACCTGAATATTTGAGTCAACAAAATCTGGATTTTCTGTTTGGCTTTGATTTTCCACCGATGTTGTAACTTGAACTTGAACTTCTGAATCTTTTTGTTCCAATATGTTTGTCTGTTCTGATTTATTCGAACAATCTGGTTTTATATCAATTTGCCCTTCAAAATCTTGAACTTCTAGATGATTTGTTTGAATTATTTGATCTTCCATAGATATTTCACATTTGATTTCAACCTGAACTCCAGAATTTGCGACTTCGACGGATTCTGTCTGTTCTGATTTTGTTGAGCATTCAAATTCAGTTTGAATTTCAAAGTCTCGGATATCTTTTTTCTGTTCGACAATTTCAGTTTGATAAGATTTATCTGAAACATCTGGTTTCAGACAAATTTCAGCCTGGCTTTCGAAATCTTTAACCTCCACTTTAGATTCGAAAGTTTCAGTTTGTTCTTGTTTATCTTCGATGTTTGGTTTCATATTCACTTGATTTCCTCGATCTTCACATTCTTTTCCAAGTGAAACTTGAAGTCCAAAATTAATTTTAGTTTCCAATTCGGTTTGCACATGAATATCTATCTGGCTATTTTTGAGATCAGCTTGATTTGATTGGTCCATTAGTATAAGTTTTTCATTTGGAATGTCAGTTTGCTCTGATTGATCAACACACGAATTTTGGAAGTCTGTTTGAATATCAACATTTTGTAGATCAACTTGCTTTTCATTTTCAGTAACTATTTTTGGAGATATATAATCAGTTTGTAGTCCTATTTCAGACACATCGAGTTTTAATGTTTGAGTTCCGAATTGATTTTCGCTACGAGGTGAAGTCTGCAACAAAATTTTCATTGGAAATTCCAAATAAGTTGTTTCTTACCTGTGTTTCAATATCAGTCAAAAATAATGGAATTTCAGATTCTTCTACAGTACTCTCTTCCATTGTTTCTTTATTTTTTTCTGTTTTATCAAAACTTGTTTCTTTTTTATTGTAAAATGATGTTTGTCTTGTTTGTACTCCAATTTCTTCCATATAATGTATTTCGTCTTTCTTCTCGTTATTTTCAGGTTCAGCCATTTTTTCCGAAGTTTCAGCTAATAACTTTTTCGAAGGCCGGCGGAAAGTACTAAAAAAGATAACCAATTTAAGTTTTAAATATAGAAAATGTACCTTATAGTTGTCTGCGTAATAGAATCAGAAATCATATTCATAGATATTGGCGTGGCATGTGATTCTTTGTCACAAGTTTCTAAATCCTCAGTTTGCATTGATGAGTTTTTAAAAAGAAATTCAATTTCATCGAAATCTTCATCATCCGAAGACAATGTTATTGAAGAAATACTTGATATTTCACGATCAATTGATTCTTTTGCAAATGGAACATCAACAACGTGTCCAACTTCATCAACACCAAGAGAAATTAGATGGACATCAAGGTTTACCTAAAATTCAAATTTCAAAAGTTTGAATGAGGTTTTATGAACCATTTTAGTTTTCAACTCACTTCATTAATAATTTCTCCATTTTCTTCAATATTTTCCAAAGATTGTTCTCCAATTTTCTGCTCCAAAATATAATTTCTGTTATTTCCTTTATCAATTGTCAAATTTCTTTTTCTTTTTTCCATCATTCCTTTTGGAATACTCGACATTTTTGTTTGACATCTCCTGTTTGATTTTTCGATCTCTTCATATTGTGTTGATTCTTCATTTGTTTTGAACACTTCAGTTTGCATTCCACTGTTTTTTAAAAATCGTAAAACTGTTGAAGCATGTTTCTTGATCTTTTTCCTTTTCTTTGTTTTTCTTTCAGGCTTTATTATTTTTTCACGAATTGCAATGTCAGATTTTTGTTGGTCATTTTGAGAGGATAAATCTTCAGATTTTCCAACCAGAATATTCTGTTCTAAAATTATCTCATCAGCAACTAATTCTTTAGAAAGATCAGAGTGAATAGGAGAATTTTTGACCGATTGTGATTTTTGTGAGGCTTTTGATCTTTCCGAATATTGTTCAGTTTCGAAATCCATATCAATATCGGTTTCATTTTCCGAACTAGTTTCAGATTCATCTTCATTTTCCGAGCAAGATTCACTTGAATCCGAAAAAAGTGGATTATAATGATAAATTGATGACACTTCGGGTTGAATTCCAATTGTATGACAACTGAAAATGAATTATTTTGTCACATTATGGACAACACAAATTATTTACCTAGTAACAATATACTGTGTTTCAGAATCACACGTGGTTTTCTCAATTTTCGCTTGAACTCCAATATCAAATATATCCATAATAATAGTTTGAGTTGCTTCATCCATTGTTATTTTTGCGATTTCTGATATAATACTCTGTCTTTTCGAGCTATTATTTTCCCAAGCCATTTTTGGAACCATCATCGAATTTTTCCTCGAATTTAATAGATCTTCAATTGATGATTTTGACATATTTACTTGATTTTTTTCTTCGGCTGCAAGTTCTTCAGCAACTTCAATATAATCATTAAAATCTTCTCTTTGTGCAGTTGCAAATGCTGGCATTCCTGTTTCTGGATTTATATTTGTAAGAACTGGCGGTGGATCAATTCCTTTTTTACTACAATCTTGTTTGAATTTGTTCATCACTTTTGTTCCATCATTTTTACTCAATAATGGCATTAAGAATTTAGCTTTTCCTTGAAAACCTGCCATCATTGCTGAAGCAGCATTTGGATCTCCATTTTCTAATGCTTCCATATAATCCTACAATAATAATAGATTATATGAACTTAAATTTTATCTAGATTTTTGTAAAAATGTTACCTTCAATAACTTCTGTAGAATAGCCATATACATCAATGCGATTTTTTCTTTCACAACATCAATACAAACTGTTAACATTGATAATCCAATTATGACAACTCCAAAGGTTGCAATCATGTATTCGGGATTTGCAGGTGTAACATCACCCAAGCCAATTGTTGTTAAAGAAATAAAACAAAAATAGAAACTCGTGAAAAATGACCAATCTTCAAACATACAAAAAATCATTGCTGATAACATGATCCAAGCAACTGTCGCTGAAAAAATGTAATTTTTAACATATTTTGAGGATGTTTAAGAGACGTTATTTGTAAAAACTCAAAAATTCTCGAAATACGAAGAACAAAAAAAAAGTCATGATCTTCGATTTGGGTCTATTTTTGGTAAAATGATGCCCCACGCCTATAGAGTTGGAAAATAAAGTGAAATGGCGCAAAAAAATTTTTTGAGGTCGGGGGGATTTTTTTTTGAAAAAAATTTGGCCGATCCGTAAAATGGTTCAAAATTCATATTTTTCGACGTTCAAAAAAGCATTCTGCTCGTAATTCAATGATCTTTCCAGTGGTAAAACGATCCATAATTCATTCTTTAATCTGAAATAATTATATTTTTAAAAATTGAAAAAATGATGAAATTTCGGTTAAAATCATCATTTTCGACCTTAGGGAGTCAAAAGCGCACTTTTTAACTGCGTGCAATCGCTTCCTTTCGCAATTTTAGCCCCGGGGACGTATGTTTAAAAAAATTAAACGCGGAACCTCGTCTTCATCCAGGTCGCTGAAAAGCGCCCACTAAAACATTTGTAGGTGCATATCTTGAAGAGATCACTTGAAACGCTTGATTTTGCTAATCTAAGAGTCACAGGTTCAATTCCCGGTGGCGGCTTTTTTTAAAAAGTGGTTTTTTGTTCGAAAACCCATTCAGATAGATACAAATGTCATGTCCTAAAGACAATATACTAAAGGATACAAGAGAATAATACAGTGCATTTTATAATAATAGATTTGCCTTCTATATTGATAACATTGTCTAAACCATCAGTTATTGAAGCAAACTGAGTCAAAAATTGACACGTACGCACAAAATCAGGCAGGTAAACTCATTTTCCTATAAAATAACCAAATATAAAAACATATCTGGCCGATGTTCAAAAATTTAAAAAAATTAGTGTTTCAAAATGAGAGATTCACCTTTTTTGTAATAAAAGAAGATGATCAAATATCGATAAATAATGGAAAACAACACATTTTTGTACTGGCATGATGATCTTAATGGTAAATCTTCAAATCGTGAAAATTCAAATGTCTATGTCGGAAATTAAAGCAAATGATGCCCTGTTAACTTCAAATGTATTTTTGCTTACATTCTTTATTTCGCAAACAAAAATCGTGATCCTATTGAACACCAAATTTTCTGTAATTTTTGAACATCGGTCAGATATCTTTCTATTTTTGGTTATTTCATATGAAAATGAGTTTACCTGCCTGATTTTGTGCGTACGTGTCAATTTTTGACTCAGTTTGCTTCAATAACTGATGGTTTAGACAATGTTATCAATATAGAAGGCAAATCTATTATTATAAAATGCACTGTATTATTCTCTTGTATCCTTTAGTATATTGTCTTTAGGACATGACATTTGTATCTATCTGAATGGGTTTTCGAACAAAAAACCACTTTTTAAAAAAGCCGCCACCGGGAATTGAACCTGTGACTCTTAGATTAGCAAATTCAAGCGTTTCAAGTGATCTCTTCACAACATGCACCTACAAATGTTTTAGTGGGCGCTTTTCACCGATCTGGATGAAGTCAAGGTTCCGCGTTTAATTTTTTTAAACATACGCCCCCGGGGCTAAAATTGCGAAAGGAAGCGATTGCACGCAGTTAAAAAGTGCGCTTTTGACTCCCTAAGGTTGAAAATGATGATTTTAACCGAAATTTCATCATTTTTTCACTTTTTAAAAATATAATTATTTCAAATTAGAGAATGAATTATGGATCGTTTTACCACTGGCAAGATCATTGAATTACGAGCAGAATGCTTTTTTGAACGTCGAAAAATATGAATTTTGAACCATTTTACGGATCGGCCAAATTTTTTCAAAAAATCCCCTGACCTCAAAAAATTTTTTTCCGCCAATTCACTTTATTTTCCAACTATATAGGCGTGGGGCATCATTTTACCAAAAATAGACCCAAATCGAAGATCATCACTTTTTTTTTGTTCTTCGTATTTCGAGAAATTACAAATAACGTCTCTTAAATCTGAGAAAAATTGGCCCCAATTTGAGAAAGAGGAAAAATGTTTATTTTTTTTTCAATTGATTTTTTTTTAAAATTAAGATAGTCGATTTCAAAAATTATGTAAGTTTGATGCCCATCCAAAAACGATACAATTTAAAAATTCCTCACCAAAAATAGTTGAAATAACAGGTGGATCTGGTTGTATTTCCTCATCATCTTCATCTTCTTCTTCATCTTTACTCAACATATCAATCGAAACATGTTCTCCTTGATTATTAATTCCACTTTCGGTCAAGTTTGACATCTGGAAATATGATTCTTTTTAGAAATGTAAAATTTGGTCAGGGTAATAAAAAAAATCCACTGAAACCACAGTGTTACTGAAGTTTGTTGAATTTTAACTTACCACAACTTTTTGCAGTCGATATTTTTTGAGATAAGCTCGATACCTTTTCAACTTTTCTTTCTCGTGTTGTCTTATTGTAATAATTCCGAATTTAATTCCTAAATACAAAATCGTGTCACTTGTATAATTAGCAATTATTTTGATCCATTTTAGAAGAAAATTATTCAACGAATTCAACATAACCAACATAATTGGAATGCCAGCAAATGCATAAATCATAGTTGCAACTTGTCCAGATGTTGTTTTACAAGCAATATTGCCATAGCCAATTGTTGTGAATATAGTTCCAGCATATAAAAATGACATCCAAAATGTCCAAGCTGTTTCAATAACAGGTTCATCTAGATCTAATTCATTTTCAAATCGAAGAATCGCATGTTTCCATCGTTCTTCATGATCTTGACGATTATCATAATAAATTGCTCGAAGATTTAAAATCATATTTTCTCTAGCTATTTTTCTTTGATGATATGATTCTTCTTTTGCAGCTAAATCTGCCGAAACTTCATAATACATAAATAAATGAGCACCTAAGAATGAATATAAAGCAATTATTATAAGTAGTTTGAAAGTTGATAACAACTTTTTAATTGGCGAAGTTATAAATGAGGTATAATATGAACTGGAAAAATAATTTGATTTTGAAAGAAACATTTGTACTTTGCAAAAACTCACATTTTTCTTTTCGAACTTCTAACAGATTCTTTAATTGATGCTACAAAACTAACAGGTTGTTCCTCTTCAAAACTCATAAGAGCACACCTTGATGTGCTCAATTCATTTTGCTGATCGTCTACATTTGGATCAAGATTTGGATCGTCATCTATGTCTATAGCCTACGAGAAATTTAAATTACTTATTTTCGAAATTAATTTAATTTCAAACTCACAAAGTTATCATTAGACATCCCATCGAAATCTGAAAAAATAAACAAATTATCTGAAAAACCTCAGAACCACACCTATTTTCAGTAACACCTATTTTATTATTATTTGCTCAACAATAGTAATTATCAACTTTGAAGGGTACTTGAAAATGTTGTTGTTTATTCAGATGCTCTTTTCTACCACAAAAATATAAATATTTCCGGAGAAAAGTTTGAAAAGTCTACAGTAACCCAAAAGTAAAAAAAAATTGTGTGACCAGACTATTTGAATTGAATGAACACAGGAAAAGAAAATTACATAATGATAAGAGAAAGGTCATTTTAAAAATGATGGAATTTGAAGTGATTTTCGTCAACACAACCACTTTATTATATTTGTTTGGTGGTGCACTACGTAAACATTGAGATACACATTGGAAATCCGAAAAATCCCGTTTTTTTGACATAATAAATGTTCGGTTTTTGATTGAAGTTGAGTTTTCAAACGATTTTAACTTTGCGAAGAGGATTCAGGAATACAACAAAAAAAGTGTTATCACTGGATATCTATACCTAGCTTCTATCCCGGAAATCATACATGGCTATTAAGCATCTTTGAATTTCTGAAGTCTAGAAAGGGCTTTGTCACGGATATTAGGTTTAGAGAGTTGTTCATTCGATGGTCTCGAAAATTTTTCCCAACTCGTTTTTCATTCAATATTACAATATAACATAGAAATCTGCCATCTTTCAATTATTCAAAGTCCGAAGAGATTTATAATAGTAATCTACATGTGTTTTTTTGTTCATCATCACCATAAAAAACCGTTATTGTTTTTGTGTGAGGGCTTAGTTTGATCAGCCACGGATCACCAGTCGGTGCATAGACAAACATATTATGACATAAACGATACCAATGGTAAAACTATAAAAACAAAAGTTTCGTTCCAATAACAAGTTTTTTTTTGAACACGAGAGTACTGTCAAATTTTATACCATTTCATATTTTTCATGTTGTTATTTTTTCTGACTTTTGGTCTATTGAAATTCGGAGAAGCAACGAGTACTGTAGGTTTGTGAATAAGAATATATTTGGGGTTAATGGAAGACTTGATAATTTAAGCACCGAAAAATGGGACATTGCCAACACTTGGAAACTTCACAATTCCATTGATTAATGTATCAGAGTTTACGATTGGAACTTTTCCACCTATTAATTTAACATTCCCAACAGTTGGAAACTTCACATTACCGCCGTTTAATTTCTCACAACCTTTGCCAACATTATCACCTCTGAATTTAACATTTGCACAACTTGGAAACTTCACTCTTCCAACTTTTGCACCTCTCAATTTATCTGCTATTCCTACAATTGCTCCTTTCAATTGGTCATCTATCGAATTTCCAACTTTTGCTACATTAGCTCCGTTCAATTGGTCAGCTTTGGGTCTTGGCACAATTCCAACGTTAGCCCCATTCAACTGGTCATCTATCGAACTTCCCACATTTGCACCGCTAAATCTATCAGGAATTCCAACTCTTCCACCGTTTAATTGGTCATCAATTGAAATTGCAACTTTACCTCCTTTTAATTGGTCAGTACTTGGAACAATTCCTACATTGCCCCCATTCAATTGGTCAGCTATTGGTCTACAACCTCCAGTCACTTTATCTCCATTGAATCTGAATCTCGGAGTTCAAAATATCACTAACTTCACATTAAGCGACTCTGTTTTGAACTTGGCAGTGGTTACTCCAAATCCATTGAATCTCAGTGCTCCAAATCCTTCTAATTTCACATTTGCACAACTTGGAACCTTCACTCTTCCAACTGTTGCACCTCTCAATTTATCTGCTATTCCTACAATTGCTCCTTCCAATTGGTCATCTATCGAATTTCCCACTTTTGCTACGTTGGCACCGTTTAATTGGTCAGCGTTGAGTCTTGGAACTATTCCAACAATGGCACCATTCAATTGGTCGTCTATACAAATTCCAACATTTGCACCGCTAAATCTATCAGGAATCCCGACTCTTCCACCTTTCAATTGGTCATCAATTGAAATTGCAACTTTACCTCCATTTAATTGGTCTGCACTTGGTTTAAATATTCAACCAACTTCACCACCATTCAATATAACTCTTCAAAATAGCACGAATATAACATTACATGATCCTGTTATTAATCTTTCCGAATCTATTTCTTCAAATCTTCTCAATTCATCGGCTTTATCACCAACAATTCCACCGTTGAATTTGACACTTCCAAGTTTAGATAACTTAACACTGCCTACATTCAATTTGTCAGATATTCCAACTATTCCACCTTTTAATTGGTCAAATATTGAGATTCCAACATGGCCAACATTAGCTCCTTTCAATTGGTCCGTATTAGGTTTGGGAACAATTCCAACTCTAGCTCCATTTAATTGGTCAAGCATTGAAATGGCAACAATTGCGCCGTTAAATTTATCTGGAATTCCAACAATTCCACCATTCAATTGGTCATCAATTGAAATTGCAACTTTGCCTCCATTTAATTGGTCAGCTATAGGTCTTCAACCTCCAGTCACATTATCACCATTTAATCTTGAAGTTCAAAATATGACAAACTTCACACTATTTCCAAATCTCAACCTATCTTCTCTTCCAACAATTCCATCTATTAATATTTCTTCCTTGTCTGATTCACTGCTTCTTGGAAATTTTACAATGCCACCTTTAAATTTCACCGAATTTGCACAACTCAAATCAGTTCCAAATCTTATGGATTCTCCAGTTTGTCTCACATGTAATTCATCTCAAGTTTGTACAAAGGATATAAATGGAACACAAGATTGTACAACACGACAAATTGGAACAAAATACTGTGCCGATAATCCATGTGAAGATGGTTTCAGTTGTTATGACAATGTTACAAAACATAAATATACTTGTTATCAATCACTAAATATAACATCTGGACAATGTTTGACAACAAAATGTTCACCAGGAGAAGTTTGTTATCAAGAAACTGGACAAAATGCAAAATGTATTGATCGATTTGATGCACCAAGTTGTAACGGAACAAATGAAGAATATCAAAGTTGTACTTCAGGATGTGATGGAACTTGTCAACAACCATACCCGGTACATAAACCTGTCGATTTTTCTAATTTATTTTCTTAACTCATTTTTTTTTTCAGGAATGCTTGAATTCCACAGTTTGTACTCCAGGATGTGGTTGTATTCGAGGATATGTTCGAATTGATGGAAAATGTCAATTGATGAATCAATGTGAATCTATTACAACTGGAAATGTAACATGTGAAGGTGCAGAAATATATACAGATTGTATGCCAAGTTGTGAAAAAAGCTGTTCTCATAGTTGGGTTAGTTATGAAAATACAAAAAATTGTTTTTTTATTCTTGCGTGATCTAATTTTTGTCCAACCAGGAAAAACAATTTAAAAATCATTTCCAGAAAAATAAACAGGAAAATAATTTATGATTTGACCACGCAAAAATTCCCTTTTTTCAGAATTGCACGAACTCGATGACTACAATTTCTTCCACATGTTCTCCTGGTTGTATTTGTCGTTTGGGATATAAAAGAGATGATTCTGGAAATTGTCAACATGTAAGAAAATGTGCTCGATGGACAACTTGTTCGAAAAATGAAGAATGGTCAAAATGTCATAATTGTGAACCAATTTGTGGAGCTGATCAAACAACGAATCCAGCTTGTGATCAATGTTGGAGTGGATGTGCATGTATTGAAGGATTTGAAAGAAATTCAACGAGTGGATTATGTGTTGAGAAATCATTGTGTAGTGCGGCTTAGAAATCGGAATTCGAAAAATAATAACAAAACAAAAAATCATGTAAATAATAAAATATTCATTTGTAAGATGATCGAATTTCTTTTGTAACAATCACACTGGAAACATTTACTATGTTTCTAGAAAAATACAATTTCTATTCTATTATTTGACTATAACTCACGTTGACTTTCTCCAAAACATACAAAATTTTCGATATGCTGGAAAAGTAACAATCATGACAAGTATATTAATTGTTGAATGACTTGAGAATATTGCAAGAAGATAATGTGATAATTCTTGAGAATATTTCATTTTTGTCACAACTGTTATAGTTATGATAACTGGTGGAATAATACATACAGACGAAGTTATGAATTGAGCAAAGAGACTGAGAAGAGCACTTTTATGTTTCAAATAACTGGCTTGAGATATTCTTGTTCGATTTTTTCGTAACATTATAAACATTTGATTTGTTGCCCATATAGTTGTTATAACTGAGATTAATCCATTTATAATAATCATTCCTAATGCAATTTCTGTTATTGTTTCAACTTTGTAAATTGCAAAATTCTTCAGATTCTCAAAATTTTCATAATAAATCATAGCTTCCGAATTGCTAAAGATATATTCAAATTGCTCAGTTTTAGTCATTCCAGCTTGAAGAAATATAAAAAATGTTGCAAAAGACCAAAATACTTTTGATAAACAAATGACAAAAAATAAATGACGAGAAATTATATTCTTTCGATCAATTTGTGCAATTGCTTGATGTTTTCGGATAAAACAAACTGCCATTGAACCAGTTTGAGCAGTTATTAATAAATTGGTGATCGACTGGAAATTTATGTTTTTTTTTCATGAAACGATTACGGTAGAGTTTTGTTCAATGTTCTTGTACTAGATATTTAGTACCCACCATTTGCCAATGTGTAGTTATATCAAAAAAGCTGCTCAAAATTCCATTTGATGTTCCAGCAACTAATGGAAATAAACCAACAGGTTGCATTAGGAAAGTTATATGAAAGTCAATAATCATACAGAGAATCTGGAAAAAATCTATGATTTTAAAATAATCAAAATGGTAATAAACCTGAAAAACCAATAGATAATATTTGAAAGTGTCCATTTGGATTCCTTTGAAAATAGTCAAATATATTCCGAATGCATTCAGAAACAAAGAAATTGTTCCAATGAAATAATAAAAATACAAAAGTATTTGTGGAGGTTCGAAACTTATCTCCATTTCATACCAATCTTGAAAAATAATGAAAATATCCAGCTACTATATAATATTTTTTGTCACGGAAAGCTAAACTCTAACCAGTTGCCATGTAGATTTATAAGCGTGTGATTAAATTTAATAACCCTGTAATTTTTCTATACTTTTTCGCATCATGAGTTGTAATCTGTTGATTTTATAGTATCAAAATTGAATTAATTGAAGTACCCTCGAAATTTACACTAGAGCGCACTTGACGATTCAAACAAAAAACAACTGAAAAAAATGCGCAAAACAAAAAAGCGTCAATGACGTGCGGCATGACGCCGTGTTTTTATTTATTAAGAAAATTTTCATTTTTTTGGATTTTGTTCATCCGAGCTCAAAGTATATACAATATCGAGTTTAAAAGTGAATGTTCAGAAGATTGATTCGAATCATGACGAAGACATTCGAAAAACCTGCAGAAGATAAACTTAATCATGTGCAATCAGGTGGGATCGAAAAATCAAAAGAAGTGAAGAAAGAAAGAATCAAATATGGAAAGTATGCGATGCTGTTAGGTTATCAAGGAAAACAATATTATGGAATGCAGGTTAGCCATTTTCAGACAAAGTTCCCTGACATTTTTTACCCAATAATGCGGTTTTTGGAAAAATATCACATCAAAGTACCAAACCACAGATCACATTCATTCTTTTTTTTAAATGAATACTTTGTTCACTTCTAAAACGAAATGTATGCCAAACAAAAAGTGTTTCAGCTCCAAAAGGATTTGCCAACAATTGAATCGCATTTATTGTCCGCAATGCATCAAGCTGGATGGATCACAGAAGCTCAAAAAGAAAAGCCATTTGATTTTTTCTTCCAAAGAGCCGCTCGAACTGACAAAGCAGTTTCAGCAGCAAGGCAAATGTGTGGAATGCAACTTCCGAGAAATGACGATTTTTATAAAACCGAAGGAGCGAAAACATTGAATGCACTTCTACCAGAAGATATTCGCGTTTTTGGAATTCGTAGAACTATCAATTTCTTCCATCCACAAAAGTTATGCGATTATCGAACATATAGTTATACAACTCCGACATTTGTTTTTGCAAAACCCGATGAATTGACAAATTCGAAATTCAGAATAAAAAGAGAAACAATTGACGAAGTTAATGATATTTTGAAAATCTTTTCTAGGAACACACAACTTTTTCAATTATACTGCAAAACGGTAAGTTTTGAAAAAGTTCCAATTTGGCCCAAAAAATGGGCCGAACCGGGGATTGAACCCGGGACCTCTCGCACCCAAAGCGAGAATCATACCACTAGACCATTCGGCCACGTTTTGGAAAAGCTTATTTTTCAAAGATAATACATCATTTCTGAAAATGAAGATAACATTTGATATAGATCTCTTATCAAGTCATTTTTCTTCGGATGATAATTTATCCTACAAAAATAAGCCTTTAACGTGTCCGAATGCCATTGTCTAATGGTATGATTCTAGCTTTGGGTGAGAGGCCCCCGTGTTGAATCCCCGGTTCGGCCCATTCTTTTTTCTTATTTTTTAATTGTTGAAATTTTTTTTTTCAGTGCTTTCAATGACATGTCATGTAATCGCTACATTGTTTCTTTCGAATGCGGAGAACCTTTTCTTTTCAAAGACGAATTCAGAAATGAAGAAGTTGAATTTATTCAAATAACAGTGAAAGGACAAAGTTTTGTTTTGCATCAAATTCGAAAAATGATTGGAATGGTTATCACTGTTATTCGGGAATTGAATTTGAAAAGTGCCATTCAAAAAAGCTTTGAAGGACAGAGGGTACGTTATTTCTCATAACACGATATTTTTCCAAAATGTTTTTGATTTTTAGATGGATGTTCCAATGGCTCCTGGTTTGGGTCTTCTTCTCGAAAGAACACATTTTGATAAATATGATGAGAAAAACAAGAAATCGCATGAACCAATAACAGTTTGGACAGATGAAATTGAAAAAGAAGTTGATCGAACAAAGTTTGAATTGATTACCAAAGAAATGTTGGAAACTGAATTGAGATCACAAGGGTACGTTGGTAGATTTCTTTTATTCATTGAAGTGTTGAATTGATATTTTTCAGAATGCTCAAATGGCTAGCTGATCTTGTCCATCACGATTTCTCAGGTGATGCAGAAGCTGAAGAGCCACCAAAACAATCATTTGTTACAATGGCTGCTGCATGTGCTAATAAAGCTGAAAAAGAACAAGAAAGTAGTGAAAGTGCTGAAAATGTCGAAGAAGTTGTTGTTGCAGCTTTGTAAGTCGTCTTTTATTTTTTGTTTGTTTTTACCTGTTAATTCATCTGTTTTTTTCTTTTATTTATCTGTTAAATTGTAATATTTGAATCATAAGAGATTTGTTTTTATTCGATTTTTCGTTCAACCAAAATCCCCATTTGACAAAAACCAAGAATTATTCTCTTCAGTTGTCTGAATTTCAAACAAATGCAATGATTTTTAAAATTCTAAAGATGAATATACGAGTTCACGTTACCAGTTAATTTTCGAATATTTTTTGATTTATTTCTCATTTCGAAATTAACCTATGTCGGAAGAAATATTAGTATAGTACGAAAGAAAATGATGAAGCATGCATTGTGCAAACAAAAAGGTAAATATTCAATTCTTATCGTCTGCGTCTCTTTTCCTCGTGTTTTCTCTTTGCTTTGTCATTTTTCATATTGATTTTTTCGATTCAAATTTTACTCTGAATTTCTTGGTTGAATCCTATTCATTTATTCTTTATACATCTGAAAATGTGGGCTCAACAATATCAACAACAACAAAATCAACAATATCAACCTCAATATTATCGCGATCAAAGTAATAATCAATATTATCAACATTTTCAAGAGCAAACTACAACAACTATTAATCCAAATCCAAATGCGTCAATTGATTTTGTTGTAACTCAAATTGAAGGATTAGCAAATCAAATAAACACTTTAGGAGCTAATGTAAGTCATTTTTCAAAATATTGAAAATACTTTTAAATTTAGGGAGAATCAGCGGGACTTCAAGTTGCTGATCATGCTATAAATGTATTTGATAATATGAAATTTCAAATTGATAATGGAACAATTCCAAATGTTGACAGATTAGTTGTAAGATTTATTTTCTCTGAAATAATTATAGACAAATTTAAAATAAATAAGTTACAGGATATTGCACGAGAAAGATTTCATGATTTTCCTGTCACCGAATTAATTATTATGGTTATTGTTGGCGTTATTCTTGTTATAATTACAGTAAGATTCAAAGAAAAATTGAATCCCAAAATAATCCAAAACTTTCCAGCTTATTTTCTTGTTCATGCTTTTTGGAGAACGAGTTACTGCATATCGATATCGTCAAAGACTTTCTGCAAAATCAGATATCGAAAATATTTGAGACCAACCAAAAATCGTACAATTTTGTATAGTTTTTGAATAATTGATAAGTGGGATTATGTTACATTTATTTAACTACTAGTATACATTTGTTTTATTTTTCTATTTTCATATTTTGCTTATGATCTTGCGCTTATTAGAATTACCAAACGGGTATGTTTTTTGGAAATAAAGTTTGGTTTTGTTATTTGAATCGAGATTTTTTTAAAAACGATAAAATCTAATGACCCTAAAAGTTTGTGGAAATATGTACATACAAAATCTTTGTTTTATAATAAATAAAATAATAATAATAAATAAAATAAATGAATCATGTGTCGTCTTTTCATTTTTTAACGTATTTCATGACATGAAAACAATATCAATAGAAATATTGCTATTGTTCATTTTCCTATTCCGGTTGGTTTCTAATATATTTTAAGAAACTCCATGGGAGCAGCTAACCCAAAAAAATCAGGTTCTGAGTATTTGCTCTTTTTATTTACTTCAAGTGAAATGATCCTGGGAGAGGTTTTGTTTGAATAAATAACACACAGACATTTTAATCAGTTTTCAATCACCTTTTTTTTCGAGATTTCTAGTTTTCATGAGAAAGGTTACTGTAGATTATTTTTAGAGTTTTGAAGTTGATGATTGGAAGATTCTGAATCTGGTAAAATTTTCTGAATTTTTCCAAGAAATTTTCTGAATTTTTCCAAGAAAAAGGCCGAACAATCAGACGTAACAACTCGAACAATTTTTTATGGTTCAGAACACAATAGAAATTTGAATTCATTAGTTTCTAAAAATTCAGATTTCGATTTAAAAATTAGCGTGCATTTTTGACTTTTATTAATCTCAGTAGTCACCAAACCTATTTAGCCCAATTAGTCAAAATTCATAAACTTTATAATTTTTTACACCCAAAAGTTCATAGTCACAATATTGTCATTATAATAAAGCCGAACCGCTTTTCTACTAGCTCAAATGACACCCGATCTTCTTCACCTTCATAATAACAAATATGTATAAAAGTGGGTAAACAGAGAAAGAATCGAAATGACTAACTGAGTGAGTGACCACCCAACATATCCAACAATACTACTGCATTCTGACTTTCGCTGTCTCGTCCCGGTTTTTTTTCTTCAAAGAACAAATATTCAAAAATGTTGCGCGCGCGGGATTCGAGAAACAGAACGAGAGAAAGAGAGAAAACAGAGAGCGAAAGAGACTTCTGCTCTGTTTCCCTTCGGGTGCATTGTTCGTATTTTAATATACTATTCATATATGTATTTGTATTATTCGCTCGCCATCCGAAATTTTCTTTTTTTTTGTGCTTGTTTCGATTTTTGTATGCATCTGATTGTTTTATTGTTTCAAACAATTGTTCAAATGTTGCTTTACATAAATTTTTCTGCCTGCAAAAACTGTCTACAACCATTTTTTGTTATTAGGCACGTCTGAAGGGAAACTTTTTTATTACCAAAAAATATTCTGGAAATTTTACAAGCTAGAGTATTTGAAAATTGTTCCGTAAATACCCACCAATTTTTTCAAAAAATTAATATCAGAACTATTAAGTTGAGGGCTTATTCGGTTACTGTAAATATCTCATTAACTTTTTCAAACTTATTTTTATCGATCAAAAATTTTCAAAATTATTTTTATCGTTTATTAGTCTTGATTTACAAATGCAAACATTTCATTCTCCAGCCAACCAAATTTTCAATTTTACTGACATCAAATATTTATTGATAGCGAAAGACTCCTTTTCTAAATTTTTCAATTTTTATCAAAAATTGTAAAATGTTGCCTTGTATTATGATTATTTATACTCGAATATTTTTGTATTTGCACATTTTTATGTGGAATCTTTTTATTGTTATTATTATAATAACGTTTTTGGCGCAAAAATAAAAATAAAATAGGAATATTTTTGCGGGAAGAAGAAATAAAAACGATTTTTTATAGGTTTACTTTTGACAGTCATTCATTTTGTTTGTATTGTCATTTTCAAAACATACAACAATTTTGAGCTTGATTTTCCATATTTTTTAAAAATAGAAAGTTTATATAAAAATCTCAAATAAAAATCCAAGAAGATATTTTGAATCCGAAAAATCTCATATTTGAAATAATATTTCGCGCACACAATCAATCGGCGGCAAATAGAAATCGTGTCTTTCCTTCCCTCAAAATGCTATTTGCTCTCACAGCTTTCTGTTTTGTGTTTTTTTTTTGCTTTTACCATGCAAGCCAGGTCAAAAATTTTCATTTTTCCAACTTTTCGCAAATAAATTTCGAAACAATTAGGCGAATCTTGTCCGCCGGTATTCGTCATATTTATTTGATTAGGTTTCATCTTTTTTGTCTGATTTTTATTTGTGTGCATAAAATGAGTCATTTTCTCCTCCCTATTTCTTACCTTATTCCTTTTTCACTTGATGAGTCAAGAAGTTCTACGTCTGTTTTTTCTAAAGAATCCATGTTTTATTGTTGTTTAGTGTTTGCATCGGAAATATTTGTTTGGTTGATAACTTTTGTGTTTTTTTCGTACTTCTTTACATTGTATCTTTTAAAAAATTCTGTCAAGGGTAACTTTTTCATTTTTTTTAAATTTTTTTTCATAAATAAAATTGTTCTAAAATATTCCCAAATCCCTTCTGAACTAATTTCTCAAATGATAAACAGTATTTAATAGTCTCAGAGATACTTTTAAAAATAAATAATTCAAAAAATGTCATTTTGAGCCCAAGTTAGTAAGCTCTCTAAGTATAATCTAGTCCTTTTTTCCTAAGCTTTTGAACCGTTTTCGAAAAATCCTCTAATTTAAAGATGATTTTTCTGTGCTCAAACTGAAACTCAACTTTTTCTGTGCTCAAACTATGCATCTAAATAATTCCTCTAAATATTTGTGTCTTGTCGTGTTATCAACCAAAAAAATATTCACACATTCCGTATTCGTATACAGAAGAATTTCTTTTTTTTTTGCAAGTCTCTTTGTGTTTCCATAATACACCACATTCTACACAAATACACTCCACATTTATTTTTCTTATTATTATTATTTCTCGAATATACATCGATTGATTTTCAGAATGTCAGTAGATCAGACAATAACAGAACTCAGTGGGACTTTGGCTCAACTCAGTTCATTAGTTGCTCATATTAATGGACAAATATCGGGTATAACTGGAAGAATCAATTTGACGCTAGATAATTTTGATATGGCGGTTGCTAATTTAGCAAAAGATGCTGGATCAGTTACATATCAAGTTGGAGAAACTGTTTCTCAGGTTAGCTGGTTTTTTTATTTGGAAATTTAATTTTTAAATTTTTGTGTTTTCAGGTTCCAAATAGTTGGGTATTTTATCTGTTATTCATAACATTAATTGTTGTATTTCTACTATTATCCATAGTTTTGCTATTGAATTTGGTTACAAAAGCACATGCAATTTATTCGATAATGAAATCAGATGACAGTGAGTTTTTTTTTGGCAATCATAGAAAAATGTAACTTCTAACCTATCGGTGTGTGATGTGTTTCGTATTTTTTTTGAACTTCTATGATTAACTTCTAACTTCTTCCTTTAAATAGGTTCTTCTCAACAAATGTTAATGTCTCCATCATCTTCGGTTAATAAATCAGATCGATCTGAATTATTTCGAAGAGATATTTATGCAATTGGAAATGGAAATGGTGACAAAAATCGGCCAAGAAGTTCAATGCGGCATGTTCAAATTCCAATGGAAGCCGAACCGAGAAGACCTGGACAAAGAAGAGGTAACAGTTTGATGTTGTTTTTTTTTGGGTTCATCGTGATTTTCCAAAATTTAGTTGATTTGAAGATGTTGTGAAATAAAAAAATGAAATAATGGAACTGAAACTGTTTTGCTGTTCTTAACGCTTTCTAGATTTTCAAAATATTTTTTCACAATTCTAAAACTATTCTTTTTCAGAAACTACATCAACAATATCAGTGGAACAATCACAAAACGGTCAAAGACCATATCAAAGAAGATCTGATGAATCTGTTGGAGGTGGAAAATATAATGTAGATCAAAGACCTCAATACACATCAAGTCAATTGAATGTATAGATTCATATTAGTAGTTTCAAAAACAACAAATTCTATGTGCCTTTTATGATTTCGCTCAACTTTTCTCACCGGTTTTAATTTGTGTTTTTTTTTGTATATTTTTGGATGGACGCTTCACTTGGTTGTATTAACACTGTTTTTCATTCTTTTTTCTAGTCTGGATTTTTATTGAATTTTTACTGTATTGTTTTAATGATCTCATTGGACGAACCAAAAATAAAATATTTCTAACTTTCGAGTATTTATTTTATTTTTTACTTGCTATTGTTAGAGACAGAAGAAACAGGAATTGTAAAACAGGTGAATTTCGAGGTATTTTAAATAAAAAATTCCAGATTGAAAATAATGAGTCAAAGAGAAGAGGTGATATATCAAATACAGCTATCGTCAGTTTTTGACTCAAAAATACAGAGTTATTTTGTTGAATTGCTATTTTTTCGAGATGCTAAAAATAGTATGAAACATGTTTGGCAATTAAAGTTTACTCCAACTCAAACGTAAAATTTAAAAATAGCCTTTCTCTTCTCTTCCAAAAAAAGTTTGAATTCAAGAAAAACTCTCTCATCTGTGGCACGTTTTTTCCAATAAAAAATATTCGTCATTTTTTGTTTATTTCCGTATTCGATTAATCTTTTTGACACCTCCAAAAAACAACATAAAATCATTGGACAAATACAGTATCATGAATCATCCATCAAGTGTAAACATTGCAAAAAGGTACCACACAAAAAAGATAAGAAAGAAGCGTTGTTGTGCTGGTTGCTCTTGGTCTATTCACAAATTATATACAATTTTATTGATTAGTTATTATGGGAATCGATGAGGAAATTCAGAATATTTATTATAGTATTTATAATATTAATATTACCTTAGCAAATGTAAGTTTACCAATTGCGTGAGATTTTATCACTTTAGAAATATTTCAGTTAGATCAGGGCTTAGCAAAGGCATTATATACAATGGACAATGGTCTCGACATTTTTGATTATCATGTGAATGAAACTGTCAAAAATGTAAACGATATTCAGAATAATATTATTGCCCAAGTTGATTCGGTTTGTTCATTTTCCGCATTTTTCCGAAACTATATAATAACAATGTTTCAGTTTCCAAATCAATGGTTATATCTGACAATTTTGTTATTTGTTATTTTATCACTTCTAGCCTTGAATGCATTTTTGATATATTATATAATCCGATATGTTTTGAATCGACAACAAAGATTTGATGATTATCGAATGTGGTATTTGAAAAATATTATGAGAAAGAAAATGATAGATTCAGACGATGATTCAATTGAAATTGAAGAACAACGAAGAGAAACACCACCTCCTGATTATGGTTTGTTGATTTTTTTGAAATTTTAATAGAACACATTTTTTTTCTTCAGAAGAACTTGAGTCAATTTATGAAGAATATGAAGATCAAACACCAATTCTTGAGAGTTATTCGCCATCTCGTAAAAACAGTACAAAACCGGTTGAATATTCAACTTTAATTTGATATTCAAATCTCGCCACAAAAAATAACACAAAAACAAAACAACTGCACGGGTTTTCACTTTTATTGACACTACAAAATAACATAAAGTTGTATTTTTTGAAATTCATGAATATGAAATTGTTGATTTTGTTTTGTATTTTTCTAAATTTCTCGAATTGTCAATATGGATATGGATTATATTCGGGTCTTTACGGACTTGGTGGATACGGTTTGGGTTACGGTGGATATGGTTTAGGATACGGTAATCTCTATGGAGGATATGGAAATAGTTTGTTGGGCGGAAATTTGTACAGTAATCCTTATGGATCAAATTATTGGAATTGTCGGTGAGCAAAACTCTCAAAAGATTATAAAACACATTTTTGTTATTTTCCAGAAATTGGGGACTTTACGGAAAAAAGAAGTGATGATCATTTTTTTGTCTATTTGAATAAATTAGTTTTCTTTCTTCGAATATTTTTGTTTACTTTGTGAAACCGGAAAAAATATTAAAAATTCTTGCATCATTCTAACAAATATCTACACATTTTTAGGTAAAACAATATTATTATGTGGGAGAATTTTTTGTTATTCTGATGTCCTTTGCAGCTGATATTTGACAATCGTACTTTTTTCTGAAAATAATAATAATAATATAACATTTATAAAAAAAACCGGATGAATGATGGATTTCAAATAGGAAAACAAGATAGGAAAAACTTGAAAAAGAAAACGAGGAACTCATGTTTGGATCAGTTGATTTTTGAACTGAAAAAGAGTTTTTGAATTAAACTCGAGAAATTATAGAAGATCCTATGAAATATTGTAAAGATTTTCAAATTCGATCAAATTATCCACACTTTCAGTGGGTATTGAACTATTTTTCATTCTAAATTGGCCCTTGTTGATCCACAGTTTTCCTTAGAAAAGCCCTAGCTCTACAAAACGAGACTTCAAAACTTGTTTTTTGAACTCTGAAATATTCATGACTAACACCTCCATGTTTTCTTTCAATTCTCAGGATTTTCAGATTCACCTGCCATTTTCGTCTCATTGAATATTCATCCCTGTTTCCATGAGAAAATATTTCCCGAAAACCCGCTAAGCCACGCCCACTTTTTCCAGTCATAAAATAGTCGTTTTACCCTCATCAATGACGCTTTCAAAGATGGTCTCAAACAACACTTTTTCCAGTTAATTTTTTTTTCGAAAATAGGTTTTTAGTTTTTTTTAAGTAATTTATTTTCAATTACGTAGTTTTTTCTATCAGAAGAAGTACACTCACAAATCTCGTCATTCTTTTAATGAAATAAGTCAACTAGAAAATGGTTTTTTGTCTTCATTGTTTTTTTGCAAAATAAAAGGAAATGAAATAAATATTTTTTCATAGCTGAAACATGCGATTTCTTGGTCTCCTTCTTGTTATTTTTGCCATCATTCTTCCAACTTCCGCAATTTTTCGATCTTCTTCAAGGGTAAGCACTTATCATGATACATCCGAAACAGGCACAGTCTTAACTGCTCCATATAATTTTCTGTTGGACAATCCTTGGGGACCACGATATTTTTGAGTTAATTATAGTAATTAATTAACTCAATGTTTTTTCCAGGGAATGATGCCGTCTGTTGATGCGAATTCTGGTGATGTCATTTGGGTTCCAATTCCACGTGATAACACTGATACTGAACATGCGAGAAAGTAATTAGAATTAAAACATAAGATATTCCGAGTTCAAAAGATCTTTTTTTTCAGATGTCTCTTCTGTCGAGGAGGTCGAAGATGAATAAATTATAAATTGAAGTTTAATTTTAATTTATATTCACAGAGAAGAGAGAAAGCAAATTATAATAAAAAAATTTATTTTTTACCGGTTAACATTCCAAGACTACCCATTAGAAATCCATCAGTTGCACCGCGCAAAAATTTTCGAGCATTACTTTCGCCTCCCATCTGAAATAAAGAATAAAAACAAAAATGCTACTGTCAATTAAATCATTATTCAAAGAACTTACTCCAACTCCACCGCCTCCTCCACAACAACCCATAGCTGAACTACCGTAACCAGGATACATCATACCGTATGGATATGCTTGCATTCCCATACCGTATCCTCCAGTCATTCCATATGTTGCTCCTGTCATTCCACCGTAACCTGAGGCCATACTCATTGTTGGAGAATAGACAGGAACTAAAACAGTTTGAGTTCTTCCAGAATTTAGCGCAGAATTAATTAGCGCTGGATTATAATATTGTCCATAAACTGATGAAACTAATAAAATATAGAAAATAGAGTGCATTTTGATGTTGTGAAGAATTAAAAATGAACCATTTGTGACCTTCTCCAATTTTCAAGTGGGTCAAATTGGAGGTTACTTTTAAGTTTTCAACTTTCAACAAAAAAAACGGTGGTAAAAAAGGAGCGAGTAAAAAATTGAAAACAATTTTTAAAAAATGAAATGATCCGAGGACTTCTCGCAGTGAACTCATTTGAGAAAAAAAAATAGTATTTTCAGAATTTAAATTTTACCAAGTTAAAGGTAAATTAGTTCTGGTTCGTCAATTTCTCCATATTTCGAATTTTCGATCTATCAAGATGAAGAAAACTTGACAATGAATCATTGTCCAAAAAAACTTGTTTTCTCCGATATTTTTTCAAAAAGAATTTCACAATTTTCACAAGGTATTCATCAATTGTTTTTGTTTTTCTTTATATTTCATAAATATTCGAATTTTCCCAAACTTTACGTTTTTTTAATGCGACGTGTATGATGGCCTAGTTTTCCGTATTGAGTTGGCCGAGTTTTTTTTATTAGTTCGGCCAGGAAAATAGAGAAAAAGAATCATCATGCGCGCACATGCAAGCAAGTGTCTATTGATTTTTTGCGTTGTTTTTTGCTCCAAAACGACAAACCTTTTTGTTATATTTCGACATTTTAGGAGTTTTATGAAACGTGTATTTTAAAAATTTCAGATGGCTGACAACGAAGCAAAAGCTCGCCAAAAGATGGCTGAAGGCGAGAAAAAATTGAAAGGTGGTGGCGGATTCTTCGGAAAATTATTGGGTGGCGGAGGCGGTGGTGGAGAAGCTGCTGATCTTTTTATTCAGGTAAGATATTTTTGTATTTTTATTTTATCAGGAAACAAAAAGGAAACATTATTTGGCTCTTTTAAGTCAAATGTCTCATCTGAAATCGACAATGAAATTGAATGCGGTCATTCTGGATGTGATTTTATTGCTTCGAATCTTCTTGAATTTGAAGAACATTACAAAAATCATCAATTCGAATGTATGAAATGTGGCAGAGCTTTTGAAAATGCTCATATTTTGGACTGTCATCTCGATGAACAACATAATCCATTTTTTGAAAAAATGAATTGTTCTGAAGGAAAATATAGATGTTTACATCCACAATGTTCACTGAAATTCACAAATTCTCGAACAAGAGATGAACATTCAAGAATTGTACATTATATTCAATTGGATCGCAGAAGAAAAATCGATAAATCTTTTCAATCTCAACTGACAAATACAATGGAAAATCTAAATTTAAACTCAGAAGAACCAACGTGGAAACTAACTAAACAACGAGAAATTAAAAAAGCTAAACGGAAAAATCAATAAAATTTGATATAAAACTGTGTTATTGAGAAAAATTGAAGGTTTTACCTACACATTTCGAAATGTTCTGATTTTCTAGGGTGGAAACTTGTTCAAAATGGCAAAATCATGGAAAGAAGCTGGAGATGCATTTGTTCGAGCTGCTGAATTTTATGGATCTGGTGGAGATTCAAAACATGATTGTGCTACACAATATGCTGAAGCGGCTAATTGTTATAGAAAAATTAATCCACAACTTGCTGTTGATTGCCTTTTGAAAACATCTGAAATTTATACCGATATGGGACGATTCACAATGGCTGCCAAAAATCATGTTACAATTGCTGAATTGTGAGTTTTTTGTATATGGGTTTTTTAGAAATGAACATTTTATGTCTAAAAATAGACGTTCACGTTAAAAATAGGAAAATCTAGTTATTTTTGAGAATGTTTGAATCCAGAAAAATTCGATTTTTTCAGATACGAATCTGAATTGCCGGATAAAGAATTATCTATAAAACATTATCAACAAGCTGCTGATTATTACAAAGGAGAAGAACAAAAAAGTAGTGCTAGTAAATGTTTAATCAAAGTTGCTCAATTCTCCGCCGAACTTGAACAATATCGTCAAGCAATTTCAGTTTTTGAAGAAATTGCATTTTATGAAGCTGATCATGCTACACTCAAATATGCTGCAAAAGGACATTTCTTCCAAGCTTTATTGTGTCATTTGTGTATCGATCCTGTGAGTAAAATTTTCTAGAATTAAACAATATTCAATTATTTATGATTTGTTTTCAGTTGGATACTCAACAAGCTTTGCAAAAATATGAGAATGCTTCTCCATCTTTTACTGATTCGAGAGAATGTAAATTTGTGAAGGAAATTTTGGCGGCAATTGAAGAGCAAAATGAAGAAACATTCACTGAAGCTGTAGCTGGATTTGATAAAATTAGCAGGTATGTTCTAGAAGTTTGTATCTTTTAGGAAAAATTCTAATTCAAAAATTTCTCGCAGACTCGATCCTTGGGCAACTTCGCTTTTGGTAAAAGTGAAACGTGCAATTTCATCGGAAGGAGATGACGATTTAAGATAACTTGGTTTCTTTTTCATCTCTCAATCAATCACTCTTATATTTTCCCCTCGAATAATGTATTTTTTAAATATTATATTTATTTTTGAAAGAAAACTTCACTTTTGTCCCGCATTCCCTTTTTCGCTGTAAGACCAATTCGCAATAAAATGAAGTGAGATTTATTTATTATTTATTAAATGTAGTTAGACAATTTATAAAGCTTATTGAAATTTTTTTTGGAATACTTTTCTTTTTTGATTTTTTTGAAATCCAGCTATTACGGAATTTATGATTTCCAGAAAAAATGGGCGACGAGGAAGAAGAAGCAAATGAGAAAACATTAAAATATTGGAAAATGAAATATCAAATTTTATCAGATGATTATCAAAAAGTAAGTTTCAAATTCAATGTTTTCGGATAGAAATCTTTTTTTAAGCCCCACGTGACTCAAAAATATTCAAATTTCAGCTCAAAACTCGAAGTGAATCACTGGAAAACCAGCTCATAGAAATTGTAGAACAAAATGACTCGCAAGAATCAACAAGTCAACAAAAAGTAGAAAATCTTGAAAGGTAAATTTGTTTTATAAAAACAATGTTTTTCCAAAAAAATTTTCAGTAAATTGCGGGAATCGACAAAACGAGTGGAACAACTTGAAGCGGCTTGTGTATGTTTTTTTAAAATTTCCAATTACTCGAAAACTCTTAAAATTCCAGATGTTTTATCGTAGTCAATGTAGATCAAATGGAAATCCAAATGAAAACGATTTGAAATCTTTGAAAATGCCGGTTTTTGAAAAAGGTGATGGATTCATTTACGGGTTTCGTTGGAAAGCTTCCAGTCAAATTCATATTGTTTGAATTAAAGTACTAATAAAATATTGCATTTTTGGATTTCATGGAAAGTTCTCATGTCAAACACCTCACTTCCGATAAAACCAAGAAACCAGGAAATTCTATCCGTCAAGCCTACATCTAAAATAATTTTCAGAGAAAAAAAGAGACGCATTAATTTTTTTCTACTCTCTCTTTTTCTTTTTGAATTATTAATATTCCGCAAATATTTATTCGGTCTTACCACAAGTTCAAATTCAGATTTTTTTTCGATATTTATTGCATTTTTGTTTATATGTTTAAGTATACAAAAATGAATGTTCGATGAAACTAAACTGACATTTGAGCAAAAAAGAAGTATTTCGGAATTCTAGAATATTTTGAGCAAAAAATACAGTAATCCTTTCTTTTCTCTTCTGTTCAAATATTCCCTGGTCCCAAAAATTATTTTTTCTTGAAAAATTTCAAAAAATCAACAAGTTCAACTTTGCTTATGCTGAAATTGTAGTAATGACGCGCAATTTGTGGCTTCAAAATTTCTTATATAGAAAATGTCAGGTTTCACATTTTTTGTGAATTTTAAATTTATTTTTGTTCAAAAATTTCATTATTAAATTTTGCATCCAGCACAAGAGCTTCTCTATGAATCAAAAATTCGAAAACAAAAATACGGAATTCGATTTTATGCATCTAAATTTTTTTGTTGAGAAAAACGGTGAAAAATATTTTGAACTTGACATTTGTTCTTATTCCGTTTTCAAAAAAAAAAAATGCTAATTTATCCTTTTTGTTTCTTTTTGCATTTTTTGAAGCGGAAGACACAACGAAAAATTGCAATTAGTTTGAATTTCAGCTGGTTTTTGACACGTTCTTCTTTTTCTAATCTTTTTTTAAAAACTTTGAAAAAAATATCTGGATTATTTATGAAATGTTCTTAACTTTTTTTGAATCCAAATCTTTGTGTTTCAAAACGATAGATTACATTTTTTGATTTTCACGCAAGTTTTGAATTTTTCTCGAATATTCTCTCTCGATTTACTGTGTTTTTAAGTAAGTAGAAAATTGATTTGAGATGCAGAAAATGTCAAATCCAGACTGGCTCAACTAGATTTAAATTTTCAAAACATACTTTTTTTTCTTCTTCCTAAATCTCAGAATCTTGCACAAGTTCCGCTGAACTCTTTTTGATCATCCAAATGTTTTTTCCTAAGAAAAATTAATTACTCATAGTTAATTAGATATTCATAAAAAATATTTCTCGTCTCGCTCCTAATTTAATTCAAAAAATCATGTGCGCAATATCTAGATATCTTCAATATCAAACACCTGGACAAATGTTCTAATTTGATATACAAAATAATGCCTTTTGGCTTTTTTTCAGTTCACTACGTTCCTGACATTTTGAAAGTTTTCTTCGGAAGCCCGGATTATAGATAGTTTTTTTTGCTGAATTGAGATTAGTAAAAGGTTTTGATATGTAAACATTTATCGAGAAATGTGTAATTATCTGAGAAAACTTCTATTTTTGTTACTTGCTCAGAGTTTTTCTCGGCAGTTTTTGTATCGGACCTGAGGAATCGGACCAGGTCCGATTAATCGGACCCGATTTTGAAGGTATTTTGAATCGGACCAGTGACACAATTTTTCAATAGGAATCGGACCACAAAAAAGAAATCGGACCACCTTGCCTTTTTTGAATCGGACCAGATAAAATCGGACCAGGTAAAAAAAATCGGGCCAGGTAAAATCGGACCAGGTGACAAAAAATCGGACCAGGTGACAAAAAATCGGACCAGGTGAAAAAAATCGGGCCAGGTAAAATCGGACCAGGTGACAAAAAATCGGGCCAGGTAAAAAAAATCGGGCCAGGTAAAATCGGACCAGGTGACAAAAAATCGGACCAGTTAAAAAAAATCGGGCCAGGTAAAAAAAAATCGGGCCCAGGTGAAATCGGACCAGGTGGCAAGAAATCGGACCAGGTAAAATCGGACCAGGCAAAAATCGGACCAGGTGGAATCGGACCAGATAAAATCGGACCAGGTGAAATCGGACCAGGTGGAATCGGACCAGATAAAATCGGACCAGGTGAAATCGGACCAGGTGGAATCGGACCAGATAAAATCGGACCAGTTTACCAGTTTTTCTGGGCGTTCACTAAGCCTAAGCCTTGAAAGACAGAAAAGTTAAAGCTTTTGGGCTTTACTGGCCCGGATATTAGGCTTAGGCTTAGTAAACGCCCAGAAAAACTGGTCCGATTTTTCGTTACCTGGTCCGATTTCACCTGGTCCGATTTTTGCCTGGTCCGATTTTTTGTTACCTGGTCCGATTCCACCTGGTCCGATTTTTACCTGGTCCGATTTTGCCTGGTCCGATTTTTTGTTACCTGGTCCGATTCCACCTGGTCCGATTTTTTGCCTGGTCCGATTTTACCTGGTCCGATTTTGCCTGGTCCGATTTTGCCTGGTCCGATTTTTGCCTGGTCCGATTTTGCGTGGTCCGATTTTTTGTTACCTGGTCCGATTTTTGCCTGGTCCGATTTTACCTGGTCCGATTTTTGCCTGGTCCGATTTTGCCTGGTCCGATTTTACCTGGTCCGATTCAAAAAACACAAGAGGGTCCGATTCCTTTTTTGTGGTCCGATTCCTATTGGAAAATTGTGTCCCTGGTCCGATTCCAACAACCTTCAAAATCGGGTCCGATTAATCGGACCTGGTCCGATTCCTCAGGTCCGATACAAAAACTGCCGTTTTTCTCGTGATCAGATTTTTTTTGATTTGGTGTTCAGTAGATTTTTATATGTTTATTGATCAGGGTACTGTAGCAACATATTTCAGTTTCGGAGAAAATTTGATAATATTTTGAAATTGGAAAATATATCATTCAGGTTCCGTGTTTCATTTGAAAATTTATACAAATTTGAATTTCGGTTAATCTGGGGGAATTTTCTCCGAATAAATGCTTTAAAAGATGCAGAAATGATTAAAAACACACTTTCAGAAATAGACAAATATTTTCATGTGATTTCTTTTTCAAACTTCAAAAAAATATTGTTTTTTATTCCAAATTTATTATCTGAAAATACAAGTACGTTCCAAACTTTTGCCAAAATTTTTTCCAATATTGTTCAACTTGAATTCCTTTTTTCCTGAATATTGTTGATAAATCAAACATCTGAAATTTGTTTATACATAGTTTTGGAAGTGTCAAATTGGCTTCTTACTATTCTCAAAGATTATAAAATGGTTTACAAATCTCAAAATACGGAATCGTTTTCCAATTCTTTTTGTAGAAAATATGTGTTGAATTTATATAATCGCGTGACACTTGATTATTATACCTTTTCTGCTGTTTTTTTGCTGAAATATATTTCTAACTCTGCAATTACAAATGTTTTTGTTATTTCTTTAAAGACACGTAGAAAACTAGAATTGTGTGTTCGTAATCTTCAAAATTTGAACGCGCGCCTTTTTTCAAAGTTGTGTGCTGTTCGTTTGAAAAAAGAAATAAATAAATAAAATGTGGTGGTACGGTATGCTAAGAATGCACACATGTGCGGCAAATCACGGGCATTTGTGCAAACACCAAATTTCGCGTCGGCTGAGCGATTTCAAAAAAGGCAATTTCTTTTTTTGACTTTCGCTAAACTCAATATTTTTCAATTTTGTTTATGTACTTCCACTATTTAAAGGATGATAAAAAACATGCAAACAATGATTTTTGAACGATTTCTAGTTTTCTACGTGTCTTTAAATGTTATTTGAAAACGAAAAGTTAAAATACACTAAAGTTGAATTTTGCAAGTTTCTTCCCTTTCCAATTTCCAGAAATCCAATGACAATTATTAATTGTGACAAGCATGTTTTACTCGAGGAGCAAAATAAGTTTTGAGCTCGAATAATTTCATGTTGAATCATCCTTTTCTTTTCTTCTCTTCAAAATAAAAATCTTAATTATATGTACACAATTTTCCAGCTTATTAAAATTTTCCCGCTTTTTCCTTCTTCATTTTTTCTCTTATTCAAGAAACTTTTTCCGTTTTTTAGCGAGACAAAAACATGTCCTCAAGATATAGGGCAGACTACGGTAGATATACGCTTTTTTAATTTCCTGGACTTTCTTTTGCCTAGAATGATACAGTAACTGTTTTTGATATATATTTTTATTAGAACAAAGATTAGTCTTGTGATATTGTTTTTGTCTTTCTTGCCTAAAAAACTCTTGGATTATTTTCATATTTTTTCTCATAATTCGGATGAAATATAAAAACTGAAAATAAAGAAGGATAGGTTTGAGGTCGTATTGAGTGCACTAGACGTTCGATTTTTAATTTCTTTTTTTTTTAAATAAATTTCAGTTTTTTGATTATTACACAGGATGTCATTAATCGCATTAATCTGAATATTTATTAATTCTAATGTTTGATATTTCAAAAACTTTTCCAACATTTTAAGGATAAAAATAATAATTAAATTTTTTAGATGGAAAACATTACATCAATTTTGGCCTCAAATGCGACACTTGCTGACGCAGTAACTGCCGTGACTGTGGAAAATATAACTGTTCGACCTTCTTCTAACTCGTCATCTCCTTATCACTTGGATAGAATTCGATTTATTTACGTACAAGTTCTTATGGTTCAAATTCTACTTGGTTGCTCAGGAAATCTGATGAATCTTGTGGTTTTATTGAGTAGAGCAATGCGAAGTCGAACAAATTTGGTAAAGGTTTTTAGCCGGAAAAACATTGGGAGTTCCGAACAATTTTTTAGTACTCATTTTTTCGAACAATCAAACCAATCATATCAAATTTCCAGATATTTGCGGCAATGGCTTTTTCGGATCTTTTTTTCTTGATGTGTCACATAACTACAGTACTCTATTTTTTGGTGAGTTTGAATAATTCGAATTCTATAATAACTTCTGAAAACTTTCCAGGGACCGTTTTCCAAAAGTCTTTTTTATTATAATTATTCTCAATACATTTCTGGTCTTGCTAATTGGGCATCAGCAATTTCAATTTATTGTATGATGTATGCAACAATCGAACGTGTTCAAGTATTTCGAAGTCCATTTAAAACTTCGAAAAGATCAGCTTCTTGTCGATTTTTCATGATTATGTTAGCTATCACAATTGGGTCTCTCTTTTTGTCTCTTGTTCATTTTGTCCGCCCCAAACACCGTTTAGAAAGTCGTTTAGCACAAATTTTAATGGTAAAATATATCTAGTTTGATAACATTGATAATTCTAAATATATTTTCAGATGGTCAATATGATCTGCATTGTAATAATTCCCTTGTTCGTCACAACAATTCTTAATGTTCTTCTGATTATGGCTCTTCGAAAAAACACAATGCCATTGAGAATGTTAAATGACAGTCAAATACACAAATCGTTGATCATTCAAAGGACAAAAAATGAGAGAAAGGTACAAAAAATTTGCGAATTGAAAGTATCAAATTCTTTTAAAATTTCAGGTTACCTTGATGGTTGCAGTTATTATAACTTGTTTCATTGTTTGTAACACACCTGGAGCAATTGTTTTTATTCTCAAAGAATTCATGCCTGGTTTTGATATGGTAAATTAACTTTCATCAACATAAAAAAATGCAAAAACTGAATAATTGCAGAGCAACGACAATATTTTGACACAAGCTGTTTGTAATTCGTTGACAATTACTGGAAAAGTTCTCAATTTTCTTCTCTTCTGTTTGAGTTCTGGTCACTTCCGCGCACTTCTTAAAAAACGACTAAAGTTTATTTTTCGTATCAATCCGAGGCCACGTCGAAACACCTACAGTACGGCCACAAAAACCTTCAGTGTACCTTTAAATGATCTCTAATTTTTCCTGTTTCCTCCTCAATCTCTCTTTTTTTTGTTTTATGTACATATTTTTTACGTGTCAAAATTGTTTGTGTGTGTTTTTTTCATTAGAAACCGAATTAGATAAAGTTATTCTGTCCTTCTCAAAATTTATAGAATCCCCTAACAGAAAAATAAAAAGGAAAAAAAAACATTATCGTGTTATTATGTCATTATTTTTGTTTTAATTTGATTCTTTTTTTCGGGTTACATATGGATAGATGTGTGGTCCGAAACAAGAAAAAATGATGTAATTTGATTAGAAGAAAATATGGAAACAAAAAACAAGTTTTCAAGATTCTTGGAATCTATTTTTATAACTCGGAGAATCTCTGACTCTGACTTGTGAATCTGACTTTTGAGATTGGCGCCACGAATATTATTAGGCCCTAAGCTTTCAACTTTGAAAAAAAAAATCTGAACTGAGCCCACATGTTTTGGAGCACTGAAAAAAAGCAGCGTTTTCAATAGAAGTCTGAAAAAGTTGAATGTTTCAAGTTACTTCATTTACAGATTCATTATTTTATTGAGTTCTATCAATAACTTAACCCTTATCAGAGAAATGTTCTAGAATTCAGTTTTTGGAAAAAATCAGAAAAACGATCGTTTGTATTTTTTTTTTTGAAAAAATCGAAGAATATTGAACAAAGTCATCTTATCAAATGTATTTATCATTTATCATTTTTTTTTTCGCCTTGAACAAATCACAGTTGGAAAGTTTACTGCAAAAACATTTCATGAAACAGTGTGGTCCACTCAATGAACATTTTCGAGCTGGAAGTGTTTCGTCCAAAGCACAACGCTTGCAATTTTTGCAAGATCTTTTTTTGCCACCCAAATTGTTACACGAAAACACAATTTTTTGTACATCGATTTCTGACGTCTCTTTTTTTCAAAAGATAAAAAATTCATAAATATATTCATCTAAAAAGTACAATGACTCGTCGTGTTTATTTTTGTTCATATCACATCAAAAATTCTCAAAGATCAAAGAATTCAAAGCTTCTACTTATTGTTTTCTTACACATACTACATTGTATACATACAACATACATAAATCCCTAAAAACATTCCTGATTTCTCGTTTTTAATAATCTAATGATAAAAATGAAAAACGAGAGAAATCTTTAGTCTTTATCCGCGCAAAATATTTTTTAATTTACACGTATTTTTGATCAGAAACGCTTGGAAATTATTTGATAATTTCAAATATCTGTTTAATTTACGATTTGATTTCTGGTGACTTCCTTTTTTTAGATTTATTTACTTTTTGAAAAAAAAAATGATAACAAATTTTTGAACCACAAATGACGAGTTTTTGACGTTTTTTGAATTTTTGAAAATGAGCGTGAGAAAAACGAGTGGGATAAATACTTTAAAGGTCCCCAGGAAATATATTGTTTTGAACTGAACTCTGTTTATTTTTGTAATAACTAGCTAGCAAAAATCGGATCAAATTGAAATTCATATCACCTGTGTTATGAATAACATAACATTTAAAATAACCATGAAAAAAGAACAATAAATGTCAATACTAAATCCTTTGTCACTTTTTACCTGTTACAAAATATCGATCACCTTTTTTTTCAACTTTAAATTGAATCATAGGTTTGAATTATTATAGGTTTACATTTCGACCAAGAATTATTTCACTTTTGTACTTGTTCTTATGTTTCTTTGTTGTCACACAAATTTTTCCTATATAATCATTTGAAAAAAAGTTCAGTTTGGCCGAAGTGTGACTTTCAAGCTCCGCCCATTTCTTACACCTACTGATTTTTTATTTGATATTGGTTTGATACCAGGTTTCGATCATTTGCAGTGTGTGAAAAATATCAAGTTTCAGTTTATATTTTTTACTAGAACGTTTTTTCTCACTTGTATTCCAAAGTTTGAGATGTGATGTTTCACCCTACAATTTTGAAGCTTTCGAAAAAAAATTACGATAACTTTTTTGTTCAAATCAAAACACATTACCAAAGAACTGTTCCAACCCAAATATTTCGATTCAATTAAAATCCAAAACATTTGTATTATTATTATTATTTATATTATTTTCAAATAAAAGACTCATATGTGTGACATTTTCGTGTTATTCCTCCTCCAGTAAACCAATTATTATCCACCGAGTTGTTTCTCCTTTTTTTTTGCATTTTTGTTGCAAATTCATGTGTCAAGTGCATTACAAGACTCCTCCCATTTTTTGAAACATTTTATATTTATTACGTAATTCAATACTAATTATTTGATATTGAGTTTTGTGGGTTACGGTAGTTGCAATTTCTTGAGATCTAAAATATTTATATTGAATTTAGACGTACAAAGCAAGTTCATTTCAAGTTCTCAATCTGTCTGAAATACCATAAAACGTTTCTCCTGGGGCTTTAAAATCTCAAAAATCAGATCTTGAAAACAACAAATCGAGAAGTTCTGTTTTTTGAGATTTGAACACTTATTTATTCATATTTTGAAAAAAAAAACATATTTTTAAATTTGCTCCAAAATCTGATGAACTAATATAATTCAATCTTGCTAATTTTCCAGAGTTATTCATAGATCATTTCTTCTTCCTTTCTAATTTCATCTTTCACACAATCCATCAAGTTTTCTCATTTGAAAATCTCAAACATCAAATTTTGAAACCTGGAATTATAGAACAATTACCCATTGACTCCTAATTATATACGTTGACTGAAAAAATGACGAGATCTTTCATTTTTAGAAAAAAAAAACATTTTGTTTTTCCGTTGAACGCAGAAATAAATAAATAAATAAATTTATACTAATTTTTATTTCCGCCTACGTTGATAATCCAAAAACAAAATGAAGAGGAGGAAAACTTTCAATTTTTCAAAATTTCTTATAAGCCAGTTCAATTTTTCATTTCATTTTTTCGTCAGTTGGTTTTTATTAGTGTTACCAATATAACATTATTTGAAAATAATTCAATTCTTTCAACAATTCTTCACAAAACAGTTATATTTCACGTTAACACAAAGGGTTTGGGTTTTTTTAAACACATCAAAGTTTTGGTGACATTTAAATCTTCATCGTTCTTCAATTTGTTCTACAGTAATTTTTCTATTACGTCTGAAATTTCTGGCTTCACTAATTTTAATCCTATTTAGGATTTCTGATGTTTCAGTTCAACAATTTTCAATAATCAAAATTTTGAAAGTTTCAGACATGTCCATCATAATATTTCTACTAGTTTTTATATATCCATCATATTCATATTATTCCGAAGATGAAGATTGTCGAGTTCGACCACCGTCACCTGGTAAGCATTTTTGTTAGAAAACTGTTGTCTCAAATTTCAAACTTTTTCAGATCATCCAAACATTGTTATTCTTATGATTGATGATTTGGGTTATGGTGATATTGCATCTTACGGTCATCCAACTCAAGAATTCACACAACTTGATAGAATGGCTTCTGAAGGAACACGGTTTACACAAGCATATTCAGCTGATAGTATGTGTAGTCCAAGTAGAGCTGGATTCATAACAGGTATATTTTAAATTTTCATTTTATGGAAAATGCGTGAAATATGACGTGGCAATTGAAGAAAGACATTTCTTAATTTGAATGTTCCCAAAGAATGAGACGTGTTCACGTGAATAATTTATTTTGTTTGAATTATTTCATGTTGTTTCTTTGCACTCTTCACATTATGTTCTCACCCATTCAGGGGACCACATTTCAAATTGTGCAAAGTCTGATACTTTTCAATAAAAATTAGGATGATTATGTCAATGATATTATTCGTCTATAGTTTTATTTTGATAGTTCAGGAAATCTGAAGTAAAATTAATCCAAAGTTCATTTCCTCAATGCAATATTTGCTATCTGAATTCGTGTTTAATTATATACATATATACTAAAAAATAATAAATATATGTTTCTGACATATGCGCGGTACCAGGAACTACACACTTACATCACATTTTTTTTCAAGCAGAAGATTCAAAAATAAATGTTTGGTCCAAAGTACAATTTGCAGGTCGATTACCAATTCGATTAGGCGTGACTGGTGGTAGAAGAGTATTTGTGCCAAAAGATATTGGAGGATTGCCAAAAACTGAAATAACAATGGCTGAAATGCTTAAAGATGCTGGTTATGTAACTGGAATGGTTGGAAAATGGCATTTGGGAATTAATGAAAATAATTCAAGTGATGGTGCACATTTGCCAAGTCGAAGAGGTTTTGATCATGTTGGAATTAATTTACCGTTCACAAATGTTTGGCAATGTGATACAACTAGAGTTGGTTTTGGTTATTATTTTTGTTTTCAAAATTATATGTTTTTTTGTTTAGGAATTTTATGAGCTTGGAGCTGATCCAAATTTATGTTTCCTTTATGATGGAGATGAAATAGTTCAACAACCAATGAAATTTGAACACATGACTGTAAATCTTGTGAATGATTGGAAACGATTTTTGAAAAATCGAATGACAGAAGATCAATCAGAAAGACCATTTTTCTTCTATTTTTCATTTCCACAAGTTCATTCAACACAATTTGCAAGCGCAAGATTCAGAGGTTCAAGTGTAAGAGGTGAGAATTAGTTCTGATCTGTTATCACGAGAAAAAAACCGGATATACATAATTATCAAATTAAAATATACAACAAAAAAGAGAGAAATTCCAGGAATTTATGGTGATTCGATAAATGAAATGTCGTGGGCGGTTGGAGAAGTTTTGGATAGCTTAATGAATGCTGGGATTGCGGAAAATACACTTGTTATTTTGATGTCTGATCATGGACCACATGTTGAACTTTGTCTAAATGGCGGTAGTACTGCTGGTTTAAAAGGTATAATATAAATCTATATTCTTTAATATGAATCTCGAGCTCGTTTTAGGTGGAAAATCAAATAGTTACGAAGGTGGATTCCGTATTCCATTTATTGCATGGCAACCTGGAACAGTTAAACCAAATCGAGTTTCTCACGAGGTTATTTCAAGTATGGATTTGTTCCCAACATTCCAAACTTTACAACCACAGTGTATTTTTACAGTAAGTTACAAATAATTTTTTCTCTTGAAATCATATCAAATTTTTTAGCGTCCTGCAAATCCATCAGATGGAATTGATATTATCAATGAATTACGTGGTGTAACACAAGAAGATGAAGAAGGAACATATGGAAAACTTCGACCAATTATCTATTATTGTAACTCAAATCTAATGGCAATTCGAATGGGTGATTATAAAGTTCATTATAAAACTTCACCGATATTTTTGAATACATCAATTGATCCAAATTTGGATTATTTCTGTCCAAATGGTAAACCGAAAAGTGATTGGTATGTATCTCAAATTTGTCCCGATGAACAACTTCAAAAACATTATCCACCATTGGTATTCGATTTGATTCGTGATCCATATGAACAATATCCATTACAAAATACTGTGAAATCACAAGAGGTACATAACACAGATGAATGATTAAATAATTATCATAATTAATTGATTGTTTTTAGATTCGCTTTGAGGCAACAAAAATACTGTCAGCTCACAAATCATCTCTGGTTAAAGTTCCAAGTATGCTCGGACATTTCAATGAATCTGTAATTCCCTGTTGTAATCCACCACTTTGTTCATGCGATAAACTTCAACATCGCCAACCACCTGGGGTTATTCCAATAACCAGTGATAATTTTGACAAAACTGAATATTTGCTTGTACAACGTTTCTTCTGATCTCTCTCCCTGTCTCCCTGTCTCTATCTATATTCCCCTATTTTCCATATTTTTCCTATTTTTCATCCCGGGTGAATCCCTCCTAGTCTTCTATTTTTTTTTTGATTTACAGTAATCTATTGTTTTCCTGTCTCTCGGTGATCTGTCAAACAAAAAAAAAGAATAAATATTAATAAATAAATTAATTATGTTACGTGACATTTTTTATCAAAATTAAAGAAAAAATGTTTGAGAATCGATTATTTTGAAAAATAATGAACATGGCAACTAGTTTTGAGAATAAGGTAAATTGAAAATAGAAAAATAATTCCAGCATCTTTTTTTCAGCAAGAAAATTACCAAAAAGTCATTCAAATTCATCTAGAAAAAGGCCCAGTTGACCATGATTATACATTCGGATTTTTATGTGAAATTTTAAATGATGCGATTGTAAGTTGATATTTGTTATTTTGAGTGGAACTTATCAAATTCGTCATACTTTTAATTTAAAGAGTGCAATCGAAGGTCGTTCACAAGTTGTTTATTGTCAAGCACCATTTAATGTTTGTGGTGATATTCGAAGCAGATATTCAGATCTTTTAGAAATTTTCAAAAAATGTGGATGGCCTTTTGATACAAAATATATGTTTCTTGGAAATGTTATTGATGGATCAAGATTCAGTTTGGAAACATTAGTTTTGTTGCTTAGCTGTAAAATAGCATTCCCTGATAATTTTGTGATTTTAAGAGGGTATTTAGAGAATATTATGTTGACGTAAGGCATCCGATTACTGTAGATTCTTTCCAATCAAGTATTGAATTTCAGAACTGAAAATAGTTTTGTGGGTGAATTTCGTGTCAGATTTCCAAATTCGAATCAATGGAAAATATTATCAGCCGCTTTGAAAAAGTTTATTCAAAGACTTCCACTTGTCGCAATTCTCAATAGCAAAATAATCTGTTTGAATTCTGTTTTCACAACAAATGTAACTAATGAAAAATGCGCTGTGACTGTTAAAAAGTAAGTTTAATCTTCTTTGGAATTAAAGGTTACAAGTCAATTAATTAATTAATTTTTGTAGTGGAGTTTCAAATGGAACATCAACAACAAAAATCGAGATCAAATTTTTGCCATTAGATACACCACAAGCAGTCACACCAAAAAAGATTGAAGAAAACGCCAAACGTCTCAAAGATTTGTTAAATGTTCTGGATATGTCACTTATGATTAATTCGAATGATGTTATTCCAAATGGTTATAATTTTTCTTTGAATCACTCACTTTTGACAATCACATCTGGTTCAAAAATTTCAAAGAAAATTGATAATCGAGGAGTTGTCATGATGGTAAGACCTATAGAAAGTGATTTTTTGACATGTGTTTTTTTCAGATGGATTGCACAAAAAAGACAACCTTCAAAAAAATCAATTCAGCTGAAGGAAACATTGAGAGTCAAGTAACTTTGCTGAGATGTTAAAAGAAATGAATTTTTCAACTCGTTCTTTCATTTTTCAAACTTCAAGTTTACTCTTGGAACGCTTATAAAACTATTCTGGTTCTTTGAATTATCAGTCTGACTTTCGCTTGTTATATGTGATGTAATTTATTACAAAACCGTAGACACATCAGTCTTCACTTCCTTGATTCAATTATTCTGTGTATATCTGATTTGTGTTTCATATTACATAAATTCATAATTTTTATAACTCATCCAACATTTTTACTTTTCAAAAAAAATACTGAACATAGATTCAATGTTCAATAATCACAAAAATAGGTGTTCCCTGTATCATCTTCATTTTCGAGTAATCAACCAACCAGAAACCATGTCTAGAACAAAAATAAAAGAGAAAACAAATCGACCATAGATAACTAATTTCTTTTTTTTTGTCTGTCGTTAATCATATTAGAATAATCCTATAATGGTTCAAACTAACATAGACATTCTTTAGTCTACCTTATTCATGTCCTTTCTTATCAGCTTAAAAAACTCCAAATCACCATAACAACCAAAAGAATTGTTGCTTTATTTCGTTTCTGATCATCATCGGTTAAATAAATAAAAATGAACTTCTTGTTTACACAAGTTTTTTGTCCTGTCTGGCACTTCCCAAAAACACATTTAAAGGTTTATTTTTTAAAATTTCAATTATAGTAGAAAATGGTCGCGAACAATTCAATTGATTTGATTGATCAGAATGAAACATCAATTATTATTGGAGCAGGAAAAGGTCATCTATCTACAGTAAGTTTATATGAGGATAAGAACCTTGTGAGAAAAATTCCGATCACGGAACCATCGAAAGTATTGGCAGTTCCACTCAAACAAGAGCGATTTCAAACTGTAAGTGTTTTTCTATTCTTATTCCATGTTTTACAAAAATGAAATGTTTTAAAGATGCATAACACGGAATTGATAATTTATGAAATCCTCAAAAACCATCATGAAGCTAATATTAGTCATCCAAAAATATTTGATAGCCAAGAAATGAATGTAAAGTCAAACGTCACTGGATATCTACTAATGGAATATATTTCTGGATGCGAACATGTTTATCTTTTTGAGAATCTGAATCCTGAACATTTGATTGAACCAATCAAACAAATCGCAAGGTTTCATGCTATAAAACTATCAGAAAATGAGCAAGGAAAAGTTCCAAAAAATATGTTGACTTCTTGGATGGCCGAACTATTTTGTGAAGCGGTAAGGTTTTTTCCAGGGGTGGGGAAATTGGCCTGGCCTCATGTTGTCCTGTCCTTAATCATGTCCTAAACTTGTCCAGGCTTGAACATGTCCTAAAGCCATATGCTCAACCTGTCCTCGCTTGAACAAAAATTAACAGATGTTTTTTTCTACATTTATAAATTCAAAACAAACTGGAAATCTCGTGCATAAAACTATGAAAAAAATAATCTACCTATGAAATATTTCTGTTGTGTTTGCGACCTTTTTATGATAGAAATTTATTGAAAGACTAAAATACAAAAAGTTACAATACACAATTAGAATACAAAGACAGAACAATTTACAATTGTTTAAACACAGCTAAATATACCTAGGAAATTGACCCGATGAAAACCTAATGAAAAACCGCCTAAATAAATGTGCAACGCACAAAACACCTAATAAAAAACTGCAGACCACTGCCAAACACAAAAACAAAAACAGAAAAAGATAGGCGGTCTCTACGCCGCCACCTCTGCCACGTCACACGTGCACGTGAAATAAATTAATATAAAAAGATTGATTCTTTTTATCTCTTTTATTTATTCTTTTTTTTTACTACATTCCAACACCTCCCCTCTAAGATGACTTCTTCCCTTCGAATAACAAAATGAAGTAGCAATGGAGATGTGGACAATAATACAAACAGGAGACAGCAACAATATGAACATGCAACACGATAATACAATTTGACATGAAGATAGATTTCAGCACCACTAATCAGTTGACTCATCATGGTTGACTTGATGATGATCTTGGAATGACTGTTGTGAATTTTCGGCTTTCTCGGCGGGTCCTTGATCTTTGGAATAGGATTGGCGGCTCGGAGGTGCGGAATTTATTTTGGGATTTTTAAGAATCAATCTTGACTTAAAACTTTTGTTATTCACGCACACGGTGTCCGATGACTCGGGTGGACAAGCCTTAATCTCACAACCACACGACTGTTCGGGGAAGAAGAAACTTCGGCCACGCTTGTGACGTCATCAATTTTTCAAAATGAAACTGGCGGCGCGGCCCGAAAATGTTCCAGGCCATATCTCGAAAAACTAAAAACGTAGCGATAATCTACGCATCCGAATCTCTTTGAATAAGTATTTTCCGAAGGTCCTGCTGCGACTTTACGAAATCGTGTCGAGACCCGTTTTCTCAAAAAATAGCATGTTTCTTTGTGCGTTTGCGGAAATTCAAAAATAGTTTTTTTTTCAAATATTTGTTTTCGGTAATTAGCTCATTTTCGAGAGGGAATTCCGAGAAGATAAGCATATAGAATAACTTTAGATGTGAAAAAACATGAACTGACATTGAGTGCGTGAGAAAATGGTTAAATTCATGATGTTTTCTGTTACCTGAATCATATTTTACAAAGGTAATTCAAAAACTGAATGCTGTGTTGATTATCTGGGCTTGAATTTTCAGCTTTTTCATCATAGAATTTCACTTTTTGAAGTTTAATTTGTTCAGATAGCGATAATAACTTTGATTATAAATTTTTGAGCTCAATTTTAAGCTGTTTTCAAAAGAAAAAATGCGTTGTTTTTCCCACTTCCATTAAATTGAAAACGGATTTCAATTAACAAATGTTTTGAATGACCCTGGAACTTTAGAAATGTTCTTTGGTGAGTTTGTGTCTAGATATTCGGTGAAAAACATCAGGTTTTTATTGAAATCTGGAATTTCTTCAAATTTCGATTCAGCAATTATTCCCAATAAAGTTCAGCACTTATTTTAAACGAGACTGAATTGATCTTAGGTAGAATCTTAAGCATTTTCTTATTGAACCTTCATTATTTGCTCGCCAGTTCGCGAATGGCAATCATTTTAATTGTAAAACAGAATAATAAATTAATTTATGAAAAAAAATATGGCAGAAAAAAAATGAAATCCATCGTTTGACAAATGGTGAGCATGTTTGAAGGATGATGTGAAGTGATTTATCTGGAAAATTTACAATTAGTATTTCTCTGGAATATTTCATTTTTAGTGATAATCTTGCTGTCCAGAGCCTAATATTAATTAGTTAATTGAGTAAGCTTTTCTGTGAAAACTAAACATAATATTTTCTTACATCGTATTCGGCCTTGAAAAATTAATCGTGATAGAATTTGAGTTGGTTTCTGTAGCGAGTAACTTTTCGATAGTGTGATTTTTCTTCAGACTTAATTGGTCTGGCGATTAAACTCAGGCCTGAATACATTCGTTTTTCGAACAACTAGAGTGAGAATTTTGGAATTTAAATTTTTATTTTTGGTTTTTTCTGCTAACCTTTTTCCACGAAATGTCAACATATGTTTTGAAGATTTTAGAAAGAATTTTCAATATAAAAATACTTACCGAAACACAGAGATATCATGGCATTCAAAAGTTGTTTATAACAGCAACAAGCTATTCTCCAAATCTTCTGTCGTTTTATTCAAACTTGCTCGCTTCATGAAACTCTCAATCATTCAAGTTCTGTTGAATGAACCATTCATTATTAATTTTGTTGGTGTCACATAGCTCGTCTTGTTGAGTTTTGCCCAGTCAAGCCACAAAAATATTGTTGGCTGATAGTGAAATGTTGTCCAATTATAATCATGAATTATCTAAAAAAAACTAATTTAGACAATCCGCAGAAAACGTACAACAATAAAGAAATACGATGTTTTTCTGTTGCTCTCTATATTCAATATGTACGAAAATTTTAAACATTTTACATAGAGAATAGACAAACAATTGGTTCAGCAAAACATATAAGTTCAAACACTAATTTCAGTAAAACCGGAGTGAATTCGCTCAATTACACACCTAACCATTACTCTCCGAGAAAAAAATAATCAATGTATGCTGTAAAAACTGATTTCTCTTCAGAAAACACTAATAAATATCTTATGGGGTGATTCAGGTCGAAAAAAAAACTAAAAAAAAACATTTTTTTACAAAAAAATTCGATTCAGCAAATGTCAAAAAACTATATTTTTTTTCTATCTCTCGACATTTTTTTTCATTGAAACATTTTCGCTGCGAGATATCTCTCATTTTTGTGTGGAAAAAATATAGTTTTTTGACATTTGCTGAATCGAATTTTTTTGTAAAAAAATGTTTTTTTTTAGTTTTTTTTTTCGACCTGAATCACGCCATTAGCAAAGTGAAACGGAAAAAAAACGAAAAAAAATAAAAAATAAAAATAATGTGTGCAATTTCATGTCAGTGTGTATGAACATTTTTGCGTACAGTAACCCGAAATTTTTATTTCCGCTGCCGAACAGGCGTGACCAGGAAAAACACATAGGGTGGGGATCCTACTGGGTCTCAAACAAATATCATTCAAACTTGCGTAACGGCGTTCAGCATGCATACATACAACTTTTGAAGACGACAAAGGGTTAGGTGACGAAACAACATTTGGATTAGACATTGACAATGACGGCTTGCGATGGTTTGACAACGTTGAAATATTAGTAATTGAAGGTGGGCGGATGTTAGGTTGAGTTACATGAAATTGAGAAGTGTGAATTGGTTGGCGACTTTTAACTGAAACAAAGAATTTATCAACTGCTAAATTAACAAAAACCTTGATCTTTCGATCTCGGAACAAATCATCAAAATTAACTTTCCTGATTTTTCCATTTTGTCTGACTCGACAACTTTTGGGTCCCAACGACTTTAGCACCACAGCTTTCTCCCAAAAACACTTATCCTGGCGATACTTCTCCAAATAGACAGTATCACCAACTTCAACTGACTTAACCCCGATTTTACAAATTTTGTCAAAAAGCCCGTTCAATTCAATTTTCTCTAAATTCCGGCCATTTAACTCACGTTTCGGTTTACTCAACAAATCCAATTCGATTTTCAACCTTTTCCTTTCAACAAAACTCAAGCCAATTCTTCCAGGTGTCGATCGATAATCAATCAATTTGTCCAAAACAATTTTAGACACCATCTCCTCCCTCTTTTTCAAAGAATTTGAAAAATGAAATGTGTCTCGACAACGATCCGACAAACTATTAGACTTGATTTTGATATGCTCGATTTCCAAATCAGCACAGAATTCAGCAAACATTTCCGACACGAACTGAGTTCCACAATTTGAGACAACAAACTTGGGTTTTCCATTTTTTTCGAAAATGGACTTCAGAAATGATACTAACGCTTGAGTCGAGATCGACTCCGTCAAACAAACTTCTTGCCAACCATTTTCGGCGTCAACTGCGACCCAAAAATATAAACCAGATTCCGATCCAACATATTCAACATGAACATAACTCCCAGAATCTTCCACATTTGGCAAAGTTTCGGATGACAACTCATTTGACACCGATTCCGTCTCTTGACCTTCGAATCCGGCATCTGGTAGTTCTGGCAACGATATTACTTGCAAGCAAATTTGCGATTCTTCCTCGAAGACATCCAATTTCTTCTCCGCTTCTACCATTTCGACTGATTTCGTGGCTTCAATGGTCACAAGATCCAATAATCCACTCATTTTCGGTAATGATCTGATGAGATCCAAGCCAAGCAAGTTAGTACCATGTTCCCGAACATGCACATTTCCTTCGCAACAATCACTATTGATGTTGATCTTGCCCTTGAAAACTCCCAAAAGCTTCAACTCACTACCATTTGCACATACAATCCGGCTAGCTTTCTGGTTGAGCTTCGGCGATCCAATCTTGACCCAATCACTTCGACTTATGATTGTTCGATCGCTACCCGTATCCAGTTGGAATTTCATCATTTTCCCATCAATTTCAGCATCCAACAACAATCTATTCGACCCAATGTTTCCGCATTGCACAATAGCCTGGTTGATAACTTGCTGACAATCTCTCGAATAATGTCCCATTTTTCCACAATTCCAGCACTCAACATTTGACAAATCTTTGGTTACACGACGACCATTTCGAGTTTGACCTTCATTATCTCGAGCATCCTTGACGAGATTCGGTTTCGACTTCTTTTTGCTGAACGCACGAACTTGTTGGACAGTTGATGGACCTCCGATTTTCTCCGAATCAGCTCGCAAACTCAGTCTTCTCATCCACTCTTCATACAAATCCTTGATCGTTTTCTTTGGTGCTTCCTTGTCATAATCCATGAAATCAAGCAGATGATTTCTCATATCCACATCCTGAGCATTCTCCAACCCTCGAAGGAAGAAAAAACATTTCCAGTCTTCCATCTTGATATCGGCGAGTTGAGCTTTTTCACAGGTTTCGTTGACTTTGTTGGTGAAGGCGAGTGGTGATTCGTCGGTTTTTCTCAGCGTCATACAAGCAAATCGTTTACGAAATAAAGATTGTTGAGTATCAAACATATTTTTCAACAAACTCACGATTTCTTCAAAACTCAACTCATTTGGGTGTTTTGGCGCCACGGATGCTGAAAATTGATCATACACATCATCCTCCAATTTTCCCAACAACACTTGACGTTTTGATTCTTCCGATGCTTCCGACTTCTCAAATATATTTCCATATCGAGTCCAATATTTTACAAACGTTTTTCCATCCTCCATGTCAAATTCGAACTTTGGTGTGCGGCTATTTAGACTATTGATTCGATGTGCTTCACCTCGTCCGTCTGTAGTATCACCATCACCACCAGCACTTGCTCTTTGTTGACTTGTCACCGCTTCCAATGTGGTTCGAAACATTTCCGACAATTGTGCGAATTGTGCGAGAATTTCCGTGACATCCACATTTCCAACTTGACCATTGACCATCTTGAACCTAATCTACCTATGGCTCTTCAAAATCTCAATAAATCAACTGGTTTACTCGCTGCGAACAACTAAAAAGCTTTTTACGATCTGAAAACAACGTTTACGAGCAAAATACGGACAAAATTCCTAATTTAGCTGCGCGAATTTCCTAAAATGAGCCCGAATACTGATCGCCACTGTTGTGTTTGCGACCTTTTTATGATAGAAATTTATTGAAAGACTAAAATACAAAAAGTTACAATACACAATTAGAATACAAAGACAGAACAATTTACAATTGTTTAAACACAGCTAAATATACCTAGGAAATTGACCCGATGAAAACCTAATGAAAAACCGCCTAAATAAATGTGCAACGCACAAAACACCTAATAAAAAACTGCAGACCACTGCCAAACACAAAAACAAAAACAGAAAAAGATAGGCGGTCTCTACGCCGCCACCTCTGCCACGTCACACGTGCACGTGAAATAAATTAATATAAAAAGATTGATTCTTTTTATCTCTTTTATTTATTCTTTTTTTTACTACATTCCAACAATTTCATACAGTAGTTCGTTTTTCAATAAAATCTGGAAGCTGATCCTATACCATCAAGTTTAATTCAAAGCTTCATCTAATCATTTAAACATATCAATTTATAAACAACTTTCCTTTAACATCAACAGTAATTTTGAATGAAAGACTTTACCCAATATTTTTCAATGAAGCTCAAATCTCACCTGTTAGTTTTGTTACTCCCCCTCAAACCTCAAAATAAACTAACTTGACTGGCTCGTTCCGTGAAAAGTTGTTTATCTCTTTGAATGTCCTGTCCAAACGAAACATCTTCTTGTTCGGAAGCCTGAAACTTCTACATTCTTTTTCTCAAAATCTTCGGCTGAAAAAACCACAACTTACATCAGGAAATGAAAATTGTGGATTTTATGGGACCGCTGCATTCTGTGACGGTTGTCTCTGAAAAAATAAGAAAATTAAAAAATGTACCAAATCAACCCATTAATAACTTTTTCTGCGCTGAAAAAACCACTGAAAAACCAAAAAATATAACAAAAAATAAAAATGTCGTGCGAAAAAATAAAAGAAACACAACGATACTCCGCGTGCACGTTGTTTAGCGTGTTTGTTTTGTTTGTTTTTTGCAGTGTAGATGAGAGAGGGTGGGAAATGGAGAGAGGGTTAGAGAGAGAGAGAGAGAAAGATATATATATATATATATAATTTTCAGAACATGGAACAATTTATGAGTGTTTGGAGAAATTATATGAAAAATTATATGAGTTCAGAAACACTGGAAAATGCCGAGCTGTTACCAAAAATAATGCAAATGGAAAACTTTCAACGATGGAATGATGATTTGACACTTCCCCAAGTTTTGTGCCACGGCGATTTTACTCCACCAAATATTATGTTTGAAAAGGATACGAGAACATTCAAATCAATTTGTGATTATCAGGTATGGACCATATTTTTTAAAATGAGTTTTAATAAACTTATTTAGACATCAAATATTGGAAATGGAATGCAAGATTTAGCAAGACTTCTCGCAACTTCTTTGAGCGGCCAAAATCGTCGAAAACACACTGAAAATCTTCTGAAAGTATATCACGAAGAAATTCAAAAACATATCAGCTATCAGATTGATTTCGAGAAAATAATTGAAAGTTATGAAATATTTTTTGTTCTTCATTCAGCGGTTTGTTGTAGCACATCACCTGGTTCAATTCTCCGAAGATTAAATGAGTCAACTGATGAACAATTTAAACAACAGGTTGGTAATATGTACTTTCAGAGGAAAAAAATTCATTTATTTTCAGATAAGTGACGTAATGTGGGAAAAATATACATTATTATTGGAAGATATGGCAATCTATTGGAATTATCATTTTTGAGAAAAAATAGTTTGTATTAGGAAGCAGTGATTAATCAATAATTCGATGAAATACTTCACCAGCCACATCTTTTCCACGATTCAATAATCGTTCAACCCAAGATGGTCTTCTTCTTTCAGCAGGTTCCTAGAAAAATAAAATGTTTTCTATAATTTTTGTTTGATGTTACCTGAATCTGTTGAAGAATAGTTGTCCAAGTATCTTCTGTGTTCAATCCAAGTAAAGCTGATACTTCAACAAATTCACATTTCAAATGTTTGGAAACTTTTTGACCTTCAGAACTTGACACAACTTGATTTCTGACGAGATCAATTTTATTGGCAATCAAGAATGCTTGAAGTGGAGTTTCAGATTTGTTAGCTTTAACAACTCTGAAATATTTTGTTTTAGAATTTGAATTAAATAGAAGATGTCAACCTTTCCAAAATTCGACTAGCATATGCAAATGATGCTTTGCTATCTACAGTATACATTGCAATATAAATTGTTTTTGATTGTCGAAATGGTGAACTTTCCAACGCAGATTCCAATAAAATTTCCAAAGTTATTTCTCGACCATTCAATAAAAATGTTGTCATTTTTGTGAAATCATCTGGGTTTTCATCAGCTGAAAAATATCAATTATCAACAGAAAATTTACAGAGAAAAAAACGATAACTTACGATCGACAACTTTTTCCGGTTTCATACTCGTTGCAAAATGATGAATTCGATTTGCCAATCGTTTTTTCCCACAATTTTTCGATCCATAAATTCGAAGTACAACATGACGCATAAGATGATTTTGTGAATCAAAAAGATAAATATCCGGACAAGTTGCACGTCGTGAATCATATCGATTTGTTGGTGGTTCTAATGTTTCAGACGAATGTTTTGGTTTTTGAAATCCTTTATCGAGTAAATGTCCATCACGTAAATCAAAACTTCTCAATCGATCTTGTCGTTTTTCTCTTTTTATGTCTTCTCCATCTTCTGTTTCAGCTTCATCTTCACTTGGAGTCGGTGGAGTTGGTGGCAAACTACGACGTCCACCATTTGGAAGTGGTGTTGAAGGAAGACTTCTGCAAAAAATAATAATTTTTGATTAATCTTGAGATTGAAACTACCTTCTTGGAATCGAAATGTTTGGAGACAAAAGCATTGGAGATGCAATATATTTATTGTTGTTATTATTATAATTATAATTATTTTGTGCAGAAGTTGCAGAAGAAAAGTTGTTCAATTTGTGTGGTGAAATATAATTAGAAGTGACACCAAGTGAAACCGGAAGAGAAACTCGACGAGAAGAAGAAGATGAAGAAGAGAACAACTTTTTATTCATTTTGAATGAGGCCGCTGCTCTGTTTTATTTTGTTTTTATTTCGAATTTCTCTGAAAATATCAACATGTATGGGGCTTTACAAAAGTACGATTTAATTAGACTTTTACGTCATTCATTAGAGAAAAAAGTACAAATGAGAAAGAAAAGAAAAACAATATCAGTCTGATCAATAAACATTCTCTAATTTAAGTAAGTAGGTTCTGGAAAACATGGTGTATGCTGTCTTATTTTTTCGAATTTTTTGTTCTCACGTTTTTTGAACATTTGGTAATTCATTCTCTCGAAACTGAATGTATAGAACTAACAAGGGACTTTTTTGAAGCCATAGGAGCCATTAGTATTAAAACTCTTTGGTTGGTATATTCATACTGTTAAATAAATTCTAGGATATTTCAACTCATTAAAAAAAATTGTTCTCTTATAAATGTTGTTACAAAAATAGTCTTTCAACCAATTTCCTCACATCTGAAAGAAAAACAAAATTCTTTGAAAAGTATAAAAATAGAAACCTATAATTATCTGAGAACTACTAAATAAGGGATTATGTTTCGCCTTTTTAAAAAAAGGTGTTTGTGACGTCACAGAATAAATAATCAATTATATTTTTGAAAACAACAACTTTTTCAGCTTGCAAAAAAAGAGGAATTCAAAAAAGGAAGCAAGAGAATAGAAAAAGCAATCCGGAACAAATTCAGTCAAGTCAGTAAGACCAAACATTTTTGTTGTGTTTGTGTTTTTCGAGTTTTTAGAAGAAAAAATGAGAAAAAAATGAGTGACCACAAAATAAAACTTGAAAACTTTTCGGAATATATTTATTTATTATACTTTCGAGCTATACGAAGATCATAGATGACATGGATACTCAAAAAAAACGGAACAAATATTTTTTCAAAAAAAAAAGCGAGCAAAAAAACATAGAGATAATTCTCACGGTTATTATTTCAAGTAAGTAACCCAAAAAGCAGAGAAAGAAACTTGAGATTATTATTTTTTTCATTCATTAAATATAATTTTGAAAATATACATTCTAAAAATAAGAAGCTGCTAAAAATAGATGAAAATAGAAAAAGGAAACAGAAAAAAAGAAGGAGCCGAATAATTACATTTTCCTTTTTGCATTTTTATATCTGAGAGTTAGCATTTTTCGATAAAAAGTATACTCGAAATTAATTGGGTTGTTTTGTTGAGCATTCGAGTAGAATATTTATGTACGTTTCAATTCTCAAGGGATACAATCATTAATTTGAATTGGAGCAATTTTAGAGAAAAGTGCGAGTGGGCGAGAAAAGTTTTTATAACTTTTTTACCATTTGAGGATAACTAAGCTCCAATGAAAATTATAAGAAAAGGCAACGAGACTTCGAAAAACGAAATGAAGAAGATCTAAAAAAATGAGCAAAGTGGATATTCATAAAACATTCAAATTATCATAGCCTACGACATCAGAATTCTAATTAGAAACTTTATATGACGATTAAAAAAACTGCTGAAAATTTATTTACGAACCACAAAGTTCAGAAACACTTTTGTTACAACTTTGTTCACGTGGTAATTTTTTTTCTATTTCAAATATCCAATTTCACCGAATTCCACCCACCTGATTTCCCATTTTCCAAGGAATTTCAAATCAATTACGGATAAGGAAAGAAAAATGACTAATCCGATTAAAAATCTGAATATTTTGTTTTTTCAATATATTTTTAGAGACGACAAAAATATATCTGAATTTTTTGATTGAAATGAATGAGTGACAAGAAAAATTGTCAAAATGGAATACATTTTTCGTTCATTGATTGTGAGTAGGAAAATAAATGGGATTTTGTAATAAAAGAAAGAGAGGGCGTCGTATCAAAGACAAGATTAGAATTTCTATTTTTGACGAAAAAAATGAGGAAAAAGTGTAAAAAATACTGGATTTGGCACGGATTTCAAAATGACATTTTTCGGAATATTTTCTTTTTGTTATTCATGTTTTTCTTTTTCTTCCTTTCTGAAAAAATGAATTGTTTTAATTAAAAATTTCGGTTTGGGAAAAACAATTGTTCCTTTTTTTCAGCATTGAAAAGATGACTTCATTCAAAAAGATATTCGACAAAACTCATGTAAATAACAACCATAATCATAATCAGTAAAACAAGATTAGTGACAATATGTAGTAACAGCCAAACAACTAAAAGAAGCTTTTGAGAAACGCCTTAATCTTTTTAAATATTTTGAAAAATATTGATATTTTATCAGCAGTTGAAGAGCCTTCTGTGATTGGTGAACAAAGAATGTTTGAACTCAAAACTTGTGAATTGAAATATCTTCGATGATCAAAAAGAAGTGCATTTGAATTTATAAGATCGGTAAGTTTATAAACAACCCCTTGAGAGCATGAAGGATCTTCTCCAAGTGGAAAACCATCACAAATTTTATAAGCTGACTCATTCACCATTGAAGTTGGGTACCTAGATAATTAATTTTTTATTGTTAGTTATTTTTTCATTCATCGACTTACCATATCTCATTTTTATGATGAAAATAACCATAATCAACAGTTGAATCACAATCCATTTGCTTTTTGAAAAATGTTTTGACATTTGCTGTACAAAAAGGGACTTTTGGAATAATATCTTTTGTATTTACAACTCGAAACGCATACGGTATATTTTTGTTAACATAACTCGCATAATCTTTATTTCCAGTTCTCGGTTGTCCAAATGTTACTAGTTTTATTTGATTCGATTTTCTTAACCCTAAAAGTAAAGTTCGAGTTGCACCCAAAGAAGCCATTGCTCCACCCAAAGAATGTCCAGTAAATACAACATCATAATCAATATATTCAGTCATTTCTAAGACTTTTCTCACAAAATCCCAGGTAACATCATGTGCATCTTTAAAATATTTTCCAGTTGTTCCAACTCCATAAAATATTACTGGAGCAGTTAAAGTATCACTAATTTCAGCCATTAATTGAGTCTATAACAAAACACATTTTGAAAAAGTCAAAAATGTGTTCACTCACAATAACATCAGTTCCTCGATAAGATACAAATAATTGTTTGTTTTTATTTGATACACTTATAAATCCTCCACATTTATTATTTTTCGAATCACATTCGGCGTCGAATGAATGAAGAAAAATGCTTTGGTCAGGCTCATAAAAAGTACTGTAATATTCTGAATATTTTTCATCTAACAAAATGATGTTACCTTCCAACACATGAGCTATTAAAAGTGTAATATGCAGCATTCGACAAATCCCATAAGCCTCTTGCTTCAGTCGAATTGTAGATCAAATCATTTGAATCAAAAATAGCAAACACCCCCGGATTCCACATCATCATTAACAAAAAGCAAAAAAACAACATTCGATATTTCTTAGAAAGTCAATAGACAATAAATTGAATGTCTTTATTTATTTTAAAAATTTACATTGAATTTATTATAATTTTAATGAATCATTAAACAGTTTCCCGCCCAATTCATTTTCTTCCGAATAAACTTGATACCAATCCTTTAATACCTTGAGTTGTTGGAGGTCCTTCGAAAGTCATTGTTGGATTACATCCACCTTTTCCAAAATCGGGAACTTCAACAGCAAAATAGTTTCGATGATTCCAAATAGCAAGAGTTGTATCATTAAAATATACTTTAGCAGCATCGGAACATGTAAAATCTTCATCGTGAGGTGAACCAGTACAAACATTATATGGTGAACCAGTTGTCATATTCATTGGATACCAAATTTCAAGAGCGTGATGATATCCACCATTTGTACTAACTGGATCACACGGCATTGATCCATCACTTCCTTCTGGTGGAACATATGATAAATCTTTAACACAACCCGGAAGATGTGGAACAATATCAGTTGAATGAACAACTCGGAAAGAATATGGAAGCAATTGATCATAATTCTTTGAGAAAACTAAATTTCCAACACGTGGTTCACCAAATGTAGTTACTTTGACTTGATTACGTTGACGAAGTCCAGATGAAACGATTCGAGGAGCAGCAAGAGCAGCAAGTGCGCCACCAAGTGAATGACCTGTCACATAAACATCATAGTTCTGAAAATATTTTCTAATTTTAACAAAAATAATATGTTTTTCCCCACCGCATATTGTGTATTATTCAATACACCTTGAACATAATCCCATGTCTTATCATGTCCTGTTTTGAAATATCGGTTAACTAATCCTAATCCATAAAAATCTGAACTTGGTTGAGTTGTCGCCCATCCTTCCAAAATTAATTGACTCTGAAAAAATAGTTCAATTAAAAAAAACTACAATTCCCAACAAACATTTGTTTTTGTTCCTCGAAAAACAACTGTAATTTGTTGGAGTACTGTGGAAACTGTAACATATCCAGCACATGGATTTCCAACAAAATCACATTTCACAGAAAAAGAAGTTGCCACTTGAGTATTCTCGTTCGAAGGAAATGTTCTGAAAAAAATCATAAAATTTTATGGATCACAAAGCATAAGTAAATACCTTTGAATACATGGTGTTGGATCAGTTGAATATGCAGCAGCTGATAAATTCAATAAAAGTTTAGCTTCAGTTTCATTATAAACACTATCTTGTGGCCCAAAAAGTGCAAGAGTTACTGTAGGAAAAATTAGAAAAAGTAACATTTTGTCGAAAATAATGAAAAAAGAAAAGTGAAGGAATGAAAATGGCAGATTGGTGATTTAAATTGAAAGTAAATATTTGAGTTTGCACAGTTTTAGTTTTGTAGTCTACATAGAAAACTGGTTAAAATATCATGTTTTGATGAACTATTTTAAACAAAAAAGTGTTGTTCATTTCAACACTGTTGCACTTCTGCGCGAACAAAAAATCGAGTCACAAATTAGCACCAAGGACCTCATTTTTCTGAAAAAAAAAACAAAACTGAAAATACCTTCTTAAAAATGGATTTTTAATGAACAGTGCCATGTCATTAAAAAATAATTTCACTAACTTCTAAGTCAAAGTTTTGAAAGTTTTGGGCCAAAAATATTTTGAAAACTGAAAACTTTAATGAATAATCTATTGTTCTTTGTATTTCTTTCAGGACTTGTCGGCGACACTTATCTATTAAACTAGAAAAAAATTATCGTAAAAAACGAATTCAGGGTGTTATCTTTTTTTGTGTGTACAAATCATGAAATTTCCATTTTCTGATGTCATTAGAAAAAGAACCGTGTCTTGAAAGGTTGCAAACGGAACTCATAGCACACACAGATCACAGTGTGACTCTGCATATCAGAGCTAAATGAGAACGGATTTCTAGAAAAATTAAGAAAAAAAGTGGGGTTCAATAATTTCTAATTTTGTCAGAGTTTTTGAAAATCGACTGAATTTTGTTAAGAGTGCCAGTTTTATTCATCCTGGTTCGAAAATAATGTATTCTGATTTCCAGATGTTATTTCTCCTACATTTTTGAATTACGACAGCTGCAAAATTTTAGGATCTCTTATTTTCTTCATTTAGCTACAATAAGTCAATTTTCAGATCGATACTCCCCAGTTCGTTTAACATTTTATCCAATTCAACATAAATTAATAATAAGTTTTTTAAATAGAAACAGACAAAATCAAAAACCACACCATAATTATTAATAAAAATAAATACCTTGAATTCGAAAAAAAGAGTTGCTTTATTCAAGGCAAATATTATTGTTATGTAATATATAATTTCACCAATTTTCACATCTATTTTTTTCTATGTACACAGCCTTTTGATATCATATTTCAAAACCGAACACAAACCACGGAATATGTCTTCAAAAATGTTGATTATTTTTTCATATAAAAAATTATTCATTGATCAAATATTTGCCGATCATAAAGATACCCCCTTTGGCTTTTGGCACTTTTAGAACTTCACCTTATTTTGAGATGTGAGAATTAAAAAAATGAATTTATACCTGCTTTCCTTATTTGCATTGTCTGGAAACCTCCAAAATCTCAAATTTCTTCTACTTTTAGGAACTTTTTTCGTGTGAGAATGCGTTTTGTTTGCTTACGTTAACGTGATTTGTGACTTGATAAAAACTTTATTTCACAAACAAAGCTTTTCCAAATTCTTTATTTTTATTTATTTCTCACATTTTCGTAGTTTTTCAAAGGCGGTCAGACAGTTATTCAGATTGATTGAGACCATTCAACGAAGACTCTGACTTGTTTTCTGGTTTTTTCTATTTTCAGCATGATGCTTCAAATAAAAAGAGAAAAATGGTCTTGCTGCCTTTAATAGAATTTCGAAATATCGTGTTATCTTTCAAGGGTAATTGTCCAGAGCATTTGCTAAAATGTCATTAGTCATTAAAAATATCATCAGTTTTCCACCTTACAAGTTAGGTACACCCACATTTTGAAAACTTGCTCAATTTTTGAATCAAAATTTTTTGAGTTATCAATATTGTTTTATTGATTTCATATACTCTGATCAAATCACAAAAATCATATACTTTTTGAGTTTTTCAAACAACAAGTTATTTGAAAATGACTCATTTCTACCTTTTTAATAAAATCCCGATTAGGTGGTGTCTCGATAGAAGCAGGATTTTTCAATGGGGTCCCCCCTGTTCTCATTTTTGAAATGTCGCAATCTATAAAAATTAAAAATGAATAATAAGATGATTTCTAGAGTTCACGTGTTATTCCTCAATTTTATTTGCATTTTTTTCTTCTACAAACAATAGTGACAAAAATTCAAATCATGAACTGATAAGATTTGCATTCTTTCTAGTTCTTTTTTCGTCCGTCCGGGTTTTATTCTTTCATTTTTATTTGCTCATATTATACATATATGTATTTCATTTATACAAGTACATATTTTCTTCAAGTGTCCCTTTTTTCTTTTCATCGATTCATTTCATTTTGTTACTTTTAGATGGGCCTTTTGAGCCAACTTCGATTATTATTATGGAAGAATATATTACAACAAATACGTTCACCATGGTTTGCATTATTTGAATTAGTTGTCCCTCTTATTTTAATTGGAGCAAGTTTCGGATTATTGATTGGAGTAAGATTATTGTTTTTTTTCTCAAAAAAAACATTGAATTTTAGTTTTCTGGACAATTCGAAACAAGCTATGATAATCGTGAATATTCGCCTTGGCCTGTATCTGGTAGTGCTTATGATCTTCTTATTCCAACAAATTTGAACAAATCAACAAGTGCCATAATTGAACCATATTTTTTATCAGGAGTCAATCCTGATTGTCAATTTCTACAAATTCAAAACACATCAACTGGATATAAATTGAATGTTGATTTAGCATATACTCCAAAAAATGCTCAAACAACAGATAAAATTATGAATATTATCAAAAAACGATATTCCATCAATAATATTTTAGGATTAATTGAAAAGATTAGTCATATGAATGTAACACTTGGAAATGGAACAATTCCAACTTTTGATACAAATATGACTGTTATTGGATTTGATACTGAAACTGATTTGGTAAACTATATGTCGTCACAACTTCAAAATCCATGTGGCAATCCATTATTGGCTGGAATTGTTTTTGATAAGCAAAGTATTGTTGACAATTTGATGACATCAAAAGACTATAAGTACACAATCAGGTTATCAAACACACATAGAAGAGCCAAAAATGTATGAAAAAATATTGTGTGAAAAAAAACAAAGTTGATTCATTGCAGGTATTTGGAAATGATAATTATCCTTGGGATACAAGTGTTGAATTTTCAATTCAATATGTAAGTGGACCAATAAATGCAGATGATAATGATGGTGGTTCACCTGGTTATTGGCAAGAAGGATTTATGACTATTCAGAAAGCAATTGATGTTGCTATTGAAGAAATTATCACCGGAACACCTCAACTTGAAAATTTATACTTTCTCGATTCAATTTGGGTCAGCAGATTCCCATTTCCTGCGTATTCTACGAAAATTATCGAAGTTGGAGCATTTTTCATGCCAGTTATTATAATTTTCAGTTTTATGACAAGTGTTATTTATATTGTTAGAACTGTTGTTGTTGAAAAGGAAGATCGATTGAAAGAATATATGAGAGTTATGGGATTGTCACAATTCATCAATTGGATTTCTCATTTCATTGTTAATTATGCTAAAATCATGTTCTCCGTCATAGTTTTGACAATTCTTCTACATTTTGTTGCATTACAGTAAGTTCAATTATTTCCAAAGTTCAAACCTAGAATTATTTTTGATTTTCAGATCAGATATGACAGTTATGTTTGTTTTTTTCATGGCTTATGCATTTAATATTGTTTATTTCGCATTTATGATTTCAACATTCATGAATTCTGCAACATCTGCAACAATGTTAGCTGTTGTTTTTTGGATGTTATTATATTTTTGGTTTGCTTTTTTCACGAGTAATGATGATGGAACACCATATTCCCTTGGAGTTCGATTATTAAATTGCTTAAATCCAGATATTGCCTTGAGTTATGGAATTCAATTATTATCTGCATATGAAACTCAAGCTGGTGGATTAAAATGGAATCTTATATTTACAGCTCCAAGTCCAGATAATGACTTTACTTTTGCACATGCTTTAATTGCATTAATTGTTGATGGAATAATTATGGTTATTGCAACATGGTATATTGAAGCTGTTATTCCTGGTGGTGAAGGAGTTCCACAAAAACCCTGGTTTTTCATTCTTCCTTCATATTGGTTCCCATTTGCTGGTTCGAATAAAAGAAATTATGAAGATCTTGATGAAAATGTGATTTATGATAGTCATGTCAAACTAGAAAATGAACCATCTGGAAAGGTATAAATTTTATTATAAAGTAAAATTCTGAATTGTTTTTTTTCAGCCAACAATTAGTGTTGTGAATTTGACAAAAACTTATGGAACATCATTTTTCAAGAAACTATTTGATTGCAAATTTGGAAAAACTGGAGAGAAAAAAGCAGTTCAAAAATTGAATATGAATATTTATCCATCTCAATGTACAGTACTACTTGGTCATAATGGAGCTGGTAAAAGTACAACATTTAGTATGTTAACTGGAGTTGCTGCACCATCAAGTGGAACTGCAATTGTAAATGATTATGATATTCGAACAAGTCTTCCAAAAATAAGAAAACAAATGGGATTATGTCCACAGTATAATACACTTTTTGGATTTATGACTGTTATGGAACATTTGGAATTTTTCGCAAAATTGAAAGAGAGAAAATGGGATAAAAATGAAGCACTGGAAATATTGACAAGACTTCGAATTGAATTCAAGGCAAATTCATTATCATCAACACTTTCTGGTGGACAAAAACGAAAATTATCTTTGGCAATTGCATTAATTGGTGGATCAGAAATTGTGATGTTAGATGAACCAACTTCAGGAATGGATCCAGGTGCAAGACATGAAACCTGGACACTTATTCAAAGAGAAAAAGAAAGAAGAACTATTCTATTAACAACTCATTTTATGGAAGAAGCTGATTTACTTGGAGATAGAATTGTTATAATGGCTCATGGACAATTAGAATGTTGTGGATCACCAATGTTTTTGAAAAAACAATATGGAGATGGTTATCATTTAACAATTGTTTATGAATCTTCTGAAAATGCTGATGTTGCAAAAACAACTAGCATCATTTCACAATATATTCCAAATATCGAAGTTTATAGTTTCATTGGACAAGAAGCTACATATTTATTGTCATCTGATTATCGACCTATTTTCCCAAAACTTTTCAAAGAATTGGAAAGTAATCAAAAAGCAATGGGTGTTACATCATTTGGAGTTTCAGTTACAACAATGGAAGAAGTATTCTTAAAGTGAGTACAAACAAATGTTACTCTGAAGAAAATAAATTATTTTAAGGGTTGGAAACATTGCAGAAGAAAGACATAACTTTGAGGAAGGAATACAAGAAGAAAACAACGAAATGATTACAAAAGATGATCCAGCTCTTCAAAATCTCAGAGCCATTCAAAGAAATACTGGATTCGTATTGCAAATGCAACATGCAAAAGCAATGTTTATCAAAAGAGCTATATTCTTTTTCAGAAAATGGACTCAATTTATTCCTCAATTGATTTTCCCGGTATGTTGTATGAATTCTATATTGTTTGTAAATTGGTCTATTTTTCAGATTGCATATCTTTCTTTGATGGTTTCAGTTTCAAAAATTGTTCCAAAAGTAAAAGAACAAGATCCACTTACAATTTCACTTCAACCGTATGCAGATGAAACTGATCCAAGTTATGTAATTGTTGGAAACGGAACATATTTCAATACTCCTTTGTCAAATTTCGTTACAAATACCATAAATTCACTTGGCTTTTCGAGTAACAAAATTGTGACTCAAGTTACCAACAATGTTGTGAATTATATCTATGATGTAACAAACGCAGAAGGATCAAGAGATGTTGGACTTCATTATGGATTAGCCTTTGTTCCATATACAATTGAGTCGATTCAAACTATCAAAGCGTATTTCAATAATTTTGCAATGTTCACAGCTCCATTGAGTATCACAATGACTGATTCAATTGTTTTATCACGAAAAATGAATCAGAACTATACTTTCACAGCAATTAATCATCCACTCCCACCAACAACATCGGATACGTTGAAAACAACACAAGCAGGAACATTTGCTGCTGGACTATTGGCATACGGTTTGATTGGTTAGTTTATAATTACATATTTGTCTGTGTCAAAGTATTCGAAAATAATTATTTTCAGTTAGTTTTGCACTTATCGTTGCTGGCTACGCGCAATTTCTCATAACAGAAAGCAAGAAAAAATCAAAACATATGCAATTATTATCAGGAATCCGACCATGGATGTATTGGTTGACAGCTTTCATTTGGGATGCGATATGGTTTATTCTTCGGGTTATTTGTTTCGATGCAATTTTCTATATTTTCAATATCGTTGAATATACAACTGATTTTGGAGTTATGCTAAGTTTAACATTAGCAATGATTTTATATGGATGGACAACAATTCCGCTAACATATTTCTTCCAATTCTTTTTCTCGTCTGCTCCAAAAGGATTTATGATTATAATTATGTATCATATTTTAACCGGAATGATTGGTTCAATTGCTGTTCCAATTATTACACAAACATCAAGTGCAGATGCCGGATATCATTGGTCAATTATATTTTCGTTTGTTTTTCCGACTTATAATATTGCACAAATTGCAACAGTCGTTTATAATAATGAAAATATTCGACAAGCTTGTAAAAAGTTGGATTGTTCCAATATCATTTTCAAACAAGTTACTGCGTGTTGTGGAACTTCCGATGAGAAATTATATGTTGACAGTGTTTTATTTGCTGCAAACCGTAAAGGAATTCTGATTATGGTGATTTTCTTAGCAGTTCAAGGATTCTTTTATTGGTTTTTGGTATTTATGATGGAAATGGATTGGTTCTCAAAAATTATTGATTTTGTGAAATGCAAAAAGAAGACAATTACGGTAAGAAAACGCTCTTTAATTTATGAAAACCTAAATTCATAAAAATTCAGGGTCTGTGGGATATTGTGGAAGAAGAAAACTCTGTTGAAGATTCAGATGTTATTGCTGAAAAACAAAAAGTTAAAACACTTCTTCAAAATTCTCAAGACTATTCACTTATTTCTGACAATCTTGTCAAATGGTATGGTAATTTCAATGCAGTCAAAGGTGTCAATTTCCATTTAAAATCCAAAGAATGTTTCGGTTTATTGGGTGTAAATGGTGCTGGAAAAACATCAACATTCCAAATGTTAACTGGTGAAAATTCAATAACATCGGGAGATGCATTTGTAAATGGGTGGAGTGTTAAGAATAATTGGAGAGAAGCTGGACAAAGAGTTGGATATTGTCCACAATATGATGCAATTATAAAAGAAATGTCAGCTGAAGAAACATTATATATGTTTGCTAGAATTAGAGGAATTCCAGAAAATGAGATTCCATCAAAAGTTGCTGCTGTGATTCATGCAATTGGTATTGGAATATATGCAAAAAGACAAATCAAATCATACAGTGGTGGAAATAAAAGAAGACTGTCATTAGGTATTGCAATTGTTGGATTACCTGATGTTCTTTTACTTGATGAACCAACAAGTGGAGTTGATCCAAAAGCAAGACGAATTATTTGGAATATTTTGAATAGAGTTCGTGATCTTGGAACATCACTCGTTTTAACTTCTCATAGTATGGATGAATGTGAAGCTCTTTGTACTGAACTTGCTATTATGGTTTATGGTAAATTCCGATGTTATGGAAGTTGTCAACATATCAAAAGTCGATACGGAGAAGGGTACACTTTATTGATTCGCCTCAAAAATGCTCAAGATGCTCAACAAACAAAAACTGCAATTACTAGAAATTTTGAAAAAGTATATTTGAAAGAGGAACATGTTCTTCAACTCAATTATGATATTCCAAGAGAAGGTGTCAATTGGTCAACACTTTTTGAAAAACTTGAACTGGTATCAAAAACTTTGAATTGGGAAGATTATTCATTATCACAAACAACTTTGGAACAAGTATTTATCGAATTCAGTAGAGATGCGGGAAGCGATGGATTCGCTAATAAAGCGCTTGATGATTCGGAATAGGTTTTTCAAATTTCTTTTATCTTGCCAAATTTCTATTTTTTTTATGATCTCTGTATTTTGTAATAAATTAATTTCTCAATGAAAATGTCACACTTCAAAAAAACAAGAATGAAACGACCGGCTTCCGCCGGTCTTCATTCTTGTTGCAAGCCTTCGGCTGCGTGCTGAAGTCTGTGTCCTACAGTGATTTCTCATAAAATTTTATGAAATGAGAAAAGTGAAATTGGGTTTTTTCTTGAAAACTGAACTTTGTCAGTTTATGGAAAATTTTTCCAACATTGGAAATGTTCTGTGAACAAATCAATCAATCACATCACATCGAAAATAACTATGGAACTTCGTTAGAAAACTTTTGGTCTATGAGAAAAGTCTATCTGGGACATACCTCGTCTAGGAATAAAAAAAACTAGAGATTCTATAAATTATTTCGAAAAATTGGGTGAAAGACAGAAAAAAAAATGACCTCATCCAGTGCAAGATTCAAATCGATTTGTATTTTACATCGTTTCAGAAAAAAATCAAGTCACAAAAAATCACATAACAAAAACAAAATTCAAAAAAAAAGAATAAAATATAAAAATATAAAACATAATTGCGGTTTTATTGTTAATATCATCGACGTTTTGATGAAATAAATTTTTTTCATATTTGAATCATTTTTTTACCAAGATACTTGTTCATATCCACAAAACACCCAATATATTCCCCTACTTGTCTCAAAGTTCTTACAACCTTTAGAAACAACACATGCCTAATTCATATTTCAAAAAAAAATATTATTTCTCCCGACCTCAAAGTTTTTAAAAGATTCGAAAACTTTTCAAAAGCATTCTCGATGCAAATGCAAATAAGTTTGAAAAGTTTCGAACTCTACAGAACTCCCTCCGACTAAAACTTCACTACTCAATCGAACCCAAAAAAAAGAACTAACCTTTGAAATTTCGATCGTTCCTCGATCATCTCAGGCAAATCGTCCCACCGGTGTAACACCAAATCCCCACTAACTCAACACCTTCTCTTCATTAATCCCACCGGTGGGCCCACCGGTGGGAAACTGGTGGTCACAAATTTGATAATAGCACCGGTGTACCACCACCTTAACACTCGCTTAACACCGTTTGAACACCGTCTGAACACCAAAAGAGGTGTTCCACCGGTGTTTTTGTTTATTTTTCCCACCGGTTACCCACCGGTGGGCCCACCGGTGGGACGATTTGCCTGAGATCTCATCGCTCGAAATTGATGTAATGCTTCATGTTTTCCATCAAAAATCATCTCCAATATTTTCATCCACGAATAATCTGAAAAATATTTTCAATTTTTTGGAAACTTTTGGTTGTTTTTTTATTGATTCAAAACGCTATTTGGAAATATGGGCGTCCATATCTACGAGAGAGAGAAGAGACAAAAAGGTAGTGAAATCGCGGGTGATCTACAGTGATTTAAAAACTTGCGGGACTAGGTTAGGAATTTTTTAATTTGACAAAAAAAAATAATTTCGCGGTGTTTTAGTTGAAAAATAACAAATAATCGTGAGTTTACATAAAGAAAGGTGTGAATATTGGAAAGCTCTGAAGGTAATAGAACATTTTGGGGTTATTGATTTTGGCGATGAAATTTTTAGAAAAATCGAAACTTTTTTCAAAATTGATGAAAAATGTCGGTCTAAAAATCCATTTGTAGCACAAACGGCGTACTTTAGTATTACTTCGACTAAAATTAGGAATAAAATAATTTTGGTCCCAAAAGTCCACTAAATCAAAAATCCAGTTTAAAAAATTCATAAAAGATCAACGTTTTCGTTGTGAAGGAGAAGTTTGTGTGAATCGAGACTATGATTTTTGGATTCTACGGACCAAATTACGTCTGTTGACCGACCCAAATTTATCAAGTTCCGTTCATTTGAAAATGGAAAAATATATTTTTTGTGTTTTTTGGTGACCATTTGATCAGAAAACCCTCGACTAAAAAAACCAAAAAAATTTCTAATTTTTTGATAAAAAGTTTCACAAACACGTAATCGAGCATTCTGAACAAATTCCACGACTCAAAAGTTCATAAAATTGTTTCAAAATCGAGTTCACCCATATTTTGTTTTCGGTTTTGGGCCCAACCCAGCTGAACCAAAACCAACCTGGCCCAAAAACCGGCCCGGTTCGGAACCCTGGTTACAGACGCTCTAAAAATCAAAAAATGCTGAAAAAATCGACCTAAAATACATTTTTTTCTCGAGAATAAGGCATTTCTCTCCTTATTCCCGCTAGGGTTTTTCTCACCCACGGGAACCCTCAACATTCCACATACTCTCGATTTTTTCCTTGGGGGAACATTGAAAACCATTCCTTGTAAGATTTTAGTGAGATGATTATTTTTGGTTTCAGTTTTGGGATAAAATATAAAATCTATATAATCTCCAGTTTTTTTTGTGATTTGAAATTTGTTTATCAAATTCATTATATATTTTGTGATTAACAATGTTTGAGTATAATTATCACAAAAACTAGAGATTCTATAGATTTTTTAAAAATTTTATCCCAAAACTGAAACCAAAAATAATCATCTCACTACAATGGTAGGTCTATTACCTTCAGAGCTTTCCAATATTCATACCTTTCTTTAAGTAAACTGACGATACATTTCAAAAAATTAAGGCGGCAATCCAAGCGTGTTGAAAAATCAGAAATGAGCAAAATTGTTCACGTCAAATTATTTAAATTTAAATCTAGGGCACAAAAGTAGGTCGAGCGGACAGACAGATCACCAATATATAAGAAAGATACAATATTTTAAAAATTATCGAAACGTGAAACGTGCCCGTTTTTCAACGTGTCAATAAATAAAAAAGGAAATTATTTCTAGTTTCTAATGAAATTTAACATATTAACAATTTTAATTCTATTATTCGAATGGGTATTGTGTTTCGATTCAAAAGATGAGATTTATAACGAAGAAGAAACTCGAATGTTATTTGAATTGGCTGCTGGAACAATGCTAACTAATAAAACATCATGTATTTCGAGGTAAATCTCTGATTTTCTGCAAACTTTATTTTTTTTATCACAAGATGTTTATTTTCAGTTCGTCTAAATTTCCTGGTGATAGTAGATTTGTTGATGGTTTCGAAGTAACTTGTGATATTCTAACTGGATCTTGTTCTGGTTATGTTGTAGAAATAATATCAAAGAAACAACTTGTAGTCGCATTCCGACCAACTGATACTTTTTTTCAATTTTCCGCTGAACTATTTGCCGCTGGATTTCCGGATTCTAACTTTTATGACATTGGAGAAGCGTCTTTTTATTTCAATCAAGCTTTTAAAACAGTCTGGCCTATGGTGAAAAATATTTTGACAAGACAGGATTTCAAAAATCATGATGTTTATTTTATTGGACATTCTTTGGGTGGATCAATTGCATCTTTGACAAGTTTAGCTACGATAATTGAAAAAGTGAGAAAAACGAATCAAGTAAAAGTTGTGACATTTGGACAACCAAGAACAGGAAATGGTGATTATGTGAAATATTTCAACAAAATAGTCAAATATAGTTTTCGAATTATTAATCGAGGAGATGTTTTAGCAAGAGCTCCGCCATGCTTCAAAGATATGCTCAATTTTGAAACAATGAGATGTGATCCATTTTCAAATGGACCAAAACATCATAAAACTGAAGTTTGGTATCCAAATGGTATGAAAAATGGTTCAAAATATGTTGTTTGTTCGGATGGTGAAAATGATTATTGTGGAAATTCGTATCAGATTGATTTTCATAATTTTGCTGGAGCACTTATGGATCACAGAAAATATTTCGATAAAATGATAAGTCCCTGATATTTTTTTGAAGAAATATTTATATTTATTTTCAGGTTGGACAATATGGACATTATGGTTGCAACAAAAATCGAGAATTTGATGAATCAGAAGGTTTTTTGGGAATGATTTCAACTGTTGTTGATTTTCTTAATAAACACTTCTGAGTGAATTTGAAACATCAACTGTTTTTGGTTGAACAAGTTTTTGTTGCATTCGAAGAAGAGTTTGAATACATTGACGGTAATCCGAACTTCAAAAAATATAAATATAATTTCATCACAACTTAAGACTGTGCAACTTACTTAATGAAATAGAAAATGAAAACATTACAAGCCAATGCGAGATTGACTGAAATTCCAGCATACATTTGAGTAATATTATTTGTACGTTGATCGGAATATGAAAACGTATTTGTTAGAGAAGTAATTGCCCAACTTGAAAGAAAAAACAAAACAGTTGTGAAGATTGATTTGAAATATGCTTTTGACGAAGTTTTTTTGCGCAAAATAAAATATGTTGAAAAATAAATGATAACAATTGCAATATTGATGATCCAAGAAGTATAAGTAAAATATTGAAAAGATCGATTTCGAAGTGCCAATGGTAAGAAACAAGTTATTTGGCTGGAAATATTTCGAGTCAAATATTTTCATAGAAAACTAGAAATATCAAATGATCCATTTTTGTATTCTCACGTGAAAAATACAAATTTCAAGTAGGCTGGCAAAAAATTACCCGAATACACTATTTTTAGAAATGCTCAAAAATGGCTTACCCATTTACACTACACGTTTTTAGAAATGATGCCCGTTTACACTATTTTTATTTATAAGGCTACACTTTTACACCTTTACACTTTTACACTATTTTTCTGGAAAAGAGTTGTTGAAAGTGCCAAAAAAGACTGAAAAATAGTGAAAAAATAGTAATTATCTGAGAATTAGCAAAGCCAAAGCATAAACATCGTAGAGAAGTTGATAATTCTATGTTTTTTGTTCTGTTCAAGTCCAAAACTCAGAGTTATTTTAAGCAAAAAGCCAAGGAAAGTTAATTATTCATTTTCTAAGCAGGCTTTTATATTCCTTTTTCATTTTCTGAAACTATTTATTACCCAAAAATACCCCTTTTCTTACTCTAAAATTCTTTTATTCACTTTAGGAAACCATTCTTTTGTTTCGACATTGAGATTTTTGACATTTATTTTCTTTTTTCCAAGCCGGAGCAAAAATAGTGTATTCGTGTATTATTGTAAAAATGTATATAGTGTAAAAGTGTAAGTGTATTCGGGCATTTCTGCAAACGTGTAAAAATAAAATTAGTGTATAGAAATACCCGAATGCCTCATTTTTGTCAGCCTAATTTCAAGACACTCTCGGCATCGTTTTTTTTATAGTACAAACAAAAAACTAACTTGTCAGGATTTGTATCTCTTTCATAGTATCCAAGAATGATGAAAAATATGGAATAAGTTACAGGAAGAACAGAAAGAGCGAAAAGATAAAGTTTCTGACTGAATTGTATTTTTCGATAAATAACAGGATTAAGAGATGCAATGAAACGATCAATTCCAAGAGAAAATATCCAACAACTTCCGCTCAACAAACCATAAGATGGGATAATTAATAAAAAGTAACATTTGCTTTGAGAGCAAGTTGCTGAAAGTTTCGTAATTTTTGAGAACACAAAAAATTTTTCTTGTTTTTTTCTTTTGAAAAATGTTATTTTTTAAAACAAAACATTACTTCCAGTGAATAAATAATATGCAAAAACGAAATGAGCACACGAATGACATAAATCTGTGAAACATGTCAAAGTGATCAAATAATGACAGGGAGATCGAAGTTTTTTGACAAATCGAATGAAACAAATAACCATAATCATATTTCCGATGAATGAAACAATTGAACAAATTGGAAAAAAAGAAGCCAAGAGGTAAAACAAATGGATCGATCCAATCAAACATCTCAATTTCGATTAGAAATAAGTTGTTAGACTATTCAGAAATCGGATATTTTCACTTGAACAAATATATGATGCAGATGTTATTATTGGGATGATATTATACTTCAAATTCAATGGAATATAGAGAATGTCGATGAGAGAAATAATTAGATCACGATTGTCAGAAAATGAGACAAATAATGCAATCAGATCGAATAACGTGTAGATCTGAAGTTTTATTATTTATAATTAAATAGACAAAATGAATTTCCTCTAGAGAAAAATCAGATGATAACAAGAAATATTCTTTTATATGTAATTGTTATTTGTTTTTTATTTTTATTATTTATGATATGATCATATTGTCTAAAATATCTTTTGAATTTGGATTGGTCTAAATAATAAGAAGGATATTTGAATACCTTACCAACTGATATATTGATATTGGCAAAAACTGAATGACGAATAATGTATTATGTCTTGTTCGATGAACTACCGAATAAATTTTGAGATGTATGAAAACGGTGAAAACTATAAGAAGGACATAGAAAAAATTGAACGCCTGAAAAATTACAACTGAATAGAAATTCAATTTTACAAACATACATGAGCTATGATTGTTGATTTTAAATCAATACATGCATGTGAATCTATGAAAAGAACCACTGCGCATTTTTGAGAATAAAATATGAGATTTGTGAATAAAAATCCCCAGAAGCACAACAAAATAAAGTTCATCGACCTTCTTGAAAAAAATAATTTTATACGTGATTTTTCACTTTGGTTATCAGTTGTTATCGAAAACAGAAAAGTTCATTGGGAGTACTGTGGATTAAACTTACTAACCCGGTAACAAATTTTTTGTTCATCGGAAAAAATAGAATAACAAATTTCTGAAAAGCTATCAAAAAATTGAGGACAACAATAACACGAAATCCGAAAGGTTCGAAAAATGAGTAATGTAAAAACCAGATAAATATTCTGACAAGATTTACCCCTAATCCTAGACTCGATTTGACAATACTGAAAACAATTATATCTATCAGAACATGATATGAAGAACTACTCACAAATCAAACATCCAATTCAAATAACAATCCATGAAAACAAAATTGACAAAATAATAAAGCTGACTAATCAATGTTTTTTGACATGATTTTTCATTTGTTCTTCGAAATCGAAAAATTGTCAAAATAGCAAGACAAATGAAAGATATATTATTGATAAATATACATGATCTGTCAACAATATATACTTGTAGTTTTCTACTCGGTTTACTATAAAACCAGTATGTTTCAGAACTATAAAAACTTTGATTGAATGGTTCTCCGAATATTGTTGAATTTATTAATGTCATTTTAGTGGTCATAATTACAGGAAATGAAATGAAATGATTTTGTTTTGCAGGTGATTATTTGAAAGTGCTTCACCTGTTATTATTCACTAAAATCAACCTACTTGCAAGCAAAACGAAGAACAGTGATTGACATCTCGTTGCAACCTATACCGATTCCTCTTGATTTTGGCATTCCAGCAAATTGATGTCTCTGAAAAAACTTCGAGTAATTCTTGAGAGAAAAAACTGAAAAAATCGATCGAAAAAAACCTCGAATTCGAACCTCGAATTTCGCGAAACATTTAAATTTGAAAAAATAATTGCAGCGCCCCGCCAAACGCTTCGAGACCACATTTTCAAACTACACATGTGCGCAAAAAAAAATAATTCCATGCGCCTTTATTATTTTTTTTGTTTTTTATGTTTTTCATCGAAACTTTTCAATCTCTCTTTATCAGTGAAAACTAGTTTATTCCTTGTATTATCAGTTTTGATTATGAGCTTTGTTGAGTTTTCGATGTTTTACTCGTCGACGATTTTTCTTCCTTGCTCCTCTTTTTACCTCTATTTCTATTCTTTCCATGATTCATATCATACGATGATTCAGCCGCACTAGTTTGTTGTTTTTCTGGTTCTAGTTCTAGACAAGTATTTGGCATTTTTGTCCGCGTTACTCCTTCTAATTTATTCACTTCCATGCGTTTTATATTTGAATAATCAGCAGGAACTAACGCGGATACAAGATGTTCTAATATTCTTTGGAAATCTATACGATCTTCTGGTCTTCGTGTCCAAATTGAAGAGTGTAATTCAACCATTTTTGGGACATTTGTTTTTCCTTCAATCAATGGCATATTTGCTTTTCTAATCGCTTTGATTATTGTTCCTGTGTCTTTTTCATTGGCAAATGGTTTCAATCCATTGAAATATACTTCATAAATTAACACTCCAAAAGCCCAGACATCACTTTTTGTTGAGAATTCAGATTCTTTTTGGATACATTCTGGGGCTAACCAGCTGTAACATGAAACCTTTTACCTAATTACTGAAAATAATAACTTACACAAGAGGTGCCTCTTTCAATGCTTCTTTAAATTTGGTCTCATTTGCTCCAAGTGTTCTACTTAATCCAAAATCAGCAATTTTGATAAACCCTTCAGCCGATATTAAACAATTTCTTGATGCCAAATCACGATGTATACATTTATGAGTATGTAAATAGCGCATTCCTCTTGCAGCATCAATCAAATAAGTCTGTTTTTCAAATTCCTCCATTTCATTTCCTCTTTTATACAAATGACTCTCTAAACTTCCTCCGTTACAATATTCCATACAAACCATAAATGGTGGTAAATCACATGCTAATCCGAATAATTTAATCACATTTACATGGTTATATGATATCATTATTTTAGCTTCATCGAATAGTTCTTTTTTTGTTTCCATAACAATTGCGGGATCAGGATGTTCTGTTTGTTTTGAGACTTTGATTGCCACAACATCTTTTCTTGCACCTCGTTTCAATGTTCCACGATAAACAATACAAAAGTTACCAGAACCAAGTCTGCCAGATTCTTCGTAATGAATTTCCGAATTCCGTAGTTGATATTTTGGTCTGTTCACAGATCGACCCAATCGAATTCCACATGCAAGACGATGAACCTGAAGTGAAGAAGAATTAATATTCGAAAAAGTAGTGAATAACTTACTCGATAGTAATTTATCATCTCTTCGAAAGTGTTAAATGCATGTGATTCAACAACTTTTTTGATTCCATCTTTTTCCATTGTTTCTTGTTTCAAAACAATCTGGCTATTTCGAAATGCGACTAAATAGTGATGAATATCATTCTCACAAACTTTGATACACAAATAAACTATCATTTTGATCTCATTTTTCAAAAACGAAGTTCGTAATAGAAATTCTCCAATCGATGCATCTTTCATTAATAATTGTGTGTCTTCTCTTGTTTGAACACCATGGTAAAATTTTAGTTTGGTTAAATCTGGATTTCCTTCACTTGCCTGAAAGTATTACACTTTGATTTTGAAAGATACACTTTGATTTTGATTTCTTACCGGTTGTGCAATCGATGAAGTCATAATATCGAAAAATCAGAAATGGTTGGATTTTGTTCGAATTCTACGCGTTAGTTTTTTTTAGTTCACGTGATTATTAATTTTTCTTTTTATTTTTTGTTCATCAATAAAATGTTCTCTGTTAAATAACTTTTTATTTTTATTTCAGTAATGCCCAAACCCAGCAATTCAACAATGAATAACAACAATTGCAACAAACTTCAAAAAATAAGTTCAACTGCACGAATCTCTAAAATTGCACCAAGAAATGGATGGTGTAATGATGAAATTGTGTTGAAAAGGCGAGAAAAGGTATCTTTGTGATTATTTAAACTTCTAGATGTAATTTTGAAATGAACTGAATTTTTTTAAAGGAAATTCAACGAGTCAAGGAGAAATTGGTGTATAAAAAGTATGTTGAAACTATTCCAAAAATCGATCGAATAAAAGGAATTCATCCAAGAACACCGAATAGAAACATTGATTATAGTAGAAGAAGTTGGGATGGACAAGTAAGTATTTTTGATTTGAACAAAAAAAATTTTTTGTAATAACTAAAAATAGAAATTATTTATTCAAAAATATAACATTTATTTAACATTAGGTGCAGGAGGAGCACTTAAATGTGCTTCCGAATCACCAGCAATAATATTACTAAAAGTTCTCCATTTCCATTTTGACCAAACTTCCGAGAAGTGCACTGTTAGTTCGAGTTTGTTTCTTGGTGTTAATAACCAAATTCCGACTGGTATTAGAAAACAATATTGTATTCCTAAAACTGTCGACATATCTGAATTGGCTAGGAAAGTTTTGTAATTTCCTTCTCCATATAAACTAATAGTGCAGAAATAGAAAAATGCGAGAACTTGAACACGAACAATACTTGGAACACTTTCCATCTAAAAAATGTTAGTTGAAAATAGGTCAAAGTTTTTAGTTTGCTCACCAAATGAATTTCCGAAATTCTTCTCATCAATAGACAACTACCTTTTGCAATTACAGCAGATCCTAACCCAATATAGCCAATTTCTGAAACATCGGTTTCAAATATATTTGTTTAAAAACAAGAAACAATTGTCTTACCTAGAGCCTTCAAATTGTTACACGAGTTTATACTTTCAACATAATGTGATGTTAGTTTAACCACAAACATGCTAACCATCAATAAAAATGAAGAAATCGATATAAGAAATATTCGACTGCGCGGCAGAAAACTGTCAATAATAATAGGATTGTACTCGATTTCTGGTAGTTTTTGAACTCACAACGCGAAAAGTATCATAATTATAATTGTAATACATGCTGAACCAGGTTTGAATAATTTTGTGTCAAAATATCCTAATGTATTGACTGAATTGATATCCGAATCAATGTATGCATCGATTTTTGAAATAATTGTGCTGCAAATCAAGATTTAAAATCGATTATGATTTTATCTTACCATAGAATCGAAGTCACAAACAGTTCATACATAATTATTCTAGTTTTCAATGTGTGCATAAATATTTTCATAATATCGTCACTTGGTTCTATTCGTTGAAATGCCACGCTATCAACAGCTGTTGCTGGGTCCAAACTTAGTTTTGCTAAAATAAAGAAAATTAATTGTGTTCTTTCGGAGAACTAATAAATTTTTACCATTTTTGACAATCCGTTGAATTAATTTTTCCAATCTGTTGAAATCACTCAATGTCAAAAGATTATAAATTGTATCACTCGTTTTTCTAAAAAAAAAAATAAAAGGTGATATTTTCCACAATCAAATATCTAAACTCACATTGATGTATAATAACACAAGAAAATCATAGTCAAAGCTGATGTATGGAAAAAGTACCAAATTCAATGTGAAATTGGCTAGTTTAATCAAACATAGTGCAGAAATTTCAGCAACAACCGAAGCTGAAAAATGGTGATAATCTTTTGTTCAACTTAAAAAATGCTCACAAATTTCAAACATTGCAAAAGCCAAAAGTCGATGATATTTCGGAACAGATTCGATTAAATAAACTTGAAAGAATATTCCGAGCATATGACTGAGAATTTGTAGGCCGAAAGTTCCGATATACCATAAACGAACTGTATGTGTCATGCAGAAAAAACAAATTGGTAGAAAGAAAACAATTATTCGCATTGATGTTTTATGACGAGTTCTGAATATAATTGAATGATTCTAAAAATTATTTGAATTTTCAATACAAACCCGATAAATGCTAGAGATAGAAATGGGCAAATAACATGAGCCAAATCATTTGTTGGTAGATCACCAGAAAATATTCTTGAGTTATGAGATACTTCTAACAAATCATCGTCATTTGTTGGTGTAACTTGCGTATAAACATTTGTGAGTTCATAGATCGATTCGGATGTTATTTTTGTCAATTTGTTAGAGAGAAATATTGCATTTAGAATAAACCAAAAGATGAAGTTGATGATACAAACATGGATAATCGTTTTTCTTGTTGGTGAATAATAAATTCCTGCAAAAAACGTGTAATCGAAAGTTTTGAATGAATTTAAAATCTCATACCAATATAATCGAATAATGTTTCAACCGTTTTGATTTTTCTTGTCTTGACATAAATCTTTTTCGAGCCAGTTTCTTTATCTCTCGGTTCATGAATAATTTCAGCAGATCCATCATCATCTTTATCAGAATCACTAATTTCTTGGCTTCCTCGTCTTCTTTTTATAATTTTTTGTTTTGTTTCACCTTCTTTCGAATTTTCAACCGATGTTTTTGATTTGGTATTTTTTCCAATATCCGTTTCCTTTGATGTTTCTTTTGATGGATTATTTGCTGACATTGTTACAAACTCGCTAGAATTCGTAACCTTTTCTTTTGATTTTGATCCAGTTTGTTTTTCATCTGATTTTGTTCCATTTTCAGCCGATTTTGATTTATCTTTTGAATTTGGCAATTTTATTCTGACAGATTTTGGCAATTTTGCTGATTTCTCTTTTTCGGCAGATTGTTTCAGAATACCTTTTTTCGATGTTGTCGATTTCAAATCTTTTTTCCGACTTTTAATGGTTTCTGGCGATGATGTGATATATACTTCTTTGGAATTATATCTTGACGGCTGATCCTTTTTCCGTTTTGATTTATTTTTCCTTGATGAAATAATTCGATTCGCATCTTCTTTTGATTTAGATTTAGATTTCAAAGATATACCATTTTCCATTGTTGTAATTAATAAAAATGAACAAATCTTTGTTGGAAAAAACAAGTTCGTGGATCACGTGAAAATACGTAAAAATATTATTTTGTGTTTCAATTTTTTTATTGCTGATTTTTTAAGTGTAGAGTATTTCGACTTTTCTTAGAATGAAAATAATTTATTATCAAATTGATTATGATCTCATTTGACAACAGGTGCTGGTGGAACTGTCATACGTGCTTCTTCTGTTCCAATGATAACATTCCTCAACTTTTTCCATTGCCATTTTGACCAAACTTCAGAGAAATAGACAACAATATCAGGTTCTTTTCTCGGAGTCAAAAGCCAAATTCCAATTGGTACACAAAATAAACATTGCATTCCAAACATATTTCCATTTATTGAACTATCTTGTAATGCACCAAAATCACCAACGATCAAATATTCGAAAAAACGACAAAATGCAAGTAATTGTAAACGAACAATACTTGGAACACTTTCGATCTAAAAAATGAATAAATTTAATTTGTTTTTTGAAATACTACAAATTTCTCTCACCAAATGCATTTCCAAATAAACTTTAATCATTTCGCAAATCCCGGCAACAACTCCTCCTAATATTGCACCATACCAGGGAATATTTGTATGTTTATCACCATCACACATATAAGCAGTATAACTATGTTCTTGTGTGTATTTGAAAACAAAATAAGATATGACTAGAAAGAATGATGATATTGATAATGGAATAATTCGGCATTTTGGTAGTATTCTAAAAATAAAAAGGAATTCTAAGAAACATGCAGAGAAATAAACAAACATTGAAAATGGAATCATAAATATTATAGCAATTGATATTGCCAGTGGAGTAATAATATATTTATCAAACATTGCCAAAGATGCTGCAGTTGATATTTCGTTTGAAACAATTGTGAAAATTTTAGTGCTCAATGAACAAACTAATGAACAAATAAAAAGTTCGTATACAATCAGTCGAGTTTTGGTTGCATGAACAAATATTTTCAAAATATCATCACTTGGTTCAATATTCTGAAATGCCATACCATCTACCACATTTGAAGGATCAATTTTCATATTTGCTGAAATAAAACAAATTATTATCATTATTAGGATTCTTTCATATTAAAGAAAAATCTTACTGTATTCAATAAAACGAGTAACACTTTTTTCAACTCGATTGAAATCGCTCAAAGTTAATAAGTTGTACATTGTATCATATGTGTTCCTAAAACAACAATTATTTATTGTCTAAAATATTCTTTGAAAACTTACAATGCAGTGTAATAACATATAACTATCAGAAATATTGTCGCTTGTTGGAAAAATACTTGGAGAAATTGAGCTGGTACCAAAGTGATATATAAATGAGCAGAAACAAGAGCTATCGCGGTGGCTGTAAGAAAATATTCATAATGTGAGTATGAGTTTTTCTGTGTAGGATTCATGTCACAAAGACAACTTACCAGCTTCTAAAAGAACCAATGCAATAACTCGATGATATTTTGGCACAGATTCAATCAAATAAACTTGGAAAATAAGAGTAAGAAGATGTTTCGATAGTTGAATACCAAAAATTCCAAAGTACCAAAGACATGAAATATGTGCAATAAAAAAACAATAGATTGGCAAACTGATTACCAAAATCTGTATGATCAATTTGTGTCGAGTTCTAAATATCAAAATTTATCGAGTCAGGAATTATTAGTTTCCGAATGTTTCTTACCCTATACATCCGATTGAAATAAATGCTCCAAAAATAATGGCAAGATCTGTGCTCGGAATAAATTCGGCTAAAAAGTTTGCATGTGAAATTAGATCGAGAATACTTGTTCCATTGACTGCTTCAACTATACCGTACATGTGCAATTTTTTGTACATATCTTTTTGTGAAAATTTCGATAAATTATTCATATCTCTTGCTGCTCTATACACAAATATAACGAAAAAGTGGATTATACATATTGGAATAATTGTTTTTCGAATATGTGGATAATGACAGCCTACAAATTTTTAAAATATTTCCGTTTTAATAACTTATCTTACCTATATAGCTGAAAAGGGTATTAATAGTTTTGATCCGTTTTGATTTCACAAATATTTTTTGTTTTCCATCATTTTCTTCTTTTCTTATATCACTTGGACGAAAATTGTCATCTTCTGCACTATTTTCGAGTTTCAATTTGCGTTTTTTGATAATTTTATAAGCCTTTTGAGTTTGATTGTTCATTGGTGTTTTTGTTTTTGATCTTCCATAATCACTCGATGGAGTTTTTGTTGGAGCTGAAGTTGACACCGATTTTCCTTGACTCATTACAGATCTGGATATATTTTGAAATATCGAAGCTCCTTTAGTAAGTGAATTCGTCATTTTTCTCTTCTCATTTGATTTGGAAGGTGTTCCAGCTGATGAAGGTGTATTCATAGATGACGGTGTTCCATTTGATGGTGTTTCTCTTGAAAGTGACGTTTTTTCGTTTGAAGGATAGATTAATTTCCTATTTGACTTTCTAGTTGAGTGGTTTGATCTCACTTTTCCAGTTGGTTTCATTTGATCCACATTTTGATCGGAACTAACTTTCCTTATATTCGATTGCAGCAAACTTTTTCTCGATTGTTTGTAAGCTTCAACAGATGATTTTGGTATAGAATTATTGATTTCTGGTGATTGACCATCTCCTGACACATTATTTGATTTAGAATTTGATATTAACGAAGAACTTCCTTTCATTTGATTTAATTATTTTTTCATAGATAGAAATGGCAGAATTCTAGTTGGCCAAAATCGTATCATTCCTAAAGGTCACGCTTTTATTGCTTAAATAATTTGTTCTGTGTGATAATTTTGAAAATGTTCAGAAAAATACTAATAACATCGTGAGAAAAATCTCAATGTTTAGAATTATAATTTAGAATTTCGTGGCTCAAATTCTTTAGAAATCTCAAGCTTTTCATTTTTATATCATTTTTATCGGGAAAAAAATAAATTAATATTTTATTGAAGAACAAGCCAATAAATGAGTAGAAAAAGTGATCGAGACATCAAAAATTGATATTTTATCGAATAATTTTGAATTTTGAGGCTCAAATTCTTTAAAAATCTCAATTTTTTCATTTTTATATCATTTTTATCGGGAAAAAAATGAATTAATATTTTATTGAAGAACAAGCCAATAAATGAGTAGAAAAAGTGATCGAGACATCAAAAATTGATATTTTATCGAATAATTTTGAATTTTGAGGCTCAAATTCTTTAAAAATCTCAATTTTTTCATTTTTATATCATTTTTATCGAGAAAAAAATAAATTAATATTTTATTGAAGAACAAGCCAATAAATGAGTAGAAAAAGTGATCGAGACATCAAAAATTGATATTTTATCGAATAATTTTGAATTTTGAGGCTCAAATTCTTTAAAAATCTCAATTTTTTCATTTTTATATCATTTTTATCGGGAAAAAAATAAATTAATATTTTATTGAAGAACAAGCCAATAAATGAGTAGAAAAAGTGATCGAGACATCAAAAATTGATATTTTATCGAATAATTTTGAATTTTGAGGCTCAAATTCTTTAAAAATCTCAATTTTTTCATTTTTATATCATTTTTATCGAGAAAAAAATAAATTAATATTTTATTGAAGAACAAGCCAATAAATGAGTAGAAAAAGTGATCGAGACATCAAAAATTGATATTTTATCGAATAATTTTGAATTTTGAGGCTCAAATTCTTTAAAAATCTCAATTTTTTCATTTTTATATCATTTTTATCGGGAAAAAAATAAATTAATATTTTATTGAAGAACAAGCCAATAAATGAGTAGAAAAAGTGATCGAGACATCAAAAATTGATATTTTATCGAATAATTTTGAATTTTGAGGCTCAAATTCTTTAAAAATCTCAATTTTTTCATTTTTATATCATTTTTATCGGGAAAAAAATAAATTAATATTTTATTGAAGAACAAGCCAATAAATGAGTAGAAAAAGTGATCGAGACATCAAAAATTGATATTTTATCGAATAATTTTGAATTTTGAGGCTCAAATTCTTTAAAAATCTCAATTTTTTCATTTTTATATCATTTTTATCGAGAAAAAAATAAATTAATATTTTATTGAAGAACAAGCCAATAAATGAGTAGAAAAAGTGATCGAGACATCAAAAATTGATATTTTATCGAATAATTTTGAATTTTGAGGCTCAAATTCTTTAAAAATCTCAATTTTTTCATTTTTATATCATTTTTATCGGGAAAAAAATAAATTAATATTTTATTGAAGAACAAGCCAATAAATGAGTAGAAAAAGTGATCGAGACATCAAAAATTGATATTTTATCGAATAATTTTGAATTTTGAGGCTCAAATTCTTTAAAAATCTCAATTTTTTCATTTTTATATCATTTTTATCGGGAAAAAAATAAATTAATATTTTATTGAAGAACAAGCCAATAAATGAGTAGAAAAAGTGATCGAGACATCAAAAATTGATATTTTATCGAATAATTTTGAATTTTGAGGCTCAAATTCTTTAAAAATCTCAATTTTTTCATTTTTATATCATTTTTATCGAGAAAAAAATAAATTAATATTTTATTGAAGAACAAGCCAATAAATGAGTAGAAAAAGTGATCGAGACATCAAAAATTGATATTTTATCGAATAATTTTGAATTTTGAGGCTCAAATTCTTTAAAAATCTCAATCTTTTCATTTTTATATCATTTTTATCGGGAAAAAAAAAATGAATTAATATTTTATTGAAGAACAAGCCCAATAAATGAGTAGAAAAAGTGATCGAGACATCAAAAATTGATATTTTATCGAATAATTTTGAATTTTGAGGCTCAAATTCTTTAAAAATCTCAATTTTTTTCATTTTTATATCATTTTTATCGGGAAAAAAATGAATTAATATTTTATTGAAGAACAAGCCAATAAATGAGTAGAAAAAGTGATCGAGACATCAAAAATTGAATAATTTTATCGAATAATTTTTTTTGAATTTTGAGGCTCAAATTCTTTAAAAATCTCAATTTTTTCATTTTTATATCATTTTTATCGAGAAAAAAATAAATTAATATTTTATTGAAGAACAACCCAATAAATGACTAGAAAAAGTGATCGAGACATCAAAAATTGATATTTTATCGAATAATTTTGAATTTTGAGGCTCAAATTCTTTAAAAATCTCAATTTTTTCATTTTTATATCATTTTTATCGGGAAAAAAATGAATTAATATTTTATTGAAGAACAACCCAATAAATGAGTAGAAAAAGTGATCGAGACATCAAAAATTGATATTTTATCGAATAATTTTGAATTTTGAGGCTCAATTTCTTTAGAAATCTCAAGTTTTTCATTTTTATATCATTTTTATATGTAAGAAACATCTCAAAATCCAACCAAACTTCCTATTTTTGCAGATGAAGAAATGGAAATTGAGTTTATACGATCTTGTTGGAGATATTCAAAATCAACCTTCGAAAAAAGATGAATCTGTGAGTTTGAAATTGGATGAAATTTCTCGAACAAAAATATTAAAAGATATGGATCTTATATGAACTTGTTTTCAAATTATTTATTTTAGTTTTCTATAAGAAAAATCACAGGTTTATAAGTTATAATAAGTTATATGTTAAATTAGCATCCATCGTTCTCAATATCTTTGTAGATTTGATAAATAATTGGTTTATAAACTTCGTCAGTTGCTCGAAGTCCAACAGCAAAATCATAATGACTGAAATGATCCAAATTGTTGGCTTCTTTTAACGCTGGTCCCATTCGTTTAATAATTATTTCATTAACATCTCGTTCATCGGTAACTCGATCATCATGACTGTAATATAGATATGTCGGAACATTAATTCTTCCAATATCCAATGCCGGTGCTTCAGTTTGTCCATAGATTTGAAGATTTCTTTTCGGTCCCAAATCGAGATGACGAATCTCATGATATTTGAAAATTTGTACCCAATGAAGAAGATTCAAAGTAGAAGTTGTTGATGGGAAATGACTGACAAATACTGGTATTCTTGTTTCATTCATTTGTCCTAATTTTTCTCTTCCTGCAGAAAGATAGAAAGCTGATGCACAGAAATGTGTTAAAAAGTGTTGTCCACAAACATCTGCAAGAGCTGAAACAATGGGTTTTGGAATGTTGATTGGGATAATTCCAAATCTTCCATCGAGTACAAATTGAATCAATCTTTGGATTTCGTGATTTTCAAGAAGTTCGAATGGTAAATCTGGTTTTATAAATCCAGCCGTTGGACCCATTGCGAAAAATGCGCGAATTTTGTTTTGCCAAGCTGGTTCAGCTTCCGCCAATCTCGCAAACATAACTGCAGTTCCTTGAGAATGTCCAACATAAAATAGATTTTCCTGGCCAGTTTCTTTCAAAACATATTCAATTTGTGATCGTAAATCCGAATGCGAATGATCATATAATGAGAAATTCCAAAATTGTTGTTCTTTTGGTGAGAAATGAGAATGATTTCTTCCATATTCAGTTCCTCTTACATTTCCCAACCAAACATCAAATCCAGCATCAGCGAATACATAAGCAGGACTTTGAGATGGAAGATTCAAAACAAATTCAAAAGATGATGCAAATAACCCATGCATAAAAAATACGACAGGTCTTTTTGAACATCCTCCAATTGTTCGACTGTCACGACCTTGTGGAATTCGATGAACTTGATTTGTATATCCATCTTGAGTTGTTACAAAATGTCTTTCAACTGGATAACCATAGTGAGAAATTATATCAACCTTTAAAAATTGAATCATGAATTATTTCAATTGCTCTGTCGACTTACGGTATCCAAATCTTCTTCGATTTCCCTGGTTGATCCACCAATTATAAATAAGAAGGCTAGTAATAATTCAAAGTGTCTCATTTCCTGATGAACAATGATAAACTGTAAGACAGTTTTATAGTCAGAAAATTTGCAGTCAAAACATGTTTATGTCATCAATAGTACGCTTGATTTATTGATAATAGTTTTGAACTCTTAAAGTTCTTGTTTTGTTGTGGTAACCGCAAACAGAAAAAATGTGCTCATTTCAGTTACGTCGTGATTATGCTCTTTTTATCAGCAAAAAATGTTCATGTTTTGAATACTTCCCTGTTCGTCTGTACTAAACAATATTTTGATATTTTGATGTTTGATTAGGAAGTTCATCAACTCAGGAGAACGACCGCGAGATCTGCGCGAAACGCGAACCCCAGAAGTCCGCTAAATCGCCGCGCATCCGCCGCGGTTTAGCGGTGTTGTTACAGCGTTTCGCGTAAATTTCGCGGTTTCATTATCGCGTTTCGCGTAAATTTCGCGGTGTCCTCTCAATTTCAAAACAAAATGTCATCATGATCGATCCTCACATTCAGGTGATCATCATTTGTATTTATCACACTCACCCAACCTCGAACCCACAGCCTCTCACCTCGAATACATTTGTTTTACCCATTTGACCATGCGCGCACGTGACGCGAAGAGCGAAATAGTTTTTTATATACCATGCTACTGCGCGAAAATGTCGCGAAACGCTCCAATTCGGTCGAGGAAGCCCGCGAAATTTCCGCGAAACGCGAAGTTCCCCGCAATTCGCGCAAATTTCGCGACGTCCAGTCGACCGAGTCCCAGATTGCGCGAGGTTTGTGCGAAACGCGTGATTCTCCCGCGAAGGTTGAGCGAATCGCAGAGACCCCGCTTTTCGCGCAGATTTCGCGGTCGTTCTCCTGAGAAGGTATAGAAAACATAGATTAGAGTTTGGATAGCTTCATGTATGGAATAAGGAATTTTGATTCTGACCTTATTTACCAAGAAAAATTCTGTAGTTCCAGAAAAAAATGGAAAAACATTATTTTGCAGAACTCGCTCAAAACTTTGTGGTAGCTTTTTCATTTTGTAAAAAAAACTTGGCTACTGTAATCTTTTTTTAATTTTTCATACTGTAGGTTCGGTTGTGAGGCTCGCCTTAAAGACCCTAAAATATTTTACCCATCTATGTTTTTCGAAAAAAATGGCTCACCTGGAATTCCAGGTATTGGGTGAGGTTGTTCCAGATAATTTTTTTTGGTTGTACAATATTTTATGCTTGAAATTTGTTGGAAACATACATTTTTCTGAAAATTTAATACGATCACCAAAAATATATGAAACTAATCAAAAAATTCATTCATTTTTTTTCAAAAATAAAATTTAGCATCCATTTTTCTGAATATCTTCACGAATTGTTTGAATAATTGGTCGATATACTTCATCATTCGCTCTCAGCCCAACAGCAAAATCGATATGAGTGAAATGATCCAAATTTGTATAATTTCTCAATCCAGGACCCATATGTTTCAAAATAATTTCTCTTACATCAACATCATCTGTTATAATATCATCATGACTGAAAAAAAGATAAGTGGGTGCTTCGATATTTGAAATATTTAAACGGGGTGCTTCTTTTTGACCGTATGCTTCAAGATTTCTTTCGGGACCAAGATCAAGATGTCGAAGTTCGTGATATTTGAATGTTTGAACCCAATGAAGAAGATTTAATGTAGAAGTTGTTGATGGAAAATGTTTGAGAATCACAGGAAGTCTTGTCTGCAAAATTATATTAATATGTTTTCAAACTTGATTTATTATAACTTACATCGTTTAATTGTGATAACTTTTCTCTTCCACCACCAATATCGAGAGCTGCTGAACAAATATGATTAATTTCAGCATTTCCACATGCTTCAGCTAATCGATCAATAAGTGGATGTGGTATTGTAATTGGAATTATTCCAAACTTCCCATCAAGAACAAATTGAATAAGTCGCTGAATATCTTCAATTTCTAACAAAAGAAAACTAGCTGTTGCTTTAACTGAGCCAGCAGATGGACCAAGTCCAAAAAATGCTCGAATTTTCTTTTGCCAAGCTGGTTCAGCTTCTGCCAATCTCGCAAACATAACTGTAGTTCCTTGAGAATGTCCAACATAAAACAGAGATTCTTGTCCTGTTTTTTCCAAAACATATTCGATTTGTGAAACAAGATCGGAATGAGCGTGATCATAGAATCTTCAAGAACACAGCATGTTTTTCTCTAAATTATTTTATTTTAGTAAACTTACGTGAAATTCCAGAATCGTCGATCATTAGTTTTTAATGTTGTATGATTTCTTCCATATTCCGTTCCTCTTACATTTCCCAACCAAACATCAAATCCAGCATCAGCGAATACATAAGCAGGACTTTGCGATGGAAGATTCATCAAAAATTCGTATGAAGAAGCAAAGAGACCATGTTGTAAAAACATTATCGGCCTTTTAGAATTGCATCCTTGAATTGGTCGATTATCTCTTCCAAATGGAATTCTTTGGATTTGATTAATATATCCATCTGGAGTTTGAACATAATGTTTTTCAGCTGGATACAAATTATATTCAATAGATTCAGCAGCATCAAGACTTTCTTCAGGTTCTGTTGCAAAGACTACAGTAATAATCAGGCAAATAATAAATTTCATTTTTTTTGTAGAATGAGACAAAACAAGAGATTTTAAAAAGTTCTTTCACTTTATCAGTGTGCACTATTAAGTTTGTTGTTTTTGTTTTTTGAAGACACGTGAAAAGTTGGAAATGGTTCGAAACTCATTAATAAGTACACAGAAATATTGTCAAAATCTTTTTCTTTTTCAAAAATAGAGAAGTTCACACGTGGAATCGAATGATTGCGGCCTGAATGGGCAAAATATTCTCATAAAAAAAAGTTTAAAAAAATAGATTTTTCAGAAATTTTTTCCACGTTAATTTTCATGATTTTTGGAAGCTTCCATCGTTTTCCTCTCGTGAAAACAATCATTTTTGATTTTTTCAATCATGAAAAAAGGTAAACTTTAACATAAGTTCCGATTGATCTAAAAAATGTCACTGTGTGCATTCAAAGGCGCATACCGTACCCCCGAAATTTTTTAGGTCAACATTTTGTGTGGATTTTTGTCCTGGGTGCTGATGTAGCTGTCAAAGAGAATTTGGTACTTTCTATACAAAATTATTTGATGATTTTATGTTCAATAATTTTAAAAATCTTCCGTCAGAGACACATTTTGAATCTTGAACTCTACAGACAAAGAACAATAATAAATCGGCCGAGTTCCTGGTCTTTGCTTTTCATTTTCGTTGTCATTTGATTTTTAGTAATAATTTATCAAAGTTGAGATATTCCACATTTCTTCTTTTTTTTTGTTCATTATCAATTATTTTACAATCAATTTTCTATTTTTATCGAAAAAATCTTTTGCTCTTTCATGCAATCAATTTTCTATATTTTAATTTTCATTTCGATTGTTCAATCAAAAAATATAACAAATCGATTATATAATCCATTAGTTTGTTATGTTGAACAAGAAGGAATTCTGAATAATAAAGAATATAGAGAAGAACAACATCATGAACCATGTGGACCTGAAACTAAATGGTGCCAAAAAATAACAGCAAATTACAGTGAGTTTTTTTTCAATTATTAATTAGTTCTCCAAAACAAAATACAATGGGAAATTTTATTTTGATTATTTTGAACTTATAAAAAATTGAAGACCAATAACAAAGTTTTATGTTTTTTTGCAGTCAATGCTCATAATGAACGAACTCAGATTGTTTTGAAAGGATGTGATACTGTATCAATTTTGCCTGATTTTACTGGAATTGGATGTCATGGAAATGGATGTAGTGAAAGAACTTATGAAGATGAAATATATACAGTTTGTTGTTGTAATACAGAAACCTGTAATTCTCAAAACTCATATTTTTCTTTATTTACTTCTTTATTCCTCATCATTTTTATATTGTTCATAGACGTTTGATTTTTTTCGAATTCTAAGAATTTACGGCATTTTTTTCAAGAATTCATTCCTCCTTCCTTTTTTCTTTGACAGCTGCAAATAAAAATATTTCCATTTTCCGGTAAATGAAATTTACCTGTTAGTCTAATCTTTTGTCTTTATGCATTTTTCAGATATGTTATATTCTGGAATTTCTACAATTTCAGAATTACTCACTCTATTTTTAATATACTGTATTATTGCGAAATCGACAGATGAATTAAAAATTTATAAAACATCATTGTTGAAACTTGCACTTTCAAAATTATTTTTCGGTTTTTCTGTTGCAGTTTTGGTTTCACCGGATTTATTATGCCCATTGCCTTTAGCAATTGTAAGAAGTCCAATTGGAACATTGAGTCAAACATGGGCTTTTTGGATGGTAAGAAAAATTAATATTCTAGTTTTCAATATCTTTTTAAAGATTTTTGTTTTGATATTCGCAAGTATATCTGTTTTTATGTCAATTAATGATTGCTGTTTTTTCCGACTCGCCATATTTTTTCAACGTCGAAATCTCCTTCGAAAACTTCGAACAAAATCAGCTATTTTCATTTGGAGTTTAATAACAATTACAATATCTTGTGTTTTTCAAAACAGTCTCGAATTCGAAAAAAGTAATATATTTTATTTCTACTTTCATTTTTCCTATATTCTTTTATTCGCTTTTTTATTACTAATTAGTATTCATATTTTGAATTTCATATCAATGAAAATTGTGTGGAGAAATATAAATAATAGAAAGAATATAATGTCAGCTCGAAGTTTTGCAAGTCATCGAAGTTTGACGCTTTTTGCATGGCTACAGGTGATAACAAAAGATCTCTGAAATACATTTTCAGTTTTTTTTTCAGAATATTTATCCAATAATCGTTGTTACTGTACCAATTATTATAGTTTCTTTCTCATTTTCTATGAAATATGAATCTGAAACATTTGCCTTTTTCATAAAACATCTTGTAATGTTTGCCACAGTCATTTATCCAACAATCAGTGTTATATCAAGGTTTAATTTACTTAAATGGCTCGGCAACTCAGAAATAAACATGGTCTAAAATGAAAGATATTCATCTCTAGATTGCCCCTATCTATATTACTTACAAGTTGCGAAAAGTCATTTACGTTTTTATAAATACTGGCCAAAACCTTTTGAGAAATGGAGGGACTAGTAAATTTCTAGTCCCTATAGTTATTTTTCCTAACCAATCATTTCTCAAGTTTTTTCCTCGGGCTCTATAAAATCGAAAAAGCCTTTCCGCAACTTTCAATATATATGATCTAGTGATGAATATCTTTCAATTTAGACCATGTTTATTTCTGGGTTGTCGGGCCATTTAAATGTCATCAAATATCATTATTGTTTTTTTTTTCAGTTTCATACTTATAACACCATACAGGTGCTTTTTGAATTCTTTGATTTTCCGCCTACGTCGTAGACACATATCAAGTGTTGTTGCACCAACAAGGAAGAAAAATTCATTTGATAATTGGATTTAGTCGACAATTTGGTATTTATTCATTTTTTTTGAGTAAATTCATTTTTTTCGAATAAAACGATTTCAGAAAACTTTACTTAAAAAATACTGTGGTCAACTTGAATTGGAAACTAAAAACAAAAAAACAAGAAAAAACATCTTCGCGTTGAGACCCATTATACGCTTGTCATGTTCCTTCAACGAACACACACACCGTAATTCTGTGTTTCCAATTTTTTCATTTTGTTTTTTGTTTTCGTTTTGTTTCATTTTCATCCTCCATCCTCCATCCGTGATTCATCGAGTTCCCGTCTTTTCATGACAACTATTTATCTTCGTTACCCACTATTTCAAACATATTTCAGATGGGTACTTGTCAAATGGATACTGATGATGTAGATCTAGAAAATGGTTCTGATTGGACAGATTATGGAGGAACAGAAGTTGAGATCAAAAAAGAAGTCTTCGAGAACGACGAAATGGAAAACAAAGAATTCAATTTGGAAGAATACGAAGAATTCGATATTGTTTCAATTGGTATTTTGACAAGCTAGATTAACAACTTGAGCAATTTCGCTTTATTTTTCAGAAGAAGTAACCATCGAAGTTTTGGCAGCTCGTATAAGGCGATTACTTCAAGAAGTAATCAATCGAGGAATTTCAATTGCCAGTCAACTGTTTGATGTTGCTGCAAAGATCATTTACAGAGTAAGATGAACATGTTTTCCTTCTGAAATACTTAATCATGTCATATTTTTAGTCGACAATTCTCGAGGAATCTGAAAGTAATCCTGTGACATCAACAATTATTCAAGGAACTGTAATGATTATTCTTTCAAGTGAAGAAAGAGATGAAGAAAGTAGTACGGCAGAAAAGAATATTATGATGTTTGTTACAAAACTTGCAGTTTTTTCGAAATCTCAAAAATGTGATGAACTTTTGAAACAACTCATCATTATAATCGACAAGTTTTTCTATCATCCTGATTCAAAAATTCGTCAACGAATTTATAACATGATTGGAATGCTACTCGTAGAAAGTAATAATATTGTTGAAGTTGAAAATGATGAAGCTGATAATGAATATATGTTTGGAGATGATGATATGAGTCAAAAAAGTGAAAATAATTCGAAATTGATTGAAGATGCAATTATCGATCGATGGGCTCAAAAACTTGGTTCGAGTGTTTTGGACAAATCACCATTTGTTCGATCGATGGCCTTGTTTGCACTTTCTCAAATTGATCATCAAAAAATGATAAAAGATCGAAATGGAAATGAATTTTGTGTGAATCAGAGTTAGTTAAAATTTCTTGTTTTGGGTTTCAAATTTACTCTTTTTCCAGTTATTTCAAGAAGTCTTTCGGATATCGATGAAAATGTGAGAAGAACTGCTGTCAAATGTATTCATATAGTCACATCAGATGATATTGATAAATGTATGAATTTCATAGAAATGTCTACAGAAAATAAGGTTTGTTCAGAAAAAAAACACGAAATAAATAAGTAAATTTTTGGAACGTGACCTTTCTAGATAAATTTGAAAAAAATTGAAATGTTTTATCCGATAAACATTTCTGGCAAAAATAATTCTAGATTCGACATTTGATGGTTGTTCGAATGGCATCTTCAATCCACCTTTTGTCATTTTCAGAATCTCAAAGATTCAGACTAATCAATATTTTGAGAAGAAGTGACAGTGGTAAGTCTGTTATTGATAAATTATAGCACCATAAAATTAATGTCCGCAATTTTTCTAGCAAGAATTCAAGATGTAATTCATCAACAACTTGTTGAATCTTGGTTAAAAGATGCTTCGGAAGCTATATGTGGTCTCAGTTTGTTCAAAAATTTTGAAATTCACAATACTCAGGAACAAGTTCGCTTTGATGATTCGGAAGTTGTATTTCCAAGTATTATTCTTGAATATCTCAATCCAATGATAGATCCTGAAGCCACCTCGATTTTTGTTCGTTGATTTAAAATGTTGATTTAAAAAGAAAAATGATTTTTTTTAAATTTTCAGCTAAAATTTGCGATAACTCGATACATTCGAGCAACTACTGGAAAAGAAAGCAATGTTATTGATTTCGAAGCATTTTTGAAATTATTGACAGATTTTGGAGCGAAGAAATGTAATTTGTTAGGAATAATGACAAGAACGGTTTTCAAATTGATTCCTGAAACAGAAAAGTTTGTTTTGAATACGGCAGAATTCATTCAAAACGCAATTCAATTGAATTTTCAGAGAGGAAAATATAAGTGATGTAGAATGGATAAAACAATCATATTATCGTGTTTTTATTCTCCGACATATGCTTGATGTTGTTTTCCAACTCACAAATGATGTTTCAATTCGTGATCGAACTCTTCGTTTTCTTGTTCTTGGCATAAATCCAATGAGAAAACATATCGAACAATTTTGTGACCGATATTTCAATCAAACTGGACTTGTTGAAGAAATAGGAGATTCTATGGAACATTTGATTGCAAATGTTTTACATATCTTCGATGTTATCGTCAATGAAAATCACGATAGTTTTGAGATGTAAGATCTATACATTTTTCAATCAAAAATCTATTTTCATTTAGAACCGTTTACAAAAATCTTTTGGAAACATTATTGAGCAATTCAAGAATTCAATTCTCACCAGAATTTATTCAAATTTTAACGACGAAATATATTGAATTGAATGAAGATGTTGAAATAGTTTGTGATTGGACTTGTTATACTGCAAATGAAGTTGTTATGAAAAATGAAGTTGGATTACCGATTAGCGATGATTTACAGGTTTTTTTTAAATTTAATTCTATAGACATATAATACATAGTTTTATCAGATTGCTCTCGCTGATGATTTGATTCTTGAATGTCAATTAAAACGATGTACTGCAATGTTTTTGGCACTCTGTAAACATCCAAAAGTTGTTAAATGTACCACTATGATGTCATCAGTTTTCAAAGTCTTGGTAAATACTTTTTTAAGATTGAGAAAAATAGGAATTTTAAAAATTTTCAGTTACCAAGTCTTCTTTCGAATAAAAACGAAGAAATCAAATTCGATGGAATCGAACTCATTGGATATTCAAGTATTATTGATTTCGAAAATGCAGTTCCATATCTGAAACTGTGCCCACTTCTTCTAACTTCATCGAGAAATGATCGAGAAAAAGCAGTTTATTTGAATGTTTTGACATGTGTTGTCAAAAAATTGGGATTTCGAAAAGTTTCCGATGCAATTTTTGGTGATTCAGATACTAAGTTGGAAAACATTTTGGAAGATGAATATAGTAAACTTAAAAATGGGACAATTGAGAAATGCCAAGCTTCAAGAGATATTTTAAGCATGTTGACATCGGAAGTTTATTTTTGGCCAAGAATGTTAGCGAATATTATGAAAGTGTTAGTTTCAATTGCTAGTTTTATAAATGTTCAATAATTTTTTGCAGAGTTTTCTCGAAAAAGATGGAATATTATAAACTTCCTCGATTATTCAACAAATTTCTCAATACTTCAATGAAATCTCTTCGTAATCGAGTTCATTTGATGAGATCATTTCTATTTTGTGTGACAGAATTTGACAATGATTTTCAAATTGAATTGATGAGCAGATGTGTTTTTCAACATTTTGAGACTTTTTCAAATGTTGACATGGAAGATGTAAGTGGATTATTCATTCGAAAGTTATCAAAAAATATTTATATTACAGATAAACTCGGAAAAATCTGAATTTTCAATTGAAGCAGAATTGTGTCGAAGATTGATTCGAAAATCAATAAATGATCCCAGAGCAACTTTTGTTAAACCAATATTCAGCGAATTTTCTACTCAACTCAATATAGATTTCATTCCACTTGAAAAATTGAAGGAAATTCAAGATTTGGCAACTCGAGCTGCTTACGTAAGTTTTGGGATTTTAAAAAATGAATATAATCTATATTTTTAATTTTTCAGGAAGCTGAAGAGTTTCATATTCGAGCAGCACTTTCACTTATTAAAAAGTTTGTTGCGAAATGTGAAAAAACAATAAAAATCAAGAAACGAGTCGAAAGAATGAAGAATGGAGGTGATGAAAATGAAAGTGATAATGAAGAACCAAAAAAGAAACGATTGAGATATGCAAAAGAAGTAAAAGAAGAAGAAATTAATGAAGAATGGGATTTGGAAAATGAAAATGAGGAAATTGTTATATTGGATTCAGATGATGATATTGATAATGAACCTGTATATGTTCCAAGATCAACAAAATCGAGGAAAAGAAAATTTATTGAAGAAGGTTAGTTTTGGGAGGTTTTTTTTACATTGGATTGGGTATAATGGAGAAATAGTATGCATTTAAAAATCCCAAATTTTGAATGGTGTCAAAATTGACTCACAGCACCAAATTTCGAAATACCCTCAAATTTATTTGAGATAAAACTTAAGATTTTTAAAGAACCTTTAGAGGGGGTCTCTAAATGTATGTGTTTAGGTGACATAAAAGAAGAAGTCGAAAACATGGAAATTTAGTGTGTTCCAAACCGTTTTTATTGCGTTTAGTTAGTTTTGTTTCTGTGTCACATTTCCTTGTTTAATAAGCAATCATGTATCATCACTATGTTATATAATTTATTTATCTTGTAAATAATGTTCTTTGTTGGATGAATTCATTGTTTCATACACTTTATTATATTTACAAATTGATTCTGGAAATTTATCACCAAACTTTACACTTTTTCACCGGATTCATATTTGATCCAAGTTTGCATTGAAATGCTTCAGCAAATTCGGGTTGATTTGAGAATACCGTATTTATCCGCCATTTTTCTGGTGAATGAACATCGGAATACAATCGAGATAATATTTGTTGAGGGCGAATTTTGCTGCACCAAACATACGCATTTGAAATAAAGAATAGTTGAAGTGGGGATTTCGTTTCGAGACCTCGAATTTTTTCGAGATTTGTTGGAGGTGGAAGTTTTTTGAAAGCTTGAATTGCTGCACGAATTCCTCCATTATCAGCAATATTTTCATTGAGAGTTAGACGACCATCAATCTGTCAGTTTACTTTAATTGCTTCAAACTGTTTTTTTTTGCAAACTCACAGTTAGATTTGTTGTATCAACAGTTATATTTGAATATTGATCGATAAAACATTTTGATAAATTCATAAATGTTTTCATTGTTGTTGTATCCCACCAATTTTTTCGATTTCCTAATTTATCATAATCAGCACCAGAAATATCGAAACCATGTGTTATTTCATGACCGATTGCAATACCAATGGCTCCATAATTTATCGAGCTAGAAATAAGAACTTTTAGGGAATGGGAGAGTAAAGCGAGGAATAGAGTTCTTTTTTTCCGAAGTATATAATTCACAGAGAAAGTCTTAAACTTTGAAATTTTCATGAAATATTATTATCTTTCAAGTAAAATTCCAGAGAGTGTTTTTGTTATGAAATTTCCGTAAAACATCCAAATAGGCTAACCTTGGTAAACTTAAATTAAAATAAGGAGATTGTAAAATAGCAGCAGTTAATGCAATACTATTACTTGTTGGATCATAAAATGCATTAACATCGGTCGATGGAAATTCGAATTCTTGAATTGATCTTGTTGTATTTAATCGTGATAATATAACATTTTGTGTCCATTGTTGTATTTTCAACATACTCGTATAATAAGTGTCATTTTCTTCCAAACTCAATTTCTCATATTTTTTAGCAATCCACGTGGTATTGAATATCTGATCATTTAATCCAATGAACTTTTTCATAGAATGTAATTTTTCCAAAGCAGCTGATTTTGTTGATTTATCCATCCATGTATTATTTATCAACATATTTTCAAAACTTTCAACAATATTAGTAACCATTTCTGTTACTTCTTGTCTTGTCGAAGTTGGAAAATATTTTTGAACATAAATTTGAGCAACTAAATCATAAAATATTGTGCTTGTTGTTGACATACAATCTTTTTCTTTGCTTTGTGTTTTTGCACCAGAAACAGCAACATTATATCCTTGCATTACTTCTTGATATCGATAATCGAAAAATTCACCAAAATACATAATTGCTTCCCAATCAAGATAATATTCAAGTGTTGTTTGATTTATTGTCTTCAACATTTTATCAATTCTCATCAGTCCTTCTTCGTCAATTATTTGAATTTCAATTGTTTTAAGTAGATCAAGTAATTTGGAATCTTTGAAACTTGAAAAATATCGATCCCATTCGAGCTGAAAACATTCAGAATTTGGCTATTAAAGGGAGAGCTTTTCAGTCCTTACACTTGTAAACAATGAATTCAAATCTGAAAATGTTGACATTGTTGTTGTTTTATTATATTGATCAAAATATGCAATTTGTGCCAATTGTTTATCAACTTCAAAAAATGCTTCAATTCTCGCTTCATATTCTTCTGCTTTTCCTCCAAATACTTTTCCATCAACGTCATCAGCTTGAATTAAATCCAAAAGTTGACCGAGAAATTGGCGCATTGCCAAATATTCATGACGATATTCTCGTTTTGAATAAGCATTGTGACTGAGAGTTGGATGACTTGGCATTATCTGAGTTAAAAGAATTACATTTGAATTGAATATAAATAATCTCACTTGTAAAACTCTCAAACTCGAATTATATTCATTTATTCCAACTGAAAGATCAACGAAAAAATTCATCGGTCGAAATTCGATCATCCAATCAGTCAATGTGGAATTCTTCTTTAAACCGTGAACTTTTCTGAAATTTGTGTTTACATTAAAAAAATCCTTTATTCAAAAAGAGATTACTCACGCCAGTTGTAGCAACAACATTTCGTATGCTTTATTGTCTGGTGATTTTTTATGTTTCATACATTTTCCATAAAATTTATGAACAGTTTTTTGTTCTTCTGTTGTGTCAAGAGTATAATCGCTTTCGAGAATTTCTGTAATTATTTATTTGTTGTTTTGGAATTTATGTGTTGCGTTCAGTTTTGAAAAAAGAACAACCTTGAATTTGTGAATGAACTCGTTGTGTTAATAAATCCATATGACCAACAGATGTTTCATCATCCGAAATATTATTTGAATCAATCCATCGATGACAAACATGTTCATAAAAATCATCGCAAGGATCAATATCATTATCAAGCATCTCGGCTAATTCAGGATATTCGAAAATATATTCATTTTTTGGTGTTGATGTTATTTCTGAACTTTTTTGAACTTTGAATAATTATTGGAAAATAGAAAAAAAGGGCATTTTGTTTTTATGGTTGGATGGGTGAATGAATGAAACTGATGTTTTTAATTGCAGCATGTTTTTTTTGTTTGATTGGTCATAGAACAAAATGTTTCGAAATTATCTCACCTTTTTGATGTTCTTCTTCCACAATACTATTTCCATTTATACTCATTTCATCAAATTCAATTTTTCCATTTTGAACATTCAGATTTTTAAAATGAAAACTGACATTATCTGATCGAAAATTGATACCCTCCAAAATCGAATTCAAATCAATTTGCACATTTTGACATTTTCCACCGAAAATTAGTAAAAATATCAAGAGAAAAACTGGGAACATAACAATAAATAATAATAGGCCTAAGATAGCGTGAACACGTATTTTGAGATGTTGTAGTTTTCGAATACCAAAAAATATACAGAAAAAATAATAGCGCAAAGTTTTTGTGTGAAAGAGTTACTAGTTTTTGTTCGAATAATGGGTGGAGACTATTTTGTCATCAAAAGACGGCCAGAAAAAATTGGAGGGATTTTGAAAAAGACTATTGAATATATTGAACAATTTATGTGAGGTTGAAACACAACAAAATTGTGTGACTCATTAATCACTTCAACTTTTTTTTGACGGATGGGATTTTCAATATCTTCTTGATTTTTATATATCGAAAAAATAGAAAGTATTTTTCAATGATCAACAAGCTCTCAAAGAGTCAAAGACTTGTTTAGAATAGTACAGTAATCACGTTGTTTCTTCAGATCTTTCCGGGTTCGAAAAATGGTGGAACATTTTAGCAAATTCTAAATGTGACCTGACATGATTTTTGAAAATTATTGTTTCAAAAATCAATTTTCGTAAAAAATAGTCTGACATAACAGCGCCTGATGTCATCTTCAAAGTATTTATTGAACAATTATTGTTTCAAAATTTAGGCACGAAAAAGCACTAATCAAAGGCGCCCAGGAATTTCAAAATTTTCCGATTTTTGGGTCAGATATTTACTACAATTGATTTAAAAAAAATATCAACAAAAAATGCATAGTTCCTTGTTCATTATTTTTCGTCGTTCAATTTTCAAAAATTGTTCAAGTTTTCTTCCGAATTATTTCTTGATTCCAGGCAATTTATAGTTTCTGCCCTCTAATTCCTAAAGTACTTTCTTTTTTCGACGAATGACTAACAATGTGTTCTTTTATATTTACACGAAAAAATACACAATCGATTATTATTATACTTTTTAACAATAACAAAAATACAAAAAAAAAGTAAAAACAACCTCGTTTTCAAGAAAAATGCAACACGCAAAATGAGAAGGGGAAAAAGTTTGGATAATTCTATTTTTGTAAAGAAGAATTTGAGGAGGAGGTAGAAGGCGAAGATTGTGACGACAAATGAAGAAATGCTCGACGGAATTTTCGAATTAATAACATACTAATTAACGGAGTTATAAATACACATGAAAATGTTATCATATAACCCATGTTTTTCTTGAAATTTGATTGCTCTAATTGTCCTGCAAATCCTGAAATAGTTGTATGTTTATATTGAAAGAAAAACAAATAGAAAAATTTACTTGATAGAAGAACTCGATATTGTCGAATTGATAACGGAGTTTGGAAAAATATATGGGTTATACTCATTATCAAAATAATCCAAGATTTTTTCAATGTTTTCGAAAGTCTCAATTTTTCCATTATCAATGAGATAATATTTACAATAAGACTGAACATTAGAATTGAATGATTTACGATCATCTGAAATTTAAAAAAAAATAATTTGGGAATTCATTTTGAATTGAGATTCACAAACCGATACAGCAAAAACATAATAAGACGATATGAATCTCGAACAAATATCATTCATTGTTATATTTCCTTCGATTATATGTCCTAACACAAAAAATAGTTCGAAAAATGTTAGACATATTTGAATAGCCACTAAAGTTTCAAAATTCAATGGTTTCTTTCTGAATAACAATACAATTTGATTGATTGAAACAGGAAAAATAACAAGAGTCGCTGAATGGAATGTTGATATAACAATATGTCGAAGTATTGTGCATGATAAAACAGATGAATAATATGGAACATGTTCGAAAAGTAGATTTATAGTTTGCCACGTTGCAAAAATGTAGAATGGCCAATAAAGAAAATGTGAAGCAAATGTGATGAATGTTATTGAATGCTGAAATTAAATCGAATAAAAATGGATCATTCGAAAAATCGGGCTCGTAACACTATGTTCTGTTATTATGTAACGTAGATCGATTTCTCGATAGACACACATTTTTATATTCAAATATTCAAAAAACTTACTGAATATTCAAACATCAATTTCTTATTTGACCAAAGAAATAAGCAAAGCAAAAATGAGGCAAAAAGTGAAAATGAATTGATAGACCATTCAATAATTAATCGATTTGAATGTTCAATTGATGTATAAGTTGGTTCAAATATTTCATCCCATCCTGTTTTATCACGAATTCTTACCGCTCCATTATATTTTTCATCAATTGATCGAAATATATAGGGATAAAGATCAACAACTCCAACATGCGATTCGTTTGACATTATTTGATGATTATAATGGTATTTTTAATTTTATTTTGAAAATGCGTATGTCATACATACTGTTTTTATAATGGTTTATGCGGAGGTGGATGGATTAGAGTGGGTGGAAATAATACATTTGAATTTTTATATACGATCTTTCGATCTTCTCAATAAATGGATTATTTATATCATGCAGATTTGTATTGAATTGAGTTTGATGTTCAAAAAACTTTATGTGAAATATGTACAATTTTAAAATTATATTGGGAAACGTTATCATTAATTTTCTTGTTTTAAGTTATCCTTTTCTGTTGTTTTTTTGTGATTATGTCTATGGCGACCAGCTCCAATCATATTACTTCCTCGAATATATTCTGGACCTTCAGGTTCAGATTTTTCACTTTTTTGTTGTTCTTGATTTGTGGCACTTCTGTAATTATTATTCTGATTTATTTGAAAAATACGAAGAGGTGTATCTCATGAAAACATTTTAATTTCAGTTTCGACACGCAACTGAAATTATAATTACGCTAGACCTTGATAAAAATAAATTACAGAAATGTAATTTCAAACCACATTTGATAATCTAACGAAATCCCTCCACGTAAAAGTTGTTTAAAAAATATTTTTTATTTATTTAATCCAAAATAAAAATAGAATAGTTAATTTCAAATTAAATTTTCATGAAATGATGTAATGAAAAAAATTATTTCCACGTGACCCAACATTTTTTTGAATTTTTAAATATCATTTCGAAAATGTTTTCTATTCAATTTTTTTCACTTACCGTTTTTCTTGATTTTTATCAGCCATTGTCGAGAATATACAAAAAGTGATAATCAATGTGAAAACTAGGAAAAGTCGATGATTCATTTTTAAAAAGAGAGAATGTGAAAAGTTGAATGATAAGAAAGACAAATATATAGATATTTTTGTGGTCAGTTGTTTGCTTTTATTTCTTCAAATGACTCATTTTTAATTAGCGCGAACGAAACAATTGTGTTCCGACGAAACACTGAGAATCGCGTGATCTCTTTCTTTTTTCTTTGAAAAAAAAACATTCAAGAAAAATTTTAAAAATGAATCACTTTATTTTTTCATAACGAGAAAAACTTTAACAACCCGTAAAATTATATCAAAATAGAGATCTTGCAAAATAAAAAAAATAAAAATTTAAAAAATATTCCAAAATTAGTTAAAGAAAGACACTTTGAGCATGATATTTTTGGATATTTCGAAATCATTTCACTTTAGAAAAATGTGAAAAAGAACAAAAGTAAAAATATGGATATTCGAAAAATCGAAGAGGATGAAGAAGTATGATAAGTATTACATTTGTTACCATAACATGAACAAAGATGAACATCTCCGATTGCTGGAGGATCACTTGATTTTGCTGGATTGAAAAGGGCTGATCGGCTGAGAGTTCGACAATGATTCTGAAACAAAAACATGTTTTGTTTGAAAAAAAAACAAAAAATGAAAAGAAAGTTTACCTTTTGGTGTGCATTTTGATGAAATCGATGTGTTCCTAATGCTGTTTGATTAAAGCCATTTCTTAATACTTTATCCATACATCCCCGTATATGTTTATAGCCAATTAATACACCAGCTTCAATATCTGGTTCCATCATTGAAATACAAACACTGCTACATAAAACTATTGGAATTCCTTGTTCATTGTATGGATCACGGCAACGATCAGTGAATACCTAAATTTGTTTTTATGATTTATCTTGAACATGTTACTTTTTCTGTAGTGTTTGGCGCTAATTTTCCCGAAGGAATCTGATGAAAACTGAAGTCAGAATTCGTAATTTTGTGAACAATTTTTGAGTTTTTCAAATAGAGAAGTGTATTCTACGATTTTACCATTTCCTTTTTTTCGTTATAATTTTCAAAAAATTACCTTTGGCCAAACATATGTTGCTTGTAAATATCTCCAGCTCATTTGATACGACATTGACATACAAGAATAGCATTCAATCTGTCTATTTGGTGAAACTGCTGGTGTACCTAGAAAAATAAATTTTGCTTATTTTTACACATCTAATATCCCAAATTCCATCAATTTGTGTTTTTTTTTACCATAATTTTGATTTCTTCTTGGACTTCCAAATCCATCGTCAAAAGACGCCAAAACGATACATATTTTGAATATGAAGAAAATTAGAAATGGCAACATTTTCAGACTTTGAACATCTTAATATGAAAAGTTTTTGAAAATGAAAATAAAAGAAAATCGATAAAAAGAAGAAGACAGGTGTCAAATTGATATAATTATAATGGATGGATTATTCATTTATGAGATAAAGTTAGAATGAAAATGAACAGTTGGTTTTGAAGGATAAAAAAATTAGAAAGAAAAACAGAAGATTTGGAGAACTAATTTATTGAAAATCGTTTTAGAAATTGATTTATTGAAGAATTTTTATTTGATTTTTTGAAAAAGTTCTATTTTATTTTATTTTGGAAGAGAATATAAAATAGAAACAAAAAATAGATCAAGAAAATCTAATAAAATTTGAAATATTTTATGTGTTTTGTGCCTCATCACATTAACACATTTTGATTTATATCTAGAAATGTAACATCTTTAGAGAAGATTTTTTGGAGAAAACTTCTCGAAAAGTTTTTTATCCTCATTTTTTTTTCTGGTGTAAAACGAGACAATGATTGTCTTAGTGTGGTGTATAACTGGGTGGCTTGTTTGAAATAAAAAGATCCCTTGAGAATTATCTCAAAATCTCCTTCCTTTTTCTCATATTTTTCCACCGGATATCTACGAAAAGTATCTGCTGAATACATGTTCATAGATAACAACCAAAAAAAGAACTAACGAGTCCTTAAAAATATCTCGTTGACATCAAAATGATCCCCGAAAAAAGTATTTTTCAAGGATAATAAATCAAAAATCTACTAATTTCTACCGCATCTTCAACTTCTACCATATCCCTTGTCAACATTTCTGAGTTTCCCTAATTACAACACTATTTCCAGTTGACAATGACTGATTAACATTACATCAAAAGTGTAAGATGTTGCCGCCCAGGAAAATTGGAAGAGAAGGCGAGTGAAGGAAAGGAATTGAGCAGGAAAATACGGTAGCTGTCTGGAGGGTATATTTTGAAGTTTCATTATGAAAAAGCCCTTTTGAGGCCGATTTCAAGAAAAATGATAAGCATTTTCAGACTTAGTTACATATATAAAAACTGGCAACTTTTGAATCGGATTAAATATTCTGGATGCATGAGTTCAAATAAAAATGGATCTCTGATTTTTAAAAAATTTTGCCGGACCCAGGACTAGTTTTATGGAATTTTGAAATTAAATTTTATAGACGTTTCATATTTGATAGGGTTTTAGAGATTATCCTTTAGATTTTATGTTTTATTTCTCTATTTTAGAAAATCTTTTTTCAAAAAAAGATTAAATCTGAAAAGATACTTGCAAAACTAACATTAACAATATTGAACTTTTCGCTTTATAGATTTTAAAAATACAACGAGATTCCAACTATCGAAAAGAATGCAGGTTCAAAAATCAAAACCTCGAACAAAAATAATAAATGAAGACCATCTAGAATATTTCAAATTCTCAACATCAAAAGTACTCAAATAAATTGCGAAAGTACTAGGAGAATAATAAGACTTATATGAAAAATCTTAGGCAAAAAATGTGTTGAATAATTGATAAAATAAGAAAAGTATGGGAAAAAAGTGCGCATTCGACTTTTTCGACCAAAACTTCAGAATTTATTAATATTATTAATATTAAAAATCATGAGTCTCGAAAAGAAGCACTTGACAAAAGAAACAGAAGGAAGAAATCAGCGATTGGATATGCTGACAAAAAATGGGCGGAGATGGATGAAATGATGAAATAAAGAGAAAGAAAATGAGAAACAATGGTGTTTTTTTGGGAGATATACACCAAAATCAGATTAGACTTCCGATTAGAAGAAAAAAGAAGAGGAAAAAAGAAACATGCTCAATTACACGCATTCTTCTTGAGGAACCAACTAGATAAGTTTGTTTTTTCGGATGAGTAAACCTATGGTGTAACACGAACAAAAAAATCAGAAAATCCTGCCAAAGCTCACTAAAAAATTCCAAGCACATTGAAAACAAAAGAAGATCTTCTCATATTTAGAAATTTGAGGACTCAGTCATGAAAATGTACTTTTTCGGGAGGCGAAAATATGAGAGGAGGGCTCTGAAAATTTCCGGTGTGCCGCGAAATCAAATGAAACGGAAATATATCGAAAAAATGTGTGGCAAAAAAGGAAATTAGCAAAAACATATGATATCCTAACCACCCAACGAATAAAAATGAGAGGATCAAATACATAACATAAAATAAAAAAAGGTCTATAATAATAGGTTCCTATTCTCATTTATATTATTATGAGTTGGTAGTATTTTACCTGGAACTTTTTTCGAGAAAAAAAGAAGAAAAAGAAAAGAGTCTCTATTGTGTCTATTTAGTTTTTCTCTTTCGAAATACTAAAAAGCCACCTTTTTGTGGTGTGACAATAATAAACAACACCTTTTTTTGACCAAATAATAATTGTCTAGTTTTTTTCTTACGTTTAAAAAAGTGAAGAAAAAAATATTTTTTGCGTGAGAAAGTTCATCGAAAAAATGTCAAAATATGCAAAATGATGTCCACTCTTCTTTCGGAAATGATTATAACAAAATCATCGGGAAAAAATAAGAGAGTGTGAAGAAAAGAAGAGACGCAGATACCACTCATATTTATTTTTTGATTGACTTCGCACTTCTGATGAACTAATGAGGGGAAACGAGGAGAACGTTTCTGAGTTTGAGTTTTGTGAAAAAAAAATTTCAAGGGTTCCAGATGGTATCGGGAATTTAGGAAAAAAATCAACCAGAGTTTATAGCGTTTTCGGATTCAGATAATTTTGGGATATGAACCTTTTTTGGAACAAAAATTTTATTTTTATAATTTTTAGAGCATGTGCAATGTTCATAATTTCCCAAAGTTAAACTACGAAAAAATGTATTTGAAAAATTTAGAAAAAAATATATATAGTTCTGGCTCACTGGAATAAAACACCCAGAATTCAAAACAAAATAAATATATTGAAAAAGGCTCGGGTGGAAGCGAATAATTAAAATAATTAGATTAGAAAAAAGAAGAAGGAGAATCTGTGTTATTTTCAGAAAAAGCGAAGCTCCAGGTTTTTTCATTCATCAGAGCAACATTCATTTAATTAGGTTTTGTATTGGAAGCCGCCTAAAATCTCATATTTGTTTGTTTTTTTTCTTTTTGATTGAAAAAAAGGGTCCCTTTTATTGAAAACATCAACAAATACTGCAAAAAAGGAAAAGTCATTATAATTATTTTGTTTTTTCAACTCAACTCATTAATTTTTAATTGTTTCACTCTTTTTTGTACTATTTTGGTGCACCTTTTTCTATTCATTCAGAATGTCGAGAAAAAATGAAAAGTTTCAGGAAGATATTAGAATTTCAGCATTTTCGTTGAGAAAAAACTATTTTCTCTGGAGTACCCAATTAAAAAAGTACTTCCGAACACTTTTGGTTTTTTCAGAGATCATAAATTATTTATTTTCAGATTTCCCACAGAACTTTGAGACAAAAAGAAGACATTTCAGAGAAACATTAGATTTTGAGAGAGAAAATTTAGTTTTAGCCATTTTTTAGAATGTTGAGAAAAAAAACTATTTTTGACTTTGGAGAAAACCAATTAAAAAAGTACTTCCGAACACTTTTCGGGTCTTTCAAAGACAATAAATTATTTATTTTCAAATTTTTCCCCAAACCTCGTCAGCTGCGCGCAAAAAAAATCCATGCAAAATTAAAAACATACCATAAGTCCGCATTTTTTTATAAACTTGTTCGCTAAATTCAGTTCTAACAAATTCAGTTTGTTCATCGCCGTCATCTGAACTCGAATATCGATTTAGTCGCCTTTCTGGATGATCAGGATTTTGCCAAGAGTTTTGAATTTCATTAAAAAGTTCAGGTTGAACATTTTCCTGATCTGGATAATCAATTATTTCGGCAGAATCTTCTGGATGAACTTCATTTTGAAATTGTGGTTGACGTTTTCGCCTTTTTCGATGTTGATGATGTTTTTGATTTGATTCTTCAGAAAATTCGAAGAAAATCAAAACAATAATAATGTAGAAGAAGATTATTCGCATTTCAGATACATTTCACACTTTTTATACTGAAAATTATTTAAGAAAAATATGAAGAAAAACGAAAATGTTAGGTTAAATAGAATGACACACAAAAAAAACATTTCCAATAAAAAATGAAAACTTATGAATTTTGAAAATATCTGTTTTTGTCAGTTTTTTCTTATTTTTTTCAACAAAAACTATTATGAATTTAGGGAAAAACGAAATCGAAAGAGGAAAAAAAGGTTTGAAGAAAAAGGTCAACTAGAAATTAATGAAGAAAAACGAAAAACGACGAAATTGTTTTTAAGGCTCAAAAAAAGTTTGTACTTCGAAAAATGAGCAGGAAGTGTCTTCAGAGACTAAAAAATTTTCTGAATTTATTTTTTGTGAGCAAGAAAACGTATTGTTGTTGTGTTCATTTTTGCGTTATTCAAAAATTCAAAAAGATAGAAAAATATTAAAGAAGAGTCTCGCAATAAAAACTCGATAAAAATTTTTAATTTCGAAAATTGAATAATTTTCCGATGGGAAATGGGAAAAATTAATTATAAATGATCATTTATTTTTTGTTTCACAGAAGAAGGTCACGGACTCACTTAATAAACTTTTTTGTAACTTTGACAGTTAAAATAACAGCCAAAGTGATGATCATTCCTAGGGTGCACAACTCACCCAAAATATAGTTATGACGTGGCAGAGTAGCAGAAAATGTTTGAGTACAAATATCAGTTTCAGAGACAATAATTTCGAACTCTGCTAAAGTTCCAGAAAAAGTTTATTTGGTGAGTCGATGGTTTTCCTTGTCAGAACAAATTTCCCAGAACATGATATTTCAAAATGACTTCATAGAATTTTAAATTTTTTTGCAAATCAAAAAAATTGGAGAAAAGCAAAAAATGAGCTGGCTTCAAGATTTTAGAAATTTCTTTTGAAATTTCGGACCATAAAATACACATATAATATATCCCAAAATAATAACAAGTGTGTATTTGTGTTGTGTCACGGCAAAAAATATCCACAAATAATTTTGGCTTCTTATTCCAGTCAAAATAGTTGGATTTCGTGACAAGTTTCTCTCAATCTTCACTTCTTCTTCTTGCTTTTTTTCTTGCTTTTCTCCCGCGTACCGGAAACAACAAAAAACCAACGAGAAAAAAGCCGCAAAAAAAATTGTGAAGAAGAAGAAGGAGAAAAGAGAGCAAAATTATGGTGAAATTTGTGACAAACAACATAAAATAATTTGAATGTCAAAATGTGTTGAGGCCACGGACAAAAATTATCATATTTATTTGAATTGGGACCAAATTCAATTGGATTTGAAGAAGAAAATAGAACAAATAAATAGGAGGAAGAAAAAAGAATAATAGAATATCGACGTGAGAATTCAACTCTAATTTGAAAAAAAAAACATTTTTTGAAAGTTTTTCGATACTTAATTTAAAAAATGCCGCGTGGAATCATTTTGGAAGTTTTGCCCAAAATTTGAAAAAGACCACATGAATTTTAATAAAAACTATTCTAGGTTCAGGAAACTTGAGCAACCCGGATCTTTAAAACGTTCGTAAAATTATTCGAACCGAGTTTTTAAGCTCATTCAAAAGTTATCAAATTTTATTTCATTTTCAAGTTTGAAATATTCCGAAGTATTTTTTTCATTCAGTTTCTCACATTTTTCCAAAAACCTGATGAACTCAAAAAAAAAAGAACATAGCAATATTTCAAAGTGTCATAAAATAATTTGAAATTCATCTACCTCAAATGTCTTTCAATAAATAATTTATTTTTTAAAATGAAACATGTTTTCTGCTATTCGAAAAAAATCAGAAAAAAAAGTGCAAAAAAAAGAAAAAAAGAGAAGAAACCGGAATTTCTTTTTTTTTCTTTCTGATTCCAGAAAAAGTCACGCCCCGATGAGCAACTAAATAAAATATTCACAACTGGTATGTACTTCTTTCTTTGATTTGTTTTGAGTTACCTTTTTTGTTTTAAAATTGATTTCAGAAAAGAAAATGAGGCCTATAAGAATGAAAAAAATAGAACAAAACAGAGAAAAAATTTGAATTCAAGTCAGTTACAAAAAATTCGGAATAAAAAACACGAAAAAAGTCAATTTCCTAAGCCTTTGGAATCAATTTCCATTATTTCCGATTAATTTGTTTCGTGTTTTTTTTTTGGAATTCCCTGACTCAATGTGAAATTTGAAAAAAAAAATCCTGACATTTTATATGCGCATAAATTGCACTTCAAAAAAGAATAAGAGAAAAGTCGAGAGGTGCGCGAAAAAATAGTTTTTTTTTTCGTTCCAGAAAAAATAAGGCTCACAGGAAGAGAAAAAAAAATTATGATTGATTGTTGCTTTGAAATTTTACGACATTCCAAATCTTGTATACTATTTATATATTTATTTACAAAAAACTGGCGAATTCTAGAAAGAGATTGAGAAAAGAAAAAAATAACTTGTAATTACCGGAAATTATACCTTTTTGTAAGACAAATATATTTTTCATATCGCTTTCTGAAAAACTTTGAACATTCCGACTGGAAAAAAATCTATGAAGAAAGAAGAAAAAGAAGAAAAAAAAACGTTTGCAAAGTATATTAATCTGGGCATATCTTTTGAGAAGGTGGAAAGGCGCCAAGAAATGTGAGACAATATGAAATAGTATGAAAAAATAAGAGAGCCACGAAATATGAAACCGTTTTCATATGAAAAAAAGATGATCCGAAAAGATTTTGCTGAAAAACTATTATACTTCTCATGATAACTTCTAATAATAATGAAAAAGTAGGTATCTTTGACAATCAGAAGTATTATAGATATTTAATTATGGGAATATTCGAGACTTTTTTCTGAAACTATACGATTTTCAGATTATAGGGTTTGGTTGCACTTTCTTATTTTCACACTCAATGTTTTTTATCCCATGGGAAGAAAGGAAAAAAAGGAACACTTATAGAATAAACACATATGTAACCTAATTTTTTGGGTTAGTCGATCGGGTGGTAGAAAAAAATGTGAACAAAAAATAGAGAAAAGAAATTGGAAGAATCCCTTGGGCCAACAGAATCATAGGCGATGATGACAAAAAGAAACAACATAGAAACAAAATGGGACAAATTGTACTCGCGGGACACATCATCTAAAATGTTTCTTTTTTTCGTCTCTTTTTTTACTAGTCAGTGGCTATAATCAGGTCATACGAGAAATAGTTTAGACTTGATTATTTCTATTGAAGGAAGTTTTGAATATTTCATTTGAGAATTATGACACTCGAGTTAAAATTTGCCTAGAAGTAATCAACCGGAAGAACAAGCTCTGATCTTATGCTTTCGAAAATATACACCATTCTTATGTTAGAAATAAATGTAACTGACAGAATTTCAGTAAAACGAGAAACAAGGCCTAAATTGAAACATATCTGATGTTTTTTCAAATATGAAGTGTTATCAGAAAAGTTGATAATGGTTTCTGGACTGATCTTATATGATTTACAGAATTATTATCTTCAACAAAAACATAACAATTAGTTTTGCCTACAAATTTCCATAATAAAAGATTTTCCATGATTTATACGATACAAACTCCATTGAAGGAAAATAAAAAGGAAAAATAGAACGGCAACGGAAAATTGGTAGAACAAATTTGATTTTCTAAACAGAAAAAACAAATATTGTGTTAGAATATTTCAGGTACATGGTTCAATTTTTTGCGCAGCTGACTTGAGGTTTTTTTGTTGAATTTCTACCCAGAACTGACCTTGTAAAGTGAGATTGACACTGATATGATTTGCAGCAAGTATCAAATTTGTAAGGGGCAGATAAAGGCCGGCCATGTTGAGAGAAAATCTGGAAAAAAAACAAAAAAAGTATATAGATGATATATAGCAATAATAATAAAAAATAAAGAAGACACAATACATAAATAATGAAATCTTTGGAGCGAGAACAAATCTGAGAGCGCGATAAAATTCAGAAATTCAGATACAATATAGTGGGACCTTCTCAAATATTCTCTTTGAATAATTTTCCAAATAGACATAGGAAGGAAACTGGGAGACCGGGAGGGATCTCAAATTGAGTGTGAAGAAATTGTACGGGAAATGGACCATTCTTATTGTGAGGTATAATATGTAATAATAATAATAATATCAAAATAGAATATAATTACTCGGCTCGCGCAATTTTCTTTTTTCTTTGTTTTCGGAAGACGAAAAAAGGAAATAGATTCGCTATTTTTAATTGAGATGTGCACTTTTTAAGAAAAATATAGTTTTTTTTGGAGAAAAATGTAGTTCGTGAGAGACACAGAAAATTAGTATTCCAATCGAATCAGAATTTCTTGACATATTTTTTTCAATTATTGATAGAATTGTCTGACTGAAATGTTAACCTTATTGATTTTTGCGTTAAAATAAGCGTTAATTAAAGTTCAAAATTTGAAAACATTTTCAAAATCACATATCTGAAAGAAAATCAAAAACATCTTTTTAAAATTTTCAGAAAAAGATACGAAAAAAAAACCCTTCCCATTTTTTGGAAATCTGATCCGCAAAAAATGATATAAAATAATAATGACCTGTCTTTTTCGTCTCGAACTTTTCATTCAAACCAAAAACACTCAACAAAATAGTCTAATCCACTCACTTTTTTCGGTCACCAAGAAAAAAAAACAAAAAAAAGGAAGAATGATTTGCAAAGACCCTTTGAAATAAATGAGATTGATAGATTGTTTCTTTTTTTCTAAAAAAAAAGAAAATAAAAGAAAGCGAAGTTCTAAAATTGGAAAATTTGGGAATGAATGAAATAACCATAAAACTAAACTTGGTTTTGAAAAAAAAACGGAAATTGTTATGGGTAAATATCTAGTGAACACAATTTTTGGCGAGTTTTTGTTTTGGTTTTGGAAATCGTAAATTATGTATATTTAGATAGATAGAAAAAAGGTAGCAATTTTTTATACATCGCAAAATTCAAATGAGCTGAAATTTGAATTTGCACTTTTCTTCACTTAAATAATGCGTTTTCAGTGAACATCGGTTTCAATTATTTTAGACGTGAGAAATATAGCATAGCATAAAAAATGTGAAATGCGTTCGGGGTTCTCATGTTTAGTATTTCTAAAAATGTTCGATCACGGTTACTATTTTATTAATCAAAATTATTTGTAATGAAGAAGTACGACTTGGTGACCGCCACAGACACCAAACCAAAACAAAAAAAAACGAGAACAAGGCACGAAAAGGTGGTGACTGACAACTTGTCAAACTTTTTTCTCCTTCTATTTTTTTGTGCCTTATGATCTACTCTTTTTTCACACACCACATACATTATATTTGAATATTATATCTCATGGGAACAATATGCCAAACACACATATTTATTTTTACGGACTTTTGAATTTGAGACACGAATTTGACTGTGGGAAAATTCCTTTGACTAATAAAAAATAAAAAAAAATCAATTATTTTTTGCTGATTTGAGAAAACAATTCAGACATCCCAAACCTAAAGAAAGAACGACAAAATAAGAGTGTGTGCCAACACCAATTGCCCGCAAACACCAAATCCTACGCGCAACCTTGACGCGAAATACGCGCTGTGTTCGCGACACGCACACATTCAGGCGGCAGTCCACCAAAAACACTACGGTCTGCAAAGTGTGAATTTGTGCGTCGCAGGAGCAACTGGTCGAAACTTTTTTGGGTATCGCAGAACTACCAAGAGAATTATCTGGAAAAAAAGAGCGGCAACAGAACCACAGAAATATATGAAATGAAGGGACCCCTCTAGCCGCCAGTTACTAGAGGTTCCCCAACACTTCACATACTTCTATGGGGCGAAAAGAGAGAGAGAAGCGGGCAATCACAGAAATATGTGAAAATCAAAGATTTCACACATTCCTGTGATTATCTAACATAAAAAAAGAGCAGCAACAGAACCACAGAAATATATGAAATGAAGGGACCCCTCTAGCCGCCAGTTACTAGAGGTTCCCCAACACTTCACATACTTCTATGGGGCGAAAAGAGAGAGAGAAGGGGCAATCACAGAAATATGTGAAAATCAAAGATTTCACACATTCCTGTGATTATCTAACAAGAAGAGAAAGCACCCGACTCACGTTTTTCCTCCGGAACGGCGGCGATGGCGGCGTATGGGCATTGATGATCAGCAGAAAATAGGTAGAATATAAGGTAGGAATATTTGGATGTGAGTAAACAACCTTCTCGCCGGCTTCTTATATAGCATCTCTAAGAGATTTTATCATCACGTGTGTCACGTGAATAATGTAACATCGTTTTTCATTTTGTTTTACTTTAAAAAATAGAAATAGAGAATGACATTTCTAATCATCACGCGTGTCACGTGAATAATATGACATCGGTGCTTTTTCATTTCTAATTATATTTAAAAGATCGAAATGGCGTTTCTAGAAAATTCCGATCTGATGATCGCGGTTTGATTTTCGGAAAATTCTTCGATTCTAGTTTACTTTTTGTGGTATTTTAATTATGATTTTACTGTTCAATTCGAGATTTTATCTTGTTCTGACAATAAATCTCACATTTGAAGTAAACCTTACACAAAGCCGAATGCAATGCATCAGCTAATATTTCTCCCTCTTCTTGTATTTGTGGTTCGTCTAATTCGGCAAAATCCTCTATTCAGACATAAAAATAGAAATTTAGAACAAAATAATTACATTTCAACTTTCCACGAAAACAGTTAATGGCCGTGGCCTAGAAAACCAAGCTGAAGACGCCAATTTGTTGAATAACACGCTGCGAATTGCGTGTTTTCTCAACCCGCGTAATTCAAAAATGGATCATTTTCTTGACCAGCAACATCAGCCTTCAACATCCACTGCTCAGAATGAATCTGAAAAACCTGCAACGGTGTTTGAATATGTTGATGAAAATGGACAAACTGTATTGATTGAAGGTGAATTTCGTAACTTTTCGACTATATTTTAAGTAATAAAAATAAATTTTCAGCTTCAAGTTCATCAATTTATGTGGATGAAGAGGGGAATACTGTTATTTATACCGATTTAGATGGACAAGAAGTTGTACAGGAAGAAATTGTTGAAATTGAGGTAAGCAGTTTTGTTTTGAAATTTAGTAAAAGATTTGTTTTTAGGAAACACCGCGAAAAACAAATAAAAATCCAATAGGATATCCCAAAAGCACTGTTTTGTTAACAAATCAATGTTTAGAAGCAAAAAGAGCTTCTTTAATTGCTAAATCTGGATCAGCAAAACGAAAACCTGAAAAAGAAACCGAGCAAAATATATTATCAACTGAAAATGTATCAGTTCTCAATAAAAATCTTCCTGGGATGAAAAACATGTTCAAAGTGATGGCTGAATCTGCAATGAGCAAAGTGAATTTGAAAACTGCAGGAATTCCCGAGGAATTGCGAAAAGAGCTACCAAAAGCTGAAGAAAGAATTGAATTGGACGATGATCGAGCAGGAACACCTCCGTGTTTGGAGAAGGAAATTGATGAAATTGAATCGATCGAGTATTTTGCAGATCATCCAATTTATTCAAAATCAGTGATTGATTTCAAAATGGCGTGTGAAATTCTCATTGGAAGTAAAGATGTTCCTTCAAATAGATTATGTAAATCAGTTCCAAATGAATTCAAAGGGACAGGAACTTTCGTGATTGATTTGGAAGATGGAAGAGGATGGGAATATAATAAAAGGAATACTCATTTGAATGACAATAATGGAAGATGGGCAACTGCTCAAGGAAAAGTTCGATATTATAAAGAAAATCAACAAAATAATCTTGTTCGAGCAGATAATGGAAAAGGAGAATTGAATGATTGGGCAATGGGAGTATATACATATAAAGTTATATTGAGAAAATATGATAATGAAGATACACGTCGATCGATAGAATCTGGTCAAGGAATGTTTCAGAAAAAGATATATTCAGCAACTTTAGCAAATGGTGAGAATGTAAATAAAATTATCATAACTTATTCATGGATTGGTGGAAAATCTTGGAATTATCTTGAAAAACCGAGAAAAGTTTGGGGGAATAATGTTGGTTTACCACAAGTTGCATCAGCATTTTTCGAAGGATTTACGTTGTATAGTCATGAAGTTATTGATTTCAATCAAGTTGCTGCTATTTTATTAGGTGGATTGATCGTTGAACAAAATAAGTAAGTTATTAAAATATCATTTAAAAGAAAGTTCTTCAAAGGGTTTATTTTTGCAGAGTTTGCAGTGCAATTCCTCTCGGTTATCGTCAAACTGGAACATTTGTAATTGATATGAAACGAATGAAATACGGACATTTGGAATTGAGAAAAGATGATAATGGATTATGGGGTAAACCATCGGGACAAAACAGGTGAATTTTAGTTTTTATGAATCATATAACCCTGACTTATCACAGGTTTTACAAGTTTGCTGAAAATGGAGATGCTGTGCGAGTCGATAAAGGAGGAAAATTGACAGATGATATTGATTACGATGTGAAGTTGTCTTGCAAACGATATGAACATCCACAAGTTGACAAGAAATTTGTGAGAAAAATTTATGTCGCAAAAGGAAAAGATGAAAGTTTGACGTAAGTTTTGAATGCGTGTTTTAGCCTGATTTTCTTTTTTTTTATAGATTTGATGGATCTCCGGAACTTGGAATCATTGTTTATTATTGGAAAGGTGATCCTATTCCATTCACTCCAATTTATAAACAGAATGATGTTTGTGATGTTAGTTTTCATTTATTTTTCTAATTATTGTCAATTTTATATTTTCAGCCTCGAAAAAATATTGTGGGAGATGAAGATGATGATGAATTTGTGGTAACTGAATCAGCTTCAGATATTATTCAACCAAGAAAACGCGCTCGAATTGAAGATGCTTCACAAAGTGTTGAAACAGTTGGAGAAGTTCATGATGATTTTAGAAACGTAAAACTTGAACTTTTGAGAAGAGAAATTGAGAATCAGGTAAGAAAGACTTGATTTCCAAATAAAAGTTTATGAAGTTATTTTTTGCAGGATCGTTTTTCATCAATTCTCGATCGCGCTGATAATATTTTATCAAGATTGGAGCAAAGATTTCCACACGAAGAACATGTTATTGTTGAAGGAACACCAATTTATCATAACATTGAGGGAGAAGAAGTTGTTATTGAACAATTTTCTGATTCTTTTTTAGAACATTCTGATTCCTAATAAATATACAACTTCTGTTTTTCAATTTTTATTTATTTTTTAGTCTTGAAACTATTTTGCAATATTTTTAATTTTTCGTATCTATAATGTTTTACAGCATTTATGTTCTTAGCTAATATTTTCCCCCAAAAAATTCAAAATTTATAAAATCACAGGGGTTTTATTACTACCGAGAATTAATCACGTACAAAACATTTTATCTGACGACAAAAAAAATCCGCAAACAGCACGCTACGTGGCCGACAAAAAAAAACTATAGCGTGTGGCCGGCCTCGCGAGTTGTCGGTCGCTGCAAACACACATATAGCCCGACTTTTTTCTTTTTATTTGTGTGTCTTTTGAGCCAAAGGGTTTTCAATTTTCTTTTTGAAAATCTGAAAACCTAAGCTCCGCCCACATGTCTGTGCGGAAAAAGATGGGCGGAGCCTATTTTCTCGATTACAATTTTGCATTGACTCGGTAGTGAAAAAACCCCTGTGAAAATTCTTTTTCACGAAATAAATTCGAATCTCCCGCCTTGTTCATCAGAGCGCACTTTCCTTTCTCGCCACAATAATTTTTCTAGAATGTGTCATTGGAGCGCGTTTACAACCCTGTTTCTCGAAATTTCATTCCTTTTTTTGCAGGAACCTGAATCACTTTCAAACATTTTAGTGTACAGAAATGAGTGAGGTGAGTTGGGGCTGGAATTTTATTCTTATTCATGAATTTTCTTAGCATTTTTTAAATTAAGATTCGGAAGAAAGTCATATTTGACTGAAAAAACTGGAAAAAATGAATATTTCATTTCCGTAATTTTGTATTTATTCCAGGCTATCGCTGAAAAAGACTTGGGAAATGCTGCCTACAAAATCAAAGATTTCGTGAATGCACATATCCATTACGATAAAGCTATCGAATTGGATGCAACCAACATCACTTTCTACAATAATAAAGCAGGTGAGACAAAAATCCCAATTTCAAAAATCAAAAGTCGAATTTTGCAGCCGCATATTTCGAAGAGAAAAAATATGCTGAATGCATTGCTCAATGCGAAAAAGCCGTTGAAGTTGGAAGAGAAACCAGAGCTGATTACAAACTCATCGCTAAGTAAGTTTATCAACAATATGGAATTTTGACCTACTTATTGATTTTAGAGCAATGGCTCGCGCTGGAAATGCATTCCAAAAACAAGGAGACGAAACCCAGGCATTGAATTGGTTCCAAAAATCATTGTCTGAGCACAGAGATGCTGAATTGGTCAAGAAAGTGAAAGAACTCGAAAAAACCATCAAGGAAAAAGAACGTTTGGCTTATATTAACCCAGAAATTGCACAAGAAGAGAAGAACAAAGGAAACGAGTATTTCAAGGTGAGAACGATTCTATTCGGTTTGAGTTATTATAATTTCTTTTCAAATTATAGAAAGGAGATTATCCCTCGGCAATGCGCCATTACAACGAAGCCGTCAAAAGAGATCCAACAAATGCAATTCTCTACTCGAATAGAGCTGCTTGTTTGACAAAACTTATGGAATTCCAAAGAGCTCTTGAAGATTGCGAAGTCTGTATCAAGACTGATCCAAAATTCAGTAAGTTTTTGATATTTTCAGGAAATCAATCAATTATTATCTGTATTTTTTAGTCAAGGGATATATCCGAAAAGCTGCTGCTTTAACAGCAATGAAAGAATGGGGAAAAGCGAAAAGAGCATATGAAGATGCTTTGATGGTTGATTCAACAAATGCTGAAGCTTTGGAAGGATTGAGAAATGTTATTCGAAATGATGACGAAGATCCAGAAAAGGTTTGTTTGAGACGTGAACTGAACGTGTGATGTGGATTATTGATAATCATTTCTTGAAATTTCATATCTCTATAAAATATATTTTCAGGCTCGCGAAAGAGTTATGAACGATCCAGAAGTCCAAGAAATTCTTCGTGATCCAGGAATGAGAATGATTCTCGAACAAATGAGCCAAGATCCAGGAGCAGCTCGGGAACATTTGAAAAATCCTGAAATCTACAAAAAGCTCATGAAACTTCAATCTGCCGGTGTTATTCAAATGCGATAAGTTTTTTTCTATGATTCAATTTTCGAAATTTTTTACTTGTGTTGTTTTTTTTTGGTCTCATCTTTCCTTTTCTCTTTATTTATTAGCATGTTTTAGTAAATGAAAATAAATACCAAAAACAGAGATCGTTTAAAGGCACAGGTTGAAAAATCACAGGTTAGAAAGTTATTACAAAAAAGTGAAAATGTGAAGTTCTGTTGAAACAAACAGTTAAACGGATTGATCTTGTCCATGATAAAGCCCTCTTTTATAAGTTGAACGAGGTGGAGTTGAAGATTCGGATAAAGGTTGATACTTTTTGTATTTCGAATAATAATAAATTGCAGTACATCCTGAATTTGAAATTATTACAAATTAAAATTAAAAATATATTTTAAATACCAACCTATCAAAGTAATAGCTAATGTGATTGCAATAACAATTACAGCAACTTCGATTGCTTTCAATAATTCTGCAACTTGAGTTAATGTTGCGTTCAAATTATCGAGTGTCTGAAATATTGAAGTTCTGATTAGAGATTGTTGCCATTTTTAAAAAATGTGGCTTACCTCATCCAATGACATTTTTCGATGAAATTTGGCAACGCTTTTCTGAAATGTTCTTTTTTATGATAGAAATAATGCTTGAATGAAAACACAATTATTTCAATTTTCTAAAAAAAATGTTTTATAAGAAGGAAAATGTTTTCATTTTTTTTCGGCGGAGAATGAATCATGGATTTTTGAAATGAAAAAAAAATATCGAAAGATAAGGATTTCCAGAAGATTTTTTCCAAATTGAATTGAATTGTACAGAAAACAGCAAAATTGATAGAAAAAATTCCTACCAAAAAATATGAAATCAAATAAAATTATAATACAAATAAATGAATGATGAGAAAATCGAACATTTCTTTCTTTGCCGAAAAATCATTTTTATGCAAAAAAGAACATGGTTTTTTTCTGGAAAAATTCAAAACCAAATGAAACATTCTCAATTATTTAATAAAGTAATAATAATAATTTTGTGGAAAAATGGTTTGATAAAAAAAATTGCGACACTTTTTTTTGATGATAAGAAAAAAGTTCAATTATTAGTTTTCAGGATTTGAAATTGAACCAAATCGAAAAACAAACCTCTTCTCATTAAAAAGATAAAAAATAATTAGCATGAAAAAATAATATAGGATAAGGAAAAAGAATGATAAATAAACAGATAAATAAATAAATAAAATAAACAGCGTTTCGAAAAAAAAAACAAAACAAGATCGTAAAAAACACAGACAGGCATATAGAAAAAAAGGAGATATCATGGCTATCATTTTTATTATCACTTCAACATGAACTTGTTTTAGACAATGAAAAACTATTAAAACGATTTGAAATGAAATATAAAAACTACAGTACAAAAATTAGGCTATTTTTATAAAAGGATATCAATTTCTAGGTTGAACCATTTCAAAAAATAATAGGCCGGGACTTTTTTGGGCCTACAAGGACTACTGTAACTCGAGAAGTACTGTAGCCTGATTGTGAGAGTATCCCAAATTCAAAAGTATACTGTATCTCCCAAACTGCAAAAGAGTTACTGTAACTCATAGATATTATCATCTTATGATTTTCTTGATATGAACGAAAAATTGGTCTCAAACTAAAAAATCAGATCTAGCCGAAATCCACAATTCCGATTAATTTCAAAATCAACTACAGTAGTAGTATGACATAAAATACAATCAATCCAATCCAATAAAATAAAAACAATTGGAAAACTATTTTCTCTCTTATTTTCATTGGTTTTTTATTTTCATGTGTTAATTTGATAAATTCGAAATGATAGGATTCATTACGAGAAAAAAGGGTCGGCGGCCTAATAAAATTAAAAAACATTGAAACGGAAAAAAATATTGGGGGAGAATCTCGTTTCCTAATCTACAATCGTTGACATAAATCAAAAAATTGTTGTCAGCTTCGATTTTATCTGTAATTTTTTCTGCCTCTTCAATTGCCTTTATTTTCCAGATTTTATTTTAATTTTTTTGAATTTTTATTTCGCAAATTAATTAAATTAATTAAAATTAGTAGTATTATTTTTTCAACAGACAATATAGAAGATATGCAGGGAACAATGAACAATCACAAAAAAAGTACACGGGGTTAATAAGTGAGAAAATAACAACACAACATCAAAAAGAAAAAAAAATGAGAAGAATTATGCGACAACATTTTCAGTCAATCTTTCGGTTTCAGGTTTTTCATTGGCAGCTGCTTCACGAATTTCGGCCAATTGCTCTTTTGTTGGATGTTCGAGCATTTTTCGATTTAGCCTGGAAGAAGAAAAAAAATTGATTGGACAAAAATCATGTGAGAACAAGGCACTGAAAATTTCATATTTTCAGGCCAGTAAGAAATCAGGATATGTTCCTAAATCACTTCACAAAAGTGTTCAGATATTTTGGTTCTCATTCATATGTTTTCAATAATTGCCTGAATAACTCACCCCATCAAAATAATAGCTGGAACAATGATAAGTGGCATAACATAAAATGATAATTCTGGGCAAAACGAGATTGTTAATGGGAATAATCCGTGGAAGATAACTGATGACGTCAAATTACAAAATGCTTCGATGACAGCAACCAAAGCAAATGCAGCTCCTCTTTCATTTTCAGCCACATTTGTAGAGATCAAACTACGAAGAGAAGTTGCCGGGAATTTTGAGAACATTTCGAAGAAAACAACTGAATAAATACCAATGTCATTCCAAGCAAATGCATACCTGCAAAAAAGTACAATAGACACTAGACCAGAGAATTTCGAATAGCAGAGGAATTATCAGACAATAACAATTTCAAATATTTCTGTTTCAAAAAATATGTCCGACTTTTTGGATTCTAGATTTTTTTAAAGAAGAATCAAGGTTCCAGAATCTCCCAGTCTTTCCAATTTTTTTTTTCAAATCTCACCATGCTCTTCCAATACTTCTTGTCACCAATCCGAAAATCGCCAAAGTCGTATCTTTAAATCCGGCAGTTTTCAGAGCAGGGAAACAAGAAAATGGCCAAAACTGTAGTCGTTCCTTGATTGAGTCCTTTCAAATATCCATATTTTTCATTTCCCCAATAGAATTTGTGTTTCAAATAAAAGAAGAGAATTCGAGTTGAACCGATAAATGCAAAATATGAGAGTGCAAATGAAAAGTATAGAATACAGAGAGACTTTTTGGTATCATACGATTTTCCAGTGAAAATACTTGTTGAAGTCTGTAAAAATATGAGACTGGAATAATATTTAAACCTAATAGGCTTACAAAAATTGATGGTTTATTGGATGTTTGAATGGCATTTGTTTCAGAAATTTTTGGTTCATCTTTTACAAACATCGCGGATATAAATGCACCAATGTGCGCAATCAAAATTAATCCACACATTCCAAGATAATCTGTTCTATCAAGTTGGGATGATATCAAAAACCCAACCATCGCTGAAAAAAAGTCAATTCTGAATATGATTCTAAATTTGTAGATTTGAAGAATTCAATCTTACATCCAAAAGCGACATTTCCTTCCATTCTTGCAATAACTTTTGCTCTTTCTCTTGGATCTTTATGATAAGATGAAATAATTGCAAATGCACATGATGTAATCGACATATATCCACCAAAAAGTCCAAAAATTATTTCGGAAAGAATAAAGAAATATGGTGGAATTTCTGGTATAACAACTTGAACAATAATCGATAAATCAGCGAGGATCAATCCAAAAAATGGGATCAAAAGTGCTAGTTTTCGTGATTTGATATCTGAAAGTCGACCAACATATCGACTTGTGAAAAAAGCGGTGATACATAAACCCGAACTTCTGAAAAATATCGGGTTTTTGAAAAGAAAAGTTGATTGAAGTGGATTATGCTCACGATACAAGTAAAACCATGTTTGATAATGTGTGGATTGCTTCATTTTTTGCAGAAGCTTCTCGATCATAACAATAATTTGGATCTGTTGAATTGGCAATTGATATGCATGACTGAAAAATTAGAATTTTTAATCGTACGAAATTTTCAAATTGAATTTCTTATTGAAATTGAATTATCGTGGCGCACACAAAAAAATGAAATTCGTAATTTTTCAAAAAATAAAAAATAAAAATAGAAATGACACTTGCAGGGGTCACGTGAAACATTCCCGAAATCATTTCTAATTTTTTTTTCGCCATCAAACAAACCTTGAAAAATACCAGTGACTGAAAAACCGGGAAAAACAAGCTGCTCGTAACCGAATATAAAAATACTGTCAGAAATACACTCATATTGAATCAGCTCATGAAAATAATATTCGTTCTGCAAGTAAAAATAATAAAAAATAATAATAAAATGAAAAAGAGGGGAAGGAAGGAAGGAAAAGCGTATTATGAGATTTTGAGATCAATAAAACAAAGAAGCCATGTTATTGGTTTCCTAATAAGGTCGAATTACAGTAACCCGCACTTTTTTATTATTTATAGAAGACAGAAAATAATTGGGAAATTGAAAAAATATAACTAAAACTTAGCAGAAGTATTGGTTTTGATCTATTTTCTGATCAAAAGTTTTCTCATCAAACATCGCAAAAATGTTTATTGTAGACATAAAAAATGATAGTTCAAAAAGTGTGCAATAATAGATAAACTGTGAGATTATATAGGTACTGTACCACAAATTATTTGGCGTGTGAATATAAAAAATGATGAAAAAAGAAACGAAAAGAGGAATTTATAATCTGACCAATACACAATTTTTTGATGAAAACGTGAAGTTTGTTTTAGAAAAAAGACCTAGAACACTTTTGAGTATCTGTGAAATGACGTGCTACGTTTTGTAGTGATAACAAACTTTCTTTGACTGATTTCAATTTTGTTTATTCTTGGTCAGAATTGAATTTATGATAGGGTGAGTAAAAATTGTTTTTCTGCATTTACTAATTTTTTGAACTCCGAGCACAAAATTATTTAGAAATTTTCTGAAATTCTGTAAAATGTTTTATATTTATTTTCTAGCTGATTGTGAATTTCCAAAAAAAAGCTGTCAATAAAGTTTTTAATTAATCTTTGTCATAAAAACTTGAAACGAATTCTGAAAACAAACTAATTTTTTGAAACAATATTTTTAGAGATTGAAACTATAACACATACAACGAAAACGAAAAAAAATCGCCAATCTGTAACCAACAGAAAAAAAAAATCGAGATGTAATGGGAATATGAAGAAACGGAGACATAGCAACAGTGGCTCCAATAAAAAGAAAAACGAGTGAAGCAGACAACGAAATAGTATGCAAATGAAAGAGAAACATGAGATATGTGCGAATTCGTACATGTGTTGCACTTTCAAAAAACCTGAAGAAATTTGAATCTGCCGCCAAATTTTGAATGAACAAAGTACATATTTTAACAACCAGCAAAAAAAAGAGATTGTTTACATTTGATGGTATTTTGATCTCAATATTGGCTGCGCACGTAGGTGGGAAAAAACTGAGAAAAGTGTGATTATTTTGAGTGGATTTATATTTATAAAGATGTAGGTGTTTTGTGCAAAGTTCAGTATCTTGGGTTCAAGGTTCAAACATTTTCCGAAGACATTTCTCTATTGGAAAATGTTTTTAAAAATGCACGACTCTTCCTAAATCTTTTTGTTTATCAAAATTATTCGGCTACACTGAAACAACTAATCCTCTATCAAATCATGTTTTTTTGTTGATAGTATGATTCTGATAATATTAAATGCTTTTGTTATCTGAAACTATATCAAACGATCATTTATTTTTTCAAACTCGTACTTGACAGGTTCAATTTTTGTGACCTGGTGTTTTATGGAAAGTTGATAGGGTTGAATTTTTGGATTGTACATCGGAAATAAATTTATCACATACAATCACATTTATATTCAATATTATTTTGTTTGCTCTATTCAAAAATGATTCCGGTCTTCGAACATTTTTTTGAAACTTGGAAATACTGAACCTATGAATAGATACATTCAAAAATCAATCATAGTTCTATTTCTCAATAGCCTACAAATTATTCTCCACAGAAATCATCAAAACACTATTGACGTATTTTGTTATCTTTGAAAATGTGCAATTTCATTTTATCAAAAAATCGTTGATTTTTTGGGTGTGTTGCATAAGTTGGAAAATAATTGTCGATTAGACTAGATATATTTATTTTTATATAGAAATCGGAAATAAATATAGTCTAGTCGACAAAAAAGTTGATAAATTTGACATTAAAATCAATGAAAGGTTTAAAACCGAAATAAAAAAGAAACAAGAAACTTATTTTCAAACAAAACAATAACTAAACAGAGATCAATTATGTTTATAAAACTTCTCAAAAATGAGTCATCATATTTTTGTTCTGGACCTTAATAATATAATAAAACTTGAAATTATGATTCATTGAAATTTAAAAATAAAACAATTAAAATTTAATACAAATGAACGAATTAAGAAATATCGAATAAGACGTGAATTTTTCATTTTATCAAATCATTTGCAATTTTTTCTGGAAAATTGTATGTTTTTTCCCAATTTGAAAGTTAACAAAACCAAGAAATGATCAAACGAAGATCAAAAAGTACCAAAGAGACGTTTTTATTGTTCTTTTTGGACAAAAACATAAAAAATGTTATAATCGTGTTTGAAGATATTTAATGATTAAAATAAGACGTTTTCGGCATAAAAACGTTTTTCGATAAGAATCATAAATCAGCAATGTTGTGAAGGAATAAAAGAATCCTTGGAGAGACATTAGCAGAAATCCCAAGTTGTTCAACACTTAATTATTTTTGTTATATTATTTGTGAGAAAATGTGACATTTTTTACCTTGATTATGGTATTTTGTGAAAAAAGAAAATGTGAAATAAAAAACAGGGAATAATATACATTGTCATTGGAATGAAAGTTTGGATTATAACTGAAATAAAAAGACGATATTGCATTCTTTTTGTTTTTTCGGAAAGTGAACATTTTGATGACATCTTATATAATTCGACACTCGAATGAATCACGAAAAATAATGCTTGTGATAGATAAAAAATGAGAATCACAGAAAGAATACAACAAATTAATATTGGAGAATCTAAAACTGCATAATTAGTTTGAGATTGTTTCATTAAACAAATTATATTTTCAGAATAAACAGTGAATTCTTGATTTGCTTGACTTTGATCAGGTATATTTAGAAATATTGGAATAGTTATGTAAATTGGAAATATTATATTGATTACTCTGAAAAATATTCGATATCTTTTTGATTCGATTTTCCAAAATGAGAAATTGACAACATGGCGATGACGATTCTCAAACAGGAATAAAATTGCTGTTCCAACCTCTTAAAATACATAGTTTATATCAAAATATTCATCATGTGCAATATCTTACCACAGATCACAACAACTAAAACATAACCCTGTACAAACGGATTAATTCCAAAAACTTCAGTTAATAATCCACATGGAAAACCAGCTGGCCATGGAACAAAAATATACGGGATTATCAAGGTGCCAATCAATAAATCACCGAAAAGACTCCAAAATTGATTATACAACAAAGCTAATTTTAATGCTCTCAAATTTCTCGAATTTTTGAAAAATATAACAGCCAATGTTAGGAAATTGAAAGGAATTGTTAACATTGAAATTGAATGGGATGTTGAAATATAGACATTTGGATTTGCAAGACTATTTTCAATGGGGCAAAACATTTGGAAAATGAACAAATTTTTTGATTGTTTTCATACATTTCCATTTGTGGGAAACGCGGATTTTGGTAAATTAGAAAAATTTTCAGTCTGATAAAAACCGAGAAAAATCAGAAAGATCGTTGGGAACAACTGATAATAGATACAAATAAATCCATAAAATTAGCAAAAAAATTCATGAAAGTATGTGCGCTGCAAACTTGCAAACAACGACACTCCGTCAACCCGTTGTTTAGCATGTTTTTAAATTTTCATTTTTTTTTCAAATTGTAACTTTCCACTTTATTTCAAGGCTGCCAGCGAGAGTACAGAGATAATTTTAAGGGAAATTGAAAAAAACAAATAGACCCACAAGTTTATTAGATTTTTGGGCCTAGATTTTGATGAGTTAGCCTAACTTTTTTCAATTTTTAAAGATTTTTTCATAATTTTTCAATATCGATTTTATTTCAAATTTTCCGAAATCCCTCCCTAAAAACTCACCAATGGCTTCTAAAATTTGATTTTTTTATGTATCATTGAGTTCTGCTAACTCCATTTCTCTTTCTATAGATCCTGGGTCTCACAACAATTTTCCAGCCATAAACCGCACCTTTCTTCGATAATCCTCGGAATTTCCGTTGGAATCGATAATTTCAGCCTTGTAGAACATCTAAAAATTCAATTTTTGACTGAAATCCACTGATTTTCCCCGGAAACCTGAAAACCCAGCGAAAAAAACAACGAAAAATGAAAATATTCTCGTGTTGCGCTAAACAGCGGGCAAACGGAGTGTCGTTGTAAGTGTAAAATTCAATTATTTTTTTTTATTTTTGTGCCAATAATTTCATTAAGACAGTCATCAAAATCATTAAGACAGTCATCAAAATATGTTTTTTTTTCATTTCAAATATTTTTTTGATCGATTTCTGGTTTTCGAGAGTTTTTTACCATTTCTTACATGCGACACTTCTTTAATCATAGCCCACAACGTTCCGAAACGCAATTGGATGAGAGGAGAGAGATTCTAGAGAAAACATACGTTTTTAGTGGGCAAACGTGCTCAAATGAGAACAAAAACTCCATTTTTTCGAACATTTTCTGAGAGGTCGTTCAAACGTATTGCCGACATTGATCAAACAAATGGCCAAGCGCTATACACACATGTATTATTTTTCAATGCCTTTTTCGAAAAATGAAGCGAGACGACAAGAGTTCACGCGAATAATCAACAAAACGTGCATTCTTTTATGTTTTTCTCTAAATCTCTTCCTCTCACCCTATTGCATTTTATCATTAGCCTAAAATGTTGTGAGCCTTCAGTTTTTCAAAGTTTTTTATTTATTTTTCAACTATAGAACTAGTGGAGTTTTTTTTCATTTGGATTGTTGATCTTGCTCTAATTGCATTTCTAGACAATAATATTTGTATCAAAGATAAATTCATACGTCGCATACCCCTGTTTCAAATCCGCCAGTGCATACCCCTATTTTTGAAAATTTTCGAAGAAAGGGATAACCCCCCCCCCCCTTTTTTATTTTTTTTTCATTTCCAGCTATAGAAATCTGAAAATTTCAATTGTATTGAGCTTAAGCTCAGAATTTGCATCAATGAGGCAAATAGTGAATTTTGCACTTGAGTTAGGGGTAGCAGGCCTTTATTAGACCCTTATCAACTATGCTCAACGATAAAATCTGAAGAATTAAGCCAGGTATCAAGATGGGACCACTGTGTCATTTTTCACCTCTGTTATCAAAGAACACAGGGGTAAAAAGTCAGTAGGGGTATCTAATAAATACCAATGAATATTAAACTTGAGTTAGGGGTAGCATGCCTTTATTAGACCCTTATCAACTATGCTCCACAATAAAATCCAAAGAATTAAGCCTGGTATCAAGACCTTGATTTGATAACAGAGGTGAAAAATGACATAGTGGTCCCATCTTGATACCAGGCTTAATTCTTCAGATTTTATTGTGGAGCATAGTTGATAAGGGTCTATTGAAGACCTGCTACCGCTAATTTAATTAGATATTTATGTGGAAACTTTTTTTTTTGAAGCTTAAATTGGTATCCCTATGTCAGAATATGTAGAGAAAATTATCATCAAAACTGAGAAAATTTCATAAAAATTTTTATCTCAAGTGACAACCCCCTCCAAAATTTGGTGTGAGGGATGACCCCTCCACGGATCGATTACCCCTGGCATGCGACGCATGGATAAATTTCTAGATTCTAGATTAAAATAATGAACACATCTTCAAATTGTGCAACAGAATCAATATTTGATTCTCCATCATTTTTATATAATACTGCACACATTTTGACAATTTTTACTCTTCCAATCAATTTTTTTGGTGTTTATTTGGTATATTCGAAAACACCACCTTTAATGACAAATATGAAAATGGTTATGATAAATATGCAAATATGGATTATGTTATCTGATTTTTGCATTGGAACTCTAGTTATTCCTTATATTTATTTTCCTGTTTTTGCAGTCTCAACTTTTGGAATTTTGAATAAATTGAATGTTGGTATTGCTCCACAATTTTATCTTTTAGTTTTTTCAATTGGTGGTGAGTTAACACTTTTGAAATCATTTTGAAAAAAATGAAATAAATAGAAATTGGTGCATCAATGGCAATAACTCTTGAAAATCGAAAAGCCAACATAACACGTGTTTCTTATATTTCAATGACAAATAAACGAAAATTATTAATAAGTATAAATTATCTTCTTCCATTTTTATTTCAACTTCCATTTTATTTCAATTTACCTGATCAAAATGAGGCCATGATTGAAATTAGTCGAAAAATCCCTTGTTTATCATCTGAATTTCACACGTCTCCAGTCATTGTTATTAGTACAAATGGAGTTTTACCTGGTTTTTCGATATGTGCTATTTTATTTGCGTATGCAATAGAAATTGGATATTTCATAACAAATATAACAAATGTACTGCGTGTGATGAGAACATCCAAAATATTCAAGAAGTTCTCAAAGTTTTTGGCCCTTCAGCACCATCTGAAGAAGAAGAAGTTGAAGTTAAGCAAGAACATGTGCCAGAAATAATTCCAACTCCTTTTGTTCTCTTGAAAAATATCATTGAATTGATTTGGTTGAGCGTTTCTTGGACAACTCAAGTAACTCTTGAGGAAACCAAAAAAATTATTGAGAAACAAAAGGATTCGGAGATCAGAGTTGGTGAGTTTTTATATTTTTCTCTGACGAGTTTCAGATATAGAAAAATGAGCATTTTTTCAGGAGATGTTTCGATTCACCCAAAATTCATCATTTTTTCGTTCTCATTCACTGTTGTTCTTTCAATTTTGGCCATGATTTTCAAGATTTTATTTTTCTGATCAACTTTTTTTTGTTTATTTGTAAATATGCATTTTTTGCTTAACAATCTTCTTTATGAGCACACTTTTTTGTGAAATAAATGTTAGCGAATCACACCTTTTTCACACTTCATTTTACCTGAAAAAACCCAAGCTCTGAAAGAAATAAGTTTTAGCTCATTTGTTAATTTTTTTTCAAGAGATATATAATTCATTCAGTTTTTCAAAAACAAAAAATGATCAATTTTGGCTGAAATTATACAATAACGTGACCTTCAATTGTTATCTTTTACGTGAATCTCAAAAAAAAGAAGCTCTGCTCAGAAAACTGTCAGTATTCGACAACAATCGTGTGGCAAATCGTGTGGCGGAAATAATCAATATGCGGGAATGTTATGACAATACGAAAGGGAACTCCCGGTAACCAGCCGAGGATAGTTTTACTGGAGGCCCGCGCAAGGGGCGATTGGTTTAAAATTCTCAGGCACGAAACAATCACCGGCATTATACGTTCTTTCGAATTTAACCTTTTCAAAAAAAATTATCATTAAAAAAAAACTAAACTAAAAATAACTAAACATAACTCAAAAAAAATTACGGTAGCGCTATCGGGCGTATTAATGTCCGGTGTTAGGTTAAGTATGTAAGTAAGTAACTAAATTTCAAAAAAAAAACAATTTCAAAAATAAGTAACTTCGTGTCTGGGGATCCAATCTGCCAGGTTACCTCAGGAGATATTGCTGGATGCATCGACCATCGACGACGACGAGGAGGAGCAGAAGGTGAGGTTAGTTTGATTTTTGGGAGATTTCTTTTCAGGTGGACCGGGGGCTTCTGGCTGGCATGGCAATCGAAACAAACCGGACCTCTGGGATAAACCAGCCTAGGATCGTGTTTTACGTGAGGCCCGGAAACGGGGCGCTCTACACAAACTTCTCAGATACCGCACAATCCTTCGGGGTTATGCTAAATTCAGGGTTGCTTGAGACAAAGTTGCTGGGAAGCAACTTTTACACATGCTCTTGTCAATTCCTTTTATTTCTATCCACCACGATCCGAAATATCAGGCGACATTGCGTTACTTTTTCAACACTCGTAATTAACATTTATATTTTCACTACTTTTCATTTATCATCATCATAATCATAAATTCAAAAAAAATCTTACTTACATATTTTTTTAGTTTAACTCCATAGAAAAAATCAAAAACCGATAGCGCTGCCGGGCGTATTGTCGTCTGATGTGGCAGGATTGTCATCGGGGGTGAAGTTTGAATATATATCTCGGTGTATATTCAAATTTTATTCCCAAAAACTTCTACTAAATTTCGTAGGTATCTGGGGTAATTGTTTGTGTACAGTTGCTAGGTGAACTAGAGGCATATGATGGAGGAAGTCGACGATCGAGGAGGAATTAAGCCTTCGGTCCGGGAACGGGTTTCAGATTTTCAGAACAGATCGAAAGATTCGGGATTTGCCAACAAGACCCGAATCTCCTCCGAGGATCTTTCACATGGGAAAGGGAGGGGGCCTTCTCAAAAGGTTGGCCTCACCGATGGCGAGAAGGTGTAACCCCGTTTTGTCTATAGACTGGCAAATTGGGGGCTAACAACCGTAGTAACCGCCTCTCCCTTTTAAGATTAGGTCAGGTAAGATGGTCTTGTAAGCTAGGTTAGTGTGATAAAACAAAATATATAACACAGGGAGGTATTTTCCAATTTTTGAACAAAAATTTAACGGGGTGTTCTCATATCCCAAAAAATAATAAATGGGCTTCCCAATTTTTTTTTCTTGATTATGAGGAAAAAACGTGGATTAAACTAGGTCAAGTTCACGTATTTATTTAATTGATAATTTATTTTCAAAATTTATAATTTGACCTAGATTTTTCACGTGATAATTTTCCAAAAACAAATATGGGACCACATCGAACATTTATTATTTTTTAATATAGAAAGAGCTGATAAAAGGCCACATTGATTGCTGATACTTTGAATTATGAAAATCATAGAATAAATGTAAATGTTCAAGGATTATTGATTGATTAAATGTTTCAAACTATCAGACCCAGAATTTGGCATACTGATTGATTGTGATCGGAAGTTATTTTCAATTTTTTTCAGCTGTGGATTTCGAGGAGGAGAAAAACTTTGAAACTTGTGAATAAAAATTTTTGAATTCTTCACCTGGTTGTTGAATTGATGCGAGTTTGAAGCTAGAAAATATGTCGAAAGGTAGCTGAGCTAGATTACGAACTTGTGACTCTCTATTTGGGTAAAAATTCATCGTTTTTTCCAAAATTCGAACTGGAGATATTCATAATATACACATAATACATAAATAAAAATATAGTAGATACATGAAGTTTTAATTATTTCAAAAACCGATTGAAATTCTCGAGCAAATCATTGATTTTTTGTCGGTCAGCTTCATTCGGAGATTTGCTAAAAAGTGCTTAGGGTAGGAAGAAAAGATTTTTCAAAAAATATCGACTGCTTTACCCCCGAAACACAAGGGTTTCTGTGAAAAAAATTATTAGAAAATGATCCCCAAGGAATCGAGACATGTTATTAGCGAAGACCCAAAAAAAAACCCACGTTAGTAATCTTGTTAATCGTTCATACAATTCAGACACTTCAGACTCGCTCAATTTCTCACAATTTTCAAATAATTCAGCTGGCAAATCGCCAGGATTCGCTTTTCTTTTCACATAAATTTCACCATTTTTCGGACATCTTTCAATAAATAAAGGCATGAATTTACTGAATTTATCAAACTCATTTTGGTCTTCGACAATCACACCTGGAGAGACAGTGTCCAAAAATTTTTGTACAGTGTGAAATTTTTTCAAAAAAAAATTGTGCAGCGTGAAAATCTGAAGTTTTCGAGAAAAAAAACTTCGCCGGCAATAAGACTCGAACCCTGGTCTCATGCATTGCAGTCAAAACTGCTATCCTCTCGGCCACATCTCTCCTTTCTCCCGAGGGGAAAATGTTGGTGGAAAGGAAACTGTTTTCAAACGAATGCGTTGCAACGTTGCTCAAAATTTGAAGTTAGGAAAACTAAGCTTAGACTTGACGAACATGGTTGAAATTTTTATGATAGATTGCTAAGGTCATAGGCAGTGTGGAACACCATGAGTGCAGTGTGGAAATGCCCTATTTCGCTGTTATTTTGAAGTGTCCATTTTGATGGAAAAATTGGCCACTGGAAAGAATCGCGGGGCATTTTTTAATAAGGCAACCTCCGGGTTCGGTTTCTTCACAAAGTAGGGGTATTTTTGTGTCTATTTTTTGAATTTACCCATGTGCAGTGTGGAAATTGATTTTGAAAGTGACAATTGATGAAAAACAGTTTTTTACTGGACACTATGTTTTTCTAGGCGAGTAATCAATTTCCACACTGCACATGGAGTTCCAATTAGATAAAAGACTGTCTAGAAACTATTTTCATTTTAAAAATGAAGATTTTTCGAGGTATAAACTTGTTTGTTATAGTGTGAAAAATTGAAAAAAAAATAAAAAATTGCTTCGTTGAGCAAAACCGAACCCGTGACCTTGTGACTGAGGGCGCAGCGTCTTAGCCACTCGGACAATCGTGTTTTTTATTCGAAGGGAGAAATGTTGGTGAAAAGGAAACAAGTGATTTTTTTTTTCGAAAAAAATACAGTGTGACTTTTGAAAAAAATGTACAGTGTCCATTTTAGACACGTCTCGTCAGGTGTGTCGACAATATATTCAGTTGCACCATCTTTTCCCATTCCTCGTCTAATATAAGCAATCATTTCTTTTTCGGTTAAAATCGGTTCAAATGGGATGTTTGGTAGGAATTTCCTGGAAAAATTCAATATTTTTTTGATTAGCAATTTCTGCAACAAACAGGACCTGAAAAAGCAAAGGCTTCTTCTGTGTCAAAAACTTACATAAAAGCATTTTTAAAAAGTTCCGAATGTTGAGTAAACGTAATTTTTTGTTTCTCATATGATTCCGGCCCATAAACATCTATAAATCCTTGAATTTCCATAAAAACCGACATTTTTGCGACTCTTCTACTCATATAATCCCACATACTTTCATTATAAACTTGAATAACTTCATTAGCTTTTATACAATCTCCAATTTCTTTCCAAATTCGTTTTCTCATATTTTCATCAATTTCTTGTTTATCTTTTAATTCCAAATTTTCAGTAAATTTCGAAAGTTCCGTCAATGCTCCTTTTCTATTGAAAGCCTCTCTATAATTGAATCTTGGAATCGGTTCAGTTATCAAAATACGCAATTCATTATAAGCTTTTTCATAAATTTCATCTAATTTCCAAGTTTCAATAAAATATCGATATCCTCGTTTTGTTGAAAATACTCCTGTATCAGTTAACAAATCTTCAAACCATTTTTGAATTATTCGAATATTTTCAGGTTTAACACCTTTGAATAAATCCATTCCAAACGAAAGTTCATCAAAAAGTTCGAAAAAAGACCAAGATGCGAGTTTACAAAATGTTCCATATGGAGTTGGAATTGGAACTTGGTGGACTTTTCCGACTATTTCGATTGGACAAGGGACTATCTGCAAAATATTGGAATTCTTCCAGGAAAAAAAAAGTAAATTGAAAATACTTAAATCAATAAAACCAGGAAGTAGCTCCATATTTGTAGGTGCCTATTTCCAGGATTTTGAACAATGTATTTATATAAAACTGTGATTTCTTGTCAATTTTTATCACTTACAAATAAATCAGATCTTTCCAATTTCAGAACATTCAATATTTTCTCCAATTGTTTGAATTCCAGTGTCCTCACAATTCCAAGTTTTCTCTCTTCATCCGTTTCCACTCGAACCAATCCAATCGGAAATTTTGATTTGTATCTTAATTTCATTGAAATATTCAAAACATTTTCGACTTCTTTTGCAATAAGTAAATGATTTTCTTTTTCTTCATCTTGAAAACATCGAAGTACTGGATATTTATCGTGGAACCAATTTGCATCTCTAAAAAACGTCTGCAATGAATAATCCCAATCATAAACTTCATGCATAAATCGTTCAATATCTGCTCTTTTTTTATTTTTGAATATTTCTGCGTTTTGATCCACCAAAGTAAAAGTCGAATAATCTGGACATTTCATCATTTTGAATTTCAAAATTTGAAATGATTATCAATTTTTAACATCATGAAAAATTTGGGAATCAATTCATATCTTCCACTTAATTGACTTCCAATTTGATTTAATATCCTTTTCTTGAGTTCTCCAGCATAAAGATCTAAATAACTCTCATTTTCATGTTTTTGATATAATGTTGAAAGCGAATCCTCTTTTGACACAAACTTTCGATATTGGCCATTTGATACCTTTTCAGCTAATATAACAGGTTCATTTTGAAAATTTAATCCACTTGCAAAATAAAATGAGCTATTTGAGAACCCTTGATATTTGAAAAGATAAAACAGCAGTTTTTGAGGCGATTCATAGACTGCTTGCATTTCAGGCGAATTTTCCATACATTTTGCAATTACATCTTTCATATATATGATTTCTAAAATTTTTCCAGCGTTTTCTTCCTTCAATTCTTCCAAAAAACTATGTGAAATTTTCTGAAATAATAGATTTTTTCTAATTTTTCTCAAACTTCAAGCAACTTACATCTCTCGGCACATATTTTCGAATAACTCCTGCAAAATATTCACCCGTCCAATTCGTTTTTTTCATCACACGCTGAATTTCCTCCATTTCACGCATTTTTCTTCCGAAGTTAAGAATAAATATAATATTATTTTCTACTGAACCGTATATCACATTAAAGGAACATTCGTTTTATGAATCAAAGGAACACAAAAATGTAAAAAAAAATGTTTGAGACCCGCTTGTCATTTTAAATGTTCCTTTAAAAAGGTGTACGGTTTCGCAAACTAATTTTTGATATTTTTTCCGAATATATTTGGAATTTAAATGAAACTAGTATTCTCCAAGGGAAAAGCGACATTGGAGAGATTCTCAGGGTTCCCATATGTTATACTTTAAACTTGTCCATTTCTAAAATCTGGGGGGGGTTCCCAATTTTTAAAAATCCCCCGGAAATTTCTTCGCGAAAACACACAGCGCGTATTTCGCGTCAAGGTTGCGCGTATAATTTGTTGTTTGCGGGCAGTAGGTGTTGACATACACTCTTATTTTTTCCGTTCTTTCTTTAGGTTTGGGATTCCCAACTGTTATACTTTATATGTTATCCTTTTTCTTGATTTTTTTTTAAAAACGAAGCGGTGTTTGCACACATCGAAACACTTGACGTGACGCCAAATTTTCAGTTATTTCGCTTTTTATGATGGAGAGATTACTAAAATCAAATTTTCAGAAGTGAGATGCCCAAATTATACTTTCAAAATTCCCGGATGCTCGAAGAAGACGCTGGCTGATTCGAGGTGAGTATTTTTTGTTTTTTCTAGCATATATTTCCTATCTTTTTGGTTGTGAAGTTCGTTTCACGAAATTTCCAGTAGAATTTTAATGACATATCATTAAGACAGTCATCAAAATATGTTTTTTTTTTCATTTCAAATATTTTTTTGATCGATTTCTGGTTTTCGAGAGTTTTTTACCCTTTCTTACATGCGACACTTCTTTAATCATAGCCTTCAGTTTTTCAAAGTTTTTTATTTATTTTTCAACTATAGAACTAGTGGAGTTTTTTTTCATTTGGATTGTTGATCTTGCTCTAATTGCATTTCTAGACAATAATATTTGTATCAAAGATAAATTTCTAGATTCTAGATTAAAATAATGAACACATCTTCAAATTGTGCAACAGAATCAATATTTGATTCTCCATCATTTTTATATAATACTGCACACATTTTGACAATTTTTACTCTTCCAATCAATTTTTTTGGTGTTTATTTGGTATATTCAAAAACACCACCTTTAATGACAAATATGAAAATGGTTATGATAAATATGCAAATATGGATTATGTTATCTGATTTTTGTATTGGAACTCTAGTTATTCCTTATATTTATTTTCCGGTTTTTGCAGTCTCAACTTTTGGAATTTTGAATAAATTGAATGTTGGTATTGCTCCACAATTTTATCTTTTAGTTTTTTCAATTGGTGGTAGGTTAACACTTTTTTGAAATCATTTTGAAAAAAATCAAATAATTAGAAATTGGTGCATCAATGGCAATAACTCTTGAAAATCGAAAAGCCAACATAACACGTGTTTCTTATATTTCAATGACAAATAAACGGAAATTATTAATAACTATAAATTATCTTCTTCCATTTGTATTTCAACTTCCATTTTATTTCAATTTACCTGATCAAAATGAGGCCATGATTGAAATTAGTCGAAAAATCCCTTGTTTATCATCTGAATTTCACACGTCTCCAGTCATTGTTATTAGTACAAATGGAGTTTTACCTGGTTTTTCGATATGTGCTATTTTATTTGCGTATGCAATAGAAATTGGATATTTCATAACAAATATAACAAATGTACTTGTATTGGATGCAAAAGTCGGAACATTATCTAATAGAACAAAACAGTTTCAAAGAAAAATATTCTTTCTGAGTTGTGTTCAAATATTTGTACCATTGTTAACAACTTTTGTACCAGTTCTGAGAAATCTTATTTCAATTGCATTTTTTTCATATGACCAAGGTTTGAAGTTTCATTTTCTAGAGAGAAAAAAGGTTTATGTTTTAGCATTCACAAATCTCTCATTTTTAATAATGAGTTTACATGGATTCGTGGCAACTGTTGTGACAATTATAATTTATAAACCCTATCGAAATTACACATTTCGGTTAATATTTTGGTTTCTAAAGAAAAACAAAGTGAAAAATATATCTCCTAAAACTCAAACTAGACATATTGTTGTTTATTAATAAAGTCAGAATTCTGAAATATTTGTTATGTTTTGAGCACATTCTCAAATAATAATCTTGCCTCTTTATTCACATCATAAATAGAGTACATTAAAAAATATGTGTACTTGTCTGGGAACTATTGAATATCTCTTTATCTTTGGTATTTTTTGTACTTTCTCTAATTATTTTCAAATAGTGTTTTTATTATTATCAGCCGGCTTATCGGAACAAGATATTAAATCAAGACAATTTTCATTTTATTTGATAGATATTGCTTTTTTGTCTGGTATAAAAACAAAAATAAAAAGTTGTTATTTCTACCAAAAACTATGGATTCAATATCAGTTTTCTATAAATTTAACTATTCAACACAATGTGAGAAATCGTCAAATTTTTTTGTTTCTCATGAAAATTTTGGGATAATTTCAAAAATATTATTTCTTATAAGTGTTCCATTTTCATTGTTGGGTGTTTATTGTATTGTTATAAAAACACCCAAATCAATGAAAATTGTTAAATATTATTTACTCAATGTTCACATTTGTTCAAATTTTTTGGATTTTTTGATGTCGACAATGATAATTCCAATAGTTTATTTACCAACATTATCAGGATGTTCAACTGGTTTCTTTAATATGTTCAAAGTTCCAGTTTCTTTTCAATTGTTTATTGCACATTTTAGTATTCATAGTAAGTTTTTTTCTTGAATTTGAAACATCTGAAAACGTAATTATTATTCAGTGATGGCTAATTCGATATGTGCATTATTTGAAAATCGCAGTAGTTCTATACCTAACAATATATTTCGAATAAAAACAACAAAACTTCGCGTTACAATATACTCATTTTATGTTTTCCTAACATCAACTTATATGATTCCAACATTTCTTTCTGTAAATGAAAATCAAGAGATATCAAAACTCTATATTCTTTCAAAAATAAAATGTCCAACTGAAGATTTTTTCAAGTTACCAATTCATATTTGGACAATGGATATTTTTTGGATTCGATATATTTTTATATCAATCTCATTTTTCACTATTTTAACTCTTTCTCAATTGATATTTTTCACATGCTGTTGTATTTATTATTTATATATTCACGTTGCAAAAAATCAATCATCTAGAACTCGAAAATTACAACGTCATTTCTTTGTTGGTTCGGTTGTTCATGTAAGCTAATTTATTTTCTAACATAAGATAACCGAAGTAAACAATTTCACAGGTTCTAACACCATTTTTGTTTTGTGTAATTCCAATTTTCATTCAAATATCATTTTATATTTATGAATATTATAACCAAACATGGAATAATCTATGTGTTTTTGTATTTCAAAATCATGGATTTGCTTCAACTTTAATTGTGTTATTTTGTCATCAACCTTATCGATTGTTCATTTTTTCACATTTTAGTAAATCAAAAAAAGTGGCGATGGAAACTATTTCAGTTACTGCTAAAGGAACTATTTAGATAGTTTTTTGAATTTATTTTTGTTAGAAATTATAATAAAAACTTGAACTAATGAATAGTTTTTTCTCGAAATCAAAGAAGCATTCAAAAATGTGAATTGAGATAAATGATATGATATTTATAAAAGGGCGATCAAAAAACTCAAATTGAAAAATAGTAAGCTGAATAACATGAAATCGAGAAATCTAAACTGAAACTCAACTTTTCATTTACAGAACATAACTTTATTACCAATAACATTAACTGTAGTAATTCACGTAATTAAATTATTGTCGCCAGAATTAAAGACATTGTTGTCTTAAGAACTTGAAAGATCATCCAAAAAAAGTGAAATTATATTTTGATAATATTATCATAAAAATAAATATTTATTCTTGATCATAAAACTCAATAACAATACTTGGCGGACAATTTATCAATCCATTAAATTCAGAATGTGTCGAGTTCATCTACAAAAAATTAAATGAGATCAAAGATGTCTATGTATGTTGTTGAGCCAATAAAAATTCCCGAAAAAAACATACCCATCTATAACTTTCAGCTCGTATTGCTTTTTTAATAATTCTTCCGTCGTAAAATTCATCTCGAAGACTTTCGATTTCATAATAACCAAACTGATATACTGAAATTTCAAAAAAAAATTTTTGAATTGGACTCTGACACTAAGTTGAGTTTGTCTAATATTTCAAAAAATAATTTTTAAAATAAGATTCAGAAAAATTTTTTTCAAAAAGCTGTAGGTGTTCTGACATTTTGAAAATCAACTCTCTAGATTTATTTTGGAAATTCTCTTGGACTTACTTCCTGTACATTTGAAATTATTTAATTGATTATTCAAAAAATCATCGCTGGAAAAAAATAGATTTCCATTAAATCGTAATTATTTCAAAGCTCACATTTTCTCGTATTTTATTCGATCATATTGAATTTTCGAAATTTGTTGAATAGCAGTTGTATGACTGTGATAACCAGTGAAATCTTTTGAAAAAACAATAAATAGAATCAGTGTTGTGAATAATATAAAAACTGTTAATAATGGTGGAAACATATATTGCATCAACAAATCAAATGGTCTTTCATATTTACAACGATAACGAGTTGTATCACAGCGATATGAAACTGCTTGAACATACCCTAAAACTCATCTATCTCAAATTCTAAATGAGAAGACATCACTTACATTCTTCCAATTCTTGATCATATTTCTTTTTTCTTGTCGTATTATTTGGTTTCAATCCAATTTTTTGCATTTTTCTTCTCAAAGTATTCACTGTTGGTTTTTGTGCTTTATTCTCACTTGATTTTTTCGATTCCTTTGATTCTTTCGATCCTTTTTCTTTTGATCCAGATGATCCTTGTGTCAGACATTCTTCTGGTGATTTTATTGACTTTGCTTGTGAAGTTGCTTTCATTTTTCTATAAAGATCTTTCAAACTATCATCTTGGGTATCCATCTGCAAAAATGTTCTTGTTAAACCTTGAATTTGGTTCAATAAAGTTTTAGACAAAGATTCCAGTTCAGGAAGTCCGAAAATCAAAAATGTTTTGATTTCAATTCAAAACTTCCATATTCTTTTCATACCTCTCTGGCAGCAAATGATTCGTCCGGTTTTTTTCTCAATGATTTTCTTCCTCTCCTTGCCGATTCTCTCGATTCACGATGATAACCCTTCTTTCCTCTGCTTGCCTAAATTTTCAAATTTTTTCTTTGCAGTCAAAAAAAGCAAAACCTACCACTCTTTTCGATTTTCCGCCATCTTTCGAATTTATAATTTTAATAATACTATTTCTTTTTGATCCTTTTATTGGTTCTGCTGATAATGTCTTTTGTTGAATTGTGTTTTCCATCTAAAAAAAATAATTTCAATTTTGGATTTCCAAAAAAATGTATGAAAAATCTCACAGCTTCTTTGGAAAGCGCAGCTTCTTTACTTTTTGATGGAGTTTTCAGATCACTCGCAGGTTTTTGTGTTTTGACTGACATCTAAAAAAAAACAACGATTCTTGTAGAATTTGTAAACCTATGTTACCGTTCCTCCTTTTCCATCTCGATTGCTGTTTTTCTTTTGAACTATCGCTTCAGATGAAAAAGTTCGACTTTTTTCAATCTGAATTTGATTATTATTATTATATTGAATTTGAATTTGAATTTAATTTCACGAACTCACATTTTCTCTTGATGTTGACATTGGTTTATAGGTCGAAGCTTGTTTTTGAGTTTGCAGTGAAGTTGTCTTCAAGAATCCCGATTTAAAAATGTGTAAAGCGAGAAAAATAACTCACAGCTTTTTTCGAAATTGCATCAACCACATTGATTTTCTTTGTTTGCTCACCAGATCCAATCTGTAATTTCATAAGTGAAAACTTTTTTTTGAATATTTTGTTACCTTTTCTTTTGATTTTGAAATTGGTTGAGTCATTGAAAGTTTGCCAGAAGGTTTATCTCCGACACTCGAAGCTGGCAATTCGTCCATTTTTAAAATTGTGAAATAAAACTACCAAAGATATGTTTCACGTGAAAAATATTAATTTAAAAATAACCGAGAAATTGATTTATTTTTTCCACAAAAAATAATAAATTTATGAAATGACAACACTGGCACAACTGTATCCAGTCACATTAACAGCTTGTGGTGCATATTTTTGAGCACATCCCCATTCTTGTTTGTTCATATTTTGTTTCACCAATTTTGTACAGAAAGTATTGGTATATTTGACAGTAATTGCAGCCTTGAGAATTCCGTATCCTTTTTGCATACAAACTTCTTGACGAGATGCAGCCGGAATTGTTGTGTTAGCTTTGCAATTTTTCACAGTGTTTACTATTTTTTTGAGAAGTGGTTTAGCGAGAGCAATTGATGGATCTTTTAATTTTGCTGATAAATCATCAAGGGATTCAGGATCAAGGCAATTGTTGACTGAAATAATTATTGTGATTGTGATATTGAGTCTTATTCACTTACTGTTGTTATAAAGAACAAGTGCAGTAGTTGCTTTATTTCCAGAATTATTGATGATACAACTTTTAGCAGCTTGTTGAATTGCAGTTGCATTTGTTGGAGTTTTATAAAATTGATCTTCACAGCATTTGAAAATCCCTTCCAATTCAGTCGCCGTATAAAATTTCACACCCAGTGTAATGCATTTTTTCGAGAAGACATTTCGATTATCTACTCCAGATTGAACACATTTCAAATATGTGACAACTAAAATGAATACAGTAATCCAATGCATTTGTTGAATTGAATCAAAATGTGTTCGAAATTTTGTTGCCATCCTTTTTATATCCCCAACATTTTTTGTTATTTTTCAAAATTGATGGTTTAATATGGTTTTAAATCTCGAAATCTGTTTTTGTTTTTGTTTGAATTGATCAGTTGATGGATAGGTAGTCTGGCCGAAATTGAAATGATCAAGTTTGATTTGAGTTTTCATGATTACTAATAACATCTCAATTAAGAAAAACAAATATTCTTTTTATATTTTGATGATTGATTATTGGTCATTAATCGAAAAATAGTATAAAGTAGAATAATCCCTTTTAGAGTTCAAATATTGGACATCAAATTCCATTTTTTTTATTGAACAGAACACATGTACAGTAATCTTATAATGGCTCGAATTAATTTTTATTATATTTTCGCCGTTTTTTTACAATCATTCGAACAATGAAATTTGTTTGTCTTGTGATATTATTTCTTGGCGTCGTAAGTTCAAATTCCCAAACAAAAAAGTTTTCTATAAAATTTTTTCCAGACAATGTCTTTGAAATTTTCAACTGAAAATCTCACTTTTCCTCCAATTCTTAACAAAACTATTGGAGAGCAAAAACAACTTGTGAACTATTTTGAAGAATTTGTGAAAACGTGAGTAGAGAATTTGCAGTATATTTTTGGAAACATTTTTCAGATATCAAAAAGAATATAAAGATCAATCAGAATTCCAAAAAAGATTCGAAATATTCTTGAAAAATCATGAAAAAGTCAAAACTCTCAACTTGGAAGCAATTGTGAGAGGGGAAAACACAACATTTTCAATCAACAAATTCAGTGATTTCGAAGCATCTGAAAACAAGGTTTTTCTAAAAAAAAAAATAAAATCTTAATTGAACTGAAATTTTCAGGGCGGACATATGACTGAAGTTGGGTCGAATGCAAGAAATTTGAGCGATGCGGAAGTCGTTAAACAAATTGAGAAAAATTTGGAGCCATAATTAACTTTTGTTTTGTGTGTTTTCATGAATAAATATTTCAACCAAATGTTTTTTTTGAGTATTTTTATATGAGATACTATGAACTTTTCTAAACTAACTTTTGTTTTCTTTGCCTTGAAAAACTTTGGAAAAATCCAATAACTGATTGTGAGCTCTAAAAACTTGAAAATGTCTTATCTGATTTAAAAAAAAAGTTTCTCTTGTAACAAAAATTAGATGCAAATATTTATTCCATTTCCCAAAAAGGTTCAAAATCAATCATAATCATATCTCGATGATTTTTTATTCAAAACCGCAGTTACAGCATCTTTTTCAATATCACACCAATCAATTCCTCGAACAACTCGAATATATCCTTTCTCTCCCCAATCATCATCCCAAGAATTTCTCAAAATCCAATATTTAACAGTTCTTCCACTCGATCGATAACTTGTTCCGAATCCAACAATTGCTCCAGAATGCCAAATTGGTGCTTTTGTTTTATCGCAACCTTGTGATTCAAGAATTCCTGATTCGTAATTTTCAAAATCTTCTCCGACTCGGAAATCTGAAATGTGACATGAATTCAGTTTTTTTTTCTTTTTTTTTAAATAACTTACAAACAGCAACTGGGATATTATGATCTACCAAATGTTCCATAATTTTTTTCTCTGCTCCTCGTTTATTAATACTTTTAGTCTTGAAATCATATTCGTCAAGGTATCTTTTTGTTTTTTTCAATCTACATTGTCCTGTTTTATTTGCTCTTCCATCAACATATGGATAAACAGATTGTGCAGTTTGTCCAAGTTGAGAAGCATATCGAAGACCGTAATGTGGATCACCTCCAACACATCCAGGTGTTTTTCCACTTATTCCACAATCACAGATCTCTTGATCAGACAAACTCTTCAAAAATTTGGAATGAATTATCAAAAGTAAAAGATTTTATCAGAAGTTTGAATATATTTTAAGCCATAGGAACAAACCTAGAACTTTTGTAAAAAGTGTCCACTTCATAAATTAAAGGGAATTTTTTTACAAAAATCAAAGGCTCTCCAAAAATTTCCCAACTTTTCACTCACTCTGTGTTTATAGTTTTTGAGAGTGTATACTGTTTCCGTTAATGCAGTTACTGCGAACGCCCAGCAACATCCACATGATCCTTTAATTGTAAATTTTTTTCATTTATCAGTTTTCAGTTTAAAAAATTTACCTTGATTTTTGATTCGACCAATTAGTGGAGCATCATTAATTGTTGCTTCTCTCAAATCATAGTTTTCTGGAATCGAACTTCGTTTTGACCTGATATTTGTTGAATTGTGAATTTTTGAATAATCCGGTAATTTCTCATTTTCACTTGGTGGAGGAACATGAGACAGCATTCCCTGAATTTTTATAATGTACTTATTTGTTATCAAATTAGATTTTATTTATTATCTCACTTCAAATTCTTCTCTTGTCCAATCTGCAAAATGATTCAAACCAAATGTCACATTTGTTCCAGCCAAACTCGCATTTTGACGAAGTTTTTGAAGTCGGTTGTGTTTTCTTGCGAAATGACCCAATCTTCTTGATTTTTCAGCAGCGCTTGTGTAATTTCTCTGATACCTGAATTCAAAAAGTATATATACAATGCAATTGAGATCAGCCTACTTGATTATAAAATCTTCAAAATCTTTGAGAACTTTTTCTGGGTGATTTCGATCAATTGTGACGTCAAACATTTCTCGTTTTGGAACATTTTTCAATAAAGATCCAGAAACAACACCAAATAATAAAATTACCAAAATCATTGTAATGAACAATTATTTGTTTTGTTGAAAGTTTTATAGTTAGACGGTTCAATTAAAAATTTTATTATTTTTTGCGATTTTTGATGATGAACAGTTTTTAATAGAATGTTTAGAAAAATAGAAAAAACAATTAGGGAAAAATTCGATGGAATAAAAAAACGTGGAATAAAAAAACAGCAGACCATTTGGTCTGCTCGTTTTTTTCGCTCGCTGAACAGCAGACCACTAGCTAAAAAAATTGAAAAACGAAAAATAAGAACGACGTGGCGTGAATTTCTGGTTTCAAAAAAAACAGTTTTGAAATTTTATAATAATGGAAATAGCAACAGATACAAATGTGAACAGTGAAATGAGTGATTTGGTTCGACAAGCTGAAGAATGGGCAATTCGAGATAATTCTTCGAAAAAAGTTGATAATGAAAAATTATCGAATTTGAAACGTATGGAAAATCGTATCTTGACAAAAGCTGCTATTTTGTTATTCGAAAAATATGACATCACTACAGTGGAAAAATATAATGAACTTTTTGGAAACAAAATAATGGAAAAGGAGAAAGAGGCTGTTCGCAAAGAAAATCACGATACTGATATTGTTTTTTCACCATTAGATCGACAAGAATTCGCAAGTATTTTGAAAAGCGGATGGGGAATGGAAAATGTTTCACCAATTAAGGAGCATGAATTTCAGGCTTTTTTGAAAAATGATCACCGTGAAACGATGACATTTACACCAAAACGAAGAAATTCAATTCTATCAAATATTATTCCACTTTCTCCAATTGTATCAGATGAATCATTGACAATCGAGAAACCTGCAAAATTTCGAAAATCGGAGCCCGCTCTACCGATTTTTTCTTCAACTCCAAGACAATCTTCAATTTCATTTAATCGTGCAAATTCATTCCATAATACGCCAAAATACAGCACGGTAGGGAAAATAATATTTGTTTGTAATACTTGCATTTTTCAGCCTGTACGTGTTTTGACAACACCAAATAAGAGAATGACTCCAAAAGCAGGGGAAACTCCACTCGAAAATCGAGCAAGTCGACTCAGAAGATTGAAAATGGAAGAGATGAAGAAATAAAGTAATTTTGAAAAATGAAACTTTCTCTGAAAATTCCATTTTTGATCATTTTGTTGAATCTTTTAATTTTGAAAATTTATTGAAAAAAGAATACCTTGAAAAATGTTTCAATGATAAAAATAGTATTACAAGGGAACCTTTTTTACTTAACACTTCAAATCATGATGAAATTTGGTCCATGGACAGCTTTTGGGGTCATAAGAACACTCTAAAAATTTTAGTCTCCCAATGGACCTCTGAGCCAAGTTCTGGGCTCTCAAAAGTTCGAAAATTGCCAAAATTGGCTCATAAAACACGTCATCGCTCAATTCTCGATCAATTTTATGAAAAACTGAGTAGCAGATGATGATCAGCGTAGTCGATTTACCCAAAAAGCATCAATAAATCAAAATTTCGGAAAAATTTTTGATTTTGGAAAAAAAGAATGAGCAGGGGCACATATGAATTTTCAGCCGAAAAATAAAAAACTTCAGAATTTTTCGAAATAAAGTTTTTTATTGATGTACTTTTAGGTAATCGACTATGCTGATCAATATCTGAAACTTCATTTCTCCCAAAAAAAAATTTTGAAATGGAGCTATGATGACTTTTATGACCAATTTTAGACCTTTTTTGACCTTTTGAGAGCCCAGAGCTTGGCTCAGAGGTCCATTGGGAGACTAAAATTTTTAGGGTGTTCTTATGGTCCCAAAAGCTGTCCATGGACCAAATTTCATCATGATTTGAAGTGTTGAGTAAAAAAGGTTCCCTTGTTAGTGTAGTTGAAACGATTGTTTTTGTTTAGTAAAAAGAGCGTCGTTGAAAATTGGTCGTCAGTTGAAATACTTTCTTATAAGATAAAAACGGTTACTGTAATACACAAAATTCATAGACGATCCATAAAAAGAATGTGCCCATTGTGTCCCATCCACAGAGAATCAGGTGCTTGTTCACATTGGTGTTCATATATCAGATTTTCTTCATTGCATTTCACAAGTTTACGGAAATCGTCCGCAATTTTTCGAAATAAGTTTGGAGTTGCTCGGAATCGAAATATTGTGCGTGAATTATAAGCAGAATAACCTTTTTCAACTGTCTGAAATATTTTTTTTTTGGTTTTTTTTTTGAAAAAAGTTTAACTTACTTTTGAAAAATCTTCTTCACTTGTATAACCAATAATATCTGCATTTGAAACAGCAAATCTTATGTATTGATTGAATTGAGCAGCGGATAAATCAAATTGTGTTCGATATGCTGATAATTGCAGAAATTGACTGAATTCACCGTTTTGAGAACGGCCTACAGCAAGGCTTCGAAATGCGTTTGCATCGATTTTGTAACCAATACCAAGTTCATCTGGATAATGAAGTCTAAAACGAAAATCTATTTAAAACAATTGTCAATTGATGTTTTAAAAAAAACTAACTCAAGAATTTGAATCCTTTTCAAACCACTTGTCCATTTGTTCAAATCAATAATTTCGTTTTGTCGATGTTGAACTCGTAATATATTTAAACGTTTCAATCTTCTCAAGAAAAGTGGAAAGGATGCTGGAACTATTTCATCAAAAATCGCATTGACATTTCGAATATTTTTAGCAAATTTTGATAGTAAATTCATAACCATTGTATCAAAACAATTTTCTCCATTTTTTTCAACAACAATATCAACAGAATGAACTCCTGGTTCTTTGACTAAATCCATTAATTGAGATGGATCTTTCAAATTGAACACATATTTGCATTCTCCATTTTTGCATACATTTCGAATCAGTTCAACTACCATTGAACCATCCGCTTTGCAAATGAAAGTTGTGGGCATTTTTTGAATATTTCTGAAAAAAAATTAGTTCATTTTTTAAATCCAAAAAGGTGAACTCACAAATGAAATTCTGATGTTGAAGAGCATCCTTTACCCAAACACGATTTTCGTCCCGAAAAAAGTTTTGAACTCTGTGTGTAGTTTGGTCCATTGTAAAATCGATCCGAAACATTTGTGCAATTGTACATTCTTGACAAACTGGTGTTTTGGAAAACACTTTCAAATCGAAAAATTTCTTTTGGAATTTCTGCTATTAGGAAATCTGGAAATTTCAAATAATTTTTGTATTTGATATTAAAAGTGAAAAATTGAGAATCAAATTAGAAGTTGACTTTTTAATTCAAAAATTATTTCAACAAAAAACTAACCGTCTCTGTGTGGAGCATTAGAGCAATTCAATAATTTGAATTTAATTTCATGTTCAGAAATTTCAGATCCTTCGACACATGACATCATTCTGAAAAATACTGATGGGGTGATTCAGGTCGAAAAAAAACTAAACAAAAACGTTTTTTTACAAAAAAATTCGATTCAGCAAATGTCAAAAAACTATTTTTTTCTATTTTTCGACATTTTTTTTCATTGAAACATTTTCGCTGCGAGATATCTCTCATTTTTGTGTGGAAAAAAATAGAGTTTTTTGACATTTGCTGAATCGAATTTTTTTGTAAAAAACGTTTTTTTTTTAGTTTTTTTTCGACCGGAATCACCCCATGAGATTGTGAGTAGAAAATAAACTTTCAAAAAAAGAAAATTCTACAGTAATCTGTTGTTGCTATACATTGCTACAAATAAATAGAATGATGAGAAGACAAAATAAAATGTGCTAAAAAATAAAAAAGTGTGAAAAAAGGCAGATTTGCATGGAAGTAAACAAAATAAAAATAACAACAGATGTTTGTAGTAGAATATTGGAAAAAAAAAACAGATAAGGAATTTTGGGAAGTACTCTTGTTTATTACTTGGAAAACTTTGTTTTTGGAATTTTGTTATGCGGTTATTCAATGTCTATTCTCAACGCTGAAAAGGTTGAGAAAACTTATACAGGAAGGTTGAGAAAATAGGATAAGGGTTGAGATAATTTTTTTTTTCAGTTTTCTCAGCGTGTTGAGAAAATCGCTGAAACTATGTATATTTAGGTGATTAATAAGTTAATCAAGATTTTACATTGAAAATTATAAGTGCAAAAATCACAATTCTGTAATTAAAAGCTTGTTTTCTTTGTGATGAAAAATTGTCCTCAATTTTAGTACTCAATATTTTCAAGCTACAGCAAATCAGAAAAAATTATAAAGAAAAATCAGCTGTCAAAAAATTTTTTATCCGCATACATATAGCAAAGTTGTAAGTTAAAAATTCCGTTTTGTATTTTTTTTTTCTTTCTAGACTTGTTCTCCTAATACTTGACCACATTTCAGATAAATAGAAAGATTCAGTTTTCCCTAAAAAAACGAATAAATTTTGAACCCAAATTCATCCTGAAATTTTTGAAATTTATTCCCTATGATTTCAACAAAACTTTAGAAAAATTCAAGTACTGTGAAGTGAAAATCAGAAATTTCATTGTTTGTTTTCAGAACTTCATTTTATTCACCATTTCTTGATATTTTAATCTCTAAATCTCTTATATATTTTCAAATAAGTGCACTTCAATGATCATAAAAATACTTCCCATATCAAAACCAAAGTTGCGACACCAGATGTTCGCACCAAAACAAAAACCACAAACAACCTGACCACGCCCACATTTATGAGCCCACCCCTTTTTTCCATAATTATATCATTCAAACTTTTTACCTGCTTCTTATTTGTGCTCTATTTCTTTTTTAATAGTTTCTATTTTCTAGAAAACTAGAAAGCTACAAAAATGGCAAGTTGCAATTCGGATTCAACACAATTTGAAGACGCCCCAAAGAAAACTAGATGGTTGCCGCATCCGGATGAAAGACAATATGGAAATCCATATATTTATCGTCGACGTGGAATGGAAACACATGATGATGAATGGGATCGAAAAGATGAAGAATGGATGCATTCTGTTGATAAATGCAATTATCGTTATTTTCCATGCAAAGATCACAAAAAAAGTGATATTGATGAATGTACCGAAGACGAGCTCGTATACATTTTGGAACGTGAATATTGTTTACAATCATCTCACGAACATGTCAAGTTGTTCAAGAAAATGTCGAATCGATTTGTAAATCAAAAAGGATTCAAGAAACTTCCAAAAGAACTCAAAACATCTGAACCATTCTTCAATGCTCAAGTCAAAAAATCATTGTGAGTTTTTTTTGTAATATGAGTACTACAGTAATCTTTCAAAATAAGTAGACACCGAATCTATTTTGTAAATAATTGCTTTCAAAAATAGAAATTGGACCATAAAAACGCAATCGGGCCACTTTTTGAACGTTTTAAGTGATCTAGGAAAATTTAAGAAGTTTCAAATTGAAAGCTCCAAAACTTTTTGACAGTTTTTGCCGTAGATCAAACAAACTCTTGTATATCCATCTTTCTTCCGCTGAGTTTTCAAATTATTGTATTTCCAGGCAAACCACAATGGCTCCACTTTTTATTCACTGTTATGGTGAATTTGTCTCTGTTGAATTGACAAAACACACTTGTCAAGAATGCAAATTCAGATTCTTGATGGCTGCTGAAGATTTGCATTATTTCTTGGAACTTCAAAATATTCACACATTGGATATCAAAGTTGCTGCAGATGGACACGATGCTTTGCTGAATGCATTCGGAAAATTGAGCGATGATTGGTGCAAAAATGTCAAATGTACAAATTTGATTTTCGATGAGGAGGTGCTTTTTGATATGAATCATTTTTTGCAAAGATTCGAAAATTTGACAACTCTTCGAATTCAACACAATAGCAAGTTAGCGATAATTGTTGAAGTCATGATTCGTAATTTAACAAAACTTGAAGTTCTTGAGTAAGTTTTTTTCTGAAAACTTTTTATTGCAAATAAAATTTGCTATTTTTCAGTTTGCATTACAACGAACCAAATAAGGCTGGTTATTATTTGAATGGGCAAATTTATTCGTGGATCACACAAAACGGATTTTATGAAAAGTTTGCAATTCCAACTCATATTTGTATTCATTCACTTGTTGCTCCGCATCCAAATGAACCAAATATGTTCTTCTATAGCATATTTGAAGATTTGCATCCAGCTTTTTCCGGATTCAGATATTTCATTTATGACTACAAAACTGAAAAAGTTCGGACATTTGAAATAGCACCAATCAAAAAAAGCGAGGAAATTGTTCGAATTGAAAGACCACAAAGTCCCGATCCACATTTGGAAAGAAAACTGAATTTGTTAACACGTATTCCACAAGTTCATTTTGGACATACAATTGATATTTTCCATTGGTAAATGTTATGAATCTTGAGTTTTTATCTTTTATTTTGTTCTTATTTTGTTCTTTTCATGATATTATTTTTTCAAATAAATTGTCTAGAAAATAATAAGTTTGTTATTTTAAAAAGTTTCAGGAAAAGTTAATGCCTGGGAAATTCCTAAATTTGAACTAGGCTCATCTTTTGAAAATTGTTTGCTGTCAATTGATTAAAAATGAAATATTCGACTTTGTTCTTCAAAATGTGGCAAATGTTTTTGTCACATCGAAAAATACAACTGTTATATTGCTATTGTTTTAATTTTTCGGTATCTCTTAAATGCCAAAGATTATTTATATTTGTGTCGAAAAGAATTTCAAAAAAAAGTTATGAAATCACACCATAGTTTGTATTTAGGAAAAAATAGTCGAGGGTTAATTTCTAGAAATCAAGAATAATAATTCAATTCCCATATACCCTGCCTACGATTGCATCTTTTTGAAGCGGTTTTTGTTTTACACCGGAAAATAAGATTTCAATCGTGATATCTTTTTGACGAATCTATAATTTCAAGGGCAATAATCAAGTATTGTTTTGAATATTTCGAAACCCTGTCTTTTTGTAATTAAAATTGAAACAAAAAAGTTTGAATGCATAAATGTTTATTTGAATTGTAAAAAATAAAAGATGGATGTCTAATGTCTTGAGACAAAGACAGCTGATCTTGGTGGACAGGCACAATAAGCGGCATCTGGTCCTGGAAGTCCTGGTCCTCCTGGAGCTCCTGGTTGTCCGTCTGGTCCAGCATTTCCTGGTTGTCCATCTTGTCCAGCTGGTCCGGCTGGTCCTGGTTGTCCGTCTGATCCTGGAGCTCCATTGTCTCCGTTTGGTCCAGCTGGTCCAGCGTTTCCTGGTGCTCCTGGAGCTCCTGGGGCTCCTTGTCCTCTTTGTCCATCTTGTCCTGGGGCTCCTGGTTGTCCGTCTTGTCCTGGTGCTCCTGGTTGTCCATCATCTCCAGCTGGTCCTGGGGCTCCTGGGGCTCCTGGGGCTCCGGCGTTTCCTGGTTGTCCTGGTTGTCCGTCTGGTCCGGCTGGTCCAGCTGGTCCTGCTGGTCCGGCTTCTCCGGCTGGTCCTTGTGGGCACTTGACGCAGTCTTGTGAGACTGGAGCACAGGTAATTGGAGCATAAGTAGAAGTGTTATCTTCTCCCTTTGGTCCTGGAGCTCCTGGAACTCCTGGTTGTCCAGCTGGTCCTGGTGGTCCTGGTGGTCCTGGTGGGCAAGTTGGTTTGGTTGGCTCGCATTGGCACCATGCTGGAAGTCCAGAGAATGTTTGACGTTTTTGACGGAAGATTGAGTTGAATGGATTGACACGTGGCTTTGATGGTGGGGTTACGGTAATTTGAATATCCATCATTTCAGTCCAAGCTGAATCAGTTTCAACACGGAAAACTGAAACTCCATCGAGAACCTATAATAATTTATTTGATTATTTTTCAAATTATATTTTTTTATTTCAAAATTACCTCATCATGAACTTCATTGATTGTGTTGTAAAGAGATGGAATAACAACAAGGCAAGCAACAACAGCCAAGGTTGAGAAAGCCGAAGCAACTCCAACTAAAACCTTCTCCTCGAACATGACTAAAAGCCAGTATACTTTTTACCGTTAGTCGCCTCGCTTTTATAGTCGAAACATTTTTGACTCCGCCCATCTCACAGCTAGGGGTGCGCATTTCGACGTTTTTTTGTGTTGTTGTTTTGTAGTAAACTGGGCGGATGGAAGGAAAAAAAAAGAAAAATTGATGATAGAAAAAAAAAGAATTGGATATGGCAAGGTATTTCGGTTTTTCGGTATGGCAAAATACAAGGCAGAGATATTTCGGAAGATGCGATCTAGTTTTACGTAATTTCTGATGTTTAAGAGTTGCGTTAAATTAGCATAAATAGATTTTCAAGGAAGAGAAACAATGAACTGATGTTTCCAACTGATCAAAGAAATTTATTTAAACCCGAACTTTGATGTGACACTTGCTGAACTGCCAGTCATTTTTGAAGCTTGAAAAAAACCGAAATGAATCAGAAAATTAAACATCGTGCAGTTTGTATTTTTTCCCAGCTTTTCTTTCCTAATTTTTTCCTGTTTCAAATGCATTTTAATTCTGAGAAACCTTGAATGGTACATTTCCCAGTGTTTCCAAATTCCAAATAGTCCAAGATCTTTTCGCATAACTATAAAAAGTACAACCAACTAATTCAATTAAACCCGTCTACGTATCTCTAGCATTCAAATCAATCAAACTTTTCGAAATTCCTTTTCTTTCTTATGACCTCCAAATATAAACAGTTATTTAGCTGCTATCTTTCTGTCCTTGCCAACAATTGTTTTTGGCTGTCGGTGGACACAGGTAACATAAAACAATTTCAAAAAAAAAATCAAGATACAATTACAGTTACCCTCTCACTATTGGTTGGTCTACTATGTTTTTGTTGTTTACTCGTAAAATTCAAGTTGATCTTGAAAAATTTGATAACAATCAGAACTCAATAAAGTGTTTTCGGTACTTTCTATTAGAAATTGAAGACATTTCTCTTTTACACAGAAAATACAGGTATAACAGCTACTTAATTAATGCATTAATGCATTTTCAAGGTATTCTTCTTCTTTTTCTCACAATAAAAAATAATAGATTACACAACACAAACAAAACAGATAATATGAAGGAATTTTATGAGTCATTGTTGCAAATTAGATCAACAAAAACATTGAAGATGTATTCTTCATTAGGAATTTCTTCAAGTTGGAATTAAAAAATTTTTACGTTCAAAAGGATTCGATCTTGGACGTAGTGAACAAAAAAACATGATCTAACCACTAAATTCAAAACAAACTGGAAATCGCGTGCATAAAACTATGAAAAATTTAATCTACCTATGAAATATTTCATAGTTTGTTTTTCAATAAAATCTGGAAGATGATCCTATACTATCAAGTGTAATTCAAAGCTTCATCTAATCATTTAATCATAGTAATTTACAAACAACTTTCCTTTAACATCAATAGTAATTTTGAATGAAAAACTTTACCCAATATTTTTCAATAAAGCTCTAATCTCACCTGTTAGTTTTGTTCCCCCCCCCCCAAACCTCAAAATAAACTAACTTGAATGGCTCGTTCCGTGAGAATTTGTTGATCTGTTTGAATGTCCTGTCCAACCGAAACATCTTCTTGTTCGGAAACCTGAAACTTCTACATTATTTTTCTCAAAATTTTCGCCTATTCTTAAACTTACATCAGAAAATGACAATTGTGGATTTGATAGGACCGCTGCATTCTGTGACTGTTGCCTCTGAAAAAATAAGAAAATTAATAAATGTACCAAATCGCCCCATTAATAACTTTTTCTGCGTTGAAAAAAATCTAAAAAACCAGAAAAAAGCAAAAAATAAAAATGTATGCAAAAAAATTAAAGAAAAACAACGATACTCCGCGTGCACTTTGTTTAGCGTGTTTATTGCAGGGTAGATGAGAGAGTGTGGGAAATGGAGAGAGGGTTAGAGAGAGACAGAGAGAGAGATATGTTTTTTATTTGAAAAGAAATAATTATTGATTGAACTTTTTTGTTTAAACTGAATCATTTTTCTGGTTTTTTTTCGGCGTAGACAATGTGTGATTTGGTACATTTTTTAATTTTCTTATTTTTTTAGAGACAACAGTCACAGAATGCAGGGATCCCATAAAATCCACAAATGTCATTTTCTAATGTAAGTTTAAGAATAAGCGAAGATTTTGAGAAAAAGAATGTAGAAGTTTCAGGTTTCCGAACAAGAAGATTTTTCGTTTGGACAGGACATTCGAAGATATCAACAACTTTTCACGGAACAGGCCAATCAAGTTAGTTTATTTTGAGGTTTGGGGGGGGAAGCAAAATTAACAGGTGAGATTTGAGCTTCATTGAAAAATATTGGGTAAAGTTTTTCATTCAAAATTACTATTGATGTTAAATGAAAGTTGTTTATAAATTGATATGTTTAAATGATTAGATGAAGCTTTGAATTACACTTGATGGTATAGGATCAGCTTCCAGATTTTATTGAAAAACAAATTATGAAATGTTTCATAGGCAGATTAATTTTTTCATAGTTTTATGCACGCGATTTCCAGTTTGTTTTGAATTTATTTTTTTTCTTTTATAATCTATGTCTCATTAAACTTCACAATTTGTTTTCCCCTGATAATAACAAAAAATCTGAAAAAAAAGTCAGTAAAAATTATACCATATCAATTGAGACCTCCCAATTTTTTTCTGAAAAAAAACCACGAAATTGTTCAGAACTTTTTTCCAGAAATCCAATCTACATCAATTTTTGTAGAAAACATCTGTTAATTCTAGTTTTTAGAAACATTTTGCATGGTTTTCTTCCAATTTTGAACTATATAGTTTTGTGTTTTAAACGTCTTCGAAAGAATCCACTTGAACTATGGTTCACATAAACACTTTCACATGACAAATGTTACAGGATCTACTTATTCCTCCTTCATAATTATAATAAGTTGGGTTGTGTTGACCTGCACTTTTTTATGTATAAATGTTTTGGGAAAAAAACGATAATTGGAAAATGTCATACGTTTCATTTTGAAGTTCTCATTTCTCAAACGAAACGTGGTCAAAATTAGAATAAATTGATCAAAGATTCGAGAATAAGAATAACAAAATAACAACAATCAAATACATATCTATGAATGTATTCTTCCTCAATTGTTGTTTTTATTATTATTATTCATATTTATTAGTATTTTCGGAATCTTGTTTCGCGCATACGCCTTTTACATGTCCTTTTATGATTTATTCATAAGCAACTTTTCAAGTGACCGTTTCAATTGAATTCTTGTAGTTCATTCTGATTTTTTTCGAAATAGAATATTTTCAATTGTTTTCAGACAGGATGTATTTGTTGATTATTCTAATATTTTTTGAGTTGGCTTTTTGTGATTCATCAGCTGTTCGAGTAAGTTTCTTGATTTTCATTCAATTGTGGAATTTATTGTTTATTAGTTCACAAAGTTTCGACGAAGGAATTCAAACGGAATGTTTTTGATGTCACCAAATAATCTGAATCAAGCTAGATATTATGATATTCGAAGAGCTCCAAAGAAAATTATCAAAATTCCAGAAATATGTCAGTGATTATTTTTATCCTTTCCAAAAACAAACTACTTTCTTCAGCGAAAACTCAAGAACCTGTTGCAATATGTGACGGTGATCAAATTGGAATAAAGTTCAATGAATATTTTGGGAACGCTCAAATATTTGCAACACAAAAGAAAAACATCGATGAATGTTCACAACAATTTTGTCTTGGATCAGAACCAAAATTTGTGACAAATATTAATGGACCCTGTGGGGTTGTTAGAAAATATACTGTGAGTTATTTGTTTTTCTGTTTTTAAAAAAATCTTCAAAGCGAAGAATATTTCAGGGCGTTCCATCATCGATGATTATGTATCAGATTCGTCTTATTTTATCATTCAATTCGGTAGAAATCACAGAATCTGATAAAATATTCGATATAACGTGTACTAGTCTGATGAAATCTCAAGAACTCGATACTTCGTATACGATAAAGTCAGAAACAGTTTGAATTTCAAAAATTAAAATCTATATTTTTCAGAAATATCAGTTCTTCTCTATTGTCGAATGTTGAAAATATGGCGCCCAAATGTAAATATTCATTACACGAGGGTAATTTTGATGGTCCGAGAACGACGTCTGCAAAAGTTGGCGATGTAGTTAGTTTTGAAAATATATATTTTCAGGAAAAAATGCTGAGTTTCAGATTTATCATCGTTGGCAATGCATTTCCACTGATTTTCTATTCAAAGTATACAATTGTTTTGTGAATGATGAAAATAACCGAACTTATACAATAATCGATGAAAATGGTTGTTCACTTGATGAAGAAATAATACCAACACCTGAATATAATATGAAATTAGGAATGATTTACACACCATCTAGAGCTTTTCGTTTTGCCAAATCGAATCATGTTCATTTTAAATGTATGGTTGCTTTGTGTCCTAAATATGATCCAGATTGTCAAATGAGTGTGGTTTGTGGAAATTTATGTTGAAATTCATTTGAAGTTAGATATTTTCAGCCACCGAAATGTGGAAAACCGAAAACAACAAAAAAACGAAGACATCTTGAAGAAGATAATGAAAATATGACAATTGAACAACGACTTTTGAGAATTCAAAAATATATGGGAAATGGGAGTATAACTTCGGTTGATAGACATACAAAGAAAACAATTCCACTTTCTGCAGAGCCCATTGAAGTTCTCAAACAAAGTTCAAACTATGGTATGTTATACTTGTATTATTTTCTGATGAGAATAATAGTGTATTTTCAGAAATTTTGAAGTATGAAGGAATTATCTGGAATTATAAAATATGCACTTGGGTGCTGTGTTCTATTAACATATTTCTTGTTTGTTTTTCCATTCTGGTCACATTTCGATTATTCAAAAACAAATATATAATGGATATCAAAGACAAAACCAATACGGTATTCAGGCGGTCGCCTTTTTAATTTATCTCAACTTTTTTTCCGTTGTTGTTTCCCGTAATAATATAATATAATATAATATACGAATTTTGTCTTTTGGGAAAACGCGAAAAAAACTAATCAAGTAAATTGGTTTTTTTTTCGTTTTTTTTTTTTGAAAAGAAACGAGATGAAATGAGAAAATTAGTTCGCGTGTGTGACTTTGGAAGTAAAAACGCATATGAGATGATTGATTAAAAAAAGACTAATGGAACCATCAGAATAAGTATCCAAAGACAGATATAGGAAATTCTAATTAATATTGCCTTTTCCCTTTTTAATTCCGAAATTAAGTATTTTCCGAAGATCAAGAAGTATCTTATTTCACAATCAAGATGCACTTCGGTCGTGATTTTGAAATAAGATATCTCGCGCGCGCATCTTTGCCCTACTCTTTCCTGAAACCCCTTTTCCAATTCATGCAACTCGGGCAAAATTGTGTTTCATAATCTCCAAAAAACATAATTCTGTTCTGCATATCATTTCAATAATAATAACAATGATAATCCAACAATGACGTAGATTGCGCCGCGCATTCAACCGCTGTTTCTCTATTCTGCTGGCCGCGCTGAAATCTGTCCCCATGTGAGCGAGAAATTAGAGAATTTTTGTGATACACAAAAATTTGCATTAACTCCGCCCTCGTTCACTTGGCAACCAAGTGCGAAAATAGTTTTTATATAACTATAAATATTCAAGTTCAGCGGTCTGCAAAAAGAGTACAGGTATCATTTTTGTAATTTTCTCGACTTTCGAAGTGCATACTTATCACGTTTTTGTTAAAAATTCAAATTTTCCAACTCTTATCAACGAATTTTTGACGTATGAAAGTATGCAGCATTTGTGTACAAAGAATATTTAAATTTTTAAATACGAGCAGAGAAATTGAGAAACTTTGATCATTTTTCGAGAAAATAGATCCATACTCATAGATAATGTCTCTCTTCCTCGAGAACCCTTTGACAATTTATGGTATTGCTTTTTCAAAAAGGTTTTGGTTATTTCTGCGCAAACACATTTTTCATGTCAAATTACAGCTTTGTTTGAGATGTCTTATGTTTTTTCCAAAAGATGTGTCACGTTACAAAATGACAGTATTTTAAATAATTGCTAGTTTCTCAGAACAATAATTCATCCTACTGTAAGTATATCTCCTCACATCATTTCTCAAAACTCATCGAGCTCAAATATATGTTTTTATTTTTTGAGTACTACTCGTCTTTTCTTTTCATGTCATAATGCAATTTGTCTGTTTTTTTTCTTTTCTTTTTTGCTGACTTTTTTGGCGCAAATTTTTTTGCTGGCAAAAAAAAGGAAGGAAGGAAGAAGAGAAATGCGTTGAAAAACAATAACATTATTATTATTATTATTATTATTGTTGAGCACCACACCACCCAACGAGTTATTCTACCTACATAGATCTATATTTTTTGTTATGTGAGCGGTGTGAAAAATGGGTATTTGTTATGAATAACGGAGTAGATTTTTCTATTAGTCGTCAATCGGAAAACAATGAAAAATGAGCTGGGTTCCATGAGAATTTCAAATTTGTTACGAATATTTTTTATAGATCAAAACCTTCAGAGAGGAAGTGAATTTTAAAAACGTTCACATGAATTATTAATTTTTTCTGATATATTGCATAACTGACTATGTTTTAAAACCTCATTCACAATGATTATTCGTGACAAATGCAACAATTTATCCGCTGGGTAAACATCAAAACGGACTCTGTGATTTTTTCAACAAAAAACCGCTCATTGTTAGCATTGGCGGGGGTTATATTATTGACCCCGTTGTGTTTATTACAGACGGAACGATGAATTGTTTTTAGTTCATGGTGGCACTGGTGATTAGTTTTTTGTATAGAAAGAAAATAATGCTTCTGAATAGCTTTGTTTTTGACTAGTAGTTGACTGAGAAGAACTATTTTGATTTATAAAAAAATATATTCCATGACCCGAATCCATTTTTAGAAGCACAACTTCTTCTAAGATACTCAAACTACTGTAGAATTTTCGATTAATTTTTTGAACCTCAATTTCAGTTCAATCTTTTCCCGATTAGCCTCAGTGTGCTCCAATTGAGTGTATTTTGTTCCACATGCTTTTTTTCTGCCAAGTCATTAACTACATTCGTTCTTCAACCAAAAAAAAAACAACTTCCTCACATACTTGGTTTCCTTCTTTTTGGACCAATTTTTGTTTGCAACATTTGCCACCACCAAAAAATATATATGTAACATTTTTTGAATCCCAAGTGACTCTCTTCGACTACTTCCCGATATCTTTTGAGTTTTCCTTCCTCACAAACAACTCTCGTCGTTCTTTTCCTCTGTGTACATTTCTCACTATTCCAGTGTTAAGGATAATCCTTGATTACAGTAGTATTCAAAGAAAATCTACTTAGAGCCATTTTTTGGCTGCTTTCAAACACAAATCCGTCATCTACACTACACCATTCATAATATGTATTATAATATGTATGGAAAAAAGGTGTGCCTTCAACTCCTTTTCCTTCTTTTTCTTATTTCTTTCGCAATTCATTACTCTCTCAATTTTCTCCACATCTTTTTCTCTATCTCGTCGAATTGTCGCAATAGAAATAGTATGCGCTGAATGGAGAAAGTTAGAGATACATGTGTGTTTTGACTGCCGGCGCAATGCGCATGAGCGAGCGCACTGCGCTCAAGCTCCTCCCATTTTCTATGTGTGTATGTGTGTGTGTGTGTGTGCGTGAGCGATTTTCCACCATGTTTTTTTCTATGAATGTTACCTATATGTACTTTTTCTAAAACTTTGAAAATTGTTATTGTTGTTAAAGAAATTTTTTTTTAAATGCCGACTCGGGATTCCGAACTAACAACTATTCTCACAAGTTCATTTACTCCACTGCCAGTCGAAAAAAAATTGCCAATTATTTCATGAAAAAACTTCCTCTTCACAGATATAATCCCTAGTGAAACATTTTTTAGTGGCGCCAAAAAAAGAAATGGCAAGCGGTCACAAGTTTACCACATCACGCGTGTAAGGTTTACTTTGTTTGTTGTTTGCCTAGTAGAAGCCTTTCAAATATTTTCACACGGAATTGATTTCTTGAGAAAAATCAAAAATTTTCTTCATACTTTCTTTATGTATACATTTGTTTACAATTTTTAAAGTCTATCCCTCATCGGTTTTTGAACCTTCTCCGAAAATTGCTACACATGACAACTGTGACTACTATGACGAGCGCAGAGTTTCTAAGCAATATTTCTGCGTGTGATTTTCTTCTTTGAAAAAACACTTTACGAAACAAATTTGTCATCGAGAAAAAATAATATGTTCCTCGAAAAAACACATCACTTTTATTTTTTTTTCTTTACTTTATTACATTTTTATCAGTTGTGACAGCGAGTATAATTTAATTTCGCATAGATTAATCTAGTTTTTTTTTTTCAAAATACTTTCACTAGCATTGTTTCACGACTCATACGAACAAAAAGATCCAATTAGTTCCGAAATAAACAGCGAAAATTTGTTTGTTGTGTGAACATCGGATTTTTGTTCTTTCACAAGAAAAAACAAGCAGCTGTCGTTTTCAACTGTTTCGTGTAAGAACATTTACAAAGATCACGTAATCCTTATTTGTTTTCTATTCTATTGTAACCACAAAATTCCTTGTGGAATACTTCCCTAACTATTAAGAAGAAACATTGATTATGAGTTTGTGTTTTGCGGTAACTCCGAATCACTCTTCAAAAAACACTTCCTGTCGTCTCCGAACATATGTTTTTTGATTGAGCACGTGGTTTGGCTCCGCCAAAAACAACCACAAAATTTCGTAACGCAAAAAAAGCTATTTTTGTCGGCGCACTATTCCCTTTTGTTTTGGTTCATTAGCTATTAATTCCATAATTTTTTTGATGTTCGAAATAAGTAGAAGTCGAACATGTTTTCTTCTTATTTTAAAACTACTCCCTTGTGAGTCATATCAATATTTGACAAATGATGACTCAAGTGTTTATAGGAAAAGTTTTTGTTCGAAATTTATTATTTCGATTTGTCAGCAATATTTCTGCCAACGTTCAAAAGTGTTCGTGTTCTCTGCAATCACTGATTTTTTTGCTTTTTTATTGAACGACCTTTTGGTTAAATTGGTTGTCTGTGGCAGAAAACACAATTTAATAATGTTCGCCCTTTTTCAGTTAAAAGGTATTTGATGTAAATGGCAGTTCAGGCAATAATAAACGGGTGAACATAAAAAATTGCAATTCAATTTCCCGTTGGTCTTGCTCGACCAGGCAAACACATACACACAAACACAATCGAATTTTAATTCAACTCTTCGTCTCTGCCTTTCGAACATTTTGCTTGCGACTTCTTCTCTCCATCGTTTTCTTATCATCAGGCTCTTCTTCTGTCGCTTCTGCTTTTTTCTTCTGCCAGCCAGCGAGCGACAGCAAGCGCCATTGCCGCTGCCGCCTCACTTCTCCTCCAGACTCGATAATGCGCCGCGCATTGCGCGCAGATTAATCGTTATTTTGCCGTTGTTGGTTTTCATTTTTTTTTCTATTTCTCTTCTTTTCACAATTGGCTTCTCTCGCGTCTCTTTTCTCTTCACATATACTTATTCATGATGAACATGTTGTTCCTCGTTGTTGTTTTTTTGCGAGGAAGCGGAGAGAGAAGAAAGAACATATTTATCGTTTCGAAAACTTAACAAGCTTATTTTCATATCATTTCCTTTCTGAACGAGAAAAAAATTAGACAAAAAAAGAAAAACGGCATGCATTGTTTTTCTATTTACTTGTTTTGTCTACGGCGAAATTGGTTTTCTTCCGCCGTGTTTTCTCTCGTTTTTTTTCAAAAAAAAAAAACAAATTTCAAAATATCCGAAACATCTTTTTAAGACTAATAAAATTATCATCAAAAGTTAACTTTGCGATTTCGTAATTCCGCGACAAAAAAAATAATTTTTTTTTAAATTGAAAAAAATGAAAAAAAAATAAAAATAAAGGCACACACATTTATTGGAAATGGTCTCACACCGTTCCACGTTTGCCAACCCGCCACAACGTCCACTTCGAAAAAAAAAATGATTTTTTTGCAGTTTCTTTTTTCAGTTCTCATAAAATGTAACTTGATATCGTTCATTTAACTCATCATAAATGCAAATTTTCTTCGCCGGGTTCTTTGGTAATTCAATCGTTTGTTCCCATAACCCTTCAACTATCAAGTTACATTTACAAATTTGGTCTTTATGTTTTTATTCTATGTTTCGCTTGGACTAAAAAAAGTGTTTACAAAACTAGTTTTCCTATACGTGACCCTTAAATATTTGATATCTCACTTGTTATCTCTTCTCTCTTTTCATCATTTCATTTCGCGTTCTTTCGTCAGTTTTGGTATATTTTATCATTCGTCCGCTATTGATTTTTTTGTTGTTTACAGAACCAACACACATTAAAATGGCCGATCAATTGACCGAGGAACAAATCGCCGAATTCAAGGAAGCATTCAGTCTTTTCGATAAAGACGGAGATGGTACCATCACCACAAAAGAATTGGGAACTGTCATGAGATCTCTTGGACAAAATCCAACTGAAGCTGAATTGCAAGATATGATCAACGAAGTTGATGCTGATGGAAACGGAACCATTGATTTCCCAGAATTCCTCACAATGATGGCTAGAAAAATGAAGGACACTGATAGTGAAGAAGAAATTCGTGAAGCCTTCAGAGTCAGTTTTTTTTATGTATTACTTTCTTTCAAAAAAAATTGTGTTGAACATTTTGACACACCATTAAATTATTCATTTCGATGTCAACGAAAATTGCAAATGTCACGAAATGGAGGAATATGAAATTTTGATGACTTACTCGTTTCATTATTTTTCGTTTGATATTTTTCATGAATTTCAACCTCTAAAAATCATGCATTCAAAATGAGAGCGAAAATCAAAAATAAATGAACATTCATTTTTTTTAGGTATTCGACAAAGACGGTAATGGTTTCATCTCAGCGGCCGAACTCCGTCACGTAATGACAAATTTGGGAGAAAAATTGACAGATGAAGAAGTTGATGAGATGATCCGTGAAGCCGATATTGACGGAGATGGACAAGTTAACTATGAAGGTATATATTTCATTTTATTTCTATTAATCAGTCGAACATTATAATCTTCTGATTGATAACATATTTGGAAGAAAAATACGATTTCTAACGAAATTTTTTTTCAGAGTTCGTCACAATGATGACCACCAAGTAAATCATAGCACTTGTTACAATTATAATTATGTTTTTCACTGTGTGCACCAATCGAAAAATCTCCAACTTTAAAATGTTTTCTTTTCCACTAATTTAAATAAACTCTCTCTCCTTTCTGTGTTCTCGTCGTCGTTCGCTATTTTTTCAAAACTTTCCGCGCCCAGCCCTTTCCAAACAAAATACTTCTCTCGACTCCAAAAAAATTCCCAATTCTTAGCAAAAAATGCATAGAATCTCCCACCCAATCCCACCACACCACACGGGCCCTTTCTTTGTTCCCATGTTTCTTCACACCCCCCCCCCCATTTTTCTTCCCACCCACCTACACCAAATTTTGCACCCCCACCCCCATTCACCCAATGCTTCTCCTATCTTATTTTATTTGAAATTCCACCAATATAAAATTATTATTATTTGGCAAAATGAAGATTTACTTATTTATCGACGCTTTTTTTTTGATGGACAGACATTAATTCAAGATTCGCAGAACTTTCGAAAATAAAATGAGAAATTTCAATTGCCATATGTTTTCGTTCTTTCTTCCCACACAAAATACACTTTTAGAATTGAAAAGACTCAATTATTTCTTATGAAATTGAGCAAAAAGACAGTTCAAAAGATGACAGTTAAAAAGAAAAACTTATCAATTGTATAAATCAAAAAATAAAAATGAGTTGAGACCAAAGTGAAAATAGAAAAAATTCGAAAAATTACAAATTTTGAATGCTGTATTTGGCCTTATGCCTTGTAAATCTGGAAAACTTTCCAGTTTTACAAATTTTGACCCAAGAAAACTGATAAAAAAATTGAATACAGTAATCAATATTTTTTGTTGATGTCCCTGTTATTTTTCGTTCAGCTGATGTTTTCTTTTTATTAAAACTACAGAATTTTTCAACATGAAATGAATCTAAGAACTTAGGTGAACCTTCCCTCCAAAATCTTTTAAAAACATACTCAAAAATTTTATAATAACGAAATCAATGATGCAAAAGTTGTTTCTCATTTTTGGATCCCATATCACCAGCCTTTCGTTTAGCCAATTTATTATCAGCATGTTTTCTGTATTCTTCCATAAATAATTCGACAGCAGAATCTCTTTCAATTATACCTTTCTGAAAATAAAAATTTTTTAATTGATAAATATTTTCAAAATACCTGAATAAATAATTCAAGGAGACAGACATGAATAAAAAGAAATTGTAGATGTGATTGGACTGCTTGATATCTCATATTTCTCAATTCTCTTATGATAATAACCATATCAATATCAGATTCTTGTTTCAATCGAATACTTGCATAATCAATTGCAGCAAATGTTGCAGCTCTTCCTGCTCCACTATTACAATGTACTAAAATTGGGGTTTTTGGAGGATTGTGTGATTTAACCCAATTTATTAATTTGATAATATCTTTTGGATTATTTGGTGCTAAATGATCAATCCACCAAGTCACCCAAATATGGTTGATTTCAACTGCTGGTTTTTCACCATCCGCTACACTCAAAATAGAATGTCCAACATTTTCCACAGGTTCTTCACATCTTTTTTGAAATGTAACTTCAAAATTTCCATATTTTTCTTTTTGCCCAATTTCGTCTGGAAAATATTGTGCACATTGTTCTTCGTCTTCCATTAAAGGACATAACATAACAATATATTTTATTTTCTCTTGCAAACACATTGTCCAAAAATCAGAAATTGTATCAGTAAGTGGTCCTTGTGTTAAAATATATGATGTTTGAGAATCAGGAATATGAATCCAAGAAGCATGAATATAATCATTTTGTTGTTTTTTGAGAATAACTCTTGTTGAATCAATACAAAAAACATCACTGAATCTATTCAATGATTGATTTGATTCAAATGCTTTATAAGAAGTACGGGGAGCAACAAATCCTTTTACTCTTTCTTTGTGCAGTTTTGCAAGTTGGGCACATTTCTAAAATAAATGTTGTTTTTCTGAATAAGTGAACACGTTTTGACCTCACCTTTTTCGAAATTTCAGCAGCCCATGTTTTTCTCTGATCTATTTTATCAGTGTTCCTACTTTGTTCCGCAAATCGTTTCGATTTTTGTATATCTTTTGTAATAGTTTCAAGTGAAGTTGATTTTTCTTTCTCTTTATCATTCGACTTCTTCTTCTTGAATTTTTGGGATTTCTTCTGAATTTCCGGCAGATTTTCGGGTTTTTTCTCAACATTTTCTTTTGAACTCGCACGTGTTTTCGAAATAGTCAAAACTGGTTTTCTTGTTGGTTCTGCATTCGAATCAGTCGAAAAAGTTGTTGATAGTTGATCTTTCGTTTTTATTCCTTCTTTTCTTTTTGGTGTTGCTTTTGCTGAGCATATTGTAATTATTTGAAGAAAATTGCATAGTGATACTAAATTTATAAAAATGACGATTTCGATCATTCTAAATATTTTTATTATTCAAAAATGACTCAAAAACTGATATGTTTTGTTGATGAATCATTTGGTTTTTTTTTCAGTTCACGTAAAAAATTCAAATTAAGTATATTGTTAGTTAATTCTGATCATTTTAGTTTCTTTAAAAAAACCCTCCGATAATATAAGTACACATTTATTAAATAATTGTAAATATTTCATAAATGATTTCTAAAACTCTTTGGGTACAAAAAGGAAAATGGAATACCGGTGTATAAATGAAATAGTAAAATGCATGCATATATTAAAAGCACCTGAAACCGGGAAAGACATTTAAAATTGTGAATTTTTTTCAATTGAGAGGAACAGGTGAAGGACAAGATAATCCTGTGTGAACAGTTATTGAAGCATTTCCATTCACAGAAAATGCTGGATAATAAAGACCACGTGGCATATTTCTGAAACATTTTTTTTGAAAATATGTAAATTTTGAGAAATAAGTAAAAAAATCTTACGTGAATGCAACTGCATCTCCTTTATAAATCCGTTTTGTATCATTAACTGTATATTCAAGTGTTCCACGATCACAATCTAATTTCACACCAATAACTGCGCCACGTGTAATTCCTCCATTTATTCGATTATGATGTGTTTCATTATGTAGATACCAAGATCGTTCACTATCAACATACATCGACCAACCATGCAAATCTTTTCCTAACATCATATTTCGATTGACTGCTGGTTGAGCAACTCCAATTACAACATCACAATTTCCTTCATATCGATCAATTGTGATTTCCCAATAATGAACTCCTTTTGAAAATGCAATTGAACCAAGAACTGTTCGATATTCAACAGATGACCCAGATAAAGTTGCACATTCATTTGAAAGTATCATATCTCTTTGAGATGGCGATTTTGTCAGTTGAAACCAAGCAACTGAAATTATTCATTGAAGTTCTCGAAATTTTCTTAATAATTAATCAATTAAACTAACCATGTGCTGTTTGTAAACAAATTGGTTCAGAATATTCACTTTCACCAGCCGAATTATATGTTTTAACTCTTGCTTGATAAACTGTATTAAAATGTAATCCATCGATTGTGCAAATTGTATCTGGCCCAGAATATACTTCTTTGAAATTTCCATCATCTCTTCCAGTATCAATTTCTAATGCAAATCCATCAACAGCTGATCCATCATTTCTTTGTCGCCAAACAATTGTCACTGAATTATTTTCAGCTGAACATTCTGATGTTTCGATGATTGGAGCAGATGGAACTGAAAAAACATGAATTTGATTTGAAAAGTAGATATATGAAATCAGAAATATGTAGGATAGGTGATAGATTTTTGGGGGTGCTTTTGTGCTTCACAATCACGACTACTCAATAACTTAATTAATTGTTACCTCTACTAGCATCTCCTTTTGTTCTTCGATTTCTAGCTAAACATTATTGTTAAGATTTAAAGTTTCAAAAACGTTAAGGCGATGTTGCAGATGAGTTTCTCCTCCGAGGAGAAATGAGGAGAAATGGGACGAAATTCGAAAAATACATTGTTTCGCCTCCACGTGCAACACGTTTCTCCTCTTTCTCCTCAATTAGCCCCGAGGAGAAACTCATCTGCAACATCGCCTAATCTTATAATTAGAAAAAAATCAACTCACCTTTAAGTTGCGCAAAATCCAATGTCTGAATTGTATACTGTAGATGTTTTGTATCCAAATTCAATATAAATTCAGTATCAATTTCAGCTTTTGTTTTCATTTCTTTATGCCAAAGGAATTCCAAACTTGTGCTTCTATTCAATAATGTATTTGATATTTGCATATAAATTGAAGGATCTGGTTCTTTCAAAGCTTCGATACAAAATTGAATGAGAGCTGTTGTTTTTGCAAGTTTTGATGTGCATCGACTAATTTGAGATTTCAAAACTATTTTCTATAAAAAAAAAAAAAAAAAAATTTGTTTTGGTGTTTTTGTAAAAATGAAACAAACCTTATGATCAGCCTGTTCTTCAATATGTCCCATTAGTTTTTCTTTTCTCATTTGAAGTTGTTCAATGAGTTGATCAATTTGAATACAAACTGAAGATTTGAAATCATTGCAATTATTTTTGATAATTTCATGCATTCCTTTCAATCTTCCAATTTCTACATTCGCACATTTTGCTTTTTCGCTGAGTTGTTGAAGTGTTGTGGAAAGTTCGGACTGAAAAATAAATTTTTTAAATCCCCAAATTCAAAAACATGTCATTATTTCTTTCATCAATATATTGCTCATTTTCTTTTGTTTTTCTTTTATTTTCCCCCTTATATATCCATTTAACACCCATCACCAAATACACAAAACTCATTACTCTTCTTCACCTCCTTTCCTCAACGTCTTTCCTCGTATGTTTTCTTCCCCCAAAAGTACATTATCGAATTCATTAATTTTCATGTGCAAATCTATCTAAACATCTGCCCCGGGCCTCTTTTTTTCACACTCTTCTGATACTTTTCCATGAAAATGAGGAAGACTTGAAAAAAATTAGGCTAATTTTCGAAGTGTCGAGGCACTATCGAAATTTCGTTGTTGTGTTTGATGAAGCAACAGGAAGTAGGCTCGGATTTTCCTTTTTTCACACTTCTCGAGCGAAAAAGAAAAGAGAAAAGAGTTTCGAAATTTGGAGAGGATAGCAATAAATTAAATTAGAATGTGGAACATGCTAGACTAATTGAGGGAAAAAGGGCGCCAACAAAGATGGATGAGCTAATTCTAAATTATATATTTTTGAACAAGAATAAGATATATGTCAACTTCGAAAAAAGAAAAAAGTCTCCACAACAAAAAACAACAATTAGAAAGTGTTGCAGTTATCCAGATTCATCAATCAAAAAAAGCATCTTCTTTTTTTGTTGTCTTCTCGATTGTACTACTACACTACAATTTATGAGATGAGATTAGTTTGCGTCCATATATTTGTTTTTTTTTGGTATCTTCCTTACAATAATAATTTGTAACATTACGCATATGACAGAAGCAGTTAATATTACGCAATTGGGAAATAAATATTATTTGTGAAAGGTCTTTAATTATAATTTTCGGGTTACTGTAGATTGTTTCAGAACGCTCAATGTACTGCAAAATTATTTGATGCGAAATATTTGAAATTTCGAGATTATCATTTTACTACTGTACAGTAAACTTCACGGGAAATATGATTATCGAAACACTTTTGAACTTATTTTTTCTATGAGAAACAATTAGCTGATCAACCCCTCAAAGTTCAATAAGAATATCCGAACCCTGGTTTCTTGAAAAAAAATATCCATCATCTCAAACATGAGTAATACTTATAATTAACCTACAGTTGTTTTTTTGTTATGTAACCTCTAAACAAAAAACCCTCTAATTTAGCGCGGCCCGGTACCATTTTGTTTATCCTTCCGTATTTTTCAACGCCTTACTAATCCTTTTCGCTATATTATTATTATTATTATTATACCTCATTACGCAACAACACATCACAGCTGCTCTTTTAATACATTTTTTGTGTATTGGGCTGTTTTTCCCTCGTATGATTTATCTATCATTTTGTGCGAAATTGTGAGTGTAGATGTTCGTGGATGAAATATGAGAATTGCAGTTAGTTATATTTGTAATACACAACTATTCTTTACATATCTCAACTTGTTATTTGATAGTCTATAAATGTGTCTACATATCCTAGTGAATAAGAAGAAAAGAAAATAATAATAGGATATTGATATGGGTATATTGAGTAATATGATAGGCTAACTAACAAATTAAATTTGGCCTCTAATTTTATAGTACTTGAGATGAAGAGATGAATCGAGATTTGAACTTGTTATGGGAAATTGACCCGTATGTTTTTTAATTGAGTCGATAAAAATTTTATATTTTTTGTTACTACATACTAGTATACATTTATTCATGGGTGGTCCAAAAAAGTTGTTGTTTTTGTTGCCGTCTTCTTAAGATTGATGGAAAGCACTTTAATAGCAAATTGACATGTCGTGCTTTTTTCCCCTGAAGCGAAGAAAAAACAAATAAATAAAAAAATATGCATATGTGTATGTGTATAGTAGTAATTCTCACGAGGTTATGCAACAAAGTTTTTTTTGGTTGGTACGTTCTGATAACCTAACAAAAATTGACATGATTAGGAGTCAAATTTGTTTTGTCTCTCAATCTGTTATGACTGAGTGACCCCGATTAGACTTATTATTATATAATAATTGCACAGAAAAAGTGATCAATCAATTTTGAAAAGCACACACACACTTTTCATTCTCATATTTCAACCGAAAATCTGGGGTAGTTAGTTGTAAATTTGAGACTAATCGATCAAAGTCACAAATGTGTTGTGTTTCCCATAAATCTTTTTCAATTTCACACTTTTTGGAGACGAGAGAAGAGCTGGGGGAGGAGAAGAAAAAGAATAATTAGGTATTTGGCGCTGGCTTTGGCGCCAAAAAGCGTCAAATGTCAAACCAAATAAACTTTCTGTCATTTTGCTTGTCAAGAATGATGAGACCCAAGGGGATATAGGGAATATTGTGATTTTCAATGAGCAGGAGAATTCAGGTCTTCGGAATAAAATGTTTTCGAAAACTTTGGAAGTTATATGAATCTAACTGGAATGAACTGAAGAATGATAGTAAAAAATTGGTATAAAAAACTGAAACAGGCTTTATCTGAAAATAACCGACGATTTCTGAAAACCAAAAACAAGTTTGTAGCATCAAAATTTTAAAAACAATTTCTTGATATAAACTTGTTTGTTTTCCGAATCTAGAATGTTTCCCCGATACATCCGACAAGATAAGTTTATTCGATTAACACCTTCTTCTCAAATACAACACATGTTATGCTAGTTACACATCGTAAATGTGTCGTCTTGGCGGGTTCTTTTATGTTTATTGCTCATTTGTCGGGTCACCAATACCACCACCACCATCCAATACTTTCACCACTAAATTGATATGTGATAGTTTTATTGTTCTATGTTCAGGTCAACAGAGCATATAAGATATAATGAAATTGAAAAGTCGACGTTTTTGAAGCGAAATTCCAATTTTTAGGAATATTCATTACTTTTCCCTATGTTTTGTAATGGTTTTATGAAATTAGGAAAACATATATGAGAAAACAGTACAAAACTATGTTTTTCCAAAAATATGTAATGAAATTTATGAATTAGAATAAAATTTGCAGTTTATTCTACATTTCTACTGATTCTGTCCTTTGTAGCGAATTGAGCCGAGGCGAAAATTGTTACATTGTATTTTTTTTAACAAAAAACGTGAAAATTTTTATTGAAAAAAATTAAAAATGTAATGAATTTAGCTCGAGTCGAAATCGTTACAATCCATATTTCCTTGTTATAGTTGAGTTTATTAACGGCAGAGTAGAGATCGATTTGAGAATCTTCATAAAAGTCGTTTTGGAGACGGATTGTAAATCAAATTTCATTGCCGATCGATCTTTGGCTATTTTTTCTAAACGGAAGTTGATGAATTTCCTCGAACAACTGAGAAAACTGAAATTATACTGTGTTAATCTTTGTTTCATAAAATGGAACTCACCGATGTGCATTTTTGTAACCGTACTCCGAAAGATTACCGAAGTGAAATCTTTACAGAACACCATTGCCTTTTTCGGTTGGAATAAAAAAATTTGAAATGAGAAATTCCACATTTCACGTTAAAATAATTTTTGTTTGTTTTTATTATTTATTTTTACGTGTTTCGTTGGAATTTTGTCATTTCTCGTTTCAGAAAATGTGCCAAATGGATCAGTTTTTGGTGAGTTTTATCAAACCACATCTTGAAGGTGAATTCATCTTGTTTACTTCAGAAATTTGGGATAAGATGATGTGATAACATGTGGAATCGTGTTCAATGCTGCAATCAACAAATATTTAACAAGTTCCCAAATCGAAAATGATGGATTTCGATAACATTGATTGAATAATTCTCTTTCCAATAAAAATATGCTATGTTCTTTTCTTTTTGTACAACTGTTGCGATTAATTCACGATTGCGGTTTTTTCAATTTTTGTGAAAAAACCAGACAAAAAACAAGAAAAAACAAAAAAAAATAAAAATGTAACGATTTTCGCCTCGGACAAAATTATTACATTTTATATTTTGGGAAATAATAAAACAAAAATAAACAAAATTGTAACGAATTTCGCTCTGGATGAAATCGTTACAACCTGAAACGGCAATTTTTAATTTGATGCAGATTTGTCGAGAAAATAATAACATCAGCCATATTTTTGTGAAAAATGTTTGCATTTATCCGGAGAAATTTTGCATTAAAATTATCTTGAACATTGTGAATATTGTTGCAAATTTCTTTCGTTTTTGTAAAATCAATTCAAAAACGTCGACTTTTCAATTTTGCTATATCTTATATAAAAAACAATTGTTTCTCCATCAAATTTTCTAACTGACACAGTTCGAATTATATTAAATTTTAAAGGTCAAAACGAGGCATACCGCCACCTATTTTTAATTGGTTTGATGACAAATGATGGGCGGTAAATTAACGCGAAACGGTTTTTGGCGTTGAAAAGTCAAAACAAACTCGAATAAATAAATAAATAAAAATGGGAGACTCACCTTGTGAGATTTGCATGCGATTGAAAGCGGTTGAACGTCGTGATTTGAGTGACGAATGTCCTGAAATTCAATGAATTTTGAAGGTTGCCTTTTTCCCGATCCCTTCTTTGAAAAGAATAACATTTGTTTATCGAAAAAAAAATAAATTGACAAGTTTCACACGCTTGAGCTTTTCATATGGAAATTTGGTTCAAAAAGAAAAAAGAAAGACACTTTGGCGCCTAAAATACGTTTCAGACATATTGGTGCCATCAAAAAGGAATATGAAATTTGTTACTAACCTGTAGGCATCTTGAACATACTGCGACTTTGCATGCTAAACAATATAAAGTAAGTCCTTCATTTGGATGAGCGATACACCGTAATCCTCCGTTATTTGTTGAATTCAGGTTTTCCGAAATCGTTGATCGTCTTAAAAATGAATAATTATTTTTGAAAAGTACAAAATAATGAATATTTAATCCGACTCACTTTCTTGTTGCAGTTTGTAGATTATGTTTTGCTAATGGACCACGTGCTGGATGTAAAGCTGTTTGACACGGTGTACAGTAATAAATATCACATTGTTCACAATAAACATTTGCTGATCTACCACCAACACCTTCACACAATTGACATTGCGGAGTGTCGTTTGATGAATCTTCTTGTGGTTCATTTGATTTACTTGGAATCAAATTCGGGTGAGAAGCTAGATATCGATTAATAACATTTTGCATAGCAAGATTTGTTGGAGCATTTGCGATTGCATTTTCATCACAAAAATATGAACTTTTTTGACAACTTCCACAAACTAATTGAACACCACTTGTAGAGGGAGAAAGTATATTATGAAGTCTTGAAGGAGGTGGTCCAACTATTGAAGAGGGTCGACTTGTTCTTCCACATCCAACAACCCCAGAATCCGTTTCAGAAACAACTGATAATTTATCACTTTCATGATCGCAAATTGAGGCGGTATCGGATGAACCTATAATTATTATTATAGTTTTATTTGGTGATTGTATATTCATAATGTTATTCCCATTCACAAAATGTTTTTTCGCCGCGTTGTTTTTTAACACAGGATTTTTTCGGGGCTATTAAACGGCTCTTGTGGGAAACTGGCGATTTTATAGGTTTATTATTATAATTTTTGTTTTGAATTGGCGATTTTTATAGCGAAATGACCATTATCATATAGTTTTTTTTCTGGTTTATTCAAAAAAAAAATTTTCTACCAATTGATCAAAGTCAAGTCGGTTAGCACAAAAAAAAAACGCTAGTTATATAATAATTGGATTAGACCATATGTGCACTTACCACTGCTTGTACTCTGTGGCGATAGAATTTGGGTGAGAATTGGTGTTGGTGTGGGTGAAGATGTTGAAGGTTGATGCGCCTGAAAATTCATATTTTGAATTTAATTCCTATTTTTTTTCAGAAAAAAATATTCGAAATATAACAAAACTCACTTTCAAGGCACACAATCGACAAAAACTGTGACCACAATTCAAAATAATTGGATCATCGAAAAATCGAACACATTGGGTACATTTCAACTCTTCCTCCATGTTTCTGAAAAAAAATTATATACATAAAAATTAAAATCGATTTTGTCATAAATAGCAAGAAAAACGAGAAGACAACACAAAAAAAATAACAGCAAATGGGCGTGGTTTGAAGATTTTTGGAGACGGGTGGTCTACGGGAAAATGGGCGGGGCTTGTTTAGGAAAAAAGAGGATTTTAGGAGAAAACAATGTTTTGAGATCAAAAATAAATAAGAAAAAATATTTTTAAAAAATTTGCACATGAGCTCAAAAAAAACAATTTAAGTATCATTTTTAATATTTCTTCCGCCTACAAAAATCCTTTCAAATACTTAAAAGTAATAACTTTTCACATTCTTTCAATAAAAAAGTATAATGTCTTTCGCTTAAAATAATAATAATAATCGAGAACGATGAAGAAGAGAAAGAAAAATGAAAGAAGCAAAAAAAAACAGACGGATGGTCCGAAAAATAAATGAAAAATAAAGAGATTTTTGCAAGAAAAAGACCAGGAGACGAAAAAATGATGAGCTCACAACGATGAAAATTATTAAACAAAAAATCTCAAATTTCTTTGAAACTTTCTCTGTTTGTGTCAAAAGAAGGAAGTCAGTATATATCGCAATAATAATAATAATGAATAAATATATACGTATGTCAAAAATATAAATAAACAATACCTAATCCCCCCCCCCACTTTTCTACGTTTTCTCACCCAAAAAAAGAAACAGAAATAAATAAGATGTCGGTCCGAAGTACTATAATTAAAGGAATGAAAGTATACTTTTAATATGGTCTTCTAATGAAATAATAGCCGCTGTTAGAAAAGGTGGGAAACCCAAAAAGAAAAAGAGAAAAAGAATACTGTATTTTGGAAACAATAGAAAATAGCATACATGGACAAGGGTTATTTAGCAAGAGAACTAGAATACTGTAGATATATTACTAGAATAAGATGAGATGCGGAAAAATCAATTTGAAAAATGTTCAATGCCACACCCTCAAAAACAACAAAACACGAGATTTATCTAAAAGACAAAAGGAAGAGGAAAGTTGCGAACACCTTTTTTTCATTTCATTTTTCTTCAACTTATTTTTTGAATAGAAATGTTTGGAATTCATTCTCAAGAAAACTCATCTCGTGAGAGAAATATAAATTTTTCTAACAAGGGAACATTTTTGAAATCACTTAAAAATTGATGAAAATTTCAGAGCAGCGGTTATGAAAATTACAGTTTAGCTTTTTTCAATTGGATCAGGTCTCATTCATTTTTTGTGGTTCGGATTTCTATTTTAAAAAAAGTGACCATCCTGGTACAATTCAAAAAAATTTTATCGAGAAATTGAAAAGTCTACAGTAATCTTATCCCAACAAAAATCGCAAGTTTTAAGGATCCGAACAATGACCCATCATCAACAACGATAATGACAGAAAAAAACGCGAATGCTAATAAATCGAAACAAATTGGCCCAAAAAGTGTGAGAAACATCGCCAAAAAATCAACAAATCATCAACTTTTATGATGCGTTCTTTTTCTTTCTTTTTTCTTTCTCAATTTCGTTTGGGTGAAAAAAGACCACACAGAAAAAAGAACAACGAATTAAAAGTAGACCAAAAAAATCATGTGTAAAAAATAAAAAGGATGAAGATTAACTACTGGTTATTATACTATGTCAGATTGCGCATATCATATTTGTATGTGTGTATTTTTTTTGGTTATAAAATAATACTATAATGGTTATTATGTGATGTGTTATTTTTATTTTATTTATTCATATCACATTTTAAATTTACAATAAATTGGAAGAAAGAAGAAGATACATCTTTAAGCCAAAATAAATATTTAAACAAAAAAAAAAAAAGAAGGAGGTTGGAAAATTTAAGATGAGAAGATTGCTGTTATTGCTATTAAACTGCACGGAAATATGGTGGTCTGCCATGCGACACATAAATTTTATAACCTACAGTACTGGAACCTATCATAAATATTATTTTACTAATTAGAAATATAATAAAGACCAGAGAAAAACTAAAAAAAATAAGATTTGTAAAAGAATGTAAACGAGTTTGTGGAATTTTCAGTGATTTATTGGTTTTCGGGGGAAAGAAATGGTGTTAGCGAGATTTATTTTAAACTACACTTATGTTAGCCAAATTTTCAGTTTTCAACTTTACAAATTAGAATCGAACAAAAAATATAGAGAATGAACGGAATACTAATTGAATTCTCGAAAAAGGTCATTCTACAAATTAATAAAATCACGAACATAGAACGAATCCCAGAAATAATTGGAGATATACATTTTATTTTTGGTTAGTTAGTTTTGACCAGGTGAAAAATGATTTTGACCAATGCCAGGTAAATAATAATATATTTTCTCTTCGTTTTGAAATATTGGAAAAGGAAGGAAGAAGCACTTTGGGGTAAGGGTTGAGAAGGAAGAAAAAAGAGATAATTATAGTCATAAATCGGGAAATGGACGAAATATGGATTTTCTCGAGAGAAAAAGGACAACCTGATATTATTTTGAAATATTTTAAAATTCAGTTTGAACACCCAAAGGTAACATGAAACTCATTTGAAATTCAAAACTTTTGGAATATCTAATTGGATATTTCCAAGATTTATTCTGATATTCGAAAGAGTAATTTGAGAAATATTTTGCAATTTTTATTTGCAAAATTTTCAAAATGAAAAAAAATATCCAGAAAAGAAAAAAAAAACATAAATATTTTCAGAAAAACCACAAAAAAAATATTTTCGTGAAAACGAATACTCAACTAATTGACTGAAAAGCAAGCAAAATGCTCAATGAATAATTCAAATTTTTAGTACGAACAAGAAATTCTGGTTTTTATTTCTTCTGAAAAAAAGAGCGGCGGGAAAAAAACAGGAAAGAGGATAATCTTCGGAAATCCAATTATAATTAAAAAGTGCGTCGAAAAAGAGGAGAATATCCCATGGGAATTTTTTGGGCGAGGAGGTGGAAGGCTAGAAAACAATGGGTAAACAATATAATTTGGATGATTGGATTTTTAAAATATTGTTGAGTTTTGAGGGTTCGTTAAAAAGCATAATACTTATTTCAGTGAAATTTAGGATCAATCAGGAGAGCTGGATCGAATTCTAGAACGCTTAAATTGGGCCGATCTCTTTTCAAAAAATAGTAATTACCCTTAACTACAGTACCCTGTTGTCTGGCTAATTTTTTGAGTAAAATTATTGAAATTGAATTTTTCCACGTACTACCGTATTCTTTCGATGAAGGGCGCAAAATCAGACATTCAAAAAATAGTAAAATTCCTCAGGGGAGATTCAGAAACTTTAGAAATTTCAAAAATTCAGGAAAACATGAAAAATAAATGAAAATCGTGGAGCATGTTTTAATAGAAAAAAAACGTACATAAATATATTTCGGAAGACGAAGAACATGAAAAGAACAGAACATAAGCTCGAGAAAAAAGAACACCAACTTTCTCTTTTCTCATCCAAAAAAATGTCAACGGCGGCCGGAAAAAAGGTATCCATGTTGTATACGAGAAACAAACTGACACAACAAATAAAAAAATATTTTGAGAAAAAAATGAGAAGAAGAAGAAGAAGAAGAAGAAGAATGTAATGGACCTGCTGAAACATTTGAACAACTGTTGATTGAGCCAAAAAACAAATGAAGATGCAAAAAAATCATGAGATATCCATCTATTTTGCTTGGAAGAATGTCAATATTATTTTAGTTTGGAAGAAAGAAGATGTCAAAGATTAATTCGAAAGAAAAATGATTATTTTTCTAGAAAATAAAACTCGGAGCTCAAATTTCGGATATTACGTAATGAAATATAAGATATAGGTTTCCTTCAAAAAAAAACCCGAAAAATATAAACAAAAATTGGACCGAGAGACCGACAAAGAGGGAAATAGATATAGATAGTTTAGTTTGATGGGATGAGGACGCAGATGTTTTTGATCACCCACTGAGAAGAAGAAGAAGAAGGAATTCCGATTGAATTCACACCTTATTGAGTAATAGAAATGATTGATGTGAAATGAATCATGGATTGAGAACATCTGACTCATGAGAAAATAATATGATCCGAGATTTGGGAATCTGAAAGAGAGGTTCGATATTCTCAAAGAAAAAAGTACAACATGGTAGAAGTTCAAAGTAGAGGAAATTCAAGATCTCAATTTGACGATCAAAAAGCCTTGTCATCTAAATGCGTATCTACAAAATTCTCCACTATTTTCAGATTATGTTTTATACCCAATAAAAAACATACTCGAAAAAGCAAAACCTCATAAAATCTGACAATAGAAAATGCTCGTAAAAATTTTAGGGACCATAAAACTTAACAGGTTCATGCGTTTTGCATTGATATTCCCTTTCTAAATGCAAAAAAAATATCATCAGGAAATTTTCCCAAACGTTTTTTTTTCAAACAATGCAAAACTCCTTTTGTATTCCAGATGAATGGGAAACAAGACTACTAATCAGAGAAAAATAGAAGAAAAAGAAGACAGGTGCAAAAGTGGATTACTGTAGGTTTTGGGAATTCAAGAGTTTGAAAAAAACAATTGTTATAGGAAGAGATAAGGAGGGAAAATTCGATTAGACGAAAAGGGTAGTAGAATAAGTCCGTTGGGATTTACGCAAACAAAATTGGATTTTTCTCCGTTTTTTGTGGAAATTGGAATCAAGGATTTATTACGGAAGAATTTAAAGGAAGAACGATCTCAAAAAAAAAACGAGGAAAAAATGGAAATAAGAATAGAAATAGAAAAAAAACGAGAAAAAGTCACTATTTCGTCTCATTTCTCATTGATAGAATCGTCAATTATTCATTTTCAGCAACAATTGTTGTGTCCACTTGTGTTTTTTTGTGCATCAAGAAATATTTCAGGGCAATTCAAAAGCTATCACTATGACGACTCTGGGAAAAGGAAGAAGCAGAAAAACTAATATAGCTCTAGAAAAATTCTGGAAAAAATAAAATGAAATGAAATTTTCTGAGTTGGGAATCTCGGAGCATCCAAACATTAATTTGCATCTGCGCAGAGTTCGACGAGACAACAAAACAGTGTGAAAAGTGAGGAGAGACAGAGAAAAGGGAACATATGAAATTGTGACACAAAAAAGTTGTGGCGATGATTTGTGGCAGGTTGTAAGAATTGGAAACTTTTGGAATTTTTGAAAGATGTGTGGGAAAAATTAATATATTTTGTATATTTGTTCCAAAATGAAGGGTTTCAGAAAAATCCATTGATAAAAACTGAAACTGTTTATTTCCGTACAAATTCAACTTTTTCTGGATCTAAATTTAGAAGTTACAGTAACATTTTTATAGGTAATAAAATTATCTCATGCGGTAAAAATCGTCTAATATAGCCATCAAAAACTATTATCAAAAGGTCAAATCTTGCAAAGATTTGACACCTGATATTTCTATTTCTATTTCACATAAGTATAATTAACTGGGGAAAAACACCAAGGAGGGAAAAATATATTGCATGAGAATGAGAATGAGAAAAATCTGAAAAACCAAAACCAATAAAAGCCATTTCCATGAGAGAGAAAAGGCAGAAGTCATTTAAAGTTTTTCAGATGTGCTTAATGGCTCGAGGACACATGACATCTAAATTATATGTGTATTTATTTATAGTATACATATATCCTAGTTGTTGTATAGTACTAAAATACATATTTTCTGAAGAGATTTCACACCAAATTACGAAATAAGTCATTTGTTTTTGAATGAATATTGAGTTTCGAAATACATTTCTATTCAGAGCTCATGAATAAACGAACATTCCAAAAATATTATAATCTAATAAACTGATAAAGTATCTAACAACATTAAAATGTCAATAAATAGTGTGTTAAATAAATATTTTGCTAATAAAGGCACGCTTATTGAGGAAAAATAACGAAACGAGTTGGAAATAAGAAAAATGAAGGTAATCAAAATATTGACCGGATTTAACAGCAAACTTCTTAAATGGGGACGAAAAGTTGGGATCGAGAAAAACAATGAAGAACGAACTGAGTTGAGAAACAGAAAATGCGGAAATTAGAAACTTTTTCAGACCGAAATTTTCAGAGAAAAAGCGACAATTTAACGAATTAATCAATTTCTATGTGTTCAAATCGGATAAATTTGAAAAACTGCTTCGTTTCAGAATTTCTCAAAATGAAAAACATAGAAGAATATGTCTTAGACCTACAGAATTTCAGACTGTCCGAAAAAAATAAATCACGAAATTTTAAAACTATACAAATTATTTTGCACTGGAGTTCTGGAGTTCCTACGGTATTTCCTAACAGAATATAACTAAAGAAAACTCGAGCCACCGTAACCTACAGTAAATAAAATATAAAAGAAACTCACGATCATTCCTCGAATCCCTGCCAGTTTCAATTTTGAAAATATGAGGAAATGAATGAAAGCAAAGTATCGAATTGATGAAGCTGTAAAAAAAGGGTCACGTAATTATTGTATTTTCAAAAATATTATTTTTTTTTGTTTTGAATAAAAAACAAGATTTTAGGAAGACGCAGAGAAAAATATTGCAATTCGCCGCGAAACTCAAATACATTTTGCAGATCAAAAATTTCTCAAACTCGAAAAATCTATTTATTGGCTCATCACTTTCATTTTATTCATAAATAAACGAAACGAAATGAAAATCGAATTAACCTTGGAAAAAACACCAATAATAGGTGTTTTTCGTCCAATTAATAATACAACTTATCTTCAAATCTGAACATGTGTTTGATTTAAATTGTCCATGGCAAATATTAATGTGATAAATAAGATTCGCGAAATTTTTCAAAAGAAAAAAATAGAAAAAGTTAAATGCTCCAAAAATGAAGGTCGAGTGTAATCTTTTCGGTTTCTTGCTAATTTTCTACTCTCTAATTAGTAATCTCTTTATGTGTCACTTACTTGAAAATGACATATGGCCGAACCACTTCTTCTTTCTTTTTTTCCTCCGACTGAGCTGCTTAATTCAATTAGTACAATATATAACTAAGTGAGTGTAGAACATGAATCAGGGAAAGCACAAAAAATATTCAGAGTAACCCAAAAAAATCTTGATTTATTTCAGAAAGCAAATATAAAAATTATATTCTCGTTTTGATATTATACACAACAACATCATACGGGTTTATCATATCAATAAAGGAAAGGGGGACCTCTTTTTACACAACTTGCATTTCGCTTCTCACAATAATTCAAATAAAATAAAAAAAGAACCAAATGTGTACACAATTAGAAAAAAAGGAGATAGAAAAAGTGAAGAAAACTCATATGAATAAGAAAAATATAGTAAATAAGTTAAATTGGCTACTATTCAAAAAAACACATGAAAATGATGAAGGTTGGCGTTTTAGAATAGAATGGTTGGAGGGAAGAAATATCACAAAAGAGGGGTTTGTTTGTATATTCGCGGATGGTGATTGATTTAATGAATTATAAAATTCAAGTCGATATTTAACAACATCCACCACTTTTCTTATCTTGAACTGGTTGTGATCCAGTAATTCGAACACCTGGAGCACCACCTGCTCCTTGAACTGGTCCCATTCGTGATTTGATTTCGGCTGCCATTGTCAAGAAAGCCTGAAAAAATAAATGTATCTTTTTGGGTTCCTGAACTATCATCATCAGCTGATTTTATTGAATAGGAATGAATTATCAATCATGTTTGATAAGACCCTTGTTTATTTTCCAATGGATGAGAACTTTGAACGATAAAAACGATGTTGCCATAATTTTCGTTAAGATTTCATCGAGATAATTAACTCAATCAAACGAGTATGACTGTGAAATTTTGGTAAGCTAATTCTAAAAAAAAATAAAATTCTTCTCAACTTCGGAACGATAGAACTGGTTTTGAAATAACCAAATAAAAAATTCAACTCTGATTCGAAATTTAATTTATGTACACTGTGAAACCAGTTTCGAATAACGAAAGTGCGTCATGAAAAAAGGTTTGCATTTTTAATAAAACTTCAAAAACTAACCTGTTCAACGTTAGTCGATGATTTAGCAGAAGTTTCAAGGAATGGAATGGCGAGTTGAGTGGCATATTCCTGAAAAAAATAGTTTATATTCATTTTGATTAAAGAAAAAAACGATATTTACCTGAGCAGCTTGTGTTTCAACAGCACGTTTTGCCGTCAAATCGCATTTGTTTCCAACTAACAATTTGTTGACATTTTCACATGCATACCTATCGATTTCTTGCAACCATTGTTTAACATTGTTGAATGTTTCCTAAAATAGAACATTTTAATTAATTTTTCGATTGACGTATTTTTCTAGAAAACGGACATTGTTGTTTGACAAAATATTTTTGGTCTTCGAATACAATTATTTTCTCAGTAAAAAATAACCAAGTAGAAGCACTCTTAACTAAGCTAATAAGAACTTCAAATTTTATTTTTTATATCCTTTTTTATAAATCAATTTTCTCGGCAAAAAATTAACAAATCTTACGGAAAAGATGAAACAATCTGATTAGAAAAAACTGGGTTAAATTCGAGATTATAATCCAAGAAAATGTTTCCGACTTTCCATCACACATTTTTCAAATATGAGGTTTTTCTATTTGAAAACCTCCATAAACTTACTTGATCAGTGATATCATAAACAACAATAATACCATGAGCACCTCTATAATAACTCGATGTGATTGTACGGAAACGTTCCTGTCCAGCAGTATCCCACTGAAAAATTAAATCTTGCTAATTGACTGATGTGGAAAAAAACTTACAATTTGAAGTTTGATGGTTTTTCCGTCAAGCTCGATTGTTCGAATTTTCTGAAAAAAATTGGAAATTTAAAAACACGGACAATGGAGCAAATTTTTCGAACAAAAATTCAGAATCATTTACATTTTCCAGTTTTTGATCGTAATTTGTTTTTTAACGACATTTTTCTTAAAACATGACTGGTTTTTTTTAATTTGACTAGTGAAAATACACGTTCAAAGAATTGAAATCAGTGGTTATCAAGAATTCAGGCTATTGTCGTCTTTTGGCAGATGTTTTTTGTTTAAAAAACTCACGAAATCCACTCCAATTGTGGAAATGTATGATTCGGTATAAGTGTCATCGGCAAAACGAAGAAGCAAACATGATTTTCCAACACCAGAGTCACCGATGAGGAGAAGTTTGAACAAATAATCGCTGAAAAAATAGTCTTATCTTCGGAAAATTTGGCTTTGAAAATAAACTCACTATTCTGGATTCATTGCAGCCATTTTGTGTTGATAAATAAACGACTATCGGTAGAAACCCTGAAAAGTAAAGAATGAGTTGCAGTATTTAGATTATGAGCACTGAGTGTAAGCTGATAAGGAATATTTCATAACGGACAATAAATTATGAAATTGAGACGATTTGTTATTTTCATATCAAAATGTTTGATGATTTGGCAACGGATTGAGTTACGTATACATTTATGAGAAAAATCGATATTCGTAATTTTTAAACAAAATGTTATGAGAATACTAATATTGATATATGAAAACCTGTTTGTAATTCGACTAGAAAAAATAATCTGACAGTTTTCGGCTGACAATGAGTCATCAGTTTTCTATCGATTTTTACTTTTAAAATTCATTAAATCTCTATAATTCGAGGGAATGCCTGCAGTACTCTCAGGAAATCTAAAATGCTTTGTGAGAAAACAGATAACCTGGTGAGTTTTGAAATGATAAGCATCTATTTTCAACTGGAACACGTCAAAATTGCGAAACACTTCAAAACTTTGATTTACCAACGATTTCTGTCAGATTTCGATGAAATTTGAATGTAAATCTAGCCAAAAAGACTTATAGAATCAGAAAATGATGAATTTCTGCCATAAAACATTCAAAATTATCAAAAAACATGTAAAATGACGTGGCAAACGACTGTGAAATGATGAACCACTCAATTTCGGCTGATTGAACACCCCGTGACTGCGACGCGGTTAAACCGCGACGCTTCGCATTTGTCCACACTTGCCTCTTTTGCTTTATTATTTTTTTATTTTTGTCTTCGTTATACTGCGACAAAAACGCTATTTTATGTCCGAATTGTAGAACAAGGATTGGAGGCCGAGGAGTTTATTTGGAGAAAACAAACAAGAATAAAACAATAAAAGCATTTGGTCGACGAGAACAATAAAATTGGGCTTACCGCAATGTACAACTATGTACAAGTTTTACATACATTTTACATGAAAAAATGATAAAAATGGAGAAAATTAAAATGATTTGGGGGGGGGGGGTAAAATAATAGGGTCTGTGGACCGTTGGAATGATAAAAATAAGAAAAAAAGGGAAGTAGGGATAAACTCCAAAAGAAAAAAGGAATGGGTGCTTCAGAGGGGAACTTTGGGAACGAAAAAATCTATGGAGGGGTTGAAGAGGAAGAAGGAGGGCGAATTAGAGGAGCAATGGGACTGGCAGGGCAACTACGAGGAGTTTGAAGAATAAGGTCCACTTGGAGGCGGAGCTGCGGGAACTGATGTGGTCGGAAGCTGAGTCGGCGAGAATCTAAAATATTTGATTAGTTAGTGTTTCAAGGATTGAGCTTTTCTCAAATATGCTTGAAAAGCTTTGTCGCTTCCCCATCTACCAAAGGATCTAACTACGTGTTCCGGGACTCCCTGATCTAGCGCCTCTGATGCTCCGCCTCCTCTAAACGCGTGAGATGAGTATTTTGTGGATACTCCTAATTTATTCCACCTCTCTTTTAACAGATTACTAGCTAAGTTATAGGAAATTTTGGCTCCAGAGTTGAAATTAGGGAATAAGAAATCCTGGTTGGTTATAGTCTTTAGGTAATTCTCTACTATCTGGGTTTCCCTCAACCCTAAAGCCAACCCTCTGTTTGTGCCTTTGCTAGCCTGATCCGTTTTCGACTTTTCTATGTGAATCTCCCAGCCTGTTCTAGCTCTCCTAATTTGCGATTTCCTCAGCTGCAACGCCTCTCCTATCCGGAGAAAGCCTCTAAACATGAAAATCCCTAAGACTGAGGTTCTTAATTCGTCTCTTGAGGCTGCTGGATAGTCGGTGAATTTCTTGAAATCTACCGCGCTTACTTTTTCCCTATGAACTATTGGTGCTTTAGAGCGTTGGGCGGCGTCTAAAACTGCCTTAAGGGTAGAGGCGTAGGAGGGATTCGTGGGTCCTAAAAAATATGATAATGCTGGATTCGTAGTTATGGCCGTCTTCCCTCTCCCGTTTTCTACGAGCTGCGCCAAGTATAGAATCCTCACCATGTCTTGATTCGGCTCCCGGGTCCATTTCATCGATTCCTTCCATTCTTTGAACCGTTGGAGAGCCGCCTTGTATTGGGTGATCGTCCCTTGGGCTCTGTCCTTCCCCAAGCAACTCTGCAGCTTCTTCCAAACATCCAATTCCTCCGGTGACATCGCATTGTCTGTGACCTTCTTTCGGACGAGTTCGAATCGCGGATCTGGAACCACTGTTTTGTTTTGTCACTTTTTGTGTTCGGGTGGGTGGGTGGGAATTGCTGCTACCTCAAAAAACTGCTCGAATGACGAAATTTCGTCAGGAGTTGCCTTTTATACCGCCCATCGTTCCAAAAAGCGCGCGAAAATGTTTTGGCGGGTTGGCCGAGAAACCGACACCCTCCTCGTCCCCCTCCTCGTCCTTCTCTTCCATAAAATAACGAATTTTCCGTTGTCGGCGGACATTTTTTGTTTGTTCATCAGTTTTTCGTTTCCGTTTGTACTTTGTATGCTTTCAAGCTTTCTCAAGGGGTTTATTAGAAACATAATTAAAAAAACCGGAGCGAATTTGTGCTTCCATTATTCTGTAAATGAGTTTTTCTTTAATTTCAGAATCTCAAACGAATGGGTGGAAATGTATCTTCTGAAACCCCGACCACTTCGACAAAAAGTAAACTTGTATCATTGCATTCTACGCTGAAGTGTTCTTTTAAGGTTTGTCCAAAAAATATTTTTCGAATAAAGTGTATTTTTATAGAGAAAAAGATCTAAACGTGACCATACGAAACCATTTCGAGAACTTATCCGAACTTGGCCAATAATTGATGCTGAAAAATTGTTGACAGAATTTGATGCTGATTTGTTTATTTTGAAGCTGCAAAAAGAAAGTGACAAATCTCGAAAGATTACCAAAAACTTTGGAAATGATTATAATAGTTATAGAAATGAACGATCGGATTTTGTGTTAATATTGAAAAATGGTGCTGAAATAAGTAATCTTCAACGGGAATTCGTATTTTCTCGATGCAAAAAACTTCGATATTCAAAACTTCCGAGTAATTTCGATCAATTCTCAGTTGAAGACATTGAACGATTTATGGAATATGTATATACAGAAAAATGGAATTATGATAATGAAACACTTGAAAAACTTCGAAAAGAATTTGGATGTTCGAAATCACTTTTAGAAGACAATATAGAAAAAGAAAAACACGATTATATAAAAGGCGATTTGATTATTAAAATAGTATCAGAAGAAGTTTCGAAACATGAATTTATTATAAAATGTGATTCATTTATTGCATCATCAAGAAGTTCAGTTTTACATTCATTGAATTCGAAGAAAAAATCTCATATTCAACGAAACAATATTTCCGAAATCGTTTGCTCAAGTTTTCATTCATTTTCTATACACTGATATATTGGATCTTTCGTTGGTTAGTTATTGAAAAATTACATTTTGGGGATTTATATCTGGAAAATCATATAACACAGATAACTTTGTAGATTATATATTTCATGTTAAATTTTCAAAATGATTTTATTTTCTGTTTATATATTCACAATCTCGAGATCATAATCAACACGGGGGTGACGTGTTTAATCACAATGAAAGAACACTTTTTTTTAGCAAATGAAATGATCAAAACTAGGCCACATTCTAAGTTATTTTGTTCCCAAATTGATTTATCCAATTTCCACAATTCCCACGAGATATTTGTTTTCAGATTCCATCATCAGAAGTCACAATATCTTCATTATCTGAGGCTCGCGCAATAATTTCTGGAAAATCCCCAGACATTCAACTTCATCGAGCACTTCAAATGATGCAAGTCGCCAAATTTTTCAAAGTTGATAGATTAGTTCAAAGTTGTGAAGATGTTGTTGTGAAACATTTGAAAATTGATAATTGTGTGGCTGTTTTACAATGGGCTAGAGATGGAGGATCAAAATATATTGAATTACATGCATTGAGGTTTGTTTTTCTTTAAAATAAAAGTAAAATATTTATAATATTAAATTTTTAAAGGCTCATTGAATCGGAATTTCCAAAAATCTGCAATTCTGCAAACCTTTTCGATCTAACAATTGAAGAATTAATGGATGTTACAAGTTCACAATTTTTGCAATCTACTGAACTTGAGATTCTCGATTCAATAATAAGATGGGGAGAACATGATTTACTTCGAAAATTAGAAGAAAGAGAACCAAATATAGTTGCTGATACATGTCATTCAATAAGTCGAAGAGGTTTAAGAAGAGCTGAATTATCTGGAGATGAATTGAAAGATATTTTGAAACCATTAACAATGAATATAAGAATTGATTATGCATTGCCACCATTTCATAATACATTAACTGAAGCATATAATCGTGGAATACTTGAAAGAAGTCCGCTTAAAGAAGATCTTATTAGTTGTAATTCGACATTAGAATATAATCCAGATGTTCATTGGTTTAAACCATCTAAAAATCAAGCTGGTCCAAGATATTATAAACCATATCATTTGACACTTCAAAAATATATTCAACAAATATCTGATCAACAACAACTTTCAAATAATCCTGCATCTTGCTCTGATTCAATCCAATCTTCACCAAAACAACAAACTATTGTTTTTGAGAATTTATTCCCAGAAATTTTGGATAATCATGATTTTGAGTTGGCGAAAGAAAGAATCAATGAAGAATGGAATAATATTCAAGAACTTCCTCGATTATTCCACAAATTAATGGCTCTTGAAATTATAAAGAAACGTATTTTGACCGAATTGGATATTTCAGAAGAATGTTTCAAATGTGTTTTTGTATTGGAAAATGATTTGGAAACATTGAAAACCGAAGAAAAACATGAAGATGAAGATCTATCGAATACTTCTTCTTCTCATTCAATTGCCCCAGATTTATTACAAGTTAGTTAGTTATTTATGTATTTTCAATCTTGTTTTTATAGTCATAATTGTGATAGTTTTGATATCTTTATTACGGGGATTATTTTTCAATTTATTATTGATATAAATGATTAGAATCTCAAAGGTTTCTGAAGTATATCTTCAGGAATATTGACTGGTATTTTATGGATTCCTTGTATTTCATTTATCATTGTCGATGGTGCAATAGGAGTTCGCTTTCTTCGCGAAGAACCACCAAATAAAAGCATTTCCAGTTTGGCAAATGGAATTTCAAAGAAACTCGACCAAAATATTGCAATAACAAATGATAAAACTGTTACAGGAATAACTGCTTCCAAAAACTGAAAAAATTGAGATTTTTTTCAAGTTAGTAATTTTCTGAAAAACTCACGAATTGCGATGAAAAATACATTTCGGAATAATTTTTACCAAAAAAGTATCCACAAACCATAATATGAATCAAATAAGCACAAAAACTCATTCTTGCCAAAGGTGTCCAAATTGGAAGAGACATGAAATCATTGATCATTCCTTTTCGATAATAAGTTGAAAATATAATCCAACTCAATGATAATCCCCATAAAATTCGTCCTAAAGAACTATAAACTGCATTTTCGATAGGAGTCCATAGATTTCCATCTGTATAAGTTTTCAAAGAGAGGATCACAAATACCATCAAAATTAAGGATAAAATCCACATCACACGGTCCAGCCACTGAAAAATTTCATAAATTTTTTTTCAAAATTAAAAAAAAAATAACAATTTTTTCATGTCGAAATTACTGTGGCCTTTCGAAGATTCAAAATATTTGCCTAGAAAAATTATATCCAAAACATTGTTTTCAACCCCAAAATTACAGTAAATACCTTATTTATTTTAACTTTTTCGGTCTGCTGCATAAAATAACCCAAAACCATTCCCATAATATAAATTTGACATCGAATTAAGTGGATTATAATAATTCCATTGATCATATCTTCTTTCATCCGGATTATATCTCGGATCTTTTGGTCCGAATTGAAATTGAGTTGGTGGAAAATGCCAAACTAACATTTGATAAGTATTATAAGCAGTTGAACCAAGAAATACGGTTGCACAAGCAATTAAACCGGCGATTTTTCCTCCCAAAGCAAATGGAAGAAGAAGTAATGGAGTTAGACAATATATTTGAATATCTGTTGCCAGATACCAAGAAATCACATAACACTGCAACAATGTTTTTTTCAAAATATCATTTTTTTTTCTCCAAAACTTACAATATGTTTTGAGTCAATAATATTATCAATGTATAATAAATTAAGCCAAAAATTCCTTTCACAAGTGTCATCTTGAACTGCGGGTGACATATAAACTGGAGCATCACGTAGAAGTCGAGTGAAGACAAATGTGAAAAAGAAAATAGTTATATAATAAACTGGAGTTAGGCGAAGAATTCGATGAACATAAAACATTATCCAACCCATTGGAGACATTACCGCTGCACGACGTTTTTTGAGTTCCTAAAAATTTGAAAATATTTTTCTCAACACATTTTTTAGAAAATGTTTCGTGGTACTTTTAGTGAAAGTCATCTAACTTTTTTGATGAGCTTTATATTTTTTTTAACTTCTTTTTTTCGAAATGAAAAGTTCCAAACCACTAACTTTGAACCACAAAAATGTTAGCAAAAATGCAGATATAAAGAAAAATGTGTCAACAGCATAATATGCATTGGCCATGAATAATCCTATATAGGTTTTTGTATAATCAATAAGATCCATTGGATTTGCTGAAAAGTTTCCGAATTATTTTCATTCCCATTTTCAGAATTTCCACTTACTACAAACTAGTACCATAATCGCAGAACAATGTCCAAAAATAACCCAAACAGTCGAAATTGTTCGAATACAATTCAAACTTGTTACTTGTCCACTTCTGTTACAATTTTTGATTCGGAAAATATTTTTGACATTCCGATACAAAGAAAAAGACATGAACATTTTCCAAAGAGTACTCGAATTATCATCGATTCTTTTGTATTCAGATTTTGCGAATTTTCGAGCATGAAAATAATCGACAAAACCTGCGATAATACATAGAATAACAATTGAGATGAGAACACCAGATACAAAAAATGTATAAATATTTGGTTTTGGAACTCTTTGATTTACATTAATCACACTGCAAACAGGCGATTTTTCGATTGAAGAACCCAAAGCTAAATTTTTTGTGTCATTATTTTGACAAGAAAACCCAATAAAACCACCTTCTCTGAAATAATCCGTCAAATTATCATTTTTACAAACATATGGTAAACATAAATCAAGTCCAATTTGTGGAACTTGACAACTTCCATTTGCAGAATTTGCTCTCATTTTCAAATCAAATAATACTCGATAATAATCACCTCGTAATGTTCGATTCAATGTTGTCGAATAAATTCGAACATTTTTACATTGTCTAAATTGTCCTGAAGCTGTTATATGTCCTCTTGATATTCCTGACCCAACTTTTCCAGCTGAATCCATCATTGGAATCAAATAGTATTGTCTTTCTTCAGCTGTCATAAATCTTGTTCGATTTTCAAATGATCCATGATGAACATGTTGAGCAGAATCAATCATACCGTAACCCAAAAATGTGAGTTCATCGTGACATTGTTTTGAGATTGTAAAATTTGCATTTGAATGAAAACCAAGAGCTCCGATTAGATCACTGATTTTATATTGTTGCTAAGAAAATCAAAAATATTCAGAATTTTTCGAAAAAAGTTCTTACCAATTGGTCGATTACTTCTCTTGGATGTTCTATCAAATCATTTAAAAGATCAATAGCTTTCGCGGGATCGAAATCAATACTTTCAATTTCTATTGTCAAAAAAGAAAGAAAAAATACTAATAAATTTAAAGATACCCTCATAACTCAAAATGATAATGAGTGAGAGTTGTTTTTCAATCGGGTTGAAACTTATCATGTTTTTAAATTTGAAATTTTTAAAAACAAATGAAACTGTTATCATCTTATTGTTTTGGTGAAATAGTGACGATATTCAAATTTTTAAGAGATCTATTGTTCAAAAAACAATCCATTTCTCTCTAAACTTCCTCATTGTAATTATCAACGAAAAAAAACTTTTGCCAATGTCATTATACGCAACAAGAAAAAAACTGAACCTAACCCGATTCTTATCAAATCTTCAAAGAAATCTCCGCCCCACAAATGTTACAAAAAACTTCGCGTAATTCGCGTATAAAAAAGAAGCGACGAGGGTGAGAAAAGTATACTGGGTTTTAGTCATGTTCGAGGAGAAGGTTTTAGTTGGAGTTGCTTCGGCTTTCTCAACCTTGGCTGTTGTTGCTTGCCTTGTTGTTATTCCATCTCTTTACAACACAATCAATGAAGTTCATGATGAGGTAATTTTGAAATGAAAAAAAATAATTTGAAAAATAATCAAATAAATTATTATAGGTTCTTGATGGAGTTTCAGTTTTCCGTGTTGAAACTGATTCAGCTTGGACTGAAATGATGGATATTCAAATTACCGTAACCCCACCATCAAAGCCACGTGTCAATCCATTCAACTCAATCTTCCGTCAAAAACGTCAAACATTCTCTGGACTTCCCAGCATGGTGCCAATGCGAGCCAACCAAACCAACTTGCCCACCAGGACCACCAGGACCACCAGGACCAGCTGGACAACCAGGAGTTCCAGGAGCCCCAGGACCAAAGGGAGAAGATAACACTTCTACTTATGCTCCAATTACCTGTGCTCCAGTCTCACAAGACTGCGTCAAGTGCCCACAAGGACCAGCCGGAGAAGCCGGACCAGCAGGACCAGCTGGACCAGCAGGACCAGACGGACAACCAGGACAACCAGGAAACGCCGGAGCCCCAGGAGCCCCAGGAGCCCCAGGACCAGCTGGAGATGATGGACAACCAGGAGCACCAGGACAAGACGGACAACCAGGAGCCCCAGGACAAGACGGACAAAGAGGACAAGGAGCCCCAGGAGCCCCAGGAGCCCCAGGAAACGCTGGACCAGCTGGACCAAACGGAGACAATGGAGCTCCAGGATCAGACGGACAACCAGGACCAGCCGGACCAGCTGGACAAGATGGACAACCAGGAAATGCTGGACCAGACGGACAACCAGGAGCTCCAGGAGGACCAGGACTTCCAGGACCAGATGCCGCTTATTGTGCCTGTCCACCAAGATCAGCTGTCTTTGTCTCAAGACATTAGATATCCATCTTTTATCTTTTACAAATCAAATAAACATTTATGCATTCAAACTTTTTATTTTGACCTTGCTGAAAAAGATTTCATGAAAAGATAATTTCTTTTTTTTTTCATTCTAAACATTACAACAAACAACAACAGTTATTCTTCTTTTTTTCGAAAGTCACCTTTTTCGGTTCGCTATTTTTCGAATTCTCAATTTGTGATTTCTTGAGATTTTTTGGGTCACTCAAATCACTTTTATCCTTTTCAGCTGAAGAACATTTTGGTTGAGATGAGGTTTGGATTCGAATTCGGATTCTGAGTCGGTGCAGGCTTGTTTTCTTCATAATCACTCAATACAACATCATCATATCCGCCATTATTGATGTTTGATTCATAATGCGATTGTTTTGCCAACTCTTCGATCGTCATTTCACAGATCTGGAAAGTATTCAAAAATGTTCAGAGACTGGAATTATTTTTCATTCAAACTCTTCAGCTCTAAAAACTTTTGAAAAATTTAAATTATTCATCAATGAGTTTAGAAGTTCTAGTTGATCTATTCTATGATTTGGAACTAAAATACAGTAACCCGGTTGTTTCTAAATTCGGTGAGGTAAAATTATGAAAACGTAAAAAAGAAAATAGAACACGGTGGCCAAGTTAAAAGCTACAGTAATAATAAATAAAGCCTGATTTCCAAACAAAAAAAAAAGAAAAGTTCGATATAACTCACTCGTTTGTACTCAATTCAAACTCACTTTTTAATAATATTCAACGAATAATTTTTTGTAATGTTGAATAAATTATAGAAATGAGACATTGGCGAAATGAATAATATTCACGTGTCGATTCATTTCCAAACATTTTGTGACTCATTTTCATTTTTGAAACAAATGTTGTTTTTCGTTTTTCATCATTACGGGTAGAAAATGTTACTAATCCCATTCAAAAATTCGAAATCCATTACGAGGAGAAAACTGGTTAGGCTAACATGAAAGACTGGAGAGAAAAAGAGAGCGGAATTATTTTATTTAAAAATATAAAGTAAATATACAATATTTACCAACATTCATCAGTTAGTATGCAAAAAGCATACATTCGCTTGATTTTTTTGTTTCGTCGCAGGAAAAATTGATTTTATCCAGGCATTTGTTAAAAGTCTCTTCTTTTCTATTTTTTTCCTGAATTTGATTCAGAAAAAAACATAAATGATGGAATAATTTTGCTCATGACTCATACACATTGATTTTTGCATTTCTTATCTTCCCGACAAAATTTGTATGTGAACAGAACAGAGTTTTCTGTTTACACAATGATGATTCCATATTTTTTCAAAATCATATACTTTTTTCGATAATATTATAAAAAATTCATGAGTTTTCATATTTTTCCCATAACCTTCGCACTTCATTGAACACATTTCATTTCAAAAATAAATATCGAATTTCATGAATTTTTGTTTGTTTTTCGATTGGCACACAAGTATACCTTTTTCAAGAATGATGAGTAAAATTCATGACTCATGGTTTTTATTTTATTTTTGAAATGAACATTTTATAATGTCTCAAGGGAACTTGAAAAAGTTCATATTTCTCAGAATATGTTTTTTCGAACTTTTTTCGTCAGAATGTTTTAGTCAATTTTTTTATCCCAAGCTTTTTTTCCGAATCGTGTTTCCAAAACTTCCGGGAAATCGCGGAATTTTGATTCAAAAACTATTAATTTTTCTGTCAAAAAAACTTCTGACATGAGAAAAATAGTTTTGGATAAACATTTGAAACTACAGTAACCACACTTCTGCTCCTTTTTCTCATAATGTTTTTTTGCAGATCCACAAACAAAATGTGGACACCTTGGATGATAGTAATATACATTCTTCTATTGCTTGTTGTTATATTTTTCTTATTATTGATCGCATATTTTATTCGAGCAGATTTTAAACGAAGGAAAATGATTGAAGGTTTGCATCTTTTTAAAATATTTTTCCTTCAAAATTAGAATATACTTTGAGTAAAAAATTTTCTCATTAAAAAAAGAAAACCATACCCTTTTTAGATGATAACAATTCACTTCCGTAAAAATGAAAAAGGTAAAAGCGTGTTGTGCGAACTCCCTAAATTCCACTTCTCCTGCATAACACCCTCATTTTGACTTTTAACAAAATAATACTTTAAGTTTGCTTTTTTCAGAAAAAATTCTGGATTATCGAAAGGCGACAGATGTGTGATCTTCAGATAAATATTTGTATATATATATTTTTTTTCATTTTTTTAATGAAATATAAAACATTTAATTCTAACAAAAATATATAACAATTGAGATCATTGTAGGTATATATTTTTTTTCATTTTTTTAATGAAATATAAAACATTTAATTCTAACAAAAATATATAACAATTGAGATCATTGTAGGTATTACTGTACAAAACAACAACAAAAAATAAAACGAAAAACAATAATAATAATACAATGTTCAACCTAATAAATCCAGCCAATTATTTGCCGCATTTTTTGGAATAATAACGGGAGATTTGACTGGTTGAACTTCAACAATTTTGGGAATTTCAATAATTCGTGAGCTAAATTCATCTTGCGTAGAAGTTTCGAAAAATGAATCAGCAAAATTTTCAACACCATTTCCACCTCTTGCAATAACAGTTTCATCTGGGCGTAAGGATGTAGTTGTATTAACTGTTGTATCGATTTCAGATAAATCTAAGAATGTTGTTTCTTCAGCTGAATCATATGTCGAATTTTGTTGATTCTGGAAAAAATCAATATTTCTTAAGCAGGTAGAAAAAACGGATTTTCTCTACAAAAATGAGAAAAATGAAACAAACCTCGTCAATTTGTGAATTTGAGAAAATCGGTGAAATTTGAACATTTCTCTTTTCTTCTTCGCTAAGAATTCTAATTTTTAGTCGTTGCATAATAGGACTTTCTTCAATTTTTCGTCGTTTTCTAATATTTTGTTCCTCTTCTCGATTCTCTTTTACTGATATATCCAAATTTCGACCAAAAACTTCAGAATTCCACGTGGAACTATATCGCATTTTATAATATTCTTCAACAACTTTGAAAATGACATTATTTGTAATATAAGTTGAGTTGTAAATATCGGAAGTGATTCCTCGAATTGATTTTTGGCGAATAATTGATTCGAAAAAAATCATAATTTTCTCTTTGAGACATGGTTTTGGGTCCAATAATTCGAAAATCTCTTCATCGAGTGCTTTTAAACGAATCGCAAGTTGTTGATAGATTTTCCACGTGGAAATATTTTTTGATTGACAAAGATTCGAAAATCCAAAACTTTTCAGTTTTTCTCGCAATTTTTTTGTGTGCACAAATTTATATTCGGATAAAGATGTTGCTTGAATATCAACACATTTATAAAGACAACGGATGAAAATAAGACGATTGTTTAGAGAAGAACGAGAAGCAAAAACCTGAAAACAATACTCATAATTTTTAATTACAAAAAATTAAGAAAACTTACAATTTTCTTACACATAAACCATGTCAATTCCGAATATTCTCCTTTTTTCTCATTTTCCATCAAATTTTCCTCATAAACTTCTATCAATTTTTCCACTAATAAATTCCAATCATTTTCCATATTTTCTTCAGATCTTTTCGTTTTTGTTTGTCTCACAACTTCTTCCCAATTTATTTTAACTTTCTTATGAATTTTTCGAGAACTTCGTTTTGATAAAATTGTGGCAAATTCGATTTCGGATATTTTTGCAGCTTTCAATACAATTTTAAATAATTCAAAATTTCTCGATTTTATATTATTATTATAATTGAATAGGTTTCCAGGATTTTCCCATTTTTCAATATTCGCTATAAAATATAGTGGAATTTTAGATTGATAATAAAACTTTTCCAAATCAGTCCTTGATACATTTACATCTATTTTCCTAATTAATTCGATTTGTTCTTCTGTTGCTTCATCATTTCCTATCACATAATTTTCATCCAATAAAAGAGATAATCTTCTTTGTATAATCCATGCTGTTCGATTTTCAAGATTTTCACACAGTTTCGGCCAGATTTCGAGTTGTGAAATCTTTTCCAATCGATATTGGAATGATTGCTGAAAAAAAAAACAAAATGTGGCGAAATGCTGTCTACATTGGATAAATCCCATATATTTCGGTACCATTCAAATTTTTTCAAACAAAAAAAATAAGATTTAACTTACGACACAAATCCATGGTCTCCGAAATCCGATAAAACAGAGTGAATGTTCATCTTTCAATGCATTTTCTTTTCGAATTTTTGTCCAATTCTCAAGTAATATTTCATCTTCATTTGAAGTAAATTTTGGTGAATTATTAATTTTGATACCTATGAAAAAAAATCAATATTTCTTCAATTAGATTTTTGAAGAAAAAAACTAACCGAATTCATTTAATAGTTTCATATGATTTTCATTCAATTCAAACGGTGCATATTGATAGAATATTTCTCCATATTCATTTTTCAGATCGTTTTTTGGTTCAGGCAATTCTTTTAAATGCACTGGTGGATAATAATAACGTCTAGTGAACATCTCAAAGAAAACTGATTATAACAAGAATTTTGAGTTAGAACAATTAAATGAAGATATTTTAAAAGTTCATCGACTTTTTGGAGTGAAAATGAAAATAATTCGAAAACAAATTCATTAACAGATTAATTAACAGATTCGAGAAAAAATCAACAATAAAACTCAACATTTCAAACCTCGTCTTTATTATTATTAGAAATTTCGTCCAGATTTGATTTTTTCGATTTCTTCCTTTTCTTCTTTTTGACATCTTCTTTCGGCTGTATATTTGAAGTTTTATTTTTTGATTATGAGCACAACGAGAAACACTTACCAAATTTTCATTATCCTGAATTCTATCAGAAATTGAAGAAGCACCAGGCTTAGAATCTTCGTTTGAACTCAATGTTTCATTATCATCTTCCGAATCCGATCTTTTTGTTCTTTTTCGTTTTCTTGAAGATGTACTCGCTTCTTCTATCTAAAAAAAACTTTTTGAAATAATTAAAAGTATGATAATATTCTTACCTCATCCAAAACAATTTCATCACTATTCACTTCTCGCTTTCTAATTGTTTCAACAACTTCGAACTGAAACATATTGAATATTTTTACCAATTTTATTCAAAAACTAACCTCGTCATCAATTTCTTGTTTCACCACAATTTCACAAGGTTCGCCATCTTCCATATATTCTCGATAAGTCAATTTTTGCTTGAGTTTCTTTTCCAAGGCACCATCAAATCCTTCAATCTCAATATCATCTGGATTCAAATATTCCGAATTATTGTTTTCTTTACATAACAGAGGTTTAACTACTTCTGATTTAACAAATCCGTGTAATTTTGATGGAAAAATGAAGTTGTCGCCGTATGTATAATGAGAATAAATAACAAATGCTTCTGTTGCAAGTTCAAATACATCTAGGTCCGTTAACTTCAATTCTTCCTGAAAAATGATATTATTTCTCGAAAAAAAGCAATGAAATAATTGTTTAAATACCTCCAACCATTTTTTTGTAAAATCATTTTGAAGAAATCGCATTGTTGTATTAGTCAAATTCATTTGAATAACTTCAATTTGTTCTTTATCCTCTAATAATTCATAAATTCGTCCATCTTTCCAGTCAGTTTTTCGACACATTGCCCAATATAAACAATGAATTTTCACTGGAAAAAAATAATATTTTCAAATAAGAAATCCAAATATCTTTTAACTAACATCTCACAGGAAATCCTTTCGCCAATTTGTCAAAAACAAATCTGTTGAATGTAGACAAACGCTGTCGAGTATTGTGAAGAAGTGACCACATCAATGTTTGTCCGGGTTTACGATATCCCCAAATACCTTTCTCTTTCATCATTTTTTTGAATTCACTTTTTTTAAATTCATTTTTATCAAAAATCTGTGTGTGTCTATTGATCAGTTTACAAACACATGCCATAATTACGCGTTGTTTTGCACGAGATAACTTATCGACTACTACCTGAAATTTATTCAGATTCACATTTTTGTCTCTCTATGACTTACACCACGCATAACTACTTTAACAGCATATTTTTCGTTGTTGGTTTTCTTTAATTCCACAAATGATTGTTTGATATCAGAAATGTATTCATTCCACGCTCGCAATGCAATTTTCGGTAAAATGAAAAGTTTGGCAGCGATATGTTTGAAATCCAAATCCCTCGCAAACTGGTCCAACTTTTTCGATTTCAAAGCTTCGGCGAATTCTTCAGTGGAAATAATTTTTGGAATCACAGTTTCTTAAAAATGAGAATATTTGAAAAAAACACTTCATAAAACTTACTCCAAATTAAAGATTGAACGACTGATTTGTTCGAATTGTTAATCTTGTTGTATTTTACCAGAAAAGATCTGACTGCTCGAATTTTCAGTTCCAATTCCTGTGCAATGTGTCTCGCAGTTCGTTTCTTTTCATGAAGTTTTATAATTTCGAATTTGATATCCTGTTCCAATTGTACTTTACTGAAAATTGAAAAGATAAAACTATTTTTTGAAATTATATAATTTTACCTGAAAAAGAATTCATTGACAAGAAGTTTGAATAACATTTCATCATCATCCCATTTTTTGTGATCTTCCAAAATATTTGGATCCAGTATTTCTAAAGCTTTCTTATAAACCTGAAAAGCACTTCGATGAGGAAGACCTCGACCTGAAATTAGAAAAATTTAAATATGAAAGAGTATCCACTGAAAACCTACATAATTCAACATAGAAATTATTAGCATATCTCTCTTCCATATCCTTTTTCAATGCTCCATGACGATGACCGGCATTTAGATAAATCGGAGCATTTTCCACAGGATATCCAATGCTTTCAGCATATCTTTTCCAATTCTTCAGTACTAAACAGTGTTCTTCTAAAGTAAATTGACTGCGAACATTTGTTTCGATACCAAACTCAGCCAAACGTTTTTTAGCTTCCTTTGTATACTTTAGAGGCTTTTCGTGGTAGAATAAGTTTCCTTGAGCAGTGTAAATACCTGTTTGGGGCAATAAATCGTCCATATAGCTTTAACAAAAAATTATTTGAATAAAAGTTTTCAAAAAAGAAGATAGAAGTACTCATAGGTGAATGAAACACTGGAAACAATACAAAAATGTTTTTTAAAACCAATAATTTATGAATTATACGAAACCAAGTAAATCAAACCCGTTTAGCTTTGAAAAGCCGATGATAAAATCTTGAACCGAGATTAATTGCTAAGAATGCTAGAGCAAAACCAGAAACTTCTGCGAATTCACCAGGACATGTGTCATTTCCAAAAATTGCTGGGAATCGAATAAGAAAATTGAACGGCCAAAATATGTTGTCAGGAATACAGAAAGCCTGGAATTTGATAGTTTTTATAAACAAATTTATTTTCTATGAAATGAAAATATTATAAACTCACAGTTATACCAGAAACATATCGAAGAAGAACAAGAGCTCCAAGTTGAATGACTACACGTGTTGCGCCTTCTATTTTGAGATTCTTTGTTGTTTCAGTTCTTTTTGTAGCTTGCAATTGCTCCAACTCATCATTCAATTTATTTAATTCTCTATCTTTTTTGAAATACGCGGCAAACTGATTGGTTGGTGAAATATCGTTTAATTCTTTTTTCAAATTCTTAATTTTATTTTTCAATAGAGTTATTGCAGGATCCTCTTTCTCTTTGAAAATTGTTTTGAGCTGAAAATTTTACTTTTTAAAATCTTTCGAAACTTCACAAAAACTCACGAAAGTAGCAACTGCGCTAATAATTCTCGCACTATCCACAGCAAAATATGCAGATATAATGACAGCAACTACATTCAAAATAGATATTTTCACTGTTTCCTCCATTTTTCGAAACGAAAAAAACTGAAATAAATTAACGACACTCCGCGTGACACATGTTTACCGTAAACCTACATAAGAATTGTCTGCAAACACTTTTCATTGCGGACTTTGTGTAGATTTACGAGACGCATGTTCAATTTTTTGTTTCGCGTTGCTGCCATTGTTTTCGGTGTGAAAATAACCAATTTCACACTTTCAATAGATTTTCGAGCTGAAGGTATACCCAGATATCATGTTTTATTGTTCAAATATGCGCTGGCTTATTTTACTCGAAACCTTATGCATAAATATTCCACATGTTATAAATACTTTTTTTCAGTGATACCATGTTGGAACTTGGTTTAAAATTTATCAACTTTGAGCCAGATAGAAGTTTTAATGATGGAAATATTACTAGAAATTATTTCGATGCATCTAGTCAAAGAGTGAGTTTATTTGAAGAATATGAATTTTCGTAAATTAGTTTCATTAATTCAGATATGTACAATGCGCAATAATGGAGCACTAGGATTGACTTCAAAAAGTTTAGAAAATGACAAAATAACCAGTGTGAGGTTAGTTTCTTTTTCATACAGTTTAGACACAGTTTTTAAGTACAATTTTAGAACTCGAGATCGCGGAGAACCTTCAACTGTCAAGTTTTCAGTAGACGGAAGATTGTGTGCCACACAAAGAACAGCAACATCAGCTGATGTAATATTTCTCGAAAAAACTGAAAATAATCTTTGTCTTGAAATGACAGTTACTGCAAAATCAAAAGAACCACTTCTTGCAGTCGAATGGGTTGCAAATAATCAACTTTTGCTAGTTACAAATCATAGTGCAGAATTATTATACATCAATGAAGATAAGAAAACTTCGAAAGTTTTGAAATCAACCAACGTGAATGCGGCATGGGCAATATTTTATGTGAGTTAATTTTTCAGTTATCAAAAAATATGTTTAAACAATTTCAGGCGCCAAGCCAACTTCTTCTTATTGCAAATGGTGCTTCATGTTCAAATCTTCAACCAATAATTGTTGCTCATTCGAACTTTACAAGAATGAAAAACTTTGAAGTTGATTTTGGTGGTTCACTATCGCGCGAGAATTTTCTCGAAAAAGATGCAACAATTGCTACAATGTGAGGATTGAAGTCTGATTTCTGAAATGAATCTGATATATATTTTTTCAGATATGGTAAAGTATATGTAATGGTATTACGTTATAGTGTCAGAAATTCATCAATGTTAGATCTATATGAAATGCCATTCGATGCAACAAATCCAGCAATTTTCAAATATTCACTCATTCTTGGTTTTAATGGTCAATGTGGAATTCATGTAATCGATAATCTTATAATTGTTCATCATCAACCAACATGCAAATCGCTAATATTTGATATCCAAGTTTCATCAAATAGCAAAAGTCATTCACCACTTGTTACAACTACAATTGAACCGCATATTCAACATCAACCACCGCCATATCTTTATACACCATTTTGGTTTACTTTTCTACCAAATGTGGTTATCGATTCAAATTCTGGAATTATGTATTCACTAGATTTGAAAAATTCGAAATGTATGATTGAAATCAGTGAGAAAAATACAATGCTTGAATATCTTATTCGACGAAAAAATGAGAAAAAGTTATTTATAACATCATTTTTGAATTGTTTACGTGCTCGAGCTCTTTCTCTTCGACAAATTCGTCGAATATTTTCGATGATTTCAAAAACGAAAGAAAGTTTTGCGAAAAATGAAAAAGATTCGAAAGCTCCAATAATTGTTTTGAATTGCGAAAAATATGAAGAATTACAAATATCACAACAGGAAATGCAAAGCTCAATTCTTATACCGCTTAGAGAAGATACAAGTTTGAATGAAGGATATGTTGCTAATATTATGCTACAATATTTGAGATGTTTATATGATAATAATGTACAACCAGAGGTTAGTTTTTTGGATGTTTTTGGGAATTTTGGGTTTCAAAGTTGTTTTTAGCAATTTTTTAGGTCAATTTTTTTCCCAAGCTATTTTTCCCAAATTTTTTTCACAAGGTCGTTTTCAAACTTCCCAAATTAAATTTTTCCCAATTTTTTTCCCAAGTTAATTTTGCTTTTTCCCAAGTTTTTTTCCTATTTTTCTTTTTTTCCCAAATTTTCGTTTTTTCTCAAAATATCCATTGTTTTTCCTTTTTTTGTAAGTTAATCAACATTTAAGCCTATTTTCCCACCAGAGCCTGAAATTAAGCACTTCCGCAATGTGAAAAAAACTAAAAATAGTCGCAAAGAAATAATGGTTGATGAGAAACTCGAAAACAAGAGACCAATTGTGTATAAGTTGATCGAAACGAGAAGGTCAAACCGGAATTGCCTGTCCAAAAAGAATCAAACAAATAATAATCAAAATTGAAGATTTATTTTTAAAGAATACAATAACATCCCAATTTAGTTAATCCCCTCGTTCTTTTGATTTCGGATAGCAAATTTCGCTGGCTGAAAATATGTAATTTTGGATTTCTAGGTCTTCATACAAAAAATTTATTCACTAGTTGATTTTCTCAGAATTAAATTAAGCAGAAACTTTTCGTTTAGAAAAATATCGCGTGAGAAATGTGGGGATATTTTATCCCACTTCCGACTGTGGATTTCTTTTTGACATTTAAAATATTTGCCGATTATTAAAAAGGCAGATGAATTGAAAAAAAAACTTGGTTACGCTCTAAAAGTTCGAAATTTTCTGATTCTTTGACTAGTTTTTTTTTCAAAAAAAAACACTTACAGAAAATACCACATAAAATTCGAATTCGGTGTACATTAGATGAACCACTTCGACTTCTAACAACGACGCAGAAGGATTTTTAGATTACAATTCTCCTCTCAAATCTCCATTCCTTTACAAGTTCCAGCCAACAATTCATATTTCTCATTTTCTCCTCTCAAATCTCCATTCCTTTACAAGTTCCAGCCAATAATTCGGTCAATATCTCAATCCTAAACTTTCATCATTTTCTCTTGTAAATTCGCTCGATTCATCTAACTTGATCGAATTCAACAAACGACGTGGCAAATCAAAAATCAGGGAAATATTTTCGAGCGATGATTCATCAGTAACACCTCCATTTTGTACATATCTTTGGCCATTTTGGTTTTGTGATCTACGTGGAATTTGACATCTTCTACGGGTTTTTTGATATCCTCGCCCAAAAGCCAATTCCTTTTCCGGCAATTGTTCGACAAATCCTCAAGTTTCAACGAGATTTTCAGTTTCCCAAATCAATTGTTTTGAAGTTTCGAAGCCGGAATTTTTTGTTGGGCTGATTGTAGGCATCTGAAACAATTGAAACTTATAATTAGAAGAAAGACTGTTCAGAAAAAACAATTAAACGATAAAAAACGGAGATAATAACTATTTTGAGGCGAGAAATAAAAATAGATGCGCGTCAACGAATGTTTTGTGCAAACACGGCCACGACAAAGTGCACAACCCGGGTGTCGCTGCAAGTTGAAACTTATAATTTTCGTTGAACAAAAGTATCTCGACAGAATCTACTCGTAACCTTTTTTGTATAAAATTTAGCGAAGAATTGCTTCGTGAAAAGGTTTGTGAATTTTTTCTAGAGAATAAAAAGTGAAAAGAGTGTTTCAGGAGTATTTCGTAAAGTTTCGGCTGGGATTATATGATTTATGACTATGAAAACAACACATCTTTGATGAATATTGAAAAAGGCGAAATCAATCATATTCATGAAGCAAAAATCTTGAAGAATGAAAAGTCAACAGTTCATCAGTCACCAACAACACAAGATGTCAAGCAAATTTCGAACAACGCTTCTAACAATATTATGACAACCAAAATGGCAACAAAAATGTTATTCTCTTGCACTTGTTGAAGCTCGCAAATCAAAAAAAATCGAAAATTAACACAAATTGACTACAACACGCAAACGTTTAATACTCAGTCAAGAAAACAGCGCATCGTGGTGAGAACACGTGTGTGAATACCGTATTGGAAGCTTTTTATTGATTACAAAAAAAAGAGCTGATTTGTCGCTGTTTGATGTGGAAAAATCAAAACGAAAATCACAATGATTTTCCCAGAAATTGATTTTGTCGAAGAATGGAACAAAAAGTAAGTTAAATTGTAAAAAATAAAGCATTAAAAATTCATTTTTAGACATATTGAAATGATTCGCTTGATCAAGCCGATCGATTTGGTTGAAATCATTCAAAAACGACGGATCTCTTTCGAAATGCCTGCTCATTTGTCCGAGAAGAAATACCCCCCAGATGATTGGGATTGGCACGGTAAATGTTTTCATTTGCTGTCAGAATCCTTTTGCAATTTTCAACCACCAATTCTGAAACAATTTCTAATATATATCACAAAGTTTGAAAATATTTCAGATCTGAAGAAGAAAATATTTCCACAATACGGAACTTTCACTGTTGAGGGCGAAAAGATGGGATTTGTAAAATGCAGACAAGTGGAGAATTTGAAGTTTTCAAGTTCGTTTTGAGAGATGAGAAGAATACACGAGTGGTGTCGATTTATATTTTAGAGAGTGGTTCGGTTGATTTTACGAGTTGTAAAACAAGTAGAGCGTCTCGTAAGTTGTGATATCATAGTCTTGGATTTCAATGAAGATTTTCAGCGACTGATGTTCAATATATTCGAAATAATCTGAATGGGTCTACGAAAATTGGAGCATATAAACGAATGGCTGAAGAAGGAAAAGTATTTTCAATGAGTCAAATCACAAACCAATCGATCACTCACAAAACCGTGGTTAAAAAGAAAACGGGTCCAAAAATGGTCAGTAAACCGCAAGATCTCTCCGCATTTCAAGCAAAACGCTTCAAAACCTCAGTCTACGAACCATATGTAACACACAATAATTTGCGTGGTATCAGATTTATGGATTTTTCAAAAGATGCACTGTCGATTTATATGGCGTTATGCCCATCTGGAAGGCTGAAATTCATCTACAACGTGAAGAAGCTGTCAAATATTCGCGTCTTCCGGAAACTTCAAAAATCGAATATTTGAGTGAGTTTTTGAATGAACGTCAGAAAAAAGAAATTCTCTTTTTTTCAATGTTACTTAGAAAATAGGAAATAAAATTGAATCATCATTCATCACAACTTTTCACTTCTCATTCAGATACACTTTTTGCAAATCACCCCGACGGAAAAGTTTTGAAATCTGGCGCTGAACTTGATTCAACATACACAGATACCGATGCTCTGGTTTCAACATTTGCGGTGGAATTACCACTTTTTGTGTGAGTTTATAATTTTAAAATTGATAAATTTTTCTTTTTATTAAAATGCATTGATTTATAGAACATCATCATCTGGAAAAAATGTGAAAATATTGATGGGTTGGTCAATTCATTCAAATAAGGAGCTTGTGAATCACGAGGCTTTTGCCAAGTTCTTGGCCAGCAAAATGGGAGATTTCAAAAGAATTTCCAGTTTGACCGTTGATGGAGAAAAATCGTTTTCGATTTATTCACAAGTTAGTTTTATTTATTCAATTTTTGAAATAATTCACCTTTATGTATTGACAGATTTTACAATGCCCATTGTTGCGCTGCCAAGTCCACATTGCCAGCAACATCAAAGACAAATTTGGAAAAAACGGAAAAGAACTAGTCGACATTTTAATGGGATCGATGGTAAAACTTTTACTTCTAGCTTGATGAACTCTCACTCAAATATTTTCAGAGTCCTTCTGGGAACTGGATCATGGGACTTTTGCATTGCGGAACATTGGATGAAATGACCGAGAAGATAGAAAGTTTGTATTTGGATGGTGGATTGAATGATGATTGGTATTCATATTTGAAGAAAAATGGTAAAATGTTGTTTGATGGATGCTCGGTTTATTCAAAAATATATTGTGGAATGGTGACTTTGTACAACTCGACGAATAGAACGGAGCAAATGAATTGCGACTTCAAACGTGCAATTGCAAAACAAGTTTCACAAGCGGACATAGCTCAGTTTCTTCTCGACTATTCAAACAGTAAGTCTAAATAAAGAAAAAAAATCACTATTCAAGGGTTGGTGCTTTCCTGGTGAAAAAATCGTCTGCAAAAAGGCGTCACAGTGTTGTGTGCAAACACACACACGAAAATTCAAAAACAACTGCACTAGAGCGCCTTTACATGTTTTATTTCGTAGGTTTTAACTCGCTTGTGTTTTTGAGGAAAAACATGGGCTGAATTTATACTAGATTTTTTTCTAAAACTTAAACCTTCCAGGAGCACCTTATTCCTATCTAAACCAAGCAAAATTCCCTGGCGGAGCACCAACCCTTTCAGTGAGACGAACAATTATATTAACCTAATATTTAACATTGAATTCACTTTGTTTTTCAGAGTAGAGTATAACCCTAATTTTTATAGCTAACAATAAGTAGTTTATACAGCTTGGCCTAGGATTCCAAAACCTCGATTCCGAAAGTTGAGTTATTTTTCAGAGACGGTTCTCGACTTGTATCGATCATTAAAGTTTGATGATGGGCCGATTCGTTTCTTGAAGTTTTTCGGAGTCATCGAAATTGGATTCGGTACAATTAACAGCGTATGCCGGGCGACTAGGGTTCCATGAATCAAGTATTATTTTGGAATTGGCCAATATCATTTTACTCAAGTAAGTGATATATTTTAAAAAATTACAAAAAATATAGATTCACAGGCATAAAATTCTGATTTTTTCTGCCACGAGTGCACGTTTCACATGATTTGAATCATTTTCGCGCTTTTCATCTTCTTTCTTCACTACAATTTCCAGGAGAATAGAAATAATAATTTCTCGAAATAAAAAACGTGCCGCATTTTGCCAAATGAATCTCGCCTCCCGCGAGAAATTTTTTTCGGCAGAAGGCATTTCTGAATAAAAAAAAGTCAAGAATTTATGCCTGTGAGATTTGCCAAATATTTCATTTTCATTACTAATATTTTTTAATTTCAGGTCTCGATTTGTCGATTCTGGTCAAAAACTATGATATTACAAAACGACTTAAAGTAAATGTTATTCAAATTGGACTTTATCACATTGAAAACCCGGAATTATCATCATCTGCAAGATTTGTCACGGTTTTCACTGAAGATTCTCTCATTTGTCAAAAATGCACCGATTTTGAACCACATTCATTATGTGAACATTTGTTAGTTTTTATTTTCAAATATGAACGTAATCATTCAGTTCTTATTTTTCAGATTAGCTGTACTGAACAGTTTGAGTGAAACTGATCGATTCGTCAATTTATGCAAACTCGAACTGAAAAAACGGAAAGAAATCACAGAAAGAAAGGAGTTTGTTGAAGTCTGCTCCGGTGGGAGCTGGTCAGAAGTGTCCACGAAAAGCATCCGAGCAGTCATCATAATGATCAAAGAATAATCAATAGAGTTGTGCTAAATCCGGCGTTGTGTCATAATCAAATCATTCGCGAGACAAATGAAGAAAACCCTACAGCGGAAAGTTCATCAAGTTCTGACAACTCAGTGATGTTCAATAATTATGAATCAAGTTTTGAAGATGTTACGACAACGGAGACGACCGTTCATGATGAGAATATTGAAATTGGTTCAATCACATCAGAAGATGATGTTTTCCCAGCCGAAAATCCGAATCCTGATTTGAATAAAACAACATCCGAAATCCCCGAAAAACACAATACTAATTGTTCAAAAAAGGAAGTGATGCGAGATTTTTTTATCGAGCGCTTTTCTATCGGATATTCAATTTATTGCTGATCACAACAAAGTCGCTCTTTCAGATGATTATTGTGCGGTGAGTAATCAATTTCATCTAATATTTTTAGACTAAAAACCCGAAATTTACTCAAAGTTCACTAACAACTTTGAAGTTACATTAAAATTTATAAACAAACCAAGATTTTTCGCGAATTAAGTCATGGAGACGCTTTTTGAAAATATCACTGCAGAAAATGATAATAATCTTTTACATCAATTTATTTTATTTCAGAATCTTGCAAAAATGGTGAATTGCATTATGGATGGGATAAGTGAATGTTCGAAATGTGGCGTATGTTCGGAAAGAGAACATGGAAACTTGTTTTGTAATGCTTGTGATCAATTCGCTACAATGCATTGGAAACCGTTTTTGTTTCCATCTGGGTCCGATTTTTGTGCATCTTTAAAGACATTAAAAGTGAGTTATTTTTTGTGTTCTATAAACAAAACCAAAAAAGTATTCAGTTCGGCACCACCGACTTTGGCGACTCCAGTTTGGATGACAGTATCGAATCATTGAATCAATTGGGAACTGACAAAGAACGAAACCCAATCGTCAACGTTTTGCAGCCTTCAAATTCGGTTGTTCAAGAAGGATGTTCGACAAAAATGAAGGAAGTTCCACAAAAACCAGAAAGGCCAAAACGGAACAATGGAAAAAGGACAAGCTATGATAAAAATGGACCTTTTGAAATTGTCAACGATAAAAAAGTGTATAGGTGAGTGATTTTGAGCATTTCCGATGTGCCATCTCTCAATCTCAAAAGTTTCAGATATGCATAGTTGTGTATGTTCTACACTCGTTCATCAATCCGTCTCCCACAAATACAATTTTTGCTTGTCTTGTTAATCGTTTTGTTTTTGTTAAATTTTGTTATTGTTACGTTTTTCATTCGTTTCGTTGATATTAATACTATCAAATTGTGGATTTTTCATCTTATTGCTCATAGAAAATAACAAAGAATGGTGAAAAATAGCAACTTTCATGCTATTTGAAAATTTGGGAAAAAAAGAAAAAAATAGGAAAAAAACTTGGGAAAAAGCAAAATTAACTTGGGAAAAAAAATTGGGAAAAATTTAATTTGGGAAGTTTGAAAACGACCTTGTGAAAAAAATTTGGGAAAAATAGCTTGGGAAAAAAAATTGACCATTTTTTATTTTCGAAAAATCGGTTTTTCCCAAAAAAAATACTCAGATTGGGGTTTGAAAAACCTACCTATCAGATTTTTTTTTCAAAATTTTCTGAAAATAATGAGACGTCAATTTCCTCGTGGTAGTTCACCGAAAACAGTCTATTTGTAAAAACATTTTTTTTTCATTTATCCTTTTTGTTTATTTTCACACTTTTTGTTATTTGATTTTTGACAAAATTTTGATATAAATTTCAGGCTTATCTAATTGAAATTGTCGTCGAAACATTAGCTGATGGAAATGAAATGGATAAACTACAACAAATTGTTACATATAGAGTTATTAATGATTCAAAACCTCTAGCGTTTCTATTATTATCTTATGAAGCAAGATGTTCGACACTTTTTCAAAGTGGGGTTGATATTTTAGCAAGAAACAAAGCAAGTGATGAAATTGTTGAAGTTATGTTAGAAAAACAACATATTGTTGATGCTTTTCGATTTATTGATGCTCGAAATCTCAACGAAAGTATTATTCCAAAAGTTGTTGAAGCTGCGAAACATTGTTCTAGACAAACACAATATGCTATTAAAGAACATTTGACTGAGAAAAAGGCAAAAGGTTTGTATTTTTATCGAAAATAAATTGACTGAAATTATATTTCAGCAACAATTATAAATTCCCTTCCTGATTTATATGAACAATCGGAGATTGATAAAACTGCCAATGAACTTGCCACGTGTCAAAGTTTCGAAGTATAAAAAGGTCTATTTATTGGATGCATATTTATGTTTTTCTTTTGAAAACGAGGTAATTGAAATGTACTTATAGACTCACAGTGATATTTATCTCATTTTTATCTGCTCAATTTATATGAATTTTAAAATTTATATTGAAATCATGAATTCAGAAACAAAAAATGAAATAAAAATGAATTTATTGAACTCAAGCATGAGCACAGTTTGAATAACCCAAATCACTAACATTAACATCAAAATAGTTCAAATGATCACTGATTGATCCATCTGGAAGAACATTACCATTTGAACAGAATGAACTCTCATCAACATCATCACAAATCAAATATTTTGTCATTTTTTCTTTGTAGTATACTTCAGCCTTATGATGTGTGTAGTTTTGCAAATTTTGAGTTGGCAAATGTGGAACTGGATCGTGAGCATGAGTTACTCGGAAACCATTTGGAACATATTTATCGAATGATGTGGCATAAGCTTGATCTCCAACACGTGGTTCACCAAATGTGACAAGTTGAACTTTGGTGTTATCATAAAGTTTGTTGTATGTAATGTATGAAGCAGCAAGGGAAGCCATTGCTCCACCCAAAGAATGTCCAGTGATCCAAACTTGATATCCTGGATATTTAGCAACAAGAGTGTTGAAATCATCCTTTATTCCACCATTCCACAAGTTCAAGAAACCATCGTTGAAATATGTTGAAACAACACCACCAGCAGACCATGGAGTCTAAAAATAAAGGAAATCATAAATATAACAGATTATTTGAAAAAAAAACTAACATGATATGTGAAAATAGTTTCAAGACCTTCCATAATCAATTGAACATTGTTAGTGGTTCCTCTGAATACAATAATGATAGCTTTGTCATCTGTACTAACAGCGGTGTAACCAACGCATTTATCAGTTGGAGAAGCATCACAACGGGTTTCAACACGGCGACGGAGCTAAATTTATTTATTTAAGGGAGACTAGGAAAATAATTTTTATGAAAAGTTTAGGATAGTAAACTTTGCAATAATTATTTTTTTTACTGAAGTTTTAGATTTTCGTCTTCTAAAAAATCTCTTGAAGGTCACACTAAAAATGGTCTAACTTTTGAGATTTATTTGATTTTCCATCCAATCTTCTTTTGAAAAATTTTTTTTAAAAATCATACTTGAGCTCCGTTGAAAACTTTATCCAAACAAGCTTGTGGATTACTTCCATAAGCTGCTCCAGAAGCATAGATCAACTTTTTGCGAGCAGTTGCATCATTGTATGGAATTGTGTATTGAGTGGAAGTTTCAGTTTTGAATGGAACAGCCATTACCATAACCCCAACAAGGGCTAACAGGATAATCGCCTTCATTCTAGAAAACAATTAGAAATTTTATGGATGGAAAATTTTTCAACTGCGAAAAAATTGATGAGAAAAAGTGATTTAACGAGAAAATAGACTCGAAATGATTACAATCAGTTAGAATCAATTAGTCTGATAAGACTCTTTATGGTATAAAGTTCAAATTTGCCATGCAAAAAACCGGAATTAATTTTTTGAGCTGAAAAGTGTCGCGTGATTTTTATCGTTTTTTGAGGGGAATTACGAAATAAATAGGAGATTACTGTATCATGATTTGTTACTTTATCAAATATTGTTTAGTGATGTAATGATAATCAACATAAAATAATACGTTTTGACTCAAAAATTTTCGGAAATTTTGTTGTTTGTGAAAATCGTGACAAATCACAAAATTAGTATTAAGCATGACGTGGCTATTTGATTGTTTCCACAAATCAACTCTTATCTGTTTTTTAATGTGTTTCTTGAAAACATTGTTCTTCCAAAAAGTAAACCATTTTTCCCAAAAAAAATAAACAAATAAATTAAATAACAAAAAAATGAATTATCTATAATGCAAATGCATGACAAGTGTGTCCATTTTTCCATGCTCCACAATAAGCTGTGTCTGCTCGAACTGTATAAACAAATGATTCGGCTGAACATATAACCACAAATCGTTGAAGTTTATGTTCTTCTAGAACTCCTTGGAGAGCTTTTGCTGAGTCGACTGCATTTGGATGCATGTTCTAAAAATAACTGTAGTTATCGATTCTCGAAATTAAAATCAAGAAACTTACATCAACAATAAGTTTTTTGAGTTCAGGAGAATTGCAAAGACTATCCTTGTCATTGCTTGTGATTCCAAAAAAATCAGGCTTAGCAGGACGTTCTGGCAAAGGATCTAGAAAATTATAGATGATTCATAAAATGGTATAAAATATTTGTTGCAAACCTTTTCTTTCTACCTCCACATCCTCCACAATGTGATTGTTGATGACAACATCCACCCATTCCAAATAATCCAGGACAAGCAGCAGCAATTGTAATCAAAACAGCCAGAATAAGAAGAAGCTTCATGTTTTTTTTGTATTTCGAGACGCTTTCTGACCTCACAAAGCATTTCACGCTTTTATACCGTATTCTTCAAGGCGGGACTTAGAATAAGAATAATAATTTTTCGTTTTATGTTTTTTGTTTGGAACAAGAAAAACGAAATAATTAGCCAGAGTAAACTTTCTCTTTAGTGGATCAACATATTTGACAGGTTTCTATCGAAAAATAGTACAATTGGAACTAGTAGGTTGTAAGTAATCTTTGAAACATTAAAAAAAACAACCAATAATTTATTTCGTTTCGGAATGTTATAACAAAATGTACAAGTACAAAAAAATCCACAAATCAATTAATAATTCAAACATGGAGATGTTTTATTATCCATTGAATACATTTCTGGATTATCATACATACTTGCAATACATTTTAATCGATTATATTCATTTACTTCGGCAAACTCTTGTGGATAATAATTTGGATCATAATATCCAATCATTCCACCATAACTTGCTGGTGCACATTCACAAGGAACCTCTTTCCATGTACTTGACCAATCTGGTTGATAACTCAAATTATGCCAGATTTGATCAAGTGGAGTTGGCATTTTCTTACATGAAAGAAGTTCGTCTTTTTCAACTGGAACATCAAAATATCCACAGAACCATTTGAATGCTTTTATTCTTCTTGATTCTCCACCTCCTCCTGGATTTACTTTATCTTCTCCAGAACATTCATTATTAATAATAAGAGAAGTTGGTCCGAATATTGGACCGGTATAACCAGCCGCTTTATTTTTCTCTCCGCTATTCCAATTTCCCATAACAATATCATGCATTGCTGGTTTTGGTGGTTGAGGTGTCATATAAAACCATAAAGATGCGAGAATTGACAATGGCGGATCCATCTTAGTCATCACTAAATTAGGTTCCTCCAAAAGATCAACACTAATGTTTTGTGTTTTCAACCAATCATTGAATTGACCATAATTATAATTGTATGAGATTTGAATAGCACCTCGACCAAAATAACATCCTTTGAATGGAGAAGCTGGATTTCCACTCGATTTATTTGCACATTCATAGAAATAATTAATTTGGGCTGAAGATGAACAATATAATCCACCAAGTGAACAAGAATCTCCATCGATTGGTTGATGTCCAGGATTTGCTGGATCTAAAAATCCTGACGTCGGACCACCTTCAAACCAATTGAAGAAACCGCCTCGGTAGAAACAATTTGAGGCAGCTTGATCACTCATTGTGCTGTAAAAAGTGAACGTTTTATATACAATTTTTGGAATTTTTCGACAAACTCGTAAAGCGCGATATTGTTCTCTCCAGTTTCTTGAATTGCATGCGCAAAAAATGTTGCCAAGTCTCGTTTCTTGTTCTCATTTTGACTATAAACAGTGTTGTTGACGTTCAAACCAGTTCCGAAATTTGGAAAATATCTCGAGGCAATAATGAAAGCTTCATAAGAATATGGCCAACAACTGTGTGGTCCCCAACCAAGATTTGCATTCGGGAAAAGATCCTGAGAGTTTATTGGGTTTTTTAATTCAAAATTCTAAAGTATTTCCAAAGATACCTCAAACATTTCTTGTGTAAACCAAGATTCTAGTTCGGTTTTCGGTTTATTATTTGGATCTGATGGTGCTATACAATCTGCTGGCGGACCTTTTCCATATTTTGCAGCTCGAGGGCAATCACTTGCTTTTCCATAATCAATTGTTGAAACTATGGAGTTATCTGAAATTATAATTGATTTCCTCAAAAAAAACATTGAAAAACCCACATAAACTTAGGCTTAAAAATAAAGCGAAAATAATACGGTATCTCATGATTAATAAAAAATAATGAAGAGAAAGTGTCTTTTATAATAAAAATAGTCTGATCAAGATATGCCATATTATTCATAAAAAGATATGAAAAGTATACAAAACCCACCAGTGTCATCAAAAAATGCGCCGATTACATCGTCGTAGTTTGTTGTAGATGCATTGATTCTGTCAGGAAGGTCATTGAGCAGGTTTAACTGGAAATTTATGAAAATGAATTATTTCAAATCTGCACGTTTCTTCACAATTTCAAAGATCACATAGTCATATTTTTTAAATTACACGAACGATTTTATGTTTACAATAAATGATAGTGTTAGATAAGTTTTTCTGTCAAAACAATCGTCTTTGTTCTTTTTCATTTTTGTTTTTTCAAATATTTGCTCATTTCATTTACCGAATGGTCATTAGAAATCCATCATAATTAGGTAAATTGTTGACCAGTTTTTTGCCGACAAAAATCAACGAGACATTAATTTGTGAATTTTCTGACGTCATTTTGTCAGGAAGTTTGTGAAGAGGACAGGAAGAATATCGGGGGATGAATAATTGCAAAGTTAATTGGTCGAATTAAAAAGTCGTTTTGTTGGTTGGGGAAAATTGGAACTTTCTATGAACTGGGAAGTGAATCTTTTTGTGCTAAAGACTTTCAATTTCTGGGGAAAATTCAGAAAATGGGAATAAGCATAACTATTATAAATAGTTCAATTCGTTATTTTTCAAATTGAAAAATTGAAAGACACATTTTTAACGGGTCATTTTTCTGATTTTGTAAGGATCATTTGGTTTTTTTTAGAGAAATTCTCTGAATTTTCAGGATTTGATTAAAGCTTGGAATTAAAAGTATTCGCTGAGAATTGAATTTATTAGGAATTGATATCGAAACATTCAATATTTGTTAGCTGAGCAGCTAACTTAGCTCAAAATTATTAAATTTTATTTATAACTAACCTCTTCATTATTTCCATCCAAACTATACACAATCGCATTTAAAACCGACAAAACATTATTCCATAATAACATACCGTGCAAAAGAGCACACAATCTGAACAACAATTGAAGAAATCGAAAAAATGAAAAGGTGTGAGGCTTTTCGTTCATAGACGCGTGCTCTTTTTCTTTTTTCCGCGCACCGTCGCGCGGAACAAATAAAAACTATAGCAAACAAACATATTAATACACAACAATACCTAACAACAATTAATACTTTTTCTCTTAAATCAAGTTGAGCTTTTGAAAACGTTCTCAAATAATTTATGGAATAGAAAGAAAGAAACATTTGAACAAAAAACCCGTTAAAAATAATGAGAGAAAATTCGATAAATTAAATTATAAAAATAATTAATTAGGTTTTGAACTGAAAATTTTCATATACATATTTTGTTCGTTTTTCAACTGCCTCAAAAAGCTTTTTCTGATAATTTGTTGGATAATCTGTCATTGATAATGGTCCAAATTTCAATACACCTGCTAACCATTTCTTTCCCCAAGACCACATGGTTTGATCTCGATAATGTCTAAAATTTGAACAATTTTTCAAAATAACGTTTGTATCAAAAACTGCCTTACCTCACAATTCCCTCTTCTGGTAACAATTGTTTTATAACATGGCCAGGATACATAATTTTTGGAAAATGAGTCCAAGTTTCGAATACTTTTCTTGGATCAACAATACATTTTACAGTATGATTTGGTGGTCCAACAGAAGATGTATTATGCCATCTCAAAGTTGGCATCCATTCCAATATTTGTTTTTCTCCTGTATAATTTTGAGGCATCATTTCAGTTTTCAAAATCCATCGCTGTCTAAATTGAATTCCACCAATCGTTTCATTTTTCAAATTATCCAAATAATTCAAAATAGTTCCTGTATAATTAGTCATAATTAATCTTTCGTCAATATCCGCAAAGATACTCCATTTTGATTGTGCGCGACTTCGAATAAGACAATCCTAAAATATGAATTCAATTTTTCAATTGACATTAGTTTTTGAAACTCACTGAATATTGGATCATTGGCCAACCATGATCTTTTCTTTTATAACGATCCAATAAATAAATCACTTCAACTTCTCCAGTTCTAACATAATCTTGAAGTAAATAACTATCGTATTCAGAAATATGTGAAACATAAAGGTAGAAATGATCCGCACCCTAAAAATATATAGTTTTTATCAATTTTCACACCCTTTTTCAATGACATCAAATGCTCTTTTCTACGCACATTTGCAATTATTATCAAAGTCTTTGTGGTGATCAAACCACACCCAAACTTTTCTTATCGTAGAAAATAATAAATAAAAAATAGCTACCTGAAGTTTATAATGCTCAATCATTTCTGTCAAAAGTAACCATTTTGGTTCTGGTCCATACATTGGTGTCATACACATCGAAAGATTGTATTTTGGTTCTGCAAAATTTTATTTGTGATGAAATTCTCCATTTTTTCTCAAAAACAAAAATCAAACCTGTGATTCGATTGAGAAGTGGAATTGGAAGAGTTGGTTCAGAATTTGATTTAACACTTATTGATATTTTATGAGTTCCTTTTCTTTTTGGGCAATAAATTGTCCATTCTGGATATGTAAAACTTTCAACACTTTGCTCGATTTCTTTGTCAGATGAATCGAAATATCGACAAAAAACAACTCCTCTGAAAAAAGCTCATTTCTAATTGCAAATTGAAAAAAAATGAAATGAGCATACCCGTTGATATCTGGAGTGGTATGAGAAATGACATATTCGAATTCGAATTCATAAGCTTGTAAAATTGATATAGTTTTGACCTCTGGAGTACTGTTTTTCTGAAATTCAGAGTTTTGGCGATTTTTTGATTACAGTACTAACCTTTGCTTTTTTGATAAATGAATCTCTTTGTTTTCGATACCATTGAAATCGATCACTTCCATCAATCAAATATTCTTTACCATTATTTGAATTTTCAATTCTGTTTTCTGATTTGGAGAAAACTTCGAATTTTTTGAGAGGAACTTGACTATCAGGTATTGTGAAAAGTTGCAACAAAAATACTAGAAGAATGAAAATAGGAATAAGTAGAAAAAGTCGATTCTTCCGATTAATCATAGATAGCTGAAAACAAAAAGTAATAAAAGTCTGAATCAGAAAAAAATTTTGAAATAAAACGTTTTATCAAGAGTTCGAAATATGATAAAAATGTTCTTTATTTGACCAGACCATGTTTTATCTTTTGTGGTTGAGTCGGAAAAGAAAACTTGGAATATTTTTCGTTATTTTTTAAATCATGCGCTAGTTCAACAACATTTTTTTTGGAAAAATAGACATTAAAAATCGGGGAACGAGGACAAAAATATGCAAATCATAAAAAGTGTCAATAAGATAAGAAAACAGTACCGGTAACTCGAACAAAAACTGATTCTACAATGAAATTATTTTTTGCCGGCCACGTATTCTGCCACGAGTACACGTTTCACGTAATTTAATTGTTTTTTCGATTTCATCTTTTTTTTCTTTACTAAATTTTCAGAAATGACATATTTTCTTCTTTTCAAAAATTTTGTGAAACATTTTATCTTTCAGGAAAGTTGGGGCTATTTTTAGGACTCATCATTTAGATTTTTGATTCTTTACCGATAAAAGAAATGAACAGAATCATTGGAAAATGTGCTTTTTTATAATCAAACCACACCCAAAACACAAAATTAGAAACATTGCAATAGAAAAGTTGCCAATTGACAAATAAATATCACCAGCAGGACAAAAATAGAACATTTTTCAAACTCATGAAAGTTTTGAAAAAAACTAATCCAAAAACACGTGTATTGAATCGCACGGCATGAAAATGTTTTTCAGATAATTTCTACATTCGAAAGTGTCATTTCCAGATTTCTCGCCAATGTCACCATTTTTCACGTCAAAAGAATTCCAAAACTTTTTTTCAGAAAAAGTTCCAGAAAGTTTTACCACTTTCCCTTTTTTTGAAATAATTACAGGTTCACTTTTTTGTTCAGTCAGACACAAGTTTCAATCTTCATCTCAATTATTATTATAATATATTATGAAGAGTGGATGTTGCCAATACCAAAAAAGGTTTCACTTTTCTGTCGTTCATGAACTTTTTATTAGTTTTTTTTGGTTTCAGTTTATTTCTTGTTTTCGGATCAAATTCAGTTTATAGTATAGTGTATTTATGTTATAATTCGATAAAATTACAAAATTTCCAGCCATGACAAATTTAATTCCATCGACACTATCATGTTTTATATTTTTGATAACAATTAATCATTCCACCCAATTATTCTTCGGAGGTGGTGGTTGTGGTGGAAGAAATGTATATCAACCACCACCTTGTTCATGTTCTCCTATTGCTCGTCCAACATATTCTTCTCCATGTGCAAGTGCAAATAATTATTATCAAAGACCTGTATATCAACAACCACAGCCTGCATATTATGCACCACAAAAACAATCATATATTCCTCCCCCACCAATTTCATCTCATTCAACTTATGAAATATCAACACCAAGATCTCAAGTTTATATAAAACCAACAACTCGAGTAACTCCTGAAGTTGGATATACGGAAGATTCGAATACACCATTGATTATTGAAAAATCGTTGAAAAGTCTTACAGATCAGGATGTGAGTTAAGAAAACAGTTCAAATTTCAATTCTGATACATTATACGTGTATTTTTAAAGAACAATTTTTGGGGAGTTTTTATATTTAAGTGTCACCACAATTATTTTTTTGTAAGTTTCGTTACCTTCAGAGTTTTTTTTTCAAATTTTCCAGTCTTTGTCAACTTTTGAATCATCCCTTGAAACTTATAAAATGCAAAATCGAGGTGGATTGAGAAGAGCTCAAGCTGCAAAACAAATTGATTTTGAAGACGGTGAAAAATGTTCGAGTATTGAATTGAAGAAAATAATTCTAGAGGTTTGTAAAATTAAAGCCCTCAAATTAACCTTGCAACTATTTTGCAGGCAATATCTGAAAATGTGTCGATTTCGAAACTTCGAATATCACAAAAAGCCAAGAAAATATTTGGTTATAATTTCGATGTGATCTGCAGTGAACATGATTTTTCGTATCTGATTTCGTCAAATATTCATTGTCGTGTTCAAAGATACGGTCTAATTTGTCTCGCTTATGAAAATTGATTTTGTGTTCTTATTATTCATTAAAACCCGCAGATTATATAAGTTACAGTTACAAATGTTTCTTATTTCTCAAATTAAAATCCAGCATTCGTCATTTGTTCCAACATATCAGCATCTTCATCTTCATTGAATTCAATTTTTGGAGATGCATCTTTTTCAAATGTTTGATCAATTAATTGCAGATCTTCTGGAACTTGTGGAGAAGGAGGCAAAAGTTGACGAGGGAAATTATTGAGCATTGTGTTTTCGAGAACTTTGATATAAGTTCCTTGATTACAAAGAGATGTTGTACAAACACATAAAAGTGAAGAATGTTGAGTTGGTGGAGCTGGAGAATGACGAGTTGCAAAACGACGATATCGACGGTGAATTGATGAACTCTGAAGTAAAAATGTAATCCGGAAAATTATTTGATTAATTACCATATCAACATTTTGACACATATTTGCTCCTGGAATCATCATTAAATATTGATAGATTGGAGTTGCTGGAGGAGTACAGAACTTTCGAACAACAGATGTTTCTCCATCGAAAATTACAGCCATTGAACAAGATTCTGATCCAGAACATTTAGTTTTCTAAAAAAACATTACTGGCATAATTTTGTTATTTTTCTTCTTTGAAACAAACCCTATCAATACACGGACCAGCTCGTGTTGAATCTGTGTTACAAGTATAACATTCAAACGACCAAACAGTTGACACAAAAACAACCAGAAAAACGACCAAAACTCTCATTTTACAGCAATTTGTTTCTGAAAATGAAAAAAATAAAAACACTAAATAAATAAGTTGATTGGTTAGAAAAAGTACAGAGTGATTGATCACATGTTTATTAAAAAGAATTTAAATGGCAAAAAAAGTTGCGGATAATTAGACGATAAAATCTTCCTCGTTTTTTTTTTTGTTTGGAAAACTACTTAACTGACTGGTTTGAGATAAATTTGGAGGAATTTTAATTTGGTAGTTAAAAATTATTGAACAACTAAATTTGAGTCATGGTCGGAAAAATAATATTTTTTTTATGTTATTTACAAGGTTGAACAACCGGTTGATTATTATGAACTACGAAGTTAAGAACTATATCTCACTCAGTTTTTGTCAACCAGAAAAACATGGAAAACCTCCAAAAACATCAATATTAACCGGAAAATTGATGCAATTAGTCAACTCGACACGAATACTTGACACCAAAAAAAAACGCTGGCGGTTAGAGGAAAAAGAAAAACAACACAAACAGTCTTCGGAAAAAATAATAATGGAAAAAAGAAAGTATCACTTTCATTCATATCGAAGAAAGATAATTAGGTCGGCGAAAGTTTTCGGTTGTTTTTTGTTTAGAGATTAAAGCTGATTGGATTAGTTGGATTCGATTGAAATTGTAGATTTTGATGAGGGAAAAACACTGATGGAATACTTCAATGTTAGGTGAAAATTTTGAGACAAACAAAACTTTATTTATTATCATATTTTTTTTTCAAAATATGATAATAAATAAATAAATACATAATTAATTATGTTTTTACAAAATTAATGTGTCTTATTTTATTTCGTATTTTTTCTGGAGTCGTGAGATAATTTCAAACAAAAATGTGGTGCGATTCGGATTTTCCGTTGGCCTGATTATCATTTTAAATATAGTCTATGTCATCAGATTCTATAGATCCCACCATAAAAATACAATTTTTCAGAATATTTCTCAAAAAAAAACAAAACATCTTTGAAATCGGGTTCGGCTTTACCCGATTCCTCAAGTTCGATTCAAAAAATTTTAAAATTAAAATGATTTAATTTTTTCACATGAATAAATTATTAATTGCCACGTGTCACGTTCACGCGCCAAATAGAGTTTGATATTCCACTTTTTAGAAATCATTCTCAATTTTTCTTTGCATTCCACTTCACCTTCACAATAGTTTCAAGTATGTGTTTTTGTCATGTCATTAAAATGCACATTTTTTCCAGAGTAGCTCTGAATAATCGAGTTTGTATGTGCATCCAAAAAACTGCTCATCCACAAAAAAACCCATTTTCTTCTTCGTTTTTCTCCTGCCTGGCTGACTGCCACAAAAAATATGTTCTTGTCATTTTCGCCGTCGCCCATTTTTCTCTTCAGCCAAAAACTGCGCGGATATTCAAATTTTCTTTTTTTTTTTAGTTCTTTTTTCCCGTTGTTGTTTTCTGCTTTTCTGAAGAGTTTCCACCTCTTTTTTCTTTTTTTTTCTCCTAGTTGTTTTTGGATGGAACAATATTTTCTTATAATAATTTATTTATTTATTGATGTTCATGTTGATGTGTTTTTCTCAGATAAATATATTTCTAGAAAATTTATATTATTTTATTTCGAGGAAATGTGAACTTTTCATAAATTCCAAATTATGCACTGCTTTCAAAATTTTCGCGAGAAAACTCAATTTACTCTTTCCTTCTTCTCTCATCCTTTTTTTCCACTCGATCAGATAACTTTTTCGTTTTCATTTTTATGTCATAGATTTATTTCCAGATGCTCAAGTATGCTTTTCTCACACTTTTGACTACATTATTTTTTGTTTCACACGCTTATAAGATTGGAGCAATTTTTCGAGAAAAAGAAGATGCTCATATTGAAGCAGCTCTCAGGTATCGAAATTTGAGAACTTTTCGGAAATATCCAAGGTCATCTGTTTCTTTTTTAGATATACAGTTGAATGGTTAACTCAACGTGGTATTTATGGTGATATTGATGTAGTTATTGAATATATTGAAGTTTTGGATCATTATGATGCTCTTAAAAAAGCATGTAAAATGATTGAAAAGGATCATGTTGTGGCACTTTTTGGTGGATCACATCCAGCACTAAATGCACAATTGGAAAGACTCACCGATGAGGTATCATTTTTTCAAATCATAATTTTTATCAGAAAAAAAACCTATTTTCTAGCTTGATATTCCACTTTTAACTTCAATCGATGATTTGGAAAATTCACAAGGTTTTTCGAAAATCGATTTTTGGCCGAGAGCTGAACTTTTTGAGGCAATTGTTGATTTATTTGAACATTGGAAATGGACTAGAATTGTTCTTGTTTATGAAGAAGATATTAGGATAAGAAGATTGGAAAAATTATTGGAAAGCGAAAAATATTCACATATAAAGTTTTATCTCATCAAAGTTGATAATAAGGATTATTTGAAAGCTGCGAAACAAGTAAAAGAACTTGAAGAATGTCGAGTTCTTCAAAAAAGAGATTGTTCGGAATTTAGTCGAATATTAGTTGATATGAATCCTGAACATACTTATAATTTTTTACTTGCATCACTTCAAATGGGATTGATTGAATTGAAACATTGGTATCTTTTAACTAATATGGAGTTGGAATTTATGGATATGGAACTATTCAGATATAATCATGCTAGATTTATTTCTCCTCATCCAATTGATGATAATTTTATAACAGAATATCGAGATACATTCAATTTTACATATTTCAAAGAACATGTTAGTTCAAAATGGGCGATTAAAACAGAAAATAACAAGAATTTGAAAATCATGGAAGCTGTTTTCACATTTGACGCTGTTTTCGCTTTTGCAAACATTTTTAATACACTTTCTGGAGAAATGCAAATGAATGATACACCACAAACAATGTGTAGAAAAAGAGATCGAAATTCGAGAAAATATCAACATGGAAGAAGAATTATTGATAATATTGTTGGAAATGTAAGTTAGGCAACAATTAAGAAAAATAATTTATTTCAACTCAGGAGTTGCATGGACTTTCTGGAGATCTTCGAAGATTAAAAAGAGACACGATAAGTTTATATCAAAGAATGCCAGATAAAGTTCCGAATAACTTCACAATGGGCATCAAACTTCTGGGATACAGCGGAAAATTGGATAATGTAAGTTTGATCATTCAGAAATTGAATCTGAAAAAAAGAATTATTTCATTGACACAAATATAAAACTCACATTCTTTCACAAGACTATTAAAATCTCTTGGTTCGACCAATGTTCCATAAGATGAACATTCAACCAAAATTGTGTTCCAGTTTTTTGCATTTATCATACTCTGTTTATTACCAAATATAAAATCTAAATGTCGACATCTTGATAATGCAACATTTATTCTTTTATCATCAATCATAAAATCACTCGATTCAAATGATGTTGTTCTTGTTGTACAAATTATACAAATATCCCATTCTCTTCCTTGTGAAGAATCAACACTTCCAACATAAACTTCTGATTTTTTCGACCATTCATAAAATTCATTCAATTGTCCTCGATAAAAACAAATAATCGCAATTTCCGATTTATCAATATATTTCAATAATTGATCTACCAAATTCATTGCCATTTGAGCTTCTTTTGTATTTTTTAACGATGTTCCATTTTGAGAATGTGATGTTTGTTCGGTGTTCACAAATAATATTGGATATTTTTGAAGCATTGGAATAGTTTTTAGCTTTTCTTCTGTTTTTGAAATTCTGTGTAAACTTTTGAGTGAAGAATTATAGAAAAGTCTACCAAGAATATTTGTTATTTCTGGTCGACATCGAAAAACACCATTGAAAAATACAGAAGGAAGAATATCTTTGAATTCTTCCAAAAAGTTTCCAACAGCAGTTTCCAAAAGTAAAGGAGATGCAGTTCTTTCACAAAATGGGGCAAGTTGTCGATGATCTCCGACAAAAGAATATGTACACTTTTGAAGACAAACTGCAATTTGAATGAGATTTTCTCTTGACAACATTGATGCTTCATCAATTTGTAGAGTTGAGACTCGACTTGAATATCGCTTCATTGTTCTTGAGAAAGAATTGATAACTGAATCAACTGTTCCCACAATTATTTTTGGTGTTTCTCTATCCAAATAAAAAGATACAAGACGAGAATAACTGCAATTCGACGATGTTTCGAAAAGTCGTGTCAGTCTTATTGAATTCAAATCAGTAATTTGGAGCAACTTCTGTTCACGCAAAAAATAAATGATCTGTTTGAGAAGTTTATCATCAATATTTTTTTGAAATTCTCTTTCATCTTCAATCTTCACAATTTTCATAAAATAGTCAGCCATCATTTTTGGAAAATCGCAATCTGTTAATAATTCTGGTTGAATCTCTTTCATATTATTTTTCGATATGAGTCGAATAATTTCCACATCGGGTTTCATTGACTTCAATTTTTCAATAACAGCCACAACTGCACAATTTGTTACAGCACTGATGACGTGGAATTTATCCGGTTGTTTTTCAGTTAAATATATTGTTGTAGCTGCAATTGTTGCAGTTTTTCCACATCCAAATGAACTTGAACCAATAACTGCAATTGTTTTTTCATTTGCCATCAATTGTGCATATTTTGTTTGAGTTTCCAATAATACAAAATCATTTATTCTGATCGGATAAATTTCTGGAATATCTTGATGTTCTAATAATTGTCCTCCATAAATCGATTGAATTAATTTATCAGCTTTTGAATTCTCTTCAATATCAGAATAGGCCATTCTTCTTGGCGTTATCTCATCTCTCTGTATTACTGTAATCGATACATTTTTCGACAAACTTCGATTGAAACTGCTCATTTTTGCTTTGATTTTGATTTTCGATGTTTTTTGGGCCGTCATAACATCTGCCTGAAATTCTCTTTCTTTCGTCAAAATCCTGATTTTCACAGCTCGATCCCATTTTTCCATCGATGCTTCATTTGAAATTGAAAATGTTACAATCGCAGAAGAAGATTCAATATATATTTTATCAATTTTTGTTTTGTAGATATTTTCATCGACTTGATCTTTCTTTATTGTATATATTCCAGATGATCCATGTTCCACAACTTCTTGCAGTTTTTCATAGCCTTTTTCTCGAGTATTATACTTGAAAACATTATTATTTTTCTCAAACATTTCAATAATACCATCAGAAGCTTTTGATGCTCGAAAAACGAATATTGGTAATTTCCCAAGTTTGGGAACTTTCAGTGTTCTTTGAACAATTTCATCCCGATGTTTTTGAATTAAAGAACCCAAATAATGTCCTGGTTGAGCAATTGGAATAAAAATATCCCCCTCAAGAATTGTATCAATTTTAGTACCTTCCGGTGTCATTTTTGGATATAATTCAATAACTTCATCTATGGATTTGGTAACACAGTTGAATCCTCCTTCAAAAGTTGTAAATGGTGTTAATATTTTCGAATTTGCAATATTTCTTTCCATGATTGTAGAATGGAACACATACCATTTATTCGAAAACTTTAACATTCCAGTAACCTTGATGACATCTCCAATGAAGATTTTTGAATTGTTCTGTTCCTCAATGTGAACTATTTGAAGATCAGGTCGATCATCTGCTACAATCTCATAAAAAATTGGGCGGCATTCGAAACCGTTGTCTTTTTTTGAAGTAACCGAATATAATGCAAAAACTCCGTCATCTTGGCCAAAACAATCTCTGTCTTCAGAACATTGTCTGAACTTTTGAATATTTTCCAATGTCACAAAAGTGAAAATTGTTTGACGTGAATCAGTTACAACTTCAAGATCGTTGCATTTGTAAAACTCTTGCCATGGATGATCCAATGAAATATTGAATCTTTTTATTCTTTCAATGACGTCATCTTAACAAAAAACATTTAGAAAAAGTTATTAAAACAACTGTCTCACCTGTCTCAATCATTATGTTAATAAGCAATGAATATGTGTAAGCAATAAAGAATTTGAAATAAAAGATTATCAAATACTTTTGAATATACAAGCGACTAATCTGCCTCCACTAAAAAAATGAGAAATAATGCGAGAAAAATAATGTTCTCGATCTATTATGTAGTATTTAAAAAACTCTGTTTCTCTAACATAAGCAATAATTTCGCAATCCCAAACAACAAGAAAGAGCGAACACATTAGAACTATGTGGCAACGCCAGGTGGTTCACAAACATTTTGTCTTACGCGCTGATGCGAAATATACGCTGCAGAATAGAAAACACGCTGCTTGCCTATTGTATTTTATGGGGATTTTTTTCGAAACAGGAACCCCCGGATAAAAAAATAGACATGTTAAAGGTGTAAACATTGGAGAACTTTGCTTTTTGCGGGGAGAATTTCATTAAAACATAATAATAAATTAAATAGAGTATCAGCTTGTCGAATGTTTTCCAACTATTTTTCACCTGATCAAATAAAAATGTAGTTTCTCATAAGCAAACTACACACAAAAAAATAATCCTGCTCAATTATTTTTATATTAAAAATTGTTCAAAAAATCAACAAAAAAACCAACAAAAAAAATGTTTTTAGATTGGTCATTGGACATCTGCTACGAATGTTCATGTAAATATGTCGGGAGATTCAAAAGCTCAATTACAAAAAAATGTACAAGTTTCGGATGAACTGAAACCACATTTTCGAGTTACAACAATTATGGAAAGACCTTATGTTATGCTTAAGAAAAATCATTATGAACTTGATGATAATGCAAAATTTGAAGGTTTTTGTATTGATTTACTTGCTGAATTATCAAAAGATCTCGGTTTTACATATACAATTCACGCTGTAAAAGATGGAAAATATGGAAATGATATTTATGGAAATGGAAGTTGGGATGGAATGATTGGAGAAATTTTGAGAAATGAAGCTGAAATGGCTGTTGCTCCATTAACTGTTAATTTTCGAAGAAGTGAAGTTGTTGATTTCACAAAACCATTTTTAAGTTTGGGAATAAGTATTTTATATAAAGTTCCCGATGATCAACAACCCGATTTATTTTCATTTTTGAATCCTTTGAGTTGGCAAATTTGGACAGCAATCGCAACCTCAATTAGTAAGTTTTTGAAAATTTGAAAATAAATATACTTTGTGATTACAGTAACCGTCACATTGGGAATGTATTTTGTTGCAAATATCACCCCTTATGAATGGAATCTCAATTTTTCTTGTTGTACTGCTCACGAACCACATCCAGCAGCTGCTTTTTCATCATGTAAGTAATGAAATCCAATAAATAATTCTTTCAAAAATTCTGATTATTTCAGTAGTTCCTGCTCAAGAGACTCCAATTCAAATGTCAAATAATTATAGTTTTTGGAATACAGTTTGGTATGTTTTAAGTACAATGCTAAAAGGTGGATGTGATTTTGGACCAAGAGCAGTTTCGACAAGATTGTTAGGAGGTTGGGAAATTCACAAACTTATTTCAAGTAATTGTATTTTTTAGGTACTTGGTGGGTATTTTACCTTGTTGTAATATCAGCTTATACTGCAAATCTTGCTGCTGTTCTAACTGTTTCTCGGCCTTTTATTCCAATTAAAAATCTTGACGATTTGGCAAATCAAACAACAATATCATACGGAACAATAAAAGATGGATCAACTATGCAATTTTTCCAAGAATCAAAAATTCCATCACATATTAAAATGTGGAGTTATATGAAAGGAAAAGAAGTATTTGTGAAAAGTAATGGAAAAGGTGTTGAAAGGGCATTGAGCAGTAATTATGCATATTTAATGGAATCAACATCGCTCGAATATGAAACACAACAAAATTGTAATTTGACACAAATTGGAGGAGTCTTAGGATCAAAGGGATACGGTATTGCATTAGCAAAAAGTTAGTTTTCTATTTTAGTTGTTATCCTATTTTTTTTTGAAATTTTAGAATCTGAATGGACTGATAGAATATCACGACAAATATTATTATATGCAAAACGTGGAATCATTGAAATGAAAAAAACAAAATGGTGGAGAAGTAAAGGAGCAACTTGTGCAAGCACATCTTCATCTGTGAAACATGATAGATTTGCATTAAGTATGCATAATGTTGCTGGACTTTTTATAACTCTTGCAGTTGGAATTTGTTTGGCTGCGATTGTTGTTGTTTTCGAATTGATTTACCGATGTCATCATATTTCGAAAAAAGAAGGGGTGCGTTTATTTTTTTTTGAAAGTATTCCAAAATCAAAAATGTATATTTTTTCAGAAACCATTCCTTTCTGAACTTCTCTACGAACTTCGATTTGCTTTGAATATGAACAGTCTTTCTGATCATCGATCTCGTCAAAAAATCAATGGAAACGATAAAAATCTTCAACAAATCCCGACTCAAAATAAAAATAACAATAATAATTATAACGTGACCAAAACAACATTGTAAATTTTTAAATAAAAAAATGTAAATAAGGAATAAACGGTTTTCATTCATTTCTATTTTTCTCGATTCATTTATCAAAATGGTTTACGGTGGAGGTGGCTATGGAAGACCTGGAGTTTATGGAAGACCAGTAATTTATGCGAGGCCAGCCGTTTATCATAGACCTGTAGTTTATCATCAACCTTATTATCATACTTATTGGGTATGTTTCAAGTATTTTTTAGAGGGGAAAAATAATGAGAAATCAAAAATATCTCAAAAGTTATAGCACCTTTGGAAAAATTCAAGATCTTCTGTAAAAAATTATGCAGTGATTCTAGAAAAAACATTCGTTTCCCTCTTCAAAAAAAAAAAACATACTTATAGTATTATCCTTCATATCGTGTTGGAGGTGCAGTTCCAATGTATGGAATTTATACTGCTGGTGGTGTTATTCTTCTTATACTCTTGATCTTTATAATTATTATATGTTGGAGATGTTGTAAGTTTTGTCTTGAACTATTTTTTTACCGAATTACTTTGATATTTACAGGTTGGACTCCGGCAGAACCAGTGGTTGTTGCTCATGATGTTTATGCTGAACCAGTTGTTTATGAAGATCCTTATATGTATCAACAACCAGTTAATTATGGATATTATCCACAACAATATCAACAAGGTTATCCGCAACAACAACAATATCAATATCAAGGATATCCTCCTCCAGCATATCAACAGACTCCAGCTCAACCTTACTCAGCACCTCCAGTGCAAGAACCTGCGCCTACTCCAGCACCGGCACCCGCGCCTTCAACACAACCTGCTTCAAAATCAGTGTCACCCAACAATAAAAGCAAGAAAAGTTCGAAAAAAACTGACAAAAAATAAATTATTTTAAAAATTATGTTACAGTAATCCTTCTTTCTAAAAATCAGCTCTATAGACCGGATAAAAAATATACTGTAGGTTTCCTGATATTTTTCAATTATCAACTGCCGGAAGTGCATTCGGAAGCAACCTAAAGGAAATTGGATTTTTTATTTTCATTTTTTTCGCCAGAAGCTCATTTTCGCTAATGGAAAAGCAGGCGAAATTTTCCTCATTTTTTATTCTTCAAAAATGTATAGGTTAGAAAATTTTCTTTGCCCACTAACCAAAGTTAGTTTTTCAAAGTATTCCGTATAAAATATGTAGTTGTTTCTCTTCAAAAACTCGCGAAAATGTGAGGAATAGAGTTTTTTGCAACACAAACATGTAGAGTGCGCCAAACGCGCTCTAATGCAAACATTCGAATTTGAATTTTCGAATTTTTGCTTTTTCTTTTTCCCGCGTGAACCGTTCGTTCATTTCGAAAAATTGTCACGCTAAATCGATTAATCATTTTTTGCCTTTTCAGAAAAATGTTGGGAAATGCTTCATCCTCGGCAATAGCAGAACATGAAGCATACAGTCCTTCACGGCGGAAAATCACGAATACTTCATTTTCCACAACTCCAAACTTTCCTACTTCACCAAAACAAAGGCAATCAATTGCACCGATTACAGTTATTGATCATATTGTTAATTGGTTTCACAAAGAAGTGAGTTTAAATCACAATATCAAATATAGTTCGATGAATTTTCAGATCAATTATAGGAAACGTATTGCGGTTGGAGTAACTTCGGCAATCTGTAGTTTTTTATTCATTGTAGCTTGTACAATTTTGAGATTCTCTTTATGGTCTTTCAAAGGTAATTTTTCAAAATATGGTTACAAATATTTGATATTTGCAATTTCAGATACATTCACATGGTTCTTTCATCCAAATGAATGGATTCCGGTATTTGTTGTTGGAATAGTTGCATCAGTTGTCAGTGTTTTCACAATTCTTACAATTTGTAAAGTCGATCAACTTCAAAGATTGCCATATACGGAAAGTTCTTCATGGGCTTTAGTTGCATTGGATTTAGTTCAAAAATTGATATTTTCAAATTTTGCTATTTATATGAGCGGATTTTCTGAGACAACTGAAGGTTTTACACATTATGCTATTTCATTCGGACTTTTTGCATTGGCTATCGTATCAGTCTTCAAGAATGATTTTCACTATACTTTTCCAACAGTTCAAGTGGTTAGTTACTATTTTCAAATCATACATTTTTATAACATTTTCTTTTAGAATTCTTTCAATTCACTTTTTCAATTCATTGACCGAGTTCAATTTCCATATATAACTGAAAATTGTGCAATTGAAACAGTTCTTGCTTTCTTTACAATTCCTGCATCAATCATCATTTTTGGCCCAATGTTCAATGGTTTCCAAACTTGGTGGATTTTATTCAATGTTCCATTTTTCATCAAAATATTCGCTTTGCTTTTCATTCAACACTTCTATTCAAAGATTTATATGCATTTAGTCAATCAAATTGTAATGCGACCAATTAGTTTCATATTTCCACCAAGTTATGCAGTTTATTCTCCAACTCCTGAACAAACTCGAACTTTGACAAATGTTCTTGAAACAAGTGATCCAATGTTAAAAATGTTCGCATTATTTGATCTTCGCCAAGTCGCATGGAATGATGAAATTCGTCGTCGCGATGTATTCTCACTTTCTCAACCAGGAGGACATCCAAGAAATTGGAAATGTGTTTCATCTGTTTGTGTTAGACATCTAGATGAATTATGTTCAAAAATGAAAACATCTGCGGCAAGACTTGTTGGATATTCTTGGGCTGATCATGAAGACAACGAAGATGATGATATTCCAACACGTGATGCACTTTTAATGCCAAGAAGAATGCGTGAAATGACAAATCGCGTCAAATCAAGAAGACCTCAATACACTCAACAACAATCAAGTCTTATTCAAAAAATGTAAGTTGTATTTTTGAAAAAAACACAAACTATAAATTTAGTAGTTTACATAAGAACAAAAAATATGTTTCAGCCTTGGTAAATTCTCGATGATCACCCCGAAAAACGTTGTTTCTCGATATGATGCACAAATCAATTCGTATGCAGCTGAAGCACTTTATATGCTTATTATCGATTCACTCGGAGAAGATAAATATGGTGTTGTTCAAAAAGATCTCAACGATTTGATTGGATTGTTGTGTAAATTGATATCGAGTATTGATGCTTACGAAAGAGCAAGAGCTGTGAGTTGTTTTTTTATTAGAATTCATGTTTGTTAAAATCTCTGTCAAAATATGTGAGAATGTCCAATTTCAAGTTCATATTCAACTATATTTTATCCAGATTAATTGTTTGCAAACTCCTTGTAATTTCAGAGTATCGCTGACAAATCCGATATAACATATTTGAGAATTGTCGATTCTTCTCTTCAATCTTCACTTCAACGTGTTGTTGCTTCATTTGGAAATCATCTGAGATCTCTTAATTTGCCTGTTGAGAATCTCCAAACTATTCGTCTCGTTTGTCAAATCGACGATTTTTAATTATTCCGTTTTTTGTCTCTCTGTCTGTTTGTCTTTGTGAATAATATTGTTGTTATTTTTATTTTATTTTCAAAAAATTATCCAATTCCCCCCAAATCATCATCAATTACTAAATAATAGGAACAATTACAAGGACATTAGTGATAAACCCTTCTTCTTTTTATTGCCTTTTTTGGCGCATCAAAATTTTAGTCTTCTTTATTGATTTATTAGTTCGAATATGACTTCAGTACTTCAACGTAGACAATTTGGACTTATTGCTGGAATTTTGCAAATTATTTTTATATGTGCTTTTGCGAAACTTGGAAGATATATTGATCCAATTGATGATTCAAAACGTGTATTTTCTGGAACCGATTATCCATGTTTGTTTGAAAAAATAAATTCGTATAAAATTTGAAAATTACAGTATTCCAAGATGTTCATTTGATGATTTTTGTTGGCTTCGGATTTCTAATGGCATTTCTCAAAAGATATGGATTTTCAGCAATTTCAGTCAATCTTTTACTTTCCGCATTTGTCATTCAATTTGCAATTCTTTTAAGGGGTTGTTTATCAGATAATTTCAAAAATACTGGAACTTTTACAATTGGAATTCCCGAGTTAGTTGAAATTTCAGAATTTTTTAGACAAAAACGTTATTTCAGAATGATATCAGCTGATAGTTCTTGTGCAGCTGTTTTAATTACAATGGGTGTATTATTAGGAAGATTAACACCGGTTCAATTCTTATTATTAGCCTTTTTCGAAACAGCAATCAATGTTTGTGTTGAATTTGTTGTTGTGAATGTTTTACACGTAAATGATAGTGGTCGATCACTTACAGTTCATACATTTGGAGCATATTTCGGATTAGCTGCTGCTTTGGTTGGACACAAGAAAAATGTAATGGAAATGGATGAACACGGTGGAATTCATCATTCTGATCTTTTTTCAATGATTGGAACACTTCTTTTATGGGTATTTTTTCCATCTTTTAATGCTGCAATTCAAGAACCTGAAGATGCGAGACATCGTGCAATTATGAATACTTATTTATCAATGGCTTCAAGTACAGTAACCACATTTATTTTAAGTTCTTGGGTAGATCAATTGGGTCGATTTAATATGATTCATATTCAAAGTTCGACATTAGCCGGTGGTGTTGCAATTGGTTAGTTCTTTTCTCAAAAATAAATTTCTTACAACACAATATTGTTTCAGGAACTGCTGCAAATGCTGTCCTTTATCCATCTCACGCTGTTTGTGTTGGTGTTATTTCAGCATTTCTGTCTGTAATGGGACATGCGTGGCTTAGTGTGTGTTAGATTTTCGGTTTTTCACTAATCTTTCTGAAATTTACAGCCACGACTTGAACGAACTTTTCATATTTTCGATACTTGTGGAGTTCACAATCTTCATGGAATTCCGGGAATTCTTTCAGGACTTTTAGCAATTGGATTCGCTTATTTTTATGATCCACGAGAATATGGAAAAACGTGGGTTACTGTAGCTCACAATTAAATAAAAAATTACCTAATGAAATTTCAGCCTAAACCATATTTATCCATATTGGGAACCTTTGAACAAAACACATTTGATATTGAATTCACAAAATGGAGCTTTGATCGGAGATCGAAATCGAGTCTCACAAGCGAAATTTCAAGCAATTGGTTTGGGTTTCAGTCTAGGATCTGCAATTATTGGAGGCCTAATTACTGGTCTCATTTTGAAAATTCGTGTTTGGAATCAAGTTGATGATCCAAATATTCCACATGGAGATGTCAATTATTATGCACCATCTGATGTCAATTTTTTGAGCAAAGTTAGTTTTCAAGTTTCACAGAATAATCTTTTATTTTTTTGTAAAATTTCAGTACAAACATGCGCAAGAACAACAACAATTGAGAGAAAGAGAACAAATGCATGAAATTTACTGATAACATTTATTTTTTTTTATTGTATGGCGTTAAAAATGAATGGGTAAATTTTTGAAAAATGAGAATTGTGTGGGATGAATCTGCCAAAACATAGAAGTAAAATTTGAAGAAGCACAGCAAATACGAAATATATTCTTGATTTCACAGTTTTCTGGAAAAATTGAATTTTTTTATTTTCTGATGATATTTAAAAAAACACACGATTTGTCCATAGAAATAATAAAAACCAATTGAAATTCCAACGAAAATACTCGAAAAATATTGAATGTGTTGTGTGATTTGATCCACAAATGGAATATTTTTCACAACAAAAACAGTATTCATGAATATATAGAAAAGAGAGGAGAAAAATATAACAAAACTTGTTCGCTCGAATGGTTTTTTGAAATTGTGCTCCAATTCTGAATTTAATTTGAATTTTTGGTATGTTTTTCAAAGAACAAAAAAAAATCAATCTCATTACCAAGACCACGTTAGTCAGATGTATATAACCAAGAACTACACAAAATTCATCAGCTGCGAAAACTTCCATGAAATCTGACATGAAAAATGCGGTGAATGCAAAATATGCAGCACTGAATAAATAAACCAAGAATACTGGCAAAGTTCCATGTGCAATTTCTAATGGAATTCCGATAATAATTTCGATCACCAAATTACACAAAAGTTCGAGAATATTCAAATTCAAAAGAGGATATGTGAAACATTTCAGAAAATCTGGAAATGATTCATTTTCAGTATTCATATAAATTGGAAGAACATCTCCACTTTTGAATGAGAAAATATGACAGAAATAGAAAAATATCTGGAATTTTAATATTTGTTTTCAGAAATATGTACAAGGAATTCTAATAATCTATACCTGCAAATAAATTAGAATGATCATGAAACACGGAATTCGATTCTTTGAAATTTGCCCAGAGGATAAAATAAATTTCCCGATTTTTTGTAAAATTCCAGGTCTATTTTCCAAAGAATCTTCCAAGGACATATAAAATCCATTTCTTTCTGCCTAAAAATAAGAATTTCGAATTTTCGATCTCAAGAAAATAAAACTGACCATTTTGCAACAAAAGAGGAAATGATCTGATCGATATTACATTTCTGTTCGTTTTTTTATTTTTTCCTTACATGAAAGATGTTGTAGAAAATTGAGAACAAAGAATTTCCCTTCGTTTTTTTCTTCTTTCAAAAAAACTCAAAGAATGAGAGAAAATTTTAGGTTTTCCAGACACACCTGACGAGACGTGTCCAAAATGGACACTGTTCAAAAATTTTCAAAAGCCACAATGTACATTTTTTCACGAAAAAGTGTAGTTTTCATTGTTTTGCGGCGGATTTTGATGAAAATTTTCAAAAAATTCGAAATTTCACGCTGAACAATTTTTTCGCCAAAATTTTTCACGCTGCACAAAAATATTGGGACACTCTCTCGCCAGGTGTGTTTCCAGATGACGTTAAATTAAAATTTAGAATTGTATTTCTTCTTTTTCCAAATTATACTGCTCAGAAGAGCAGATCACTACAACTCCAAAAGTGAATTCAGAATTGTGCGGTCATCAAGCCATAAAGGCTGTTTCACGCTCGCAATCTGCCCGTCTCCCTTTCATCGCAGTTGGCATCATTACCAGATAAATGGGAATTACGAGATACATACTGCAGAAATGATTCTGTATAGTATGGTCTCAAATTTGCCGTAAAATTGCTAGAGTATAACCGAAGAGTGTCGCCGACAACTTACTTGCTTCGTCATTTGCTATCTGTTTCGCGTTACGAAGCCCCGCCCACCCGAAGAGATATTTTCTCTCTTTTTTATTAATAAAATTTTAACACTATGAAAAAGAGTTATAGGGGGTTCTTTGAGGATTTAATAATCAGGATGATTCAATTTCAAATTCCTATTGAGTTTTCATAATCCAGATAATCTTTTTGAAACATTCTCAAATTATTAATGCTTATGTTCAAAAGAATTGAGTGAATTCTATAAATATTTCTGCTCCAGAAGTTCGGAAGTTACTTTTATTTTCCTTTAGTACTTTTTCCTTCTATTTCTAAACAATTATAGCTCGCTGAATCGCAGTGGCGTGCAAATTTGCTTCAAGGCAAATTCTCTGAAACATCAAAAAAACCAAATTGCCTCGCATTGTTCGTTAGAGCGCGTTTACTTGTTTTGCATCATTTTCCATTTTTTCTTTTGTTTCACACCCGTTCAAGCCACGCAATGAGTGTTTTCTACTGTAAAACGAAAAATCTGCAAATGAAAAAAACTGTGCAAACACTTTTGTCTAATTCTCTCTGTTCGCCGTTATATTTCGCACTACAGTATTAAAGGAGCATGATAAATTTCACGCGTTGGGTCTTGTCGCGATTGCTAACTTTCTTCGTAGGACCTCAAAAAATAAGAAAAGTAGCAAGTCAGGTAGAACTCGATGCGCTGATTATCATGCTATATTTAGTTTTTCATGAAGCTTATCTAGGTTTTGAGCTACAGGGTGCACCGTTTTTACAGCGTTTTGCTGATTTTTGTGTTGCTTGAGCGGGTGTGGTTTTCACGTATTTTTTTGGCCCTCGGTTCGCGGTTGGTATACTGTACTGACTTGTGCAAACACGGTGACGCACAAATGCACAAAAATCTCTCGCGTCTCTCCATTTTGCGCGCTATTTTTCGAAATTGGTCTCGCCACGAACCCCAAAACGCTAAAACGGCACCCGTTCGCTTCACCAAAGCTTATTTCCATGCAGTTTTTCACGGCGATAAAGATGGTGTACTCAGATTTTCATTTGATGCAGCCGTTCTTAAGATTTTGGTGGAAAATTAAAGCATGTCCCTTTAAACAGCGAACCGAGATTTTTTGTTCAGCAACAAAATACGTGTTTTTGGAAGTTTTTCTTCTAAAAAAGTTCAAAATATTGCTATTTTCCAGCTAAAATGTTTAGACCGGTGATTTCTCGATTATTCTCAACCACCAGTAAACGATTAGCAGAAGTTGAAGTCAAAGTTTCAAAAGAAGCTTTGGTAGCTTTGAGAAAAAGAACCGGTTATAGTTATGTGAATTGTCGTAAAGCTTTGGTGAAATTTGGTGAAAATGATATGGATAATGCTGAAAAATGGCTGAAAGAAGCTGCGGCAAAGGAAGGATGGGCGAAAGCTGCAAAGTGAGTTTTTATTTTCAAAATGAGAATCTATTATATGTTTTATTACTTTTAGACTTGGTTCTCGAGCAACAGCAAACGGTCTTGTTTCTCTTTCGACAAATAATTCAATTGCTGCAATCGTCGAACTTTCATGTGAAACTGATTTTGTCGCTCGAGCTGATCACTTCAAAAATCTTCTTTCCAAATTAAATCACACCGTTCTTTCGCAAGCCGAAAAAGATTTCTCATCAACATCTACTGGAAGTTCATTCCAAGAATTATCTTATGAATTAGAAAATTTGAATGACGCTGAAAGCGGAAAGAATTTGCGAGAAGTAATGTCTCTGTCAATCGGAAAATTGGGTGAAAATATGGTTGTGAAACGATTGAAAGCATTGAAAGCACCGGAAGGAACTCTTTTATTCGGTTCTTCTCATCCAAAAGATGAAAATGAGCAAGTTTTATTGGGAAGATTTGTATCATTGATTGCATTGAAACAAGAAAAACCAGGAGGTATCAGTTCACAACAATTAGCCGGACAAATTTGTCAACATATCATTGGTTGGTTTTTTTTCGAATCAATATTTTTTACTGAAAAGAATATTTTTACAGGAATGGCTCCCGAAAAACTCGGAACCCCACCAACAGCCCAATCATCTGCCGGAGAAACTCTTCAAGCAGGTCATGATCCAGAAGCTGAACCAGTTCGTGTAACTCAAATTGATGAATCAGAAAATGCACTTTTGAAACAATCGTTCATGTTGAATCCATCACAAACAGTTCATGATTATTTGACAACTCATAATGCAAAGGTTATCGATTTCGTTCGTGTTGAATTAGGATCAGAATAATAATCACAGTAGAAGATTTTTATAGATTTTAGTTGTTTGTTTTCAGTGTAGCACAAATCAGTAAGTAATTGTTAATTTTCAATTGTTATTTATTTTATTTCAACCCAAATACAAAATTTCTCTGATTTTGAAAAATCATTCTTTAATCGGTTCATCATCTTTCAAAATATTCAATGTTTCCTGATAATAGCAATCTTCATCATAAGCAAATCCTTTGTGAATAATGTATTCCATACCTAAAATATTCTGGTAAAAAAATGCTTCCCGGGTTTTCTGAACAGTTTCAGAGCAATTGAATTTTCAGTGAAGAAAATTATTTTTAGAACCCAATGAAAAAACCCACGTTGAAATGGTCTCGAACATTTTCGACATTTAAAACATGATTGATGCCAATGAACATCAAATGCTGAAACACATTTCTCGAAAGTGCTTTTTCGACAAGCATGACATTTTGGAGCATTAGCCATTAAATTGCATTCACTACAAAGAAATGTTCCGACTGAAGAAGGATAAGCTGCACGAATTCCAATTGTTGTCTGCAATATTAGTTAGATGTTCGATCTCACTTTTTATATAATTTATAAATTTGAATACCTCGCAACTCGAACATTTGGCACAATTTATGTGATACAAATCATTGTTCAATTTAATAACTTTTCCCTAAAAATATTTTGGATTGTATTTTTCTCACAAAAGTTTCTTACTGAAATAGCTTCATCTCTTGTTAATATATTATTGCATCCTTTGCATAATACTTTGTAAATTTGTTGATTCTATAAGCGAAATAATTTTCAGACAAAAAAAAACAAATCGAAAACTCACAACTGCTGAATTCTTCATCATTTTATTTCAAAAATGAGCGAATTTCCATTTTCACATCTAAATTTCACGCGACCGGAAAAAATAATAAATATTTATATTTAAAAAAATCAATGTTTGAAACAGAAAAAAGTTGCATTTTCAGCAGCGAAAAAGAAGAAGAAACATCAATAAATAAAGCGGTGTGGGCAAATACATATATAATTATCCTATAATCGAGCTGCAATATTTTTTTGTTGATGGGGCTATTCATGTATTTTCTCAGCATGTTGAGAAAACAGGAGAAATGCGGAGGAAATACATTTTCTCCGCTTTTTTCGTATTTTCTCAGCCTACCTGAATAGGTTTTCTCCGCTTTTCTCCCGTTTTCTCAGCGTTGAAAAATAACATGAATAGCCCCATGAGGTAACAACTAAAAAAAATTGATATTTACTTTTGCATCTATTCATTTGCGAAAAAAACCGAAAAAAATGTATTTTTTTACAATATTTTTCTATTCACCAAAATGCACGAAATAAATGTCAATCGTGACGAGACCCACACACATTTCAAGGAGAAAAACATGCGAGAAAAAAAACAAGAAATGAAATTTTCGAAAGCATGCATTTTTCACACTCGTTGCCTTGAAATGAGTGGGTCTCGTCACGATTGAATGTATTTCGCGACAATTTGTGATTTTGGTGAATAGAAAAATATTGTAAAAAAATACATTTTTTTCGTGTTTTTTTGCAAATGAATAGATGCATTTAGAAGACCAAAAAAAGGCGGGTATTTTTGTGTAGCACCAGATAGAAAAATAGAAAATTTGAAGAAAAAAATGAAGCAGATTATTCGTTATTTACAGATCGGTTTAGTGAATCCTGAAAGAACTTGATATTGAATAAATTGAAATTAAAAGAAAAAACCAACCTTATCCGATGAATGATTAGATTGCAAATCGATGAAATTTTGCTGAAGTTCGACGACTGGAGCTGGACCCATATGAACAATATGCATAAAATCCGAAGGAGATGATATTTGAATATGACTTCGACGTTCCGTTGTTGATCTTAAATTTGGTAAAATTTTTTCTTCCAAAAAAAAACGAATGAAAGGACAAAAATTTGAAAAATGGAACAATCTAGACTTGCAAAAGTTGTTCAAAAGATTTCATTAAAACTAGTTGAAGCTTTGTAAAGTCACGGTTTTGCGAATTATTATAACTTTGCCACGCCACAACTCATATTCAAAATAAGAGAAACCGTTTTTGACTATGGGATGTTACAAACTGATATAAAAATAACTTACCGATCATCTTTATTATGCGCTCTAAACGTGAATTTTCTTCGTGTAACTTTTCGTCCATCGGTACTTAGTGTACTCATATTTATTGGAACATCAATCACATCTTCTTCGGCTAACACATCTTGTAACAAAATCTACAAAAAACTTTCTCTTTTTTTAAAATGTATTTGAAACTCACGAAAATTGGCGAATCGTTGCATAAACAAATCGAAAGTGTACCTTCACGTGATAATGGTTTAGCGGATCTGAAACAATTACAAATTGGATAAACATTATTCTGGTTTATTGATATCACCAGAATTCGAGAAAAAAGCGAAAGTTGCCCTATTTTCCCTTCATCAATTTTTCATTTCTTATTAGCTTTCACTTTGATCCACTATATAATGTTTTTCCGGATTATACTATTATTTTCTAGTTTTCTTATATATTTTCAAGTTTCGGCTGGAAATGTTGTAGTTTGTAAAGATATTAAGGACTGTAAAACTTGTGCTGAAAGCTATATTCATGTTCTTGGATTCAAAGAAGAATGTAGATGGTGAGATTTTTCAAATAAAACTTTTAAGTTTTTTAAAATTCAAAAATAGGATCCGTTTTTCAGGTGTATCGAAAGTAAATCATGTGGTGGACCATATTCTTGTCCAATTGGAAAACCTTTTATTCAAAAAGATCCATTCAAGTGTCCAATTCCGGTATGAAAAAAACATATTTTTTTATTGATCTCTCAATATATTTTACAGTATCGCCCAGCTTCTGGAAAACGATATACCGATGCTCTTGGTAGATCAATTTATGCAGTTGCAATTGCAGTTCGTGACAAAAATATTACAAGTTGTCTAGGAAATGTTCGACCGGATATTACACTCACTAAATCTTATGAAGTTGAATGCGACGGAGCTGGAAATTTGTGTAAAGGACTTCTTGCAAAATCTGAAGAAGCCAAAGCCATTTATGTTTCTTATAAAGGAAGTACTTTTGGAAAACAAGTTTTCGCTGAACTTTTGCATGGTTTGACAGCACAATTAGGAGCTTGGGAAAAGTTCGAATCAACTGAAGCTGGTGTTATCACTTATTTCCATACCGCATTTTATCGATTATTCATTGATAGTGGAATGAAAGACGATTTACTTGAATTGATGAAGAAACATAAAAATTACAGAGTTTGGGTAAGAAAATTCGATAATCAACATGTTATTTCAAAAAATTGAAATTATTTAAGCTAACTGGGCATTCACTTGGTGGATCACTTGCAACAATGACATCACTTCATTTGGTAAAAGCTGGTGAAATCGATAAAAATCGAATTCGTCTTATTACTTTCGGAGAACCAAGAACTGGAAATTTGGCATTTGCTAAAGAAGTTGAAGATAATGTTCCATTCCGTTATCGCGTTGTCAAGAAAAATGATCCAGTAACAAATATGCCAGCAGCAACTCCATTAAATATGTTAACAACTTCTCTTTATAATCGACAACCTCTTCATTATCGATACATGGTTCATTATAATGGACCAATGTTCAAAGGAGAATCTTTCAAGGTTAGTTTCAGATAATTAAGGTAGCATCTCGAGATTTCATTTTATTTTAGGTATGTGAAGTATCTGATGACAGTGCTTGCCGAAATGTTGCTCTGTCTGATATTTCTGATCATACTACATATTTCCAAATCGATCAAGATGATTTTGTGAAAAACGGTTGTCCAAGAAACGAACTTATTTAAAGAAATAATGAAAAAAAACTAACCTTAAATTGATAGTTTGAACCCATTCAGCCAAAGTCACATTGAATATATCAATCTGTAATAATATTTGTATAATAAATAAAATGTTCGTATTTTTCTTTATCACACCTCGGCCAAAATCGTGGTTTCCACAATAAAAAATTGTACGCTAACTTTTTACAGTACAAAAATTGTGAATTTTTCAGTTTTTGTCCTCTAAAATTGTGATTTTTCAATTTTTGACCTCTAAAAACTGAAATTCAGATTTTTCAAAAAATTGTACTCTGGCCAGCCACGGCTTGGCCGAGGTGTGTTCTTGATAATAATCATTTACCTCACTCTCCGAAAAAACACATAAATATGGTTCGTGATAGCTGAAATATTTCGAATTGGCTGGGAACATAATTTCTGGCATTCGAGAACGTCTTCCTTGTTCATTTACATATAATCCAATGACATTGAAAACTAGAAGATATTCATCTGGAGAACCGGGTACATTTATTATCAATTTTGCTTCGTATGATGTTTGTTGATTCAGGAATTGGAGAGAGGTATCTTCCATGTTGACTAGTGCTGAAAAATATAATTTTTGATTTTTCCGCTCAATTTTTTGTTGAGAAATAAATGTTTAATTTTTGGATTTCACAATCCTGTACGAATAATGTAAGCCGTATAAACTTACAAATATGTTGTAAAACAGCCGCTTGTTCATTTCCAGGAATTGGTGATGATTCATTAACTGTCAATGACCAACTTCTAAAACTATGTGGAAAACCAACAAATAATCGACCATTTGATATGCTTATATACTGCGGTGTTCCAGGCATTGCCAAATCTTTCCATTTTTTGTGTCGTTTTTCAGATCGATCAATTTGGAAAATGGTTACACTTTTCTTGAAAGCCACAGCGAAAAAGCTTGTTTTTTGTTGCGAGCCAGAAGGATTTGCAGAAACCGCAAGTAAGTGACAACCTTTTGTATCATTTACTTTGATCCATTTTAAATCTCTACCATCAAGAGCAGCACTTGGAACAATTCTGAAAAAATCAATAACTAAATAAATAAAAGGAAGGAAACAAGTCTTACCGAATATGTCGATCTTTACTTGGTCCAACCATCATCATTAATAATTGTTCTTGTTCATCATATTCAACACTTTCAACACATCTTTGTTTATTTTCTTTTTCTCCTCCAACAGGCACAAGAATTTGTCGATTTATTTCAACACAATATAAACCATGATCAGCAAATCCGATAACAATTTTCGATCGATCAATAATTGCACAACATTGAGCAGCTCGAATTGATGGAAGTGATGTTACATCAAAAACTTCTTTGACTAGAAAAGCTCGTCTATCAGCTAATTTTGATCGTCTTAAAAGTGTTTTCAATTCACTCAAAGCAACAACCCATTTTCTTTTTTCTTCTTCAGTTTCAGCCATAAATAATGTATAAAACTTTGATGATGACGAATATTCAGATGATGAATTCAATATTTGTGTTGTTGTTACTCGGAAGATTTTTGATATGTCTGATTTTTGAGCATGGATTACATCAGCTTCGCTAACTCCACAAACAGTGAAATCGGCATCTCTCATATCCAAAACCAATTTGATTTCATTTTTCACATCTTGCATTTTATTTTGTCGATCAACTGTGCAATCATAAAGGTAAAGTTTGAAATCGCAGACAACAACATAAGCTGTTTGCCATCCCTGCAAAAATATCGGCTTTTGAACATATCAATTGAACAGGTTTTCAAAATTAAATAATAAATCTGATTTTAATTTCTATCAAAAAGAATCTGACAAACCTTTCTAACACCTCCATTTCTTGGCGTTTTAACTAATCCTTCATAAGCAGTTCCAACTCCTCTTGTTGGATCAATACCTAAAGGTCTTCGATCTTCTTCTGGAACTGGACAATTTTGAGAAACTCTTTCAGCACAAGCAACATGACAAGCATATTGACATGCTTGACAAAAGAAACCCTGTCGATCCATTCCAATAAGTATTGATGTACAATGTCCACATTTTGTTGGTGTTCGAATTTTTGCTCGTTCAAATGAATGTCCACGTGGTTGTTGTAGTGTTTGATCATAAATTGTGCTACTTGAAGCCATTTTAATTGGTTTTTGTTTATATCGAAGATCATCAATAACACGTTTTGGAGCTTGATGATCATGAAGAAGAATTGCATTTTCATAAGATGGTGTTGTATTATTTGATTGTCGAGATATCATTTCTTGTCGAAGTAGTGAACTATTTGACATTTCATATTCATTATTCAAATTTGTTATCATAAGATCTCGAGAAATTGTCGACGAAACTGAAATTTAATTTTATATTGCAAATAATGAAACCTTTTTTTGAAAATTCGTCGTATTGAAATTTCAAATTCCAATAAAAAAGCAATCAAAATGTTAGAAAAACCCACATTGACTTTCTGAAACTGCTGAAATCGCATCATTTTTCGCTTTCAATATCGAAACTTCTCTCATAACAGAAGCTAATCGTTTTTCAGTATCTTCGAGTCGAGCATTTGCAGTCAAAAATTGTTCTCTTGTAGATTTCAATTCACTTTTCAGTTTCAATTTCGCATCTATTTCCGCTTGAAGTTGACGTTGAAGATCTAATCCATCTTTTCGAGCAACCTGTTAAATAAAAAGAAATGAAAAATGTTAATATACTTCGATGCACATTTTTTTGCCCCTTTCCAAACAAAAATAACTTACATTATGACTTCTTCGAGATCCCCATCCAGATGGTGTATTTTGAATATAATTGCTTGTTGTTAATGGCGAATTTTGTTTCAGAGATTCAACTTCTCCTGTGATTTTTCTGGTCAAATTCTCCATTTCTTCTCTTGTTGCTTTTTCTTCATTAACCCAATTAAATACTTCCAACAACTGTTGTTCAGTCAAATTTCCACCACGTGGAATATTCGCACTGAAATTCGAACAGTTATAACCATGAAAAAAAAATCTAGAAAAAGAAACTCACATTTGTGTCGCAAGTTTTTCGTTTTCTTCCCGTAATCCACTATTTTCGATATTCAATTGTTCAACATTATCTTGAAGTGTTTTTTGAACTCTTTCGTAGTGAGTCTGAAACATTCTTTGTTTTTAATTGAAAAGGCCAATAAAGTTTAATAAATTTACCTCAACTTGCTTCACTTCTAATTCGGTTTGAGATATTAATTTCGCTCGTTCTTCTTCAAGTGTTTCTTTCAATTTTTTGATTTCGTTTTCTTTTTCTTCATTCAAAGTTTGTAATGTTGCAATATTTTTCTTCGCATTTAATACTTCTTCAGATTCTTCGGCTTTTGAAAGTTCAACTGATTTTCGTGCTTCGGCTCGGAATTCTTCTTGCTCTGAAATAATATTTTACATAATGTTTCCGGCAAAAAACTCTAACTTACTTTTCAGTAGTGCTGAATTTTCCTCCTCAATTGTTTTCAATTTCTTCTCGAGTTCATTCACATTTTTCACCAGTTTTTCTTTTTCAGCTTCACTTATATCATTAATTTCCTTGAGTTCAATTTGAATTTCATCTCTTTGTCTCAAAATAATTGATTTTTCAGATGTCAATTGATCAACATGATCATTCAAATTTTCCATTTCTCTTTGTAATTCTCCTTTTTCCAATGCCAATTGTTTTATTCTTTCTTTTAATTCTTTCGATTTTTTCTCACTTTCAGCTTGATCTTTCGGTTTTTGTAATTGTGCACTTTGTTCATCTTCCAATCTTCTATTCAAAATTTGAATTTCATCTCGAAGTTGAGCAATCATCGCTTCATAATTTCGTTCTTCTTCGCTTTTTTGATTTTCATTCGTAATTTGTGTTTGCGCTTCCGCCAATTTCCTCTGCAGCTCAGCTTTTTCAGCTTCGAGTCGAACAAGCGTTTCTTCTGAACATGAAGATTTTTCAGTTTCAGATGTTTTTGAATTAGAAGAAGAGGGTAACGAAGATTTGAGAGAACATGCATCAGAAAGCATCGAACCATGAGTATAAGAAAATCCAACAAATGGAAGATGATTTCCTGTGAAAGCGGCGAGAACTCGAGGTGGTTGAGTTTCCTGAAATATTTTCATTTTATTTTAAGAATTTTGAAAAGAAAAACTTACACAAGGAGTAAAATCATCCTCACAAACTTCAACGTCAAAATTCGACGTATCTTCTGGGCTCGAAACTTCAGGCTTATATGGTGGAGATGCTGAAAATTAATATTATTTTTTAAAATAAAAACAACAAAAATAAAACTAACAATCTCTGATAGTATTCCAATCAATTCCTTCGAAGAAAGCGTGTTTTCTGAAATCTTCCAGACCATTTCTTCCAAATCGAACTTCTCTCGAACAAATTAATTGTCGAATCAAATCTTTCGCTTCTTCCGAAACAACCCAATCAATTTCATCATCGGGAAAATCGAGCATATCTTGATGGCTCATAATCTTTCCATAAGTGTCAACAAGTCTTTCGGAATAGAATGGTGTTGTTCCATAAAGCATTTCATACATACAAATACCCAAAGACCACCAATCGCATTCTTTTCCATATCGACCTTTTCCGTCTTCCATTGCACGAAGAATTTCGGGTGAAATATAATCAGGAGTTCCGACAGCAACATTTGAAGCAACACTTCCTAAAACGCAAGAAATTGAGAAATGATTTATTTAAAGTAATATTTTTGAAATGGGAGATTTTTCGCTAGAAAAAATTTACGTGAAATTGAAAATTCATTTTTAGAATTTTTTTCGCTCAAATTTCGTTTTTGAAATTTAGAAAATATTTGTTGACTAACCATCAGGTAATAATTTCAAACAACTTCCGAAATCAGCCAATCGAATATGTCCCTGCATATCAAGCAATACATTATCAGGTTTTACATCACGATGAACATAGCCAAGTTTATGCAATGAATCAATTGCGAGAACCATTTCAGCGATATAAAATTTGGCCATTGATTCAGGAATATGGTCGACGAACTTTGAGAGAAGAGTTAGCATATCTCCACCAATGTAATAATCCATCACAAAATACTGAAAAAATGTTTTTAGAAACATGAATCATAGGAAAAAACAAAAAGATTGTTTGAAATGAAACAAAATTGTTGTTTTTTTCCTGTACAGGATTATTTTCGAAAAATAAACAAAAGATAAGAAAACCAAAATTTAAAACATTATTTCCGGTATAACGAATTCTCAACTCACCAAATTTTTCTCATCTTGAAATGCATAATGTAAATTAGTTATCCATCTTCGATCTCCATATACTAAAACATCTCTTTCTTCTCGAAAACAAGCAGTTTCAGCTCGTTTCACCATTTCCCATTTATTCAATATTTTCATTGCATAAATTTCACCAGTTCCTCTCATTCTTACAACCGCAACTTCACCGAATGCACCTTTTCCGATAACTTTCAAAACCTCAAAATCATCTCGATTTAGTCGAAGAGCTTTCGCTTTTTGAATAACCGATTTGACTGTGTCGACGAATTCGGCAATACATTTTTCTTTTCGAAGAGTACTATTGCAACATTCATCATATAAACAAATTAACGAATCTGAAAGATTATTAGTGTTTACTTTCGGAAGAATATTTTCTATGACTAATTCTTTGCTAATTGGTTTTTTTTTCAAAATATTTTTATCAAATATACTAACTTCGTTCTTATCAAATTCAAACCTCAAAGAAATGTTATCTTTTTTCAATAAAATTAAATAAATTAAGAAGCGGAAAAAACATGATCGTGTCCCTCAGGTAAACAGGTTTATGTATCCTTTTTCAAAAATAAAATCGATAATTAGATATATAGAAAAATATAAAGTTCAAATAGAAAAAAAAACTTACCGATGAGTGTTTCAAAAGACAAAACATCATTTTGCCTACTGGGTCCGTCCAAATATAATTCTTCTAAATTTTTCAACCGAGAAGGTGCCGGCGGGCCACTTTCGGCCATAAGAAAAAACGGTTCCTCCTGAAAACAAAATTGATAAAATTATTATTTTCTCATGAAATTTGCCGGAAGAACAAAAAATGTTTAAGAACATAATAGAAAGGAGAAAATAATAGAAATTCGGTGATTCAGTTCCAAAAAAAAAAGAATTGAACGAAGTCAATACAAAATCATCCCTCTTTCGTTCCTCTTTCTCTCCGTTTTTGCTGACGCATTTCTCGTTCACACGCTTACAATTAAATGCGCCAGCCTTCTCTGACTGGCGATTTTTTGAATAGTTTGCGCAGCTGGCGTTTTGGTGTAATATTTTGTGGTGTGGTGTAATGCGATGACATGAAAGATTTCGAAATTTTCTCCGTTTTTTTCTTTTAAAAACTAAAAGTACTTTTTTTGAGGGAAAACATTGGATTTGTACATCCAAAAATCGAAGATTTCCATTTTCTAAAAGAAAATAAAAAGTTAAAAATGAGTTATAAAATAAAATAGTTTGAATAAATCGATTGAGAAACAAATAAATGTAAATAAACAAACTAACAAATGAAATAAATGTTTTAGTAGTAATAAAACGATACCGTCTAGTTCATTTGTTTTTTTCTTTGAAGAGGGAAAAGATCGCACGGAACGATTATCGAAGTATAGTTTTATTTATTCGGTGTAATAAAGTAATCAAGTTTTTTTTAAATTTTTTAGTGTTCTCTTTTTCAGATAAAAATAATCGACAAAACTGAGTACACAACACAAACAAAAACTAACGAAAAAATATGATAAAATATGCGGGAAACAGGATTAACTGTCGTTTTTATGAATTTTCTCTAATAAAATAAAATAATAGATTTTTACATGCGCTTGATTCTAATGAAACAAAAAAATGACGCGCACGCAAAGGCAGATGAAAATTATTATTATCAAGAGGACGGAAAGGAAAAACACCAGAGTTGTGTAAATAATAATCAGTCTCTGAGTAGAATGCAAACTAAAAGTAAGTGGAAGGAAGCAAGGAAGTCTGTTTGTGTATATATTAGCATGGCGGATGATTGTGCAAGAAAAACTGGAAAAAGAACATTGAAGTGGACATATGTTTACGTCAGGCCAAAAAAATCATACTTTTTTTGGAACTTCGTTCTTTTGCATTTTTAAAAGAAAAAACAACAAATTCAAACTAAAAACAAGACCAAACTATTGCGATCTTTGGACTAATCTTGACACTATAAAATAGTTTGATAACATGTTTATTTGTAAATATTTTTCAAAACAATGTATTTTTTCTTTCTCTGGTTTTTAGTCGGTTTTGCTCGACTTGAAATTGATATTCCGGACAGTTTGGATGATCTAAATCCAATTAAAATCTCTCAATTATTTGAGAAATTTATCAAGGAGTAAGTTTCAAAACTGAAATAAAATAATTAATTTTGATTCTTGACAGATACAAAAAAAGTTATGAAACTCCATTGGAAAAAACTCAAGCTTTAGCGACATTTGGTGAAAATCTTGCAACGATTATAAATCTGAATATTGAATCAGTTAAATCGAATTTGCAATTTGGTGTCAACCAATATGCAGATCTAACAGACGAAGAATTTTCCGACAAAATTTTGACTCTCGAACCAAAAATTGGAAGCGATAATCTATTTCGAGAATCAATTTATAATTCAACAAACTTTGTAGTTCATCCTGATTCTTGGGATTGGCGAAGTAAAAAAGTAGTTGCTCCTGTGAAATATCAAGGAGGTTGTGGATGTTGTTGGGCATTTACAACAGTTGCTGTTGTACAAAGTGTTATTGCTATCAAAACAGGTAAAATACCTGAACCATCTGAACAAGAATTATGCGATTGTGGACAAGGAAAAGGTAGAGCTGGTTGTAATGGTGGAAACCTTGGAAAATCATTCGACTATGTTAAAAACAATGGTATTACTGAAGAAACAAATTATCCAAAGTATAATGATAAAAGGGCAACAACTGATCAAGTTTGTGAAGAAAGTGGTAAACCAAATAATATAAAAATATCAAACTATCAATTTATTAGTCAAGCGACAGTACCTTTATTAGAAGACGCCCTTATTAATAAAGGACCATTGGGTGTTGGATTCAGAGTTGGGAAAAGTTTTCGATATTACAAATCTGGAATTTTCGCAAGTACTGACTGCGATGTAAAATCGACATTTGTGGGTTGAGATAACATTTACTAATCATTGATTTACAAATTATAACTTACAGTATGGATGGCATGCGGTTACTGTGGTTGGCTATGGGGTCGAAAATAAGATCCCATTTTGGATTGTGAAGAATTCGTGGAGTGAAAAATGGGGAGAACAAGGATATTTTCGAATAATTAAAGGAAGAAATCTTTGTGGATTTGAGCAAACGATGCCTTTTTTTGCAGAACCCTAAAATACATTTGACAAGAGAAAATATATTAGAAATGAAACTAGTAAATACATTTTGAAAAATTGATCCGTGACCCCGATAAAATGTTATTATAATGTTTGATGATATCATCAGGTATTTTAGTCTAACGAGATTGGAAATCAATATTTTCAAAGTTCTGGCTAATGTAAACAAATTGGTTATCAAAAATATTAAACTAGATAGTAAGTGTATGAAGTTCTAAATTTGAAAAAAAAAACAATAAAACGAACAGAAGAACAAGAAAGTTCCCAAAAAACTGAGAAATAATTCTGGAAAAAATTTCGAAACAATAAATTCAAAACACACACGAGCGCGCTACAGGTACTGTAGGCGTGACGAGATATCACACAAAGAAACGACGCACCCTTAAACGGAAAGTACGGTGTCAATTGTTTGCTTCAAAATTTTTCAGAGTTCTCTTTTTTTCGAGTTTTCCCTGAAAATGCCAGAAGACGATATAATTTCACTGCCTCTGAACATTGCGGAGAATGTAACAACCGAGTTTCGAATGCATACAAAGCTGCTTATTTGGGAAGTTTCGAGACATCAGACAAAACAAGATAAAGATGGATCGATTCGAAGAACAGCTCAACCAATCAGCAAGTAAGTTACTTATTGGAAATTATTTTTTGGGTGAGACTGAACAAAGGCAACTGTTCTATAAAAAGTAGAGATTCACAGAAAAAAAAAAACATTTTTTTGATCTAAACAAAAAATTACCAAGTTGTGGGCTCTGGAGTAGAAAACTACATACCGTTCTAATGAACTTTTAATTTCAGGACGATTTGTGCATTCTTAAACACAGCTGGCGGTAAAATTTACATTGGTGTTGATGATTTTCGAATGGTTCGCGGTGTTCGTTTGAGTAAAAACATGATTCAACATTTCTTTGGATCATTTCGTGCAATGTGCGAACAATTCAAACCAATTAATCCAATGGATTTGATCAAAATTTCTATTGCACAAGTTATTCAAACTGGAAATGAAAAAGAAGCAATTTTGCGAGATGTCGATATTAATGAACCTGATTTTGGCGGAGAAATGACACATCATGCAATTGGTGGAACTTATGTAAGTTTTAAAACTATTATTTATTTTTGAAAAATTTTATTTTTTCAGTGTGATTGTTTCAAAGAAAACGATAGATTTCCAACTAATCGATATTTAATTACAATCTATGTGAAAGCTCCAAAACGAGACGCGCCAACTGTTATTTTTCAAAATGAAGAAGGATTGGTTTATCGGTGAGTTTTCCTAATTTTTCATCAAAGTTTTTTTGAAAAATCTGTAATTTTAGTCGCCGTTTGGCTTCCAACAAATGTGTGTATCTCGACGATCTTCGCCTTCTTCGCGCAGAAAAGAAAAATAAAGTATTTGTTGATCTTCACGATGAAATCCGTCACGAAATCGACAAACTTATAACTTTTTAATAAATTGACATTTTATGCAAATAAAAAACATTTGAAAAATAATAAGAACCGGAAAAAAAAGTTTAAAAAATTCAGAAATCTAGCGAAAAATCAGAAATTAGTATCTAAAATGCAGTAGACAAAAAAGGCTCTAAAAACTGTGTCAAATTTTGAAAGATAAGGTTTGTTGTTGAATGAATCTTGGGCTCGAATGAATAAATATTTCAAAAAAATGTGTACAGTATATGTATAGAACAAGGTAAAGAAAATAAGTTACTGTATACAAATTGTTGTAAATGAAATGAAATGTGAAGAAAAACTCTAGCAAACTAAGGCACTCACTGGGATCAGAAATTAATTTAGAGATAAATTAGGTACAGTTTTATGGTTTTAGATATCTAGCGGGTTGTTAAATTTTCAACGTTTGTTTTTAAATTAAAAAGGTAGAAGTTGGAAAAGATAATAATCTAGCGACATTTGTTTGGGGTGAGAGTAAGTACACTTAAAATTAGGGTATACACATTATAACAAGGAATATACGGCTACCTGATGATAACTTATTATTAGGTGTCTGATTATTGTGGATTACTCAATTGGGCGAAAACGGGTAGTCTAGATGTGGATGAAATATTTGAAGTTGAATTATTATTATGTGATGTTGCTGTTGTTGATGGTGTCGATGTTGAATAGTCTTCTGATGACCATTTTTGTGATGTTGTCGAACCAAGAAGTGAATCAGTTATATTCCAAACAACTAAATCGTTCAGCATGTCACTGAATTGGTTGTCAGAACTGAAAAAAACATAGTATTTTCTTGGGAAATGTTGTTCTGAAAATCTAGCGTTTTTTAAACGTAGTAATCTTGATATTTTTCATGATTGTACGGGAAAATGTACTTCACGAGTCTCGAAAAATATGAAATGAAAATCGTAATTTTCCGACACATATTTAGTCAAATTTTAAGAGATGAATCATAAAAAGGCTCCCCTGTGAATTAAAAAAAAAACTCACAAATTGGTCTGCTGATCATATGACAAAAATCTGTTTGGTTGTTGTTTTTTGATCGGCGACGATGTCGAATAAATACTAAAATCATCCACATCCAAACCAGGCGAAAAACTACCATTTGGTGATTCGCTTCCCGAATCATTCGAACTTCCAGCTGGCGATTCACCCGCACTTCCATATCCACCATTTGGTAGCGAATAAACACGTTGTAACACATTTGATGGAACTTGTGATGGTGTATGTTGTTGTTGTTTCATATTCATATTATGATATTGTGAAACATACGGCGATGGCTGTCCATTTACAGTTACTGGTGTTGTTGGTTGAGGTGTTGATGAATTATCACTGAAAACACTTGGACAAAATATTAGAAACATATTATAGATGAAAGAAGAGAAAGTGAACTCACTTGTGAATAAAATGACATCGTGGACCGTATGGGCAATAACCAGATTGATGAAATGATTGACAAGCTTCAGTTTTATATTTTGGATGTCTCGGAACTGGTCGTTTTTCATCTTCACCATGTGCATATTGACATCTAAAACTTTTGCAATTATTCGAATTTTATTGAATTAAAAAAAATAAAGTAAAAACCAACCTTTCACCATAATTGCATCTTCCATGATCCATCCAACTTCTACACAATTCAGTTTTGTATAATTTTGGATTTTTTGCTGGTGCTTGTTGTCCGCCGTTTGGCGTAGACATTTGTGAGTTACCTGAAAACAAAAACATACGATGATGATGGAACATTTTTGTTGGAAATCGAAAACGAAAATCCAATTTTCTCGCATCCTTTTAGTTGAGCCTTTTTTGTTGTGTTACACACGAGAAATTGGGTGGAGAAAAAATAATTAATGAAGTAAAAGAAAATGATGATGAGAATATTCTTTTTCTGGGTGGTTTGTATCTACAAAGAGAATTTCAAATTTGAAAAGAGCAGCAGAGAAAAATCGAATTTCCGCCAAAAGTTCGTCGAGGATTTCCGTCGAAATTTTTTTGTGAATTGGAAACAATTCTTCTAGCAAAAAGCCGCAGAGGAAGGGTGTAGTGAATAACAAAGTTTTCAGCCAAATTTTTTTCGAAAAAAAAAATCCGGAAATTCGATTTGATAAGAGAAGATAAGAAGAAAAAGGATCTAGATATATTGAAAAATATATAGATTAAGAAGAACAACTTGCAAAACTAAAAATGTGGAGAAAAAGTTTAATCTGAATTTTCTCATAAATGTTCAAGTAACTCGCAACAAGCAAAAAGTGCGATTCTTCCAACAAAAAAAGAAAGAATCAACTAGAAAATAAGAAGAAGAAGGCGGAGTAGAAGAAGAAGCTCGAAAAATATCACATGAATATACATATGTTGTATCTCTATCTTATGCATATTTAGTGTCCTCTTTTCTGCTAATACGTTTTTGGGTTTTGCCAAAAAAAAAACTTTTTTCAAGTTGTAGCAATTTCATAACCACAGAAAAAAAATTGCAAGAAAAAACAGACATAAATCAAACATTTGGGCACATGGCGAAAGAAAAAAGAAAAAAATAACAAAAATAATAAAAAACGAGAAGGGAAACATATGATTGATATAAGGGAACGAACAGAAAATATAGAAAATGATGAGGAGAAGAATCTGTGAAAACGTTTATAGATAAGAAAATGAGTTCAGATTTAGACTAGGATTAGGAATGGGATCAATCACAGAACCAGCTGAATATTCATTAAAATTTGTCACCCGAAAAAAATTAGTAAAAAATCACAAACGCATAGAAATGAGAAAAAACTATGATAGTATGAATTTTCAATTTTTTCCGGAAAATTTTCAGTTTTCAGATTTTTTTTCCAAAATTCATAGTTGTTCAAAAATTTTTTAATAAATTTTCAGCTGTTTTTTTGAAAATTTTTCCCAGAGTCTGAAACTACGGGGTAAAATATTTTTTGAAAGTTAACTTTCAGAATAAAAATTGTCTTTCATAATGAAATGAGACCCCTTTCAAAATAATTACTTTTCATCAAAACTTTCCGAAAAACTAACCAATAGGTGTTCCTGGTGCTCCAAGTGGATTAATCGAGAATTCATCAATTCCTCCAGATAATGGACTTGTTGCAGATGTTGCTGATATTCCTCCTCCACCAAATAATGTGCTAAATGAAGTTGGTCTTGGTACTGACATTCTGAAACAATATCATATAATATATTGAGTGGAACCTTGAAGATAACAGAAACTGGGAACAAGAACGAGAAAAATATTTGAGGCATGTAACATTTGGCAAAAAAAATGAGAGGATAACATTTGTCGCTAAAACTTTTTTGTCTTTCCAACAATGACTGAATATTATATATTTTTTGATTTTTGATTTTTCTACTGATGGAACCAAAAAAAACGAACTAAACAGATGTCAGATCTTAAACTATTGATATATTTAGATAGAAAAATACACAGTGAAGATGTATTTTTAACATTTTTGTGGTTCCTTCAAAAAATGAGAGGAAGAAGAAGATATTCGTAGTAAACACACTGACTAATTCATTCATGAAAATAAATATGATAATTCCTGCGTATTCCAGATAAATCGGATTAACAATTTCCTCCTCTTTCTAATTTTATATTTCAGGAATCAAAAAATTCAAAATTCAAAAAATAACAAACCTTTCTAAACTATGTTGTGTTTGTTGTTGTTGCAAAGATTGTCCAGTTAATCGATCAGTCAAACTTGGTGTATCAAATAAAAGTGAGTTGAGATCGGAATTTGTCGAATTTGTATCGCCACTGTATAAACTCTGCAAAAAATGATACAAATTTAAAATAAACTGAACAAAAAAACACACATATATTTTTCAAAATTGAGAAAATAACTAAAAATTGTTGTTGAATCCTCATAATGTTCGTGAGAATTTTATATAAAAATTAAATGTACTTTTTTTTTAGCAAAAACAAAATTTCACTTTCTTTCAAAATATTAACGTGAGATTTTTTCACAATATTCAAATGCACTTTGAAAATCAAAATGAATGCAAAAAAATCTCGAAAACTAAACGATAAAAAGTACAGACCAAAAAACCCGTTATTCCAAAAATTAAAAACTGATAAAAATGCGTTATCTCGAGAAAAAAGTACGGAATAAAAAAACGGGGAAAACGAAAATGAAACCAGCTGACTCGAACAAAATTAATGTGAGGAGAAGCAGGAAAAAAAATAATTGGTTTCGAGATATCCGAGAAAAATCAGTGATTTGTTGCATTTTTTATATAAAACTATCGAGAAATGGAATAAAAATATAGGGAAAGAAACATCAAAATCCCGTTATTCGAACCCCACAGTACGGTATCATGCACCAGTCGCCACAAGACCCCTTGATAAAAATTTGTGCGCCTTTGAAATTGTTTCTCGAGATTTATTTTCTGTTACAAGAAAACTGTAAAAAACGGCTGAATATTAATAGATTTTACTAAAAGAATAAACATATCGATAGGAAAGTTGCAAAAAATAATAAAACCGGAATTGATCAAGTCAAGGGTAGAAAAGTAAAAAAAAACCAATTCGGTATGAGAAGGTTATGACCTAGCATCACAAAATTATGATTGTATTCTATTCACTAGAAATACATGAAGAGGGGTCCCGCCCCTCACAAGTTTATTCCGATCCTATAAATAAATTTCTCATCAATATTTTGCTGTTAGAAAATTTTCATAATTTTTTCTGCGGGTTTAAGAAAACCGTTTTTTGTAAATTTTGCGATCATCGGAACAAATTCCTTCCAAATTAAAAAAAACTGAAAAATGCACAGAGTTTTGTATCAATCCGCCTGGATTATCGAACAAATTGATCCAGCTGACTTGAACCCTTTTTGACTTCTTCGAAACACCCCCTCAATAATCAACGCCAGCTGAGACGAAACAAAGAACCAAGTAGTGTTTTACGACTACGCAAGGAAAAAGAGAAAGAAAACGAAAAAGAAGAAGAAGAAAGTGCACTTTTGATCATTTTTTACACACACACACTGAGAAAATGAAACTATTTTTCAACTTGAGACATTTATCACTCAAGAATAATGGAAATGTTAAGAGAAACAGAGAAAACGCAGATGATCATAGACAGATCAAAAACTTCCAAAGGATATGTGTATGAGATTCTTTGTAGAAAAGTTCAGAGTTCTTCGAACAAGCGTGCAAAAATACTGGAAAAAAAGTTTAAAAAAAACGAGAGGCTTTCCGAAATGATTTTTTTCTGAAGTGATTCGATTCGGACATTTTGAAAATCGGACTATCCTGGACCCTCCTCAACTTGTCTTCTAAATTTTCATTCACTCGCAATAAAAAAATCCCCCGGCTAAATGAAAAAAATAGAATTCTGAACTTTAGGGTCACTGCACTCAAAATTATTTCTAAAAATATTATAATCCCTTCTTAAATAGAATGAATCCTCTAAAAAACCTCACAACTAATATAAACACAATTTTTATAAATAAAATGAGGAAGAAAAAGTGTTCCGAACTTTTTGCAAAACAGCTGACATATAATATACATTTTTATAACAGAACAAAACATTCTTTTCAACTGACTGAGAGTGAAAAAAATGAGAAATAAAATAAAAAATCATCTGATAACTCTGTTTTCTTCTGTTTACCAAATTTATTATTACTATCAGCTGGTTCCTTTTGGCAAATAGAGAAAAAACAAAACGTAAAATAAAACAACACATTTTTGCGTGGTGGGTGCCTAAAAACTTGAATCCCACGATGGATTATGGAAACACCCCTAAAAGGCCCTACTTAGCTCTCCTCCCAAAAACACTCTTTCGACTTTTTAGTTGAAAAATATCAAATTTCTGTAAGCGATATATGCAAATGAGGAGCAAAAAGAAAAAAGAAATAATCGGATTGGCAAGAAAACGAAAATAGTTTAAAGCTCATAAAATCTAATGGGAAAACAGATTGGGTGAAAAATGAAAGATGAACTTGGCCTAATATTTGATTCTCTATTTTATACATTCAAAAAATCGTGGAACAGGCTATGATTCTGAGCCGTTCAATTTAAAATTTTGTTTCAGAGACCTAACAGCTACAGATCAGATAATTTTTTTCGTTTGGGGTATGTAATGTGAATGAGAATTAATATTTAGATTAGGATGCATGCGTTTCAGCCAGAAAATCAATTGTAAATGTTTTCAAAAAAGCTCAAACTAAAAAGAAAAAATCTTGATAATTTTTCAAAATTGATGTTGATTTTTTGACGAGCAAAGCACAGTTCAGGAAATAATTCAAGTGATGGCACAACTAATCAAACAAAACAAAAGAAGAACAAATACGAATATATTTTGTTGCCGTGCGCTCACTAAACTATTACATCTCCAAAAAATGTTGAAATTGAGACTTTCTAAAGACCTCCATGTCGAAAAAAGCCAAAACTCTCAAATTTCCTCTACTAATAAGTATTTTTTCTATTTTTTTTGTTGTATATTTATTGCTTGTTTTGCTTTCGATCTCAATTCAACAAAAATATTTGTGATGTTGTTTTTGTTTATTTTGACACCTCTTTAATTTCAGCCATTTTTTTATTTTGATTTTTGTGTGTTTATGTTTGTTCGAATGTCAGGGGGCAACTAAAAAAACAGGATTCTTCAAAGGAACAAAAACATTATTACATGGCAATCTCATTGGCCATGTCAAAATATTTGTGTTGTATTTATTGTGCGGTCGATTGACAACACAAAAATATGTTGTTTTTCCTGGTTACTACTCTCAAAAGAGTCAAAATTTTATCGAGTGAAAAATCAGAGGTCAAAGGGCGAAAAGAAATGAACTTGTAATTAATAATAACCATAGAGTGGAATGAAAAACTACTGGAAGCCACTCAAGATATATATGTAGAACATAAAAATACACAGACTGGCAAGCAAAGATTCTTTAAAAAAAACAGGCTTAACTCGACTTGAGCAGATCATTTGAATAAAAATGCTGAGCTTATGGTGAAAAAAGGCCTTTATGAACCTATTTTCAGAACTTAGGAACTTCAGCTTTCAAGTTCATCTAACCATTGATAACTTTCAAAAGTCTAAGTTTGATGCCGATTCCAAAATCCCCATTTTCATTGAACAATTCCTAATCATTCTTCAATTTCATTTCTTTTTTCGCGCATTCTCGACCACTCTTCAGCTGATTTTTGCATTGCGCGTGCTAACATCAACTTTTCACTTTCATTTCCATCATCGTCAAAACTTTCACTATTCAATTCGATTGCATCGAAGCGCGAGAGAAAGAGATAATATCAGACATTGCGCAACACTGTTTCTTTTTTTGCCTCTCTTCTCCGTTCAATACACCTACCAAAAACCGGTATATTTTCACCTGATGGCAAAATTCAATGGCGGCGACATTGATCGAGGTGGCGAGAGATTGAGGGAAAATGCGAGAAATAGACAATGCGCGCGCTTGTTAACTATGACTGTAAAAGGGCAAACTGAAAGAGAAGGCATAACTTTCATTATTCAAAAGACTGAAGAAAAAAACTTGAACAAAGTACTTCCTGCGTTCAGAATAGTGTTATTTTTTCAAATAGTCCGAATCTAGCAGTCAAATCTCATTCAAAAAGTTCTGAAACGTTTTACTGTATTCTCTTGATCTCAGTTCAGGCAATTTCGACGAAACCGCCTAGCTCGTTAAATAAACCGAGTTGCTTTTTGTATTGATCCATAATCGGGAAAACTCCCGAATATTCGATTGGTTCAGAAACTTTCAACGAGTCATAAACTGATAAAAACAACCGTTTGAGAAAAATAACACTAGTAACATGAGAAAATCAAATCGAAACTGAACTTTGACCCAAATTTTTCAAAATTAAGCTCTTTATCCATAATCTCAACAACGGCTAGTCAATGAAAAATAATGTGCTTTTGATCCCACGTTTTCACGTGGAATAATGATTTGTTCTCTTAAGGAGAACAAAAAAAACTTCACAGATTCTTGTTGATCTTGTAAAATACAAGAATGTACTGTGATTGATTGATAATATTTATTTTTCAGCACGCTTTCAATGATTCGCAGATGGAAATTTCGGATTTCGAGAAAATATTGAATATTTCGTGAAAAAGCACAGAATCCTAAAATAGTTGAAAACAAAGAAAAAACAATGCAATTTCAATCAATCACATGTTTTTCCAAACAACAACTGCTCTTCTTATTTTCTAGTCCTCTTTTTCAAAAAAAAACCTCGAAAAATAAAGAAATTACGTCAAACTTTCATCGACTACTTGACAGAGAGCAACAGTAAGCAAACAACTGAAAACGGCAGAAAAGTTTCAAATAGGCTCAAGGTGTGTTTGATGATAACAAAGAGAGAAAACAGAAAAAAATCAAAAAACTTTTTTTTATTTGATAACAACACCTCAAACAATCGATTGTTCTCTCAAACAAAATTTTGATCACATGGGTTTCAAAAAAAGACCGTGAAAAAATCAAAAATAGCCTGAAGACAACATAAACAGTTTCAAATATCCAATTTCACTCTTCGAAAATAGTATCATTTTTTATTTATAAATTTCATATCAGGTGAAAAACTAGGAGACCGATGACTAATATGAAAAGAGAAAAAAGGTCTTTTGTATCAAAAGTGCAAAGTTCGGAGCGATCGGAAAAAATGGAATGGAATGGCAGACAGAAAAATTGGACTAATCTTTCTTTTATAAGAAACAAGGAGCGAGAATCAGAGAATTAACTGGATGGATGCAGAATATTTTAAAGTTCAAAAAATATGTGAACTAGGAAATATGGATTGAGTTGAAAAAGAGAGAACTGCTCAGATATCTTAACTTAAGAAATAACATTCAAGTGAAGTCGCGGCAAGAAAATAAAAATACGACAAAAATTGAGAAAAATGTTGAACTCACCTTCATAAATGAGATATGATAATTATCCAATGACATTTTTATATGATTATTTATATCTTGTTGTTCTTCATAAATAAATTATTTTTTTTCAGACACAGTTAAATTGGTAGATTGATACACTCCTCTTCCTTTTTCTTCTTCTAACGGGAATCGAATCGAAACACAAACAAAAAAAAAACAAAAAAGCGAAGCGAAGACGAAGAAGTGAAAACTTTCAAGTCAAATGTCTCTGTTGTTCTCTGAACCTCCTCTCTATTTCTCCCGTGAATGATGAGAGATTGTAGCATACAGAAGAGAATTTGAGAAGCAGATAGTCTCGAGGCACATTGCCAATGGCAAAGAGAAATGAAGAAGAAGAGACGGAGAGAAAAAAGAGAAAAATTACAGCCACCCGCAAGAGAGAAAATGACTCCTCCCACTTTCTCTGACGGGCAAGAACAGCTGGCTGACAGGGTAAGAAGGATGAAGGGAAAAAATAATCAGGTAACAAAAAACCGACTGATTTTTGTATCTTTGTCGATGGGGTGAAAAATAATAACAAGAAAGAAAAAAGAAACAACGGAAGAGGAAGACACCAGAAAAAAGAAGAAAAAAACAACAGAAAACCAAAAGGATAAACCACCAAGTGTTTTGTTTTGTTTTTGTTGCGATGACAGCGAGAAATCATGAACAGCTCTTCTTTTTTTTATTTCAGTTAAACAACAAAATGAAACATTAATCACTTTCGCACATGCATACTAATTTCCTTCTGGAAAAGTAAATGCTTTATCTTGATGAGTGAAAACAAAAGAGAAGAACAAAAACCAAGTTCAATCTCGTTTTTTTTAAATTTGATTATCAACGAAAAAATCATGGAAAGCGCCAAAAAGTCTCGAGATCAAGATACTAAAATACAATTCGTTCATATCAGTTTTTGAAATAAGTGAAAAATCTGGTGAACAAGTATAATAAAAATGATTGATAGATTGATAATTTATAGAAGAAACCAGTGAAAAAATCAAGGGAAGTTTGGATGATGACCATAAAAATTAGGTTTTCACATATATTTCTGGAAATACTTTCGAGAAGAAAATGAAAGCCTGAAAATCGAAGTGATGTGATTTTGAAGCACATATGATTCGGATGTTATTAAGAGACTTATTTGCCAAATAAAATTTTTCGATCGAATAAAAAATGTTTTCCGTGAGTATTATTGCAAAAATATTCCTTGGGTGTTTAAAATTCGGAAGTCAACATAAAATTCATTGATGCGAACTCAAATATCTAATACGAAAAGTTCGAAAGATCTGGATTGTTTTTTGACTGTGCTCGAAATATTTTGGATTCTTATATATTTAGATTTAATTTCAGTATTCCACAAATTCAGTCCCTCCAATAAATCGAATTCTTTCGACAAAAGCGAAAAAGAAGACAAAAAAGGGTAAACCATGCAACCAGTTTGTATGACCTTGTCTCGAAACAAAAATTCTCGAAATTCTTTTTTTTCTTCTTCTTTTGTGGTAAAACTTTCAGAGATGGTCACAAATCGAGGAGAAATAAAATGAGAAACACACTAACTAAACTATAACAAAAAATGTGGGAAAAATACAAAAGGGCGAAGAATTCGATGACAAATACATTGTATAATAAATAGTTCAAAATCGAACAAAATTCAAGGAAAAAAATAACATATAAAAACAACATAATAAAAAAGAACAAGGAAGGAAACAAAAATCGAGCAGCATCTTCTTACAAGAATGCATGCATACACTCACCAACACATTAGAAGAAGAAAAAAAGACTAGTCTTCCGGACGGGCGGACATTTTCCGGATGGCACTGTAGAAACTATGAGAGGAAAAGAGTGCGCGAAAGAAAAATGAAGCACTCAACGAGACAAAATGCACACATTTGAAAGGAGGTAACAGAGATATAGAAAATATATAGATTCGTATTATGACAGACAATACAGTGTTTGTATGAGAGTGACATAGATTGGTAGCAGACGAAAAAAGTGATCAGCTAATTTTCGGATGCTTGGAGCTTTCATAGATTAGTTTATTGACAATTCAAATTGAAATGCGAAGAAATTTTAAAATGCATTTCTTGAGGAATGAATCTTTAACGGTCTGAATGGAAATCAGACCATCAGAGACAAGTCTGAACAGGCCCACACATATTCGGAATTCAGCTCGATTCCTTTGGTCTAATTCAAACAACCGCTTTGTTTTGAATACCCTAAATTCAATATTTCAACTGGGGTTCAAATATATCACCATACAAACACGAAACAAAACTGATCAAAATGAGAAAAATCGTGTTATGTTCAATCCAAAGATAATCCCTCTTCATTTTTTATTTTTTCAGTCCGATTTTTTTTTGCAATGCGTCACTCTCGAGATCGTATAACCCCGCATTTCACAGAAAAACTTTCGTGCCCTCCGAAAAGTTTCACGACAAAAAAAACTATATTTGAGCTGCTCTTCAATAAATATTTACTTTGCCATTTTTTGGCGCGCACAGAAAGAAGAGGAAGATCATCGCGCAGAACAAAACTAAAACTAAAAAGTTTTTGTTTTCTTCTTGGAAAGTCAAACCCAAAAGTTCATAACTAAATTTTGTAGAAAAAGGAAAAGAATAACAACAAAAACAAAAATATACGCTTCGACGCGCTTTTGAAGAAACACGCGAAGAACACATTCAGGAAATGACTACGACTAACTAAAAATGGAACTAGCAGTCAAAAATCTATTGAAATGAAAACCAATGTATATATTATATTATACATTGTTACTATGTCATAGTACGAAATTTCAAGTTAAGAAAAAACAACAAGGATAGTTATTCTAACTTCAGTCGAAAAATAAATCATTGTGAGAATTTATTTCAATTCCAGTTAATAACAATGTACAAAAGGGCATGTTTATGTAAAGTTATTACAACATTTCGTCATGCGGAACAATTATAATAATGTATAGTTGCATATACATAAAAATAACCTAATTTTTAATGAACAAAGATTTCTTGATCTATTTATTTTTAAAAGATTTTGTTTCAAATTAATATGAGCAAGAAGTCGAAATTTTGGGGAAAAATGTGAAACATAAACAAATTTAGTCATTATCTTCTTCCGGAATTCATTACGTATTCTCCCTTTTTTTCCTAACATTACATGCCGAAATTTACAATTCAAATTACTCTTTGAAAGAACAAAGAAAATACGAAAAAGTCATTTTTGCAACATTTCACACTAAATATTATTATTCATCGTTACTTTTATAGAAAAGAAAAAAAGAATCAGAAATTTTGCATTTTCTATGATGACTATAAATAATCTAGATATGTTTATATTTCAATTTCTCATTCATTCAAGTTTCAAAAATATCGAAAAATATACTTATTTTTCTGGTTTCGTCTGTCGCGCAGCACAAAAAAGAAAGCTGGCGACATGACAATCATTGTGTGTTCATTTGGATGCCCCAAGGGATTTTCGCACGAATCCATCATTTTTTTTGCTACTTTTCAGATAAACAACAACAACAACAACAGAAAAATAACAAGCAAGAAAAAAGTAAGAACTTACCGAAAATAAAGCATCTGGACGATCAATGTAGTTTGATGAGAAGGCTGTTGGTGGAGAGCCCGATGTTATGCTGAAAAAAATACAAAATAAATTATATAAAATGTATGGAAATGTTTGAAATACCTGTTATTAGTTGAATTTGTGAGTGCTGACGAAAGTCCTGAATCAAAAAGTGTCGTCTGCGAACCGCCAAATTCGAACATTCTGTTGGTTGGCGACCGAAAACAGAGTTTTCAGCAAGCTCCTCGCGTTTTCTCTGAAATATTGGGCGGTGTGAAAATGAAAGAGGTAAATGAATAAATAATGTGGTCCGAACGCCAGCAAAAAAGAAAACAACAAACAGCTCAAAACATGACTTCAGGGTAAATAGGATTTTTTTTTGAGATTATTTGAAAATGCGCAAAAAGGAAGCGTTTCAAAATTGGCGAGTTCAATCTTTTGTTTATTTTCGGTTTCGATGGCAATGCTGATCAAATATTGCGCGCGCTACATGTTCTTGAGTTTGTTGGTGTACAATATTTCACGAAAAAAATCAAATATGCTTGGTAAACAACTGAAATTTAGGGTTCACCGCTAAAAAAAGAGAAACACGCATTTTTTTTCTGAAGAAAAAACGGCAACGCCAGTTTAAAGGGACATGAACCGTTTGTAATGGAAAAACTCAGAATGGCTGAACCATATAAAAAGTTACATACACCATTCGAATCTACGTGAAAAACTGCATCGAAATAAGGTTCGAGTGGTGGATTTAGTGTAACTTTTTTCTCGCGGTATTCGTGACGGGACCCTATTGCCTTTTCGAAAAAATTTCCTTTAAGAGAGAGCGTGCGAAAAAGAGAGACGCTATTGCGCAGAGACATTTTGTGTGCAAACACGCTGACGCACAAATGCACCACACACGTAGGGGTTCGCACCGTAGGTTTTTCAGCAATTTCCTCGATTGAAAATACGTGGAAAAAACAGAGTAAAAATTTCAAAGTGAGAGAGTGTATTTTTAGGAGAGAGTTTTGTTCGTTGCGGGATCACGAAGGGAATGTGTGTTGCGCCTTGACTACAGTAACCACACAAAATTTTTTGAGACCTAAAATTCTGAAAAAAAAGTTATACTAATTATGAATAATAGAGAGAGAGAGAGAGCCGTACACCGAGTGTTTTGGGAAATTTAGAAATTTTGCAAATTAAATATTTTTTTGAAAATTTTCTATTCTTAATTACAGTACTTCTAGCACATTAAAAAATAAACAAAAACAAGAAAGTGAGAGTAGGTAAAAGTATAATAACAATAACAAACAAATGCAAAAAAAATGTCTGCAGCGCGGCGGCATCGAAAGGGAAAATGAACTTGGCTGCCAGCTTCACGTAATAGTAAAACGCGAGAGAGATACGGCTAGACAGTGCGTAGTAAAAAAAGAAGAAAAAAGAGCGAGATAGTAGAGGTGGGTGGAGAATAACCTGAACACCGGGAAAAAATTGAAAGAAGAAGGTGGACTAGTTAATATAATATACGGTGACAAGTTGAAGGAGTGTATGTAATAATGTTGCGCGCGGGAAAAAATGAAATGAAAAAAGGCGGAGAAACAAATGAGGAGACGAGAAGGCTGTAAGTATTTACAGTGTATTTTGTATTGATTTGATTAAGCTGCTGAACTAAGCAGAGATAAAGGAGAGAATTGATGAATGAAGGAGTGTGACATTTTTCGAGATAAAGTTATGTATCAAGGAAAACGGTTTTTCAGGCAATCAACTTTTTTCAAGGTTTGATCAAATGATTTTCAGAAATCAACTCACTTGAAACAGCACATTATAGCTTGAAATAAAAATGTTGAAATGATTGAAAAATCAGAAATGTAGTATAGTCCACGTCAAAAGTTCACGTTCAGTTTTTCAATTTTTTTAAATTATTTTTTTAAATGTCTTATCAAAAAATCTTACAGTAACCCACTGATAATTCGGATTTTCAATTTTAGCCTAAGGGTTAATGTAATTTCGCTTCGATATTTCTTTTATCTATACTCTTGAACCAAAAATTACTGGAACCCCGAAAAGATTAATTTTGAATTTGATTCAAAATTGGAATTTCCAATACAATTGAAATAAAGCAATTTTTATATTAGAACGCAATACATCCAGAATTTTGAAACTTTCCTAACTTCCTTCTATCAAAAAAATCCAAAAACTTTTTATTTTTCAATTCTATTTTCTTCAAATTTTACCTCTCTACTTATTTTCACAACATTGCGTTTATTGTTATTATATTATTACCTATAATGTATTTTCCGTATTTATTGCATAAGAAGAAAATGAAAAAAAGAATAATAATAATAATAACACAAAAAGTAAAAGTAAAAGTCAAGGCGCATTCTCGAAAATAAGTGAAACCAGGGCCATCATTTCATTGATGGCATTTGTGTAAGAAAAACTGGAAGAAAAGGAAAACCTATTGTTTTTTCTTACTTGGTCTTTCATTATTCAAATTATCTGATTCATAAAAAACATTGTCTGAAACTAGTTGGTCAAATGTAATTTAACCGTTTTATATTATTTTAATTGGAAAAAATTTAATTACAGAAACCGCTTGTTATGGGGAAAACATAAGTGTAGATCAACAATATCAGTTGATTACTTTTAGAATAAGTTGAACCAGTTCGAGCAAATCGTGCAAGCCAGTCCAAACTTCTCAATAATGCTTTTTTGTTCAATCGTTTATTTACAGAAAAAAACTTTGCGCGAGAAATCTTAGCGTCTCTTCACCTAACATGCTATTTTCTGCGCTCACCCAGAGAGACACGTTGATGTGTCATTTTTTGCGTGTTCAAAGAGAAAAGATGGTAAAAAGAACTATTGCATATTGTATTTGATAGATAGGCAAAAAAAAAACTAGTGAATGGAGAAAAAAGTGAACCAGAATTTGATGAAAACTATTTGTAAAAAATATTTATGTAGGTCCAAGCTAAGAATGTAATTTCGGGGTGGGTTTCTCAAAATATTTTCCGAAAAAATTTGGTCCATTTTTCTATAGAAAAACATTTTTAAGAGTGGAACATTTTTTGGAAACTGTATTCGAAACAAAAGAATTGCGATGTCGAATAGACAACTTGGGAAAACTAATACAAAGCAATATTATTTTAGGTATACAAAATTCAGTCTTCCCAAGACAATTATTCAATTTTCCATTTTTTTCGAAATTTTTTCTTTTTTTTTTGTCAGAAAAACAAAATTTGGAAAACAAATTTCGTGGGAAAATGAGGAATGAAATATGTAACTTTTTATCCTGTGACAAAAGATTAACCATTTTTTTTTTTCGAAAATATAAAAAATAAACTGCTAACAAATTGGCAGGTCAAATACATCTAGAACAATTTCGCCGTTAATTCCCATGTCAAGTTATGCGTGAACCAGTCATGATCTTCAATTTTCATCAGACACCTATCCAAATATTACGTGACTTTATCTGCGTCTCTCACGTTTTAGCCATCTTTCACATTTGCACTTTTGTGCTCTTCGGAAGCATGCGCGGGTGGTCTTGTTTGCTTACCAATAAATAGAGAAACATACGTTTTTTACTCTTTTAGAAATTTTCAGGGATTTTTAGAATTTTTTATGAATGAATGATAAATAAAAAAGAAACAAAAGTAATAATATAAAACAGTGAATTCAAAAAAATTGCTGAGAGATTCGAAGAAAATAATTTGTTTTTTATTGATCAATCGCTATCCTCATCACTTGTCACTTCTTTTTTCGAAGGCCTTTTACTCTGAAATGAGATTTGAATGAGAAAATATATGGAATTGATTATAATTTAAAAAAAATTTAAAAACGTGTGATAACTCAGAAATAACCAACACTTATAAATTATAAAAAAACTATCATTTTATAATTTCACGAACTAACTTTCAAACTAACCTTTTCATCATCAGAACTGTCTTCGCCTGCACTACTACTATCTTTGCTACTATCACTACTTCCATCTTTCTTACTCTTCTTTTTCGATTTTGTGTCATTTTCAGAATCCGATCCACTTCCTACAATTATTAAATTATTCAAACTATAAATCATAAACTTTTCCAGCTAAACTAACCACTTTCGTTTTCATCTTCTTCTTTTACTCCTTCTTCTTGAACATATTTTTGTGGTGGCTTGAATAGATTTTCGAATCGAGTTTCCATATTTGCGATTTCATTTTCATCAAATTCTCGATAAGTGATTGTCAATTTTGATTTTTTACTCATCCACATTTTTCGCCGACGTTGCATTTTGATATGAGAATCAATCTCATTATACCGAACTTCTCCATCTTTCCAATGAGCAACAAAGTTATCCTGAAATTATTAAAGTAAGAATTTTAACAATCCAAGTATATATTTTTTTACCTTGTCCGTTTTATCAGAACTTGATTCTAATTTCCATGTGAATTCTCGATTCAGATTATATTCATATTTTTCATCTTCATCATATCGTCTTCCAGCTTCAACATCTTCCAAATCTTTTTGAATTGTTTCTAAAGTTGGTGTGAAAAGTGCAGCAAAATGTTCATTATCACATTGCATTCCTCGAATAACTGCTTTTTCAGATGCGATTTTCTTCAATTCTACCGGTAAACTAGTATTAGCAAGTTCTCCGTCAAATTGAACATATGCCAACATATTTCGCCAGTTCTGAAAAAAACATGAAAAAATGAACAATTTTCAGTTTTGTTCTACTCACCTCAAAATCTGGGAAAACGAAACATTCTTCGACCGCATGAACTCCTTTCTTATTATAATGTTTGGTAATCGGTTTTTTGACATCTTCAAATGTTTTATTTATAGCATCAATCTGACTTTGCCTATCTCTGTACATATCATCGACTTGTTGATTCTTTTTCAAATTATAACCTAGTTTTGTTTCTTGTCTGTCTGCGTGCAACCCGAATCGATTATATTCTGTAGAAATATATTCAGTTTTTCTCATCCATGGTACAAGTAACGAATGCTGTGCAGAACGTTTCTGATTTATTTTCGAAACAGTTTCATCTTCTAATAGAATCTGATCTTTTTCATCGAATGGTTGTGGATCTTTATCTTCATCATATTGTACAATATCAATTAAATCCACATTCAAACCCATGTCTTCATCACAAACTACGTTGTGTTTATATTCTTTCTCTAGTGTAGATTCTTTATATTCGTAAAATCTTGAAATTGGAACAAACGGACATGGCATAAACTTTCCATCAAAAGGAATATCGGGCAGAGTATTTGTGAATCGTGGTTTCAACATGAAATCTACTTTCCTCCTGGAAATTCGTAAACTTATTAAATTTAAAAACATAAACGACTTACGGTTCATTTTTCTGATGTTGCCCGTTTCGCGACATTTTACTTTCAGCACGGTTTTTCAGCACGAAAAAAAACCAAAAGAAAAATTCAAAAAGCTACAGAAAAGACGCCTAGCAATAGAGCGAGTTTTGATGTTTGCGTCATGAAATCTCGAAATGTGTCAGTGAAGCATGCGTAATTTTAACAATAGAGCGATTTTGCTTCACCGTAAATTCAATTTCTCGTATTTTTTGTTTGTTTTTTTTCAGCCATTTTTGCCACGTTGAAAAACACGTTTCACTTATTTTTTTCGAAACATTTTCTTATTTGAAATAAAAAATCTCGAGAAATAGACTATTTCCCACGATTAGCAATTTTATGAGTTTCAGACCGGGTACATGACCTCAATTATCAAATTACAAGTGTTCTCCGGAGCAAAAGACGAAGGTCCGTTATGTTATCTGCTCCAAATTGATGGCGATTATATTTTGCTTGATTGTGGTTGGGACGAAAGATTCGATACAAAGTATATAGAAGAACTCAAGCCATTCATACCAAAAATCAGTGCAGTTCTAATATCTCATCCTGATATTCTTCATTTAGGAGCTTTACCCTACCTTGTTGGAAAATGTGGATTACATGCTCCTGTTTATGCAACAGTACCTGTTTTCAAAATGGGTCAAATGTTTATTTATGATTGGATTTATAGTCACAAAGATGTAGAAGATTTTCAACACTTCTCTTTAGAAGATCTTGATTTAGCAGTTGAACGAGTAGAACAAGTTAAATACAATCAAACAGTTGTTCTAAAAGGTGATTCTGGTGTAAATTTCACAGCTCTTCCTGCTGGTCACATGTTGGGTGGCTCAATTTGGAGAATTTGTCGAGTAACTGGAGAAGATATTATATACAGTGTTGACTTTAATCACAAAAAAGAGCGACATTTGAATGGTTGTTCATTCGAAAATTTCAATCGACCACATTTATTGATTACTGGCGCACATCATATTTCATTACCACAAATGAGAAGAAAAGATCGAGATGAATTATTAGTTAATAAAATACTTCGAACTGTTCGTCAAAGAGGAGATTGTATGATTGTAATTGATACAGCTGGAAGAATATTAGAAATTGCACATTTATTAGATCAATTATGGTCAAATACAGATGCTGGTTTATCTACATACAATTTAGTTATGTTATCGCATGTTGCTTCGTCTGTTGTTCAATTTGCAAAATCACAATTAGAATGGATGAATGAAAAACTTTATAGGTCAGTACAATTCGAAATTAATTAGTAACAGTATGGAATTTTTGCAGATATGATTCCACGCGTAGCAATCCATTTAATCTTCGAAATGTTCATTTATGCCATTCCCACGATGATCTCATGAAAATACGATCTCCACGTGTTGTTCTTTGCAGTAATATTGATATGGAATCTGGATTTTCTCGTGAATTATTTCTCGAATGGTGTACAGATTCAAGAAATGGTGTTATTCTCACAGGTCGACCATCTAATTTCACACTCGCTGCTAAATTAGTTAATTTGGCCGAAAACTCGGCGGATGGAAAATTGACAACTGATGAACGATTTTTGAATTTGACTGTGAAAAAAAGACAACCTTTAGATGGTGAAGAATTGATAGAATATCGAAGAAGAAAAGCGGAAAGAGATGCTGAAGAAACACGGCAAAAGTTAGTTTTTTTTTTAAATTTCTCTTTTCAAATCAGTATTTTGCTTTTCAGAATGGAACGTGCTCGTCGTCAAGCTCATATAATGAATGATGAATCAGATGACAGTGATGATGAAGATTCTCTAATTATTACATCAAATCATCAAAAATTGGGACATGATCAAAAAGATGATTTCCATAATTCAGATGTTCATTGTTTCGATATAATGGCAAAATGGGATAATCAACAGAAACAATCATTTTTCAAAACAACAAAAAAATCATTTCCAATTTATCCATATCTTGAAGAAAAAGTTCGATGGGATGAATATGGTGAAATTATCAAATTAGAAGAATATACTGTTGCTCCATTGAAAGATATTGTTGTTAAAAAAGGAAAAGATGATCAGGTTATTGTGAAAAAAGAAAGTGAAGAAGATATGGAACATGAATATAATGAACATGATGAAAGTGTTGAAGTTGAAGAAATGCCAACTAAATGTGTTGAATACAAATATCGAGTAGAGGTTAGTTATTTTTGCGTGAACTACGGCGTGTCTATTGGGTTATCATTTCTTACTCAGAGAAAAGGTGGTCCATGGGCAGCCCCTTGGAGTGCCCCGAGGGCTGGTCCTAAGGGCAACACTGGTGCATTCAAGGGGCGGCCTAGGGGCAATTAAGAAAAACTAGGGTATGACGTATTTAAATTTTAAAAATTTTGACGTGGAAAAAATCATTTCTGTTTTAATTTTTAATTTTCGCCATGGCAAAATTCAAAAAATCTTGCGCCAGGAAATCATTCACAATGGTGATTACCTTCGGAAATCTAGTTTATCTATTTGATCAAAATTAATCGAAATCAAAACATATTTCAAAGAGAAAACTTTTATTTTATAAAAATGAAGCTTCTCAGAATTCTCATTCATAGTTTTCGGAATTTCGGCCCTGCTATACATTCTCGAAATAACAGTCGGAACATCGAATAATAATTTTCTAATGAGCACATTCTCTGACTTCTGCAATTTCGGACTTGGGACTATTACTTAAGTGAACAACCAAATTTGATCATTTTTTTTCTGGATCACGCGAAAAATGTTTTTCCATTTTTTTTTGTTTTTGTTTTTTTTTCAACCAGGTAAAAATCTTGCCACGTTTGACTTGTCAAAAAATACGTGGCGATACGTGGCGGCCTTTTCTCTTGTTTTTCTCGTTCTCGTCCAGTCAGTACTAATTATTCGCTTTCAGGAAATGGTGAGTTAACAAAATGATAATTCAAAAAACGGTTTTGTTTTCAGATTTTGCTTCTACAGTACACATGTTGATCAAATGGTTCGCCTCAAATGAAAAAAAGGGTAAATAATTCATTCCTCTAGCTAATCTAATTTTTTCATTTTTCAGTTATCGCAAGAATTTCGGGATGGACGATGGATTTTCAAAAATTCTTGCTGCCAATAAATATATTTTTTTTTGAATTTTGATTTTCGCAGTATTATACAGATAGCTCACCTCCAAAGTCTCAAAAAATTCGGAACGTTTTTCCACAAAATCTGTGGAATTTGGGCCCTAATTTTGAGAAACTTTGAATTTCGGCTGATTTTCAAAAATACTGAACTTTTTTAAACCAAAATGTTAAGGTTTCATCCAAATCTTTTACTTTCAAAAAAATTTCCAGTTATTTTCTTAATTACAGAAAAATAACAAAAAGTTGAGAATTTCAAAAAAAAAATGGTTCAGAAGTATTTTTTTTGGAAGTTTTTTGAAACTCGGGTCAGAATTGGGTTTTAAACAGTTTTTGTTTGAATTTTGGCTATTCTGGCAATACCAACTTTGAAAAAAAAATCAAAATTTCGAATTTTTTCAAATATTGGAGGTGAAAATAACATAAGATAATGTTCTATCAAACTACACGATACATCACCAATGTTGGTAATCAGGCCTGTACCGGAATTACTGAATTTTCCGGTTTTTCCACGAAAAAGATTTTTCGAGTATTAAAAATCTGGAAATGTTCTGTTTTCCGGGTTTCCCTTTTCCGACACAGGCCTGTTTCTGATGTATGGAGAAAAATTTTCAAATTCCGAAAATCCAGAAAAAAATTTACGTCAAAAAAAATTTTTTTTTCGTGACCTAAAAAAATGATCAAATTTGGTTGTATACGTAAATGCGTGTGGACTTGGGCAGCGTGAGATGACATAATTTTCCAAATTCACAAATATTCCAAATAGAAGTACTCATAGAAAAAATTCCTTGATTTCCTGTTCCTGCTTTTCACCTTGCAATTTTTTGGGACATATAAAATATAATAAATCGGAATTGAGTTCCCCACTATTTTCTTGAATACCGAAATAAGTGAAATGAAAGAAATTTATTATTTTTTGTGATCGAAGACGTAACTAGGTCACAAAACTAGGTCACGTGCTCAAAAAATATCCTTCAAATTATTTTTCCCATTAGAAAATTTGCCCTTCGTGCTGGTCCGAAGGGCAACACCCCGAAAATAGGGGCAAACCAAATTCCTACGGGCAGCCCCGGGGCAAAATTTTCTCTGAGTATTTAATTCTTTAAAAAATATTGTTGTTAATATTTTCGAAACGTGAACTAGTCGTGGCATTGTGCAGTTTTTGGAATTTAATTTCATTTCTCAAATCCTCCAGGTTGTATGCCGTGTCGAATTCATTGAATATGAAGGCATTTCCGATGGAGAATCAACTAAAAAACTATTAGCTGGTCTTCAACCAAGACAAATTATAATTGTTCACGGATCAATTCAAGATACTCGTGAACTTTTTGCATATTTCAAAGATCACGGAGTTGCTCAAGGAAAAATAGATGCACCCGCAATTGGACAACTTGTTGATGCATCTGTCGAATCATTCATTTACCAAGTTGCTTTGAGTGATGCACTTTTGGCTGATATTCAATTCAAAGAAGTTAGTTTTTTTCGGGTTAAAGAATTCTTCAAAGTTTCTTACTTTTTTCTTCTAGAAAAATGTTGATATTTTCAACAAAAAAGAAACGAAAATTTTCATTGCACCAATTTTTTTCTCTGAAAAAAATGTCTGAAAGTTTTCTTACAACACAGTTGTGATTTTCAGATCTCCGAAGAAAATGGTCTTGCTTGGATCGATGCTCGAGTTGTTGAAAAAGAAGCAATCGAAGGATTAACAGCTCTTTCAATCACCGATCAACACCAACATCAACAATCTTCTTCTGATTTAAATAATGAGGAAAATGGCGAAGAACCAATGGATCAAACTGAACAAATTCCAACAAAAGAAAGAATACGTGGCAATTTGATTCTTGATATTTTACCAAATAAGCAGATTCCATGTCATGATGTAAGTTAACTGTTTTTTCTAGTCATCAGGCCTAACTCAATATCTTTACAGGCTGTTTTTGTGAATGATCCAAAGCTTACTGATTTCAAAAATGTTTTGACAGAAAAAGGATATAAGGCTGAATTTTTGAGTGGAACTTTGTTAATAAATGGAGGTATGTTTTTTTCTGTTTTTTAATATCTCAATTCAAGTTTTTTATCTTCAGGAACGTGTTCGATTCGTCGATGTGAAACTGGGTATTTTTTGTTGGAAGGCGCACTTTCAAAAGATTATTATAAACTTCGACATTTGTTTTATGATCAATTTGCTGTTTTATAAATATTTTATATTTTTTTAATTCCTAAAAAAGGCAGAAAATTATTTTATTTTTCAATCAATATTCAGACAAATAAATCGAAAGAAAATGTATGTGAGAAGTTGATAAAAATAACATAGATAAGGGGGATTTGGAAAAAGGGACAAATTATACATAACAAAAAAATATACTTTTTAATTATGTTATATTCTTCGCAGAAAGGGGAAAAGCCGTAAAAAGCCTGAGACTACCAGAGTCTGAAAATGAAAAAAAAATTTGGAGAAGTTGAATTGAAATGCAAAATGGCAAAAAAAGAAGAGGAAGGAAAAGCTGGGGGATTTCTAGTCGGTAGATTACTGTAGATTACGGTATGATTTATTGATCTTTCTTCTCTTCGGTGGCAACTGGGCGACGGAGGAATGGAAGTTTCTCTTCGAGCCTAGAAAAAATATTTGTTGACCATATAAATAAATAAAAAATAGAAGAACTTACAAGTTTTGAACATTTTGAATATGTCCATTCAAAACAGCCAAATGAGCATCAATTGGTTCTTGGTATGTTTCGTAGAGTTTTGGAATTGAGAAGATTCCAGCAACAGTCAAGAAGATCAATGTGAATCCAGAGAACCATGAAGCAATGTATGTCAAAGACCACAAAAGAAGTCCGAATTTAGCCGAATCCAAGATGCTTTCAACAAAAACCAATTTTTTGAGTTTGTTGGCCAAAAGGGTTCCGTGTTCGACGAGAACATCAACTTGAGCATGAACTTTTTCTTGTGGAAGTGCCAAATCTTGAGCCAAAATCTCTCTGAAACAAAATATTTGTGTTCGGGTTTTTTAAAAGTCGGAAGACCGATAAGTTCTATAGTTTGAAAAAGCAACTCACTGGAATGGATTTTCTCCGCCAGTTTTCTTGATTTGAGCCTCAACAGTTTTGAAGACACGGAATCCGAGTGTTGCAGCCAAAAGAGCCAATCCAGTATAAGCAATAACAGACAAAAGTGGATAACGAGCCAAAACGAAAAGAGCCAAAAGTGATAATGAAAGGGCGATTGCCGACTTCTTTGGATCACGCCAGTAAATCAAATCGAGAACTGAAAATAATTATTTATTTGGAGGAAGGGGGTCATTATTTATTTGAACTCTCGCATTATTTTTTGGTCTCCGATAAGAGCTATTCTTATCACTATTTTTTATGATATAAAGACAGAAAGACATTCAGCTGACAGGTCATTTTGGAACCTTCAAAAAAAAAAAACAAGGATAATGACTGTAAGCTATGAAGTGGCAAATTTTGAAACTTTAAAATTCCGATTGAAAGTTGAAACAATTCTCTTGTAAAACTAATCAATTTTGTTAATAAATTTCGACATCCTAATAAAAAATATATTCAGCCATTATAAAAATCCTAATTCAAATCTTCCCTCCAAAAAAGGAACAATACCATCCGAAAATGCATTTTTCAAAATAATAATACCCATAGCAAATATAATAAAATAAGAACAACACAAAGAATTGAGTGTGTTTTTATTATTATGTTGAGTTTTGGAGGAAAAAAACAAGAGAAGAAAAGACACCTGTTAGTATTTTTTGGGTTTGAAATTTTCAAAGTTTCAGAAAGCAAATGTACTATGAATTCAGAAAAAGCTTCTCAAAAAGTAAATCTTACCTCTTCCAACAAAATCAGTGGCTGGAACATAGACAGCCTTTTTAGCATTATTGTTATTGTTATTTCTATATCTATTAGCTTGAGCCATTTTGCCACAAAAATCAGAATAAAATGATCAAATATATAAGCCACCAAGACAAAAACGAACACAAACACGGTTCTTTTCTGTATTCGTGGCCTTTTCTCCGCCTTTTTTGCTCTCCGTCTCTCCTTCTTACAAACTATTTCATCACAAATTGTGTCAGCGTCTCCAAAAAAACAACGATATTTTGTTGAGTTTGCAGTTTTTTGTGACGCGGACGAGACATTGATCATGATTGCGGTGAATTTGGAGAGAATCAGAGATTTATATAAAAGATGCATAGATATATAAATACTATTTACTACTCAGATACTTCCTCCTGTTTAGATTGACCCCATTTATTTTTATTAGATCTTTTTGAGAATCAATTGATTTCCCAAAAAAGATATGTTAAACAACTACTTTTATTAAAACATAATCAGCCATATCTATTTGTTAAAATAGAGACTAAAAAGGTGACAAATTTCGAATCGAACCAAAAAATCGGACCTTTTTAGTCCATTATTATATGAGAAAAATTTTGAAAAATTACCTTTTTTGAAATATAGATTTTTTTGCTTGATGAAGAAGTTCAAAACGGTCTACTATTTTTTTTTAAAATCTGTTTATATTCCTTAAGAGGAGCTGTAAATTTTCCACAAATCTGACAATGCAAATTCAAACTCAAAAAAACTCACCAACTTTTCTACACATATTTTTACAGAATGATCTATTTACCTAGATGTTTCAAAAGAAAAAAAAAGAGTAAATACATGAAAATTTCAAGAGTTTCAATATCTGCGTCTCTCATTTTTCTAATAAACTCACTCTCTTTTCTTTGCGCAATCGCTTGTTTCGAAAATTGGGCGGCTGCGTAAAGTGTCATCGAAACCGACACCAACAAAGACACATTCAATCCAACACGAAATGACGTGTTCACCAAAAAAGCCACCAAGGCATAAATGCCACGTCCGACTGCACCAACTTTACTCATTTTACAAGAAACGATTTGAGAAAATTTGACTTTTTTCTAGAAAACAAAAAAATGATGACTAACAAGTTTTGAAAAGGACGAGTGAACAACTCAGGCAGTAGAAAACTCCGGAGTTTCGCCAAAATGGAACGAGAATGTCGCTAAAAAGGCTCCAAACCCGGTTCCGGATCTTTTCTCGGTACGCATTGGCGATTCTCCGGAACTTTTTTGTCGATTCTCCAGAGTTTTTTCGTTTTTGTCGCCTGCTTTTTTCGAATACATTCTAGTCTTTCACTCTCGAAAATCAATATTTATTTTCAACAAACAGGAAAAATTAGTTATTTTCTGATTGTTTCAATCTCCAAACGAGTAGAATATAAGCATCAAAAGATTCCTTTGGCATTCCAATGAAGATTGGGTGTTGACTTCGGCAATTTTTTGACAAGAACTTCTGTTTCTTCTCATTTTGAGCCGACGAGGAGAGATGCAGCACTGTGTGAAGACTCCATAAGCGCATTTCATGCTGAAAATTGAAAAAGGATAATAGATTTATAAGGATGATTCCCCATGAGTATTATTAATCGTAATTTCTCACTCTGAAACTGTGAACGACTTTTTGAGATAGGATGTGATAATTATAATGGTCATAAACTTGAAATTTGGAAACTTTCAAAGCTCAAAAACTTGAAAAACAAACGTTCATCGATTTTCTTTCTCGTGACTCACCTCATAAATAGAATACATCTCGTGATTCACGATTTTGGAAATATTGCAAGGCGATCCTCCAGAAATTAAAATTGAGCGGGCCTCTGCTTTCGAATTCTCCTAGCGCGAGGGGATCCAATCGAATCTATAAATTAAACTAGTATTCACTTTTGTTAAAAACACTTCACTCACCAGGAGCAAAAATCGCTAATTTTATTCCAAGTCCAGGTTGACTTTTATCCATGACGATTTTGTAGGACGCACATTGCTTCCAGACGATTTCAATTGTCTGAAAATTATCAAATTAGGCAAAGAAACTCTGAAAACTGAGCAATTTTGAAGGAATAGCAAAAACTAGAAAAACTAAAAAAATAAATGAAATGAAAAAAATGACTCGTCATTGTCATCATTCGATGGAGCGCGTTCGATCGACAGCGATTTGCTCCGGAGAATCGCCAAAACCAAACTAGAAAGGCGTGCCAAACTAGAAAAAACAGGCGCTCTCTCGATTTTCTGTACCCACTTTGGCCTATCTCCGGAGTTTTTGCGTTTTCTGGTTCCCCTCCGGAGTTTTCTACTGCCTGAGAAAAAAAAAGATTGCAAAAATAAAATTTCGAAATACTTATATTCCGCGCCTATAATTTAGTAGATCAAAAAAGTTTTTACTTGAGATTCAAAACTATTCTAAAACAAAATGAAAAGAAGAAACATAGTTTAACTTATCTTTCAAAGTATATATCCAATAAACTCTCCCTAAGGAATATATACATTCCCTCAAAAATTTTGCAACATTTTTTCCACCCAAAATTTTTCCGACCTTCAAAAGGAAAATATAAATAACTAACTATATTTATAAAATTGAAAAACCAGAGGGTAGGTAGAAAGTATAATAATTACTTCGTTGGTCACATGCATGTTTACGGCTAGGAAAATGTCAAAAATTGGTTATAGTGCAAAAGTCATGTGAAAAATACATGAATTTCATTTTATCTTATTGATTTTTCTTGTTGAAAAAAAAAACACGAAAAAAATGGTTCGTGACTTGAATTTTAAACTTTTTCGATTGTAATGAGAATTTAATTCAAAAGAGCTTCTTTGAAAGCAAAAATGCTACATTTTTGCAATTAACCTTCTATTCATAATAGAGTTCATGCACCTGCTCTCATTTTCGGATTAATATTTAATTTAGAAATAGTGCTCTCTGGTCATAAACAACCGCAAGGTGTCAATTAGCGGAAATTCGAGGATCGAAAATGTGCAAATGGAAAACAACATATCAAAATAATTAGAAATTTTTCAAAAATCTCGAAGGATTTGCATGAATTATAAATATTTGAATGTAAATATATAAATAACTAAATAAGTAAACAAAATTAAAAAACATACAAGAACCTATAGTCATAATTTCTTTTTTATAAAACAAAAAACCAGAGAATTCCATAGAAATTAATAATAATTTTGGAACAAAAACAAAAATGAATGTTAGACAATGTGAAGAACCACCAACCACCCAAGAATAATAGAAAGAGCAGCAGAAGCCAGTAACAACTCAAAATAAAAGAGCACAGAGAAAAGGGTGGTTGGCTGGCATGTGCCATATATTCATGTGTGTATGGCTCAAATTGGCGCATGTGACCAAGCCACCCTCGTTGTCCACCCCTCACTATTTCTATTCTCTTTTTTCTTTTGGCATCTTTCCAACACAACATAATATAACAACAACCACAACAACAATGCTGCCCTATTTTGGCGATGAGCCAGAGGCAAAACATTGAGAAGAGATAGAGAAAAAGGAAAAAGGGAAGGCCTTTTCGATAAATTACATTTTGTGCTTTTTCTTGTATTACCCACCACCCGAAGCTATATTATTTTGGGCGTGTCAGTTGCGGCACACATTAATTACGTCTTTTTTGGTGGCTCGCTGGGTGGAAAAAGAAAAATCGATGGATGATACCTTCTTAGAGGGGTTTTAGAATAATGAACTAAAATGCATTTTCGGATGGCGATTCTGTGATTGAAAAAAAAACAAAGAAAAACTAACTTGAGGGGTCAATTGTTTTGAAGTCGAACCATGGTTCTCCTGATCCAACATGTTTCAAAATCGAGTGATGTGGAGTAGAAGGATGTGCTGAAAAATATGATAGTTTGAAAAAAAACAACTAACAAATGATGTGAGAATAATGAAAATAAATATTAACCTAGAACAAAAAAAAGGTTCCTGTTTTTCAAGTAGTGGAGCTGTATTTTTCGGCAAGCCAGCTCCACAGCTGGCTTGCCGAAAAATGAAAAAAAAACGAAAAAATATTTTTACCGTACTTTTTTCAAGGCGCAAACAAGTATTCGTACTGGTCTCGAAACATTATGTGTGCGCCTTGAAAACGAGGCGAAATTGTTTTTCAAAATTTTTCTTCTGTTTTCGTTTCTTTCGCCCCGTACCCAAATGGTTCTCGAGAAGATCTTTCCCTATTGATATCACGCCTTGAAAACTGTTTTCAAACATCTTCAGTTATTTTTATTCCAAAAAGTTTTCAGATTTCTAATTTTTTTGTTTTTCTTCGTAGATTATCTCGAAATTAGAATTGTATACCTTTTTGAAAACCCGACTGGTACAAAACATTTTGCTCAAAAGTTTCTCCAACCCTAAACCCATCCATTCCTTTCAACCTGAAAATTTACTTACAATGTACTGGTGCTGGTCCTAAATCGACACTGGCTGGTTGAACTGGTTCATCCGAAATTTCTTTTGGTGGAGTTGGAGGCCTTGGAACGCTTTCGAATTTTCTAAAAAAAACATGTTTTTTTTCAATTTTGTATTTTATGTGACTTACGGTTCCTCTTCAATATCTTCATCTTCTTCTCTCATTGCTGCAGCAATAGCACTTCCAAAATCATGTCCAATTTGAGCGGCAGTTTCAGATTCTGCTTCAGGTAATTCAGGAATTGTTAATGGACCAGTTCTTCCGAATGTATCTTCCTCATCTGGCGGTGTTTGATTACCGAATCGCGGTTCATCAACAACAGCTGGAATATCAGAGTGTGCTCCTCGAAGGAAGTCATCAATTTCATGATGAACATCTTCGACAGTATTTGCAATATCACCCTTTGGTTTTTCATCAAAATGTTGCTGATTATCTTCGGTAAAGTAAGGTGGGTTGGCTGACACAGCTTCAATAATTTCAGGTTCATCTGATGAAGATGTTCCGAAATCGAGAAGATCGTCTGGGATATGCGATTTGACCTCGTCAACAGCAGCTGGAATTTTCTCGTGAACAAAATCGCTGAGACCATCTTTAACATGATGAAGAACATCTTGAATTGTTGCTGGATGTTCTTCTTTTCCTGGATGAGATGTTGGAATCAATTCATCCGCGATTTCATCAATGTTTTCATTTGCTGATTTGGCCAAATCTGCAATAAGACTTTCAGGTAACTAATATCATTTTTTCTCGGTAAAAAGGTTTTGATTCAACTGACCGGAAGCCGTATCAACAGCATCTTGGACCAATTTCCTGGCTTCTTCCGAAATCGGAGACTCCAAAATTTTGGCCGTATTATCGAAGTAGTCTTTTTCGATTACGTTGTCTGACATCTGAAATAATCAATTTTTTCAAAAATAAAACAGAGAGAAATTTTTGCGTGGGGCAACAAAAACACAACATTTGTTGAGTTTGTAGTAAAAATGTCAAGCAAAAAATTGAAGAAATGAAAAAGAAAAAAATAATGAATGAATTGTGGCCAGAGAAACAAAAACCAATGGTGTTCCGATTGAAATAAAATGAAAATGAAATGAGAAAAGTTTTGAAACATATCAATAATAAATTGTGAGTCAAAAGTCAGTGAAACGTTGCCTTGTTAATTTCGAAATCATATTTTCTGTTTCTGAACACCAAAAAAACAAGAAAAATGAAAAGAGAATGAGTCAGTTAGAGAAGAGAAACAAACAAACAAGCAAAAAACAAAAACTACGCAGAGAAAACTTTGATGTTGCGAAATTTGATTTATGAAATTACCTGGTAGATCAAGAATTAGCATGAAAGATAAGCAGAGATAAGCTTGATGAATAAATAACATTTTTTATTGAAAAATGAACATCGTTCTTGATTTTTAATTTTTGATGGAAGTTGTTTTCGAGCTAATAGAACAAAAATAGAAAAAGATGACTTGGAACCATCTAAGTATCGTAAATATCTCAAAAACATTTCAAAAATTCCAAAAAACAAAAAATAAACAAATTTAATTTAATATAATTCAAAATATCAACACACCGCCTAAACTACGACACTCCACATTGACACAAGGCATTTTCATTTTATTTTATTTTATTTTGTCATCTTTTTGTATTTTTCGTGATTTTCATGGTATTTTGAGGTTTTTTTGTGAATTCTTTTGTATTATAATCTTACTTATCCAAACTCCATTCATTATTTCTAGGTGATTCTCCCTGAAGATGGCATAAATTGCCGAAACGTTGGATAAAAATTCATTTTACACCAACTTGTCGTAATTGTTATATTCGCTCAAAAACAAATTCCATCAAAAATTAAAAAAAATGAATTTATCGAAAATCTTTCTTAGATCTGTCCATACCACGCCCAGCTTCGTGCAAATTAACTTTAAAAATTGGCGGTGTGGGTTTTGAATTTTTTTTGGCGAGGTGAAAACAACCTTTTCGACTGAAAAATACGACTTTTTTACCGAAAAACAAGCAAAAATTTGCTGTTTTTCAGGAAAATCTCAAATTGGCGAGGTGAACTTCTGAATTTTTTATTGGCGCCGGGCAAATACCTCACCCTGGGCGTGGTATGGATCTGTCTGTCCGCTTGACCTACTTTTGTGCCCTAGATTTAATTTTAAATAATTCGACGTTAATCATTTTGCTCATTTCTGATTTTTCAAAACGCTTGAATTTCAGCTTCTTTGAAATGTATCGTGAGTTTACTTAAAGAAAGGTGTGAATATTGGAAAGCTCTGAAGGTAATAGACCTAAGATTGTACATAGTGAGATGATTACACCGCGAAATTATTATTTTTTTCCTAACCTAGTCCCGCAAGTTTTTTTTAATTTAAAAATCACTGTAGATCACGCGCGATTTCACTATCTTTTTGTCTCTTCTCTCTCGTAGGGACGCCGATATTTTGGAATAGCGTTTTGAATCAATAAAAAACAACCAAAAGTTTCATTAAATTGAAAGTATTTTTCAGATTGGTCGTGGATGAAAATATTCGAGATGAGTTTTGTTGGAAAACATGAAGCAACACATCAATTTTGAGAGATGAGATGATCGAGGAACGATCGAAATTTCAAAGGTTAGTTCTTTTTTTGGGTTTGATAGATTAGGGAAGTTGTAGTTGGAGGGAGTTTTGTAGAGTTCGAAATTTTTTAAACTGATTTGCATTTGAATCGAGGATGCTTTTGAAAGGAAGTTTTAGAATATTTTAACAACTTTGAGGTCGGGAGAAATAAGGTCAATAGTAGTATGCATGGAATACATGGCATGGAAGTACTATGCATGTACAAAAATTTATCACATGGAAGGTACTTTACATGGAATGATTATTATACATGTGAAAAAATTTTATACATGTAAGAAGAACTTTGATTTTTTCTAATTTCTGGGAAGATTTTCGACCAAGCAGAATTTGATGGGAAGTCTGAAATTTTAGGAATTTCAGATCAGAATCACGTGATTTTTACGTGAAAATCGAAATTTTCAAAAAATGTCTAGCTAGAGATGTTTTCAGACACACTGAAAACGATGGGATGACTGAAATTTTGAGAATTTCAGATTTTCAGCCAGAATCACGTCATTTTCCTGTGAAAATCAAATTTTTCCAAAAATTTCTAGTTTTTTGCTACAAATGTTTTCAGACACGCTGAAAACGATGGGATGACTGAAATTTTGAGAATTTCAGATTTTCAGCCAGAATCACGTGATTTTCACGTGAAAATCAAATTTTTTCTGAAAATGTTCTCGTTTTTTGCTACAAATGTTTTCAGACTTGCTGAAAACGATGGGATGCACTTTAATATTCGAAATGAACTTTTCAAAAACATACAATTCATAAATAATGTAAATAAAAATTATTTTAAATCCAGCGGTTGGTGTAGGCGAATGCGGCGTTCCACTGATCCAATCTGAAAAATCGAAAACATTATAATTCTGTAGTCTTTCGAATTTCATTTTCGATATTTTTGAAAACTAGGACTCTGTTTTGAACAATTTCGACAGTGGTTTTTCCAACTAAATAACCCTGTTATAATGAAATTTAGAAACTAATAATACAAGCAAAGCTTGACCCACTAATAATAGTACACATATTTGTTTCTAGAGAAGTGTTCAATTTCCAGCTGGTAATGAAGAATCGACCATAAATTTTCGATTCTAGGATATCCCGGGAAAATTTCGTATTACTTAAGACCTGATACAATCTTATTGACACAGGCTTTTGTAAGCAGTCTAGAAACCGGCTAAACATCATCCCCATTTCGTCGATCAAATTTCTTTTGAATTGCATTTTCGCAAAAAAAATGGTACATGGTGCAAATTTTTTACAAAGAATCGGGAAGAATGCTTTTCCAAGCACATTTCAAAAGTTGGTATATTCAGAAAGTTGGTGTATTTTTGTACGTAGCGTTCGAATTTACCCACGTGCAGTGTGGAATTCACATTTTGTCATTTCGTGTGGTGAAAATACAAAATTTAACTAAAAAACGAAAGATTCTAGATTTTTCAATCAAAGCTTAGATTAAATCAGTTATATTCTAGATAAAAGTGAGAAATCATAAAACATTTCACTCGGAAAATTCATGAAAACCACATAATTTGTAAAATAACTCACACGTTTATCGAATTCTCCATCATTTTGCCTATTTTGTCGTCTTCGCAGTTGGTGTGCGACTTCTTCCTATCTGTAAAAATACTCATCACAAAAGCAAGCCACAAAAATAAGTTTTTCAATAAAAAATGTGCTTTTTAGGCGTAAAAACTAGAAAAAAAATAAAAAAATTGGCCTAAAATAATTGGCAAACATCCAATTGTTGGTATCCTAGGCCATTGGCCGAGGTTCCTTGAAATTTTTAGGCCAACATTCAATTTTTTTTTTCGTTTTTTTTTCGTTTTTTGTTGTGTTTTTCTCGTTTTGTAGATAAATTGTATGTTTAAAGCTGCGAAATATTTACTGTTCTTCCACGAAAATGAAGAGCGGCGGTGTTTGCACACTTTTCGCAGCTACCGTACTCAGCAGTTGCAGATGTAGCTAAATCATATTTTGAGGGTTTTCGTAGCTGAACCGTAGAAAGAACTTGCATCTCCAGCTAAATCGAAGCAAAAATTTAGCTCAGTGTTTCTGACCGATTTCTCAGCTAAAACACACATACGTTTTAGCTACGGTTTTTTGGCGCGCAAACATGTTTTCTTCGTTTTGTTTTGTTTTTCGACGATTTTCGTGACTTAAAGCCTAGAAAAGTGCTGGTAACATATTATATCGTCTACGGGTCAGTGTTTTATCGATGGAGAACGAGTAAGTTCATCTAAAAGTTACGTTTTACGTTGAATCTTTGCAGAAAAACAGTCAGTTTGTTGCGTTTCTCGAAAAAGTGGAAAGTGATGGTGAAATCTTCAATAAATGAGGTAATTCCAACAAATGTTTCAATATTCCACAGTGTTTCTCAATTTACAGATGCCAATAACAAGAAAAAAGCCGGATGTCATGGATCTCGACCAATTTGGCTTCTAATAGGTTTTTGGGAAGTTAAACCGCCAAATGGAGTCGCAAAATGCACAAACACCACATCGTCATGTTTTGCAAGCCTACCGCCCTATTGGGAAATTTTAGTTGCTACTTTTCTATCCAATATTCGGCCGGTCCAGGATCCAGAAGCTATCAAACAACTGCGAGAAAATTAAGTGTTTCTGGTGAATAACTGACTATAATTTCATATTATTATGTTATTGTATGTTTCGATACGAATAAATGTTTTATATTTGCAAGTTTTCTAACTACGCCAAATACAGAAAGAAACCCGCATAAGCAGTATTTCGCAATAAACAGGAAAACAGTTTTCGTAGCTAAAACATGCGTGTGTGTTTCGTAGCTAAAACAGACTTCGGTGTGTGTTTGTAGCTAAACCGCACACTGTTCGTAAATAAAACGCAAGTGTCAAGGGCTGCGATCGGTTGAGCTATGAATTAGCTACATCTGCAACTGCTGAGTATACAAATTGGAGGGAGTTTAAAAAACAATTTTTTTTCTTTTCTTTTTTTCAATTTTTTCGCGGATTTCGTTTGTTCGTGGTTTATGAGTCAGAACGCCAATTTCATCATGATGTCTTGTGCTCATCTGAAAGCCCGTCTAAAACTGGTCATTTCGCTGTGAATAGATAGTCATGAAAATGAGAAACCGACGAGGCACAGGCGTCGAAAGGGAAAATGCACACAACGTGGCAAACACACATTTTCAAGTTGAGACTTGGTGTTTTTTAGGTCGATCGATTTCAGCTCATTGTCAATCAATTTCAGTCATCTATATATCAATCAAACCAGAATTTTACGGAGAACAATCTCATCTTCATGGATTTCAACAATTCGATTGCTTTCGACCTTATTTTGGACTGAAATTCGAGTTTTTTGGATTTTTGAGGGTTTTGGGAGGGGTTTTCTGATTTTTTCGCAATTTTTCATCGATTCAATGCTGGAAGTTGCTCTACAGTCTAATTTTACGAAATTCGACCATCAAATCTGATTTTCAACTTCGAATCACACAATTTTGGCCTGAAATTTGAGTTTTCTGGTATTTTTGGGGGATTTGGGGGCATTTTCTTCAGATTTTATTGAAATTTCTGATGAATTCAGTGCTGGAAATTCGTCTACAGTATAATTTCACAAAATTCGACCATTCAATCAGATTTTCAACTCTGGAGCACACGATTTCAGCCTGAAATTTGAGTTTTCTGGTATTTTTGGGGGATTTGAGGGATTTTCTTCAGCTTTTTCCGAAATGTTCGATGAATTAGCTGCTGGAAGTTCCTCGACAATCTAATTTCACGAAATTCGACGATCCAATTGAATCTCCAACTATGTATCACACTATTTTTAGTATAAATTCGATTTTTCTGGGTTTTTGAGAGAGGATTTTTTTCGAAATGTCACAAAATTCGACCTTTTTCAAATTTTCATTTTTTATATAAGCTAGTTATTTTGAGATATTTACTTGAGTCATAAAATCATAGAAAGTTGTTCTAGATGGTCGAACCTATCAATAAGTCATTAAATCTGTTTATTTGTGAATTTGCAGAGATTGCCTGCATTAATAATTCAAGAAAAATCCAGAAAACTCAAACATCAGCCCAAAATCGTGTGATCCAGAGTTGAAAATCTGATTGAATGGTCGAATTTCGTGAAAATAGACGATCGCGGAACTTCCAGCACTGAATTCACCAGAAATTCCGAAAAAATCTGAAGAAATTGCCTCAAATCCCCCAAAAATACCAGAAAACTCAAATTTCAGGCCAAAATTGTGTGATTCGAAGTTGAAAATCAGATTTGATGGTCGAATTTCGTAAAATTAGACTGTAGAGCAACTTCCAGCATTGAATCGATGAAAAATTGCGAAAAAATCAGAAAACCCCTCCCAAAACCCTCAAAAATCCAAAAAACTCGAATTTCAGTCCAAAATAAGGTCGAAAGCAATCGAATTGTTGAAATCCATGAAGATGAGATTGTTCTCCGTAAAATTCTGGTTTGATTGATATATAGATGACTGAAATTGATTGACAATGAGCTGAAATCGATCGACCTAAAAAACACCAAGTCTCAACTTGAAAATGTGTGTTTGCCACGTTGTGTGCATTTTCCCTTTCGACGCCTGTGCCTCGTCGGTTTCTCATTTTCATGACTATCTATTCACAGCGAAATGACCAGTTTTAGACGGGCTTTCAGATGAGCACAAGACATCATGATGAAATTGGCGTTCTGACTCATAAACCACGAACAAACGAAATCCGCGAAAAAAATTGAAAAAAAAGAAAAGAAAAAAAAATTGTTTTTTAAACTCCCTCCAATTTGTATACGGTAGCTGCGAAAAGTGTGCAAACACCGCCGCTCTTCATTTTCGTGGAAGAACAGTATGAAAAATGTTTCTCTACTAAGATCAAGAAGGAAACTTCATCAGAACTTCGAAATTCACATGTTCCACATGAATTTAGGCCAAAAATTAATATGTTTCATTTTTTGGTTTGTTCAATTTTTAGATAGTAGAATGCGGTTATTTTGTAGTGCTACTAAATTCCAGCAACATTTTAATGAGTTTCCGGCGAAAATTCCCTATTAGAATTGAAAATCCTTGTAGCGCCTTCACTTGATGCTTGAATTTCTCACATTGTATATAACTTACTACTTTTCTGTCAATTGATTATTTTTTTCAGAAATCACTTTCATTTCGATCTTGGAAATCTGGTTGTAAGAAGAAGGGTTTCGCCATGCCAAAAATGGCTAGATGAAGATGTGAAGAAATTCATAGAACGTCGGACATCAACAATCTTCAAATGTACTGCCCATCGATCTATGTTATTTCCCACACTCAGGTATGTTAACTTGAATAAGGAAGGAGGATTTTAATGGATCTTTATTTTCAGATGATTGTCCTCAACTGCAGATAAAAGAAGGCTCATATGGTCGAAATCCAAATCAACGGAAAACCCGTGACCCAAAAGGTCTTGGTCTCGTGAGCACCTCAAGAAGCAAATTCCAGTTGACACCGACATCTATCAAAATGAAACGGGGTCACGGATTCAAGTCACCAACAGACCAAGAAAATTCAACGTCATACACACAAGGGTCCCCGAAGCTGGTCTGTACCGAAGCATGGAATCTCTCGTGTCGCCTTCACCGTTAGTCGTGCTGGTCAAAAGGAATCATACCACATAGCGTGCTTCGACTGCTGGATCCATGTATGATAAAATTCTTCTGATTTTTAGAATAAATGCGTTTTAATTGCTACTGTCTACTTGCAACAGTGGTATAGTCAGAATAAAATTACATCGGGTTTCAATCAACAAGTTTTGATTTGGATCCAGCATGTGTACTCGATGTCTGAACTGGGACCTTGATGGAACAGTTATGTGAATTTGTCTGTGTGCATATCCGAAATTCATGAAATTTCAATAATTCCGCTGTTTTCAGGGTTTTCAGACCTTTGTCAAAAACTAGAAATTTTTGATAAATGATTTTCACGCGAATCTGAAATTCTCAAAATTTCAGTCATCCCATCGTTTTCAGCGTGTCTGAAAACATTTGTAGCAAAAAACTAGAAATTTTTGGAAAAATTTGATTTTCACAGGAAAATGACGTGATTCTGGCTGAAAATCTGAAATTCTCAAAATTTCAGTCATCCCATCGTTTTCAGTGTGTCTGAAAACATCTCTAGCTAGACATTTTTTGAAAACTTCGATTTTCACGTAAAAATCACGTGATTCTGATCTGAAATTCCTAAAATTTCAGACTTCCCATCAAATTCTGCTTGGTCGAAAATCTTCCCAGAAATTAGAAAAAATCAAAGTTCTTCTTACATGTATAAAATTTTTTCACATGTATAATAATCATTCCATGTAAAGTACCTTCCATGTGATAAATTTTTGTACATGCATAGTACTTCCATGCCATGTATTCCATGCATACTACTATTGACCGAGAAATAATATTTCTTGTTTTTTTTTTGAAACTTTAAGACAAGAAGGGGGATATATTGGGGTTTTTGTGGATATGGGCAAGTATCTTGGTGAAAAATGAAAAAAAAGTTAATTCATCAAAAAGTCGCTTGATGATAATAACAATAAAGCCGAAATTATGTTTTATATTTTTATTTTTTGATCGTTTTTTGAAGTTTGTTTTCGTTATGTGATTTTTTGGAACACGTCACGTTCAAAATAAGAATGAGCACCTTTTTTAATGAAGAGACTTCTAGAGGTCCTTAAAACTTTTGAATAATTGAATAAACAAAACTAAATCCATATGAGGCGACAAAAGGAGGCCCACAAAATCAATACTTGCAAAGCACAAAAAAGGAACTCCCATAACAGCTCACATAATCGATAAATGCACTGGAAGCAGACAACAACTGCGCGAAAAAAAGAAAAGAGATCCGCTTTTTTCCTCCAAAAACAATGACCAAACAAAAATAGACATTTTTATTTGGAGAATGGGCAAAAAATGGGAGAAATTCTTTTTGAAAAAAGAAATGAAATAGACGACGAGAAAAATAAGAGGCAGAGTAAGTAAGTAGGCAAGGGAAAACAGAAAAAAGGGCGAATTGGTGGTGGCTGCTATGGCGGTGTTGCATAATTAGCTGCAAGATAGCTGGTTGGTTGGTTTGCTGGGCGAAAATACATACGAAAAAAGGGAGAAGAGGGAAAAGGAATATTTCGAAACTGCCTCTCGCTTTCCATTTTTATGTATTAGTCGAGTTGAAAGGGCAAAAATTGCGACCGGATGAACAGAAAAAGGAGGAAAGGGATGGAAATTATAACCTTTGAATATATAGAGAAAAATCGATATTCACATCAGGTCAGGGCACCTGCTTGTGAAAAGAAACATAATTTATGACTATCAAACTCTCAAAAAACTTATGAATTATGGAAAGACTCATGAGTGCTCTTCAAAGAAAGTTCTTATAAACATTTTAGAGACTCAACAATATGAATTATACTATTTTTACATAATCTCTATAGGGTTTGTAAAATGAGATGACACCATATGCTCTTTTCCCATGATGGGATTAGGTTACCAAAAATTAAATACTGACATTGAAGCCTAATTTCTAACTCATTGTCAACAATAAAAAATGAGTGTACTTTGAACTGATTAGCAAGAAAAAACGAGGACAAACAAACAGAACACTTTCAAAAAAGAAATATCATCTGACTTGTCACAATCAATTATTTTTTTACAACTGACCTTTTTTACTGGTACCGCCTCGTTTTTCTCAATCATCAAAAATCCGTCAACGTCTTCTTGATCCACCTGAAAACACTCTCAAACACACTGCAAAATCAAGCAGAAACACACACTTTTAAATATGTGAATTGCAGTCAATATTTGGGCATGATAATAATTCGTGTGAATCAGAATCATTGTACAAAAGATTTTATGAATATTTTGTATGCCACATAAAAATTGTGGAAAAAACAACCATCAAAGTGTCTAATGTTTATCACTTTTTTTCGAACTTCAGAATATTTAAAATATTTGTCAACTAACCTTCAAAGAGCCTTCAGTTGGATAATCTAATTTGACAAAACTATCTGAATTGTTTGATGAACTCATAACTGGAGAAGCGTTGAGATATTGCGAAACCTGAAAGAAGATCTACGACTTACGGAAAAAGTCTATGTTTCTATTCAACAATACAAAAAGCATTGAAATGTCAATACATATTTCGAAACATTAACAAAATTTTCTCGACTTTTTCTGTCTTGCATCTTTGTGTTTCGAAATTTTGGCAATTCAAAAATTTTGGTTCGTTCTCAGGTTTTTTCGAACAAAAAAACTTCGGAAAACCTACAGAAGATTGGAATGGAAGAAGGTCTTGTCGAATATTATCGATTGCTGTTTGGAACTTTTGTCGATCACCAAACGAAGATATTGAAGAAAATGAATCACGGCGTGGAAGCGGTTCTTCGACTGCAAAAAGTGAAAGATGATTTTAATTTTGAAAATGGCGAGAGAAACAAGAAAAAAACACGACACAACAAATCAATGAAATCACTCAAAATTAATTAAATAAAACAAAAAAGGTCAGTCCACATCAACCAGCTTACTGGATGTTGTGAAACGTTTAAATGTCGCTTCACTGACATCTCCAATTGAATCCATCTCACTTCGATCATCAAATGAATTTCCAGAAAGGATTTTTGTTTCCTCAACAGGTGATTGTGGAATTGATTCAATGTCCATTATTGGCAATCTTTCATATCCATCTGGAGTTCCAGGAGAAATTGGAGAATGTCCCGTTGACAATGAACCATCTTGATCAGTAATAACTTCCAGAGGTCGGAAACGTTCAGAATCAAACATTGCTTCGAAAGGAGATTCAGATGGTCGTTCGATTTCCATTTCTTGAAGATTTTTTTCAGAAGGAACTATTGTTAGAATTTTCGGAATTTCGTTCGTTGAAACATCTATATCGGCAACACGAGAAGATGCGTCATTTTGTTGTTCATTTTCATCCAAAATATCACAGATCACACATTTTTCTTTTGATGGATTTTCTGATCCGCTTGGAACATATCCATTTGAAAAACTGAATCGCCTTCTTGTTAGAGTTACTGGTGAAATTGAAGATGAATCACATTTTTTTGAATCAACATAGTCTTCTGGAGCTGTGAATATTCCTTCGACAATTTTATTTTCCGAATCCTCGTTCACATTTTCTGAATTCTTTGGTGATTCATTTTCATCAGTTGTGTGAGGTGTTGTGGTTGTTGGAATAACAGCAATATTTTCGAAAGTTTCTTGAACATCTTCATTTTTGATTGGTTCAGAGATTTTGTTAGATTCTTCCAAAGGCAAAAGATCAGTGATACCTTTGATAATTGAATCAGCAATGTCTTCTGGAGCTGTGAATATTCCTTCGACAATTTTATTTTCCGAATCTTCGTTCACATTTTCCGAATTCTTTGGTGATTCATTTTCATCAGTTGTGTGAGGTGTTGTGGTTGTTGGAATAACAGCAATATTTTCGAAAGTTTCTTGAACATCTTCATTTTTGATTGGTTCAGAGATTTTGTTAGATTCTTCCAAAGGCAAAAGATCAGTAATACCTTTGATAATTGAATCAGCAATGTCTTCTGGAGCTGTGAATATTCCTTCGACAATTTTATTTTCCGAATCCTCGTTTACATTTTCTGAATTCTTTGGTGATTCATTTTCATCAGTTGTGTGAGGTGTTGTGGTTGTTGGAATAACAGCAATATTTTCGAAAGTTTCTTGAACATCTTCATTTTTGATTGGTTCAGAGATTTTGTTAGATTCTTCCAAAGGCAAAAGATCAGTAATACCTTTGATAATTGAAGTCAGCAATGTCTTCTGGAGCTGTGAATATTCCTTCGACAATTTTATTTTCCGAATCCTCGTTTACATTTTCTGAATTCTTTGGTGATTCATTTTCATCAGTTGTGTGAGGTGTTGTGGTTGTTGGAATAACATCGATATTTTCGAAAGTTTCTTGAACATCTTCATTTTTGATTGGTTCAGAGATTTTGTTAGATTCTTCCAAAGGCAAAAGATCAGTAATACCTTTGATAATTGAATCAGCAATGTCTTCTGGAGCTGTGAATATTCCTTCGACAATTTTATTTTCCGAATCCTCGTTCACATTTTCTGAATTCTTTGGTGATTCATTTTCATCAGTTGTGTGAGGTGTTGTGGTTGTTGGAATAACATCGATATTTTCGAAAGTTTCTTGAACATTTTCATTTTTGATTGGTTCAGAGATTTTGTTAGATTCTTCCAAAGGCAAAAGATCAGTAATACCTTTGATAATTGAATCAGCAATGTCTTCTGGAGCTGTGAATATTCCTTCGACAATTTTATTTTCCGAATCCTCGTTCACATTTTCTGAATTCTTTGGTGATTCATTTTCATCAGTTGTGTGAGGTGTTGTGGTTGTTGGAATAACATCAATATTTTCGAAAGTTTCTTGAACATCTTCATTTTTGATTGGTTCAGAGATTTTGTTAGATTCTTCCGAAGGCAAAAGATCAGTAATACCTTTGATAATTGAATCAGCAATGTCTTCTGGAGCTGTGAATATTCCTTCGACAATTTTATTTTCCGAATCCTCGTTCACATTTTCTGAATTCTTTGGTGATTCATTTTCATCAGTTGTGTGAGGTGTTGTGGTTGTTGGAATAACATCGATATTTTCGAAAGTTTCTTGAACATCTTCATTTTTGATTGGTTCAGAGATTTTGTTAGATTCTTCCAAAGGCAAAAGATCAGTAATACCTTTGATAATTGAATCAGCAATGTCTTCTGGAGCTGTGAATATTCCTTCGACAATTTTATTTTCCGAATCTTCGTTTACATTTTCTGAATTCTTTGGTGATTCATTTTCATCAGTTGTGTGAGGTGTTGTGGTTGTTGGAATAACAGCAATATTTTCGAAAGTTTCTTGAACATCTTCATTTTTGATTGGTTCAGAGATTTTGTTAGATTCTTCCAAAGGCAAAAGATCAGTGATACCTTTGATAATTGAATCAGCAATGTCTTCTGGAGCTGTGAATATTCCTTCGACAATTTTATTTTCCGAATCCTCGTTTACATTTTCTGAATTCTTTGGTGATTCATTTTCATCAGTTGTGTGAGGTGTTGTGGTTGTTGGAATAACAGCAATATTTTCGAAAGTTTCTTGAACATCTTCATTCTTGATTGGTTCAGAGATTTTGTTAGATTCTTCCGAAGGCAAAAGATCAGTGATACCTTTGATAATTGAATCAGCAATGTCTTCTGGAGCTGTGAATATTCCTTCGACAATTTTATTTTCCGAATCCTCGTTTACATTTTCTGAATTCTTTGGTGATTCATTTTCATCAGTTGTGTGAGGTGTTGTGGTTGTTGGAATAACAGCAATATTTTCGAAAGTTTCTTGAACATCTTCATTCTTGATTGGTTCAGAGATTTTGTTAGATTCTTCCGAAGGCAAAAGATCAGTGATACCTTTGATAATTGAATCAGCAATGTCTTCTGGAGCTGTGAATATTCCTTCGACAATTTTATTTTCCGAATCCTCGTTTACATTTTCTGAATTCTTTGGTGATTCATTTTCATCAGTTGTGTGAGGTGTTGTGGTTGTTGGAATAACAGCAATATTTTCGAAAGTTTCTTGAACATCTTCATTCTTGATTGGTTCAGAAACTTTGTTAGTTTCTTCCAAAGGCAAAAGATCAGTGATACCTTTGATAATTGAATCAGCAATGTCTTCTGGAGCTGTGAATATTCCTTCGACAATTTTATTTTCCGAATCCTCGTTTACATTTTCTGAATTCTTTGGTGATTCATTTTCATCAGTTGTGTGAGGTGTTGTGGTTGTTGGAATAACAGCAATATTTTCGAAAGTTTCTTGAACATCTTCATTTTTGATTGGTTCAGAAACTTTGTTAGATTCTTCCAAAGGCAAAAGATCAGTGATACCTTTGATAATTGAATCAGCAATGTCTTCTGGAGCTGTGAATATTCCTTCGACAATTTTATTTTCCGAATCCTCGTTTACATTTTCTGAATTCTTTGGTGATTCATTTTCATCAGTTGTGTGAGGTGTTGTGGTTGTTGGAATAACAGCAATATTTTCGAAAGTTTCTTGAACATCTTCATTCTTGATTGGTTCAGAGATTTTGTTAGATTCTTCCGAAGGCAAAAGATCAGTGATACCTTTGATAATTGAATCAGCAATGTCTTCTGGAGCTGTGAATATTCCTTCGACAATTTTATTTTCCGAATCCTCGTTTACATTTTCTGAATTCTTTGGTGATTCATTTTCATCAGTTGTGTGAGGTGTTGTGGTTGTTGGAATAACAGCAATATTTTCGAAAGTTTCTTGAACATCTTCATTCTTGATTGGTTCAGAGATTTTGTTAGATTCTTCCGAAGGCAAAAGATCAGTGATACCTTTGATAATTGAATCAGCAATGTCTTCTGGAGCTGTGAATATTCCTTCGACAATTTTATTTTCCGAATCCTCGTTTACATTTTCTGAATTCTTTGGTGATTCATTTTCATCAGTTGTGTGAGGTGTTGTGGTTGTTGGAATAACAGCAATATTTTCGAAAGTTTCTTGAACATCTTCATTCTTGATTGGTTCAGAAATTTTGTTAGATTCTTCCAAAGGCAAAAGATCAGTGATACCTTTGATAATTGAATCAGCAATGTCTTCTGGAGCTGTGAATATTCCTTCGACAATTTTATTTTCCGAATCCTCGTTTACATTTTCTGAATTCTTTGGTGATTCATTTTCATCAGTTGTGTGAGGTGTTGTGGTTGTTGGAATAACAGCAATATTTTCGAAAGTTTCTTGAACATCTTCATTCTTGATTGGTTCAGAGATTTTGTTAGATTCTTCCGAAGGCAAAAGATCAGTAATACCTTTGATAATTGAATCAGCAATGTCTTCTGGAGCTGTGAATATTCCTTCGACAATTTTATTTTCCGAATCCTCGTTTACATTTTCTGAATTCTTTGGTGATTCATTTTCATCAGTTGTGTGAGGTGTTGTGGTTGTTGGAATAACAGCAATATTTTCGAAAGTTTCTTGAACATCTTCATTTTTGATTGGTTCAGAAACTTTGTTAGATTCTTCCAAAGGCAAAAGATCAGTGATACCTTTGATAATTGAATCAGCAATGTCTTCTGGAGCTGTGAATATTCCTTCGACAATTTTATTTTCCGAATCCTCGTTTACATTTTCTGAATTCTTTGGTGATTCATTTTCATCAGTTGTGTGAGGTGTTGTGGTTGTTGGAATAACAGCAATATTTTCGAAAGTTTCTTGAACATCTTCATTCTTTAATGGTTCAGAGATTTTGTTAGATTCTTCCGAAGGCAAAAGATCAGTGATACCTTTGATAATTGAATCAGCAATGTCTTCTGGAGCTGTGAATATTCCTTCGACAATTTTATTTTCCGAATCCTCGTTTACATTTTCTGAATTCTTTGGTGATTCATTTTCATCAGTTGTGTGAGGTGTTGTGGTTGTTGGAATAACAGCAATATTTTCGAAAGTTTCTTGAACATCTTCATTTTTGATTGGTTCAGAGATTTTGTTAGATTCTTCCGAAGGCAAAAGATCAGTGATACCTTTGATAATTGAATCAGCAATGTCTTCTGGAGCTGTGAATATTCCTTCGACAATTTTATTTTCCGAATCCTCGTTTACATTTTCTGAATTCTTTGGTGATTCATTTTCATCAGTTGTGTGAGGTGTTGTGGTTGTTGGAATAACAGCAATATTTTCGAAAGTTTCTTGAACATCTTCATTCTTGATTGGTTCAGAGATTTTGTTAGATTCTTCCAAAGGCAAAAGATCAGTGATACCTTTGATAATTGAATCAGCAATGTCTTCTGGAGCTGTGAATATTCCTTCGACAATTTTATTTTCCGAATCCTCGTTTACATTTTCTGAATTCTTTGGTGATTCATTTTCATCAGTTGTGTGAGGTGTTGTGGTTGTTGGAATAACAGCAATATTTTCGAAAGTTTCTTGAACATCTTCATTTTTGATTGGTTCAGAGATTTTGTTAGATTCTTCCGAAGGCAAAAGATCAGTGATACCTTTGATAATTGAATCAGCAATGTCTTCTGGAGCTGTGAATATTCCTTCGACAATTTTATTTTCCGAATCCTCGTTTACATTTTCTGAATTCTTTGGAGATTCATTTTCATCAGTTGTGTGAGGTGTTGTGGTTGTTGGAATAACAGCAATATTTTCGAAAGTTTCTTGAACATCTTCATTTTTGATTGGTTCAGAGATTTTGTTAGATTCTTCCGAAGGCAAAAGATCAGTGATACCTTTGATAATTGAATCAGCAATGTCTTCTGGAGCTGTGAATATTCCTTCGACAATTTTATTTTCCGAATCCTCGTTTACATTTTCTGAATTCTTTGGTGATTCATTTTCATCAGTTGTGTGAGGTGTTGTGGTTGTTGGAATAACAGCAATATTTTCGAAAGTTTCTTGAACATCTTCATTTTTGATTGGTTCAGAGATTTTGTTAGATTCTTCCGAAGGCAAAAGATCAGTGATACCTTTGATAATTGAATCAGCAATGTCTTCTGGAGCTGTGAATATTCCTTCGACAATTTTATTTTCCGAATCCTCGTTTACATTTTCTGAATTCTTTGGTGATTCATTTTCATCAGTTGTGTGAGGTGTTGTGGTTGTTGGAATAACAGCAATATTTTCGAAAGTTTCTTGAACATCTTCATTTTTGATTGGTTCAGAGATTTTGTTAGATTCTTCCGAAGGCAAAAGATCAGTAATACCTTTGATAATTGAATCAGCAATGTCTTCTGGAGCTGTGAATATTCCTTCGACAATTTTATTTTCCGAATCCTCGTTTACATTTTCTGAATTCTTTGGTGATTCATTTTCATCAGTTGTGTGAGGTGTTGTGGTTGTTGGAATAACAGCAATATTTTCGAAAGTTTCTTGAACATCTTCATTCTTGATTGGTTCAGAGATTTTGTTAGATTCTTCCGAAGGCAAAAGATCAGTAATACCTTTGATAATTGAATCAGCAATGTCTTCTGGAGCTGTGAATATTCCTTCGACAATTTTATTTTCCGAATCCTCGTTCACATTTTCTGAATTCTTTGGTGATTCATTTTCATCAGTTGTGTGAGGTGTTGTGGTTGTTGGAATAACAGCAATATTTTCGAAAGTTTCTTGAACATCTTCATTCTTGATTGGTTCAGAGATTTTGTTAGATTCTTCCGAAGGCAAAAGATCAGTGATACCTTTGATAATTGAATCAGCAATGTCTTCTGGAGCTGTGAATATTCCTTCGACAATTTTATTTTCCGAATCCTCGTTTACATTTTCTGAATTCTTTGGTGATTCATTTTCATCAGTTGTGTGAGGTGTTGTGGTTGTTGGAATAACAGCAATATTTTCGAAAGTTTCTTGAACATCTTCATTCTTGATTGGTTCAGAGATTTTGTTAGATTCTTCCGAAGGCAAAAGATCAGTAATACCTTTGATAATTGAATCAGCAATGTCTTCTGGAGCTGTGAATATTCCTTCGACAATTTTATTTTCCGAATCCTCGTTTACATTTTCTGAATTCTTTGGTGATTCATTTTCATCAGTTGTGTGAGGTGTTGTGGTTGTTGGAATAACAGCAATATTTTCGAAAGTTTCTTGAACATCTTCATTTTTGATTGGTTCAGAAACTTTGTTAGATTCTTCCGAAGGCAAAAGATCAGTAATACCTTTGATAATTGAAGTCAGCAATGTCTTCTGGAGCTGTGAATATTCCTTCGACAATTTTATTTTCCGAATCCTCGTTTACATTTTCTGAATTCTTTGGTGATTCATTTTCATCAGTTGTGTGAGGTGTTGTGGTTGTTGGAATAACAGCAATATTTTCGAAAGTTTCTTGAACATCTTCATTTTTGATTGGTTCAGAGATTTTGTTAGATTCTTCCGAAGGCAAAAGATCAGTAATACCTTTGATAATTGAAGTCAGCAATGTCTTCTGGAGCTGTGAATATTCCTTCGACAATTTTATTTTCCGAATCCTCGTTTACATTTTCTGAATTCTTTGGTGATTCATTTTCATCAGTTGTGTGAGGTGTTGTGGTTGTTGGAATAACAGCAATATTTTCGAAAGTTTCTTGAACATCTTCATTTTTGATTGGTTCAGAGATTTTGTTAGATTCTTCCAAAGGCAAAAGATCAGTAATACCTTTGATAATTGAAGTCAGCAATGTCTTCTGGAGCTGTGAATATTCCTTCGACAATTTTATTTTCCGAATCCTCGTTTACATTTTCTGAATTCTTTGGTGATTCATTTTCATCAGTTGTGTGAGGTGTTGTGGTTGTTGGAATAACAGCAATATTTTCGAAAGTTTCTTGAACATCTTCATTTTTGATTGGTTCAGAGACTTTGTTAGATTCTTCCGAAGGCAAAAGATCAGTAATACCTTTGATAATTGAATCAGCAATGTCTTCTGGAGCTGTGAATATTCCTTCGACAATTTTATTTTCCGAATCCTCGTTTACATTTTCTGAATTCTTTGGTGATTCATTTTCATCAGTTGTGTGAGGTGTTGTGGTTGTTGGAATAACAGCAATATTTTCGAAAGTTTCTTGAACATCTTCATTTTTGATTGGTTCAGAAACTTTGTTAGATTCTTCCGAAGGCAAAAGATCAGTAATACCTTTGATAATTGAATCAGCAATGTCTTCTGGAGCTGTGAATATTCCTTCGACAATTTTATTTTCCGAATCCTCGTTTACATTTTCTGAATTCTTTGGTGATTCATTTTCATCAGTTGTGTGAGGTGTTGTGGTTGTTGGAATAACAGCAATATTTTCGAAAGTTTCTTGAACATCTTCATTTTTGATTGGTTCAGAGATTTTGTTAGATTCTTCCGAAGGCAAAAGATCAGTAATACCTTTGATAATTGAATCAGCAATGTCTTCTGGAGCTGTGAATATTCCTTCGACAATTTTATTTTCCGAATCCTCGTTTACATTTTCTGAATTCTTTGGTGATTCATTTTCATCAGTTGTGTGAGGTGTTGTGGTTGTTGGAATAACAGCAATATTTTCGAAAGTTTCTTGAACATCTTCATTTTTGATTGGTTCAGAAACTTTGTTAGATTCTTCCGAAGGCAAAAGATCAGTAATACCTTTGATAATTGAATCAGCAATGTCTTCTGGAGCTGTGAATATTCCTTCGACAATTTTATTTTCCGAATCCTCGTTTACATTTTCTGAATTCTTTGGTGATTCATTTTCATCAGTTGTGTGAGGTGTTGTGGTTGTTGGAATAACAGCAATATTTTCGAAAGTTTCTTGAACATCTTCATTTTTGATTGGTTCAGAAACTTTGTTAGATTCTTCCGAAGGCAAAAGATCAGTAATACCTTTGATAATTGAATCAGCAATGTCTTCTGGAGCTGTGAATATTCCTTCGACAATTTTATTTTCCGAATCCTCGTTTACATTTTCTGAATTCTTTGGTGATTCATTTTCATCAGTTGTGTGAGGTGTTGTGGTTGTTGGAATAACAGCAATATTTTCGAAAGTTTCTTGAACATCTTCATTTTTGATTGGTTCAGAGATTTTGTTAGATTCTTCCGAAGGCAAAAGATCAGTAATACCTTTGATAATTGAATCAGCAATGTCTTCTGGAGCTGTGAATATTCCTTCGACAATTTTATTTTCCGAATCCTCGTTTACATTTTCTGAATTCTTTGGTGATTCATTTTCATCAGTTGTGTGAGGTGTTGTGGTTGTTGGAATAACAGCAATATTTTCGAAAGTTTCTTGAACATCTTCATTTTTGATTGGTTCAGAGATTTTGTTAGATTCTTCCGAAGGCAAAAAATCAGTGATACCTTTGATAATTGAATCAGCAATGTCTTCTGGAGCTGTGAATATTCCTTCGACAATTTTATTTTCCGAATCCTCGTTCACATTTTCAGAATTCTTTGGTGATTCATTTTCATCAGTTGTGTGAGGTGTTGTGGTTGTTGGAGTAACAGCAATATTTTCGAAAGTTTCTTGAACATCTTCATTTTTGATTGGTTCAGAGATTTTGTTAGATTCTTCCGAAGGCAAAAGATCAGTGATACCTTTGATAATTGAATCAGCAATGTCTTCTGGAGCTGTGAATATTCCTTCGACAATTTTATTTTCCGAATCCTCGTTTACATTTTCTGAATTCTTTGGTGATTCATTTTCATCAGTTGTGTGAGGTGTTGTGGTTGTTGGAATAACAGCAATATTTTCGAAAGTTTCTTGAACATCTTCATTTTTGATTGGTTCAGAGATTTTGTTAGATTCTTCCGAAGGCAAAAGATCAGTAATACCTTTGATAATTGAATCAGCAATGTCTTCTGGAGCTGTGAATATTCCTTCGACAATTTTATTTTCCGAATCCTCGTTTACATTTTCTGAATTCTTTGGTGATTCATTTTCATCAGTTGTGTGAGGTGTTGTGGTTGTTGGAATAACAGCAATATTTTCGAAAGTTTCTTGAACATCTTCATTTTTGATTGGTTCAGAGATTTTGTTAGATTCTTCCGAAGGCAAAAGATCAGTAATACCTTTGATAATTGAATCAGCAATGTCTTCTGGAGCTGTGAATATTCCTTCGACAATTTTATTTTCCGAATCCTCGTTTACATTTTCTGAATTCTTTGGTGATTCATTTTCATCAGTTGTGTGAGGTGTTGTGGTTGTTGGAATAACAGCAATATTTTCGAAAGTTTCTTGAACATCTTCATTTTTGATTGGTTCAGAGATTTTGTTAGATTCTTCCGAAGGCAAAAGATCAGTAATACCTTTGATAATTGAATCAGCAATGTCTTCTGGAGCTGTGAATATTCCTTCGACAATTTTATTTTCCGAATCCTCGTTCACATTTTCTGAATTCTTTGGTGATTCATTTTCATCAGTTGTGTGAGGTGTTGTGGTTGTTGGAATAACAGCAATATTTTCGAAAGTTTCTTGAACATCTTCATTTTTGATTGGTTCAGAAACTTTGTTAGATTCTTCCGAAGGCAAAAGATCAGTAATACCTTTGATAATTGAATCAGCAATGTCTTCTGGAGCTGTGAATATTCCTTCGACAATTTTATTTTCCGAATCCTCGTTCACATTTTCTGAATTCTTTGGTGATTCATTTTCATCAGTTGTGTGAGGTGTTGTGGTTGTTGGAATAACAGCAATATTTTCGAAAGTTTCTTGAACATCTTCATTTTTGATTGGTTCAGAAACTTTGTTAGATTCTTCCGAAGGCAAAAGATCAGTAATACCTTTGATAATTGAATCAGCAATGTCTTCTGGAGCTGTGAATATTCCTTCGACAATTTTATTTTCCGAATCCTCGTTCACATTTTCTGAATTCTTTGGTGATTCATTTTCATCAGTTGTGTGAGGTGTTGTGGTTGTTGGAATAACAGCAATATTTTCGAAAGTTTCTTGAACATCTTCATTTTTGATTGGTTCAGAAACTTTGTTAGATTCTTCCGAAGGCAAAAGATCAGTAATACCTTTGATAATTGAATCAGCAATGTCTTCTGGAGCTGTGAATATTCCTTCGACAATTTTATTTTCCGAATCCTCGTTCACATTTTCTGAATTCTTTGGTGATTCATTTTCATCAGTTGTGTGAGGTGTTGTGGTTGTTGGAATAACAGCAATATTTTCGAAAGTTTCTTGAACATCTTCATTTTTGATTGGTTCAGAGATTTTGTTAGATTCTTCCGAAGGCAAAAGATCAGTAATACCTTTGATAATTGAATCAGCAATGTCTTCTGGAGCTGTGAATATTCCTTCGACAATTTTATTTTCCGAATCCTCGTTCACATTTTCTGAATTCTTTGGTGATTCATTTTCATCAGTTGTGTGAGGTGTTGTGGTTGTTGGAATAACATCGATATTTTCGAAAGTTTCTTGAACATCTTCATTTTTGATTGGTTCAGAGATTTTGTTAGATTCTTCCGAAGGCAAAAGATCAGTAATACCTTTGATAATTGAATCAGCAATGTCTTCTGGAGCTGTGAATATTCCTTCGACAATTTTATTTTCCGAATCCTCGTTCACATTTTCTGAATTCTTTGGTGATTCATTTTCATCAGTTGTGTGAGGTGTTGTGGTTGTTGGAATAACAGCAATATTTTCGAAAGTTTCTTGAACATCTTCATTTTTGATTGGTTCAGAGATTTTGTTAGATTCTTCCGAAGGCAAAAGATCAGTAATACCTTTGATAATTGAATCAGCAATGTCTTCTGGAGCTGTGAATATTCCTTCGACAATTTTATTTTCCGAATCCTCGTTTACATTTTCTGAATTCTTTGGTGATTCATTTTCATCAGTTGTGTGAGGTGTTGTGGTTGTTGGAATAACAGCAATATTTTCGAAAGTTTCTTGAACATCTTCATTTTTGATTGGTTCAGAGATTTTGTTAGATTCTTCCGAAGGCAAAAGATCAGTAATACCTTTGATAATTGAATCAGCAATGTCTTCTGGAGCTGTGAATATTCCTTCGACAATTTTATTTTCCGAATCCTCGTTTACATTTTCTGAATTCTTTGGTGATTCATTTTCATCAGTTGTGTGAGGTGTTGTGGTTGTTGGAATAACAGCAATATTTTCGAAAGTTTCTTGAACATCTTCATTCTTGATTGGTTCAGAGATTTTGTTAGTTTCTTCCGAAGGCAAAAGATCAGTAATACCTTTGATAATTGAATCAGCAATGTCTTCTGGAGCTGTGAATATTCCTTCGACAATTTTATTTTCCGAATCCTCGTTCACATTTTCTGAATTCTTTGGTGATTCATTTTCATCAGTTGTGTGAGGTGTTGTGGTTGTTGGAATAACAGCAATATTTTCGAAAGTTTCTTGAACATCTTCATTTTTGATTGGTTCAGAGATTTTGTTAGATTCTTCCGAAGGCAAAAGATCAGTAATACCTTTGATAATTGAATCAGCAATGTCTTCTGGAGCTGTGAATATTCCTTCGACAATTTTATTTTCCGAATCCTCGTTTACATTTTCTGAATTCTTTGGTGATTCATTTTCATCAGTTGTGTGAGGTGTTGTGGTTGTTGGAATAACAGCAATATTTTCGAAAGTTTCTTGAACATCTTCATTTTTGATTGGTTCAGAGATTTTGTTAGATTCTTCCGAAGGCAAAAGATCAGTAATACCTTTGATAATTGAATCAGCAATGTCTTCTGGAGCTGTGAATATTCCTTCGACAATTTTATTTTCCGAATCCTCGTTTACATTTTCTGAATTCTTTGGTGATTCATTTTCATCAGTTGTGTGAGGTGTTGTGGTTGTTGGAATAACAGCAATATTTTCGAAAGTTTCTTGAACATCTTCATTTTTGATTGGTTCAGAGATTTTGTTAGATTCTTCCGAAGGCAAAAGATCAGTAATACCTTTGATAATTGAATCAGCAATGTCTTCTGGAGCTGTGAATATTCCTTCGACAATTTTATTTTCCGAATCCTCGTTTACATTTTCTGAATTCTTTGGTGATTCATTTTCATCAGTTGTGTGAGGTGTTGTGGTTGTTGGAATAACAGCAATATTTTCGAAAGTTTCTTGAACATCTTCATTTTTGATTGGTTCAGAGATTTTGTTAGATTCTTCCGAAGGCAAAAGATCAGTAATACCTTTGATAATTGAATCAGCAATGTCTTCTGGAGCTGTGAATATTCCTTCGACAATTTTATTTTCCGAATCCTCGTTTACATTTTCTGAATTCTTTGGTGATTCATTTTCATCAGTTGTGTGAGGTGTTGTGGTTGTTGGAATAACAGCAATATTTTCGAAAGTTTCTTGAACATCTTCATTTTTGATTGGTTCAGAGATTTTGTTAGATTCTTCCGAAGGCAAAAGATCAGTAATACCTTTGATAATTGAATCAGCAATGTCTTCTGGAGCTGTGAATATTCCTTCGACAATTTTATTTTCCGAATCCTCGTTTACATTTTCTGAATTCTTTGGTGATTCATTTTCATCAGTTGTGTGAGGTGTTGTGGTTGTTGGAATAACATTGATATTTTCGAAAGTTTCTTGAACATCTTCATTTTTGATTGGTTCAGAGATTTTGTTAGATTCTTCCGAAGGCAAAAGATCAGTAATACCTTTGATAATTGAATCAGCAATGTCTTCTGGAGCTGTGAATATTCCTTCGACAATTTTATTTTCCGAATCCTCGTTTACATTTTCTGAATTCTTTGGTGATTCATTTTCATCAGTTGTGTGAGGTGTTGTGGTTGTTGGAATAACAGCAATATTTTCGAAAGTTTCTTGAACATCTTCATTTTTGATTGGTTCAGAGATTTTGTTAGATTCTTCCGAAGGCAAAAGATCAGTAATACCTTTGATAATTGAATCAGCAATGTCTTCTGGAGCTGTGAATATTCCTTCGACAATTTTATTTTCCGAATCCTCGTTTACATTTTCTGAATTCTTTGGTGATTCATTTTCATCAGTTGTGTGAGGTGTTGTGGTTGTTGGAATAACAGCAATATTTTCGAAAGTTTCTTGAACATCTTCATTCTTGATTGGTTCAGAGATTTTGTTAGATTCTTCCGAAGGCAAAAGATCAGTAATACCTTTGATAATTGAATCAGCAATGTCTTCTGGAGCTGTGAATATTCCTTCGACAATTTTATTTTCCGAATCCTCGTTTACATTTTCTGAATTCTTTGGTGATTCATTTTCATCAGTTGTGTGAGGTGTTGTGGTTGTTGGAATAACAGCAATATTTTCGAAAGTTTCTTGAACATCTTCATTCTTGATTGGTTCAGAGATTTTGTTAGTTTCTTCCGAAGGCAAAAGATCAGTAATACCTTTGATAATTGAATCAGCAATGTCTTCTGGAGCTGTGAATATTCCTTCGACAATTTTATTTTCCGAATCCTCGTTCACATTTTCTGAATTCTTTGGTGATTCATTTTCATCAGTTGTGTGAGGTGTTGTGGTTGTTGGAATAACATCGATATTTTCGAAAGTTTCTTGAACATCTTCATTTTTGATTGGTTCAGAGATTTTGTTAGATTCTTCCGAAGGCAAAAAATCAGTGATACCTTTGATAATTGAATCAGCAATGTCTTCTGGAGCTGTGAATATTCCTTCGACAATTTTATTTTCCGAATCCTCGTTTACATTTTCTGAATTCTTTGGAGATTCATTTTCATCAGTTGTGTGAGGTGTTGTGGTTGTTGGAATAACAGCAATATTTTCGAAAGTTTCTTGAACATCTTCATTTTTGATTGGTTCAGAGATTTTGTTAGATTCTTCCGAAGGCAAAAGATCAGTAATACCTTTGATAATTGAAGTCAGCAATGTCTTCTGGAGCTGTGAATATTCCTTCGACAATTTTATTTTCCGAATCCTCGTTTACATTTTCTGAATTCTTTGGTGATTCATTTTCATCAGTTGTGTGAGGTGTTGTGGTTGTTGGAATAACATCAATATTTTCGAAAGTTTCTTGAACATCTTCATTTTTGATTGGTTCAGAAACTTTGTTAGATTCTTCCGAAGGCAAAAGATCAGTAATACCTTTGATAATTGAATCAGCAATGTCTTCTGGAGCTGTGAATATTCCTTCGACAATTTTATTTTCCGAATCCTCGTTTACATTTTCTGAATTCTTTGGTGATTCATTTTCATCAGTTGTGTGAGGTGTTGTGGTTGTTGGAATAACATCGATATTTTCGAAAGTTTCTTGAACATCTTCATTTTTGATTGGTTCAGAAACTTTGTTAGATTCTTCCGAAGGCAAAAGATCAGTAATACCTTTGATAATTGAATCAGCAATGTCTTCTGGAGCTGTGAATATTCCCTCAACAATTTTATTTTCCGAATCCTCGTTCACATTTTCTGAATTCTTTGGTGATTCATTTTCATCAGTTGTGTGAGGTGTTGTGGTTGTTGGAATAACATCGATATTTTCGAAAGTTTCTTGAACATCTTCATTTTTGATTGGTTCAGAGATTTTGTCAGATTCTTCCGAAGGCAAAAGATCAGTAATACCTTTGATAATTGAATCAGCAATGTCTTCTGGAGCTGTGAATATTCCTTCGACAATTTTATTTTCCGAATCCTCGTTTACATTTTCTGAATTCTTTGGTGATTCATTTTCATCAGTTGTGTGAGGTGTTGTGGTTGTTGGAATAACATCAATATTTTCGAAAGTTTCTTGAACATCTTCATTTTTGATTGGTTCAGAGATTTTGTCAGATTCTTCCGAAGGCAAAAGATCAGTAATACCTTTGATAATTGAATCAGCAATGTCTTCTGGAGCTGTGAATATTCCTTCGACAATTTTATTTTCCGAATCCTCGTTTACATTTTCTGAATTCTTTGGTGATTCATTTTCATCAGTTGTGTGAGGTGTTGTGGTTGTTGGAATAACAGCAATATTTTCGAAAGTTTCTTGAACATCTTCATTTTTGATTGGTTCAGAGATTTTGTTAGATTCTTCCGAAGGCAAAAGATCAGTGATACCTTTGATAATTGAAGTCAGCAATGTCTTCTGGAGCTGTGAATATTCCTTCGACAATTTTATTTTCCGAATCCTCGTTTACATTTTCTGAATTCTTTGGTGATTCATTTTCATCAGTTGTGTGAGGTGTTGTGGTTGTTGGAATAACATCGATATTTTCGAAAGTTTCTTGAACATCTTCATTTTTGATTGGTTCAGAGATTTTGTTAGATTCTTCCGAAGGCAAAAGATCAGTGATACCTTTGATAATTGAATCAGCAATGTCTTCTGGAGCTGTGAATATTCCTTCGACAATTTTATTTTCCGAATCCTCGTTTACATTTTCTGAATTCTTTGGTGATTCATTTTCATCAGTTGTGTGAGGTGTTGTGGTTGTTGGAATAACAAAAATATTTTCGAAAGTTTCTTGAACATCTTCATTCTTGATTGGTTCAGAGATTTTGTTAGATTCTTCCGAAGGCAAAAGATCAGTGATACCTTTGATAATTGAATCAGCAATGTCTTCTGGAGCTGTGAATATTCCTTCAACAATTTTATTTTCCGAATCCTCGTTTACATTTTCTGAATTCTTTGGTGATTCAGTTTCATCAGTTGTGTGAGGTGTTGTGGTTGTTGGAATAACATCGATATTTTCGAAAGTTTCTTGAACATCTTCATTTTTGATTGGTTCAGAAACTTTGTTAGATTCTTCCGAAGGCAAAAGATCAGTAATACCTTTGATAATTGAAGTCAGCAATGTCTTCTGGAGCTGTGAATATTCCTTCGACAATTTTATTTTCCGAATCCTCGTTTACATTTTCTGAATTCTTTGGTGATTCATTTTCATCAGTTGTGTGAGGTGTTGTGGTTGTTGGAATAACAGAAATATTTTCGAAAGTTTCTTGAACATCTTCATTTTTGATTGGTTCAGAGACTTTGTTAGATTCTTCCGAAGGCAAAAGATCAGTAATACCTTTGATAATTGAATCAGCAATGTCTTCTGGAGCTGTGAATATTCCTTCGACAATTTTATTTTCCGAATCCTCGTTTACATTTTCTGAATTCTTTGGTGATTCATTTTCATCAGTTGTGTGAGGTGTTGTGGTTGTTGGAATAACAGAAATATTTTCGAAAGTTTCTTGAACATCTTCATTCTTGATTGGTTCAGAGATTTTGTTAGATTCTTCCGAAGGCAAAAGATCAGTAATACCTTTGATAATTGAATCAGCAATGTCTTCTGGAGCTGTGAATATTCCTTCGACAATTTTATTTTCCGAATCCTCGTTTACATTTTCTGAATTCTTTGGTGATTCATTTTCATCAGTTGTGTGAGGTGTTGTGGTTGTTGGAATAACAGAAATATTTTCGAAAGTTTCTTGAACATCTTCATTTTTGATTGGTTCAGAGATTTTGTTAGATTCTTCCGAAGGCAAAAGATCAGTAATACCTTTGATAATTGAATCAGCAATGTCTTCTGGAGCTGTGAATATTCCTTCGACAATTTTATTTTCCGAATCCTCGTTTACATTTTCTGAATTCTTTGGTGATTCATTTTCATCAGTTGTGTGAGGTGTTGTGGTTGTTGGAATAACATTGATATTTTCGAAAGTTTCTTGAACATCTTCATTTTTGATTGGTTCAGAGATTTTGTTAGATTCTTCCGAAGGCAAAAGATCAGTAATACCTTTGATAATTGAATCAGCAATGTCTTCTGGAGCTGTGAATATTCCTTCGACAATTTTATTTTCCGAATCCTCGTTTACATTTTCTGAATTCTTTGGTGATTCATTTTCATCAGTTGTGTGAGGTGTTGTGGTTGTTGGAATAACAAAAATATTTTCGAAAGTTTCTTGAACATCTTCATTCTTGATTGGTTCAGAGATTTTGTTAGATTCTTCCGAAGGCAAAAGATCAGTAATACCTTTGATAATTGAATCAGCAATGTCTTCTGCAGCTGTGAATATTCCTTCGACAATTTTATTTTCCGAATCCTCGTTTACATTTTCTGAATTCTTTGGTGATTCATTTTCATCAGTTGTGTGAGGTGTTGTGGTTGTTGGAATAACAGCAATATTTTCGAAAGTTTCTTGAACATCTTCATTTTTGATTGGTTCAGAGATTTTGTCAGATTCTTCCGAAGGCAAAAGATCAGTAATACCTTTGATAATTGAATCAGCAATGTCTTCTGGAGCTGTGAATATTCCTTCGACAATTTTATTTTCCGAATCCTCGTTTACATTTTCTGAATTCTTTGGTGATTCAGTTTCATCAGTTGTGTGAGGTGTTGTGGTTGTTGGAATAACATCGATATTTTCGAAAGTTTCTTGAACATCTTCATTTTTGATTGGTTCAGAAACTTTGTTAGATTCTTCCGAAGGCAAAAGATCAGTAATACCTTTGATAATTGAATCAGCAATGTCTTCTGGAGCTGTGAATATTCCCTCAACAATTTTATTTTCCGAATCCTCGTTTACATTTTCTGAATTCTTTGGTGATTCATTTTCATCAGTTGTGTGAGGTGTTGTGGTTGTTGGAATAACATCAATATTTTCGAAAGTTTCTTGAACATCTTCATTTTTGATTGGTTCAGAGATTTTGTTAGATTCTTCCGAAGGCAAAAGATCAGTAATACCTTTGATAATTGAATCAGCAATGTCTTCTGGAGCTGTGAATATTCCTTCAACAATTTTATTTTCCGAATCCTCGTTCACATTTTCTGAATTCTTTGGTGATTCAGTTTCATCAGTTGTGTGAGGTGTTGTGGTTGTTGGAATAACATCGATATTTTCGAAAGTTTCTTGAACATCTTCATTTTTGATTGGTTCAGAAACTTTGTTAGATTCTTCCAAAGGCAAAAGATCAGTAATACCTTTGATAATTGAATCAGCAATGTCTTCTGGAGCTGTGAATATTCCCTCAACAATTTTATTTTCCGAATCCTCGTTCACATTTTCTGAATTCTTTGGTGATTCATTTTCATCAGTTGTGTGAGGTGTTGTGGTTGTTGGAATAACATCGATATTTTCGAAAGTTTCTTGAACATCTTCATTTTTGATTGGTTCAGAAACTTTGTTAGATTCTTCCAAAGGCAAAAGATCAGTAATACCTTTGATAATTGAATCAGCAATGTCTTCTGGAGCTGTGAATATTCCTCAACAATTTTATTTTCCGAATCCTCGTTTACATTTTCTGAATTCTTTGGTGATTCATTTTCATCAGTTGTGTGAGGTGTTGTGGTTGTTGGAATAACATCAATATTTTCGAAAGTTTCTTGAACATCTTCATTTTTGATTGGTTCAGAGATTTTGTTAGATTCTTCCGAAGGCAAAAGATCAGTGATACCTTTGATAATTGAATCAGCAATGTCTTCTGGAGCTGTGAATATTCCTTCGACAATTTTATTTTCCGAATCCTCGTTTACATTTTCTGAATTCTTTGGTGATTCATTTTCATCAGTTGTGTGAGGTGTTGTGGTTGTTGGAATAACAGCAATATTTTCGAAAGTTTCTTGAACATCTTCATTTTTGATTGGTTCAGAGATTTTGTTAGATTCTTCCGAAGGCAAAAGATCAGTAATACCTTTGATAATTGAATCAGCAATGTCTTCTGGAGCTGTGAATATTCCTTCGACAATTTTATTTTCCGAATCCTCGTTTACATTTTCTGAATTCTTTGGTGATTCATTTTCATCAGTTGTGTGAGGTGTTGTGGTTGTTGGAATAACAGCAATATTTTCGAAAGTTTCTTGAACATCTTCATTTTTGATTGGTTCAAAAACTTTGTTAGATTCTTCCGAAGGCAAAAGATCAGTGATACCTTTGATAATGAAGTTAGTTGTGCCGTCTGGAGCTGTGAATATTCCTTCGACAATTTTATTTTCCGAATCCTCGTTTACATTTTCTGAATTCTTTGGTGATTCATTTTCATCAGTTGTGTGAGGTGTTGTGGTTGTTGGAATAACAGCAATATTTTCGAAAGTTTCTTGAACATCTTCATTTTTGATTGGTTCAGAAACTTTGTTAGATTCTTCCAAAGGCAAAAGATCAGTGATACCTTTGATAATTGAATCAGCAATGTCTTCTGGAGCTGTGAATATTCCTTCGACAATTTTATTTTCCGAATCCTCGTTTACATTTTCTGAATTCTTTGGTGATTCATTTTCATCAGTTGTGTGAGGTGTTGTGGTTGTTGGAATAACATCGATATTTTCGAAAGTTTCTTGAACATCTTCATTTTTGATTGGTTCAGAAACTTTGTTAGATTCTTCCGAAGGCAAAAGATCAGTGATACCTTTGATAATTGAATCAGCAATGTCTTCTGGAGCTGTGAATATTCCTTCGACAATTTTATTTTCCGAATCCTCGTTTACATTTTCTGAATTCTTTGGTGATTCATTTTCATCAGTTGTGTGAGGTGTTGTGGTTGTTGGAATAACATCGATATTTTCGAAAGTTTCTTGAACATCTTCATTTTTGATTGGTTCAGAAACTTTGTTAGATTCTTCCGAAGGCAAAAGATCAGTGATACCTTTGATAATTGAAGTCAGCAATGTCTTCTGGAGCTGTGAATATTCCTTCGACAATTTTATTTTCCGAATCCTCGTTTACATTTTCTGAATTCTTTGGTGATTCATTTTCATCAGTTGTGTGAGGTGTTGTGGTTGTTGGAATAACATCGATATTTTCGAAAGTTTCTTGAACATCTTCATTTTTGATTGGTTCAGAAACTTTGTTAGATTCTTCCGAAGGCAAAAGATCAGTGATACCTTTGATAATTGAATCAGCAATGTCTTCTGGAGCTGTGAATATTCCTTCGACAATTTTATTTTCCGAATCCTCGTTTACATTTTCTGAATTCTTTGGTGATTCATTTTCATCAGTTGTGTGAGGTGTTGTGGTTGTTGGAATAACAGAAATATTTTCGAAAGTTTCTTGAACATCTTCATTTTTGATTGGTTCAGAAACTTTGTTAGATTCTTCCGAAGGCAAAAGATCAGTGATACCTTTGATAATTGAATCAGCAATGTCTTCTGGAGCTGTGAATATTCCTTCGACAATTTTATTTTCCGAATCCTCGTTTACATTTTCTGAATTCTTTGGTGATTCAGTTTCATCAGTTGTGTGAGGTGTTGTGGTTGTTGGAATAACATCGATATTTTCGAAAGTTTCTTGAACATCTTCATTTTTGATTGGTTCAGAAACTTTGTTAGATTCTTCCGAAGGCAAAAGATCAGTGATACCTTTGATAATTGAAGTCAGCAATGTCTTCTGGAGCTGTGAATATTCCTTCGACAATTTTATTTTCCGAATCCTCGTTCACATTTTCTGAATTCTTTGGTGATTCATTTTCATCAGTTGTGTGAGGTGTTGTGGTTGTTGGAATAACATCGAAATATTTTCGAAAGTTTCTTGAACATCTTCATTTTTGATTGGTTCAGAAACTTTGTTAGATTCTTCCGAAGGCAAAAGATCAGTGATACCTTTGATAATTGAAGTCAGCAATGTCTTCTGGAGCTGTGAATATTCCTTCGACAATTTTATTTTCCGAATCCTCGTTTACATTTTCTGAATTCTTTGGTGATTCATTTTCATCAGTTGTGTGAGGTGTTGTGGTTGTTGGAATAACATCGATATTTTCGAAAGTTTCTTGAACATCTTCATTTTTGATTGGTTCAGAAACTTTGTTAGATTCTTCCGAAGGCAAAAGATCAGTGATACCTTTGATAATTGAAGTCAGCAATGTCTTCTGGAGCTGTGAATATTCCTTCGACAATTTTATTTTCCGAATCCTCGTTTACATTTTCTGAATTCTTTGGTGATTCATTTTCATCAGTTGTGTGAGGTGTTGTGGTTGTTGGAATAACAGAAATATTTTCGAAAGTTTCTTGAACATCTTCATTTTTGATTGGTTCAAAAACTTTGTTAGATTCTTCCGAAGGCAAAAGATCAGTGATACCTTTGATAATTGAATCAGCAATGTCTTCTGGAGCTGTGAATATTCCTTCAACAATTTTATTTTCCGAATCCTCGTTTACATTTTCTGAATTCTTTGGTGATTCATTTTCATCAGTTGTGTGAGGTGTTGTGGTTGTTGGAATAACATCGATATTTTCGAAAGTTTCTTGAACATCTTCATTTTTGATTGGTTCAGAAACTTTGTTAGATTCTTCCAAAGGCAAAAGATCAGTGATACCTTTGATAATTGAATAAGCAATGTCTTCTGGAGCTGTGAATATTCCTTCGACAATTTTATTTTCCGAATCCTCGTTTACATTTTCTGAATTCTTTGGTGATTCATTTTCATCAGTTGTGTGAGGTGTTGTGGTTGTTGGAATAACATCGATATTTTCGAAAGTTTCTTGAACATCTTCATTTTTGATTGGTTCAAAAACTTTGTTAGATTCTTCCGAAGGCAAAAGATCAGTAATACCTTTGATAATTGAATCAGCAATGTCTTCTGGAGCTGTGAATATTCCTCAACAATTTTATTTTCCGAATCCTCGTTCACATTTTCTGAATTCTTTGGTGATTCAGTTTCATCAGTTGTGTGAGGTGTTGTGGTTGTTGGAATAACATCGATATTTTCGAAAGTTTCTTGAACATCTTCATTTTTGATTGGTTCAGAAACTTTGTTAGATTCTTCCAAAGGCAAAAGATCAGTGATACCTTTGATAATTGAAGTAAGCAATGTCTTCTGGAGCTGTGAATATTCCCTCAACAATTTTATTTTCCGAATCTTCGTTCACATTTTCTGAATTCTTTGGTGATTCATTTTCATCAGTTGTGTGAGGTGTTGTGGTTGTTGGAATAACATCGATATTTTCGAAAGTTTCTTGAACATCTTCATTTTTGATTGGTTCAGAAACTTTGTTAGATTCTTCCGAAGGCAAAAGATCAGTGATACCTTTGATAATTGAATAAGCAATGTCTTCTGGAGCTGTGAATATTCCTTCGACAATTTTATTTTCCGAATCCTCGTTTACATTTTCTGAATTCTTTGGTGATTCATTTTCATCAGTTGTGTGAGGTGTTGTGGTTGTTGGAATAACATCGATATTTTCGAAAGTTTCTTGAACATCTTCATTTTTGATTGGTTCAGAAACTTTGTTAGATTCTTCCGAAGGCAAAAGATCAGTAATACCTTTGATAATTGAATCAGCAATGTCTTCTGGAGCTGTGAATATTCCTTCAACAATTTTATTTTCCGAATCCTCGTTCACATTTTCTGAATTCTTTGGTGATTCATTTTCATCAGTTGTGTGAGGTGTTGTGGTTGTTGGAATAACATCGATATTTTCGAAAGTTTCTTGAACATCTTCATTTTTGATTGGTTCAGAAACTTTGTTAGATTCTTCCGAAGGCAAAAGATCAGTGATACCTTTGATAATTGAATCAGCAATGTCTTCTGGAGCTGTGAATATTCCTTCGACAATTTTATTTTCCGAATCCTCGTTTACATTTTCTGAATTCTTTGGTGATTCATTTTCATCAGTTGTGTGAGGTGTTGTGGTTGTTGGAATAACATCGATATTTTCGAAAGTTTCTTGAACATCTTCATTTTTGATTGGTTCAGAAACTTTGTTAGATTCTTCCGAAGGCAAAAGATCAGTAATACCTTTGATAATTGAATCAGCAATGTCTTCTGGAGCTGTGAATATTCCCTCAACAATTTTATTTTCCGAATCCTCGTTCACATTTTCTGAATTCTTTGGTGATTCAGTTTCATCAGTTGTGTGAGGTGTTGTGGTTGTTGGAATAACATCGATATTTTCGAAAGTTTCTTGAACATCTTCATTTTTGATTGGTTCAGAAACTTTGTTAGATTCTTCCGAAGGCAAAAGATCAGTAATACCTTTGATAATTGAATCAGCAATGTCTTCTGGAGCTGTGAATATTCCCTCAACAATTTTATTTTCCGAATCCTCGTTCACATTTTCTGAATTCTTTGGTGATTCAGTTTCATCAGTTGTGTGAGGTGTTGTGGTTGTTGGAATAACATCGATATTTTCGAAAGTTTCTTGAACATCTTCATTTTTGATTGGTTCAGAAACTTTGTTAGATTCTTCCGAAGGCAAAAGATCAGTAATACCTTTGATAATTGAATCAGCAATGTCTTCTGGAGCTGTGAATATTCCCTCAACAATTTTATTTTCCGAATCCTCGTTCACATTTTCTGAATTCTTTGGTGATTCAGTTTCATCAGTTGTGTGAGGTGTTGTGGTTGTTGGAATAACATCGATATTTTCGAAAGTTTCTTGAACATCTTCATTTTTGATTGGTTCAGAAACTTTGTTAGATTCTTCCAAAGGCAAAAGATCAGTGATACCTTTGATAATTGAATAAGCAATGTCTTCTGGAGCTGTGAATATTCCCTCAACAATTTTATTTTCCGAATCCTCGTTCACATTTTCTGAATTCTTTGGTGATTCAGTTTCATCAGTTGTGTGAGGTGTTGTGGTTGTTGGAATAACATCGATATTTTCGAAAGTTTCTTGGGCATTTTCATTTTTGATTGGTTCAGAAACTTTGTTAGATTCTTCCAAAGGCAAAAGATCAGTAATACCTTTGATAATTGAATCAGCAATGTCTTCTGGAGCTGTGAATATTCCCTCAACAATTTTATTTTCCGAATCCTCGTTCACATTTTCTGAATTCTTTGGTGATTCAGTTTCATCAGTTGTGTGAGGTGTTGTGGTTGTTGGAATAACATCGATATTTTCGAAAGTTTCTTGGGCATCTTCATTTTTGATTGGTTCAGAGATTTTGTTAGATTCTTCCAAAGGCAAAAGATCAGTAATACCTTTGATAATTGAATCAGCAATGTCTTCTGGAGCTGTGAATATTCCTTCAACAATTTTATTTTCCGAATCCTCGTTCACATTTTCTGAATTCTTTGGTGATTCAGTTTCATCAGTTGTGTGAGGTGTTGTGGTTGTTGGAATAACATCGATATTTTCGAAAGTTTCTTGAACATCTTCATTTTTGATTGGTTCAGAAACTTTGTTAGATTCTTCCAAAGGCAAAAGATCAGTGATACCTTTGATAATTGAATAAGCAATGTCTTCTGGAGCTGTGAATATTCCTTCGACAATTTTATTTTCCGAATCCTCGTTTACATTTTCTGAATTCTTTGGTGATTCAGTTTCATCAGTTGTGTGAGGTGTTGTGGTTGTTGGAATAACATCGATATTTTCGAAAGTTTCTTGGACATTTTCATTTTTGATTGGTTCAGAAACTTTGTTAGATTCTTCCGAAGGCAAAAGATCAGTAATACCTTTGATAATTGAATCAGCAATGTCTTCTGGAGCTGTGAATATTCCTTCGACAATTTTATTTTCCGAATCCTCGTTCACATTTTCTGAATTCTTTGGTGATTCAGTTTCATCAGTTGTGTGAGGTGTTGTGGTTGTTGGAATAACATCGATATTTTCGAAAGTTTCTTGAACATCTTCATTTTTGATTGGTTCAGAAACTTTGTTAGATTCTTCCAAAGGCAAAAGATCAGTGATACCTTTGATAATTGAATCAGCAATGTCTTCTGGAGCTGTGAATATTCCTTCAACAATTTTATTTTCCGAATCCTCGTTCACATTTTCTGAATTCTTTGGTGATTCAGTTTCATCAGTTGTGTGAGGTGTTGTGGTTGTTGGAATAACATCGATATTTTCGAAAGTTTCTTGGACATTTTCATTTTTGATTGGTTCAGAGATTTTGTCAGATTCTTCCGAAGGCAAAAGATCAGTAATACCTTTGATAATTGAATCAGCAATGTCTTCTGGAGCTGTGAATATTCCCTCAACAATTTTATTTTCCGAATCCTCGTTCACATTTTCTGAATTCTTTGGTGATTCAGTTTCATCAGTTGTGTGAGGTGTTGTGGTTGTTGGAATAACATCGATATTTTCGAAAGTTTCTTGAACATCTTCATTTTTGATTGGTTCAGAAACTTTGTTAGATTCTTCCGAAGGCAAAAGATCAGTGATACCTTTGATAATTGAATCAGCAATGTCTTCTGGAGCTGTGAATATTCCTTCGACAATTTTATTTTCCGAATCCTCGTTTACATTTTCTGAATTCTTTGGTGATTCAGTTTCATCAGTTGTGTGAGGTGTTGTGGTTGTTGGAATAACATCGATATTTTCGAAAGTTTCTTGAACATCTTCATTTTTGATTGGTTCAGAAACTTTGTTAGATTCTTCCGAAGGCAAAAGATCAGTGATACCTTTGATAATTGAATCAGCAATGTCTTCTGGAGCTGTGAATATTCCTTCAACAATTTTATTTTCCGAATCCTCGTTCACATTTTCTGAATTCTTTGGTGATTCATTTTCATCAGTTGTGTGAGGTGTTGTGGTTGTTGGAATAACAGCAATATTTTCGAAAGTTTCTTGAACATCTTCATTTTTGATTGGTTCAGAGATTTTGTTAGATTCTTCCAAAGGCAAAAGATCAGTGATACCTTTGATAATTGAATCAGCAATGTCTTCTGGAGCTGTGAATATTCCTTCGACAATTTTATTTTCCGAATCTTCGTTCACATTTTCTGAATTCTTTGGTGATTCAGTTTCATCAGTTGTGTGAGGTGTTGTGGTTGTTGGAATAACAGCAATATTTTCGAAAGTTTCTTGAACATCTTCATTTTTGATTGGTTCAGAGATTTTGTTAGATTCTTCCAAAGGCAAAAGATCAGTGATACCTTTGATAATTGAATCAGCAATGTCTTCTGGAGCTGTGAATATTCCTTCGACAATTTTATTTTCCGAATCCTCGTTCACATTTTCTGAATTCTTTGGTGATTCAGTTTCATCAGTTGTGTGAGGTGTTGTGGTTGTTGGAATAACATCGATATTTTCGAAAGTTTCTTGAACATCTTCATTTTTGATTGGTTCAGAAACTTTGTTAGATTCTTCCGAAGGCAAAAGATCAGTGATACCTTTGATAATTGAATCAGCAATGTCTTCTGGAGCTGTGAATATTCCTTCAACAATTTTATTTTCCGAATCCTCGTTCACATTTTCTGAATTCTTTGGTGATTCAGTTTCATCAGTTGTGTGAGGTGTTGTGGTTGTTGGAATAACATCGATATTTTCGAAAGTTTCTTGAACATCTTCATTTTTGATTGGTTCAGAAACTTTGTTAGATTCTTCCGAAGGCAAAAGATCAGTGATACCTTTGATAATTGAATCAGCAATGTCTTCTGGAGCTGTGAATATTCCTTCGACAATTTTATTTTCCGAATCCTCGTTCACATTTTCTGAATTCTTTGGTGATTCAGTTTCATCAGTTGTGTGAGGTGTTGTGGTTGTTGGAATAACAGCAATATTTTCGAAAGTTTCTTGAACATCTTCATTTTTGATTGGTTCAGAGATTTTGTTAGATTCTTCCAAAGGCAAAAGATCAGTAATACCTTTGATAATTGAATCAGCAATGTCTTCTGGAGCTGTGAATATTCCTTCGACAATTTTATTTTCCGAATCTTCGTTCACATTTTCTGAATTCTTTGGTGATTCAGTTTCATCAGTTGTGTGAGGTGTTGTGGTTGTTGGAATAACAGCAATATTTTCGAAAGTTTCTTGAACATCTTCATTTTTGATTGGTTCAGAAACTTTGTTAGATTCTTCCAAAGGCAAAAGATCAGTAATACCTTTGATAATTGAATCAGCAATGTCTTCTGGAGCTGTGAATATTCCTTCGACAATTTTATTTTCCGAATCCTCGTTCACATTTTCTGAATTCTTTGGTGATTCATTTTCATCAGTTGTGTGAGGTGTTGTGGTTGTTGGAATAACATCGATATTTTCGAAAGTTTCTTGGGCATTTTCATTTTTGATTGGTTCAGAGATTTTGTTAGATTCTTCCAAAGGCAAAAGATCAGTAATACCTTTGATAATTGAATCAGCAATGTCTTCTGGAGCTGTGAATATTCCTTCGACAATTTTATTTTCCGAATCCTCGTTCACATTTTCTGAATTCTTTGGTGATTCATTTTCATCAGTTGTGTGAGGTGTTGTGGTTGTTGGAATAACATCGATATTTTCGAAAGTTTCTTGGACATTTTCATTTTTGATTGGTTCAGAGATTTTGTCAGATTCTTCCGAAGGCAAAAGATCAGTAATACCTTTGATAATTGAATCAGCAATGTCTTCTGGAGCTGTGAATATTCCTTCGACAATTTTATTTTCCGAATCCTCGTTCACATTTTCTGAATTCTTTGGTGATTCATTTTCATCAGTTGTGTGAGGTGTTGTGGTTGTTGGAATAACATCGATATTTTCGAAAGTTTCTTGAACATTTTCATTTTTGATTGGTTCAGAGATTTTGTTAGATTCTTCCAAAGGCAAAAGATCAGTAATACCTTTGATAATTGAATCAGCAATGTCTTCTGGAGCTGTGAATATTCCTTCGAATATTTTGAATCTTCGAATTTTCTGAATTCTTTGGTGATTCATTTTCATCAGTTGTGTGAGGTGTTGTGGTTGTTGGAATAACATCGATATTTTCGAAAGTTTCTTGGGCATTTTCATTTTTGATTGGTTCAGAGATTTTGTTAGATTCTTCCAAAGGCAAAAGATCAGTAATACCTTTGATAATTGAATCAGCAATGTCTTCTGGAGCTGTGAATATTCCTTCGACAATTTTATTTTCCGAATCCTCGTTCACATTTTCTGAATTCTTTGGTGATTCAGTTTCATCAGTTGTGTGAGGTGTTGTGGTTGTTGGAATAACATCGATATTTTCGAAAGTTTCTTGGGCATTTTCATTTTTGATTGGTTCAAAAACTTTGTTAGATTCTTCCAAAGGCAAAAGATCAGTAATACCTTTGATAATTGAATCAGCAATGTCTTCTGGAGCTGTGAATATTCCCTCAACAATTTTATTCTCCGAATCCTCGTTCACATTTTCTGAATTCTTTGGTGATTCAGTTTCATCCGTTGTGTGAGGTGTTGTGGTTGTTGGAATAACATCGATATTTTCGAAAGTTTCTTGAACATCTTCATTTTTGATTGGTTCAGAGATTTTGTCAGATTCTTCCAAAGGCAAAAGATCAGTAATACCTTTGATAATTGAATCAGCAATATCTTCTGGAGCTGTGAATATTCCCTCAACAATTCTGTTATCCGAATCCTTGTTTACGTTCTCAGAATCCTTTGAAACTTCAGCTTCATCAATATTTTCTGTTGTTGTTGTTGTTGTTGGTTCCGACGTGTGTTGTTCAGCTTCCGGTTCAATGTTTTTCGAAGTTTCTAATCGATCTGAAATAGGAATTTTAATTATCAAAAAGATCTTCTTTTTCAATTTTTCACTAATATTTCCCATTATTTAAATTAAGATTTCAAATTTAAAAAAGTCAATTTTTTATTTTCGAATTCACAACAGCTGTCGTTTTTCATGTTTGCTCACCTGATATTTCATTATGATCATCTTTATTTTCGATTTTTTCATCCTTGCTTGGTTCTAAAAAATTCGAAATTTCATTCGTGCCGAAAAAAATTGATTTACCTTCTGCATCATGAGTGCTCAGAACGTTGTGTTGTTTGGTTTTTTCTGAAAAGTTGAATTGTTTTATGTGATGAAAAACTGAATTCATTTTTTGAAAAAAAAAATGATAATCGGTTAAATCGATATGGAACTTTTCTAAAATAAACAATTGATGTATAAATTGGTTGGTAAATCAAAAAATCATAATATCTTATTTTGTGTCAGCTTACCTTCTTCATTCATAAAATTTTCACGAGTTGGGGATGGTGTTTTTTCTTTTTCTTCACAAGATTCAAAAATGTTCTCAATCGATGGAGTTTCTGGTGATAAATCACTTGGAGTTTCAATCTTTTTATAATTTTCCATTTCTGGCGAAGTTGGATAACTTATATCATCATTTTTGATTGATTCATCTTCAACAATCTCAACATCTGAGTCAATATTATTCCAATCCATCAATCGATAAACAAGTTCAAACATTGTATGTGTTGGTTTCCGGAAATAGAGATCAACATTTGTAGTCGCATTTTCAGTTGGTTTTTCAATTGAGTTATCTTCATCAATTATATTTTTTCCTTCTTCTGGTTCAGGATAATCAGCAATTGTATATACAAGATTATATTGAAATTGAGTCGGTTTCCGAAATACTAGTTCAACATTTACATCATTTTTTACATCGCCATTTTCTATCACAGTTCCAGTGTCACTATCCGATTCTATAATTTCGAAACCTTCTCCAATATTTGGTAGTTTTATATCAAGTGATACTTTTTCAAATCGATCATCTTGATAATGTGGAATTTCGGTGTCATCTTCCACCAATTCGAAATCGATGTCAAGTGTGATTTCAGCAATATTTTCAGACATCAAACCAAAAATAATCCCGAAAATTTTGAGTTCGTTTTATTTTAGCAATAGATAGAGGCTAAATCTTGTGCTTTTTTTTCTTTTCAAAATGAATTTTGTGGGGTGTTCCAGAAATTTTTGTCGCATGTGATCGAAATGTCTGCGTCTCTTCGACCTTTTCATATTTTCGACAGCTGATAACAATTGTTGTGTTTTTTTTTTCGAGTTAGTGTATAGTGCCTTTTTTCTTTTCTTGCTTGTTTCTTTTTTTCGCAACTGGAAGAAGAAATATGAAGAATTCACAAAAGTGTAATCTGAGAACTTTGTCATTTCTGTAGCTGTAGTAATTTGAAGTTTCAAAGATCGAATTCGTAAAAATGTGTGTTTGTGTGTGTAGTTTGATCACTGAAAAATATCTGGATTGGATATACATGATTTGGTGAATATTAAAAGGTAAAAAATGTTTTGTGATCATGTTTGAATACCGATTAAATAATAAAATGACCAGAAAACTATCAATTCAGAAATCAAAATTGTAATTGACATATCAAGGTGAAATGATTAATGAATTTGAACAAAAAATATTATTGAGAAGAAAAAGTAAGAATAAATCAGGATACATAGATATTTGTGGGATCAGCTCGTTCCTATGTAAACAAAAATTCAATTCAATGATATTTTCAATTTATTGTTAGAAAAAAAAACGAAAATAAAATAAATAAAGAAAATATGATGGCATCGATAAAAGTAGTAAATTACAGCGAAAAAAGAAAGAAAACTCGATATGAAGAAAAAATGAGAAGAACAAAAAATGTACATATACCATGTCCATGTGACAACAAAAATATTGATTTTCAAAAAAAAAATAAAGCGAAAAAAACATGAACAGCAGATCAATTTGACCAAACCAAAAATAAAATGAGGGAAAATTGAATGGTGTTATCAGCTGGACAATAAATATGAATAGTTATGATAACAATATTAAATATACCACGAGGTTTGAATTAAAATTGAAAGTTTTTGGTAATTTTTTTGTCATTATGAAATTTCAATTAAAAATCTTTGAAAAATTCGTCATTTTTTTGTTGGAACTTTTGAATTTACTTTTTCGGCTGATTTTTTCTGAAAAGCTTCATTAAAGTGTATTTAAAAACAAAAGAGAATGAAATGTGTTTAAATTTTCGTAATTTATTTACAATTAGATTCTTTTTTTAAAAGTTATCTTTCAAAAAATTCATTTCAAAATTTGTAAAGATCTCTCTGAATTTTTGAAATGTTTTTGAATTCATCAAATTGCTTCAATACAAAGACTATATTGCTTACTTTCGTTTTTTGATAGTCCATAATCCTATCCAGTATTTATATATTTTTTTATTCTATAAAAAGTTCGCCCAGTTAAATTTTTCTTTCTGATACACAAAAATTTCAAACTAACAAATTGATCAAGATAAAGATTTCAATCTCTTTAGTATGTATTGAATATCTAATTGAAAATCCTTATTAGCTTTCTTTTCTCAAATGTCTGTCAAGATTTTACATTTATTTGTTTTTATAATTTTCATAACTCAACAACTATGTGAAGAAGATCGTGTTTGTCAGTTTGAGAAAATTATTATTTTTCTCTCTCAAAATGTTTTTTTTTCAGTTGTCGAATCACACTTGTTTAACTCATCAAATATCGAAGAGTTGAAAATTTTAGATGAACTTGCAGAAGAGGATCTTCTCATTTCTATCAATACCGAAACAAATAACGAATGTAGAATGGAATCTTGGAATAATATAACAACAGAAACTCTTCCGAACTTCAAAAATTATGAAAAATGGAAAAAAGACTGTGTAAATTGTTTGTCAGATTTGATGAGTGACGGACAAATGCGTTTAATTTCTTCATTTGTTTATTCTGATTTCATTGCAGTTGTTGTGAGTCTTTTAGGAGATAAACATACCGGGTAAGTATTGTAATCCCTTTTTTCTTTGAAAATCGTTTTTTTTTTTAGAAAACTAGTGTATTGCCATTATTATGATTGTAATCATAAAAAAATAAATAGAATTTTCGAATCAGAACTGTTTCCTGCAGCAACAGTAAGATGTGCAAGACAATCTGGGGCTGAATATATATCAATAACTTTAAATATATCTGATATTCCGGTTCATCCTATTCCAATTCAAAGTAGAATTGAAGGTTTGAAACACATTTCTTTTTCTATTTTTTATTTGAACATCCTCTGAATTTTATTTCAGAACCCAAATATGAAATCGGTGTTTGTGGCGGTCAAGTTTATGGAAATCACTCAATTTGGTTAACAATAATTGAATTTATTGAACATCATCGACTTATTGTAAGTTTTTATTTGAATTTTTGAAAATTATAATTTTTAGGGCGCTTCGTTTTTTTATCTCTCGATTTTTTATTCCGATGAAAAAACTATCCGAGTTATAAACGACTATGAACGTCTTGGAATTTTGGACCCTAATTTTATAAATCTTGAATACAAATTTATCAACTTTCAATTTCACATTATTCAAATGGCGGTAAGTTGCAAAGTTATTGATTAGAAAACAGTTCAATTATAGGATTGTTTTTATCGAAGTAGAATGCATTCAAAATGGGTTATTAATATTGATCTCGATGAAATATTTGTAGTGAAAAACTCACAAAGTTTCTCAAGTTTATTGAATTCACTTCCAAAATCAATAATTGGTTTATCTTTTCCTGTTTCTCGAATTCAAGTTGTAAATCAACAAAGTTCTAAACTCGAAAATTTAATGTTTTATGAAAAACATACAATATCAACGCGACCTTTGTGGTTCTCATTAAAAAGCATTTATCAACATAAACATTCACATTCTCTTTTTTATCATTGGGCATGGAGATTTGACAAAGGATTCAGAATTATGACAATGAATAGTACTATTGGATATTTTAGGTATACTTGATTTTTTTTTTGAACTTTGAAGTATCCAAAAAATCCAATTCCAGACATTATCGTAAAAAATTTGATGGAAAAGAATGGGTAAATGGATTCGTACCTTATCGGAATATAAAATTGAATAGAACATTTTCAAATACTCTTAAGAATAAAATAATCGCCAGAATAAACTATCTTTTTAATCAGAGATATATTGCGTGTGAAGAGATTGATCCATATTTTATTAATTATTTTAAATCGAAGGATAAGTGTATTTATAGAAATGGAACTGGAATAAATGTTTAGCATTTATATTTAGATAGACATGTTTGTGTTTCACAATAAAATGTTTTCGTAAGTTTCTGTTTGAGTCAAAGATAAATTATTACAATAGGGTCATATTTTTGAACATCCGCAATTTGTTACTGTAACTGCTTTTTTTTGTATTTCATCTTTATTTAATTAAAAGATCCAAATTCAAAAACCACAAATATTCTACCCGTTTATATAACTTTCTTCAATTTTGTTTACCAATCTTTCGTCGATGTTGTGTTCACACTACTTGGTCGACGACTTGGAGGTAAACCAAATCTGAAATGTGAGTCAATTGAATTTTTTCATTTTTTTTGTGAGTAAATTCATACCCATCTCGATTGATAGCAAGATGACTATTTTTCCTTGTAACAGATTGACAAAGTGGCATCAATGGAACTAACAAGAAACAATTAGATTGTAATTCACGTGGAATATGTCTTTCTCGAGAAGTACAAGTTGGATCAGCTAATGTTCCCCGCCTGCAATAATTTTTGATTTTTTCATTTCTCTTTTTTTTCATTCCGAACACGTCCACACAGATAATCCCTTGTCATGTTCAAAAAGCAGAAAAAGTTTTGGGAAAAAGAAAGAATAAGAAGACGACAAAAATCAGTGTTGCGTGAGCTTCATCATTCAATCAAATGAGGAAGAGTGCCGGTGCCCGAAGGCAAACAACCAGATGATGATAATCCATTTTGGCATCCGACAACCAATTTTTTATTTGGCTCTTTTTTTCTATGTTCTATGGTAAAAGTTTACTAACCTGAAATTATTGACTCCCAAATGTCGTTCCAATGTTCTCCGATAAACAACAGAAACTGAAGGAGATGGTGTGAATCGAGATAATACACCAACATTTGTATGTCTTCTTACATTTGTTAACCACGTCATATCATCTTTTAATGCTCTTCGATGTCTTTTACTCATCCAAAAATATAAGACAGGATTTGAAACAATAGAAGTCATTGCAAGAAAATGAATATTCAACATTTTGAAATACATTTGTCGGGAAATCTGAAAAATCTAACTCAATTTCCTGAAAAAATTATATTAAAAACTCACAAATTTCTGCTGAAGCCAGTTGAAAAACTTCGAATGAGTACCATAATCCTTTGCCAAATTAACAACAGAAATTGGTGTCCAGCAAGTCATGAAGACAATCACCATAAGAATCAACACATACATCACACGACGTTTCCGAACCGCAGTTTGTGCCTGAATTTGTTTTTGTATTAGAAAAAAATACAAAAAAATAGGGGGCACCCGGATTTGAACCGGGGACCTATCGATCTGCAGTCGATTGCTCTGCCACTGAGCTATACCCCCACACGAGAAAGCCGGTTTGCAATTGTTTTGATAAGAAAGACAAACCTGCTGTGCGGCGGTCAACATTGATCCTTCGTCAACAAGCCAATCTGTACGAACTTTTTGTAGTATTTTCCAATAACAAAATGACATAATACAAGAAGGAACAATAAGTTGAATTAGAAAAAGTGATGTTGTGTAAACAAGTTTCGAATATTGATCAGATTGCCAATCAAATTCTCCGCAAAACTGAAAAATAGAAAATCATTGAGTTTGAAAACAAGTTCAAGAAATAAAAACATACGACTTCGCAAAGTGTAACATTCACATGTGCTTTAAGACTTCTCAAATTCTGTGAAGTGGACAATGGATAACTCGCAAGAAAAGCAACACCCCAAGTAATCATCAAAAACATTTTTGCATGTTTTGTGGACCAAGGATCTTTTAATGGGGTTACAATACTTCGATATCGATCGATTGCAATAAAACAAAGAGACCATGATGAAATAAGAACTGAAAAGGCTTGACAAGCTGGAACCATTTTGCACATAAATAATCCAAAAATCCAACGTTTCATGAAAGCAAGAACTGGTGTAATTGGAACCGCAGTAATACAAAGAAGCTGGAAAAAAACATTTTTGAAAGACACAATTGGAATAAAAAAATATTTTTTTCACTAACTAGATCTGAAACAGCCAAATTTATCAAGAAAATATTGGCGACCGATAGTTTTTTGCGAACAAGAATTGAAGCAATCAGTAGACCATTTCCAATAATTCCACCAATAAAAATGAACCCGTAAAATGAAGTATAAGCAATCTGCAAAAAGACATATTTTTTCAGAGATTTGTTTTTTGTTGTTTTTCCAAATTCTCATGTGACCATCAAAAAAAAAGAGCACCTCGTGTTTGACCCTTTGTTTTTTTTCTCCGGGGACTTTCTAAAACTTACAATCGTCTCCCAATAAGTTGTATAATCACCAAATTTGTGAAGTATAACATTAACATCAACACAATGTTCGGTTTGGTTCATTCTGAAAAATGGAATATCTGGAAAAGAACAAATGAAAGACAAATATAAATAAAGATGAAGAAAAAAAGATAGACACGCCCATATTTGTCGAGAATAAGGCAAAACGAAGAGTGGAATGTTAATGGTCATATAAATTTGAAGTGCATATGAACAAAAAAAATAAAATGAGATCAAAAAACACTGAAAATGTCTCTTGGGATCAGTTTTATCAAGTTTCAAACAACATAATGGCAACATTTATCCAGAAACCGACTGTTTAGAATTATTGACAAATTTTCGGATTAGTTTTTTTTCAGAAAAAAAATTCAGGCGTGACATCTAGAAAATATTTGTTGATAAAAAAACTCACATGATAAAATTATTTGGAATATTGTGGCAACAAATTTCTGAAACTACAAAAATGTTCAAAAACAATTATTTAGGGAAAATAGAAACTAAAGAAAAATAACAAAAACAATCTGCAGATGTTTGAAAACATAAAAATTTAATTGACTGAAAACCTAGCAAAAAAATGAGTGAAAAAATGTTCGTTGCTCGAATCGCTCTATAAACTTTACTATCAAGTTTTACCAGGAAGTTTGCCAGAAATTTGTTGTTGTTGTTGTCAAAAAAAGTAGATAACATATACAAAAATATGAAAAACGACTTCCTTTGCAACTCAACTTTTTTAGAGAAAATTTATGATGGCTGCTAGCAAAAAATCACCTGTCTTTTTTTTTTTTGAAAAAAATTCTGAGAAATGAAATGTTTAAAGGTTGAAGAGCGTGAGGAAGAAAAGTACTGAATTAAAATATAGAATTGAAATTCTGGCACTTTCAGATTTTTGTTGACAGATAAGGTCTGAAAAATAGAACGCTCTTTTTTTAAAAAAATCTCTCCAAATATGATCGCCCAAAACTTGATTTTTCATGAAAATGGTTCTGTTTTTTTTTTGGATTAATTGTGAGTCGAACATGTTTTTGAGGGTCGAAATTCACATATAAGTTGTCTGGTACGATTCACACATTCTTCAAAATCTTGCTCGACACTTTAAATTCAACTCTGAAACTCTAGATTTTGAAGAAAAAAGTTATCACATTTTTCAACCCTCCCCCACATTTTTTCTGAAATCTCCAAAAAAATCGACCCGTATAAAAGAAATATAAAAAATGAAAACAAACATTTTTATATCCATAAGTAAAACTCATCTGTCTTTCTTTCTCAAATAAAAAGAAGAAGAAGAAGGAGGAATAAAAATTGAATTTCTTTACTCATCCTCGTATATCTTTCCAATATAAATATAGAAATACAACTTCATCGTTTTGTCGAGTGCTCAAAAAGGTGGATGAAAAAACAGAAGAAGAATAAGAAGGCTCTTCGCTTCTTTTTTCTACGATGAACTACTAAACCAAGACAAAAACAACAAAAACACAAACAACCGAAAAAAAGAAGAAAAAGGGGAACATTTATGTCTTTAAATAGAGTTTGTTTCGAGTTGAAATCGAGAAAAAATTGAATTTAGTTTTATTGAAGATTTTCCAGAATTTTAGAACAACAAAACCTATCTAGATTGAGAGAAACTTGAAATTGAACTAATTTGAAAAAATATTGAAAATGATTTCCTCATTTTGAAAGGAATCATTTATGAAATGAATTTAATTACGTGACCTCATTTTTTTTGTTGATTTTTTGAATTCTTCGAATTATATTCTCATAATTCGAAGTCAAGATGATCTTTTGAACTTCAAAGAAAATCCAAATTTTTCTGAACCTAATTTCCATCCATTTATATGCAAAATTGAAAATTTCAATGACTATTCTGGATCCCTCAAAAAACATTTCAACATAAAAAATAAAAAATAAAAAAAGCTTCAATTTCACCTGTTTGTTATTAGAATAAAAGTTTTTCCAATAATTTCAAACAAACGATTTAATTATAATTATAACGTCTAATCAGATCACAAATTGAAATTGAATGAAAATTTACAATAGAACTTTTATAAATGAAAAAATAACTGATGAATATATTTTACTATAGTCATAATGAAAATGTTTTCAGTTTTTAAGTTTCGTTTTCTGAAAATCATTTCTGCAAAGAAATGTTCCAAGAGTTGCAAAAATGTACTATATTGCAAAAAAGTTGTTTGATAAATGTGCAAAAGTTCAAAAAATAAATTGAAAAATTGCGCGAAATTGCGAAAATTGTGTTGGAAACATTATTAAAACTTTTTATGTATTTAGGTGTGTATTTCGTGTTCCTGATATAAGTTTGCTTTCTTTTCACAAAACAAAATGTCATTACGTTTTCATACACTATTTTTGATTTTGTTAGTTTTCTGAATTTCACTTTTTATTGATATAATTATTTTAAAAGGTTCAATCAGAAATATCTTCGAAAATTATATTTTTGGTATGACTTATTTCAATCGAACAAGCAATAATATTCGAATCCCTAAAGTTTAGTTGTACTTGTTTTTTTCATTAGGCTTTTTTATTATTTCATATTTTTCATCTGAATAATTTTGATGAATGTTCAAAATTCATTTCAGTCTCAAACATCCAATACTATTCAATTCAAAACATCATTTTCGAAATTGGCGCGACAGCTGAATTTTTATTCTCGTTTCTCTGTTCCTCCAAATTTAGCGAGAACTTTTTATCAAATCGAATAATAAAGCTTGTCTGATAAAATACCCTGCAATTACTTGAAATAGAAGGAACTTTTTTTTTCATTCACAATTGATTTTTGTTTTTTTTTCTTGTATTTTTCAATCAATTATCAGTTTATAGTCTGATTTCATTTTTACGACAACAGAAAACAGAAAACAAATGTATCTGGAGTCATAGCAACTGATTTATTGAATATTATAAAGTTTTCAATCTTTATTCATTCTACTAACTTTATAATTAAAGGTTTCCGAAGACTTTGTACTTCCATTTTCATAAATCGAGACAAAACGTAGTATTTTGCTTCATTAATTGTTTTCTTAATTTTCATCATTTATTTGAAAAGTGTATTTAGGATTCTGATAAATTTGAATTTGTTGTTTCTTCGTCAAAAAATTCCGTTAATTCTCATAACATGAAAAAACATAATCATTTATAACGGAGAAGAAAAAATAGAGCAAAAAAACACATAACTATAAATAATTATTTTATTCTCGTTTTTTTCTCCGCGCATTTCTCATTTGAGAAAAAATCGTCACATTAGAATATAATCAGACAAAAGCTCAAAAAGTTTTCAATCACACTTTTTTCTTTGTTTCGTAATATTTTGTTTAACTACATACATATAATTAAATATTATTATGTTTATAGACGTATATATCGATTACCTGTTATTTTTCAGTTTTTCTTTTTTTCTCGTCCGCCTCAGAAAATTTGATTATATACATATTTTCAAGTTTTTTTGCAGTTTTTCTTTTTTTTTGAAAATGGGAGCAATGTGTTCGACGGAAACTTATGCATTGGATAAAGAAGCATTTAAATTACAAGCGGAGAAAAATCGATCGATTGATGCAGACTTGGAGAGAGATCGGAAACAAAAAATATTGAAATTATTGATTTTGGGTTAGATTTTCAAATTTATAAAAAATTCGGACTGATTGATAGATTTTCAAATTTATAAAAAATTCGGACTGATTGAATTTTTAAAGAAAAATATTTTGGAAAATAGGTAAAGTTGAAAATTTTGTGACACAAATACATTAACCAGTAATTTTTTTCAAACTTTTTCATATAGTCCAATCTCAAAAATATATAGAATTGTGAGGTCCAACGGTTTTGTAAGCTGTTTCAACAAAATTCAGAAAATTGGAACCGGTTCAGAGTTGTATTTTGTTTTTTTTTCACCACGATTCAAAAACAATTTTTCCTAAAAATCCATTATTATTATTATTTTAATTTTTGATCTCATTTCTGGAATTTTAGGCCCTGGAGAATCGGGAAAATCAACAACAATCAAGCAGATCAAGTTTGTTTCTATATAATTTGTTTTCAAATTTTTAATTATTCAATTCAGAATCATTCATGATGCTGGTTATTCTCATGAGGAAAAAGTGCTTCGAAAATATGGTATTCTAATGAACATATTAGAAGGTGTTGATGAACTTCACACAATAACAACCAAATTAAACTTACAGTATTCAAACCCACTCTCATTTGTAAGTCTCCAAGGAATTTTGAATTTCTGAGAATTAACAGAACAATAAAATTAATTAATAGAAAAAATATAATCATTTTTTTATAGGATCATCTACAAGAAGTACGACAATTTATTGAAAAATTCAAAAAAGCAAAAACTGATGGAGAACAAAACCTTGCACCTGAAGTGATTGAAGCTATTTTTAAATATAAAAAAGATGAAACAATCAGTAAAATGTTGAAAGAAAAAACAGTTTATAATATTGATGATTCAACTATTTAGTAAGTTCTCAAGAATGTGAAATTTGATTTATAAAAAAGAGATTTTTACAGTTTTCTGGATAATTTTCCTCGAATAATAAGTGATGATTATATTCCAACAGAAGAAGATATTTTAAAAAGTAGAGTTGCGACTTCAGGAGTTGTACAGTATAAAATTGTTCTGAAAAACTTCAACTTCAGGTGTGTATTTATTATTATTTTTGTTTTATAAAAAATAACATTTTTTTCCAGAATTTTCGATGTTGGAGGGCAGCGAGCACAGCGTCGAAAATGGCTTCACGTTTTTGACGATGTTCATGCTGTTCTTTTTATCACTTCACTTTCGGAATACGATCAAGTTTTACGTGAAGATGAATCTGTGGTAATTGGAAAATAATTAAATTTTTTGCATTCCTTTGCACTAATTTTTCAGAATCGAATGAAGGAATCATTGAATTTGTTCGAAAAAATCTGCAATGGAAAATATTTTTATAACACGGCGATGATTCTATTTCTGAATAAAATTGATTTATTCGAAATGAAAATCAAGCATACAAATATTAATGTTGCGCTGACAAGTTATAAAGGTTAGTGTTTTTTTTAAATAAACAATTAAAGAATAATTATTTCTTGTATGGCATTTTTCCTGACTCATACATATTTGTTCAGTAAATTTTTGTCAGAAAACTAATTGACGTCAATGAGTTGACTCACTTATAATTAGATGAGTTCGTGCATTTTTGATGATTAGTTGAACAAAACAAACACACATAAACTTTTATTTATCATTTTTTATTGGATTCGAAAAGAAACTGTGATAACTTTAGGTGCGCAAGAAAAAGAACCTGCTTTGGAGTATATTCGGAAACGTTTCACTACATTAAATAAGAATAAAAAACGAACAATTTATACACATGAAACATGTGCAACTGATACACAACAAATTCAGGTATATTTTATTTTCAATCAGATTTTTGAGAAAAACAATCAAATGTGTTCAGGTTGTTATTGATTCAGTGATTGATGTTGTGATTCAACACACAATGCAAAAAGTTGGAATTCAGTAGAAGGATTTGAAAATTTTAAAAATTATGCTCAACAATTTTTCACTTATTATTTGAAAAAAAAAATAAAATTTTTGAACAAAAGCAAAACTAGTAACAACCGAACAAAAAGTCAAAATAAATGCAATCATCCATAAAATCGTTGTCATTATATGGATTGTTATTGAGAGGTATACTTTCCCCTCCAACAAAATATTACGGTAGCCTCTCCCTCTCTCTCGATGTCTTCATTTCAAAATCTATACATATGTGCACGGTAATTTTTTTTCATATTCAATTTTGAATAGACTAATTAGCTAAAAGAAGAGCTAATGGTGACATATGTTTAGTAGAAGCAAAAAGGCATAGTGTCTCGGCTTTGAAGGATAATCACAAGGCATGTAAACATATACCGTATGTTCGAGGTTTAATTGCGCAACTAATTCCGAAGCAAAAAATAATACTGTGTATCATTTTCGAGACAAAAATATTTAGTTACGTCAAAAAATTGGGGAGGATTACTGTAATACGATAGGTGTTGAGTAACTGAAAACAGTTTTTGGCTGGAAAATGTGAAAATAGCCATATTAGGCCAAGAGCCCAAAAATTTGAATCAGATTTGAGAAAAAACTTTTTCAGTTTTCATTATTTGGAAAACATATTACTTTTCACGAGTTTGGAATTTTATCATTTTTTTTTCTCACTCTAGTTTTCACCTAGAGTATTCTCCCTAAAACCCCATTTTCCAAAAATTTCAATTACGCTGAAAGCTAGCAAATATTCAACTCTGCTAAATATACACATATATATACAAACTATCAAATTGCCCACTTGCTTGCACATCCATCAATATACATATACATTGTAAATATAAAGAATAGATGGTGTCAAAACAATTAAAATCAACACCTATTTACACACCATTCCAAACTACCACCCGCCGTGACTACAAGCCATGACCCGTGTAACAAGAAGATGGAAGACACAATTAATTGGTCACTATTAACACTTCTATTGTTCTTCATTTTTCTCGTGAATCAATCTGGGAAGATATTTCAATTAGTCGAACAAATTCCCGGAAAAAACATTTTGTTTTTACACCTGTCTTATTTTGTGAATAGACATTTTATCAGATCAAATCTCAAGCTGTGGCTCAAAAACAGTTATTGTTTCGAGGTGTCAGATTCTTATCACAGTGACATTTTTCACAGATTTGAAGTGCTATAAATTGTGTTAGAACCAGGTTTTGAAATTTCAAAAAAAAAACGTAAATTTTGATGACGAAGTGGTACAATTTTTTCGGTGATCTACTTCAATTCAGTTATACCAGTTCGTTTCAAAAATATTCTGTGAAGTATTTTTTTAAAAATAAAGTTGAAATATTGAACCACATCCAAACAAAGCACAATGATCACCCCAAATTTAAAAAACAAAACTTTCATTTCTAACCTCTCCCCCCCCTTTTTTTATATTAATTCATTTTCAATCTACAGTAATCAATTAGCGTGTCTGTTTTTCTAAAAAGGTGTCGTTAATGGACTGAATGATAGTATTATTTGTTATCTTCTACCGTAGTATCATTTATTCGAATCGCGTTAAATTAGACGAAGGTCGTTATGTAAGACAGAGTGTAAGACAGATTAGTCGAATTAAGGGTATCTGTTTTTGAGTGTCGTGTGGGAATCTTTCTAAATTAATATATTAGATATTTAGATTATTATAAAACACCTTACACAAAATTTTCTTTTTTTACGGTTATTTTCCCGGGCGGCAAAACAAAAAGAGAGAAAATAACCATGTTTTTAATCCTTTTTCACTTTGTTTTTCCAACACCTACAATTAAAAAGCATAAAACATATGCATCCAGCTGAGAGGAGGAAGCGTTAAGTCAAATTCTCGTCTCAAATTTCAGGGGCGCCCTTTAATTATTCTTGAAATCGGGTTTTTTCCTGGCTAAAGGTCATATTGTAGTCCGAGTTGAACGAGCTCTCTGTTCAATTATTCAATTGGAATTCATCCAGGTATTTTAGCTGACTGCCTGACTATGCTCAGCGCCCATGCTTTTTGCTCACTCAGTTTAATGAGCGTATGTAATTCGACATGATGTCTCTTCTCTTTTGATGTGTGTGTAAATACATCCATCCATATATGAAAGGTATGATGATACTACGGTAAGTATGACGAGAAAAAAAGCAATTTGATCTGAAAGAACTGAACAAAATATTTTTGTTGAGTAATGTTGTCAAATAAGAACAAATCCGAATAAAAATTGCCTTGACAAATTGTGATATTCTGAGAAGTTTCTCAGATAGTTTACATTTTTAAACAATACAATCGGGTTCAAGCACTATTCAATAATAAATTGCGCAATACAAAACAATTTATAATGTAAACTATGTTTTATTTCGTCTTATTTATCAGAATCGGAAACAATAAAATTATGGAATCTTGGGGGAATTTTGGAAGAAAAGAGGAGATTTTGTACATTCAAAAATTGAAATGAAAAAAAAACTGCTGAGTTTCAGGTTGGCAAAAAGAAAAGTTTTAAAAAAAATTAAAGTAAAAATGAAAAAAAAACTGAAGATCTGAAAAGGACCGGATGTGACTATTCTGGTTGGGACAATGGTTCGGATGAAGATGTGGTATGATGAAGAGAGGGTGAACTACTTGGTGTATCTTCTGATTTTGTTGGCGATGAAGTTTGTGAGCAGGGAGAACATTGTGAAGGGCTTACTTCGGATTTTAGATTTAAAATTTCGTCGATGGATAGTTTTGTGTGACTAGGTTTTGGGTCATCTTCTTTGTGACTCGTGTTTAGATTATTATGTTGTTGCTGTTGCTGTTGTTGTTGTTGATTTTGCACCATTTGTTGGAACATTTGAGAAAATTGGAAAAATGCTGGATTAAACATGAGCAATGGATTTGTCGCAAATAATTGATCAAACGGCGGTTTCAAATTTGGTGGAAGATTTGGTCGAAGTGGGAATAACATTGATGGCTTGGAACTCAGATCTTTTGGCTCATCAATTGGACTTGGTGAATCAGTCATTGAATCATCGAAATCATCTTCGGAATCAGATAAATCAGATGATGTTTTCTTCAATTCAACCCCAATAATATTCGACCTGAAAAAATGTTTTTTTTCGTGTTGTTGGTTAACCATTAATAAATACTCTGGTGTCATTTTCGACTTAACTATACATCAAGGTTGAATTTGAAACTAATCTGCCTTCGTAAAATTTTGTTTTTAAATAAAAAAACTCACTTATTTTTTGCAGCTGCTGCTCGATCCCGTTGCCTTCGATTTTTAAACCAATTACCAACTTGCATCGCTGTGAGACCAGTCGCATTTGCCAATTCTTTCTTTTTTGCCGGATTCGGATATGGATCCTTCAAATACCATTCACGCAACAAACTTCGAGTTCGCTCCTGAAAATGTTATTGTTAACATTTATTTGTTTTTCTTTGATATTTAGAGGAATTTGCGAAATTCTGAAATGGACTCACTTTGAAACAGTGTGTTTTTTGTTCACCATCCCAAATTGTTCTTGGCATTGGAAACTTCTTTCGCACACGATATTTGTCGACTGCACATAGTGATCTAAAAAAAATACAAAATGTTATTTTATTCGAATAATTATTCTAACAGAAGGCAAATGGTGTCAAATTGGTGTGTAGCCATTATTATTATTTTTGATGTCAATTAGCAATGATTTACACATACGCTAATATGTATGTGGCGGGTTTGGCTTTTGATGAATTGAGGAGGTTGAGAGGTACTGTAGATATGATTCTATTCAATTTAACCCCTTGGCGCCAAAAAATAAAATTCAAAAATCATTTCGGCGGCGACTCAACAAAAACAAATAGATATTTAGTTGTTATATATAATAATAAATGAATGAATGCGGCTCAATTGTTTACATTCCCTTCCCAGATTACTGTAATCAACTCACTTTCCACGATTCTTTTCCTGTTCTCGATAATGCGCTTCATGCCACATTTCTTGAAGTTTTGGATGTGATTTTTGTGAAAATTTGTTATTTTCTAGAATCGCATAAAGTTCTCGAAAGTTGCCCATATGAAAGCAAACCAATGCACGAGCTCTTAAAACAACTTCATTTGATACAACATCTTGTGCTTGAGCCGGTGGAATTGTCCAAAGAAAACGAGCTAAACGATCGACATCTCCTGATTCTTCAAGTTGTTCACACGTTTTGACAATCTGCAACAATTGGGAGGATTGGATATTAAAATGAAATGAGATTATGTGAAACACAGAGAGAAGGGCTCTTTGTTGGCCTAAATTGGATTTTGTTTATGATGCGATGTGAGAAAGAGATTTTTTCCGAGAAGAAGGAAAGAAATTGAGACGAGCAGGAAATTTGATTTCGCTGCGATTGAACTTTTGAAGTCGATCTTCTTTTTTTTTCATTTTGAAACCAATATCAATAACATATCTATCTATATATCTATAATGCCTTTCATATTATATAAATATGAAAAAACATTACATCGAGAAAAGTTTCATCAAAAAGTGATTCAAATATTGACCAACCCTATCCACCAAAAAATGTATATATTTATACTAATAATACAAATGTATGTAATAAAGCAAAAAATAATGATGATGTTGATGACTGTTATTATTATCATTAAAGCGCTTTTTGTATTTGGTTGATGAGTAATTTGACATTTTAGGGTGTCGCGAACGATTTTGCGCCAACATGAAACAAAAGAAGCGACGATTTTGCCTTTTATGAATCACAAACACACTCGATTCTTTTTTCTTGGCGCAATTCTTCTTTTTTCTTTTCAAATATTTCAGCGCGGTTGCGGTTGGGGTTGCTTTTAATCCTATCAAATACAGTAATTGCGAATGATATGTGATGTGATATTTGTTTTACAAGGCCATGAATGTTTTTCGAACGTTAAATTTCTTATAAAAAGTATTTTATTGAAAAGACAGCAGATGAGAGGGATCTCTTAAAATTTCATATTTCTAAAAATAAGTTTTTTTTACCAAAAATCTTTTTTTTCCACTGATTCAAAAAACTTTCTGTCAATGAAGTCATAAAAAATTTAGAATTGTTTAAAATATCGAAATTTAAAAGGACCCCACAAGAGCCTCTGTCAATTAACTAACCTGATCACTTGTTAAATTCGAAGTTGTTGGTGAAGTTGGTGGTGGAAATAGATTGGGAGCTGGTCCACCAGAACCATTGGCTCCTAATAAATGTGACATATTTCCCAATTGGGACCATACTTTTTGCAATTGTTCAGGTGTGAACATTTTGTTGTTGTTGACTTTTCAAAACATAAACACGACCCAAATCAAACCAAAACAAATCAAAATAGAATAAAAATTGATATAGATAAATTGAAACTCGGAAAAAACGACGAAGACTCAATCAAGTATTATTTTATGTGGTGTGGTGTCTGTTCAATACAATGATATGGGGGCGTGGTCGACGATCAAGACTATTCCTATTTGTTGACTCCGCCTATTTTTGTGGGAAGATGGCTGCGCAGAAATGGAAGAAGACGACAAAAAAATGGAAGAAGAAGAAGAAAGAAGAGGAGATGATGAAAAATGAAGAGTGAGCGAGTCTCTTTTCGGGTTTGTTTTTATACTATTAGCTGATATTTAGATTGATTGAGAAACGAAAGACAGATGAGATGAGAAGAAGCAAAATGAAGACAACAAAACTTCTAATGAGCGCGGTTTTGGTAGCGGAAAATAAATGTAACTTATATTGGAACGGGTTTATTTTTCGAAAATTGAAATATATTTTTTTCAAAATACATCTATTCTCGGGTACAAACGATATATACCTTATACAAAATGTATTTTTCAAACTATTTTCAGCTCTTTGTAAGCATCCACCGTAACCCAAAATGTCTTCGTCTTTAATGAATTACTTAATAGACCGATCTGTCAATACCACTTACACTTCTTCTTTGTTTTTCTCGTTCTTCTATTTTTCATTTTCAATTTCAATGCCATTACAAACTTGTTGTCAAAATAACACTAAAAGTGTTCGCTTTTTTCGATTTGGTGTCAATACTGGAAAATAATGAAGACCTTGACCAATACTTAACGCGCGTTGCGGTGATAGATACAGTAGGATTAAGATATCCCCATATCTAACAGAACTAGAATATTATTTCCAATTATTGATGATCAAAACTTTACGATGATTTTATATTGTTTCGTTAATTTTCTTTTATTATTACAAAATAAACAAGCAATAAAAATAACAAGTGCAACATCTGAACTCTCAATTATCTTCCATCTTCCACTAATCCGATGTGTTTTTCAAGTAGCAATGAATGGCGTAATATTTGGATACCATTTAAAGAGAACGAAAAGCAATCCTTCGAGCACATCTTCTTCCCGAAAAAACACGAATTACGTAATCGCAGATGACTCTTCTCTTGTCTTCTTTACTAATTGCTTCTCTTTCCATTTTAAGGAGTCATGTGTGAGAAGAAGAAAAGAAAACGAAGTAACTCAAACCGTTTTGATTTGTATCGAGTTACTTGACTTGGGAAACAAAGAAGTACTGTAGCAAATGAGCACAGATTGTTTGCTTTTCGAATGATCGGGGGCATGATTGTTTCTTGGGTTCTATGTAGATACAAGATATAAATATATGTGTTCACAAATTATAAATAGTTAAATTCCAAAAAATGTTGATTTTATGTTGGATTTTAAATTAAAAAAAAATAGTGTTCATGATGATCGAACTCCAATCTGAGGAGGTCTCGATCTCAATTTGCATACCTAATCATCATCATCTCAATTTACACCACTTAACTCATACACCAAATATTCAAGGACCATACAAGGTAAACGATACAAAAAATCACCAACTACTACTTTTATTAACATAAGTCAAACAAATAATCGACGAGTCTCTGCTACACTGACATAAATAGTTTTTCTCCAAGTGTGCTCAAAGTATTTGTGCGCTAAATGACAAAATATTAGTGTTATAGATAGATACGGGGGACCCCAATGATTTTGCTTAATCCCAAATACATAAACTTCCGGTGCTCTTTTCTACTTCTCAAGAAAAAGTATAAATGAAAGTATTATAAAGGAGTCCAACTGTGAATACAATGGAAAAATGAATAGTTTTTGGAGTGAAACATTTGTTGGGTGCACTTTTTGGGATCCATGAATAGCGAGAAAAAAGAGGAAGCGTTTAAATTTCAATTTTTTCAGGGAAGAATTGAGGGGAAAATAATATTTCCACAGTAATCGGTAGATTTGTCAACATTGTCAAATCAAGATGTCAATTCTCTATTGTTGTCATGTCAAATTGTTTCACAGCTTGATATAACGTAATTTCTTATGATCAGATAAAACATTGATTGTTTTCTTCAAAAAAAAATGAACTTTTCTTAAAAGTTATAATTTTTGGAATCTTTTTTGAATTCAAATTTTGAATTTCAGTCTATTGAAAACATCACTGTACAAAGAATGATCTTTATTCGAATTCAAACAAAAATAAAGACAAAAACATAAATTGATTTTTGCGGATGTTCGCACACGAATTTCTATTAATGTGTCAACCCGGTCTATTATTTCAACTGTAATTGAATGCTCATCAATTTTATGTTTTCCTTTTTCTTGTTCTACTTTATTTTCTCTTTCAATTCTATGATGATGTATAGAAATGTGCTCCTACACCACTTCGCGGCTCTTAAGACAAATAGAAAAAGAGCGAGACAAGTGTGTACTACTATTGCTACCGTATCTTTTCTCATTGCTTTTGCTCACTCACAAAACTTGAGCCGGTTCACATTGCCTGCTATTGTGATGATAAGATTGATACTGTGCGCGGCGCTCTTCTTTTCCCATTAGCTTCTTCATCTTTTTTCATCTTGTACTCGCCTCAAGTACTCCGCCTTGTTCGTTGACACTTGTTTGTTTGACAAGGTGATAAGGACCTTGTCACGGGGCCAAAAACATTCTTTGAACATATCGGCTTTTGGAAATTATGAAAATTATCATAATTGCCGGAAAATTCTAACTGGATCACGTGACGTCGAACAAACTATTTGAGGTCTTTTTAACTACTCATTAAAAATCATTTTTTTGATAAATATTTTACAAAAAAACAAAGATTTATTTCTGTCCCAAAGTCAGTTATGATTCATATTCCTTTCTCATTCATTCATTCATGAAAGAAAACTTCCTACTTTTTGCCGCCACTGAAAAAATAAAGAAACAATTGACAAAGCAAAAGCGGTCATATTATTGGCGGCAACAAGGGGACCCACCGGAAGTTCTATTATTACACAATAGAATCCAAACCACCGACGACGAATAATAAGCTATATACCTTATAAAAAGGATACTGTAGTTTATTTTTATTGCAAAAAAATAACAAAAATAATAATTTATACAAAAATCCAAACAAGAAGAGTGAAAAGAAGAACAGAGAAAGAAGCAACAGTTTTTGTAGTTGAACTTGTCGTCGTTTGAACACTGCTTGATGTTGTTGTTGAAGTTGTCGATGTGGAAGTTGTATTTATGAAATTATCCGGAACAAACAATCTATCATTATAAGTTAGAAGAAGATCTAAAATAGCGCCATTTGTCCAACCAAATCCATCTTGAACATCATATTCTCCACCTGATCCTGGTTGTGGATAACTTCCAATCACATTATACTGCAAAATACTTATAACATGTTTGTTTGCTACAGTAATCCAATTCTAATTATCCACCAATCTGTCAGTTTCTATTCAATGCTACTTACTATGTACACGCGTGTGAAAAGAGTTGTTACTAAATAAAAACATGCACAAATTAGCATAAATGCTCAGCGCGACTCAAGTGGAATGTGACATTTGGTGTGTCATCAACCAAAATCTGTTCTAGGCAAGAAAAAAGTGGGTATAGAAAAAGCATGTGAGATTACTGTAGATTGGCTCGTGTTTGTAAATTGAGCTGATGTAAAAAATTGAGTCATCCTAGATTTTTATCTAGATTACACCACAAATATTATTATTTCTAAATAGTTATTTAGAATTTTCATGAGTTTCAAAAATAACCGGAGGATATCAGATAATGTTTTTTTGAAAATTTTCTCAAGCTGAACCGAGTCAATTTTTTGCCAAGATTTTTCAAACGTCTTTTTTTTTCTGAAAAATAAGGTCGGACACCTCGGGTCACCGACAAAAACAAAACAAAAACAAATACAATTCAGTCTTCTAATTTCATAAGTATCACTTGACTAAAGCGGTTCTTCTTTTCTCTGCCATTGTTTTTTTGTGTTTTACAGTATTGCGTTTTTCGCGCGCGCGCGTAAGAATTGAGGTCTTGATTGGCACCACTTATCGTTTGACTGACCTTCTTCAATACAATACATACCTTCATTTAATTTACCTTGTTATATCAATTCAGCCGTGTAATCGGTAGGGTGCGCGAGAAAAAAAAAACAATAAATAAGGGACTACTTAACTATCTAAATACTACTGTAAGCGTGTCACCTGTCATATTCATAGATAGATAAGTTAATCCATCCGAATCAGATAACATTATAAATCATCTGCTCTCAATTCTACCACCCAACAATTAGACAAGGTTTACATTAGATGACATTTTATGATAAGAGGGTGCAAAGTGGCGTAATAAATGTGTTATTTAGATATGCGGGACAGCTTAACTCAATCTTCTTTTCTAGACATACATTTTCACACGAAATATCCTCCGACTACAGTAGTCCGAAAAGCAATTTAACATAATCTACATATGTGTGCGTGTGAAGTGAATTTACATAAGATTATTATTACGATGACAGAATGATGGAGCCAGCGAATAAAAAAAGATTTTCTGGGGTTTTCACTTACCTTCTCCCACATATGTCCAGTTTCATAAAACACTTTGAAATTTCCCAAAACCCATTTTGATGCAATTTCGAAACCCTGCAAAAAGATTGATATGTTTTTTGGATCTTGAAGAAATCACAGCGGGGCGTCAAACGTAAAACATCTTGTTTACACATTTGTCGGAATTGTTTGTAATACAAAAGTGTGTTCACAGTCAGGTGTCAAGACGCTGTGAGCAATTTGGGAAAATTAGAAAATGGGAAGTCTTATATTGAGAAGAGATGCATGCGATCAAAAATGGCTGTGAAGTGAGAAGTTGTTGGGGACCAGAAATGGAACTGTGTGATTTATTGAGATATCTAAATTGAACCACATAAAGGAATGAAAAAAAATGTTTTTGAAACAATTATGAAAAAATCCAAATAGTTTTTAATGCTCCAATTTAATCAGAAGAGATAAATTCAAAAATCCTATCCTATTTCTGGTCGGAATTCGTTTGAAAATTTTGCAATAATTTAAATTTGTAACTATTCATTATGCTGCTTTTTGTCCACAATTTGTATGATTAATAATGGAATCTTATCATGTTTTATAGTAATCTTGTTTTAAGAAAATCGAGGTTCTTTTCTAAAAATGTACACTAATTACCAGTTTCCATTAATTTGTCGGTCATACTCTTTTTTCAAAAAAACAAATAAACCATCAATTTGATTGGCACAAATCGATTAATCTCCAAGTGTGTTCACACTATGGTGTCAAAAACATGTCAAATTTCACCCCTACTCTTGTTAATTGTTTTTTTCTACTTCTTCCCGAGTTCTAGAGATTGCACAGGTGTTTGCACCAATTGGTGTCAAACAACATTACATATTATGGTGTGATATTGTATGTTCACACTTTTTCCTTTACCTGATCCTGCATTTCGGGATTTGCCGATTTTCGAAGTCCTTCAATAATCATGTGATTGTTTGGACTCCAACCATTTGGAAAATCCCATTGTTCTTCGGAGTTTTGAATCATTGAAGTTGGAATTCCAGATGGATATGTGAATGCTCCCATTCTCTAGAAACGATGATAAATTAATTCAAAATTTTTGTTAGAAGTTTAAACTTACATCCATATAATCAAAAGTTTTCTGAACAATACCAGTATTCATAGTATTATAGCAATTTGTGAACAATGGAACGGCGGTGGAAGTATAGAAATTAGCATTGTGAGATTTGCTACGAACATTATAATCATAGAATGTTCCATCTGTTTTATTATAGAAAACATTATGAACAGAGTTTCTATAAAAATCAACAATTTTGATCTCGAAAAGATTTTTAAATTTTACCTAAAATCAGCCCGTCTACTTCGGAATGTTTCAGAATTATCCATATCTCCAACTTGTTCATATAAATATTCCAAAATATCCATATTCCAACAAACAAGACCATTCAAATCCACAGGAATAACATTGGTTGTCTCAATTGTTGAAATTGTCAAATGATCAGAAAACCATCTTGTCGAAAAATCCCATCCCGATTCGGCGGCACTTGCAATATCTTGATAGAATTGTTGTTGTCTTGCTGTATCATTTCCAAACTTTGCCGAATTTTCAGTGTCAACTCGATAAGATTCTGGTCGTGGAACATTGCTAGCAGTTTTGTATTGGTATAATTTATATGTTTTGTTATCCATTGTCACATTAATCATTCTATTTTGATCCCAGAAATCAAGTTCTTTCTTAAGAGTTGGCAAAAGTTCAGCGATAAAATCTTTATCATTTGTAGCCTCGTATAATTCATAAACCATTGCTGACAAAAATGGTGGTTGACTTCGTTGAAGATAATAAACACGGCCACCATTTGGTACAAATCCATGACTGAAAATTATTGATTGATTGATTGATTGAGAAACTAGTCAAAAACTAACGTGTTAACCATTGTTGCCAAATTTCGAATCATTGATCTTGTTGTATTATACATTTCTGAAGCAATCAAACCTTTCACAATCCAATAAGCATCCCAATAATAAAATTCTCTGAATCGACCACCAGGAATAATAAAATGATGTGGAACATATAAAAGTGAATATCGTGAATTATGTTGTTCAATTGATGGATCAATCTGATTATTACATTGGAATTTGAAGGTTCATTTAAACTCACTTTTCTACACAACTGTTTCCAAATTCCATTCAACTTATAAGCCCATTCTCTCAATTGTGGATCTTTTATCGTTGCCAATTTTTCTGGTTTTTCTTTCCAATCATCTGGGACACATTGAATCAATTCAGTTCCCGCAGCACTGCAAAAAGTTCTATTGGTTTACTGAAACTTGTTGAAGAAAACCTGAAATATTGATCAATGAAGGTTTGCAAATCTGTCTTGTTGATTTTTTCCGGAGCAGTCGAATTTTGAAATTTCAAATTGAACGCGTTCAAAACATCTTCTGAACAACAAAGTAAAATACAAAAGTATTAAAAGCAGCTAATCAGTTGGAACGGATTTTCTTGAAATTCAGAAAGATAACGAAAGCTCAAGATAAGAACTACGTTACAGTTAAATAAAAAATAAAACCTCATTTTCAATTAATTAGATGTCTTTAAAGATAAAAATCAGTCGAAACTATTTTTTCCGCATTGTTTTTGAACTGACTATTGAGATAACGAGAAAATATCAAACGGAAAACTGTGAAATCAGCTTAAAATACATTTCAAACTGATTATCTGTTCTTAAAACGTGGCATACGTGGATTTTGTTTCATTGGCATGTCAACAAAAGTTTTAGAATCATTGTAAAGTTGATGATAATTGACAGCTTCAAGAATCGGGCCTTCACAATAAATGAACCTGAAAAGATATATTCATTAAAGATATATTCATATATTATACTTTAGAGGAACTTATTGAATGACTCACGAGTTATTTGAATTTGTAGAATCACAAACTGGTACCTGGAAATATAAAATGAATGAGGAAATCAAATCAAATCAAACTATAATCAAATTATTCTCTCACCCGTGCACAAAATGCAGTCGAATAAATTAGAAATAAAACGAATATAGGAATCATACCTGGAAAAAACAAAAAAAAATTGAATTTTTTCCGAAAGAAAAAAGTGTCAGATTTCAGAACATTTGTCAAAATAATATTACATTTTTTCTTTAAACTTTCTTTCGGTTTTTTAATAAAATATAACATAACAGAAAAAAAAATGGAAAGAGAGAGAGAAACAACATTATTTTCAGCACTTTGAAGGAAACAAACGATTTTCGCGTGTTGGAAATGTGCTTTTTGGTTAGTATATAATTATAAATTGAACTAAAACACACTGCGATTCGGCGAAATTCGAGCAGGTGGTTGAAGAAGAAAACTAGGAGCTGATAACATTTTTTTGAATTAATCGTCTTTAAAAATGAAATAAAGCGTGACAAAAATGTGATAACCAAAGAAGCATAAAAATGTTTAGATTTTTGGAAAATGCAAAATGATTTAAATGTTCAAAAATCATGTGAAATTTTATTTGAATACTAGGAAAACATCGATTCCAGGAATTCAAAATTTGGGTTTTTTCTGTTCAAAATTTCATTGATAGAATTGACAAAAAATGAAATAATAAAAGACTTACAGATATGGGATATTTTGAAATATCTCATTTTTAGGAAATGAAATGATATATATATATATTAATGAAAAACGTGAACTATGAAATTTGGGAGCAAATATTTATTATTTTTATTGTTTTTTGATAAGCAGATTTTTCTCATATTATCGCGATTTGAGCACAAAAAGTTACTTGTGCGTTTTTTAAAAATACTGCAGTCTAGGAAAAAAAACAAATTCTCCGGAACATCCAGTATATGGGATGTTTTTACGTTTTTGCTCAATTTCAGACTACGGTGGCCCCATTCAATCTCAAATATTTCAGGATTTTATAAAATGAAGAGAATCCAGGAAAATTATATCTCATTGTTTCTTTTATTTTCATTCATATTATGTTTTATTTTATTTCATGCTAAATTTGATTTCATTTTATCCAAACAATTTTTTATTTCTAGTTTTTCTACAGATTTCATCGACGATAATGTGGAAATTTCAATCAAAATTTTATCAAAAAATGGTCAAAATGAAAATCGATCGATAATTTCGAAAATATTTGAATTTTATCAATGAAGACTTTGTAGAATTCTACCAAATTATTATTTTCAAATTCTAATCAATTTTGTTTTATTGACTTTTTCATCAATTTTTCCTGAAACATTCATTGAAACGAATGAAAAATCAGCAAAGCAATTGAATTTTTCATATATCAAATGATTTTTCAAATTTGGAAGATGATCTAGCTATTTTTCTGATTTTCCACTGTTTCCCTCAATTTTCTAATAAAAATGCTCCGAGTTCAACAAGAACAAGAACATATTTTTCTATTTACATATTTACGTGCATTGCGCAACATTTATGTTTTTTATCAAATGTTTCGCTCATTCTTATCACCTTAATTGTCTTTCCTCTTTGAACTTTCAAATTATTATCAACTACTTATTATTATTCGATCATAATTCGAAAAATGATGAAAAAATTTGTGTTTCTAACACTATTTCTTGTTGTTTCTCTCGTTTTGACTGAAAATGAAGAGCAGAATCCACACCTCAAATATTCTCAAGAGATCAATGAAGGGTAAGTTGAAAGTGAGCAATTATTTTTTGATAATATTGATACATTTCTGATACAGAGCATTCACTGGATATCTCGAGTTTTTGAACAATCAAAAAATCAAACTTTGGACCTATTCAATTCTATCGACAATTATAATTTCGGCTGCTCCATTTCTAGTTTTATTTCTTATTCCAATTCAAGATAATACATCTGAATCAGGTCCACTTTTAAAAGTTTTGCTAGCTTTTGGTTCTGGCGGACTTCTTGGTGACGCATTTCTTCATTTAATTCCACATTCAACCCCGAAATCTCACGGACATTCTCATAATGAAGGAGAACATATTCATGATTTAAGTGTTGGTGGATGGGTTCTGGCTGGTATTATAACATTTTTGATTGTTGAAAAAATGGTTCGAATTCTTCGAGGAGATGAACAGAATCATGGACATTCTCATGGCAACAAAAAAAGAAGAACATAGAGAAATTATAAAAGCAACCGCATATTTGAATTTGGCAGCTGATTTTGCACATAATTTCACTGATGGATTAGCAATCGGTGCATCTTTCATTGCTGGTACAACTGTTGGAATCGGTAAGATATCTCGATCAACAACATATTTTTTGTTATTTTATTTTGATCCAAGCTTTTATTCTCTAGAGAAATATTATGTTTGCAGTAACAATGATCACAGTTCTCATTCATGAAGTTCCACACGAAATAGGTGATTTCGCAATTCTAATTCAATCTGGTTATTCAAAACGAAAAGCAATGATGATTCAATTAGTCACTGCAATTGGAGCACTTTCTGGATGTATTATTTGTCTTTTAGCAGCTGATTCAGATATTTTAACTGATTCCACTTCAAGTTCTTGGGTTTTGCCATTCACAGCTGGAGGATTTATTTATATTGCCACAGTTTCAGTTCTTCCAGAATTATTGGAAAATAGTTCAGCAATTCAAACAATTAAAGAATTGGTTGCAATAGGAACCGGCATCTTTATGATGTATCTAATCTCAGTTTATGAATAACTTCTGGTTGTTTTTTGAGCCAAGTAAAATATTTTGAAAGTATTAGAAAACTATACGATTTGTTTAATCCAATTCATAAATTCTACCGTAATCCTTATTGTTGAAAAATACTGGAATGAATAGAGGCTTAATTCGATATTATTTATTAGTCAGGGGATTACCTTTCTCTGCGTCTCTCTTTTTTGATCATACTTCCATTATCATTATTATTCCATCTCTAATTGAAGGTTTTGCTTCGGAAAAGCGGCTATTTCTTGATATTCACCCACCAATATTATTTCTTTTTTTTCGTATTTTTGTTTTCAAAACAACTATTAGAAAAACATAGTCCAATTTCTAATTTTGCTCATTTTTTTCAAAATTTTCAAGTTATGAAAGTACACCCCCACTCATTTCAGACATCGAATTCAAAAAGACAAATTTAATTATTACTTAAATATTGAGTGCTTGAAAAACTTTTATTTTTGAAAATATGTATAGGACAGGATATTTCATAATCATCTTGCCGAAAAGTTCACGATGATTTTCAAAACATTTTTTGTTGAATTTACCCTCCTCAATGTCAATATTCCAAAAAATCGTTTCTAAATTATTATGTTTATAGATACGTCACAGATTTAATTCAACATTTCAAGAACTCATCTAGCATGTATCTTATTCGTTTTTCTTTTTTTTTCATTTGGTTTTTTCATTATAATTAACATGAGTTTCCTCTTGACTACCTCCACCTACCAACCAACCAACGCTTCAATCGATTCTCAAACAAAAACCATTCTTTTTTTTTCAGATAAAAAATTGTTAAAATAATAATCGAATTGTCATCGAATAGGCCTTTTCAGGCCATTTTTGGCACTTCTCAAATTGCATTTATTATTTTGTTAGTTATTATAATTGATATTGTTGAAGCTGTCGATATTCCAATTACTATTTTGATTGATGAAACAATTAGAAATGCTCAAGCAATTGCTGATTTGGCAAAACAAGAAGTTTTAAATTTTGCACCCAATGTTACTTTCACGTGAGTGCATAGATATATGTTTATATCTCAAACCTCGTTCATAGTTCCATTGAGGGGCCGAAGTGAAATTTTGATTTTTTTAAACGATTTGAAAGTACAGAACAATTCCTATTAGTCAAAACTCTTTGGGGATCTTAAAAATTACTTAAAGAACCACAAATCTAGCTGATCTGTGTTTATCAAAATATTAATTGTTTTTCAGTTACACGCTCGAAACAAGTGCATCTTGTAGTACAAAACCATCTGATAGTAAATATATTAATGAATTTTTCCAAAATTATTATTCCAAAAATTATCGAATAACAATTGGCCCAACATGTTTAGCAAGTAAGACAAACATTAATTTATTTACAATTCCTTATTATTTCTTTTCAGATTTGATTCGTTTTGGTAATATAACTGCAGAATTTCAAAGTCTTGAGATGAATATTCTAACAAGTTATCCTTTTAATCATCCAACCATGATTGATGTAAGATTTTTCTACTTTTTCTGATAAAAATTTATATAAAATTTTAGTTAGTCACGAGATCTCCAAGGAATTTAGCTGAAAACGTAATCGCAATTGCAAAATCATTCGATTGGAATCAGGTTAACTAGAAAAAACAGAATTCAGATGAAAAATATTTTTTGTTAGGTAGCCATAGCTTTTTGTAAAGAATGTTATTCTGATGATATATTGGCATCTGAAACATATATGGATGTAATAACAGAATTATTGGATGATAATTCAGTAACCGTCCGAACAACAATTGATATTGCAAAGTCAGAAAACCGTGATTCAATTTATAATAAAATTTCAATTCTACCAACAGCTGCTAGAGTTGTTCTTTTATTTTTGGGAAATTCTTTGAGTGATCATGTTGAATTTATGGCTGCATTACAATCGCGAAATTATACAAGGAAAGAATATTTACCAGTTATAGTTTTATCAAAATATACTTCAAGTTATCAATATCCATGGGTAACTGATTCATCAAAATTAGACATGTTTGATAAAACTGTTGTGGTTCGTTTAACACTAATTGTAAATGACTCAATTTTTTATTTTTGAAACATTTCTTTAGATTTATAACAATTATTATTCTGGAAAAACAAATAATTTTCTATCAAAGTTAAGTTTTACAAACGACGATGATATGACGGTGTCTTTTCAATTTTACGAATCACTGTGGGTATTGGGAAAATATCTAGCTAATGCTGAAGTTAATTCTACTAAATTCAACTATGTAAATCCAGAAAAATCATTGGCAAAAGAGGTTATCGAAGGTTTGATATTTTTTACCTTTGAGAAAAATGATTTTATTTGAAATATTTAAGGACCATTCGGATCAATTCAGTTTACTGAAGATGGTAAACGATTGAGTGGATACAGTATGCTTTTAGTTACAAAAAATTCAACAACTGGCAATAATATTCAACAATTGGATAATGTTGCAATGCAATCCACATCGTGTTCATCTTCCCCTTGTCTAACATTTTTTGCAAATGGAACTGAATACAATGCAATCAAAGATATTCCACTCTGCGGTTTCAATGGAGAAGTTTGTGATCAATCAACGTAAGTTTTTATTAAAAGAGGAATGTGAAACTAGTTCTAAATGAGAAATGTAATTCCAAATTAGGATTTGGGATACCATTCAAAAATTTGATTTTTAGAAATAGTCACAATAACTATGATATATTTCAGAGTTATTTATTCAATAGTTGCAATAATGGCCATAACAATATGTATAGTTGTATTGTATGTGATGTGTCGTAAACTAATTAGAGGATCAAAAAGAAGAAATATGAGAAATCCTTGGCTGATTCCTGTTGCTGATGTATTATTTATCGATTTAACAAATACCGAAGGAAGTCAACATTTATCGATTCAAAGTTTACAAAGAAAAATGGAAGAAAAACAACAAATTCAGAAATCAATGGTATCGTTGAAAAGTATTGCAACTGTTGATAATATGTATTGTATTGTTGACAAATTAATGATGAAAGAACGTATTAGATTTGAAAAAGGAGAAGCAGCTAAACTAATGAAGGTAGACAAATAATTAGTTGATGTCTAATTAACTATGTATAAAATAATTCATATTTCAGATGAAAACTGCATTACAACATGATAACTTGAATCCTTTTGTTGGATTTTCATTAGATAAAGCAACTTATCTTTATACAATTTGGACACAATGTTTTCGAGGTAATTTAGCTGATATCGTATTAAAATCAAAAGATGAATTTACTGGAATGGATAATAATTTACAAGGAGCATTTGTTCGAGATATTCTAAAGGTTTGAAATAAAGAGTGAGTTGAATTAATCCTTTCAACTTTTAAAGGGTCTTGAATATTTGCATTCAAACCAAGGACTTGGATATCATGGAGCATTAACTTCTTATAACTGTGTTATTGATTCACATTGGATTTTGAAACTCAGCGGATTTGGTGTAAATGATTTTATTGTGAAATGGAGAAAAGCTGGGCTTGTTTATACATCCGATGGGACACCAGTTATTAGTTCAACACAACTTCATTATTATGCACCAGAAATTCGAAGAACATGGAGAGTAAACCCAGACGAATCAACAACACCAGCACCAACTACACCAGCAACGACAGCCAAAAATGAAGAACCTAATGGGGGTTTAACATCTGCCGTGATGAGAGTGAGTAAATTTCAATTTTTCGTCGAATGTTTCAACAAATTTTTCAGCGAGCTGATATGTATTCTTTTGGTGCTGTTCTTTTCGAGATATTATTTAATAAAAAAATCATTGATTTGGAAGATTCAACAAATGATCCTTATCGATTAATAGACGAAGATCATGAAACAATCGTACCTTTATATCCCGAAATTCCAAATGATCAAGATGTTCATCCAGATCTTATTAGTTTATTACATCGTTGTTTCAATGGACAACCAACAGAAAGACCAGATACATCATTGGCAAGGAAAATAACGTCATCAATTCTTAAAATGTCTGGAAGTCTTGTTGATCAAATGATGAAAAATATGGAAAGTTATACAAGTGGGCTTGAAAAAATGGTTGAATCTCGAACAAGGCAATTAGCGGTTGAACAAGAAAGAGCAAATAATCTATTGAGTCAACTTCTACCACAGTAAGTTATTTCAATTGATTTCAAATAATTCAATGTTTTTTATAGAGCAGTAGCAGAAGAATTAAAAGCTGGAAAACGAATATCTGCAGCAGACTATGAGAGTACAACAATTCTTTATTCAGATATTGTTGGTTTTACATCATTATGTTCAGAAAGTGAACCAATGGAAGTTGTTGAATTATTATCTGGAATGTATGAAGGTTTTGACAGAATTATTACTCAACAAAGTGGATATAAAATGGAAACAATTGGAGATGCTTATTGTGTTGCAGCAGGTTTACCAGTTCCAAGTATAACAAAACATGTTCGAGCAGTATCACTAATTGCTTTATTACAAAGAGATGTAAAAATTAGCTGAACAAACTTTTTGAACCATTTATTTTTTCAGTTTCTTCGTCATTTCGAAATTCCACATCGACGAGGTCAATATTTAAAATGTCGATGGGGTTTCAATTCTGGTAAAGTATTTTCTGGAGTTATCGGAATTCGTGCACCACGTTATGCTTGCTTTGGAGCAACAGTTTTAGTTGCAGCTAAAATGGAATCTACTGGAATTCCAGATAATATTCAAATGACACTTCGTAGTCAACAATTACTTGAAGAATATTATCCACGTTTTACAGTAAAACCACGTCCAAATGGTGTAAAAGTTGATGGAGTCGGATATTTTTTAACATATTTTCTGACTGGTTATGAAGAAGGTACAACAGAAGCAGATGGACTTGAAGATGACGAATATTGTGGAGAAGGACCTAATTTGCTCAAAGAATACTTCAAAAACGTTAAAGAAGCAAAACAACTCGAAAAACAAAAAAACGCTAGTTAGAATTTTGTTGAAAATTATGATTAATTATTTTCCAACTTGCCTTAAATTCTTATATATTTTGTTTTAAATTTCCATCCATAAATGATAAATATTTTGAAAAACTCACATTGTTTCCTTGATAGTACATTTATGTGTTAATAACTTAACGAAACAAATCCTAAAAAACAAGCGAATAAATAAAAAATTCTAATATTTTGACTTTGTCGGTTCTTCAAGTGGATTCAATCCAATTGGTTTCAATTCGATTTTTGCTTGTGGTCTTCCGTACATTGGCAAAAATTGTCGAAGTTGTTCGATGTATTTAACTTCTTTTTCTTTTTTATCAGCCGATTTATTGGCAATAATTTCATCGACTTTTGTACGAGTTTCATCTTTTCCATGAACAAAAACTGCCAACTTTTTGCGTTCTGGCGCACCAGCTCGAATTTTTCTAGAAAAAATGCTAGTCACCCCGTGAACCATTAAGCTAAACAATATTTAAAAGTTGACCGCACTCCTAACCTATTGTTTAAAGTTTGTGATCCCAATGCTATAAAATAACGCAAAATTTAAGGACCCCGCCGTTGAAAACTTATCCGATGTTAACCTCCTGCTGAAGCAAAAAATGATTCAACTGTAGTATGTAATCAAAAAATCTGCAAACACCGCGTCTATCGAAATTTCATAAAGTTCGTTCAAAGGAACATAACAAAGAACAATTTATTAGTCTGTTAGCTCTCGAAACGCCGGCCTTTCTAGGCTTCTAAGAGTTCTGATATCTCTACATGTATTTTTGTAACCGCGTGGTCTCGACGCAAATCTTAACTTTCTTCGCAAGACCCCTAGAAATATGAATGAAATAGTTTAATTTAGATCTTGAGACGCTCTAATGGTATTCTATAGCGAAAATTGTGACGCCAATAAAAACAACCATTTTGATAATTTTTTCATTGTTTGTGTCCCGAATAAACTTCAAAAAAAACTTACTTATCAAAAACATCGAGAACATCTTTCTTGGTAATCTTTTTCAAAATAGCCACTTCTTCATCTTTTCTTCCAAAGTCATATTGTCTAGTTTCAATTTCATTCCAGAATCTTCTAAATCTTCCAGATAAAGTTTTTGGTTTTTCCTCAAGTCTAGAAATCATTCCAGAAACTTGTTTAGCAAATTCATCTTCGGGCATTGTTTCGATTTCAGTCTAAAAAACACCAATGTGTATTTTCGACAAAAATAAATAAGAAAAACATACTCTTGCAGATTCCAAAAACGCTTCAATTCTTTCCAATACAAAATCAGCACTTTTCGGACCTTGTACAATAACATTCAATGAAACAGTTCCGCATGATAATCTAGTTCCAACCCAAACAATATATCCAAGTGCTTCATTTGTTCGTAATGTATTAAATGCTGGTTCTTTGATAATATTATCCAATAATCCAATAACAGCATTATCATAATTATTTTGAACACCAACTTGATACATAACTTCAACACACGAAACTTCATGAGTATCTTGTAAATGTCTATAAACATATTCATCTCCATTATTCAATGATAATTCTCTTCTTGGTGTATGTTCATTCCAATAAAGTGGACGACTTCCCGGACTAACATTTTTCAATATTCCAATAATATCATTTGAAAGTGAAAGTGCTTCGGATTCTGTCGAATTTCCATGAACAAATAATTCGACATGAAAAGCATCCAACATTTTTCGAGAAAATGATTGAACCTCTTCCATTGTAACACTTTCACAAACAGCCAATAATTGCTCTTTACTCCAAAATTTGTCGGAAATCAAAAGTTGAGCATAATGTTGACTTAGCGAATAAGGTTGAGAATGAGAAAAGTTGCTGAGAGCACGACGAAGTGATTCAAAAAGTACATCGAAACGAGTTTTATCGATTTGGAAGTTTGACATTCTTGTGACAAGATGTTTAACAAACAAAGCTTGTTTCTCGTTATATCCATGAACCTGAAAATTGGTTCAATTTTTGAAAAAAAGAAGCTGAAAGTGTTAGGAGATAGCTAAACACAACAAAACATAGGAAAGTGAAATGAAAAGTTCAACAAAAAAGTTATTAGGTTACATTCAGGATTAGTTCAAAACGGAAAAAAAGTGACGATATTCAGACCAGGACTGGACGGAAGACCATTAATTTCACACAATCACAGGATCTCCCAACACAAACAAAAAACAAACTCAGGAAAAATCACAAACATGCAATGCAAACGAAGCGTGACGTTCGACTTCTCTTCGGCTTACCCGCAATTGAACCCCGAATGGACCCGAATCAAGTTGACATTTTAAACCCGCCAAATCTGCATTATATGTTTCTTCAGCCAATGTATCCTGAAATTAATTGATTCAAAAATAACTCAGAGAGACAATTAGACTTACACTAAGACACCACAACCAAAGACTTGAAACAAGTGATGTTCGAGGATTTTGAGCAACTATTGGAGTTGTGAGAGCAAGTTTAGTCTCTTGTTTCGGTAATTTATATTCATCATCTTGTTTAAACCAAACACGACTCCATCCATTTTCACTAATAAGACGAGGATGTTCGCTGTAAAATTAACAAATATTCCGATTTCTATATGAAAAATAATCAATACCTTTTTATGGTTTCCCTTGGCTTAAGTTCAAAATTAGTTGCAATATATTCATTTTTCTCCGGAAGTTTGAATACGCTATTATTAGTAGCTCTTGCTTCATTGAATCTAGCCATTGTTTTCTCATTAATATCCTCAATTCTCATTTCCGTTCCATAAACGGGTTCTTTTGTATTTCCTTCCTTTCCTGCAAACTTCAACGAAACCACTCTATACATCATATTTTCCGGTTTGAACAATTTCAGCAAATCGAGAATTTTTTCTGGTTGATATTTATCAATAATATATTTTGATGATAAAATATCCTCAAATGGAATATATTGAAGTTCGGAAGCTACATGAGTTGCCATAGTGATTGGTGTTTCCTTGTCTTTAAAACGGAATTTAATTGATGCAAGTTCTCCTAATTCTTCTTGAATCCATGATTTTGGACCAGCTCTTTCCATCATTCCGATATAATTGAACACTAAATCAACAATTTCTTCAGTATGTTCTAATCCTTCAGTACTCAAATCCATAGAAACATCGAATATTCCAAATCCTCTTGCTTGTGTATGATAACCAGATGATAAGGAGCTAACCCATCCACGACGTTTCAGTTCACTCAACAAACTACCAGGTCCTTCATGACCAAGAAGATGAGCTGAAAAATTTAACACATTTTCAGACTATAAATATTATTTGTAGTGTCCATATTAGTACATTTATTTTTAGTACAAATATATAAATATATATAAACTTACAAATATAATGTTCTGATTGTGATTTATAATCAGCTCTTACATCTGGGAATGGGAATGAGATATTGAGAAGACGTGTATCTTTAATTGGCACAACTTCAATACGTTTTCCAAGTTGTTCGGGTCCATAAGCGGCTTCTTTCCATGCAACTCTTTCAACTTTTTTATCTTCAATTGCATCAAATTCCAAAGTTCCCAAATATCCTTCGAGTTCATCTAATGATTCTTTTCCAATTACACATAATGTCATTCTGAAAATCTTTCATTTCTTTTCCCTTTTTTTCACAATTTTATTAATGCAACCTACATATTTGATGAATACCATTGTTTATGAAAGTTCAATAATGCATCTCTCGGTTCGATTCCTTTTTTTCTCGCATCTTCTAATAATGTTTGTTTATTTCCAGTTCCAAACTTTCCATAATCATGTCCTGGTTTTGAACGAGATCGATCAACTTGCAAAAATCTCCAAGCATCATTTTTCAAATTGTTTGAATGTTCCGAATCGACGGCACAAACTTCTCTTTCGGTTGCACTTGGAGTGAATTGTGGAGCAAGGAAAAATTGAACAAATCTATCAAGTGCTCCTGGGAGTTGATCAGGTTTAACATCGAAATGATAGTTGGTATGATCTGATGCAGTATAAGCATTTGAACTTCCAGCATGTGCAGATAAAAATTTGGAATATTCATTTTCAGATGGATATTTAGCTGTTCCAAGGAATAACATGTGTTCACAAAAATGAGCAAGTCCAGGCAACTCCCAAGGATCCATTAAATGACCAACATTAACATCAAGTGCAGCTGCTGATTTATCTGTTGTTGGATCCGACACCAACAAAACTTTCAAACCATTTGTCAATTCTAATCCACGATACTGAAGAAAAACAATGAATTCAACAAAAAATAGGAAACAAAACAGAAAATTACCTCTCTCGTGTCTTGTCCACCTTTTGTAATCAAATTAAATCGTTTTGCAACGACATTCTTTCCATTTGTTGCCATTTTTGGTAATTGAGCTGACGATGACAAATTGCGTACAAATCGTAGCCTAAAATGAATCGAAATGAAGTGATTTGTGTTGAAAAAGCCACATTGATAAGATACACGTTTTTATTAATTTTTCAAAAAAAAAAGAATTTTATTGCATAATTCATGAATGATGAAAAATCAGGAACCTTTGAGTTTTTTGAAGAATGACTGGATTTCTGTGAAGAGATGAAAACGATCTTTGAAGGCTTATATATGGAATTGGTATTTTAATTCGTGTCAACAATGAGAGCGACATTGCAAGGGCTGAAAAAATGAATGAATGTTTTGATTGTTTGCGGCAAAAAAAATAAAACTCAATTGTCACGCAAGTATGCTCCATTGTACACATAAAAAACTGCGGGTGTTTAAAAATATGTTTTTTTTTCTTTTGCTGTTGGTTTTTTTTCGAACTGAAAGAAATGTCTGGTGACGAAAGAAATTTTCATTCAGAATAGTAATCTGATTATTAGAAAAAATTTCTTTTATTGAAAAAAAATTTCCTTATTGATGTCTGAAAAATTAAGGAAATTCTGCTAATTTTTGTACTCGTTTTGTAGGTTTTGTGATCACAAAAAACTCTGTTTTTTTTCAACTATTGGCTAATTCAATAAAAATCTATCCATCTATAAAAAGTATAATTAAATTAATAGCGGAATTTCCATTTTCTGTCCATCATTTTTGCATTTTTGTTTTCTTTTGTTGATAATTTTTCGAGTCTTCTCCAATTGTTCTTATTTTTGTATAATTCATAATCAATATATTTCTTTGAATTTAACTCAAAATTTATTAACAAAAATTGTCGAATACGCCAATTCATATGAAAATGTATTTTAAAAAACAAAACAATAATTACGAGGGAGATTTAGGAAGCGAGGTACTTGTTTAGAAATGACGGTTGCGACAATATTTTGATTCTTCTTTTAACTGAATTGGTTGAAGACGCTTAGAGGAACCGTTTCCACAGTGAGCATCTTACGCAGAATTCTCAAAGCTTCCTCCGGATTTCTTTGAAAAAAATCATTGACATACTCTACATAGAATCGGTGGCTCATACTGAAAATAATATAACAGTTGGATATATTTCTAGTGGCTAAACTAACGGAAATCGTGGGATGTTTTCTCTTCCCATCAAAGATGGGAATGCAATTGTGAAGGCAACTATTTGTTCAATTAGTTCTGAAGCATCGTCATCGCACACTCGAAGCAAATCATCCGCGAGAATATTGTCATATTTTTCAGATACCTTGAGTTCATCCAAACTCACACATACTGTGTGGAGTTCTTGTTGTCCGATTTTTTGCCCTCCACTAATTTTTTTATAAACTTCCTCTTGTCCCGAATTTTTTTCGAAATTCATCAATAATCCATTTTTTGTGCACAATTTGTTGACTTTTGTGTACAAATCCCCATGTTCCATTGCTTCACACAATCTATTCGGCGATCTTCAAATTTTTATTTGAAAAATGATGTTGAAAGTTTCAAACTCACATTTTTCTGTCTTTTTGAGGATAGCATTCGGAGTTCCAGAAAAGCATGAAAGCCAACAAAACGAGCATCATTTTTTTCTGGAAAAACGACAAGTTTGGTTATTTGTTTCAATTATTTTTATGAAGAAAAAGTTCGACTTAAGTAGAGAAACCAGCTAAAAAATATGGAAGTCCGCTCCGCCTATTTTGAAAGGAAATAGTGAAGGGGTGGAGCTATAGCAACTAAAAGTAGAGGATCAACTATTCTGAAAACAAAACACAGAAAAGTATAGCTATGTCGTCATAAACTCATTTGTCAAATTGAATTGGTAATATTTTAATATCTTTGAAACCAAGTTAACAAAATTACATGCTTTGGAACTTAAAAACTTTTCTGGGAAAATATTTTATGAAGGTTTAGATTATTGTATCAATATTATTCTAGATGGTCAAAACACAGTCAGAAATCATCTGATCTTTGAATTTAAAGAACATTGTTGCAAAACCACTCATTATAAATAATTTCTTTATCGTAGTTGTTTTTTTTTAGAAAATGAAGAAGTTAATTGAATGAGTTAATTAATGAAACTCTGAAAAAATACTTCAAGAAGATTATAGATATTATAGATAGAATCCATTACGAAGTTGCTATATTCGAAAAAAAACTTTTAAAATTTTTTTTTTCGAGTTTTCCGAGCGCATTTTCCGTTAAAAAAATCGAAATATTTCCGGCAGAGGCCCGTTTCAAAAAAGTACAGATGCTTGCTTTTTTTTAGGTGGTCTTTGCCCAGCAAAATTGTAAAAAAAATTAATCAAATAATTGTGCCTTCTTCGAACTTTAACCCAAAAAAAGTTCACAAACAAATGTGAGATAATTCAACAAGTGGATACGTCAAAAACGGATAATCCTTGTTGAAAACTTGTTAAAAATGTTTTTAAAAAACCATCAGGAATTTCGGAAATACTTCGTTTCGAAAAATCAAAGGATTGGGGAAAAAAGTTTTTTTGTAGAAAATTTTTGGGAGTTAGTTTTGAGAAAAAACCGGAAGTTGCAAAAAAGGAAGTTATGTTTCGGACCAGAAAAATTGAGGGCAACATTCAGGATGTATGATTGGTAACCGAAAACCACATTTGGTCTTTGGTTGGAAACATATTAAGCCGGTCGGAAGCAATTTTCTTAAAAATATAAAAAGGTTGGGGACTCGCTGAATAAATTGTGCCTATATTTTCTTAATTTTGACAGTTGAATGAACATTCCAAGACGTGATTATTCCATAAATCCTAATATACCCAACAAGCTTAAAATTATGAAGTTATGACGTGGCAAAATTGTTATTTTTGCCAAAAAATGGACTATTCGAGTACTGTAATTGTCTCCAGAGACCTTTCTAATATCACAGCATTCAAAAGGCTCTCCCTAAAAACTTTCAGCATTTTGAATATTCGCCTCCTGAACTTTTTGTATGGAATGACCGAAACAATTTAGAAAACATATTTTTCATCAGTTTTTTTTTTCTGATTGTGAATTAAAGTTTTTCAAATATATTTATTTGACAAGTTTAATTCCAGCCATAGGATTCTAATTTTCGAATTTCCCAACTTTTTTTTTTGAAATAAAACATTTTATGACAAATTCGATTTGCAGTTGAACAAACATTTTGTCTCGAAAGTTGAAACAAAAGTTATCGAAATGTATTCATAAAAATGCAAAATATTATTCTCGAAACAAACTATTTATTATGTCGTTATCAAAAAATGATATTGTTTGTTTCGCATTCCTGCCCAGTGTTCTCCTCTCAAAAAATTTCGAAATTGTTCTCGAATTTTCTGTGGGCGGCTTATTTACCCATCAGCTTATTTTACACATTTATATGTGCACAGAAGGACTCATTCTTGTATTTTTCTGTACACATTATTGACCCTACTAACTGTTTTGTTTTTTTTTCAGAAAATGGATCGTCGTTTTGCATCTCCACGTTCTCCATGGTTTTCCGCAAACCGACCATTTTTCGATGATTTCGATTTTGATCGCCATTTTACAAGACCGTATTGGGCAGATCAAACTATGTTAACTGGACATCGTGTTGGAGATGCTATTGATGTAAGTGCAACAATGAACGCCCACCTCGGTTCATTTCCCAAAGATACCAACTTATGTTAGTGAAAAAATTTCCCACCTGAGACAGGTCCTAGGTTTTTGAAAAAAAGGTCCATCTGGAATTATTGGGTGGAAAAAATTTGAGAACAAATTCTAACTCATTTCAAAAATATGTTGAATATTCAGTTCTAGTTTTTGATCTCCATTATAATTTTATCAAAAAATTTTTGATTCCAGGTAATCAATAACGATCAAGAATACAATGTTTCTGTCGATGTTTCACAATTTGCTCCAGAAGAACTCAAAGTAAACATCATTGATAATCAATTAATAATCGAAGGAAAACACGAGGAAAAAACCGACAAATATGGGCAAATCGAGCGTCATTTCATCAGAAAATACAATCTTCCTCAAGGAGTTCGTCCAGAACAAATAAAAAGTGAATTGAGCAATGCCGGAGTTTTATCTGTAAAATACGAAAAAACTGTGGAACCTCAACCAAAATCGATTCCAATCACAATTGTACCAAAATAGCTCCCTCCACTTTTTGCGATTTTTCTGAATGATTTAATTTAAGTTTTTCTTGCTGAATTAAATAAAGTTTATATATTTATTGGCATCAATAATCATATTCTCACCACCTCTTCTCTTTATAAATATTTCACGATTTCTGTCAATTGTTTGAAAAGCGGGACGAATAACAATTTTAACTTCCTTTCAACATTCTTTGTGCTTTTTTTCGGATAAAAAAATAAATCAAATTGAAACTTGAAACTAACTGTCAATTGAATTGAACACTTTCAAATGTTTCGTGATTTTATGCTGGTTCAAAATACTTTTTCGTACTCAGAGATTCGCTGGCCAGCTCGCCACTAGATCAGGACCAGGTGGCCGGAAAGTTCAAAACGAGCTGAATTTGATTCGGCCACCAGGTCGCCTTGAGTTTTCCGGCGACGTGGCCTGTGTGTTTGAAATCCTGGAAAGCTAGCAAGACGGTGGTTTGTACTCAAAATAGTGCATTTTTTTACTGTTTTTTTCACTTCCTAAGGTTCCTAGTACTCCGAAAAAACAGAAAATGAGCCAATTTCTTCTAGAATGCTCGGATACACAAGTTTTTTGGACTTTTTTCTCTTAAGCGAGACGATCTGGACGCGAGGTCGGCTCGAGCTGGACAATCTGGGCGAGGTGGTCTGCATGAACTGAACCACCTCGCGACCAGGTCGTCTGGTAAAAAATACGGGCGATGTGGTTGTCCGTGTCAATTTCAGATGGGCAGTCGACCCCACCTAGTGACCAGCTGGCCAGCGAATCTCTGAGTAGTGACCTGTGTAAAAAATAAAATAGAGAAAGTCCAGGACTATCGAAGAAGCTACATAACAATATTCTTGATAATTTTTTTTGCATTATACTTATTTTGCACTAGAAACTGATATATATTTTCGAAATTTCCCACAAGTTTTGAAATAACAAGGAAGTAAATAATTAAATGAAATGAATTTCAGATTGCCACGCTAGCATAAGTTCAGTTCACGTAAAAACAATTAATTTCGAATAATATTTTTTCCTCCCTCCAATCAAAATTTCAAAAAAAAATCCAGGAACTTGAGTTATTTTTCTCATAAAATGCCGTTTCTTACCTTCAATCGTAAATTGTCTTTTCCGGTATTTTTTCTTACTCAAACTCAAGAAAAAATAAAAATATAAGTGCTCTGATCTTTCACAACACATCTGAAATTGAGCAATTTTCGGTTTATTTCTGAAAAAAAGAAGTGAAATTCGAATTTCCGTTTCAATTCTCTTTAATCTCGAGTATGTTTGCTTCTTCAATTTTCTAGTTTATGATATTTTTTTTGATGTTGAACATCTTTTTTATTGAGTTATTCTGGTGGAAAATTGTGACTTTTAGTTTGGGCTTTTCGAATTTCGAAAACACTTTTTCTAACTGAATGTACAAGATATATTTTGTTAGTCATCTGAACTTCTAATACATATTCTATTCACAAAATTGCTCAACTTCCGCGCGAAAAATTGACTTTTTGTCCGAGACAAAGTGATTTTCGAGATTCTTGAAAAGCGGAGAGATTATACAAATATTTTCCACACATTTATGAACATCTCATATTATGTTTCGCATTCTCAAATTCATAAAATCCTAGATAATCTTTATCGAGCAAGTAAGTGCTCTATTTTTTTCAAAAATAAAACACTCGAACTTTCATTCCTTTATTTCTTATGAATGTTGTCACGTTTCCGTTCTATAGTTCTGCAAAAAATGACTCAATCAAATTTTCAAAAACTAGACTTGTAGTTATTTTTGTATTTATTTGTACTTTCTCATTTTCGAGACAAATGTCGAGATATACGCAATTTAGAAACAGAATTTATTATCTGGTTGAGAAATATTTTTTGATGATTTTTTGTTAAGGAAATACAATTTTGACATTATCTGTGGAATCAGAGTTCAAAACATGACCTCTGAATGATGCTACTCAGAGATTCGCTGGCCAGCTCGCCACTAGATCAGGACCAGGTGGCCGGAAAGTTCAAAACGAGCTGAATTTGATTCGGCCACCAGGTCGCCTTGAGTTTTCCGGCGACGTGGCCTGTGTGTTTGAAATCCTGGAAAGCTAGCAAGACGGTGGTTTGTACTCAAAATAGTGCATTTTTTACTGTTTTTTTCACTTCCTAAGGTTCCTAGTACTCCGAAAAAACAGAAAATGAGCCAATTTCTTCTAGAATGCTCGGATACACAAGTTTTTTGGACTTTTTTCTCTTAAGCGAGACGATCTGGATGCGAGGTCGGCTCGAGCTGGACAATCTGGGCGAGGTGGTCTGCATGAACTGAACCACCTCGCGACCAGGTCGTCTGGTAAAAAATACGGGCGATGTGGTTGTCCGTGTCAATTTCAGATGGGCAGTCGACCCCACCTAGTGACCAGCTGGCCAGCGAATCTCTGAGTTAGAGTATTCTGAATGTTTCTAGAACAATTATCTTTTGAGGCGTCTCCCAAATTCCCAAATTAAAGAATAAGTTCATTCTACTTTTTGTGTTAGAATTTTTGAAAATCCACACTTATCTCAAAGATTCTTCCATTGTTCTTTTATTCAGTTTTTAGTTTGTTGTTCAAACCAAACACTTTCGAACTTTTTTTGCACGTGTTCACTCAACAAAAAGTTTGCTTTGTTAGTTATTCCTCCTCACTTTTTTGTTGTTAGTATTGTTGTCATCTTTTTTCTGCGTATACGTGTTGTTATTCTTCGCCACAAGTGCTGAATTAATTAACTTTCCGCTAAACAAAAGATATTCCTTTTGTTTTTGATTTTCATCGAGTTCATATAAAGTGCAACGAATTCAATTCAATTTTTTACTGAATTCAACTTCAAGAAAAACAAACAAACAACATCTTCGTTTTTTGTTTATCTAGTTGCGACCAATGTAATTATTCTGCAAATCACCCAATTTCTCCTTCTCTGAAATTTCAGGAAAACATACACCGCCTTGACTGACAAAATTATTTTCTTTCGTTTGTTTTTTTCCAAGTTCTGTCAAAATTAGGTTTTCTTTCGGTAACGAATCGTGTTTTTGCTTTTATTTCATTTCCAATAAAAAACGCATTCAAATGATTTATTTTTGTTGAATAATTTATTTTTGGTGACACTGAAAAATAAACTTGACAAAGTTCAAATATCCTTTAAAAGGCCTGTGGATATTTACCGACTTTCTGAAAATGAATCCTAATATTTTTATTGGTTGTCTGAGAAATTGGATATTTCTATTTTGTTTTTTTCTATTTCTTTTCAAATTCGATGAATTTCGAAATGATTTTTGCTCATTGTCTTATTTTTTGATTTAGTTGTTGTTTTTATTTTGCTAGATTTTGCCAATAAGAGTCTTTTAAAAATTTCAAATTGCAGACTAAACCAAACTTGATAATTAGTTTAAACTTTGAATTTTTTTCTAGTTCTGCCCTATAATTTTTCAGATTGGGTTTTCCAACTGATTAGATAATATTTGATTGTTTTTATATTTTTTTTCGTATAAATTGATTGATCAATGATAATTAAAATTGACATTACTCAAATAAAGATCAATCTCAAAAAAAAAACAACTAAAAGGCTGGAAAAAATAAATATTTTCAGCGAACACATGTTTTGCTCATCATTAGCCTAACTAATTCTAATTTCATATCATTTTACAGGTCTCAGTGTTTTTCCTTTTTCTTATGCTCATTTTTTTGGTTTCTGTTCTGCTTCTTTAATATTTTTCCAACAAAAGCATGCTTTTTCATTTTTTTTTTCTCTGTGAAGAATAAATAATTACAACATTGCGGAAATTATTGAACTTTCAAAATCGCATGTTCCATTGTTCTTTTTTTTTCCTGTTTTGTGTTATACTGAAAATCTTGGAATCAGACAAATTTTTGAATAGGCTAGCTGACTGGATGAAGGAGGCGAGGGATTAAAAATTAATTATAGATTATTGTTTGAATAAAAAACGTTTGAAATAAAATGATCAAAAATTATACAACATGTTTCCATTGAATAATTTTTTTTGATTCATTTTTTCCCAAATGAATTTTTTGTACGTTTTTGTTGACCTAACATTTTTTGAATAATGGATTGAATTTTGAACATTTTGGATATTAATTTATTTTCTAATATTTCCTGTCTGTTTTGTCTGTTAGAAATGTTCAAAAAACACATCCAAAAATATTTCGACTCGAATGAAAAATATTATTTTTTTATTCTGAATTTTGGAAAATTTCATTTCTTTCTTTAATCATTGTCTGATCTTATGTTCTATTCTTTGAAAAATTCTCTCCGCCTAATCTTAAAATAAGGTTTCTTTCAAACGTTGAAACATCTCAAAATTATTTATGTCATCAGGATGATTTTTTGGTTCTTATCTGAAAGTCAGCTTCTTCTCTCAAGATTTTAATTATTTTTCTCACTCTCTACGTGTCTCTCATGTGTTTCTTGTCGAAAATATGTTATTTGTTTTTTTTCAGCAGAACAGCTAGTTACAGCAAAAAATAATGTATTCGGCAGTCTCCGGAAATAAGTTTTTCTGCGCTAATGTTCACAAGAATTGCTTTCATTTTGTAGCTATTTTTGACATATTTTTTGAGAATTGATAGTTATTGCAGACAAAATATTACTGTATAAGAAGAATCAAAACATAAATCAACCGATTTTCTGATTTTTATATTCTGAAAATGAAGTTCCAGGAACTTCCACTTTTCTATTTCCACCAAAAATCCAGCTGAATTTTATCCAAATTTTTTCCTTGTTCTTTGTCTCTTCAAAATGAAATAGCCAACTACTTATTTCATTCTGTTCTCAACTTCCTTTTTGTTTTTTTTTTCTTCAAATTTAAATTTTTCAGATTTCAATTTCCATCTCATTTGTTTCGCAAAATGGCAACTTTCTTCAAGGTAAGTCACGTTTCAGCTGTTTTTCATTTTCTTCAATTAAAAACGTCACAAATTCAAATTAACTCATTTCTTCTACCCCTCAAAATTGGGATTGGAGAAAAAGAAAAGGAAGTTAAGATGTCTAGATTTGCGAAAAATGTATTTTGGATTAAATTTTTTCTAGAAATGTCATACAATTTTTTTGGAATCGTTGATCAAAAAAGCAAAAACAATTCTCTAATGGGAAATTCATAACCAAAGTCCAACCAGATTCTTAATTCATAATATAATTAGAAACCAATTTACCGTAACCTAATGGTTTTTTAATAAAAAATATGATATCAGATTTTCGTGAGAAAATATCATTATTTTCCAAGTTCAAAATACTTCAAAATTAGAGCAATTTTAGGCTGTTTGTGCCACACAATTTTTATTAGCCCAATTTGAAATGTCTATAACAACTTTGTGATTTGAGCCAGAAATAGAAATCGTTTTTCTCTGTATTTTCATTTCATTTTTCAGTTTGAAGCGTTCTTTTTTTATTCGTTTCTCAAGTACATCAGTGTTATCTATTCATTTTCTCTGCACGCTTCATTGAAAATTGTGAAAACAAGACGAGAATAAATTTAGTTGCCGTCGTTTCAGAGTTCTTCCTTAAAAAATGGGAAAAATATTTTGGTAATTGAATTGGAAACTTCACGAAATTGCAACAACAAAAACTTATTATCACTAGAAATATCAACGAAAATAAAATTTGTTTTCTATAATTTTGAAAATTCTCATAAATGTCACGAGTTAAGAAAAGTTCAAAGAAAAAAATTATTTTTTTTTATTTGAAAAGGTGTTGAAAAAAAACTTCTGAAAAGATAACATTTCAAAACATAAATTACAATAACTTGCAAATTATGAGTTATGTTATTCTGGTCTTTACTTAACTATCTTTTTCCGGGTACAAAAAATATTTTCTTAATGAGAATGTCTTATTCAAAGTACTAACTTTATATTTTTGTTAGAATTTTTTGTATTTTGGTTGATATTCGATCAGTGAGAAGATTTGTTTTTCTATTTTTCTAACACGGCAAAAAATCTTCAAACAAAGAGCTCTTTTTATTTTACCAGACAGGCTACTAAATAAAAAAGGTGGTTGCTTCTGATATTCGAAACCTGATAATTATTTGCATTTTTCTGATAAAACGTCTATAATTATTTATTAGTTTTCAAAACATTTTCAACTTCAATTTCATGTTTGTTGAAAGAGACCGAAATTGATCTCATGTTATTTTCATCTTTTTTTCTCTTTTTTTTTGACAAATTATTTTCCATGTTCCATTTTTCTCTAGAATGTTTGATCTATCCATTTTCGAAGTTTTTGTGAACAGGTGAAAATATTCAGATAACTTCCAGTTTTTACCCTTTTATCGACTAGACTGGAATTGGCTCAATTTGGTATTTTTGAAAGAAGTACGAAGATCCATTTTTGAATTTTACAAAACTTTGTCTAATTTTTCAAATCTATTTCAAAGATTTCGTCAAATTTTAATCTTTGATTTTTTTCGTTTTAAATGCATAAAATGCTTTTCGGTGGCAATTATATGCTCAAAATGACTGGATAATTCATAGTTTACTATAAAAATGTTCGATTTTTTCTCGAAATTCTATACAGATACGTGTTTTTCTTTTGGTTTTCTCTTACAACCAATTTGGTTGGATCTTGATTGAATTTCCTGCTATACTTTACTTATTTAAAAATAAAACAATGTTTCAAAAAATGTATTTTTTGGTTGAGTTGTGTCTGAAGATTTATGCCTCCAGGGCAATTTGAACGACAACTTCCTTTTGGAACGATCAAACTATGAGTTTTGTCTTTAGGTATAAAATGTTTCCTAATTGTTTGAATGAAGCAGAAACTGACTTTCAGTCGTGATTCTTTCTTGTTTCCGGGAAAATTGAACCAATTGTCCATCTTTTATTCATTTCCTTCTCGTTTTCCAAACATCTTTTCATGTAGTGTTCGTACTTGTCTATCTAAAAAGCCTATCAAATTTCTACAAAATTTAAATTCCAAAGTTTTTTCTTCTTCTGTCAGTTTTCACTTCCAGGAAAAGAGAAAAATAGATTTTTCAATTTAAACACATTTTTCATCGTTGCCATTATGTTATTTATAGAATCTCTATTTTTGTGTTTGTTAGGAAGGAATACAAGAGATAGTCGCATTCCCACGATGATTTCGATAATCAAATATTTTGTTTTCCTCCGTTTCACCGAAAATTTATTTTGTTTACTTTTTTTCAAAAAGAAAAAAAGTTTCGAATGAATCAAGTCAAAGATCAAGCTTCCCCTTTAATTATGTTTCATCGGTCATTTTTTATGGCCAATTTTCTTAGATGTCGCGAAAAAGTCACAAAAAAAGCGAATCATTATTTGTTACGTTATTCTAAGTGCACTAAATGTTCAATATTTTATGATAATTATCTTGTCGCAACAAATTCTTCTTTCATCTGATCTCATTTTCTGAGCTTTTGACATTTCAGTTTGAAAGATAATTTTTCGCTATTCAAAAAAACAACGAACACACAAAAAATTGTACTCGAAAATCCAATTAATTAGAAAATGTTTTTGTGCAATTCACATTAGTTATTCCTGTTTTTCAAGAAAACTAGGTTTCAAAAATCACTATCAAACCTTTCTTCTCAGAATAAGCCTTATAAACTTTGCGAACATGAAATAGTCATTTTTTAATAGCTTCCAAGCACGCCAACACTTTTTTCATTCTCTCTAGATGATTTATTAGCTGTTGAATAACAATGAACGAATTATTTTTGCAGCTTTCATTTATTTTTCAAATGATTTCTCAAAAGGTTCATACAACAATTTGGATAAAAAACTTCGTTGAACCCGATAATCTTGAAAGCATAGAAAAATCTGGTGTTTTTCTTTTGTCCATTTCTTTGTTATACATTATTTTTCATCTATTTTCTGTGATATTTCTACGGAAAAAAATCTAATTTTCTTCGGGATCAAACAAAACCAAACAAGTATTATATATAAAACAGAATATTGTTTGGGACTTCTTGCATTTTTCTTTTCTTCTTTTTTCAAAAAAAGTAGTCCTTGTTGACATGTCAAAAACAATGTTCTGATGTTTTATTAGAAGAGTTGTTTTTGCATTTATTTTCACTGTCAAGCCTAATTTATCATAAAGATAGCCTTTTCAATAATTAAAAATTTCAAATTTTTAGAAATTAGAAAATCTTGATTCAAATCAGAATTTGTTGATGTTTCGTTATAAATAGTTAATGATATCACAAAATACTAATTCTTAAATGTTTAAAAAATCATCCAACTTCCGGTATAATAACACATATTTTTTCATCTAATTTGCTTATATTCATTTCCTTCAAAACTTTACATATTATGTTTTCTTATATTTTCCTTTTCTATTGGCATCTACACACTTTCTAAATTTTCTAATTTCCTTAGATTTTTTGTTGTTTTCATTATTTTTCTTACATGTTCCATAGATTGTCTCAAATATTTTTCTTCAATGAAATAAATTCATATCCATCCTAAAATATTATTGCAATCCAGACTCGCTTCACTGCTCTCATTATATTTTTAGATTTCAGAATTGATATCATTCTGTTCATAGTTTTTATAAATTTGTCACTGAAATCTCATTTTGATACCCCACTCAATGACGAAACAAAAATGCCGGCTGAACTATTTGCAACTCCGAAAAAAACACATTTTTTCATACTTCATTTCGACAAATAAAAAGTCCAAAGAATTTTTTTTTAATAAACCGACCCATTGATGAACTTTTCCACGTGGGTGAACATTCTTTCTCGAAAAAATTAGAGAGAAATAAAAGTTTTCCGAGGACCATTATTTATGTTCTTTTAAATGAGTTATTCAAAGTTGAGAACTTGATGGTTTTTCTTTTTTCTTCTGTTTTTGAGCTCATTTCTTTTCTTTGACCTTACATCCTTCATAAATTTTCCGAATAAAAAATTCAAGAAATTTCGAAATTGATTAACTTGGAAAAACTGAAAACAGCTGCATTTTCCTACTTTCCAGACTATAACATTCATTAAAAAATGAAAAAAAAAAAATTCTATGTTTTTCTGCTAAAGTTCTTCTATTTCCATTTTTCTACCACGCGTCTACAAAAATGTACTACAAACTGATACCAATTTTAATTTCCGCCCCCTTGGTTTTCTATGCTCCGCCCTTTTACAGCTGGCACACACAGACAAAATAGTTTTTAAAAAAATATCCAAACCTAATTCCATAAAGGTGAAAAAATGCTCTATCAGTGTGAAAAATTCAGCCAATGAGGGAGCTTTGAAAAATAAAGAAAACATGTTTTTTTTCAAAATTATATTTGCTGTGTCTTCTTATTTCTGCTACTTTTTTTTCAAAATTGTTCTATTTTTCAGACTCCCATGTCCATAGACGATGGACATGATTTTGACGAATGTCAAGAAATCTTCTTCACAAATGCCCAATTCATATTTCGATCCTATTTGTTTCCGTTCACTTATTTATTCGGTCTCATTTCAAACACTATTAATATTTTGGTGTTCACTCAAAAATCAGTGAGTTTTTCTATTTCTCAGATACATTTTTAAGTTGAAAATGAGAATAACTCATTTTATGTATGTTGTATATACTGTATTCCACTCATATCCTATTCAATTTCATTTTTTTCTCATCAAATAATTCCAGATGCGGAACCAACCGGTCAATTGGTTTTTCTTGGCTCTTTCCGTGTCAGATCTCATCACTCTTGTCTCATCATTTTTTGTATTTTCGGTTCCGGTTTATGCAGAAACATCAGGCGACACGGGTTAGTTGTCACATTTTTTTCATTCCTTATTTGTATTATTTTTTTGAGAAGGACAACAAAAGAACCAAACTATGTAGATTATTATTAAAAATTTATGAATTTCATGTCGTGTCTAGAAAGACCAAGAAAATTTGTGTTGAGAAATGTCATCAAAAATGTAATATCTTTTTTTCTATTTTTTAATTAGTGTTGGTACAAAAAATGATCACGAATATGAGTAATGTGAGAACAAAAAAAAGCAAGGGAACATTGTATGTTTTTTGCAGAATTCATCAAACTATCAGTTCATCTAATTGCTTGGTTTTATCCATTGGCTCAAACTGGATTAACAATGTCTGTTTATGTGACAATTCTTGTATCGGTTCATCGTTATTTAGGAGTTTGTCATCCATTTTTGGTAATTTCAAAAATAGTTTTGATATTTACAAATCATGAATTATAGATTCGTCGAATTTCGAACTCAACAGCTGTTAAAAGAATCATAATTGCTGCTGTCGTTTTTGCATTTGTTTTCAACACAAGTCGCTGGTTCGAACTTCACTCTATGGCATGTTATAGTAAATTACATCAAGCGTGAGTGTTTTTTCTATAATTTTGTATCAGAGTACATTTATTTTTTGTTTCAAACAACAAAATAGTTTGCGTTAATCCAAAAGTGTGTTTGTGACACTTTGATTTTGAGTCTCTCGAAAAAATAAATTTCTCACGTTTCAATTTCTCATAATTTATGCCATTTCCTGATTGACTTTGATCAACAGAACACTATTTCGAATAAAGGAACAAAATAAATAAATAGATTTCAAAGATCTATGCAAAAAATGCTTGCTCCAAAAGAGTACATCGATTTAATCGAATACACTTTAGAAGTCTGTGCACTTTTTTTTCCTAGACCGGAAACATCTTGCTATTTCTAAATTACAGGAACTCTTCTGCAATCCAACCCACCAGTCTGATGATCAACAATGTTTATACTTTGATCTACCGTAATGCCGCATATCAAATTGTCATGTTTTTCTTGCCTTTTGCTGTTTTAACCTATGTTAATCTTCGAATTATTGCAACACTTCAACAATCATATAAGTAAGTTTAGAAAGTGGAAAGAAAATGAATCGAAAATTCATAAACAGATTCAGAATGAGACGTGAAATGACAACTCCTCGTGTCAAAAAAGATTCAACTGTTCCAATTGCAACTGAAACTGTTTTGACTAAAATCGAAGGATATTCAACTGTTGTAGCTGTTGATAATAATAATACTGCTGCTGCCCAAAATGGTGAGATAAACAAAATGTGGTGTAATTCTCAATTGTAATATATTTTCAGATCGAAAAGAAAATGGTGTGACTATAATGTTGGTTGCAATCACAACTGAGTTCTTACTTTTTAATTTAATTGCTTTTGCCAACAATATTATTGAATTGTCAAATATTCGCATCTTCTTTCAAGATGTTGAGACTTTATTAGTTGAAGTTTCAACATTTTTGGTAAATGTGAATGGAGCATCAACAATAATTATTTATTTGATATTTGGAAGTAAATACCGAGCTGTTTTTATGCGGGTGAGTTCAATGAGAGATTATTTTGGAAATAATCAACAATTTTGCAGCTGATCCAAAAATATCTTCGAATCAAAACCTGTGAAGACAAAAAACGTCCAATGTATTCTCAAGCACATTTCGAAACTACCCAACTTCTTGAAAATTCTCGTCTTGATTTGAATCGTTCGAAACAAATGAGCGTTTTACGTCGAACGGATATCACATCAATGAGAAGTTCAAGTCGACGAGAATAATTGTCAAAGATCAATTATACTTTTTTGTTCGGGTTGTTTTTATGCGTGTATTTTTGTGGTATTTTTCATATATTATTTAGGTAACAATAAATAAAAAATTATATTATTTTCCCCATGTGGCCTTGTTTGTTATAATATTTTCGATTCGCGAAATATGGCTCAAAATATTTCGGATATTTTTGAAGGGATCAGAATTAAAAAAAAAACTCACAAATTCATATTTCGCAATTCCGAACAATGATTTTTTGCTTTCCTTGAAGATTTCAATCGCTGTTCATATGAATCCCGATTTCCATTAAGAAGCGACCAGTTTTCAGATTTTGAATAAATCTCGCAAACTGAGGCATAACTGAAACATAAATATTAAATAAATTTCGAATTCCCAAAATACTCACGTTGTCGATGAATTTGTCGCAATTTCGAAAATTTTCTGATTTTTCGAAATTCTCAAATTAATTCGATACTCATTGAGTTGCCAATTTAATTTCTTTTCTTCGTCAAGTTTTTCTTTTTCCAAAATGTTTCCTCCAGATTTTTTGCTTAATTGAATGATATCCGGACGATTTCCTATTTTGTCTTCGATTTTTGACTGAAAATGCAATATTCACAATTATGAAGAAATTTTTCAAAAACAAATTTTGTGATGATTTTTTTGAACTCACAAGATCACAATATTCGATGTCAGTCAAACTCAATGGTATTCGATTCATTGCACAATCTTTTATCATTTGAAACATTTTAGGAAATTTCAAAGTCGATTCATAGATTCCAATATATAAATGTGATAACTTTATGAAAATCAATCCAGTTTGAGATGAATCAAAAGCAGCGTCATGATAATTATATTCATCCAATTCACCATTTCGAAGATTGTTTGGAATCAATTGGTGATTTTTCGAATTTTCAAAAAATGTTGAAAGACTTTCGAAACTATTATCATCTAAACCATATTCCATAAGAACTTGTCGCACTTTCTCAGTTTTTGCAAAATATTTTGTGTCGAAGATGTATGGCAGTTTTGAATGGAGAGATTTTTTGAAAACCTCATATGATTCTGAAAACAAAAATATTTACTTTTGTCAATAAAATTAAAAAAAACTCAACCTGGAAGTTTTTCAATAAAATAATGGTGAATGTACATCAAATCAATAAAACAATTATGGCCAACAATCGGAATTTTCGAATTTAGAATCATCTCTATTATAAGTGTAACTCCCAGAATAATATTTTCAAAATCATTTAAATGATTTCTAGTTTTCTCGTCGACCTTTTCAATATTTAAAACATTATTTTGAACTGTGAAGTTGAAATCTGTGTAGATATTCTTCAATTTCGTAGAAATAACGACCATTTCCAATTGACTGAGATTCTGCGGAATTTCGATTTCGAAAGATGATAAAATTTTGGAATTTTCAATAAATTCACACTCAATGATAAAATATTCTGGACAATCGAATGATATCATATTTAGTTGATCTCTGTTACAATACTGGATGCCATTTATAAAAACCTAAACACTAAATTTTTCTCGGAAATAAAAAAGAAAACACAAACATTTTCCAAGTCGAAATTGTTATTTTGCAGAAACTTCAGAGCGTCTTTTTTAATTGTTATATCATTCGAACCACCAAACTGTTGATATAAGGGAATTGAATATGTTTGAGTTTCATACGATCCATCCGAATTCTGTGAATAACACGATAAACCAAGTTGACAAGGTGCATATCGAGTGACAGATTTTCTCAATTTATCATAACGTTGTGATGGGCTATCAAATAATGTCGACTGTGATTGGTCGAGTCCGAGAAATTCGAAATCAAAAGCTGCAAAAAAAACAATAGTTATGAACATAAAATTTAAAAATCTATTGTCAACTCACCAATAAAATCGGAATTAACTATAAAATTCTTGATTGTCGGCAAAACCTCCAGAAAATTTTGTTGCGTTAAATCTATTTGCATTTTGATGATAATTCAATAATTCTGAAAATCGAAAATGTGAACAATTTTCGTGGAATTCAAAAAAATTGGGCGCCGACGTGGATGTCCGCGTGAAATTATTTTATTTCTCATGGTCTAAATTTCTAAAAATGAGCCGATTTATATGTTTTTCTAAACATTTTTCGTCGATACGGTAATATAAAGTCATAAAAATAGGTCTGAAATAGGCGCGTTCTTTGTCCTGGGGACCCTAGATGAAGTTTGAGATATGCATAAATACGTAATTGTATCCCTTTCCTTAGAAAAAGTATAGTAGAAGTCTCTAAAATTTGGTTTTCACACAGGAAACGAGAAAAAGAAATTGCTGTGAGACACCAAAAAAATGTATGCGCCTTTGATTTTCCACCTATAATTAGTTTGAAAGCACATTTCAGTAACAAGTAAAACGTTTTTCTTATGTATCGCGACGAGACGAATCAGAAGGCATAAATATTCAGTTTTTCTAAAAAAAATGCCTCGAGGCTAAAATGCTGAAATTGCGCCGAAACCACCCCCTGGTGTGTAAACACCGCGACGCACAAACGCACAAATAACGCACCGTAGTAAAGTTTTTTTTTTGAAATTTCACTCTCGCGCAAAAATGTTTTCATGCACTTGTCTGCTCTGATCAGAGAATTTTGAATAACTAAACGACTAGTGGGCCCTGTGCAGAAAGTGTTATTAAGCGTATCCCTTTGAATCTGATGAATTTACTTTATTGCAGAACAATTTTAAGAGTTCCCGAGCTAAAATCCCATATAAAACGAATCTACTTCAAATGTCTGTGGTTCCTTAGACATTTGATAACTGCTTAGGTTACAAAAACTCAATCCGGGTCCCCAATATCCCGATTTCCGGGTTCCCCACGTCGTGCCACCACACAAATTCGAGGAGACGCAGACATTCATTTTCGGTTAGAAAGTCGCTGCGAGACCTCAACACATCAAAGGGCGATGCCGACGGGGTCTATAAACCCAGCGACAAATTCAAAGGGCGATGCCGATGAGGTATATAAACGCAGCGACAGACGAAAAACCGGCGCGGCCAAGCGCTATGTTTTGTGTGTGTCTGCTTGTCTGCTGTCTCTGCGAACAGTGCAATATATCGCCCGAGGGGAAGGAAAGGCGAGAGATGTCTCTGCCTGTGTTAAAAGTCTGCGTCTCCCAGAAATTTGATTTTTGTATCGGCTGGCATAGCGTGATCCCAATGAAAAAAAAAGAAAATTGAAATGAGTGTACAACAGAGCGAGTTTGCTGCACTTGGCAAGTCGCCAGTGTGCACGGTTGCGTCATGGTGTTAGCTCACTAGTCTGGAGGTGTTTGCGGTTTTGGGAGAGAATTTATTTCACACCCGTTCAAACAATGAAAAAATTAGAAATTTCGTTTATTCACACTGCGCCACAATTTTCAAAGGACTTTGATAACCAAATAGAAAAAGTAAATATACCATTCGAATCAGCGCATCGAGATCTATGTGAGACTACGCATTTCGAAATTTTTAGGGTCCTGCGAAGAAAGTTAGCAATCGCGACAAGACCCAACGCATAAAATTTATCTTGCTCCTTTAATACTGTAGTGCGAAATATAACGGCGAACAGAGAGAATTAGACAAAAGTGTTTGCACAGTTTTTTGTTTTGTTTTACAGTAGAAAACACTCATTGCGTGGCTTGAACGGGTGTGATTTTTTGCGTTTTTTTAAAGGGAAAAATTGATTTCCTGGACTAAATTCTAGCGCGCAAACTCCTTTTTGCTTTTAAACGAATAAAACTTACAAATGTCCAGTAAAATTTCAACTAATTTCTTGGCGGAGAAAAACCCCGCGAACAGTTCGCCATTTTATTTCCCATATTACTGCGCAACCTTTCTGATATCATTCCAATTATTGTCGTTCAATATTCTCTGTGTTTACCAACACTTTTACAATGACAAAAGAAAACTCGCTCTACCGAACAATGTTTTTTTATGTCACATTCCATTGCGAAATTTTGAATGACGCATCGTTTTCATTATTCTGCTCATATATAAACTCTACCTTTGTCATTTCCTTGAATTAATTTCATAATTTTTTAGATATGTCGATCAGTTGGGGTGCACAATATCCAAAGCTCAAGACAAACTTACGGTTAGCCATAAATCGTCTTCAATTGTTAGGAAAGAAAAAGACGGAAATGGCTATGAAGGCAAGAACTGAAATTGCTGATTATATCAGTGCTAATAAACCAGATCGAGCTCGAATTCGCGTGGAACATATCATCAGAGAAGATTATGTTGTTGAAGCTTTTGAGATCCTCGAAATGTATTGTGATTTACTTTTGGCGCGGTTTGGTCTTATCGAGCAAATGAAGTAAGTTCTTATAGTTTTTCTAGATGTATAAGCAAAACAATGGGTTTAGAACGCTTGATGATGGTATTGCTGAAGCTGTTATTAGCATTCTATGGGCAGCACCTCGTCTAGCTACTGATATATCTGAATTCAAAACAATCAGCGATCAACTGACTGTCAAATACGGAAAACCATTTGCTGAAGCTGCGCGTGCAAATCAACTCGAATTCCCAGCGAAAGTTAATCCAAAACTTGTTGCGAAACTTAGTGCCGCAGCTCCACCAAAACTTCTTGTTGAACGATATTTGATCGAAATTGCGTCGGCTGCTCAAATAGCATTTACTCCAGATCCCGATGTGATGAGAGAAGACGAAGTTCATCAAGCCGAGCAAATATTAATTGATTTTAAAAATGCTGGAGGAGCAGGACTTCCACCACCACCACCGAGCAATGTTAGTTACTTTTACATTGAACAAAATGTTCACATTCATTTTTATTCAGAATCCATATGGAGGCGGGGGTATTCCTCCTCCACCACCAAGCAGTGGAGGTGGCGGAAGTGGATATGGATGGTCATATGACGGAACTCCCATTCAACAACCACATCAAATTGGAGCTGGAGTTCAACAACCTCATCAAGTCGGAGCTGGAGTTGTTCCTTCAGTTGGTGGATATGGAATTCCTCCAAGAGGTAAGTCAAGCATGTAACTATTAATTTTGCATGAAAAGTGTGATTCTAATCACTTTTCATGCTATTAGTGTTTTTATTAGAAAAAAAGTTTAATTCCATGTGTTATAGACGACGAAAATATTTATGATATACCATCAACACCCGGTATGTTAGAGCTTTGTTATGCTAGAATATTTTAGTGGTTAATGCGATTAATCATTTGTGATGTATTTTTCTTTAGTTATTGAATGTGGTTTTGAATCTATCCTTTCAGTTAATTCGCCTATCCTGACCTCCTACAAAACAAACATTGAAAATAGTTTTTTTTTCAGGAAATATTTATGAAGTCCCCGCAAGAGATAATTATGATTATCCACCAGATGCATATGAACCATCAGGACAAGTGTAAGTTATATTCAAAAACATTTCATCGTGTATATTTATGTTTTCCAGAAACAATCCAGGAATAATCAGTTTGCCAAAAATCGGTCCAAATGGTCTCCCAGTGTATTCTGCCAATGCTCCTGTACCAGCAATTCCACCACAAGATAAAGCATATCCGCCATTATCACAAAGGGTCAGTACTTTTTGAAAATTGGAAAATTTATTTGAAGTGCTGGGAAATTTAAAAAGACAAGTGAATTTCTCACTATAGAACTAAAAAAATCGAAGTTAAATGTTCCTCCCTCACATTTTTGTGATGCGTTGTTTTTTTTCAAACATATCCTCTAGCTCTACATAAAAATAATCTGATCTACTCAAACAATCACAAATCTAGTGTTCTTTTTTCTTCCGTGCTTCTTCTTTTGTCTTTCTTTTTCTTCTTCGTTTTTTTCCTTTTCCATGTGGTTTTTCTCGTTGGCTCATCTCCCAATGGATTCATTTTTTCTCGACATTCTGGTGAATGTGTGTTTTGACGATAGGAGTAATGTTTTTTTTTCTGTTCAACTCCTCAACTCTTGTTTCCTCTTATTTTTTATTTTCTATTAGTGATGTGTTGTTGGCTGACAAAGTTGATTGATCAGCTCGTTTGGCAGACTTTGGCTGATTTTTGATGTGGGAAATAGAAATATCAAATTTCGACTGTTTGTTTTTTTTTCACAGAGGGATGGATCATGAGCAATTTTTATTGTTTTCTTTTTTGTTTCAGATAATTTAGTTTCAGCTACCACTTTTTTAAAGATTTTCCAATAGCTTTCTTTTCAACTTGGGAATTCTCATATCTCCTGAAATTTTGAGTCGAACATAAGTCATTTGTTAACATTTTGCACGAGGATTTTGCACAAGGAACTTCTGGGTTTGAACATTCTCTTTTTTGTTTATCCCAATGGTAATGTAACAGGTTTTTTTCTAATTTTGAGTTTCCACTTCCATCCGTTTTTTATTCCAAAACATTAAGTTTTGTAGTCATTTCGTAATTTCGAAGTCTGAACTAATAATTCTTCTAATATTATAAAGGGAAAAACTTCATTTAAAGTTTTATTGGTTGGATTTTTTTCTAGGCACGAAAAGAACTTTTCACAGACTTTTATTCGTATTCCAAGTGTTCAATTAATTTTATTTTCATGCTTTCATTCTTTGAACTTTGAACCACCAACATTTTCTTTTTTTTCCATTTTTTTTTTTTGCTTGATTCTCGTCGTCCAATTTTTTATTCGGAACCAATTGGATTTAGCAATTTTGTCAACCATAAAAACGACATCATCTCAAAATTTCGAATAAAATTGAATGAGATAATATTCGGAAAAACAGTGATTCTCTATTTTTATTCTTCTTTTTTCATATTATTTATGGGTTACTGTAGATATGTTAAGGGCGTGGCTAATTTTGCTGTTTTGCTCAAAGAAAATTGGATCAGTAGCCTTCTTCTTCTATTTTCTTTTTGGTGTTTCCACAGCTTTGTACTTTATTCCATTGAAAAAGGGAAACGAGAAAGAAGATTGACTTTTGTTTTGATGTTTTTTCGCTTTTCCAATTTCCTTCTATGGGAAACTATTTTTCTAAAAAGCTGATTTTGCTTGACTTCTATTTGATTTTCTTTTTTATTTGAATCGTGTTTCATCGTTGAAATATTCATGATTGCTCTCTTGGGAATCGTTTGTCTTTTGCTCACATAATTTTTCTTTAGTTTGAAAATGCTTCTTCTTTCGAGAACCAAGACGTTGACAGCAGCCGAAGGTCGAAAAAAATCGAAAAGTGTTAAAAGATGCGCATCTTGTAAAAGATCGTCAAGTTCTCGACGATCAAAAACACCTGATCCAGGATGTCATGAAAAAGTTGAACAAAAAAATGAAAAACATAAAGGTTCCAAGGTATCAGGATATAATTTTGCAAACACTTCTTAACGAACTTTTTAATGTTTAATTTTTTCCAGAACTCTCTTCTTCAACCATCTGTTCCATCAAACAATCCAACTGCTCCACCACAATCAATTCGAAAACCTGACAATTTGGATGGTAAGTGCATTTTTTTTTCAAGTTTTCAGTCATAAATAACAAATTTGGCCAAGCTTGAATTTCTGATTTATTTATTTCTCAAAAAGCGAATTTTTTGCAGATTTAAACTTCCCTGAACCACCAACTACATTTGTTGGAGGACCAAAAGGACCATCTTCTGGGCCACCACCACCTGGAGGATCAAATGGAGGTGGAGATTTGGATTTTGATGATTTGGCCAAACGATTTGATGCGTTGAAAAAACGAAATAATTGATTGATAATCTGCTTTTTTCTTATTTTATCGCATCACAGAATTTTCTCTTACTTTTTTAATGTATATTTTTGTGTAAAAATTGAAATTTATTTGGCTAAAGTATTTTGATTTGTTCATTGAGTTGAAAGGGTGGCCTAGAAATCCAAATATTTTCATGTTCGTCTTTTTTGTGTGCGCACACAACAACAACAACAACAAAACTCTGTTCAGAATAGACGTCTGTAAAGGCTGGAAATGAAACGATTCGACGCGGTAGAGTTAGGAGAAACTTCGTCTTCTTATTTCGTAAGTTATATTTTACAGAGAAAATTTTTGTAAAATAAATGTAACAGGAAACATCATTCACTGATTCTCGACCATGTCAAAAGGATGTTCGTGGTCATACGGGATGTGTTAACTCGATATCTTTATCGAAAAATCAGCAATATTTATCGAGTGGCGGAGATGATATGCACACCTACATTTGGCGGGTAAATGATATGATGGTTGAAAGAAATCCGAAACCAAGAGCTATTATGAAAACTTTGCACGAATCAAATATTTTTGCGACCGAGATTTCAAATGAGTAAGTTTTATAATGAAATTCGAGGAGACAACCAAATTTTTGTCTCTATTTTCAGCAACAGAACAGTTTATTCTGGTGGTAGAGATGATGTTGTTTATAGACATGATATTGAAACTGGAGAATGTTTGAAAACAGATATTGATGTCACTCAACATATTGATAAAAATGTGCATTGCATCAAACAATGTGTAAGTTTTCTTTGTGGAAAATAATGAAAATTGTTTTGAATTATTTTTCAGAGATCAAATGATAATACAATCTCAATAACAAGAGGTTCGATTGTTGTCACTTGTGATACTCGATGCAATGACAAAGTATTAATTTGTAAAAGTCCACGTGACACATTCCATAATAGCGATTTCAATCCGGATACTTGGTATCTTTTTCTAACATGTTCTCTTGAAGAAGGTCCGCTTATTTACGATTTAAGAAATCTCAAAAAACCGGTAAACGAAGGGGAAAGACGATTCTACGGTGAAAGGTTTTTCTCGCATTTTGAGAAATATCCAAAAAATACATATTCAAAATGGAGTCCATCGGGTAAATCATTTGCATCTCTTCAATCGAGACATTCTCCTATTTATTATGATGTAAGGTTTTTTTGTTATTTTCCAAGTGATAATAAATATGAGATAGTAAATTATAGCTCAATGCTCGAGTCAATCATATCTGTAAAGACGAGGATTATATGAATGTGCACACTATGAAATCAATGGCATTTTTGAATGAAAGAACAATTGTAACTGGAAGTGATGAAGGAACTATTTTTATTTGGAATGTTGATGAAGTCGAAAATTCAGGTATGGATATTTTTCATGAAAAGGTGTGAATGAAAATTTTCAAATTTCACGCTTCACAATTTTTTTGCAAGAACTGTTTCTGTGCCTCTAGGCGAAACTGTTATAAAAATCCTCAAAATTTTATAATTTTGAAGAGAAGAAAACCCATTTTTTCTAATTTTTTCATCATTTATAAATTTTAAAAATGATTAGGTTTGCACGTAGGCATTCATGGTCAAGTGGTACCTGACTTTGCCTTCAAATCTAATTGTAAGCATTTTTGACGAGTTAGATTCCCAGCCAAAACATTTTCCAAATTAAAAAGCTATGTATAATTTTTAAAAATTCCTGAAGAAATGGTAAATAAAGAAAATATGAAAAACAATTTGAATATAATAGAAATAGCATACTTACGGTATTTAAGAGCTTATTTTCACGCTGCACAAAAGTTTTGGGACATTCTCTCTCCATGTGTGTTTGGTATTTTCTAAAGGCATGGTTTGTTATAAAATTATTGTCTTCTTTAACAGATTCCCCGGGTGATTGTGATTATTTCGAAACGAAAACTATAAACAGATCAACAAAAAAACTAGTTGGTCATCGATCTATTCCAAATCAAATAAGATATTGTGAATCAAGCCAAGTCATATTTTCAAGTGGTGTTGAAAATTCGATCAAATTGTGGTCGATGAAAACTTTGCCATATTCTTATGATGAACCATTTATTAGACGAAAACGAGATGATTACATCACTGTTGAAATGGAAATTGAAAGAGAACAAAGAGAAAGAAAAGAAATTGAAGATGCAATTGGAAAAGAAGGAATGGAAGGAAGAGCAACTTGGGATGATGTGTTTGGTGGAAATCCAATGACTTCAGAATCAAGAGACACTTGTGAATTATTTGATGCACATGTATCGGTTTGTTTTTCTTTATTTTGAAATAATCTACTTTTTCTTTTCAGCAAAGACATTTTTTCCTGGATCATAGTGATGATGATGATAGTAGTAAGTTTAAGTTTCCAAAAATGAAAAAATACTATGATTTTTCAGTTGAAATGCACTTGGAAAATATTCGTCGTCGATTAATTGGAGTAAGCGATGATAGCGATGAATCGGATTCTGATGCATCTTCTAATTCTGAACCGGTGAATCGAAGACGAAGAATAATGGCGAATATATTGAATGAACTTCTTGATGAATTTATGGATTTTGATGCGGAAGAAGACGAAGCTGGAGAAGATGATTTTGATGATATTGACGAAGATGATGATGATAATGAATCAATCAATAATGAAGGTGGAGATGAAGATGCCGATTCCGATTCGGATGGCGAAGATGATATTTTCGATGAAGAATCGGATTGAAAAAGTTATGCTTTTTTGTACAACTTTGTTGTATATATGTATGTATCCACTCATTCTTGTTTTTGTTTTGAATTTTAATGATTGTTTTTTTCTGAATATAATGAATCTGTTCTGTCTAAATTTCAGTTTTTTTTCGTGTAGGAAGTTGATGTTTCCTTGACTATATTTTAAAAATCTTTCTTATTTTTCAGTGGATGTTTCAATAATATATTATTTACTGGTATTGCTTGACTTTCGAAGTTCCAAAATGTTTTGAATGATTCGATATATTCATAGGTTAGTATTTTTTATTTGAGATGAAGAAAGAGTGATATAAACGTTTATCGGATTATTCATGTTGAAATAATTGAATTGGAATAATTTTTAAACGATTAAGTGTGTGGCAAGTTCAAGCTTTTTAGATGACTTTGACTTTCAGAATTGAATTCTTTTCCCAATTCCATCCACGCACTTTTTTGTTCATCTGTCAAACTTCCACTTTCTTCCAAATATCCTGTCCAAACACTGAAGAATGCCTAAAAATCCACGGATTAGTTTTATTTATGAAAATTCAAATTCTGAGAAAAACTAACCATCCAAAGAGCTGGATCCATTTTATAAATTCTATGCCGATTTATAGTTTCTCTAACATAGGCTTTGAATACTTCTTCATTGTCGTAAACATTTGCAATCAAATGACAAGCCAATAGAAGACGTTGTCCTTGTTTTTCAAATCGTTCACTTTTTTGAACATCTTCCGCTGTGTATTTTTCAGCTCCTTTGAAATAAACACGAAGATCAGGAAAGTTAGTGAAAAAACTGAAAAGTTTTAAGTTTTCCAAAATTTTAGTATCAAGTATTGACTTACTATTTATAAAATCCTCGTCCGGATTCAATATTTTCTGGAGCAGTTCCAACCATTTTTTCTTCCAAAGTTTTCACACAAATATCACGAATTTCTTTGCGAGTACGAGACATTCTAACTAGAAAAAAAGGGAAGAGAATGAAAATAGAAACGAATTGAGTGGTTTTATAAGTAAGTCGATAATTACTCGACGGCCTTTGGTCAAGTAGAGAAAAACAAGAAAATAGTGGAAATTATTTTCTACTTGAAAGTCAGAATAGAAAATGTCTTAATGAGAACGCAAAAATTGGAAGATCAAACCATCATTTTTCAGAAATTTCAAGGAATCTAAGACCTTGATCTAATGATTTTTCCACAAAAACAACATATGTTATCTCAAAACTCATCGTTGTATTATTATCAAATATATTTGTTGTTTCATTGAACTTTACGTTTGCAACACCAATTCAAACTTTTAGACAAAGTCTTTCGGATCCATCATTTATTTTTTATCTGCATAGCGATTTCCAAAGTACATTCTCATTCTCTGTTGTTTCTGCCAGCAAAAATATTTGAGAAAAAAATGACCCCTCGTGACACAGAGCAAAGAACACTCAAATTGATTGTTCGCTTTGAGAACATAAACGAGAAAAAGAAGTTTGAGAAAAGATATTTATTTATTTGAACACGTGATCAGTCGACCTTGATTGCATCTTTGATTTTACACTTCTTATTCAATTTATCTGCTCAATACGATGTGTTTTTTCTGCAAAATTGAAAGGTTCAATTTTCCATGGTTTTTGTGAAAAAAAAAATTCCCAAAAATTCTAGGAACCTTTTTTCGGAATTTTACGACCTGCTGAAAAGTTGATGAATTTTTTGCAGAAAGTTAATTTTCACTGGAATTTTCCCCCGCATAATTTTTAAGTTTATTTCTGTCGAACAAATCTATTTTTTATATACTCTGAAAATTTTCCACGCAGATCTCAATGTTCCACTTTTTTAGTTTTAGTTCTTATTAATCTCAATTTTTTCATTTCACAGTGATTAGTTTAATAAGTACATTGTTTTACAATTCAAATCAAATCAAAACATAAACACTTTCAATTTCTCCTTTTCTTTTTCTATTATTTTTGGTTATTGTTATTGATACCCTTTTGTGTAATATTTGTGTACTTCGTCCTTTTTATTTTTTTTATTATCAAAAAAAACTTGATGAAAAAAGCACAAAAAATGTTTACCGAAAATTTTTTAGTGTAAATTTTGTGGACTTTAAGGAGTTTTGAACTCTGGAAAATTTGAATTTTTCAAAATTGTACCCCCAACAAGTTATCCGAGGTGTAGAAAATATTTATGTTAATTTATTCGCATTTTCTGACATGAAAACAAAATGACACTGAGATTTTTTTGAATAATATTTTTCGGAGTTCTCATTTCCAAAATCACTGATCATCGAATAAAAAACCGTATCAGAAAAAACCGTATCAAAACCGTATAAACAATGTGGAAATAGTGACAAGTTCTTTGATAGATAAAAAAACGATAAAAAATGAAAATGACCATTTAATTGGGTTTGAACTTTGGCTGAATTTAAAAACAACTTTGTTTTATTTCAGAAAGTGGAAAATTATAATTAACAAAATAATTCGATAAGTTACATTTTATACATCTGAAGTTCACTGTACTGAATAAACGGAGGTTTTATCAACAAAGTATGTAGTATTGAAAAATTGTAAAGATTGAAATTTGAACCTGGGACAATCAAGTTTTGTTGTGGCGGCTCACTGCATTTCAAACAAACAATCTTGATCGTCGTCCGTCAGTTGATCATATCAAAGTAGTTTTTTCTCTGTCTTCTTTATTTCTCTTGTTTTATTTCTTTTCTCTGATAAGAAACCCGAGGACACTAACAAATATCTTGTTGTTTTCTGTTTTTTGTATTAATGGGTTTCTCGCTTACCGTACGTATCTTATCACAAAATTGTGCGTTTTCAGTATTTTACCCTCTCAAAATCATGTTGTTTTTTTCTTATTTCTAGATTATTAAAAAGGTAGACATAATTTTCTCCGAAAAAAACACGTGCTATCTTGACCTCAAGAATTCTTTTCCATTTTTTTTATCAACTAGATGTTTGTAAATTGAACTCGAGTTAAAAGAAAGAAAAATAAAAATTGAAGAAAAGCTTATTCAGAAAATGAATAAATTTTTCACGTTCCACGTGTTTTTTTTTGCCACATAATTCCACGTATCTGTGACACAATCTGGACGTGGTTCAGTTGTTTTAGTCAGTTCAAGAAAATTGAATAATTCCAATTGGTCGCAGTCTACAAAACACCTCCACTTCTAAACAACAAGTAATGCCCATATATTCGTATTCGATAGCTATAGATATCTCGGTTGTCCTTTGTTTTTTGCCACGAAAATCCAGCTAAAACTTTTGAAATTTTCAGCGAAAATGCGGTTCTCCCGCATCTCAACACTTTCCAATGTTCTCAAAGTCAACAATCAACAACATCGATTCGCCAGTTCGGTGATTAAACCGAGAGAATTCAAAAAAGTCATGGTTGCAAATCGTGGAGAAATTGCAATTCGTGTATTTCGTGCATTGACAGAATTGAACAAAACATCAGTTGCTATTTTTGCCGAACAAGTAAGAAGGATTCTAGAACTTCTAACATAAATTCATATATTAATTATTACAGGACAAAAATTCAATGCATCGTTTGAAAGCTGATGAAGCATATTTGGTTGGAAAAGGATTGCCACCAGTTGCAGCTTATTTGACAATTGATCAAATTATCGAAACAGCTCTCAAGCATAATATTGATGCAATTCATCCGGGTTATGGTTTCCTTTCGGAACGTTCTGATTTTGCTGCCGCTTGTGAAAATGCTGGTATCAAATTCATTGGTCCATCACCTGATGTTATGGCAAGAATGGGAGACAAAGTTGCTGCGAGACAAGCTGCGATTGAAGCTGGTGTTCAAGTTGTTCCTGGAACACCTGGACCAATTCATAGTGCACAAGAAGCTGTTGAATTCGCCAAACAATATGGGGCACCAATTATTTTGAAAGCTGCTTTTGGTGGTGGTGGACGTGGAATTCGTAGAGTTGATAAATTAGAAGATGTTGAAGAAGCATTCAAAAGATCATTTTCTGAAGCACAAGCTGCATTTGGTGATGGAAGTTTGTTTGTTGAAAAGTTTGTTGAGAGACCAAGACATATCGAAGTTCAATTACTCGGAGATCATCATGGAAATATTGTACATTTATATGAAAGAGATTGTTCGGTTCAAAGAAGACATCAAAAAGTTGTTGAAATTGCTCCAGCTCCAGCTCTTCCAGAAGGTGTTCGTGAAAAGATTTTGGCTGATGCTTTAAGATTGGCAAGACATGTTGGTTATCAAAATGCTGGAACTGTTGAATTCTTGGTTGATCAAAAAGGAAATTATTATTTCATTGAAGTCAATGCTCGTCTTCAAGTTGAGCATACTGTAACTGAAGAAATTACTGGGTAAGTTTGAAGATAAAGCTTGAATAAATGTGAATATAAAAAAAGAATTATTTTTACAGTGTTGATCTTGTTCAAGCTCAAATCCGTATCGCTGAAGGAAAATCTCTCGATGATCTAAAACTTCATCAAGATACAATTCAGCCACATGGATCTGCAATTCAATGTCGTGTCACAACAGAAGATCCAGCAAAAGGTTTCCAACCAGATTCCGGAAGAATTGAAGTATTCAGAAGTGGAGAAGGTATGGGAATTCGTTTGGATTCGGCTTCTGCATTTGCTGGAAGTGTTATCTCGCCACATTATGATTCTTTGATGGTCAAAGTTATTGCATCGGCAAGAAATCATCCAAATGCAGCTGCGAAAATGATTCGAGCTCTCAAAGAATTCAGAATTCGTGGAGTGAAAACGAATATTCCATTTTTGTTGAATGTTTTGAATCAACCAAAATTCTTGGATGCTTCTGTGGACACTTATTTTATTGATGAACATCCAGAATTATTCCAATTCAAACCAAGTCAAAATCGCGCTCAAAAATTGTTGAATTATTTGGGAGAAGTGAAAGTGAATGGAGCAACAACACCACTTGCAACTGATTTGAAACCAGCAAATATCAAAGCACCAATTCCATATGTACCAGCTGGAGCAAAACCACCACCAGGACTCAGAGATGTTTTTATCAAAGATGGACCAGCTGCATTTGCGAAAAAAGTTCGAGAACATCCGGGATGTATGATCACCGATACTACTTTCAGGTTTGTGTTTTGAAAAAATGATTCAAATTATATGATGCACATAGAAAAAAATAGAACATTTTTCTTTTTCACGCGAAATTGCGGACTCATTGTTCTGACCGCGTGAAGACACACGACTCCGCCCCTTTTTTTGCAATTTGCGGCGCACTCTCAAAATTTCAATGGAAAAAAGAACGAAATTTCTTTGACACGTGGAAAAACGTGAAAACGACATTTTTTTTCGAGTCTGCAAACACCGGACAGCAGCAACAATTGTTCTGTTTTTTTCTATGTGTGATGCGATAAAAAACGTTTTATCAAATTTCTAAAAATAAACATCACTGATCTATTGAAAATGAACTTTTTTTCAAAAAATGATTCCGAAATGTTTATTTTTAGAAGTGTAATGAACTGATAAAACAACGCCCAGAGTTTTCAATTTTAGGATATGCGGAATTAAAAATTTGTCAGTTTACGTTTTTGGAAAAACAAATGAGAATTATTTCAGAGATGCTCATCAATCTCTTCTCGCAACTCGTGTTCGAACATTTGATATGGCTGCAATTTCTCCATACGTCTCGCAATCTTTCTCAAATCTTTTCTCACTTGAAAATTGGGGTGGAGCCACTTTTGATGTTTCAATGAGATTCCTTCACGAATGTCCATGGGAACGTCTTCGTTTACTTCGCGAACTTATTCCAAATATTCCATTCCAATGTCTTTTGAGGGGAGCAAACGCAATGGGTTATAGTAATTATCCGGATAATGTGATTTACAAGTGAGTTGTTTATTTGTTTAAGGATTCTAAGTTATCTTTAAAAAAATTCAGATTCTGTGATCTTGCTGTGAAAAATGGTATGGATGTATTCCGTGTTTTCGATTCTTTGAATTATTTGCCAAACTTGCTTGTTGGAATGGAAGCTGTTGGAAAAGCTGGTGGTGTTGTTGAGGCAGCAATTGCTTATACTGGAGATGTATCAGATAAATCAAGAGATAAATATGATTTGAAATATTATCTCGATTTGGCTGATCAATTAGTCAAAGCTCAAGCTCATATTCTTTCCATCAAAGATATGGCTGGAGTTTTGAAACCAGAAGCTGCAAAATTATTGATTGGAGCATTGAGAGACAAGTTCCCTGATATTCCAATCCATGTTCATACACACGATACATCTGGAGCTGGAGTTGCAGCGATGTTGGAATGTGCTCGAGCTGGAGCTGATGTTGTTGATGCAGCTGTTGATAGTATGTCTGGAATGACGTCACAACCATCAATGGGAGCAATTGTTGCTAGTTTGCAAGGAACACCATTGGATACTGGATTGAGTTTGGATGAAATTTCAAAATATTCGGCATATTGGGAATCTGCTAGACAATTCTATGCTCCATTTGAATGTGCAACAACAATGAAGAGTGGAAATGCTGATGTTTATAAGCATGAAATTCCAGGTGGACAATACACCAACTTGCAATTCCAAGTGAGTTTTTTGAAATATTTTTTCGTAACTTGTTATGTATATTATTTCTAGGCCTTCTCTCTTGGTCTTGGAAATCAATTCGATGATGTCAAACGTATGTATCGCGAAGCAAATCTTGCTCTCGGAGATATTATCAAAGTTACTCCATCATCCAAAATTGTCGGAGATTTGGCTCAATTTATGGTTCAAAATAAATTGACACGCGAAACACTTGTTGATCGCGCTGAAGATTTATCATTCCCAAAAAGTGTTGTTGATTTCATGCAAGGAAATGTTGGACAACCACCATATGGATTCCCAGAACCATTGAGAACCAAAGTTTTGAGAGGAAAACCAAAAACTGATGGAAGACCAGGTGAAAATGCGAAACCAATTGATTTGGATGCGGCAAAGAAGGATCTTGAAGAGAAACATGGTAGAAAATTGACGTGAGTTTTTTTTTTGCGTAATTCTGGTGCAGGCGTATCTCAAAAAATCAATCGAATCAACCAAAAAATGTATTAATTTTTTAGTGAAGAAGATGTTATGTCTTATACAATGTTCCCACAAGTTTTCGACGATTTCGAGAATTTCCGACAACAATACGGACCAGTTGACAAATTGCCAACTCGTGTATTTTTGACTGGATTGGATGTTGCTGAAGAACTTGATGTAAGTTTCTGTAGATTTTTTTTTGTTTCGGAAACAAATTTGAAAAAAAAAATTTCGCTTTTTTGTCTTTATAAAGGCACAGCCCCTAGTTGAAATTCTTCAAAAATCGAATATCTAAAAAAACTGAATTTCATCGAGAAATTTGCTATTATTTTTTTTAAATATTGAGATGCCTTGAAGTAATTGATCGAAATCTTGATTTCACATGGTTTTCCAAACCAGAGAATCATTTTTCCAGGTTGAAATCGAAAGCGGAAAAACTTTGGCAATCCAACTTTTGGCCGAAGGAAAATTGAACAGCCGTGGAGAAAGAGAAGTCTTCTTCGATCTCAATGGACAAATGAGAAGTATCTTTGTTTTGGACAAAGAAGCTTCGAAAGAAATTGTGACTCGACCAAGAGCTCTTCCTGGAGTCAAAGGACATATCGGAGCACCAATGCCAGGAGATATTCTTGAATTGAAAATCAAGGAAGGAGATAAGGTTTGTTGTCTAATAATTGATTTTTGAAGTCATTATTTGGTAATTTTCAGATTGCACAAAAACAAGCATTGTTTGTTTTGTCTGCAATGAAAATGGAGATGGTTATTGATGCACCAATTGCTGGAACTGTCAAGAAAATTCACGTAACTCAAGGAACCAAATGTACTGCAGGTGATCTTGTCGTTGAAATTGAGCCATAAAGATGTATTTTTTCTCATACTTTCCCTAATTAGTTTTAGTTGATTTTTTAGTGAAAATGTGTATAGTGTGTGTGCCTTTTTGTTTTTCATGTCTATATTTATTGCATCGGGTGAGATTCATAAATGCATTTTTATTTTTACAATTTAAAAAAAATAGGTAGATTTTATTGATTATTGATAACACCCGATTTCGTCTGACCAGAATGGATTTACCGCGTAATGAAAAGTTATTGGAAACATTTCTGGACCAGAAATGTATTTTGCATCGGAATGAATGCAAGAAATATCGTCTCGTTGAGGAAGCTGCAAATTTGAAAAAAATTCAAAGTTTTCTGACGAAAAAATCAAACTTACAATACAATCATCTGCATTTGGACACAAAGATTCTAAAGGTTTTCTTTCGACAAAATATGGATGATAAAATGATGAATTATAACATTGAAAAACAACTTGAGAATAATAATCATGATCGACTAATAGACTAACTGCGTCACGAAGTTTTGAATCAGCATATGTCCTAAAATATAGATGTGGTTGAAATAGAAGATAAAAGAGGAGAGAACTCACTGTTCTAGATCGAAATCCAGAGATTTTTGTTCGATTTCAGTTATTATTGGATCATATTTTGTTCCGAACATTTTTGGAATCCCTGTTGATTTATCTTTCGGATTAGGCTGCAAAATATTTGAATTGCATAGAAAATTAGAGGTTACTGTAGTTTTGAGAGTTTTTCCAGATAGAATCTAATTATTTTTCTATCTAGAAAATCATATTCCAGTTATTCGGCAAAATTTTGGTCTTGTTTCTATTTTTTTTTTGGAAAAAAACCGACCTCGACAATTTTTTTGATATGAATCAATTCCGTATTCGGCACTCGATAAATCAAATTTTTAGGAAGTTGCATTGAATGATGAATCCATGTTGAATTCACTTTCAATGGATTAATTATCGATTTTCCATAATCATTTTGTTTCGTAACTTTCATTGTACTGAAAATCTTTGCAAACGTCAAATCAGTGGCTGATTCAATTTTGTTAACAATAACATCTCGTTTCCAATAAAAAATTGTGTGATAATTTGGAAAAGCAGAGAAATGACTTGAGAATTCTTGGTGATAATTATGAGAATATCTCGGGATTAGAATATCATCAATATCAAAAAATGCAATGAAATCAGCAACTTCTTTATATTGAAGTAAACAATCAGTTTGTGCTCCAGCTTGATTTCTCCATTCAACATTTCGATTTGGCTCTTTGTATGGTGTAAATGTTTCATTGAATTTCATTCGAACCCAATAATCAAGAGTCACAGATCCCTGTAAAGTAATAATAATAATAGTTGATAGATGTTATAAATTCAGATACGAGGTTTCAGATTCTCTTTTGTTTTTTTTTCTTGAAAAATTGATTATTATTCTATTCATATCTGAGTTGAAATGGGTTTTCATTGATAATTACAATATATTTGTCTGTTCTGGTCCCATCAATTATGTTTTCTTCCAACTAACCCATTTTTCATAGAGTTGTAAAACATCAAAAAGTTGAGTAACCATACTCGTTATATATAAATGCATATGTCCACCATATCTTCGAATAACATGCAAATTCATCAAAAAAAGTTGCCATTTTTCGACAGCAAATTGTGGAGCAATACACATTATAACAGGAGAATGAGACCATGTTCGAGGTTTACGAAAAGGAATCTGGAGATTATTTATATTATTTCTTTGAGCTGACAAAGAGTAGTTCTCCGTGAACTCACTGCAACCCTTGTTCCACTTGAAACAATCTCAATTTTCTCTGGATCATGTACAGTTGTTGCTTGAACAAGTGTCATAACATAAGCGCACGAAGTTTCTGTGGATTCTCTGAAATTTAAAATGTTAATGATTTATTTTTGAAAAAAAAAACTAACTTTTTGATAGTTGCATTTGATTGTAGAACTTCTCCGTCATAACCTGTACTTTCAATTTTAATTGTGTGTTTTTCAATATTTTCAGTTGTCCATTGATTCATTACAACAACCATTGCCAGAGCATTTTCGCCAAGTCTAGAAAAATATGCTTGCACTTTTGTGAAACCCGCTTCTAGTTTTTTTTGAGAGTTGTTAAAATTTAGAATTTTTATGTTCCAAAAAAATGAAAAATATTCGGAACTTTGGTTTTAAAAACACTTTTGATTGAAAAAAACGGCTTCTTTCTTTTATTAAAACTCACGATTTTGAATTATAATAGTAATATGCAGATGTTATAAATGCATGAGTATGATTATATCTTTCAATCATTTCATCCATAAATTCTTGATTATCCGATTCAACAACATATCCAGGAGATGTTTCATTTTTCATCTTACTAATTAGTTGTAATTTTTGATATTGTGTATAATTAATATAATGATTCTCTTTATCTAACCAATTATTATTATAATCACTAAATCCTTCCATATATTTTTCATTTCTTTTTGGATTTTTTGAGAATACTGTCACAGTCAAAACAAAAATCGCACAAAATAATACACATATTAGAAATGGTAATTGATATTTTGATGAAGAATTGAAATTCTGAAAATGTATTTTTTTTGATTTTTGAACTTGAAAAAGTAATTCACTCACTCTCCAAAAAGTAAGTCTAAGCTTGCGAAAAACTGACGAATTTTGATGAAAAATCATTAAACATTCAAGTAATACAAATCAACAAGAAAAAGCAAGTCAGCAATAGAATTTAGAAACTAATCAGAGTTTTGAATCTTTTTCCGTGGAATAAAAGAAGGAAAAAAACGAGTGGCGAAAAAGGCGGATAATTGAGACAAGCAGACAAAAATGGTAGATACCATCAGAATGCCAAAGATAGAAAAAAAATTGGACAAAAAAGTTTGAAAGGAAATTAATTACGGGAACTTGAGAAACAAAACAATTGTTCTGTTTTTTTCAAGAGATATTTGTTTGAGAAATGTTTTAGTGAAAGTAAATTTATTTCGTGTAATTGTTTTGAAAACTAAAACAAAGGATCTCCAGATAGTAATATCTAGATTCTCTATGACTAATTTTCGTGAAAAACTATGGTAAATATGAAATTGGTAAAAAAATAACCTGTTTTCCAAAAAAAGTACACGCCGTCTTTTAAAAATGAGTTCAACCGCACAAGAATATATTCCAAAAAACATTAAAGGGTTGGTGCTCCGCCAGGGAATCTTGCTTGGTTTAGATAGGAATAAGGTGCTCCTGGAACGTTCCAGTTTTAGAAAAAATTCTAGTATCAATTCAGCCCATGTTTTTCCTCAAAAACACAAGCGAGTTAAAACCTACGAAATAAAGCATGTAAATGCGCTCTAGCGCACAACTTGTTTTTGAATTTTCGTGTGTGTGTTTGCACACAACTTTGAACACAACACTGTGACGCCTTTTTGCAGACGATTTTTTCACCAGGAAAGCACCAACCCTTTAAATTTTGTGGACGCTTTTTCAAATATATGAGAAAAGAATCTAGGGACGCTTTTGGGAAGCTCGCAGTTTCTCTCAACTAGATTAGACAAATCAAGTAATATCCTCCTGAAGCTATATCGCGTTCAAAACTAAACTGGGATCCAACATATCTAAAGCGATGATAAAAAATATTTCAAGTGTATGCGATCTACTCATCATGATTAAAATTGTCTAAAATGAATTGGGTGAAACGAGTCGCCATCGATTTCCATGTGACGCATTTTTTCTGTCTGGAACAGGTCCTTATGAAATTTCTGGCGTTGTTCTTCTTGTTGCGGGATATATCTGTTGAACTATCTTTCCCACTCCGCAACCATATTAAAAATATTGTCGAATGTTTTTAAAAAAGCAAATCCTTACGGCAGCAGAACAAACGTAATGAAATACTTTTATCAAGATCCGAATTTTTCCGGTTTTTTTCCGATTGAATGAAAAATGAAAAATCACAAATTTATATGATCAATGTATGAAAATACCAATGATGTGTGAGTTTCGAGAATTAATTTTCTGCATGAAAAAAAACAATATTTCTGAAAAAAAGTTTCGGAAAGAGACATACTTAAACAGTTTTATTCATTTTTTGAAAGATAACATCCATTCGATGTTTGAACAGATAGAAAAATCGTTCAAAAAAACTATGACGTGCTCAAAAACGTGTTGTCGCCTGAACTTTGAACTTCGGTGAATTTTCAGAAAAAAAAACTCGGAATGAGCTCAACAAAAAATAAGAACTATATATTTATCATATTTCTTAGTTCAAAAGCCCATTTTCTAAAAATTGGAAACATCCGTTTTGGATTTTATTTCTCATTTATTTTCAAAATGAACTTCAAAGTTTCAAGTTTCAAAAAATGAATAGAAGGCAAAAAAGGGAAAAAGTAATAGAATATTCAAAATGAGCATTGTGGTAATTTTAAACTTCACACTTATTTATGCACTTATGTCACGAGTTTAAAAAAAAAACGTTTTTGTGATGTTTTTTGCTGTGACAAGAAAAATATATAGTTTGCTCTGTTTCAATTATCAAATTAGGATTTGGAGTCGGATCTTTTTTTCCAAAATGCTTCTGACATCCAAAATTCGGAAGATCAAACAAGTGGTCCAGTTCAAAACTTTTACCAAAAATTTTCGAAAAACCGCGTCCGATTCGAAAGTTCTCTTAATTCGAGTAGAAATTGGAGTTCAATTTTCCATACACCGCGGACATTTTCTTTTCTTGTTTTTTTTCAAGTTCACAAACTATAATTAGAGGCTAACATAAGTCTTGGTGTTATTTAAATATTCACCATGGTTAATTATATATTATGTATTTGAGAATAGCTTAACTTCCCGGTTTAACCTTTTTGCGTTGGCGTAAGAAAAAAAGCAAAAAGAACAAAAAGTGACGAGAGAGAAAGACGATAAATGTTTATTTGCTCAAATCGTTTCTACCGTTTTTCTTGATTTGTTTGAACATTTGCCCGCCTTCTAATTCTAACATTATTGTCTCATTTTACAGTTTTGTATAAACATATTCAAACATAAATGGATCGACATGAACAAAGGTTAGTCAACATTTTTTTATTTGCGTTTTTTTGGCTTACATAAAAAACTCCATTTTTTCAGTTGCTCTGATCTACCAGATATTCCAAAAGTTCCATTAAAAAAATATCGAAGTCTGGCAAAAAATCAGTGTCCAGCACTTTGCCTTGTTTGTAGAAATCCAGCTGTTGGTTATCATTATGATGTGAGTTTTGAAAAAAAAAATGAAAACCAAAGGTCATTGAAGAGATAATTTTTGAGCACGAGCAAATTTTCTATTTGTTTGTTCAGCAAAATTTTTGATCTACACTTTTAACATGTTGAATTAGCTCCTTTTGAAAAGGATTTGAAATTTGATTAGCTTTGAAATGACATGCGGATTACTGTACTTCAAAAGTTCAAAATTCACTTTTGTTACATTTTTATTATTTGTTTGGTCTCCTTTTTCTCGAATTTTTCTTTTTAAAAAGAAAAGGTCAAACACGAATGCTCAAAACTTCATCCAAACCACAAATATATTTTCATTGGGCGATTTTAGGTGGCTTCTTGTAATGGTTGTAAAACATTCTTTCGCCGAACAATAATACTTGGAAAACAATACTCATGCCCAAAATCAAATGATTGTCTGAATCCATCAATTATTCTTGATCCATCAAAAAGAATTTGTCGAAGATGTCGATTCGATAAATGTGTGGAATCTGGAATGAATCCACTCGCAATTCAAGCAGAAGTTAAAAGTGAGAAAGGAAAAGAAATGCAAGTTGAAATTGCAAAAAATAATCGAGTTGGTCCAAGTTTACAAAACATGGAAGATCGAATCAATGGAATAATCGAGGAATTGATGAGAATCGAAACAAATGTGGAAGCTTTGAATAATTCTGGATTACCTATTGGATTTAGAGATATGCGATCCTTGAGACAAATTATTCTTATTCCACCATGTTTTGATATTCGAGATCATCTTCGAAATCTTATTTATATTCAACCAAGATGTGATCCAATCACTGGAATGTAAGTGACTAAGCAACATCTATTGATTTAAAAAAAATGATATTTCAGACCATTAAAACCAATGTGGTCAACATTTACTCATACTTCTTATTTGGCTTCGATTGAATATTCAAAAAGTTTTGATTTTTATTTTTCAATGGATGATGAAAGTAAAGAAGTTCTCGTAAAACATTCAACACTCATAATTTCGAATATTTTCAACGCGTTTTACACAATGAACACACAAAAATCAGATGAATTATTACATCCAGATGGAAGTTTAGCAGGACCTGCATTGAAAAAGTAAAAAAAAATCTTCGTTAGTTTATATAATCTCCAATTTTTTATTTTCAGTGATAAAGGTGTCCAAATCTTGAATACAATTCAAAGAACTTTGATAGCACTTTTACGAAACAAATTGGATCGAATCGAATATGTTCTACTGAAGGCTATTATAATTTGTAATCCGGCAATTCCTGGATTATCAAAACATAGTCAAATTCTTATCGAAAAATGTCGAATGCAATACACTCAATCGCTTTTTATTTATTGCCGTCTTCAACATGGGAATCTAAATGGACCAGCAAGATTTTCAGCTCTAATTGCAACTACATCAGTGTTTGAGAATCAACAAAAAGACCAGAAAGATTTCTATATTTATATGAAAGCAATGAACTATAGAAGATATCAACCATTTTTAGAAGATCCTCAATCTTGGGTTCACGATGAAAAAGGAACTAAAATATTCGATGAAATTATGGAAGGATAATAGTTTTTTTTTTGTTCAATTTTAGATCTCAATAAAATTATTTTTCAATTCAAAATATTTATGATATCTCTTTCTAACAAAGTTCTTGGAACTTCTTTCCATCAATATTGAGTTTCGATATTTTCTCTCCATTCATATTCAAATTCAATTTCATAGTTTCTTTTCCATTTGGATCCAAAAATTGATAAGTAACATCTAAAGATCCATCACAGCATTGAATTAAATTGATCTTTGCTGGCCATTTTTCAGTTTTTCCATTCACATCAACAGAATAACTATCATGAAGTGTAATTCCTTCTTTTCCTCCAAGTTTAATTGATCGAATTGTTTCACTCAATGTTGTTGTTGTTGTGACAGTCGAACCAGAACAAGGTTTCGAATTCTTTGTCTTCTTTTTATCTTCCGATGTTTCATCATCAAGAGATGGAATATCAAAATCAATTTGTTCGCTAGTTTTTGTCTGAAATATTTGAGAATGAAAATATTAACAGTGGTGCGTGTCTTACTTTCTTGTTATAAAGAAGTCTTGGCTTATTCGATTCCAAAGTTGGAACATCAATTACAGATGGAGGACGTGGCAAAGGAACAAATGCTTCATTTGGTGATTCGATCATTTGAAGCTGTAAATAAAGTTTGTTTGATCTAAAACGAGAAAATTGTATGAAATCTTACATTACTTGGTGTTCTTTTGCTTGAAACCTCAGAATCTCCAAAGCATGTATCCGCAAATGGATCTGTTGGAACCTAAAAACGTTCTAGTATCATCTGGAAAAGCAAATGTCAAATATACTCACTCCACGAATCGCCGCAACTTCTTCATTTTTCTTTTGATCGTGTTTCTTTCTTCTCGTTTTCCAGGATTTGATTGACTTCACGTCCGCGATTCAAAAGATGTTTGATGGCATTTTCGAGATTATTCACTGATTTTTGAGTGCATTCACAACCAATTTGATCCATATTTGACAGCTAATTGACACGATTCCAAACACTTTGACTTTACAATAAAAAAGACAACTGATTGCAAGATATCAATTGATTCCGAAATGAATGTATCTGGGATTTTTTTGACGGGAAGAAAAAGGGAAAAAAATAACGTGAAAAAATGTTTTGTTTTTTTTTCAAAGAAAAAAAAACAAATACAACGCCACGTTGATATACGAGAATAACCCTGCGTTGTTCACCGGGCGTCGTGGCGGGCGCCTGTGAGCCAGCATCATAGGCGGTAGACAATTGGAATCAGAAGTTGGGAAGGAGTTCCGAAGGTGTCACTATATGTGAAATCTCGTGGTTCCGATACGGAAACGCTTTCCCGGGAAGCGGTAGGTCTACGTGACCGTTATGCGAGAGTCCTAGTCATGACTAGTTGAGCCGTATATGCACTAAGGGTCATGTCCTTTGAATCTTCGGTTAACCTTTCCGATCTCAGACCAGTTGTTGTTAAATTTTTTATGTTTTCGAAACATCAAAATTACTATATAAAATTATGGAATTTTCTAATCACAGCAGGAGAAAATTATAAATGCAATAAATAAATAAATTCGAGTTGTATACATAATATCTACAAATTTTGGCACGACCTTTTTGGCATCATCAATATTTGTTCAAAGTACAAACCCATTGTCTTGAATTTGTTTGATAGCATCATAAAGACAGTCAACTGTCAAATCAGGTATGACTCCTGATGATTTCTCAGTATCTGCTCTCCATTTTCCGGTTCGAACTTGAATTCCACGCATACCAGCAGCTTGAGCACCTCCAACATCGGAGATTATATCATCTCCAATCATCACAATCTGAAGACGAAATGTTTTTATCATAGATCTTTATGTTTTATTTACCTCATCAGCTTCTAATCCCAATGCATCAATTCCTTCTTGAAAATATATTTGACTTGGTTTTCCAATATTCAAAACTTCACAATTTGTTGAGAATTTCAGGGCTGCCGCAAATGCTCCAATATCTATGCAAGGACCATCTGTTCGTTGGAAAAATTTTCTGAAATTTCAAAATAAAATTTTGAACTTTGAGGGAAAACAAAAAAGAAACCAACCCATTTCCCATTGTGATAAGAAATGGTTTCTCCATATCAAGAAGTATTCGAAATGCTTTATTGATTCGATCAAATGAAAATCCATCTTCAACTTCACCCATCACAACACAATTTGGTGAAGAAATATCAATTCCATCAAAATATTCCATCACATCTACAAAAAAATTAAGTAACTTTTACTCTTTTTAGATAACCGTACCTTTTCGAACAAATAAATGTGGCCTCAAATTATTTTTCTTCAAATATTGCGCAACAATTGGAGCTGGTGTGATAACATCTTCTTCTCGAATTCTGAAAGTAAATATATCTTAAAGTTTGATAATTTCGAAATTATCATATAAAATGATAACCTACAGTATCCCTAATCGTTCCAATCGTTTCTTAACATTTACATTTGAAGCTCCTTTAGCGTTGCTCAAGAATTTCACTTTTGATTGCTCGTATAGACTGCAAATTTTTTATTCTATTTTTATTTTTATTTCTAAATTAACTTACATTTGAATAGCTTCAGCTGACATTGGAATTGGAACACCGTCAGTTCCGAATCGACTGTTATATAATACACCAGTTATATCTAACAAAAATCCTTTGACAATTTTTCCAGACATTTTTTTTTGTTTCTGAAAAAATACATTTACAATTAGAAAGAAAGTCTTATGAAAAATTCAATAAAAACAGAGAAGACAAGAATATTTTTAATAAAAATATAAGTAGACAAAGCACTTATTTCGTAATATAATAATAAGTATGAAAAATAATTTTTATCATCAAATTTTCAAAATGAAAAATAAGGAAAAAATCGTGGAATTTTCACGTGACATTCATTAATATTTTTATATTTAAAGGCATATTTATGAATTTTCATTTTTTAAAATCAACAACTCACAAAAAAAAACTTTTAAAAAAATTGCAAAGATCTTTTTTTCTCTTTCAACTAAAAAAGAGTTTCAGAACAAAAAGCTCTTTCTTTTCTTTTTAGTCGAAAAGAAGAAATTCGCCAAACTCGGAAAAAACCTGGACACAAAATGAAGGGGGAAGGATAGAGAAGAACAAAAATCGAAACAAAATAAGCCGTTTCCCCCTTTTTTCGCTTCTCTGCGTCTCCAAACATTTTGACCATCTCGCACTCTCCTCATTACACACACTCTCTAAAACATCTCCCCCCTTCAATTCACAATACAACCCCCACAAACACAACAAAATATATTTTATTATTGGCTTTTTTCACTTTCTTTTCTGTTTTGTTTAAGATAGTTACAATATTTTTCAGTTTTTGAATAAACTTTCAACTAAATTAGTGAACTTCTCACAATCAGCTGTGTTTTTCACCTCTCAACGTTCGCATTTCTCTTCCAAAAATCTCAAATATATTTTTCAGCATGCCACGTTGTTCCTTGTGTGGTGTAATTGATGATGAATCAACAATGCTAGGCCTTGACACAGAGGATAATTCAAGTCTCGCATTTATTTGTCGAGATCATCTTAAACCAGAAGTTTTATCGAAGCCAAAAGTTCTTATAAATCCGAATATAAGTATGCTTATTGAACCAATTATTGAAGTATTTGAGGAGCCATCAACCAGTATAAATTCTGAAGAAACTGTGAAAGACTATATTGATAAACATAAAACAAGATTATTTCGAGATTCGCCAAATTATGGGCTTGGAGAGAAGCTCTCAGATTGCTTTATTTGGGAAATTACTGACCCAGCAATGATGAAGAATTGGTCAAATAAACAATTAGTGAATTGTCTTCTTGAATCAAATGTTATGGTTCGACCAAGTTGTCAAAAATGTGGAAATAAAATGAGAGCAAAATTCCGGAAAAATATTGTTCAAAATACATGGCTTTGTAGAATTAAAGGAAAAGATTGTTCAAGTTCGAGTATGAAATCAAATAGTATTTTTACTGCACCGCATATTAATATTGAAGATCAAGTTCGAGCTATTATTTCGTGGATTATTGGAATAAAACATAAAGAAATCAAAGATATTCAATCATCCGAGAGACAATTATCTGATTTGTATAAAAAATTACGCTTCGAATCTTGGAAGTTAGTTTATTAATAACATACTCCTCAATGAAAATAATATTCGAAAATTTCAGAGAATGGAAAAGTTTGAAAATTGGTGGAAAAAAGAAAGCAGTCGAGATCAGATCATACAATTTTCAAGAGCTTGGGTTTCAAAAATTTGGTTTCGAAGAGGAATATTTCGAGACATATTTAGTTGTGTTTTTGGAACGCGTAGAAAATGGAAAAGTTTATGTGGAGTTTATGAATGAAATCAGTGCTGAAAGTGTAAACGACGTTTTGAAAGTACATGTAAGTTTTTTTCTTTGCGGTGTACTGTTTTGAAACTCAATAGTGTGCAAACACCAAACACTCAATTTTACGGAGAAAATTATTTTTTTTGAGAAAATGGTTTTTAGAAATTTCGTAGGCCTAAAGCGTAATAAAACAGCTAATGCTTCACTAATCCTTGCAATTTTCAGATTCTCCCAGACACATCTATAATTTGTGATGAATGGCGTGATCTCAATTCGAAAAAAGAGAAATTATCAAGTACAGGAAATGCTGTTATTCAAAAAGCAGTCGAGTTGTTGAGAAAGAAGAGTATTTCTGATGATGAAGCAGAAGAGGAAGAAGAACAAGATATTTCTCTTTATTCTAGAAAGAAGCGTGCAAAAATTCAAACAAAGATGGACTCTTGCGATGAAGTATTTGAATATTTGACCAAGAATCTTATAGATGTATGGCCAAAAATGTCAAAATTAGAAAGAGATGGAATGTTTGCTGAAAGAATTTGTAAATTCAATGGACGAGAAGATACTTTTAAATATTTTTGGAAATTATTTGTTGATCATCACAATGCCGGTTTATCTGATTTTTGAAATAATGAATACTTTTTCATAAAATGATCTCCGAGAGAAGAAAATTCAGGCAATTCATACTTATTACTAACCAATCAAGTGTTCCAAAAATGAGAGAATATCCTGGAATACAAGTAGAATTCGAATAGAATGCTTGAAAATGAAGAAATGTATTTTTGAAACGGAAAAAAGCGGAAATTATCAATGGAGCGCGATTCGCACATGATATTTATTTTCGGTAAATTTTTTTTTGAGTTGTCAAGGAGATTCTTATTGCACTATTGTTATTTATGCAGGAAAATGTACATATTGTAAATAATTGTATTTCTAGATTAGGATAACACGGGGATCTTCATTCCGAAACAAATACAACAACAATGGTCGAGGATTTAACAGGTGGGATTTTCAATTTGCCTGTAATACTTTGAAATTATTTTTTGAAAAACTAATTAATTATTATTTAAACTCAGACAAGTTGGACGATTAATCGCCTAGTAACTTGAATTAACTGCTAGCTCAGCGATTAATCGCCTGTGTTAATTTAGTTCAGGCGATTAATCGTAAGTTCACTTTACTAGGCGATTAATCGTCCAACTTGTCTGAGAAAGTAAAAAAAATAAGTTCACGTTATAACCAGTTCACGTCAGTTTAGATATCTATTTCTAATCATTTCTTATTTTATATAAAAAAGTATCCAGTTCGAAAAATTGAAAATTCGTGAGTTTTACGCGGGAAGGGGTATAAAATAACTATTCGCATTAATTCGTATCAACCGACACATTTTTTCCAATATAATTCTCTGACTCACCGAAAAAAAATTCCTTAACTGTTCTATTTATTAAATTTATGTAGTTTCAATTTAGATTTTCTAATGATTCATATATATTTTTTTTCTTTTTTCACATCACAGTTTTCTTTGGAAATAGTAAGAATAAATATTTGTTTCTCGTCGCAATCAAAACCATATAGATAGATAATCCTTTCGAAATACTATTTCATATACATTTTCAAATCGTCTGACCATACGAAAAACTAGATAGTATATAAATTGAAGAGACGCAAACAGTTTTGCCGAAACAGGTATTTGAGAAATCTTATGTTCTTCTTTTTCTTTTTGTTTTCATCGATTTTGTTTTGAATATTTTCATGTAATTATTTTATTTATAACAAATGACGTTTGTGCGAAATGTTTGAAATTCTTGTTCATTTTTTATAGTTCTCCAATATTTTTTGAAAACATCAGTTATGCAAATATTTTTCTGGTCACTTTAGAAAACACCTGCTTTTGTTTTTTCATATCTGTAACGTAGATGCTTGAACTCTTATTTTTTATTTATCAAGAAAGCCTATTTTAGGGCGACTGACAAAATAATTAAGAATTTCTATCAAGTTTAGGTTTACCAAAATAATAACGAGCCAAAGCGTCACTCGAAAGTTCTCAATAATCGTGTTTGGGCCTATAAAGCCCTACTCAGCAATTGGTGGAGTATTTACAGTGTAACTTGAAGCAATTTGTAATTACATTGATGTTTTCTTGTAAATACACGGATGAATCTGAAAAAGTGTAATTAAATTGTATATACAATATAATTACACTTTTGCAAAAACGTGCTCAACCCTCAAAAATTGGCAGTTATGTAATTACACCGAACATTGTGTGTAGGTTCACTGTAAAAAAGGGGGAACGAGCGATTGCTTCCAATATAATTACTCCACCGATTTCTGAGTAGAAAAAATTCTCATCCCCAAAAAAATTTCATGGATTTTCAACCTGTCCCGAAAAGGTTCTTTTGGGCCGTTTTTTCCACATTCAAACATTTTTTGTCTATCGTCACCTCCCAACGTGGTCAACCATCCATAAAACTTATGTAGCACCATTTTTTTTGTGCTCAAAAATTTTCTTATCAGACCATTTTTCCATTTTCCCTTTCCGAACAATATATGATCCTTGGTACCTCGTGTTTCCCATATTTTTGATCAAAAATCGAGTTTTTCCCGAAAATTTTCCCGAAAACGTTTGAAAAATCAAATAAATAATTAGATTTCCTCTAATAGAACAAGATTCTTTTGGTTTATTTAACACAACACCAAAACTCAAAGAAAATTTAGTTTTTCCGGAATTGCTGATAAAATTCTTAAATGTCGTCCGATTAGAAAATTGATATACGACCAATCATTTTTTTTTTTGAAAAAAATCTAAGCGGGGATTATAACTTTCAGAAGCGGTTTTTGATTGATAGATAGTTAAATAATATTTTTGGGCTTTTTCTGAATAAATAATTGTAATTCAATATTTATTCGCTCTTTGAATCAAATCATGAAAGTTCAATTGTCTCGAAAACTCAATTACTTTATATTTTCTCTCAATTTCATTCATATTTTCCATCCTCCACTTTTTGGGCCAACACAGAATGGGGTGGACCAAATGGGGTTGAAATGGTAAAAAGGGGTGTAAATTTCCTGAAGTACGAACAAAAAGGAGTTAAGTTTTTCTGAAACAAAATGGGGTTAGAGAAAATGGGGTTGATTTTTTCAACTCATTTTGTACAAAAAGGGGTTTATCATGCTTTCCAGACAAAAAACACATAAAGTTACAACGAGTTTTTCTTACATGAATTTGTTCTTCTCAATAGAAATACTTCAAAAAAAGTACAGACATTGATTTGTGGCAAGTCATATTTCCTTGTGTTCACTAAGCCTAAGTAGAAGAAGTTAAAAACAAAATTCTTTGGTTCTGTGAGTCCAAATATTATGCTTAGGCTTAGTGAAACGACTAAATAACTGTGATTTGAAACCTGAATAATCTAATCTACGATAATATACTCAATTCTGTGTGAGCTCATAATATACCCCTTTTTGTAAATTTTGAGTTGAAAAAATGAACCCCATTATTTTCAACCCCATTTGGTATTATGAAAAATTTAACCCCATTTGGTTGTACTCTGAGAAATTTACACCCCTTTTTACCATTTCAACCCCATTTGGTCCACCCCATTCTGTGTTGGCCCACTTTTTGTTGCTGTTTCGATTTTATTCAGAACAAAATGCAAACATTTTCGAATAAATAAAAAGTGCACAAAAATTATCAATGAAAAATTTCAAATTTCATGTCGCACAAAAATGTTGATAGATAACTATTAAAAGTTGTCAATTTATGTTTTTATTTGTTAGGTTTTTATTGTGAACATTAAAAACCAGCACGTGGTACATTTTTTTGAGAATTTTTGTTTGATTCTGGTTGAAAAATTATTCGTTCTAGAAAGTAGAACCACTTTTTTCTCTATTAGAAAATACGTTTAAAAAGATGATTTGTGACTGTGACCAAAGATAAAAGATAATTTTCATTTCTTTTCATTTCAGAAATGGTGACAAGCAAAGTTGCACCGGCCGAACTTAATAAACCAAAAATTCAACGATTTGAAGTTGATGATTCCGCTTCAGCAAATACAGTTGATTCTTCAGATATTGATATTGAAATTGTGGGAAAAGAGAAAGAAGTTGTGAAGAAATCAGAATTTCAAGGATGTTGGACTGTTGTTGTAGTTTCGATATTATTTATTATTAATTTATTGAATTATATGGATCGGTATACAATTGCAGGTTAGTCAACATTTATTTTTATCTAAATGTTTTATGACACAGAGAAGTGTTATTTTCCCAAAAATAAAACTGTAAATAAAAGGTTTAGAAGGAAATATGTTGGATTTCTAATTTCTGAGAATTTCTGTAATATTAGATCACAAAAGTTTGAACAAAATGCCACATTCCCATACCACATTTAGAAAATTACAGGGAAAAATTTTTTTCCACGAGCCAATTTTCAAGGCAAAATTTTTCAATCATTTCAAATTCGTGGCATTTTCAAAGAATACCCGGCACAAATTGAAAAAAAAAATTCCCGAAAATCTGAAAAAAAAGTCACGTGAACTTCGCGTAATTAGTATTGTCATTTCTTCAAAAAATTTACAATAGAAAACTGCGGATTGTTGCATAGATTTTTCAACAAAAAGTTATCTGTAATTTCTTAAAATAAAAGTTTCAGTTATATTCAATAATTATTAAAAAAAAACGATTTCAGGTGTACTCGATGATGTTCAAAAATACTATCATATTGATGATGCGTGGGCAGGTCTAATTCAAACAACTTTCATGGTTTTCTTCATTATTTTCTCACCAATTTGCGGGTTTTTGGGTGATCGATATAATCGAAAATGGATTTTTGTTGTTGGTATTGCAATTTGGGTTTCTGCTGTATTTGCATCAACATTTATTCCAGCTAATGTAAGATTTTTTTTATTTTTCTCTAATATTTTCGAAAACCAATGATACTTTCAGAAATTCTGGTTATTTTTATTATTCCGTGGAATTGTCGGAATTGGCGAAGCCTCTTATGCAATTATTTCTCCAACAGTCATTGCTGATATGTTCACTGGTGTTCTTCGTTCTCGAATGTTAATGGTTTTCTATTTTGCAATTCCATTTGGTTGTGGACTTGGTTTTGTTGTTGGTTCAGCTGTTGATAGTTGGACTGGACAATGGCAATGGGGAGTTCGTGTAACTGGTATTCTTGGAGTTGTTTGTCTTCTTCTTATCATTCTTTTTGTTCGTGAACCTGAACGTGGAAGTGCTGAAAGAGATCAAGGAGAAATTCATGCATCAGTTGAAGCAACTTCTTATTGGGAAGATCTCAAAGATCTTTTATCCAAGTGAGTAGAACAATTTATTAGATTTAATATAACTACATACTAATTTTAGTGCAACCTATGTTACATCTTCTCTCGGATATACAGCAACTGTTTTTATGGTTGGAACACTTGCTTGGTGGGCACCAATTACAATTCAATATGCAGAAGCATCGAGAACTAATGTAACTGATATTTCGAAGGAAAGAAAAGCACAGTGAGTTCTTGGAATTTTTTTTCAGAATTTTTGAAAGAATTTTTCAGAATCAATCTTGTATTTGGTGCCATAACTTGTATTGGCGGAGTTCTTGGTGTTGCACTTGGAACAATCATTTCAAATGTGAGTTCGACAATTTTTATTTCAAAATATAGAATCTTCAACTTTGCATAATATTCGGAAACAATATAATCTTTTTGATAATTCGGAAAACTGTGTCATTTGACATTTTTGAAATGTTATCTTGATTATTTGCAATTAAAATACATAGTTTTGACCTTTAAAAATGTCAAAAAGGCAACTTTTTCCAAATTTTTTGAAAATTTGGAAAAAATTTTGGCTGTGATCCATGAAGGATATTCTGGCAGAATTGATGTCTTAAATTTTTACATGAATGAAGGAAATTTTTGAAATTGTTGGACTACATAATTTATAAACAACAGAAATTTGAGGTCAACATTTCGAAATATATATTTTCAGGCCTGGTCTCGAGGTGTCGGACCATTTAAATATATTAAAACTCCGCGCGCTGATGCTCTTGTTTGTGCAATTGGAGCTGCTATTTGTATTCCAACTCTTATTTTGGCAATTCAAAATATTGAAGATAACATGGCATTTTCATGGGTTATGTTATTTATTTGTGTAGTTGCATCAAGTTTCAATTGGGCCACAAATGTCGATTTATTATTATCTGTTGTGATTCCACAAAGAAGAAGTTCAGCAAGTTCTTGGCAAATTCTTATAAGTCATTTATGCGGAGATGCTTCTGGACCATATATTTTAGGATTAGTGAGTTTTTAAATTTATTTTTATTTATTCATAATTAAGAATTTCTCTAGATATCCGATGCTCTTCGTAAAGGAGATACAAGTGCTCAAGCTCACTATAAAAGTCTAGTCACATCATTTTGGTTATGTGTTTTGATGTTGGTAATTTCTGTAATTTTATTCGGAATCGCTGCGATGACTGTTGTTCGAGACAAAAGAAAATTCAATGAAATCATGAGTAAGTTCAAATTATTGAATTCATATTTTAAAAAAGTGTAACAGATGCGACGAAACAAAAACCGGCATTAGCTGCAGAAGCTGTAGAAGTTCAAAGAATGTAAAGCAGGTTGATTTTTCACATTTTATATATGACTTTTAACGGGTTACTAATGAATTTTTTATGGAATAATAATTATGTTCAAAAAACAATAATAAGAACTTATGATATATCAAAATAAATAGAAACAATCTAATATGTATAACACTAACAAATCAAATAAGTACAGTAACCCGAAAATAAAAACAAGCTCGAATCAAATCAAATGTAGACAATCACAGTTTTAATTGAAGAATGGTTTCTCAAATTTTGGATCAATGAGAGGAGTTGAAACAGGAGTACAAGTTGGAAGTGAATCATTTGATGAATAATGTGAATCTGTTGTTGAAAGTGGTGGTGATTGAAGTGAGCCACATGGTGCAATTATATCATCTTCACCACATTCAAGAAGTCGAAGTCGTTGAGTCAATTTCTCACCGAATCTCTCACGATATCCTGGTGAAATATCATCCATAAGAGCGTATAAACTGTCATAATATTTTGTGAATAATTCGAAACGAGTGAAATCTCCAACCATACAATCACTTCTCAATGATGTTATACGCCATCCTTTAAGTGTTAATTCAAGGCAATAAGGTTGAGTTTCGATTGTTGTGACATTAACGAAAATAAGATCAGGAGTTCTTGGAAGCATTTCAGAAACACTGATGGATTGAACAGCAAATGAAAGTTCGTGAACAGCAGCTGAAAAAAATACGATTTTAAATTTTCACAAAAAAATTCATGACAGATTCAAAATGTTTTGATATTCTATGATGAAAAAAAACATACCAATAGCTTCGAGTTCAAGAGAAGATTCTCCACCGCGACTTGCTGGATTTGTTCCAGCTGAACGATTGATAGAGGAAACTTTGTGAAGTGACATTGGAACAGATCTGAAAAATATAAATATATTTTAAAAAGTGGGATCATAAATACCCAGAACCACCTCCTCCCCATTTTTCCTTTAAAAATTTGAATAATTTACAAACCCTGTGGGTGATCCAACATTTCCACATCTCAAACACGGAATTGGTTCAGTTCTCAACATTTTTGGTGCAAATTGACTTTCAGCAAAAAGTGAAGCACTTCGATTGCGATATGGCAAAACGCTAGATGTCATAATTAAGGAGATGCGATGAGAAAACAACAAGAATAATAACAATAACAAAAGGCGAAAGAAAAAATAAGTAGAAGATGAAAGTGGGCGGAGCTAAGGTGAGATGAGAAAGGGATTCCTTATAAAGAGACGCAGACATGAAATGACGTCATCTCAGCTGGTTGGATTCGATTGCGAAATATCTAAGTATCTTTGAAGACGAATATATTATGAAAAATATTGTTTATTTGTTTAGGATGATAATAACAGAGATGAGTAGACTACATTTGACAAAATGATAATAAGGACAGATGATTTTTGAGGTTTTTAAAGAGCTCGTCATTCAAAAACATCTTATTTGACCGCTGTGTTGTTTTAACAACATAATTATGAAATATAGAACAATTTTGTGAAATTCATATTCGAAACTATAAATAATTAAGACATTCAAAATTATTATTTTTTCACGCCAAAAAATGAATGATTACACACCTCAATCATCGTGCACTTTCATTTCCAAAAATATTGCAAAATGTTTGTCTAGAATGTTCGGAAACTTTTCAATCTTTTAATCTTTGTTCTATTCCCGCCGCAATCTGCTTTCTTTTTTATGGAAAAACATGTGTGTTTCACATGCAACCAAGTAACCAAAAAAAAAAAACACAAATGAGAAATGTTTTGATAAAAACACAAAATGACCATCCTTTGAGTTATTCATATCCTTTTATATTTGAAAACAAATCGAATTAATTAGAAATGCGACGATGTGGAAAAGAACACACATTTTTTGGAAAAATAAAACATAAAGTGCCACGTGAAAACCTTGATTCATTTCGAGATAAAATGTACAAGCAAAAGTCGTGTAAACTAAGCGAACAGTAAATTTGATTATCAATTATCAGCAAAATTGGTTTTATTTTCGGCGAGCCGGAAAATTTCCTTATTTATTTATTATTTTCCCTGAAATGGGCGGAGTTAATTCAATTGGCTCCCGAAAAAAAAAATAAATGGCACGAAAAATCGAGATAGAAAACAATTTCACTAGATACTAATGAAAAATAAATGAGATGGTGACCTTTTTGAGTGAACTATTTTTTTCTATTGAAAAATAACCAAACTATACTCGTCAGAGTCGTTCGATAAATAATGTTCAAAAACTAATATGATTTTTTGACAAGCTTTTCCATGTGCTTCCGTGGCGCAATAGGCAGCGCGTTCGGCTGTTAACCGAAAGGTTGGTGGTTCGAGCCCACCCGGGAGCGAAATTTTTTGTTCTTCGAGAATATTCTAGAATACAGTAACCCGAAGAGCATGTCACCAAAACCCCACCCCTCTCATATGTTTTTGTCAACGACAAATAATAACAATTCATCGTTCTTCCACCCATTTGTGTTGTTCTTATCACGTGAATAATCTATTTTTGCGACGAGTGATTGACTTCCCACAAATAAATGCAAATAACACAAAAATGATTGACGAAAGACCAAACATGTATAAATTAGTTAATTGGTGATAGAGAGAAAATAGATGATTGGGAAGTCATGTGACAAGTGAAATATTTTGCTGAGAGGAATGTTTGTGTTGTGTTCAAAATAAAATATGTTTGTTAGTTTGATCCAGTTGGATTTTAAGAAAGATCATTCAAAAAATCAAAAACTAAACAGTTCAATTGTAAAAAGAAAAGAAGAAAGAAAAATAATATTAGTGACTAATGTGTTTTTTTTTGAGAAATTCGAGTAAATATATTGTAGTTTCGAAAACGCTCCGCCTATTCATTTTTTCTCATAATTTTCACGTCAGCATTCAGATTTGGAAAACCGCTGCGAACGAAAAAAAAAATGCAAATAAAAATGTGTTCCCAGAAGTAACTATGATTCGAAATTTCAAGTTGAAGTCATGTTTTAGAAAAATGAAATTATTCTAAACATTTTCATTATTTGAAACCCTCCTTTTCCCGTTGAGAGCTGGAAAACTACTTCCTTAAAGGTTTCAAGAAAATTCTGAAAAATCGCAAGCTGCTTAAACTTATTATCTGTTTTGACTGCATAAATCACGAAAACCGTGCAAATGCCAATAAAAAGAAATTAGATAAAAGAGAAATGGCGTTCGGGAAAAACTGAAGTTAATTTATTTTCTGCAGGCTGACGCGGTTCTCAAAACCACTTTACAATGAAGGATTCATTTTGTTTTTGGTTCTTTCTTTCGGGAAAAGGAAAAGAAAACATTTTGCAGATTTCTCTTTGAAAAAAAAATGGAAACAAAGTCCAAAGAAAAAGGAACACGAAAAATGTCTGGAAAACCATGAAAAATAATTATAGCCCCACAAAAAATGAGAGAAATAAAACATGTCAATAAAAGTCTGGATGTGCAAAAATACACGTTCAATTTTTAAAATGAGAAGATGGAGGCAAAAAATATTTGCTCAGCTTTACAAACAAAAAAAAGTAAACTTTTTTGATCATTGAATGATTAGAAGAGAAATGTATTTCTTTCTCAAAACAAAAAAAAACTCGAAGAAATGAAAATCGGAAATTTGCATCATTTTTCTTTCAAAGAAAAAGGAAGAGAAAAATTGTTTTTCCGGCATTTTTTCAGAAAAAAAACTATGAAATTTTGAACTTCTGGAATTTTTTGTGGTGCGAGAATTCTCAATTCGAATCGTTTAGAAATAAGTATGTATATGTACATTGTATCTAGACGATGAAAAAAACAAGGAAGTTGTTAGTTTTTGTGTTATTCTCTAGAAAATACTTTTCCCACAAAGAAAATTGCATGTAAAAAGTTGTTCTAATTAGTTTGACTGACCCTTCGACTCTTTGTGTTGCTGATCGAATTTCTAGAAGACTTCCACCGAAAAGTATTTGATTGTGCGAAAAGCGACGATGATGATTTGAGAAACGAGTTGGGCTGTGTTCCGGTGAATGATGTTCTGAAATGCAAAAAAGAATGCGATTATAAACAATTAAATTAGGTCTGGATTCAGCTGAGCTTCCTATTTGAATAAGGCTTATTTTTAGTGAAGTATTTGAAAAGTAGTAAAATTTTACTCACGACTTTTACATTTTCCATAATTTTTCTTTGCTTTTCGATGTTCAGTTATTTCTTCATATAATTGTGCCGCAGAATTCCATCGAATTGCGCTGAAAACAATTTATTGATATTTTTTATTTCTAATTTCTCCTTACTCCTTTTTCAAATATTCTGGAGCTGCATCGATTGTTTCTTTGATTGTTGAACAGCTACAACGAATAATGCAAGAACAATTAGACATCTGCAATATTTTTAGCTTTATACAATTTTGAAAGTTAAAACTGTAAATACCTTTGAAATGCGTACATGAAATTTTGAAGGCATTTTTTCGAAAACTATGTTTTTCAATTTCAAGAATAGAGTGTTTCTCACAAACTAAGAGTGACAAATGAGAACAGGTGAAAAATGTATTGAATTAAGTATGAAAATGAGATTATGAGGGATTAGGAGATTAGTGTTTTGGGCTCAAAAGATTACTGTATCTTATTCTCAAAAAATGAATGTTTAAACTCGGTTTCTCATGAATATTTTGTTTTTTTTTCATTAAAAAGAAAAAACCACTCAAAAATTTTCAATATTCCCATTTTCTGTCATTTTCACATGAGCAAATAACATATTTTCAAAAAATATTCCAAAAAATTATGACTTCAAAGAACATATTTATTTTCCTTGTTCTTATCAACTTTGTTAATGATTTTTAAAAGTCAAATGTCAACGACACGATTTTTGGCCACTATTTTTTGATTGATAATAATCTATTTTTATTCACGAAAATCAACCAATTTATCAAAAAATTGTCTGTTTGAAAAAAAATAGAAAAATAAAAAAATAAAATTCAATAAGGGAGAAAAAGAGAAGGCCGGATATTCAAAGAAGAAAAATCCAAAAAAAGACTAGGAAAATCAATTTTTGCACATAAAAAAGAAACTCGGTGAGCGAAAAAAAAGGACAATTAGCAAGGGCTTCTTGAGAGGTTTTGATGCGCGAAAAAAATAGAGTTCAAATAACATGTTGTTATGGAGATCTTCTTTTCACAGATAATAAAAATTAAAATCTGCAAACCAAAAAGTATAACTTATAGCTCTCTATATTTTCAAATAAAGAAAAACAAGACAAATGTTTTCACATGGGAATACAATTTTAGAGTTGTTTACGAACTCAGGAGATTTTTCGCAATTTTGCTGACCAGAATGCGCGATTCTGCTTGCTAAAACATGCGGTTCGAACACTAGTTTGCCGCGGAATCGCCTATTATAGCAAGCGAAATTTTTTTTTTCGTAAACGGCAAGAAAACAGCAAGTCGCCGAACAAATTTCGAGAAAAAAAATTAGAGGTTCATTCTTTTTTTATTATGAAAGACAAAGTTTGTCGAGATCAAAATTAATTTAGTTATTGGTGGTACTGTAGCATTATAATGCCATAGCAATAAAAATACCCTTCAATAACTTGTGGAGATGTCCTCGGGACCAATTTATAATTATTTTCTGCCCGACAAAAAATGAGTTTTGCCTATTGACATGCTTTCAAAAGAAATGCTCCGCCCACTATCCATCTCAATAAATATGGATCCAGCAAGAATTTCGCAACTTGCTGGACCAAATTCATGACACAAATTGCAACCTAAAAATGCAGCAAGAATCGCGCGAGTCGCTAAAAATGCAGCAAGGAGATAGCAAGTTGCGAGAGGGCAGCAACTTGCTAAATCGTTGCCCAAAATTTCCTGAGGAACAATAACAACATAATTTGCTAATAGTACAATTCTCGACAAATAGGAAAATAATTGTCAAGATTTCTTATTTTTCCGTGTGAAAAAGTGATTAACTTCGAAGAAATGCTCTAATTGAATAGGTTCACATGAACTTTTTAATTTTCAAGATAAATCAAGAGTAGATTTTTTTTCTGTAAAATTCATTCGCATTTTTTTAAACGTAATCTGTTTCTGTACCTTGAAGCTTATCAGAATATTTTCTTGATTTAATCACAACTACAGTAATTTGGTACTACTAGAAACGTACAATCAAATGAGTAAAATGAGAATAACCTTCTCAAATTTTAAAACAGCATATGTTGTTGACTGGTCATATGATTTGAACTTCTAAGATTAAAGAAAACTGTAAACAATTTGAACGTGACCGGATATTGAAATTTCATAATACATTTTTAAAGAAACCTCACTCAAACTGTATTATTTCGTCAAACGCTTGCGATTATGTTTTTTGAAAAATTTTTTTTTTAAACTGAACTTTTTATTTTTCATTTATAACGTAAATAAAAGATGAACAAAAATTGTCACGAATTTGTTTTTGAAGAAACCGCATTCTGAACCTTCTTTCGGTTCATTAATTTGAATACAATCATTGACTCAATCAATAAACCAGTTGTTCTAAAAAGTCCACCAATTGGACCTTTTCCATCCAAAATTAATATTTTGAGATAATTGAGAAAACCAGGAAGTAATTGGAAAATTATTGAAATGAATCCATCGCTCAAACAAATAATATTGGCCTAAATTTTAAATTTTTCAAAAATTATTTCTTCAATATTACCTTCGTGTTTTTCTTCTTTCCAAAATACTTTATCTGTATGAACTTGATGAAAATTATGAATGTGAAGGTAAGTTTGAGGGAAGAGTAAATCTATAAATTCAGTATATTTTAAATTTTTTTAGTTTTCAAATATTTAAAAGTTACCAGCATATTTATAACCGAATATATTTGATAACACGGAGTTGATGCACAAACAAATGTAGAACATTCTTGATTTAATGGAAATCTTACATTACAATATATAAATAATCTGTAATTTCCACTTAACCCAATTAAAATAGTTGCAAAAACTATTATTTGTGTCTTCAATTTTTCCCGATTATTGTGAAAGAAAACAGGGAACAAAGTGGCAAGAATTCTTTCGAAAGCAATGAAAACATCCAGATATGCTCGACCATCTTGAATTGTAAAAGATATTGCTCCAAAAATAAATGAAAATTCAATATCCATATTAAGAACAACTGTGGCATAATAAAAAATAGCATCGATGCTAGAAAAAAAATCGTAAATATTTCGGAAAAATAGCAAATGATAATCTATTTTACGCCAAGAAGATGATGAATGTTTGTAATGAACAACATTTTTGAAGTTTATTAACATATTCAGAAATGCGAATAAGATACCGAACAAGGAAACTGAAAGAGAGATCACAGACATTTTGAATTGTTCTGAATGTTTGAATCAGTAAATGGTGGAAGGTAATTTACCGAAGAACGTGTGAAAATTCAAAGATTATGTTATTCACAACAATTACTGATATTATATACGAAAGAAGTGAAATCAGTAAATTTTTCAAGAGAATCATTTTTTTGTTCCAGTTTTGTGCTATAAATCGGAAAAAATGAATACAAGCATAGGTTTCGAAATTTTTAGAAAAAATCTGAAAATTTTCAAAAATAATTTTAACAACCATTTAAAAATTTTCAAATCGTTCATTTTTTGAGCAAAAAGTAAAAAATATACAACAACGTAATAAAAGGAAAAAAGGCGGAGGAGGTTTGTGAGCACAATTCAGGATAGATTTCAGAAAACATAAAAAGTGACATTTCTATTTTTTCACGCACGTATTTTCCTGAGAAAAAACAACAAAACAAAAAAAACGTATCAATAAATACTACAAAAATTGGGGTTGAAAATAAAAGAAAAGAGAAAGAGAGCACCGGTGTATACAAGTAGAGTTTCTTTTTTTTAGTCCAAAATAATCAAAGGATCAACTATTATCATCGTATATTCTTTTTTCTGTTATTATGCAATGTCGAAAGTTGAACTGTGAGTGGCAAGATGAGATATGTTTCGATATTCGAAGAAAAGGCACTTTGGGAATAATACAAAAACAGCTAAAGTTATACAATCTCCATCTTTTTGACTTTTTCATTGTCCGAAAGTTCATCGGTTGGTACAAGCTGGAAAATATATAGATTCATATTTATTGATTTGGTCAAGATCTTGCCAACTTTTTATGAGTTCAAAAAATAAATATCGGGGCATTTTTGGGTAAACAGAAAATTGAAGTAGTTAAGACCAACGACACGCAAATATTTACAATTTCAGAATGGTCTTGACACGTGTCAAGTTACAGTATTCAACCCTCTTTTTTATTGGACACTTTTTTTCGAAAAAAAGAGCTTACTTGATGTTTAGAAGCTCGTGGTCGGATATAAATCGCATAAGCTAATGGAATAAGAGCAAATGAGAAAAGTTTCAGCATAGTTGTTGTGCTGAAAACATCATCCCAAGATGTTAAATCACGTAAAATGTATCCAGCTTGAACACATATGAAATTGTATGGCGCAAGACCTGAAATTTATTTTGAACAAAATTCAAATTTTGATGGAAAACAAAGAACTTACCAACTAATGCCGAAACAACAAAAATGGGTAGAGGAATATTGAGAAATGGTGCTACAATATTTAGAAGCCATGAAGGGGAAATTGGAAACATTCGAGCAAATAAAAGGAATGGTAATAATCGATTTGAGTTGTCATCAATCTGAAAATTAATAATGTATATTGAAGTTTTATTCGTATCCGATCTAAAATCAATATAGTTTCGTCAAGCCAAAATTTACCTTTTGCTGTAGATATGTCAATTTTTGTCCAAAATAGTAAAAAACATATTCTCGACCAAACAACTCCGAAAACATGTAACATAATGTTGATCCAACTGAAAACATTTATTTTTTCTAGAAATTTTGGAAAAAAAACTAACGAGTTGTCAAACAGCAACAAAGAATGAAACCGGACCATAAATTGTAAACAACTCCAGCGATGACATTCTAAAAAAGGTGAGATTTTTACACAAAATTACGATACCGTATTTTAATGTTCTTGAAACCAATATATCTCTAAACATATTTACAACAAATATGTGTTTAGCTAGTTTTTTGTCGCTAACATTAATGATAAGATTTCACTTTTTCGAATGATATCTCAACGTCATCGGAAGCTAATTAACATTGACATGCCGTGAAACGACCTACTCACCAAAAGAAATGATCCAGGAATTGCAAAAGTTTGTTTATACAAGTAGGCACATATAAAAAGTGTGGTGATGTAGCCAAAGTGTTCCTCTTTGTAGCTACGGAATTTTTCGGCAAGTACTGTGAAGTTATCGAATTGTTTCGGAATTTCGAATACACCTCCTTCTGAAAACATAGAATAAAATTAAAATATTCTGATTAAAAAACAAACAAACCTTCTTCTGGCCAACCCGGCGCAGAACATATCATATACCATAAAGAAAGTGAAGAAACGGCAAAAATAGCTGGCAAAATGAATAATCGAGTCATAAGAGCATTCGGCTGATATTTATATGTGTTTTATATTCTACTATGTATATCTATAATGAAATACATGATATAACAAAAATTCGAAATCATAAAAAACAGGAATTTTTTGCCTTTATGGGATAAATGGAGGGAAAAAGATAAGAATGGCAATTGAGATATATTCTCTTTTATTATTAAAACATACAAATATTTATGAAAAGAAAAAGGTGTTGCGGTTTAATAGACAGCGAGTGAAAGAGGGAAAAAATATGACAATTGCGGGATTTTCATTGGATGATGAGAACAAAAAAAAAAGAATTGAAGGAAATTGGAAGATCGAAGAAAATAGGTTGACCTTCTAATAAGATCTTACGCAAGCTAGTTATATCATAAAGATGTTTATATCGAATTATCGAAACTAACAGAGTACCCAAAACGATTTCAAACATTTTTTGAATGAGAAAATACCTTTTTTTATCTACTCGGAAAGATTTAAAAATATTTCTAGTATGGAAAAGTTTTTAAAAAATTCCGGAAATATTTCTTATCAAAAAAGATATCAAAGTTCGAAATTGTTTGAAACTCTATGAACAAATAGAAAACGTGACCTCTGAAGTTTTTTTCAGAATTTAATTATCATTCCGAAAATACCCATTGCATCAAGTATTTCAGCGTTATTAACCAAATAATTTTTTGCAAAATTGAAAAATAATAGGCTTAAAATTCGTCAACTCCAATTTTTTGGATGACGATCATTGTAAAATAAATGAACTCTGTGTTACGAAAAAAAGAAGTAAAAAATGCTAAAATTTTGGAAGCATTGTATACAAAAAATATCACAAAACACGAAATCAAAAATGTTATTTTTATTACCCAAAAACTTCACACACGCGAATGTTTTAGATAAAAAAAGCGAAAAAAAAGAAATCACAGAAAATGAAGGCAACCCAGAGCAAAAAAAGAAAACTCCATTTTCAAAAGTAAATATTTATTAATATTTTGGCACCGAAAATAGGCAACAATATATATTTCAGAGAGACACAAAACAAAATATGAAATGAAATGAAGAATTGTGAAAAAACGAGAGAGCGAAACAACTTTTTGAGAGTGAGTCAGTATTTTTGAAAACGGACAGTTTTTGTTTGATAGAAATCATAAAAATATGCATTAGAAATATTATTATCGCTGTTTTTTTGGCATCGAAAATATTTCATCAGAGAAATAAAAATGGATGATCTGGATAATCTAATTTGCAACAATTTATCGAGATATGATTTTTTTTGAAAACGAAAGAAAACTGAAATTTGTCCATTGTTTTAAAGTTTTGAAAAATGAGAATTTTGAAATTGAGACAAAAGGACAGTTTGCACAGATTCGTCAGATTTAATTTCTGACTTGAAAGGAAAACCAATTCAAAAGTAAAAATTTTCGATTCAGAATTTTCAAAATTTCAGAAGCGGAGAAAAACACAACACAGGTTCATAAAAATAGGATAAATCAAAACAGATTTAGTGTACAAAAATGTATAGAAAAGGCAAGTACTGGGAGACGAAAAGAATTGAAGAAAAGAAGAAAAAAAGAGATGAAGCTGTTGATGAAAACTGGATCCGAATGAGAAGAAGGCGACGGCTGCCGTTTTTTGGCTTTTTCGAAGAAGAAGACGAAAATGACAGATTGAACGAAACAAACCAACGCAAGCAGGATATATGTATGTGAATGTGTATGTGTAATATATTATTGTTGTTGTTATTAAAAGTAATAATAGTGCTTTTTCGTTGTTCGGATTGGGTACTGTTCGAACGAAAAATAATGACCCATTGTGTTAAAAGTGTAGGTGAAAAAAACACACATGAAACTGGAATTTTTCTTGGATCAAGAATATATTTCATGGAATTCGTACAGTTTGTTTTTTGAGATAAGCTTTCTCCTATGATTGTGAGATCGAAATGTGTGAATATCAATCTAACAAAATATACTTTTTTGATTCCGTCCAAGCGATTAAATAAAAAACAATATGTCATTCAATAAATGTATTCACAACAAGAAAACAAAAAGAAAAGTGAATTTAAATGTAACATCAAGATTAGAAACATTTACAAAAAGCCAAAAAAGGCGAAACGGATCTTTGTTAAATGAGCCGATTTGGTTTTGACTGTTGGAAGTCGATGAAGAAACCGAATGAGGTCGCAAATTATGTATTCATGACAAAAAGGTGAGCGAGTGAGTGAAAGTTTGCCGATTAATCCAAACGTTTTTTCTTTTCCCTTTTTCCAGATTCAGAAGTTTATTCAATGAATCAAATCTTTGTCCTCGATTAGGTATAATTGAACAATTAATTTTAATTGTCCAAGGGAAAATTGGAAGATTTGATTAGAAAGTTATTACAATGGCAGGTGGATTATCAGGTTTTGGCATGGAAATTTCTGATTTTTCCGGTCTTTCCACACTTCAGAAGCATGCCTAAAATCAAAAACTTCTGATTTTCTTAAAACTTCGGAATCTGGTCAAAAAATTATTGGGAATTTATAAATTCGAAATAATCCTTGGAATTCAATTAATGCTGGTTAATCTAAACTAAAAACAAAACTATCGACTATGTATTTCAAAACTTGAACATTTTATAGTTCATGAATCCATCTTCAAAATCAAACATAGACCACGAAAAGCAGAGACCACAGAAAAAAAGAAAATAATAATGTGGCTGACAGAAAAACACAAAAAAAAGTTTCAGGAAAATGAGAGAGTTGCTATGGGTGAATTCTTTTTTCGTGTTTTGTGAGAAAATTGTGCTAAATTTGTAGTTTATTGCAAAAAAGAAGAGAAAAAGACTACAGTTTAAGTAAATAAAAACTATAAAAATTGAATCAATTTTTTTATTTGATGGGAAATAATTTGTAAAAATAATAGTTTTTTGAAACTGTTTTCTTTATTAAAAAAAAGAAAAGCTGACTGAAAATCAGTAAAAATATTATGAAAAAATATAAACTTCGACTTAAAAAAAGTCAGTCAACGTTTGAGAGGTTGCCAAACATTTGAAAATGAGTTAGTAGTACAGTTCGAAGGGAGCAGCACATCTTTATTGTTTGCTGCCTTTTTGTATGCCGAAGAAAAAGGGCGGAAAATAAAATAAAATGAGAAGAGATGAAATTGTGTTGATTTGTGTTGCTCAAAGAGAGTTAGGTTAAATACAAATTTTGGACTAAAAATTCATCAAATGTAAGAAGTTACCGCGATTTATATCAATTCTGAAGGTCACGCCCTTTTGCAGATGCATAAAATTCAATCATAAATTTTTAATTTGATCATAAATATGATCGTTTTTCTCAAAAAAAAATCAGAAGAACTTTTGAATTTTCACATGAACGCCTACAATATTGAGTGACTAGAAAATGATGTGTGAATCTGAATCTGAAAAAGTATTCCGAGAAAACTAAAATTTCGAGGGAAGAAAAAGAAATACATAAACAGGTGGATTTTTATGAGAACAGTTTTTATCTTTATCGAAAATTCGATTGAGTTTATGCCTTACAACAGATCAGCTTTGTGATCTGAAATACAGAATGAAATCTAATTATAACGTGGCAACCTATGATCTTTTTGACCATGCGTTTAGAAATAGTTTTTTTCTTCATTTAATATTTGCTCATTTTTTGAATCTTCATGAGTCTTTTCTTCTTCCCGAACCCAAATATAACTTTTTGTTCATATCTTCAAGTAGTTTCTATAACTAGTCTCAGTCTAATTTTACCCGTGTCATATATCGATTTTCTATTTGCTCGATTCGAGAAAAAACGCGTATATTTGCCAATGTTTCGCCTCTCGCTTTTAATCAGTTTACACAAGTTAAGTAACAATTCGGCGAGAGGTCGAAAAGAGCAAATTCGAGAGTTTTGTAGTTATTGTAGTAGGGAGTTGTGACAACTGAAGTTCTATCGGAAAAAAGCAACATTTTGGACCTGACATGAGGAAATTTAAAAGAGTACAATAAAATTTTCAAATCAGCGATTAATAATTAATTATGTATAGCTAATTAATTGCAATTGGCATCTCAAGAATTTTGTTGAAAATGAATAAAAAAACCCATTTCTAGAAAAAATTAACATTTTCCACGTGAACTGACAAATTTATGAGTTGTCAGCTCATTTTCGATTTTTTTTTCTTCATTCATTACAACAAATATTGAAATGTGTAAGCTTTCCAATATTTTGCGAGATGAATTCGAAAAATTTGAAAATCAACCAGATTGTTTCATTGTAAGTATTCCATTTTTACAAAAATATCAACGGTCGAGTTGTTCTAAATATTTTGAATTCAAAATTCGCTTATTCCATAAGTCGAGTTGTAAATAATTTTTTTAAAGGAAATTGGGAAAAGGTTTCCGGTAGATCACGATTTCCCATGTGAATAAATTATGAGAAAGGAAACAGATTATCAAAGATTTTTGGGAAACACTAACTTAGGTCTTCAATTTTTTAAACCTTTCGGAGCAGTTTAAAAATAATAATCTGATAAAATGCACTATTTTTTTCAGAATACATGGTCAGCTAATCCACCACTAGGAAGTTTGGCAGAAAAAGCTATAAATACTGGAAAATTTACAGTGTTAGTTTTATTCTCATTCTAATTATAACCTATTTTAAAAGTTCCCTATTTTTCTAGAAATTCGCTGTCTATCGAAGTTCCATCAATATTGTCTTTATTTATTCCATCTCCTTCACAATCTCCACAAATTGGAATATCTGGATATTCATTAGAAGAATTGAAAAATTTGGATCAATTGAAAATGTTAGAAATTATGGGAAAAGTTGATTTGATGATGACTTCGATGGCACAAAGTTGTGAAACTGCAGTTAAAGCACATGTTGGTTAGTTTGAACAAAGAAACAATTTGAAAGAAATATACAACATTTTTGTAGTATCTTCGAAATATGATCAATGCCAATATCTTGTTGCGTATTTGGAAATTTTTCCTGATTTTGTATTTGGTGGTAGAACTCGTTTGCATGTGAATTTCTGTCAAAATCCAGATCCGATGACTATTTTTGAAACATATCGAATTCGATTTGTTCACTCATTTCGCAAAATAATTCCACCACCCTTATTTCATAGGATTTGCAAAATTCTTGATCATGATTCAAATGTGAAATGGGTTATTACATTTCTATCCTCTCAAGATTTTCGTGATATGATTTCAATTGTGAAACAAGTTTTTGATATGGAAGAATTCGAAAGTTTGAAAGGTATTCAACCAGAAGATTGGACATTGAAAAAGCCTGGAATGTTGAATGCACGAAATAGGATTCAGAGAAAATTGGAAGAAGAATCGAAAAAGTTTTGGACTTATGAAAAAATCGGGAACCATTTAAAAGCTTAGCTTAGACTACAAAAATTAATGTATTAGTCAACTTTCTGTTTTTTTTTTCATCTACCATGAACTATTTTTTGTGTTTTTTCCTTGTACTTTGAAAAAACGATTTGAAACTATTTCTTAACTAATATCAGTATTTTATTACCCGAAAAAATAACAATGGCACGCAACAATTAATAAAAACATTTGAATATTCCTAATAGATAAAACTAACTCTAAAATACTTACATGATCTTGAAAAATCCTAATCTCGTTTTGTAGAACTGCATAATCTTTTAACATTTTCATAAGTAACAAAAGTAACAATTGCAGCAGGAAGTTGTCGAATATTTGCAATAATACAACCTTTCCAAAGCCCCGAAATACCTTCATATTTTAGAGTATCTCGTGTTATTTGCCATATTCCACGATTTATTGTATTATGATCTTGCATTCTTGTTCTTAATACTTGATATGGAAAAGTCATAGTAGTTGCAGCTATTTTTGAAACTGCTGAGAAAACTAAATAATCACTATGAGCTAAATATGAATCTTTTGGTTTTTCGAGCATTTGACAACGTTTATCTTTCATCCAATTATATGCTGCAAATTGTATTGAACCATGAGTTGTTCCAATTATTCCGGGAACAAATCCCTGAAAACATTTCATAATGTTTCAATTTTAAAAACTGCATTTGAAACTTACTCTGTATAATCCTTGAAAACCTTCATTTTTCACAGTTTGTTTCATACAATCAATCATTCCATCGAATTTTTTAGTTGTTTGATTTTCATATTGAAGACATAGCCTCGTCTTTGTTAACCATATTGGATTTGTTATACACATCACAGCAGATCCTGATAAAAATCCGCAAATAAGATTATCAATTTCTTCGCTTCCAGTTTTTCCAAGTTTGTTTTTAATAACATAATACCACTGGAAATAAAGACCCCAAGATATCGAAGATCCTAGAATACTTGGAGTTAGTCCTTGATATAATCCTCGAAATCCTTCAATTTTGCATATTCGTCGAACTGCATCCAAATATCCTGTATATTGCGGTCGCAACAAATTTCCTTCATTTGCTGAAAGATTAAAATACTTTAAAATTTAGAGAAAAACGGACAAAACTCACCAGAAAATCGTATTTTGAGCAGATCAAATGGATGACAAACTAAAGTACTTGCTACTCCGCCACAAAATCCACCAATCAAATTGTCATATGCAGAAACATCCGGGAATTTCATCGACAAACAACGGGAAAATGCGAAAAAACAACAAATAAAAAATTCTTCTCGAGAAGTACACACAAATGTTTTTTGTTCGCATCGTGGTGAGACCAATTGGCACATTTTCAAAAATATTTATTTATTTTTCATGTTAACTAGTATACTCTTCGCGAAGTGTAGTTGGAGAGATTCTCAGGGTTCCCAACTGTTATACTTTTGATGTGATCTATTCTCAAAGTCAGAGTTAGAGGGGGGGGGGGTTCCCATTTTGAAGAAAACAATTCCCTGAAGTTACAATAAGCGTGTTCCAAAAATTGCAGCGCTCAAACCCCAAAAAAAAGAAAATAAATAAATAAAAATTCACGAATACTTCTACCGTACCCCTCATCAAAGGCTCACACAAATTTTCTCCCGTGTCTCACAACGCGCGTTGATTTTTCAAAAAACGAAGCGGTGTTTGCACAAAAAGAAACATTTAATGTGACGCCAAATTTTCAGTGATTTCGTTTTTTATAAGGGGAGGACAACATATGTATTTGTTGTTTTTTTATAGGAAAAAGGATAAGGATAAGAAGAAGAAGAATAATCATATTCACCAGGCATTAGAAAAACTACTTAACATAAGTGTACTATAAAATCATTTAAACATCCCTCGCGGTTTCATAAAACATTCCAACATTTAGTGGAATATTTCCATAAGCTGCAGCAGCCGCAACATTAAAACTGTGTGGTGAAATGATTTGAGTGAAATCATTAGATCCAACAGTACTGCTAGAAGATGATTCTGGTGATCCTTTTGATGCCGGTTTGTCACGTTGTCTTCGATTTTTGAACCAATTTGATATTTGAATAATTTTCAAACCAGTGACTCGAGAAATTTCTCGTTTTTGCTCTTGAGTTGGATAAGGATTTTGTTTGTAGAATTGCTTTAAGTACTAAAAAAAAAGGTTTTTATTATAGAATACAAGTAAATCCAACTAACCCGTCGACTATTCTCCTTGAAACTATAAATCGTTTCCTCGCCATCCCAAATCGTTTTCGGCGGTGGAAATTTTCGTCGAAGTCGATATTTCTCCACAGGATTCAACTCTTTTCCTCTTTTCAATTGACTTTCTTTATATCTGGCATTGTGCCAAATATCTTGAAGATCTGTGAAATGAACTGGATTGAATGTGTGAGTGTTGAGAATGTTGAAAAGTGATTCGAATTCATTTGCATGATAAAGAGCATAAATATATGCGACAAGAATTGGTTCAGTTCTCCATGCTTCAGCTTGTCCAATTTGTTGGAAAAATGCGACGAGTCTTTCGCCATCGCGAGCTTGGAATAAAGATGTACAAATTGTTTCGATCTGGAATTAGTGATTACAAAAAGTGTAGCAGGAACTCCGGTTATTTTTTGGGAACCCTGAGAAATATAACCCCAGGAACCTTGAGAATCTCACAAAAATCACCTTTGAAGTTTTAGGAAATGAAAATAATTGTATGCATTTACACGCCACGTCATAAAAACATTATTAAATACATTTTTCTTCGATTTTTTATCTACAGTAACCGGCTCTTCGCACTATTTTCAAATTGACTTCCCAAAAGTTGTGTTCTTACTTTTTTTGGTACAACTTCCGTCTATTAACTTCCCAAGAATCTTACTAAACTTTTTGTTTAAAAAATTTATGGCGACATTTCAGATGTCTAAACTTCGAACTGAATTTGAAGTTAGTTGTGGAGCATCGAGAACCTCTTCATACCGCCAGATTTCAAAGATATTTTTCCTAGATACAGTAACCCTTTCTTACAATAACTTCCCATAAGTCGTCTTTCATCTAACTTCCCAAAAACTAACCTGATCAAGTGAATAAATAGTCATTGGTGGTACTGTAGATGGTGGTGGCAGACAAACTGAAGAAGATCCAAAATATTGTTGAGAGTGATGTTGATTTTGTGCAATTTGTTCAGTTACACCTTCAACTTCTTCTGTGATTCCTTGTTGGTCAGATGTAGCACAACTCGAAATTCGATACAAACTGTGATGATAACACTCAATACAATTGTTGTCGTTGCTCCAAAAATGGGCGTGGCCAACGTTGCTCATTGCTTCTCCGTGTTTTTTTGTTAGTTATTTTTCCAGATATATGGGCGTGGCTACAGTATTCTCACCAGACACCTGCAACATTTCTGTTCCATCAAAAAATATAAGAGACGCAGATGAATTCATGTTTTTTTGGGAGGCCTCTAATTATATATCAAGGGGGAAAATATGCATCTGAATTTGAGAGCTTTTTTGAAATTTGACACAACCTGGATGCGACTAGAATAATTAGATTAGCACATGGACAAATATAACAACGGCTAGATAATGTTGGTTTTTTTTTGAAGAAATGTTTTTTTTGAGAAAAAATTGGCGTGGGATTTTTTCTCTTTAAAAACTTGAAAAACCTCACCAAAAATATGTCACCGACTCGTAGAACGTTTCACTTCAAAATGAGCTCTGGAAATAGTCGAAATAATCTCGAATTACGTTTCTATTCATCCAGGCAACATCCAGGTTCATCCATTTTTTATGAGTTCCACAATTGAATACAAAAAGAAAAAAGAAGAAGGGCAAGGCAGAAAAATTGAAGAAAGAGAGCAAAGTGCTACGGTATTAGTCAGCTGAAAACATTTTTGGAAAAATTAGATTTCCAAGGTTTTGAGCAACAAATACAAAAAAGTTAAAACTAATTCTTCTTTATCTGAATATTTCATTTTTGAAACGTATTTTTTAGATTTTGGTAGTTTACTTTACAGAGAAAGGTAGGCTTACAAAATAGGAATTGACTTGTCCTATTTTTTTTGATATTTCAGGTCGGCTCAGCATCAAATATGTATCGGACTTTGAAAAAACAAAATAGTCTATTTCGTGAGTTATGTCAATTCAGAAACATATTGGGTGATTTTCGGCACTAAATAACTTTTGATAAAATTTTCGGCAGGCTTAAAACCCGAAAAATTAGGTTTCGATTCAAAAACTCCCAAAAATCGCTGTTCTATCAGCTGTCAAATATTGCCTTCCCAAAGGCATACCTTGCTCATGATGGTAAAGTCAGTTCGCTTAAAAACATCAGAATTGGTTTTTTTCAAATTCAGTCTGGATAACTCTTTTTTCAGGATATCAATTTTCAAGAATATAAAAAAATTTCATCATTTTCTGATTTTTTTCCAGATAATTTTTAAGCAATTTCTAGCTTTTCCCAAATTCTGAATTATCATTTGTTACTCAATCAATCAATTGACCGAATAATTACATAAAACAACATTATTTTCATTATTGCCATTCAAATATAACTCGTTAATTGTTGCATGTCGGCTCAACATCAAATAAATCCATCCCAACAAATGAAAGAACAACAATAATAAGTGACACAAATGTGTCAAATTTCGACGATTACTGTAGTTGCGTGGAAGAACGAACCGCAAAGGAGGCAATTTGCGGATTATCGCCACCGGTAAACCTCTGTCTTGTTTTGCTTTCAGGAAAAAAGACTGCATAACACAGGTGTGAGAAATCCAACAGAGAACCAAACCAAACCAAATTGATTGTTGGTTTGGGTTGGGGTGATAATGAGAGTTGACTTAATTGTAGGTTTGGGAAAATTAAGAACACGTGCTGAAAAGTATGAATCTGGTTTAAGTTTACTGTATTGATCTATAAAGTTCGAAACATGATGCAAAAATGTTGATTACCACGACTTTTTGAGACTTCAAAAAATTTCCACTTTTTTATTATTTCAAAATTTATCACAGCAAAAATGTTTTGCAAGAAAATTTAGGTGTTTAAATCCAGTAACAAAATCCATACCATAATATTTTCTAAAAATTGAACATCAAACCGTTTTTTCTAAATCTTCAATCCTACAGTATCTCACCCAAGTTTCCTCTCAAATTTCGTAATTTCCTTCCCAATACCTAACAATCAAGTACACCTTATTAAATGACCTGCTGCTAGCAAGTTTCATCTGCTGCCATTTTTCGACTCTAATTACATTCTCCAAAAAAGGTGCTAAATCTGATAACACACCATTTTTGGACAAAGTGTGGCAGCTGGTAATTGTTTTGTATTTTATTATATGGTATATAGTTATAGTAGAAGTGTACTTGTGCAATTGTTATGGTATTGCACTGTAATTTGAGAAAAATAGATTTTTGAATTTTCGCCTAAAGAATTTTACTTTTGTTAGAAAATATTTTTGATCTACAGAATTAAAAAAAATTTGTATACCCGAAAGCAATAAAATTAGATTCTTGTTTAATTAATTTTGGTCTACACATTCAAATAACTTTTTTTTTCACAAAATTCTCGTTCTGTCACAATTTTTTCCATCACCTCAATATTCTCTGATTTGACACTAATATCCAGCTGGATCAAGATAACATAATTTACCACAAACTTTTTTCAGGATACAATGGCAGCAACAAATTGGTGTCTAAAACAAGGCAGATGGTATTTATAATAACACTTAGCCACAATAAGGAGGCCATCAAGATAAACAAGGATTACTGTATAATTAGAGATGGATTTCGATTGAGCTTTGGGTTTTTGGGAAATCTTATTTTGTTTTGTCAAAAGAGCCGCCAATGGATTATGTGAGGTACTCAAAAGGTTAACAATTTATTTTCCTCTTCTTATTTATTATTATTATAATAATTACGTATTGTTTATAAATTTGAAAAAAAAATCAACAAAAAATAATTGAAGAAATGAGATAAAGCTTTTGGAAGCACCCGTAAAATCAGCAATTCAAACTAGAACCGGTTCATCTTTTGGAGGCGGCCAGATATGTGTACAAAAACGCACTTCGAACCATTGGAAGCATCTGGAAAAGTTTGAAAGTTTATGAATTCAGGAGCAGGTGAATTGGGAAATGGTTGGTATTATTTTTGAGACATGAGTCTGTGATGTTATCAAAGATTAAAGTTTTGGTTTGGGTAATTTTTTCTCAAAAATGACATTTTCGAGAAATTTCAGTTTCTGACAAAGTTTGACCTTTTAATATCAACATTGAAATTGAAAATCATTTTTTCTTCGAACTTTGGCCAGTAAACAAATTTCACACAAAAAACCTTCTTAAAGAATTTTTTGAAATTTCTCAAATGTTCAATAAAAATGTTTTTTTTTCATAATTTTTTGAACGCTCAAAGCTCACTCACTTTTCAAACGAATCCTTTCCAAAATACGCAAAGGTATTTGTCGCCGAATTCGAAACCACTAAAAAATCCGAAGTTCTTGTTAGTGCAGACATAAATGGTCCAAATTCATCAGGAGGAACTCGAAGAGCATAACAATCAATGAATGTTGGCAACGATCGGAATATGAGAAATTTGATGACAATGAAAACAGCCAAAGCTTTTGAAACTTTATCCTTCAAATCATCAGATTCTCGATTTCTTTGCTGACTTTCGAATAATTGTTTTCTCATTTGAACATTTACGTGAATTCGATATTCAGTGAAAAGTGAGAGACCAGCGATTACAACCATTGGTCCAATTGTTTCAGTCAATGATGTGAATGCCGCTTTTGTTTTTTGATACTGAAAAAAAGAAACATTAGGTTATTATTTACTTTTTAGTGATAACGAAGTTATATTCTGATTTATGTTCTACGTTTTTATTAATTTAGACACCTGCGCCAAAAACGGCGCTGTCTCAAAAAACTTCATAAAACTAACCACATCATTCAATTTAAGTGTAGTTGCATATAATTTCATAGACCATTCTGAATGCACAACATCGTAGCAATCAATCAATGTAAATTCCATATAACAGGTACTATGGAAGAGAAAACATCCTATTATAATAAGAACTGGAATTCCAAAAGGTTTCACGGATTTTCGAAAATTTATAGAGTAGTGTGATTTTGTTGACATAATTTGATAATCATAGTTGACTTCTGATGGATAGGAAAGTGAACATTTTGATATATCAGAAGAATTTTGATTGCCAAGTTTGGACACTGATTTGCAACGTCGAGATCGATTATAACTCGACGCAAATTTCAATGGATGTGTGACAACACGAAATCGAATATAAGTTATATAAATAACTAACATTGTTGAGCACATAACCAAACTATTTCTCATTCCATATAAAACCAATATCCAATTTTGTTTATTATACATTAAATTGGCACCTGTGAATAAAATGCTTGTTGCTTCAACACTCAAAAATAACACTTGAGTCATCATCACCAAAAAATCAACAACACAAAGCGAATATAATGCGGCTGCCATATTTTCATTTAATCGAGTTTCACGTAAAAATCTGATTGCGTAACCAGTTCCAATTGTTGAAATAAGAGCGCTAAAACACGTGAGGGGACCCTGCAAAAATTTGAGCTAATTACAAAATTCAATTAAAAACAACTTACATCAACCCAAAGTGCCGTGACTGCTTCTGTTGAATGAAAATACTCACAAATTGTCTCGTTTTCATCCATTTTTTTCGAAAAATCTGAAAAATGAATGGAAAATACGAGGAAAATTAAGACGATAAAAGAAAAAACATCAAAAACCGAAGAGAGAAAAAATAACAATAATAGGGTTGAAATTTGAGTCAAACTTGTAATTAAGAATAATCAGAGATTAACGGCTGACGATTTATTGAAGCAAGAAAAAAGATAGTTTGATCAAGAGCCGAAAATGCAGAAAAAAGTTGGAATATAAATAAATAATTCTGACAATTAGATTTGAAAGAGCAGGTGGAAAGTTTCCAAGATTTTGTTCTTGGAAAAATTTTGCATTTGAACTGGAATTGGCAACCTTTTTGAAATGTCAGAAGTATTCAGCAGTTCTGGGTTCATAGTAGAATGATTGCGTCACATTCATTAAAAACTCATATGCTTCTCGAAAACTAACATAATTAGTGGAATTCAAAAGATAAACCAAAAAGTCAGAATTTTTTGGGGTTTAGAAGCTGAAAAATCAGGAAGTTCGAAAATATTGTAGACAAAAATATTCAAAGTCTAAAGAAGTCTTCATAGGTCAAAAATGTTAAGATCCTCTTAAACAACTACACAGTGATTAGAATATCAGATTGAAATATCGAAAAATAGCGTCCTACAATTCAGACACAACTTCTGAATTTCTAGTGAAAATTCACAATCCTATAAATTTCAAATTTCAAAAAAATATATAGGAAAACGCCCAGTTTAAAATCGATCTTCAAGAATATCCGGAACCTTTTTTCTGCTAAAAAACCAGACACTTTTTCTATTTTTTTTCAAAATTGTTGCCATGTCTCATTTTTCGGTTCAAAAATTTCTATAAGGTCAAATTGAGAGCTTAGTTTTTCTATAAAACGAATCAAAATTTCAAGTTTTTCGAAAAATCTTCAAAATTTCATAAATGTTTTCATCTCACAAGAAAAAAAGCTTAAAGAAAAAAACTGAACCCGATTCCAGATGAATAAGCATCGAAAAACACAAGAAGAATGAGTTTTTCTCATAATTTAATTCATTTTCATTTATTTAATTTCATTTTTTTCTTCTTATTTTCTCCATTGAAAAGAATCACAACATCCACTTATTTTCAAGCATTTTTCACTCAAGATTTCGTTTTTTGCAAAACAGACAAGCAGGCAGGTCTGATTAAAATTCCAGAATAATTTCAGAATAATAATCAAAACAAAAAAATCAGGAAAAAAACACAGATTTTTGAAGAGTCGACAAATTGAATTTGTTTTTCTTCATTTTTTTCAAAAAAAAAAAGAGAAATGTCCGTTCTTCGATCTTCACCGGGACGAAAAAAACATGGAAAAGTGAAAAAATGGAAGAAGGGTGCAATTGACAGGAAAAATACTAAAGATTAAAGCCCTAGAAGTTCTAAAGTTTGTAAGCTAATAATTCCGCGCAGCTCAAAATAAACACTTTTTGTTGTGAGAGTTGAGGGGAAAAGGAATTTATGAATGACCAGGAGAAAATTGAATTTATTTAGGTTTCCGGGCTCAAGGAAAGTCGTTTTTTGAATAAAGAAAGTCTAGTTTTCAGAAAAAAAACATTTACATTTCTAAAACTTTATAACTCTTCAGTATTCTAATTTTCAGGGTGGCTCACTGATCCAAAAAATAAAAGATTCAAAATGAGCCAGAAAAGCCAAACTTTTAACGTTAAAAAAAATTAAAACAACTTGGTTAAATTTTTTTGCTTCTACAAGAAATTCAAAAAAATTCTGAAAAATTGAAACATATGTTTGAATATTTTCAGAACACATGTTTTAAATGATAATTGATCATGCGAAAAAAATCGAAAAAAATATGACGACACAATATTTTCATGATAACAAGTTCCCCTCCTCTGGAATTAGCCTAACTATTACATTTTCAGAGAAAAAAACACGATCTTTTCTTTATTTTTGGAAAGTGCAACGAGCTTTAGGAAAAATGTTCTATGAGGCGGGCCAGGCCACACAAATATTTTTTATTTGAAATTTGATGCTAACAAAAATCTCAAATCTCATCACAGCGGAAGTAGTAAAAAATAGAACAAACTACAAACTGAATGAATTTGATCGTTTTCGGATATTCGAATATCCTTATTTTTCTATGTTTTGATAAAGTTCCAAGAATTATTCATTTTGTTCTTATGGTTTTTTACGCTTTGATGAAATATAATTTTGTTAAGAAAATGTGATCATTTTCTAAGAATTAAGACTTCATTTTTTCTAATTTGCAAGTGCTTTCAACCTAAAAATAATGGTTATATTTATCAAAAAGCACGTGGGTTTTGAGAAAATAAAACATGGAAGGAAAAAATTCAAATTTTAATGGGTCCAGGCTTAAGTCAGAAGCAATTTAAGAACACATCTTATGATACAATTTTCATATTTGAAGTGTTCTGAATAACCAACACGAATAAAAAACCTGCGCCCAAACATTTGAAAAAAAATGTTTTTGAACATGCAGGTCGATTTTCACAGAATTTTCGAAATAAATGCATTTTTAAGAGACGTTTTTTGTAAGAGCGAAAATGTTTGCTACGCATCTCGGACAAAAAATTTTAGGTCTTCAAATGGGCTGAATTTTTTTTATTTGACAGCTACAGTACCCAGGACAAAATTCCACACAAAATGTTGACCTAAAAAAATTTCGGGGGTACTGTATGCGCCTTTGAATGCACACAGTCAAATTTCTTAGATCAATCGGAACTTATGTTAAAGTTAAGCTTTTTTCATGATTAAAAAAGCAAAAATGATTGTTTTTACGAGAGGAAAACGATGGAAGCGTCGAAAAATCATGAAAATGAACGTGGAAAATTTTTTTGAAAAATCAATTTTTTCACTTTCTTTAGGAAAATTTTTCGCCCATCCAGACCGCAACCATTCGATTCCTCGTGCGATTTTACCTATATTTCGATAATAAAATCAAAAAATCACGTCGACCCCGGTAGTCTTTTTTACAACCGAAAACTTCCCATAAGCGCGCGCACATACACACAATTGTGTGTCATTAAACTCACAAGAGCGCATTGAAATTTGTTTTTTGTGTCTTATTTCTTTCTAAATATCGATAGATAACATTTTATACCAAATATATGTCCAAGAACCCTACATTCTATGAGAAATTATTGCTAAAACATAATTATTTCCAACAATTTAGAACAATTTTAGAGAATTTTTTGACTTGTGGTCTAAAAAAAAGTTATGATTATCAATTTTAATTTTTGGTGGTATATAGAGTAGCTTCCATGTGTATACCACGCTAAATTTATAATTCTCCTGTTTTTTGAAGAAGTATACGGTGTTTGGAAATATGTATAAGTCTCAATGAATTACAGAAAAATCTATAACTAAAATGACATGATTTCTATACATTTTTTTTGGAAAAAGTCGAATTTTTCTTGTTTCTCGAAAAAACTATTATTAAAAACATCGAAAAATCGAACAGATATCATCTCGAAAGTTGAAAAACGTTTGTCCAGGGGTCAAATCAACCACACAAACTTGTATTTTTTACAGCGAAGAGAACACTTCACTCATACGTTCAGAATTTATCCAAAAACATTGTTATTGTCACACTGTGATCTTAAATTATGATTTTTTCGTAATTTAGTTTATTTTCTGATGAAAAAAAATTTTCTCGCTCTTTTATGTGTATTTATGTGTGCGCACACATGTGTGTGTATGTGCGCGCGCTTATGGGAAGTTTTCGGTTGTAAAAAAGACTACCGGGGTCGACGTGATTTTTCGATTTTATTATCGAAATATAGGTAAAATCGCACGAGGAATCGAATGGTTGCGGTCTGGATGGGCGAAAAATTTTCCTAAAGGAAGTGAAAAAATCGATTTTTCAAAAAAATTTTCCACGTTCATTTTCATGATTTTTCGACGCTTCCATCGTTTTCCTCTCGTAAAAACAATCATTTTTGCTTTTTTAATCATGAAAAAAGCTTAACTTTAACATAAGTTCCGATTGATCTAAGAAATTTGACTGTGTGCATTCAAAGGCGCATACAGTACCCCCGAAATTTTTTTAGGTCAAAATTTTGTGTGGAATTTTGTCCTGGGTACTGTAGCTGTCAAATAAAAAAAATTCAGCCCATTTGAAAATTTTGACTTTTTTTTGTCCGACAGCTTTTTCACTTTTACAAATAACGTCTCTTAATAACCAATTTATCTTCAGGTATTTTATTTGAATCAGAAAAAAAACATAGAACCAGAAACAAAGCGGAAGGATGTACTTTTCGAAAGTTTTTGCTGGAATTTATGCAAAAAATGGATATTTTTTAATTCGAATTACCAAAATTTGGTCTTCCGGTCTCGCAATAAGCTGTCTCAAAAATGATTTGAAAGCAAAGCAAAATAAGAAATGAAATGAGTGAAACCTAAACTACACTCTTTTTTTGCTACAACAATACACAATCTATTCAAAAATTCAGAGATTTTCTGAACTTTAGAAAATCGAAAATGAAATGTCCCATTTTCACCTTTTCTGCACAACACGACAACATACATATTTTTCAATTACTAAATACTCGTTTTCCTTTTTTTCTGGCTTCGGTTAGCAAAAATTGTGCTAATTAGAAAGAACCACATATTTAGTTAGCTATGTACTTCGAAACCCTTTTTTTTGGAGAAAAAACGAAAAAAAAACAAGGAAAATGAGAGAAAGAGAAAAACGTCTGGATAACTCAAAAATGATCATAGAACATGTAGTATAATTTTACAAAAGAGCTTATTTGTGTAAAAACAAATATTTAATATTTGAGTCATCATAAAATTACTACATCACTTATGTTAATTAAAGTACATACATATAAGATAATGCACAGACATGAATAATTCTTATTAAGAAGATTTTTGAAAAAATATATACGTTGGTCAGAAGAGGGAGTTTGTGAAATATTAATAGAATTGTCATTTTCAGAATACTCTGAATACATATGAAAACAAAAAAAGATCCATCAAAACAGTATTGGAGATTTGGAATTTTTAAAGAATTTTTGGATAACTTCATATCTCCATCGAAACTATTTTCAAATTGATTTCTATAATATTCAAACTCTGCACATTCGGGTTACTGTAGGTATTTTGGAGCGGAAGTTAAAAGTAAACCAATTCATTTGTGAGGGTCAAATTTCAAGCGTATTTAAATTGCTTTATCTTTGAGAAATAAGTAACTGTAATTTTTTGACGCTAGCATTGAAATTCAAAATTTGATGAGCCTGATAGAAAAAAAATGCCATAACGACTTATTAAAAAACATTTTGCGATGAATATTTTTTGAGATTTGTGTCACTGTGGTTTCTCACAGTGCTGAAGTAACAAGGTTTATTGATAACTGCACAACAGTGAATCGCGTTTCTCGATAAACTATGAAAATTCTCAAAACTTTTGAAATTCTTGGAGGTCTTCGAACTTTGTGAACATCCGATTTTTAAGATCAAGTTTCAAGTTTCAATTTGAAATTCTAATTTAAAAAAAAACATTTCTAGTTTGATCGATTAAAGTTTTCAAGAAGTGTGAAAAATTAATGAAAAAATAAGAAACGAAACTTCGATGTGTAAACGAACTATTTTTTTAAATTAATTTTTTAAAAGGTTGAAGATGTTCCCAACTTCAAAAAAAATGGTTTAAAATATTTCAAAAAATTTTAGAAAATAATCCCAGAATATTCAGATAATTACAAAATCCTTCTAATGTAAAAATAATCTAAAATTCTAGTTCCCACATTCTTTTCTCGTTGTACTTTATTTTCTACTCTCAACAACAAGAAAATAAGACGAAAAAATGCACCTTTAAGCCCCCTCCGAAAAAATCAAATTATTCATGAACGAACCCCCAAAAAAGCAAAAACAGACAAGACAAAAAAAAACAATTTTGGACCCAATTGGTAATCAATTAGTAAAAAAAATAAAAAACAATTTGTTGTTTTTTTTTGGAAAAAAAAAGAAGAAGATGAACGCACAGACAAAGATGGGTTCAAAGTTTTCGAGAAAAAGCTGAAAAAAATTGAGGAGGAAGCCATAAAGTTGATGGTCGTCTTAAAAGTTTTGAACGTTTGAGTTTTGTTTCTAAGAACATTTGTCATACTAATTCCCATTTTTGGGATTTTTCCGGGTTTGAACTAGAAACATTGAGAAGTTGCGTGCCAAAATGTGGGAATATTTTTGAGTTTTTCATTTCTTGACAAGGAAAACTCAATAAAATTATCAAAACTTTTTTCAAATGCTCCCAAGAGTCGAATTAAACGTTTCTGTCGATTATGAACGCCAGAGTTCTGAACACCCAAAAATGTATTTTTTGAAGAAAAAAAAACGAATAGAGAAACTATTTCTCGAACGAATCGGTTTTTCGTAAATTTGATCAACATTTTTATTGAAAAATTTTGGTATAAACTTTGAACCTTTTCAAGATAATTTTAAATTGAGAAATGATTTGAAACACTGTATAAAACTAAAAAGTAAAATCTCTAGTTCCTGTTCAATTTTTGTTCTTTAAGCTTTAAGAACTCAGAATTTTCATACAAAAATAATGTAACTGAAATTTGAAGTAACTCTTCAAAAAATTCCAAATTTACCAGATGCTCAAAAACCAAAAATAATCCAAAAACCACTTTAATGAGAAAATTGTGACTCAAAACAACTACATATACCAAAGAAAGAAGCAACAAACAAACAAATATTTCTCAAGGGATAAAAACGGACAGTAAAAAAAAGTATGGAAAAAAGAACAAGATTTTTTATTTTTCTTTTTTTCAAAGACGAGACGAAGAAAAAACACTTCCGCTGGTTATTTATGCACACACACATGGTTAAGAGTAATTGCACATTTCGAGGAATATAATGTGTTGCGAAAAAAGTTTCAAAAATGATTAATGAGATGATCTCACATTTGAAAAACGTGAGAATTTCCAGATGTAAGCAATCACCAGAAATGTCATGAAACAACAAAATGCAGATTACGAAAAAATAAAAAAGTATTCCAAAAAATTTCCTGGAAAAAACTACTGTAGAACACGTAGATAATGGCTAACGGATTAGAAAAATGAGCAAAAATATATTAATAGGAAGAAAACTAGTTTTTCTATGAAAAGATAATATTATTAAAAATGATTATGATAATATAGAATTAAAAGATCAACATCAAAGTATTTCCAGGTTATGAGAAAAATGAAAAGGTTCTGATTCCGATCTTTGTGAAAAGTATCATTTGAATCTATTGAACGTTTATTGAAACATTTTTCTGACTTATCAGAATCCCTATTTTTCTCAGAAAACCAAAAATCTATACTAGTCTATTACGAATATATTTTCAAATTTCCTGTATTTTTGAATATCTGAACACATCTCATCTTCCTTTTTTTTTTATCAAAAAAGGGAACAAGACATTTTTTGAGAAAGGGCCGCTATAATCTGCTCTCGTGAATGTTGATTGTAATTTTTGGAAATAGAAATTTTGATTAGATTTTGCAGAACACAAAAAACAATGAGATCTTTATTTTTGAAAGCTGAAGTTAAAATCTGAATACATATGTTGCAATTAAATATTTTAACCCCGGAAACTCAAGGCTGAAAATTGAGCTCAAAATAACAACCAGAAAACGCTCACTCGATTCTATTCATGAAAAAAAACAATAAAAGTCCCAAGATTTTCAGGATACCCAAAAAGCAAAACTAAAATAGAGGCGAATTGTAGAACAGGACCCCATTGGTATCATCTTAGGACACAAACATTCAGACATATTTTTAGAAATTTTTCTTATTTGTTGGTGAAAACTTGAAATGATAAGTCCGAACATTTTTTAACGATGCACCGAAATCAAGAAATGAACGTTTCTAATCTTAGTTCTTACGTGATTTTATTTTTCAGCAAATCTCTTTCCAAATTTTTTTCAATTTCAACAATAATTCTTTTTTGCAAGTTCTCATGAATAACAAATTTCAAAATTTTTTAGAGAAAATGTGACTTATTGTTTTTTTAACAGAACAGATTTAATCAACGTGAGAAATGTAAACCCTGCGTGTGTTTTCCCCCGGAAGTATATATATTTTTTGGAAAACAAAAACAAAAGTAGAAAAAGAACACAATCAGCTAGTTTAGTTTAGTTTGAAAAATGCTCCAAGAAAGAAACTAATCCAATTTTCGTTTAAACATTCCAAAGTTCAGCAAAAAATGAGGATTTCTAAGAAAAAAACATGAGTGCAAAAGAAATTCGTTAATAATTTCTTATTAAATGAGACGCGATGAGATTAATAGTATAGTTTTTGTCTCATCTTAGAATAGATATGAGAAATTGACAAAATTGAACAAAGCAATATTGTGTTGAAAAACGAGCTACTGACTGCAGAGTTAAGTTAATAAGAGGTTTCAGAATTACTGCCTAATTATGGTGCTTTTTTTCGTTTTCGTTTTCTTATTATTGATGTCGACGTCAATGGGCCAAGGTACTTTATCAAGAACAATTTGAGGGTTTTTTGATTATTGAAACAAGTTTCAGGTTCAAACTTTCAGTTTTTTAAATATCACGTCATACATAAAATCTCCAGAATCCTACAAATTAGAAAGATGAATTTGAAATACGAATAACCCTTTCTCAAACTACAAAAACCAAAACATAACTCAACGTGCCAAACTCAAAAAATTACAACATTATCAGCACAAACAAAAAACCCATAAATATTCGCATAAATTAAACGGCATAAAAGTTGTGAATGAAACTAGATATATTTCTACTTACTATTCATTCTAAAAATCATCTGCAAAATAAAAAAGCAAAGCAACAAAAAAGAAGAAAGTTAATCAAGCCGGGAGGTTCAAAATTAATTTCTTCATCTTTTTTCATTTCATTTTAGTCGTATCTAACTAACGTCTAGATTCTAGATTAATTTCAGAAGGTGGTCTCGTGACATTTTTCGCGTGCATTGAAACATGTTAGACAATGAATTGATGAGAAAAGTGACAAATATTTTTTTGAAAGGATGAAAGAAAAGGCGTCTGAAAGTGTAGAAAATTTGCAAGGTCAGCACAAAAAAGTCTCTAGGGATTTTGGAAAAAAAAACAAAAATGGGGCAAAGAATGGAAATGAACACCGTAAAATGACAAATAGAAGAATAGGAATGAAATGTGTAGAAAATATTTAGACAAAAAAGTGATATTGAATAATGAATGTGGAAAATGTCTGACAAAAAACATAACAGTGAATACTTGCCTCAACTTTCTAGAAAAATACGAATTATACTAACTCGGTGAAGATTCTCGGGAAAATATTTGCAAAGCATATTGAGAGTTGATTTTGCAACTTACAGTAACCCCATGAAAACTCACTAGAATATAATTTTTCTGCCACTTAATAACGCCATTTTTCCATCCTCAAAATGTTACTAAATGAGTGATTTTGAAATTTTACAATTCGTTTTCAAGGGGTCACGAGATAAATAAATGAATTTATTTTGAAAATGTTTTTTTTTTCCATTTTCAAAAAAAAAAAGAAAGAGATTCTGCAGCGTTTTTAAAAGAATATGAATTTTTGTGATCTCTTTGGTAGGAACTTCGGACCCGCCCGCAAAACTATGAATTTTTTTTAGTAAAAAACTCATTTCGGCTATTTTTATCTAAAAAGCTCATCAAATGCGGGTGAAATTAAAATTCAAATCCAGATTCGAATTTCAGACTAAGACTCGAACTAGATAATAAAAAAACTAGAAAGCAATCTCGAAAAAAAACGAAACGCAAAAAAAAAACAAAACGATGTATTTATCTATCTGGAAAAATCTCGACAAAAAAGATGTCAAAACAAACAATAAAATTTTTTTACTCGATTGCACTTTTTAGGAACTTCATTTTATTTCCTCAATGCCACAGGGCAAAAAGGAAATTTCAGCAAAAACGAAATTTTTTTGGAAATTTGAAAGAAGAAAGAAAAACAACCTAGACTAAAAAAGCGATGAACCAAAAAACAAAATATCAAAATTTCAAGTGTTTTTCACCACTTTGTGAGTAAAAATATTCATTCGATTTTCTTGAAAAGAAAAAAATACGCAAAAAATTTGAAACATCCATCAGAAAAATGAATTTTTGTTCGAATAAAGGTTGAGATATAAATTCAGAAAAAAAACTCAACTCTCTCCGAAGTCCCGCCACATCCCACACGATTACCCGTCGTGAAAAAAAAGAAAAAAGAAGTAGAGAAAAAGTCAGAAGAGATCGCATTTTTACTTTTTTAATGGCGAAACAGTCAGAAAATCATCAAAAATTCTAACTTTTGAAGAAAACCCTATTTTTCAATGAAGCTCAAATCTCACCTGTTAGTTTTGTCCCCCCCCCCCCAAACCTCAAAATAAACTAACTTGATTGGCCCGTTTCCGTGAAAGGTTGTTGCTCTCTTTGAATTCCCTGTCCAAACGAAACATCTTCTTGTTCGGAAGCCTGAAACTTCTACATTCTTTTTCTCAAAATCTTCGCCTATTCTTAAACTTACATCAGAAAATGACAATTGTGGATTTGATAGGACCGCTGCATTCTGTGACTGTTGTTTCTGAAAAAAATAAGAAAATTAAAAAATGTACCAAATCACCCCATAAATAACAGAAAAATGATTCGGTTCGAGAAAAACGTTCAATCAATAATTTCTTTCCAAATAACAAACATATATCTCTCTCTCTCTTTCTCTCTCTAACCCTCTCTCCATTTCCCACACTCTCTCACCTACCCTGCAAAAAACAACAAAATAAACACGCTAAACAACGCGCACGGGGAGTATCGTTGTTTTTCTTTTAATTTTTTTTGTACGACAATTTTATTTTCTGCTTTTTTCTGGTTTTTGAGTGGTTTTTTTTCAGCGCAGAAAAAGTTATTAATGGGGTGGTTTGGTACATTTTTTAATTTTCTTATTTTTTTCAGAGACAACAGTCACAGAATGCAGCGGTCCCATAAAATCCACAAATGCCATTTTCTGATGTAAGTTTAAGAATAGGCGAAAATTTTGAGAAAAAGAATGTAGAAGTTTCAGGCTTCCGAACAAGAAGATGTTTCGTTTGGACAGGAGATTCGAAGATATCAACAACTTTTCGCGGAAGCGGGCAAGTCAAGTTAGTTTATTTTGAGGTTTGGGGGGAGAAACAAAACCAACAGGTGAGATTTGAGCTTCATTGAAAAATATTGGGTTAAATTTTAAAAATTTTCTGCGCTTTGCTTCGCTTTGCGCGTGATTGGTCCTCCTAAGTTTTGCACCGCGGTTTATTTTCTGTTTGTTTTTTCACAAATTTTTTAAAATTTTTTTTAAATTAAAATTTTCAAAGAAAAACAATTTGAAAAACTAAACTTATTTTCATACTCTTTGATCATGCCGAGTCTTTTTCCTAAAAATCTTACAAATGTGTGAAAAATCATAAATTCATTTGACCAAACAAATAAAACCCGGAAAAAGCGAGAATTAGGATAAAATATAGTCGTCACCGAATTAATAATTCCAAATGTTTCTTTTTTTGTGGGTCTAATTCGGAAGTGGCGAGATCGAGCAAAGATTTCTCGGAAATCTGAAAATAAGTCTGGGGTACTTATGAAAACGATGGGTTTTTTGGCTCACCAAAGCAGACAAGGTTTTTACAAATTTTTCTAGTGCTTTCTTGTTTTCAACATCACTTGGTGGTGATTTCAAATACTCCCAAAGTAGAGGTAATGCCATAACTTCAACTTGTTTTGGTTTGACTCGATAAGCAAGTTTACATAGTTCTAAAACCTCAATTATTTGAGAATTCATAAATATAGTTTTAGTTACCTGTGAATTGTCCTAAAATGAATGGTCTTTGTTTCACATTAGACTTCCTTGTAGCTGCTGTCATTGCCGGAAGCAAACAAACTGAATCTGAAATTAAAAAAAAAAATTTACTCTGCTCTCGTATAACTATATTATAATTACATACCAATTGTCTTAATTGTATGTTGAATGCAAGTTTGTGCGAGATGTCGATGTTCTTCTGATTTGCTCGAAAGATGCGCAGTCAATGCAAAAAGTAATTGATTGAGCACTGCTTTCAAATTTGATTCTGTTGAATATAATTTTGACATAGTTGCAAGAGTGACTAAATATGTGTCCATTGCATAACTCGCAACTTTTGTATTCAAATCTCCAATTCTAGCAATGAATGCTTCTATAAGTCTAGTATCACTTGCAACAGCTTTTGCAGCATGTGAACACATTTCTTCAAATCGTTGTAGTCCAGATTGTCTTCTTTCCCAGCCACTTGCAAGAAGTTCAGTTCTAATTTCATCCAAATCTAATTGCAAACTATCTGGCAATTTCTTCTGAACTTTTCTAGTACTTCCAACTCGAGAAAGTGTTCCAGACATACTTTCATTTCCACGTTTTTCGATTCCGGATAATATTTCTCTTATAACTTTTCCTTCAGATTCTCCGGCGTTTTTTCGAAGAAGTCTTTCAAAGTTTGTGTCTTTTGCTAAAAATAAAAGAGCTTGTTTTCCATATTGTCTAACTTGCGGAGTTTGATCTTTGCAAAACATAATCAAAATAGGTAATACTGTAGAAAGAGTTGATGGGTTATTCATAATTGTTGAACTTCCTTGAATACTAATAATATCATTAACAAAGCTGGCACATGATGCTCGAATCGTATTATTCTTTGATTTGGATCCTGCAGTAATTATTCCTTGTAGTGCTTTTCCAGCTGTTGCTGATTGAACCAATTTATTCAATGAATCAGTTGCATCTTCTCGAATAAAAGCATTTGAAACATCACCCGCTTTATTCAACAAAACTGCGCAAATCTGGAATAAAATATAAGATTTTCTTGTATTTTTTCTTAAAACTTCAAGCGCACTTTTTCCATTTCCGAATCAATTTTCGAATTCAAATTTTGAGCAACTGTTCCAATTGTCACTATAGCTACCCGAGATACAGAAGAGCGTAAATTTTTGCATTCATTGAGCACCGCTATTATAACATCTTTCAGATTATCTTGTATTTGTCTTGAATTTGTTTCAGATAGTGCTGATATCATATTCAATCCTTCCACTTTATCTGACCATTCATCAGATTCCAGTTTCTTGAGAGCACCATTAACAGTCATCATTGACATATCCATTGAATAACTTTTTGCCGAAACTTCTCGAGGCTAGAAATTATTTTTATTTGAAATGTTTGAAATGATCAGAACTAACCTTTGCTGCCTTTGTTGTTCTTTGCCCTTGTCCAGATTTCAAAAAACTATTTCCACGTTTTGGAGGCTGAGATTGAGTGTTTTTCAAAGGTTGATGATTGTTGGTTGTAATTGGAAGACTGTGATGACTTATTGATTTCTTTCCCATGTTGTTTCCAACCGATTCAAAGTCTGAAAATTTGAATAGTTAATCCTAGAAAAAACGATTCAGATCAACACCAACTTGGTGCACTCCATAAATATTCTCGTCCGTCAGTTTTCAGCCAAGATCTAGTTTTATTAGAGTTCATTGAACTATAAATCGGTGGCAGTTTGGTTGTCGTCATATTTTTTGCTTACAAAAAAGCAGAAAAAAAAGAATAAAAGAAAGAACAAATACACTTTTCAAAAAGAAAAAAACGGAGAAGCAACAAAAATCGTTGTGCTCACATGGTTACATCTTATTGGATATTTATGACTATACGAACCTTGTAAAGAATATTGTCCACTCGCTTTTGCAGGACGGTCATCAAAACTTCTCGGATGGTCAAGTTGTGTGGGTGGATGAGGAGGTGGTGGTGAATGAGTAGAGGCGGAAGTTGCTATCGGTGGCGGTGTCAAATTCTCGCGCTCATCGTTGCTTAGATTTGTCTCGGAGCGTGATTTCTGAAAATTAATAATTAGTCCTGCGTGATTCGATAGGTAAGTATTCATATTTCATCAGATCAAATAGTTTAACTTACCTTATATTTCTGTTCAATTGCCACCAAATTATTATTCACTTCTTTTTTCGGAATCACTGCAGCTTTTTCCATCGGACTATTTTCCCGTTTCTTAGGATGTTCCCAAGAACTTGTACTCGAATTGGGATTTGAAATTGCTGAAAATAAGACACTCGTGATTTTGATTGAACAATTTTTGTCGTAATCCGTGACCCTCAACCCTAGACCCTACGTCGTCTGACAATCTCAAAACCAGGAGTCATTCCAGCCGGTTTGACACGTGTCTGTGCAGAAGAAGATCGTGAAACAGTTGTACCCATGTTCGAATTATATATATTTATCTATATATAGAGAAATAAAAAAGTATAGATATATCAGACAAGTGAAAATAACAACAACAACAACACGATGAAAAGCAAGAAGAGAACAAAAAACGTTGAAAATTGCATGGCAACCGAGTAACAATAGAAAAGAGTAGTTGAAAAAAGGGGGCATTTTGATGGACATTTCACCTGGTCAACATTTTTTGTTCTTTTGAAAATTGAGCATTTACTACGAGATTTTTTGAGAGTAGTAAAGTTGAGTGGAAAAAAATTCAGTTTTTTGAAAATTTCAAGAATACTTTTGAAAATACTGATATTTATAGAAAAGAGAACGTGGAATATTCAATTATAAAATATGTGCCAGAAAAATAAATGTCGAGTTTACACGGAACATTTTGATCTTTAAGAATCGCACGTTCCTAGTTTAGTTTTTTGATGAGAAAAAAATTAGTACACGAAAAACCTCATATGCGGATTACCTACATCTTATCATCTTTTTTTATATTGGAAAGTAAAAGTATTATCAAAAACATAAAAAAATAGATGCATACATACAATAGCCTCTTAATCCTTGGCAACCGTGTGAAAAAACACGCGACTACATTTTTTGTCATCCCAAAAAAAACTCAAAGTGAGAACCAAACAAAAATACCTGAAGTTTGTCGTCTAACAATTGAATCATCGCTTTTCATTCGAGCCATTGTCATTGCTGCTCCGCCTTCTCCTCCGGCCATTTTTTGGCCGTTGTTAATTTCGTGACTTCCGTAGCCATTTCCGGACAAAGATGATTGTAGTTGCTGTTGTTGCTGAAAAAATAATATATTATTATGATTTGAAAATATCGGATGTTTGTAGTTTGGAAAGGCCTCGGTACCGTAGTTTGACATTTTAAAATGACAGAGATTGTGAAAAAGTTGAATTGAAAAACTTTAGCTTTTCCTACATCTTGAAAAACTTTCTCACCTGATTCAATCGATTTCTCCGAATCACAGCTAAATTTCCTGCCAGACTAACTGGTGAGACGGTTCTATCAAATGGATCTATTTCTCTACCACCCGAATTCAAAATCCATGTCAGATCAGCATTCTCAGGATTTGCCATTTCATTTTCATCTACGGCAAACGCAGTGTCAGAAATTGGAGGTGTTGAATACTCAATCAATCCATCATATCGAATTCGGGGTAATAATTGTCGACGAATTCTTGATTGAACAGCTTCACTAAGACCTCGAGCACTTTGTTCGACTTCGATTTCTCGAACGATTTTCATAATTGGTTCATATTTATTATTCATTAAATAGGCAACAACTGATAATTGTTCGAATGCAGCTAATCTTACACGTCTTTTAACATCATTCAATAAGGGTATTAAGTTATTAATAACCGGCGTCATATTGAACTTTGATGGACTAATTGTCATCAATGCAGCTGTCAAAATATTTAGAACCTCTTCTCTTGTTCTTGAGTTCTTGTTTTCTAAATAAGGTCGGAGAGATGCAGAAACCGATTTTGGATTTATATGCTATAAAAAAGTTTGAACTTTATAATGAAACCTAGAAGACTATACCTGAAACAAGTCCATAAATGTCATCATTATGAGTTGTTTAATAACACTTTTCTGATTTCCAAAATGTTTTGAAACCAATGATACTAATTGTTGAAGATGTGCTTCCATATGATTGCGAAGAGAATGAACTGTTAGGCGAACAATATCAAGAGCAATCACAACAATTTTGAAATTTAAATCGGAAAGAACATTTGAGAGGAGAAGAAGATAAGAATGAAGATGAGGAACTAGTCGATTGATTTCTTCTGGTGTTATTTGCTCGATTATTTGTTTCAACTAAAAATGTATTCATAAAATAGTATAGATGATCAATTCATGATAAATATCGAAGAAAAACATACTTTTTCTAAACCTGAAATTCTTGAATTAATATCTTGATCATCTGATATCAACGAAGCTACCAATGCTGGCACAATTCCAAATCTCAGTCTTCTCTCATTTCCAGATACTAATTTTATTGAAGCACGATTTATAGAGCGATTTTGATCATTTGTGTTTTCAACTTTAACATTTTCCGTCATTTTACTTATATTTTCTCTTTTTTCTGGGCTCATCGAAGAAACAATTGAATTATAAGTATCAACACCAATATATTCTGAAAATAAAAACACAAATTATGTATATTACTCTAAATATGCCGAATTTTGACTCACCGCTTAATTTTTTGAGAATAAGTCCATTATCTTTTGTGGCTTCTTGATTTGCATACATTTCAACAAGCGCAGTCCAATTCAATTTTGATAACTCGGGTATAAAAAATGCGGGAAGTTCTTTGAGTATTTGCAAATCGTTTGGATTATTCTGCACATAATTTCCCAACATTTTCAAGAACGATTGTAGAGCTTCCGGTTTCAAGCGCAAAAATGTTATTATTGCTTGCTGACAAACTTTTTTCACTGTTATTCTTGGGCTTCCCATTTTTGGAATAAGATTTGGCATCACATAACACATACAATATTCAGTTGATGTTCCAAAAGTTGGCATTGCTTCCGCGAGAAATTTGATACATTGATGTTGAAGTTCCCATCTTTCATCGATTAAGATTTTATCAAGACATTTGAAAAGTTCACCCTTTTTTGGAAATCTTGTGAACCAATCTGGATCACGTTTTGATATTCCAGAAGCCCGGTTTAGCGTCTAGAATTATTTGTTTCAAATCTGAAGAAAAACAAAAATTCCAAACCTGTAGCCTTGTGTCAAAATCTGGGCTCCTCAACAAATCTAGAAAATCTTCTGGTAAAAAATTAGGCGTTGGCAAACGATCCGCATTTTTTGTCAACGCATCGAACAACGACGCCATAAATTCAACAAAAACAAACAAAAAAGTTGATATGGCAGAATGAATAAGTGAATGCGAAAACGTTTATTGAGGTTGCCAAGGTAACCAAATTGGATTCAAGCAGAATAAAAAAGAGGGGGAGAAAGAAGGGTATCAAAATGAACAAGTTGGTGTAAGCAGGTGGTGGGAGAATATAAATAAATAATATATTTGAAATGAAAAACTATGTAAAGTAATGTTAGACTAATCCGTTTTGTTATTCAATTTTGGTGCAGCAGCTGGAGACATTTTGAGAAGCCAATAAGTATTCATAACACCTTTTCCTTTTACAATAACTTCTCCACGTGGTTCTGTTGTAAATCCACCAAGTTTAATTAATTGATCATTTGCTTCAGATGATATATGAATTTGTCCAGCTAAAATTAATAAGTGTAAAAACATTTTCCAAAATTAATATAAAAAAATACTAACGTTTACTATTACTTTCCATTCGACTTGCTGTATTTACAGCATCTCCAAATAAACAATATCTTGGCATTGTTAAACCAACAACACCAGAAACAACAGATCCTAAATGAATTGTTGATTATCAATAATTATAAAACACTATCAGATAAACTAACCACAATGAAATCCAACTCGAATATTGATTTTTTCATTTGGTAAATGTGGAATTCGAAAATTAGTTAATGAACTAATAAAAGCAATAGACATACTTGCAATATGTCTTGAATGTTCATTTCCATTTCGATGTGGCAAACCAGATACAACTAAATATCCATCTCCAATTGTTTCAACTTTATAAACATCGTGTTGATCAATAATTCCATCAAATATTGTATATAAATCATTTAATAAATTAACAACTTGTAATGGTGTACATTTTCCAGCTAATGTTGTAAAACTAACAACATCGGAGAAAAATAAAGTAACAAGATCAAATGTTTCTGGTTCAACAGTTTGTCCTAATTTTAATTTATCAGCAACTTGTTTTGGTAACATTCGATATAATAATAAATCAGATTTCTTTTTTTCTTCAACTAATTCTTTCATTCTTTCAGCAACTTCATCTTCTAATGTTGATGCATATGATTCTAATACATTAAATACGTGATCCATTAAATTATCATTTCTATTATTATTCATTCCTCTCAATTGACTCATTACTTCTTTTATATTTGGTCTTTCAGATGGTCTTTCTGTCCAACAATCTCGAATTAAATGTAATAATGCTGGATTTAATTCAATTGTATCATCATGATCTAAATCTGGTCGAGGTGATCTCATTCCTCCTTTTTTCAACATATATATTATTTCTTCAGCATCTTCTTTTCTATTTTCAATATCAAATACTGATTTTCTTGTTACCATTTCTGAACTTATTATTCCAAAACTATAAATATCTCCTTCTTTTGAACCCATCAAATCACCAGATCTTAAAAGTTCTGGAGCTGTCCAAAGTAGATCAGTTTTATTAAATTGATCACTCATTCGAATTTGTTTGATTCCATAATCTGTTATTTTTAGTTGCCATCTATCATTCAATAAACATGATTTTGAAGTCAACATTCCGTGATATTCAATATTTGAATCGTGAATATAATTCAAGCCATTCATAATATCTTTCATAAGTGAATAAATAAAGAATCCATCCATTTGAATAGTTGCTTTCTGAATAACATCAGCCAAACTTCCTCTTGCACAAAATCTCCAAACTGACATCAATTGCGGCGCATCTAACGACATCCCAATAAATTTATTCAAATTTGCATGATCTATAAGTCTCATTTGCCGCATAAACGCGCATTCTTTTGTATCAAAAATTGGTCGAACAACGTGTTTTCGAGCAGCAACTTTTTCGCTCTCAAATTCATTTTGTATTGTGAAAAATAAAAAGTGTCTTTTTTCCGTAACTTCTGATAATGTTGATTTAGTCGATGAAATAGTACTTGGTCCACTGCTAATACTTCTCATACTGTTATCTCCTTTATTCTTTTTAGTAATTGGTTTCATTGTATTAAATGGGATTTGCCATAAAGCATTTTGTCTTTCAATTTCTTGTTGTTTTGCTCGAATCATTGTTACAATTGCTGAAATTGCTCCACAAATAGCTAATACGATTATCACAATTGCAATAATAAACCAAGCCATATATTGAATGAAAACATTTTCGGGACAATTTGTTCCAGTAAATCCACAAAGTGGTTCATCTAATGGTCTTTGCATGTTACTTCGAAAATGCCACAATTGACTTGATTCATTTGTATACATTTTAGTCATAACTCCAACCTGTCCATCAACATAAACTGTTGATATTGTAGTCGATGTCATGTTCGATGACAAGTTTACAATATATAATGTAGGATTTCTCACACCATTTTTATTGAGATAAACTGGTCCAGATGCGCCTGTGAAATTTTGTTGCATTTTTGATATAATGTATGTTCCATTTTTATACTGCGTTGCATTTGTTTTTATAACTTTATCTAATGTAACACCATACGCATAAACTGCATCGTGAAGTTGTCCACAATAAGTTGCTGCTACTTGATAAGCTGCTCCTTCACATTCAGTTGTACAATTATATGGATACAATTTCATTCGAGAAATTACTTCAGCCAAGAACGTGCTAAAGTTCGCGCTGACCTGTCCTTGTCCTTGCATCTTTAAAAAAAATAAAAATTATAAATTAATTCGAAACAATTTACATCGACAATTGCAAATGATCTTTGAAAACCTGGAATCGCCAATGAATCAGTATCCTGTGCTCCGGAAGCAAGAACCCAAGGCATTCGCCTTGTACCATCCGTTTGCAGAACTCCTGGAAATATTTTATTTTAGATAATGTTTTTAGAATATTTTTGTCAAAAATAATCACCGTATCCTTTTGACTTCAGTGCTGGTAAAATATATACAAATTCATCATTGTCATAGCCCAATTTGTTTGCATTTATGAAAAACTGTCGATTTGACCCATCACTATTACCATTGTTAAAACAAACCACGATTACTGTAATAAATATTTCACCCTTTTTTCAGCAATTTGTACAAACGTGAACAATCATGTGACAAATTTTTCATTTTTCATAAAAAAAACAATTGCTATCTACCAAAATTAATCCCCTCTGTTGCCAACAAGATTCCCAAGTTGCACTCAACATACAAAAATATTCAGCATTCGTAATTGATTGAAGCCCTAGTATTCAAGCTTGATGTGAAGCCAGAAATTATTTTCTAGTCTGGTTAAAAACAAGCCCAATTCAACAGTAATTACTCACTTCTTCCCCGCGTGGCAATATCTTTCAAAGCCGCAGTCATTGCCGCATCAGTATGTTCAGTGATTTGTCGACTGTAAGACATTGTTATATCTCCAAAATATGATACCATATCTTGTAAATCATCTCGAAGAGTCGCACATTTTTCCTGATCTCCAACTAATGAAAATACAAAAACAAATTGATCCCAACCATATTCTTTCATCATTAAACGGAAAGCAATACTCAAACTTCCAGAACCAACAGACATCAAACCAGAACTTGGAAATCTAGAATTATCATCAAGATATCCAGCTGATGTTAGACCCCAAGCAATAATTGGAATATTATGGAATGTTGCCAATGTGAAAGCAGGAACCGCAGCTGAAACATATTTCTAGATAATTATAACAATTTTAATTAATCTTACGATAATTAGTAGTTGGTCCAATGATAACATCCACATTATGAGTTTTAATTAATTCTTGAGTTTTTCCAGTTGATTCAACTTCATCACAATTATCAAATAAAATAGTCATTTTAAATTCATATCCATGTAATAAACCTTCACTTTTCAATCTGTCCATTGCAATATTTGCAGCACTTGCAGAAGTACGGTAGTTTATATATGTTGTAGTTCCATCAACATCCTGAACCTAGATTTATTCTTGAAGTCAAACAGTTAACCCCTCTTACATCACAGTGTAGAAAACCAAAATGAATGATATTATTTTGACAAAGTCTATAGTTTATTAATAAATAGAGCAAAATAAAGAACAAGTTTGTAGTCATCACAACGCACTGAAAATATTAGAAAGATAAAAAATGAGAGAATAATAATCTTATGATTTGAGAGCAATATGGCAAACTTAATCCGCCTTCCGAATCAGTTTTGGTGCTTCTGTTTGCGACATTTCATGAAGCCAATAAGCACTTTTTCCTGTTTTGTACAATAACTTTTTGATGTGATCATTTTGTGAATTGTGAACCTCAATCTCGTTGGTTAATATTTCAAAAGAAACTCTATTTTAATAAACAAAAACACATGCTTTTGATGTTTCAATCATTCAAAAATAAACCTGATCAATATTAATTCCTGCTTCTGGAACATTATCACCTAAAACCTTCCAAACAATATAATTAGGAAAAATGAAATTCGTCCGACCGAAAAATATGATAATGAGAATCCCTGAAGAAAATACAGCCAACTTCCTTGTTGTTTGCGAATTTCATTAGAACTTAAAAAATCAGAATTTGAAAAAGAAAATGTTATGTAATTTGAGGAGACGATTTTTGAAAAAAATATCAAGGGATAATGTTAACAGTTAAAACATCTTACAATTAAATAATCTATTTTAATTAAAAATTAGAAGCTTCAGGTGCATATGTACATATAAATAATATATGTAGATGGAATGAGAAAAGGTATCATTCACCTCAACCAGTTTGTTAAATTGATAGATCAGTTTTGATAAATTTTAAATTAATAAAATCCATTTCTCGACATAATCTCGCAACGATGCAATGAAACAAACATGTTTTTTCATGCTAAAGAATTGTTTTTTATTTCATGAATCGCCCCATAAAAGATAAAGATAATACGGTAACATCGAGACGAAGGGATAAAAAGAGTGCTTGTGAAAAAGCTTCCTTATCCACCTGTCTCTTCCATTATTGTTCAACTTTTTCGTCATTTTTATTTTTGCTTATCATTCAAAATTGTTTGATTGAATCCATTGGCTATTTCATATGTGAAAATGAAAAATCGTCATCATATTTTTGTTGTTTTTCTTATCACATTTCTTATTTCAACAATTTATTGTGCGAGAAAAAGCAAAGGCAAATTCAAAGCGAGTGGGAATGGAAATACGAATAGCCAACCATCAAATTTTTGTTTTTGGAATCAAACAAGCTGTAAGTTTTGCTAAATTTTGATCATAAAATAAATGTTATCGAGACTCTAGATCACTATCAAACATGTTTCCGTTCATGTTGCAAAACGATATAAAGATAAAGCGGGAATTTTTTATGGGATAAGATTGATGCCGATGTTTGTTTCAAAACCAGGAGTCATGTTTTAAGTTTATCAATTTAAAATTAAAAAAGATGAGACTTGCCCCTGAAAGAAGAATGATATAGGTTAAAAAATTAAATTACACAGGCAATTACATATCAGCTTATTATATCTCTATAGAGAAAATAGAGAATAAAAAGAAAATTCCTAACGCGCTTTTCTTGCGAACCAATATTTTTCACACAATCTCAAATTTAATTATAATATTCACGATAAACAAGACAGTTTTTTTTTTAAATTTATCCGCAATTTTTAGCCTGGACATTGCCATATCAGTCAGTTACTGTAGAATGCTGCGATTTTGAATTGAAAAAAATGATGACAGATGCGATAAACGTTGCTCAAACAACTCCAAAACTTGGTGATCTTGCAAAATATATTCAACGACGCGCTCAACTTCATTATCAGTTATCTTTTGAAGTTATTATTTCCTCTAAAACATTTGCAATTTCTTCACATTATCATGGAACACATTCTTGCAAAATATTTGATGGAAATCGATATTATTTGATTTATGAAACACCAAGAAAATATAAACCATTTGATATAAAAATTGAAGATTATCTCGCAACAATCGATTCGTCGGATCCTTTGGGAAGTTCAAAGATTGAAAATTCTCGAGGTGATTTTATTGATATTCGACAAGACCCAACAGCTGGTGATGATTTATCAATTCAACCTGAAGTTGATATTATTTTACAATATCCAAACAAATTTGCACAACATGATCCAAGTGAGTATGTTCGAAAATAAAACGTTGCCGACCTTCAGTCAAATTCCGTTCACTTCAAAACTAGATATTTTATCTATTTATCTTGTTTTCCAAGGAATAGGTACATATTCCTTCGGTTCAAACAAGATTTCCTTGCCCTCATTTGAGGACAAAATGTCGCTAATTGTATCAAAATGTTACAGAAGAAGATATTGTTCGAAAATTCGAGGAAGCCGAAAAACGCGCAAAATTGGAGATGGAAAAGTTAATGGAATCATTGACCGACATCACAATTCAAGCATTGGAAAGTAATGCAACTGTTGTTCACAAAGAAGTGTTTTCAAATTTAACAATAAATGGAAATGTAACCGATTTTGAGTTACCAAATCCAGCACCAATTCCAAGAAATTTCGTGAATTTGAGAAAACGAGACAGTCTTCCGGATAACACACATTGCGATAAAAAGAAAAACGATGGTCAGTTTGGTTTTTTCTCTCTTGGTTCGTTGTTCATTCCAAAAAAAATTGTGATAGAACAGGTTTTTTGAAATTGATGAAAATAAATACGGTTTTTCATTAACAAGACTGTAGTAGGATAAAAATATATAACATCGGTGTGAAATCTTCAGAAAACATTTCTCTCATGTTTCTGCACAAATTAGATTTTTCGATATGAAAAAATCTATGCTTAAAAAACTTAGGACCGAAATTCCGAAATTTTTAAAAGGGAAGATTCCACATGAAATTTTCAGAACATCTGGAATTCAGAGCAAATTACTTTTCAAGTTTTCAGGGAATATATGTTGTGATGGTCGACTTGCTTCAACAATGCGCGATGCAATGATGCAGATGGCAACATCACCAGATTTCGGTCCCGGGACAGAATCTATCATTGCATCTGTTATTCAGAAAAAAATCCAGATGCGTTTTGAAAAATCTTTTGAAGTTCTAGTTTCTCAGGATGATTTTGTTATCAAAACTTCGTATATTGGAGATAACATATGTAAATTCCAAAATCGTGGATTTTTTATCGCTGCTTACGCAACACCTAAACAGGTATGAATTAGTAGTTATAGAAAATGAAAAATAACAATAAATTATAAATTTAGTATGATGTTGAAGAAAAACAAAAAGAAGCGAAGTTTGCAGCAACAATGAATGACGAACCTTTAGGATCAAACAAAACATCATTTGATAATCAAGCAGCGTGGCATACAGAATTGAAATTATATCCGAGTGGTGACAGAGCTGGTTATCCAATTGGTTCACATTGTGCGGAAACAAGAACTGGTTCAAAATGTTGTAGTTTGATTATGTTCAATGCTATGAACACTGCATATAACAAACATGTAAATAAGGATAATTTTGATCCATATGACATGCGTAAACTTGCAACAGAAATTCAATGGAATGTTGAAGAAGTCTTCCAATATTCTGCTGAAGTTATTGTTTCATTTGATGATTTTGTATACGCAACACATTTAGATAACAATTATACATGTAAATATCGAGTTGACAAATATTATATGTTAGCATATTTGACTCCAGCACAACCAAGAGATGAAAGACAACAAAAAGAATATGGAAATGAACCAGATGCTGAAATTGTGCAGCCAGTATACACCGAAACACCGTATTCCTATCAATTACAAATTCAATCACAACAAATTCAACAACAAGTTGAACAAGTTCCAGCACCAATTGTTCTGCAATATTACAATCCGCAGAGTTATCAACAATTTCAGCCAATGTTTCATCAACCATGGTATCAAAATTCTTTCGAAAGAGTTAAAAGGCAAATTGGAGAATCACCAGTGAGTTTATGAAAATATGAGTTTTAATTTTTCAATGCAACCTCTAAATGTTTTCAGTATCCACCTCATAGACCATCTTACAACGACATTGGAAGTGCAAAATCATTCAATTGTCCAGCTGGATTATCAGGTTTAAGTGGATTGGCATGTTGTGATGGCGGTCTACAATTTGAGGCCAACAAAGTAATCGACCAAGCAAAACAATCACCAAATTTTGACAAGCATAATACTCGGGACTTGGCAAAATTGATGACTCGAGCTGTTCAGAAACGATTTGGAACAACATTCGAAAGTGTTATCGCCGAAGCTGATTTTTCATGGGGAACCAACAAATTCAATCAGAATTCCTGTAAAATCGATAATAATGGATACAGTGCTCTAACTTATCAATCAAGTACAAAACCACCACCTTCTTCTGATTTTATTGATATTCCAAATGATCCAACGCTCGGAGGTCCAACTGGAAGTTCTGGAGGTGGCGGAGGAGGAGGAGGAGGAGAAGGAGGAGATGGAGATGAAGTTTCAAATAATTCGGATAATGGGGGAGCTAACGATGATCAAGCTGCTGATAGAGCAGGAGGATTTGCTGCTAATGGAGCTTCCGCTAATGGCGGAACAGCGAATGGTGGAGTTGCAAATCCTGCCGGGAATCTCCCAGCTCCCGCATTCCAAGACGACCTTGGTGCTGTCTTTATCAACGGAGAAAATGATTTAGGAGCATCTGCTTTTGCGAACGGCGCAAATGATCTTCAAGGAGCTGCTTTTGTAAACGATGTAAATGATTTGGGAGCTGCATGGCTTGCACGAAATGATGATTTTGGATTATTTGGCTGGCCTGCTGCTCTTAGAGATGCTTGCTTTTCAGTCGATACATGGCTAACTACACCAACTGGAAAAAAACGAATGGATGAATTGGATGTTGGAGATTACGTTCTAACAGCCAATCGAAATAGGGTTTGTCTTTTATCAAAAAATAGGTGTTCAGAATGAAAACAAATAAATTTAAGACATTTTTTGCTCGAATAACAATGTGGATTCACCGCGAACCGGAAACATTGCATGAATTTATTACTATTATGACGACATATGGAAAAACTCTACGAATGACTCGACATCATTTTATGTTCCGCAACAAATGTGCAGGTAACCAAAGAAAAAAACATCTATGTACGTAATATTTACACAAATCATTTTTTTTCAGAAATGTTTGATAGATATATCGACATTTTGCCAGCTGATAGTGAAGCTGTATTTGCTGAACAATTAAAAGTGGATGACTGTGTTATTGTCGTGACACGTGGCAGATTTGAGCAACAGAAAATTCAAGAAATTTTTACAGTTGAGAGAAAAGGAATATTCTCACCATTAACTGCAAATGGAAGAATTATTGTGAATGATATGTTAGCCTCATGTTATAGTGAATTTCCGCAATCAACAATTCAAATAACTTACTTCTGGGTAATTGCAATCAAATGATTCTCAATTCTTCATTTTTTCAGACCGCTCATAAAATCCGCCGACAAATTCTCAAAGCTTTCGATAATTTGACACATGGTATAATCGAAATTCCAAACTTAACCTCACTCAGCAAAGATATTCTACGGTTGATTTTACCAATTCGAAAATAAACAATAAATGTGCAATATACAAATTTATTTGTTTGTTAAATAACTATTTTTGCAACCATTTTGAACATATAATAAATATTTATTATCAGTGATATGGAACACTTAATCCGTTTTGTTATTTAATTTTGGTGCAGCAGCTGGAGACATTTTGAGAAGCCAATAAGTATTCATAACACCTTTTCCTTTTACAATAACTTCTCCACGTGGTTCTGTTGTAAATCCACCAAGTTTAATTAATTGATCATTTGCTTCAGATGATATATGAATTTGTCCAGCTGAAATAAATAATCATTTTGCAAAATTAATGATTAAAAATACTAACGTTTACTATTACTTTCCATTCGACTTGCTGTATTTACAGCATCTCCAAATAAACAATATCTTGGCATTGTTAAACCAACAACTCCAGAAACCACAGATCCTAAAAGAATTGTTGATTATCAATTATAAAACACTATCTGATAAACTAACCACAATGAAATCCAACTCGAATATTGATTTTTTCATTTGGTAAATGTGGAATTCGAAAATTAGTTAATGAACTAATAAAAGCAATAGACATACTTGCAATATGTCTTGAATGTTCATTTCCATTTCGATGTGGCAAACCAGATACAACTAAATATCCATCTCCAATTGTTTCAACTTTATAAACATCGTGTTGATCAATAATTCCATCAAATATTGTATATAAATCATTTAATAAATTAACAACTTGTAATGGTGTACATTTTCCAGCTAATGTTGTAAAACTAACAACATCGGAGAAAAATAAAGTAACAAGATCAAATGTTTCTGGTTCAACAGTTTGTCCTAATTTTAATTTATCAGCAACTTGTTTTGGTAACATTCGATATAATAATAAATCGGATTTCTTTTTTTCTTCAACTAATTCTTTCATTCTTTCAGCAACTTCATCTTCTAATGTTGATGCATATGATTCTAATACATTAAATACGTGATCCATTAAATTATCATTTCTATTATTATTCATTCCTCTCAATTGGCTCATTACTTCTTTTATATTTGGTCTTTCAGATGGTCTTTCTGTCCAACAATCTCGAATTAAATGTAATAATGCTGGATTTAATTCAATTGTATCATCATGATCTAAATCTGGTCGAGGTGATCTCATTCCTCCTTTTTTCAACATATATATTATTTCTTCAGCATCTTCTTTTCTATTTTCAATATCAAATACTGATTTTCTTGTTACCATTTCTGAACTTATTATTCCAAAACTATAAATATCTCCTTCTTTTGAACCCATTAAATCACCAGATCTTAAAAGTTCTGGAGCTGTCCAAAGTAGATCAGTTTTATTAAATTGATCACTCATTCGAATTTGTTTGATTCCAAAATCAGTAATTTTCAATTGCCATCTGTCATTCAATAAACATGATTTTGAAGTCAACATTCCGTGGTATTCAATATTTGAATCGTGTAAGAATACAACACCCTGAAAAAAAGGAATTCACTTTATTTTTAAGCTAGTTCTACAAACTTACATTCACGATATCTTTCATAAGTGAATAAATAAAGAATCCATCCATTTGAATAGTTGCTTTCTGAATAACATCAGCTAAACTTCCTCTTGCACAAAATCTCCAAACTGACATCAATTGTGGCGCATCTAATGACATCCCAATAAATTTATTCAAATTTGCATGATCTATCAATCTTAATTGTCTCATAAAAGCACATTCTTTGGAATCAAAATTTGCGCGAATAATATGTTTCCTAGCGGCGATTTTTTCGTTCTCAACTTCATTTTGTATTGTGAAAAATAAATAGTGTCTAGTTTCTGTAACTTCCGATAATGTCGACCTTGTTGATGATATAGTACTTGGTCCACTGCTAATACTTCTCATACTGTTATCTCCTTTATTCTTTTTAGTAATTGGTTTCATTGTATTGAAAGGTATCTGCCATAAAGAATTTTGTCTTTCAATTTCTTGTTGTTTTGCTCGAATCATTGTTACAATTGCTGCAATTGCTCCAAAAACTGCAAATGCAATAATGAGAATAGCAACAATAAACCATCCAATATATTCAATGAATACATTTGGTGGACATTTTGATCCAGTAAATCCACAAAGTGGTTCATCTAATGGTCGAACTCCTCCTCTATAATGCCAAACTTGTTTACTTTCATCTGTATATGATTTATTTATAGTTCCATAATCACCATCAGCGGTTACTGTAGACATAATATAAGATGAATTACTGGAATCAAGAATTATCAAATATAATGTTGCACTTCGTATTCCTTTTTTATTAATTATCACAGGACCAGTTATACCAGTAAAATTTTGTTGAAAGTTTTGTGGAAATAATGTTCCATTTTTATATTGTCCTGGATTTGTTTTCAATGTTTTGTTCATTGCAACCGCATATCCATAAACACCATCATGTAATTGTCCAGCATAACTTGCAGCTGCTTGAAAATTATCATCTTCACATTCAGTTGTACAATTATATGGAGATTGTTTCATTCGTTGAACAACTTCTTTACTGAATATCGTATAATTGTCTGTATTTTCGCCTTGTCCTTGCATCTGAATTTTGATCGGATTAGGAAAAGATTAAGTTTATTAATTTTTTATAAGTTTTCTTTTTTATTAAAAATGAAAGGCTTCTGTTAATCCTTACATCCACAATATAAATCGCCCTCTGAAAACCAGGGATAGACAATGAATCATCGGAAGATGGACCAGTTGATAGAATCCAAGGAGGTCGATACGAACTTGTACCATTTTGAACTTCTGAAACTCTGATGATGATAAAATTATAATATTTCGAACAAAATAAAACAAACCGAATCCTCTGGAACGTAAAGCTGGAATAATATAAACGTATTCATCAGAAGCGTATCCATTTTTATAAGCAGTCATAAACCATTGACGATGAATCCCTTTCGAATTTCCTTCACTGAAGCACAACACAATTACTGAAATAATACTTATAACATTTTTTCAGAATCTTCTACAGTAACCAACTTCTTCCTTTTGATGAAATATCATCCATTACACTCAACATTCCAGCTTCTGTTAAATCTAAAATCTGGACAGAATATGCCATAATCATGTCTGTGAAAGTTGAAGTCAAATTTTGCAAATCATCACGAAGTGTTGAACATTGATCACCTAACAAAGAATAAACGTACACAAATTGTTTCCATCCATACTCTTCCATCATAATACGAAATGCTGTTCCCAGACTGCAAAAGAGAAAAAAATAAGAGATAATGTGTAAACAATTTGATAGCATTGAAATATATGGCCGAATGGTCTAGTGGTATGATTCTCGCTTTGGGTGCGAGAGGTCCCGGGTTCAATCCCCGGTTCGGCCCATTTTTTTCCTTTTTTATTTCAAATAAACCTCATTTACCTTCTGGATCCTACACTCATTACCCCAGCTGTTGGAAATCTATCCTTGTCACTCAATGATGCTGAAGAAGACAAGCCCCATGTCACAATTGGAAGGTTATAATAAGTTGAGAGAGTAAATGCCGGTATTGATGCTGTAATAATTTTCTATAAAATTATTTTAGCGGGAGAAATACTAACGAGTATTTGTTGTGGGACCAAAAATAACATCCACATTGTTTCTTCGAATAAGATCAATTGTTTTTCCAGCGCTTTTTATTTCATCACATTCATCGTAAAGAATTGTTTGTCTTAAAAAATTTTGAAAATGAGAAAATAAATAAATATTGTTATTTTATTTTAACAAACTTGAAATCATATCCGGGAAGAAGATTTTCTCGTTTTATTCGATCTATTGCAATTCCAGCTGCACTTTCAGCCGCATGCCAATTGATATAAGCAGTTACACCTTCATCTTTCTGTAATTTTTGGGATTACTGTACTGCTTTTTTCAAAACTTACATCACAATGCAAAAACCCAAGATTAAAAACATTTCCCGAAGGTTGTCCAGAACAATCATCAAAAATTAGAAAGATAATAAATATGAGAGCTAACATATTTTGATTTTGATATTAGTAAGACGAGTGAATGAATAAGTCTGTGGAATCCCTGTTTTTAATTAAATAGTTTTCCGTGAATATGCGCTTTGAACTTATTGCAAAAAAATAAATAAAAATGATTTATTAATTTTGTTCTTTATATTCATCCAGAGACCATTAGAAATCCAGATTTTCACACCATTAAAGTCAATTTCGAAAAATGTACAAAAAAGAGGTTTGAAAAATATTCAAACGCGCGGTTGTTATTGGAGCGCGTTTTCTCTTTTTCTTTTCATTTGAAAAATTATTTTGTTTTTTTCACGTTTTTTACGCGTCATTTTTGGGCGGTATTTGCAATTTCAATCACCTTTCATTTCTCATTTCAGAAATGTCCAGTGACGACGAAGAAAAGTATGTGCCAGCTGCTCTCGCTAACGGTGAAAAAAAGGTAAGTTACCTAACAATCAGAATAATTTGTCTTCTTACGTTAGATATATCTGACATTTTAAGGAAGTGACACCTGATGTTATCGAAGAGTTTTACAAACCTGATTCCGCCGCATCGACAAGCCGAGTACATTCAACTGCAAAGCCTCCACCTCCGGCGAATCCAAATCTCAAACAAGGTCCTCCACAACATCCAAGAATTCAACATCGACCAAATCCATTGATGTATCCTCCATCAGTTTTGATTCGTCCAACTCATCCATCAATGTTATATCAAAGAACACCAATCAATTATCAATTACCATTTCCAGTTGCTGGTGTTCCACGTGCTCCAATGGTTCAACCATATCATAATATGCGTCCATCTTCAATGGTTCCAATGTGGCCAGGTTATCTAATGATGCCTGTTCCACACACTTATTATCCTGGAATGGTGAGTAATTTGTTTTTAACTTTAGTATTTTGATAATTTCCAGCCTCACATGTTACCTGTGGCTGTTCGACAGCAGCCACCACCGCCCCAACAAGCACAACCTCGAGTTCCACCTCCTCTTCAACGTTCTTTATCTCCTGAAATCAACGTTGATGTTATTTCCGAAATCTCCTCGCAAGACGAAGAAAAAATAAATGTTCCGTTCAAAAAACGGTGATTTTCAACTTGATTCAATTTTCAAAAAAAAAAGAAAATATTTTCAGAAGAGTTATTCGCGAAGGAGATTTGGATGGAGAACAAGATGAAGAACCGAGAAAACTTGAGCTCAGAGTAAGTTGTCATTTGACATTTTCAAACAATGCATGTTATTTATTTTCAAGAGAGACATATTCGTGATTCGTCTGAAAGATTTGGATTCGTTTAATAGGAATAATGAGATTTGGCGAGTTGACAACAATGTGCTCATTCAAAAATTTACTGGTGTTCCTTCTTTCCGTGCACCGGCTAAACAATTTCAATCGACAAATCGAATGTGTGGATATGATCGACGTGCCGATTGGAGATTTTATATTATTGATCCAAATGATGTGGAATATGATAGACATAGTCATGAAGTAAGTATTTACTTGGAGTTGAACTTTGTAAATGTGAAGATTTTCAGATAACAGTTCATAAATTTCCATCTGCTGCAATATTGCGCGAAGCGAAACTTGCTGCTGAAAAACAAGATGAAACTTTTGTAGGTTTTTTTTCATCTGAGAAATGTTTTCAAATAGTATTTTTAGAAAGACACTGAAATGACTGAATATCGCGAAAAACTTCTTGCAATGGAAAAGAAGAAAGAGGAAAGAAAAACTGAGAAAATGCGCAAAAAAATTGAACGAATTCAAAAAAGATTGGAAAGAAATCGACTAAAAGTGGACAGAATTGGAAATTCGGAAGATTTTAAAACTGGAAGAGGACGAAGAAAAATGGCAGAATATAAATGGCCTAAAAGATTGAGTGACAAAAATCAAGAGCAGCAAACAGATAATGAAGTTTGTCAAGAAGTTTTGGATTTACTCGTTGATGAAGTTTCTATGATGATTGATGAATATGAAAGTGAAGAATCGGAATATTCATATGATGAAGACGAAGAAGATTTTGATGGATATCGATGTACTGATGATGAATATTATGAACAAAAAGACGAACATCTTCATCTTCCATTATTCGATTTGGAAAGCGTTCCGGAAGTTGGACTCGAAATGACAATTACATCATCATCTCCAGTTTATCGTTGAAAAGTCTTCATTTTTCTCGCATGTAGTATGTTTTTCTTGTATAATAGAATAGTTTTATCTTCATAAACATATATTTATTGATTCATTTAACAATTTGAGGTCTAAAAGGGACTCCGTATCGATTTTAAAAATTTTGGGGATTGGGACATTTGACAAGTAATGGAGAGAGAAAATTTGGGATAAAATTAATTTCTGGAATAAAATTTGTATTCACTGTCAAAAAAACAAATAGCGACAGCCACCCTGGTTATCGGAAGAATAGCCCTGAATTGGAGCTGAGATGTAGAATTTTGGTGGCTCTTGTGGTGCAGCTTGTTGTTGTTGTTGTTGAATTTGAACTGGAGCTGCTTGATTTTGAACGGTTTGTTGGGCTTGTTGTGGTTGAGATTCAGGTTTCACATCTTCTCGGATTCTTTTCACTTGAGGAGCTTCTTCAATCTCGTCCCATTCGGCGTTTCTTTGACGTCTTCCTGAAAATCCAAATTTTTTGTTGAAGGCTTTTTCGGAAATTTTTCTTTGCAAGAGATCGAATTTCTTCAAAGAAAAATGTTAATTGAAAAAAAATATTTTTCTCCTCGCAAAATTTTTTGGAACAAAACAACATAAGAACTTTTCTAACAACCAAAGTACATACACACTTTTCAAAAAGATGTTGAGTATTTTTGAAAATATATCGATTCGCTTATTTCCAATTTTTCAAAAAATTTTTTTCAACTCACCAATTTGACAATCCATTTTTCTTAGTGCGAGTATAAAAATCCGAGATGAATTGAATCTGAAAATGGAACAGAATAATTATCGAAGTGATTAATTAATCAACAAAAAATTAGTTGTTTTACATGTAAAGCAGAAAAACAAGAAGAATGAAAGCGAAAGCGGAAGGAAGATTTGCGTCTCAAAAAATATAGAATAGAAAGAATTGTGTGACCAAATAACAAAAACGTTGAGGAACACACTAGTTGTTGACCAAGCAAAAAAAAAATAAAGGCTCGCTGAGCAAGAAAAGCGAGAGAGTGAGAGAGAACAGAGAAAAAGTAATATTACAACTGACGGAAAAATTCTGGAAATAATCTTTTCTTGACACATTTCCTTATTACACGTCAAAAAAATTAAAAATAAATCTTTTTCACGTTTTATTATTTTCTGGTGAGAAAAAAATGATAAGACTGGTTTTATTTAATTTTGTTTTCGAAAAATTATCAAGACTAAAAATTGTTCTTGTAAAGACAAAAACACGTTTTTTTACAAGTTAGGAAGCTGTGGACACTGGATTATTAAAGAAAGTAGGACACAATTTTTGAAGAAGAAAAAAAGCCCGCGAAAATTATAGACATTGAGAAAATGAAGAGACTGCAGACAGTTAGACAGCAAAAAAAGGTGCGACACATGGATTGTAAATATTAGAACTGTCAAGTATCCGTAGTTATTGTAAGTAAACAGAACATGGTTTGCAAACCATTATTTTCAAAAAAAAAAGAACTAAAGAGAAAATGTGAGAGAAATGAACTTTTGATTGAATTTAGCCTTGACTCTAAATATCTAAGTGATCGTAAATCATTTTATGAGAACCCGGATATTTTTTACTAGTTCAATGACGAAAGAAAGTTAATGTACGCGGTTTGAAAAAAAAAGTAGTTTTCGCGTTTGAAAATTTTCAACAATGTGTGTAGTTGGATCGGTGGCCTAGAAAACCAAATTCACTTGAAGAGAGCGTGCGAAAATAAAAGACGCAGACGATTATTTTGAAAGAAATGCAGTGTATACACGGCGACGAACATTTGCAGAAAAAAAATTGTTTTTCCGAGACTTCTAAAAATACAAACGTTTTAATTTGTTAAAAACACTGTATTTTTTTTTGCAATTCGAGGGAGACGCAGACTTTAACGTGTGCAGACAAATCTCTCGCCGAAAAAGGGGGAGAAATAGTGTGTGGCAGACACACTGCGTGTCGAGACCAGCGAGTGTCTGCGTCTCCTCGAGATTGCATTTTTCTATTAGGAAAAAACACAGTGAAAACAAATAAATAGGAAAAAAATAATTTAAAAAAAATGAAAAAAAAAAAGGAATTTCGAGGCATTTTCCTATTTTCCCAAAAGTTCTTGCTTGTGTGCAACTGAGACTGCAGATCTCGTATCTTATACAAATATACCCCAAACTTACCTGTGATATAATTATATAACATTATTAACACAAATCACTGTGTTTTCTCTCCCAAAACCCAAAACCAAACCCAAAACCCAATTAAACTAACCTGACATGAGTTGCAGTTGTATGTAGAACCAAATCCTCAAATTCATTTTGTGTTCTTTTTCTCTCGCGATCTGGAATTTTTCTGGATCATAGAAACAAAAATAAATTGAAGACAGGCCAAATAGAAACAAAATGAAAAAAAATATTTCGAGAAATGAGCGTCCAACATGAGAAAATAAAATATTTATATTCATAAAATAAAAACGTGAACACTTTTTTCGACAAAACAAAAAATTCATTTCAAAAATGGTTTTCTTGAAATGTGGGCTGCCAATCGATATATTTAGAAGAACAACCAAAAATTGTTGAAATCCCGCGTGATCTACACTATATATTTTTTTGCGGGTCTAGGATTTATGAATTTAAAATTAAAAATCAGGTTTCAGCTAAAATGAAGCTTGTGAGATTCTCAGGGTTCTGGGAATAATAATAATCCCGTTACACTTTTCCCGGGTCCGTACTGTAGGGTTTTCGCGTAGTGTTTGTTGTTTGCAGATTTTTTCAGCGTGTGTTTGCGGATTTTTTCGAGGCATATTTTTTTTCTTTGAAAGTTGGGTACAGTAAACTCTAGTTTCTCGGCTTTTCTGCAAGAATCTGGGGTATAAAAACAACGATTTCCATGTGGATTTTTGATTCCACACACATGGTAAACAGCCACGTGGAATTTAGAACAAAGCTAAAGTAAACACCTGCTTCTTGGCTTTTCCGCAAGAAGTTGGCAACAAAAAATAATTACATAAATAGAAAATCCTTGGCAATTTTGTGATGTTCGATGACGGCTTCCAATTTTGCTCTGAAATAAATCGAATTCTTGTATGGCTACCATAATTTCTGAAAATTCCATGTTTCTGGTGAAAAAAAATCAAATTTGAGCATAAAATTGATAAAGTTTGAATTCCATCAATTTTTAATTAAAATTTCAGAACTTCTTCTTGTTTTGTTAGAAAAACTCACAGAATATTTCAAAATCTTTGATTTTTGTTGTTTTGTGCGATTGTTTTTGTTTTCAGGTTTTCCATGGTTTTCGAGTTTGTTTCTGAAAAATTTATGAATTTTCTTGGAAATATCGTTTTTTTCCCCTCATAATAGTCGAAATTTCCCTCCTCCTTGAATAATTCCACGTTTTCTTTGCAATTTTTCTTTAAAAAAACTTGAAAAGCGAACCACGATCTCTCCCTTCACAGTTTTTCCAACCAAATCAAGTCGACAAAATCGAGAGTATAACCAAAAAGTTAAGGTAACTCATGTCGAGGTTCCTGACAATTGCAATGGCTAATGCTCAACTTAAGAAGCTTTACTATCCAGAGTTAGGCTAAGTTGAGCTGTACTTTACTCCAGGAGAGACACGTGAAATTATTCGCAAAGGGCGGTAGGTTAGCAATTCGGGCACCTCAAAGAAAAAACTCATCTCAAATATATTTGCTGCCATTTTGTTGCTCGCTGAAAATTTGAAATAACTGAAAAATTATCGTTGAAATGGCATTTGCCATGAAAATTTCACGTTCACGCAAAAAATATTATTTTTTCTTTCTTCTTTTTTTTGTGTTTTTTGCTAGAATAGATACTGTATTTTTCATGGAATGGCTTCCAAAACAGTTTTGATCAATATTCCAAATTTTTGATCCCGTCTTTTTTTATTTCAAAATTATACGATCAAGTTTTTCTGCAACTGAACTTTGATATGATTTTTTCAACGATAAGACTATTTTTATCTGTAGGTGGACGACTTTTAAAAGTCGTCTAGAATTTCATTGACACTGTGAGAGATAAGAGAGTGTCACGTGAAGTATTGAGAAAAATTGAGATACAAGCTCTTGGTTGGAACATAAATAGAAAATTTTGTAGATCTAGTCCTCTGTACAATCTGGTATTTTCAGCTTCAAAATTGTTTATTACTGATTCAGCAAGATTGGGTTTGCAACAAAAAACAATTTTTGTTCAAGGTCTGAAAGATGAGAATTTCATTGAAGATTTCCTTCAGCTCTCCCATTTAAATATTCGAGATCTGCTGATTTACAACTCCGAAAAATTACGAACCCATAAGATTTCACCAGACAATTCACATGACGCAAATTTTCACATGATCAAAAATAATCTTCAAGTGTTCAACAAACCAATCGCTCCTGATCATTTTAAAATCAATTTTATTTACAATTAGATTCTCTGATTTTCCCATGTTCAATGGTGTTCACGTGAAGTCAAAAAGAACAATGATCATTGTTTGTTTCAATAGTTATCGATGACGAGAGTGTCCTTTAAAGACTAAAAATTGTTGCGTTATTTTTATTTTATTACTATGTATTACTATCAAAAAAAGTGATGTCAATTCGAACGGCAAAAATTGAAATTCACGTGAAGAACGTTGAAAGTTGCAATTTAATTAAGAACTAGGAAGTGGGCAAATAATCGTTGAAGCTTCCCAAATATTATTTCGTGTTGCCACGACAATCTAAATTAGTGCCACGAAGGTATTTTGAGAATCTGAGCTGCAATCGAAAAGTTAAAACTGATTTTTTTCTCTTCAAACCAGATAAGGCTTTAATTAGGATACGGTTATTTTTAGCTGGTTGTAAACTTGCTGAACATTGATGTTTGTTCGTTTTTTGTGGAGAATCTTTAAAGATTGCTATAGCTGTCATTCACGTGAACTTCCTTATCATCAACAGTATTCCTTATCATAAATAGGCGGAGCCTAAAATTCTCTGCAATCTTCGAAGATCTATAAAAAGACTATGGAAGATCATTGAAACATAACTTGAATGTAATTGCAATAAAAATGGTTTGCCAACGAATTGAATACTTTAACAACAACGGCGGTGAAGAATTGAATGATCGGCGAAAAAGAGTAACTATTGTTGGTGGCGGAAATTGGGGATCCGCAATTGCTTGTGTTGTTGGAAAAACTGTCAAAAGACAACCTGAAATTTTCTATCCTTATGTTAATATGTGGTGCAGAGATTCGAGAGTGAGTTGAAAGAAGATCTAGAAAAAAATATCTAATTTTGATAATTTTTAGAAACCTGGAGATTCTAGTGAATCAATCGCTGAGGTTATCAATCGAACTCATGAAAATGCAAAATATTTACCTGGCCGAAGAATTCCGGAAAATGTGATTGCGACTTCAAATCTCTTGGATGCTTGTGAAGAAGCTCACATTCTTATTCTTGTTGTTCCACATCAGGGAATCGAACAAATTTGTAAAGAACTTAATGGTAAACTTTTACCAGATGCTCAAGCTGTTTCACTCACCAAAGGAATCTCATCAGATGGGAAGAAATTGAAACTTATCTCGCAAGATATTGAAGATGCGCTTGGTGTCAAATGCAGTGTTTTGATGGGTGCAAATTTGGCGGGAGAAGTTGCGGATGAGAAATTTTGTGAGGCTACAATTGGATGTAAATCGATCGAGGAGCAAGGAAATATTTTGAAACAATTGTTTGATACTCCAAACTTCCGAATCAGAGTCACTACTGATTACGAAGCTGTTGAACTTTGTGGAGCACTCAAAAATATTGTTGCTTGCGCGGCTGGATTTGTTGATGGTCTTGGATGGGCATACAATATGAAATCAGCAATGATTCGATTGGGACTCTTAGAAACTAAGGAGTTTGTAAAATATTTTTACCCTAACTCAAAATGTAGATCATATTTCGAATCTTGTGGAGTCGCCGATCTTATCACAACATGCTTTGGCGGTAGAAATCGCAAAGTTGCCGAAGCTTTCATCAAATCCGACAAGCCTTTGGCTCAAATTGAGCGAGAACTTTTGAATGGTCAAAGTGCTCAAGGTCCACCAACAGCTGATGATGTTTTCGAGATGATGGAATTATTCGGAATTTCCGAAAAATTCCCAATTTTCACTGCTGTTCACAAAGTTTTCCATGGTAAAATGGGCCAAGATGGATTATACGATGCAATGAGAACCCATCCAGCATACGACAATTAATTTGAAACTTTTTTTCTAGAACTTTTTGATCTCTTTGAATACTTGTTTTTTTCCTGACGCGTGTTTGTGTAAATATTTAAAAATAAATGTTTTAATTTTTATAATAGAAGTCTTTATGAAAAGATACATTGATTGAGCATTTCGACGATTGAATCGGGTAGGAAAATTTGATGAATAAAATATGAAAGATGGGTGTAACTGTTGGGGAAAGATCGTAGTGAGATTTGTTAAATAAATAAATTAATAATTTGAAATAAATAAATAAATCAGAACATCTCCATCCTCAATAATTTACACCTTATTTTTTGCCAAACGATGTCGTTTCCTCAAACAACAAACACCTTGCATACATTGTGAATATCCAGAACCGCATCCACATCCGCCACCACTCGATTGACATAAAGTGATAGCTGGTGGTTGAATAAATTGATATTGTTGAATACAAGATGGTTGACAAGATGGTTGACACTGTGGAACACATTGAAGTACAGCTGGAGCTTGACATGATTGACCACAAGACGAAGGTTGTTGGACTACGATGATTTGTTGAGAACCACACGATGATTGACAATTGTTTTGGCATGATTGGACACATTGGATGTTTGAGCCGCAAGATTGCTGGAAAATCATCTTTACCGTGAAAACTCTAGAGTTCAGAATTTAAAAACCGGATAGCGTTCAACCACAGAAAGCTATACACTATTAAAAAATCACAATAAAATAGACAATCCCCTCCTCCTCCCCTTTCTGATAAAAATACTAACTTGACATTGTGGTTGACAGGTTTGAACACAAATGGCTTGTTGTTGAACACATTGTGAACTGCAACTTGGTTGACAAGCAGATGGACACGATTGTTGAGCTTGTTGAACAACAATAATTGGTTGAGATTGTTGTCCGCAGGATTGTTGGCAACTTGGAACACACGTTTGCATACATTGAGAATTTCCGCTGCATGTCGATTGACAAGATGGTTGACATGCGCTCTGGCAGATATTTTGAGTTTGAACGCATTGTTGAGAGCAAGATGGTTGACAGGCGGACGGGCATGAAGATGAGGAAGATGTGCTATCTTGAACAACTACCACTGGTTGCTGTTGCTGTTGAACACATGAAGATTCGCAACTTGGGAGACATGCCTTGACACATTGAGCGTTTGAACTGCAAGAAGCTTGGCAAGATGGTTGACAAGCGGCGGCGCAGATTGGTTGTTGTTGAACGCATTGAGAAGTGCAAGCTGGTTGACAAGATGCTGCACAGGACGAAGAAGATGATGAGGCAGAGTTTTGGACAACGACGATTTGAGCTTGTTGTTGCTGGACACATTCAGAGCTACACATCGGTTGACAAGCTGGAGCACAAGCCTGAAATTATGAAACTTGGAATATTTTCCTTTGGAATTCATCTATTCATCTGCGAAAAAAACAGGTGAAAATGTTTTTTAGACAAAATTTTTCTATTCACCAAAATCACTGGTTTCTAAATCATTCAGATTTTATAGGTTACTGTAGATCATCTCAGATTTTCAAACAAAAAACTTTTTAAGATTACTGTACGTACACTCTGAGCTTGAGAAAATCAGAAGCCACGTGGAGAGCGGTAAATTCAAATGATTTTTGTTGTTAAGTTTTTTAAATATCAAAAATTATCAAGAAAAATGGTACGCAACCCAGATCCACCACTAATAAATTTATATTTGAAACTAACCTGTTGTACACACGAAGATTGACAAGCTGGCATACACGATGAAGTACACTGTTGCTGTGGTTGTTGAACTACAACAATCTGAGCTTGTTGCTGTTCAACACATTCAGAACTACACATCGGTTGACAAGCTGGAGCACAAGCCTGAAAAACATAAATTTTTCACAGCGAAAAAAACATTTTTGTCTCAAACACTTTCTCTGCGGAAATTTAAAAAAAATTGGACGGAGTCTGTCCATATCCCTTTTTTATCTCGCGTATCTTCTGCCCGCAGAACCTCGTTTTCTCTCACGTGAATTTGTGGCTGTTCTTACAATTAACCGTTCGACACGGAAACGAAAAAAATGTTTTTCGCAGTGTTCTTGTTAGAATATCTCAAAAAATGTTGGTTTACCTGTTGAACACACGATGATTGACAAGCTGGCATACACGAAGAGGTACATTGATTAGAATTGCTATTACTACTGCTGACAACAATCACTGGCGAATTGCTTGCTGAGTTTCCACAGTTACCACTGCTGCATCCGCTGTTTGTACAAGATGGAAGGCAAGCTGGCATACAAGCTGGAATACATTGTGAAGACGAGGTTGATGTTTGTTGCGGTTGAACCACAATAATTTGTTGCTGTTGTTGTTCGACACATGAAGAACTGCACATTGGTTGACAAGCTGGGGCGCAAGCCTGGAATTAAAAGTTTTAGAGAGAGAGAAGAGACGTGGTTTGATAAAAATTGATACATTTTTGTATAAACTGCTCATTTCAAAAAAATCTAATATTTGAAACTTTCTTTTAATAACCATAGTTCAGTAGAAAACTCAATTTCACCTCATTTTCAAAAATGTTGAGTAAATTCAGAGACTGCCTAAACAACTTCGTGACATCTTCCCACGGCGTTTTTCTGAACTTTTCGATTTTCCTCAAACCCTAACCTGTTGAACACATGAAGATTGACAAGATGGCATACATTGCGATGCACACTGTTGCTGCGGTTGCTGAACAACAATAATTTGTTGTTGCTGTTGCTGAACACAGGAAGAAGAGCACAAAGGTTGACAAGCCGGGGCACACGACTGTAAAAATCAGGCTTCATCCTAGACTTTCACAAAAAAAAAGTTTACCTGTTGAACACAAGATGGTAAGCAAGCTGGCATGCATTGTGATGAACACTGTTGTTGTTGTTGTTGAACAACGATTATTTGGGGTTGAGATTGTTGACATTGATTACAGGAAACTTGATAACTCAAAGATCCACAGCCACATGAGGTGTATTGAAGTTGGAGTGAACCGCAATCACAAGATGGAGAAGTGTATCCGGAGCATCCACACTGGTTTTGGAGCATGTTTGCACAATCACATTGTTGGACCTGGAAAAAGATGGTGGTAGAATTTTTGGAAATTTGGGGAGTAGTTTGAAAATCCATTTTATTATTGAGCTTAATTTCAATCTTAATGAAATCCCTAATCAAAAATACTATCCAAATTCAATTCCAGCTGCTAAGATTTTCCAAAATCTTTTTTCTCATTCATTTTTCAAGTTCTGAATTTCAAGAACCTCCAAAATATTTCCAAATGTTATCCTGATATTTCACCTACCTGAATCTGTAGTGCTGCACAATTACACTGCGATTGAACATTCGAAGAACAACATGAATTTTGTGAAGCAAAACAACATTGCCTTTTTGCTCGACTCAAAGTTGCTGTCTCATTTCGATTTGCCGGATCAACTTCAACTTCTTCTTTTTTCTTCTGAAAATTTTCAAATTTCTCATTCTCATAATTATATTTTCCCTCTCCAAGATGCTCATTTCGTAATGTGGTTGATTTTTGTTTGCTCAAGGAAAATGAGCGGAAAAACACGAACGTTTTGAAGAAAAGCTATGTCTTACACGATTTTTTGAGTAGCCAATGAGAAAAAAATGAGCACCTCGATTTTTAAATTACAGATTTTCATCAGGAACAGTGATGTTTGGAATCCTATGACATATTTGTTTTTTTTTTTTCAACATCATATTGTTTGTTTTTTTTTGTTTTGTGTTGTCACAAAAAACATATGAAACACACCTCTGGACTGGATTTTTCCTCAACTTTTGGCTCTTCGGCCAACACTGAGGCAACGAGGAAAATGAGCAAAAATTTGCGCTGCCAGCTGACCATCTGCCTGGAAAAATAGAAGAGGGATACATTTCTAAAAATAGAAAATAGAAAATAGTTTCAAGAAAAGAATACATAAACATGGGTTGGATATTTGATACGTCTGGTCAAATATTTGGGATCAAAAATTATGGCATGATGGGGAATGGGAAACAGAAGATTTTAAAGAAAAAAACGGAACCGCACAAAAAATCCTTCGTACTGTCGAGAAGCTAAAATTTGGGAAAAGAAGTTCCAAATATTAAAAAAAAACTGCAAACATCAGCACGCTGAACTCTGAATATTTTCTAAGTGATCAGGCTATAGCTTGAGGCGTCCAAAAAAAATATGGATGGAATGCTAATCTAACGTTTAGCAAATAAGTATAGAGATAAGTATAAGTCCCCCACATAAAGTTTTACGTTAAAAAATTCAATAAAAATATTCAAAAAACCACGGAGATCAAAAAGTTTTGAACAAAAATCAGACAAATCAAGATGAAATCTAATAGCATCTTTTTTCCCGTGCTCCGAAAATAATTCAACAAGAAAACGCAAAAAACACAACAAATCAGACCTTCTTCTCAAAAACTATTCAAAAACATACAACAAACAAGCAGGCACTCCCTTCAAATATATTTATGTACAATAATGCAAGGAGCACCCGCCCGGCCAGCCGGTTTCGGTCAACTCGTGCTCCGCATCAACTTTTGCCTCTTTCGCCTTCTTCTGAGATTTGGGCGGAGTCAGTTCTCATTTCGAAACAAACCTCAACTAAAAATAGATGAAGAATTTGCTTGTGATAAGCCAAAGAAGAAGGAACATAGACAGAAGGTGGAGTTCAAGTGATTTCTATATTTGTACATACTTCTTGTTTTCGGGTTCTTCTTCTTCTTGTGTATGTACAACACGAGTCAAAATTTTCGAAATTATTTTTGAAGATGAATGAGTGCAAGGATTTTGCAACTCGACCTATATTAGACTTGTTTCAGCTTCGGGAAATGAAGATTTTGGGGTGGCAGATTGGCAAATCAAAGAAAACTGTGCTGGATACATGGCAAGAAGGGGCGGGGGTTTATACTGTAGATCCAAACTTTTGAACTAGTTTCTGTTGAAGGGAATAAGAGATTACTGTAGATAAAAGTTATTTTCAACACTTGAATAAAAACTGGTGGATAAAACTTCGAAAAAAAAAGATTCAAAGAAAGATTAATCTTCAATTTTAAAAAATAATACAGGATGATTACTGTATGGCTATATTTCTCAGATTTATGGATGCTTTAGAACAATGTTAATAAAGTCCTATGAGATTACGGTAGATTTGAGTGAAGACTTATTTTCAGCAATTTTGAAATAATTCGATCTTGAAAAGATTTTCAATGAAGAAAAATTCAAAACCTCAATTCAATTTATACACCTCTTCTCCCCCCACCAGATTTTTTTGTGCTCTCAAAAATCGTCACCGTGAGAACATCCGTAAATCTTAACAAAGAAACACAATAAAAATCAACAAGAGAAAAAAACGGTCAAAAATCGAGACAGTGTACGAATACGAAATAATTTTGTTGGGATTTTTGGCCTGTCCATCGCCATGATTTTTGTTTGATGAAACCTCCTCGCAAACTTTTCGCGTAAATACATATTTGCTTTTGCTGCTGCTGCTGCTTTTGCTTGAGTCAAATGAGAAGAAGAAGAAGAAGAAGCTGGGAAGCTGAACAATTGTATATGTTATTTATTATTTCGAAGAAAATAGACAGAAAAGAGCAAAAAGCTTGAGAAACGAACATTTTCGTTTCTTTATTTATCAATCATTAGTTTTCATTTATTGTTTATTATTTCGTTCATTCATTTCATTATGTAATATTTGCATACGTGAATGAATGAATGTCAACTTTTCGACATTTTCTCAAAAAGAGACACCGAACAAAATGACTAAGATCGCAGCCAGTGATAAAGGGATTGTACAGTACTACAGGGATAATTGAGCTGGAATTTGAAGATGAAAGATTTTTCAAAAACACATTTTCCCGATATAGTTAATCTTTTTGGAAAAATTCAAACTCAGAGTTACAAATTTTTTTTTCGAAAATTTCCAGAAGGAATTCGAAAAAATTCCTATTTTTTAATGTCAAAAAAATTACAAGTTTGTCACAATTTTCAAAAATCCATATCTATCTGGTTTCAAGACCAAATTTCGTCACTCAAAATAAAAAACACCCAAAAAGTTGCACTCGAGCAAGCCAGAGAAGTTCAAAATCTCAATACCAAACAAAACACAGTGCACTCAACTCAAAAAAACATTTGTTTGTTTATTTTTTCTTGACCAATAAATTCATCCAAAAATACTGTAGTTTTGATATTTTCGTGAATTTCTATATAATAACAATCAAAATTCGATTAATTTGTGCGAAATTCCACAAAATCCGAAAATCAAACAAAAAACATCTCTGATAATTATCACACATTTTCGGGGGTCTCCAAAATGTTTTGTTAATTCGTCGTTCTCGGCTTCTGTTAATCCGGTTCGAATCGTGAAATCAAGCTTTTTTCGCCTGTTTTTTCTCGTCACCGGGTTCAAATTAATTTCAATTTAAACCACTAATAATAGTTCATATTCGGGGAGAAAATTGATTATCCACAAAAAAGGAAACAGTAAAATAAACAAAAAAAAATAATTATAGTAAAACCAACATTTTTGAGAACATTTTGAAACACAGCCAAATAAAAACAGATTTTGAGATTTGAGGGGGAACGGAGGGAGGAAAATAGGTCCGATAAAAAGAACATTTAGGAGAAGAGATATCGAGTTATTCCATTGGTGTACCCGATCCATCCGATTGAACAACTGGTTCAACAAGAGTTAGATGAACTTGTGGTTGAATTGGTTGTTGTGGCATAAAAACTGGCGGAGGAGCTTGCATTGGCATCATTGGTGGCACTGAAAAAAAGGAAAAATATTAGAAATGAGAAGCAAAACACGCCGTGTGAAAAATGTAAAGTTCACGTCGAAATGTGTTTCTTTTTATTTTACAAAAATCAACAGTTGAGAATGTTTTCAGGTTTCACTCTGTTTGATAAGCATTTTTCAGATAACAATTTCAATTAAACATTAGAGCTTTTTGAAAACGGCCTAGTTTTTTTTTCGCCAACTCACTCATATTCATTGGCGGTGCCATTTGTGGTTGCCATCCCATTGGGGGCATTTGTTGTGGAATCGGTGGAGCAAACGAGATTCTCGATGGATCATTGACAAATCTCGTGCGAATTGTCACATTATCGGGAAGTTGAGAAAGTAAATGATAATGATAATCACGATGTTCTTCAATTGTCCAAACATCAGTTCCAAGTTCTTCCAAGAAATCGAGTTTTCGTTGACTGAATCGGATTTTATCTTCGAGTCGCAGCTGACTCTCCAACGCCGAATCGAAAGCATCAATCACATCGTTCTAAAAAAACCGCGATTTTTTTGCGAATTTTTTTATGGAAGAAGGAAGGCTCACCTCATTCATATCCTCTGATGTATACGAAACATCAATCAATTGTGTGTACAATTGCAAATTTCTCGGATCTGCTTCAATCGCTCGTTTCAATATTTTCTGCGCAACTCTCGCATCTTTTCGAACTTTTTGATGGAAACGCGCAAATTTCAGACTATAAAACGAGTAGAGATTCGGCAATTTTTTCGACTCGGCTATCAATTTTTCAAACTGATTTAACACCGTCTCGAAGCCGTTTCCCTCTTTTTCAGCTTTTCGTCTCAAAACTCCAATATATCGCATTTCCAATAAAACATAACCGGGAAAATGGTGACGAAAATCGGAAAGAATTTGAAGAGCGTCTTGGTAGTTTTCTGGAAAAAAAATGAATGAAAGAATGAGATAGTGGGGTGAGTTGAAAAAAAATGACAAACCAAGATTTTCCTCGAATGCGGATTCATTGAGAGTGAGGTTCAAAGAATTTCTGATATGAACTTTTGCGCGTTTATAAATCTCTCGAACCGATGATTTGGATTTCGATGTTTTCCACAACCATTTCGCATATTTTATCCAGAACTCTTCATAAAGAGAACAAGCAATCAAAGATCTCTCAAAAAGAATTCGAATTCGATCCTCATCTCCTTCTGAAATCTCAAAATCCAAATATGCAAACCAATTGAACAATTGTGGATTATCCAATGGTTTGACATGAAAATACGGTCTCTTGATATTCGCCTCAAAAAGCGCTCGTTTTTCACATTTCTTCATATTATTTTCCCATATTTTTCTTCTTCTCGTAACAATTTCAGCGCGCATCGCATTAAGTAATTCTGGATCATGTTCCATTAAATTAACAGTTACTTCAAAAGTTGTTTCATCTCTTTCTCCAACAATTGATAATTGATTATTTGGTGGAAGTGATTTGACAATATAAGTTTGTTGAACTTGATGAACCAATTCACTTGTATCTTTTTGAATATCTCTTCTCGCCAAATCAAAAATATCTTGATATTCTTCAATTGATAACAACATATTTGGCTCAATTGTATTTATATAAGCTGTATATCTTTCAAGATGAGTTGCCGCATGCATTGTTGGAGTCGAAAGTAATCTATCAAATAAATTGCCGATTTTTCGACAATTAGCTTCTCGATTTCCAGTACACATCAAATGAATATATTCAGATCTTTCGAATCCAATTGCATCAAGCCACAATCTATCCGATTGATATTCTAGGCCAGCAATTTCCAGAGCTCTTTCATACAACTCTCTAATCCGATCCGATGGAAAATCTGGAACAGTTTTCATTTGTGCAATATATCCCAACCATAAATCAATCGATAATGGGATTGTGATAATTCCTCGTTCCCAAACTTCTTTCGAATCAGCCATCGATCCGTATTTCTTCTCGTATTCTGCATATTTTGTCCAAAATCCATAGCAATATGGGTAACGAGCGAGAAACGAATCGAACTTTTCGCGAGCGAATTCGAGGTCTCCCTAAAATAGTATTTTTGAATCGCGTATCACGTGTTTTTTTTCATTCTGACCCTCCAAAATATTCCTAGAAATGTTCAGCGAAAAAAAATCGAAATGATCAAAATCTACTTTTTTAGTTATATTCAAGCATAGTTCACGTTTTAACAAATAAATTTTAGTTCAAAATTCTCAACGGTTTTGCTGTTTTCAACAAAACTCACACTTTGCTCCGCTTTTGTCAACATCATAACTCCATTATCAAAATCAGCCACATCAATTGCCGGTTGCCCAAAATGTACAGCAACTGTTGGTCTCAATACAACATCCTTATAGCTTCCATATCTTCCACTTCTATCATCATTCTTTCTTCTACTTGTTGTTGTTGTAGTTGATTCTCTTCCACGTCGATGACGAGGTGAAGAAGATCGAGAACGACTGAAACATATGATTTAAAATAATTAGAATAGGCGTGAAAAAAAATTAATTTGGAAAAACGATGAAAAAAGTTATAAACGCGGAGAAGGGCAGGGATTTTATGTAGATTTTCTTATATAAAATTGTTTCCTCAAATAGGATTTGCCAAACTTCTCCGCGTTTCGCGCATTTTGCAAAAGCAGGCAAAAATTACATTTTATAAAAACATACAACAATTAATAATTATCATTATTATTATTAGTTATTCAGACCCTGATTTGTTGTCATTGAATGACTAGACGAAGGCTGTAAAAATCACAAAATTCTATTGATTCTTTTAAATTTTGCGAGAAAAGTTAAGTTAGGGTAAGTCAGTTTTTTGTTGTTGTAGTTAACACAAAAATAAACACTTTAAATTTACCTTCTTCTACGATCATCGCGATGTCGATCATCACGTCGACGACGCGAATCTTTTCGATCTCTATCTCTATCCGATCGATAATCATCCGAATCTGAAGAATCGTCGCGACCCATCTGAAAAATATTTGAGCATTTTTTCACAATCATTTAACTTTCGAGATCTGTTATGAAAAAAAAACAATATTTCAGTGTTTACAAACACTTTCGATTTGTTTAAAACAAAATTAAAAGAAAAAATCAATATAATTTTTTATAATGAACAGATCAGAACCCCTGATGTTTTAAAAACCTAAAAATAAAACAAGCAATCTAAATAACATGACTAAATTTCAAAAAAAAAAAAAAAAAAACAAAATGCATGCTTTAATGGCCATTTCCATTTCCATTAGATATTCCGTTTTGAGCAACTTCTTCGAAAATCGCATATTTTCGACGATATGATGAATCCATGTGTTCGAGATAACACGTTTCAGGGAATAATGAGATTTCCAAAGATGGAGATAGTGATTCAGGTTCAGTTGGAACTAAAAAAATATCAGTTTAATATACAACGTTTTCCAAAATGAAAAATTACCGTCTTTTGCTAGGAATCGCTCTCTCATTGATAGAACTTCGGTGAATTCTTCAGCACTATATTTTTTCCGTTCATCAAGTCGTTGCAAAGCTTGGATTGATGTTTTTCTCATCGCTGATAAACTTTCCGTTTGTCTAACTCTTCCAGGAAATACAGCAGATGCTAAACCACTTCCATAAGCAAAAAATAATATATTTTTCTCTTCATTGTTCTCCGAAATACAATCATCAGATGCAAGAAATGCGAGCAATTGAGCAAAAAGCGATGGTGTATACATATTTCCAATTCTTCGATTAAATGTCAAATATGGATCAGTTGTTCGTTTCCACAAATTATTCGATAACTCCACCATTTTTGCCATATCAGCTCGATCATTTTCATTCAACCCGTTTTTCGAATTTTTCAAATTATTATTTACATCCACATAATTCATAACAGCCAATCCTTTTTGTACCATTTTTGTGAATGGAGAATGCAAAAATATGGCGTCAAAGAAATTTAAAGTTACTTCAACGTCAGCGATTTTTGCAGCTTTTGTTTTAAAAGTGGTGTAGGATGTTCTCGCGGCTTCTAAATATGAGGCAAGTGAAAGAGAACCATCAACGCGTGGATATTCACTAACATTCGAGCCTAAAAATGTTTCACTAATACTTGCACAATGACTTACTGATTGGTTTATAAACTTACTGATTGGTTTATAAAAATCCCACGTATTCTTCATGTGACATGATGCAAATACTCGATCGATTGGAACGGCAGAATTGGGCCTGATAAGAAATGCGATTGCACCAGCTCCGCCAGTACATCTTGCTGGACCAGCTTCATAAACTGCAATATCAGCAATTACAACAATTGCTGATCGTTTTTCGGCAGCGTAGTTTACATGAACCCAGTCGATAGCGTGAAGAAGGGCTTGAGCTCCACCATAACAGGCATTTTTAATATCAACACCTTCGATATCAGTATTTGACCCGAACAAATCCATTAGAGCAGTTTTGACACTTTTACTTTTATCAATCAATGTTTCTGTGCCAACAGCAAGAAAGCCAATTGTATCGGGAGAGATCTAAAACTTAATATTTATAACCTTATCTTTTTCCTCACATACCTTATAATTTTTCAATAAATTTCGAGTGACTGTTCTCGAAATCGAAACAATATCTTCATTATCTGCACAGAAACCCATTTCTTGTTGACCCAAACCGATTGTATGTTTACCGGATGAAACGCCACCAAATTGTTCTAAATCCGCTTGATCGACATAATTCCTTGGAAAGTAGAATTCAATTGCATCTATTCCAACATCTTCTAATGGATTTGCATTTTGCACCCGCATTGATAAAACTGAAAAAATGATATATTTTTTAGAAATTAAACACAAAATCTGACGTGGCATTGTAAAATGTTGATTGTTAACAATTTAAATAGTTGATGAAATTTGAAAAGAATTTCACAATTTCTTCATATATTTCAAAACAGCATCATGATTCACTATTTTCATTTTACAAAAAAGTGTAAAGTGCATTAAAAGCGCTTTAAAAACTTTTTTCATGAAAACAAACACAAAAATGAAAAATTCAAACGCCCGTATATTCACAAAATGCTCAAAAACAGCTCTTCACAACGAGACCCATTTGTGTGTTAGTACGGTGTACTTCTCTCGGACATTTTTTTTTCAAATTTTTTTAAAAACTATCTCACGGATTGCAGAGTGTTCAAGATGTTGAAAATTTTAAAAGGCCAGCAAGAATATCTTGATGGTGTTGTTGTGTGTGAAGAATCGAAAAATGCTTCGTGTCTTCCTTTGGTCATCCATTTTCTAGGCGCCGCAGTTGAAAGTAATAAGAAAGTTTGTCTGATCTCGAGTAGAATGACTGACATGAACTACAGGTATTTTCAAATAATTTTTAATTTTAGACAGTTCAGTTGTTTTCAGGTTAATTTGTTCAAAGGTTGGAGTACGTTGGAATCCTGCAAATATCTCATTTTCTGAAGTTGTTCAACCTGGCTATAGTTTCGACACAGAGGTCAAAGTGATAATGGATGATATTTTCACAAAAATAACCGAAGTCAAGCCAGAATTTGTTATTTTCGATGATTTATCAATTTTAGAAAGTTTTGGTGCGACAGAAATAGAAACTTCTCTCTACATTCACAAAATCTATGAATTTTTAGTAAGTGAATATAAACTATTGAGACAAAAAATACGATTTAATTCAGACAACGACATGTGAAACTCCTCTTCTGTTTGCTCCATTTTCCTCTTCACCAGGAATAACTTCTCTTCTAAAACCCTACACAAACCTTCACATCGAAATCATCACAGTCGGTCATGGTTTTGCGAAAGATGCAACTTCCAAAGCTATCCTAACTCACCGAGATTCTTCTTTCCCCAAAAAGGCAATTCTTCTCTCCGGCGAGCGAACAAACAACGGACAATGGGTATCAATTTAATCATTTATATTCATTTATTAAATAATGAACTTGAAATTTGGAAAAAAAAGAATGGAACAATAAATACAAAATCAACATGACTAGCGAGCAAAAAACGGGTAGGGTGAAAATTATTTGACACGTAAAAAAATGGGATTCCTAGAAAAAATTGATTGAAAAATTGAGATCTAAACAACATCACATATACTTTTGAAGCTCGTTGTAAATGGCAAGAACGAGAGCAGCTCCAGTGCCACGAATTGCATTTACCAGTGCACCGTGGAAAAACGCGCGAGGTCCCTCATTCACATAAATATACTGAAATATAATTTGATTATCTAATTAAAATTTCCCTTATCTTTTTGTTCATCAAAATCACGTGGTCAATACTTACCCGCATACATGCAATCATTGTTGTATAGGGCAGTTTCTTCTTTCCTGCACCCATCATAAGTCTTCTCCTAACTGTATCAAGTGGATATGATGTCATTGCGGCTATCAGTGTTACAACCTAACAAAAAAAACAATATAAAAGCAAATTCCAACCAAATAATCTAAATATTTACCTGTCCAACTAAAAATGCTCCAGTAAATGATAACTTTTTCCCATCAAGCGCCATATAAGGCACCGCTGTATCAAATAACCCGTAATAAGAAGCTCGATAAATACACATATATTGAAGAGAAACAATAAGGCCTCTGGAAAATTAATACTTTTGTAAAACATGAATTTTTAAACAATTGACTAACTTGTATAACCCTCGAATTCCATCGGCTTTAATAATTTTCCGCGCACAATCAAACATCCCTGTGAATTCTCGATCCGCTTTATTTTTTCCTAAATCTACAGCTAAACGTGTTCGAATAAAATCTAATGGATAAATTGTTCCTAAAGTTGCACCACCAGCTGCGCCACCGGCTACCAAATTACCTGGAAAGTATTTGTGAAATTTTCAAGGATTTTTGAACAAAGTTAGAGCTTCGAACAATCACATTTTGCTCGACTTTTTATTCGGAGAACGGATTATTTATTTTGAAAATGTTAAAAAACACATTTGTTTCTCACGAATCTGAGATTTGCGTCATTTTCCAGCAAAAAAACTTTAGAAAATGATGCAAATTTCAAAAACTTCTCGTTCCAACTGAAAACGGTAATTTTTTTTTATAAAACTGTCAATTTTTCAAGCAACTTACCTACTAAAAACCTGGATGGATTAGTTTTTGGATCAATTTCATTTAATGTGTACTTCCGAAATACTTCTTTGAATGATAAACCAAGTGATTCTTGACTACACGATCTCAAGATATTTACCCAATTTCCACGCCAAAACGAAAAGAATCCTTGTTCTTTTGGCACTCGAAGAAAACAATCAACCATTCCTTTATATCTATTTTCTTGTGCTAAAGTAGTTTGTGCAGTTTGAAGTTGAAGAATAAGTTTGACTCTTTCAACTGGTGCAATAACTGTTTTTGATATCATTGCTGCCGTTGCTCCAGCCATAAAATCTTTTGAAAACTTTAACGCATCATGCTTCGATATTCCTAGAAACTTATATTATGAACAACTTATAAAATCTTCGGAAAAAAACTAACCCGGTGCCGCGGTATACACCGACATTCTTCAAATTTGTTGTAAAACTTTCCGATAATCTCAAAAAACTCAATTTTGTTGAGGGAAAAATAGAAAATAACTGAAAAATAAGTATGTGACAAACAAACAAACACCGAAAAATCACGTGTCATCATCAACACAAAAAACTAGAGAACAACTGGCAATTCAAAAACTTTGCACTAAACACATGGAAGAGAAAAACATATAGATTAGGTCTTTAACTTAACACGTTGAAAAAAACTACTAATCGATATAAGCAAGGTCAGTTGGAATTTGTGAAGGGTTGTTTCATCTCTCTCAATTTCCAAGCAAAATTCAAAGAACACTCAAATGGAGTATTACTGAATGAAAAGATGATAACGCCACATTTTTTTTCGATATTGACGTTTTTTTCAATTGAACTTGGGTTTTCCATAGGGAAAATGAGAAGAAAGGGGGAAAGAAAAGAAAAAATTAAATTTACTCCGGGAGAAATACACAATAATGTTTATTGGAGCGCACTTGCATACATACTAACCATTTTAAAATGTTTTTCTTGAATTTAAGTATAATTTTTTCGTGGGAAGTGCATGCATATTTCAACGTGAAATTTTTCGATTGAAGTGCTCTATGCTAAGTTTTTTGTGCATTGAGAAAAATAAGACAAATAAAATAGGACAAGTCTGTTTATTCATCATCAAAGAATCCGGAATTAGCAGAAGCGGCATGACTTTTCTTCACAACATCTTTCAAATCATCTTCATCTTCAACATCACTATTAATTCTCATTTCTGTTGAAGCAGTTGATATTTTTATATTTTTATCATCTGCATCACAAGTAGCACTAGCTTTAGTCGCTTTCGTTTTCTTGCGAACTTCCGATGTTAAAATACTTGGAGGTTTCAATTTCTTGAAAATCATTGCATGCATATTACTGGCTTCTAATCCGATTGCTTTTGCATCTGCTGCCATTTCGATATCACTTTCAACTGGCATTATTGACAAAAGATATCGGCGAAATTCATTCAACGTATTCACATTCACCGGGCGCTCGACCAACACGGTAAATTTACCGTTCCTACAATATATTATAATAATATGTTTCGGATTTCTATCTTTTTGAAAAATTGGAAAAAAACTTACTTTTGAAACTTTCCAACTTCTTCTCGAATGAAATTCGTGTCATTAAATGGAATTGGAGCACCTTCAAAATCCAAGATCGAATCTCCCAACGCAAAAAAGAAACTTGACAAACTGCCAGGTTCAATCTGAAAAAATGAGGAAAAGAAGTATATGATAAGAAAGGAAATGATTACCGTAGTTAGAAGTGCACGATTTTTGACGGCTTTAATTGTAAAACCGAGTGGAGCTGTTGGCGAGACGTTTTGTGGCTGAAAAGACATCATTTTGAAGTGATTCGCTAGGGTTTTTTTTGCGAGATGATGTTATGCAATTTGCAACTCGTTTATGAAAACTGAAAATTTTGCCGATTTGTGATTTTGAAAAAAAATGAATCCAAGATTCTCAAAAGGGTCGGCGCGTTTCTAGATACAAAGAACATTTAAAATGGCTATCCCATATATTTGGGGAATTATATAATTCCTCGAATATTGAACGAAAATTGTTCCGAAATACTCATTTTCCTTCTCAAAGTTCCGTGAATACTCACCCGAACTGCAACAACAATGAAATACGAATATCCGGGTCTCATTAAAAATTTCATTCTTTCTTGTGGCACAACATGAATATGTTCTCTTCTGGCAACTTCCAATGTAAATTCACCACCTTTCAAAATCCCTGCCGTCTGATTTTTATTTTTCACCGGAGTTCCATTGATCTTCAAAATTCTATCACCAATTATCAAACCATTATGCAAACTATTTTTGGATAATTGCGAGAGCATCAAATCGTCGTCGATTTTGAAAACATCATCTGGTGATTTTCCAACATCGGAATCATGCAATCCAAATTTGACTTCAACAACTCGTTGCTTCAAAGTATCAGGAACCGCTTTAAGTTTTAATTCTTTTTTTGAACTGAAACTTATATATTAAAAGTTGATTTTGTTTTTTTGAAAATTCACCTCATCCTTCTTTCCAAATATTTCAAAATACATTTTTTCTGATTCAGCTTCCCACGTTCATAATAATGTTTTTTGGGTCACGTCCCATAATTTTGAATTTTGAAAAAATGTATGCTAACAAAAGTCAACGAGAGAGTGTTGTGTCTAGAAGAGACGAGGAGAGAGAAGGAGAGAAATTGAGAGATAGAAACGCAAAAGAGAGAACGACAGACAACACAACGCTAGGTTTTGTGAATTTTGTGCAACCCCAAAAACATTTTTCGTTTTTTCACAAAAAATGCTAAAATCCTTCATACTTAACTAAATTTCAAGCTCTTTGCTGCAAAAAATAGGAAATTCTCGAGAATAGAGATGGCAGAAATAAAAACCTCGAAAACGTTTCACCAAACACCAAAAACATATGATTATAGGTTTTTCGCCTTGATTTCCCTTTATTTTTATAATATTCAACTTTCTTTCAATGAACACTTTTAATGTTATTCATTTTGTATACAAAAAGAAACACAAAATCGTTGAAATTTTCTGGTGAAAAATTATGTTGTATTCTTTTATTATTGAATTCCCGGTATTTCTAATATAAAAATCATTGCATTGCACCCATAAAAAGGTTGAGTTGAATTCTGGGTTGTCATTTTTAACATTTCTAAAAGTGTTGTATTATTGCATTATTTTTGCCAGAATATCTTTCAAAAATGCAACAAATCCGTGATCACTTATTTTTTGAAAAATAAAGAACAGTAAATTTAAACGACCTTGTTAATTATTGAACATTGGTTTCTTACGATTTCAAGGATCGTGTTTTTTTGAACAAGATGCGGTTTTTTTTGAATAAAAGTTCAAACCGATTAATGAGTCACAAATTAACGAGTTTTTTCTCGAAAACTATCGTCATCGGTGGTTTGCAAAAGAAACACTGTATACAAACTATAGTTTTGTGTTCGAAGATTTTTTAGAATTTGGAAATCGTAAAAAAACGAAAAAGTTAAATTAAAAATTCTAAAGACCTTTTTCTAATTTTTTCATTGGCTACAATTTCGAATTGGGCTAACATTTTAAAGATATTTTTCAATCTACCCATTTTTACGGTAAACCAAATTCAAACAAAAATCACATTTTCTCAACAGTAATTCGAAATAATCATATTTTCATGTTTTGGTTCGGATAAAAATGTGTCAAATCCAGAGGTGAACATTTTGCATGTTCGAAAGCTGACTGAAATCCAGTAAATTCCAAAAAACAATAATATTGTTAGGTTTCAAACCACATTTTTAATTGATAAAAACACAAAACCCCATTGATCCACTAGATTACTGATCACCAAGATGATATGAATTATTTTCTCATAAACCAAGTTTTAAGTTTCATAACTGATAAAACATTCTCAAATAAATTCTCAATCACTCTATAACTTCCGCCCTCCCGCCTTCACAAACAGCAAACCAAAAAAATCCGCTAATCTTCATCTAATCACTTGCTGTCAATTTAAGAAGAAGAATAATGTTGTCCGGAAGTAACCAGCCATTATTTGCAAAAACCCTTAACCCAACACAAAAAAACATTCCGGTTTCGATATCATCAGAAGGAAAAAATCCATACTCTCTTCATTCAATTTGTTCCCATATAAATCAATTTTTCCAGCAAGTCATCCAGCTGTCCACCCCCATTCATTTCTTTTGAAAATCCATCGTCATTTCGTTGAAATCGGATCACTTTTTTCTCCTATTTTATTTTATCAGTGAATGAATGAATCGCGCAGAAGAAAATGAATCGAAGGATGCAAAAAAAGAAAAAAAGAACGAGGGTTTGGCGACCTTTGAAAGAAGAAGAGCGCATTCGATGGATAGATTTCAGTTTTTTTGATGACCAGTTTAAAAAAAAGAAGATAGAAGAACGGTTTATGAAAAAACTGTACATGTTGCGGTTTTTATCAATAGACGTTCTGGTACCAAAAAATATTTAACATTTGTATTTATTTGTATTTTGCAAATTGTTGTTCTTCTGAACTCGAACTGCAAAAAAAAATATAGACACAGTAGGCAGCTCAAGGTTTGGTTCCCTTGAACTCATTTCCAGCAACAAAGATTGAAGTGGATCATAACCACTTTACACAAACGATAAATACACGAAAAGGTTGATGTGCAATCATTTATTGACTACAAATCATATTATGACAAGAAGGGGGACGGTTTAGGACCGTCCCGAGACACAAAACCTACTAAAACCCTAGAAAACAATCAAAAGCTCCTCTCGGTTCGAAAACTTGAAAAACAAAGCAAAACCAGAAATGCGCAACACAAACACGTCAGTGCTTTGACGTTGGCGCGTTTTGTGTGCACCGCGGCTATTTGAATACGGAGTTTTACCGGGGATATTACTTCCCCCTCCTTCAAAAAAGCCGTCCCGGCTTTACTATAAAACCGTAGAGTTGGTAGAGCTTAGGGCATGAGTTAGCAAAAAATAAACAAATTACACCTCATTTATTTATCCAATTGTTGTCGATCATCAACACCGTTTGATATCGATTTTGAACTCATCCCATCATACCAATCTTTCCATCAACCATTCAATCCACATCAACTTTCTGTTCAACAATTCATAAATCATCAATCAATGCCATCGGAATCCTATTTCTCATCGATTTCGATCCCTATCTACTTTCGACCTCCGAACATCCAGACTCCACGACGCGCATCCAATTGAATCTTCACCATGATTTCTTTCATCTTCAACATTCATTTTCTTCAAATTTCCAGCGTCTCCAGCGCCATTTTTCCAATAATTTTGTGCTTGGTTCCGATGCTTTGGCCATACACCACACCAATATCTTGCACCATTCAGCCAAATTTCATCCTTCGGAAGTATAGTCAAACTTCAGCGCATCGAAACACGTTCACCTGGGTGTCCACCTTGGCGCCAAATAACCATTAAATGACGTTCGATCGCTTCCATTATCCATGGAGTTGCTATTTTCGGACTTCGGTGCAGGATTTCCTACCCTTTTACTTCGCACCTATCCCTCGACCCTTCGAGTAGCTTCCTCCTCTTCCAAATTCTGACTCTCTTTCCATTTGCTTCCAACAATCTTCAGACAACATATCCTCCATGCGAACAGGTTTTGGAACTTCCTCTGGCATCCAAATCATCTCGATTTCACCAATCGACCTTCTGCTCCACTTCCAGACTACATTTCTTCCGATCCACCATCTTCCACAAACTCCTGATATCGAATTCTCGATTTTTTCGATTTTCATCTCGCAAAACCCCATCCATTGTCATTCCAATCCATAATATTTCAATCGGATGTCTCAATATTGCCAGTTTTGTTGATATGGAGTTGTCGGACTGCAAAAATACGAATAAATTGACGATTTTAGGTCAACGACGACATAAACTATCTGATTCAGACAGTTACGTTTGCCGGATTCCGACAAATGTCGCGTCGAACCCCCCAGCACGAACAAAATAAACGAATAAGCAGCATATCGATCAATAAAATCAAATAAATCTTCATTCGCTCAAAGATTTCTTTGAGTTGCGACGAAAATCCAACAATCCATATTTCCTCTCGATTCGCCAAGTCCATCTGGTTCCTCGATCGGTTTTAGTTCGGCCCCCAAGTAGGCAGCTCAAGGTTTGGTTCCCTTGAACTCATTTCCAGCAACAAAGATTGAAGTGGATCATAACCACTTTACACAAACGATAAATACACGAAAAGGTTGATGTGCAATCATTTATTGACTACAAATCATATTATGACAAGAAGGGGGACGGTTTAGGACCGTCCCGAGACACAAAACCTACTAAAACCCTAGAAAACAATCAAAAGCTCCTCTCGGTTCGAAAACTTGAAAAACAAAGCAAAACCAGAAATGCGCAACACAAACACGTCAGTGCTTTGACGTTGGCGCGTTTTGTGTGCACCGCGGCTATTTGAATACGGAGTTTTACCGGGGATATTACTACACATTCAAGTTTTCAGTTCGCAATCAAGTTTTTCTTTCCCGTCTTTCATCAAAACCGCCTTGAAGGTTAATAAGTGTTTTCCTAACACCTTTTTTTTGTTTTCCCGGTACGAAGTTCAATTCGAGTGTATTTTGATCAAAGTTTTGTGGAAACTTTGATTTTTAGATTTGAATTTTTCCAAATAAAAAAGTATCTCAAAAAAGATCATTCAGTAGAATTTCTCAAAGTTTAGAAATGTTTAGAAATTATATTTTAAAATCATTCAGTTTAGTAAATCTCAAAGTTATGAAATCCGTGTTGATAAAAAACCTTCGAAATAAAAATGTTCCAGAATTTCTAATTCAAAATTAGTTTCATTTCGAAACCCACTTCAAACGTTCTTCGTGAAACCTTCAATCTGAATTTATATATTTTTCAAATCCCTGGAAAAAAACTTTGAGACAAAAACATTACAGAACTCAAAATGGTATCTCTCCAGAATAATCTAAACAATAATTTTAAAATTGCAGACATCAATCTCATTCCCATTCCAATTTCCGATTTCACCACCGGAAAACCCACAAAAAATTACACAAATTAAACAATTACTAATTACATTTCATTTCATTTTGATTGACCATTGTATCTGTGTGATTTAATGCAAATTAGTACATCCTTGCTATCATTCATGTCTTGCAAATAAAGGAAAAAACAAGTTCAAAACATACATGAATCATTCTCACCCACACACTTATTCACTCAAATTCCATTCATTTTCCACCCACAAGAATAAAATGACCTTTCAAGGGTCAAAAACTAACCACAAATACAACATCTGATATATTTATTTATAATGTAATGTGATCAAAAAAAGATGATAAAAGTTTGGCGCCATTGTGACGGCGTTTGGATATTTTACGCTCAAGTTGGAAGATTTATACAATATCAAAGCAAAGTGAAACACAACAAAAAAAACAAGGTCGTTCGTTTTTTTTTGATAAGAGTGTTTGTGTTTTTTTTTAATGACAATAGGTGTACTGTAGGAAGTGAACTTGGCAAAGTTCGATTCGACACGAAAAACACAATATTTTTGAGGAGAATCAGTGCGAGTTTTTGAGAAAATGCACAAATAATTGTGAAAATTAGAGATTTTTGCAAATTCAATTGTACATATATTTTTGCCTAGGAGACTCTCATTCCACAAAAAAAAACTCACAAAAATTTCAAAACTCAAAACTTACTGTTAAAATGCACTTTGTTTCCAGAGTTGCAAATAAGAATCTAATCAATTTTTGATCATTTATCATCTTACCTATAACTACAGTATCCCCTGAAAAAAAGTCCGGAAATTGATAAGAGTTTCCAGAACTGTTAATTGTCTTATCAATCAACCAAACTTTGACTTTTTTCCAACTTGAGATCATCTTATTTTTTATCTGCTGGTCGAAGAAAAAAGTACAACAAAAGTGCAAAAAGCTCACATGACAGCAAGTTTTCCAGTTTTCCAGTCCAGTCTTTGCTAATTCAATTAACCAAAAACATTGCTACAGTTTTTTCACAGAACACATCATTTTTCGTCCGTGAGATTTCACACATTCAAAACCAACACCGCAAACAATCTTTGTTCAGTCATTCAGCAGGCAATTTCCTGTTCACACAAACACAAGAAAAAACATGATAAGCAAAAGAGAACAGTTGTATAATATCCAATAAAAATCTTCCATAAAACCTACAGTATACTAAACCGGAAATTGGGATGTTTTACAAAGTTAATAGCCTAAACTAGCGTTCTTTGGGCGACGCAATTAGGAAGTTCATTGAAGGAAAAAGACAAGTTAACAAGAATTGAATCAGAATTCGATTTAAGATTAGATCTTGAGAAAAACTGACTAATAGATCATGTTCGGTCACAGTTTAGAAAAACAAACTTTTTTTCAATTCTAGATAGGATAGTACGAAGATGGATGAGAAAATTTAGAAAATTCTGGACGAATTTGAAATGGTAGGAGGTTTACAGGTTTAGATGAACTATAGATAGTTGGCATAATTTTTCAGAAGATTTGTTGATCTACATGTGGAATTTACCGGATTTTTTTTATTATGACAGGTTTTCATTGCAGAAGTGTTAGGGATATTATTGGTTTCGAAAAGTTCAAATTTTTTCTTGGGAAACCTCTTGCAAGTTGTTTCATGTTTCACTCAAATCTTTAGATCTGAAACTTCACAGTTCAGTATCCCCAATTTTTCTATGAACACTTTCCAAATTTCCCGAATTACAAAAACTTTTCTTATCTTCCTTCCCATCAATGATAAAAAAATCAGCAAAACCGTTCCCATCACAAATCAAATATACTCAAAACCTATTTCAAAACTCTTCTCGAAAAATGATGTCAACTCTAATGTGATAAAATTGTAGCCTTTCTTTGTTCTGCTTTCATATCTCATCTTCTGATCTTCACATTCACACATACGGAAAAAAAAACATACAGACAGTGAACGGAGGGAGAAGGAGGGGGCGTTTTGATTTTACCTCAACCCACAACCTATTTGCAAAATCATCTGCGAACAAAAAAAACAAGGTCTAAGATCATCGGAGGAGTGTCTCCGGAAGTTGAGGACCGCCCCAACCCCAAGATTTTTTCGCTATATAGGACGATGAAGACGGCCAGTGGAATCAATCTATCTCTTCTTCTTCTCATCCCTACTCAAATATGAAATTGATTTTATTAGTGGCATTTTTCGCAATTTCCGGTGCTGCGCAAGAGTGCGGCGATTCTAGTTGGCGATATTTTCCCACAACAAATTCTTGCTATAAATTGATCAGCGAGAATTTGCCATGGACAATTGCCGAATTCAAATGTTTGTTCCAAGGTGCACATCACGTCTCAATTGATAGCTATGAAGAAAATCAGTTTGTCCACGAACTTTCTCGATACTCTGAGATTTGGACAGGCGCTGCATTCTTCGGTAGAGATATGAGATATGTGAACTCAGATGGAACACGTTATGGTGGATTTGAAAACTGGCAAAGTGGTGTGAAACCACCATTGAATAAAGCAAGAAGATGTATTAAAATGGACGAAAATGGTGAATGGTTCCAATCATGCTGCAAGAAGAAGACTTTCACAATCTGTGAAAAGGTAGGTCAAATTAATCATCTCATCTTATCAAATTAATTAACTTCTTCTTATTTTCCAGAAAGCTACATCATCCTTATATAGCAACAATTTGCGTGCATTGAGACACCGTGCCTAATTGGCATTCAACATTCAATTTTTGCCCCAACCCGCTGCCAAATGATACTCCTCTTTTTCTTGTTATTTCAAACGACACTCCGCTTTTACAACACCAGTCGGTTCGCTTACGTGTACTTTACTTTAATTTGATTACTATGTAATATATATTGTGTATAGTTGAATGAACGTTTACTGCTTTGCAAAATTGTGGAATTTATTTTATTTGAAAAATCAGCAATAAATCAACCAAAAAGATTATGATGACGATGATAACACCTTTCTTGGTACCCTTCTTATCAGTTTTTTTCTTGATATATTTCCTGTATCAACCTATCTAATACTCTTATTGATCCGATTATGGACGTTGAACATCAAGGAAGTTGTCATTGTGAAGCAATTCGATGGAAGTTCAGAGCGCCTCAAAATCTGAATGGCATTCAATGCAAGTATGTTAAAATTTCTGAAAAACTCTTTTTGAATTTGATCATTGAAGAATATTTTTGTAGTTGCTCAATTTGCCACAAAAAACAAAATCATCATGTTATCATCAAAAAAGACCGTTTCGAATTATTAACTGGTGCTGACAATTTGACAACTTATACATTCAATACCGGAGCAGCAAAACATCAGTTCTGTAAAACATGTGGAATTCAGAGTTTCTATTTTCCAAGATCTAATCCGGATGATATTGGTAAGGAATTGAAGTGTTTTTTTCTACCATTCAACAAAATCGCCCAGTCTATATAGAAATATTTTTTCTGAATTTTTGTGACAACGGCGGATATTTTTTCCGAAAATATGCGTTACCGGATATAGGGACAAAACAGCGGGCAGTATGACTCGAACCCACAAAATTAAGCGGGTTGAATAGAAGACAGAGCTCTTCCCCACTACCCCATGCGTGTTATATAAACGAAGAAATGAGGCAGAATTTCACGTGACCCAGATAATCAGGAATTGAAAAAAAATCTTTCTACCTATGAAATATTTCATAGTTTGTTTTTCAATAAGATCTGGAAGCTGATCCTATACCATCAAGTGTAATTCAAAGCTTCATCTAATGATTCAAACATAGTAATTTATAAACAACTATCCTCTAACATCAATAGTAATTATGAATTAAAAACTTTACCCAATATTTTTCAATGAAGCTCAAATCTCACCTGTTAGTTTTGTTCCTCCCCCCAAACCTCAAAATAAACTAACTTGACTGGCCCGCTTCCGTGAAAAGTTGTTGCTCTCTTCGAATCTCCTGTCCAAAGGAAACATCTTCTTGTTCGAATTCGGAAGCCTGAAACTTCTACATTCTTTTTCTCAAAATTTTCGCCTATTCTTAAACTTACATCAGAAAATGACAATTGTAGATTTGATAGGCCCACTGCATTCTGTGACTGTTGTCTCTAAAAAAATAAGAAAATTAAAAAATGTACCAAATCACCCCATTAATAACTTTTTCTGCCCTGAAAAAAATCACTCAAAAACGAGAAAAAAAAATAATAATTTTATTGGAGTTCTACAATAAATCCATCCTATCCAGAACGTAAATAAAATTGCCTTTTTCCCGAAGAAAAACGAAGGGAAAAAACAAAAAATAAAAATGTCGTGCAAAAAAAAATAAAAGAAAATTAACGATACTCCGCGTGCGCGTTGTTTAGCGTGTTTATTTTGTTGTTTTTTTGCAGGGTAGATGAGAGAGTGTGGGAAATGGAGAGAGGGTTAGATAGAGAAAGAGAGAGATATATGTTTTTTTTATTTGAAAAGACATTATTGATTGAACGGTTTTTTTCGAACTGAATCATTTTTCTGGTTTTTTTTTCAGGGCAGAAAAAGTTATTGATGAGGTGATTTGGTACATTTTTTAATTTTCTTATTTTTTTTAGAGACAACAGTCACAGAATGCAGCGGTCCCATAAAACGCACAATTGTCATTTTCTGATGTAAGTTTAAGAATAGGCGGAAATTTTGAAAAAAAAAATAATGTAGAAGTTTCAGGCTTCCGAACAAGAAGATGTTTCGTTTGGACAGGACATTCAAACAGATCAACAACTTCTCACGGAATGGGCCAATCAAGTTAGTTTATTTTGAGGTTTGGGGGGAGGGGAGGAACCAAACTAACAGGTGAGATTTGAGCTTCATTGAAAAATATTGGGTAAAGTTTTTAATTCATAATTACTATTGATGTTAAATGAAAGTTGTTTATAAATTACTATGCTTAAATGATCAGACAGTTTTATGCACGCGATTTCCAGTTTGTTTTGAATTTATTTTTTTTTTCTTTTTATAATTTATCTTTTTATAGTCTCATTAAACTTCACAATTTGTGTTCCCAGGCGTAACTTTTTTAAAAGAATTATTTTTTCTCACGTCAGCTTAGAATTAGTTGCGAAAAATAGGGTTTTCTTCAAAATTAAGAATTTATGAGGATTTTCTGACTGTTTCGCCTAGGGGAACCGCCTCTAGTCTGTGTCTAAATCTTTGCACATTATAGTTTCTGCCTTCAGAATTTTTGTGACCAACTAAATTTTTCTGACACTCTAACTGTCACGTTTTTGTGTTCTCTTATTTTGATATCAGCGACACATAATGCGTAAGTCAAATTTTTCAATAAAAAACTATCACTCAAACTACAATCTCAATTTTGAAATAATTTGAATTTTATTTTCTCAAAAAAAATCGGGCGGTTGTCGATTTCTTTTTCATGTGTTATATTTTTAAAAAAAGTAGTCACCCTGGGAGCCAATTCAAATATCTTCTAAACCGAGTCTGATTAATCGAACCTGGCAAGGATCCTCTTTATTACTTCTATATGTTTAATATTCTTGACAATAATAACTTGAAGTATCAAATCATAACGTCTTAATCTGTGCTCCAACTTTGTTTCAATTTTTCTAACTTCTCTGGGATCTTTTGTTTGATTTTAGCCCTTCATTAATGATTTTTGATTTCTCAGGTCTCATAGAGTTCACAGATCTCAAACATCAATGTGCCTTCTAGATTCTCTGAGCCCTCTGTTTTTTCCATTTACATCCTTATCTCCAGCTCTATCTGAGTTCCTTCACATATTCATATTTTTCATTCTCGCCGGCGCCCTCTGACTTCTCTTTGTGCACTGTAAACTCAAATATCTATCCTCCCTGATTTCTCTTTGGATCATTTGTATTTTCTCAACTCTCTCTCTCTCTATTGAAACACGTGAGCATGTCAGAATCTAAACTTCTATCTCAAATTGTCGACCTTTTGATTCTCGTTATCAATTGTTGCATCGAAAAAAACTGTGCAAAAATAGAAATGATGTAGAGTGAAAAGAATATAAACCACCAGTGAAGCAGTGATTTGTTGATCACCAAAACTTTTTTATAGCGATAATGCCGCACTGCGTCAACGGAAACACTATCAAATCAATCACATGGACTTATTTTGATGGACAAAATTGGGAGAAGCACATGATAAATAATGCTCCGACTGCTCTGTAGTTTGTAGAAAAAAAGGTTGGGACAAGAAAATCTGCAAAATAAATATGTTGGTGATAAGGTTAATTTTGATTGTTTGGTTCAAAGTGTTTTCGTGATTTTATGATAAATTTTATTCTAAGCTTCTTGCGACGTTGGAAAATGTTTGATAAACATTTTTTCTTCTTGTAGATCAAAATGTTGTTGGTCTTTTTTTTGTTTCAGCATTGGGATATTTGGAGTTGAGGATGCAAGGTTCCACACAAAAAGTTGTTCAAATTTCAGAAAAAAATAATTCTTTAGAACTTGCTGTAAATGATTTAAAAATTGTCTTCTGCACGTTGCAACATTTTTCATGTGATTTTTTTCATCCTGAATTTGATCAATCAGCACCCATCCTCTCTCTTTCCTCCATGTGTTTTCGTCTACCATAAAAATATATATTCAAAATTATGTAAATATTTGTGTTGTTTTTGTTTTTGAAATCAAATTATTTTTCAAGTTCATAACAAGTTCAAAAACTTTGATAAAAAGTTTATCGTTTTCATATTATATAAACCTGATTTTGAATCTGAAACTGTGTTTTTTTCAGAAAATGGCCCCTAGTTTTCATATGATAAAAGTTGCAATTATAACATCAATTGCGGGATCTTTTCATTTTGGATATAATTTAGTGTTAACAAATCCCTCACAAGAAGCTTTTTTGGATTTTATGAATCAAACATTTGCCAAACATTTTGATCATGGTTTGTCGGACTCAACTTTGCAGGTAGATATTATATTAAATAGATCACGGTTATTATTTTAAATGAAATAATGTTTTTCAGAATATTTGGAGTTTCGTTGTCGCAATTCTGTTCCTCGGCGCATTAGCTGGCTCATTTTCGATTCGATTGATCGCAGATTTCATGGGTAGAAAGAATGGATTATTTGTTTCAATTGGAGCTGGAATTATTGCTGCAGGAATGTCGATTTTATCAAAATTTATAGCAGTTTTTGAACTCTATGTAGCATCAAGAATTGTAATGGGTTGGTCAGTTGCAGTCAGTTTAGGATTATCAGCATTGTTTTTATCGGAAGCAAGGTAAGGGGACGTTGCAAAGTTGTAAATTTGAAAAAAAAAACGATTTCGAAAAAATGGATGGCAATTTTTCTGGATTCAGAATTAATATTCATGTGGCTTTTTTGATTTCCCAAATTGTGAAAGTTTTAAAATTATTTTGATTCGATCTCGTTATCAAAAATCTTTTTACTAGTACTTCAGTATTGAGCTTGTGGGATTCTAGGCTTGAGATTCTAGGCCTATGTCTAAGCCTAGACGTGGCCGCTTCGCGGAAGCTTGCGGTCTACACTCGCGGCAGAGCCGCTCGGAGTCAGCTTAGAAATTCAGAGCTACAGTAATCCTGACACAATGTGTGTAGATTTTTTAAGCTAAAAATTAATTTTTAAAAAGTTTCAAAATTCCAAATTTACAAAAATCCCTTGTTTGAAATCATAAAACAGCCATAAATTTTGTTTTGCAAACAAAATATTCTTGACTCTTTTTTCTTACCTCACAATCAAATACAAATTTTTAGTGACGTAAATACATATTTTTTCCATAATTTCTGATTTGTTTTCAGTCCTCGAGAAAACCGCGGAGCAATCGGAATGATGACTGGAACTTGTGTACAATTGGGAACTGTTATTGGATCCGTAATTGCAATGCCACAAATTTTCGGAAATGACAATTTGTGGTGGGCAATTTATGCAACAGAAATTGGAATAATGATTGTTTTCGGAATTTGTTTATTATTTTTCCCGGAATCTCCCGGATTTTTGATACAAAAAGGGAAACGAGAGAGAGCAATCTCGTCAATCGCCTATTTTTATCAATGTGATAGCGAAAAAGCTTTGCTGTTTTTAGAGGAGATTATAGAAGAGCAAAAGAGTTCGAAAAAGTGAGCAGATTAATGAAAAGCTTATGTTAGAAATTAAAATTTTTTCAGGAAATTCACAATGATGGATTGTATTCGAAAAGAATCACTGAGAAGTAAAGCATTTATTGGAGTTGTTGTTACGTTTGCGATGTCATTTAGTGGAGTTGCAGTCATAAATGCGTTTGCTTTTGAGATTTTGAGAAATACTGGGCTCACACAACTTGAAGCATCTTTGGCAAATGATGGAATTTCAGTTGTTAGCATGGTAGGTTTTAAACATCTAAATATGAGGAGGGGAAAATAATAATTTAAAATCTCGCTGAAAAAAAATTTGATCGAATCTAATTTTTAAATTTCATTTGATTTCTCGAAAATTCGTGGAAACTCAGAAATTTAATTTAGAAATTTAAAAAATTTGATTTATTTTACAAAATTTTTTCGGCAGTTCGTAGATAGACTGAGATTCCAAAACCAAGAATCCAACAAATTCCAGCTCCCAGAGCCAAATAACACGAATATCCAGTCTGAAAATTCCAGTTTTTTCTGTACAAAACCGTTTTAACTAACCGAAAAAGTGTCTCGAGGTCCTAAAACATAACTTGGAGCATCTGCAATTGTCAAAATGAATGCTGAAATTTCGCAAATCGCTAAAACCAGCATGTTTATTGACATATAAGTAAAGAAACTTTGAGCCGGTTCAGCTATTCCCAATTTTTGGCATTTGCGGGAGTAGAAAAATAGACGAATCAGCATAAAAAATGGGACGAAACTTATGATAAATGCAATATTCATGAGAAGTGAGGCAAAAATCGCCCAGCCTGGACATTGCTGAAATAGTTGTTTTTGTGTTAGAAAATTTTTTTCTGATTATTAACATTTGAGAATGTTTTTTTACGTTTTCTGAATTGTTAGAGCCACTTTTTCTTTTTAACTAGACTTTTTTTTAGAAAAACAGTCCCAAAATTGTCAGCTGAAATGCAGTGCTCAAACATTTTGAGTTTTGCTGAAACAATTTGAAAATTTTGGATCTAATCATATGTTCGAATTTCAAGTGAATTATGGCTGTAAATTTGAAAATATTAGCCAGATTTTCAAAATTACTCACTATGAAAGATATGCATAAAAACACAATTCCATAATGATTATGGAAAAATGTAGAATTCGGTTGATTTGGATACATTGGATAATCTTCATTAAGCCAGGAAGTTGTGAAGACTGAACTCAAAGTTAGTCCAAGACCAATTAATGAGAAACAACCCAAAATAATTCGAAAAATCAACATTTTTTCGAAATTAATTCATTCATCGAAAAAAAAGTGATTATCAATACATATTTGTTCATTCTTATCAAAAATGACTTTTAGTCTTCAATATCATCAGATCCTATACCCAAAATGAGTTATGACGAGGAAAAATGTTTGAATTTTCTCATTTATATTACTCGAACCCTAGACTTTCCAAAAAAAACCAACTTATCTGTTATAAATCAAACATGTTCTACGTCATAATTCTATCTGGAGGTCAAAAAACCGGTTAAAAATTATCTTAGAGTTTGGGTGATTGAACAAGTTTTACCTGCTGATCGAATCTGGATTAATTTATGACGTGGCAAATGTTTCTAGTTTTTTCAGAGAAAAAATTGTTATTGAACTTTCCATTGTGAGCTATGAAATAACCACTAATCCAATGTTTTATGTAATCATGTTATCTATTCTCAAAAACAAAAGATTACGGTGTATTTTCGTAGCATGTGATCATAAAACAAGATTGTAGTTTAGTTTTGTAAAAACAAATACTACTCATCCAGCAAGGAAAAATCCAAAAAATCAAAAGTCATTTTGTTGCAGATCTCATCAATATTAGCGGCTTCAATTGTTGATAGAAATGGTCGAAGACCATTATTACTCATCGCTTTTTCTGGAATTCTTCTCTGCAATTTTGGAATTTTCGGACTCATGTATAGTTTTGACAAATATCATTATTCAATTCTCGGTTTCATTTTGATTGCATTCATCTCAATTTTCACATTTTTCTTTGCTATGGGACCTGGGCCATTGTGTTATTTTATAAATGCCGAATTAGTAGGACAAGCTGCAAGAAGTGCTGCGCAAAGTTGGGCAAGTGTTATTCAAATGTCAAGGTATATCTGAATTTTCCTTGTTACATAATCAAAGATTATAATTTTCAGCCGTTTTGTACTTGTTACCGCATTTCTTCCAATGAAAAATCAACTTGGTGAAGCGTGGTCTTATCTCATTTTGTTCATCCTTCCTGTTTTTGTATCACTTTTGTATTTATATTTCAATCTCCCAGAAACTAAAAATAAAAATCCATCGGAGATCGACGAAGAAATTCAGAAACTTCCAAAGTTTCGAAAACATTAGATTTTGTGATTATTTTTGAATTTATTACGGGTTTTTCAATAAATTTTTGAAGTTCTAAAATTTTTTATTAAAGGAAAGGAGAAAAAGTAAAACACAACAAGATAAATATGAGATCAAAGAGGTGAAAATACAAAGAAGAAAAATGATAGAGGTATTTGAGAACACAGAAAGAACGTATTATCTACATCAAATTAAGAATTTTGGCTAAATGTGCTGTTTGTAATCGATGAGCTTTGAAGTGTTTTCGAATCAATTCCTCATTTTCATCAATCAATTCCATGTGATTTTCTTTGCTATATATTTTCAAATCTGTTGGTAGAAGTTCTCCAGATATTCCAATTTTCATTTTGGCGATTAGTTTATCTTGAATCTCTTCAAAATATTCGTCCGATGAATGGATAAGATTTGATAATTCGATCTCTTCCGATGCCTCATCCCACTAGAAAAATTCACGATAAATATTTAGCAAAAAAAATATTGTTTTTGAAAATAAATCGGATTTGGGAATCATTTGAGAACAACAAAATGATCTAAAATAAAAACCACAAAACAACCAAAAATTAGAAAACAAAATCCGGATTTTGAGCAACTCACCACTTTACAATCATTGCCACAATTATCATCCAAACAGCAAAATTCTTCAAATAACTCGGTTGGTTCACAACTTGTCGCATCTTCACAACACAATTTGGCTATTTTTTGAACACGTCTTTTCTCAGAATCTGAAACAAAAAAACATGTTGTATTAATCACAAAGTGCCGATTTACAGTCCATTCAGTCCTTCAAAAAATATACAACCGCGTACTTTTTTTTTGTTTGCGATTCGGGCGGAGGCCTTTTGTATGTAAGTACAATGAGTAATTTATGAGAACTACTTCTACTACTTACCTACCCAAAAAATAAATGTATACGTCATTGAACGTTTTTTCTTGGTTTTTCAATGCAAATATTTTTTCAAAGTTTACTCTGAGGTGAGGTGAGAAAAGGCCTGGAGAATGTCGAAGTTTTTGAGATCTGACACACACTCTGCGGTTGGAAAAAATTGCGTCTAGTTTATTTTTTTGCAGATCAAGACTCTGAATTTTTCCCAGATTCCACTTACCTTCCAAATCGCATCTCATCGAAGAGTGGAAGACTTTACGGCAATGTCTTTTCATATAATATCCAGTGATTCGAGTTTCACAGGCAACATGTTTCATTCCCAATCCAAGCCTCTTATCCAATTGTTCGGCAGTCGCACGTCCCAAAACACTTGTCATAATCGAGGACAAAATGATAACGGTGGACAAGAAGAATGTTACAGTAATCCTCATCAGAAAAATAGGAACTCGAAGATGGAACAAATGCAATATGCGAAGAGCCAAAGCAAAGGGGCGGAGTCTGGAAGAAAAAAACAATAAATTTGGGAGAAAAGGAGGAGAGATGTAAATAAAATAAAAATACAAATATTAAAATGAAATGATATTTCGAAATGACGTGTTTCCTATTATTTCTAGGTCACGTTTTTTCACGCGCAAAAAAAATAATCAACGAAAAAACAGTTCATATAAGTGCATCTCTACTTTGAGGTAAATTGAGACAACCCAAGACGAGAGAGTGTGGAAATCGAGGAGAAATTAGAGAATAAACAATAGCTCAGAGAAATAGTATGGTTACCTGTTGAGACACAGACACACACCATCAATTTTTATTGATTGCGTTTTTCTTGTTTTCTTCTTGATTTTTTTCGAATAAAATGAATTTCCGCGTCTTGTGAATTGAAGACACGTGAGACGTCCTCCCATGTGGTCTAGTGGTTAGGATTCGTGGTTTTCACCCACGCGGCCCGGGTTCGATTCCCGGCATGGGAAGCTTATTTTTTTCTCTTTTTTTACAAATTAATTTTGATTTTTTTGTAGAATGGAATTCGAAACATTGATAAATCCACCTCAAGCAGTATTTGAACAAATTGTTCGTTGGACAGGAGAAACTGAAGATTGGGGATTTCAATTGGACGACTATCAGTTTTGGTCAACAAGTTTCGACAAATTCTGGTTGTTTACAGTGGTCGAAAAAGGTTAGTTGTCTTCCTTATTTGGTCAATCAAATGACCCTTATCCAAACACTCGGAAAGGACAATACACAAAAAAATGAAGAAAATACTTGAAAAAAATATAGATCAAATGACAGGTGAGATTTTAACAACAAAGAAACGAAATGATGCAGATGAAATCACCTGTAATTCCATGAATTTTCAAGTTATGAAAGAATTTTTATTTTGATCTCAAATAAAAATAGAAAAAATAAAGTATTCGAAATCAGAAAATCAGAAAAAAACTTTCTCAGGGACTACAAATCTCGTTGCTTCCCTTTCTTTGGCCCGTTGGGATGTGCCAAACGACACTCCACTTTATTCCATCGGATTATTCTATTGTCTTCAAAAATACCGTGGACAATCTCACGGAAAAGTTCTTTTTCAAAAAGTTATGGATATTGTAGGAAATGAGAATGCAACTTTAACTGGAGGTATCTTAGAGTTTTCATTGGAAATTGAAAAATTAAATTTTTATAGTTGTAAAGATGGCTGACAAATATGCATCTGTTTTCGGTTTCGACAAAGTTGCCGATTTTTGGCATAACTTTAGTTCTATAAAAATTGAGAATTTAGTTATCCCAGAAATTGTTGATCAGAACTACGGGACAAAGGTAAGGTTTTTATTGGTAAAAATTAGAAATTCAGATTTAAGATCTGACGAAATTGGTCAGGTTTTTATTTTATTTCTTCTAGAATTGGTCCGATGTTGATCAAGACCTTCTTCATGCTTATGACTCTACAATTTGCATTAGAGATCGTCGGAAAATTCAAACAGCTTGGTTCAATATGAAAAACACCTTCACAAAAGTGGTTTTCAATATAAAAACAAATCAAATCGTTGGTTATTCAACAATCCGAATTGTCTCTAAAAATAAATTATCAGTAGCTCCATTTTACGCTGAGAATCTAGAATCTGCAAAAGTTCTCTTAGCCGCTCTTCTTCATCATATTCCACTTGTCTCATCATATGCGTCAATCGGGTTTTTGCATCCTGCAATTAATCAAAACGTCATTCCGTGAGTCATATAGCGTTTAGAAACTTTTTGAAAATTAATTTTTTGTTTAACAGACTTCTCGAATCTTTTGCCAAAACTTCTGGAGATGTTCAAAGTGCTCCTTTCATCAAATCTCAATTCACAAAAAAATTCCTTGATTCACCACATGAAAAAGTGTACTCAATTACTGATTGTGCACACCAATTTGTATAAGATTTTATTTTTTAATGAATAAATTATGAGATTTTTGCTATTTTGGAACTTTTTAAAGCAGGTGGAAAATTTATTTGGGTTACTGTAGATTTGAAAATTAAACATCCGGCTTGAAAACGGTCTAAAATAAATGTCTAGACAACATTTCACCGAAAAACTCAAATTGTAATCATGTTTAAAATTTTTCAAAGAACATTTCAAAAATTCACAAGCGCTTTGTAAAGTTTTGTTTCGATTTTTCGTTCGTAAAATTGACCTTGATTCCCACCTTCTCATATCTATTCAGTAAAAAATTCGATGTCTGTAGGACGAATTTCGTACTTGATCTTAAGCAGAAACCCGAAAAACTAGAGTGTAATTTTTTTGACTCATTTTCCACCTGAAACCAATCATTAGTCTTTCGTATTAAATCATAGTTTTAGCCCACAAATTAATTGCATAGCTTATCGCGAGAACAAAAATTTGATCCCAATTTTTGTCTAGTATTTTATGTTTTGAGAGCTTGATCTGAAAAGTATATTTTTGAAGTTCAAACATTGTCAACTCTAAAAATTGTCTAGTTTGGTAGTAAATAGACAAGAACCTTATTTTTCTTAAATTAAGAAACAAGCAATAAATTTTATCATGAAGGTTCTTTAAAATTAACAATTATTTAACAAAAAATGTGAACATTTTACAGTAGAGGATAATTTGGTACATGTTAAATTATAAAAAATGCACTGAACTTTCAGAGTGACGTAAAGAGACATCGGGTGCAGAACTTGTTTGAAAGTATTTACGAAATGACAAGTTTGTGATTCTTGTCAAAAACCAAACCTTTTGAGTATTTGTTTTAAATTCTGATCGACCCTTCTGAACAGCACTGTAAAATCGATAAAGGAAATCACATAAAATTTAATTCAGCCAAACATGTACTGTAAGCATGAAGTCTCAGAAGTTTGAAAATTTTCTGGGCTGAGAAATTAGGAAAATTTCCATTTCCCGATTACCAGTTTAGTTCCGCTGAACTTTTTTCCATAATTTTAGTTTCAGATCAAAAACATTTCGGGTTCATGATTTCAAAACCAATCGTTTTTTTTTTGACTCTACGACTTGAAAAAAATAGCCTTGTGATTAAAATTCAATTTTGAATTTTTATGATATTGAGTGAGACACGTTTTCTTCCATCTGATTTTCGCAAGATACCTCTTCAAAACTGTGAAAAAATGAACCCATCTCTAATCTCGTTATATTATTTTTCTACTTCCTTTCTCATTGTTTTGCAGAAATTTTCAAAATGTCTACGACAAAGAACATTTCAAACTTCTTTTACGTCATGGTGATTAGATTATTTTTAATTAATCGGATAAATAGCACGGAAATTGAACTTTTAATATTCTGTTTCATTAATCGAAATAACTTATTCTAACTAATACGGATTATAAAAATTATTCGGTTCAATTTTGAAAGGATTAACTAATTTTATTTAATTTTTTGTCGAAGCTTCGACAAAACGCATTGAGCAAAAAGCTAAAAATATATATCATAACAAAGACTATTTTTTTCTGATTTCTGTTATATCTAATTACTTGTTTACATGTCTGTGAACGTGCAGAAACTAATGAACACTTTACTATAATTATTATAACAATTCTGTTAAGAATCTAGATTAAAACACAAAATAGATTATACGCACGTATATGAAAATTTGTGAACTTGGGATTAAAAAGACTTATTGGCTTCCTCCTTTTTCTTAATTCTTTGAAAATAAAAAGCTTTTTTTCATTTTATGATACCTGAATCATTTGAGATCAAATACTTAAAATTCCGAAATATATATCTCCACAAAATCTGCAAAGCAGAGCAAAACACAAATTGATCTTAGCACCCTTTACCTTTACAACTCCTTAAGAATATTTCAAATCTAGTCTTACGGTACATTATCCTCGTTTAATCTGAGTTTTGATTGTGTTGTCAACAAATTATTTAGCATCAAAAACAGAATCCGATTAAAATCAGTTTTGTAATCTCTAACTAGAACATGCAAATATTTGCAAAAAAAGCGTATTATAAAATTGTAAACTAAATGGTCACATCTTGAAGTTTATTTTCAAAATTTGAAGTTTAAGGGAAATAGAGATAACAATTTGGAATATCTAAGATAGGATTCGAAATCATTTTAAAAGCACTTTAAAGCATCCAAGTTACAAATTTTGAGCAATTTTTCAACTTCGCAATCAAAAATATAAACGAAAGCATTGTGATCTATGAAAGATTGAAAAATAAGACTTTTGACTACAATTTTTGGTTCTCAAATTTTAGAAAATCCGATGAAACAAGAATTGTGATCTTCCAACTATTTATATTTTGAGAATAGTTTTTATTTGAAAAACAGACTTGTTACATAACGAAAAGTTTTTTTCAAATGTGTTTCAAAATAATTTTTTCTTAAATAAAACTGTAGACGTTGATCATTCGACCAAAACTCAATTCTCAAAAAAATATCTACCAGGAACCCTATCAACAACAAAATAATTATTATATTAATCATATTTCAAAACTAATTCTAATTCTAATGTAAGTTTTCGGTTCCGAGAAAACTCGACTTCCTCTTTTCTTTTTATTCCATAAATATAATCATTGCACCCGAGATTTTGTTCCATGCACAAACTAATCTCAAATATTAGTCTACTGCACTGCAAATTATCATTTCCGCGTAAAGACCTATAATCCGAAGCTGTCTATCTTTTCTCCTCCTTTTTTTCAACAAAAACAAAAGTTCAAGATTGGTATTGCTGCACACGCATATTCCTTCTCAGACTCCTCCCTATTTCTGCGCACATTATTTTTAAGCTCAAAATCAGTGTGCTATGTTGAGCTGCTTCCGCATTTTGTTCAAAGTTTAGACCAAAGCATGCATTTGCTCCTTTCCCATAATTATATTTACACCTGCCTTGATTTAGTCACCTTTCGAGTGAGTAAATTGTTTTACTTGGTTTTTTCAGACGCATGTATCACACTTTTGTAGACGATTTTGATCAATCGACAAACCTGCCGGAATTTGTGAGTTTTTGAAAAAATCGTTTTGAAGAGTTATTTAAAATAGTTCAACCCAATTTTTTCTGGAACCAATCGAAATTGGCCCCAAAAAAACCTAAACTAGATATGTCAAGGTGTTCTCGAATTCCAGACCAATTATTCAAATTTCCACTATCCCTTAACTTTTGCTTTTACCTTAAACGTAACGCGTTATTCAGAACCTTGAATCGTCTTCTATTTCAACTTCCAAACAACAATGTCAAGTTTGCACACTGGAAGCTCACGGAATGCATTTTGGAGTCATGGCGTGTCGACCATGCGCCGCATTTTTTCGTAGAATTGTTGTACTAGGTCTACAATATACGTGTATTCAAAATAGTTCAAAATGTAATGTGACTGGAAGAGGCCGAAATGTTTGCAGAGATTGTCGATATAAAAAATGCCTTGCTGTTGGAATGACAACTGATAGTGAGTTCCAAATGAATTTAGTTGAACAGAGAAGATTTTACATGATATTAACATTGATCTTCTATAAAAGGTCATTCCACCTCCCTCCAAGTTTTAAAACCAATATATTTTTCCCACGATTTTTGGTCGGGTCTCAAACATCGTGATAACATCAAGTGAAAAAATACTGGGAAAAATTCAAAATTTAATTTTAAAAAAAAATCAATTTCAGACCAAACTTTCGATTAAAAAAAATACATTTCTAGATTTCTGAAATTGAAAAAAAGTTGACATAGTTATTCTTCAAAATGGAGAAATGTAATTCTTATTTGAATATTTCTAAAAATTTTCACGCTAGATTCTCAAAATCCCCTGTTAATTTTTGAAAAATATTTTTAGAACTTTTCTTTTTTTTATTTTCAAATAAAATATAATAAGCCAAAAGCACTCTACTATATAAATAGGTAAATAACAAGGTTACACCTTCTCCCTTTTCAATTTTTAATTAACCCACAATTATATTCTATAAATCTCCCAAACGTGGGAGTTTGAAAATTGGCACCTGTCCTCCTTGTTTTTACCAAAGATCTCTGAACATATTTTCAGATGTTCAATATAATCGAGATTGTGCGAAAAAAATTAAAAAAGAGAAAAAAACCAGAAAAATTGTTGGAAAAATGGAAGCAAGAAGTTCGCAAAGCTATTATAGTGATGAGAATCCACAATCTGAAGATTCAACATCAGCGGCTGAAGATTATCCAAGTCGAGAATTGAATGATGAACAAATTGATGAGATTATTCAAGATATTCGAAATCTATTCATCGAATATATTCCACCAAAATTAGAATATATAAGTGCTAGAAATCAATTGGAAAGAATGACAAATGCTTTGTTATTCTACAGACAAAACCAAAGACCAGCTGAACATTTGACTGTAATTTTTTAACTTTTTTGTTCAAAAAACAATTTTGTTTTTTTTTTCAGTTTGTTGAAAAGATCAATTTCTCTACTGATTCTGAATTGTATTATACAAAAAGATGTCAAAAATTCTCAAAATGGGCAAGATGTATCGATTTCTTCGATCAGATCCCTGAAGAAGATAAATTATGGATTGTTAAAGGATCTTTCACAATTTTCAACAGTTTGGAAAGATGTCAAATGACTAGTAGAGTATTTGGCGAATCGATTTTGACAGAGCAAAAGTATATTTTCTCAAGTTATTGTGCTTGCAACATGGAAACGGTGATTATTGAAACAGCGACAGCTGCACAAACTGAACAAGCTGATAATTATATTAGAACGTGAGTTTTGCAAAAAAAAAAATTATGTTGAAATAAGTTTTTTTGCAGAGCATTTTACGAGCACGTCAAGGCGAATTTTGATGAGATTATAAGACCATTATTTGGTTTAGCATTATCCGATGTGGAAACTGCATTTATGTTATCTCAATGTATAATGTATAATAGTGAGTGCAGATGAGAAAAATAACATTAAAAAATGTTCTTTGCTTTTTTTCTGAAGAGAGTGTTTTAAAAAAATTTTCTTCAGTAGAAAAACTGCCAGTACATCTCAACAGAAAATTCGAAGATTTGCGAGAATCTGTATCAAATAATCTGCATGATTATTACAATGAGCATAAAATAGTGAATTATGCGGATCGTATGACCAGAATTATGAATATTGTGAGATCCATAAAGCGGATATATATGGAACGACAACGAAAAATTGATATGATTCGACTTTTTGATATCTACAAAGTCTCGGATAAAAAACATGATCTTTATTGCACTTAAATGAACTTCTATTTTAATAATAAAGGACGTGTTTCATAGTATTCTTTCAGTTTTGGATAATTTGAAACGTTTTCGAAGAGTTTTGCAACTAATGGATAATCTGAGCCAATAAAATCTGGTTCAAAGTTTAGAATCGATGTGAAGGTTTCAAAAATAAATAAATCTGGCCAAGTAATACCGCTTGAAATAAGGAAACCTGAAAAAAAGATAAGAAACATTATCAGTGATGTCACATTTTTAAAAAACACAATTTGGAAAAATTCAAAAAATAACCCACCACTCTCACTGTCTTTAAGAGATTTTTCCATGCATTCAAAAAACTTTTTACGCGCTGGCAACAAACAAGATTGCTTCAAAGCCTCTCGATCTCCTTCAATACCATATCCAAATGCGACCAAACCCCATGGTTTCATTTCGCTCAAAAAATCCTTGAACAAATCTCCAAATGCATCAGCCATCGCCTCTTCTTCGGCTGTTTTTCCAGCGTAGCCAAATTTTTTGGCAAGATATCTGGCGACGGCGAAGGATTGTGGGATTTTTTGAGTTTTTTCCTCAATGATAACTTCGAGGACTGGCATTTTTCCAAAGGGCATGAAGCCGGGAATATTTTTCTTCTCGTCAGCCCAGTCAACGAATTCATAGCGAACATCTTCGAATTCAACATCGGCTAGGTGGAAAAGCTGGTAAATGATGAATGAAAACTTTCGTTAATCAACAGAACTGCAAAACACCGCAATTCTCAAACTCACTGCTCTCGAAGCCTCTGCGTATCCACGAGCATTGAAATAATGAAGTCGATATTTTGTCATGGCAAAAAATGTGCGACAAACGTAATATGATTGATTTCAATATTTGCTCTCATTTTATACCATGTGAGAGAAAAGGAAAAATTTTTTGACCTCGGTGCAAACGATCTTTTTTGTTCAATTTTTTTAGCTTAACTTGATGGATGATGCAAAAGCATTTCGAAATTGAAATTGATGAATTGATCTTACTTGGTTTAATGAACTTCATTAATCCCTATTCAATTCCAGAAAAAAATATGAATAGCTATAATTTACCGCCGATGATAGTTCATTTCTTATTTCTAGACTAAAGTGTATGTTATTTTTTCGTTGATATAAAGTACGTTTGGCGGAGGATACTACAATATTTAATATAAAAATCTATTCCGGAAATCACTATTTTCCATACCAGACAAAATGGAACTCGATGTTTTGTTCTTTGTAATTTTTCATGGATTTATTTCGACTTGTGGACTTTTTTTCAATATTTGTCTATTTTATACAGCATTGTTTTATTCACCAAAATCTATGCGAAGTTATAGCATTTTGATTTTGAATTATTCAATAACAGATTTTCTTGCCTGCGCTGCAGACTTATTCCTTCAACCTCGCCAAATTCCAACAGGTTTTTCGATTGGAGTTATAAGCAATGGACTTTGTCGACTTTTTAAAAGTGATACAATTTGTTATTTTGGTTACAGTAATCTTCTTCATCTAATAACACATACTCAATGGTCCCTACTTTTATCATTTTGTTTTCGTTATTATGTTTTATATCGTCCAGCTCCTTCTACCAGAAATATCTTGCTTTTGATATTTTTTATATATCTCCCATCGTTTTTTCAATTAGTGAGTAAACTCGTAAAACACTTTTCTCATATTTTTTTCAACATAGATCTCATTTATGTGGGCGCAAGATGATTCAGAAAAAGTTAAAGAAATTATAAATCGAAAGTTTCCGGATTATAACCTCACTGGTCAAATAGTTGTTGGTCACACTGATATTCGAAACTTTGCCGCATTATACACCATTTGTCACATTACAATTCCAATAACTCCAATCTACATAACTATTTTATATTTGCGAAAAAAGATTTTGAATCATCTAGAAGAATCAAGAATTCACATGACTCCTGATACTTTATCAATGCATAATCAATTACTTCGAGCTTTGACAATTCAAGCTTGTCTTCCATCATTTTTTTGGATTTCTGTTGTAGCATACCTCCTTTCACAATTTAATATTTACAACAGTCCGAGTTGTGAATATTTAATATTCACATGTGTCATGTTCATTCCGATTTTATCTCCACTTGTCTCACTTTACACTATTCGACCATATCGACAACGAGTTTATCGATGTATTCATCAAAAAAATGCACATGTTCATGACAGTCACTTTGAAGAGACCAAAAATTCACAAGCATCAAAACCTTAATCTTTTTAAATTATTTCTGACGAGATATGTTTGAAAAACTATATTCATAAATTTTATTGATTTTCTACCATTCAATAAAATCGCCCAGTGGACAATTCGTATAGAAATATTGTCATTCCAAAAATAAAAGAACCCCTGTTTGAATTGGCGCTCACGTACAGAGACTTAAAAAAATGACGTCACACATGCACAATAGTCAGCGTGTAAATTTCGCATTTTATTTTTCAAATAGACTCCAAAATTTCGCGAAGTCAATGAAGGTCAAATCTCACCTGTTAGTTTTGTTCCTCCCCCCCCCGCCCAAACCTCAAAATAAACTAACTTGACTGGCCCGTTCCGTGAGAATTTGTTGATATCTTCGAATGTCCTGTCCAAACGAAACATCTTCTTGTTCGAAAGCCTGAAACTTCTACATTCTTTTTTTTTTCAAAATTTTCGCCTATTCTTAAACTTACATCAAAAAATGAAAATTGTGGATTTGATAGGCCCACTGCATTCTGTGACTGTTGTGTCTGAAAAAAATAAGAAAATTAAAAAATGTACCAAATCACCCCATTAATAACTTTTTTCTGCGCTGAAAAAAACCACTCAAAAACCAGAAAAAAAACAAAAAATAAAATTGTCGTACAAAAAAAAATAAAAAAGAAAAACAACGATACTCCGCGTGCACGTTGTTTAGTTTATTTTGTTGTTTTTTTGCAGGGTAGACGAGAGAGTGTGGGAAATGGAGAGAGGGTTAGAGAGAGAGAGAGATAGAGATATGTTTTTTATTTGAGAAGAAATTATTGATTGAACGTTTTTTTTCGAACTGAATCATTTTTCTGTTTTTTTCAGCGCAGAAAATGTTATTTATGGGGTGATGTGTTATTTATGGGGGGTGATTTGGTACATTTTTTAATTTTCTTATTTTTTCAGAGACAACAGTCACAGAATGCAGTGGGCCTATCAAATCCACAATTTTCATTTTTTGATGTAAGTTTAAGAATAGGCGAAAATTTTGAAAAAAAAGAATGTAGAAGTTTCAGGCTTCCGAACAAGAAGATGTTTCGTTTGGACAGGAGATTCGAAGATATCAACAACTTCTCACGGAACGGGCAAGTCAAGTTAGTTTATTTTGAGGTTTGGGGGAAGGGGGGGGGGAACAAAACTAACAGGTGAGATTTGACCTTCATTGAAAACTATTATGTAAAGTTTTTAATTCATAATTACTATTGATGTTAAAGGAAAGTTGTTTATAAATTACTATGTTTGAATCATTAGATGAAGCTTTGAATTACACTTGATGGTATATCAGCTCCAGATTTTATTGAAAAACAAACTATGAAATATTTCATAGGTAGATTAATTTTTTCATAGTTTTATGCACGCGATTTCCAGTTTGTTTTGAATTTATTTATTTTTCTTTTATAATCTATGTCTCATTAAACTTCACAATTTGTATTCCCAGGCGTAACTTTTTTGAAAGAAATATTTTTTTTCTCACGTCAGCTTAGAATTAGCTGCGAAAAATAGGGTTTTCTTCAAAATTTCGAATTTTTGAGGATTTTTCTGACAGTTTCGCCTAGAGGCACCGCCCCTAGTCAAACAAATAAACATTCAATTCTTTATATAACTATTTTCTGTGAAATAACTACTATTTTGTATCGCATTTTTCGAACTGCTACAAGTCAACCATTTTCTATATGGGGTAACATAATACAAATAAATAATTGGGGAAAACACTGGAATTAGAGAAAGAAATGCAAAAATTGAAAATTCAATAATGGGATGTCTATAAATTCCCAAAAGTTCAAGACAAAAAAGATTACCCCCAAACATTAGAAAAAATGGGAGAATTGATTGATAAGTTAGAACTCGCAATAATTGATGATGCAATTCTTTTGTGTGTTTTCTCAGTCAAATAATTTGTAGATGTCTCAAGACAATGAATTATTTTCGAGCGAATGAAAAGAATCGAGCCATATATTGGAAATATTGGAAGTGTCATATATAAAATTGTATACATTGAGTAAGGTGAAAATATATTTATATTTCCAGTAACCATTGATAAATCAAAATCGTATTCCGGAAATTTTTGGTGAACCATTTTAAAAATATATTCAGGATCGCCTTGTGAAAAAATGAATGTCACCTGAAATTGTTCAATTCAAACCCCGTGCAATAAATTGTTCTTTACTAACAAACTGTATGAATGATGGTATATAAACCAGAAAAATAACTCCAAAAAGTCTTCTAGCTTTTGGAGTAGAATTTTTCAAAACAAACAATCTATAGCAAAATGAGAGTAGGAGACACCATTGAGAATGCATGAAAAAATGAAGCATCATACTGTAACCAGCATAGCAATATTGTGGACCGAAATAAATACAAGGACCATAGGAAACATGAACAAGAGTTCGGTCAATTGGAATAACTCGTTGTTCAATGAAAACTGAGAGAATCGCTGCTGCCAAATCAGTAATTCCAAAATTAACTATTAAAAATGAATAAGTTTTGATAGTCGATGGTGATTTTGTGATAGAAACATAAAGGAGAATCAGATTCAGAAGAATTCCGAAAAAACCAGCAATACCGTGAAATATGTGAAAGAAATATTTGAGGAAAAGTTCCATTTTTCGCGTAGACAAAATCTAACAAGTTAGATAGCAGACTTTTTATATTAGTTTTTACACAAATATTTTCCATATAAAGTTCAATCGTACTTTCAGTGATTGAATGAATTTTGATTTGATTGTTGTGAATAGATTTGCACTGATTTTGGAAAACATTCGTCGATGTAAAACATACGCCCACAAAAATTTAGAGAGTTTATTCGAGCCCTCGAGCAGCCAAGGTTTGACCAGTTAATATAAGAAAATCACACACGGGAAAGTTACTTGTGGTCAATCAGCTACTAGCCAAAAAACATGCTTAAACATAGTCTCCTTGACACTTTATCTACATATTTTTGTTAACAGAATTGTTTATTATTTTATTCACAGAAATAATAAATTATTTGTGCTCAGGAACAATTAATCCTGGTGGAGTTGCACCAATTGTCATACTTCCACCAGCTCCCGATGGATGAACTCCTGGCGTATAAACAATTGTGGTCTGCATGTGTTGTGGGAATTGAACCATTCCTGGTTGGAAACTCATTCCACTTGCAAATTGTTGTTGAGGATTTGGAGCTTGAATTGGTGGTGGAACAATTGTAGCTGGTGGCGGAGGAGGTGCGACTTCAACTGGTGGATCAGGTTTCTTGTCGTTTTCTTGAAGAAGTGGAATTTTTTGAGTTGCGATGAAGATCTTTTGGTTTTTCTTAGAAAATGAATGATGTTTCCAGGAAAGAATTGCAAAACGAGTTGATGAATTGAGGAACATGGCAATAAGAAGGAAAAGAGACATAAATATACGAATTGTGTCCATTGTTAACATTTCAATCGATTGGGCTCGATAGAAGACTGTCTTTTCAGCATCGTCAGTCCAAAGATATGGGCAGAACAACTCAGTGATTTTGTAGTCTGAAAGTTTAAGAGTTTTGCACGGATTTTAAAAGAAATCTTTTTCTACTCACAAAGTTCAAACCAAACGGGGATATTCATGAGAATAACAAAACCAGCTCCAAATCCTAGACGACTTCTTGCATCATAAATGACTGGATCAACTGCGATATTTGCAGCAGCATCGGATTTTTTTGGTTTTGAGCAAATGAAACCAACACAGATTGACTAGAAGAAAGCCATTCACAATAGTCAAAAACTTAGTAACCACTTACCACCAAAAGTAAAACCAAAACCGCAATTGTTGAAAGCATGAAACAGAAGAACAAAGCAGCCGCTGGGAGTTGATTGAATTTCGAAAACACCAAAGTATATGATCCAGAGAGGAGAAGTCCAATTAGAAGAAGTGGACAAAATGATGGCCACATTGATCCCATTTCAAAATTTTGACGCTTTCTAGCGATCACAATCATTCCAGACAAATATATAACCGAACCGATTGAAACAATAACAACAGTTGCCATGTAGAAAAAATTATAAAACATCAAGAAGGTCATATAGCTGAAAATAATCATTTTTTGAGACAAGATCATAATTTGTAATCTTACAATGTTCCATAGGCACCTTGAAGTGTTCCATAAAGCGCACAAGCCATTTTGAAAATCGATGAGATTCCGAGCGGGATGTAAACCACAGTCAAGAAACATTTTGTGATATCATTTTTCATTTTAAAACTCAAAATCACGAAAATGGCAACCAGCAGAATTTCAATAGTTCCCAACCCGGCACCAGGAATTCCTTTAATCAAAGTTCAAAATTACAAATTTAAAATCAAATCATTCAACAAACGCACCTCCATAAAAACTTTTCTTGGTATAAAGAGCATCTGGAAAATCGCAAGTAGCCAACTTCTTCTTTTTAACTTTTGTCACATTGCAGAATATTTCGGTTAAAAGAGGCAACCCCGGAACAGGGTTCGAGTCCATCGACATTTTTCAGCCAAAATGTGAAGGTTTATCTGAAAATCGAACAGCTGAAACTTGAGGTTGTCAAGGTGATTCAGGTGGTTTTTTGAATGTGTTTATTACAATTCTAAATGTGTGATTAAATTGGTTTTGAGTCGCGAGTTTTTTCTGGAACAGCTGAAACTTTTGGATACTGTAATGACGTTTTCAGATAAGATCTATATCAACTCAAAATTATTATGTATTTATTAAAATTAAGACACATTTTCTATGATTCTTTATGTCTCTTTTCCTTTCTTATCACCTTGTTTCTGTGTGACCATAAACAATTCTCAATTCTCGCCACAATTTATTTTCCAAAAACATTTTGAATGTCGGTTTCTTACGATTTCACCGATCGCCGTTATTTAGTAACCGGAGCAAGTGCTGGAATTGGTCGAGGAATTTGTCTTGATTTAGCTAAAGCTGGAGCACAAGTTTTTGCATTGGCAAGACATCAAGAAGCATTAGATCAACTTGTTCAGGAATCAGCGCAATACGTAAGCTTTTTAAAAATAAACTTATCAAACTTGAGATTATTGTTTTCAGAAATATAAAATAATTGCAATAATTGGTGATGCTGGATCATCTCAAGAAGTTTTGGAATCTTTAATTTCTCCGATTCTTCCACTTGATGGACTTATAAATAATGCTGGAATTGCTAGAAATGCACCAATTGGTGAAATAAAACAATGGCAAATTGATGAGTTAGTCAATTTTTTCAAGTTTCAACAAAAATTTATTAAAAAATCTTGTAGTGTTTACGCAGTGAATGTCCGTGCTCCAATTATTCTTTCTCAATTGGTTGCAGTTGATTGGATTGCGAGAAAATTCCCAGGAGTTATTGTAAATATGTCTTCTCAATCAGGAATGCGGCCACATGAGGATCATATCGTGTATTGTAAGTTAAAAATTGGGTTCAAAGCGAAATTATTTTTAAAGGTTCATCCAAAGCGGCTCTAGAAATGGTCACCCGAACTATGGCTCTTGATTTAGGAATTCACAATATTCGTGTAAACAGTGTTAATCCTACAGTAGTCTGGACTGATATGGCTAAAGCGGTAACCAAATTTTGTTTGAAGAAAAACAATTTAATTGTTGAATGAAACAATTTCAGAGTTGGACAGATCAAAATAAAATTGATCAAATGCTTGGCAGAATGGCAATCAAAAGATTTGCTGAAATTCAAGAAGTTGCCAATGCAACTTTGTATTTATTGTCAGATGCTTCATCTTTGACAACTGGAATGCCATTGACTGTTGATGGTGGATTCACTAAAGTTTAGGAATTCGAAAAACAATTGATTCATTAATAAATGATTTTTAATTGAACGCATAAGCGGATAATTCACTCTTATTCTTTTTTCTGGTTGATTTTTTCTCATCTCCAACTTCCTCTTTTGTTTTAATTTTTCCTCCCTGATCTTCCTTATCAGATTCCAAATCGGTTTTCGGTGCTGATTCCTCCATCATTTTTTTGACAAGCAGCATTTTTTCGATGTCGATGTCTGTTATTTCAGCAGGCTCTCCGGCAGCTTTTTCTTCTTTCGCAGGTTTCTGGAAAAAAATGGAAAGCCTTCAGAAATATTTTCATGAATTCAAACCTTTTCACAATTTTCCTTCGATTTCTTTTTCTCCGTTTTATTATTTTTCTCCTCAACTTTTTGAACTGGGCTTGGGCTTACTATTGTAGGTGAAGGTGATGCTTCACTGCTCAACTGAAATTAAAAGATCAATAAAAACAATTCCTAAATAAAACGACTCACCCTATTTGATTTTTTGATTGCTGGTTTTTTATTATTAGATGAACATTTCGTGAAACTCCACGAAAAAACAAGAAAAATGAAAATATTTATTAAATTGTTTTTGATAATTATTAGAATCATTTTAGAAATATTTTGAAAATAAGAATAACTGATTTTTTCAAAATAATTAATTTCATAGGTCACGTTTTCCTAAATGACCTAGAGAATTCAACCTGAATTTTTTAAATGTTTGGCCTCGGAGACAAAGTGATATTTATTATTTTTAATAATAAAAATGCCACTTTTTGCAATAATATCTACAGTAATCATATTCAATTTATTCCTTTTTATATGCACATCAGGAAAACAAACGGCACCGCAAAAAAATAAAATAATGAAACGGGAAAATGTGAAGAAAACTTCGAAAAATAAAAAAGTAATTAAAAAGAAATATGAAGAAATTAAAAAATCGAAAGAATCAGATTCAAATGAAGAGGAAAAAAGAACAATAAAAACTGATAAAATGACACAAAAATCGAAAAGAATGAAAAATGATGAAGAAGATGTTGAATTCAAAATTGATTTGAATAAAATTCAAAACCGAGAACCAGCAACTGATTTGGAATCTTATGAAGAAGATCATATTCGAACAAATCCTTTGTCAAAACGTAACGGAGCTCAAAAAGTAATGCTAGAAAATCCAAAAAATTACGATTTGAAATTCATGAAATTAGCGGCAGCTGGAAGTTCAAAGCGAAAACCAAATGGGAGAGTAGGTAAAGAGTTTTTGTTTCAGATATTGCTTAGGTTGAAACTCATAAATTGGTACATAAAACATTTCTAGAGCTAAAAATATTGTTTTCAGATTCTTGTCGAGCGGCTCCTCGTTTCCCTTGTGATTGTGAGAAAAAAGAATCCGTCAAAATGTACATTTAACCCGAAATTCAAGAGAACATCTTATTCTTAAATACACACTTCAATAAAAAATCTCACTTCTTCTTTTCGACTTTCTGAAAAAAAAGTTGATTTTGTTGTCTCATAAATATTCAAGCTTACCGGTGCAAAGTAGCAACTTGTTGCTCCATCCAAATTATCTCCAGTGAAAAGTGATTGTTCACCAGTTTGCTCTTTTGTTACATCAGTTACCGGCATTTTAGATTTTTCCCCCTTTGTCTTGCAATAAACTGGTTTCTTTTCAATTTTTACCATTTTCGATGGTGCAGCTCCTTCTTTTTTCTTATTGTTCATAATATTATTATTTGCATTATTATTAGTATTATTCAAAACTGGTTTCGATTCAACTTTGTATAATGGATTTTCTTCATCATCATCAAAATCATCTTTGTGTTCTTCTGCATTTTTCTTGATATTTACAACAAATTTAACATCTTCTTCGGTCAATTCTTGTTTGATCTCTTTTTCTGTATTTTGTTGTACTCTTTGTGATGTTTTTGAAGATGATGCAGAAGTTGAAAGAGATACAACTGGCTTTTTTGAAGTTGCTCGAACTTTTTTGCGATTTTTTGAAAATATTGAATTCTTCTTTTGACTCTGAAAGTAACTTTGAAATCAAAACTTGAGATAGAAACTAACGCATAGATTTGAGATATAGATTATTGAGAAAAATGTGATTATAAAATTTGTCACAAACATTTCAAATTTATTGACACAGTAGAAATAACAAAGTTCCATCAAATTTTTTCCGAGAAAAAACAGGTCACGTATATTATTAAATACAATTTGGACACATTTTCTATAATTCTTTGTCTCTCTTTTCAATTCTTATCACCTTGTTTTTGTGATCAAGAACAAATTTTTAATTTCATTTTCATTTTAACATTTTTCTAATGTCGGTTTCTTACGATTTCACCGATCGCCGTTATTTAGTAACCGGTGCAAGTGCTGGAATTGGTCGAGGAATTTGTCTTGATTTAGCTAAAGCTGGAGCACAAGTTTTTGCATTGGCAAGACATCAAGAAGCATTAGATCAACTTGTTCAGGAATCAGCGCAATACGTAAGCTTTTTAAAAATAAATTTATCAAACTTGAGATTATTATTTTCAGAAATATAAAATAATTGCAATAATTGGTGATGCTGGTTCATCTCAAGAAGTTTTGGAATCTTTAATTTCTCCGATTCTTCCACTTGATGGACTTGTAAATAATGCTGGAATTGCTAGAAATGCACCAATTGGTGAAATAAAACAATGGCAAATTGATGAGTCAGTCAATTTTTCGAATTTTCAATAAAAAATAATTTAAAAAATCTTGTAGTGTCTACGCAGTGAATGTCCGTGCTCCAATTATTCTTTCTCAATTGGTTGCAGTTGATTGGATTGCAAGAAAATTCCCAGGAGTTATTGTAAATATGTCTTCTCAATCAGGAATGCGGCCACATGAAGATCGAATAGTTTACTGTGAGTTCGGAATAAATTCACAAGTCAGGTATTTTTAATATGTTTGAATAATTCCCAGGTTCATCAAAAGCCGCACTTCAAATGGTCACTCGAACTCTTGCTCTTGATTTAGGAATCCACAATATTCGTGTAAACAGTGTTAATCCTACAGTAGTCTGGACTGATATGGCTAAAGCGGTATGAAACATTTTCAAATAAAAATGAACCGAATGTAAAATTCTAGAACTGGACTGATCAAAAACGCGTAGATCAAATGCTTGGAAAAATGGCAATGAAAAGATTTGCTGAAATTCAAGAAGTTGTCAATGCAACTTTGTATTTATTATCAGATGCTTCATCTTTGACAACTGGAATGCCATTAACTGTTGATGGTGGATTCACTAAAGTTTAATTTTAATATATATTAGTTTCACATTAGTTTCATAAAGTATTGGAGTTTGATGTTTGTAAAAGTTGATCTCCCAAATAACAGGATTTGTCCTTGTTTATCAGTTCATGATAAATTGTATCAAATGATAAGGACCAACCAGAACATCAAAAAAACAAAAGCAAAAAAGCTACATTTATATAGGCTTTTTGAAGAGGGTCAGTGAAATTTCGTGAAATTCATGTGATTTCAGAAATTTTTGTGGCAGAACTGTGATGTTTCATTGTTCTTTAAAACAGTTTGAATGAGTCTGATAATTTTTTTATTCTTATGTGTATTTAATATGTCTAATGTGTTTAGGGAATTATTTTTTGTTGAAATTTTTTTTGTAATACCCACGATTTTTCATACTCATATCTAACAATGTGTAGGGTGTGTGTGTTCATTAAAAAAATGTTTTCAAACACGTTGTCTTTCGTGTCTGCGTTTGATCTTCTTCTTCATTTGATAAAAATTACAAACATTTTTTGTTATCGCTTTTCTTCCCGGTCACAGATCAACATACCCTTTTTGATATATAAAAAATCAAACTCCCGCCCTCTTTTTCTATTACAAACCTTGTCATTTTTCTAATTAAGAATGTCGATTTCTTACGATTTCACTGATCGTCGAATTCTTGTGACTGGTGCAAGTGCTGGAATTGGTCGAGGAATTTGTGTTGAATTAGCGAAAGCTGGAGCACAAGTATTTGCATTAGCAAGAAGAGCTGATGCTTTGGCCGAACTTGTAGCACAAGGAGAGAAAGCTGGATATGTGAGTTCATTTTTAAAACATTTAGGAAATTCAATTTTTCTAGAAACACAAAATTGTTGCTGTTGTTGGAGATACAGCGTCTTCCCAAGAAACTTTAACCAATCTCATAACTCCTCTTTTCCCACTCGATGGTCTTGTGAATAATGCTGGAATCGCAAAAAATGCGCAAATCGGCGGAGTTCTTCAAAAAGATTTCGATGAGTAAGATTATTTTCAATTACCTCACAAAAAAAACATTTTTTCAGTGTTTATGCATGCAATGTTCGTGGTCCTATCATTCTCTCACAAATCCTCGCAGTTCACTGGATTGCTAGAAAACATCCAGGAGTTATTGTAAATATGTCATCGCAGGCTGGAATTCGACCACTTGAAAATCATCTAGTCTACTGTAAGTTTGTAAATATTTTGATTTAATTAGGATGAAAACCAGTATTTTATATGTGTACTTTTAATTGTCTCTGTTTACTTTTCGGATATTTTCATAAAGGTAAACTTTTTAAAGGTTCATCAAAAGCTGCTCTGGACATGGTTACTCGAACCCTTGCTCTCGATTTGGGAATTCATAATATTCGTGTAAACAGTGTTAATCCTACAGTAGTTTGGACTGATATGGGAAGAGATGTTAGTCAAATGCCTACTAGAGCATAATAAAACAAATTATATGTACATATAATATTTTCAGAACTGGACGGATAAGAAAAAAGTGGACAACATGCTTGAAAAAATGCCAATCAAAAGATTTGCTGAGATTGAAGAAGTTGTCAATGCAACTTTGTATTTATTGTCAGATGCTTCATCTTTGACAACTGGAATGCCATTGACTGTTGATGGTGGATTCTCATTCAGTTAAATATTAATTTTCTATATGTATGCATGTAAAAAATAAATAAATAAAAGTTGTGGATCGTGTGAAAATTCAGACATTTTTCGGGAGTCACTTGTTCAAAGTCACATGACCTGGGAATTCGGAAAATAATTTTGTTAAACGTGAGTTTTGGCTGTGATATAATTTTTGAAGAATTTCTCTGGAAAGTTTCATAATTTAGGTGGCCCTAATTTAGTGTAAATCGGAAAACCTTGGATAGAAGCTAAACCTGACACAAACAGCTGGACAAAGCTTTTTTTCAAAAAAATGTGCAATATTTTGAAATAGTTTTTTTTTTCCACCGTAACGATTACCTAATTGAATTTCTAAAAATGAAGATGTTGCGTAACTTCCTCTTGAAAAAGAGAGCTCGCTCCGAAAAAGTCAACATTGTATGTGCATAGTACTACCTGGGAGTGCTCTTCGGTTCTATTTCCCCTTTGCACTTTCTTCATCTTTCTTCTCCCACCCCATTATTACTTTTTTTTCAAAATGTAAACACTCTTTTTCTCATCCCTTTCGAATCTCCGTATATGTGTGTGCGCGATGACGTAACACGCGGTACGAGCGCGCGCTGGACGGAGGCGTGACCCAATGTCACGACATTGCGGTAGTAGTAGTGGTCAACTGTATGGTCATTTTTCGGGTGACGGCTCATGTTTCGTGAGAGCTTTTCCGGATTCCAGGACACGCAACAACCACAACAAGGAGTGGCTCAAGATGCCGCCCCAGGAACATCTTCAGCGCCATCAACTACTACTTTATCGCATTTTTCGACGGCATCTAATGCAACAAATACTATTTCTAATGGGGCAAGTCAACAAAGGTAAGCTGATTCTTTTTGATTTTGAAGTAACTTATAGATTTTGACTAATTGGAAAAGTCAGTGAGATAAACAATTTGAGTTCTGACAATTACGAGTTCAGAATTGAAGCAGAATATGTTTACAAATTAACTTTATTAAAGAGAAAAGCTTTCGAAGTTAATTTCATTAAAAAAAATTTTAGAACCTTGATGAAACAAAATCGAGATTTCTTAATAAAAATGAAGTTTAACCTACGGAAAAATACTATTTTCAACAACTTTTTTTGAGAATTCCCAAAAAGTTCAAAATAGAAGTTAAAACTAAATAAGTTTTCAGATATCCCAATTTGATTTACCAAAAATATTACCTAAATTTAAAAAAAATGGGTATATTCCAGTCAAGTTTTGAGAACAGTTTTCAGAAAAAATAATCTTGATCTGAATATTTCAAAATCAGAAAGTTATGTTTGGTTTTTGCCCTAATTACTTTCAATTTCAGAAATTTCTGAGAAAGATTTCGAAACGAAACATCATGAAAATTTTTATCACAAACTTCATTTAATTTTTTTTTCAAAAATCTAACTTTACCAAAAATCATTTGTTTTTTCTTGAGGAACAAGGAACTATCTTATTATTTTCAAAACATAAACAAATATTTACTTTCACACTTTCCCCCAATTTTTGAAGCAAACTTTTACTTTCACATTTCCTTTCGCCTGAAAAAGTTCTCTTATTTCATTTTATTCAAATATTCCCGTCTGTATTTACTTTTGGAAAATGAACTCGCGCATTTCGGGTCACTTGAAAAAAGAAAACGAAAAAGGAGACGAAGAAGAAACCCCCGTGTGACGTCACATACCGTATGTAAATATTATAAGAAATTAACATATTCATTTTTATATATTTGCACAGCGGATCGAATTCTAAATTCATTTCGAGAAACTTGTGTGCGAGTTCGAAATTTGACTATTTTTAGATCAACCCGGGGAGCATCGAAACAACGAAGAGATCAGATAAATGTTGAGATTCAAAAACTTCGAGATCTTTTACCACTATCCGAACAAATCAAGGATCGTCTATTTCAATTGCAAGTTATGTCACTTGGTTGTATTTTTATAAGAAAACACAGATATCAGCAGACAAGTAAGAACTTTTTTGAAATTATGGAAAAATATTACGACAATTCAAAACAATTTTAGTTCATCAACCACTTCATCAATTAACACCAATCCCACGTGGAATTGATATTTGTAAAGCGCTGCGTGGATTTATGATAATGGTGACACGTGGCGGAAAAATTCTACACGTTTCTGACAATGCCAGTGAATATCTTGGACATTCGGTGGAAGAAATTATGTGCCAAGGAGATTCGATTTATGATTTGGTGGATATTCGAGATCATGGAGCAATTCAAGTTGAATTGAGTAGTGGTCCACCTACAGCTGCTAATTTTCCCGAAGAACGTGTATTTATATGTAGATTGAACTTGGCAAGAACTGCAAAACGACAGCTACAGTATCACAAGGTGAATTTAGAATAAAAAATATTTTTGAAACCATATAACTTTCAAATTTAGTTTGTACTACTGCAAGGTCGCTATATTCAACCGGCTGAATATTATCAATCAATTGCTACACAAACTTCACAAGCAGATGCCGATCAGCCGGTTTTCTCAGCATTTTGTCAGCCATTGATTAATCCAGAAAATGCGGAATCTATGGCAAATGGAAATACAAATGTGTTTAGCACTCAACATTTTTTAGATATGAAGTTTAAGGAAGTTGATTCAATGGCTTCGTATCATTTTGGAATTTCGAAAGAGAAACTAAAAGGAAAGAGTTGGTATGAAATGATTCATCCAAATCATATTCCAGAAATTGCATATAAACACCGGCTTTGTAAGTTTAACTAAATTTTATAGCCTCAATAAAAAAAAACAATGTTTAGTGTGCCAAGAGAAAGAAGGATCAGTTCTCGCTCTAATTCGAGTTCAAAATCAGGATAAAGAATGGATATGGTTGCATACAGTATTCTCAATAAGACCTTCAAATGAAGTGTCAGCTGATGGAAAACGTATTCGTCATATTATTCATTGTTTTCATCAAAAGTTATCTGGACTAGAAGCAGCTACTCTTCAAGCCAACTCGTGGATCTACAGTATGCGACACACTTATCCAACTGTATTTTCGTGTCAAGATTCAACTGATGAACGACCACTTACACCTCCATCGCCAGTAGAACAAAAACCATTTATGGTTGATTATAGTCAGATAAAAGTTGAAATTCCGATTCCACCAAGAGTTTCAATTCAACCACCATTTATTACCCCGGAATCTTCATCCCCTGAAAGTTCGGCTTCTTCGATGTTCCTGAATTCCTTTCAACCATCTCATGTTGAGATTTTGGAAGATATTCTTCCAGTTAATGATGTTTTGCCAGAACTAAAAGATGAAGTTGACGAAATTCTACGACAGGTAAATTTTAGAAGAAAAGAGAGATAATCTAAAAAAGTATTTTTTACAGGTTGAACAAGAGGAGGATTTACGACCACCCCGAAATGTAAACCTACAACATCGACATTCGATGCCAGGCGCATTTGATCCACACACAGCTGAACTTTATAAATATCTTGGACCGGCTCTATTCGACACTTCAGCTTCCAATTCTTCCAGGGAATATTTCTTCCAAAATCACAATTTCCATCAAAATTATCATCAGCATAATCAAAATCAAACTTTTCTTCACAATAACAACAATAATATAAATATGCATCCACCAATGTCTTGTCCACCAACTGATTCGAATCAAACTCATTTTATGTTTCAAAATCATCCACAATATAATATGGATTATCATTATAATCGTAAACGAAGTTGGGCTGTTTAACAACATTTTCTATGAATCTCCATATTTAGTCTTTCGAAACAGTATTATCCCGGGTATCCTATATTTTGTGATATATTGTATTTTCTGCGAAAAATAAATTACTTTAATACTTAACTTCTTATTTCAAAATGAGAAATGAACTTTTTAATTTTAATATTTTTTTTGAAACCCACATTTTTATGAAAGGTTCACGTTTTTTAATCCCAAACCTTAAGAAAGAACGGAAAAATTAAAAGTGTGTGTCAACACCAACTGGTCCGCAAACATTTAATCTTACGCGCTGACGCGAAAAGGCGCTGCAGAATAGAAAACACGCTGCTCGCCTATTGTATTTTTTGGGGATTTTTAAAAATGGTAACCCCCCCCCCGGATTTTAAAAGGGACACGTTAAATGTATGAACATTGGGAACCCTGAGTCTTTCAAGCTTTGCTTTTCCCAGGGAGAATACTAGTAAATACAAAATTCCAGCTTTCAGCAAACTCTCAGGGATTTGAAAATGTTAATCGGCGGACAAAATACTTGTCAGCGATTAAAATGGGATGAAAATATTCATCGCCAATTAATCGTTTGAAGAAACAACGAAACTCCGCCGAACGATTAATCGGCGGACAACTTTTTCATCGCGGCCACGGCCAAAACCTATCCTAGATTCTAGTTACTTTATCACCAACATTTGATGCAACTCCAGAAAAGTGCATTTGGTTAAGTGGTAGAGTCTCAGGCTGCCGCCCGTGAGACCTGGGTTCGATTTTACCTCAGCGCGAACTTTTTTTTTCTAGAAGGATGTTTCTTGTGAAATCGAGCAAATTCGCTCTACCGCACACCAAGCGATTAAAACGCGATTGAAACGAGATTAATCTCAAGTTGTCCGCTGAGTTCCTCGCCGATTAACATTTTCAAATCCCTGAGCTCCCAACATTTCTTTATTTATCGAGAGTACGGTGCGCACTCAATGTCCGCAATGGAACACACAAATTGACGCGCAATTACACTAGGCGGAGTAAAATTTTCCTCTTTTTTTCTTTTTTTTGTGCTCTTTCTGCTCAAAGTAAACAACAAAGAAATTGTTTCAGGTAATAAAATTCCGTAATATGCAGTAATGTGGAGGTTTTCAATAATCGCTAGACCCTCGTGAGTTCAATTGAATTTTTAATAGGTAAAAACTAAATTTTGCAGAATAGTAAATAAAATTTCGATAAAATCGTTGAGGAATGCATTAAAGCATACGGACACAAGATTGACTAGATTTCAAGCACCGGAAATCAACAGACAAGATGTTCCGATTCGTGAAGTGTAAGTTTTACTTTTGAAATCCTTATTTTTAAATACACGGCATTTTCAGATTTTCATTTGACGATTTCGGACTTCTTTCAACACGCTCAGCATCTATAGAAACACTAGAAAGTGAAAAGACATTTTTAGACCAAATTTTGAAAAATGACACATTTATTATTCCAACTACAATCGATCAGAAAGAAGTATTCGGATATGATCAAGCATTGGAAATGTTTGCAGAAGGAGCAGATTTAGAATTATTAGCAGAAGATTTAGCATCTATAGAGGAATCAAGCTCTTCGACAACTTCTATTGTCACTCCAAAAAAATCAGTTCGTGAAGAAAAGTTGGAAAAAGACGAAGAAGAAGAAGAATCATTGTTCAAAATCCCGAAGAAAGCTCAAGCTTTAGATCAATTTATGATATATCCAGAAATCATTCCAAATCAACAATTTACTAGCCAATGGACAGAAAAACAGCTAGAAGATATGACACATATTCCAACAACTAGTAAAGAATCGATTAAAGTTGTTGAAAAATTCGAACTTTCTCTTGAAGTTCTTGAAGGAATGATGGACAATAAATCAATATCTGAAATCGAGCAAGAGCTGAAAAATGGAGAATGGCCTGAATATTTGTTTGAAGATCGAAAATTAATTGCAAGATCCAATCGAGTTTTGAGATATATTGTGAAAGAAATGGAAAGTTTAGAAGCCATCGAAATTATTTTGAGCACTTTGTGAGTTTCCGATAAATTTAGAAATAAAAATATATTTGTAAATTTTAAATTTTCAGCGCAAAGAAAAGTATGCTTTCTGTTATTTCTGATGACATCATTCTTCATTTGACCACAAGATTTTCAAAAGTTCTACCACCGCGGCAAACAATCGATAAACTTGAATATTTGACAACTCTATGTTGCAGCAAAGAATGTGAGTTTTTATTTTTCAAAATATATATTTTTTTTCATTTATCCGAACGTTTTGTAGTGAAACCTGCCAAACTGCTAATTCAACAATCGCTAGAAGAATTATACAATGAACTACTGCAAAAAGATCCGAAGATTGGCAAAGATTTATTAACTATCTGCTCAAAATTGAATTTCGACAAATCAGCTGAAATATTTCTGCGAGTTCTCGCTGAAAATGCGACACATTTTGACAAAGATTTTGAAACTTGGAAGATGTTCTCGCTTAAATATGGAAGTACATCGGGTGTTAGAAGTTTCTGGAAATTAGTGCTAAAATCAGAGGAAAATGGTGGAAAGAAGAGGATTAATGAAATTTTGAATCATTCGAATAAAAGCGATCATCCATTTTCAACGATGGCTAGAATTATTTGTACTTTTGTTGAGATGAATCAAATGGAAAGAGCTATCGAGGTTTTCAAATTGATTTCGGTTTCTGGAAGACATTTTAGAAATCCACTTTTGGAATGGGTTGATGAGGTTAGTTTGTAAACTTATTATTTAGAATATTTATTTGTAAATGAATTTCAAAAATAAAAAATAGATCACGTTTCTCACGTGTTTTTTTTTCATTAAAAAATGTGAGCGAAATAATGTTAAGCCTAATTTGGAACACAAGAATGAAATGACCGGTTTCCGCCGGTCTTCATTTTCACACCGAAAATAACTATGGAGCTACGTTAGAAAACTCTTGGTCTATGAGAAAAGTCTATCTGGGACATACCTCGTCTAGGAATCAAAAAACTAGAGATTCTGTAAATTATTTCGAAAAATTGGGTGATGACCTCATCCAGTGCAAGATCCAAATGTATTTTACACCGTTTGAGAAAAAAAATCAAGTCACAAAAAATCACACAACAAAAACAAAATTAAAAAAAGGATAGAAAATAAAAATACAAAACATAATTTCAGCTTCATTGTTACTATCATCAAGCAACTTTTTGATGAAATAACTTTTTTCATTTTCAAATCATTTTTTCACCAACTTGGTGGATTTTTTTGAAATTTTTAAGGGAGGGGGTCATGACAAATGAAAATTTCTGAGAGGAGGAGGTCATGACATTTAGGGTGCTATGAGCGAAGATGCCATGTATGTCACCAAGATACTTGTCCATATCCACAAAACACCCAAAATAGTCCCCTTCTTGTCTCAAAATTCTAACAACCTTTAGAAACAACACATGCCTAATTCATATTTCAAAAAAAAAAGAAATATTATTTCTACCGACCTTAAAGTTTTTAATTAAAAGATTCTAAAACTTCCTTTCAAAAGCATCCTCGATTCAAATGCAAATAAGTTTGAAAAATTTCGAACTCTACAGAACTCCCTCAGACTAAAAGTTCACTATTCAATCGAACCCAAAAAAAGAACTAACCTTTGAAATTTCGATCGTTCCTCGATCATCTCATCGCTCAAAATTGGTGTAAAATCATCTCGAATAGTTTCATCCACGGCCAATCTGAAAAATATGTTCAATTTAATGAAACTTTTGGTTTTTTATTGATTGAAAACGCTAAAGATTCCAAAATGTGGGCGTCCATACGAGAGAGAAGAGACAAAAAGAGAGTGAAATCGCGCGTGATCTACAGTGATCTACAGTGACAGTGATTTAAACACTTGCGGGACTAGGTTAGGAATTTTTTAATTTAACAAAAAAAATAATTTCGCGGTGTTTTAGTTAAAAAATAACAAATAACCGAGAGTTTTCTTAAAGAAAGGTGTGAATATTGGAAAGCTCTGTAGGCAATAGACCTAAGGTGGTAGTCAGATGATTATTTTTGGTTTCAGTTTTGGGATAACATTTAAAATCTATAGAATCTCTAGTTTTTTGTGAATTAGAGATTCTATAGATTTCAAATTGTATCACAAAACTGCAATCCAAATCCAAAAACCTAGATTATAATCGATTATGCTTAATCTTCAACAAGCCCCAATTTTTTCAGAACAATCTGGAATGTATCGAAAGACTTGCTCAACTCGTTGAAGATGGAATGATTGCAGAGAGACGCAGAACAACGAAAAAGAAGATAGTCGACGAGAACAAAACCGACAAAAAAAGCGAGGTGAGTGCCATACCTAGTTAGTATAGTGGGAAAAAGGGCTGCCTATCAATCTCAAGGTGTCGGGTTCGAATCCCCACCGATGTTGCAGTCGTTCAGTAGCGCAAGCAATTGTTTCTATCGGCTTGCACTTAATCGTGAACTGCGAAATTGAGCTGGATCGGAGTCAAGCGGTACATTATTTTCAGTATAGTGTGTTGTTCAAGATCTGATGTACAATTTTCAATTTTTTTCCTATATTAAAAACAGAAAAAGTTATCTCAAAATAAATATTATTATTACAGGTTCCTTCAACTTTGATCGAAGCTATTTCAAAGTTTTGTGGAATTGTGGAGAAGAAACCGAAAAAGTTTGTCGATCGAAAAGCGAAAAGAAAAATTCATCGAGTAGATGAGGAACAACTTCATGAATTATGTGAAGCATTGCAAAAGGCATGGTGGAAATGTTCAAGTAAGAAATCATTTTGAACATGTTTTCAAAACAATTTTAATTTGCAGAATCTTCGGAGAACCCAGAAGCAACATCCAAACGGCTTGTTGAATGGAGCCAACGAAATCGCTTGGATCTTGATGAGAAATTAGAAAAGGAATTGAATAGGGTATAAAATTGTGTCTTTTTTTGGATTAGCCGTATTGTTTTTGTTAGATATTTTAGATCATTCATTGTTACTTATTTCTTGTTTTTCTCTTTTTCGAGCGTGTAAATATCACTTTCTTTCATTTGTTTTTTTGAATTTGAAAGAAGCGTTTCAAACGCATCAAATTATTTCGAGGTTTTCCAATTTTCCAAAAATTGAATTAAAAATTTTAGAATGTTGAGAAACGGGTTACGTCTTGCGAGGGGACGTCGACAATTCTCGGCGGCGGTTCAGGCAACAAATACGCCTGCAAATTCAGTTCCACCTCCACCAACTTCACAGGGAGAAATCAGAAAGAAGAGGGTTGGTTGTGATTTTTAAAGTTTTCCTTGTCAGATAATTGTGATTTTCAGAATTTTGTTTCGTCGACACCTGTTGAACAAATTCGACTTGAGAAGAAATATCAAGAACATCTCAAAAACAACAAACTCGAAACACTTCATGAAGCTGTTGAGTAGTGAGTTTTTCTGGCAAGTTGTGAAAAAGTATTTTGGTGGCTTTTTTTCGAAAAAAAAATCCGATTCAAAAACTCCCAAGCTTCTTGAAGTAAAACTTGCAATTTTCCAATGTTTTTTTTCAGTGTTGAGTGGCGTGGAACTGTTTATCCACAAACAATGAGAAAGTTAGTGGAACTTCTCGAAATCTCTCCAGAATTATCTAGTCTTTCTGATAGACAATTGGCTGTTTTGTTGAGTGTTTTTGGTGCAAATTGTGATACTGTTTCGAAGAAAATTCGAGCTGCGCATTTGGAAAAAGTTGAAGTGATTTTGGCACATAAAAATGTTCAACTTGGACTTGCCTCAAGAAATGCTTTGATTGAATGTAAAATTGATAATGGAACTCGGGTTGATGTTGTAGAAGAATTGAGCAAATATGAAGAAAATGGAATTGAAGTAGATTCTAAGGGTTATGCATTATTATGTGAAGTTTATGCAAAACAAGGAAACACAAAAGCAATTACGTGAGTAACTCAAATTTTTTATAACAAAAACATTGAAAATTAATTCAGAGATATTATTCAACACATGAAATCACAATCAATTCCACTCGCTGAAGATCATATTGTTCAATTAGTATATTCTGTTGCAAAAAGTGGAAATGATGCACAAGTTGGAAAAGTTGTCGAAAAGTTTGCTAATTCGATGAATGTTGTTCGATTGAGATGTGCTGCTGCACGAGCTATTATTCAAAGAGAAAAAGAACAAACTGGAAAAGGAGGTTTTGAAGTAACAGAAATGTTGAGAAATATTCCAACAACTGCAAAAGTTCACTCGGTGGATAATAATAAATATGTGTTGAATGTATTTATGGATCTTATTGAAGTTGGACAATTGGATGCTTTTAACTTGGTAATTTTTAATTGGGACTATTATTTTCATTCATGAAAACCATTTGCAGATTTCTTCATATCTTGTTCTTTCTGAAGATAATATTCATCTCGCTGAAAATTTCCAAAATACAACAGTTGTTGCGCGATGTAAAAGTTTGTTATCTGATGGAAATATTGTTGAAGCTATCACTCTTTATTCACGTGTTCCTCCAAGTTTTTCCAATGAGTTAGTTTTTTTCATTGTTTTCTATTATAAAAGGAATTTTCAGATTCTTCACTAAAACTTTGAAAGAAACATTGGAAAATCAACTTGTTAACATTGAACCCAGCAAATTCAATGATTTTCTCAAATTATTGACATTGGCACACAAAAATGGATTGATTGAAAGTGTTGATCAATTCTTGCTTTCTACAATTTCTCACCAAAAAGTTGCACAATTCAAAACAGTTTTCGATTATTGCGAAAAGTCAGGAAGTCTTCGCAATTTTCTATTCGAAAATGGAGGATTGAAAAGAAAATTGGCGAAAAAAGTTGCGAATCTATTGATAGCAACTAATGAAGAAAAAGAAAAGGCAGAATATTTGGGAAAAATTGCGAGTGTATTATTTTCTCCATCAAAAGATGAAACTGTCCCACAAATTTATGCATTTTATCCAATAATTTATCAATTGAGTAATCGAGATGTTCAATTAGTTATTCCTGCGCTTGAAACAATGAATGGAAAAACTGAAAAACGGGAATTCTCAACAGCGATTGTTGATCAACTTCTTCGTTCAATTGGAAATGATCATGTCGCCATCGAAAAACTTCAGAAACTTCTTGATTCAAACAAAATTGATCAATTGAATGTTTTCCGTATTCATAAGAGTTTGATCAGAAATATTACATCTGGCAAAATCTCAATGAAAACCGTTGCCAAAATTCTTTCTCTCGATTTTCCATCTGCTGATTCGCATAATTCACTGAAATACACTGCGGTGAACCTCGCAAAATTCCTCTCGAATGAAATTATCACTGATGAAAAAGCAGAGGAGATTATTGGATATTTAGAATCTGACACTCGAGCAACTCTTTCGACTGAAGAAGTTTTTGCAGCTAGAGATATTTTGAAGGGACAACCAAAGAAAGCGGAATTGATTGGAAATTTGAAACGAAGTCAAACATTGACAAAATGGAGAAATACTGATGTTGAACAATTGATTGAAGAAGTTCCAAGAGTTAAAAAACCAGCTGCCAAACTTGCTTTAATTGATGTTGTTGTATACAAAACATTGAAAGAAAAGGTAAGTGTTTTTTTTTGAAGTTATGATCTCCAAAATGTTTTTTTTTCAGTCGAATGATTTGTCATTCATTGTAAATATCCTCGAAAACTCAGTGGAATGGAAAACTTTGATGAATGAAAATGAAGAATATCACAATAAACGAATTCGAGCAAATCTCCGAAATCTTGAAACTATTGCAATTTCAAAAGCGATTTCCACAAATGATATGGTTTTAGCTGATAGATTATGGATGACAAGATCCGGACATTTGACAGCTGATGTTTGTCTTGCGTATGCCTCGAGATTATTTGTGAATGGACAAGTTGAAAGAGCTGATGAAGTTTGTGAAGATTTGAGAGTATCATCACAACTTATTCGAGCTGTAACATTGGAAAAAACTGGCCGGCGACTTAAAGGAGTTTCTTCAGAAAAAATGAATGAACTCGCTAAATATTTATCGAAACAATTCAATTTGAGCCAGAAGGATACACGAAGAATTGTGCAACAAGTCAAATTGGAAGAATTGAATTCTCTCATACAGAGGTAGGTTTTTTTGGTAAGAGAAAAATGCAATTTGGAAAATTATCGTTTTTTTAGTGGCAAATTAAATGAGGCATTGCAAATGGCTATTGAAGAAACGGAACAAAGTCGAAGAGCTTTTGGACAGGTTCCAATTATGATTGAAGCTATCAAAAAGTATGTTTTTTTCGAGAGGAATATTAAAACTGTTTTACAAAATTGAGATCATTTTTTAATGGCTTGGTAAAAAATTAAATCAATTATTTTTCCAGAGATAATTTGGAAGTATTGTCAAGTGTACATATGATGGTTCGAAGTGCTCATAATCAAGATATGGCAAACATCAATCTAGCATATGCTTTGATTCATTCTGATAATGCTGAAAGAGCTCGTGTTTTGGTCGAAAAACAAAATCTCGAAATCGAAGATTTCACTCTTCAATATTTCATAACTTTAGCATCTTCTTCAGAAAGCCCGAAAACTCTCAAGAATCTATTTTTGATTTTCAATGGAAGAGCTTCGACATTACAATTGAATTCATTGCTTGAAACTGCTACTAAACAATTGTGTAAGTGTATTTTTTGTCATATTCAAAAAAAATCCTAATTTGATTTTTAGGGAAATCTGGAGATATTGAATCGTTGAATGAATTGGATAAAGAAATTGCTTCTTCAAATTTTCCGCTTCAAAATCGACTTCGCGCATTTTTCGATGATCTGAAAGTAAAGCATGCTGAAAATCTTATTGAAAATAATGACGGGATAACAAATATTTAATTTTTAGTGTATTTTTTCGATAGATTTAGGATTTTTGTTTTTATTATTGTTTTCATTGTTTTTTTTTTTCTCGTTTTGTTTTTTAATAATGAAATTCAGAATTTTAATTCATCAAGAGTTGGAAAAATGTTGAAATGTTTCATTTTTATTTGGTTAAAAAATTTCTTATCAAAATCAAGAAAATGGAAAAGGTTTTCAGATGTTTTTAAGTCGCCGTGTATTTTCGGAGGCGATTTCGAATTTTCGACAAATTTTGAGGACCACTGGTTTGGAATTTGAGAAGGGAATTGAGGATTATAGGATTTTCAGGTGAATTTTTGGGAAATTTATGACGTCACGTCATTGACGTGGCAAAGCTTGGATTTGGGAAACAGATTTCTGAGAAAAAATTAAACAAATTTCTCTCAAAAATCTGAAGTTCCTACTAAAATCGAATCTAATCAACTCAACATTTTCTAATGTCGTATTGAACAAAAATATTTACTAACTCAAATTCTTTTTTTTTTTGAAAAATTACCTTAGAAATAAACGAGTTCAATGTTTTAGAGAAACAAACGATACTCCGGATTGGGGAGTTGTTCGAATGAGTAGTTATGCGATGTGTAAAAATCGACCACAAGAAGCTCGGAAGTTTTTAGAAGAACAGTTTAAAGAAGTTGGAGGATCACAGAGACAGGGTAAATTTTTATTTTCAGAAAATATTGAAAAATTTAGATTCCACGTCAAAAGTTGATTGTTTTAACGTGAAGACATTCATTTTGTTTTTTAATCGAATTTTTTCATTTCTAGCTCGTCACGTTCAAATAACCGAAGCCCAAATAAATGCAAATCTGGAAAGAGTTCTCAAATCAAACATTGAAACAGGAATCAGATTCTATGAATTCCTTTTAGATTTTCGGTTTTGTGCGAATCGCGATGTTTATCTCGAAACTATAATCGAATATATATTCAAAAATGATAAAAATAACTGGAAATATGCGATTGAAGTTTTGAATCGATTGCAAGAAAAACAAAAATCAAAATCGTTCAAAATGTCAGCTTATCATATTTTAAAATCATCAGTGGATTCGGAAAAAGGTTACTTTCAACATATTTTTTTGAATTTACACATAAATATAATAATTTTCAGATTTGGCAGAATTGGTTAAACCAAGAACACTTCGAAATTTGAGAATATTTTTGCGACTCGAAACATCAAGTTTTCCGGAAGTTTTGGATTATTGCAGAAGTTTTGGAAAATTCGAAAGTTCTGATGTTGATTTTCATATAGAAATTGCTGGAAAATTGAGAAGTTTTGAAGCGCTCGAAAATTTATTAGAATTATACGGAGGACAAATGATTATTCCAATGCCAAAAGGATATGAAAAACGAATTGTTGAAGAATTTATTAAAATATCTGGTAGGAAAAAAAGCAAGATTTTTTTATTTGAAAGAAACATTTGGGATATTTTTCAGGAAAAAGTGGGAATCTTGAGAAGTTGGAAAGATCGATACAATTAACTAGAACTATAGAAATGGAAGATCGAGATGTTTTATATGCAAAGATTAGGCATTTTTATAAATGTTTGAATGTTAAACCACCTGTTAAGTTATATGAATGAATAATTTGTTGGATGCAAGTTTTGGATTTTTTCGGGAAGGTGAGTTTTTTGGGAGTTTGTTTTTTCAATTTTTGGCGAGACTTTTGGAAATGTTATTTTTTCTCGAAATATGTCATTAAAGCCCACAATCCTCCCAGCAAATCATCCGCAAAAAAGTTCAATGGAACAAACCAGTCATAATAATGAATAACATTTCATGGATAGCAATTATCCATATTTCGCTTGCGCAATCTCGCTTTCCCCTTCATTTTTTCCTATATTCATTTTTTATTCATTTTCTATGCGAGATAAAATTCTACTTTTTTTACTGTTTTTCTATTTTGTTGATTCGGCTACGGATCCATTGGAATCAATTATCAGAAATGGATGGCTTATGATAAGAGATTATGGCGAAAAGGTTAGTTTTTGAAACTCTAGAAAATATTTGAAACTAGATAAAATAAATTTTGTGTCAGATGATTTCAAAGATTGCGATTCCACAAACTATGGATCTTCCCCAGGATATTGTCGCTTTCCAAACAGATTCCAAAACTCTCAACACCTTATCTCAAATGATCAATACTTGCCCGCAATCTGTTCCAGTTTCGGATTTGAGTGGAATTTGGCACATTACTCATGTTAGTAAGCGATTTCAACAAACAGTAATTTTTGATATTAATGAAGCAATTGAAAAATTGGCAAGTGGAAAGAGTTTAAACTCAAGAAAATCGTTATTTACACTTTTCAAAGCGGAACCTACAATGAGATGCTTGCAATTTAATGGTAAATTATTTTCAATATTTCCTCCTAAAAACCAAATACTTTTTTTACAGTTTTGAATAATTCTCCATCTTCTCCTGTTGAATTCTCCTATCTCTCTTCATCTCGTCGCTCAATAATTGGAAACCTCGACCGTCCCACTGCAACTCAAACAACTATTAACCTTGCAAATACAATCGAAATTCCATTCACTATTTTATTCCACACCACAACTAATACCAATAACAAAGTTGTGATTTTTGCACAAACTGATACACTTCCAACATCTTGTGATAATTTATTAGTTTTACAATCAAATCCAAATGGATCATGGGAAGGATCAGATGTGATATTATCCAGTTATTCGACATCGACAAATCCGATTGTCAAATTGAATTATTGTAATGAGCAACAAAGAAGTGGACCGATAATTAGGCCGGCTTCACAAAAAAGAAGTTGGAAATAAATATTTATTTATAGAGATTGTTAAAATTTTATTCGGCTGGTTAAAAGTTCCGCCATTTTTTCTGACGTGGTAACTTGGAAACCATTTTTCAAATCCTAAAAGCCTGAAAATTAAAATGTTTTTTGAAAATCGCATGAACCTCCGTTTCCAATAAGCCGAAACTCCAACTACAGTGTTTCTTGATGTATTTTTCTGCTCTCTTTGATATCCTGGATGTGTAAGCCGATATGTCAATAAAAAGAGTATCTATATAATGTGTGAACAATTGTTGAAACATCTTTCATTCACTAGAAAAAAAACATATATTCGAATAAAAAAAACAAATAAAAGAGGAAGAATGTTGAGGTAAGACTAACTTCCGGTAAAAATCAAAAGTCCATTTTGTTGATTTATTTATTTATTTATTTGTTCACACCTTCATTAAGAAGAATAGTATTGAATTACTTTTTTGGAATCTTCTATTTTCTATATAATATATTATAATATAAAGAATTTATGTTCAGATATTATTCTATATTTCTCATTGGAATTTTTATCGATGCTGCTCCAAGTGAAAAACGAGAAAGTGCAATTGTGCCAATTTTTGGAAGTTTGTTGAGTTCTGCTTTTTCGAAAAAAAATTTAAATTGTTTTAGATTATATGACAATTGAGCCCATAACTTTTACATTTACGACTCCGATTGCACGAACATTCCCAACACTAGTTCCATCAAAACCGAAATTTGTATATGAGGTTCAAACTCCAATTGTATCGGCACAAAATTATAAATTTGTGAGTTTGGAAAAAACTTAGGTTCGAAAGAATCATGGAAAGTCCTCAACAGTTTTTCACTGTAAACTCTATTAAAAAGTTGCACATTTCGAAGTTTGAAGCTGAAAGTTTATTTACTTTTTTTCGTCGATCCGAAATTTCCTGATTGTGTATTTTTTAACTTTTTTAACAACCATAACTTCGGAAAATTGAATTTTTGAGAATTTCAGAAAATGCTCCAAATTGGTAATCAAAATTATTTCTTGAAAAGGTTACGGTAATCTGAAAAAAATTGAACAAAACAACTGAATTTTAGAAACTTCAAAAGTAGTAAACGTATATCTTTTTCAGAATAACATGAAATCTTCAATGCAACAAGATGCTTATGCAACCTATAGATCACTTTGGAAAAACTTCAAAGATACTTGGAACCAAATGCAAAATGATATCTATAGTTCTCCTCGAATTCACCAAGATTGGCGTCAATTTTGGCGCGATTTTTCGCAAACCATCGAACCTTATGTAAAACCGATTTCAGGACAATTAACCAGTATTTTTAATGTATTTTTAAAACATCAACAAGAAAAAGAATAAATACATTTATTATTTTTTTTTTCGTTAACGTGAACTGATTTTTTCAGAACTCGTGAAACTCAATTGATTTTTCATCATTTATAATTTAAAAATTATTAGAAAAATGGCGGATGATACAGCGACTTCAATTTCATTATTAGATCTTAGAGATAAAAATCCAGAAAAAGAATTCAATGGTTTCAAAGATTTGGTCAATTTTGAAGCATGTATTTTATCAGTCTCTACTTTTGGAATTTTGGGTAAGCTATTCAATATCTAACATGTTCGAAACTAACAAAAATATGTTTCTAGGAATAATCTCAGCCTCGTTGCCCCTCACATTCTCATCATTTTTTGTATTTCTCGTTATTTTGTGTTGTTTTACTTGGTGTCGAGTGCATGGTGCAAGACTAACTCGTAGAGAACATGTATTTTTTGATGTTCGAAATTTACTTGAAATCGCGCCAAACTTTGAATATGAATCATATAAAATGTCTGATGATTGTATGACACCTGGAGAAGGTTTTCCACAAATGGAAAATCCTGGACCACAAACAATTTGGGAAGCATTGTTTGCAGATGAGAATAAGATTCGAATGAACACATTTTATCATGAACATTATGGTCCAGTTTATCGAAATGCAACGAAAAAATATAAGGAGTATGAAATGCAGGTTATAATTTTAATTATGAGGGGATTTTTTAATTGTCCTAGGGTAGATGAAAAAATAAGGTTTTTGAGTAATTTAGAGCTTTCAAGCTACGACAATCTGAAATCCTGCGATAATTCTCCCAGATTTTTTAAAAATCACTTTAAATGAATACTGTAGATTATTTCTCATCTGAGCTTCCGATTTTTGATTTTTGACCATTATATTGAAAATCTCATCTTCTTATCCACATCTACAGTAAACAAGTAGTGATTCTATATTTTGATAAATCCCCCACATATTTTTCCGCTTATTTTGTTTTTTTTCAAAATTGTTGTTCACCTGATCAGTCTACCGGAAATTGAAAATCTAAAAGTGCATTGTTCGATTAAATTTTCAGCAAAAAAACGAATGTCGAACATCTATCGAACCATCTTCAAATGACAACTCACAACAAATTAAAACAGCGAGAAAAGAGGAAAATTGAGATGAAGCAAAAATTGTCGACGAATTTCAATTTGAAAAAAAGTGCCCTTTTTTGCGTTCAATAAAACTGCCTAAATACTTTTGTTTATTGTTTCATTTTGCTGCAAATTTGTTGGTTTTTAATTTGGCGACTTTCTGCGGAATTTAGTTTTGACATGTTTTTCTTGAATGAAAAAAACATCTACCTCAATGTTGGCATTTTAAATAGAAGTTTGAATTTGAAAGTTTCAAATAATTTCGAAATTGTATTTTGAAAATTATTTCAACGAGTTTTAGAACCTAGGGCCACATTTTTTGAAATCTAGAAGTTTTCCAAATTCCGTCGTTAGGCAGTTTTTTAGTATTTGTTTCTTCCAATAAAACGAAAAAAATCTGAATTTGTATCCCCAAGCCGTTATTTCCAATTCGCTCACGAAATATTTTTCATCTTGCAAATAATATATTTTTCATATAGATTTTCTCATTATTTTATATTCCTTTGAAGCTGAAAAGTTAGAAAACTCATTTTTCTGGATAACGTGGTTGAAAAAAATAAAGCACTTGGCTCACAGTTTCTCACATACAATTTTCGAAAAATCTAGACTTTTTGAACTTGAAACACTCAAACCACAGTAGACTAACTGAATTTATTTTTCGCCCGCCAAGAAAGGAACCCTAATTAGCAAGTAGGTACTTTTGCACTCTTGAAAAATCAACAAAAAAATTTCAAGAAGTTTTTAAGTTTAAAAAATCGTCGCGTGCTAGTTTTCTTCCACTTCAAACTTTTTTATTCATTAGCCCTGAGGCTAACATAAATCGTGAGATTTTTGCTTATTTTTTTTCTTCAAGTTTATGAAATCCCCTTTTAAGTTGTTGTTCATAAATTAATTGTGACAAGGAAACTTTTTTGAGAACAAAGTTAAACATTTAAAGAGTTGAGCTCCAAGATTCAAAAAATATGTAAAAGTTTCAAAAAATTCTTGAACTTTCTATAACTTGGCTTTTTATATTCATTTAGATCATATAAAATGTTCTGGTAATTTTCTCGCTGAAAATTTCAGACATTTCCAAAAAGTTCTCTTGCAACTTTTTCGATTTGTTTTTTTGGGTGATGTGATTTCTACATTTATTTCCAGACTAATTTAGAATAATTACCCGTATTTATTCGGGAAAAAACAAGTTTTCGTTCTTTTTTGCTTTTTCTTTTTTCTGAAAAACATAAATTCGTCCACATCAGTAAAGAGATATGAATTGAAAACGAAGTTTTTGCTCGTCGCCTTTTTCGGTGGTCTAATGATTTATGATCTTGTTCAAAAAACCTGACATTTTTTGTCTCCTCTTCCAAAAAAAAAAATAAAACAATAAAATAGCTTTTTGGAAAAGTAATTCATTCCTCGAAATCTTTTCGAGTTTCAAAAACCTCTTCCTTTATTTCACTACTCAATAAAATTACCACTTGTTTTTGTTGTTTTCTTTTTCTTTTTTATACTAATTGTGTTAAGGAAAGACAAAAAAAGGAAGGAAGAAAAAACGGAAAAAGTGTCGAATTTCAACATCTCTTGGGAACCCACGAAACACACACGTTTTCCTTTGTTTTTCATAACATTGTCTGATAAATGTTGGAACATTTTTTTGGGAACAAGTATGAATAATTTTTGTGAGAGGAAGTTGGTTGGGGTGACATTCAACTGATCCCATGGGCGAGATTTGTCAACTCGCATTTTTTTTAAACGAGCAAGGTCAATTTTTGGAAACTCTTCGAGATATGGGACAAAAGGTTCTTGCTCAGAGAATAAGAACGGAAGACCAGTGGAGAGTTTTCGGAGTTCCGGCGGAGAGAAACCGGAATTCCATTCTACCACCGCTGGAAGTCCGAAAACTCTCCGCCGGAAGTCCGAAAACTCTCCGCCGGAGCTCCGGGAGGCAAAATTTTCAAAATTAAAAAGGAAAATATGAGGTTGATGGGGCTTCTATCTGAAGCTGTTTTTGTGATCTGGAACATATTTGAAGCATCTGAAACTGATTTATGATAAGTCGGTTTGATTTCGAAGTAGTCTGTTTTGATCTGCCACTAGCGGGGGGTCGAACCTGGCTATTGTGGGTGGATCAATAGGCAGCCATTCACCCAAATACACCATCCACGCGCGTAGAAACAGCGGCGGCGATTGGTCTTTATATATTTTATATCACCCGAATTTGTATATGTTCATACTTTTGACCCACAAATTAGCTATTTAAGGATTAAAATTAATTATTAGAAAGCTGTTTCATATGAGATTTTTCTAGTTTTCCAAATATTTCTTGAAAAACATACAAAAATGATGTTTTCAACTCCAGAGAGTCAAAATTGAACATTTTAATCTTGTTAGTTTTTTGAGTTCAAATCTTCAGTTCGTAGAAGAGTGCTGAAATTTCAATTTTCGAAACATGTGTTGATAATTTTTACATGAAAAGTAACGAAAAATTTACTCAGGTTGATTTAAATTTTCTAATTCATGAATACTTTAAGGAAAGAGATGATAGTACTTCCTGAACCTATATTCAAATGTTTCCTTGAAATTATACCAGACTTCAACCAGAAAAATTATAATTTTATCGAATTCAGAATCTAATTTTTTATCATTAGCTGTGATGTAAGACATTCAAACAATAGAAATTACTGTAAAACTTTTTTTTGTCAGAAACGAGTAAGGTTAGTTGATAAAATCATAATTAGGCAACTGTTTTCCAGTCTTTGAAGTTGGGAGGAACTTCATTAAATTCACGAACTAAAACTTTTCAAATATTAATTTTTCCGTTCACAATTTGGTCGTCTAATTAAAAAGTTTGTTCCTCAACGTCTAACCGAAAACCTTATAGAAAAAACATGAAAATTGAAGTTTCAACTCAAAAGTCAAAAGTTCACTTCTTCTCTCCGCCGTAGTCTTTCTGGACACAATTGGTAACTCCGGCGGAGAGAATTCTCCGCTGGAATTCCAAAAAGCAAGCCGAAAATCATACCGGAACTCCAGCGGACAATGTTCTCCACTGGTCTTCCAAGTTTTGGAGTCCGTTTTTGACTTTCTGACAGAAAAACAATTCTGGAAGTCCGCCGGAGAGATCTCTCCGACGGGATTCCGAAATTCGCTATTTCGGGACTCCAGCGGAGGACTTTGTCCACTGGATTTCCGTTCTTATTCTCTGAGTGAGTACTGTTTTTCTGAATTTTATTTGTATTTAAACTGATTCGTAAAAGCTGCATTTTTTAATCCAAAAATCAGTTCCGAGAATCACGAAAACCTTCAAAAATTAGGATTTCAGATCCTTTTTCTAAAAAAAACATTACTAAAAATTTTCAGATTTCTGAAAGAGTTTTTCTGGGAACTTTTCATTTAAAGAAAAAAGCACACTTTTTCTGAAAAACAGAAATTTCACCACATCATAACTCATTTTGACAAGTTGTGAATTTTTAGAATCTTTAGATGTTTGAACTTTCAAAATTCGAATAAATCATGGACTCCCCCCCCCCAAGCATGTTTCAGAGAAAAGAACTTTGAAAAATTGATTTGTTCGTTGAAAAAATGACCTGTGTAAAAAAATAAGGATGATTTTTTTGAGTACTGTAGATTAAGTTTCACAATTGATCCAACTTTTTAATGAATATTCCATAAGATTATGATGTGGCAGAATTTTCATGTCAAAACATTAAAAATTTTCAGAACTTGAACATTCAAAGTTCCAGGAAATCAAAATTTGCCCCCAGACTTCCTAAAAAAAAGCGGAATTTTTCACCTGTCAAGTTTATAATGTTTCTCGGAACAAAACAAAGATTGATCAGTTTCTAAATCATTCAGACATCATAATGTTTTTTTTCGAATATTCTGAACTGGACAATTAAATTTAATTTTTCGAAAAACTCCAAGTTTAGTTTGACTTTCTTGAAAAAAAATATATGGAGACCTTCTGTTTTCATGTGTTTTTTTTTGTTTTCTGTCCAATAAAAAGGACACCTTCGAGCCTCAGCCCATAAAAATGAATGACTAAATAAATGAATAATAAAAAATAAAAATATTTATCCTCTTCCGATCTGTTTTTGGTTGTTTTGTGGTTGCCTAAAAATAAAAAATGAAGGAAGGAGGAGAGAAAGAATCTAATTAACCAGAAAAAAACTCGGCTTCACCAAAAAAAACAACCGATTCGTGATTTTTTGGTTCTCTTCTATAATTACTTGAAAATTTTTAACTTTTGACCTTTTTACCGTAATCCTCCCATCTTTTCTTGAAAAATGCACATTTTTGTTGAATTTTTAATTAAAGTTTTCTAAGACCTCCTAGTTTTTTTTCTGCATTTTTTGTTGCTCGGCGAGCTCGAAATAATCTTTGGATCCTTCAAAACTTCGCATTTTTTAGGACAACCGAACAAATAGTTTTCAATTTATCATTTTTTACATTATCTTGGCTCAAGTCCAACGTTTTCTCTTTTTTTTTTGGTTGTCCGCGATATTGCCAAACTCCGCCCACATTTTTTGCTTGCTCGAATTTTTCGCTTCATTTTGGCTGGAAAAAACAGAAGACGAGAAGGAGGAGAATGAATAGTGAAAGTGGTGAATATTATGAAGAATCTGTCGTAAATGACACGTGTGAATATTTGGTGAGTGAACACTTTTTACTGATTTGGTTTTGTTTTCAGTTATTTTGAGTTCAAAAGTTGTGGGATCTTGAATTTTTTAACCGGATTTTTTCAAAAAAAAACTTCTCTATTCGAAGTTACTAGTTATAACAATTTATAGTTTTTTTTTGAGATTGAAGAAATTATTCAAAAATCTTCCAATTTCCAAAAACCAAATTTTTGCAGGGCACCGATCACATCGAAGGAAAAATCTATTACATCGGTGTATTTGCAACTCTAATCGCAATTCTCTCAATAATCTTCAACACATTCTACACAATCGTTTTCATCCGGAATCCGAGTTTAAGGTATCCCTTTTTGTTCTGTTTATAAGAATTCACTTTCAAGATTCTGTTTTTATTAGGTAATTCAGATTAAATAGATGTTTTTCTTCACTATTTTTATTTTCACATAGCAAAAAACTTTTGTTTTTTATTCTCTTATTTTTCCAGAATAAGAAATTTAATGTTTTTTGATCTGACAGACATATTGAAGTTCTCGAAGATGTCAATCAAAAGTTTTCTAATTTAAAAGCATTTTTTGATGAAACAGGAAACATATCCAGGAAAACATCATACTTAAAATTAATGATTCGATCGAATTTCCGGCGGAAAATTGGATTGTTTTTTTAAAAAGAGGAATATTGAAATTGGTTAGGGAAAAAACTTGGATATTTTCAGGCGTTCGGGTGTGTTCTATTTTGGTGTAATTGCTGTTATCGACATCATAATGGCTATCAATTATATTGCAGCAATGTCACTTCCAGTTCGTTTTTTTCATTGTTTGCAGATTTTGAAAAATGTTTGAAACTAAAATTTTTGAGAAAAACTTTTCGAGAAAGTTTTGAACATCTCAAATCAAAAACCCAAGATGTTTGAATTCCAAAAATTTCCCCATTCACAACAAAAAATAAGAGTCCTTGAAACAAAAGCCCTTAAATGTTGCTGAAAATTATAATTATTTTTAGGTTTACATGGACTACTTCCTCATTTTGCCACTTTATCATCTATTTTTATCATATTTTCGAGTTGTTCTAACTGAATCAAATTGCGCTATGTTTGCATCGATGTTATTGATTGTTTTGGCGACGACCGAAAGATTATTGAAAACATTTCAAGATAAAACTATCGTTTCTTGTAGAAAGTAAGTTGCCATGTTAAGGTTCGCGTGATTTTGCTAGCTAAAATTTGACACTAATAATTTCATAGACGCTCATAAAATTGTCTCATCATTTAAAATTCCACCTTCTCCGAAAAGCTTTCTCATTTCCTCATAACAAATAATAAATATTTCAGATTTTTGGAGCGAAATCGTTATCAATTGAGCGCTCTTTGCCTTATTCTCGCATTTGCCTATAAATATTCAATGTACTATGAAACAGATTTGAAAGTCAAAGAACATTGTGAGGGTTGGGCGTGAGTTTTTTATTTTCGTTATTTTGGAGTTGTGACAATCTCGAAAAACAAATGACTTATTTTTAGGAGATATGAGATTATTGCGGGAGAATATGCAATTGATGAGACTTATCGATTTTGGTTCATGTTTTTGATGCGAAATATTTTGGATCGATTTTTGCCGTTTTTTGCATTGATTATGATGAATATTGTGATTATTAGAGTGAGTTATTGAGTTTGCACGATTTTCAGAATATACTAATTTTTGAAAAAAAATGAATTTTTAATTGACGAACTTCATAATATTGGGGTTCTTACTTAAAATATTCTTAATCTATCAAAAAATTTCTAGGCTACCAAAGAAGAGGAACTTCGAAAAATCCAAAAAGAAAGTGTTGGAGGCGGTGAGAAAAAAGCTATGGAAGTCAAATCGCATCGAAAGAATGTTCGAGATGCAACTCGAGCACTTATCAGTCTCGTTTCCATATATTTATTATCTCAATCGTTACAAGTTGTTCTTGCATTTTGGGAAACTATTAACCGTGATAGTTTGGAGGATTACCCGGTTATTTATTCGTATTTGAATGATACATGTTCAATTTTCACACTTTTGGCAAGGTAATTCACTTATTTTCCAATTACTAAATTTAAAATGAAAACATTTCAGCTGTCTCCGTTTTCCTGTTTATTTTAGTTGCAATCGTTTAATTCACACAGCCTCAATTGACACTTTGAATGGAATGCGATGTTTCAAACGAAACATCAAAAAATCGTCAGCAGAATATTCGCCGATTCATGGATTGCCTCAAACAAGTCCAGAAAGTTTGATTATTTCCAAACAATCTGTTATTTATGATGAGAATTTGGAAGAATGGAGATTGTAAAAATTTAAATGTAAACGGGTGATTAATCAATTTGTTTTTTTTTAAAATAAATTTTATCATTTTTCATTTTTTTTTAAATTTTTAATTGTAAATATAAAAAATCAAATACCAGTGAGATCATCAAAATCTTTTCCATACTTTTTGCTTGGCACAAATGGTTCCCATTTCGATGCCGGATATATGTGCTTATTTTTCTCATACCAACTTCTCAACACAATTTTAGCCGGATGTGATTCTCCATAATCTAAAGCAGCATCTTGTCGTATCCGGACATCGGAAGCAGCATCGAAAATGAATAATGGACCGGATTTTCCCATTGCTTTTGTCACTATGAAATCATGAAATGTGTAGAAGTGGGGGATTATAAGATCTTCTTTCACAAACATTAGATTTTCAGCAGTCGAGTTACGAAGTTCCGAAAATTCTTTTTTCAAGGCCTGGAAAAAAAAACATAATTTATGACAGAAATACATATTTCAATACTGACCTCAATAGCTTTCGCCAAACACTGTGCAATTGTATTTCCTCTTCGAATTTTCATATTTTTCCGATGTGAAGATCCATCCCAATAGGCATATGCAACTGTAATTTCTTCATTTTTCTCAACTTCCTGCATTTCTCTCCATTCTGCTGCCAATTCTTCTCGTTTCCTTCGAATTTCTTCTTCTCTTTCCTTGTCAGGTAGAAAACTTGTATCAACAGTTGGATCCATTCCTAATCGCTTTTTAGGAATAAATACAGGTTCTTCTTCTTCGTCTTCTTCATCGTCTTGAGCAAATGATAAAACGCGTTTCTAGAAAGATACATTTAAATTTTTGCATTTCATCAAAGTATCAAAGTAAGTATTGGGAATAGACTAGCAAAAATATATTTACAAAAATGCAAGAAGGCAGGCACATGAATTGGAAATTCTTATATGTTTGCATACATTCTTAGACGTGTTTTAGTTCACGGAGATTATTATTATTCAAAAAAAAACATTTTTTTTTGCAATATTTCACTCGGCCATTTCTAAAAATAAAAGATATTGCAATCAGGCACCATTTTATTCAAAAATTTGAGGTGGTTTTATGGTGGACATTTTTGTCAATTTTACCAGCCTATTTCAAATCAACTAACTTGGGTATGTTGTTTAACGAGATCATCTTTTTCTGTATTGACCGATTTTTCCGGAAGCTGCGATGTGCTTGAGTCACCGCGCGCCACTTGTAAATCTCTACTCGAAATCGCATTTTTTTGTAAATTTTTCATATCATCAAGTGACAACAATCCATAGGTTTGTGCCCGCATTGTTTCTTGAACAGAATCATAATTTGCGGTAAATTTTCCCGAAATTCCCATCTTGCCTGAAACATTTAAATTAAATTGTCAGGCTGAAAACATTTATAAATCTCACTTTTTTCTTTGTCTTCTTCTAGTTTCTTCAGTTGTTTTTCGTGGTCTTCTTTTTCTCGTTCTCTCCGTTTTGCTAAATGAATCAACCTTCCTTCGTCAGCTCTTGACATCTTTTCTGGAACTTTCTCGAAAACTGCAAAAAAACAAAAATTCGAATATTTTAGTTAACGTGGCCTAGAAAAATAAAAAACTCTTCCATCATTCATTTTATCGAAATGGAACGATTATTTCGTATGAAAACCACAAAAATCGAAGCAGAACATTGAAAACTATGATTGTTTTGCATAATAAAAGTCATTTAATCCTGAACAGGCCTTCCAAGAAATTATAAAACTTCCAGCAAAGAAAAAACAATCGAAGGACTAGTTTTCTTTATTATTGTGTAAAACGCGCTCCGTTGCGAATTTTCCTTCGAGAATGTTCTGAACGAGAAAACAAATTTGAAATAGGCCAATCAAAGCGCTTAGCTCCGCCCACATTCTAGAATTTTTCCCGCAAGGTTTAAAAATTTCGCCTCAACGTCAGTTCGTTCTCAATTCATTTTGCAATAACTGCGTTCTCTCTCTCTCTGTACTTTGTGATTTTTCACACCAAATTCCCAATTTCCAGTAAAATGTCCGGTGAAACCTTCGCATTCCAAGCTGAGATCGCTCAACTTATGAGCTTGATCATCAACACCTTCTACAGCAACAAAGAAATCTTTCTTCGTGAATTGATCTCTAACTCTTCTGATGCTCTCGATAAGATCCGTTACCAGGTAAGGAAATAATGAATGACATAGTGCAGAACATAGCTGAAATTTAAATTTTTAGGCCCTTACCGAGCCATCCGAGCTTGACAGTGGAAAGGACTTGTTCATCAAAATTACTCCAAACAAGGAGGAGAAGACCTTGACCATCCAAGATACCGGAATCGGTATGACCAAAGCCGATTTGGTCAACAACCTTGGAACCATCGCCAAGTCTGGAACCAAGGCCTTCATGGAGGCTCTCCAAGCTGGAGCTGATATCTCCATGATTGGACAATTCGGAGTCGGTTTCTACTCCGCTTTCCTTGTCGCCGACAAAGTCGTCGTCACATCGAAGAACAACGATGATGAGCTCTACCAATGGGAGTCATCCGCTGGAGGTTCTTTCATCGTCCGGTAAGTTCAACAGAAACGAGTGTTTTAATTTTTGCAACCAATTCTTGAATTTCAGTACCGTTGTCGACCCAGAAGTCACCCGTGGTACCAAGATCGTCATGCACATCAAGGAAGATCAAGTTGACTTCCTTGAGGAACGTCGCATCAAGGAAATCGTCAAGAAACACTCTCAATTCATTGGATACCCAATCAAACTTGTGGTTGAAAAGGAACGTGAGAAGGAAGTCGAAGACGAGGAAGCCACTGAAGAAAAGACCGAAGAGAAAGAAGGAGAGGTCGAAAATGTCGGAGAAGACGCTGATGCCGAAAAGGCCGACAAAAAGAAGACCAAGAAGATCAAGGAGAAGTATCTTGAAGATGAAGAGCTTAACAAGACCAAGCCAATCTGGACCAGAAACCCAGACGATATCTCCAACGAAGAATACGCCGAGTTCTACAAGGTAAGGCATCACGAGAAGTGTCCAACCTAATTTTGAGTTTCTTTCAGAGCTTGTCCAATGACTGGGAAGATCATCTTGCCGTCAAACACTTCTCCGTTGAAGGACAACTCGAATTCCGTGCTCTTCTCTTCGTTCCACAAAGAGCTCCATTCGATCTTTTCGAAAACAAGAAGAGCAAGAACTCCATCAAATTGTACGTTCGTCGTGTCTTCATCATGGAGAACTGCGAAGAATTGATGCCAGAATACTTGAACTTCGTCAAGGGAGTCGTCGATTCCGAAGATCTTCCACTCAACATTTCCCGTGAAATGCTTCAACAATCCAAGATCCTCAAGGTTATCCGCAAGAACCTCGTCAAGAAGTGCATGGAACTCTTCGAAGAAATCTCCGAAGACAAGGACAACTTCAAGAAATTCTACGAGCACTTCGGAAAGAACCTCAAGCTCGGTATCCACGAAGATTCCACCAACAGAAAGAAGCTTTCGGAATTCCTCCGTTACTCAACATCTGCATCCGAGGAGGCTACTTCTCTCAAGGACTACGTCAGCCGCATGAAGGAAAACCAAACTCAAATCTACTACATCACCGGAGAATCCAAGGAAGTCGTTGCTGCTTCAGCCTTCGTTGAACGTGTCAAGAGCCGTGGATTCGAAGTTTTGTACATGTGCGACCCAATTGACGAGTACTGCGTCCAACAACTCAAGGAGTACGACGGAAAGAAATTGGTTTCAGTCACCAAGGAAGGACTCGAACTCCCAGAAAGCGAGGAAGAGAAGAAGAAATTCGAGGAAGACAAGGTCAACTACGAAAACCTCTGCAAGGTTATCAAGGATATCTTGGAGAAGAAAATCGAAAAAGTTGCCGTTTCCAACCGTCTCGTTTCTTCACCATGCTGTATCGTCACATCTGAATACGGATGGTCCGCCAACATGGAACGTATCATGAAAGCTCAAGCTCTTCGTGATTCATCCACTATGGGATACATGGCTGCCAAGAAGCACCTCGAAATCAACCCAGACCACGCCATCATGAAGTGAGTTTTTAGTAATTGAAAAAAAAATCCTAAACAATTTATTTTTCCAGGACTCTTCGTGAACGTGTCGAGGCTGACAAGAACGACAAGACCGTAAAGGACTTGGTTGTTCTTCTCTTCGAGACCGCCCTTCTCTCATCCGGATTCTCACTCGAGGAACCACAATCCCACGCTTCCCGCATCTACAGAATGATCAAGCTTGGTCTTGACATCGGAGATGATGATATCGAGGAGCCAGCCGCTGCCACATCCAGCATTGCTGCCGCCAAGATCGAAGGAGCTGAAGAAGATGCATCACGCATGGAGGAGGTCGATTAAATATTAATCTTATTTATTTTTTTGCCCTTTTTTATATTTGTTACTATCAGATCTCCCAAATGCCGCAAGGCTGTTTTACAATATTTGTTTTCAATTTATTGAATGATAATGAACCCCTCCGATGAAAAAATGTGTTGTTTTTTTCGTTTCCAAATTAATTTTTGGAACGTGAACGTGTGCTCAAAAATCACTGCTTCTCATTTCTGAAAAATAATGTTATCGATAATATACGAAATTGTTTGTTTCGTCATGCTCATCAACATGGTTTACTGTATAATTCCTGAAGAAGAAATAAAATATGAACCACGACCAAGACCTGAATTTAACCTAAATTTATGGGAACCATGTGTCGAACCAATCGAAAAACACAAACTTAGTGAACGGTGAGAAAATAAAAACCATTTCTACAGTAACCCAAGACTGAACATTTTCAGATGGACGAAAGCAAAAAGTGAAAAGAAGAGCAAATAATTTGTTGTTTTTCCAAAAATCTGTCGGTGTTTTCAAAATTATTTAATAATAAAGTATTTGGTTGCTAAATGTTTACTGAACCGCAAAACATCTGCTTAGCTTCAGCTTAATCTCCAAGGTAACCGAGAAGAAATCTTTCATTTCTCTCGTATTTTCTATCTAACAAATTGTAGTTATAATAAATATTACTCATATTTTAATTATTATAATGGAAAAGGGACAGAAAACTGGAGGAAAACCGAAACATGTTATGAAAAGATTGACGAAAAAGGTATTTTGCAGATAAAACTCTTGAACTTTTATTTTGAAAATATTTTTCCAGATCCCTGCAGCAACTGTAAAAACAACAAATCAAAAGAAAACATCTGATCCGAGTCCAAAAATTGGAATTGTTGTTCCGGATGTTCGAAAAATGGCTGATATTGAGAAAAAATTGGGGACTCTTCAAATTCATAAAGATAAACTGAAACAGCAGACTGAAAAATTATCAGGAGAAGTGAATAAAGTGAAATGTGATTTGAATATGAGTCAACAAGAAAGAGGAAGAATGCAACAATTCTGGCAAATTGCTGAAATGAATTTGGAAACTGAAAAGGAAAAAGGAAGAGATGTTGAAAAAACAATGTTTTGTTTGAAAACTCAACAAGCAAATCATGTTCAAAAATTACAACAAAAAATTCGAAGTCTTGTATTATCAGCAAAAACAAATCGACATGCTTCAACACAATCTGATCCGATTGCACCAAATGGATTTGTAATATCTGCTGAATGTCAAACTATGGAAGAAATATCAAAAGAAAAAGCAGCTAATATTTTGAGACAATCTGATGATTTATTGACTGCTTTTATTTCGGAATTAGAAAAAGAGAAATTAAATGCGCAAAGTGATTTGAAATATGCTGTAGTTCAATTGGAACAAAGAATGAAAGAAGAAATGGAAACACAGGTACTGTACAGAAGTTACTGTAGTTCAAACTTTGTTTTCACAGAATTTTTTAAAAATTTAATTTATGAGCGGGTTTTCCTAATTTTCCCAAAAATTCTTTGAAATATTTTTTCGGAAACATTTTTTATCAATTATTTTAATTCTAAAATTTCATATCTATTTTCCAGATGCGAACAATGCGCGAAGAACGAGAAATCGAAATCGAAGAGATTGGTTTGAAACATATTGAACAAATTCGATCAATCGAATCCGCGCACGATGAAGAAACTTCGCATCTTCAGGGAAAAATTGAATTTCTTCAAAAAGAAGTCGAAAATTTACGAGATCTTCGTGATGGAATATCAACAAATCTAGCAGATTGTAGAGAAAAAATACAAGAACAAGCTGTGCAATTGGGACAATCACAAGGAAAAATTGATGAAATGAGTAAAGAATTGACAAGATTACAGGATTACAAGAAAGCTTTTCAAGTGAGTTTCTTTAACTTTTCAACAACAAAAAACTTATACGATTTTAGCGTGATATGAGAAACTTGGATTCGATGAGAGCTGAAGTTGAAAAATACAAAGAATTGAATGAAATAATAATGGGAGAATTTTTCAAAAATCGAAAAAGAAAGAGATCAACTATTAGAAGAAGTTGAGAAAAATCTAAATCGACTTGATTTCACAAATTCTCGAAAATTCCAAAAAATTGATTCAATCAAAAAATAATAAAACATTTATTGCAATAAAATACCAAAGGCACATGACTATTTTTGTTTTGTTGATTAGCACCTATATTTGAATTGTTATTGACATGGATAAATTTTATGCCCAACCACCAGTTAATTTGTGGAAGAGTTCTTCGTTCAAATTTTGAGCTTGTTCTTTTGAACGCATTGAAAGGAAAATGTAACCTCCGATAAATTCGTGAACAACCTGGAAAATATGTATGAAGTTTTTTGGGATATCAGTTTTGTGTGGATTTTCAGATATAAAAAGGTGAGAAACCTATCCTTAGATTAATGGTAGATTTAGAATCAACCCCGAGGAATAAGGCAAGATTTTTTGAATTTCTGAATCGGCAAAAAATTACCAAACTTTTTGAATTAATCAGAATAGATTTGATTTTTTTTCAGAAAAATTCTGAATTTTTTGCACATTTTAAATATATATTCAGGACATAAAAATGAGTAGCCTATCCTCACAATCAGATTCAGTCAAAATTTTTCCGAAAAATTTAATAACGAACCTTGCAATCAGCAGATAATGGTTTGAATTCAATATCTTCATCTTCAAATTGAATCTTTAGATGACGAATTTCCCAATTTACATGCCATTTTTTCATATTGGCAAATCTCCAAGTCTTGATACTTTCTCCATTATCCCAATTCATTTTTACTAGACGATTTATAGCAACTCCAACCAAATCAGCTTTTCTACCATTTCTAAACCGAACAATGAAATAATGAACACCGTGTTCTGGAAGTGCTTGCCATGCTCGAATATACTGTAGTTTTGCTTCAGTGGATGTGAGTTGTCTCACATTTCCATGCGCGTCGGAAATTCGTTGTTGAAGCTGAAACTTTTTTTTATTTCTTCAATTTTTCAAAATTAGAAATAACTAACCGTTTGTTTTGTTCTTGCTCGTTTTACATATCGATTTGATACATATTCGTCTACATTAAAATCAGATGGAAGTTTTACAGCTGTTGCTTTCCGATTTAATGTTCCATTTTCATTTCCATTTGAACTCTGCATTTTGAGAAGATTTCGAATACTTTCAACTTCTTGTTGATATGAAGCATCAGCCATTGATTTACCCCTTGAAGCAAGTCTACAAGCAGCCATCCATCTTGCATATTGATGTTCGGAATCGCATTTCAAAATAAAGTCGGTCATACCTTCAGCAGTTGGAACAAGTAATTTGATGTGGTATTTTTGTTGATTCACTGAAACATCTTGACCAACTTCACAACCTTTTAGTGAAAAATGTCCGAGAGGTTGTGAATTGACATCAGAAGAAGATTGATGGTATGTGAGATAGAGATCACGGAATGAGAAAAATGCTCTCTTGAATCCTTTGAATGCTGCTAATTTCTTCGGTTTCATATATTTCAAATAATCAGCAAGTTCAGGAACATGAGTAAGATCACTTCGACGATTCAAAGCAGCGGCATCAAGATTTTGTTCAAGTTCATCAAGAAGAAGATCAACATCATCTTTTCCAGAATCTTCAGGTTCAGGAGAATCTCGCTGAAGTGTTGCTTGAAGTTGAAGAGCAGCAAAAAGAGTAGCTTCTTCTTCAGTATGATCAAGTTCATCCAAAAGAATACTCCATTTTGCTTGCTCATATAATTGATTAATTCTGACTGGATCATATTTTGGATTCAAATCGAAAAATGACATATATTTGAATCGAAGAAGAACAATATCACCCTCAAAAACTCCTTGTTCCATTAATGATCGACTCGAATCAAGCCATCCTCGATTAATTGCAGCCTTTTCAACATAATTTTGTGGTCGAAAAACTGGAGTATCTCGAGTGGCTGCAATTCTTGGCGAATGAACCAAAGCTGTATCGAATTGCTCATTTTCCAATCCTTCACTAAAACTGATACTTGGCATAATTGGTGTTCTTCTCATTGTATCATTATAAGCGCCTGGAGATGGACTAACTCCACGTGGAAGAGTTCCATGACGTGGCAATGTTCCCATTTCATTTGAATTGAAAATATGACCAGTTGATGAGAGAGCTGGTGATTGTTGACGGCGACGCATATCAAGATTAGATTGAGATGCAAAAATTGGAGTCGCCTTTCGAAGTGTCATTGGTCCAATTGATTCTTCTCCAGGTCGAATTGCTTGTGGACCAGAAAGATTGTCAGCATCTGAAGTTCCTTTTCGAAGAACATCTGGTGGAATATACCGCTTCAACGAAAGCTCTTCAGAATGTCGAATTCCAATATCTCGACAAAGTTTCGCAGTAGCTTTGACAATATTAACTGAAAAATCGAGACGAGCATCAATCATTTGCAAATCAGGTAGTTGGATTCTGGCATCTTTATGCATTGGAGTGAATTCGAGTTGAGTTTCAGCAGTGATACCATTTTGATCGAGAGTGGAACGGGTGTGTTGAAGCCATCGACGTTTTTCTGGCCACCAAAGAGCATGATCAGACCAATCTCGAGCAAGATCTACAAAAAAGTTTACATTTTTAAAATTACAAAAATATGGGATGTTTGCAATAGAGCGCAAATTCCCAATTATCATTGTTTTGAAAAAAAAATTATTTTATTTTCTTTGTTTGTTTGAGTAAAAAATGAATAAAGAACGCCGTTTGAGTATTTTTTCTACAAAAGTTGAATATAATTTCTTTGATTGTATGAGCTTTATAAATAGATTTGAAAATCGTTCTCAAAAGTGTTGTAAGAATCAATTTTTTTTTTCATCTCAATTTTTTTCTGAAACATCATAACTCTTTGAGGCCATTTTTACTGTTTCAACTAAAAAGCTCTTCTCGTCTCCCACACTCTCGCCCCCTCAAAAACAACCAACACTTTACACTATTTCCCACCCATCCTCAATTTTTCATCTGATCATCAAAATGTTTTTGGATCATCAATCGATAAAGTCAACCCTTTTTTCATAAAAGGAAATTCTCAATGCATAAAAAATGAAAAAGACTCACCAACTTCATTTACAAGTTGAAGCATAAGACCTCCGATGTGCAAATCGCCGCGCACAAAAATGTTTCTGAAATTAAGTAGGATTTGGAAAGATTTTAGAAAGAGGGTAGTGAAAATATTGAACTTTTTTATAATATAAAGATACCGTACCTTTGGATGTTCATATCGGTGACAAGAATTGGTAATTGCCACGAGCCATCGAGCACCGAAGTGCCTTCCACCAAATGTGTCATGGCTAAAATTTCATAATAATTTGAAAACTAAAAAATCATTAAAAATCATATGAACAAAATTAAACAGAAGAACAAAAATAATAATAAAAAATAATAATAATAATTCGGAAAAAGAACGCTGTCTTTTTCTCTTATTCCTTCATGGTGTGCCTTTTTCTTTCTTCCTTCTTTCATCTCTCTTCGTTTCTTTTTTGTGTACCACAAATGCCCTCTTTTTATGTCTGTTTCTCTCGAATTCCTCCACTATTTCCATCATACAAACATAAAATGGGAAATAGTTAGTGGGAGGTGGAGACGCAGCACGTCTCAATGGTCAGATTTTGTGTTGATGTTGCAAATGTAGTAGATGGATATATTTATGCGTATTTAGAATGTACGAAATTTTTGAGCAAGATGAGCAACTTGGAAAATTTTGGAAATTTTTCAAAGACAAAAACATTGGCTACAACATTCAGAATTGAAATATTCATTTCGAAATATCATACTAAATTGAAAATTAAAATCCTAAAAAATATCATCATCGTTTTTTTGTTCTTCTTTTTTTGGTTCCAATTGTTTTGAAACTAATTTATAATACATTCCATTGATATTTTTCATCAAATCAAAATGTGTTCCAATTTCAGTAACTTGTCCTTTTTCAATAACAGCAATTTTATCAGCATTTTTAACAGTTGATAAACGATGTGCAATTATAATAACAGTTCGATTTTTAGCACAACAATTTAATGCATCTTGAACTAATGATTCAGATTCAGAATCTAATGCAGAAGTTGCTTCATCAAGTATTAAAATAGCTGGATTTCGAATTAATGCTCTTGCAATTGCAATTCTTTGTTTTTGTCCACCACTCATTTGTATACCTTTTTCACCACATTTTGTATCATAACCTTTTTCTAATTTTTCAACAAATTCATGAACATTTGCCATTTTTGCAACTTTCAACATTTCTTCTTCACTTCCATTTTCATAACCATATAATATATTATCTCGAATACTTCCACTAAATAATGTTGGTTCTTGTGCAACAAGTGCTACTTTTGAATGATAATATTCATGTTGAATATTTTGAATATTTGTTCCATCTAATAATATTTGACCTGATTTTGGTGCATAAAATTGTTCAATTAATGATACAATTGTTGTTTTACCATTTCCACTTGGACCAACTAATGCAACTGTTTTTCCTTTTTCAATTGTTAAATTCAAACTTTTCAAAACTTCCACATTTTTTCTTGTTGGATATGCAAATTCAACACCATCAAATACAATTGTTCCCAATACTTCTGGAGTTTCTGATCCATTTTCATAATCCAAAATTGGTTTTCGATTCAACAAATATATTACTTTTCGAGATGATCCAATAATTTGCAAAACTTCCGAATAAATTTCAGTGAAAGTCTAGAAATAGCTTTGAGAAAATCAAATTTACGAAAACGTGATAACTAACATCTAAAGATTGAGTCAATTTCGAATGATAAGCAACGTATACTAAGAGATTTTTTGAATCCATTCTCCCATTAATTGTCAAATAACCACCGTATAAATAAACAAGAACACTTTCCATATTATACATCAATCTCCACAACAGCGAGAAAATTGAATGTAGCACTGAACTGTAATATCATCTTTTTAATTTTCAATCATTTTTTGTTCAATAAAATACCTTTTCATGTCGAATTTAAACCACTCATTTATATGTTTCGTATATCTTTGAAACTCAATTTTTTCTGTTGCAAAAGATCGAACAGTTCTTATCGCAGATAATACATTTTGAACAATATCAGTTGTATCAGCATTCATATCACTTTCTTCATCGTATAAATCTACTGAATATTTTCCATAAAGTTGTGATACAATAAAGGAAATTGGGAAAGTTATAAAAGCTGTCTGGAAATAATGATAAATTGTTTTATTGAAATTCTAAACTTACAAGTGATAATTGCCACGAATAGCTCACAATAATTGGTAAAATACCGACAAAATGAATGATATTCATAGTAAGTGTTTCTAAACATATTGGAATAGAATGTGAAATAGAATTTGTATCACTATCCATTCGACTCATTAATTGACCTGTACTATTTTCATCAAAAAATGAAATATCTTGATGAATAATTGCTTTGAATAAGGCTAGACGAACTTGTATTGAAGTTTGTGTATTCGCATATGATTGAAATATATATTTGATGGTATCCACAATTATTCTGTAACTCAATCGTATTTTGTAACAAAAATTGAACGAACGTAGAAAGATCAACAGCAATCAGAAGAAGACATGATTTTTTGAGAAGATCAAAAGATTGCATTGTTATTGCATCAATCAACATTTGAGTGTTTATAGCTGGCTGAATTAAATTGGCTGAAATAATTATGTTTTGAATTTTTAGAAATATGAACAAGTTTTACCAGCACAACTAATGATAAGAAAAATATATGAAGCAATGAACCATTTCCATTGTTTGGAACAAATTTTGATTATAAGAAAAATGTGTTTCCAAAAAGGTACTCGATTTGCTCTTTCTTCCTTTGATAACCCACTTCTTGATTCTTCATCTTCATCTGAATCGTTTATTGAATTTTCTTCTGTTTGATCTTCTTCTTCTAATCTTCGATAATTGAATTGACTTGATAAAATCGAAATTCGAACAAGGCCACAAAGAAGGATAGAAAACACAATTGAAGATCCAACATTTATGAATGCGCCTGGAGAATCTCCAAGAAATCCCGATGTTTCATCAAATGCTAATATTTTGATTGTTGAAATCATGTAGGATAAAACAGCAGCAATATCAACGAATAAAATATGTTTTTTCAACTTTTCCGATTTTCCATATCGAACAATTATAAAAGTAATAAGAAGAACTATTTGACGAAAACAAACTAGAATTATAAAATCTAATGGAGAAGTCCAATATGAATAATTGAAAATATTCAAAGTTTTCCAAATATTCTCAAAATTAATTGACCATTTTGAAGAATATAAAGTTATACCAAAAAATGTTAGAAAAATATCAAAAAGTGAGTATAGAAATATAAATAGAACATGGAATACAACCCGCATTTTTCAAAATGTGTACTAGAGAACTAATATTTTTACAGTGAATTTTGTGGTGCAATGAGTAATAAAAATCTTTTGTTAGAAAATTTGTATTGTTGTATTCGAAGAAAAATTAATTTTAACATGAATACATTTTTGTGAAAAATATTTAGAAAAATAAAATATTGCAAAAAAATTTCCAATTTTTCAGAACGTGAACTATTACGTGGCAATTTGGAAAAATTCATTTTTAGAACAAATTTCTGAGAAAATGTTTTTTAAAACTATTTTAGGCGTGAACTTTGTATTTCAGAAAATTCAAATTACATTTCTTGAATAATATTATTTTTCGTTTTGTTCCAAATACCACCGGTATTGTTTTTCTATTATTTTCTATTATATTCTTTGCCTTTTTTTCATTCTTTGAAAGCTAATCTTTTTCCGAAAGGATGTTTAATGGAGCATTAACCAAAATTTCTTGTTATTTTTCCTTCGAAAAAAAAACCTCGATTCATAAATATATTTTTTCTTGCTCTATAAACTTATGAAAACACTCAAAGCCATCTGCTTGATATTTATTTTCCCATCAATTTTTTTGTGTTCTTCACATTTTCCTCAAACAACAGAAAAACCACAAATTCTTTCTATTTTCTAACCTGATTATCTTCAGCCAGCTTTCGCTCCATCTTTGTTACTTTTTTCACTAAACTATTTTTTGTCGGAACTTTTTTGTTTTTTTTTTGAGATTTTTGTTCAGATTTGACGTGTAGAGAAAAAAAATGAAATCTGGAAGTGGCGAATGGCTATCGATTGAAGATTTGATGGAGAAAATCAGCAATAAATCGGCACAAGAAAGAAAGGTTTGAGTTTTCATTCTCCCACTTCATGAAGAAAAAAATGACATTTGATATTATGAAAGAATTGGAATGTTCTCATTTTTCAATTTTTTTTTTGAAACCAAGAAAAAAGAGCTAACCGAATTTAGTGATTTTTGTACTTTTTTCCTCGTCTCGTTTAGTTTTTTCGTGTTTTCGTTTAGTTTAGTTTAGCTCTCATTTTATTGGTCTAGTTTTGGTTGAATCATGAAAATGTCCAAGTTTTTGGTAGGTTACGAATTTTTCTGGATACTTTAAGATTTGGAAAATGTTTGGGATTTATTTCGAGGAGGGGCGGAAGCAAAACTATTTATAATCTTTCAAATGTTGAATATTGAAAAAATAATTTGATTTTGGTTTTTTGAACCATTTGATGTTTTACTGTAGATTCAAACAATTCTTCTATTCTAAACAAGTAATTTTTCTTTTTTTTTTCAAAAAAATAGTTGTGAATAGTGAATTTTCAGATCAGAAGAATTCAATTTGTTTTTCAAAATTTATATATTTATTTATCGGATTCACCCGACTCTGGAAACATAAAATTTTCGAATCAATAATTTCGAACATAAGTTTTTGAAATTCCAGTGAATTATTCCACCTGGCACAAATTTATTAATACTCAAAAAACTAACTTCAATACCTAATGAAGATTCTAATTCAGATTTGTCACACTTTTCTTCTAAATTTGTTCCACATCCAGCCAGATTTTAGAAAAAAATGTCACACCTCCTGATAAACTATAGAAACCCTTTTTCAAATCCAATTTCTCCGAATTTCTTCATCTTCCTCTTCTTTTTCATCTTTTTCTTCTTGTTCAATTCAAAAAAGCATAAAAAAGTGTTAGAAGAGGGACACTTTAAATAAATCGATAAACAGAAGGGAGTTGAGAGAAAAGAGAGCACCACCAAAAAATATAGATGTGTATGCTCATCTTTTCATTTTTTGCTTCTGCTTTTTCTGGAAAATATAATTGTTGCATTTTTTTTGCAGATGTCACAAGCCAACCATTTGTCATATTCTGCGAGGATGAGAGGTAGATCAAAACAACCTATTTACACTTCGGACAAACGAGCTAAATTTACACAGAAGGAGAATAAAAAGTCGGTTTTTTCATATTATTCTTTTATTTATAAATACTTAATTTTGCAGATGGGTTCGATTTGTGACAGTTCTTGGATATATAATTTCTGTATCTTTGCCTGCTTTATCTCTAAGTTTTTATTATATTTATGTATGGGATCCAAAGATTGAAAGAAGTTCGGATAACACAACAATTCTGGCAGCAAAAACGGAACCTGTTGGAAAGATTAATAAGATATTGATTCAGAATATGAATGATTCTGGAAAATCAAAACAGAAGAGAAATGTTGAGGAAAAGCTTGATTTGAATAAAATTTTGAGTGATGGCTTGAGTTCAATGGAAAGTCGAGAGAATTTCAGATGAATATAAGTATTTCCGGTCGATTATTTTGTATATAATAAAAACATTCACATAATAAACATTTTGAAAAATAATTTATTAGTACTGTTTCAAAAAAATGATAAATACATTATGAGTTACTCGGGTGAGATCACAATATCAAAAATCCCAATTTAAAATTCCTAAAAAATATCATCATCGTTTTTTTGTTCTTCTTTTTTTGGTTCCAATTGTTTTGAAACTAATTTGTAATACATTCCATCGATATTTTTCATCAAATCAAAATGTGTTCCAATTTCAGTAACTTGTCCTTTTTCAATAACAGCAATTTTATCAGCATTTTTAACAGTTGATAAACGATGTGCAATTATAATAACAGTTCGATTTTTAGCACAACAATTTAATGCATCTTGAACTAATGATTCAGATTCAGAATCTAATGCAGAAGTTGCTTCATCAAGTATTAAAATAGCTGGATTTCGAATTAATGCTCTTGCAATTGCAATTCTTTGTTTTTGTCCACCACTCATTTGTATACCTTTTTCACCACATTTTGTATCATAACCTTTTTCTAATTTTTCAACAAATTCATGAACATTTGCCATTTTTGCAACTTTCAACATTTCTTCTTCACTTCCATTTTCATAACCATATAATATATTATCTCGAATACTTCCACTAAATAATGTTGGTTCTTGTGCAACAAGTGCTACTTTTGAATGATAATATTCATGTTGAATATTTTGAATATTTGTTCCATCTAATAATATTTGACCTGATTTTGGTGCATAAAATTGTTCAATTAATGATACAATTGTTGTTTTACCATTTCCACTTGGACCAACTAATGCAACTGTTTTTCCTTTTTCAATTGTTAAATTCAAATTTTTCAAAACTTCCACATTTTTTCTTGTTGGATATGCAAATTCAACACCATCAAATACAATTGTTCCCAATACTTCTGGAGTTTCTGATCCATTTTCATAATCCAATACTGGTTTTCGATTCAACAAATATATTACTTTTCGAGATGATCCAATAGTCCTCATAAGATCAGAAAACATATTAGTGAAACTCTGAAAATAACTATTTTTTATATTTTAAACAGAAATAAAAGGTTCTTACATTTAAAGCGCTATGAAGTCTCCAATGGTAGAAAACATAAGACAGCAAATTTTCGGATGCCATCCTCCCATTAATTGTCAAATATCCTCCATATAAATACACCAAAACATCTTCAACATTCCACATCAAATACCAAACTAATCCAAAAGTTGTGCTCGCCATGATACTGAAATTTCCCAGATCCTTTTTTTTAATAGTTTTAAATTATTAGCTCACCTCTTCAAACTGATCTTGAACCAGTCATCAGTGTTTTTAGTGTATCTACCGTACTCTGTTCTTTCTGAAGCAAATGATCTTACAGTTCTAATTGCAGCAAGAACTTCTTGAACTGTTTCATTTGAAATTGCAGTGGCATCATTTGCTTTTTCGGATAGTTTTTCTATATAAAGTCCGTAGATTTTTGTGAGAATTAGTGAAATTGGAAATGTGATAAAAGCCGTCTGAAAATAAAAAGATACTTGATTTGTTTTTCCAAAAAAGGCCCCTCTAAACTTACAATAGATAGCTGCCATGAATAATAAACCATAATTGGCAAAGCGCCAAAGAAATTAATCAAATTTTCTGTAGTTGTCTCAATATAACCAGGTAACGAATTTGAGATCGAATCCGAATCATGCGTTATTCGACTCATCAATTGACCCGTTTTATTTTCATCAAAAAATGAGATGTCTTGATGAAGAATAGCTTTGAATAAATTAACACGAATTTGTTTGGTCGTTTTATTTGTAGCATAAGACATACACGTGGTTTTGGCAGTGCTTGAAATTGCTCTGAAAAAAGAGAAAAAATAAGGATAAAGATTGGACGATTCTGAGAAAACTAACTCTGCAAGTTGAACAGCGGCAAGAAGAAAACATGCATGTTTGAGAATATCGAAAGATTTCATTGTGATTGCATTCGTCAACATCTGACTGTACAAAGCTGGCTCGATCAGGTTCACTTAAAAATTAATTTTAGGATTTATAGGGTTACTGTAGATTTTTCTTTTGTTTAGATATCTTATCTTAGCTACAGTACTCTGAAAAATTCTAAAAAGTCCTGAAAAATATCTACAGTAACCTAACATAAGAAATATCTGATCTACAATATTTCAATTTTCTACAGTACTACTTACATGCACAGTTAACCAATAATAGCCCATAAGATAATAAAAACCATTTCCATTGTTTAGAACAAATTTTCATAATGAGGTAGACATGTTTCAATAATGGAAGTCGGTTTTCTTTTTCTTCTTTCGATACACCATCATCTTCTTCTTTTTCAGTTTCGTTGTCAGTTGATTCAGAATTTGTAGTTGAACCACCTTCTACTTCAGATGTTGATGTTGGTGTTGTAGAAGTTTCCTCCGTTTGATCTTCTTCCAATCTTTGATAATTGAATTGACTTGATAAAATCGAAACTCGAACAAGGCCACAAAGTAGAAGAGAAAAAACAATTGAAGATCCAACATTTATGAATGCGCCTGGAGAATTTGCTAGAAATCCTGATGTTTCATCGAATGCTAATATTTTGATAGTTGAAATCATGTAGGATAAAACAGCAGCAATATCAACGAATAAAATATGTTTTTTCAACTTTTCCGATTTTCCATATCGAACAATTATAAAAGTAATAAGAAGAACTATTTGACGAAAACAAACTAGAATTATAAAATCTAATGGAGAAGTCCAATATGAATAATTGAAAATATTCAAATTTTTCCAAATATTCTCAAAATTAATTGACCATTTTGAAGAATATAAAGTTATACCAAAAAATGTTAGAAAAATATCAAAAAGTGAGTATAGAAATATAAATAGAACATGGAATACAACCCGCATTTTTGAAGTTGAACTGAAAAAAAGAAAGGATTTATAAAGAAAAAAATTGGTTTGTTGACATAAACTATGGCGTAAAATTGTGAAATGATATTTACGAGTGATATCACTAGGGTGCAAATGGTTTTGAGAATGACTTTTTTGAATTTTTATGGGCGTATGATTCAATTATTTCTTGCGAAACGTTTGATTTTGGAAGAAAAATATATAGTTGATTATATGATAAATATATGATCGCATTTAAAAACAAATAATTCGAATTTTTTTAATTTTCGAAATTAGAAAAAAAATAATTTTATTTTTCCAGTTTTCTGTTACTTGGCCATAAGACCATTTTGCTAAAAAATGAGAAAAATAGCTTGAAAAGGCAGAAAAATAAAATTTTAAATTTTAGCTTGGGTACACGAAATGCGTCAGTCAAGTGCAACGTTTGCGCAGGCTATGTTTTTTTCTTTTCTTTTTACACTTTTTTTAAAGTTTCCCATATTTTTCTCGAAGAAACCACTGTTAAATCAATATTTATAGGTAATAAAAATGAAGTTTCTCCTCCGCGCATCTTCTCTTGCTGGAAACTCTTTCCGATTTGCATCACAAGCGAGAAGCAAGGTGTTTTTTGATGTGAATATTGGAAACGAGCCAGCTGGAAGAATCGAGATTGAACTTTTCAACGATCATGTTCCAAAAACTGCCGAAAACTTCAGAGCTCTTTGCACCGGAGAAAAAGGTGTAGGAAAATCAGGAGTTCCACTTCATTTCAAAGGATCGAAATTCCATAGAATTATTCCTGATTTCATGATTCAAGGAGGTGATTTCACAAGACACAACGGAACAGGAGGAGAATCTATCTATGGACACAAATTCGAGGTAACTTTTGAATATTATTTTTTTAAATAAATTTATTTAAAAAAAAATTCCAGGACGAAAACTTTGATTTGAAACACACTGGTTTGGGATGTGTCTCAATGGCAAATGCTGGACCAAACACAAATGGCTCTCAATTCTTCATTTGCACAGTCGACACTCCTTGGCTTGATGGAGGACATGTTGTTTTTGGACAAGTCACTGATGGTATCTCAATTGTCAAGAAAATCGAAAAAATCGGATCAAGATCGGGTGCCCCATCAAAGGTTGTTTCTATCGCTGATTGCGGTGAGCTCAAACAATAATTTATTCATGTTTTTTGTCGAACATTTTGTTATTTAGGTATTTTTCTGTTTTTTTTGTTGAAGGAGTTATAAATCAGCTAGATTCAATTTCGTCTAGATCTTCTTCATCATCAATGTAATCCAAAACTGATATAGGAGTGTCCGAAAAATATTGAACTGTTGAAAATTCGCAATAATTACATGTGCTTGCGCATAATTTTCGAAAGATGTGAATATATTTCCGAGACTTGCAAAGTTTCGCAGTTTTCGAGCAATCATTGGCTCGATCAACACATTGAGGAGGAGTAGATGTGGTTGAGGGTTTTTTGACAAGCGATAATACATTATCGACAATTCTCATCTTTTTCAACTTCTCGACTGTTTCTCTTCCAAGTTCTAGAATGAAATGTATTAGGTTAGGATAAATTAAATTGAGAAGCAAAAAAAGAAACTAACTAGAATTCAAAGTTCTGATATGCATTTCTCGGCTAATATCCAAATCCTCATCTTCATCTTCTCCAGGCTTCAAAATTTCATCTTCCGGAATACAAAATCTACAAGTTCTAGCACATTGAATATTCATCATTCTTCGATATAATCGTCTTGTACAAAATTTCGATCTTTTCTCACAATCATCTGATTCATCATAACAACGAGATCTTACAATAAATGGAGGTTGAGTTGTTGTGGTCGTGGTAGTAGTTGAAGTTGTTAAAACTTCAGTTGAAGTTTCGAAGGGTTCTGTAAATAACAAATAATCTTAATACATTTAAATAACTCACCATTACAGTAACCACATGTCATGGGACATGCTAATTCCATCAATTTCTGTTCAACCCGATTTGGCGATAAACATTTTATAGCAATAATTTTGCATTCAACCGAAACATCATTACAATTATTATTATTATCACTATAATCTTCAGAATTTTGAACAATTTTTACACTTTTAAAAAGCAAAAATAATAATACAATTCTATTCATTTATGATGTTTCGAATTGAAAAACGGCGAGATTTGTGTGAAGTGAAGAGGTCAATTGTTTACTCGCAGAAAAAAAACAGAAACAATATTTATTTTTAGAAACATATGTAAATACAAATAACAAAAAAGAAAGCAAAGTGCAAAAATCGAGGAGAACCCGTATTTGGCAGAATCAAAAGTTTGAAAGTTATAATGAATTTATTTTTGTAATAACTACGGACTCACAAGAAAAATGTTGAAATGAAAAGAATGTTCACGTTTTTTAAAATTCACACGTGAATGTTTGTAGTAATTATTTAATTTACACTCTGAATTTTCATTCAATTTTCAAAAAAAATAATACTTTCCAAACCATTCTCTAATGATAAATTTATCACATTCAAAATTTAGTTTTCGGTCTTGTCTCAATCCATTTCTTCAAATTCGCGTTCGAATGAACCTTTTGTTGATGTTCCTTGAATTCTGGCAAGTTATCAAAAATTGATTCATCATTGTCCAATAAATCGCAAACATGTTGTGCTAAAAACAAATCAACAAAAGTTAGATTATCTCCAACCAGATATCCACTTGGATTCTCTCTCAATATCTTTGAGAAAAATTCGAAATGTTTGTTGAAAGCTGGAATGAAAACTTCTTCTTTTAGTTTATCAGCATCACCTTCTATAAATCCTCTCAAAACTGCAAAATATGGTCGAGCTTCGGAACCATAATCTTTGAATTGATCAGAAATTGAGTTAACTTGAGCTTCTTCCCATGCAGAACTTCCATGAAGTCCAAATTGTTTAGCAAGATATCTACAAATTGCGTGAGATTGAGCCAATTGTTTTCCATCGACTGTGAGAACTGGCAATTTGCCAAATGGAGTGGCTGAAAAATCGATAAATCAACAAAACTCATTTTTAAACAGAATTGCCTTGAAAATTTAAATGTTCTACTGAACTTACAATTTTTTCTATCTGGCCATTCTTCTTTTGTAATTCGTTCATCTTCAAATTGTTGTTCAGCAACAGCCAGAATTTGACGAGGAATTTCACCGGCTCCGCGATTTGCAAAATATGATAGTTTATAGTGAACCATTTATTTTTTGAATTTAATGGAAACCTGGTTTACTTTTATATATTTTCGTCCTGTTTTCTCTGCGTTTCGTATAATCATTTTTGAAGCGAAAGAATGTGCAAACAGGAGAGAGTGCAGATAAATCAGCACAGACCACGAAGTGACGAAACATATTTTGAAATTCTTCTACAGTTTGATTTTCATTGGAAAGTTCAGAAATTGAAAACAAATTTTCAAAAAATATTCGAAAAAAAATTCTCTGAATTAAAATTGAGATGTGGAAATTTATATATTTTTAGAAGATGGTTTATGATTCGTTGACATTTTCAGATTTGAAATACAAATACCTATTATAATAACAAATGAGATGTGAATAATCCAAAAATCCATTTATTTTTATATACAAAAATATACAAATAAAGCGAGAAAAAATGTAAATATGAAAAAACCCGTGTTGCAAAAACATTTGTTTCCACTATAAAAAATATTGAATAAATCTAGAGGTTATAAAATAGCCCAAAAATTAAGCTGTGTCATATTATTTTGTCAAACTTCAAACTCGATTTGAAACTTCGTCATTTTTTGTTGGTCGAATTTTCTTCGACGAATAAATTGCGAATAACATTGATAATCTTGGTTTTGTCTTTTTGAGACTTGTCAAATTTGCTTGCGAATCTTCTGTTGTAACTTCGTCTTGATTTGTACCTTCTTCCGGTTTATTTTCATTTTCTTTTTCATTTTCAGTTTGCATTCGAAGACGAACTCGGAAAGATGACACAACAAGAACAATTACAAGTTGAATTGCAAAAATATACAAAAATACGCGATAGCCAAAATAACTAATGAGAAGTGCCAAAGGTGTTCCAGCAAGCATTGAACCAGCTGAAAATTTCAGATTTTTCGGGGGATCAGAAGTTTTTTTTTTTTTGAAAAAATTTTGATCAAAAAGAATATTTCAAGAAAATGTTCTAGAAACTTACAACTTGCGATAAATGAAATAAATGCGCTGACAGTTCCTTGAATTCTTGCAAGTCCAGCTTGCGAAGCAATCATACACCAAACATTTATCGAGCCATTCACAAACATTCCTGCCAAAAAATCCAAAAACTGAACTCAAGTTTGGAAGTTCAAAAATGCCTGCAGCCGAAAACATCATAAGACATGTATAAGAAACTGCAATAAATCTGCGAGTTGCATCGACATCAAATTTTCTTGTTGCCAGATCAATAACAATTCCAGATGCCATAGTTCCCACCAATCCACCAATTTCATATGTTATTTGAAAAACATCTGGTGATATTTGTGCGTCGGTCAAAAACAATTGAACCCAAGTCTCGCAGATGGTACGCATCTGAAAATGTGCAATTTTCCTAGAGGCACGGTTTTTTGGGAAGATCCGCCCACTTCTTTGACACTTTTTGTTTTTTTGTTTGACTATCTTTGGTAATAATATTTTTGGTCCTTCATTCATTCATTCATTCTATTTACAATCATGTCATTGGATAATTTGTGCACCGACGAACTTCATCAACTTTTCTTAAACATGGATTACAAAACTCTGGAGCATTCAAGAAACTCTTCCAAGAAAATGAGAGAAGTCATCGATAATTTTCGACATTGGTACAGGTTTGTAATTTATTTTTGTTAATTTGATGTTGATTAGTAAGAGTTTTTTTCAGCAAAGAGCCTGTCAAAAGTTTGTTTGTTGAAAGAGAAGGAACCGAAACAAATTTGATCGAAGTTAAAGATGAACGGAGCCGAACCGTAAGTTTTTCCAAAAAAAAAACAATGCTAATCATAAATTTTTCAACCGTATGTTTTTTTTCAGAAAGTATCAACTCTTGAAAACACTGATGATATTCGTATTTTCATTGCTCATATCAATCCCGAATGGCTTCTTTTCAACGACAATACAGGTTTACACAAAATGCACCACAAATGGTGGTTGGATCGAAAGAAGGTGCATATTTATGCGACAATCAATTATGATTTGTACCTTCCAATGTTCCGAAATGTAACTAGTTTGATAATTGAAAGTGAAAGAAAAGTCAATTTGAAAGATGTGATTGATAGTATGACTTGTATAACACTTCTCAAATTAAGCTGTCCTTTTGGAGTTGAATGCGAAGATGAGGAATTGGAAATTATTCGCAACAAAACTGCAAATCTTAAATCACTTCAACTTGATATGGACAATCAAAAATCTCCGAATAATCATTCTATTTTGAAGTTCATTGAAGAAGGAAATCTATGTCCAACTAGAACTTGTTTATACTTTTCAATTCTTGGAACATCAGAATCTGAACTTGAAAATATGTTGAAAAACAGCGAACGTGTTAGAAATGTTCAAAATCATGGACCAACTTGGATCATTCGGATGAATAATCAGAAAGAAGTTGCGCTAAGTGTTGACATCTATGCGATGCCCTAATGTTTTTTGTTGTTGAAACTTTTTTTTTTTGAAAATAAAAAATAAATAAAAATCTTACCTCCATTGTGAATAAATATACAAATGAAATATGCCAAATAACAATACTTCCAACAATCAAAGTCAATCCAGATTGTTTTTTCTTTTTCTTTTCACCATCTTCAACTTCTTCTTCAATATCATTCAAATGTTTTGGTCTAACATTATCTTCTCGTAAAACAATATAACAAATAATTGAGAATAGCAACATTCCAATTCCGGACCATAATTCAATATTTCTCCAATAAAACTTTTTCGAAAATGGTTGAAGTATTCCAGCAAATGTTGAACCACAAGCCAAAATTGAAAACATTGTTCCATATGTGGTTTTTGAATACCACGATTGAACTAAAAGTGAAGCAGGAACCCATCCAGCTCCTTGAACAATTCCCAAAAATAACATTGCAATTAATAATTGCCAATAATAAGTTGAAAATGCAAGACCAACACTACATGTTGCACAAGTTATTAATCCCAAAAGAAGTAATGCAACTTTTGAATATTTATCCGAAGCTACACCAAATACAAGTCTACCAATTGTATAACATAAAGCATGTGCTGATACCAGAAGCCCTGAAAATATAAATTATTTTTCATGTATGTTTATTAAAAGAAAAGGCTACTAAACAAATATAAACAGAACAATTGTGTGCATAAATGCTCTTTGAATTACTTGTTTCCAAGATCTTTGAAAAAACTATCAATTTACTAGTTTTTTTTTGTCAAGTGGGCAAATATATTTGGAATTTGTGTTCTGATGATAATGTACTTCGATATGAACTTTTTATTTGTTAAATTGAGAGAAAGCTTTAAAAACTACAATAATTAAGAAACTCTTGGATTTTTCTTCGAGAGTTTTTCAGAAGATGTTACACCGAAATTCCTATGTATTATTTAATTATTGAGAGTAAGAATTAATTGTTTTCTAAACTCGAATTAAATGAGTATTACAAAACTTAAAAATTAAAACTAATAATAATAATTTTAGAAAAGAAACCGGATCTTATCATTATTATCCCTTTATCCTTTTTTCTAATCAATGTCTAATATTTGCATACTGACCGCCCCTCAATGAATAAATTATTTTCCAAAAAACTAACCAATATCATCACTTGATAATACAATTTCTTCCCGAATCAAAGGTAATAAAGTGATCGGAAGTCGTCGAAAATAAATGTGAGCAAAATAAATTATTGTGACACATACAAATTTTAAATGTGTCTTAAATGTCATATTTTTTGTCGTTTCACCAGTTGTCATTGATAATATTTATATATGAATATGAATAATAAGATATCAATAATAATAATGATGATGAAAGGCGTTTTAGAGAGTGCGGTAGATGATGCGCACCCTCACAAAAGTCCCGCCTCCAATATTTATACGAGACGCAGACGTGTTGCGTAGTTGGCAAAAAGTTACGTGAACTTTGACTCATTGTCAGGTGATTTAAATTGGAAGACAAAATAAACACGTGGTATGATAGGTACTGTAATACTTTTCAGAAATAATAAATAAATAAGCAAGAATTTTGAAAATGATATCAAGGTCACGTTTTGGGGGAAGCCTTTTCATTAAAATATTCTTTATAGAAAACATTGGGATTTTGTAACTATTTTTTCAAAATATGAACTTTCTTTAGATCATATTAGGAATATCCAACAATTGAGAAGGGACAAAGATGAAATGTGAAAACAGCTTTTGGAAAACTTTCAAAAACATTTTTTAATTCGAAAATTCATGGAAAATCACATAAACAAATTGAATTATCAAGTCATTCTTAAAGTATCCGAATTTCTAGGATTTTTCAAACGTAACTCGAACTAGTTGCGAAAATTTTCATTATAATAGTAACATTTTATTTCATTTCCAGCTCATTATCTCATATTACAAAATATCTCTAACACACTTTTTCTTTGAATATCCTCCATAATATTTACATGTTTCATCGATGCCACATTCATCAGAACTAAAACATTTACGAATTTCAACGGAACTGAATTGGAACATTGAAAAGAATTGTAGGAGAATCAGAAATTTCACATTCATTTTTTTGTTGATTTTTTTTGGATTTGTTTTTTATATGGGAACAATATTTGTCAGTTTATTGGTCTGAGACTTTTTGAAAATTTGAATCCTATTTTTTTTTAAATGTTGGTTATGAAAAAGTGCAACTTCTGAACATTTGAGTATATTTTGAAATAAAAAAGTGGAACTTAGACAGAGTTCAGAAATTTCAAAATTATTTTCCCACGGTCTACAGTAGTTAATTTCCAGTTTATGCTAGTTTGTTCTTATTATAATTCAACATTATGTATTCGCCAATCAGTTTAACTTCCTATTTCTCAAATTTCATTTCATTTGATATTTTTCTAAAATAAAAACAATCAAACATCTGATGCGTGACAAATCGATTGATAATTTCGAAACAATGGAATTCTGTCACGTGGTTTGAGATGATAGATTTAACGAAATTGTACACCGCGTGCGTGATAATAAAATATAATAATAATAATGTTGACGATGAAAATGAAACAGTTTGATTTATTATATCATCTGGATACATTTGTTTTCAATGTTTAAATGAAAAGTGTAATTAATTTCAAATTGCGTCATTTTTTGTGACGGAAAAGGATTTTTGATTTTTTGATCTAATGATTTCAAAATGAAAAAAATCTTCAAGCCAAACTTTATTACGTGGAAGTTAGAAAATCTAAAAATTATTCTTGCTGTGGTTCTTCTTCAGATGGTTCTTCTTGTGGTTGTTCTTCTGCCGCTGGTTCGGTTTCTTCTTGTTGTTGTTCAGTGTTTTCGCCCTCAGGGTTGGAAGGAAGAGTTATACTGAAGAATAATTCATCAGCAGTTTGATTTTCTCCATAAAAATTGTGTTTCATTCTGCCATCGGTTTCATTCGAATTCGTTCGAGTCTGAAAAATTATTAGGTTAAAAAAGTTAAACAAAAACCAAATCCAAAAACAGTTGTAGTGAAAATGAGAAGTTTCAAAAATAAGTTTTCCGCTGCTCCGCCTTCTTACCAAGTTTGAATCCACAGTAACTCCATAATCCGAATAAACACTCAACCAAATTCTCGGATAAGAAATACCTTCATAAGATGGGAATACAGTATGTGCTCGCCCTTCCCCAAGATTTGCTTCTTGCGTTTCTTCATTTATTTGATTGTATCCAGGACCTTGAACTTGTCCAATATAATCAACAGTGATATAAAAACCATTTTCATCTTTTTCAGGATTCAATGGTTCTCTCATAGGAATTGTTAAAATATCGTTTTCAAGAGTGTAATCCTCGACACAATGAGAAACAAAAACTTTGGAACCTTGATTGAACTCGTAGAACAAAGCAACACGAACATCTTGAATTTGAAAATCGCTTGAAGTTTGGATTTGAACCTCTGAAGTTTCACCAGTCACATCATAATCGATTTTGACGTGGCCTTTGTAAGTTTGACTGAAAATTAGGTGAGTGAAATGTTTAAATATAAAATCAACAAAAAACAAACTTCGAGAAATCCGGATCGACTGAAAATAAAATAGCGGTTGGTTGAACAGTTTGAAGAAGATCCGACATTTTATTTGTGTTTTGTTTTGATACAAAACGTTCGTCTTTTATTTGGACAAGTTAACATTGATCGATCGATTTTGTAATTGAAATGACAGGTTTTGTGGAAATCAAATTTAAATCAAGGAACAGTTTGAACCAAAAAAAAAACAAACAGAAAAACAAAAACTCCTGACTCATCGAAACAGATGGCCCAATGATAATAAATCGCTTTTCTTTTTGGTTTCTATTCACGTATCTTTTCTCATTTCATTTCTATCAACAAACAAAATGAATCTTCTACTTTTTCTATTTTGTCCAGCGATAGTTTTTGCTTTGACACCAACTCAATATTTGATCAAACTTGAACCCAATTTTACAGAGTAGGACTACCCAAAAAATTTCAATTTTATCTCTTAATGTTTTAGCTCTTCGTATGAAGCAGAAGTTCAAATTCACGTCAAATTAACTGAAGAACTCAAAGAGTTCCAATTAAATCTTCCAAAAAATGCAGATATCGCAACGATTTACTTCTTCGAAGCATCAAATGTATTCAGAGGAAATCCAGATTGTAAGATTTTTAGTTGAAAACAATTCTGAAATGACATATGAATTTTCAGTCATTGGGCAGCCAACTAATTATGAGATCAATAAAAATGCAGAGACTACCAATGTAAAACTTCGTAGCCCAGTTGAACTGAGAGATGTGAAAGAAGGAGCATATGTGAAAGTTGTATATTTGGGAAAGATTAGTAATCAAACTTCACAAATTTATTTCAAAGATGCTCACACAATTGAAGTCAACCAGAAGGTAATAATTGTAGTCAACCAGAAAGCCTTCCCTCATTCTAAAAAATTTCATTTCAGTCTGGTCGATTCTTCCCGTCTCTTACCAACGATGAACCTGCAAAAGTCAAACTGACAGTGATCACTGATTATCGGGCTGGAGTTGAACCTGAGAACGGATTTGTGGCGGGAGATCATTATGGATACAAAGATAACAAATTTGCAAATGTTTTTGATTCCACCAAAAATCTAAAAACATCCCAAATTGCTTTCAAAGTCAAAGCACCCACTCTTTTGGTCTTGAATTCAAACTGAATTGAACACTTTCTGACCTTTCATCGAACAATAAATGATTCAATCAATCAATCTCTCGAACTTCCTTGTTCTTTTTTCTTATCAAATTGTTCCTATATATTTTCTCATTTAGTTTCATTGTTATTAGTTTTCTTTTCTGAAGATGGCTGTTCCAACAAAATATTTACTGAAAGTGATTCCAAACCCAGTTGAGTCTACCTATGAAGCGGAAATTGAGATTCATGTCAAATTCGAGGAGCCAATTCAAGAAATCACATTGCGACCTCCAGGATCTGCAAACATCGAAGATGTTTCTTTCTTTTTTGCTCAACATATTTATAGAGGAAATCCAAACTGTAAGTTCAAATTTCTTATTTTCTCACAATCAGAAAATGATTTTTAGACATTGGAAAAACCGTAGAATTCGCTAGAACTGATAATCTTTTCATCATCAATTTGGGAAACGAAATCAGCCCTGAATCAGCGCAAGAAGGAGCATACATATTTGTGAAATTTTCTGGAAACATCGAAGATGGCTCACCAATTTTCTTTAGCAGTCAAGGTGTGACTGAACTCAATCAAAAAGTATGATTTCAAAAATATTTTGTTTGAATTAATTTTGAACGTTTTAGGATCAACTATTCTTCCCAGTTTTTATTGATAATCCAGAAACTGATGTTCAATTGACTGTTGTCACTGATTATCGCGCTGGAGTTGAACCATCTGAGGGATTAATTGCTGGAGATCACTATGACTATCCAGAAATAAAATTCGCAAATGTTTTCAAATCTGAGAATCCTATCCAAGTTTCGGAAATATCATTCAAAATCAGCGCGCCAACTCCACTCATTTTGCATTAATTAAAAGTGATTTTTTACGAATAAAAATTTTTAATTTTTTCTAACGTGACATTTAAAATTGCCAACAACAATTTAAAAAACATACAGAAAATCAGCTCATTTTTGTTTTGACGCTTACTACAAAATTTCTTACAAATAAAATATAGAGTGAGTTCAGGAATTTGGATAGTTCCTAGTTGAATGTGCAAAATTACAGACTCTATGAGAAATGGCATCAACTATATCGATGAGAGAATCAACAAAAGAATCGATATCACAACCAGAATCAAGAAGTTCTAAAATAACAAATAGTATACCAGACACAATTTCTCTCCTTGAACTCGTGATATTTTTCCAATTCGTAATTGCCTTTGCGATTTTTATTTTGGCGACTGTTGGCGTAGCAGTTGGTTATGAGGTTTCAACATTTTATGTTTTATCTTTACTTGAAGTCGTTATCGCTGCGCCAGGTGTTGCGCATATTGCTTTGAAATCATCGAGTAAGTAAATATATTCACAGCTTAATCTAAGATCTAAGAAAATGTGTTGCAGTATACCTCGCTGTCTATGTATCATTTCAAGTAATAACTGCCATCTCTGAAATATTCTGGATTGTTTATATCATTGCAAGCAATGGTGGAACTCTAAAATGGCTTAGTTTATCGATTCTTCTTTTTGTTCAAACTATCGCTATTTTCTTTGCTTTTGTCAGTCGCGACACTGCTATCCAATTCACTGATAAACTTGTGCCACGAATTGTCAAAACACATCAGAACACATCGCTAACAAAATCAAAAGATATTCCACAAAAGAAACCATATCTTCGTGATCCAAGTTCTTTGTCAGCTGAAACAACGACACCAAGACATAATGATAGATCTGAATCAGAAAAATCTGTCGATTATTCACCAAAGCCAAAACCAAAAAGAAAATTGAGAAAGAAGTCGAAAAAAGAGGGAAATACTCCAAGAAAACCAAAAAGTATTTCGAGTTCAACAAGTGAAACTCCAAAATTGACTGCTCCTCTCGATAGTTTGTGCGATTGATTTTTAAAATTTAATCTGTTTTTTTCGTGTGTAAATAAATTTTTCCACCTTTTTAATAAAATTCCGATTGGATGGTGTCTCGATGGAAGCTGGATTTTTCAATGGGGTCACCCCTGTTCTCATCTTTTGGATGTCGAAATTTCGGACATTTTTGATTTTTGCCCCTTTTTTCCGAAAGAAAAAAAAAGAAAAAAAATAAATTCAAAAGAAACCTGAAATGGCAAGCATAAAACAATGAGAAAATTAATCTATCTATGAAATATTTCATAGTTTGTTTTTCAATAAAATCTGGAAGCTGATCCTATACCATCAAGTGTAATTCAACGCTCCATCTAATCATTTAAACATGGTAATTTATAAACTACTTTCCTCTAACATCAATAGTAATTACAAATAAAAAACTTTACCCAATATTTTTCAATGAATCTCACCTGTTAGTTTTGTTCCTCCCCCCCCCCCCAAACCTCAAAATAAACTAACTTGACTGGCCCATTCCGTGAAAAATTGTTGCTCTCTTCGAATCTCCTGTCCAAACGAAACATCTTCTTGTACGGAAGCCTGAAACTTCGATATTCTTTTTCTCAAAATTTTCGCATATTCTTAAACTTACATCAGAAAATGAAAATTGTGGATTTGATAGGACCGCTGCATTCTGTGACTGTTGTCTCTAAAAAAATAAGAAAATTAAAAATGTACCAAACCACCCCATTAATAACTTCTTCTGCGCTGAAAAAAAACCACTCAAAAACCAGAAAAAGGCAAAAAATAAAAATGTCGTGCAAAAAAATAAAAGAAAAACAACGATACTCCACGTGCACGTTGTTTAGCGTGTTTATTTAGTTGTTTTTTTTTGCAGGGTAGATGAGAGAGTGTGGGAAATGGAGAGAGAGAGAAAGAGAGAGATATGTTTTTTATTTGAAAAGAAATTATTGATTGAACGTTTTTTTTCGAACTGAATCATTTTTCTGTTTTTTCAGAGCAGAAAATGTTATTAATGGGCTGATTTTAAACTTCACAATTTGTATTCCCAGGCGTAACTATTTTAAAAGAAATCTTTTTTCTCACGCCACCTTAGCTGTGAAAAATAGGGTTTTCTTCAAAATTTAGAATTTTTGAGGATTTGTTTCGCCTAGGGGCACAGCCCCTATTTAAATTAAAATACGTGATGACCTTTAGGTATATTTTATGACAAATTATGATTACTCACAACTCATTTATCGTTCTCGGCATTTTAGAACTAGTTGAAAAAACAAATTAACAATTTCTAGAAAATGAAGTGAGTTTTTAACTAAATACCCCAATTTTAAGGTTTTGCCGAATATTCTAAAAAAACCATGTTACAGTAACATTGAACATTTTGACAACCTAGTTGAAAAAATGGCACAAAAAAAGAATGAATGGTAACACAACATCTTGCGATTGTCGAATTCTTCTCAAAAACAATACATGCGATTTGGTTGACTCAATTATTTTGCAAAACTTTTCGAAAACTTTTCAAAAATTAATAATAACACAAAAAAATGATTTGATTGAGATGAAAATGTTTGATGAAAATATTGTGAAACAAGTTATCGATTGGATGTATACTGGAACACTTGAAATTGAGGAAAATCAACTGGAACAACTCTCAAAAATTATTGCATATTTGAGGGTCAGTTGCAAAAGTATTTCTATAGAAACTTTTTCATATGATTTTCCAATTTTTCCAGATCGATGAACTTCAAATACTACTTGAAAAATATGTTGTCGATTTGTCTTCCAAAAAAAGAAAAGCAATTTACGCTCTGAACATTGCCACAATAACTTCAAGTTTTTCAAATGAGATAATCGAGAATATTATTCTCAAAATCTCTCCAACGTTTGACTCCTTCGAAAAACTGACATTCAATTCGATTCAAACGATTATGACATCAAAAACAAGTACACAAAAGAAAGTTGGATTCGTAAATATGGCTTTGAGATGGATGAAGATTAAACATGTGAATTTGAGTTGTAGATCAATTATTATTCAAAGTTTATATATTTCTGGAATTGAGGAACAATCATTGGATTTGGCGAGACAAATATTGTACAGGGTTTGTTGAAGCAATTTGTTATTTTAAATTAATTTTTTTTTGAAGAACCTCAACAAGATATTCCGTTTTGACAAAACCACACAAGAAATATCCATCGAAGATATAAATCCGATAAGAGGTGTGAAACCAATAAAACTTCAGAACGAAAGAAAAAGAAAAACTTTCTCGCAAATTTCAGTTCTTAATGAAATTGAAGATCCTTTCAGGTAACTTTTTCAAATTCAGATTTCAAGAAAAAAAGAATTATTTCAGTAATGATCAAACTCCAATCCTCAATCGAACCACGTCAGAAATTCAAAATATTCAAGAAATCCAAGATCCATTCGTAAAATTCTCCAAACTTTCTGAATCACAAATTTCAATGCTTGAAAAAGTTGAAGATCCATTCAGGTAGGTATTATTTTTGAGAGTAAAAAAATCATTGATTTTTTCAGCAGCAATCAAACTCCAATATTTCATAAGGCAGATTCAGAAGTTCAAAATTTGAATAATTCAGTTGGGTGAGTTGATCTGAAAAGATTGTTTACAAAAAAGAAGAACGATTTTTCAGAACTCCAGCTTGCTTTTCATTAGATCAAAATAATAATTGTATCGGAAGTTCGAAAAATCCAAGATCAAATAGTAAATCTCGCCAAGCCGACAGATCAAACTATTTATACTGACCATGAAATTGATGTTTATTCTGAAAAATGAAATTTTTTGAGAAATGTTGTTATTGGAATGTTTTGTATTTATCACTTCTCATTTTTATTTAAAAGTTTAGAAAGGCATTTGAGTTTTTATTCCAAAAATTTTTCGAAAGTATTTCAGGTTCTCTGATTTTCTGATCTTGTTATTTCCAAAATTAATCCTCCTCTTACTTATTATTTCCATCTAATGTCATGTATTTTATGTACTCGGATGTATTCCCAGTTTTTTTTTTCATACGTAAGATTATCTAATCCTTAACCTAAACCTATTGTTTTTTCTCCCAACTCCTCCGTTTTTTTACTATAAAATACCAAATATCATAACATCTTTCGAAATAAATTGGCATTATTCAGAAAAGTACAAGTACAAATATTGTCTATATATAAAGAAATTCCTTCTCCCAATCAAGGTACTTTTCAAAATAGCTATGCATTTTTTTCAAATTTGGCATTATTTTTGGGGAGCCAGTGGATGTTTTTTGAATCTTTTACTTGTTTATATCGCGATTTTTAAAAGTCCAAAAGCAATCCGAACTTATGCAACATTAATTGTCAATTTTGCGATAACTGATTTTGTGGAATGTTTTTTCGATGTTTTCATACAAATTCGATTATTACCAGCTCCTGGAGATGTTACAATGACTTATATTTTCAATGGATTTTGTAAATATTTTGGAGATATGAGTTGCAAAATTGGAGCAAGTTTATTTCTGCACTGCATTCCCCATGCGGTATGGTCACTTTTGTTATCTTTCGGATATCGATATTATATTTTACATCATCCTGGATTAACCCGAAGGACTTTGATTTGCATTTTGATTGTGATTTACATTCCATCATTTGTTCAAGGGGTAATCAAATTTATGTTCGCTCACAAACAATTTATCAATTTTTCAGCTAACATACTGGACAAATTTCGTTGAAACAGATGAGATTCTCCCTCTTGCCAAGCAAATATTTCCAAGTTATAATTTTTCTGAAGAAACTGGTGTGATTTCTGGAATTGTTGATGTCACTACAATTACAGCAACTTATGCAATTGTTCATTTATCATTTCCGATTTTTCCAGTCTACACAATCATTTATATTTTGAGAACGAAGATAATTGCGCATCTTTTGAGGAATTCACAAATGATGACGACGGAGACAAAAGCTGTACATACACAAATGTTGAGAGCTTTGACATTTCAGGCATTTATTCCGATATTTGTATGGATTGGAGCAAGTTGTTATTTGATTTGTAAGTTTGAATAGGGAAAGTTTTAAAAAAAATTATTCCATACTTCTAGAAGAATGGGATTTACAGATTTTGAAAAAAAATCTGTATTATGATCAAATTTTTTCAAACAAATTACAGTATTCTTATTTGCAGCACAACTTGGAATTATTCAACAATCCCCTCTCATGGAACACGCAGTTTTTGTATCTGTTATCCTAATGCCAACATTATCTCCCTTCACATATTTGCTATTTGTTAGACCGTATAAGAAGTTCTGCATGAAGTTAGTTTTCTATTAAACAAAATGTATTATATGTACATATTTTTCAGAATCATCTACACATTAACTTGCTCCAAAAAACGTCACGATGATGCGAAGGGAAGCAAATTTGATTCGCATAACACACCTTCACATATAGTAGCACTTTCTAAAGTTGCACCAATTAGTAGTTCTTAAAAACACACACACAAATATTATTCCACGAAATAAAAGTTATATCATTCCGCAGTTCTTGTAGTTCCACGAATTGGTGGAAGAGTTGATATATTTGTTGCAAATCCTGTTCCTGAATCGAAATTAATCTTCTTGGAATTGTCTGTCACACGTGATTTTCGCAATAATCCAATTTTCTGAAGAAGTCTGGAAAACAAAAACAAAAATTATATTCTGATTTCTCACGAAAAATAAAACCTTGTGCAAAATGTTTTGTATGGTCGAACAAAATATAAATAAACGAATGGGGATACGGTAGGCATCAGAATTACACTTCCAAACATAAGGTATTCCATAAGAGGATGATTATAGATTCCAAGTTGGGCTAGAAGAATTTGAGTTTTATATTTAATTCAATTTAATTCATTTACCAATAAAGTAAAGTGTGACACCAATCCACATAAAAGCAGGTGTCATTGCTTGAATTGTCAAAACTTTTAAAAGTTGTGAATGCACTGCTTTTGTCTCTTTCGACATTATTCTCTCATTTGCCTCGAGATATTTTATGATTTTTTTGCGAAGTATAAAAATGATTATATAAACTGGTGTTATTGGAAAAGCCATGTGACTTATTGCATAAATTGCTGTCCAAGTTTTTATATCTATGATTCCAGTCATAACACCAGTCTCCGAATCGAAATCATACGTCGGAAGCACTTTTTTGGAATAGGGCAAGATTTTGTCGCGCTCGACAAAATTAGTCCAATAAGTCAGCTGAAAAAAAAAATTTATGTGCTTTGTGTTCCAAATGATTTTTCTTACTCCTTGGAAAAGTGATGGTAGATAAATAATACAAACTATTAAAATAATTGTATTCCTTTTGACTGCAGGATGCAATAAAATATAATATCTATAACCGAATGATAATAAAAGTGACCAAACGGCGTGCGGAATACAATGAAGAAATATACTCAAGGAAACATAACAGATTTTGGCGCCAAAATATTGACAAGGACCATTGAGGATGAAAGTTAGGGTAACATCCATTGGAGCAGGAATTAATCTGATTTTCGAAAACCGTTAAACTTTCGAAGATTCAACAAGCTAACCTGATTTGTAAAAAGTAATCTAGAAAACATTCAACTAAATCTGTCAGGGCAAAATTGATAATTAAAGTTGCGTAGGATTCTATAGCCTTTGGACTTCGAAACATAGCCAAATATATAAGTAAAGAGTTCAAACTACAACCAATCATAGCAATAATAACATGATAAACATGAAAGATTGCCAAAATAATTTGAAAAAACATTCGTATTTTTCTGAAAATGAATAAAATCAGGTGCTTTTGTGTTGGGCTTGAAATCCGATAATAGTTGTTATTATAGATAAACGGAATTTAGTACAATTGTATTATATTTATTACTACTATTATGGTTTGGAAATTGATTTGGTTTATGAGATTTATTTTATGAATAGTACTTTCATAAAAAAGTTATAAGAAAATTAATTTCATTGAAAAATAATACAATATAAAATTTGTCTGGAATTTTTGACGTGAACTTTGATTTTTTGGAATTTTTGTTGATAAAAAGTATTGTCAGTAAAAATAGCTTCTAATGATTTTACAATCCTATTTTTATTTTTCTCATAATAAACAACTATTTTTTAAACTGCCGCACACGATAACAAAAAGCGTCATGTTCGCAACACTGGCGCATATGTGTTTTGTTGACGCGTTTGAGGAATGATGTGTTCGAAGGCTGCAGGTTTCGTCACTTTGGATTGACTAAATTTAGGAAATGCGCTCCAGCGCACAAAGCGAGGTTGTTTGAATTTAATTGTTTGTTTTGGGTGTTCTAGGAATGCTTTTTTGAGGTTTTTTCGACTGTTTTGAGAGTGAGTTGGCTGATTTTAACTATTTTCAAGCAAGTTGAAAGCATTTGTCAATTTTTTTGTGGCAAAAGAACGCAAATTTCAAGTTTTTGCTGGGTTATATGAGGAATCCATAAGAACAGCGCATTTCATCAGAGTATTTGTTGTTTTTGGCTGGTATTTCCTGGAATCAAGCTATTATCAGAGTTTTCTAGTGTGTTTTAAACACGAGATTAGAGTTTTTGTTTTCATTTCAAATCATGACGATAATTTTGGCATTTCATATTACATTGGCATCAATGCATTTCAAACTACTGAAAGGATTCTTGTTATTGGGATGGAAAAATAATTGAAATTGGAAAATTTTCAGTCAATCCATTTTGGTTTTCGGTTTGAAAATTTAAAAATAATTGAAATTGGAAAATTTTCAGTCAATCCATTTTGGTTTTCGGTTTGAAAATTTAAAAATAATTGAAATTGGAAAATTTTCAGTCAATCCATTTTGGTTTTCGGTTTGAAAATTTAAAAATAATTGAAATTTCAAAATTTTCAGTCAATCCATTTTGGTTTTCGGTTTGAAAATTTAAAAATAATTGAAATTGGAAAATTTTCAGTCAATCCATTTTGGTTTTCGGTTTGAAAATTTAAAAATAATTGAAATTTCAAAATTTTCAGTCAATCCATTTTGGTTTTCGGTTTGAAAATTTAAAAATAATTGAAATTTCAAAATTTTCAGTCAATCCATTTTGGTTTTCGGTTTGAAAATTTAAAAATAATTGAAATTTCAAAATTTTCAGTCAATCCATTTTGGTTTTCGGTTTGAAAATTTAAAAATAATTGAAATTTCAAAATTTTCAGTCAATCCATTTTGGTTTTCGGTTTGAAAATTTAAAAATACTTGAAATTTCAAAATTTTCAGTCAATCCATTTTGGTTTTCGGTTTGAAAATTTAAAAATAATTGAAATTTCAAAATTTTCAGTCAATCCATTTTGGTTTTCGGTTTGAAAATTTAAAAATAATTGAAATTTCAAAATTTTCAGTCAATCCATTTTGGTTTTCGGTTTGAAAATTTAAAAATAATTGAAATTTCAAAATTTTCAGTCAATCCATTTTGGTTTTCGGTTTGAAAATTTAAAAATAATTGAAATTTCAAAATTTTCAGTCAATCCATTTTGGTTTTCGGTTTGAAAATTTAAAAATAATTGAAATTTCAAAATTTTCAGTCAATCCATTTTGGTTTTCGGTTTGAAAATTTAAAAAATAATTGAAATTTCAAAATTTTCAGTCAATCCATTTTGGTTTTCGGTTTGGAAATTTAAAACTAATTGAAATTTCAAAATTTTCAGTCAATCCATTTTGGTTTTCGGTTTGAAAATTTAAAAATAATTGAAATTTCAAAATTTTCAGTCAATCCATTTTGGTTTTCGGTTTGGAAATTTAAAACTAATTGAAATTTCAAAATTTTCAGTCAATCCATTTTGGTTTTCGATTTGGAAATTTAAAAATAATTGAAATTTCAAAATTTTCAGTCAATCCATTTTGGTTTTCGATTTGGAAATTTAAAAATAATTGAAATTTCAAAATTTTCAGTCAATCCATTTTGGTTTTCGATTTGGAAATTTAAAAATAATTGAAATTTCAAAATTTTCAGTCAATCCATTTTGGTTTTCGATTTGGAAATTTAAAACTAATTGAAATTTCAAAATTTTCAGTCAATCCATTTTGGTTTTCGGTTTGAAAATTTAAAAATAATTGAAATTTCAAAATTTTCAGTCAATCCATTTTGGTTTTCGATTTGGAAATTTAAAAATAATTGAAATTTCAAAATTTTCAGTCAATCCATTTTGGTTTTCGATTTGGAAATTTAAAACTAATTGAAATTTCAAAATTTTCAGTCAATCCATTTTGGGTTTCGGTTTGAAAATTTAAAAATAATTGAAATTTCAAAATTTTCAGTCAATCCATTTTGGTTTTCGGTTTGAAAATTTAAAAATAATTGAAATTGGAAAATTTTCAGTCAATCCATTTTGGTTTTCGGTTTGAAAATTTAAAAATAATTGAAATTTCAAAATTTTCAGTCAATCCATTTTGGTTTTCGGTTTGAAAATTTAAAAATAATTGAAATTTCAAAATTTTCAGTCAATCCATTTTGGTTTTCGGTTTGAAAATTTAAAAATAATTGAAATTTCAAAATTTTCAGTCAATCCATTTTGGTTTTCGGTTTGAAAATTTAAAAATAATTGAAATTTCAAAATTTTCAGTCAATCCATTCTCTGTCAAGTTGTACTGTAATTTTATTTCCAATAAACTCATTTTTATATTGTGTTTCGTTTGCATGTGTAATAAATGAAAAAATAAATAAATAACACTACGGTAACAGTCGCACAATCTTAGAAACATACAAACATTTAACAAATCGCGTTGGGAAACGAGGTACAGTAGTTTTTAATTCAAATACATTCATAGTGAGAGAGAAACAAAAAACATTGTTTTCAACCTTAACTATTATGAATTCACAAAGCAACAAAATTCGATGTCCTTCCACTGGTTGCGAATACTTTGGGCGAGGTGATAATGTTCGCCAACATTTAAAAAAGAAACACAAGTACAATGAAGATCAAATATTGGAATATAACAGACAATTACAATCTATGAAACGACCAAAAGGATCTGGAAATGTTTGGATTTGTCCTGCTCAAAACTGCATAGTATCTTGTTCAATGAAAAACGGTCTCATCAGTCACATCTACAGCAAACATCCATCAGAAAAATCCCACTTGATGAAGGTGAACGTTTTACATCACATAATTGAAAAAAGTCTGAATATTTGACTGATATCGCACTTTAGGCAATTTTTGATAATATACAAAATGAGTTTAATAAAAGAGAAGGATGGACGTTTTATGGCCTTTTAAATCTGAAGTTCACTTTTTTTGAACCATACAAAAATATATACACATGCAAAAAAATCCCACTTTTTTTCTTGCCGACTGCTTTCACATCAGCTGTGTAGATAAAAAAATTCGAGTCTAAGAATTTAAATTTTTTTGAAAACAACATTTTATAAGACCGATAGGCTGAGAAAAACGTCATGAATAGTGATCTTGAGTTTTAAAATCGAAAAATAACACATCTGAATATTTTTCATGAAAACCTGATTTTTTCAAATAGTCCAAACTTCAAAAAGAGTTTGATCTACTCAGAAAACTGTGCGGAACCTTACCAATTCCGACCACTTCCTCTGCCTTCCCACAGGGTGTAATTTACTACCTCAAATCGCTTAACCTCAAATTTTTCATTCATTTTTGGGTAGATTAAAAAAAATTAAGGTAAACAATTCAAAATGAAACATTCGCAGTTTTTAATGTGAGAAATAGAAAAAAACCAAAAAATTCTAGATAATGAAACAAGACGACAAAGAACATGAAGAATTGGAGGTGGTGGAACATCAATCTTATACGAATATAAAAGTTCAAGAACCAGTCAAATTCAGATGTCTGGAATCAAAATGCTCCGTTTCCACAGCGTCGCGGGAAGATCTTTGTAAGCATATGAAATCGAAACATAGTGACGGAACTCAATTTGTCGTGGAAACCGAAAATTTTGATAGTTATGTTCAATTTAAGGACTGGTTTGATCGGAAAAAAGAGGCGTCTTGTTCAACTTTTGCAAAATGTAGAACACATACAGATGGGAAGTTGAAAGCAAATTATTGGAGGTGCTCAAATGAAGGAGAATATGAATCTAATGCAACGAAAACAAGAGGCCATCCTTCAAAGAAAACAACAGGAAAGGGAAATATTTGCACAGCTTTTGTAAAGGTATAATTCCACTAAAATTAGTTATAAATTCAACTAAAAATCAAAATATTTCACAAATTGGATGAAAAAATTTAAAGATATTTAAAAAATTAAAATTTTAAGCTAATCGAAAATGCCGACGGATCATGTTCTGTAAAAGCGTGTTTTTCACACAAAGGTCATGAAGTTGAACCAGCTCAGCAAAGATTGACCGATCCACAAATCAAATTAATTACGGAGTGAGTTTCTTTTTGAAATATCACTAAAAACTACCTATTCATGAAACAATTATTATAGCATGATTGAAGATAGCTGGACAAATGAACAAATTATCAAAAAACTGATAAAGGTCTATCCCGAAACCAACCGCCTCCATCACGTTATTAATGAAGATATCAGGTTTGATTTTTCAAAAAGTTCGAGCTATAAATCCATAAGAAGTATCTCATGAATGAAGACAGTAAGAAAAAATAATATGATTTAAATATTGGTTGACAGTAACAGAATTTCAAAAAAAAAGTCAATTTCAATTTTTTTTTCCGGAAATTTATCTCGAAATATATTTCTATCCATTTGGATTATTAAAGCGGTAACAATTCTGACAGAACTATTCGAGATCGGTTTGGTTTGCATGATGGTCGCCTCCACGAGAATGACCTTGAATCAATCAAAATGCGTTACAATGAGCAAAATCCAAAATATGGACTACGATTCCTAAGACTGCCAATTGACAAAAAAGGAACAGGATTTATCTTGGGTAATACATACTTCAGAAAACTTTCATCTTTAAAACTGGAAGGCTTTTTCATGAAAAATAATTTTCAGTGATAATGTCAGATCTTCAAATAATTGCGCTGAAAAAGTTTTCTCACAAAGGAGTTGTTCTTGACGAAACATACAATATTTCAAGATATGATGTTAGATTGACGACTATGCTTGTGTTGGACGAAAATTCAAGAGGAATACCTTGTGGTAATATAGAACATTTTTTATGTCTTCATTTTTAGTTTTAATCGAATTTCTGGAACACAGAAATACCCAGAAAAAATTCTCAAGTTTCCACAGTATTTTAAAATTTCAGGCTTTCTTATTTCTAACTGCACATCCACTGAAGAAATGCGATTTTTCTTCCGAGAAGTTAAAAAAGTGTTCCCAGAATTTTGCCCAAAAGTAATGATGACCGATGAGGCTGGACAATTCTGGAATGCATATGTTTACGTGAGAATAACTTGATGTCCACAACTTAATTCAAGTGAACTTTTTATTCAGGAATTCCCACAAAACCGAAACATCACAAAAAAATTATGGTGCAGATGGCACGTAGGCAACGCATGGCAAAATATGGCTGATAGATTATTAAACGTCAGTATTACATTTTTTATATTTAAAACAAATTAATTCCAGGATGTCGAAAACAAAACGGTCATGCAAAAACTGTATGAAATTCAGTTGACACCGTCTGAATTCGTTTTACAAAGAGGACTCAACGAATTGTTTCAGTATCTGAAGAGATTAGGAAATTCGAAAGCTCTCCAATTTTTAAAATATCTAAAGTCAAGATATCTCAGTGAGTTTGATACATTTTTACAAAAAACTGTAAAATTATCACTTTTAGAGTTTAGTTATGAAAACTTAGAACATTTTGAATCGAATGAGAAGAACGGGATCAGGTCCGATTTTTTGAGAAAAATTCTGATTCAGAAATTCTGAATAGGACCACTTTTTCTAAAATTGGTCCGTCTTTTCGTTTTTAATTCAGAATTTTTCTCAGGAAATCAGTCCTGGTCCCATTCCCACAAAAAATTTCCATATATTTTAGAATTGGAAAATTAAACCAAACAGAAAACATTTCAAAGAAGTAACAAGAACAGTCATAAAACTTCATTGAAAACTCACATGAATCAAAAATCGGGTTCGTAAATTTGCACACTAGGAAATACTTATTATGCCGCTGTTCCAAAAAAATTGTCATAGTCCGAAAAAATTTCACGTTCGACGTATTAAATTTTCAGAAACGAATAAATATTCATTTACAATTAGAAAAGCAAAAAATCGAGACAATTATTTTTTATTCAGAAACTGTGAAGGTTTGGGCGACTTGTTATCGAGATAATAGTATTGTGCAAACAAGTATGACAGCTGAATCATGGCATGCGTATCTCAAGGCAAGTTGGACTTAACCGCAATTCTCATTTTCCGAAAAATTGATATTTTATATTTATTTTTTCAGCGCAACGATTTAAAATATCAAACACAAATGAGATTGGATAATTTGGTGCACAATTTGAAAGAATCAAATGAAAATCGAATGGCAAGAAGAGCGACAGAAATGTTGCGCGACTTGGCCAGAGCAAATCTTCGAGCCTGTGAGCAAAGAAAACTCCACAAAGAAGCTATGGAAATCCTGCTGAATTTCAAAGTTGAAATTCACAGCGAAACTGAATTGTTCATTTATGACCATCGGAGACCATCGGATGTTTTTGTTATTCAAATCGAAACCGATCCTGAATGTTTGGACGTAAGAAAGCGTGGATTTTTATATACTGATTGTATTTATTTTTACAGCCGAACAGCCATTGCGAGTTATGTGATGTTTGCTGGTCAGAGATCACATGCAGCTGCACCCATCAAATTTCAGGAGTGAACTGCACTCATTGTCATATTGCTAAGGCATTGTTACGTGAGTTCAGTTTGAAACTGCACTAAAAATAATCTTACTTTTCAGCAACTTTCTTTGTCAAATCATCTATACCTCCAAAAGATCAATTTTCATCGAGCGGAGAAGATTTTGTCGATGACGAATTTGATGATTCACAAATTCTTGAAGACGAAAATCCAATTTTCGACGACGAACATGATGATTCACAAATCCTCGAAGACGAAAATCATAGTCATATTGATTTAATTCCACCAATTATTGACATTGATTCGAATGAGGAAAGAGCAAGACCTGATGAGAGTGATAATGTTTCAGAATCGAGATCAGATGAATTGGACATTTTATCAGATGAGGATGAAAGAAGATCCGTTGAAAACGAAATGACTGTTCAAAACCGCATGGATAAAATATTAGCCGACATGACATCAATGAGAAACGTGGGTGAACTTAAGTTTTAGTTGTCAAAAATTGTGTTAAAAAATTATTTTTAAGAATTTCAACTACATTGAACAGGAAATGCGACGATTAGCTAAAAATCCATCACAAGAAACGGTTCAATATTCGACTGAATTAGCTTCAAAATTAGATAAGATTGTTCGAGAAATGAAAGAAAATAATGGAGCCCAGCAATCATCACTTCCAAATCGTTATAACGTATTGAGAAAAATCAAAAAGCTCCAACAGCGGCCGAAGTTATGCATTTTGAGAGAAAGGTTTCTAATCATGTTTGAATCCGAAAATAGTTAATTTACAGAGTAAAAACCCGAGAAAAAGAAAGTTGAACGAAGTTCAAGCCGATAATGTTGTGAATAACGGGGAAGAGTGCTGGACTTGTAGTTTTTGTCGAAATGTGAGGATCTATGATATTTGATAACGTCCAACATTTTTTTTCAGGATATCGATCCCCTCGATACTTGTCCAATTTTGAAATGCAACCGTTGTTCGTATAAAGTTCACGAGAATTGTGTGGAATTCGAAACCTGTCTCACTTGTAGAAATGGAGAATATCAAGAATATCCATAGTAATTCAGATCTTGATTTTTGTTATTTATTGTTTTTTTTGTCATTTTTTGTTGATTGTCACATTTTTATTGTTATTCATTTCAATTTTTATTGGCTTTGGAATCATTTAATTATCGAGCCAGTCAAAAAAATCAAACAATAGAAAAATTCCAGATGCTCAACTCGAAACTTCATCTCAAAAATACAGAAAAACAATCCATTTATGGATTGACTAAAAAATTCCAGATGCTCAACTCGAAACTTCATCTCAAAAATACAGAAAAACAATCCATTTATGGATTGACTAAAAAATTCCAGATGCTCAACTCGAAACTTCATCTCAAAAATACAGAAAAACAATCCATTTATGGATTGACTAAAAAATTCCAGATGCTCAACTCGAAACTTCATCTCAAAAATACAGAAAAACAATCCATTTATGGATTGACTAAAAATTCCAGATGCTCAACTCGAAACTTCATCTCAAAAATACAGAAAAACAATCCATTTATGGATTGACTAAAAAATTCCAGATGCTCAACTTGAAACTTCATCTCAAAAAATACAGAAAAACAATCCATTTATGGATTGACTAAAAAATTCCAGATGCTCAACTCGAAACTTCATCTCAAAAATACAGAAAAACAATCCATTTATGGATTGACTAAAAAATTCCAGATGCTCAACTCGAAACTTCATCTCAAAAATACAGAAAAACAATCCATTTATGGATTGACTAAAAATTCCAGATGCTCAACTCGAAACTTCATCTCAAAAATACAGAAAAACAATCCATTTATGGATTGACTAAAAAATTCCAGATGCTCAACTTGAAACTTCATCTCAAAAATACAGAAAAACAATCCATTTATGGATTGACTAAAAAATTCCAGATGCTCAACTTGAAACTTCATCTCAAAAATACAGAAAAACAATCCATTTATGGATTGACTAAAAAATTCCAGATGCTCAACTCGAAACTTCATCTCAAAAAATACAGAAAAACAATCCATTTATGGATTGACTAAAAAATTCCAGATGCTCAACTTGAAACTTCATCTCAAAAAATACAGAAAAACAATCCATTTATGGATTGACTAAAAAATTCCAGATGCTCAACTTGAAACTTCATCTCAAAAATACAGAAAAACAATCCATTTATGGATTGACTAAAAATTCCAGATGCTCAACTTGAAACTTCATCTCAAAAATACAGAAAAACAATCCATTTATGGATTGACTAAAAATTCCAGATGCTCAACTTGAAACTTCATCTCAAAAATACAGAAAAACAATCCATTTATGGATTGACTAAAAAATTCCAGATGCTCAACTTGAAACTTCATCTCAAAAAATACAGAAAAACAATCCATTTATGGATTGACTAAAAAATTCCAGATGCTCAACTTGAAACTTCATCTCAAAAATACAGAAAAACAATCCATTTATGGATTGACTAAAAATTCCAGATGCTCAACTTGAAACTTCATCTCAAAAATACAGAAAAACAATCCATTTATGGATTGACTAAAAAATTCCAGATGCTCAACTTGAAACTTCATCTCAAAAAATACAGAAAAACAATCCATTTATGGATTGACTAAAAATTCCAGATGCTCAACTTGAAACTTCATCTCAAAAATACAGAAAAACAATCCATTTATGGATTGACTAAAAATTCCAGATGCTCAACTTGAAACTTCATCTCAAAAATACAGAAAAACAATCCATTTATGGATTGACTAAAAATTCCAGATGCTCAACTTGAAACTTCATCTCAAAAATACAGAAAAACAATCCATTTATGGATTGACTAAAAATTCCAGATGCTCAACTTGAAACTTCATCTCAAAAATACAGAAAAACAATCCATTTATGGATTGACTAAAAAATTCCAGATGCTCAACTTGAAACTTCATCTCAAAAATACAGAAAAACAATCCATTTATGGATTGACTAAAAATTCCAGATGCTCAACTTGAAACTTCATCTCAAAAATACAGAAAAAACAATCCATTTATGGATTGACTAAAAATTCCAGATGCTCAACTTGAAACTTCATCTCAAAAATACAGAAAAACAATCCATTTATGGATTGACTGAAAATATCACAATTTCAGACCGCAATTTTCAGATCGTTCTACTGCATACACTATATTCAAAAACCAAAAACTCCAATCTCTTGTTACAACCCCGGAAAATCAACTTACTCACAAATATACCAGCCGAAAACCACAAATATACTCAAGAAAGGTGTTGTTGTTGTTATTTCCTCATAAGAACGCAGAAAAACTAGGAAATTGTGTTTTCTGCCACGAATAATCTGCAAAATCATTCAATTTGCTTGAAAATAGTTAAAATCAGCCAACTCACTCTCAAAACAGTCGAAAAACCTCAAAAAAGCATTCCTAGAACACCCAAAACAAACAATTAAATTCAAACAACCTCGCTTTGTGCGCTGGAGCGCATTTCCTAAATTTAGTCAATCCAAAGTGACGAAACCTGCAGCCTTGTGTTCGAAAAAATTTCAATATTTTTGGTTTTTTCTTCGTTTTCTCGGTTCCTTGATTAGAAAATATACGTTTTATTTGTGTCAATTTGAAAAGGGAATTTTTCAGAACATGACGGATGTTGAAATGGCTGAAGCTGGCCAGGAATTACCACAATTCCCAACAGTTCATATTCTTCAAGTCGTTAAAGATGCTCAACAACAACATGGTTTGAGACACGGTGATTATGCTAGATATAGGTTAGTTATCTTTATTTTTGGAGTTAAAATTAACAATAAACTTTTTTAGAAAATATTCGGCAGCTAAATTGGAAAGAATGAGAAAAGCTTTGAAGTTTACCAATCAACACAATTGTCAAAAGAAAAGAAAGGCTAAATTTGTAAAGAAATGGTTGACTGAAGAAGCTTTAGTCGATGCGCAATTTTTGAATTTTGGTATTTTTGAAACCGAAAGACGGTATGCTTCAGCAATGATTGAAAAAATGACACTCGAAGATAATCCGGAAAAATTGAGAAAACGATTTTCAATGATAAATAACTTGAAAAAAGCCGTTCTTCATGCTAACAATCTTGAAAATATTGTTGTAAGCAGTGCAAGAGTGAGTTTTTTATTCGAAATTTTTTAATTTGAAAGAAAATTTTAGTGTGACGCTCCAACAAAACTCGAAGCTCAAGCTTACGCCGCGTGGATGCGTGGAATGTGTGCTTTTGAATCGAGAGATTGGCAAAAAGCCAGCGAAGCTTTGAAATTGGCAAGAAATGTTTATGATAAATTGGCTGAAGCCACTAATAATACAACATTGGCCACGTTATATAAAGGAAGGTTTGTTATTTTTCTGTGTGAGAAAATTGTAGGAAAAAACAAAAAAACTAATTTTTGATTCCTGTTTTGTGTTCTACTGATTTATGGATTTCATTCTTTCAACGAAAAAAAAAAGTATTTCTAGATGTCGCGAAATCCAACCACAACTTCGACTCTGCGAATTCAATATTGCTGAATCTCCAGAAGCTGTCGGAACTATGTCAGAATTGATGGAACTTCGTATGCAAATGGGAGCAGATGACAGTTCTGTTGATAAACTTATTTCTGAAATGAGATCAACTGCAACTGGCGCTGAAGTTGTCACAATTGAATGGGGTGGAATGAAGAGTACTGTAGAAGACGAGAAAGCAAAACAATGTTTGCAAGGATGGAAACAATCAGAAGCTGAACTCAAACAATGTCAAACACCAAAAGAAAAAATGGCATTGTATGAAAAAGCAACAGCGGATACAAGAGATGCAATTGATCGATTATCGGATACAATTAGAAGAAAGAATGCTGATAATGCTGATACAACTGTTTTGCAATCAATCAAGGCTTATTTAGATTTTTTGAAAATGAGTGGAACCGCTTCGAGATATTTGGCAATTATTGAGAATACGAAAAGTGATAAGAAAAATAAACCACAAGACATGTTGAGATTATATGATTCAGTTATTGAGATTTATAAAGAGGTTTCGGAAACACCTGGAGCTGAATATGATAAATCACTTGAGAGTGAGTTGGCTGATTTTAACTATTTTCAAGCAAATTGAATGATTTTGCAGATTATTCGTGGCAGAAAACACAATTTCCTAGTTTTTCTGCGTTCTTATGAGGAAATAACAACAACAACACCTTTCTTGAGTATATTTGTGGTTTTCGGCTGGTATATTTGTGAGTAAGTTGATTTTCCGGGGTTGTAACAAGAGATTGGAGTTTTTGGTTTTTGAATATAGTGTATGCAGTAGAACGATCTGAAAATTGCGGTCTGAAATTGTGATATTTTCAGTCAATCCATAAATGGATTGTTTTTCTGTATTTTTGAGATGAAGTTTCAAGTTGAGCATCTGGAATTTTTAGTCAATCCATAAATGGATTGTTTTTCTGTATTTTTGAGATGAAGTTTCAAGTTGAGCATCTGGAATTTTTTAGTCAATCCATAAATGGATTGTTTTTCTGTATTTTTGAGATGAAGTTTCAAGTTGAGCATCTGGAATTTTTTAGTCAATCCATAAATGGATTGTTTTTCTGTATTTTTGAGATGAAGTTTCAAGTTGAGCATCTGGAATTTTTTAGTCAATCCATAAATGGATTGTTTTTCTGTATTTTTGAGATGAAGTTTCAAGTTGAGCATCTGGAATTTTTTAGTCAATCCATAAATGGATTGTTTTTCTGTATTTTTTGAGATGAAGTTTCAAGTTGAGCATCTGGAATTTTTTAGTCAATCCATAAATGGATTGTTTTTCTGTATTTTTGAGATGAAGTTTCAAGTTGAGCATCTGGAATTTTTTAGTCAATCCATAAATGGATTGTTTTTCTGTATTTTTGAGATGAAGTTTCAAGTTGAGCATCTGGAATTTTTTAGTCAATCCATAAATGGATTGTTTTTCTGTATTTTTGAGATGAAGTTTCAAGTTGAGCATCTGGAATTTTTTAGTCAATCCATAAATGGATTGTTTTTCTGTATTTTTGAGATGAAGTTTCAAGTTGAGCATCTGGAATTTTTTAGTCAATCCATAAATGGATTGTTTTTCTGTATTTTTGAGATGAAGTTTCAAGTTGAGCATCTGGAATTTTTTAGTCAATCCATAAATGGATTGTTTTTCTGTATTTTTGAGATGAAGTTTCAAGTTGAGCATCTGGAATTTTTTAGTCAATCCATAAATGGATTGTTTTTCTGTATTTTTGAGATGAAGTTTCAAGTTGAGCATCTGGAATTTTTTAGTCAATCCATAAATGGATTGTTTTTCTGTATTTTTGAGATGAAGTTTCAAGTTGAGCATCTGGAATTTTTTAGTCAATCCATAAATGGATTGTTTTTCTGTATTTTTGAGATGAAGTTTCAAGTTGAGCATCTGGAATTTTTTAGTCAATCCATAAATGGATTGTTTTTCTGTATTTTTGAGATGAAGTTTCGAGTTGAGCATCTGGAATTTTTTAGTCAATCCATAAATGGATTGTTTTTCTGTATTTTTGAGATGAAGTTTCAAGTTGAGCATCTGGAATTTTAGTCAATCCATAAATGGATTGTTTTTCTGTATTTTTGAGATGAAGTTTCAAGTTGAGCATCTGGAATTTTTTAGTCAATCCATAAATGGATTGTTTTTCTGTATTTTTGAGATGAAGTTTCGAGTTGAGCATCTGGAATTTTTAGTCAATCCATAAATGGATTGTTTTTCTGTATTTTTGAGATGAAGTTTCGAGTTGAGCATCTGGAATTTTTAGTCAATCCATAAATGGATTGTTTTTCTGTATTTTTGAGATGAAGTTTCGAGTTGAGCATCTGGAATTTTTTAGTCAATCCATAAATGGATTGTTTTTCTGTATTTTTGAGATGAAGTTTCAAGTTGAGCATCTGGAATTTTTTAGTCAATCCATAAATGGATTGTTTTTCTGTATTTTTGAGATGAAGTTTCGAGTTGAGCATCTGGAATTTTTTAGTCAATCCATAAATGGATTGTTTTTCTGTATTTTTGAGATGAAGTTTCGAGTTGAGCATCTGGAATTTTTTAGTCAATCCATAAATGGATTGTTTTTCTGTATTTTTGAGATGAAGTTTCGAGTTGAGCATCTGGAATTTTTTAGTCAATCCATAAATGGATTGTTTTTCTGTATTTTTGAGATGAAGTTTCGAGTTGAGCATCTGGAATTTTTTAGTCAATCCATAAATGGATTGTTTTTCTGTATTTTTGAGATGAAGTTTCGAGTTGAGCATCTGGAATTTTTCTATTGTTTGATTTTTTTGACTGGCTCGATAATTAAATGATTCCAAAGCCAATAAAAATTGAAATGAATAACAATAAAAATGTGACAATCAACAAAAAATGACAAAAAAAACAATAAATAACAAAAATCAAGATCTGAATTACTATGGATATTCTTGATATTCTCCATTTCTACAAGTGAGACAGGTTTCGAATTCCACACAATTCTCGTGAACTTTATACGAACAACGGTTGCATTTCAAAATTGGACAAGTATCGAGGGGATCGATATCCTGAAAAAAAATGTTGGACGTTATCAAATATCATAGATCCTCACATTTCGACAAAAACTACAAGTCCAGCACTCTTCCCCGTTATTCACAACATTATCGGCTTGAACTTCGTTCAACTTTCTTTTTCTCGGGTTTTTACTCTGTAAATTAACTATTTTCGGATTCAAACATGATTAGAAACCTTTCTCTCAAAATGCATAACTTCGGCCGCTGTTGGAGCTTTTTGATTTTTTCTCAATACGTTATAACGATTTGGAAGTGATGATTGCTGGGCTCCATTATTTTCTTTCATTTCTCGAACAATCTTATCTAATTTTGAAGCTAATTCAGTCGAATATTGAACCGTTTCTTGTGATGGATTTTTAGCTAATCGTCGCATTTCCTGTTCAATGTAGTTGAAATTCTTAAAAAATAATTTTTTAACACAATTTTTGACAACTAAAACTTAAGTTCACCCACGTTTCTCATTGATGTCATGTCGGCTAATATTTTATCCATGCGGTTTTGAACAGTCATTTCGTTTTCAACGGATCTTCTTTCATCCTCATCTGATAAAATGTCCAATTCATCTGATCTCGATTCTGAAACATTATCACTCTCATCAGGTCTTGCTCTTTCCTCATTCGAATCAATGTCAATAATTGGTGGAATTAAATCAATATGACTATGATTTTCGTCTTCGAGGATTTGTGAATCATCATGTTCGTCGTCGAAAATTGGATTTTCGTCTTCAAGAATTTGTGAATCATCAAATTCGTCATCGACAAAATCTTCTCCGCTCGATGAAAATTGATCTTTTGGAGGTATAGATGATTTGACAAAGAAAGTTGCTGAAAAGTAAGATTATTTTTAGTGCAGTTTCAAACTGAACTCACGTAACAATGCCTTAGCAATATGACAATGAGTGCAGTTCACTCCTGAAATTTGATGGGTGCAGCTGCATGTGATCTCTGACCAGCAAACATCACATAACTCGCAATGGCTGTTCGGCTGTAAAAATAAATACAATCAGTATATAAAAATCCACGCTTTCTTACGTCCAAACATTCAGGATCGGTTTCGATTTGAATAACAAAAACATCCGATGGTCTCCGATGGTCATAAATGAACAATTCAGTTTCGCTGTGAATTTCAACTTTGAAATTCAGCAGGATTTCCATAGCTTCTTTGTGGAGTTTTCTTTGCTCACAGGCTCGAAGATTTGCTCTGGCCAAGTCGCGCAACATTTCTGTCGCTCTTCTTGCCATTCGATTTTCATTTGATTCTTTCAAATTGTGCACCAAATTATCCAATCTCATTTGTGTTTGATATTTTAAATCGTTGCGCTGAAAAAATAAATATAAAATATCAATTTTTTCGGAAAATGAGAATTGCGGTTAAGTCCAACTTGCCTTGAGATACGCATGCCATGATTCAGCTGTCATACTTGTTTGCACAATACTATTATCTCGATAACAAGTCGCCCAAACCTTCACAGTTTCTGAATAAAAAATAATTGTCTCGATTTTTTGCTTTTCTAATTGTAAATGAATATTTATTCGTTTCTGAAAATTTAATACGTCGAACGTGAAATTTTTCGGACTATGACAATTTTTTTGGAACAGCGGCATAATAAGTATTTCCTAGTGTGCAAATTTACGAACCCGATTTTTGATTCATGTGAGTTTTCAATGAAGTTTTATGACTGTTCTTGTTACTTCTTTGAAATGTTTTCTGTTTGGTTTAATTTTCCAATTCTAAAATATATGGAAATTTTTTGTGGGAATGGGACCAGGACTGATTTCCTGAGAAAAAATTCTGAATTAAAAACGAAAAGACGGACCAATTTTAGAAAAAGTGGTCCTATTCAGAATTTCTGAATCAGAATTTTTCTCAAAAAATCGGACCTGATCCCGTTCTTCTCATTCGATTCAAAATGTTCTAAGTTTTCATAACTAAACTCTAAAAGTGATAATTTTACAGTTTTTTGTAAAAATGTATCAAACTCACTGAGATATCTTGACTTTAGATATTTTAAAAATTGGAGAGCTTTCGAATTTCCTAATCTCTTCAGATACTGAAACAATTCGTTGAGTCCTCTTTGTAAAACGAATTCAGACGGTGTCAACTGAATTTCATACAGTTTTTGCATGACCGTTTTGTTTTCGACATCCTGGAATTAATTTGTTTTAAATATAAAAAATGTAATACTGACGTTTAATAATCTATCAGCCATATTTTGCCATGCGTTGCCTACGTGCCATCTGCACCATAATTTTTTTGTGATGTTTCGGTTTTGTGGGAATTCCTGAATAAAAAGTTCACTTGAATTAAGTTGTGGACATCAAGTTATTCTCACGTAAACATATGCATTCCAGAATTGTCCAGCCTCATCGGTCATCATTACTTTTGGGCAAAATTCTGGGAACACTTTTTTAACTTCTCGGAAGAAAAATCGCATTTCTTCAGTGGATGTGCAGTTAGAAATAAGAAAGCCTGAAATTTTAAAATACTGTGGAAACTTGAGAATTTTTTCTGGGTATTTCTGTGTTCCAGAAATTCGATTAAAACTAAAAATGAAGACATAAAAAATGTTCTATATTACCACAAGGTATTCCTCTTGAATTTTCGTCCAACACAAGCATAGTCGTCAATCTAACATCATATCTTGAAATATTGTATGTTTCGTCAAGAACAACTCCTTTGTGAGAAAACTTTTTCAGCGCAATTATTTGAAGATCTGACATTATCACTGAAAATTATTTTTCATGAAAAAGCCTTCCAGTTTTAAAGATGAAAGTTTTCTGAAGTATGTATTACCCAAGATAAATCCTGTTCCTTTTTTGTCAATTGGCAGTCTTAGGAATCGTAGTCCATATTTTGGATTTTGCTCATTGTAACGCATTTTGATTGATTCAAGGTCATTCTCGTGGAGGCGACCATCATGCAAACCAAACCGATCTCGAATAGTTCTGTCAGAATTGTTACCGCTTTAATAATCCAAATGGATAGAAATATATTTCGAGATAAATTTCCGGAAAAAAAATTGAAATTGACTTTTTTTTGAAATTCTGTTACTGTCAACCAATATTTAAATCATATTATTTTTTCTTACTGTCTTCATTCATGAGATACTTCTTATGGATTTATAGCTCGAACTTTTTGAAAAATCAAACCTGATATCTTCATTAATAACGTGATGGAGGCGGTTGGTTTCGGGATAGACCTTTATCAGTTTTTTGATAATTTGTTCATTTGTCCAGCTATCTTCAATCATGCTATAATAATTGTTTCATGAATAGGTAGTTTTTAGTGATATTTCAAAAAGAAACTCACTCCGTAATTAATTTGATTTGTGGATCGGTCAATCTTTGCTGAGCTGGTTCAACTTCATGACCTTTGTGTGAAAAACACGCTTTTACAGAACATGATCCGTCGGCATTTTCGATTAGCTTAAAATTTTAATTTTTTAAATATCTTTAAATTTTTTCATCCAATTTGTGAAATATTTTGATTTTTAGTTGAATTTATAACTAATTTTAGTGGAATTATACCTTTACAAAAGCTGTGCAAATATTTCCCTTTCCTGTTGTTTTCTTTGAAGGATGGCCTCTTGTTTTCGTTGCATTAGATTCATATTCTCCTTCATTTGAGCACCTCCAATAATTTGCTTTCAACTTCCCATCTGTATGTGTTCTACATTTTGCAAAAGTTGAACAAGACGCCTCTTTTTTCCGATCAAACCAGTCCTTAAATTGAACATAACTATCAAAATTTTCGGTTTCCACGACAAATTGAGTTCCGTCACTATGTTTCGATTTCATATGCTTACAAAGATCTTCCCGCGACGCTGTGGAAACGGAGCATTTTGATTCCAGACATCTGAATTTGACTGGTTCTTGAACTTTTATATTCGTATAAGATTGATGTTCCACCACCTCCAATTCTTCATGTTCTTTGTCGTCTTGTTTCATTATCTAGAATTTTTTGGTTTTTTTCTATTTCTCACATTAAAAACTGCGAATGTTTCATTTTGAATTGTTTACCTTAATTTTTTTAATCTACCCAAAAAATGAATGAAAAATTTGAGGTTAAGCGATTTGAGGTAGTAAATTACACCCTGTGGGAAGGCAGAGGAAGTGGTCGGAATTGGTAAGGTTCCGCACAGTTTTCTGAGTAGATCAAACTCTTTTGAAGTTTGGACTATTTGAAAAAATCAGGTTTTCATGAAAAATATTCAGATGTGTTATTTTTCGATTTTAAAACTCAAGATCACTATTCATGACGTTTTTCTCAGCCTATCGGTCTTATAAAATGTTGTTTTCAAAAAAATTTAAATTCTTAGACTCGAATTTTTTTATCTACACAGCTGATGTGAAAGCAGTCGGCAAGAAAAAAAGTGGGATTTTTTTGCATGTGTATATATTTTTGTATGGTTCAAAAAAGTGAACTTCAGATTTAAAAGGCCATAAAACGTCCATCCTTCTCTTTTATTAAACTCATTTTGTATATTATCAAAAATTGCCTAAAGTGCGATATCAGTCAAATATTCAGACTTTTTTCAATTATGTGATGTAAAACGTTCACCTTCATCAAGTGGGATTTTTCTGATGGATGTTTGCTGTAGATGTGACTGATGAGACCGTTTTTCATTGAACAAGATACTATGCAGTTTTGAGCAGGACAAATCCAAACATTTCCAGATCCTTTTGGTCGTTTCATAGATTGTAATTGTCTGTTATATTCCAATATTTGATCTTCATTGTACTTGTGTTTCTTTTTTAAATGTTGGCGAACATTATCACCTCGCCCAAAGTATTCGCAACCAGTGGAAGGACATCGAATTTTGTTGCTTTGTGAATTCATAATAGTTAAGGTTGAAAACAATGTTTTTTGTTTCTCTCTCACTATGAATGTATTTGAATTAAAAACTACTGTACCTCGTTTCCCAACGCGATTTGTTAAATGTTTGTATGTTTCTAAGATTGTGCGACTGTTACCGTAGTGTTATTTATTTATTTTTTCATTTATTACACATGCAAACGAAACACAATATAAAAATGAGTTTATTGGAAATAAAATTACAGTACAACTTGACAGAGAATGGATTGACTGAAAATTTTGAAATTTCAATTATTTTTAAATTTTCAAACCGAAAACCAAAATGGATTGACTGAAAATTTTGAAATTTCAATTATTTTTAAATTTTCAAACCGAAAACCAAAATGGATTGACTGAAAATTTTGAAATTTCAATTATTTTTAAATTTTCAAACCGAAAACCAAAATGGATTGACTGAAAATTTTGAAATTTCAATTATTTTTAAATTTTCAAACCGAAAACCAAAATGGATTGACTGAAAATTTTCCAATTTCAATTATTTTTAAATTTTCAAACCGAAAACCAAAATGGATTGACTGAAAATTTTGAAATTTCAATTATTTTTAAATTTTCAAACCGAAACCCAAAATGGATTGACTGAAAATTTTGAAATTTCAATTAGTTTTAAATTTCCAAATCGAAAACCAAAATGGATTGACTGAAAATTTTGAAATTTCAATTATTTTTAAATTTCCAAATCGAAAACCAAAATGGATTGACTGAAAATTTTGAAATTTCAATTATTTTTAAATTTTCAAACCGAAAACCAAAATGGATTGACTGAAAATTTTGAAATTTCAATTAGTTTTAAATTTCCAAATCGAAAACCAAAATGGATTGACTGAAAATTTTGAAATTTCAATTATTTTTAAATTTCCAAATCGAAAACCAAAATGGATTGACTGAAAATTTTGAAATTTCAATTATTTTTAAATTTCCAAATCGAAAACCAAAATGGATTGACTGAAAATTTTGAAATTTCAATTATTTTTAAATTTCCAAATCGAAAACCAAAATGGATTGACTGAAAATTTTGAAATTTCAATTAGTTTTAAATTTCCAAACCGAAAACCAAAATGGATTGACTGAAAATTTTGAAATTTCAATTATTTTTAAATTTTCAAACCGAAAACCAAAATGGATTGACTGAAAATTTTGAAATTTCAATTAGTTTTAAATTTCCAAACCGAAAACCAAAATGGATTGACTGAAAATTTTGAAATTTCAATTATTTTTAAATTTTCAAACCGAAAACCAAAATGGATTGACTGAAAATTTTGAAATTTCAATTATTTTTAAATTTTCAAACCGAAAACCAAAATGGATTGACTGAAAATTTTGAAATTTCAATTATTTTTAAATTTTCAAACCGAAAACCAAAATGGATTGACTGAAAATTTTGAAATTTCAATTATTTTTAAATTTTCAAACCGAAAACCAAAATGGATTGACTGAAAATTTTGAAATTTCAATTATTTTTAAATTTTCAAACCGAAAACCAAAATGGATTGACTGAAAATTTTGAAATTTCAATTATTTTTAAATTTTCAAACCGAAAACCAAAAATGGATTGACTGAAAATTTTGAAATTTCAAGTATTTTTTAAATTTTCAAACCGAAAACCAAAATGGATTGACTGAAAATTTTCCAATTTCAATTATTTTTAAATTTTCAAACCGAAAACCAAAATGGATTGACTGAAAATTTTGAAATTTCAATTATTTTTAAATTTTCAAACCGAAAACCAAAATGGATTGACTGAAAATTTTGAAATTTCAATTATTTTTAAATTTTCAAACCGAAAACCAAAATGGATTGACTGAAAATTTTGAAATTTCAATTATTTTTAAATTTTCAAACCGAAAACCAAAATGGATTGACTGAAAATTTTCCAATTTCAATTATTTTTAAATTTTCAAACCGAAAACCAAAATGGATTGACTGAAAATTTTGAAATTTCAATTATTTTTAAATTTTCAAACCGAAAACCAAAATGGATTGACTGAAAATTTTCCAATTTCAATTATTTTTAAATTTTCAAACCGAAAACCAAAATGGATTGACTGAAAATTTTCCAATTTCAATTATTTTTAAATTTTCAAACCGAAAACCAAAATGGATTGACTGAAAATTTTCCAATTTCAATTATTTTTCCATCCCAATAACAAGAATCCTTTCAGTAGTTTGAAATGCATTGATGCCAATGTAATATGAAATGCCAAAATTATCGTCATGATTTGAAATGAAAACAAAAACTCTAATCTCGTGTTTAAAACACACTAGAAAACTCTGATAATAGCTTGATTCCAGGAAATACCAGCCAAAAACAACAAATACTCTGATGAAATGCGCTGTTCTTATGGATTCCTCATATAACCCAGCAAAAACTTGAAATTTGCGTTCTTTTGCCACAAAAAAATTGACAAATGCTTTCAACTTGCTTGAAAATAGTTAAAATCAGCCAACTCACTCTCAAAACAGTCGAAAAAACCTCAAAAAAGCATTCCTAGAACACCCAAAACAAACAATTAAATTCAAACAACCTCGCTTTGTGCGCTGGAGCGCATTTCCTAAATTTAGTCAATCCAAAGTGACGAAACCTGCAGCCTTGTGTTCGAAAAAATTTCAATATTTTTGGTTTTTTCTTCGTTTTCTCGGTTCCTTGATTAGAAAATATACGTTTTATTTGTGTCAATTTGAAAAGGGAATTTTTCAGAACATGACGGATGTTGAAATGGCTGAAGCTGGCCAGGAATTACCACAATTCCCAACAGTTCATATTCTTCAAGTCGTTAAAGATGCTCAACAACAACATGGTTTGAGACACGGTGATTATGCTAGATATAGGTTAGTTATCTTTATTTTTGGAGTTAAAATTAACAATAAACTTTTTTAGAAAATATTCGGCAGCTAAATTGGAAAGAATGAGAAAAGCTTTGAAGTTTACCAATCAACACAATTGTCAAAAGAAAAGAAAGGCTAAATTTGTAAAGAAATGGTTGACTGAAGAAGCTTTAGTCGATGCGCAATTTTTGAATTTTGGTATTTTTGAAACCGAAAGACGGTATGCTTCAGCAATGATTGAAAAAATGACACTCGAAGATAATCCGGAAAAATTGAGAAAACGATTTTCAATGATAAATAACTTGAAAAAGCCGTTCTTCATGCTAACAATCTTGAAAATATTGTTGTAAGCAGTGCAAGAGTGAGTTTTTTATTCGAAATTTTTTAATTTGAAAGAAAATTTTAGTGTGACGCTCCAACAAAACTCGAAGCTCAAGCTTACGCCGCGTGGATGCGTGGAATGTGTGCTTTTGAATCGAGAGATTGGCAAAAAGCCAGCGAAGCTTTGAAATTGGCAAGAAATGTTTATGATAAATTGGCTGAAGCCACTAATAATACAACATTGGCCACGTTATATAAAGGAAGGTTTGTTATTTTTCTGTGTGAGAAAATTGTAGGAAAAAACAAAAAAACTAATTTTTGATTCCTGTTTTGTGTTCTACTGATTTATGGATTTCATTCTTTCAACGAAAAAAAGTATTTCTAGATGTCGCGAAATCCAACCACAACTTCGACTCTGCGAATTCAATATTGCTGAATCTCCAGAAGCTGTCGGAACTATGTCAGAATTGATGGAACTTCGTATGCAAATGGGAGCAGATGACAGTTCTGTTGATAAACTTATTTCTGAAATGAGATCAACTGCAACTGGCGCTGAAGTTGTCACAATTGAATGGGGTGGAATGAAGAGTACTGTAGAAGACGAGAAAGCAAAACAATGTTTGCAAGGATGGAAACAATCAGAAGCTGAACTCAAACAATGTCAAACACCAAAAGAAAAAATGGCATTGTATGAAAAAGCAACAGCGGATACAAGAGATGCAATTGATCGATTATCGGATACAATTAGAAGAAAGAATGCTGATAATGCTGATACAACTGTTTTGCAATCAATCAAGGCTTATTTAGATTTTTTGAAAATGAGTGGAACCGCTTCGAGATATTTGGCAATTATTGAGAATACGAAAAGTGATAAGAAAAATAAACCACAAGACATGTTGAGATTATATGATTCAGTTATTGAGATTTATAAAGAGGTTTCGGAAACACCTGGAGCTGAATATGATAAATCACTTATTCAAGCATTTGAAATGAAAGTTGAATATTATAGAGCATTTAGATGTTTCTATATGGCTTCTTCTTATGCAGCTCTTCAAAAATATTCAAAAGCCACTGCTCTTTTTGATAGAACTTTGACGAGAATTAATGATGCTGAAGGACAACTCAAAAAATTGAAAGCTAATCAATATTTGACACTCGAAACACTTGATGTTTTGAAGAATTTGCGATCTGATGTTGAGGCTGCTAAGATCAATGCAAGAGCATCGCGATTATCAAGTGCTGCTGAAAATAGTGGAACAACTACAGAGGAAGCGAAGAAAATTGATGAGAGGGTAAGTGTTCTCAAAAACAACCAAATTTGATGAAAGTTTTTCTAGAAAAAAAAATGAACACGTGAAAAGAAAAAAAAGCATAAAATTTGGTTGTTTGTTAGAAAAACAGTTTGTTTTGATCGAGTTGATATATAATTATGATTAATTTTCAGACCTTGTCGGAAACTTTGTCAGAATGGCGAGATTGGCGAGTCGCCGAATCAGTTCGAAACAAAAAGACTATTCCTGTCGCAAAATTGCCTCCAGATTTCATTCCAATGCCAAACAAACCAATCTTTTTCGATTTGGCCAATTTCCATCTAACTGTAAGTTGTTTTTAGAAAATTTAATTTTTGTGAGAAAAATTGAATCTAAATGATAAAATTGACTCATCCGAACATTTCAAATTTTCATTTTTGATTTGAAAAATGAAGTGAAATTCTAACCAGTTTCCAATTTTTCTGTAGTTTGCTAAAGTTTACCTCGAGAATAATTTATTTTCCTAGATAAACATCCTATTATTGTTCATTAGTTTTGAAATATGATATTTTGATTTCTTCAGTAATATTGCGAAATTTGAAACCAGTCAACTATTTTTTCAACTATTTGTTTATATGATTTCCGTTCACCTCGCCTTCAAAAATCGATTTTCTTTTTTAATTTTCATCATTATTTTTGCAGATGCCAAACCTTGAAGATCGTATATCTCAACTTCAACGTGACAACACTGCAAAATCACCAAACAAAAAAGGAGCTCAATCAGCCGGAGCTCAAAATCAAGAAAGTGGAGGTGAAAAGGGTATTTCAGGAATGGTTTCAGGATGGTTTTGGGGCAAAAAGTAATATTTTTGTTAGGTGATTATTTTTATGTGATTTGTTCTAAAGTATTTGTTTTTATTTAATTTTGGTCCCTATTTTTTCTCCATTTCATATCTTTTTTTGCCCCTGTTTTTTCCTTGTTATTTATTCGTCAAAATACAAAGTCTATAATTATTTTCTGCTATTCATATGTTATTTTCAGATAAAGATTTATTGCAACCTAAAATTCTTATTTTCCATATTTTCATGGGATTTATCATATCCGTTCAGTATTTCATTCGACAATTTCTCCTCTCCCACAAATAAATAAAATTATAGAATTATGAAAAATGTCTACATTGTACCCAGATGAAAGTTATTGTACAAGCGATATTGGAAGAATTTTATATCAATTAAAGGCAAGAACAATTTTTAAATTTGAGTTTTTTTTTCAAAAAAAAAAATTTCAGACCGATTGGACTTGTAAATGTACTGTGATAGATGTGAAAGAAGAAAAATATATTGCTGGATCGTTCACTTTGTATACTGTTGAAATTATTGTGAGTCAGTTTTTTTTGGGAGGAATTAGAGTATTTGTGTACGAAAAAATGAAACTGAATTCCGATTTTTTATAATAAAAATATTTTTTGAATAAAGAGGTCACGTTTTGATATAGTCATAGATTTAAAAAAATTTAATTAATTGTAAGGCGATGTTGCAGATGAGTTTCTCCTTCGAGAAGAAATGGGGCGAAATTCAAAAAATGCACTGTTTCGTCTCCACGTGCAACACGTCTCTCCTTTTTCTCCTCAATTAGCTCGGGGGAGAAACTAATCTGCATCATCGCCTAAATAAAATTTTCAATCCGTGAAAAGTTAATGACCATATTTAAAAATAATGATTTGAAAAAATAAAAAATCTTCTCAATTCTCCTTTTGCAGTGTGTCCCCATCGCTTCACATCTCAATGATCATCCAGAAAGATCTTTTCACCTTATCACTCGATTCAAAGAAATGCAAAAATTACACGGTGCTTTGGCGAAAGTTCACAAGCAATTGTATTTAAGAGGAACTTTTCCCGTGTTTCCACCAGCAAAATTACTTGGAAATAGTATGTTTATCTTATTAGAGATAATTATAAAAGTTTTTTCTTGCAGATACTCCCGAAGTTATTCAAGAGCGTCGAATGGCTATTGAGAATTTACTGAATTTCACATTTGATAGCGAAGTTTTGAGAAAAGCCAAAATTTTGCATGAATTTGTGGAGGTTTGTTTTTTTTTCTCTGGTCCCTCCACATCATTTTTATGCTTATGTGTACATAACAAAAAAGAGAAAGAGGAGGAAAAAATTATGTCATTTTTCAGAAAGCGCGTGAGCGTGCCAACACTGCACATGAAATAACTGCTGGAGAAATTTTATACGACAATATTAATAGTATTTTGGATCAACCAGTTGGGTGAGTTTTTTTTCGAAGTGGCTTTGAAAATAGTAATTTTTGCAGAGCTGAGGATCAAAACGTGCTTACACCTCAACAAGTTAGTCAGAAATAGTAGTCATTCAATAATTTTTATGTATTTCACTTGATTTTTCTTGCTAAATTAACAAAGATATCAGTTTATCTACCAATCATTTTTTTTTAAATTCATTTATAAATCATCTAATTTAATGAATAATAAATTTAGAATGATTCGAACGACTTCCAATTTCCCGATATTTCTATAAATTCAACAAATTCTTCCACATTTTCTTCTTCTTCCTCCACTTCTACAACAAATCAAAATCAAGAAAGAAAATCATCGACGATGCGAAAATTGTTTCCCAAATTTCGCGGAAATATCAACGAGCAAAATGATGAAACAATTGATTATTTGGTAAAAGCTGGACAATTGGTTGCAACTGCGCAAAGAGCTGAAGATGAACATGCTTATGAGTTGGCATTTCAGTGTTATAAAAATGCGGCAAGCAGTTTGATACAGGTGAATTTCGGGGATAAGGGACTTGTGATGATGAATGGGACCATAAAGATGATGTTGTTCTATAAATCACAATAAAAATGAATATTTCTGGTCCTTTGCAGCTGAATTTCAGTATTCTAATTAAATCTCATTTCATTCTTGCTCCATTTCGTAAAATATGTTAATTGTAGATTGCAAGGGTATTACTGCGAGAGTAAATTTTGTATTCTGAAATTTCAAAAAAAAATTGAAGTCGAAAAACTACGTATCTAATTTTTGTGCCACGTCATAACATTTTTTATTCTTCTCAATTTCCAGGGAGTTCAAATTGAGAGTGATATGACGAAACGAAACGCAGTACGTAGAAAAACTGCAAAATATCTCGTAAAAGCTGAGAAATTATATCGAACATATTTATCTTTAGATGGTTCGGTCTTCAATTTTGATAGTCTTATGACCGCTGCAATGCAGGTTGGTATTTATTTCTTTTTTATTCTATTTGCCTATTTTATATTTTTTTTCCCAGGATCCAAATATAATGGCGTTTCAATGTTCGAATAAAACCATGAAAAATTATCGATTTGTTGGTGTTTTGCCGAGTTTGGAAGTCGAGAAGAAGGTTTTATTGGTTGAGGAGAAAAATGGAGAAAATCGAAAATTTGTGATGAAATTATTAGAGAAAGGAAACCAAGACAATTATGACTCACGAATATTTCTACCAACAAATATTCCTCACATGGTCCAACTTGTGCAATTTTTCGAGACTGAAATGCATATTATTCTGCTGATGGAATATATTGAACCGGGAAGATTGTGGGATTTTTTGGCGAAATATTTTGAGGAAAATGAATGTCGATATTTGATGAAATTGGGAACGATGAAAATGGAAGTGAAAGAAGGCGAAAAAGTGGAAGAATTGATTGATGAACAAAATAGCGAAGATATAATTGGGGGAAATCGAGGATATCGAGGAAGAAGACTGCTTTTTACAGTTGGAGTCGATTTTGAAAGAGTTGTTGAGATGAGAGATCAAACTTCTAGTGTGAGTTGATTTTTTTTAGAAAGAAATCTAGAATTATATTTTAAAATCTTTCAAGGAAATTGTTTAAAATATTTGACAAATCATTTCATTCTCAAAAATTTTCAGAGTGATGCTCCTTCCGAAAACACACTTATTTGCGATATGGGAGTTGATGTAACTGGAAAATCTGAAGCTCCTAATGTTTCTGGCGATTTTTCGATTCTCGAAGGCTCTCGAGAAGATCAGCAAAGTCAATATTTCCGAGTTGCTGAAGAATCACCGGCTACAGTTCTAATTCAAAAACCCACAAAAAATAAATCATCTGATGAATATTTGATGGAACTTTCGAAAGCCTTGCGAACTGTTCGACAACAATTAGGAGCCAGGAAAAGAGTCTGGAATCATGTAAGGGAATTTTGAAAATTAAAAAAAAACGGTGGGGTTCTTCTAGATTGATCTTCCGGAATGTTTGATAACTCATTGGTCAGCTCAAATCGTCTCATTTTTCTTTGTAATGCATGCGGAACATTTTGAATTTATTGGGTTAGTTTTGGGGAAAATAATATTATGTTTCAGTTCAAAAATTGGAATTTTTTCAGGGATTTGAACACGGATAATATTTTGATTGATAACGATGGAAATATTATGATAACTTATATTGGAAAATGGCACGAATCTCGAAAACTTAGGCTAAAAGATGGATATTCAGCTCCAGGTAAGAAAGAGACGCAGGTAGAATTTACAAGTTAAAAAAAATTAAATTTTAATGCAGAAGAAGTTTGGAAATTGTTTCAACAAACTTGAAACTTAGCCTTTTTATTGAATCATGAAAATTTCTTCAGAATCCTGTGTTTATGGTTGGATTCCATCAGCTGAATCAGATATTTGGACTATCGGCGCTCTTATGTTTGAACTTTTATGTGGTCGAAGTTTGGCAAATTGTGCACCTCATGGAATTCTTCGAAATATGGAATTACCGTATCCCGAACAGGCGAATGTTTCATTTGTTGCTAAAGATATTTTAAGCATGTAAGTCATTCTAATTTATTTTCCAAATGTAATTTCTCATTTAATAGGATTCTTGTTCCTCTTGCGATTTCACGACCTTCGATTGATGAAATTAGATCACATCCATTTTTCCGAAATATTGATTGGAGATTATATGACAATCCAACATTTCAACAACAACCATCAACGAGTAATAGTACGGGATAAGTTTAAAAATTTGTATAATAAGTATATAATTTTGGCATAATTTATTTATTGATTTATTAAATTAGTTGATTTATCCTTCAAAAAGATCTTCTGGTTCCGCTAATTTTACTTTGAAAACATCGAAAAGTTTTGCGAGTTCGAATAACTTCTGACGTTCTAATTGGAGTCGTTGAAGAGAATTGACAACTGACATAAGACGAATCAGTCGACCTGCATAATTTGTAATTTTTCGATCTTTGGTGTAGTAGAAATGAAGATCATTTGCAATTTTATCGATGAATTTTTCACTAGCCGAGAGGGTTGCATCGTGTAGAAGTCGGCCTAGAAAACATTTGAATTTATAAAAAAGGGCCAATTTTGAAATATTCTAAAGTAGTTACTGTAGGTTGGGATTTAAAAGTTTCACGAAAAAAATCTGCAGAAGTCCAAAATTGATAGTATTTGTTTTTGAAATAACAATTTAAAACTCAAGACCTCCTGAAGCCACATCCCATTTTATACTGTGAAATTCTCACCTCCATTATGCCAGAATACTTGACATAACATATAAGTAACTTCCATCGAAGTTGGTTCAATTTCCAATAATGGTTTCGCAATATGTTCGAACATTTTTAAGCAAAAAGGTTCAAACATTAATCGAATACTATCTGATGAATGATCTGTGATTTTTGAAACATCAACATCTAATAAATTCATATGAACTGCATCATCATTGGAAATTATAAGAATCTTATCGTCATATGCTTTTTTCCCGAATATTTCAATCGATATTGTTAATCTTTCAAATCTCTGCCAAACCATCCAAACTAATTTGAAAACGGAGAATTTTTCACTAGACTCTAGTTTACGAAATTCTTCCGAATGCATCATCCAATTTGCAACTCGACACATTTCATCACCCCAATTCATTATCATCTCATCCATATCCATCGATGTTCTGAACTGAAATAATTTTTGTTCTATCAAATTTTTTTCTTCTCAAAAAAACCTCACATTCAATTTTTTCCTTTTCTGATCTACGCGAATTGCCTGAAGTGCATAATCCATTTTGCCCAAAGTTGTTTTCGACATGTATAGTTTATCATCTTCCGGAATTTTAAAATTATCAAAAATGTAGTGGATTTTTTTGAGAACTTCAGATATATCAAATAATGGAGGACCATCGCGAGATTTGGATTTTGATCCAGGATTTTCGGTTATCACTGATTTTTGAGTTGAGGAGAGCGAATCTCGATTATATTGAACATCTGGCAAAAATTTTTATTCGAATACTTTTTTGGAAATTTCAGGACTGTTTTTGTGAACTTCTAAAGACTATTTCAAATTCAATTTTTGGTTTAAAAATGCTGACGTTAAAAACTAATCAGATGAAAAGTAATTAAATTCAGCTCAAAATATAAAAAAGTGAATACAGTAATGTTTTGCAAGAAATAGATCTTTCAAATTTTTTGGAATTCTTTTTTTTTCAATTGAGAAAAAATTAACAATTATTTCAAAAACCAATATTCCGATAATATTTTTCTTTCAAATTTTGATGAAACCTAAAATTTACATCAAAAAGTTACAAAAAATCTCCGAAATTTTCAATAAAAAACTTACTTTCTTCAGTCATTCCCAATAATTTACATTTTTCCATTCGAGATAATCTACACAAATATCTTTCAGTTTTATCGATTTTACATTTCGAATTTGCTCTTCTACAAATATATTTTTTGCTCAAAACTACAGTTCTTCTAAAAAATGCAGCACAAGCTCGACAACTTATAACTCCAAAATGAATTCCGTGCGCATTTTGACCACAAATTTTACATTCTTTGCTGGAACATTCGGCCTGAAATTTTTAATTAATCAATTTTTCTAAAATTTTTAATTAAAAACTCACCTCATCTAACATGATAATATTTTCCGCCATAATAATTTTGAGAAACAACGGGCAAAACAAATATTTATTTTTAACGTTTCAAAAAAAACGAAAAAATATTTTGTGACTCGTGGTTTGTTCCAATGCATTCAGTCACAAACTCGTTCTTTTTGTGTCGTTTTTATAGTTTTTGTAGTCACACAGAAATCACGAATTATTTATCAACAAGCAAAAAAATTGGAAAAATGCAAAAAATAAATGGTTGATTTCACAATGAGATCATGTATTGAATTTAAAAAAAAATAATTGAATTAGTGTCGCGATCTTCTCACGCGTTTCACAGCAACACTTTCTTTAACTTTTTCTGGACTGGAAGAAGTTTCTCGATCTTCTGAGATGGCCTTTTTTCCTTTCTTCGGTGGAATTCTGCAAAAAACATGGCAATTATGAATTCATCTTATTAATAGAAAATGAGAATCAAACTAACCGTTTTCCATATCGATCTTTTGCCACAAATTCTTCTTTATGTTGTTTGTTATAACTGTAGTCGAATAAGAGTTCGTCGCCTTGTTTCAAATCTTTTTTTGCGAAGATTCCAATTCGATGGTTGCCATTCACCAATATAATCTGCAAACAATGTTTTGATTAAAATTTATAAGGTATTTTTTAACACTCCTGTTTTAACTATAATTTTGCTCAATGATTCCAAAAAAAATGGTGCCCTGCACTTCCCGAGTCAGAAATACGAGGAAAAAACTAACTTTTGAATAGCAATTGCTGTGAGTGTCGGAATGATTCGCGAAACGAATATAATTTCCCATACAAAATGCATCAACACATTCATCCTCATTCAGAGCTAAAATATTGCGATTTCATGATTTTGTAGAAAAACATTCAAAATCTTACCAAATATATAACTCGATTTGAACTGATCGTAAATATGTCCACGTCTTTCAACTTCCGACGAAGATATAACTTCTCCAGTATATTCAGAAATCAAATCTCCTTTCTCGGCATCTTCCATTATATAAGCTCCCCATCCAGCAACTTGTGATGGTCGAACAGCCAATTTTTTCTGAATTCCTTTTGAAATCGAAGAATTTCGACAAGTGTTCTCGTGTGGTCCAATTGTATCTGAAATATTTTGAAATTATTTTTTTAAAGAATAATATTTTCATACCGCATTGACAAGATTTACACAAATATGGATCACATTCCCATTTTGCGTAAAAACATTGGCATTGTTTTGTTCGACAATGTCCTGGTGCACATCGACAACCCGGGAATTTCATTTTGCACGTATCATCACAACCACAGTATCTTGTGCAAACTCCATTTTTTGTGCAGGCACAATTGTTCTGATTTCCACAAGGTCCTTCATGGTCGCAAGGTTGCATTTTGTATTTGTTTTGGACCTTAAACAAAAACTGTATTTAATTGAAAACACTATTGCAATTATTACCATTCCAATACCAGATAGCCAAGTTGTATTTCGAAATTGTTTGTGCATTTCCCTTGGATCCCTGAAATCAAAAAATTAAATTTATTTCAAAAATAAAATGAGTCAAACATACATTCGAAGCTTCTCGCGATCAACAAACATCCGAGTTTCAGAAGGCGTTCGAGTATATGATACAACGAGCTCGTAAAATTGTTTACAACTCAATTTATTGTTTCCAACAAGACTTGCGAGAAGACTTCCAGCATATCGACAAAAGCTCTTGTGGACCTCTTCGTTTACCGCAAATGCTAATAAAAATGAAGATCCTTGTTTTTCAGTGAGTCTTGTGATTTCGCCTTTATCGAAAAACACTGAAGCAACATCATTCGAAATATCATCTTCGATAAGTTTCAAATCACTTAGAACCCTCTACAAGAAAATGAGAATTATTATTTTTCAATTTTGAATGAAACTCACATCTCTCGGAATAGTTTTCCAGCAATCAGTCGAACACATAAATTTCGAAGTTTTCGCTGGATTTTTCGAAGGGATTGGAAGCAAAACCGATTGCCATCGACCACTTGAAAATTTGGCGGGGAGTTTTGCGCGGAATCCTAGAAAAAGTTAACTATTATTATATAATTAATCCTTAACAACTATGTATTACCATGAGTGGGACAATCATATGACGAGCATGACGGGCAATAGCCCATTTCCATTGAATGATTATCCGTTTCTGGGTTGGGTGGATAATTTATTGGTCTTCTCTTTGATATGAAATGACTCTTGTTGTAAAAACGTTCAACCAGTTTTCTGTACCTATAATAATTAGATTTTTTGAAAAGTCGCTGAAAGTTTAAAAAAACTTACACGTCCGGCAATTGTCGATGAGAATATTTGTTTGGAAACAATTGATAAAATGCATAATAAAGAGCATCTCGAGATCCTTGAAATTTGGAAAGACATTCAATAAGAACATCATAGAGCATATCATCATTAATATAATTCCAATTGTCCGAATATCCATGAATTCCTTCGTCATATAATGAGATTAGAGTTTTGAACAAATCATCATCATTTTGATCTTCTTTCAAGTACGGAACATGCGATAATCTCAAATTATCTTCAGTCTTGATATTTGTTTCAAGATGAATCCAATATGTCATTGGTGGAAGAGCATCTGGTCCATACAACGGAGCATATCCTTGTTTTTGTTTTAAATTTTTAACGGAGAAGACTTGCACAAGAGTATCATGTCGAGTCACAAACTTTTCATAATCTTGAGGATGATATTGTTGATAGTCATATTTTGAACGGCATGTTCGAAGTCGTTTTTTCTGAAGCAATTCAGTGAAAGAAGTTTCCAATTCCTCCTTGACATTTTCATCATAATTTTTGCGAACATCAATATATGCTTTTCTGATAAGGAGATTGGCTTCATTCAATTCATCTCTATCATAATCCCCAGTCTGAAAAACATTATATAATATTTAAATATAAAGTATCCAAATAATATTTACCTTTACAACAATTCTTCGTCTATCTTTCAATATATCAGCACTGTTATAATTTTCCTGATTCTCATCTTGGAGTAATCTTGAATAACGTCTTCTGTGCTTCGATTCTCCTTTACAAGCTGGTGCAGTTTTCTTTGGAATATCTTCTTCCTCCTCCTCCTCATCCTCACCATCTTCTTCTAACTCAAGTTGTTCACAGATTCTTTTCATTTCTATTCTTGCTCTACTTTTGATCGGTGACTTTGTCTTGCCAGGACTTTTAATTGGCGATTTTCGAATTGATGATGAGGTTCCTTGTTCTTCCAACTCATCAACCGGCGCAACTTTTCCTGAAGATCGTCTTCTACTCGATTTTGTAAGAAGCCCGCCTGCTGTTGATAAACTTCTTGCTCTCCTCGATTTTGATGTTCCCTGATCTTGACAAACATTTTCAGCAAAATCGATGGCTTTCAACTGCGTAACTCTTCCTTTAATAGGTGACAATATTGTTCCAGCATTTTTCGATGGTGGCATTGTTTCATTTTTGCTTGACGTAGCTTGTTCTTTCTCACCAGTGCTTACCAATCTTTCAGATTGCTTTCCCTTAGATGGAGACGGAGTTATACCAGATTTTCTGCGCGGTGTTCTGATTTTACTATTTGAAGCTTCATTGTCCGAATTATTGGGAGTTGTTTCTTCTTCACGAACTGGCAATATGCGTCCAGATTTTCTCGGCGAATCTCCCATTTTTTTATCTTTCGATAAATTCGATCTTCTTGTGTGTCTTACTTCCAAAGCAGCTGTCATTGAACTCGATCTTCTCCGTCCTGGTTGAAAATCCTCATCCGAGTCATCTTCGTTATAGTTCTGAAAGTTTCAACGTTTTGTATAGAAAATGATAATCAACAATATTACCGGTTTGAAATCTTTTGCAGATCTCGAAAGTCGTTTAGCCATTTAAAAACCTGGAAATAATGGTAAATGTTGGAGTTTATAAAAGCTAAGTAGAAAACTTAAAAAAAAGAGAGAGAGAGAGAGAGAGAAGTATTAAGGAAGGAATTATTAAAGCAGAAAAAAACTGATTTTCTCTTCGTTATTGTATTTTCAAAAAATTATTCCTAATCTCCCACAGATTCTCCGAAAAATCTTCATAACCCTACGATTTTTATTTATGAGATTATAAAAACTTTGCATATAAACTAACACATGTTTAAAAATAGAAAAAAGAGACAACCAAAGAAAGTGGCGGGAAAGTGTATGTATAGATTGTACTGGGTGCATACGCCTACAGGAAAACAAAATATTTGGTGTTTTTTAATTTTTTCTATTTTCGGAACACGCTGTTTTTTGCAATTCGAGGGAAACGCAGAGGGAAACGTTTTGCAATTCGAGGGAGACGCTTACTTTTTCAAGCCGCCCAAATGAATCGCTGCGAGACCAAGCGCCAAACCGTACTCCTCCCCGTCACTCAGGTGATTCGCTGCGAGACCAAGCGCCAAAACCGTACTTCTCCCCGCCGGTCGGGTGCATCGCCGCGAGACCACAAAAAATGTCTGCGTCTCTCAGGAATTGCATTTTTCTATTCGAAAAAAAAAACACAGTGGGAATCTTAAATTTTGATTCGTCTCAATACAGGGTTGAAAATCTAAAATTTGAAAATGAAAAAAAAAATGTTAGGTGCCCAGCAACCGAACATTGACGCATTTTTTGTAAGACGCTGACGCGTTTAATAATTATTTTTCATTTTGCAGTTTTTCCGGTAGTTACATCAACCCTGTGAAAATGTCCTCTCCTAAAAAAGCAACTCAATCAGCGGAACCAACAGTTGCAAGCACCGTGAGTTTTTTTTTAAATGTATTTCACATGAAATAACTTTTTTTTGTAGTTTGTGAAAGCACTTCAACCTGGATCAGAATGGCCCGATAAAGACGAATTACTTGACGTTGTTTATTGGGGAAAACAAGTGAGTGTTTTTCATTTCTTTAAAATGCAAATTTCAAGTTAAAATTATAGATTTTATCATTACTTGTTGGATTTGTATTCGGTTTTACACCACTTGTTGGACTTTTGGCAATTATCTCGTATGTATGTATTTCGTCTGTTGTCGCTCAACATTATGTGACTAAATTTCAAAAAGTAGACGAAGATGATGTTGGAGGATTCTGGGAATTATCGAAAGAAGGATTTGGTGCTGCTTTTGCGACTTTTATGGTTACATGGATCAGCACATATACTTCTTTAAATCAATGATTAGGACCAATCTTGCCGGTATTTTGAAATACTTCTATTTGTTATTTATTTAATTTTCTGTTCTGTACTGTGATTTTATGATAGTAAATTATCTAATTTTCAACTAATCCGCACACCATTAAAGGTTGAAAAATCTTCTGAGAATATTTTTGAAAACTTGAATATCTGAAAAAAATGATCAAACATGTTTCTTTCATTCAGTATGCGAATAATTTTATTACTTCTATTCATAAGTTCAATTCACTCTCATATTGCTATATTATTTTTTGGCTCTCGAAGTAGCGTTTCCAAAAATCTCATACAACAAAAGAAAAACAGAATTTTGGAAAAATGTACATCAAAATGCGAGGTATATGATATTATGAATTATTTTCCGAATTCTAAAGGATTATGGAATTTTATCCCAGCAGTTCTGAAAATTCGTGAAATCAGCCCTAATTTCGAAAAATATTTATTAGTCGATGAATATTCCGAGGTCAATTTTGATAATTTTGAAAACTTTGGATCAGAAAATATATTCATTGGTTATGCATTAAAGGATAAAGAGTGAGTTTAATGAAATTTAAAACCCAAGTTCTCCATGAAATGAATCAGGCCCACAATTATCCATCATTTTGGTTTCAACTTACCGGAAAGTTTTGAATATCCACTTTTGTCTTCGGGAATTTTATTGAGTGCAGACATTGTGAACAGGTATAAAAACCGAATATGTAATATAAATATCAGAAAAACATTTCAGAATCGAGAAAACTAAATCAAATATGAAGCTTCCATCATTTTTCATTGATGCTCAACATGAACTTGCCGAATTTTTATATACCAATCTTCAAATTAAACTCACACATTTTCCCGAAAGTTTCTGCACTTTTTCCAATAAAATTAGAAGTTCAAAATGCTTTGTCACGAGCCAAAAATCATTGTCAATTTCAACAATTTCTGAAGATGATATTCATATCAAAATCAAAACTCATCACGGAAATCATAAAACCAGAATACCAATTCAGAAAAAGACGTGGACCTCAAATTTGAAAAATTTGGAATATTGTAGTGATTTTGAAGATATTTCAATACCAACAATTGATTTGAAACTAGGAAATACTCAAAGAGGACATTGTGCAAAAACATGGGGAATAATGAAAAGATTCAATGGCTCAAAATGGTTATTAATTGCTGATGATGATACATTGATCTCTTGGAGTCGATTGAAAATATTTTTATCGAAGTATAATCCAGAGGATCGAGTGATAATTGGAGAGAGATATGGATATGGTTTTGATTATGATGGAAATCGAGGATATGATTATCCAACAGGAGGTTCGGGGTATGTTTTTTTGTTTTTTTACTACTATAAGGTCTTGGATAAGTTTTATTTCAGTATGATATTTTCTGAATCTGCTATCAAATCTTTACTCGCAGTTTGCCCGAATTGTTCATCTCCTGATGATCCAGATGATATGATGATTGGAATGTGTGCTCAATTAGCTGATATCCCAATTATTCATTCGAAAAGTTTACATCAAGCAAGACCCGAAGATTATGCCGAAGAATATTTGGATTCTCAATTCCCAATCAGTTTTCACAAATTCACGGATACAGATCCTATCAAAAATTACGAAATGTATTTGAAAACTGATAAGATCAATGATGAATTATAAAAAATACAACGTGCTCTATTTTTTGCCACGTGTAATGACCTAATTTTGAAAATTAATAAAAAGGGTCCCGTCTTTGGAGAATCATCAGTTCTCGATTCACTACTCCTACTAACAATAATGTCCTTCTGCTTGACTAACATCTTTGTTCCACTCACTGCATTTATCTCGCTGGTTATCTTATTCGATTCGGCTTATTGGGTTGCTAATAGATCAATCGAATCCAATTCGATTATTGATGAGCTTCCAGAAAGAGGTATGAAAAAAGGATATTCAGAGTAAAACAAATATTTTTTTTCAGAAATGATCCTGACAAGTATCGCAATTTTATCGCTTATTGGAATTGTTTCGTGTCGAAAACCATTATTGGCATTCACATTTTCATTAATGATTTATTCATCTTGCGTCACACTTTTCCATTGTTTCCACGTTTTCCACATTCTTATCAAAAATGGAATTGATGTTTGTCAAATCAATGAATTTAAACAATTTTCATGCAGTGTAAACAATTCGATAATTGCTGGAATCACTGCTCTTTCCTACATCTTCACTGTAAGATACAGTAATCTCTCCTGATTATTTTATGTATTTTTTAGACAATTGCTGCGATGTCATGTTATGATCGATTGACTACAGTAACCTTGTCATTGAGTGAACGACGTGCACTTGCAACTCAACGTGCTCAACCACTTTTGATCAGTGCTCATCCAATTATTTCACCACCACAACATTTCAACGCAACAACACATAATCACGAAAGAGATAGTTTTGTATGAATAATAATGAAATTTATTTTCTCTTGAATATTATTTCTTATTGATAAAATCAGTAATAAGTTTCTGATGATATCTGATTGAAGTATTGACTTGATTTTTTGGTGTCACACCTTTGATTAGTTGAGAACAATCTGTACCGTAGGATATTATGGCTGAAATGTAGTGTTGTTTTTTGTATTGACGCATAAGACCACCACCGCTGTCACCCTGCAAAAATGTAGTAAGTTTTCAGAACTTTGATATTTTCAGTTTGATGATTTTTTTGGAATATTATCAATCCACTGAAATTCTAAAACCAATTAGAACATTTAAAAAATGTTTTTTGTTAGAAAATGCTATTCGAAATTAGGCAACGTGACTTATTTAAGAATTTTCAACGATTTTTTTGCTACGTGGCAATTTTTCGTGAAGTGCATTTAAAAAAATAATTTTTTAAAATTAAATTGGAAAATAGGCCACGTCGTAATTTTTAGCCAAAATCATTTAAAAAAATTTCTTGTGGGAATGGAGCAGAAATTTTGAGACAAAAATTAACACTTCGGCCACTTGAAACTATTTTTTCATTCTTACCGCGCAGACATTTTTATCCTCTTCTTCTACAGTACAAAAAGAATCAGATGGAATAACACCACCTCGAGAACTTTTGCATTCTGCGTGTGAACTTTTAGTTAGTGAAACTGTTTGAAGAAATGGATATGGCTTTTTGTCATAAGCCTTGCCAGCTGGAAAAATTATTTTCAATCTAAAAATAAATAAGTTCTAATTTCTTACGATCAGTTCCCCATCCGAAAGATGTTACAGTAGAATTATCTTTAACTTCTTCGATTTCAAATGGAAGACATGCATAATTGGATACAGTACTCTCGTCAATTTCTTGATCTAATTCGATAATCACAATATCATCGCCGTTGACACAATTATTTTTGTAGAAATCAGCGAATAACATATTTTTAATACGGTATTGTCGACCTAATTGTTCTTTGTAAGTACAACCAACATCTTTATCAAGATTTGTGCATATTGCTCCAATTGTTAATGTTGTTCTACGAATTATTTCTTCCTCCGAATATTTTGCATCTCTAAATTAAATTATCTTTTAGAATTAGATCTACAGTATCCTTACGCATCGCAATATCTTTTATGACCTCCGTTTGAAGTGTCAAGAAATTTTTGTTGGAAACAATGAGCCGCACTTGCCACGTGTTTTTTTGTGATTAAAGTTCCGCCACAAATAACACCCTCATCTTTTCCAGTTGGATGAATTTGAATTAATGTTGCCCACGGATGAAGATGAATTGGATGACCAGTGTTATTGTTTGAATCAGTCATTGTTATATTTTTAAAAGTTCTCAATTTTCCACATTCCGTAGAATTGTAATATTTCAGATTTAATTCTTGAATCGAGATTTGAACGAGAAAAAGAAGTAAGATACAAGCTTGTATCATTGGCTGTAAATTAATGAACAGAAATAAAGAAATTTTGGAACGATTTCTAAATCGGAAGGAGAAGAAAAGTGACACAAAAGAAAAAAGTTAGTTTTCCAGTCTGGAAAAAATATTTTGATTTTTTTTTAGGTTACTACGCGATTTTGAGAAATATTCCGAAAGAATTGCATTCGAAAAATTTGCGAAGATTTTTTAGTGGATTTGTTGAAAATGCAAAGTTTCAGTGTTTTCATTATCGACATCGACCGGAACTTCAGAAAGAAGAAAATGTTCGTTTTTTTTTATTTTGATACTAAATTTTTAAAAAATTTTCAGAATTCTGAAAAAAAGACGAAAACAAACACTTGTTGCTGTTTGATATCATTTAAAAATTCGGAACTTCGGGAGGAATTTATAAAGGAATATAACGGAAAAAATTGGCAAAATGAATCGGATTTGGAAATTCCGAGAAAATGTTTTGTGGATAGGCTGAAAGTTGGAAATGAATCAACATCGAATGATTCGGCAAATATATCGGAGAACGATTTGAAAGAAATGATCGAATTACGGCCGCCTAATTTGATGCCTCATGGAAATATTGGAACCCCGAGCGAATATTTTCTCGAACAAATTCGATTGTGCAAAATGCCTTCAAGTATGATAGCAAAATTAGGGATTCAAACCAAAAAGAGAAGGAGGAAATTTGGAGAAGTTCCTTTTAAATATGACGAGGAGGAATATGAAGAAGATAACGAGGAAGGAGATCATGCAGAACCTAGCACTTCCGAAGATATAGATCCAACTGAAAAGTTCAGAAAAGATCGTAATGTTGAAGATAATGATGAAGGAAGTGATAATGATGATGATCAATGTGAAGAATGGGAAAGGCATGAAGCATTACATAATGATGTCACTGAACAAGATCGAACGAAGCCCAAAAAATATGAAGAGGAAATGGAAGTTACTTGGGAAAAAGGTGGACCTGGACTTGTTTGGCATACGGATAAAAATTATTGGGATGAAAGAGAGAAAGGTAGGATTATCAATTTTTTTATTTCAAATCCATCAGCAAAATGAGCTATTTTTCAGGCACTGACTGTGATTGGGCGTGGGCGGATGATTGGGATGTTGATTATTCTGTATATTACGAAGGAAAATCTGCGGGTGATATTGATGCAAAAGCTGGGGTTGAAATGAGAAATGATGAATTGATGAGAGCTGGGAAATTGGAGCAATCCGTATTTACGCGGAAAAACCAGAAATTTGAGAAACCTAGTCGGAAACGAAGGAATAGTGATTCACAAACATTATCTAACGTTCAAGATGGAACTGGTGGACGAATTTTGACGAAGTTGGTTTCATTTATATATCTCGCACCAAAATTATGGCTGTAGAAAGAGGGTGTTCGGGTGAACTATTTACAGCCATAACCAAAATAATTCACACATTTTGTTTAATTTTGTAGAATGGGATGGACACCTGGTAGTGGCTTGGGAAAAAATCGACAGGGAAGAGTTGTGCCTGTAGCAGTTCATATGGAAGAAGATGGACAAATTGGGAAAGATCGGAAAGGATTTGGATACCATGGAGAAAAATTGGCAAGATTTGTTGAAAAGAAAGCGGAAACACATTGTATTTCTTCGATGTTTGTTGAACTTGAAAATTTATATGCACCCATTGAATTTTTAATTCAGATTCGATGAAAAGCTTGAAGGACCATCAAAATTCAAATTGACGGGTGAATTCACTACAAGCGAAGTATTGCAAAGAAGTCATGAAGACACCAATATGAAATACAATTAATTCGCCGCTATTTTTTTTAATAAAGTTTTAAGCTTTTCCGAGAAATGTGTTATTCTTTTTTTCTGGAAAAACATGTTTTTCAATCGAAATTCGTCATTTTTCTGGAGGAAATCGATTTTTCTTCAAGAAACTCTAGTCGCCTAACTCTATCCCATCGAACATTTTCGAAAGTCATATGATTTTACGCCGTGAATTTTCTGCCTGTCTGCTCTAACCTGCCGCGACGCGGCTGAAGTTTGTCGACATAACAAAATTATATAATCTCAAACATTGTGTTGAATTTTACATAATGCTACAGAGAAAATTTCGTTTAATATGGTGGTTAAATTTATCAATTATGAACTTTGAATTTGTAGCGTAAATTTTATCAAATTATCAGTGTGTGCGCTCTTTGCGGACGCACTCGTGTGTGACGCGCTGCGTGCAGTATATAAAGGGGGCGGAGAAATGTTTTGTTCATTCTCATTGTTTCGTCAGTTGCGTTTTGTGCGTTACTATCGTTGCTTTTTTCGAGTTTTCTTTTGAAATCTCTGCCGATTTAAAGATGTACTACAACAACTTCTCAAACAACGGTGCTTCTACATCTTCTTCTTCTGATGATGATTCGTTCATCTCTGAAACCGATATGAGTCCGACCGAATTGTTGAGTTTGGCTATCCGAAAACGTCGATCGCTCTACAACAACAAGGAACGGAATTATCGATGCGAATTATTGCAGACCAGCTTCATCACATCACTTTGTAAGCATATGGGTGAGAGTCGTAAGAGACGTAGGCGTGGGGGCAAGAAACGTTCTAGAAATGACTTAACTGAGGAAAATAATTCTTTACCTACTCCGACTACTGTCGAGTATAAACCCATATCTAAAGGCGAACCTTTGGTTCAGACGGATTCTCCTCAACATGACTTGCCCGATCAATCGAATGATGCGCCACAAAAGAAGCGATGCAAAATCGAATCGTACGCCGACCCTTTTGGCTTGGATGAGTTCTTCAAGAGCATGCGAACAAAAAGTTCAGGTGAGTAATGGGAAGACTAGTTTAGGGTTAGTTGAAAGGTTTGTGAGGAGGGATTTTTATTAATGAGTACTTCATTAATTATATGTTCCTTCTATAAAGGTGAAACAACGTCCGTCTACTTCATAGTGCCGTGAAACAATTGAAGTCGAATCATTCGCCTCGTAAAAGTAAATAAACTTGATTTTTGATACATTGATGCTATTAAAGCTCATTGTTCCAAATGAAATGAACACTGTGACTTGTATCAATTATTTTTTTGCAGGAACAGCTTCATCGAAATGCTGATCTCGAGGATGCTCGAATATTGGAGTTGGAATTATCAAAACGACGAGTTAGCGGATACGGGTTATTCAAGTGTTCAATGATATTGTCACCAAAAACAAATAAAATATATATTTAAACTGCATTAATGGTTTTGTTATAGACATTCTGAAACGACAACAGTCATTTGTTCAAGTCCATCTTTCTTCGTGTTCTGCTATCCGTCAATATAGGAAAATATGTTCATGTGAAAGGTTTTGGGTGTGATTGCCGGAAATTTTGATATCCAAAATTGAGTAGTGTTAAGCGTCAAGAAAACTCAAAGATGAGATTTTGAAGGAGACCAGGCTTGATTTTTGGGGCGGGCTCACTTATCCTAACTATTGTTCAGAATTTCGACAACTTTCCAACATCAAACCTCGGGAGAAAGTTCAGCTCTCAAAGAAAATTGAAATTTGCCGTGAAAAGCACAAAACTCAAAATGGTCAAACGATCAGCGTATTCCCGAGGTTGATATTGCCCAAAACAAAAATGAAGCCAGAACATACCATCAGTCGGGAGATACCGCTCAAGCAGTGTTCAATAAGGAATTTTATGTATTAGTGTATTGCGTTTGACTTCTTTACGCCAACTTTAGCCAGCAATAACCATGCAGAATTCAAAATGTAGAAGGTCCAATTCAAATATCAATTCGTGTTTGAGCAAGTAAATATCCGCGCATAAGAATCCATAGGGAAGCAGTGTTTTGTACCCAACATAGTGAAAGAAAATGATGTGAAGTTTCCATTTCAAGTGCATCAAAAGTTTGTTTGGTTGTTCGCGGAACAGGTTAGCCCTAAGCAGGAATCTTTTCTCACAGTAAAAAGTTGCAGAAAACGTTGAAGCGATCGTCAAGTGTTAAAGTTGTTCCATTCCTTTGTAAAGTCTCGAAAGTTTCAGATTGATGCGCACAATTTTTGGAAAGGTTTGTAGTGTTATTCTAGGAATAATACAATAACTTTTCCTTTAAAGATCAATGGACCCGTGTTCGAAAAGTTAGTTGTCCTGGAAAAATCAAAAAATTCTGCGAAACAAAAATGCTCATCCACAACTGATCAAGGGATAGTGAGGAGTTGTTTTCCGAATTCAATGTCTGAAAGCTGCGGCGAAAATGTAAAGGCTAGAGTGCGAATTTTTCTCAATGCGATTATTCGATTTTTCCGAATCAAAAAATAGAAAAAAGTGGACGCGGGAAGGTAAAGTTTTCAAGGTTCGCTGTGTTGAATTTGAATTTGAGTCGAATTACGAAATCTTGAGTCGCATAGCAGTTTGGAAAATTGAGAAATCGAGTTTTGATGTGCATTGTGTTGTGATCGCGGTAAAATAATTGGGAAAATGTATCAACGTATTTGAAACAGGAAAAAAGAAGCTCGCAGTCAAAAATGTTATGGTTCATTCAGAAGTTGTTATTGTTGTTGGCAATTTGTGTGTCACTATAGAATTCTGAAAGTTTTGGGATAATTGAAAATTAGTTGAAAATATTTGGTAGAGCTGGAACAACGAGGGTGGTTTGGTTCGAGATGGAAAGGAATCGACGGCAATTCCAACTCTGAATTATAAGTTTTATTCAGCCAACAGAAATGTCAAATGTTGAGTATGTCTGTAATTCTCGATTGATAATCAATGGAGGACTTTCTGTGATGTTTTCAACAAATCATGATTTTATGATTGGAGATGGAGCAACGAGGGTGGTTGGTTTGTGATGGAACTACCGTCAAAACTGGCGTTCTTGATTTTTTGAAATTCCGAAGTATACAAGGTTGGGTTGTAGATTGTTTTCAGCTTCATTTGGTTGAGATATGAACGGGTTGCATTTCACACTGTTCCCTGTTCGTTTATCGCGGTTTCTTGAATTCAAAATTTTGAAGTTGAGTTCGGTATTTTGAATGTTTATGATGACTTCGAGGGCTGACACAGTTTTATTCTTGTTCACATTTTGATAAAGCTGGAGCGACGAGGGTGGTTTGATTTGAGATGGAAAGGAATCGACGACAATAATTGGTTTTTTTGGTCAAGTGTCTGGAGAGAATTGCAGTTTTTCGGAATCAAGAGTCATGTAGAATTTATGGTAACGAAATGGTGTGCCGTAAGAAACGCTCAATTGTTTTAGTAGGCTTTTACTTTTTGTCGATTTGGATTTAGCGACTTCGGTAGTTTTTGAACTGGTCAATATGGTAGAGCTGGAGCGACGAGGGTGGTTTGGTTCTAGATGGATTGTGATCGAGAAAATGCAATGTTTATCAAGGACCGCATCTAATACTTAGGATATTTCAGTTTGATATTATCAATTATTTTGTTCGAAGTTTATGAATAATGATGGAGCTGGAGCGACAAGGGTGTCTAGTTCGTGATGGATTCTTTTCGACCAGATGATGTTTGTAGAATTTCATTATTGGCGTTTGGATTTTGAAGAATGGTCACGCTTAGTAGATAAGGTTGGATTGTATTTGATTTTCAGCTTTAGCCTCGGTTCAGTTAGATTTGGTAGTACTTTCTTCTTATTTTTCGTGGTATTGTAAGGTGTTTGGGTTGTTAGAAAACAAATCATTTTGAATTTTGGTATGAGTGTTTATGATGGTTTTCGAGTTTTGTATCTCTCTTGTTATTCGATTCGTTGCGGAATATAGATGAAGCTGGAGCGACGAGGGTGGTTTGGCTTGAGATGGATAGGAATCGACGACAATGTTAGGCTTTTGTTGGTAAATTTTTTGGTAACATGTTTAGCTTATTCATCAATCAGAAGCGGCAAGGGTATTCTTCAAAACATTTTTGTTCCCATACTATAAAGAAGTATTTACGACGTTTAGTTGGAAGATGAAATATGTATAGATTTTCCAAATTTATCTGGTGAAGCTGGAGCGACGAGGGTGGTTGGTTTGAGATGGAAAGGAATCGACGACAGTATTGTAAAGGCAAATTTCGAATTTGGAATCGGTTTCATGATCGATTTTTGTATCAGGATTTGGTAGAGCTGGAGTGACGAGAGTTGGAAATTATTTGAGAGGTTTGGATTATTGATTTCAAGGCTTATGTTTTCGGGTTTTTGTATCACTTCTAAATTATGATGAAGCTGGAACAACGAGGGTGGTTTGGTTCGAGATGGAAAGGAATCGACGACAATCTATGGAACAAGTATTTTTCATATTAAAAGACGTTGGACAGAAAAAATATTCATTTATGATTGAGATTTGTATTATTATTTGTGTGTGGAGAGTTTAGAGCTGGAAGATCAACTTTGTGTTATGAGAAAATGAATTTGGTGAAGCTGGAGCGACGAGGGTGGTTGGTTTGAGATGGAAAGGAATCGACGACAGTATTTTGAAGACAAAATATCGAATTTGGAATTGGTTTCATGATTGATTTTTTGTCAGGATTTGGTAGAGCTGGAGCGACGAGGGTGGTTGGTTCGTGATGGATCAGAATCGACAACTACAACTTCTGGTTTTCATTATTTACGCGATATTTTTATTCGTTCATACTAGCTGCAGAATCAACAAGTCCTTTCGCCTTCAATATGTGCCGGTTCAACACTTAGTGATTGAGAGAAAAAGAAAAATTTGGTTTTTGGTGAGTGTTCTCAAAGTTTTGGACCAAAACTTTTGGTTTCGATGATTCTTTACATTTTAGTGTTTTCAGATGTATTGTGATGAGAATTGAGAAGAGTACATGAATGACAAATGGATATCAAATTCGTATGTTTGTTATTTGCAAATATCAATTCTACTGTCACAAATAAACCATGTTCAATACATTCATCATATTGTTGTTCTAAAGAAAACATTCGTTTTGCGCTCTTCGTGGATATAAATAGGTTTTCGAAGAAACATTTGGAAGTCTGACTGTGGGATTCCGCTAGACTGATTCAGAAACATAAACAAAAACATATATTGTGTGCGGTCTTGGTGATGGCAAACTTGGAGGAAAATAGTCTTGAAATTGGAAAAATCCTTGTACAGTAACCTTGCGCAAAATTGGGCTGAAAATTTTGAACGAAAGTATAGAATTTATGTTCATGATATGAGTTGATGTAGCTGAAGCAAAGAGGGGTGAAGAAATGAAATTGACAGCGTGAGGTGCTTATGGAAAGACATTTCTTGACAAAAAGGCGCGATTGTGCAACGGGAAAATGGGAAAAGTTTGTAAGGTTTGGTTTGTAGATGGTTTTCAGCTTGAAATGCGGCCCTCGAGAAAATGTGGGATTTGAAAATCTGGAGAAACGTGTTTGGAAGCTCTTTATTTTCTGATTGAATAAATTGTTGCTAGATATTCTCTGGTTGAACGTAGGTTTCAAAATGGATTTGATAAAGCTGGAGCAACGAGGGTGGTTGGTTCGAGATGGAAAGAAAACGACGAGATTTGTTGTATGATTCATTCGTTGATAGTTTATGAATTTCAATGAAGAGTGGATTTTGGAACTTGTAAATCTGGAACGATGAGGATGACTGGTTCTAGATGGAAGCGGATCTACAACCACAACATTCTGCTACTATGATTGATTGAATTGAAAAGATTATATTTTCGGATTGGAATGTAATAGATGTTATGAGGAAGGAAGATTTATGTGTATTTTATTGAGGAGATTTGGAGTATCAATTATGAATCTGGATAATTGGTTTTGTGAAAAAAAAAGCTGGAACAACGAGGGTGGTTTGGTTCGAGATGGAAAGGAATCGACGACAGTATTTTAAAGCCAACAAATCACAATTAGAAATCGGTTATGTGGTGTTGATTTATATGAGGTTTTATTCATCATCGACGTTTGTGTTCGATAAAACTTCAGGAGGCATTGGTTAGAGCTGGAACGACGAGGGTGGTTTGGTTCGTGATGGATCGGAATCGACAACAACAAATTTTGAAATCAACGACAAATGTGACCTTTATTTGGACTATGAGCATTCAGGATATTTCTTCAAAACACGATCCGGTATATTACAAAAATTTCAGGTTATTTTAGAATGCATTGGTTATTGTGAAGCTGGATCGACAAGGGTGGTTGGTGTGAGATGGATTGGAATCGACTAGGATATTTGGATGTTGAAAAGTTGGAAATTATTTGAGTGGTTTGGATTATTGATTTCGAGGATTATGTTTTCGGGTTTTTGTATCACTTCTAAATTATGATGAAGCTGGAACAACGAGGGTGGTTTGGTTCGAGATGGAAAGGAATCGACGACAATCTATGGAACAAGTATTTTCATATTAAAAGACGTTGGACAGAAAGATATTCATTTATGATGGAGATTTGTATTATTGTTTGATGGAGAGTTTGGAGCTGGAAGATAAACTTTAAGTTATGAAAAAATGAATTTGGTGAAGCTGGAGCGACGAGGGTGGTTGGTTTGAGATGGAAAGGAATCGACGACCAAATTGTTATGCGGATCAGGAAGATTGCAAGTTATTTCGGGCTTTATGATTATCGGAGAGAATCGGTCAAGATTTCTATTATATGGAAGGTGTCAATTCAAGAAGTTATTTTGATTATCAAGAAAGAAATTTGTTATTAGGCAATGGTTATGTGATTTTATGGATGAATCTGGTAAGTAGAGCTGGAGCGACAAGGGTGGTTGGATCGTGATGGAAAGGAATCGACGACAGATTCAAATTTTGGTTTGAGATGGATTGGAACCGACAATAGGATGAACATCGCAACTGTGGAAAATTTATAAGGTTCGTTTAACCCTATCCGAAAATGTGAATGTATAACTCTCATTTTCAGGCAGTTTTTTATGTCATGTCATCTACGACTTTTTCTGCCGCATCTCTCAATTCTCGCAATTCAACGTCATTATAACACCAACAAAATCTTCATATAATCAACAACTAATTTAATTTTATGACTATTTCATACATCAACAATAAACTTTTTTCGTTTAACGATGTGCTGATAAATAATTGATTAGGAAGTTTTTAACAGGTCCTAATGCATTGAAAGTGTCTAAACCCAGTGATCTGATAGCCACGATAGCTGGTGCATCTGTTCGATATAAACGATTCAAAATATCAACAGATACCTAAATTTTTAAAAATGTTGAAAAAAATTATTAATTTTAAAACTGTAACTTACCATAACTGGCAAATTGTGTTTTTGTGCCTTGGAATCATAATCTTTCAAATATGTAATTCCTCCGATATCAGCACCTTCTCGAACTGCATTCGTCAAAACTTCATCCAAAATTTGAACATCACTCCAACCAAGATTGACACCTTGTCCAGCCAATGGATGCATTCGATGAGCAGCATCGCCAATCAGAGCACATCGTGTTGAAATATAACTGAAAATAATTGAAAATCTGGTTTTGATACATTTTGAAAATAATTTTTCGTAGTTTTTTTCACGTGTTTTCTAGTAAATCAAATATTTTTATTTTCAGAGTTCAAAAAATTATCATACACTCAGACCTGTGCCGGAAATTTTCCGGATTTTCCGGTTTTTTTCAAGGAAAAATCAATTTTCCGGTTTTCCGAAAAATGTGCTGGGAAAATCCGGAAAATGATCTTTAGTAAATATTTTCAAAATTGCCTGAATTTTGGAAAATTTTGAATTTTGGGAAGTTTATGATAGAAAAAATGAAAATTTTGGAATTTTTTTTTCAATTTTTCAAATTTTACAGGGTGCGTAAAAATTACCCGGACAACTTTAAAATCGTTATATTCCCAGAAGAGAATAAGGTTTCTCAATATCACTCGATAATTAGTTCATTTGGTCCCTAACTGGAATATAAAAACTGATCTCCCTTGATCTGGTCGATTTTCTGAGCAATGCCAACGTGGAAACGTTCGGAGGCTACATCTGTCGCTGCACGCGGGTCATTTTCGGACAAATCGTCCCAGTTTTTCAGAATATCCTTATCTAGCCTTTCAAAATTGATTTGAGGGTTTCCCCAGAACCTTTTTCTACCTCATTTGAAAATAGAATAGTCTATTCGGTTCGAACTTGACTAATACTATCTCAATACATACACCTCATCATATCGAAAAAATTGCTTTTTGAATGTGATTTTTTCAAATTTTGACCTGTGTTTGGTCAAAAGGACTTGGGAAAGCTTTGAATGATTGTTTTCTGAGCTGAATACAGTTTTTAATGACAATTTGATTTCACGGACTCCGTTTATGTAAATTTTATTCTTGGTTTGGGGTCCTAGAACATCGAAAACCACTGACAGTTTCCAGCCAAGGACGAAATTTCAAGATCACCATCAGAGCTGGGTGTGAGTCATGGTGAACAGGTAGACTTCTGTCCTTGGCATCTAGGATGTCTCTAATGAGCCCCCAATCAATTTATAACTCAAATAAACCTTCCATGATAAAAAAAATGACATCTGAAAACGCTGTTACCGAATCGCGTATCAGTGAGCACAATTTGTACTAGTTTCTAGGATGTGTAATCCAGCTCAGAATTAGTCGATTGACTTGAAACTTCGCACAGCTTTTCGAAATATCCTAATAAAACAAATAAAAAATACAATCTATCAAATGTTCGCCAATTTTCGCGTGGGCTGGCGCTAAACCTCTGTCCGGGTAATTTTTACGCACCCTGTACTATTTTTAAATGTAAAACGTCTCAAATAGTTACTAAATTACCTGTGAATAGAAGAATTGTAGCTAAAAAAAAAGTTTTAGTGCCAACTTAAGGCTGAAAATCGAAATTTCTGAGTTTGAAAAATTTTTCCGAATTTTCCGATTCAAAAAATCCGGAAATTTTCCGACTTTCCGTTTTCCGGGTTTTGATTTTCCGGCACAGGCCTGAGTAATACACGCCCCTTCCGTGAAAAACCCAATGTTCAACTAACCTATGTGCATTTCCAAATGCCAACGGAAAAGAGGCTCTTGTCTTATCTTGAACACTGATAACTTGTGGTGGAATCGCACCATCAGATTTTCTGCCAAATGTATCCTTTCGTAAAGGATTTAATCGATTGAGAGCAAAAAGAATTTGATTTATTGGTGCGATTTGATCTTCTTGTGAAAACTGCAAAAAAACCACGGATCAATTCAATAATTTTGAAAAGAACTCACCAACGCTTTATTCAATTCATCAACAAATTGATCTGTTGGCAGATTTTTGAGTCGTTGAGCTTCTTCGGGTGAAGTTGACCATGTTAAACCGGATAAATTATCGGAAAGTGGGAGAAGAGCAACCGGTCCGAGTTTGGTGAATCTTTGCCAAGCTGTTTCGTTTTTCCCGTCAATTGGTTCGATTTCGAGAATTGCTACAAGTCCGTGTTGATTGTAATTAAAAGATGTGTAATTAACATCGGATGATTGGCGAACTTTTGAATTCACACCATCTGCACCAATCTGAAAATTTGAGTTGAGGAGTTTTGGGACACTGAAAATTTATGACGTGTCACATTTCTTATAAAATAAAAAGTCTGACATTTTCACGTTTTTTTCATTCTTGTTTGAAAGAAAGGCCAAAATCGTGGTTTTTTCAAAATAAAAAATTTTACGCTAAATTTTTAAAGAAAGAAAACTGTGAATTTTTCTTGGATGTTCTTATTAAATTTTTACAATAACGAAACTTTTATTTGAAAAAACAGCAAAATAAAAAAATCTATCCAAATTACTTCGAAACCCAAACAACATTAACTGATGAATTTCTTGATTTATCCAACTTTTTCATAATAATATTTTTGACATTCAAATCACAAAATAATAAAGAATACGGTAAACCAAAAGTCAAAATATCCGAAACAACCATCATCATATTCATTTTTTCATGATTATCAAAAATCGGAATCAATACGTTGAATGCGGTTTGCCAAATAATTAACATAATATAGGAAAACCCATTAATGAATACAATAATTGTCATTCGAATCATTGTTTCTTTTTTTCGATCACTTTTATTTGAAGAATTTAGATTCTTGAAAGTCTTTTTTAATTCGAATAATGTTAGGATTCCCAAAATAAATGTAGCTAAAGTAAAAGTAATTATGCATATTCCAGAAAATAAGCTATGTTTTATCAATTCTTCCCTAGTGTTTCCAGTTTCAAAATAATATTGGGCAGTTTCGTTGTAAATTAAAGGCCGATAAATATATGCAAATGGCAAATTTATCAAATATGAATAAATTAAAACTGCCAAATATATGAACATATAATACTTTCCCCAAATATTCAGTACATTTTTAAATTTGAACAAACTGTATCTGAAGATGCATAAAACAATTATACTAATACTCTGAACTTGAAAAAAATAATGATTCAAAAATATTGCAATTTTAAGAACATATTGATGTTCATAATGAAGAAACCGAACAAAACGACCAGTTTCAGGACAAAGTGTTAAACGGGTTATCCAAGAATTGAAATAACATATCAAGTTCTGGAAAAATCAAGTTTTTCTAGAAAATTATTATAATTATGTATTTACCAATGCCATATCACATTGAACGAGTCGATAAAACGGAAATCTAAATCTAGAATTGAATCCGAGTAGAAGTATAAAGAATAACATGAGCAACACTGAAATGGATCCATAGAATAACCAAATTCGAATGATTAATTCCATTTTAATACTCAAAAAAAGTGGGAGAAAAACTAGAATGAATAAAGTATGACTTATAATTATAGGATTAATTTTATATCAAATGTTCATGAAATCAAACAACTTATTGAATAGAGAATTGTTTTCTGTGAAATTATAAAAAGGGACGAGGACATTTCTTAATTTTACGATACGTTAACTGATGCAATTCTTGATATATGAATATTTTTAAATAGTATATTTTTGACATTCAAATCGCAAAACAGCAAAGTGTATGGTAGACTAAAAGATAAAATATCCGAAACAACCATCATCATATTCATTTTGTTGTGTGTATCAAGAGGAAACAATAAACCAAAAAATATTTGCCAAACAATTAACATAACATAGGAAAATGCATTGATTAATACAATCATTGTCATTCTTCTCAAAGTATCTTTTCGACGATCATTTTGATTCGAAGACTTATTCATGGAGAAATTCTTTTTCAGAGCGTTAACAGTCAAAAACCCCAAAACTACAGTACTTATTGAATATGTGGCAGTACAAGTTCCAAAGAAGAAATAAAATGTTTTCAATTCTTCCATAGTATTTCCAGTTTCAAAATAATATTTCACAGTCTCATTGTACATCAATGGACGGTAAATATAAGCAAACGGAATATTTATCAAATATGAATAGACTAAAATTCCCAAATATATGAAAATATAATTTTTCTCCCAAAAACGAATAGCGTTGTTGAATTTGAATAAACTGAATCTGAAGATGCATAACATCAGAATACTAATACTTTGAGCTTGGAAAAAATAATGATTCAAAAATAATGAGATTCCGAGAACGTATCGATGTTCATAATAAAGAAATCTGACAAGATGCCCTGTTTCAGGACATTGAGCTAGGCGGGTTATCCACGAGTTGAAATAACATATCATGTTCTAAAAATTGGAAAATTTTTATCTACTATAAAGGAAAATTGTTATATTTATTTACAATTGTCATGTCACATTGAACAAGTCGATAAAATGGAAACTTGAAATTTGAATTGAAACCTAATAGAATAATGAAAAACAACATGAGTAATATTGAAAATGATCCATAAAAAATCCAAGATTTTATAATCAGTTCCATATTATTTTGTGAGGAAAACAAGGGATTTACTTGAAAATATACATAAAAGAGAAAATAATAATTATATGTAGAAAATTGGTATTTCTAAAATGTCAAAATTGGAAGAGCTCGATTGAAAATATTCATCGATTTTTTGAGTTTTAATTTCAACAATCTGAACAATGTTTGTGGCTTTAGATAGCTGTTTCGGTTTCAAAAAAAAATTGAAAAACCTTCATTTCACAATACATCAGATTCTGGATATTTCAATCTTTTTGAACAATGTACTTTTGACATTTAAATCGCAAAATCAATAATTTTTCAAGTCTGAAAATTTCAGCGATTTCATAACATTGTCAGTAATTCTATACTATGATTTATAATTTGATTTGAAATTGTTCCTTTTTTCTGACAAAAAATTTATTTTCCTTATCTTTGTTGTTACTAGACTGACTTTTATATCCTGACTCAACATCCCTCTATAATTATATATAAAAAATCACGAGTTACAAATTAATGGTTGAGATCTCAAAAAAAAGTCCAAAGTGCCACGTCATAGTCCAAGGTTTCTTCTAAAAAATAACTAACCAGTAGCGAAGTCTCAATAACATCTCCATTCTCCAACTTCAAAGTTGCCATATTTTCCAAAGAGTTCGGAATTCGACATTCTGCAACCTTTGCATTTGAGCGAATTTGCACATTTTTGAAGTTTTGCAATTTTTCAAAAAGTGCAGCGACTATCAAATCATTTTCAATAATATAAGCAACTTCATCATTTGATTCTCTTTCGAATTCGATTTCCGATGAAGAACAACTATCAAAAACCTGCAAAAATATCAATTTGAATTTGATTTTTAAAAAAATGTGATGCAAAAACTTACAAATAATCGATTGACTTTCTTCGCTCTTTGATTTTCGATTGTTTCCCAAACTCCAAGTTCTAAAAAAATTGAATAATTTTCAAATTTGATTTAAAGAAAACTTACTTTTGAAAATATCAATACTTGTTGGACTTGTAGCAACTACTCGATTTGAATATTCTTTTCCTTTTGAAAAATTAGATAAATTTGGTGAGTTTCCAGCATCCAATAATAGAACACTTTTTGAGTTGAAAGATTGATTTGAACCAAGTGAACATGCCATTGCATTTCCAACCATTCCACCACCAACAATTACAGTATCATAATAATGTGTAGATGCATTTCGAAGTTGGATAAAGTGTCGCATCTGAACATTTACTTTTTCTATCTGAAAATCTTGAAAAAAATAGCTTTCCGGTCAAAACCAAATGAACTTATTAAGTAGAATAAATCCTCATTTTTTTCAAAATTATAGAATCTTATTCAATTAAAATGACAAAAAAAACAACAATAAATATATACATGACGGCCTATTCACCCGTAATATTCAACTAGTGAATAAATTTTGAAAAAGCTAATCGAAATCCTACCAATTAAAAAACAAATACTAAAATTAAAAACTTGAAGCTCCTGTCAATTCTCGAATTTTCTCGTATGAAACCCAAAAGGTGAGAGACCATGGTGCCATTCGAATATAAGATGGGATAAATCCTTTATATAGCGAGAAAAATCCCTCGTTTTTGATGATTTTGATATAACAATCAATTACTCCGTTATAAAGGACAACATGTGTGTTTTTCTTGTGTTGCCTGGAAATGTTCATTTTGAAAATTATGAAAAAAAAAACTGAAAACCTTACATCTTAGCGTCTAGCTCATGTCTTATTTGATCCATCATTCGTGTTTTGACAACATCTGATGGAAGAGAAACAATAGCCGCAGCTAAACCAGCACAACTACTTGCCATCGCATGAACAATCCAATTATCTTTCATTTTCAAATTATCAATCAATCCATGTTTTACATTATCATAAGTCGCAATATCAGCCATATTCAAAAGTGCGGCTCTTTGACAATTCGGCAACCATCCAACCCATAAACCGAAAAATCCTTGAGTTCGATAAAGTGAGCGGAAACAATCGATAGCTCCCGTATATCGAAGTGGTTGATTTTGTAATCTTCGAAGACCTTCCATTTGCATTTGAACTTTAACAAGATCAGTGGGACTTGCTGCAAATTGTGCAACACATCCTGAAACAGCTCCTGTCGCCATTGATTTCCATAATGGATAAGATTTCTCACTCTGAAAACTCAATTGTTTCTTTCAACATCTAATATAAAACACTTACATCTCGATGATAAGTCAAATTTCTTATCTGTTCATAGGCTCCCATTCGAATCCCCGTATAAATATAATGCCTTGTAATTGCTGGACCAACTCCAGTCCATAACGCAAGCGCGCCTTCTCTTCGAATAATATCCAATGTCACCTGAATCATTCCACCTCGTGTAAATTTATTTTTTGCAATTTGTAGACGAGTCTTGGTGATATCCAGAGGATAAGTGACAGATTCGGCAACCAACGCAGCATTGCATGAAAGAAAATATTTTGTGGCTATCCTTTGAAAAGTTTGAGGATTGTTGTGATTGTCCGCAGATGTAGTTGCGGACATTCTCACTGGAAAAAAATATGAAAATGATAAAAATGCAGTATTTATCAATGCATATAAAATGTGTCAAGTACAATCAAAAGTGCAGGAGGAAAGAACATAAAGAATATTCCGCGAAAAAATAAAAAATGAAAGTAAAACAACGGTACTCCGCCTTTACGGAAAAATGATGTTGCATGTTGTTTACCGTAAATCCACACATAATTTTTTTCCACGCGTTCTTCGCGCGAAGTTCTTTTTGCGTTAACTTCTACAAATCCCGACTTCGGTAAGTATTTTCAAATTTCAATAATAAAAACAAAAAAGTAAAGAAGAATAAGCAACAGGCGTTTTGCATCATGATTTTTTCGTCATACTAGAAAAAAGATATATGAACAGATAGAAGATCTTTGCTGTTCAAAAAATTGATTTGTATCTTTCTTCTTCTTCCTCTCTGAAAAGAAAACAATTTTTTTCTTCCTGAACTTTTTGTTTTGTTTTGTTTTTTTTTATTGTCTTCCAAAAACCAAACCGCGCAATGTCAAATCCTCTGCATCTCTGGCGCTTCTCTTCTTAATTTACACCCATTATATTTTCTGTTTGTATACGTGTTTGTTCTGTTGAAAGTGGCATTTCGCAACAAAAATGTCATGTTTTTCTTTTTCTCGATACGTCCTCAATGTTTTCCGCCTTCTCACATGTTTTCAATTTTTCTTTGATAAGACGACCCCATTGATACATCAGGCGTTTTTTCTGTCACTTTTTGGTATTCATTTCAATAAATAATTCTCTATTAATAAATAAACAAAGTGGTTTTTCAAATGGAAATTAGTAAATTATTCGTCCCTTTCTCATTTTTTCAAATTTCAATATTCATTTTTCAGAAATAGAAGAGAAAATGTGCGACGAGCAAACCCAAAAATTGCTCGATCGTGCAAACGGTCAACGACCTCCTGGAAGTCGACTTGTAATCGAACAAGGAACATTGGGATCGAAATTATGGTGGCTCATAAAAACACCATTTCGAACACTTATGTGTCTTAGTTTGGTAACAGTATTTTTTGTAACTTATTTTGGATTTATGTTACCTGTTATGTGGGCAAGAACTGTTTGGCCAAGATTATATTGGTTTGTTGAAGGAAAATTATATCGCTGGCTTCAATCATTTATCGCATATTGGGGTTATACAGCAGGCTATGATGGTAAGCACAAAATGAATAGAAAGCGCAGGAATACACCATTTTTAGAAATGATTAAAAATGAGAAACACTCATTCTTCACGTCAATTTTTAAAATAAGTACACTACATATTTTAAATTTTGAAATTAAATACATTTTTGAAGATTTATATTTAACGGGTCACGTTAAAGGTTCTTTAAAAAAAATGAGAAATACATTTTTATTAAAAGAAATATTTATCATTTCAGTTTATGAATTCGGAGATGACGTCACAACTTATTATCGAGATGAACGTGTTCTTATGATGTGTAATCATCAAAGTACAGCTGATGTTCCCACGCTGATGACAGTTCTTCAAAATAAAGGAGTTGCAAGTCGAAAAACCCTTTGGCTTATGGATATTATGTTCCGTTGGACACCTTTTGGAATTGTTGGAAATAATCATGGCGATTACTTTATTCAACAAGGAAAAGCAACAAGAGACAAAGAAATTCTTCGACTCAAAAAACATTTACAAGATGTTTTCTGGGATCGCGATCGTCGATGGGTTATTTTGTTCCCCGAAGGAGGTTTCTATTATAAACGTGTTGAAAGCAGTCAAAGTTATGGAAAAAAGAATGGATTCCCTCATTTGTTATATACAACATTACCAAGAATGGGAGCTGTTCAAGCGATTTTGGAAGAAGTTGGACCAAGAGATGAAAATGATGAACCAAGGGAAAGAACAAATAGCAAATTGAAATTATTGAAAGATACAGTTGGAGCAATTCGGGAGAAAAAATATGTGAAAGGTGAGTCTTCAAATAAATATTTTATAAATTCAACTCTGCAAAATACAAAAAAAAGAGATCTAAAACTAAATATCCGTAGTAATTAATTTATAAAAATATCAATTCATCACCAATTGAGTTGTATTTGAAACTCCAAACTTTGTCTTATTTCCATCAAAAAGTTCTCGCAATTTTGTCATATATTCTTTGTGTAATTCCTCAATTTGTTCATCAGTTGGATGCTCTGTTTTGATAACTCGAATTGGTGCTCCGAGTACTGTATTTATTGGTTTTCTGAATGGTAGGAGTCCGAAAGTATAATTAAAAACGCCTCTTCCGTGAAAAGCGGGTGGTGAAAAACCCATGATTTTTTTCATCGCGGTTTGAAAATGTCGAATTGTTGATCCTTTTGGATTATCAGCTTGGTTGAAAATATCATTTTCACCAAAACTATAACATGGAACTAATTGGGCGCCAGTTTGAAGAGCTATTTTGATGAATCCCTAAATTTATAAGTTAAAAATATGTTTTCGCGGAATATGTATCGAAAATACCTTTCTCTTTTTTAATGTCAAAATATGATGTCCTGGATGAGCATCAAGAGCTTCTTCTGCTCCACCGACGACCAAAACAACAGCTTTACCTTTTGATTTATCTTCCAAAACATATTTAATGCTTTCCCGGCTACAATCAATCATTCCATGAAGAAGTCCCCATTCACGTCTCCATGGACTCCAAAATTGTCCAACTAAAGTGCAAAGATGAAATTGAATTTTCGGGAAAATTTGAAGAATTCCTGTTCCATTTGTTGAAAAATTAATAAAAGCCGCCATTGAGATAATTCCGTGTGGATGATAACCAATCAAATAATTCTCATTTGAATCCAATTCTGATGTTGTGTGCATTTTGACTGGGAAATATTTCGCATAATAATCATGGATTCTTTGACTTTGAAACCATTTTGATCGATAGGCACCGCGTTTTGGAGAATCCCAATCATAATATGCCCAAATGCAATAAATCAATATCAACGGCCATAAATAAGTTGTAATCTTAATTTTTAGTATTGTTTTAAAATGAAATTCATTAGAACTTCTCAAGGGAAATGTTTTGAACCATGTCAACTCACCATATAAATTGGTAAAATAAGAACAATAACTGGTGTAAACAGTGTGATGGCAAAAAAATGCAGCGCTCCAAGAGTTTGAAGTCGACGTTCAAGAGGAATATTTAATGGCGCCCAATCGATTCCGAAATATCGAGGCATCTGAATCTTATTTTGAAAAGTTCCTCACAAAAACTATATATAAAAATGGGGAAAAAACTAATAGAGATGAAAAGAATAGTTAGTTAGATCATTATCTATTATCGTTCACTATACAATATAAAGTAAATAAAGTTCGATTTCGAAAAAATAAAATCAAAAATAATGAGAGAAACTAACTAAAAAAAGAACTAGTTGGAAAATAAAGAAACAAAGGAATTTTTCTAGAAACTCGTCCACCAATCAAATATGTTCTCGATGTCACAATTGCCTATCCAAATGGAATTCCCTTAAGTTTGGCGACTTTTGGATTTGGAACACGCGAAAAATGTGATATCGCTGTCAACTATAAAATTTATGATGCAAGCGAGGTAAGAAGTGTTCCAAACAGACAAATATTTATTTTTGTGACCCTATCTTATCAAAAAACATTTGTGCTAAATCAGCAACTTACCCTTTCAACCCCTTCCTCCTCGTCCAGCATTTCTTGTTTGTTTATTTGTTGAAGATTCTGAAAAGAAAAGAAAAATGATTATAAACGATTAAAAATCTAATTTTCCAGGTACCATTCGAAGATGAAGAAAAATTGAGAGATTGGATGTATGAAGTTTATAAAGAAAAGGATGAAATGCTTGGTAAGGTTAACCTTGAAAATTTTGTTATTGTTATCGATAGGTCTTATCAGAATTTTCTCGAAATAAACATGTTGGTGTTCGAGATTGAAAATCAAAAGTTTTCAAAAATTGGCAACAATTGGTAGATCAGAAAAAAAATATATATATAAACAAAAGTATTTAATGGAAAAAGATAGTTGGAAAACAGTTGTTTGATGAGTGATAACCTCGAACTACATAGAAAATTCTATCAGTTTTTCTGTGATAAAAGGGCAAAGGTCTCTTATGCAAAAGTTGTTATTTTCAGCGCGATATTATGAAACTGGAGAATTCAACCCAGGAGAAAAGGGAACTCGAATTGCATTTTCCTGGGCGAAAATCATTGGAATGTATGCATTTTGGTTCGGATCATTCTACGCGCAATATGTCATTTATTCTTGCATCCTGAAAAGTATCTATAATTTCTTTATGTAATCAATTTCTAAATGTTTTGTCATAAGTCACTTTTGAGAGAGCTTTTATGGTTAAAATAAGATTTAAAAATTAATTATGATGAAATCAATAATAAAACAGAGCAGATCTCAAAAAATCCCCTCTCATCCATATATTTTATTGGTTTGCTTTATTTTTTGTGGAAATATTTAATTTACGGTTTGAATTTTGGATTTTAATTACCTGTAGAATGAGTTAAGAATCGGTTTTTTGTTAGGACTAACGGTGAATTTACTATTCTTGTGTGAATAAATTTTTATTTCCCGCAAAATTGTGTTGAAATTTCGAAAAAGCAGAGAATAAAACAAAACGTGCAAAAAAAATTTAAAAAAATAAATTCAAGGGACAGGCATTAAAAACAAACATGTGTCTCGACGCGACGCGTAGGCACTGTAGATTTTTCTTGAAAATTGTGAATCCTAAATTTATTCATTTCTTGTTTTCTGTTCTCTTGTTGGACATTGCGTTTCCCTTTTGCGTCTAACCCGAATAATTCAATCAATAAGTTTCTGTTTTCAGAATGGTAAACTCTCCAATCCCAAAGGTCAAGAAAGTCAAGGAAGCTGAAGCTCCAAAAAAACCAATGACAGCCTATTTTCTCTGGTGAGTAACATTCAAATATTTGTTTTCGAAAAATCGGACCAGATGTTATATTTTCGTGTCGCATAATTGTTTCACCATGCATTCAAAAAATGTATCTGTTTCGACGAAAAAAACATGACCGAGTCCCAATCTTAAACTTTCAATGATTTTTTTCAGGGCCAACGAGAACCGCTCGCGTTTGACCGCCAAAGGGAATCCCCCACAAATCTCTTCAAAAGGTAAGAATTAAGTATAAATTTGCATTAAAATGTATAGCTGAATTTGTTTTTCAGGCTTTGGGAAAAGAATGGCGCGCACTCGAAGACAAATCAAAGTGGCAAAAGATGTATCTCGAATTGAAAGCCAAATACGACGAAGCAAATGAAAAGGCCCAAAAATAGTTCATCATCATGTAAGATTCCTTTATTTGTTCACTTTAAAAGCCTGTAACATTTTTAAAAAATTTTCTTAATTAATCTCAATAAATTTTAAACGTAACTATGTGCACAGTGCCTAATAGCAAATACTTTTGTAGTATCCACGTTTAATCGGCGTTTTGTAAATTGACTACGACAAAATTCCGATTTTTTGAAGTGTCCATTTGATAGATCAAACATTATTCTGAAAGTTGTTGTTCTTTGGTACTATTCGGAAACTAATTGTATTTACTACTCACTCATCCATCTGCTCGTTTTCATAAGGATAAACAGCTCCAATACTTTCAAAACTTTCCAGATTGGGAATATCTTTGATAATCCCCAAAATAATTGCTTTTGCGTAGTCAGCAGATTCTGCGTATAATGGTGAAATCATCAATCTATTCAATGATACAATTCGTATAGTTCCAAATCCAACAATCTTGTTATTTTTCTCAATTATCTTTGAAAATACATTACTAGCTGTCATCCACATTCTCATCATCTTTCGTCGATCAATCTCACATATTTGAGAGTCATATTCATGGATTTTCATCCAATCCTTTTCTAAATTTTTTTGTTCATTTTTTCGATGTTTCAGAGTCTAACTCACCAGCAATATCTCTTGCTCCACAATTTTCCGAAATTTTGTTTAGTACCAGATCGTTTATATAAACTGTTGAAGAAGCATGAAAGTAGGGCTGTAAAACTTTGAAGTTATAATTTGATAAATACCATTTCCACATTGTTCCAACTCCAAATAATGTGACATTCGCATCTTTATAAATATCTTTCACCAAATCAAACAAAACTCGACCAAATCCTCTATTTCGATATTGTTCAACACAATAGAAAAATGCGATCGAGTAGAGAATCTCATTTCCTTTTTTCAAATATTGTTTGGCAACTGAAATTGATGCAACAAATTCGGAATTATTTCGAAGAACAAAGAAAAGATCATGCGATTCCAAACTATTCCAAATATCCAAATCCTCATTTTGAAATGCCCATCCTTCAGTTGTTCCGACAAGTTGAACTATTTCTTGAAATAATTCAGGAGATGGATTAGAATTGATGGAAAATTCAGTAGACATTTTTTGGGGGGCAGAAGAGAGAAAAACGTGTTTACGATAGTTTTTTATCAATAAAAAAATTGCTGACTGGGGGTGAAACCAACGATTTATGATTGTTTAAATGTTGTTTGAACATGATCCACGACGATAAGAACTTCAAAACTAGACTAGATAGAAACTTCGGTTTGAAGGTCAATAATTGCCGATCTGATTTAACTGAAGAAAAAATAAAAACTCAAGTTTATAAATTAAATTAAATTTCAACGCACGTCACAAAAATATGTTCAACTCCATTTCATTTCAAAAAAAAATACACAATTTCATGTTATTTTCACCGAAAATTAGATACATGTCCTTCCTTCCTTCCCTGTCTGCCATATCCAATTTTTCTCGGTGGTCCCTTGTTTTTTTCTCTCTCAACGAAACAAGGTCCGACGAAGGTACAAATTTTCATATGTCAAATAAATAAATTCAATTTTTGTTCCTGTCGACGACTTGAACACGAAAAATCTGCATCTCATTTCATTTCATTTCGCCGCGAATTCTTTGACGCTTGGTTTTTTTGGATTTTGCTCGAAAAATGTTTGCACCAAGTTAGGCAAGTTCAACTGGAATTAGCCTTATTTGTTTGCAATAATTTCCTTGTTTTTTTATTTTTCAAAAAAAATATGAGAAGAAAGAAAGAAAGGTTGAATTAAAAATGCATATTTTTTGTTGAATTTTTTGAGAAATTGTTGTTTTTCGCCAAATTCGAAGCTTGTTTTCTAGATACTATGTGGTTTTCCGTGGATTTTCAATATGACGTGGCAACAAGCAAGTTTATACATTAAAAAATATGAGCAATAAAAAACAAATTATTTTCAAGGGTCCATTAAAACTCGCATGTTTTATTCATTGAAAAAATTTCATTTATGTGTTTATCAAAAAAAAATTAGAGATATTTCTATATAATTTTATTTATTCGAAAACTAAAAACCATTTTTCTTCTTGTTGTTTTTCTGTTTTTTTTTATTCTGGGAGGGTGTCAAAATGAGGCGGAAATTAGAGAGAAAAGTTACTTACTTAAATAATGTGTTTTATTTTTTGTTGTTTTTTTTGCAGTTCCATTCTCATTTTTTCTTCTTCCAACAACATCAGGGTCTCGCTGCATAACAAATAACCATATTATTTTGTATTATGTATTATTATTACTACTTCTTTGGGTGTTTTTCTTCTTTTTTCTTGTTTTCGAGGCTCTTTGATCCAACAGGAAACATTCAATTCTTCATTTTGTACTTATTCTTTTTCTCCTATTTTTTCTGGTCCTTCACTTGTTCCACTTTATTCCATTCTTTGTTTTTTTTTCGGGGAAAGGAGAAGAATAATTAAATATTTTTTGTTTTGTGGATGAAGGGACGCACTTTTGGTTTTTTATTTTGTTTTTCTCAAAATTATTCAAAAAAAATCAGAACAGTTACAGTAGTTCTCTGGTTTCACAAGATTTTTTGACAGTTTTTATATTTTAGAAGATTTTTATATATTAGAAGCCTTTTCAAATTGGATTACTGTAGATGAAATTTTTTCCATAGATTTAAACACGCTGATCACGAATATGTAATCAGTTTTCAAAATGGTTCAAATTTTTTTAAAGTAATTTTGAGCTAATGGGTTACTGTTGTTAATCCTTCTTCGTATTTTTTTGAAGTTTCAGATGACGTGGCATAATTTTTAATTTTTATCAAATTCCCAATCGTATTTCAATAGATAAATGAATAAATTACAGGGGGACTTTTAAGATTTAACCTGCCACATCATTTCAATTTTGTCAAACTTCAGATTTTCACTGTTTCATAGTTTTCTGTTTTTTGTTGAAATCCTAAATTATCTTTTCGAAAATCCCTCTCCAGATTCAGTTATTATGTGGCAACATTTTTTGCATCATCGAAAATTATTCGCTCACATCTTTTTTATTTACCTAAACATTTTTCTTCTTTTCATTTTTTCTCCATTTTCCTCCAAAATACATATTTCCAGATGCACAAACTTCTCTAACATAAACTCCGAAAAACATGAATTTGTTCACAATTGTTTTGGGTCTCGGAAATGTTTTATCAACTTTGCCGCAAAACCTGACTCATGTTAATAATAATGATGAATGGGGATTATGCGAGTGAGTTTTTATCATTTCAAAAAAATGTCAGACTAGAAATATGAAAAGTTAGAGTTCTCTCCTCAATAGCATTCTGGTTTTGTAAGGGTGAATTATATAATCGGCGCCATCAACAATCCAAAACACACCATATCCATTATCCCATTGTTTTGGAATGTAGGCACCATTTAATGTTGACAGAGCACAATTATGAAGCCACCAACCTCTGAAAAATATTAATCTGAACTTATTTTAACTAAAAAAAAGTTTAAAAGTCTCATAACTTCCAACTTACCCCATCTGAAATTGTGTGACACACTCAGTTCTTGGATCATTTATCCGATCAACAGTTGAAAATGGTGCTCCAATTGAATATGTCATATCATACCAAGCTGTTGTTGCATTTCCAATTGGATTTGACCAATCGGTATAAATATTCAAAAGTGTATAATTTTTAGTTTCCGGACCAACTAGGAATTGTTGATAATGGCCCCACCAATAATCATTTGTGTAGCTTGAATTTGGACTACGGTCTCCGTAAATTTCAACTCGAAGTGTTACATTTCCAGGAGCAAGAGAAGTTAGTTGATAGATTGCTTCGTTGCCGAGCCAAAAATTGGAGGACTGAAAATGCTTTGAATTTTTTTCGAGGCCGCCTAGATTTTTTGAATTTTGATTACGATTGAAAAAATGCATAAAGTTCTTATGTAAGCACTTGCAGTAAAACCGATATTAAAATTAAAGATTTTTTCAAAGGAAAAATTCTTATAAGTTTTGTCACGTTTTTTTTGAATTGATTGAGAAAATTTTCCGAAAGTTTTTTCGAAAATTATTTTTTTCAATTAAAAAAAAAACGTGAAAGTTCAAATGTGAATTTTTTATTCGATTTCCCAAATTATTTTCAATTTTTGCCTTCCCCTCTGACAAAACTTACATCACTCATATCAGTTCCAAATCCATTTTTATAATCATCCCAAGATCGATCCCAAAAACTTTCAGATCCATCAACTCGGCTGAAATTTTTTTCTGATACTGTTTCTAATATTCCCACTTTAACTTACTTTTGGAAAACAATCCATCCTCCATTATAAGTTGACATATCGCAATAAACTTCAGTTTCCTTGTTATTTATCAGAATAGTATATTTTCCACTGCTGAAAAAGTCGCATATTTTGATTTTTTGTTGAAAACAATTCATTTTCAACAACAAAAAACTAACTCCGAATATCCAGCTTGTAGCCAATCTTGACAATCTCTCATTTGCCCTTTTATCTCACAAGCAATACAACTTGTTAATGCACAACTTTGAGTTGACCATAATCCTGATTTTGTATCCGCAACTACACAATTTTCCGAACCTTTATTTCCATTTCGGAAGTTTGTGTAATCAAACGTTGTTCCGTCGGTCCATTGACAATTTGAACCGGATTCGCATTTTCCACCAAGCCAAAAGTTTTGACAACTTGAAGCGACTTCTGCAACAATGGTTAGTTGAGGTTTACCATTTTTGAAAGCTTTGAAAGTAATTTAAAATTGTAGATTTCTAGAAAAGAAATTCTAGAGAAAAGCTATTTTTGTCATGTTGATTTTTGAGACTATTCAAGATAATGTTTTTTGAGAATTTATCAGCCAAATCGATTTCCAAGTGTGAAAATTTGGTCATGTGCGTTCCTAAACTTTAGTTGTAGAACAATGAGTTTCAAAGTTTAATTTGCACGTGGATTTATCAAAAATTTTGTTTTTTATGTGAATTTCTAACTCTTTTCTTATCTTCTACAAAATGTCTCAATTCATTCCTACTACGTGACTGTTTGAATTTTTGATCTAAATACCATCAAATCATGTTAAATAGTTTCAGAATTCTTATGATTTTCAAACTATCACGTGGATTTCCAATCATCCTCTTTTCCTGAATCCGAAAATATTCCACTTTCAAAAAAAGAGCAACTCACTTCTCAGTGACGTCATATCAAAAGCATTGTGAACTGAAGCTAAATGACCATTGTGAGCAGTGCAGAAATTTTCACCCTCTTGCCAAGTTCTGCAAAATTTCAGTCTGATTTTCATAACAAAAACACTTCAAAAACTTACGCTGCGATATTCTCCACATGAACACAGTTTTCTTGTGTATTTTGAATGTCTCCGGCTGCACAATCAGAAGACACGTGACTCACAAAATTGAAACTCAATAAAATGAATAAAATAAGTTTGGATAAGAGCAGATGCATTTTGCACAAAAAATGACAATTTTCTTATCATCCACCAAGTAATTGACAATAAAAAAGCAATTAAAAACACCTTCTTTTTTCCAGCGAACCTGAGAATGATACAATATCACAACTTGTTCTTCGACGTTTATTTGATGATAATTATAATAAAAATACAGTACCTTTGAAAACATCAGCGACTACTGTATCGATTGAATTTGGAATTCAGAATATTGCACAAGTTTCCGAAATTTCAGCAAGTTTTACTTTGGATTTATTGTTCAGTCAAATTTGGCATGATCCAAGACTCAGATTCGATCATATAACAACATGTTTACAAAATTTGACACTTGGATATTCGGTGAGTTTGGAATCTGATTAAAAAATATTTTTTTTTAACATAGTTTCTTTCAGATGGTTGATAAATTATGGACACCAAATGTATGTTTTGTGAACTCAAAGAAAACCGAAATTCATTCATCACCAACTCCCAATATATTTCTAATGATTTATCCGAATGGAACTGTTTGGGTGAATTATCGATTACAAGTTCAAAGTCCGTGTTTAGTTGATCTTGTTTTATTTCCAATGGATATTATGAATTGTGAATTGATAATTGAGAGTTATGCATATAATGCAGCAAAAGTGAAATTAGATTGGCGAGAATGGGAACCTGTATTTAGTATAGCCAAATCCAAATTATCAGATTTCAATCTTGCTGGAATGCATTGGACTAAAAATAGTTTTGGATATGCAGCTGGACAATGGGATCAATTAACTGTTTCTTTGATATTTTCAAGATCTTATGGATTTTACATTCTACAAATGTATATTCCAACATATTCAAGTGTCTTCTTATCTTTTGTTAGTTTTTGGATTGATTTGAAGGCTTTGCCAGCAAGAATAACACTTGGTGTTAGTTCTTTGATGGCATTAACATTTCAATATGGGAATGTTGCCAAAAATCTTCCGAAAGTTGGATATGTTAAATCAATTGATGTATATATGGTTTTAACAACTGCGTAAGTTGGGAGCGGTTTCGGGTGGAGGGTTCTGAAAAAGCGACATCGGAATTTGAAAAATCGGGGCAATTTTTCTTGATCTTTAGTATCTTCCTAAATATCTCCTATTTTTCAGATTTATATTTCTTACTATGATCGAAGTTGCTTTTGTTTGCTATTTGGAAAGTGAAAATAATTTGAGAAAACGAGAAAGGCAAGCAGAAAAAAAGAAGGAGAGAATTGCTGTGCTCCAAAAGTAAGTTTCTTTAATTGTTTTCTTGAAATTTTTCAAATCTTCAGAAAACGCGACAAAAAGAAGAATAACTACGGTGCAACAACAGTGACAAATCCAATGGTTGAGAATGATTTGCGAAATAATTATGATGAACCATTTCAAAATGGCGCTGCTCCAGTTCATAAAAGTTCGATAACTCGACAAGCTAATAATATGTTTGAATCATTACATGCTTTGGCAACTATTGGATTATTGACTGAAGAAGATGATGAGCAAACTAAATGGACTGCTCAAAATGTCGATAAGTTTTGTAGAAAAGCATTTCCTCTTTCGTTTTGTTTATTGAATTTGATTTATTGGTGTTATTATTTGTTGCAAAATTATTATGCGAAAAATGAGGCATTGAGACAATTCACTCAAAATCCGTAAAACGGCTATTTTTACTGGTATTTTAAGTATTTTCTATGTATTTTTTTGCATAAATAAATAAATAAAATTTTATTTATGATCGAGTAGTTATCTAAATAATCTAATTCTTCTTTTTGTCACCTCCTCCTAGAACTTTTTTGCGTTGTCCAATCATATAGAAATACAATTGTGGAAAACCGGGAATATATGTAAGGGCGGCAATGATCAAAACATAATAGAATGAGATTCCCATATTGAGTCGATTTGGCATTTCGAGGGTCAAGATTTTCTTCTCAGCGACTTCATTGAGCGAGGCAAATAATGTTAAAAGTTCACCAGAAACTCCCATTGGGTAGAGAACGTAGAAAAGTGTGTATCTGAAATATATTTAAAAAGTTTTAATTTCAAAAAAAATTTAGGAGAGTCGGTATTTGCAAAGTACAGAAAGTCCGCAAATTTTCAATCGACCCAGGTTTGATAACTTGGAACTAATTTCGAATATTCCTGAATCGGGCCAAGATAAGCCCATTTTTGAATTTCACCAAAAAGGAATTTTTTGAGAAAAATTTTTTTTTTGAGGGTTTGCTCATTTCAAAGAGTTACCTTAAGTAGAGAAGGAAGTATGGAACTGGAATTTTGAGAACACTCAATGCGTAGAAAGTGTATCGAATAACTTCGGTGATTGACCAAGCAACAAGAAGAAGTGGAACTCCAATACTGTATCGAGCCTGAAATTTTTTGTCATTGAAAATATTTTAAACGTGATCTTTTGGAGGAATTTGTCATTTCTATCTTGACTTTTCCCCCAAAACCAAATACTTACAGTTGCACACATATGAAGAATTGGCCAAACCAAAACAACTCTCGATGTGACTTGCATGGCTGTTGTTCCAATTGGTGAACGAACCAATCCAATAACAGCGTGAATAACTTCGAGAATAGCAGCGGTTTGGAAGATTTTCAGCTCAAATTCTACTGATTCATATAATTGTGGCCATGTTAATCCGGAAACCAAACCAAGTGTTGTTTTTGCCAAAATCACTGACCAACCCAAAATTTGGAGAACATTATAGGCGACCAAATAGGTTTGTGTAACTCCCATTCTGCAAGAAATAATTAGTTAAATGTGGCGAGAAAAACAAAGAACTAACAGAAAATGTGTTTATTGAAATCACGCCACTAGAGAAATTGATAAAAATAAATGTTTCTCTGTTCTTATCAAAAAAATTTGGAGAGATCTAAAATTCTCTCTTTTTTATGAAGAGATAGTGAAATTCTTGACAGTTGGAGTAAGCTTAAAATTTGCTTGTGAATTTCATTTCTTGTATTTTCAAAAAAATGGAGAAATTTGGTTTCAACAAACATCCACGGCCAAAAAAAAGAAAAAAGAGAAGAAAAAGGAAATGATGGAAAACAACACTCCGCATGTGCGTGTTGTTTAGCGTAAATCGACAAGTGTTTTCGCGAGGCTTTTTGAAAATGGGTTTTGAAAATAAAATGTTAAAATTAATTAAATTTAAAAAACTGATAACTTTTTACAAAATTACGAAATCTGAAATTCCCAACCTTCAAAGAAAAAAATACGCCTCGAAAAAATTCATAAATCCTAGACCCGCAAAAATATATGTTGTAGATCACGCGGGATTTCAACAATTTTTCGTTGTTCTTCTAAATATACCAGAAGGGCTCCGCCGGCTAACGCCGGCTCCTCCTTCTGGATTGTCCCGGCTTCGCGCGTAGTTTTCTTTAGGTGTAAACAGAAACATGTTTCGTCTTAAAATACGACAGAGTTGTAGTTTTTGAAAAGTTGGAAAAGATTCTTTCAACAAAAACCGAAATTTTGATTTTCGTTGAATTCTTTTCTAGGTATGATTTTTAAAATTTCTGAAGAAAATTGACAAAAATGGTTTTAAAAAATGTGCGAAAAAATTTCTTGATTGAAAGAGGTTAATCCAAATTTTCTACGTCTCAAAAACTGAAGCACAACATTTGGCGAAACTGTTCCGAAAATCTAAAATCTATATCCAAAAAATCTATATCCAGAGAGAAAAGAAATGCTGCCTTATTTTCTGAGTATAAGCTTCTATGTTCCATCTGACATTTTCAGAGCCGTGGAAGATAAAACCAAAGTACAGTAAACTCCGCCGCCCTCTGATTATTTTCATTGATTCATTCGGTCCGATTTTTTTATCCAACGAAAAAACTCGGGCCGATTTTTTCATTTGAAAAACCTCGGCCCGATTTTTTTGAAAAAAACTCGGCCCGATTTTTTTGAAAAAACTCGGCCCGATTTTTTTGAAAAAACCTCGGCCCGATTTTTTTTCATCCAACGAAAAAACTCGGCCCGATTTTTTCATTTGAAAAACCTCGGCCCGATTTTTTTTTGAAAAAACTCGGCCCGATTTTTTTTGAAAAACCTCGGCCCGATTTTTTTTCATCCAACGAAAAAACTCGGCCCGATTTTTTTTTATCCAACGAAAAAACTCGGGCCGATTTTTTCATTTGAAAAACCTCGGCCCGATTTTTTTTTTTGAAAAAACTCGGCCCGATTTTTTTTTGAAAAAACTCGGCCCGATTTTTTTTGAAAAAACTCGGCCCGATTTTTTTTGAAAAAACTCGGCCCGATTTTTTTTGAAAAACTCGGCCCGATTTTTTTGAAAAACCTCGGCCCGATTTTTTTTCATCCAACGAAAAAACTCGGCCCGATTTTTTTGAAAAAAACTCGGCCCGATTTTTTTGAAAAACCTCGGCCCGATTTTTTTTTGAAAAAACTCGGCCCGATTTTTTTTTCATCCAACGAAAAACCTCGGGCCGATTTTTTTGAAAAACTCGGCCCGATTTTTTTTTCATCCAACGAAAAACCTCAGGCCGATTTTTTGAAAAAACTCGGGCCGATTTTTTTGAAAAAACTCGGCCCGATTTTTTTGAAAAAAACTCGGCCCGATTTTTTTTTGAAAAACCTCGGCCCGATTTTTTTTTTCATCTAACGAAAAAACTTTTGAAAAAACTCGGCCTGATTTTTTTGAAAAAACTCGGCCCGATTTTTTTTGAAAAACTCGGCCCGATTTTTTTTGAAAAACCTCGGCCCGATTTTTTTTCATCCAACGAAAAAAACTCGGCCCGATTTTTTTTGAAAAAACTCGGCCCGATTTTTTTTTGAAAAACCTCGGCCCGATTTTTTTTCATCCAACGAAAAAACTCGGCCCGATTTTTTTGAAAAAAACTCGGCCCGATTTTTTTTGAAAAAACTCGGCCCGATTTTTTTTGAAAACCTCGGCCCGATTTTTTTTTGAAAAAACTCGGCCCGATTTTTTTTTCATCCAACGAAAAACCTCGGGCCGATTTTTTTTTGAAAAAACTCGGCCCGATTTTTTTTTCATCCAACGAAAAACCTCGGACCGATTTTTTTGAAAAAACTCGGGCCGATTTTTTTTGAAAAAACTCGGGCCGATTTTTTTTGAAAAAACTCGGCCCGATTTATTTTGAAAAAACTCGGCCCGATTTTTTTTGCCCGATTTTTTTTCAATTTTTTTTGAAAAATTTTTTTTGAATTTTTTTTGAAAAACCTCGGCCCGATTTTTTTTTTTATCCAACGAAAAAACTCGGGCCGATTTTTTCATTTGAAAAACCTCGGCCCGATTTTTTTTTTTTGAAAAAACTCGGCCCGATTTTTTTTGAAAAAACTCGGCCCGATTTTTTTTGAAAAAACTCGGCCCGATTTTTTTTGAAAAACCTCGGCCCGATTTTTTTTGAAAAAACTCGGCCCGATTTTTTTTTTGAATAAACTCGGCCCGATTTTTTTTCATCCAACGAAAAACCTCGGCCCGATTTTTTTTTGAAAAACCTCGGCCCGATTTTTTTTGAAAAAACTCGGCCCGATTTTTTTTTTGAAAAAACTCGGCCCGATTTTTTTTCATCCAACGAAAAACCTCGGCCCGATTTTTTTTTGAAAAAACTCGGCCCGATTTTTTTTCATCCAACGAAATCTCGGCCCGATTTTTTTTCATCCAACGAAAACCTCGGGCCGATTTTTTTGAAAAAACTCCGGCCGATTTTTTTTTGAAAAAACTCGGCCCGATGTTTTTTGAAAAAACTCGGCCCGATTTTTTTTTCATCCAACGAAAAACCTCGGGCCGATTTTTTTTGAAAAAACTCGGGCCGATTTTTTTGAAAAACTCGGCCCGATGTTTTTTTCATCCAACGGAAAACCCGGGCCGATTTTTTTGAAAAACTCGGGCCGATTTTTTTTGAAAAAACTCGGCCCGATTTTTTTTCATCCAACGAAAAAACTCGGGCCGATTTTTTTTTCTCTTCCAAGGCTCACAAAATTTTGGATTGATAATAATTGTTTGGGCTTAACTATATTGGGATTCCCAAACACATCAAAACTCACTATCAAACATTCACATTAATGCATCGTGCAAAGTGAAAATGCGAAAAATCAAAAAAATAACGTGCAAACAGACGCATTTTTTTTCGCAGAAATCGCATTTTTTCGAGCATTTTTTTCGCGTTTTCTGGTGTTTTTCGAGCCAAAATGGACAGAAATTGAAAGAATTTGTCTGAAATTGTGTTTTTATTGATACTGGAGGAAAAATCAATGGTGAAACAAGAAAAATGAGTTTGTCGAAAAAATGTCGAAAAAGTCGAAAAAATTTGAAATTTTCAAAATCGTTTTTTTTCTTGTTTCACCATTGATTTTTCCCCCAGTATCAATAAAAACACCATTTCAGACAAATTCTTTCAATTTCTGTCCATTTTGACTCGAAAAACACCAGAAAACGCGAAAAAAATGCTCGAAAAAATGCGATTTCTGCGAAAAAAAATGCGTCTGTTTGCACGTTTTTTTTTTGATTTTTCGCATTTTTTTTTCACTTTGCACGATGCATAAAGTATTTGTTTTTCTTCCTAAAAGAAATTATCCAATATCTGAAAGTTCGAACAAATTATGAATTTATCCACAGTAATATAACTCACTTTTTTCTATTTATTTTCAAACCGATTAGGAATAGAGTAATAGCGAGAAATGATTAAAAATGTCCCGCTATGACTGAGCAATAAAAAGATCAGATAAGAGACGTGACCTAGCCATTTTTCTGATTAAAAACGTGCTCATTCTTTTTAGCATGAAAAAAGTTTTGATTTTTTACGTGAAAACTCGCGCACTTTTTGAAAAACCGAATATTAGCGCCTCGATGGGAAAGAATTTGGGATAGAATGGTGAAGGTCCCATCAAAAATGGTCTTCTGGAAATTGAGAAAAGTCGAGCGACACATTTTAAATCCGAAAAATACATTGAGATTTTCAATCTTTTCACTCTCCGCGCACTCACATACATTTTGAGAAAGAATGAATAGGAAGCGCATCGAGCTGCCAACATTTAGAAACTTTTTCTTTTTTGATCATCACTTTTTATGCGCGCAGTTTTGAGAACGGGACCCGGACACACTATTGCCAAAAAAATTTTCCCAGTTAGTATATAGTAGATCGATTGGCAGCCCACATTTCAAGAAAAACATTTTTGAAATTAATTTTTTGTTTTGTCGAAAAAAAAAGTGTTCACGTTTTTATTTTATGAATAAAATTCTTTTCTCATGTTGGACGCTCATTTCTCGAAATATTTTATTTTGTTTCTATTTGACCTGTCTTCAATTTATTTTTGTTTCTATGATCCAGAGAAATTCCAGATCGCGAGTGAAAAACAAAACAAAATGCATTTGAGGATTTGGTTCTACCTACAACTGCAACTTATGTCAGGTTAGTTTAATTGGGTTTTGGGGTTTGGTTTTGGGTTTTGGGAGAGAAAACACAGTGATTTGTGTTAAATTATATCACAGGTAAGTTTGGGGTATATTTGTATAATGGGGCTATTCAAGTTATTTTCTCAACGCTGAGAAAGGCGAAGAAAACCTATTCAGGTAGGCTGAGAAAATACGAAAAAAGTGAAGAAAATGCATTTTCTCCGCATTTCTCCCGTTTTCTCAGCGTGTTTAGAAAATACTTGAATAGCCCCATAAGAGACGAGATCTGCAGTCTCAGTTGCTCACAAGCAAGAACTTGTGGGAAAAGAGGAAAATGCCTCAAAATTCCTGGTTTTTTTTCTTTCATTTTTTTTTTTTGAATTATTTTTTTCCTATTTTTTTCAACAAATTAAAACGTTTGTATTTTTTCTAGTAGCCGAAAGTAGAAGAAAATGTTAAAATTAATTTAAAATTAATTAAATTTAAAAAAACGGATAATTTTTACAAAATTACTAAATCTGAAAAAAAGAGAAAATTTCAAACTCTCAAAAAATCCTTAAAAATTTCAACCGGAAACGGAAACTCACTTTTTACCAACTTTCATTTCACATGTGTATTTTTTTTTATGGGGTGAGTCAATTTTATTTTTTGACGATTAATTGACACAAAATGTGAGTCATTTTTGTGCGATTTTTTCACGTTTTTGTCGATTAATTCCATATTTTTTTGCAATTAATTGCATTCAAAAATGAGGAATTTCAATACGAAATAGAATTTATTTGACCTCTTTTTTTGAAACGTGTCCCAAATTCACTGCTTATTTTTTGAATTCATTTCGAAATGAAAGAAAATTGAAGGAAGATGATTTTTTTTGTTGATAATTCCAACTCATATAGGTCACGTTTTAAAATATAGGTCAAATAAATTCTATTTTTTATGCAATTAATCGCATGTTTTGCCAAGAAATGAAAGCGATGAATTGACAAAAACGTGAAATTAATCGCCCTAAAAGACTCACTTTTTTTGTCAATTAATTGCAAAAAACACGTCGATTAATTCGATTGACTCACCCCATTACTAAAAATGCGACAAGATTCGGATGAAAAACCGCTAGATGAACAAATTGAAAATTTACAGGTTGGTTCAATTTCATAGATGTTCTAATTAATTTTTTTTATTCAGGAAACAATATCCAAATTAATAGTTGAAAATGAAAACTTGGAAGTGAAACTAACTAATCTTACTTTCGAATCAAATGATGTTATAAGTTATCTCAAAAAACTTGTAGAAGAAAAAGATGACGAAATTGCAAGACTTGAAAATATGCTTGAAACTCAAAAACTCGCAGATGAAAGAAAATTCAGAGATTATAGGCAAAATTATGAAAATGAAGAAAAGAAATTGAAGGAGGAAATTGATCGACTAAATTCTGAAATGAGAATTATGGGTGAGTTTAGAAATAGAAATTAAATTTTAAATGGAAATGTTTCAGACACTCAGCTCGGTAATCAACATCGAATTGGATTGGAGATAATTGAAATGAGCACAAAATTTAGTGAATTGAAAAAAGTAGTGAATGATCAAGAAGAAATTATAAGACGAAAAGAAGCAGAGGAAAGAAGTGTGAGAATTGCAGCAATTGAACAGTAAGAAATAGTGAGGAAGATTTTGGATAACATTTTTTTTTTCAGGGCGCGAGCAGATCTGAGCAATGAATATGAGCAAGCAGTAGCTGAAATTCGAGCAGAAGCTATGTTGGAAAATAAAGGACATACACTTATGAATAATCAGGTTAGAAAATGCGGTAGTTTTTAAAATGAACCTGAAGAATCGGAACAGATCTGATTATTCGGACACGAACTATTTTGAAGATATTTCAACTTTTCAAAAATTACCTAATTCAGGCACCAAAAATAACAACTTAACTGAAATATTGATTTCCTGTAAAAATTTCCAGGTAATTGAACATCTAGAATTGGAACTAGAGAAAAAGAAAATAGAAATAGCAAGACTTCAGCAAAATCTTGAAGAAAAAGAAAAAGAAGTTGAAGAAGAAGTTGAGCGAACAAATGAAAAAGACGAAGAAAATGCGAAATTACGAAGACTTCTTGAAAAAAGTGGGCAAACTACTGAAAAAGCATTACGAGATAGTAAAAGACGATTAGAAGAATCTGAAAGTAAGAAAAAACAAATACTAGAAAAATATCTGTTGATTGAAACTGATCTTAAGAATAAGGCAAGTTCTCGGGATCTTCTCAAACATCTCATTTTTCTCTATTTTAGCTCGATGAGGCTACAAATACGATGGAGGAAGCTAAAAAGAATTCTGCAAGTTTGGAAGATCAATTGCTCAAAGAACAGGTTTGTTTTTTCCTTGTATTCTTTTCCATTTCCTCTTTTAGGAAACCAGAAAGGTTACAATTGATGCGCATAAGACACAAAATCAAAAAATCGAAGAACTTCGAACATTTTTCAAAGATGTTCTTTCGGGAGAAGAAGGTCTTGTAGAAGAAGTTATCAAAGAGAATAGGAATTCAGTTTTTGCGCATTTAGCGTTAATTGTATCTAGAATTCCGATTGTAAGATAATCAGTGATGCATAAAAATTTATTTTGAAAATGAGAATTATTGGTGGTAACGACGGCGAACAGCTGAACGTTGAACATAATCATATGATCTCGCTGGACATGCACAATATCCTGAAACATTTTAAAATTGTATGTTTTGAAGTTTGGCAAAAAAGTATACCTGCATCTTTTCCTGGTCCTCCTGGATGTCCTGGAGCTCCTGGTCGACCTGGTTGACCTGGTCCTCCTGGTCTTCCAGAAGATCCCGGTTGTCCTTGTCTTCCTGGTTGTCCTCTTCCTCCTCCATTTCCTGGTTGTCCTGGTGGCCCAGATGGGCCTGGTGGTCCTGGTCTTCCAGCTGGCCCTGGCAATCCTCGCGATCTTTGTCCAGGTCTACCAGCTTGTCCCGGAGCTCCTGGTCTGCCCGGTGCTCCTGGTGATCCTGAATCTCCTTTTGGTCCTGGTGCTCCTGGAAGCCCACGTCCTCCTCCATAAGCAGGTGATCCTGGTTGTCCGTTTGGTCCCGAACCTCCTGGTGGACCTGGTGGTCCTGGATTTCCAGGTCTTCCGGCTGGACAAAATTGACAATAAGCAGGTTTGCGAGTTGTTGGATTGATTCTAGCACCTGATCCTGGTTGTCCTGGAGTTCCTGGCAATCCATTATCTCCTCGTTGTCCTGGTGGACCTGGAGGACCTGGTGGTCCAGCAGGACATCCTCTCGATTGTGGTCCACAATTACATTGTTGTCCAGCATATCTCTTGTTTCTTCCGATCAAGAAAACAGATTCGGCAGTCATTGGATTTGTCACACTCATCATATTTTCCCATGCCGCTTTTTCAATATCACGAAATTCTTTGATCTCATCAATCTTTTGCTCGTAGAAACTATTGATATCCGAAAAAATCATGCATAATGAGGCAATACAAAATAGAACAGCAATTCCAGCCGCGCCAGAAATAATAGCGACAAATGTGGTTCCCATTTCTCAGAGTGATACATTTCCTCGTTCAACATTATCGTTTTATAGCCAATTTTTTGATGGGCGTTAGTTCCTGGAACTTTTTTTTTGGAAAACCAGTTATATACTTTCCTAATTTTGATCATTCACATATCAGTCAGTAAGAAACCTTATTTCTGATTACTGTAAGTAGTTTTTGGTGTTATAAATTTCCTGAATTTTTTTCTAACACAATTTATATATTTTAAAACCCAAGAAGCGATTTTAATATAGGTAAGAAAAAAGATTTAAAAAACCTAAAAACTAACGCAGCTAACGTCTCAACAAAACTTGTCCAATATTTTTTACTGAAACGTCATGAAGTTGATCTCAAAAATTTTTTTCGAAAATCCTCGAAACTCCCACTGACAAGTCTTAACTTATCCAAAAAAAATAGAAAACATTTGAATGAAAAATCTTTATTCTATCGGTTTCACAATTTATTTCACTTATGCGGCGACAATTTTTTGGACACGACGACGGTAAACGGCACGATTGCGAGCAACTGCACGACTGCGTTGAACAACACGCATAGCGTTTGAACGAGCTGGACATGGACAATATCCCGAATCGCTTCCTGGTGATCCTGGATTTCCGGGTTGTCCAGGTGTTCCTGGTTGTCCTGGTCCTCCTGGTCTTCCAGATGCTCCCGGTGGGCCTTGACTTCCTGGTTGTCCTCTGCCTCCTCCATTTCCTGGTTGTCCTGGTGGCCCAGATGGGCCTGGTGGTCCTGGTCTTCCAGCTGGCCCTGGCAATCCTCGCGATCTTTGTCCGGATTTTCCAGCTTGTCCCGGGCCTCCTGGTTGTCCTGGGCTTCCTGGTTGTCCAGCATCTCCTGGTGCTCCTGGAGCTCCTGGTGGTCCTTGACCTCCTCCATAAGCTGGTGATCCTGGTTGTCCGTTTGGTCCCGAACCTCCTGGTGGACCTGGTGGTCCTGGATTTCCCGGTCTTCCGGCTGGACAAGTTTGGCAATAAGCTGGTCGGCCGGTGACTGGATTTGGACGGAAACCTGATCCTGGTTGTCCTGGAGTTCCTGGCAATCCGTTATCTCCTCGTTGTCCCGGTGGACCTGGTGGTCCTGGAGGTCCAGCTGGGCATCCTCTCGATTGGGCTCCGCAGTTACATTGTGGTGCCTGACGTTTGGCTCTTCCTTCAAACATAAATGAAGTTGCTGGACGAGTTGTTGGAATCATTGAATTCCAAGCATGTTGTTCCAATCCCTTGAAATCATTCAATTCCTCGATTTTTTCATCATAGAATTTGTTGATATCATTAACCATCATACCAACAGTCACCAAACATCCAATCACAATAATTCCCGACAAAGTCGAAATAAAAGTGACAACCGTAGTTTCACTCATCTTTAGCTAAGAAAAGATGGAATGTACTTACTATTTTTCCACTCTACCTTTTTATACGTTCCGGAAAACTGTTTAAAAACCAGAATTGGTTCCCGAAAAAAATTGGTTAGCGATAAGAAAGACCTTGGAAAACGCAGCAAAAACATGCCCTCTAACCAACAAGTGGTCAAACAGTAATTGCTTTTTTTCAGAGAGAGAAAAGTTATTTTAACAATTATTTTATTTAAGACGAGAATTAACTAGAAAAATTTGTTTGTTGGTTGACGGGCAACACGTTTTTTAGCTGAAAGTCGACGATTTTTGATAGCTGCGCGTTTTTTGGCTGAAACACGGGATCGAGATTTTGCACTAGTTCGAGAAACCATTCGATGATGTGTTGCAGTTGAACGAGCTGGACACGAACAGTACTCTGAAAAAACATGTTGTGAAATTTTGTTTGTTTCATTATAGTCTCACCTGCATCAGCTCCAGGAGTTCCAGATATTCCTTGGATTCCTGGATATCCTTGATTGCCTTGTTGTCCTTTCTTACCTGGAGCTCCGACTAGCCCCTCTTTTCCAGGATTACCAACGTTTCCTTTCGCTCCAGGTGCTCCTGGTGTTCCCTTTTCTCCAATTGGCCCAGGAACACCAACGAGTCCCGGAAATCCTTTTCCTCGTTTTCCAGGTGAGCCTGGATTTCCAGGTAGACCAGGATATCCTGTAGAGCCTTGAATTCCAGCATCTCCTGGTAAACCAGGAATACCAGGTAGTCCAGTGCTCCCTGCGCGTCCCGGAACTCCTCGAAGACCATTTGGTCCAACAATTCCAATCGCACCAATAGGACCAGAAAGTCCTGGAGGACCAGCAGGGCAAGTTATGCAATAACCATCTTGGCCTATTTGGGAAAAACTAGAACCTGATCGACCAGCAAATCCAGGCATTCCATCTTCCCCTTGAATTCCAGGTTTTCCAATTAATCCAGGTGGTCCACTCGGACAATTGTTTGATTGCGGCCCACAATTACATTGAACATCTCGTTTGTTTCGATAACTGAATTTTGAGGAGCTTTCTAATATTAAGATCCATGCTTCTCGTTCATACATCTTGAATATTTCCAGATCATCGATTGTTTCAGCATAGAATTCATTTATATCGCGAGCAACATATCCGATAGTTAGAACAATAACGAGAATTGCAGCTGCTGATGAAAAATAAGCTATCCAAAGCCAAACTGTTTTCATTCTAAATTTGATTGTGATCAGTTATTCTTATCCATTTTCTTTATAAATACTCAAATGAAACGCCTACATGTACAAAATCCAATTTATTTTTCCATCAGAACATCACCGTATAATGGTATTTTTATGTATTAGATTAGAAATAAATCATATCAAAAATAATAACAGCCTAGTTTTTTTCCTTGTTATTCTTGCAAATATCTAGTTACACGTTTTTGGGAATGAGTGAATGTGTTCAGTCGATTTATTTATTTCCGCCAAGAAATAATAGTAGCTCAAGTTTTGTGGTTCTACATATTTTTGAGATTATTCATGGGTAAGAATTTTAGATTCAGGAAATTAGTTTCTGAAAAAAAATATCAGAAGTTCATTTTTTGGGAAGAAAAAAACTGATAAATATCAATTCAACAGACGAATATTTTTTCCAATAAATTTAAAGCATTCAACAGTTAGAAAATACAATCGCGATAAAAATTGCGTTTTTTATTTAATTCGAAAAATATATTTATTGTTCAGAATTCTCCTTCATTGAAATAATCTCAATTTTTGAGTTTCAGATTCTATGGACCAATTTATTCGACAGTTTTATCCATTTTAACAAATATAAGTTTTATCCTGAACATGTTAATTCTTATAGTTTTATCCAATAAAAAACTTCGAAATTCTGGAATTAATGTTATGATGATGATTATTGCATTCTGTGATTTTTTATGTGCTCTGGTTGCTGTTATACGACAATCAATAAAATCAGGAGAAAACAATCCAAACAGTTATTTTCAAGCACAATTTTATGCTTTCTACTCTTACATAACAATATCATTTCATACTTGTTCAATTTGTTTAGGTGTCGGAATGGCATTTTGTCGCGTTATGTCATTGTATTGTTCCAAAAAGTGTGTAAATACGTTATATTACAAATTCTTGTTATGTATTTTTAATGTAAACAAATTGCATCATAGATATATATTTCAGAGCAAAAAATTGGAATACTCCAAAATATACAATTATTGTAGCTATAATTATCATTTGTATTATATTTGTAACAGCGATACCAATTCGAATGATAAATGAAGTTGTTGAATCGGAACATTTATATATTTCAAAAACAATCGATAGTTTGCAAGACGAGAATTGTTTCGTTTTTCGATTCATTTTGTTTTTAGTTGGAGTTTTTTACAAAATTATTCCCTGTCTTTTATTGATTATATTTTTTGTTCCAATTTTTTATAAATTGAAGGAGAAAAAAGCGATCGAAAGAAAGATATTAAGTATCGGCAGTAAGAAAACTGATACTTCAATATATCTAACTTTATCAGTTTTGATAATTTTCATAATAACTGAATTGCCACAAGGAATATTTAATTCGATAGGTGTTATTTTTGTTGTCGATTTCATGGAAATTATCAGTTTATATCTTGGAGATTTAGTTGACACTTTATCCATTCTCAATTCTCTTTCAACATTCATAATTTATAGTGTTTTATCATCAGCATTCAGAAATTTATTTGTTCAATTATTTATTCCAAAATGGATGTGCAAAGCAGACAAAGTTTGCCTTTTTTGTAAACTGATGAAATATTTCGCAATTCAATTTTTCAGAAAACAACGAATATTCGAGTGAAACCACCCAACACAATAACATAAAGATTTTATATTTCGATAAATTCTGTGTTCATATTTTATTACTTCCTCTGCAAATCGGATAGAACCAATTGAACTTTACATGAATTATTGAGTGAGAAAAAAACGAAAAAAAAGTACTTTGCTTTGCACTTTATTTGTTTTTAATATGCTGGAGGTCGTTTTGTGTAATAATTCGAGATTTTATGAGAATTGACTGAGAGAGTTTGAGTTCGTTTCAATGTTTTAGAAAATATATGATTTTTGTGTTTAGCTTGCAATTGAAAAATATTTCAGTAACTGCAAAACTTTATTTTCTAAAAAAATCATTGAAGATGCTTCGTGAGAAAAAAATCGATCTAGAGATAAAATTATTTTTTTTTGAATTTCGAAAAAAAAGTTCCAAAATGCCTTGCATCAATTCCCGCTTATTTTGAACAAAGTTTCTGAACCCTTTTTTGTTGGAAAAATGAAAACTTTGCGAAGATGTCACAAACAGAAGGTATCTAATGATTTATTCTTTTGAGTTTGAAACTATGAACAATGTCTCATTATTCTTTCTTTATTCCGCTTTCTTTTTTCTTCGAAAAATATTCAGGCCACCCATCCCCCATCCACCAGCCGGACTGAATAGCTAACTAAAAAAATTCCTCGCACTACTCCTCACCACAAGCCATTTTCTCTTATTCTCTCAAATCTATCCACTATTTCGCACTTCCAACATTTTGAAAGAAAGGATGTGTGTGTGTGTTGAGAGATAGGGAGACCGCAGAGAAATTTGGACAAATTTTTCGCGTGCACCATAGTCTTTCTATATGTGTGTATGTAAGTATACTACAAATAAACACAATTCTTCCCTCTTTTCTTCCAGTTGGTTACCAGTTTATTTTCCAATTTTTTTGGCATCATTCCGAATTTATTTATTTCGTTCGTTTCATGTTTTTTCTGCCACACAAAAGAAAAAAAATCTGTTTTGTTTTTGTTTCGCTGACACGAAAAAATATACATTTTTTGTTCATTTTTTCCCTGGATCATATTTCATTTTACACATATACACACTCTGAAATGTTTTGTTTGAATTTGCATACGTTATCAAAAAAAAAAATGTGAACCAAAACTATTGTTTTTTATGACAAATAAATGTTTGAATCATTTTTTCCATGAGAAGTTTTCTCCTCTTATTTAGTAGTGCTTTAATATATTTCGCAACAGTATATTCAAATTTTCAGCAAAAATTACTGTACCTCTTACTCGGTCAACTCAAACTCGAGTTAACTCAAACAATAATTCGGGGACGAGAAAAATAAACGAATTTCTAGTCCATCTGATGTGTGTACTACTCTCGGACAACAATTTATTTTTTTCTCAGAGAAGTTGGACGATTAATCGCCTAGTAACTTGAATTAGCTGCTGGCTGACCGATTAATCGCCTGTGTTAATTTAGTTCAGGCGATTAATCGTAAGTTCACTTTACTCGGCGATTAATCGTACAACTTGTCTGAGTTGTTTTTCGTTTTTTCGACCGCTCACCACTCAATCACGCGTTGTTTCTCTTTTTCACATTTCTGTTTTTTTCAGGGTGATGAATGCCGATGTTATAAAAAGAACGAATCCGGCTGACGATTATGAATTGCTTCAACGCGTCGGTTCTGGAACTTATGGCGAAGTTTATAAAGCGCGAGACATTCGAAGCGATAGTTTGGCAGCTGTTAAAGTTGTCAAATTAGAATCCGGCGATAATTTTGCGGTTATTCAACAAGAAATTATGGTTATTCGGGAATGCTCACATCAAAATATCATCGCTTATTACGGGAGTTATATTAGACGAGATCGTTTATGGATTGTTATGGAATATTGTGGAGGTGGAAGTCTTCAAGATATTTATCACTGTGAGTTTTTTCCTTGAATAAAAATGATAATTTCATTAAGTTTTTTGTAGTGACCGGCCCATTATCGGAACTTCAAATTGCGTTTGTGTGCCGCGAAACGTTGAGAGGTCTGGATTATTTGCATAATATGGGAAAAATTCATCGAGACATCAAAGGCGCCAATATTCTTTTATCATCAAGTGGAGATGTAAAGTTAGCTGATTTTGGAGTTGCTGCTCAAATCACAGCAACAATGGGAAAACGAAAATCATTTATTGGAACTCCATATTGGATGGCACCTGAAGTTGCTTGCGTTGAAAAACGAGGTGGTTATGGAATGCAATGTGATGTTTGGGCGACTGGAATTACAGCGATTGAATTAGGAGAATGTCAACCACCTCTTTTTGATCTTCATCCAATGCAAGTTTTATATCTGATGACAAAGAGTAATTATAAACCACCACATCTAAAAGATAAACATCGATGGTCTCCACTTTTTCACGATTTTATTCGACAATGTCTCACAAAAAATCCGAAAAAACGACCATCTCCTGAAAAACTTCTAACAACTCATCCGTTTGTTCTTGGTTCATTATCAGCTCGAATGACAAGAGATTTATTGGATAAAGTTAACGGAGCTCCATCTGATGTATATAATAGAATGTCAAAAGCTTCTGATGATTTAACTGAAGAAGAAAGTGATTTAGATGAAGTATCAACCCCAGATGCTCCTTCAATTTGTCTCGATTTAACACCAAGAGCAACAACATCAACGTATTCTACAGAAAGAACATTACCAGCAAAAGAAATGCAACCACTTCCTGATGTTGTTGGCGGCGATGCACTTTTACATAATAGTGCAAATGGTGTGATTATTGATGATGAAGAAGAGACAATTCGTGCACCGAGAGCACCACCAAGAACTCTTCGAGCTGCGCAAAAAGCAGCAGCAAATGAGATTATTGATAGAACACCTACAGACGATCAAGCACCAACAAAGTTCTTTGGAATGCCGATCACACCAAAAGTTCCAATGGGTGCATGTTTCTCAAAAATGATTGATTCAACAGATCTTCGTATAAATTGCTCAACATCTTGGGTTCATCCATTAACCGGGGCACATTTATTACTTTTTGGAACTGAACAAGGAATTTATTCATTTGATACTGATGAATTGCCAGATGGAAATATCACAAAAATTCATCATAGACGGTGTTCATGGATGTTTGTATATTCAGATAGATTGATCGCAATTCAAGGGAATACTCCATATTTGTATCGGTGAGATAAATGGAAATATTCACCAAAAAAAATGTATTTTTCAGACATGATCTTCTTGCATTGACTCAAAAAAGTTTGACACTAAAAATGAGTAAAAATTTGAATAAAATTCCTGAAAAATATGTTCCAAAACGATTGGCAATAACAGTTCGAATGCCTGAAACACGTGGAGCATTTCAATGTACAATTAAAAAAGGAGATGGAGCACAAGCAAGTTCGCTGTTTTTGTGTTGCGCGGTTCCGAATAATGTTCACTTATTTCAATGGTATAAACCGATGCAACAATTTGTATTGATGAGAACTGAAGCATTGAGAAGTGATATACGATTCCCGATCAGACCTTTTAGTGTAAGTTGATTTTTAATGGGACGACGTGTCAATAATATTTATTTAAACATTTTTTCAGCTAATAAACTCTCGAAGATCAGATTTTCCTCAACTTTGTATTGGAGTCGGAAAAATGGCATCATCTTCTGATTATCAATTTGATTTGATTAATTTTTGTTCAAGCACAAAGGTTAGTTTCTAAAAATTGTCAAAATGAAAAGTTCTATGTTTTTTCCGAGCAGAACTTTTCATCATTTTCGCCCCATTCAATTCAAAAAGCGAAACTAATCGAATTCTTTTTTTTTTTTGCAAAAATGTTATTATTTATTATTTTTTTTTTCAACTATCAATATTTTGGGGTTTCCAGAACACTGAAAAAGACACTCTTCCAATTTCGGATTTCGAGAATCTTGCCGAAGATGAAATTCTGGATGTTGGCTCATTTCTTCAAATCGATCGAGACACTCTTTGTTTTTCCTATCGAAACAAAGTTGTGCTTACAAATTTGGAAGGTGTCGAAACACGTCGACCTTCGATTTTCACTTTCAATTTTCATATCGAATATTTGCATGTTGTTGATAATACAATTCTTGCATTTCATTCGAATGGAGTACAAGGAAGAGATTTGAAGACAAATGAAAATGTTCAGGATTTATGTGATATTTCAAGAATTTATCGGGTTATTGGAGATGATGAAAGGTTTGTTAACCATTTTTTGGAGTTTATGGGAGAGGGTTTCAGAATTAACTAAAAGGTCCCTTCTCCTTCTTTTCACAACTTCTTTTGTCAGAACTCTACAAAAACTCTATTCTTATTTCAGAGTTATCATTTTGAAATCGCAACAAATCTCAAAATCGGGTGACACGTGTGATATTAGTCTACTAACTGGTCATTCAAATACTCCAAGTTTATAATAATTTATTGATGATTTTTCTTTTTTCTTCCCTATATATTTAATTATATTTCATGATCTCAGTGATTTTCCTAATTCTAGTTGCATATTCTTCTTGTTTTCCTTCAAACCATTTCACTTTTGCTTTTCAAATGTCATGAAAACTTTATTATTTTCAATTTTATCACTGAACTTTGGCGAGTCCGAAAACTAGAAATGTGTTGCATAATGTGAAAAGAATCACGAATCCCATTATTTCAAACATGTGAACTTTTCTTGAAAGAAATCTGTAAAATTTCGAATTCAAAAAAATTCTGTGAGCGAGAAACTAACTTGGAAATCGTTTTCTTTTCCATTGGTCGTTTTGGAAGTGAAACATAAGATGTTGAAGGAGTTTTGGATTTAGTCGCAGCCACCATTTTTCAGATAAACAACAATGAGAAATGAACATTAAAAAGAGGGTCACGAAGAAAATTAATTCTTTATATTTGGAAAACGATAAAAAAAAAGAATTTGAAAATAAATTATGTCTAGAAAATGCTATAAACCCATAGTTATTTACATTATCACTTCCACTTGATGGCCTGAAAAAATCAGTTTTTTTTTCTTCAAAAATAGTTGGAAAATATGATCAGATTTTCAAAAATATTTTTAAAATAGCTTTTTTTTAAATGTATCCACGTTGAATCGGAAAAAATCGAGTGAGTGATCAAAACCTCTCCAATTAGACTTAAAAACTCACAGTATTATTGAGAGCTGCAATAGCCTTGAAAGATTCGACTGAATTCGGTCGCAATGATTTTGCATAAGATGCCAATGCAGTCCGATCTCCCTTTTGTGTCATACATTCGATGACCATTTCAGGAACATCGAAAAGAAGAGCAAGTCGAAGACGTTCTTGTGAATCACCTTCTCCGCGCAAAATTCGAAATATAAACTGAAAGAAACAACCTTTTTCTCAAAATCTTATAAGATTTTTTTCAAAAATTGTATTACATCTGGTGGTGGTTCAGCATGCGATCTTTTAATAATTGTCAATAAATTATGATTATTTATTGCTACATTCCATTTACTTGTCACTTTTTTGCCTTTGAATACATCTGAAAATTAATTTTATCCAATGTATTTATTTTTAAAAGTTAAAGCAACACCCTCGTATAATGGGCACTTTCTTGAAAAAAGCCCGAATGTTCTCAAATCTTAGATTTAGCTTAGTTTTACTGTTTTCTAGTTCGGAGAAAAAATTCAAAACGTTTCAATAAGTATTAGCCGAAATATGGAAGCCCATTGAAAAACTGAAAAAACTCAAATTCAAACAACGCGGGCTAGCGTTAACGCGGAGTCTCGTTGTTTTCTTTTTATTTTTTCGCAAAATTTTTCCGTTTTTTTCGGAAAATGACAATTTGCATGGAAAAAACTGTTTTCTGGGTATGAAAAAAATAAATTGAAGAAGTATAAACACTAAGATTCAATATTTCAGACGAAAACTAAATTTTTCAATGGAAATTGTGTTTTTTCAGTTTTTGACCGGAATATGCAATATAAAACTGAAATATCATAGTCAAAAATGAAAGTAGAGATAGTTAAGGATGTTCAGAAATCATTGTTATAATTTATTTCATTGTTTTCAGTGAAACAATTCACTTTTTGTTGAAAAAAGTTGAAAGGGGTACTGTAGCACACAATTGTCGTCACAGTGTTTGCACAAATGTCATGAAATTGCGGATCTGCACAATCTGCAGGCGATTTTCAAACAAAATTAAGTTTTTTTCTCAAAAGTGGTCAAACTTGATCGTTTTTGAGTATTTCTTTTTCATATTTCTTGTGAGTATAGCTGAATAGGTTAATTTTATATATTTTGGTGTTTGAAATCATTTCGCAATGATCTTATTATACGAGGGTGTTGCTTTAAACCTACTTTTAGCTGCATTTAAAGTAACTGCCAATGGTTTAACTTGTAATAATTTATCAACATCTGGCCATCTGCTTTGTCGAACCAAACTAGATACAATTGTTTGAATCGCCAAACGATCGTTGAATCGAATTGATTGACGAATGAAATTAATCGAAGTTGGTGAGGTTTGTGGATCATCGTAATGATATAAAGCCGAATAATATAAAGTTGATAAAGCTGGAAGACCCAGCAAAGAAGATTGTTTTGGAAATTTTGAAAATACTTCAGATTTTGGATTGGAGTATTTTTCGATTTGCAATTGGATTTCATAATTTCTCATAAGGTTTTCAATTTGTTTTGCTTCGAATTTCATTTCTGGAATCGAAAAGCTTCCATGTAACATAGTCCTCAATAATGGAACTCGTTTGTCTGGATTCCGCCGATATTTTCGAGTTGCTTCAAATTCCACAATTGCTGCATGTTGATATCTTCCAATTCCCCGTAGAAAATGTTTCATTTTATCCCATTCTTTCAAAATTTGCAGATAATTTACATAAACTCTACAAGCTTCTTTTCGAGTTGCCATAAGTTTGAAGAATAGTGGTTCTTTGAGAGATTTTTCGAGAAATATAACGACTTTGAATAGTATATTATTATCATGTACATTTGAAGCAGATTCAATAAGTTGGTGTTTTTCATTATAAGATCGATAATTATCTAAAGATACTTCATTTCCTTCAATCATACGCTCAATTGCTTTTTCTACATTCAAAGGTCGAAATCGATCATGTCTAACAGTCTAAATAACAATGAATATGTTTAGTTTTATATGAAAAATAATTAGTTACTCACTTCAAGATGTTGTTGTAATTTTCGATGTTCTGCTTTCAGTCTAGAATAATCCAAATCTAATCTCTGCGCTTCGCTCGGCAAGCTACTTGCACTCGCTTCCGAAACGACTGAAGGTGGAGCAGCTGGAGCCGCGACTTTCACTTTCTCCACAAATTTCATACTCAGAAAATCGTCCACCAACTTTCCAGAAGCTTTTGGGGAAGCACTGAAACATCAATTCAGTTTTTAATCAGATATATAAAATACTTACTTTGTCAATCGAACTTTTTCCGAAGTTTGAGGTGGAAGTGGTGACGGATTCTTTGGTTTTGGTGTTTCATCTCCTCCAAATAAATTGTCAACTGCTGCACGTGCTTGTAGCTTTAATTTTGGAGTTAAAACACACATTTTTCTTCGAGAATTTTTTGAAGAAATAAACGATTTTCACGCTCACGGAAATTAAAATTACCTGTTTCGATTGTAAATCGTCGAAAAGTGAAGAAGAATTTGAATCCGACTCATTCCAATAACTATCTTCAGGATTATCAAAAGTGAATTTCCTACGCAAAGTCATTTTCCTAGTAGCTATTCATTTCATTTTGACAACATTTCAACAGTGCCAAAAAACAATAAAAAATAAATTGTGTGTGCGGCAACTATGCAAACATTGTGTGCACCGCTTATTCTGTTGGGCGGGGCCAAATTTTAAACCGCCAACTTTGAATGTTTAGGCCATTTTCAGTTTTTTCTAGCAAGTGCGTTAAAGGCGTTGTTTTTAACAGTTTTTATGAGACAGTTCCCAAATTTCATGAAAATAATTTAATTTCATATTCAGTTCGAGTACATTTCAAATAAAACTCGCAATTGTTCAAAGGATTGAAAAACAAATAAATTTGTTTTTGACCTCCGCGCCAATTTTTTTGCTTTGGTTCAGGTTTTGAATTTTGGTCCCGCCCGTCCCGATCAGTCTCGGTTGGTTGGATCCTAATGTTTCTCTCTTACTCTTTATTACTTTATACTTGCACGTGTTTTCTTTCAGAAAAATGCAAAACGCGGAGGTGCCAAGCGCCAGCAATTCACACTGCTCTAACCTACTCAGCAGCAATTTGAAACCGCAACATAACTGGTTCACGGACTCAACGACTAACAATTTCGCTCATAGAGCTAATGAAAAGTGAGATTTACTGTTGAAATAAATATATAATTTTCATTTCATTTTTTTCAGTAATGTCGTCTATACTGCTCCGATTTCAGTTAGACCAAAAACTCGCGAACCACAAACTTTCACTGATAACAGGTGAGCTTTATCAAAATCTAGTTTTGAATGAACTAATCTTGATTTTTCAGAATATATGTGAGCAACATCCCATTCTCGTTCAGAGAACAAGATTTAGCATCAATGTTTTATGTGTATGGAAAAGTTTTGAGTGTTGAGATTGTAACAAATGACAGAGGATCAAAAGGTTTCGGATTCGTTACTTTGGATTCAATCGAAGCTTGCGAGAAAGCTCGCGCAGATTTACACGAATCGCATGTTCAAGGAAGAATCATTGAAGTTCGTCGTGCTACTCCAACAAGAAGAAAGATTACAAACACAACACAGATGGAAGTTATGCCACCTCCAAAACTTTGCGTTGATCTTCGTGCACCACATTCTTCATGGCGAACTGAACCGTTCGATGCAAATGCCCCAACTTATCATCAAGCATTTGTTACAACTTCACAACCTTTCCAAGCTAGACGACCATTTGGATTACTCAACGAATCTAGAAAATGTATGAGACATGCCGATTTGAAATTATCATTGAATGGTGATTATTATATGAAAAATGGTGAACCAACTACTGACAATAGCCTTTTGATGTGTATTGGTGGAGGAGATTGTAAAGGAAATCATCAGGTAATTTTGAAGAAAAAAATCAATTGATAATTTTTTGCAATGATGAGAATCATGCTAATCATGAAAAAGCTTCGTTTGCTTTATCCCATGTTGCAAAAAACCAACTCTGAGCAAAATTTCAATTTCAGTTTTAAGATGGTTTCATGCATTAGTTTCAGAAAGTTTTGATTTTTTCAGAATGAAGCTGTCAATGTTTCTGCATCTGAAGTTGAATTCCCAGAAATGTTCCAAAATCATATTCATGATCAAATAAATTCATTGCTTGATACTTCAAATAATCAACCACGCCGTGCTGATTCTGTTGGATCAACTGGTGTCAGAACTTCGGAGAGTGAAACTGCTTCAGGTAATTTCGAAGTATCATAAACTAAAAAATCCTCGAATTTTCCAGACGATGAACATAATTCATGGACACCAAACCGTAGTCCAGATTTGCTTGCTTCACTTTATGAGGGATCAACATCATTCCACTAATCATTATTTTCAGTCAGTTTGCGACAATAATTAATTTGACCAAGTCAAAAAAACTCACTAACCGCGTTTTTGCATTTTTCTGTGCTCTATATCTGTCTTTTTTTTGTTTTTCTCTGAACCGGTATCTGTATTTGTACCCAATATATTTTTTGTAATACTTGAAAGTATTGCCTTATTTTGTGATCTCTACTTCAATCATTTTAACCATTCACTACTGTCATTTTGATGCCTTTTTTTCGAATGTGTCTTATAAGTACATTGTATTTATATGCCTTGTTTTTCTTCTATATTGTTCTGTTTAAATTTGCAAATGAAATTTCCTGCAAAATGTTTTTTTAGTAACTCCCAAACTTGTGTAAAAAACCTATGTACAGTACTTCTCGGGAAAAGTGTTTCGAGAGCCACGGGTAATTTGAACGGTAAACATGACATTTTTTGAACTTCAAAATCTGTCAAATAAGAAAAAAAAAGGAAAATTCTGAAAAGGGTGGGCGGAATAATAAAATAAACAGGCAGCTGAATTTTTACAAAAAAGTTTTAATTTTGTTTCGAAAATGTCGAACAATTCTTCTGAATATTATGAATTGGCGAGTAGTTGTTTATCATGTCAAGGCCCCGAAATTTCAAACTTCATTTTGAAAATGACATTCGTTTCGTATTATTTAGTTGTATTTTTTGCACCAGTTTATAATTTTGTGCATCGCAGAAATATACGAATGGGAGTTTTTGTGAGTTCATTTTTTCGAGAAAAAATCTGGCTGTGAAATTAAAATCTGAAAATTTCAGCCGCATGGTCAAATAACTTTATATCAAATTCGACTTGTTTTGAATATCACAAGTATATTTTGCATCATTTTTTGTTTCTCAAAAAATATCCTATTCTTTATTTATAAATATTATAAGATTCGTGGATTTTCTTTTCAATTTGAATATAATTAATTTTCCAAAAATCGAAAATATAGTTCGATTTTCATCTCGTCTTCTTTATGTTTTTACAATATTATTTGCAATATTTTCCTCTTTTGTTTCTTGTTTTATCGATGTTTTTCTGGTTATTCTAGCCCTTCAAAGATTTATTTTAACAGCTTTGGAATCTTTCGAATTTCTAGTTTCTCAAAACAAACTCCGAGTTTATATTATAACTGCATGGTTTGTTACATTTTTTGCAAAACTTTGGGCGTTCGTTGATTTTTGGTTTACTGGTGAGAAAGGAGCATCAATAAGTTATATGAAATTAATATTCATCTCTTCTATTTTATCAAACTTTTTTGTGAATGTATTTTGTTGTTTGGTTTATATCAAATTGTTTTGGAAGTTGTTTAATCTTCCGAGATTGAATAAATATAATCGACCTGAAATTACTTGTTTGTATGAAGGTGTTCCCTTATTAGTTATTCGAACTATGGTTTTGATCACACAATTCAATTTGGATTTCGAAGATGATCTCGAATTTTTCATTTATTTCACTGATTTTGATATTGCTTATCTTGTTATATCAACTGCTTTGCTACAATTTACATATATTTTGAGCTATCATAACTTGAGAATTATTGTTGAATGGTTGATGAGTAAAAAATCAAATACGGTTCATTCTACACAAGCTGATCCATCAGTTCATTCATAAAAAATTTTGAAACAAAATTGCGAAGCTGCAAACTTTTCTTATTTTTCACGTGCGATTTTCGAATTCTAATTTTCCAGTTCAATTGATTCTCGAATCATTCTTGTTTCATTCTTTGTTCGATTTCCTCTCACCAAAAAGTACATGTCTGACGTATTTTTTGATTTCGTGTTTTGCATACATTTGCTAGTTTTTACTTTCGGAATTGTTTCTCATTTTTATTTCAATAAATTATTTGTTTTTGAAAAGAAGTTGAATAATTATGGGAGAGTTCTTCTATTTTTATTATCAATTGGTTATGTGACAATTTTGATATGTTTTCAAGTTACAACTTTCATTTGTATGATTGTTGCCGGGACTTATTTAGAAGTTCCAAAATGTCAAAATGATAGGAATAGTGTTCTTCAAGTTCATCGTTTTTCTGAAGCTTGTGTTGTTGTTTTTTATGCATTATTGAATTACAGTAAGTCGAAAAAAATATATAATGAGTTAAAAATTTAGAACATTTTATTCTAGATAGATTAGAATATACGATTAATCCGAAATCTGAAGAAAGTTTGAAAAGAACAATAAAATATATTCTGCTTATTCTTTCTTGTCTTCCTATTGGAATGTTTTACATAATCACTGTGGATACAGAAAATTCGAGAATCTATGGAATTTCTTTCATAGTTTTTATTAGTATTTTGAATATCTTATTAGAGCTGAAGCTATATAAAACTTCAAAAATAATTTATGATAAAACAATAGGAAGTATTGGATTAACTGGAAGGTATGAAATGTATTCGAGTATAAAAATTCTAAAATCTTTTATACCTGCTTCAATTGTTGGAATAATTTTCAAAATAACTCTTTATGTTTTGCTTTATTTGCGAATATTCTTAGTGATAACATACGATTCACCAAAGTTTTACTTTCTTTTCAATTTGGTAAGAATCAATGAATTTGTTCTTAAAGCAAAGTGAATTCTTCCAGATTTGGAATATCGATTGTGCAATATTCCCTTGCTTTTTCCTTATCTCTCACAAACCAATTCAAAGATTTTTAAGAGTTCTTGGAAAACGAAATAATGTCATAACAATTTTGACTTCGACACAGAATGATTATTTTGAACAATTGAAAAATACTTGGAAATAAAACTGACATAAAATGTTGTTTTTGATGTTCTTAAAGTTCTAAAAGGGAAATTCATATGGTCTGTTGGATAGACTGAATTGATATCAAAGTCCGGTTAAAGTTCAGCTTCGAAATTTTTTCAATATGCAGACAAATTGATAGTTCATTTTTTGAGGTTGTTATTTAATAACCAAGATTTTCCACCTCAGTTACTCCCAAAAATACGTGTCAATCACTCTTTTCGATATTTATCAAAGAAAATGTCCGAAATAATTTTTGATTTTGTGTTCGGTTTACATCTATTAATCTGTTCTTCTGGATTCATATCTCATTTTTATTTTATAAAATTATTTGTTTTTGAAAAGAAGTTGAATAATTATGGGAGAGTTCTTTTATTTTTGTTATCAATCGGATATATTACGATTTTATTGTGTTTTCAAGTAACAACCTTCATTTGTTTGATTGTTACTGGAAATTATTTGGAATCAGATCAATGTGGGATGAATAGAAACTATGTTCTCCATGTTCATCGATTCAGCGAAGTTTGTGTTGTCATTTTCTATGTTCTACTGAATTATAGTAGGTTTCATGAAGAACCAATTAGTCATTAACTTTTTTATAGATCGGTTGGATTCCGATCATTTTTATGGAGACAACTCAAAATCTACATTAAAATATATATTTCTGATATCATCTTGTATTCCTATCGGATTGATATATATTTTTACTGTTAGTTTTGAAAATCTAAAAATCTATGGGATATCTGTTATGATGTTCATAAACTTTCTAAATATTTTGATAGAAATTAAAATTTATAAAATTTCGAAAGCAGCATATGAAAAAACTAGAGGAAATCTTAATTTGAATGGAAGATACGAAATCTATTCGAATATTAAAATTCTGAAATCATTTATTCCTGCTTCAATTGTTGGAATTATATTCAAACTTGTTATCTATATTTTGGTTTATTTGAAACTGTTTCTAGTAATAACGTATGAATCAAAAAAGTTTTATTTTTTATTTAATCTGGTGAGATTTTAAAACCCGAATCCGAAATAAAAACAATAAATGAAACTTGACAGGTTTGGAATATCGATTGTGCAATTTTCCCTTGGTTTTTTCTCATAACTCACAAACCAATTCAAAAAATTCTCAAAATTTTCGATAAAACAACTGTTTTGGTTTTAAATCCATCACAAAATGATTATTTTGAACAATTGAAAAATACTTGGAAATAAATATTTTAAAAATTCAAAAAACCAAGAAATGGCTCCTAGATTGCCACGTCATAGTCCACGCCGATTCGGCGTCGCCGATTCGGCGTCGCCGAATTTGTTTTTCTGAATTTAATAACTATTATTATTGTCTTCGGGAAGTGCAATATTTTCAGAAAAACACCATGAAAAAAGTTGTTTGTGCATACTAAACAAAATTACTACCTTTCCTGACTCAATAATCACATATTCTTTCCAATTCAACCCCTAAAATTATTTGTTGCTCTCCTCGCCCGAAAAATCAAAATGTCGGAAGTGTTTTTCGATTTTGTGTTTTGCTCTCATTTATTTTTGTGTATTTTCGGAATATTTTCCCATTTTTATTTCATCAAATTATTCGTTTATCATAAAACTATAAATAATTATGGAAGACTACTTCTGTTTTTATTATCAATTGGATATATTACAATTTTATTGTGTTTCCAAGTCACAACTTTTATCTGCTTGAATGTTTCTGGAAGTTATTTTGAAGATGAAAAATGTGGAACTGATAAAGATTATGTTATTCATATACATCGATTCGGAGAACTGTGTGTTGTGTTTTTCTATGTATTATTGAATTATAGTTAGTTTTTTGGTTATTGATTCAAAAAGCTTCTATACATAATTTTTTCAAATTCAGATCGATTAGAATTTATAATTCAATCAAAATCTAGAGAAAATTCCAAAACAACGATGAAATACTTGATTCTAATATCTTTTTGTGTTCCAATTGGATTGATATTTGTTTATGCAATCAAAACTGTTGCTCTTAAACTCTACGGAATATCAATTATAATGTCAATCAACTTCTTAAATATTCTTTTAGAAATCAAAATTTACAAAATTTCTAAAATAGTTTACGAAAAAACAAGAGGAAGTATCAGTTTGAATGGGAGATATGAAATGTTTTCGAATATTAAACTTTTGAAATGTTTTATTCCTGCTTCAATTGTTGGGATTATTTTCAAAATCGTTATTTATATTTTGGCTTATATGAAAGTTCTTGGATTCATAACTTATGAGCCAAGAAAGTTCTACTTTCTATTCAACTTGGTGAGTTCTGCAAATTGAATTAATTTTTTTTTTTGAATTTTTGTTAGCTCTGGAATATCGATTGCTCAATTTTCCCGTGGTTTTTCCTTGTTACTTACAAACCAATTCGAAAGATTTTGCATATTTTTGATAGTCAAACGAATTATTATTACTGTATTTAGTGTGTCACAAAATGATTATTTTGAACAATTGAAAGATACGTGGAGATGAGTTTTTTTTTTTGAAATTATCAAACCGGAAATAGTGTTAATCATCATTTAGTATACTTGCCATAAATAAGTTTCCATTTCACTTCATATATAAATTTTTTGCAATGCGAACTTTGTTTTTTGACTCAATTTTCTTTTTACATTTATTTGTATGTTTTACTGGATTCATTTCTCATTTTTATTTCATAAAACTTTTCGTTGCTCCGAAAAAAGTCAATCAACTCAGAGAAAACGACGCAGAAGTTTCGCAATTTGCGAGAGCCGCAAGGCTGCTGAACTGCTGCTGAACTGCTGCTGATTTCTTGCCACACATTCAGCAGGCTTGCGGAACTCTTGCTGCACTGCCTTTGTTCAGAGAAGAGTGGGCGGAGTCAGAGTAATGAGAGATATGGCGCAGCGCATAACCGACGAGATGTCGGACACCCGGATTCATGACCTCGTTCGAATTTTTCCTCAAATTCAAAACTTGCTGTTTTTATCAGCGTGTTATGAAAACTCTGCATCGAATATTTCTTTTATAATAGGAAATCGATAGAGAAAATAATTTTGAAAAGTCTAATCTAGACAACCTTAACGATTTTTTTTCAAAAAAAAAATAAAAAAAAGTCCGACATTTTTTTACTTCTGGCAGCATTTGCGCAAGAGTTTCGCAGTTTTGCGGGAGGGAAGTGTCAGGCCTGCTGATATTTTGCCGCAGAAATGCGTGTTTTTTTTGCGAGAATCCTGCGCCGTTTTCTCTGAGAATATTCTCGACTTTTGTTACTACTTTTATCAATAAGTTATATCATGATCATGTTTTGCTTTTTGTGTCCAACTATAATTTGTTTATATGAAACTGGATCATACTTTGAAGATGAACCCGTTTCAATAATACAAATTATTATCACTGATGCTCACAGATTCAGTGTTATGAGTGTTACATATTTTCACGTTCTATTGAATATTAGTGAGTTGATCTTTGTAGATAAAATTGTACTTGATGTTTGATACAGATAGATTAGACTTTATCGTCAGAGTCAACAACAACAATGATGACAAATCATTTCAAACTTATTCAAAATCTAAATACCTTCTTCTGATCTGTGCAGCAATTCCATTTGGTTCCTTATATGCCTACTCAATAAATTATCCAAATTTGAGACCGTTTGGATTACTTTTCATTGTTTTACTCAATGTTGGCAATACGTTTCTTGAAATAAAATTATATGTTTTATCGAAAACATGGTTCGAAAAAACACGTGGATTAATTTCTCTCAATCAAAGATATGAACTATTTTCTAGTTTGCGGCTTATGAAATCATTTATACCCGCTTCAATTATTGGACTTATTTTCAAATTCGTGACTTTAGGAGTGATTAGTTCGAAAATGTGGATTATATTGGTCGACAATGCAACATTCTATTTTTCATACAATTTGGTGAGTTTGAGAGAAAAATTGATGCTCATAAAAATCAAATAATTTTCAGTTATGGAATATTGATTCTATGATCTTTCCCTGGTTTTTTTTATTTGCAAGTTGGAGAATCAAAATTCACAAGACAAATAAGACGATCCCTATACAACACGATCATTTTGAGCAACTCAGAAAATCTTGGAACTAACAATAAAAAAATCATGATCTTTTGGTACAACATATAATTATGGTGTAATAAAAAGGTTACTGTAGTTTTCAAAAAGGTTGTAATTATTTGAAAATAAAAACAAAAAATAAAGAGATCGCAAAAAAGTGAAAAATAAATTTAAAAAAAAAATAATTTTGACGTGAAACCTTTGCAACCTATTTTCGAGGACCAACCATTTTTTATTGAATTCTAGTCTAGAAAGTAGTGAGTTTTAAAATATTTTTCAGGCTAGATATGAAATTTTTGTCGATTTTCAGGTAAAATTCTAAATACACAAAACTTTCGATGAACAAAAGGAAAAGCTTACAAGATAATGTAAAAGATGAAGCTGAACAGACAAATAATCAAGAGAGATATCAATTAGTGTCGAGAGAAAATCAATCAGATCGTGATGATTTGGAATTGAGTGGTGTTGCTCCAAATGAAGATAATGCTGTTGAGGATGAAATGATAATTGAAGGAAAAGAAGAAGTTGTGAAAAAAGAAGAGAAAAAAGTGGAGCCAAAAAAAGAGGAGAAAAAATTGATTGAAAAGAAAAAAGATGAACCAAAAAAGGAAGAGCAAAAAGAAGTTCCAACTAAAAGAGAAAAAGAGAAAGGTAGCAAAGAGAAGATCAAACCGGAATCGGATTCGGTTTATATCAAAAATACATTGATTCATTATCCATGGTATCACGGATTGATTCAAGGATCGCAAGTTAATGATATGCTCAAGGTACATAGGTTTTCTTGAAACCTAATGGAATCTGAATCAACTTTTACATGAAATCAATTCTTTCGGGAAATTTCTTCACAAAAGTTTAACGGTCTTTGTCTCTAGTCTTGTTTTTGATTTGAAGCCCATTCAGTAAAACTCTTTCAAGTTGAGCCATAAGATTTTCCATATCCAAACTAAATTTATTTTTCAGTGGGATGGTTCTTTTATTGTTCGTCGAAGTGGAAATGGCGATGAAAACGATGTGTTATGCCTTTCAGTTCGAAATAACAAACAAATCCATCATTATGCTTTCAAAAATGAAGGTGGAAATTGGACTTGCCCAAAACTTCCAGACATTGATAAAAATATCAAATTTCCACACATTCATTTACTTTTGAATTATTGGAGTAACAAAATATCTGGAGCAATTGTAAGATTTAGTATCTCAGTGAATTTTTCGATAATTTAAATTCAAAATCTATTTTCAGCCAATTCCACGTGATAAATTCGTACTTTTCCACGATGATGTGAAAATGTCGAAAAAATTGGGATATGGTGAATTTGGAGAAGTTTGGGAAGGAAAATTGAACATCAATGGGTGCACCAAGAAATGTGCAGTAAAAACCATCAAAGGTCAGGTGAAAAAAGAGCAAATCAAGGCATTCTTTCACGAATCAAAAGTTATGGCATTATTCGATAATGAATGTATTGTAAAATTTTATGGTCAATGCACTTTATTTTCACCATTGATGGCGGTGATGGAATTGGCGAATGGTGGAACTGTTAGAGTGAGTAAATCCACACCCACTTATTTTCAACTTTCAAATGCAAACTTTAGAGTCATTTACGATGTAATAAGAATGTTAGTGTTGATACAATGATCAAATTTGTAAATGATATTGCAAAAGGAATGGAACATCTCACTTCGAAATCAGTTATTCATCGAGATCTGGCAGCTAGAAATTGTTTGATTGGTGATAATTTGATTGTGAAAATATCAGATTTTGGGCTTTCTGTAATTGGCGAATCAATTCGAGTTCGAACATTGAAACAAGCACCAATGAGATGGTTATCCACTGAAACTCTTACCACCGGTGTTTTCAATGAGAAAACCGATGTTTGGTCATTTGGTGTGGTTATTTGGGAGATATTCACATTATGCGCATATCATCCATTATATCCGAAAAACTATGAAAGAAGCCTGTTTGGAAATTAAAACTGTTGAAAAACCACATAAATTTGATTCATCGCAGAAATCTCCACCGAAAGAAATTTTGGCAATTATGGAAAGTTGCACAACCCGACAACCTCAAGAACGACCAAAGTTTCGAAATTTGGTAGCAGATTTGGCAAAAATTATAGCAGATCGAAAAAAAGCTGTAAGTTATTCAAGAAAACTTCCAAAATAATCTAATTTTTTAGAAACTAACAAGCAGAAGACGATCGTCAATTAAAAATAGAAGTTTGAAAGTTTTGAAGAAAGTTCCACGTGGAATCATATCACAAACTCGAAAGAGATGTAATATAGATCCTCCGGAAAAACAAGGAACATCTTCTGGATCAGCAAATACCGCATCGAAATCGAAAGAATCTGCAGAAAAAATAGTCCCAGAGATACATACGCCAAATACTCCAACTACACCAACAACAGCAAGATCACCAAAACATCTTGAAACTCCGAGAAGACAAAAGTGTTGAATGAATGTTTTTCTTGAAAATGTTTTTATGACGGTTGAAAATAAAAGAAACGTTTATAGATTTAATAAATATCATTCCTACAGTACCACAATTGAGTGGCCGAATTTCACAAAAAACCGCGTATTCAAAAATCATGGGAAAAATCAGAGAATAATTAGTACAAAAGAATTTTTAATTTTAAACGTGACCTATTGACCGTATTTTCCTTTGACCTTTCGTGATAATAATCATGGTATTCCTAGAAATAAATAAAGACAAAGTATGGATCAAATCTTGTTTTTATCAATGAGTTCTGCAAAAAACATTATACTAATTGTATATAATATTGTTTTCGCAATTATAATTGCTATATCAATGATTACTTGTGTTGTGGCAAGAATTGAGAAGGACAAACCATGCTCGAAATCATCAGCTGTTTCCGGTTCTCAATCTGCAACACATACCACTACAAAATCACCAGTTCCAACATCGGATAACAAAAATGTGAAGAATAAAGAGGAGAAGAAGAGTAGTAAGAAAATGTTTAAAAGTAGTAAGAAAATTTTGTCATACAAAAAAGTGGAAGAAAAAGAGAAAAATGAAACAGGAGATGGGACAGGAACAGGTATGTTGAGATTTTTGATTTGACAAAATAGTTATTTCTAGATGGTGGAGATGGAATGATGTATGATGAAGATGGTAATGTTACTGGAATGAAACATGAACAAACAGTTCGAATTGAAATGGTTGATGATGCTTCAAAAACTCGTTCAACTCGAAGTATGCTTCCAAATAATAATAATATTGACACAACGGGTTTGTTGCTCTATGAAGTAGATGAAAAAGGGGAGAAACAATCAGTAATGGAAACTGCCAGAAAATCGGTCAAAGAAAACAAGCCGCAAAAGAGTTTGAATCTTGATCCGACACAAGAAGATGTACATGGCTCTGAACTTGCTAATTAAATTTTAGCGTCAATGAATATTTTTGTTATCAGAGTTTACTTTTTGGAGATTAATTTCGAAGAAGTAACAGGAAAAAATTAGACATTTCTAACAATAAGTGAGATTTTCTTTACACCGTCGACACGTAAAGAAAATCCACACAAAAAACCGTCGCGAAATTTAAATTGGAGTGAAGATGGCCTTGGCCAGCAAATAATTGATTATGAGTAGTTAATTAACTGCAGGCCATGGCCTAGGCCAGAAGTTACGAAATAATCAGCGTGTTAAAAAAATAAAATTTCGAAATTCAAAAATTTTTAAAAACGAAATTCCGGTTCGTTGCGTTGGAGCGCATTTCGCTCATTTAGTGGTGTGTGTATTTCTCGTGGACAACCAACATTTTTTTTGGCGAATCGATTTTTGTTTGTTTCATTCACGCATGTTTTAGTATTTCTAATGTCAAATCCGTTTTCTGGTGATCCGAAAAGTCGAAGCCCAGACGGCGATTATTTAGAAGCATTGGGTTTGTCTCTATTTGCTATGTAATTGAAAATTTCTTGTACTTTTAGAAAAACGACTAAAAGGTGTGAAGGACAAGAAGAAAATTGATTCAAAGAGTATCATTAAAGATATTGATTCTTTGAAAAACGATCAGTTATTCAAACTACTTTCAAAGACTGATATCCCACTTTCTGCCGACGAACAGAAGTTTGAGAACGATTTTGTAGAAGAGCAATCAATTCTAGATAAAACAATCGAACCAAGTTTGATAAGAAAGAAGGTTGCTCCACAAACGTGTGCGATTAATAAAACTGAATTAGTTTCAATTCTGAAATACGACGTGGCACAGGTATTAGCTAGCTATTTCAGTTTGATAAAATTGTACTGAATATTTTTAGAAACTTCACGACTTCTATCAACAATTAGATCAAACCACAGAGGATCGATTTGAATCAGAAGAAATATTACGAGAAATCCAACAAGTTGCTAAGGAATTGGAAAAACAGCAAAAAGAAGAGGAGGAAAACAATGAGGAAAGCTCATCCTCGATTTGGAGTCAAGAGAACACTACGAGATCAGAAACGGGATCGTGGGTTCGAGATTTTGAAGAAAGCACATGAAAATGTATGTTTAAATTGCAAAAAATATGATGAAAAAATGTTTATAGAATCAAACGAAATTCCGATGTCTCGATGATCGAGGAACACGAAAAGCGTTTCAAAAAAGTTCTCGAATGCATATTTTATTCTCGGATTTCGAACGACCCTGGGAAACTCCATTTTACAAACACACCGATTATCTTTCATGTGCATTGACTTGGGATGGAATATTGGCAATAACAAGTGATCGAGAAAAACGAAAGCATACTTGGAAAGAAATTGATTTGATCAAATTATTGACTGTTGCACCATCTTCGCGAGGGGCCATATTTGAAGTTGCAACTTCCGATGTTAGTCTGGAACAATCTGATGATTGTTTGGCTATTCTTGCAGTATTGTGAGTTTAAGTTGTGTTATTTAAATAACATTTGGGTTATTGATTTTCAGCTGGGTCGAAATCAATGGAATGAATACACCGACAAAATGTTTTGGATCAATTTTCAGAATTTCGAAAAATCTTCAAGTCAAGTTATTCGAAATGGTAAGTAGATAACTTCAATTTCAAATATAACACCTGATTTTTCAAATTTCAGATCGAAACCCCTTCAATGGTTGGATATTGCCGTTTGACTGATCGCAAAACATTTACACACGATTATCATTGTTTGATAGTGTTTCCGAAACAAGCTGAAGTCTCCGCATATCTTGTTGATGTAAATTTCCCTAAAACTTCCAATTCTGAATTTGACACATAAAAATTAATTTCAGGCTAATTCAATTAAGAAAATCGATGATGTTTTTGAATGGTTTCCCTCTTTGGCACTCACCAATTTACCTGGCGGTGCATTGAAATCTTCCTGTATGATTTGCAATGATTATCGATTCAGTGCAGTTGGTTTAGACACTGGTATTCTTATTGTTTCAGTTTGTATGATACAGGGAAATGTTATTTTAGATAGGTTAGTTACTTATCTTTTTCAAAATTTGTCTATTTTATATATTTTACAGTATCCGTCTCAAATTTGCATGTCCAATAACAGTAGTCGAATTTCTTCCTCAAGTCTCCTCTTCAATTCAACGTATACTTGTTTCTTCTTACCTTGGACCAGCTGCGATTTGGCGAATTCATTTGAGTGAAGATGAAAAATTACATTGGGAACAAGAATGTATTTTTGCCGAATCACAATATTATGATTCAGTTATTTGTGGTTGTGTTTATCGATTTTATCATGAAACACAACCCTGGATTCTACTTGGAACTTATTCTGGAAAAATTTTGCGATATGAATTGCCGCCTCCGTTGCCAAATGTCCGAAAATCGAGACAAATTGTAAATATGTGTGGAAAACCGTTTTTGGCGTTGAGAAACAAACCAATCTATAATATGAAACAAACGGGTCTAAATGAGATCTCTGTTGTCACTCAATTCGGATTGACTGTTCTTCAAGAATCATTGATTTCTCCTCGACGACTTTCAAAGTTTGCTTATCGATGGATGGAAAAATATCAGATTTCCAGATTTTGCGATAGACCTGAATTGTCGCAAGATTTTACCGATAATCTTATACAAAAAATAGAACTCAAATCTGAAAATGAGTTTAGATCTCGAGTCGGATCAAGTGCTTCTGTTGGAACATCTCGAGCTGATGATGATTATCAATCATTCACAAGAAGAACAACAATGAATTCGGTTTATCAACCAAGAGAACTTCGAACAGCTCCATCTGGTTCAGTTTCTTCAAGTAGTTCAAACTCAAAATTGCGACAACTTGAAGTCGAAATGTTTTATCAAGATGGTCCTTCTGAACAAGAACAAAGAAGTCCAAATAAAATAGCACAATCTCCAAAAATGGGTGCCATTCAAGAAACAAATTCACTTGCCGAACGCCGATCTTCATCATCAAATTTATTTCGATTTTTACCAAAAAAATCATCGGATCAATCACTGGGAAAAGTTTTCAAATAAGTTTATATTATCTATAAATTATTTACATTATTTTTCATTTGATTATTTTATTTTTTAATGGTTTTAAGATCGATCCAGATTTAATTATCTACTCATAAACAGCCTCAAATATTGTTTTCAACCAAATAGCGATTGCTGTTGCACCAGCATCTGGATGAGTTTGTGCTTCTGCAGAAGTATAACTTGCTCTTCCAACACTTGCTGTTTGTTTTGAAGTTTCTTGAGCGGCAATTTCAGCAGCCTAAAACATCAAATATTTTCAGTGTAGTTATGGCAAATCAAAGCAAAAATAATAAAAATGCCCATATTCCACGACAAGGACCACCGCGTTTCAAAAACTACAGGTTAGTTTTCATTACTCATCTCAACAGCCTTCTTCCATTTCAATTTTGTTTCCTCAATTCGACAACTTTTCAAAGTTTGAACAGCTGCATCTAGAGCATCTATCATAGTTCGATCTCCAGGTCTTGCTCCACCATAAATTTGAACAGATTCATTCGCTTTTTCTAGTCCAATTTGACAAACTTTACTAGAAACTTCTTCATTTCCAAATACTGTAGAAGTTGAACTTAGCATAAGTGCATATAATGCGCCACTTGTTCCACCAACAGTTTGCTCAAAAATGATGGCCAATTGTCGAAGAAGTGTTTGTGGATGAGAAAATGTTAATTTTGGCATAGAAGTTTGAATTGATTTTGCTGCCATTGAAAATGTACTTCCACAATCACCATCTCCAGCGAAAGCATCTAATTTGTTCAAAATCGATTCAGATTCGAACATTGCTTTTGATAGGTTTTCAATAATTTTTCGAAGTTTCTCTGGATCATGATTAACACCACTTTTCTCAATATCAGTTAAATCGGATTTCGAATTCATTTTGATTTGGCTGAATTGAGGGTTCAAGTTGATATTTGTCGAATTTATCCACCCCGGCGCATTAGTTGGATAATCTGTCAAAATTCAATATTTTAATATTTCTAATATCTTCTAAATTTCACCTAAATATTCCAAGATAGTTTCATCATCAACGTTCAGTATTGTTACACTAAATCCATGACCATCTAATGAAGTCATATAAATACCAGGAAAAATATCGAACAATTTCAAAGCTTTGTAATTTGAACCATTCGATAACTTCACCATTTATAATATTCATCTCAATTTGAGAAACTCCGCCAAGATTATTCACAAGAACCACGAAATTTCTGATTTTTCTGCAATTCCATTTTATTTCTTAAAGTGTTGAGAATATCCGAAACTATCGATTTTATATGAACATATCTTGATCGAATTTTTCCTGGTTCACCATGAATTCCGAGTCCAATTTCCATTTCATCTTCGTTTAGATTTGTTTCGGGAGCTTTTCCAGGAATCGCTCCTGGATAAAGTGATACTCCCAAAGTTCCCAGTCGTTTCCCGATATTTTGAGAGACATTATAAATTTCATCAATTGATTTTCCTTGTTCTGCCATAGACCCAGCAATTTTAATCATAAGAACAGCTCCAGCTAATCCACGTCTTCCAACTCGATTATTCGGATTATCAATTGCTACGTCATCTCCGATAGTTACAACTTTTACTTTTCCATCGAATCTTTCAGCAGCTAATCCAAAATTCAATCGATCACCTGTGTAATTTATTATAAATAAAATTGCACCTCCTGGTGATTTCGTAGCTTCTAAAGCAGCTTGAACATGTCTCGAAGGCGGTGATGCGAATACATTTCCAGCCACCGCCGCAGTCAAAAGTCCTTTCCCAATATAACCGGCTGCGTAAGGCTCATGCCCAGATCCACCGCCAGCAATTAATGCAACTTTTGATTGTTGATATTGTTGGATATCAGAACGAAGAACAACTCGATGACAAGTCTAGATATATTCATAATTAAATATACACTAATCTAACCAAACTCACCGGATGAAATTGTATTCCTTTGTTTGCGTAGACCAATCCGTTCAACGAATCATCGACAACTTCATCGATTTTATTCACAAATTTTTTGGACATTCTTTGTTTTGTTGAGACCTTTAAAGATGAGAATGATGAAAAAGGAGAAAAAACCTTGATTGATAAGATTTGATGTTTGTTGTTTTTTCAGAAATAATGGTTATTCAAATCGAGGAAGATATAACGGTAATGGTCCTTCAAATAGAGGATTTCGTCAAAACCATAATATTGCAAAGGTTAGAAAAAAGTCTATATGTAGATCAAAAATATTATGAAAATAAAAAAAATTTTCTAGGGAAAACCAATGGTGACTGTTGTTGATCATGGCGAAAATATACAGGAGAAAAGTACAATTGAAAGAATTTGTGAGTTGAAATTCTACATAGAAGATAAATTAATCAATCAGAGTTATTTTTAGTTGGAAGAAAGACGGTTAAACCGAAAGTTGAAATGATCGATTTGGAAACAAAGTGGGTTTTTTGAAATTGAATCACGTGAAATTTCACGTCGAAATTTAATTAAGAACAATTTTCATTTTTATATGTATTGTTGCAGCGATAATGATGATTCTTCCTCTGAAATTGTATGTCTGGACACGGAAGAAGTTCCAGATGGAATTCCAAGTTCATCAAATCCTACGGTAAACCACTAATTTGTTCCCCCAAATTGTATACTAATTTTCAGACCTCTTGCCCAAATGAATCTGAACAAGAAGATGTTGTCGAACCAACACCAACAATTTCACCGATTATGGAAAATGGTTTATTTTTTTACTAACAACAGAATTTTTCAACAAAAAAAAACAACAAACATAGTGCCTTTCAATGTTATCAAATAACGGTTTTGACAAACTGATAAGATATTTTTGCTATTTTTTCCAAGTTTTTCGAGTTTAAAATTTGTCTAGTTTCAATTTTCCAGAAGTCGAGGAGGAAGAAATTCAAATAATTGCCCAAAGAACATTTCCGAAGAAAACAAGTGTGGTAATAACAAGGAGAAGAAGTCAAAAACGACAAAAAATGGATCAACAGGTAAATTATACACAGATTTTGGATGTTAAATTGGTAATTTTCAGTTTCCACCTCCTTGTGTTCTTGATGGTTTGAACTTATATTTGAATAATCGATTTCCATCAAGTAATATAACTCGAAGATGGGTGGTTGTTCCGGTAAGAATATTTTTGATGAAAGTTTTTGTTTGAAAAAAAATTGAGATAAATTTCAGCAAGATCTTTCACGGATAAATTGCACACCTTCAGTAGAATTTACAATTTGTTCGTATAATGTTCTATGCCAAGAAACGACTCTATCAACCAGTTATTTATATCGCCATACAATGTAGGTTTTTAAAATAATTTTTATTAAAAAAGTGTTGAAAGAATCATCTGAAAAATGCCCTTTTTCAGAAATTCTGACTGGTTAAATTGGGAGAGAAGATGGCCGAATTTTATTCGAGAAATTCAACAAATAAACGCGGATATTTTTGGAATGCAAGAAGTTCAAGATGATCATTTCATCGGATCTTATACCCCATTTTTCAAAAATGGTGGCTACGCGGGTTTATTTAAACAAAAATCGGGAACAAAACGAGATGGTTGTGCGATATTCTATAAATCCGAAATGTTCGATGTTCTTGATTATTTACCACTCGATTATTTTGTGAGTTCTTCTGCAACTTCGAATCGAGAAAATGTTGGACAAATTGTTGTTTTCCGAGCAAAAGCAAACGGTGCTTTATTGATTGTTGCAAATACACATTTAATATTTAATGAAGAACGAGGAGATGTTAAAATATCACAATTAGCGATTCTTTTTGCCAATCTTTTTGAGGTTAGGACAAAACATATCATCGCAAATGTTTCTCCATCGATTATTCTTCTCGGCGATTTTAACATTGAACCATATTCTTCGATTTATGATTTCATTAAAAATGGTAAAATCCACGTGGCAAATGAATATGTTCGAACTTTGAGTGGACAAAGTAAAAGAGAAGGAGGTGCAAAAATCGATTATAATAAATTGATTGATAAAGAATGGGGAATCGGAATGGATTGTGTATTTAAAAATCGATCATGTAATCCGAAAAATGGAAATATTTCGCATCCATTCGTTTTCAAATCGGTTTATAATCATGGTGAAACAAGGGAAGGAGAACGAGAAATTTCGACATATCATAAGGATAAGGCAAATCCTGATTTCATGTTCTACACAGAAAATGAGGTATTTTCTACAGATTTATAGAAAAAACAGAGTTTTAAGTTGTTTTTTTTTCCAGAAAAATCAACTGGTCCTAACACATCGTTATCAACTTCCATTAGCAAATCATTTGGAAATTCTGACTCCCTGGCCAAATTTTTTTGTTCCAAGTGATCATATTCCATTATTAGCCAGATTTAAACTATCAAATTGAATAGTTATAGATAATAGTACTCAAGAATTTTACTGGTATGTCTTTCTATCGAATTCTTCGCATTTTTTTTGAATAGTATGATGAATAGAACGAAAATAAATGTTTTCTGATTTTGTTTTTGTTTTTTTTTCTGATCTGAAATCAGGTGACGTTCGTATGTGAACCTATAAAATATCGTGTTTTTGTGCACTTTTTTGAAAGTTCAACAAGTACTTTTTCAACCAAAAATAAAATGAAAAATATCTATAAAAACCACGTGTTTTTTTCTAAAGGGGCTAGTTTGTTTCTTCTTTTTTTCTTCGTATGTTTTGCCTGCGTCTCTTTATTTACGCCGTTTTCCATTTTCTCTCGAATCATTTATATTGCTTTTTTCGCTGTTTTTTGTTGCCCAAGTTTTTTTTGGTTCGTGGAATATTTTTCGTGAATGTATTAGAAAAAATCGGATTATTTCCAGAATTGATACATTTTTAACTTCTGAAAATTAATTGATTTTTTGTATGATGGAAGCTTTACAACGGACACTTGTTTCAATGATCTCTGTTATAGCAAAGGAACCTTTTTTGTTTCAAAAAGATACATTGGGAACTATTGATCTGAAATTTATTTTTTTTCAAAACTGCGAGTGATTAATTTATTTTCTTGTTTCAGAAAAAAATAAATTTCAGAACCCTCAATTTGAGAGCCTTTCCTGCATCATTTCTTTCCAGTGGAAAGTTTCCACGTTTATAATAAAAATTCCGAAAAAGTTATTTTTTCCAGAATCAGAGAACTGCTTTTCTATCTAGTTTAAACTTTTTTTTTGAAAACCGGAAATTTTCGATTTTGTAAAACTTCCCCCAACAAAAAATCAGAAACCTCAGTTTCAGCTTTGTTCACATTTTCTTCACATGAATTCAAAAAATCAACAAGGGTTCTTTGTTTTTTTTTTGAGATGTGGAGGAACTCGGAAGTTTTGAGTGGGCTGGCTAAAAAATAGATTTTTGAAGGTTTTGAATCAGTTTCTTGGTCATTTTGGAGTTCAAACTACGAACTTTTTTCAGAATTTTTTTGTGACAGGTATCATATCTACAGAGTACTCTGAAAATTCAGATTTTTTGAGCTACAGTAATTCTATAAAAATCTATGGTCACGTCGACTTGGAATATTTTTGTATTTGAAGTTCATTCATTGAGAACTTATACTTAAAATTTGAATACAAAAATATCAATAAAACTTTTCACAAGATTTTTTAAAATCAGGTTCATTTTTATTACCAACTTTGCATCTTCTTTTTCCTTCCAAAAATCTACAGTATTCAGCTGGAATTTCATCGTTAAGCCGAATTTCTAATCCAACCAATCTCTAGACATTTTTTTCCCACGTGGTTTTGACCTATTTGCTCTTTAGTTTCTCTTTTTCCCTTTCTCTTCTCATTTTTTTGTATTTTTTTCAATCACATGTTTCAGTTTATCTTTTCTTCATTTATTTGATCATTTAAACCACGTGTTTCATTTTATTTATCAGCTCACTTTTTCTTGAAGTCAAGTGAAATGCATATTTTCAGAAGTGGAAGAATAATGCCTCGCCAACGTCGTCAAGGAATTATTTATGATATTCGTGAAAGAGGAACTGCTAGATTGGTTTTTGATGAAAAACGGACCAGATTTGAGGTTTGTCTGTTTTTTATAATTAACTCCAAAAATTTCACAAATTATCAATTTAAGGGTGTCTTGGAGACAGTTTCTGGTGAAACAATGTTTTTGAAAGGAAAAATTCCGGATGATATTGCGACAACTTCTGATGGAAATATTACAACAATGAATGTGGATGTTGTCGATGGAGAAGAAGGTTCAGTATTTCATGTGACTGGAGTTGAAGTTCGAGTTGACAATCAGACAGCGAGTATTGAATCGGCGGCTGTGAAATTTGATTCGGAAGATCGCATTATTGGGATGAAGTAAGATACCTTTACGGAAATTTTTAAATCCCTTCTCGAAAAGTCTGATTCGAAAACCTCATGTGTTTCTTTCTCCAAATTTTTTCATCACCATTATTTTAGAGCCGCTGTTGAAATTCGTCAACATTTGACACCAGATCAAGCTGAAGATTACAATGAATTATTTATCGGAAATATGCAAATTCATCTTCTAACCTCACATCGACCACCAACAACAACTAGAAGAGAATCAATTTGTGGTGAAAATAATGATATCAAAATTTTGGAAACATCCGATGATTTTTTGGCATAGTTTAGTGGATGCGATTTTTTTTGGAATTATTTAGGATTTTTCATTTTTTTGCATACTGGTGTTTTTTTGGAATTGAATGAACATTAAAATATGAATTTGATACATTTCTTAATAGTGAGAATCTTTTGAGAAATTCATCAGATGAATTTTATTCTTAAATAACCTTAAAATTCCAGAGAAATTTGCTCTGTCAGGAATTTCAGTTTCTGAATGTGTTGTGTTTATAAAATTTTTCTGAAAATTCAAACTCCAGTCGTCAAAAAATCTTTCTGAAGAGTTTAATATTGATTTATTTTTGATAATCTACAGTAACTACTAATGTTAGAGATTTGAGAAATTTTCACGAGATGTAAAGAGGAAACAAAGTGGTATCCGAAAAAAATTCCAGGAATAGTAGTTTATTGATCAGTCAAAAAATTCAAAAATCATATCATTGTTTGATTTTTTCTAAAGACATTTCACTTCCGTGATTGGCATAATACATTTGTTGTAATTCAAAAGGCGGTGTTTTAATATCGTAAAGATATTTAATCCTTTTAAAAATATTTGCAGTTAATTTTTCAGCAATCCACGGTGCAATATGAGTTTGTCTCCAGGGACCATGTTCCAACATTCTTTTAACTTGTAATGGAAAAAGATTGTGGAATATATTTCGATAATGTCGAACAACAGCAATTCGATAATTAACAACTGAAATTTTTGATTCATCATAAACTGCTGGAGGATGATGAATTGACATCAATGCTATTTTTTCGGATCTAATTATACATTTTGGTTGTTTCCACGTGTCAGTTTTTGTAGAAGTGTTTGTGAATTTTCGGAAAACCATGTTGTCTTTTAACTCTGCATCATTTGTGTATTTTGCAGGAGAAATTTGATCTTTGATAACCCAATCAACAGAAAAATGTAGAGTTGAAACATTCGGAGTTGTTTGGCTGAAACACAATACAGTTTTTGTACTGTTGAAATCTGACAAGTTGGAATCGATTTGTGACTAGTGAATTTCAAATTTTTTGCTGAACCTCTTCAAAAATCCTTATCAAAATGGATGTTTGTTACTTACTCAAGAAGATCGACAATGCGTAGATTTGGAAATTTTTTCATCTCTATTCTTTCATCAATATCCAAAAAAGCCGTCCATTTTGAAAAATATTTACTTCGGAAATGACAATCCTGAACGCATCCATTTTTTATTAATTAGAAAGTTATTGTTATTGAGTTTTTTGTTAATATTTAAGAAAACATAATAAAAAATCAATTTTCTGTGTAACCTACCATCATAACTCACAAAACATTCCTAGACCAGATATACACGCTGATGACTTCTCGTGAGCTGCAATGTTTTACCATACTTCTATCAACTCACATCATTTGCGCTAATTTCAAAAACGGTTATCAAATCTGTACACGAGATTATCGTGGGATCCATTCGGCACACGCTGCCTTTTTTCAAACACTATCAACATTTCTACAGTACTCTTTGTAGAAACATAAAACTTGTTGTGTTAATTTACGAATCCTGATACAAATGTCTGTCTATTTGAGAAAACAACTGCCACAGATTATCTTATTTTTGATCAGATCAGAACACTTTTTAAAATAGTTTTTTTCACAAACTGGTTCAAGTTGAAAAAATATCCTTAAGTGATGGAAAAATTTCAAAGTTGACTAGACACATTATCAAAATACATTTTTGTATCATTTTTTCGTATGAACTTTTCTCAATCAATATCTTAATCTCGTTATCAGTATCTCAATATCAGTTTATCTTTTTAAGTGAGTTTCGTATGGAACTCACATTTATCTGAACTCTGTGCCACATAAAATCAGCTCTCCAATAATGATCATGAACCTGTATCAATTCAACTTCTCCAGTTCGAACATAATCATCAAGAAGAACTCTATCATATTTCGATACATTTTTCACATAAATGTGAAAAAAAGTAGCACCTTGAAGTTTGAAATATTCAATAAAATCAGCTATTTGCAAAAATTTTTGTTCTTCCCCATAAAGTGGAGCCAAACAAACAGTGAAATAATGTGGAAGTTCTGAAAATATGAATTCATGAATATTACGATTTCAGTACGAAAGTCTAAATACTTTTTTTGTTTCTTCTAACAAGTTTTATTGGAAATTCAGCTTCATCGTCTAAGTTAGCTGTAATCGAAATATATTCAGCCCCTTTTCTACGACCACAAAAAACTGTTGATTGTGGAAAATGGCGTGATTCATAGTGTTTTCCTTTCATTTCTCTCATCTTGCAATCATAATAACGGCAATATACAACATCTCTGAAATGTATTGTTTTACCACAAAATTGGTTGATTCATTTTCATGCCCGAACTGTTTTGTGAAAATAATTCGCAGATTGAACGAAATACCTTTTTCCCTAAAATACTTACGAAAAATTTCTTTCAGATGTTAACGTCACCACAATGTGATCTGAATAAACAAATGCTGAAAAAGGGCTTGGCGATTCATTGAACAATATGTCTGCTCTTCCAAGTCCAGAATTCATCAATAAATTATGATAATCGTGATTTGGTATAATGTTGGTTTCAATGTTGTTCCAACTTTCAATATTACACTCATCACTGAAAATGAAACACAAAATTGATTTACAATCGACTGTCTAAAAAACTAACGAGTGAAAGAAATCATCGGTGTGAAAATCAGGAGAAGCTCCTTTCATAATATTTTGATGAGGTTGAACAGCCAGAAAATAATCAATCGAACTTTTGTCACCAGCATTCTCATTGTCAATAACATTTCCCAGAAAAGATTTGCGATTATTTGGATTCATTTTGAACCTGCGAAATATTTCAAGAAAAATAAGCGCAATTAAAATCAGTATCAGAAATTGTCGTTTTCTGTGAAACATGTTCGAATAATTTGGAAATACTAATTGAAAATATCCGTTTGAGAAAACTTTTATTATTATTATAATTATCTAATTTTTGGATCAGATCAAACTTTAGAAAGAAAATTTTTAGAACCATTGTTTTCGCAAACTGGTTCAAGAAAATACAAAGCGTTTTTGAAGAATACAAGGCATAAACTGTCAGGTCCGATTCAGAATATTTCTTTCAAAAAATTGGACCCTTGTCCGATTCAAAGTTTTTCCGGAATAATGTGTATCAAAGTTTATAAAAATAACTACAGTATTTTTGAAATACTGTATATACAGTATTCCAAAAGTGTATAAATTTATTCTTGTTGTAACTTTTGGTTTTAAAACATGTTTGTCTTTTCGATTCCGAAAATCTGTCGAGTTTACTCATTTTGACAAAAAGTTTTTATGTAGTTTTTTGAAAAACTTTCGATCTATGAATTTTTATGACCACTGTTTTTGTATTTTCACGTCATCATTTTGTGTTTAGTTTATGATTTTTAGAGACGCAGACACTGGTACAAACTTTCCCATTCTTATCACAAGATATTTATTTATTTTGATTATTCGATTCATATAAAAAAATGTCTGAAGATCGTCGAGTTTTGATTGCTTGTCTTGCTGGATCTTTTTTTGTTTATCATGTGAGTTGAATCAAATACTTAAGTAAAGTACTTAAAGTACTTATATTGAAACAACGTATTGCATTTTAAGACGGCGAAGAAAAATCATATCTCTGCGATCTCGAATGGAAGAAAAATGGATTCCTATCGGAACTGTCAAATGTTTGGATATTTATCCAATAAAATCTTGTGCTCCTCGAAATGTTTTCAGTTTCAAATGCACTTCTCACGGCGCAGTTTTTCAAGGTTATGAAGATCGCTCATTTTTATTGGTCAATGGAAAAACTGGGAAATTTCTGACTGCTCGGCAACATCCGAAATTAGTCAAAGTTCAATGTGAAATAAGAGATGACATTGTGAAAATCAAGTTTCCTAACTCCGAAGAAATCAGTTTCAACTTGAATGGAACTGGAAAGATTATCAGAGCCACGTGGGTGTTTTTCCCCAAAAATTTATTGCATAAAATCAATACTTTTTAGACTATTCGATGACTTGAAACAAGATGGTTATGATTGTGGAGATTTGATTGCGAATGCATTTTCAGAATATCTCGGAGAATCTGATATTCGATTGATTTATCATAAACCTGGAATGTATACCGAGAGAACTACAGTACCAGAATCAAACTGGTGGAATAATCCAGTTCCAAAGCGAAAAGATGATGTAAAACATTATTTGAATACAATAATTCAACATGATGTTTTTCAGGCACGATTCAATGATCTTGCTCCATTTATGATAACAACTCAATCATCTTTAGATGCTCTCAATGAAAAATTGGAGAGCAAAGTAACAACAAGAAGATTTAGGCCATCAATTTTGATTGATGGTCCTGTTGAATGGGACGAAGACAAATGGGCTGAAATAAAAATAGGAGATGTTCGGTTGGAATGTTTTGCACCATGTACAAGATGTGTTTTGACTACTGTGGATCCGGAATTGGGAGTTATGAATCGAGATGTTCAACCATTGAAAACTTTGAGAGAGTAAGATTGTAAACTTCGAAATAATCCTGGATAGTTTTGTATTTAAGATTTCGACTAGCTCCAGAGGGAAAAATGAGAGAAGCTCACAAAGAAAGTCCTGTATTTGGTGTTTACGCTGGATTGAAAGATTCGTCAAAAGAGGTAAAAATATGATTCTATCAATCAATATTTACTTATGCTGTTTCAGAACTACATTCATGTTGGTCAGACTGTTTATGCGCGCTACAAGCCTTCCGCGTTTTAATTGAAATGTTGAATAAATTTTATATAAAGATTTGCATTTATTGTTACTAATCTATGTAGATTTACATAACTTAACATCATAAAACACCTGAACAACGGCTCAAATTGGAAAAAACTCGCCTGTCGCGACTACTGTAGCGAGTTTTCGTCAAATAAAATGCTTGCGTATGCCACGGTGTTTGCACATTCTAATGTCATCGTTCGAATTTTTATTTTTCTTTTTCGCGTTTTTTCGTGTTGTTTGTTGGGCGCCCAGGCCTTTCTCACAAAAACATTTATTTTTTCAGGTTACAGTTATGTTCCGTAATCAGTACGACAGTGATGTTACAGTCTGGAGTCCACAGGTTTGTTGAGAGATTTTTTCCTACACATTCTTGAGGTGTTTTTTCCAGGGGCGTCTTCATCAAGTCGAATATGCTGTTGAAGCAATGAAACAAGGTTCAGCAACTGTTGGAATTAAATCAGAAACTCATGCAGTTATTGTTGCATTGAAGGTAATTTGAAAATTCCGGACCCCCTTATAAACAATGTTCAATCTTTCAGAGAGCTCAAAATGAGTTGTGTTCTCATCAAAAGAAAATTTATGAAATTGATACACATTCTGGAGTGTCAATTGCTGGTCTTCTTTCTGATGGTCGAATCCTCGCCAGATTCTTACAAACTGAATGCTCCAGTTGGCGATGGGATTACAAATTGCCAATCCCAATGAAGAAATTGGCTGAAGCTATGCAATTGAAATTACAAGCAAACACTCAATATTATGGCAGACGGCCATTCGGAGTTGGACTTCTTGTTGCTGGTTATGATGTAAGTTTGATATTTTAAAACAGCGGGGTTACTTATTAAACTTATAGAAAGATGGAGCTCATATTATTCAAACCGATCCATCAGCTGAAGTTGTGAGTATGTTGGGAACATCAATCGGATCGCGTTCACAATCAGCTCGAACATATTTGGAACGTCATGTTGATGAATTCGAAAAATCAACTCCAGAACAATTGATTGTTCATGCATTGCTGGCTCTTCGTGATACTTTGCCAGCTGAAGAAAATCTCAGCGCACAGGTAATCTAAATTATTCATTGGAAAATTTCGAAACATTCTTATTCAGAACACTTCAATCGGAATCGTTGGAAAAGATATGCCATTCAAAATCATCGAAGATGAACTCGTTCAAACTCATCTCGACCAAGTCGCCACCCATCCAAGAAACATAACTGCACCAGGATCTGGCGCAGCTCCAGCAGCCGGAAGACAATCGCCAGCACCAGGAGGAGCCGGAGCACCAGAACCAATGCAACAATAAGTATTTTCCCCCGGTCGTTTTAATTAAATATTCCCCGATGATTCATTTATTTATTATTTATTGATTTGACTGCTGTTTTCAGCAATGAATTTTCTTAACGGTGTAAAATCTTTTAGAGAATAAGAGTTGATGTTCTCTAAGAAGTCCTATTTTCCTGGTTTAGTTCAGCTAAGGTTTGGTTATCAAATTTTTAGAATGTCTGACAGTGAGGATGATTATATGTCAGCTGATATTTTATCAGAAGTTAGTGATAAACCAGTTGGAATTGCAAAATCTCGAGCACATCAAAGACAATTAAATATTCATGCAAGATTTGAGGAAACTCGAACAATTGAAAAACCAAAACGCCAAACTTTGGCTGAAAAAGAAAAAGAACGTCGAGAAGAAGCGCTGGCAAAACCAATCAGTCACGAATCAAAAGGATTTGCATTGATGGCAAAAATGGGCTTCAAACCTGGAATGACATTGGGAAAAAAGAGAGAAACTACAGAAGAACATGAAGAAAGCGAGCAGAAACGATTGAAAATCCCAATTTCTATTGAAATAAAAGAGGGTCGAAAAGGATTGGGTCATGAAAAACAAGAAATCGCTGTGAGAAATGAAAAAGTTGAGGCGGTTATGAGAAAAATGAAAGAACAAGCAGCGAAACATGAAGAACTCATTGTTGACTACAAAATTCGACGAAGACAAGAAAGTACTTTGAAAGAAGTATTGAAAGATGTTTGGAGCAGTCGAAAAGTTTGTGAAGAATTAGATCATCGATTAGGGACCAAAATACCAAAAATTGGATGGTTTTGGAGAAGTTATGCGGTGAAAACAGATATTGATGATGATTGTGATAAACCTGGAACAAGTAGAAGATTTGACGAGGAGCAGGAAGACAAAAAGTGGGTTTTTTGAGATTATTAGCAAAGATTGTGAATATTTCTGTTTAAAAATAACTAGAAAGAGTGTCGTTATAAATACAAAGTTTTTTAGAAATGACAAAAAATGACCGTCCCGAATGTAACTCACGTTAAAAAAAACTAGAAATGCTCGAATGCACAATTACATTTTTTAAATAATAAAAAAAAGTGCCACGTCATAAATAGTTCACGTCTCATAAAAATTACAGTATTTTTTCCAGATATAAATATTCGAATGGTCTCGATGCTCCGGAAGAAATCGATTTTACAGCAATAGATGAGGATTCTCTTCGAGATCGGTTAGTTTTCTTGATTCTAAAAGAGTTCAAAAATCTGAAATTGCAGGCTGGAGCAAATCACAAATTATCTACGAACAGGTCATTTTTATTGTGTTTGGTGTGGTTCGTTATTCGATTCGCCTGAAGATTTAGAAGAAAATTGTCCCGGTGACACAAGGCATGCACATCATGGTCTTGATTGAAAAATTGAAATAAAATCAATGAATTATAAATGTTTATAAAAATTAAACAAAAATCGATTAATTTTACAAAAGAGATCAATCAAAATGAATGAATATTGTACAGGTTTTGCGGTGATTCAAAAAGATTAAATGCAAATTTTAAAAGTCCACATTGCGGCGAATTCCACCTCTACCACGACCTCTTCCGCGTGGAGTACTACGATGGCTCGAATCGGAACGAACTGTTGAGAAACTACGAACCGATGAAGCGTCGTCGTTGAAATCATTCCGCTTTTCAGTGAGTGACGCGATATACAATTTGTACGGTTCCCATTGACCTTTTCCGGGGGCGGCTTCGGGATAAGTTTTGTTCAAGTAGCGCATACTGAAATACAATAATACATACAAACAGCAGGAAGAGATTATTAAAAGACTTACACAGCGGCTTTATCTTGAGCAAGAAGTTTTGAGCTGAATTCGATAGCGATTTCCAAGAAGAATAGATTTTTCGGTGGTTTATCGTTTCCTTTTGGTGTAGTGTCGAAATCTCGGAAAGCAAAATCGATTGCTGATTTATGGATGGTGGCAACAGCATAACGATTTTTACTGTAGTCAGAACCAAAAGCCGATGCGAATCTGGAAAATATAATAATATAATCTGGAATTGTTTTCCTCAAAATACCTTTTCGCCAAATCTCTCAATGCATTGAATGAATCAGACAATGGATCAAGTTGTTTCTTTGTCTCCAATAATTCTTCAAACATTTCCTGCAAAGCGGTAACCAATGTTTCCGCAGTTTCGACAAAATCAACATCTCTACATTTGTATAACAAATTATTGAAAATATCTCCAAAATCGGTGAAATGAGAGACATAATTTCTGACCAATGGTAATAAACAGCTGACTGGGAAACAACCATGAATAATCAATTTTGAGAATTGAGCAACAAGTTTGCGTTTTTTGTGCATCAATTCAATTTGTTCTTGTTGATCCAATTTCGAATCATTCTCCGATTCAGCAAATGCATTGATTTGAAGAAAAGCGGTCAATTCGCGAATAACAATTTCGTCTGGTTGAAGAACAAGTTGTTTAATTCGAATATTTATATCTGGAAAAATACTGTAATTTTTATGAGACGTGAACTATTTATGACGTGGCACTTTTTTTTATTATTTAAAAAATGTAATTGTGCATTCGAGCATTTCGACGCAGACTTTTAACACAGGCAGAGACATCTCTCGCCTTTCCTTCCCCCTCGGGCGATATATTGCACTGTTCGCAGAGACAGCAGACAAGCAGACACACACAAAACATAGCGCTTGGCCGCGCCGGTTTTTCGTCTGTCGCTGCGTTTATATACCTCATCGGCATCGCCCTTTGATGTGTTGAGGTCTCGCAGCGACTTTCTAACCGAAAATGAATGTCTGCGTCTCCTCGAATTTGTGTGGTGGAAAAACACGCCGAAAAAAGAGGAGATCGCATTTTTATTTTTTTTAATGCAGAAAAAAAAATTCTCTGTTAATTTTTGTTCACGCGAGGACAGGTTGGGCATATGACTCTAGGACATGTTCAAGCCATGTACGAGCCAGGACAAGTTTAGGCCATATTCAAGGACAGGACAACATGAGGCCATGACATTTTCCCCACCCCTGGGTGGCACGACGTGAATTCGTCGCGAATATTTCTTAATTGAATACGTTAGGGCTAATAAAAATATGGCACACGTTTCCTCACGCGTTGTTTTGTCGAGTATTCACACTCATTATTCGCAATATTTATAAGAGCTACTGATCATTATTTAATGTTATTTTGGCAAATTATCACTCTCTATCTTACTTTTTTAAATATCAATTCCACCTGAATTTTCTTATAGGATTATGTCATCAAGTGTTACTTTGCCCGCTGATTTTTCGAACAAAAATCTGGTATGGATTCCAAATGAAAAACTTGCATTGTCACTCGCTTTAGTATGCGGGGAGCCTGATTCAGTTGGATGGGTAGATGTTGAATCGATTGAAACCGGAGAACGCCTACGAATTTCAACCGATGATTGCCAAAAATCGAATACCGCGGAATATGAGAATTGCGAAAATATGACAATTTTTCCATGCTTGAACGAGCCTTCTATTTTGAAGAACTTGAAGCATCGTTTTGTATCTAATGTATTTTATGTAAGTTTCACATTTCGTATTCGGTCAAATTTATTCAATGTTTTTAATTTTCAGACATATTCTGGCCAGACTTGTATTTTCATCAATCCATATAAACATATTCCGATTTACACGGACTCTATTTCGAAAGACTATCAAGGAAAAAAACGAAAGGAGATGCCACCTCATATATTTGCGATTGCTGATGAAGCTTATAGAAAAATGATTTACGAAGGAAAAGGTCAAACGATTTTATGTACCGGAGAATCTGGAGCAGGAAAAACGGAAAATTCGAAAAAGATCATAAAACATCTTGTTTATGTTGCCGGAAATCGATCTGGTGTCGATTCTTCATCTACAGTAGAACAAAATAGAATTTTTATGGATACATTGGAGAATAGATTAATTCACGTCAACCCCATTCTAGAAGCTTTTGGAAATTCCAAAACTTCGAAAAATTATAATTCCAGTCGCTTCGTAAGTTTGAAAATATAAAAGGTGTGGTAATTATACTTTTTTTCAGGGAAAGTTCGTCAAAATCCATTTTGACAAAAATGGTCTTATTCTTGGAGCGAGCATTGAGACGTTTTTACTGGAATCAAGTAGAATAACAAATCAAGAACAAGATGATCGGACATTTCACATTTTTTACCAGATGATTCAAGGGTTGTCAAAGTCACAACGCGATGTTTTATTTATCAAAGATAAAGCGGTTGATTATGAATTCTTGAAAAATGGCTGTGATAAGATTCCTTGCGTGAACGATGCTGATGAATACCGTCAAACACTTCAAGCAATGTTGATGATGGGATTGAATGATGAACAAATAAATCAAATACATCGAATTGCTTCAGCTATTCTACTTTTTGGTGATTTGAATTTTTCGCAAGTTAACAAAGACGATGATCAAGCTGCGTTGGTCAACAAAAATGTTGCTGATCAAATCGCTGACTTACTTGGAGTCGATGCACAAAAGCTCATCGAATCGATTTTGAAACCAAAGATCGAAGTTCAAGGATCTTCCACACATCGCTCCCAAACCATTGATCAAACTTAATTTTCTTGTTGTGCAATCGCAAAAGCTTGTTATGAAAAGATGTTCAGGTAATTATTATTAACCATGCGCCGCATATCTGAGATAATCGACCCAAAAATTGATATTTGGGCTAAAAATTCGTAAAATTCTATATTTTTCAACCGAAAACCCTTGAAAACTTTAAAGTTCTCAGGAATTTTCAGATTTTTAGTCAATTTTAGATGTTTCTGGTGAAAATTTTGATAAAATTTGGAATATTTTTGAATTTTTTAAGATGAGCAATACTCCTTACCTCAGGGGCTAAAACTTTGAAGTTTCCTAATATGAACAATGATTTTTCACCAAAAATTTTATGCTCTTCTTGATTTTCCCAAAAAAAATGCAGTTTAGCCTAATCTCAGAGAATTCTAGAATTTTCTCTAAAGTGTTGCTTATGTTGAGACATTTCCTATTTTCATTGTAGCACTATCACTGCAAAAGTTTTTTAATAATTTGTAGGGTTGGAAAAACAGTGTATTTGCGTACACGGATACACGCGCAGCCAAATACACGAATACACGGTACACGAATACACGCGATACACGAATACACGGATACACGAATACACGCAATACACGAATACACTGTACACGAATACACTGTTTTCTTCTCTTCTCAAGCAATTCAGAAAAAAGCGTGTATTCGTGTACTGCGTGTATTCGTGTACCGTGTATCGAGCGCGTGTATTCCTGTATTTTTTTCCAACCCTAATAATTTGAAAAGTCCACGTAGAAATAAATTTTCAGAAAATTCCGATTTCCAGGAAGATTTTGGTGCCAAAATTAGTAGATATCAAAGTTCTGGCGCCAAAAATATGCTCAAATTTTCATCAAATTTTTTGATTCTGTGTCGATAAGTAGCAATTTTAAGCTTAAAAAGCATGAAAATGTAGACTTTCAAGTTTTTATAGCTGAAAATGAAACGAAATGTTGACGAATTGGGGGATTTGAAATAGGATTATGCGGTGTGTGCAACTAACGAATTTAAAAAAAAATTAATCATTTTCAGGTGGATTGTTCAACATATCAATAAATCACTCGGCCAAAGTCAATCATCTGTCAATTTTATTGGAGTTATTGACATCGCTGGTTTTGAAATATTCCAAAAAAATTCATATGAACAATTGCTCATCAATTACACCAACGAAAAGCTCCACCAACTATTCAAAGATACAATGTTTGTTGAAGAACAAAAAGAATATCTCGATGAAGGTCTCGAATGGAAGTTTATCGACTTCGGTTTAAATAGTCAACCAGTAATTGATTTGATAGAAAAACCGAATGGAGTTCTAGGAATTCTGAATGATGTGTGTCGTTTCGGTCGTGGAAATGATAAAACATTATCGGATAGACTCAGAACTAGTCATTATGAGAACTCAAAATTCATTGATCCTACTTCAAAAGCACTACATGATTTTTCGATTGTTCATTACGCCGGAGTTGTCGATTATTCTGTTGATGGATGGACAAATAAAAATAATAGTGGAATAAATCAATCGGTTGTAGAAATTTTGGCAAATTCGGAAAACGAAATAATGGCTGATATTTGGAGAAATTCGCCGATCTCTTCCATGACAGACGCAAATGGTGGAAAAGAAACTGGGCATTCTTGTCATAAAACAACGCATCATACATCACTCAAAACTGTTGCCCAAGACTACAAACATCAATTATCTGATCTTATAACATTGTTATCCAAAACAAAAATTCAATTTGTTAGATGCCTGAAACCGAATTATGAAAAAGTTCCCGAAGTATTCGATCCTCTTTTGATTCTGGAACAAATACGGTGTAATGGAGTATCTGAAGCAATCAAAATAAGCTGCGAAGGCTATCCCACAAAAATACCCATCCACGATTTTTATGAACGATATGGAAAATGGTTTTCAAATAGAAAACCAAGTAACTTGAAAAATGAATCTGAATTTCCGAGAAGATATTCGCTCATGAAAAAACGATTGAAAATCTGCAAAACCTTTTTGATAAATCAAATGAAAGGTATGATGAACTTCAAGAAAATTTTCGAAAAGCTCGAGAGGATTTTTCGACCCAAGTTGAAGACCGTGATTTGGAAGAAACAGAGAGACAGGATTATTGGAAACGTGAAAAACAGAGGTTGGAAGAAGAGATCGAAACCGAAAGAAAAGCAAAAGATAGTATTTTTAATAGTCGCAAACAATTGGAAAAGAATTTTTCTGATATGAATGCGAAATTTACTTCATGTCAATCCGAAAATGAAATGTCTAAAAAGACATTGTGGATTCTGAAAGAGTCAAACTCCAATCTCAGAACTGAAATTGGAGAAGTCAATGCAGAAAAAGATGGATATTATGATGAAATTGCGAGTTTGAAATTGAAAGTTACCGATTTGGAGCAAAAAGTTGAGCATTCGAAAAAATTTAATGAAGATTGCGAGAAAGAAAAAGAAAAGCTGGAATCCGAAAAGAGGCAATTGGCTGTTTCTGTTGAAAATTATCGAACACTTATACATGGATTAGAAACTAAAAAGAAGGAGCTTGAAAATGAGATAGAAGTGGAAACTTTGAAAAATCGAAATGAATCCGAAAACAAGAAGAAGATTGAAAGAATTCAGAAAGAATACGATGAAAATAGAAAGCAATTGAGAAAAAGAGAAGAAGAGGCTGTTGAAAAAGAAAGTCAATTGAAGATTCTCAAAAATTCCGTGAAAGCTGCAAGTATGTTTTTCAAACAATTTTGAAAAAATTTATTCAATATGCTATTTTCCAGATGAAACCATCGACAGTCTTCGAAAAAAAGAAGTTGAGGACCAGAGAAGATTGCTAGAGTCCAATATTTTTGGCTAAAGAATCGTCTCTCGAAATTATTAGATATCAAGCTGAAAATGAAATCGTTAAAGCGAAGTATGAGGGAATTAATGAGAGGTTCACAAAACTTCAAAGTGCACAAGTAGAAGAAAAGAACAAGGTAAATTAAAATAAATTTATGAAATAGCTTATGATTTTTTTTGCAGTTGGATGATGCAAGAAGACAAATAAGGCGTTTGATAAGTGAAAAGGACATGTTGAGAATGGAGAAGGAATCATTGCAGAAGATGTTCGACAAACTAAGACAATCAAAAAACATGTGATATAATTTTTTAAAGATAATTTTTATGTATAATTTAATTTAAATTTTTTGTGTATAAGAAAAATGTCTTGGCAACCCCGCCTTTTTGCATCCATATTTTTCGTTGATAAATTTTATATGGAATAATTCCTATGAGTTTTGTTGAATCCGCTTCTTTGTGGCCATAAATCGCAAAAAAAATTTTTTCGCATGTTGATTCATCGCATATCAGAGTTCCAGCAGTCGCCATTGTTGTTAATCGTAGAGACAACATTTCATCCAAGTTTTTCAATTGAGCAATGACCACTTTTTTTTATGGTTTTGGGATCCAGAACTGTTCTGATTTCAAACATATCAACTTTGGCAAACATTTTTTCTAATCTTTCGATAGAATTTCGAGACGGAAAAACGTCGAATTTCAAAAGATATAAGGGCCCTGCAATCTCAAAAATTTGATATATGAACATTATGAGCTACTTATAAGGAGGAAGAAAAACAAGAAGTATCTTTTCTTGAAGTCATCGAGAATTATGAAACAAATGTGAAACATTCCATACTTTTCGAGAATTTATTTTCTGCAGAAAGATTCTGAATTATTTGATTTTCTTTTAAAAATTTTCTTTTTTTTCCGGTTTTTTTTTGTTTTCAAAAAACTAGTTAGTTTTTTATTAAAAGTTTATTAACAAAAAAAAGCAAAGAAAAAAAGATGATAGAGCATGCCGAAGTCTTCGAAGTCGTAGTTGCCAAAATGATGTGTCGACAAGTGTGAGTTTCCACCAATTATCATTGAAATTCTGTAAATGAATTCGTTTTGAATAGGGAAGGGAATATTTCAAATCTGAATCTTTTTACACTATGTAAAATGGATCCAATTTTCGCCAAAAAAATTCACGTTTTTTATTTTATTTTATCCGAATCTTTTTACATTATGTAAAAAGATTCCGATTTTTTACTATTCAGAACAGTTTTTTTTACTATTCAGAAACAAAATGATTTCAAATAGGAAGAAACTACAGTAACTGCAAATTCGATCAAACAGAAAAAGTTGTCTTACGATTCCTATTGACAATCCGAAATTTTTAGGTTTTTGTAATAGGAACCAATAGTGTCTAAAAAATCAAGAATTTCCTTGTTTACTGTCAATACAAAAAATCAAAGCAGCTGCAAAGACTGTACAAATGACTTTTTCTTCCATGGCTTTTCGGATTAGCAATATTTACTCGTAGAGAAAACCTTTCACTCACCTCAATTTGAGAAAAAACCGCCAAAAAAATAAAATTGAAATTGCGAAATGGAATAAATTGAAAAAAATCGATTAGGGAACAAATTACACAAAATTGGATGGTTTTGGAGAAGTTATGCGGTGAAAACAGATAATGATGATGATTGTGATAAACCTGGAACAAGTAGAAGATTTGAAAAAGAGCAAGAGGAGAAAAAGTGAGTTTTTTGAGAATTTCTAAGTATGAAAAAAGGGCCGTGAGGAAAAAATGACAACCCTGAATTTAACTCACGTTTTTGAAAAAAAAATTATGCCTAGGCAGCTGACCGATCCTTTTTTGAAATTAGAAATGCTCGAATGCGAAAATTTATTTGGTGGAGCACCAAATATTTAAAAAAACTGTCATGTCATAAATAGTTCACGTCCCAAATAAATTCCAGTATATCTATTTTCCAGATATAAATACTCAAATGGTCTCGATGCTCCGGAAGAAATCGATTTTACAGCAATAGATGAGGATTCTCTTCGAGATCGGTTAGTTTTCTTGATTCTAAAAGAGTTCAAAAATCTGAAATTGCAGGCTGGAGCAAATCACAAATTATCTACGAACAGGTCATTTTTATTGTGTTTGGTGTGGTTCGTTATTCGATTCGCCTGAAGATTTAGAAGAAAATTGTCCCGGTGACACAAGGCATGCACATCATGGTCTTGATTGAAAAATTGAAATAAAATCAATGAATTATAAATATTTATAAAAAATTAAATAAAAATCGATTAATTTTACAAAAGAGATCAATCAAAATGAATGAATATTGTACAGATTTTGCGGTGATTCAAAAAGATTAAATGCAAATTTTAAAAGTCCAAATTGCGGCGAATTCCACCTCTACCACGACCTCTTCCGCGTGGAGTACTACGATGGCTCGAATCGGAACGAACTGTTGAGAAACTACGAACCGATGAAGCGTCGTCGTTGAAATCATTCCGCTTTTCAGTGAGTGACGCGATATACAATTTGTACGGTTCCCATTGACCTTTTCCGGGGGCGGCTTCGGGATAAGTTTTGTTCAAGTAGCGCATACTGAAATACAATAATACATATAAACAGCAGGAAGAGATTATTAAAAGACTTACACAGCGGCTTTATCTTGAGCAAGAAGTTTTGAGCTGAATTCGATAGCGATTTCCAAGAAGAATAGATTTTTCGGTGGTTTATCGTTTCCTTTTGGTGTAGTGTCAAAATCTCGGAAAGCAAAATCGATTGCTGATTTATGGATGGTGGCAACAGCATAACGATTTTTACTGTAGTCAGAACCAAAAGCCGATGCGAATCTGGAAAATATAATAATATAATCTGGAATTGTTTTCCTCAAAATACCTTTTCGCCAAATCTCTCAATGCATTGAATGAATCAGACAATGGATCAAGTTGTTTCTTTGTCTCCAATAATTCTTCAAACATTTCCTGCAAAGCGGTAACCAATGTTTCAGCAGTTTCGACAAAATCAACATCTCGACATTTGTACAACAAATTCTTGAAAATATCTCCAAAATCAGTGAAATGAGAGACATAATTTCTGACCAATGGCAATAAACAGCTGACTGGGAAACAACCATGAATAATCAATTTTGAGAATTGAGCAACAAGTTTGCGTTTTTTGTGCATCAATTCAATTTGTTCTTGTTGATCCAATTTCGAATCATTCTCCGATTCAGCAAATGCATTAATTTGAAGAAAAGCGGTCAATTCGCGGATAACAATTTCGTCTGGTTGAAGAACAAGTTGTTTAATGTGATTCGATTTCGCATTTTGTGCCATTTGAGGGCCAAACATGATCAACAAATCACACATTGATAAATAAGCTTGTTCGACTCCCGATGCTCCAGTTTCCAAAGTTTCAGTCAGAATTCTAACCAATTGATCTCTTCTTTTACGCAATTTTTTGACAGCATCCTGAAAACAATTGATTAAAATAAGATTTCCGAATTTAAAGATGGACTGAGGGCAAAAATGACCGTTTATGCAAAAAATTAGAGAAAAAACTCACAGCTTTAACACTTTCTCCTTCTTTCAATAAATTAAACAAATCAAAATTGAGTTGCATAAAAAGCATAAGAATCGCTTGTTCATGAACATCTCGTTTTGAATCTCCTCGATCATAATTCGAAATGATTCTAAGCATCAAATCCCACATATCCCATTGTCTCAAATCCATAAAACTCGAAAATGCCGAGATTCTTCGAATTGCGCAAACAAAATTCGCTTCATCTTCATCGTCGATTTGTTCTTCTTCAACACGATTTGCAGATCGGCGAAGTTGCAGAGCCATTCCATCGATGAGCTGGAAATCAATTGTTTTTTTTTTGAGAACACAGGGGAAAATTCAAACCTTCATTCTTTCGGCTTCCGTTTGTGGTCCAACAGTTGGATGAACTGATAATTGATAATGAACTTCCGCAACGCCGTGCAAAACTTCCTCATCAACATGTTTTTCGACAACTGCTTCAAGAGCTTTCATCAATTCATTGAGATTCTGTGAATTGTAAATTTTCGATAATAAAAACAAGATTTAGCACTCACATTTTGCATTCTCGAGGCCAAATACATATCTAATTGAAAATGAATTGCAAGAGAAACAAGATTAACAACTCGTTCTCGATCGGCAATATATTTCATGATAAGATTCGGAAGAGTTGGAATAAGAATTTCGGTGAGTCGAACTTTGTCTTCCATTTGTTCGCGACTTTCTTTTGTGGAAGGTGCTCCTCTTTTGATAATCGACCGACCAGTTGGACATTCACCAGTTGCAACTTGTTGAACACTGCATGCCAAAACTTCGATGAGTCTGGTTTCAATATCCGGTTTCACTGAAAATAGATTTTAAAAATTTTTGAAAACTATAGATTCAAATGAAAAATAAAACATACATTTATATTGATCATTCAAAAGCATTTCAACCATTGTTGCCCAATCTTTCACAATTGGATTTGTTTCGATTAGCGAATCGACCAAATAAGTTGCATGATCATGACATTCTCCTTCGATGAAAAATTGAATCAAATCCTTGATCAATGGAACATTATTAGGATTTGAAATTTTCGCTGGTTTTTCGGCGGTTTGGAATACTTTGGTGTTGAGAAATATTCCAGCAGCCATGGCCAATTGACGATTACTCGCATAAATCAACTCATAAACCGGAACACAATCTTGAACGGAAAGCAATGTTGGGAAAACTCTGAAAATGTTAATTTTTTGTTGTTAGATCATAATAAATGAATAAATAAACTCACGTGTAAATGGATTTCATGAGATGACAAGTTTCAATCGCAACTTCTTGATCTTTATCCAAAACCATTGAAACAAGACGTTCTTTGAATTTGTTGGTGAATAATTCGAGTTTGTCGAGGACTCCAGATTTTCCAAAAAGTGGCATGAGAGCACGAATGCATTTCAGACGAACATCGCCAACTTTATCATAAAGTGTCCATCCAATATATTTGAGATATGAATCTTCGAGGAAATGTTCTGGATAAACAACCATCCAATTTCCCAATTCAGTAATACAAATTGATCGAATATCTGGAACTCCATCACGATATCGATGAACAAACACACTTCTGAACAAATATTGCAACATTTGACGAACTTCTTCGGTTTTCTCCTCAATTTCATTTTTCTTTGTCATCAGTGCTTCGAGTTTTTCGTTTCCTGTTGAGTTTTGTTTGATCTTCGCTTTCTCGGTTTCGATTTGTTTTCCATTTCTTTCTTTGATTGAAACAAGATCAATAACAACATCTACAAGAGCTGATGAGATTTTCATGGCAACAAAAGTTGAAGTGTGACGGAATGCGCGAACTTGACTATCAGCGAGACCAGTTAAAAGTTGGATAATACTATCCATAAGTCGATTATCGAACATTAAAGAAGATTTGCATTTTTCAACCAAAGTGTGGAGGAAATTGTGTAAATTCAAGCGGAACTTTTTGAAAACCGCGCCACTTTGAATCAATGGATAATCAACTGAATCTTCGTCGAAGTCTTCTGTCATTCGACGAATAATGTCACTAAAAAACAAAATAATAATTTTGTATTGAATTAATAGTTGAACTTACGCATATTCCATTGTTGCCGACATTTGTGGTGTCAAAATACCTTTGCATCCACAGATTGAAATGAAAAATTGATGAAGTTCAGTGATAGCATGAGGATAATTTTGGTCATATCTCTCAATCCACTGATCAATAGCTTCTGGGATCTTCTTTCCATATTTAACAGCTCCATAAAGACCTTTATCCTCAGCTTCAGCTACTCCATCATCCACAGCTTTTCTTGTAGTTGGTCGACTTCTTACACTTCCACCTCCTCCAGGTGTTCCCTTTGGTCTTCCTCGTTTTGGCGGGGTGTTGTTATAACCGAGCCCACCGAAACTAGATGATAAATCAGCGACAGCATCATTTGCCACACGCTTCTTACGACCACGAGTTCCAGCCATCGGTGAACGGAACACCGCCTCTTCACTAAAAACACAATTTTTGAAAACCTTGAATTTACACCCTTTTTTCCTCACCCTTGGTTAAGTTCCGTATAGTTAACCGGATTCCGAGTTCTAGTTGACATTCTTTGAGGTGAAACATCAGTTGAAGTGTCCCCCATCGTGCTGAAAATCGGAGTTTTAAGCTGAAAACAGATAAAAAGCGGAAAAATCGGAAAATTTCAACTATCGCGGGAGTGCACATTTGCGTCGCAGTGTTTGCACACAATGTTCACTGGTGTTGCATACCGTAATTTATTCATTTTTTTAAATTTTTCCCAAAACTACCTATTGTTCCTGAATTTCGAAATATCTGAAAGTTTATCAATGCAATTACATGCTGATAAGACAGATAAAGTATTTTGAAATAGTTTGCTCCTTGATTGTTCCAAGATCTCTCAAGTTTCCGCTCCATTTTATGTTTTGAAAAAAAATGTGAAAATGAAGAAAGACTTAAGCAGAAATTTTTTAGTTTGACTGAGTTCACGTCTTAATTTCTCACGTTTTTGATACTTTAAATTACAGGAATTTTCATTTCAAAATTATATTACTTAGTAAACAGTCGTACAATTTTGAATTTCCAGCAAAATGGCAGACGCGGGTAAAAAAGTATCGAGGAAAGATGCTAAAAAAGCAAAAGCGAAAGCTGATTATGATAAACAAATTTTGTCGATGGGAGGAGTTGTCGATTCTCTACCCGAAGTTGATGAAGATCATCATCATGGTGAGTGAAAATATACATAGAAATCTTAATTGAAGCATAAAAATTATAGAAGGTGGTGGAATTGGATCCGGTGCCGAATTGGGACAACATTTCACTGTCTCACAAGCTTCGAAAACTACTCAGCAGTTAGCGCAAATCGAGAATAGCATGGATATTAAAATTGAAAATTTTGATATCGCTGCTCAAGGAAAATTATTGTTCGACAAAGCTGATTTAACAATTGTTTATGGTCGAAGATACGGTCTTGTTGGTCCCAACGGAATGGGAAAAACAACACTTTTGAAACATATTGCTGCTCGGAAGCTTGCGATTCCATCTCATATCGATCTTCTTTATTGTGAACAAGAAATTCAAGTGGACAGCACTTCAGCTATTGATACAGTTGTAAAATCAGACAAAAAACGATTAGCTCTTATTGATGAAGAAGCAAAACTCACAGCACAGTTAGAAGAAGGAGATACAGGTGTTACTGAACGATTAAAAGAAGTTGGCGACGAGTTACGTGATATTGGAGCTGATGCAGCTGAGCCAAAAGCTCGTCGAATTTTGGCTGGTTTAGGTTTTTCAAAAGAGATGCAAGAGAAACCATGTACCGATTTTTCTGGAGGATGGCGAATGAGAATTTCGCTTGCTCGAGCTCTATTTTTAGAACCAACACTTTTAATGTTAGATGAACCTACAAATCATTTAGATTTGAATGCGGTTATTTGGCTTGATAAGTAAGATTTTCCTTTTGTTTTTTATCAAACTAATATTGAAAATTGAACATTTTAGCTATCTTCAAACATGGAAAAAGACTCTTCTCATCGTTTCTCACGACCAAGGGTTTTTAGACAGTGTCTGTAGTGATATTCTTCATTTGGATAACAAAAAATTATACGAGTACCGTGGAAATTATAGTAAGTTGTTTTAGAAAAAAAAGTTTTCATCCATATTGATAATCTTTCAGCATTATTCAAAAAGATGTACGTTCAAAAACTTCAAGTTCATATCAAAGCTTTTGATCAACAACAAAAACAATTGAAAGCGATGAAAAAAGAAGGTAAAAGTTCGAAACAAGCTGAAGAGCAGATGAAAACACAAATAGCAAACAAAGCGAAAAAAGGAGCTGGAAAACAGAAGACAACAGCATCTGCAATGGGAGATGAAAATGATGGTCCACCAGCTGAACTTCTTCAAAAAATCAAAGAATATCAAGTGAAATTTGTTTTCCCGGAAACATCGAAACTCAGTCCTCCAGTTCTTGGTTTACACAGTGTTACATTTGGTTATGGAAATGATATTTTGTTTGATAATATTGATTTTGGTGTTGATATGGATTCAAGAATTGCAATTGTTGGACCAAATGGTGTTGGTAAATCAACACTTTTGAAATTGCTCATAGGAAAAATTGAGCCAAATAAGGGAGAATTGAGAAAACATCGATCTTTGAGAATTGGATGGTTTGATCAACATTCGAATGAAGCATTGAATGGTGAACAAACACCTGTTGAATTCCTTTGTGTTAAATTCAATATCGATTATCAAGTAAGTTTGTGAGAAAATTAAAATTCCCTGGTTTTTCTGGAAATAATTTAACGATGATTTCTGAATTGCCACGTCAGATTTCACGTTTCAATAAAAAATATTAATGACTTTTTTTTCTATTTATCACTAATTTTCGATAAATCCTTATCCTTGTTTTTTTTCCAGGAAGCTCGTAAACAACTTGGAACAACAGGTCTTGCCGCCCATGCACACACTGTTAAAATCAAGGATCTTTCCGGAGGTCAAAAATCAAGAGTTGCTCTATGTGATCTTGCTCTTGGAAGTCCTGATATCATTATTCTTGATGAACCCACAAATAATTTGGATATCGAATCGATTGATGCATTGGCTCAAGCTATTGAAGAATTTGATGGTGGTGTTTTAATGGTGACTCACGACGAAAGACTTGTTCGTGCTACAAATTGCTCTCTTTGGATTGTTGAAAATAAGGCAAGCATAACATGAGTGAATTTTTTCCAAAAAAAAAATGTTTGATTTTCAGACTGTTGCTGAAATTGATGGTGACTTTGATGATTACAAAAAGGAAGTTCTCGAAGCTCTTGGTGAATCTTTGGTTAACAAATAATCTGTTGGTTTTTTCTTTCATTTTCCGCTCGATTTAGTTGTTTTTCCCGGTTGGTTTTTTGATAATAAAATCTGTTTTTTCTTCTCTGAAAAAGCAAGAACTGGAACGAACGGATGACCATTTTGGCACAAATATTTACATAACGCTAATTGATATTACGTATGTCAATATAGCTATTTTTGAAAAAATGTGTGAGCGGAGAAACTAGAAAGTTCGGAGAGGAATCACCATATTTCTGAAAAAAAACTAGAAAATCTGGAAATAAATTAGCATATTTTCTATCAAAAATATTTCTTCATTCGCACAAGGAATAATTTGATATTCCTGATCCAATTCTGAAATTCGAAACTTTTTGTTAAATCCGATCAGACAACAAACAAATGTTTCAAAACATTTTTTTTTCTTCTTCTGCATTTTGGTGTTTTTGTCAAATGTTTTCGTCTCGCTCAACTCACAAATCGGTCTCCGCGCACCACAAAAGACTCCATACAAATATTGAAAAACACGAACATTTTGCGAAGAAAAAGATGGAAGATGAAGAATTAGAAGAAGAAGAAGGCGGGACTGAGTATTTACATCAAAACATCTCCAACTTCGTATATTTTCTTTTCCCAACTGCTGCTTTTTATTGTTGGCATGTACGATTCGATTGGGATATTTTTTCTAGGCGTCGTAGTTGTAGCTCAAGATGTAAGTTTTTTCAGAACTCTAGGATCTTTTGACTCAAAAGTATATTCAATATGATTATTTCAGTTCAACCCATATCCACCAATCCAACCTCGAGTTTCATCTGGCAATTTCATTCCACAGCCACCACATCAACCATACCCTAATGTTGATGTAAGTCTCTTCACATTCCCATTTAGAATCTACATAAATTCAACATAATTTTTCAGAACACTGATAGTTTAGACCTTTTTGGTCCTGATGAAATCGAACCACAATTCAAAAAAGTAGTTGTTCCAAGTTTTCCGGAAACTGAAACTGTTCCTGTTCAACCAATTGGCACAATTCCACCACCTCAAATTATTCCAACAACTGCAGTTCCAGATAATTCCTATGCTATTAATTATTGTGATAAGAAAGAGTTTCCAGACGAGACTTTAGCTGCTTATGGTTTGGAAAGAGTTGATTATTTTATCTATAATACATCATGTTCGCATGTCTTTTTCCAAGTAAGAACATTTTTTTGATGAACTAGAAATAGTCAATTTTTTTAGTGTTCTATCGGTCAAACTTTTATGCTTCAATGCACATCGGCTGATCAAGCATTCGATAAATCTACAGAAAACTGTAATTTTAGAAATGCCGTCAAGTTTTGTCCAGAATACGATAATGTTATGCATTGCAGTTAGTTCCAGAAATTTCCCAGAATTTTTTATTGAAACAATAAAAATCCTTGCAGCCGTTCGTGATACTTGTACAAATAATGAATTTGCATGCTGTGCACTTCCTCAAACATGTATTCATTTGAGTAAAAGATGTGATGGACATGCAGATTGTGCTGACGGTGAAGACGAGAATAATTGTCGTGAGTTTTGTTTTTCGCTGACATTTTTTAAAGAAAAGTTAAATATTGCAGCTTCATGTGCTCGAGATGAATTTGCTTGTGTTAAAGACGGGCATTGTATTTCAGCAACAAAGAGGTAAAAGCTTGGGATACTGTAGTTATAATTTCATGATTTGCGAGGTTAGGAAATATTAGTCTACATACATAAAATAAGACACCAAGACAATTTTTTTCTGAAAACAGTGAACATTTTTTTAAACAAAAATATATTCTGAAAATTCAATCTCAAGAATTAATTGAAACTTTATCTGGAAATTACAACCCAGAATTTAGATTCTCGAAATATAAATTTATATTCTTGAAAAAATAATTAGATTCTTGAAATATTCGACCAAACTTTAAAATTGTACTGTTAATATCGCGATCACAAAAATTTCCATACAAGTTGCCTTCTCATATTTCAAGCTATCATAAATTTCATTTCAAAAGTTCTTTTTTATTTCAGATGCGACGGAGTTGCTGATGATTGCGAAGATGGATCAAATCTAGACGAAATCGGTTGTAGTAAAAATACAAGTGAGTTTGAATTTTTCCCAAATCACTCATTGAAATGAATTTGTTTCTCTTAGCATGTGTTGGAAAATTCATGTGTGATAGTTCAAAAGGAGGTGTTTCTTGTGTTGATTGGGAATTCCATTGTGATGGAAATCGAGATTGTTTGAATGGAGAAGATGAGACGAATTGTAGTGAGTTCTTTTTGTGAATTTTTTTGATAAATTCAAAGTTTTTCTCGCATTCAGAACAAGGCGAAAAGCAGCGATATCTTCTATGCGAAAATCAAAAACAATCAGTAACTCGAGCTCAATGGTGCAATGGTGAACCGAATTGTGCAGATGGTTCGGATGAAAAATATTGTTATTGAAATATTTTATTTATTTTACCTTTTTTATACCCACACACAAACACACACGCACATAAATATTGAATAAAAAAATTCAACATCAACTTTGAACTAACATAAAAATAGAATTACCTATTTATTTGGATAAACGATTATAGAAAAGGGAGAACTGGTTGGTTGCCTTCTGTCTCGTGCAAAAAAAGATATTAAAAAATTGAAAAGTCATTTTGTTTGGTTGTAGAAATGATTATGTTGTTGAGATTCTGTTTTCTGCCAATTATGACTTTTGGTTTGATGTGTATTAACTCGACGAGTTATAAAGATCGATTGTTGATTGCACCAAAATCATCGGTTTGCGCATCGGATTGGTCACTTTGTATGAAAACTGTACAGATCAGCACGAGTGAAAGTGAGTTAGAGCTTTGAGATAATTTTTAAAAAATTTGTTGATCTGATATTTTTTGCAATAATTTGTATACGATTTTCTTTCCAAAACAGATGTTCTGATAAAAAATAATTCGCAACTTTGGAAGAAAAGTCGATTAATTTTCAGATATGAGTTGTTTTTGTGAAACTATCGGTAACGGGAAATTAGGATTTGAAGTGGTCTAATTGAGAAATCGAAAAAATACAAGTTGGCTGAAAATTTTTTAACTGATAAAATTTTTTCAATGACTAAAACTGCTAACAATTCCACAGTATCCTAGAATGACGAAAAAACTATAAACACTTTATAGCAAATAACAATTGTTGTTAAATTGATCGTATAAATATTTTTATAGCAAGATTTCTTGCATTGCAAATTTCGGCCAAAGTACAAATTTGAAAGTTTCCTTCAAAAACAAAAATAAATAGAAATTGATTTGGAATTCAGAAAAATTCACACAGTGTTTTTCGAAGAAAAAACCAATTATTGAAACAATTTAGACGGCCTTCCCGAAGTTCTTTCAATACATCGAGAATGTTATGAATTAAAACCGATCACAATCACAAATGATTGTATAGACTCATATGTTGGAAATGAGCCAAGAAGAACAGGTTTGATAGAAAAACTTTGAGAAAGTTCGAATAAAAACTTTATTACAGGACCTCATCTCATCACTTGTTATTGTTCTTCAAATTTATGTAATTTCTGACAGTTTGTTTTGTCTCTTCTTGTCAATTAAAAAAACATGACCAAAAGTCATTAAAATTAAAAACAAACCCGCCCACAATTTTTCCTGATCAAACAAGACTGTATTTATTTTTTCTTATTCTAATTTGTTTGAACAATTAGAATAATGAAGTTTTTAATGTTTACCCTACTGTTATCTTACATTCAAGCTGCAAAAATTCTAATTTATTTACCAAGGATGTTCCAAAGCCACGTGGCATTAATGGCTAATATTGCAAATTGTTTGGCTGAAAATGGACATGAAGTGGTAATTCGGAGTTCAAAAAAAAGAAAAAAAGACAAACCACAGATTCCTTGATGTACAAAAACTTAAAAGTGGTCTGACGAAATGAAAGAGAAAATTCTGTAAAATTCGATATAAACTACATTAGGTTGAAGGTTTTTAGAACTCGTCAATTTTTCTAAATATAATATGCTAAAAATATAATCGGAGATTATTATTCTTTCAGACAGTCATAGATAATATTTTCCGAAATGATATTGGAAATTATCTTGGAAATGAAATTTACGAAATTTTAAAAATTGAGCCAGGCTTGAAAACCACTGAATTATTGAAACAAGGAAATTTACCGCAACTTTTATGGAAGTCACGACCAGAACCAGAAATTCAAAGCGAGGTCAGTTTTCAACTCGCTTGACTTTCAGTTTATTGTTAGAGTCATGGAACAATTCCGATGAATCGCCAAAAAAACATTTTTCAATTAAATTTTCAGGTGATAGAAGATCTTGCACAACTTCAGCGAACTCAGTGCTTACACCTTATCGAAAATTCCACAGTCGTCGAACAACTTCAGAAAAGACTATTTGATCTGGCAATTAATGAAGTGTGTGATACATGTGGAATTGGTTTGATAGAATTGGCCAATATTAAAAAATCAATAATTATTTCATCAACTGCTCCGCTCGATGTTGTTCCATGGGCTCTCGGAATATCAAGTTTATTTTATGATGGATGTAAGAAACAACGCCCTTCACTGTGCAACTATTGATTTCTGGGTAACTATTGATTCATTTTCAGCGACTTTATCTGATTATGGGAATGAGTTTGGAATTTTGGATAAGATTCGGAATTTGAAGTTTGTGTCAGCGATGTTAAATTTTCATGAAATACAAGCTAGAGATGTTGAAAAAGCATTTCAAACAAAGTATGGACTGAAAACCTCATTTTTTGAATCGATGAGGAAATCAAATTTATTATTCAATAACATCAATGAAATGTCAGATGTTGTTCGAAGTACGAGTCGAAGAATGTTAGATATTGGTGGAATGGCATTCACTAAGCCTGAAAAGCTAACGGAGGAATATCAGAAAATTGTAGCAGATGATAGAAAAAAAGTTCTAATCTCATTTGGAACGGCATCACCATCTTCACTCATGCCAATTCATTTCAAGTCAGCAATTCTGCGAGCTATTGAATTACTTCCAGAATATTTATTTATCTGGAAATATGAGATTGAAGATGATTTCGCAAAATCTGCAAGTGGAAATTTGACTAACATTATTTTTCGGAAATATATTCCACAAACCAATTTGTTGAGTAAGTCTTTTATAAAAAAAATGCATAATACCAAATCAAAACAAAATAAAATTTTAGATTCTGGAAACATTTCTTTATTTGTAACACACTGCGGTCAGAATAGTTTGCTGGAATCTTTTAAAAGTGGAACTAGATTATTGGCAGTTCCGTTATTCGCAGATCAAAATCGTAATGCAAAAGCTGCAGAAGAAGCAAATCTTTTAGAAATTCTTCCGAAGAAACATCTAAAAGATTCAACAAAAATAATAAGAGCAATAAAAAAGTCGATGGAAGAAAATTATATAATAACGGATTCATTATACAAGATTTCAAAGAATTTACAAAATGCAAGAAATAAATCGAGAGATCTTGTTTTAAGATCAGTTCAGAACCTATTAGACGACCCATTCCCTATGGATTTTTCAAAGTTTCCCAAAAACTATCACCCAGATTCAATTCTACTGACTTTTTATACATTATTTTTTTCAATTCCAATTCTCATTTTCTCAAGAATTGTATTTTCTTATAATCGTAAATAAATGATTGATATTTTGAATCTTTGGTTAAAATTTTTTATTTCAATCGAATAATTATGAATGAATTGCATCTAACGGTCATGGGATACATTAAAATGTAATTCGATTATTGTTTTCGTTGGAGAAAAGATTCGGAACTGTACGATTTTGATCTTTTTAACTAATATTCAAATCTTAAGATTTAACATACTGGACTGAAACAAATGATAATTGTAGTTAGAACAATTATTGGCTCTTCTTCTTTTCTCATTGTTTGCCTCTTCGAAGTCAATGAGATGCGATGTTGTATTGATAGATTACCGTCGTTGTTTTTGATCTTGATTAGTTGTGGTTTTCTTGTTTCCTTTTTTAAAGCAGAATCCCGATAAGTTCATCTCAAACACATTACAGTAATCCAAGAACATAGAAAAACTTTCAAGTTGTTCTGATAGATTTAAATTTTGTGCCAAAACTCAATTTGAACAGAACATCCACATACACGTCATAATCATTACAAATTTTGGTCAGAAATTGTCCTTTTAATAGAAAAGAGTATCAATGAAACAAATCCGTCGCTAATCTTTTTTGCAACAATAAAAAATTATTTTTAATAATAAAAAAAATATTCAGAAGGTCTTCTCAAAGTTCTTGTGTGATACACAGAGAATGTTATAAATTGAAGCCTATGATTATATAGCTCTTGGGAAATAAGCCAAAAATAACAGGTTTGAAGAAAGCTTCAAAAAAGGTCCCAAATTTTTTTTACAGAACCTCATTACCTCACTTCTCAGCACTTGACACTGTAGACTGACTGTACAAATTTCGTTGATACTTTGTACGGAAACGGGGAAGAGAGAATTGCACATAAGTAACATCCGTTTATCTACAAAGTAGCTACAGAACAGCAACGGCGTAGCTACGGATTCAAAAATAATATTTATAGAGCGGTCACTTCACTTAATTTCTGTCCGCGAATTGTGTAGCTACAGCGTAGATACGCTGTACCTACGTTTTCATCTCTGATTGTGTGACGCTTGGCAGCTCTCGTCAGAATTTAAGGTGTGCGTAATAACGATTTATCATCTGCGTAGCTACGAATTTGATTTTTTTCGTAGCTACGCTGAAGATAAAATGTACCTACGATTTTCGGGAAAAAAGTGTAGGTACAGCGTTCATTCGCTGTATTCACACTTCTTCAATTTGTACAGTCAGTCTACAGAGTCAAGTGCTGAGTTGTTATTGTTCTTTAAATTTATGTAATGTCTAATTATTTGTTTTCACTTATTTTGTGATTTAAGTAACAAATCATGACCAAAAATCATCAAAAACAATCCCGCCCACAATTTTTTTTCTGGTCAAACTAAGTCTGTATTTATTAATATTTTTACATTCTGTTTTATGTTGTGTCAAAAATGAAGTTCTCGATTTTTCTTGTAATATTTTCTCACATTGAAGCTGCTAAAATTCTTGTCTATTCACCAAGAATGATGCAAAGCCACGTGGCATTCATGGCGAATATTGCAAATTGTTTGGCTGAAAATGGGCATGAAGTGGTAAGAATTTTCTCTCCCCAGAGCAAATGCCTGTGTACTTCTGATCATTAGAACAACTTTGTTTTTGTTTACGGGATATTTTTACGACGACGTAGAAAAAATTGATAATCGGAGATTAGGACATTATTGTTTTTCAGACAGTCATTGATAATATTTTCCGAAATGATATTGGAAATTATCTTGGAAATGAAATTCACGAAGTTTTAGAAATTGAGCCAGGTTTTCAAGTCACTGAATTATTGAAACAAGGAAATTTACCGCAACTTTTATGGCAATCACGACCAGAACCGAGAGATCAAAGAGAGGTCAGTTTATAAATACCAAAAAGGTTATGCGGCCTAAATTTTAAACTAGATTTATGTTGAACATAGAACAATTTTTTTTAGCTGATGGAAGGACTTGGAAATCTTCATCGAGTTCAATGTTTACACCTTATCGAAAATTCCACAATCGTCGAACAACTTCAGGAAAGACAATTTGATCTAGCAATTCATGAGGTTTTTGATACTTGTGGTCTTGGTTTGATAGAGTTAGCAAATATCAAAAAATCGATAATTGTATCTTCAACTCTGCCCATGGATGTTGTTCCGTGGACACTTGGAATATCAAGTCTTATTTATGATGGATGTGAGAATACAATTTCATTAATCTAAAATCGGATTAATTTTGCAGCTCTACTCTCTGATTATGGGAATGAGTTTGGGATTTTGGATAAAATTCGGAATTTGAAATTTGTTTCTGCGATGTTAAATTTTCATGAACTACAAGCGAGCGATGTTGAGAAAGCGTTTCAAATGAAATATGGATTGAAAACCGCATTTTTTGAATCGATGAGAAAGACAAATTTATTATTCAATAACATCAATGAAATGTCAGATGTTGTTCGAAGTACGAGTCGAAGAATGTTAGATATAGCTGGCACATCATTCTATGAACCTGAAAAGCTAACAGAAGAATATCAGAAAATTGTATCTGACGATAGAAAAATAATCCTAATCTCATTCGGAACAGCAGCAACATCTTCACATATGCCAACTTATTTGAAATCTGCAATTCTGCAAGCAATTAAATTACTTCCAGAATATTTATTCATTTGGAAATATGAGATTGAAGATGATTTCACAAAATCTGCAAGTGGAAATCTAAGTAATGTCGTATTCCGCAAATATGTTCCACAAACTAATTTGTTGAGTGAGTCAAGAAAACTTCAATACAGAAAAAATTATGAAACATTACAGATACTGGAAATATTTCTTTGTTCATCACACACAGTGGCCAAAATAGTATGTTGGAATCTTTCCAAAGTGGAACAAAAATATTGGCAGTTCCATTATTTGGTGATCAACATCATAATGCAAAAGCTGCGCAAGAAGCAAATCTTTTAGAAATTCTTCCGAAAAAATATCTCAAAGATTCAACGAAAATAATAAGAGCGATAAGAAAATCAATGCAAGAAAATCAAACGATAACAGATTCTCTGTATAGAATTTCGAAAAACTTGAAAAATGCCAGGAACAAGTCTAGAAATATTGTTTTGAGATCAGTGCAAAACCTATTAGACGACCCATTTCCTATGGATTTCTCAAAGTTTCCGAAGAATTATCACCCAGACTCAATTCTACTGTTTATTCATACATTATTTGTTTCAATTCCAATTCTCATTTTCTCGATGATTTTCTTTTTTTATACTCGTAAATAAATGATTGATCTCGCAATTTACAACGTGACCCATTTTTTTCAAAAAAAAAACGTCAGGTTTTCGATTCAGAGTGTCTCACTACTTGTTTTTATTTATGTGGGCTCTAATTATTCTATGGACAATATATAACACAATTGCTTCAGTATTATTAATCGGACAATATACTAATCTTATTTGTGTTGTATTTTTCTCTCCAATTTTATTAACATTACTATATTATATCTTGAAAAATTCAATAAGTTCAGCTGATAATCCGATAAAATCTGAATTTTTCAAAAATTTCAAATTTGGAGGACATCGTGGTTCGCCGGTTCATGCACCAGAAAACACATTAGAGAGTTTTAAATGGGCAAAAGAAGAAGGGGTCGATTTGGTGGAATTTGATGTTCATATAACAGAAGATGGTGAAGCAATTCTAATGCATGATGAGACAACAAAACGAACAGGATTATCAAATTATGAAATATCGAAAACTAAGTGGGAAACATTGAAAACAGTTAAATTGAAAGAAATGAAGTGAGTAAAATGAAAAACAATAAATTTGAATCTCCGCCATGGCGCCACGTTTGCGTCAACAAACGGAGTGTCGTTGTTTTATTTTTATTTTCGGCATGCAAAACATTTTTTTCTTTTTTTCCACTGGTGAACCAAATATACTTATTTTGATATCACATTTCTTCAATACGTACTTTAATTTGATCTACCTTCCTAGAAGAATAGTGCGCGAAAATTTTCAACGTTTTTTTCTGGCAAGTCCGCAGTGAAAACATTTTTTTGTCAAGACTTTGCCCATAAAAACGCGTTTTTTTCTTTTTTTTTCCACAAGAACTTTTGTTTTTTCAGCAATGTATCTTCACGAATTTGCACCCTCAGCGAAACCATCGACTTTTGCATGCAAAACAATCTCAAAATGCTTTTCGACATGAAAAACGACAACATAATTTTAATAGAAAAAATTGTGAAGGAAATATCAAGCCGGAAGATTTATCAACATGTTCTTGTAAGCAGTTTCAATCCAATGGTTGCATATCGACTCAAAAAGATGGATTTGAATATATTGACTGGTTTAACTTATGATCGATCATATTACGCATACAGCGATGATCATAGAAAAGAACCGTTTTCAAGTCATTTCTTCGGACATTGGATTAATGAAATTTACGATGAACTCAATATGATGTTTGCACCATTGTATATTCTACCAACATTTCTAGGAGTTGATGTTTTGATGATGAGTTATCAATTGATTTCAGAGTATGTTTTTAACAATGATAAATCAAAATAGGATAGAATATATAAATTGTTTTCAGGAATCTGGTGAGAGAAGCTCGCGAAAAAGGATTTTCTGTGATTGCTTGGACAGTCAACGACAAAGATTATATGAAACTGATGACAAAATTGAATATTCCCTTCTTGACCGATGTTCCTTACGAAGTCAAAATATCTGAATTGATCGGAAGTCGTGAAATTGCTTAATAAAGCTCTTCTAATTGGAAAATGAAAGAACAAAATAATACACGTAATTGAAATACAAACACTGAACATTAATCGAAAACAGTGTAAATATATCGTCGAACTGGTGGAATCACAATCTTATTGCCTTGATCGTCATATTCAACATTTTCCTCATCTTCATCTTCATCGCTCATATCTTCACCTGATTCATTTGGTTGGTTATAAACGCGTTGGCCAGTTTGAACATATTTGTCGGCTTTTGATGGGTAAGTTTGGGTTATTCTTCAAAAAATAATTATGAAATGGGGAAAAAATAATTTCAAATACCTATTAACCATCGAACTTTTCTGCTTCCATCTCTCCTTTAACATTTGTTTTTTATGTTCATCAACAAACAAAAATACAACACGATCTTCTAAAGATTGTGATTGAATAAGTCTTTTGACACCTTCTTCTTCATCTTCCACTATACTCATTGTGGCAACATGAGGATCAACTTGTCGAATACGATATTGAGCATCGATACTTCGTAACATTCGATCGAAAACTAGTTTCACTTTTGCCTGAAGTTTTTTGATGAAACATTTAGTAATGTATGTTTCCCAACATACCTGTACAATGGCTACACATAGTCCAACAACTGATAAACCAATAAGTGTCATTGCCAAATTGAAAATAATAAAGTTTGGAGTTTTCGTAACAACATCACCCAATCCGATAGTTGTCAAAGAAGTGAAGAAGAAATAAAAGGCTGTGAAATAGGTCCATTCGTATTCCCAAAGGCGAACTATAAAAGCCGAAATCACAATCCACAGGAAAAAGAAAAGACCAGCTGCTTTGATTGGAACTGTTTGAACTTGTTCACCCATTGGAACATCTACATCTAGAGGTGTTAATGGGTGATTCGATTCGATCTGAAAATATTCTTATATTTGGGTTATCATAAATAATCAAAAATAGTACATGTTGAACTGGATTTGATAGATTTGTGGTTGTTCTATGAAGTAGAGGGCTTGTGGAATTTAATGATAATTCACTCCCAACTCGGCGAATTCTTTCGCGGCGAACTCTACGTTGCATCTCACGTTGAAGACTTCTGAAATTTTTTCTCGGGCTGTACACATTCTGTTTCTTTTCAAAAATTGAGAAACTAACTTCTGACAGAAATTTTCGTTAAATCGATTCCAACCGTATTCAATCCATGTGAAATATAAAAATCCCCACTCCAATAAAATTGTAAAAACTAGCGGAATTCCAATACAAGCATACAACATTGAAATAATACGTCCACTTTTTGTTTCTGGATGAAAATTGCCGTAACCAATAGTTGTGTAAAGACTTGCTGAATAATAAACGCCTCCCCAAAGATTCCATTTAGTTTCTCGAATTTCAGGTTCTTGCACAAATAATCCGAGTTTGTTTTCATACCAAGTTAAAGCTTGTCGTGATTGTTCTAATTGATAATTTTCTTTTGTAGTTGTTCGTGGTACATTTTCATCTTGTTCAATATCGCGAAGTCTTTGAATAAGTTGTTCTTGATAATTATGACGTCGCTCAAAAATTTCTTTTTCCGTTTGATATTTTTTCATTAGCAAAGTTGTTTCATGTCCTCCTGAAAAAACAAGTTTAGAATGTTTATTTTCATGAATAGAAAATTATGCACCTTCGATAGCACTAAATACAACTCCACCTAATAAAGAAAACGCAAAAAGTATAACAAGCCATGCAATGTGTCTCCACATTGTTTTTTTTCTCGCATCTTCATTTGCAATCATTACTTTTTGTTTTTTCTCCTGTTCTTTTCTAGCCAAAATTTCTGGATCAATTTGATCAGGTTGTTCTTCTTCTTCGGTTTCTTTTCGCTTCTTCTTTTTCTTCTTTTTACCACCTTCAACTTCTACAATTACTTTACCATCTGCACCATTGGCGGCTACATTATTCTGAAATTTTATTGAATTAAACAAATGATCATTCAGAATTCCTGTTACCTTATTGAAACTTGGGAGACTTTTTGACATGACATTTCCAATATTTTTATTCATAACTTTCCATCGACTATCATCACTTTTACTTCTTTTCTCTTCCTTCTTTGCTGGTGTTCCATTTTTCATACTGAAAAATAAATAAAAAAATATACAAAAAGTGCAGCTGTCTTCAAAAAAAATGATCGATTGATTTTGAGCAAATTTTGTAGGTGGAAAGATCAAAACAGATAAACTGAAAATCAAACCAGATGTGCGAGAGTTTGGAAAAAAAATCGAAAAGTTTCGAAATTTTCGAAAAAAAGGCAGTTGGCGATTCTTAACACTTTGAAAATGAAACATGAGAGGGATTTTCGTTCAGTTTTCAGATGAGATAGTTCAAAAAATCAGAATCACACTTTTTAGAAAATATAGAAAAGGAGCTAGAATTAAGGCTGGGAAAAAAGAAAGCCAACACTATTTTGGGTTTATTCATATTATTGCGAATATGACCATATATATGTAGGTTTTAATATAAGTATTTCCACTATACATTCTTCGTGTAAAACGAACAAAGTAACAATCAGAATCAGAAAAAAAAAACAAATAACTACATGATAGCAAAAAATAAATGAATAAGAGAAATACAATGGAATGCATGACGATATACACTTTTACACTATATCTATCAGATGAAGAGATATATCTTGACGGAAGAGCAGGCAAAAAATAAAAAAAAGAAAGTATTGAGTTGCAGTTGTCTTTTTTTCAAAAAAGAAATAGAAAATAAAAAGAAGAAAGTCATATAATAGAAGTTTTTTGGTAGAGTAGAAGGATTGTTTTTTATTTGATGTACGAAAACATATGCAGTTTGAATGTTTGGCATTTTTTTCCGAAGCTATTTGTAGTTTGACCTGAATCTTTCTGAAGATTTTATGTGTCACGTGAGGCAATTGCACTTGATTTATTGAGAATTTTCGACATCCCCCAAAAGTTATTTTGCCACATTATATTTTGTTCACACAGAATTTCCGGTGAAATTTGAGAACATGTTGACATAGTCAGTGACCAAGTATCCAAAATAAGTTGCACCAATCACGTGGTTTTTCGAAATCTTTGAACACTTTTCTTTTATAATTATAATAAACAGTTTATTATATGAACAATCGTTAAAAAACAGGTGCAATAAATCTTTTGTGAGGGTGCAACAAAAATGAAAGATATTTCAGTGAAGATTATTATAATCGAAAAATGTGGTCCAATCATTCAAAACTAATTGAAACTAATTGTAATCGTTGGCAAGTTGAATAATTGACTATTTGAAAAAAGTTAAAAATTAAAATATTAGAATTCTACCCAAGTTTAGTGAAATTATATGTTTTGTATAACATATCTACAGTCTTCGACTCGTCCTTCTTTGAGGAAGCGCAGCTGACGAGCCTGAAAAACAACAATTGGTTTCAAGAAGTACCTGACAGTTACATACATAATTGACAAGACAAATGAAGATACGGACAAACATTGACACAAATTCTGAAAATGGACGACTTCACATAATTTATCACAACTACAAAAATATGTTACCTTCAGACAAAATCATGGCGTTTGCAAGTTCTTCGCCATTTGAATTGCGAATTGTGCACAAATATTCACCGAAATGTTTTTTGTCAACATAATTGATTGTGATTACACTTGATGTGTCTGTTGTGTTAATAGAATATCCACCAACACCATCAATCAATTCGGTTTCACCAAAGAACCAACGACATTGTGGTGCAGGTTGACCAGAGAACGAGGCGCGCAGCTCTGCCCGGTTCTTTTCGCAAGTTTGCACTGATATTGGTGATTCAGTGAATCGCGGTTTCTCGCCGTGAGTTCTTAAAAATAAAGTTAAATCGAGAAAATGGCATTGGAAAACTCTCTAAAAGCTTTTCTCTAAAACTTACTTTGTTGATCTAACAACATTGAGTTCAATTTCAGCAGTTGCTTGTCCTGATGCATTCAGCGCAGTCAATTGATATTTTCCAGCATCAGAACGGGAAACATCGGAAATTCGTAGGATGAAAGTGTCACCCTCGTTACGCATCGCATATCGATCCTCGTTTTGTAATTTTTCACCGTTGGAACGAGTCCAAGTGATGACCGGATCTGGATGTCCGATGATTTTCGCGCGAAGTTCACATGTAGCTCCAGGATCTGCACGGCATGTTGGCTCGTAGTCAAAGACACGCGGTGCTTCATCAGCAACCGATCGTTCGTTACCTTTAAGTATTATTGTTTTGTTGAGTAATCTTCTGAAATTTCATAACTCACTTCTAACATCGAGTTGCATTGTACACTTTGCTATTCCAAATTGGTTTTTCGCCTCAACCGTGTACTCGCCACCGTCTTCTGGGAAAACGTCAGCGATGGTCAAGAATACCTGAAAGGTATAAATTTCATCTAAAGTTCAATGTTAAAGATGATTTACCATTTTCTGTGATCTCGAATAGCTGAACGATGGCGAATCAACGATCGTGACACGATTTCTCAACCATCTGATTTGTATTGGTTCGGATGCCTGTATGAGTTCAGCAGCCAATTCAACGCGACTTCCGTCCAATACTTTTCGCACTGATTTTATGCGCTCAAAACGGAAAAGTGGAGGAGTTCCATCAGCAGCATTTTGGGAAGATCCTCCAGCAATTTCCAAGTTCATCTGAATGACAGGTAATTTTGCATATCAATACTCCGCTGACGCTAACTTACATTTGATGTTGCTTTACCGTGTTCGTTAACAGCTTCACATGTATAAGTTCCTTCATCAGCAGCAGATACGGAACAAATCTTAAGTGTTGCACATTCTCCATCATATGACATGATATATCGATCGGCTTGTGGTAAAAGTGGCACAGAATTACGGGACCACTGAATACTTGCACATGGATAAGCATTGATTGAACATTCAACACTTATTGATTCGTTTATTGATGTTTGTTGTTTTCCAGGCAGGACTTCAATGAAAGTTGGTGCTTTGGATTCTTTTCCGACTTTTTCGTTTCGCCATTTGTGCGGCAGAATCTTCTTTGTTTGGAAGAATATCAATCTAGAAAATTAATGTGGTTTTGTCAAAATGAGAAGCTAAATTTACCTCTGATGTACATGTGACAATTCCTTCATTGTTCGCAGCAGTACAATTGTAGAATCCACGATCATACATTGAGACATGATGAACTTCCAAATAATAAAAGTCTCCATCATTATAAATCGAATATTTGTTACCGGTCTCCAAAATAACTCCAGCCTTGTCCCAATGAACTTGTGGTATTGGATTACCTGAGATAGCTGTTTTCAATCGGAGAGATTTATATTCTTCCAAAATCTAGAAAAATTGAAGTGATTTTAGGCTACTGGTATTTTAAATTTACCTTTTTCGATTTTGGTTTGACCATAAACTTTGGTCGACAAACCCGTTTGTTTCTTGAACTGATTGCAGCTCGAACTTCATCGAGAGCAGCAGAACTTTCTGGTCGACTCTCCGTTGATGGTCGAGGTGTTGGTGACATCGGGTCTTCAAGTTTCAAACTACTCGCCAATGCTTTTGCTAGTCTTTCAGCATCATTTTTAGCAGTTGCAGTACTTCGATGAGGACGCAGCTTCCTTCCGAGTTTACCGGCAACCGCAGCTGATGCGCCAGCTTTCAAATCCATATCTTCCAAACCTTGAAGGAATTGGGGCGCAGCTCCTTTCTTCCTATGTTCCATTTTTGCAGCCGATGGAGATTTGGTGATCTGTAAACCAAGTTTTGTTTTCACTTACTAAACATTTTCACAATTGAAATCTTACCTGTTCTGAGAAAGCAACTTTTGGTTGAACAGTTAGCACTGGTTCAAGCGAGTGTTTGAATTGTGGTGGTTCGGCATGTCTTGCTTCTCCGACATTCAAACGTCCAGCGGTTCGCAGCACACCGTGGATATTCGATGCTTCGACATAATACATTCCGAGATGTTTCAAACTGACTGATGTGATTGTCAATTTGCTAGTTGTGTCAGTCGGAAATTCGATGTGAACATCGCGACCTTCGACAACTTTTTGATCATTGTGATACCAAACAAGATCTGGTGTTGGGTATCCGGCCAGTTCCACAGAAAATTCGATTTTCTCAGTAAGTGGTGTCCAAATATCTTGGAGACATTTGACGAATCTTGGTGGACCGGCTGGTTGGTCTGATAGTTCTCCAACCAAAAGGTAGCATTGAGTGGATGCTTGACCTGATGAATTTGTGGCAATACATTGATAAGTGCCACGTTGATCTCTCAAAACTCTTTCTGATTTCAATTCAGCAACTTGTCCGAATCGACACTCGATCCAACTTGTTCTTCCACTTGTTAGATTTGTTTTATTTCCAGTGTCATCAGTATAAATCCATTCGAGTTTTGGTTCTGGATTTCCTGTAACATTGCAACTCAAAGTTACTGGATGTCCATTAACAATTCCCATATCTATTAAAGTTTGAGTGAATTTTGGTGCAACATTTGATGATTCGTGTGTTGACTTTTTACGTTGCACGATAACTTGAGTTTCAGCAACAACTTCTTCTCCATTAATATTGACAGCTCTACAACTGAATATTCCAGATGTTTTGGATACAACACATTCAGCAGTCAAATGGCTTTCTCCATCTCCAGTTACGAAATGTTTGTAGATTCTATTTGTTCTCAAAATTTCTCGTCCATCTTTCAACCATGTAACATTTGGTTTTGGTTCTCCAACAGCTTTTGCAACCAATGTGAATTGACCACCCTCATTCACTTCAATTAATGATGGAGGAGCTCGAATGAATCTTGGTTTTTCTGATTTTTCTTCAATCGGATGTGCTACCACAAGATGTGAATCACTTCCACTGGTTTTGGCAATCATTATCATGCTTGATGTTGAATCAACTCCAGCAACATTCGAAGCTGAACAGACATATACTCCTGTATCTTCCGATTCACAATTAAGAATCGATAGTTTACAAATACCGTTGTCTTGCGATTGTCTGATTCTTCGAGTTGTTGATACACGTTCTCCATCTTTAGTCCATGTAAATTCTGGAATTGGGAATCCATCGAATTTACATTCCAAAATAAGACCATGTCCAATAATTGCTGTTGAATCTTGAAGTGGAGACAATACAACTGGTGCAATGAATTTGGTAGCATCTTCAACGGTTACAATACATTCAGTTTCCGCAAATCCGTAATTGTTTGTGACAACACATCGATATTTTCCAGAATCATTTTCGTTTACACTGTGAGATACTAGTTTATGATTCGACTTTTTGTCACTTGTCAGTTCAAATCTTCCAGTTGAATCGATTCTTTCATCATCTTTGAACCATGCAACAGTAGATTCTGATCTTGAAGTAATTCGACAATTCAAAACAATTTGTTGTCCAGCTTGTGATGTCACACTTGTTAACGGTTTATTGACAACTGGAACAATATTTTTCTCGAGAGTATGATCAGGAGTTGTTCTCAAGGATGGTGGTCGATTGAAAATGTTAACTTGGCATGATGTTGTTGCTTGTCCAAGTTCATTTTCAATTTGACAGGTGTAAATTGCATCTTCTTCTTGATTTTTTAACAATAAAGTCGATCCTGTTGAATCATTTTGAATTGTGATATTATCGGTTGTTTGAATCTGAAGATTTTCCTTATACCATTTAACAGATGGTGCAGGTGTTCCGATGAATTCAGCATGAATTTCGAAATCATCGTCACGATTTGCAGTTATCTTGGAGTCGGGAATAGAAGTGAATTGTGGAGCTGTTCCACTGGCTTCAGTTTTGACAACAATTTCATCAGATTGACCAACACGGAAAATGTATTCTGTGTTTGGAGAAAGTCCAGTGACTTCAAGTGGTTTTGATTTGAGTGTTCCACATTTTGTCCAATTTCTTTGATCCGGATTTCGTCTTTCAACGATTTGATCTTGTTGGTCATCTTCTGATGGTGCTGTTTCCCAAGCAATTGTCACACGATCTGTTTTGACATTAACAGCTTTTGGTAAACCTGGTGGTTTTTTCGATTTCTTCTTGCTTTTCTCTTCTTCGTCGACTTTAACTTTTGGTTTCTTTGCTCCATCTGATTTTTTCACAACACTGACTTCACTGTTTTCACGAACTTTTCCTTGTTTGTTTTCAGCGGCAATTGTGTAAGTTCCTTCATCTTCTAATGCAACATTTTGAACGATCAACTGATATGTCAATCCATCATTTTTGAATTGAATTCTTTGATTCTCTTCGAGTTCTTGATTATCTTTCAACCATGTAACTTCTGGAGCAGGTGATCCATTCAAATCAGCAGAAATTGACAAAGTAGATCCTTCTGCTACTGATATTTTTGGCTTTGGTTCAACAATAAAATATGGAAGAGATGCTAATGGTGCTTTCGATGTTTTTCCTGCTATCGATAATTGAGCTGATGTGTGAACATCTCCGAATTGATTGTTAGCAACGGCGGTGTATGTTCCACACATTTCTTCGGTAACATTTTCAATAATCAATGTAGCAGTATTATCATCGAATAATCTTGTTTTATAATTACTCTTTTCATGAAGAGCTTTTCCGTTGTGAAGCCAAACTATTTGTGGAGCTGGATTAGCATAAGATTGACAAGTAAAAGTAGCTGATTCTCCTGATTTTTTCAATTCCACATCTTGCAATTTCTTGACAAATGTTGGCATTTGAGTGATATGTTCAGCATGATCATCATTCGAATTCTCAACAATCAAAATAGCTCTTGTCTCAACACTTCCTATTTTGTTGCTCAATTTACAAACATATTCTCCATTATGTTCTTCGTGAGCTTCATAGATTTTCAAGAACGCAACTCTTCCATCGAAATATGTTCTCAATGTTCGACTTTCTGCAACAAGTTTTCCATCATGATACCATTCAATTGTTGGAACTGGGAATCCATCAACTTCAACTTCAAGTAATTCACGGTTTCCTTCAACAACCGTTGCATCAGCTAATGGTCTTGTTACAACTGGTGGTCTTTGAATATCTCCTCCAAGAACTGATGGACTTCTTGATCTTGATCTGCTTCGACTTCTTACTGGTGTCAACCGCGTTTTTGTCAATCCCATATCAACAACTTTGACTGAACAATGAGTGAAATCTTTTCCAAGATTATTAACAGCTTCACAAGTGTATTCTCCAGCATCATCAATCATAACATTCATGATATTCAATCTTGAAACTCCTTTTCTATCAGTATATTGGAGCATACGATTTTCAATAATCAATTTCAGTCCATCTTTGTACCATGTGATTGTTGGTATTGGTTTTCCAGTTACACAGCATTCCAGTACAATTTCATTTCCTTCACAAGTTGAGCAATTTACCAATGGTTCGACAAACTTTGGTTTTTGATGATCTTTATTGATTGCTTCTTTGATTTCAACAACAGAGAATGATTGTGCAACTCCATGAATATTTTCAGCCTCACAAATATATTTTCCTTGATCTTCTTCTCTTGCTGAAATAATATGAAGTGTACAAACTCCATTTTCATGTCTAATTTGTTTATTGCTCATATCAACTGGTTGATCATCTTTCATCCATTTGATATTTGGATGTGGTGTTCCAGAAACTGAACAAACTAATGTCAAATCACTTCCTTGTGGAACTTCTCTTGGTGTTGGAAGTTGCATTCGGAATCGTGGAGCCTTATTCTTGTCGATCTTTTTACTTCTCTTTGAAAGCAGTTCTTCAATTCGAACACAACAAAGAGTATGTGCCTTTCCGATTTTGTTTTTCGCAACACATTTATATTCCCCACTATCTTCTGCATACGCATCAATAATTGTCAATGAATAATTACCACTTCCATCATCAAATTGTAGTCGATGTCTTGTTGAATGCTCAATTTCAATTTCATTCTTGAACCAATTGATTTCTGGAGCTGGATTAGCTTTGATATTGACTTCCAACTTCAGAATATCACTTTCTGAACATTTCACATCACTCAATTGTTTTCCAAAGTTTGGTGCAAATTGTCCATCTGGTATAACAACTTTCAAGAATCCTTCACTTTCACATTCACCATAAGCATTTTTACCAACAGCTTTCCATATTCCTTCATCAGTTGAATCAACACTCAAAATATGCAATTCATATCTTCCCATATCATGTTTTCTCATATAATTGACATCACTGGCAATAATATGTTCTCCATTATGATACCATTCAACAACTGGTTCCGGAAGTGTTGTATTTGTAACAACCAGAATCTTTGGTTCACCAATTTTGGCTTCATCATCACTTAGTTTGTGATGGAAGTTTGGTGGCATATCAATAGTTTGTTCTTCAATCGCAACAATTTTGGATGTTTTTCTTTTCTTTGCTTCCATTGTTGCTGGTGAAGTTTCAGATTTCTTGGGAATTGTTTTCAATTTCGATGCTTCAACAGATAATCTTGCATGTGTCATAATACTTCCCAAATCATTTGTGGCTCGACAAGTATATTTTCCAGCATCAGTCTCTTCGATATTTTTCACTGTCAGTTCAGCCAAACCTTCATTATAGAATGAGTCGTATTTCATCGATGGAACTTGCAATTCTTTGTCATCTTTGTACCAAGTTATTTTCGGACTTGGATTTCCTTCCAAATCACAAGATAATGTTGCAATAAGATCTCCAACATTTGCAACAATATCTTCGAGTTGTTTCTTGATACTTGGTGGAGTATCTGTATCAAATGCAATATTTCTTTCGAATACTCCATCCATTGTGAGTCTTCTAAAGATAGCTCCTCGTTTGGCAAGTCTTCCAATTGGCAATAAATCATCAGACCATCTTTTGAGGGAAAGGAAGTTTCGTTTTTGTCTAGCTGGCAATGCAGTTGTTTTTGGTTGCATTTTCTGAAAATAAAAAAGAGTTTTAGAAGGAAATTTCATAGAAAAGGTGTTTGCATAAACTGAAAAATAACATAAATAACAAACACACCTTAACATATTCAGACAAATCATTGAATGCAGACAATAACGGACCCTATAAACACAAACACATAACAACATACAAACAAAAATTAATAACACTTACAGTAATCCATGGATGTCTCAATGCATCTTGAACAGACATTCTCTTTCTCTTATCTTTGATCATAAGTCGACAAATGAAATCTTTTGCAAGATCACTAACATCATCCCAACTTGGATCATCGAAATCCCAATCTGCTGCGGAAACATTTGCCAAAGTATCTTCATCATTATCTCCAAGGAATGGTGACAATCCAGATAACCTACAAAACATTGATTTTCTATTTATTTAAACATGTGGTTCAAAAAAACTAACAAAACATAGGAGATAACACCAATTGTCCACATATCAGTTGATAGTCCAACTGGTTGATAATTGACAACTTCTGGAGCGCAAAACTCTGGAGTTCCGAAAAGCAGTTTCACGCTTTTCTTTGGATCTAATTTTCTAGCCAAACCGAAATCGATAATCTTGAGTTCGGTGGAATTTTTGGCTTTGAGCAAAATGTTTTCTGGTTTGAGATCGAGATGGACAATTTGATTTTTGTGCATATGTTGAACACCTAGCAAGATTTGATGCATATAATCACGAACTTCTTCCTCGCTCATCAAAGAATCGTCTTCTAAGATTTTTTCGAACAGTTCTCCACCGGAGACGCTGAAAAATTGAAGAGGTTTTCAATGAAATGATTTCTAAATTTTCCACGTAAAAGTTCACGTTTAACTTACAATTCTTCAATTAGAACCATCTCATTTCCCATATCAAATGCTTCATGCAAATTCAACAATTTATCATGATGAAGTTGATTCATAATTGCGATTTCATGAATAACATTTTCTTTTTTGACTCCTGGTCTAACTTGCACCATTTTTGCGGCCCATGTTTTACCAGTTGCTCTTTCAGTGGCTCGATAAACAGTTCCATAAGCTCCTTTCCCAAGTTCTTCATGAATTATATATTTTGCTTGAAGATCATTTGGCAAACGATGAATATCAATTTCTTTATATTCAGTGACTCCACTATCTTTGGCAGCTTTTTCATAATCAACAGATTCTTGTTCTCGAACTTTATGCTCTTTTTTCTTTGGTTCTTCAACAACTCGGCTAACATCTTTTACATAAACTTGTTCAGATTCTTCTGATGGTTCGGATAATCCAAAAGTGTTATCTGCCCGAACTCGGAAGGTATATTTCTCTCCGGCAACTAAGTTGAACAATGTGACAAAAGCTTGTTTAGTCACTTCTGCTTTCACCCATTTGTTATCCTTTTTCAGTGCACATTTCGACAGTATAATTTCTGACTGGTGAACCACCATCATTTGTTGGCGCAGCCCATCGTAATCTAACTGAATCCACATTTTGATCTTCAACAGCTGGTTTACCTGGCGGAGCTGGTCTATCGGTCACCTGAAAATATATTATTCATAAAAATAGGATTGTTTCCACCTCACTTCATCAAAATCTATTTTCTGTTGTTTTTTGTTTTCGGCACACTGAAATTTGTGTCTAATGGAATCCACACTCTCATTTTTTCAACACAAAAAAACTAGGCTCCACCCACAGAAACCAACAGAGAAGCAACAGAGATGGCAAAAAAAGTTCCAAGTTTTTTTTCTGTGCGCCGTTTTTTTCTCGAGTCGATGGAACAAAATTAAATAAAATTTGTGTCACACCCTGAAGAAGACTCCAATCTATCCAATCTATCTAGATATTTCTTATTTTTTTCGAGTGCCGAACGACAAACTTTTTTTTATTCTCGGAAAAATTCTGGTTCTATATATTTTTCATTCATGAAAAATGGTGATTCCTACTGTAAGTTTCAATATTTTTGAAAATTTATTTTCATTTCTAGATTTATTTCGAAATTTTTTGAGTTTTTCGAAAAACAAAAATAATTTTGTGAACTCGCCTAGTAGCTAAGATAAATCTGTTCCCGGAAAAACATCATTACTGCAAAAAATTGTCAAGAAAAAAATAAATTCAATTTTTCTTTCTGCGTTTCGTTTTTAGTTTCCAAGAAAGGGATCATTAACCAGGAAAAATCGCAAAATCTCATAAATATTTCCAGGGAAACAATTCGATGGTAAACAATGGTGGAGGTGGATTGTGAGTTTTTTTTCGGTCGGGATCAAGAAAAAATTATGCATAATTAGTGTTTGGTGTATGTGGTGGTTATAGTGGTGGTATTGAATTTCACTAACTAACTCAATCATTTTTCAAAAACTTTGGACTTTTTTGTTGAACTGTTCTGTTTTTCTTTACGGGAAAAAATGATGAAAACTAACCTGTAAACCAATTGCATATCGATCTTCTCCACATCGATTTTTTATTTTCAATGCGAATTCTCCTTGATGTTCAGATTCGATTGAAGTTTATTGTGAGTACTGTGTTTAGTTGACTTTTTTCGATCTGAAAATTATATTTCTGACATTGAGACTTTCTTCTTCAAAATCATTTCTGACCCATTTTTCTTTGCTCTAAATTTTTTTTCTCAATTTCCCGAATACATATAAAAAAATTAATTTTTCTCAATACATATTTTTGGAGAGCAGCTGAAGTTGAATTCCGAAATAATTCAATTAGTTAGAAATGTTTCCATTTTCTTCATTTCTCTTTATTCTTTGTTGAGAAATCTATATTCTGAAAAAAAAACAGCTGAAAGAACTTTTTTTGCATTTTCAAAAAAAAAAAACGTCATGTGTACTTTCACTCATATTTTTTCTCTTCCAATTATCCATTTCCTCAATTTTCAGTATATAAACAAAATTAATTAACTTTTTTTTCTGCCAAAAAGTTTATTTTTTTCACGAAAGTTGTATATTAATTCATCTTTGAATAAAATATATACGAGAATGTCACGCTTCTTCAATTTTTCTTCGGACCATAAAGCACTCCATAAATTTCCACTAAATTTCGTATTTTTTCTTAGCTCATTTCTTTGTTTTTTGGTTTTATAACGGTGCCGTGGGTTTTTTCTGTGGATGAGATTTATGTGTATTTTTTGTGTTTTGGTACAAACTATTCACAAACGTTTTTTGAAAGTAAATCTGATCTGATTTCAAACTTGAATAATCATATTTGTTCTGAAAACCAAACATCTGTCTGAAACAAAAAAAAAATTTTCTAGATGAATTATTTTCCAAAAAAAATTGACTGATTTTTTAGGTTAAAATCAGAAGTTTTCCTGAAAAAAACTCGGGATCCGATTCAAATTTTGCCTTGAATCGGGTCATCGAAAAATGTAACTCAGTTAAGCGCAAATTTAGATCTACTGTAAAAATTTTCTTTTAGTGATTTAGAAATTCTGATCATTTTTAGCATATTTTTATACCTGGGAAAATTTACCCCCTCCCTCCCGAAAATTTGAAATTGTTTGTACTTTTTTACGAAATGTCTGTTTTTCTCATAAATAATTCAAACTCCAAACCTAATAAGCGTAAAATCCTTTTTTCCCGAACTTACCTTCATTTTTCTGGATTCCTCAATAACTTTTCCATGATTATCAATCCATTGAACATCTGGAGCTGGTCGGCCTGAAAAACAAAAAAACATTGAAAGGAAAAAATAGCACAAATAGGGTAGATAGCTTCTCTATTTTTTTGAATTTTAATGAATCGTTTTTGCTCTCTGTCACTTCACACTTCCAATTCTTCCGGAACCACGACAAATATAGTATTATTTTTACAAATTTACATATTTTCCAGCTGTCATATTTTTGATGCACTCATCGAGGTTTGTTTTTGTTACGGGTTTGGTGAAATCGCGATTTTGGTGATTGATCTTTGATTTTAATTAATGCGATTTCAAGCAGGTGTATATTTTATGCGTCACTTTTTTTTGAAGAAAAGGACATGAAAAAAGTAATTGGACTTGAACTATTTTCAAAAACTAATCCACTGTGAGAAAAAAGCATCGAATTTTGTTCCTTTTTGTTTCTTCTTTTTTGGACGCGGATGAATACAGAACAAATGTTTAAAAAAAATGGTTTTTTATAAACTGAATACCAAAATGGAAATTCAGCTGTTGGGGATATTGTTCGTATAATTCTGATATTAATGGCACAATGTTTTTCAACAAGGAACTGTTTACTGTTCCATTGAAGTTATCAAAACTTCGAGTAAATCAAGGAAGAAACACGGAACATGTATTTCATTTGAGTCGAACTCTTTTCTACAGCTTTTGTCAGAGATACTGGAAGTTAGGATATTCTAATCAGTCTATTGAAAAATTTCACATTTTCATGGGAAGAATCAGTTCTGTTTTCCAAATCACAAATATCTAAAGTCTTTTCTATTGTTCGAAAGTTTCTTGTTACCTTGGATTATGATAGTAATCAATCTTCAAGAAAAAATGATTTTTGTAATCAAAATTTCTAATATTATCAAAGATCAGGTTTATCTTTACAATATACAACAGGAAAATGCAAAGTTTCTCAGTTTCATTCAAGTTTTTCAGTTGTTGATCACAGAACTTCAAACTTTCACAAAAACTCCTCTTCCAAGAAAACATTCTCTCTCATCTCACTAAATAATTAAAACTCAAATCTCAATCTCAAACTCAAACTCAAAACTCGTCTTTCTCGAAAACTTTCTCTCTTCTTCTTTTTTCTTCATTTTTGCTTCTTCCGAATAGGGGGCGTGCCCACCATCATCTCACGAAGAAAAACTGCATATTCTTGTTCAGCTGTTTTGTGTGTGTGTGTGTTGGCTGCTACTTCTTACTTTTTTCTTGCCTCCAAACTCAACTCCTTCATTCTCATCTGCTCTCGATTTTCGTTGTGTCCATGTAGAAGAGAGTATATGTGTTTTTACATATATACAAGTGTCAGTAAGCCAATAAAATAGACGAGAAAAATTGTGACACACCAAGGAGACACACACACATTTACACACACACACGGATAAAAAAGAAATAAAAAAAAACACGGAAAAAGGTTGGAATATTCTATCTATCTTTCACTATTTATTCAAGTTTTACTATGTCAAATACTTTACTGTGATTTATTGTTTTTTGTTGAAAACTCGAAAAACACACAAAACACCTAAAAATGCCGACCATGTAAGTTTTTTATTCATTCCCACTTTCAAAGGACACCTGTCACTTTTCATTTTTCATGTTTTTTTGGGTGGAAGCGCGCGTGCGTCAGATTTTTATATGCAAATCATGTTTTATTCCTTCTTTTTCATTGGTGGCGGGGGACAAATTTGATTTTTCCCCGATTTTTATTTTTCCTGGTTCAACTTCTCAAAAACCACCTTGTTCGTTGTATTGAATTTTTCGTGATTTACTAGAGATTTTTGAATGAAAGAGATTATTTCAGGAAAGTTGATAGAATTTAAAACTTTTCTTGACAATGAGAGAAAAAAAACTGACCTTAGCCTATGTTTCTACAAATTTTACTATTTTTTCAAAAACTTTGGAGGGATTCTGAAATTGTTAGATAATTTTCACAAGTGCAAGCCCAGGTATATCAATAAAATTTTGAAGAATAATCTTGTGCACTCAGTTTTTGGCCTCTCACTCTCATTGAAATTTTTAAAAAACTTCAGCTCTATCAAAAAATCGATTTTCAAAAAAAAAGATAATTTTTGACTACAAAATTGTCTATTTTGAACACATCCTATGAATATTCAAAATATCAGTCTGTGTGGTTTCAAAAGAATCCAAATTGAAATTTCGGAAGCGTTTTTTTCTCTTTTTTGGTGTCGAACGGAAGTGCGCATCAATGTTCGCTCTCTCGCTTTTTTTTAAAGAAAAAAAACAGAATAAATTCTCGAAAAGTTTTTTTTTTCAAAAAAGAGTGAAATCGAAAGAAAAACAAAATCAATTATGAAAATTTTGTGGACGACAGGAAAATGAGAGCTTTCACAAACTCATTCAAAATTATTATCAATTCTCGGCACGAAATCGACTTTGCCTACCTACTCCTTCTTCTTGAATTTTTTTTTTGAAAAAAAAACATTATTGGAGGGGAAATCGAGAAGAAGGCGTGTCTTATATATTTACCTAGATACATACTTCCATTTTTTAACCCAAGCCAAATTTTTTCGACTTACATTAAGTTGTTTTTCTGACTATTACCAAACTTGATGATAAATGATGGTACGAAAAGAAGGCGATAAATATGGAGTGTTTTTCTCGAAAAATAAGAATTTCTTGGCCATTTCATTTTCATGTCAGGAAGTTTCGAGATAAAACTTTTTTCAACTTCTCAAATTTCATTCCACTTTTTCGTCTTCTTATTTTTCCATTTTTCTCCCCCAATAAGATTTTTCTGCCAATATTATTGTTTTTGATGAGTTTGAGGTTGTTCAAAATGAAAAATACTTGAAAACCTACTACGATTCAACAATAACAAAAAGGGGGTTTTGAATAAAATAAGAATTGTAATTTTTTTGTCTTTTTGTTTTTTCTTTTTAATTTTCTAAAATTTTGGCCTTTTCTAATAATAATATGAAAAATTCTCTAGACTTCATAATTTTATGATACGCGCATCGCGAACAACATCAACTTGTCACAAACCATCCTTCATCTACCAGCCACCAGTCGATGACGAAGAGTGAGTGAAGGAATCAAACAAAACAATACTACACTACTTATATTTATTTTTTCATGTTGTTTTTGTTTTTGGAAAATGTTGCTAGAGGGGTTCTGAAGTTTTTTTTTCGCCCAGTCGAGCTCTGTAGAAGTTCATTTTCTAAATATTCATAGATGTTATTTATGGTAGAAGTAAGTGTGACATATTTTTGTTGTTTAAGTATCATTCCTCAGAATTTTTAAAGTAAAATCAAATGTTCAATTTAAAAAAAATGAAAGGTTAGATGTTCTCTCTGATATCTCTTTTTGGAATCTATATTTGAGATCTGGAAATGACACTTTTCCATTTTATTTGAATTTTTTTCGGTTGTCACAAGATACTGAACTTTTTTGGAAGATTTTATGAAAGATTTCGAATTGCAAATTTGAAGATATCTAGATCATAAGTTGAACTTTGATCTGGATATGAAACTCGAACAGCAGTGATGTTTTTTTTGAAATAACCCAAATTTAAAAAAAGTTTAAAAAATTGAAACTGCTCAAATTTTTGAATATCTGCTTTGCAAAAAAAAACTGTTTCGCTATTTAGATCCAAGATTTTCGCAGTAATTTAAATTTATATATTTTTGTAACTTATTGAATATATTATGCTATATTTTGAAAAAATGAAAAATCTTAAATTCTTCCGATTTTTCTCTCTGAAGTTCAGTAAAAGTTCACTACAGTCTCTTGACGAGATGTTTCAAAATTGATAAAACAAATGACAAATCTGCCTAACGCGTGAAAAAGGTAAACATTTCCGGCTCTCGAAACATCTCTCTGTCCCACAAACAATACAACGAACAAAAAAAACTTTGTGCTGATTTACGGAAAAAGGCCTCAATCTCTTGGGCAACATTATGAATCTCATTTGAATCTTGAATATATTTCTGTTTTTTGTTCTTTTTCTCTACGCTTTCTCTTCTTACTAATAGAATTCAGCAGAAATGAAATATATAATAAAATCAAATCGTATTGTGTGTCTACTGAATCAATCTGATAACTGACTATTCACTGACTGATATTACTTTTTTTTTCGAAAAAAAAACATTTTTTTTTCGTTGAATTCATAGAAGTAGGAAAAGTAGGAGGAGGGGTTGAAAAAACAAGGTAATTCAATTTTCAAAATTTCACCTTTTCAACGAAAAAAGTTTTTTTTTGCGCTGGTCAACAGAAAAAATTGTTTCAATCTTAAAAATACAAAAATTCTTCAATCTCTTTTTTCGCTTGCTCCAAAATGTTGAAAAGTGGTCTCGATCGTGCAAGCGAGCGCCAACAGCCAAGTAAACATTACAGACTCTCGCCGTACGGCGAGAATATAGGAAATAGAATAGACAAAAACTTTGCTCATCCTACTATTTTTTTGTTACTGCACTATTATTTCTGTCTCGACCCGACCCACTCATTGTCCTAACTTACTTACTTGTTTTTTTCTGTGAGATACTTATTCCCTAAACATGTGCTTTAAAGTTTTTTTCGTTTTTCCTCATTGGGCCAAAAAAAAAAAATCAAAATCAAGTGTGTTTTTCTCGGTTCATTCAACCGGAAAACAACAATACTTTCGGCCCAAATTCGAGGCAAAAATTTATTGGAGGAACAAAAAAAGCATAGAGTCAGAAAACGGTTTTTTTCACCTGCTACCAAAGTTTGCACTTTTGATTAGTTGTTATAAAATAGAAGTCGTATCGGAAAGAACGCAAACTTGCTCTACGTCTCTAGCTTTTCCACCGTTCTTTGATCTACCTTTTTTGCAGAAAAAATAATTATTTTTGTGGAAGAAAATATCTGAACTTTTGTTCTTAAATATTGTGTTCAGATTTTTGAATTGAGGAATGTTTATTGAGATCACATCCAGAATTTGGTTTTTTTTTTAAATTTTTTCTTGTAATTAATACACCAAATATTGAAAAATAATTTCAAAGTCTTGTTGAAAATTTTACAGTACATCTGAAAATCTTTTCCAGAATACTGATTTTTAGACCACTGTTTATGCATTTTTTTTAAAATTTACTACTAGAACTTTCTCTTATTCTTCTCGTGCGATTCAGTGAATTTATCTTGCCATGTATTCCTTCCGGCTAAGTATACCTTTTCATAGAAATTCATTCTAGTTTGGTAAGTGGATCAAACTTGTTTTAAATACCTGAAAGATTTCTGACCTCATAATCTCGTATCCCTCTCTCTCTCATTTCTCAACAATTTTTTTTGCTATGTTGCAACCATTTGGGAGTAATTGCAAAATGTCCAGTCAAGTATGTTTGTTTTTTGTGATGGTGCTCAATTTTTCATTTCTTCCAACACATCCGTTACTAATAACCTCTCTCCTCCTCCCGTTTTCCGCCAATTTTTCTCGCGTCTTTTTTTCTTAAAAAATGCATCCAACTGGAAACCAATTTATAATCGGAGAGGTGCCATTGGCGCTAAATATCTCCACATGTGGCTGTCTCAAATATATCAAAAAGATTTATTTTTGTATTATTTTGCTCCCTCTTTTCAAAAATTCCGATTCCAACAAGTTCCACATCTTCATCTTGTGTGATGAAGGGTCATCATAGCAGGTGTGTTCTTTAGATTCCGCGTTTTTTGTTAGTTTTTGTGATTGTTAGCCAACTTGATTAGTTAGTTAGTACATATATCGGTTACCATTGTGTACTTGTGGGATTACATCCCACCGCCTGCTTGCCGAATTTTTTCATTGTTTTACGAGAGACCCACATATGTTTTGATTCGGATCTTTTTTCTTTTTTTTTTTCAAGAAAATATCGCATTTCTAGTTGTTGTTGTCTATTGATTTGTTTACATCAAACTATCAATCACTTTGTTGTGTTTTTTGTTATTTTTTGAGGTGATTTTTTGACGGTAGTCTTTTAGAAACTTTTGCTTCAGAGTTTTCTGAGATCTTCACGTAACTCGACTTTCGAAAAACTTTTGAAAATAAGAGTACAATAATTTATGAAAAATATCCACAGATTCTTGTTTTTATTCACCGTGTAAAAGTCCTTGCTCAAAAATTAGACGTAAATCATATTTGTATACCCAACAATTATCTCAATTCCTATAATTAGATCAGTCACCTGTGTGTGTGTGTGTGTGTGAAAAGTGCTAGCCAAAGAAAAACTAAACTTATACACCAACCGGAAAGCCCGACAAACTCGTTGAGCCAAAAATAATCCAAATAAAAAGTATTTTCATTACACGCCATAGAAAAAAACACATATTTTTCTTTCCTTCCACACATATTCACACATATTTTTTCGCTTCTTTGCGATAAAATATAATAATATTATTATCTTCTCACCGGCTCCTCGGTTTCCCACGCGACCAAAGCCTCTTTGCCTCTCCTCTGTTCGTCGGCTGTGCTCGGCTCAAGGTGTGCGCTGCCTTGACAGCTCTGATTATATTCTATTTTTCCTCTGTTTTTGGTCGCTCAAAATAAAATATTATCTCCTCTTTATTGAATTTTCTATCCATCTTCTCATCTTCATTACTTTTCGTCTGAAAAATGGCAACAGCCAGTATTTCGTATTCCGCGTTAGCTTATAATGGACAGTAAGTTTTTGATAACTCAACAGCTGCATGAAAAAAGGTGTTAAAAATTATGATGGATTGTGTGGTTTAATGTTCGTGTCATTTGTCAATTTATCTTCTTCTTTCTTGAACTACACACTTTGAGAATTTTTAATATAACAGAAAGTACTTCCTTCCTCTTTAAATATAGCTTCAAAAACGGGATCTAGTCTGATTATTCGAATCTGAACTTGAAGATTGCCAAACCGGGCCAACTTATACCTTTTCTTCTAAAATTGTGCCTAAAAAATTGGATACATTTTCTGGGTAACGGAAGCAGAAACTATTCGGTTCAGATCAATCAAGTCCGATTCAAAATAAGGCCGTGATTCTGAAATTCAAGTTTTTTGACAAACGAGATTCTCCTTTTACATAAGCCCTCAGATCTAAAAATAACATTATTCCGATTTTCGAGAATAAAACGGCTCCGAGCCCTCAGTTTCACAACGTTTCATCAACGTTTTTTTTACATGAAAAAAACTACGATTCATTGAATTTCGATTAACATAATCTCAATAATCTTCAACATCCTTCCGTTGTCATCATTTTCTTCTTTTTCTCCTTCGTGTTTTTTATCTCTCCCATGTTCTTCTCACTTCGAAGTGTCAACTCAATTTCAATCATCATCGACACCCTCCTCCTTCTATTTCTTTTCTATTTTCTGCTTTTTCCTACTTCATCTACTTTGACTAACTAAAAATATGGCTATCGCAATATCGCAAGCCGTTTTGGCGCATCGCAATTCCACCACCACATTCGGGGTTCCAAATAGTGATGCGCAACTCAAATTCCATAATTTCAGGGTAACCGGAAACATGATCAGCGGGTAAGTTCGAAATCTTTCTCTCTTGAATTTCGCTCATCCAATTCTTCTAACTCCCTTTTTCAGTTTGCATGTTTGTTGTGTATTGTAATCCAATTAAAATCCCAGATGAATGAGAAACTTATCAAAACTAATTATTAATTTAGGTAAAATCAATAAACGACAAAATTTTTCAGGGCCGCACAACAGCATAAAAAACGACTGGTACCTTTGCGGCGTACCGATGCTATGAGCCAAGCGGAACGCCGCAATTATCAAAATTTGGAAGATATTTATCGAGCTGGAGCACCAGATAGCTTTCAGGTATTTTCTGTGTACTTTTGAAAAACAAAGCAAAATTTTTGTAGCAAATTGCTGTTGGTGGACTTGATGAGAATGGTGATCCTTTGTTTTTACGATTAAACATTGGAGGGACAAGTTTTATGATTTTGGTGGATGCGATACTCCGCTCAGAAAACACAACATTTCTTTCCAAGTTTGTGCAACTCACACATTCTGCTAGATTGAAAGTTGCTGATGCTTACATCAAAAGTGAAGATGCATATTATTTCCAAAGATCTCCGACAGCATTTGAAGCAATTTTTCAATATTATGCAACTGGTGTAGTTCATCGACCGTCTGAAGTTTGCCCCGCTTCATTTCTCGGTGAACTCGATTTTTGGCGAATATCTCATCAACACGTCGGTTCGTGTTGTGCTGATGTCATTCCACAAAAAAGAGAAGAGGAAAAAGAAGAGGAAAAGGTTTTGAATTAGAATTAGTGTATGTATGAGAAGACATCGTGTTTTTTTGCAGGTTGATGACACGACTTTTGATAAATTAATGTTTGGAAAATTGCGAAGGCGGATGTGGACATTTTTAGAAAGACCTGGATCTTCGATGCAAGCGAAAGCTTTTGAATTATCTTCTACTTTGTTTGTTGCGATTTCAGTAATGGGACTTAGTTTTGGAACTATTCCAGATTTTCAGGTATTCCTATATACCAATATAAAATCTATATTAATTTTTCTAGATAACTCAATATATGCCCCCACAAAATGAGACAATAGTTTTGCCAAATGGTACAGTTATGATGATTGAAAAAATAGATGAGATGAAAGTTGAACATCCTGCATTTGTATTTACCGAAAGGATATGTATTGCATTTTTCACAGTCGAATATTGTCTACGGTTTTTTGCGGCTCCTCGAAAACTTCGATTTGCCTTGAAACCTTTGAATCTTGTCGATTTATTAGCAATTGTTCCATTTTATCTTGAACTTCTTCTAACTTTATGTGGAGTTGATGATCGGAAATTGAGAGATTTACGATGGGCATTTTTGGTTGTTCGAATTTTGCGAGTGTTGAGAGTTATCAGAATTATCAAATTAGGCCGATTTTCATCAGGTCTTCAAACATTTGGTATGACGTTGCAAAGGTCACAAAAACAACTACAAATGATGACAATTGTGTTGCTTACTGGAGTTGTGTTTTTCTCAACAATGATATACTTTTTGGAAAAAGATGAAGACGGAACACCATTTACAAGTATACCTGCTGCATATTGGTGGTGTATTGTAACAATGACTACGGTTGGATATGGTGATGCTGTACCAGCTACGACTAGTGAGTTACGAAAAAAATATTGAATTCAAAAAAGTTTTTCAGTGGGTAAAATAATTGCGTCAGCCGCAATTATGTGCGGTGTTCTTGTTTTGGCTTTGCCTATCACTATCATCGTTGATAATTTCATCAAAGTCGCTCAAGATGAACAACAAGCTGAACAACAAAAAATCGATCAATCTACAGAACATTTGGCTTTTGAAGCAATGTTAGCTCATGAAGATTAGCCCTAACGAAAACCGTGTTACATAACATACGCCTGAACCAGTTAAAAGTACGAGTATTTTTGAAAAGAAACAAGAAAAAGTGCGCTTTCTTCTTCTTTAAAAATTGTGTTAGTTTTGATTTTTTTGTAATTGTCAAAAAGGGATTGAATTTTTTTGTCTTTTACGTTTTGCTCTCAAATCTTATCACTTATTTTTATTCTATTCTATTTTATTTTTGAACTTTTCTTTAAAAAATCTCTAAATCCCACCTCCCTTCCCATTTTTCCTAATTTCGCTAGATCCATGGCACACATATCAACCAATCCCATTTTAAGATTTTTACCCGATGATGAAAAAAATAAATGATTAACAATAACTGACCTGAGAATGATAGACGAAGTTTGACAGTTTCTCCTTTGTCAAAAACGAGAGTTGAGGAATATCTTTCGACTCGATTGATTTCAGGAAGTTGGTCCATTGTTAGTTTACAAGTGTGTTCGCTGCTTCCAGCTTCATTTTTGATGACGATTTTGTAGTCACCTAGAAATGTGATGGAATAATGATGGCTATCCGGTTGCTTGTTGTTTTTTTGAACAAGGGTTCAAAAAAGTTTGAAAAAAAATTTGGTTCTTGGTAAATTCGGGTTTTCAAAAAAATTCAATAAACCTTTAACCGACCTTTAAAATCCTCCTAAATACTGAATTTTCTCAACGGTTTAGAATACTTATGAAATTGAAAATGAAAAAAAATGCGTCAAAATGTCACGTCACATTTTTTATTTTATTTTTTTCTCTATAACTTTCCAATCCAAATTAGCTAACCTTCATCATCTTCTCTCACTTCTCCAACAGTCAAAGATGTGCTTGTCGGTGTCGATTCAATCCATTGTCGTTTTCCCGAGAATATTTCCTTTTTATTTTTGAACCAATGAATTTCTGCAACATCAGGATGCGCTTCAAATTCTGCCAAAATCTTGCATTTTTGACCCTTTATCGCAATCAAATCATCAGGCGACAATGTGAATTTCGGCTTTGAAGTGGCTGCAAAAATTGTTGAAGCAAAAGCGAAAGATTGATTGAAAGTAAAACGATGAAATGTTAGTTAATATTTTTTTTTCGAAAAAAAGTTTTGTTTCATGCAAGAACAGGACGAAAAGGAAAGAAAAGAAGGAAAAGGAACTGAATTTGCGACATTTTCAACAGAATGATAGTTATTTCTCACCTTGTTTTATTGTGAATCTCGAAATTTTATTAAAATTTAAACATTTATTCATTTATTTCGAAATAAAGTTAACACTAATTATTATGATTATATAAAGAACATTTATTTCGATTTATACCCGCTGGTTTCGTTTTTTTGGAGAAGTGGTTCACATGCGAGGCGACTTTTTGGAGGATTTCGAGGAAGAAGTAGTGAGATCTGAGATGAGGTGAGGTTTTGTGAGAAATTAGAAAATATAATTAATTAGCTAATTTCTGACAAGTTAAAAACGGAAATATTAGTTAGGGATAGATTTCATGCGAAATAAAAATTTGAATCAGAAAATAACATACCTTGACTATCTTTACAGTCAATTGTTTCACTATTTTCCGATGTGACAGTTTGACCGTTTTTGTTTTGAGCAACAATTCGGAAAATGTATCCTTCGCCATTTTTCAATTGAGATATGGTTGCCGAACATTCATGCAAGTCCTTAGCCACTGGACTCCATGGTCGTTTTGAATTCGCCTGGAAAAAATTGATTGAAAAAAAATGGATATAAATAAGACGGGTAAGTGCGCCCCATTGCTAACGTTTATAAAAAAATAATTTTGAAAAAAATTTAATTTTTCATATTTTTTTCTGGTAGGTCAGCAAAGTTTTTGATCTACAAAAAGTCGAAGTTGTTTGCTTCGTTTTTTTTATTGATTTTCTCATTTATTTGGGGGCAGGGAAAACTGTTTTCCAAAAGGGCTGATTCACGAACGAAAAAAATGTTAAAAAATGTTTTTTTAACATCGAAAGATCAATTCACGAAAAGTCAAAAAATGTCGAAAAAACATTGTAGGTCAAAATTAGTTTTTCCAGTTTTTCAGTCAAAAATGATGACAAATCGAAATTTTTGAAGTTTCTGGAGTGATTTCTGATGAAAATAAGCTTCGAGAACCCTATTTTGCTTTATTTTATGATTTTTTTCGAAATTCATCAAAATTTAAAATTTTTTATTTTCCGAAAAATCAGCAAAACCTTCTGGAAAGTGAATTCCAAAGTCAATTTTATCAGAAATTACTTCAGAAGCTTGAAAAAAATCGATTTGTCATCATTTTTGGCTGAAAAACTCGTAAAACTAATTTTGACCTACAATGTTTTTTCGACATTTTTTGACTTTTCGTGAATTGATCTTTCGATGTTAAAAAAATTTTTTTAACATTTTTTTCGTTCGTGAATCAGCCCTAAAGAAAAATTTTTATTTTTTATTCATTCTTTTTCACGTTTCCACAATTTCTTAATTTTCAATCATTTCTAGAGTTCCACCTTCTCAAAACCGCCCTATATATAATCAAATTGACAATGCTATTCACATTATTCGATGGAACATTGAGGACAAATAGGAACAACGAAATGTTTAGTTAGTTTTTTTTGGGTTTCGGGTTCTGTCAAAAACCAACCTCTTTCATTTGAACTGTATAAGTCACATCTTTCTCATTTTGTGCAGCCCATTGTAATGAGATTGATGTTGCACTTGTTGATACCAATGTTGGTTTTCCTGGCGCATTCAAAGTAGTTTCAGCATCAGATTTGGTTTCTGTTGTTTTCTTCTCTTCTTGTTTTTTGACAGCAGCCTTTGTCTTAAAACAAGCTTCAAGAAGAACTTCCAGTTCCCATTTCATTAATTGCTGAAACTCTAACATCATACTCTGTTTCTTCCTCAATATCTTCTAATCGATATTTGGTTTCTTTTGTTTTTCCACATTGCTTCCATCCTCGATTTTTCTTTTCTTTTCTCTCCACATTATATCCACTAATTTCACATCCTCCATTATTTTCTGGTGTTTTCCATTCAAGTTCAGCCGAATTATTAGTGATATTTGAGAAAACAATTGGACCAGTTGGTATTCCCGGTGCTCCTTTTGTTGCACCTTTGATTCGAACAGCAATTTCGACATGCTTCTTACCAACATCATTTTTAACGTTGAGTTTGTATGTTCCGGCATGTGTTGGTTCGATTTTGTTGATTGTTAGTTCAGCAATTCCAGCATCACTAACTGTTGATTGAACATTACTATCGATCTGAAAATATTCAAGTGTGATGCATTTTTTTTTCAAAAAACAATTACCTTTACTGGCTCATTATTCTTGGTCCATTCAACAGAATCTTGTCCTGAGATCTTTGCTGATAGTTTAGCTGTTTCTCCGATTTTCACTTCAACTAAAGTTTGTTCAGCTTCAACTTTCGGTTCATCAGTTGCTGAAAACATTTGTTTGTTTGTTTTTGTCTCTAAGTTCAGATCAAGATTACCTGGAAGCTTCACGGTTACACTGATTGTAGCTTCTTCAACTTCACCATCTTTTGATTTGACTTTGCAAGTGAATGTTCCAGATGTTTTTGAATCAACGTTTGGTATTCTGACAACTGAAGATGTAGGATCAGTTACAATTGTGAAAGAAGCATCTGCATCGATGGATTTCCCATCTTTAGTCCATTCAACATCAATTGCAGCCTCATTTAATGTTGCACGAACTTCGCCACATTTTCCAACAACTAATTCGATTTTATCGGAATCAGCTTTGACCAATGACTTCTTTTTCTTCACAACTTTCTTCTTTTTTAGTTTTGCATCTTCAGCTGATGTTTTTGCTTTTTGTTGTGAAAGGTCTTCACCATCAGATGCTTGAAGTGATCCTCTTCTTGATTCGTCTTGAACTTTTTCAACAGCTTTGCCCTTCTTCAATTTTTCTTTAATTTCTTTAAGATCTTCCTCTCCTTGAGCCACTTTTTTTACTTTTGGCTTTTCTGTGACTTCTTTTGGTTGTTCAACGGATTCTGATCCAGGAATGATAATTTTGACTGGATCAGTTGCTTCACTTGGACTTGATAAAGCGTGAATTCCAGTTGCCGTGACTTGATAAATATATTCTCCGCTTTCAGTCAATGATAAATCTTTGAATTTATTTCTATCAGTATTGGCAATTTCCAGCCAATCTTCCTCACTTCCGATTTTCTTTCTTTCCACTTTGAACAAACTGGTTTCTGGTACTTCTTGCCATCGGAGGGTCACTTTTGTATCATCAACACTTACTGTTACTTGTGGTGTTGCCAAAACCGCAATTTTTGGTACGAATAATTCTGTGGATTCACTTGTTGGTTCAGAACTTTCTAATGTTAAAACATCAATTGTATCACATGGTTCTGATTCTCCAACATCATTTACAGCCAAAATACGGAATCCATATACTTGATTACAGAATAATTCATCAGCCAAAAATGATGTTTTTGTTGGTTTAACTTGTCCGACTGGTCTCCATCTATTATTATCAACTCCTTTTCTTTCAATAACATATCCAGTTAATGGTGATCCATTTGTTTCTGTTGTTGGTTTCCATAAAAGAACAACACTGTCTTCAGTAACATCTTCGAATTTAAGATCAGATGGTGGATTTGGAACATCAATAACTGTCAATTGAATTTCTCTGATACATTGTCCAAGTGGACTTTCAGCGATAACTCGAACAATTCCAGAATTATCCATTGTTAAGTTCTTCATTCGAACACTTACACAATCATCATATTCAGAAATGATAGCGATAGCTTTTAGTGGTGTTCCATTGTTTGTCATATGAATTGTTGGTGCTGGGAATCCAGAGAAATCAACTTTGAAGTCGAATTCATTTCCAGCATGAACAATAACACCGTTTGCAAGAACTTCTGGAACTGTAACATTTGGTGATACTTCCAATTGAATTTTGGATGGAGCTGATTTTTCTTTTTCGGTGATTGAAATATAATAATCTCCAACATCATGATGATCAAAGTTCTTGATTTGAAGTGTGGCAGTTGTTCCTTCATTTTCCATTATAGCTTTATTCATTTGTGGCCAAATTTCAACATTATTCTTGAACCATTTGACTTTTCTCACAGGTTTTGATAATTTGCAAGTGAGAACAATGTTTTCACCAAATGATTTGACAATTTGATCTTGTGGTCCAACAAGAATATGTGGTTCTTCTTCATTTACAATAACTTCTCCTTCAGTTTTACTTCTTCCATCTGAAGTTTCACATTTATAAACACCACTATCGAAATCTGTCGAATTCTTGATTCGAAGTGTTCTTTTCCTAGCCATTGCAAAGAATTGAACTCTATCTGAAGCGACCAATCGTTTTCCATCCTTATACCAATTCACAATAGCTTCTTCATCCGATACTTCACAAGTCAATTCAATATCTTGTCCTTCAGCAATTTCAGTCATTTCCGAGAATGATGAATTGAAATGAGCACGAACATCGCTGATTGAAACTTCAGCTTCAGATTCCACAACACCATGAATGTTTTCAACAAGAATTTTGTATTTTCCTGCATCTTCTGAATTCATTTCATGAATAATCAATGCACTCATCGATCCTTCATTGATAATTTCGGTATTTTCATCCATTGGAATGATTTCTTTTCCATCCTTATACCAGATATATTCAGGTGCAGGATGTCCAGCTGCATGACATTCGAGACGCAATTCACATTTCTTTGGTATTTTAGTTGATTTGATACCTTTCAATACTTTTGGAGCATCTTCAGCCAAAACAATAACTGGAATTGTTGGTTCACTGAATTCCCCAGTTCCATGCTCATTTCTTGCTGCAACTCGGAATACATAAGCAATTCCTTCTCTCAAACCATCAATTGTGCAACTTGTTCCATTCGAATCAACACTTGCCCAAATTGATGATCCATCTGATTTATATTGGATAACATAGTCTTTTTCCTTCTCATCTGGAATCCAAGTGACTTCAACTTTTTCGTTGTCAATAACTTTTACGATTGGAATTTGCAATACAACTTCTGGAACCAATCCTTCTACTCTCAATTTGTCTGAAACAACATTTGAATTTGATCGAAGTCCAGCTTCATTGACAGCTTCGATTTTGAATTCATATTCTTTTCCAGCTCCAAGTCCTTTAACATGATATCCTTCATTAAATATAAGTTCTTCACCATTCAATTTCTGCCAATCTCCTCCATTTTCTCGCTTATAAACATCATAACCATAAATTGGAGAACCTCCATCATCGAATGGTTTTGGCCAGGATAGTGTACAAGTTGTTGATGTTGAATTCTCAATAACTGGAGCAGATTCCACGTTTGGAACTTGGAATGGGCTACCAGTTTGAACTGGTTTCGATTCAACAAATTCTCCAGTTCCGAATTTATTAACAGCAGCAATTCGAATAATATAAGGTGTCTCGATTTCCAAATCATCTACAATATGCGATGTTTTTCTGCCATTGACTGTTGCGACTTTGTGGAACTTTCTTCGTCCCGCTTCTTTCTTTTCAATGACATAAGATGTTACTTCGGCACCATTTGTTTCAGCAGGTGCTGTCCATTCAATATGCAAGCAATCGCTCTCAACTTTAACAACTGAAATATCATCTGGTGCAGATGGACTGTCGTTGACCTAAAACAAAATATAATTTAGTTTCATAATGTTCACTTTTGCAAATTATAAACCCCGGCAAATTCATTTAAAACCTAGGCTGACAAAAATGAGGCATTCGGGTATTTCTATACACTAATTTTATTTTTACACGTTTGCAGAAATGCCCGAATACACTTACACTTTTACACTATATACATTTTTACAATAATACACGAATACACTATTTTTGCTCCGGCTTGGAAAAAAGAAAATAAATGCCAAAATCTCAATGTCGAAACAAAATAATGGTTTCCTAAAGTGAATAAAAGGTTTCTGTTCGAAAATAAAGGATTTTAGAGTAAGAAAAGGGGTATTTTTCGGGTAATAAATAATTTCAGAAAATTAAAAAGGAATATAAAAGCCTGCTTAGAAAATGAATAATTAACTTTCCTTGGCTTTTGGCTTGAAATAACTCTGATTTTCAGACTTGAACATAATAAAAAACATGGAATTATCAACTTATCTACGATTTTCATGCTTTGGCTCTGCTAATTCTCATATAATGACTGTTTTTCACTATTTTTCAGTCTTTTTTGGCACTTTCAACAACTCTTTTCCAGAAAAATAGTGTAAAGGTGTAAAAGTGTAGCCTTATAAATAAAAATAGTGTAAACGGGCATCATTTCTAAAAACGTGTAGTGTAAATGGGTAAGCCATTTTTGAGCATTTCTAAAAATAGTGTATTCGGGTAATTTTTTGCCAGCCTATTAAAACCTTTTCGCTTTTTGTATTCGAACGTGACATTTTCAAATTAGCAATTGGCATTCTACAAAAAAAATCCAAAAATTATTTTTAAAAAATTCCACTAAAACGTGTCCTAATTTTCTATACCCTATTTATCGCATAGTATCAGAATCAGTTTTCTCTTTTTCTGGAACAACAAAACATGGCAGGAATTATTTGTGAGTTTCTTGGGTGCTACCGTAGTTTGCCATTTTATAGGAGGGCTCAACTGATACTAGGGTCTGTCCTGCGTTTTTACCTACCTGGACATCAAATTTCTGTGATACTTCTCCGAATTCATTTTTCAATTTCAATTCATATTCACCAGCATCAGCTTTAGTGACACCACGCTTTGATAATTTGATTCCATCATCTACCATATCAATACGAGTTCGACCGTCAAATTCAAGATCGCTTCCATCTTTTGACACTGTGAAACTAGCTTCAGGATTACTATCATAAGGAACATGAATTGACAATTTTTCATCTTTGTCCACCTGAAAAATGAAAGTTTTTGAGGTAATTGGAAAATTTACAGTCAACACGAAAAATATTCTTTGAAGAACATTTTTTCATGTTGATAGCATCTAAAAGGTTCTGGATAATTCATACTTTTGAAAGGAGAAACAAACAAAAAAGGGTTTGATTGTGTATAAGGATAACAACACTTGCCTGAATAACTGGTTTCTCATCTTTCACATTTTTCAATACTGGTTTTCCTTGAACAGTCAAATGTGTGCTACATTCGACACCATCACACTTGACAGTGTATTTTCCGGAATCTTCGTATTTTGCTCGTCTCAATGTTAATGAAACTGAACATCCGATTGAATCGATTGAATAATCTTGTGAGATTTCCAATGGTTTTCCATTCTTAAACCAAACAACTTGACTAACATCAATTGGATGATTCAAAGTAACAGAAATTGTTAATTCTTGTCCTTCTTTTCCAGTCGATTTTCTTGGAAGTAGTTTCACAAAATCGGTTGGAACATCTTCTACATTCAAAACAGTTGAACATGTTTGATCTTCACACGTTGCCGTGATTTTCATTCCAGAATCTTCAAGTTTGACATCATCGATAATAAGTGTTCGGAAGAATGAATGAGCCGATTGATGATATCTTGAATTCTTTCCGATATCTTTTCCATTAACTTGCCAAGTTACAGAATCATCTTCATTCACTAATTCGATTTCAATTTCAACATTATCTCCACTCATTGCTCGTGTTTCATTTGCAAATGTTGATGCAAATCCGGTTCTTCTTCGTCTTCTTCTTCCTTCCGAAGATGTTTTACTTGAAACACTTTCCTCGCCATCACTGAAAACAAGACTTTGTTTTTTCTTGATTATTGCAGCAACATCTTCTTCAACTGTTTTTTGCTCTTGATTCAATGTGAAATCGGATGATTTTGATACTTCTGCATCTGTTGTTGTTGTATCCAATGCCGAATCAGAACCATTTTCGGCTGGTTTTGTAGATGGTTCTTCTTTGATTGTTGCAATAGAAGATGTTTCGCTGATTACCGAATCTGATTTCTCAGTCTTCTTCTTTAATACTTTCTTCTTTGGTTTTTCGGTTTCTTCAGTAGATTCACTAATTTTTGAAACATCTGCCAAACTCGCTTCACTTTCACTTTTGTCAGTTTTCTTTTTGATAACTCTTTTCTTTGGCTCTTCAGTTGGAGCTGGTGGTTTTGTTGTTGGTTCTTGTTTCACCTTTGAATCATTGTCGCTAGTTTTCTTGTCGGATGATTGTGAAACTTCCGCCTCATCAGATTTGTTTGGTTTTGTAGAATCGATTTCTTGCTTGACTGATGATTTATCACTGACCACAGAATCGGATTTCTCCGTCTTTTTCTTCACTAATTTTTTCTTTGGTTTCTCAGCATCTGCAGATGGCTTATCAGATTCTTTTTTGGCAACTTGTTCCAATTTCTCTACGGATTCAGCTTTAGCTTGATCGTCCTTCTTCACTTGAACGTCTTCTGCAGTCTTTTTGGCTTCAGAATCTTTTTTGATTTTAGCTTGTTCCTCGGCCTTTTGTTTCTTCGCAAGAGCCTCAGCTTCAGCTTTGTCTTTTTCAGCTTTTTCCTTTTCAGCTTTTTGTTTCTTCGCGAGTGCCTCAGCTTCAGCTTTTTCTTTTTCAGCTTTTTCTTTCTCGGCTTTTTGTTTTTTGGCAAGAGCCTCAGCTTCAGCTTTGTCTTTTTCAGCCTTTTCTTTCTCGGCTTTTTCTTTCTCGGCTTTTTGTTTCTTGGCAAGGGTCTCAGCTTCAGCTTTTTCTTTTTCAGCTTTAGTCTTGGCGTCCTTTTCAGCTTTTTGTTTCTTCGCGAGAGCTTCAGCTTCAGATTTTTCCTTTGCTTCTTTTTCAGCTTTTTCTTTCTCGGCCTTTTGTTTCTTGGCAAGAGCCTCAGCTTCAGATTTTTCCTTTGCTTCTTTTTCAGCTTTTTGTTTCTTGGCAAGGGCCTCAGCTTCAGCTTCAGCTTTTTCTTTTTCAGCTTTAATCTTGGCGTCTTTTTCAGCTTTTTGTTTCTTCGCGAGAGCTTCAGCTTCAGATTTTTCCTTTGCTTCTTTTTCAGCTTTTTGTTTCTTGGCAAGGGCCTCAGCTTCAGCTTTTTCCTTTTCAGCTTTTTGTTTCTTCGCGAGAGCCTCAGCTTCAGCTTTTTCTTTTTCAGCTTTTTGTTTCTTCGCGAGAGCTTCAGCTTCAGATTTTTCCTTTGCTTCTTTTTCAGCTTTTTGTTTCTTGGCAAGAGCCTCGGCCTCAACTTTTTCCTTCTCAGCTTTTTCTTTCTCGGCTTTTTGTTTCTTGGCAAGGGCCTCAGCTTCAGCTTTTTCTTTTTCAGCTTTAATCTTGGCGTCCTTTTCAGCTTTCTGTTTCTTCGCAAGAGCCTCAGTTTCAGCTTTTTCTTTTTCAGCTTTTTCTTTCTTGGCAAGGGCCTCAGCTTCAACTTTTTCCTTTGCTTCCTTTTCAGCTTTTTGTTTCTTCGCGAGAGCTTCAGCTTCAGATTTTTCCTTTGCTTCCTTTTCAGCTTTTTGTTTCTTCGCAATAGCCTCAGACTCAGATTTCTCTTTCTCGGCCTTTTGTTTCTTGGCAAGAGCCTCAGTTTCAGCTTTTTCTTTTTCAGCTTTTTCTTTCTTGGCAAGGGCCTCAGCTTCAACTTTTTCCTTCTCAGCTTTTTCTTTTTCAGCTTTTTCTTTCTTGGCAAGGGCCTCAGCTTCAACTTTTTCCTTTGCTTCCTTTTCAGCTTTTTGTTTCTTGGCAAGGGCCTCAGCTTCAACTTTTTCCTTCTCAGCTTTTTCTTTTTCAGCTTTTTGTTTCTTCGCAATAGCCTCAGACTCAGATTTCTCTTTCTCGGCCTTTTGTTTCTTGGCAATAGCCTCAGCTTCCGATTTTTTCATAATATCAGCTCGATCTTGGGCGTCTTGTTCTCCAGCCTTATTTTTGTCAGATGTTGCAATTGAATCACCTTCGTTCGGTTTTCCAGTAGAAGATTTATCGCTGATTACTGAATCAGATTTCTCCGTCTTTTTCTTAATCAATTTTTTCTTCGGCTTTTCAACTTCTTCTGATGATTTTGTTTCTAAGTTAGTCTCACTTGGTCCATCTTCTCTCTTATTGTCCACTGTTGGTTTGATCGATTCTTTTCTAGATTTAACCTTCGAATCATCCAGAACTTTTGTTGCAACTGGTTCAGATTTATTTGATAAATCTTTTGCTTCAGAATCGGTTACTTTTGATTTGGTTGGTTTTGTAGATTCAGCCGACTTTTCGCTAATTACGGAATCTGATTTTTCCGTTTTCTTCTTGATCAACTTCTTCGTTGATTGTTCTACTGATTCATCGTCCTTGGTTTTCGCGTCAGTGCCAGATTTCTCCTCTTTCTTACTCAATTTCACCGTTGTCGAATCAGATGGTTCAACTTTTTCTTCTTGTTCAGATGTTTTTAGTTGCAAACTAATATCTGATTCAACATCTTGGGTTGCGGGTTCAACAGATTTCTTTGTTGTTTCGGGTTTCTTTCCATCCTCAACAGCAACATTTTCATCATCATCATCCTAAAGAAAAAGGGGTGTGCATAAGGGGAAAATGGGATTGATAGGATTGAATGTGCGATTTGCATTCAGGGTTCAACATAAAATTGGGAATTGGGTAATTAACACTCACTTTTTTCGATGATTTTGGTGGCAGTCCTTCTTTTTTACGATTTTTATCTTCAGGTGTTTCTGAACGCTTCTTGAAACTGAATTCGGCTTTTTCTTTAGCGCTTCCGACCTGAATTTGATTTTTTATAATTTGAAAAATGATTTTATGAAAATATAACATACTTTCATAGTAACACTAGCTGACAATGGTTCTGGAATTGATGGTGTGATAGCATCGGCACTCTTTTCTCTTCCACGAACAGTTGTGCTAATATTTGTTTCAGAATGAATGATACTTGGATCACCAAATCTTGAAGATATTTCATCTGGGATGAACAAGGCTTTTGGAATCTGAAAAATCAATATTTTTGGTAAACGGTCGAAAACAGCCATCATTTTAGGCGAGGAAAATTTTCAATTCGCAACCCTCTAACTTACCTTCTTCTGTTTCTTTTCTGCTTCTGGTGTCGATTCTTTTGATGGAACTGTCTTTGTTGGTTCATTTACTGGCTCAGCTGGTTTTTGCACTGGTTTTTCTTTTGGTGCTTCGGTTGGTTTTCTGACAGGTTTCTTGATTTTCTTTTTCTCCTCTGATTTGACTTCGACATTTTCAGTTGTAGGGAAATCGAATTTCTTGTCTTGTTCTTTTTCCTTTTTAGTTTCTTTGGCTTCATCCTTCTTCTCAATTATCACATTTTCTTCAGAAGGTTGATCATCTTTCTTGGTTTCTTCTTGTGAAATCTCAGATTTTTCTGTTTCTTTCACTTTTTTCACAACCTTTTTCTTTTTCTTATCAACATCAGCAGAAGGTTCGTCTTGCTTAGCTTTTGCAGTTTCAGCCTTGAGTTCATCTTCAAGTTTCGATTCTGAAAATTTAATATTGGATGTTAAATAACGGAGAAAACGATATCTGATTATGGTTTCTGAATCTTGAATACAACAAACATAGATGACTGGACAAAAGACATGGACAAAACAACACCTTGAGACATATGGACAATGACGTCACTAAAACACCAAGCTTCTCCAGCTACATTAATTGCTTGACACGCATATTCAGCCTCTTCATCTTTGCAAATATCTTTCAATATCAACCAATGTTTTCGCATTTCTTCCTCGTGACGAATTTCGAGCTGAAACAATTTTTTTGTTTCGAGAAAAAATCTACTTTAATAAGTAGATCTACCAACCTTTTCACCACTACTATCATCCAATAATTTTCCGTCTCGATAGAATCGAACTTGTGGTTCTGGTTCTCCAAGTGTTTCAACCATCATAATAACATTCTCTCCAACAACTGCATCGTGATCGGATAAGATTTTGTCGAATCTTGGTGGGATTAATTGTGTTAATCGTGGGGCGTTCGGGTTCTTTCTCTCAATAACTTTTTTGGTTCGTCGCTTCTTTTTTCGTCTTGCATCATCTAATTCGGAATCAGAAGATGCTTCGATAATACGCCGACCTCTTTGAAGTCTTCTACGACGATTGAAATGCTCATCATCTGGATATTCAGAACATTCAACAACAACTTGGAAATTACAACTATCAACTCCGGCAAGATTTTCAACCAGAAGACTATAATCATCATCATCTTGGAAAATCACAGTCAGCAATTCTTGCTTCAAATTCTCCATCAGAATGATATTCCAACTGATATTTTGTGGACGGTGCCATCATATCAATCTCCTTTCCATTTTTGATCCAAATTAATTCCGGTAATGGATAGCCCTCTACTTTTCCGGTCAATCTAAAAAGTCATTCAGGATTGCTTTAAAAAATAGTAATAACTTACGTAGCAACTTCTCCTTCTTTTACATGAACATCTCCAATTGGTTCCAAAATACCAGCAGAAACATGTTCTTCAGTATAATCATCAATAAATGAACCAGAATCTCTAACATCAAGAAGAATTGTGCATTTATCAACACCATAATCATTTTTCGCTTCAAATACCAATTTTCCACCGTCAGCTTTATCGATATCGGTGATGGCAACATTGAAAGTATGCATTGTTCCGGTTGTAAAACCATCAAATTTCATTTTTTCGAAGTTTGCAACCGGGAAGTCATTTCGATACATTCGAAGCTAAAAAAAATAGAAATTATTTTCAAATATTTATTTTTTTTTCTTCTTTAATAACTCACCGATGGGACTTCGTCGGCCACAATTTTAATTGAGAATGTCACTAGATCTCCTTCAATGCATCCAATATATTGCATCTTTTTGGCAAATGCTGGAATTCTCAAAGCAAGTGAATTTTCATTCTGACCATCCTTCTTTCTTCTTCTTCGTCTCTCAACTCGAACACCTTGTTCATCAAAAGTTATACTTTCAGCATCGCTGAATTCTCCATCCTGAGAAATGGCAGAAATTATGAATTTCTTTTTTCTTTTCGGTGGTCCACTACTAGATTCACCAGTTTGTTCAGCTTCCGAATCAGTTTCTTCGATAGTTTCTGTTTCGCATATTTTCAATGTTAATTCTCGTTTTACTTCTGTTGATTCATCAACTGATTTTTTATTGTTCAACCAGAAATCGGTGTCGGATGTTGAAAATTCATCGGTTTCTTTTAATTTTCCATCATTTTCTTCAACTTCATCGTGTTGTTCTTCTCCGGAAAGTTGGAAATGTGTAGTTTTTTCGGCAAATGTTACTCCCGCTTTTGGTTTTTCTTCGTGTTGTTTTGAAGCATATAAATTATCACCAGATTTCTCAAAACTAGATATGAGTGATGTTTTATTATCTTCGATACTTTTCTCATTTTCAACTGATATTCCTGAATCTGCAACCGATAGACTTGTTGTTTCATGTCGAGCAGATAATGTGTCTGAAGTTCCAGCTTTTTCTTGTTTTTTCTTCTTCAAATTTGATTTTTTCTTGACTTCTGAATATGAATCATTAATTGGTTCTTCTTCAATTTTGATAACAGTTTCTGCCATTTTTTCTTTCTCTTTTTCACTTGCTTCGATGTGTTCATCAGTGGAAATTGATTGATTTTCCAATTCATCTTTTTTCTGTTTTTGTTTTTTCGGAGTTTTTATTTTCAAATCGAGCCTTGAAGAATCTTTAGAAATAACTTGTTCTGCATCTTGAACTACGAAATCATTTGTCAATTCAATATTCGAACTCTTCTCGTCATACTGTGTTTGATCATTATTAATTCCAATTTCTTGTGTTGTCTCCGCCGATTCACTAGTTCTGTCTAAATCTTGGTCCACATCTATTGTCGTTAGTTTTGTTTTGGAATTATCAGAAGAAATCACCTCACCGATTTCATTTTTCTCATCGTTTTCAATTGCAATATCAACATTTTTGAGTGATAATTTTTCTGATTCACCAATATTCGATGTTCCGATTGTTGATGAAATATTGGCTTTTTCTTCATTTTTCTTAAGTTTCGGTTTCGTTTTTTTGGTGTGCAAAGAGTCTTTGGCGTTTTCTGAAAGTTTCATATCAATCTCGGTTTCTAATTTTTTATCTTTTTCTCGAAGATTTTCTGTTAAAGATAGAACTTCCAACGAATCGCTTTCTGTAGATGTTTGATTTTTATTTTTCTCAGCCGTTTCATTTTGAGAAGCATTGTCGAATTCCAATTGTTTTGTTATCAAGTTCATTGAATCCACATCTTTGTTTTTGTTCGATAAATTATTAGAAACTTCAAGATCTTCAGATCCTTTGACCAAATCAGTTTCAGTTGTTTGAACATCCAAAGAATCTTTGAGTTTATCATTATTTATTGATTTTGTTGTTTCCGATTCCTCATCATGTTCTGAAATGATATGTTCTGAATTAGTCACCGCCAACACATCTGAAGATTTTTTGTCTCCAACAATTTTCGAGGCTGACTTTTTCTGTGGTTTCTTTTTCTTGGTTTCTTCCAAGCTCACAGACTTTTCATCGACAAGATCTATTTGGCCAAATGTCGAAATTTCAATCTCGTTTTTATTCATAACATCTTCGGACTGTTCAATATTCAAAATAACTTTATCGATCTCACTCTTTGGGATATTTTCCAGAGCTGATAATTCACTTTCGTTCTTTGGACTCAAAACTTTGTTGGTATCAATAACATCGAGGGAATCAGTTTCTTTTGTTGATTCATTGAATTGTTTTTCGGCTGCACCATTAGCATCCTTCTTCTTTTTCTTTCGAATATTCGATGTTTTTTCTCCATAACTTGTGGTTTCTCCTGGTTTGTTTTCCAGTGAAGTTGAGGCATGTTCCGATTCCTCTGATTTTTCGAAATCTTCAGAAGCTATTCCAACAGCCAAACTATCCTTTTCTGACTCATCTTTATTTGTCAAACTTGCTGATTCAGATTCGTCTGATTTTTCCAAATGTTTTTTATCAGAAATAATGTTCAATTGATCAGATTCTTTTGCATCAATATCGAATTTTCTCTCGGTCATTTCTTCCGTTTCCAGCATTTTATCAAGTTCAGATGTTAAACTTTTATCAGCATAACTTGTTTTTGTTTTTTTAATAGGCGATGGATGTTTTAGACTTGTTTGAACTGCATCTTCTTCGTCCTTCTTGTTCAATTTTTGATTTTTGGTAGTGATGGAGAGATTTGCATCAGAATCATTAATATTTTCTGATTGAGTTGTTTCAACATTCGCTTTTGATGGAACTTTCTTTTTCTTGATTTTCAAATTCTTCTCCTCATATGATGTTTTTTCATCTTCAATTCTCTCATCGCCGGTCAAAGAGGCTTCTTCGAATTCGTCTGATCTTGTCAATTTCTTTTTCATTCCACGAATAGCCAATCGATCATTTTCGAGTTGTTTTTCGGGAATAATATCATCTACAGATTCTTGTTTTGCGGATGCATCAAAACTAACATGACGAGTTCTTGTTGTTAGTGAAGTTTTATCGTGATTGTTGACAGCAACAGCATGATCGGATGAACCATTTGAACTTTCTTTTGATTCTAATTCTGCACTGATTTGTGTGACTGCCATTGCTGAAGAATCTGTGTTTTTCGATGGAATAACATTCGAGATTGATTTATCTTCTTTTTTTGTTGATTTTTTCTTGGATTTCAAGGTGACTTCAGAGAATGAATCATCGGTTGAAGTTGGAATTCCAAAACTTCCAGACGTTTCAATATCTCCATCGAATTCTTGAGATTTGTTTGAATTCAAAGTAATTTCAGAGAAAGATGTGATTTCTGCTAGTTTCGGAGCTTTGTTCACTTCAGTATCCTCATGTTGATTAATAGATTTTGATTTCTTCGATTTGAGTGTGACTTCTGAAAAGTTGTCAGCATCAGAGTTAGACAAAGAAGTTTCATGAATAATTTCTTCGTTTTCTTCTTTTCCAGATGATTTTTTCGCATTCAAAGTTATATCTGATAATGATTGTTGTTCATTTTGTTTTTCAGTGTTTGACAATTCGGTTTCTTCATTTTCTTGTTTTTTATTCTTCAAAGATTTTTTGGTTGTTTTTATTTCCATTTTATCATCATCATGTTCTTTTTCGGATATTGAATGTGTTGTTTCAGCTTCTTCTTGTTTTTTCTTTCTTTTTTTCGTTGAATCTTGAACTGCCATCGAGAATTTTTCCTTGTTTTTCTCATCATCGCCAAACCTTTTTTGGGCGTCTTGATTTTCATTTTCATTTTCCAATTTGATATTTTTATCAATGATATTCAAATTATCTTTCTCTTCATTACTTGCATCAATTTCTCCGGAAGTTTGAGCTAGATTTTCATGTTTTGAAATATTTTCGTTTGCTTGAGTGATTGCTAAACTTGTCTCATCATTTACCGAATCAATATTCCCAAGAGAAACATTTTCATCTTTGTTTTGTTTTGATTTTATATTTTTGTTGATGGTTCTTATCGAAATGGCATCTCCATCTTTATTATCTTCAGTTTTCGTTAATTCAACAGATTCTTCAGCAACACCTTTTTTGATTATTTTCTTCTTCAAAGTTTGCGATGCCAATGTAGTAGATTCCGCGGTTTGTTCATCAATGTTTTTTGAAACTTCAAGTTCATCAGTGGAATTTTCAAGACTTTTGTTCAAATCAATAACTTCCAAATAGTTTCTCAGATCTTTCTCAGATATATTTTCCAAAACATCAGCTTCTTCTTCCAATTTTTCTTCAACAACATCAGCGTCAACATCAGATTCTCGAATATTCAAACTTCTTGTCAAACTCTTTCTATTCGATTTTTTCATTTGTTTCTCAGTGTGTCCAGATTCTTCAGGTGAATTGAAAGTTGAATCGATATTGGTGTTTTCTTCAGTCTTTGGTCTTGTATTTTTATCATCTTGCTCTTTTTCTTGGCCATCTTCACTCTCTGAAAAATCAATTTTCAGAAAAAAATAGAATAAAAAAATAAGAAGTCAAGTACCTTTGCGATCTTTTCGTTTTTCAGCATCATTTTTGTCGGTAGACTTTTTAGCGGTAACTGTAAAAATAAAAATGTATCAATTCTTGTTGACCCCTCCCACCCAAAAACAGAAAAAAAACTACCTGCTGACACAGAAAACCTGAAATTATTTTTTAAAACTTTTTTCATAGCATGCAATACAAACACAAACATGCAATTCAGATTCAGAATCTAAATCAGATTTTTCGTAGTCAAACTCACGACTTTGCTCATCTTCTTCAACTGATTGTTGATCTGAAAGATAGAAAAAGTGATAAAAGGATTTGTGCGAGAAATGCGTATTGATGGAACACGTGTTGACACATACTTAACAACTCTAAATTCTTCTTGTCAAGCAGGACTTGTGTACGAGAGTAGAAATTGGAAAAAAGAAGAAGAAGAAGAAACTATTTTGTTACAAAAAAAGAGAGAGATGAAAAAATGGATTTTTGAAAAATTGTAGTATTTACTAGTAAAACATAAGGTGTTGTATCGATTTTTTCTTGAAAATTACCGCCGGATGATTTTGTTTGCATTGTTGTTGACTTTTTCTTGATTTATATTATTATATGAAATTTCTGTTCTCTGCGAAGATTTCGGGAGAATTTTTGATGTTTGAGCATTTTATCAGACTAGAAAAAATTTAATTTTTTCAGAGGAAAAAATTCATTTCGAAAAATGCAGAATTCTGTATAAAAACTATGTTTCAAAAATATAATTAACAAGGAAAGGTTTTCAATGTTCCCCCAAGGAAAAAATCGAGAGTATATGGAATTTTGAGGGTTCCCATGGGTAAGAAAAACCCTAACGGGAATAAGGAGAAAAATGCCTTGTTTTAGAAAATTTTGGTGTTATTGATTTTTGCGATGAAATTTTTTAGAAAAATCGAAACTTTTTTTCAAAATTGATGAAAAAAGTCAGTCTAAAAATCCATTTGTAGCGCAAACGGCGTACTTTAATATTACTTCCACTAAAATTAGGAATAAAATAATTTTGGTCCCAAAAGTCCACTAAATCAAAAATCCAGTTTGAAAAATTCATAGAAAATCAACGTTTTCGTTGTGAAGGAGAAGTTTGTGTGAATCGAGACTATGATTTTTGGATTCTACGGACCAAATTACGTCTGTTGACCGTCATAAATTTTTCAAGTTCCGTTCATTTGAAAATGGAAAAAATTATTTTTTGTGTTTTTTGGTGACCATTTGATCAGAAAAACCCCGACTGAAAAAACCAAATTTCAAAAAATGTCTAATTTTTTGATAAAAAGTTTCACAAACACGTAATCGACCATTCTGAACAACTTCCACGACTCAAAAGTTCATGAAATAGATTCAAAATCGAGTTACAGATGCTCTAAAAATCAAAAAATGGTGTAAAAATCGACCTAAAATACATTTTTTCTCGAGAATAAGGCATTTTTCTCCTTATTCCCGTTAGGGTTTTTCTTACCCACGGGAACCCTCAACATTCCACATACTCTCGATTTTTTCCATGGGGGAACATTGAAAACCATTCCTTGTAAGTGTTTTTGAGAATGAAAAAATCATGAGCTCGAACTAATTTTTTTTTTGAAACCTGGTTTTTGAATCTTGAAATAATTGCTCATATTCAAAAAAAACATCTGGATTTTTTCGTTGAAATTCCATGTTGCTCAAAAACAACAAAAACAGAGCGTGAGAAAATCAAATTTGAGAAAAATAAATAAACAATGCTATGGAATTATTCACAATTAAAAAAAATCTTATATATCAAAACTACTCGGTCAGAAAACGGCGGGGTCGCTACCGATCGGAGCGGAGTCGCTACACGTTTTTTGTTCCCCGAAACGTGTAGCGACTCCGCCCCGATTGGTAGCGACCCCGCCGTTTTCTGACCGAGTAATAATTTTGCTCAATCAATATTTTGCAGAAACCTTATAAATCTGACTTTGTATAAAATAACACATTTTTATGGATCAAGAGATACAAAGAACATAAATCGCAAGAATGTCAAGTGCTTCACCACAATTGAAAATTTCTCGTGTTTTTGCATTCTCTGAACACACATACACTTGAACATCAGAAATTATTATATCAAATTTTTCGTGAAAATTCAGTAATTTTGTCAGAATTTTGTAAGCAAAAAAAAGTTTCGTGATTTTTGGTGTGTTTGTTGTTATGAGATGTCGTTGAGCAAACATATCTAATATCTATTTGGATGTGTGAAACAATTCAGACAGAAAAAATGAAAAAGAAAATATTGAACAACAACTAAATAAAATAATATAATGAATTATGAGGAATTCTTGAAATGAGGAATAATGAGATATAGAATACAATAAATGAATGAGAGGACGAACGAAACTAAACTAAACAGGCGGCTTTGCGAGATAGATAATGTCAATATTGCGCGGGGGCGACGATCTTTTTTGCGAAATGAAAAATATGAAAGAGAGGAATCTTGTAGCAGTGTCTGTAGTAGTGATCAGCAAATAAATAATAATAGGCACCCAATAAAAAATAACAACTAACCTTCGGCATTCTTTGTAGTTATTTCAATTGTTTCACTTGGTTCACCTTCTCCAGCTGCATTTATTGCGGTCACACGGAACACATAATCAGTTTCAGAGAATAATCCAGTGATTGTTGCTTTGGTGTCTGAAATGGTGCATGAGTTTCGCCATCTTGAAGATTCGCCCGATTTTCTTTCAACAAAATATTCAATGACTTCTCCTCCTGAAAATTGGAAAATTATTGAAACTGTAATTGGAGAGCTAGAATTAGAAATGAAGCTAATCTTGAATTTTAGTGATCCTTTTTAAGTAAAAATAATTATTCTTAGGGCGATTGAACTTCTAATTGTAAGGTAAGCTTCATTTCTGGTTTATCCTCTCAAACTAACCATTAATGTTTTGAGGTTGTTGCCATTTTAATGTTATTTGATCTTCGGAACATTCCACAATTTCTAATTTTACGGGTTTGCTTGGAACATCAATGATAGAAATAGGAATAACCAATTCATCATTGCTATCCGAGTTTTCGATGCGAATTTTGATTTCTCCACTATCGGAAACTTTAACTCGTTTCATCCGAATTGAAATGATATCATCATAATCTGTAACATCAGCTCGAACGCGAAGATTTTCATTGTTATGAAGAAGTTCAACTTTGGTTGGTCGGGGATAACCTTCGAATTTCAAACTGATATCCAGATTCTTGTCAGCAATGATTGATTGAGGAAGTTTGGAATCAATATTGATTTTACATGGAATTTTAATATCGAGTCGAGCGAAATTTGATTTTTGTTCATTATCAAATACGGCGTAGATATCTCCAATATCTTTTTCATCAATATTTTTTATGGTTAAAACTGATGAATCGTCTGTTGTTTCAACTGATGTTTTACCATAGACAATTCGAATTTCGCGATCACCACGCATCCATTTAACATAAATTGGTTTTTTCGAATATCTCACACTAAATTTGACCTCATCGGAAATTGAAGTTACGGTAACTGGTTGTGGATGAGATGTGAAAACTGAATCCGGAACAATTTCTTCTTCTTCTTCAGTTTTAAGTTTGATAGTTGAAGATGTTTCAGAATCTTCTTGTGTTTCAGCCGCACTTTCTTGTTGAGGTAGTTTGATATCGGCATCGGTTTGAACATCTTCCACTTTTTTCGCTTTTTTAACTTTCTTCACAATTGATTTTCTTCGGGGTTCTTCCGGTTTCTCATCAGTTTTTTCGTCGACAGAATCAGATTTGAGTTTGATAGTAGCAGATTCAGATTGTTCTTTGGTATCTTCAGTTATTTTCGAATCCGATTTTATAGTTACACTTGATTCAACATCTGATGTTTTATCCTCAGCCGATTCAATTTCTTCAGAAACCTTTTTGATTTTCTTCGTATCCTTTTTGACCACAGTTTTTTCTTCCAATTTATATTCTGATGGTTTATCAAGTGTTTTAGATTTTTCCTCTTCATTTTTCTTGCTTTTTGTTTCATCTTGTTTGACAGCGATTTCAGAGTCTCCACTCAATTTATTTTCGGAAACTTTTTCCGATTCAGCTTTTGATGATTTCTTCAATTTTTTCTCCGGAGTTTTCTTGGATTCTACTTCTGTTTGAATTTTTGGCTCTTCATCCAAATTTCGATCAACTGTCACTTCAGGTTTCTTCGATGGTTCAATCTTCGAATCAGTTACCTCTGGGATTTTCTTGGCCTTTTCTTTTTCTGTCGCAACTTTAGATACTTCAGAAGGTTTGGAAACAGTATCTTTAGGCTTGGGTTCGTCTTTCACAATGTCAGATTTAGAAACTTTTCTCAATTTCTTATCTGGTGTTTTCTCAACTTCAGACGTTTCCTTGTTCGCAGTAACTTCGGCTTCTTTGATAACCTTTGCTTCAGTAATCTTTTCTTCATTCTTATCTGATGAAATTGTAGATTTTTTCTCTTTTTCCTTTGGCTCATCTTTCACCGCATCTATTTTTTTCATCTTCTTTGCAGAAGTATCTGATTTTGTTGGCACCTCAGGTTCAGAAACTTTACTAATTTCCTTCTTTTGAGCTTGAACTTCAGATTCCTTTTCATCAACAATTGTGATCTTTGTATCCTCTTTCACAGATTGTTTTTCGGAGTCCTTTATTGAGTCAACTTTCGAAGCTCTTCTCAACTTCTTTTCTGTTGTCTCCTTAATTTTCGGCTCATCTATTTTAGCAGAAACTTCAGGTTCTTTTGTTGTCTTTACTTCACTGAATTTTTCTTTTGGAGTTTTCTCGATCTTCGTTTCATCTTTTCCTGATAAAACTGTCGATTTTTTCTCCGCCTCTGATGGTTTTCCAGATTTTTCATCCAGCGCCTTCTCAGAAGTTTGTTGAATTTTTTTCTCATCATTAACCACTGGTGTTCCAGATGTTTTCTCTGCGTCGGATTTAGAACCTCTTCTCAGATTCTTCTCCGGAGTTTTCTCAATTTTCAAATCTTCTGCAGGGATTACAGGTGCCTTTGAATCCTTTTCATCAATCTTCTTTAATTTTGTATCATCTTTTTCAGCAAGAACTTCAGAATCTTTGCTGGATTTCTTCTTCGGTGTTTTGTCTTGAGTTTTGGACTTATCATCCAATTTGTTCTCAACAATTGTTTCAGTCTCAGATTCTTTTTGTTTAACTTCAACTTCTAATATCTCATCATTGGATTTCTTCACTGAATCAGTCTTCGATTTGTCTTCAGTAACATCTTGATCTTTACTTCCATCCTGCACAGGAGAAACTTCCTCTTTTTTCTCTGATTTGGGTTTGGTCGGTTTTTTAAACTTCTTTTCTGCAATTTTCTCCACCGATGCTTCATCTTTTACAGCTGGTTCTTTCATTGATTTTTCTAATTGAGCTTCAGGAACTTCATGAATAACTTCCTCATTGTTAACTAAAGTTTCGTCTGGCTTCTTTTCGGTGTCAGTCTTCGCAACTTTTTTCAATTTCTTTCCTGAAACTTTCTTTGATTCAACTTCGATTGGAACCACTGCTTCAACACTCTCAGAATCCGCAATGACTTTTTGATCGTCAGGTTCATGCTCATTCTCTATTGTCACAGATGTGACATCACATGAAACTTCGACAGATTCAGTTTCAGTTGCAATTCTCTTAGGTTTCTTTTTGATTTTCTTCTCTTGTTTCTTCTCTGGTTCTTGATCAACAATGATTTCAGAAGTGACTTCGGCATCGATTGAAACATCAATTGGTTCAGTTTTTTCTTGTAACTCTTGAGTTTCATTGCGTTTTTCAAAATCAAAAGTTTCTTCTTGATCATAATCTAATGTATCCACTTCGATTATATCACTTGGTGCACCTTCACCAAAGCCATTAACAGCAACAATTCGGAATGCGTAGAATTCATTTGGTACAAGATCAACTGCAGTGTATTTCAGGTCTTGAACATGTCCAATATTTCTCCATCTTCGACTCTCTGTTGATCTTCTTTGTACAATATAATGTAGAATATCCGAATCACCAGAATGTGGAGGAATCCATTGGAATGATGCTGAAACATCAGTCAAATGAATCAACTGTGCTTTTCTTGGTTTCAAAGGAGTATCAACTAGTGAAATATCCAATGTGGTTTCGTCTTTTCCATATTTGTTTTCAAGCACAATTGTATATTCTCCTCCTTCTCGCTTATTCAGCTTTGGAATATACAAAGAGACAATGTTATCATAGACTTCATATTTCACATCGAATGATACGGGTTCACCCTTCAAAAGGATCTTGAGCCTTGGAGCAGGAGATCCAGTGAAATTGAATTTATATGAGAATGATTTTCCAGCCTGATGAGTGATTGCTTTTTGAAGTCTGAAAAAAATTAGTTTGATTTTTTTTTAATTCCCGAATAAGCATTTACACTTTAATTTTATGGGGTGATTCAGGTCGAAAAAAAAACTAAAAAAAAAAGTTTTTTTTTAAATAAAATTTCGATTCAGCCAATGTCAAAAAACGATATTTTTTCCTATTTTTCGACATTTTTAAACATTTTTTTTTCACTGAAACATTTTCGCTCTCTCTAGGATTACTGTAGAAAACAATGTGTGCATGCATTTTAAATGACGCGCAGTTGTTTTTATTTTTCTCTTTTTGGGCGGTCGGCTTTTTTTCTGTTTTTTCTGTGTTTTTCGTGGATTTTAAGTGTTTTTCTCGCTAAAATAGAAGTAAATGTTTGAAACAAACAGGAATTTCATCTCTTTACATGTTACTCTCTGTCGGCTAGGAAGTAGAATTTTCGGCTCTATCATGAGGTGATTCAGGTCGAAAAAAAACTAAAAAAAAACGTTTTTTAACAAAAATTTTCGATTCAGCAAATATCTATCAAAAACTATTTTTTCACTGCTAGGACTACTGTAGAAAACAAAGTGTGCATGCATTTTATATGACGCGCAGTCATTTTTATTTTTCTCTTTTTGGGCGGTCGGCTTTTTTTCTGCGTTTTTCGTGGATTTTAAGTGTTTTTCTCGCTAAAATAGAAGTAAATGTTTGAAACAAACAGGAATTTCATCTCTTTACATGTTATGGGGTGATTCAGGTCGAAAAAAAACTAAAAAAAAAACGTTTTTTCTACACTAATTTTTTTTTGTAAAAAAACGTTTTTATTTTAAGTTTTTTTCGACCTGATTCAGCTTACAGATCTGATCTTCAATATAGTATTTACTAAAATTCTCCTACATTTTTTGACTCGATCAATAAACTCCTTGTATATAAATTTATAAAAACTCCTTGTATATAAATTTTTTTATTTGAAAGTACGTCTTCTTCCTCTCACTAATTCTCTCTCCATTCTCTATGCTCTCTCATTTACCATCTCTATTTTTTTTGGTGGTGCGTCTATTTACTGGCGACTAACTTTCTTATATATTAAACGGTGTGCCTGTCCGCTAGACCTACTTTTGTGCCCTAGATTATTCGACGTGAATCATTTTGCTCATTTCTGATTTTTAAAAACGTTCGGATTGTGGCCTTAATTTTTCAAAATGTATCGTGAGTTTACTTGAAGAAAGGTGTGAATATTGGAAAGCTCTGAAGGTAATAGACCTAAGATTGTAGTGAGATGATTATTTTTGGTTTCAGCTTTGTATTTATAAAATTTAAAGTTTATAGAATCTCGTTTTTCGTGATTATTATACTCCAACTATGTTTGATAAATAAATTTTAAATCACAAAAAACTAGAGATTATATAGATTTCAAATTTTATCCAAAACTGAAACCGAAAATAATCATGTCACAACAAGTCTATTCCCTTCAGAGCTTTCCAATATGCACACCTTTCTTCAAGTAAACTCACGATTATTTGTTATTTTTCAACTAAAACACCGCGAAATTATTTTTTTTGTTAAATTAAAAAAATTCCTAACCTAGTCCCGCAATTTTTTTTTAAATCACTGTGGATAGATCACGCGCGATTTCACTCTCTTTTTGTCTCCTCTCTCTCGTTTGGACGCCAATATTTTGGAATATCGTTTTGAATCAATAAAATACAACCAAAAGTTTCATTAAATTGAAAATATTTTTCAGATTGGCCGTGAATGAAAATATTCGAGATGATTTTACATCAATTTTGAGCGAGATGACAATCGAAATTTCAAAGGTTAGTTCTTTTTTTGGGTTCGATTGAGTAGTAATGTTTTAGTCTGAGGGAGTTCTGATTTGCATTTGAATCGAGGATGCTTTTGAAAGGAAGTTTTAGAATATTTTTAAAACTTTGAGGTCGGGAGAGATAATATTTCTTTTTTTTTTTTGAAATATGAAATAGGCATTTGTTGTTTCTAAAAGTTGTTAGAACTTTGAGACAAGACGGGGGATATATTGGGTTTTTTGTGGATATGGACAAGTATCTTGGGGAAAAATGATTTAAAAATGAAAAAAAGGCATTTCATCAAAAATTCGCTTGATGATAGTAAAAATAAAGCTGAAATTATGTTTTATATTTTTATTTTTTTGAAGTTTGTTTTTGTTATGTGATTTTTTATGACTTGATTTTTTTCTCAAACGGTGTAAAATACAAATCGATTTGAATCTTGCACTGGTTGAGGTCATCAACCAATTTTTCGAAATAATTCACAGAATATCTAGTTTTTTGTGATATGTATAGTCAAACTATATCAATTGCAAGAGATATAATGAGTTCAATAAACAAAATTCAATTTTTAGCTCATAAACGAGAATGCCGAAAAAAAGAACGTGTCTTGAATAACGTGTTCTGAATGACGAGTTCGAGTATGCCACGAGATGCCTTGTTTATGTCGCTCATTAATTTTTCTGATCGAGATTAGAAACGGTGGTTTTCTAATCTATATTTATCTAACTTCTATTCTAAAAGTGAGAACTGGCAGAAAGCTGAATGACGCGGTTAGCAAGGTATGGTTTTATGAAAGGACACTTAGAGGGTAGAAGTAAATTAGGCTCCGATCTTACTGGTGGATGGGGCCATACATCGCAATCTTCCCCTCTGAACCTCAAAGTGATACACCCTATTTCAAAAAAAAATTCGCGAGTGATACACCCTAATTTTTGTCTGGAAGGCGAAAGCCTTCCATTAAAAAAAATTTTTTTTGTTCTCAAAAAAAAATTTAAAAATTTTGCAACACCATTGCTCTTGGCAGGAATCGATCCAGCGACTTTCAGCGTTATGAGCTCGAGCCCTAACCACTGCGCCAAGCTTGCACTTTTCTTCCCATTCTTCTTTTTTAAAGATATGATTGGTGAGATGAGAGATAGAAAAGAGAAGAGATAATCAGCTTGAAGAAAAATTTGCATATTTTCAGTCTGACAATTGTCAAAATAATACTTGAACGAGTAAAAGTTGAAACATGAAACTTGGCACACATAAAATTAAGCGTATTCTGAAGGATATTGAACAATAAAATCGGAGGGGCAGACCCTAGAACTCAAGGTGCACACCCTGTCCACTGAAGAGGCCTTTTTTGACTAGTTTAGGGGACCGGGTATGCACCTCACTTCTGAGTCATTATTTCGTGTAGAACTTTTTAGAACTTTATAGTAGAGGAAATTTGCTAACTTTCCATTCAAAAATATTCTAGAAAACCTTACTAAAATGTCATTTCCTTGAGGGGTGAAAATGTGCATTTTTTACAAAAAAATTTTTTTTCGAAATTGAAGGAAATTCAAGATTTGATTTTCGTTTGTTCTTTAAATCAAACTACTGACTTAATTTGAGCCACTGAACAACGTGGTGGCCATCAATTTTTGATTTCCTCGATGGTCTCGAGTCGAAGATCGAGAGAAACATCCGAATTCCATCAATGTCAAAATCATACAAAATACATCGCGTTTCGATTCAATAATGATGTTTAGGATTAGGCATGCTCAAATCGAAGTGTTTTATCGAAAATCCAATAATAATATGCCATGAAAATCGATTTTTTGGGTCATAACAATTTTTCTAGATGGTCTCACTGGAACTATCGGAATAGATCTCATAATGAATGAAAATGTAGTATCAGAGTTGGAATTAATAGGTGAAATATATATATATTAAGGCATAGGCTGAGTAAACTACTATTTGTGGCAAAATTGAAGTTTTCAAGTTAGTTTTAAAAAAACTGAAAATTTTCAGAATCAGCTTTAATGATCTGAAAGGCCACCACTAAAAAAGTTTCAGAAAATATCTCAGAATCGTGTGCACTACAGACCCAAATAGCTCAAAAAAATTTGTGCCTGATTTGAAAAAGGTTAAGTGGTTAATAGCAAAAATCAAAAGTATCCATCTTTTTGGCAATTACTGTAACTCGTTTTGGAAAAGTTTCTGGTAGTATTTGAGGCCACCACGTTGGTCAGTGGCTTAAATTAAGTCAGTAGTTTGATTTAAAGAACAAACGAAAATCAAATCTTGAATTTCCTTCAATTTCGAAAAAAATTTTTTTTGTAAAAAATGCACATTTTCACCCCTCAAGGAAATGACATTTTAGTAAGGTTTTCTAGAATATTTTTGAATGGAAAGTTAGCAAATTTCCTCTAATATAAAGTTCTAAACAGTTCTACACGAAATAATGACTCAGAAGTGAGGTGCATACCCGGTCCCCTAAACTAGTCAAAAAAGGCCTCTTCAGTGGACCGGGTGTGCACCTTGAGTTCTAGGGTCTGCCCCTCCGATTTTATTGTTCAATATCCTTCAGAATACGCTTAATTTTATGTGTGCCAAGTTTCATGTTTCAACTTTTACTCGTTCAAGTATTATTTTGACAATTGTCAGACTGAAAATATGCAAATTTTCTTCAAGCTGATTATCTCTTCTCTTTTCTATCTCTCATCTCACCAATCATATCTTTAAAAAAGAAGAATGGGAAGAAAAGTGCAAGCTTGGCGCAGTGGTTAGGGCTCGAGCTTATAACGCTGAAAGTCGCTGGATCGATTCCTGCCAAGAGCAATGGTGTTGCAAAATTTTTAATTTTTTTTTTGAGAACAAACAAAATTTTTTTTTAATGGAAGGCTTGCGCCTTCCATACAAAAATTGAACCTCAGTGATACACCCCCTCAATTTAGAAAAATTGCAAAGTGATAGACCCTAATGGCCCCTGCAGGGGGAGCGATGCGATCTATGGGATGGGGGGCTAATCTACACTGGGTAGGATTTTCTTTATTTGTGTACGACACTGGGGGCCGATCTACATTGACGCGTTTTTGCCGGTTAACTTACTTATTGGTTATGATTGGTGGAGCTGGTCCAGATAATTGAGCGGGTTGACTTCCAATCTTACCATCGATAAGCACGTGATATTTTCCCTTCATTTGTGGTAAGAAACGATTCAATGACAGAGTTGTTGTTTTTTCAACTGTTTCAATTACGACATCATCAGTGTTTTCAATAATCATACCATTGCAGAACCATTTCGCTTCGCTTATATCTTTTGATGTTTGACATTTCAAAACGATCAAAGAATCAAAGTTTTCAATTGATTGAGAAATAGGATGAATAATAATGGATTGTTCGTCCGTTGGTAATGTTATAGTGAAAGAAACCTCATCTTTGGATGATAAGTTACTTTCAGCTTCTCCAATTTCTTCAGCTTTTCTGATTTGGTCTTTAGGCATTGAAATATCTTTTGATACTTCGTCTATGACTGTCGGCGGTGGGAAAACATTGACTCCGTCAGTATCATCAATATTACTCAAACTGACATCACATTCAATAGATTGGCTATCATCTTCTTCGCTTTCATATTCTTCCATAATGCTCAATTCCATTTGATCATAGTCATAGAAATTGAGATCAACAAGAGCATCTGTATGGATTGATTCTTCGCCTGCTTCGATATCCACGTCCACAAAAATGAGACTACTTCCTGCAAAACGAGTTTTATATTTTTCTTTCGACAAACATTACCTGAATTTGTTCGTTTTCTTTCTAACCCTGATACTTCTGGTTGTAAATGCGTTGTTTTATCATCTTGCTCGGTTTCTTTTACTGCTATTTTCTCCTTCCGGTGTGTCTTTTTCTTCTTTTTCAATGTTTTCTTTGGTTTGGGACTTGATATAGACAATCCATCGACTACATCAGTGAGCAAACAATCTATAATCACAGGGATTACAATGTAACTTGGAAAATGATCAGTATAAGTTTTTTTTGAGAAAAAGTATGGCCTTTCCCAGAAAGAAAAAGTCTAGAAGGTTTTGGTATACCGAATATGATCTTTGAGGTATCTTTGATTTCTTGTCACCCCCCTCCCCCTTTATAAATATTAATTAATGTTAAAACTTACTCTCATCAAGTCTACTAGGCCTTTCTGGATCTTTAGATGAAGATTTCTCGAAAATTATACCGATTCCTATTTTGTCTGTTCTTTGTTTGACGAAGGACTGAAATTTTTTCAAAATAATTCTGTGGAGAACTGAATTAGACTTACTGCATTACATACGACTTCGAGAACATATGGTTGTTCGGTGGATAGTTCACAGCATAATTTTGGAGAAATATAAAAAATAGATGATGATGATTTTTCTTTCGAATTCAAAGATATATCTATGGAAACAACATTCTCCTCTTTTTTCTTTGATTTTTTATCACCAGCTTGTTTCCCTTGGCCGTCCACTACGAGTGTTTTCTTCTCAACAACTTTTTCACCCGCATCAGGATTGGCTGCATTTTCGAGTTCCATTTTATTTCTGGTGTTTTTTTCCGCCTTGCTTTGTTCGATATTTGGCTCTCCAGGTTTAGCATCTTCTTTGACCTCGGAAACTTTAACTGGTTTTTTATCATTAGGTTGGACAGTATTTTCAACAGAATCCGATTTCTCAGTTTTTTTCTTCACTAATTTTTTGGTTGCCTTTTCCGCATTGTCTGCTTTAGCTTCGGTTTCTAATTTATCTTTAGCATCCTTATCTGCCTTCAGCTTCAAATCCTTTGCAAGTTTCTCTTGAGCATCTTTCTCTGCCTTTTGTTTTTTGGCCAAACTTTCCAACTCAGTTTTCTTCTTAGCTTCGGCTTCTAACTTATCTTGAGCATCCTTATCTGCCTTCAGCTTCAAATCCTTCGCAAGTTTCTCTTGAGCATCTTTCTCTGCCTTCTGTTTTTTGGCCAAACTTTCCAACTCAGTTTTCTTCTTAGCTTCGGCTTCTAATTTATCTTTAGCATCCTTATCTGCCTTCAGCTTCAAATCCTTCGCAAGTTTCTCTTGAGCATCTTTCTCTGCCTTTTGTTTTTTGGCCAAACTTTCCAACTCAGCTTTCTTCTTAGCTTCGGCTTCTAACTTATCTTGAGCATCCTTATCTGCCTTCTGTTTTTTGGCCAAACTTTCCAACTCAGTTTTCTTCTTAGCTTCGGCTTCTAATTTATCTTGAGCATCTTTCTCTGCCTTCAGCTTCAAATCCTTCGCAAGTTTCTCTTGAGCATCTTTCTCTGCCTTTTGTTTTTTGGCCAAACTTTCCAACTCAGCTTTCTTCTTAGCTTCGGCTTCTAACTTATCTTGAGCATCCTTATCTGCCTTCTGTTTTTTGGCCAAACTTTCCAACTCAGTTTTCTTCTTAGCTTCGGCTTCTAATTTATCTTTAGCATCCTTATCTGCCTTCAGCTTCAAATCCTTCGCAAGTTTCTCTTGAGCATCTTTCTCTGCCTTTTGTTTTTTGGCCAAACTTTCCAACTCAGTTTTCTTCTTAGCTTCGGCTTCTAACTTATCTTGAGCATCTTTCTCTGCCTTTTGTTTTTTGGCCAAACTTTCCAACTCAGTTTTCTTCTTAGCTTCGGCTTCTAACTTATCTTGAGCATCTTTCTCTGCCTTCTGTTTTTTGGCCAAACTTTCCAACTCAGTTTTCTTCTTAGCTTCGGCTTCTAACTTATCTTGAGCATCCTTATCTGCCTTCTGTTTTTTGGCCAAACTTTCCAACTCAGTTTTCTTCTTAGCTTCGGCTTCTAATTTATCTTTAGCATCCTTATCTGCCTTCAGCTTCAAATCCTTCGCAAGTTTCTCTTGAGCATCCTTATCTGCCTTTTGTTTTTTGGCCAAACTTTCCAACTCAGTTTGCTTCTTAGCTTCGGCTTCTAACTTATCTTGAGCATCTTTCTCTGCCTTTTGTTTTTTGGCCAAACTTTCCAACTCAGTTTTCTTCTTAGCTTCGGCTTCTAACTTATCTTGAGCATCTTTCTCTGCCTTTTGTTTTTTGGCCAAACTTTCCAACTCAACTTTCTTCTTAGCTTCGGCTTCTAACTTATCTTGAGCATCCTTATCTGCCTTCTGTTTTTTGGCCAAACTTTCCAACTCAGTTTTCTTCTTAGCTTCGGCTTCTAACTTATCTTGAGCATCTTTCTCTGCCTTCTGTTTTTTGGCCAAACTTTCCAGCTCAGTTTTCTTCTTAGCTTCGGCTTCTAACTTATCTTGAGCATCCTTATCTGCCTTCTGTTTTTTGGCCAAACTTTCCAACTCAGTTTTCTTCTTAGCTTCGGCTTCTAACTTATCTTGAGTATCCTTATCTGCCTTCTGTTTTTTGGCCAAACTTTCCAGCTCAGCTTTCTTCTTAGCTTCGGCTTCTAACTTATCTTGAGCATCCTTATCTGCCTTCTGTTTTTTGGCCAAACTTTCCAACTCAGTTTTCTTCTTAGCTTCGGCTTCTAACTTATCTTGAGCATCTTTCTCTGCCTTTTGTTTTTTGGCCAAACTTTCCAACTCAACTTTCTTCTTAGCTTCGGCTTCTAACTTATCTTGAGCATCCTTATCTGCCTTCTGTTTTTTGGCCAAACTTTCCAACTCAGTTTTCTTCTTAGCTTCGGCTTCTAACTTATCTTTAGCATCTTTCTCTGCCTTCTGTTTTTTGGCCAAACTTTCCAACTCAGTTTTCTTCTTAGCTTCGGCTTCTAACTTATCTTGAGCATCTTTCTCTGCCTTTTGTTTTTTGGCCAAACTTTCCAACTCAACTTTCTTCTTAGCTTCGGCTTCTAACTTATCTTGAGCATCCTTATCTGCCTTCTGTTTTTTGGCCAAACTTTCCAACTCAGTTTTCTTCTTAGCTTCGGCTTCTAACTTATCTTGAGCATCTTTCTCTGCCTTCTGTTTTTTGGCCAAACTTTCCAACTCAGTTTTCTTCTTAGCTTCGGCTTCTAATTTATCTTTAGCATCCTTATCTGCCTCCAGCTTCAAATCCTTTGCAAGTTTCTCTTGAGCATCTTTCTCTGCCTTCTGTTTTTTGGCCAAACTTTCCAACTCAGCTTTCTTCTTAGCTTCGGCTTCTAACTTCTCTTGAGCATCTTTCTCTGCCTTTTGTTTTTTGGCCAAACTTTCCAACTCAATTTTCTTCTTAGCTTCGGCTTCTAATTTATCTTTAGCATCCTTATCTGCCTTCAGCTTCAAATCCTTCGCAAGTTTCTCTTGAGCATCTTTCTCTGCCTTTTGTTTTTTGGCCAAACTTTCCAACTCAGCTTTCTTCTTAGCTTCGGCTTCTAACTTATCTTGAGCATCCTTATCTGCCTTCTGTTTTTTGGCCAAACTTTCCAACTCAGTTTTCTTCTTAGCTTCGGCTTCTAATTTATCTTTAGCATCCTTATCTGCCTTCAGCTTCAAATCCTTCGCAAGTTTCTCTTGAGCATCTTTCTCTGCCTTTTGTTTTTTGGCCAAACTTTCCAACTCAGCTTTCTTCTTAGCTTCGGCTTCTAACTTATCTTGAGCATCCTTATCTGCCTTCTGTTTTTTGGCCAAACTTTCCAACTCAGTTTTCTTCTTAGCTTCGGCTTCTAACTTATCTTGAGCATCTTTCTCTGCCTTTTGTTTTTTGGCCAAACTTTCCAACTCAGCTTTCTTCTTAGCTTCGGCTTCTAACTTATCTTGAGCATCCTTATCTGCCTTCTGTTTTTTGGCCAAACTTTCCAACTCAGCTTTCTTCTTAGCTTCGGCTTCTAACTTATCTTTAGCATCCTTATCTGCCTTCTGTTTTTTGGCCAAACTTTCCAACTCAGTTTTCTTCTTAGCTTCGGCTTCTAACTTATCTTGAGCATCTTTCTCTGCCTTCTGTTTTTTGGCCAAACTTTCCAACTCAGTTTTCTTCTTAGCTTCGGCTTCTAATTTATCTTGAGCATCCTTATCTGCCTTCTGTTTTTTGGCCAAACTTTCCAGCTCAGCTTTCTTCTTAGCTTCGGCTTCTAACTTATCTTTAGCATCCTTGTCTGCCTTCTGTTTTTTGGCCAAACTTTCCAACTCAGTTTTCTTCTTAGCTTCGGCTTCTAACTTATCTTGAGCATCTTTCTCTGCCTTCTGTTTTTTGGCCAAACTTTCCAACTCAGTTTTCTTCTTAGCTTCGGCTTCTAACTTATCTTGAGCATCCTTATCTGCCTTTTGTTTTTTGGCTAAACTTTCCAACTCAGTTTTCTTCTTAGCTTCGGCTTCTAATTTATCTTGAGCATCCTTATCTGCCTTTTGTTTTTTGGCCAAACTTTCCAACTCAGTTTTCTTCTTAGCTTCGGCTTCTAACTTATCTTGAGCATCCTTATCTGCCTTTTGTTTTTTGGCTAAACTTTCCAACTCAGTTTTCTTCTTAGCTTCGGCTTCTAATTTATCTTGAGCATCCTTATCTGCCTTTTGTTTTTTGGCCAAACTTTCCAACTCAGTTTTCTTCTTAGCTTCGGCTTCTAACTTATCTTGAGCATCCTTATCTGCCTTTTGTTTTTTGGCTAAACTTTCCAACTCAGTTTTCTTCTTAGCTTCGGCTTCTAATTTATCTTGAGCATCCTTATCTGCCTTTTGTTTTTTGGCCAAACTTTCCAACTCAGTTTTCTTCTTAGCTTCGGCTTCTAACTTATCTTGAGCATCTTTCTCTGCCTTCTGTTTTTTGGCCAAACTTTCCAACTCAGTTTTCTTCTTAGCTTCGGCTTCTAACTTATCTTGAGCATCCTTATCTGCCTTTTGTTTTTTGGCTAAACTTTCCAACTCAGTTTTCTTCTTAGCTTCGGCTTCTAACTTATCTTGAGCATCCTTATCTGCCTTTTGTTTTTTGGCCAAACTTTCCAACTCAGTTTTCTTCTTAGCTTCGGCTTCTAACTTATCTTTAGCATCCTTATCTGCCTTCTGTTTTTTGGCCAAACTTTCCAACTCAGCTTTCTTCTTAGCTTCGGCTTCTAATTTATCTTGAGCATCCTTATCTGCCTTCAGCTTCAAATCCTTCGCAAGTTTCTCTTGAGCATCTTTCTCTGCCTTTTGTTTTTTGGCCAAACTTTCCAACTCAGTTTTCTTCTTAGCTTCGGCTTCTAATTTATCTTTAGCATCCTTATCTGCCTTCAGCTTCAAATCCTTCGCAAGTTTCTCTTGAGCATCTTTCTCTGCCTTCTGTTTTTTGGCCAAACTTTCCAACTCAGTTTTCTTCTTAGCTTCGGCTTCTAACTTATCTTGAGCATCCTTATCTGCCTTCTGTTTTTTGGCCAAACTTTCCAACTCAGTTTTCTTCTTAGCTTCGGCTTCTAATTTATCTTGAGCATCCTTATCTGCCTTTTGTTTTTTGGCCAAACTTTCCAACTCAGTTTTCTTCTTAGCTTCGGCTTCTAACTTATCTTGAGCATCCTTATCTGCCTTCTGTTTTTTGGCCAAACTTTCCAACTCAGTTTTCTTCTTAGCTTCGGCTTCTAACTTATCTTGAGCATCCTTATCTGCCTTTTGTTTTTTGGCTAAACTTTCCAACTCAGTTTTCTTCTTAGCTTCGGCTTCTAACTTATCTTGAGCATCCTTATCTGCCTTCTGTTTTTTGGCCAAACTTTCCAACTCAGTTTTCTTCTTAGCTTCGGCTTCTAATTTATCTTGAGCATCCTTATCTGCCTTTTGTTTTTTGGCTAAACTTTCCAACTCAGTTTTCTTCTTAGCTTCGGCTTCTAACTTATCTTGAGTATCCTTATCTGCCTTTTCTTTTTTGGCTAAACTTTCCAACTCAGTTTTCTTCTTAGCTTCGGCTTCTAACTTATCTTGAGCATCCTTATCTGCCTTCTGTTTTTTGGCCAAACTTTCCAACTCAGTTTTCTTCTTAGCTTCGGCTTCTAATTTATCTTTAGCATCCTTATCTGCCTTCAGCTTCAAATCCTTCGCAAGTTTCTCTTGAGCATCTTTCTCTGCCTTTTGTTTTTTGGCCAAACTTTCCAACTCAGCTTTCTTCTTAGCTTCGGCTTCTAACTTATCTTGAGCATCCTTATCTGCCTTTTGTTTTTTGGCCAAACTTTCCAACTCAGTTTTCTTCTTAGCTTCGGCTTCTAATTTATCTTTAGCATCCTTGTCTGCCTTCTGTTTTTTGGCCAAACTTTCCAACTCAGTTTTCTTCTTAGCTTCGGCTTCTAATTTATCTTTAGCATCCTTATCTGCCTTCTGTTTTTTGGCCAAACTTTCCAACTCAGTTTTCTTCTTAGCTTCGGCTTCTAACTTATCTTGAGCATCTTTCTCTGCCTTCTGTTTTTTGGCCAAACTTTCCAACTCAGCTTTCTTCTTAGCTTCGGCTTCTAACTTATCTTGAGCATCCTTATCTGCCTTCTGTTTTTTGGCCAAACTTTCCAACTCAGTTTTCTTCTTAGCTTCGGCTTCTAACTTATCTTGAGCATCTTTCTCTGCCTTCTGTTTTTTGGCCAAACTTTCCAACTCAGTTTTCTTCTTAGCTTCGGCTTCTAACTTATCTTGAGCATCTTTCTCTGCCTTCTGTTTTTTGGCCAAACTTTCCAACTCAGTTTTCTTCTTAGCTTCGGCTTCTAATTTATCTTGAGCATCCTTATCTGCCTTCTGTTTTTTGGCCAAACTTTCCAACTCAGCTTTCTTCTTAGCTTCGGCTTCTAATTCATCTTTAGCATCCTTATCTGCCTTCTGTTTTTTGGCCAAACTTTCCAACTCAGTTTTCTTCTTAGCTTCGGCTTCTAATTTATCTTTAGCATCCTTATCTGCCTTCAGCTTCAAATCCTTCGCAAGTTTCTCTTGAGCATCTTTCTCTGCCTTTTGTTTTTTGGCCAAACTTTCCAACTCAGTTTTCTTCTTAGCTTCGGCTTCTAACTTATCTTGAACATCCTTATCTGCCTTCTGTTTTTTGGCCAAACTTTCCAACTCAGTTTTCTTCTTAGCTTCGGCTTCTAATTTATCTTTAGCATCCTTATCTGCCTTCAGCTTCAAATCCTTCGCAAGTTTCTCTTGAGCATCTTTCTCTGCCTTTTGTTTTTTGGCCAAACTTTCCAACTCAGTTTTCTTCTTAGCTTCGGCTTCTAATTCATCTTTAGCATCTTTCTCTGCCTTCTGTTTTTTGGCCAAACTTTCCAACTCAGTTTTCTTCTTAGCTTCGGCTTCTAATTTATCTTGAGCATCTTTCTCTGCCTTTTGTTTTTTGGCCAAACTTTCCAACTCAGTTTTCTTCTTAGCTTCGGCTTCTAATTCATCTTTAGCATCTTTCTCTGCCTTCTGTTTTTTGGCCAAACTTTCCAACTCAGTTTTCTTCTTAGCTTCGGCTTCTAATTTATCTTGAGCATCTTTCTCTGCCTTTTGTTTTTTGGCCAAACTTTCCAACTCAGTTTTCTTCTTAGCTTCGGCTTCTAACTTATCTTGAGCATCCTTATCTGCCTTCTGTTTTTTGGCCAAACTTTCCAACTCAGTTTTCTTCTTAGCTTCGGCTTCTAATTTATCTTTAGCATCCTTATCTGCCTTCAGCTTCAAATCCTTCGCAAGTTTCTCTTGAGCATCTTTCTCTGCCTTTTGTTTTTTGGCCAAACTTTCCAACTCAGTTTTCTTCTTAGCTTCGGCTTCTAATTTATCTTGAGCATCCTTATCTGCCTTTTGTTTTTTGGCCAAACTTTCCAACTCAGTTTTCTTCTTAGCTTCGGCTTCTAACTTATCTTGAGCATCTTTCTCTGCCTTCTGTTTTTTGGCCAAACTTTCCAACTCAGTTTTCTTCTTAGCTTCGGCTTCTAATTTATCTTGAGCATCCTTATCTGCCTTCTGTTTTTTGGCCAAACTTTCCAACTCAGCTTTCTTCTTAGCTTCGGCTTCTAATTCATCTTTAGCATCCTTATCTGCCTTCTGTTTTTTGGCCAAACTTTCCAACTCAGTTTTCTTCTTAGCTTCGGCTTCTAATTTATCTTTAGCATCCTTATCTGCCTTCAGCTTCAAATCCTTCGCAAGTTTCTCTTGAGCATCTTTCTCTGCCTTTTGTTTTTTGGCCAAACTTTCCAACTCAGCTTTCTTCTTAGCTTCGGCTTCTAATTCATCTTTAGCATCCTTATCTGCCTTCTGTTTTTTGGCCAAACTTTCCAACTCAGTTTTCTTCTTAGCTTCGGCTTCTAATTTATCTTTAGCATCCTTATCTGCCTTCAGCTTCAAATCCTTCGCAAGTTTCTCTTGAGCATCTTTCTCTGCCTTTTGTTTTTTGGCCAAACTTTCCAACTCAGTTTTCTTCTTAGCTTCGGCTTCTAATTTATCTTGAGCATCCTTATCTGCCTTCAGCTTCAAATCCTTCGCAAGTTTCTCTTGAGCATCTTTCTCTGCCTTTTGTTTTTTGGCCAAACTTTCCAACTCAGTATTCTTCTTAGCTTCGGCTTCTAATTTATCTTGAGCATCCTTATCTGCCTTTTGTTTTTTGGCTAAACTTTCCAACTCAGTTTTCTTCTTAGCTTCGGCTTCTAACTTATCTTGAGCATCTTTCTCTGCCTTCTGTTTTTTGGCCAAACTTTCCAACTCAGTTTTCTTCTTAGCTTCGGCTTCTAATTTATCTTGAGCATCCTTATCTGCCTTCAGCTTCAAATCCTTCGCAAGTTTCTCTTGAGCATCTTTCTCTGCCTTTTGTTTTTTGGCCAAACTTTCCAACTCAGTTTTCTTCTTAGCTTCGGCTTCTAATTTATCTTGAGCATCCTTATCTGCCTTCAGCTTCAAATCCTTCGCAAGTTTCTCTTGAGCATCTTTCTCTGCCTTTTGTTTTTTGGCCAAACTTTCCAACTCAGTTTTCTTCTTAGCTTCGGCTTCTAACTTATCTTGAGCATCTTTCTCTGCCTTCTGTTTTTTGGCCAAACTTTCCAACTCAGTTTTCTTCTTAGCTTCGGCTTCTAATTTATCTTGAGCATCCTTATCTGCCTTCAGCTTCAAATCCTTCGCAAGTTTCTCTTGAGCATCTTTCTCTGCCTTTTGTTTTTTGGCCAAACTTTCCAACTCAGTTTTCTTCTTAGCTTCGGCTTCTAATTTATCTTGAGCATCCTTATCTGCCTTTTGTTTTTTGGCCAAACTTTCCAACTCAGTTTTCTTCTTAGCTTCGGCTTCTAACTTATCTTGAGCATCTTTCTCTGCCTTCTGTTTTTTGGCCAAACTTTCCAACTCAGTTTTCTTCTTAGCTTCGGCTTCTAATTTATCTTGAGCATCCTTATCTGCCTTCTGTTTTTTGGCCAAACTTTCCAACTCAGCTTTCTTCTTAGCTTCGGCTTCTAATTCATCTTTAGCATCCTTATCTGCCTTCTGTTTTTTGGCCAAACTTTCCAACTCAGTTTTCTTCTTAGCTTCGGCTTCTAATTTATCTTTAGCATCCTTATCTGCCTTCAGCTTCAAATCCTTCGCAAGTTTCTCTTGAGCATCTTTCTCTGCCTTTTGTTTTTTGGCCAAACTTTCCAACTCAGCTTTCTTCTTAGCTTCGGCTTCTAATTCATCTTTAGCATCCTTATCTGCCTTCTGTTTTTTGGCCAAACTTTCCAACTCAGTTTTCTTCTTAGCTTCGGCTTCTAATTTATCTTTAGCATCCTTATCTGCCTTCAGCTTCAAATCCTTCGCAAGTTTCTCTTGAGCATCTTTCTCTGCCTTTTGTTTTTTGGCCAAACTTTCCAACTCAGTTTTCTTCTTAGCTTCGGCTTCTAATTTATCTTGAGCATCCTTATCTGCCTTCAGCTTCAAATCCTTCGCAAGTTTCTCTTGAGCATCTTTCTCTGCCTTTTGTTTTTTGGCCAAACTTTCCAACTCAGTTTTCTTCTTAGCTTCGGCTTCTAATTTATCTTGAGCATCCTTATCTGCCTTTTGTTTTTTGGCTAAACTTTCCAACTCAGTTTTCTTCTTAGCTTCGGCTTCTAACTTATCTTGAGCATCTTTCTCTGCCTTCTGTTTTTTGGCCAAACTTTCCAACTCAGTTTTCTTCTTAGCTTCGGCTTCTAATTTATCTTGAGCATCCTTATCTGCCTTCAGCTTCAAATCCTTCGCAAGTTTCTCTTGAGCATCTTTCTCTGCCTTTTGTTTTTTGGCCAAACTTTCCAACTCAGTTTTCTTCTTAGCTTCGGCTTCTAATTTATCTTGAGCATCCTTATCTGCCTTCAGCTTCAAATCCTTCGCAAGTTTCTCTTGAGCATCTTTCTCTGCCTTTTGTTTTTTGGCCAAACTTTCCAACTCAGTTTTCTTCTTAGCTTCGGCTTCTAATTTATCTTGAGCATCCTTATCTGCCTTTTGTTTTTTGGCTAAACTTTCCAACTCAGTTTTCTTCTTAGCTTCGGCTTCTAACTTATCTTGAGCATCTTTCTCTGCCTTTTGTTTTTTGGCCAAACTTTCCAACTCAGTTTTCTTCTTAGCTTCGGCTTCTAATTTATCTTGAGCATCCTTATCTGCCTTTTGTTTTTTGGCTAAACTTTCCAACTCAGTTTTCTTCTTAGCTTCGGCTTCTAACTTATCTTGAGCATCTTTCTCTGCCTTCTGTTTTTTGGCCAAACTTTCCAACTCAGTTTTCTTCTTAGCTTCGGCTTCTAATTTATCTTGAGCATCCTTATCTGCCTTCTGTTTTTTGGCCAAACTTTCCAACTCAGCTTTCTTCTTAGCTTCGGCTTCTAATTTATCTTGAGCATCCTTATCTGCCTTCTGTTTTTTGGCCAAACTTTCCAACTCAGTTTTCTTCTTAGCTTCGGCTTCTAATTTATCTTTAGCATCCTTATCTGCCTTCAGCTTCAAATCCTTTGCAAGTTTCTCTTGAGCATCTTTCTCTGCCTTTTGTTTTTTGGCCAAACTTTCCAACTCAGTTTTCTTCTTAGCTTCGGCTTCTAATTTATCTTGAGCATCCTTATCTGCCTTTTGTTTTTTGGCTAAACTTTCCAACTCAGTTTTCTTCTTAGCTTCGGCTTCTAACTTATCTTGAGCATCTTTCTCTGCCTTCTGTTTTTTGGCCAAACTTTCCAACTCAGTTTTCTTCTTAGCTTCGGCTTCTAATTTATCTTGAGCATCCTTATCTGCCTTTTGTTTTTTGGCTAAACTTTCCAACTCAGTTTTCTTCTTAGCTTCGGCTTCTAACTTATCTTGAGCATCTTTCTCTGCCTTCTGTTTTTTGGCCAAACTTTCCAACTCAGTTTTCTTCTTAGCTTCGGCTTCTAATTTATCTTGAGCATCCTTATCTGCCTTCTGTTTTTTGGCCAAACTTTCCAACTCAGCTTTCTTCTTAGCTTCGGCTTCTAATTTATCTTGAGCATCCTTATCTGCCTTCTGTTTTTTGGCCAAACTTTCCAACTCAGTTTTCTTCTTAGCTTCGGCTTCTAATTTATCTTTAGCATCCTTATCTGCCTTCAGCTTCAAATCCTTCGCAAGTTTCTCTTGAGCATCTTTCTCTGCCTTTTGTTTTTTGGCCAAACTTTCCAACTCAGTTTTCTTCTTAGCTTCGGCTTCTAATTTATCTTGAGCATCCTTATCTGCCTTTTGTTTTTTGGCTAAACTTTCCAACTCAGTTTTCTTCTTAGCTTCGGCTTCTAACTTATCTTGAGCATCTTTCTCTGCCTTCTGTTTTTTGGCCAAACTTTCCAACTCAGTTTTCTTCTTAGCTTCGGCTTCTAATTTATCTTGAGCATCCTTATCTGCCTTTTGTTTTTTGGCTAAACTTTCCAACTCAGTTTTCTTCTTAGCTTCGGCTTCTAATTCATCTTTAGCATCTTTCTCTGCCTTCTGTTTTTTGGCCAAACTTTCCAACTCAGTTTTCTTCTTAGCTTCGGCTTCTAATTTATCTTGAGCATCTTTCTCTGCCTTTTGTTTTTTGGCCAAACTTTCCAACTCAGTTTTCTTCTTAGCTTCGGCTTCTAACTTATCTTGAGCATCCTTATCTGCCTTCTGTTTTTTGGCCAAACTTTCCAACTCAGTTTTCTTCTTAGCTTCGGCTTCTAATTTATCTTTAGCATCCTTATCTGCCTTCAGCTTCAAATCCTTCGCAAGTTTCTCTTGAGCATCTTTCTCTGCCTTTTGTTTTTTGGCCAAACTTTCCAACTCAGTTTTCTTCTTAGCTTCGGATTCTAATTTATCTTGAGCATCCTTATCTGCCTTTTGTTTTTTGGCTAAACTTTCCAACTCAGTTTTCTTCTTAGCTTCGGCTTCTAACTTATCTTGAGCATCTTTCTCTGCCTTCTGTTTTTTGGCCAAACTTTCCAACTCAGTTTTCTTCTTAGCTTCGGCTTCTAATTTATCTTTAGCATCCTTATCTGCCTTCAGCTTCAAATCCTTCGCAAGTTTCTCTTGAGCATCTTTCTCTGCCTTTTGTTTTTTGGCCAAACTTTCCAACTCAGCTTTCTTCTTAGCTTCGGCTTCTAATTCATCTTTAGCATCCTTATCTGCCTTCTGTTTTTTGGCCAAACTTTCCAACTCAGTTTTCTTCTTAGCTTCGGCTTCTAATTTATCTTTAGCATCCTTATCTGCCTTCAGCTTCAAATCCTTCGCAAGTTTCTCTTGAGCATCTTTCTCTGCCTTTTGTTTTTTGGCCAAACTTTCCAACTCAGCTTTCTTCTTAGCTTCGGCTTCTAATTCATCTTTAGCATCCTTATCTGCCTTCTGTTTTTTGGCCAAACTTTCCAACTCAGTTTTCTTCTTAGCTTCGGCTTCTAATTTATCTTTAGCATCCTTATCTGCCTTCAGCTTCAAATCCTTTGCAAGTTTCTCTTGAGCATCTTTCTCTGCCTTTTGTTTTTTGGCCAAACTTTCCAACTCAGTTTTCTTCTTAGCTTCGGCTTCTAACTTATCTTGAGCATCCTTATCTGCCTTCTGTTTTTTGGCCAAACTTTCCAACTCAGCTTTCTTCTTAGCTTCGGCTTCTAATTTATCTTGAGCATCCTTATCTGCCTTCAGCTTCAAATCCTTCGCAAGTTTCTCTTGAGCATCTTTCTCTGCCTTTTGTTTTTTGGCCAAACATTCCAACTCAGTTTTCTTCTTAGCTTCGGCTTCTAATTTATCTTGAGCATCCTTATCTGCCTTTTGTTTTTTGGCTAAACTTTCCAACTCAGTTTTCTTCTTAGCTTCGGCTTCTAACTTATCTTGAGCATCTTTCTCTGCCTTCTGTTTTTTGGCCAAACTTTCCAACTCAGTTTTCTTCTTAGCTTCGGCTTCTAATTTATCTTGAGCATCCTTATCTGCCTTCTGTTTTTTGGCCAAACTTTCCAACTCAGCTTTCTTCTTAGCTTCGGCTTCTAATTTATCTTGAGCATCCTTATCTGCCTTCAGCTTCAAATCCTTTGCAAGTTTCTCTTGAGCATCTTTCTCTGCCTTTTGTTTTTTGGCCAAACTTTCCAACTCAGCTTTCTTCTTAGCTTCGGCTTCTAATTTATCTTTAGCATCCTTATCTGCCTTCTGTTTTTTGGCCAAACTTTCCAACTCAGTTTTCTTCTTAGCTTCGGCTTCTAACTTATCTTGAGCATCCTTATCTGCCTTCAGCTTCAAATCCTTTGCAAGTTTCTCTTGAGCATCTTTCTCTGCCTTCTGTTTTTTGGCTAAACTTTCCAACTCAGCTTTCTTCTTAGCTTCGGCTTCTAACTTATCTTGAGCATCCTTATCTGCCTTCAGCTTCAAATCCTTTGCAAGTTTCTCTTGAGCATCTTTCTCTGCCTTTTGTTTTTTGGCCAAACTTTCCAACTCAGCTTTCTTCTTAGCTTCGGCTTCTAATTTATCTTTAGCATCCTTATCTGCCTTCTGTTTTTTGGCCAAACTTTCCAACTCAGTTTTCTTCTTAGCTTCGGCTTCTAACTTATCTTGAGCATCCTTATCTGCCTTCAGCTTCAAATCCTTCGCAAGTTTCTCTTGAGCATCTTTCTCTGCCTTCTGTTTTTTGGCCAAACTTTCCAACTCAGCTTTCTTCTTAGCTTCGGCTTCTAATTTATCTTGAGCATCCTTATCTGCCTTCAGCTTCAAATCCTTCGCAAGTTTCTCTTGAGCATCTTTCTCTGCCTTTTGTTTTTTGGCCAAACATTCCAACTCAGTTTTCTTCTTAGCTTCGGCTTCTAATTTATCTTGAGCATCCTTATCTGCCTTTTGTTTTTTGGCTAAACTTTCCAACTCAGTTTTCTTCTTAGCTTCGGCTTCTAACTTATCTTGAGCATCTTTCTCTGCCTTCTGTTTTTTGGCCAAACTTTCCAACTCAGTTTTCTTCTTAGCTTCGGCTTCTAATTTATCTTGAGCATCCTTATCTGCCTTCTGTTTTTTGGCCAAACTTTCCAACTCAGCTTTCTTCTTAGCTTCGGCTTCTAATTTATCTTGAGCATCCTTATCTGCCTTCAGCTTCAAATCCTTCGCAAGTTTCTCTTGAGCATCTTTCTCTGCCTTTTGTTTTTTGGCCAAACTTTCCAACTCAGCTTTCTTCTTAGCTTCGGCTTCTAATTTATCTTTAGCATCCTTATCTGCCTTCTGTTTTTTGGCCAAACTTTCCAACTCAGTTTTCTTCTTAGCTTCGGCTTCTAACTTATCTTGAGCATCCTTATCTGCCTTCAGCTTCAAATCCTTCGCAAGTTTCTCTTGAGCATCTTTCTCTGCCTTCTGTTTTTTGGCCAAACTTTCCAACTCAGCTTTCTTCTTAGCTTCGGCTTCTAATTTATCTTGAGCATCCTTATCTGCCTTCAGCTTCAAATCCTTCGCAAGTTTCTCTTGAGCATCTTTCTCTGCCTTTTGTTTTTTGGCCAAACTTTCCAACTCAGCTTTCTTCTTAGCTTCGGCTTCTAATTTATCTTTAGCATCCTTATCTGCCTTCTGTTTTTTGGCCAAACTTTCCAACTCAGTTTTCTTCTTAGCTTCGGCTTCTAACTTATCTTGAGCATCCTTATCTGCCTTCAGCTTCAAATCCTTCGCAAGTTTCTCTTGAGCATCTTTCTCTGCCTTCTGTTTTTTGGCCAAACTTTCCAACTCAGCTTTCTTCTTAGCTTCGGCTTCTAATTTATCTTGAGCATCCTTATCTGCCTTCAGCTTCAAATCCTTCGCAAGTTTCTCTTGAGCATCTTTCTCTGCCTTTTGTTTTTTGGCCAAACTTTCCAACTCAGCTTTCTTCTTAGCTTCGGCTTCTAATTTATCTTTAGCATCCTTATCTGCCTTCTGTTTTTTGGCCAAACTTTCCAACTCAGTTTTCTTCTTAGCTTCGGCTTCTAACTTATCTTGAGCATCCTTATCTGCCTTCAGCTTCAAATCCTTCGCAAGTTTCTCTTGAGCATCTTTCTCTGCCTTCTGTTTTTTGGCCAAACTTTCCAACTCAGTTTTCTTCTTAGCTTCGGCTTCTAATTTATCTTGAGCATCCTTATCTGCCTTCTGTTTTTTGGCCAAACTTTCCAACTCAGTTTTCTTCTTAGCTTCGGCTTCTAACTTATCTTGAGCATCCTTATCTGCCTTTTGTTTTTTGGCTAAACTTTCCAACTCAGTTTTCTTCTTAGCTTCGGCTTCTAACTTATCTTGAGCATCCTTATCTGCCTTCTGTTTTTTGGCCAAACTTTCCAACTCAGTTTTCTTCTTAGCTTCGGCTTCTAATTTATCTTGAGCATCCTTATCTGCCTTCTGTTTTTTGGCCAAACTTTCCAACTCAGTTTTCTTCTTAGCTTCGGCTTCTAACTTATCTTGAGCATCCTTATCTGCCTTCTGTTTTTTGGCCAAACTTTCCAACTCAGCTTTCTTCTTAGCTTCGGCTTCTAACTTATCTTGAGCATCCTTATCTGCCTTTTGTTTTTTGGCTAAACTTTCCAACTCAGTTTTCTTCTTAGCTTCGGCTTCTAACTTATCTTGAGCATCCTTATCTGCCTTCTGTTTTTTGGCCAAACTTTCCAACTCAGTTTTCTTCTTAGCTTCGGCTTCTAATTTATCTTTAGCATCCTTATCTGCCTTCAGCTTCAAATCCTTCGCAAGTTTCTCTTGAGCATCTTTCTCTGCCTTTTGTTTTTTGGCCAAACTTTCCAACTCAGCTTTCTTCTTAGCTTCGGCTTCTAATTTATCTTTAGCATCCTTATCTGCCTTCTGTTTTTTGGCCAAACTTTCCAACTCAGTTTTCTTCTTAGCTTCGGCTTCTAATTTATCTTGAGCATCCTTATCTGCCTTCTGTTTTTTGGCCAAACTTTCCAACTCAGTTTTCTTCTTAGCTTCGGCTTCTAACTTATCTTGAGCATCCTTATCTGCCTTTTGTTTTTTGGCTAAACTTTCCAACTCAGTTTTCTTCTTAGCTTCGGCTTCTAACTTATCTTGAGCATCCTTATCTGCCTTCTGTTTTTTGGCCAAACTTTCCAACTCAGTTTTCTTCTTAGCTTCGGCTTCTAATTTATCTTGAGCATCCTTATCTGCCTTCTGTTTTTTGGCCAAACTTTCCAACTCAGTTTTCTTCTTAGCTTCGGCTTCTAACTTATCTTGAGCATCCTTATCTGCCTTCTGTTTTTTGGCCAAACTTTCCAACTCAGCTTTCTTCTTAGCTTCGGCTTCTAACTTATCTTGAGCATCCTTATCTGCCTTTTGTTTTTTGGCTAAACTTTCCAACTCAGTTTTCTTCTTAGCTTCGGCTTCTAACTTATCTTGAGCATCCTTATCTGCCTTCTGTTTTTTGGCCAAACTTTCCAACTCAGCTTTCTTCTTAGCTTCGGCTTCTAACTTATCTTGAGCATCCTTATCTGCCTTTTGTTTTTTGGCTAAACTTTCCAACTCAGTTTTCTTCTTAGCTTCGGCTTCTAACTTATCTTGAGCATCCTTATCTGCCTTCTGTTTTTTGGCCAAACTTTCCAACTCAGCTTTCTTCTTAGCTTCGGCTTCTAATTTATCTTTAGCATCCTTATCTGCCTTCAGCTTCAAATCCTTCGCAAGTTTCTCTTGAGCATCTTTCTCTGCCTTTTGTTTTTTGGCCAAACTTTCCAACTCAGCTTTCTTCTTAGCTTCGGCTTCTAATTTATCTTTAGCATCCTTATCTGCCTTCTGTTTTTTGGCCAAACTTTCCAACTCAGTTTTCTTCTTAGCTTCGGCTTCTAACTTATCTTGAGCATCCTTATCTGCCTTCTGTTTTTTGGCCAAACTTTCCAACTCAGTTTTCTTCTTAGCTTCGGCTTCTAATTTATCTTGAGCATCTTTCTCTGCCTTTTGTTTTTTGGCCAAACTTTCCAACTCAGTTTTCTTCTCAGCATCGGCTTCTAACTTATCTTGAGCATCTTTCTCTGCCTTTTGTTTTTCCTCTGTTCTCACAGGTTCTTGAACGGTTTCAGGCTGAACTGGTAGTTGTTCGATCTTGGGCTCCACTGGTTTCACAGATTCTTGAACAGTTTCAGGCTGAACTGGTAGTTGTTCGATCTTGGGCTCCTCTGGTTTCACAGATTCTTGAACAGTTTCAGGCTGAACTGGTAGTTGTTCGATCTTGGGCTCCTCTGGTTTCACAGATTCTTGAACAGTTTCAGGCTGAACTGGTAGTTGTTCAATCTTGGGCTCCTCTGGTTTCACAGATTCTTGAACAGTTTCAGGCTGAACTGGTAGTTGTTCGATCTTGGGCTCCTCTGGTTTCACAGATTCTTGAACAGTTTCAGGCTGAACTGGTAGTTGTTCAATCTTGGGCTCCTCTGGTTTCACAGATTCTTGAACAGTTTCAGGCTGAACTGGTAGTTGTTCGATCTTGGGCTCCTCTGGTTTCACAGATTCTTGAACAGTTTCAGGCTGAACTGGTAGTTGTTCGATCTTGGGCTCCTCTGGTTTCACAGATTCTTGAACAGTTTCAGGCTGAACTGGTAGTTGTTCGATCTTGGGCTCCTCTGGTTTCACAGATTCTTGAACAGTTTCAGGCTGAACTGGTAGTTGTTCAATCTTGGGCTCCTCTGGTTTCACAGATTCTTGAACAGTTTCAGGCTGAACTGGTAGTTGTTCGATCTTGGGCTCCTCTGGTTTCACAGATTCTTGAACAGTTTCAGGCTGAACTGGTAGTTGTTCGATCTTGGGCTCCTCTGGTTTCACAGATTCTTGAACAGTTTCAGGCTGAACTGGTAGTTGTTCGATCTTGGGCTCCTCTGGTTTCACAGATTCTTGAACAGTTTCAGGCTGAACTGGTAGTCGTTCGATCTTGGGCTCCTCTGGTTTCACAGATTCTTGAACGGTTTCAGGCTGAACTGGTAGTTGTTCGATCTTGGGCTCCTCTGGTTTCACAGATTCTTGAACAGTTTCAGGCTGAACTGGTAGTTGTTCGATCTTGGGCTCCTCTGGTTTCACAGATTCTTGAACAGTTTCAGGCTGAACTGGTAGTTGTTCGATCTTGGGCTCCTCTGGTTTCACAGATTCTTGAACGGTTTCAGGCTGAACTGGTAGTTGTTCAATCTTGGGCTCCTCTGGTTTCACAGATTCTTGAACAGTTTCAGGCTGAACTGGTAGTTGTTCGATCTTGGGCTCCTCTGGTTTCACAGATTCTTGAACAGTTTCAGGCTGAACTGGTAGTTGTTCAATCTTGGGCTCCTCTGGTTTCACAGATTCTTGAACAGTTTCAGGCTGAACTGGTAGTTGTTCGATCTTGGGCTCCTCTGGTTTCACAGATTCTTGAACGGTTTCAGGCTGAACTAGTAGTTGTTCAATCTTGGGCTCCTCTGGTTTCACAGATTCTTGAACAGTTTCAGGCTGAACTGGTAGTTGTTCGATCTTGGGTTCTTCTTTTTCTTTGACCTCTTCTATTGTTGTTTTGGATTTTGTCGTTCTGATGAAGCTTTCAATTGCTGTTGAATCTTCCATCAATAAATCGATTTGAAGATGATTGAATACTCCAGGATTATTAAAAACAAGTGAAACTTCTGCCTCGTTTTTGATAATTGAAATTTCTCTTTGTTCTTCATTTTCCTCCAACTTTGGCTCCTCTGGTTTCACAGATTCTTGAACAGTTTCAGGCTGAACTGGTAGTTGTTCGATCTTGGGCTCCTCTGGTTTCACAGATTCTTGAACGGTTTCAGGCTGAACTGGTAGTTGTTCGATCTTGGGCTCCTCTGGTTTCACAGATTCTTGAACAGTTTCAGGCTGAACTGGTAGTTGTTCGATCTTGGGCTCCTCTGGTTTCACAGATTCTTGAACAGTTTCAGGCTGAACTGGTAGTTGTTCGATCTTGGGTTCTTCTTTTTCTTTGACCTCTTCTATTGTTGTTTTGGATTTTGTCGTTCTGATGAAGCTTTCAATTGCTGTTGAATCTTCCATCAATAAATCGATTTCAAGATGATTGAATACTCCAGGATTATTAAAAACAAGTGAAACTTCTGCCTCGTTTTTGATAATTGAAATTTCTCTTTGTTCTTCATTTTCCTCCAACTTTGGCTCCTCTGGTTTCACAGATTCTTGAACGGTTTCAGGCTGAACTGGTAGTTGTTCGATCTTGGGCTCCTCTGGTTTCACAGATTCTTGAACGGTTTCAGGCTGAACTGGTAGTTGTTCAATCTTGGGCTCCTCTGGTTTCACAGATTCTTGAACAGTTTCAGGCTGAACTGGTAGTTGTTCGATCTTGGGCTCCTCTGGTTTCACAGATTCTTGAACAGTTTCAGGCTGAACTGGTAGTTGTTCGATCTTGGGCTCCTCTGGTTTCACAGATTCTTGAACAGTTTCAGGCTGAACTGGTAGTTGTTCGATCTTGGGCTCCTCTGGTTTCACAGATTCTTGAACAGTTTCAGGCTGAACTGGTAGTTGTTCGATCTTGGGCTCCTCTGGTTTCACAGATTCTTGAACAGTTTCAGGCTGAACTGGTAGTTGTTCGATCTTGGGCTCCTCTGGTTTCACAGATTCTTGAACAGTTTCAGGCTGAACTGGTAGTTGTTCGATCTTGGGCTCCTCTGGTTTCACAGATTCTTGAACAGTTTCAGGCTGAACTGGTAGTTGTTCGATCTTGGGCTCCTCTGGTTCCACAGATTCTTGAACGGTTTCAGGCTGAACTGGTAGTTGTTCGATCTTGGGCTCCTCTGGTTTCACAGATTCTTGAACAGTTTCAGGCTGAACTGGTAGTTGTTCGATCTTGGGCTCCTCTGGTTTCACAGATTCTTGAACAGTTTCAGGCTGAACTGGTAGTTGTTCGATCTTGGGCTCCTCTGGTTTCACAGATTCTTGAACAGTTTCAGGCTGAACTGGTAGTTGTTCGATCTTGGGCTCCTCTGGTTTCACAGATTCTTGAACAGTTTCAGGCTGAACTGGTAGTTGTTCGATCTTGGGCTCCTCTGGTTTCACAGATTCTTGAACAGTTTCAGGCTGAACTGGTAGTTGTTCGATCTTGGGCTCCTCTGGTTTCACAGATTCTTGAACAGTTTCAGGCTGAACTGGTAGTTGTTCGATCTTGGGCTCCTCTGGTTTCACAGATTCTTGAACAGTTTCAGGCTGAACTGGTAGTTGTTCGATCTTGGGCTCCTCTGGTTTCACAGATTCTTGAACAGTTTCAGGCTGAACTGGTAGTTGTTCGATCTTGGGTTCTTCTTTTTCTTTGACCTCTTCTATTGTTGTTTTGGATTTTGTCGTTCTGATGAAGCTTTCAATTGCTGTTGAATCTTCCATCAATAAATCGATTTCAAGATGATTGAATACTCCAGGATTATTAAAAACAAGTGAAACTTCTGCCTCGTTTTTGATAATTGAAATTTCTCTTTGTTCTTCATTTTCCTCCAACTTTGGCTCCTCTGGTTTCACAGATTCTTGAACAGTTTCAGGCTGAACTGGTAGTTGTTCGATCTTGGGCTCCTCTGGTTTCACAGTTTCTTGAACAGTTTCAGGCTGAACTGGTAGTTGTTCGATCTTGGGCTCCTCTGGTTTCACAGATTCTTGAACAGTTTCAGGCTGAACTGGTAGTTGTTCGATCTTGGGCTCCTCTGGTTTCACAGATTCTTGAACAGTTTCAGGCTGAACTGGTAGTTGTTCGATCTTGGGTTCTTCTTTTTCTTTGACCTCTTCTATTGTTGTTTTGGATTTTGTCGTTCTGATGAAGCTTTCAATTGCTGTTGAATCTTCCATCAATAAATCGATTTCAAGATGATTGAATACTCCAGGATTATTAAAAACAAGTGAAACTTCTGCCTCGTTTTTGATAATTGAAATTTCTCTTTGTTCTTCATTTTCCTCCAACTTTGGCTCCTCTGGTTTCACAGATTCTTGAACAGTTTCAGGCTGAACTGGTAGTTGTTCGATCTTGGGCTCCTCTGGTTTCACAGATTCTTGAACGGTTTCAGGCTGAACTGGTAGTTGTTCGATCTTGGGCTCCTCTGGTTTCACAGATTCTTGAACAGTTTCAGGCTGAACTGGTAGTTGTTCGATCTTGGGCTCCTCTGGTTTCACAGATTCTTGAACAGTTTCAGGCTGAACTGGTAGTTGTTCGATCTTGGGCTCCTCTGGTTTCACAGATTCTTGAACAGTTTCAGGCTGAACTGGTAGTTGTTCGATCTTGGGCTCCTCTGGTTTCACAGATTCTTGAACAGTTTCAGGCTGAACTGGTAGTTGTTCGATCTTGGGCTCCTCTGGTTTCACAGATTCTTGAACAGTTTCAGGCTGAACTGGTAGTTGTTCGATCTTGGGCTCCTCTGGTTTCACAGATTCTTGAACAGTTTCAGGCTGAACTGGTAGTTGTTCGATCTTGGGCTCCTCTGGTTTCACAGATTCTTGAACGGTTTCAGGCTGAACTGGTAGTTGTTCGATCTTGGGCTCCTCTGGTTTCACAGATTCTTGAACAGTTTCAGGCTGAACTGGTAGTTGTTCGATCTTGGGCTCCTCTGGTTTCACAGATTCTTGAACAGTTTCAGGCTGAACTGGTAGTTGTTCGATCTTGGGCTCCTCTGGTTTCACAGATTCTTGAACAGTTTCAGGCTGAACTGGTGGTTGTTCGATCTTGGGCTCCTCTGGTTTCACAATTCTTGAACAGTTTCAGAGCTGAACTGGTAGTTGTTCGATCTTGGGCTCCTCTGGTTTCAGTTCTTGAACAGTTTCAGGCTGAACTGGTGGTTCGATCTTGGGCTCCTCTGGTTTCATCTTGAACAGTTTCAGCTGAACTGTTAGTTGTTCTCTCTTGGGCTCCTCAGTTTCACAGATTCTTGAACAGTTTCAGGCTGAACTGGTAGTTGTTCGATCTTGGGCTCCTCTGGTTTCACAGATTCTTGAACAGTTTCAGGCTGAACTGGTAGTTGTTCGATCTTAATCAGTTTCAGGCTGAACTGGTGGTTGTTCGATCTTGGGCTCCTCTGGTTTTCACAGATTCTTGAACAGTTTCAGGCTGAACTGGTAGTTGTTCGATCTTGGGCTCCTCTGGTTTCACAGATTCTTGAACAGTTTCAGGCTGAACTGGTAGTTGTTCGATCTTGGGCTCCTCTGGTTTCACAGATTCTTGAACAGTTTCAGGCTGAACTGGTAGTTGTTCGATCTTGGGCTCCTCTGGTTTCACAGATTCTTGAACAGTTTCAGGCTGAACTGGTAGTTGTTCGATCTTGGGCTCCTCTGGTTTCACAGATTCTTGAACAGTTTCAGGCTGAACTGGTAGTTGTTCGATCTTGGGCTCCCTTCTGGTTTCTTTGACCTCTTGTTGTTTTGGATTTTGTCAGATTCTGATGAAACTTTCAATTGCTGTTGAATCTTCCATCAATAAATCGATTGTCCTCGATGATTGTCACAGGATTATTGAAAAACACAGTGAAACTTCTGCCTCGTTTTTGATAATTGGGAACAGTTTCTTTTGTTCTTCCATTTTCCTCCAACTTTGGGCTCCTCTGGTTTCACAGATTCTTGAACAGTTTCAGGCTGAACTGGTAGTTGTTCGATCTTGTGCTCCTCTGGTTTCACAGATTCTTGAACGGTTTCAGGCTGAACTGGTAGTTGTTCGATCTTGGGTCCTTCTTTTTCTTTGACCTCTTCTATTGTTGTTTTGGATTTTGTCGTTCTGATGAAGCTTTCAATTGCTGTTGAATCTTCCATCAATAAATCGATTTCAAGATGATTGAATACTCCAGGATTCTTATTAAAACAAGTGAAACTTCTGCCTCGTTTTTGATAATTGAAATGTCTCTTTGTTCTTCATTTTCTCCAACTTTGGCTCCTCTGGTTTCACAGATTCTTGAACAGTTTCAGGCTGAACTGGTAGTTGTTCGATTTTGTGCTCCTCTGGTTTCACAGATTCTTGAACGGTTTCAGGCTGAACTGGTAGTTGTTCGATCTTGGGCTCCTCTGGTTTCACAGATTCTTGAACAGTTTCAGGCTGAACTGGTAGTTGTTCGATCTTGGGCTCCTCTGGTTTCACAGATTCTTGAACAGTTTCAGGCTGAACTGGTAGTTGTTCGATCTTGGGCTCCTCTGGTTTGCACAGATTCTTGAACGGTTTCAGGCTGAACTGGTAGTTGTTCGATCTTGGGCTCCTCTGGTTTCACAGATTCTTGAACAGTTTCAGGCTGAACTGGTGGTTGTTCGATCTTGGGCTCCTCTGGTTTCACAGATTCTTGAACAGTTTCAGGCTGAACTGGTAGTTGTTCGATCTTGGGCTCCTCTGGTTTCACAGATTCTTGAACAGTTTCAGGCTGAACTGGTAGTTGTTCGATCTTGGGCTCCTCTGGTTTCACAGATTCTTGAACAGTTTCAGGCTGAACTGGTAGTTGTTCGATCTTGGGCTCCTCTGGTTTCACAGATTCTTGAACAGTTTCAGGCTGAACTGGTAGTTGTTCGATCTTGGGCTCCTCTGGTTTCACAGATTCTTGAACAGTTTCAGGCTGAACTGGTAGTTGTTCGATCTTGGGCTCCTCTGGTTTCACAGATTCTTGAACAGTTTCAGGCTGAACTGGTGGTTGTTCGATCTTGGGCTCCTCTGGTTTCACAGATTCTTGAACGGTTTCAGGCTGAACTGGTAGTTGTTCGATCTTGGGCTCCTCTGGTTTCACAGATTCTTGAACAGTTTCAGGCTGAACTGGTGGTTGTTCGATCTTGGGCTCCTCTGGTTTCACAGATTCTTGAACAGTTTCAGGCTGAACTGGTAGTTGTTCGATCTTGGGCTCCTCTGGTTTCACAGATTCTTGAACGGTTTCAGGCTGAACTGGTGGTTGTTCGATCTTGGGCTCCTCTGGTTTCACAGATTCTTGAACAGTTTCAGGCTGAACTGGTAGTTGTTCGATCTTGGGCTCCTCTGGTTTCACAGATTCTTGAACAGGTTTCAGGCTGAACTGGTAGTTGTTCGATCTTGGGCTCCTCTGGTTTCACAGATTCTTGAGTTAGTTTCAGGCTGAACTGGTGGTTGTTCGATCTTGGGCTCCTCTGGTTTCACAGATTCTTGAACGGTTTCAGGCTGAACTGGTAGTTGTTCGATCTTGGGCTCCTCTGGTTTCACAGATTCTTGAACAGTTTCAGGCTGAACTGGTGGTTGTTCGATCTTGGGCTCCTCTGGTTTCACAGATTCTTGAACGGTTTCAGGCTGAACTGGTAGTTGTTCGATCTTGGGCTCCTCTGGTTTCACAGATTCTTGAACAGTTTCAGGCTGAACTGGTAGTTGTTCGATCTTGGGGCCCTCTCTGGTTTCACAGATTCTTGAACAGTTTCAGGCTGAACTGGTAGTTGTTCGATCTTGGGCTCCTCTGGTTTCACAGATTCTTGAACAGTTTCAGGCTGAACTGGTAGTTGTTCGATCTTGGGCTCCTCTGGTTTCAATAGATTCTTGAACAGTTTCAGGCTGAACTGGTGGTTGTTCGATCTTGAGCTCCTCTGGTTTCACAGATTCTTGAACAGTTTCAGGCTGAACTGGTAGTTGTTCTGATCTTGGGCTCCTCTGGTTTCACAGATTCTTGAACAGTTTCAGGCTGAACTGGTAGTTGTTCGATCTTGGGCTCCTCTGGTTTCACAGATTCTTGAACAGTTTCAGGCTGAACTGGTAGTTGTTCGATCTTGGGCTCCTCTGGTTTCACAGATTCTTGAACGGTTTCAGGCTGAACTGGTGGTTGTTCGATCTTGGGCTCCTCTGGTTTCACAGATTCTTGAACAGTTTCAGGCTGAACTGGTAGTTGTTCGATCTTGGGCTCCTCTGGTTTCACAGATTCTTGAACAGTTTCAGGCTGAACTGGTAGTTGTTCAATCTTGGGCTCCTCTGGTTTCACAGATTCTTGAACAGTTTCAGGCTGAACTGGTAGTTGTTCAATCTTGGGCTCCTCTGGTTTCACAGATTCTTGAACGGTTTCAGGCTGAACTGGTAGTTGTTCGATCTTGGGCTCCTCTGGTTTCACAGATTCTTGAACAGTTTCAGGCTGAACTGGTAGTTGTTCGATCTTGGGCTCCTCTGGTTTCACAGATTCTTGAACAGTTTCAGGCTGAACTGGTAGTTGTTCGATCTTGGGCTCCTCTGGTTTCACAGATTCTTGAACAGTTTCAGGCTGAACTGGTAGTTGTTCGATCTTGGGCTCCTCTGGTTTCACAGATTCTTGAACAGTTTCAGGCTGAACTGGTAGTTGTTCGATCTTGGGCTCCTCTGGTTTCACAGATTCTTGAACAGTTTCAGGCTGAACTGGTAGTTGTTCAATCTTGGGCTCCTCTGGTTTCACAGATTCTTGAACAGTTTCAGGCTGAACTGGTAGTTGTTCAATCTTGGGCTCCTCTGGTTTCACAGATTCTTGAACAGTTTCAGGCTGAACTGGTAGTTGTTCGATCTTGGGCTCCTCTGGTTTCACAGATTCTTGAACAGTTTCAGGCTGAACTGGTAGTTGTTCAATCTTGGGCTCCTCTGGTTTCACAGATTCTTGAACGGTTTCAGGCTGAACTGGTAGTTGTTCGATCTTGGGCTCCTCTGGTTTCACAGATTCTTGAACAGTTTCAGGCTGAACTGGTAGTTGTTCGATCTTGGGCTCCTCTGGTTTCACAGATTCTTGAACAGTTTCAGGCTGAACTGGTAGTTGTTCGATCTTGGGCTCCTCTGGTTTCACAGATTCTTGAACAGTTTCAGGCTGAACTGGTAGTTGTTCGATCTTGGGCTCCTCTGGTTTCACAGATTCTTGAACAGTTTCAGGCTGAACTGGTAGTTGTTCGATCTTGGGCTCCTCTGGTTTCACAGATTCTTGAACAGTTTCAGGCTGAACTGGTAGTTGTTCAATCTTGGGCTCCTCTGGTTTCACAGATTCTTGAACAGTTTCAGGCTGAACTGGTAGTTGTTCAATCTTGGGCTCCTCTGGTTTCACAGATTCTTGAACAGTTTCAGGCTGAACTGGTAGTTGTTCGATCTTGGGCTCCTCTGGTTTCACAGATTCTTGAACAGTTTCAGGCTGAACTGGTAGTTGTTCAATCTTGGGCTCCTCTGGTTTCACAGATTCTTGAACAGTTTCAGGCTGAACTGGTAGTTGTTCGATCTTGGGCTCCTCTGGTTTCACAGATTCTTGAACGGTTTCAGGCTGAACTGGTAGTTGTTCGATCTTGGGTTCTTCTTTTTCTTTGACCTCTTCTATTGTTGTTTTGGATTTTGTCGTTCTGATGAAGCTTTCAATTGCTGTTGAATCTTCCATCAATAAATCGATTTCAAGATGATTGAATACTCCAGGATTATTAAAAACAAGTGAAACTTCTGCCTCGTTTTTGATAATTGAAATTTCTCTTTGTTCTTCATTTTCCTTCAACTTTGGCTCCTCTGGTTTCACAGATTCTTGAACAGTTTCAGGCTGAACTGGTAGTTGTTCGATCTTGGGCTCCTCTGGTTTCACAGATTCTTGAACAGTTTCAGGCTGAACTGGTAGTTGTTCGATCTTGGACTCCTCTGGTTTCACAGATTCTTGAACGGTTTCAGGCTGAACTGGTAGTTGGTCGATCTTGGGCTCCTCTGGTTTCACAGATTCTTGAACGGTTTCAGGCTGAACTGGTAGTTGTTCAATCTTGGGCTCCTCTGGTTTCACAGATTCTTGAACGGTTTCAGGCTGAACTGGTAGTTGGTCGATCTTGGGCTCCTCTGGTTTCACAGATTCTTGAACAGTTTCAGGCTGAACTGGTAGTTGTTCGATCTTGGGCTCCTCTGGTTTCACAGATTCTTGAACGGTTTCAGGCTGAACTGGTAGTTGTTCGATCTTGGACTCCTCTGGTTTCACAGATTCTTGAACAGTTTCAGGCTGAACTGGTAGTTGTTCAATCTTGGGCTCCTCTGGTTTCACAGATTCTTGAACGGTTTCAGGCTGAACTGGTAGTTGTTCGATCTTGGGTTCTTCTTTTTCTTTGACCTCTTCTATTGTTGTTTTGGATTTTGTCGTTCTGATGAAGCTTTCAATTGCTGTTGAATCTTCCATCAATAAATCGATTTCAAGATGATTGAATACTCCAGGATTATTAAAAACAAGTGAAACTTCTGCCTCGTTTTTGATAATTGAAATTTCTCTTTGTTCTTCATTTTCCTTCAACTTTGGCTCCTCTGGTTTCACAGATTCTTGAACGGTTTCAGGCTGAACTGGTAGTTGTTCAATCTTGGGCTCCTCTGGTTTCACAGATTCTTGAACAGTTTCAGGCTGAACTGGTAGTTGTTCGATCTTGGACTCCTCTGGTTTCACAGATTCTTGAACGGTTTCAGGCTGAACTGGTAGTTGTTCAATCTTGGGCTCCTCTGGTTTCACAGATTCTTGAACGGTTTCAGGCTGAACTGGTAGTTGTTCGATCTTGGGTTCTTCTTTTTCTTTGACCTCTTCTATTGTTGTTTTGGATTTTGTCGTTCTGATGAAGCTTTCAATTGCTGTTGAATCTTCCATCAATAAATCGATTTCAAGATGATTGAATACTCCAGGATTATTAAAAACAAGTGAAACTTCTGCCTCGTTTTTGATAATTGAAATTTCTCTTTGTTCTTCATTTTCCTTCAACTTTGGCTCCTCTGGTTTCACAGATTCTTGAACAGTTTCAGGCTGAACTGGTAGTTGTTCGATCTTGGGTTCTTCTTTTTCTTTGACCTCTTCTATTGTTGTTTTGGATTTTGTCGTTCTGATGAAGCTTTCAATTGCTGTTGAATCTTCCATCAATAAATCGATTTCAAGATGATTGAATACTCCAGGATTATTAAAAACAAGTGAAACTTCTGCCTCGTTTTTGATAGATTGAACATTTCTCTTTGTTCTTCATTTTCCTTCAACTTTGGCTCCTCTGGTTTCACAGATTCTTGAACGGTTTCAGGCTGAACTGGTAGTTGTTCGATCTTGGGCTCCTCTGGTTTCACAGTTTCTTGAACAGTTTCAGGCTGAACTGGTAGTTGGTCGATCTTGGGCTCCTCTGGTTTCACAGATTCTTGAACGGTTTCAGGCTGAACTGGTAGTTGTTCAATCTTGGGCTCCTCTGGTTTCACAGATTCTTGAACGGTTTCAGGCTGAACTGGTAGTTGTTCGATCTTGGGCTCCTCTGGTTTCACAGATTCTTGAACAGTTTCAGGCTGAACTGGTAGTTGTTCGATCTTGGGCTCCTCTGGTTTCACAGATTCTTGAACAGTTTCAGGCTGAACTGGTAGTTGTTCGATCTTGGGCTCCTCTGGTTTCACAGATTCTTGAACAGTTTCAGGCTGAACTGGTAGTTGTTCGATCTTGGGCTCCTCTGGTTTCACAGATTCTTGAACAGTTTCAGGCTGAACTGGTAGTTGTTCGATCTTGGGCTCCTCTGGTTTCACAGATTCTTGAACAGTTTCAGGCTGAACTGGTAGTTGTTCAATCTTGGGCTCCTCTGGTTTCACAGATTCTTGAACAGTTTCAGGCTGAACTGGTAGTTGTTCAATCTTGGGCTCCTCTGGTTTCACAGATTCTTGAACGGTTTCAGGCTGAACTGGTAGTTGTTCGATCTTGGGCTCCTCTGGTTTCACAGATTCTTGAACAGTTTCAGGCTGAACTGGTAGTTGTTCGATCTTGGGCTCCTCTGGTTTCACAGATTCTTGAACAGTTTCAGGCTGAACTGGTAGTTGTTCGATCTTGGGCTCCTCTGGTTTCACAGATTCTTGAACAGTTTCAGGCTGAACTGGTAGTTGTTCGATCTTGGGCTCCTCTGGTTTCACAGATTCTTGAACAGTTTCAGGCTGAACTGGTAGTTGTTCGATCTTGGGCTCCTCTGGTTTCACAGATTCTTGAACAGTTTCAGGCTGAACTGGTAGTTGTTCAATCTTGGGCTCCTCTGGTTTCACAGATTCTTGAACAGTTTCAGGCTGAACTGGTAGTTGTTCAATCTTGGGCTCCTCTGGTTTCACAGATTCTTGAACAGTTTCAGGCTGAACTGGTAGTTGTTCGATCTTGGGCTCCTCTGGTTTCACAGATTCTTGAACAGTTTCAGGCTGAACTGGTAGTTGTTCAATCTTGGGCTCCTCTGGTTTCACAGATTCTTGAACGGTTTCAGGCTGAACTGGTAGTTGTTCGATCTTGGGCTCCTCTGGTTTCACAGATTCTTGAACAGTTTCAGGCTGAACTGGTAGTTGTTCGATCTTGGGCTCCTCTGGTTTCACAGATTCTTGAACAGTTTCAGGCTGAACTGGTAGTTGTTCGATCTTGGGCTCCTCTGGTTTCACAGATTCTTGAACAGTTTCAGGCTGAACTGGTAGTTGTTCGATCTTGGGCTCCTCTGGTTTCACAGATTCTTGAACAGTTTCAGGCTGAACTGGTAGTTGTTCGATCTTGGGCTCCTCTGGTTTCACAGATTCTTGAACAGTTTCAGGCTGAACTGGTAGTTGTTCAATCTTGGGCTCCTCTGGTTTCACAGATTCTTGAACAGTTTCAGGCTGAACTGGTAGTTGTTCAATCTTGGGCTCCTCTGGTTTCACAGATTCTTGAACAGTTTCAGGCTGAACTGGTAGTTGTTCGATCTTGGGCTCCTCTGGTTTCACAGATTCTTGAACAGTTTCAGGCTGAACTGGTAGTTGTTCAATCTTGGGCTCCTCTGGTTTCACAGATTCTTGAACAGTTTCAGGCTGAACTGGTAGTTGTTCGATCTTGGGCTCCTCTGGTTTCACAGATTCTTGAACGGTTTCAGGCTGAACTGGTAGTTGTTCGATCTTGGGTTCTTCTTTTTCTTTGACCTCTTCTATTGTTGTTTTGGATTTTGTCGTTCTGATGAAGCTTTCAATTGCTGTTGAATCTTCCATCAATAAATCGATTTCAAGATGATTGAATACTCCAGGATTATTAAAAACAAGTGAAACTTCTGCCTCGTTTTTGATAATTGAAATTTCTCTTTGTTCTTCATTTTCCTTCAACTTTGGCTCCTCTGGTTTCACAGATTCTTGAACAGTTTCAGGCTGAACTGGTAGTTGTTCGATCTTGGGCTCCTCTGGTTTCACAGATTCTTGAACAGTTTCAGGCTGAACTGGTAGTTGTTCGATCTTGGACTCCTCTGGTTTCACAGATTCTTGAACGGTTTCAGGCTGAACTGGTAGTTGGTCGATCTTGGGCTCCTCTGGTTTCACAGATTCTTGAACGGTTTCAGGCTGAACTGGTAGTTGTTCAATCTTGGGCTCCTCTGGTTTCACAGATTCTTGAACGGTTTCAGGCTGAACTGGTAGTTGGTCGATCTTGGGCTCCTCTGGTTTCACAGATTCTTGAACAGTTTCAGGCTGAACTGGTAGTTGTTCGATCTTGGGCTCCTCTGGTTTCACAGATTCTTGAACGGTTTCAGGCTGAACTGGTAGTTGTTCGATCTTGGACTCCTCTGGTTTCACAGATTCTTGAACGGTTTCAGGCTGAACTGGTAGTTGTTCAATCTTGGGCTCCTCTGGTTTCACAGATTCTTGAACGGTTTCAGGCTGAACTGGTAGTTGTTCGATCTTGGGTTCTTCTTTTTCTTTGACCTCTTCTATTGTTGTTTTGGATTTTGTCGTTCTGATGAAGCTTTCAATTGCTGTTGAATCTTCCATCAATAAATCGATTTCAAGATGATTGAATACTCCAGGATTATTAAAAACAAGTGAAACTTCTGCCTCGTTTTTGATAATTGAAATTTCTCTTTGTTCTTCATTTTCCTTCAACTTTGGCTCCTCTGGTTTCACAGATTCTTGAACGGTTTCAGGCTGAACTGGTAGTTGTTCAATCTTGGGCTCCTCTGGTTTCACAGATTCTTGAACAGTTTCAGGCTGAACTGGTAGTTGTTCGATCTTGGACTCCTCTGGTTTCACAGATTCTTGAACGGTTTCAGGCTGAACTGGTAGTTGTTCAATCTTGGGCTCCTCTGGTTTCACAGATTCTTGAACGGTTTCAGGCTGAACTGGTAGTTGTTCGATCTTGGGTTCTTCTTTTTCTTTGACCTCTTCTATTGTTGTTTTGGATTTTGTCGTTCTGATGAAGCTTTCAATTGCTGTTGAATCTTCCATCAATAAATCGATTTCAAGATGATTGAATACTCCAGGATTATTAAAAACAAGTGAAACTTCTGCCTCGTTTTTGATAATTGAAATTTCTCTTTGTTCTTCATTTTCCTTCAACTTTGGCTCCTCTGGTTTCACAGATTCTTGAACAGTTTCAGGCTGAACTGGTAGTTGTTCGATCTTGGGTTCTTCTTTTTCTTTGACCTCTTCTATTGTTGTTTTGGATTTTGTCGTTCTGATGAAGCTTTCAATTGCTGTTGAATCTTCCATCAATAAATCGATTTCAAGATGATTGAATACTCCAGGATTATTAAAAACAAGTGAAACTTCTGCCTCGTTTTTGATAATTGAAATTTCTCTTTGTTCTTCATTTTCCTTCAACTTTGGCTCCTCTGGTTTCACAGATTCTTGAACGGTTTCAGGCTGAACTGGTAGTTGTTCGATCTTGGGCTCCTCTGGTTTCACAGTTTCTTGAACAGTTTCAGGCTGAACTGGTAGTTGGTCGATCTTGGGCTCCTCTGGTTTCACAGATTCTTGAACGGTTTCAGGCTGAACTGGTAGTTGTTCAATCTTGGGCTCCTCTGGTTTCACAGATTCTTGAACGGTTTCAGGCTGAACTGGTAGTTGTTCGATCTTGGGCTCCTCTGGTTTCACAGATTCTTGAACAGTTTCAGGCTGAACTGGTAGTTGTTCGATCTTGGGCTCCTCTGGTTTCACAGATTCTTGAACGGTTTCAGGCTGAACTGGTAGTTGTTCAATCTTGGGCTCCTCTGGTTTCACAGATTCTTGAACGGTTTCAGGCTGAACTGGTAGTTGTTCGATCTTGGGCTCCTCTGGTTTCACAGATTCTTGAACAGTTTCAGGCTGAACTGGTAGTTGTTCGATCTTGGACTCCTCTGGTTTCACAGATTCTTGAACGGTTTCAGGCTGAACTGGTAGTTGTTCAATCTTGGGCTCCTCTGGTTTCACAGATTCTTGAACAGTTTCAGGCTGAACTGGTAGTTGTTCGATCTTGGACTCCTCTGGTTTCACAGATTCTTGAACGGTTTCAGGCTGAACTGGTAGTTGTTCAATCTTGGGCTCCTCTGGTTTCACAGATTCTTGAACGGTTTCAGGCTGAACTGGTAGTTGTTCGATCTTGGGTTCTTCTTTTTCTTTGACCTCTTCTATTGTTGTTTTGGATTTTGTCGTTCTGATGAAGCTTTCAATTGCTGTTGAATCTTCCATCAATAAATCGATTTCAAGATGATTGAATACTCCAGGATTATTAAAAACAAGTGAAACTTCTGCCTCGTTTTTGATAATTGAAATTTCTCTTTGTTCTTCATTTTCCTTCAACTTTGGCTCCTCTGGTTTCACAGATTCTTGAACGGTTTCAGGCTGAACTGGTAGTTGTTCAATCTTGGGCTCCTCTGGTTTCACAGATTCTTGAACAGTTTCAGGCTGAACTGGTAGTTGTTCGATCTTGGACTCCTCTGGTTTCACAGATTCTTGAACGGTTTCAGGCTGAACTGGTAGTTGTTCAATCTTGGGCTCCTCTGGTTTCACAGATTCTTGAACGGTTTCAGGCTGAACTGGTAGTTGTTCGATCTTGGGTTCTTCTTTTTCTTTGACCTCTTCTATTGTTGTTTTGGATTTTGTCGTTCTGATGAAGCTTTCAATTGCTGTTGAATCTTCCATCAATAAATCGATTTCAAGATGATTGAATACTCCAGGATTATTAAAAACAAGTGAAACTTCTGCCTCGTTTTTGATAATTGAAATTTCTCTTTGTTCTTCATTTTCCTTCAACTTTGGCTCCTCTGGTTTCACAGATTCTTGAACGGTTTCAGGCTGAACTGGTAGTTGTTCAATCTTGGGCTCCTCTGGTTTCACAGATTCTTGAACAGTTTCAGGCTGAACTGGTAGTTGTTCGATCTTGGGCTCCTCTGGTTTCACAGATTGTTGAACGGTTTCAGGCTGAACTGGTAGTTGTTCGATCTTGGGCTCCTCTGGTTTCACAGATTCTTGAACAGTTTCAGGCTGAACTGGTAGTTGTTCAATCTTGGGCTCCTCTGGTTTCACAGATTCTTGAACAGTTTCAGGCTGAACTGGTAGTTGTTCAATCTTGGGCTCCTCTGGTTTCACAGATTCTTGAACAGTTTCAGGCTGAACTGGTAGTTGTTCGATCTTGGGCTCCTCTGGTTTCACAGATTGTTGAACGGTTTCAGGCTGAACTGGTAGTTGTTCGATCTTGGGCTCCTCTGGTTTCACAGATTGTTGAACAGTTTCAGGCTGAACTGGTAGTTGTTCGATCTTGGGCTCCTCTGGTTTCACAGATTGTTGAACGGTTTCAGGCTGAACTGGTAGTTGTTCGATCTTGGGCTCCTCTGGTTTCACAGATTGTTGAACGGTTTCAGGCTGAACTGGTAGTTGTTCAATCTTGGGCTCCTCTGGTTTCACAGATTCTTGAACAGTTTCAGGCTGAACTGGTAGTTGTTCAATCTTGGGCTCCTCTGGTTTCACAGATTCTTGAACAGTTTCAGGCTGAACTGGTAGTTGTTCGATCTTGGGCTCCTCTGGTTTCACAGATTCTTGAACAGTTTCAGGCTGAACTGGTAGTTGGTCGATCTTGGGCTCCTCTGGTTTCACAGATTCTTGAACGGTTTCAGGCTGAACTGGTAGTTGGTCGATCTTGGGCTCCTCTGGTTTCACAGATTCTTGAACGGTTTCAGGCTGAACTGGTAGTTGTTCGATCTTGGGCTCCTCTGGTTTCACAGATTCTTGAACAGTTTCAGGCTGAACTGGTAGTTGTTCGATCTTGGGCTCCTCTGGTTTCACAGATTCTTGAACGGTTTCAGGCTGAACTGGTAGTTGTTCGATCTTGGGCTCCTCTGGTTTCACAGATTCTTGAACGGTTTCAGGCTGAACTGGTAGTTGTTCGATCTTGGGCTCCTCTGGTTTCACAGATTCTTGAACGGTTTCAGGCTGAACTGGTAGTTGTTCGATCTTGGGCTCCTCTGGTTTCACAGATTCTTGAACAGTTTCAGGCTGAACTGGTAGTCGTTCGATCTTGGGCTCCTCTGGTTTCACAGATTCTTGAACGGTTTCAGGCTGAACTGGTAGTTGTTCGATCTTGGGCTCCTCTGGTTTCACAGATTCTTGAACAGTTTCAGGCTGAACTGGTAGTTGTTCAATCTTGGGCTCCTCTGGTTTCACAGATTCTTGAACGGTTTCAGGCTGAACTGGTAGTTGTTCGATCTTGGGCTCCTCTGGTTTCACAGATTCTTGAACAGTTTCAGGCTGAACTGGTAGTCGTTCGATCTTGGGCTCCTCTGGTTTCACAGATTCTTGAACGGTTTCAGGCTGAACTGGTAGTTGTTCGATCTTGGGCTCCTCTGGTTTCACAGATTCTTGAACAGTTTCAGGCTGAACTGGTAGTTGTTCAATCTTGGGCTCCTCTGGTTTCACAGATTCTTGAACAGTTTCAGGCTGAACTGGTAGTTGGTCGATCTTGGGCTCCTCTGGTTTCACAGATTCTTGAACGGTTTCAGGCTGAACTGGTAGTTGTTCGATCTTGGGCTCCTCTGGTTTCACAGATTCTTGAACAGTTTCAGGCTGAACTGGTAGTTGTTCGATCTTGGGCTCCTCTGGTTTCACAGATTCTTGAACGGTTTCAGGCTGAACTGGTAGTTGTTCGATCTTGGGCTCCTTTGGTTTCACAGATTCTTGAACAGTTTCAGGCTGAACTGGTAGTTGGTCGATCTTGGGCTCCTCTGGTTTCACAGATTCTTGAACGGTTTCAGGCTGAACTGGTAGTTGTTCAATCTTGGGCTCCTCTGGTTTCACAGATTCTTGAACAGTTTCAGGCTGAACTGGTAGTTGTTCGATCTTGGGCTCCTCTGGTTTCACAGATTCTTGAACAGTTTCAGGCTGAACTGGTAGTTGTTCAATCTTGGGCTCCTCTGGTTTCACAGATTCTTGAACAGTTTCAGGCTGAACTGGTAGTTGTTCGATCTTGGGCTCCTCTGGTTTCACAGATTCTTGAACAGTTTCAGGCTGAACTGGTAGTTGTTCGATCTTGGGCTCCTCTGGTTTCACAGATTCTTGAACAGTTTCAGGCTGAACTGGTAGTTGTTCAATCTTGGGCTCCTCTGGTTTCACAGATTCTTGAACGTTTCCAGGCTGAACTGGTAGTTGTTCAATCTTGGGCTCCTCTGGTTTCACAGATTCTTGAACAGTTTCAGGCTGAACTGGTAGTTGTTCGATCTTGGGCTCCTCTGGTTTCACAGATTCTTGAACAGTTTCAGGCTGAACTGGTAGTTGGTCGATCTTGGGCTCCTCTGGTTTCACAGATTCTTGAACGTTTCCAGGCTGAACTGGTAGTTGTTCAATCTTGGGCTCCTCTGGTTTCACAGATTCTTGAACGGTTTCAGGCTGAACTGGTAGTTGTTCAATCTTGGGCTCCTCTGGTTTCACAGATTCTTGAACAGTTTCAGGCTGAACTGGTAGTTGGTCGATCTTGGGCTCCTCTGGTTTCACAGATTCTTGAACGGTTTCAGGCTGAACTGGTAGTTGTTCAATCTTGGGCTCCTCTGGTTTCACAGATTCTTGAACAGTTTCAGGCTGAACTGGTAGTTGTTCAATCTTGGGCTCCTCTGGTTTCACAGATTCTTGAACAGTTTCAGGCTGAACTGGTAGTTGGTCGATCTTGGGCTCCTCTGGTTTCACAGATTCTTGAACGGTTTCAGGCTGAACTGGTAGTTGTTCGATCTTGGGCTCCTCTGGTTTCACAGATTCTTGAACAGTTTCAGGCTGAACTGGTAGTTGGTCGATCTTGGGCTCCTCTGGTTTAACAGATTCTTGAACAGTTTCAGGCTGAACTGGTAGTTGTTCGATCTTGGGCTCCTCTGGTTTCACAGATTCTTGAACGGTTTCAGGCTGAACTAGTAGTTGTTCAATCTTGGGCTCCTCTGGTTTCACAGATTCTTGAACAGTTTCAGGCTGAACTGGTAGTTGGTCGATCTTGGGCTCCTCTGGTTTAACAGATTCTTGAACAGTTTCAGGCTGAACTGGTAGTTGTTCGATCTTGGGCTCCTCTGGTTTCACAGATTCTTGAACAGTTTCAGGCTGAACTGGTAGTTGGTCGATCTTGGGCTCCTCTGGTTTAACAGATTCTTGAACAGTTTCAGGCTGAACTGGTAGTTGTTCGATCTTGGGCTCCTCTGGTTTCACAGATTCTTGAACAGTTTCAGGCTGAACTGGTAGTTGGTCGATCTTGGGCTCCTCTGGTTTCACAGATTCTTGAACGGTTTCAGGCTGAACTGGTAGTTGTTCGATCTTGGGCTCCTCTGGTTTCACAGATTCTTGAACAGTTTCAGGCTGAACTGGTAGTTGTTCAATCTTGGGCTCCTCTGGTTTAACAGATTCTTGAACAGTTTCAGGCTGAACTGGTAGTTGTTCGATCTTGGGCTCCTCTGGTTTCACAGATTCTTGAACGGTTTCAGGCTGAACTAGTAGTTGTTCAATCTTGGGCTCCTCTGGTTTCACAGATTCTTGAACAGTTTCAGGCTGAACTGGTAGTTGTTCGATCTTGGGTTCTTCTTTTTCTTTGACCTCTTCTATTGTTGTTTTGGATTTTGTCGTTCTGATGAAGCTTTCAATTGCTGTTGAATCTTCCATCAATAAATCGATTTCAAGATGATTGAATACTCCAGGATTATTAAAAACAAGTGAAACTTCTGCCTCGTTTTTGATAATTGAAATTTCTCTTTGTTCTTCATTTTCCTTCAAGTTTGGCTCCTCTGGTTTCACAGATTCTTGAACAGTTTCAGGCTGAACTGGTAGTTGTTCGATCTTGGGCTCCTCTGGTTTCACAGATTCTTGAACGGTTTCAGGCTGAACTGGTAGTTGTTCGATCTTTGGCTCCTCTGGTTTCACAGATTCTTGAACGGTTTCAGGCTGAACTGGTAGTTGTTCAATCTTGGGCTCCTCTGGTTTCACAGATTCTTGAACGGTTTCAGGCTGAACTGGTAGTTGTTCGATCTTTGGCTCCTCTGGTTTCACAGATTCTTGAACGGTTTCAGGCTGAACTGGTAGTTGTTCGATCTTTGGCTCCTCTGGTTTCACAGTTTCTTGAACAGTTTCAGGCTGAACTGGTAGTTGTTCGATCTTGGGCTCCTCTGGTTTCACAGATTCTTGAACGGTTTCAGGCTGAACTGGTAGTTGTTCGATCTTGGGCTCCTCTGGTTTCACAGATTCTTGAACAGTTTCAGGCTGAACTGGTAGTTGTTCGATCTTGGGCTCCTCTGGTTTCACAGATTCTTGAACGGTTTCAGGCTGAACTGGTAGTTGTTCGATCTTGGGCTCCTCTGGTTTCACAGATTCTTGAACAGTTTCAGGCTGAACTGGTAGTTGTTCGATCTTGGGCTCCTCTGGTTTCACAGATTCTTGAACAGTTTCAGGCTGAACTGGTAGTTGTTCGATCTTGGGCTCCTCTGGTTTCACAGATTCTTGAACGGTTTCAGGCTGAACTGGTAGTTGCTCAATCGTTGGTTTTTCTGATTTCACAAATTGTTGGCCTTTATCTGTCGAAACTGGTATTTCAGAAGTTTTAAGTGATTCTTGTTCGGTTCCAGATGATGTTGATAGCAATATGCAAAGAACATCAGCTGATTGTTTGTCTATTCTCAAAGAGTAGTTAAAATCTAAGTTTTCTTCTTCATCGTTATCGCTACATGTTTTGCTTATTGATATTTCTTTACTATCCGCAATATTACCACTTTTGTCGAGAATTTCGAATTTCATAAGTTTAGCATCTCTTCCAATATCCTTAAGCTTTATCGAAATTGAATTATCGTTCTCGTGTTCACTAAATTTATTACATATTTTAATAGTGATTTAACTGGGGAACTTACATATTCTTATCATCCACAGTGCATTTAGTTTGAATACCATCTCTGGATATAACAACCGCTCTCACAGCTGGATCGCTATCTTCATATTTTTTCCCAATCGCACAGAATGTTCTATTCTGATCGGCTATCACAATTTCCGATAATATCTCTTCAGATTTTGTTACAATACACTCGGTTGAACAATGGCTCTTTTCATTTTTTGCAATACATGTATACTTTTTTGGACATGCTGCATCTCGTAGTATAATTTGCAGAATCGAGACATTTTCTTGATTGGTTATTTTGTGGAATCGATCGTTTGAAATGGTGTCATCATCCTCAAACCATTCAAATTCGATCGGTGTTTCACCTTCACAAACTACTCTCAATTGTGCAACTTCCTCAACAACTGATGTGTCCTGTAATATTTAAGTTTATTTCGTAGTAGTTTAATTTATATTTGAGTTCATAAATGAAGTTATTCAATATTTACTGGAAAAAAAAAGTTTTGAAGAAATTCGAATGTGGAGTAAACACTTTTCGTATTCAATTGTCTGATGTCATTTTAGATATTGCTATTTTTTTGGTTTTTGAATTATGTACTGCCAAAAAACAGGAATCCAAGAAACATTTTGTTTCACAATCCCTTTTTGGCGGTACATAATTCTGGTCTATATAGTTTACAAAAAGTGATTTTCCGGGTATTTTAAGACACTTACATTCAAAGATTTTACGAACTTTAATCCAATAGGACCATCCGACTGTTCTCCATTTATTACCATTTTGATGGACGTACTCCCACATTTATTGTTAGCATTTGCACAGAATACATTCACACCCTCTTTCAAATGAGATGTTTTCAAAATTCCTATTCCATCTTCAAAAATTGTTGTATAGTCACTGTCGTTTTCAACTGGCAATCCATTGTGTGTCCATGATAATGTTGGTTCTGGAGATGCAACAACACCAACTTTCAGAGATACAGTTCCATCGTTTGTGTTCGATGTGTTATAGACAAAGACAGGCTTCTGCTCGGTTGTTTGATCTGATTTCACTCTTTTCACAATACATTCACAATCTACACTTCCAGCAGTGTTTCTTAGAGTGCACTTTACCAAAGAGCCATCTTCATCCACATTGCAAACATTAATCAGAATCACACCATCTTCAAATTGAATACTGAAAAAAAAAACCATATTTTTTTATTTGCACTCTTTTTTATCAACCTCTGATCATTCCCATCAACGGTACACACAACATCTGGTAGCGGATCTCCGGCTACAATACATTTTATTGTTATATGGTCAGAAGTTGTGAATGTGTCTTTCAGTGGAACAACAAAGAATGGAGATTGATCAGTTTGTTCAGTAATTTCACTGAATTCGTCTTCTTTTCGAATCACACAACTTGTAACAGCTTTTCCTTTGCAATTTATTGCTTCACATTGAACATTGAGCACTGAATTGGTAATGTTTTTCAATCTAAGAAGCGCAATACCATCTTCGAAATATATTTCAGTATTCCTGGAAAATAATACAGTTTTCATAATATCCAGACTCAAACTCACTCATTCTCCTGAACAATATCACCATCAACAATCCATTTAACAATAACCAATGGGATACCCATTACAACGCATTTCAAAGTGCACTTATCATCGCTGAAGTTTTTGTTGTTTAATGGTAATAGGAAATATGGTGGTTGTTTTGCGAGTGATCGATTGACTGGTGGGAAATTGAATGAAACACCCAGATGATTTGGTGATTGAACCATCACATCCAAAGCAACGTCATTTTGATCCCGATCACAGATAACATGAATTCCTGTATTTTCCATTAATAATTTATCGTCAACAACTTGAATATGACAAGATGTTGAATCACAGCCTGATTGATTCGCAATACTACAAGTGAAAACTGCATTGTCATCTAATGTTGCTTTCTCAATTTTCAATATACTAATACCATCTTCAGTTGTGACAGAATACTTTCTGAAAAATTATCAATTTTAAGCTTGTCTTTAGGGGATAAACCAAGAATAGCCCCCACTCAATGCATTTCAGGCCCCCACTTGGCAAACTCATTTCGATCCCCAACATTTGTTTACAATTAGATTCACGAGAAATTCTAGAGAACGAATAGTATTATTTTGACGTGACGTGACACGTAATTTCATTTTCCACTATAGAAATAACCAAAATATAATTTATGGTCTTTTGTCGCTAGTTTCCCGTGTGTGTGTGTGTGTTTTCGCGAAGAAATTTCTGGGGATTTTTAAAAATTGGGAACCCCCCCCCCCTCAGATTTTAGAAATGGATATGTTAACTTATAACATATGGGAACCCTGAGAATCTCTCCAATGTCACTTTTCCCTTGGAGAATACTAGTTTTTCAAAAAAATTATACATTTTTTTAAATTCTGTCCACTTTTTCTTTTGATTTGTTGATTTCACAAGAATTGGGACATTTGGTCCCTTTTTTCCCGTTCACTTTCCCACCAATCCGATTTATGCTTCTGTTGTTTTATTTTTCCCAAGATATTCTGAGACTTTCTCGAATCGACACAAAAAAATGCGACTTTTTCGAAAAAATCAAAAAATCTTGAAAATACTTTGGGAAAAATGCGACTTTTTTTTCGATCGATTTGAAAATGTATTATTAACCGTGTTTTCGCTTGAAAAATACGTGAAAACACAAACAGTTTGAATAAAATTGAAAAGTGCTGACACTGTGCCCGGAACGCGACAGCAGAGAAAATGTTTTGCCTCTACCCTTTTCTCATACTCTCTCGTGTGTCTCTTTTTCTCTCGCGTCTCTTCACAACCCCACACACTCTCGCTGAAAACTGACTTTTGAATAAAAACCGCAATTTAAAAGCTTGAAACTCGGAATTTCGAAGAAGTAAGATGATGATCAGAAAGAGGAAGAGTAGTAGAACGCAGAGATATGAAATTCACCCAAAAAAAATTCTGGAAACGGCTTTCAAACACGGGTTTGAAAAAAGTGAATTTCTATTTTTCAATTTTTTTCATCCAAAAATGAATTTTTCCAAAATGTTCATAACAGATCTTGTAGAGAAGGTTAAGCTGGTTAGATTCCAATATCAAAGTCTTAACAATGATAGCTACTTCATGAAATTATCGCTCTCAAAGTTTCATACATGGGCAAGTTTTGGCAGAAAACCATGAGTTTAAATGAACATTGTTTGAAATTGTGTTTTAACAACAATGTAATATAGGTCTTCCTCTTTCAAATGATGTATAAAACTTCAGCTTTTTGGAAATAATTCGATGAGAAAATCCAGATTTGGTTTCAGAAGTTTTTTCCCCAGAAAAAAAACGATGGCCGAAATTTTTTGTTCTGGCCGAACTAATCGGAAACTCGGCCATTGTTGCGCTCAGGGCACAGTGTGCTGACAAATGTGTGGCCGTGGACTAGGAAACCAAACACATTTTTTATTTCTCTCGGACAAACTTTTATTTTTTTTTCTTTTTTTCGCAAAACATTTTTTACTGTTTTTTCGAAAAAAAACATGTTCTATATGATTTTTTTTTGTTTCAGATGAATGGAAATGGACAATTGATGGATTTGCGATAATGGAATGATGATGACATATTGTAAGTATTTATATTTTTGTGAAAATAGTCATTCCTGTATTTTTCGATAAAATTTGAGAATTCTGTTCAATTTTCGTTAAAGGGTGAATTGAACAGAACAGACCTGTCGTTCTGAAGGATTTTCATGAAGTTCGAGCCGGTCTTTTAAAAGACCGTGCCTAAATGGAGCGAATAAGACGGCTAATATGAACTCCCGCTCCCATTTTTTTGGTGGGCCTTGTCAATATTGGGGGTTGGAGGACATGATCAGGTTCTGCATTTTTACCGTCTTCAGGTTGGCAAAATTTTTTTCTACAAAAAACCTACTGTAAATCAAGTAGAATTCCATCTTTCTCCCACATCGCAGAAGGTAATGGTTGACCATTAAATTTACATTTGATAGTCATGAAGTCATTTGTTGCACATTGAACTTTTTCGGGAAGTTTTTGAACGAATTGTGGTTTTGTCATCGATACCATCGATGATGCTTCGCTCATACTCGATGTGTCATCTGTTGGATAAATTTGACACGATGTTTCGGCAGTGCCTGCCACATTTGACGCTTGACATTTGAGAAGTCCGCCAGTGTTTCCACCAACGTTGGAAATTCGAATGGTACTTATTCCGTTGTCGCATTTTATAAAAATTTTGTCACTGAAAATCGAAGGTATTCTTAATATGTACTACGTTTAAAAAACTTACTTGTCTGTTGTTAATTCGTGGTCATCTAATAGCCATTTGATACGTGGTTGCGGCACACCTATAAACTGAGTTTCCAGAGTCAGTTTATCATTGATAAAAGTTATAGATGTCGGTAGATTTTGAGTGAAACTTGGTTGAATATTTAATGGACTCGAAGATAAAGAAGTCAATGTGTCAGCAAGGGTGGAGCAATCTGAATAAAAATTGTATTGTTTTTTTGTGTACTTATAATATCTTACCATCTTCATCATATCCTTCTTCTGCAACAATCACATCAGAAACAATGTCTTCTGATGGTCTTCTGAAAAGAAGATCAACTGTCACATTATTTTCTGGTTTTGTGATTTCTTCGATAGCTTCTTTGATTAGCTGATCTGCCATTTCAGACGCTGCGATTTCTAATGACGAATCAACTTTTGTAACTTCCACACTTGGTATCTTCGGTAATTCAACGTCTCGTTTCACAATGTTTTCTAAATTTTCCTGAATTGGTTGTTCAGGTGTTTTGTCCATACTCTCAGTTTTCTCAGTAGTTTCTTGAACATCTGGAGAAATGTGACCTTGTTGCTGAACTATTTGAACTTGATCATCTTTTTGAGAGATGATATCTTGAAGAGTGGCTGCATCTTCAGTTTGATTTTTTTCTCTGATTTCTTCATCGATTTTCTCAATTTCTGGCGCAATGGGAGTTCCAATTTCATTATCTTCCTGAACGTTGGCTGCGATGTCAGGTTGAATTTGTTGTGGTTCTTGTTCAACAGGTTTTGTGATTTCTTCAAAGTCTGGCTGAAGATTGGCTGCGTCTTCAACGTTAACTTCTTGAGAAATCTTCTGTTCATCTACGATTTTTGGTTCAACAACATTCTGAATACTGGCTGCATTTTCAGGATGTGGTACTTGAAGTTCGGCTGCGATTTCTTTAATTTCTTCCTGAGATTTGGCTGCGAGCTCAGGTTCAACTTGTTGTGGTTCATTTATAACAGCGGATTCCTCTTGAATATCTAACTGAAGTTTGGCTGCGTCTTCAGATTGATTCTCTTGAGTAATCTTTTCTTCTACAGTTTTGAAATTTTGAACGACATCCTGAATTGGGGCTGCGATTTCAGGTTGTGATTCTTGAATCTCTACTGTTTGTTGGAATGGAGTTTTAGTGTCTTTCTCAGTCTCTTCTAAAGGTTTGGCTGCGACCTCAGATTCGACTAGTAGCTGTTCTTGGGTTAGTGTTGGTACTTGAGTAACATCTGACTGAAGATTGGCTGCTTCTTCAATTTTTTGATGTTCATTCTGACTAGATTGTGGAACAGTAACAACTTGATTATCTTCAACAATATCAATTTTGACAAAATCATCTGATGAACCATATCCTTCTACAAATCTAAGATTTTCAGTACTTGTCAATTTTGGTGACTGTGCAACATTCAATTCAGCAATCTCATCTGAATCTTGAACATGAAGAGAAACATCGACTTCTGGTTCAATTTCTTCCGCAACTGCTTGTGTTATCAATTCACCATTTACAACAATAATTTTTGACACTGGCGACAGTTTTCCAATAATTTTCACAGAGTAAATTCCAGCATCTGACCAATCGATGTTAGAAATAATAAGTTCGTGATTTTGCCCATCGCTTGATGTTGAATAAATATGTTTTGTAGAATCAGATGGAAGACTTTCACCATCTTTGCACCACTGAATATCCTGATGAGAATCTGATGTTTGACATTGAATAGTTGCAGTAACTCCAAATGGTACAACTGTTTCATCGCATGGTTCGTTATCTAAAATTTTATCTGGATTGGTGTTTTTTTGTAATATATATTTTTTTTTTATTTATTCGAATATTTTTGGAGAAACGCAATCGAGAGTTAACAAATAAATATATAATAAGGACAGTAATAATGATAAAAATAATAACAAATAAATATTTCAAAAGTATTATGATTGTAAAGAATTGTTAGATATTCGTTTTCGTTTCAACGCATGAAGCGTAGAGGTAACACTATTCACACATAAATGAGCAACACGGAATTCAGTATTAGAAATACACACACTATACAATCCACTATCAACACTTGTAGCATCATGGACAACTAAATAATGCTTTAGACCATTTTGAACATGCTCAATTTTTCCGGGTTCAAAGCGGATATCTTTTCCGTCGCGCAGCCAACGAATCGATCTCTCGTTTTCGAATTCTTCCAACTCGCAAGCAATTGTTGCCGTACTTCCAGGTGGAACAAGATATTCTTGAACATCATCTTCTTCACTTTCTGTTCCAGATGGAACTACTGTCACTTCTTTTTCTTCTATTCGTTCTGAAATGAGTGAATTTTTTGGAAGAATATTTGTTTTTTTTTTGAAAATTAAATTGTAATGTTCAAAAAATTCAAATTTCGAAGAAAAACCTTTTTTTGCATTTTTTATTTCATCGCTTAATTTTTATGGGTTCAACTCCGAGCCAAAGCTTTTTCCTATATCCGCTAGGTATGATTTTTTAAATTTCTGAAGAAATGTGAAAAAAAATGGTTTAAAAAATACGCTAAAAATTTCTAATGGGAATTTCATATATGCCACAAGTTAACTCACCTTCTACTACTAAAGTGATAGCAACACTTTGTGTCGAAGTTAATGCAAGATAAGTTCCTTGGTCAGATATTTGAGTGAGCGGAATCATAATTCGATGTGTTCCACAATCATCATTCTCGAAAAATATGTCCTCCGTCTCATGGAGTGGCCGTCTATCTTTCAACCAAGTTACAGCCACACTTGGTTCATCGATTGTACATGTTATAACAGTTGGTTGGCCTTCCATAACAAATTGTGTTTGTGGTCGAGTAAGAATGTTACCAGTTACACTTATTACATTCGGATTTTCGACAATTAGATAAGCAACAGGAAACATATCATCATTGATTTTGAGACTATAAAGATTACCGCTTGTTGGTTCAACACTTCGAATAATTAGAACCTCTAATAAATCGTGACTAATTCTATCGAATTTCTCATTGTCAATAACAACTTTCGATTTTCCACAATACCAATCAATTCTACAATCTTTCGGCAAATAATTGTTCAGTTCACATGTAATTGTTGCAGTTGATTCGAGTTTGACAACATAACTTGGAATTGAAATAGTTCCGGTCGAGCTGAGAGTATTTTCAATTTCAGAAATATCTTGTTGTGAGCTTCTCAATGATACTTGTGATTTTAAAGTGTTTCCATCGGCTTCCGAAACTGTCACATTAAACATACTATGACGAACTTCTTCGGGTAAAGTCATTTCAACTTCTCCCCATGCAATTTCTTCCAAAGATGCGTAAATTCCATCATTCAAACTTCTTGCAACGATTGAAACGGTGATTCCAGTTCTAGTCGTTGCTAAACTGATATCATCAATTGAGCCAGCTTGCAATTTAGTATTATCAATTTCTGTTTGTAGATTAGTTATAACAACTTCAGGAGTATCATCTTCACAATCTGACATAATTGTCAATGAAGTATAATCAACAATATCTTCGATAACCTTGATTGAAATACTATATTTTTGTGGTTCTTGAACAACATCAACATCGAATGTGTTATCAGCAGCCACTGTAGCAGATATTGTGTATAACAATGAATGTACCACAATACCCGTTACTTTTCTTCTAGCACTTCGTTTTGTAACAGAAAATGTTTCTGTTATCTCAGCTGGAGCTGGTGTGATTTCGAATGTAATTGATTCATCGCTCAATATGTCAGTTTCTCGAATTGTGTTTGAAGAGAAAGCTCTATCCGATAAAATTGTTGTATTCATTTGGCTAAGCATTTGGCTGAGTTCCTTCTCTTCAAGAACAACATCTACAGTTACAGATGAATTTCCGATTAATGATATATCAGCATTTATTTCTTCGACTTCTAATATCTCTTCACTTTCTTTGGAATTATTGTTCAAATTATCGACACTCAACGAAGAAACTGAATGAAGTTCGACATTAACATAAACATCTTCAGTCGGTTGTGGTTCATTTTCGGATGTTGAATGATTGAAATATCGAACACTTCCTGATAATAAAAGTGATCTATCTGTATCTGATGGATAATCTGATTCTTCACATAACATTTGAATCGATTCCAAATCATCAAACATTGGAATATCATACTGTAATGCAATCGTGTTCGACATATCCACAATGGCATAAACTTCGTCGTATTCATGATAAAAATTGGAAAATGAAAAACTGGCTCTATGAATAACAATATTACTGTTGCATTCTTTTTCTTGTGGCTCGATTGTTTTTGTCGGACGAGATTTACTTCTTGGTGGTCTAACTGGTGGATTCTCTTCTTCTGACATTATTGAACGACTTCGCCTAGGAGGTCTTACTGGAATTTCTTCGATTTCTTCCGATGCTCGAGAACGACTTCTTCGTTCTGGACGAACTGGTTTTTCAATTTCTGGTGATAAATGTTTTGTTCTTGGCGGGGCTTGTGGAATAGTTTCCTCTTCATTTTTAATAGTACTTGCTTCACTTGAAATTAATGATTTAATCATTGAAGATTCAAAGCTAGCTGGACTTTCTTCCATACTTCTCATGATTGATTTTTTCAATGAAGTTATAGATCCTCTTGGAGTACTCGTTGGTATTCTATTTGATGGTTCTTCATCAATAATACCAATAATATCTTCGGATTCTGGTTTAACTTCGAAACTGTACCAAACAGTTATTTCATTTGAAGTATTCATTGCTTCTATTGGTTGAAGATTTTGTGCAACTCTAATAACATTTATAATACTTGCGACATGTAACAAGACTGAATTCAAAACATGTGTGACTGTTTCAGCACCATTTTTAGTCATCTTTTGTTTGCAAAGTTCGGCAATAGTGTTTATTTCTTTTTCGATTTTTCGGAACAATTCTTGAATTTCTTCATCCTCTTTTTTGTCCCGCGATGCCGAATCTTCACTAACAGTCATTTGATGTAACTGGGTTAATCGATCTCTTAAATTCATAGTAATCGGAGTAATTCTAGCAGAATGTGCACTTGGAACTCTTTTAATTCGAACAGCTTTTCTTTTGTCATTTTCATTTCCTTTTCTTTTCAGAATTTCAGTAACTTCAGTGTCTTCTAGTAAATTATTCTCAATTTCGGAAATGGTTTTGCGAAGTTTTGCGATAGCTTCGCTTTTCTCATCAGTTTTGTTTTGAACAGGTTTTTCTTTTTGATTATTCCTTGGTTCATGGTTCAAAATCATTTCAGCCAACGCAGTCCGCAATATTTCTTCATTTGCTTGTTGTTGTGCTTCAGAAACTGGTTTCTGAAGTGCAATTTGATCCGAAATACAGAAAATTGCATTTTCAATCGATTTCAAATCAAGTGCTTCCAGTTTTCTATTTTTCATCATATTACTGATGTCTTTCTCAACTTTCTTTGCCAATTCATCCAAATTTTCTGGTGTTTTCACATTAATTTCACGCAAAGATTCCAAATCTTGTTGAACTTGCTTTGCAATTGCATCTAAATCCACATCTTTCACAACCTTCTTCTCTGCTTTTGAAACAACTTCACTAGCCTTGAGTTCTGCATCAAATTGAAGAACACAATTTTTCAATTCTTCTCCTTTTGCAAATATTTCTTGTCCTTTATAGGATAATTTTCCCGGAAGAATTGGTGTTCTTGGTTGATCCGATTCATTTATTTTAACATCTTTGCTTTCCGGAAATGGTTCATTAAAGAAATCCCAAGAATTTGTGGAACTTGTAACTGACAATCGGTTGTTTCCAGTTCCAAAATTCGACGTGATCGATTCATTAATATTTGTGTTTTGATTACAAAACATAATACTTGTATTGCTAGTTGCAATTGCTTCGGGATTTATTATAATTTTGGCAGAAGTTTGTTCACTTTGATATAATTCAGTAACTTTGACTGTTGTTTCCGCTGCTTCATAGAATTTTTTGAAAGATTCAGTTCTTTTCAAATCTTTGTTATATTCCGCAGTTATCGCATCTTCATATTCACTAATTGGATAAATATCAGTAGATATATCTTGTGTTGATAATTGCATCAATAGTTGCTCTTCGTCATCTTCCTCATTATCATCATCAATATTTTCTGCAAAAAATTAAAATCCAAACATGCAAAGTGGCACCCACCCACATGCATCAAGCAAAACTTAACTATGCGCAAGAAAAACAAAACGAACGAGCAGTTTTGAGTTGAGAAGAAAAAATGAAAAAAGAATTTGAAGCCGGGTGGGCGCCTTTTGGTTAGCAAAGAAGAAGTAAAAGGAAGAAGAGGTAAAAAACAAACAACAAGAATTTACAAAAGTATATATGTATGTACCAATAACTCTCTCGATTGCGTCTCGTTTTTCAAACACATTGAAAAGTTTCGAATGATGATACTGAATTAAATAACTAACCTGATAATTTGAGATAACATTTGCTTGTGACTGAACCAGCAACATTTGAAGCAATGCAACAATATTCACCTTCATCTTCTGGAAGTGTTGATTCAATTCGTAGAATACAAACACCGTCTTCATAAACAATATCGTATTCTCTGCAAAAAAAAATAATTCGAAAATATATTCATAATAAATTCAAACTCACTCATTTGGTATAATCGGATCTCCATCAACAGTCCATTCAACTTCCGGTTGTGGCATTCCAGCAATCAAACATTTCAATTGAACAGGCTCTCCTATTTTTCCATGACAATTCGCCAATTTTCGCAAGAATTTCGGAGCTTGTGGTGCTGCACTCGATTCAGTAGCCAATGATTGACTAACTTCTGTCAATTCATTATTTTCGTTAATTGATAGAGGTATTTGAGCTGGAGAGTTGACAGTTGCTACGATTTCGACATTTTGATCTGGGCAATTTGCATCGACTTCAACAAATACCGCAACAACATGTGATTCTTCCTCGTCATATTTTGAACGGCGAGACCATGTATGTTCTTCAGGTCCCTGGAAAAAATTGTATTTTTTTCCAAAAATTATACTCAAAAACTCACAGGTTGAGTAGGATTCTGGAACAAAACATGTGAAGTATTCTTTTCTGCAATTGCACTAGCAGGTTCATCAATTGAACTCTCATATTCGATAACCAATTCTTGATGTGCTCGATCACCATCTCGAACAAGAGCAACACTAACATTTTCCAATTTCAATTTGTTAGCTGCTGCTGCAACTTGCAATAGCTCAGGTACAATTGTTTCGTTGTCAATAATTGTCATGACTTGTTCATTTGTTTCATCTTGTTTCACAACTTCGACATGAGCATAAGCTTTTGATTCAGCATCTCCAACAAGTTTCTTCACTTTTTTCAAACTCCATGTGATTGCATTGTGGAAAGTGTTGGACATTCCTTGTAAGACAACAATTCTATGTTGAGCATTTGCTGTCTTTTTCGATTTTTCAATAATCATTTTATCGATAGTTTCACAAGATGTGCTTGGTTTCTGAATGATAGTTTCGAAATCAATAAACTTCAATGGAACTGATGTTGTTGTACTCAAAAATAGCGTATGAGTTTCAATATTCGATTCAATCACAGTAACAACTTGCTCATAATGTTGTGGTTGTTGAGTTACAATTACTGTTGTTGTTTCGTCAGAAATATGGGAATCTTTGAGAGCCATTGCACTATTCAATAAGATATTTGTGGCTTGAATTGGTTCAAGTTCTTCTTGTGATGCAACACGTCGAAGATTTGATTCGAGAGATTTCACTTTTTCATCATATGGCATTATTGGACTTGATTGTCTAACTTCTTCCAAAACCTTTTCTGGTTCATTCTCTGGAATTGGTTCAAGTTTTTGTGTTTTTTCTTGTTCCACGGGTTGCGATGTTTGATTTGCAACTTCGGTGTACACATCTTGGAACCATAGTTGAACTAAATGTTCGGATACTTTTTCAGCTGCCAAACGGAGTTCCTTAAAATATTATTATTAGTTCTAGTTTTATTTCTCTCTCAAATTACCTTTTCTTTTTTCTCTTTCTCTTTTTCATCTTCAACAAGAACATGAGTAATTTGTTCAACTGGATCAACATTTAATTTCATTGATAAAACTGCAGTTCCATGAATATTTGTAGCATGACAATAATAAGTTCCTTCTTGATTTCGAAGAACATTTTCAAGAACAATTGAAGACGATTCTTCTTGCAACTTGTTTTCTCCAAAATACCATTCAATATTTGGTGTTGGATTTCCACTAACAGTTGTACTCATTTTAATAGTTCCATTCTCTTTAACATGATATTCTTCAACTCCAGTTTCGAATCTTGGCTCAGATTTGTTTCCATCATCTTCTTCATCTTCAGATTCTGCCAATTTTTTGACAGCTTCTCTGACAGCATCAAGGAAAACATTTGCAACAAGAGTACTCGCAACTTGATCAGCCACTTTAATCAACAATTTGAATTCTTCTGAAAAATAAATTCATAAAAGCTACTGTAGATCACAAAAAGTAAACTAACCTTCTTGTTTCTCAATAGCCGCTGTTCCAGAAACTTCTTCTTTGTGAATCACTTCAATATCATCATCAATTCCAGTTTCTTTGGGTGTCGCAATAACTTGACAACTACTGTTGCTTACACCATGTTCGGATTCAGCGGTACAAGTGTAAACTCCAAAATCGTCTGATTTTGGCTCACGAATAGTCAAAATTTGAGCACCATCTGAGAATTGAACAACTTCATGTTTTGGTGAATCATACAAATCGACGCCATCTTTTTGCCAAGTTACAGTAATTGGAGCAATTCTGAAATATTTCATCTATTTATTTGTATTTAAAAAAACAATTAACTTACGATTGAACAGTTGCTACCAATCTGATATATCCCAATTGTTCATAATTATCTAATTCGGCTGTCAATTGTTCTGTAAACTTTGGTGGCAAAATGACCATAACATCTTCGGTGAGAACTGATTCTGAAATTTCAGCTTCCTCTAAATCTTTCACATATTCTACTCCTTCCACATTAATATATGCTGCAGTTTCAGCAGTACCATGTGGATTTGTTGCAGTACATTTGTAGAGTCCAGCATCTTCACTAAAAACTTCTGGATTCAATAATTCACAAGTTCCATCTTCTTTAATTGATGTGAGAACATCTTTATTGAGAACCCATTCTTCAACATCAATATCATCTTTTGACCAAACAATTGCTGCGGATGGATTGGCTGTGATTTTGCAGCGGAGTGACATTGGTTGACCATCGAGAAAAGTTGTTGAATGAAGTGGTTCAATGATTTTTGGAGCACTTTCTTCCGGAAGATCTGGTGGAACTATTTCGAAAGATTCATCATCAGCTGAAAAATATAACGTTTTAAAAAATTCAGGAACTTTTTTGAGTTTTCGAAAATGTAACACAGACTGTTATCAAGTGTTTCTTTCCAAAAAAAAAAAAAAGATTAGTAAGCGTGAGACTCACAGATACTCAAATAAGCTGAAGATGTGAAAACATCGCCTTTTGTATTTCGAACTTGACAAACTATTTCACCACTTTGTTTTTCATCCAATCTCTCAATTATTAAAGAACTCTCAAATTCACTATTTTCAATTGTAACATCTTCAATAATTTCAGCATTAGTTCCATTAATTGTCCAGACAAATTGGCAACTTGTAGTTCGAGTTTCATCAAATTTGACAACAATTACAATTCTTTGTCCACGTTGTCCAGAAGTTGGCAAAACTTCAGTGACTACAGATTCTTCTAATGTGAACAATTCCTCAATTCTAGTTGTCGTTGTTGTTTTTTGATTTGATGTTGATGTTGATTGAATATTATAATCAATCATAATTTTTGAAGCCCAACGATCTTCTCCCATATTATTTCTTGCAATTACGGATAAGTTTCCTGCTGGAGTATTTTTGAATTCAACTTCAGATTCATTAATTTCTTCCGAATGAATTGTGACATTTTGATTGTTTCTCAATTCGAAATTATTGAGCATCCATAAAAATGTGGCTGGTGGAAGTGCACTACAAATTATCTTCAATCGCATTGGTGTTCCTTCGATCAATCGGAAAATCGAATCAGTTGGATATCCAACAATTCTGGGAGCAAATGGTAAATCTTTTCCCTTTGGAACTGGTGATTTTTTTGATCCAAGAACATTGGCAAACGGATTAACTTGTCCAGTTGTGATTTTTGGAGAAGTTGCCTCGATAAATGGTTGAATATCAACATCTTTCATTCTACGAACAGTTTGGAAAGATGAATGTGATTCGACATCATCTTCGCCGTCGTGTGAAGTAACTACAGTAACTGCAGTCTCAACAATATCCGGTGCATCTTCAAGATCTCCTGTTCTTTGAACTTGAGTTGTCATTGATTCACTTCCAACATCATTTCTAGCAGTTATTCTATATTTTCCTTGTTTAACTGGTGGATGGATGACTAATGTTGATTTGTTATGTTCGTTTAGAAGTACAACATTCGAACTCTTTTTCAATTCAAATCCGTTAATATGCCATTGCATTTCGGCTGCAGGAATCGCTTGCACATCAACTGACAAAACTAATTTCTCGTCAGTGGTCAAAGTTACAATTTGTGGAAGTGTTGTTACAAACTTTGGTGGCTCTGGTAAAAATCGTCGTGTTAATTGCGCCGGTGGTCGAGTTGAATTTCTATTGAAACGAGCTCCAACAATACTTGCGGCGTCTGAAATTTTTTGACATGCGATGAGCGAGAAAAAAATGAAACGCAAAACTTATCCATCCAACACAATGTTTTCAAAATGTTAGTATTCAACATACCTTCTCGAACTCGAGTTTGTAAAGCAGATGATTCATTTGAAACTTCGACATGTGATTCGAGATGTCGAACACCTCTTGGAACACTACTTGATCGTTGTGTATAATTCAATTCAAAAAGATTTGTTGCTTGTCGACTTGGTCTTCCACTTCTCATCGAACTTGTCATCGAATCCATTTGATTATATTGCTGTTGATGGATCTCTTCAGTTTCAGTTCGTTGAATATCAACATGTCCACAACTCATTGCAGATCCATGAACATTTGATGCAACAACTTTATATTCACCAGCAATTGGAAGTGAGAATCGAACAACACTTCGATTCGCATCCGGTGAGAACATCTCAACATTATGAATAGTGCATTCTCGACCATTAACAAACCAAGAAAATCTGGCTGGTGGATTTGCATCAACTTCAACATCAATAATAACTTGACTACCAGCAGTAACAAAAAGATTTGGAACCTGAAAGAGAATAAGGTGCATTAGTGTCTCTCACTAATTCAGTGAAAAGCAATTAAGAATACCTGTGTCAAGAATCTTGGAGCTTGATGATAAGTTACACTGTGTTGTCGAACTGATCGAATGTCCTCTTTTGACTGCGAAAGATGTTCTCGATCAGCATTCACAGTTATATAACCATAACTTGTGCTCATTCCAGCCGGATTCCGTGTCACACATTTATAAACACCCTGTTCCGGTTGATTAACTTTCAGGCGACTGATATTGATCCCATGACCAATTTGAAAGCGTGATCGGTCCTGGAAAAACATGATGATTAATTTTTCTGGTGTAAGTTTTACCTGTAGCACAGATTTCTCATTGCAAAACCATTCAAAAATTGCTGGTGGATCAGAAGCGACTTCCACAACAAGACTAATGGTATCGGATGCTAGAACTCGATACGCTTTGATAACTTGAATAAATTTTGGAGGAGCAAGAGCAACAAAACTCGTAATCTCGCTACTCCAATGTTCTTCGGTATATGATTGAGATTGTGAACCGATCGAACGAATCAAATGAGTTTCGGCGACTGTTGCGTGGCCACTTGCGCTGCGTAGCACTGTTTCACGATCTACAGTAATGTTATTTTTAGTTTGTAAATTATTATTCTTAGATCAAAATATACCTGTCGCATAACTCATTGCAGGACTAACTGGTTGAGAAATGCTTCCAGTAACAGTTGTGTCAATGTTTAGATGTCTTGTTGGCTGCTGTTGATTTGACACTCCTGTCGGTGGAGGCCGATCTTCCTCATTTCCCTCCATTTTTTGTCGATTCCAAATACTCGACTTTTTTTCTTAATTTTTCCTTTTGGTTCGATCGATCTGAAAATTTCATCCAGTTTAGTTTTATTCTCATTTTTCTATTAATAAATACAATTTTCTCATGTTTTGTACAAATATTTATTTATTCATTCTTTTTTATTCATTGAATAAAATTAGCGGTTTCTCAAATAATTCAATTGAGAAAAAACATGAGAAATATTGTGTGGTTTTTATTGATTTCTGCTATTTTTGCGGAAATTCAAGATGATGAGTTTTTCGGAAATTCTATCATCAAATCTTTGAATCATGGATACGAAATTCGAGATGCTGAATTTATTCTGAATCTCTACGATTCCTCATTTTTTGATGATTGTGAAATTGGAAGTTATGAAAATTCGAGAGATCAATTGGAGTTGGAATTAGCAACATCAAAAAATATAACGGTAATTATTCATTGTTTTATTTTCTTCAAAAATTTATTAAAACTATTTTTAGTTCAATTTCCTCAATGCCAAAACAATCTCCAGTAATTTCTTCAAAATAAAATTCCAAAAAAGTGGTTCATCAAAAACTGGCGAAATGACTATTCAAATCAAAGATGATATTCCAAGTATAATAAGATCGAAAAATGATAAATGTGCTCTTTTTTAAACTCGATGAAAAATGTGCACCTTTTCTTTTCGTTCCTTCTAATTGCCTATACACAACACATATGTTTATGTTTTTCAGAAAACCGACAAAAAATAGATGGGAGGGGGAGGACGCAATTTTTCAGATCGTCAAAATTGGGACAGAAAAACCTTTCGATTTTTGAGACTCAAACAAGACACCTGACGCTTGTGAAAATGTTTCGATCTTGTTTCAGAAATTGATTTGGGAAAACCGAAAAATTTTGTTGAAAGATCGGATTGAAAAATATAAATCAGCCTAGCTTTTGTGAGAAAATAGTTGAGACGGGTTTTGGAAAATCATTTGGAATCTACGCAAAATTTCCGAACAGTCAGGAAAAATTGAGATCCAGAAAATTCGACTTGAAATTTTCTGTTTTTTTCTGAAAATAGAAAGATTTTTTGAATTTCCAGTCGCAGAATTAAAAATAAATTATTTCTTGATAGTTGTGAAAAATAGTTCTCGATATATCCAAATTTTCGAAATCCTAAATTTTAGGTTTGAAATTTTGTCTTCAAAAAACTTAATCAAAATTGAGCAACTGGAATTAAATTAACCTAGCAAAACCAAAAAAAATTAAATAAGAAACTCTTGAAAACAAAAATAAAAAGTGAAGGCGTAGGAGATCAATGTTTCTCTTCTCTTTATCCCTCTTTTCTCTCTCATCTTCCCGATCATCATTTTCCAGGTCCTTCGGGGCATTTCAACAGTCTGCGTCTCTTCTCCCAATCCTCTCTCGTCGCTAAATTGTAAAGATGCAGCAGCACCGCGGTTAGGTTAACTCGGACATTTGTGAAAATCTCCCTCTCTCTCTCTTCATCTTCTTCTCCCGTTTCATTCATAGCTGGCTTCAAATAAAAAGTTGTAATAATACAAAGGGTTGATTTTTGTTAAAAATAAGGGTGAATCCGATGAATGAGTGATGAACAACAAGCAAAACAATGGAAATTATCAATTTTTACTATTCAAATAAAAAAAAAATCAATCCGAGTCATCTTCGGCGGTAAAATCAAACGGTTTGAAAGCTTCCTTCAACTTATTAACCAACTCAATTTCTTTTTCTTTTTCTAAAACACATTTCTTCCAATCAATTTTCTCTTCGCAATCCAATATTGGAGCCGACGCGAGCACCTGGAAAAATTAATTACTCGGGAAAAATTCCGCAAGTGTCGGCAAGAATTGCAGTAGAGCCGCAATGGCTGCGGGTGAAGCCGCCGTTGTTGCGGGGGAAAGACAAGGGAAGTGTGAGAGAGCACAGGCAAACAGACAAAAAGTAGCGAGCGTCTGCGCTCTCTCACATTCCCCTTGTCTTTCCCCCGCAACAACGGCGGTTTCATCCGCAGACATTGCGGCTTCACTGCAATTCTTGCCGGCACTTGCGGGATTTTTCCCGAGTATAAAAGATTTTGAAAAAAAGAAGAAAAAGTTACCTCTCTACCAAACTGCAATGGAAATCCTTTCATACTTCTTGTGAATAATTTCGAACCATCAGGAAGTTCGGCGACAAAATACGGGCAACCTTCATTAACCAAATCGGAAAGCTGAAATTGAGTATTTTTTAAGAGAAAAATGACTTGATACTCGATAGTTCATAATTTCTAAAAAGCAAAAAACTTGTTATTTTTCTCTCCGAAAAAAAATTTGTTTTTAAAATAAATGGATAAAAATAAATATTATCAACGTGTTCTGTGACGTGTAAAATTCATCATTGATAATTTTTGCCAAAAAAAAAACATTTCGAATATTTGAGAAACTCTGCAATGTATTTTTGTAAATGTAGGTTTTTGCGCGTAATGTTTTTGATGTATCCGATTATTTTCCGATTTTAATTGAATATAACCTCGATATTTTTTATTTATCAAAATCGAGATCAATTTCTAACAGAATTTTCAATTTTTGTGTTTTTTTTTGAAAACTTAGATAACAATGTTTAGTGACTTATTTTCGCAATGCCAACAATCGCAATTTTTCGAAGATAAAAATAAAACTAACATGTTCATCATGTCCAATAGTAACTAATTCAAATCCAGCCAGCGCAGCCGAATTCATAAATGCTCCTTTCAATGCTCTCGTCGATGCTTTATCGATCGCCACCATTTGAACTTGTAAATGTTGTGTTCGAAAATTCCGCTCAAAAGTTACTAACGCTTTTCCAGTCTTATTTGCCATTAATGTGAAAGCACTTTTGAATTTCTCAATTTCATCTCGAACAGCAACTGGAGCTGAAACTTGTGATTGAATATGTCCAATTGATAATATCATAACGTGTTCATTTGTGAGTGGTCCTTTTGGCATTGCGGCATAGCATGAATTTCCAACACTGACGACAAGATGTTTTTCAGCGTCGACGTTTGAAAGACAGAACCAACATGGAGCTTGAGGCTGCTTGTTTCGAGGACCATCGTCTGAAAAAATTGTTTTGAAGTTTTTTCAAAAAATAAACTTTTTACAATGAAACATGAACTTTTGGAAAAAAACACATTTCGAAAATAAATAAGGATACAAGATACATTTTTTGTTTAAAAAAATGATCTCATTTGAACCCGAATTGTCATCTTTTTTCCAAACTATAAACATCTAAGAAACATGCACTATTTTTTAGTCTCTTGTTTACCTTTTTTCTTATTAGTACTTTTTCATCCCCTTTTTTTCTTTTTATCTCTGTGTTTCTTTTCTCTTATGGTTGCTATGTCTTTTTGGTCATTCGTTGTATTTATTGCATCAGAAATTAGTTTTTTGTTTTCAGGTTCAAAATCAGAAAAATGAAACGTTTCACCAATGAAATCACTGTTGATGCGAAAATTCTTGGAGATCATTTGAAGTTTCGCTCGGGAAAACAGACGCAGAACCGATTTTTGAAAGCGGCGTTGACTGAAAGAGTGTCGAGTTTTGATCCACAAAATCCAACAAAACATGGATTGCCATCACAAACTTTGCTCAATCTTTATGATAAGTGGGGAAATGGTCAATTTGGCGCGATTCTAACCGGAAATGTTATTGTTGATTCAGTAAGTTATAAATTAGTTTTTTTTTTCTATTTTCAAAAATCATAATTCAGACACACTTGGAAAGTGCTGGAAATGCGATTATTTTCAAAGAGGGAGATGGACCAGAACGCCGCGAACTTTTTGGAAAATGGTCCAAAAATATAAAACAATCCGGTTCATTGGCATTCGTCCAACTTTCTCATGGAGGAAGACAAACACCAGTAACAGTTCAACCAAATCCATTTTCGGCATCTTCAGTTCAATTAGCAGGAGAAAGACGCTTTACAGGATTTGGGAAACCTGTTGAATTGACTATTGAACAAATTCAAACTGAGGTAATCGATAGATTTGCCTACGCTGCCAAGTTTGCATATGAAACTGGTTTTGATGGTGTTGAATTACATGCTGCTCATGGATATTTGTTGGCTCAATTTACTTCGCCTACAACTAATAAGAGAACTGATAAATATGGAGGAAGTTTGGAAAATCGATTGAGAATTATTCTCGAGATCTATGATGCGATTAGACAACAAGTTCCAACAGAGTTTATCGTTGGAATCAAAACAAATTCCGTCGAGTTCCAAGAACAAGGTACAACTGTTGATGATGCCAAGGAAATGTGTAGTATCTTTGAGGAAAAAGGTTTTGATTTTGTTGAATTATCAGGAGGAACTTATGAAAAGATTGCATTCCATCATTTGAGAGAATCAACAAAACAACGTGAAGCATTCTTTTTGGAATTCGCCGAGAAAATTCGACCAGTTTTCAAAAACACTGTTGTTTATTTGACTGGTGGATTCCGAACTGTCAAAGCGATGGTTGAAGCTGTTGAATCGGATGCCACTCAAGGAATTGGATTAGGAAGACCAATTACAGCTGAACCTGATTTGCCTAGAAAGATTCTCTCCGGCCAAGTCGCTTCTTCGATTGCCAACAATTTTGATGAAAACAATTTTGCAATCACAAACTTGGCAAGTAATTCGCAAATGGAGCAAATGGGCAGAACTACATTTGCGGAAGTTCATAATAAGTAAGTCGTTTGAGTTTTATGATATTTTTATGTGATATTTTTTCAGTATTCTTGCAAATATCAGCGACTTTTCCAATACTGAAACATCGGATCGATATTTGGAAGCTGTCAAGGGATATTCTGAATATATGAAAAATGAAGCATCTCAAGGAAAACCAATTCACGGTGTTTTGAGATTTGATTGATCTGAATCTTGTAGAAATAAGGAGAATAAATAAATTTACCATTTCCATTATTCGCTCGTTTTCTTGAATTTTCTATTTCTTCAGCATTTCCTTGTTCAAATCGATATTGTGAGCCTTCAGAACGTTGTCCTTTTGTTCCATTCATTCGCTCAAGTTGCTCTCTGAAATGGTTTTTTTGTGAAAGTAAATTAATAAGTCTCCTACATTGCTGCTATTTCTTCGAGCATTTCTCGATATGGAAATTCAGAAGCATTTGGTGGTTGTGCTGTTAATTCTTCCTTTTCCATTTTTCTCATTGGTTTCACATTACAAGCATACAACCATTTTTGCTTCTCGGTATTTCCAACTGTTGCTAATCCAATAAATCGAGTTGTATGTCTTGCAGGTTCTAATAGCACTCGATGGTTTCTATATGGTTGTCGTTCATAATGCACTCCCATTCCAGCGAAATGATATCTTGGTTTCAGACTTGCTGCAAGTTTGGCTATTAAAATCGAACCGGGCGGTGGTTTTGTTGGTTGATTATGCGAATGTTTTGCTACACCAGCAGGCCACATTGATGTTAGAAGAATATCTACTCCACTAAAACCGGCTTGAGTTCCAAGAGGAATCAAAAGTTCTTCAATGTCCTCTCTATTAAATGTATGTTCTTCGTTTGATGTTCCTTCAACACCACTCAAATATGCGATTTGTAATCCTGAAGCTGTACTGAGCATTCCTCTCTTTCCCAAATATGTCAAGTTTGTTGAGAACTCGGTTGATTCTTCGGGAAATAGAAAAGCATGTCGAGGGTCTGCTGCGCCTAGAATATATGTTGGAATCGGAAATTCGATTTGGCCATTCACTAGTTTTTCATTATCTTCATCGTTGTCACCAAAAAATTCACCAACACAAAACAATGCGTCAAAAGGACCACTCTGAAAAACTAAATTTAGTAAGTAAACTTTATAAAGTTGAAAAATTATTTTTTTTAACTCTTACCTTCTGACTAATCGTTGTCAATTTTTTGACCAGTTCAACAAATTTACCATTGACATCACCACAACATAATACTTTAGCAGCGGACATCTTAAAACGTGAAAATTAGGTTTTTTCCGAAAGACGAAACAAACGAGAAAAAAATAAATTGTTGTCCGAGAGAACTTCAAAACTTAAAAAAGCTAGTCCCTCTTGGGTTTCTAGGTCATATTTTTCTTCTTATAAAAAAGCGCGCTTTTAAAAGAAGGAAAAATACTTATGTTTTATATTTAAAATAAAGAGAAATGGTATAAAATGAGAAATGAAAATTACTAGAAGGGCTTCGCTGGCTAACGCCATATTACGGGAACCCTGAGAATCTCACAAGCTTCACTAGTGAAAGTACTTTGGCTGAAACATGATTTTTCATTTAAATTCATAAATCCTATAAGTTCATAAATCCTAGACCCGCAAAAAAATATATAGTGTAGATCACGCGGGATTTTAACAAATTTTCGTTGTTCTTCTATATCGATTGGCATTTTTTCAAGAAAAACATTTTTTGAAATGAATTTTTTATTTTGTCGGAAGAAGTGTTCACGTTATTATTTTAAGAATATTCGAAAAATTACGCTAGATCTCCTTTTTTCAGGTTGGACGCTCATTTCTTGAATTTTTTTATTTTGTATTCGTCCTTCAATGAGAGCTCTCGATTAAACGTAAGTGAGAGTTTATTTTTCTTTCTTTTTATAACCCAGAGAAATTCCAGATTGCTTGTGAATTCGGAATTGAGCGAGCCGATGTTGGTTTCCCACAAACAAAATGAATTTGAGGAAATTGAGGTCTTATACAACTGCAACTCATGTCAGGTCAGTTTAATTGGGTTTTGGGTTTTGTTCTGGGGTTTGGGAGAGAAAACACAGTAATTTGTGTTAAATTATATCACAGGTGAGTTTGGGGTGTATATATCTGCAGTCTCAGTTGCTCACAAGCAAAAACTTGTGGGAAAAGAGGAAAATGCCTCAAAATTCCTCGTTGTTTTCTTTCATTTTTTTAAATTATTTTTTTTATTGTTTTCAACAAATTAAAACGTTTGTATGACTAAAAATATTCGACTATGGGAGAAATTAGAACGATCAAATAAGAAACGTGGCCTTATAATTCTTTCGAATAAAAGCGTGATCATCTACTATCTACTATCTACAGGGTGCGCGCGAAATATGTGTGCATGCGAAAATTTCACATACAGTTTTAGTAATATTGGCACACGTAGTAAATTTGAGTATGGATTGTTCAAAACAAGTCACAAGTATCCGAGAAACACCATTTACAAGAATTCAAGTCAATCTCTTCACTTAAAATAGAATCCGGTTTGTATGAAGTCAGAAGAGAATTTGTGAAAATGAGAAAATAAGAACGCGACTCTTCCTATTTTTCGGATAATGATTTTGACCAATTAGAACTCGAGTTTCGTAAAAGTTATTTAAATATGATTTTGTAGGATGTCTTTAGACATCATTGGCTTACTTTATTTAAATTCATAGAGTTCATTATATCGTTTTAAGAACGAGCAGGCCTACAACAAAATTCCTCTCGAGGAATCGGCGAAATCTGAATTCAATCTGAGAAACATGCTCTAGAGCACTTAAAAGTCAATAATTCATCGTGATTATGACTGACTCATGATAATATGTTCATATTACTGCAGTTTGATAGAAATATTAGTTATACAAACATTACTTCCGACAATAATTGATTTTTGTCTCTTTTTGGGAAATTTTTTTTTGAAAACTTCGCTTTTGTAGGTTGCACTAAACACCATTTTCAGAAAGTTTTGTGGAACCAGATATGGATTTCTGTTATGAACACTATTAGGGAAGGTAAAATAAAGGTTTTTTGCTGATCACTTCAATTAATAGTCAAAATTAAGACTTTGAAACAGTCTTGTGAACTTGAAAATAGCCGCGTTCATACCACACTCATTCGAAAACGATACCCCAAAGGAAATTATGTGACTTGGTCTAGGTATACAAAATCGGTTTCGGATTTTGTATTGTCATTAGTTTGGCTAATTTGAGACCAAATCTCAGCGTGATCAGACACGTACTGGCTTTATTATGGCCAAAAGTTCATGCACACATATTTCGCGCGCACCCTGTACTATCTACTTATATATTATTTCCCGAGGTGTCCTTCCGCGGAGCAAAAAGAATGAACACGTTTTTATTCAGAAAAAAATCAAGGCCACGTCCCTTATCTGATGAACCATTTAATATTCAGAGAGGAGTATTTTAATCATTTTTTAATGTTTCCTTATTCCAAAATAGTTGATGTACCAATTCATGGGTGTGAGTCGGGTTACTGTAGGCGTCAAAGTTTCAAAGTGTCAGTAGTCTAAGTTTCAAATACTGAATAATTGTTTCGAATAAAAATAATAACAGTTATTTTTGATATGAATTCATAATTCTAATGTGAGAGTTTTGTTATAATTTTAGTTTTGTAGAGTTTTGAAGAAAATTTTGAAATTGAAAGCATAAAAATCTGAAATTGGAAATTTTTCTTTCAGCTGAAACACTTTTCTCTTGCTCCAAAAGATTTGAAAGTTTTTTTTAAAAGAAATAGCATAATTTCCAAAAATTACATTTTCCTACAGAATCAAACAATTTACAGTGAGTAACGCATAGCCATTTTTATGAAGGTTAGAGAAAACTGAAAACTAGAGGAACTATATCTTTTTGAAATACAAATTTTGTCACATCCACTGTTCGGAAATTTCAAACATCTAGGTTTTCATACAATTCTGCATTCTCACACAGCGAGAATACAGTAAAAACACAAGGAAATTCCGTTTCGCGAACAGGAAAAGTGTATACTTGAATCTTATCTGAAGTTCTATGTATCAACATGTTTCTGAAGTTCATTCGATCCAAAATTCACTTTTATTGAAAATTTGTCAGTTTGAGTTTCATAGTCAAATAGTTGTGGCCTTTTCTTGATGTTTCTCTTACCCTAATCGGAATATGAAAAAAGGAAAAGTAAGTAACTCAATCTCAAAAGTAGATGATCTCAAAAACTGCGATTTCCAGATATTCCAGATGAACAATATTTTTTAGCTTCAATGTTTTTGGCAGTTTTTCAAAAATTGTGATCTTTTTTTATTGAATTTCGATGATCAAACCAATTCAAAATAAGAGACAAACTGATTAGAAAAAAAAGTGAAGTTTCATGAAAAGCACAATTTATCCCATATTTCTTCTAAAAATTCCTACATTCTTGAGAGTCCTCCCTTTTTTCTAAAAAAAATTCAAAAAGAAGGGTTTTGGAATGAAAGAGGTTGTTAGAAAATTAGGCTCACAAAAAAATTATGTCAAAATTATGACTCTACTTGACTTTTGAAAGGAAAAGCAACTTTTGAAGTTAAGTTTGAGCTACGAAAATATCAATACGCCTTAATTTTTGAAAAATCCACTTACATTTTGTTTCAACATTTTCCTTTCACGAACAAAAAATGGATCTGAATAGGACAAGATGGGTTCAGGAACACTTTTAAAAAAAGTTCAAAAATTGTATTATCAGAAAAAATAAGGGTTGCAAATATGGAAAGGGTTTTTCAAACTATGATAGGGTTTTGATTTTTTCGTGACTTGAACTCAATTTCAAAATTTGCTTTTCAACGTAGTTTAGTCCTAATTTTTAACTTTAATTAATGGTGTGAGGATTGAGAGATTTGGCCGAGAGTCATCTGCCGAGGGTTTTACTTGCATAACAGGGCTGGTCGGAAGTGACTTTTCGGAATTCCGACTTTTTCTTTCGTATTTTTTTTCGGAATACCCGAAGAAATTCGGAAGTGTTTCGGAAGTTCTAATACGCAGGAAAAAGTGAAAAACGACGTTTTTCGAAGAGTAATTTCGATTAAAAAAAGTCGAAAGTAGAAAAAGTCGGAACGAGAGTCGGAATTTAAGCAATTCCGAGTTGTTTTTCTCGGAAGTGCTTCCGACCGAACTGCACTTCCCAAAAAACGTCGATTTTCGGAATTTCGGAAATCCGATATTCTGATTCCGACCAGCCCTGTTGCATATGAATCACAAAAACTCGATTGTTGTGTAAAAAAAATGAGATAAGAAGCTAGAAAGTGTTAGGTGTGGACAAGGCAGCCGAAGGCTGCCTGTAACGGTTCGCAGCCGCAGGCTGCGTAACACAAGAATTTTGCCGCCGGAGGCGGCTATAAATTCTTGTCTACTATTATATACTAATTGGAAACTGCTTTTTAAGAGGTGCGTATGTCCGATGGACCAACTTTTTTTCTACTTCATGAAAAGTTTCGGTTAAAAAAAGAAAAGTTTCCAAATAGTTGCAGCATGGTGCAGAACATTATGAAATTTCAAAGTTTTTTGTTGTAGTGCGCGGGGAAACTTTTAACTGAAAAAACTCCTGAAATTCAATGTATTTTTGAAAATAAAAATGTGTCGCCGACCGTAACTCAATTTCTAGAAGACCGTTTTGAATGAGACTTGGACCAAGGTGTTTCAAATTTTTCGTAGATGATGCACGATATTCGAAATATTTCAAAAGTGCGCAAGTTTTCACGTGAAAAATCAAAACTTTTTCCGTGTAGAAAAGAATGAACACGTTTTTAATCGGAAAAAATTGCTAGGTCACGTCCCTTATCTGATCTTTCCATTTCATTCATCTCAGGTAGCAGCTTGCCCATGGACTGCCCTTAGGAAAGCGGTTGCCCCATAATTGCACCTTGGGCAAGCCCTAAGGGCAAATTTTTTAATGGGAAAAATAAATTTATAGCTATTTTTCATAACGTGACCTAGTTTTGATACGTGTCCTGTTTCGAAATCGGAATTTCTTCTCATTTTTGATATTCTGTTAGCCAAGAAAATAGCGAATAAATCAAACTATTTCTATGACGCTCAAATATCTACTCATTAGAAAAGCAGTAACTTTATGCAAAACACTGTGAGCAAGTTATCAATTCAAATATAGTTGAGCGGATTCTGGGATTATCACTGTGATTGTTAAATGGATTTTTGTGAATTAGATGTGTTCCAAATCATGTATAAATTTATCCGATTCTCAAAAAAGCTATTTTGGATCAACTCCTTCAAACCAATTATAAAATTTCGGTCAAATCACCTAGAAAATTCACGAATGCTCGAAAAATCAAGCTGAAGTGCATCTATCTCTCCTATGTTATTTCTTTCAATAAAACTTTTACTTCTAAAACACTTATAATAATGTTTTCTTGTATTTAAATTTAAATTAGTTGAAGGCTGCTCACTTTTGATGAAGGCTGCCCCTCCAAACTGCCCGATTTTGGGCCTAGGATCCATTTTTCCAAGCTGGAAACATGAAAAATTAGTGAAAATGCTTTTTTTACGTGGCTTGAATTAATTTGAATTTTAAACGTGATGTCCTTGTTTTATTGAAATGCCCAAAGATTGCCCCTTGAGTGCTCCAATGCTGCCCTTAGAACCTGCTCTAAGGGCAAAATAAGGGGCAGTCCATGGGCAAGCTGCTACCTGAGATAGCGATTGGACATTTTTAATCATTTCTCGCTAATACTCTACTACTAATCGGTTTGGAAAAAAATGGAAATTAAGTGAGTCAAATTACTGTAGATAAATTTATATACTGTTCGAACTTTCAGATATTGAATAATTTCTTTTACAAAAAGAAAAACAAATACTTTAATGTGAATGTTTGATAGTGAGTTTTGATGTGTTTGGGAATCCCAATATAGTTAAGCCCAAATTATTTCAGTTCCGTTTTTTTCTATGACTATTTTCAATTTTCTGTGGAAAAATCAAAAATAGACTCGTGGCAAAAAAAATCGGGCCGAGTTTTTTCGTTGGATAAAAAAAATCGGGCCGAGTTTTTTCAAAAAAAAAATCGGCCCGAGTTTTTTCAAAAAAATTGGGCCGAGTTTTTTCAAAAAAAAATTGGGCCGAGTTTTTTCAAAAAAAAATCGGGCCGAGTTTTTTCAAAAAATCGGCCCGAAATTTTTCGAAAAAAAATCGGCCCGAGTTTTTTCAAGTTGGATAAAAAAATCGGGCCGAGTTTTTTCAAAAAAAATCGGTTTTCGTTGGATAAAAAAAATCGGCCCGAGTTTTTTCGTTGGATGAAAAAAAAATCGGGCAGAGTTTTTTCAAAAAAAAAAATCGGTCCGAATGAATCAATGAAAATAATCAAAGGGCGGCGGAGTTTACTGTATTTTGGTTTTATCTTCCACGGCTCTGAAAATTTCAGATGGAACATAGAAGCTTATACTCAGAAAATAAGGCAGCATTTCTTTTCTCTCTGGATATAGATTTTTTGGATATAGATTTTAGATTTTCGGAACAGTTTCGCCAAATGTTGTGCTTTAGTTTTTGAGACGTAGAAAATTTGGATTAACCTCTTTATAAAATCAAGAAATTTTTTCGCACATTTTTTAAAACCATTTTTGTCAATTTTCTTCAGAAATTTTAAAAATCATACCTAGCGGAGAAAGAATTCAACGAAAATCAAAATTTTGGTTTTTGTTGAAAGAATCTTTTCCAACTTTTCAAAAATTACAACTCTGTCGTATTTTAAGACGAAACATGTTTCTGTTTACACCTAAAGAAAACTACGCGCGAAGCCGGGACAATCCAGAAGGAGGAGCCGGCGTTAGCCGGCGGAGCCCTTCTGGTTCTTTCTAATATGAAAAAAGTTTTGATTTTTCACGTGAAAGAATTTGGGATCAAATTGTGAAGGTCCCATCAAAAATGGTCTTCTGGAAATTGAGAAAAGTCGAGAGACACATTTTAAATCCGAAAAATACATTGAGATTTTCAAACTTTTGATTCTCCGCGCACTCACAGACATTTTGAGAAAGAATGAATAGGATGCACACCGAGCTGCCAACACTTAGAAACTTTTTTCTTTTTTTGATCATCAATTTTTATGCAAACAGTTTGGAGAACGGGTCCCGGACACGCTATTGCCAAAAAAATTTTCCCAATTAGTAAATAGTAGATAAATAGTAGATAATAGTAGAATATAGTAGATATATATTTTAATTTTCCATGGGAAGACTAACGTTCACAGATTTATTTGTTGACACTTTAGAAGTACAAAAACAAATTCAGAAGTGCATCCAAAGCCAAAAAAACATGTTTTTTCTGAAAAAATGATGACAATTGTTTGGGTATAAATATTTGGCAAATACTATTTTGTTTTTTTCAGTCAAAGAAATTTTGTTGTTTTTCCACTCTCGCTCCCCATTTTTTTCTATTTTTTTCCTTATCGATTCGATTTCAGCGATGAAAAGATATACCGAAACTCTGACTGAGGATATCAATGTTCTCAAAGAGCGTCTCAACTTCAATTCCGGAAAACATGCCCGAAATCGATTTTTGAAAGCTGCGATGACTGAAAAAATGGGAACTTATGTTCCAAAAAATCCGGAAAAACATGGATTACCAAATCAGAAAATGTTGAATCTTTATGATAAATGGGGAAATGGTAATTTTGGTGTTATTCTAACTGGAAATGTTATGGTTGATCCGGTAAGGTTATATTAATTAGGCTGGCAAACAAAACATGTAATTCATCAGACTCATTTGGAAAGTGCTGAAAACGTTGTAATTTTCAAAGAAGGAGATTCTCCTGAACGACGATTTTTGTTTGGAGAATGGGCTAAAAATTCGAAACAAGATGGAGCATTGGCAATTATTCAATTATCTCATGGTGGAAGACAAACTCCGATTGCTGTTAATCCAAAACCTTTTGCTCCTTCAAAAGTTCAGTTAGTGGTTGATCCAAATTTTACTGCATTTGGAGAACCGATTGAATTGACTATTGAACAAATCAAAACTGAAGTTATTAATAGGTTTGTGTATGCAGCCAAATTTGCATATGAAACTGGTTTTGATGGTGTTGAATTACATGCTGCTCATGGATATTTGTTGTCACAATTTACTTCGCCTACAACTAATAAGAGAACTGATAAATATGGAGGAAGTTTGGAGAATCGATTGAGAATTATTCTCGAAATTTATGATGCGATTAGACAACAAGTTCCAAAAGAGTTTATCGTTGGAATCAAAACAAATTCTGTAGAATTTCAATCAGAAGGGACTACGGTTGAAGATGCCAAAGAAATGTGTAAATTATACGAGAAGAAAGGTGTTGATTTTATTGAATTGTCCGGAGGAACATATGAAAAATTTGGATTTGAACATGTTCGAGAATCCACAAGAAAACGAGAAGCATTTTATTTAGAAACTGCTGAAAAAATAAGACCAGTTTTCAAAAATACTGTAGTTTATTTGACTGGTGGTTTTCGTACAGTTCACGCTATGATTCAAGCTGTGGAATCTGGTGCAACTCATGGAATTGGATTAGGTCGGCCCACAACAGCTGAACCTGATTTACCGAAAAAGATTTTGGAAGGAAAGGTTTCATCCGCCCTTGCAAATACCATCGACGGAAATAACTTTTATTACACAAGTTTGGCTAGTGGTGTTCAGATGGAGCAAATGGGAAGAACATCTTTGGAAGAAGCAAATAACAAGTAAGTTAGGAAAAATTCACGGAGTTCGGAAAATAAATACAACAATTTCAGCATTATGACAAGTATCAGTGATTTTTCAAATCCGGAGACAACTAATCGATTTCTTGAAGTTTTGAAAGATTATGTTGAATTGACCAAAACCGAAAAAATGAAAGGAAATCCTGTTATAAAAACTCTAATTTTCGATTAATGTTTTTTATTGTTTGCTGATGTAATTTCTACATACCTCACTGACTATATTCTGGTCACATTTTTTGAGTTGTCACAAAATAAGTTTCATAGTAGTATTATCATCTTTTCTTTGTTTTGTCATCATTTTTGAACAATCTGTGTGCCGAAATAATAAACATTGAACATTTTCTGATAGTATATAAGAGAAAGAGAGAGAAATGATAATAGGTAAAACGTAGTTATGAACCGTTATACAGATGATTTTTCTACTGATCCAAAAATTTTGGGAGATCATTTGAAGTTCAATTCCGGTAGAGAAGCCCAGAATCGATTTCTGAAAGCGGCGCTGACTGAAAGATTATCCACGTTTGATCCACAAAATTTGACGAAACACGGATTGCCAACTCAAAAGCTTTTGAATACATATGAAAGATGGGGACAAGGTGGATTTGGTGTTGTTTTGACTGGAAATGTTATTGTTGATTCAGTAAGTTCGTTTTAAAAATTTGTTTGTTTGTTCAAAATTAAATTTGTTTTAGACACACTTGGAATATGCTGGAAATGCTATCATTTTCAAAGAAGGTGACAGTGAAGAACGTCGTGAACTTTATAAAAAATGGTCCTCTAATATTAAAAAAGATGGAACATTGGCGATTGTTCAATTATCTCATGGTGGAAGACAAACACCAATTGCTATCCAACCACACCCATTTAGTGCTTCCGATGTTCAATTAGTGACAAATCCACCAAATCATGGAAAACCGATTGCATTGACTATTGAACAAATTCAAACTGAGGTGATCGATAGATTTGCTTATGCAGCCAAGTTTGCATATGAAACTGGATTTGATGGAATTGAATTGCATGGAGCACATGGATATTTGTTATCACAATTTACTTCGCCTACAACTAATAAGAGAACTGATAAATATGGAGGAAGTTTGGAAAATCGATTGAGAATTATTCTCGAGATCTATGATGCGATTAGAAAGCAAGTTCCAAAAGAGTTTATCGTTGGAATCAAAACAAATTCAGTCGAGTTCCAATCAGAGGGAACTACTGTAGAAGATGCGAAAGAAATTTGTAAACGATTGGAAGAAAAGGGATTTGATTTTGTTGAGTTATCAGGGGGGACTTATGAGAAATTTCAATTTGAGCACCAACGAGAATCAACTATAAAACGTGAAGCATTTTTCATCGAAGTTGCTGAAACTATCAGACCAGTTTTCAAAAACACTGTTGTTTATTTGACTGGTGGATTCCGAACAACAAAAGCAATGGTTGAAGCAGTGAGTTCAGATGTAACTCAGGGAATTGGACTTGGTCGACCAATCACAGCTGAACCTGATCTTCCCAAAAAGATTCTTGCAAAAACAGTAGCATCCGCGCCGAAAAACGCGTTTGATCCAAATAATTTCACACACAGTCTTTTTGGATGCATTACTCAAATGGAACAGATGGGAAGAATCTCTTTAGAAGCACATCCAGAAATTGAGTAAGTTTTTGATTTTTAAAATCAACAAACACTGGTATCAAGACTGAAATTTACAATTTTTCATGAAACATTTATATTTTTCAGCATCATGACGGATATTAGTGATTTCACAAATACCGAGACAGCAAATCGATACCTGGAAGTTTTTAAGGATTATATCACAAATCGGAATATTGACAAATCTAAAGATTTTGGTCTTCTAGTATTTGATTAAATGAAAATTTCAGAAATAAATAAAAACTGTGAAAACGACACTTTCTAATCTCTCTTTCAAATTGAAATTTATTGCGCGTTTTAAATGACGTTTCTTTGAAGATTTTTCATGCAGACTGGACTGATGAGACGAGCAAAGAAAAAGAATTTGTCTTTGGTTCGAGTAATTTGTCTCGATACTTTTATAAGTGGAACATAATTATTTTGAGTGTACATATGTATGCATGGCTATGTATGTGCATTTTCTTGTCTTGTCAATCTTTGCAGAAGTTTCCTTTTTTCGATTTTTAAAGCGTTTCTCTTATTTTGTTCACAAGGAAATTTTTGTTGTTTTCTTTTTTTCTGACGGTGAATCAATTTATCTTATTTCAATGCATTTCTAGCATCTATTTAAAAATATCGAATAAAAATTTCAATTCCAACAAAAAGTGCATCATCTACAACATTATGATCCCGAATTTGAGCCGAAAAATAGTCTTTCTTTTCTCGTTCGTTTGATGCGCACAAAAAATACTTCCGGACGTTTTTTGAAAAGAGCTCAAATTGCGTGTTAGACAGATCCCAGTTTCTTTCTAATGCTTTTTTTTGAATTTTTTTTTCGTTTAGAAAAATCTCTGAAATTCCTAAATTTCTGAAGTCATTTTTTGGAAAAGTTAAAAAAAAATCAAATGTTTTGATTTTTTTAAATGAATCGAAAGCGGTAATTTCCACTTTTCATAAAAATGAAAGTACTGTGCACTTTTCAGCAAACCTATAAATCGTTGTCCCAAAATACTAATAAATTTTGCTATTCTTTTGCCACAAACATCCATAAATTTGTTGGTTTAAACGATTGCTTTGTAAAAATGTTTATTATTCATTTCAACTTTTCTGTTTTTGGTTTTCTTTTTCTTTATGCTCTCCACATGCAATAATAATAATAGTAATAATACATAATAATAATAATAATAAAAACAAAAACAAAACAATAATTACCTTTGCCCGATGTTTTTTCTCACTTCTTCCTCAAATGTGACAACAACTGTCTTCTCATTTTTCGTCATTTATTGTTGTTTTTTTTTGAAAGAAATTTTAGACGTGTGACGTGAAAACTTCAGAAGTTCTCAGTCAGGAAAGCCATTTTTGACCACCCAAAAGAGTTTTATATTTTTTCCGTTTTCTAGTGAAATGAAGTTGTTTTGAATAATTAAAATTGTTCCGGTTGATGAAAAAATGTGACTTTTTGAAAAGGGAGAGTTTTTTAGTTCCACAAAATTTACATTTTGGCCTGGATTATTCGAGTTTCGTTCAAAAAAAAAATTGGTCTTTGAAAATGTATTGTATTATCGATGAAGACTATAAATTTTCTGAATAATAACAGATTTTTTGCGATTTTTGAAAAAAAAGTTTTTTGGAGCAATTTATTTGATTGGAAAAAAGAGGGATTTATTTTTCTAACCTATAATTTTTTTGCAAGTTCTTTTCCAGATTCCAAAACTTTCACGAAAATTATTTTTAGGAATTTTTCTCGTTAGTCCTAAACATTTTCTCGGCTAGGGTTGTTTTTGCAAATAAAAAGTTTACGGTACATTTCTATATTTTGAACTCCGATAGTAATGTTGTGGACGCCTTTAGAACTTCTGTGTCAAAGTTTATATCAGAGCAACGGATCGTTCAGATTTTGCGACATGAGAGTTAATAGCTACGGTATCTTGGAAGCTTCAATGTCAAGTAGTCGCGCCTAGAGTTTGAATAGAATGTCAACAAAACCCCTAATTGTTTTGGAAAATACTCTAAAATATTACAACTCGGTTTATTATTTGAAATTGAAAGTATCAAACTCTACGTCGACCAAAATAACATTCAAGAAAACGCCAGACAGAATTTTCCGAAAACTTGGCGCGTGTCAAAAATAGGTTTATTTAATTTTTGGATTTCCGTGGCATTTTCATTTCACATGACTCTCTTCTTTCTAATTACTATTTATTTGTCTGCCCTTCTCACTTTGATACCTCAAGAACTTTCCATTTTGATCTACGATTTCCAAAAAATGTAAATTTGACATGCCATGTGTTTTTTTAATTTTTCGACTGCTCGTTTCGTTTCAAAAAAGAGTTAGAGAGTTGTTTATATGAAATGAAAAAAAACATAGATGGATTAAAAAATGCTAGTTTATTTTTTATTTGTGTCCCCTTGAAACTTTTTTAATCGAACGAACGGAAATACGAGATTTCTTCTTCTATTTTTATCGTGCAAATTATCATCGGAACACATGTGTCATTAGAAGAAGCACAAAAAATATGAGTCAACTTTTCCAAAACCCTATAATTATTGCATTTTTTAACCGTCGCACTAAACACTTTTTTGAGCTTTTTTTGGCTGAAAACAAAACATATTAGCTGCTCTCAAGTATGTTCTTGTTAACAAGATCAATGTAAATAGTGACACTTCTTTTGAACATCCATCATTTTTGTGTTTTGTTTTGTTTTGTTTTTTTCTGTTGTGTTATGTTGTATTTTTCATTACTCTCACAATTAACACACAAAAACACTAGTACAAATTCGATATGTTTTTTTTTCAGGAAAAATTTTTATGTTCATATTTTCTTTTTCATCCTTTCTTAATTTCTTTCTTTCACCAAAAAAATTAGGTCAACGAGACCTCATATGGGTTATTCACCATTTTGAGAGCTGTGAAATAAATTCAATTTATTATTATTTTATCCCAATTTTTTTTGCTCGTCGTGTATTTCTTTTGTTTTTCGATGGAATTGTGAAATTTTTATAGAATTTTGGATTTGTTTTTTGTGTCCCGATGAGTTTTTTCGCCGACTGAATTTGTTGCTGACACAGTTTTGTGAATAAAAATGCTGATGTGATCTAACAGAATTTTGCTGAAATCCGTTTTCTGGTTTGAATTTTCGATGAACCCTGAAGATCGGATCAAAAGTTTTTATGAATTGGACCACTCAAATGTGTTGAGATGTTCTTGAGACTAAAACATGAAATACACTCAAGATTAGATTTATTTTGAATACTTTTGCTAGTTTTAGTAACCATTTCTTGGAACGTCTGTCCAAATTCTGAAACAGTTCTAAATCAAATAATTTCTGAGATTTCGCATTTCTTAAGCTTTGACCTAAATTTTCCTAATTTTATCTTTCAAAAATTCACTATAAAATGTCATTGTTTTTCTGTGAATCAGAAACCTCCGGAATTGTTTCTCTTCCCATTAAAGTTTGCAGTTCCAAATTCTTTTGCAAGAAACTTCTGACACCTCCACACACCCACAAAAAAGCATACTTTCATCCGTGTGTGTCAAACAAAAAAAAGAAATAAAATACATTTTTTGAGTTGCGTGGATCTCTCCGTTTTTTCTCATTTCAGTTTTTTGTCGTAGTCGCTCCACACATAATTATCTACCCTCACACGTTTTCATTCTGTCGCCTTGTTGTAATTGACTTTTGCCAAAGAGTTTCATTTCACATTCTAAATATTTGTGAGGAGGTATTTTCATTTATTTTTTGTTGTTTTCTTTGTCCAGCTTTGCACACAATGATTTCTGAAACAACATTTTTTATTGCTCCTTTTCTGAAAAATTCAAAATTGTGAATCACGTTAGATCCGGTGTCTCTGAAAAACGCCGATAATTTCCGGTCGAACCTTGCGCGGTGCAGAAAAAGTTTCCAAAAATACTTGTGTGTCATCTAAATCGTCATTTCTTCTTTTTTCCTCGTTTTTTTCATAATAATTGCCTTCATTTACTTCTGTTCCTCTGTTTGAAAATTAGCATAATTCGAAAAATATATATATTCCCAAAATATATAAAAGTATAGTAACATTTGATCTTTTCTCTCTCTTTTCAGATATTTTTCCCATTTTTTGTTTGATGAAGGGTAACATGAATTGTAAATGATTGTGAGAAGCTTGAGTGTACTCTAATTTTCTCGAGGTTTCAGAATGTTCAATCAGAAATCTTGTAGTTTGATGAATCACTGATATTTTTTATTCAAAATATCCGGATGAAAATATTCAGAACAAAAGTTCTGAAGATCAACGTTTGTGTATTATCGGAAATTGAAAGAACGCTCAGAATATAATTATTTCCAAAATTTTATTGTGAACAGCTCAAAAGTATTCATGACGTCATAAAGGTTTCCGAGTACTGTAGTGGTTTTCTGAAAATATTGCAGTACTTGAAAAGTCTTTTTCACGTTTTTGAGCAGTTTCAGAATTTTCATGTAAATTACCTGAATCCAAAAATAACTGAAAAAATATCTTTCTTATATATTAAACGGTGTGTCTGTCCCGTTTGACCTACTTTTGTGCCCTAGATTTAATTTAAATAATTTGACGTGAATCGTTTTGCTCATTTCTGATTTTTCAAAACGTTCGGATTGCCGTATTTGTTTTCCACACTATTTTTTGAAATGTAGCAAAGCATGTGAGTTTATTGAAAGAGGGTTCGCATTCGTAAGAGTAAGACAAACTCTTGAAGTTAGAAGCTAAAGAAATAATAATCAAATGTATTTTTTTGTTCAATTCACACATTTGATTATTGGAAAGCTCCGGGTGTGATAGACCTAGGAACTCGGGAAAAATCCCGCAAGTGGTCGGCAAGGGTTGCCGGCTGGCCGCAAGTTTTGCTGCCGAAAATAGTCAAAAATCCCCAAAAATTTTCGAGAGGCCCGCAAATGTTGCGGCAAAGGAATACCCCCGCAAAGGCCCCGCAATTTCAAAATTAATGCCGCAAGGCGTTTGCGGAAGCCGCTTCCCCCTCAAAAGCGGAGCAATGGTAGCTGGCGAAATACCCGCAACCATTGCCTTTTTTTCGGCAAAACTTGCGGGATTTTTCCCGAGAGGATTTAAAAAACTTCAAAAATGAACACTTTTGTTATCAAAGGATTTCGGGGAATTTTAAAATTAAGATCCTACGAGGATCTGAAGATACGTTAATCCAGAGGATTACGGAAAAATAGGTGCTAGGTAAAAAAGGGTTTTAGAAAAAAGATTAAGGGTTCCAGAAAAATTGGATTTTGAAAAAAGAGGGATTGTGAAAAAACAGAGGGTGGAGATTGGCAAGTTTTTCCCAAAAATTCGAATTTCGAATAAAATGGTTTTCAATGTAGTTATAAAAATTATAGATTATTTTTACTACTTTCAAGAAAAATTCTTGGCTCTGCGCGGAAAAAGAGGGGTTTAGGAAAAAAAGAGGGGTTTTCAAAAAAAAGAGGGGTTTTCAAAAAAAGGAGGGGTTTTCAAAAACTTGGTTTTTAAAAAGCTTGAAACCATATTCAAAAGTTGGTTACAGAAGTAGCTTTTGTTCAGAATTTTGAGCTTAATCTGATCCTTGCGCTCAAATTTCATGAAAAGTGAAAATATTCCAACATTTGAGAGCATGAAGTTCTCAAAACCCGTCTTTTTTGTCAAAACCCCTTTTTCTTTTGAAAACCCCTCTTTTTTCTGAAAACCCCTTATTCTTTTCTAAACCCCTCTTTTTTCCTAAAACCCTCTTTTTCCGTTTAGAGCCAAATTCTTTTGTATTTTTACAGTTCAAAACATTCTCCGTTATGAAACGTGTTTCATAAAAATTCCGCTCTGAAATTTGTAAAAAAGACAAATAAATATGAATTTTTCGAATTTTTGGCTCGGAAAATTAGTTTCTATGAACAATTTTGCCGAAGGAAAGTTTACTGGCGGAGGTTCGTTAGACCAAACGAGCTTTATTAGAGAACAATTGTAAATAAAAATACTAAAGATGCAGAAGATCTGAAGTTTCATTATCTGAGTTTTTGAAAAGTGAATTGCCAAAGAAAATGTGATAAAATTAGATTGAAATTAGAAAATTAAATTTGATAGCCCATGAAAAACACTGCAATATGCTTTTTTGAAAAGTTAAATACAAAAAGGGTTATAAAACTTTTGTAAATAGGAGACCGAAGGCTGTATGATCAGGAATGATTTTTATAGAAAAATTGAAGTGGTTGCTGACAATCGATGTGTGTGTGATAACACAAAATTTAATGAACATGCTACATTCAGATCCTAAAACTACATAATGAAATTGTATAGGCAAGCTAGTTTTCCGCGCAAAAAATTGCCAAAAGTGAGGGATTTCGAAGTAAGAGATTTCTGAATGAGTTGTGTCCAGGATAGTTCTTTCTCATAGACCAAGAACTTTGATGTTCCATAGTTAATTCGACGCGATTGATTATTTTGTTCACATAAAATTTTCAATTTTTCATTTTGGAAAAGTTTCATGAACGGACAGAGTTCATTTTTCAAGAAATAACCCTCCATTTCACTATACTAATTTTATGAGACTCTATGAGATTTTACTGTAGGATACAAACTTCAGCACGCAGCCGAAGGCTGCGTAGCAACAAGAATGAAGACCGGCGTTAGCCGGTCGTTTCATTCTTGTATATTCTGAATTATTGTTATTTGAAAGAGATGAATTTTAAAAATATTCCTCGTGATTTTTAAATTGTATCTATAAACTATTTTTTCAAAAATTCATGTGATATTGAAAGATATTTTTTGTTTTTCAAATCTTGAAATCTCAGAAAAATGTATTTTTGTAAGCCACGTCACCTTCTGATATAAAAATTTTAACAAAAAAATTCCAAATAACTCAAATGTCTATCATTCAAAAATTCTCGTGACCTTGCCATTTATCCACATGTCTTCTCCCAACAACAAATTCATTTTCCATGAGAAAATACACAATGACTCATTCCACCCTAAAATGTGTTCCTTGCTCACACAAAAATCATTCATTTTTGTTCAATGATTTTTCCGTCTTCTTTCTTATTCCATTTTTTTTCTTTCTCCAAAATCCAGACCACCCATTTTTCGCCTTCTTCTAAAATTCTTCATTAATTCTCGCAGCCCCCGAATTTTTTGTGCTCTCTCACGATATTCTTTTTGCGCGACAGAGAGATACGCTGAAATATATTCCAGTCATTTTTCATTTATTTCCATTATTCAGGATTTTCTAGAAATTGGGAACTTTTAGTAAAAAAAAATAAAATGTTATTATCTAATGAATCAGCTACAGTAATATCGTTGCTCGGATATTTTTCGTAGCCACAATTCCACTTGATTAATTCTAAGAAAATTTTAGTTTTTGTATACTTTTTCTCAACTCGAAAACATTTTTCAGTCTAGCTAACTAGAACTTTGTCTGAATATCAGATGAAAACAACCAAATTTCAGACAAAGTTCCCACACTGATTCCCACGACTGATCACACTCACTTACATATTTTTTCATCCAAAAAATTCCTTTTCATTTCTGCCATTGCCTCATATTTTATTTTTCGCGTCGCCTCCAAGCCTCATTATCAGACTATTCATCAAAATAAATGAAATCAAGCAAAAGTTCCCGCTTATCCACTTTTTGAATAACAACAATGTATTTTTTTGGAGTAATATTTTTGCGCGGTCAATTTATTTTTTGCGGGTGTTTTTCTTGGAATGTTTGATAATCTTCATTTTTATTGAAAAATTGAACTAATTTTAACTCGGGACAAATAAGGAATTTTCTAGGAATATTTTTTAATCATGCACTTTATCACAACATTTTTGAAACAACAACGTTTTCGTAAGTATCATGCTCAAAAATGTTCCACGTCTTTGAAAGTTTACAGCTTACTTACTAATCTTGATCTCTGGGCCTCACACTTTTTGAAACCCTCATATTTTGTGTTGAGCTTTGTCTATTCAAGCCCCGCCCCCAAAAGATGTCAAAAAATTGGGTTAGTGCAGTTCTGCTAACAAGAATATGTGTATTGTTTTTTCCAAAATGTAATTAAAAATCCATATGTACATAAAATCAAACCGCCATATTTTTCTCTAAAATCTCTTTTCAAGGAATCCATTAATTAAAAAAATGAATTATCTACAAATATTGTAGGATGCAAATATCTGTCTATGTGTTTTATTCGAAATTTTCCATTGTCTTCCTAACTTCGAATTGTGTTCCATTTAATTGTTTTGCAGATGGAGAGTCAACAATGGATGGCTTGTGCCATCCTGGCAATTGTGTTTATTGGAATATTTGGAAATATTCTTTCATTTGTCCTATTCAGTCGACCACATATGCGATCATCTTCAGTAAATGTGTTACTTTGTGCACTTTCATTTTTTGACTGCTCACTTCTAATTTTCTCGATTCCGATTTTTGTGGTCCCGAATATTGATATCTTGTGAGTTTGTTCTGTAAATATTGTTTAGTATTCTTGTAAAAAAAATTCAATTTTTAAATTACTTGTGGAAATTTTTCTGAATTGAAAGTGTGAACTGAATTTTTTCCAGAGAAAGTGAGCAACAACACGTGCAATATATGGCATATGTGCTGAAATTATTATATCCAACAAATTTGATGATGCAAACTTGTTCTGTTTATGTGATGGTTATGATAACTTTGGAGAGATGGATTGCAGTTTGTCGTCCACTTCAAGTTCGAGTTTGGTGTACGCCCAAAAAATCAAGAAATGCAATATTAGTTATAATGATAAGTGCATTCGCTTATAACTTCATTCGATTTTTTGAATATCGTTTTGATTATACTGAAGAAGGTGGTGCAGTATATGAAATTTGGTTACGAGATCCAGCCGAACATCGTTGGTATTATGTGGGATATTATACAATCTTATATATTGTGACACATTTTTTGGTGCCATTTACAGTAATGGCTTTTGCAAATGGTCATGTTATTGTTGCAATGTGCAAAGTTAGCAAAACTCGACAAATGTTAACTAGACAGCAGAGAAGAGAACAAAGTACTACAGTCATGTTATTGATTGTCACTTTTATTTTTGCTCTTTGCAACACACTTCCTTTTATTTTAAATGTCACCGAAAGTATATTTCCAAGCCTGTTTACAGATGAAGTGAGTCATTTTTAATTTCTTTTTTCAAAACTCCGAAAACAAGTTCGCGTGTTTCAGAGTACAAGAAATCTGGCATACTGGCTGAATGATTTATCAAATCTTCTTGTGATTCTCAATTCAGCGACAACATTTATTGTGTACTTTATTTTCTCCGAAAAGTACCGGCAGACATTAATTTTCATTTTGAAGTGAGTTTTTTTCAGGGAATTTATAGTATTCAAGAAAAATAATTGAAAAGGTCACGCAAAATTTGCAAATTCTGAGTAAAAATTAATTTGTTTGATGAAGCGTGTTAGCATCTTGCGTGACTTTTTTCCCCTGGGATGATTTTTTAGACTTCCTGTTTTTTAGTCGAGGGTTCAATTTTATTCTGAAATTAATAGTAAAACAAAAACTGGTCACGCAAATGCTACATATTCTGAGTAAATAACAATTAATTTTTTGATGAGTGTGTAACTTCTTGCGTGACTTTTTAGGGATGGTTAACAATAAAAACGGATATGTTTAATCAAGAATTTACTTTCCAAGACATATCGCCAGGACTTTTAGACATGCGATTAAGAAAAAACTGGAAATGACCTTGTGTGAAATATTTGGAATGATTCAAAAAATGGAAGGTCGGCATTCTTAATCTGAAAATTTCTCAATTTTCAGAAATGGTTGTTGTGCAACAATCAGTGATTACAACAACTATACCGCAATGTCGAGAACTGCGTCGATGAGAATATCTTCTGAAACTGGAGGACAAATTCAACGACAGGGTTCAAAAATGAGCACATGCAGGTAAGCCGAGAAAAAAAGTGATTTTCAAATTGTCTTTGCTATCCAATCCTTACAGAACCCCAAAACTTATGCTTAGAGCAAATATGTCGGAGGTAAAATAGGCATGAAATACAAAAATGAATCTATTAATTTCACAAACGGGAAAATGTCGAAAACTAACAAGCATGACTTCTAATTGAAAAAAAAATGTGTTCAAATAAAAATTATGCACATTTTCAGCCGCTCATCAGATGTCCTACTGAAACCGATATACATGCAAAGGCGAGGCGACCGATTCTTGTCGGAGTACAACGAGAGGACTTGCAAGTGAGATTTCTTGAAAGTTTTAAAACCGGGAAATAATTCTGAATTTGAAGTTGAAATTTGAAATAGAGAACTTCAAAGTATCAAACAAAAAATTTGGAAAATCAAATGGGGAATTTTCTTTCAATTTTTGAAATAAAGTTGCCGAACAAATTATCTACAATTTTCAGACACCTCGCGCCATTCGACGAACTAAAACTACCAAAATTGCCTGGCGAGAAGAAGAGTCGCAAGAAATTGCACAAAATGTCAGCTATCGAACATCGAACAATGCCGGAAATCACAATAACGTTTAGCGAAGACTTGCCCGATGCTTAACTTATTTTCGATACGTAAAAAAACTATGTACAGAAATATCTAATATTCAAATCGATTAGTGTTCCTTAATTGCTGCTTGTCTGTCTGTCCATTTAAACGGGTATTTATATTCAATGTGTATACTTATTATGTTTTTGTTTATAAATATTTTCTATTTAATTCTAATGGGTGTCCTCTAAACTGTGTTAATCTCTGCTAAATTTTGACCAGGTTCTCGTTTGGGTTTAGTTTTGTTCTGTTCAAAATGAAATTGATATTTGCAAAAAAAGAAGAGTTTCTGTTGTTGTTCAAACAAATGTGATTCATTTTTATGGGGGAGAACGAAGGAAAATGAGAAAAAACACTTGTTCCTAGGTTTTATTTGTTTATTTTGTTTTGTGTTCTCCATTACTTGTGCACTTTTATTTAGTCGAATTTTGAGAACTTTTTGGATTTTAGAAAAAGTGTTTTTCAAGAGTTCCCAACTTTCTTAAAATTTAAAAATTTACCGAATGGATTGTTTATATGAAAATGAAGTGTTTTTCTCAAATGTTTAGAAATTCTCACTCGAAATTTCAAAATATTTCTCAAATTTCCTGGTCAAGTTCAATTGTTTTTCTAGGCCCTTCATAAATCTAGCTCTTTTCCTCTCAATTTATTTATCTGTTTCCATTATCCATCTCAATTAAGTTGACCCATCTCTTTTTTTCTTTTCCATTATTTTAAAACTATTTTACCCCGAGAATTTTTTCGTTGTAAAAAACGAACCCTTCTCCTACTCGCTCTCGCTCTATTTCATTCCTTTCGATCATTTTGTCACTCTGATCAAATCTGACATTTGTTGACAACCAAAGAGAAAACGAGAAAAAAAGAAACGAAATGCAACTTTTTTCCGAAAAAAAAATTATGTTTGTGTATTTGCTTAATTCTTCATCCCCTTCCATCCATCCACATTTCAATTGATTTTCGCGTTTCCCTCTTTGCTTTAACACTTTTTCATCCAGAGCTTTCTTGTTTCAAGTGACTGATTTGACATCTCTTTAGCCACTTTTGAGAAGTTTGGCATAATTTTTGGAGGAAGAAGGATTAGTGATTTGAATACTAATATCCTTTTTACGTGTAATTGTTCAGAAATTCGTACAATTAGATTTTTATCCAAAATTCTTATCTCAGTTTTTCAGTGCAATGAACCATAGAAATAATATTAAAAATAGGCAAACGACATTGAACTTCTGAAATTGTTCACATTAACCGACATTTTTTGAAATCCTATTCATAATTTGTTTTTCTACATAATGATTCATTTCAAAACGTATCAATTTTGGCCACGTGGCAATTGAAATTCCCTCAACTGGTCAAAATCACATTTTTAGAAAATCTAAAAATGCCTCGTATACGAAACTCGACTAAAACAACAACTAAAAAAGTAAACAAAAAGATCCGATGGCCATTTTCTTATATATTGAAAAGTGTAAACGTATAAAATTACATCTCATTTTTCTCGGCTATTTTTCACGCTTCATTTGAATACCGTTCTTTTTATGTATGTTCATTTTCCACAACAACAACACAATAATTTTCTATTTATTGTTGTTGTGGGAACCAAGGTCAAACTTTTTTTTTTGATTCTGTATGTCGATGATCGATTTTCTTTTTAATGTTTGCTGGATTCGATTGTCGATTAATTTTTTGTTTGCAGAATTTTTTTGTGTCAAAAAATAAAAAATCATAACAATGGGAAAACATTGCTATTCTTCTTATTATTATACATCAAAAAAATAAAAATAATATTTATTCGCCACTTTTATTGTTATTATATATACTAAAACATACCAAAACCTTGTTCTTTCCATTATTTGTCCAAATACAAATACAGTACTATTTGCTCATTGTCCTTTCCTTCTACTACTATTTATCCCAACTTTTTTATGTGTCCTCCTTGCCCTTTAAGGATTCTCAATTTTGGAGGAGGAAAATAAAAAATCCCCACGGGCCACTTTTTTGATAAATTGAAGCGCATTGTGTGACATTTTTTCACCAGAAAAAAAATATTCAACATGTCTAGTCGAATTAGTTTATTGATTTTTGATACTTTTTTTATTCTTTCAATCATTGTGTTAACCGAACTAGTTTCTGGCCAACAACAGAGAGAAAAATTATATATCAAATTTCAGCGTTTTTGGGGTTAGATGTGTAATAATGATTTATGCGCAAAAAGTGGGCGAGGTGACTTTTTCCACGTGGCAAAAATATCGTAGTCTCAAGAAATTGATGGGAACCGTTTTATTGGTTTCTAGTGTTGTTAGAAAAAAATGATTTTGGTTTTGCCACGTGGAATTTTCATTCCGAATTACATTTTTTGTCGCAAAAATGTGGATTTGCTGTTTTAAAGTTTTGTTAAGTCATTTAATTTTGGCATAGCTATTCCTAAAGTTATTTTTTGGATTGAAACAAGTATATTTGAACTTTCTCAATTTTTGGCCCGTGGACCTGTCTGAGTTTTTAGAAAGAATTGAATTTGCTCACTTCGAAGTTGTTCAAGATTCCGCCTATTTTTCCGAAATGATTCCACTGTTTCCAAAGTTCATGTTCTAATAGTGGTGTATTTATATAAAACTTTTCTCGAAAAATTTTATTTATTTATTTCCAACCACTTTCTTCATTCTTCTCTCTTATTTTATTTCACTCTTTCTTTTTCTCTTTTCAACCACTTGAACCCATATGTCATTCTAATTTCATAAAAGCCATTGTAAATTAATCCGAGTCGAGTCTCGTTCTCTTTTCCCTCACCACCAATAAAATAAACCCACCCCAGTTCACCATTTATTCTTCACCCTCTCTCCCCTTTCTGTGTCGTCTTTTCTCTTTTAATATGCACAAGTCTGCGTCTCTTCGTCTCGCACACTCTCTCTCGCCTTCATTTGAAACCGCAATCGATCGAGGGATGTGTGGCAGCGCGCGTCTTTGTTCTGCGTCTCTCTATTCTTTATACTCTCTAGCTTGCGGATTGTCTGCGTCTTCGATGCGTCATTTGTCGTCCTTCCTCTCTCTTCTCTCTCTCTCTCTCTCTCTCTTCATAGATTTTATTTATTTTTTGTTGTGTATGTTTTCTAGTAGAAGATCTTGAACATAATGTGTTTCTTTTTTGTGATTTCAGCCAATTTTTCTGTTGTTTTTGTTTTTCTTTATATTTTCCGGATGCTGCACTTTTCTGCCAACAATCCTCTTGAGAATATTACTGCAGCTATGAAATTTTTATTTGAGATTTTCAGAAAAAAAAAACTATGAGCATTCAATTTCCAAAGTTCAAAACTTTAATTCCATGTTTAGAAAAATTCCTTTTTTAACTTGAAAACTTCAACAAAAACTTTTCTTCGCTTGCAAAAAAAGTGTCATCTCATTCATTCCAAAAAACTCGAACTCTTTTTTTTCCAAAAAAATTTACTCTCTCATTTTTCTATACTATCTCGTTTCCAATTCTGAGCCCTATGCTCTTTTTTTTCTCTTTTTTTTGAGCACAACTCAGTCGGACCACTAAGCCTCTTCTTTTTCTTTTGTGTCTCTGCGTCTCATTGGCTCTCTTTTTTTTGGTGGGGCTCCCTTCCATTTTTCGATTTTGTTTTAGTTTTATTTTATTTTTCTGTGCTTTTATTGTTTGGCTGGTGCTCAGATGCGTTGTACTTATCCCTCGCTCGTTTTCTCTTTTTTCCATGAAACATTTTTGTTTTGTTCAATATTTTCTAGTTTTTCAGCAAAATTTCGGCGGGACTTGCTACGGCGCGAAACGACGTCGGCAATATGGCCCAGGTTTGTTAATTATTCATTTGTTTTTTCTTTACCCTGGTGTCAAGATTTTCTAAATTGGTCGCTTTGAACGGGGAACATACATTTCGTACTATTTATTGATTTAGCTTTTCAAAAATAATTTCGTAATGAAATCAGAAATTTCATAACTACATATTGTTTCTAGGTTAGTGGTGTTATGACTCATTCTCTCAAAATCTGTAATTTCGTTCAAAAACCTCAAAAAGTAAAAAGAAACAAAAATAATTAATTGTGAGAGAGCACACAAAAATGAGAGAGACAGACTGAAATTTTGAAAAGTGTGCGTACACAGCGACGAACAATTGCACACATTCGCAGCACCGAATTTTTTTTTGCAAAAAGTTTTGGATTTTTCAGCTTTTTTTCTGAAGTAGAAAGGTTATTGACCTGAAATTATTGGATATTCAGCTAAAAATAGAAATTTTCAACGTGGCCTCAATTTTGAAATTTCATTTTCAGAAAAAAAAAATCAGATCTCTCTCATTTCAAAATATGAAATGAATTTTTACGATTTGAACTTATTTTTTTAGACGTGACCCATTTTTCAGAAAAAATTATTTTTTTCAATTAAAAAAAAACACATTTTTAATTTCAGGTCGACGTCAATTCTGGCGCCTATAACCAAGAAGGGGACTATGATGAAGACAACTCGTCCGCCCGTCTTTTCGAACGATCACGAATTCGCGCTCTTGCCGGTTAGTTTCTCAACTAAACTTTACTTCTTGAACTTTATTTCTCAAATATGCATATAAGTGTCAAAAACACCTCAAATACTCAATTTTGGCGAAAATCAATAGATAAGACAACAATCTGATAAACACAAACATTTTCACTCACTTCTTCTCTTTGTGTCAGACTAAAATTGTCCTTCTATGGTGACAACTAGAACCAGCGCAGATACTCTTGATCCATTCTGTGGTCGGAGTAGCAATGCGACCACTGTTGATTTTAGATTCAAGAGTTTGAGAGGTTTATTATTCGCAGGGTTTGAGTTTCAACAAAATCAATGAATTTTTTCAGAGGAGCGTGAGTTTGTGCAGAAGAAAACGTTCACAAAATGGGTCAACTCTCACTTGGTTCGTGTCAGCTGCAAAGTTCAAGATCTCTATATGGATATGCGCGATGGTAAAATGTTACTCCGACTGCTTACTGTTCTTTCCGGCGAACGCCTGGTAAGTTAAAAATCAAGATAATCGGGAGCTCCTTCAATAAAATTTGTAAATTTTTAGCCGAAGCCAACGCCTGGAAAGATGAGAATTCATTGTCTGGAGAATGTCGACAAGGGTTTACAATTTTTGCGAAATCAACATGTGCATTTAGAAAATTTGGGTTCACATGATATTGTTGATGGAAATCCACGCCTGACACTTGGTCTCATTTGGACGATTATTTTGCGATTCCAAATTCAAGACATCACTTTCGAAGATGCGGATAATCACGAGACAAGATCTGCCAAGGAAGCATTGCTTCTTTGGTGTCAAATGAAGACAGCTGGTTATCCAAATGTCAATGTCAAAAACTTTAGTACTAGTTGGAGAGATGGATTGGCGTTCAATGCGCTTATTCATAAACATAGACCGGATTTAGTGGATTATGATAATCTTCAAAAATCGAACGCTTTATACAATTTGCAAAGTGCTTTCGATACCGCTGAAAATCAATTGGGATTGCCGAAATTCCTTGATGCGGAAGATGTGAATGTAGATCAACCAGATGAGAAATCCATCATTACCTATGTTGTTACTTATTATCATTATTTCAACAAAATGAAACAAGATAATATTCAAGGAAAACGTATTGGAAAAGTTATCAATGAGTTGATGGAAAATGATAAAATGATCAATAGATATGAAACATTATCATCTGATTTATTAGAATGGATTAATGCTAAAATCGAATTGTTGAACGATAGAAAATTCGAAAATTCGTTGGAAGGAGTTCAACGACAATTAACTGAATTCAATGATTATAGAACACAAGAAAAACCACCAAAGTTCGATGAAAAAGGTGAACTTGAAGTTCTCCTTTTCACACTTCAATCTGCAATGAGAGCTAATAATCAAAGAGCTTTTGTGCCAAGAGAAGGAAAATTGATTGCTGATATTAATCGAGCTTGGCAAGCTTTGGAAAAAGCTGAACATGAGAAAGAACTTGCATTGAAGGAAGAATTGATTAGACAAGAAAAACTCGAACAATTGGCTGCTCGATTCAATAGAAAGGCTGAAATGAGAGAGACTTGGTTGACTGAAAATCAACGACTTGTTAGCCAAGATAACTTTGGAAATGATCTTTCTTCGGTTGAAGCTGCTACCAAGAAACATGAAGCTATTGAAACCGATATTTTCGCTTATGAAGAACGTGTTCAAGCTGTTGTTGCAGTTGCTGGTGAACTTGAAGCTGAAAATTATCATGATCAAGCAAAGATTAATGAAAGAAAGGAGAATGTTTTGAAATTGTGGAATTATTTGTTCCAATTGCTTCTTGCAAGAAGAGTTCGTTTGGAATTATCGATGGCTATTCAAAAGATTTTCCATGATATGCTTCTCACTTTGGATTTGATGGATGATATCAAGAAGAGATTGTTGAGTGAAGATTTGGGAGCTCATTTGATGGATGTTGAAGATTTATTGCAAAAACATAATCTTCTCGAATCCGATATCAATATTATCGGTGATCGAGTTAGAAATGCTGTTGCTCAATCGGAGAAATTCAGAAATCCAGATGGTCCAGATGGAAGTGGATATCAACCAGTTGAACCATCGACAATTGATGAAAGATGCGATATTCTCCAAAAAAGATATCAAGAATTGCTCGATCTTGCCGCTGAACGCAAAAAGCGTTTGGAAGACAACAAAAGATTGTGCCAATTCTGGTGGGATGTTGCTGAATTGGAACATGGAATCAAAGAACAAGAGCAAGTTCTTTCATCAAATGATACTGGAAAAGATATTGTTACCGTATCCCATTTGTTGGCCAAACACAAGAATGCTGAAAATAATTTGAGAGATCTTGAAAAACAATTGAATGGACTTGACAAAAGTGGACAAGAATTGCAAGATGAAAATATTCCAGGATCTGATAATATTCCACCAAGACTTCAAGAAATCCGTGATTATATCAATAAACTCAAAGATTTGTCTGGAGCCAGAAAAGAAAGACTTGTTGGAGGTGTTGATTATTATCAATTCTTCACTGATGCTGATGATGTTGATCGTTATTTATATGACACTCTTCGTGTTATGTCATCTGAAGATGTTGGAAAAGATGAGGGAACTGTTCAAATGCTCATCAAAAAACACGATGATGTCAGCGATGAATTGCAAAACTTCGAAGAACAAATCAAAGTTCTTCACGCCAAGGCTGAAAGTCTTCCACAAGAAGCAAGAGAACACCCAGATATTGTCAAGAGACTTGATACAACTCTCAAACAAAAAGCCGAATTGGAAAATTTGGCAAAACTTCGCAAACAAAGACTCATCGATGCTTTGTCGCTTTACAAATTGTATTCGGATGCCGATTCTGTTGAATCATGGATTGATGAGAAGGGTAAACTATTGGCTACCCTTGTTCCAGGAAGAGATATCGAAGAGGTATGTTTTCATTTATTGAAAAAAAAATAATTTTGGTTTTATTTTCAGGTCGAGATCATGAAACATCGTTTCGATACCTTGGAACAAGATATGAAAAATCAAGAAGCTAAAGTTGCCAATGTTAATGATTTGGCTAGACAACTTCTCAATGTTGAACATCCAAACTCTGATGATATTCTTCATCGTCAAAACAAACTCAATGCGAGATGGGCTCAACTTCGTGATATGGTTGATCAAAAACGTAATGAACTCGAAAGAGCACATCGTCTTGAAACATTCCGTATTGATTGTCAAGAAACTGTTACATGGATTGAAGATAAGACAAGAGTTCTTGAAGATTCGGATGCTTTGACCAATGATTTGTCAGGAGTTATGAAACTTCAACGTCGTTTGTCGATGATGGAAAGAGATCTTGGAGCAATTCAAGCAAAACTCGATTCACTCCACAAAGAAGCGGATGATATTGAAAGAGAAAGACCACAAGAAGCTCAAGCTATTCGTGAAGATATTAAGAGAATTCATCAAGTTTGGGATATTCTTAATAAGAAGGTTCGAGAACATGAAGCTAAATTGGACGAAGCTGGAGATCTTCAAAGATTCTTACGTGATTTGGATCACTTCCAAGCTTGGCTTACTGCAACTCAACGACAAGTTGCTTCCGAAGAAGAACCACAATCATTGGCTGAAGCTGAACAATTGTTGAATCAACATGCTGCAATTCGTGAAGAGATTGATGGATATGCTGAAGATTATAAAAAGATGCGAGCAATGGGAGATCGTGTTACACAAGATCAAACCGATCCACAATATATGTTCTTGCGTCAACGATTGGCTGGACTTCAAGAAGGATGGGAAGAACTTCAACGAATGTGGGATAATAGACAACATTTACTCTCACAAGGTTTGAATCTTCAAATGTTCCTTCGTGATGCCAAACAAGCCGAAGTTATGTTATCTCAACAAGAAAACTATTTGGCTAAAGATGAAATGCCACAATCATTGGAACAAGCTGAAAGTGCATTAAAACGTCATCAAGATTTTATGACAACTATGGATGCAAATGATGATAAGATTCGTGCGGTTGGTATGTTTGGTGATCAACTTTGTCAAGATGGACATTATGCGGCTGATAAGATTCATAAGAAAGCTAGAAATATTGATGAAAGAAGAGGAGCCAATAGAGAAAAGGCGCAAGAAGTTTTGAAGAAATTGAAAGATGCATTGTCGCTTCAACAATTCCTTTCGGATTGTGATGAATTGCGAGAATGGATTGAGGAGAAGATGATTAGAGCTCAAGATGAAACATACAGAGATGCCAAGACTATCACTTCTAAATTTGTTCGTCATCAAGCATTCCAATCTGAATTGGCTGCCAATAAGGTTAGTTTTTATTTTGAAATTGAAAAAAATAAATAAATTCGGAGTATTTTTAGGAGCGCCTTGATCAACTCAAACATGCTGCTATCAATCTCGGAGATGATAAACCTGAATATCATGGAACTATTGATCCACAAATTGTTGAACTTGCCACCCAATGGGATGAACTTGAAAAGACAACTGAAGAAAAGGGACAAAAATTGTTCGATGCAAATCGCCAACAATTGTATGTTCAATCTATTGCTGATATGAAAGAATGGGCAACACAACTTGAAAATGAGATGACTCGAGAAGATCAACCAGCTGATCTTACAACTGTTAATGTTGCTATGCAGAAACAACAAATGATCGAAACTGAAATGATCAAGAAAGCTCAACATATTGATCAACTTATGGAAATGGAACCACAATTGGAAGAACTGCATCCAGAAGAACTTGAGAATATTCGAGCACATCGTTTGGCTGTTCAAGAACAATTGCAAAGATTGCAAGCACCATTGGATGATAGAAGAAAGGCTTTGGAAAGAAAGAAGGCTGCATTCCAATTTGGAAGAGATGTTGATGATGAAAAATTGTGGATTTCGGAAAGGCTTCATTTGGCAAGAGCACAAAATCTTGGAGAAAACTTGCCAGATTGTCATCGTTTGCAAAAGAATTTGCAATTGTTGTCAAATGAAATTGATAATCATGAACCATGGATCAATCAAATTTGTGGAAATGGTCAAGAACTTATTGATGAAGGACATGCAAATGGACCAGCATTTGAAAAGAAGATCCAGGAACTTCGAGCTGCTTGGCAAGAATTGAAGGATGCTGTGAAAGAGAGAAAGGGTGATTTGGGAGAAAGTGAAAAAGCTCATCAATTCTTGTATGATTGTGGAGAAGCGGAGGCTTGGATGAGTGAACAAGAATTGTATATGATGCAAGATGAAAGAGGAAAAGATGAATTCTCGACAAAGAACCAAATTAAGAAACATGAAAGATTGCAAAGTGATATTGACAAATTCGCTGATACTATCAGAAATTTGGCAACCAAGGCACATAAATTTGTTGATGAAAAGAGCCCATTGAGTGACCAGGTAAGAAATGTTCAATGAACTACAGTACTCAATTATATTTTTTCCAGATAACACTCCGTCAAGCTCAAATCGAAAAACTCTACGCTGGACTTCAAGATCTGTCAAAAGAGCGTAGAAAGAGACTCGAGAAACTTTCAAGATCTTTGAGTCGTGATCGCTGATGATACTTCTTGAAATGGCGCAGACACAAATCAAGTGTTGCTGGATCACAACAAGTAAATGACAAGATTATGAACATGTTCAAATGCTTCAAGAAAGATTCCAACAATTTGCCCGTGATACTGAAAATATTGGATCTGAACGTGTCGCAAATGCCAACGATGGTTGTGATGCTTTGATTGCCAATGGACACACTGATGCACCAACAATCGCATTATGGAAAGATTCGTTGAATGAGGCATGGGAGAATTTGTTGGAATTGATGGATACACGCGCTCAAATTCTCGAAGCTTCTCGACTTTTGCACAAATTCTATCACGATTGCCGCGATTGTCTTTCGAGAATTATGGAAAAAACACATGCGATGCCAGAAGATTTGGGAAGAGATTCGAGCAGTGTCGGAGCACTTTCAAGAAAACATCAAAATTATTTGAAAGATATTGCTGCGATTGGTGAACAAGTTCAACAAATTGAACGAGATGCTGCAGAACTTCGTGATGGTTATGCTGGAGACAAAGCTTTGGATATTGGAGCAAGAGAAAGTGAAGTTGTAAAAGCATGGAGACATTTGAGAGGATTGTGTGATGCAAGAACATCTAGATTGGTTGATACATCTGACTTGTTCAAATTCATGAGTATGGTTCGCGATTTGTTGTTATGGATGGATGAAGTGAAACGAGAAATGAATTCGCAAGAAAGACCAAAGGATGTTAGCGGTGTCGAATTGTTGATGAACAATCATCAATCATTGAAGGCTGAAATTGATGCCCGTGAGGACAATTTCAACGCGTGTATTTCACTCGGACGCGATTTACTCAATCGCAAACACTATGCTTCCAGTGAAATTGAGAAGAAGCTCATTAAATTGACAACTGAAAGAGCTGAAATGATGAGAAGATGGGAAGACAGATGGGAATATTTGCAACTCAGTAAGTTGAATTTTATAATGAAAATCATTCTTGAAAAAAATCCCACGTTTTTTTGCAGTCTTGGAAAGTGTATCAATTTGCTCGAGATGCGGCGGTTGCCGAATCTTGGTTATTCGCACAAGAACCTTATCTTATCTCTAGAGAATATGGTAGAAATCTTGAGGAAACTATCAAACTTATTAAGAAACATGAAGCGTTTGAAAAATCGTCAACAGCACAAGAAGAACGATTCTTGGCATTGGAGAAATTGACAACGGTAAGTGAAGAGAGTGCAGAGAAAAGAAGATAGAAAACAGCCAGCATGTGAATTTGATTTTGGAATGGGAGAGAAAAAGGGACGGTGGCTTAGTCGGTTAGCGCATGTGTTTTCGAATCTCGAGGTCAGGGGTTCGATCCCGCGCTGCCGCTGGTCTCGATGATGATAACACTCAGCTCACTCTTACGTAAACCGTGGTGATAACTTCTTTCCCCGTCTTAGAGATCATTTTATTTTTTGGTTCTAATTCAACCTAATTTATTGTGATTTTGCAGTTCGAATTGAAAGATTTGCAACTTCGTGAAGATGAGGCATCGAAACGACGTGGTGGACCAGCTCATATTGGAAGCCCGTCTCGATCAACACCAGCCGCGGAAGCATCATTCTCTGCACAAGAAGATGGTGAGTAATTTTATTTTCATTTTTTATCGGTTTGCTGTGCACTCTGTTTTCTTTGTTGTGTTGAGAGCCCCATTTCAGATGCGGATATCACAATGAGCAGTTTGGATAGTCACCGGAAAGCATCACTTGGTTGGATTTTCATTTTATATTTATCTAGATTTCTCATTTCTTTAAAATTTGTTTCTGTTCTTGTAGTGTTGTGCTTTGATTTTCAGAACGTCGACAATTGGCACATTCTGAATCAAGCAGTTGGAGGAAATCGCTGGCAAGAGCGCCGAAGTTTGATCGAAATGATCCAAAGGGTACGCTAGTTTTTTATTTATTTTGTTGTAGTGTAGTGCTTTCTATACTTTTGTGAAAGTGAAAAATAATGAGAATCTTCTTCAATTTTATTTTATTACGATTAAAATTTAGGAGCTAAACAAGGCGATACTTTCGAGGGAACACTTATTCGAAAGCACACCTATGAGAGTCTCGACAAAAAAGCAGCAAATCGATCATGGGAGAAATTATTTGCTGTATTACGGCAAAACGAACTATCGTTCTACAAAGATTCAAAACATACGTAAGTTTAAAATAATCTTGGCAGTTTGAAAATTGATTTTTTGTCTTCGTTATACTGCGACAAAAACGCTATTTTATGTCCGAATTGTAGAACAAGGATTGGAGGCCGAGGAGTTTATTTGGAGAAAACATCCCCCTCCTCCTCGTCCTCCTCGTCCTCCTCGTCCTTCTCTTCCATAAAATAACGAATTTTTTTGTAGAGAAGAATCAGCGCATGGTGAACCACCGATGTCTCTACCAGGATGTTCGGTGAATGTTGCCAGTGATTATCAAAAGAAGAAGAATGTGCTATCTTTGCGATTACCTGTTGGAGCTGAATATTTATTACAATGTTCGAGTGATGATGATATGCAACGATGGTTGACTGAATTGCAAGTTGCAACTGGACAATCGCATTTAGAGGAGGCTAGCAGATCACAAACATTACCAGGTAAGAGATTTTGAAAGGGATTTTTATAGGGTTAACTTATTGAATAGATTAATTTCACGATTCTAGATATATTTTTTTTTTCATTTTAACTTCAACTAATTTTCATGGGTTAAAAATGTTTAATTTTGAAATAAATAATTTTTTATTTTACAAAAAATAATTATACTTTTCCCAGGCTCAAATTTCATTTACCAAAAAAAAACTTCTTGAAATTTTCTCGAATTTCATGTTCAAAAAACATTTTCCCAGAAAAAAGTTGGAACATTTTGAATTAAGCTAAATTTTTCAGGGTGATTTTTGAGCCGGAATGTCGGAATACTTTTTAAAAAATATTTGGCCTGTTTTAAAATTTTTCCCTTGTGTGAAATATGTGAATACTGAAATATTCTCACTTTTTACTCTTCAAAATTCATTTTTTTTCAGCTGAAGGTGGTTCGTCAACAAAACAAAAGAAGGGTGGATTCTTCTCGCGAGGCAAAAAATAGAGGATTAGATTTGATAATGAATCGTCTTTGAATTGAATTGCTTTGCTCTTGCGACATTTTTATTTTGTGAAATATCGGCAATTTCACATTTATCAATGTTCAAAAAATCGAAATTCTTCATTTCAATATTCGATTTCGTCTTTCTTTTTTTCTCCCCATCCAAAATATGTACCATTTTTATCTAGTTTCTAGTTGTTTTGTTTTGTTTTTTGCAAAAAAGAATCCCCCTTTTTCTCCACACAACAGTCAGCCTAAATGAGCTCTCCCTAATAATACGGTTTCGCCTTCTTCCATTCAAACATTGCTATTTTTCCAACTGAAAATTTCTATTAGGCATTAATAACATAATTAATTAAATAATTAATATTATTTTTTTATTTCTCAAAAAATCCTGACATTTGCTTATAATTAGATTGCGATTTACATACATGTAGACATAAATTAGCCTTTTCATTGAATCTCTGATATTTAGGATCCAATTTTGAAAGAAAATCGGCAGTCTTTCATTTTCGGTCTCCTTTTTAATAGAATTCATTTTTAAAGTTCATTTTAAGCTCGGTTTTACCCCATTGTTACACGGCTTTCTATTGTTTGTTTTTTTGATTTTCAAAAAAACACTCAACCCCAAAATTGCTTTCGTTCATTTCATTTTTGCATTGAAAATCCCTTTCTTTTTCCCGAAAAAAGGAAGAAATTTTGTCAGAGAATTTTTCGAAGAAAATTCGATTTCTTCCTCGGTTCTGTTCATTTTTCAATTGTCAAATGTGTTTGAAATAATAATGATAATAAAATGATAATTAATTTAATGTTTTTGTTTTTTTTTGTCGGATGAAAAGAATTTCAGAATTTTTTGAAAACTGGAAATTTTTCTAGATTTTTTCCCTGTAGATTTCGACCCTTTTTCCGAAAAAAGTATTCAATAATGTTTAACTCTCTTGTGGGAGTTGCCACGTCTCAGTTCACGTTGAAACACAATTTGTGAGAAATATTGACAAAAAATGTTTCAAGCTTAAGATTCACAGTACGATTGGAGATTTTTAACATCTAAATTTTAATATTCCAGCTCAGATTTTGGAAAAATATGCCATCTTCATATTTTCGAAAAATTCAAGATTAAAAGAATCGATCAAATTTTTAACAAGCACTTCTTTCTACTTTTTGAAAATTTTTCTGAATTTTCGATTATAATTCATTAATATAATTATACCAATTCATGTGGGAATCTTGAAAAACCTTCCATTTCTCCTCACTAATAAATCACATTTTCGACGTTATGTTTCCTCATGAGAGAAATAGAGCCAACCTACGCAAATACTTTTTCATAATTTTCAGCCTCGATATTTTCGGCCACTGAAATCAGACACTCGTCCTTTCTCTGCATCTCTTCAAATATCTTCAACAATTTTATGCATCTCGAAATTCTTCCTCTTTTTTTTCGTTCTCTTCTTCTTCATGTGCTCTGTCGCCTTTTGCCTATCGATCTTCGCAAGATACTTTTTTCATATTTTTGGCCACAAAATTTTGAAGTCGAAATTTTGCAGGTGGTTTTGCTAGTTTTTTTTGTTCTTTTTCTCCGTCTCTCACTTTTTGCGGCTATCGCGGAAAATTATTGAGAGAAAATGATTGTTTTTGTTTTGTGGGTGAATTGAATTGGTCATTGTGTTTTCCATTTTTTTTAATCTATGGTTCATTGATTTTACGTAAGTTTTCTGACATGAAAAAAATTAACTAATTTTTCTATAATGAGAACATTCCTCGGGGTAATCCTCAACAAAAATTAATTTTTGATCGTTGGAAAAAAATAAGATAAAAAAGGTGACAGCTTGTGGAATTTTTTTTTGAAAAAAAAGTGAAATGAAAAATTTTCTCGAAAAAATTTCTTTTCATTTTTCCGAAAATGTTTGTCCCACTTTTTCCCCAAAATAATTTTCAATTTTCCGGAAATTGAAGTTTTTATTGATGCGAAATTTCCAGAAACTCGCTGAATCTGTATTGAAGTTATTATACTTTATAATTTTCTGAATTTTCAGAATAATATTTCTAAGTTTTCTACAATTTTTTTTGGAATAATTCAAAACACTTAGGAAAATTTGGATTTAAAAATTCAGTAATTCTGAAACTTGGAAAAATTGGTCATACATTCTCAAAATTGAATGATTACTGGGATCCGATTCATAAATTCCCTTGAAATTGTAAAATTTTTACATTAACTTAAAAATTGAGGTTTTTCTTGCGAATGAAAAATGTTTTCCCAAAAAAAAGGAAACTTGAAACTCTAAAAACTGAAACCTGAGAACAGGGTTACCTATCAATTTTCTGCCTAACCAAAACCGGAACTTTTCACCTCCAAACCAAAAAAAAAGCCAGCTGAATAATACATCTGTCTGTCGTTTCCATGACTCATATTAACACAGTACTCTTTTTGCATTCTCATTTTCCTCTACACAACAAAACAAAACAAAATCATCGATCTCTCGGGAAAAATACGGCGCCTTTTTAGCACCGAGGCGACAAAAATTGTCGAGGAGTTTTGGCCGCCCCGGTGCTAAAAAGGTGCCGAAATTACGGCACCTTTTTAGCGCCGAGGCGACATTTTCATGAAAAATCCATTATTTTACCATACAAATGACTATTGTTCTCTTTTCATCGAAATTTTCCGCACTAAAAATGTAGCAAGCGTGTCCGAGTGGATAAGAGGATGGGTTGTCATTGTTTTGACCCAAGTTCGATGCCCGCCTTCACGCACCTTTTTTTATTTTTTTCGTCTCACTGGCGCACCATTTTAGCGCCGGTGCGTCCCTTCGCGCGCCGTTTTAGCGCCGGTGCGTTCTCTCTGCGCACCTTTTTAGCGCCGAGGCGAGAGCACTTCCCGCCTTGGCGCCCCAGAATGTCGCCTTAGCGCCCCAGGATGTCGCCTTGGTGCCGTATTTTTCCCGAGGCTCTTCTTCTTTTTCCCATTCTTTTTTTCCTAAATATTTGTCCTCAAAACTGACACTTGATTGTACTTTTATTTGCCAACTAGTCCACTTCTTCTCTTGCATTTCAATATTATTTCCATTTTCATTTTACGCACTGTTTTTATTTGAGAGAAACGTGAACCTTTTTTTTTATTTGGTGATAAGACATTTTTACAATTTATTTCTAGATGTTATTGAGTGAGGAGGAGGTGCCAAAATTATTAAAAAGGAAGCATGTTATATCAGGATATCGACCATTGAATCAATCCACGTGGTTTTATTTGAAATCTGCATTCACTTCACATAATGAAGTGGTGAGTCCCATCAACATCTTTGAAGCTAAAAAAAAAGAAACATACATTTCAGTTTAATGTTTGGACACATTTTCTGCCTGGGATAATATTCCTCTTCACTTATCTTATACCTGAATTACGATCTGATCATCCACGAGTACCCGTAATTATTTTAGCCGTTGGTATAGTTCATCTGTTAGTCGCTTCTGGAACTGCACATTTGATGCATTCTCGATCACAACTTAGTCATGTTTTTTGGTTTTTGATTGATTTTAGTGGTATTGCACTTTTTGGAATTACGATTGGTTTACAACGATATAGTTGTAGCGATGATTTAGGGCTTTTTATGAGTGTGGTAAGTGTTTCAGGGTTTTTTTTTAACTTTGGGAAATTGTTTTGAAATTCCAAAAAAAAAATTTAATGTAAAATTTTTGAGAAACAGTTTACGTTACCCCAAAAAAATGATTTTAATAGGAGAAACCATTTTCGAAATTAATTTTTGAGATTAAGGCCACGTGGAAAACTAATAATTGAATTTTGAAATTCATTCCGTTATTTTTTCAGGCCTATGTTCCACTTCTTCTCATAGTTGTTCTAATCGGCCAATATTTCTCAACATGCTATCTTTTTTGTTTTCCAACCTCATTACAAACATCGAATGGAACTTCGAATGGGCTCTTGCTTCCTACTTGCATGTTGGCTTTATATTCCATTACATTATCGATATTTGTCTGAAACAACTCCTGGAGCAGATTCAGCTCTTCCACTTCATTCAAAAGCTTTTCGATGGTTAATTGTATCAGGGATTTTTATGGGTGCTCATATTCCGGAAAGATTTGCGCCAGGTGTTTTTGATATTGTTGGATACGGTCATCAAGTAGGTTTTATATATTTTTGAGACAAACTTTACTTTTAATCAAACATTTTCAGCTGTTCCACCTTTGTATTGATATGGTTTCTTGGAACCTTCTTGATGCAGCTAATATAGATTGTTCTGCTTCTGAAGGCCATCCTGGAAATTGGCGCAATATTCTAATCGTCTTCGCTTTTTTATTTTCAATTGGCGCAATTATATTGAATGTGCGTTTGATGATGGCAAAAGCCCGCACAAAAACATACGACCATGAAAGCGATTATGTTGAGAAAAAATGTCATTAGGAATAATTTTAAAGAAAGAAAAACAGTTCAAATTTAGATCTCTATATGTTTTCAAATTATTAGATTCGGGTTTCTGTTAACTTATTTGATATGAATGAAATTTGATTACAAAATATTTATTTTTAAGTTAACAGTTTCAAAACATTTCAATAACCATCAATTAAATGTGTCTGGAATCCTTGATTTTCGAATTCCAGACATTTTCGGTCATGACGTAGATCATTGATGGTCTGGCAAAGCCATTGAAAGTTGTAGATGCAGCAATTGTGTATGCTCCCATATCCGGATAATACATCCAATCTCCGACTTGAAGTTTGCACATCATTTTCTTGTCTTCAACCAAATCAAGACTATCACAAGTTGGTCCCCAAATTGTTGAGACGAATTTTTGATCAGAATCTTGGTCGAAAAGTGGTCCTCCAGTTGGATGAACATGATCGAAAAGAATGCAATTGAAAGAACCGTACACTCCATCATTAATGTAGTACATATATCCTGAATCACCTCCGTCTTTTTCGTTTTTGGTGATTTTTGATGCTGGCACTTCAGTGGCGTGGATAATGTTGGCAACCAAACTAAATGGAGCGGCAGCAAAGAATCTTCCAGGTTCGGCGATCAAACGTTTCTCAGTATCTGGGAAGAATTCATCAATAGCTTCTCTGATAACTTGAGCAATGTTTTCAAATGAATTCTTATGTTCCGATCCTGGGAAACCACCTCCCATATCGATAATATCCATCTTGAATCCAAAACCTTCTCCAATTTCGCAGAGATTTTTTGCGTGTTGAAGAGCGACTTTGTAGGCGGTGGCGTCATTGCAACCAGATCCAACATGGAATGAGATTCCAACTACGTTGACTCCCTCATCGTAAGCTTTTTTGAGAAGTTGAGGAGCGACAAGAACTGGATCACAACCAAATTTCAAGTTAAGTGGACAAGTTGCAGTTGGATCACTGACAGCGATTCGGAGGATCATCCTGAAACAAATTTGAATTTTTATTGTTACATAACATTTCGAAATAAAAACTCACTCAGCATTTGGATGAAGCTTGGCAACTTTGACGAGCTCTTCAGCATTATCAAAAGTCATCATACGGACATCTCGTTGCATAGCATGAGCAATGAAACTTCTTGTCTTGCAAGGATTTGCGTAGATCAAACGATCAGCTGTGACACCAGTATTCATAACAATGTCGATTTCTTCACGACTTGCACAATCAAAACCACATCCAAGAGTTGCAAGAATTCTCACAAGAACTGGATCAGTGTTGCATTTGACAGCATAAAATGGTTCGATCATTGGAAGTTGTTGTTTCCAAAGTTGAAATCTCTCAATGATTTTGTCAATGCTGACAACCATAAAAGACGAATCATTGAGTTGCAAATCCTTATTTGTCGCAATATCTCGAGCCAATTGTTTGACATCAAACTTTTCGCTCAAAATTCCGACTTTATCATTTCCAATAAGTTCCATTTGTGAAATCATGATTGTTCGAAGTTCCAAGGTGGCGGTCCTGGATCGTAGAGAATTGGTGTAGCCGAAATTCGTCGGGCAGTAGCGGTGGCCGCTAGCCTCTTTAATTCAACAACGCAAGAGATTTTCTGGCAGATGGGCTTTCCCAGTGGATCGAATCAAAAACGCTGAGTGCAATTGGAAAACAATTGCAACAACGTTAAGACTGTAAAAAACATAGATTTATTGAGAAAAAAAAAACGTTTTTTTGGTTGGTATAATGATCAAGTGTGAAGAAATAAATGATAAGAAAAATTTATCAAAGAACAAAGAAATATTCACGTGAATCTTGTGAGAGTTTTCGGAAACTTCAAAGGAAATTGGAATTTGATGGAAAAAGTAAAAAAGTTTTAACCCAACGGAGGGAGGGGGGACATTTTGGACTACTGATCTTTTTCTCAAATATTGAAATGTCTGGCAATAATCCATTGAACCTGATATTAGAAAATCTTGCAAGATGGTGACATATTTTGAAAATCTGTTCATGAAAAAATGGAACTTAACAAGTTAACGATCCAAGAGCATTCAAAATAAAAATCAAAATTTTAGGCCTTTTTGGAGATTATATACAATGGACGCCGACCACAGCGTCATAAAATAATATTGATAAGAAAAACGACGACGACGACCAAAAAATCGACAACATGTGAAAGAAGATGGAGAAGAAATGTGTCGACCGGTGTTTCCCGACCGCCTTTTGTACTAACCGTGGGCGTGGCCTAAATGTATACGAGCGGTCGGGAAACACTTTATGAATAATCAACAATTTGGGTGCATTATGGGGACATATAGGTGCATTCGACGAAGACATATGTATGGTGTGAAATGGAATTGATATGACAGGTCATATGTATGTATTTTTTGTTGTCGAAGATATTTGGGTACAAAATACATTTGCATATATGTATAATTAGAATTTTATCATAGAAATCACAGAAACTATTTTTAGATCTGAACTTTTCTTTTAGATACAATTTCCCGTACTTCAAATTTTTCTAGTTACAGTAACCGCCAACGTCACCAGAACTAGTTTAATAAAAGTTGGTTGAATAATGAGGAATTCAGTGGACTTTGAAACTGTAACATTATTTTATCGCTGTGGTTAAGCATTTTTCAATGAAAACTGATATCGTATGAGTTTTTATGTGATGTAAGAGTTCAAATTTTGATACTTTTGAGCATAGAACGAATGAAGATTTTGCAGAAAAGAATACAGGAAACATGTTTGGAAAAATGCGATGTGAGCTTCAATGTGAAAGTCTGGAAATGTTTCCCGATTGTGACAGAATTTTCGAATGAATTTTTTGTTGTTTTTTCACTAGACTTATTCTCAGAATCAGAATCAACCTATTTTTTTAAATTTTCATTATTTAAAATTCTTGATTATTTCACCAAAATTTGTATGAAATCGGAACATGATTCACATTTCATTAGTTTTTTTCTGATATAATTGTTCCAAAGAGAAAATTCAAAACCGGCTGAATGATTTTTGAACCCTCTGTTTCATTCATCGACCTATCAACAGCAACAATATTCCAGCTTCCGGTGCAAAATAACATTGTGATTGTTTGATCTATCATGACCTCTGCCTAATCAAAACACCTAATCATAATAGTAATAAAATTATATATTAATATAAACATGACGAATATTCGGTTTTTGGTCGTTTCTACGTAGTTGGCCTTGTCTTTCCGTCTTCTTGCGTAAACAAATATGTAGAAATTAAACCTGGACAGAAATATTTCTAAATTTAGACAGATGTTGATTATTTGGGAAGAAAACATGGAGAGTTTGTGGTTGCGACTTTGATTTTTGCGAATGTAGTTTGGGAATTGTAATAGTGATGAATTCTTATCTTAGTTTTCAGACTAGTCTTTGATAAATCTGTAGTTTTGATAAAAAATATTGACGAAATAAAGTTATGTTCAAAATAAACATGTTATATACGGTTTTGCTAGATTTTTTGCGTAGATTTCGAATTTCACAATCATTTTATACCTAATAATCTCTGAAAGATTTGGATTTCAAAGAAATCTAAAAAAAATGTGTGCATTTGCGCGTCATCTTTGCTGTGCGCGCACACATTTTTTGAATTTTTATAATTTTTCATTTTTTTCTGTAACTTTTATTTTTCCTCTTTTTAACGTTTCCAACAGTTTTATTTAATTGAATTTTTATTGATTATGAAAATATCACCCATTTACAAATTTCAGCAATAAGGCACGGTTGATATTTGGTACTAGAAAAGGGTATTTTTGATCGATCGCAGAAAATAGAATAGAAAGATTTTTGAAAGATAATACTTTTGTCCTAATGATAATAAGAATATAAGAAAATAATAAAATTAAAAATTGAACCCGGTTATGATTGTAGCAGCTGATCTTCGTATTGTTTGACGAAACATTCTCCGACTGGGAAGAAGTCCCAATCTCGATTGTCATATTTCTCTCGAACATACGTTTCTTGACCAGTATATTCTGTTTCGTCTTTGTTGACCAGATGTTGTAGGAAGAACCTGAATTATAATAAGTTAGTTTTTGTATATTAGTTATAATAAGTTAGTTGATTTTTCGGAATTTTTGAAGGTAAAACTCACAAATAGTTGGCGAAATTGTGCTCTTTGGTTGTGTGTATCTCGAAACCTCTAGGCATCCGATCAAATGTTTCTTTACCGATGTCGCAGATAAAGCACGATGATTCGAGTTTTTCGGTGGCCGATTCTTGTTGGTCACGAAGTTCTCCGAAAGCGTCGATGATCAAACCTTGCATGATAGCAAGAAGAATGACAATGACGAAGAAGAAGAATGAGATATCGTAGAACATTCTGGGATATTCCAAATCGTCACCATATGGGCTTTCAAGTTCATCTCCAATACCTCCACCAGCACGCACTCCGGCGTAGAAATGATAGATGAAACACTGCAAAAATTATTGACAATTGTGAGTTTTTTTTCAAATTTCAGCATGAATGTGACACATTTTTATTTTCATTTTCAAAATTCCTTTTTTTCAACTTACAGTAAGCATGTTGTGACATTTTCGATCTGGTTCTTCTCCATCTTCAGCCTCTTGAACATAGAATTTCCGGAAGAAGTTGAAAGCGATGACAGTGTAAAGATATACAACTACCAAAGTCATCATGATGGTGAGAATCAATTGTTGTAAATTGTGTGTAACGGATTGCAAAATAGCCTTTAACATAGGGAATGAGAGCACAACATCGATAAGATGGAAAGCGTAGAAGAATGGTGAGATAAAAACACCACACGCAGAACAGAGAAGATAACCGACACGATACAAGAATTGGCCATTGGTCAGGATTACTCCGAGCCATAACCAACATGAATATCGATAATCGTAGCTTGAATCTGTTGACATTTTTTCTTCTCCTAGAATCGAAGTTAATGTTTCTTCATCGACTTGATCCTTGAACTTTTGACGAGTCTTTCTTCTTACGAATTTGTCCCAATACATCATTGGGAATGATTTGGCAGAAATAACAATTCTATCCAAATACCACATAAATGTGTCAACAATTCCCAACTCTTCTGAATCTTCTTCTGTTATCCAACAACCATCGAACATAAGTTTTCTGGCAACTTCTTTTTCACGTTTGAAAGTGATGAGTGGGATTTTAAGTTGATAGAATGAGACAAGAAGGGCGAATGATGTTGAGAGATGAAGAACACTTATCCAATATAAAACTTGTGATAACATCCAACCAGTGATTTCGTATTCCAAAAATGGAAATTCAAGTCCAGTGATAAAAATTGATTCGATATCTTCCTCATCTTCTCCTTCAGTTGCAACTTCGGCTGAAAAAAGGTTGTGTTGAAATAAAAAATGAAACAATGAAAACGTGACCTGAAATTTCACGAGGAAAAAACTCATTTTTATTTTCTAATACTTATAGAAATGCTCGCTCCGAAAAGTAAGTAAGTTAACAGGGAACTTACTTGTTTCAACATGAGTTATATCAACACGATGGAAAAGTAGAATAACATTGATGAAGAAAGCGAGATACAAAGTTGTTTTCTCAATAGTTTTGAAGTTCCTAGCAAGCATGTTCAAAATAGATCCACGAGATTTTGATGAGTTAGATTCAGCAATCTTTGGTTCATATTGCCCATGTTGGAATTCGGCTTCTGATTGAAGTTGAACCATTTGGGGAGCACCGATAGATTCATAAATACTTGGAGCTTTGCTAGCAGCTGTAGGTGGTGATGGAGGTGAAGCGGCTGATGGTTCGGGAGCATTTTTATCATCTAGTAACACAGTTTCCGGAGTATCCGGTCTTGGCGGTGGTTCGAAATCTGGTATAGTATGAATATTCTCCGAGTTCATTCCAACACCAAACACATCTACACCAACATGAGAATGATGGAATTCTGGCATTGGAGGTGGTGAATAATGATGATGTTTTTCTGCTTCTTTTGCAGCAGCTTCTGCTTTTGCCGCAGCTTCTTCATCTTCAGATGATGTTGTAAGGAAATAGGTGAATCGGAATATTGTCATAAGTAATAAATATACTCCCCAACCAAGTGTCATTCCAATTCGGATGAAAAGTAGGAAAATTGAATAGATCAATTGAGTCCATGTCATTTGTTTCACAGCTCCCGCAACGTTTTTGAAAGTTGTTGAAATGTTTTGTGGACTAAGAGCTGATGCAGCTGACAATCCATAATTGTATCCACTTTTGAATGTTTCAGAAAGTTGTTCAGTTGATGTTTGTTGGAGGAAATAATCGCGTTGTTTGATAGCTCTTTCCATTTTTGTATCACTATCACCAGATGAGATTGCAGCTGCATGTTGCATTTCAAAAATAGTATCTTCGCAGAAATTGATGAATGCTTCAAGTTTACCTTGATCACCACCATCATCTTGCAAAACATTAAACAAGAAAGAGTTCTTTGAATCTCTGATTTGTTGTTTTCCCCATTGTTCCAACCAACTTTCTTGAATTTCGAAATAGATTTTTTCAACACGTTTCGATGATCCCATAATTTCAATTCTTCCCAAAAATGGATCGAAATATTCAAGAAGAGTTTGAGCCTTCTCAATGATTTTCTCAAGTCTTGGATCATTTGTGATGTGTTCTTTTAAGTTGACAAGAAGAACAGCAAGATTGAATCCGATGTCTCTAGCTGGATTGTGGAATCTTTCTGTGAACTCCATGTAATCAACTTTTCCGTCATTGTTAACATCAGTACACATCATCAAATATGTGATATCTTCGCTGAAAAATAGTACATAGGGTATAAATTGAAAATAGGCGCCCATCCAACGCATTACAGCCCCCCTCATCACTTGGCAAATTCATTTCGATCTCGCACATTATTATTTAAACCCCTCTCTCCCTTCTTGTTTTCTTGTGAGATTGTAAGAATAAAAACCACGCTAAACGTGACCTAATTTTCAATGCCCTATTTATCTTACAATTTATCTTACTCATCTTACAGATCAGAACCAGTTCATTCTTCCTCTATGGAACAACAAAAAATGGCAGGAATAATTGGTGAGTTTCTTGGGTTCTACCGTAGTTTGGGAGGTTCTGCGTTCTCGGGAAATAAATAGCAAGTGGTCGCAAGAAAAACTGACTTTTAGCAAGCTTGCTACATTTTTTCCATTATAAAAATTGTAGCAAGCAGGCTAAAAGTCGATTTGTGTAGCAAAACTTGTTATGGATCAATTCATTTGACGAAAAAATGAATTTCGCGACATTTTTTGTCGCGAAATTGCAATTCGTGAAACGACACGAAATAAACACAAAAATAAAGGAGAAACATTAAAGGGACACGTAATCGCTGCGAGACCCAACACACGAAAAAAGAATTTCCTCTTTTATTTTATTAATTTCGTGTCGTTTCGCGAATTGCAATTTCGCGACAAAAAATGTCGCGAAATTCATTTTTTCTTCAGATGAATTGATCCATTGCTTTTTTCCCGAGTAATACAACTTACACAGTGTACATCTTTTGACTTTCCATAGCACGTTGGAATTCTTTTGGACTAATCCATCCATCTTGATTTGTATCGAAATCTTGGAATGCTTGAGATGTTGTGAGATCTTTCAATTTTAAGAACATGTCTGAGAATTTGAGAATCTTTTTCAACAGATGGTTGTGATTCTACTAAAGCATCCACCATTTGTTTACCAATTGATCCATTCAAAACATTTCCTTCAAGCATTGATAACATCAAAACAATCATATCTTTTTGTAGATTCAAGAATTCACGAAGAAGTTCGAGTTGTGTCGAGTTCTTATAAAGTTTCTCCATCATATGAGCAAACAAAAAGAAGAAACCATTAATAGCATCCCAAAGACGTGAGTTAGCCAAAGTCATTTGATTTCCAACACACGGACCTTGAATACTTTCAGTGAGAGTGTTGAATACTTGACTGCAAACTTGGATGGCTCGAAGGAAATATTCTTTTCCACCTTCATCAATTACTTCTTTACTCGAATAATGCCAATAGAAATCCATAACTGATTCTTGAAGTCGAAGAAGATAATCGACTGTACAATTGATCAAATTGACACTTGTTGTATGTCCTGGTTGAGTTCGGAGATAATTTTGGAATTCGAGATTGTGACCTTCACAAGTAAGTTGGAGGAATCGGAAAAGTGAACATGTAAAATCAGCATCATTCAAGTTCTGATTGTCGCCAGATGCAAGTTCAGCACCCATTCCAAGACCTTCAGCCTGCAATTTCACAAGTTTTTATATTTTATTGTAAAAGTTTAGAAAAATATCCACAGCATTCTTAGTTTTTTGAAAACGAAAAACTGATAGAAAAAACAAGCGTTAGTTTTTGCAGGCAAAAATAGAGAAATACTGTACGATGATGTTAGAAACCTGGGAAATTCGACGACGAGGTCTACGACATTTCGAGGAAATTGCATGAGTACCTACTGCCTCAATATGCTGAAAAGGTTAGTTTGAAGGGCGGAAAACACGGTTGTTAGGTTTCAACTTGAGATTTAGATTTAAATTTTAAACAAATGAAGGTTATTAGGGTAAGTGAATAACAAAACGGCTCAAGTTACCTTGATCTGTCTTTCGAACATTTCGAGATTCAAAACGGAACATTTATTCATGAGTCCAGCCATTGATGTGAAGAATCGGACATCTTTTTTGAGTTGAAGGTATTCGATGAGCATCTTCTGAATTTCTACATTTCCACCACTCAGAAGATGAATACCAAGTTGGAGGGTTTGTGCAACCATTTCATTTGGTTCACCACCAGAAGCAGAGAGATACATCAAACCCATAATAGCAGCTCCACGACTCGCAAGCACTGCTTGTTCACTTCGCAATGCTTGCGATTCTTCTTCTTTAGCTGCTTGATCGATTTCTCCTTCATCACCATCTCCATCGTCTTCCTCTTCAATATGAATAGATTTCGCCATAACATCAGCAAATCTAATATAGAGCGAATCTTCATGAATAGCAATAACAGCAGTTTCTTCTGATGTTGCTGCTCTTTGAAAGCATCTGATCAGTTGTTTTAATGGATCCGGATTTGTTCTAGAAAATTAAAAATTTTATGAGGATTTTTTCACGATAACCTACTCTTTTTCTTTTCCTTCATCTGATGATGTGGCTACCATTGCAACACCTTCTTCAACTATAATCTCGATTTGTGGACTTTCATCTTCTTCCATTCCGGACTGAAAATCAATAATTCCTAATTAACCCTTTAAAAATGAATACTTACACAAATATCAGCGATGAGTTGATCTTGTCCAACATCTTCTTCTTCGAGCCAGAGTCTCGAGAAAGCTGGTAGGAAGAAATTGATTCCTCGATGTCTGAAATATTCAAATTAGTCAAATTTATCTAATTTTCTATAACCTAGTTTCTGTTAAGAAGTTTATGAGAGTAACTGAATTTCTGCCGAAATTAAAAATTAAAAGAAGTTTTGACATGTTAGAACTGTTTGTTGAGAAGAAGCTTACAACTCAGTTTTGTAGAGATGAGAAGCGGTGATCAATGAAATCGCCATTCGTTTACGTTGAAGTGTCAAAACCTTCTTCCAAATGTCCTCTTTTTCGGTTCGAGAAGTCATCTAAACCGCTCCAGGTAAGATTAGGGAAAATGAAAAGTGGGTGATTAGTTTTCCTTTGCCGTCCGAAATTACACAACACATCACACATAACATAAAAGTTTACTACGGTAATCATCATCTCTAATTCTTACCTAGGTATACCGTAAAGTGGAACCATTCTGAAGCAAGCGACGACTGCTCTTTTTCTTTGAGTTGAAACAACTTTTTTCCAAGCTTGCGATAATTGCATCGGATGTTCTGTCTAAACAACATTTAGATTTAATTTACCACATTTATGATTTATGAAAGTGAAATACTGAGAAGTTGTTAGGAACATTTAACACTTACGTCTTGCATTAATTTTTTGTTGTACTAAAATAATGTTGACACGTTGAGACTATTTAACTATACAAAACGAAATTAATCAACTTACCTTCCAATTTCGACGATTTAATCTTCGTCGATCTTTTGCTCTTGTTGTCTGAAAATGGACGGACATAGACTAACACATAACAAATCACAGAACAAAAACGAAGACGGCTTTGGATCACTAATTTTAAATCTAGAAAAAAAAACTCACGGTATGAAGAATAGCAGTAACTTGTCCCATATTGAAAATCTTTTCAATAATTCCATCTTGAGTCATTTCATTCTTACCGCGCATTTGACTTTTACCAATCTTTCGATACAATGAAAGTTGCCACGCGTTTTTGTCAGTTGGATCTGTTTTCACTGGAATATCAAGAAGACCTTTGATGAATTCTCGAATTTTTTCTTCCAACTCTTTTTGAATGAATTTTTCCTTGGATTGTTGAACAATGTCAAGTTCACGTCCACCGAAAACATTGAGACCAACTGGCAGAAGACGTTTGAGGCAAGCAATAACAATACTTGAAGCGTGTTTGTCTTTTTTGATCTGAAAATTCAGATTTTCACATTATTTCTTCAAAATAATCGTAATTTTAACTTATTTCAACACGACATTTAGAACTTACAGGTTTCCCATTTTTATCAAGGAAATCTTTTTTCCTATCTTTAAACTTCTGAAAAGTCTAAACCTTATCTCTCGTTACTATAATATCAAAATATTGTGTTTACCTGTCCTTCTCTTCGTTTCTTTTTCCTCTCTGCAATTGCAGCCTTTCCAGTCTTCATTTCTCCACCACCGCCTCCAGATTCTTCCTCAAATTGTGCCACATAATTCAACTCTTCACGCTTGAAATGTTGACTCTGACTCCAAATTCGGAATATCACTGCAACATTTTCATAAACACCATCAGTTTCCCAAGTTGGTGCTTTGAGCCATTGAGCACGATGAAGATCGGTGTATTTCATGAGAACCGGGAAGAATGCATAAGTATCTCGAACTAGTCGAGCATTGTCTTCAGCTACAGTACCCTCATCAGCATCATCTGGATGTGTTCTCATATGTTCTTCTTCTTTGTATGCTTTCTCACTCATTCGACGAAGTCTTTCAGCGATTGGAAGAATGAATTCTCGAACTGGATCACATGTGACATTTTGAATGATTTGGACAGCAAAGACTGCAAAATTTGTGAGGATTATGTTTAGATTCAAATAAAAAAAACACTTACAATTAACTCTGCAAAGCCATGGCGCATTTTCGATTCCAACATGATTTCTGATCATTTTCAATAATGCACAGAATATCCGATTTATATGATCGCATCCGACACTTGTTGTTTGAAGTGCACTTGCTCGTTGATCTACATTATCTTTCTTTCCATCGGGACCAACATTGAACCAATAAGCCATATAAGAACAAATCAATGGTAAATCAACATCGTAAACATTCGGAACTTCAGAATACATTGTATTGTTGTTGGCAACAGTTTCAATATCAACTAAAAGTTTATCCAAATGTGGAATATGAGTTGAAAGATTTTGTAACATTTCTTGAACTTGCACTGATTGATCTTGTGATTTTGCAAGAACCGAGAACTTATTGCTTTTGTTGAATTCTGGTTCAAGGAATGCAACTGGGAAACACGATGAAAAGGCCGAGAGACATTGTCCAAGTCCTGGTCTATGTTTTTCTGATTCTCCACTGATACTTTTTCTGTGAGTAATTGTTGCTCCAAGGCTTGTGACCATATATAAAGAATCAAGAATCTTATAACAAGCTGCTTGGATGTCATCCACTAAAAAATTGAATGGTTTTTCCGTAAAACTAACAATAAAAACTTACATAAAAGATCTGTTCCAAAATGATTTCTCGCCAAATGACTGAACATTGTTGTTAATACTGGAACAATCATCTGATTTGCGAATTCGAAAGAGTTCCAAGATTTCAAAGATTGTCCACGAATAAGAGCGTATTGGCCACCATCCTGAAATTAAATGATATCAAGATGTCATACAAATTTCTATGAAATTTTTTTTTGGCAGACTAATCACTTTACAACATTTATAACCTACATATTCGTCATAATCATCGTCATAATAGACAAAACGCTGAGATTTTTAGTTAAAAACTTTATTTTTCTTAAATACCTTACCTTTAATTCATTAACAGCCGCATATAAATCATCAGCACAGTTATTGAAAAATGTCAAAAGTGAAGTTCGAACAATATCCGAATTTACTTTGACCAAAGTGCGAAGATCTAATGCTTGTGTTAATCCTTGCAAACATTTCACAGTAATTTTTGCGACACTTCCAAATGCACGATTTTTGATACGAAGAAGAGCAGCCAATCGACAGAACAGGCTGAAATCCAGGTTTTATTTCATTTCTCATTTTTTTCGTTTCTAAACTTACTTTGCCACCATTTCTTTTTCTTTATTACTCGCGGTTCCAGTTTGAACAATTGAAGAGCCTTCTAAGAAATAGTTTTTATGAGCATTGAAATATGCATGCATCAATGGAAGGACCACTTTTTCGAAGAATTTCACATCTTGTCCTTCTTTTTTGAATGAGTTACGACGAGTTAATTCTTGACTTGGTTTCACTGATTTCATTTTCAAACTGGCTTGTTCGAGATACTGTGAAAATTAATGTAAAAATTAACGAAGTTATTTCAAAGTTTGAAGAATACTTACGCTGATCAATTTTTCGAGAAGATTATAGGCAAAACGTTTTTCGACGCTCGAACGTTCTCCTTCAACTTTAGCACGTTCTGATTGTGATTGTTGATCTTTTGGACAATTCACATGATAACCATGATATTGCAAGAATTTGAGAATTTCTGATGCTCTGAATCGATCTTTTCTTCGTTCAAAATCTGTGAGCAAATCCCAAGGAACCAATGGAATTGGCATAAAACCACCTTTTGTGTTGATATCATTCATTACTTTTTTTGCCCAAATTAAATGTGAGTGTTCAGCCATTTTTTCAGCTGCATTCACCATGTCTTTTTCAAGTGTCATTGTTGAAAGATCAACTGGTTTTGGCGCAAAATTTGTGATTGAAGTTCCTGATAATGTTCTTGTTGACGAGGCTCTCTCATTTGCATCACGATCTAACATTTCGAATGAATAGTTCCATGCCATCAAAGCCTTTAGGCATTCCGAACATCTCTCTTTGTAGAATGATTTTTCCTAAAAAAAATTAAAATATTTTTTTTTGAATCTAAGTTAGATAAACTTACAAAATCTTTAAGCAATGAGAAAGGTTTCAATCTTGGATGAGTAAAATTGGCTCGAGAATACAAATCACCGTGAACCCATCCTTTTTCCAATTTTCGACTTGCCCAAGAATCATGAAAATGTTCAGCGAACAATTCTGTCATTTTATCAAGGTCTCGACTAATTTCGGATCTTGAAACATCAACAGTTTTTGGAATCCATGCTCCTTCATCTTCAACTTTTTTACTTCGAACATCTTCCAAACCACTTGTCAAACTGTAATCTGGTGAAATTGCACTTCCAATAGCTGTCATACACGGAAGAGCTTTTCCGAATAATTCTGGATCATAAGGACGACTTCCCAAAGTATCAAAAATTGCATCGAACAGAAGCATAGATAACCGTTTTTCTTGTTCACTAGCAACTCCATAATGATTACCAGATCCATAATATTTGCCACATCTTTCATAGTGCAAAGTAATAAGACGAAGTGGAACAAGAACATTCATATCGTTCATTGTTAGAATATCATTAATAACTTTTTTCAATAATTTGATCATCATATTTGGTGGAAGTTCTCTTGTAATTGCAACCAAAAAGTCACTAACTGCATCTCTTTGATTTTTAGTCAATGATTTCAATCGATTCATTCGATAAACTGTGTGAAGTGTTGCATCCAACAGTGCTGAATGATGTTCAGCATCCGAGAAAAAGTGCGAATGATTTGTGAGAAGTGGGAGAACTGAATTGCAAAGGTATCTATTGAGAGCCAAAGCTGTGTCAGATTCCAAAGCTTTTGGTGAATCCATCATTGTTGCAGCACGTAAATCTGGCAAAAATGATTGTTCCAAGAAATGGAATAACATGTCTTGTGAATCAATTCCATAAACTCGATCAAGGAATAATAAGACTGATCCTTTGTGATTTGGCAAGAGTCCAGGAAGTGGACCAGTATCTGAAAAATATAAATCAGTTTAGATATTATTGTTATGATAACATAAAAGCATGCAATCAAATCTCACTATCAACTGGGTTATAACGATTAGATTGTCTTCGTTGAACAATTGGATAAGATATAGGCTCGCATTCTTCTTTTTCTTCTTCTTTCTGTTTTTTGACAATAACTTCTTGACCACTCGTAAATGAAGTATGAACACTAGCATAATCAGAACTAGAAGGATCAGAATCAACTTCTTCAACACACGGTAATCTAAAACAAATGTTAGTAAAATCGAAAAACACAAAATGAGAATCTAACCCTCTCATTGTTAAGCTAATACCAGATGGAAAAGTTTGTGATCTTCGGGTTGACATATCTGATGCTAGGGATGCAACCATAGCAAATGTGTGAGCTAACGCTGTTTTAGTTGTGTCAGCGGCTTTTGAGCGGCGGATTGCTAAAAATCAGGGACAAAATGGGACGTGGACAAATGTTATTTCAAGGACGGTACAAATCTAAAACAAAACATTCATAACTTACCTTCAACTGCTGGGGCGGCAAGATTTGGAATTGTGAATCGAAGACTAAGAATTTGACCGAGATCGTCGAGTGAAATGAGAGATCGAAGAATTGCTCTGGCACGAAGGGAATCTCCTTTTCCGGCTTGAATTGCCATTGGATCTGGTGCACATTTTGCGAGCAAATCAACAAGACTTGAATAGAAATCGAGAGTTGCAGCACCGAAATCAATATAATCTTCGCCTTCAATTTCTTTGGATGGGTATGATGGATTTTCACCCAACAAGCCACTTTTCAATTGTGATGGATGAGCATCGTTTTCAAGAAGTCTGATATCTTCTGATAAAATGATTGCATCTTTAAATGCTTCAAAAAGACCTTGTCCTTCTCCTTTAAGAGCAATACCAAGACATTCTGGTCGCCGAATCAAAAGACGAATGACAAGATTTGCATTTTCCTCAACATTTTCTCCATTAATCCAAACACAGAAGCGCAAAAAATCAATATATCTTTCTCCTTCAACTGGATCCCATCCAATATCTGGATATCCTTTTGCAATAAGTTCTGAATTTGGTTGAAGTCCACATCTTGAAAGATAAACTGCAACTTTGTCGAGTTCTTCTTCTTTCAAAGCAAGAGCCAATTCATTATTATCCATAAAAGAGGAATAAGCAACATCAAGTGGAACAGATCCTCTCAAAGATGGTCTTGCTAATAACATCGTTGCATTATCTAATAAGAATGATAAATGTTCGAACATTGCCTTTTGATTTTGTCTCGATGTTCTACAGAAATAACATAAGAATCTTGAACAAGCAACAACCATTTCTGATGCATCTTTGATTGGTGTCTTTTCTTTGACTTCATCTCCTTCATGTTCCACAGTTCCTTGTTGAGCTGTTAAAATATTCATCATAATAGTCATCACATTTTCATGAACTGATAAAAGTCGCATAAGATCTGGATGTTGGAAGAATATTCGATTGTTCATTAGTTTCCATAATCCACGTTTCAAAATAGCTTCTTCTGTATGTTCAAATTGTACAGTAAGAAGTTCTCGAATTTGAATTAAATAAACAATGAAATCTTGAACATCCAAAAAGTTTCTCTCATGGAAAACATAAGTTTGACTCATCGCATCTCGAATTTCACGAACTCCAGAATATTGGCGGAGTAATAGTTTGAACATTGAGCGAATCAAATCATTGCTTTCAATGAAATTGGCTTGTGCCCAATCTCTCAACATCGATACAATCATTTCACGGAAGTTAGCAGTTCCTTTTCTTTGCTTTTCTAATTCTTCTTCTTCCACTGGCGGTGGAACTTTTACAACAATTCGAGCCAAAGAATCAACCCATGATGCTTCTTCGGTGTCAATAAGTGATAATTCTTCCAAATCTTCTTCACGACGATTTCCAATTTTTCCAACAAGTAATTCACAAAAATCTCGAAGTTGTTGTTGAAGTGAATCAGCCATTGGACATTGATCAACATCGGCATCTTCTTCGCTCATTGTTGGATCTCTTTCTTCTTTCACTTTACACATCAACAATCGGAACATTTGTTCTTTTGGTGGACATCTGAATTCCTTTGTTTTCTTTGCTGCTTCAGCTGGTGGCATATCTGTTTGCTTGATTTCCATATATCGTTTACATTGATCTGATTGAAGTTCTCCAACAAAACCTTCAGTAAATGCAACAAGTGATTCAATTCGATATCTCAATTGAATATCGCAAAGATGATCGAGAATATTTACGACTTGAAGTTTTACGGGTTCATCTAATTCGAGTTGAGTGATTCCTTTTTGAGTTGTTCCTATCTCGAAATTCTCATCAAATGCAGCTGGATGAATAAGTTTCAACAAAGTTTCAAGTTCTTCATCATTAATCAATCCAATAACAAGAAGATGATCAAATAGTTTCAAAAGTGGTTCAAAATGATTTGTATTATCACCACCAATCAAATCACGACAATTCATAACTGCGTGATGAGTTTCTGATTTCAAAGCCTCCATAACATGTTTCTTCAATGCTTCAAAATTGACACTCGGTGAATGTAATTTCATTTCATCATCTCGACTAACATGTTTTTTGACAACTTCATGACTCATTTGAGATAACATTGAAACCGATTCACCAGTGATTTGTGGGAATCTTGTTTCATTATCTGGGTCCAGAACATTTTTGATTTGTAATTGTTCAACCAATGGAATCACATATTCTTTTGACATACTTCGACGAGCAGCGGTGTGACTTTCCAAATGTAAACCGATCAAAAGATCGTGGTATCCTTGACGCATTGGTCCAGACAGATCTGAAATTACGTTTTATTTATATGTATAATAAGAAAAAAAAACTAATGAGATCTTACAATGTGATTTGATTGCATACATAATTTGATCTTCATCAACATGTTGACATAATGTATGAGCAACTTTGTGATTTCCATGACTTGCCAATTTACAGTACAAATTTAGAGTTTGTCGATGGAACTCAAGCATAAATGGCATTTCAATCATTTCCAAAATATCAAAACTTTGATCCTTTTCGGGTATATAAACCATCATAACTCTAACTGGATCATTACAAAGAACTGACCATCCACGAACTTCTGATAATTTCAGTGCAGTTGTTCTCAAAGTCTCATTCGGAACGCGAGCCCAATAAACAGGTTCAATTTGTTCAACAGTTAATCTTGGTGGGCAGAATGGCATCAATGATTTTTCACATGATTTGAACATTGCCGCCGAAAGTGGGAATGTGTATTTGATACGGCCGAGTTCAAATTGTAGAATTTCAGTTGCAGTAGGAGTTACAAATGCGGCTGGGAATAACATTGTTCCAGGTTCAATCTGAAAAAAAAACAATAATTTTTCAAGATTTCAACAAAATTCTTACAAACCTTGAATTTAATTCCTGTATCAGATGTTCCAACTTGGAAACTAAGTTCACCAATTGATGTGTCAATGATACAACCAATGAGTGTTCCAGATACTTTTGTATTTGCAACATCTGGTGTAGTTGCAAGAAGTTCTGACACATTTACCATATAACAGTTTTGAGATTGAACACTATCAACCGTTGTTCCGTGATGATCAGATTCAGAGAATCGACATTTTCGAACACCTTGACTTCCGTCAAAATTACTATTATAATAATGATATTGTGTTGTAACCCATCCAACCCAAACTTGTGATGGATCTTGTCCAGGGAAAATTCGAACTCCATAATAGAATTCATCAACTTTTTCTTTCAATGCAATCAATGCTGGACCATCTCCTTCTTGTAAAAGATCAATTTGAGCATCAGCTGGAATTGTTGATCCTCGTTTCTCTTTTTCTTTTTCCATTGCTGCAATTTCAGCTTTCTTCTGTTTTTTATTCTTTTTAATTGATCCTCTTTTGATTGTCAATGTTCTTCCCGGACCAGACAACGGCATCTCACTCGATGCTGAAAACAACACAATTCAAAACATTTTCAGATAATTTTAAAGAATTCTAATTAGTTTTAAGCTTGCTCATGCCAGTTTTTTAAGATAGGGGAAGGAAGAAAGTAGCCAAGGAGAAGGCGGGGTCTTACCAATATCAGAAACAGTTTCTGAATCTTGTGGGTTTTCTTGTTGTCGCAGAACCCAAATAGGTTCTTCTTCTTCTGAATTTTTTTAAAAATACTAATTGTAAGACTTGTAGTTCTAGACTCAAAGTGTTTTCAAACTCACCTAAAACGTCTTTCTGACCGGTTGGAATGTTAGAAGTATCAAGACTTCCAGCATCAAAACTTCTCGAGTTACTTTTCATTTGTCGAAGTGCAGCAGCCTTGTCTTCTTTTCGTCGATCACTATCCCTAAAACTCCTAAACATATTTAAATTATTAATTGTTTTCTATTCTATAGTTGGTTAGTTCTTACTTCTTTCTAGTGTTGCTCGAATCCCTCAATCTACTCAAAAGTCCTCCTTTCTTTGGTTTGTCTTGAATTCTTTCAGTTGAAATATCTCTCAAATGTTCTTCTGCTAATTGTCTCTCCTCGTGTGGCAATTCCAGTAGACTACGTCTGAAAATAAACATTTTTCATTTCCTCAAAATACTAAAATAATCAAGCGGACAAGTGCAGGAAGGGGGGAAAGCGAGAAGCAACAAAGCGTGCAAGTGCCACAATATGTAAATAAATCTATGTTTTTAGTATGAAGAACCTTAAAACATCCTGCCATTTGTTATGATCTTCCTCATTCACATGTAACCATGTGAGAACTGATTCATCGAATGAGTACATTCCAAAATTCATTAGTGTAAGCACACGTCGACGCTGACTGTAACCCGGGGATTGAATTAATTTGCAGAAAAAAAACATGTTAGATTATTTGTTATATGTATGTTATATTAAAAAAATGGGTGAAAGACAGATAAAAACCAAACCGTAAATAAAATAAAACCAATAGCATGTGAAAATAACTTACCTAACTGCTGGTGGTTCGTCGGCTTCTATACTAGGCTGTTTCGAATTAGTTCTAGATCTTCGATCGTCATCTGATTCGTGTGAATCTTTTGAGCCTAACATACTACGAAGAAAAGATTTTTTCTCCTTGTTGTCATCAAATTCTTTGGGAATTCCTGGAGAACGAATTTGGGAAACAACTGATTGAGAACGAGGTTTGTAGTCTTGAAGTTGACGACGGATAGCATCTTTGTCCCTGAAACATAAGTGTTACATCTTATTCCATAACAATATTTCAACTTACTTGTTTTTTATGAAAGTATCATTACATTTAACTGGAAGTGATAACCTGATATATTCCATTTTTGCTTTTTCTGATGGTCCTCCTTCAGACAATGTTGCTTTTTGCAAAATTTTCAAACATGGTGGACTGTTTCCAGTTGCTGGAATTCTTGAAACTTCCAAAATTGAACCTGATTTGAGCTCGGAAATATCCTCGAATCTTGGAAGTTGTTTCGCAAACCACATTGGCATAGTTCTGAAAAATTCTGGGTTTTTGAAAAACCTAACATGTATTTTTTTGAACTCACCGATACATGTTTACGCAAAATGGTTCATAACCTTCTTGTAAACCACATGTTGTGAAGAATTTCAAAGAATTTGATTGTTGCCCGAAATTGAGTCGACCACGTTGACCACTTCCGAGAGTCATTGCTGGCACAAGACCATCTCCACATACAACATTGTCAAATGCCATTTCAGATCCAGATGGATCGAGAAGAAGTTCACCATTTAGTGAGAAACTGATTGTTCTGTCATTTAGATCAAGGAAACAACCAACAACATCTCCAATTTTCCATTCTTTTCCATAACTTTCTGGTCCTTGATGCCATTTTCTCCCGAGAAATCCATCGAATGCATAACTTCGATCATCAGCACCGAGTTGAATTTCAGGTGTTGATCCAATATCCATCCAACCGATTTTCATATATCCAGCTGTCAAAATCTCAAATTCGAAATACCATTTTCCAGCATTTACAGCATAAGTTGCTTCAGCTCGATATGTTCTTGTATTATCTTTTCTTGCTCGCAATTCTTTTTCAGCAATCTCATCATGTTCATGTGCTGGTGGTTCCAAAAATATTCCAAATAATTGAAGTGCTCTAATATTCTCAGCAGCTGATTCGCGATTTGCTTGTTTGATTCTCTCATCGACTTGTTCATACGGTACCAAATGTGGTGTTCTTTTTTGTGTTGAATCAACATGTTCGCTTAATCCAAATGTCCAACCTCGTTTGATTTTTTCTTTTGCCCAAACATTGTGAGTGTTCTGAGCAAGAGATTCAATCAATGGTTGAAGTTCGGAAGGTAGTACAATTTCATGAGTATCAAGAGGTTGAGGTTTGTATCCATTAGTTTGTTGGAATGTTTGTGCTAATCGAACTGGTCGAAGACGACAAGGAGGTTCATCGGTAATTAAATGGTATCCAAGGGCTTCGATTGTTTTCATTGTACTTAATGCCAATGCGATGTTATATTTCTTTTCAGTTTCTGGAAGTCTTTCAAATGTTGTTAAACATGGATGTCTTCTATTTGTTTCTGATCTTGTTTCTCCATAAGACCATCCAAGTTCAATTTTCCGCATCGCCCAAAGTTCGTGAAGATTTTCTGCATATTTAATGTGAGATTCAGTTGCATGATGGGTCAATTGAGTGGTTGAAATATCAACTGGAGTTGGAATGAATGGCTCCAGATTGTTGAAAATTGTTTGTGGGCCGCAATAGATGTTTTTTGCGAGATCTCCAAATGATAAACAATCGGCGATCTGAAGTTCACCATTGATTGCTTCTACGATTGCTGAAAATCCAGAAGGTGGTCCATAACGAAGTCGACCTTGATTTCCACCAAGAATAAATCGACATGAAACTTTGGAGGACAACGACATAACTGGGAAGAAATATCCATCTATGTTGAAGTTTTTGAATGATCCACTCATTGGATTTCCATTCACACTGAATCTGATTTCAGGAATTGTGAGATCAATTGAACATCCAATAACATCTCCTTTCTCTAATAACTTGTGTCCAAGAACTCTTGATTTTCCTCCAAAATACATTGATTTTCCATCAAAACCATACGAATAAAAATCATCTCCAACACCATTACATCCCCATTTATCACCAGATCCAGGGAATGGTTTGAAACCAACACTGTTTGCCCATCCAACTCGAAGATATGGCAATTGTTTTGTCATTGTTTCGATGTGTTCAACTTCAGCTTCAAAATACCATTTTCTAAAAAGCGCTGATCCTTCAACAACTCCTAACATAACATTTGGCATCATACTACTAACATGATCTCTCATTGATGTTTGAAGTAATAGATCTTTTCCAGGCAATAAATATTGAGTGATCAAATTTTGAGAACTTCTCACAGCCATCCCATTTCCTTCACACAATGATGATAAAACATCCAAAACTTTTGGATCTCTTCCAACTTTTTCTAACAACGAAATAACTGATCGAATATGTCCCTCATTAATCATATTCAACGCTTCCGGTGATTCTGTCAATACACAATATAATACATCAAGAATACCTTCAGCGGATTGTGGATTGCTCAATCTTCCGAACAACCAATCTAATCTTTGAGCTGACGCAAATTGTGCACAATTATAATGATTTCCTTTAATCATTGCAGCAACAAGAAGATATAAATATGTTGATATTTGTTCCCATTTTACATGAGTTTCTTCTCCAATCAAACCAGCAAAATCAGGCAGCGCTTCCATTTGCGAAAATTTGTCGATTGTATCAAGAATCATGTTCAAAACTCCTTCTTCTTGGAAAAGATCTTGTCGACTTCTCAAAGCGCGTAAATGATTTTGTTTTTCTTCAAAATCTTGTTCTTCATTTGGTTGCGCAAAATATTCAATCAAATCCTCCATAAGTTTCAGAACTTCATTCAAATCAACTCTTGTCCAATCAGTTGATTGATTTCCTTCATTTTGCAAAGCTTCAATACCTTTCAAAAATCGGTTAAGAACTGATGAACATTTTCGGATAACTCTAGCTGATTTTGATTCTTCTTCAAGAGCCATGAAAAATGTATAACAATCATCCATGTGGCCATCTTTCAAAGCTACCGCTTTTTTCTCTTCAACTTTTCCTAATCCTTTTTTGGTGACTTCTGATGTTTGATAAGATAACCATAATTGTGTTTTAACATGTTGAATGAATGCATTTGTCTCTCCATATCGAATTGTTGCATTTCCCATTCCTTCTTCCTCTTTTTCCTCCAACATTTGTTTTTTCGGATCTTTGTTTTGGCACATAACAAATGCTGTCAAATCAAAATCAGCTTTTTCTTTATGATAAAGTTGAACAGCATTGTCAAGGCAACCAAGATATCTACCAGAAGTGATATGTTTGATTCGAAACACCTGCTCCCATCCAACAAGTGCTCCATGCCATTTCATTCTCACCAATTCGACACGCCATAACGAGCGAGCTTGTGTCACAGCAGCGCCTCCCTCATAAATTACCATGCTGCAAAATCAGAACGTATGATTTGAATATTCTTGTTTAGAAAAAAATAATAATAACATACTTGTGTTGTGGATGCTCGCTCCAATTTTCAGGAATTGTCAAACATTCATCATTTCCGTGAAATAATCGTAACACATCATTACCGAAAAGAAAACCCATGTTACGTGTTCGCATACTTCCCGAACTGACTGATTGAATATTCCAAAGTGTTTGATGGAAAGATGCAATAACCATATACCCTTTGGAATATGCCATATGAAGATATCTTTCGGTGGCGACAGATACCAAAATGACATCATCACCAACGCGAACCTTCTCTCCTTCCGATCTTTGTTTGGATGCTGGATGGATTGTCCACCAACAAGCTTCGCCTAGAATTTTTATGGTGGTGCATTGACAGGTTAGAAAAATATGATCTTACCTTCATTTGTTTCTTGAACTCCGACATCGAAGGCTAATTTATCATTTGATGAACACGAAGACAAACAGGCAAGAAACATTTCACTCTGAACGTGTTTCAATTGCACTGCGTGACCGTATAGAAGTGTTTTATGTCCACCCGCGCCGGATGCAGATTTCTGAAAATATTGTTTTCTTGGAATGTTTCGCAATTTCTCGTGACGTGGAAGTTTTATTAGTTTTTTGTCTCAAAAAATAATTTTTTTCGACTCGCAATTCAGTTAATAACTCAGAAATTGTTCATCAAAATCTTTGCTTTCCTAATTTCAAGTTCTTGTAACTCACATGATCACTATCAGCCGACATCATTTCTTGTAATGCTCTCATTGATAGTGCGTTATCAATGTATAGCATACACATAGCAATATCCGGCGGAATATCCTTATCCGACACATTTTCCAATGTGCACATCCGGTTACCGAAACCCTCTGTACACAAGCATACTCTACAAAAAAATTATATTAGTTTAAAAAAATGTCAATTGAAATGGTTGTTTACCTCTCTGAACCGAGAACACCATCTCGATTATGCGAAGCGACGCATGATAAGCAGACAATGTCTCCCTGAAATATTAATGCTGTGAAATAATTTTTCGTAAATTTTCAACTCCCGATGTACTTTAGTGTTTACCTTTGTCACATAATTGTGATCCTCATCAGAAATATCGGAAAAATCATAATCCATTGTATTTTACAAATAACATATATGATACAAATAAAATCAACAATAACTAATCTATTCTGCAACGAAAAAATCACTTTTTGAAAATTATGAAAAAAATGTGAGAGGGAGTGAGATAAACGAAAGACAAATTGCGTTTATTTGTTTTTTATCGAGCTCTGACATAAAATGAAATTTAATAAAAATGATAAAAGATGGGAAAAGATATCGCGCAACTCAAACAGCTTGTGCTACTATTTATTCGGACATGAAAAAATCTTGACAGGTTGCGACTAGGCAAGATCAGGAAAACAAAAATTATTGGTAAAAGATCAAATTTTGATTGGTTAGTTCTAGGAAGTAGTAGGAACTTCAAAATAGGGATTAGTATTTTTGAACACTTTTTGTCACGTGTTTTCTAATTCTGCAAATGCTCAAGTCTTCCAAAAATAATTCAAAAAATTAGAGAAAATTAAGAGTTTGCGATGAAAGCGGATACTTTTTTTCGTCACAGTGTAGATTTTCATTTAATTTTTTCAAACAAGTTTTTAGTGCACTCAAAACTTGACTAATTACTCTAACTCTTCATTTTCAACGAATAGACAAAAATAGTGAAAGAGAGAGAGAGATGAAAAATAATCAAAATTGCTGACAACAAAACTCGAATAAAATGGCAGTTTTGTTCTTCTTTTTTCTTTTTTCGTCACCGCTTCAACATTTTTTCTTCACTTGTTCAAAAATTGAGCTCAAAAGCAACTCTTTTGTGTTGTTGTTGTTATGCTGTGAGAGGAGAGGACAGCAAAACTAAAAAACGACGAAGAAACAGAAGAAAAAACGAGGGTAAAATAGCAAAAAGTTTTTTTGGAGCACAAACGAATACGAGTGTGGAGATATATATATATACATAGATATATATGAACAAAAAAGCGTGAGGAATGAATGCGCGAGGCAGCGAAAAAAAAAATTTTGAAAAAAAAATGGAGAGAAAGGAATAGATTATTAGGATATTAAAAATTAGTTTTTTCTCACTCTCCTATATTTTTTGGAGCAGTCAAATTTTGATGTTTCGAGAAGAAAAATACCAATTTTTGAGACAAGTGAGAAAATTTGCTCCTGGTATTTGAAGATTTATTTAATAAAAATTTGGAAGATTTGTTTGAGTATTATCAGTTTTAATGATAAATAAGGTTTCGATACAGAAAAAAATCCATAACGAAAAATTTTTTTGAGAAATGAAAAACCAATTTTTTCCTTTTGCGTGACCTTTTTTTCAAAATTAATTTTATTTTTGACAAAACGTCAGTTTTTTTGAGTGATTGAAGTTTGACAATTTTTTCAGAAAATTGAAATTTCTGGAAATTCTTATCGCGTGACTTTTTTTCCAAAATGCTTATCCATTTTTTTTGTAAACCGTGAGTTTTGACGAATTGAAATTGTTTGATTGATTGAAATTTCGAAAATACTTTTGACGTCGAATAATTTTTCTAAAAACTGAAAGTTTGAAAAAAAGATTTGCGTGAACTTTTCTGAATTTTATATTTTCATTTTAAAGAAAATCTTCAAAACACTGGAACATTTTAAAAATATGTACAGTGGAGAAAAATATTATGATTGATCTATATTTCTCAGGGGATATTCAACAAAAAAACTCTTGAGAAAAGGGATAAAAAAGCTAGAATTTATCCAATTGTAATTAGAAACAAACAGAGAGAAATAAAAAATAAATAAAATGTTGTTTTATTTTATGTATGCAACTACTAGGAATTTATCTCTGCGTCTCTTTGAGCATTTTTTTATCTGACATTTCAAAAAATATGTTATTTTTTCTTGCTTACAAACATCATTCATCTTTGAATAAATCTTGTGATAAATAAAAATAAATATGTGCATAAAACTATTTAGATTAAAAGAGTGTCTAGAGAGTAAAAAGAAATTCGGAAAAGGGGGGGGGGTGATTTCGTATTCATTGAGAAAAACATAAAAACACGAAAAAATAGAACGAGAGAAGAGTGAAGGAGTGAATGCAAAAAATGAAACGAAATGAAATAAGAGTGATGGATTTTCCTGGATTTTTTTGGTGCATTTTGATTAGCTACGACTGAAAATCCTGTTTGTTTTTCTCAATTTTTTCTATTTATCCCTGTGAACTTATTTTTTTATCGAAAATCTAAAAATAATTTTGAGCATCAATCTTACGTGATAAATTCATTTGATACCTGGAAAACTCAAAACAAAAAACGGAAATTAGTCATTTTGAAATCATTTCCGGATATGTTGAAATAAATGGGAATTTTTTTGGTTGAAGCACTTAGAAATTGAGGTAAGAGAGATCGTGGGAAAAAGAAAAAGGACAAAAATTGGGTTGCAAGATGTTTTTTTGATTTACTTGAAGTTTGGTGAGATTTAAGAGTCATTAGAACATGTGACAATATTTGAAAAAAAAGTGGATTTAAATATTTTTGCAATTCTACAATAAGTTTGTAATGCTTTCGAAAATGTTTGAAAAAAAATTTAGATTGGTATTTGAAAGTTGCTACATATATTCTCATTGGATAAATAACAATAAATTAGTCATTTTTCAAAGTTCTGCAAACTAGAAGTGAAAATTCTAAATAATCCTTGTGAAAGTAGGCTGCGAAAAATACTTGAAATCAGATTCCGCTAAATTATATTTTTTTAAGCTTGAAATATTATATATATACAATAGCAGAAAACAATTATTTCGTTTGAACTCTCAAAAATTTACAATGGAAAAACAACGATACTCCGTTTGTTTACAGGTTGCTTAGTGTGTGGAGATTTGCATTTGTTTTTCTAATAATTTCGATAGGTTGACACACGCTAAATTGTTCCACTATCAACAAGAACGTTTTTCCTTTAAAAACTACACAATTATGAGCTTGAGAAATACTTGATTTTTCAACGAAAAACATAGGTACTTGAGACTAAAACTTTCTCATTTTTTTCTCGATGAGAATCAAAAATTTTCCGATATTTCTGACGAAGAATACCACCAAACCTTAATTTTTGACAAAAATATTGTTCCCCAAAAAACTCACAGTTCTCAAAAACGAGACATCATCTTGCTCTCCGCCCGCCTGCTCCTCTTTATCCGCCATAATATTATGTATTAGTTATTATAATCGATCGATATTATTGATTTCTTATTATTTCGTTCTTATTTTTTGTCGTCGTCTAATTATTTTGCATCTGAAAAAAAGAGCAAATGGAATTAAAATGCGCGTAAGTCATAAAACATTTTTTCGCTGTGTGGAAGGAGAAGAAGCAAAAATTGAAAAAATAATTGCAATTTAGGTGGATGATTTATTTTTTATGGAATTTATGAGTTTTTTCATTCTGAAAATCGAGAAGCACGAGAAAAAAAAAGAAAAAATGAAGAAATAAAATTCAATTATAAGGGTATACATATAAAAAAAGATTTGGTTATTTTCAAGATGAGTAAGAGATTTTTGAAAAACCTGCTCAGGAGAGACACACAAAAAATGCTACGTCAACACTGCAAAAATTTTTAGGTAGGTCCCTCGGCATATCTTCACGACAGCCGGCAAATTGTCTGCGTATATGATTACTACATACTATCTTCTACTAGAATATGTATTCCCGGATGGGAAGAGCGAGGAAAGAGAGTGTAAAATGTCCGTCCGGCTATACACAATCTTTGGAATAAAAAAGAGAAATGACAGAAGGATGAAGGAAGAGACGAAAAAATGAAAACGGCAAAAATAAGAGAAAATATGATAGTTGGTTCGTTTTTTCAGTGTTGTTCGAGGCTTTAAAATTGCTGTCTTTTGTGTTTTTTTGGGCCGACATCGAAGTTCTTGGAAAATTTAAACGGTATTTTTTCGAAAACTTTTAAAAACGGGGGACGGACACTTCAGAATCAAAAAATAGCAACATTTTCAAAAAAATATATCATTAGTGAGTTTCTCGAGACACAACTATCCAAAGAATTTCCCGCATTTTCCGAGACCTGACACCAAAGAAATAATCCCAAAACTAGGAGATTCAGAGAAACATAGTTTTGATCTACCCTAAAAATATTTTTAATATTTGGAGGTCTAGAGATTTAGGGTAGTATGAAATTAAAAAAGACAGGCGTTTTGAAAAATTCTTTTGGATGTTCTATTTTTTCTAAAAAATATTTGATCGAGAAGTTTCCTCTTGATAAAACCCCTGAAAAATCAAAAAATTGAAAATAATCCAGAGTTTGAATAAGAAACCAGAAAATCGTTTTCCCAAAAATCCATCCTCCAAAAATATCGTTGAAAACTAATAAAAATTATCCCGCAGACAAAAAAAATGAAAAAAATAAACAGAAAATCAATGGATCGAATCGGATTGTGTGAAGTATCATCTCGATTCTTCATCACTCTTCGTTTTTGCGTTTTTCCATCTTCTTTTTTCTTCTCATTCATTTATTAGTCGATCGGTGAAAAAAAGAAAGAAAAGAGTTTTGAGATATGAGAGAGCACCCGATACAAAAAGCAAATATTTTGTTTGATTTGATCTCAGACAATACAAAAATCGCATATGAATCTACTTATTTTCTGGAAAAGACTCTGGTTAAGAAAATATAAAATCTAATATTCAAATACAAAAAATTGTTTTTTCATCAATACTACAAATTCTTGTTTATTTTTTTTTCCTAGAAGCCAGGGAGGATAAGTGTCAAATGTCGTCTTTGCAAGTTCAAAGTTTGTCCGTTTTCCTCATCATAAAAATTTGGGTGTGTTCGTTTTTTTCTTTGAAAATATCATCATAACCTGTGAATCTTTTATCAGCAAAAATAAATAAAATGACTAAATTATACATAAGTGAGTGAGAGATCAAAACCAAAATTACAGACATATTTTCAGAAAGGGGAAATGAAATGATGAAGCTTGCGATAGAAAAGCTCCCATCTTGAAAAAAATACCCCTATTTTTCACACTTCGCTAGTCCAATTCAAATTCCATCGTCTCATTTCTGACCGTTTGCAACAATGTATCGCTCAAATTCGACGGAAAACTCGTAGGGAGACCTAAAAATATGTGTTAAGACGCTTATCATCGCCAAATCGCACTCACTATCAAAATATTTCTGAACCCCATCTTGCAATTTGATTTTTCGCTGATCAAGAGTAATTGTGTCGATAATTTTTTCATATATTTCGGCACGAGCACGCATTCCCCAAAGAAAATCGTTGTGGTTGAAGTCTTTCAGTTTTCTGGAGCAAAAAAACAATGAGGAATTTTTTGACAAATAAGAAAACTCTTACGTCGATTTTTTCAAACTGTTTTTCGGGAGCATTGGAATAAGATAACCTTCAACATCATTCGAATTTGCGAGCCAATCAAGATCCGAATAAAACAAGTAAATTGATGAGTTGATTTTTCGAAGATCATATTCAGGAGGAATTACCTAAAAAAAAACAAAACAGTTATAATAACCCTATCCACAAAGAGCTTACATGTCCATAATATTTCAAATTCAAATCTCGACCTTGATCAAATCTTGCCATTCTGCGAGTTTTCACCATTTGTGCAAAATGAAGCATATTTCTTGAAGAAGTACCAGCCGGGTTATGTGCAAGGTATATTCCAATTCTTGACTGAAAAATAATTTTAGAAATGATTTTTCTTGAAACCCTACGTTATTGAATTGATTGCTGTTGGGTCCCGAAACGGCGAAGATGAAATTTTCGCAAATCGGATTATTATTCGCTTGATCGCACAAAATATCAGTCATAAGCTTGGTGAAGATGTTATTTGTCAAAAATTCGCCATCTCCGAAAACCTGATATACCATCTAGAAAAAATACAATATTTGTTCGATTTTTGTTATTTGTTCTCACATTGTACTGGTCGTAAATCTCTCCCAAATCATGGAATAATCCTTTAACATGAGACATTCTGGCGACTGGTGCCATTGCGAAAAATTTGCGAATTTTACGAGAAAATTGTCCATCTTGACTCATTTTTGCGAACATTGTCAATGCTCCTTGTGAATGTCCAATATAATACAATTGTTCTTGTTTTGTTGACTTCAATACATAATCAACCATACTTTCCAAATCGTATCTTGCCATTTCTTCCCAGCTAAATTTCCAGAATTTCGGATCCATTGAATTCATTCGAAGGTGCGATTTTGAATAAGTGTTTCCGCGCATATTGCCCAACCAGACATCGTAACCTTGATCGGCAAAAATATAACCAGCCGATTGATGAGGAAGATTCAATAACCAGATGGATGATGTGCAAAGAAGACCGTGTTGGAGAAAAACTACTGGTTTTTTTGTTCGAGTTGAAGACGTCTTGTCTGGAAAAAAAAATAAAAAAATTATTCAAAAAAGGGTAGGTGAGAAAGTCTGCTCCAGCGCAAACACCTTACCCGCGTTTTTCTTTTTTCAAAAAAAAATATTTTTAATTTTTTTTCTTTTTTTGCTTGACCCACGCGATTTCATAAATACATTTTTAATTATATATTTCATTTCTGATTTTATTTTCAGCCTATAACTCACTTATTCCGTGTGGTATCCGATGTAATGTTAAAATATAACCATCAGGTGTGACGACTTTATGAGTTTCAACTGGATATCCCCAATGAGCGATTATTTCCGGCTAAAATGCAATTCAATTAGTTATATTTATATGCCAAACAATAACTCACCACATCCATAATTGCTTCTGGATCAATTGTAATATTCACTGGTTTAATGGTTGGCGGTGGAATCGTCGGAAGTGTTGGAAATGTTGGAAATGTGAATGGCGGCGGAGTTGGTAAGGTGGGAAGCATTGAGGGAACATCCCATAATGGTGTTAATGGGGGAAACCCGGGGGCGAATTCGGGTGTTAGTCTTGGCGCAGATAATGTTGTTTGAATTTCTGGTAGGCTGTTTGTGAAAAAATCTGTCCTTAGAACTGGGACTTCTGATGTTTTGTATGTTATTATATTGGGCGGCGGCGTCAAATCATCATCATCATTTGTTGTGAATTGTTGTGACGAAATGCGGAAAATAGATAAAAATATGAATAATAAAAATAACATTAGCTACTACGCCTAATTGTTGTGTTGCGAATATGTGTAACTGAAGAGGCGGATAGTTGCGCGAAATCGAAAATAGGTCGGTCAAGAAATAGAAGAGAGTGGAGGAAGAGAAATATGTGTAGAAAGAGAAAAAAGATTTATTGACCGGTATTATTATTCTTGAAAAATATGAAACAAAAATGGGAGATGTTTAGATCATGGCATATAAAGCGAGAATTGTTGTGAGGAATATTGAAATTGATGAGGAAGATTGGGTTGTTGTGTATACTGTGGTAGTCGAGGCTGAAACATGTTTTTGTTTGTTTTGTGAATGTTAGTGATTGATTAAAACTTACTTTTTGATTTTGTGGACGGTATAGTTGGTGAAACTGTTGTTACTGGGATATTCGTGGAGGATTGACCTGTTGTGGAAGATGTTTGCGATGTTCCGGCTGGTGTAGTTTGGGGAGAAGTTCCTCCTGGAGTAGTTTGGGCAGAAGATCCAGCTGAAGTTGTTTGGGCAGAAGATCCAGCTGGGGTAGTTTGTGCTGGAGTTGTTTGGGCAGATGATCCAGCTGGGGTAGTTTGTGCTGGAGTTGTTTGGGCAGAAGATACAGCTGGGGTAGTTTTGGCTGATGTTGCGGCTGAAGTTGTTTGGGCAGAAGATCCAGCTGGGGTAGTTTTGGCTGATGTTGCGGCTGAAGTTCCTGCTGGAGTTGTTTGGGCAGAAGATCCGACTGAAGTTGTTTGGACTGAAGTTCCTGCTGAAGTAGTTTGGACTGAAGTTCCTCCTGGAGTAGTTTGGGCAGAAGATCCAGCTGGGGTAGTTTTGGCTGATGTTGCGGCTGAAGTTCCTGCTGGAGTTGTTTGGGCAGAAGATCCGACTGAAGTTGTTTGGACTGAAGTTCCTGCTGAAGTAGTTTGGACTGAAGTTCCTCCTGGAGTAGTTTGGGCAGAAGATCCAGCTGGGTTAGTTTTTGCTGAAGTTCCTCCTGAAGTTGTTTGGGCAGAAGATCCAGCTGGGGTAGTTTTGGCTGATGTTGCGGCTGAAGTTCCTGCTGGAGTTGTTTGGGCAGAAGATCCGACTGAAGTTGTTTGGACTGAAGTTCCTGCTGAAGTAGTTTGGACTGAAGTTCCTCCTGGAGTAGTTTGGGCAGAAGATCCAGCTGGGGTAGTTTTGGCTGATGTTGCGGCTGAAGTTCCTGCTGGAGTTGTTTGGGCAGAAGATCCGACTGAAGTTGTTTGGACTGAAGTTCCTGCTGAAGTAGTTTGGACTGAAGTTCCTCCTGGAGTAGTTTGGGCAGAAGATCCAGCTGGGGTAGTTTTGGCTGATGTTGCGGCTGAAGTTCCTGCTGGAGTTGTTTGGGCAGAAGATCCGACTGAAGTTGTTTGGACTGAAGTTCCTGCTGAAGTAGTTTGGACTGAAGTTCCTCCTGGAGTAGTTTGGGCAGAAGATCCAGCTGGGGTAGTTTTGGCTGATGTTGCGGCTGAAGTTCCTGCTGGAGTTGTTTGGGCAGAAGATCCGACTGAAGTTGTTTGGACTGAAGTTCCTGCTGAAGTAGTTTGGACTGAAGTTCCTCCTGGAGTAGTTTGGGCAGAAGATCCAGCTGGGGTAGTTTTGGCTGATGTTGCGGCTGAAGTTGTTTGTGCTGAACTTCCGACTGGAGTTGTTGGGACTGTAGTTCCACCTTGTGTGGTTTGAGAAGAAGTTCCTCCTGAAGTTGTTTGGGCAGAAGATCCAGCTGGGGTAGTTTTGGCTGATGTTGCGGCTGAAGTTGTTTGTGCTGAACTTCCGACTGGAGTTGTTGGGACTGTAGTTCCACCTTGTGTGGTTTGAGAAGAAGTTCCTCCTGAAGTTGTTTGGGCAGAAGATCCAGCTGGGGTAGTTTTTGCTGATGTTGCGGCTGAAGTTCCTGCTGGAGTTGTTTGGGCAGAAGATCCGACTGAAGTTGTTTGGACTGAAGTTCCTGCTGAAGTTGTTTGGACTGAAGTTCCACCTTGTGTGGTTTGAGAAGAAGCTCCTCCTGGAGTTGTTTGTGCTGAAGTTCCACCTGAAGTTGTTTGGGCAGAAGATCCAGCTGGAGTTGTTGAGACTGAAGTTCCTGCTGGAGTTGTTTGTGCTGAAGTTCCTCCTGGAGTAGTTTGATCAGAAGTTGTTGGGAATGCTGATGATGTTTGAACAGTTCCAGCTGTGCTAGAAGAAAGCTGCGCCGGCACACTTGTTGTGTCTACTAAAATACAAATTTTAGAATTTACAATAAAAAGTATATCAAAAGTTTTTTACCATCATTCAAAAAAATCGGACCAGAGATTGAAATAATAACAAGATTTGCCAATAATAATAATAATAAAATTTTGTAATTCATTTTGAAATTCGTAGCCACCCGTCTTATCTCGCTGGCAACACACAAAAAAGTGTGAAATATGCTTTTTTGGAACCCGATTTAAACCAAACTCTTCTTATCTTTCAAATGGGCGGTAACTCCGAAGAATTTTAGGTGTGCAAAAAACAAGCGAGTGACGTTGAAAGATGATTTTGATGATATTTTAATAGTTATTTCCTCGAAAAAAACAGGGTGGGGTTATTATGAAATGCTCATGAAAGTAAACTGGTTAGACAGTTTGTCTAAACTTCGAAGATTAGTGTGAAAAATACTTCAGTATGACATGATCCGAGTTGAAAACATACCATATTCAGAGCCTGGACTTCCAAGTTAGATTTTTTGCTGAAGTCAATTTTCACGATGAAACTTTCAAAAATATAAATGTTGTCGTATTATGAGACGATTCCAAGGCGACATTTTTCTGTTTCAGTTTTGGTCAACCAAAATTGCTATCGCTCAGCTTTTATATTTTTTTTTCAAAGTATTTGTATAAGTATTTTGCTCAAACGCATTTTCTTCATTCTTCGAAATGTACACATTAAAAATTTATGTTCAAGATAAAAAAAAGACATCCTGTTTACATTTTTCTGATATCAATAATTGGAATAGAATTTCTCATTTAAAATAAATATATGAATCAACTGTATAGCATAAGTTAAAACAAATAAAAACAACATGACGTGGCGTGTTTTGGAGGTATGTAGGGAATTTAATTTCGAAACCAATGATTTTAGTCTCTGCGTCAAGGCAAAACATCGAAAGTTTCCGGTCCCACTTTCAAAGTTGTTTCGAGTTGGAGTTTATTAATTTGAAGAAAAACAAATTTGAATTCATTCATAAATATAAAAAAAACATTAAAATGATTCAAATAACATAATTTATCAGCATTTTTCGAATTTACAGTTTTGCCAATAAAACAAGAGCTGTGAGTACTGAAAAAACTGCGGATATTGATGTTGAGGAGTTTTGGACTTTGTCCTCGGTTTCGGTAGAGTTGGAAGTAGGCGCATATGTTACACTTGGATATGGAAATGTTTCAGTCGATTCTTCGACTGTGGTTCCGTCAGTTTCATCTGTGATTTCTCCTTCAGATTCTGTTGTCTCCAATTCCCCAGTGGTGTAAGTGTTTGTAGTCTCAAAGTACACTGTAGTAGATTCCGGGGATTCTGTAGTTTCTGTCAAATTCAAGAATGTCGTAGTGGTTCTATTCTCAGAATCGGTCGCTCTTGTTGTTGTCTCGAATGGTGTAGATTCCTGTGATGCATGGGATTCAGTTGTGACCGCAGTTGTTTCAAAAATAACTTCTGGTGTAGTTTCTTCCGGAGTTAACGTTGAATCATTTGCTTCAATACCTGATCCTTCTGTTTGGTTAGTTCCTTCTGGTTGGTTAGAGATTGATGGTTCTTCTCCAGAACCACTTCCAGCAGTTTGGTCTGAAACAGTGGGATATTTTAACATTACGTGTAGAATTTGAACAAACCTGGAATTTCTTGTCCGAAAACACTTAAAATCAAAATTGTGAAAACAAGGAAGCTAGCTGAATGCATTTCTATTAATATCAATGAGTTTTTTGTATGCTACGATTTGTATTTATATAGAAAAATCTAGGAATTGAATTCAAAAACATTGTGACGGCAAAAAAGAAACAAAATTCATCATCGAAAAAATATTTATTAAAACATTCATTCATTTAAAATTATTTTAAAACAAAACATAGAATGCTGTGAGTGCGGAAAACAAAATCGAGATCGATGATGCTGATTGAGTTGTTGTGATAACTGTTGATGTTGAAACCTGGCTTGGTGAGCTACTAACAGTTGAAGAAGCTGAAGGATTTATGGTAGGAGTAGAACTTGAGTTTGAAGGTGCTGAAGAGGATCCAGTTGGATTGGCAGATGGTACTGGTGTTGATTGAGTTGCTGCAGGACTGCCAGTGATAGCTGAAGTTGCTACGGCTGGAGCTGTATTTGTATTTGCAGTCTGCGTTTGGGCAACTGTAGTTACTGCTGAAACCGTTGTGGTCACCCCTGCTGAAAAAAAAAAATTCAAGTTCTATTGAAAGTTTGTTCAAACTAACCGTCATCTGCCAATGGCAAACTGTAAACCAAAGCGATCGAGGCGGCGATGATGAAAACTGTCTTCATTTTTTGATGTTGAACTATCCGGTTACTTCTATTTATATGGTTTTTTATCAATTTTTATTAAAATGGGCGGGTTCGGTACAAATTGTTTTTTTCCAATTATAATACACTTTTGTTGAGCACCGTCACTGGAACGATTGAAGATCCTATTTTGAATGTCCGATGAGTCAGCAATGCTTTGAACGCTTTTTGAAGCTGCAAAAAATGGATCGTGTCATTATGGATATTTTATAGGAAATCGGTGCACTGAGAATTTTGAAAATTGACGCAGTATTGAGAATTGAATTTCAAATTTTTTTTTAAGTTTAAAAAAACTATTAACGAAGGCGTATTATTAGATTTGAACCTCAAACTTCTGAAAAAAACTATAATTTCAAGCCCTATCAAAGTACCATACACAAAGGAATCCGTTTGAATCAGCTTTATGTTGTTTGATTTGTGAATTTTATTTTTAATGAAAGCTGACTCATTTTCTTCGAATTCATGATTACAAAAATTCATCGAAATTTGTGCTGACAATTTTTCAATGTGACGCAATTTGCCCCGTTTTATTTTTTGTATTACAATTAACTTGTCAGAAATGTGATTCACACTATTGACCTACTCGTTTTCCAGAAACTTATAATTTATAATTTTGTTTTCTGGAAAAATAAAATGAAAATTCCGTCTTCTCTGCTCATAGATTATTATTTTCCTGATAAAGTAAATTTGAAAAATTGTGTATGTCAACATCCTTTTGAAGTTCAACCGATTATGAAAGCGCAAAAAAACTGATAACACAAAGTAATTATGGAATTTGCTAACACATTTTGTTGACAGTGACTCACTCTACTACTGAAAATAACCAGAGTGATTGGTGCCGAGAGTGTAAGTAAGTCATTTGCGAATGGTGATAGAATTAATCCGATGCGTGTTATGAGCTGTGTTTTTTGAGGATCATAAGCCGTTCCGAATTTATTAATCATCTGTAACAATTGGAATGTTGATAGGCATTGGAGAACTGTAACCAACCGTTATACAAAAAACAAACGTCTCAATTATGAATGCGGAAAACGACATGAAAAATAGTCTATAATCATAGGTATTTCCTGCAGCCAAACTAAACTTTGATATTCGAATCCAACAAGAAATATTCATGAACAAGTTTGTTGATATTGTAAAGCCTTCCCAGCATAAAAGAATAGAATAAACAAGTGATATATCTGCTTCGGATTTGACTGTATAAGTTCCCGTTAAATTGTTGAATTGAAAACTTGATGTTTCAAACAATATTGCGGTAAGTGAACAAAACAGCTATACAAAGTGAACAAATTGTTATTGGGACAAACCCTTTGGTCCAAATCTAAAGTTTTTGATATGGATTTGTTTTATTTATGTTTAGCGACAAAAATACCTTGCTATATCTTTTATTAAAATGAATCATTGTGAATCTGTTCAGTGTAATGATAAATGTATTACTATAAAGACCAAATGCGAAAAAGTATTGTAAGAAGAAAAAATACTTCACAGGAAAATTTGGATTTTCCAGAAAATCTTGAAAAATATCAAAGTATGGATCAGATGGTATTCTATATGTTATATAAACATTCCAATAAGTACACATATTAAAGACGAATTGGTAAATATAAATTTTGAAAAAATGAACATCAAACTGTTTCCAATTTTTGACAAGTAGAATAACAGTTAATGCATAAAAAATTGAAATTAAAGATCCATAAAATAACTGGATAAGAAGAATCATTGCCGAAATGGCTAGACAGGAAAATAATGATAATAATGACTAGTTATATATAAATATTAATTTGCATGTCCCAGAGGACGCAAAAAAACTTGATGATCAAAAATTCAGCACGAGGTTTTGCTTTTGAAGTATATGTATGTGGATTGAATTTATTGATTTGAAAGTTAACAACAACAGAAAACAGAATGAAGTACAAGAACGTGTAAGTATGATTAATTGTGAGTTAGTTTGTTACATAATAACATGCCATAACCATAAATTAGTTCTCCACAATAATATTTTCTTCAATGTATTTTTTGCTGTTCTCTGAAATTTTTCTGGAACAAAAAATCGTACTACCTGAAAATCGAAACAACTGCTCAATAATACCTGCCAATCATTATCTCGTTGTGGTTTTTTTTCTCAATGATTTTTCGTTGATCTTTTTTTTTAGAAACATTAATCGAATTGGTTCCTAAATGCGTATTTTAGGGAGGTTGGGGTAAAACTGATAAGAGTTCATGATTTTTTAGTGACTTTGGAATTTTTCGATGGAATTTGAGAAATACCTGGTAATGAGTTTGCAAAATAAACATCACATCAACTTTTCTCCTGAAGACTAGAGGATTTCAAAGAATTTGTTCATGCGCAAAATTCAATTTTTCTTCTTCTCCCTTTTTGCTCCTTACTTATTTTTCATCTATTCTTCTTTGAACACGTCATTTTCAGATGAACACAATTTACATACGGGATTTTCTGGCGTGTTGAGCATTTTTTTTTCCAATGCCTCTGCAGTTGAAAGTTTTTTGTTTCACTGTTTTTTATGAGTTTATGAAATATTTATTAGGAATGGAATTGAATGAAATTCAAGTCATGCGGTTTTTTGTTGTTAGAGCAAAAACCGTTCCGGGTGATAAATTTAAAGGTGGAGGTTTATGAGTACGTGGGGAAATATGTGAAAAAAATGTGGAGAAAATGTTGAAATATGGAAATTTATAACCCTAATGTTCAAGATGAATACCGTAAAATTTGAAACAAAAAATTCTCGAAATGAAAACTGGACATGTAGAACTTTGAATATCAGGAAATATTTCTAACATTTTTAGGAAAAAATCATGATTTTAAATAAAGAAATAGAAAAATGAAATATTTTAAAAACTCTGAAATTTGGAAATAATGAAAAAAAAACAAGTATTTTCCAGATTTCCATATTTTAAATTCAAAAATATTTTTGCATGAACTTTTCGAAAAACATAATCTTTCATTCCTTAATTTTCCAACTTCAAAACAAAAATACAAACAAACATGTTTTGTTTTGTTTTCTACCGATTCATACATAAGTACATTCCTCCAATTCCCATTGGTCCATTTTTTGCCGACTTTTGATCTTGTTCTTTCTGTTCTCAATGTTTTTATCTTTGTCTTGTCGTTTTCTCTTGTCAAACAATTGTCGCCGTCTAACCGATTAATTTCAAAGGACCCATTTCGTTTCGAACCGAAACACAACACAGAAAAAACATAACAAAATGCAATGTTTCATGAAAAGAAATTGTGACATTTTTCATATGACACTTTTCCCCACGGACTAATTCGCCCTCATACATCCATTCTATCTATCTATATATTTTTTCAACAATGTCTGCATTTTTTCTTTTTCAGTTCTTGTTGTTTTTTTCTTCCAATGTTTTTTCCTTTTTCTTTCTGAAAATTTTGATCTTGAAGATAATGATGATTATAGCCAGAGAAGGAAGAGAGAAAAAAGAATAGCAACAAGAAAAAAAGAGGGAATAAATAAAAAATTCCGGATCCAAAACAATGAAAAAATATTGTTCTAAAATCTCCTGGGGGTGAATCGAGAAAGAATACATTTACATTTTGGTCCGCAAAAAATAACAACAAATCTTTTCAACCTGCCTGATTTTTTTCGCCTACAAAACCCCCGAGACATTCATTTTCTATTATTTTTTCGTTGTTTCGCAGAAAGAGAAATTTTATTCGGTAAAGTTTTTCAGGGAACTCGAGGTAAAGTTTTATGTGATTTTTTATCGAAAGTTTTTTTTTTTGCTTTCGGAAAACTGACATCATAAAATTTCATCAAAAAACTTTTCAAAGGGTTCAAAAATCCAACGTCTAGAGAAAAATCCAGAAACATTGCTCAGCTTGTCATAATTTCTCCCAAAATTAAAAAAAATTCGAATCTTATCCAGAAAACATTTTTTCGAATCTTTCCCCATCTTTGAAAATCAACCTTTTGCTCATTTTTTCCAGACTAAAATTAGATTTTCTCCCTTTTTTTGTTGATGTCATTTCCGACCGGAAATTGACTAAAGGTAACAAGATGATCTCCAGCTAACATAACTTTTTGAGTTTGGCATTTCAGATCTCAAACTTCCGTTTCCTTTTTTTTATAATTGTTTGAACTTTTTTTCCAAGCAAAGAAAAAAAGTTTGTTTAAAAGAAAGTTCTCCAAATCAAATTGCTCAAACTTTGTTAGTCACCTTTACTCTTTTTTGTGTCGAAAACGATTTTTGAAGTTTAGCTTTTTTCTCTTCTTCGGTTTTTTCTGGTGGAATAAGTTTGTCCATCTCATCTACATTCATTCGAACACACAAAACATTCTTTTTGACCACGCCCCTTCAAACAAAACAAAGAAAAAGAAGAAGGAGAGGAAAGTCCCACATTCCTCAGTTTTTGTTTTTTTTTTGCTTTTTCTGAAGCGTATATTTTTCTGTTTTATGAATTTTGAATTTTTCAGAATGGGAAACTCGGAATCATCGCATGGAAACATGAATAATCAAAAACGAGCATTATCACAAAGTCCATCAGCTAGATCAACAAGTGTGCGAGGTGTTCCTGTTGAAGGTGGAGGAATACGAAGGTCTCGAACTACCAGGCATAGAGATCGAAGTTTGAGGCGAGCCGTTTGTCCAGTTACTGGGTTGACACTACATCAAAAAGCGTTGCTGGCGAGAAAATTTAATCGAATGGATCGAGGTGAATATTTTTTATATTTTGAGAAGCCTACGATTGTTGGGAGAAATTTCATTAAAAAACTTAGGAACTTGTAGGAAAAAATTATGTATACTCTAAAAAAAAAAGACTTCTGGAATAAAACTTGAATTTTGATTTTCCGAAAATTGAGTTCAGATTACTATAATTATTATGATCTCAAAATTTCAAGAAGTTGCAATTTTTCTGAGAATCTCTTTCTGTCTGACCATGGGTCAATTTTTTCATTTATTGTTAGTGCTAATCTTCACACAAATTTAGCCAATTAACAACTTTCTCTAACTGAGCCAATTTTTTTCTGAAACATCTCAAATGACTCAAAAATGCTTTTCTCTTCTGATAAATCATCACCTGATCACAGTGTATTGTAGCCTCTATGTTTTTCTGTTCCCGGAGAAAAAAAGCAAAGTGTTCTCTGATTTCACTTCAAAAAATCTTCTCTCTTTTTTTCTAGGAACCGTTTACGAAATGGGTCGACGGATGTTTGAACATGTATTCTCAGAAAATCCACAATATTTGGTATACATTGATTTGAAAAACGAGGCTAATTGGTGGAATCATATCAATTTCAAGATCCATGTTCAGGTTAGTTTGTAATGGATATCTTGTTTTGGTTGGAAATAGATAGAAAGGGGAAAAAACATATTTGTTTTTAGCGATTTGTAACAGTGCTCATTGAAACGATGAGAAGACTCAAAGAACCATCAACTTCTATTGATATCTTAAGAGATTTTGGAGCTATTTATGCAAAGTACGTGTGTAAAATGCACATAAATCAATCCCACTAATTTGTTTTTCAGATATCCTAAACGAGTTTCGGCGTTGTATTTTGAGAAATTGGCAAATGCCATGATTGAAGCTGCTGGACAACTTCAGGAAAGTGATCATTTGGAAGTTGAGAAAACACAAAGTCGAATGGAAGATGTTACAGATTCTTCAAGCACTGATAACACGGTACTTTTTTCCACCAATATTGATTTCTCCCACCGTCTTTCCTAATTCTGAAGTGTTCTACTAGATATTTGTCTTCTTTTTTTTCTCCATCTCATTTCCTATTTTCTCGAGGCTAGAAAAAATTGATGAGCTTCCCATTTTTACGGATGAGCTGGAAGATTTTTTAGTCAAAAAATAACCAAACACGAGGAAAAAAATTTGTCAACTTTAGTTGCAAAACAAGCCTCTTGAGATACAAACTTCGAAATCGAAATCAAGATTTCGTTTCTTTTGCAAAAAATCTGAAAGAGCCGAAAAATTAATTGTTTTTTGAAATTGCCCATTAAAATGTTCATGTGTGTTCTTTTATTTTCAGTCGAACAACATTTGCACCTCGTGCACTTCTTCATTATCTCAACCAACTCCAACAAGATATCCAAGACCATTGACCACACGACATTCCGAATCACAAATGCAAACTTTGAGAGAGGAATCATCTTATTGTGAATCTTGTACAAATAGTCGAAGATGTTCACATGATACAAGTTCAAATTCCAAATCTTTATGTCCAATTACTTCAGAAGCTTGGTTGGTATTATCTGCATTTATTGCGAATCAGATTAAATTTGGATATGAACTCGAAAAATTGTTAATCGCTGAAATGTCGAAGCTTGGAATTGAAACAATGCCATGTGAACATCCGGAAGATGATCAAATTTCACGAGAACCACAGAGTCAATTGGTCTAGAATTTATACGTGTACATACCATATTTATTGTGAATAAATGAAAAAAAAATGATGTCTATTTTCGAGAGAAATGAAATTTTTCACCTGTGAAGAGGTTTATGTTGTTTTTTCTGAATATCAGTTTTTGTCTGAAAATCAAACGTTCTAATGATATAGCTTCAAAGTGCATAAACTAGTAATTGTTATTCAAAAAATTCATTTTGTTCTCGGAACTTTAGTTGTCTCACAGGTCTAATTGGATTCCGAAAACTTGGTCCCTTGTCCCTTGTGAAAATCAAACATGTACTTCCTTCAATAAAACATCAAAAATTAAAGCATTTATAATAATTCAAAAAAAAATAAAAAATAAAAAATAACACAGAGTATCTCAAAAATGACCCGCTTTGATGTTCAATTATTATTCCAAAAAATCGTCAATCAATAAAGTCCACAACCTTTAAGTTTACTAGACAAAATTGTATCTAAAACCGAGTCAAGAACAAATTGAACTTGTTCAGTATCAGTGGCACAAGTGTGATGAACATAAATATTTTTGTCAGTGTTTTCATTTACCATATTATATTGTTTCTCGATATATTCAACAGCTGCATCGTAGTTTTCATCAGGCCCTGAAAAAATTCACCTGCTACTTTTTTGTTTAGAATTTATTGAATTCGAATTTGATGTTAGAAGTATAAACATACAATTATAGTAAAGTCAAAAATCAAAAATCAAAAAAAATAAACAAACCTTGGTAATTTGGAAATGCTTTTCGAATCGAACGTTTTTTGTTCATAATTTTCTGCTCAAACAAATCCTTTTTGTTCAAAAACAAAATGACTGACGTGTTTGTGAAATAGCGATTATTAATGACTTGTTTGAAGAGTTGAAGCGACTCTTGCATACGATTCTGAAAAAAAGAAAATTATCAGAATTTCGGAATATTGTTTTGATATGAAAAAGATACCGTAGCGTTGTCCTCAAGAAGAACTTGATCAAATTCGGATAACGATGCGACATAAATTAGAGCTTTTGCATCATCGAAACAATGAATCCATTTTTTACGTTGCGATCTTTGACCGCCAACATCGAAAACTCTCCAGATTTTATTTTTCATGGTAAATTTTACTTCAATAACTCCCATTGTTGGAATTCGGGTGTGCAGAATATCTTGTTCTGATGGAACATAGTTTCGATCATTTATACGATCCAAAGCATCGAAGAAGCTGGAAATTGAACAATATTGTGAAAACTCTTCCAACTTTTGGAAAATTTTTTTTATATTCAGAAGCTTTTTGAGTTTTAAGCTAACTTAAAAAATAAATCAAGAACCGGCTCTCAACTCGATTTTTGCTCACTGTTTTCTTCAAACTCACTATTGTGCCGAATCATGAAGATAAAAATTCTCTCGACTATCAAATGCCGCTCGAACTCCTTTATCTTTCCACAACATTTTCAATGCCTCATACATCTCATTGTTAAAATTTCTGAACTCCTCTCCATTCTCCAAAGTTTTCATAACAAGTTTTTCGTGAGCAACACAATTTTTCGAGGCAAAATCAATGTGCATTGAATGCATTCCTTGCAACAAAGCACCCATTCCTTGAATTGCATTTGCACAAACAACTTTTATTTTGTCAGCGCTTTCATCGTGTGAGAAACCATTGTCGTGGATTATTCTAAATTTTGAATAAAGGGTTGAATCTCAAAAATTTCTAAAAACAAAACTCACTTCATTTGTTTTAGAATAGTCGATTTTCCACTTTCTCCAGCTCCAAGTAACAATAGCTTGATTACATTTTCATCCTGTTTTTTGGAAATCACCAATTCTGCATTGATTTTTCGATTCTTTTTGCTTTGCTCAGCTAATTGACTATCGCAATTTCCCATTTTCGAATTAAACGGCGGAAAAAACAATCTGAAAAAATCAGATTTCGGTTACCATGGAATTATTCACATAGTGCAAAACAAAATTAAATTCTTTAGTTAATGAATATCATTGTGTGAAAGAAAGATATCAACGCGTAAATAATATGAATTGTGAATAGAAAATGTCTAGGGGAAATTTGAAAATGTTTTCTTTTTTTGGTGGCGTGTAAGTTAACCAAAAACAAGAATCAGATCTCATTTCAATATGTTTTTTCTGACAAATATTATTTTTCTACCTTAGACATTGGCTAGCGAAAATAATAATAATAATGAAAGAGACACTGACTACGTTTAAACAATAAGTGTTATAGATATTTCTGAAAGTCTAAAAAAATGAAACTATGAAAAAAACGTGTGGGAAGCAAAAAAGTTTATATATAATTATAGAAGTAATAGCTCAAAATTTAAAGCACGGTGAAATACTAATAGCAAAATGAACTTTTTTGATTATAACACACAGGAAATTATCAGGAAATCTGTGAGAGTATAAAAATATAAGTTTGCGTTGTTCGGATGTGGAATTCGCTATAAAAATTCCGATATTGCATGTTTTAAAACAAAAATAAATTTGAATGTTACTCACAACTCACACGAATGCTGTTCAAAAAAATAGGTTCAAAATTAATTTCAGACCTGAAATTGAAGTAATATACAATTTAATAAAATGTAACAGTTTCCTTACTTCCTTCCTTGAGATTATCGTCACAAAACATAACCTAATGAGCTAGAAATGAGTCAAACATTTCTCTATTTTTTTTTCGAAAAATATAATCAGAGAAAAAATGGGTAAATAATATAATTACATGTTTCCGTAATTGATATTTCACTTCCCTCGAAAGCAGACAAAAAATCATTTTGGCATTCAATTTGTAAATGTTAAGAAATTAGATTAAAAATCACATTATTTTATAATTTTTCACAAGAATTCGGGTTGCTGATTTGATTTTAGATTGTTTGTTTTGTTCTTTTGCGTGGGCTCTATCACTGATCGATCAAAAACAAGCACTTTCTATGAATTTGTATTTTGATGAAAAACTGTAGTTCCCTGTTAAGTACATTAATTCTCTTAGAATTAGAAAATAAGAAGTGAAAAACACAAACTAGACAAAAATGAAACGATTTTCTAGTCAAGCAAACTTACACTTGTTAGTGCATATCAGAAGTTTGTTGGACAGATGTTTTGTGGGAAAACATTTTGGTTATAGATTTTTAGAAAAACAAAATACTAGAAGAGAAAAAATTTATCAGGCATGACGGGGACCTTTTTCAGGGACAAGATATTTTAGAAGCTTTCAATTTGAATAGGTTTCGGGTTTTACAAATCCAAGAAAAGATTTGCAGTTTGATTTTTTGTTAATTTTTGAAAAGAAAATAAAATTCAGTAATTATCAAATAATATTTATATACCCTCCTCAAAACTACAAAAAATTGTATTCTACTCTGAATCATAAGATCAGCCAAGAATTTCTCTCAAAAATGACTAATTTCAAGTCAAAACAGACAGCTACGTAATCAGTGAAAAACTAATAACCCATGCATTTTCATAACATAACCGAAAAAAGCAGCAAGTGAAAAAATAATAGGCTAACTCACAATCAGGCAGCTGATTTTTTGCGCCTTCGATAAACACGCCCAAAAAGGTTCCACTGAAAATCTGTGATAGCAATTTAGGGTTGCTGTGGTTACTCGCGCAACATTCCTCATATTAAGATATAGCATGTGTTTTTTGGGATGTGTGGTTAAGATTACTTTGGTTTTGGAAAAACCGGGGTCCTTTTCTCTTTGATTTCCCCCTTCCAACCCAATCCAACCAGTTTTTCTTCGTATGTGTCTTCTAATCTTTCACAATGACCATTCTCTTCTGATACATTTATTTATAAAAAACAACAAATGAGGCGTGACCTTCATCTTTTCCTCATTCAGTTTTGTATTCAGCGAAGAAACTATTTTCGAGTATTTATTTATATATTTTTTGAGAAAAAAAGTTCTGACAAAATCTTGAATTTGAGAAAAATGAATAAAGCTCTGATATTAATTTTGACTGTATTTTTAATGAGTGGAACTATGGCTCAATGGGGTTATGGTAAGCTTTTTAACTTAGCTAAAATTCGATGAAAAACAAATTTTTATGATCAAATACATTTTTTTAAAAGGAACCTCGATGAGATTGAAAATTCCTAATTAGACCTGAAGAAGTTAAGTCATTGAACTGACGCTAAGGATTTCAAATGTCCGAACACCTGAACCATTATAAACAGGATAGTCCGATAATTTTCAATACTGATAAATTCACCTTTATATAACTAATATAAAACATTTATGTCCATCCTTTGACAACATTTGCCTTGTAAATTCCTCATTCATTTATTGCCACGACATCAATTTCTCCGATAACTAATCATTCCGATAAACCTAATGGAACATAGCAAAATACAAATTCCAAATTTCTCAACCAATTATTTTTTTCTACTCCATATCATGAATTTTTCCAACTTTGTTAAGTGATTCATTCACCTTCCACTTCCTCAAAAACATCTGATTCATTCAAAGTCAGAAACTCAAAAATACAAAATATCAGAAATTGTGGCATGTGTTGGTTGTGTGCCTACATTTTTAACAGGAACAAAAATTGTTATCAGATAGTGATTTGCTTTTTTAATAATCATAAAACAAAATGGTAAACAAGATTTTTGAATGATCATCAGATTTTTACAGGAATGCCATATGGCGGCTACCCTTATGGTTATCCACCTCCACCACCACCACCATATTATGGCGGATATGGTGGATATCCAGGATACGGTTACGGTTATGGCTACCGTAATCCCGTGGGAAGTGCGGTTCGTGGAGCACTGATTGGAGCAGCTTTGGGAGCATTGGCTGGTAAAAAATGATAATAATAAAAATAATTTTTTCACTTTTTTTTCTAAAATAAATATTTTATTACTGTATTTAATAATTATTAGGGGATGAAATTGAATGATAAGAAACCACAAGTTTTCTCATTCCTTATCTTTTCACTCAGGCATCCTCATTCTTCTTAATATTACTCTTTTTCCTATTTTTTTTGTTGAAAAAAGTTGTGTTGTTGATTGGAAAATGACTAAATTGATGTTTGGTGATTTTGATACACCCAGTTTGTTGGACTCACCAGGTCTAATATCTTGTAAAAGTTTGAGAGAATCTAGAAGTTCGACTTCAGGATTTGAAGAAGACGAGCCAAAAGATGGTATTGAGGTTTGTGTCTTCCATAGAAAATGAGAAATAAAAAATATTTAACTTTTTTGAAGATTTCTGAAGAAGAGAAAAAACGAATTCGAAACACTGAAGCTGCTCGAAGATGTCGAGAAAAAGTGAAAAAACGAACTATCGAACTAGAAACTGTAGGTATTTGATTCTCTCGTTTTTCTAATTTTAGTCAACTTTAGGAACTTCGTGATTTGAGTAGAGCTAACAGTATAATGCATCATAAACGCCAAAATCTATTGTCACAGGCAAGTTGTCTACAACTGATAAGAGTAAAACTTGGAATACGGTAATTCTTTTAGATCATACAACAAATTGAGGAATTGAAAGCAATTGTAAATAAAAATCCTTCGGCTTATGCAATTGCAAGTAGAGATTCGATGATTATTGTGAATGAATATGTGCAAGCGGTTAGTCTTTTTTTCAGGGGTTTTTAAAGGAGTTAAGAGAGGACCTTACTGTGAAATTTGAATTATTTCTCAAGAAAGCCAAAAAAAGGACCCAATGAAATTAAGTTCTCAGAAAAATCAAAAATGATCTGCTTTACTTCTTCAGAATTCATCATCCTGGTAAGTAAAATTCAAAAGCCCATTTTCAAAAAAATCTATGTATTATACCCCAAGGAAAAACGAATAATCCTTCAAAAAAAAGCCAAAATGTGTTAGCCCAAAAACCAATTTTTTATTCACCCAAAAATAAGACAAAGAAAAAAAACAAGATTTTGTGTCAACACATCAAGAAGATTTTCATTTCATTTCGTTTTGTTGCCATATTTTTCAAGAGCAACAAAACAATTTTTCGAGGTCACGTGCAAATGTAATTCTCGTTTTTTTAGGTCCGCCAGAAACGACGAAAAATTGATGAAGAATATTTCAAAGAAAGCTTCTGACTAAAGTTCATTTCCTATTTATTTCAAAACTTGGATCAACCGGTAAAAAATAAGCAACTCTGGAACCTTTCGATTAAATAAAAACGTGTATTTTTTTTATAATAAGAATATTTATGAATGATGTCAATGTTTGTACGATTTGTAATCATTTTTGAGTTTCGAAATTAAACATTTCAAACAATGATAACAATTTTCCGGGTCGGAACTTCTTTCGATAAACATTGCAATTGTGGACCTTCTATTTCGGTTACTGTAACACTTATGCTTTTAATTAGTTGACATGTATTTTATTGAAGTTTTCGATAAGAACTCAATGGTTCTACCCACACCTGACGAGACGTGTCCAAAATGGACACTGTACATTTTTTTCAAAAGTCACACTGCATTTTTTTCGAAAAAAAAAACTTTGTTTCCTTTTCATCAACATTTAACTTAGGGAAATAAATGCAAATTTAGTTCAGTGGTAGGCCATTTTGCTAGTGTTCAGAAGGCCCAGGTTCGAATCTTCATTCGAGCTAACTTTTTTTTATTTTTTCCAAACTTCAAAAACAACTTCAGCTTGCGAATTTTTTGAAGTTTCTCGGTGAAAATCAACTCAACAGACTTTGTTTTAGTGTGGTAACATAATATGCAGTGTGGAATTCACGTGACTGCTTAGCAAACCATAGTGTCACTGAAATTTCAAAAAAATTGACTTTCTATGAAAAAACTTCAAATTCCACACTGCACATGGGTAAATTCAAAAACTACGCCTAAAAATACACCAACTTTCTGAATATACCAACCCTTGATATGTGCTCGGAAAAAATGCCGTCCGATTCTTTGTAATGTCCATATTTACCATTGAAATGGACACTCCAAAATAACAGCGAAATAGGGCATTTTCACACTGCACTCATGGTGTTCCACACTGCCTATGACCTTAGCAACCTATTGGAAAAAAATCAACTATATCCGTTAAGCCTAAGCTTAGTTATCCTAACTTCAAATTTTGAGCAACGTTGCAACGGATTCGTTTGAAAACAGTTTCCTTTCCACCAACATTTTCCCCTCGGGAGAAAAGAGAGATGTGGCCGAGAGGTTAGCATTTTAGACTGGCGAGCATGAGACCAGGGTTCGAATCCTCCTGCCCGCGGACATTTTTATCGAAAAACTTGAAAATTTCACGCTGCACATTTTTTTTTTGAAAAAAATGTTCACACTGCACAAAAAATTTGGGACACTCTCTCGTCAGGTGTGGTTCTACCAGATTAATACGTAGATCGTTCTAGAAAAAACAACGAAATTTTAGTTTTATTCAAGAAAAGACGATTAAGAAAAACATACATTTAGAGGTCAGAAACTTTGTGACTCATAACGAAAAGTACACAAAAACACAACACTTCATGGTACATTTAAAAATCTCAATAATTTATTTATTTATTCTGTTTGAAAAAAATACATTTTTGAAAATATATTGAATGAGTAAGGCACCGGTAAGATTAAAGTGCAATTTGAATTTGGGGGAAGTAAAATTAAGGAGGAAAGAAAACAATCACATAACATATACAATTTTCAATTTGAAAAAAAAATTATTAAAGGAAGTATAGGGTAAGAGAAAATCTATGCATTCTCATATTGTCGAATAATTGACATTACAGTAGGTTGGTGACAAGATTTTGGAAAATAATCATCGGCTTGTTGAGCAGTTAAAGGAGCACGATGACGGCGATATGGCTCTTCACCATGAATTAGAATTTCACTGTCAGCCATTGAGAGTCGAGGAGTTCGGAGAACTTCAGCTTCTTGGTGATTTACTTGATATTTACGAGATGCTGCTTTCTTTTTCATTTGATCTAGTTTTGAATAACGACGTTCAATGCTTCTAGAATAAAAAACTGATTCCTTGAAACTGATTCCCAAACAACTGGGCCAATTAGTTTTTTTCTAAGAACTTTTCAATAGTTTTTCTAAAAATAAACTCACGGTTTCAAGCAAATCGGTTCAGTTTCATATTCATCCAATCGCGTCAATGATTTCGATCGAACACGTGGATTTTGACATTCTGGAACATTTAGCATAGCGGTAGCTGGTGCCGCAACAATTTTGATTTGTGATATCGATTCGGCTGGACATTCGGATTTTCCGCGAATTCCTCGAACTTGTGCCGGTGGTGGAAGCGGTGGTTTTGAATTGGTGTTGATGGAATCATCGAAAGAGACGAGGTCAGCGTAAAGTTGATCAAATGTTCGATCGATTTCTTCTTCGCCAAGACGTCGACCGGAGGAAGAACGCGACTGGAAAATTAACAATGAAAATCTAGATTGGGAAAATTATTTTTAAAAAGCGTTTTCTCCCATGTTTCAAATCACAAACCTCTTGGGTATGACGTGGCGGCAATCGTCGATTTCTGGCTTGCTGATATCGACTACGCGATGACAAAACCGCGGCACTTGTTGGAGGCTCGGCCGGTTCAATAGGCTGCAAATAGTCTAGTTTCAATACAAATCGCTTTTGCAAGTTTTGAGATAACAAAGTTATGTCTACGACTGATTAGAATTGGGTGTATGGGATGGTATTAAAATTAGTTTTTTTCCTCGAAAAATACTTATCAATAGGGAAAAGAGGTCATAGACATTAAGGAACCACTTTTGCAAGCAAAAATGTTTTCTGTTTTATGTGATAATAATGATATTCAATTCAAACATCGATCAAATACCTGTGAGATTGGAAAATCGATAGTTAGTGCTGATTGTGTTCGAGCAACAATTCTCGTTGTGTTATGATCGGAATTGTTATTGTTGTTTTGTGAAGAAGCAGAAATCTGTGAGTTAGGTGTTAATGTGATAAATGGAACTCGAAATATATGTATAAATACCATTAAATATTAATATTGAATTAAAAAAAACTCACGATTTTGGAAGTCGAGGGTGATGTTCCACTGAAAGCTCCTCCATTCATATGACAAGTACATTTTTGATTTTGATCTTCATGTCGAACTGGTTCAGATATCGAAGTTTTACTATTGCTCAATAATCGAGATGCACTCAAACTTCTCCGACGAGCTGCTTCGCTATCCTTAGCATCCACCGATTTTCTCCGCTTTTCCAAATATTTTGGAACTTTCTTATGATTTTTCATAGAAACTTCAGCAAATTCAGGGCGGCCGAATGGAATCATTTTGGTGTTATCAATGCTTAACATAAGTTGTTTGGTTTTTTCGGGAATTTCGATGGAATAATGATCGAGCATTGCTCTTTTCAGCTCCTGCATCCAAGTGCGTTTTTGGTCCATTGATGTTGCCTGGAAAAATTGTAGGTGAGAATATTGAAAATGGGAGTATTTACGAAGATGAAATGTTTTCTACGTTATATAAAACATCTCTCAATCTCTTTAAAAAACTCACCATAAAAATATATTGAACCCTTGGATTATCAAACGACAAAACTTGAAAACTCAGTGGCTCTTCGGGACAAATCCATTCATTCAACATCAAATTCGAGCACATTATATAATCCTTACAAACATAATTACTTCCTCTTTGTTTCACAATCAGTAACATTTCTTCAAACAAAAACAGTAATCGTGTAGTTTTGGATCCAGCTTGTCTAAATGGTGCTTCCAATAAAAGATCTCCATAGGCACTCAAATTACTAATTTGTATTTCATCAGCTTTCCATTTTTGCAATGTTGATTGCAGTTGTCCAACTCTTTCAATATGTTCTGCTCGCTTTTTCTCATCATTTATTCGCGCAGCTTGAGATGTCATAACTTCATAAGCTTTTTTCACCTGCGTCATATCTTCCAAATTCGTTGTATTCGGTAAATTTTTCAAAATATTCTCCAAAAATAAATGATATTTCAAGATTCTTTGAACAGGTTTCAATAAATAAGCTGACAATGGAAGTGAATGTCCAAGATGAATTTGTCTTTCTTGAAGTGCTCGAGCAACATTATTCTGTTGTTGAAGTGAACAAAGTGTTGCCATCATTCGATGATAATTCGTGCAATACGCAATATAATCCTCAAATTTTCCCGAATTTTCCACAAAACATCCACTCATTTTGATACAATCTAAATCTGTCGAATCCAGCTGATGAAAAAGTTGTTTGTTAAATGCAAAAATGCGTTCAATACATCCAAAAAGCGAACTGATTGCATCAAGTGTAACCTTCAATTTTTCTCGTTCTTCAACCAAAAAATCCATATAACCTTTGATGACCGCATTTAGATCTTCCACATAAGCGCGTTCCGTATCAAGTAATTCAATCGCAATTCGATCCAGTTGAGTTAGCGCACCTTTTGATAAAAGAGCCGAGCGGCGAGCAGAAGATTGTGATGAAAGTGAAAAAGATGTACTGATTGCACTATCTCGATTATTATTGGTTTCATCGTTTCCACCATCTGAACTTCGAAGCGAACTTCTAGCACTTGAATATCCGGTAGAAGATGAGACAAATGAGAGGCGTGCGGATTCCTGAAAAATTGAATTTTAGTTTATGTTTTCGAAAAAATGATGACAACTTTTTAAGGCGAGTATGAACTTTTTTTCCAGAAATTTAAGGTTATTTTGATTTGTGTAAGTGTGGGAACCTTTTTAAAAGATTCTTTTTTTTACGAATTGTTAAGAGTTTCATTATTTTCCCAAAAACAGAAATTCAAATTTTTGTTCTGAATTCTTTCATCTCTCAAATATCCATACAGAATAGTGCAATGTATTTGAAAACAAACATAAATCGGCTAATCTTTGAACCACTTCAACTTCTTCTTCTTCTTTCCCCACTTTGCATGTTTTTTTTTCAATCTATCTCAAAACATCTCTCAAAACGCCCTTGAATAAAACTAAACGCCTCAAAGCAAAAAAACACATATATAATGGTAACTGACCTCATCAACACCTTGTCCTCCTCCAATTTGTCTTGTCGTTGACGACGCCATGAAATCGGCGGGAAATGATTGTGTTCGATTCGTCACCTCGTGGTTTGGACGAAGATTTCTGGAATATTTTTATAAGAATTCGTGTGTGGCAGAAAAAAAAGAAAGGGAAGGAAGAAAATGTGTTTTTCATTTCAGAAAGTGATGGGAAAAAAACTATAGAGAATCAATAAAAGCCGCATGATTTATACATACAATTTCCATATTTTCAAGAGGAGAACGACTCTAGAGTAGTGGATTTCGGAATTAAAAATTGTACACCAATTTTTTTTTACTTCTGTGTCAAGAAGTCAAGCCTAGTGAAGCCTAGTGAAGCCGACTGTCAAGAAACAGCTAAGAGGAGAAGTTATCACGTGGCAAAATTATTTACGAGCTCTCAAAATTAATCTTTTTTCTTTAAATTGATAAATTCTGCCACGTCATAGAAACTTATGAAATAAACTTTCAAAACATAATTTGTTTTGTTTTCTTTCAGCTGCCAAACGGAATTTTTGAAAAAAAAAACCAACGTTTCCGGAAGACAGAAAAAATTAATTGAATAAAAGAAACTAAACATAGATTAATCATCAGAGGGCGTCAAAAAACCATAAAATATAAGAACAGGAAAGAAAGCAATACCGAAAAAACCGTAGCGTATCTAATTATTGCGGTCGAATGAGTGAGGGAAAATGAGTGGAGATTACATCTGGGTTGGCAGACGAAAAAAAAACGAAGAATATACAAATGTGTCGGAAATTTTATACCTTTGAGGGGGACAGATAGTTTTCTTGAAATTCAATACGTCTCGAGGAGAAGGAAAAAATAGAAAAAAGTATTTATTGAAATGAAAATAAAAATACAAATAGTATGTGTTTTGTACATCGTCGTCAAAATGCAATTCATGCGAAGAAAAGTCGAGAATCAAATAGATGCAAAAACTATTTGCACTTTCACCGTTAAATTATACGGTTTCAATCGGGTCATTCATTCATTCATTTCTTTTATTCTTTTCAAAACTACCGTTTTCATCTTTTTTGAAAAGCTGACACAAAAAATTGAAAATAAAAATAAAAAAGAATGGGGCTGAGCCGGGGATCGATCCCGGGACCTCTCGCACCCTAAGCGAGAATCATACCACTAGACCACTCAGCCACATTTTTTCGCATAACATTTTCCAAACACACTATCACTGACTGATAAAGGCAGGCAGCTAGAACGAATTTGTTTATTCTGTTTTTTCTAGCTTCTTTTTCTTTTAAAAATACATTTTTTTGTTGCTGGGGGGGCAAAAAATAGAAAAATGTAAATAAAAGTTCGAGTAGTAGTAAAAAACCTCTTGAAAGAATTCAAAAATCCAAAAAAAAACTTCGAGTTCGAGGAAGGAATTCAAGAAATGTGCTCATGAGACAAGAAGAGAACAGAAAATGAGCAAATATCGAGAAATTTGAATACGATTATGAAAATATCATGTTTGTTATGTTGTATACAAACATGTGTAAATAAAATCATAAAATCGGGTGGTCGGGGAAAAAAAAGAAAAAAAAACAGATGGACTTTTTCCACTCACTCATTCACATTTTATATTATTCATTATTATTACATATAATTATCTGTACAACTAACTAATACTTGTAAAACAACCACAAAAAAATTTTGGAAGAAGAAAAGGAAAATATGAGAAAACAAACAGTGAGTGTCACTTTTAATTAGGCTTACAAGTGCGCGAAAAAATTGAAGACAGAGAGAGAGAAAAAGTACATTGTTGTAATGCGACAAAAATATCAAGTTGTAGAGTAAAACAAGATCAAAATAAGTGTAACGGGAAAATTGGAAATGGAACAGAACAAGTCATTTAATTAGCTTGTAATTAGCCGAAGGGCTCTTTTTTCAAAGAGAGCACAACAAAGCAAAAATTAAATAAAATTAACCAAATCTCCTCCTCTGATGTATTTTTATTCGCAAAACTAGTTTAGTTTTGTCATCATTGGAAATTGTGTAGGCTTAAATACTTTCGGACACTTGCATAATGTTGATGTGATCATCAACATCATCAAGACATACAATTTGAATTCTTCTAGAAAAATCAGGAAACAGAACAACAATTAAAAGTAATCCCAGGGAGATTTTGAAAAGAGGAAAGAGAACGAATTAATTTTGAACTTTTGAATTAGATGTTTAAAAAATAGAAAAACACTTGAATTGTTCAAGTTTCAGAAAATTCTGTAATTTTTGTCTATACAAAGAAATTCTTGCAAAAAATATTTTGTTCCAATTTTTCAGAAATCTGATACATTATTTTGGAAAATAAAAAATTCTAGAAAACAAAATCTAGGAAAGAACAAGAAAAATTTCAGGAATTTTTTCCACATAAAAAATTCCTGTAGCTTTTCAAAAAACAAACTTTCTAACAAACAAATCAAAAACTCTAATGAAAAAAATAAATTCTAATAAGTCTCAGCAACCATCGAAATTTTTTCACACAAAAAATTCCAGAATTTTTTAGCCAAAAAAAACCAAAAGTCAAACATTTGAAAATATTACTTTTCGCTTCCAAAAATAGTTCAAACGGATCAAATTCCAGGTTGCAGAAAAGTCCAAAAAAAAACATGAATAGGACGTGGCAATTCAAGAAAATTCTAAATTCAATTCCTAATAAAATTCCCAAAGCAACAAATATGCAGTTGTAAAAAATCCAACATCATAAAATTCCAAAGGTGGTAAAAATTCTGCAGAAGAAAAACAACACACAAAAAAATAACTTCATTTTTTCGCACACTCACTTCGCGTAACTATGACAGCAAGAACGATACAAAATAAAAACAAATTTTCATGTCAAACTAAAAATACACAGTGTTTCAAAACTGCCAGTTGCAAAAAAAAGGTGTGGTTTTTTATTTCTTACAAAAAGTGATTTACGATCATCGATAAGAGCTAAACTAACTAACTATCTAACTATATTTTTGTTTTGAATGAGACAAAAAGTGAAAGTGCTGATTTTTTGCTTTTTGAAAAATAGAATTTAGAATAAAAACGGGAGGAATAATGAATCACAAAAAGAGCTGGAAAAAACCAGTTTTCTCTTAAAAAAATGCCGCAAAAAACCGAAAAGGATTGTCTAGTTATTTAATAAACCTTTTGTTGCAGGCGAAAAAGGTAAAACTAGGTCAATTTTAACTAATATAAAATAAAATAAAATCCATTTCACTTCCAAAAACATTGTGAATTATAATTGGAACGGGGGAACGAAAAAAGATAATAAATAAAGGTAACAAACATTTTTATTATCCAGAGGAAATTGGATTGTTGCAAAAAGTAAAGTAGTTGAAAATTGAGGAGACGAAATAGAAGAGGACAGATTAAAAATTGAGATTAACCAAAAATTTTGGTTTGGTCAATGAGGCGACTAATAATGGAACAAAACTGAGATGGATATGTTTGTTTTTCTAGTTTTTATTGTGATTTTTTGTTTGAAACAGGGAAAAATTGAGTTTGGTAGCTAGAAAAATTGAATATTTTTTGATATTCTGACAAAATTTCAATCTTTAAATTTGGATTGCAAAAAGAAAACAATCTGAAAAGTTGCTAGGAGCCGAATTTCTAATGAAAGAAAAATTCCAATAGCACAAATCCCGGATAATTCAACAGGAGGCTGATTTCAATCAAAAATTCAAATGTTGAAAATTCCAATACTAACACTAAATACAACTGCAGAAAATTCAGTAAAGCCAATTTCAAAGGTCGGGGTTCGAAACCCGACCAAAATTGCACATTCAAATTGATTTATGGGTTGCAGTAGTTCAAAAACGTCAGAGAATAATTGAAAAAAAGCTCTGATTCAAATTGAAAACGATCTATGACCGAATCCCGATAGAGCTAGATCAATCTATATCCACAAAAAATCTGGAACAAGAACACATGTATACCCACTTGAAACACATAAATGTGTCAACATTTGATGTTCTTCTTTTCAAAACCCTATCATTATCTGCTCGTTTTTCCGGCGAGAAAAAATGACGTCCAAACAATAGGTGGTCATGAATAACAAAAAAAATTGTCGGACAACAAAAAAATCACAGAGCACAGAGCGATGAGCCGATACGGATACTGTTGGAGGTAGTGCTCGGCGAGCAAAAAAAAGAGCAAACATTCAAGTTTTTTTTTGAATAATCAAAAGAGAGATGTTTTCAAGAGACTTTCAAATATGTAAAACATCGGTAGGTGTAGAAAAAGATGCAAAAAATGAAATTGAAATTGGCGGTAAAGATAAATGAGATAGGTCGGGTCGTCATTAATCTTGGTGAAGTTTATCATTTGAAAACGGGGGATAGATTTGTTCATTTTCGGAGTGTGCGCAGAGGAAAAACGAGAGAAGATTAATTGAAAAATGTTTTGACAAAGAAAAACGCATGTTATTGTTATTGAAAACAAGCACGACCTATTTTTTTCGGAAATTAATATTAAAAGTTCAAGAAACTTCATGATTGTGAGGTGTAGAAAAAAACTCACAATGTAGATTAGTTTGCTGAGAAGATAATTTTCAAAAATGTGATTCATGACTAGAGTCATACCGCTACTTCAGCACTCAGATTTTGAGACAAATTCTTAATTTCACTAGACAACCAGAATTTCTAGGCTTGCCTACTTCGTATAGAAACTCTCAAACATCTTACTCGGATAATTTGACAAAATTTCAAATGTATTCAAAAAAATGAGCAAGTTTTGATGTTTCAATATAGACAGTGTTCTGGAAAGAAAATATTCTGAAAAACCAATATAATTCACCCACAGAATAAGTTGACCAAACCTAATCTGAATAAATTCCCCAGACAAATTGCCTAACATTATTCGACTATAAGAAGGCAAAACGTGTTCCTCTTATGAATATTGTATATAAAATAATTCATACCAAACTTGGCTGCTGCTTCAAAAGTGTCTTGTCCGGTAGAAAAAAAACGATGAGGATGGAAAAAAGAAGAAGAAGAAGAAGAAGAACAAAAACAACAATTATTACGGATTCAATAATGAATTGAACAAAGTCGAAAAACTGGCTTGTTTTAAACAACATCAAAATGGAGGAATGAGAAATGAAAATGAGAAGAGGAATAAAATTAACAGGCATGTATGTTATAAATGAGAATTTAGAATGAATCACTTGATATCTGGAATAAGATGAAAAAGAAAATGAACTAACCTTTTCTGTCTCTGACACACCGTGCAACATTCTTGATCTTGCGAAGTTGATGATCGAGTTGATGTGAAACTACTTCGAGACATCAAAACAGGCGGAGTGATAATCATCGGTGTTTGGGGTCTGAAAAAAAAACAGGAAAGAAATTAGATGAAACTTGTTAGGAATAGATTTTATCTAAAAAGGTTTTTGACACCTTCCGACTATTTAAGCAATTTTTATTGAAATTAATCTGGAATTTATAACCGTGAATGTTTTGAAAGTTCTAGGGGGGGGGGGGTTGAAAGATTCCACGTTACAGAGTTTCAAGTTTCCCTCTACATAAAAACAACGGAAAAATGTTTAACATCCAAAAACTCACCTAACAGTAAATCCATAACTTTTATCAACATAACATTTTGAAAAACAAAACATCCTAACTTTTTCGGATATCATTCTAATTTTGAATTGTCAAATGAAATGCCAAATGCCCTTTTTATCCCGTCTCCTCCCATAAAAACAACTTACACTTCAACAACTTTTTGACTATTCGAACTACTTTTTCTTCTTCTCAATAATGTACTTCTCTTTTCCTCATTATTAGCTGCCAAATTGTTATCATTATGTTGTTGGAAAACGAGACGAGACTCGTTTGGGTCAAGGATTCTGAAAAATAGTATTATGATCATCAAAATGATCGAAGAGAAGATGAAAAGGATGGAATTTGAAGGCTATGTGAAAATTAGCACCTAACCTAAAAATAGTGGAAAAAGGGGAACAAAAGATATGAGTGTTAAAAAAACTTTAAAGGATGTTGGAAAGAAGAGAATTTGGACTGTATATAAAATTTATGTTTAAAAATGTGAATTTTGAAAATCTGACTTGGGGCTCAACTTGAGCTATTTTCGTAAAATTCAAATAAAATTTCATGTGATATTTTTTTCCGTTGTGAACAAGGGTAGAACTTCTACTCGGTCAGAAAACGGCGAGGTCGATACCGATCGGGGCGGAGTCGCTACACGTTTCGGGGAACAAAAAACGTGTAGCGACTCCGCTCCGATCGGTAGCGACCTCGCCGTTTTCTGACCGAGTAAAAACTAATTTCTAAAAGCAGCTATTCGAGAAGTATGCTCTCTAGGCCCCGATCCTTTCTAGGAGTGGCTACTTGATAACCAGGATATCTAGGCTTGGCTACTTGGCATAAAAGCTCTCAAGACGCATCTCTCGCTAAATTTTTAAAAACACAATATCTAAAGACTTCCATGAGTACCCTAAAACCACCCAAAAAACTCACCGATAATTTCTCTGTCTGGCACTCATATGACTTCTTCTTCTTCTCATAACCGGAGTCGCATTTATCGACTTGGCATTTAAAGCGTTCCTATAAAGAATAAAATAAAACAGTTTCCGGAAGCTTCAAATCTTTCAAGAACATCTGACTGATTTTAACCCAAGATATGTATTAACCCAAGAAAATTTTACCCAAGAGATTTCCCCTCAAAAAAGCATACCTGTCATTGAGTTCAGTGATTGTGATCGTCGAATCTTCACTCAATGCCAAACTAACATCAATTGGTGATTGTGATCTTCTCGAAAATCCCGGATCACTTATCATACTTTGTGTCATACGATCACCGCAAATTTCATCCGGCTCACGATGTCGATAACCTATAATGCAAAAATAGATATTTCAGTTGATTCAAAATTGGATTTGGTTTGGACTTGATATTTTTGAACACAGACAAAAACGAGGAGAAAATCCAATTTTAATAGTCAATCGGATTTCCGAACACACAACTGTTCGGTGTCGTATAAAAAATGTGGTCGTTTGAAAAGATTGAAATTTTTGATAAAAAATGAGCAGATCGAGGGAGAATGGCTAGCTGGATGGCTATTTTGAAATATTTTTGTGTGCAAACTACGAAAGCCTATTTTGATAAAATGAACTTCGTAAGATTATTTGATATGTAAGAGGTGAAAGGAATTGAAAATAATCTCAAGAAGGTTTAAGGGAAAACAATAAAAACATTTAGAATGTTTTGAGAATCGATAAAAACGAATTTTCAAAATTTTGATCATAAGTTCAATACGCGAAAAAATGTTCAAAAATTCTGAAACTGGGAAAGTTTTTGGAAATTATTTCTCACAGAATGTCAGAATTTATGGAAAATGTAATCACAAAGGTGAATAGAAATCGCAACTCTTCAGAAATTAATTCATTTCTGAAAATGTGATCATTTCAAAAATTTGAACTCTGTTTTTATTTAAAAATAGCCTTCACAATCAAGAGAAACTATAAAACTCGCAACGCACGCCTAAAACATCAAAGCCCGGAAATAACTCAAACAAACCCCCAGACGTTTTTTAATCCTACAAATAATCGAAAGTTGTAAGTATCAAATCCGAAACACAACAAATAAAAAAATCAAAAGAAATACTAACAAACAATAAGAAAAAAGGATAGAAAGACACTTTTTTTGCTCAAACACAACATAACAAAATTGTCTTTCACCGCAGCAAGCGAAAAAAAAGTATCCCAAAAAATAAACCGTTGTAATTTGTTGTAAGAGGGATGAAAAACTGAGAGAAAAATCGAAGCCACAACTACAAAGAGTGATAAAACATATATCAAACATTTGTCAAAAAGTGTGTTTCTACGAGATATGGCAAAAATGTGTAGAGTTCTTTGAGAAGTTCGATTGAGAAAAAAATATGAGTGAGGAAAACGATAGAGAAAATAATAAATATGAAGTGTCAAAAAAAAACAGTTGTGTTATCAGTTCACATATTTTTTATTAGAAGAGTTCTGGCGCCGATGAGTAAAAATTGAGCCTTTTCAAAAACGTTTGGAAAAAAAAAATTGAGCCTTTTCAAAAAAACCTATAGTAGTCCTACCTGATTTATCTCTTCCAAAAATTCGGAAATGAATCCACAACATGTCAAAATTCTCAAACTAAAAAATCTTGATACATGTTGCCTCATTCATTCTCTACATTCATAAATGATGAATGAAGATTGATATCACTCATATATAACATTTCGTTATTTTTTATTTGTATTTTTTTCAAATCGAAAAAAAATCTTTTGTGTCAATATTTTGGTCAACTTACATTTTTTCAATAAAACTCTACAGAATCTTAAAATAAAATTCATTATGCCGCAATAAGAAATAGCTAGGATTCTAGTAATCCCAAAATCAAACAAATGAAAATGAACATGTGTAATCTAATATGTGAGCCTACTACTTACATGGGTGGGAAACAAGTAAGCCTATGCTTTTTCTTCAGCAACAAAATAATAAATTGTTTATTTTATTCATGTCGTACTATTCATTTTTTGTATATATTTCATATAAAAAATGGACCACCCAATTTGAAAACGAAAAAGATTAAATTTCAAAAACCCCTAACTTTTCAACAAAAAGCATTCCGTCGAGCCGGATTCGAACCAGCGACCTAAGGATACCCACTGACTCTACAGTCCTCCGCTCTACCAACTGAGCTATCGACGGTGACGAGAAACCGCAAGAAAATTGTCATGATAAATTCAAAAGAATAAAATCAAAATGTACGAAAGTGACCGAGAACAAGAGGCCACTTATGAGAAATATTAGACAATGGCATAAAAACCCCTAATTAGTAAATACATTACGCGTACCTGTCAATATCTAAAATGACAACATAAAAAAAGAAAGAAAAGAAAAAAAGAAGGACATTTGACCGACTGACTGACTAATAAAGTAATATTAATGCAATAATAATCAAGGAGAAAAAAGATAACAAGAAGATAATCCAGAAAAAAGTGAAATTTTAGGATCTAGATGTACATATTACTAAATAATACGAAAATTATGTGAAATAATCAGAGATTCCCACAGTCTGAACATGTTGAGCTTATCTATTGAAGAGAAATGGATTTTTGTATTGCGTGTTAGTTAGTTTGTTTACTGTTGGTTGGTGCAGAAACAGAAAGAGTACAAGTGGATTGACACGTGGCAAATAAATTCATCACGCAAAGAAGGATGAGTTACATGAAATATGTCAATAAGACAAAAAAAGTGAATGATCGAGTACAGGAGGGTAAAGTAAGTAAACTTTGATGAATGAAGAGTAAAGATCGAGGAGGAATATTAATGAAAATAGTTAGATTAGACTGTAATTTGATATGACATGTTTTTCAGAGGGGACGAATAATTTGAATTATTTTTGGGGAAGATTGAAAGCGGAGAATTTATGATATTTCAAAATTTGAAAAAGGGCTCCAGAAAGGTCCATTTTTTCGGTCACCCTCAAAAAAAATTCTGACCATTAATATTGGGGATCTATTATATGACACAAAAATTAATCGTAATAACATTCTCATGAAGAACGGCAACATTACTTCACAAGAAATCTGATCTCAAAAACCTCACTCATTTTTCAAAAATTTCTTCAAAAAGTGCACAAAATCTTCTCTTTGACCAACACAACACCCACAGAGAAACAAAAAAAATAAGATATCAATGTGATTTCTTTCTACAACTCTTCATTCCTATTGCCTCATCATCATTATTTTCATTTTTATCATCACAAATATACACACACACACAACTGACTTCTTCTCAAAATCTCTCATCTCAAATATCATCATGGAAAAAAATAGTGAGTGAGTCAAATTGAAAATTGATGATGATCGGGACAGAAAAAAATAGAAATAAAATAATATTTGAATATTATTGACACTTTTTTGTGTGAGAGTGTCTGTGGCAAAATTGAAACGGAGGACAAAGGCGGACACATCAAGAGATTATCAAATATTTGTGCCCGCCATTTTTTTTTTCGCTCATCTTGTTGTTTTTTTTTATTTTAGATCTAGAAATTTCAAACAAACATGGTCAGAAATGGTATTCTTCTTCTTTTTTTATTTGAAAAAATGAAAAGAAAAAAATTGAGTCACATACAGACCAGAAAAAGACAGTATTTTCAATGAATATGATGGGCATGAGTGAATTTGAATGCCGGAAATTATTATTATTTTTATTTTAATGGTAAAAGTATTTCGGAGGTCAGTTGTGTTCGGAATTGGGAAATTCCATTTTTATTGTACATAAAACATAAAATTCAATACGATCATCATAATTTGCATAAGTAAAAGTATATATGGATTGTATGTCGGCGGAAGAAAAAAAATGTTGGTCAGAAAATGGCTGGGCTGGAATTCCGGATACAGAATGAAGGAATACGTGGGTTATTTGAGAAAAAAAGACATTTTTTCACGAAGTTTAGAAGAAGAGAACTCTGAAATTGTCTAGAATCCAGAAATACTCAAACTTTCCTCCAAAAAACTAAAAAAAAAAGAAGAAAGTACAACAATCATTAGAAACAAAAACAGAAAGAAAATCAAATTTTCTTCATAACTAAACATACATCTTCTTTTTTTCTGATTCACACATATCTTCTCAAAATGGAAGGCAAAAAGAAAAGAAGAAACTATTAAACCATGAACACTTGTCTTGCCAAAAGCCAAAATCAGCAGCCAGCAATGTAATAATTTATGTTTATGGAAATGAAATGATTGACACGTGGCGGATTAATGGGCGGTATGTAATTTTAAGATTTTTTTTGGTCTTACTCGAAGAAAAACTTAAAGATAGATAAACAAACACGTTTTTCTGTGTTTTGTTTTGTTTTAGAGGCGAGAAATTGAAAAGAAAACAGTTTTTGGACATAAAAGTGGAACTTTGTTGAAATACGAGAAAGAGACATGGAAATTGAATATAATCCCATCAAAAAAGCAAATTTATGAGAGATGGTTTGAAACTATTTGAACTTGGTTGGGAAAGTTTTCAGAATCGACTAGATAGATATTTTCCCGGAAAAAAAAACCCTTGGAATTAGGTAAGAAAATTACGAAAAGCTCATCTCCAAGCTGATTTATGCAAATTTCTCAATAATTTCTGGATGGCCCGGCAACTCAGAAATAAACATGGTCTAAAATGAAAGATATTCATCTCTAAATTATCTATATAAAAAGTTGCGAAAAGGCTTTCTCGATTTTATATATCCTGACAATAAAGAAAACACCAGAGAAATGGAGGGACTAGAAAAACATGACATTGGGGACTAGAAATTTTCTAGTCCCTCCAATTTCCTAGTCCCCTCCACTCAAAATCTTTTCCTCGAGATATATAAAATCGAGAAAGCCTTTTCGCAACTTTTTATATATATTCGGACAATCTAGAGTTTAATATTTTTCATTTTAGACCATGTGTATTTCTGGGTTACCGGGCCATCAAAGTCAACAATTTGGAAAATGGTTTGAACTTTTTTTTCAAATTTGAACCTTGATTTAAAAAAATTTCAAACGCGCAACTCACAATTGTTCTGGATTTCTTTCTCATGGTTCTTCCTTTTCAAATCATGGCTTTATACATTTTTGAAATATTTGTGGACCAATTAGCAAATAAAATGCATCCAGAAATGATATTTTTATTAATAAAAAACAATTTTAAACTTAAAATTAGTTCACGTATTCCGCGGAAAATATTTTTATTTATTTATTTTTTATTATTTATTTTAAAATTTGTTTCAATTTTTCAAAAAAAAATTCAAAGAAAACCTCCTACCTTGCAACTTGACTCTCGGATCATTATCATTCGCACATTCGCCCAGAAAATTCGTTTCGTCATAATAGGTAACTCTCCTGCGGAACCAGGAGAATCCCAATGACATTTATATATGAATGGATTCGCTGAATTTAATTAATTAATTAATCAAATGATAAGAGAGAAATAAATAAATAAATGAATAAGAAAAAAGTGTCATGAAAAACGAAAATTCTTCGGGAAAAAACAGATTGTTTGCCAAAACGAAAGGAGAACGAAGAATCAAAACGAAAAAAAAACGAAAAGTTTGAAAATGATCCTATGTACAAATAACATTGTGTTCCTATGATGAAGTCGAAAAAAATGATGACTTTTTGACCAAAAAGAAGAAGTTGGTGTATTTCTTGTTAATTTCTAATATATTTGTTTAGTTTGGCGGGTTGTGTGGCGGCTGGCAAGTAGTTAGGTAAACTATTATTTATTTTCGCCCAAGAATAAGTGAATATATTTATTTATTTATTTTATACTATGTATGTATCTCTATGGTGATGAGGCTTCTTTTACTTATGGTGTTTGTGGTCAAAAATGGAAAATTTATATTTTTGAACTTAGTTCATTTCAAATTGAAACTTCACGGTTCAGAAAGCGAAAGTGTTCGACCTCTAAAAAATCAGACTGAAACATAATCGGATTTTTTTTCGTCGCCGAAAAAACTTGCAACAACAATAACAATAGATAGAGAAAAATGATGAGACAATAATTGTTTTTTTGGCGTTGGGTTGGGTTGAAAAATGAACCAGGATCATACTTTTATGGTAAACATAGATAGCTAGAGTATACTTTTCAGATAGAAGGAAAACTTTATTGACAAAATATAAGATGAGTTATGACGTGGCAAAGTTGTGAAAACTCGAAAGCATCGTGACAAAAATATACAATACTGATTGTAAGCAAGTAAATACTGCAACACATCAAAACTCATCGATCAGAGCAGATTTTTTAAAGCAAGACTGAATTTAATATGAGATTAAAAATTGAGAAAGTGATTCAAAAAAATCTAACCTATACTCAATAGTTTCAAAATCCAAACAACAATCCACAGGAGTTCCAAATTCTCAAAAACCACCTTTTTTTGTTAAAAAGTGTGAATGGTTTTTCAAGTGGTTTTTGGTGGAACAGATAGACGAAAAAGCAAGCGAATCTAAGTAAATATCCTGATGTTTTTTGGCTGCATTTGGTCAATGTTTGTTTGGTTGAATATTATCAAATAGTGAGAGATGAGATTAGATTCGAGAGTAAATAGGGAAGGAATTCGATTCGGTAAATCGAGAAGGAAAGAAAATAGAGAAGTTGAAAAATGTATCAGAAAAATAGGAAATCTGAAACTAAGTTTACCTGACAACTGTCTATTTTATCACCTTGGAAAACAAAAAAAATTACTGAATTTTTTTCGAATTGTTTTTTTTTCTCTCAAAAAAACAGGTCAAAGATACAATCTACTTCGAAGTAAGAACCAAAAATGTAATGAAAATAAAAAATGAAGAAAAAATCATAAAAGCTTTTGGCGACGATAATAAAAATTAGTCAAGCATGTGTTCATCTCGTAAATTTGTGCCTCGAAATTTTTTTCTCCGTGCATTTTTACACCAAGAAAATAATATTGGATGAGGAGATTTTTTGAAATTTTCCTATTTTTTGTGACAAAGCAAAACATCGTTTTACAAGAGAAGATATCAAATTTCAAAAAAAAGACGGTGAAAAAACAAGAAAAGTGCAAAGATGAGGAAGCAGAATCTCGAGTAATTCATCATTTCATTATTAACAAACAACATCTGGAGAAACAATGAATAATAAAAAAAACCACAAAATAACGCATATTCAGGCCACAAGAGACAAAATACATAGGAAGAAGAAAAAACGAATAATTGCTTGTTTTATGGCGGATTTTTTGTACCATTTTTTCCTTCTCTTGACTGCAAAAAACACGACAAAAAGCCAGGTGAATTTTACGAGAGAGCATACATTAAATAAGAGACACAGAATAGGAAAAGCAGCCAGCTGTACGGACCACTTAATTAGGTAAGTGGAGAAGAAAAACGAAAGGTGATTTTTATGAGCAGCCAAAAACACAAGTGAAGTGTTGTTTTGCATTTTATGGTCAAGTGTAAACATTGGGCTAGGTTTGAACATAAATTTTAGGATTAGCGATTCAGAATTGTGGAAAAAACTAAAAATATGGGTGAATAGAACAAAAGTTTGAATTTATTATTTACGTGAGAAAAAATGACGGAAGCAGAGTGAATCAAAAAACCATCGAGAAAAAACACGCTAAATCAGTAAATCTCGAATAATTTTCGAAAAAAAATGCTTTTCTCGAAAGAAAAAAAAACAAATCAACCGAAAAATTACCAAAATCAAACCCGAAAAAATTCAGAATTCAACGTGTATCAAAACTAAAACTATCTGAATCCACAATTCAGGCTTTGAAATGACATGAAAAAAACAGAAAAAAAAACATAAAAATAATATTACAGTACACCTGTCTAAGGCGCACGACATTTGTTTGTGTGTCTCGCAACGAAGCAAAAAATTGTCTGTCTACTCGTTTTATTTTTTTTTAATTTTTTTTAAATTTGATTTGATTTGTATTTTTTGTTGGTTGTCCCTGTTTTCTGTAGAGCGGAGCTATATATTATTCTCGAAAATCACACTTTCTTAAAGTACATCGAAAGATGTCGAAAGTCTACCTTGACACCTGATCCACGTCACTCAAATTCTTGTAGTTGTTTTTTGCAATCACATTCTTATCCCAAAAAAATAACTCACCTACAAGAAAAATGAATCGTTTTGCCCTCGAGGAAATAGACATAGTTAAAAATAAATAAAAAATGCTCCAAGTTTCTCCGGGAAAAAACGTAATGTAGATTGATATATTAGTAGTAGTGGAAGCAACACATTGAAAGATAAAAAAATAAATTAGATGAAGAAGGACTCGGCGTGGAGTTTGAAAAGAACGCCTGTTCTTTTAAAAATATTGAAACATTCTCATGTCTCGCACTTTTTCCTCCTTTTCCCCCTTTTTCTGTTTTTCTGTGTTACTCTCGTCTATCTATTTCTCCAATCATTTCTCAGCAAAAACTAGCAGGCAAAATGTCTGCTTCCGTGGCGCAATAGGCAGCGCGTTCGGCTGTTAACCGAAAGGTTGGTGGTTCGAGCCCACCCGGGAGCGAAATTTTTTCATTTTTAAAAAAATTTCAAATTTATTAATTCATAAATCTTCATTGTTCGCATAAAAATAAACATTCAAGTGAGAAGTATCAAATATCGTCATCCGTTACAAGATCAATGAATGAAAGTGGTTCGCCGATATCCTCTTTCAATTTCACTTGTGCCAACTCGCTCAAAACATCAAGAAAGTTTTCGGAACGAATTATGTGTCGACCTCGAAGATCGCCAACTTCAAAAGCGGGGATAAATGGAACTTTTCGATTATCTGGATAAATTGGAGCAAGATTAATTATTGGTGTTTTTGTGGTAGTTGGTTCTGGCGTTGTTGTGGTTGTAGATGTTGTAGATGTTGTTGTTGAAGTTGTAGATGTCGTAGATGTAGAGCTTGGAGGCTGTATCGTTGTTTTCACTGGATCCCTTTTGAACTTTGTAAACTTAGGAACTCTCTGTGGTCTCAAAAAAATATCTTCATCTTCTTCCTCGGAACCGTCTTCTTCTTCTTCCTTTTCAACAGGTTTCGGAAAAATAACTTCTTCCGATTTTTGCAGCGCATTATTTTTCATTCTAGCTACCATGCTCTATGAACATTTCTATTAGTTTTTATTCAAAAATTTTCTAAAACTTACTGGATATCTCATACAACATGTAAAAGCAGCACAAGGAATATAACCAGATCCACATTGACAATGGAAACTTTGACATCTGACACGTTCGGGTGGAATTATAAGACAATCCACGTGGCAAGATGGCATGCTGAAAATATTTTCATTTTATGCTTCGTAAAAATATAAATCTCACCAATCTTGGCGACACATTGGTGCTTGGATAGTGTTGTAAAACTGGGAATGTTCGATGTATTGAAGACGAGTTACGCATTGAGGATTACATTGGGGTTGACAAGCTGGAGAGCATTGAGGTTGCTGGATTTGTGGTGGAGGGTGCAAAATCAACACTAATGGATGTGGTGGAGTTGGTGAACCAGGTAAAGCTTGTGCCTGGATTGTTGTTTGCATTTCTTGTCTCATTGGACAACATCCATCTCCACACCATCCGCTAACACATTCATTGAAAATATGAGGTCTCATCATTCCGAATTTCTGTTTTTTCGATGCGATTCTCATGACTTCTTCTTTGCTTGGCAGACTTGGAGGACTAAGATTTGGATTTGGCAAAAGCATGTGATCAGGAAAAACTGATGCGTTTGCAGGGAAGAGAAGAGAAGTTTCGGGAAGTTGGACAAGTCTTGGGAACTCGGGAAGTTTCTTTGGAAAGTGGTAGATCTGTTGTGTTGGTTGGTAAAGAGTTGGACGGGGTTGGTTTGTCTGGGCTGGTTGGGGAGGAAAGTGATAAGCTGGCTGCTGAAGAGGAGGTCGATGCATCTGGATTTGTGAAGGTGGAAGAAGAGAAGGGCGTGGAGGAGCATGGAATGGTTGAGGCTCTAGTTTATGAATTGATTTTTGTAGGGGAGGAGGTTCAATGCGCACGTGATGAATAAATTGTTTGATTGGAGCTGAAATATTTTTCTGATTCGTGTGTCTAAACTAATGGGAATTGTTCCATAAAATTGGATATATTCAGAAATCACGATTTTCACAAACCAAAAATTCTGATTCCCAAAGTTCCTTTTAACTTTTCTAGCACTATCCCTAAATTTATATCACATGTCTCCGTGCAAAAATAAAGCTAATATTGTTTTTTTCGTTTTGGAAGAGGAAGAAGAATAAGAATAAAGTGCTTACCATTATTAATCAACCTGCCTCCTGCTTGTTGTACTTTTGTTTTTTTACCTAATGCCCAATTGCTATATCTTTCGGCAATTCTTCCCATTCTCTCAGCCATCTGAAAACAAAATATTTGATTAAAAAATTAATTGTATTTTAGTTCAATTTCCGTTTTGATTACTGTATCCTGGACTATATTGTTTTTTTGAAAGCGATCAAAATAACAAGTAAATAATTCTGTGGAATCTTTTATTAAATACTTTTCAAAGAAAATATTTATTCTTTATACTTTTTGTTTTCAATAAGTTATCATTTTTGTTCTTTTTGCTTCAAAAAACAAGGCGAATAATTAATGATCTTTTATTATTTTCATTTTCTCACCTCTTGAACATTTTCCGAATTTCCAAAAAATATTAGAAAATTTATGAAAATATTTAGAAATATCAGAGTTTTCATAATTTTTGAGATGAATATTTATTTTCACAAAAGAAAAGAAAAATCTATACAATAATTTTTGACACATTTGGAATTATTATACAATATCTATTTGCGCATATGTCATAGTTTTTCGCGAGTTTCGTGAATATTATAATAAAAATCAAACATAGATTATTTTTCGAATGTTGCCAAAACAGCTGAAATTTGTGGATAACGATTTGGTAGATTTTTACGGCGAACTAGAGATTCTTCGAAAAAATATTCAGAGCGATATTGTTTGGCAGCACCTTCTGGAGTATTTGTCCAAAGAATTGTGAGACGATCAGGTTCCTGAAAAAATAAATCGAGCTTTTTGAAAGGAAAAAGAACGTTTCCGTTTCCGAAGGGATCGAGAGCTTTTATTTTTCGAAACGGATGAATTACTCAAAAAAATAGTTTTATTCAAAATTCCGGTTAATTTTGAGAAAAAAAGTAGATAAAAGTGCGTCGAACTTTCGAGAACTCAAAACAATATTATTTTTTCTGATTGACCTTTTTAAAAGTACTATGTTTTGAAAACTGAACTTCTTAACGTCATTCAACTCTCATGTGAAATATTCTAATTATTCGACTTCAGAACCATTTCACAAAAAAATAAATCTTGATCAGATTCTCTAGTTCTAAGTTCGTAGTACACCAAAAAACCACAATTTTTCCCACACTCTCACTAACCTCATTCTCCTTCAAAGTTTGATCACTTTTAACTTGTAAAATGACGGATTCATTTGGCGCCAAACATCCAGTCGGAGTTGTTGTTGCTCTTTTTTTATAAGTTTTACAAGAAAACGCGATCATATTTGTCGAACTATTCACCAATTTGATATGTTCAGTTCCATTTGACAAAACAATATTTTGAACTGATAGATTTGATTGTTTGCTAAGAGTTTGAGTTTCCGCCATTATTTTTTCCAGAAATAAGGTTTATTCAAAAAATTTCACGTATTTTTTCCAGATGTTATTTTTCACGTTCTTCAACATTTATCATTATTTTATGGGAGTTCTTGGTGTTTTTTTGAATTTGTTACTTTTACTGGTATCAATTTTCTTTTCACCATTGCAAATTAAAAAATATCGGATATTAATTGTGAACTTTGCAATTGCTGACATGGGGGCGGCATTTTTCACTCTTTTTGTTGAGCAAAGAATAATTCCAATCGGAAAATCAATGATTCATGTGTCATACGGATTTTGTCATTTGATATCAAAACTTGCTTGTTATGCCGGATATTCAATATTTCTTCATTTTTTCATGCATTCAATGTGGTCCCTTCTAATCTCTTTCACATATCGATATTATATTTTGGAATATGGAACACCTTCAAAATATCAAATAATTGCTGCGATCTTCTTTTTCTATATTCCATCTTTTTGCCAAGCTGTTAGTTTTATTTTCTCAGAAGGTGATGAGAATGAAATGATGACACTACTTCAACAGAATTTTCCAAATTATACATTTGATAAAACAATGGTAACTGGCAATCCAGATATGCTTGCTCCAGCTTCTCTATTCACAATTTTGCATATGACTGTTCCTATTTTTCCGATTTATCATATAATTCTCACTATGCGTTCAAAAATAATAAAGAAGTTAGAAACCACTACACAACATCTCCGTAAAGAAACTCGAAACCTTCATAAACAACTTCTGAAAGCCTTGACATATCAAGCATTTCTCCCTCTATTTTTTGTGATCAGCGTTATTATATTCTTTGTTCAACTTCTCGGTTTTTATTCCAATCCAGTTTTAGAATGTTTGATTTTCTCAATCCCTGCATTTATCCCAGTTTGTTCTGCATTGATCTCAATTACTCATATCAAACCATATCGGGATATTATTATCAGGTGGATTTTGATTATTTTCCGAAGAAAAGTTGCAACAAAGCAAGAAATGTTTACAGTATCATTTTCGTTGGGCAAAAAATCAACAGTAAATAGACAATCAGTTATTGCAGATTTTTGAATTAATAAATTGTTCTGCTTTTTTGCTGTGTTTTTCGGCAAGATGTTGCAAATTACACCCAAACACCCACCTGTACCAATTCGCACCATTCTATTGTTCTCACTGATGTGATTACGCACCTCAAAGAAGTTTGCCGCTGAATACAGTAACCCATAAGCCACGCCTTCACCGTCAAAGGGCAAGAAATACAAAATCGTCATTTTTGTTTTGTTTTGAGATTTTTGAATTTGTTGCACTTTCACGGGATGTTCTTAGATTGTGAGTGGGTGGGTGAGAGGAAATTAGGAAATGAGTGAGTTGAGTGAACGATGAGGGCTTTATATAGATCTGAAGAAGAAGCCATAGAAAATGAACAGGTGAGATGGGTTACTGTAGGTGATTTAAATATTTCAAAGTATGGTATGCCCTATATTGTTAATAAAATAAAATTTGAAATGACAAGATAACTTCAAAAGTTGGATTTAGACAATTCGCTCTAAAATACGATTTCAAAAGTTTAGCCTTTGAAAATAGTGATTCTGAATTTTTTACAAAATCGCGTTAGTTAACTTCTGGTTTCTGTTCATTGTCAGAATTTTCAAGTTGATAGGTATCTAACGTTTGGTTTTATACAAATTATTTGAATAGAAGTTCTATTTCATTAATTTTTTCTATCAATCAAAAAAATTGAATTCATTCTAACTTCACTAGACATTTCAACGTTAGATGTTGTCAGGCAGTGTTTTCGAAAAATTTTAATTTTTATCAAAAACGTGTGTTCCATTTTCACGCATGTCGTTCATTCATTTCTTATTCTGACAAATGTTGAAATATTGGTTTCTTCTAGCACTTTATTATTTGAAATTCGTAACTATATCAATATTAGCTGTGAATCCTTGTGACGCAATTGGAAAATCTAGTAAAAACTTGACCAATCAAACTTTTATATTTGTCGAAAACCAAGAAAAAGGTTCAATTGAAGATGAGCTACTTATAAGAACATTTTTCAAATGTTATGCAACTGGAGCAAATATTCATTATATTGTTATGCAAGGTTATCGAGTTGATAATCACAATGAATTTGGAGTTGTCAAAACTTCATTGAAAAATAATCAATTGAGTGAAAAAGAGCTTGGTGGGTATTTGGGTATTTTTGAAAGAATACTGTATGCATGTAGTCACCTTTTTTGATTGGCTAGAGAATTCCTAGAAACACCTGTCCCAAGCTACCGTATACCTTATTGTTTTCAGCTTCTAATGTGCAATTCATTGTCTCTCCAGCTCTTGATTCAATGTTTATGTTGAAATTAGTGAAATATGAATTATCTAAGTATCTTTCAATCGATCTCAAAAAATACGAATTTGTATCACTAGGAATTTGTGGAAAAGCAAATCATTGCTCAGTTTATCAAAGTAATTCAACACTTATTATTGATAGAACAGATTCACTACTTTATGGTTGGTTGAAAACTCAACGTTTCATTTGAAAAAATTACTCACTTTCAGAAAAGATAGCAGCTGCTATTGATAAAAAGAAAATAGTGGGAAACCAAGAGTTTCGGTATTTTCGAAGTAACATGTATGTTGAAAATAGCCATAAATTCAAAATTTATGGTTTTTTTTTCAGAAAACATTTAGAAAACGATTTGTCAGCGGTTGTAATGTTCAGTATGATTGAAACGTATTTCATGATTTTGGCCATTCTTTTATTGGGAACTCGGACTAAATTTTATATTTTAGAAGGTGAGTTGTGAAAATGGAGAATTCACAACAAGTTTTCAAATGTTGTTGTTAAAAAGTAGAACGATTCCGTGAATTTTAAAATATGCGATCGTTTCTTTTACTAAATTTTTGAAATTTTCTCGATTTCTGATCATTTTGATCCTTATTGTGCCATCTATTTTTTTCAGATTTCCATTTGAGACACCACCAAGAAGATTTCAATATCCCCGAAGATGATGATTCTGAAAATGAGGAGAATCAATTACCGTAATGACCCCTTATAATGTTTTTGTTAAAAATTTTTGAAACTGTTTTCTTTAAATAAACGTCTGACGTGTACTATTTCTCATTATTCATTTTTGCCAAAACCAAAATATCAATCATTTCTAATCTCAAATTCTAAAATAAAATGCAGCTATATGATTGGTTTGTCCTAATACTATTGTTCTTTATAATTCAAAAAACCAATACTTCATCAAAATTTTGCGATGCAATCGATAAATCACCTAACAATTTGACAAATCAAAATGTACTTTTTGTGCAACTTCAAGATGAATCACTATTAAAAATCGAAAGTGTTTTGAGAAATTTTTTCGAGTGTTATGCAATTGGAATGAATATTCAGAATATCACAATTGAGCAGAATCCAAATACAACAACATGTGAAATCGTGGAACCTTTGGGTGAAAAAATACGTGAGTTTTGGGATACATACAGTAACCCTCAAATATAGAGGGATTAGGAGAAGCAGCTGTTTGGATACCGTATCCTTTTTTGCAGAATCTAGCAATTTGGAATGGAAAATTATATTATCCCCATTTTTATTGATTTTGGATTGCTCACTCGAAAATATGATTGAGCAGATTGAAAAGGTTCTTCCAAACTCAAAAATTGGAACTAGTTTCGAATTTCTTGGAATTTGTGAATCAACAGAGGCATGCGATTTCATGAGCAATTATACGAAATATTACAAAAACAGAGTTATCAAGAAAAATAAACTTGCTTATGAAAACTTGGAACTTTTTATTGATGAGAAAAATGTATCTAGTAAATATATCCAACAGAAATATCACTATTTCAATCATTTTCCAAGAGTTGTGTGAGTTTTTTTGACAATATTTTTTGACCTTCTCACATAACATTTTTTAGACACCTCAGTCGATTTTGGGTGACAATTTTCACACTTTTCGCCTTGTTCTTTTTCACACTTTTGGGATTTTTCATTTGTATTTATTCGCTTTTGTCGTATGCTTTGATTGAAGAAGGTGAGCTGAGTTATGGGAAATCAGAAAGGCGGCTTATTTTGTTTTGTTTTAAAATTAGTTGAAACCACCTGACTTTTAGGAAGTCTAAGTGGAAGTTAGAAAAAAAACTATTGAATTTTTGTTCAGATTTTCAAACACGAAACGATGAACGCGAGAATCTTGCTCGAATAATCAATCAACAACCACAACCCGAGCCATTTATTTTCCCTGAAATTACTGATGTTACATCACAATCAGAAGTTATTCGAACTGACCAAACTCAAAGCACAACACGTAGTCCATTGAATGTTGAAACTACACAAATATCTGAACTAGTGAGTTAAAAATGAAGCGATGAGAACATTTTAGTTTTCAGATTTCAGGAACCACTATTGTCGAGGAGCAGTGATCAAGCATAAATTCACAAAAAAAGAAGATAATAAATTATTTTATTTTAACCCGTGTAAACTCCCGATTCCTGTATGCAAATCATACAAATCAATAATTGACTGCAACTGAATTTGCTCTCCGAATTTTCCTTCTTGTTGGAAACCTTCTCAATAATGCATTATTAACAACTGCCGACATTTGTGCTTGTTGCATTTGAGCGTCTTCAATTGCTCTTTGTTGAGCAGTTGCGAATTTTTCAACAATCATTGATATTGGGAATGCGAGTACAATAATTCCACAAATTGACGTTGAAGTTGCGACAAGTTTTCCGAGAGTTGTTACGGGTTTTGCGTCACCGTAGCCGACTGTTGCCATTGTAACACTGAAAACAATACGTTTAGAGAGATTTTTAAAGGTTTCTGAATTAAAATAGCTCGGAAAATTGAAGAATCAGTTTTCACAAGAAAAATACCAAAACTTACACACACCACCAGCAACCAGCTGGAATACTATAAAAATCAGTATGGGGTTCATCTTTCTCCAAATAATACATAATCGTACTGAAAAATACGATTCCAGTAATCAAGAACATACTCAACATGCTCAATTCTGTGATACTCGATTGCAAAGTGTGCCCAAATGTTTGAAGACTTGTTGAATATCTGGCAAGTTTGAAAACTCTTGCCATTCGAAGAACTCTCAAAACTCGAATCACAAGCATGGCTCCTGAAAAAATGAAAATATAGAAAGAGTGTCACTTTTGAAGTCGTTTTAGTTATTTTAAATCTATATTATTTTTCACATTCATAATGTTAGTTTACATTCCTAGAATTTATCATAACTTACCGTGGAGTATCAACCCAGTTTGAATATATCCTAAAGTTTTCTTTAACAGCAAAATCCTTTAATTTTTCTAAACAATATCTTACCTGTAAACTCTTTGAGGCGTGATTCGACACCAAATATTGGTAAACAAAGTTCCAGGTAAAATGGCAAAATAGTGGATAAATCAATAATATTTAAAGTTTTCTTTCAAAAATTGAAGTTTCCTTGGATATATCAAAAACCGTATTCCATATTCAAAAGTGAACCATCCGATGCAAATATATTCAAGGATTACAAGAGCCAAATTTGGATTATCTGTCGGCTTATAAACAAATCCATTTTGCGCATTGTTTTCCTCAGTTTGGAATTTGTTATTGTAAAAATCGTTTGCATGATGTTTTACATGCATTAAATGATATCCTGAAGCATTTGAAGGATCATCTTGGAATTCAGGCATTGATCCTAAAATAAGACCAACAACTGAAGCAAATACAAAAAATACAGAGATAATCGCGAAAATCGCAGCGATTATTGAAGATTGTGGGTCTTCCAAGAATCTCCAAAGAGTTAGACGAAGTGATGCGAAACAAGCACCATCAAAATCTGCCACGTAATCATCTTCATTGAATGATGAACCTGTTGGAAGTTGTTTGCATATTTCATTTGGAATTGAACAGCAAGCGGATAATTGATCGGTTCGAATTTTCCAGAATTCGAGTTCTTCTTTAAAACGTTCAACACATACATTTTGAGGTTTGTGGAGACTTCCGGTCACAAAAAAATCCATCACATGATCTGTTAGTTTTGTATTGCGTTCTAGATAATATTCACCACTGATTTCGTCGTAACCATCCAACATTTCTAGTCTAAAATGAGAAAATAAAAGAAAAATAAAATGAGCTGATAAAATAATTACATTTCTGAAAGTAAAATTTGAAAATTCCATTTTTTTTTAATAAAAAATTATTTTATGAAAAGTAAACTTTTGAATTTAGTCAATAAAAACGAACCTCTTCTCGTGTGTAGAATCCAATAATTCGTGCATTTTTGTCCATTCCGAAGTATAAAGTTCAGATCGAACAAAATACGATTTTCCGCCAACATTCAATCTCATGTAGGAATCTGCGTTCGTGCCTAAAATAAACTTTTTTTCAAATTGCGAAAAATCATTTTACTTTTAAAGAAGCGCGTGGCAGGCACATATCTTATTACATTTTTCTTTAAATTTATGAGATTGGATTACAGAAGCTCAATAGTTTGGAGCAAGAAAACATAGGTTTTTGAACCTTTTCTTGTTTCCGGAACGGATCAGAGTTCTTTTTTTTTTTATAACATAGCATATAACTTTTTAAAGTTCATAACACAAACCCTGATCAGTTTGTGTCATTGTTCGATGTCCTGAAATTGGAGGTGGTCGAAATGCGATGCGTCTTTCCATATTTGCCGATTTTTCAGCAGCTGCCGCGTTTTCCTCGGCTTGAAGACGCTGAAACGAAAAATGAAGAGTGAACAAGTAGATAGAAAAAAATATGATTAGGGTCCGACACAAATTCAATTCGATTTTTTCTATTTCATTTTTCTCGAGCGCAAAGCTTTCTTGTTTTTCCCAGGCTCATACATATTTTTGCGCTGCTCAAAAAAAAGCAACAAAAAATGGGGAAAAATCCTAAACTGAAAAATTTTGTGGCTGAACTAACTAACTGATACTGGAAATCTTATATTAGATAAAAAAGAAAAATGAAGATTAGTCGAGGATTTGCTTCTTTTTTTCGTAGACGAACACAAAAAAAATGAAAAATTGATCGTCCAAAAATTTATAGCAAACCGGAAATTCATGTGTCACTTGGTTTTTGAACCTATATTAGTAGAAAAAACATGGGGGAATTTTGAGTTTTATGGTGTTTTTAAAACGAAAGAAAAATTATGTATTTTTGCCTTTTATATCCAAAATTTTGAAAAAACTTTATTTTCAATTTGTGAATTATCAAGTTGATGAAATTTTTTCCAAACTTTCATGTAGTACAATAAAAATATTTTCAAAATTGCGATCTGCCACGTGGATCTTTTGAAAAGGTTTCATAGAAACAAAATCTTATTTTTTTAAAATAATCAAACGTTCTCTCTCTCTCTCAAGCTTTTAAAAATCATATCTCAAAATTCCCAAAGATTTCTCACATCAAAAATAGAGAACTCTTCGAATATTTTTTCAAGCCAGATACATTTTTACAAAGTAATATAGAATTACTACGTGGCAGTTTTCTTTTTTCTTTGCCTCCCCTTCAAAATTCCACATCATAGTCATGTTCTATGATGTACCAATTAAAAATCATCTCAAGGGATAAACCTCGAGTGTTTTTTCTTTCTAACAAAACGCCAGCCTTGTGAAAATTTTTACTAATTTTTTATCGAATAAAAAATTTTGTTCAAACTCTGAAGAATTCTCTACGTGAACTATGACGTGGCAATTTGGAATACACTCAAAAAAGCCACCTGGAAAAAATTCAACAAAAAAACTAGACATTTGCTCTTTTCAAACCTATAATTTTTCATTTTTTTTGAAAGAGAACAAAAATTTTCTAGCTTGAAAAAAGTAATAAAATTGAGGAATATGAGCATTTTCAATGCGAGGATATTTTTATGGAAAAAATCTTCGTTTTTTTGTCGTGTGATACAAAATTTGGAATTTGAAATTTTCAAAAAAAAAAAGAATATCCCGAGTTTACCTTCCAATAATGGGGTTCGCCATTACGACTTGCCGTCCTTGGTGAACATTTTGTATTAGAATAAAAATCAGTGAATCTAGATCTTACCTGTGAAGCGCAAGTTCGCTTCAATCTATATGATAACATATTTTGGTAGTGAGTGAGTTTGTTTTCACACAAAAACACACACAATTATGATTTTGGAAGCCAGCCGAAAAGACAGCGCGAAAAGAAAAGCCGATGAGTAGAATGGAAATAGTATACGAAATTGGAGAGACCGACCAAGATAAGATATGATTATTTTTGTGTTGTGTTGTTGAGCTCGCTGAATTGACTGACTGAATGACTAAAAATTTTAATAAAATCAGATGATATATACTATATTTAAGTGAAACATAGAAAATCAGACAAAAAAAGACAGGTGAAAAAAAATGTATTAGCTTCAGGGTATGTTTTTTATGACATAAAAAATGAAAAAAAATGAGATATGATGTTAATTGAAATCGAAATGAGAAGGTTCAAAATTTTTCTTTAGAGAAAAAATGACGTACTATTTTTCAGCTTTGACATTATTATAAAATTTTCGACTACTTCACCTAGGGGCGGTGCCCCTAGCTGAAACAGTCAGAAAATCCTCAAAAATCTGATCATATACCATCAAGTGTAATTCAAAGCTTCATCTTATGATTTAAACATAGTAATTTATAAACAACTTTCCTTTAACATCAATAGTAATTATGAATTAAAAACTTTACCCAATAATTTTCAATAAAGCTCAAATCTCACCTGTTAGTTTTGCCCCCCCCCCAAACCTCAAAATAAACTAACTTGACTGGTCCTTTCCGTGAAAAGTTGTTTATTTCTTCGAATGTCCTGTCCAAGCGGAACATCTTCTTTTTCGGAAGCCTGAAACTTCTACATTCTTTTTCTCAAAATCTTCGCCTATTCTTAAACTTACATCAGAAAATGGCAATTGTGGATTTTATGGGATCCCTGCATTCTGTGACTGTTGTCTCTAAAAAAATAAGAAAATTGAAAAAATGTACCAAATCACCCCATTAATAACACTTTCTGCGCTTTAAAAAAACCACTCAAAAACAGAAAAAAAAGCAAAAAATAAAAGTCGTGAAAAAAAAGAAAAAGAAAAACAACGATACTCCCCGTGCGCGTTGTTTAGCGTGTTTATTTTGTTGTTTTTTTGCAGGGTAGATGAGAGAGTGTGGGAAATGGAGAGAGGGTTAGAGAGAGAGATATATATATATGTTATTTATGTCAAAAGAAACAATATATTGATTGAACGTTTTTTTTTCGAACTGAATCATTTTTCTGGTTTTTTTTCAGCGCAGAAAGTGTTATTTATGGGGTGATTTGGTACATTTTTCAATTTTCTTATTTTTTCAGAGACAACCGTCACAGAATGTAGGGATCCCATAAAATCCACAATTGTCATTTTCTGATGTAAGTTGTGGTTTTTTTCAGCCGAAGATTTTGAGAAAAAGAATGTAGAAGTTTCAGGCTTTCTCGAAAAAGAAGATGTTCCGCTTGGACAGAACATTCGAAGAAATCAACAACTTTTCACGGAAAGGACCAGTCAAGTTAGTTTATTTTGAGGTTTGGGGGGGGGGGAGGAACAAAACTAACAGGTGAGATTTGAGCTTCATTGAAAAATATTGGGTAAAGTTTTTTGTTCATAATTACTGTTGATGTTAAAAGGAAAGTAGTTTATAAATAACTATGTTTAAATCATAAGATGAAGCTTTGAATTACACTTGATGGTATATGATCAGCTTCCAGATTTTATTGAAAAACAAACTATGAAATATTTCATAGGTAGATTAGTTTTTTCATAGTTTTATGCACGCGCGATTTCCAGTTTGTTTTGAATTTATTTATTTTTCTTTTATTATCCATGTCCTTTTTTAAAAGACAAGAGTGGGCGAGCGGACAGACAGATCACCATTTAATATATAAGAAAGATAGGAGCTGTTAGCTCCCAGGCGTAACAGTCTTCTTTTTCAAAAGACATAGTTTTTCTCTCACGTGAAAATTTTTCATCGAGCATTTCTAAGCAAATGGATGGTCATTTCTTGTGTCAGAAATGGTCAAGTGGGTAAATCACGTGTTTTTTGTTCAGAAGGTCCAGGATCGGATCCTTTTGGACGTTCGCGATGGTATGATTTTCGGAAAAAATGGGAAATGTCCAAAATTGCTACATTTCAAAAATGAGAACAGGGGGGACCCCATTGAAAAATGCTTCTTCCATCGAGACACCACCCAATCGGGATTTTATTAAAAAGGTAGATAGAAAAATCGCCAGACATGTTAGTAATTAATTTTCTGTTTCTTGAAAGATTCTAGGTAAAAAATTAATGAACTCATTTCAAAGTTCACCATTTTCTAAGAAAAAAACTCAAAAAAATAAGAAATTTGGAAGAGATTTTTAGTTTTTGTTGTGGGGAAAAAATACGAAGATTATCTGGAGTTTTCGTGATCGGCGAAAATATTATTTGGAGGATACAAAATTTCAGACGGTTTTTGAACACTTTTTATGGAGAAAGATTTTTGACTAATTATTCGTCAAGAAGTTGTGTTTTAAAAGTTGAATTCCAATAAGAAAATTTAAAATTCAAACTGAAAAAAAACGCATTCATAGAATAAAGTATAAAGAATCTTTGGTTTTCCGGTCTTTTTTCAAAATTCGTCATTTTTCATTAGAATTTCGAGGAATTCTCACATTTTTTTATTCTTAGAATGTTTTCAACAATAAATGAATCATCCAAGATTTTCATAAGAGTTCAAAGTTTCAAAAATTTGCTTCGGAAATTTTTGGAAATGTAGTCTTGAAATACTCGAAGGTCTCGATAATTAATAAGCAAATTTCCACAGTGCTATCTCACGTATTTTTGATTAAAGAAAGATCTGGAGCAAAATTGCATTTTTTCAAATATTTTATAATTTTTCAGTTTATTTTTTTCAGAAGGAATTCTAGGAATTAGAAAAATATATCATTCAGACTGCACTTTTCATTTTTGTATTTTTGAATACTAATCTTTGAGACGATTGAAATTATAGAGTTAATTTTCATTTCAACGTCAAAGCATAAAACTTTTTTTTCAAAACTTAAAACTACTTTTTTTTAAACATCTAAGTTTATGTCTCATTAACTTTCATCAAAAAATTCTTGACCAGAAACCACCTTATTAATAAAAAAAAAGAAAATGAAAACCTAATCTAATTTTCAAAAATCCTTGTGTTTTTCACGCAAGATAAAATTCCGGAAAGTGCTTCAGCAAAGTGCGCTGAGAGAACATAAATATATTTGAATTGAATGAAAAATAACAAGTGAAAAATATGAAATATTGTAGTCACATTGAAAATTTATAGCAAGAAAAAGCAGGAGTTCTAGCTAGCTAGCTAGAAAAAAGGGGTAGTATAAGATGATGAAGAAAAAGAAGCCACATTTATCTTTATATATGTTTTTTTCTTTTTTATTCAAAAGATTAGCACTTGTTGGTGAAAAAACTTTGACACCGGAAGGAAGTGTAGATCTTTGCAAATATTCACATTTTCAAAACAATACTCACCCCAAATTGCACAATTTTTCGAATTTGTCGAAACGAGTTTGTTCGCCGCTGTGATCGCTGATTTCTTGCCAACATTTTCTTTCCGAGCAATATGTATGCAGAAAAGTAAAATGAAGAAAACTGACTGGAAAACCTTTTTCTTCTTGTTGTAGTTAATCCTTTTTCACAAGAACCCTTGACGCAAATTGAAAAAAAAACTACTACATTTTTGAACATCAGGCACACTTTTTTATATAATACAATAAATTATTTTTTTGTTTTTTCAAATGTAGGATTTTGAAATTAAATACATCACAAAAATACATTAAAGATAAGTCATAATGAAGATTGTGGCGAAGTTGCAAGCATTTCAGCCGAATGAAAAATGCTTTTGTGTTTTTTGATAGAATCGATGGAATTTTCGATAAAGGGACGTTTTAGGGATTGTGGAATATCTTCTCGACGAAGAATCTATGAGAAAAAATGAAGATGTTTCGATAGTGAAAAAAATAATTACCTTAAGTTCCTTTCGTGTCATAGTAGCAGGAAGTTGGATAGTAAACGCACCGTTGTTCAAAGTATAGCTGAAAATATCAAAGCTTGGGTAAAATTACATTTCGAAGCTTAAAAATACCCTGGATTAGGTCCTTTTTTAAAAAAACATCAAATTCAGAAGAGTGTTAATTTTGACCAAAAAATACCTTGATCTCTGAAATCCGCCATCATTTATTCCGTTTCCATTTCCATTTTGTGTGGGCGACGATAAACTCGGTGACTGATTTTTGGGCGATGTTTGACATTCTGAAACATAACTCCATCATAATTCATTTCATTTTGCAATTCATTCTCTTCGTGTTCTTTTATCTGTTTTTCAAAACCACCGCCGCCTCATATTTTTCAATCACCGACCGACGAAAAAAAAGAAGGCTAATAAAAAGTGTAAGGTGACAAGACAACGATACGGACCATAAATTTGTCGAGTGTTTATTGCTTCGAGAAAAATGAGGTGTACCTACGAGATTTTTTCGAATCGAAAATCAAAAACATGGCTAATCTAGAAATCGATCTGCCTTTTTTTTTCGTGTACCGTGAAACAGTTGGGATGAAAAATGTATTCTAGATAAGCATGGGAAAATGGTAGAAGATTTTTAGTTCAAAATCTTTAAAGCTTACCTTGACTATGATGTGGTTGTTGACTGGCATGTTCATTTGTGTGTTTAAGTTGTCTTTCAATTTGATCCAAGGCTCTTCTTTTGGTATTAAGAGCACATAACGAGCAACTGAAAATGAAAAAAATGTACCGTAGAACTTATTCAGCAGGAAGGAGGAATTTCAAAAAGTTCAGAAATTACAGGGTTCGAAATGAAGCAAAAACACGATTTTTTAAGTTTTTACGAAATAATAAACCTTCTATAGAAGGTCTATAGACTTCTAGAAGCTTCGGGGCTTGGTGGAAATAAGACTAAATCAGTGATAAGAACCAAATTCTGAAAAATATAAAAATGTATTATACTAAAAACTTGAGAGTAGAAATAATGGAACGGAGTTGAGGGCTGGGAAAGTGAACTCAGTTGAGAGTAATGGAAAAGTTTGAGTTTCAAAATTTGATCTGAAGGTTTCACAAAGCCGCCGAGTTTTAGAAGCACCAGAAATCCTAAATTATGCAGTTTCAAAAACAAAATTCAAGCTTGACCCAGAGTCTCCAAGCCTCAAAAACTTTAAACTTACGGACAAGTTCGATAAGGACACTTTTGTTTATGTCCCTTTTTCGGTTGATTGAAAATTCCATGATTGGCACATAATTGACACATATATTGCTCCTTAGGCATTTTATTCTTAGTTTAAACAAGACTATGAGTACCAAGTCTTAGTTCAAGTTCAAGTTCGACCAAAATGTGGGCGTGGTTCTTATGACCAATCGCGTTTTGGAAACCGAACTTGTCATTATTCGAAGGCGTGGTTTGACAGCCACAGTAAGTTTTTTCGACAAAATATTCGGATCCGAAAATTTCTTCATGACATGAAAAGATTTTGATCCGCTGATCATCAAACAATGCACCATAAATATTCGAAGCCCACCAAAAAAGAGGAGGAAAAAGTGACACCTTGTCACAGGTTCATAAATCTGCCAACAAATGTTCATATTTTTTCCTCGTTGAGAAAAAAGAGACGCAGACATCGTTTTGCTAATTAATATTGGGCAATTTGCCAACTGCTTTTTTCACAAATCAAATTGAATTGCAAAGAGAGTTTGTGGTGTGGTATCGTAATAAATCTTCTGTTTTTTGTGGTTGTCGAGTCGAGCTTTATGAGATTTCGAGTTGGATTAAATTTGTTTTCTCGAGGGAGACAAAATGAATTGGTTAGGACAGGGGAATTGAATACGGTAGTTTGATGGAACGTTTTTAACATGAAGTGTAGTAGTGTGGGAAACTGCGAAAAAGTTGGAATGACATATTTTCAAAATGTAATCTGAAGAAAGTTGATTTTGGAAAAGTTCGAAACTTATGAAAAATTAATCAAAATTGATACAAAATATAGAAAAAACAATAAAGTTAAAATTAAATTGTATGCAAAAGTTCATTGCAGTGGTCGGAGACAATAAAAACTATATCTAGGAAATTTTCTGCTGGTTTGTTCATATTAAACTAGTATATTGAATTCAAGCTACGAAAAAATACCCTAATAATTTGAAGAATTATCATCTAGGTCCAACTTGAAATATTCAAAATAATTATTATCAAATATTCAGCCATATTTCTTGATACCAAAATAAAATGGCAATTTCAGATCTCTGAAGCGTTGTAAATCTTTCTAGATTATACAAAAACCAATTCTATGTACTTTAATCCCTTTCCGACTTCTTTTCAGTCCAAAATTCATTGAAAAATTCTGAAACTACAGTATTCATTTTTCACCGATTTTATATGACCTTGTTATATCGTTTTCCACTTGTCACCTTTTCTCGTTTCTTTCTCCACCTTTCCCAAATGTTTTTTCCCAATTGAAAATGGTCAATTTCCGACACGTTCCTTTTTCCTGCCTTTTTCTTGTGAGATATTTATATTCAAATTGACGACCAAACAAAACATTACGAATTTATTTCATTTCATTTCATTTTATTTGTTTGATGATTGATGGAAGCAAAAAACGATGAAGAAGAAGTTGGGAAAAAGTTCAAGGAAAAAGTTCCCCAAAAGATTTTGAAACAAAAAGTTTAGCACTTTTATGAAGTGAAAAATATGATAGAGATCTATAAATTATTGGTTTGAAAATGAGAAATGTTACAAATAATTGTAGATGTGAATAATTGTTGATCAAACTTTGAAAAGTTGTATTTCTTTGAGCAAAACACAATGAGTTAGGTGATCTTTCTGGTCAGACTTTGAAATTTCATGTAATGAGACAAAAAAAAAAGTTGTTATTATATCTCACAAGAAATCAAAAATTGAGTCTAGCGGAAGTGAAAAAATTTAGAATTTGAAATTTCATCCTGCAATAATTTGAAATTGGCTTCAATTGTAAGGTAAAAAGTAGAACACAAACATTTCAAAACACTATCAAAAATGAATTCAGTTTCTCAAATCTTATTCGAAACTTTTCTTAAAAATTAAAATAACCCCAATTCCAACATTCTGAAATCTGGAAGACTCGCATGTTTCAGAAAACATGTTTTTTTTCACGTTTTAATTTTTTTGATGAACGTGGCCTTTCGAAAAATATGTTGAATTTTTTTTATTTCTCGATTTGAAACCAGTTTTAATAAGTGAGTCTGTAGGAATGCTATCTACACAGGGTGTAAAAGACTACCATTAAAAAATTACGTACTTACTTCGCGAGCTACTGTGATCGAAATGGAAGCGGGAAACGAAAAATTCAAATGTTGCAAGCGCCGCACATGGTTTTGCAAGTGCGGCACACATTTGTGTTTTATCATTTTTTTTTCTGTTTCTCCCCTTTTCAAAGATTTTCAGCATTTCCAGCGAAATTAATCATTTTGATTCAGAAAAAAAACAATTGGAGGAGTTGCGGCGCCCTTGTGAAAGTCAACGAGAAATGGTTGGTGCTGGAATTGAATCGTTCTGGTCAATTAATCAACGATTGAACAAGGTCCTGTTTTTATCTGTAGTTTTCTGCAAAAAAAATGCCGTAGTTGTTATTTGATTTTTCAGAGAATTGTTTCGGAAGTTAGTGCGCAACATTTTGCAACAACCGGATGCATTTATAAACGCAGGAGATGGATGCGGGAAGATCGGAATGATCATATCATCAGGTCCTATTAATATATATATACGATGTGATTTGAATTCAAATGTGAAGAATCTGAAATTTGAGGACAACTTCTGTACGTTCTGGGTCAAATTTTAGAATATCATCGAGGTATGTTATATTTGCTCGACCACTTTTGGGATTTTTCATCAAATTTGTATAGTTGGTTTCAAATGATTCCGATTTATAATAAGAGTATGGGTGTTATTATTTAAAAAATTTTAGTATTGGAGATAATCTCGTGCTTTCCTAATATTTCGATTTCTATATCATTAGACCTAATCGGCTTTACTTTACTTTAAACTTTGCTTATATCTAAATTTTGTCTGAAAATAAATTTGATGCACTTTCAATTTTGTACTATGGAATTTCAAGATACGTAAATTTTTCTCTGAATTCAAAAAAATGTAGATTGAACTCTTTAGTTGCTCAATAATATTTTGCTTATGTCATCAAAATGAAATCATGAGTAATTAATTCAGAACTTTGAGATGCAAAAAAATTAATTTAAGTTGTAGCTACATATTATTCCAGACATCAAAGTCGAAATACCTAATTATAAATTTTTTATAGCAAAGAAAAACTCAATGATCATTTTTTTTTCTCCGGACTATGACTAATTCTAATTGTTTCGAAAATATTTATAATCTGAAATAATCTCTGTTTGTTATTCCCTTCATATGAAAATATCTCGAAAATAATAATAATTGAGATAGAAAGAGTTAATTAATTTTCAACAGGCAAAAAAAAAGTTGAAAATATATAATGATAAATCTTGTCTTCGCCTTTTTCCCAACAAAAAAAACTATACGTCATCATTTATTTTCAGTGGCCCCAACCAATTTTTTTGGGACAATTGTCAAAAGATTTTTCAGACTCGAAAAAAATATAAATTGTTTTTCACTCAACACAAAACCACACACATACTTACTCTCACATATTTTTTCTCGCATCGCAAAAAATCTGTTTCACATATGTATGTGTTGGGAAAAAGTCGTAAAATTTTGGAGCGAGATTTATGAGCAAAAAATCTGATAATTTTTCAACCCCAGCTTCTTCTTACAGTACCCCTTTTACATGTGTTTTTCAGCACATAAATTTGATTTTTGATGGGTTTTTTCTAGCCAATCTTCTTGCTGGCAATTGCTTTCTCTAGAAATTTTGAATTTTTTTTTTTGAAAAAAGCAGCGGTGTAAATCGAATTTAGACACAAAAGAGTATTTTTATGAAAAATCGCATACTTTGTTGTGAATTTTAAAAATAAATAAACAAACTATATGTACAAAATAAGTATAATAAAAAACAGCGATTAAGTGAAATTGAGAAAGTTCAGAGAGCTACTATGGAGAGTTTTTTTCACTACTTATCTATCAAAATTTCATTTTGAACTTCTTCAGAGATTGAAGCTGTTTACTAATTTTAATTATTTTTCTAACTTTTTTGTCACTTACAGCAGTCATAGTTTTTCTAACTTCTAGTACATGTTTTCCAGAAAAACCTAAATTATATCAAAGATCTTCTTCTTTTTGAGAAAATCTTTTAATTTCCTCTGCATATTTTTCTTTGTTGAGAGAATTTCGGGCGATTTGCGACGGGCTGTGACGTTTTTTTTTCTGAAATCTCCAAAGTTTAAAACGATGAGCTCAAAAATCTTCTTAAACTGAATTCAACCTTTTTTTTCGAAAATTACATAAAATTCTTATCCTCCTCATTATACTTTTAGTATTGAATATTCAATGAGTTCCAATTTTTAGTCTCGGAAAAAATCCCGGAAAAAATCAAATTTTGATTGACGTGTTTTTCTTACATTTTCATTTTTCGGGTTGATTTGACACATGTGTCCTTTTCTTATTAAAAAACTGAAAATGTCCCTTTTAGAAGAAGAAAATTGAGACTCAGAATAACCCAAATAAGAAATTGGATTTGCTCAGAATTTGCTCTGGTGTTGTGTTTTGCTCCAGATTATAATTTTTCTGAAACTCAGCTTTCGAATTTAATGGAATTTAAAATTTAAATGTTGTTTTGTTTTTTATCCGAAAATGATCGTTGAGCCTATTTTTCGCCCGACCAAAAAAATAATTAAAATTCGAGTCACATTTGAGAAGAAAACTTGTTATTTATTTGTTTATTTTTCTTCCGTCTCACTGTTTTTTGGTTATTCATTAGAAAATATGCTAATTTTATTCTAACAGAAGTGTAATTTTTCACATGATTTTTTGTGATGAGGCTGATTTTAAGCGTCATTTTTTGTCAGAGTCAGCGTCAACTTTTATAAATAAACAAAGTTTTGTTATTTTTCTTTTTTCGAGCTCCGTCAAAAACAATTAGAGAATAACAAAGAAAATAATAACATTTTGGGTCTTCTTTGTTCAAAAAGTTCCACTGAACTTTCTTATTTTCAATTTTTGTCTAGGCTGAAAATTAGAGATAAAAATCTGCTGAAAAATAAATAATTCGATTACTTTCCTGTTTTTTATTATAGTATCAGATATCAATGAAATATGATCTACAATGAAATATTTTTTTAGAAAATTTACAGGGTGGTCGCAAATTACGGACACAACGAGTTGTGAATGTTTTGGACCTTAGTTATATGTCTTAAACTATACATGTAAAAATATCGTCTCAGAACTTAGTTACTAGTATGGTTAACTTGAAATTCAAAAAAATTCTACCTCAATTTATCATGTTTCAGAATAGTTATATAGCTCCATTCAAGCAATTCGAAATCAGACAAAAACAGTTTTTGACACGGTGCTTTTTCAAAAAATTATTATTTTGCTTCGGAGTGATTTTACAAAAATAAAAATGAGAATATAACTTTAGAAATGATTTTAGGTTAATCAGGAGCATTTTTTGACCCTATTTCATGTAAATATTTATATCTTTATTATTCAGAACTCTGTCTATGTCCCACATTGTCGGGACAGGTTGGTTTTTGCCGAAAATCAGGATTTTGAGCTTAAAATCGATTCAAACCGCACATTTTTGTACATATAGAAATTTAAACTTGTTTTCACTGTTACTATACGCAATCACAACAAATATTACTTGAGTCCCTCATATATTTCGCAAAAAAATCGAATTTTTTCATTTTTGGGTCATTTTTTTATGATTTTTTCGATTTGAGCTATGTAATTCATCAGTCTGGAACATGACTGAAAGTAATTTTTGAAACTTTTCTATCTAAACTTTTTTAGTATATTATAGTACCTTTGAACCCACAGTAATACTATTCTAGGGTAGTATCTCCATTTGGTGAAATCGTGGTGATAATGTAAAAGTAGGGGCCGTGATTTTTTGAACAGCCACTTTTCACTTCAGCCTCATCTCATCACCTCCAATGATGCACATTGGAGTATTTCAAGTTTTTAGGTGAATTATTATCTATAAAGGAAATAATTTTGCCTCAGATTAAATTTCTAACTGATCTAGGACTTTTTCAATATCAAATTGAATTTGTGTCCGTAATTCGCGACCACCCTGTACTACTGAAAGTCAAATATTGTCAGAATTTAAGAACAAAGGCAATTATTTTTGGTCTATATTGAATTTATGGTTTTGTTTTGGCTCAAGTTGAAATATTTCTCTTTATTTCAAAAAATTCAATTTGTGTGTAGATTGATCTTGCTTTTATTCTTTTTTTTTCAAATTCGCTGTTTCTCATATAAAAGCTTACATTAATCTTGACGTTTGTGAAAACTAAAAAAGTTCAAAAATCCCGAACAGATTAGCTCTTTTTTGTTCTAAACAACTGGATAATCCCAAATATTCATATCACACATTATTTTTGTTGGATGACTTGTGCTAACTTGAATTATTTTATCTCATGGTTCTCATCGGGTTTTATGATCTCTGAAGTAATGAACATGTTTTTTAATTCTCGAAGTTTTGAACTTTGAAAAACTCGGATGTATTTTCAAAACTTCTGAATGAAATCTTTATAAAAGTTTGATTCATGTTGTTCAAAAATTTAAACTTGTTCCAGAAAACAAAACAAAGCACCCCTTTCTACACCCAAACCCTAGTAAGAATAGAAAACAATTCCTGAAAATGAAGGTGATCAAATTTTTTTGCTTGTTTTATTTACAACATGGATTACTCAGCCAACGCACTACATTCTTTTTTGGTATGAAGTCATTTTATTGTTCGTAGACAATGTTATGACGTGGAAAAGTTTAAGACTACTGTTCTGTTTTTTTAAGTTGGTATTAGGATTAGAGTGTTTTTGTTTTCATTGAAGTCTGGTGTATCAGAACTTTTATGGAAGGGGGATTTCCTGAAAATGACAGTCAAGAACTTTTTCGATGAACTCTCTGATTGATATTCTCAAGCTATAATTTCAAATTTGAAAAATATAGGTTGCCAGAACTTTTTGCTTGATGTTTCAGATATCATGATTTGTGTTATTTTTATTAATTTTTGTTTAAAAACTATTGAGGCCGAGTTGTGGGATACTATTTAATTTCAAAATTCGTAGTCAAAAATATTTTCGAAAATTTCTGAATGACGCTGATCGAACTTTGCAAAATTGTTCACTGGCCGACACTACATTTTTATAAAGTTTTGTATGAACTTCTGGGGATTTGCCCTTTTCGGTCTGCTACTTTATTTGCTTGATTTAGATCTTAGACATTTTGAAAAGTTCGAAGTTACTAAAAAGTTTGATAATATGTATTTCAACAAATTCTAGATGTCGTAGATTTAGATTTGAAAAAAAAAAACAGTGAGGAAATAATTATAAACTTGAAACTATTGAACAAATGATAAATGATGCAAAATATCAAATGTTACATTTTTGAAAAGTTTTCAATCTTTTTTCAAATGTGTCAGAACCTAACAATGATCTCTTGATTTAAAATCCACCCACTTATGTTTTGATCTTATACATATTTCCTCTTATGATTAATTAAAACTCCTTCGCATCTCCGCAAAAAAAGGAGAAGCAATTCATAAATGCGTCATAATTTTGATTCGATTATCAATATTTTATTTTGACCTCTTCAACTGTTATTTTTCTTTCGAATAATATTTTTCTCATTTACGAAAAAATAAATGTTCCAAAAATATTGGTCACAAGTGTTTTCATCTGCCAGGTTTCCTGTTTTTTTCTTTTCTAGTATATTTATTTTTGGATTTCATGTTAGATGTTATAACAGCACATGAAAAAAGGAAGTTGAAGTCCAATTCATATTTTATTATATCCTATCCTTGCTGCTCTTTTCAATCATTTGTCAGAGCAAAAAAAAGAGTCCAAAATATTTTATTATGTGCTCTAGTCCTACTAATGAGTATGAATCATTTCTTCTCTCTTTTTGTAAGTAGAAAAAAACACATTTCTGTAAATGACACCAACTACGCCTCTTCAATTTTTTGTGGTTTTTTTAGCATGGCGATTCAATTTGGAAGTACTTTTGATTATATATTGAAGATTTACAACTCTGGTGTTTGTCCTTGTACTTTTTTTGAAAAGAGGATAATTTTTGAGAAAAGAAGAGTACTCACGAATTAGTATATAATTAACAAAAATAAATTAGTTTTTTGGTGGTTTTGAAAGAGTTTCTTATGGTGAACTTTGAAATTTAAATGCACTAGATCTCGTTTTTCTGCAGAAATGAAATATTTCCGCTTAAGGCGTTTCTAGAAAATAATTAGATGATTCAAAATGGCTCAACTAGAGTATAGTAGATCACAGATTTATGAATGTAATCTGAACATTTTTGATGGGAGAAAACATTATGGGTCCTGCTTTTTTGCCAAAAATTGGTTTCGAAATAATAAAATTCTGGAAACTTCAAAATTTTTATAAATTCAAAAAATCAAAAATCTTTGTTGTATAAAACCAGAAGGTCTCCGCCGGCTAACGCCGGCTCCTCCTTCTGGATTGTCCCGGCTTCGCGCGTAGTTTTCGTTAGGTAAAACGTTTTTTTAAAACTGGTTTGGTTCTTGAAAACCGTGCCCATTGAAAAAAAGATGAAATTATGATTCCTGGGACGTAAAAAACGAACTAAATCTCCCCGCCACGTTCATTTATACGAATAACTTGCAGACATAGCTCATTCTGAAAACTGTAGAAGACGAAATTTTCCCTGAAATCGTCTAAGTTGTCATTTTGAAAATTTGAAAAAGATTTCCATGAAGTTTCAAAACAACTGGTTAAGAATCACTGTCTCAAGTTTTTAATTTTTTACTCCGAAAGGGACCTTTCAAGTTCGTAGGTTTTTTGGTACTGTAGATTTTAGGTTTTCGAAATTCAAAATTTGAGCTCGAAAAATATTTCTTTTTGCACTATTTTGCTGAAATCGTTTTTTCAATGGCTCTCATTTTTCCTATTTTTTCTGTTTGCAGCTGATTTTTCTAATTTTGAAGTTCAGAAAACAAAAATACAGAATTTACCGAATCCATACAGGAATTTTATAGAAAACTATTTGGAGCTGAATAGAATTTTTGGCTCTGAACGGAAAAAGAGAGGTTATGAAAAAAAGAGGGGTTGTCAAAAACTTGATTTTTCAAAAAGTAGCCTTTTTTCAGAATTTCGAGCCTAATCTGATCCTTGTGCTTGAATTTTATGAAAATGAAAATATTCCCACATTTGAGAGCATAAAGCATTCTGAACTCTCTTTTCGTTTAGAGCCGAAATTTTTAGGGGAAAAAGGAGGGGTTATGAAAAAAGGTGGGCTTTGATTTTTCATCCTGCTCAAAAGTAAGGTTCAGAATTGTGACCTAAATTTAGATGACGCTCAAAATTAAGAAAAAGTATTGTTTTCAAAACCTCTCTTTTCTGTAAAAACTCCTTTTTTCACGCCTTTTCTTTGAGACCTGACACGATTTTCAAGGTAGGACTAAAATCGATGGAATCAATGCAAAAAATGATGGGTTTAGAGACAAATTACTGAAAATATAAAGTCTAGCGATTTGGGGCAGTGGATTACATACTTTTAAACTCCTGTTTTTCTGTACATTCCTTTTTTCTTATTCAAATCCAAATTTTCTACGTCTCGTAAACCACAACATTTGGAGAAACTGTTCCAAAAAATCTATATCCAGTGAGCTAGAAAATGCAACAGTCAAAAGTTATCTTACATGTTTTTTTGTAAGATCTCTCTTTCTTATTTTCTGAATAAGCTTCTATGTTCAATCCGAACCTTTCAGAGCCGCAAAAGAGAAAATCAAAATACATAAGACTTTACTGCCTTTTGATTGTTTTCATTGAAATAGGAAATTTTCGGTTTTCTAGGCCATATCGGTTCTTTTCCAAGGCTCACAAAATTCTCGGATTGACAATAATTGTTTGGGCTTAACTATATTGATACTCCCAAACACATCAGAACTCACTATCAAAAATGCAAGCCAAAGCCTTTGCTTATCTTCTAGTAAAGGAAATTATTCAATATCTGAAAGTTCGAACAAATTATGAATTTATCTACAGTAATCTAACTCACTTTTTTCTATTCATTTTTTAAACCGATTAGGAATAGAGTAATAGCGAGAAATGATTAAAAATGTCCCGCTTTGAATGAAATGGAAAGATCAGATAAGGACGTGACCTAGCCATTTTTTCCGATTAAAAACGTGTTCATTCTTTTCTACACGGAAAAAGTTTTGATTTTTCACGTGAAAACTTGCGCACTTTTGAAAGATTTCGAATATCGTGCATCATCTACTAAGAATTTGGAACACGTTGGTCCAAGTCTCATTCAAAACGGTTGTCTAGAAATTGAGTTACGGTCGGCGACACATTTTTATTTTCAAAAATACATTGAATTTCGGGAGTTTTTTCAGTTAAAAGTTTCTCCGCGCACTACAACAAAAAATTTTAAAATTTCATAATGTTCTGCATCATGCTGCAACTATTTAGAAACTTTTCTTTTTTTAACCAAAGCTTTTCATGAAGTAGAAAAAAAGTTGGTCCATCGGACATACGCACCTTTTAAAAAGCAGTTTCCAATTAGTATATAGTAGATATTAAAATTATGCTAATAATTCCGATTTTCCGACGATTTTCTGAATTTTCGACCATTTTCTTCAGACTGAATAAAAAATGAATGTTATTTTTAACTCCTTCGCAAATGTGTTCTCATCCCAATATAATCCAAATATCTCTTCGTTTTCAGCTCAACGTAGCCGTGAATTCCATACATATTCCACTTTTTCTTCAGAGCAGAGCAAAAAACTAAGCCCCGCCTATATTTTCCAACAAGACGAGATCATTCAAAAAGTTGAATGAAACGAGATCCGTCAAGTGTTTATTTTTACTCAAACTCATTTATCTAGTACATGAAGTGGGCGTGGCTTTTGAAAGTAAAATATTTCCTTTTTTGCATTCGATGTGCACAAAGTTCTATCATTTTTGGCTGGCTCTTAAATTATTAGCTGTGAGCAAAACTAATTTTAGGCGGCGGAAACTTTTTTTTCAAAATCTTGTGTTAATTAAATTGACCAAACTTCCTCTTCCTACTGAGTTTTGCCCATCAAAAGTTTCAATTTGTGTTTTGCGCTTTCTGAGAATTTCTATCAATTTTAAATGACACTATTAGGGTCCCCAGAAAATGTAGAGTTCAAAATAACATGAAGTCAAAAGTATACAAATACGTCTTCTATGAACTTCCGAGGTTCTCAAAAAATGTTCCTGTTTGGCACAAAGTAATTATTGTTCCAAGAAATTCCAAAATTTAATAGTGGGCTCATTTATTTTTAGATTTATTCATCATTTCTAGAGTCTAGAAAATACTTCCATATTCACCTAAAATTAATTGCGATTAACTCATGTGTAAAAAAAGAGTTGCATCTGAAGTTCCCTGGTTTCCAGTCATTATTTCCTTCTTACAATTTTCCTATTATTTGTTTTCTGTTGTTTTTTCTTCTGTTGTGTTATTTCATTTTTTATTCTTCTTGAGCTCGATCGAAAAAAAGTGGGCGGTCTAATTATTTTTTGTGCTCTCATTCTTATTCATTTTGCGGGGCGAACACCACCCGAAAAATATAATTTTTGTTCGTTAAAAAACGAACCAAAATTTTATACGATGATGATGATTATGATTTTTACGATTCCCGTCCGAAATTTGTTGGGAGCGAAATTGAGAATTGATTTTTTGTTGTATTTTTTCGCTACTTCTTTTTTGTGAAAACAAAAAATAATTGGAAAATGCTCAATTTTCAGAATGAACAACAGTTCTTTGGTAGTTGAGATGGATGGTGAAGGCGAATCGGCTGATCACTATATTTTACCATTGATTTCACTTTTTGGCTTGACAGGAAATGTTATATCGCTTGTCACTATTTTTCATTCACGTTTGAGAAGAGTTAGTTTATTTTATTTTTAGTTGCGGGGGAGATAGAAGAACAATTTCAATAAAACTAAGTAAAGTGTACATTTTTGATTCCTGCCAGGACTGGTCGGAATCGGAATATCGGAATTCCGAAATTCCGAAAATCGACGTTTTTTCGGAAGTTTAGTTTAGTCGGAAGCACTTCCGAAAGAAAAACTCGGAATTGCTTGAATTCCGACTCTCGTTCCGACTTTTTATTCATTCCGACTTTTTTGTCGGAATCACTTTCGAAAAATTTAAGAATATCGGAATATATGCTTTTATAAAGAAAACTTTATTTTAAGGCTGAAATGATGGTGAAAAATGTCTTAATAATCGATAATAGACACAAATTTGTTGTCTTTCATAAACTAAAGAACAAGATTCACTTTTTCGCAACTATTTTCACTATTATTGTTCTGATAACTCATCGAAAAATCTCGTTTTTCACTTTTTTCTGCGTATTAGGACTTCCGAATTTCTTTCGAAATTCCGAAAAAAAAGTCGGAAGAAAAAATCGGAATTCCGAACTATCGAACAATTATTCGGAATAAAAAGTCGGAATGCCGAAATTCCGAAAATAAAATCGGGAGTGAAAATGGGACTTCCGAAATTCCGAAAGGTCAATTCCGACCAGCCCTGATTCCTGGGACGCATATAAAAGCGCATTTTCTTGAGAAAATCCCTAATCCCGTCCGAGAGCTCACTATCAGTGCAGTCAAAAATCAAAAAATTGATTAATTTTTAATTTTGAGGAAGTCACGAAGTTCTAATTATGACGTGTGGGAAAACGTGACAAATATGTATGTGTCAAGAAACTTAATTTTGTTTTGTTGAATTTTGTTGGCAAACTAAAGAATAAAAAAAAACTAGGAAAGTTGTTTAACTTTTTCTCAAATTTTTTTTAGTTTTGAGGTTTTTTCAAAATTCAGAAAAATAGTTAAAAAATTAATAAAATATACATGTCATTTCATATTTCAGGTTTCTGCCAACATTTATCTGATCGTCTTGACTTTGGCTGACAGTGCTTTTCTCACAGCAGTTCTTGGAGTGTTTTTCAGAGTGAGTTTATCTTCAACACTATTTACCCTATCCTCATCATTTTTCAGATCGGTTACAAAGCCTATGAATATTGTGTCGCCGTTGAATACATCCTTGCTGTTTCAAACTATATTTCAAGTTGGTCCACAGCTGCTCTCACCATTGAAAGATATCTTGCAATTGCGCATCCATTAACACATATGAAATATGCTCATGTGGATCGAGCCAAAGTTATTCTGTGTTGGATTCCCATCCCATTTATGATACATTTTATTCAGTTCTATATCTTGGTACCGGCTGATGAGGGAAGAAAATGTGATTTGCGACCAGGAAATTATCAGGTGAGCTAGAAGATATTTTTTGTAATGAGTAAGAGGAAAATCACACGGTTTTATAGTTTTTGGGAAAGAAATTGTAGTTGATACGTTTGCAAGAAAAAGTAGAAAAAGAAAAAAGTGTTCCAAAAATAATTGAGGAAAATGTTGATTGTGACGTGGAAAAGATCAAAAGTTTTAGAATATATTTTGCAAAAATGTATATTTAACTCAACTTTTTGAAATGATTCCAGGTGTTCATCCAAGTTTTCGACACAATTCTTTGCTATATCCTTCCATGTGCTATTATTGTTGTTCTCAATATTCTTGTCGCAACTCAAGTCAAAAAATCACAAGAACATTTCAAAGAAGACGAGGGAAAAAATGTATCTCGCCGAACTGGTGGATCATCAAGTGCTTCTGGAACATGGACACGAATTTTATGGGTTATGCCACTACTTTTTGTACTTTTGAACTCGCCATATTATGCGTTTGCTCTTTTTGAGATCATGTTCCCTGAAGAAAAACCATTGAGTTATAAGATTATTTACAATGCGTCGCATTATTTGTATTATTTGAATTTTGCAATTGATGTTTTGGTTTATGCTTTTTCCAGGTAATTGTATAGTTTTTTTATTGGAAAGTTCAAAGTTTTTTTTTTCAGCGCAAACTTCCGTAAAACCGCTGTAATTGCTTGGAAACGCATACTTTGTCCTGGTTATGTTGAACGACAAAAAGGAAAGGTTAGACATTTTTTTGACATGAATCTAGATATTTACGGAAATGTATTTTTCTTTTTTGTTGAAAGAAAATGTACTTGACAAGAAAAGGTTGAAAAATACATAATTTTTTTTTTTGAAAAGGGCATTTCAAAAAAATATTTACTGAAAATGTAGTTTGTACGAGCTAATGAATGAGTACGTCAGCAAAAAACTGAAAACAATTTTAAAAATTCTCCGAATTCTGGGATTTTTTTTTTTTGCAAAATATAGGGGAATGAACATTGAACACATTTGAAAAATTCAGAGTACTAATTTCCAAATTTCAAAATTTCTCAAAAAGGGAAGTTTTTCCAGAGTTGGTATTAAAGATTTCAAAAGCCTAGGTATGGCTGTGAAGATTCAAAATTGGGGAAAAATAATGTGATTTTTTTTTGTGGAAAATCAAGTTCTCCCATTCCAAAAATATCTCAAAATATGACTTTTTCAGACCAAAATTTTCATGAGATCAAAAACCAGTTCTCCAAAATAAATTTCAAAATGTTTTTACGCAAGCAAAATTTGCACCTGTTTTCCGCGTAAAACTATGATAGTTCAAAACCCAAAAATTTTGCAGACATTCAAAAGTCTAGTTCACAATTCAGCGGGGCCAATAATGCGGCTACCAGCAAACGTATGTTGAAACAAAAATGATTCTACATAGTCTAGTGTACAAAATTATACTGTAGTAGTCAATTAATTGATCACTGTTGTTTTTTTTCGTGTTCCTCCATTCACCTAACCCCTCGTATTCTGGAATGTGTGAACTTTTTTCTCACCATTGAGACATCTGAATTTCAACTAAATATTTATAGGTTCTGATAACTGATCAAACTTCTCGTTATTCCTACCGTATGGCTTCGGAATTTCGAACTTCTCGCCACGCCACAACAACTACAGTACCTCTTCTAACTGAAATTCAAGTAAAATCTGTCGATGCGACGCCAATTTGAATTAATTTCTTTTTGATAATGTTTAAAATCTTGAAACGGGTATAACAATAAAATTCTGTTTATTTATTAATTTGTTAATTATTTTTAATTAATATAGCGAGAGAGAGAGAGAGAGAGAGAGAGAGAAATCCCATGAAGGCCCGTAGAAATATTAAAATACTTTGGTCAAGTTAAAAAGAAATTATGCTGGAGCGATTCCCAAATATTTTGCTGTGAACACTCGAACAATCGATGTCAAATGATCAATGGTTGGCCAATGGAGCGCATTTGCATTATCTGATGGTCGATGCCAGACTTGTGGAAATGGAACTGTGATCAAGTGAAGGATCGGGACACCTGAAGAAATTTGAAGTTAAGAAAATTGAATATGGATAAATCCAGAAAAGAAACTACCTCTTTTCAAAAATGGAACATGATCATCTTCCACTTGATTGAAAGACAATTGTTTATTGAAAATATTGCGGTTCAGCGATTTGAGACAGCCATTTGAGCGAAGTTGAGATTCTGAAAATAAATGAAGCTTGTTTTTGTTTTGACTAATTTTTGGTTTGTGATTTTTGAGAAAATGTGGGGTTTGAGTTTTTGAACAGATTTCAGAACTTACAAATAAAGTTCTAATATAAAAACCAGAACATTCGGCCGACTTTGACCTCAAATTATTTTTTTCTTTCCGATTTCAAAAAAAACAATTTTTCCAAGATTAGCATAAGTAATTCTTTTTTCCCGCCGTCTTAAAAGATAATTGTTTTTCTTTTCTAAATTAGCATGAACATAAAACTAAAAAGTTTCCGGTATAACAGGAAATGAGAAAAAGAAATCAAGAAAAGCGTGACCTTTTCATGATTTATTTCAAGACAAAACTTTTCTAAGGGAAAACAAATACTCACCAACATCAGCCAATTGTCCAAAAAGTTCAGTGGCACCCATTCCAACAGTATTTCCAATTTGTGGATTTGAAGCGCCAAGAAGATCCAAAAGTGTCAAAACATCAATTCGATCAATTTCTTTGCTCAACTCGAAATTATTAAATGAGCTACTCGATGGATACCATTTTTGTTCCCATTTTTGTGCCAAATGTCGACTTCCGTATAATGAATCAGTTGATGTCCATTCACGAAAAGCTTCTTCACCATCAAAGAAAATTAATTGAAAACCAATATTTTGTGCAACTCTTTTATACATATATGGTGCAAGTGTTTGTGCAATATCCATCATCATTGCACAAGGAACTGCTGAATCTGTTGCTGCAATCATAACTTGGCCTGGTATAATTTTTGAATCATAATGACAGGCAAGAACAAATCGACGAGGAGCAGATTCATCAAAAGTTGCGATGAGATTTCGAAAATTGCGAGTTCCGAGTGGAGTTGAATCTTGGAATGTATCCCATTCAGTGGAGAATCCGAGGTTCGCCAAAAATGACTCGATGTACTACAAAAAAAAATAAAGGTTGTGGGAATTTCTATAAAATGAAAGCACGTGAAAAAAAAGATTTTTTAAATGGTATCTTTTGAGGGTTATTTTTCATTTCAAATTTTTTTGAGAGCTAAAATTCCGACAAAAAATAAAACCTCTAAAAATGCAAAAAATAAGGTAAGCGTCCATTTCAATGAGAAAAATTTATTCAAATAATCAGAATTGAATTAGGTCTGAACATTTATAATAATCAGATCTGGCTACCCTCAAAAAACTCACATTTCCCACAATTTTATGCTGTGGTGTATCAACAATTCTTGGCACCATCAACGGCTTCAAAATCTCTTTAAACCTCGTCTGATTCGTAAAATCTCGACACAATCTCAACGTCGACGAATCCGGCAAAATCGATAGCTGATGTTGTCGTTGATTTGTTCGCCATTGTCCCCAAGCACTTGTTGTACATATCAAAACACCAAGTATCACCGCCAAACCCATCGCCAAAAATATCACCGGTTTCCAGTGTATTCGAATTACCTATAGAATCGGGGTTTTTTTTTGGAAAACATGGGAGAATTTGTTGTCAAATCAATAAAATATTTTTTTTTTCAAAAAGAAGCAGAGAACAAATATTAAACAGAATGATGTGAGACCGGAAAAAACAAACAGATCCGTCCGCATTCAAAATGCACATTTTTTGATATGCAAGATATTTCAGTTTTTTTTGGAAAAAATAATGAATCTCAAATTTCATTACACAAAAAATAATATGAAAATTTTGGAAAAAGAAAGAAATGACTAAAAAATTTGGTGGGAACCGGGAAATGAATAATTTTTCGAGAGAATAATGGAAAATTCTAAGCGAAAAATAATTTTCTATGAATTATTGAAAATTAGAAAACATGTATTTTTGGCTACGAAAATTTGTCATGGGATTTGGGAGAAATTATGTTTTTGGAAAGATTTTGGAAAACAAAAAAAATATTCAACATTTCAGAAAACATTAGGATTCCAAATAAAATTCAAACTTGATTTCAGCTTTTCCAGAAATCAGAGATTTTTTCTAAAAGTTTGCTAGAGAAAATCTTTGGATCAGAAAAATTTGACCGATCAATTTTTCTGCTGCAAGAAATAACGTTTTTGTTGAAAATTGAACAAGATTTATAACCACAAAATTTATATGTGAAGAAAAACTCTCAGATTTCTAAGCATTCAAATTTTTATATCAAAAATTCAGAAAATTTTACTTTCAATAATCAACATTAACTTTCAGCTATTTATTTGTTCTAACTTTCCTCTCAAATCAAAAATATTCAAAATTCAGACATCTCAACTTGTCTAGTGCACCAAACATTTTCAAAAAAAAAAAAAAAATCAAATCAAATTTTCTCGAAAATTTTTTTTTTGAGAAAACAAGCTATTTTTAGGTGACTTTAAAAAGATTACTTGGGATTTTCTGAATTCATGTAGTTCAAAATAGAACGAAACAATTCTAGCCTATACAAAACTTCTCTATTTTTAGCCAAAAAAAAAACATTCGAACAACAATAAAAAAAGTATAATAATAATAATATAATATAAATACAAAAACGGCGTCTATTTGTATTTATTCAAAAAAAAGTCGAGCGTGCGCAGCTCGTCTTTGACCTGACATTTTTGTGTGAAAAACGCGAGATGAAAAATCAGGTTCTTTCTCTGTTTTTAGTGAACAGGCAGGAAAAAGTTCATGTGTCAGATGAAAAATATGTATACTTTTTTTGGAAAAAAAAAAGTTTTAGAGTAAAGAAATTCTAATTAAAATTCGTTTCCTTTTTTTTTTTGGAGAAAAAAGATGTTTGGAATTCAAAATTTACTATTTTTACGAACTCAATAAAAATTCAATAGCGAAAAAAATTTTAATTGGGCAGAAAACACCAACCTGCATCCGTTTCGTTTCGAAAAATCGCTTCAGGACCCGTTTTTTGCCTGAAACATGGATAAATTCTTATCATTTCACAAAATGAAGTCAAGAAAAAAAAGTGAAAAGAGATGAGATATCAGAAAAGTGAAAACCTTGGATTCCAAAAAAACAACAAGAAAAGAAGAAAATGTTATTAAAATTCAGGAAAAAAAAACAAAAATCAACAAGACCTGTTTCGAAAAACAAAAAAAAATGAGATAACTAAAAACTTTCTAATAATCCTAGAAGAAAAACAGGCGGGAAAATTACTAAAAATTAAATTGTTTTCAAAAAAAAAGAAGATTTTAGGCAGAAGCATGTCTTCTGAATCCAAATAATCGTCCTGAGTATCGTTTGAGCATTGAGGAATCGTCTGGGCTATTTTGTTTTTGTTCTTCCTAGAAAAAATAGTGATGAAAACAAAAATGTATGAATTTTGGATTGATGTGAATAAAAAATCGATTGTGTACATGTGAAACAAATACGATTATTGAAAAAATATGCGAAAATCGAATCAAGCGAGATTAAATTGTTTAAATAAATAAATATATATATTTTAGACTTACTTGTTGTGACAAATAAAGAGCTCTGCGTCTAAATTCTTTGGCCGGATCATCGTATTGTGAATAATATTCAATCATTGGGCGAACATCTTCGGGGTCCGATAAATGAATGGCTGAAAAACACAACTACTTAAAATTGATGGGATGGCTTGTTAGCTACTTAAGGATAATGGGAAAACCCCATTAGAATGTGGATTTTTCTAATTATTAGAAAAATAGACTCGCGCAGTGTTTTCGAAAATCAAAAAATTTTTGAACTTGAATTTTGAGAACAAGTTGTGACCATTGAAATTTAAAATGTATATTTTTAGCCAAATTTTTGAAAGAAAATTGCGATTCCGGAACTATAATATAAAAAAGTTCCAATCCAATGCAAAAATCCACTTGGTAAAATATATAAAAAATGAAAATTTCATGAATATTTGTCGTCAAAGTCGAGCCATTTTCTATAGCAACAGTTTTTGCCGAAAATTTACTTTATAAAACGGATAGTGTGAGAAATTTTTTGGGGTCTAGAAAAAAGCTGCTATCCTGTGGCTTCAAGAAAAATGAATCTAAACTCGGGAAAAATGCGGCGCCTTTTTTAGCACCGAGGCGACAAAAATTGTCGAGGAGTTTTGGCCGCCCCGGTGCTAAAAAGGTGCCGAAATTACGGCACCTTTTTAGCGCCGAGGCGACATTTTCATGAAAAATCCATTATTTTACCATACAAATGACTCTTGTTCTCTTTTCATCGAAATTTTCCGCACTAAAAATGTAGCAAGCGTGTCCGAGTGGATAAGAGAATGGGTTGTCATTTTTTTGACCCAAGTTCGATGCCCCCTTCACGCACCTTTTTTTATTTTTTTCGTCTCACTGGCGCACCATTTTAGCGCCGGTGCGTCTCTTCGCGCGCCGTTTTAGCGCCGGTGCGTTCTCTCTGCGCACCTTTTTAGCGCCGAGGCGAGAGCACTTCCCGCCTTGGCGCCCCAGAATGTCGCCTTAGCGCCCCAGGATGTCGCCTTGGTGCCGTATTTTTCCCGAGAAATTTATTATAAATAATTACTTTTTAAAAACGTCCTTCACAATCCTCAAACACTTACTCTTCAACAATTCAGCCAAATCAACCAATGTTGTATCTTCCATATTTCCACGCCATTCAGGTATTCTTAACAAATTTTCCGGATTCAATTGTCCCGATTTTGGATCGAAATCGATGAAAATAACTTTTGACAAATCGCGATTCAATTTCGACAAATCTTTCACGTGATGTCCATTCATATATTTTGTACAATCTCTGAATAATCTGTACATAATTCGTTGTTTTGGATCGAAACTATCAACAACTGGAGCAGCAGTCATTAATGATTCTGATGAATAAATAACAACTTCGAAATTTGGATATCCAATTACATCCAAGAAATAATCAAGTGCTGGACGCTTCAAAAATCGATAACCTGTTTTATAGGTCCATTCGGGATGCACAAGAATATTCTTAAGTTCAATGACGATTGTATATTTTGGTTGATGATATGGAGCTGGAAGAGGATCAGGAAGAAGCATTTCACGAGCAGGTTCAACGACATACTGAAAAATTTGCATGTATTTTTTGAAGAAATTATTTTTATCAAGTTTCAAAACAACTCACATCTCTCCAAAGTTTGAAACTATTAACGATTCTGTAGAAAGGCGCCAAAATTGATCCGCTGAACTCGTCTTGAATAACATTTCCAGCTTCATCTCTCTTTGCTCGACCATAATACACACAAAATGCAATGAGACCGATAATTGATCCACCAGTGATAACAAAACCACCAATTCTGGTATTTCTCTCCATTTTTTGTCGTCGTTTTTCGACTTCTTCTGAATGATTTGGATCATCGTTTCCTCCTGATGATGAAGAATTTGAATTGGAATTCAATTTAGCTGCAGTCTCTTCTAATTTTCCTAGTGAATCTTTGAGACTTGAGAATGCATCATCTTTTGGAGATTCTTTCGGTACATCCGAAGAAAGTACAACTTCTGGATTGACAATTTCCGGCGGCACAATTTTCTCCACAATTTCCGGCTCTTTTTCAATTTTTATCGCTTCATTAGTTGCTTCAGGAACTCGCAATGGCGCAAAAACATTTCCATGCTGTAGAAAATTACGTCATTTTCAGATATGTTCAGAAAAATAGAAAACTCACATTGACAGCAACTATTGGAACTTGTCGAACTCGAGATGGATCAGCAAATGGATTTCGAACAGCAGATGGGCCTAAAAGTGATTTGAACTCGTCGGAACTGAAGAATCTGGCGATCAACTGGTTTTTTCGACTTGTTGTTAGACGCGTTAAACTGTTAAGTTTACTCAGCGACATTTTTGTTACCCTGGAAAATCAATTATTATGAAAAAACTCGAGAAAGTCACGATTTTTATCACGAAAAGCCGAGAAAAAGAAATTAAAAAATTTCGAACGTTCTGTTGAAATTTACGATAAACAACACGCATATGCAAATAAACGGAGCGTCGTTGCAAGGTTTACGTGGGTTTTTCAAAATTCACATTTTTTTTTCGTTTTTTGTTAGTTTTTTATTTTATTTTTTTTGCAGTTTCTTTTTCTAAAAAAGTAAGATTTCCTTTAAGAATAAAGTTCATTCTTTGAAAGGTCGTTCTCGCTATAGCGACTAAAATCAGCTGCAATTGCAATAAATGTTTATTTTAACTCGTAAATATAAATGTGATGTCGAGTCAGAATATCTGAAAACTAACTAAATATAAATTGTTTCTTTCATTTTCAAAAGGTAAAAATGTTTATTATTATAATTTTCATTGTTTTCTCATTTGTTAAATGCGAAATTATCACCGGAATAAACAAAACGGCGACCAATGATGATCACACAGGCTATTTTGTAGAAGTAACGTAACTATCTCATCTAAATAGTTTAAAATTGTTTTGATAATTTAGGTGACTGTAGAACCTTTAACATATAAAAACTCATACGTATTCTATATAATAGTTATACTCTTCACAATAACTGCATTTACTTCAACTTTAACAAATTTATTGTTTTTAATTTTATCAAAATTCACTTGGAAAGTGTTGAAAGAGGTCAATAAGTTCTGATCAGAAACTGAATCAAATCTGAATTGATATTATTTCAGATGAATTTTTTCTGGATACTTTTACAATTATTGATAGCTGTATCCATATTATCAATTTTAAATTTAACTGTGAATGTTCCAGTCACTTTATTTTCTTTGTTAACAACTGAATTTGTGAAATCGGAAGTATTTGTTATTAGTTCTTATGTAATTGATTTTTGTAACTATGCGATTCTATTCGCTAATTTAGTGATTGCAATACAACGAGGAACTGTATTTTTATTTCCTCAAAGATATGATTTGTTGTTTAAAACGTGAGTGATATAACAAAGTGATATCATAATACATAATTTATATCTTGATCTTCTCTCTTTCTCAGATCAATTATGGTTATTTGGATATCTCTGATTTGGGCAATCCCTATGATTATAGTTTGCTTCATGTATTATAATGAATGCAGCTACGAATATATTACAAAGTTATCACATTATTCATTACGTTGTGCAAATTCTACGAGAAATCCCAAAATTATATCATTTGTAGGTGCTTCATTTTACTCATTTTTAAAAGTTAAAATAATGTTTATAGTTTGAAATCCTTATCCAAATTCTGGTCCCACTTATCAATCTAACAATTTATGTTTTAATTATTATTAAAATATTCGTTGCAAAACAATCAAATATCAACAAGAAAGAAATGAGTGTTTTAAAACAAGCAATCACCATTTTCATGATCTTCCAGGTTTTGTTTGTTTAGAAAAATAAATCGTAGATTTTATCGAATTGTAAATTTCCAGATATCTTCTACACTTTTTTATATGTGTCTAAATATATCTTTCAATTTAGAGATGGCATTTGTCTTCAAAAGACTTCTTAACGCGGTAATTCATCTTTTTGTTACACCGCAAAACGTTTTCCAGATTTTACTGATTGCTGGAACTGCCACTCCATGCTATTTCTTTTTCACATCTCCTGATATCAAAAAATTATTCACGAAAAAAGTCTCGGTTCATAGTTCAAACATGTTTAATTCGAGAAGAATTTCAGTTCGAGCATCACACTGATATACATACAAATAAACAAATTAGGAACAATAAAACATTAAAAACTGATGAAGTTTAGTTACTATGAAGTTTTCTTTTGTCAGCTCTCTGCTTCTGCACAATTTTGACACCATTTGCATTCAATCTTTTACGATATCCCATGCTTTCCCCAACTGTGTCTGAAGCTGACACCATAATTTGATTATCACCAAGTCCTCGTTTCAATGTTTTGATTGTTGTAGGTTTTACGGTAGTTCCATCTTCATATTCAATTGTTTCGTCCTCATACACAACTGAAATAAAACACACAGTATGCCTGCTTTTATCCCTCTAGTCTTCCTTACCATCTCCAGTTTTTCCTCCAACTTTGGCAGTTTGTTCTACTACGATATCATCATAATTTTCAGTGCTTTCCAATTTTCCAGTTGCAACATTCAAAGCTTTTACAGTTGATGCTTGAATAGCTGCTACAGTTGTAACTTCTTGAATAATATCTTGTGGTGGGAATGTTGTTCCACTTCGAGAGTCTCCAACTTTATTTCCCTTTTCATCATAATACACATAATAGAACTCATCTTTCTTTTTCGATGGTTCAGTGGTATCCTCAAAATCTTCTATTTCATCTTGAACAGCAGCAGGAACAGGTGTAATTTGAGTTGTCGTAGGCAATTGTGTTGTGCTGGTTGTTGTTGTTGTGATGATTTCGACAATCGGTGCAAAAGTTTGTGTCGTCACTGGTACTGGACGATATGTGGTTGTGACTGTGGTATCATAATCTTCTTGTTCATATTCCACTTGACCTTCATGGACAATGACGGGGGATTGAGTTGTAGTCGGTGGTTCATATCTGGCTGGGGTCACTCGAATTGGAGCAACTGTTGGTTGAACAATAACCGGTTGCTGTGGAAATAAATTATTTGAGCATGATAAAAATATTTGAAACGAAACACAAAAATAAAATTGTAAGTGATTTCTAACGTGACCTATTTTCACAAATTAAAATTACTACACTTTATTTACTCAGAGAAAATTTTGCCCCCGGGCTGCCCGTAGGAATTTGGTTTGCCCCTATTTTCGGGGTGTTGCCCTTCGGACCAGCACGAAGGGCAAATTTTCTAATGGGAAAAAAATTTGAAGGGTAACTTTTGAGCACGTGACCTAGTTTTGTGACCTAGTTACGTTTTCGATCACAAAAAATAATAAATTTCTTTCATTCCACTTATTTCGGTATTCAAGAAAATAGTGGGGAACTCAATTCCGATTTATTATATTTTATATGCTACAAGTCCCAGAAAATTGAAAAGTGAAAAGCAGGAACAGTTTTGGAAATCAAGGAATTTATATTATGAGTATTTCTATTTGGAATATTTGTGAATTTGGAAAATTATGTCATCTCACGCTGCCCAAGTCCGAAATTGCAGAAGTCAGAGAATGTGCTCATTAGAAAATTGTTATTCGATGTTCCGACTGTTATTTCGGGAATGTATAGCAGGGCCGAAATTCCGAAAACTATGAATGAGAATTCTGAGAAGCTTCATTTTTATAAAATAAAAGTTTTCCCTTTGAAATATGTTTTGATTTCGATTAATTTTGATCAAATAGATAAACTAGATTTCCGAAGGTAATCACCATTGTGAATGATTTCCTGGCGCAAGATTTTTTTGAATTTTGCCATGGCGAAAATTAAAAATTAAAACAGAAATGATTTTTTCCACGTCAAAATTTTTAAAATTTAAAAACGTCATACCCTAGTTTTTCTTAATTGCCCCTAGGTCGCCCCTTGAATGCACTAGTGTTGCCCTTAGGACCAGCCCTCGGGGCACTCCAAGGGGCTGCCCATGGACCACCTTTTCTCTGAGTACTCCTTCATTTACATTTCTGATATTTTTAGCATGACAAACCTGTGGGAATCTTGGTGGTTGTGGTCGAATTGGAGGTGGAATTGGTTGTGGATAAACTGGTGGTGGCGGAATTCGTTGTGGATATGATTGTTGAGGTTGGTAATAGGGCTGTCTAAATGGTGTCAAATCTCTATAGAAGATCGCATAGCTTCCTGCGCCAGCTGGTTGAGGAGCTGCGTAGCTATTATAATTGTAATTATAATTTGGGGTTGCGTAACCCGCTGAACCGTAGTAGGGAGTATAGGAAGCACCGCCACCGCAACCGCATGAGGGACTGATTATTTGACTGAAAATGTTTTCTATATTTTCTAAATTGTTTTTTTTTTGAAAAATGAAGAAACTTACGGGCAGAAACAGGAGCTGGCGATTCCGGTGATCGCCAATAACAAACCTATAGTTTTCATACCTACAAATGATCTAATAATAATTAAAAGTAAAATGAGAGAAAAGGAGGGAAAATCATTTTTGACTTGGTTGTGATAAATTTTTGTAAAGTTGGAGGACATTCACACAAAACCTATTCATAAAAATGTGTAATTGTGATACGGAAGTTTTTATACTACTAAATGACTAAAAGTTGAAGAACATGCAGCAAAAAAAAATAAATAATGGAATAATAAAATGGATTTATGAGTTTTTGAGACGAAACGGGGGAGGAAAAGTGAATCTCGAAGAGAAAAACCTTACGCAATTTTCGTTCGAAGAAATCCTGTTCTTATCTGTCAAAATCGAAGCAACAAAAAATGAGGAAATATTTTTCTGTTATGTTAGATTAATTGTTTTGAATTATATAGGTTCGGAGGAAGAGAGACACGAGGATAACGTCATGATAGTAGAAAGATGTTTCATTTTGAAATATCCACATCATAAAACTATAGAAGAATTGGTAGTTCTTCAATAAATATGGACAAAAATTCACATTTCTGACGTATCTCCGAGGTCTGAAAAAGCGGTCCTAATACTTCCGCTTTTGTCTGACCCATCATTTTCCAAGCTTCGGTATAGTACTCTTCAAACAAAAAACTCGAAGAACAAAACACAAATACTTTGACATTCTCTTCAATTTTGATCTACCAATAAGTTCAACTAACAAGAAGTACACATTCAAATGTACCTACCGTAGTCCGATTTCTCTAATCTTACTATCCATTATTTTTTGCATATTTGAAATAACATCCCGGATTTTTGGTTTTGTCACGCGTTTCCTCGTGCAAGATTTATTGTTCGATTCTTTTCAGGTTGTATTTAAGCTTAAGGATAATCCAGCTTTATCATAGTATACCTAAAACTGCACGAGCAGTCGTCTTACTCATTTATAATCCAAACTTTGAACCCAAACAATATTTTTTTGAGGAACTCGCTTTTTTTTCTGTTGAAAGGGTATGTTTTTAATAAACTGTTATCGGAAGATGCAAAAATGTAGGTAACTTTTTTGCTTCCTGGAAAAATGTATGATCACTTTATTTTTGGAAAAATAAAATATCATTTATGGTCTTCTATTGTGATTGACTCTTTCTGTGTTTTTCATTTCCTAATCTTTCCTAATATCCATCAAAAATCAATTTCCTGGTTGCCAGAAATACGTCAAAAGTTACTGTAAGTTTTCTTAGTATTTCATGAGAGTATAATAATAAACTTTGTCTTATTTCAGATCTAAAAATATCTACAAAGTTCAGAGAATCATATTCTAATTTGAAAAAAATATCACGAAAAATCATTTCAAGAAAAAAATGCCCAGAGTATTTCCAGAGATGATTTATATCAGCTGGTTTCACAGCCATATTCCAAAAGTTTTTGCACTTTTGAGTTTTCTCATCAATCCGCTGTTTATTTATTTGGTTGTTACAAGATCGAAAAGTCAAGTTGGAAATTATAGATATCTTCTTGTCTCTTTTGCAATTTTTGATATTTTTTATTCGATTGCTGAGATTCTAACTCCAATTGTAAGAAATTCATTAAAAAAATATTTCTTGATAGAAAACTTCAGGCAATTGAAACCACAACAACTTGGTTCGCTGTTTTTCTAACAGATGGCCCATTTTTCGATAATCCAATAATTGGACAACTTGGAATCTCCTCAAGATGTGCTTTTATTTCTCAAAGTTATGCTATCCTCGTGATTCATTTTGTTTATCGCTATCTTTTGCTTTTCAAACCGCATTTGGCTAGAAGTTTCTTTGAACCAACTGGAATTGCTATTTCAACAGCATATTTTGTTTTTCAAGGTCTTTCTTGGGGAGCGGTGAGTTTGAGCTAAAAATAAATGATTCAATTAAAATGAATCACTTTTTTTCGTAGGTGTGTGAGACATGTTTGTCACCAAATGATGAGATTCGCAAAATTTTGCTCCCAACTTTTGTGGCAAGACACGATGTTGATTCTCAGAATATTCCTATGCTGACTGCTGTTTACTGGAATAGTACAAGTGAAGTGACAACAAGAGGACGAGTTGGAATTGGACTTTTAACATTGACATCAATTTATTCGATTGCAATCTATGGAATTTTGGGATACAAGGTTGGAGAATGTCAAATTCTTGGATAAAAATTATTTTCCAGATTGTAATAAACATTCAGGAGAAAGGAGGATTGAGTAAGAAATCTTTGAAAATGCAGGCTCAATTGTTCTACGCTCTTCTCGTTCAAACACTTATCCCAATAGTTGGAAGTTTCACCCCAACTGTTCTTGCTTGGTATGCACCAATCTTTGGTTTCGATGCTCCAACTTGGTGGAATTATTACATTTGCACACTTCCATTGGCTGCTTTTCCATTTATTGATCCTCTTGCTGTTATTTTCTTCATTCCAAATTATCGAATTGCTTTTGTCAATGTTTTATTGCGTCGTGATAATATTTCAAGCTCAGTCAATGTTGTAAATACAACTTCAATTCGAAGAATCACTGAAACTGTTCATCCAAATCGCTCTTCAACTTCCCAAATCAATTGAAAAAGTCAAAGAATAAATTCAATTTGTTTACTTTAAAATTATAGTTTATAAAAAATGTATCCTGTACTTTTCTGAGACAAGCAAAATAAACCGATTTATGCAATTTTTTTTTCAATAGCTTTGGGAATATTGTGAAATAAACAAATAAAAAAAGGGTTTTGTGGGCATGGGTTTCAAAACTTGAACTGATTTCCTAAATGGCGCGCTGAAGAGGAATTATTTTTATAGTATCAAACAATCAGAAGTAAGATCAATTGAACTTTCTGATATAGATAAAAAAAGCGGGAAAATCTTAATTTCCTGTTTTTCATTAGTACTTGCTCCCTAATGGTTTACAGTATAATAGACAGAACTTCTCCTACACAAAAATTAGAACTTCAAAAATAATGATTTTCATAAGCTCTGCTCATAGTTTTCTCCCAAAACTTTTCGGATTTTTGAGCATTACAGCAAACGCTGTATTTTTATTCATGATAAAGTACAAATCGAAGAATCAAATGGGAAGATATCGATATCTTTTGGCAATGTTTGCGATTTTCAATATTCTTTACTCGATTCTTGAATTATTGACACCAATTGTAAGTTTTCGAAAATAATAAAAATACAACTTTTTTCATGAGTGATGTTCAGGCCATTGAAACAACATCTACTTGGTTTTCGGTTTTTTTGACTGATGGTATTTTAGATAATGACATTTTTCTTGGCCGTGTTTTCATATCACTTCGTTGCTCTTTCATATCGTTAACTTATGCAATTTTGATAATTCATTTTGTTTATCGATATTTCGTTGCACTTGGGTGGGTTTGCTGTTTTTCTTCTTGAAAATAAAATTAAAAAATGAAACCATTCTGTTTAGATATTCGAACTCATTGAACTTTTTCACTGAAAGAAATGTGTCACTCATTGTTTTGTTTTTATCTTTTCATGGATTATCTTTTGGTGGAATATGTGAGATATGTTTGAGACCTGATGACGAAACCCGCGAAATAATGTCGAATGTTTTTAAAGAAAATCATGACGTGTCGGTTTATGAAGTTCCAATGCTAACCGCAGTATTTCGAAACTCTAGTAAATCTTTGATGTTTCGAAGTTGGTCTGGAATGATAGCCCTTACTTTGATCTCAACTTATGCTATTTCTAGTTATATCATACTTGGAATCAAAGTTAGTGATCTAGCAGATTGTAATTAATTTCATGTATACGGTTTTTCAGATAATCTACAAACTTAAAAACACGAAAAAATTGAGCAAACGAACTATTATCCTTAACAAGGAATTATTCAAAACTTTGATTGTTCAAACTGTGATTCCAATAATCGGAAGTTTTCTTCCAACATTTTTAGCGTGGTATGTACCTATTTTTGGGTTGAATGTTCCATCTTGGTATAATTATTATGTATGCACAGTTCCGTTAGCCGCATTTCCATTTATTGATGCAACAACTATGATGTTCATAATTCCTGCTTATAGACAAACTTTTAGAAGTAAAAAGGTGCAAATCACATATGTTAAAAATATAATGACTTTATGAGTATTTGAATGAATAATTTATTAAAGAGAGCTCAGACGTCCTCACATGATATGGGGGTTTTGTAGTTTGACGAATACAAAAATCGTTATCGTCGTCTCATTCATCTGTCAACAATGCATATTAACTGGGCTTTCGAATATATTCCAAAACTGTTCTTTGGACTCTCCTTGATTTTCAATCCGATTTTCATTTACCTGAATATTTCTGACAGTAGAAAAGTTCTTGGGAAATATCGTTTTGTTTTGCTCGCTTTCTCGATTTTCAACTCAATTTATTCCATTGTTGAATTTGCGATTCCAGTTGTAAGTTTCAACTTTTTTCGAACTTTTTAATGAGAATTATTAATTTTAGGCAGTTTATGGTCGTGATCAAATTGTACTTGTTTATCTTGCAGAAGGTCCATTTGAAAAAGTATGTGACTTTTTGAATGTAGAATATAACGTATACTGTTTATATCAGAATATCTTCTTGGGTCAATTGGCTGTTTCGATTAGATGTGGTTTCATATCACTGAGTTATGGTATTTTGACTATTCATTTTGTTTATCGATACTTTGCCTTGTTTGACCCTAAAACAAATGACAAACTTACAAGCAAGAGTGGAATTTTTTACTTGTTTTTGTTCTTCCTATCACACGGTGTAGTATGGACATCGGTCAGTTTCAACCTGAAATTTCAAGCAAGATCCAATATAATTATTGTAGATATGTGAATTCATGTTGTACTCAACCACAGAAGCAAGGGAAAGAGTAAAAGATACTTTCCAAGAAAGATACGACACAGATATTTCTGAAGTCTCATTTATCAATATTATGTGGAAAAGTTCTGATAAATCATCGATGATTCGTTGTTATACAGCAATCATCATACTGACTCTAATTTCTGCTGTTTCAATTTCTTTGTATTGCACTCTTGGATACAAAGTTAGCGGCATTCGTGAATAACAAGAAGAATGAGTCATTGTTTTTCAGATTGTGAGAAAACTACATAGCGCCAAAACTATCTCAAATAACACCAAAAAACTTCACCGCCAGCTTTTCAAAACTTTGGTTATCCAAACATTGATTCCACTTGTTATATCGTTCATGCCTTGTATGGTTGCATGGTTTCTACCATTTCTTGGATTGGATATTTGGAATTATGGAAATATTGGAGTTGTTGCACTTTCTGCTTTTCCGTTTTTGGATGCACTTGCGATTATTCTTCTTCTTCCTGTTTATCGAAATCGATTCAAAGTGTCAACAACCCGAGACACAAGTATAAGAACCATTTCACGATAACAATTTTTGGAAAATAAATATTTCACACTGTTTTTACAATTAAAATTAGACCAGAAGATTAACCATCACAATTTGTTTTTATCAGAATGACTGACTTTCAAAATACAACCATCTCACAATATTTATCCGGAAAATACAAAAAACCACATTTTACTGATAAAATAATGAATGAATTCAAAACTGAATCAGTAAATAATGTACATTAACTGGGCTTTTGAATATATTCCCAAAGTATTTTTTGGACTTTCTCTAACTTTTAATCCTATTTTTATTTACTTAAATGTTTCTGACGAGAAAAAGGTTTTAGGAAAATATCGGTTTGTTTTATTAGCATTCTCAATTTTCAATTCAATTTATTCGATTGTGGAAATAGTTATTCCAATTGTGAGTTTTATAATCGGAATAAATATCGCAGTTGTTTTTAAAACTTCTAGGCTGCCTTTGGTCGTGATTCAGTTGTATTAGTGTATCTTCCTGGTGGTCCTTTAGAAGGGGTTGTTTTATTTTTTGTTTTTCTCTAAAGTTCTGCATATTGAAATACATAACAGAATGAGACATTTGGACAGTTGGCTGTTTCCATCCGATGTGGTTTTATATCATTGAGTTACGGAATATTAACTATTCATTTTTTCTATCGTTATTTTGCTTTGGTGAATTCAAAAATGATTGACAATCTGACAAGCAAACCTGGAATATTCTGTTTGTTTATTTTTTTCATATTACATGGCCTAATTTGGTCTGGGGTATGTATCTGATCCATTTAAAAAGTTGTCCAAACAATGAACTTACTAATAATCATTCAAGGTCTGTGAAACAATGTTGTATGCAACTGACGAAGCACGAGAGAAAGTTCGACCATTTTTCATTACAAGATACAATGCCGATATTTCGCAAATATCTTTTCTGAATATTGTTTGGTGGAGTGAGGACACAGAAACAGTTATTCGATGTTGGTTAGCATGTTTAGTGGTGACATTGATATCTGCATTTTCAATTACAACGTATTGTATTCTAGGATACAAGGTTAGAAAAAGGAAAAACAACATTGAAAAAATATTTAGCTTTCCAAAATCAGATTGTTAGAAAGCTTCAAAACGCCAAAACAATTTCAAGTCAAACAAAAAGATTACACCGTCAACTTTTCAAAACTTTGGTTATCCAAACATTGATTCCACTCGTCATATCATTTTTACCTTGTATGGTTGTTTGGTTCTTGCCATTATTTGGAATAGATATTTGGAACTATGGAAATATTGGAGTTGTTGCACTTTCAGCTTTTCCTTTTTTAGATGCAATTGCAGTGATTCTTCTTCTTCCTGTTTATCGAAATCGTTTCAAAGTCTCGAGCTATAGAGAGACAAGTGTAAAGACAATTTTACCATAATCGTTTTTTAAAATAAAAAGTTCACAAATTAAGCACATTCTTCAAAAATATTTACATCTGTACATTCTATGTAGTTTGAAATTTTTCCATGATAAAAATTGTATCAAAAATAAAGACACAATAGATACAAATTGGATCCATTTTCTGATAATTCCTGAGAAAATACATAAAAACCACCTGTTAATAACATTATTGGTCTGTAAATAATGTACATTAACTGGGCTTTTGAATATATTCCAAAGTTATTTTTTGGACTTTCTCTAACTTTTAATCCAATTTTTATATATTTGAATGTTTCTGACAATAAGAAAGTTCTTGGAAAATATCGATTTGTTCTATTAGCTTTTTCAATTTTCAATTCATTCTATTCAATTATAGAGATAGTTATTCCTATTGTGAGTTTTATACTTCAGTTGAAAAACGTATTTCTGAATTTTGAAGGCGGCATTTGGACGTGATTCTCTTGTACTAGTTTATCTTCCCGGTGGTCCCTTTGAAGAGGTAATTTTTTTTTTTCTTCGAATTGTAATCTATAAGTTCATATAGAATTTATCACTCGGGCAACTGGCAGTTTCCATTCGATGCGGTTTTATATCATTGAGTTATGGAATTCTAACCATTCATTTTTTCTATCGTTATTTTGCTCTGGTAAATCCAAAAATTAATGATAAAATCACAAGCAAACGAGGGATTTTCAACTTGTCTATATTTTTTCTTTCACATGGCATAATTTGGTCTGGAGTAAGTTTTCATTTTCATTTTGTTGTATTTTACTTTAAATATCGTCATTGAAGGTTTGTGAAACACTTTTGTACGAAACCGAAGAAGCTCGAAATAGAGCTAGAGAATGTTTCATTATACGATACAATACAGATATCTCAAAAGTATCATTTGTCAATATTATTTGGTGGAGTACTGATAAAAATGCAATGCTTCGAAGTTGGATAGCTTGTCTCATTGTGACTATGATCTCTGCTTTTTCGATTTCAACATATTGTATTCTAGGATACAAGGTTAGAAAAAGGAAAAACAAAAACAAAAATTTCATAAATCAGATCGTGAAGAAACTGCAAAATGTGAAAACAATATCAAATCAAACGAGAAAAATTCATCGTCAACTTTTCAAAACATTAGTGATTCAAACACTCATTCCTATTTTTATATCATTTATTCCATGCATGTTTGTTTGGTTCTTGCCATTATTTGGAATAGATATTTGGAACTATGGAAATATTGGAGTTGTTGCACTTTCAGCTTTTCCATTTTTAGATGCAGTTGCAGTTATTATTCTTCTTCCTGTTTATCGAAATCGATTCAGAAAAACTGCTGTGGAAACTAGTATTAGAACAACTACATGAAAATTTCAAAATAAAATTTGTTTTTGTTCATTAGTGCCTATTTTCGAAATTTTGAACTTTACCATAACAAAAAGATAAAAAGTTCTTCAGAAGTTCTTATTAAAATATTTCGTCTTAATTTGCACTTCCTAATGATCCATGCGAAATGAATAGCCCGTACTATTATTTTTTCTCAATCTCTATCTCTCGAAAAAAACAAAGTTGTTTTTCTCACCTCATTTTTAATTATAAAAAAAGAACCAAAGTAACTGAAATTGTCTCACTCGAAAATGTTCATCAGTTGGGTTCACGAATATATTCCTACTGTATTTTTTGGTATCTCAGCGTTTTTGAACATCTTTTTCATATTTTTGACATTTTCGGACAAATCGAGTAGTTTGGGAACTTATCGATATCTTCTTGCGTGTTTCGCTTTATACAACATTTTGTTTTCATTTGTTGATTGTGCAATTCCAATTGCTGTTTTTAATTATGGAGAATCATCCATAGCTTTTCTAACCGATGGATTTTTTGAGAACAATCTAACAGTTGGCTCTCTTATGGTCTCAATTCGATGTGCTTTTTTTGGCTTGGGTTATGGTATTCTTGTCATTCATTTTATATACAGATATTATGTGCTATTCAGGTAATTTTTGTTGATAAATAATGAGTCTAACAAAATATTAATAGAACAACTTTAGACCTCGGCTCCCATTTTTTCTCTCAAATAAAATGAAAATTACCATATCTTTTGTATTTTTTATATCTCATGGAGTTTTTTGGGTGTTGATTTGTCAAACTCTTCTTCGACCTGATGAGGAAATGTATATTTACAACAATGGACCGTTTTATGAGACTTTCAAAGAAAACTTGACGAATGTTCCATTTATTGGAACCATTTTCTATGCAGAAAATGTTTCGAAAAGTTTATACACTCGAAGTTATTCGGGACTCATTTGCCTAACTTTAATCTCAACTTATGCTGTTCTATCATATGTTTTTCTTGGTTATAAGGTTTGTTGATGCTAGAAATTAACTAAAAGTGATTGTTTTTTCCTCATCTCAGATAATGTCAAAATTGCGTGAACATAGCATAATTTCCTCAACAACTAAAAAAAGACACTCACAATTATTTCGATCATTGGTCGTTCAAACAATTATTCCATGTTTCACGAGTTTCTTCCCAACAATTATTGGATGGTATAGTCCGATTTTGAAAATTGATTTGGTTAAAGCATCGGATATTGCAATCACTATGAATGCAGCCTGCGGAATCATTGATCCTATTTCGATTCTTCTTCTTTTGCCAAATTATCGACGAAGACTTTTCAGACACAAAAATATGCCGAAGGTTGCTTCCATCACAGAAAATCCAACATTTGTAGTTTGATAGTAATTTTTGTGATTTTTTATCTGAAAAATGAATTTTTTGCACACAAAAAATAGATTAATAAAACACGTGTGAAAAATTTCGCAAAAAAACGAGTCACGTAAATCTAACGTGTGACATTTCAGCTGTTTTCTAAATAACAAAGTGATGAGCTCAAAAAATCTTCAAAGGTTAGTTTCATCAAAAAAAAATGTTGCGCTCAGCCAAATCGTCCCACCGGCGCAACATCAAATCTTCACTCATTCAACACCTTTCTTCCACCGGTGTGAAACCGGTGGAGTTGTGGTATTTAACAGGTGGCGCTTCGGTGCTCAACCGGTGCCACATAGAAAAAAAAAATGCACCAGAACCTTCTGACCGCTCGCTGACCCTCGACTCCGCCCTCTCAAAAATGCAATTTTTCGGCGCAATTTTCCATTGAAAAATTTCGCATTCTAGAACATTCTTCTGCTTCTCTGACTCTTTTTCGTCTGCGTCTCTCAATGTTTTATTTTTTTTCTATGTGGGCCGGTGGTTTTGAAACATTTTCTCACAGAAAATTATTCGTTTTATTTTTTTCTGTTCAGAAATAAAAATATTTGAATTCATTTGAGCAAAATTAGATCGCCAGAGCGAACTTTCTGCCTCTCTTTTCACGCGCGCTGCTATTCTTTTGATAGGGCGTTTACAACGCTCGTCTATCATTCAACCAACACCGGCGGAACACCAAATAAAAGTTTTTTCAATTCTATTTCCAGCATTTTTCAGAAAAAAACAGTTGTTGTACAGAAAAGAAAAAAAATGAGAGAGTGCGATTTGCTGAAGAGACCGATGAGAGAGAAAACGAGAGAGTGTGTGGAGTGTGGAGTGCTGGTATACGCGTTCGGGAGAGCGTTCTCTTGCCATTTTTGAACATTTTTCCTAAAAATTATTAAAATGCATCTTTCCACGCTATATTTGTTGGAAATTCACGTAAAATTTATATTTTAAATAATTATTTTGTTTTTTTTCAGGTCGATATGCCCTTATTCTCCACCAAATTCGACAAAGGATTTCATCAATTCGACAAAGGATTCATACAAAGTTGATTGCACAGAACTCGGTTGAATGGATTTTGTTGGAATAATGACAAATGTGCGAGAGAGGAAACGATGATTAAAAGTGAGTTTTTTGGGAAGGATTTTAATATTTTCCGGAAAAGTTATCTGGAATATAGAATAAATTAATCCCTTGGTACGCACTTATGAAAACATTTTCGTGAGAATCTATACTTGTTTACCAGTTTCTTTATGTACTCTAAATAATTCCGCGTGAGGGGCGGTCTTGAAAAACAATTTGATTAATTATTTCGAAAAAACAACAACATTAAAACTAAATAATTCTACGATGTTCATAAGTTGGATTCATGAATATATTCCAAAGGTATTCTTTGTTTTCTCGGCTATTTTCAATTTGTTTTTCATGTTTCTGATTTTTTCGGAAAAATCTAGTTGTATGGGAGCTTATCGATATCTTTTGGCATCGTTTGCCACTTATAACATCATTTTATCATTTGTTGATTGTATTTTGCCAATGGCGATTTTCAATAATAAGAGTTCTCTAATCCCATTTCTCTCTGGTGGATTTTTCAATGATGTCAAAACTTTTGGATCTATTCCTGTTGCAATACGTGGAAGTTTTTTCGGTCTAGGTTATGGAATACTAGTCATTCATTTTCTTTATAGATATATTGCTCTATTCAGGTTCATTTTCTCGTACAACCAGGAGTTCTTCTTATTTTTAGATTTTTACAGACCTCGAATAACTTTTCACTTCTCTCAAAAGCAAGGAATGATTTTAGCTTTCATATTTTTCATTTTACACGGTGTGTTATGGTTCTCAGTTTGTCAATTACTAATGTATCCTGATGAGGAAATTTTAAAATATAATGAGGAGGCCTTTTTCAACAAATTTAATACGAGCTTGCGCAATTTTTCATTTATGGGAACTGTTTTTTATGATAAAAATATTTCTGAAAGTCTTTACATTAGAGGATATTCTGGGATGATTTGTTTGACATTGATTTCAACATATGCGGTATCATCGTATGTTTTTCTTGGTTATAAAGTAGGTTTTTTTTCTACTGATTACTTAGGTCATTTTCAATTATTTGAGATCATGGCGAAACTTCGAGAACATAATATAATATCAGCAACAACCAAAAAACAACATTCTCAGTTGTTTCGGGCATTGGTTATTCAAACAATTATTCCATGTTTCACTAGTTTTTTCCCCACAATTTTCGGATGGTATAGTCCTATTCTCAAGTTGAATGTTGAAAAAGCGGCTGATTTTTCAATGATATCAAATGCTTCTTGTTCTATAATAGATCCAATCGCAATCATTATTTTGTTGCCAAATTATCGATCAAGGATTTATAAGCGGAAAAAGATTGCAAAAATTGCATCAATTTCTGAGAATCCAACACTCGTTTAAATGCTTATTTTTTCCATTTTTTTCCTTTGAGATTTCCCTTTTCCAAATAATAATTAGTTTTTATATATTCTGGATTCATCAATATTTTTAATTTTTCTTATCGATATTGACGTTGATATGTACATCAATTGGGTTCATTATTACATTCCTAAAATTTTTGGAGTCATATCAATAAATGTGAATATTTTGTTTCTGATTTTAATAGTTACGGAACGTTCGAGTAGTCTTGGGACATATCGATTTATTCTTTCATTTTTCGCAATTTTCGATATTTTATGTTCGGTCATTGATTGTATTCTTCCTGGAGTTGTCGAAGTTTATGAAAAATCTCTAATTATATTTTTATCCGGCGGAATATTTTTTGACTATCTTAAAATTGGCGAAGTTATGCTTTCTATAAGATGTGGATGTATTGGTTTAGCCTATGCCATACTTGTCGTTCATTTTATTTACAGATATTTGGCTCTTTTCAGGTGAATAATTTAGGGTCTGATTCAAACAGAACGTCATCTTACAGCCCGAAATGGACATACTATTTTTCTACAAAAACAGGTCTTTTGAATATTTTCATATTCTTATTGTTACACATTATTGTGTGGGTTGTCATATCTGAAAACACGCTATATTCTGATGAAGACGTTCGGAATTATGTTCGACCATTTTTTGAAATCAAATATCAAGTTGACTCGAACAGTATTCCTCTTATAGCTATAATTTTCCAAGATGTGGGAAAAATTCGAGAAGAATCTTCGACGAGATGTTTGATTGGTGTTGTTTTATTGACCACGATTTCAGCTTATGCAATGTGTACCTATGTCATTCTTGGTTATACAGTAATTTTACATTGTTGAGCTAATTTGAAAATTTTAAAATTTAGATAATGTGGAAACTTCGTCAGAACTTAACTATTTCCACAACTACTAAACGATTGCATCGTCAGTTAATGTTAGCATTGATAATTCAAACATTGATTCCGTGTTTCACTAATTTTTTTCCGTGTGTTCTTGGTTGGTATAGTCCTATTTTAGAAGTTGATATAGGAAAACATGCAAGCGTCGCAGTTATCACAACTGCAGCTTTTCCTATAATAGATCCGATTGCAGTTATACTTTTATTGCCAAATTATCGACGGCGAATTTTCAAAACTTCGCTTTTACCGAGATCTGATAGTAACACAATGTTTTAAAAAATGACATCAACACATCATTTTTTCACATACACTTTTTGTTGTTGCGGAAGAAATTTTTGTTGTTCGTGTGTTCATTTCTAGTTTTATCTTTTTTATTTTTTCTATCTGATGGTATTATTTGGGTATTTTTCGAAAAGTGTTATAATGTGATAACTTTATTCAAAAATGTTTGTATTGATGTAAAGAAATGATTAATTTATATGTTGTTTTTTGCGTCAATTTCTTCTTCGGTTAATAACCAATGAGTCTGGACAGCGCCTTTTCCTTTGACAATAACTTCTCCACGTGGCTCAGTCTGATATCCGCCAATTGTTTCGGTTAAAAATAGCATTGCTTCAGTTGATATATGAACCCGACCAGCTGAAAATATCAGGCTCTTTAATCGTTTAAAACTAATTGAATAAACCCACGCTTTCCATTGCTTTCCATTCGACTTGCCGTATTAACTGAATCACCGAACAAACAATAACGTGGCATTGTCATACCGACAACACCAGTTACAACTGGCCCAGTATGTAGACCAACTCGAATATTGATTCGTTCTTTTGGTAAATGTGGAACTCTGAAAGTTTTGATAGCCCGAAGAAGTGAGAATGACATTTCTGCGATTTCTTTTGCATGCTCATTTCCATTTCGATGTGGTAAACCAGAAACACACAGATAACCATCACCAATTGTTTCAACTTTGTAAACATCGTGATTATCGATGATTGCATCAAAAGTTGTGTAAAGATCATTCAACAAGTTGACAACTTGAAGAGGTGTACATCGACTAGCTAAAGTTGTGAAAGATACAACATCGGAGAAGAAAATCGTAACACAATCAAATGTTTCCGGCTCGACAGATTGACCCAGTTTCAATTTTTCAGCAACTTGTTTTGGGAGCATTCGATACAGTAAAATATCACTTCTTTTTTTCTCCTCTGTCAGTTCTTTCATACGAGCTTGAACCTAAAGATATTTACTGAACTCATGAATTTTAGATCGGATGGAACTGACCTCTTCTTCTAAATTTGAGGCATATTGTTCTAGAACATTAAACACGTGATCCATCAAATTTGAAGAACGATTATGATTCATACTTTTCATAAGAGTTTTGATTTGTTCACTTGTTGGTCTTTGTTCTGGATTTTCATTCCAACAATCTCGAACTAACAAAGACATACTCCCATTATGTTCTTCTTCTGTATCCAAAGATGGCCGAACTGGATTTCTTCCGCCTTTTTTAATTTTATAAATTAGTTCTTCAATGTCATAGTTTTCATTTTCCAAATCCCATGGACTTTTCTTTGTGATAAGTTCACTACAAATTATTGCAAATCCATAAATATCACCTTCTTTCGTTGGGTCCAAGGCAGGATTTCTAATATGCTCTGGAGCTGTGTGCAACATATCTTTCAATTCTTTGACTTCGAAATTTTTAATTGCATTTAACCCATGGAATGTTATTTTTACTTGCCAACGTTCATCAACCAAACATGTTGAAGAACTCAACCAACCATGTGGTCCAATTGGTGAATGATGAAGATAATAAAGACCTTCGGAGACATCTCTCATCAAAGAATATTTGAAAAACCAATCCATTTGGAGACCTCCTTTCATTATAACATCTGATAATGAACCTCTTGAACAATATCTCCAAATTGATATAAGAACTGGCGAATCTAACGATAACCCAATGAATTTGCAAATGTTGTCATGATCAACGTTTCGCATCTGGAATTGACGAAATTTTTTTGAATTTTTGAACAATATTCACCTTTCTGAACAGAGCTCTGTCTAATTTTGTGAAGTTTGCACGGAAATTGTGTTTTCTAGCAACAACAGAATCTGTTCCGAGGAAGTAAAAAGCATGTCTTTCGGTATCCTTTTTTGAATTGATTGTAACTTTTGTACTTGTCGTCACTGTACTTTGCAAACTTCTTGAACTTTGCATATTTTTCTGCGGAGGTTTGTTCAAAGATGCATAATGAACCTGCCACAATTGATTGAGTCTTTCCTCTTCTGCTCGTTTTGTTCGAATTAGAAACACGATGGAAGCAACAATTGCAATCACAAGAACAACACCAGCTGCAGAACTACCCAAAACTATTGCCAAATATTGTTCAGTCCACGATTTTGGACAGTCGTCGCTTAAAAAAAGTATTTTGCTCTAAACATTTTTTTTGAAATAGCTAACCCGGTAAACCCGCAAAGTGGTGTACTTAATGGAATTGATCCACCCCAAGTTTGCCAAATTCTTGAAGCGGTAACCAGCACTTTTATCTGTGAAACGAATTATTCTTTCATTTTTTCTTTATAATTATTTTACCGGATCCGTGTCATCATCGAGAGTTTCGGAAATTTGCATGATAGAGAATTCGGCGTCAGTATCATCCAAATTATAAACAATAAACAACGGTATTCGGGTTGAGTTATCATTGATAGTAACTGTTCCGGTGAATCCTTTAAAATTCAATCCTCTTGCATAATCACAGAGTTCTGTTCCAGTTGGTGTTGGTTTTCCGGCAGCCATTGAACGATTTAATGCGTAAGCATAAAGTAGAAGAGCATCTCCGAGTTGGCCAACTTGTGAAGATACGGGATCTGTGAATTTAAAAAAAGTAAAAAAATTAGGGTTGGAAAAAAATACACGGATACACGCGCTCGATACACGGTACACGAATACACGCAGTACACGAATACACGGTACACGAATACACGCGATACACGAATACACGGATACACGAATACACGGATACACGAATACACGAATACACGAATACACGCTTTTTTATAAATTGCTTGAGAAGAGAAGAAAACCGTGTATTCGTGTACAGTGTATTCGTGTATTGCGTGTATTCGTGTATCCGTGTATTCGTGTATCGCGTGTATTCGTGTACCGTGTATTCGTGTATTTGGCTGCGCGTGTATCCGTGTACGCAAATACACTGTTTTTCCAACCCTAAAAAAAATTGATTTGTTCATCAAATACCTATATCATTGCAACTTGGGCAGTTGAATGGAGAATTGGCGAAAGCTGTTATAACTTCTTGTGAAAAAGCCGTAGTATCATTATATTTCTGAGTATCCATCAATAAAAATTTCCTAGCACCTCGAAGTGCCAAATCATTTTTTCCATCTGTACCATTCCAAAATTTTGAAGTGAAACCAGATCGACGAGATTCAACCATCAAATAAACATATTCATTTGTATCCATTCCTTGTTCAGCTATTGAAATCATCAAATTTCTTCTTGCCTCATCACTTTCTAGGCAAACTATCACAACTGAAAAATTACAACGTTTAAAAATATAATCTTATTATTTCACCAACTTCTTGCTAAATCTTTAACATTTTTTAAAGCAGTCGCAAAACTTGTATTCGTTATAACACTCATTTGTCTTCTATAAGTTATAGTTATGTTATCATTGTCATTTGCCAAAGATTCAAAATCAGTAATCAAAGGAGAACATCGTGGAATAAGATCTGATCTTGCTACATAGTAGATCATTGCGATTTCTGTCCATTGAAAATAAGTTAACAATCTCATTAGAGATTTCGCTTGGCTGAAAATGTTTTAATTTTTTCAAATCTAGTTTTTCGAAATGAACAAACTATAAAGTGCTGAAAGTGGTGGATGCAACAGTTGGATATTCATATTGGTCTAATAAAGATGAATCGAATGGTGGACCCCATAATATGATGGGAAAATTCAGATATTTGGCAACCGAGCCTCCAACCAAAGCAGCTGAAAATACGAGAGAGGTTAGATTTACATTCAAATGTTTCTCTTTCTAAAACACTAACGTCTTGTACATGCTGGTCCTAAGACAACGTTAGCTTTTCCTTCGGCATAATTTATAATTGATCCAGCTGATGCATCTTCTTGACAATTTCCAAGCACCCATGTTAAGCTAAAATGTTTTATTGATTTGAATAAGTTTAAAATAGATTTTGAAGTAACAATTGTTTTACTTGAAAATATATTTCAAATTCATTCATTTCAAAAGTATCTTACTTCATAGTTTCGTAGGTTGGTAAAAGTTGATATTCTTGAATACGATTCCATGCAACACCCAAAGAACCAGCAACATTTCCCCATCCGATGAACTTTAAAATTATTAATTCTATCAATAAACTAATTTTGAAAACTAACCGATCCGAGCTCAGTATTATTTGTATCAGCTGCCAGAAGACCGACTTGAAGAATGTTAGGAAGAACAGCGCTTTTGAAAGTGCAAAAAAATAGAAAAAGTATCCGCATTTTTTTTGCGCTGACGGAGATGGAAATGAGAGGCTTCGAATTTCGAAGAAGCCCTGTTTCGATAAATTTAACCGGTGGGAGGATGATTTTAACAGAAGCCATTTTGAAAAATAATATTACGAAAGGATTAAAATTTTCGAAAAAAAATACCTTGTGACTGAAATTCTCTATACTTTTGTCACAATGAATCATTTATTGTTGTTAAAAAATATAACATTCGGGAAATTGTTTATTGTTTGATTCAATTATGAATAGACGTAATTCCTTTCTCTTTTTGAACAACTGTGGAATGTTCAGTCATACTGGCGTCTGAAGTTGAAACAGTTGGAGCAATTCCTGTTATTTGTAAAAGAGCACGTCGATATGGTGATACAAAATAGAGATATAGAACGGGAGACAAAACTGGAATTATACATTCAGAAGCACTTATAATACATTCAATACCAGGATGCATTACGATTCCAGCGCCTTCGAGAGCAAACATGACAACTCCTAGAGCGAAAAATGCGGGAAGACAGGCTTGAATTGTTAGAGCCGTTAGAAGTTGTTTATGTAATGCTTGTGTTTGTTTCCTCAAATGTTTCACTGTTTTCTCTAATTGTTTGATAATTTTCCGACGAATAACAAGGATTGAAATTGTAATGGGAATTGGAGAAAGAATCATATGCATAACAGTGAAAGTTGCAGTAGGAGTTCGGGTGTTTAAATTGCCAGTGACTTGGTTTAGAACAATTGTATCGTTAGGGTAAAGCTTCTGATATATTATCATAACTTCTCTCGCATCTGATTCACCATTCATGAAACACGCCGCATGAATCAATGCAGGAATATAGAAAAGCGCAATAAGATAAACAACAGTTCTAACTTTTGGTGAAGCATTTTCAAGAATATAGTAACGATAACTGAATGATAATAGAAGGCAATATTGTGAGAAAACGAATAAGTGAAGCATGATACTGAATCTGGAATGTATGAGCTTGAAGATTGCAATATGTAGGACATGGGACACTCACCCAACATAACAATAAGTTGGACCAAAAAATATACAAAACCCATATGAGATTTGTGCAATTGCGGTACTCATTGGAACTAATCTTGCCATAACAATAAGTGTAAAAACTGATGCGAGCAAATCAGTTATAGCAAAATTGATAATTAGAATTGAATAAGATTTCAAAGTTGATGGTGATTTGAAAAATGCCAAATACAATAATATTGAATTTAGAAAAATTCCGAAAACACCAGTGATCGTACTGTAGATTTTGAAGATTGTTATAATATCCATCCTTCAAAAATAATATAATATTGGGAATGATTGCCAAAAAATTAATTGTTTTTTGTCTAACACAACAACAAATAAAGTAACAAAAATAGAGTCGAACGATGAATTAGACTTTGTTGATTTGTTGATTCCGGCATGGGAAAATGTTTTGGTAATTAAGTTTATCACGTTTCTTGGAATAATAGCTAGTTTATCAAATTATTGCAAAAATTTAGGTTTATTGAATTATAGTTTGCTCCTAGGTTGTTTTTCAGAAATCAGGTATTTTTTCTTGGAATATTAATTATAATTTTCAGCTGGTATAACGCAATATGCAAAGATCAGAAAAAGGTTTTATGGTTTGCGTTTTCCCACACAGTCTTCCGAAATCCTATATTGAAACAACACAAAATTCAGAAAATTCCTACGGAAAAATTTCGCACTGTAAATGTCTAAAAAATACGAAACACTATAATTTTTAGTTTTGAAAATTGACTAATGGAAACAAATTCAGTCCTGTAATTTCACGTTCAAAATGAGGTTTGACAACCGGAAAAAATTAACTTACATGTTGATTTCCATTTCCACGAATTTGCAAAAAAATGTATTCAAAAATGTTATCACGTTTTTTTTTTCAAATTGTCTGTCACTCTTAATTAACAAATGAAACAAACATAAATATTTACTCATAAATAATTAGATTATCTTTTTTGAGCCCAACATTGACGCAAATAGGTTGTTTTTCATTTTCTTGTTCATAGCCGACTTTATTGTAACAAAACTATAGTTTACTGAAGAAGAGGCTATTTCTAACTTCACAAAAAGCTGAAAATAAAAGCTTTACAAAATAAAAACTACATAATAAGTACACTGTAATTTTAGAAAAGATGAAAATATTTATTTTTACGGAAATTCTGGTGAAATAGTCAAACAACTATCAATTTGTAACCGTTGTTATTGTTTTTTCTTTCTGAACATTTGATGTTACGGTGATTGTGACTTCAGATACTGAAACAGTTGGAGCATTTCCTGTTATTTTTAGCAGAGCACGTCGGTAGGGTGAAACAAAATAGAGATAGACAATTGGTGATAAAACTGGAATTATACATTCGGAAGCAGAAATTATACATTCTATACCAGGATTTTGAACTAATCCTGCACCTTCCAGTGCGAACATAAAAACACCCAATGCAAAAAATGCTGGAAGACCAGCTTGAATTGTTAGAGCAGTAAGAAGTTGTTTATGCAACGCTTTTGTCTCTTTTCTCAAATGTTCCATTGTTTTTTGAAGAACTTTTATAATTTTCCGGCGAATGATAAGAATTGAAATTGTAATTGGAATCGGGGAGAGAACCATGTGTAGAACAGGGAATGTTGCTGTGAAACTAGTTGTGTCTAAATTCCCAGTGACTTGGTTTAGCACAATTGTGTCATTTGGATAAAGTTCTAAATAAATATCCATAACGGCTTGTGCATCTGATTGATTGAACATAAAACATGAAGCATGAAAAAGTGCAGGAAGATAAATAATTGATATGAGGCCAACAATTGTTTTAACTTTAGGTGAGGGATTTTCCAAAATATAATAACGATAACTGAATGATAAGAGAAGAGAATATTGCGAAAAAACGAAAAAATGAAACATTAAACCACATCTGAACAATTTTATGATACATTCGCATTAAGACTATGAAACTTACCCAATATAGCAAACAGTCGGCCCAAATAAAGTGCATAATCCGTACGAGATCTGAGCTGTCGCTGTGCCCATTGGCACCAATCTTGCCATAACAATAAGAGTGAAAATCGAAGCGAGCAGGTCAGTTATGGCAAAATTGATAATTAGAATTGAATAAGATTTCAAAGTTGATGGTGATTTAAAAACTGCCAAGTACAGTAATATTGCATTTAGAAAAATACCAAGAACACCAGTAATTGTACTATAAACTTTGAATGTTGTTATTACTTCCATCCTTCAAAAAAATGTGTAAAAAAATTGAATAACGAATTTTTTGAGTTGCACGGTAATTGAATTTTGATTCTGATTAGGTGAGGGGGCATTCATTTTATTCTTATAATAAAAAAAAGTTCAAAGAAAGTGAATTGGCAGAACATGTGAGAATCCCACGAGAAATGTTTTCTGTTTGGCATATTTTCATTACTCGAGTAAAGAAAGTTCAAGTTGTATCTGTTTTTCAGGAAAAAAAGAAAGGAAAACTTATATTTCTAGTGGCATTTTTTCCAAAATAAAATGAACCGTGACGCTGTTTTGAACGGCTTGGGTTTATGTTTTGTTGAAGTTATTAGTTAATTAATCAACAACTGAGATGGCGCAAAATTCAATTTTACACATGGCTACATCATGTATGTAATAACAATATCATTACTAATAAAGAAGTTGATTTATGTAGTTTAAATCGGATTCACGACTTGGAAACTGCTTTTACCAGATACAGAAACAGCGCCTACTTTTCCATTTCCGCTTTTTCTGAAGTTTTTCAGATGTAGTAGATTTGCCATTTTTTTGCGATACGGTTTCACGTAGTAGAAATATAGAATTGGAGAGAGGATTGGGATCATTGTTTGAACTGATGAGATTGAGAATTCTAACACTGGATGGCGAAAAATATTGTTGTTTTCGATGGTGAAAAGTATAACACCAATTACGAAAAAGATGGGGAGAGCAGCTTGAAAAGATAAGATCTTCAAAAGTTGTCTATGTAACTGTTTAGTCTCTTCTCGTAAATGTTCTCTCATGCTATTCAACATTTTCACTATTTTTGCACGAACAATCAAAATTGTTATGTATATTGGGATCGGGGAAAATGTCATGTGTAAAATTGGAAACATTCCAGTAGGATCGGCAACATTCAAATTGCCAGTTATCATCGAAACAGTCATGTCAGGTTCAGCTAAACCGTTTACTTCTAGAACATTGTAGATCTGTTGAGAATCATCACGATTGAACATGAATGAAAACTGCAAAAAAACAAGTTTTGTAAGATTTTTGGTCAGCATGGTTTGTCTAGTTCTAATTATAGACTTACTAATTGTAAAAATGGAGGGATATAAACAACAAATAACCAAAAAACTATTATCATTGGACGTGGAGCAGTTTTCAACAGAATATAATATCGATAACAAAATGATAATGCTAGTGAATATTGGGAAAATACGTATAAGTGAAACATTACACCGTATCCAGCATAGCACCAAACAGGTCCAAGATAACTACACGGACCATACGAGATTTGAGCAAGAGTCACACCAACTGGGATTAACCTGCAATAGAATTGAATTTTATTGTATCTTGATGAAACATCAATTAATCAAACCTGGCCTCTAGAAATGCAGATGATGCCGCAGCGAGTAAATCGGTCAATGCGAAGTTAATTATTAAAATTGAATAAGTTTTTATCCACGGTGGAGAATAAAACAAAGAAATATATAAAAGCAGAGAATTCAGAAAAACTCCGAGAAAACCGAATATTGCGTGGAACATTTGGAATGCGATAGTAATGAAATATCCCATTGTTTTGTACTCTCAATAAATTCAGCTTAACCTAATAACCGTGTACTTGTGTTTATGGCTATAAACTACTATTTGTTTGTTATTAGACGGTGATATGATTTATTTTTGTGAATATAAGATTAGTACAAACAATAAATCTTTATGGAAAATGAAATATTCAGGAAGGAAGTTCAAACTTTCTCGAAGTTCTCGTTATGAAAACTTTTTGTTGTTGATCTAAACCGAAAAAATTCTTAAAAACATTGCGATATGGGCCGACATAGTAAAAATAAATCAACGGTGACAACACTGGAATTAGAGCTGTTGTAGCGGTATTTGAACATTCTAAAATTGGATTGGAAAAAACACCACTGTTCTCTAGATTGAACATTATAACGGCACAAAGAAATAGGAATGGTAGAACTGCTTGAATCGTCAGAGCCTGAAAATTTGAAACTAATATGTACATATACAAATTGGTCTTACTTTGATTAATTGTCTTTGAAGATTCTTTGTAGCGTCTCGAAGATGAATTGTTTCGTGATAGAGAATATTTATAATTTTCCAACGAACACAAAGAACAGTCATTAGGATTGGAATTGGTAAGATTGATAACAGTAAAATACAACACATTGTGTAAACACTTGTTATATCTCCATTTCCAGTAACTTGGTCCATTATTATATTGTAATTTGAATATTTCAATTTCAATTTTTCATATAATATTATTGGATTACCAATTGTCAGCATGAATAATATCTGAAATTGAATAATATAAATCGAGTTTTATAAAACGAAATATATGATCTTACAAAATGAAGCATTGAAGGAATATAAAAAATAAATAACGCAATCAAAAGCTGACGAACTGTTGGAACATCATAACGTAAGACATAGTAACGGAATAAGAAACTCAATAAGATTGACCATTGAGAATGTGAAATAAAGTGTAATGCAACACTATATGCTCCATAACACCACGTTGGTCCAAAAATCCAACAAGTTCCATAGGAAATATGGACCATACTATTGTCTAGTGGTATCAATCTTTGTTGTGTAAACAATGCACATATAGATGTAAGCATATCCGCTATCGCAAAATTTATAATTAGAATTGAATATGTGCGAAGAGTTGGGGGACTTTTTGTAATAGATAGATATAATAAAAGAACGTTGAAGAAAATGCCAAAAATACAAGTGATGTTCATGTAGATTTGAAAAATCACCATTTCTTGCATTTTTCCTCAAGCTAGACTTCTGTCGATTTATATGTGTATAGAAAAATAATATTAACCAAAAAGCACTAGAACTTTCAAGAAATTGTTTTTGAGATATTAGAAATCCAGCTAGACAAATCTATAATTTACTGTCTTTTTTTTTGGGAAAACTTGTTATATATAATTGGAAGAAGTTCCGCTTTTTTTCTGAAAAATTGAATTTCAGTAAGGAAAAACACGTGATCCAAAATTATGAATTTTTGACATCACGAGTTCAAAGAAATCGGTTGATATTTTTATTATTAAAGAAAATAATACAATTATTCTGTAATCACCCAATTTTGAGCTCGACATTCTTTTTCGATATCCTTTGGAAGAAATTGTTCGCTTCGTTTTTGGAATGTTTTCAAATCGCAGAATTCTGTTTCCGGGCATCCTTCGATCAAATGAGTTATTGTTGTATATTTTTCATTGACCGAATTATGATAGAGAATTTTCACTGCTGGTCCTTTTCCAGGAATATCCCAAAGTTCAAAAGCAATTGATGCGGTATAGGAAGGAATTTTACCTCCAAGTATTTTTTGCTGACTTCCCAATGTTGAAATTATTGCGATGATTGTTGAATCGTGCTGAAAAAATTCTTTGCGAAAAGTTTCAATAAATTTCTATACCGCTGAAAATGCGTGGTACTTAAGGTTTGAAATCCAATCACATTCTTTTCCGGAATTTGATTTTTTCAAACAATCTAATTTCATGTTGATTCGATCGATAATTCCTTTCAAAACTCGTCCACCACGAAGTTTGATATATTCGACATTCGATTTTTCGCCAACAACTCCACTCAAAAAGTGTTCAGCAATTTGAGCAGCTTTAAGAACTTTTTTCTGAATGTCTTTTGTGAACCAGTCTGGTTGAGTCATGTTGTAAAGATCCTATAGAAAATAATAGTTTTTCTGTGTGGTTTTAGAGATTCAAACTCACGTAAATGAAATGTACATCATTGATAAGATACACCTCATCAATTCCAATTTTCATTCCGGTTTTGTTAGATAAGAAATTGAATAATTCTTGATTGTCAGTAATGAATTTCGAAAACTCTGTTCCGTTTTTAATTTCGTCTAGAATTTCTGTTGATCTCGGACAATACGCGCTCGGGTTAGATGTCTGGAATATTTAAAAGTTTAACCATTTTGGTTGAAAAATTATTGTCGATAATTGAATCAACGTTAGAATCAATAATTCGAAGAGTTTGTTTGTTATAAAAAAAATGATCGAACTTTAGACTCATATATTCGAAAACTCACATCATTTTTACCTGTTATATGAACAGGGATTGGTGTCCAACCTCGTGGCCACTGAACTTGATTTGGGTGATCTTTTCCAGGTTCTCCATTTTCAAACATTCCAGCCAAGTTGCACATTGCTGATGATATTGTTCTATTGAAATCAGTGGCAGTTATGTAAATCTCCTTTGGGTTGTATTTCTTGCTCAAAAGTGGAGTTGGTGAATTGATATACATTGAATTTAATAATTTTCCTAGCTGGAATTGTTGAAACATTCCAATTTCAGTCAATCCTCCGAATCCATTTGCCCATAATTCTTCTCCGTGAATATTCGTTGGATATGTGCCAAATGGTGAACGATCACCGTGCCGCCAAATCTAGATTGAAGCAGTTTTTTTGTAGTTTTACGTTACGAATATTAGGAAAATGATCTTACCAATTGAGCTAATAATAATGACGGGGCAGAATTATTGGAATTTTTTCCTTCATTGATTTTTTCGTCGATTTCGTTTGATAGAATCGAATTTTCATTACAATATACAACTGCGATGATCAGAAATATTGACAAAAACATTGTTGAACCCCGAAACTAAACACTCAAAAGAATTCCTGCAAACACAAGTTATTATGTTTTTTTTTCAAAAACATTTACAGGAAGAAAAAAACACAAAAAATCTTCGAAAAGGAAGAAATTGTGTGTTTTATAGTGAGAAAAAAGATTCCAATTGGAAGAAAAAAATAATCAAATAATAATAAAAATTTATTGTTTTTGACGTTTGAAGAAATGAATTAATGTGTTTCGATATGGTGCAACGTAGAAAATGTACATCAAGGGGGAAATTAGAGGTGTTAAAGAAAAAAGAAGGGTATTTGATAACTCAATAAATAAAGACGATTGATTCAAATTTCGTAACAACATGAAACATATGCCATTCAAAACGAATAAAAAGGGTAGAAATGCTTGAAATGTTAGGGCCTGCAATGAAAAGTTTGAATTTTATAGAGCGAAATGTTCTTTGCACCTTTATGAATTGTTTATGTAGTTTTTTTGTTTCTTCTTGCAAATTCTCGCTTTTATCCGATAAAAATTGCATGCATTTGAAACGAATTATGAGAATTGCAATAAATATCAAAAATGGGAAAAAAGACATGTTGATGACTGTGTAAGTTGTGACAAAGGATTTCAATACGGTGTAGCCTATGATTTGATCAGGATTACTCATATATTCTATATGTTTTTGAATAAGTGCCAATTCGATGTTTTTTGGAGAATGTTCATAGAATATTACAAATGATGCCTAAAAAAACATTTTTTTTCCAAATTCATTTTTTTTTATCAGATTTGCTTCAGTGTAACATTTTGATTTTATTCAATTTTTCATCAAAATCTGCTCAATAAACTTCTGAGAAGTTTGTGTACAGTGTTCTGTTTGGAAACGCCTGTGCAGGTGTGATTTTTTGTTACTCACAAATTGAAAAATTGAGGGGATGTAGAAGCCCAATAGTTTTATCGAAATTTCAATCCGACCGATTTGTCCACTCTTTAAAACTTTATAACTGAATATGAAACTTGAGAGTGTACACCATTGAATGTGACTGAATGCATGTAACATGAAAGCGTATCTGTAGAAACTAATTATATCTTATCGTTCAAAATAAATTAGAAATCACTTACACGTCGTAACAATACTCAAATATTGAGGCATTACAAAATCCATATGACACTACAACAACCGATTCACTCAACATTATCAGTCTAACTTTTGTTGCAAATTGACAAACAGAAGATAGTATATTGAAAGTAGCAAAATTGATTAGAATCACAGAGTATGCTCTGATACTTGCTGGCGATTTGAATGTTGCAAGGAAAAACAAAACGGAATTGAAAAAGATCCCGAAAAAACTGGAAATGCTCATATAAACTTCGAAAAAATCGATGAAGTCCATTGGAACAAAACACTGATTATTTATTGAGTATGGAAATGGCAAAACGAATTTGATTATAGGTTAAGGAAAATTGTGTGTTAGCAACGAAAACTCATGATCAACACAATTTCTAAATCTCATTTGTGTTGTTTGACGTTTAGTGAGAACTAAAATTGTTTTTCGATACAATAGTAACATTAATAGGAATTGGGGTAAAAGACATTAGAAATTGTGTAAAATGTTGAAAATAATGACAACTGTAACGTTCTTTTGATTTTATCTGCTTTAATTGAATATTCTGGATAAGTGTGTGAAATTGTAGAATAGAATATGCTCAAAGGGTGTGAAGGAAGAAGAAATGCAACCTAAAAAAATGTATTACTTAAAGTTGAAATATTGAGCAACTCACAACTTGGATAGCTGATGGAGTTCGAAAGATAAAACTGATTAAAGGTGTTAGAAACCAAATAACAAAACATCTATGATCTGGAATCTTGTGATACTTTTGAAGTCATTGATTTTTTCGTAAATATACGCATAAGCAGGCAATCGATTAATGCTTTTCGATATGGAACAATGTATAGTAAATAGAACAATGGAGAAATAATTGGGACAGTTGATAATATTACAGTATTCAAGCATTCCATTATTGGACTTGTTAGTTCCATGTTTTTCACTATCCAGAAAACAACACCATTCGCAACAAAGACTACGGGTAGAATTGCGTTGAAAGTTAAAGCCTTTAAAAAAATAATTTAATTCTAATAGAAAATATTTTCGAAACCTCGAAAAATTGTTTGTGAACCTTCTTTGTATTTTCACTCAAGTGTTGTGCTTGATTATTGAGGAATCTCATAATTTTCCGTTTGATAATCAAAACTGCAATTAAAATTGGGATCGGCACCATTATGTAATGTATAACTGTATATCCAATTAGAACAGATGATAAAATGATTCTTCCTGTTATTTGATTTACTTCAATTTTGTAATGTGGGTAATATCGATAAATCTCGAATAAAAGATTGTCCAAAGGTTGACCACCAAGGAGAAATGTGACAAGTTGAATTAATGATGGAATATAAAATATGATCAGAATTTTTATAAATTTCTTCACGTCAAACGATCCATGTTGTAAAGTGTAGCAACTGAAATGGAAACTGAGCCAAGTGCACCATTCAGTATGTGTAAGAGTATGAAGCATGATTGCATACCTATGGAAGTATTTATTTACGAGAGAGAAAATAATACTTACACTGTATAGCACCATTTGGGTCCAAGTCCGTGACACATTCCATAAGCAATATGAATAATATTATCATCAATTCCAATAAGTCGCAATTGAGTGAAACCTTGACAAACAGCAGAAATTGTGTTGAAAATCGCAAAATTAATCACCAACACTGAATAGGTTTTCATAGAAGGCGGCGATTTGAAAATCGCCAAAAGAAGGAGTAAAACATTGAGAAATATCGCTACCAAACTGGCAGTGTTTATATAGATTTTGTATAGGAGAACTTCATCTTGCATTTTTATTGAAGAAAAGCTGAATGAATAGTATATTTCTCGAATATATTAGAAGTGGCTATTAAATCTCAGAAAACAAGAGAAAAATAATAATTGGTTATGTGGCTTGTGATTGGGAGTAAACTATTAGGAAATGCAATTGAATTATTCGGAAAAGTTTTTTTGCGCAAAAGCAGAAACATGCATTATGTGTAGCTATGTGACTTGGTATTGAATGCCCTTCTTAATTGGGTATTTCATGTCATGCACTTCAAAGATCAATTTTGAATATTACAGAGGGGAAAAAAGTAGTATTCAAAAAATATCGAAAAATCCTGATTGAAATTTCATAGGATTGTTTTAAGCTTCACTATCCAAGAGAAATACAATAAACTCAATTTAGTTGAAAAAAATTATTCGGAAAACTGTCTGTATTTTTATGATTTTTTCAGGAAACAGGTGAAATTCAGGAGAATTTTTGGTTCCATAAAAATATAGTTACTTTTTACTAGTTTGATTCACACGTGATTTCTGGTGAAATTTGAACTTATTTTTCTAAATATCTGTTCCTTGTTGGATCTACGTGACTTCTTCTAAAAAAAATATACATACAGTAGTGGCCAAAAAGCTATCACCTTTTTATTTTTTGCTATAAATCACTTCAACTATATCGGATTGGGCTCAAATTTTTTTCTGAGCTATGTGGGTGACTAATGAACATATTTCGAAGGTATTTGTCGAAAAAAATTTTTTTGATGGATCTTCAGATCATTGAAACTGATTTTCAGGAATCTGAATATTTTCACTTTTTTTCAAAACTGACCGGAAAACTTCGAATTGACGGAAAATGATAGAATTACTCAATTTATGTCATAGTAGACATATCTGGCTTTCGATTCCGACCCTAATCTTGAATATTCATTCATTGTGAGATCTATTCCGATGGTTTCAGTGAGACCATCTAGAAAATCTGAAATGTCTCAATAAATCGATTTTCATGACTGATTATCGTCGGATATTCAATAAAACACTTCAATTTGATCATTTTCTTTCTTAAACTTCATTTTCGAATCGAAATCCGATGTTTTTTGTATGATTTTGACATTGATGGAATTCCGATCTTTGTCTAGATCTTCTATTCTAGACCATCGAGCACATCAAACATTGATTTTGATGTTGTATTTTGTTATCAATGTGATTCTGTTTATGTGCCACAATCGACTTCAAGGTCGCTGAGCCTAACTCTTGAAATAAGCACCGTTGAATAAAAAGTTCTCAAATTCATAGTGTTTTCCATTGGTTTTCTTCACAAAAGTGCAGTTTTGTTTTCAATGATCTCATATGAGACCACTGATGTTTGTAAAGGTGAAATGTTTTGTCAAACGTATTCCTGAACACTTCGAGCATAAAATTCATCACTAAAATCAATGTTTGATGTGCTCGATGGTCTAGAATAGAAGATCTAGACAAAGATCGGAATTCCATCAATGTCAAAATCATACAAAAAACATCGGATTTCGATTCGAAAATGAAGTTTAAGAAAGAAAATGATCAAATTGAAGTGTTTTATTGAATATCCGACGATAATCAGTCATGAAAATCGATTTATTGAGACATTTCAGATTTTCTAGATGGTCTCACTGAAACCATCGGAATAGATCTCACAATGAATGAATATTCAAGATTATGGTCGGAATCGAAAGCCAGATATGTCTACTATGACATAAATTGAGTAATTCTATCATTTTCCGCCAATTCGAAGTTTTCCGGTCAGTTTTGAAAAAAAGTGAAAATATTCAGATTCCTGAAAATCAGTTTCAATGATCTGAAGATCCATCAAAAAAATTTTTTTCGACAAATACCTTCGAAATATGTTCATTAGTCACCCACATAGCTCAGAAAAAAATTTGAGCCCAATCCGATATAGTTGAAGTGATTTATAGCAAAAAATAAAAAGGTGATAGCTTTTTGGCCACTACTGTAATGTTGTCTAGTTTCCAAACCAATGGACTGAAATACGCTTAGTTTAATAATAAGATCAAATAATTGCTTGATTTTGGCTGCCCTCATTATTTTGATCAAAGCACATGCCACATTTCTACTGATTTACTTGAAATTGTATCAAAAAATTTATTTTCAGAGAAAGTCTTGTGTAAAATTATTCATATTTTAGTCAGAAATACTTGGAAATCACATTCATTTTTCTTTTCGAAAATATTCTGATCAGTTTTTGCCATTTGTCTGAAACTAGATTAATGTTCTCCCAAAACTTTTTGTAGGAATTAATTTTCCAGCGTGTGTTTTTTCTTTTTTTTAGACCAAACTTCATAACAAAAACAACTTCTCGGTATTTTTCCGATAAAAATTTCAAAATGGATGTTATATTCAAAATTTATATGAGATTCACTGGAACATTAGCTGTATTTCTGAATTTGACTCTTCTTTTCTTATCAGTTTTCAAATCTCCTCAAGTTATAAAAAACTATTCGATTTTGATAATTAATTTTGCACTGACCGATTTACTGGCCTCTTTGGCTTCAATTTTTGTTGAACCTCGAATGATTCCATCAGGATATGTTGTAGCACATATTAATTATGGAATTTGTAATAGATTTTCATCCAGTGTATGTTATATGGGGTATGTTTTTTGTGGTTTGTCGAAATTATTTTCCAACAAGAAAAATTTGAAAATATTTCAAGATATGCATTTATGTTTCATTTATTTATCCATTCTCAATATTCACTTCTTGTATCTTTTGCTTATCGTTATTATATTTTGGTCAAAGAAACACCAAAAGTTAGAAGCATTATATTTATTCTTCTAATTTCTTATATACCATCATTAATTCAATTTATCTCATTTTACGTGAATGAAGGAGATCCTTTTGAAATTTACAATGCTATAAATTCCGATTTTCCTGAATATCAAATTCAACTTTATATGATTTCTGGAAATCTAGACATTCGAAAAGGTACATCGTCTTACACGTTATTTCAAGCAACTTTTGCTCCATTAATTATATATCTGATTATTATAAGGTTACGGTCGAAAATAATTGTGATTTTGAAAGATAAAAGTGAGCACATGCGAGCTGAAACGAAATCTATGCATAGAAAACTGCTACAGGTATCATAATTCTTCTTACAAAATCAAACATTTACATAATCAGGTGCTTACTTATCAAGCCTGCCTTCCTGGACTTTTTGTCCTAGGCATCGCATCTTTCTCAATTGAACAATGCAATGTTTATAAATCACCAGCTATCGAATTTTCGGTTCATATGTTTTTTGAATTAGTACCACTATTATCACCAATTATATATTTGTATTATATTACACCTTATCGTCTTTATATTACTTCCATTTTCGGAAAAAATCTTTCGAAAGAAAGCAATGTTTTTCAAAGTGCTACACATGATCGAGGAAGCAAAGTTTTCACAACTTCAAAAAATATCAATAATTAATTTGTTGATCAATCAACATTCAGTTTACAGTATTTGTTTCTTTCAAACTTTTGCATTTTCAGTTTTGTGATTGGTATTTCATAAAATTTCGAAGATTGTTAGACATTTATTGATAAACAATGTTTATTAAAAAAACAAGGGCGGCTGTCAAAAAATAACACGGATATAACTCTCCCACGTTTTCCGTCTGATTTAAAAAAGGGCAGTACAAAATTTTGTTGACTTCAAAAGTTATAACAGAAATTTTATGAGATTTGTAGTTTTCAGAAGTGAAATTCTGTACAGATAAAATTTCAAGTTCACTAATCTTTAATTTTAAGAACACGGCTTTGTTCAGAAAATGAGTTAATTCAACAACAATATCTGATCTTGACAAACAAAGTTTTAACACAATTGAATAAATCTAGGAAAACGATTTTAATCGATTTTCGGTAATCTGTTACAACAATCATCAAAATGATACTATCAATTGGTGGATATAAACCGAAAGACGCAACTAGAACTCCAGTTTGGAAGTCGATTTCAAACGGAATATAAGGTCGTAATAAAATTGGCATCGCCGGTATATAAAAAATCAAGGTAGGCGCAGTTACTTGGAATACCAATGATCGAAAAAGTTCAACTTGCAGTCGATGATATTTCTTTGATTTTAAGAACACGACTTTGTTCAATTCTCGGAACATGTTTATCCCACAATAAAAAATAATAATGTATTGTGATACAAAGATACTGCTAAACACAATAATAAAACCTATGCATTGCCATCGAAGTTGATCTGGTTTGTTGTCCAAAAACTGGAAATAGTTTTTTTCTGACATTATCAATTTGTTTTCAACCTACACATGGTAAAAAGTAGAATCCTGGTGTTTCTTCTATATTTGTGTAAAAATCAGTAAGCATAGCATCTCGCATATAATTCAATGAATCTTCACTTTTTGTGCCAAAAATGTAATCACAAACCATCCAGATCACTCCAATTAATATTGTGTACAATATCCAGAAAGTTATTTTCCATCCTCTAAACCAAACTTCCAAAGTTTTGCTGAAAAGTGCCGATTTAATAATTAAACAATTCAACCTGATAATTTACATTTTTATTATCGAGTATCGAAAAATAAATTGAACCGCAAGAAATGTCATGATTGACGAGAAAAACAATGAATAAAGTAAAAGCAAACCCGTTCGAAATTCAATCGATGTTCCATAAACCGTTTCTAATGAAAAATACGCAACACATTGTTTGTGAAAATAAAAGTATGGATGGATAGTCACATCAACGAATGAGAATAATATCCCAATCTGTGCATATATTACAATCAATGTTTTGTAGGTGAAAGAGATTTTTTTAATTTTCCAAATTGTTATATAAATAAGACAAAAGTTGAAAAATAAAGTGAGGGTGAATCCTATCTCGGAAAAGATTTTTGCCGTTCTGTAGAGTTGGAGAGGTAACATTGGTTAAATTACGATCAGAGAATGATAGTGTATTGGGTGGAGCGTATGGTATTGCAAGAGCATTGATGTAAGATAGAAAAACAGGAAATATGTAAATTCCGTTGGATATTTCGGGCATTGTCGCACTTTTCTACATCATAAATCATTATTGGCACATTCCAAAACACCTAAAAATAAGTTTTAACAATGGAACTTTTTACGGCCACCTTCGAGTTTTGAGAAGTTTATCCTAATCAACATACAAAAAATTAAGCTGCCGGAAAGGACTCTTGACCAAGTTCTGATACGCCAAAATCTCATGTTCCAGGGCTTATAATGAGAAACTGATTGCAGGACGCTGTTTTGAAGGGTCGATTCACTGAAGTCACTGAATATTATTACTGAATTGCAGTATTTTTCGAAAAAAAAAGTTGGCGCAAGACTAGAAGGGGACCTGAAAAGGTTTTCTTGTATGGATGCCGACTATTTTGTTGTTCTGACATGCCAGAGCTGATGTTTGTCTTTGTTCACATTTTCATATTTCGAAAATAGCATTTACGACAACAGCTTGAAAAAGTACTAAAAGCACTTTCAAATATCCCCAATGAATTGACAACCTGAAAAACAATTTTGCTTGCAGACATCTCCGTTTCTCAAAATGTCTTCTCTCCAATTATTTGATATTGGAAGAACTATTTCAAATCTAGGATTTATCACCACAATTATAGTCAACATATTTCTGATCTATCTAACGATTTGGAGAGTCAAACGAATCGTTGGAACTTATAGAAAACTGGTTGTTATATCTGCACAAATTGGATTGTTGTTCTCAATTGTCGATTATATCATCCATCCATATTTTTATTCATTTGACAACGGATTAATATATTTCAGTCTTGAAAATTTGAATGGAGCTTCTAATCTTATTTTAGATTTCTTCTTACTTTTGTACTCGGGAATGTTTTCCACAATGGTTTGTTTCATGACAGTTCAGTACATCTATCGATATATGATACTGAATAGGTTTGTAATAGTTATATTTTTCAAATTACTTTAAAACTTCAGCGACCCAAAAGTGAAATACTTCAAAGGTTGCCGTTTTTTAATATTCATCGGATACTGCCTCGTTTGGGGAGTTTTCCACGTAGGAGGAATTTGGTTTTATGGATCACCAGATAATGAATCTAAAGATTATTTTCGTGAGACAATGATTGAAAAATATAACGTGAACATCGATGATATATCAAGTTTTATGGTGGTAGTTTTTGTAAGTATTTTTTTCTATCTTTATAATATTCGATAATTTTTTCATAGACTTCTTCCAATGAAATTAGATGGAGAAGTGTTTTATGTGCTGGTGGGATTGTTATCAATTTGACAACTCAATATTCATTAATGCTTGTAATCGGAATCCGAATGCATTTAATTTTAAGACACAACTTGAATTCATTTTCGGAAACTCACCGAAAACTTCAGAAGCAGTTTTTCACCACCTTGGTTCTTCAAATCTCTGCTCCTTCATTGACCTTCCATATCCCAATGATCTTGATTCTTGTCGCGCCTTATGTTCACCTCAAAATATCTTTTGAAACCGGATTGATAATTCCATTCTTCAGTTTTTACCCAAGTATCGACAGTGTTATTCAAATTTTCTGTGTCACAGAATACAGACATTCTATGAAAAGTAAATTATATTTTTTTAAATAATATTTTTCAGTGTAATTTTTATCCAGAACTGGTTGATGATATGATGTTAACAAGTAATGATAGATCGGCTGCAATTCAGTTGAGATATTTATAATCAATGGTTGGATGGTGTTTACTGCGCTCTCATAGAAACCTCATTGAAATATGTCTTTCGGGAATAATTAGTACGGTAATAAAGAAGGCAGGCCATTAAAGAATATTTGAATTTCGCACTTTCAAATTGGACGCAGAAGACTCATTATCATAAGAAAAATTTCTGCTGTATTTCTTTCAGAATGGCTTCTCTAAAACATTACGATTGGACTGAAACAATATCTATTCACACATTTGCTATAACATTGTTCATTAACTTATTCCTGATATATCTGACAATGTTTCGGATCAAAACAATTGCGGGAACTTATAAAATTTTAATCTCATTTTTCGCGTTTCTCGGCATCTTGTTTTCCGCTTCCAATATTATTATTCAACCGTTTTTTCATGTTCACAATCATTCTTTGATATTTTTCACTTTGAGAGATTTTGGAGGAATCAATATTATGGCTCTCAAAATTTGTATTATGATTTATTCAATGATGTTTTCATTGTCTGGATCTTTTCTAACTCTTCTATTCTATTTCCGATTTACAATTATTCACAGTATTTCACAAAATTTGAAATATAAAAAACGTTGTCTAGTTTGGTGGATTCTTTTCAATGTTGTTTGTGTTTTTGTTTATGCACTCGCTTTGTTCATTTTTGCATCTGATGATGAGGATTCACTTTCATATTTGAAAGAAACAATGCTTTTCAATTATAATTGTAGTTTGAATGATATTGCAGCATTCATGAACAATTACTATGTATGTCAGTTATAATCAAACAATTATCCCGTGAAATTTAATTTTTCCAGCTTTCGGAGCCCGGTTCTCCATTCTCTTATAAATGCATAATATGCACATTGTTACTCAGCTCAACAATAGTGATCCCATTTCTGTTCTCATCTTATTATGCTATACGTATAAATCACCTTCTGAAGAAAACTCTCGGAATGTCAGTGGCACATAAAAATATACAAAAACAACTGTTTAATTCGTTGAATCTTCAGGTTTTATTTTTGACAGTTATAATTTCTGATTGTAATGGTTTATTTAGATTTTATCTCCTGCGATAACAATGTATCTTCCAATGTTTATTATAATAACACTTCCTTATTTGAACCTTGAAATAGATATTCCATTTGGAGACTTCAATCCATTATTCATTTTGTATCCAGCGATTGATAGTTTCATTCAGATTACGGTTGTTTCAGAATACCGAAAAAGCGTTAAAAGTTGGATGTTTTCTTTAGAATATTTTTGAATAATTAGCTTTTTCAGAAATGTTCCGGAAAAACGAAGTGAGCAATATTCGAGTTGTCAGTCATATAGTAATTGATCGTTAAACGCGGCGAAATGGGAAAAACATACTTGTTACTAATTTTTTTCGAACAGAAGAAAGAGAAGTTTTCTTTTGTTATGTTGTTGTATTTTTTCTTATTTTTTTTTGTTATTGGTTGGTGATAAAGATTTTGCAAAAAAAACTGATTGATTGAATGATAAGGTTTACTGAACACGTGTTGATTGCGGAAATTTATATTGTTAATGTCGAAGAAATCTGAATTTTCAAACAGAAAAGTTTTTGAACTTTGAAATCAAAACTTCAATTGGAAATTATGAGGATTTGGTTTCAAAAAAATCCCCTGCTGCAAAATTAAGTTTTAGTGTTAATCCGAAATATTTTGACCTTTGAAGGAGAACTGCCTAGAAAGTCAAAAATTTCCTCTTTCAAATCAAATTATCAGAAGAGCCAACCAAGTCTACTGTAACTTTGGTTCCTTTTCAACGACATTTTTTTGAAAAATCGGATTATGCAAAAGTTTTTTGTTCGTTCTTAGAATAAATAATTAGTTTTTGATTCTCAAAAGTTCTGTATCGAGTTTCTATTTTTATGTGTTTTCATCATGTCTCAAAATCTGTTCATTAATTCTTTCATCAAACGTCCTTTGAACGTTTTTATTCAAAAAACCAAAAAATGTCACATTTTTGTAGTATTCTCTGAGGTGTAAAGCAACAAAAAAATCATGTGTTGGATGTTCTTCGATTTCGAAAATAATAAAACTGCAGAGAACGTTTCAATGAGTGTTCTCTGAATTTTTTTGAGTGACTGAACAACAACAATTTTTGTTTATTTGTTTTCTCAGGCTCTTAGGGAGAAAAAAAGAGAAAAAAGTTTGGTCAACAAAAAATAAATAGATAGGAAATTTATCATTTTGTAGGATAGAAAGTGAACAAAGTATCAAGGTTTTCTGGAAATTGAACATGTGATGAATTGTTCTTCAGAATTGGGGAGAAAATTCAGGAGAATCTTATAATTCAGTGGAATTGTGAATCTAAAGTTTTGGCCAAGCAAATACATTTGCTTCAAATTTATTTTCTCCGAATTTTTTGGTTAAACAAAATACGAACCACGTCACTGAGAAGCCGTCTTCAGTAAAAATCGTTCTTTGTTAACTTTTTTGAATTGATTTTTACAATTTTTAGCAATACTTGCTGAAACTGTTTCCTCACTCCTGATAATATCACAATAAAAATTTAGCTACACCACATTCATTTTATCTCGCAAAATTCATTAAAAATAACAAAAACTACAAAGAGACGCAGAAATGGTTCTCGTGTTGTTCACATGTTCCTTTTTCTTTTTCTTTTTTCTTCCCAATGTTTCTCCGCCCTAGAGACATAGACAGAAAAAGATGAAAAAGATAATGCAAAATTAGGAGGGTGCAGACAGCAAACAGCTGATCGGGAGTTGTATATAAAAATAAAATGATTTTGCTTTATCTACTTATTTCTGTACTTGGATGAATTTGTTTTTGTGTTTTGCGTTTTTTTTTGCTGTTGTTATCTACATTTGCACTCGATTTAATTAGAAACTGAGCCTTTCTTTTCTCGTGACCAGCCAATTTTATTTTGTCTTATTTTTTTGCAGAAAACAAAAAAAAGAGGAAATACAAAAATGTCGTCGATTGTTGTTGGAACTGGAGTTGTTGCTGAAACAATGGTTGGACTTTGTAAGTTAGGGAAATTCTAGATTTTTCCAGGAAAATAATCGAAAAAAAAACAAAAAGCATTTTTGCGTACATGTATTTTCAAAGTCCTCATACTTGACCAGCCCTTTTTCTCTAGCCCTATCCAAAATCCCCCCACCATCATCTCATATTTTCAGTGGCCGCAGCTGGTCGACGTGTGTCAATGGTTGCACCAAGCGCCAAAATCAACAATACTAAAAAATTCGAATCGCAAGTTATCCGAAATATCCTTCAAGAAGATTCTGAGAAAAAAATCCCATTTGAATTCGTGGATGATCTCAAATCACAGATTAACTTGGCTGAGAAGAATTTCAAGAAAATCAACATTCTCACCGATCTGTCGAAAGTCGAAGCTGCCGATCAAATCATTGATGCGTGTCAAGGTAAAGACTTTATTTGATAGGGAAATATCTCAACAGAAACATGAAATTTCAGCTGATGAATCTGCTTTGCTAACTCATACCGCAAAAAACATCCCAGATGCTACAATTATTTCACTCAACGAAAAATCGCCGATCCATAAAAACCACGTCTCGGTCAAAATCTACAGCCCAATTCATGACACTAAAACTGTGAAGGTAGGAATAAAGAACAACAATTTTAAAAAATTAAGGACCAAGCTGAATGCACTTCTAGTCATAAATGTTTTCTATTTTATCATATGACTCAGGAATGCATCCAGATTGGTAAAAGTTCTGAATAGTGATCCAATCATGTCAGATCTCGCATATTTATACTGTTCTTCGGTAGGGGCGTGGCATAATTGTTACCTGTTTTTGGGAAGTTTTTACACCAAACAACGATAAAAATGTGTGAAAATTTTATTGTTCCCACCATAAAACGTGTGAAAATTGAATTTTCCAGATGTTCATCAACTCGAAAACATCCCAAAAAGCAATTGATGAGACAAATAATCTTCTTGGATCAATGGGTTTCACAGTTTTAAGCGAAGAAGATTCTTTGGTGGCTGATCGATTGGTACAAGATATGGCACAAGTTGAAAAATCGAGTCCACTATCAAAATTGGCATCGATTTTGGTGACACCAATGAATTCTCCAATTCCACCTCCACCAACTCAAATCAAAGAACAATATCAGATTTATTGGTGAACAAGAATATTGGTGTGTAATTATAATGTATATTTCGATCTCTTGTTGATCAGATTAATTTTATTTATTTTTGGCTGTAATAAATTTGGCTTTTTGAACAAAAAAGATAAACATTGCTGACGTGTTTTTAGCTACTCCGCACTTCTGGAACCATGTTTTTTGTGAAACTTGAGAATTAAATAACAACTACTTTCCAAAATTAGATCCCAAATACCACGTTCTCTTATTTTATAAAATATATCATCATCATGACGATTCCTCTTCTCGTTTCTCTTGTTGGCCTAACTCTTTGTATTCTTGTGATCTCTATCAATTTCCTAACATTCAGCAAAACTAACAAATCACTTTTAAAAAATCGCCTAGAACTGATTCTACTCTATTGTCGAATAGTTCTCGATATTTTTCTTGGAATCGGTCTCACATTATATCTCACAGTTATTCTTCTAAAAACTTTGGATCCTTCAAAAATCACAGTTTCAACAACATATTATGTGATTTTTTCAAGTCTTCCGATGGTTTTCCTTTGGCCCGCCAGATTCACATTATCGATTTGTCTTGGATTTCTTCGAATCTTTGCACTTCTATCCGATCTTACTTATACATCAGTGAAAATAGTTAGCTGTGTTGTATTATTTCTATCATGTGTATTCGGAGTTTCTGATGTTTTATTTCTACTTCTGATTTGCCCCCCGAAGTTTATAGCTCATCCCGATTGTTCAGCTCTTGGATGTATGGCAAGCCCATGTTTTCTAACATATTGGATTATGAATCGATCAGTGTTTTTCTCATCAATGCTGATTTGCACATTACTTTACTCATTCGTTATTTGTTTTTGCGAGGCGAACAAACAAGAACGACGAATTCTAAAAGTATGTTATCCAACAGAAATTGTGAAATTTTTTTTTATTTCAGACTGATTATTGGTTGGTGTTCACTATGTTCATTGCCACCCTTTTCGATGTTGTCCCATTTGCTGTCACCAAATTTCAATTTCTCGAAAATTTATTTTCAGTGAGTTCCAAATATGAAATCGCAATACCTTTATTTTTTCAGCATTTTGGGCCGTTCGTGAATACTTTGAACATTTTGGGAAATTGTATCGAGTCAGTGATTATTTCGAAAATGTTTGAACCTTTCAAGCATGAAAATTCGGTGTATTAATTGAAAAGTTGAATTATTTTGAATGAAATTACAGTTTTTAATATTTTGAATAAGATCAAATTTCTCAAAAAGGCCAAGATTTTCATATACTCCTGTCATATTTGTTCAATAAAATTTTGATAAGATCTTTCTTTTGTGATTTGATATCATTTGTGATTTGGTTTGTGATTTGATATTTTCTGTTTTTATCTGCCCATAATTTTATTTACCGTTAATGTCCGGAAGACTCTTGGGTATTCTGATATCATGCTTTTCGAATTTCAAATGTACATAGCTTTTGCAGCTTCGGGGGTTAAAGAATTTGAATGAATGCACACGAGCCAAAATGAATAAATCACCTGCTTCATTTTTATTTGCTTACTCATGTCGCTTGTTGAGCAATACCATAAAATAAATTATTCGATAAACTGCGATAATACTTGGTCCTATTTGGCGACACCGAGTTTTTTTGAAAACGCCTGTCATATTGGAACTTTTTTCATGTTGGTATTATCATCTTATGCATTATTTTTAATGTTGAAAGTTTCACCATCGACAATGAAAGCAACAGTACCGTATATGGTACATTTACATATTTGGTGAGGTTTTTTGCCAAATTAAGATGTAGTAAGAGTTTTGTCTTCGGTAGAACAACAATTTTTGATTAAGCTTAGCTACGCATTTGCGAAATTTGCAATTCCAATTTTCTGAAATTTCATTATTTTTCCAGGACAATGACTTGCGATTTCATGTTCGCAGTTATGGTTTGCCCTTATTATTTTCTACCCCTTGTAGCCGCTCGACCTTTAGGAATTTTGATTTATTTTGGAGTTCCATTTGTAGTTCAAATTTGGCTAGCATTTGCAGCCCTTGGAGGTTTTTTTTCTTTCTTAAATTTTATTTTTTCAAATTGCCTGTTCAGGTATGACATGTGCTATCGTAACATTGTTTGAACAACGTCATCGATTAATTGTGACTAGCTCAAAATTTGTGATGCGTAGAAGGTCAACTAGAATTATATTTAATTTCATTCTTTATGGTTATCATATTAACTTTGGGGTTCCTGAAATTGTAACTTTGCCTGATAATCAACAAGAATTGAAATATCAATTTTTAAAAACCTACCCTTGTCCGCCTGAAATATACTTTGATGATGAAATGTTTGCACTCCAAAAAGATGGTTCACTTTTCAATCCACATATGTATTTCACATGTTTTTCAATCACACTTATTTGCTCATTTTTCGTTCTTCATACTTTCATAACACTTCTTCCTGGTAGAAATCCGAATATGTCAGCTGCAACCAGAAAGCTTCAAAGAAGTTTCTTTTTCTCAATGTGTATTCAAGTTTCAATTCCAGTTTGTGTGATTCTGGCCCCAAACATTTATTGGAATCTATCAATCACATTTCAATTCTATTTCCAAGAAGGTAATAATTTGAGTGTTATTTGTTTTACACTTCACGGTGTTTCTGCATCAATGGCAACTATTTTTCTTTATAAACCATATCGGAAGTATACTTGGAACCTATTTTTGAGTGGTAAGAAATAGGAATGTTCAGAGAAAAACTATCTATCATTTTTACAGTGATATTCATGAAGAAGATCCAAGTGTCCACAGAATCCACAAGAGCTTTTATAAACACTGGAGTTTCCGGAAATTCTATACATCATAGATGAAAAATCTAAATTATTATGAAGTTTCTAATCATATGCAGCTGAAATTTTCATAAACCATTCTCAGTAACCAAGCAAAAATCAGAAACGTTGGTGATTAGAAAATACCAGAAAATCATCTGCTTGAAGTCATGTAGAACTATGAAATGTAGTCTAGGATTCTTTATTGTCAAATATTTATTACATCTTTTGATGTTTAACAATGCAATTCAATGAAAAATTAATAATTAATTCAAAACACCTGCGTCAAACCAGTAAAATAATAATTAATCAGTTAAAAGTTATCCAAGCAATATGAATATCATAGTGACGAATTTTTGACAACACAATTAGTCGTCAGAGTCGAATCCAACAATTTGCGACCTCTCGAATTATCTCCACGCCTCGAAAAAAGTCCTTGAATAACTTTCCGAAATCTTGCCGAAAAAATATAATAAATAAAAAATGTTGTAGAAATATGAAGGACTATTAGAAAATTACAAATTTCTCCAATAACTTCATACATTCCATCGTTTAAAAAATCCCCAATAATACTTTCGGCAATTTTCAAAGCCATTCCAAAAAAATGACAAAATCCGAATAAAATTGTGACCACCAAAAGCATTACAGTTGTGTTTTGATCTTTCAATTGCTATAAAATAATTTTGTGTTTATTTCTCCGAATAAAGTTGACAAAAAAACTTACTGATGTTGTAAGTAACAATCGCTCTTTTCTACTTCTTCTTAGCTCATTAACAACTTTCATATTTGCAGTAAACATGAAAATAAATGGTAGAAGATAGTCGAAAATAACAGAGATAACAACAAAATAAATCATAAAATACCACCAATTTTTCTTTGTGTCCAAAATTCCGGCAGAAATCATAAAACCGAATAAATCGTTATAGCTCAACTTATACTCGAAAAACTTGGAAACATTCAAAATAACAGAAAAAATGCAAATAATAAAAACAGCCTTGACAGAGTTTCGGAAAGTGCAAAGATAATGAACTTGAAGTGGTCGACAAACCGCAATCCATCTTTCCACAGTAATCAAAACCATTATATAAAGCGATACAGTTTTTGCAATCATACAAAGTGGGTAAAAATATTTCATCGATACAAAAAGCAACATTCTTTTTGTTGAAAATGGATTCATCATATCGTCCCTGAAAAGGTTCTCAATTTTATTTTTCAGAAATTTGATTTTTTTGCAAACGACGAAGCCCTTTAAGTCTAATCCATTTTCAGAACAAAACAAGTCACTTACCAGATTGGCAAAAATGGAATACTGTAGACTGGAAGAGCAAAAGCAAGCACAAATATGTCGGAAATTGAAAGAGAGTAAAGAAGGAATGCAACCTGGAAAATTGAAGAATTTGTAAATAAATTGAGTGAAAATGGGTAACTTAATTGTGAGATGAACTAGGCAAGTTTTGAAAAGTTTTGTGCCAACTTTTGTGAGCTCATTTGTTTTCTCTCGAATTTTCGAATTTTCATAGCTCTAATTAGTTCTGAAACCTTTTCTCGAAAAATGTCCAATCTAATAATAATTTTCCCTCATTTAGTTTTAACTTACTATTTTGATGTTCATAAATCAGTAGAACTTTTTCCTTCTTCATCCCCTATTATATTCATTTTTCCCATTCATAAATCTCCTCTTTCACTCATTTTTCCTTTCTTTCTTCTTTTTTTCTATGCACTTTTCTGTTCCCAGAAAAAGGCTAAAAATTACCCCATCAGACGACACAAAATTTCGTCCGAATAATTGATGAACCAAGTTTGAAAAAAAAACGTCAATTGAAATGACGGAAAAAATGAAAACAAGGAACTCTTTTTTGCCATTTTTTAAAATTTTTAAAATAAATAAAAAATACTTTGGTTATGCAAATTTATAGGTTTCTCTGATTTAATGAGCCAAACTTCCGGCATCTTTTTTTCCCAAAGATTATTTATTTATTTTCAGTTCAAGAGTGCCGCTATAATGTAGCGTTGTGACGAAATGAAATTTGAGAAAAAATCTTGAAAAGGTGTCAATTTTTTCTATATTATTTGCAAATTCCAAACTCACAGTGGATTTTCGCATGCTTGGAGTTGTATAAACATAAATTGATAGAAAGTTTCCAACTAATCCCACAAAAAACACCGGCAAATAGGCAATCGCAACATATTCGGGCCAACCATTCCACTGCATCTGAAACAAAATTATTTCAATTTTTGAAAAAAAAATGATAGAACTTATTTAGGAGAAAGGAAAAAGAGAAGAGGATTAGCTTATTTCCAAAAATATGAGAAATTGTGTGTGTTTATTCAATTTCGTTGTTGTCCGCATTTTTAGATGAACTTTTTTGAGAACTTTAAACTTTCAAGATGGGAAAAACAAAAAATGTGTGTAGGTTGGAGCTAATTTTGATGAGTAACTCACAATGTTTTCTGAAAGCTGAAACTGGAGTGTAGCCTATTAGAGAAATTGAAAAAAAACCTGGGAGGAATTCTAGAAAACAATAAAGATGTTCAGATATTGGGGTTTTTTTTTTGAAGAATAAACATTGTGCTCATTTTCAAGGTCTTTCAGTTTTTAGTGAAATGAGAAAAGCTTGTTCAAAAAATAGACATATTGGTTTTTTTTTCGAAAAATTTACCCTGGCGACAACTTTTGTGCAAGTTTTTTTTGAACTTTCTTGCTGCTGTCAAAAAAAGAAATCAAATTTAGAGCGTTCAAAACTTCATTTCACAAGGAAATTCTAGAGAATTTGAAAACCTATACTTATCTGAAAATTAACACGTTAGACTGAATATATTCTCAAATGCTCAGAAGATGAGCTGTAAATATAACTGACACAAAAAACACAAAACATAACTTTCAGACAATTCAATTTTGCAAAATAAGATCAACAAAAAAAAGTGACTAATAAAAAGTTCACACGTGTTCTTTTGGAACAATTTTCTATAAGCTTACAAGGAAAGGTTTTCAATGTTCCCCCAAGGAAAAAATCGAAAGTATGTGGAATGTTGAGGGTTCCCATGGGTAAGAAAAACCCTAACGGGAATAAGGAGAAAAATGCCTTGTTTTAGAAAATTTTGGTGTTATTGATTTTTGCGATGAAATTTTTTAGAAAAATCGAAACTTTTTTCAAAATTGATGAAAAATGTCAGTCTAAAAATCCATTTGTAGCGGAAACGGCGTACTTTAGTATTACTTCGACTAAAATTAGGAATAAAATAATTTTGGTCCCAAAAGTCCACTAAATCAAATTTCTAGTTTGAAAAATTCATAGAAAATCAACGTTTTCGTTGTGAAGGAGAAGTTTGTGTGAATCGAGACTATGATTTTTGGATTCTACGGACCAAATTACGTCTGTTGAGCGTCATAAATTTTTCAAGTTCCGTTCATTTGAAAATGGAAAAAATTATTTTTTGTGTTTTTTGGTGACCATTTGATCAGAAAAACCCCGACTAAAAAAACCAAATTTCAAAAAATGTCTAATTTTTTGATAAAAAGTTTCACAAACACGTAATCGACCATTCTGAACAACTTCCACGACTCAAAAGTTCATGAAATAGATTCAAAATCGAGTTACAGATGCTCTAAAAATCAAAAAATGGTGTAAAAATCGACCTAAAATACATTTTTTCTCGAGAATAAGGCATTTTTCTCCTTATTCCCGTTAGGGTTTTCTTACCCACGGGAACCCTCAACATTCCACATACTCTCGATTTTTTCCTTGGGGGAACATTGAAAACCATTCCTTGTTAGGTTTATGCAAGTTTTAGAAACAAAACTTGAAGAACTTCTATTTTTGTTGAGAAATATTTATCTTGGTCCAGTTTTTGAGTAAAATTAACTTCCGGCTTTACGAATGTTATAATCTTGAATTAAAATCGAGCGCAGAAAAATGAACAAGAACATTTGAGAACATATAATTTTCTGAAAATCTCGAAATAACACTTTCAGAGTGAAAATGAACTTTTGAGAAAATGAAGAAAAAATTAAAAATTGGAAAATTTTGAGGGAAACTAAAAATTAAATACTTTTCGAAATCAAACATTGAAACTGAGACTGAACTTCTGATAAATCAAAATCATTTTTTAAAAGGAAAAAATATTAAATTTTATCAGAAAATGTGACTAACAAAAACATAACTCATAGACAATTCAATTTTGCCGCAAGATAATTATTCAGAAAGTTTGCAAAAATATAATCATAACAGGTTTTGTTATATGCCAATGTATTACTGGAACACACATTTTTGTTGAAATGTTGTCCAACAAAACTTCATCGATTTATCATTGCAGCTGAATAGAAAATCAGCTGCCAAATTCAAAAATGGCACCAACACAATTTGGCCCTTTGATCTTTGATGTAGAAAAAATGAAATTAAACAACAGAAAAAAATCTAATGAAAATGAGGTAAACAATGAGAATCGATATGAAAAATCCTCTCCAAATAAGAGAAGCCAAAAAATAATCGTGTTTCAAATTACATAATCACAATGTGTGAATTTCGTAGAATCAAAAAAATTTTGCAAAATTTCTCTCTAATTAAAAACATAAGGTTTTCTATGCTATAATTACCAAAAAGAATTGCAGTATTATTTTAAGAAAAATTTGAAAAAAATCGGGTACAAAATGTGTATGGGGAAATCCCGCCATAATCTTCGAACAAAATGAACCCAGAAATATTCGATTATCCTTCTTCTTTATTCTTTTTTCATTGCACAAGAAAAAAAAAACTCAATTATTTTTTGAATGACTAAAAATCCCGAAAAGTTCATGGTTATTTTTAATAATGTGAAAACTGAAAACCTTTGAGATACAGAAATGAAATGAGAAAAAAATGGGCGGGATCAAAGGTTTCCGTGGTTCTTCGCTATCTATTTTTTCTGTGTGAGCTGAGCGGAAATTAAAAAAGACGAATAATTGGAGCGAGAAAAATAGATGAAGAAAATGAATAAAGGAAGAAAAAACGAGGATTCCTGATAGAAAACAGATTTTATTAAATTTGAAATCCGAGAAATTAGTTCAGATTCGATCGCCTGGGTCTAATTTTTTGGATATTCTAATCGGACTAAAATTTTTTATGACTTAACAGTTTTAACAAAATATTCCCCAAATTAATGCATTTCAGAAATTAAGTATAACAAATCTAAATTTCAGCATCCTAAAATCAAAAGCCAACAATCACCTCTGATTCAATAATAAGAAAAGTTCAAAATGACAAAACCAGAAAATGAGATAATTCAAAATTGTGAATGAATAGCTAATCTCTTATAATACAATTCTTGTTTTGGAAATAAAATAGAAATGACGATTAACATTTCGATTTCAAAAATAATAATATTCTGTAAAAACATTATTATGATCAAAAATGGTTTCTTGAGCGTTATTTTCACAATTTGTTATGAAAAAAATGCAAAGTAATTAAAGAAAAATCTCAATTTGAGCTTCATTTTGATGAAATTGTCTTGTTTTCAGTGCATTTTTTAAAAAGCACAAATACTCAAAATATTTTCCACATATTTCTTTTATATTTCATTTCAAAACAAAATTGCAAATGTGTCCGGAAAAACAAAAGAACAAATTCTCTTTCATTGCCAGAAAAAAATGAATCAATGATTAATTTCTGTGGAGTACTTTTTTTGTAAAAAGCAAAGAATATCGAATATTTTCCAATGAAATCCAGTGATTTATGGAAATCGATTAATCTTGAAATAGTACTGTAGTGAAGTAGCTATAGAAACAAGTCAAACAAAAAATTCGGGATAATAAATATGTCTGTGAAAAACTCGTGAATGAACTTTTGTCTTTTCTCGTTTTTTGACAAAAAATTCGATTTTGTATGCACCAATAGTTCCTTCGTACATAGTTCAAAAATCTATAGCAGCCAATAATTAGAAGTAAGATGAAATAAAATAAAATTGGTGTATTTCATCTCAATTATTTTTTAATTGGCTCATTGTTCTATTTTTGGGCTTGAAAAAATGCGTTTCAGATCAGGAAAAATGGAAAATGTGATGAATCAAAAATGTGTACTTGTTGTTTTCTGATGGGTCAGTTTTCCTAATTAGCCTAATTTCAATTTATTTTAGAACACCAGAAACCAGACAAAAAAATTGAATGGGAAAAATCATGTTTTTGGTAATATGTGCCAGGACCAATTATAAATGGTCCCTGTGAGAAATTGAGCTACGAGATAGATGACAGGGACCAAAAATAATTAGGAGATTAAGACAAGAAATCAATAATTTTTAGAACAGTAGTATTGAAAGAAACATGAAATTGAATGTCTTTAGACATTTTTCGATTTTAAAACTCTAATAATATACATAACTGTAGTTTACAGAAAAATTAGAAAAAAATGTTGGGAACATGCTTTTATTTTTCCTTTTTTTTATTTCTCCTATTGCAAAAAAATAAAACAGGTAATCTCATAATTGTTTTTTTCTGTCCCTGTCAAAATCAGCTCATTTCCTCACAGGGGCACAAATAAATGGTCCCGACAAGAAAATCTAAGATGTTGGACCTGTTAATCCTATAATTGCTCAATTTGTCCCTGCCAGTCAGATTCGCGACGAGACCATTTTGTCCCTGTGATTGGTCCCAGAAAATGAAACATTTTTGGTCTTAAAAGAAATGAAACTAAAACTGTGAAAACAAAGTTCGTTAGGTTCCAAAACGAATTTTCTGATTTTCCATTGTCTTGTTCTTCTTCCTCAAAAAAAAACACACAAAACGATTGAGACAGCAAAAAAGGAAGCAAAAAAAGATAGAAAAACATAACATGTTCATCCGAAAAATGGACCTGGAAAAACACGAGAAAAAACAAGACTAGAAAACTAAATACATATATTTACATATGTTTTTTGATCAGGCTAAGGCAAAGAAATTGGGTGATGATGAGCCAAAAATAAATATGTTGTTATTATTAGACAAATTTTGAGTGAGAGATAGAAAATAAGATGTTCGTTGAAAGAAAAAATGACGAGGAGGGAAGGAAGTAAATCCCAAACCTAAAGAAATCCCAAACCTAAAGAAAGAACGGAAAAAATAAGAGTGTATGTCAACACCGACTGCCCGCAAACACCAAATCCTACGCGCAACCTTGACGCGAAATACGCGCTGTGTGTTTTCGCGAAGAAATTTCTGGGGATTTTTAAAAATTGGGAACCCCCCCGGATTTTAGAAATGGACACGTTAAAATATGGGAACCCTGAGAACCTCTCCAATGTCGCTTTTCCCTTGGAGAATACTAGTTAGTTCGAAAAGTTTTCTCGAATTAAAAAAAGTTTGCTTCAAAATGCTATTCGCCAGCGAAGGAAACGCGCCCTATCGCACTTTTTTCTGCTGCCCGATTTTTTTTGTTTTTGAAAACACCGAAATTTTGATTTTTTGTGTTTTCAAGTTGTTTTCGAAACTTTTTCAGGTTTTTTGATTGAAATAGATATATTTGGGGTAGATTGTTCATTTTAAATGTGATTTGTCTCGTTTTATGAGTTTTTAGTTGTAAAAAACGCAATTTTTCCATTTCCAGGATTTTCCAAGACCGAAAAAAGTCGAAAAATTCATCTTTTCGACTGGGATTTCGTACTTTTTGTCGTTTCTAGGTGAGTTAGTGATACAGTAGAGTGTTTAAAATGTATTTGTTTTAATTTTACAGATCTTCGAAAGTTGCACGATTTTGGCTCAAAATTGCACTGAAAGTAGATTCTGGGTGTGGATTTATAATAAAAAGACGAAGAAATTCATATGAAGAGGCTTGGACAATTTCATCTTCAGCGCTGAAGCTGTTCCAATTCGTTTTTATAAAGTATTAGCTGGAGTTTCGAACAACGTTGACAAAAATGTATAGCCGGAAGGAAAACATCGATTGTGTGGTATCAAGAGGGACTGTTGAATATGATTATCGATGTCAGGAATGAGGTACGTGCTCTTACTGGTTCATTCATTATTTTTTATCAAATTTTTGAAATAATGTGCGAAAAAACACTTTCATTTCTGCAAAATCTTCGAAAAATCCGTATTTTTTACTTAAAAAGTTTCATTCTGCCAGGGCTATCTTTCTAAACTGGTTTCACATCCTAATTCGAAATTGAGAAGTAAAAATAAAATTTTTCTTTTTATATACACAAAAAGTTAAAACGTAACAGCATTTTGTTAATAAAATCACAGTCGTTTTACTGATAAATTGAGATTTTTCTAAAATATTATTGTTTTTCGCAGTTTTTTGACAAAAAAGTGAAAATTTCAATGTTTTCTCGAATGATAAAAGTTTGCTTCAAAATTCTATACAAAATTTATGACGAGGCAATAATGATTATTTATCGGTAATATATATAGATCACACTCAACCCAATTTAACCCCAAAGCTTTTGAATGTTTTAACGACGAAACAAATTTCTCATTTTTTTATGGTAGATCTTGAATTTTCTCAAACTGTGTCGGAGATAAGCGATCAAATATTTCTTAGTGATTGCTGGTCTTGTTGAATAATGATTTCGGTGATGATTTTGAGAATTGATAACCCCGAATACTTTCCTGATTTTGTACATACCTATGTGTTTTCTAGGATGATGTTTCAAAATAACTATTTTCTGCGGTTTTCGGACGTTTGTTCGTTTTTTAAGATGAGCAGTTTGATTGGGATGATAATGAGGATGAGACATTTTTTCTGCCTTTGGGAGATTTCGAGATTTTTCAGATTCGAAAGTATGAACCTTTTGATTTGAATTGGAAATTGATGTTTGATATTCAACAGTAGCATTGATTTTTTGAGTAATTTCTTCAATTAAGCTGATAGAACTTTGGTTTTTCTCATTCGTCAAATAATGTTGTGCTTGAACTTTCAGCGGTATGAAAATAATACAAAATAATGCCATTTTCATGGTTGGTTTAGAACAAAAATGTGAAGAAAATAAAAGCTCCCGAGCCTTGGCTAGACATTATAATATTATTTTTAAGACATCATTTCTGAAGTGGGAAAATATCAATAAAAATTTACAAATTTCAAGAGTTCATGCAAACGAAGCAGGAAAAAGTAAAAAAAAAACATCACTTCCTATCAATTCTAAGAAGTTCTTCTTACTACAAAATGTTTTATAGACAGAATCAAATTGAATTAGGATATTTTTACATAGTGTGTCTAACAATGTAGTCTGACCCCTATCTTCCTTTTTATTTCCTTTACATTAATGATTTCTCACGTCATTTTTGGTCATTGTTACAGTAATTTGCCACCTGCCATCAAATCTTGAAAATCAAGATAAGCTCATAATTATCGATTTATTTATACCCGTTTTTCTCTTTGATCTTGTGAATATTGGGTCACTTTGAGTAATTGTTTTAATTTTGAAACTAATCAGAACATTTTGATATTTTCATAGTTTTGATGGTTGTAACAAGACAAATAATTTCATATAAATTTCAAACGAAATAATACATTTTCTGACTATTGAGACGGTACGAGGAAATGCATCAAAAATGCCGACATGACCAAAATCCAAGAGACGAAAAAATGTTGATTTCTGGTAGTCAGAGATTTGTTTGAACAGTATATATTTTCTTTAAGACTTTTTTATATTCATCTTGACTTTATCGATTATTATCATAATTTATGAAACAAAGTTTAGAGGCATGTTTTGCTGTTTTGCATTGAAGCAAATTTCTTATTTTTCATTTTTAAAAATAACAAGGAAAAGGTTCAATCACACGTTTTGATTTCTCAGCTTCTTCGTTTCCAAATTTCAATTTTCTGAGCATCATGCAAATGCATCCTTTGAATTGTTCTATTAATTTTTTAAATCTTTGTTGGAAAACTTTTGTGAACGTTAGTAAATTTTTTCATAAGTGTATAGAAAAGTAATTTATTTTAAAAATTCATAATATCTTTTGCTACCCCTGATAATGCCAAAACTCTTAATTATATAGTATATTTACACTCTTTCACTTATACATTATAAAATAGATTACGGTAACTTGCCACCTGCTATTGGATTTTCATGAATATTGAATATCAAGATAAGCTTATAATTACCCATTTATTCGTTTCTGTTGGTACCATTCACTCTTTTGATCTTCTTAGAAATGTGCCACTTTGTTGAATTATTTAAAATTCAAATCTAATCTGTGTTTTCCAAATTTTGTATTATTTTGATCATTAAATATAGTCTGAAAAGAAGTTACTAATTTTCAAAAAATTGACACACTGAGCGGAGTGGAATTAGTCTGACAAGTGGAGAATAGCAAATGCCGACGTAACTGCTCGAAAAGTGTTTTTGAGCTTTTTAAAAGTATATTTTCTGATACGAAGTCAAAACTAACATTTCCAATTTTATTGGATATCAAAGAGTACAATATGAGTGACTAGAACTTTTACGACCGCTGTCTTTGTGTTCTGTAGTTTCCAATCTCAACTTTTTTGGTTGTTTTGGAAGAATGTTTGAAAAAGGATAAAATGTTTTTCTAAGAATATGTTTTTCTAAATCTAAACACCTTAAAACACCATTATGTTTCCATATCGATTTTTGGAAAACAAAAAGCATTTTCATCACGTGCCACTTTTTTCATCCTCTCGTGATTGTTTTCTTTTTACTCTTAGTTTTTCGTTAGGATAACAATCTGTTTGTAGTTTTTTCCTGGCTCTATGATTTTTCAATAGTTCCTTATGAAGAAAATGTATTCGAAGTTATCACAATTTCATAGCTGGTGCCACACGGGCCTCCAAGGATTCCCGATTGTTTTTCGCTCTCCTTAAAAACATTCCGAATTCCATAGACGGACCGGATCGACGGTCTCCAATACCCTGAACAACTCTACATTTAATTCTAAAATATTGCTTTTAAACTGTCCAAAATTGTGAGGAGCAAGAAATTAGTTTCTATTTCAAAATGAAGCATTCCCCCTGTTTTTTTTTGAAATGAGATATGAAAGAACACGTTTCACGCAGATTTTGTTTCTCAATTTGATTTTTCATTTTTAAATTTGTGAGACTTCTAAGATTTCTTTTTTCTCGGTTCCATCATCTTAATCTTCAATGGTTCCGCTTTTTTTTAGAAATCAACTGATTCAAACCATAATAGAAACTTTTCTTTTGTCTCCCAATCACTATATTATTTCCAATTCATCAATTCCTATAATGTATATTCCCGTTCGATACAATTTTATCATTTTTCAATACTCGATCCCTATTATATTGTTTTCTTTTTTCAGCCAGTGTGTCCTCTAATTGATAAGTGTCTATGGGTGAGAATCGATAATCAACGGGCGGCGGCGTGCGTAGTTGTCAGGTGAGCCAGCTTTTCCTCCTCAACATAGTTTGGAGAAGTGCTCAAAAGTATGGAGAGCGTTGAATCGATAGAGATAGAAGGGGTAACATTGGAGGATAAGAGTATTCCAGAGGGATTTAGGAGCTGGACACGATCTGACGGCTCTTTGGCTAGCTATTTTTCTTCTTGACATAGTGCTACAGTATACCCATTCTACCATATCGCAATCGGAAAAAACCCTTTTCTAACACCGCAGCGTCAAAAACTAGTGATAGACTTTTTGAACCAGGGTGCCTCAAAGGTACCGTTAGGGTACCAAAAAAGTGATATCTTTAAGGACGAGCATTTGCAGCCTTGTTGTCTCAGAATTTAAGCCTGGTCTTGGCACATCCTCTCTGAATTATGGTGAAATTAAAAGTCTTCAAATAGGTCAAAAGTACATTTTTCCATTGAAATTATTGCACTTTGAGATATTTCATTTCCTACTTTCCTGTCTTTGTACTCATTTTCATCCTTACAATTAAAACCGAAAAACAAAAGAACTAAATACCACATCTTCATGAACATCACAATTTTCCAAGTGTTCACGGTCCCAAAGTTCAGGCTACAAACTTTTTCTTCTAATTGTGAAATCATCGCTGGAAGTTCTCAATAACAATTTTTTATGATATTTGAAAAAAAACGATGATTTTTTTTTTCCCGACAAAAAAATTGTTCTAGAAGAAGCAAAAACGTCAGTAGATTCCCTTATTTTTTCACATTTTCCTTTCTCAATTTTCTCGAACAATATAAGACCTTATGAAATGTTACCTACATTATGATGCTCCTCAGATCTCGGGCTATTCAATGACACCCAATGTTATTGAAAAATGTTGAATTTTGGAAAAACGAATGTTTTTTGAAGAAAACACTTATTCATAAACGCTCTGCTTTGTTACAGTAGGCTCTAATTAATGAGCATTGACCAATAAATAAAAAGAGGGAGAGAGGAAATAGTGTGAAATGGGTTGAGAGATAGAGAAAAGGAGGAGGAGTTTGTGCATTGCACTTTATGAATGCGAACACCTGAGTTATAACAATTCACTTTATTCAACATTTTTTCATGGAAAAACACAAAAAAAAACCATTTGTGAAAAAGTTATGGTCTGGTTGAGACATGACGCATGATTATTCTGTAAAATAGATTCATTATCATTAAGTTTTCCGTCTTTATTATATCTTACTTTTTGTCGTCTTCGTTGGCAAAAAGAACGAACAAAGTAACTAAGTTGCTTTGCTCAAACTTCACATGAAGACTTGTCGAAGAATTAGTCACTGGAAATAGAACATTTGAAACTCCAGAAAAATGACGCTTAGGCCTCCAGAAAAATGACGCTTACTCTGAATAGTTTTTTCCCGAAAACTTTATGAAAAACGTTTTAGGCGACACCTGTCTTACTTTGCTCACAATTTTTTTTCGTTGTGACATATTTTCAAAACTTACTGAACGATGGTTCTGGTGCTTCATACCTGGAATACTCAGTTGCCGTGAAATTGTCATATTCGAAAATCTGAAATGAAAAATCCCAATTTCCAATTAGAAAATTCTCTTATCTATGTATCTGCTCACCGTATTTTCGCCCATTTTGATTGAAATTTGTCCGGTCCACGAAATTTTGATTTGAGCCTCTTGCCAAATTTGCAAATAGTAAACCATGCAACGAACCCATTGATTTCGAAAATAAGACTGAACCATTTTTCTGAAAATTGAAAAATGAGAGAAAAATTAGGATTGTTCTATATTTTTGGGAGAGGTTAGATATAATGAGAGCCACGCTTGACTTTCTACTCCTGCGCTCTAAACTTTTTGAACAGCCTACGCAGGAAAAATTAACACTTGCTGTTAGAAAAGGTGGAGCTTCAGTAATTGATAAAAATAGCTTGTTTGATGAGGAATGTGCAAACACAACTATATAGAAAGTGACGTGGAGATAAAATATTGAAAGAGTTGGTTGACCATGTTGTTGAATTATGATTACACTTCTAATATAACCAAGATTATTGAAAATTGGCATTTCCGTGTAGAGTCAGAGGTAAATGAAAAAGCACATTTTTTTGCATAATTAATGGATGTTGAGATTTTGTAATCCGGAGACCTACTTATATTTGAAAAAAACATTTTGTAGTTTGGCTAGCTCAAAAATTCAGATTTTGGCTTGAAGTTCGGCTTTAGGCTTTAATAGTTTCTAAATAACAGGAAAGTTCAAAAAGGAACCAGGAAAAATTCGGCAGTAAAGTGTGTGGAACATTATTGTTTTTCTGTAGGTAATATTCAGTGCCACCTGGTTCTATTCTCGATGTTTTGCGAGGAACTCTTCGAATAAGCTTATAATTATACCAACCAGCTTCAGAATCCCTTCTTTCTTAGAACATTAACGAAATAGAGTGAGATTTTCACAGGAATTTTAACTCCTATAATTCTCAATATCTTATGAATGAACATAACTTCTGATACCAGTTTTCTAATTAAATACATTTATTGTTTAACGTAACGTGCAAACACCGAAACAAAATGGCATAGAAATGAATTTCAATAAAATTCAAAATCAAAAACAAAAAAAAACAGATGAGTGCGACATTTTGAACAAGTCAGATTCCCAATTCGAACAAAGTGTTGCGAGTAATTTGTCTGAAAATATAAAGATTTATTTTATAAATTCTCAAAATCTAGTTCACATATCTTACCTTCTATCCTCCTCGTTGTCAAAACGGATAGTTATAGTTGGCTTTTGAGTTTCTCTTAAGATAATTTGAAGATTTCGATTTTCTGTGTGTGCTGAAAAAATACATTTCTTAAAAAAAGAAAATCCGGAAATTTTTGTCAAACTTACTTGCATAGAGCATATTCATTGGAATAAGACTTCTATGCCCAAGAATGGTGTAGTTTTCGTAGATGAGAGTCTAGGGAAAATGAATTTTTCAAGATCAAAAGAAAAATTCGAAAGAACATACCAGTTCCGCCGATATTTTGACAGAAATTGTTCCATTTTGATCGATTGCGATTGTAGCCCTCATCCAAGCTTCCATATAACGAGCATTGCAATGAATTTCGTTTACGAGTGTAGCCATTCGAAGCTCTAAAAACAAAGACATGTGACACGTCATAACTACGAAACATTTCGAAAAGAACGCACACCAAGATGCACTTATCTCAATGAATTTTCACTGGAAATATATCAGCAACTGTGTATTACTCTCTACCTCTCTCTTATATATTAGCTCAACTCTAACTTTTGTAATCAATCTTCCACTGCCTGGCACGAGCGCCCCTCAAAAGTTTCGAAACTCAAAGTTGTTTTTGATTTTTTCGAACACACCCGAGATAATTTTTGTCATCATAACAGATTGTTTTACGCACGCGAAATCTTCTAATTAAAATTTGATTTGATAAAACTCCTGGAAACATTTCTAAATTTAGACTAAAATGTGAAAGATGTGATGTAATATAAATGGAATATCAGCTTTGCACTTTTATAGGCTGAGAAAAATTGGCTGACACTTGACAAAATTTACAGTTCATAAGTTAATTTTGAACGTTTTATATATGTTCAGAGAATTCGATTTTATTTTTATTCAATTTTCCCCAAGATTATCGATTTACAAAGCTTAAATTTGGAAAATTCAATTTTTCTTGCATAGGTTTTTCAAATTGAAAATTGATTCAAGTTTTCATTCAACTCACCGCATTTCTTATTTTCATTCTATTCTCTGACATTTGAAAAGCTAAATCCGAAAGAATTTTCCAGTTTAGTAAATTCTCCGAACTTCTGGGAACTATACAAAAAATATAAAACTAACAATTTCATTCACTCAACATAGCCTAATTAATAGCTGTATACATCTGCCGCTCAACCCGCTTCCTACATAATCTTCGACTATTTTTATTAGTTTCTATTTTTCAAGTTAATGAAATCTCTGATTAGTATTTAAAAATTTGAAAAAGTTGTAATAATTGTTTTTCATTCACTCAAAAAATATCTGCAAGTTTTTGAGCAAAAAAATTTCGATTTCAGACAGCTCAATTATATTTATGACACATACATTATCATCACTCGGAATACTTTTTTTCGAAATTAATGAGTGTTTGAACTTAACAAAAATCTGAAAGCATTCAGAAAAAAACTAAATATTTGAAAAAATGAACATGTTTCTTGAGAAAAACGCTTCGAACACTTAACCAATTAGAAAATTCATCGGTGAACTTTTTTGAGGAATGAGAAAAATTATTTGAAAAATTTACAGTTTATGACTTCTAGAAATCATTTTACATACATAGGTTAATTAAAATTGAAGAAAGATCAAAGATATTGAACATCTTGAACAATATACACCCTTTCTGAAACGTTTACAAATCAAAATAACACGAGGTTTGGCTTGCAAAAAACAAAGAGGGGAAGTGTACACATGTTGAATACATTTTTCCTGATATAAAAATAAAAATACAATTTTGAATCTGAAGAATGAGCCAATATTATTAATTCGCTACCGTAATTTCTAGCTTAATTTTGATATTTCATATTTGATTTATGACTTTTGCGAAAATTCGATGATGTCGTGCTCGATTATAACTTTCGGAAATGGTTCAAAAACTGATCTTTTTTTGAAATGGCTAACTCGAAACTGTATATCTCACTAGCATTTATATTGAAAGTTTCATGGAAACTTCATTACTTAATAATTTTATTTCTAAAATTTTGAAAATCCAGACAACTCACTTGAAAATATCTTACCTCTTACTAATTGTTTGTTATTAGCTCTGATAATATTGTTCTGTTATTATGGTGAAGCTCAAAAGAAAAAAGTTGTTATTTCTCTATGGATTTCAATTAATAATGCATCTCCAAAAAATTTGTCATAAAAAATTTTGTTTTCCAAGTAAAGAACACCAATTAGCGATTAACTATACTGTAGGAGAAAGAATGGACAACAACAAATTCAAAAAATTGTGGAAGTTTACGGTACCGTTGAGAATTTGAAACCCAACTTATATCCATATAATGGATTGGGCGTCATTGTGAAACATTTTATTCAGAATGAGAACAAATAAGCTGATTCTGGAATAATTTACAGCGCATGATATTCATCCAGAAGAAAAAATATTTTCTGGATTTTTGAATTTTCTTCCGTCATTTTAGTTCAGTTAACCTATACAAAGTACAAAATTTTTATGTGTTCTTATTTCTACACCGATAAAACCTGGCAGTTTTAATTTAGAATATTTTCTTCTCTTTATTTGCGAATGTGATTTAGTGCCCCGTGAAAGATTTCCCAAAAATTGATTTTTTGCATAACTATTTGAAACTCCGAGATGTGTGTTTTTTTAGTTTCTTTAATTTTTCCAGTTTGCTGAAATTTTAGTAGGGACTGCAAATGGATTCGATGTTTTTTTTAAGTCTTCTGCTGGTTTTTTTCATTTCATACCTTTTTTAAATTCAACATTGGGACTGAATCTTGAACTGGTTTTAGAGCCAACACATTCATCAAGCTCGCCACCTCCTCTTCCTCCTCCTTCACACAAAAATCAATATTTTCATAAACATGCATTATTTTTCATAAAGCTTTATCAACACAAAATACATTTTAAATACAAAAAAAACCATGTAGATAAAAAAATAAATAAAAATCCTGATTTATTCCCTTCTATGTATATTGTATCTGTGGCTTAGAATCAAAATCGAATTGACCCTCTCAAGAAACAACCTGAAATCCCAAAGTTATTCTAAAAATATTTCAAAGAAAAAACCTACATAGCTTGATAGATTTCTTCAAAAAACATAGCAATAAGATCATTTCTGAATGGAATTTCAATAATCATTCCACCTCCCTCTTCAAGTGTCACAACTTGCCATCTACTGCGTGGTACCGTGTGAATATTAAATACCCAGCTCTGAAATTTCAATTTTTTTGTGAAAAATAGGAATTTAATTTGGAACATTGGATAAATCCTACTTCGAATCCAATTGTATCAATTTCCAAAGTTCCACGTTCTGTCAAAGTGAAATGACATTCATATACTTCACCACGTCTAACAACTTTGCATAAGCCATTCATTGATCAATAAATATTAAAAACAAAAACGTATATACGAAAAATAAAGCGGAAAAAGTGGAGAGGAAATAATGAAAAAGGTAAAATTATAAACACATATGTATTTCGTCGGCTTAATTTGAGAGTGCATGGCATTTGGATGCTCCGCCCAAGAATATGGTGTGAATAGATTTTTGATTAGCTGATAAGTCCCAATCTCCGACAATAATTTAGGAAAGCTCTGAAATCATAATAATTAGAAACAAATATGAATTAGAGTAACTCACTGGAAACGGATGTCATGGCAAAAAACCATGCCAATTTTTGTAGTTGGTCTTGTTGGATTCATAGGATCACTGACTGAAACAATTATAGCAAAATTTTTTCGATTTTCAGATAGGAATGGTGAACTTCTTTCAGGGTTTGATGTCCAAAGTTCGTAACCGCGAAAAAGATATGTGAAGGTCTAGAAAGAAATTTTTGATGCGCATTTTCTGAGTTGCCGGGCTATTTAAAAGAGACCTCAAGATCCCGGAACTCACTTCTTGATTCATTTTACAAATATTCAATTCGCCGGATTCATTTATATCAAACGTACAACATTTCGGTTCATTTTCAAAAACTTCTTGTCCATTTTCCATTCTTATTTTTTCGAAATGACATGAGCGCTGGAAATCACAACTGGGCAACATTTTGATCGTGAAAGAGAGGTAATCTGAAAACGAGGAGTTTTGAAAAAATGTAGAAGTTATTCAAAGGAAATAATGAGAACGTAGTTCATTCTCCAATAGATTTACGTCATCTTTGATACAAAAATGGTTACAGACCGGAGTTTTTTTTGAAGTTTAACTGACGTCTCAAACTCTAACATTTCGCTAAAAAATGAAATCGGAATGTGATCAAAGCAATTCAGCTGGAAAAAATCCCAAAATCTTTCAATTTCAAAAAAAATTTCAGCGTCAATTCCATGACAACAATTATATGACTATATTTCAAGGAGGAGTTGCACAAACTAAAACTCCTCCTTTTTTGATTAATAAGTGTTCAAAAAATATATATTATTTCTCGAAAAACAATTTTTCAGAAAAATAATACCGAAATTGTAGTATGGAAATGGGAAATTGTGGATATTTGAATACGAATAAGAAAAAATACTTCTGTTTGAAAAAAAAAAACAGGACTTTCTTGAAGAAAACGTATTCCAGGTGAAATTTTATATTTTGATTTTCATAGTCAATAAAAAATAATTGAATTATAAAAATTGAAACGTGTGTATAATACTTTTGAGGTTTTGAGATTTAAAAAATAGTTTAGATCTGAATAAAAAATCATTTCACATATTCCCCATCAATTTCTGATATTTTTCCAGAACAAAACAAATCAAATCGTCTTTCCGATGTTCATATAAAAACCGAATCAAAGCTTTGCTTCATATTTTCTATCTCAAAAGATGGCTAAATTCATTGCTCTCCTCCTTCTTCTCATCTCAATTATTTCTGGATTTTCTCAAGATCTCAAAGCCTGCACCTGTCATCAGGATTGTCGATCCGATTTCGGCGAATTATGCATCATTTTTGCTGAGAAAAATGGGGCAACATTTTGCACGATTCCTGCCAAAGGAAAATAATTTTCTGCGTGAAAAAAAATGAAATCATTTCAATTTTTCGAAAATGTTGAAAATATCAGCTATTCTTCTCGCTTGTTTCATTTTATTGATCGTAGGAATGCCAATGCGTGGCGATGAATGCAGTTCGAATTCGGATTGTCCAGAAGGTGAAAGATGTTTTTGGATGGCTGGAGAATATAAGGGATACTGTGTATTGAAGAAAACTTGAATAAATATTTTTTTCATAATTATATACAAATTTGATTTCATTTCGAACAACTCTTGATGATTTAATATTTATTCTTCAAACTTGAACAATTATGGTCCGCAATATCCGATTCCATTGGTGAACATGCAATATTGATGATCTGGACATTCGCTGGTATCGTAACATCTTTTTTGAGCCAAAGTGAAGGCAATCATTGAGATAAAAACGAGAAGAGAAACAAGTTTTGACATTTTGTTGTTATTTTTTGGAATCAGCAGCTACTTTTATATTGAAAATTTAATTCGATCCTAATGCATTTTGATTTGCAAACAAACAAGGAACCAAAATTCATTCGAAGAAATATTAAATCATATGAGAAACTTGGATGCAGCATTCAAAAAATGTAGTTTTGTGATATTTTCGAAATCCGTGAAGGTATCGCTTTCTAATAACATTTTCAGCTCGATAGGCCTTTTTACCGATGAAAGAATAGCAGGCTGTAATAATTTAGAAATTGAAAAAAAAACAGAAACACGATAAAACTTACAATTGAGCAATCATTTTTCATTTCAGCGTTTCTTACTTTTTCCAAAATTTTCTTGCAGTCATTTTCTGTGAAATATTTTAAACATCTTTCTTTCAATGAGTCCATTTCGAATCTTTGCGACAAATCTAGTAATATTCCATAAGTTCGTTCTGAACAACTAAATTCACGTTGAAATGTGTGTTTTCAAACTGACCTGTTATTTCTATTGGGTCTGGTAATATAGCGGCCAACAAAATCAAAAAATCATCAGATGAGACATCAATCAAACTGATAACCTGTTCACGAGCTTTCAAAATTCGGTTGTTGAAATACTTTGATGATGAACAGAGCAGACCTTTGCTTACAAAAAAGTTGTTCTCTCCAATTTTAATAATGAAATCTGAGAAAATCGATGCATTTCTCGCAAAATCATAAATCTTGTACAAAATGTCAAATTCGATGTCGATGGATTTGATAACTTCTTCCACATTACCGAAAATATCAGACCACTCAAAATGTCTTCCCCAAGAAAGCATTCCTTTCCTGAATAATACAGAATCATAGCTGTGTAGATTTTTTAGCATATTTCCTTTTGCATCAAAAATCTCAACATCATAATAAACTTCGTTTAACCAATTTCGTTTTTCATTTATAGCACGTAAATACAGATTAAAATGCTTGATACCTTCTTCAACTTCCGAAAACACAAAAATTTTCCTGAAAAAACGATTTCCACAATTATTTGTATCTTTCAAGCTATCTAAGTTCTCACCATTCACATCCATCTTTCGTCTTCAAAACCTCACTAACTCTTCTTTGATTATCAAGTGTGTCGATATCGTCAAACTTCCATCTGATTTTATCTTTATCCTTAAGGATGGGATTCATTGTTGGAAGTGTCTCGAACGAGCTTGTTGTTCACGAGAAAACAGCGCTAAAAAATGAAAGAAACGTCCAAGAGAACTACAATACAAACATTCGCGACGAGAGTTTTCATGTTTGAGTCGTGTTCCTTTGATACTGTATTTGTTTTTTTTTACTTTTTTCAAAAAAGTTTTTTATATTTACAAATCCATTTTTTTTAAATTTTTACTTATTTTTTATTTTCATTTTATGAAATTTCGCAATAATTGCTCTCCTTTACCAATCAAGAAACCCATGTTCATACATGAATCGTGATATTAAACCCACTTGGAGCAAGTTTTTTTCCCAACCATTTCTGAATTCGGATATGATTCATCATGAAAAGCTTTTCAACAAACAACCTTTTTTGTATAAATGATGTGTTCTGGGCTGAAGAATTTCTTATTGAAAAATGTTTGGGTTCAGACTAATTCTAGCTATTTTTGTTTTCATTAGAGGATTTCATGGATGTGAGTTTCTAATATATAATGCAATATAGTGTAAAAATTAAAGAAAATAAGTAACGTGAAAAAATTGTTGTTCAAAATGTGTAAACTGTAGATTTTTACTCAACAATTTCTAATGTTTTGTTTTCAGATATAATTGGAAATGGTGTATATCTCACACCATTTTCTGAATCGATTCCAACAATATACAATCCATACGCCGATTCAATAGACCTTCAACAAGCATACGATCCATACGAAACAATCAATTCACAACAACCAAACTCCAATCCTACAATCTACAATCCATACAATTTTCTGTTAGGCAACAACCAAGTGCCTTGGTTGGCAAGAAAATGAATAAATATTTACTTACATCACTGAAACATTACTATTTTTATTTTCATCAAAAGCTTATTAAATTTCTCAGATGATATTTTATATCAGAATTTGATCTTTTTAACGAGTGAAAATAAAATATAGTTCACACATTTCCTTTTTATTTCGAAATGAAAATACTTATCAAAAATAAACAATCGAGTGAAAAAATAAAGAGAAGATTTTTTACAGTAGGGTTAAGTAAGGTAAATATGAGAAAAAGACGGGGCTGTTTACTTTGATTCATTTGTGGCAAGGATCTTTGAGCAGGGCACGTATTTATAGCTCGCAGTTTGTGGACAATTCTCATTTTCGAAAGACACAAAAATGTTCGCGCAAAAGTTTGTGATTTTGAGTTTGGCGGTGGTGGTGTGTCTGGCGCAACAGCAACAACAATGTGAGTTTTGAAAAAAATGCATTTTCTGGTAGGAAAGTTTTGGGTTTGTAGTTAGAAAAAAACTTTTTTAACAACCAGAAATGTTTTTGGTGAAAATGAAGCGCTGATTAATGCTTCACCAATAAATATTTGTCAATAGAAAACCATGTTTTCTAGATTTTTCAAACTATTTCCATATCAGATTTTTCCTGAAAATTTGGAATTTCTAGTAATCATTTCAAACTTTTATATTTTCCAGATAACCAAAACCAATACTCAAATCAAGGAAGTTCGACACTCCAATATAACAACGGTGTAACATCTCAACCAATTCAATACGACAATTCAAACCAGCAATATAATTCCGATTCAACTCAACAATACAATAATAATAATAATCAATATAATTCTAACTCTAACGTCCAAGGTTATTCAACAAATGGATATTCCAACTCAAATCAACAATATTCCTCAAACCAAGCTTCAAACTCCAACACGAACACCTCTGTATCTATTATGAATTATTCATTCAATAATGGAAATTGTCAATATAACAACGGACAAATTACTGAAAATGGTCAAACTCGTCAAGCGACACAAGACGAACTCAATCAAATTCAGCAATACAAAACAAATGTTGATCAATACATGAGTCAAGTTAACACTTATGTTGGATCCTGGATCAATTCAGTATTCCAAACATTGCCAACCAACAACGGATCTTTCCCAAATATTCCAACCATGCCAACAATGCCATCTGTAAGTTTGATATTTATTGAATTATAAATATTATTTAATTTTTCAGCCACCATGCTTGTGCAGCGCTCAGAACTGCGGAAATACCACTGACACTACAGCTGCCGGAACTTCCCCACAACGTGATTTTTATGGTAATCAGATGTCAAACAATCAACAATATCAATCGAATGGAAATTCACAACAATACCAAAATTCTAATCAATACGGAAACTCGCAACAATACCAAAACTCGAACTCGAATCAGTATCAGAACCAAAATCAAAACCAAAACCAATATGGAAACTCACAACAATACCAGAACTCAAATTCCAATCAAAACCAGAATCAATACAATCAATATCAAACTTCAAATGGAAATGCTCAATATCAAAGCTCAAACGGAAATCAATACCAAACTTCCAACCAAAATCAGAACCAAAATCAACAATACCAACAATCAAATCAAAATGGAAACACTCAATATTATTCCACAGGAAGTGCGATCTATCAAACTTCATCTAGCCAACCTTCAAATTCTCAATCACAATCTTCAAATTATTATGGAAGAAGAAAGTGATTCGTTTTTGTTGTTTGATCTATTAATCTTGCCTTTTCTCGTATATTGTTTGAAAAATGAAAAAATGAAACTTTGACATCTGTGTTGAAAATGTTTTGATATAAACAAAACAAGAATGATGAAAAGCAGTAATTACCAGATGTTGAAGATTGAAGAAAACAGTTGTGATTTTGTTAACTTGGAAAACATTCTGGAAATAGTTTTCAACCTGGAGTTTAGAAATTGCGTTATTAATTTGAATTCTTCAAATTTTCAAAGCTTATTGTAAGTCTCACATTTTTTTGTTCTACCGTTTTAAAAAGTCGAAAAACGCTATAGAAATGTTTAGAAAAAAAAACATGCGAAGGAAACATTTAATTTTAACAAAAAATAAAATATTCTTTTACCAAAAAAAAAATATTCGGAATTGCAATTAATTGTCATTTGAAAAATTAAAATATTTGACGTGACATTTTCTTTTTCTTTCTTTTTTGTTGAAAAAATTTTGATTTTCATTTCCAAATTCCGCTCTAATTTTCTAGAATAGATTTTCGAACTAAAAAAATTGTCTACGACAAATAAATCACTTCTGGCACAACACTATTATGCTTTTCCCGAAGTTTTCATCAATGTTGTCGTTGTATAACGGTGTGGTCTAGACCTACAAATCCAGTGGTTAGGATTAATGACTCTCATCCATGAGACCGGTGTTCAATTCCCCGAAACGGAATAACGTTTTATTTTTTTTTAGATTTCTTCCCGAAAGATCGCAACACCTCTCCCACTCACCAATTTAGATGTCTGTTGTGTTCGAAACCGAAATCTATGGTCCGTAATTTGTTTCCCTGTCTCACAATCTCTTCATCACTCTCTCATCTTCCCATCTTCCCATCTCAATATTTTCGTCCCCTGTTCCCTTCTCCCCTCATCTGCTTTTTGGTTGGTTTTTCGTTTTTCTTTTTACACTTGTTGTAATATGCTGCTCCCGTCGACCCTTTCATTTTTGACACACACACAAAAACACACCACACCAGATGGGTGTAATCCACCCAATTTTCCTATGTAGTAACATTTTGAGTATATCATTATTATTTTTATTATTTTCCAGTTTTTTTTTCTGTTTTTGAAGCTTGGAGTACTGGAAGTTTTCATTCTGAATTCAGTTCATTTTTGAACATTTAAAAATTTCAGTGATCTAAATCGCATCTAAACTAGTTCCCCGGAAAACAAAACTATTGTAAAATTAATAATAAAAAAAAGTGTGTTCAATATTATATCATTTCTCAATCGACTAGTGTTTTACACAACTTCTCTTCTTCTTCTTCGTGCTCAAGAAAAAAAGAGCAGGAAAAATTGAAAATTTTTCGAGTGTGGGCGGAATCGTTTTCTGTTATTTTTCTATACTTTTTGTAAATTATTATACACCACGATTGAAATAACAATAGTTTATTGACTACATTATAAAAATAGAAAGAAAGATAAAAAACAATAAAGTTGAGCTCTTTTATAGCGAGCATTGTGGGCGTTGTGTCAACAACAGTTTACATTAAACTGTTATTGAATCTGACGTGTTGTAATCGTACAGTTGAATTCAAATTGATTGAGAAAGTTGATAAATAATCAACATTTCCGCCTCACAAAATTGAGTAGTTGGTTGAGTTGATCGAATTGATGTGGTTGAGTTGAGTGGAACCAATACTAGTGATCTGGTTTGCCACTTTGTTGATGTACGACAGGTTCTGTGCTTGACCATATTGTCGTTTGAGGATTTGTGATATTCGTTTCCTTTGATCCGAAATACCACTCGATGTGTTCGGCCATAAATCGTTTATGTCCAGATTTGCATTATGCGCAGTTTTGTTGAGCTGCCACATATCATAAAAGTTGATGTTGAGTCAACCATGGTGCATCGACCGGGAATCGAACCCGGGCCGCCCGCGTGGCAGGCGAGCATTCTACCACTGAACCACCAGATACGTTGGTGAGAATTCTGAAATTTTTTCCGAGAACTTTCTGATTGAAACATTTTTTCTGAATATTTTTCAGTTAGTCGCAAAATTTTTTTTCATAAAAAAATGTTTCAGAATGGCACCAGCCGCGGTGGCCGCCGCCACAAATTTGGTGCCAAACACAAATGCACCAACACCATCAACCACAACTTTATCAACAATCGCAGTTCGAGCTGGTGTGAATGCGTCGATTGTTGTTGCGCTTTTAAAAAGTGCAGATTATGTTCAATTGAGAGTAGATGAAATGCAACCAAAACTATTAGAGATTGGTGCTAATTTTGAAGAAACTTCAGATTTGTTGAGAATCCATGAGGATCTTTTAGCCAGACTTAGGGATAAAGATGATCAGGTTCAAGAATTATTAAATCGAACAGATGGATTAGGTGCCGAAAAAACAGATGAAAAAGAGACGATTGTATACGATGAAATGGCAAAAAATTTACGAGAGGTACCTATGCAGACTTTTCTTTTTTTTTAACACATTTCCATTTTTTAGACCTGGCGCTCGCTTAACCGCCAACTCATTTTACGAAGTTATCTTCTCCGAGAAACATTGCAATTTTATAAAATGGCAAGTACACATGAAAAGCTGACAACTAAAACTCTCGAAATCATTGGTCAACTGAATGCAAATAATGCTGATCAAATTCGAAATTCTGTTGATAAATTAGTGAATGATATAATTGATACAACAGCGACGGTTGTCGAATTGGGATCATCAGTGATTTCGCAAATTCGAACTCTTGGACAAATTGATGATAATGAAGAGAGGCCTATTGAGATTTTGAAATCGTGTGTTTTGATTGAAACTGTCATGTTGAGGTAAGCTAGTGGGTTTTTCTAGAAAGATTGAAATATGTTTCATACTTTGTATTTTGAAAATATTTTAATCCAAATTTTTTTCTTTGATTTTCTCAAGAATCCGCATAAAATATCAGAAAACTCAAAATTCAAATAAAAGCTTTTTTCAACACTTGAAGAGATGTTTTTTCATTTGAAAACAAACAAAAATTCCGGATTTCTTTTCAAATACCTTCATGTTTCAGAGTTGCTTCTGACTGGGAAAGATCTGAAAATATCTGGGAAGAGAAGAAAAACATCCAACATACCACAACTACGACAACTGATGAATTAGTTGTGATTGAGCAATGGCTGGAATATGCCGAAAAACGTGTGAAAGCACTTAATGAAAATGGCCAGAAAAACGTGCTCAACGAGGGAAATGTGAGTTATTTTCTTGGCTCAATAGTTTTAATGATATATTTTTAGAAACATGTTGCAAGACTTCATGATTTGGCACAATCGCCAAGTTCTGATGGTGGTAGAATTTCACATCTTTCTGGAAGAATTGAAGAATTTTTACATTATTTAAAGACTCGAATGGGAAGATCACAAAGAATTCAACAATTTATTCAAGCTGCCAAAACCATGTTATCACAATTAAATATGATGGTTGGAGATATGAAAAGTGCAAATTCGGCAATGGCAGGAGAATTGGCTCCATTGGCAAAACAAAAAGCACATCCACTTATTCACGAAGGAAAAGATATATCTGCGAAAGAAGTTATGAGTTATGAAGAGCAAAGATTGGTGAAACAATATGTGTCGGAACTTGAAGAAAAATTGAGAGAAATTGAAGATTTGGCAAAACAACGAGTTGAATCGGATAAAACTAATTCGCAAGTTAGTGGAGTTTTTGGATGGTTAGATGGATATGCTCAAGCATTTTTGGCGCAGAAAGGAGATATGGGTGGAAATTTGAATGATGCTAGAGAATTTGTTCAATTGCATAAGAATTTTGCCGCAGAAGTTTCGAATAAAGATCAGGAAGTTATTCAACTATTATCAAAAAAAGGATCACAGTTGAGTTCTGAGGAAAATGAGCAATTAGATAAACTTGCAACAAATTATGAAACTTTGAAAACAATCATTGAAAATCGAATTCAAATTGGTACAACCTATGAACAAGTTCATAAGTTTGGAAAAGATCTCGAAGGATCGTTTGATGCTTTGCAAACCTTGTTGGAAAATAATCAAGAATATACAAATGAAAAAGTCGCGGCTCAAATTTCAAATGTCTTCCAAATGATTCAAGATACATTGAATCAAGAAAAACATCAAGGAGAGAAATTCATTTCGAATGCAACACAAATCGGAAAATCTGATGCATTTTTGAATATTCAACGAGCTCAAGAATCAGTTAGAAATTTGATAACCGATCATGAAAATCGATATAAATATGTTCATCATAAATGGATGAGTTGGCAATCAGATAAAGATGCAGAGAAAAAAGTAGAGAAAATCATCGAAGAGATTCAGATGTGGCAAACTGATGTTCTTGAATTCATTAGCACCGCTGATCAACAAACATTCAATACAAAAAATGAAGTGGAAAGTGTGCAACAGAAAATTATTGGATTCCAAAATGCTCTTCTTCATAACACTGCTCAATTAGAGCAATTAAAAACACAAACTGAATCGGAAGAACAAATCAGTCGAATTAATGTTCTTATTGATAAACAAGAATATATCAAGACGAGATTAGAGCAACTTCAACAAAAAATTGAAACAACAGCTTTGCTCAAAATTGTGGAAGATGTTCAAATTTGGCAAGAAGAAATGGTTGAAATTATTCGAAACTTGAATCATGTTGTTAGTACACAAATCAATAATCAAGAACAATTTGAGAATACTCGTAGAAAAATTGAGGATTTGAAAGTTGAAGTTGATAAAAAGAGTGAACATCTTGAAGCATTCAAAAATATTTCTCAGAGTGAGTTTTTTTATAGAAGGAATGATGATTGTTAATCATATTGATTTTTTTAGATCAAACATATCAAACACAACTTCAGAAAACTATCCATAATCAAGAAACTATTCAAAAAACAACTCATGAACTTCAACAGAAACTTGAGATTTCGCAATTGATCAAAGTTGTTCAAGAAGTTCAAATGTGGCAGGAGGAAGCTATTGAAATTATTCGAATGTTTGATAGACAAGAACCAAAAACAATTCAAGATGCAAATGAATTAATCGACAAAGTTGAAGAATTCAAAAATGTTGTCGAAGAAAAATCAAAGAAGATTCAAGAAATCAAAACAATTTCAAGAGTTCCAGAATTTGTCAACAAAATGGAAGAAGTTGAACATGTTCAAGAACAAATTCATCATTTGACTGTTGAACTTCAAGAAAAAGTTGCTCAACAAAAATTGACAAAAGTTACTGAAAATATTCAAATGTGGCAAGAAGAAATGATTGAAATTATTAGAATGTTTGATAGTACTCCAATGAAAACAATTCAAGAATGCGAAGAACTTCAGGAGAAAGTGAAACTTGTTCGAGAAGCAATTGATATCCAACAACCAAAAATTGATGAAGTCGTGACAAAAGCAACTGATATTAATGTGAGAACTCATATTAGTAAAGTTATCGAACAACAAAATCATATTCGTCAACTCGCTGAACATCTTGAAAGAAAAGCGATAACTGCAACTATCGAATTATCAAAACCTCAACAAACAGTCGAAGAAACTAAAACAATTGAGCTTACTTCTCTTGAAACAACTAAGATCCAACTTACACCAGAAGAAAAGAAAGAACTCCAGATTTTGAGAAAAACAATTGAAGAAATTCAGATGTGGCAAGAAGATATTATCGAAATCATCCGATTAATCACAGCTGCTCCAGTAAAAACAATTCAAGAATCTGAAAGTTTGGTTCAACGTGTTAATGAGATTACACAAACTGTTGAAGCACAATCAACTCGTATTGCTGAAGCTGCAAAATTCACTAAAGATGAGCAACATACAGAAAGTGTCACAAAAACAATGACAAAACAAGAGCAAGTTAAACAACTTGTGAAAGAACTTCATGAAAGAGCAGCTGCACAAAACTATGTTTTCCGTCAACAAATCGAAACTCGTCAACATGTTCAAGCTCCACAAATTCTCACAAGATTAGAAGATTCGGAAGTTGATGAAGGTTGTAAATTTGAATTTGCGGCAAGAATCGAAGGTGAACCAGAACCAGTTATTTCATGGTTGAAAGATGGAATCGATGTTAAAAGTAATATTGATTATCGGCAAGAATATGTGAATGGTGTTGCAACTTTGGTTATTGAGGAAAGTTTTATTGAAGACACAGCTAGATATACAGTCAAAGCTACTAATGATGGTGGAGTCGCAGAAAGTAGCGCAAATCTTGTGGTAAAATCGAGAAGTGCAATGTCTTCAGCAATTCTAGAAGAAGATAAGCCACGATTTGTTAAACAACTTCAAAATGTTCAAGTTACTGAAGGTGGAAGTGCTCGGCTTGATTGTGTTGTTGTTGGAAAACCAGAACCAGAAGTAGTAAGTTATAATTTATTCAATTTTGAAAAACATCTGATGACGATTAATTTTTTTCAGACTTGGTTCAAGGAAGAAACGGCAGTAGTTGAAAATGAGCGTGTTCATTTCGAGTTCTCTGGAGATCATTGTCAAATGATTATTGATCGAACTGTACCATTAGACACTGGAGTTTATACTGTTAAAGCTAAAAATGTTCACGGGGAAGTTGCCAACTTCTGTCAATTGAGAGTTGCGCCTCAAAAAACTCCAAAACCTTATCAAAGACCACCATCAATTCAACCAGCTTTGACCAACACTGTTTGGGAAGAAGGTTCAACAGCAACTTTGAAAGTTTTCACACATGGAGAACCAAAACCAAGAGTTCATTGGAAATTTAATGATTCACCACTGCAATCTTCAAGTCAAGTTCAAATATCTGAACAAGAAGATGGTTGGTCAAAAGTTACAATTCAACAAATTTCACCAGTTCACGCTGGAATGTACACAGCCATAGCTGAAAATGAAATTGGCGAAGCTGTGACTGGTGCAACTGTTCATGTTCAACCATCAATCAATAAATCGATAACAACAACAATGGAACATCATTTGCAAGAGGATTTGAATGAAACCATTGGACAACCAATTCAAAAAACTGTTGTAACAAAAACAAATCAAGAATATGAACAGAGACAACGTCAAGATTTTCCACAACCAAGAGAACCTGAAAAAATTGTTGAAGATAAACGATGGGTTGAAGTTATCGAACAACATTTCGAAGAACATCTTTCGCAGAAATCAATGTCACCAATTCCACAAGTTTTTGAGCGCAAGAAAATTGAAACTCAACAACGATGGGTTGACACAATTGATGAAATCTGGTCACCTCAACCAACTGAAACAATCATCACTGAAACTAGGAATAATTCAAGAATGGATCACTTTAGCTCTCATAGTGTACATGAACCATCACCCAAACCATTGACATATCAAACAACTACAACATCAAATACTAGAAATGTTTCACATATTGGTCAATCTCATCAACCAGTTCAACCAGTTATTGGAAATACAACTACAACAAACGAATCAATCAAAACTATGAATATTGCCAAAATTCGACAATCTCCACAACCAGAGGTTCATGAAGCAAGAACAACACCTGCGCCAGCATCTGAACATGTGGCAGCAATCAGAAAAACTCCAGTTCGAGAAACACATCAATCTACGATTACCCATGCACCATCTTTGGAAAATATTGCAAAGATTCGACAATCACCAGTTCCCGAAACTCATAAATCTACACTAACTAGAAGAAGTCCATCTGTGGAGAATGTCGCAAAGATTCGTCAATCACCAGCACCCGAAACTCACATTTCCACAATTACTCGACGCTCCCCATCCGTCGAAAATGCTGCAAAAATTCGTCAATCTCCAGTTCCGGAACAATTCCGATCTACTCTTACACGACAATCTCCATCTGTTGAAAACATCGCAGTTCAACAACCAGCTCAACAACCAGAATCACATCGTGCAACAACAGTTGGGGGACAACCGATTGCAAATATTGCGGTAAGACAGTTTGATGCAGGGTTCGAATAAATACATTTGATAATTTTCAGCAAATCCACAATGCTCCTCTTCCAGAAGTTCAAGGTGTTATCAGAGAAGCGCCGAAGATCGACAGAATTGATGATATTTTAATGGCACCAAAAGATAAAATTGTTATTACTACTGTAGAGCAAACTGTGACAACAACGGGTGATATTGATGTGAGTTTCTGTCTTTCTTCAATAAGATTTTGAGCCAAGTTTTATTTTTCAGAAACGCTATCAAGAACAAGAACAAAAACAAAGTCACATAACAACTACGGTCACTCAAGGAGAAGAAGGCTGGATTCAACATAAACATCAAGATTTCCAACATCCTGAACAATCCACGAGTGTTACCAAAAAATTGAATATTGAAGAATCGGAAAATATTAGAAGTCAGCGAGAAATTCAAGGAGAACCTGAAAAACAAATCCAGACAGTGACCAAGAAAACCGAAGAGGAAGAAGAACTTCGACGACAACAAGAACTTCAAGCTAAACGAGAACCGCAAACAACAACAACTGTGACTGAAACAACATCGGGTGAGGGTTGGATTCAGAATGTTCATCAAGATATGCAACAGCCACATTTATCAACTGTCACTGTTAAGAAATTGGGTGTTGAAGAAAATGAATTGATTCAACAAAATCAAAATGTTCAACAACCAAAGACAACTAAAACTACAAAAACTAGAGAAGAATTAGAGGAAGAAGAAAGAATCAGACAACAATCAAAGATTCCAATTCGACGAGAACCAGTGACAACAGTTACAGAAACAACATCTGGAGAAGGATGGGTTCAACAAATACATCAACAACCTGAAACATCAACTGTTACTGTAAAACGGCTAGATATTGAGGCTGGTGGAAGTTCCGAGTCGAAAATCCCAATGAGACGAGGAGGACCAAGACCAGTTAGCATTCGACAAACTGATGAAGAAACTTCAATTCGACAACGAGATAGTTTCGCGGCAGCCTCAGAAGTTGAAGGCTTCTGGACTGATGGAGCATATACCGCTTCACCAACTCCTCCACCAGTTCCAATTCATAGAACAACAGCAGAAGATAATATGCAGCGAATTGGTTTATCGAGAACAACAACTGAACCAGAATTTATTAAATTCTTTGAGAAAGAATATACTGTAGAAGAAGGTGGACGAATTGCGATTGAGTGTATTTTAGTAGGAAATCCAAAGCCTTGGACAAGAGTATTTTTCAATAATCGTCAGATTACGGAGAAATCTGAATTTTTGAAGGTTAGTGAAAAAACAATGATTTTCTAAATACCGAGGCAACCAAGTTCTAATACTTTTCTTTTTTTTCAGATCTGTCATGTTAACGACACTTACTCAATTATCATCAGCCCTGCTAGATTGGAACACGCTGGTTACTATAAAATCATCGCTGAAAACAAACGAGGTGTTTCTGAATCATTGACAGTTCTTCACGTGCGTCCACGATCTATTCAAACATATCAGCAACAAAAGAAAAATGAATCTTTATTGCATCAACAAACACAAGACGCAAAGAATTCGGAATTCACGACGGTCGAAGAAGAATTCGCTATGTTCGAGTATGAACAACGTCGACCATTGAAACATGAATCGAGTAAATTAGTGACACCGCCACCTGCAAAACGAATTCAACAAGAACATCGAAGTAATGAAGAACATTTAGAAACATATGATATGGAAGGAAAAAAACCATCTGGGCATCCACCACATTTCACACAAACCTTGGTATCAACTGTCATTGCTCAAGGTGATAATACAAAATTCGAAGGAATTGTAACTGGCTGGCCTGCTCCAACTGTTGAATGGACTGTTGATGGACAACCTTTGACATCGACAGATATAAAAGTATCGAACATCGGTGGACGTGTATCACTAACTTTCCCAACTTGTCAATTATCACATGCTGGAAAATATATGTGTACAGCCAAAAATTCAAGCGGTGTTGCAACATCAAGCGCCCAACTTGTAGTCAGACGTAAGTGACATCAAAGGGTAGTAAAAAAACAATTTCTGGTTTGGTGATAAGAAATTCTGGTCTTTCGATTTTATTTTTCCTGGATACATACAAATGTTTAAAGTTCATTTTCTAATTCTGCATATGTTTTTATATACATGCAAATGACTCGAGTCGTCTTTTGTTATCATTTTGAGGATTAAAACTCAATGACAATTTTGACAGTTTAAGGCAAGGATTAAAATGTCTCTCTCTTTTCAGCAAAAACGATTGCACCGGATTTCATACAAAGATTGATCAGTGAGGAAGTAGAAGAAGGTGTTCAATTAAAATGGACAGTTCGAGTGACCGGCGATCCGATGCCAAAAGTCACGTGGCTTCGTGACGGCTACGAGATTCCGGATTGCGATGAAGTTCGAATCGTCGATCACGGCGACGGTTATCACTCATTAATTATTGTTAAAGTCGAAAGTGCCGATAGTGGACAATTCACATGTCTCGCCGAAAATATTGCGGGTGAAGCAAGAAGTACTGCTGATTTAGTTGTAAGACAACCCGGCGCTCAACCTGGTAACTATTTTCATGTGACAAAAGTGACGCAGGAAAAACAGGTAAGACTTGGGAGAAACTTTTGAAAAGAAATCAAGAATAACACATTCTAGGCCAAAGGATCCGAACCGCAAACGACTAGCGCTTTCGCAATTGAAACTCCACGACAAAGTGAAATGTTGTGAATAATATTTGATAATTAATATTTTTTGTCATTACTATAATAATTTTAATAAAGTTATTTGTTTTTTCTCTATTGAAACTTTTATTTTTCACCATTATTTATTTTTGGGTAATTGGTGAATCATGAAAAAAAGTTTTTGTGGGCGAAGACTTCAAGATGTCATACAAAAAATAACTGTTCGAAAAAACCGAAACGTCAGTGATGAATAATCAAAATTATCAGCGAAAAACGCCTCAAAGGTGATTTCTGCGGGGAAAAGATAACAGTGTTTGTTCACACTTTTCCTTTATAAATCGTCAGAAAACCTCAATTTTCATCATTCTATTATGTTCTCAATTTTTCTCCTCGGATTTTGTGGTGAGTAATTTTTTTCAACATTACCTACAAAATGTTTTTTTTCTAGTTGTTGCCAACGCTCAACAATACATCGATTTGAAAAGCTTGAAAGCTTCGAATCAACCAAATACAATTTTGGCCACTGGAAATGGTTCAATCTATCTTTCCGCCACATCAGACCTTACAACTATTTTGGACACAATTATTTTCACATCCAATGGAATGACAAAGAGGTCAGTTTTCTTGAAAGCATGCCTAATTTCTATAACAATAATTTTTTCAGTGCTACAGATCTTCTCAACACTCGCCTTTTTCAAAACAGTGATTTAATTCAACCATGGATTGTTCAAGGACCTGTCACTGTTTCAACATCTGCTAGTGCAGATCAAATCAGCTCGCTGACTGGAAGTATCTTTTTGACAACAGCAAAACAAGCAACTGATACTAATTTCCTTGTTTATGATCTCAAAACTGAGCAAACCATCAGCACAAATGCACCACAATCAACAATTGTTATTTTGAATTCTCAATATGCTGCAGTCCCATATGTTTCCTCAACTATTTCAGAATGGAAACAATCAATGAATCAACAAGTTTTCTTGTATCGTGGAGTTCCAGATGACAATGCAGAAGTTGCCAATTCAGCAATATTTGCCAATCCATTCAATACATCTGATTTGTCAGTTCAAATGACCAGTGTCGAAACTTTCAGTTTGAGCCTTCCAATTTATTATATGCGAATCTACGGTGGAGTTTCATTCAAAATTAGCCGAAAATACACAAACATTGGTGGAAACCAATTCAGTAATTCTCTCACAACAGGATTCTACATGAAATCCCAAACCGCGGGAAATGTTGACTTATCTCTCCGACCACTCACAGCTCAAACATCTAATATGCTTGGTGTTAACTACATTGGAAATGTGCCGGCTAGCGGATCTGTGACTGTTGGTGTAACACTTGCCAATGGTGTGTCAGTTCAAAATCAATTCAGCACAGCTGCAACTCAATCGATGGGATGGGAAACCAATGTTGGATCACCATTTACAATTAAATCTACAGGAGCAGTTGGAAGTGAATTCTATATTCAATATTACGTCAGATGTAAGATCATTATTAATATTTTCCTTAAATACTACATATATGTACTAACATCTTGAATTTTCAGCTGGTCAAAGCACAACACAATCACCAGCAACAGACTCTCCATACAAAGGAACAACACCACGACCAGTTGTGACAACAACTAGTTCAGCTGGAGCTCTTCAAGTGACACTTTCAATGATTTGTTCATATTTTGGATATAGATTGATGCAATGATTCAAAGAATCACGATTTCATAATAAAACACACTTTTTATAATAAATTATTTGTTTTAATTCGCTGAAAGAACTTTTTGAGTTTATCGAATTTTCAGCCTAATTTTTCTTTTTGAGTTATCAAACCACCTATCTGAATATTTATAGAATCTTGTGAAACCAACACGTAAATAATATACTTGAAAACCTAATTATTTTTTGAAATTCAGAATCTGAATTCAAGCTTAACTTATTTTGTCTCATATTTTTAAATCCCCCAGAACTCACGAAAATCCTTCGTTCCATCGTTGCTCATTTATCCAGCTCGCTCCTTTTTTAAGTGTTCCTCTTGACCATTTCTATGCAACTTGTTGTAGACTTCTGAAAAAGGAACAGTGAAAATGAACGTTCGAAACAGTTTTGAAAATTCTTACCAAAATATCTAACTCAAATAATTGACTATCAAACAAATTCCTTCCGAAAATTGTTTTTTTTTCGGGTATTTTCTGGCATTTCTGAATAAAATAATGACGCTTTTTTGAAAAATTAATGCCAACTCACTTGAAAATAATCGGGTCACGTTTGAATATACCCAATGTTGTTGAGTTACACGTTTTTTGAAGCAGATATCTGAAAAAAAATGGAGTTTGTTGAAGAAAAATACGATTAAATAAGATTATTATTCAGAAAAAAATAATAAAGAAACGACCAAAAACGGAAATGAAAGCAAAAATGGCCTGCCATGGTCTCCCGAACGCATATTGCGCCAACACTTCATACTCCACACACTCTCTCGTTTTCTCTCTATCTCTCATCGGTCTCTTCAGCAAATCGCAATCTCTCATCATTTTTTAGCGCGCGAAACAAAAGCGATCGCTTTTGTTTTTTTTTTCTGAAAAATCCTGGAAATGGAATTTTTAAAATCATTCCGTTTTTTCTTTCTATATATAGGGCTAAGCAACTCAAAAATCTCGATTTTTATCAGAATCAACATTTTTCGACAATTTGAAAAACATATTCAAATTATTTGTTGCAACTATCTTGTAATTTCTATTCAATTTTTTTTTCAAATGGTCGAAAAATGTTTATTCTGATAAAAATCGAGATTTTTTGAGTTGCGTACCCCCATATAGAAAGAAAAAAACGGCATAATTTCAAAAATTCCATTTCCAGGATTTTTCAGGAAAAAAAAACAAAAGCGAAAAAATGATGAGAGAGTGCGATTTGCTGAAGAGACCGATGAGAGATAGAGAGAAAACGAGAGAGTGTGTGGAGTGTGAAGTGTTGGCGCAATATGCGTTCGGGAGACCATGGCAGGCCATTTTTGCTTTCATTTCCGTTTTTGGTCGTTTCTTTATTATTTTTTTTCTGAATAATAATCTTATTTAATCGTATTTTTCTTCAACAAACTCCATTTTTTCAGATATCTGCTTCAAAAAACGTGTAACTCAACAACATTGGGTATATTCAAACGTGACCCGATTATTTTCAAGTGAGTTGGCATTAATTTTTCAAAAAAGCGTCATTATTTTATTCAGAAATGCCAGAAAATACCCGGGAAAAAGCAATTTTCGGAAATTTGTTTGATAGTCAATTATTTGAGTTAGATATTTTGGTAAGAATTATCAAAACTGCTTCGAACGTTCATTTTCACTGTTCTTTTTTTTTTCAGAAGTCGACAACAAGTTGCATAGGAATGGTCAAGAAAAACACTTAAAAAAGGAGCGAGCTGGACAAATGAGCAACGATGGAACGAAGGATTTTCGTGAGTTCTGGGGGATTTAAAAATATGAGACAAATGAGTTAAGCTTGAATTCAGATTCTGAATTTCAGAAAATAATTAGGTTTTCAAGTATTGGTTCCACGAGATACTATATTCAGATAGGTGGTTTGATAACTCAAAAAGAAAAATTAGGCTAAAAATTTGGAAACTCAAAAAAGTTCTTTCAATGAACTAAAACAAATAATTTATTATAAAATGTGTGTTTTATTATGAAATCGTGAACTAAAGGCGACCTGGCGGCCATGCGGTTTCCAGGTGGCCGAAGCGATCTGGTAGCGAGCTGGTCAGCGAATCTCTGAGTATATGCCGACGTGCGGCGCGTGTTTTTTTTTGCCGCACAGTTTTTTGTCTGTATTTTTTGTCCGAAAAAAGCCCTGTCTGCAGACACCGCCGCATACCGTATCAACGGTAACAGGAAAATTTTTTTGTTGTTTTTTTTCTTTTTTTTTTATTTCGAAATTTGGAAATGGATTTAAAGATTTTCTTTTTGATTGTGAATTTTCAGGATGATTTACAAAATTTCTTTTGACGGTAACAAGCTTTGATTCAAAAATTGTAGAACAAAAATAAAATGTATTCCAAACAAACATATTGTCATTCCGAAAATAAAAGAACTCCCGTTTGAATTGGCGCTCACGTACAGTAGACTAAAAATGACGTGACACATGCACATCAAACTGGTTGGCAAATAGCCAACGTATAAATTTCGCATTTTATTTTTAAAATAGACTCCAACATTTTGCGAAGTCTACTGTGGTCTTGGTTTCCTAGGCCATTTCGGTTCTCTTCCAAGGTTCTTATTTTTTCGGAATGACAATACACATTTTCTAATTTTCATAATCACCTTCATTTCGAAAACAATATTAATCAAAAAAGTTGTACTGCTGTCACTGAAAACACACTCGACTTTTTGCTAGCGACAGTCGTTGAGAAAATCTCGCGCTGACCCAAACCAATATCATCTACTTTTTTCGGCTCAATTCGAAAAATTCTGAAAATAACTCCAACATAGGCCAAACGTATTGGTTTGGTGAAATAAACCATTGCAACAGTGGAAACGCTTCCGTGAAAAGATACAAGAAGTAAAAGAATATAGGCTATCCCTGAAAAATAGTTTTTTTAAATGATTTCATTAGTTTATTCAAGTTTTTTGAATAAAACTTACAATCATGTTCAAGTGAAAATAAAATCGCATAAAGAAATCCAAAAATTGGAATTCCTAAAAGTGTCCCATGAATTGCTGCCTGAATGAAAAGACTCATTAGAAGCATTTTCTGTAATTGCACAGTTTTTGCTGATAAATGCATCGATAAATAATCTAATCGCATCCAAATTGTAACAGTTATATGAGGAATTATAATAGCAGCTGTGATTATTGCAAACACAATTAAAGATAATATTGGTGTAAATATTGGATCGAGTAAAGGCGGTGCAACTACAGTTGTATCACATAATATTTGAATTGGAGAATTTGGATATTCCTGAAATATTTTATATTTTGCAATAAGTACAAGATTTTCATCTTACTCTTATCAAATTTTGCTTAAAATGATCTTGTTTTGGAACACATGTTGGCATTGTGATAATACAGAAAATTGGTATACCCAACGCAAAAATCCAGAAAAATATAACAATTTTATGCAAGATTTTTTTGCTCAAAGTCTCTTCTCCAATCGCAGCATCAAATCGATAACGAAAAAGTTCGAGAATTGAAGTTCCTGTATGAACAACACAGAAAATCATCAAGTAAAATTGGAGGAGGCCTTGAGTGTTGTTATACTTCAAAATTCCTGCTCCACGAAAAACAACCAGAGGTAAATATGTAACTGGGAGAAAGAACACGGAAATATAAATTTCAAAAATGATATTTCCGAAAGTGTGCCAGAGAAGATAATTACGATATTGACGAAGAGCTGGTGGAGCATTGCAAATTAAAACGTATAAAGAAATTATATAATTTGGAAGAGTTATGAAATGCAAATAATGCATCAGATTTCTAAAGAATTAACTCGCTAACTATAGTTAAGTTTGTGCTAAATAAATCAGAACTCACTCATAATATTCTGGAGCTGGTTCAAGACAATCCACTGCTGATGCATGAACCGATATTATATTTTCAGTAAAATTTATCATATCTTATGTTAGTGTCAAATGGAATTGTATAAAGTCAACAAAAATGAAAAAATATTGATATACGAGTTTAGTTAATCTGATTGGTTTTCGGAATAATTGAATTTGCTCCTACTAATGTTCATGTGATTTTTTGAAACTTTTTAGTGTAGCCAAAAAAATGTTCGAGAACTTTGGTGAGCTAATATATCTTGCGAGAAATATCGATTTTTGAACAAAGAGTAGTTCTGGAAAATCTCATTTGGAGAAACAAACAATAGATTTTAGTTTGGAATGAAAGCACATTTGAAAATTATTTTCAAAGAGATTGTGACGTATTATTTCTCCATCTATTCTAAAAATTTTTTTATAATTGGGGGCTTGAAATTGGTCTATGGATACGTGATTCTCAGAAAAAATCAAAATACTTTTCAATTAAATCATATTGCGTAGTAAGGATATACTGTCTAGACTCTAGGGTTCAAAAATCTTAGAATCCTTTGCAAAAGTACAATGTAATTCGAGAAAAGAAACATACTGTAGATCCCATGTGAAATCACGATCGAACAAAAAAAAGTTCAATATAAATGTTTTTTTCGTTGTTTTCATAACAGTTTTTATAATGAACGGTAGTTCTTGGACTCATTTTCAGCATAGAGCTCAAGCAATTACAAGTATTTATGGTGTAATCATTAATTTGATTTTGATTTTGTTAATACTCACCAAGTCCCCAAAAACTCTTGGGCCTACAAATATTTGCTCACCAACACTGCAGTTTTTGAATTAATTTATTCGATAATTGATGTTCTGGTTTCACCAAGTTTCTTCTCGTATGGTTCAGCATTTATTCTGTACATTGATATAAGAACTTCCGTTTTCTCACCATTAATAATGAATGTTTTGAATGGTGTTTATTGTGGATTATTTGGAATATCTCTCGGATTGTTTTCGATTCAATTTTATTATAGATATCTAGTTTCTATCGGTAGTCCGCGACTTAAAACATTCCGAAATTGGAATATATGTTTATGGATGTTGATTCCTTTCGCTGATGGAGTTATTTGGTTCTTAACCACTTATTTTCTAGATGCGCCAAGTGATTCAAAAAACAATCATATCAAAGAGTATTTGGAAAGAACTATCGAGATAAAAATAGAAAATATTGTATACCTCGGTTCTTATTTTTATCCAATCGATGAAAAAACCGGAAAAAATTGTATTGATTCAAAATCTGCTTTTGCAGTTATTATAATGAACTCAACATTACTAATATCATTCTCAATCATAATATACTTTGGCATAAAATGTTATCGCTCTCTTCGGAATAACATGAGAAAAATGACTTCGCAAAAATACAAAGGAATTCAAGTTCAACTATTCTATGCTTTAGTGTGTCAAACAACAATTCCAGTACTACTTTTACATCTTCCAGTTGTCACAACTTTTCTTTGCATAGTTTTTGATAAGGATATTGGATTGATGAGTGGAATTGTCACTATTTCAATTGCACTTTATCCAATGATCGATCCAATTCCCAACTTTTTTTTCATAAAAAACTATCGAAACGCAGTTTTTGGAAAGTTTTCTGAAAAATTAAACAAAAACAATTGTTTGTTTTTTACAGAATTTCTAACAGAATGCAGGGCCACCAAATTGCGAAGAAAAATCAACGCAACAATGAGAATGGTCAATACTTAACTTTTTACTTAATACTTAATACTTAAGTCTTAACTTATTTGAAATTTAATTTTATATTGATAAACTGTTAATAAAAATCGAATGTAAAATATTATAATCAAAAAATGACAAGAATAGTTGTCGATGTTCACATTGGCTGAGAAAATGTCACATTTTGGTAACCTTTAAATCTTGCACAAAATGTTCGTATTTCGAGAAATTTTCGGATCTTTGTTTAATAATCGGTTCTTCTCATATTGAGCCCCAAAAAATGTTCTGTAAGTTCACTAGTAGATTTTACTGTAAAACCCACGGGAAAACTTACCAAGCAGAAAACAAGTTTTGTTTTTCAGTTTTTTTTTCTTTCGTTCAAAGATGAATGGAAATTCTTGGAATATTTTCCAGCATCGAACTCAAATAATAACCAGTATTTATGCTGTAATTATCAATTTAATTCTAATAATCCTGATCCTGACAAAATCTGCAAAAAGTCTTGGAGCCTATAAATATTTATTGTTGTACTCTGCAACATTCGAAATAGTTTACGCAGTTACCACATTTTTTGTTGAGCCAAGTTTTTTTTGTTATGGTTCTGCATTTATGCTTTTCATTGATACAAGAACCTCTTTATTCACACCAATGATAATGAATATTCTAAATGGTGCCTACTGTGGATTATTTGGTGTCTCACTTGGATTATTTTCACTATTGTTTTACTACAGATATCTTGTTTCTGCTGTTAGTCCACTTGTTGCAACATTTCGTACATGGAAAATTTATCTATGGATGTTGATTCCATTTTTGGATGGTGTGATTTGGTTTTTGACTAGTTATTTTCTCGCTTATCCAAGTAGTTTGAAAGACAATCATATCAAAAGATATTTGGAAATTCATTTTGGAGTAAGAATTGAGGATGTTGTATATCTTGGTTCATATTTTTATCCAGTTGATGAAAAAACCGGCAGGAATTTTATTGATCCAAAATCTGTTCTTGTATTTGTTATTATGAATTCAACATTGGTGGTTTCATTGTCTATCATAATATATTTTGGAACGAAATGCTATAAAAATCTGCGAAGTGATATGAGAAGAACAAAATCACGTAAATTTAAAGGAATACAAGCTCAATTATTTCTTGCTTTGGTGTTTCAAACAATAATTCCAGTGGTCCTTTTACATATTCCAGCTCTTACAAATTTCATTTGTATTATTTCTGACCAAGATATCGGATTTATAAATGGAATAGTCACTATTTCAATTGCACTTTATCCGGTTGTCGATCCAATTCCCAACTTTTTCTTCATAAAGAATTTTCGAAATACAATTTTCAGTAAGTTAGGTAATTCGATGCTTAGATTTAGATGTTTTTACAGAGTTCATTACTGGATGCTGCTTCACAAAATTGCAGAGAAATATTAGATCTGCCATACAAATAATCAATTCATAACAATTCAATTTTACAATTAGAACATTCAAACAAAACATTCACATTTCGGTTGAGAAGTTTTATATTCGTGTTTTTGACTTGTTATTATGCACATAAAATTTCCTTCGGGATTTCTTCACGGCATTTTTTTAAAAGTTAATTTTGAATATATTTTTCTGAAGAAAATAAAATGAAATGAAACAAAAACAATGCATAACATTGAAAGTGTGAGTACGTAAACGTGTTGACACGAACAAATATCATAAAATTCATTTTTATTTCAAAAAACACACTAATAACAACTGGTAAAATATATCATTTTTATAACGGAATTGATTCATTACATCTCACAGTATAAATATGAGGTACTATGATAGTTTCCCTTTCTCGAGATCGGATGAATGATTGAATTGCAAAACGATAAGGTTTGGTGAAAAAAATCATAGCGATTGTTGAAAATGAGCCATGAAATGATATTAAAAGAATTAAACAGTATGCGATCCCTGATTAAAGTGAGTTAACAATTTTCCAACTTCCAAAAAAATTTAAATCTACTTACAATCTTTATTCATTCCAAAAACCACAGTATAAACAAATCCAGACATTGGAACACTCAACATTGTTGCGTGAATTGTAGTTTGAAAAAATAAACTAATCATCAACATCTTCTGTAGTTGAATTGTCCGATTAGACAACTGTCTAGATAGTTCGTCTAGACGATTAAGTATTGTTTTCGTGACTTGCGGTAAAGCTATTATTGTCAGCCCTATTATTAGGGATATCATAATCATAAGTGGAGTAAAAACAGGATCTAATAATGGCGGTGCTAGAATTGAACCATGACAAAATATCGGAAGAGGTATACTTTGAATGTGCTGAATGTGCAAATATCGAGCATGATTATCTCAAAATAATATAACTCACATTTCTCAAATTCATTTTATAAATATTCTGCTTTTTCACACATCTTGGAAGAGTTCCAAAACCAAATATTGGTAGAAGGAATGTTAGAAATCGTAGTGAGAAAATCAAAACCTTGAAAACTATTCTACTTTTTTTATTCTCGATGCCAACCACATCAAATCGATATTTGAACATTTCGAAAATACAAAAACATGTTTGACAAGTCAAAACCACTAATAAATAGAATTGAAATAACCCGCTAAAATTAAAATATTTGAAAAGTCCGGTGCCACGAAAAACTGGATATGGAAGATAAGTCATCGGAAGCATGAATAATGATATAAATACTTCAAAAATCAAATTTCCCATTGTGTGCCAAAGTAGATACTTCCTATAGGATTGCAAAGCTTTAGGAGACTTATAAATAATCAGGAAGATAGCTAGAATATAAATAGGAATTGTGAGAATATGTGAATAGTGCATTATTGATCTGGAATTATATAACATTTTTAATATGTAAATGTCAAACAAACTAACCTATACGGTTCTGGCGCTTCTTCTGAACAAATGTCCCAACTCGGATCAATCGATAAAATCAAACCATTTAATTCATGATCAGTGTCTTCCAAATATCTTCCCATTTCTTAAAATATTTTTTTGTTCTTTTTTCTTACAATCAGATAAAAAACGAAAGAATGCTAAAAATGATTACTGGTTTGCCAAAACACAGTGGCTTTTTTTTCAACAAAAAAAAACGAAAATCAAAAATTCAAAAACTTTTTCGAATAAATAATTAGGGCTTATTACTATTGTTTATTTTTACACGTATGACGTCGAGAATCAAGTTTTTTTTCGATCTTTTCAAATTCACAAACAAAAAACAATAAAAATTAATCCGAAAATTACAATCGACCTTCTGGTTTTTTTTCTCGATAAATACCACCTTTGGTATTTATTTATGTAACTTTTTCACAATGAATCAGAAAAAGTATACAATTTTTCATTCTCTGGCTTTTTTTGAACATCGGATTAAATTTTTGTGAATGAGTGAATGAAGGTTATTCCAAGTTTGATTTTTTCACTCACTCCAGTATTGAAACTTTTATCGATTGCGTAACAGAAAAAGTTTACTGTTTCACTTTTCGCAATAATCCTCTTAAAACAAACCAGAATTCAAAAAACATAACAGATTGTTCAGATCAATTCAAAATGCAAGTTTCAACCAAAATATTACTATTATTGTTATTATTTTTTGTTTTCAAGTCTCAAGATGTTCTAGCAGCAGTGATTCAGGTAAGAAAAACATTTTTGTTTTCCGTAATTTTGTAAATACAATTTTGCGAGTCATTTGCTTTTAAAAAACTTGAAAGACTTAAAAATCCTAGAATCTAGAAAATTTTAACAAACTGATTGACTGAATAAATTCCTGAAAGTTTTCAAAATATCTAAATTTTTAATAAAATCTTATCACACAAAATCATATTCCATGTGATAGTAATTTTAAATGAATAAATAAATTTCTTATAAATAAAATATAGTAGTAAAACTTTGAGAACAAATCAAGTAAAAATCTCATAAAACAAATAAAGTTTTGGGCACATTTTTAATAAGAGAAAATTAAATCATAAATTTAATTTTCGTCGAAATTGGTGAGTTATGAAGTCTAGTGTACATTTTTTGAACTCTTGGAACAAGTTTAATGTTTTTCATAATTGAGTTTTTCCTAAACGCAATTCACGTAGTTCTGAATCATTTTAAAAATGTTCTTTTTTTTTTCAGAAAATAAATGTGCCGGAAATCAAATCAGATATCAAGCCAAGTTCAAATTCAAGTTCTCAGCGAGTTCGACGACAATATCCTTATGGAATTAATGGTTTAGGAGGATATGGTGGATATGGAGGTTATGGAGGGTACGGTAGTTATGGAATGAATGGCATGGGAATGGGATATCCGGTTTGTTTTTTTTCCAAAATAATTTTTACAATTTTCAAACAACAAAGTTGCAAAAAAAGCTCAAAAGTTTTTTTTTTGAAAACCGATATCGCAATTTTTCCAGTACACGGCATATAGCAATGGTATATTTCCGCTGGCCGGTGGGTATTATCCTGGAAGTATTGTTGGATCTGGTTCAATGTGGGCGGCTGGTGGAGGACTTGTTGGAAATATGTTGTCATTTTTAATAGGATAAGCCAGAGTGAAAGCTGGGTGTTTTTTGTAAATAAATGGATTTTGTGGTGAGGTTATTGCCACTTTTCGAATACTTTGGTGTTTTTTGAAAACTAACTTCCTTATAATGTAAAATTCTGTTTGGTGAATAGAAACTTCACGTGGTTTTAATGTGCTAAATAATTTATAAGATCGCATAAACCGTCCTGCTTCTGATCATTAAAATCAAATAAAATTTCAGCTGTTGTCTTTTTTCATTCATTTTTCTGACAGATTAAAGAAACCTTACATATTGTGAAATATTGGGAATTCAATTTTTAGTTACGAGATTATATGTTGTGAATATCAAAAATAAATAACATGTTTAGTTTTCTGAAAAAAAAACATTTTCACAATTTATTACAACATATTATTGTTTCTAGTCGGAAAATAAATGTATTTGATTCACCACTAAATTTATACTATGGTATGAATTGTATTCATTAGAACATGATCTATCAAATAAGAATAATTTATTTTTATTTTTCTGCTTCGCTTGAAAACAAATCAGAACACTTATTTCCTTCTTTTTGTGCCTGTTATCTTTTGACCAAAAACATAAACACAATTTTATCACATTGGTTTTTTGTAAGATCACTTTCCGTCTCTTTCTGCATGCAGAAAAATACATGAAATTCAACCTTGAAAAATATGATTCTGATTTGTAAACGAAAATGTTCTGATTTCTTCGACAATCAAAAATGATAATAATCGAGAAACTTCGTCACAAAATTTTTTAATCTTTTAAAAATTCCAACTCTACTAATTTTATAATTTATATCTGACATGTTTTATTATTTTTTGCTGCGAACCCTTTCAGTCTCGTCATTATTATCAAAAAAAATTATATCTAGTTTGAACTTTCCAGTGAATTTCAGTGAATAAAAATCAGCTGTCAGGATATTTTTGTGATTATGTGAAATTTAATAAATTCCTATGATTTCAAAATTGCAGGTTAGCCGATTTTTTCCATATTCAGAAAATAGTTTTCTGAATCACCAAAAACTAGTACGTCATTTCAAGATCCGCTTATAGCAAAAACAACATGTAATTTTTTCATAGTGAAAAAATAGAACTTGAACTATACTTTTCCAAAACTTCTGACTTATGAAAATTGTGAATAAGACTTCAAAAAAAAAACTAATTGTCACGTGAGAAATTGATTAATCAAGATTGAACGTTGCTGCCAATTTTGATACATTGTTTTCTTTTTATCTCTGCACCCTCTTCTTTTGATTTCGATGATTTTTGTGACCTTTTTTGACTTTTTCGTTATTTATTTTGATAATTATTAAAATTGTATTGTTTTGAATAGCTTTTGGATCGATTCTTACTTTGTTAGACAAAACATTTATTCTTCACTCTGAAAAACTCTAATTATTTTGTTTGGAACATTATTCCCCGTTCAAACTACACATTTTAATTTGTCAAAATTCAATTTCGATAAAAACATTGTGATTAATTCCTAAGCAATCAAACTAGACATTCAAAGATAATAACTGGTATTAAACTAGTATTATCTTGTTTTTAAAGAATATTAAAAGCAGCTGCCCAGTTTCTTTATTTTGGTTTTTTCCCGCCCACTTTTTTTTTTCAAATGAAGTTTCTGTGAGAAACATTAAAAAAAAGATTTTTTATCAGCTAACCAACGAAGCCGTTCATTAACAAAGCCCCAAATCAGAAAAAGATAACAGGAACTTTGTAAGATCATTTTTTCTCTGTTTCTTTTATCTCTCTTCAACTCTCTTGTTGTTCTGACTAATAAAATATGAATTTGTAAACCACCCGCGTTTTATTTATGCATTATGATTTTGTGCTGAAGAAAACAAAACAACAATTTTAATTTAATTCTAGGTGTTCGGAAATATTATGAACCCTGTATTAGTTTTCATGTTGAATCACTGTTTTTTCCTAACTTTTTAAAAATAATTCTAAATTTAAAGTTCTTATTCAAAACAGCGAAGTGTAAACAAAATATTAGTTAGCACTAACAGAATTTATATAAGCTAGAGATTTAAATTATTTTTTCATACAAAAAAGCCAAAGATTAACTAGACTTCATTCGCATAAAAAATTTGACTATATTCTTCCGCATGAAAAATTAATCAGTGCTTTCTTAATATCAAAAAAAATAAAGCTATATGTAATTGGGCCTCTGAAGTATATTATTTTTTCTCGCAGTGCTCTGATATACAATTATAGTTTTCACAAGTTCGAATTATTTCAACATTCTTACAACTTTTTCATGAAAGTCAGGCAGAAAATTCATTTATTCATACTTTTCTCATTTTCTTTTTTTTATATTTTGCCCTTTACAAATTCTCTGCTTTGTTTTGATTTTTTTAATATTTCCAGATCTCCCTAGGCATTTAAATATGATTTCAATTAATAACACAGAAAAGGTCGATCTAGGCCCATGTAAAGTTTGTGGAGGGCACGCACACGGTATTCATTTTGGCGTTTTTTCATGTCGTGCGTGTGCTGCATTTTTTCGTCGATTTATTGTTCTGAATTTGGAATATGTTTGTTTGAAAGATCCAGAGAAATGTCAAATAGATAATACACGAAGAAGTTCTTGTAGACATTGTCGATTTCAAAAATGTTTGAAAGTTGGAATGACTACTGATAGTAAGTTTGCAGAAAAAATATCTTGTCAATCACTGTATATTTTTCAGATGTTCAATTCAACCGAGATGTTTATTCTCATGACACCGAACGCCGGAAAAACAAAAAGAAAGAATCAAGTTCAACAACTACAAGCTCTACAATTGTTAAAATTCAAGATATTCCTTCTACAAGCTTGCAAAAAATTGAATTGAAACTACAAGATGATTTGTATCACTCCGCAGTTATTGAGGAATGTAGAAACATTGATATTCGAGCGGAATGTGAAAACATTTTTCAAAAGGGCTATCCCAATATTTATGAAGATTTGGCAAATATGAATAATTTGCAAAAGGTTGCATTTGGCCTCGAACAATTGCGAGCTGATCAAAAAATGTCTGATATTAATTTTGATAATCGATTGAGTTATGATAACTTAATTCCACATTGGGCAAGTGTTTCCAAAAAACTTGCCAACCTCTTTATGCATTCATGGGCTTTTCGAAATATAAATCCGTATGAGCAGAGGAGAATTTTCAAGTATATTTGGAAAACTATTTATCGACTCGAAAGATTGCAAATGTCTGTCAAAGTTTTTGGTGAGAAATGTATGGATGAAAAGGTTAGATTTTTATGTTTTAAGAAGTAACATGTTTTTGATCATTAGGTCCTCTTTGAAAAAACATGAAACTTTTTTTAGAAGCTCATAATAAATTGTGAAAGAGCAATTCAACTCGATTCATTATTCATAGATATTGATGGAATTTCGAGAGAGAAGAAAAAATTCACCCTGGCAGAATATAAAAAATATGCTCATCGTCTGATTGATGATGTCGCTAGACCTTTGAGCAAACTCAATTTATCAACAATTGAAGTGGCTTTTTTATTATGTATGTGTTGTAATTACAATGAACAAAAATTTTTCGGTAATAATGTTGTGCCAGTTTCTGATGTTTTCGAAGATGAAATCGCGAATAATCTTCATGAATACTATGTGAGTATTGGAATAACTAATTATGCTCCAAGAGTTCAACAAATTATGAAAGCTGCTATTGCAATGAAACGTATTCACACAGATGATTTTGTTGGAAATCTTGTTGATCCACCAGCTATTTTTGATGTTGAGAAAAATTGTGCACATCAATAACATTTTGTAGACTTGTGTATACTTTTTTGTTTGTGTTTTATCTGTTTATTTATTTATTTTGTTGTGCATAATACTGTTGCATAAATTTCGAACCTAGTGAAGTTTTTTTTCCTTGATTGTGAGTTTACAAACTGAGTGTCTCTTAATTTTTCATCAGTCAGAACCTGATTACTAAAAATAAAATCTTATCTACCTACGTAAACTACAAAATGCGCTTTTAGCCAAATTTGATGATATAAGGAGATTTATTCTGACTATAATTGAAACCTGTCACGCGGAAGAATTATAACTAGAGGATGTTTTTCTTGAAAACAACATCAGAAATCGGCTTTAAAATAGAGCTAATATCAAAGTTGTAGCCTACATAAACTAGACATTACTACAATTAGAATTTATGAGTTCATGTATGTATGATTTGTGAAAAATAATGTTACTCATGCTATAGACCAAAGTTCAGATTGCTCAGTTCAGAGCACCTGGCCTATTGGAATTTTACTAGTTTTGATTAGAACAAACTTTCAGTTTGCAAGCACTTTTTATTAATAGAAAATTTAAAAAAAAAGGAGGAGTCAACTTCAGATCCGCTTATCGTAAAACTCGAGTTCTGCCTGAAAATCTGACTATTTCATGTTATTTTTTCTTAACTCTACATATAAAAACACTCAAAAATATCAATTTCGAAAGTGCTGTTGCTGCTATTTTTGGAAATGATAACTTTTCTTCGCTTATTTCTTTCAAAATAGATTTCTTTTCACATTTTTACATCAAAAACTTTTCTCATACTCGGCCAAAAAATGACACAGCTCGGGGCGAGTCGCTACACTTTTTGTCGAGACTCGTTTTGCGGCGAGTCGCCCCAAGCTTGCCTCAAAAGCGGCGAGTTCCGGGCAACTTGCCGCAAATGTAGCGAGTTCCGGGCAAGTTGCTGAATAACGGGGCGAGAACGGGGCAAGTCGCTACACGCTCGGGCGAGTCGCCCCAAGCTCGCCCGAAGTGCCTCGGGCCAGTCGCCCCAAACGTGAAGCGACTCCGCCCCGATCGGTAGCGACCTCGCCGTTTTTTGACCGAGTATATAATGAAAAATATATTTTTTGTTAATCACAAAAGATAACCTATGAATATCTTTTTTCTACGTCACAAAACGTTTTCAATTATAAAAAATTGTGTCGTAAAAAATAGAAAAAAAGTAATACTGAACTTTGCTGCCAATTTTCATTTTTCCGCGCATTTTTGGGCGATTTGATTTCGATGATTTTCTGACCGCGATTTCTGAAATTTTGAGTCGAAAATAATTTTTAAAACATAGAAAGGGATTAGAAATTAAATTTATTTTTAAAAAATCTGGGCATTTTGGTATATTAAAGGTGTTGTGACAGTTATTAAAATAAATTATTTTCCAAATAATTATAATCAACAAATCCAGTTTTCATTTTTTTCGTGATCTCATCAAGTTACGAGATATTTATTATCATGTTCTGTTTTCTAGTCTACCCTTTTTCTAATTCTTCTTATTACTTTCTCTCTGACTCAATAACAAGCACAAAAATAACATTGAGATTAACATTTTCTAATCTCAACTAACAATCAGTAAAGATTAACGTACATGTGATGAATAAGTCCACGATGAGTTCTGATCAGCATCTAAATATTTCTCCATTATTTATAACACAAGTCAGAACTATGTAGAATTCAATAATGCTTCGTAAGATCACTTTTCTGTCCGTCTTCCGTCTCTCAATCTCTCACGTTTCACTAGTTTCTGACTGATTAAAAATGAACCTGACTGTCTCTAAACCTGGTCATTTCTCTCTCTCTGTGGTTTCTTCTCTAGATTTTTTGATTCTATTGTTATCTTTTTCGAACACAAATTATACGGTAGTTTTTCTTATCTGTGAGAAAACTGGCAATCAGCCAGGGGCAAAAATATATGTATTCTTATGATGTTAAAATTTTGTGAAAACCTTTATTTTTAACTTTTTTCTGATCTAAACAAAAATTGGATAGAAAACTAAAGATTACTTTTGTTATTTTGGAAAATGAGGTTTTTGTTCAAATCATAATTTGATGTTTTGCAAAAGACCCATTTTATTTGTTATCCTTCTGTCTTTGTATTGATATATAGTAATTTGTTTTTGAAAAATCGCAGAACATTGTCAACTTTTAGGAATCTCATGATTTTAAATGAAACCAAAGATGAAATCAAAAACTGTCCCTGTAAGGTTTGTGGGAATAAAGCTCACGGTATACATTTTGGTGTGATTTCTTGTCGTGCGTGCGCTGCATTTTTTCGTCGATTTATTGTATTGAATTTGGAATATGTTTGTTTGAAAGATCCTGAGAAATGTGACGTTGATATCAATAGAAGAAATTCTTGTAGACATTGTCGTTTTCAAAAATGTCTGACAGTTGGAATGACTACAGATAGTTAGTTTTCTAATTTTTGATCAACAAGTTTTTCAATTTTTTTATTTTTGCAGATGTACAATTCAACCGAGATGTTTATTTATATGACAAAGAAGGTCGGAAACCAAAAAAGAAAACATCGAAATCAACGTCAAGTTGTAGCGTCGAAGTTATTGAAGTGATTGAAGAAGTGCCTTCTACAAGTCTGCAGAATATGGAAGTCGTGTTGCAAGAAAATGTGTATCGTGCCACAGTTCTGGAAGAATGTAAAAATATCGATATTCGAGTTAAATGTGAAAAAATATTCCAAAGTGGTTATCCAAATATTTATGAAGATTTGGGAAATATGAACTTTTTGGAAAAAGTTGCATTTGGTCTCGAAAAATTGCGAGCTGATCAGGAAGTTATTGATATAAACTTCGATAATCGATTGAGTTATGATAATTTGGTTCCACATTGGGCAAGTGTTTCCACGAAACTTGCCAACCTTTTTATGCATTCATGGGCTTTTCGAAATATTCATCCGTATGAGCAAACAAGGATTTTCAGATATGTTTGGAAGACTCTCTATCGGTTAGAGAGGTTACAAATGACTGTGAAGATTTTTGGTGAAAAATGTGTTGATGAAAAGGTTGGAGATTTTTAAATACTCTATTTTTACAACTTTTTTGTAGAAAATAATTATAAATTGCAAAAGAGCTATTCAACTTGATGCTCTTTTCATGGATATTGAAGGAATTTCGCGAGAAAAGAAAAAATTCACATTGACAGAATATAAAAAATATGCACATCGTTTAATAGATGAAATAGCAAAACCGTTATGCAAACTTGATTTATCAACAATTGAAGTCGCATACATGTTATGTATCTGTTGTCAATACAATGAAGAATATTTTTTCGGGAATAATGTAACTCCAGTCACCGATGTTTTTCAAGATCAAATAGGCGAAAATCTTCATGAATATTATAAAAGCATTGGAATTATCAATTATGCTCCAAGAGTCAAACTGATTATGAGTATTATTATTAATATGAAACGAATTCATTATGATGATTTTCTTGGAAATCTAGTTTATCCTCCTGGAATATTTGATATCGAAAAATGCACACATCAATGAAATCCTTTTCAATTTATCTGTTTGGCATAATTAATAAATTATTTCATAAATTAACTTTCGCAGATAAAAACTTTTTAAAAAATTAAAAATTAAAACAATCAGACGCAAAATGAAGAAAGTTTTCCAAAAATCACAAAAACACAAAAGTCAAGTCATATTAAAAAAATGTCAAAAACTTTATCCAATGTTTTTTATCCGAAAAAAACGAGTTATTTTTCTCTAAATTTTAAATGAAACTCATTCATTTTTTCGCGAAATGTTTGTGTTTGGTTTTTCTATTTTCCAGCCAACTAATTTCCGCTTCAAACTTTTCTCTCATCTCATCTCATCGCATTTTTTGTCCATACGAATTTCTTCCAAATATTTTTCAAAATATTCAAATTTCCAGTGAAAATAAAATAAACAAAAATAAAATTGAAATTGAAATTCTTGCCCCATAAGAAGAAGAAATTTCTTTTTTTTTCTTTTCGTTCGAATTTTTTTTTAGTTTTTTGTCGCTTGTCACATTGCATCCTAAAATTCATGAAAAAGAGCAGAGAAGTCCCAATAAATCCACATTTATGCGATTTTTTGTGGTCTCTAAAAAAAGTGTGCACCAAGGATTACTGTAGCTATTCTTTTTTCCAATTTGTTTTGTGAAAAAGAGAAAATGATGAGTTAATCCATGTTCTTCATCAACAAAACATGAATTTTTTCATTCTTCCTTAGGAACTGGACCTTTTTTCTACTTAAAAAAATGTTTTTTTCTTCAAAACTTTTTCATACCGTCATTATTCATTGCACATCCGCCAAAAGGCCCCACTTTTATTTATTGCATTCTAGAAAAAGAAAAAAAGAGAAAAAACTTTTCTGGAACTTTTTTTTGTTTGAAAAAACTTCAGATGAAACTTTGCGATATGAATTTTGGGGTAAACATTTGGTTGAATTTTCCCACGTGGATTTACTGACCAAATGTGACATTTAATTTTTTGCACCTTGGTTTTTGATTATCTTTGCCAATTTTTATAGCTCTATATTTTTAACTAGATTAGAGTTTTCAAAACGTTTCATATCACTGGCTTTTATAGTTTTACTTCAATGTTTTTTTCAGCCAGTTATGTAGATTTAAATATGAGTAATTTTCTAGTTTCGTGTGTGGGGGAGGGTTAATAAAAACCAGAGGGTTAATTAATTAATTTTTCATAAATATTCCTAACGGTTATTTTTACCATCAACTTTGGCTGATCATAGTTCTGAATACGTAGTTCCTGCGACTGTCTAGAGTAGGTGTCTACTTACCATTCAGTGCAAGAGGAAATTAGGTTTTTCTTTAGAGCATTTTCCTGTATAAATACCCCTAGAACCAGTCAAAATGAAAAAAGAAAACAGAAAATGTTCTCGATTTACCAAACCATTCATGTTCTTCTTTCATTATTCGCAATTCACGTGAATATTCTCCTACTGTACTTGGCGGTTAGAAAAGGTCCAAAAATTATGAGACCTTGCTCAGCTCTTATTGCAAATAAGGCTATAACAGATATCATGTCCTCGTTGGCAAATGTATTTGTGATGCAAAAGTTTTCGGGAAACGGGATACTTTATAATGGACTATGTAATTTTTTCGGTGATAAAACATGCTATGCGGGGTGAGATTCAATTTTGAAATTTAGAAATAAATACATTTTAATAAGTTCCAGACATCTATTGATGATGAGTTTTCTTGAACATAACCTGATTTGGCTGATTGCTTGTTATATTTTTCGATATTATATTCTTCATATCAGCCAGCCTAAATTGAAAAGTATATGTTTTTCGGCAATCCTAGTTTACACGCCGTCCCTAATTCATGTCACAATTTGGATTTTGATATATAACCAAAATGTTAATGTCGTTTTCACTTCAACAATTGTATTTTTATCTCAACTTGGATTAACTTCATTTCTCGTAGTTTGTAGCTACTTTTGGATTCGAAACGTCCTCATAAATTATCTCATTTCAAAAGGAGTTACATTATCAAAACCTTTAAAAAACCTCAACACTTTGCTAATTAAAATTCTAACTTATCAAGTTTGCATTCCATTTTGGTTTGTTTCTGCAATTATTCTCTGGCTAATCCAATTCATTTTTGCTGAAACAGAAACGATTTCAGAATTAGGATCTTGGGTGACAATTTCATTCATGTTGGCTCCAGTAATTTCACCATTTTGTTATATATTTTTTGTTCCGTGTTATTGGGATTTTTGTATGGGACGAAAGATTGTTCAGAATCAGAACAAAATTACTTGCGTCTCAACTTTGAATTGTACATAAAAATGGTAATTTCTAAATGGGACCACAGCAATTTTTGAACTTCTTTGCAGCGCAGTGCGGCCCCATTCAGTATTTGCCTAAAAATTATTAAAATTTTCTAAAAGTTCACATGTGCTTTTTTCAAAAAATAAATCTTTTGTAATCCTCATAAATCTTTTCAAACTGCCACGTCACAACTCCCACACGCTTTTATTCAAAAAATAAACTTTTTTTTAGTTATTTTTGGAAATCCGGCAACATCCCAAAAATAGACCAACACATTTATAATAATAAAAATACATACAACATATATTAATTTCCATGTCTGCATTGAAATTTGAGAACTATGTTTTCATTTTTTTTAGATGAACAAAAAACCAAAATCTTTTTTCTTCATGAATATTTTTCGCTATTCTATTTTTATGATGTTGCCAAGCAAAAAGCCGTGGCTAATTAGAATATGTATGTTCGAAAAAAAACGAGAGAAGAAGAAGCAGGGAAAAGTTGAAATTGAATTAAATGCAAAGGATTTTTCGTGTGAGAAAGGGAAAAAATTAGATTTTTCATGTTTGTCACTTTTTTTCCATCACAAATTATTTAGCAGAAGTCTCAATTTTTTTCGTTGTAAATTGAATTTGGTCAGTTTTTGTTTGTTGTTTTTTTTCGAACAACTTTTCTTTTGGAAAAAAAACTATTTGTTATTTTCTTCATGCAAAGAAAACCAATCAATCCAGATTTTTGATTATTTTGTTTGGTTTTGTTTTCATGTTCAAAAAATATAATCTCATATCATATTTTTCCGTTTTGACATAAATACAACAAAAAAAGCAACAAATTCAAAGTGTTCTTCGACGGAATTGGCCCAATTCCGTTCCAGACAAGATTTATTTATTTTATTTTTCTCGTTTTTTCTGACTTCTTTTTTCTTTGCGGGCTTTTTGTGGCAAATGTTTATATTTTTGACTTTTTGTAACTCTTTTTATTTTTTCAGTCAGTTAGTCTTTTTTATTTTAGAAAATTTTTTTGACTCACGAAAAAAATGAAATCTTCGGCGAAGGAAGAAGACTCTAAATTTTTTGTACTTGGATACGAAAAACAAGGAAAAATGTGCGTGTTTGTGTAAAAATTCACATAAATCCTTGTTTTATTATTTTTGTCAGATTCGAGAGAAAATATATTTTTTTGGGAATTTGTTTGAGAATGGGTTTTTAGGTTTTGTTTTGGGGGAAGGTGAACTCGAGATTTTTTGGCAGCCAAAAAATCTAGGACTACGTTTAGCACCGAGTGATTTACGCTATGTAGAAATGAGCCTCGCCTGATAACTTCTATGCCAAGTAGTCGAATATGTATGTCGAGGTGCGCATAGTAAAACAACTACAATTTGGTTATTTTTGTAAATCTTCAAGATTGGTCGAGGCTTGTCTGTGACCCCAGAAATTTAGAAGCTCAAATTTTGGTTTTCAAATATTTGGGGCTTCTAAAAAAATTCAGTTTTTACAAAAATTAATTGTCAAATATAATTTTCACCAACTGCTCTTCCACTTTTCTTCATTTTTTTTCATTGTCAATTTACTCGTTCATTAGGTTTAATTTTTCTCGTTGTAGTATTCAGTAAGGACAATTTGTTCTTCTTTCTCTTCCTCATTTTTTTTCCAAACCGATGTTTTCATTTCATACAATTCAATATCGAAAATATTGCAATTTCAGATCCAAATAAAATGTTCATTTTGATTGTCGCTATTGATATTATTCACACATTCATTCTTTTTTCTCCAAACATCCTTTTTCTTTTTTTTTTCGCTTCTTCCCGCCCACAAAAAAAGAAGAAAACTCTTCCATTTTTACTTTTTTTTTCTTTTTCTCCAACACTTCAATTTAATCAAAAAATACTTATATATCTAGATCTATTCCAATTTTCGTTTAGTTTAGATAACTTTTTTGTTCGAGACGAAAAAGTGTTTTATTGCAGGCTTGTTTCTTCTGGTAAATGTGATCGGAAGATCAGAAGAGAAATAGTTGCAAAGACGAAGGTTTTTTGAAACAGGTGGGTTTTGGGTGATTTCTTCTGGGTGATTTCAAGTTTTGGGTGATTTCAAGAGTTTGGAAATTATATTTTTGAAAATTCAGAAGTTTCTAAAATTTTCAAAAACTGAAAATCAAAATCAAGAGTTTTCGAATTTGGCTTGCTACTTTCTTTCTATCTCTCTTTATAGAATTAAATTTTTGGGAATATTTATACCTTGGTCCATCCAATTCAGAAGCCCGATCGAGATAATCCGGTTTTTTTTTAATTTTGATCTAAAAACTCATAATTTTCTCTCACAAATATTTTTATAACTTTTCTGACCAATTTTCAAAAACTGAAGATCGAGTTTTTCCTGTCACTGACACATCAACATTTTTTAAACTTGTGCCAGGTCTGAAAAGTTAAACTGCCTTAACATGAATCAAGTACACAATTCAAGCAAAAAAAAAATCAAAATTCAGCTTTGTTGAAATGAAGCCTGAAACTTTTGACATAGAAATTTTAAATTGCACACAAAAAATATATAGAACATTTTATGACAATGAACTGACCTTATGATTAATATTCTCTCTCTCTATTCCAAAATGTCTATAATTTTCAGATGTTATCGGCGTCAATTGTGGAGCACGCGGCTCTCGGTTTCGCGTTCGCCGTTCTCTCGCTTTTCGTTTTGGCATTCGCCGTCATCGCAATTGTTCTTCTCACAATTTCCCATTCTTGCTGGTATAGATGTGGTGAGCGCCCACACTTCATTCTTGACAGAATCTTTCTCTCTCCCTCCCAAAAAAATTCAATTTCCTTTTCTTTTTGTCTCCACATCAATGATCATGCACTTTTTCTTATATATTCATTTTCAAAAAAAAAAGAAGAAGAACATGTCTGGATGAAAAATTGGGATTCTCTGAAATTGATGCAAATTAAAGTTTTTGCAGACACTGAAAATGATCCATTGATGGAAGACTACAACACGTTGTTTTTGGATTGCCAGGAGCCAGAATACGATGAGCCAATTGATACGGTAGTTGGCTACACCCCAAAAAATGCGGATATTGTATAATTGTTTGTTTTTCGATCTGATGAAATAAAAAACTATATACCAAGTTTTGCTATTTTTATTCCCAGTCTTTCAAAAAAACACAAAGTTGAGGCATCTTTCAATTTTTTTTCAAAACTTTGTCACATCAAAAGTTTTGTCTCTTAATGATAATTTCTCGCGTGACCTTTTTGAAATATATCATTTTTTCCGAATCAAAATTTATTTGTCATTTCAATTCGCCTGTACATAATTTCCGGTGATGGTCACCTTGCTTTTTGTCAAGTGCCTGAACATCACTCGAACTCATGAGTGAAGTGGTATAATAATCACAAATTCAAACAATATACTCAAATGTTTCTTCTTCCCTCCTATCTCTTCGTTTTTTCAATGCAAACAAAAATAATTTCACACACAACAAATACAAAAAGCAACTTTTTATTCAATTCGTAACTATGTCGGTTGAGTCGCTGGTCTTTTGTGTGTCGCGAAGAATTTGGAGGAATGATGAGGTAAGTTTTTGCTAGTTTATTTAAAATAAAAAAAAAAAAGTTTGCATCAGCCCGATGCGGGGCTCGAACCCGCGACAGCCAGATTAAGAGTCTGGTGCTCTACCGACTGAGCTAACCGGGCGCACGAATCATCTGGTGGCAATGCCATTGACAACCACGTGTCTATCTCTCAATTTCTCTTTTTTTTATGTGTGTGAAAATTTTGACAGAGAAAAAATGAAAGTGATTTTTTGAGGACTGGAGTGATCGTTTACATACAACTGTCACATCGAATATTCTCATTGGCTTGGCTGGTTTGGTTGCTGCAAAATCATGGAACGACTCACCCATTGAATGTATTGTACCGGCAATGTTTTCATCAAGCACAGCCACGGTATGATAAAAAAGTTTTATATTTTTTATTTTATTCTACTCATAATAGGCGGCACCCTCTTTGATCTTTTTTTTTGAATTCTATAGATTTTCTAAGAAAAAACAACAACAACAACCTATGCCCTTGTAAATCAACCAGTTTCTTTTTCTCCACCCAAAAAATTTGGGAACTTGTGAGAACTAAATGAGAGATAATGTAAGTCGAAAGAGACGCAGAGATACATTCCCGATGGGAGAGGCGCAGACATACCAACAAACAATAGAATCATCATCAGTTTCTCTGTTTCATGTTTTTTTTTCAATTTTTCGACAAAAATTAGCACTTGCTTTTGATTGAGATAGTTTTATCCCTCCCGGGGAGGCGTGTCATTTTTTTCTTTTTATTTGTTTACAAATCATAACTACCCTATCTATTGTGTTTGTTTGGAATCGAGTCATTTTCACTCTTTTTTCCCGGTTGACTGTGTGAATTTTCTTTTTACATTGTTTTTTTTCTGAGAAAGATTACGTGGGTTTTTGGATTCCACGCGTTTTTTGTTTGGATCTACCGTTAATTTTTAATCAGAAACACATGTTTGTTGGAATTTTTTTCTAGATTTTTGATTCAATTATGATGGTATGAAACATCGTTTTCAATATATTTTTTGATTCAATAATTGATATTTTGAAACGTACAAAAACCTTGCGAAACAAACTATATCATTTCTGGGATAGTTTGTAATCGGAAAATTGTTTTTTTGGAATGTTTTTTGATCTATCATAAAATTTTAACCTGAGGTGTTTCTGTTTTTCTGCAGGTGTTCGCTTTCCAAAACCCTTCTGTTACATTTTTAAATTAATTTTTCCCTCTCTTCAAACGTTCAAGTCTTCCTCTTACTCTCTGCTCCATTTTTTTTTTGATTATTATCAAATTAAAAAACAAATTATTGCTCATATTAAGTGTGGCCAAAATGGTGATGATCGAAACGTTTTTGGGGATGGCGAAATATTTGTCGCCACGCGAAGACGACGATTGGTCAGACCGGCTCAATTATTTGATCACACCGAATATTTTGCTCGCATTTTCCGTTCTGATTTCATTCAAACAATTTGGCGGAAGGCCTATTGAATGCATGTTTCCAAATAAATTTCCGGGAAGCTGGGAACAGGTTAATATTGGTTAATTTTGTAGGGGGATTTTCTCGGGAAAAATGATATGTTTCTGGGATTATTTGGGAACTCCAGAACTTAAAGAATTCCAAAAAAATTGTCTTATGAAAAAAAATCATCGCAATTTTTACACAGTACGCTGAAAATTACTGCTGGTCTCAAGACACATATTTTGTCGAGCCAACACAACACGTCGAATTATTGAAGGAAAAAGAGAGATACACTCCAGAAAGACAATTATCCTATTATCAATGGGTTCCATTTTTCCTGTTATTACAAGCAGCTTTTTTTCGCGCACCAAGTTATTTGTGGAAATACTTTTCGAATAGTTCAGGTAACTAACCAACTAATTTTCGAAAGTTTTCAAAATTCACAGTTTTTAAGGAATTCGAATTCATGAAGTCGTCGAAAAAGCCAAAGACACTTCAAATGTTGAGGAAGAAGTTCGTGAGAAAAATATCACTATTTTGATGCGACATTTATCAGCAGCACTGCGTTTTCAACGAAGAATGGTGAAGAAAAAGGTGGTGGTTCATAAAACTGTGACATGTTTGAATTGGCAATATTCATCCAGTTTTATTTCATCAATCTATCTTTTCACCAAAACTCTTTATTTTTTGAATGTTTTTGCGCAACTTTGGCTGATGAATTAGTGAGTTTTTTTGTTGGAATATTACAGTAATTCGACAACATTTTATTGAGATTTCGAACAGGGAGTCGAAATTTATCGAAAACCACGTTACAACTGAAAAATCTCCAGTGAAAATTCATAAATAAATTTTAAAAAAGAGTTGTGCCAACAGGTTCACGTGAAATTTCGCACTTTCATATTATGAACACATTTTCAAAAATTTTCAGTTTCTTGCGAACCAACAAATATCAATGGTACGGTTTTGGTGTTGTTCAAGACATTGTTTTCGGAACTCCGTGGGAGAGAAGTGGATTTTTCCCAAGAAGTGCAGTCTGCGATTTTGAGGTTTGTCACAAAAATTAATGTTTCCTAATCTTTAAAAAATGGCATTTTTCTCTGAAAATCACTCCAAGCTTCCACGAATTTCCCATAACCCATTCAAAAATTTCCAGGTCCGCCAAGTCGCCAACATTCAAAAATATTCAGTTCAATGCGTTCTTGTCATCAACATTTTCAACGAGAAAATCTTTGTTCTTCTTTGGTTCTGGTAAGCTCCGCCCACTTTCGCACACACAGCATATCGCATTGCGAAACCAGCGCGCTGTCTGTCGCTCACTTTATATACCTCGCCGCGAGAGAAATTGAGAGATAGCTTCTATGATCGATAACAAACCCAGCTCTCTGAACGATTCTGAGGATAGAAAAAAGCTGAGAAGCCTGAATTTTTTGAATTTCAGTTACAATTAGGATAACTTGGAAAAGATAATTCACGAAAAATCAGTGACATTTTTTTTTAGGTATTTCGTACTTCTTTTCTGCACTGCAGTTTCATTTATCCAATGGTTGATTCTTCTTTCATTCCCTTGCTTTTCTCGATGGTTTGTAAGTCAACATTTGGAACTCTCGAGCCTTGCTGGATTTGTGCCAACATCTGTTCGATCCCATAAAGAAGTAGCCAGATTTGTGGAAAATTATTTGCATCGAGATGGAGTTTTTGTTCTACGAATGGTTTCATCGCATGCTGGCATCATTTTTGCAACTGATCTTGTGCAAGCTTTATGGAAAGCTTATTATGGAATAGAGGAGGAGAAAAAGGAACTGGAAAGTCCAATGAGCGATCAGACAACTCAAGAAACACAAGTTCGACACAGAAAGGGGAAGAAATCAATGATCGATTATTTAGAGGTAAACTTTTTTCTACGAAATTATGAGATTTTCACCCGAGAACTGTAAGATTCCAATGAATTTTTAGGGCGGAAATTTCTCGACATCCCTACTTCCAACAACTCCAGATTATGAAGAATCGAGCTCTTCGGAAAGCGATTCTCCAAAACGACAGAGTAATACAGTGGCAATTTGAGCTTTTTTTCACTTTTGAAATTTTTACGCGGGTTTTAATAGAGATTTCACTTAAAATATGAACAAGAAGAAAAATAAAGAAATAATAACAACAAAAATCTACTTCTAAATAAAAAAAGTTTCTAAATTCTTCGAATTTTTCTTGGTCTTGGTCCCAATTCAGCCAATGGTGTATGATCTGTGATACTAACAACTCTAACACCAGCCACAGTTAATCCTTTAATCGATGTCATTCGACCCGGTCCAATTCCTTTTACTTGTACTCGAACAGTTCGAATTCCTCTTCTGACAAGCCTTTGACCGGCTGCAACACCAGTTGTTTGTCCAGCGATTGTTGTCTTTTTTCGCGCGTTTTTGAACCCTTCCATACGACATGAAGTGTAGGTTATCACTTCGTTCTGAAAGAAAAACGGATTTGAAATGTTAAAATGAAAAGGTTGCCTTTTCAGAATTTTAATATTTATTTTTTTATTTCTAGAAATTTTCACAATGGACTTCTATCAGTGTTTTCACACCTTGGCCAATCCGTGGCTGGCCAGAGTACAATTTTTGAAAAAAAAAATCTAATTTTTAGTTTTTATAGGACAAAAACTGAAACATTCACAATTTTCATACTGTAAAAAGTTAGCGTACAATTTTTAATTTTGGAAACCATGATTTTGGCCAAGGTTGGAGTGTTTTACAGAAAATTCAATATTTGGTTTAAATTTTTGACCAACTCAAAATTAAGAAGATTCATTCTTCAAATCACGTATAATATTTTAAAATACATCTTGTCTCCAAAAATTTCAATCTGATTTCTCACCTTATTATCCATAACCGTAACAAGTGTATTATTTTTAGTCGCTTTCACATAAACAATCGGCAATTCATTATAAGGAATTCCATCAAATTGTGTTTTCAATGTTTCTGCTGTTGGAAGTCGCGCTTCAATCGAATTCATATTCACTGATGTTTGTATTCCAGCTCCAGTTGTTCCTTCCATTGTTTCCAATTGTACACCTCCTAATTTAGTTCCTTGTCGATGATTGTCTCGAATCGAATCTGCTAATCGAAATGATGTTTGAAAACTTCGACATGGTTGAAGAGGAATCAACGAGTTTTTGACGAGGCTCAATTTTCCCAGCTCCATTCCTAATTTTCGTAAAGCAGCCATTTTTGAATCTGAAAATTTAATTAAGGTTATTTTCCCGTGAAAAAAGTTCAAAAAATATAATTGGTATTTTAACCAAAACGATATTTAACGAAAAAAAATGGAAAAAATGTGACAAAAGTTTATTGATGAAATACAGAGATCCATGCAAAAATAATACCAGTTAATAAATAATGGATATGTTGAGTTAACTATTTTCAGCTCCAAATATTTGAATTGAAGAGCACCGTATTTTCAGCCAAACCCTCGTCATCGCTCATTTCATCTTCGATTGGTAAAAGTGTGACATCACCGCCTCGCAAATTCATATATTGGGTGTCCGGTTTTTCGAGGCCTGGATAAGGCATTTTTTGACTTGATTCAAATACGTTTTTTTCATGTCACACGAGAAAAAAAATTCGAAGACCTTTTAAAAAATTAGGTACATTTTTATCATGAAAATCTCAATTTTTCATAAATTTCTCACCTTTTCCCGGTCGATAAGTCATTCTAGCACTATTCGGGAAAATCGGAACAGCCATATTACCATCAGTCGGCTGCTTATCAAGAATCGAATTGTGCAAACTTTGGAAACGCACCAAAATTGAACGCAAATTCGCCGGAGAAACAGTATCCCCTTTTTTCTGAAAAAAGGGTTTTATATGGCATTTCATATTAATTGAAAAACACTTACCAATATGGTCAATTTGAATCGTTCAATTTCATCCAAAAGTCGATCAACAGTGGAATCATAATAACTTTGTGGAAGTGTTTCGACTACACATTTTTCCGATGGTCCTGCTTGTTGATGTAGATTCATTCCACTCATTTTCATATCATCTACTATTACAACTTCGTGAGATGGAGCTGAAAAGTGGATTTTTTGAAGAATAAGCAGAAATTTTCTGAATTTTCAGAATTGTCTAATTTTTTTACTATGAAAAATAGTCAGAATTTTCATGGGTTTCAACGAACTTCCAATTTTCGGGTAATTTACATTCAACTCACATTGAACTAATAAATCGTCTTCATCTCGATTTAGAAGTTGTTGTTGAACTGTTGAACTGGTTTCCACCTCGGTTTCTGCTTCAACTTCAACTTCATCTTCATCTCTGAAAAATTGAAATTCAAATATTTTTGCAGAAATGAGAAACATACATGTTTTTCTGCCTGGATCGACCCCTACAGTTAGCGAGACCTCAAATAAAAATTTTCAAAGTTAGTGAGACCGTTAGTGTGGGGGCAAAAGCCTCCCACACTAAAAAAATTTTTTTTTTTCGAAAAAAATTGAAAAATTTTGCAACACGTTTCCAGTATGTGAACTCGAACCCTATGGTAGCTACCATTGGGTCCCTAACTCAGCGCTCTACCACTGCGCTATGTGTGCCCACATAACCCGCATGCTGTTTTTCTCATTTGAATAGGATGCGTTTGAGAGATAGAAAAAACACAAACAGTAAATTACATTTTTGTATTTTACATTCAATTATTCAAAAAAATATAGAAGAAAATCATGGATTGAATTGTAAATTGAAATACGAATTCTTTAGACCTTATACAATATAAAAGCTTATCTTCAATGAATAAATACGATAAAATACTTTTTTCCATTCGAAAATGTTGAAAATTGGTTATTACCAGAAAACTCAAAACCTAGAAAAGTATGTCAAAATTAATATTTTCACTTGAAAATTTGCACAGTGTGTCTAGAGGTCCTATTGAGGTATATTGAACTATGAAATTGATAAATAATGCTGCATGGGGAAAATAGTTGAGACCACTGGATTTTATCCAGGGTTACCCTGGATTTTATCCAGATTTTTATATAAGTGCCCGGCGGTCTCAGTAGACCTTTCAGAAAGGGCATTTATTCTGGATAATAATTAAGAATAGACCTTGTGGCATAACCTAGAACGATTTTCAGATGCTAAAATCAATTTTGGTTTAACACTTTATGATGATAGAAGTGGTGTATTGATGAAAAAAGTAGATTTTCGATAGTTTTTGGGCCGGCGGTCTCAGTAGACTTCTTAGAAAGGGGTTTTATTTTGCATAATACCTAAGAGGGGACCTTGTAACATAACCTAGAATGATTTTCAGATACAAAAACCAAATTTCGTTCAACACTTTATGATGATAAAAGTGGTGTATTGATGAAAAAAGTAGATTTTCGATAGTTTTTGGGCCGGCGGTCTCACTAGATCTTTCAGAAAAAGCATTTATTTTGGATAATGAGTAAGAGTGGACCTTGTGACATAATCTAGAGCAATTTTGAAATCGAAAAATTATTTCATGTTCAAAACTTTATGATGATAACTAATTAAAAAAATTTTCAAAAAAATCGATTTTCAAAAAAAAAGTTAGTAGGACCTCAAATTTTTTTCGGAGTTAGTAAGACCGCAACCCTGGATAAATCCAGGGGTAAAACATGTATGATGAGAAAACTTCAATTAATAAAATGAATTAAAGCGTGACCTATCACGTAGCAATTTTAAATAAAAATTATGTTCACATTTATTTCATTTCTAATTTCTATTAAACTCACAATAATTGTCCATTATTTGGTTCGAAAACATCTTCGGTACGTTGAACTTTTCTATCATCTCCGGCATAATTTTGATGTTCATAACTTTCTTCAACATATTCATCCATTTCAATATCAACATATTGTGATTCATTATGATGTTGATGATTGTGAACAGCATCATATTCAGCAGGATCTTGCATTGTTTGTTGTAACATCTCATTTCGAACTTCTAATGGAACTAAAACTCCCTCATTAGATCTGATTTTTGCGACAAATACACGTGGCCTTGGCCAATTTTCATCATTTGCTAATTGCGATGTCGTTTTCTCAGTATATTCTCTTAATCGTGGCACACCTTCTCTCACAATTCCAGCTTGATCGAGCAACTCCTCTTCCCAAACTTCACATTTTTGTGGAATTCCTGCTTGTTCCCATCGTTTTGTGCTTGCTGAATATATTGCCTTGAGCTCTTCAATATCGACAAAACAAATTCGTTGCGCGTAAATATTTTCGTGGGAGAAATTCATGAAATGTCGACGAAGATATCCGATAATTTCTTGAGGTTGTTCACCATCCAATTGCTTGTGAGCAATTATATATTTAATTATCTAAAAAAATAATGTTTTTTACACTCAAGAAAATTTCAACGTACATTTGGAAGCCGCATTCGAGCATCATGCCCATAATGATCACAGCAAACTTCAGCAGAAACCGTTCTAAATTTAAAAAAATATATTTACAATAATTGAAATATTCACTCACCCATCATCGTGTTCTGTGGCATGAATATATGCGCAACACGAATAACCAAGCCTGAAAGGTCCAGTACGATCTGGTTTTATTTTTTCGGCTGCTGAATTGACGTATCCACTTCGATTACAAGCCATGAATATTCCTTTTCCTCTTCCTCGTCTTTTTGCGCCGGATTTGTGTCGAAAATGTGCTCCGCCTTCTTGTTCAATCCATCGAACGAAGCGCTGAATTTCCATGATGAAAAATTGGATGAAAGTTTCAAAAACTTACATCAAACAATTGACGATCTTTGAATGATAATTGATGAACTTCTGGATGCACATCATGATCGAATTTCAAATGTGCGTGGAACTCAATTCGTGTGACAAATTCGGCGTAACAAACTCCACAACAATAATAACGTTTCTTCAAATCTGGGTGAGCATTGAGCGAATCATTTGTTTGACGGCCACACTAAAATTAACAAATTAAAAATATACACCACGAGAATTCGACAAACCCCATTGTTTTTATGATAATCTATAGTTCTTAATGCTATTAGTTTACTACATCCATAAGGACAGATAAATCTTGCTCCAGCATTTGCACTTCGTTTCGGAATATAATCAACGGTCTGGAAATCGAATATAAGACTTTGTTGAAGAACTTTCGAAAAATACCTTTATCTCTTCCATATATGTTTCTACATCGAGGACTTCTTGAAGTGTCTGATTGTGCATTTCGTCGCCCATTTTGAGGCTGAAAATCGACTTTGATCGTGTTTTCTTGCTCAAAAAATTGAAAAAAAAATCAGGTGTGTGTCAACAGCTGGAGAAGACTGACGCATATCCAATGCACACAAAACGCGTCAGCAAAAATCGATAAGCCTAAACGCCGCTGTTCCATTCTCAGCGATTTGGGATGAGAAACCGGCGACGAATTGGCGATGAATCGCCGACGAACAACTGGAAAGTCGCTTGGCAACCGCCGGTTTCTCAGTTGTTCATCGCCAGTTCGTCGCCGGTTTCTCGCATGTGTGTGCGCTAGAGCGAGCTTGCAGTTTCACTTTTTCATCGCGGTTTTTTGCTTTCTACGAATTTATAGGTAGGAATCAGTTCATAAAATGCTTTTATTATCATAAAACATAGTGAATAGCAAATGTTCAAAAATATAAGTACATGTAATGTTTAAAAGTCACCTTATACAGGATTAATTAGTGAAAATGACATTTTATAAGTCCTTGTTCAGCGTTTTCTGGTGAAAATTTCGATTGATATGTTCTCTTTGTTGTGTCATCAGAATGTGCATCAGTTTTGTAGAGAATAATGTGATGATGAAGTTGTTGAACAGTTTCCATAACATCTAGGCACAACCAATCTCTGTAAATTGTATTCATTATAAACTTGATAAATATTATTTTACGGCGTCCAAGTGAAAAAAAAGCGTACGCAAAAACGCATAGAATCGCGTAACTTTTGCAAAACAACGTGTGTTTGGACAAAAAAAGCGTAGGTCTAAGCGATTCTACGTGTTTTTCACTTGGACGCCGTATTATCAACATACCTTCGCAGTGATATTTCATTGAACATTCTTGAAGATACAATCGAACATGTTTCGGCGTCGTAGTCTGTAAAATTTGAGTATGGAATTATCTATTATCATTATTGTATTTGGATGTACTTATTAATATTGAGGCCGTGTTCTTGGAATAAGTTAAGATGTCATTGAAAGTTTATATCTAGGTTTCACTCTGTATACTGTTCCTGTCTATAGTGAGAAAAGGTATTCAGACACAATACTTAGTGAATTATCAACTTTTGACGGACATTATAAGAAATGAGATAATAATTCCAGTGAAGTTAACGTGAATTCACGTTTCGCAAATTTTCTTAATTCATTGTTATTTATATCTGACAGGAAATCATAAACTCTAGCCTCTGTCATGACGGTTTCACAACACTTCATGAGATAAATGAATAAATAACTCACCATTATATCAACTCTGTGCCGCTCCAATCGCAAGGTTTCGCGTTATTCAGCCAAATCTCATAATTTTCAAGTGACATGTCTGAGTGTTCAAAGTAAGTTGCATGCTGGACCGTTGGTGGTTGAGAATAGCTTACGTGTCACAAGACAGGTTCATTGATATCTATCTAAATCCAGATTTTTACAATCATTTCGAAATGTGAACAATTCATCTCACCTGACTTTTTATTGCAAAATAGTTATTCCCTACATTCTAGTTGATATGTTGATTTTGTATGCGCCAACAAGCAGAACTTCATTCACAACATACTGAAAATACTTCGTAAATAGGCTACAACTGAAGGTTGTTACGAAAAACAGGCGAAAACAAAAAGAAACTTCAAAATACATCGCTCATTTTTGAAAAAAACATGTTTTTTCGAGCGCGAAAGCAATGCTAAACAATAGGTATAGTTGTCGGAGTGTTGTCAAACTTTTACGTGATGAACTCGCGAGAAATCGCCGACGAATTAGCGATGAAAACAACCAAGCGCTCGCTATCTTCTTTTCTGAACAATTCGCGATGAATCAGCGACGAATCAGTTTATCGCGTGTTCGTCGCCGGTTTATCGTTTGTTTCTCAAAAGACCATTTTCGTCGCCGGTTTCTCATCCCAAATCGCTGAGTTTTTCTTGTTTTGTGTGTTTGTTTCAAGTGTTCTTTTTGTTTCTCATAAGTTGAAAAACATTAAAAGATTAGTATATTTTTAAATTTCAGGTTTCACCATGTCATTCCGACCGCAGTATGGGGTGCCGTATAATCGTAAGTATTTTTTATTTTCAAATTTGAATGCAATCGAAAAAAAAACAAAATAATTACGAAATGATTGCTCAGTTGTTTTCTTTTTTCACATGACTGAATTCGACATTTTTGTTTATTTCTCGCCATGATTTTTCAATGAATCATTCAAAAATCCTCGAATTTTTACTGAAAAAGTAATGTTTCCGTTTCCTCGGAATCTATAAATTTCGTTTCGTTCCTCGAAAAAAAGATGAATCGAAAAATTGAATTCCCTAGTGTACTTGTTGATCAAATTTCCCCTCTTTTCATGGCGAAAAAATCTTTGCCCAATTTTTTGTATCATCATAAAAGAACGAAAAATAATAATAATAATAGTTTTGTTCCGGTCGACGAGTTCTTGTTCATTCATTCGATCCCTGAATGTATTCAGCGACAAAATTCAGACAAAACAAAAAAGCCCCCAAGGCATAATGCATAGTTGATGTTTTACTAGTGGAATGCATTTTTTTCCTTTTTGCCTCCATTAGCCTTATTGCTCTTCGCCCTCCCTTCTTTTGTGCCTTTCTATTCTTTTTTCCACACATTGCACATCCTTTTTTGAGCTGAGCTCTTCCTACTTTTTGGCGACCGAAAAATTAGTTATTCATTTTGTCTGTGATGTATTCGCTAGTTCTATTGAGAGCAGGTTTGTTTATCTTTATTCAAAACCAAAAAAAATCTTTGAATATCAAGTTTCAGTCATGTGGAAATTTATATAAATTATTTAATTGATTTTAATTCTAAAAATAATAGTTTTTTTGTTTCAGATTATCCCCAACAGCCGATTGTTTTTGGACAAATGAGAATGCCTGGGCAAATTGTAAGTTTTTATTTTTTTCTACTGATAAATTAACGCTTCAATTTCTTTCAGCCTCCACCTCGTGAAATGCCACCAGCCCCGGTTTTTGTTGGAAATATATCCGAAAAATGTTCAGATGAATTTATGAAGAAAATGTTAGAAGAGTGTGGTCAGGTGTCGAGTTGGAAACGGATTCAAGGAACCAATGGAAAATGGCAGGGATTTGGATTTTGCAATTTTTCAGATGCCGAAGGAACTCTTCGCGCTTTACGAATCTTGAATGATTTCCATTTGGGAGACAAAAAATTGACAGTGAAGGCGGAAGAAAAAGTTAGAATTGATTTGAGAAAAAGTGCGATTGAGACTCGAAAACGTCAAGGTCCGTTTTGTTTGGTTTTCAACAATAATGAAATGTATTTATTTCTAGGTAAAAATGATCTGAAATTGAAGGAAGATGAATTGCCAGCCGATGAGGAGGATTTGAAAAAAGACGAAGAAATTCGATTGAAAATATTACATTGGATAGAACACGATCATCCAGAATTATTGACTGTTGCTGAAGGTAATTATTATTATTATTTCATTTACATTTAATTTTTTCTAATTATTATTTTGTAGACGGCGAGATTTCGGATAAGGAAATGAAAAAAGAAATAGGAAAAGATCGATCACCAGATCGAAATAAAAAGGTGAGATTTTATTTGAAAAATAAACTAGTTTTGGCGCTGGTAAATTCCCAAAAAAGGATGAGTTTGTATCAACTTTTTAAACTATATAGGGCTCTAACAACAATCAACTTTTGGAGAGCGATAAGTAAGTTGAAAACCAAAAATATTCAAAAAAAAATCAAAAACATCATCATCAAAATTCTATATATGTTCTCACCAAAAATTATCTCGTTCACTATGTTTGTTAATTTTTATTTCAAAAATGTCCTTGCACTGTTTTGTTTTTGTTTCTCACATATTCACACGCCAAATACTAACCCTCAATTTGAGATGCGCTTTTTATCCTCCCAAAAATGTGTCGTTTTTTTGTGCATGCTGTGTTTTTTCTAATTTAATCAATAATTATCTAACAAATTGAAAGTCTATAAAAGAAATTTTCAGATTTTTCCAAGTAATGAAAAGAAAAGAAGTTTGGACGTTGTGAGGTGATTTTTTATTTAAATACCCAATTCTAGATTTTGTCGAGAAAAATTATGTATTAATTAGGTGATTTTACAGATTTTGCATAATATAATTGCGATTTGACGTAAGTTGAAAATAACTTGAATTAAATTTCATTATTATACATATATTTAATTATGTAAATCTTCAACCTTTTCTCTTTTTCTCTCTCTCTCACAATCTCTCGCTTCTACGTCCTCTCTGCATGCTATATTGTGTTTTTTATTATTTATTATTTATCATATCATCATTGAAAGTGATCAAAATGAGAAAACAGAAAAACATATATTGTGTGCGAATTGTCTTTCTATATTTATTCATACCATTAAAATTTATTATTTTTTTGGAAATGAATGATGAAAATCTAGGAAGCAAGCAAGCAAAGCTTGATTTATTCAAAAATCAGTTTAAAATTATACAATTTTGAATTTTCAGGATCGGAGGCGAAGATCAAGGAGTCGAAGCAGATCACAGAGAAATAAGTGAGACAATACAAAAAAATATTCTGAATTCAAAAGTTTGTTTTTTTGTAGGAGACGGCGAAGTCGTAGTAGTTCATCATCATCAGATAGTCGATCTTCGAGAAGTTATTCATCAGGATCATCGCGATCCAGATCAAGAACACCTGCGAAAAAGACGACGTCGAAGAGAAGAAGAGAAAGGAGCGGAACTAGGTTTTTTTTTGGTTTTGATTTTTTGAAATTATATTCACAAGTCTCTTTTAGAAGAAGCCACAGAATTCAGTGCTTAATTTGAATTTTGGGTTTGATTTTTAAGAGAACTGAAAATATTCAACATTTGATATCATTATGATATTATAATAACAAATCCCCACTTCATTTTCGAGAGCTAAACATTCTCATATTCTCTCATTTTTTCAAAATGTGTTTTTTAGCCATCAAAAAATGTTTTCCTTGTTTTAACCCATAAATATTCCAACTTCATCCAATATGCATTTTTCAGAAGTTCTGAAGACGAAGAAGATGCTCGTGAGCGGCGGCTAATTAAACAACAATTCAAAGAAAAAGAACTGACCTATTTTAATCGGCTAAAAAAGATGGGAAACTCGCGAGAAACATTTTGCAAAAGATTACGAAAAAGAGGAGCGAAAAGAAAAAGATCGGAAGAATTTTATGCAGAAAGAAGCGAAACGTCTTCGTTTATTTCTCGAAGACTATGAAGATGATAAAGATGATCAGAAATATTATAAAAGTTCGATGTTGTTTAAAAGAAAACGAGATTATGAATTGGAATTGCAAGCTGATCAAAAAGATCGTTTGAGAGAACAACAAGAAATTGAAGAATTGAAAAAACAGATAATGGAAGAAAATAATGGAGAGGATAATATAATAAATGTGGAAGAAGAAGCTATGAAAAGGCATCAACAAAAAGAAGATGAAGCTATGAGAAAATTAAGAGCTGATTCTGGAAGTCCGAATCCTCATCAACCATTGGGACAAAATGGAGATGAAGAAGAAGAAGAGGAAGAAGAAGAAAGTAGTAGTTCGGATGGAAGTGACAGTGGAGATGATGAAAAGGATAAAACCGAGAAGAAAGATGTTGGAGAAATAGAAGCCGAAGAAATTAATAATGGGTAAGTTTAGTAAAGTTATATTGGAAAATGTTAGGAATTTATCCGAACTCTCATTTTTAAGTAATTTCAAATTATAATTAAAATGTTTTTCTCTGTCAGAAACCCAAATTAAAGTTTCCTTCAAAAAATTCAAAATTCTTCAGGAGCCTCGACATTGACACACCTGAACCTCCGAAACCGCCTGGTGGTTGGAAAGCACTTGGAAGTACAGAAGAGACTAATATCATCAGACCAAATAAGAGTCCTAATGGAAATCAGGCAACATCTAATTCGAATTCTCATCCTCCAAGTTCAGCCGGAGTTTCGTTGTTCCAACCGATTGCGCAGAGATTGAATGGAGTTTTTGGTGGGTTTTCAGGGAAAATTTAACAACAAATCAAATTTGGTATACAATTTTGACTAGAGCTATTTTTTCGGCACTTCTGAATTTACGATTCAAAATTAACCTATCTATTTCCAACTTTTTCCTCGGAAAATAACCCTATTTTCAGGCAATGATGATGAAGACGATGATACAAATAGTAAGAAAAAGCTGAAACCACTTGAAATTACGCGCGAAGAACGAATGCAAGTAATGTCGGCTGAAGAGAAGAAGACTTTATCTCGCCAAATTATCAAAAATCTACCAACTGGTCGCGAGGATCTGTTTGCCACTTCCATCGAATGGGATTTCATTGACAAAAGTGTGATGGAAACACGAATCAAACCGTGGGTCACGAAAAAAGTGCAAGAATTTTTGGGCGAAGAAGAGACGCAGTTGGTGGATTTTATTTGTGAGAAAATTGAGGCGAGATCGTCGCCTGAACAGATTTTGAAAGATATTGCTATGGTGAGTTAATGTTTTCTCTGTCAGAAATTAAAGTTTCCTTCAGTTCAATTTTGGCATTTAATAAAAGTAGAACATTAGTTTTGAGCCATTCAAGACAGAAGTTTTCATAAGCTATTTTAATATTCTAAATACAGAAAAATTAAAATCTGAGGAATATTGAAATAAATCAAACATAATGAACTTTCCAAAAAAAAGTTAAATTTAAATTTGATCTCAAAACCAATCAGTAAACACTCATTTTCTGCAGATAATCGATGACGATGCGGATCAATTTGTGGTAAAAATGTGGCGACTATTAGTATACGAGGGACGTGCCAGAAAAATGGGAGTTCAATAATCCATATCCCATTTTCCCCGACCCCCTTTTCTCTTTTTCCTTGATATTTTTTACACACACATTTTCGGGTTTTGTAGTACTCTAGCTTTCTATTTTTCAGTCCCCCCAAAAATTTGTTGGTTCAACCGATGTGCGTTTTTTTTCGTTTTTTCTCCTGTTTGTGGATTTTTTTGTTTAATAATAATAAAATTTTGTATAATTTTATGATCGTTTGTCTGTTTATTATTTCGTTTTTATTTTTCTGTCTGTGAGGGCAAAAAGTCGTCAAGTTCAACGAAATTTACTTGATTGCCTCAATTTTGTGTTTGAAATTCCGAAAGGACATATGTTTTTGAGCTCTCATTTTGAGATAATTTTCCTATGGGACGATCGTTGAGATGGGCTGTTTCTTTAAAGGAGGTGGGTTACTGTACATATTTTGAGATTAATGTATTTATAAGAATGTTTGTAGACATTGAGTTTGCCGAATTTCGAGGAACTTTTTCGAAAAGCAATTTTTGGCCTACCTGAAGAAGATGTCAAATCGCAAAGAGCTTTTCGATATAAACAAGATAGTTTGGCTTGTATAATTGGAAGGATTTTGATAAGGTATGTTCCTTTAAGAATTGGGTACTGTATAGAAGTTTGCTTAAAAATTTTGAATTTATGAAAAACTGCAAAAATCGAGTTTCCAATAAATATTTTTTCCTACTGTATGAAAATTTTAAACATGGAAAACCGATTTTTTTGGAGAAAAAATGTTGAATCGTTCCTTTTGACGGAACAATTGTGTTCAAAATTAGGATTTTTCAAGAATTCAAAAAATCTTGCCCCAAAGTTTATTGTGCATTTTTTTCTCAAATTGAAAAATTGGTCATATGTTGAAATGTTTGTAATTTGAACTCGGAAGATTTTTTTCTGCTACAGTTTTGCTCTAAATTGCCACGTATTATTCCATGTTTTAAAAATATTTAAAGACACACAATCCGCTAGAAATGAACAGAAAATGAGTTTGTTATTCATTCATAACACCTTTCAAGTAATCTAAATTCATGAAAATCGAGAAAAAAATTTGAGTCTAGCAGAAGTGAAAAAATAAAATAATTGTTTTTGAAATCGCTCAGCCGACGGAAATTTCGAAAGTGTGTGCACACAGTGTGTCGCTAGAGCGCACATGCTGGTTTTGTCGTTTGAAAATAAATGCGGGAAATCTGTTTTTTCCAGTGTTTCTTGTGTCTTTAAATTGTTTCTCTTTGATATTTCCACAATGATTTTTCCAAAATGTTTTTATTCTGAAAAAAAAACCAATCCCATTTGTGAGATATCCATGTGGCACAACAATGTTTCCAGAAAAGCGACATGTGACATCCTCGAAAAATCCTGGCCCGAAATCACATTTGAAAGAACGGGCCGCGGAAAACCGTATCTCAAAAATTCGCCGCCAAATTATCATTTCAATATTTCACATCACGGTGATTTGGTTGTTTTGGCCACCGAAAATGTGCCAGTTGGAATTGATGTAATGAGAATTGAAAAAAGGAGAAGTGAAACAGCTGAAGAACATATTATGAAATTGAAAAGACAATTTACAGAACAGGAAATTGAAACAATGTTGGGATTTGTGACAGAATTAGATAGGTAATTCGGATATTTTCTTCATTATAAAAAACTTGTTCAGATGGCGTGCATTTTATCGAATTTGGTGTTTGAAGGAAGCAATTCTCAAAGCAACTGGAATTGGATTAACTGATAACCTTAGAAAATATGATTTTTGGACTAAACCCAATCATTCATTCGAACCTGGCTGCTATTTGACGTCTACCCGATATTTTCATGAAAAAATCGAGCAAAAATCATGGAGAATTGAGGAATGTTTCATTGGTGAAAATCACTGTGTTGGGGTTGCATATCAAAAAAAATGAGCAACAAGAAATTGCGACGAAGAATTTTGTCATGATGAATTTCGCAGATCTTTTGTACGATGTCCAATTCTTGAGTCCCGATTTAGATGATATCGAAGAATTTGAGATTTTTGATGTGAAACCGGATAAACATTTTTGATTCGGAATGTTATATATCGTGAGATAATTTGGTATTATTGGTCTATTTGTGATAATTTCTGAACAAAAATGAAATTTTTGAGTTTCTGACAAGTGAGTAACTTTTTTTGGAGACATTTTTTAAAATGAATTTCACAATCTGGGAACACCAACACTCCTAATAACGATGCATCAAATTCAAAAGTTTACCACACCATAGCCTTTCTGACATTTTTATTTCGTTTTTTCGAAAAACGTTTCGAATTTCATCTCTTCCTCGAAATTCTTTTTAATGAAAAAAAAGCCCCTCAATTTCAATATCAATGAAGTTTTATTACAGTACACTTTTTTTCAAATAGCTCTTTTCGTTGTCGATTTCAATTTCAATTTCTTATTTTCCTGGTCGAAGTCCGTCGCCTCTTCCAATTGCAATATTTCGTTTTCCAAATGAGAGGAATTCCGGGGCTCCTGCCATGCCCTGAAAAATAATTTACAAAAAACTTTTTTCACCCCAGAAGTTAGACTATATATTTACTCACATCAACATTTCCAAGCGATTCATCATAATCCTCAATCCATTGTCGAAGTGGAATTGCCGAAATCAATGCAAGAATCAGGAAAAAAACAAAGATTTTCAGCAAGTTTTTTGAGCTCGAGAGCATTTTTGTTTACCTGAAACAAGGCAATGCATATTTTGTCAAAAGGAAAAGTTATTATTCAAAAAAATATAGAGGGACCTTGGAGAAGAACTAAAATGATATATTTTTTGGAGGAGACGCCCATTTTTGAATGATGTGGACTTGGATCAAAAAAAGAAGAAGATGAAGTCAAGCGAGATCTTGATGATGATTGAGTAATATTTCAATAACTCAAAAATGATACATTTTTTCAGAAAGAAAAATGAAAATATCCAAAAATAGTTGGTTTCGGTTTGAATTTTGAATAGTTTATTTGGATAGTGGTGAATGAATGAAATAAAAAGAATATGAAACAAAAATGATGTCAGTTTCAGGCTAGAACCTTGGACTTTTTTTATGTTTAGAGTTTTTGCATGAAAAAAACACTTCTACCAGGAAACAAAACAAAACAAAGCGAAAAGTGTGTGTTTTTTTGAAAAGGGCAAACTAATAAGCGATTTATTAGATATTTTTTTTTGATGACGTGGAATGATTTTTTGAATTCGAGAAACAATAACATTCAGAATTTCAGCTAAAAATATGTGATCTACCAGGTTTTCTTTTACACGGGATTCTTAATTTCCAAACCAGAATTGATTCCAGATGCACGTGAGAACAATTTTGCTACGTGGGTTTATAAATTCTGAAAATTCGGTTCCATACAGTAATCTCGCTAGCTTATTCACCAAAATTCTTGTCACATCGCTTTTTCTATACTTTTTGATCTTCCAATTTCACTTGCCTTATACAAACTAATAAGTTATGAAAAGTTGCGAGTCTTTGCAAAAATAATGTAAAAAGATAAATGGGGTGATAAGAATAATAATATTTATTTATTAGTTTCAACACGTCATTTTATTTCGAGTCAGAACACACAAAAAATGTCTAGTTTGGAAATAGGCCAAGAGGAAAACTTTTTTTTGAAAAAAGAAATGATTTCGTTTTTGCAGCGGGTGGGTCGTGGAATATTTGAGTAGGGTAAAGGTTGTTTGAGTTAAGTTATACGTGATTTTTGTTTAGATAAAAGTCCTCATGAATTTACATAGATTATTCAAAATTTATCATTTATGTTCACAAGGTCCCCTTATTTTCAGTTAAAAAAAAGCTCGAATTGAAAAAATGATATCAAAATTGTTCTACTTTTAGTAACGAATAAATTATAAAAAATTCATGTTTGAATTTCTTTGCCAATCCTCAGGTAGACTTCCTCTTTTTATACCAGTCACCTAATTTATGGTGTCCTCCCCGAAGAACAATAACAAAAAGGATACCTATATTTATTGATTGATTGTTATTCACAAAAATATATATAATTATTATGTTAATTTGGTGTACTGGATTACTGTATGTTCTTGCATTTGATGAGATAAAGTGTGAATTGAAAGACGAGCATGTAGAGATTTTGAACCGACCAATGTCCATTCTCGAACTAGATTATCAACATGTTCATCTCGCACAAAACTGATTCGACCGATGTCTTTTAATACAAATCGGATTGTATTTCCAGACAGCGGACCTTCTTCAACTGTGATGAAACCATTGCTCATTACAGTTGTTAGAAGAATTTCTCGAGTATTAGGTTTGACTGTGATGTAGCCAGATTCTTTGTGTAAATCTTCTTTATCACTTGCCCAAGCTGTGGCGCTGCGAAAAAATATTTTTTTTCAAATCGAAAGCCACACGTGGAAAATTATTCTGTCTGAAACGAAACGTTGGCTTCAAAATTTTCAATGTTCCATGTAAAAAGTTCAATTCCAAAAGTTAGGTTATTTTTGAAACATCAGAAATCCACGTGGTAAAAACCCCAAACCTTTATAAAAACTCACGTATAGTTAAGGGAATTGATGTTTGATCCTTCAGGAATTGAAATTTCCACATCTTCACTATATTTGAAAGTTGGAATTGTGGGAAATCGTACTTTTCCGGTATGTTCACCTCTCCAGTGACCAACTAATCTTGAAATTGATTGAAGTGAATACGGTAATCGGTTTGTGTCGTATTCTGGAAATTTAATTTGATTTTCGTGAGGAAAAAATCAGTAAAAAGGAAAACAGTGAAACTAACTAAATTCATATTTCGGACAATCGCCACAACTTTTCTGACAATTATTTTTGATATAATCCTTTGATTGACAAGATCGTGGATCTGATCTCACCCAATTTGGACATGATCTATCGCGATCTACACAATTTTGAGAATAAACTAGAGAGAAACACAAAACTGGAAGTAATTTCAACATTTTTAATGAATTTTGGCGTTTTCGGGAAGGTCATTCGACAACGTTTTTTTTAGTTAGTTGTGTGTTCTTCATTGATAAGATTTGTTAGCATGCGAGAGAAGACAAAAAAATCTTTAACAGGAACCGATGAAAGTGTAAAACTTTATATGTGTTTTCGAAAAAAGAAAATCAATAATTTATGTTAGCCACTGTACAAAAAACTTTTAAAAAATATTCAAATAGTTCTTGTCTCATCATTGATCATTTTTTCGATGTCCAAACTTGTGCACAAATCTTCCATTTTTTCCAAAAGTTCATCTTCGTCTTCCACTTCCAAACAAAGATTATTGAAAATGTTCATATACTTCAAAGCATAGTCATATTTGTTCAAATCAATGCAATTGTTGTCGAAAGTATGCATAATTCTATGATGACAGTCTAAATCTAAAACTGGCCGATGAATTGAAAGATTTTCCAATTGAATATCTTCGTCTTCAACAAGTTTCTCAACTAGCCAATGAATGCTTTTCTTGATAATTTTTCGGGTTGATCTTATCTTCTTAATTTTTTTCTCAATTACTCCCATTTGATGTTCACTGTTAGTTCGAAGCAATTGTGATTTCAAATGATTCAATTCAACATCTCTTGATGGCCAATTCACTGATTCAACAGCTGATATCTCATCCGAATCCATCGATGTATATTCGCGATCTTCTTTGTCGCCTTGGAAAAGTCCTACTGATTCCTTAGCAATTGATAAATCACCAAATTGCATGACATGAGAAAGGTTAGTTTCGGTTTTCACTAGTTCATATTGATATTGAAGGGTTTCAGTATTGAGATCCTCTCCATCACTGTCAGTAATCCAATTAACACTGAAAAGATCACCGAGACATGGAAGATTCATATCATTTTCACAGTATGTTCCCCAACTACTCTCTTTTCCATTTGCAGCAGTGATGGCGTAGACTGAAAATAGATGTTAGTGTGAGTTCTAATTGAATATAAACGTACTATTAAGATCATCACGAAGAACACTATCAAACATGCTTCCAGATTCGCAAGCTTCCAAATAAAAAACAAGTTGTCCAAACTTTCCATTCTTATGCATTGAGACTAAAGCATCATTGAGTTGTTTGGCAGTCAAAATCTCATCTGGGAACGAGATCAATCCTACAGCTCCATGGTCTGTGAAATATACAAATACTCGATCATCTTGGTTTCTGAAAAAAATAGAGTTGAAGTTATTTTGTAGGTTTCTTGAGAAAATAAACTTACGTGTTGAGAACTCGGCCATTTCCTCCAATAACTCCTGAGGCATTTCCTTGAAGAACGTTTATGAAGTTTCGAGTTGTGACATCAGATCCACTATAATCAATTTTCAGTCCCTTGTAGACATCTTTTCCATGTGGTTTGTTGAACAATTTGCCTTTGTATGGATTCCTGAAATTTCCCATGTCAGTTACAAAAAACATTAGTTTTCTGTCATAAAATTTCTAGCTCTCAAAGGTACTGTAGTTTTCGAGAAAACTCGGAACTTACATTTTATTATTTGCCACATCATCATACATAAGAGTGATAATATTTTCAGCAGGAATTCCATGATTTCTTAAAGTTTGATACGAATGTGCAACATCTGCTTGATGTCTATAATTATACCAACCATTTGAGCCGGCTATTAGAACAACATGAGCTTCTTTGTCCAGTTTTGGAGCCGCTGCGAGACCTTTGCGATATTTTAACCGACGAGATTCGACAGTTGAAAATACAGTAACTAATAATAATATAAAAAGTAATACAATTCTCATGACTGACTAGTATCAAATGAAAATGTTATCTACTTATTTTTTGGTGAAGAGCAGAACAAAAATATATATTTATTTTATTCGATTGATAAGAAATAATAGGTTGATTGTCAGCTGACATGACCAAAATAATATTGGCTGATGAAACATTTTTGTATAATAAAAACCTCGAGGTATCTAGAGATTATAAAAATTTCAGACAACAACCGAAAAATTGAGAAAAATCAAACAATCCATCAAATTGGAATCAACAGCTGTTAAAAAGAATGGCGCACAAAAATAATTATTATTTTGAAATTTTTCGAGTGTTTTCTTGTTTTTACTATTTTTCTGAACTTCTTATTTGAAATAAATTTCTCAAAACTCAGGGTAAAAATTTTTCTATGACGTCAAAGTTTTTCTGCAAGTTCAAAAATTTTGTCACGAGAACTTTTTTTCGAAAATATTATTTCGTGCTAAATCCACATTAAGATCTTTACAGTAACCTGGAAAAGTTATTTCAAGTTATTAATGATTCGACTCCAATTTTTTGTCGCCACAGAAATTCAAAAATTATTTCAAAAAATCAACTTTTTCTCGAATTTTCGCTAGCAATTTTTGTTCCAGTTTTCATTTGAAATTAATTTTTCGAATGCATTTTCAAACATTTCGTGACTATTTTAATTTTGAATTCACTTCAGCAAAAAAGTGTGTACATGTGTGTAAAAAATGTTGTCTCCTGTCTAATTTAACACTCCTTCCTCACTCACTCTCATTTATTTGTCGACGTCATTTAGTTTTCCAACATTTTTTTGCTGCAAAAATGTTCGGGCTTGCAGAAGGCTTACCTCGTTAATCATTAGGAGAATTTTGTTTTTTGAAAATATTTGACCAGGTTTGAGTGTTTGGTTCTTTTAGAAGAAGTGTGGGAAAAAATAGTCATAGGTTTCCGGTTGGAAATTTTGATTAGGTTATGGATTACTGTAGCTGAAGTTGAAGTCATGGGCTTTGTATGAGACCGAGTAAGTCTGGTAGACTTGGTCTGAAATTGATTTTCCAGGCATATTTAATTTGGAACACAAAATTTTTCAATAGTTGTTTTCCTAAAAACTTATGAGATCCATTTGAAAGAAGAAAGTCTACGCAGATTTTTTTTCTAAACATTCTCTGAATTGTGAGCTTTCCAAAAAAACTCTTGTCAGCTACTCGTTCAAAGTTTGACCCCAGCAAAAATTACAAGAAATCTGTCAAAAGCCACTTGAAACTGTCTTTCGTTTTTCTTCTTCGCTGTGAAGTGTTTTATGTCAATCTGTTACAAAACTCAACTCTGCTCCCCCTTTTTTTTACCTTGCTCTCTTGGACTGCAAATATTGTCTTTTTTGACAAAGAACATGACAAATGTTTTTTAATTTCGCGAAATTGAATCTCATAAATCTTGTTTTCCTGGGAGATTTTTTCAAATTCTTTCAGTAATTTGTTATTCTTTTCGTCACATAAAAGAATGTTTTTACGAGATTCCGAAAACACATGTTTCACATTTTGTTGAAGAGAGTGCTTGTGATAATCGCTTTATTTTTTCTTGTTGTTTTGTGAGGTGAGGTGAATTGAGTGTGGTTCAAAAAACCTCCCCTTCAGAATCTCCCTTTCTCCCATGTGTTATTTTTTTCTTCTGTTTTTGCTGTTGTTTTCTTGGCTTGAGAGATGGAATGAGCTCAATGAGTAGGCTGCTCTCGGGCAGGTGCTTTTTGTCTCTTGGCTTCTTCCCGCGCTCAACACAAATTCCTCTCATTTTTTGCTGATGTAGTTTGTCTTTCTTCTTTTGAACAACAACAATATACTTAATTTTATTATTATTATCATGTTCTGCTTTTATTTGTTTCATCATCCGGGAGGCCTAAATTTCCTCGTTCCCGGTACTTTTTTCTTTGCTTCTAAGGATTACTGTATTTTTTTGGGTTCACGGTTCAGCCAAATGCCAGTTTTTTCATTCCATTGTTCTAAAATGTCAAATTGCTGTAATTATCTTGGTCGATTTTAAACCCCTCATTTTTTACTTGCAAATCTGTCTTCAGGTTTTTGGAGCTGATTTTTTTGTTTTCGAAGTTGGGAAATTGTACTTGACAGTTGAATTTTCCCTGGAAGATGAAGATGACGTTGAGATTTCAAAAGTCCTCATCAAGTGATGTCTAAATTCACAGCGAAAAACAATTATTTTTCTCGTTTCTGTACCTTCTACAGTACTCTTTGTAGTCTTTGAATTTTCTGAGACCATCAAAAGAGCCCAAAGTTCAGCTCCACACATGATTAATAATTGAATTGTTTGTAAACTGTCAAAAAATGATTGAAATCTCTCTGTTTTTCCCCTTTGCGCGAGATATCAAAAATTTCGCAAACAAATCATTCTTGATCTGATTATCGAAATTGAACTAAAAAATTCGAAAATAATAATGGTCCGATTTTTCTCCTCAAGAATTGCTCGAGAAATGGTGAGTTGAAATTTGGCTCCAGAAAAAAATTGAGATGGAATTGAAATTGAAATTAAGAATGAAATGAGAAGTGTCAAATTACGAAGTCCTTCATAGAAAAAACACATTGCCCAATCTGTACTTCTGTTTATTTGCATTCCATTGAAATTCTATATATCTTTAGTTATTTATAGTAAGTCAGGAAATTTCATATATATTTTTCCTCCTTCTCCTTAATTTTTCTGCCCCACAAAAATATTTAGTTTCTACGCGAATCAAAAATTCGCCATTTTCACACATAATTTTTCTGAACTTTTTCGGCAGTTTATTTTTGAGTATTCGCCGCACGCGATTTTCATTTCCGAATTCCTGAATGATGATGATAATCCTTGAACTTGCGGTTTCAAAACGATCACTCATTTTTTCGCCCCAAAACCGAACAGTTGCTTTTTTTGCAGCAAGCGGTGATGAAAAAAGGTTTGGAATTTTTCCGGACTCTCAAGTTTCAAAAAAATTCTTCAACCAAACTCATATTTTTTGTTGAGTGAGAGAAAGAAGATTTGTCGGTCACTTAATTATTTTTTCTGATTTTTTGAGAAAAAAGATCATTGTGTAAAAAAATAGCCACTATATACTTTTTTTCTCACTATCTTTGATATTTGAAAATTTTCGGAATGATTTCGAAAATTCATGACATTTTTTGAGTATGTAATTTTCGGCTTAAAAATTCGAATGGTCAATCAATTTTTTGAGGCGCCTATTAATTATTCGTGTATTTTGATTTACAGAAATTAATTTCCTTGAAAATTTTCAGACCCATTTACTGAAAAATTCGTGTCTTGTTTTTTTTTCTTCCTCATTTTTTCTAAATCAAATCCTTTGTTTCAGGCAATCAGAGCAGAAAGAATGGCGATTCCATCAAATCTTATGCAATTCTCAGAAGATATCATCAAACAATTAACACCGGAAGAAATCGATGAATTCAGAGAGGCATTTATGATGTTTGATAAAGACGGAAATGGTACAATATCTACCAAGGAATTGGGAATCGCAATGCGAAGTTTGGGACAAAATCCGACTGAACAAGAGATTATGGAGATGATTAATGAGGTCGATATTGATGGAAATGGGCAAATCGAATTCCCTGAATTCTGTGTGATGATGAAAAGAATGATGAAAGAAACCGATTCGGAAATGATTCGAGAAGCATTTCGAGTATTTGATAAAGATGGAAATGGTGTAATTACTGCGCAAGAATTTCGATATTTTATGGTTCACATGGGAATGCAATTCTCTGAAGAAGAAGTCGATGAAATGATCAAAGAGGTTGATGTGGACGGTGATGGTGAAATTGATTATGAGGAATTTGTCAAAATGATGTCAAATCAATAGGCGATTTTGTTGATGCCCCTCGTATATAATATCTTTTTGCTACCGGTCAATTTTGAGCTTCTCTCACAATTTATCATTCCCAAATCTGATTATTATTTAATTGAATATTATTGGTTCCTCGTTTTCATGAGTTGTGTGAATAAATTTGTAAATATCTATATTTATGCGAAGAATTTCGCGCTGAAAAATCTTTTTTTTAGAAAAAAATTCATAAACTTCTTATTGGAGGTTTCAGCCGGGTTTCTTTTATTGAAAGACTCAAAATTTATTTACAGGAAAAAAAAACAAATGAGAAAAATAAGTTAAAAATGAGATACTCGTCATCTTCTGTTTTCTCAACTTCAAAAATCCACTTCTAACAAATATCAGGACAATGTTCACAACACAATTTCTCATTCCAGAAAATCGTGCAATATCTTCGTAAATGTGTTAATCTTGGTGACATTGCTTCAACACAAGCACGAGACATTTGAATTTGATCAACTTGTCGAGCTTCGGCTGATTGTGTTGTGGTTTTGGGTGTTGGTGGAAGAGTTTGAGATTCGTAGTTGGTGGGATTTGAAGAATAGGCATCTTGATTTGGATAGTTGTTTTCTTTCAAGAATTGCTGGACGTCAGAGTATTGAGTCGTCATTCTAGGAGAAAATAGAGTTGAATTGGGAAATCGGAATGAGATAAGGGAATTTTGAAAAATTATAGGATTTGAAAAAAAAATGTATTTAAAAATTCCCTAGTGTTCTGATGAATATTTCCATGGTTATTATCGAAAAAAAATCTCACAGTCTTTCAATTTGAAATTTTCTCCTAATTCCAAAATATCTCAAGATTCTATAAAACCTCACCGATAATTAAATTCCACAGTATAACACGCTGCAATTCTGGCAGTGTTATGAAGACATTGAAGAGCCCAACCGGTTTTACAATCTTCCATATTACAATAAAAATATGACAATGAATCGCAGTTCTCCGCATTTCGATTGAAACAACATTCACACTACAAAAATCCAATTTTTTTGATTACTTATTTTGAAATTTGGTGAAACTCACATCTTTCGATCCTGCGAACCATCTGGCTTTTGAAATAGCTGGTTTCTCAGAGGCGATGAGATTTAGGAAAACTTGGAAACGACCACGCTGAATGAATGATTGATTGATTTTGAAGTCACAATTCAATAAAACATACCCCTTTATTAAGCCGTTTTTTAATTTCATCATCAATTCCTTGTGCTTTACTTTTGATGAGATTTTCGAGTTGACTTCGACTTGGAAGTTGGATAGTTCTTCGGAAATCATATTCATTTGCCTCGATGTTGTGACATTTTGAGATCGGAGTATCGCCAGCAGATCGAGAGAGGAATTGGTGTTGACCATTGCTCAGTTCTTTTTCGACAGCTTCAGAGACTTGACACAAATCACAATATCGGCTGGAAAATTGTGAAATTGGGGTTGGAAGTTTTGTCTTTGGAAAAATATGGAAAGCATTTTATTAAATCTTTTTGTCAAAAAAAACACGAATTCGTGTTTTTTTTTACAAAATTTTTGACAAGAAGAAATTTTTGACAAGAAGAAATTTTTGGCGATAAATCCAAAGCTTTTGAATTTCCGAATATACGGTATTTTTTTGAATTTAAAGAATTTTTATTTTGAAATATGAACTCGAGTGCCCAAAAAATCTTACCAATAAGTTCTGCCATTTCTCTCCACAATTCCACTATTATCATCACACTTTTGACTCAACAAACTAGTCTCCGGAATCATTGTATAAGGCAAGTCAAAACGTATTCCAGCCGGGCCTTCGATAATCGGAACTTGTAGAGTTACACCAATTTCACCAGCCAAATATCCGAAATTTTTGGCAACTTTGATTTTTTTGAAATCAAGAGAGTAATTTCCAGGCGCCCGGATATAATAAACCTATTGGTTAAAAATTAGTTTTTAAAAATAAAATCAATAAATAAAAATGAAATTACCCGATTTCCGAGCTCATTCACAATTTGCACATCATCTTCTGATACTTTTATCTCATTTTTGATACCTCTACAATTATATAAACTAATTTCATCAATCAATATGTACAAATCATCGTTAGCTGCTAAAGTTGAAATCAACGAGATCAGTGGAAGAAAAATCAAGAACATGGCCTGCAACAAAAAATGAGAAGAAGTCCAAAATAACAAAAAAAATGAAATAAAATGTTCCGAAAAATACCAACCTGATCTATCGGAAAGTGAAATGCCTTATTTGAATGGCAACAGAAAACTGGTCCGGATAAATGTCTGCGTGTCTCTCAAAATCCTACAATACTCTATTTATAACTATTTTGTTGGTAAAGCAGGGATTAGAATAGATTGATTGAGATTTTCGAAAAAAAAAGAAGGAACACGATTTTTTCATCTCATCTCAAAACTTTTTCAAAATACATACATAATTTCAACAAAAAAGTGCAAAACAAAATCATCGCCGAGAAAACCGATAAAAGTCGAAATCCTTATTTTTATCATTTTGTCTTCTTCTCTCGTCGAATTGAGGTCAGGTAAGTAGTGGGAAAACGGAAAATGATGGAATTCGAAAATATGTATTATATCAAAGTAGACATTAGAAAGTTTCACTATATACATTTATTATTTGTTGTTTCTGTTGTTGTTGTGATTTATTTGAAAAAGAAATTGAAAAAAACATGTTTCGAAACTTTTTTTTGAGAAAAAAAAGCTTTAGGAATCTTTTATTTTATTAGGATTTTAATTATCAAGCTCGAAATGTGTTTTCTAAATATACCCATGAAAAATTGCCTCCCACATTCCACCAACAAAAAAATGAAAAATCCCATGGTCATCAAAAAATTCCATTTGCCAAACATCCACAAAAAAGTGAAATGGAAAAAGTGAAAATTACTTTTTTATGTAGGCAAAAAAACTATTCTAAAAACAACTTAACAAATTTTCAAATATTATTACCACTATTTTCAGACTCACTGCACATTTTTTGAGGTCGTGCAATAGTCACATTTTCAAAACTTGTCGACGTGTAAAACGGATGAATTCTCCTGCAAAAAACCTTTTTTCTCAACTCTTGTCTATCATAAAAACTCACTCTTTACAAATGACGCCATTTTCAGTTTCAAAATTCGTGCAAACTCTTTTGTACCGTTTACTTGATTCAATTACGATTCCATTTGATGTTGATTCTTGTGGTCTTTTGAGTTGAATATTTTTGGCATTATTATTATTGGATGAAGAAGAAGACGAAGAAGATGGAAGCAGATATTCGCTGGAAAGAACATTTGAGATGAGAAAAATATTGAAGAATGAAACAAACATTTGTAGATTTGTTGACTGTTCACCAGTTGGAGCTTTTTTCAAAGCACGTTCCATAGCCGTTCTTTGATATCTGGAATAATTGAATTATTTTTAAATAAAATAATCTGGAATATTCAGAATCTGATGAAAATTTGACAAACATTTAAAATAAATTTTCGATGTATCGATATTTTTCAGTTCTGACTAAAACTTTTCTCAAAACTCACGGTACTCTGATATAAACTCTTCTATTTACTGTCAAATTTGCAACATCAACATTTTCAGTTCTTGCGCTCACAGATATTTGTTTGGGAGTTGATGTGGATGGTGTATTTGCATCTGGTATTTCAATTTCTTCAGGTTTTATATCAATCAATTCTTCTTTAACTTTGATGGTCTCTATTTCATTTTCATTTTCTGGCAATTCTAATGTTTCAGGTTTAACTTCAGGTTCCAAGATTCTGAAAAATATAAATATGATTAATGGGTTTAAAAATGGAAGAACTAACTCATCAAGATCAAGAGGCCCTTCCTTCTCTTTTTCAGGAGGCAACATTAAATACTTTGATAAATCGATACGTGAATCTTCGTCATTTTGCCTGAAAACGAGAAAGTTGTTGGAAAGATTGTTTTTAAAAAAAAAATCAAAAATAACTCACAAATTAACTTTTTCGTATGTTGTTTGTTTTTTGCGGAGAGTTTGAACCTGGACAATTGAACCTTGTTTAATTCCAAATAATTCGTTTTCTTCAAATAATCCTCTTCCTCGAAATGGCTCCAAAGATGAAGCAATTGCCAGATTATTGTTGAATTGTTTGAATGATATTTTATTTTCAATATTTCGATATTTACCACAATCTCCAAAATAATATTCAGCATTAATAGCGCACGGAGGAGGTGTTATGAAATTTCTGGCAGCATCGTATAAAAATGAAAACGTTGTCGAATATATTTTCCACCAGTTGAAAGGATGAGAAGTCGGGCGCTGCTTTTGAACCATACTTTTAAAATTATGCAATTCCACATCGACGTATCCCAGTTTTTCACTATAGGATAAATTTGAGCCAACATTCGAATTCACTGCAAAATATCATAGTTTCAATTTAGAAAATCAATAATAAAATACTTACTGATATTCTCTCTGACAAAGTTCGATAATGTTTTCCATGTTTCATCACTAAAAACATCGGAAAGAAAAGCAAAACGAGGATCGAGGAAAGTCGCCAAATCATAAACTCCATTTTTATAATTTCTAGTCAGTGGATCGAGAGTTCTTGTAAATATTTCCTCAAACGTTGTTTTCAAATTGTCATCATATACATCTTGCATAATCAAATTTCGAATTTTCACAATTTCTGGAAGAACTTCGGAACAATAACTTTCAGATTTCGACAATTCATTGACGCTTTTCATCAAAAATGATAAAATCATTTGCAAACCCATTAATTGCTGGTATGAATGTTCATCGATGTACATTTTATGATTATTACTGTTAACTGAGACATGAACGATAAAACGATGCTGAAAAAATTAAAATGGCATAAGTTTTTGATTCGTGAAACCTACATATTGCAAAACACCCGATAAAAATTCAGAAACATCTGTCCATTTTGAAATGTTCATTTTTGGAATTTCAAAAACCATTTTGTTCGTTGTGAAGTATCTGAAAGTATGAAAAATTTCATTTAATGAATATTTTTCTATAAAACTAACTGTTCAATACGCTCTTGAAATTTAACATCATTTAAAACTTCTATATAGAAGTTCGTCAGAACATCAAGAGCTATGTTGAATTCTGGAATTTTGAGAATCTCATCGGCAAAATTTGTGATATATGTGAAATAGCATTCATAACTTCTATCAATTATGTTGACTTCGTGAAAATATTGAGCAATTTCTGGATTTGTAGTGATCAAACTTGGAAAACGTATTTTGGACAAACAAAATTGATTGGCAGCTGATTGAACTTTTTGAAGCACAGATACCGGATCGAGTCTAAAAAATATTGTTTACTTTTTCGAATATAAGTGGGGGGGGGGGTTCTTAAAAGCATACTCTAATGATGTCATTTTGACCAATTTGACAATATTCTCCCGAGTTGTTCCATTATTATAATAATGTAAAGAGAAGGCGAGAAAAACACCTCCTTCATTTTTGAGTGTATCAACAGTTATTGCGATCGGCTGAACGAATTTTCTCAAATCACCGCTTCGTTTGTCCGCCTGAAAAAAATGCACAATTATTGAAAAATTCAAAAAAAATCTAAATTACCACAATTTGATGCGCAATCACATCAAGTTCATAATCAACAGTTGACGGAGTTGGTGGAGAATAATTTTTATTGAGTGTATAAATCAATTGAATAAATGCTGGATCGCGAACAGTTTCGGATGGCAGACCAGCTTTTGCGAAGAATTTACACACCATTTCATCAATCTCCACGGCTTTGTCGTTTTTCAAAGATGCTTTTATTCTAAAGACAAAATTTATTTGGTTTTTGATGAATCAATTTTGATTTCACCAACTTTTTCGTTGCCAATGCCAAATGTCTTCCTTTCGGAGCATGCTTGCTTATAAGAGAGCTGACTGGTTCCTAAATAAAAAAAATATTAATTGAAAACATTTCCCATCAACTCACCTGATCATTTTCTCTAGTTTTTTCACTCATTCTGCATGAAACTTTCTCAATGCGCGAACAAAAAATGAAAACTTTGGTGACGTTTGAAATCCCAATCCCAACCTTCAAAGAAAAAAATATGCGTTGAAAAAATCCGCAAACACGCTGCAGCGTTCCATGGAAAAACTAAATGCACTAAACAGCAAACACTACGCGCAAACCCTACAGTACTTCCCGGGAAAAGTGTAACGGGAACCCCCCACACCCGTTCAAACAATGAAAAAATTAGCAATTTCTTTCATTCACACTGCGCCACAATTTGCAAAGGAATTAGCTAACTAAGTGGCAAAACTAAATATACCATTAGAATCAGCGCATCGAGATCTGTGTGAGACTACGCATTTCGAAATTTTTAGGGTCCTGCGAAGAAAGTTAGCAATCGCGACAAGACCCAACGCATGAAATTTATCATGCTCCTTTAATACTGTAGTGCGAAATATAACGGCGAACAGAGAGAATTAGACAAAAGTGTTTGCACAGTTTTTTGTTTCGTTTTACAGTAGAAAACACTCATTGCGTGGCTTGAACGGGTGTGCCCCGTGATTTTTTGAAGAGAACCCAGAGGTTTTTCCTATGAATTATTATCCCGAGAATCTCACAAGCTTCACTTTTCGGGCGGAGTTGACAAAAAGAAAATTAATTGAATTTATTGTTTGCCTTTTACAACGACACTCCGCTTGCTCGCTGTTTAGCGCAAGACGAGAATATTTTCATTTGTTGTTTTTTTTTTCGCTGGGTACCCAGGGTTTTCAGGTTTCCGGGGAAAATAAGTGGATTTCAGTCAAAAATTGAATTTTTAGATGTTCTACAGGACTGGAATTGAAAAACCAACGGAAAATCCGAGAATTATCGAAGAAAGGTGGGTTTTTACTGCACTTCGTTTCAGGGCGAACAAATTGAGACAGAGAGAGTGTGTAGAGTGCGAAAGAAAAAACCGCGAAACTGAAAATACCGCGAAATTTAATAAGGCTGGCACCCAGCCAACTGTTGGGTCCCGAAGCGATGGTCCATGAATTCTCATTTTCAAAAAAATTTCGGGGTTTTTTGTGTCTGCGTCGCGTTTTCTCTATTTGTTCGTCCCAACACAGGACTGAAACGAAGTGACTGGAGAAACACTGTTTCGATTGACATTTTTGAGTTTTCAGCACGAAATATTGATGGGCAATTCGATTTCACTATTAATAACGTGGGAAACTTGGAGGATTTCGTATTTCGATGATTTTTGTGTGATTAGAGAGATAGAAGCGATTGGTGAGTTTTTTGGGGAGGGATTGCGGAAAAATTGAAAAAATCGATGAAAAATTCTGTAAAATTTGAAAAATATATGTAAATCATTAAAAAATTGAAAAAAAGTTAGGCTAACTCATCAAAATCTAGGCCCAAAAATCCAGTCACTAGTGACAGAGAGAAAGAGAGAGTATGTGTGTGTGTGTGTGCGAAAAACTAGGCGCAGAAAGTGTTTGAAACAAATACGCTCTAATGCAAACGCGCCAAAAATGAGATATTTGAAATCAAATTTTTGAATTTTTTCAATTTCTTCCAAAGTCGTAAATTTGAATTTTACTGACAACTGTGAATGTTAAATAAACTTTATGATTAAAAGTACCAGAGCGAGATTAAATATTTGATTTATAGTTTCATTTAGATGTCATCAAATCACTTTTCCTCAATTCAAAGCATAAACATCTTGTAAATGAGTATTTGAATGTTCAATTGTCTGAACTAGGCAAGAACAGATAAATTCTAATATAGTTATACGATAATTTTTAATAATAAACATTGTTGGGAGTGGATCAATTGCAGGAAAAAGTGCAATTGTAACTGCTAAAATATCAGCCATATTACCAACATCCAATTCAAATAAAGGAAATATGAATAAACATGAAACAGGGATATGCATGAGAACAATTGGTATTATTGTTTGAACCAGAAGAGCATAAAACAATTGATTCTGCAGATTTCGAAATTTTGTGGATTGTGTCATCACTGATCTCATCCGTGTGTAACACTTTATCCCACAGAATAAAATAATTGTTAGCGAACTAATAACTAATATCCAGAAAATAGTGACACCAACAAATGAACGAACATCTAAATGATATAATCCATCACTAGTTTTTGGAAAAAAGTAAGCTCCATAAAATATAATATCATCGATGTTCATATCGAAATCTCTTAGAATCACATTTCTCACAAATTCATTGGCTTCTGGAGTTTGATAAAGAATACAACTAGATACAACAGCCCAGATAACACCATAACCCAACGGGCACAAAACCCAGAATATAAAACGCCAATCGTTGAGTGTTTTTAATAATTTTGATCCTAATATAACGAGATAACGGTAATAAAATTGAATAGAGAAAACACATAAAGAGAATCCAAAGCATCCACAATAAAGAATTAGAAAAAACCGGAGAACAGTCTTGTGAACAATTCTATCTTTCTCATTGATGAATACCATATAAACTGATTCGTGTATATAAATTGACTGAAATGTAATTTATATTTTTTTCTGAATTTGTTTTTAACTCTTTATTTACCGGTGAAACAACAACATCAGTTATGGAATATACAATTTCGAAAATAACAAGATACAACATTAGATACTTATAGGAACCTAGTTTTTTCGGTGACTTGAAAATAATCAAAAATATCAAAATAGTATTGAATGTTAATGAGATTATTGTTGACCAAAATTGAAAGTATTTGACAATTTCACGCCAAATCATTGTAAAAATAAATGAAAATAATAACGACAAAGTCGTTTATAAATAAGAGCCACTCGTCATTTTAATTCAAACAAAAGCTCATGGGATTCGGGTTCACTTCTTTCAGTTATTTTTCAATTTAGTTCACAACAAAAATTTCTAAATTCGTATCTGCGTTTTTCAAAGTCTGGTTTTTACAGAAACAAATAAAACTCCAAATTCTTAAACGATAATTTTTGATAATAAACATAGTTGGAAGCGGATCAATTGCAGGAAAAACTGCAATTGTAACTGATAAAATATCAGCCATATTTCCAACATCGATTTCAAATATTGTGAATAAAAATAAAATAGAAACTGGGATATGGATTAACATGACTGGAATTATAGTCTGAACCAAAAGAGCATAGAATAACTGATTTTGAAGATTGTGAAATTTTTTGGATGTACTCATTAACAACCTCATTCTAGTGTAGCATTGTATTCCACAAAACAAAATGATTGTTACAGAACTTAGAACAAGTGACCAGAAAATAGAAACACCCACAAAAGATCGAATATCAAAGTCATATCTTCCGTTGTTTTTTTGTGGATAAAAGTATGGTCCAACAAATATAATATCTTCGATATTCATATCAAAATCTCTTAAAATCACATATCTCACAAATTCATTGGCTTCTGGAGTTTGATAAAGAATACAACTAGATACGATAGCCCAGATAACACCGTAACTCAATGGACATAAAAACCAAAATACAATACGCCAATCATTTAATGTTTTCAGAATCTTTGATTTAAATGCGACAAGATATCGATAATAAAATTGAACCGAGAAAACACATAATGAAAAACCGAAACATCCACAATAAAATGTGAGAAAGAATTGAAGAAAACTCTTGTTGAGGCTTCTATTTTTCTGATTTATAAAGACCATATGAACTGACTCATGTATATAAATCGACTGAAATTTCAAAAGTCAGGATAACGTTTTAATAAGTTTCAATTTCACAAATAAACTTACCGGCGAAGCAACAACATCAGTTATCGAATATACAATTTCAAAAATAACCAGATAGACCATCAAATATTTATATGATCCTAATCGTTTTGGTGACTTGAAAACAATCAAACACAATAAAATGATGTTGAATGTCAATGAGAAAAATGTTGACCAATATTGAACATTTTTCACAATTTCACTCCAAAGCATTTTTGAAATTATTTAAAGTGATGAGAACTCATTGAGTGCACACCCCCGAATTTTCCTTCCCAAGTGATTAGTTTTTCGAATTCCAGTAAACAATAATTGTGCAGGTTCAATGAACGTTTTCCAAAAATCGTGCTAAGCAATTCAAATACCACCTCACATTTCACAGCTAGAAATGATTCAGAAATAGATGATTTTTGAAAATTCCCACGTTTGAATAGTGGTCACGTTTCAAAATTACTTGTAAAATTTTTAAAATTGTTTTGTGTGTGAAAGATTAGATTTGTGAATTAAAACATAGTTTATTACGAATTAATTCACAACAAAAACCACCAAATGAGTATCTGCATTTTTTAATGTCAGATTTTTACAGAAACAAATAAAACTCCAAATTGCTATACGATAATTTTTAATAATAAACATTGTTGGGAGTGGATCAATTGCAGGAAATAGTGCAATTGTAACTGATCAAATATCCGCCATATTTCCAACATCAAATTCAAGTAATGTGAATAAAAATAAACAGGTAACTGGAATATGCATAAGAACAATTGGTATAATAGTCTGAATGAGAAGAGCATAGAATAACTGTTTTTGTAGATTGTGAAAATTTGTAGATTGTGTCATTATTGATCCCATTTTTTTATAACAATTGATTCCAAAAAATAACATAGTCAATACAGATATAATGACCATTATCCAAACTATAATGACAACGATAAATGATTTCAAGTCCAACTGATAATTTCCTTCCACAGATGTCTGATAGAAATATGGACCGGAAAACACAATGTCATCAATATTCATATCAAAATCATTAAAAATAGCATTTCTCACATATTCATTGGCTTCTGGAGATTGATTTAGAACAAAACCACAAACTATACTCCACATTAATCCATGACAGATTGGCCATAAAAACCAAAAAACAATACGCCAATCTTCTAATGTTTCTAGGATTTTTGAACCATAAGCAACAAGATAACGATAGAAAAACTGAACTGAAAAAATGCACATCGAAAATCCGAAAAATCCGCAATAAATTGATATCAGAAACAATGTAATATTTTTATCAAAACCCAAGTTTTTCTGATTTACAAAGACCATATACACAGAACCGTGAATATAAATTGACTGAAACTAAAATAGTTTTTCATTTTTTCCAAATATTCTTACTGGTGAAACAATAACATCAATGATCGAATAAAGAATCTCAAAAACAACTAAATAAACCATCAAATATTTGTATGAGCCCATTTTCTTCGGTGACTTGAAAATTATAAAAAACATTAAAAAACTGTTGAAAGTCAATGAGAAAAAAGCTGCCCAAAATTGAACAGTTTTTACAATTTCTCTCCAAATCATTGTCAAAACATGCTTTGTTCGAATTTGTGAACTTGTCTGGGATATTTTTACTTATAAATCTCGCGGGACTAATTTCATATGAACCGTTAACAAAAATAGTGAGATGGAAGTGAAATCATTTTGAAATTTCGTTTTTTTAAAATACTTACCACGGTTTTCAAGAAGGATTTCAAAAATAAAGAAATTCTTATCTTGAAAATCTATTTTCAGAATTATCAAAAGATTGAAGATATTTTTGTAGTCAGCTAACAAGGGAACCTTTTTTACTCAACACTTCAAATCATGATGAAATTTTGTCCGTGGACAGCTTTTGGGACCATAAGAACACCCTAAAAATTTTAGTCTCCCAATGGACCTCTGAGCCAAGTTTTGGGCTCTCAAAACTCAAAAAAGGCCTAAAAATGGTCATAAAAGTCATCATAGCTCCATTTCAAAAATTTTTTTGCGAGAAATGAAGTTTCAGATATTGATCAGCATTGTCGATTACCTAAAAGTACATCAATAAAAAACTTTATTTTGAAAAATTTTGAAGTTTTTTTATTTTTGGGCTGAAAATTCATGAAAATTCATGTGCCCCTGCTCATTCTTTTTTTCAAAATCAGAAATTTTTCTGAAAATTTGATTTATTGATGTTTTTTGGGTAAATCGACCACGCTGATCATCATCTGCTACTCAGTTTTTCATAAAAATGATCGAAAATTGAGTTATGATGTGTTTTATGAGCCAATTTTGGCAATTTTCGAACTTTTGAGAGCCCAGAACTTGGCTCAAAGGTCCATTGGGAGACTAAAATTTTTAGGGTGTTCTTATGGTCCCAAAAGCTATCTATGGACAAAGTTTCATCAAGATTTGAAGTGTTGAGTAAAAAGGTTTCCTTGTAAACTGTTTATTCATAGTCTTGACTCTATCAAACAATTTTTGTGTTTTATTTTTATTCACAAATTTCCAAAAATGAAAGTTTTTTGAAATGTTCAATAGTATTCTATATTTATACTGAAAAGTTTTATTGTTTTTCTTCCTATTTTAGATTAAGAAATAGTTTCAGAACTCAAACTTTTATTCAGAAGTCTTGCTCAGAATAGTTCAACCCAGTTTCATACGAATTTAGTAAGAATTAACCTCGCCTTGTGAACTTGATGTTTGTTCAATTTTCTCGAGATCTGAAAACACCTAAAACGTTTGCCACGTCTTAGCATTTTAAGGGCTACGGTTTTTTGAATCTGGCCAACAAAATTTCAAAGAAAATATGTTTTCAAGTGTTCGTTTTGTACACCCATTTTAATTTCTTAAATGTCTAGCTCCATAAATCTCGATCCCCAATAAAAAATTTCCGAACTAAGAGAAGGACAGCAGCAGAGTTACGAGAAAACGAATATTACGAAACGCGTTTTTTTATTTTATTTTTCTGAATAGTGCAAATGCACTTTTCCATCTTTCTCTCTCTCTTCTCATTTTTTCCCAGTTGTGTCAAACAAATATTTATTCCCATCATCCACACCGATTTTTAAACTCTTTTGGTTACTCTTCCATTTTGCTCCCTCTGAGAAAAAGCTCGGAGAAAAAACGAGAAAAAAGATAAGCAGGAAAAAAAAGTGCAATGCCCTTTTGCGATCGAAAAATGACATGAAATGACTCATTTTTGGACCATTTCGTACTAGAAACATGTGATACTTTGTTGATGTGTTTTTTTTTTGAAGAAAAGGTCAAACATGTGATGATAATTGGAACTTTACGTGGAGACAAAAAATTGCAAAAAAAATTGATGAAAATGGTCAGTGACCATGTTTGTTTAATTTTGAAATCATGATTTTTTATAAATCAAGTCACAAAAAAGTATTGAAAGAAAAATACCGCACTCCGGTTTGATTAGAACTACAGTACTCTGAAAATATTTTTTGTTCAGATCTGATAATTGAAAAGTTAAAGGCGGTTAGGACAATTTATTCAGTTTTCCTCGAAGCTTATTGTTTAAAATAGTTCTAGAAATCTAAATTGACAAAAAAAATCAATAAATTAACAAGCTGATTGTGAGAAAATCTTGTAAGTTGCAAATTTCATATTGCCTTCAAGTCACGTGGATTGATGTTTTCAAACACTGTTAGATTTGAACTTAAAGAACAATTCACATCACCAGCTTTCAAAAATTTCAAAAATGTGTATTTCGGAAAATTCGCTATATTCAAACAATCGTTTCTATCAACCTGTTCACTTCAAAAATCCCTTGTTTTATCGGAAACAATCCATGATTTTTTGTCGAAGAAGACACACTGAAAGTACATCCATCTCGGGTCCCAATCAACAACATCGTGGTAACAAAAAAAAAACCAAGTGCAATCGTCCTATTTCGGGAAGTCTTTCTTTTTTCCTACTCTTCTCGCGCCAATGTTTCTTTTCTTTTTGCTAGGATTACTGTAGAAGTTCTATTTTGTTTTGATGATTCTTCTTCTTCCCTGGCAGGCATGAGAAAGGACGTGTGCACTTTTGTGGATTGTTTATAGAGTGAAACGAGACAGAGATAGATAGATTTGTTGTTTTGATGTAAAAGAGCTGCACTTTTTTATGGGTTACGGTATTTTTTGGGATGGGAGGAGAATTGATTTTTCATTTTTCGAAGAGAAGAACATCGTTTGAACTTTTCTCACCAGACACAACACAATCTTTTTTGGAATAATAATAAAAATAATAACATAACAATATTCGTAAAGCAAAATTTTTCCTCTATTTTTTCTCTGTCTCGTCTTAAATTGTTTACTGTATAAAAAGTGCAAATGTACGATGATTGACTTTTTATTTTGAAATTTTATTCTATTTCATTTTATTTTTGAAAATATTTTGTCACACCTAACTATGCATTTTTATCAGTTTTTTCGAAAAATAAATATACAAGCAATTGAAAGTGCGAACAATCAGAGGTCATAAAAAGAACATCTTGTTTTTGTCTGAAAACGAAAGATTGATTTTTTGATTGGGCTTGACTGCCTCAAAAATTAACATAGACATAAAGAAAAAGTACACATTTTTTGGGTTACTGTAGGAAATTGTGATGCTTGTTTGCTAAAATGGATTTTTGGGCTACGTGGAGAACATCAATAATCAAATTAACACCAAAAATTGTTGATTGCTGAAGCTTTACATTTTCTTTGGGTTTCTAAGAACTCTAAAAATACAACAACAAAAAACTATTTTAATTTCTGTCCTTGATCTGAAAACGCTTGACTAGCTTAAAAGTTAAAACAGACTAAAAATGGGAACATTTCTGGGTTACTGTAGGAATTTTCGTAGCTTGTTATTTTAGATGGATTATGAGGTGTAAATGAAAATCGGAAAGCAGTATTTTCAAGTTCTCATAAAACTTGTTTGGAAGTTTTGACATTAACTATTTGTTATGAATTTTTGGAATTGCATTTCTTGATTCATTTCTGGTAATTCAGTTTTTGCATGATTATTTTAAATCGGTATTTATTACATTTGAAAGTATGTTCATGTCACAATGTGAGTTCTTACTAAAAATAATAAATTTCCTAATTTTTAGAATATTAAGAATGCAATTTGAAGAATAATTTTCAAATATTGAAGTATTGAAAAATCTCGAGTCGAGAAGTTTTTTTCCAACATTTTTCTAAAGCAACTTCTTAAACTGGAAGATTCTTTAAATATCTCATCAACTTTTAAAATTTTAACTTCCTTTTTCCAGAATTTTAGTTCAAACACCTCACAAGTTCCCCTTATTTTCCCAGCAAAAAGTTCCGAACAATACAAATAAATAAATAAATATTGTAGAATTCCTTTGAATTTCCAAAAAACATTGTCATCCATCACAAATTGTTCGTTTACGAGAAAATACACGGCGTGTGTGTGTGTATGTCAAAACACCAACAGGAGGAAGAAGAAAAGTGGAAGTTTTAAACAAAAAGTGCACACATTCATTCTGAAAACAAAATAGAAAAATAGGCACACACAAAACACGTCAAGCTTCGTTTTTACCGCGGAAAAGTGCGCACTTTTTATCCGAAATGTGTTTTTTCTTCATTTTTCTTTTTCAAAGTGCTGTATTTTTATAATACAAATTTTCAGCACCTTCTTTAACTACCGTATATTTTTCTTTCGAAGTTTTTTCGCGCCCACCCGCCCCTTTTCTGATATCTGTTGTTTAGTAAATAAATGACCAGAAAAGGGCATTTTTCGTATGATGTTGAAAAAGTGCATGAAAAGGGCAAATCGCTTATATGGCGAGAGAGTGTGAAGAAGTTGGATGCGCAGTGAAAAAAATGGCGGAACGAAAAAATGTGATGTTTGTGTGGGAATTCTCTCTCGTTTTTTCCTCCTTTTTTGAAACAAGAGAATAGTTGCCTTCATTTATTTATTTATTTATTCTATCCTATTCTCATGTGATTTTTGATCGCTTATTGATTCTTTTTTGATCAAAAAGTATAGTTTATCGTTTTTTTCCTAAAAATAGTTGGCTTTTTTTCCGAAATTCAACATGTCACTGATAATTTCAAAGAATCTTGTGACTGACTATTTTTTTGAGTGAAAAGTGAACTTGATTTTTGCATTGAATCATTTCTGATAAAGTTCACAGTTTTTGGTTATAAGGTTATGACGTGGTATATTATTTGTCACATAATTTTTCATGCGGAAAACTTGCAAAAATTGAAAATCTGATTTTTCAGAGATGAACCTAGGTTGATTGGAAAAGTACCAATCGAAAATATCCGGAATATGACAAAAACATTAACTACGTAGAATAATTGAATCAAGATTATCCAAAATGTAATCGGAATATTTTGTAATGTATGATTTTCAGATTTAGAAACGTATATTTTTTGCATAAAAATTCGGATGCTATCGGAATAAGATTTCACATGAATTTCAACCAAAAGTCTAATTTCCAAAAAGACTTTGAAGAATCAATTTTCAACTTCTCTCGAGTGTGGGTAAAATTCATGAACTTTCAAACTTTTTTTTTGAAACTATGATACTCAAAAAAATTTCTAGCTTCGCTCATTATTTGGCAAAACTTTGTGCAGTTTTGAAGCTGCTCGACTTATTCCGAAAATTATAGTAATCATGAACAAATCTTATGTCAGAATGATAATATCTGATTTCTTCTATCTCCCCCAACCGAACTATATCCCCTCAAAAAATTCAAATTGATCGTTTGCTTTTTTCCCATCAATCTTCTTCTTTTCTTTCTTTTTTCTCCCATCAACCATATAAAAATATATAAATCAAGTGAAAAACCGTAACCATTGTCGCAAAAAGTGCACTTTTTTGCATGTCCCCTCTTCTCCAACACCACCTGCAACATAATTTGTTTTGTATAAGTGCAAATATGAACACACACGCCCGCTCGCTCTGATCGTATGATTCGTCATCCCGAGAAAGAGAAAAAAAGGGAACGAAAAGTACAGGCCGAGGCGTGCGCGCCAACAATGTAATTACTTTGTCTTTTTGGTGAATGATCACCAAAGGCTTTGGCGCCCGAAAAAAGAATAGTGGGTGACAAAAAAGTGCAAAGGTGGGACACTATTTGAATATATTATACTTTGTTGAAGGAGTACTGTATGTCGCCAGAATTTGAAAATATTCACATGTTTTCATATACTCTATAGAGAAACAAGTTAAGTAGTGAATCGAAAAAGGCTAACAAGGAAGTGAAAGTTTCTTGATTAGTATCTCTATTAAAGTAAGAGGAAGTCAAGAATGATCATCTGACCAAGCTTGAGTTGATCTTTATGCTCTGCATTTTCCAGAAGGCATTTTTCCATAGCAAAAAATTGGAAAATGTCACAGAATACGGCTTGCCTTGGATTTAAATTTCTCAGCTTACTTGTATGTTTCACTATTTTGAAGTTGTTGTGAGAAAGTAAACATTTCTAGTTAGATTAAAATCTTGAAGTTAAAGAATTTCAAGAATTTACTTGAGGTCGTGATTTTTCTTCATGATAAAGTGAATCAAATATGCAAAAGCTTTAGAATTTTCAATCCACAATAATGTATGAATGAGCTCATCAGTTCATCAAAAGTATCTAAAACAATAGAACAATTTAGAGTATTAATTCTGCAAGAAGTACAAGCATTCAAGTTATGTGTGCTATGGAGCAGACTTGATTCCATATTCCTATCGAGATAACGCCCCAGAAAAAACACAGCCTAATTTGATCTTCACCCTTTTTATGCTCTGCATATTTTTTGAATAAACGAATTATGACGTGGCAATAATGTGACCACATTTAATCTGGGATTCTTATCGAACTATAATACATCACGAGTGGAGGAAGTTATTTTTACAGCAAAAAAGACTTTGAATTTCTCTATGAGGAATTGATGAACTGGGTTTTGTAAGAAATTGAAATGTTTAGGGCTAACATAGATAAAAAATTGTTTTTTTTTTGTGATTTTTAATTAGAGCTAAATATATTTATAGTTAAAATAATGATTATTCATTTGAAATTTCAATTTTGAAATTCACAATCAAAATTTTCCATAAATACCAAAGCTTATAGAAACACAGTAGTACAATTCTGCAATTGGCCGGCTGACATCAATTTAGTCATCAATTTTTCTTTCTGCTCCTCTTATATAAATCTTTTCACAAGACACAATTATCCATTTCCCCTTATAAGATTTGGTGAGTAATTCAAATATGTTATCGTTTTCTGTTTTTCAAATTTTCTTCAAATGTTTTTTTTTGCTTTTATGCCAAAAAAAAAAGAAAAGAGTAGGCGAGCAAAAAATGATAATTTAACTGCACGAGAAGCCATAAATCTTTGTCTCGCATTTCTAATCCACGCCAAATCTCTTCACCATAAGAAATCATGCAGAAAGTACACTTCTTTTTCTCCTTCTTCATCTCCTTTTTTTCCTTCATCTCAATTGCGTGTCATTTCTTCTTCTTTTCCAACATCAAAAGGGTACATTTGCACTTTTCCACCCCTTCTGTATGTCAAATTTCTTTTTCTTCTTCGTTTTCTCCCCAACATTTTTCGTTTGTTTCTGACCGTCTGACACTAGTCCATTTGCACTTTTTAAACATGTTTCATTTTTTGCTTTTGCCAATGTTAGCAATAGGAAATGATGAAAAGATGCAAGAAAATGAAGAACTGTACTTTTATTTGAAAAGGTCATGTTTTGTTTGTTACTACACGATAATAGAACTGTTTACAGTATGGGGTTTGGTGTTTTCTCAAAGAGCTAAGAATAGAGCAAAAGTATTTTTAGAGATGGGAGAAAAAAAGGATTATGAGGTTTAGGTGGGGGTAAGATTGATGGGATTGAGAAGTACATACGTAGGAAATTGAGAACTAGAGTATAACAAACAAACTCTAGTTTAAATTTTCTAGTTTTGAAAATGTTGACCGAAAGAAAAGAGAAAGAACTAGATGGAGACAACAAAATCAAAAAAGTTCACAGTGCGTAATTTACTAAATGTTGCTAGGACTTCTCTATTACTATTTCTAGTAGATCAAAAATATTATTCTCGAAATCTCTCACTTTGTGTTGTCGCTTTTATTGGTAGCACCCACAAAATTCTGTCAGGTTTTTAGAAATACGTTAAATTTTTCGGGTAGTAAATTTTAACAAGCTTCAAAATAATAGGAGTTACTGGGTTCTTGAGAGTTCCCAACAACCTAGATTCATTTAAATCCAAGTTTTGACTATTCTCCTAATTCTCCTATTTTCAAAATGATTTCTTATATTAATAAAATATATAAAATTTAGAAATGACCTTTAAATTTGAATCCAGTTAAATTACTAAATTGTTCATAATCCTGGTTCATTGTTCATAATATAAAATCTCAATTCCGATGAAAATAAGTTTTCTTTGCAGTTGGATTTTTAGCGATGAACTCTTAAATTCTAAACCAAAAACCAGAAAACATGAACTTATCAACAGTTGCTTGCTCGATGATAAATTTGAAAGTTTCGATGGAATTTTCACAAGAGCAAATTGCATTAGAAACACAAGGATCGAGAATAAAGTTACTTCGGAATTCACACTTGAAACTTCAAAAGTTTACAAATTTTTGAATGGCTCGAAAAAAACATGATAATGATACATGAATTCCCAAGTCATGCCGTGATTTGCCGAATTTTTTGGCCATTTCAAAAAAAAAGGTGGAGCCAATTTCAACCGTAGCATTATTTCATATTTCTATTTTATTTTTATTTTTACTCATATGTGTTATTATTGTTTTGCCGTCACGGCGTGTTGAAAAAAAACCCGGAAATGCCACCACCCTCACACATGTTTTCTCTATCTCTGTGTCTCTAACTCTATCTGTTCTTCTGAAAAAAACAGGGACGAAAACAACTTTTTCTTTCTATCTTTTTCTTCCAGGTATATATGACTTATGAATGTTTCCACAAAAAATATTCCACATAATATTTATCTAATTTCCAGATGAATTAGAGCAATTTTTGAGAGGGCGAGAGAGAGAGAGAAAATTTAATTATCTCTCTAGAACTAGGCGGAAATCGGAAAAGTGCAATAGTTTCAACATCATAACGACCAATATGATCAAAGTTCGACTGCACTTATTCAGCCGCTTTTTATGAGAAACACGAAAGTTTCAAAAATTATAGGGATTAACAAAAATGTTAGGCTCTGAAAGGGAAAAAGGGGTTTTTAGAATTATGAATCTTAACTATGATACTTCTGAAAGTAACAATGGATTTCAAACTTCGAACAAAGCAAGCCCTTTCCCCGTTCAGAGCCAAATTTTCTTGTTGATATTTGCGATATATCTACCATTCTAAGGAAAGTTGAGTTTTCCCCAAAGACAGTGAACTTTTAAGTGATGTGAGCCTCCCAACTAGAAAAAAAAGAAATTTTGAGGAAAATACGTGAAATTTTTGAGAGTTATTAGTGTTATTTGCCTACACTTTTGTTTATGAGTAGAATTTTTTTATTATTGTGATTTATAGATTTTCGAATGCAGTTACACATCACATACACATACACACACAACTTGCACTTTTTCCGTATGCACTTTGGTTACACTTTACAATCTGCGCCTCTCGTTTTGCCCCCCATTTTTTGACTCCGCCCATTTTCCCGTTTCTTCTCTTTTTTCGTTTTTTTGTGTATGTTGCTTATTCACACTTCGTCATGTATTCTCTTATTCTTATTTGAATTCTTTGATGAATGAGAATAGTGATCTTTTGTTGCAGAAAGGAAAATTCATTTTTTAAAGTGCACTTTTTATCAATCATGTGGTTTTTGATTCTTTATTCTAGATAATTCGGTGATTTTTTGAGAGGGTCAAAGGATTGCAAGATTTTTGAATTGTTTAATTTTCTCAAGTGTTGTGAGTTTTTGATATATGTTTTTTCGGGATTACACTTTTTTTTGACGGCTTGATACTCTAATACTGATTGTGAGCTTAATGATTTTCTGAACTCAAATTTCAATATCTGATTTCCAACACTTGTTAGTTCTTGACTCAAATTTCAGAGCTCTAATTTCGCCCTTTGAAAATTGATCTTCTGGATTCTCATCTCAAATCATAGAAAGTTTCAGAACCTTTTTTTTCACAAATCTATGATAACTTATAGATTTCTAAATTTTCTATCAAAATTTGCAATCTCGAAATTTTCGCTGTTTTCCATTATAATATTTTCCTAAACCGTGCCATTCCAACAATAGCCTACCGTATTCCCAAAAGTTCATTTTATTTTAGATTTTTTCTCTCCCTATGCCCTTTCAGAAAATTTGGGCAATCAACAAAATTTTCGCGCCACGCCCCTTGTCCTCTCGAATTCCAAAAAAAAAACGCATTCCCTCATAACAACAAATCATTTTCCTTTTTTTCAAGTTAATGAAGGTGCTTTACCAAGGTATCAACGTGTAGAAACGAAAACGTACTTGGACAGTGATTCATTTAGAGGACCGCTATATAAAAAAGTGCGTCTTGTCACGCCGAAAAAAACAAAAGTGCAAATATCTAGTACTGTACTTAGTTACAACATTACTACTATTTATTACTACACGTTTTTTTGAAATGACACTTTTTTGTTTCGGAAAAAAGTTTAAGTTTCATTTAAAAAGTGCACTTTTTTGTTCACTCCTCGACACAAAAACCAAGACCGCCCATATATTTTTTTCATCCATCGCCATGCTTTTTTTTGCTTTTTCCCTCTCTGCGTCTCTCACCAGTTCTCTGTTTCTCTTTCGCTCTCTCGTTCTCTCTCTCTCTGGATTTTGTGCACTTTTTGTTATGTTTTCATTGTTATTATGAGTTAGTTTTTTAAGGGCGCAATTGAAAAATAAAGACGTGAAGAGAGTCAAAAAGGACAAATGGAGCACACCGGTTCGCCACCAATCACCAATAATGACTTACAAACTTTGATTGCTTCGATTCCAAGAGATTTGAGTATCACTTCAGGATCTGTGACTACGGTGAGTCATATATTTTTTCTTAAAAATTTTGAATGTTTTCCGGAAATGTGCTCTAATTCTCAAATCCTAAATAGAGGTCATATGTCCAATATTTCATTTTAAAAAAGTCTGAAATTTAATTTAGTGTTTAACAAAAACATTCACCTCATTCCGATCTTTGGAAAACTTTCAAATAAAATAGTGCACTTTCTTGCACTAACTTAAATTTTTCGAAAAAAAATTTCATAAGATGTCCTTGAGTACTCCGAACTTCGGAGATTTTTAGTGCTTTACTGACAGCTGAGCTTTTTTGTTGAATAATTGGAATTTGTTAATTTTCAGAGCAAAACGCCATCTTCAGTCGGTGATTTGTCAGCAACATCTTCAAATTCGTGTATTTTTCCGCCTGTCAATGATATGGCAGCACTCACTTCAATGTTTACACTCTCAGGATATCCCCAATTATTCAACGGGTTCCCATTGATTCCAACTCTTCCATTATTTAATACTGCTCTACCACCACACGCTACAATTGAATCCTTGGGACTTATTAATTCAGCTATTTATCAACAACAAGCGCAGGCGCAATCACAATCTCAAACTGCATTATCTTCACCATCGGCAACAATGAATTCCACTTCAAATTCATCAAAACTTGATTCAAGACCACGTGCATTTTCAAGCGCTGCCACGTTGCAACACGCGAAACCGCAAGATCTAATTGAGAAGCGTCGAAAGAGAAGTCGAAAAAGTGATACACTTTTACCAGCTGTCACTCAATCAATTCCATGTTCAACTACAAGTTCACCATCTACAACTACTGTATCACAAAACACCCCAACCACAACTTCACATCTCCGATCTTTGCTAGAAGACGATGATGATATCGATGTACCACATCCAAACAAGGTTCGACCAATTCAAGTTACAAAAGAGGAAGAAGAACTTGTCAGAAAGAAGACACAAGAAAGTGAGTTTATTTTCTGAAAGGAAAAGAAAAATTTAATAAATATTTTGAATTTCCAGTCCTCAAAACCGTACCAATCACAGCGCCAAGTCATTTGGACAATGGTCCATTGCGTCGATTGATTCGAGATGAAGATTTGCCGGATGAGGTCGGACCGGATTCGCCGTTCCGACATTATCCAAAGTATCAGGTACACAAGTTAGTAGTTTAATCTATTTTTTATGTTTAGTAAAAAAAATATGAAGGTATTGGAAGAATTCAGGCTACCGTACTTTTGAAAAACTGTGACCTGAAAACGGTTCTTGAAAATACGAATTTTTTTTTACATGGCTTCAAACAAATTAAGTTTTTTTGATTCATTTTGAATATTTGAAATGAAAATCAGAATTTTTTCAGCCAAAAGCCTCCACACCCCAACCTTATCCAATTTCTTTATTTTTCAGCAACAGAAATCTCGTACACAACTTGTAATGCTTCAAGGAATTCAATCGGCAGTAGCCTCTTTATATATCGAAGCATTCCAAATTGATAGTAAAAGTGATGCGGAAAAGGCCGAAATTCGTAGAATATCTCATGGTAATTCAATAAACGATTTAGTAAATGATACAGTACTTCAAGAGCTTATAGCAGCCGAATAGCTTTTTCTTTTCCCCATGTGTTTTTTCTGTTTTTTTTTTCAAAATGTACAATTTCATACATAACCAACCCCAAAAATCAAATAATCAACTATTTATTTAATTACTGTTTCCTTGATTCCGTCTTTTAAATTTCCACAATGTTCCCAGGATTTTCAATTGCGTGTCGTTACCCGTTTTTTTTTGGAATTCATATATTTTTTTTCAAGAGTTATATTATTTTGAGGATATTGCTTTAAACAGTCTTTTTTTCGAATATATTTTGAACTTTTTTCTCAATTTTGCCTTTCAATCTCATGTTTTTCTCTATTTTTTCCATTTCAATTTGATTTCAGATATTTTTCTATCTGTTTCTGTATATTTTTTTGATGAATAATGCTCTCATAATGAATGTTTTTTTTTTTTCAATTAACGGCGGAAAATTTCTTAATGTTTATTGAACATTCGGATGTATGTTTTCAATTACATAATAAACTAGAGAAAATGGTACCATGTTTATGCGAATTCATTATGATTTCGCTATATTCTTTATAAAAAATAACATTTTGTGAGTATCTAACAATATTAAACACCATTTGTTAAAAACGTATTGATAAAGCTATTATAAGTACCAAAACCGATATAGCCTAAAACCCAAACGTTTTGTCTCGATGCAAAAATGAAATTAGGCGTAGAGGTCGAATTTATTGGTTTGGTTTTATCCTCTACCACTCCAAAACGTTCGGATTAACAAATATTTAGAAAATATTGGATTCAAATTTCGAAAAGTAACATTTTCAAGGATTTCCAAAAAATAGACTCGAATGAGGAATTCCGAAACTCTATCTGTATAGCAGGTTATAAACTTCTACAAAAATTACTGACTGATGACCAGCAATCAAGTTATCTATATTTACAAATGTTCCAACTTGAGAGGTATTCACATTGTTCGCCGTGTAAAGAAAACGTGTCAGATTTTTTCCAATAGTATCAGAATTGTTTTCCAGCTAAGCGCCAATATTAGAATTCACTGAACAGTTTTCAAGTTATCAACAAACCGCTATCTTTTGAAAATACCAGATTTCACGGTGAACTACGAGTTTTAGAACATGGGGAACTCAATCTACTGTAGTTTAACAAGCTTAATTTTAATCAGCAACTGTTATTTTGCAGATAAAAAACAATTAGAGTACAAGTTCTTCACAGAACTGCTTTAAAATTTTGTAGATAAACAATAATCTGACAAAGAACGCTGGGAGATACAGTAGATTATTTCACATTGTCGACACGGAGATATTGATCAACTTTTAGAATTTAACTGACTTAAAGTATTTTGTTCTTATTCGTAGTAATTATATTATCAAGGGTTTTCAAATCAGTTTTTGCCAGGTTTCAGTCAATACATTCAATTCCAAGCATTCCAAAGTGTCTAAGCTGAATCTGACTCACAATTTTAAGACGCTATATACCTGGGTCTGGTTTCCCTGGGACGTCTTCAATTTTTCTTAAATTTCAATCAAACATAATTCTGTAAGATCTTTGAAAATTAAAAGTACAGTATACTGAATCTACAGTATCCAGATATATCTTGTTATTTTGCTTTTCCAAGTACCCATGTCCTATTTTTTATCGTGTCTCTTTTGCCATCGAAAAATCCGTGTGCACTACTATTTATGTCGAGCTTCTTCTTCTTTCTTTGCTTATTTACTTTCTCGCTGCTCAAACGACGCCATTCATGACCGTTGGCGATTTGCCACAACTTCTACTTGCCCTTTTCCTTCTTCTTCTTCGCTTTTTTTGTGTGTCTCTGTGTTGCGCACTTTTAGGCCTTAGGATAGGAGCACTTGGTGTTGTTCAATAATGTATTTTTGCACTAAAAACAAGGGAGAGAGAGAAAACGAAGAGACTGGTCATTTCACAATACACATACATACACACACAAACTCGCCATCATCAATGTTTTGAGGTTTCTTGTTGACTTGTTGGTTGGGCAGAAGAAAAAAAGAGTACGGTAGCCGGAAAGTGCAAAAAACGAAATAGAGATGGTTGTTGTTTTTGGAAGAGAGAAAGACTGAAAAGTGCAAACGTTTTGAGAGAAATAGAAAAAAAGAGAGTACTGTGGATGTGACAGCTTTTATTTTTCTTTATTTTGTTTTTTCAGAACATCACAAATTCGAATAGAAAACAATTATTTTGGAGTTGGGGATTTGGAAATTAATCTTACTTTAATATTATAATTAATTATATGTGTTCTTTGAGAACTTGAGAACACTCAAATCAAACTTCATCAAAAGGAAATCATATATATAAAATTAGAGAGCAATGGTAAAATTTTTCGGAATATCGATTTTCAGTCAAAAAATCAATTTGTGACAGAAATTACACATTTTTCGTTGAAATTCATGCTTCAGTGAGTGATTCCAATTGAGTAAGATTTTGAAAACTCTTCGATTTAAGAGAATGTCTCGAAATCAATTAATGAGCCCGATATTTTATCAGACCTTTCACAGACGCTAAATGATCAGAACTTGTATATTTTCTGCACATTTTTGCATTTTTGTACTTTTCTTATTCAAACAATAAATTATATATGTACTTCACGATATTTTAGAGCCTCTAATTATAAACAAAATTACATCATTTGTTCAATAAAATATCAAGCAACTTCTCAATTTTCATTTGAAGGGGATATGCACTTTGGAGATTGTTTGAGTGGGAAAATACAATTTTTTTGCAATTTCATCAAACATACTTTGCAATAATTTCGAAATATAGAAAAAAGTTTGTCGAACGTGCGCCTAGTTCACCTTTTTTTTGAAAAGTGATTGACTGAATTATAATTTGATCTGATCACCGGGAAACACATCTGGAACAATTAATGATCTGGTGAAATTTCAACCTAACTTTCTGCTTTTGAGGACGCTTGATCGGATTCTAGACAATTCTTAGACAATAGTTTGTGGATATTCCCAGCTTTCCAAATTTTTTCAATTGAATATTTCGAACAAAATGTTTCTTTATAAATCTCTCGAAATTAAAATTTCCGTTGAAAAACGATCACTGAAATTTATGAAATTTCCATAAAATCCATAAATATATATCTCTGTCTGCACATCATCCTTACACCTTGTTAAATAAGCACTATCATACTGTAGTGCACTTTTTCTATGGCAAAAACAACAAACATTAGTGTAAATTATTGCTTGCAAATGTCATCAGGGATTCACAAAATATGTTCTTCTTGGTTCAAACAAGCATAAGTCCAATTTAAATTTCATAATAATTATTTCATTAATTTCAAATGAAAAGGCAAACTCAAACATTTTCACATAAGCGCGAAAATTGCAATTATTTGAACCACAATTGCAGCGAAAACATGAGTCACAGTGTTTCCACTTTTCGATGCCACGTCATTGTGAGGAATGGTAACTTTAGCTCCCAAATTTCTTCGACTTATATCAGCAGAAGTTAGAGCAATTGTAAGTGTAAGAATTGTTAGGAAAAGAATGAGGCCAGAGTTTCGAGACATTCTTTCTTTTGTTTTTTGTTGAAAACAAAAAGCAAAAAGAAACACGTGGATGCGTTCATTTATAAACGCTATAAGTTTTATCGATGTGAAAGCGATAAAATTTTTATAGATTTGCTGAGAATATGAAAATGCAAAAACTTTAGCCATCAAGATGGTTATTGGTTTTTTTTCGTTGAATCACAATTATAATCAAATATTTTTTGATTTTTCAATTTTTGTATATAAACATAACTTGTGCTTTGATATTCCAAGAAAATTTGAATGGAATTCGACAACGTGTGAAAAATCTAGCATATAAAAGTGTACGGGTGATTAGAGAGAAAATCATTTAAAAAAAATGAAATTCTTCATTCTCCTCATCATTCTTTCTGTTTTCTCTGGAGTTATGGGAACTACTGCTGCTGAAAAAGCTGCTGCTGATGCAAAAGCCGCTTCTTCCATTCTCAGTTCAATTTTCAGTGGAACTTCAGGAATCATAACAGCTGCTGGAGCTCTCAAAAAATCATAAATTTTTTTCTGATTCAATAAAATTTTTTAGTGCATAATTGTTTGATTTGAGTTAAATGAAATCCTTTATCGATTTTTCAGCACAATTTTCTGCTAACATAAGTGTTGCTCAAAAAATTTTGAACTTGAAAACCCCTTTACTTTTCTACAAAAAGATGACGTTTTCCAACCAGTCAGATATTTTCATGGTATTTGGGTTGGCGCCAGATTACAAACAACTTATGTGTTTGTGTTCCAAACACACATACTTATCTAGTTAGTTTAACTAAAAACACAAAACACATTCTTGAGATTCTCGATCGAATTATATTCAATTACTTGCATTAGTTGGTCAAATATTTCTCTTTTGTTGTTTGTAAATTGGTCGAAGATTACATTGAAAAATTTTGCGCACCAAATTAATTTCAAAAATCACACGTGAAAACCCAGATCCCTGGGAAGATAAAATTGTGAATAAAAGAGGCTCGACCACTCAGTCGCCCATTATTTCGTTATTATTAGTAAGAACAAAAACGTGAGTTGAAATTTCGGCTGAAACGCAGAACAGGCCTCCACATTCCAACTCTGTTTCGATTGTGAACAATGTGGGAACCTGTTTTTTGGTTCGGTCTAAAATTCTGCCAAAACATCTGACAATCTTTTTTTGAGTTCAGGTAAAATGGGAGAATTGATCCAGCTTGACGTCGGTAAAAAAGTGAAACAATGGAAAATTGACAAAAAACTCGGCGAAGGCGCATTTGGTGCTGTTTACAAATGCAGTAATGCGAAAGGAGAATTGTATGCGTTGAAAGTTGAAGGAAAAGATGAAAAGATTCAATTGCTCAAAATGGAAGTTCATGTGCTCACAGAGCTCAAGAAAAATAGTGGACGACATTTTTGTGATATCGCCGATAAAGGTCAATACGAAAATTTCAATTACGTTGTTATGACATTTGTTGGAATGTCACTCGCTGATTTGAGAGCTGCAAGTCCGAATAAACGTTTTTCAATGGGCACAGCTATTTCAGTTGGAAGACAATCATTGGAAGCATTAGAAGATATGCACAGTATTGGATATCTCCATCGAGATGTCAAACCAGGAAACTATACAATTGGTCGAGCAGAATTAAATGAGTTGCGAAAAGTTTATGTGCTCGATTTCGGAATGGCAAGAAAATTTGTACACGATGACGGAAGAATCAAGAAACCTCGAAAGGTTGCCGGTTTTCGTGGAACAGTCAAATATGCACCCGTTTCTTGTCACGCAGGTCGCGAACTTTGTCGCCAAGATGATTGTGAAACATGGTTGTATATGTTAGTTGAATTGACTAAAGGATCATTGCCTTGGAGAAATACAACTGATATTGGACAAGTTGGAAATGAGAAAAAGTCGGTTCGTACGGATCCAGTGGCAAAAAAGCGCTTCTTTGGAGGGTAAGTACAATTTATGTTTTCGATTATCCAGTTAAACAATATTTTCCAGATGCCCCCGTGATTACATGGATATTCTTTGCACAATTGATACTGGAGAATTTTTCGCTGAGCCTAATTACCAAAGAATATACTATTTGCTTCGTCAAGCTCTGGAAAAGACGGGAGCCGATGAATATCCGTATGATTGGGAAGATTATTTGATGAAGAAGTTCAAAGAAGATCAGGAGAAAAAAGAGCAGGGAGAAGTTCCAAAAGAAAGTAAGAAAGAAAAGAAGGAAGAAAAGAAAGAGGAGAAACAAGATGATCAGAACAATAACCTCAAATCTGAAAAAGAAACGAAAAAGAAAAATGAAAGAACAGAGGAAATTGCTGAAGGAAAATCTGAAAAAAGATTGAACATTTTTCTGAATAAACATTCCAATCTCTTGTTTTTTGATGTTTAAAAATTTGAATGGAATTCGACAACGTGTGAAAAATCTAGCATATAAAAGTATACGGGTGATTAGAGAGAAAATCATAAAAAAAATGAAATTCTTCATTCTCCTCATCATTCTTTCTGTTTTTTCTGGAGTTATGGGAACTACTGCTGCTGAAAAAGCTGCTGCTGATGCAAAAGCCGCTTCTTCCATTCTTAGTTCAATTTTCAGTGGAACTTCAGGAATTATCACTGCTGCTGGAGCTTTAAAAAAATCATAAATATTTTTCTGATTCAATAAAAATTTCTGAATGCATGTTTGTGTTTTCTGTGAGTTCGTATTTATGAAAAATTCAAAGTTTGCTACTGTGAATTTAAAACAATCCTTTTGTGATGACAGTATGGATAAACGACCTGCGAAAGATAATCATGATTCCCATTTTCTGAAATTTAAATTGACAATGATTTTCATTCTGATCTCACATATGAGCTGAATAAAATGCTTATCGATTTTTAACCAAAAATTATGTTTTGAGATTCTCAACGAATTATCAATTCAAAACACCAAACTAGCAAGTTAGTTTAATTAAAAAAACAAAACACATTCTTGAGATTTCTCGAATTTTAAAAATATCACGTGAAAACCTAGATCTAAAAAAAGATAAAAATATGAATAAAAGAAGCTCGATCACCCAGTCGCTCATTATTTCGTTATTATTAGTAGGAGCAAAAACGTGAGTTGAAAATTCTGCCAATACATCTGACAATCTTTTTTTGAGTACAGGTAAAATGGGAGAATTGATCCAGCTTGACGTCGGTAAAAAAGTGAAACAATGGAAAATTGACAAAAAACTCGGCGAAGGCGCATTTGGTGCTGTTTACAAATGCAGTAATGCGAAAGGAGAATTGTATGCGTTGAAAGTTGAAGGAAAAGATGAAAAGATTCAATTGCTCAAAATGGAAGTTCATGTGCTCACAGAGCTCAAGAAAAATAGTGGACGACATTTTTGTGATATCGCTGACAAAGGCCAATACGAAAATTTCAATTATGTTGTTATGACATTTGTTGGAATGTCACTCGCTGATTTGAGAGCTGCAAGTCCGAATAAACGTTTTTCGATGGGAACAGCTATTTCAGTTGGAAGACAATCATTGGAAGCATTAGAAGATATGCACAGTATTGGATATCTTCATCGAGATGTCAAACCAGGAAACTATACAATTGGTCGAGCAGAATTGAATGAGTTGCGAAAAGTTTATGTGCTCGATTTCGGAATGGCTAGAAAATTTGTACACGATGACGGAAGAATCAAGAAACCTCGAAATGTTGCCGGTTTTCGTGGAACAGTCAAATATGCACCCGTTTCTTGTCACGCAGGTCGCGAACTTTGTCGCCAAGATGATTGTGAAACATGGTTGTATATGTTAGTTGAATTGACTAAAGGATCATTGCCCTGGAGAAATACAACTGATATTGGACAAGTTGGAAATGAGAAAAGGCTGGTACGGAAAAGTGAAGTGTCAAAAAAATGTTTCTTCGGAGGGTGAGAATTTTACTCCGATTTTCTAGTTCCATTACTTGTTTGCAGATGTCCTCTTGCTTACATTGATATTCTTCGCACAATTGATACCGGACAGTTTTTCGCTGAACCAGATTACCAAAGAATGTACTATTTGCTTCGTCAAGCTCTGGAAATTACAGGAGCCAAGGAATATCCGTATGATTGGGAGGAAAATTTGATGAAGAAGTTCAAAGAAGATCAGGAGAAAAAAGAGCAGGGAGAAGTTCCAAAAGAAAGTAAGAAAGAAAAGAAGGAAGAAAAGAAAGAGGAGAAACAAGATGATCAGAACAATAACCTTAAATCTGAAAAAGAAACGAAAAAGAAAAATGAAAGAACAGAGGAAATTGCTGAAGGAAAATCTGAAAAAGATTGAACATTTTTCTGAATAAACATTCCAATCTCTTGTTTTTTGATGTTTAAAAATTTGAATGGAATTCGACAACGTGTGAAAAATCTAGCATATAAAAGTGTACGGGTGATTAGAAAGAAAATCATAAAAAAAAATGAAATTCTTCATTCTCCTCATCATTCTTTCTGTTTTCTCTGGAGTTATGGGAACTACTGCTGCTGAAAAAGCTGCTGCTGATGCAAAAGCCGCTTCTTCCATTCTTAGTTCAATTTTCAGTGGAACTTCAGCACAGCAAATTTTTCACTACGCATTTTCTCATTGCACAATTTCACGTGTCGCTACAGTATTTTCGCAAAAAAAATGTCTTTTTTTGTGTTTTTTCACAAAAAATGTGTTTTTGAAGCCGAAACCGAAGGAAACATGCTCAAACTACATTTTTAGAAGTAGTTGATAATTTTTGAAGTACTAATAGTTTTTTGAATCAAAAGTTTATTGTCTTTCCTGGGAAAATCGAGAAAAATATGGAGAAACGTCATTTTGAGCGGAATTAGAAGATTTATAAGCAATTTTCTGTCTTCCGGACCTCCCTCAACCCTTCTTTGCTCAATTCTGATAGTGAAAAATCAACTTTTCCCTGAAATTCGGGTTCAAATCCTCAAAAAACGAGTAAAAACAGGATTTTATTAGGCTCCGCCCAGATGTGTGTGCCGCGTGAAAAACACATTCTGCAATGATTTTTTTATTTGAGGTCACGTAGAAAAAAATTTGCTGTGTTCAGGAATTATCACTGCTGCTGGAGCTCTCAAAAAATCATAACCACTTTTTGTGATAAACTTTTCATTTAATTTTGTTTTTTTGAGAAAGCAATCCCTGGCGAAAGTTCACGATGAACTTAAAATAATTATTCCATCCTTTGTGTTTTGATTTCGATTTCAAACTTTTTACGATTCACTTAAAACGGAAGGAATTCGAAACATCCTCCAGTTTTACGACTGTCACAGTAATAAAACAGTGAGTAAAAAATTCGGATGATCACAAATCGTGTCGAATTCAATTTCAACACAAAGAAATTTTCAAAGGTTTACCGCACCACAAACTGGAACTGAAATGCGTTTTTTTGTTGATTTAATTATTTTTATGTATGTTGTTCATTTATGGTAGACACATAAATCACCAAACCATAACAGAAAAACGCTTTTTGTTTCATGCAATTATTTTGAGACATTGAAAAGGAGATCAAGTGTTTTGGTTTTAAAAGAAAAATTGTCTAAACCCTCATTTTCGCTTATACAAAAATTTTTGAGGATAGAAAAACTAGAAAAGTACACAGGTACAATTGGTACGAAAATAGAAAGTAGAAAAAACTGGATAGTTCCAACAAAAAAGTGTATTCAACTTGAAAGTTCTGATTTTGAATATTTTGTTGATGATGTGAGTGAGATACTTCAGCATCATCACAACGTTCCGAAACGCAATTGGGTGAGAGGAGAGAGATTCTAGAGAAAACATACGTTTTCAGTGGGCAAACGTGCTCAAATGAGAACAAAAACTCCATTTTTTCGAACATTTTCTGAGAGGTCGTTCAAACGTATCGCCGACATTGATCAAACAAATGGCCAAGCGCTATACACACATGTATTATTTTTCAATGTGTTTTTTGAAAAATGAAGCGAGGCGACAAGAGTTCACGCGAATAATCAACAAAACGTGAATTCTTTTATGTTTTTCTCTAAATCTCTTCCTCTCACCCTATTGCATTTTATCATTAGCCTAAAATGTTGTGTCATTTGGATGAAATCAAGGTTTAGAAATGACGAATTTTTTATTGAAGAAATGAATTCGGACATTATTGGAACAAGGTCACGCAAATAATTGAAAACGTGGCCGGTAATTATGAAGTAATTTTTAGACTACAATATGAACAGAATAAGTCGTTCAAATCATCATGAGCTTTAAGCTCAGTTTGGTCCCAATAGGAATGTGGTTCTTTCAAGTGATTCTGTAATTCCCTGGCATTCTCATGTTTTTGTACCACGATCCTGGTCAATGTGTAAATCTGTTGAACTTTCAATCAATCTAAAGCAATAGAGTAGATCTTTAATGAACCTTTCGGATTTTCGATTTGTGCCAATCAAAATAAATCAAAAATATTTGATTTTTCAATTTTCCCTCAAAAATTCAGAAATTATTTTCAGCTCAAACCTGCTTCTAGTTTTCAAATAGATTCCAACGTAATTATTGGCGCCGAAAACGACCTCGATTGTATCTCAACTTCCTTATGACTTGTTATCAATGAATGTAACAAACAGGATTTCAATTTCTCATTTTCGAAAACAGTCCAAATTCCAATCAAACTACACAATAATATGTCCCTTGTCTTCTGATTCAGAAGTATTTGATGTAGATTATAGAGAGAAAACGGTTATTTTCAAGTCAAAATAGTTGTGTTTCTGCGTCAAAACGCGCGCAAAAAGATGGATGAGCGGCGTCGACAAGGCGCCATAAATGACGCCCGTCTTCTATTTTTATCCGATTTTATCAATTCTTCTCTTGTTTTCTATACTTTTTTAACTTGACTTGGGTAGTCTTAGACGGTTTAAAACAAGGCAGAAATGAAATGAAATGGTTTTTGATCGCAAAAACAGAAAACAACAAAACATTCCACAATCCATTTTTCACCGACATCGGAGGTCTGGCGACAAAAAAACACTAGCAAAACCGATTCGAATCAATCATAACTTCATTCCATCCATATCTTTCGTCTGTTTGTTATTGCACTTTTTACCCAAAGACACAAAAAAAGCGAACAGATAAAGGTGTCATCAGAAAAAGGCCAGAACCCGTCGAAAACAAACAATTTTGTCCATTTTGTCCAAAGACTAATCAGAGAAGGGGCGAAAACGATGGGGGGAGTCGGGTCGAATTGGTCGGCGGCGCCGTGCTTTCGCGCCTGATAAACTATCTCATCAATCAATCAACAACCACCCCAAAAAAAGGAGACAAAAATGAATAGAAAGAGATGTGGAAAATGTGGAAAATGAGAGAATGCGTGAAATGCATGTTTTTGCGCTTGGTTGTGTTCAGTTTTTTTGACTTTGTTTGAATACGTGCGATCTGATCTGCTGATAATATCGATGATGATTTGTTTTTTGGATTGTTTGGAATTCAAACATTTTATTTTGGGACAAACTTTGGTTCATTGATACCCGTTACCTCTGAGATTCCAAAAAGGCCAAAGATTCTAAATATTTTAAGAACAAAATAAAGTTGTAAATTTTTTTGTGTAATTAAGAAGGGTGAATCACTGTATTTGTATTATTCAATTTTATTGAAGTAGAAAGTTCAATGAACAGAAAAAATATTTTGATTTTTTCGCACAGTTCTAGAGAATATAAAAATCTTATTGTTAAACCAGACTTCAAAGAAAACCTAATTAGTTGGTTCTTTTAAAAATTAACCCTAAAATACCTCCATGACCTTCTATTCTCACATTCGAAAAGTATCATCTAATCTCATAAAATACTGTCACAAATGGAGTTGTCCATCAACTTGACATGACAACTTGTTCTATCCTTTTTTATCGAAATGAAAAACATTTTTCGCATTCATTTTTTGAAACAAAACAAGGTGTCACTTGATTATTGATCAGCGAAAAAAAATGAAATCTTTATCAAAAACACCTCGAGATTTTCTTCAACAAAATTAGATCAATCACAGGTTGATCTTGATCTGATATTATATTTCTAGATAGAGAAAATTCTATCCGAAAAATGACATCGTCAAAAAAAGTTTGTATACTAAATATAATTTACCACCAAAAATTCCAAGCATCCTACACTACACTACCAAGTTCCAATAATATATCTTTTGATTTACGATGATTTTTTTGTGGTCGTGTCTCATGTGATAATACTGATACCGATCTTTGCCCCTCATCGCGCAGGACAATTAGATTGCACTATTATATTGTGTTTAAAAATAGACAAAAATATAGATACAACTTTTTCGAAAGTGTTTACACTTACAGTCAAAGTGTTATTATGAACCTTACAAACAATGAGTAGTTCTAACAAGAAGGAGAAAAAATTTGAGACTTCTTTGAGTTTTCATCGAAACAAAATTATGGTCTATGCAGGAGAAAACGACGCAACTTTGAAAATATTAAAGATAGCTCAAACTTCAATGTATATATTTCCAGCGGATAGAAGTTCAAATAATCAATAAAATTCATACAACTACGCTTTCCAGTGAGAATTTTGACAGAAGTCCAACTCCGTGCTCGAAATGTTCCTATCACTATCCCCAACCTGATCTTCAGTACATCAGTATTCCAAATTCATGAAAAACATGTGATAATTCGGATTCAAATTCGAATTCAAAAACATGTCAATCATTCCCAATCCAAATATTCTTTGTTCGTTTCGCTTCAAGATCAAACCAAACTATATTTGTTCTCAATCAAACTGGTACAACTTTTTTCTTTGGTTTATCTATCTTTCACGTCATCTTGGAATACAACGTGATCAGATCATGACCAAAATCATAAGACACTCGGTATATACAAAATCCGATATCATCTTCTCTTTCTTCACACTTATCTCATCAATCTTAATGAATGAAAAACATTAGTTGTTTATAATATCACAATTGATCTACGCATTCGTCTCGAAAACAAACATTCTCATTCATTCATTCGTCATTGATAATATTTAGAAAAAAACAAATATATATTTACAAACAAAATTCGATCAAAGCTCCGCCCATATTTTTTATATGCGATAATTCCTCTCACTTTTTTTTCTATATTGTGGTTGAGAACATACTGATGATGACACAACATTATTCCTATTCTATTTATATCTTCGTCGTTTTTTTGATCTTATCAATCGCGGCTAAACCATCATTTTTTGGCGCGCCTCAGATGAAAGAAGAGTTTAAAGTTCCTGATAACGAAGAGGGTGATTTTATGGGCCCAATGACAAATCCAGCTGCATCGTACTTGGATGGTGGAAACTTCGAAAATATTCACACAAAATGCAGTGTTATGGAATGCAGTGCACCGATTCCAAATGATGGATCGGAATCATCCACGGCTAAAACATTGAAGTTTTCCGAAAAAGCTTGCAGTCAAATAATGATTCCATTGAATGGATGTGTTTCTAACAAAGGATATCCAATGGGAATGTTATGTTCAGTTTGCTGTGATTGTGAAAATTCACTAACTCGAGAAATGCGAAAAACCTTTGGATATAAAATTGGTATTGATACTTCTCTATTCATACTATAATTGTTTTTTCTGAATTTATATGTATATGCTTTTTGGATCTCTTTTTTAGCAGGGTTTGTAAATACACAAATTTGATGATTGAAATAAATTTTTATCGTTACTTCGTAAGCCCAAAATTCCAGTTCACAAAATGATATCTTGGGTCGATAATCCTTCGAAAATGTTTTTTTTGCTCTTGAAACATTTTAGACAACAATACCATTTTTGTTTGGCTTCAATACTAATTTTGTTTCACTTGGAACAAAATTAACAAAACACAGAGATCAAGTGAATTATTTCTGATTTCGATATATGAAGATGGACGCGTTAAATGCAAAAAAAATCAAGTTTACCAATAAAAATTGTTGGAACGGTTTTTCGAAATTAATTGGATTAGTTTTCTGCAAGTAATCAGCCATGCAGTAATAAAAACAAAACACATTATTCCGCGAAGGCGCGGAAAAATCAAAGGATTTCAGGAAGGACAAAAAACTAATTTTATTGGTTCATAATGAGACTGTGACCAAATTTGTGAACCTTTTGGATGAACACTAATTTAGGTTACTCTAGATAATTGGAAAGAAACCAAATGTTTACTAGAGTTCTACAACGAGTTTTTTATCGAGAGAAGACGTGAAGAACACATTAGAAACATGAAATTTGAATATTAAAATAATATATTTCCATTGTTTTTCAGAGTACATTATTTTTTCTGAAAAATAATGTGAAAGCCGAAGCAAAGAATATTTTTGATTCGAAAATCGGCAAAAATTTTTGGAATGTGCGTAAACAATCAAATCACGCATGATTGATCGAAAAAAGTACATCCAAATTAGATATTGTTCATCTTGACCAGAGTAGACGATAAAGGATCGAAATGTGCTAATCGATATTATTGATAAATGTGTTTTTTTCTCATTTTCTCTAACAGCGAAACAGAAAAAAACCAAAACAAAATACGATGGCGCCACGATGACGCCGCCCATCGCCCCGCCCAACTCTCAACTTTTTTCCTATCTCTCGGTGAACCGAGAGATTCGAAATGATATTTAAGGCGCGTCTCAACATCCAATATCCCCAACAACTAACAAACTTTTCTATTTTTAAATCATGAACTCTTCTATTTTTATCTTCATCGCCTTTTTGGCAGCATTTGCCGAATTCAAGCCAACTACAACTACAACTGAAGGTAAGCATAGCTTAGATCCGCAATTTTCTTTATTTTTCTAATTTTTTCCAAATCCTAATTCTGTCAATTTTTTAGAACCTTTGGACCTTGAACTATTTCTCGGAGCTATGGGAGATGGCCATTTTGCCAATATTCACAGCAAATTTTTCACTACGCATTTTCTCATTGCACAATTTCACGTGTCGCTACAGTATTTTCGCAAAAAAATTTCTTTTTTTGTGTTTTTTTTCACAAAAAATGTGTTTTTGAAGCCGAAACCGAAGGAAACATGCTCAAACTACATTTTTAGAAGTAGTTGATAATTTTTCAAGTAGTAATAGTTTTTGAATCAAAAGTTCATTGTCTTTCCTGGGAAAATCGAGAAAAATATGGAGAAACGTCATTTTGAGCGGAATTAGAAGATTTATAAGCAATTTTCTGTCTTCCGGACCTCCCTCAACCCTTCTTTGCTCAATTCTGATAGTGAAAAATCAACTTTTCCCTGAAATTCGGGTTCAAATCCTCAAAAAACGAGTAAAAACAGGATTTTATTAGGCTCCGCCCAGATGTGTGTGCCGCGTGAAAAACACATTCTGCAATGATTTTTTTATTTGAGGTCACGTAGAAAAAAATTTGCTGTGATATTGACATGGACGGAGTTGAAGCCGATGAAAATGACATTCCAATGAAAAAAGCAAAGGTCGAAAAACTCCCAGGAATGAAGAAAATCAGAACAGCTCCAGAAGAATCCGACATCGGAATTGTTCCAACAATGAGTGTTCCAAAATCTGAAGAATCTTCATCAGATGTGGATTATTTCGGAGAATCATCTTCAGTCAGCAATCCAGCATCAACATATCTTGAAGGAGGCGACTTCGACAAAATCACCCAACCAAAATGTCAAATGCTTGGTTGCACTGGACCAATTCCAAATGATGGTTCATATGCAATTCTTTCTGCATCAATCGATGGAAAAGCTTGCAATCAAATGTTTGTTCCAATGAATGGATGTGTTGATAACAAAGGATATCCAATGGGAATGTTATGTTCAATTTGTTGTGATTGTGCAAACTCATTTACAAATGAAATGAAGAAAACATTCGGATACAAACAAGCCATCGAAACTTCCTCATTCGCCAAATAATCAATTTACCCATATTGGGTCTTTAACAATTTGTATATATCGAAATTTAAGTTACGGGTATTTATTTTCCGAAATTTTAATTGAATAGCTGGTCTCTTCTTGTACATACATTTCAATATTGTACATTATTTGTAAATATAAGTATATAAATCTAATAAAAAATATTCCAAATATACATCTTCTTCTATGTATTTTCAATTAGCTGCGTCGCTTTGGAATGCGGAATGATTTGATAACACCGTGTTGTTAGGGAGAGAAAAGACAAAAAACAAAAAGGAGAACGAAAGATGGATTGGTTTGAAACACTTTTTGATGTGTCCCGATAAAAAGTGGGGAGATGTTTTTTTTCGTTGTTAGGCTTAGTCCAAAGTATAGATGATGTGATGCTTATTGGATTTGACATGATTATAAAGCTGGAAATAATGCAGAGAAGAAATAGTTTCCAGCTGAGAATGTAAATCGAATACGATTGATTGGCATGTTTTTCAGTTCTAAGTTTTCAATGAGATTGAGCGAAATTTCATAGCGGGCACTGGGCATTGGATTTAGTTGGGAAGTTAGTAAACTGTTCGAAACACCACGATTCTTTTACCTTCTTCAAGATCTCAGAGGATACGATCTCAACAGATTTCCATGAGTGAACAATTGTTTCATGCTCTTGAAAATTTAACTATCAAAAATCTAGCGTACAATTATCTTTTTTAAAACCACAAAACTAGTCTGAAACTTCCATCTTTTCTGAGTCAATGTGGCCATGGCAAGAAATGAATAAAAGATTTAAAAAAAAATTTGTAATAAAGTTTGAATTTACAGATGAACCTAACAATTTGAATTGTTCAAATTGTAGGTCGACTTCTCACACGCAAGAATTGCATATTTTCCCTTGATATCAAACTTCAGAAAAAATCAAAGATTCTTTTATTTTTTCTCAGATCATGCTGAAAATCACACGGATCTTTTTTCTCCATCCTGATCATTTTGTCTTCAGCGATAAGAAGATCATCCATAGGAGACAGTCAGATGATTTCGAAAAAAAGAAGCGCGATAAGCAAATCACATGAGAATTGGATCCCCTCGAAAACAACAATAATTTCTAACCAAAGTGTCAAATCTCACTTTCCCATGTATAAATAACAATTATTATCGTCATCAATTTTTTTTGATATTTTTGTTCGGCTTTGGTAGTGATAATCAAACTTGGGTGTGGTCATGTTATTATTATTAATATCTCCATTTTCATATCTACGTTTTTGTTTCGAATAAAAAAATATAGAAAAAAGATAAAGTAGTAGTCATAGTATGTCGATTTGTGATCACTTCTTTATTGAAGAAAAAAAGATAGAAGAATACAGAAACTATTTGAGGAATTTCAAGGAACGAAAACCATTAAAAATTAGTGGCGCCGTCGGCGAAGAAAAAAACAGATAAATATGTAAACCGCAACAATGTTGTTGGTTTTCTGTGTGCGTGTTGTAAAAATAAACGATTGAATTAATCTGTGATTGTTGTTCTGAACAAGGGTGTGTTCATCTTTTGATTTTCAGCGAATATATTAAATTATCGCATGTTTATTATTCGATCGGTCGAGGCTGAGAAGATAATTCAGACTTTTTCAACTGATATTTTACAAAAATTCAAGTCGGAAGATTTAAAAATTCAGGGATGCAGACAAAAAATTATATTCTAGGATACTGGATAAATTATCCAACTACCATATCAAATTACCATATCATATCAAATCACAATATCAGAAAACCCATATTAGGAAAATAAATCAGAAAAACTAATTGTTAGAGTTTTCGATCATCTGGAAGAGATCCTCAAATTAATCCACGAACGAAATCGACGTGTATGTATAAACGTCTATTAGACATTTTCCATAGTTCTAGGTCTGGTCTATTCCAGTGGTGTCCAAGGTACAGTTTCTCGTCGTATCGCCTTAATCGAAACCCAAGTTTGATTTTTTTCAAAGTCAATTAATTTCCGAAAAACATGATGAAGTTCTATGATCTTTGAAAAAACACACATGTTAACCTTGTGAAAAGTCAAAATGTCGTGTCTACATTTTCTTCAAAGTACACCATCTGATCAAAAAACGAATGATTCTTGACAACTAATTTTCTGTGATTTTCAGTCGATCGCGAAACTAATGACATTATTTATGACGACAATTATTATGATACCAAACCGAATCGTGATTGTGTTGCCGCAGACAAAAATAGAAACCAGTCAATCATCACAAATAATGGAACACAGTGGAAAAATGTGAGGAATTCCTCATCTCTTTTTCTGCGAACACATCAGCTGTCCGAAATAACTCGTGATCTCTCATCATAACCATTTTCCCGCCCATCTTGTCATGGAATTTAAGGCGTCGTGATTCTTATCATTTTTCATCAGTTAGTTCACTTATTCATCATCAGCATAATGAACACTTTTATCGCTATTTTCGCTATTTTCGTCGCTTTCTGTGAGGCTAAACCAAATATGGGTTATTATAAAAACATGGATGTGGATGGTGTTGAAGCTACTAAACCCGTCAAAAGTCTAGAGCCCGAATATGAATCCGATGACGATTATTTTGGAGCAGAAGGAGCTGGAGCCGCAGCAATTAGTAATCCAGCTGCAACATATTTAGAAGGAGCAGATTTTGAGAAAATCGAAGCTCCAAAATGTCAAATGCTTGGTTGCACTGGACCAATTCCAAATGATGGTTCATATGCAATTCTTTCTGCATCAATCGATGGAAAAGCTTGCAATCAAATGTTTGTTCCAATGAATGGATGTGTTGATAACAAAGGATATCCAATGGGAATGTTATGTTCAATTTGTTGTGATTGTGCAAACTCATTTACAAATGAAATGAAGAAAACATTCGGATACAAACAAGAAATCAAAACCGAATCTCTTCTTGCTTAATTCGAACGATTTTAACACTGTACATTTGCTTTTAGACAACGGGTTCATGTAGAAAGCAATTTGATTCTGGTCCAATTTGTGTACATTTGTAAATAAAAATTCTTGATTCTACTGTTGTTCTAGTCAATAATTGTTTTATTGGACCCTCCACCCTGCCTTTAATTTTCCGATAATCCCCCCCCCTAATATTTAAAAACCCACACCAGAAATAACTAACCTATTTTATCGCCTCAAATCTCCATCACATTCCATTGTTTCAATTGCAACTTCTTCAGTGTGACAGCTTTGCGAAGATTCCAACTGGTAATATGCTCATAATCCATTCGGAGTGAAAATAGTCAAGTTCCAATTTTCGAGTCTTGCCAATATCTTGAATACGTCCAGCTTATTTTGAAGCGAGGGCAGGCTGGAAAATAACAATTTACAGATTGAGATTTTGAAAACAATCAACGACTTACCATATCCCAAACCTAAAGAAAGAACGAAAAAATAAGAGTGTATGTACATCTGCTAACACCGACTGCCCGCAATTCTCGAAAAAAATATGTGAACATTTCTGGCACGCGAGCTTGTGCGCTCTATTGACAACGGCGGAATAAATAAAATTCAAAGAGTTTTTGTGTTTCGCGCTGAATTTTGATAAGAACAGTGCATTGTTGCTTATTTCCAAGAAATATTACTGAATTCTCAAAACTATAGCACACCACGTTTTGGGATTATTTCAGTGACCTCCTTTAAAACATGCATTTAAATTTATCGTCCTCCATTAAGAAATTTTGTCCTCGGAATCCTTAGTACTATTCTCCCAAACAACCAAATTTGATGATTTTTTTGGTCACACGAAAAAAATTTTTGGATCACGCGAAAAATATTTTTTTTTTGATTTTTGTTTTTTTTTCAACCTGATAAAAATCTTGCCACGTATCTTTTGTCATATACGTGGCAATACGTGGCGGCCTTTTCTCTTGTTTTTCTCGTTTTGTCGCCCTCTCATTAAAATCCCGTAAGGTGAAATTTATTTAGAAATGTTCATTTCTCTCGGTCACGTGAAATTCTGATAAATATATATTTATCAAAAATGCTTCATTTCTTACCTACACGTGTGGTGTAGGCGGGGAGAGCGATGCCTTCCAATCAGGCAACCCTCCTTCTTTTGTGGGTTCGAGCCCCACTCGGAAAAAATTTTTCCCTATATCGAGTAATGCAGATTTTCGGAAATTTTGTTCCTTTCTCCCCAAAATTGCGAAAATTCGACATTCCAACGCGGCAAAAAAGAAAAAAGAAGATGGAGAAGAAAAGGCTTAATAAAAAGAGAAAATCGAGACAATATCATGCGTGACCCATGAAAGAAAAAGGCTGATTCTTCAGATGCCATTGACATTGTTCAAGAATTCCAAATTCCTAACGGGCCAAGAATGTTATTCAAGTCCTCAATACGAAAAAAAGATTGAAGAAGTTTTTTTTCGAAAAATTTATCGATGGCGTCATCCATGGCAAAATTAGGAAGCCTTCCTGATTTTGCCACGAGTCATTTTTCGATAAAAAACTTGAACTTTTTCATGAATTCAATTGTAATTCTTATTCTTAACATCTTACGAGTACATTAAATTCAAAAAAAAAATTAAGTAAGTTTTTTTTCGAAAGTTTTTTCAAAAAAAAGTTACAGATTTGGAATAATCCAAAAATGTAAAAAAAAATCGGCCCGAGTTTTTTCAAAAAAAAAATCGGCCCGAGTTTTTCAAAAAAAAAATCGGCCCGAGATTTTTCAAAAAAAAGTTACAGATTTGGAATAATCCAAAAAATGTAAAAAAAAAATCGGCCCGAGTTTTTTCAAGAAAAATCGGCCCGAGTTTTTTCAAAAAATCGGCCCGAGTTTTTCAAAAAAAAAGTTACAGATTTGGAATAATCCAAAAATGTAAAAAAAAATCGGCCCGAGTTTTTTCAAAAAAAATCGGCCCGAGTTTTTTCAAAAAAAATCGGCCCGAGTTTTTCAAAAAAAAAAGTTACAGATTTGGAATAATCCAAAAATGTAAAAAAAAATCGGCCCGAGTTTTTTCAAAAAAATCGGCCCGAGTTTTTTCAAAAAAAAAATCGGCCCGAGTTTTTCAAAAAAAATCGGCCCGAGTTTTTTCAAAAAAAAATCGGCCCGAGTTTTTTCAAAAAAATCGGCCCGAGTTTTTCAAAAAAATCGGCCCGAGTTTTTTCAAAAAAAAATCGGCCCGAGTTTTTTCAAAAAATCGGCCCGAGTTTTTTCAAAAAAAAATCGGCCCGAGTTTTTCAAAAAAATCGGCCCGAGTTTTTTCAAAAAAAAATCGGCCCGAGTTTTTCAAAAAAAAAATCGGCCCAAGTTTTTTCAAAAAAAGTTACAGATTTGGAATAATCCAAAAATGTAAAAAAAATCGGCCCGAGTTTTTTCAAAAAAAAATCGGCCCGAGTTTTTCAAAAAAAGTTACAGATTTGGAATAATCCAAAAATGTAAAAAAAATCGGCCCGAGTTTTTCAAAAAAATCGGCCCGAGTTTTTTCAAAAAAAAATCGGCCCGAGTTTTTTCAAAAAAATCGGCCCGAGTTTTTTCAAAAAAATCGGCCCGAGTTTTTTCAAAAAATCGGCCCGAGTTTTTCAAAAAAAAATCGGCCCAAGTTTTTTCAAAAAAAAGTTACAGATTTGGAATAATCCAAAAATGTAAAAAATCGGCCCGAGTTTTTTCAAAAAAAAATCGGCCCGAGTTTTTCAAAAAAAAATCGGCCCAAGTTTTTTCAAAAAAAAAGTTACAGATTTGGAATAATCCAAAAAATGTAAAAAAAAATCGGCCCGAGTTTTTCAAAAAAAAATCGGCCCAAGTTTTTCAAAAAAAAATCGGCCCAAGTTTTTTCAAAAAAAAAGTTACAGATTTGGAATAATCCAAAAATGTAAAAAAAAATCGGCCCGAGTTTTTCAAAAAAAAAGTTACAGATTTGGAATAATCCAAAAATGTAAAAAAAATCGGCCCGAGTTTTTTCAAAAAAAAATCGGCCCGAGTTTTTCAAAAAAAAATCGGCCCAAGTTTTTTCAAAAAAAAAGTTACAGATTTGGAATAATCCAAAAATGTAAAAAAAAATCGGCCCGAGTTTTTTCAAAAAAAAATCGGCCCGAGTTTTTTCAAAAAAAAATCGGCCCGAGTTTTTTCAAAAAAATCGGCCCGAGTTTTTTCAAAAAAAAGTTACAGATTTGGAATAATCCAAAAAATGTAAAAAAAAATCGGCCCGAGTTTTTCAAAAAAAAAGTTACAGATTTGGAATAACCCAAAAATGTAAAAAAAATCGGCCCGAGTTTTTCAAAAAAAAATCGGCCCAAGTTTTTTCAAAAAAAAGTTACAGATTTGGAATAATCCAAAAATGTAAAAAAAAATCGGCCCGAGATTTTTCAAAAAAAAATCGGCCCGAGTTTTTTCAAAAAAAAATCGGCCCGAGTTTTTTCAAAAAAAAATCGGCCCGAGTTTTTTCAAAAAAAAGTTACAGATTTGGAATAATCCAAAAATGTAAAAAAAAGTTACAGATTTGGAATAATCCAAAAATGTAAAAAAAAATCGGCCCGAGTTTTTCAAAAAAAAATCGGCCCGAGTTTTTCAAAAAATCGGCCAAAGTTTTTTCAAAAAAAAGTTACAGATTTGGAATAATCCAAAAATGTAAAAAAAAATCGGCCCGAGTTTTTCAAAAAAAAATCGGCCAAAGTTTTTTCAAAAAAAAGTTACAGATTTGGAATAACCCAAAAATGTAAAAAAAAATCGGCCCGAGTTTTTTCAAAAAAAAGTTACAGATTTGGAATAATCCAAAAATGTAAAAAAAAATCGGCCCGAGTTTTTCAAAAAAAAATCGGCCAAAGTTTTTTCAAAAAAAAAGTTACAGATTTGGAATAACCCAAAAATGTAAAAAAAAATCGGCCCGAGTTTTTTCAAAAAAAAGTTACAGATTTGGAATAACCCAAAAATGTAAAAAAAAATCGGCCCGAGTTTTTTCAAAAAAAAGTTACAGATTTGGAATAACCCAAAAATGTAAAAAAAATCGGCCCGAGTTTTTTCAAAAAAATCGGCCCGAGTTTTTCAAAAAAAAATCGGCCCGAGTTTTTCAAAAAAAAAGTTACAGATTTGGAATAACCCAAAAATGTAAAAAAAAATCGGCCCGAGTTTTTTCAAAAAAAAATCGGCCCAAGTTTTTTCAAAAAAAATCGGCCCGAGTTTTTTCAAAAAAAAATCGGCCCGAGTTTTTTCAAAAAAAAATCGGCCCGAGTTTTTTCAAAAAAAAATCGGCCCGAGTTTTTCAAAAAAAAATCGGCCCGAGTTTTTTCAAAAAAGTTACAGATTTGGAATAACCCAAAAATGTAAAAAAAAATCGGCCCGAGTTTTTTCAAAAAAGTTACAGATTTGGAATAATCCAAAAATGTAAAAAAGTTACAGATTTGGAATAATCCAAAAATGTAAAAAAAAATCGGCCCGAGTTTTTCAAAAAAAAGTTACAGATTTGGAATAATCCAAAAATGTAAAAAAAAATCGGCCCGAGATTTTCAAGAAAAATCGGCCCGAGTTTTTCAAAAAAATCGGCCCGAGTTTTTTCAAAAAATCGGCCCGAGTTTTTTCAAAAAAAAATCGGCCCGAGTTTTTTCAAAAAAAAATCGGCCCGAGTTTTTTCAAAAAAGTTACAGATTTGGAATAATCCAAAAATGTAAAAAAAAATCGGCCCGAGTTTTTCAAAAAAAAAAGTTACAGATTTGGAATAACCCAAAAATGTAAAAAAAATCGGCCCGAGTTTTTTCAAAAAAAAATCGGCCCAAGTTTTTTCAAAAAAAAGTTACAGATTTGGAATAATCCAAAAATGTAAAAAAAAATCGGCCCGAGTTTTTCAAAAAAAAAGTTACAGATTTGGAATAATCCAAAAAATGTAAAAAAAAATCGGCCCGAGATTTTCAAGAAAAATCGGCCCGAGTTTTTTCAAAAAATCGGCCCGAGTTTTTTCAAAAAAAAATCGGCCCGAGTTTTTTCAAAAAATCGGCCCGAGTTTTTTCAAAAAAAAATCGGCCCGAGTTTTTTCAAAAAAAAATCGGCCCGAGTTTTTTCAAAAAAAAATCGGCCCGAGTTTTTTCAAAAAAAAATCGGCCCGAGTTTTTTCAAAAAAAAATCGGCCCGAATCGGCCCGAGTTTTTTCAAGAAAAATCGGCCCGAGTTTTTTCAAAAAAAAATCGGCCCGAGTTTTTCAAAAAAAAATCGGCCCGAGTTTTTTCAAAAAAAAGTTACAGATTTGGAATAATCCAAAAATGTAAAAAAAAATCGGCCCGAGATTTTCAAGAAAAATCGGCCCGAGTTTTTTCAAAAAAAAAAGTTACAGAACGAAAAAAATAATTAAATAAGTTTTTTTTCGAAAAATTTATCGATGACTTGATCCATGGCAAAATTAGGAAGCCTTCCTAATTTTGCCACGAAATATTTTTTGATCAAAAAACTTGAAATTTTCTATAAATTTGATTGTAATTCTTATTCTTAACATCTAACGAGTACATTAAATTCAAAAAAATAATTAAGTAAGTTTTTTTTCGAAAAATTTATCGATGACTTGATCCATGGCAAAATTAGGAAGCCTTCCTAATTTTGCCACGAAATATTTTTTGATCAAAAAACTTGAAATTTTCTATAAATTTGATTGTAATTCTTATTCTTAACATCTAACGAGTACATTAAATTCAAAAAAATAATTAAATAAGTTTTTTTTTCGAACAATTTATCGATAACGTCATCCAGGATTTTTACTCAAAATATCGTAATTCTATAGTAATAACCACATTTCCAAAAAATCTTTCTTACCCGATAGGGAAACATTTTTCGAGCGGGAATCAAGCCCAGAAAAGGAGAAGGGCTGTCTCATTGGAAATCAGATATTTGTTCATAAAAATTTCAATTGACCGAGATGAGCAGAAATTTCATTAAAAATGGAACTATGTTTTGCCTGGGAGACACGCTCAACTAGGGGCACAGCCCCTAGTCCAGTCATTAATAATTATTTGCATTCGGGAAGTGGTGAGTGAACAAAATAATAATTCAAGAAACGGGTTTCTTCTCAGGTTTCGCTTCTACAGTACAACAGATGTTTCGCCTCAACTGGAACTACGGTAATTTTAATTCGCCAAGCTTCTAATTCTTTTATTTTTTCAGGGTTGGTTTTCGCTTCATCTAGAATTCGACGACTTTGGTGAGCTGGCGTTCGAAATTGTATGATTATCGCTATAATTTCAGAAAAATTTTGAACGATGGATTTTCAAACAATTCTTTCTGCAAATAAATAATTTTTCTTGCTTTGAACTTTTTTTTCGCAATTTGGCTCAGAATTCAAAAGATTTTGTTGAAAACGTGTTTTCTACCGATTTAGGAAACAAAAGGCCTAAAACTTTGAATTCTGGACCAATTTAAACTTGAAACTTGTTCTGGAGAAAGTCTTCACGACTGATTCCAGCTCACAAGTTTCATATGAACTGTCAGTTTCAAATGAAGTGATTTTGCTATCGTTTTGAGATCCATTCCAATCTCATTCTAACCACAAACTGAAATCTCAGAGATTTAGCCATATGTTGTTTATTTTTGAATAGTAAAACAAAATTTGGAATTTTTCTTGGAGTGAATTTTGGTAAAATGTTCAAAAATGTTTTTTTTTCAAAAAAAAGTCCACAAAAAAATCTAAATATTTTTTTTGGTTGAAAAAAAACAAAAATCGAAAAATATATTTTTCGCGTGATCCAAAAATTTTTTTTTGTGTGAACAAAAAAATCATCAAATTTGGTTGTTTCTGAGAATGCGTGTGGAATCCTTTAACATTTGGAAAAACGTGAAAAATTGAAATCGCTGCGAGACTTCACTATTTCAAAAAATGTGCGCGCCTTTGCTTTGCTCCAATTTTAGTTTTCAGCCGCTAACTATTTTGAAAATGCGTTTCAGTAAAAAGTAACAGTTTTCCTGATTCATCTCGACGAGATAATTCAAATGGTACATTCAGCTTTTCCTGCTCAGCAAATCGCTGCGTACATGAACGGTTTTATCGGCGAAAAATAGCTACACCGCAGCTACACACCAGCTACACAAATCAGAGAAGCAACGCGGTTGGCGTCGCGGCTACTTTTCTCATTTTTGTTTTTGTTTTTCCAGGCCTAAATTCTTGTGAAAATCGGGCCAGCAATGAACATATACATAATTTTTAACATTTTTTATTCGTTATCATTGAACAAATCTTCGTGTTTCATGAAAATTATGTTGAAATTTCTTTTGAACATCTATGAATTCCTCTATGTTTTAAGTCTGGAAATTTTTCTTTCATTCAGAATTGTTCTAACTATACTTAATTTCAGGTTTCGGGAGCGTGATCATTGCAAAATGGCTGCTAAATGGTGAGGGAATTTTCTTTAAAAAAAACGACATATTTCCTACAAAAACAGTTTTCAGAAAACTTCAACAAGTTCAACAACGACTACGCTCCACAAAAATCAGGTCAACATCAATCAGTATTCATCCACGCTAATCAAAAGGTGAGTCAATAACCGAAAAAGAAACGGGATAACAAAATATGTCTTGGGAAATTTGATCAAGTTTAGCTATTTTTGAAGATGAATATGAAGTTCTTTCTACTCCGAAAAGCATGAAAATTCATCTCAATTTTACAGAATATGCTCTCCGATGCTCAGTCGCCTGCACTCGATGGAAATCTCGACATAAACGGCAGGAAAAGCAGCTTCATGGCGAGGGAAACAAGACAATCCGCAACATCTACGAAATTTTCAACTCCCAATTTATAATTTTGTTTGAAATACTTTGTTTTTTCATGTTTCACTTATTCTGATAATAAATTGTTGTTTTCATTCAAAACGTGTTCAAAAATCATCTTTCAGCCCGCAAAATCCGAAAAAAACGCGAAACGAAAAAAAAAATCGAAAAAAAACTAATTTGTGTAGCTGGTGTGTAGACGCGTGCGTAGCTTGTGTGTGGAATGTGTGTAAAATGAGTTAGACAGCACACAAGCTACACAAATCCTTACCGTTCATGTACGCAGCGATTTGCTGAGTGAAAATGCCTCTAACACTCAGAGATTCACTGGCCAGCTCGCCACCAGATCGCTGCGGCCACCTGGAAACCGCATGGCCACCAGGTCGCCTTGAGTTTTCCGGCGAGGTGGCCTGTGTGTTTGAAATTCTGGAAAGCTGGCAAGATAGTGGTTTGTACTCAAAACACTGAATTTTCTACTGTTTTTTTCACTTCCTAAGGTTTCAAGTGCTGCGAAAAAACAGAAAATGAGCCAAATTTTTCGGAAATGCCTCAATTCACAAGTTTTTCAGACATTTTCATGAAAAATTCATTTCGACGAGGCGAAGTGGCCACCACGTGGTAGCCATGTGGCCGTGACCTAGCCAGAGCCTGGCCACCTTGCCAGCAAAAAACCGGGCGACATGGTTTCCATGTGGTTCCCAGGTCAGCCAGCCTCCCCACCTGGTGGCGAGCTGGCCAGCGAATCTCTGAGCATGCTAAAAACGGGCTAAAATAACTATCTAGTGTGTAAACACCGCGACGCACAAATTCACAAGTAGGGTACCGTATACTACGTAGTAAAAATTTCAAAATCGAAAAAAAAGCAGGCGTTGGTGTTTGGGTGTGCTCGCGAGCTCGCGACCGTAGGTTTAAATGTATTTTCCAGCGAGAATTGGTTGTGAAAAAAATCGTATGTATTACACGAATTATGCCTGCCAACTGGTAATCATATTCTGATGGATCAATTCATCTGAAGAAAAAATCACGGCGCGGCGAAGCGAACATGTGCGCCCCATCTAGATGCCACCGTAAATCGACACAGTTTGCTTTGCAGGAGCATTTTTCTATTTTTACCTGTTTTTTACCTAATTTCAGATTGTTTTTCATTTTGTAAGTATGTATTCGGTAGAGAAATTTGCGGGGAATTTTTTCATGTATGATTTATCATGGGTAACTCTTGTCAGAGAGATTTATTTTGACTTCTAAAAAAACACTTGATTTTTCTTCGTTTCGTCTGTTTTTAGTGTTTCATTCTTTTTTATTTCATATTTTCGATTGTCAACCAACTCATTAAACTATACAATACATATTTCAGAACAAATATTCGACTAGAAAACTAGAAATTGGCGTGAAATTTCGGAAGTCGCCAAAACAGAACTGAAGGAATTTCGCGAATCGAGCACTTTTATAAAACATGTAAGTATTTTATTGAAACTATGAAAATTTGAAAAACGAATACGCTCGGCTTAAAAAAGGCTCAATGAATCACGAAAAAAACTCGTCAACGCAAAAATTGAATTACTGAATAAACTTTGAGAGTAATCAGGCTACGCTCAAATTTCAAAAATTAACCGAGAAGCTCACCAACTATTGATATTTTCATGAATTGTTGAAGACAACTTGATATTATAAACCTGATTTTTCGGAAAAAAACATTTGCGAGGTCCATATTCATGACACATGTCACCAAAAAAAATCATCTGAATTTTTAAAAAGACGAAATTGTAATTTCGAAAGATTTCGCTCTGAAAATTGGCTAGCGAAGAAACTTTCGCTCTGTATTTCAAGGTTCTGAAAATAGTATGGCTTTTCGTATGTAATTAGCTAATCTCAAAGTACTCCCAATCGAAAAGAGTTTCTTATAAATTAATCGAAATTTCACACCTCGGCCAAAATCGTGGTTTCCACAATAAAAAAATTGTACGCTAACTTTTTACAGTACAAAAATTGTGAATTTTTCCGTTTTTGTCCTTTAAAAATTGTGATTTTTCGATTTTTGACCTCTAAAAACTGAAATTCAGATTTTTCCGAAAATTGTACTCTGGCCAGCCACGGCTTGGCCGAGGTGTGCGAAATTTCTTCAAAAAGAATTTTTGTTCAACTTAAAATTGTGGAAAAAATCCGCCAAGAATTCTAAACATTCCATAATCAGAACCTGAAAGAGCTTGGCTCGGGCTTTTTCGAGAAAAACACGATTTTAATACGTTCAAAAAATGTAGAGACACACCTGACGAGAGAGTGTCCCAAATTTTTTGTGCAGTGTGAAATTTTTTTTCAAAAAAAAAATGTGCAGCGTGAAATTTTCAAGTTTTTCGAAAAAAAAAGTCCGCGGGGAGGAGGATTCGAACCCTGGTCTCATGCTCGCCAGTATAAAATGCTATCCTCTCGGCCACATCTCTCTTTTCTCCCGATGGGAAAAAGTTGGTGAAAAAGGAAACTGTTTTCAAACGAATGCGTTGCAACGTTGTTCAAAATTTGAAGTTAGGATAACTCAGCTTAGGCTTAACGGATATAGTTGATTTTTTTCCAATAGATTGCTAAGGTCATAGGCAGTGTGGAACACCATGAGTGCAGTGTGGAAATGCCCTATTTCGCTGTTATTTTGGAGTGTCCATTTCAATGGTAAATATGGACATTACAAAGAATCGGACGGCATTTTTTTCCGAGCAAATATCAAGGGTTGGTATATTCAGAAAGTTGGTGTATTTTTAAGCGTAGTTTTTGAATTTACCCATGTGCAGTGTGGAATTTGAAGTTTTTTCATAGAAAGTCAATTTTTTTGAAATTTCAGTGACACTATGGTTTGCTAAGCAGTCACGTAAATTCCACACTGCACATTATGTTACTACACTAAAACAAAGTGTGCTGAGTTGATTTTCACCGAGAAACTTCAAAAAATTCGCAAGCTGAAGTTGTTTTTGAAGTTGGGAAAAAATAAAAAAAAAGTTAGTTCGAATGAAGGTTCGAACCTGGGCCTTCTGAACACTAGCAAAATGGCCTGCCACTGAACTAAATGTGCATTTCTTTCCCCAAGTTAAATGTTGATGAAAAGGAAACAAAGTTTTTTTTCGAAAAAAAATGCAGTGTGACTTTTGAAAAAAATGTACAGTGTCCATTTTGGACACGTCTCGTCAGGTGTGTGTAGAGAGTATAATTATGAAAGTAATATATATGAAAAGGAGAATTTACTTGAATTTTGAAATTTTTGCATTTCATTTTCTCATTTTTGACTTATTTTTATGATCAAAATATCACATCCTAATTTGATGTTCTCACTTCGGGCAATCAAAAACATTGTTTGGGACAGGCCAACCCGGCCGCTTCTGTCTATTTATATATTTTTATAAAAAAGTCTATTTTTTTGTAGTCTAGTCTAGGCCGGGCCAGTCGGGCCCGTGATAAGTTGAGCAGGCTGTAGGCCCCCGATTTCGGCAAAAACGACATGTCGGGTTTTCTTGAAAACTTTTAAAAGCGTATTTAAAACGTTTGAAATTCCAAAACAAATCTCTCTCTATTGAAGGTGCCAGAGAGTGATCAACCATATATATAGAACAAATAGAACCAGTTTTCATAATTTTAACGAAAATTTTGCCCTAAAATAAATAAAATCTCTTCTGAAAAAATGAGATATTTGTTTTATTTCAAATTTAATACAATTTGTTTTCAGGATAACTTCTCAACAACACCAAAATGGTATGGTATCACCAACCAACGCCGCCTGGATATCACAAATTGATTTTTTATCAATAAAATATTTATATTCTTTGCGATTTTTTCTTCTGTTTTTTTTTCCGGAATAGTCATCCAGGAGATGTTGCAACTATGAAAAATCGGAAAAAGAGTTTTTTTCCGCGTTTACAACGACTCCTATTCAAAATTTTTTCTGACACACATGGTTTATGGCAGCACCTATTTGGACTTTTGCAGCCCAAGTTGGGCTGATTTTATAAAGTTTTTGAAAAATATATATTTAAACAATAAATTTTATAGGTTTCATAACAAGATTTTGACATCAACAGTGTGTTCAGAAGCTGAAAATGAGCCGGAAATATTTTTGCCATGTCGAAAAAGCTCAAAATTCCTGTTTTTGTACTTTGGTGTCTGGCACCAATTATGATGGTCCCCAATATTTTCAATCACTATGAAACTTATATTTTCTGAACCAGAATTCAATTTTCTACAAACTAGAACAATTTCATAAAAATCGATCAGAGAAATTCGGAATTCTGGGCCGGTTTTTCGATTTTGACCCCTATTTTGGGTGTCTGACACCCTTTAGGGCCTTTTTTTGGTGGTCCCTAATATTTTCAGTCACTATGAAACTTATATTTTCTGAACCAGAATTCAATTTTCTACAAACTAGAACAATTTCATAAAAATCGATCAGAGAAATTCGGAATTCTGGGCCGGTTTTTCGATTTTGACCCCTATTTTGGGTGTCTGACACCCTTTAGGGCCTTTTTGGTGGTCCCCAATATTTTCAATCACTATGAAACTTATATTTTCTGAACCAGAATTCAATTTTCTACAAACTAGAACAATTTCATAAAAATCGATCAGAGAAATTCGGAATTCTGGGCCGGTTTTTCGATTTTGACCCCTATTTTGGGTGTCTGACACCCTTTAGGGCCTTTTTTGGTGGTCCCCAATATTTTCAATCACTATGAAACTTATATTTTCTGAACCAGAATTCAATTTTCTACAAACTAGAACAATTTCATAAAAATCGATCAGAGAAATTCGGAATTCTGGGCCGGTTTTTCGATTTTGACCCCTATTTTGGGTGTCTGACACCCTTTAGGGCCTTTTTTGGTGGTCCCCAATATTTTCAATCACTATGAAACTTATATTTTCTGAACCAGAATTCAATTTTCTACAAACTAGAACAATTTCATAAAAATCGATCAGAGAAATTCGGAATTCTGGGCCGGTTTTTCGATTTGGCCCCTATTTTGGGTGTCTGACACCCTTTAGGGCCTTTTTTGGTGGTCCCCAATATTTTCAATCACTATGAAACTTATATTTTCTGAATCAGAATTCAATTCTCTACAAACTAGAACGATTTCACAAAAATCGATCAGAGAAAATTCGAGTTCTGGGCGGGTTTTCAGATTTCGACCCCTATTTTGGTGTTTGACACCCAAAATGGTGGTCACCGGTGGTTATTTTTTGATGGGTGAGCGGATTTTACGATTCTTCGCATGCTTAGGAATTTTTCAAAAAAAAAAGTTTGAATTTTGAAGCAGTTTAAGCCGAATAAATCGGGCTGAAAGTAAGAGCGAGGTACGGTAGCTTCCACACACACACAACGCGGCAGAGTGCAGACAGCGAGAGTGGGGCGGCTCACTGTTTTTTTTTCAGTGTGTTCGTTTCGCCGCGCCGTGAAATGAATTTCGCGACATTTTTTGTCGCGAAATTGCAATTCGTGAAACGACACGAAATAAACACAAAAATAAAGGAGAAATATTAAAGGGACACATAATCGCTGCGAGACCCAACGCACGAAAAAATAATTTCCTCTTTATTTTATTAATTTCGTGTCGTTTCGCGAATTGCAATTTCGCGACAAAAAATGTCGCGAAATTCATTTTTTCTTCAGATGAATTGATCCATGAGTATCTATACGAAAATCTTTATTTTCTCCCCTTTTCTTCTGGAAGATCCTTCTCATTTTTCTTTCTTTTATCCTTCTTTGTACTATCCTTTCGTTTCGAGAAATCATCACCTCCAGCTTCAACTTCCAAATCAATAACTTTTCCATCTCCCGGTGTCTCAATTGGCCCACTATACGGATGATCAGGATCCCAGTCTAATGGATCACTATCTTTGCAACCATTTGCAGATGCCGCATGTTGAATGCAAAAATAAATGAATTGATAATCTGGTAAGGAATAATAATTCAAACCATCAACATATTTCATTATTCTTGAGAATTCTTTCTTCGGGCAGTTATAGAAAAAGTCATCGAGTGCTTCCGGTTTCGCTGGATTCCTAATTTCTTGCTTGAAAGCAAGAACCTTTTCTCGATCTTGAGCCTTCAATTTTCGCCACGGCAAACCACCAGATGTCCATTCTACAACCATATACAACCATCCTTCAATATCATCTTTTCTAGCTTGATCAATTTGTTGCATTGCACTGAGCGGAGCATATCGAGTTGTTCCTCGAAATGGCGCTGATGTTCTTGGAGTTCGAATATCTTTTCCATCTTTGCGGTTTACAAATTCACGACAAAGTCCGAAATCTAGCATGAAAATAATGTGATGTTCATTTGTCTCTTTTTGACCGGCGGCAAAATTTCCGGGTTTGATATCTCGATGAAGATAACCGAATCGATGTAAATGCTCGATTGAAACTAGACATTGAGATGCAGTTTTAAGAGCAGTATTCAGATTGAATCTACCATCGGGACGATCTTGTCGAAGATCCCACAAATTTTTGCCAATCTGCGAATTATTTTATTTTGGAAAATAGTTATATATTTCCTAGAAACACCAACCAGTTTCATGACAATGAAATTGAATCGATCTTTTACAGCCGCTCGATCCAGAACTGTGCAAAAATGTTTTGATTTAATTTGTGATGCACCCTTTAGCACATTACAATCCATCAGAAGCACTTTTTTGACAGCGCTCGATTTTTCACACTTGATTGCGAATCGCATTTTGTCACTTTGGCGTTCCACAGAAAATACCGCACCATATCCACCTTTTCCGAGTAAAGTGATTACCTAAAAATAATTTTCATCAGAGGAATACTTCTCGATCTAGACAAACGCTGACCTTATATTTGTCTTTTTTAGTTTTAAGGATCTCATCATCCTTTGGTAGAACATCTTCTCCTTCTTCTGAAGACATTTCTCGGTTCTGATTTTTTTGAAGGCAATTTACAAAAAAAAATGCCGTCCATTTCAAATTCTCCACTTTTATACAGGTGTTTGGAATTAGGTTTCACGTCACGTTCATTTTTAAATTCTCGCTTCAGTTTCCTCTATTTTAATTTCATTTCACATTTTTTGCGAGAAACAAAATAAAAGAAGACAACGACACTCCGCACTCCCTGTTGTTTACCGTAAATCGACAAGACAGACGTCAGCGAACATTTTTCTTTTTCGCCGATTTTTCTCATTTTCCCATAATTTTAGACTGAAGGTTTGCTTATGAAAAGCTTCTTAGATTAATATTATCAATTACTCTCCATTTTGAATATTCATTTTTTTTTCGAAAACCTAAAAATTTCTTTTTCAGAATGATTAAACCAATTTTGTGCATTTTTCTAATAATTTCACCAATATTCTCTGAAAAAACGAAACAATATGTTGGACTATCAAGTGAAGATGAAACTACGAAGAAATATCAAACTTTGAAGCTTCATATTTCAAAAGAAACTGACTTCGATTTCGATCAATTGACAGATGTTCCAAAAGTCGAAAAAGTGCTAACCGCTGGTCCAGAATATGTCACCGAAACCGAAACTGCAGATCCAGAAACATTGAAAGATGCGATTGACACTTATCAAAAGGGATTATCATTTATCGAGCGCGGAAAAGGACATGGTCGAGATGGTAAACTAGCAGCTCATCGATTATTCAAATTGGCTTCAGATTCTGGACATTTAGAATCAGCTAAACTCACAGCATTCGCAAATTTATTCGGTGATTATGCTCGATGGTCAGTTGAAGATGCGAAAAAAGTTTTCCGAAAGCTTGCAGCACAAGGTTCAGCTGATGCTAATTTCGCGTTAGGATTCATGCATGCTACTGGAATCGGAATGAAAAATCCAGACGAAGCGAAAGCATTTCTTTATTATTTATTTTCGGCACAAGGAGGAAGTCCGTTTGGTCAAATGGCAATTGGTTATCGTCATCTTTTTGGTGTTGGTGTTCCACAAAACTGCGAATCGGCTCTTTCATATTATCAAAGAGTTGCCAAAAAAGTTGCAGATGAGGTGACATTCACAACAAATCCAGCAACACAACGACTTCGACTAAATGATGAAGTTGATCCAACTGTTAATTTACCATCTGGAACAGCTCCAATCGATCCAAATCTTCTAGATTATTATAGTATGATGGCTGAAAAGGGTGACGCAACAACGCAACTTGGATTGGGTCAATTATATTTATACGGAGGACGCGGAGTCACTCAAGATTTTCTACTCGCTTATAAGTAAACCAATATTTTCACTTCAAAAATTGATCATAATGTTGTTGTTTTTCAGATATTTAGCTCTAGCCGCTGAACATGGAAGTTCTGATGGTTATGCGTTGATCGGAAAAATGTATTTGGATGGTGTTTTCGATAAAGGAACCGATGAGAACGCATTCGATTTTCTGCAAAAAGCAGTTGATAAAGGAAATTCGGCAGCTCAAGCAACTCTCGGAGTCATGTATTTGAAAGGTCGTGGAGTTTATCGAAATTACGACAAGGCTTATAAATTATTGACGATGGCGGCTGATAAAAAACACGTTGATGGTCAATTGTATTTAGGAGAGATGTATTATAGTAAGTTTACTTTTTGAATTTATTTTCTAAAATATTTTGTTTTTTTCTTCAGAAGGGATTCCTACACAAGAAGGAGTAAAACGCGATTTCGCAAAAGCTTTGAAGTTATTCCAACTCGCCGCGCAAAATGGTCACGTTTTGGGATTGTATAACTTGGCTCAAATGTATTCCACTGGCACTGGAGTTAGTAGATCTTGTAGTCATGCTACAGATTTTTTCAAAAATGTGGCAGAACGTGGAAAATGGACAACTCGATTAACCGATGCTTATAATGCGTATAAAGAAGGGCGACACGATGAAGCAGCGATTGTCTATGCTTTTATGGCAGAATTAGGATATGAAGCTGCACAATCGAATTTGGCACATATTTTGGATCGACAAGAAGCGAATGCTTTGTTTTCGGAAGATGTTGAAAAACGATATGGAAGAGCAATTGTGAATTGGCAAAGATCGGCAAATCAAGGTTTTCTAAAAAAAAATGTTGGTAAATTGTTAAATTTATTTTTTAATTGTAGAATATTCAATCGCTCGACTTCGCCTTGGAAACTATTACTACTATGGTCACGGTGTACCAATTGATCATAATTTGGCTTTCAATCACTATAAAACAGCTGTAGATCGACATGCTTTACCACAAGCAATGTTCAATTTGGGTTATATGTATGAGACTGGAAAAGGAATTACAAAAGTGGGTTTTTTTTTGGATTTCAGGGGAAGCGTGGAAAGTAACACTTCAAAAATTTCGTAATTTTGAAAATTTTATATCGAAAAATACTGTCATCTTTTGATTTTCCAGGATCTTCACCTCGCCAAAAGATACTATGATCAATCCATCGAACACAGTCTCGATTCATATCTCCCATCAAAACTTGCCTTAACCAAACTTGCCTTCGTTTTTCTTCTCGAAGAAATCAACAAAAATCATGTGATCATGTATTTCGAAGAACTTGTCGGTCCACATTGGGATATTATATTTATTGCCACAATTATTGGTGGACTCATCTACTTTTTGCCAATCGAATTCGATATTTATGAACAAAGAAACATTCCAAACGTCTTTTTTGTCTAGGGGTTTCATTTTTATTTATGATTATTTCTTTTTTTTTTTCTATTCTCTTGTATACGGCTCGAGCGGGTTGATTATCAAACAATCATCTTCTTATCAAATATTGTGAATATGTAATTTATGACTTTCAGTAAATATTTTTTGGTTCCTCAATATTTGAAATATTCTGATTAGGGTTATATGAACCCATTTTTATTTATACCTTTTTTGAAAAAAGAAAAGAAACACTTCTAATCCAATTTAGATGGCGTCGTTAATACCATTTCTACAATCTCGAGCCAATTCGGTCAATTTTTTCATGAGAAGTTAGTTTTTTGTCTTTTCGTGAAAAATTTTCATCAAACATAAGTTTTTTTCAGGATCTGGCCCGGAGCTTTGGAAAACGCTCACATCTGTTTCGAAATCTGGACAGAAAAAGGGAAGAAGAAATACACGTCAACCGGTTCGACCTCTCAATCGATTTTATCGAATCGGATCAGGACCATTGAAAGTCGAATTTGCTGGATTGAACTCACCGATTAAATTGAAAGAGGATCGATTGGCTGAAATTGTTGAGCAAACTGAAGATGAAGTTAGAGAAAGTATGGGAGGAATTAAGAAGATTCTTGAGGAAAAAGACACGTGAGTTCCGGAAAAATATTGAAAATCTGTATAGTGAAAAAACATTAGCGAATTCAAAAAACTTCCTGAATCATGACAGAAATCAAAGGTTTATATCCGATCACTTTTCTTTTTGAAAATATATGATAGTTTTTCTGAATATTTCGAACGTGAACTTTATGACGTGGAAATTTAAGATTAATTTTTTATTCTATAAAAATCGCCTTCTTTTCATTTATCATTTTTTTCAGCGGAAAGAAAAAGCGAAATCGCGAGAAATTGCATCCAATGGAGCGTGGTTTCTCTGGAACTCAACTCGTCGGTCAAAAACTCGGTCCACCGCCTCAAGTCGATGGTGTTGATTATAGTGATTTCGAAACATATTGTCTCGAAGTCAAAAGAACTTCAAATATGACAAATGTTTTCGGAAGAGTTCACACAATGTCAGCTTTGGTAGTAACTGGAAATGGTAAAGGTTTAGCTGGTTATGCAGTTGGAAAAGCGCCAATTCATCGAACAACAACAGCAATTATTCATGGAATGAATATGGCATCCAGAAAATTATTCTTTGTTGAACTTCATGAAGGACGAACTATTTATCAAGATTTTTATGCGGAATGTAGAAATACACGTGTTTTTGCTCAACGTCGTCCACCTGGTTATGGTTTGACTTGTCATCCAAGATTGATTAAAATTTGTGAAGCTATTGGAATCAAGGATATTTATGTGAAAGTTGAAGGATCGACTAAAAATTATTTAGCTTTGACTCACGCATTTGTTACCGGATTATTGAATCAAGAAACACATCAACAATTAGCTGAGAGAAAAGGACTTCATGTTGTTGAAATGTCACCATCAAGACATTTCTTACCACAAATTGTTGCATCCCCAATTTCGACTGATTTGAAGACTGAAGAAGCTTTAGAGGCGTTGGATGTAAGTTTTTTTAAAATAAGAAAAAACAAAAACAATGCATTTGACATGTTTTTTGCAGAGATTGAACCTTGATGATTTTTATGGCGAAGGACGTTATCCATTGAGAAAACCGAAAACTTTACCATTTTTCTCGAATTTGGAAGGACATTTAGAAGCGAGATGGAGAAAACATCCGTTTAGAAATCATGAATCGGTAAATTTGGGAATTTTTGAAAAGGAATTTTGATTTTTAGAAGTTTAAGCTGAGGGAAATGAGACAGGAACTCTGTTTGAAAATTTGTGAGAAATTGTTAACCCGAAACAGAGTTTTGGGCTCAAATAAAATTCACTGAGAAATTGGGATAATCCCAATGGGATTCAAAACAGAAATTTTGTTCGAAAAAAATTTATGATAAGTTATTTTCAAATAAATTTAAAAAAAATGCAAAATTCAAAGAAAATCTCATTTTTTCCAAAAATATCTTGTAGTCTCTGTACTTTTCCCTCCTCCTTCCAAGCTTTTTTTTGTTTTCAACAAAAACTTATAGGCTTATAGTTTTTTATCTTATTCTTCTTCTCCCTCTCTATAATAATGTTAATCCCCTCTGAATTGTTTCCAGTTTCCAGAAATAATTAGCTCATCCCTCAGTTTTTGGTTTTTGATTTCTCACATGTGACGACACCTTTTTTTCATCCATTAAAGTAAAATCAGTTTACCTTTTATTTATTTGTATGACGTTCTTGTAGAAGCGTGGGGGATAATCCGAAAATTTCGTGTGTTTTTGGAAAAAACACGAAATTCGGAAAGTATGTTTTAGAAGGAAAATAGAACGTAGTCAACAAATGTTACCCGAAATCAGCCCAAAACAACTTATAAAAACTCATTACTTTCAAAACCTTGATCTCCTAACTCTGAAAGTTCGATGAACGTTGATTTAAAAGTAATTTTAGTAGTAAATACATAGTAGACAAGTTTGGCAAGCAGGTGATTCTGGAGATAAATGAATCATATCTAGTTGCGTTAGAATAAAAATATTATTCTGAAAGATGACGTGGATTTGTGCTAAACTAGCACAAAAATTGAAAGAAAGTCAGAAAGATTTATCAGTTTTCCAAGAAAAATAGATTTGTTTTGAGGTTGAATTATGAGAGATTAGTTTGAACTTTAAGTTCAGAAAATAGTCGACGACATTGTAGAAACGTGACTCTGGATCATAAAGTTTTGATGGTTCGAAACTTTTTCGGAGATTCGCGCAAGCTGATTTTTTAAGATTGAAAAATAAGTATCCAAAAAATGAAAGGTATATAGAAGCTGGATTCTGAAATCCTTGAAAAACATTTCAATTTTCTTCAAGTTTGTAGATTAGTCTGCTGTTTTTTTCTTAACCAAAAATGATTGATCAAGAAACTCAGCTGCTAAATTGCACTTTGACCAATTTCAAGTTCTTTATAAAACAAACATTACTTGAAAAACAAAGTTCTCGACCTATAATCACACAACTTCCTCATAAATCTCCCACAAAACTACATTCTAGGCAACAAATCCAACCAACCTTTAAAAACTACCAATTTTCCCGACCAAGAATTATATCTTCAACAAAACAATAATAAGTAAATAATTTTTCTAGGCAAACATGAAATATCCAAAAACTACAAAAATTCTGAATTTCAACCAAAAATCATGGAACTTCATGATAAATCACCTACAAATTTCCCACAAAACTCCATTTTTCCAGGCAATGATTCGTATGTTGGCTGATGGAATTGTTCCAAGATGGACACGTGATGCTCGTTCAAATTGGGCAAATGAAAGACACGAAAGAATAACAAGTGGTGTTGAACCAATGCCAAAAGGTATTGGATTATCAATGGTGGCACCGAAAAAAGAGGAAGAATAAATAATACTGTTTTTTTGTATTTTTCATATATATTTTAGGTTCTAGAGATTTTTGTTTTTGTTGTTTGATTGATTGATTATGAATTATTTTTTGTTTTTTCTTGGATTTCTCTTTTCATCTGCTCTATATAGATTTTCGCAACATTTTCAGATTTTTGCAGATGCATTTTTTCTTGAGAAGGAAATCACCTGCTGAGAACTACGAAAGTCTGTTATTACAAATCACCTGCCGATTTTTTTTCTCGAAGAACGAACAATTTCGGTGAGAACTTTTAGGGTGGAAAATTTTTGAGATAGTATAAACTTGGCCCAAATCTAAACGTTCCAAAAAATTATTTTTGGAAAAATTTTCCAGCCAGCTCAGAAAATTGTGTAAGTTGAGTGCGCACCGAAATTTATAGCAATTTTTTGGTTCGGAGATTTTTGATTAGCGTGGCCGGTTCATTTCACCGTGTTTTACCGGGATCAGATAAACAAAATATTTTTTCCAAATTATTTCGAGAAAAAGTTATCTTCTGAAATTTTGTTCAAAAGATTGTGTAGTTTGAGCTGTTTGAAAAATCAAAACTTCAAGAACTTGTAGCAAAAAATCTTTTTTTTTTCTAAATTTGCCTTCAAAAACAGAAAGTATTGAAAATAAAAAGTTCAAATTTCAAAAATAAATTATTAATTTTAGTCCAAAGCCTATCCTTCCACCCTTCCTCCAAAAATTGTATAGTTCAGCATAGTTTAGCCTCCAGAATTCATCATCTGAAGATTTGTAGCGGAATTGCAAATTTCAAAAAAAAATTAATAAAACTTTCGAAAAACATCCTTGATGTTTTTTTTTTCAAAAAATAAAAACAATTCATGTTTTCCAAAAAATTTAACGTCAAAAACCACAAAGATTTTATTTATTTTTCTAGTATTTTTATTCCAAATCCATTGATGTCTACAGTATCCCCGATTAGCATTTGACCTATTTGTTTTCACTGAAAATTTCTCGATTGACGACAAAAACATCTCAAATAATTTATTCAAGATTCTCTCGTAGGATACAAAATAATGAAGCGCAATCCAAAACATAGAAATGAAAATGAAAATGTACAGAAAGAAGAAGATATGTCGAGGAAACTTTGGACGCTTTTCTTTGATACAGGATTATGATTTCTAAAGAAAAATCTAAGAAGGCCTGAGGTGGTGAGGAGATCAAAAATGTTCTTTCGGATCGTATAAAGTTTGCTTATCCCATTCGTGTGTTATAACTATTTGCGATAACTCGTTGAAGATGTCTGATTGCTCCACGTTTTCCACCAAATCCAGCGGATCGTTTATTGGCTGAAAATTCAGAGTTTTTTTTTGTTAAGCTGAATGAACAAAATCAGGAAATTACCTGTGAGACACTCGTATTTATTGAAAAGAAATAGGCATTCTTCACCGCAAGCTTCCAAAACTGTACAATCCATTGGGACTTCTGGAATAACTAAATTGGAAAATATACATATAATTTACGATCTCAAAAAAACATAAATTATTTTTTTCCTTGATTTAGACTAGGCTAAGTTAATCAAGAATTATTAATTTACCTTCAATATTTTGATCGATAACTGCTGAATTTACAGTAATGAATACAAAAATCAAGGCGATCAACACAATTCGACAAATCATCTTGTAAATTTATTTTTGTTACCTGGAAAATAATAATAATCAGATTCTGAATGAAAATCCAACTAGGGGTGGCGGAAAAATGGGCGGGGAATTGAGAAATAAATCTAGAAAAAAAGTGTAGGCGGAGTCATGGCATGAGAAAAATGTTGCGAAAATGACCTGCTTTTTTTGTTTTAAGAAAACAAGATGGGCGGAGAAAACCAGAGCAGTGCACTATTTTCAGAGAAACCACGAGATGACGAGTGTTTTTTGGGTGCCAAGTGGGTGTCTATCTATTGTGGTGGTGGTTTTTTTAATCTTTCTTGTGAGTGGGGGAGAAAGATGAAAAGAGGAAGAAGGAAGACGTACAACAAAAATGACAACAATTTATTTTGACAAAACAAAACGAAAAGTGAATGAAGACAAAGAGGCGGATTTACGTAGGAACGAGAAATAGGGAGAGAATTTCGTCACTAGTGGTCAAAAAGGATCCAGAGAATGAGAAATTGCACCTGCGAATATATTTTCAGCTAACAAAGGAAGATTTATTTGAGATTGTTCAAAAGGGTCTCAGAATTACGATCCAGAATATTATTTATTTCAAAATAGGGCTACTAAAATGGGGATGGGTCCAAATACTGACTCTCAAAGTGGAAATTGAAAAAAGTTGTTTCAACATTATTTTCTAATGGATGAAAGTGGGTGACTCAACACAACTTCCAAGTTGTATACAATTGAGAACTGTCAATCTGGAAAAAACCCCACTTTAGTGTATCAGTGAAGACGAGTTACGTGAACTCTCTGTAACTCGACAAATATTTGCATTTTGAAAGTGAACTAGAGTGTCTTATAATATATCAAAAAATCATTAACTTTTGGTCTCATCTAGAAAAAATCAGAAATCGAGAACTGGCTGAAAATATTATGTTTCAAGAAAATAAGTACCAAAATTGTTTTCAAGCTTTTATAGTTTTATTTAAACTCGTAGGCGGGAAAATGGTTTTTATATTGAAAAACAAAGATTCAAGATAGAAAAAATACAGTTCAGTTTAATTTCATTATTTACCAACCGGAAGATCGAAAATTTAGAACCACGAGTTTTTGAACTTCGAGAGTCTCAATAAATATGTTTACGACCCCATGGAGGAATGTGAGTTACAGTACACGACGTCAGAACATTGATGCGTCATAACTTGCACTTTTAGAATTTTTTGAATAATTATTTTTTGTGATCTTCTAGAGTAACATCGACTAATTTTTTCATTCATAATTTGTCTACATCTTTTTAGGCTCACACTGTCTGACACCATCACATAATTCAAAATCTGAAATTTTGGAAATGCTAACAGTTATCATTTTCTTTTCGCTAATCTATAATTAAATATCAGACATTTCACTTCCAACACACAAAAACTAGAAGTCGAGAAATGTATGAAGAACATTTTGAGGGTGGAAAAATATATAAATTTAATATCAAAATTAAATGTTGCATAAACAATTAGTAAGATGAAACATGTTTCAATTTACTGGTTTTATTTAAATAACAAGCCATCAAAAATTGATTAAAATGAACATGTTTTGTGTGTGACCTTTTACCATTTTCGAAAAACATTTCTAGAAATTTTGTGGAACTTTGGTTTCCAAAAAATAAAACTCGAATTCCGATTTCTCATAAATTTTCCATGATAATAAAATATTTATGATTAATAAGTAGAGATTCTGGTTAGGATATCTGAAAATGAAACCTTTTTTTGAAATATGACGTTTCTCGAAACCTTTTACATTGATTACTGTACTTCAAGTTTGAATTTTGTTAGAAAACAATTAAACCAGAATCAGATCAGAAATTAAAAACTAATTTTTGATTTTTTTTTCAAAAATGCCAAGTTCTTGAAAAGATCTTTGATAAATATCAATTTTCATGCCAGTTCCAAGAATATACATTTGGTATACAAAAAAAAACAAAAACCGGGAAATAGGAAAAAATTGCGTGTATCTATATCTGAATTATTAAAATGACTCGGTTCATCGAATTTTCTGCAATTTTTTTTTCGTAAAATGCACATTCTGAGACTAATTGCTAATTTTTGATTTTTAAAACACTATATATTTTCTAGTTTGAATAATACAATTTTAGACCAGAAAATCAAAAATTTTAGCCGAGATTTATCATTTATTCATTTTTTTCTCTGAAAATAAATCTAGTCTATAATTAAATATGAGGAAGTTTGATTAAATATGAGGAACCCAAAGAACTCGAGAAAATTCGGAATTTTTTGGGGTGGAAAACATTTAATTGAATGCATTCATTCATTCAATTTCAAAATGACCACTCACCAATAAAATGTTGCACGAGGAATAGAAAATTAAAAAAAAATTGTGGACAAATTTTACGAAATTATTTTTCGGCGAGAGAAATGAGAAAAAATGTACAATTTTTTATTCCGTCCAAAAAAAAACACATTTTGAAATGAGTATGACGTTTTTGGGATGGTTTAAAATAGAAGGATCAACTTTTTTCAGTGTCGCGTCATAACTCGGTTTTGGGAAATAAACAAGAGTTGTAATATTTTGAAAAACTCGAAGAGTGCATCAAAAAAATTTCATCAAATCGCAGAGTTCTGAAAGTCTTATTTCAGAGGAACCCAATCTAAATTATTTTTAATATCAAAAAGTCACAGAAATTTGACATGTACACTACCTTCTCATTGTTTTTTTCTCAATCAAAAACTCAAGAAAAACAGGAAGTTTTTCCAGTAACACAGAATAATTGTTATTATATCCCAACTCTTTCGGAAACGGTAAAGTGCAACGTGGCATTCTATTTTTCTTCAGTTTCCTTTTCTTTTTCTTGTTTATTATAATTAGTGATTTATTTCTTTCTCTATTTTTGTCTAGCGGAAAACTTTGGAGAGAAAAATTATGAATAAGAAACGAGCCAAGGGAAAGTTGACCACTTATAAATTATTCATTTGATGATTGAGATGAGACATGTCAATTTCAGGGGTTTTTTATTTGAAAACGAATTTCATCTCTTTGAATTTTTAATTCAGTGTCAAAAACCAAAAAAACATGTTTTTTTGTATTGCTGCCACATAGTAATAAACGAAAAATGCAATTCTGATAGTGTTTTTCCTCATTTTCGAAAAAAATCACAGAACGAAAAACCAAAAAAAAAAACAATAAAATGCGTGGAAACTTTTTTTTTTGGGAAAAAGAATTTATTAGGCGAGGGAGGATGATGAGACATTTTATAAAGATTTGAAGTGTGTATAGTGGATTTTTAGAAATAATGAAAATCCAAATATAAATAAAAGTTTCAGAAATGAAATGACGAGGAATAATGGAAAATTGTGATTTTTGGGATTCATTGAAACTTGAAATATGAAAATTAGATTTTCATCGAAATTGGAGTTACAAAAAAATCTGAATTTTTTGTTGGATGCTTTTATAAATAAAAAAAAATCCTAGTTGATAATTAAAATTTTTCAGAATATCTAAAATCAAGTTTGTTTGTTTTGCTGAAAAGCAATTTTGAGTTTTTTTATTCGAGTTCAAAAACATTCTTGATTGTTTTCGGATATTCCTCAACTTGAGATCACTTGAATTCTTTTGCTGTAGTTTAGTTTACAACAGAATATTGAAAAAATACAACACTCGGAAGGTTTTCAGAAAATATTTATTGTATTGTATCACGTTCCATTTCCCTAAATAATTATGAATTCAAAGAAAATTTTCAAAAACATCAATTTTTATTCAATTCCCACAGAATAGTGCGATTTCATAGAATCGTATTCTTAATTTCTGGTGTCTTAGTTCTTCTGACGTTTCGTTCGTGTTTTACAGTAATATTCCTTTTTTCTGAGTATGCACTTCAATCCCTAGAGAAACCTTCAAAAAACAATATAAAACCTACGCCAACAAGTATTAATTCAAACAATGTCTAGCTTCTACAAAAACTTTCAGAAAATAACGCAAATCAGTTGCGCAACAACTTCACTATTATTGAATACGCTCCTCATCTTTTTGATTATAATCAAATCTCCAAAATCGATTGGTTTCTACAAGTATCTTATGATCTACATCTCATTGTTCGAAGCAGTTTATTCAATTTTAGATGTCTCTTCTGAGCCAGTAATTTATTCCTATGGCAGTGCATTCATCGCATTTTCAAATATCAATGACTCATTTCTCAACAAACATTTGAGCTTTGTGGTTATTATAATTTATGCGGGTTGTTTCGGATTCTCTCTTGCTCTTTTCGCAGTTCATTTTCTCTATCGATACAGTATCATCCAGTCTTCTTTTAAAACACAACTTTTACAAGGATCCAGAAAACTAATCTTATTTATCATTCCTCTTTTTTATGGTTTCTGGTGGACATATTTATGTTCATTATTTTCACGAAACGCTGAAGTTGATGCATATATGCAAGATACAATGTTGAGTAGTTATAATGTATCGATGGAAGATGTTACCTACATTTGTTTCATGTTTTTCACTTTGGATGAGAGAGGAATGAAAACACCTAATAACGAAGCATTTCTAGCTATTCTATGTATGATGTTCATGATTGTAAGTACTGGGTTTATGAAAAATAGAAGTTCTGAATTTTTTGGACTCATTTTCAAGTGAAAGCTATGGAAAAAGATTATGAAAAAATCATATGAAAAAATTATCAACAAAGAAAATCCATGTTTTTTAAATCGAAAAAAAAACAAACCACCGAAAATTTGCAGCTCTCCTCGATGTTTTGTGTTTTTTATTTTGGCACCAAATGCTATAAAATAATTAACCACGCATTTGATGGAAGCTCTAACCGATCCGCCTTCACTCAAAGTCTTCAAAAACAATTATTCTACGCATTAGTGGTTCAAACGTGTATTCCATTAATCCTAATGTATATCCCAGCTGGCTTTTTGTTTTTGACAGCGATTTTCGAAATTCAAATTGGGTTTGCTAGTAGCATTGTGGCTATAACTATTGCTATTTATCCAGCCGTGGATCCACTTCCAAATTTATTGATAATCAAAGATTACCGGAAAGCGATCAAGGTTTTTGTTGTCAAGAATTTATTGAAAGTTTTGCCGAAACGTGAAAACAACACAAACAATCAAACTTCTCGAATATAATCTTGTGTTATCAACCGAAATTTCGTTCGAGTTACATAATAACTGTTCCCTTTTAGTGTTATTTTCAAATTACATAACAACAAATCTTTTTTCATCGACATGTGTTGTTTATTGCGACGCGAACAGATATAGTGAAATAGTGGCTTATCTTCGTTAGATACACTTACCAAATTACTGGTTTTCGAAACTATGCCATGTGAAGATGCTTATAAAAGGCATCATCTAATTAATTCATACATTCATATTTTTTCGCTTCAAAATGAGAAGTTCAATTGTTATTCTTCTATTCGGTCTCAGTGTAGCCTCGGCGTTCCTTTTCCCATCAATGGGAGGAGGTGGCGGAGGATGTGGATGTGGGGCCCCACCCCCTCCACCATCTTGCGGAGGGGGCTGCGGCGCGCCACCTCCCCCACCATCTTGCGGAGGAGGCTGCGGCGCGCCACCTCCCCCACCATCTTGCGGAGGAGGCTGCGGCGCGCCACCTCCCCCACCATCTTGCGGAGGAGGCTGCGCTGCGCCACCCCCACCCCCACCACCACCACCACCACCATCTTGCGGAGGAGGCTGCGGCGCGCCACCCCCACCACCGTCTTGCGGAGGAGGATGTCGTCTGAAAAGAGAGGCCGAAAACTTGGTAGCTCACGATGATGCTCAAAAATGCAACAACGAGGAACTTCGTTTGATCTTGCAAGACAACATCAAGGAGGACATCAAGGATTCAGTTAAGACGATCAAGGACAAATTGGAGAACGCCAGCGATTTTGTTGTTTCCTGTAGCGAGAAAGAAACTCCATTCACCGGAGATGCTGATGATTTCTGTCAATTCAAAAAAGATAAGGTTTCATGCACAGTTTTGAGAATCAAGACTGTTGAGAAAAAAAGAAGAGAAAAAGGAGGAAAAGAAGGTTGGTGACTTCAATTTTTGATATGAATTAGAAGATAATTGAAACTTGAATTTTAGGAAGAAGAAAAAGTTGAAGAGCCAAATAAAGAAGAAGAAAAAGAAGTGAAGAAGGAGGAATCCACCGAAGAAAAGAAGGAGGTGGGTGGTGGTAGTCGGAGTGTTAGAAATCCCTGGATTCCCCCAATTCCCAGAATTCCATACCCACAATATCGTTCGGTTAGAACGCCATCATCAAATGTAAATTTGCAGGAAAATGTTGAGGAGAAATCGGCACCAAAAGAATTGGAGCCAAAGAAAGATGAGGATGAGACAAAGAAGAATTAATCAGTAGATTTCTAATTTAATATTTTTATTTTTATTTATAACTTCTTTTCTCACACGAAAGTATTTATGAATTTTGATCATCTTATTTCTTCGTTGGTTGAAAAAATATACTGATTTATTTATAAGCGGCTAAAGTTGCACGCCGAAAAATTGGGGGAGTTGGAAAAATGCTTGGGAAAAAGTATAGGAATAAGAATAATATCTAGGCCACGTAATCAACAAAACTGAATGGCGCTATTACTTTTTTCGAAAATAAAATCGTGTTTCTGTATGGCGGATAGGAGACAATCATAAAAATGTATTTGATAGTTGAGTGCGTTTAAAATAGTTAACCCGAATACATCCGAACACTATTCTCGAACACAAACATAGGTTCAAAAAAAATGAGTTAGATTTATTGATGATAAACCTTTTAAAATTTTATATGATCTTGTGGTATTGATGAACAAAAGGCCGTCAGATGACGTTATGCGATTGAAAATGTCGATTGTGTAGTTACTTTTTTGTTCCAAAACATAATTTTGTTTCGAAATGGAGGATAAGATATTATCATAACAATACAATTCACAGTTGAATGTGTTGAAAATATGGCAGCTTGTGTGAAATATATTTCTGAACAATTAATGAATTAAACTCAAGATTCACAAGGGAACCTTTTTTACTCAACACTTCAAATCGTGATGAAATTTCGTCCATGGACAGCTTTTGCGACCATAAGAACACCTTAAAAATTTAAGTCTCCCAATGGACCTCTGAGCCGAGTTCTGGGCTCTCAAAAACTCAAAAAAGGCCTAAAAATGGTCATAAAAGTCATCATAGCTCCATTTCAAAAATTTTTTTGGGAGAAATGAAGTTTCAGATATTGATCAGCATAGTCGATTACCTAAAAGTACATAATTAAAAAACTTTATTTCGAAAAATTTTGAAGTTTTTTATTTTTCGGCTGAAAATTCATGAAAATTCATATGTGCCCCTGCTCATTATTTTTTTCAAAATCAGAAATTTTTCTGAAAATTTGATTTTTTTATGTTTTTTGGGTAAATCGACCACGCTGATCATCATCTGCTACTCAGTTTTCATAAAATTGATCAAGAATTGAGTTATGACGTGTTTTATGAGCCAATTTTGACAATTTTCGAACTTTTGAGAGCCCAGAACTTGGCTCGGAGGTCCATTGGGAGACTAAAATTTTTAGGGTGTTCTTATGACACCAAAAGCTATCTATGGACAAAATTTCATCAAGATTTGAAGTGTTGAGTAAAAAAGGTTTCCTTGTCAGGTTAATTGTTTTCTCACCATTGGCATTTGATAAATTGAAAGGAGCTGTGGTGATAAAAACAAAACATGGAAAAATAAAAATGACAAAAGTTAGAGATTGTGCAATAAAACTTTTCAGAATTACTTTATGTTTTTTATTTGCCGATTTGAATTAGTTGTTTTTGTTAAAGATAATATTTTCAGCATTCTATAGGTTGTAAAAACAATAACTGTAATAATGAGGTTTGAATTAATTACAACAATTGAAAGAAAAACTATAGTTAGAAAATCAAATTCAAGAACCAAAAAATCATCAAGATTTTCAAAATAATATCTGTATATTTCAGGTATTATTTTCCATTGTCTTTCTTTATTCGGAATTGCGAATACCAGCACAACAATACCTATTTGATTGAAAACCGTAGAAAATGTTATGAAAATACACTGCTCCACAGAAGTATAGCCTCACCCTCAAAATTTTCAAAAAATCGAAAAAAATAACTTGATTCAACTTGACTCAATAATTTTGAAATTATTAGAATCAACTTAAAATTAGTTATTCTACCCATTTCTCAACAATAACTGAAATTATCTAACCCAAAAACCGATTTCCAGAGCGATTTTCTGAAGTGAGGCTATACTTTTGTGGATTGGAAATTTTCAATTTTTTGAAAAATTCAAAAAAATTCTTTCCGTGACCTATCAACCCAAAATTTGATTTCTGGGATAAATTAGTGTCCCATTTTCCCACATTGTTCAAAAACAACATTTTCTGAAAACTTTATTTTTTTCGATTTTTTGAAAATTTTGTGGGTGAGGCTATACTTTTGTGGAGCAGTGTAGTTGGTATAATATTTTGTTTTCCAATCGATACAATCGCCGAATATTTTTTTAAGAAACAACATGCAGTGGCTATAAAAAAATTGGCAAATACTTCTCCGAAAATCACAAGCAAAACATCGGAAGATATTTTGAAATATTTCCAAAGTGATCCATATTCACAAGTGATTCCAATAATTGGCATAAGCGGTATAGGCTTCATGCCATGCAAAAGTAATAAATCAAAAGATGTACAAGAGAGCTGTAGATACAATAAGTTATATTTATAGTTTCCCATTGTTGAATTTCTGAATAATACTAAAACTATTCCAATGAAATTTATTATCGGTGAAATATAACCAAGAGTTGTGTAAAAATATAGAAGCCAATATGAGTTGTCCAAAAATGACATTTTGAATAACAAAACAAAAATGGCTAATATTTTAAACAAAATATATACGTTGTAGATTGTAGTCAACTAATTAGACGTATATCTAGGCAAATATGATTTACTGAGAAAAACAAAAACTTTTGATCTTCAAATAAACCTCAATATATCACAAATTTTTGAACCCGTTGAGTATTTTTGGTCTTCCTCTTTCTCCAAAATAACACTTCGTTCCGAAAAGGTGGAGATGAATAAATCATAATAATACAATTTAGGACTGAATGAGTGTAAATATAGCTGTTTTAACCAATATTATTTTAGGAAAAAAAAACAACGAATTGTGATTAGTATAACTCGAATGAATCCAACTATGTTTATTCGATGATTCTAAAACTGCTGCTAAGACAATAATTTAACACGAAATGACAAAAACAACAACAGTTGATGATTCCGGAATTAAACTTTTCAAAACAACTTTGTGTCTGTTCATAGTTGCATTTGAATTAACTGACTTGAATTCGATAAAACTTTCAAAATTTCATAAGTTGTGATGTTTTTTGATACATTAAAACAAATAATTTTTTTTTTTGAAATTTATCTATTATTTTTTAAAGAGTAAAATAGAGTCGGTGATCGAAAGCCGTAGTCAGCATTTCTTGTAACAGTTGAAAATCAAAAATTAAGAATTGACAATCAAATATATAAACAGGTGCAATATATAAAATTCATAAAACTATGTTTGACAAAATATGATTGGAGAAGCCTGAAACTAGAATTTTTTCAGAAAATAAACCAAATTGAAAATTCAATTCTTTAAAAACATTAGGAACACTTAAATTTAACTGACGGCAGTTTTCAATAAATCACAACTGTAGTTAGAGACACAGTCATTTTAGACTTTTTCTTCCTCCAAAATAACATCTCTTTTCGAAATGGTGGATACGATATAATCATGACAACACAGTTCAAAGTTGAATGTGTCGAAAATATTACACTTTGATATAAGGCTATTTCTGTAAATCATTTGTTGGAATTGGAAGGTAAAGTTAAATCTTAATTACCATTTGATATTTCAACGACTGTTACAAAAACAAAAATTATGCACGGAACTAGAAATACAACAGTAGTAAGTGATTGAGCGATCAAACTTTTCAAAACAATTTTGTGTCTTTTGGTATTTGTTTCCGATTGTCTCGGATTTATTATTGATAAAGCATCAAACATTTTAACTGTAATGAGAAATATGATCAGAATAATTAAAGAAGCTCCTATCGGAACTAGTACAATAAAAATTATTGACAAAGTATCCATTTCAAATAAAAGATAATCTTCAAGAATATCAAAATAATTGTTGTATTCTTCAGGTATCAAATTCAATTGTTGTTGTTTAGTTGGAATAGCTAAAGTTAAAACAATAATGCAAATTTGATTGAAAACAATAACTAATATGATAATGATTGTTGGTATAATGTTTCGCTTTCCAACTGATGTAACAGCCGAGTATTTTTTGAGAAAACAAGATGTCATTGATATAACTATATTCGCAAATAACTCCGCAAATACTACAACAGAAACTCTCGACGAAATTCCAAGATATCTCCACAGAACTCCGTGTTTACAACTTAAACCCATTATAGGTAAAAAAGTTATAGGTTTCATACCGTGTAAAAATATTATATAAAGAAATGTGCACGATAATTGAAGATACAATAAATTATATTTGTAGTTGCCCATTGTTGAACTTTTGAATAAGACCAAATAAAGTCCTATTAAATTGATGATCAATGAAAAATATCCGAGAATTGTGTAATAATGAAGAAGCCAGTATGGAGTTCCAAACATCAATGTGTATGAATGTAAATAAATAAACGTATTTAATAATTATTCGGTTTCTGATAAGTTTTTTTTCGAGCAGGTGCACTTAATCGCAAACGTTCATAGTATATTCAGAAAAAAATTTGAGTATTCTTGAAATTTTTCAAAAATATTATTTTTTCAAGTAAAAAACCATTTTCAACTACATCAGATTTTTGTTGTGTAAAAGAACAATTTCAATATCGAACAATTTTTTTATGACATTCAAAAAATAAAAAAAAGTCAATAACTTGGTGACGAAGATTCTTCAGGTTCTGGAGATGAAGAAGCTTGTGGCGGTGGAGTCTTTTTCGCCAATTCAATTATTTCTGGAGCGTCAGAAGAGGGCTCTTCTGGATCAGCTGATGAAGATGGTGGTTCGGTTGAAGGCGCCTCACTTGGTGGTTCTGGGGCAGGTGTTGATGGTTCTTCTGAAGGCGGAGGCGGCGGTGGTTTTGTTGGCGGAGTTTTCTTGGCAAATGATAAATATGGAGAAGCTAGAATGGTTACGAAAAGAAGAGAGAAAACGAGAAAAGTTTTCATTTCACTTTTTTTTCAAATTGAATATGTTTTGATTAAACAATCTACTTTTAAATACAAGTTAGCCATGAGTCAAATGTCCTTTTTATCAATATTGTTTTGATTGCTGACGTAAATGACTTTATGATGTTTTGAATCAAACGTTTTTTGTCAGAACGATAAAAAACAAAAAAATCATACATCAAAAAAACCTGGAAAAATGTTATTCATGCATATCCAAATACTTTTCTGCTCGCATTTTCTGTGTGTAACCTTTTTAAACAAAACACTTCATGCTTCGTTTATTTTTTGTTCAAAATGAGTTAATATGAGATTATAATATTTCTTTTATTCAATACATAAACCATGTGAGAGATTAGTTGAAAGTTTCTTCACACGCTAAAGATTTTTCTCACATTAATCAGCTACTTTTTTCTCTACTATTTTTCAGATCTGAATTATATATAAAATATTTGAAACTACAAGAATGAGTAAAAAAACGAGTGCGAATAACAACAATAACTCTTCTTCTACAAATGCAAATACGAATTCTAATTCTAATAACAACAATAATTTTAATCTGGTTGGGGGAGGAGGAGCGGCTTCTTGTGCTCCACAACGCGGCTCATTATCATTGAATGTTGGATCGACATTGAGCCGCTCATTTTCAAGGTCGAGTTTTATGATGAGAGCGAAATTGTCGAGCACATCAAGTTCGAATAGTGGAGCGAATGGTAAAAATCATACAATGATTGAAGCAATTCGGGTGAGACTTTTTTCGGATTTAGGAAACATTACTTGGATCATATGTTTTTTATTAGTAGGTCATGAAAAAGTTCACGTGGTTGATAACCTTCAATAAATAAAGAAAAACAACCGTGACAACAAGGAAGTAAAGGTTAATGATTTTATTATTGATTTAATGAAGTTATTAGAAGACGAAACTGTATATCTACTTTTCATAAATTTTTGAACACTTTATAGATTTTCGAGCTTATAATCAGTACACTTCAAAACATGTATCTCCAACTTTTTAGAAAATTGACTGCGTAAATTTTTTGAATATTCGAAAATCTTCTTTACTAGGTCGTAAAGGTTCAGGAAGTTAGGAGAGCTGGAGCTAAATTACTTTTGCTAATTAAAGTTCGATTGCTCAAAGTTCGATTGCTTATATTGCTCAAGATTTTTCTAGCAAAACATCTATATTTCGGAAATTTTCAAAATAAGATTTAAAAACTGAAAAATTATCACAATTAGTGTAAAAACAAGTGTAGTCTACTTCCCAAGTAATTTTTTCTGGTGGGCCTAAAATCTAATAAGTTCGATAGACTTTGAGATTTAGAGAAAAATAGTTTAGATTCACTCCTAAAAGTCTCAAAAATTGAGTCCTAGAGACATTGTGATATACCATTATTTTTACCTAGAAAAAATCACTCATAAGTGCAAAAATTCTGGGTTTATTTATTTAAGCTTTCCCTGCCTTATAATTTCCAAAATTTACGATCGCGATATTTAAACAAAATTAATTTCAACTATTCCTAGGAATTTTTCTTCGGAAAAATTTAGTTTTCCCACGTTTCTTTATATTTTCCCCTCTTTTTTATTGTTTTTTTGTCTCAAAATTTATTTATGAAAATACGGAACCCTTGGAGACAAATCTAAATTATTTGTGACAATCAATCATAAATTATGAAAAAGAAAGTCAGCTTTGAACTCTTATTGTGAACTTTATCTGCAAGTAAAAATCACGCTTTTTACTAGAAAAAAATGAATTCAAAATTAATTGTGAATAATCTCACTATGCATCATAGTTCATGCAAATCATATTTGTTGTTTTCACCATTTTTCAAGCTCCGAAAATTTTTCGAATGAGGGATTTTCAATAAAAACTTTTCATTTTTCATTTCCATCCGAATTCGGTTGACAAAATTTGTTCTAAAAAATAAAAATATGTATATTCCAATGCCAAAAGTAAGTTTGCTTCCGGAGGGCGCCGAAAAATTGCAAAGCGATGAAAAAATGATAGGAAAAATCAACAGGAAATATGATTTTTGTGCTATATTTTTGCTTTTTTTTTGGAAAATTTCAGAGTTTTCAAGAAAAAACTGAATAAAAGTTCATGCTCAGCTCAGAAAAATCCTTTTTCCTCTCACAAAAACCTCCACTTAATCGTCTTGTCGAGCAGCACACGGCGATTTAGAGCCAAAAATATTTCTTTTTTCATATTTTTTTGAAGAAAGAAAAAGTACCCAACCTAAAATTACTCACATTTTTTTCGAGACATTTTTTTTTGACTAAAATTTCCAAAAAAACATTCCAGCAAGCAAGAAAATCCTGTATAATTCAATTATTTTTTCCGGCTTGTTGTGTTTTTTGTCTTTTTTGCGCCAAAAAAATTGTCAAAAAAAACATGTCAGTTTTGTTTATTCATTTTATATTCGGCCCTCGATTTTTTTTGTATTTTTGTTTTTTTCTAGACAAAACAAAAACGATAAATAAAAATAATTCTTTGAGATATGCCCTTGGATGTTCCTAGTAGGTTACGACTTCCAAATGTTAGACGAAGATTATCACATTTTATGCTTGAAGAGGTTTGTTTTTTATTGATTGTAGTTTGGATTTTTGAGCTTCCGCTAACACAGAAAGTTAGAATTTTTGAAGAAGTTTTTGAAATCAGTTCCAGAAACTGAAGAATATCATTTTGAATTTCAGTAAGATATATATATAAAATTGAAATTCCATATTTTCAATGAAGTCAAAACTTTTTCTTTCAAAATTTCTGACATTCAACATAATTTCAAAAAGCCACAATTTTATGTTTCTAAATTTTTAGCAATAAATTTCGGATAGTTTTTGACTAACGAATTCATATTTCGCCGTGCAAAACTATTTTCAAAATTCAATTATAAATTAAATTTACTAATATAATTTATGTAATCAAACCTCCTGCACTTCTGAAATTCAGTTATCAGGAAACATACTCATGTTCTAAGTGAGTTAGAACTTCAAAGATATGAGATTTATTTAAAAATCATGACTCTTCACAACTTATAAAAATGTAACTATAAAAAATGTGGACCTAACATCTCTCGAAAAATCTATTTTGAAATTGAGCTATGCCAAAAATTCTACCAACTCCTTTGACATTAAAAAAATCCTAGCACACATAAAAACTTCGAAAGCCACAAAGATCCGGCATAATAACATAAAGTATAAAATTTCATACGAGCACTCTGTCATTCTTTTTTTTTTGGCTTATTTGCCCTCATTTTTTTGGAAAAAGGAATTGATTTTCGTTTCGTCCTTTGTATTCATTCATTTATTCACTCATTCATAAAATTCAATTCCTCCTCTCCTATTTTCTAAAAAAACATGGTTAATGGATGTTTTGCGTCTCCTCGAAGCCTTCACGGATCTTTCAAAAAGGTGGGCGGTGCAATTAGTACAAGTCTCTAATTACATCCAAAGGATATCAGTTCAGTTTCAACAAAAAACGTTTTTCGTTTTTCTTTAAAAAATATCGAATATTCTGACATGTTCCTGACTTTTGCTTCCTTCTCCAGAAAAAAAGTGCAAAAATTCATGTATCTATGCAAAAAAGCGAACACACTCTATGATCTCTATCACTCAGAGCTCATTTTACCTTATTATTATTATCAGCAAAATTTAGCGCCGCCCATTTTTCTATTATCCTCCACCTGATATTAAATATCTGTGAAAAACAGCAGCGAACTGAAGAAAACTCTCAAAATTCCGTTTTCCCCTCACGACTTGTTTATTTTGTCGCTTCGCGACTCGACAGCATTGGTAGGGCTCCCCTTTACAACTATCTATACAATATTTAAAAAAAAGGGTTTTCAGCTGAAGCTTCATTCTGATCGTGGCGACAGTAATTCACCAAATGGTCTTGCAGATCCACTATTATCAAATCCACTATTAGAAGGATATTCTGAAGAAGAATTGAGCGAATACCGCCAAGTTTTCAATATGTTTGATGCAGGTGAGCAGGTGTAACATATATATGATATGTAATATTAGTCAACTTATAATTACATATTTATTCATATGTTTTCCCCGAAATATCTATTATAAGTTTTTCCCTTCTGAATAGCTTGTTTTTTTTCGAGAATATGTAATAACAAGAATATTAATGATGTTATTGTTATTTTAGATAGAAGCGGAGCTATTGCAATTGACGAATTAGAAGCGGCTATCAAAAATTTGGGCTTGGAGCAAACTAGAGACGAACTCGATAAAATAATCGACGAGGTTGATCAACGCGGAAATCATCAAATCGATTTTGACGAATTTTGTGTGGTAATGCGAAGATTGACTATGAAGAAAAGCACGTGGAATGAAGTTATCAAGGAGTGTTTTACTGTTTTTGATCGATCGGAAAATGGTGGAATTACGAAAAAAGATTTTCGATATATTCTAAGAGAGTTGGGAGATATAACTGACAATCAGATCATTGATGAGATTTTCAATGAGGCTGATGTTGATGGAAATGGTGTGATAGATTATGACGAGTTCACCTATATGGTTAAAAATTACATGACCGATGATGATATTGCTTGATTTCATGTGACCAATAAATAAAAATAAATCCCAAAAACATACTTCATTTGTTTGCTATCTAATTGCCAGCGCCTTTCACGACCTTTTGCAATTTGTTCAATTTGTCCTCGTTATCCATTTGAATCATAACTGATTTGTGACCATCTTCTAAAACTGTTCTTTTATCTGCTTCAACCGGTTTTGGATGAGCAGCATTTCCCTTGAGAGCGCTTGTCTGAAAAATGATGAATAAAAGAAGACGTCGTGTCAATAGACAAAAAAAGAAAACCCTCACCGATGGTTTGTTGGGAATTTTTTGCTCCATTTTCTTCATAATTTCACGAACATCGGGAGCCACCATAACAGAAGCATTGTGCTCTTCGTTCAATTCAGCCTGAAAAATAATAAAATAATCGGGTGATTCAGGTGGAAAAAGAACGTTTTTTTTTTACAAAAAATTTCGATTCAGCAAATTTTAAATGGTTTTTTTCCACACAAAAATGAAAAATATCTCGCAGCGAATTGTTTCAATGAAAAAATGTCAAAAAATAGGAAAAAAATATAGTTTATCGACATTTGCTGAATCGAAATGTTTTTTTTTTTTGAACTCAGCAAATCGCTGCGTACATGACTGTACAAATTTCGTTGATACTTTGTACGAAAACGGGGAAGAGAGAATTGCACATAAGAAACATCCGTTTATCTACAAAGTAGCTACAGAACAGCATCGGCGTAGCTACGGATTCAAAAATAATATAGAGCGGTCACTTCACTTCATTTCTGTCCGCGAATTGTGTAGCTACAGCGGAGATACGCTGAAAATCAGCAAATCATTGAATTTTTCATGTTTCATTGAGTTCTGCTTATTCCATTTCTGTTTCTATAGATTTCTGAAGGCTTTCTGGGTCTCACGACAATTTTCCAGCTATTTTTCAGATTTTAACAACAAAATCTTACCCAAACCCATTTTCCATCGATTTTTGAGAAAAAATCCATATCCGATGTTTCCTATGAAAAAGTCGCTTCAAATGAACCAATCATTGTCGACTCTGAGAACTCAAAATTCCAACGAAACAGTGTTTCTCTAGACCCACATTTCTTCGATAATCCTCGGATTTTCCGTTGGAAGCGGATAATTCCAGCCTTGTAGAACATTAAAATTCAATTTTTGAATGAAATTCACCGATCTGAAACCTGAACTCAAAATTCCATCGTGTTGCGCTAAACAGCGGGCAAGCGGAGTGTCGTTCAAACAATAACTCAGCAAAAAACGTCGCGTACATGAACGGTTTTATCGGCGAAAATAGCTACACCGCAGCTAATCCTCGAGATTTTCGCGTTGGAAGCGGCTACTTTTTCTCATTTTTGTTTTTGTTTTTCCAGACCTAAATTCTTGTGAAAATCAGGCCAACAGTGAACTTACAATTTTCGGGAAAAAAAGTGTAGGTACAGCGTTCATCCGCTGTATTGACACTTCTTCAATTTGTACAGTCAGTCTACGAAGTCAATTGCTGAGTATAGTTTATCGACATTTGCTGAATCGAAATGTTTTTTTTTGAAAAAAAAAAACGTTTTTTTTTCGTCAAGTAACGTGTTTGGTGCAACAGTGTTTGCACACATCCACTCCTACAGTAACCCCAGTTTTAATTTAATTTTTATTTTTTCCATAAAAATGTTCTTTTGAACTTAAAAAGCTTTAAATGTAGCTTCTCGATGTGTTCAAGTTTTAACTAACCATTGCAGTTTTCTTAGCTTCTTCTGTGATTGCTCTTTCAACAACAACAGTCGCCAAACCTTTTTCTTTCAATCCTTTTATAAGCAAAGTTTTGCACGCTGTGTTATCCTGAACTTTTGTTCCATCAACATCAATGATTCGATCTGAAACATTGAAAAGACCACCAACGATTGAATCTGCAAAATGTTCATGAGTTCTCAAGGTCAAAATTTTATAAGAAAACATACTATCTTCAACTTTCTGCACATAAATCATTCGATAAATATTTTTGATTCCAAGCCCAAATTTGAGACCAGGTTTCATTGGAACTTTAACAAGAATATATTCGAATCCACCTTTTCTTTCTTCTACGTTTTTCTCGCGATCTGATGGTAATAGATCGAGTGGAACTTCGTCGGGATCTGCATTTTTAGTATGTCCACCTTCTGGAGCACTTTCCGTTACTGTGCCTAAAAATTATTGACTGATATTCCTTATTTTTGAATCTAACTAACCCATTGTTGCTTTTGGCTGTTCATCCATGATTGCTATAATATATCACCGTTTTACTATTTTTAAAAATTCCAAAATGGTAGATTTCTTTCCAAAAAATATTCGGAAAAATAAATACGTTTAGGGTCACGGGGTTTTTCAAAATTAAAAAATCGTAGATCAACATTTTTTCGAAAAGTGCGGGAAACGTTTAGTGTGAAAAAGCGCAGACTTTTATCAAATTAGTTAGTTGGCAACCTTTGAGAGTTTTTGTCGCCCTGCATTATTTTTTCTGATGTCTCGATTTGCTGGAAAAGTTGCGATTATAACCGGTTAGTTGTAGAGTTAAAGCCTAGAGTTAAATTTTCGAAAATTTTCCAGGTTCATCGAGTGGAATCGGTCGAGCAACGGCTGTTCTTTTGGGGAAAGAGGGCGCGAAGGTTACAATAACTGGAAGAAATCAGAAAAGACTTGAGGACACTGCGCAAACTTTGAAGAAATCAGGAGTTGATGTGAATCTTGTAGCCGGAGATATAACAAAAACTGCTTGTCAGGAAACATTGGTGGAATCGTCATTGAAAAAATTCGGAAAAATCAACATTCTTGTCAATAATGTGGGTGCTGCTTTCAACGATCCAGATCTAACAAAAACTGGAATCGATACGGGAGTTGATATTCTACGAAAAACTCTGGATATAAATGTTATCTCAATGGTGGAAACTATTCAAAAATGTAAGCCTCATTTGATTAAAACTCAAGGCGAAATTATAAATGTGTCAACAATTGCATCACAACAATCATCGGTGAGATCTACAGAATCATTTCAACAAATTTCGAAACTTTTTTAGTTCATCCATTATACTTATTACGGAATGGCTAAATCAGCAGTAGATCAATTGACTCGATGCACTTCTCTTGAATTGATTAAACATGGTGTTCGAATGAATTCAGTGAGTCCAGGATTTGTTGACACACCATTTTTAAATGCTGTCGGATTACCTGAAAATGCCGCAAAAAAGGTAGCCGAATATTATGCAAATAATCGAGATTGTATACCAAGCGGAGTGGCTGGAAAATCTGAAGATATTGCAAAATGCATCGCTTTTCTAGCTGATCGCAATTCTTCTTCTTATATTGTCGGACAAACAATTGTAATTGATGGTGGAACTTCTCTAGTTGTCGCAATGTCAACTCACAGTTTACCAAAAATTTTAGATTCGTGAGCGGTTATTATTTATTTTGGAAATAAACAAAATGAACAAACTCTTTTGTATTCAGTGTCATTCGAATTCGAAAACGATTCATTTTTCCTTCGGAAGGAATCCTTCCAAACGAATTTGTATGCGCAATAATTTTATTTTCATTTCTAACGTGAACGCCTGATTCGTGGAATTTTGTGCTGACGTTGCAGTTTCAGTCTATTTTTTGTTCTTTCAAATCCAAAAAATCCTATTCAGATACGCTTTTCTAACGAGTTGTATACGAAATGTCTCGTTTTGCTGGAAAAGTTGCAATCGTCACTGGTATGTCTCTAAATACAATTATCAGATATTTTTGAATGCTCAATTTCTCCAGGTTCTTCGAGTGGAATTGGTCGAGCTACGGCTATTCTTTTGGGAAAGGATGGCGCAAAAGTTACGATAACTGGAAGAAATCAGAAAAGACTTGAGGAAACTGCGCAAACTTTGACGAAATCTGGAGTTGAGGTGAATATTGTAGCCGGAGATATAACAAAAAGCGAATGCCAAGATACATTGGTGGAATCAACGTTGAAGAAGTTTGGGAAAATTGATATACTTGTGAATAATGCGGGAGCGTCGTTCGCAGATCCAGATCCAACTAAAACTGGAATCAATACTGGAGTTGATATCCTTCAAAAAACACTAGATGTTAATGTTTTGTCGGTGGTACAACTTATTCAAAAATGTAAACCACATTTGATAAAATCTCAAGGAGAGATTGTGAATGTTTCAACAATCGCATCACAAAAAACATCTGTAAGATCTATAGAATAAAAAAATAAATAAGTACAAAAAAATTGCAGGTCATCCACCTTACATACTATGGAATGGCAAAAGCCGCGATCGATCAATTGACTCGATGCACTTCTCTTGAATTAATTGAACATGGTGTTCGAATGAATTCAGTTAGTCCAGGATTCATCGACACACCGTTTTTAAACGCTGGTGGATTGGATGAAACTTCAGCGAAAAAAGTGGCCGAATATTATGCAAGTAATCGCGATTGCATTCCAAGCGGACGAGCTGGAACATCTGAAGATGTTGCAAAATGTATCGCTTTTCTAGCTGATCGCGAAGCTTCTTCTTATATCGTTGGTCAATCAATCGTCATCGATGGTGGTGCTTCGCTAGTTGTTACAATGGCTAGTCAAAAATTGGCAAAAATGCTAGGCTGATGAATTTATTAATTAAAAATCGACAACATCAATAAATTCTTCTGTAAGTAGCTGTATAAGATTCAGTATCATAAGCAGTTTCTGCGCGGATTTTCATAATCATTGTGTTATAATCAGGAAGCTCCAATTGTCTCTCGAATTCTCTGATCTCCAAATCATTACGATTTCCAACATCAAAACTTCTTCTCATGAATTGTTTGAGATGGAATGTCATTTTTCCATCCTTCACTTGTCCTTGTTCCATCATTGACCATCCTTGACTCGAAGTTGTCAAATAAGCAACGTGAACACGTGGATCGCGCCGAGTTGCGTTTTTGACTGGCATAAATCCATAATCATGTCGAACAACATTTCCATTCTCATAGTAGGTATGTCTAAACTCCAATTTTTTTCTTAAATTTCAATATTGGAAAAAATATATGCTCACGTAACGTTAACGGCTCTTGCTCCGAACTTTGGAATCGGATTGATCGCATAATCGATTTGTGTTGGTGGCGGTAAATCTCGCTGTCTTCCATTTGACCCCTGAAGTGACCAAAGCCCAATGAATCTATCGATTGGCCTTAAATCCCAAGGCATCTTTGACCTGTCATACTCTAAAATTCATTTTTTTCTCATGCATAATAAATCAAGTGCACTTTTTTCTTCTTCTTCAAAAATATGTCATTTTCTTGATCTGATCACTATCGATTTTTTTATTCAACGAAAAAGGTAAATAGACAAGTGACTTACTATCCTCATATCTAGCAATCACAAAAGTTAGCACTAAAATAAAAGCGATAAGACGTGAGATCATCTGGAAAGTGAAAGATCAATTAGAGGAAGTAAATAAGTATTTTCAAAATAAGTAAACGAAAAAACGATGAAACAAAGAAGAAAAAGGACGACGGTGTAGAAAATAGGCTATTATCAATGCTTGCCATTCCGACGCCCTTCTTCACATTCACTTCACACAAACTGGTTCCATAACAACACTTTCTTTCGCGTCTTCCTTTTGCCAAATGTTTTTTCTTCTTTCCTTTTAAGAAGATCAAGCTGTTCTAATCAGTACATATTACATAATATCTAATCAGTTGTGTTCCATCAATCATAATAATCTCAACAATCTTTGATGATTCGAGATTTTCTCACATACTTTTTTTCTAAGAATCCAGAATCCATAAATAAATGAATAAGTATGTTTTGTTTCCCCGAAGAAAAACTGTTTTCCCAGATTTATTCTTCTTCTAATTCCAGATTTAATCTCTTCTAATCTCTTAGGAGAGAAAAAGAAAATTGAGCAAAATTTATTGACAAAAGGCATCACGAACTTGTTGAACAACATGATTTACATCAAAACTATTCGCATTTACAACCAAAATTTGGTTTTTCTCCTCATCGTTTGGCATTTCTAGAGTGTTCAATTGACTATCGAGAAGTTTTGGTGACATAAAATGACCAGGTCTATGAGAAACACGATTGATTAGTACATCCCTGGAAAAAAATAAGAGGAGGATAATAAAAAATGTGTGAAATCCCTCAACAAAAAGATAGCATAGAAAAGTGAAGAGAATAAAATAAAATAAGAAAAGAATTTTGAATCGGTTTGCTCGTCCGTCAGCCCGTCTAAAACGGAAATTCAAACGGAAGTGATGAGAAAAAGAGTTGTTGCCAAAAAAGCCGAAAAAGAGGATGAACTTGCCTATCCAATTGAAGGAGAACAAATTTCGTCAACAAATTGCCCTTCGATAAAATTTTTCGATATGAAGATTTGAGAGCCGAGCAAGCAATCACCGATTTTGGATTGGATTGCGCAAAAGAATTGATAGTTTCGAGCCAAGGAATACGATCAACATCAGTTAATGGAATACCTAAACGCAACAAAAAATAGAGAATCAATTAAAATTTCACAGATAATTTCGCTGTCAACTAACCATTCGTCATTTTTTCAATATTCTCTTTTGGATGAAAACTATCGCCATCTTTGAACAACCAACCAAGTTCGTCGGCGAGTGCTTGACCTACAGTACTTTTCCCGCATCCGGATACACCCATAACAATGATTATTGAGATCTGAATATGGTTTTTTTATTTCTAAAACTTTTTTTTCAAATAAATTCTTACGTCACTCATTTTATTTTGTGGTTGATTTGAGTTCTGAGAACGGCGGAAGATAAGAAAATCTAGCGATTGATGCGTATAATGGGAGAATCGATACTGATCGAATAATTTGTCTAATAATTGGTCTTGTTTTATAATATCCTACAGGCCTTGTAGAGTAGATAATATAACATCCAATCGCAAAAAGACTGAAAACTTCTGTTTTTTGAAAGAAACTTTGGAAAGTTGATCAAACCTGGCGGTTCCTATAATCCTACAAGACTGACAGTCTTCTTCGTTTTTTGTTCCAGTTGCCGCCAACCTCAAATTATCCGACATGATTATTGCGCGAAAGTGCAAAAAAATTTTTTTGGAAATAAATTATTATCCGAGAGAACTACAAATCCTTGCGAGTCGAGCAAACGCGCTCCACCGAAAACATTTGTAGTTCGCACGGAGAACGCTTTTTTGGTTTCTTTTTTCGCGCTCTCTCATTTTTTTCTCAAGTTTTTCTTTGAAAATTGCAAGTTTTAAAAATAAAATATTCAGAAATATAAGAAAAACTCACCGATCAGAAAAACAAATGAACTTTATCTGCCTTCCATTTTGTCTGTTATCTATTTTGAAATGAACTGATCTCTGATTTCACTTTTTCTCTGTTTTTGTGATTGTCGAAAAAAATCAAAACCACTCTCTTTTAACATGAATAAGTAGGTAAATGGTGATTGAATGGGAATGACAAGTTGCGCGGCAATTAATTGGGGTTGAGAAGTTTTTCGTTTTCTATATATTTTTTGTGTTAGTTCTATAGAAAAATATATATATATATATTCTTTCAGTATTGAATTTCAATAGTTTTCTCACCACTTGTACTTGTCAGATTCAGAAATATCTAATAGTTACTCTTGAAAAAACATTTATTTTCTTCTTCCAATCTTTTGTTTGGAATCATAAAAAAATCTTGATAACCAGTGACCTTGCACATAGTTTTCCCTCATTACTACAATTTCTCCAAAACAACATATATCGAAGTAATTACTATATTCACCACCGTGGCCATTCTAGTAAAAAGAGAAGAGGAAGAGAGTAACAAACAAAAAGGTCGTATTTGTTTTTGTCTCCCTCACCAACCACCAAAGGTACCCCCTTCTCTTTTTCCACAGTACGCACATTCATTCATTCATTCACATACGCACACTCATACACATACAACAAGGCGATTATCGATTTTTTAGACACACCGTCAATATATAGGTGAGAGGGAAGAAGAAAACGAGGCACACAGTTCGGTGGGAACGTTTTTTTCTTCTTCATTTTTTGTTAGTTTCCTAAAATTTTTGTGCACTATTCTATTTCTGTCCATATCCCCCTTTTCCAACAATTTTCTCATTTTTTCATTCAATAAATCATATACGCACACACACACACGAACATTAATCCTTTTTCAACCAAGAGGAGTTTTTTGTTGTTTTTTTTTTCGCGGCCGAATTTAAATATATGACTGACTGACTGTGAAAATGTTTTTTATGGAAATTTCTTTCTAGTTGACGACTTACTGAAAGTCATTGATTGTTTTTCATCTTTTATTTTTTCTCTTTTTTCAAAAAAAAAACAAGAGAAAAGCTAGGTTAAATAATTTGTTGCATAAGAAATCGGTTGAGCGTGAAATTTTTAAGCTCACTTCTCGTCACATAGGTCAATTTTTCTTCGTTTAGAAGTGGAAATATTTATATTATTATTGTCACTTTCAAAAAAAAGTATTGCCGACAATAAATACGCCACTTTTTTGCTTTGAACAAACATTCTATCGTTCTTTTTTTTGAAGAAAAAACGATCGAACAAGCGAAATTATTATTCATGACTCATCTAATAATATATGAGAAGCGTTAATAGTTTTTTGTTTCTCTTCGTTTTTGCAGCTGCTTTTTTCTTATCATCCTAATCAATATTGTTTTTTTTTGCAGAAAACCAAAATCTAATTAATAACAACTTGATAAATTTGGGTGAAAAATACCTGAAAGAATGCCGTCGTTTTTCTGTCTTCCGATGGCTTGTAGTCGACAAATCGATGTTTTGGATCGAAGTCAGTCGAATTTACAAAGTGTTCCACATGATATTGATCGATTTCGAGGATTGGAAGAATTATTATTAGCAATGAATAATATTAAAGATCTTCCAAAACAAGTATTTCGATTACATCGACTACGAATTCTTGATGTTTCGGATAATGAATTGGCTGTTTTACCTCCAGAAATTGGAAATTTAACGTTGCTCAATGAATTGAATCTTAATCGAAATGCTATTACTGATATTCCCGAGCAGCTGAAAAATTGCAAACAATTGATTAACTTGAATTTGAATGGTAATCCATTTACTCGACTTCCTGAAAGTATTTGTGAATGTACATCAATTGTTACGCTATCTTTAAATGATACAACTCTCACAGCTTTGCCAGCAAATCTTGGAGAATTGGTTAATCTACGAGTTTTAGAGGTAATTATTTAAAAAAAAACGAACATTTCCCTCACTTTCAAATTGTTCTAGGCTCGCGAAAATCATCTTCGTATGGTTCCATCATCGATTGTTAATTTGCATCATTTGGAAGAGCTCGATTTGGGCCAAAATGATATTGAAGAATTGCCACGCGATTTTGGAAAAATGACGAATTTACGCGAACTTTTTATTGATATGAATGGATTGATGCAATTGCCTGATAGTATTTCGGATTGTAAGAAATTGGATTTGTTGGGTGAGTTTTATTTTTGAGAATTTCAAGTTTTCAAAACTCAATAAAATCGAAAAAAGAAAGTTCATGTTTTTTTTTTCGAATTTTGGAATAAAACGTTTTTAGGAAAATTAAAAAAAAAAGTTACAGTATCTCCCGGGTTTCCGTATAATGAATAAAGTTTCGATTCACATCAGGGACTACGAATAATTTTTTAGGTTATTTATTTTGTTCTTATTAGAGAACATTTCAAAACTCTAATCTACTTATATATTATTTCCCGAGGTGTCCTTCCGCGGTGCAAAAAGAATGAACACGTTTTTATTCAGAAAAAAATCAAGGTCACGGACCTTATCTGATCAATCATTTTTAATATTTAGAGAGGATTATTTTAATCATTTCTTAATGTTTCCTTATTCCAAAGTAGTTGATGTACCAATTTATGAGCGTGAGTCAGGTTACTGTAGACTTTTATATCAGTATTCGAAGTTTCAGATATTGAATTACTTTCTCGATTAAAAGAAGATAATAGTTATCTTTGATATGAATTCGTAATCCTAATGTGAGTTTTATTATAGTATGATTTTAGTTTTGTATAGTTTTAGGCATACTTGAAGTTGTAACTTCCAAATTCTCCCGATTTTTTCCATCTGAAACATTTCTTTCTTGCATCAAAAGCTTCAAAAGTTTTTTTTAAGAACCAGAATGGTTTCCAAAAATCACATATACCTGATTTTAGAATAAAACAATTTACTTACTCATCAAAATTTTGAAACTTTTTATGAATTTTGAGTCTATAAACTTGAAAAATCCATTTTCAGCCCAATTTTTCAAAAAAATAGTTGGCGATAGATTTCTCTGCGCAGAAAAAATTGGAGCTAGATTATCTATGGTCATTTTTAGAAAAGCTAATGTACACTGAAAGCTAGAGGACATATATTTTTTTGAAAGTCATATTTCTATGGTTCACTTAAAAATTGGCACTTTGTGAAATTGATCTCAAAGTTTAAATTTTATGGGTCGAAATTTTTGTCCGATCTACAGTTCTGAAGTTTCAATCATCTAGATTTTTTGATAACTTGGCATTCTCAAACAGTGAGCCTACATTAATCATAATACAAAGAAATGAAGTTTTGTGAACAAGAAAAGTGTATACTTGAATCATATCTGAAGTTCTAGAATCAACATTTTTTGAAGTTTATTGGAACCTAAGCATAAATAAAATGTTCACTTTCATTTTTTTTGTCAGTTTAAGTTTCATAGTCAAATATTTCAAGTCTTTTCTCGATGTTTTTCTTCTCCTAATCGGACTATGAGAAAAAGAAAAAGTAACCAAGTCAACCTACTGTAGATAATTTAAAAAGCTGCAGTTTTCAGAAATTGGCTAATTAATTTGACCAGAAGAAAAATTATTTAACTAAATTGATAATCTTGAGTTTTGATGTGTTTTTCTGGTTCTTTTATAATCTATTTAAAATAAGAAGCTTCTCTAGATTTCAGTGTTTTTGACAATGTTTCATGTTGCGGATCAGATTAAAAAATTTAATGCTTTTTTTGGATTTTTATTATCAAACTAATTCAAAATAAGAAAAATCAACTGATGTGAACACACCTCAGCCAAAATCGTGGTTTCCACAATAAAAAAATGTACGCTGACTTTTTACAGTACAAAAATTATGAATTTTTCAGTTTTTGTCCTCTGAAAATTAGAATTTTTCAATTTTTGACCTCTAAAAGCTGAAATTCAGATTTTTCCAAAAATTGTACTCTGGTCAGCCACGGCTTGGCCGAGGTGTGGATGTGAATAAAAAATCGGATCATAGAACTTTTTTCAAATTAAAATGTAGTTTCCAGAAAAATCAAAACACATTTTTATCTCCTATTTCTTTTAAAATGGCTATATTCTGAAAAGTTCGGGAAAACAGGAAATGAAAGCTGAAACAAATAACTAAATAGCCGTAAAAACACCTCAAAACTCATTTCCAACTGGTGAGCACAGCATTTCGTGACCATATTCCAATCCTAAACGTGTATACTGTTTTCGAGAATCGAATCATTAAAAAATATCACATCTACTGATCACTACGCGCGAAGCCGGAGTTTTTTCTTTAATCTTCGGTATTTGTGAAAAAAAATTTCGTTTTCGATTTTTTTAGAGAATACTAACATTCAATTATTGCTGTGAGGATTTTGAGATTTGTTCGTAACTACTATATTTTGTAAGGCTGGATTGACTCAAAAATTGTCAACTGAAATTAATAAAATCAAATTTCGGAAATCGCAAGGTATGAACACATGAACAAGCCGAAGAAATTACAAGGGTTAAATATCAAATGGTTATATGCCAGAGGTTGTACATATGACCCTAAATTTTTGATTATTTTATGTTTTTTTTTTCATTAAAATATTCTAAAAAAATGCTAGGAGTGTGACAAGGCAGCCGAAGGCTGCCTGTAACGGTTCGCAGCCGCAGGCTGCGTAACACAAGAATTTTGCCGCCGGAGGCGGCTATAAATTCTTGTATATTTTATTCCACACAAATGAGCCATTTCAAACAAAGCTCGATTAATTGAAAATAAAATTCACGTGAACGTGACCCCGTTCTCCACATCATTATAGATGGCTCATTATAAATAAATCCCTCATTTCTTAAAAACCCACCAACTCTCAAATTTCTAGATGTCTCCGAAAATCAAATCCAAGTTCTTCCACACGAAATCGGCAACATGGAAAGTCTATCCGATTTGAATATCTCGCAAAACGTCATTCAAGAATTGCCCACCTCAATTGGCCGTCTTCGAAAATTGACAATGTTGAAAGCGGATCGCAATTCAATTCATACACTAACTCCCGAAATTGGAAAATGCGAATCATTGACAGAATTGTATTTGACTAACAATTTATTATCGGTGAGTTGGCAACACAAAAAAAAGAACGCAGCTGGACTTTTTTCAATAAAAAAATATATAAACATATGGGTTGCTATTTATTGATCAATTTTTGTGTTATTGCAGGACATTCCAACTTCGATTGGAGATTTGAAGAAACTAACAACTTTGAATGTAGATAGAAATCAATTGACAGATTTGCCGGATACTGTAAGTGTTGACTTAAATAATTGAAGGAATAGTTCGATAAAATAATTATTTTGTAGATCGGAGGCTGTCACCAATTATCTGTTTTATCTGCTCGTCAAAATTCCCTCATCGAATTGCCAATGTCAATCGGAAAATGTGAAAATCTCACAGTTCTCGATGTCGCTGCCAACAAACTATCAAATCTTCCATTCACCATCAATGTTCTCTATAAACTTCAAGCTCTTTGGCTCAGCGAAAACCAAACGCAATCAATTTTGAAGTTGACACAAGAAAGAGACAACAGAACAGGAATCAAAGTTTTGACTTGTTATTTGCTGCCACAATATAATGCAGCATTGGATGGAAACGGGGATAATGAGGATAGAAGTGGATCAAATGCGGCAAATCGATCATTTTTGGGCGGTCCAAAAGTTCATTTTCATGATCAGGATAGCACTTTGGAAGAGGATAAGATTCAATTGGGACAATTTGAAAGACACAATACACCACATCCGAAAAATCCAAAGATTAAAAAGTCGTCGATTGATGGACATGTTATCCCGCATGATGTGAGTTTTTTGTTTTCGAGAAATTGGGATTTTCAAATTTTCAAAAAAGTTTTTGATATATTTTAATCAAATTTTTGAAATTATTCGAATTAGTTTGCTTTTTTTAAATCCCGTTCAGAATTGAAAATACCTTGAATTTGACTTTTGAAACAATGTGATATTTTTTCAGACTGAACCACAGCCTCGTCAATTCTCTCTAAATCATCAAAAATCTTCAACATCTTCATTTGTTGGATCTTCTTCAATGAATTCAATAAACGTGGCGGATGATATCAGGTTCATAGATTCGTCGTGAGTGTCTTATTCACCTTGTGTTTTATTTTCATCTCACCTTCACCTAATGTTGTGTGGTGTTTTTATTTTCTAAATATCAAAATATTTCTTTTTTCCTAAAAAAACAACCATTTTTTTCCACAGATTCTCAAACGGAAAGCCTGAAAATGCGCGATCTCCTGATTCCGCCTCAGAAGCCCGAAATTCGATATCAAATCTATCACTATCTGCATCGAATCCGAATATGAAGAAAATAGTGATTCGACGAGACTCGAGTGGAATACTCGGGTTGACGTTTGCCGGAGGAACTGAAAATGGACCAGCCCCAGGATCCAAAGGAGATGTTGGACTTTTCGTGACAAAAATCACAGCAGGAAGCGCGGCTGAGAAATATGGATTGCGAGAGGGAGATAAATTGATTAGGTGAGTGATTTTTGGAGAGGGATTGGACATTTTGATGAATTCTTGGGGATGTGTTCTCAGAATTCTTAAGGTAAAGAAGTAAAAAGACAACATTTTAAATCTGAAAAAAAAACAGACATTTTCAAATTCTTTAAACGCAAGATTTGATCTGAAAATTTTGGGAATATCTTTGAAAAATCGAAAATTCGAAACTCACAAAGCAAACAAGATTATCATTATTCATCCAACGAACGTTCAAAAACTGGAAATTATGAGACACAATTAAAAATCCAGATACAACTTTGGATTTAAAACAGAATCGGAAACATAATCAACGTATCCAAAAAATAGAAAAGTTGTGGGAAAAATAAAATAATAAAAACATATCAAAAAGCGAGAGTGAAAAAAATCTTCTTGAAAATATACATTTCGAATTGGTATAACAATTTAACCAGAAATAACAAACATACTACTTCCAAAAAAAAGGCTTGCTAAATTTTGTTCCAAATTTTCTCGAAAAGGTAATTTTCTTATTTCATACACGGTATTTCCAGAGTAAATGACAGAAATGTGGTAAATGCCTCACAAGTCGATGCAATGAGTGCGATCAATTCATCCAGTGATTTGGTGGAACTTGTGGTTTTAAGGCGAACTCCATCACCGGTTCCGAGAAAGGTGTGAGTCCTCTTGGTAATTTTCATCAATATTATCCCAATAATCTTATAGGAATTGATGTTTGGTGGAAGTTCTCAGCAACTTACAGCATCATCTTCAACGGGTTCCTCATCTCCAGAAGCTCAAATCTCTGCCACGGAAACTTTTATTGGCGGCGGAAGTTTGACTAATTACGGACAAACTATACTAACTTAACTACTTAGAATAAATATCCATTTTTTGACTTCCATTTACTAACAAACCTTTTTTTTTGAAATGACTGTGATTTTTCCTGTTTCAATAATTTATCCACTTTCCCCTCATTGTTGTGAATATCTCAGCTTTATCGTTTACACCCCCTTTCATTTAGGAATTTGTTTTCTCTTTTTTCTTGAGTTGTGATTCTGAAAATTAACTTTTACAATTATTTATTAATTTATTCTTTTTCCTTCTTTTTCTTCTATTTTTCTTTAATAACTGTTACTAATCAAAAATAAGTATCAAATCAAAGAATAAACGAATGTATACATTCCGGATCTCGCATGTTTACCAGGAAAAGTTTTATTAGAGCAAGATTTGGCTGGGAGGATCGGATGATCAGAAATTTGTAGTCGATGAGAAGTTTTTGAATGAAGGTGTGAAAGATTTTTTGAGAACTGTGCGTGGGATTGAGGTAGATTCGAAGATTTAATTGACATATGACTAGATCACTTGCCAATTTATCGAGACCTTTTCCAATGTGGAGCTCGTGCATTATGTCTTGCTCATTGAACATACTATCGAACCAAAACATATCGATGACCTGTAAGGTTTTGTTTATGAGAAGATAGAGAGATCAGATTAATATCTGACATCGTGGGGCGATTATTTTAAGCTTTACCAGTTTCAGGAACTTAGAGATGGGCCTGTTCTACCATTATCCCACCTTTTTAGCTACGGTTATATTTTTACTAGTTTAAAAATAAAACTCACTGGTTTTTGCAAAACGATTCTTAAAAAATAAGCTGCCCCGACAGAAGTTCCTCCCTCGATATAGCGATTTCTTGTTTTCAAAGCTGGATAGCTTGATGGCATTCCGTTTCCCGAGATTCGATATTTATAAATTTTGCCTGTACCAGTCGTTGATTGCTTTTTCTCATCTGCCTTTATCATTTCAATATTTGGATTCTTTTTTTGAAGTTCCATCTCATTATAATCGATTCCAACACTAACTATTGTCATATTCTTCTCCGGATTTTTAGGCAAAATAAGAAAGTTTTCTCCAATTTGAGTTAGTTTTTGTGTCCATATTTTTTGACACGATTTAGTTGATGATACGAAATTTCGCCAGAATTGTTCATAATCATTGAAATATGGGTGTAGATTTTCTAGATAACATCCATTAAATTTATCGAAAAATGCTTTATTTGAAATTGGTCTAGATGGGAATAGAATTATCATAAAACATAGAAGAATTGAAAAGAAAACGATTAAAATTAATGAGAGTTTTCGGGATATGTTGACAAACATTTTGGAAATTGGAATAAGCATGAAGTTATATGATTTTATCTAAATACGCCCTAATTTTTTGCTGACTGAATTCTTTTTTGAATTTCTTTGAAGAGAAAACAAATATTCCGACTAACATCATAACACATTAGGTTTTAGATAATATTTTTTACTGCAGCAGTTACGTTTGGTTCTCTTCAGACTTAGCAAGCAATAATTATTCTGATTGTATCCAGTTTACCTACAAATTACAAAGAACGTTTTATCTGATATTTCTTAGAATATAAGTTCATTGGACCAATCCTATAATTATCGTCTGCGACTTTTTTGGTCATCTAGAAAAATATGATGAATACATGCGACTTGTTGGCAAACTTGGCGTCACTTTTTTCTTGCAGGAAACTGAAAATTATCAACTTTTTTTCACAAAAAATCTATTTTCGTTACCCATTTCTAGAGCAACATTTCTCAATGAATTATTTGTTGTTATCAAAGTCAAAGTAGAGGCTGAACCATGTTGAGTTACAAGAGCCACGCAAACATAACTCAAAGCTGTAAAAACTGATTTTTAGGTGTTTCATTGGTTTTGAGAACTCACGCATATATTCTTTTGAATAAGAAAAGAAAAATGTTGTAAGATAAATTCCACTTGGCACAGCTATTAGAATAAGATGAACTGCACACTAATGTTCCACATTTATTTTTTTTAACAAAAAATGGCAACCTACGCACCATTGTGAATAAACTGATCAAAAAGTTCCTCTGTAGAGCTAATGTTTTCTTAGATAATGATTTTTTTGATTTTATTCATCCCAATTATTGCAATTACAATTGTGAAATTAGAATATTGAACTGCTAAAATCACAGAAAACACACAAGATCCATAAAAGATTATAACTGTTATGGAATCTGTTCGAGCAAAAATGCACGTGTCACACCAGAGATAAATTGGCATTTTCCCAAACTTCTGAAATTTACATCATTTGTACTTTTTACATTGCAGTAAATTTTGGATTCAACCTTTTCAACATTCAGTTTATATTGAAAGTCATTTGTCAAATATTGTAAATGTGCAATTCCAATTCCAGAAGTTATTATGAAATTGAAATAACAAAAGAACTTGTAATATAACAAACATTTTTTGATAATTCGTTGTTCTTGAGTTGTTACAACATTCATTCGATATTCGAAAAGATCAATTATTGAATAACCAGTTAGAATTATAGAGAAAACTAATAAAATAAACATGAATCTTGGAAAATTAGAAGCAATTCCATTTGCACAAATCGATGTGTAAGGCAAAACTAATGAAAATTGCCACAAAATTGACATATGAATTTCCATGAAAAGACAACAAGTTAAATGGCGAAGAAGAAGTATACGATATTTATCAAAAGCTGTTGGACATTTAAAAATTAGAATATAAAATGTTATAGTGTAAATTGGAATAGATGAAATTGATGCACCATGAGTTAAAATTTCAATATATACAGGTTTATCCAAGCTACAATTTTCATTTAATCCAAACATTTATAGAATAGAGATTATTTTATGAAGTATTCAATTATGTTTTCGTTGAAGTCAGAAGAAAACGCTTATGAGAATTGACGAGATGAGGTAATTACTTGTTTCCGACATAGTTTACGACCAAAAACTAAAAAATGTGAACTTCTATGTAGATTCAGGTTTAAAACTAACTCAATTCATAAGCAACTAATCGTAACGAGTTATTTGTTGTCAGAAGAACCAATGTTGAAAGACTGCCATGTTGGGTTACAAAAGCAGTACATAGATAACTCAAAGCTGTATGAATTTTCGAGAATTTGTCTTATTCACAATGTTTACTTACCCATATACTCATTGGGAATTGTTACGAAAAATGCAAAAAAGAATATTGAACATGGAGCTGCGATGAATACAAAGTGAACAAGATTCATGAAAAATAAACTAATCAAAAAGTTTCGCTGAAGTGCCAATGTCTTTTCAGATAAAGAATTTCGAAGACTTTTCAAACCGGAAACTGATGCATAAGCAGTTCCAAGACAGTATGAAACTGATATAAATACCGTGAAAAAACTCGAAACTAAAAAACAGTAAAGCGATGTTGATTCACGAATTGCGAAAACACAATTATCACACCAGATAAATGTTGGCAGTAGTCCAAGTTCCTAAAAACACAAAAAATCCAATTCGATCTACTGTTTTTTCTTCTTCAAAACCTGCTCAATATATTTTTTATAACTGTGGTCGTTCGTTATATTTGGTAATGAAAAATACGATGTGATAGTACATATTGTAAATGACAAATAACTGGTATATTTCAAATATCGAAGTTTAAATTTTAAACTATCTTGATTTTCAGTTATTACAACTTGCATTCGATAATCAAATAAGTCGAGAATTGAATTGGCTGTTAAAATGATTGAAATACACAAAATGAAAAACATTAATCTTGGATAATCATATCCGATTCCATCTGTACATATCGAAGTGAAAGGAAGTATTACTGTCATTTGCCAGAATAATGACATATGAACTTCCATAAGAAAACAAGCTATCAAATGACGAAGTACAAGAATACGATATTTATCAAAAACTGTTGGACATTTGAAAATTACAATAAAGAATGCAAGCAAATACACTGGTATTGATAGAAACGAAGTTCCATTCGTTATAAGTTCTACAAATAGTGGTTTTTGAGGAGTACACGTTTCATTCAAACCGAACATTTCATCTATGAAATGAGCTTTACCGTTGCGAAGAAAACCGGTGCAATATAATTCTTTCTGTTTTCACTAATCTCTAAAAAAAACCTGCAATTATTACCGATGAGCAAATAATAATTATTTTTGAGAGGAAATTGAAGGAATGTTGTTGATAATATTTTGCTTGTTTTTATAATGCCTAAAAACAGAACATTTGTTCATACCTGAACTGAAATTGTTCGAATTCATTTTCATGTCGAAAGTGATAAGCGTTCAATATAATTAAAAATCCAATACTACTTCCCAGTGTAAGTTGGAAAATCTATTTTGGAATTAATTGAAAATTAATTTTCATCAAAAACAGAAAAACAGATGACGCAACAAAAAGAATGCAGTATTTATCAAATACTGTGGGACATTTGAATATTGCGAGAAAATGTATGGGAATTTATAAAACGATATTCCATTTACGAGTATTTCAACGAACAGTGTTTTTTGGAATACGTGTCGTATTCAACCCAAAAGTCGAAAATAATTATTCGCTATATAACTGATTTAGAGAGATTCGATGCAAGTTTATGTTCAAACTACTCACAGTAATAATTCAAACAACATTTCGAGATGTATTGTTGATTTTCTTACGAAAAATTTTGCCACCAAAAACTGTAAAAAATTCATTTTTATATAGAGAAATGATTGTTTTACTAACAAAGTTTATGAATAACTCTTCGTAGCGAGTTATTAGTTGTTAACAAAGTTACTGTTGAACCACTTCCATGTTGAGTTAAAAGAGCAACACATAAATAACTGAGAGCTGAAATTATCTGAGTTTCTATAAAACTTATGGGACGAAAACTGAACTTACGCATAAAGTCATTTGGAAGTTTCACAAAAAATGCGAATAGAAAAATTGCTGTTGGAAATGCTACAAATGATAAATGAACAGAGTTCATGCAGAATAAACTAATCAGAAAATTTCGTTGAAGTGCCAAGGTTTTTTCGGATAATGAGTTTTTGAGAGAATTCAAACCTGAGATGGATACAAAGGCGGTTCCAAAACAATAAATCACAGAAAGAGTGACTGAAGCGAAACCAGAAATATAAAAAGAAATCACAGACACTGAATCACGAATTGCAAATATACAATTGTCACACCAAATGTATGCCGGTAGAGATCCGAACATCTACATACAAAAATTGATTATCAATATTTTGATAGAATCCTACCTTTTCCATATTTTGTTTATAACTTCTATTTTTTGTTATTGAATGTAAAGAAATATATGAAATGATAAGAGTCAGTATGAAAATTGAATACGTTAAATATTTGAAATACTTTAAACCCTTCTTCATTTTATATTGGTTTTCAGTTGTTACAACTTCCATTCGATAATCGAAAAGATCAAAAACCGAATATGCTGTAATAAGAATGAGAATAATGAGAACAAAAAACATTATTCTAGGAAAATCAAAAGCGATTCCATTTGCACACAATGCAATTGATGGTAGATTAACAGACAATTGCCAGAAAAATCCCATATGAACTTCCATCAAAAAACATGCAATCAAATGACGAAGAAGAAGAATACGATATTTATCGAAAACTGATGGACATTTGAAAATTATAATGAAAAATGCAAGAAAATAAACTGGAATAGATAGAAATGTTATACCATCTGTTATAATTTGCACAAAAAACGGTTTTTCGGGAATACAAGTCTCATTTAAACCAAACATTACAACTTTGGAATAATTTCGAATATAATTGTGTTCAAAGCGGCAGGTGCATTTTTAAACGCTTTTCAATTAGCTATCGATCTCCTCTGAGTTTTTGAAACAACCGAAGTATGTTGAGCTAATCGTTTTTTACAAGAAACTGGAAGAGTCATGAATATCAGATAAAAGTATAAGAAATGAAAGAAATTACCAATTTCGATGGCAACTTTTCTAACAGAATTATTAGTTGTCAGAAGAAGAAATGTTGAACCTGAACCGTGTTGAGTGACCACAGCAACACAGGAATAACTCAAAGCTGGAATTATACGATCATGCTGATTTTTTCCCAATTAGTGATGAATCGGAAAAGCAGAGGAAAATAACAAAAATTACTCACGCATATATTCAATTGGATATGTAACAAAAAATGTGGTTAGATAAATTCCAATGGGTATTGCGATGAATGCAATATGAACAACGCTCTGAATTGTTTTCAAATTATGAATGTGTTATTCAACGCTTTAAATAAGTGAGGTTGTTTCACGTGACAGTTTGGAAATTCTCATTTTTTGAGAAAAACGCTTACCATTAAAAACAAACTGATCAAAAAGTTTCTCTGCATTGCTAACGTTTTTGTAGAAAGAGAATTTTTCATGTTTCTCAGTCCTACAATTGAAATATAAATTGTGGATAATGCATAACCTATAGATAGAAAAACAGTGAGAACACTGAAACTGTAAAATATTATAACTATTGGAGAATCGGCGATTGCAAAAACACAGTTATCACACCACACATATATTGGCATCGTTCCAAATTTCTAAAAAAAAAATGAAAAAAATTAATACATTTTTTTCCACATACGTTCTCCACTTTCTGTTTGTAATTCCAGTCATTTGTGTTGGATTCTAAATGTACAACTCCTAAAGTCGCTGTAATTATGAACGAAAAATAACAAAAGTATTTGTAATACAATACTGTTTTTTTCATACGCCTCTGTTCTTCTGAAGTAACTGCTTCCATACGGTATTCAAAGAGATCAAAAATCGAATAAGCAGTTATTAGGATCGAGAAAATTAATAAAATAAACATTAATCTAGGAAAATCATAAGCAATACCATTTGCACAAATCGCTGTGAAAGGTAAAACTAGAGTCATTTGCCATAAAATTGACATATGAATTTCCATAAACAGACATGACGCTAAATGGCGAAGTAAAAGTATACGATATCTGTCGAAAACAGTAGGACATTTGAAAATGATAATATAAAATGTGATACCATAAATCGGAAGAGAGAATAAAGTTGTTCCATGTGTTATGTAATTAACAAATTCTGGTTTTTCGGGGGTACAGGTTTCATTTAGACCGAACATAAACTGAAAAAAACGGATGCACAGGTGGATGGGAAAAAGTTAATTACAAATTTGTAACAAACTTGTTGAAAATTTTAATTACAATTCATTTAGGTTCGCATTACTCACTTGTTACAAACAGTGTAACAAGCTAGTTACAAAAATAATTTTAATAACTAACGAGTTTTGCACAAATCTCTTTACTTTTGAATTCCGTTTACTTTGTATAATAATTTACACTTTTCCATTCACATTATTTATTAAAAATCGAAAAACAGAAACATTCAGGTGGAATATCTACATTGGAATAGGGGTTAGCGTTTAACATAACAAAACAAGAAAAAACTGTGGCTAATAAAATAGGGGGAAAAAGAGAATTAATTGCTCTTTGAGCAGCATCCCTGTTGACCAGCACGAGCAACGGTGAAGGCGACATGAGATGGATTCCAAGCTCGACGGAGGCGACTTCGCCAAGACTCACGCATGTCTTACGTGGAAGTTTCTCGGTGTTCCTTTTGTTGGTAACTCCGCCGAATCCATAATCCTTGGTATCACACGGTGGTTTCCATCATTTCATATTGAGTGGAGACGGTGCCAGTTGGAATTTGATTCTCGGGGTGCTCACGAGACTTTGTGAGGATGGCGGTTCCTCTGTTGAATTGGATTTTGACAAAATAAGTCTTCTTCGTTGAGCGGTTGAGGACTTTCATCTGAAAACAAAAAACCATTAAAACCCGACTTTCTTATTCAAGTCAACAAACCTGAGTGTCAGCGATAACACAGTTCGATGAGCAGTCTTTCTTGAGCTAGTTGAATTCGGAATCGAGATTCTTTCCATTTCCATCTTGTAATTTATTGACCAACTTGGTGAAAGCTTTCTTTTGGCAGCTCTGTAAATTCATATCACGATTCCAGAACAGTAAATTATAACGTGCGAACAATTCGAGCATCAAAAGATTTTACTATATACTAAATGACAATATGATATAAGATAGTAAAAATTGAAGAATTAGGGAAAATAAAAAATTTAGGATTTTCGCCTAAACTCACGCTAAACATGTAAAATTTCAAAGTTCCGATGAAATTTGCTACTAAGTCCTAGTCAGTAACCATGTTGCTTGCCTTTTTCGCAGTTTCAAACACCCCATTTCTCTATGAAAACAGGAAAACACAACGAAAACGAAAAAAAAAAAGAAAAATGAGGGACGCGCAATTCCTCCGAGAAACGTCCACACACCTTTTCGCTACAGGACCAATCCTGCGCCTTTAACTCATAAATTAATAACTAATTAGTTGTGCAATTGTAACACGCTTGTTGTGTTTTTTTCTCGTTTCGAAAATTTCTTGCTTGTAATTAGCTTGTTGTGTTGACACATTATTACTACAAGCTATTTATCATTGCAAAACTTATTAGTTACTATTTTATTTTTAGTAATTAACTTGTTCCCATCCACCTGTGTGAATGAATGCAACAGGTGCATTTTTTGAAAAAATAAGAAAAAAATAAGCATACTAGGAAAGTTTGAATAACCAAAACATCAAATCCAAAAACAAGAACAAAATGCATGTAATTTGTTTATAGTGATAGAAATATACATATCAATTTGGATGTTGAGTAACCATAACATCAAACATTTTATTTTAGTCCGATTTTTTCATCTATAATTTTTGTAGACATAACAATTGTTTATCAGGCTCCCATCGATCTTCTTCGAGTTATTGAAACCACAGAGATATTGCGTATCAGTTTCTTTTTACACATAACTGAATGACAAAAAATACATGTGGAAACACTTCAGAAAACATAAACATTACCGATTTCCACAGCAACTTTTCGCAAAGAGTTATTTGTCGTAAGAAGAATGAATGTTGAGCCAGAACCGTGCTGGGTAACTAGAGCGACACAAAGATAACTTAATGCTGAAATTATGTATTTTAAATTTGATTTAATGTTAATCAAGAAAAACGATTCTCACGCATATATTCAATTGGATATGTAACGAAAAATGTTGTTAGGTAAATCCCGCTGGGTACTGCGATGAATGCAAGATGAACGGCACTCTGAATGTATGAATATTATCATATAAGTAGACATTATTCAGAAAATGAGTACAACTGACGTGGGCTGTGCACGTGGCAATTCGGAAACAAATCTCCTAGTTTCTAGAAACATTCAAATTGACATACCATGAGAAATAGGCTAATTAGAAAATTCCTTTGCATTGCTAATGTTTTCGAAGACATTGATTTTTTCATTTTATTCAGTCCAACCATTGAGATAATAATAGTGAAAAAAGCATATTCCATAGATAAAAGAACAGAGCAAACACTAGAACCATAGAAAATTATAACTATTAAAGAATCAGCGATTGCGAAAATACAATTATCGCACCAAACATAAATTGGCATTGTTCCAAATTTCTAGAAAAAACATATATTTTTAGTTATATTTTTAAAAATTCATCATACATACATTTTCAACTTTTTGCTTGTACTGCCAATCGTTTGTGTTTGAATCTAAATGTAACATTCCTAAAATTGCTGTAATAATAAAGATGAAGTAACAGAAGTATTTAAAGTAGAGTAGAGCCATTTTCATCAGTTTTTCTTCTTCTGAAGTCACTGCTTCCATACGATATTCAAAAAGATCAAATATAGAATAGGCTGTTACAATTATCGAATATACTAACAGAAGAAACATTAATCTAGGAAAATCATATGCTATTCCATTTGCACAAATCGCTGTGAATGGTAAAACTAGAGTCATTTGCCATAAAATTGACATATGAATTTCCATAAACAGACATGACGCTAAATGGCGAAGTAAAAGTATACGATATCTATCAAAAACTGTGGGACATTTGAAAATAATAATATAAAATGTGATACCATAAATAGGGATTGATAATAATGACGTGGAATGTGTAATGTACTCAACAAACTCTGGTTTTTCCGGCGTGCATGTCTCATTTAACCCAAACATCGACATAAAAAAAGAAAAAAGCTAATCAACGAACAGCTGAATTTTTCAAGAAAAATTATTTATTATGTTGCCAATTGGCACAAGTTTGAATGACTAAAAAATCAATTCCATATTTTTTTATTACTTGTCGAATAGCTGTATTTGTCGTAAGTAAAATAATTGTGGAAACAGAGCCATGTTCAGTGACCAAAGCAACACAAATATAACCAAAAATTTTATAAGAAGATTGAAATTTTTATCAAATGTGGTTTACAGATGAATTCTTATGCTATGGGAAACACAGCAGACTGTACCAAATGAATAAACAGCAGAAGGTATATCGATTAAGGAAAGATGACTCTAGTTCAAAAGAGAAATAAGCTGTAGTTCAAAAAATTATGTTAACATGTGTTTGTAAAACATATCATCATTAGGATAATCCATTTGTAATCAAGCTAACTGTCCAATTTTTCGGTGAAATACACGACTTATTCGGGTGAAACATTTGAACGTGGCATGAAAAACAATTAAATTTTTTGTTCTTTGTCGAAGCATTTATTGTGAGTGATTTTATATAAAGTTTTTTAGTTGTTATCATTTGATATTTCCGGCATATTTGCACTTACATAAACATAAATAAAAAATAAAAATAAATCATTCTTATCAAATCCAAAAATTGTGGGTGTTAAAATAAGTTGTAAAATAAAAATCTACAATATTTGTCTACCGACCAACACGAGAGCAGCTATAAAAGTCAGAAAAGTTTTACATATTGAACTCATAAAAAATGTTGATATTTCTTGTTCTCCCAACTTTGGCTATTGCTTGCGGTCCAGGAACAGGCCAACTTGCGCAAACTGCCACTTTCACCTATGAAATTGTCCCACCAGTAATGTATACCTGGGCAGCTTCTTTGTCGAATGGTCAAATTAGTGAAGCATACGCTGCACAAGTTGCCAAATCAGATGTTCAATCAGCAGTCAATGCAGTTCTCACTGCTAACAGTATTCCAACAACTGATCTTGCCCTCACCCTCAACTTCTTCCCACCAAACACTCCATTGGTAACCACTTGCCCTGCAACAGCCTCCGAAACATCACAATTCTTCACCCAAGGTGGATTGGTTCTCTATAACTGCAGTAACACAAACAGTGCCTATAGTATCACTCAAACTGTAAAAGTCACTGCGATCCAACAAATTTACGAAAGTCAATGGCAAACGTTGAACAGTCAAATTCAAGACAACCTCAATGCAAAACGTGGAACTCTTTTCCTCTCTTCTTCCTACATTTTGGCCTAAACATAATAATAATCATAATTCAAATTAATGAAAAACATTGAACAAATACGTTTCAGGGAATTGTTATGAATGAATAAATAAATATTTCTGTTTACTGTTTTTATTTCTGTTTTGTGTATTTTAGTTAATCCGAATCGACCGGCCAAAATCAATTAATCCTTTTTAGTTTGATTTGCGAGCCGACAATTTTTTCGTCCTGCCGCGTCTATCGGTTTTTTTGTTCGTCTTTCTTTTTTTCTTCGGTCTTATCAAATTGCCGATAATCGTGCATCTACAAAATGTGCTTATGTGTAGATTACATTCAATATTTTGTAATTTTTGTACTCTGATTTTTTATTGGAATTTTTTTATGGTGATTTTTGAAAATATGGGAGGAATGGAATTGTATGAGAATGTTTTGAAGATTTGAATTTTGAAAATCCAAACAGAATTCTAAAAAATTGAAATTCAAAATTTTTTTTGAAATTTAATTCGAATGAAAAACTTTAAAAATCATCTGACGAAGAATTTTCATGAGAGTGTTACATCTTAAGAGGACCTTTGCACGGCTCGGGTCAGCTACTTTTTGCAACACCGTGTTCAGCACGTCGAGCTCTGTAAGACTGCACTTACCGTTTCTCAAAACCTCTTATCAAACTCTGATCTGTAGGCTCCAAAATGTATTTTCAGAAGCTTGGATCACAAATCTCAAACTTTTCGGAAAACTTCGATACAAAAATTATTTTCCATATTTTGAAGATAATTTTTTATCAAGTTTCAAACTTCACTGTCTACTCTCAAATTCCATAATAAAAATGTTGCACTTTCTCCGAAATTCTGTTCTTTGAGCTGATTAAATTCCCGTTTGAAACCATTAAACATCTAACAGCTCTCTTATCAAATTTTCCAGATATTTTTCTCGTTTCACATGACACACCCGTGAACTTTTATAAATACCTTACATTAAATATTTTGGTATTCACAATTTTTTTTATCAATGATTCTGACTTTTGGTTTTTATTTTCATTTTTTAATTCTTGTTTGACACGAAATATTATTTATGATGATATTAGAAAAGAACAAACTGTGTGTTGTCATTATTTGAAAAAATGTTGTTCATTATGTATATTTTTTCCAACAGTGAACAATCATTTTCAGAATTTTGCAAATGTTTATTGAAATGAATAGAAAATGCTTGGGTCATAATTTCCAAAAATAAGAATTGAACTGTAAATATTATTTTCTGAATTTAAATATAGTCAGAGAATTGTTTTGACTTATTGACACATTTAGATTTGTGTGTTGAAAAAAATTAAAATTTTTTGTACGTGAACCTTCCACGTTTAGTTTTTTTTCCCCAAAATCCAACAAAAAAGATTTTCACTCATTTCTGAATTTTGCAAAATGTCAAATCTCCTGGAATGTTTCTATTGGTTTTCGTGTTATTGGGAAAATGCAGTATCCGGTTATTTTTGAATCAAATTCTCAGATTCCTGATAATAATAACTATTGTTTATAGGTGAAAAAAAGAAGAAAAAGAAAAATACGAGTTCAGAAAAAATGGGTGATACTACGCGAACCCAAAAAATGGGCCTTTTGGGCGCCATTTCATACATTGTCGGAAATATTGTGGGATCAGGTATTTTTATTACACCAACTTCAATTATTCAACAAGTCAATTCGGTTGGTTTGTCGTTGATTGTTTGGATTTTGGCTGCGCTGATCTCGATGTTAGGATCATTTTGTTATGTCGAACTCGGAACTTCGATTCGATTAAGTGGTGGAGATTTTGCTTATTTGTGTTTCATGAAATGGTGAGTTTTTAGACTAAAGTTTTGAAAGAAAAACGAAAAATTTTCAGGTATCCAGCAGCTTTTGCTTTTATGTGTATTGGTTGTACAATCAATTATCCAGCAACTTTGGCGGTTCAAGCCCAAACTTTTGCCAATTATGTTTTTGAAGGCGCTGGTATTGAGATGGATGAAACTTCAGGCTTTTGGGCTAAAAAATTGTTGGGTTTTGCATTGATCAGTGAGTCTAGAGTTTTTTTTTTGAAATTTGAAAATTTTCTGAAATTATTTGATGATCATTCAGAATTTTTTTGAACTTGATTCAGTGTAACACATTTTTATTTTTCCTGAAAATTTCAAATTCTCCAATCTCCAATTCTGTTTCAGGTTTGTTAATGTTTATGAACTTCTTCTCACTCAAAACATTTGTGCAGCGATTCTCAATTCTCGCCTCATTAGCCAAAATTGCTGCAACTCTTCTCATCATCATAACCGGTTTTTATTTTCTGATAATCAATGGCAAAACCGATAATCTAAAAGGACCATTCAACGGTTCTAACTGGAATCCTGGTGCGATTGTTAATGCTCTTTTTGCCGGTCTTTTTTCATATGATGGTTGGGATATTCTAAATTTTGGAATGGAAGAGTTAGAGAATCCAAAAAGAACAATGCCACTTGCTATTATTATTGGAATGACTTCTATTGGTGTCATCTATCTTTTGGTGAATATTTCATACAGTGTTATTTTATCAGTTCCACAATTGAAAAGTTCAAACGCTGTTGCTATCGATTTCGCTAATGCAACTTTAGGACCAGCTGCTCCTGTAATGCCAGTCATGGTCGCTGTTTTACTTGTCGGAAGCTTAAACAGCACAATGTTCTCAGCAAGTAGATATCTTCAAGCAGTCTCAAGACAAGGTTATATTCCTAGTGCGATTTCTGGAATCAGTCCAAAATGTGACTCACCAAGAATAGCTCTTCTAGTTCATGTAAGTTCGAATGCTTCGAATATATATTTGGAAATTATTTTTCATTGTAGATTCTGATCGCCGTCGCTGTTAGTTTCATGGGTGACCCAAACAATTTGATCAATTATGTCGCCTTTGCTCAATGGTCTCAACGTGCTTTCACAATGTCCGCCTTACTTTGGGTTAGATTCAGAAAGCAAAAATTGCACCCAGATCGTATTCAATTACCAATTATTATGCCAATTTTATTTTTCTTGGTTTGCACATCAATGATTGTTATCAGTATTGTTACTGATTTTAGTTCATCGGCTGTTGGACTTGGAATTTTACTCGGAGGACTAATTATATTCATATTATTTTTCTGGGATCGAGCACTTCCTTCAATTCCTGGTTTCCATGAATTTAGCAATGGAGTTGATAATAAAACAACTGAATTTATGCAAATTATATTCAATGTTATACCGGAAAGAGTTGGAGATGATGAAATGCGAAATGCTGTTGGCGATAATGAAATAATATTATCGAAATCAGAAAGATCTGACAAAGTTTCACCTTCAGATTTGTCTTCAAATAGTTTTTCTACCCGCATGTAAATATTCTACTTAAACATTTGCTCAAGTTTTCTTCAAAATTCATAATGGTGCTCAATTGTTGTTTGTTATGTAACTCGAATAAAACAATTTTGAATATACATATTTATTTGTTGAACCCGTAAATCATTGATAATTTTGTTTAAAAATCCACCGAGTTGACACGACTCATAAAATACATAAATGTTGTTCCGAATAATATCCCGAGAGCTTGCAATATTGAAACAAGAATTGATTCTCGTAGATTTTCTTTGATCAGTTCATTGGTAGACTCTCGAATTTCAGGGATCTGAAATCACAAAATTATAATTAAATTTCAAATAAAAAACTTTACCAGAGTTCCAAGAAAAATATACATGTACATCCCGGAGGAAATTGCGAAAATATATTCATCATAAGAATCATCAACACTATCCAACATTACACCAATTGAGAATCCCAAAAAACTCAAAATAATCGGTACCATATTGAAGAGCAGGGTCTTCTTAAGGCCAAGTCCTGATTTTACCAAAATCGCCAATGTTCCAAGTTCTTGTGGAAATTGTTGAGAAATAACAGCAATTCCAATACTCAAACCGCGTAGTAAATTATCAGAAAATGCAGCTCCCATACTCATTCCATCTACAAAATTATTGGCAGCAGATCCAAAAATAATCATATACGCGACTGATGCAACTTCCATTGCCGCTGGTTCGATAACTTTTTTCTCAACAACTCGAATCGACACTGACATCGAATCTGAATCCGATCTTTTTTGTTTCATCTCCATTGAATCTTTCGCCATTTGCACATCAATAGTTGGACTGCCTGGACGAGAAGATAACGGGGTCATTCTTTTGTGAAATTCATTATTGACAGCTCCAAGAAACTGCGATGCATTTGAAGGTTGATGAGAGTGTTTAGGACTTCGAAATTCAATTTCATCAAGTCCTCCACTAACAACAGCAACTCTTCGACGTGTCGAGAAAGTTCTAGCGAGTACATTGTTTGTTAATGCAATTTCGAGATCATTTGCAAGTTCGGCTATCTCTTTTTCCTGCCTTTCTGGATCATGATTTTGATTTTGAGTTAGTTGGTTCGGATGCAAATATTGAGGTTCGGGAACTTTAAGAGTAATAGATGGTGGTTGTTCCAAAGCGCCATTTGATACAATAGTTTCTTCAGTTAGATTGTGCTGGAAAATCGAATTTTCAAGAAAATTGTTAGTTTTGAATTTTTTTTCGAAAAATTTGGAATTGGACTTGATTTTTAGAATATCTGAATCTGACCACAAACAAGGTCCGATTCCTAAGTGACTAGACTGGCTCAATTCACCCATATAATAACTCACTCCATTATCTTTTCTTCTAACAACCGGTGTGTTCATAAGCGAAGCAATTGTAGAAGCATGAATTCTCCTTTTTGTTTGCCTCCTTCTACGAAACTCCAAAATATATTGCAAGAGTCGATCCACTGTGAAAAACGCATAAAGTGCACATAAAATAATCAACGATTTAGTGTGATATTCGAAATTCTCAAAGCTTCCCAACTTGAAAGTCTGAGGTAGCATGATAAAAATAGTGGAACCGGAAAGTGCACCAATTCCGACAGCCACCAAAAACGTCATAATTCTCTCGTAAAGCGATTTGGACAAACATGGTAGAAGTAGAATTCCAAGTGGTGCCGAGAAACTACACCCCGATACAATTGCAAATCCGATTCCCCATGCTGAAAAATAACAAAAAACATCTGGAATCAATTCATCTATGAGTGGTTCGTATAGCAGATGAGATGATACATTTTTTTGTTTCTTGTGACTATATGTTTTCCCTATCGATTATTGTTTTTAATATTTATATTTGTATGAAAATAGAAGAAAGACCAGTCCAGAAATGTTTTGGGAAGCAAAAAATAACAAAAGATCTTATCGTTACAAAAAGAGGTGAGGGAAGCGAGAAAAGTGACATCATTTCTGAATAACTCACTTTGCCAAGCTGCTGGTTTATCCAAAGCTATAATTGCTGACGTATAGTTATCAAAATTCGATGATAGAAAAGCTTCATGAAGTACCTGATTGATTATCTGCGACGCATTCTGAAAACAAAAACTTGAAACATATCATCCCGGAACTAGATGTTTTTTGAAGTTTAGTTTCTAAACATGGCTCTCTATGTATGTATTTCTTTTTTTGTTCCGATTCAACAGAAAAAACGAGTGTTTTGACATGACCGACAAGAGGATTTGTCAACAAATAATAATTATTAACAACTTCTCGATGAGATAAGAGCTCCCAGAAAAAAACCGACCAGCGAAATATCCAAATCGGAAAAATCAATAATCATCTATAAGAGTTCTCGAATTTTAGAGTGTCGGGAAAACAGACAGAACAAAACACCAGAAAAAATGAAGAATCGAGAAGAGGTGACAAAATAGATAGATTATAATCTTTTCGATGTGAATCGCTTGAAGAGCGGCTACTTTTTTTTACCGCGAGACTTATTTTATTGTGAAAGAGGAAGAGTATCGAAGTGAGAAATTCTTTAAAGTTTATTTTATGTTGATCAAGGTCAGGAACAAAGTTACTGTTTGTGTTAGTTTGGTAATTTATTTACTGTAAGAAGATAGGCGTTCAGAGTTATTTTTAAACATTGTTTAGGAATTTGAAAATAAATTATCTTCTGAAAGAGATTGACAAACAAATTGCGAAGAGAAAAATTAGCCAGCATCGGAAAAATTGAAAAAAAAATTTTCAAAAAAAAAAATCAGTTTTCTTCGCCTCTCTAAAAAAAGCTCTTGACAAAATCGATGTGGCTCATACCTAAAAAATTTTTAATCTCATGTATGTTTTTTTTCAGTGTCCTAGATTCAGATCTTGAATTTCACTTCATAGGGTTAGGTTTGATATTTTCTGAAATTCATGTTTATAAAAACATTCCACGTGGATTCAAACTGTGTAGTGTCTTATAATTTAGTGAACAAATTATTTGAAATAGAATTCAGGTTTTTAAAATTCACACCGATGTTTTTGAAAACTCAATGGCAAATCTATTTTAGATTCATTTTCAACATTAATCCCAAAAATCCACCAAAAACCAACAAACCTCAAAATTAGCCGTCTGTTCCTCCATTGACCAGGTAGTAATAATAAAATAAAAGTAAATTAAAAGTAGCAAAAAGTCAGTTTAAAATGATAAGATTTGTTGTTTTTGTTGTTGCTCCGCTCCCGTTGTGCTGCGAAAAAAAGATGAAATAAAAGGCGGAGTTTGTATTATAATTTTAAAAAGTCAAGAGTGTGTCGAAAAAGAAAAACAACAAAAAGAAGATAAATTCTCGCAAGTGCGGGTGGGATGGAACTAATTTCGAGGAAGAGTGTACTTTTTTTCGAAGAAAAACATCTCTACAGTAATATTTTCCTGTGGTCAACAAACCGTGACGGCTGAAAAATCAACATTTTTAATCGGATTTTCTGAAAAAAAGAAGAATTCCACCCTCACAGATTATGTTAATATGAATGAGAAAAGAGAGTTGACATTTTGTATAACAATGAATTGAGGGTGGGATTACTGTAGGTTAACTTTTCGTTTTTCGAAAAAATTTTATTTTCAATAAATGAGCTTCATGTTTTTTTCTGTATATAATCTTGAATTAGGATAATCTCGAGTGTAACATCAGAAAATAAACCCTTATCCACGTTACTTTATTTATTGTCATACTTCACAATCTTAAAAGATTTGGATTGTAATATAAAATTCACGAGCTCTTTCGAAGGAGAATCCGAGATTATCTGGATTTATGATAATCAGAGAAATCTCCTTCGATGCCAAAATTATTTTACAAATAAAAACTTTCTTCGAGGAAAAGCTTCATTTAATCAAACCCGTAAACTTTGTACATAAAAAACAACCAAAAATACAAACTCATTATTATTTTCGAACCCGATGTCGGGTCAAATATTCTGCACTTTTTCACACGTCTCTTTTTCCGTGTGTCGTATAACTTTGCAACTTGGAATTTCGGTTTTTGCGTCAGTTTCAGATTCAACAAGTAGAACAGTTCCAAGTGATAAAAGCATTGGATATTGTCGAGAAGATAAAGATGTTGGCTCGGGAGTTCGACGATCTTCATCATTTTCATTGTCATCGGTTTCAACAGCAGGTTTATATTTCTGGAAAAAATTAAGAAATCAAAAATATTTTGGTCATTGAAAAAATCATCGAAACAACTCAACATTGAACTCTGGTTTCATATATTTTCAACAATGTTTCGAAAATTTTCAATAATTATTAATATCCGTTAATCCATTTTCTACTATAAAAACAATGCGTTCATCTCTCATTCTCACACTGGTTCATAAATACAAAATGCACTTTTTATTCATTTTAATTGTCACTATTCTTGCTACAGTAATCAATGCGTCATGCCCAAATCGTGCATTAGTTTGTCAAAAGGCGAAAAACTTTGGTGTAACATTTTACACACCAGCAGAAATGCAACCAATTTTAGCTTGTATTGAGCCCCAATTGTATTCCAATCCTAATGATACTACAACATTAATTTCGAGTAAGTGATGAAAAATAGGATGGGGTCGAGTTAGAAACTCGAAATGTCTTGGAATTCATTTTTTTCCAGCTGCTAAAACTTGTATTATCAATAACAGTGCTAGTAAAGCAATTGCAGCTCTCTCACTTTACAGTTCGTGTAAGTCCTACTCTCCAAATTTCCCTTGTCTTCTAAATCCTCCTATTTCCAGTCAATTCTTGTACTGATCTGATGGCTCTTGCTGATAAACTAACAGCTCCAATGATCGAAATTTGCAACGTTCCAATCACTCAATGTCTTAAAGTTCTTAATGATTGCAAAGAAACTAATACGAATACCGGAACAGCAAAACAAAATGCTTGTATCAACAAAATGTATGGGAAAGGTTTGGCAATTGTCACCAAAAAAGAAGTGAACACTTATTGCACTAAAATATCCAAGGTACATATTTGATATATTAGTGTTCTCCTCAAAAATTTCAATTTTTTACTTTTAGAATATGACTTCAACCGAATGGAATTGTTGTAAAAAATATGCACCTCAAGTGGTTACAGTCAGTCAATACAAATGTTATAACATCACAAAATAATTTTTCTCTAGTAGAAAATCTTTGAAAACCAACCTTCAACATTCCAAAACTGATAATTTTCTTGAATTGCGCATAAAACTCTCGTCTCAAATTTGATTGACAAATCACATAAATTGGAAGCCTTAGGGCTCCGGCAAAAATTGTTGACAGTGAAACAATATCAACAGAAAATGTATAGAATGTTTCCAAGGGACCGGTTAGACTTGCAAAATCAATATATTCCCAAAAAATGATGACAACATTCAAAATATTCGCAAGAAGATAAGTGAAGACGATGAAAACTAAAGTTCGTGTAGCATTACGAACTGCCGACTGAAAAATGTATTTTTGGGAATTTAGAAGATGTGAAACAGTTATTACCTTTCGCTTGGCATCACTTAGTTTCGTCGATTGCAAAACTTTGAAATCACTTTTATTCAACTTCACAACCAATCTGATATTTGTATAAGCCAATAAGAAAAACGGAAACAAAATTGTGAGAACAGTTCGATACACAAATCGCCATTGTCCATACCAATAATCTTGTGTCAATTCAGATAAACTCAATTGATATTCTCGCATTGTGCCAGCGCATAGCTCATTTTTATCGATTTGCATTTCATATAATTGACTGAATTTGCAAGCGATTCCTAGAATTACACTGAAACAGGCAATTGCGGCACGATTTCGTTGCATCCATCGAGTTTTGCTGGCTTGGACACTCACGCAATATCTTTCTACAGAAGCGGCTACCTGAAAATAAAAATATCGATATTTTTGAAACGTTAATTTTTGAGTCCACATTTTTCTTTATTACATTACGGATTGTAAAAATTTCTATCGGATTTTTAAATTTGTTTGAACCGGAAAGTGTTTTTGAATATTTGTTTTTATAATTTCAAAATTCAGATATTTTGAACTCTATCTATTTGTTTTTCTATCTGAATTTTTGTTGATCAGAATCTTAATTTCCTCTTCCCTTTCTCTCTCTGAAAAAAACACGATCTTTGAAAAAATATGACCACACAAAATTTTTTTGAACTAACATTTTCAGTTATTAATGATATTTTCACATGACCTTATTAAATTCCCCCGTAAACTAACCATCAAAAACGAGGAGGCAGTCATTGCAATATGCGAAATGGTTATCATTGGTAACATATAAGCAAACCAGGCCCGCAAAAGTGTAACTGATTGATAATAATCTACAGATAGGTTCAAACTCATTAATGGAATATATGCAGCAGCAATCCAAACATCGAAAAATGCCAAAAGTGCTAAATAAAGCATATGACTTGAACGATATGATTTTCTGAAAAATATTATTTTCTTAATGAGTTTGGTGGGAAAGTAACCAACTTCTTGAACAGCATAAATGAGAGAAATGAATTCTCAAAAATATTAATAACTGCAACCAATGTTCCAAAAACCGCCACCATCCAAAACCGTTCCCCAATAAACACTGGCTCTTGAAATTCACAATCCACTTCTGAAAAAGTTTGCATTTTTGGTGGGACAGACTTCCAAAATCCTTCTAGTTTTTCTAGTTGATTTTACAAACGCCGGATACGCTTTATTCGGAAACGTGTTTCCTTTTACGTCAACGCACACATCTTTGTGAACTTCTCAATAGGAATTTGATTTCGGTTTCTAACAAACTTTTTTACTATGGCAATAGCTTCCGAAAAAGTGAGGTGGCAAAGTTGTAATTTTTGTTTGAAAAAATATATAATTTAGCCAGTCGATTTTTTGATTCATAATCTAGAAATTTGATTTGGTTAGTAACTTTTTGAAAATATTGTGTGAAGATATTTTTTTTGATTTCGAACTTTTTGGAAAGCATTAGCCATGGGAAATCCTTGGGGAAATTTCTGAACCCACAAAAAAAGATAAATTAGGCTTATTATAACTCTGCCACGTCATAACTGTTATGGGAATGAAAATAAATAATTAATTATCCCACACTATTTTCAGAAAAACTGAGATTGGAAAAATCATTGCCACGTCAAAAATTGAAAAAGATCATTCTCTCTCGTCAGACGTTTAAAAATTTCTCGAATTTTACAAATCAAACTTTTCCATATAACTCACCCTCATTTGAAAAATTGGCCGTATCATTCAAATTCTCCAAAATTTCCATGTTCTCTTCCATTTTCCGCTTCAAACAAAATCACTTCATATTAATGTATCGCCAAAAAATCGAATGAGATCTAAAAACACAAAGAATTTTGTCAAAACACAATGTTCCCCCGGATTTTTTGGTCGTCTCAAAAATAGGGCACTTGAAAAAATGTATGTATGTACATGGGAACAAAACGAATAATGTATTTCACTCTGGGAGACAACGACAAAAAAGACAAAAACCAAAAAAACTGACTGAAAAAAGTGGGAGGAGCAAGGAGCAACACAAATTTGTTATCCAAAAAAAAAAACAGAAAAAAACGAAGAAAGAAGAGGAACTTGATAAATTGGGGTAATTTCTAGATAAATTGAGATCGAAAAAAAACACAGTGAGTTCCTTTTTTCGCTTGATTTTTTCTTGAAATTGGAAAAAATGACAGGGACAAAAAAAAAAGAGAATTTAATGGATTTCGACAACTGTTTCATTAATTTTTCACAATCAATTTGGCAAAGTGTAAAAATTTATGAGATGTGAGAATGACTTTCAGTCAAAATATAAGTAAGAGATATTAATTAATTATTTAGAGATATGATAACTTCATCAGAATTCGTTAATCTTGGAAGTTGTACGAATTCTATTTTTAGAACTAGAACTTTTCGAGCAATGTTTGGATAGTTTTGAATAAGATCGGAAAGGGTCTGAAAATTGAGCATTTTGTGGAAAAGTAAAAAAAATCGGCGCGTGGATTCAAAGTTTGATGATCGGAAGAGGAATCAGGTAAAGTCAAATTAACATTGTTCATTTTATGCCTCAAAACTGAAGCAAATCCCATTCATAACTTCCCTAAACTTTGGAGCAAAGTATAGGGACTCGATTGGAGATTTGAATAATTCTGTGCGAAATGTGGCATGAAAATGTGGTCTGGCGGAAAGTGAAGTTTGTTAATTTTTGGTGTCAAATTTCAGATTATTCCAGCTAGTGCCAAAACTAAAAAACTATAACAAAAAATTGACAAGTTTTTTTTTCTAAAATATCTAGAAAAATTAAAATTAATTTCTTTGAAAAAACACCTGATTCTTGTGTTTTTACTCTCTCTCTCATTAAATACACAAAAGATCCGTCATTTATAATTAATTTCTGCCTGCTTTTCGGAACGGCAGGAAAAATCGGAAAGCTCATTGTTTTTTCTCGTATATTCTATAAATAGAATGTTCTTGGGAAACGAGTTAACGAAAAAATTTGGAGAAAATAAAAAAATCAAAAGAGCAGCTGAAAAATCATAAAAAATATATTTCAAGAAAACGAATGAAAACATTTTAGAAAAACCGGAAGAAAGTAACACCTTTTTCCACTTCTAAAGGACCATAAACCTAGTGCACTGAAAAATAAAATAAAAAACACCCCAAGGGACACCCAAAAATGTTGCCAAAACTGGGCCGCGCGAGAAAAATCTCATTTTCTTCTCAACAAAAATTTGATTTTTCTATCCGCGGAACTTTTTTTTGCAAACTAGAAGTTCTACAGAAAAACTATGTATTTATATATGATTATTGAAGAATACTTGAGCTTCTTCTTCTTCTGTTTTGGTTCCAAAAAATAGAAAACGAAAAGAAAAAATAAATAAATAGGATTGAGAAAAAACGAAGAAATCTGGGGTACATGTGTGGAGAAACGAAAATAAATATATTATAGAAAATTGTTGAGCACAACACCCTTCAAAACAATCTCTCCTAACCCAGAAAAAAAACACTCCATTAGTACATTTGAATGATGTGTGACCGAAAAAAAAACAAAACAAGATCTATGAATCCTTTGGGCAAGTCATAAAAATCCTCTTTAGATCCTTTTTACCCACTCATTTTCAAATGAGCTGAAAATGTTTGCAGCTGAAAATCAACAAATGTCAGTCCAAATTTCGATCAAATGTAAAAATGTCCTATTACAAAAATTTGAAATTAGATTTTAGATAATTCGATTATCAAATCCAAAAAAAAGAAAAAAACCAAAAGAAAATCTAGGAAAAAGTGACAATTTCAGAATGAGGCACGAAAAAAAGGAATCTGTTTTTTGACGTGTTTGTTATGTCTAAATCGGTCATGTGGAAAATTATTTTTGGCGCGCAGCACAGCTTAATGTTAGACCCTTATGAATAAAATGAGGCTCAGAAATCATTCGAAATGTTGTCGAAAACTTTGTTGAACAAATTATTTTCTTTGTTGGAAGAAAAAGAAATTTGTGCAAATAGGAATTGAATTTTCGAGATTTTCGTTGTAGGATGATCGATGAGTTTTCATGAGAAAATGTAGTTTTAAAAAATTGGAACAGATCTGTCGAAAAATGAAAATGAATAATATCAATGATAGTAAAAGTATTATAAATCCAGTCAACGGATGAAATCTAGAATGTTAAAAAAAACAATGGTTGAAGCACTTTACTTAAAATTGCAAAAAATGAGATGTTTCAGAGTAAAAAAACAGATCAGTTTCAACATCCAAAAACCGGGAAATTGAAAAAATCGAGAGAATAAAAACTGTACGATTTTTAGACGAAATCTAGTAGAATCAGCAAAGTTTTATTTATAGAATTTTTTTCGAGTCTGAAAAAAGTTTGAAGTTGGTTAAGTTCAAAGTTCTTTTTTATGCCTACACAAGTCAAAAAAGCACGCATCCGGAAAGCAGATCACGAAGAAACCCAAAAATATCTAAGAATTTGTTTTCGGATCATGAGCTTCAAAAAAAAAAGCGAAAAAACTTCTACATATTGAGATTCCTCAAAAAATCTAAGCTTGCTAAATTTAACCAGGGAACAAAAGTGTGACAGAAATTTTCACAAAAAATATCGAAAACTCGAGTTGTTTTTACGTCAAAGATCATAGAATTTGATTTTAAATTCAATTTTTCTTTTTTTTTTCTTCTCGCCTCCTCTTATCCTAGAAGTATTCTTTGAAAGTTCGCTCTTTAAATGAAGTGTATCAGATTTCGAAGCGAGCCAAACAAAAACACTCTGTTTTTGACGTCAGAAAATTTCGAGAAAATTCTTGAAATTTTTGGCTGCTGCCATTCAACTTCGAGAGAAAACATAATGGTTGAAACATGATTTTTTGTTCTCATTTTTTTCGAACAAAAAAACACACACAAAATTGCAACAAAAAGGTGAAGGATGTCAATTAGAGCTGCTAGAAAGCAAAAACAGAAACAGACACATTTTCAATTCGAATCGCAAAGAAGATGAATAAAATAAATCTTTGAAAAAAAAAGAATTTTTTTTGAAACAAATAAATGAACATTCTTTTTTTCCGACTCTAACATAAATTGGCGGAGCGTAATTCGTTTCGTCTGTGTTTTGAGAAGAATAGAATTAAATTTAGGACATCCGAGGGTAAACGATTTGGATGTGTAGGAGGAAAAAGAAAGACGATGATGATTACCAAGAAGAACAAGGCGAAAAAAAAAGTTCAAAGTTTGAAAATAGAAAAAAGTATACTGTGATCTGATGAAATTTATATCGAATGGAAAGAACATTCCAGTGAAACAAGTGGAATGAAATTTGATAACCTAAAGAATTGGGCAAGCTTAGCTTGATTGATCCAAACATCATAACACAATTAGATTATGTTGAAGTAAGAAAAGTGTGGGGAAGAACCTCGGGTTGATTCCCATTTTCACATATTCTGAATTTGATCAGTATAAAAGCAAAATTATAGAAACCTTAAAATCTGAGCTGTTCCAAAATTATGCAATTTAAAATTGATATCAAATTCTATTCGAACACACATTTAAGAATACAATTGGAAAGTCTACTGTTTTGAAGATAGTTATAGATTTGGCAAAATTTAGCTTTTCAAGAAAAAAGTGACGAAAAACAAGATCTACCGTAGTCCACAAATTAGTGGTTTCACCGAATTTCATCACATCGTATTGGATCACAAAAACCATAAAAATGCAAGAAAACCCTGGGACCAAAACAGACGCATGTGAACACTTCAAGAATGATCGAATTTCCTTATATCATATCAAATTTCGCGCGATTTTCGATTTCATAAAACATAGACAAAAAAAAACAAATGAGGAAGCACTTGAAATCGGCAGGGCTAATTTTAGTTAGTAATGAGAATGAGGAGCTAGAAACAACGGGAGTAAAGGAAGAAAACGTAAAACGTGTGGGAAAAAAGTTATTTGAAGGAGAAGATGAAGAAGAAAATTTGCATTCGCCGAAAAAAGCTCTTCTTCTTCTTCTTCTTTAAAAAATCAGAACAAAAATATGTAAATCCGCTCGGAACTGACTGTGGCCGGCCTTGTTTTGACGAATAAGCAGTAGCATATTTTTGAAGGAAAAAAAGCCGAACAAAGACTAATTTATGGGTATTTGACAGAAGAAAAAGAGAATCTGAAAACACAACGAAGTTTATGCAGAAAATCAGTAGTGAGGATATGTGTGTATGTGTGTTTTGTTTTCGTTTTTCCTGTCTGTTTTCATGTTTTTTTCACTGGGGTTAATCTCGGAAGACTCGGGGGAAAACTTTGACAAAATATGAACACATTCTATTCAGATTTTTGAACATTTGAATATTTTAGTTGTTTTTCTGATTATTTTCATGATGATGAAAAATAGAAAGTGCGAATTGAGAAAGGTGGGAATTAGAAATTTGGCAGATAATATAAACAACTTTGAAAATGCTAAGGTGCAGAAAATATAAACACCAAAGTTTCATGACTTTCCAGGGTTGAAAACGGGGCATGAAGTCTACTTATTGAAAATAAATACCTTAAGAACAACCCGAAAAGACTCACCAAATTTCAATTCCGACTTCATCTCGAACCAGTTCCAGGTCTCGAACACGTTTTGATCTAGTAAAAAAATGCATTTGTGATAGAGAAATATTCAGAAATGAGGATTCAGCACCACGTAAGAAAAATGACAAATAGTTCACGTCTGATATTTTTTTTTATTTTCTCAATTTCTCATTTTGTTAAAAATATTGAAAAATGGAAAACGCGGAAAATCTATACAAAATTAGAGGAAAAGTTATTTCTTTTGTGAGATGTTTTTTGAAACAAAGATCCATCATACAAAAAATATGAGTAGGCAGTTCAAGGTTTGGTTCCCTTGAACTCCTCTCCAGCAAAAAAGATTGAAGTGGATCATAACCACTTTCACAAACAATAAATACAAGAACAGGTTGAAATGCAATCATTTATTGATCGCAAATCATATTATGACAAAAAGGGGGACGGTTTAGGACCGTCCAGAGACACAAAACCTACTAAAACCGTAGAAAACAAGCAAAAGCTCAACTCGGTTTGAAACCTCGAAAAACAAAGTAAAACCAGAAATGCGCCACACAAACACGTCAGTGCTTTGACGTTGGCGCGTTTTGTGTGCACCGCGGCTATATTTGAATACGGAGTTTTACCAGGTAAAAAAAATATATTACTTATGTTTTTCTTCATAAATACTCAGAGGCTGCTGGTTTGAACATCAGCAGTGGGGAACAGTTGCCTTGTGTATGACAGCTGAAGCCGATTGCTGCCGAAGAGGCCAGCTGCAGCTGCGAAATTGCCGGGTTTCCTCGGTCAGGAAATTTTCCGAAAATCAGCAGCGCTGCGCTGCTGCGCTGCCCATTGGTTGCTGAATTGAGCTGCGCTGCCCTTCAGCAGCGAAATTACTCCTGAGATATAATTCAAGATTCTGATTCTTGGTGAAAAAATATACATAAATCATTCATTTTGTACAAATAATTTCTCAAGAAATGTCTAATTTGAGAAAACTCGTCTAAATTTTCTATCCTCTTCTTGTCTTCCATAAGCTGGGGCAACTTCAACTGGTCCAGTTCTAGCTGGACATGGACAATAAGCGGCATCAGTTCCTGGAACTCCTGGGAGTCCAATGGTTCCTGGTTGTCCATCACCTCCTGGTTGTCCTGGTTGACCATTTGGTCCAGCTGGTCCACTTGGTCCTGGGTTTCCTGGTCCACCATTTTGCCCTGGTGTTCCGTTATTTCCTGGGGCTCCTGGAGCTCCTGGTGGTCCTGGTGGCCCTTGTTGTCCAACTCCGCGTTGCTGAAATCCATTCATTTTTGTTTGTTGTCAGATAATCTTTGATTTTTCAAAAAATCCTTAGATGCTTCTATTTGATGGTAATCCATTATGAAAGATGGTGAAAAGTCATAAAAATTCACATTACTCTATATGAGTTGTTGAATGCATAGGGATATCGAAAATTTCAGAGGGCCTATGACATAATGACTAAAAAAATCAAAACTTTCAAACTATCAAGACTGTAAAAAATAAAATAATTACTCACTCCGTTGTTTCCTGGTTGTCCATTTGGTCCTGGTTGCCCTGGTTGTCCTGGTGCTCCAGCATCTCCTGGTGCTCCTGGTGTTCCTGGCTCTCCATCATATCCAATTTGTCCTGGTTGTCCTGGTTGACCTTGTGGTCCAGCTGGTCCTTGTGGTCCGTCAGGTCCCTTTGGTCCTGGTGATCCAGCTGGGCAAACGATACAATCTCCAGTATCTGTGCTGATACTTGGAATAACAGCATTTTGTCCAGGAGCTCCTGGTTGTCCTGGATTTCCGTCAAGTCCAACATCTCCTGGTGTTCCTGGTGGACCTGGTGGGCCTTGTGGACAATTGTTAGCTTGTGGGCCACAATTGCATGAAGCTTGACGTTTGTTGCGGCCAAAGAGAGAAGCCATCTCACGAGATCTTTGTGGATGTTGAACATTGATCATCGAGTTCCAAGCATCATCAGCGTAAACCTACAAAATCATTACATTTTATTGTAAAAAAATATCTGGTTACCTTAAAGTCTCCCATATCAGTCATCACATCGTTATAAATCCCATTGATATCATTAAACAAAACTGCGACATAAATCAAGCAACCAAAAGTAGCAAATCCAGCTACCGCAGTAATCCCAGAAACCACAGTATTCGACATATTTGGAAAATATGATTTTTCAACCTGATAAAGCAAATCTTTTTATATCACCATTCAACGATGTTGATAAGCCAACCCGCCCCCTAAATAAAAATAAATAATATTGTAACGAAGAAATGGAAGAAAAAAAAAGAGGAAACAGTTTTCAGTTTTACACAAAAGTTTGCATTTTGTCAGAATGAGGAAGTTTATGTATAGGTTGACAATGATTTTTTTGTTATGGAAATACATATTTAACAAAAAAGAATAAAAGTTCCTGTGGGTGGAAATTCTCAAAGATTAAATCAACAGACAAAGAAAATCGAAAAAAAACTTCATTGGGAAAAAACTGGAAGATTTTCTTGGGGTGGTGGAAAAGGACAGATTTTCCAAGTAATGCTTAATCTATAGAACTTCCAGGATACTTTCTCAATGTTTTTATTTTCGAAAAAATTTTCCAATTTCCAAATATTTTTATACCACCATTTCTCCTCAATGAAAAACCGGGACAACTTATCACTTTCATTTATGTGAGGCTAGGAGAATGTGACAAAAAATGAGAAAAGTTTCGGACTTGTCATTCAATCCAACAATTACATGTTACACTTATAATTTAGTAGGTGACAGATGGATGAAAACAAAAACAAAAACAAAATGAATGTGTGGTTCCCGGATTTGGTATACGCATATATAAAGCAGCCAGTTTTAGCAGAAAAATCCAGAAATGTCAAACAACTTCATCCTTGGTACAGTGACTACTGTATCCGGTGTCACTATTGTTGGTTGCTTATTGTATGTGGCTATTTTATTCAATGATATCAACTCAATTTATGATGATGTTATGGGAGATATGAGTGACTTTAAGGTAAAAATAATCAGCTGAATTTGAATAATTAGTAGTTCATTTTTAGGGATACGTGGATGATGCGTGGAACACAATGCTTCACAATTTACCAAAAGATAACAAAGAACAAGATATTAGAAAAATCTTCGGGAGAACCAAAAGAGAAGTCGTCTGTAGATGTGGAGCTCAGCCAAATAATTGTCCTTTTGGTCCGCCAGGGCCACAGGGAGCACCTGGAGATAAAGGAGGAAATGGTGTTCCGGGAAATCCAGGCTTACCAGGTCAAAATGCTGTCGCTAAACATACAACCAAGAAGCCAAGAGATTGTGTTGTCTGTCCGCCAGGAGAACCTGGAATGCCAGGTTTGGATGGTCCAGAGGGCCCACCAGGTCCAGATGGTGAGCCAGGTTTGAATGGAGATGAAGGATTATATGGTTTGCCGGGTATGCCAGGAGAGCCGGGAGATGAAGGAATGCCTGGAGAAGATGGAATACCTGGACCAGATGGGCCACCAGGAAAGAACGCGGTATGTAATTAATTTCATCCACAGAAAAAATATAATAGGAATGTTTTTAGCAACGTGGATTTGGTGAGCCTGGAATACCAGGAAACCCTGGAGCCGAAGGTCTTCCAGGGCGACCCGGATTTCCCGGTCGTCCGGGTTTCCCAGGACCTGAAGGTATTGAGGGACCACCAGGATACGACGGAAATCCAGGAAAACCTGGAGTGGATGGTATTCCGGGAAGTAACGGTGTTGATGGTTTACCTGGCGCCGATGGATCTTATTGTCATTGTCCAAAACGTACCTTGGTTCAAGTAGATCCATCATATCCCAATCAGGAAGACGCTTAGATAGTATTAGTTCTTTTTTTTGTTTTGAACGATTATATGTAAATATTTATGATTCAGAAGATTATGAAGATTTTTTGTTTCCCTTTTTGGCGCATGTTTGACAACAAGTATCACGAAAATCTTTTGATTTGCAGAAATGTTTCAGTTTTGATGGCGAATATTTTGAACATGTTTTTGCGTTAAGATCTTTGCAATCCATCCATTTTTTCGGATTATTCACACATTCACCAGCTATGCACCACTGAAAACTTGGAAAGTTTAGAAAAAGCGAGAAAATTGAGAAGTTTTACCATATTATATCCACATTCAGTTCCATCAAAAGCTGGAAAATAGTTTAGAGTTTGACATTGACCATTGGAATCAATTTTTCGCTCTCCACACCAAATTCGCTCGCATATACTTTTTCCATAATAATAACCGTTGTTCTGAAAAATGTCAATTTCCAAAAACAAAAAAAAAATTTCAAAAGTTGTTTGAAACTTACTAAACAATTTCCGAAATTTGGTCCGAAAGCAATTTGACATTGTTGATATACATTTATAATCTCTCCAGGTTTTCTATCGAAGCCTGAAGTTGTATTCGAAGTTTTTGAGATCGATTTCCATTTTCTGATACAACTCGCATCTGGATCTTTCAAATTCTCAAGAATTGCATCGATGGAGCAGTTTGACATTTTGCGGCTGTTCAAAAAACTTAGTCGATCAGAACTTCCAGAGATTAAGGCGGCAAGAAGATAATTATCATTTGAATCGCATTGAGGAGCTTCAAAAGATCCGTCATGAGCAGCGCCTAGACTAAAATTATGTTCTATGTTCTACAATATTTTTGACCAAAACACTTACGAGTGTCCAATTTCATGAGCTGCAATCAACGCAGTTAATGATCCACCAATATCTTCAACCACACTTGATGATTTTCCAATTTGACACACATTTCCAACATATGCCATTCCTTGTGTAGAAGAATCCCCATTCACACTAATCAAATCGAATTTGGTAATAAGAACGGCGTGTTCGTGATGTGGTAGAAGTTTTTGATGTTCCTTGATCCAAACCATAAATTTATCCACTGCCAGTTTGGCATCAATTCGAAGCGACATTTCAGTATTATTCTGTTCTTGAAGTTCATCAAAATTTGTTTCAACGTAATGTCGAAGTCTCGTTGTTTCTTGAATATTTTCTTTCGAAACTTTGGAAGAAGACACCGATGTCATATTTGATTCAATGTCAAAATCAAAATCTGTTGAATTATTATTGTTGAAATCCTCTTCAACATTTGTCTCATTGAAAATATTCTCAATTTTTTGTATTTTTTCCAATTCAACTTCTTCCCAAGTTAGCCAAAGTGGACAATCTTCTTCTCTTAACGCAATAAATCTTCCAGCCAATTTCAACTTCATAGTATCATTTCCGAATTTAATTCCATCGTAGACAATTTTTGCTTGCTCAAAAAGTGCATTCAAATAATTATTCAAATAATGTTGAGCTGATCCAACATCTCCATTCGACATTTCAAGAAAAGCTAAATATGTCGAAAAATCGGCAACCATCAAAAGTTCCAATGACATTTCTTGCATTTTTTGTGAATTGAATGTTGGTTGAATACCCTCGATTGATTTATTAGTGTATAAAAGTGTCTGAAAATGTTTTGTGTGTCATGTGTCATTGCATTTTGAAGGAAAAATGTGTTGAAGAAAATGTTTACCCTTGAAAATTTGAGCCCTCCTTCGATCCTTTTTTTGACAAAACGAATTGGCGAGTCAGAAGCGTCTAAACAAAGGAAATGTTTATAATTTTTGGAGAAATGACATTTTTCTAGATAAAAATCATGTGCATTTTATTTTCACATTAATCCACTGCAAAATTCTGAAAATAAAAAAAATTGCGGAAATTTCAAACGTGACTTTGATGATGTGGCAATTTAAAAACATTTCGAATTTTATTGTTAGTGCCAGAATTTGAGCCTATGTTCATTTTAATTCACGAAATCCAAAATTTTAAGGCATCGTTCTATTTCATATCGGAAGATCCAATTTTTCAAGTCTATATTTTTTGAAGAAAAATCCACATGGTATTTGTTCACTACTTTAAAAATTTATAGAGATACTTACTTTGCCACGTAGATTCCCCACTACTTAAATATTTTAAATCTTATCAGAAATCTCAAGAAATGAAAATTAATAGAGTACTGTAGATCCACGTGGATTTTTTCAATCTCTGAAAATGTTTAACTCACCGAAAATCTCGAGAAAAATCAATAATACCAGAATCTTCATTTCAAGTTAGAATACAATATGATGAAATTTACGGAAAACTTCAAATTTTGAATAAACTAAAAATGTTGCTTTTGCAAAAAGTTCAGATCAATTTATCAATTTCGTGTCTGAAGATGACCAGAGAAGAGCAACACAACAATTTTTGGCATGGCCTCGGTCAGCAGGTGTTCGCTTTTCCTCTGATTTTCTTCGATCTATTACACACCGTGATGTTATCCTTCCAATTCTTCTTTTTGACTCTCACATTTTTCAATTTTTTTCTTAATTTCTGTCAAAATGATTTGTTTCAAAAAAAAGGTCGATTTTTTTTTGTGTGTTGCCATGTTTCCCCATCTTTTTTTTAGTTAGTTTTCTTAACTCAATTTGTTCCAAAGAAAAGAAGTCGAGCTAATTCGCATATGTGACCGCTTTTATGAGTTTTCTCTTCTTTTTTATCTCTTTTTTTCGTCTTATTCTTGAATTACTTATTTCTCTCATTTTTATTGGTTGTATGTAATACTAATTCCTAATCATCTATATACTTATTGTTAGCCACAAAAATTTTGTTGTGAGTTGTTTTTTTGCTGGAAGAGAGACCGGAAAAAAACAAGGCGATGGTCAGTTTGTTTGTGTCCGCGCGAGAATTTTTCGAAAAAAAAAGTGTCGACGTCTTCTTCTTCTTCAAAACGAAGAATCGATATAAACGGGACCAGCCTACTACTACATTTTCTTTCTTTTTTTTTCTTTCTTTTCGTTCTTATTTTTTCATGTGGTGCCTCTCTCCTTTTTCTCTCTTTCTTCGTTTTGGTGGCTGTTTGTTGGGTGCACTCAACGTTTCGCGCATTTTTCTTTCTTTTTTCTCTTCGTTGTCTGTGTGATGTGTGGAAAAGTGGACTTGTTTTTGGGTGGATTTGAGAGATGTATTTGCCATTTTGTTGCGAACTTTTTTTGGGTTTTATTTTTTCGGGGTTGAGATGTTCCCGTTGTGTTTGAATTCGAAACCCAGATACAAACTTCAACGTCGAAGTTAATTTGTTGAAATTTTAAATTTTTTTCAAAAACTCTATAACTTTTGATGAAACTGTTTTTTATTTACCAGCCTGAAAATATTCACTGTTTTTTCATTGAACACTTTGTATTTACAATTAGAAAACCTGAAAAATTTTATCCTCAGAAATTCGAGAATATTTTCTGATTTTGAGAACGTAAAAAAATTCCAAAAAAACAAGTTGTGAGTTTTTCGTAAGTTTTTCCGAATTTTCACAGTCAATTTGTTTTCTCGATTGTTTTTCAATATCTTCTTTGTAAAATTTTAACCCCTAAATCAAAAAAAAATTCTGCGCATTCCCAGAAACACCCATAAATTATTTGTTTCTGCAAAAAAACCTGATCCTCATTTCCAGCAAAATGCAATTATTCATTCGTTCATTCCATTCCAAAACCAAACCCCAAAACAGAACACACTCGCTCTTCGCACCCCAAAACAAAAACGGAACTCATTTTCTTTTCTGCCAAAGAAATTCCAGAACTTTCTTTTTTCTTTTAGCTGCAGCTTAGAAAAAAGCAATCTTGATCTAATCTTGAAAAGTGGGAATGTGTCCCTTATAAAAAAAAACTGGTGAACGACAACAAAAAAAGAAAATAAATAAATAAAATTGGATCCAAATTTATGTGCGAAAAAATGTTTTATTACGTTTTTGCCCAGTCGTTCGGAATAGAAAAAAACGAAACTCGATCCGTCGACTCTTTCAAAATATATATATAAAATATTATTTTTGCACCATATTACTTTTAAATGTTCTCTCATTTTCTTCTTTATTCAAGTGTCCTCCAAGAGCCAAAAAAAAATCAAACAGAATCTTTTATAAAATTCTTCATGGGTTTGGCTGAAGAAGAAGAACAATTCTAATTCCCATTTTCCGGTTCAACAATTTGGCAGCTCTCTTTTCTATTTTTTGACTTGTCTTCTTCTTCTTCGAGCACTTTCTTTTCCCTTTTTCTTTTCTGATTTTGGTGTGCCCATCCCATCTAAAATATTGTTCCCTCGGGGATTCCATCAACATTTTTCCCCTTTCCTTTTTATTCTTCACATCACTTGTGGCCCTTTTTATGCACACATATTCAATTTTTCGTTTTTATTTTTTTCATTTTTTTCAGAATTGTATAGATGAAGCGATTTTTTTCGCGCAAAAAATTGCGAAAATCGAAATCCGATGTGACTGGCGAGAAAACCGCAATTGCTTCCGAAGTTTCACCAAAAGATCTACCAAATGGAGATGTTACTACCGAAGTTACTCCAGCTCCAATTCCAATTTCAAAATCAACAAATATTGTAAAGTATGTTGTAACAGTTGATTGATTCAAGAGAAACCTCTTTTTTTTCAGCAATGTTTCAAGTTCTTATGGCGACGATTACGAAGCAGTTTGTAGTTCAATAGGTGAAGAAACCAGAAAAAACTTTGATGCTCAATTAGACAAACATATGATGCAAACAATAACCGATGTTAAATATATGATTAAAAAATCGAAATACACTGCTCTCAGCGAAGTAAATTTTCAACGTGCCTGTTTAGATGCTCACAACGAATGTAGACAACGATACGGTAATGATAATTTATGTTGGTCGACGGAATTGGCAGAAATGGCGCATGCTTGGGCGGTGAAATTGGCCGAACGGGGACGAGTTTTGTATCCAGAATTACCGGGAATTGGAGAGAATTTGATTTTGAAAGAGGCAAACGAGCAATCACATTTACCAACGGGTCAAGAAGTCATTGATGAGTGGGAAAAAGAAGCGCAGTTTTTTGACTTCGATAAACCAAAGTGGAATCCAAGTGAGTACGGGAAATTATTTTTCATTGAGTTAAAGACAAAAACCAGGGAAACTTCAAACCCCTTTTGTAAAAAATGATTTTTTTTCAATTTTCTTTTTTTTTAATCCCGAAGGTTTAACGGTGTCAGAGTCCAATTCAGTTCACATTGAAAATTCAAATTTTACAGAATGTCAACGATTCTCTCAAGTTGTTTGGAAAGACACATCAGAACTCGGAGCCGCTCGATATTGGAATACAGCCAACAACTGCGTGGCAATCGTCTGTTTTTATCGTCCCAGCGGAAATTCCAACGCTCCCGGCGAATTCGCCTCAAATGTTCCATCACGTGATTGTTCAATGTCGCCGATTCGTAACTTGGGTCAACAACTCAAACGACACGTAACAATTTCGACACCCGAACGCGCCGTTTTTTCGAAATAGGCATTGTTTTATTTTTGGGTCACGGGTTCAAACAAATCCTGCTTTCAAAATTTTATTTACTAATTTTTTGCTCGGCTTTCATTAGTTCTCTTTTTTTTTCTTTCGGCTCTCCGAATTTCAAAAATTCCCCGGTTCAATGATCTCTTCTCTTTTTTCCCCTAACTATTATTATTATTATTATTATTCCTTTCCTTTTTTTTCTTAAAACAGCACAAAAATGACAATGAATTTTTTCCAAAAAAAAAAAAATACACAGAAAAAAGAAATAGCAGTTCTCCTTCTTCTCAAAAATAAACCCGTAAACAATATTGGTCTCATTTTTCGTCTAGTTGTAAGATGCTTGCAAATTTTGTTGTGTTTGGGACAGGAAAAGGGGAAAAGAGGACTCGTAAAATGGACAATGAATACTTATTAGATTATTATTACTGTTTGGTGAAGGGATCTTTAGAGATCAGATTGAAAACGAGGCCGATCATCTAGAAGATGGGAATGTTCATCGGTGATTGGTGGAAATGGTGAGCACGGTGTTAGAGATTCGCATTTTGTTGTCTCGTTGCTACCACGACGAACTTGCTCACCAAGAAGCTGGAAAAATAGAGTTTAGGGGATTTATATTGAACCATTGGGATTCGAGAACACTAATTACAAAATTCAAGATTTCGAGATGATGTGGTTTTTGTTTCAAAATGTTGCATCAAACTTCAGTGAGTGATTGTGTTCGAGGAAGTAGAGAATAAAAAGATAATTCCTGGCATGCAACCCTTTTGATCTTTTTTAATAAACGGTATCAAGGAAACCTTCCTGCTAATTATTAGAATTGACGAAAAAAAACCTTACTTTAACTTATTAGTTAAGACGCAAAAAAAGAAAAGAAAAGAAACTTTACTAAAACTAATCAACATATCCCAAACGTTAACTTCTTTAACGCTTTTCCACCTTACCTTAACACTAGTTGATCTCTCATCATACCCATTTCCATTTCCATTTCCATTTACAGTTACTTGCTCATTTGGCTTCAAAAACGTCATTTTTGTAGTGCTATAAGCATCAGAAGGTCGTCGAATTGAGTTTTGCATACGTGCACATTTAATCGTTGTTGGGATAAATACTCGTTGAAATTCCTGAAAAAATTTTCTTTTATGAAAAAAATTGGGGCAAAAGTAAAACCAACATTTCTAAATTGTCCACTCATTGAACAATAGATGATGAATGAGCAACAGGAACCACAAAGTGAGAAAAGATCAAGAATGTCTCCAAGACTATTGTAAACATAGATTCGGAATTCGTTGGAAAACATTCCCGATAAAACAGCCATAATTCCTTGCGGGATTTCGGTAACAAGCATAACTGCGACAATTGCAAGAAGCATATGAGTTGTTCGATCAACTTTTTCTCCACGACCTCGCAAACTTCCATTTCTTCCAAGTTTTTCATTGCCATTTCCGGTTATACTCAATCGTCCACCATTTGTACTTCGTGTGTTTTGATTCGATGGCCGATTCGTTGAGTTTTTCAAAAGTCTTTGTCGATTTTCTCGAACTTCGCGAAGAATTTTCAAAAGCAACCAAACAAATAAAGATAACAATGCGCATGGCAACATCTTGAAAACCAATCCAGAAATCCAATATGATAATCGGAACACTACACAATGATTTGATTTTGCAATATCTGAAATTCCAGGAAGATATGCAAAAGCACCATGATATTTTTCATCAAGATGTATGCAAGTTTCATTGAGCGGACTCTCGTTGATCTTGTAATTCAAGAAGTTAGGCGCATTGAGAATTGCAACAGCTGATACAGTAATTGCGACTGCGTAGTAGGAGTGTTTTAGGGTAACTTGCATACCACCCATATTTCCACGTGATCGAAGTGTCATATATCGAATCAAAGCAAGCATGACTGGAAATTTATTTAAAAAGATTCAGAATTGAGGTTATCTTGTTTTTATTGTTTGTTAAATTTGGTTCTCATTCTCAGACCGGAATGGCCTTCCTAAAGTTTCCAAGAACTTTTTTAGTGATTCCAAAATACGATTCCCTTGTGGTTCATAAAAATAAAAACATCACGTCACTGAAAAATTTGTAATTCATTAGAGAAATATTCTAATTCAAAAATTCTTTTGAGAATTTTTGAAAAGTTCATGTCTGGCTTGAAATTAGGATTATTGATTTTGCAGAAAAAAAATTCAATACGAACTTTTCGGAGAGCGCAAAAATTATAGGCCAAAAAATTAGATTTTAGCAATTAATTTTTTCGACAACTATAATAAGCCAAATTCTGAATGTATCAAAGTTAAAGTGAGCTATTTTTGCACAACACTTGAAAAGCAGATTGTTCCAAATTTTCAAATCCAACTTGAATTATTTTCTCAAAACTCACCCGAAAGCCAAACACTCGAACTATGAGCTACCAATGATAAATGAGCATGAGCAATCAAAAAAAGCGCCCACGAATACGACCAATATTTTGGTTGACAATACTTGAACGCTATGAATGAGTAATGTGTTGTGTAGATCAAATTCGAAAACAACACTACAGTATCACACGATGCCATTGCCGTCAATATCATATTTACTGGTGTTCGCATTGTTCTTCGTGTCAAAACAACAATGTTGCAAAAGTTGGCAATTGTTCCAAGAACACATAATAGAATTGATAAATACGCATGAATCGGGTGGTAGAAATTGTAAACTTCCCTGCAAAAAGTTGTTTGTTTTTCATCTCTCTTCTCCCTTATATTTTTTGCAGTTAGCCTAGCTTGGACCTAATGAGGCAAACCGATCAAACATCACAGCGTAAACTTTGTTTTCATTAAATTGAAAACAACTTTTTATTCTTGAAAAAAAAACTCACAAAAAAATGTCATAAAAAATACTCTTTGCCGGTAGATGCACCAAAACTGTGTTGCAATCGACGTTATCCATTCTGTGCCTTTTTCAGACCTCTCTTAGCATCTGAAAAAAATGAACAAAAAACTTTTTTCTCGGTAAGTCACAAAAAATACACACATGCAAATTCAATAAAAACCCTTCGGCGGTCGCCGAAAAATGAGAGAGAGAGAAAAAAAAAAGAATTTTTTTTTCAATTTCAAGTTTTCAAATGGAAATGGGAAGGAATAAAATAAACGAGGAAAAAAGTCCGTATTTTAATAATAAAGAAAATATATATTTTTTGAAAATAATTTCAAAAAAAGAAGAAATGAATGTGGGTATAATAATATATCGGGGGAAGAAAGAGAGGCGCGCGAAAAAAATTGGCGAAGGAAAAAAAATAAGAGAAAAAAAAGAATAAGAAGAAGAAAAAATAGGAGACGAACCCTTTTATATCGATTTCAAGATGAATAACAAACAGATTCTGGATCCCAAAAAGGGTAAGATTTTATTTTTGAATTTACTAGAAATCCAAAAATTATTGCCTTTTGGCCAAACTGTTCATTTGAAACATATTATATGATTCTTTTCGAGATACCTTATTTTTTAGATCATCTAGTGAAAAAAAAACAAAAAAGGGTAACCCTTTTCAAGTTTTTTTTCTTGTGGCCAGAAATTTTCTAGATTTTTTTCTTGATCTAAAAATAATCCACATCAAGAGTGTTATTCCAAAAATGTTTTTCATCGCCCGAAATTTATGAGTGAAACCCGAAGCGGGAAGTGAAATCATCCGATCCCAATTCTCACGATAAAATATAAATTCGAGACAAAATTGGATTGAATGATTAAAAATCTTTAAATGAATGAAAAACAACAAAACTCGGAGAATTTTACTTTTTTCGAAAAAATTGAACTAATTTCGGGGCACAGTTCTGCTAAAGTGCATGATCAAAGCTTCTAGGAAGAAAATGAGGAAAAACGAAAAAAAAAAAGAAAACAAGATGAATGAAGATTTTGAAATAGAAAAAGAGTTCAGGATCAAATTTCCGGGACGAGATCATAAACTTCCGCTGTTTGGAATTATCGAATTTTGGAATTTGGGAATTTTCATATTGGAAATAGAATAGAATAAATATGTTAAAAGAAAATTATAGGTCTGAAAAAGTGTTTAAATTTTTCAGAAAAAATGTTATCATTTTCTAAAGATGAAAAAATTCGAGAATTCGAAAATGATCATTCTCGAGTAAAAACTCAAGTCAAAAATTTCTCCCCAGGGGAGTTTCAAAGAATTTTCTAAACAACTTCTCGAATGAGAAGAAAACACTGGAAACCAATAAAAACAGAAAATTCTACCAGAAAACTTTCTTTTTCTGTTGTCATATGCACAAATCGAATCATAACCAATTTCCAAACACAGCAGCAGAACCACAAACAAATATATTTGAAAGAAGCGTCGAAGCAGCACAAATGCGGGCTCACAGAAGAAAAGAAGAAGAAAAAAAAAGAAATTATTGAAGTGTGTAAAGGAAATCATTAGCCAAATTTCAGCCCGATAAAAAACGCATACACAAAAAACATGGGTAAAAATATATAGGAACTTTTTTCCAGTATGTATATGTCGTTTTTTTCGGGACTGCGCCTAAATTAGAATCGTCACTCACTCACTCTCTGATAGATAATAAGTATTATATATATAAAAATAATAAGAATAATAAAAAATAAGAAAAAAGCCCACATTCTTTTTTTTCCTCTAATTAGTAGGTTTTTTCTCAAGAAGACAGAAAAAAAGAGGAAAACTAAAACTCAAAAATACTCGAGTTTTCAGAATTATCACAAAACGAAAACTGGGAAATGTTCTTGGAGCGCGTCACAAAATCAAATAAACTTATGTTAATTTCTCTAGTTTGGAAAGTAAAGTTTTCTAACAAAATGTTTTGTTAGATACAAAAAGTGCCCGAAACACGGAAGTCTGTAATTAAGTGCATAACAAAAATATTTTCTCCTCCTTGTTTTCAGATACATACAACAAAAAGGAAAAGGAGGGTCATAATAAATTTTATTTTCCTCTAGTTTTATGTTTTTTTTTGTGTGGTTGATGTCAGAAAAAATATTGTTGTACTAATGAGAAAAGATGGACAAAAATAAAAATAAAATAAAAACTGCAAACTAAAAACAAAAAAAAGTTTCTGTTTTTCAGCGAAAACCCTGGGAATACTCATTTTTCTCAAAAAAAAAGTTCACACTAGCCGGAAACTTGCAATGTTTTTCGATGTTTTTTTGAGGAAAAAATCACATTGTGTAATCGACCAAAAATGTTGCACTTTTTTTGAGAAAAAAATTAGGGCAAAATATTACCATAGTTTTGTCTGAAAAATCTAGGGAGCCTTATTCATTTTTAGGGTCAGTAAAAAATTCACTAGGAAAATATGATTCTATATAATTTATATATGAAGCAAGTTACGTGAAAAATTTTCGTGTTAAAACTTTTTTTCTAGGAATTTTCAGATTTTTGATCAGTGTAAATAATTCCTAGTTTCTGAAAAATTCCCATAGTTTTTTCCACTAATTCTTCAAACTAATCAAATATTCCAAAAATTCCAGCTAACAGAAAAATCCAAAAAGTGCACAACAGCAGCAAAAATTTGGCAGAAACGAAATTACACGAAATGGATTAAATGAAACTCATCAATGAATTTGTTCATCCTCTTCGTTTTTTCCTTGTGACTTGACTTTCAGATGGCAAAAAAAACGAAACAAGAAAAAAGGGAACTCTTTCGGGAAACAAATGAGCGAGCAAAACTAATGAGGCAAAAAAATGGAAGTTCTTCGGGGTGGTCTGGAAAAAAGGAACTCATAAAAAAACGAAGATAAGTAAATAAAATAAATGAGAATATTGAAAAAATCTAGAGCACAAAAAAATGAGCAAACTTCAAGATCCACCTAGTCAGGAAAAACAAAAAAAAGAGCAAAGAATAGTTGAATAATTCAAGGTGAATGAATGAGTTTGTGTAACTCTTTCAAAAAAGGGCGGGCGGGTCTAAAAAGTGTACAAAATTGGGGAAAAAGGGAAAAAAAGAAGATGAAAAATTAGACTAATGGATGGATCCATTTTTTTGTTCGCCTGGAATTCCATTAGTTTGCCATTTCTTTCTCTTTTTTCAGAATGCTTACAAAATGAGATGCGCAAAAAGAAAGAAAAAAGTTCAGAAATCTGAAAGTTCAATGAGGAAAACTAGGAGAGAATTTCGAATTTTCCCAAGGGATTCTTTCGTTTTTTTGTTTTTTTTTCACTTTTATCACTTTGAACAATCTTTTGTTCCGGAAATAAAGCACCGTCCAAAAAGTTTCAAATGTCTTTCAACAAAATTTTGACCTCCCTTTTGACTTCAAAAAATAATATTTTTTGGAAAAGATTGAAATTTTCATTTTGAAGGAAAAATTTAAGGTAAATAAATTTTCAGCGAAAAAATAATTTTTTAAAGAATCGTGAGAACTTGAAATTTGATCATTTTTGGGTTCGAGAAAAAATAAGAAAATTTTGAATTTGACAGGGGAATCGTGAAATTCTCAAAACTAAAAGTCTAGAAACAATAAATGAACTTGCCTATGAGAATTTCTAAAAAAAAAATAACTATCAAAAATTTACGACCCTCCCTGTCAAATAAACATTTCCCCATCAATCACATCAAATTGCATAGCAAAAAAACTAATTATTAAAATTTAACCAGGAAAAAAACGAGGAGCAAAAAACCGAGAAGAGCAACAGAATCATGAAGAAGAAGAAGAAGAGCAGAAGGCGCCTCTCATGTGCATGAATAATATATGATTTTTGTGGGAAATGGAGAACAAGTTGAACTCTATTCTTTTGTAGATTTTTTCGGGGTTTTTCTGGTTGGGTGAAAAAAAGACTGCGATATCTCAAGGGATCAACATTTCAACTCTTTTTTTCTAAAAGGGAACAAAAAACTTTAGAAAGAAAGTTTAAGAGTCAAAGCTTCGCAACAAGTACAATGAAATTTTAAGTGCTCCGGATGTTTATTCAAAAGAAAATCCAATGGAGAAAAAAACCCGAAGGTGCGAGGACTTAGATCCAGAGAATAAGAAAACTTGTAAATTTTAGGAGAGGAAAAACAAAACATTGCGGCGGCGGCGGATATTTAGGGGGAGCCTAGGCTTTCTCCAATTTTTCCCGAAGATGTGGCTCAAAAAAAGGATGTAAACAACCGACAAAAATGAAGCATAATCCTCTTCTTCACATACTTAGTTACTCCTCGAAAAAAAAACAGCTTTTTTGACAATAGGTTTTTTTCACGACAGAATTGCAATTTGCACACAAAAAAAATAACATCACAAAAATTTGAGTTTGGTTTTGGTTCACGGGGTGCAACACAATGATAAGAACAAAAAAAATTGAAATAAAAAATGTTCGTTATCAAAATAGAATTGAATTGAATAATCGAATTATATCGTCATTCGGAAATTGAATGTGGGTTTTTCAATTGTGGGATCTCTTTCCGGCTGAGGTGGGCAGATCAACTATTCATGTATTGTGTTTTTGTTTTTGATACGCCATCTGATTTTTTTCAGACACCGTCAAAAATTGTGGAAAACGAAAAATAATAAACACATATGACATTTTTTGTGTGTTAAAAATAAATACAGGCTTTCTGAGAATGAAAAATCTGACTAATTATGTTCAAAATAATGACTAGCAAATAATGTTTTTTAATGCATCCATTTGTAGATCCAAAAAAATCTCCAAAAAAATCAGATTGTTGGAAACTTTCAAAATTTCGAATGAGTTTTTGAAGTTACACTCAAAAATTTCGAAAGAGATTGAAACACAAAATTGACAGAACATTCGAGTCGTTTTTGTGCGATTTTCTCGAAAGAAATTTTAAAAATTCAAAAATCCAGAGCGAAAACAATCATCACTGAGAGGAAAAACACATATGCGAAGGCAAACTATAAAAATCCAATGTTTTCGTTTTTTTTCTAGAAAGAGAATTTCAAAAGGTTATTTCAAGAACTTCGCCATCATCAAAATTCTGTTCCTCAATTTCAGTTTATTTATTTATTTTTCATTTCATTCATCATTTTTTTCAAGTATCGGAATAAGAAAAGTCAGCTGGCCGCCGGGGTAAAAAAATGAGAGCAGCTGGAAAAAAGAAAACGGTGAGTGAGGTCTTATGAATTTATGGGTGGATGGATGAAAAAATAAAATAATAATACTATTTCTCTTCAATAAATAAAATGTTCTATTTTTCCAACTCGTCGGGGCTAAAAATAAAAAATAGTGGGTTTTATGACGTAGCTGCTGGTGAATTTCTTATTTTGTGAAAAAGTAAAAAAAAAAAGAGAAAAAACTTTATGTGTTTTCGAGTTTTCTTCTCATTTGGATGAAAACGAAATAAAATTAAGGTTCAGACATGTTTTTTCTTTTTATTTTTGTGCCTTTTTTATTTGAAAATTCTTGATAGATGCGAGAAAAAAAACTCTGCTGGTTAATCTCTATTTCTTTTCTTTCCAAAAAATGAAGGAATTAGTAGTTATGAAAATTGTTGAGCAAATTGGAATTATCCAGAATTTCTGTGAAACCGGAAATTGGATGAGTGAGATCAGAATGAGCAAAAAAGAAATAGACGAGTTTAGGCGTGGAAACTTGAATGATCAAAGATTGGATTAAAATTGAGGAGGAAAATGAATAAGTGAGAGCATGTGACTTTTTTGGCAAAAAACAACTTCGGGTGGGTTTCGAGATGAGCGAGAGCAATTTGAAATTTATGTGAGAAACTCGAGAAAAATGCTGACAGGTGCGGGGTTGGACTTTTTGATCCAAACGAAATAAATTGGAAATGTGGATCTCAAGTTAAAAAACCAAAATTTGCAGAAATTAATTTTTTTTTCAATTTCGAAAAATCTTTTTTCTGATTTTTGCAAAGATCTGTTTAATAGATTTGAAAAACACAAGATCTACATTGTTAAACACCAAACGAATATGTTAGAGTTTGATAATTCAAAACTTTTTTCTGAAATTTAACTCATCATCAGTTTGAATGACCATAAGTTTGGAACTCTTTTTAGAAATTTCATTTTCTTGAAAAAGTCTCCGAGGCCGAAAAGTTCTCGAACTCACTGAAATAAGATCTAAATCCTCATTTCCTAATTTTCCAGAAACTACATTTCTAGAAACATCAAACAATAGAGAAACCTCTCATGTTAATCCTCAAAAAATTTTAAAAGATTTTTTTGCTTCCAAAAATTATTATAAACAAATAAAATCATTGGGCTGAAAATTTTTCCGCTCGATTTTTTTCTATTTTTTTGGAACAAAAAATTCAGAAAAAAAAAAAAGAATAATAAACATGAAATATGTAGATGTTTGATTCTTTCTTGTCCAAAAAAAGAGAAGAAGACGAAGGAAAAGTAAAGTGCAATTAGCCAAAATCACGAGAAGTGACTGACTTCAACCATTATGGACTCATCGACACACTTGCAAAACTATGTAGGCACAGAAAAAAAACGAGGCGTTTATGTGAGAAAATGGACAACGGCTTAAAATTTCTCACTTTTTTTGACAAGGAAATAATAAGGGTTTCTAGATTCGACAAAAAATCGTTTCAAATTTTTTTGTTCACTGTGTGAGAGAAAATAATATTCTGGAAAAAATTTGACAACTGACGCGTTTTGAAAAAAAAGGGCACAGCAAATTTTTCACTACGCATTTTCTCATTGCACAATTTCACGTGTCGCTACAGTATTTTCGCAAAAAAATGTCTTTTTTTGTGTTTTTTTTCACAAAAAATGTGTTTTTGAAGCCGAAACCGAAGGAAACATGCTCAAACTACATTTTTAGAAGTAGTTGATAATTTTTCAAGTAGTAATAGTTTTTTGAATCAAAAGTTTATTGTCTTTCCTGGGAAAATCGAGAAAAATATGGAGAAACGTCATTTTGAGCGGAATTAGAAGATTAATAAGCAATTATCTGTCTTCCGGACCTCCCTCAACCCTTCTTTGCTCAATTCTGATAGTGAAAAATCAACTTTTCCCTGAAATTCGGGTTCAAATCCTCAAAAAACGAGTAAAAACAGGATTTTATTAGGCTCCGCCCAGATGTGTGTGCCGCGTGAAAAACACATTCTGCAATGATTTTTTTATTTGAGGTCACGTAGAAAAAAATTTGCTGTGAAGGGCGAGCGACATCAAAGAGGAGAAAAGCTCAACACAAAAAAATATACATCAATTTTTCATTTTGTCAACATTTTTGTCTGTGAACAATGAACTTGAAAAAAAAAACAGCAAAAGAAAAAATGAAATATCAAAGAACTTTTTGAGTCATGAGTCTAGAAAAACATCCAATTATTGAGCTCGTATTTCACATGATTCTTGGAATTTTATTCTATTTTAAAGAAAATGAGACAGAAATATTTTATGAGAAAAAATGTGATTCCCTAAATAAATCTAGATTAAAATAATCTTCAGATCCTGGAGTAAATTCGAATTTGATGGGAGATCTTCTTCCTGGATTAGGTGAACTAAAAATAAAAGTTCATAAGATTCGGGAAATATTGATAAATGAAAAAATTTCTTCCTGATTTTGAGATAAATATGATTTGCTACCGTGATTCGTGAAATCTTCACGTAATATAACTAATCATATGAAATCCAAAAAATAATCTTAAGATCTAACGAGAGATCAAAATGTTATACAGAATAATGACGAGAAAATAACTCCAGGTTCAGAAATAACCACCCAGGGTTTCCTCGAAAAGAATTACAAATATCACATTTTGGTTTCTGATTCACTAAACGCCTCATAAATTGCACCCAATTTATGTTAGTGCCGTATGTATCAAAAGTTCAAATGAAATGTTTAATCAGACAGCTATTTTCTGATTCTGAGTTAAAAGCGCATCATCTTAAATTATCTAATAAGAAAAGAAAGAAAAATATAATCTCTCCCTTATAAAAACGAAATCAGTGAAAATTTGGCGTGCAAAACCGCTTCGTTTTTTTTAAAAAATCCAAGAGAAAGGATGACACACTTCGTTTCAGTCCTGTGTTGGGACGAACAAATAGAGAAAACGCGACGCAGACACAAAAAACCCCGAAAATTTTTTGAAAATGAGAATTCATGGACCATCGCTTCGGGACCCAACAGTTGGCTGGGTGCCAGCCTTATTAAATTTCGCGGTATTGTCAGTTTCGCGGTTTTTTCTTTCGCACTCTACACACTCTCTCTGTCTCTATTTGTTCGCCCTGAAACGAAGTGGACATAAAAAGTATAACACTTGGAAATGAATTTATTGTTTGCCTTTTACAACGACACTCCGCTTGCCCGCTGTTTAGCGCAACACGAGAATATTTTCATTTTTCTTTTTTTTTTCGCTGGGTTTTCAGGTTTCCGGGGAAAATCGGTGGATTTCATTCAAAAATTGAATTTTTAGATGTTCTACAAGGCTGGAACTATCGCTTCCAACGGAAAATCCAAGGATTATCGAAAAGAGGTGGGTTTTTTCTAGAGAAACACTGTTTCGATTGGAATTTTTGAATTTTCAGGGTCAAAAATGGTTTTAAATGTGATTAGAACTATTATTGGTTAAATTTGAAGCGACTTTTTCATGGAAAACATCGGATTACATTAAAACTGTTGGGGTATTACTGGATGTTTTACTCAAAAATCGATGGAAAATGGGTTCGGGTAAGATTTTATGGTGAACCTCTGAAAAATAGCTGGAAAATTGTTGTGAGACCCAGAAAGCCTTCAGAAATCTATAGAAACAGAAATGGAGTTAGCAGAACTCAATTAAACATTAAAAATTAAATAATTTTCTGATTTTCAGCTTGAAATATTGATGGACAATTGGATTTATTCAATGTCAATAACATGGAAAACGTGGAGGATTTCGAGTTTTGATTAGGATTTTCGAAATTTCAAGGATTTTTGTGTGATTCGAGAAATAGAAGCGATTGGTGAGTTTTTTGGGGAGGGATTTCGGAAAAAAAGAAACAAAATCGATAAAAAATTCTGTAAAATTTGAAACATATGTATATGAAAATTATGAAAAAAATCTTTAAAAATTGAAAAAAGTTAAGCTAACTCATCAAAATCTAGGCACAAAAATCTATCTTTTTGCTGGACCTTATGTATAAAATCTAAACCTAACCTACGCGCGAAAAAAAGGATGAAAATAGGAAGAAAATGATAAAGAAATATTAAGGTATGTACTTTCAAAATAAAATTAATGAAAACATGAAGAGTAGAGGGGGACGCAATGTTAGAGAAGTAGAGTAGATGAGAGAGTTTGGAAAATGAATAGAGCAAATTAGAGAGAGGAAGGAGACGTATATTTAAAATAGTATAATTTGTAAAAAGAAAATTATTGATCGAGTCAGGAAAATTGTGTTAGAATCTCAAATGATATCCCTAGAATTAACAAGGAAACCTTTTTTACTCAAAACCTCAAATCTTGATGAAATTATGTCCATATACAGCTCTTGGGGTCACAAGAACTCCCTAAAATTTTAGTTACCCAATGGACCTCTGAGCCAAGTTTTGGGCTCTCAAAAGTTCAAAAAGTACATCAATGAAAACTTTTTTACGAAAAATTTTGAATTTTTTTGTTTTTCGGATGAAAATTCATGAAAATTCATATGTGATGACTTTTATGAGCCAATTTTGGCAACTTTTGAGAGCCCAGAACTTGGCTCAGAGGTCCATTGGGAGACTAAAAATTTTAGGGTGTTCTTATGACCCCAAACAACTGTCTGTGGAAGAATTTCATCAAGGTTTGAAGTGTTGAGTAAAAAAGTTTCCTTAGTAATTCTAGGTGCCTTAATTTAAATTGTTTTTTTTGGAAAATAACGATTTCATGATTTCTTTCTTAGTGTTCTGATTCAGATTTTGGAGAGTAGGGCACATTGGAGAACTTTTTGATAAAACTCACAAATCTTCGAAATTTTTCGAGGTAAAACAAAGCACAAAAAAAGCGATGATGAACGAAGATTGATTAGCAAAGATTATAAAATGAAAAAAAAACTTGAGAGCAAGAATTGTTATTTGGTCTAGCGGGCCAACAAGGAACACACACAAAAATAATCTATTCGCACCTTTTTTCTTTAATAATTCACAACAGATTGCTATTATATTTCATTTGTGCCACAATAATATTTATAAATAATAATAATATTCCGATGTAATCGGATTTCATAAAGAAAATGGCAAAAGAAGGAAAAATGGATCTGCAAATGACACAAATACTCGATTAAAAATCCGATGAAATTGAATGCTAGAGGCTATTTGAACTCAATGTTTGGAAGTGCGATTATTAAAATTTTTTCGGGAATAATCTTGGGAATTTTTTTCTTGTTGAGATTTACAAGAGGAATAGGAATGGAAAAACCAAAGACACAAAAACACATAGACCAATTGAGCCACTTAATTTTTTTCGTCTATCTGAAAAAAAAATAGATGAAAGAAGGCGCAAATATTTGATCATTATTTGAGGCGCGAATATGTATGTGTCTATTTGACAAACCGATGGGGACACAAAAAAAATTCAAAAATAAAAGAGCACTTGACATCGAACATGACAAACACTTTATAACATTCATTAGTAACAAAATCCGCGTGAGAGAACTTCTCTAGTTGTACTAATTGCGAGTTTTTTTTGCTAGAAACGAGAAAAAAGTCGAAAGCAAAACTCTTTTTTCTCTAGAAGAATGTCTTGTTTATGCCCTTTTTGTTGTTGGTTTGGCTGTTTGTCGATGTGGATGACAGATTTTTTCATAAAGAAAATTCAGAGTTTGTGTTGAATTCCGGAGAAGAAAATGTCCTTTCGAACACATGTCACAAGTCAACAAGCAATAATTTGACAGATTTTTGACAGTTTTCACGTGAAGAAATTACAAGTTTTTAGAAATGAACAATTGTAAAATTAGAAGCGATAAAAAACCAAGTTTCTAAAATTAAGAGATCAGATAAATTTTCGAAAAATTAATTTCCGGCTTTCAAAAAAGTCCTTTTTTCGTATTCGATGATTTTGAAAATGCATAGAGTTTTTGAGAATAACTAAACAGTTTTCTATTTTTAAATTTAAACAGAACGAACTTTGGAATTGATTCTTCAGAATTCTTCGCCCTATTTTTAACAAAAAAAAAAAACAAAAAAATATTATGATTAACATTTTGCAAAATTTCCGAGAAAAAACTCATAGAAAAAAAGAAATTTGAAACTTTTCTGCACCAGAAAAGTGAAAAATATCAAAACTCAAAATATTGCAACTCTGCAATTCTAGACATGAGAAAGTACAAAAAATTCGATTTTTCGGACAAAAAAAAGTTTTTTCGAAGACCAGATGAGACATTTGAATATAAACTGATTTGCAGAATATGAAGATAAAAAACTCTTTCTATTCATACATCATATACAGCACAAAACACACTCACATTTCAATGAAAAAGAGGAAAAAACTCTTCATGAAACACATACTCGGTAACAAAAAACCCTGTGAAAATCCGTCAAAGTTGAAGTATCAAAAATCAAACAGAAAAGTATATAACACGAGGGGGGCCAACAGAAAAATCCGGGCGCGATTTCGATTATTTACACACTTGTTGTCAGTCAGTCAGTTGGTTTTTTGTTCTGTGTAGTAGTGTAGTACTTCAATTGGACATACATACAAAAATCTGCCAATAATAAAAGTGTGGCGGTTTTTTTTTTTGCGAAAAAATGGTGAAATTTGAGACTTTTCGTTTTTTCGTCTTCTTCTTTTTCTTCTTTCCATTCATTAAATATTGTTTTGACAATAAGAAAAAAGAGAATCGACCGCGTTTTTTTTAGTTGTTAAAGAGTTCGGAAGGTCAGAAATTGCATCCGTTACTGTTTTTTTGTTGGAAAAGTAGAGAAACAATTATTATCAACGCCCAGCGCAACGCAGCAGAGGTCAGAAAATGGGTATATAAAACAGGGCATGATATCGAGAAAAAATAAACAATCACAATGCAGTTCATCTCAATTGTTTTGCTGATTTTTGGAGTGGTTCTAGTCTATTCGTTTCCAACAGCTGTGAGCCAAGATGAAACAGATATTTCTGTTTCGGGAAAAGTTGCAATGAAATCTGGAGATGGTTTGGTGGAAAGTGTTCAACGAATGGCATTGGTGAGTTGAAATTTTTTCTAGTCAAAACTGAAATACCAAATTGAAATCGGGCCAATTCAGATTCAACAAAAATTTGAAATTTCCCAAACAATAATTGAAAATGGTCCGATTTCTCTCTGGTCAGTTTCGATTTCGATCAGTTTCGATCAGTTTTGATTTGAAATCATTCTAATTTGGAACTTTCTAAAAGTCTAAACAATTATAAACAATTTTGCAGATTCGCAACAAACGTAGTTCAAGTGACAGTTCGGATTCAAGCGAAGAAAAGAAGAAGAAGAAACGAAAGAATCGACCACATCATAGACACAATCATAGACATGGTGATGATGAGGACAAAAAGAAAAATAAGAAACATAATCATCACAACAAGAAGGATGATGAAGAAAAAGAAAAAGAAGAGGAGGAAAAGAAGAAAAACAACAAAAATAAGAATAAGGATGAGGAAGATGAAGAGAAAGAGAAAAAGAAAAATAAAAACAAGAAGGATGAGGAGGAAGAGGATAACAAGGATAAAAAGAAGAAGGACAACAAAAAGAAAGATAGTGAGGAAAAAGAAGAGGAGGATAAGAAAAAGAAGGATAACAACAAGAAAAAGGACGAGGAAGAGGAAGAGAAGAAGAAAGATAAAAATAAAAAGAAGAATGAGGATGATGAGGAGGAAAAAGATAAGAAAAAGAAGGATGATAAGAAGAAAAATGACGATGAAAAAGAAGAAGAGGAGAAGGATAAGAAGGATAAAAATAAGAAAAAAGACAACGAAGATGAAGATAAGAAAAAGGAGAAAAAGAAGAGTGATGAGGATGATAAGAAAAAAGAAATCTGATTGATTAATTAGCTTGATTTTGTAAATAAACTTTTCATACTTTTTTTTTCAGTCACATAGTTTTCAACGAATCAGAAAATTTATACGGTTTTCAACATGAAAAATCATTTCACACATGAAAACAAGTTTATTCATTTAAATTAGTTTCAACACTTCCAGCTTTTCTGAAAAAAGCCAAAAACGAAAGGAACGTAAAAATTTGTGCCGAAGTTGCGTTAAAAATATAAATCCCAATCAAATTCAACGCCAAAAAATTGGAAATGTCGTTATTAACCATGATGCCTATAAACGCTACTGTAATTGGATAAGCTGTAAAAAATAAATGAAGAATAATACGGTAGCCAATGTATTTAATAAGAGTTAATTTGAATGTGTCGTGGATAAAGAATTGGTAAAACATTCCGATGAAATAGGAAAATGTCAAAAATATAACCACAGTAGTTCCATAAATAGCAATATTTCCAAATGGGAATTCTGTATTCAAATTAGCAGCAGTTGAATGGCATAAAATTATTGGATCATGATATTTTTTGAAAAAATCTTTTTTCAAAGTTTCCTGAATTTCGAGTAAATCTGGATATATAATATGAGCATTAGCACAAAGAAATACATAAAACAAAAGAAATAAGAATATCAGTTGTCGAAACTTATTTTCTGAGAGCGTATTCGAAGTTTTATGAATCAAATGTTCATATCGATTTTGTAGAATTAGTATAATTGTGAAAAAATCAAATGATTTGAAAAAAATCATAACTGAAAAGTAGGAAACACCACTGATTTTTGGGAAAATTTGAAGAAAACCAGTTGAAATCAGGATCAGAATTGGCATTTTTGAAATTGGTCTATACAAAAATACCATGAAAAATTCATTGCACATATTTCTGAAAACGTATTGATTGGAAAAAATTTCATTCCTAGCAAAACCAACACTAGAATATGCAGGACTAAAATCGTCACAAAACCGAGTCCCAATCGATTTCTCCAATAAAATATTGTGATAATTTCCAAAATTTTTAGCACAAAGCTAAATCCCCAAACCATGGCCAAAATTTGCGAGAATGGCTGTAAAGCTTCGGTATAACATGACGAGTTGATCATTTTTTTTGGTTTTAGAAAAAGGAGAGAAAATAAGCAAAAATTTGACTATACTTTTTTCACGTGATTGCTTCGAGAAATAATTAACAATTCAGCATAAAATTTTAATGAACTTGTGTTGATATCTTCGAAGCAATTTTAGTGTTTTTCTTAGACTAATTGTAAGCTGATCATGTATTCAATAACTTTATTCACGATAAACCACTTAAAATTTATTCAAAATCCCAATTTCCTAATGGAACACCACAAACAAAACCATACATCCATGCAACAGAAGCAATATCATTAAAAATCTTAATCCTAATACTGGAATTTGCCATGCGAATTGCCAATCTGTTTTCCTGATAAGTGAATGTCCATCTCGATGGACTTGTAGATGTCCAATTGATATAAGCTGGAGTGGATGTATAATTATTAAAGTATTCATAATCATCACACCAAACAGTTGTTGAATTGAAGCAAGATGAACTTCGATATCCATCAACAGCAACATCAACTGCATACATTGAATTTGCTATCATTTGTGAGGTTATATAAGACACTTCATTTGCATTATCAAAACCTGATGGATATGCTGAGTATTGTGAACAATATGAGTTATTATATGCAATTTTAGCAGTTTGGAAATTGTATAATTTCATACACCATAACCCACGAGTTCGTGTAAATTGTTTATATCCATCAGGGCAAGTTTCATAACTAAATGTTGAGTCCGATTCTGAAAATTGATATGCAATTCCATTTACATCACCAGATAAATCAACATCAGAAAATGAAGACGAACATATTAAACTAGTTGAGTTTGTCTGAAAAAATAATTCAAAAATGTGCTTCGGAAAAAAAGTCACAAAAAACTCCACCTTAATTCCAACAATAGTTTCCAAAGTATCATTTTTCTGATAGGATAAAACTTGATACATTGAATAAATTGAACAAGAACCCGAAGATGGTGTAAAAATTAAAGAGACACAATTTATATTTGATAAACACGAAGATGCACATGAATCATAGTTATCCAAACTTGTTGTGCTCAAAACACCAGAAACTTTCAGAGTTCCATAAATTAGAACAATTTGATAACATATTATCTGAGAAAAAAAAACTTTTTTCCAATTAATAATATTCAGAACTCACTGTTTCAATCAGAATAAATTTTAAAAGAAGTGCAAAAATCATTGTGGTTTTTATAAATAATGAAAAGCTATGAATGTTTCTTTTCTGGCGAAACCATGGTTGCCACTACAATCGGACAAACACATTCATTTAATCGGGCTGCCATAGTATCAAAGTTCAGGAACAGTTTTTTGAATAGTAACGTCATTTTATATAAACCTTTCATTATAAAAACATCATTTAGAAATATATTTGAACAATTTTTCAATTAAAAAAATTGAAATTTACTTTAAAAACTTCTCAGATAACTCCATTGAACGACTCAACAGCCGATGATTTGAAAAAAATGTTTTTCCACGTAGACAACTTTAGTAAATCACGAGTTTGTTGTCGAAAATGACTAACAATCAATAAAATTAAAATAGGATCTAAAATAGGATAAATAGCTATGAATCCAGTTACGGCTTGTAAAAATTGTCCATTTGCATTCAAAGTTGGGGCTACAAGAATAATTGAAATTGGGGTGTAGATGAAAATTATTGGAACACAAGTTTGAGCAATCAGTGCAAAAAATAATTGGGTATTCAGAACATCAGATAGAACCTCGACTGTTTCTCGTGTTCTGTTTAGAGATTTGTATGTTTTTATAGCGCAAATTAGTGAGATTCCAGAAAACATTGTCATTATCAAGAACATATTGCAAACTGATAGAATTCCATTAAAATTTACAGCGCCGTTTTCATTATAGTATGAGATCACAAAATAAGAAACATTCGATATTGAAATATTGAACTCATTGAAAAATGCTTTTTCAAGAAGTCCATCTGATCTTCCAGCCAATTTCGCTATCAAAAATATGTTGATAATGAAAATTGAACCAATGAAAATCCAAATAAATGAGCATTTTCCTTCAAAATATTTTATATTTTGAACTTTGCAAATTGCAAAATATCGATAAATAAATTGAAAAGTAATGATAATCATTGAAGAACAACAGAGACAACTGAACGAATAAATTATATGAACCCGAGTATTGTTTGAAATTACACTTTCATCATTTATTGAGAAAACCATATAGGAAAACTTGGTAGAAAAGCACACCTAAAATTCGTTTTGAAAATTTAAATTTAAATTACGAAAATTTCACCGGATTTATTAATGACATCACTGTTGAAAACATAATACAGTTCATACAAAATAAAATCAATAAATATTTATATGACCCAATATTTGGAGGCGAGCGAAAAACCAATAAAATCAATAAATAACAATTTATTGAAAGTGAGAAGAAAAATGAGAATTTTTGGATTTTTTCAGACATCATACTTTTTCATAATGATGTTTTGGTGAGAAAGAATTCCCATTTGTTTTCGAACTTTCTTTTTTTAAGAACGTCATTAACAAAGTCTGATTGCCTTATTCCTTCCCCTTTCTCCCCTATCGAAAAAAAAATTGGATTAAAAAAATCAGAAAATAATGTTCGCGTGTTTTTTAATCAGAACAAAGTGGTCATTTCATTTTCATTTTCATTTCTCAAAATAGAAATTCAAAAAAGCTGAATGGAAATTGGATGGTTCGTGGTCATTGGATTATTTGCATTTTGTTGCTGTTTTATCGACCTTTTTGAATTCTGCATGTTAAAATATCGAAGATATAAAGCAACTTGGGAAATGGAGGAATTTGAAAAAATGATGACACATATTGCAGGTCTGAAATTTGAGAGATTTTTTTGAAAAATCCTGATTTTGTTTGTTGTTGTTATTTTTCCTCATTTTCACACTTTTTTCAAAATTGTTTTTTATTTTTCCAACAATAACAAAGAAAAAAAACAGTTTTATTTTCAAAAGTAGCTAAAATTTATTTCTATTCTCAATATTTGCTATGTTTTTAGTACCGACTACCAGCTAATAAAAAAAGAAAAAAAAAGAAAAGGAAATCAAGTAAACATCCGGTGAAAAACAAGGTTCAGAAATCGAAAAGAAAACTTTTTTGTTGTTGCAGGAGGACACTTTTTCGGCGTTCCACTTTCACCCAATGAGCAAGTTTTGCGAGCTGTTTGTTATTGGTGAGTTTTGGGATTTTGAACAAATATTATAACGTGGCAAAAATTGATAAACTAATCAGGGCTCAAAATTAATCAGATCCATATACTTGGAGTTTTACAACACTATTGAAATATTTGTTGCAACACCAACTCACTTTCATCTTCAATTATTTTTATGCCCTGAAATTCTTTGAGAGAGAATATTGAATTTCTCAAAAAAATTTACACAAATACTTTACAATCCATGATTATTTTTCAGTAACAAGGCAATGTTTGCACATCACCGTCTTCGCCGAGTTGATCCTTTGATGCCAATTCGATATTCAACTGGTGGAAGTTGCGAAACTCCGATTGTTTTTGCAGATCTAAACAGTTGAGTCTAAAAATAATATTTTTGCTTTCATCTTTGCACTTCTACTATCAAAAAGCTGCAAAAAACTAGTTGCACTCATAAATGTATAAATATTGGTGAACTTGGAACATGTTTTTTCTGTAAAACAAGAAAAAAATGAAAAATATATGTTGAGAAAATGTCATGAATACGAAATCCGGTTTTTTCTTAGTCTTCTTCTTAAAATTTGTATTCGGCTAGCGTATTTGGTGTCAAAAAAAAAAGAAAAATAAGAAAGCATTCAAAACACAATACTGAATTATGGACCACTAACATGTTGTTGGCTGGAACAAAAAATTGAATATAAACGGAAAAAACGACAAATGTGAAACATTCAATTTTTCATCTTTTTTCTTGTTATTAGTATTACTACAATTTTTTCGCGTGCATTTTTCATCAACAAGAGGTGCGTTTTGGGGCTTTTTTCGTCGAGGGAAAATTAATTTTTTTGGATTAATAATTAGAAATGTCGAAAAAAATGGGGCCAAATTATGACTCTTCAGGTTATCTGTAATTAGTCCAACCTGGCCACTCCTTTCTTCAGCATAGTGTCACAGGGTCACAATTTTTCTCAAAAATTCCGTAATTTTTTTCTGAAATTTTCCAATGATTTTCATTTTTTTTTCCTAACTAGAAAGCATCATAGAATCAGATAAAAAATGAACGAACACCTACTTTATTCCAAACTTTTTTGCTGTCTATCTTTTTTTTGCACTAACAAAACCACTTTGTGCATCATGTTTTATTCAAAAACATCCATTTTTTGCATTGAACTTTTTGTAGATCTTTGAGCCTATAGAAACTAAAACTAATCAAGCTAAAATAGTACCTGGCTGGAATTTTACGACGTTTTTTTTCAATGTTGCTAATTTTTTGAGCCCTCGTCTGCTCCACACATATGTTTTTTTTCTCTAGTTATTCTTAAGCCTATTTTGAGGAAAACTTCTTAACAAAATGAGAAAAAACAAACATTTTTCTTGTTTTGTTTTTTCTTCATAAGTTTTTTGATCTCCAAAAAAAATATTGAAAAAAATTTTCTCAATGCCCTTTTCGATCAGAAAACATATTACTTTTTTCATTTTTTTGCACCACTTATCCATGTTGCGAGAAAAGAAAAAAGGATTTTTGGTTGAACATTTTCTTTTTGCTAGCCAGCTTTCTTGGTCGCTCAATCAAAAAAATCCGTAAATTTTTGAGTTCACCTCGCACCCGTGACAGATTTCTATTAAAAAATGCATTTTAAATTCGAGATACAGTAGGACGGAAGGTTCGGGTTTTTGATTGATATTTTTTGTATGTTTGTGTGTGAAAGGTCAAACAAACCACGCCCATTCGTTTTTGTGACTTACTCCATTTGAAACCAGGTTGCGACACATACACACACATTTGTATTTTTTTGGAGGTTCGAAAGAATAGAGTAGTACAAAGGGGTCCTTTTTTTAATTGCAAATAATGTTTCCAACAACTTCCTCATTACGACTTCTTCTTTTCGTTTTCTCGTTTCTCGTTTCATTTTTCGCTGGCCCACCGAACAAAACTCAAAGTGGTCAGCTGCCATTTTTTCTTTTGAACCATGCAAAAAAAATTCCTTGATTCATGTTCTACCTATAGGTTAACATTTGATCATTTCTTCTTTTTGTAAAGTGATTTCTCTTAAATTTTTTCTTTTGGGAAAATTTGAGTTCATTTTATGATATCCCTTTATTTTATTATAACTCTTTACAAACTTTTCAATCCAAATATATTAAAGATTTTGTGGTCCAAACTTGATTATCAAATAATGTACATATTTCCAAAAAATATTTATTGAAGGCATTTTAAAAAGAAGTTTGGGAAAATAATTTCAGATATTTCACTTGAGAAATAGATAATTCAAAAGCTTTGATTCCGAAAGTTTTCATTCACCTCTGAAGAAAAAAACTCATGACAAAAACACTAAAAACAAGATGTTTCTTTCAAATTTGAGACAAAAATTTGTCACACAATTGATAAATATCTGTCACTGCGAAAAATGTGATTCGAATGATCAAAGCCTCGTTTTTTTGTCTGGCTGTTTGAGTATCATATTTTTGCTCTTTCTTTTATATGTTTTTAAAAGAAAATTACATTCATTTATTTTTAGCTTCTGTTTTTTTGGAGAAAATAATGAATTATGTGGTTGCTTTACTGAACTTTCAATTTATAGAGAGAAAAGTTGAAGATTTTCTCTTTTTTTCTGAAAAAAACTTAGTGACAAGCGATGTTCGATCTTTTCTTCTGAAAATTTCATGTCATAACAATTTTTCCCAGTTTTTATCTATCTATATTTTTCAATTTTTGTGGGAACCTGCAAAATTGATGCATTTTCCATTCAAAAAGGTCAATATTTTTCCAGGCGTACCGATTTAAATTTGCAATTCTTCTATCTGCGAAATTCGTGCATCAAACTCAAACTCACTTCAAATTCTATATATGAGAATTTGTGTTCGGTTCAACGAACACCGCCAAAAAGTCGGAAAAGAAGGAGAAGGGGATTCCACTCTTTGAAAAAAATAACAAAAAAAGAGAAGAAGGAGGAGCAAAACAAACCAATCGGTCAGTTTAGCCAGGTATTATTTTTTGAAAATCTCGTTTTTTATTATTATTTTTTTTGCTCTCTGAAATTTTTTTGAACTTTGGTGTAACAAAATGTTGCATTTCCCTTCCACGTCAAATAAGCTCAAAGTCTTAGCTCTCTTTTTCTACCACCAAAAATATAAAAGAAAATAAAGAACGTTTTTTTCCAGAATTTCAAAAAAAAATGTACTACTCAACACAAAATAGCTATTATTACTACCATTATTTGTTATTTTTTATGTTGACAGGTGAGCCAAAGTCTTTTGTTATATTTCATCTTGTTAGCCAGTTTTTATTCTTTTATTTTTTGACGTCTTGGTTTCATAATGATGATTCTTTACAAAAATACTGGCAAAAAACATGGAACACAAAACAATTAAGTAGTCTGAGCACTTGAACAAAAGGTCCTCCGGAAGTTATAAATGAAACAACTAGAGAAAAATAAAAATGGAACAAAAACGACCTAAAAATATTTCTTTTTTAGTGAAAGTTGCGTCACTTCCAACGCAGATTAGACTTGTTCACGATCTCCTGGATCATTATGACAAAAAAGCAAAGCCAATTTGGGATAACTCGCAAGCAATCAATGTTTCATTTTCAATGGACTTGTATCAAATTCTGGAACTCAATGAACCGCAACAATACATTTTATTGAACGCTTGGATTATTGAGGTAACAAAATAACCAACCAACCAAAAGAACGGAAAGAATTTGATTGAGTGTTGTGTGTTCGATGAGGCTATTAATAAACTTTCTTATTTTTGCAGCGTTGGTATGATGAATTCTTGTATTGGAACCCGGTTGATTATGAAAATATCACGGAACTTCGTTTACCTTATGATTCGATTTGGCTTCCTGACACAACTCTTTACAACTCGTAAGTTCATCTTTGTCTTTTGTTAATTATCTTTTGTGCTCTCAAAAACCAAGTAACTAATTTTTCTTGCAAAGGTTGGTGATGAAAGATGACGATACCCGTCGTTTACTGAATGCAAAACTAACAACGGATGAAGGAAAGAATGCAGCACTTGTAGAACTACTTTATCCAACTATTTACAAATTCTCATGCTTGTTGGATCTCAAATATTTTCCATTTGATGTGCAGGTAGAGAAACGCGTAAACAATAATAAGTCTATTGAATTCTATTAGGTTTGCACAATGACATTTTCTTCGTGGACATATGACCAGAAAGGAATTGACTATTTTCCATATAACGAGAAAATTGGAACTAGCAACTATTTGGAAAATGAAGGATGGTATATTTTGAAAACCAAAGTTCATCGGAATGAAGTCAAATATTCATGTTGTCCAAATAAATACACACTTCTAGAACTCACTTTATTCTTGAGGTATTTCACAAGTTTCGCACAAAAAATTCATTTCATTTTTTTTCACAGGAGAAAACCTCTTTTCTATGTTGTAAATCTCATCATTCCAACCTCAATTATCACTTTGATTGCTATTGTCGGATTTTTCACGTGAGTTCAAAATCAAACATCTGATGTGAAAATTTATGAACATTTTCCAGAACTTCTTCTGCTTCTGGTATGAGAGAAGAGAAAGTATCACTTGGTATTACTACACTTCTCTCGATGTCCATTTTGATGTTAATGGTTTCGGATCAAATGCCAACAACTTCTACTTTTATTCCACTTATTGGATGGTTTATCTTGGCTATGATTATTGTTATCTCGCTAGGTACTGTAGTTTCATCAGTGATTATTGCCATTCAGAAAAGAGGAAGTTTAGGAGAACGAATGTCGAAGAGTGCCTTGAGGTAATTATTTTTTGATGTTGCTCATAATATAATGAATTTTAGATTTGCAAAAATGCTGGCTTGGTTTACTTGTACTTCTTTACCACCACATGTTGAGAAAGAACATATGATGGAAGCCTTTGACGCACCAACACCTACCATCGAAATTCGTCCACTTCAACTCAGTGTTCGTGAATCTGTTCGAAACAAATGGATATCTGGTGCAAAACGTGCTACCCAACGATCTCAAGCTGGTGGCCTTGCACTTGTTTCCGATAAAAGTTCTGATCCTCTCATTCATCTTTCACCAAACGAAGAGCCTTCTGGCACTCCAGTACCAGCTCCTTCCCCACTTCCACCTCCAACCCCTGCAGACGATGTTGTTTCATTGGCATCCGAAATGTCTACCAAATTATTGTCAGGAAGAATTCGCCCCAAACCAATCGAGAAAAATACCTTCGCTCAAATGCAAAGTATGTTTTCAAAAAATTGTATTTTTGGGAGGGGTTTACAAATTTTTGTGTAATTTTTTTTGTGCAGAACGAGTATCAAAGACGCCAGGTATAGTTTTTCATGCTGATTCATGTGTGACATTGACTTTAACAATCTATACGCTATTTTTGAGTTTCTTTCCTTTTCAGATGATTCATACTATCGCTTAGTTTTCGTTGAGTGGAAAATCTCAAGAATAATTTGATTCTGTTTAAATGACTATAATTATTTTTTTTGAGAAACAGTGAAGAAACTCCAATATTTTCAGCATCAATCAAAGCAAATCGTCAGCTTGCAGTCGCTGAATTTGAATGGTTTGCCACAGTCGTTGAAAGAACTTGCTTCTCTATATTTGTTATCGCATTTTTCATCATCACATTTGGTATCAATTTTATTGGATACGTTCATTGGCGTCAAGCCGAATTTGATTATCGCTAATCTTTTGAACAACACTTCATTGATCAAACAAGACACGGTTCATACATTTTTGTTTTTTTTGAAATTCGCTTTATCATTTTAAATTAGTTGAAAATCTTATATCATCATTCGTTTTTTACCAGCGCCTGTCTGTATATTTTCATTCAAACAAAAACCTAGAGAGCTTTTCATCACGTATAAATTATTAAATCTTAATATTTAACATTATTTTGTTTTCTAAACTTTTTGGTGTATCAGAACACTGTGATATCTTTTAATAAGTTTAAAAATATTTATTGTGCTTAATTTGATTTTTTCAGATGTTAAAATTTATAATATTCATAACATCTTTAACATTAACGACTTCTGAATCAATAACTGCAACATTTACACATTTTGCTAGTCCTCGAACTTTTAATACGACTGAAGAACGAAGAGATGCAATTGGTAATGTATCATTGATCAGATTAACTCGACATTTATTAGATAAGGATAGGTAACAAAACATCTACTCATGAAATCATAAAGAAAAATAATAATTGTTTCAGGTATGATGTTCGAGTGAGGCCAATAATAGATCACAAAAAATCGTTGAAAGTGTTTATCAGTATTTCATTATACCAAATTATTGAAGTGGATGAACCATCGCAAAATATCAAATTGAATGTTTGGATGATTCAAAAATGGAAAGATGAATATTTAGATTGGGATCCTGATGAGTTTGAAGGTATCAATTCAACCATCATTCCGTATAATTACTTATGGATACCTGACACATATTTGTATAATAGTGTGAAAATGAGTCGAGATGAAACTGAAAGATATATGAATATACAGGTTTGCAAATAAAAACACGTTTGTACCTAATCAGCATTACTGTATTCTAGGCAACATCACTTCGAGGTGAAGGTGGAATCGGTGCAAATTTATCATTTCTCTACCCAGCAATTTACACAGTGACTTGTCGATTGAATATCAGATTTTTCCCGTACGATCGGCAGAATTGTACTTTAACTATCAGTAGTTGGACAAACTCAAAAAGTGCATTAGATTACTACGCAGATCCGGAAGTGAATTTAAATTCATTCATTCCTAATGAAGAGTGGCAGGTCAAATCATTCAAAATTCATAGGCATGAGGTAACAATGCTGACACCTGTACTTATTTATAAGTTCTCGATGTTTTTCAGAACAAGTATGCTTGCTGTCCTGAACCCTGGGTAATTCTACAAGCTTCTTTAGTGATCCAAAGAAAACCGCTTTATTATTTGGTGAATTTGATCATCCCAACATCGATTATTACAATTGTTGCTATTACTGGTTTCTTCACACCTGCATCTACAGATGATGATCGAACGGAAAAAATCAACTTGGGAATTACAACATTGTTGGCAATGTCTATTTTGATGCTTATGGTGTCTGATCAAATGCCAACAACAAGTGAATTTGTGCCATTGATTGCCTGGTTCTATCTCTCGATCATTATTATCGTATCCATCGGAACCTTCTTAACCAGTGTTGTTCTATCAGTTCAAGGTCGTAGACAATACGGCAAAAATCCGCCACAATTTATCCGCTACTTGTTCTTTGTCATACTTCCTCATGTGCTGTTCTTAAATGTTCCGCCCCCGTTGCAAACTCTTTGGGGAGAACTTGATGTGAGTTTTTTTTTAGTTTTTGTTAGCTACTTCATTGTTGTTTGCGTGGTGGAAGGAAATTAGTTTTTCCGGACTCTTTTTGAGTTAATGAATGGAGCAGAAGAAAAATAGTGTCTAGTTTGAACAAAAAGGGGTTTTAATTTAGGATGATCCGTTGAATATTCGACGCCGAAAGAAATCTGAAGCTACATTCCTCATGCGCGCTGATCCTCTCAATGGATCTACAACTAAACCAACTTCTCCTATGTCAACTCTTCGTGTTCCACAATCTGCAGCCAGTGTTGAAAAAGGACAATCTTTCCAAATGATCGATATCACCTCACCAAACTCACCAAATCTTACTGTAAGATCTCGCGCACCATCAATGACACCATCTGCCGGACCAGCAAAATCACCCTGTTTGTGGGAAGGAACAATGTCTGTCTTGGCTGGAAATACAAATAACTTAAGAAGAACTTCGAATGTCTTTAATAAAGAAGTCGATGAAATGAGACGGAAAAGAGAATGCTCGTTGGAATGGGAATTTTTGGCCACAGTTCTTGACAGGTACAAAAAAATGATAAACTTTGAAATAATGACAGTTTTTATTTTCCAGATTCCTTCTCATTCTTTTTGTCACTGCTGTTATCATTGTTACCGCTGGTCTTATTTTAGTCGGCCGAATGGCTCAATACAGTTATGATCATCCAGAAGATCAATTTTTTGAAGTTTAAAAACAATAATTCTGAAAATCGACAATAATAGTTTTCCTTAACCGCACCAATTACGGGTAACCTGCTTGGTCTGGTCTATTTTACGATATTTGCTTTTTGTGACAAAATGTGCTATGTGCTCGAAATAAAATGAAATATTTTATTAAAATTATTACTGTACTTTTCTTATTAGTGATGCGAGTTATTCTTCAATTTTGAGTTTTGTTGGTGGTTGAAGGAATGCAAAACAGGCAACATTGTCTTTGAATCCATCACAATATTTTTGAGAGGCGACGACGAATGAAAACTCGCAAGGTGAGCAAATCACATTGAAATGTCCTCCGAATTGTTTGTTGGCAGCTTTTTGGATTTCGCGTTTGGATGATTTTGCATCTTTTTTGATGTTCTGGAAATGAAATTTGTTTTGTAATAAATGAGAAAAAACACTGATAGCGTCAAAATTCTCACGATTTTTTGATAACATTTTTTTCAAAATTTCGAGAAAAATAAAATGTATCCCAAATTGGTATATTCTTCTGTGGTTCAGAATTTTTTTCACTGGGTCACAATCTTAATTTTCGAACCAAACCCCTTTCCAACCTCCATAATAATCTTCTTCAACTTGTCATCATTGCAATTCTCTGACATGTCTGCCAGTCTCTTCTCTCTCGTCGTTCTTCTCACTGGCTGCAGCGATGCATCGATCTGCAAACAAAAAGAGTGGAGAAATAATGTGAAGGTCTTTTTTGTCTGTCTAGCCAACTGGTCCACTGGTGTAGTGGTTATCACGTCTGCTTCACACGCAGAAGGTCGCCGGTTCGAACCCGGCGTGGACCTACCCTTTTTGGCTTTTTGAGTTGAGTTTGAGGAAGTAGTTTCAAGTTTTGATATTTCGGATCTTAATTGATGAATTGTAGATTCCAGTGTTCCCATCATTCCTTCAATTTTCTGCATAGGAGTAACATCAAGATTATTGTGAAGTACAAGATCTACTGAATCTAGACTAGGTAAGAGACGCGCAGAAATATCTTCTGTACTATCTTCTAAATCATCATAGTTATGTGAGATATCGAAAAGATGTTGAACTTCCGAACATTGAATATCACTTGAACTATTTGTACAAATTGTAGTTGGTGGTGGACAATTAGGTCCAACCATTGGACATGGATGTTCAGTACATCCACAACAACATAAAATTGTTCTGACTGGTGTAGATTCGGAAAATTGAAATAGCACAGATAGGTAGAAAACAATCGAGAGAATCATTGTCTAAAAAATCAAAGAATGACTGATTTACTAGCTTCGAGAAAAAGCTTTGACCTAACCTACTTTTTTCAATTGATACTGATATACCACTTTCACTACTTTCTTTACTTTCATAATTTATTACCAGGATATGGAAAAAATTCCAAAAATAATCTTACTATGGACCTTGAAAATTTCGATTGCCAACCAGTTTTTTTTCTTTTTCTCTAGGTTAAATTTCTTATCAATGTGAGTAAACGGCAACAAATTGAAAAGATTATCGAAAATGTTCGTAATTTTTGTTTTTCTGGTTGCTGTTTTGATAGATGCGCAAGACTTTGTTCCAATCAACAAAGATGCGGCTCCAAAAATTGTGCCAGTTACAGTAATTCGACCAGCAGGTACAGTACAGCGACGAGTTTTCGAAGAAGATGGTATAACTTACACGGTATGTTAATGTTCATTTTTGTCAAATGTTTTTTTTTTGCAAATTGTACTTTTTAAGGAAATCAAAAGGATTCTTCCATCTGGAGGAGTTCAAACATCGCACATCGAAGGAAGTGTCGAAGAAAAACCTTCGCTGATTTTCCCAAAAACTATAAATTTATCCGCAATTTTGAGCCGAGTTCAGAACAAAATCCGAAAAACTTATCCTGATGGATTATTCTTAAAAATTGGAAATATGACAGATGGAGTTCTGAAAAATGTGTTTAATTTTTTGCATGGATCATTTGACACAAATGAATAATTAATACTTTTATTTTTATTTCAAACGTGACCCCAATTTTCAGGTTTTTATTTTTTTTGAAACGAATTGAAAAATCAGAGTAGTTTTTAAAAATGTTTCTCAACAAAATGGTTCAATTTATTTTCTATCTATTTCTATTCAACCTTATTTCCTGTTTTGAATATTTTGATAATATCAATACACCAACAACACCAACAATTATGGTTCGCTTGATGTTTGAAGAAAACTTCCAAGTTATCAAAAACTGGACAATTTCAAATGATTATAGGGAATTTGGAATTGAAAATGGAAAAACTATGTGCTATGCGAATAAAGATACAGTTTCAATTTCATGTTTCTGTAGTTCGCAGAAAGGAGAAAAATATTGTAGTCCATTTTTTGTTTTGGTAGGATTTTTGGAAAAATCAAAAAAATTATAAAGCTGTTTAATTTTTTCAGAATGCCATCCACGAATGGGAAAATCCTGATTTTCGAATTGATCAACTTGATCAATCTAACTTCGTTGATAGAGATTTTGAAAACAGTATCCAAAAGACAGTTATCAACTCGATGAAGTCTGTGATTCACACTTTTCGCACCTACAAATGTTTCGAAACTGACAATCATTACACCGACAGAAATGCTCCATGTCGTGTAAAACTAAATTATTTTGATAGTTGCGAACACGAAAAACAGAACAACTTACCATCAACACGGTTAATCAATAGTAACAGTTCTATTCGATTTCCTCGTTTCGAGTTACTTGAAAAAGGGTCAATTTTTATGTATTTGCATCATCCGTTACAAGATCGAAACAACATAAAAACGGATTCATATATATTTCCGTTTCCAGGAATTCTAGTGAGTGTTTCATCATCTTATTGAAAATTCAGAATTTTTTTATATTTTTAGACACACCTTCAATTCGATTTCACCGTCTATCCCGAATCTTTTGAGTGTTACTATGACGAAAACCATAAAAAACCTTGCAATAGATCAGATCTCATGTCGAGATATAATTGTGCTTTATACGCACATCGAACAAAAAATAGGAGAGATTGGGAAGCTAGAAGAACGTATAATCGAAAAAATGAACCAAATTATATCGATATACCAAACTGGTCGCCGGATTTCAAAGTAGAAGATTTATATGGACTTTTTGTATTCTTGGTGATGTTCGTGATTCCTGCAATTGTATTGGTTGTAATCAATTTCCGTTCAGGTAGGTTTGGGAAAAAATGTTGTGAAAAATTTCGAAAATTACATTTATGCCTGAAGTTTTCTGAAAAAAATTGAAATTTCCAGTTCCAATTGATCATACTCCTTTGGATCCATCCAAATTTGCAAAAGATTCAAAAATCCGAAACCGGATCCGACAATTTGAGGAATCTGTGAAGACTAAGAAAAGTTCATAAAACGTTTTGAAGATTCATCAGAAATACACGTATAATTAAATAAGTTAAAAGAGAACAGATAAACGGGAACGGGAAAAATATAACAAAAAAAACATTGGAAAAAAGTTAGTCGGTAGAAAGAAAAAAACGTTAGTAAAGAGAAAACCGGATTCATGGAAATTTTGAAAAAAAAACTTGCTGACATCTAAAAAAATACGGTAGAGGTTATGACGAAAGACATCCGACAAATTCGTTGAGTTTTAACGGATATTCTTGAACGACTTTGAATTTTTTCGTGTCATAAACTTTAAGTTTGTTCGTTTTGGTGTACATCAAAATTGTGTTTCCAGAACCGTTGTAGACAATTCCCAACAAATCGCGTGGTAAATTCGGAAAGTATCTGAAAATGGTTAAATGTATTTCCCGATACAATACAAATAAAAAAATAATTACCTGCGGGTGTGACCTGTAAAAGTGGCAAGATTCCAATAAGCGTCGTAAATTATAAAATGTTCACCCTGAAACAGTAACATATTGAGATCTTTTCAACTCATATTGAACTCTACCTGCATGACAACTTGATTTCCATCAGCCCATTCAAACGCGGATTGCGGAGTAACTGTGACATTACGCGGCAACTCTTGTGGTGTATTTTTAGCGAGTTGGAAACGCTTGTGTTTGCGATTCCAGCGGAAGCGATAGGCTTGACGACCATCGAAGAGTATTGTGACACCAGATCGCGAATTCGTGAGAGCAGCGCTGACAGTTCGTGGACCACCCGCAAAAAATTCGTTGATAAGGAATGATGCTTTTTGTGGGAGACCGTCTTCAAACCAGATTTGATAAACTCGATCACGCGCAAAGACATAAGTCCGACCGTTGTAACCTTTTGTGATTGCGTCGAATTTCTTTGGACAAACATCGACTGGGAGAGCAAAAGCCTTTTTTGGTTTTGGTGGGAGAGTGGTGAGTTTTGGCGCAACGTGTCGAATTCGCCATGGCGCAAGAATCAAATCCCGTCGTCCTCGTCCGATTTTCGATTTTCTACGGCGGGTGGTTGGATCTTGACCGCTTTCTCGAATCAGACTCCATTTTTGCTGGCTGTTGAGTTTTGGGATGGCTGGAACGGCGTCGCTGTCAATTTCAATTTGAGCAATTTCTTCGATGGTGGCCTAAAAAAATGGAAATGGTTTTTGAAGAAAACAAATTGGGTCACGCGAAAAATACATTATTTTGAAAAGTATTTCGCGTGACTTGTTTCTTTTTTTTCGGAAATCGAAAAATCAAACAAGAAGCTTTTCAACTAACCTCCAATTCAACTCCATCATCTTGTTCCAAAATACGTTTGTGGGTTGGTGAAGTTGAGCCGAGATGAACAATTAATACCAGTAATAATAATAAGAATATTTTTCGCATTTCTGAAAAATATAGTTGCTTTTACTGTTTTGCTCGCTAGCAGCCAAGATTTATAACGAATGAAAATGAAAAAAAGTGTACACTTTTTGGATCAAAAAAAGTGGCGCCGACGGTTCCGCCTATTACAACTGTGAAAAATCTATGGGGTGAGAAAAAAGAGAGGGCAGAAGAAGGAAAAAATGATATATAAAATATATATGATGATTTTTTTATGGTTGGTAATTATGATTAGCATAATAAATAACACAAATCCAACAACCTTGGGAACAAAAGACAAAAAGAGGAGCGCAAAAAAGTTGTTGTTTATTTTGTGCAAATTTGCATATAGAAGAACACGAAGCAAGCGTGATCTTCAAAAAGAAGATGAAATTGTCTGTCGTATTTTCATTATTTGCCTGTGCTTCTGCCGACCGCCGCATTAAGCACCTTTTATCTTTCATGTTTTTCGATTCATTTGCAAGTTGATAACAAGAAAACCCGAGAGAGAGAATAGGGATTCGATGATGTTCGAAACAATGAGAAGGTGCGAAAAAGTGCATGAAAGGTTATAACATTTACGGGTTTACGATTTTTTATCAGAAAAAAATTTCCATAAAAATCTAATAAAAATTTCACACTGGGTGGCAACATTTTAATATTTTTGGTTGAGAAAAAAATGGGTAAAATATTAGATCAGGGTTAATTTTTTGGAAAGTGCCATATTAATTTTCGAACGTTGAAAATGTTATCGTAGGTTGAAAGTTTATCAATGAAATGTTGCTGACAAGAGACTTTGAGATAATAAAAACCCGGAGCGTAGAAAAATGCAACAAAAAATGTGAGTTATGACCACACGAAAATATTTTTTTGGTACGTGTGTGATTTTTAAAAAAAATCTCAAGATCAAAATCTGAAATTTTCAAATACAACATAGTTAATATGTATGAATAAGGAAAACATTTTATCAGCTTAAGCGGATCCGTCCAGTATCTTCAACACTGTACAAAAATGTCCAAAATGAAGTGAACCTTGAAACGTAGACTTTTCAAAAATAAGACCACCCAACAAGAAAATCATTCAACAAAACCAAACTGCAAAAAAGTTGTCAGTAAAAAAGTTTGTTTCCCTACTTTCCTCTCGGTGCAATCAGTTTAAAACAACAAAGTAAAAAAGTCAATATCAAAGGTCAACGGTTTTTTCCTCGAAAATAAATGATCATCATTATAATGTCTCAATTTTTCAAAGAAAAAAATCGTAAAAAGACAAAAAGGCGGTCAACATGTTCAATCATCTTATTAGAATATACATATTTGTTTATCAAAATGAGCATTGAGCGAAAGCCTGCTCACGCCGCATGACAATAATTACAAGGCGATACATTATTTGATGTGTCTTCTTCTTTCTTTATTCCTTTTGTTCATTTTCAAGTGTATTATTTATCTATCTTGATTCGGATTTGATAAACTCAAAGAAACTTATACCTATCTTCTACCACTTTTGTACATACAAATAATTTTTATTTCGAAAAGTTTTCACACGTCGTAAAACGCATTAAACTTGTGTGTATGTGTGAATAAAATAAACACAGTGCAATAAAAGGTGGACAAAAATGGGAGCAACAAAAATTGTAAAAATGTCATATCAAAAATGATAAAATGTTGCAAACTCATCAAATTAGCCCCTTTTATGTTGTGTTATCAGTTCGATGAAAATACGCAATATTTTAATATGATTATTATTATTTTTAGGCAAACATAATAAATGTGTTATGTAATTTTTAACCACCTATTTTGATTTTCGTATAGTTTCAAACATTTTCTCATAAGCTTTTTTCTTTTTTTTCTCTGAAAATCAGAAGATCAGAGATAAGGTGCCAAGCACTGTCAAAGCTTTTCATATCATATCACAAGAAAAATATCGTTAGTGACCAAAAAAACGTACAAAAATGCCTGTCTGTCTGGCTAGTCGAAGAAAAAACAAAAACAAAACGCAATGTTGTATAATATAATAATATCAAATGATTCCGAAATATTAGTCATTCATTGAAAAAACACCAAAAATGTATCATTGTTGAAAAAAGTTTCGAATACGATGATACTGTAGTATATTTAATGATGTGAAAAAATTATAAAAAATAAACTAATCAGAAATTCTGGGAACTTTGAAATGTATAAAACAGAGAATCTGAAATATCATTAGTAAGCAAAATGAGAATGCTGATTTTGGTATTTCTAACAATTCAAACTACGTTTTCAAAAATTGTCGAAAGCGATATTCTTGTCAATGATCTGAAGAACTTTTCGAACAAAAGAAGATCGGAATTCATATCATTGGATAGTGTCTCAAGATCAAAGCGTCAAGTATCAACAGTTTATCCAAAATGGACCGACAAAACTCTTTACTATATTTTTGATTCAAATATTTCTGATGAGAAAAAAGCTTTGTTGACAACAGCGATGCAAAGGATTATGAATAACACTTGCATCAGATTTGCTGATGGATCTTCGCAAACAAATCGTGTCAAATTCACAAAGTAGGTTATCTTGCTTTCCCAAAAAATAGCAACTTGATTTAAAAAATATTATAGTGGTGATGGTTGCGCTTCTTATATTGGAATGATTGGGGGAACTCAACCAATATATTTCGAAGACACTTGTATGTTAACTGGAATTGGAATTCATGAAATCATGCATGCTTTGGGTGTCTATCACGAGCATTCGAGATATGATCGAGATGACTACATTACAATTAATCTTGCAAATGTTCCTGCCAGCTCGCAATCAAACTTCAAAAAGATTTCAAGTCAAGAAAGTTACAATCCCTATAGTTTTGAATATGGTAGCACAATGTTGTATTCAGTGAATTCTTTTGGAACTGGAAGTATGTCTGCAAAAAATAGTGATTATTCGAGAACTATGGGATTGAGAAAAGGATCATTTTTGGATATGAAAATACTGAATACTGATTATGATTGTTCATGTCCAAGTGATCCAGGTTGTCAAAATGGCGGTTATCCAAACCCAAACGATTGTTCGCAATGTCTTTGCACTGATGGTTTTGGTGGAGCATTGTGCACTGAAAATGCTGCAAATCAAGTCACATTCACTGCATCTAACACTTATGTGACAAAAAGTATCAATTTTGGATTGAATCAAACAATTACATCATTCTATCAACCATCAATTGCAATTTATGCGCCATCTGGAAAAACTATCCAATTTAGATTCACATCATTGTCAAATTTCTATTGTATGAATGGTTGTAACATGAATGGCGTTGAAGTGAAATATATGACCGATCGGAGAATTACAAATCCAATGTGAGTATTCTTAGAACATTATTGAACTAGAAAATGATAAATTTCTTTCCTTTTTTTTAGCATTTGTTGCTTTGATAACGATTTGTGGTCAAGACTCTATAGCACAACAAACAATCCGCTCATTATAAACCTTCATACAAGAGTTGCTGTTCAGAGCACAGTTAAATTCCAATTCCGTTATATTTGAAATTTTTTGAAGAAAAAATAAAAGTTTATTTTTGGTTTTCTGACATCTTTGTACGGGTGTTACCCTTTCAGATAATTGCTCTTCCTTCCTTCAAAAATTGTATTTAAACAGAAGCCGAAAACAAAAAACCTGTGCAATTGTTATGATTTCTCTATCTGTTTTGAAAATAACAAGCACAGTGGCTACTGTATGTTCAAATCTATCGATTTGTGTCAATCTTTTCTTGATTTATATGACAATCTATGTTGTCAAACTAATATCAAAAACATATCGAAATATGATAATAATTTTTTCAATAATGGAAATCCTATTTTCCGCGACTGAATTGTTAACTCATCCATTTGTTCATTCATTCAACAAATGTTTCGTGTATTTTACAACTGAACCAATTTTTGGATTGAGTTCACCAGCAAAAACAATTCTTCTCCGTATTTATAGCAGTATGTATTGTACTGTTCTTTCATTTCTGGCTTTTCAGTTCATTTATCGATATTGGTTACTTTCTGGAAAAAAATACTTAAAATACTTTCAAAGTTGGAATCTTTGTTTTTGGGTTGTTGCAAGTTTTTCGTTTGGAGTATTGTGGTGGGCAATACTTGGTCTGATTATTAAAAATGATGTATCCTCAAACTATGTTGAAGATATAATGAATCAAAACTATAATTTTAATATAACGGAATTACCTTCACTAATCTTCATGGTCTATGAAAACAACAACCCACTTTGGAAAACTCATATAATTTATTGCTTCTCATCTCTTTCAATAATTGTTTCACAATACATTATTATGATTTATTGCGGATTTCAAATACATTCCAACCTTTGCCATAATACTTTACTATTCTCGCCACGTCATCAATTGATTCAGCGACAAATTTTTAAAGCACTTTTAATTCAAATAATATCACCATCAATCACAATTGATTTTCCAGTTTTTCCAATTTTTATAATTCCGTTTTTCAACATAGAAATTAGTTTTGAAAGTGGAGTTTTGATTGCTTTTCTGAGTTTATTTCCATTAATGGATAGTGTGATATTGATATACTGTGTTGCAGAATATAATACATTTTGTAAAGGTATGTGTTTTGTGTAGTTTGAGATTAGCAAACGGATTTTTAGGCTTCTTCAAGAGATGTATAAAGTTGAAGCATCTGAAAATTGTTTCGACTCAAATACAACCGACAAAGATTATCAATCTTTTCACAGATACAAACAACACAGTAAACTAATAACTTTGATTATATGATGTTGATAAAAATTTTCGAATTGTAAATTAGTAGGTGTGTGGCAGTTTTCGAGATTTTTCGTTAACATTTCAAAAATTACAGTTTGTCAAATTATTCATGATATTTGAATTTTCTCATAAGAATAAACAATACGGTTCATTAGAACTTCCTTTTTCCCTCTTTTCAGTTTCTTCTTTTCTATGTATCTATCTCTATCTGTATTGTTACGTTAATTGTAATAAACGATAATGGGTTGCTTGTGTAAAGCTGACTCCGCCCATTATTAGCGGTGTATAAAAGTGAACGATAGGTAGAATACAACATCAGTTCTCTGACAATGGAGTTTGAGCAACGTATCAAAGCCTACAGATTTGTGGCATATTCAGCTGTTACCTTCTCGGTAGTCGCTGTTTTGTCAGTATGCGTTACCCTTCCAATGGTGCACAACTATGTTCACCATGTCAAGAGAACCATGCACCAAGAAGTTCAATTCTGCCGTGTAAGTTATACTTTATTTATATTCTTATGGCATGTTTATTTTAATTTTTTATAGGGATCAGCTAAGGATATCTGGTCTGAGGTCAACACCTTGAAATCAGTTGGAAACAGAACCGCCCGTCAAGCTGGATACGATGCTGGAGTTACCGGAGGATCAGCCTCAGCTGGAGGATGTGACGCTTGTTGCTTGCCAGGAGCCGCTGGACCAGCTGGACAACCAGGAAAGCCAGGAAGACCAGGAAAGCCAGGAGCACCAGGACTCCCAGGAAACCCAGGACGCCCACCACAACAACCATGCGACCCAGTCACCCCACCACCATGCCAACCATGCCCACAAGGACCAGCTGGACCACCAGGACCACCAGGACCAGCCGGAGATGCCGGAGCCAACGGAAACCCAGGAACTCCAGGACAAGACGGAGCCCCAGGAGCCCCAGGAAACAAGGGACCATCAGGACCAAACGGAAACCCAGGAGCTCCAGGAGCCCCAGGACAACCAGGACAAGATGCTCCATCCGAGCCAATTGTTCCAGGAGCACCAGGACCACAAGGACCAGCTGGACCACAAGGACCAGCCGGACAACCAGGACAACCAGGACAAGACGGACAACCAGGAGCCCCAGGACCAAAGGGACCAAATGGAAATCCAGGAGCCCCAGGACAAGACGGAAATCCAGGAGCCCCAGGACAAGCTGGAACTCCAGGAGGTGCCGGAGAAAAGGGAATCTGTCCAAAATACTGCGCCATCGACGGAGGAGTTTTCTTCGAAGACGGATCCCGCCGTTAAGAGTTTTATTTTCTTTTTTATCAATAAACGTATTGCATTCCATTTTTTTTTACCTATCATAAGAATCGTATTGGATTATACAAAAAAACATAACAATACAATCATATGTTTTTCATTCCATTCACAATCAAGTTTCAAAATCATTCGAACGATTAAACAAATACAACGATACGTTTTTTTTCTGCTTCTTCTTGGCGGATGAAAGAATATATCAAAAACCGGAAAAATACACGAATCGTGTATAATTTTTCGATCGTAATCTTTGTTATAGATGAATGTGAAAAAGAAACACTTTTCAAGGTAGACAACATAATTAGTTTCTTGAATAAAACAAAATAAAAACAATTATTAAAATTAATGAAAAAGTTTGTTCGAATAGAGCAGTCACCTAGTTAGCAGAAATATTCTAACTTTTTTTCAAGTTTTTTTAATTTCCGCCAAGAAACGATTTTCAAATGTTGGTATTTCGCATCTATTAACCCAGGAGTGGGATAAACCTGGCATCACGTTGACCTCATGTTGGCTTTGGTGGTAAGAACAAAAGGCATGACAGGTCCAAGTGAAAACCTGGCTACCTGTCCTGTCCTGTACAGGTTTTTTTTAGTTGAGAAAAACACGCCGAAAAAATAGGAGATCGCATTTTTATTTTTTTTTAATGGAGCCTAGGGGCTGTGCCCCTAGGCGAAACAGTCAGAAAATCCTCAAAACTTCTAAATTTTGAAAAAAACCCTATTTTTCGCAGCTAAGCTGACGTGAGAAAAAAGATTTCTTTCAAAAAAGTTACGCTTGGGAATAAAAATTGTGAAGTTTAATGAGACATAGATTATAAAAGAAAAATAAATAAAAGAAAAAAAAATAAATTCAAAACAAACTGAAAAAATAAAACTATGAAAAAATTAATCTACCTATGAAATATTTCATAGTTGGTTTTTCAATGAAATCTTGAAGCTGATCCTATACCATCAAGTGTTATTCAAAGCTTCATCTAATGATTTAAACTTACATTAGTAATTTATAAACAACTCTCCTTTAACATCAATAGTAATTATGAATTAAAAACTTTACCCAATAATTTTCAATGAAGCTCTAATCTCACCTGTTAGTTTTGTTCCTCCCCACCCCAAACCTCAAAATAAACTAACTTGACTGGCCCGCTTCCGTGAGAAGTTGTTGATATAAGATTGGTAAGATTTGAAAAGTACGCAGTTTTAGACGAAAAATCGGAAAATCGAAAAAAACATGCACCCATTTTTTGTTTCCGATGTTTTATAAAAAATCATATGTTTCGGAAAAAAATGTCAGAAAAGTGCCACTTTTATGATATAATTTACGATCGAACATAGCGCTTATAAAATTGTTATTTTTTCATTATTCCCATTGATTTTAATTCAAACCTAATGATTTGATCCCGGCACAAAACGATGTTTTTGAAAAAAAAAAGAAAAATTATTTTAATTTTCAAAAAACGTGACCTATTTTGAAAATCTGACAAATTGATTCCGGCTCAAATCGTTAGATTTCGAAAATCCAACCGAAAATTTTCTGTACATGTATTTAGCATGCAATAAACACATGATAAGTTTTCAAAACGCGTTTTATTTATCGCCCAAAACCACACTGAAGTAATTTTGAGACATTTTCTCCAACAAAAAAACGGCGAGATAAATATATTTCAAAAAGAGAAATGACGAAATCCAACAAAAATACGTAAAAAGATAATACGTGTCACACGTTTTCTGGTTGGTTTTCGTCATTTCTTCCTTTTTAGCTGACTCATGTCGTTGTCTATTCTGAGACGAGATGTGTTAAAATGGTTTCTGATGATTTTCTGAGAATAGAGAGCAAACAAAAAGTTTTTTTTTCTGAAAACTTATCATGCAATGAATTGCAAAACAAATGAAAACGATTTTTTGTCGGATTTTCCGAATCTAACGTTTTGAGCCAGGATCGAATCGTTATATTTTCATTATTTTGAGGTCACGTTTTTTTCTTCAAAATTTTGTCTTTGTTAAAAAAAATAACGATTTGGTTCGGGATTAAATCGTTAGATTCATACAATAATTATAAGGATTTTATTTTTAATGAGATACATCAGAAAATTTGTTTGTTTTTCATCAGAAAACAACAAGATTTACCAAATAAATATTTTCATTGATTTTTAAATTTGAATCTAATGTTTTTTTCGATTTTCCGATTTTTCGTCTAAAACTGCGTACTTTTCAAATCTTACCAATCTTATATCTTCGAATGTCCTGTCCAAACCAAAAATCTGCTTGTTCGAAAGCCTGCAAATTCTATATTCTTTTTCTCAAAATCTTCGCCTATTCTTAAACTTACATTAGAAAATGACAATTGTTGATTTGATGGGATCGCTGCATTCTGTGACTGTTGTCTCTAAAAAAAAGAAAATTATTAATAACATTTTCTGCGCTGAAAAAACAAAAAAAAAGATTCAGCTCGAAAAAAAACGTTCAATCAATAATATTCAAATAGAAAACATATATATCTCCTTCTCTCTAACCCTCTCTCCATTTCCCACACTCTCTCATCTACCCTGCAAAAAAACAAAATAAACACGCTAAACAACGCGCACGGAGGAGTATCGTTGTTTTTCTTTTATTTTTTTGCACGACACTTTTATTTTTTGAATTTTCAGATGTTCTACAAGGCTGGAATTATCACTTTGAACGGAAAATCCGAGGATTATCGAAGAAAGGTGGGATTTTTCTGGGGAACACTGTTTCGATTGGAATTTTTGAGTTTTCAGAGTCAGAAATGGTTTCAAATATGAGGAGAACAATTATTGGTTGAATTTTAAGCGACTTTTTTATGGAAAAAATCGGATATGATGAAAACTGTTAGGGTAGTGCTGGATTTTTTCTCAAAAATCGATGGAAAATGGGTTTGGGTAAGATTTTGTTGTTAAAATCTGAAAAATAGCTGGAAAATTGTTGTGAGACACAGAAAGCCCTTAGAAATATATAGAAACAGAAATGGAGTTAGCAGAACTCAATGAAACATGAAAAATTCAAATTTTCTGATTTTCAGCTTGAAATATTGATGGACAATTGGATTTCAATGTCAATAACATGGAAAACGTGGAGGATTTCGGATTTCGGATTTTGATTAGGATTTTCGAATTTTCAAGGATTTTTGTGTGATTTGAGAAATAGAAGCGATTGGTGAGTTTTTTGGGGAGGGATTTCGGAAAAATTGAAAAAAATCGATAAAAAATTCTGTAAAATTTGAAAAATATATGAAAATTATAAAAAAAAATCTTTAAAAATTGAAAAAAGTTAGGCTAACTCATCAAACCCTAGGCCCAAAATATGTGGAAAAAAACGAACGAAAAAATATATGTGGAATATGTTTCGCGTGGCCAGGTTTAATGAAAGTTTGGCCACTGCAGTAGGCATGCTCTAATGTAATTTTTTTTTTCGTTTTCTATTTTTTTCAAAAAATATACACATGTTCAAGAAAAAGGAAATGATGCAATGCGCCTTTAAACAAAACTGCAATCGGGGTCGCCTTCTATGACAAACAGGCTTAACCGAAAAAAATGATTAGATATTCGAAATTTAGAAGACAATCCCTTTAATATTAAATATCTCACTATCTTTCTCTCTCTAAATTACAATATTGAAGACTTCAAGTTTTTTGGAAACATGAAACACTTTTTCAAACGAAAGGAATTCGTTCATACGAAAAAAAACATGTTTTTATGAACACTTCTTGACTTCGGAATTTTTAAAGCACTTCGATTTCATTCATTATACATAGTATTGCAAAAATTTAGTCATTATTTAAGAAGCCTTATTGTATAGTCATGTTGTAATGCTGACTATAAATCAAAAGATGAAAACTTTTGAATCACCTTTGACAGTTTCCATTTTTCCTGTGAATTTTCCCTTTGTTCCTGATCAAAAATGAAACAATTAAAAACAAGTATTGAAATGCAATGTATTTATTGAAACGGTTGGAAAAACGTTTAACGGCGGGATCCGTCTTCGAAGAAAACTCCTCCGTCGATGGCGCAGTATTTTGGACAGATTCCCTTTTCTCCGGCACCTCCTGGAGTTCCAGCTTGTCCTGGGGCTCCTGGATTTCCGTCTTGTCCTGGGGCTCCTGGATTTCCATTTGGTCCCTTTGGTCCTGGGGCTCCTGGTTGTCCGTCTTGTCCTGGTTGTCCTGGTTGTCCGGCTGGTCCTTGTGGTCCAGCTGGTCCTTGTGGTCCTGGTGCTCCTGGAACAATTGGCTCGGATGGAGCATCTTGTCCTGGTTGTCCTGGGGCTCCTGGAGCTCCTGGGTTTCCGTTTGGTCCTGATGGTCCCTTGTTTCCTGGGGCTCCTGGGGCTCCGTCTTGTCCTGGAGTTCCTGGGTTTCCGTTGGCTCCGGCATCTCCGGCTGGTCCTGGTGGTCCTGGTGGTCCAGCTGGTCCTTGTGGGCATGGTTGGCATGGTGGTGGGGTGACTGGGTCGCATGGTTGTTGTGGTGGGCGTCCTGGGTTTCCTGGGAGTCCTGGTGCTCCTGGCTTTCCTGGTCTTCCTGGCTTTCCTGGTTGTCCAGCTGGTCCAGCGGCTCCTGGCAAGCAACAAGCGTCACATCCTCCAGCTGAGGCTGATCCTCCGGTAACTCCAGCATCGTATCCAGCTTGACGGGCGGTTCTGTTTCCAACTGATTTCAAGGTGTTGACCTCAGACCAGATATCCTTAGCTGATCCCTATAAAAAATTAATATAAACATGCTATAAGAATATAAATAAAGTATAACTTACACGGCAGAATTGAACTTCTTGGTGCATGGTTCTCTTGACATGGTGAACATAGTTGTGCACCATTGGAAGGGTAACGCATACTGACAAAACAGCGACTACCGAGAAGGTAACAGCTGAATATGCCACAAATCTGTAGGCTTTGATACGTTGCTCAAACTCCATTGTTAGAGAACTGATTTTTCTCTAAACACGGTAAGCCTTATATAGGAAAGCGTAATGTGTAAATCTCCGCCCATCTAAACATGCCATCTTCAGGTACTATTGTATTTTGTTGTTGTTTCGAGGAGAGAAAAAGAAATAGAGATGAGAGAAGATGCAAATTGCATTACGCAAAGCGATTTTTTCATTTATTCGGCTTGCGCTATGAAAAAAAGAGAGATGAGATGAGAAGGTTACAACGTTAATTATAAGTCAAGTTACAAAGGAAAAGCGGCAGGCAAAACTTGTTGGTGGAAAGGCGAAAGTGACGATTCATATTTTTGTGTTGTTTTTTTTATTGTTTTGAATATTTGGAATTTCGGGATCAATCAGTTGGCATTATTGGAATAGGAAAAACTGTAACTCAGATTCACATGAACACAATTATATGAAAACAAAAATTCACTAAACATTTATGAGTATTCATATTTGAAATTGATGAAAGCATTAAAAAATGCAGATTATTTGAGAAGAAAACCTGTGAGTCGTTTTCCTAGTGAACTTTTTAAATTACATAATTAAATTCATTTTGTTGAAATTTTATAAGCCAGAAGTTCGATCCTTCCGTGATGAGAGTAGAAATTGGTTTCATGCAAGAGCACAGGCTTTTGTAAAACGATCAGTCGCGCCGAAAAACCAGTGTTTTCGGTACAGAACCGGCGGTTATTCAAATTCTCGACATGTGATTCAGGTTGTCTGATTTCCAGTAAGTTTGCAATTGTGTGTGTGATAGCTACAGTGAATCCCATAAGATTCACGTAGTCACCTGATCTCACGTGAGAATTTGAATATCTAGCAATTTTTAGTGGACTTCAAGTTCATTATTGAACAATCCTATCTTCTTGGATATCTGATACCTACATTTCATTTTTCTTATTGTCTCCTTCTCTGTAAATGAATCCCAATACTTTACTATTTTTCAAAAACTATTGAAAACCTTGATCTCAAAACATCAATCCACTTAATTTGGTTCCTTGTCAATGATCAACTAGCTGCCGACTTATTTCTCTCAACACAAAAAACCGTTCATCAACAAGATTTGTACGCATCTCCTTTTTTTTCAAAATATGTAACCTTGAGAAATTCCAGTTGATGTTCTTTCTCTCACCCCATGGCTTCCGCGTATGTGTTTTTTTCTGCCGTAGTAGAAGACAGAAAAAAAATTGATGCTATCTTTGGGGGAAGGTCGTTTGCCCTGGGCGGGGGTCATGTTTACGAAACAAAAAAAGTTAACTTCTCGAATTTCATATCTCTCAAGACAAAGATAGGAATTTCCTTTTTTGTTTCACACGAAGACAAAAAAGGCAAATAGTTTTATTTACAAGAAAAAATGAAATTGAACAAAAAACGTGAGAAAGTTTAAAGTGTATTTAATTGCTCGATCAGCTCATCTAAAAACACAATTATTTTATCCATCGAACTTGGACAGTGCCCTTTTTGAAGTTGCTCCTATAAATATTCAATTTATTGAAACATTGGGATGAGAATAGAAAAACAAACTCACAAATGCATATTTTCTCTTGCCTGCCACGTCATCAATATCTTGAATTACATCCAAATCAATATCAACGTTCTGAATTCAAAATCAGATTTTCGATAGGGATTTTGTAGAAAAAAACATACAGTGCGTTTCATAATGATAGGTTCACCCCCAAAATTTCTGAAATCAGCCGAGGTGTGAGTTGTAATAACAATCCGAGTTAAAAATAAAAAAGAGCACACAAAATTAGCTAAGAAAACTCAATTTTATCTGAAACTACCAAATAATAAAAAAATAAATGACCGGAGTTCAAAAATTTCAAAAATTTAGCGTTTCAAAACGATAGGTTCACCTAATCTAGAATTCCCATTGGAGACATATAATCGAAAATCAATACTTAGTTGGACCTCCATGTTTAGAAATGACATCATAGAGACGATTTGGCATCGAGTCAACAAGTCTCTTGAGGTAGTTCTTATCGATTTTATTCCATTCCGTCTCGATGGCATCTTTGAGTTGGTCCACAGTATCATATTTTTTCCTTGAGCATAAACTCGGCGAACGAGCTCCCCCATACGTTTTCCATCGGATTAAGATCAGGAGAACACGCTGGCCAATCCAAAACTTTGATTTTGTGGCTTTTGAACCAATCTTTTGATGATTGGCTGACGTGGATGGCAGCATTATCCTGTTGAAAAGTGAACTTTCTGGTCCGGAACCGCCTCAAATATGGCAAAAGATAGTCATGGAGGGTTTTTTGGTAATCTAACGAATCCATCTTGAATGAAACAAAAGCTATTTTTAACGTTCCAGCTGCAGAAAATGCGCCCCAACACATAACCCGTCCTCCTCCAAAATTTCTCTTTGGGAAGCGAAGTTGATCCTTTCTGATATCATGCCAGTATGAGTTGTAACCATCCGGACCATCAAGATTAAACTTTTTTTCGTCAGAAAAAATTATCTGAACAAGAAAACATCAATATTTGATGTTTTTAGAAAAATTACTTACCTTATCCCAATCTGTGGCCATGTTGGCTTTTGCGAAAGTAAGACGGTTGTCTTTGTGGCGAAGTGTGAGACGCGGAGCTGGCACCAATTTGGCTCGAACGATTTCTGGGGATTGGTCTATGGCTCTCCAAACTGTAGTCTTACTGATATTCAAACCCAGCTCGTGTTTGATGTCATTACACGATTTCATTGTGTTCGAAGCCAACCTAACAATCCCTCGTTTATCTCTCTCCGTGAGTTTTTTGGGAGCTCCAGTGTTTTTCATTCGCTCATAGTGATCCGGATTGTTGACAAATTGATTAATACAGTTGAGAGATCGTTTCAATTTTGACGAAATCATTCTATTGGACCATCCGGCGATTTTGAATGCTCTAATTTGAGCTTGTTCCTCTTTTGTAAGATGACTTCCCGCGACATTGATGAATGACGTGAAAAAACGAGAACAAAAACAGAAACACGTTAAAATAATCAAATATCACTCGTATTTTCCAGAATATTCGATAAAACTCCTACCACGAAACATAACTACAGTACTACTGCGGGTGAACCTATCGTTTTGAAACGCTAAATTTTTGAAATTTTTGAACTCCGGTCATTTATTTTTTTATTATTTGGTAGTTTCAGATAAAATTGAGTTTTCTTAGCTAATTTTGTGTGCTCTTTTTTATTTTTAACTCGGATTGTTATTACAACTCACACCTCGGCTGATTTCAGAAATTTTGGGGGTGAACCTATCATTATGAAACGCACTGTAAACATACATTGTTCTCATTTCCACTGAAGAGTTTTGTGACTTCGGTTTCGATCCAATTCTCGACCTAGAAAAATAAGTAGATTTTTTGAAACAGGAAATTTTAAAATAAAGAAAACGTGAACTGTGATGTGGCATTTTGTGAAAACATTTTGGTTTTTTTTCAAAAATCAGAAATGCACCTATTTATTGAAAACGTCGATTTTGAATGCCTAAAAATTTTCTGATAAGCATTTTTTTCAAAATTTCTTCATACTATTTTTTGGTTTTTTTTCAATAATATAGTTCTGAAGAATTTCAATTTCTGAAATTCCAGAAGATTGATTTTGCAAAACAAAATTTCAATTTTCTCTGATTTCCAAATGAAACCAACCTGCATTCTTTTCCTGATCAAAGCCATTTGCTGTTTTCCATACTTCATAGTCAAAACTCGACTTCGATCTTCCATTCGTGATTTCGCATCACCAAAACGCGCATGTTTTTGACCAAAAGGCATCTAAAAGTGCGAAAAATAGGAGGAAAATGAAATAGCGAATCGCAAAAGCCAAACCAAATTTAATTTCTTCAACGTCCAGAAAAAAGCGGGATGTGCGACAAAATGAATGAATTCATCGAAGGAAATGTTTGACGTTTTCTCTTGGGGAAAAAGAGCAGAAAACATGTATGTATTCTTATTTTATTCTAAAATTGGGTGATGATAAATGAGTGGGTTCAAGATTTTTTTGAAAGCGAACGAGAACTTGGAGTAACAGTTGGTGATCTACGGAGTGGTAAAATAAATAATTAGAAAACATGAGACACATTTGTTGTCTTGATATAAAAATTGTGTTTTACAATTTTTTGTCGGATATAAATTTTATGAACACACATATGTATGTTATAAATTCATTTCTCACATTTTTCATGATACTCAAATTACAAAACTTTTTTCGTGGAAAAAATAAATACGTTTTTTTCTATTTCAAACAAGGAAGGTCATGTGGAACATCTGTCTGCCCTACGGAAAAATTCAACAACAAAACAGAAAAAAAACTATTTTCTCGAGAAAGAAAAAGCGAGCCGAAATTTGATTTATCCACCCATCCATTCATTCTTTTTTAAGGTACAAATAAATAGAAAAAGCAGAGAAAAATGACTCGAAAAAAAAAACAAAAAACATGCATAACAACAAAAAGGCGAGCAAAAATGAAGTGTTGTATTTTATGTACACACCAAGATTTTTTTCAAAAAAAAAAGAAGACAAAAAATAATAAAGTGAGAACATCCGGTGTGACGAAAACTTGACTATTTTCTCGCGTGCTCGGGAACACAATTTATCTTTAAAACACCGAAATTTTGATTCTCAAAAAATTGGCTGGATGTTTCTTTTTGAAAAATGACGTCACCCCTACTTATTTAAAAACATATTTATTTTGGGAAAGAAAAAGGCATTTTTTTTGACAGCTCACTTTTTCGGAAAATTTTTCTCTCCATCAAAATTTTTTTTTTCAAATCGGGGACTCCAAAAAAACCGAAAAATCTGATGAATATGTAAATTTTGACTCTGTCAAAAGTGAATGGGAAATTGTTCTCTTTGAGAGCAAAAACTATAAAGATCCTTTCGAATAGTGCAGAATTTTTGAGAAAGTCTGATTCTTTTCTTTTTTTAAACAAAACAATAAAACTCATGAAAAAGTTAGTAAGTGAATGGATGGAACACATAATAAAAAAATAAAAATGAGAATAATAATGGCGCGGAAAATGGAGGAATTGGTTATTGAATTGAGCGACAGCCAAATTATAGCTCCAATTTCTGGTGTTTTGTTTTTTTTTCAGGATTTTTCGAAAAGAAAAATAGAGGATTTCTGTGAAAAGATTCTTCGTTTTTTTTTAATTCGAAAAAATTGGTTTTTATCATCCGAATAAAAACATCTAGAAATATTTATTATACTTTGAAAACCAGATGTTTTGGAATCACACTACACACATCTCATATGTTTAATTTTTTATCAGATTGTGATCCGGAAGTGTGATTTTATTTATTCTAAGATTTGACAATTAAAATTTTTCATGTAGACTTTTGAAAGCCTCTAAGTTTTCTCAACTCCCAGTTGGATAAAAAATACGATTGATTGAATTTTTAATGACGTATGTATTTATATATTCGCATATCAGAAATTTGAAAAAGTTTATTCAACTGGAATTTTCAACCTTTTAGCAGATACGAATTCAAATAAGAATAACTAGGCATTATTTTTTATTTTAGAAAAACATGACACCTAGAGCAAAACAATTTTTCCTTAGGTTCCGGAAACATAAGAACATCTTTGAGATATTATTTCTCGAGGCCAGATGTTTCAAAATCACACTACAGACATCTCTTATGATCAACTTAAGAGAATTCTCTTTAAAAATGATACCAAAATGATAACTTATTCAAAAAGACAAAAAATTAAAAAAAAATCTTGCGTCTGAAAAATTTCCAATTTTTCGCAGATATTTTTCAAAACAAAACCAATGATAAGAAATCGTTATTTGTTATTTTCCTCACATCAAAAAAAAAGCAAATTGAAAACAATTAATTTTTGGCGTGACATGTACACGTCTTTCTCTCTATTGACATCTCATTTAATGAAAAAAAACCCGAAAGATATTTTTTGACATCACAAAAAATGCCGCGAGTTAGGCTAAATGAATGATTGAAAACATTGCAAGAAACAGGTGCGTAGATTGGCAAAAAAATTATTTAAGTTTTCTATCAACAAATTCCAATGTTTATTTTTGATAAGGATCGTTTTTCCAGAAAATTCTGTAAACGTTTTGCAATCATTCTCTCTTATTTTTCCTATCTGAAAATGAGTTTTGAATATTTTCCGAAACTTCCACCAAAAATTCGATTAATGATTATTGATAAAATGAACCCCAAAGATAGATTACAATTCAGAAAATGCTCTAAATTGTGTTCTAAAGAAGTGAAGATTTCGAAAAACTATTGTTATGGTTTGGAGTGGAACAGCCGAACCTTTTCACTCGATAAACTTCCAACTATTGTTCTTCGATTCTATTATGATTGTAATATTTTTGATACTCTAAAGATTGTGTTGAATCATTTGTCAGAAAAGTGCATCAAGTTGTAAGTTTTTAATGAAAAAATTGAAATACACCGAATTTCCAATTTCTGTTTAGCAAAACTTTTTCACCAAATCCAAAAGAACCAATCAAATCTTTTGGAAAGAAATTCAAGGATGAAGATGAAATTAGTATACATAAATACGCTCAAGAGGTATTTATCAAAAAGTTTAGAAAGTATCAAGGGGCCATTAAAAAACTTGTTATTCTTGGCGACTCTTTTCCTCGATCTCCCATTTTCACTGAAAAAATAGAGAATTTGGAATATCTTGAATATTTGCATTGTGATGGATATAAAAACTTTATGAGTTTTACAAAACTTCGGGAGATTTTTTCAAAAATTGGAGATCATAGAAAATTGAAGGGATTGAGGCTCGAAAAATTCCGCGCAACAAAAAAAATATCCAAATTATCTCGAATATATGACACTCAAGATATTCTATATCTCGATTTCAATTTATCAGATTATCGAAAAATAACAACCGTAGCTGCAAAAAATATATCAATTCCAATTGGAAAATGGAAACCAGAGCATATTTTTGAGTTCTTCAAGAATTGGCATCACGGAAAATTAGATGCTGTCCAAAATTTTCAATGGAGAATAGGTGACTACGAAGACTTCGATATTGAAAAAGTTTTTGATCTTCTAGAAATCAAAAGAGTTAACGAATATTAGTAAGTGGAAATTATACAATTTTAAATTTAAAAAATTTAAAAAAATTCGTGTCTGTATTCAGCAAATCTCATACAATTGGACATGAATTTGATGAGAAGAAAAATGCAATAATTATTTACAAACTGAAAAGTCTAGAAGCGCTCCGATATATAAAATATTTGACTTTTCATGTTTTTGAAGGAGATATCGATGATTTAGATTCAGTTCAAAGAGATCGAGCAGAAATGAGTGATTTCTTTCTGTTTTTTCATCAAGGAATGCTTACACAATCTATATTTTTCCCGGATGACAGGAAATATAGTTTTGAATTTTGATTTGTTTTTATCAAATACCATATTATATTCTGTGTAAATAACAAACTGCTTCAAGTTTCCATTCATAATTTTTGTCACACGCTTTGCATTTTCCCAGTTTTTCCCAAATAATAAATATAAAATAAATATTTCCGCTGTTTCAGCAGCAAACATTCATAAATCATTTTTTCTCCAATTTTTTATACAAACAAACAAAAGGCAAGAAAAACATAAACAAAACATATTCAATTCAAACCTTGACAACCATTTTCTCGTGAATATCCAGATTTCCAACAACCTGCAAATTTTTATATTCAAATTGATTTTACAAAAAAGAATAAAAACCAGGCACAGCAAGAATAGTTTATTAGTTACTTATTAAAAGTCAATTCAATTCAAATTCAATCAAACGTAGTTTTGTATTATATACAATTCGGATTTTTTTGCACAAAAAAACTATTGACTAGAAAGAATGGGATGTTTCAGCTTTGGAAAGTGGGCAGAATGAATTTAAAATATGAAAAAAAAAACGAAATGATAAAAAATATGTTAAATGTTTTCTAAAACCATCTTTTTGTGCACTTCGGTATGTTCGACAACCTGAAAAATGTTGTTAATCAAAATCACACTCACACTCATCGAAATGTTTAGGTAACTTTAAACTTACATCACAAAACTCTTGGAATGAGATCTTTCCATCTCCGTCTTTGTCGTGGAACAAAATAGTTTTATCGACGATTTGTTGAAGTTGTGAATCTTTCAAATTGTTGCCCACCATCATTTTGAGAACCTGCAAGCAGAAAACTTGATAACCATTTTTTTCTTTTATGATTTTTTTGTTGTATCTCTTTCTGGATTTATTTTCTATTGCTGTAAATATTACACCTCGAATCGCTGCTATTTAAACAGTTCAGATGAAGGCAGAAATATCGGTTCGATATGGAATTAGAACATCGTGTCAAAGCCTACAGATTTGTGGCATATTCAGCTGTTACCTTCTCGGTAGTCGCTGTTTTGTCAGTATGCGTTACCCTTCCAATGGTTTATAACTATGTTCACCATATCAAGAGAACAATGCACCAAGAAGTTCAATTCTGCAAGGTAAAGTACTTTAGAATTCAATTCGAACATATTTACGTATAATTATTTAGGGATCTGCTAAGAACATCTGGTCTGAGGTTAACACATTGAGAACTGCTGGAAACAGAACCGCCCGTCAAGCTGGATACGACTCAGGAGTCACTGGAGGATCTGCTACCGCTGGAGGAAGTTGTGATGATTGCTGCTTGCCAGGAGCTGCGGGACCAGCTGGACAACCAGGAAAGCCAGGAAGACCAGGAAAGCCAGGAGCACCTGGACTCCCAGGAAACCCAGGACGCCCACCTCAGCAACCATGCAATCCAGTTACCCCACCACCTTGCCAACCTTGCCCTCAAGGACCACCAGGACCACCAGGACCACCAGGACCAGCCGGAGATGTTGGAGCCAACGGAAACCCAGGATCACCAGGACAAGACGGAGCCCCAGGACAACCAGGAAACAAGGGACCAGCTGGACCAAACGGAAACCCAGGACAACCAGGACAACCAGGATCTCCAGGACCAGACGCTCAATCCGAGCCAATCGTTCCAGGACCACCAGGACCACCAGGGCCAGCTGGGCCACAAGGACCAGCCGGACAACCAGGAAACCCAGGACAAGACGGCCAACCAGGACAACCTGGACCAAAGGGACCAAATGGAAATCCAGGATCTCCAGGACAAGACGGAAACCCAGGAAGCCCAGGAGAAGCTGGAACTCCAGGAGGTGTCGGAGAAAAGGGAATCTGTCCAAAATACTGCGCCATCGACGGAGGAGTTTTCTTCGAGGATGGATCCCGCCGTTAAAAACTGTCTCTTTCTTTTTTGTAGTTCAACTTTCTGTACAAATAAAGTTTCAATACTCACCTGGAAAAGTTCACCATTTGAAATAAATCCATCTCTATCCATATCATAAATTCGAAAAGCGACTGAAAAATTTGAATTATTCTGAGGAAAGAAAAAAACGAAAAACTTACACTTAAGTTTGGTGTTTTTGTCACCCTTGACACTAAACTGTGAGATTCCTTGAATGAATTCTCGAAAATCTACTTCGCCATTATCATCCTCGTCAAATATATCGATAACTCGTTGAACGAGTGGATTTTGCTGAAGTTCGGGAAGTGACATGAATTCTTCGACTGACAAACTTCCACTTCCGTCAACATCAAGTTTTTTGAAACGACGTGTCAAACGACGCAATTCATAAGCATCGACTAAAAAGGGTTTTGAATTGATTTTTGACGTTTTTCGATGGACTTACAATTGCTACACATTTCCATTGGAAGTGATGCATCGGCTCCCATTTTTGCTAATTTATTTGTTGTTGCTTTTGATTTGAAATCTGATGGTTCAGCTACCTGTAAAATAACAATGAAAAATTGTAAAGTTGGAAAAGAGAATGTAAAAAGTGTTAGCGATTTTTTAATCCAAGGTTACTATGGTTATTAAATCCAGGAGCAGCTGCAAAAAAATATTCTGAAATTCTTTGAAAACAATTCTAGATAGCACGTGGTCTCCCATAAGAATCAAATTGCAAAAAAAAATTAATTTCATTATATATATAAAAAAAGAAAAATGCTGGAAGAGAATGTGTGTGAAGAGAAACAGAATAAAATAATACAATTTGATAACCGACGAAATAGTGTGTAAACAATAATAAACGCAGTGAGGAAAAGAAACATGAGAAAATATATAGAGAAAAAAAGGAAAAAAGGAGAGTTTAAAGTGAATCGGGAAAAAACACATAGAAAGGCGACGGAGAAATTGAGAAAGAGAAAGAAGAAAAAGCTGCTGGCAACCGGCAATCAATATTTCTTCATACTCTCTCTTTTTTTTGCTCTCGACTTTTTGGTTCGAATGACTAACTGAAATGTGAAAAAAAGAAAAAGGAAATGGAAATGGAAGTCGGATTAATGAGCTATGTCTAAAAGTAGTCGAAAACATTTCGATTTTTGACGATGAAATTGGAATTACTTAAAAATTGAAATAATTTTTCAAGTTTTATTTAAAGTTCACGTGGATACTGGAAACTGATTAATATTTTTTATGGAAAAAAATATGAAACTCGGATAAATAGGCGTTTTGTATAATCGAATAGTGCTTTGAAAATTTTTCAAACACTTTGAAAAGAATCTGCTTTCAATTTTCCTTCAGATTTCTGAAAAAAACGAGTGAAGTTGGAGGAAACGTATTCAATTCAGATTTTTGAGGATTTAATAAAAGATTTGCATAACATTGGATCCAAATTTGTTCTTTGAAAAATTTGAGGTTTTTCATTCCACTTTAAACGACTCCAAACCCATCTGGAGATTCCATATGTGTGTGTTTTTCTAGATTTTCATGAAAAAATCCACGGCAATTTTTCAAACCGACAAAAAATAAATCCGAATTCTCTCATTCTTCTTTTTCGACATCAAATTTTTAACGAATGACTGGTTGATGTGAAATGAAATGAGAAGAGGATGCGGGGAAGAAGAAAAATGAAGAAAATGGGCGCCAGAATAATTAAGTCGGCACAAAAAAGATGTGGCAATGTTACACTTTTAAAGAAATTAGTTTTTTCAAGAAACTTGAAAAGTTTTGAGCTAGGTTTGTTTTACAAAAAATTGCTATATCTGAACTTTAACGCGAGAAAAAGAAAAAAATTCAGACCTTCTCTTGACATAAAAAATAAACATATTTCAATAAAAATTACTTTATTAATTTTTTTTCAACGTTCAAAAATTCGAAAATATAAAAACCAAGCTCTGCTAGAATTTTATTTCCATAATGCATCCAATTGATCAAAATAAATATTCGCCTCGTTTCTTGTTCCCGAAAAATACACAACTTTTCTTGTATTTCTTGATTTCAACTTCGATGTGATTAAATAAGTTTTACGTAAAAATGCAGCATGTTTTTGATGATATAATAACAAACACAGTGAAAATGGTAGAATTATACAAAGTCTGTGAACATCAAACTTGAAAAAATTAAAAAAAAAACAACTCACATTGCAATTGCTGGATCGAGTAAACTATAAACAACTCCAAATTGTAAATGTATATCAAATAATGCGGTCCATGGAAAAATTGCACCAAAAATTAATAAAAAAAATAGAAAAAGTGCAACCGATCCCATAGATCGAAAATATCTTGATATTCTTAAATTCTCTTCCAATTGATATTTTTTGCTCAAAGTATAATGAAGACTTGGATTTTCTTTCAATTTTTGGAAATTTACGACAATTGAAAAGGTATAAAAAATTGAAAATTGTGATTGAACCAGCAACATTTAATAAGATTGAAATCAAGTGCATTAACATTGTAGTTTTGTGAAAAGAAAGTAGGAAAGAAAATAATTGAGTGATTAAAAAATGAATGAAAAGCACAATGAAAATTATCCAAGTACGTGGATTTTTTTCATAATCATTCACATAAATTGTCGCGAAAATTCTAAAACCGAATTTTTTATTGAATAGCTATCAATTTGTTTCGAAAATAGTTTTTCAATCGGAAATAAATAGTTTCCCATAAAAGATTCTTCATTCAAAAATTAGATTTCAATTGATGTTTTATTTAATATTCACCATGAACAATTTGTTACGTTTTTTGATTTTTGATGATTAAAAATGTCTATATTATTGGAAATGTACAGATATTTTTTTCAGATAATTAATTAAGTATCTAAAAATCTTGATTCTCGAAATACATTTTTCTCATTACTCAAAACACGCTTACCTTTCAATAGTAACAACGGGAATGATCAATAAAAACCCTTCATAGCATTCAATTCGTATGAAACTAGTTAAATAAAGAACAATTTCCAATTTTGGTACCAAGTTCAATTGAATCATCACCAAATAAATTCTACTCGCTGCTCCAGCCATCAGAAAAACATTAACATAACACCAAATTACTGTGATATTTTTATGAAACAAGGAAATCGATGAAAGCATCCAAATAATCCAAGACACAAAAATCATCGATGGCAGAATTGCAAATAATTCAATCCAAAACAACAGTCGATTAAATAAATTTAAATTCGTATCCAAGTCGAGAAAAATCGGAATATTATAAGAAATTCCTTGATATTCATGTGGAACAAAAGGTATATCGGATAATATGATTTTGAGCGATTCGTCAAAAACTTTGTACATGATTACAAAAAAATAAGACAAGAAAATACTAATTTATATTATGACTAAAGAAAAAACCAAAGTCGAAAACAACAAGAAAAATATTTTCTTTCTAATTCTAGCTTTTTTCAAAAAAAATTATTTCCAAGATGATTGCAATTGTTCGAAGTATATATTTGTTTCGTTATGAGTTGTTGGTACAATTCTTTTAGTCTCTTGAATTTTCCATTTTTTTGTGAGGCATTTGATTTTTCGCAAAAACCCTTGATTTTTATGACGATATAAAACAAAACATGTCAGTAAAGGAAATATTAGCAACAGGCTGAAATTTTAAAGTAAATTGTCGAACATTTACGAAAGGAGGAGAGTGCTACATATGTATCAAAAAAAAAATGGAAAGTTCTTATAGAACTCGACTCGATGCCGCAAAAATGCTGTTTTTTTTTTTGTTGTTGAAACTGCACACACTTGGTTTATCCAAATGGAAGTTAGAGGGATTTAGTCTCGCATTGACATAAAAATAACTTACATAGCAATTGCTGGATCCAAAAAACTGTAAATTACACTAATTGGTATTTTGATGCCAAAAATTGTGATCCAAGGTAGAAAAATAAACGTAATTAAAACGAGAAAAACGAGAAAAAACGCATAAGTCATTGATCGCATATACTCAAAATATATGTGGTTTTTCTTTTTCAAAACTTCTCACATTCACCTTACCGTCATAATTCTCATATTTTCTTCCAATTGATATTTTTTACTCAAAGTGTATTGGCAACTTGGATTTTCTCGGAGTTTTCTCAACTTCTGCAGATTTGACACGTACAAAATATTAAAAATAAGGATTGATCCAGCAAAACTCAGAACCACGTAGATTATTGTGATAATCATTGATGGACGACGAAATGCAAAAATATAGACAAAAAGTTGAGTGGTAAAAAATACGGTAGTTATTATGATACATAAAATTCCAGCGCGATGATTCTTCTCGTAATCATTGACAAAATAAGTGGAAAGAATTCTGAAATAATAATTGTGTTAAATTAAATCGAAACAAAAAATCAGCAATCACGTGAAATTCAAGAAAACATTTACCTTTCTACTGTGAAAACCGGGATGAAAAATATAAAACTTTCATAACACTCATAACGTAATAAACTGCAAATATACAAAATAATCTCAGAATTTTCGATAAGTTCTAATTGAACCATCAAAAGAAATACTCTCGAAATCTGCCCAAAAACAATGAATATGTTATGATAATATAAAAGTATCGAAATATTTCGATGAAATAAAGAAATTGATCCAATTACTCGAATAATCCATGTAAATAATATAATTGATGGTATAATAATAATAAACTCGAAACAAAATAAAATATAATTTAAAAGTATCATGGGTTCATTCAATGGAATAAAAATTGGAATATTATAGTTCACATTTCCAAATCGATGTTTAATAAATGGACACTCGATAAAAATAACACTGAAGGTTTCAGAAAAATTGAACATTTGTAACCAATGTTTTTTATGTTGTGATTTTGTCAGAATTGCACAAAAGGAAATGAGAATCTTGTTATTCTGGCGAATCTTGTCTCAGAAAAAAATCTAGTGATGATCGAAGAGCGTTGGCTATTTTTATTGATTTGCAAAAAAAAACCGAAACACCGAACCTAAACAAGGAACCTTCAATTAATTGGAAACATACTTATTCAAAAACACAGAGTTAATGCATTTCTATCACTCCCACCTATTGTTTTTTTTTTGTGTGAAAACAAACTCGACAGTTTGAAATTAAAGTTAGTGGGTTTTTGAATATGATAAACTCAGAAAGGGTTTCGATTTGACTTTATTTTTTTACAATTTGATCTGCAGCATTCCTGATTTATTCAAACTGAAATACTCATCCGTAACAAAACATAATAAAATAGTAGTTTTCTATTTCTTTCTCTCTCTGAGCCTAACACAATTTTTCCAAATTAAAAATTCCTGATGTCTGCAAAAAAATATAAAACTTTCATTATTTCAGGTTCAAGTCTCATTATTTTTCCCCATGTGTGTGTGTGCAATTATTCGTTAGCAAGACCCACATTTTGCGAAAAATTTAATTTTTTGATGATACGTCACCTTCTTTCTCCCTGCTCATCTCTGAAAAGTACACCAAGAAAACAATCAAATTTCAAAGTGTGGGGCGGGGCGAACACAGCAAAAATTTGCACAACACAACAAGAGCATTTTTCCAGCAGTTCAATGCATTTTTTATATATTGTTTTGTTTTTCGCAATTGCTTTTATGGAGAAAAAGGAGGGGGAAGTTATAAAGAGAGATGTGCTGAAATTTATTGTATTTATCGGTGAATACAAAAAAAATGAGTGTTGGTGGGCGGTTTTCTGATGCTGAGTTAGGATTTTCCTGAACAATTATTTTAGAACATATTTTTGAATTCGTTACGAGAAGTACTTATTCTAAATTTCTAGAGTTTAGTTTTCATTAATATTTTTCAAAGATATAAAACATAAAAATGAACCTATTCACAGTTTCTCAAACCTTTTCTATTGAAACTAAATTCTGAAATTTTTTCCAAGGGTCGTATTTCAAAAAATCTGAACAGTAACCCTCTTGTTATCTTGAAATAATCTTGATTCTGATTTTACAATGAAAAAAACTGATCTACTGTCCACACAATTTCTCCTCCCAATTTTCAATTTCCCTTTCAATTCCCAAGAGTTCTATTTTCGCTCCATTAAGTTGCTCAGAATTTGATTGGATGCAACTTTTTTCTGTCTTCGAATTCAACCCACATAAACCCAGTGATTCTTCTTCTTCTTCTTCTTCTTCTTCCTTTTTTTTTCTAAGATCTTCAAGATCTTCATAATAACCCTTCTACTCTCGAAATGATACTAATTGGATCGGACTGATCTAATTCAATTCGTGTGTTGCGTGCTTTCAACTAATTATTTTTTTCGAGAAAAGAGGAATTCTTCTCTGATTTTGACATCCAACTTCATTTTCATCATCTAGAAAGTTTTCGTCATAGTTATAAAAACTATGTAAGATTGAAATTTGAGAAAATTGCTTTTTTTCTAGTTTTTTTTCGCGGAAAAAAACAGAAAACGCGAGGATCAAACTCAGTGAAGTGTGTTAATTTTTGAATTAACATCCATTTTTTTTGTCAAAAAAAAAATGTTTCTCGACGAATTTCTGAAAAAATGACGTGAACTCATGAGAAAATACATTATATTTTGGTAGCTCATTATTTCTTTTTCTTTTTTTTGCAAATAAATAATAACAAAACCCAATTTTCTTTCTTGACAAATGAGTTTTTGATCCAAGTTTGAAGTAAGTCGAAAATCACATATTTTTGTATAGTTAATTAAAAATTTTCTCATTTTTTGAGATTAAGAAAACGAAAAAGCAAAAAAGAAGAAGAATATTAGTGTCAGGCAGACTGAAATCTCATTTCTCGTTTTTTTTTTTACATTTTTTTGTTCCTTCCATCCATCCCACCCGTAAAAGACATATGATGCTTTTATGTTAATAGGCAAACGGAAATTATTTGTGGATGCAGAAATATATAACATCTGTAGTTAGGTCTATTTTCCTTGATTTTTCTTCTTCTTGAAATTTAGTTCCCCAAATAGTGCAAGAATCTCCAGAGAGGTGAACTTTTTCTCCAGACTGAGAGATCTTTGAAAATTGAAAAACTTTGGAGAATTGTTTTTTTTTTCTGAAAATGAGACAAAATAGCTTTTGAGCAAGTTAGTCTAGCTCAAAAAGTTTTTTGCAGATTTTCCCATAATTTTAGTTGGGAAAGGTTTTTTTTTCGAAAAATAGGCTACTTGTTCAGATTTTTCAGATTCAAAATTTTGCTACGTCGTAAAGTTTTCATACAGAGTGACAGGTGGATTTTGAACTTTGAAACCTGTATTCAAATTTTCCATCTGCAAACTTATAAAACAAGAAAATTTTTTCCCACATATTTTTCTATACTAACATCTATATTTTCATCATCATCGTCATATTTTTATCACGAAGCCACATGATTTTTGATTTCTTCCACATAATCTTGAACTTCCATTTCATAGGTGCAAGCTTCTCATTTCTCATAATTTTTCCCCAGCCAGAAAATAATTCGCCAGATTTTTTTTGCTCTCATATTTTCCATGAAACATTCTAGCGTCATTTGGGAAAAAAACGCGAAGAATTGGTGGAAAATAATAAAAATCATGAATAATAGATTCGAAAGCCCAACGTTTTTTAGTTTTTTTTCTTTTAAATTTTGCCGTGATACTACTAGTATTTTTCATATATTTCACTTTTTACAAAGAGAGCAAGAAAACAGAGCTCGAAACTTTTTTTTGCCGATTCATTCAATTTAAGAATTCCATCATCATTGGTCTTGGATAAAAGATTTTTTTCGATAAAGAAATTCGATTGTTTTTCTTCAGAAAATTGAGATGAATACACAAATATACGTTTGAGTGATAAGAAATAGAAAAAAAAAGTTTGTTTTGATTTTTGCATCGAATAAAAAATACCCGTGATGGTTATTTTTTGGATAATTAGTGTCACTTCATAAAATAGTTGTTGATCAAGATTTTTCTTGAAATCAAAACAAGTGCATTTTCTTGTGTTTCATTGGTTTAATTTTGAAGTGCACAACTTTTCTCCCATTGATTTAATTAAACTTAGACCTCACATTTAAATAAAGAAAAGATTTTTAATTTTGAAGATTTATGAGTTTGGATTGGGTGGTAATGAAAAACAGAGATCCTCTTTAAAAATGCACGTATTTCATCCTATTCCCTCCCAAAATACATATTTCATTTCAACATTTTTGCATTTCTTCGAAAAAAATCTTATTCAGAGATTATGTACATATTTCTCAAGAACCAATTTTTCCATTGAAAAAACCAATCATTTTTACGACCATGTTTATTCATATTTTTAACGTGAACCATGACGTGGCGATTTGGAAGCAAAGTGCATTCATTTTGAAGTGAAAGTGCGTTTTTGTAAATACCTAGAGATTTGGGATTTTGGAAACGAAATTGAAGATTAAATTAATTTGCGGCGGATTTGAAAAATGACTTATGGGTTTTTTTTTATTTTCAAATTTTTTAAAGGATTATATTTTGAATCACATTTCCAAGAAACAATAGAGTATGAAGATTTATTTTGAGGCTAGGATTTGAGATCGGACCAAATGTTCTGATGGTTAACTCGACTCTCAAAAAAATCCGTTTCGAGTTGCAGAAAGTGTTGTCATCAAACTTGTTGTTCGTATCCTTCTGTAATTTCAGTACAGTTCAGCTAAAAATGTTTATTTGAATACCAGTTCACTTTCCCCGTCCTTCCAAACTTTCATCTTTGTTCCACTTTGAACCCATTACTTCACCCATCTATCCATTTTTTCTTGTCTTTCCATCCCATAAATGTTGCGAGTTCTGTCTGTCTCCAGAGACAACCCATCCAAACACGGAAATTCCTTTTTCAACCCCATAAAAAGAAGTTGTTCTCTTACATTCAGTTTTTTTTTCAAAAACCACATAGTTTTTGTGCCAAGTATGTATTATCTAAGTAGATATCTCATGAAGCGTAGGTTGAAAGACGCGAAGAAATTTGATATTTTTCAACGCCTATAAATAGCACTCCAAATTAAGTATATTTTTTCTCCATTTTTGCTGCTCACACTTTTTTTCTGCTTGAGCTACATAAATATTTCTGGACTTTTTCATCTTGAAAATTCTTTTCTTGGAAAAAAGTTGGAGAGATGAAATTGAAGAGATATAAATTAAATTAATTCGGACATTTTCAAACTTTTTTCATCTAATGTATTATTCAGTCGGCGGCCGGAGAAAAGTCTAAATAATATTTATATCTGAATACAGTAGTAAATATTTTTGGCGAAGTACATCAATTTCAGAAAAAAAAATTCCATTTTTTCTCATTTTCACTCTCAAGTCAATACAATTTTGGTGATTGAAGAAATGTGAGCAAAAAAAAAAGTAATTTCTTTTTTTGTCCAAACTCTCCTCTACTTCAGTTCAAAATGAAATTGCTCCGCGCATTGTGCCCCATTATTTTTTATATGAAATTGAAGAAAAAAACTTGTTGCTATGTATGATGTTTTTTTTCTGTCCCCAGTCATCTACGTACGCACTAAATATTTAGAGGATTTAATTGAAAATTTTTTGTCTTGCTCCGCCCAAATTCATTTCTTTTTCCTGTTTTCTTCGTATTTTGATCCTTCAAGTTCATGTTTTCTTGTTGTTCAGAAAATCCTTTCGAAATGCTCTTGAAACCTTATTAAATTGGAAAAATGACCAATAATAGTTCGACAACAACGACAGATGCACCACTTCAGGTACTTGAAAAAATCATTTTCTGATTTGAAAATTCAAAGAAATCAAAAGAATATATTTTTAGCTTGAATATCCGATGGAATGGAACGCGTTTCACATATTCCTAATATTATTAATTCTTCTTGTCGTTGTTGGAAATTCGATGGTGATATTTGCAGTGACTGTAGACAGAAAATTGAGATCTGTCACAACTAATAAATTCATCGCATCGTTAGCCGTTTCGGATTTATTAGTCGGACTTGTCGTCATGCCACTTTCACTATATTATAAGGTGAGTGATGAGCACGTGGTTTGTTGTTTTTGGCGTCAGGAACAGCTCACTCTAGATAATCCTCAAAGATTGGGGATTAATCACTATTTAATCTAATTTTGCAAGATCAAATTTTGATGATTTTTCTGAACGCATTAAATGGGACGAGGGAAAACAAAAGAGAGAATCATCAATAATTTCACCTTAAAATCTAAATTCTAAGCGTTCAGATTTTAAAATCTTTATGATTATCTTATCCTAAACGTGCTTTAGATCTTAAAATGCCTCTAGATTTACTATGCTTTTGAAGAATATAAAATGTTTCAAATATTTTGCAGATGCATAGTGACCACTGGACTCTTGGTTATATGTGGTGTCAATTCCATCTTGTCTCAGGCGTGTTTTCGACAACGGCTAGCATCGTTCATCTTGTCGCAATTTCTCTAGACAGATATTTTGCAATAATGTTCCCCACAGAATATCAAAGACATTCTGTGTCTACCTCAACTGTTCCATATATTGTTATGATTTGGTTGATGGCGTTAGCAGTTAGCTCAACTTTATTTATGGAACGTGGCGCGTTGTTTGATGGAAATTGTTGGATCAATAATCCACAATATATTGTGCTCAGCTCGTTTTTATCATTTTTCTTGCCTGGAGCAATTGTGGTGTATTTGTACATGAAAATTTTCCGAAAATTGCGAAATCATCAACTTTACATGTTTGGTCAATTGACTCATCGAAGTGGCGAGCGACGACATTCTCTACCACGTGTTATTATTGAAGAAGTCAGATCTCGACGAGGTTCTCGATTATCACAAAGTGGATCCCAATCAGGAAGTCCGACTCGAAGACAAAGCGGTGGAAGCAAAGAAAGATCACCTAGTCAACCGGATATTCACATTGTTTCGAAACCGCAACAAAGGTATCTTTTTAGTCTTTCGTTTTATTCTCCGGGGAGTTTTAGGGATTAATTAAATTTTCGGATGTGATGTATTTGACAAATTGCATTTTTTCTTATTGCTCTGCTCTCGCGCGAAAACGACAAAGACCAACTAAATATCTCATTTCAGATGGCGATCGCCCACAATTTGTGCGGAAACTTTGGCACATGATCGTTTGTTGGCAGCGAAAAAACGCGTGTCAATTGTTCCCGATCCTCCATCGATGGATGTTTCAGTGAATATGGCATCAATGGATCAAATGAAAGATGAACATATGAATAATAGGTACTGTAAACATACGTTGCAATCAAAAGTTCAAGTAATCAAATATTCATTCCATGAATATATTAAGGCGACTAGGAAAATAAAAAAAAAGAAAAAAACTTCGAAAATAGAAAAACAGGAAATTGTGGGAAGAGATCAAACATGATGTGTGATTACAGATTACGAGAAGAGGAATTGCTTGGAAATGAGAATTCGGAAGTGGTTCGTCGGAAAATGTCAGAAGAACAAGTTCGAAAATTGAGCGACGATCGGAAACGTGTTATTAATGAGCGGAGAAGATCAAGCACCAGTGAGAATCCAAATGGAGTGCCAATTATGGCGGCTTTCCAAAGAGCATATCAGGAAGTGCGTGCGGGGAGAAGAAGGTCGACTCATGATAATAGTAAGGGATTTTTTCAAGAAGAAAAACAAATCTCATTGTTTTTTTTTCAGCATTCCATTTTCCATCACTGACAACTGTAAATGAACCGAGTGAACCTGAAGAGGATTCTAGAGAATCAACTGCTATGATCCATAAACTTTCTAGTGGTTCAAGTATTGCAGAAACCGTTATTGCACTTCTTCCAAAATCATCTACTCCGCTAACGAAAACTGATTCACATGATGAATCTGTATCAACAGAAGCTAGTCAAAAACCCCTTCTTGATGTTCCAGTTCATAGATACACCAAGAAATCGCACCATCAAACACAAAGATACCAACCATCAATTCCAGCTCCAACTTTTTTGATGGTTCCAGCAATGATGTCAGTAAACACTCCACCATTGACACCGCAATCAAAAGAGATCACACCAATTGTTGGCGCTTCTTTATTACAAGTTCCAAGATTATTTGACTGTCCGTCACCATGCAGTGTTCCTTCAAATAGCAGTCATTCATCATACACATCTGCAAGTGGAAGTAGCGATACTTATCGAAGAATTTCAATGAATAGTTACGGAAGTAGTTTGACTGATGGCACGGAATCCACTTTTGAAGGTGATTCTCGAAGATCATCGGCTTGGTCAACAATTCGAGCAGCTGTTTTTGATAGAGCACAAATTAGAGGAGGAAAAGCAAGTGTTGATATAACTGTTGATAGAACAAATGGATCACCGTCGAAGAAGATGTCAACTATAAGCCGAGGGAAATTGCGAAGAATTGCAACACAAGTAACACGTGCAATAAGACGAAAACGTAGAGAATCAATGGCAATTCGAAGAGAATCAAGAGCTACTAGAGTAGTTGCCGCTATTCTAAGTGAGTGCATTTTTCTTTTAGAAATAATAATATTAAAACTAACTATTTTCAGTCGCTTTCTTAATTTGCTGGATTCCATATTTCTGCATCTCAATTATTCGTGGTGTTTTGATGGGTTTTCAACTTTCATACAACATCAATTTTCATCTCTCACTCTTCGTCTGGACTTCATGGCTGGGTAATTCACAAAAGTTTCTTTTTTTCAAAAAAAAAGTACAAATGTTTTCAGGATATGCTCATTCGTGTTTCAATCCCCTTATATACATGTGCCTCAATAAAAATTTCCGGATTACGATGAGAAAGTTGATGAGGAAAACGAAAGAGTAAAATGAAAAAAAAAGCTAACTGGTACTGAAAAACACGGGTTCTTTGTTTGTTTTGCATGTGTATTTTTAATTTAATGAAGAATGAAACTTTTTTCTGAATTTTTATTTCGAAGAATATGATGATAAAGAAATTGGACTAGTGAACTCACCCAAAAGCTGACATTCTAAAACTGGAAAACCCTTTGAAACCGCGAGGAAAACAAACAGAAAAAAACAGAAAATGAAAAATTCAAAAATAATTTTGTACAAAACACGGCGACGCACAAGTGCGGACAATGACACGATGACGCACAAATGCACAAAATGATGTTTTTTTTTCATTTCTCGCGAAAAAACCCGTAAGGGGCCTTTTCTCGGTTTTATCATGATGATTTTCGATTTTTTGATGAAAATGCTATTTTTGTAGGAGTCTGATGTCATAAACATGCGACACATCACTAGGACAGTGGCGACAAGATTTCAGTGAGTTTTTATGGGGTTTTCAAAAAAATTATATAAAACTAATTTTGATAATAATACTTTTTTCGCGGGTTTACTTTGATAAATCCGAGAAGGATAGACGTACTTCTTCACTCTCTGCGTGAGATTCTTCTACTTTTATTTGTTAGTTGTTAGATTCATGAAGAGATAAGGTTAATAGGATCTGGCGAGTATTGGTTGTTGATATTTGTATCTAATATGCATATTTGTGATAGTGTATACACTTTATAATGGGAAAAAATGTAGTAAGCTTGCTAAAAATGGTCGCAAGCTGGCTAAAAGTCTATTTTTTGTCGCCAGACTTGCTACATTTTCTCCGAGTAAAAGAAGATCAGTGTAACTATGAGAGAAAATATTTATTAACAGTTTCTAGGTTGTGTTGAGCTTGATTGAGAAATTGGAAATATTTTCGTACCCCAAAATAAGGAAAGAAAATGTTGACGAAATGTTTTATGAATCAGTAGAAGGCACAAAGTTGATAAAAGTCCATGAAGACTAACCATCACTGATATATGATTGTTGAAAGCTGAATTATTTTTTGTTATTTCAGTCATTTGATTGAAAAACATTCACCGGCATTATAATACTTTGTCCATGCAGAAAACCATACATAAATAACTGGAAGCATTAGCAAACCAAAAGGTATGAAGCACTGGGAATAAACGGCAATAAGGAAAGTGATTTGAATTTTTCGAGTTGCTTCAGAAACTGTTTGACTAGGCTTGAACACTAGCAAATAAGTTGTATATAGTGTGAAAACAGCACATTGTGGTATTAAAATTATTGATTGAATCGACATGAAAATTGTAACATAACTTGGATCATCAGTAATAACAGTCAGACGGTTTGTGAAAAATTCCTGAGGTGGACATGGGGATATTTGGAGAAACTCAAATCGAATTGAATTGGTATCGATTGATTTGAGGTAAGGTGGAATGACTGTAAGACAAGCAACACAGTAATTGAAAATGTATAGAAATGCTTTGACATAGTTATTCTTCAGTCTAAACTTATTTGTGGTAATTGTTGAAAAACGGTTTTCAAACAGCCCAATAATTGCAGCAGCAATGACAGAAACTATTGCTTGTATAAAATATATACAAAACTTAGGTGGGATTCCAAAATCATAACCATAGCCCATTATAACAACTGCAGTAGTTGGAAGAAAAAGAATCGGAATGATTAACATATTATAAACCAAATCGAAAACCATTGTCCTAAATTTGAAAACAATTTTTCATTTTAGGTTCAATACTCACCAAAAATGCAAATTTAACAAATGTCTTTTAACGTTTTTCATTTTCTTTGGAGTCACAAAAATGATACAATAAAACGCGTAGATTGAAACAGGCATAGAAATCGCGGTGATGAGATGACTCGAAGAAATAGGGTATTGAGGAGAATCCAAAAAACTTCTTGATATATTGGAACAACTTCCATTTTCGGACATCAAGAGATTAATGAAGAGCGTAAAAAAGAGCAAATTGGTTTATTTTCTTTATAATGCAGCTGTGATACTAGGAACTAACGCAAAAAACAAGTTCAAAATTTGCTCTGATTGTGTTAGCTATGCTAATTTGAGCGTAAACCACACTTTTTGACACATTAGTAGAGTATCATTCATCTCTGTTTTTCAAACACTATTAGTCACGTAAAACATCAAAGCACAGAGTACAAATCAAAAAGTATTGAATTTAAAAGAAAACGATCAATTATGAGATTTTGATGGAATAACTCCACTGATGGGCGATTGTCATCTTGTTTTGAATATTGAGATGGCGTGAATGTGATATGGCTTGTGAACTTCTAAAAGGCATTATGTTGATAGAAATCCGTGAAGGCTGACCATTGCAACTATGTGATTGTTATATGATGCATTGTTTTAATATTAAAAATTTGGAAATGTAAAGTAAGATGCTGATTTTTGATACGTAGCCTTGTTTTTCGAAGTCACATTCTCCAAAAAACCCGCATTATAATAATGTGCCCGAAAAACCAAATATAACAAACCGACAACATTAAAAGGGCGAGTGGTTTGTATAAAACACTAGGAATATACAGATATGACATAAAATTGCATTTCTTGTCAACATCAATAAATTCGACTATGATTTGTGGAAAATTTCAACTCAAAATCAGCTGTCAAGTTTGAGTTTGGTTTCTGAACAATCAAAACATCTGTGATGTTATGTAGGTTAGAAAAATATATTGCATTGTAGATTTAAAACAATCACACAATAAGAAATACGGACAGTAATTTTGTTGTGACTAAAGATTGATGATTATTGAAAGCTGATGCTCATAAACAGGTGATTTTATATAAGAATCTCTTGTTTTATAATGTCTTGTTCTTAATGATTTACAAATGTATAACAAAGAAAACATTTATTTCAAAAATAATCAGAAGAAACAAAACTATTGAAGCTTTCATAGCTATAATTTATATAATCACCTGAATGGCATAACTCCACTAACAAAAATTGTTGGGTGTGATCTGATCTTGAATATTGAGATTAAATGTGTGCGGTAAGGTTTGTGAACTAGTAAAAGACATAATGTTGATAGAAATCCGTGAAGGCTGACCATTGCAACTATGTGATTGTTGTTAGCTAAAAAAGTGAGCAATATCAAGTATTATATTCGATTTTCCATCATTAGCATCAAAAAACTTGCGTTTCTGATTTTAATTGAACATCTACTTCAAAAATTGCCATCTGTTTTCAAAAACCGGAAGCAGAATTTCAAAATGACTATGATGTTTCAAATAATGATTTACCTGCACTATAATATTTTGTCCATACGGAAAACCAAATATAGAAAACTGGATATGCCAGAAAAGTAACTGGAATAATGCACTGTAAATAAACTGATATCAAAAATGTGATCTGCATTTTTCTTGTTGATTCTGAAACCGATACATTTGGTCGAATAATCAGAAGATAAACTGTGTAAAGTGTGAAAAATGATAATTGTGGTGCTAAAAGCCAAAATTGAATAGACATGAAAATGGTCACATAGGCTGCATCGTCACTGACAACTCCAAAACGATCACTGAAGAATTCGTTGGGTGGACATGGAAACTTTTCTAGAAAATCGAGTCGAATTAAATCATAATCTATTGATTTTAGGTATGGTGGGATTACTGTTATAAAAGCGACACAATAGTCAAAAATATATAATAAAACACGAATCCATTTTTTTCGAATTCTGAATGGATTTGTAGAAATAGATGAGAATCGATTTTCAAACAATCCGATCATGGTTGAACATATTACTACAATAAAATCCAAATTCATCTTAACCTCAGGCAGTTGATTTCTTACCACAAACAAATGATTGAATCAAATATATCTGATATCTAGCAGATATTCCAATATCATAACCGTAACCCAAACTGGAGATGGATATTGCTGGTAGAAATACCACCGGTATTATCAGGACATTAAAAATAATATCAAGTGATGTGGTCCTGAAACCAATTCAGAAAGATGTTCAAATATGAAAAGGTTTTACCAAAAATGAATGTTCAATAAATGTTTTTTAGCATTTTGCATACTAATTGGTGTAACATAAATCACACAATAAAATGCATAAATTGAGACAGGTACAGAAATTACAGTGATAATATGAGTAAAAATTATTGGATATTGGGAAGAAGCAAAAAATGACTCGGAATCGGTACAATTTGCATTTCTAGTCAACATAAACAGGAAATGAACTTGAAATTATTTCGATTTTCCAGCTGCCTCCTTCTGACATCTGGCGTTACCGTATTCCTGATGTTTCAAGAATACATTAAAACATATATCAGAAGCAGGTTGAGCTTTTCTCTACACTGCGTCATTTTGGGTTGGGATGATGCTTGACATTTGGCTAGTACATTTTCATATCACACACCCGACAATAGATCGAGTTTCGAATCTGATAATATTTTTCATAACTTTTGTCTAAACATTCTAGTTGGCATGTTACTTGTTCGAGTTCGTAATTGAAGTGTACTCCTGAATAAGGAAAGAAAATGTTGACGATACGGTTTATGAATCAGTAGAAGGCACAACGTTGATAAAAGTCCATGAAGACTAACCATTACTGATATTTGATTATTGAATACTGATATTTTGATTTTTAAAATAAAACAGGTGATTTCGAAAAAAAATTACCTGCGTTATAATAATTTGTCCATGTTGAGAACCAAACGTAAAATACAGGAAACATCAACAAACCCAAAGGTATGAAACATTGAGAACAAACAGCAATTAGAAAATTGATTTGCATTTTTCGTGTTGCTTCAGAAACTGATTGATTAGGTCGAAAAAATAATAAATAAGTTGTATATAGTGTAAAAACTACGGACTGCGGTACTAAAATTATGGTTTGAACTGACATAAAAATTGTGGCATATGTTGGATCATCAGTGACAACAGTTAAACGGTCCGTGAAAAAAACATCAGGTGGACATGGGAATATTTGGAGAAACTCTAATCGGATTGAATTGGTATCGATTGATTTGAGGTAAGGTGGAATGACTGTAAGACAAGCAACACAGTAATTGAAAATGTATAGAAATGTTCTAAAATAATTATTTTCCAGTCTGAATTGATTCGTTGTAATCGATGAGAAACGATTTTCAAACAACCCAATAATTGCAGCAGTTATTACTGTAACAACAATATTTTTGATGTAAAAATATAAGAATTCTTACCAGAAACAATGGCTTGAATAAAGTACATACAAAACCTGGGTGCTATTCCGAAATTATAACCGTAGCCCATTACTACAATAGCCGAAGTAGGAAGAAACAACATTGGGATGATTAACAGATTATACACCAAATCAAAAAACATTGTCCTATGAAAAACATGTAAATAGAGTTTTTAATAAGTTGATTTGTTCAGAACTCACCAAAAATGTAGGTTTATCAAATGTCTTCTAGCATTTTTCATAGTTATTGGCGTTACAAAAATGACGCAATACAGCGCATAAACTGATATTGGCATAGATATCGTAGATATAAGATGAGAGGAAATTGTCAAATATTTAGGTGAATTCCAAAAAAGATATTAGTGAATTGGAACAGTTCACATTTTTTGTTGTCATTTTTCAATACCAATGAAAATAATATTGGTTTTTTTGGTAGCCAAAATATAATTAATAAGGAAGTTGATTGAAAACAAAAAACCCTTTTTTTTTGTTGTGATTATAGGAATTATGAAAGTTAGAATCAAAACAACACGTTTTTCTTATTCAGATTCTAATTAGTAGTATTCTAACTGATCTTCGTTCAAAAAAATCAAAACAGATTTCGTTTATCTTTCGATTATTGGAAGAACACAGCGAAGAAAAGTTAATTATGTGAATAAATTGATGTCACAGTCTCGACGCCTAATTGTTATTCAAAAAAGGTCACGAAAAAAAACTTTATGATTGATTATGTAAGAATCCCGTAAATCTTAAAGATCAAAAGAAAACGATTAACACTTTTTGCCATTGCTGTTTGATCGAATAGAAAGTTGTGCTTCGCAATTCGGACACATAAGTGGAACATCATCATATCTACTTGTTAATTCAAGAGCAGCGTCACTAAAACCATCGCGTTGCTGTTGAAGGGATCTAGACATTGAAGAATATTTTTATTGAGAAAACATGAATTCAAATTCAAACCTTGTTCTTTTTCTGATCATTCTTTCAGTAACCAAGATCAATCCTTTCTTGAATTGACTATTCAATCTCGCATAAAATATCCAGTTGAATGAAGTCGAGACAAATGGGAAAATATGGGTATAATAGAGAAAATCCAAAGCGGTGACTTTGATACTGTTTCCGAAGATTGAAAAATATACACCGTAAACTTGAGGCAACCAGTAAGGAATTTGACAAGCCAAATAGAAAAATGTGGCCGCCATTGTGTAAATAGTAATTCTTCTCAATGGAATCCTTGATTGCAACATTGTTCGTTTTTGTCTTCTTAATCGAAACACAATTTTGGCGTAGAAATAGGTAAGCAATGTGCACGGCAAAAGAAACGCAAAAATAAACAAGATAATCATTATGAAAACTCTTGATTCTTTACCAAGTCCATCATAACATATTGTTCGTGCAATCGGGTGATATTCCTGGAATAATGACCTTTATGCATAGCAAATATCTACTTGTTTACGCCTTTTTTCGAGTTATGTGTATATAATATGTTTCGCAGAGTGGAAAGAAAGGGTGTACTAAAAATAGATAATAATAACTCTGGGTGCTCATAGGCTAAGAAATCATTGCAAAAAAATGAGAGTTAGAAATTAAATAGAAAAAAACAAGGTCACGCAACAAATTCAAAAATAGCCATTTTGCACCCTAATATTTTCCTTCTGGAATTATTAAGGCAAAAATTACTTTTTGTATTCATTTCTAAATATCTGGATTCAAAATGACTCGAAATAATAATTAAGTTACCCCATTCTTATCCAAATATCCACTATTCATTGGAATTGTACGGGTTTTTGCACAAACCACAACTGGGCAAATCAAACAACATGACAAAACTGCAGAAACTGTGGTGATCAATATTGTTTGTCGCATTCCATGAATCTAAAAACACACGTATTTGTTCAAAAAAAAGTTCAAACCAATTTTCCCCACTCTTTTGTTCTCCGGATGACAAATTGCCATATATCGATCAAACGCCAATGCGGTCAAGATGAACGTCGAGCACATCTGAAATGAAACACAAATCCACTTAACTCAACCAAGTCCAACTTGTTTCTTTTGTAATTCATTTCTCTTTGAAAGTGCAAATTGAATTTTGTGAAAAAAGTAGCAAATTGAATTTTTCTCAAAAAACATGGTGGATCGGAAATGGTGCTTCCGTGTTAGACGCGTTTCGTTCTCAGAATGCAAAAATGTATAATTAAATGTATTTTTTCATACATTTTCATAGGCGAAACGGAAAAACTCCAATAATCATTGGACGATGGAAAAGAAAAGACTAATGATGTAGGGTTATTCTTTTCTGATTTCTTTCCAACAACAAAAAAAATGTGAAATGATCAGAGTTCAGTACCTTATTCGAGAGTTCGAGCGCCCAATGAAGTTTACATCCAAAATCTCCAAATATCCAATTGTTCAATATTGTATGAGATAATGACAAAGGGATGGAACATGTTACCAAAAGATCAACTGCACAAAGAGCAACAATGTAGATGAAAGTGTTGCCCAAAGCAGTGACAGATGATTTTAGAGATCTGAAAATTAAGCACTTTTTCTGGAGCTCGATACTTGAGAGTTTGAGGTTGAAAATCAACTGGCAATTAACTTTAATTCATCGTAAAACTTTTACAATTCCTTTCATTAGAGTGCATGATTCAATAAAAAATGTTTATCCTAGTCACATCGGAACTAAAATAAACCCCATGTCATTTACATGATGTACTATTTTTAACCAAATAACTAACAAATTCCATAAAATCATCAAAAATTCAATTATTATTCTGAAAACGGTAGTCTTCTTATTTTGCAATTTTTCCGGGAACACATAATAATACAAGTAAATAGCTTTCAAGAAGTGCACATCCGGTGGCTAAAAATATACACACTAATAGAAAAGTGACCTAATTGAAAAAAATGCTATCTGATTTTTTTCTAGGCTTCTTCTGATTTTTTCTCGACAAACCTTGTTATAAAAAACACATAGCATAAAACTCCAGTATTTCCTAAAGCTCCGACCATAAAAAGCAAACTGAACGGTAGAACTTTTTGAACAAATTGAGAGCTGTTCATTGGAATAGGTGAATAATAAACCGTATCTGATTGATTATCCATTGCTCTGAATTAAATTAATTTAATTTAAAGAATTAAATAAAACATAACAAAATGAAGCATTAGAAAAAGGAAAAGAAAAAAAGAATGAGTAGAACTAATGGAACTCGAAAATGGGCGGAGCCAAGTGGAATTCTTTTGCCGTCGATGGAGGATGAAACAAAAAATGATATATATAAGGACTATTTTGAATTATTCAAGATTTGCGAGTCCGAGAGTTGGTGGAAAAATAAAATAAAAGTAAATAAGTTTTTCGATCGAGGAAAAAAAGCTGAATTTTTTAGTGAGTAGAGATTGTCGCGCAGGTGTTCTTGAAATGTTTTGGGAAAGGGTCGGTTGAGAAAGTCATGACATTCTGATATCATACGTCGGAAAAATAAATTTGCCTAGAAAATATTGAATCAGACATCTTGGAAAAGGAAATATGACTCAAAAAATATCAATTTTCATTTCACTTTTAGCAAATTTTGTTTTTGCGATCTCACCCATTGAAATGGAAAAAAACCTAGGTGTGAAATTTGAATGTTGGGAATGAAGGTTCAGTCTAGTTGTAACCCTCTTCATTTCAGAACTAAACTACGAATACCACGTGTCGGAGATTCACAAAACTCAAAAATATGTTTTGTTGAAACATTTTGAAGCCATTTTATTGAAAAAAAAAATGAAAAACCAAATATTTCGATTTTTCTGATTTACCGAAGCGAACTACACCTACTTAATTTTCTTGAGAGCAAAAAATTAGATATTTTCTCAAATTCTGAGAAAAAGATTAATATAAGGTTTGTCAAACAAAAGAGGCAGAAATAAATCAGGTTCATTCACAATTCCAAAAATGAGAAAGGAAAATGGAGTAGACATGGAAAAAACAACAACACTAATTGCACAACTGAAAATATTGGCGGTTTGATTGGCGTCCGCATTTTATTTTTATTCTATTTTTTGGTATTTTTTGTCTTTTTTTTTTGAGAGAGCAAAGATGAATGAGTGTATATACATACATTTTAAATACTAGAGAGACTTTGTAAAAACAACAAAAATGAAAACAATTGGGAAATTAGGCAAATCTGATTTTTTGTTGATTGGCATTTTCAGGTGGTTTCTTTGGAAATGTGGAAAAGGATTAGACTGTTTTCAGAATGAAAAACAAAAATTATGGGTTTTTATGATCAAATGTGGTTTGATCTGTTTATGAAACATAAATATTTTTTGTTATAGCGTGAGAAAATTTAGGTGTTTGTGGGAAAGTATAGTTCTTGAATAATTCAGATGATAAATTTGAATGGAAAACGTTTTTTGCTGGAAAATCTCATTTATTTTCCAGCAAAAATGGGTGTTCTCGGCCAAAAAACGACATAGCTCGGGGCGACTCGCTACACAATTTTCGAGACTCGTTTTGTAGCGAGTTGCCCCAAACGCGCCTCAAAAGTGGCGAGTGCTGGGCAACTTGCTAAAATTTTTGCCCGTTTTTTAAATCATGGTTTTTATGATTTTTTTTCGGGATTTCACAGTGATTCATTGATTAAATGGCCCATATAAATGTAGGGTAATAAAACTATAAGTAGATCTACTTTTCCTCCATAGATAAAGTTTTTGAAAAATGCTTCTGGACACCCTTCGAGAGAGTGGATCGTGGCGAGAACGGGGCAAGTTGCTTCACGATCGGGCGAGTCGCCCCAAGCTCGCCCAAAGAGCCTCGGGCCAGTCGCCCGAAACGTGTAGCGACTCCGCCCCGATTGGTAGCGACCTCGCCGTTTTCTGCCCGAGTTATTGCATTGGTGTTTTGAGCAAAAAAAAAGTTTTTTGGTCTTCAAAAATAACGGGTTATTGAGAATGTTCTGGCTGTATTAGGAAATTTTTGAGACCAAGAATTTTAGGCCATTTGCAGGGCCGATCCATTGATTGAGAGAAAGAGAGATCTGATTTTCAGAAAATCCAATTCTTAAATCTGAATACTATAAAAAAATTCCAAACATTCAGGATAAACTACTAGTGATAAATCAATTTCAATGAGATTAGAGACTATACTAGACCTCAAAAAACCAAAATAAAAAATTCAGACTGACTTAAACCTAAAGAAAAAGAAATCCAGACATAGCTGACATTTTTTATGAGAAGAATTCTTCTTGAAAAAGACAAAAGTCTCTTTCCTGTCGAAAATTCTCGCATCATGTGTCCAAACTTCACAAAATGAATGAGGAAAAACAAAAAAAAATTATACAGGGTGACCCAAAAAAACTGAAACAAACTTGGCTCAATAGAACCTATTCCGCAATTTTTAAACTGAACATTCTGATCATGAATTATAGATTCCAATACCATTAGCTAAATAACTGTTAAATTTGTTTTTGAAATTCACGTGTTTCACGTGATCCGCACTAGGGAGAAGAGTAAAATTGAAAACGTTGTTTGGACGCAACTCTTCAGAAATTGCAAACTTTGAGTTTCAGTGTCTCTAACTTTCTTCGGAGCTTTCAGATCTCTTATATGTTTCATGAATGAAATAGAGCAACTCTAGAGGAACATTTTTCACTATATGTACTTGTCTTAACTTTCGTTTCGAATTACATATTTTACGAGTGGTTTTGTGAAACCGGTCGAATTTTTCCGTTTTCATGAAAGTTTGATCTCTGACTGGCACCAAAATCAAAACTTCGACTATTCATCTTCCATCTTTGATTTATTAGAGCCCTACCATTGTTTTAATGTAGAGCTATGAGATGCCAAAACTTTTCAGCGGGAAAAATTTCGAAAAAACTGAAAATGTGCTTTTTGGAAATTGATTTTCCAATTTTCAGTGGTCTTTTAAATCAAAAGTTGTGAACTTCGTTTAAGTTCAATGGAAGATATGTTTTGTATAAAATTGAGTACTAGGGTTGTACTGAATCCCCCAATGGCATTCAATGAACAATTTTCAAAAATAAGTCTGAACTGGACCCGACTTTGCATTTATGACATGCGTCTTTTTCGCCGTTTTTTTAATCCTAGATTTTCACGTCCTGCTCACGTCAAAAATAATATATAACAAAATCATCTTGGATTTAGCTTTTAGGAGGTCTTAGATAACCCATGAGTAAGTCATATTATATCTTTCAATCCTGCTCTAAGAGAGAATTCAAAAAAACTTTGTTTCATTTTTTTTGGGTCACCCTGTATGTTTTATGACTTTTTTCTTGAAGCCTGAGGAAAACATAATAATCATAATCATAATAAAATAAAACAGAAGAAGCCATGGTCATAAAAAATTGTTTTTCGAACATTTTAGTTTTTCTTTTTGAGTCTAGAAAAATAAAAAAATATAAATAAAAGAGACCATATCTGAGGATGTCATTTTTCTCGGAAAAATTTTTCATCTCAAAAAATATGAATGACAAGTTCTTTTTCTTCTCCAATTTCATTTTTTCGAAAAAAAAACACATAGAAAATGTGATTTCCCGCGAAAATCTTCATAAACAATATTTGCATCTCATCATTTTTCCAAAAAAAACACGGAGAATTTGAAAATTGAGACTAATTTACAGCACACCGTACTATACATATTTTTTGTAAATACAAACATATTTGCATGAAAGAGAAAATTGTTTTACTTTGGTTTTTTTTTTTGAAAAAGTAAGAAAATCCAAAGACTAACTTGTCACAAAAAAGTGAGTCTTGATGAGATTTGTTCAGCATAGCTCTACTTTTTCACTTTTTTTTGTTTGAAAAAAACAAAGGAGAACTTTTTTGGCGATGACGCGATATGAATATGAAAAAAGAGTTTCTGAATTCAGAGGGTGGGAAAATCATGGGTATCCGGCACATAAAATATTAATAAGTCATGCAAAAAATTGACCGGGTTTGACCGAATAAGGCATGAAAGTTTTCTATTTTTGAGGAAAAAAAAGATGAAGATTTTGTGGTACCAAAAGAGAAATAAATAAAGAGTCAAATTTCGTGATTCACATATATAATCATAGAAAGCTGTTTTGTTTTGTTTTTCTAGTATGGGAAAAACAAAAATTGACACGTTAGCAGATTGCACTCATCTTCCTAAAATCAAATAAGATTACACTATTGTTGCTCTATTTTGCAGGCTGAAAAAATATGTTTTTTTTGGAAATTTTTGTGAAAGTCAAATTGCACTAAAAATATTTTGGTAAAATTTTTGAATAGGATTGCAGAAATCAATGATCGTACAGAAGAGGAAGAGGGAACTGGTTCGATTCAGACATTCATTCTCAAAAACTACTTCAGTTCCAAAAGTTTCCTAATTTTTATTTCTAATTGTGAAATCAGGAGTCAAGATCTGAATTTATCGAAGAGATGATAAAAATTAGCACTTTTCATGAGTCAAAAATCAATTCATCTCATTTCCTTAATTTCAGAATTCAGAAAAAATCATCTAGATTCCCTTCCTCAAAACCTCAAAAACCTCTTGAAAATTTTTGCATACATTAGTGAGAATTTTTCAACCGGCAAAACATAAGCGGCTCATTGAAATGTACTATCAACAAAAACATCAACTTATTTTGGACATCGCCGAGAAAAAAGGTGGGGCATTTTATTTTTTTAATTACATATCTATGAAAATATCCACCCATTTTTAATTAAGCGTGGAAGGAAGTCAGGCCAAAAACTATTAAGCGCGGAGAGCACAAAAACAAAAACCGAGCATGATTTTTTTTTTTTTTTGAAAAAAAGAGTTTGAAATTTTGAGTTAGAATCTTTGGTTATTTGAGACTTCCTGATTGGTTAAAATTTGTTTTTGATGAAAAATTGTGTACGGAATAAAAATATGAGGAAGTTCGTTCAAACGGATAAAAAGTAAACAATTTAGCTAATCCTGTTAAATGAAAAAAAAAGTGTTATCATTTTCAGGAATAACATTTTTCTCAAAGATTAAATGAAGCTTTCAAATGGAATCTTTTTGGAAGATCGAAGAGTTAGAATTCATACCGAGCATTACTCTGCGATAACGTTTATTTTTGAAGAAAAGTATACCAGTAAATTGAAACATCTGAAAATTGTAGGGCATGCCAACTACAGTAATTCTATATAAAATATATTTTCATGAACTTTTTATATATTTTTCTAAACTAAAATTCCTTAAACTAATATTAGAAAACCTGTTCCAACTATTTTTAAATTATCTGAAATTGACCTTGGCAGAATTTCTATATCAGATTACGAATTTCCAGTAGTTCCGGACATTTATCAAATTCATCTTCCTGATTCGAAGATCGTCTAAATCCTTAATCCTAATTTAATTTGACCGATGAAAGAAAATCTCATCATTTATTTTCAGCGAAAACTAATTATAATGCTCACTGAAACTTTCGAGGGATCGCGGGATGAAGTAGCTAACTAAAAAGTGGATGTTGTTCAAACAAACCACAAATAAATACTGGAGGCGTTTCAGGAATAATTATATACAACCAACACGCCAAAAGCTATAAAAAATGTTAATGACAGAAAAATTTTGTGCAAAGAAAAAAAAGAAACGGAGTTTGGTGCAAAATTGGCTGACGTGAAATATTTTTTACGACAACTGAGGCTATAAAACAAATTTGTTTGCAACCTTTGGACCTTTTTTGTTCTGTTTGTTTCTCGGATATCCGGACTAAAAGTTTCAGACATCATGTGGGCGAATAGAGAAATGCGAGGGAGGAGGCGAAAAAATTGGGGAAAAAAAGTTAGATTTGATTCAGGTCAATTCACTTTGAGTTGAGGTTCAGGTAAATTTCCCAAGAGTAATGGCACTAGTTTGTGTGTTTCTTGTTTCTTGTCCAAAGTTTGAAAATGTGTTCAAAAATTGTACGTGCAAGCTATTAGTTTTTTAAAGACAACCAACTTTAATGATGATTTATTTCTAAGAATCTGAGTTTTTCAAAAATATAATATTGAAAAATTTCAAATGGAAATAAAATTGAAAGGGATGTGCTGGTTGAAATTGGTGCTTGTGAATAGATTTTCTGGAAAATCTGTTAGATCAAAGATTTTACCAAAAAAAAATTGACTAACTTTTTCTGAAAATAAATTCAAAGTGACAATTAATGTAGCAAACAAGATATCAGATTGGAAACCTATAATTTTATTTTATTATTTTTAGAACATTACTTTCAGGGTTAAGTTGGATAATCAAAAATTAACCGATTATTTAAAAGTTATGGAAGCCTGAAAAAAACTAAACCACAGATTCTGAGTTCAGCTATTAAAAAAATACCGAGAAGTTAATGTTTCTTATTCCACATAGCTTCATCTCCAATTCAATTGTGGAAAACTGAACTTTGTAATTATTTACTTTTTATCCTTCAAAGATAATTGTTCGTGCTTTGGTCTGAAAACCTATTACTAGTTTCCAAAGAAAACTTCCGCATTTTTTAAAAACTCAGAATGAATGCAAAAAAAATCTCAGGAACGTGGATTTCTGCAGAATTTTTTTCCATGAATTCTCCCGACACATCATTAAAAACACTTCTTTTTTTCTTCTTTGGCAGACGAATTCTTCGGATAAATTAAAAAGAAATGAATTATAAAAATTCATCATTCAGTATGTTTGAAAAAGGTCATGACGTACTTTGGTCCAATAATTACCCACATCCATAGTTCCTGGCTGACTTAGCTTGCTGTGACACACAAAAATCCGACACTTGAAATTTTACGGGAGGAAGAAAATTCATAATTATTGTCAATTTCGATACATTCACACACACTACAACAAGAAAAAACCGGCTTACAGACAGGTTGATTGAAAAAAGCGATGCGATGAGATTTAGCCATATTTTGGGGCGTCGAGAAGCCCGGTTGCGTATTGATAAGCGAGATTTCTCGGCTATCTTTTTTCTTTCTTCTTGTGTCCATATATAAATACGTTTCATACCTGTCTTCGGAGATTTTTATCGAGTTTCCTCTTGTCGTTTTTTTCCTTCTTTATTCATTGGTGGATTTTTTTCTGCGAAAATATTTTATGATATATTTCAACCCAATCATATTAAAATTAATTGGACGGGTTTTTCTCGATGTTTCTTAATAAATCTCAAGTTAAAAGAGGATTACATAATCAAAAGATTTGTAGCTTCTTAAGTCATACCGGATCATTATCGCCATCAATATAAATATAACCAGTCCTTTATTCTTCTCTCCCTTATCAATTTATTGTTCATCCCGCTTGTTTCCCCCTCAAAACATTATTGTTTATATCTTCAGCTTCAAATGTCGACCACTTCAACAACACTATTGATAGTTCTTCTATCTTCCGCACCCTTTGCCTCCGCGTTTTTCTTTGGCGGTGGCGGCGGTGGATGTGGATGTCAACCAGCTCCAGCATGCGCACCTCCAGTACCATCCCCATGTGGCGGAGGCGGACCAGTTGTATCAGGATATGTCGGACCAGCCGCATACCAAGGAGGATACGCATCTCCACCACAACAACCACTCCCAATCGCCCCAGCACCATACCAAGGAGGATACCAACAAGCTCCAATTGCGCCAGTCGCTCCACAACCTGTTCCTTTTGCTCCACAACCAGTTCAAACAGCACCAGTTCAAGTTTCCGCTCCACAAGGATATCAACAAGGACCAGCTGCGGTTGCTGTAGCTGCACCAACTGAGAATGCTGCTTATGGAGCTGCTGAAGAAGAAGTTGCTGTTGCTGCACTTGCCAGAGAAGAGCCAAACTATCAGGTATCGCTTTGCTTATTAGTTTTTATAACATTTAGTTCCGCATAGGCTCGCATCTTACTCACATACTTACTTATTTTTGCCTGCGCATTGAACCTAACGAGCCTCAAAATTTACCTTCACATAGATTTATGGGTCCCCCATTAAAATCAATGAGAAAACAAAATGCTTTTTATTTCTATCAGCTCTCTGCTTTTTGAGTTTAGCCTATCTACGCATGCATGAAATACTAAACGCATCCACACTCTGCATGAACACTCGCACAAAAAACTATTGAAACTCGATCCATAGATCTTGACCATAACGAAATCTAAATACACTTTGCAGGGCACCAATTCGAACCTCGACCAAAGTGTTGTTGAGGCGGCCGAACAGGCTGTTGCTGAATTACACAATGAGGTTTGCACTTGCACAAAGCACTTTTCCCTGCTAAAATACAGTTGTCAACAATCTATTCCAGAAAGCCGCTGCCGCTGCTTCAAAACTTGCCGAAGTTGTTGAAGAACGACCAAAAACTAAGGACACTGGAAAGACTGCTCATCAAAAGACTGTGAAATCAACAACAACCACAGCTGCACCAGGAGAATTCCCAAGTGGAGAAGAATTTGTTCCAGAATCCGATGCTAAAGAAGTTGATATCAGTGAACTTCAATTGACCGATGATCCATTGTGTAACTCAGAAGACTTGAGAAAATTGGTTGTTGAAAATATTGATGAGCAATTGAACAGCTCAAAAAGAATGATTCAGTTGGCAGCTGAAGCACAATTTGGTGGACGATTTGATGTTATTTGCGCTAATGGAGATTTCAGGTAACTAAATCTTAAATCTTAAAAGACTAGTTTTTCAAAAATGAGAAAAAAAACTATGTTTTTCCTCCTCACAGTACTCTGACCGCAATAAAAAATTTTACAGCTACGTCACTAATACCGAGCTCTATTGTCAAGAATCAAAAGGAGACATTTCATGTTATACATACCGTCAATTGTAAATACCAGCCATTAACCTGTCTTTTTCTGTGCAATATAATCAGGCATAGTGCAATCCGTCACAAATCGTGTATAATAATAAATTATTTTTCCATTGAAACAAAATTCAGAAATGCATGAGAAAATGATGAATGTGGGAATTGAATATTTTCAAAAATATTGGGTCGCGTATGAATAGTTTTAATTCTAATTTCCAATTTTCAATTTTAATGAGACAAATGTAAATGCCAAAATTTTGAGATCGATCTGATAGATGTTCGAAATTCATTGGGTTATTTTTTTTTTGCAAGACCTACGCGTGTTTGATGAAAATTTAATCAAGAAAACTAAAATGTAATTTGATAATCACATTATTTTCTAAATTCAACCAAACATCAGAAAGTAAACATTTCAATGAAACGTGGTTCTTATCAGTAGTATATAAACTCTCTTTTGTCTACTTGATACAAAAAAAATGACCATCACTCTTCATTATTTTGATGTGCGAGGTTTGTGTTTTAATCAAAATGGATTTTTTAAATTGCAAAGAATTTTGAAATTCAGGATTAGGAGAATATATTCGACTTTTGTTAATTGATCAAGGTATCCCTTTCACTGATCATCGTTTCGAAGTTTTCGGAGAGGAATGGGAAAAATTGAAGAAAACAATGGCTTTTGGACAAGTTCCATGTTTAACGGATGGAAATGAAGAATATGTGCAAACTGGAGCAATTATGAGATATTTGGGAAGAAAATATGGTAATAATTAGCAGAAAACACCTGAAAGAATTTTATATTGAATATTTCAGATCTTTATGGGTCAAATATATCAGAAGCAGCATATATTGACATGGTTTTTGAATGTGTTCGAGATTTACGTATGAAGTATGCAAGATACATTTATTATAGTGAAGAGACCAAGGAAAACTATGACAATGTTACTTTGCCAGGAATTTTGGAAAACTTGTCAAAGCTTTTGAAAACAAAGTTCGTCGTCGGTGATAAGATCAGCATTGCAGATTATGTTCTTTTTGAAGAACTTGATGTAGCGAACACAACTGCGCCTGGATCATTGAACAAATTCGAGAACTTGAAACAACTTCATGCAAACATGTCTGCAAGACCAAATATTAAGAAATATCTTTCAACTCGAAGTGCAAGAATCAACGGCGTTGATCGGCAATAATTTTTGGTATTTATTGTTTTTTTTACAAAAATGAATTTCAAATGGTTTTGTTTGAGATCTTCCCCGTTATGAATTATATTATATTCAGATAAAATTTTAACCAATTTTCCCAAAGAATTGATCTTACCGATAAACTTTTTTTTTTGATAAAACTACGATGTGTCGTCATTTGTCATTCTTCTGTAATTTTGAGTTCAATACCAACAAAAATTGTCATCAAAATGTGAAAATTTCAATGAATCGTGACAATTATCGAGTATATAAACAGCATTGTGAGAAATACTGATACGCAAGAACAATAATGACTATTTCTTTATATTATTTTAATATTCGAGGTTTGTTTTTCTATATTTTTTTTCTGAATAGTGACATTTTTTTAGGATTTGGTGAATATATTAGACTTCTGTTGATTGATCAAGGTGTCTCATTTGAGGATTATCAATATGAAAGATTCAGTGAAGAATGGGAAAAATTGAAGAAAACAATGATTTTTGGACAGGCTCCATGTTTGAAAGATGGAAATGAGGAATTCGTTCAAACCGGTGCAATTATGAGATATTTGGCTAGAAAATACGGTAATTTTTTTTCTAGTAAAAAGTGCACGTTCAAAATTTTAGATCTTTATGGATCAAACCCAGCTGATGCTGCATTCATCGACATGGTTTTTGAATGTGTTCGAGATTTGCGTGCCAAATATGAAAGATACATTTATTATAGCGATGAGACCAAAGAAAATTATGACAGTGTTACTTTGCCTGAGACATTGGCAAATTTGTCGAAACTTTTGAAACATTGTTCTCAATTTGTCTCTGGAGATAAGATCAGCTTTGCAGATTATGTTCTTTTCGAAGAACTTGATGTAGCAAACACAACTGCGCCAGGATCATTGAACAAATTCGAGAACTTGAAACAACTTCATGCTAACATGTCTGCTAGACCAAATTTGAAACAATATGTTTTAACTCGAACTACAAGAATCAACGGCATTGATCGCCAATAAATTGGTGTGAATAATTTTTTTAATAATAATTGAATCTAAATGTATTTGTTTAGAATATTGATAAATATCCAATAAAATGTCGAGCCAGGCTTGGAAATTATTTGAAAAAAAATGAAGGTGATAAACGGATTTTATCTTGATTCATTTTTCTTGTAATTTTTAATTTTTTACCAATGGATCAATTCATCTGAAGAAAAAATGAATTTCGCGACATTTTTTGTCGCGAAATTGCAATTCGCGAAACGACACGAAATTAATAAAATAAAAGAGGAAATTCTTTTTTCGTGTGTTGGGTCTCGCAGCGATCACGTGTCCCTTTAATATTTCTCCTTTATTTTTGTGTTTATTTTGTGTCGTTTCACGAATTGCAATTTCGCGACAAAAAATGTCGCGAAATTCATTTTTTCAAATGAATTGATCCACAACGAAACATTGTCAACCAAACATCAAAACGTACAAATTTCAATGAATCGTGATAATCATTAAGTATATAAACAGCGTTTTGAAAAATACTGATACGAACAAAAATGACCATCTCTCTATATTATTTTGATATTCGAGGTTTGTTTTTTCATTTTTTTTTAATAGTGAAAAAACATTAATTTTTTAAGGATTTGGTGAATATATTAGACTTCTGTTGATTGATCAAGGTGTCACATTTGAAGATCATCGTTTTGAAAGACACAGTGAAGAATGGGAAAAGTTGAAGAAAACCATGGTTTTCGGACAAGTTCCATGTTTGAAAGATGGAAATGAGGAATTCGTTCAAACCGGTGCAATTATGAGATACCTAGCTAGAAAATATGGTAAGTTGTTGTTATCCTCAAAAAAAACTCTAGTTTCGAAATTGTAGATCTCTATGGATCAAGTTCAACTGAAGCTGCCTTCATCGACATGGTTTTTGAGTGTGTTCGAGATTTGCGTGCCAAATATGTGCGATACATTTATTATAGCGATGAGACCAAAGAAAATTATGACACAGTTACTCTACCAGAGACATTGGCAAATTTGTCAAAACTTTTGAATAATTCTTCGCAGTTTGTCTCTGGAGATAAGATCAGCTTTGCCGATTATATTCTTTTTGAAGAACTTGATGTGGCAAACACAACTGCGCCTGGATCATTGGACAAATTCGAAAACTTGAAACAACTTCACGCTAACATGTCTGCTAGACCAAATCTAAAAAAGTATCTTTCAAGCCGAACCGCAAAAATCAACGCTATTGATCGTCAATAAATTGGTGTAAAAATTTTTATTTCATAAAAACCATGATTTACAAAAAATTTGAAAAAAGCTTGTTAAATTGAGTATGTATATTAAATTATATAGAATTAAAAGAATCAATTTGAGTCACAACTCACAAAAGAGTCTCACCGTACGAAGAAAGAAGAATGCAAAAAAGAAATTATCAACTATAAATAGGTTATTAAAGCCAAACGATTGTATTGTGACAAACAAAAAATGGAAGAGAAAAAAAATCGAATTCTTGGAAAGAATTTTAGGTCCCTGAAGTAGTCTGTTTTTTTCTGTGCTTTCTTTTATTGGTGGCCGGATTACACAACGATAATTTGGTAGAGGAACGAGACGACAATCGATGTTGCGGTGAATACTGTAATTTAGGGTATACGTTTTTTGAATCACAATTTCACCTGGCATGGCCCAGGTAATCCCTAATCCCTAAGGTTGCACACACACCTGCCCCTCTATCTTGCCAATTAGGAGGTAATCACGCGTGCGGGAATCGATGGAACAGAACAGAACGCAAAAAAACTAAGAAAAGGGGGGATAAAAAAGTTGCGATGCCCTTCTTCTCGTCAAAAATTCAATTTATTTTCCACTTCCTCTCCATATAAGCAACGTTCTTATCCTTCTACTTGAACACTCTACTCAATTGTCATGCAATTTCCGTTCGCAATGTTTCAAGCAGCTTCTAATGATGTGCACTTCTCTCTAGGGACCCTTTTCTTGCCCCGAGGCCAAAAATCTACTACTACATATTGCTTGTGAAATGTGCACCTGGCTTTTTTTCGTTGCTCCTAAAACCGCTTAGGCACATATAAAATGCATGTGGTATGATTAATGTGACTCTTATTTATGAGCAGGTATGTTGTGCTTTATGTAACATTTTCTTAATTATTATTTTGTTTTTCTGTTTTCCACTTACCATTGATTCCAGAATTGGCATATTCTTCTCTTGGAAGTGGTGTTGTTGTGGTTGTTGTTGTGGTGATCATTTCCGTGCAATTTTGGTATTGGCAAACAGTGTGGAAACTGTCATCTCCGGTTTTTTCACAAACTTGGGTTTTGGTTTGACATTTGTCACCGTTTAGTGGATCAAAGGCTTTCTCACAACAGTTATTGAATGCTTTACAGAAATATTCAACTTTTGTCCATTCTTTGAATTCATCACATTGTTGTGTACGATCACGTGTAGTTGGATCCCATTCATCGTTTTCGACTTGTCTAAAATTCAAAAAAAAACAATTTCAAAACTACCACAAAAAATTAGGAAACTCACGAGTGAACAGCTCCGAAGAGGGCAACGATGGCAAAAACTGTGAGAAGAACTTGAGTCATTTTGGTTGGTGCGAAAAGTATTGTTTTTCGGTTGGTTAGTCTGCAAAAAAACGAGAATATGGAAGACACAAGAAAAATTAGATTTTTCTCGGGGAGCCACGAAAAAAAACGAAAAGAATAAGAAAACGAAAAAAGAGCTGTGAGGACAACAGAAATTTAATTATACACATCTATATTTTCTATACATTGAAAGATATATGTAGTACGCATGCATGGAATAGAAGAAGACTCATGTGTTATTCATTCTGATGGGAAAACGTGATGGAACTTTTTTTTAGAGTTTGAAAAAAATGTTGCGCGGGCACAAAAAATTTGAAAAATCCGATCCGAACCAATCAAGCAAAAGAAAAAACCAACAAAAAACTTACATTAGTATCTAGTTTTATGTTAGTGGGAAAAAAGGAAAAAGACGGAGAAGATCTTGGGCTTCTAAATGTGGCACAACGCAAAAAGTGCACAAAATGGGCGGAGTCCGGAGGTAAGAAGAGAAGGAGAGGGACGAAAAAGGAGGACATCTGGCTGAATGCCAAATCGAGAAGAACAGGGGAACACTTGAAATTTTTCTTCGTTTTTTTTTCGTTTTCTTCTTCTCTGATGAACGATGAAAAATGAGAAAAGGAATGAAATTCGATTTTGGTTTGGACACAAGAAAAATGAGGCTTTTCGTTGTTTTTTCTCATTTTTTCCGATGATGAAAAGGGGTTTCAGATTTTCCAAAAAAAAAACTTTTAAGAGCCCCCCAAGTAACCCAGAAAAATATGCATACATACCTACTCAAAAACCACTCGAAACAGACAAAACTAACTTTGGTTTTTTATATTCTCAAGGTTTTCGTCCACTCTTTTCAACAAAAAATTTCATCTTATTCGAAACTTCCATCTTCATTCATTCATAAATCCGAAGAAGAAGAAAAAAAGAAAGACAGAGGAGAAATTTAGTTTTTGAATGGGATTTATTCGGCGCGCCGCTCGAGAAAGAGAGCTTAACTGCCAGAAAAGCCAGCAAATTTTTTTCGCTTTCGTTTTTTATGTGCGTTCAACTAAACTAAAAAAATAAGTGCAGAATGAATAAGAAGTTTGTTCTGGTCTTTTTGGAACACTAGGTCAGAATGATGATGATGACAAAACTAATCTGATAGGCATATACAGAAATGGGCGTGGTCTAATGGTTCGCTTTTTTGTTTCTTGTGTAAATAGAGCCACAACTGTCAAGTTTTTTGATTGATTTTGATTGGATTGGATTGGGGCAGCTAAATATACAAAGTTCATTTTTTTCAGAAATGAAACAACGTTTGGTAGCATTCCCAAGGGCAATTTATGTTTCAGAACGCTCTGAAAGTGTAATATGAAAAATGAGGCATCTGATTGATAACAATTTTTCATATCATAAGATTTGTCCTATGAAAAAAATAAAATAGAAGTTTCCAAGAAAAACAAACAGCTCAGCTAAAAAAATGTGACTCATGTCAGGATTTCAATTAAAAATGCGCACGAATAAAAGGAAAAGGGTATCGCTTTCGCTTTTGCTTCTTCTGCTCCTCTTCCACCACAAAAAAAGTTTGCTCAAGTGCACCTTTTTGAGGTTAGCCGCTTTTGGATTGTTTGATTTAGAAGACGAAGACGCAAAAAAAAACGGTAGGTCAGGTCAATCGCCTTTTTGAGAGGGGAGATATTTGGACTGTTTGCATAAGTTTGGACTTTCTACGGATAGCCGACACTTTTTTTGAAGATGGAGAAAAAATGGAGAAATCCTTCCGGAAGGAAGAAAGGGATTTATGTAAAGATGTGAATTCAAGATAATTTGCGTGACCTTTGGAACATTTAAAAAAACTTTTGGCGTTAGATTTTTTGTAAATAAATAAGTTTCCAAAACTAGTAGGCACAAAACAAAATTTTTGAAATAAGAAAAATTGTGCTCCAGAAAGTGTTCCGAGAACAACAAAGGTGCGAGATTCGCAGGAAAAACATACATAATTTCCGGTTTCGAAAAAAGGTGTGGAAAATTTGTGTTCGCTTTTCTTGCACAACAAAATTTGCGCGTCTAGCTCAATAAGCTCTTCGAAAAAAATGTGGATCGATGAGATGCGAGAGAAAAATTATGAATAAAATATATATGCACTATGTATGATGATGAAACTTTTTCTGAATGAAGGCAATTATACGATTTGATCCTTCTTCACCAATTTTTGGCGCACCACACAATATTTGACCTCACCCAATCCATTATTACCATACTCACCATACACCTTTTTGGTGACACCGCCCGCCATGCAAATTCTTTTACAACATCTATACATTTTTATGGGAAGGCTGGCTGGCATCACAGGAGGTGAAAAAATGGAAAATAAAACAATAGAGAGAAAAGAAATTCATTTTGGTGTTGGGGACCAAAATTGCGCAATGTCCTCTTTCCCAACTTTTGTTTGTTTTGGGAGAAAAGAGGGCGATAATGATGGCAAAGTGTACTAGAAGTTTTTGCTTGATTTTAGCTGGTTGCATAATAGTTTTCTCTCGATGGAAAATAAAAGTAAACAAAAAAGTGCAGTGTAATTTCAGAGGGGTTCCCAACATTTTCCCATACCATTCAACAACAGCAAGAGCAACAAAAACAAAACAAACACTTAACATAAGAATGAATAACACAAAAGGGACCATCTCCTTATTTAAGAAAGAAGAAGGAGAAGGAAAAAAGGACATTTTGAAGTGCGGTTTTATTGCAAACACAACACGCAATCAAATGAAGAAGGCAGAAGGCGGAGTCCTTCTTCCGGTCGGTCGTCGGCGAAACCAAAAAAAGATGAAGATGGAGATGGAGATAGAAAAGGAGAAGCTTTATATGTTAGCAGGTGTCAATTGCAGATGTGTTGGTCAAGCACCAATCAGGTACATTTGACACACTTCCCTTTTTTTGTGTATGTTGTTGTTGGGAGAAAAGGTGACGCAAGAAAGTGTGAGGGGTTTGCAAATGAGCAAGTTTTCACATTGACCCAGAAGGAAAAGTGATAATCAGATTATAAACTTAGTTTCGTATAATTTGATATGGTGACACGAGTCAATGAAAAATGATTGGTTATATGTTTCCAGCCAGAAAAAAATAATAAAAATTTGGAAAAAAAAAACCGCAGCTAATTTTTTTGGAAGTACGAAATAGTTGGTACATTCAGAACTTAATTCAGAATCTAATCTCACAATAAGAAAAATGTGATGTGAAACTCTTCATGTGTTAGCCGGCCGATTCTAATGATTGATCTCCTAGGAAGTTGTTTTCAAAATATTAAAAACTTCAGAAGCCAACCAAAAAAATAGCATGTCTGACTAAACTCGATCTCCAACCAGCCAAAAAAAGTGACACATGGTTGTATATGTCGAAAAAAGCAATACAATTGAGATGAGTATGCAAGATATATGAGAAAGAAAATGGCTACTGTATACACACCATTTTGGCTAATTATGGATTGGCAAGTGTTGAATTAAAAAGTTGATTGAGATTCGAATTGACAGGTGATTGTGAAAGTGAGAGTTTTGAAAATGTTCGAATTTGGAAAGTGCATATTTTTTTGAATTTATTTATGTGTCCTATTGCAAAATATATGAACATAAATCAGTTATAAACAGGAGCAGAAAAATGAAAGAAAAACAATAGTGACTAACGAATGTATCGTGATATTCCTAATTGTTGTAGAAGGCAGATGTCATAATTACATACCCATCCCAAGAAAAAACACTCGCTCCCCCTTCTCTCCAACTGTTATAAATTCACCCCTCCTATAAACACATTCAATTAAATTTGTGTTTCTTTCTGCAGAAGCCAGAAGGAAGATGAGGGGAGCCATGAATTTTTAATTGAAACTTGAGATGAGCATCAAATATTATGCGGTAATCCCCCCGCCCTTTTTCCTTTTTGACAACAATGGTGAAATTGGCAATTTTTGATGGAAAATTGAAATGAAACGGAAATGCTGTGAAATGGCTTTGGGAATACTAATATGAAAGAAATGGAAAAAAAGATAAGCTCGGCTCATAAATATGTTTTATTATAGTATAATTCCATATTTTTCATTGCATAGATACAAATAAGAAAAATTGTAATTACTCATAAGCCGTTGACCTGTCCTGAATTAGTCATCATTCAGAGCAAAACGTGAACAAATAAACATAAAAAGGTCGGGGTGCGTTTTTTGAACATGTAGAAAAGACACAACTAATTAGTTGATTGGTAGGAATAGCAAAGAAGGGATTAGATGAAAAAGAAGGATCATCTTGTGTACTTCTTACATTAGATATACGAATGTATGAACATATTTTTGTTATTTTTAGCTCGAGCTCCAAATGGAGGATTTGAGAAAAATATTTGGAAAATTAAAATATAACAGGAAGAAGGGATTGGGATGTGACGTTGCAAAATTTCAAGATGTTGAAATGAAAAATTGCAATTTCATTTTTTAAAATTAATTAGATCTGATTCTCAAGCTTGGACAAGGACGATCATACATTTTGTCTGAACCTATGTTGCTCTCAGATTGCCTTATTTTTTTCAAATCGAAACCATCGGTATTCATAACGTTTTAAACTGTAAAGTCCTTTTCCCACTTTTAAACTAAAACCAATAAGATTCTTCTCGATCAGATTCAAAAATCGAATAGTTGGAGGATGGAAAATGTGTTCAACAAAGTATCGTATTGCCTTTTTTGGTTGGATGTTTGTTCAGCCGCGCACATCTGTGTGCTTCCTATGCCATCAGGAGGCACTCACCAAAAACAACTTGGCTTTTTGACTTTGTTTGAATAACCGACCACTGGGACGCGTGCTATCTAACAAAAAACAACAATGAAAAACTTGGGTAAATTAATGGGGAAAGGAGTGAAGCTGTTATGAAAAGGTTAAGTAGATAGATGATACTTGGGTACTGTATTTGAAAATAATACTGGTGTCTGGTTTCTGGTGTCTAATTGACACTTAGAACATTTTTAGATGTTGTTTCAAAATAACAATTCGAAACAAATACAATTTAATTAAACGATCGAGCCGTGTTGAAAAATAAACACTCTTCTGGAACTTTCTCAACATTTTCAGCTTATAAGAAAATTCTGACTAATCGTCCGGAACCTTCTCAATCATTGTCATTTTCTCACATATCCGCTTTTTTTCCTCACATCAGTCAAATCCCCTCAGATCTCTACCCATCGGAACTCTTGAACTCTTCCGGTTTCGACCTTCAAGTATGTGTTTTTGCTGTAACACAATCACCTGGACCCAGCTACTTTTTTGTAGTACGATGAAACTTGATATCCCAGAAGCTCAACCAAAAAAAGGAGTTCATCCGGCAAAAATGTGTGTTTTTTGACGAATTATGTACAAATACATCTTTATGTAATTAGATCTCCAACAAAAAATGAAAAAAGTGTCAGATTTCTCAAATGATGACCACTCGAAAATGGAAACATCAGGGTGGAAGAGGAATATTTAGACACCTGCCTATATATTTTTTTTATTATTTGAAAGCTGACGGAAAAAATCGAGAGGGGGGGTGCCCAAAAAATTAGTGAAGCTTGAAAAATGTTTACCTTCCTTATGAGTTGTACTACAACTACTAGTATGCATATATGCATAAGTAGTATGCTTCAATTAGTTTACTATGTAGTAACTTTTTGGTGGAAAACATTGGTGCAAAATAGAGGAAAGGAGGGACTAATAGAGGATATTCCATTAGTGATCGTGGCTTTTATTTTGAACCCACCAATTTAGGAAGAGAAAAGGGTGGACGTAATTATCTACTTTACTGTCAATTTTTGGGAGGAAAGGATGATAGAAAAATCGGATTTGTTGGGAGGAACATGTTTGTGATTTTTGGGAAACAAAATCAGGAGAGCTAGAAAGAATCTATGTCCAAATCCATCGTTCAAAAGGGTGGAAATGATCGGAAAAATTGAAGAAAAAAGGTTCAGCCAATATTTCTCGAAATGTTTCGATATTTCGGATATTTCATTTCGAAGGAAACATGTGCAAATTGAAAATTCAATCAAAATTAAAATGAAAAAATTTTCAATTCAAAACTTTGGAGGGAAACATTTTTTTTCATCATGATGCATGAGTCATCGTAATTTGAAAACATTTGAGAATTTTCCGAGAAAAAAATGTCGAAAACTTTCAAACAAAAACACATTTTCAAAAAAACCTTGAAAAATGAAACAATGAATCATTTCCCAACATCAAAACTTTCAAATATTAATCTTGTTATCCGCTTATATTTCGAATTTCATCAACAAAAAAATGAACCCGAAAAAGGAATTCGATTTGCTTGCAAACTCAAGGAACCCAATTAGTTTTTGCTCGAACACTTTTTGCATCCTTCTATGCTTCGCCAAACTCTAGAATGATGTCATTCATTCTGATTTCTTTTCCTTTTCATTTTCCATCATGCAAAACATTAGAAGCAAAACAAATTTTTGCAATAATAAAAGTATTTTACGTTGCATAAAGGTATACGGTCACGGCCAATGTGTGCACACACACCACATTTGACGAACAATCACATACGCCGCGTTGGTTTTTCGAGGTTTTTTCATTTCTTTTTCTCGAGTTTTTTTGGTTGAAAATAAAAAAGGAAAGTGTCAAGTTTCAGGTAATCATCCTAATCAAGGAATGAAGTATTTATTGGCATTGTTATCAATTTTGGCAGTTTCCCAAGCGCTTAGATTTCATGTTGGACCAAAAGAGAAAAAATGTTTGAAGGAAGAAATTCATAAAAATGTTGTTGTCACAGGAGAATATGAATATAGTGAAGGAATTCAATATACCGGAAGTATTCATGTAAGTATTTCTGTTTTTTTTTATTTTGAGAATAAAATTAAACAAAAAATGGTTGAAATTTGCAGGTCACCGATACCCGAGGCCATACCCTGTACAAACGCGAAAATTTCGCTGATTTGAAGGGTAAATTCGCTTTCACCGCTGACGAATATGATATTTTCGAGATTTGTGTTGAAAGTCATCCACCAGCAGGTATGCTTTTTTTATTTTCAAAATAATTCATATAATTTTTGAAAAAATGCTCAAATTTCTTTAGGATACCCTGGAGAGAAACGTGAAGTTTCTTTGATTTTGAAACATGGTGTTGAAGCTAAAAACTACGATGACATTGCAAAGGCTGAAAAGTTGAAACCATTGGAGGTTGAATTGAGAAGACTTGAAGATTTGGCTGATTCGATTACCAAAGATTTCGCTTTCATGAGACAACGCGAAGAAGAAATGAGAAATACCAATGGTGAGTTCATTTTCAAATTCATATTTATTTTGAAGTTTAATTCCAAAATCCTGATTTTTCTTTGCAGAATCAACAAATAGCCGCGTTCTCTACCTCTCAATTTTCTCAATGTTGTGCCTTTTGGGTTTGGCAATCTGGCAAGTCCTCTTCCTCCGAAATTATTTCAAATCCAAAAAATTGATCGATTAAAATTCAACTAGCATGTTTTGTCTTTGATTGTTATTTATTGTTTGTTTCTCCATATTTTTTTATTGAAACAAAAGGGTATTTTTCAGTAACAACTTTCCTCTTTATGTAATATGAGAATGAAATGTGTATGTATAACTCTTTCGGTTAGAAAATTATTTATTCGAGAAAATCATAAAAGTATTTAAATAATATTATAAAGATGTTTTTTCTTTTTTTCTCTGTTCTTTGTGTAAAGAAGAAATAAGAGAGAAAAATCAATCAATAAATAGTGAGCAACCAATAGTTTTTCTATTTATCTCTGTGTCTCTCCATTTTTTTCATGAAGTTTCTTATTTTATTATTTAAACCTATGAATTGAATTTCAAAAAAAAAGTTAATTGTACTGAAAATGGAAGAAAATCCACTCGGGTGTATTATTTGTAAAAATGTAAGTTTTGTCTAGAACCTCATTTTGTTTTTGGAAAATTCTTAAAAAATGGGAGACTTGGAACTTTTCGAACAAAATCTTCATTGAAGGTGGATTTTCGAGTTTCAGACGTCAGCCATTTTTTTTATATTTTGTTATTATCGTACTTATCGATGGGTACAATTTTCGTTTCAAAATTTAATTCATCTATGAAATTATAAAAGGATTTTGTCTCGAATGGTCTAAAACTTCTAGAAAAACTCGTTTTGAAGCATCTAAAATTTTATGGAATAATTTTAGAAAAAAATTCCTTATGTGTTTCAAAATATCCTAAATCATTCAAAATGTTGAATTCAAGAAGCTATTCGCTTCCGAAAGTTGCCAAAGATTTACAAAGTTTCCAGAATCCGAAATTCACAATTTTATCTCTTTTGGTCGATACAATCAATTATTCAGTATTTCAGAATTTCTAAAACTTAGGCACACTAATCTACAGTAATCTTACTCACCATTCTCAAAAGGAATTAGCATCTAGAAATAACTGGTTTTTTCTTCTTTAAATGATTAAAAAAATATCAGATAAGGGACGTGATGTATGATTTTTCCGATTATAACCGTGTTTATTCTTTCTTGCTTTTTTAGGAATTATCAGAACCTCTATTACTCTCCTGTCATCATACAGTATGTCGTCGATGTCGTCCATCAAATTCAACATCTTGTTCTCGATGTCAATCATCTCGACAATCAACACCATCTACTTCCCGAACTGTAACACCGCAACCTGATAAAATTGCCGCATTTTTACTCGATGCTTCGAAAGAAGAAATTGAAGAATGTGCAAATTGTGAGAAATTATCTCTTCCGATGTTTTATTGTGAAACTTGTCAACAAAGTTTGTGTTTGAATTGTAGACAAGCAACACATCAAGCAAGAATGTTTTCATCGCATAAAATCATAAATTCGGATGAGAGAAGCAAAGTTTATGGAAGTTCTTTGTGTAAAGAACACGGTGAACCATATATTTTATATTGTTCGGATGTTCGGAAACTTGTATGTATTCAATGTTTCAATGGTCGACCATTGGAAGAACGACACAGTTTTATATCAATTGATCAAGGACATCGAATGTGTTTGGAAAAAATCGAACAATCGGCAGCTAAACTCAGATTCTATCAGGTTTGAAAATTCTATTGAAAATTTTATTCTTAAAAAATACGTATCAATTTTAGACAGAAAGGTTGGAAGAGCTCGGTGTCCGTCAGCGAATTTTAGAGCAAAATGAGGCTAATTTCGAAGATTCCAAAAAATCAATCTTTCAAATTTGCCAACAAATCACTGATACAGTTATGACAACTAGAGAAAAATTAATAAGAGAACTCGAAAAACAGAAAAATGTGTCTGGTGAACAATGTGCAAAACAAATCAAGGATATCGAGGCAATTTTAAGTCCAGTTAGGCTATGTTTATTTTCGTCGCAGATTATGTGTACGACGGCGAGCAAATTGGATGTTTTACAACTGTGTGGACAACTTCAAAAAAGGATACATGTTAGTGAAATTATCTTGTTTTTGTGAGATAATAATGATTTTATTTTGTAACTTAGGTTATTCTGGATAAAACAATTGACAAACTTCCATCAACAACAGCTCCAGACAATTTAGAAGCTCGAAGTGAGTTGGCAAAAGCTCTCGAACCATATCTTGGTTTAAGTGCTGCTTGGTGTCCAATAAGTGCATCTCGCGAAAATTCGAATAGTTATAAACGTGGATCAATGCCAATGTTATCGAAATTCCAAACAACTATTGATCTTGCTGGAGCCTTTGGACAACTTTTCGGAAGAGTTGAACGTAAGAAACATTTTTATTGAATATGAAGAATGTGAGAGAAAATAATTGCAGATCCTCTTCGAAAATTGATTGGCGAGTTAGCTGAAACTGGTCAACAAGTTTTGGAAACTCAACGGGATTTGACAACTAGACGATGTTTAATCGAAAAAGATTCGGTGGATAAATTGATCGGAATGTAAGTTGGGAACTTCTGGAACAAAAAAATGAACTATCAGTTTTTTTTAGTTCCAAAAGATTGGAAGCTGAACTTGGAATGCATTCTGCTGCGCTTGATGGAATGCAAAGTGAGATGCAAGAAATCTGGCAGGAGCAACTCGATCGTGTTCGTCGACAACAAATAATTTATCGCGAAAAAGTTGGAGAAGTCCTATCTCTCCGCGAAACGGCTAGACAAGTTTTAACAGCCGCCAAACAACTCGCTCCATATGTTTTGTGTATTTTGAGTATGAATCAGATGATTGATCCGAAAAGATGTCATCCACCAGATCCAGCACCAATGGAAAGTATTTGTCTGGAAATCACTGGAATTGAACCGAATAGTGAGAGTAGAATTCAGGCGATTGAAAAAGAAGAGGAAAATAGACGAATTAATCAGGAAGCAAAGAAAAAAGAGGAAATGGCTGGACCTATGGAAGTTGTAAAATCTTTGAAACATGGGAAAATTCGGAGAAAAGATGGAGGACATCGGAATATGGTGAATATGAATCGAGAAAGAAGTCCAGGAGGAACTGATGTTGCTTTGATTAGTCCATGTTTCAAGAGAATGTGAGTTGAAAATAGTAGTATACATTTTGATTGGTTCATACCCGGAAAATTCAGACTTTGGAAAAAAAAAAGTTAAATATTCTGATTGGACTGAAAAAACTATTTCTATTTAAATGAAGATCAGTCAAACACATCTATAATGTTTTAGTTTGAAATCTAAAAATTATTTCAGTTCGACAGCCAGTCTAAAAGAAGAAACAAGCTCCGAATTAGATGCTGAAGAATTTCTTGATTTTGATTTCATGACATCTGGTCCACAGGATGATGCTGATGCAACAATGTTCGAAGAAGATCGTTGTAGTTCAGCACTTCAATTACCTCTCGAAAATCTTCCATCACTCGATCAACTTCTGGGAAGAATTCCGCTAGCAACACGGGTCACTTCGGATGTTGGTATGTTGTTTCAAAAATCATTGATCCATGACAAAAATCTTTTGTTCAGGCGTTTGTCGCGGGGCGATGCTACAATCTTTGAATGATGTTTTCGCGCAACAAAAGTCACCCGTTCCGGAACATATAACTGTTTCGGAAGAGCGGAATGTTCTCGCATCGGCTGTCAGAGATTCGGAAAAGCGGGGAGGAGGGATTCCACCGCCAAGAAAAGAAGAACCACCAAAAAATGAAGTTGACGTTCAAGAGAAGACCGAAAAGGAGAAGGTCACTAGAAAACGTGTTAAAAAAGAAGAAATTCCACAATCTTCGCCATCAAATATCCCAGAAGTTCCATTTATTCCACAAGAGATTTTTGAAAAAATCGACGAAAACCATCAATTGGGAAGTTTTGAAGCAAAAGAAAGAATGTTGCAATCTTTGAAAGAGAAGATACGCTTAGAAAAAGCCGAAGAAGCATAATAACAATAATAAAGATCAGTCTAGCGGAACATTTCAAATCACAACCATTTTGTATACCAATGTAATGTAGGTCAAAACTAGGCGGCACCTCACTCATTTTTCTTCTCCTGTATTTTTGAACAAACAAAAAAGAATAAAAATTATTCATATTCATATTCATATCAATGATTTTCCTAATATTACCTTTCCTCCTACAGTATACCTTTGGGTGTACGGATAAAGGTTTGACTGCAGTTTATGTGGTTCCCGGTGGCACAAAATTACCTAACTCGGCATCGGCATGTTTTACGAGTTGCGCTACTGGAAATTGTACAGGTGTTGTATTTCAAGATGGTGGTGAAAGATGTATTACGATTGACAAAAATAATTTTTTCGGAAGTATCAATGAGACGGATTATATTGAGAAAACTTGTGTTAAAAGTGAGTTTTGGAATGAAAAAGGAAAGGGTTTTGATCTTCCAAAAAAATATGGTTAAAAGATTTTTTCAATGTCTAGAGATATTTCCCTATAGCTACGTTAACAGCTTCCTACCAACAGAATCCAGAACTACTAACATTTCAGAAATTCCAAACAAATTAATTGCTTTCGAATGGACTGATCGGATTCTGATAGATCACACTCAAAAAATCGTAAAATCAGAAAACAAATTCAAATGTGTTGAGGAATGCGCGAAGGAGAAGGTACAGTAATCCTTTAATTGTGAAACTATCACCAAATATGTTTCTTTAGTCTTTCCCATGTGTTTCTCTCATGTTCTATCCAGAAAGCCAAGATTGTTTGCTAAATTCGGCATCCAGCACTTCCGCCAACTTGAAAATGGATACAAGCGGTTATCCTGTCTTCTATATGGAACTACAAGGTGTTAAAGGTAAACGCATCAATGATTTTATATAATGCCTTTATTTTTTCTCACTAAACAAATAGTATTTATATATTTTAGAATCGGTCGAACATTGTTTGAATGCGTATCGTATGATTGGTTATGATGAAATTGAAGTTCGCGGTGAAACAAAATTATATGATGGAAAAGGAGGATTGGAAAAATGTGTGGATCGTTGTGAAGATTGTGATTTTGTAGTTTATAATGAGATATTTTCCGAGTGCTTTGTTGTTTCCTTTGATCCTTCGGGACAGATTCTGGATTTTATCAATGATGAATATCAGGTTATAACTAATGCTTGTTCAAGTTACAACAAACATTGTAACTCTTTATATGTATCATATGATAATGTAATCAAATCGAAATGTTTAGAAGAGTAAGAATTCTAAAAAAAAATATAAGACATCTTGAAATCAAACATTTTCTAGATGCACACTTGATTCAACTTGCCAATTTGTTTATCAATCTGCAAATGGCACAAACTGCGTTGTCACAAGACGAAAAATGTCATTGCCTTTAGTTGCTCAAAGATTATGTGCGGATGTTGATGATTTAGATGATGGAAGTGCATTACTCTTTGATGAATTCGGAACATGTTCGAAGAATCCAACAGGTCAACTAATCTCAAAAAATGTTGAACTTCATCAATGTATGCAACTTTGTGTGACACATCCAACAAAAAGTTGTGAAGCGATAAGTTATACTTTGGATAAATCGTGTTATTTGAGCAATGATTTATCAGCTGAAGTTGTTAGTGATGATGAATCTACAGGTTGCAAGATTTTCTCATTAAATGTTATCACTTTTGCAATTGAAAAAGAGAAAAAGGAAGATGAAAAGAAAGCGGGAGAATCGAAAAAGAAACAATCATCAAAGAAAACAAATCGACCAAAACTTCATTCTGCTGGAAAAAGTCACATGGAAGATATTCGAATTGCAACACATTGTAATTATGGAGAAATGACAGTAAAAATAACAACGAATTCGGTTTTGGATAAGGGACAAGTTTATGTTAGAAATGGACATCAAAATTGTTCAGCATCAATAAATTCGGAAGGCCATGCTACTTTGCACATTCCTCATAACTCAACTTTTTGTCCGGTTTCGAAAAATGGAGATATTTTAGAAGCTGTAGTTGTTGTGTCGAAAAATTTGAAAAATGGAAATAACACTTTGATTACTGTAGATGATCAACTTTTCAAAGTTCGTTGTGATTATTCGAATCAGAAAAAATCGATTGTTGTTGCAAAATCTATGAATCTTCGCTCGCCAAACTATTCAAATCTGCAATTAAATGGACCAGTGAAAATGAAACCAATGAGTATGGAATTACGAAATAAAAGAGAAACATTGTCAGCAAAACAAGTACAACTTGGACAAAGTTTGGATTTAATTTTTAAAGCACCAAAAATGGAAAAAGGACAAGTTTATATCCGTCGATGTATTGCTGTTGACTCGGAAAATGATGAGAAAATTGTTTTGATCAATAATGGGTGAGTACAACAATTAAAAAGAGCAAAAGTAACCTCAGCAAGTCTAACCTCAAGGGTGGTTCTAATCAAAGTAATCAGCTGACACGCATGAATAACCATCATAGGCGACAGGTGGAATTGAACTCGCGACCTTTTGTTTGACAAACCAAACATTTACCACTCGGCCACACACCAATGTCATAGAGACAGAGAAAAAATGTGTTGACATTTTTGTGTGAGAGATATGTGTGAGAGGAGAAAAATGGAAAGGGAAGCATTTTTTGGGAAGAACTTGGAGCAAAACTTATAGAAAAAAAAACAGAAAATAAAAAAAAGTTTCACAATGTTCGTTGAAAACTTTTCACGTACGCAACTAAAATTTACAAAAAAAAATTGAACTACTGTATTTTTTGAAGATGTGCCACACAAAATGCCAAAGAATATGTGCTCCGTGGCGAAATTCAAGAATCTTCTGAAGGTTTCATTCTACCCTTCAGAGCTTTCCGATTCAGACAAGGAGAATCAGTGAGAATCGAATGTGAAGTGAAGTATTGTAAGAAGTGTAAAAAGGTTAGAAATTTATATTTTTCAAAAATCTTTCGATCTTTTTTAGTCAAAATGTACTGCTAGAAGTCGTAGATCGTTAACAACTGCTGAAGATCCAGCAGATGATTTGATTCATGCTGAACTTTTAGTATCTTCCAAATCTGATTCGATCTTCAAAAATGAAGGATATTGTTTGAATGCGGCCCATTTCAATATTCTGACAGCCTCAATATCTTTACTAATTGTTCTCCAATTAATTATACTTTTCTACTTCTTTTATCGCAGAAAATATTAATAATATTTATTTTCATTTTTTCTCATTTTCCAAGAAAATTAATAAAGTACAATTAATTATTTACATTTATTATATCAGCTGAGCAATTGATTTTGACGGGGAACCACGTGTGACTTGGATTCACGAATCGCAAAACATATTCTCCAGGTGTCACGGGAACACTGCCGAATTCAGGCAATTTCAAACTTGTGATTGTTATTTTTGGCCAGACAGCCAATTCTTTGCCCGAATCTCGTTTTACAATCTCAAAATCGACGTCGCCACTCGATGTATAACTCCAAACCAGTTTACCGGTTGTTGATGATTTGCTAAAAACATTGAAAATGAGGTGAGATGAGGTGGAAAAGGAATGTTAGCGATAGAAAAACGTTTCTTTACTGACCATACAACTTCAACTGATTGATGAGATTTTGCAGTGTAGGTTTTTGATTTCGGCGCTTTCAAAATACCATTCTCAATCCAAATATGTTCAACAGGTTTATGATCAGTTTTTTCGATTACCAAAGGTGGTCTACAACATCCTTCTGGTGGATCAGCGTATCCAGAATCATCTCGATAAGTTCCACCGTATTCCTCTGGAATCGCATCAACTTCCAAATATTTTTTCAATTCCTCAACACTTCCCAAAAATGCCAATTTTTCCTGTGTATTTGTGTCCATCAAACGTTTTGTAATTTGCCACATAACAGAAAAAATACCAGGAGAATTGATAATTAGAAGCTTGCACAAATGTTCGCTGAAATAATCAGCCCAAACTTTGACAACAAGTCTTGCTAATTGTGCAGGTCCAGAAATAGGATTCAAAAAATCAGTGAGATTAAGACCCTTCAAATCCAAAATGCAAACAACGGATGATGGTTTTCCTCTGATTCTTTCTGTATGAGCCATTGCTCGTGAAAAGTTTTCTTGGAGCATGTAATATGAATGAACAACATATGAGAGTGGCATAACTTTCATTATTTCTTTAAGATCAGTTCCCTCCATTTTTTGAACGAAAATGTGAAGATTTTTTGAAGTGATGTCATAATCAATCAATGAAATATTGAAACGCTGAAAACATTAGAAAATGTTTACAAAGCCGTGGTAAACATCAAGGTCACACTGAAAACTTCACTCACTTCAAAACAATCTTTCCCAATTGCAACTTTTGTGAAAATTTCCAAATCGCTTGCCACATCATATTTTAGCAGTCTTCGATGCTCTAAAAGTTGCAATATTTTCTCACGAGTCTTCTCGATGTCCCCATCATTAGCTTGCAAAAATCGGGCAAAGAAAAATGGCGAATTCAAAACATCGGGCACCAATGGAATCATTTCTCTCAACATTTCCGATTTTTCGAGAATTTCCGGAGAAAACGATTTGGGATTTATCATTTCGTCGTGCATTTTTTAAATTTTAATTTACTGAAAAAAAACAGGTAAATTGGAAAAATGTGACATCGAAAAAAAAAACAAAATGAACAAGGGTAACATTGACAAGAAAGAGAAAAAAAAAGGGAACTGGAATTTCATTTTTTTTTCTTGTTGACAACACAACACAATACTGTTTGAGAAATAAAACTACACTATCTAGAACTTTGAGAATTTATGGGGTGTGGTTCAAAAAAAAAAGTTATAAAAAAAGATACCACGATTTTTTTTACTGCCACGATTTTTTTCTTTCTATAAAAAGGTCACAATAACATCATAATTATACTTTTGATAAATTTGATAAAACTTTTTTTGACAAAAAAAGTGCGATTCAATTAATTTCAATCAAAAAATCGTTTAAAATTGCAACAAACTGATATCGCAACAAAACCAGATTCACCCAAGAAAAAAAGAATATCAACAGAACTAGTTCTCAACAAATATATTATGACAAAAAAAAGGCTGAAAATCGTTGAATGAAAAAAACAGGTTTTCTTTCTGTTTTTTTTTGAAAAATAATTTTGAGGGAGAGAAAAAGGTGGAGATGGTCAATTTTAAGATTATAAATACTGTAAAACGAGGGTTGTTTGTTTGCCCTTTTTGGTGTGAAAAGTCAAAGAAGAAAAAGGGTATTGTTGTACTTCTTGTTATGGTAACTGAATAAATAAAGTTTGTCAACAAATGCAATAAAATTGGAAGAGAAGTAGAAGAACATTGTTGTGAATAAGAAAAATTGGGAGGACATCAATTAATCAATTAAAATTCCATACATGCTGAAGTTTCAAAATCAAAAATGTCTTTATTCTGTTTTATAGAAAATTTGCTAAAAAACGAACTTGGCCTAATTAATGAAACATTGGAAGAACTCTACAAAAATCGACAAATCCACGAAGCCGTCTACAAAAGTACTGTAGTTCATGAGCGAGCAAGATATGAGGGAATTAAAAATGTCTATTTGACACCGGAACCTTTTTAACTTGTCAATGGATGGATTGGCGATACCGACTTTGAAAAATAAACGAAATAAATTGGACGAATATTTTAGGAAAGAAATTGATGAAATGTATGAATTTGTTGATGATATTAACAAGGAAACCTTTTTTACTCAACACTTCAAATCATGATGAAATTTTGTCCATAGATAGCTTTTGGGGTCAGAAGAACACCCTAAAAATTTTAGTCTCCCTATGGACCTCTGAGCCAAGTTCTGGGCTCTCAAAAGTTCAAAAATTGCCAAAATTGGCTCATAAAACACGTCATAACTCAATTCTCGATCAATTTTATGAAAAACTGAGTAGCAGATGATGATCAGCGTGGTCGATTTACCCAAAAAACATAAATAAATCAAATTTTCAGAAAAATTTTCGATTTAAAAAAAAAGAATGAGCAGGGGCACATATGAATTTTCATGAATTTTCAGCTCAAAAATAAAAAAGTTCAAAATTTTTCGAAATAAAGGTTTTTATTGATGTACTTTTAGGTAATCGACTATGCGGATCAATATCTGAAACTTTATTTCTCCCAAAAAAAATTTTGAAATGGAGCTATGATGACTTTTATGACCATTTTTAGGCCTTTTTTGAACTTTTGAGAGCCCAGAACTTGGCTCAGAGGTCCATTGGGAGACTAAAATTTTTAGGGTGTTCTTATGGTCCCAAAAGCTGTCCATGGACCAAATTTCATCATGATTTGAAGTGTTGAGTAAAAAAGGTTCCCTTGTAAGAAAATGATTTGATTTTTTTGGAATGAACAACTGAAGACTTTTGTTGGAGAAATTCTTAGATTTCGAAAATGAAATTCAAAATGTCACGTATTTACTTTTCGCGGGAGAGATCTATTTCCCGGAATGTGGAATATTAAAAAAAAACTATAAAAATAATAGAAAAAATAAAAAAAATAAAAAAATAACATTTTAAGGGATTTTCCTCTTTTTCCACAAGTCCTGGCTTGTGAGCAACTGAGAGTGCATAACTCGTTTCAAATTATACATTATACCCCAAACTTACCTGATATAATTTAACTTTACACAAATCACTGTGTTCTTTTACCCAAAACCAAACCCAAAACCCATTAAACTAACCTGACATGAGTTGCAGTTGTTTCCTCAAACCAAATGCTCAAATTCATTTTGTTTTCATCATTTTAATTGGAGTGGACAACCAGCATCGGCTCACTCAATTCCGAATTCTCAAGCAATCTGCAATTTATCTGGGTCATAGAAAGAAAAATAAACGCCTTCTTACCTTTATTTGAAAGCACAAATTGAAGACAGGCCAAATACAAAATAAAATATGTCAAGAAATGAGCGTCCAAGCTGAAAAAAAGAGATCTAGCGTGAGTGAGTTTTTTCGAAAATTTATTCTTAAAATAATAACGTGAACACTTTTTTCGACAAAATAAAAAAAATCATTTCAAAAAATGTTTTTCTTGAAATGTTCGTGTGGACTGCTAAATAATCGATATATAAACAACGAAAAATTGTTGAAATCCCGCGTGATCTACATCCTACACTATTCACATTTGCGGGTCTAGGATTTATGAATTTAAAAATCAGGTTTCAGCTTGATTTTTGAGAAATTTGGAAATTTCATTGTGAAAAAATATCTATATGAATGCACCAATTGTTTTCAAACTTCCAATTTTTCCTTGGTGCTTCAAGCCACCCAGACCAACTGCCCAAAAATTAGAAATGGAGCATTTGATTAATTACGCCACGTAAAAAATCCAACAAAAAACTATTTCAAATTTTATTCATTCGGACAAATGGTTTAATTTCGAGTGAAGTAAGTTTCATAGAACATGTCTGTGCCATAATTACTGTAGACCATTTGTCCTGTAATAACTAATAACTTTGATTAAACATCCAGTTTCTAAAATCTAACAGGATAACATGTTCATTTGTTTTCACATTGTTTGTTAGATATGCATGTGTGTTATTTTACAGGCGCCATCATTGTACATGTACAAGGAATTTTCCCACTGTTTTGCAAAAAACACTTCGTTTCAACCCTGTGTTGGGACGAACAAATAGAGAAAACGCGACGCAGACACAAAAAACCCCGAAAAATTTTTAAAAATGAGAATTCATGGACCATCGCTTCAAGACCCAAACAGTTGGCTGATTGCCAGCCTTATAAAATTTCGCGGTATTTTCAGTTTCGCGGTTTTTTCTTTCGCACTCTACACGCTCTCTCTGTCTCTATTTGTTCGCCCTGAAACGAAGTGAAAAAAGTATTCACAACTTTGAATAAATAAATAAAAAATGACCGTGCCCTTTTCCAGTGTTTGCAGATGTGTCGATTTACGAGATGCACATTATTTTACGCGCATTTATTTTATTTTTTTCATTTCACGAATTGATGTTCTACGTTCTAGATGAGAAATATATCAAGTATATTCTTGAGAAGGTTCACGACAATATGTGATGCTGGACCATCTTCATCGATCGAAAGTGAGTAATTTTTTTGCTTGTCTGTTCTCATCAAAGACAAAATTATTAAAATTAAGAAAAAATTCTGCCAACATTGTCGTTTTGTGAATATATAAAAGTGAAATATCCGGAAAAGTTGGTGAAATTAGATCGACAAGTTGATGAATTGAATGAGCAGCGGATAGAAATCAAAAAGAACACAGGATTTCGTCATTTTTTCAAGGATTTAAATAATCGTGTGTTGAAAAATTCGATGGCTGAATTAATATGTGTCGGATCAATGGTTACCAAATTTGTCAACAAACAATCAGATTTCGATTTTGTGTTTTTTCCAAAAAACGATGAGCAACGCCGAAAGTTTTTACGAGACTTCCATCAAAATCCAAGTTTCAAACAAAATTTTATGAACGTTTTTGCAAAACTTCTAGAGAGAGAAAGTCGAAAACTCGGAGAACCGGTTGAAAAGATTGTAGAATTGCCAAGATTACGAGTTCCATTGTTAATTATTCAATTTGAATCTGGTTTGAGTATGGATATTCAATTTCCTGAAGAGAATTATCATGCGATTCGAAATACTCAACTTATTCGATGTTATAAACAATGTGATGAAAGATTTACATTATTGTTTCTTTGGCTGCGAACAATTTGTGATCGATTAGAAATTCGAAACAGTAAATACGGACTTTTATCATCTTATCATCTATTGTTATTAGTTGTGCATTTTTTGCAAAGCGAGCAAGCTTTATCGCCTTGGCCAGTTCTCCCGGTGCTCTCAAAAAATCATCAAAATCTAGTATCGGCAGATTTGTCTATTTCACAAGTCGCAGATTTTATAAAACAAGATCCACCAATCATTGGTAAGATATTTTTATTTTATGAAGATAATGGAAAAAATATTTTTTATAATTTTCAGATTTTCAATCTCACAACAAAATGACAATTTCTGAACTGATTATTCGATTTGTTGATTATTATAGTCATTTCAATCCATCGAAAGAAGCAATTTATATCGAAAAAGGATTGGCTTTGAAGAGAAAACAAACTTTTGGTGATGTAAAACTTCAAATCATTGATCCATATTCTCCGACGTCAGTTTGCCGATCTTCTCACGCAGCCACCGCATTTTTCCAAGCCATCAATTTTATTCGCTCGAAATTCAAGCAAGGCTAGTCTAATTTTCGGATCTTACAGATTTTTAATTTTTAAAAAATTCAGGAGAAATGATTGCTAGTCTTCCAACGCTTCCCGAAAGTCAACAGTTTTTACGAGAAACACATTTTTGTTCATGGCGACTTCAGATGAACGACAAAACCATTTTGTGATTAAATATTTGTATGAAACGAGTTTTTTCTAGAATAAATATATAGATTTTTAAATTTTTTCAATTGAAAATGAACTGTCTTCTGATTTTGACTTTGATGAATTCAAAATTGGTAAGATTACTTGAAATTTCCGAATAGAAAAACCTTTTTTCAGGTTTTTACATGTCATGCTCCAGTCGATTTATTTTCATTTTTCAAAAATGGTATCAATGAATTATTTCACCCTGCAGGTCCTCCAGTGGTCAGAAACAATATGTAGGTTCTTTTTTCTGAAGAATCGTACATTGTGAAATTTCATTAAAAAATTTAAAAATTTACAGTATTCGCAATGGAACTTGTGCTGGTGGTGAAATCGAAATTTTCACAACATGGAACTATGCAAACATCCCCGAAAATCTATCAAAAATGGACCACAATATTCAAAAACTCGAGAAATATTCGGGAATTCATACAAGCGAATTTTCTCCCAAAATTTCCAAAGAGCCAATGAATTTTGATGGAAAATTTGGAGTCAAATACAGTATCAAATATCTAACATCATCTTGCGATCGAGTCAGACTTTTTGTAAGAAAAGCCGTTTCTTGGGGAACTGATGTATGTCTAATTTTTAAAAGTTTCAATCATGATAACCAAGTCCCTCGAAACATAGGTCAACTAACTATTTATCTTATCTTTTTTTCGCAATTTCAACAGTTGTTCTGCAACGAATAAAAATGAAAAAAAAAGAAAAAGGTCACAAATTCTGAACCCTTGTCCACTCCACTCTTCTTTTCTTTTATATACTACTCACTTCATCTTTGAAAATCCAATTAACCCATCTTTTTAGATTTCTCGCGCTCGAGTTCGTTGCGAATGCGAACCAATTATTGTGCTCACAAAGTCCTAACATTAATCTATTATTTTCCGATTATTTACTCACAACCACAACCCTTTTTGTTATTTGCCAATGTATCTGGGTCAACTAACTAACTAATGTATCACTAAATTATTTATTTTTCTGTGCATAAATATATCAAATTTTCTTTTCTCTTATCTCCCCCTTTCGTCTTTTTTCTTTTGTTTTATATCAAAAAGATAGATAAAAAGTGCTCTTCCCCTCCTCCTGAAACTTTGTGCGTCGTCATGGCTATGAATCCACGTTTCTATGCAAAGTACAACAATAATAGGAAAATGTATAATATAAAATTTATTGCGTTTTTTTCAATAAAAATCGCTTTTGAAAAATTCTGTAAATAAAACGAAAACAGGAAAATAACGAGGAGAAGAAACATTTTCAAAATTCAGGGAATGGTCTCGTGACGATTTGTGTGCGCGGGGCCGCGAGAATTTAAATTTTTACTTTTGTGATTTTTTTCCGAAAAAAAAATTGAATTCAGTTTTCAAACATGGTATCTGCTGGGTAACCCACAACCAAGTTAATAAAGAAAATTATTAAGAATTTTGAATACTTCAGCAAAACGAGAATTGTTTTACCTCGCGAACTTTTGAAAATAACCCCGTCAAATTTTGAAAAGCATTTCGCGTTGTTTTTTCTTCTATTTGTTCAGCCGGGGGAAGTTGCGCCTTGCCGATGAACATCGCGAAAAATTCACCTTGAACTCATTCTTTTTCTCGGCCCCGCAGTTAGCTATCCCATCCTAACTGCCCTTTCTCTAATCTCTCCTCATTCTCCACACTTTCTATTTACCAACTCTTTCTCGAAACCCGCTCTCCGTCTCTAACCATTAACCAAAGCGACGCTCGCTTCTTTTCCCTATTCATCCGACGTGGTTCTAACAACATACTGCAAAACGCCGCCCATTTTCCACATCGAGTGGCGTTCTCTGATTGGTTGGCTGCTGACGTGGCCCAATCGGCGAGTGGCACCTCGCGAGCCAACCACTATTATGATTTTATATTCTCGTATACTGGCTTGTTTAAATTTGTTCATCATTCTCCTTTCAGTTTCAGTCTTGATTTCGCTTGCAACATCAACTTTATCTATATTTTTTTTTTTATTTCAGACTTGGTGTTGGTTCAATCTCAAAGAACATGCGATCTGTGTGTCTTTTAGCCGTTGTGGCCCTCGTTTCGGCCGAAGTTTACTTCAAAGAAGAATTCAATGGTTAGTTTTCTTCTATTTTTTCTGAAAATAACTAAACGGTTTTTTTTGCAGATAACACTTGGGAACAAAGATGGGTCCAATCTAACCACAAGGATGATTTCGGAGCCTTCAAGTTGTCAGCTGGAAAATATTTCGATGTTGAATCTCGCGATCAAGGAATCCAAACTAGCCAAGATGCCAAATTCTACTCACGTGCCGCCAAATTCGACAAAACTTTCTCGAACAAGGGAAAGAGTGTTGTTATTCAATACACCGTCAAACACGAACAAGGAATCGATTGTGGAGGTGGATACGTCAAAGTTATGCGCTCTGACGCCGATCTTGTCGGATTCCACGGTGAAACCCCATACAACATCATGTTCGGTCCAGATATTTGCGGTCCAACTCGTCGTGTCCACGTTATTCTCTCATACAAAGGAAAGAACCATTTGATCAAGAAAGAAATCACTTGCAAATCCGATGAACTCACCCATTTGTACACCCTTATCCTCAACTCTGACAACACCTACGAAGTTCAAATCGACGGAGAGAGTGCTCAAACCGGAAGTTTGGAAGAAGACTGGGATTTGTTGCCAGCCAAGAAGATCAAGGATCCAGACGCAAAGAAGCCAGAAGACTGGGATGAGAGAGAATATGTTGATGATGCTGAAGATAGCAAGCCAGAAGATTGGGATAAGCCAGAACATATTCCAGATCCAGATGCTAAACAACCAGAAGATTGGGATGATGAGATGGATGGAGAATGGGAACCACCAATGATTGATAATCCAGAATACAAGGGAGAATGGAAACCAAAACAAATCAAGAACCCAGAATACAAAGGAAAATGGATTCATCCAGAAATTGACAACCCAGAATACACTCCAGATGATGAACTCTACCTTTATGAAGATTTCGGAGCCATCGGTTTCGATTTGTGGCAGGTAAATAATTTTTTTTTTTTTTATAATTAGAACAATTTTCTAATTCTTCAATTATTTCAGGTTAAATCTGGAACCATCTTCGACAACATCATCGTCACTGATTCATTGGAAGAAGCTCAAGCTCATGCCGCTGAAACCTTTGACAAATTGAAGGTTGCTGAAAAGGAAAAGAAGGAAGCCGCTGATGAAGCCGCCCGTAAATTGGCTGAAGAAGAGGCAAAGAAGAAGGAGGCTGAAAAGCCAGAAGAAACTGAAGAAGCTGAAGAAGACGAGGATAAGGAACACGATGAATTGTAAAATAATGAATTGATGATGATATTATTCCAAGTCTCTTCTATTATCGGGTTTTATTATTGTTTAATTTAGGGAGGATTTGGAATGCTCTTTTTTCTTATCCTAAACTTGTTTTTGTTCCCCCAAAATACCACCACCAATGCCTATATTTTACTTGTTTTTTGCGCATTTTTAATTTATTTTTTCCCCAGATTATTTTATAATAAAATTTATATGAAATAAGTACAAAAAAAGCAATAATTATTTAACACGCATTTTTCATCTGCTCCTGCCAACTGTTGAAGAATATTGCCATCCACTCGGGAATGTTTTGTTCATTTTCATGCAAAAACTGAAAGAAAATACAGGGTGCGCCATAAATACCCGGACAGCTATTTATTCAATATATTTTTCCAAAATAGAACAGTTTTTTGTGTATGGTTTTAAAAATACTTAATTAGGCCCCTAACGAGTAAATTAAAATCATTCTCTCTTAATTTGGTCGATTCTACGAGTTGGGAAATCTTGTAGAACTTTGGGGAAAATTTCATCTTGGCACGCTGCCATTTGTCGGACATATTGTCCCAATACTTGAAAACTAGGTTCTGTATAGTCTAAATACATGATTGGAGGTTTACCTAGAACCTTTCCGATAACTAATTTGAAAGGAATTATGCAATGGGTTCGTTTCTGACAAAAGTAACATCAATTTAAAAAACGTTGCTCAAATCGAAAAAATTGTTTCTCAACAGCGATTTTGGGAGATTTTATCTTTTATTGTGTACTGTGATTGGCTGGAGCACTTGATGTTTGTTATCGAGGTTGATTTTCATTCTTAGGTACATATGTTAGTCCAGAAATACATTTATTTCAACTTTGCTCCCAATTTTGACCCCAAAATCAATGGAGATCAATGATTTCTCCCAATGAAGCAGACTGTTCCTGAAATCTCCACCCAAACTTGGTGTGAGACATGGTGGACAATGTTATATTTGTTCTTGGCTTCTTGGGACTCTCTGACAACCCCTCAAACATTTTACAACTCAAATAAAGCCTTCGCAATAAAAATAATTTCATCCAAAAATAGCGAGACCACTTTTTCATTGTTCTGCGTGCCGTGATGAAATTTTCCCTGAAGTTCTACATGTTCTCCCGACTCGTAGAATTGACCAAGTTAAGAGAGTTTGATTTTAATTTACTCGTTAGGGACCTAATTAAGTATTTTTAAAACCATACACAAAAAACTTTTCTATTTTGGAAAAATATATTGTATTATAGCTGTCCGGGTATTTATGGCGCACCCTGTAGCTACTTTTCGAAAAATTGTGATTTTTAGTTACCTCCACCAAATTGATCACAACCAGTTGATCTTGACGACGATAATGATTTGGGTTGAGAAGAACAGTAGCATTTCCTCCGTGTCCAGCTCGACCAGTTCGACCGATTCGATGACGATAAGTATGGAAATCAGTTGACATTTCCATCACAATAATCTGAAAAATCGAGAGGTTTTTATGTATTATAAATAATCTATTATTTGAGTTTTGAAAGTGAGAAATTCGAAAATTTTGAGAAAAAACTCATTTTTCACAAAAAAAAACTAGGAGAAATTTCCAGAAAAAACTTTTCCACGTGGAGTTCTGACTAAAAATCAAAATGTTCTGAACTCTTATGGCATAAAAAGATACATTTCAAAATTTCAATAGTTTAAAAAAACGTGGGTCAAAACTCAATTCAATGTTTAGGGTATTTTAAAAAACTAACATGTCTAATGGATGAAATATCAGTTCCTCTGGCCAAAATATTTGTGGTGACAATTCCCTGAATCTTCTTAGTCTTCAACTTGTTCACATTGATTCTCTGTTGTGCTTTGTCAATTTTACTGCTAACTGGCCAAAAATTATAGCCAGCAGCTTGAAGAGCATAAGCAACCATATTTACTTTTCCACAAGTTTCTACAAATACTCCAATCGTTTCTTCATAAGGTCCTTCTTTCGAACATCCAGTTCTTTTCAAATCCAAATCAATTGCTTTCATGACCTGATTCAATTTTTGAATATAATCAAACGAATCATAACCAGTATTGATTGTAATCACTTTTTGTGTAATATGTCCAGGCATTGCTGGAATCCAAATCTTACTTGTTTCTTCATAATTTCTGAATAGTTTTGATGAATAATTGATGGAAAATAATAAAAAGGAAAATTCACCTTATAAGTTTTAAAATCAAATCATCATCCTTTCCCAATTCATCATCGGCATAAGTAGCTGAGAAAAAACAAACTTGCAAATCCTCTTTAACTTCGTCATCCAAATTATCATAAATCGTCTCTACTTCACATCCAAATGCATCTCTTGATGTCATTTTGTCAGCTTCATCGATTATCAGCAATTTTAGACGTGACAGAGAAATCTTGAAAATTATTTGTATTTTGAAACATTTGATACATTTTAAAGGTGCATGGCTAAGTGTCTGTATTTTTGATTCATTCTTTCGTGAGACAGAGTCCCAAAAAATCCGAAATAATATTTCATATTTCATATTTCAGAATGAAATTCAAATTTCGATTACTGAGGTCACGCCACGCCTAACGAGACGTGTCTAAAAAGGATACTGTACAAAAATTTTCAAATAAAAATTCCCGCCCAAACCAAAATTTCGATTCGGGCGGGAAGCTAATAAAAATTTTCAAATTTTTTTTCATTTCACTGCCCATTTTTTCACAAAAAAAGGAAGTGTTCATTGATTTTCAGCGGATTTCGATGAAAATATTCAAAATTTCACGCTGCACAATTTTAATTTTTGAAAAAATTTTCACGCTGCACAAAAATTTTGGGACACTCTCTCGCCAAGTGTGGGTCACGCTAAAATTGTCTCATTTCAAATCTCATAAATCTTTGTATTCACCTGCTTATTGCTCAATTTATCTTGTAGAGCACCCATCGTGGCCACTGCAATATCACAATTCAGTTTCATTTGATTTTTTCTTCCCGCAGTATACGAATCAATATAGACTTCATCAATATTTCGACATTGATCATTTGGCATCATTCCAACCATCAAAAGTGATCTATCGTATGTTTGATCAGCCAAATGTTTAGTGTTATTGAGAATTAAAACATATGGAGTTGGAACTGAATATTTCGCCCGGTTTGAACTGAAAAATCGAATCAGGTTCGTTAAATATTCATAATAAAATTACGTTTTGATATCGATGACTTTTTGAATCGCAGGTATCAGAAATGCTGCAGTTTTTCCGATTCCTGTTGGCGCTTGAACGATTAACGGTTTGCCGGAAAGAATCATTGGGATACTATGAATTTGCAACGCGTTCAATTTGCCAAACTTCATTCCTTTCACAAGATTTGTCTTCAATCGTTCATCCAATTCACTTGTTTCGATATTATTGCTAAAAATTAGAAAACAAATCATTCAAAAATTCAACTAGAACTTACTCCCATGGTTGGAACTCTTCTGGAACTACCATCATTTTTTGTGAATAGTAATCTTCAACTTCATCGAAAAGATCACCCACTTCATTGATATCCTCAAAATTATCGAATTCACTTAGCTCTGCTCGATAATTCTGCGAGAGATCGATATTTTTAAAATCAATTGGATTATCAATTTTCGGTGCAAGTTGTCCATTCATTGTGACAATTCCCGTTTCTTGAATATTCTGTGTTGATGTTCCAGGTGCTCCAGTAGACGAATCGCCATCTTCGGAGCGTTCTTCATTTTCCACATTGCTCGTTTTTTTAATCCAATGTGTCATCTGAATTTTCTGAATACCTATAAATTTTCTCAGAAATAAAAATAACGAGTCTCGACGAAAACGGGAGGTTTTTATTGATTTTTATGGGAAATACAATTTCGGGAATGAGCAATTTATTTTGGTGAGTGAGGGTAGTTTCAAATAATCAACAAAAGGGATGTAAATGAGATCGTAAATATGTCCATAATAAAAAATAGAAAAAAAAATTAGAAAATCATAAAAAAATGAACCCGAGCTCTATCACCATTAATTATTGTTTCTTAAATTTGAACTCCTTTCGAAAGAATCAGATAATCGAGTCCTTGATCCTCATCAGGACATGTAACATCACTTGTATAATCGTTTTTGTGGAAAAAAGCGAGCGATTTCTCATTGTACGCAAAAACTGTAGCCAAAACTTTTTCCATGAATGTTTTTTCGGCCAATGATTCGAGAGTTCTCATCAACATACTACCAACTCCTTTCTTTTGATAATCTTCGATAACTTGAATCTCGTAGCTGTAAAAAATCTTGTCTTTGACAAACAGGAAGAAATATTTTTACCAACCAATACAAAGCTGGGATTCCGTGATCGAGAACAAATCGGTAATGAGTATACCCTATTTTTTCCCCTTTCGAGTTGAGCGCAATGATATATCGTGCTGTTGTGGCGCGCAACTCATTCTTCTTTGAATCCGCATCCCAACCCCATTGAGACATTTGATACCTTAATTTATTCGGTGAATTTACTGTATGAAGGTCTGAATTCTAACTCACATGGTAAACATGTTTTGTTTAAACAAGCTAAAAACCCAGTCGAATTCCTCATCGGTGAGATGAGTGGCCCATGCGTATTTGAATGTAATTTCTTCACCATCACTTGATGTTCTATCGTCTGTGAGGCATTGGAACTTCTCAACAGGATTCATCTGCTGTGAAGCCTTTTTGACCAATTTCTTCGCCTTGTCAGCCATCTGAAATAATTAAATTTATAAATATTAAAATCGATATCGGTTCGAAAAAACAAGTAGACGCTCAACAAAACAAGAAAAAGAAACATTTTACTCAGGCAAACGGGCCGACTAATCGGCGACCAACTGGCGATAAATCGCCTGTCAACTAGTAGTTGGTCGCACATTAGTCGGCGATTAATCGGCCTACATATAAATGAGCAGAAAAGTTGGTCGGCCGACAAAAAAAGTTGGTCGTCGATTAGTCGGCCCACAAAAAGTTAGTCGGCGATTAGTCGCCCCAGGAGAAGTTGGTCAACGATTAGTCGCTCCACGTAAAGTTAGTCACCGATTAGTCGGCTAGTTTGCCTGAGTAGGGCGGGAAATGAAAATAGACGCGCGTAAATTAAAATGCTTTGTGCAAACACGGGGACGACAAATTGCACAAACGGAGTGTCGTTGCTTCCCGCGAAACTTGAAAATTATAATTCTCGGTTTCTCGATGAATTCTGTTCAGAATCTAGGGGCCAGTTCGAGTTTTGGCGAAGTTCCCCAGCAACAACTATGCTCGTATCAAATTGTTCAAACATTGGGAGAAGGTAATCAATTTTTTTTAGATTCAAAAACTTAAAAAAGAGTTTTAGGAGCATTCGGAGAAGTATTACTTATAGTGGATCGGGATAATCCAAGTTGTGCAGTCGCTATGAAGAAAATGAGCATTGCTGATGGTGATGCAGAAAAAATAAAGCAAATCAGAAAAGAAGCACTAGTTCAAAAAATGTTATCCAAAGTTGGAAATGATCATATAATTCGATTGATTGGCATGAAAAATGATTCACAATGGTATTATATATTTCTCGAATATGCAGATGGTGGAGAGTTATTTGATAAAATCGAGCCAGATGTCGGAATGCCATCATATCGCGCACAATTCTACTTTCGTCAACTTATCAGCGGTTTAGAATATATACATGGAAACGGAGTTGTTCATCGTGATATCAAACCTGAAAATCTTCTATTGACTTCAAGACGTAACGTTTTCCAAAGAGTGCAATTATATATTCATTAATTTTTCTAGATGTTCTCAAAATTTCTGATTTCGGTATGGCCACAATATTCCGTCATAATGGTCAAGAGCGTTTATTAGATATGAGCTGCGGAACTCTTCCCTATGCAGCCCCAGAAATCATCGCAGGCGGAAAATATAAGTATGATTTCTAAATTGTAATAATTTGTGGAGCGAAAAAAAACATTTTCAGAGCACAACCAGTTGATATTTGGTCATCAGGAATTGTATTAATCACAATGTTGACCGGAGAAATTCCGTGGGAGAAGGCTAACGAGTATGTTTGATTTTCATATGTTGTATTCCAATCAAATGTTTTTAGCTCATCATCTGCTTATTTGAATTGGCTTTCAAATGTAAATCTGGATGAAGCACCTTGGAACAAAGTTGATGTTCGTGGACTATGTAAGAGAAAAATATTGGTTTTCTAGGCTTCAAATATATTTTTACCCATTGTAGCATTTCTTCGAGTCATCGTCACTGACAAAATCGCAAATCGTGCAACAATTGAAAAAATCAAAAATCATCCGTGGTTTACTCATAATTATGGATGTGTTGTTGATGACGGTCTTCCAATCAAACGCCAAAGACTCGCCAATGATGAAATTGAGAATATTCCTTGTACTCAAATACCAGCGGAATCGAAAAATTTGGAAGATTTGAAATCGCGACATCGACAAGTTGAGCGAAAAGTATCATCTTTCTCACAACCGGCTAATATCGATGATATGTTCCTTACACAACAAATTGATATGTCACAAGGAAGTGGAGTGAGTTTGGACGGGTCCAAAATATTTCATGCTCAAAAAATTATTAGAAATTTGAATTTTCAACTTATTCATAATTTTACTTTCATTTTTAACACTTCTGACTTGTCAGGAATCAAAAAATACCGTAAAATCTTTACTTTGAATAAAAAAAAGATCAGATAAGTAACGTGAACTGGTCACGTGATCATTTTTTTACAAAAAGAAAAATGGTTCATTTTTAGCTGAAAACTTGTGTAAATTTTGAGCCTTTAAGAATCATCTGCAGTTATTTTATTTGTTCAATTAAATATTTGATATACAAAGTTTTTAAGTCTAGTTTCTGTTTTCAGAATCTTATGCAACGAATGGTTTGTCGTATGACACGTTTCTGTGTCAAAGTTGGTATGAACGCAGCAATCCAACGTGTATCAACAGAAGCAGAATATGCTGGATATTCAGTTCGTCAACAATCTCACATGTTCAATTTGCTAATTACTTACCGCGAAATTTCAATGATGGTTTGTGCCTACGAAATGGTGAATAGTGCACATGGCGGAACAAAAGTAATGATAGATTTCCGAAGATCTCGTGGTGATGGAATTCAATTCAAAAGAATGTTTATTGAAATTCGCAATCGAATGCATGATCTCATTTGCTCCGAAGGCAATTATTGGCTTCAAAATCGCGGACTTTTCCCATCTCAAGAACCTGAATTCGCCAATTCTCTCCCAACTCCACTTTCTCCATCTCATCAATAAAATCTGTTGTTTAATATCAATTTTGAAATTTTTTTTGGTCGAACAAAAAGTATAAATGCTTGTGAATATATTTCAAACGGGTTTTTGAAAAAAAAAAGTAGAATTTATCAGATGTTCAAGGCCTCGATAAAAACAACGTTGATTGATTTGAGTGGAACACTTCACATCGAAGATTCTCCAATTTTCGGAGCCGTCGAAGCATTGGAAAAATTGAGAAAATATACCAATGTCAGATTTGTCACAAATACCACAAAAGAATCGATAAATAAATTACATGGAAGATTATTGAAGTGTGGTTTCAAAATTGAAAAAGATGAGATTTTTACAAGTTTGAGTTCGGCGAGAAAATTGATCGAATCAGAAAAATTGAGACCGTTTTTGATTTTGGATGATGATGCGATGGAAGATTTTGAAGGTGAGAAATTAAAAAAAAAGTGGAAAAATTGAGGTTGACAAAATAAAACAGAAAATTATTTTCAAAACAAAAAGCCAAGATTCTAGTTTTTTTTCAGAAAAATTTATTGATTTTCTCTTATCATATGATCGTTTTAAATTGTTACTTGAGCACATTTGTAGCAAAATTGAAATATTGGAATTTTTTGAGGAGAGAACATTTTTTTGAGGAGAGAAACGTGAAGTTGAAAATTTTTAACGTTTTGAAATGTTGATAATTTTCAGAATTTCTATTTTCCAGAAAAAATATTTTCAACTTAATAAATCACTTCATGAAGTTTTATAGGAAAAAATAATAAAATTTTCAAACATGATCACAATTTTTTCAAATAAAAATTAATTTCAGGAATTGAAACCTCAAATCCAAATGCGGTCGTAATTGGTCTGGCTCCCAAAAAGTTCAACAACGAAACAATGAACAAGGCATTTCGATTGATAAAAGATCAAAATGCTCAACTCATCGCAATTCACAAAGGCAGATATTATCAGAAGAATGATGGATTACATCTTGGACCTGGAGCATATGTGACTGGTTTAGAATATTCAACTGGAATCCAAGCAAAAGTTGTTGGAAAACCAAATCGAATGTTTTTCGAAATGGCCCTATCTTCCCTAAAATCTGAAAATAATTCATTTGAAAATACAGTAATGATTGGGGATGATGTAAATGACGATGTAATTGGTGCCATTGAAAATGGTTTGAATGCGATTTTAGTGAAAACTGGAAAATATCGAGAGGGAGATGAAATAAAAATACCAATTGATAATCGAAATGTTGTGAAATCATTTGTTGAAGCTGTCGAACTTATTGTAAATCACGTGAAACAATAAACCCCTTTAAAGGTCCCTTTTTCGAAAAATGTGTACCGAAAATATTTTGTTTTTGTGTCCGCATGTTTTGTAAAATAATCCGATTAACTTATTCGTGATACTTCAACGAAACAACTTTGAACTACCGAAGTTTGAAAACTTTCACAATAGACACAAAAGAAACAAAGTTTTATTCAGTCTTTCGAACATTTGTACTTTTTTAATTCGGTTTTCAAATGATTTCCAAGTAATCCAGCCATTTCATCACCACAATCTTTTGCAACTTCTTCAGTTACACATTTCGAATTCTCATTCAGAGCTTCACATCGATCTTTAATTGTCATTTCAGCGTATTCTTCACCGAAAAATTGTTTGACGCACTCTTTTTCAGTCAGGCTATTGAGCTGAAAAATTATAATTTGAAGAAGAGAGTTTTGAAGTCTCAATTTTTAGGATAGTTGCATTTAACCACTTGAAAGTTAAAAAAATCATTCTATTCACAAAAAATAGTCCTACAGTAATCCTGGTAATTGAGGACTTGTCTCAATTTCCACGTATTCCCGATCTCAAAAAACCTTTGGAACACATGTAGAAAAATCAGAAGTCATAAATTCGAATCTATCACACATCACAGTCATTCCATCGATAACCGAACCAGGAAAATCATCGCAATTCTTCTGAATCTCCTCGAAACACGTCTTGGTGTCCTCACATTTTTTGTTGAACTCATCTTTTTCGGAATCAGTGTAGGTAAAATTTTTATCGACCCACGAATTGATCTTCTCCACAGCGTCTGTCATTTTCTATAAAACGAAAAAAATTGAAAACCGATTTTGTTTCTTGAAAAAATACCTCTAAACATTGTCCAACTTTCAAAATATCATCTGCTGAACATTTAGAGTCGATAGAATTTGCATATTGGAATAAGAAAATTGAAAAAATCAGTTGAAGTTTCATTGTTTGGTCAGAAAATCAATGAATCAAAAGTTTTTGTAAAGCAACACAACAATTGAAGAAAAAGAACAAAAAATGATAAGTTACCGGTTTTTTATTCGATTTTGAAGACTAATTTAATTATAAATTAAACATTAAAAAACACAATTCTGTTTTGTTTTCGTCCAAGTTCGAACTCCAACTTGTTTTGCATCCCCGAAACAAATTTGTTTTTATTTTGCAATATTTTTTTTCAATTCCATAAATCCTTACTCGTTTACCCACCTAATACAGCAAAGATGCTAAATCCAATAAGATTATCCCCAAATTCCAGATAAAATTGCAGACAATATTCGACTTGCGCAATAACAAGAGCCTCCAAATCCGAAAATATTCAGATTACGAAAAAAAAATCCGACGAAGCCCCGCTTCAAATCCTGAACTTTTTATTTTCCCATTTTTTTTGTAATAATATTCTATCACTTCCCGATCAAAGATTGACCGACGAACGAAACAACCAAAAAAATGTTGTTTTTTATATTTTTTTTTGTTGTTTTGATGTTGATGAAAAACATCGGTGTATTAATTTTCGGTAACTTCACGTCATCACCAAAAAAACATGATTTTTCAAAAACACCGAATTCTAGTTTGATTTCCAAACGCGTTGTTTTTTCAGAAAAAATAATAAATAGATGAAATGTCGTGTCTGAAGAAATCCCTCAATATTTTTGCAGAAATGAAATCTACATAGATCTAGAGTTCATTTTTTCTCCTCAAGGCGTGAGAATTTTGACTGACGTCAAATTACTAGGCTTTCTCAAAAAATTAAAATGGCTTCATGTTTCGAAAAATTTTACTATTTTTGTTATTTTGATGTTTATTATGACACATTTTGAAGCCTTGCCAAAATTATTTCTAGTTATAGTTGATGTGATATTTTGTGTTCCAGATTTTTTTCTTTTAAAAAACAAAAAAAAACACATCTTGGCTGTGATCGTGATGTGCAAAAGTGATAATTGTGCTAAAAAATGATCAGAGGATTTTTGATTACAAAGCCTTTAGAGTTTCTAGATCATGTTGGCAACAAAGCCATTTTATCTGAAAAGAGCATCTATAGAATCCGATTATCACAGTTCCTACTGTCCAAGACGTTGTTCTCAAGACGGAGCTTCTAGAAAACCATTCATAAACTCAAAAAAATGTTTCTCCAGAATTATTTGTGACGCCTGTAAGTCTGAAAAGTTCCTATCTCTTTTTGGTTTTTCAATTCTTGACTGTCCATTCAGAGACCAATATTTCTTTTTCACAAATATGACCCACAATTTTTTGCCGACCAAAATCTGTCCCCAATACACCAGAAACGATTGTTTTTTTTGTTGAAAATGTAGAAAAAATCGACCATCGATAATAAACAACAAATCAGCAGACGAAGGAAGAAGAAGACGAAAAAATAAAAAGAAATATTATCACATATACACATATAAAAAACTGGAATTTTTGGGTACATTCGGTTCATTTTGGGTGCGACGAAAATGGACTACGGTATGATGAGAAAAGATTGAGATGAAATGAAAATTGAACAAGGTCGAAGGGTAATTCCCCGAAACAATTTTCAATCGTGTGTTTTGCTTGATTTTTATCGATTTTCCTAATTAATTTTATTAAGAAGAAAAAAAAAAGATTTGTCTGCTAGATTACGGTAGTTTTTCGGCGAATAGACTTTTGCAGATTTGATCGTCGGTATTTGGAATGAAAAGACTAAAGTTTGGAGACTAGATTTTTATTTTTGAGGTGAAATTTTCCAAAGTGTAGGAATATTGAATAAATTTCTTATAGACCAAACTTTTATAAGCTTTTGAAATGGATCTGAGGAATTAGGCCCGATTCTGAAATTGTCTGAATTGCACCAGATTTTCGTTTGGGTTCTTGAATAGTATAGTCTTAAACGCGGTCTAAATTTGGTCTTCAATTCAGAAAATTTCTAATAAAATCGGACCTGTTCTTTTTAGTAGTTCGATTCTTTTTGAAAAAGTGTCCCTCTACTTCGATTCAGACATCCTTAAAATAGCGACAGATTTAACAACTTCCCCCAAATATTAATCAGGTTAAAATAATATTAATTACACAATTCACTTATTTAAATTATGAAGCCAAAGCTCTAAATCTATGTTCCATTTAAAATTTCTGACTATGTTTAGAAAAAATAATTTCTATTTCCCTAGAAACCGCATTTCCTTTAATTGTGATGTTCTCCAATACTCAGAATCCCTCACCACTCAAAAACTGAAGAACATGAAAAACTTGGCCAAAATATATCATGTGAATATTTCGTGAATACATTTTATTCCCTTTTTGCATTATTCGAAAACAACTTTTAGAATCGTGTCCGTTTTTCCTTGTTGATTTTTATCTTGTTCAAAGTTTCGTTAGATCTGTGGCTGTCTAAGAAAGAATTCCACGGAATGGTTCTCGTATTTAAAAGATCTTTAGAGTGTGATTAGCGTGAAAACGAATAATTCGTAGTATAAAGATGACAATTTAGGCTGAAACATTTCATCTTATCGTAAAAACAAAAACATTTAATTTAGACCAGAGTAGATGTATCGCACGATTTGAAAAATAGGCCAAAACACAAAACCTCAAACTAGACTTTATTTGAGAGATAATTTTTGAAATTAAATTAGGCCAACATGCTTCATTGAAATTTTCAAAAGAATATTGAATTATTTAAATTGGCGAAGCAAACAATTCAACTAATTACATTCAAGGCTAGGCTTTTTTCGGAAAAAAAATAGTCTTATTCATTTGGTGTATGCCAGACACCCAGCTTGTTTTAGTAAAAACGCACAACTCACTAAAATATTTTTAAACCCTTATTGTTATCGTAACGTCGAAAAATTCCGAAATATCATTTTCTTACCCCTAGTTTACACCCCTCTTCACTCTCTCAAATACAGTCTAGTTTTCGAATTGTGTGTTTTGATTAATCTAGATAATTTTAGTCTAAATTATTCCCGAAAATTGTGAAAAGAACAAGTTTCATATATAAAAGCCGTCGAAAAATAATTTTTTCCCTCTTCTCTCCTCAACCGTTTTCTTTTTCTCATAAATACATGTATATAAATCGTCCGATATTGTGTTTCGTCGACAAGTCAGAGATTAAAAAGAGCGAGAGACGCAGGATGATCAAAGAAATTTGGGTGTAAACGAGGAGACGAAGAAGAAGAAAAATGAATTTTTGAACTGTACGGCCAACAATCATTTCTGTTTATTCATCTGTGTACTTTAATGTTTCTCAAAAAGGGTGGGAGGATAGACGAAAAAGAAGCAATTTACAAAAAGAAAAAAGAGGAACAATATGTAATGATGATTGAGGACAACAAAATAGTCTAGCAAAACACACATTTGTGCAAATATGTGCTTGTTGTCCATTTTTTGTCACTGATCTATGCATCTTTTTTTCGCGGTTGCAATTTAATATTCAATGGTTGAACACGTTGAACGCAGAAAAGATAACGCGATATCAATGTTGCGATTTTCTTTAAAAAGTTTTCCTTTTTCTTTAGAAGCACTCTGTTGCGATTTTTCGTATTTACCCAGGTTTTTGAAAAAATAAGCTCAAAACACAAAAAAACGGAATGTAACTTGTTTACCACGTAAGCAGAGAACGGTCTAAAAACATCACTTCTTTGCATAAGGGTTTGTGTATTTGAAATGTAAATGTTTTAAAGAAGCTATTTGATGTAATTCAAATTGAAACCAAGATTTTTAACGGAGACAACGATCTTTTCAAGTCAAACGTTAATTAAAATGCGGCATTTTCCTATGATCTTTGATATTATTTTTAACTTGGATATTAGGCCTCAATTATGAAGCATCAATACGCAAAACATCAGGAGAAATGGAGAAGAACCTTTCTTCTTTTTTGTATTCTCAACCATCTTCCCATGACTGACCATATTCTCATGTTTTGCACGTCGATATAATGATTCAGATGATCTTCAAGAGACAAAGTTCGCCTTCCAAAAAATATAACAAAAGATAGATAACAAACGATTTTTGATCGTTCTCAAGCACGTTTTGTTGGTGATTTTCTAGGCCCCCGAAAATGAGTACATTGTCGGTTCCACCTGTACCGAACTGACTGACTGACTGACTGACTACGATCGATGTTGGGAACGAAAACGGAGAATGAAAAATGAATGGTTTGAGTGCAAGCAGCGAGCGAACTATGATTCTTTTCATCTCTTTTTTTCTCTATCACATTTTTTGTCGTAGATTGATAACACCGAAATGTATGCAAGATGGTTCAACGAAACAATTTAGTATACTTTCAATAATTAAAATTTCTTTGAACATTCATCACGAAAAAAACAAGTTCGCTCTATTGCTCCTTATTGTTTTCATGTCTCATTCAATCTATGTTTTCTTTTTTGTTCAATTTTGCTTCCTCATTTTCTAGAACAAAGATCAGAATAAATATTAAAGTGGGAGTACACATTTCTGAAAAAGGCAGACATGTGGAAGTAGATTTTCTCGCTCTTTTTTTAAACATAGCATAGATACACATGTGCATTTTCTGTTTATATGAATAATTTTAATAATAACATGTATTATATATTTTTCAAATGTGCACGTTGAGCCCGAAAATCAAGTACATATTCGGTGCTTTTTTGGTGGATTAATATTATGTGTGTGAAAAATGAAATGAGCGAGTCATTGATAGGGTTCAGTGAAATAAAAGGGCAGTGCATTTATTTCGATTTGGAATTAACATAAGAATTCGGACAACTTTCGAGGTTTACGCATTTCGTATATTTTAGTTTTTTTTCCCGTTATTTCAAAGATCATCAAAACGGTCTAGACTTTTAATAAAAAAACGATTTCATTAGATCCGGGAAAAGTTAGGAATCTTAAGAACCACGTAAAATCTTTATTGGGGATCGTGAAAGTTTTTCTTACAAAAATCCATGTAAATATTTTTTATATTATTTGAAAAAATATCACGTGTAATTAAAGCTCATTTTCGTGAACCGATCTGGTGCCAGGTGAATTTAATTTTGAAAAATACTTCGAATGACACGTGGATTTTTGAAAAGCATAAGCTTCAACTTTTTGACTTCCTATTAAATGTATATTTTTGAAAATAAAACTAAAAATTCGAGCGATGATGGAACTCGATGAATCATACTTTTAGATTTTCTAGTTATAATTATCCCGGTTGATTTCGATACCCTCACTAATATATAATTATTTTTAAACATATTCACATCAGAAAAACAAATCTATTTTCGGCTTTTCACTATTCTTTAGTCTAAAAAGGCGAGCTAGTCAGAACTAATTCAAAACTCAAAGTACACTCTTAATTTAAAATTGTGTTGTTATGCGATTTTTTTTTCAATTTCCTCATTGAAGTTTTCTATAAATGTTTCTCAATCCCTAATTTTAGAGAGATCTTCAAAAATATTCTTGTGTGTATAATAAAAATGATAATGATTATAAAATATTGTTGCTTATCAATGATGACAATCTTTTTCTTTTCATGTCGTCCTCAATACATTTTCTCAATCAATCGTTTCTTCTTCAAAAAATGAAATCAATAGATCGGCCTGCCTTTTTCTGGGTACATTGCGCACTCACAATGCACCCAATCGGCAATATCTTTTTGTCCCGCCTTTTTCTTCTTGTCTCTTCTACTCTTTTTCTCTTTTTTCGTGTGTTGTCGTTGTCGTCGCAGCGGCGTTGAAATTGTCATTGGCTGCCCGGGGTCCCCCCCAACCCCAAATACTAAAAAATGTATATTTATGTATGAATGTACAGTTTTGTTGTTTTTTCCGTGTCAACGTACCATTCCATATTCCCATAGCTCTTTTCTCCTCATAAAAACCGCAGATTTTTCAAAGATCGACCACTGTCCTCTATCTCTTTCTTTCTTTCCTTCTCTTCTTTTTTTGCTCGTCGTATGACCAAGAAATAATTCTTCAAAAATCTTCTTTTGCAAAACGGACCTTGCAAAAACCACGCGGTCGGCGACTCATAAAAATTGTGTAGTTTTGCGTTCAAAGCACACCCATAAGCCACGCCCCACTTTTTTCTTTTCTTTGCTCTTTTTTAGTCGGAAACGGAAAAGAGGGTGTTGCTTTTTGTGTCTGCCGTGCAGTTTTTGAAGGTTTCCTATTCTTTTCGTTCTCGCTTTCTTCGTGGATGGATAGAGAAGACAAAAACTGATACTCTTGACATCAAAAAAATTGACATAGTAAGTGTTTACCCACTGTGTCAGTCTTTATCATGAAATATTTTTTGAGAAGAACTCAATATTCTGATATTCAGTTTTTGCGCATAGTAACTACGGCGATCTTTAAAAGAATGACGCAGACTTGCCTTTAAACCACTTCCCTCAAAATTCTCAAATTACCAAAAAAAGAATTCCGCATTCCTCAAATTACCGCTAGGCAACAATAGGGACTAGACCAAAAAATGCGTCTTTGTACTTTTTTTCTTCGCAAGTCCGAAAAGTGTAGGAGTTGAGTTGCAAAAAGAAAAGAGAGATCCGAACAAAAGTTGCCTCATTTTTTTCTGTTTTGCTTCAAACTTATTTTTAGCAACAAATGTGCTTTTTGCAAAAATCTTCCGGGATACTTTTTCGAAAAAGAAACATTATATTTTCAAAAGACTATACTGCATTTCATTCCAACATAAATAGCTCGATGAAAAAAAACGTATGTTTGTACAGACATTTGGTTGATTGTCAAGTACACATCAGGTGCAAAAAAGCACAAATATGTTTCTGACTTCGTTCAGACTGGAAGTAAATTTTCTTCCCTACCTAATTATACACCAAACTTTCCCTTGTTCTTTGAATTACAAAATATCTTCTGACTGTCGATCAAATAATTGTACCCGCCTCCCGCGCTACCTCTGCATCTCTACCCATCCCACGATTCATCTTTAGGCGTCTGCCTCTAGTCTTATCATTTCGCTCGCAATTTTCATTTTATTCCTTTTATGTATACACGTTTTTCTCTTTGGTTACTGTAGATTTTGTTATTTCCCCAAGCTTGGTACACATTTATTTTTAAAATTTGATTAGAACAATACGGTAATTTCCTATGGGTACAATCTCTAAACCAAAATATCTATCTTTCGATTTCGATTTATAAAAAATTTCGAAAAAACCAGTTTTACTATTTGCAATAAATATATTTCGAAATCAATAAAAGTTCATAACGTTTCGTTTTGTTCATCTCTTTTCGCGTCGTCCCATTCGCTCTAATCGATATTTTTTTGTTCTTATCGAAATATTGTGTGACATCATTTCTCAATGGTCGGGGGACTTTACGATCATCAATAAAAATCTTTGATTTCGCTAAACTTTCAATAAATAATTATTAAATCTAGATAAGATACTGTAAAAAATACCAACCAAACCAATTCCTGTACTTTAACGCATCTTTAAAAATCGCTTATCAATCACATGTTTGTTTCTTGTTCTCTTGATGATAAAATAATAAAATAACATATTTTTCATTATTTTTTGTTACAGGGTCGCCTTTCGCCCCTTTTGGGCTGCTGTTCAGGGTGTAAAAGCCTCCTCCGCAATCAATCATTACGATCCTCGAGTCAGACAGTCAAAAAATGAGGTGAGTTAAAAAGGATTAAAAAAGTTCGTACTCATGATGTTGTTGACAAAAATGGTACGTGCATTTCAAAATATTTTAGTTTTAAAACTGTAACTTGTCCAATCTTACCAGCAATCAAGTGGTTTTCTCCAACTTTCAATATCGGAACTTTAGTATAAGAAAATTGGAAAAACATCATTAAAAGAAAACAATGTGTTTTGATGATCACAGATATGGCCCTCTCTCATTCATATTTCGGTCAGTCGCCCGACGACAACATTTTCTGATGTTTATCCATCTGTTTTTCTTGTTCAAACAATCATTCCTCCGCCACCTCATTTTTATTCAATTAAATTTTTCTCTGATTTCAGTGAAATTGTGGCAACATTGCCACTCGGCACACAAGTCGTCGTGGAAGCTCAATTGCTCACTTCTGACGTTGATCATACTATTGAAGAAGTTCGCCAGGAAGTGCATCATCAAGGTGGTCTGACTTGTGGAGGTGGAGTGAGTCGCACGTCTTCGAACAGAACTTTGTTTTGTCGGAAATGTGAGGGACACGGACAGCAGGTTGTTTTGAAAGGCCACGCAAGTCGTTGTCCATTTAACAATTGCCAATGTAAAACGTGCTCAAATGTGATGTCGATGCGTGCAAACGCAATAATTCGACGATATCGAACACGAACTCTTGAAGGTGGATTGGTATTAAAACCAGTTCATTTCAAAAATGGCAACACACGTCTTCGAGTTTTCCCAAAATATGTTGACGAATCGGATGCTTTACCAATTCCAATGAATCAACAACAACAAGCACAAAGACAACATGCTGGAATATCATTAGAGCAATTGAATTTGGAACAAGCTATGGCGTTACAAGCTATGACACAACCACAAACACCACCATCAACAGCCGTGCCAACTTCTTTGAATCAACAACAACCACCATTTCCGGTAAAACGTAGTTTCTCTGAGGAATTGGAAGTTCATCGACAATCTGGATCACCAAAAGATGGATCATCAATTGAACAATCACCAACAACTTTGGAACTTCCAAATACATCACTTCCAATGTCGTTATCGATTATTGAAATGCTTCTTCGTAAGTTTTCCATTTTAAGATTTATTTAACGTGAGCTACATAGATTCTTGGAAACTTGTAGAATTACATTTGAAGTCGAAAAATACTGTTATTTTTAGGCCAACAAGGAATAAATCCTGATCTTCTAACCAACGGTATGATTCCAACAACAAGTGACATTTCCACAACAATGCCATCGACACTCTATGACAATACTTCGCTCTTCTCAGGTTTACAATTTCCTCAAACATCAGTTCATTATTCGTCTCCAACCACATATTCAACCAATAATTTCAACATTTCAACAACATCAATCATGGATACTCTTCAAGTGGATCGTAAAATATCGGATGCCGCATTGATTTGTCCAGTTGGTGCACAACTCAGCGAGCTCAACATTGGTGTCACAACAAACTCACCAATCCATGCGGCTTCGATCGAAATGTCGGCCCCAAAATTGACACCAAATATGTTTGAAACATCGTGCACAGTTTCGAATGAAGTACAAGTTGAAGATCCAACAAATACCAAACCGGAACCGGAGTTATTTTCGCAAACATTTATGATTGCACCAACTGCTGATCGTTCACATCCACTTTTCCGCAGATTCCTCAACACAGTTCGTGAACTTGAAAAACAAATGCTCGTCGACAACGACTCCTAACACACCAAAAAAAAAACAAAAACCCCTATACCGAAACGGGTAACCACCCATAATTAATTTATTGATTTTCATCTGATTCGAAACTCCACTTGGGGTTGGCTTTAAATATTTTTTATTTGTCAATTATTTAAATTTTCTTTCTTTCTTTACCCTAATTAAAACAAAAAGATTCTTCTAGACCTATATTTTTGTGATCTCCTTCGTTATTATATTTAGATATTTTTTTAGATTTCTAATTAACATATTCATTCAAAATTTGTGATTTTTCTCCCCCAATTTTTTGATATTTTCCATCGGGTTCCGATTTTTCAACAATTCCTCTATTTCTTGTTTTTTTCTCTCTTTTCAAACGTGAATAATATTTTTGGAATTCTTTGGGTTTTTCTTTTTTTTGCAGAATGACAGTACTGAAAACACATTTCAAGGGAAGCACGGTAGATTCTCTTAGAGATTGCATGAGATAATTGAGTTAGCAAGTTTGTGGTTGTGTTTCTTTGATGCGAAAGTCAACGGCAATTTGATTGTTTGAACTCATCTTTTTGAAATGGAACCCGATATTGTGTAGAAATATACATAGAATATATATCGGGTCATCGAAAAAGGAATCTGACCAAATCCGATTTGTTGAAAAAAGTGTTTTTCTATGAGAATTGTCTTCAAAAAGTAGTAGTATTTGACAGATTTTCAATTTCAAATGTTGAACGCGTGGTTTCTAGTTTCTAAATCTCCTAAATTGTCACAAAATCAAATATTCATTAAAAATAATTACAAAAACTCAATAATCAACTAAACACCTGCTTCGAATTGTTAGCATACATATGTATAAGAAAAAGAGCAATGCGAAAACATTTTTCAGCCGAAATGTCTCATTGTCTAAAAATCAGAGTTAAAATTCGAACCAAGTGATAATTAAAGTTATTGATTCTTTGAACTTTTTGTTTCGAAAATAACATTCCATCAAAAAATGTGAGTTTCTGTTTTCTCAGAATCAAAATAAACTACATAATTAAATTTTTCGTGATCAGGCAAACATTTTATCAGAATAATTAGATTTTTCAGACTCGACTTATTTCTTATTTTCAAACAAAAAAAAACGTTTTCACTTTCTTGAAATTCTATCGCTTATATCCAAATCTTCATTAATTAACTTTGATTATTATAATCCAAATGGATACACGACATTTTAAGATGGCTGAGAAATTGGATTATAGTTTCCAAATATATCTAACAAATATAATAAATTTCATCTCAACACCCATTAATTTTCTTGGATTTTTCTTAATTTTGACAAGATCGAAATTGAGTTTACCATTATATCGCTACACATTATTGGCAAATAATTTGTTTTTATATATTGCACAACTTCATTGGGGAACAACTTTTAATTTAGTATCACTTTTTCCATTTCCTGCGTTTGTCGTTGGCGGATTAGCAAAGAATTTATTAGAATTCAAAGTTTTGGCTGTTATTTGGATGCTTCCATTCTCACTTTCAGTTGTAACAACTTTTCACTGCCTTCTTGCCAGATTGAAAATTATTGTTCATCCAAATAGTATTATTTATGTAAGTTAAATGTACTTTAGAACTTTCGATCAAATTTTCATTTTGCTATCATGTGGTAGAAATAGAACACTTCAAACTGAAATTTATCCCGAGAAATAGCTGATAATTAGCATTTAGAACAAGGTTAAAATTAGCCACGTCATAGGAGAAGATCTTACAAAGTTTCTGAACTTGTTTTTCATCTGCTAATAACAGCCTATCTGTCCGTTATTGCAAAAACAATGACGTGGCAAGTTCAGACGGAAATTTTCAGATGGAAAAACTATTAAAAACAGAAACGTTATCAGAAATTCTGATTCAGAACGAGCAAACATTTTTAGAAAAAAACTCAAGAATCCTGGTTTCAACTTGAAGTGAAAAAAGAGACTGAGATTCTTATAAATCATTGAGCATAATGTTTCAAGGCTCCAAAATTTCAGTTCAAAACTCGTGGTTACATATTCATTGCGTCTTTAATTCTTATTTATGTTGTAACTGGTGCGTTCCTGATTCTCTATTTTGCATGGCCAAATGAATTCGAAAGTCGTCGAAGACTTCCTCAACTTTACCCAAATTGCCTCGAAATTCTTGAAAATCCTCACGCAATTCTTTTGACTGGAACAAGCGATATCGATTCAATGATTTTGGTAGCAAAAATAAGTCTAGGATCAGGATCAATTGTATGCATACATGTTTTACCCCTGGATTTATCCAGGGTTGCGGTCTTACTAACTCCGAAAAAAATTTGAGGTCCTACTAACTTTTTTGAAAATCGATTTTTTTGAAAATTTTTTAAATTAGTTATCATCATAAAGTTTTGAACATGAAATAATTTTTCGATTTCAAAATTGCTCTAGATTATGTCACAAGGTCCACTCTTACTCATTATCCAAAATAAATGCTTTTTCTGAAAGATCTAGTGAGACCGCCGAACCAAAAACTCTCAAAAATCTACTTTTTTCAACAATACACCACTCTTAACATAATAAACTGTTAACGAAAATTGATTTTTTCATCTGAAAATCGTTCCAGGTTATGTCATAAAGTCTACTCAAAGGTATTATGCAAAATAACTACACTTTCTAAGAAGTCTACTGAGACCGCCGGCCCAAAAACTATCGAAAATCTTCTTTTTTCATCAATACACCACTTTTATCATCATAAAGTGTTAAACCAAAATTGATTTCAGCATCTGAAAATCGTTCTAGGTTATGCCACAAGGTCTATTCTTAATTATTATCCAGAATAAATGCCCTTTCTGAAAGGTCTACTGAGACCGCCGGGCACTTATATAAAATTCTGGATAAAATCCAGGGTAACCCTGGATAAAATCCAGTGGTCTCAACTATTTTCCCCATGCAGCATTATTTATCAATTTCATAGTTCAATATACCTCAATAGGACCTCTAGACACACTGTGCAAATTTTCAAGCGAAAATATTAATTTTGACATACTTTTCTAGGTTTTGAGTTTTCTGGTAATAACCAATTTTCAACATTTTCGAATGGAAAAAAGTATTTTATCGTATTTATTCATTGAAGATGAGTTTTTATATTGTTGTATAAGGTCTAAAGAATTCGTATTTCAATTTACAATTCAATCCATGATTTTCTTCTATATTTTTTTGAATAATTGAATGTAAAATACAACAATGTAATTTACTGTTTGTGTTTTTTCTATCTCTCAAACGCATCCTATTCAAATGAGAAAAACAGCATGCGGGTTATGTGGGCACACATAGCGCAGTGGTAGAGCGCTGAGTTAGGGACCCAATGGTAGCTACCATAGGGTTCGAGTTCACATACTGGAAACGTGTTGCAAAATTTTTCAATTTTTTTCGAAAAAAATAAAAATTTTTTTTAGTGTGGGAGGCTTTTGCCCCCACACTAACGGTCTTACTAACTTTGAAAATTTTTATTTGAGGTCTCGCTAACTGTAGGGGTCGATCCAGGGAGAAAAACATGTATGATTGTATGCCACTTTTCTCGATTTTTATTCGCTAATTTATTTCTTTTTTCAGCTGTTTCTCGCATTATACATTCTAATAACATGTGAAATAAAAAACCAGAGTACTATAATGAGTAGCAAAGCGCAAGTTTTCCATCGTGATTCTGTTCGAGATATGTTGATTCAAACAATTATCAAAGGAATTTCCATCATTCTAGCTCCATTGGCATTATTGTACTGTTTTATGTTGGATGCATCAAAAGACACAAGAAGTTGGTTACATTTTCAGAATCATTTATTCTAAAAAAAAGTTCTTGAAGTTTGCTCTTTATAATCCAAAACCCTGACTTGTGATCATCTCAATAAGAAAACGTGCAAAAAATAAAATTCTAGTTGTGATTCATTGCACTGAATAACTCGCATCTCTTTGATGCGTGAAATTATCATTCGAAAAACAACCAAAAATTTTCAGCTTTTAATGCGATAAGTATGAGTATATTTGTTGGGGCAAGCATTCCTTCAACAATCGCAATGATGATTCAAACAAAAGCCTATCGAGGTTATATACTTTTCATATTCACGGGTAAACCAGAGGAAACTTCAAGGTCCACAATGTTTCGTAAAAGTGTCATCGAAATCAAAATATGATTTTTTTTTAATTGTAATAATAATATACCGTTTATGAATTCAAACAAAATGAATCGTTTTCAAAACTTTGTTCAATTGATTTTTCTCGAAATCAAAACACCAACTGCTATATCGAATGAAAAAAATCATTGTTGTGTAACAACACTCAAGGCCACTTGTTCTATTAAATACCAAAACATTATTTTTTGTCACTGAAAAAAATCATGAAATCCGTTGCTATTTTGTTGTGCTTTTTGGGAGTCGCTTTGGCATGCGATATTATCGTACATTTGAAATCGGATACTGATAAGAAGTTCAGTGGACAAATTCAAGCCAGCAATGGAAAGAAATCTGATAGATGGAGCTATATCAAGAAACTTCAAAAGAACACTTTCCAACAAAAAGCTGACGAATGCGGATTGAAGGTTAGTTTATTTCAATTGTGATGAACTCATAATCACCCTATTTTCTAACCTGCGGAGACAGCTGAATTGAAACGAAATAGTTCGAAAACATGCAATTTTAAAAATAACTTGAAAAACCTTTGCAGTTTGATTTGTGCAATAAACAGGTGTAAATTGGAACATACATGATTAATATGAATTATGTTAACTCGATTAGTATGTAATTAAGACACGTCGCATGTGATTAAAATAATAAGCGTTAGACAGGTTTATCGGAAATCAATAATGAGTTCAATTTTTTAGGACTGGGAAATCTCAACATTCGATGAAACCGGCAAAGCTGCTCATACAATCAAGGTCACTTTGGATGGAATCGGTCGTGTCACCTACAAAGTTGGCGATGATTTGCTTCCAGTTCAAAAAGATCGTCAAGGAGCAGTTTGCAAAGGACAATGTGCTCCATTGTAAATTCAAATAACATTTTTTCAATATATAGTTTTATATAAAAATTTGAATAAAGTAATAAACCTGATTTAAGTACTTATAAAATTCTTTTTTCCGGCTATTTACATTGATACTTATGGCATTTGGGATAAATATGAAAACATGAAATAGGATGAGAATATTTAGATTTTCAATTGAGGAAGCGAATCGACATTTTTTCCTCAATATCTGTTTTTTCCATGGCTCTGCAAAATTCATCAAATGATATTTTACCATCTCTGTCAGCATCTGCTTCTTCGATTGTACGATCAGCAATTTTGTCGAGTTGGTCTGATGTGATATTTGCTCCAACCATACTGTTCAAGATAACTTTGAATTCTTCTCTGGTGATATAATCATTCTTGTTGAGATCGTACATTTTGAAAGCGACTGGAAATTAGATTTTCGAATTGAAAATAAAATAAGAAATGAACAAAATTTGAAAACCATAAAATATTTGAGGAAAACAAACCAAAAATTGTTTTGAAAAATTATCGGAATAACCAATATTGGACTTTTTTTTTGAAAAATCCGGTATTATTATTATAATTAACCGTTAATTTTGTATTTGTTTAAATTTTGAATTGCCATATCCCACTTTTTGTTATACATTTTTAGTTTCTGATTCATGTAAAAACGATTGCAGTTTTTCCTCATCATGTTCGATCAACTAAACATGTACTTTTTGCATTACCTTGAAAAAAACACCGCTTCTTTGAGAATGTAAACAGAATTTGAGATTAGATCTGGTCTAGACCCTCAAACCTCAAAATGAAAAATCTTGATATTGAGTAAGTTTCTGATGGGTAAACGATTCTGACTCTAGAAATGACCTAGAAATACAGAAGACCTTCAATTTTCAAATGAACATCATCGGAAAAAAAGATCTTTGAAATATTTCTAATTGTGAAATAAACTTTGGGGACTTTTTTCTCAACAAGTCTGGAACTTTTGGGAAAAAAATTTCCCTTACAAGGGAAAGCATAAGTGGCCAAATAAAATTGATATTTATTTTGGCACTTAAAAGTAAATCCCAAGGGATAATAATTTAACAAATTCACAACTCGCCCAATATTTCTCCAAGTCTTAAAATTTGCAAAACTGCCTCCCAAAAAGCACTTACACAACAATTTGTCTTTTCTCGAATTCAATACATTTCGCTTGGATCTCGAAATCGGTTGAAAATGAGCCAAAATCTTGACAAATTGTCGGAAATTCAATTGTTGTTCTTCATTATCATTGGCCAATGTGAAAAACGCATCAACAATTCGATCTCCCAATGGATTTACAGCCAATTCCGGAACATTCAGAAAATCATCACGAGCCAAATATCCTTGGCCTGAAAAAAAATATTAACAAGATACCTATTTTGTGTTGAATCTTTTGGCTAGCAAAACAAATTATGATTTTCACTGTATATTTTTTTGCAATTCGAGGGAGACGCAGACTTTAACGTGTGCAGACAAATCTCTCGCCGAAAAAGGGGGAGAAATAGTGTGTGGCAGACACAGTGCGTGTCGAGACCAGCGAGTGTCTGCGTCTCCTCGAGATTGCATTTTTCTATTAGGAAAAAACACAGTGTTTTGCATTAAAATGCTTCGAGATCCATTTTATTTCGCATCATTTCCCTTCTACACTTATTCATTTGGAACAAGTGAGTACACATAGATGCAAATTTGAATGAATTCACAATTTTCCCTGCTTTTTTCGACTCACAAAAATTAGAGCATTTTGGAAGGAGATGGTTTTGAGAATGAAGTTTTGAAATGACAAATTTTTCCGTCAAAAATTTAATTTAAAAAGTTCACGTGGAAAAATATGTTTTGGTTAGGCATGTTTTAAATCAAAATTTTTCACATTCCAGAAACTCTTGATTTTCTTAATATTTCTGAACGGTGGAATATAAAAATTCTTACCTTTCTTATCCAGTGATAAAAATCTGCTGTAAAGCCGGACAATTTGGTTCCTGTTGACTGAAAAATAATATTCATTCAATTTTTTGTTTTGAAAAGATAAAAATATTCAAACTCACATTCTGTTTCACTCATAATTTCCTCAATTTCTTCATCTCTCAACATCAAAGTGCTGCTGTTCCCCATTTTCTCTAAAATCAGAAGGAATATTTTGACCTTACAAGAAAATGAAAGGTTGAACGGTATCAAAAAATCGATAAAACGATAATATCTAAATGAAAGAAAAGAAAAATGAAACACTCATGATTTTTTTTTTGATAATTGATAACAAAAACAAATTAAAAAACAACGAACGGGAAACATTTAATAGACTAAAAAACAAAAATTATTTTGGGTGGTGCTTGCATTCGATTTGGGTTATATGTATCGAATTCGTCCTCCTCTTCATCACTATTTTCTTCTGCTTCTTCTTCTTCATCTTCATATTCCTCTTCGTCTTCTTCGCTATCACTGGAAAATTCGTCATTTTTGTAAATTAACAATAGAGGAAACCGGTTTTTGAAATGATTTGATTTCTGATCTTATGAGGTTTAGGAATCATAGATTTTGCAAAAAAGGTCAATATGTACAATTTTCAGAGAAGAGAAAACAACAATTGATAAAGAACTCTCAAACAATAATCGGCCATTTTTGATATTCATTTTGCATGAATAATTCATAGCGTTATGATTTTTTTCAAATCAAACATCAATTTCGGTCAGTCACACATAAATTTAAATTCTTTAAAATGTTAAACTGTTGAATACGTGAATTATAAACATATTATTGAATTAAAAACACGTGAGAAATAAAAAACTAGGTCAAGTGATGTGGATTTAAAAACAGTATAGGTAGCCATGTCGTCAGTCGCGATGCGGTTCTGCGTTGCGTGTTGACCTCGATATTTTCCATTGAATTTGCCAAATTTTCATTTCTAAAAACGTGTCGCTCACACGCATCGCAACTGACGACATGGCTACCTATACTGTTTTTAAATCCACGTCACTTGACCTAGTTTTTTATTTCTCACGTATTTTTAATTCAATAATAACACGTTCTACAACCCAACCTCAATAGAACAAAACATTTTCCATGTTTCTAAAATAATAACTGCTTACCTTGGTGGAAGCATATCATCATCGATCATTTGATCATTCGCTTTTCCTCCTCTTTTCGCTTCTCTTGTCATTTGTTCAGCTTCTGCTTCAAACAGTTTTGGCCATTTTTCACACTCGCGAATGTATAGAATATTCTCCTCGTCTAAAACATGCTCGATTTCTCCTTTCACTTTGTCTCCTTCATCAATTGCTCTAACAACAACGAATTGGCCTCTACGAATCCAGACCGCTTTTCTGAACTTTGAAGGCATCGAAACAACATAACTATCATTATTCTGATCGAGAACTTCGTGTAAATTATTTCCTCGCGATCCTTTAACCTGTGCAATGATATCTCCTTCGACAGGAACATACATCTCGGATTCAACCTAAATCAGAACTTTAATTTTGATTTTCGTCAGTGAAAAAAAGTACCTTATTGGTGATGAAACGGCGTTTGCTGGCAACAGACATGTTCGATAAATCAACGGTTTTCTTTTTGTTTTAAGTCGGCAAGTATACTATTTCTGTATGTCTTGTAAGCCTTATACGCATAAAAGGAGTGACCTGAAATTTGACAAATGTTTTGAAATAGTATTACGAGAAATTTCTAGAAACAAACAAGCGCGTGATTTTTTGGGAGAATGCGAGAAACAAAAAAAAATAAAAGTAAAAAAAATATCCGCGATTGCGTCAGTGTTGGGTGACATTGACGCGTGTTGCAAAGTTGCTCTAATGCGAAAATATTTTATTTGTTCAACATTTTTTTTGTGAGGAAGGGAAGAAATAAAACGAAATGAATTCGAAGCAGTAAGCTTTATTAGTCTTAAAGGGTTGGTGCTCCGCCAGGGAATCTTGCTTGGTTTAGATAGGAATAAGGTGCTCCTGGAAGGTTCCAGTTTTAGAAAAAATTCTAGCATCAATTCAGCCCATATTTTTCCTCAAAAACACAAACAAGTTAAAACCTACGAAATAAAACAAGTAAATGCGCTCTAGCGCACAACTCGTTTTTGAATTTTCGTGCGTGTGTTTGCACACAACTTTGAAAATAACACGGTGACGCCTTTTTGCAAACGATTTTTTCACCAGGAAAACACCAACCCTTTAAAAAGCATAAATAAATCAATAAATAGAAGGACAAGTCACAATAAAAGGGTTATTTGCAATATTATCTACATTAGGTATAAATACAGTTGTGTTATTTCCAGCGATGTTTGACGGCGTGACTTTTCGAGATCTGATATTTTCCGGCGGTTTTATAGAAGATTGGGATTTCTAGAAAAGAAAAATGGAGAGTTGGGCTAAATCAATATGTTTGATGTCAAATACCTCATGTCTATCTTCCGGAACTCCGGGACACGTCACAATAATCGAATTATCAAAATCCGAACTCGTAGCTACAAAATTAGTAGGATGATTTTGCGATTCGAGAGCTGTTCTCATACTAGTTCCCTTAAATACATTAATATTTACAAGATTCGATGGCGCTTGCGATGAAAATGATGACGATGAAGATGACGCATTTTTCAGCATCAAATTTCGCGTTTTTTCGCTGCTGCTCATCTGGAAACATGTTAGTTTGGAATATTTGAATTTAAAAAAAAAGGTACAAATCTTGATTAATGTTTCACAAATTCCGAATATAGGAGAATAATTAAATAATCTTGAGAGATGAAAATTCATGACAATAACAAAAAACAACAATCGAAGAAAGTAACAACAACAAAAAATTGAGATCAATTCATTCTTCTCCCATATCAATAAGTTCTTCTTTGACTTGTACATGATGTTGTTCTTCAACTTCTTCTTCCTCTTCTTCATCATCTTCAGTTGTCCACCAACCAACACATCCCAATCCAGTTCCAGCCATTGTACCAGTTATTTCCATTGATTTTTCGTTTTTCATTTCTTCAAGAGTTAAGTCGGGTTTCAGATCTCTGTAAAAAAACAGGATTCGATTTAAAATTTATGGGATAGTCGAGATATTTTGAAAAAAAAAAAGAATCTATTAAATTTCAAAGCACTGAGCTCAAAAATAACTCACTTGAAAACCACATCAATAACTTTGAACCTAACAATCTTTCCTGGATCCATATACAATTTCGCTGGCGGTTCTCCATCTTCCTGTTCATATTCCCAATACCAAACTTGTCCATCATCCTCAAAAACATGGGGTTCGGGTAATTTTTGAGCTGGCACAAAAATATCTTCAAAAAATTCGAGAGAAAGTGTGAGGCCTTGACGTGAAGATGCGATAACTTTGGCTTCGATGACTTCTTCGGTGAATGGACGGAAAACTATCATACGAAACTGGAGAAAAATATGAGGCGGAGATATTATTGAATAAGAGGAAATAACTTACAGATACACTTGCTCGACAATCTCCTTCTCCTGGTAAAATATATGAATCTCCAATTTCTGTTATATCATATACACAAATACATAAACCAAGATCTGGGACTACCTGAAAAACATTGGGTGTATGGCTACAAATCCAGAAATTAATTTTACATCTTCGAGATAAAAATTTTCCAATTTCAGTTATTTTATACTGCGCCCAATCCCAAAAAACGACGCGGCATTTGTCTCGTTTTCCGGAAAAAATCCTCTAACTAATCTCTAGCTACTACAGTAACCCTTACCTTATTAGCCAATCTCTGATTCAACCTCCTTCTGACAACAGCTAACTGATCTTTTCCAAGCTCGTGTGGCTTTATTGCTACCGTATCGCGTAGTAGCGAAATCACGTACATTTTCTTCAAAAAAAAAATATATTTCAAAAATTATCGAGATTTTTAAATAATTTAAAATAAGTCAAGGTAAATCAACCTTTTTAAAAAATATTTTTTTCGAAATAAGGAAAAAATAAAAATTCATATCTAACAGATTTCAAAAAATAAAAAAATAAACAAAATTTAACAGATAAAAATGAAAAAATGGAGATCTTCAAATGAAACTTAAAAAATCAAACAACAAGATAATTTTCATAAATTTCTCTGGCCGCATAAATATTTCCGGATGCTCGATAAATCAATGCCAAATTGTGTGCAGCCATTCTTCTCAAATCATATTTCATTGCTGGTATTGTGATCTCATTTCCCTCGTCGTCATGAGTATAAATATTTGGTGGATCTTCGTGCAAAACTTTTTCATAAAATGTTTTAGCAAGTGGTAAAATTCCCAATTGATGAAACATTCGTCCAATATTATAATTGACTTCTTGAGAACAAGTTCGAACTCGTGAATATTTTTTCATAAATGACAGACCCTAAAATGTATAAATAAAAGGTTTTGCGTGAAATGCCACGAGGAAATAACTCACCCTTATGCTAATCAAATGTCTACTCGATAAATCCTTTTTACACGACATATGTGTAAAAGTCAATGCCAATAACAAACAAATCAGTGGATTTTTCTGATTTCTAACCCAAACTCTCAAATATTCTCCCAAAGCGTGTCGATAAGTTCCAGTGATCAATGAATTATTTCCCGAAATTGTTTGAAGTGCATGATTGTCTTTTTGTTTAGCCAATGCTCGCATAATAAATCGATGATAAGAGACATTTTGTGAATTTACGAATACAAAATTCATTGCGTTGAAAATTCGTTTATGTAATTGATCTCGATAAACATTATCGATGTCGATGAAATCTTTTGATGTCTGCAAAAATTTTTAGGTTTAAAAAATGATATCGTTAGGTAGTGTAGTAACTTACACAAACATGTGTATAATAAAATCGAATATATTCAAATGCCAGTGTAAAACTATGAGCATTGATTGCACAAAAATACATCAAATTTTGAAATGTGACAACCCTGTAAATTTTTTTGATTGTACTATCAGGAGAATTTTGTTTTAAATAACTAACTTTTCAGTTTTGTAGAGTTTTGGGTGAAGAAACGCATAACAACAAACATATAAAGAGTCCGAATGTTTTCCAAGATTATGGAGAGATTCGATAAGTTTCAAGCAATAATCATGCATCTGAAAATTACAGAATATTGATTTGGGAAAAATAAAAGGAAACTAACAGCATCTGCAGAAAGCATGTCCATATTTCTCCTCTGAACTTCTGCAGTATTTCCTAATCTTTTGACAAGTCTTTCCCAAGCCGAGTGTTTGATAACATTCATCGCGCAAGATCGGAGTGTATTACTTGAAGCAACAGCTGAAAAATATCAAAATTACTTAAAATAATGAATTTTGAAATGAAAAAAGTTCACGTAACACGTACGAATTTTTTTTCGAAGAAATTTTTAATCTGATTTTTGTTTTTTTTTCACGAATTCAAATAACTTTGCTTTGTTTTAAGTTGTTTTTTAATATTTCAAACTGATCAAGAAAATAAATAATTTAGATTAACTGTTTGAAATGAGTTTAAAAAAAATCGAACTCACTTCCTATAGCTCTCTTCTTCTTTGGCACATTTTCATCCTCATGAACAATAAAAAAATGTGGAGCTAACAACATTCTTGTCACTCTGATGAATTGCTCAAACTTTCTCGCCTCAAACAAAATATCAGATTGTCGCGCAAGCAATCGTTCATCCGGAAGTTGTGTGCACATTTCGAAATCATAATCTTGAAGAGTTTCCAATGCTTTATCAAACATTCCATATTTTTGTTGTAGACTTGATAAATGTATTCGACTATCAACATGATCTGGTTTTATCAGTAATACTTTTTCAAATGATGACATTGCTTCGCTTTCTTGTTTTAGAAGTGACTCAATTGTTCCTTTCAAAAAATAATATTCAGCTGATTCATCAGTATTATATGCTTGATTCATAGCAAGATCATCCAAAAACTTCATTGCCAATTTGATTTTTCCTTTCTCTTTAAAAGTTCTCGCAATATCAAGCATAAATGGTTCATCAATTCCATTATAAAGTGGTCTTTTATGCAATTGTTCTTCTAAATCAAGTGCCGCATTTATTCGATCCAACATAAAAAGGCAGATAATTAAATGACAATGCATAGCAAGTGGAAATTCATCTTGATCAATTTCAAAATCAATATCACATTCTGGAGGAAACGGGTAAACCGAATAAGTTCCATGTCTATAGGTCACTTTGCAAGCTGGAGCTCCAGTTGTCCGATTTTTCAATAAAATTCCAGAGCAAAGAGCAAGAATCGATTGTCCAGCTGGTATATATTTTCCTTTTGCCATCCACATTGCAACCAATGTTTCATGTTGAGCCATTGAATCCTGTCCAAATTGACGACTTCGCAAAACAAAAGCTTCGAGTGCAGAAATTGCTTTTTCTTCATCATTAATAGTGATAAAATATTGCGCAACAGTTTTTATCAAATCCTGAAACCACACAAAATCCAAACCAGCGCATTGAAAATCAACACTTTGCGCTGCAGCAAGACGAGTTCGCATTGCTAATGGTCTCAATCCAAGATAATCTAACATTTCAACTCTTTGCTCATAATGATGCCAATTTGATGGTTCTAATCGAATAGCTCTATCAAAACACATCGCCGCTTCTTCATACATCAAAAGCCTTTTTGATTCTTCTCCCCAATGTACCCAATCAGAAATTGGAGTTCTTGGGTCAAGATAAGATGATAACAGACCAAATCTGAAAATCAAAAAGTTTTCAATAAATACACATTGAAAAATGATCACTTACTGTAGTGCTTTAGCTTGATCTCCTTTTTGTTCATAAATAAGCGAAACTTGTTGATATGCCATCGCATTTTTTGGATCCAATTTGATAACTTCCATAAGTACAACAAGTGCATCATCGATTTTTCCGCGAGCAAATAGAACATTTGCCTGACCCAATAATCCATCCATACGTTTCGTTTTTCCACGATCGTAGATTGGTTTGTTGCTATAAAATTAGCAATTTTAAAAATCTCGAGAAATTTTTTATATTTAGGTTTTCAACTGGTTTTTTGGAGATTTCAAGATGACATATTCAATTGTTTCTCATAAAAATATGATGCAATTCAGAAAACTCCCAATTAGACTAACCTTGCTGATGCTTCATTTTGTCCATCTCCATTATCTTCTCCATCATAACAAGACCGTTTTTGAGCAGGTTCTTCCGGTGAATTTTGTTGTGAATTCATGAATTGTTGTTGCAATGCTTCTGACAAACTCATCATCATTCCATTTCCAAGTTGTCCATCATCAGGAGATGTTGGAAAAATCAATACCAGTCATAATTTGATCCATAATAACACGAGCTTCCGGTGGTAATGCTTGCATTCTTTCAGTCACTCTTATATTATTCTCAACAGTTGAACGTTCGGGAACATCCAAGGCAGGCGATTCGTCAGCGGATTCTTCTTGTATGTCAATCTCTTCCACTTCTTCCTCATCATCTTCTTCAGCATGTTTCCCTGCAATCAATGATTATTTCAAAAAATAAGCCAAGTAAAAAAATAAATGAGTAAAACTTACTGCTATTTTTCTCATGTAGTTCTTCTTCCAGAGTTTTTCCTCCTGTCAATCTCATAAATTCATCATAACCCATCTCATTTCTCATAAATTTATTCATCGCTTTCAATATTTCATCATCTTCTTGATCGGGTTTCACTGATTTCAATTCTTGAAGATGTCGATTCGCATCAACACCTTCAATAATTCCATTCATATCATCCTGATCTTCATCTTCATCAATATAATCTGCAGAAGTTGACGGTAGATCCATCTGAAAAATTGTTTTGGAACGAAAAATCCAGTAAACTCAATGAAAATATTTCAGCGATTCGAATTAATTCAAAACGCTTTTCTTTGCAGAAATATCAGGGAAAATCGAAACAAAAAAAACAATTTTTGATGAGATAATGAGTAACAAATGAAGAAAAAACAAGGTGTACAAAATAACAACAAATCAAATTAACAAATAAAAAAGCTCTTAAAACGATAAAAATGGAGTGGCACTTCTATTTCTGGCCATATTCGATTGGTAAACGAGTTGGTCCGGCAAATGGCTCAAATGGATCAAATGTATCAATTTGTGGTCCACGATTATGATATCCCCCACGTCGAGGTCCTCCGCTGCCACCACCCCCTCTTCCACGTTTCCAGTTGTTGGAATTGTCATAACTGCCACCGCCGCTGCCGCCGCCATGGTGTGGGCGTTTCTGAAAAATTAATTTTAGATGTGACGATTTGAAAAAAAAAATTTTGAATACGAATTCTCAGTAGGCAAAATTTGAATCGGTAGAAGCATCTTACAATTTTTATTTTTTTTTTTCGAAACTTTTCTAAAAATCTGTCACTCTTTATCGAACCCAACGAGATCCCAAATATCTAGACTTTTAATTTCAACTTACTCCTCGATTCATTCCTCTTCCAGAACCCCTTCCAAATACTCTTCCACTATTCATTCCTCCTCTTCCATTTCCTCCATTTCCTCCAGCTCTATTCGAATATCTATCATTTTTTGCCAATCCTCCATATTTCGACGAAATTTGTTCCATTTCTTCATTCGTCAACAAATCCATATCCTTAAACTCATCATTCAAAGTAATAATAAATTTTGGATGATCTGCGATAACTCGATTTCTGGTATTCTCCAAGATTGTGCTATCTGCCAAACATCCATAGTATTTTTCTGGATTTCCATGAACTTCCATAAATACGTTGACATCATCTTGACCTCGCTCGATGAATTTAGAAAGTTTTTCTAAATCCAAATCGGTCTCCGAAACGATGCAACCGAATTTACGAGGTTTGAAGAATTGCTTGAGAATCTGAAAGTTATGGCATGTCTTTTGGGCTATGATCATTCCTAAAAATAAAAGGAAATGGCTTTTTTTTCCTGGAAAAATTCACGAAAACGTGATGACCGAGAAACACTCCATCCCAAGGCATTAATTGAAAAAAAAAACTGTAAAATAAATCAAAACTTACAGTAGATATCCTAATAGTTTCTGGAATATTATTGATAACTTTGACAAATTCATCAGTTGATCCATCTTCTAATTGTCGCTTGAAAACCAATTTTAATGTCCAGAAAATAGTGTCAGAGAATTGTTCATGTCTACTTTCATTTGAAGTTTCAGGAGTTTCATGTGAAAAGCCTAACCAGACATGGCGGAATCGAGCAGCATTCAAAAGATAACGCTCTGTTCCAGAATTTGTGTTATATCTCAAATCGCTCTCTGCTTCAGGCACAACTTCATTTGCAGTTGTTGTAGCGGTTTCAGCACCAAGTCCAATTTTTTCTTTCAAATTATGCATGAACTTTTGATCATCGATAGATTTGTTATCATCATATTGCGATAATTTTTCAACTTTAGTGAATGCTTGCCGAACGCCATCACACTAAAACAATAATTTTTACTGCATCTAGAAAGAAGAAATACTCACATCAAGTTCAAGTTTATGCTTTTTCGAACAATCCAATGAGCAAGTTCTTATATCGCATCTTGGGCATCTATATTTGTGCTCAACCTTTTTACAAACTTTACACAACTTTGGATCAATTTCTGGCTCGTTTTTTCGATCTTCCTCCACTTTTTTCACATAATTATTGATAAGTTCTTCAGTGGGTTCGTCATCGGATGATGGATAATCAATAGTTACTAAAATCGTATGTGTAAAATTGTATATTTTAGTCAAAAATAAACTTACATGTATTAGGATCTGGATGTGCTGTCATCTCTTCTGGCGCTTCATCTTCATCATCTGTTATCTCACCATCTTCAGTGTCATTCTCACAAATAACTAGATTTTTCTCAGACTCGTCCATTCTACGAAAATATGTAAATTTTGGGGGAACTTGCAAAAAACCAAACAAAAAAAAAAGAAAAGAAAAATAAACGCGGACTAGTTTTCCACCGTTTTCTAGGCCACGTCCCCAAAAAATGAGGAAATTTGAAAATGTGCGTATCTATAATATTTACGTGAACTCTCTGATCGATTTAAAATGCTTGAAAAAATGAAAACGCCATTATTTTTTGAATAGAAATGGCTAATAACCAGAAAGAACTTATCAAAGCTCAAAATGGTACCTATGAGGTTACAAAAGCGATTGCAACTGGAACATTCGGCTCAATTTATAAAGCCAGGAGAGAATCTGATGGAAAATATTTTGTTATAAAATGTGAATCATTGAAAATGAAAAACTCGTTATTACGACAAGCATCAATGGTATTAGCATCACTTCATTATCCTTCACCACATTTTGTGACAATGGAAGAGAGGGGTACTGTACCAATGCGATTCTTATTCGTTGTTATGCCTTTATATGGTGATAATCTAAGCGAACTTATGTTAACTAGTTGTGCAACTAAAAAATTTAGTATTTCTTCTGGATTGCATTTGGCAGAACAAGCACTTTCAGCGATCAGAGATTTACACAGAGTAAGTAGAAAAAATATAAAGAAAATGTATTTGATGACCAATATTTTCAGAATGGTTTTATTCATCGAGATATTAAACCAACTCATTTTTGCATTGGATTAGAAGACAATGATACTCTTCATCACTTATATTTGATTGATTTTGGATTGTGTAAACGTCCAAGGTATAAAAAAGGTGAAGCTGAAGCTGAAGAACAAATCCGTAAAAATGCGATTCTTTATCGTGGAGTTGTACGATATGCAAGTCTAAATGCACATACAAATAAAGAACTCGGATATCGTGATGATATGGAATCTTGGTGGTATATGGTACTTGAATTCTTCCTTGGTAATCTTCCATGGGGAATGTTATCAAAACAATCAGAAAAAGATGTGGTTAATTTGAAGAACAGCATGTCTGAAGCCGCTGTCAAACCAATCTGGAAAATTGCGCCACAAGCAATCTCAATATTTTTCGAATTTTTGCGAATGATTCGAGCAACTCCGGATATCGCAGATTTTGTTGAATATGATAAAATCGCTGAAGGTTTGCGAGCCATTTTTGAGATCACTAAAACAAATCAAGCCGAACCACCAGATTGGGATTGTATGTCGGATTATAAAGGACCAGCATATCAACCTCTTCCAAGTAAGTTTCTGAATTTTTTTGATTCAGTGTAAAGTTTTTTTTCAGTGATTCAAGCACCAGAAGTTGGTATGAAAGAACAAGAGTTTACACAAGGAGAAGGACATATAAAAGAAGGAAAGCCTGATGTGAAAGATAGTAAGGAAGAAGATAAAAAGAAGAAAAAGAAGGGAAAGAAAAATAAGAAAAAGAAAAGTAATGAATAAAGTTTTAGATTTTTCTGAAAATAATTAGACTAACATGAAATATTAGGCGCATTTATTTCAAAATTTTGTAAATCAAAAGTTTTTCGAGTTAAAGCTGTAAAATGTGGTCACAGAAATTTCTTTCTTTCAAAATTAAAAAAAATCAAAAAAATGTTGCAAACACGATGAAAATCTACAGTAATCAAAATTTTTATTTCCGGAAAATGTCATATTATTTTCCAAATATTCCGTGAGTTTGAGTAAAACATTTTGTAGATCAACAATTTTTCGAGTTCATGTACTCATAAAATCTATACGCCGTAAACCGGAAATTAATCGAAGCTATAAATGTTCCAAAAATGTTGTAGATCATAATTTAGAGTTATTGTAACTCAAATAAATGAATACAAAATATTTTTTTTTGAAATTAATTATCTGAATAAAAATAATTTTCTAACGTGACCCAAATTCAATTTCCAAATCATCGTCCCTCTTTTCTGAAAATTCCTCCATTTTAATTTTTGATCACGATGGGTTTGTTACTAGGAATTATTGCCGAAGCGCGTTCCCATTATAATAAAGAGAAACATTCATGGATTAACTATTGTAATATGAATCAATATGTCTACTTTGATATTGGCTATGAAACTGGTGTTCCAATTGGTCGTATTGTTATAAAAGTCAATGAGAAATATAGCAAATCAGTAACAGAGGTTTTTATTCGGTTAGCAAGAGGTGATTTCTATCATCCGGGATATGGAAAACTATTGAAATATGAGAAAACTTCATTGCATTGTGTTTCAAAATCGAAAAATTTAGTGATGGGCGGTGATTGTTTGTATGAAAATGGAAGTTTGGGATCAGCCCCAGTTAAAAGTGGAATTTGGCAAGAATCAGAGATCACATCAAATGTTGATGAAACGTGAGTAGAATATTTGATATATTTATGGTAAATTGTTTTTTAGGCGAGGAAAAGTAGTTTTCCTATCTGCTGATTATGATCCAAATATCTTCACATCAATATTCTACATTTTGCTCGAAAAATCTGGAGGCGAAAGTAGTGTTGATGGTTGTGTAGTTGGTGAAGTTATTCAAGGAATTGATATTCTGGATGAAATTGTAGATCAATATGGAACAAATCATGGAAAACCCACGAAAAATCTGATACTTCATAATTGTGGACATCTTTGAACAAATCAAATTTGAAAATGAAAATAAAAACATTTTTCAAAAGTCAATATATTTATTTTTTATTATTTTGGAACAGTTTTGAAATAGAATTGATCACCTTGTTTCAAGCACATATGAACATAATCCCCTCGCGTATAATTTGTATTTATACCAATTGGTCCAACATTTTCAATATGGCATCCGATTATGTTTCCGATTCCATAAGATTCGCAGCGTCGAACAAAGTTTCCTTCATTCCAAGTGTCATCTGAAATTATTTTCGAAAAAAAAATTATGACAGCAAACATGCTCCATAGAAGAATGACATTACTTTTCAAGTATTTGAAAAAAAAAACATTTGTTCACTGGAACAAGAACAACAACCCACTGATGTTTTTCGTTTCTCCCGAAGATGTTTGACATTTTGCTTCTTTCGCTGGTCTCATAATAACATTGTCCCCAACAATCACACATTCCATAACATAACCAGCTGCGATTCGTCTTTGTTGTCCCAATGGAATCTCAACACCGTCTTTTGAGAGACAGCTGACAAGAGAAGATTTGCCATACGGTTCGCAACGAACTTTGAAAAGACCCTCAATCCAAATTTCTCCGACATTATAAATTTTTCTACATTTTGCAGTTTTGCCTGGGGTTGTTTTCAATGAGACATCTCCATTTGTGCATTCATAAATGAGTTCGCCTTCCTCAACACTTCTTCCAATTGGGATTTCAATTCCAGCAGGAGTTATACAGGATAAAACTTGATGTTCTGTTGTGAGATTTGGATATGTGACACATTTTACGCGGAATGCATCTTGCTTGATCTAAAATCTACTTTCTACTGAATGACACTCAAAATTATTAACTAACAAAAGTTTCTCCATGTTTATAAGTTTTTCCTTCGTGTCCGCAAAGTGGAACTACGTTAGATTTCTGAAAATAATAATTAAGGATCAATAAAAAAAACAGAACACTTCAAACATGCAATTTTTGTTGAGTAACAAATTCTGAGAAAAGCTTTATTCGCACAGCGTACAGTAAGTAATTAAAGCAGAATTAGTTGTTTGAGATAAAAATAAACACGGGGAGAATTCTTAGGCTGCCTTTTGTTTTCCGAATGTCTTGAAACTGTATTTATCGCCATCCTTGACACAACTGTGAACAAAATCACCAACAGTCACATTTTGATTGATTGGGATTGTTTCAGTAACACCTTCGGCCTAAATAATCTGATTGTTCGAAAAAAAGAGAGGGAGTTAGGGTAACATACAGAGCAACCCACAATCTTGGCAATTCCATAATCTCCACATTTACGAACAAAGTTACCCTCTTTGTATTCTTCTCCTGCAAAAACAAATTGTTGGCAATAAAGTTGTTCTCAAACAACGTGACTTTTGCGAAAGAAAAATGCGGGCAAACAAAAATGATGACTGTATAAAAATCCTCCCATTTTTTCGAGTAAAAATGCATTTCATTTTGATGTTTCTATTTGGAGGTTTAGTGAGGAAGTGAGTTTCTTTTTTGGATTTTTTGGGAAAGATTTTATTGAATTCTGTCGAGGTTATTTCTAGGGTTCCTTTGAGACTTGTAAGTTCCAAAAATCAACCGGGAAATTTATAAATTGTTAAAATTTGAAGCGAAAAATTCAGAAGGTCATTTTAATTTTCAAACCTAACTAGTTTTCCAACTCACCATTCTTTTTCTTGGTTCCATCTTTAGCTTCACATTCATAAGAACTTGGTTCATTAGCAGCGCTCATCGAAACAGTTCCATTAGCATGTTGTTCACATTTCATCTCAATAGCTCCAACCTTTCCAGTTTTTCCACTCTCAATCTCAACACCATCAGCTGTAACACAATGGGTGAATTTAGTGACACCTCCTTCAGCACATGTGAATTTGAATGATTTTTCGGTCCAAGTTTCTCCGGATTTGTGTCCTCCTTGACAATCGGCTTTGGTTCCGCGCGATTCTTTGAGAACAACTTGTCCATTTTCGTTTTTGATACATTCGTGAACTTTTTGACCATCATCACTTTTTTCGCCAACATTGACTTTTTCACCACCTGGAGTTACGCAACCAACAATTTCTGTCTTCCATGATCCGTTATCTTCAGTAAGACATTTGATTTGGAAAGCATTTTGAACGGTCTAAAACTTTTCTTATGATTACAAATTTGTTTATAAAACTTACGATAACTTCATCATTACTCAATTCTTTTCCATCGTAGGTACATTTGGTATCATTAGCAAGAGCAAAACCAATCAAAAGGAATGCCAAAATTACTTTCATTTTTGTTCTGAAATGTTTGTTTTGGCTTGAATTTTTCACTATGGTTAAATAAAAAAGAAGAGCAACAAAAAACAGCGACTGATGTTTTTGAAGTCGCTTTATACTCTTTCCGAGCTCATTAATCAAAAAACGGCAGCACATGCGATATAACAACACAAAAAAACGAAAAGAAGAAGATAACAACACGAAAAACCTTATACTTTTTGTAGAAAAGTTTTTTTCAAGGTGACAAGGAGTTTTGGTTTTGGTTTTGCAGATGGTTTGGGAGTGGAGACCGATCACAACAGGGAGGATTCAAGTAGCAAATGATCGATGAGTAAATTGTTTCAAAAATTTTTTTGGAAAGAGGTCAATTGGTTTTGAGATTTTTGATTTTTTGGATAGCATGAGTGAGAAAAACATTTGTTGGTAGATGATTAAGTCTTGTCACTCTAAACTGAAATACTTGTGGGCTGGCATTACTTTCAACAAGAAATGAGAAGATTTTTACATGAATTGAATAGTTTGGATGATGGACGTTTTTGAGAATTCCGAGAATAGATTTGTGTTTCTCTGAACTTTCAAAACTTTTCGAGTTTCATGTTTTGTTCTGAATCATATCCGAAAAAAATGGATAAGCTCTCGAAATTTTTTAATTGGTTCAACTTATTCGATTTTTTTCAAAATATACCATTTCATGAAACGTACAAATTCGTCTAATTCGAATTGCTTATAATCCAATTATTATTTTCTGTGACGTCAAAAGTTTTGCATGAAAAGAAAAAATTGAATTATCGAGGCTCCAAACTTTTTCATTTCAACTTTTTTCCAAAAATGAAACATAATTATTCACACGTGATACTTTATTCAATTTTCCAATTTTCGCAACGTCACTGATTTCGAAACTTCAATCATACGATCACCAGTGTTCCTTCGTATAATCAACAAAAATGTCTCTATTACAACAACGAAAAAACTCGAACAGCTGTTTTTGTTTTCAATGGCTGAAATTCGATGAAAACAAAAAAAAAGATAAAGTTTATAACGATTTTATTTCGGAAAAAATTCCAATCAATTTACTCGGGAATATACTCGAATTGATCTTTTGAAATCCAATCTTTGATAATTTGAAAATCAATATCATTTCGAGCACGGCAAATTGATAGGTCGTAATTGTTTGAGAACATGCCTGAAAATTCGAAATACCGAATCGGATATTTTGTAGATTTTGTTGATTCATCTAAAACTCAGGAGAGAAAGATAGGCTTACAGAAGTTCCATGTGGTTCGAACACCCTGTTTTGCATATTTTTCACATTCCAAATTTCGCTCATCACAATCATCACGGTTCAATTTTACCACACATTTTTGTTTGTAAGCAGCACAAATGTCTTTCTGAAAACAAAAATTCGAAAATTTTCATTCTAAAAACACCCTGGCAATAAACTTACGATTGGATGATCTGGCGGTGGTGGCATTGAAAATGCAAAGCCCAGAAATACCACAAAGAAAATCACCACATATCTATTCAACACCATGATAAAAGATAATCTGAAAAAATGACCAGCCTAGGAAAAAAACACAACGAAAATAAAAGAATATTGTTGTGTAAAAATATAACAAATTTTTATACACATTAGTCTCTCTGCGTCTCTCAATCTTTTACGATTTTTGCTGTCACGAAAAATAAGAAAATAATAATCACTTTAAGAATAAGAAACAAAATAATAATAACAACAACAAAACAACAAAACATAGAAGGAAATTTGATCAAAGAAAAAAAACGATGTATGGATGGAAAAACAGGATTCGAGTGCGATTTTTTGTGGGTCAAGAAACATTTTCCGAAGGAAGACCGGGGGTATCCAGTTTTATTTTTTTCAAAAATATATGAAGAAAGTTGATAACTGGTTTGGAAAATTTGGATTTTGACCACACACAATGTGTCAATAATTTTTTGTCGTTTGAATTGTGATGGGGAAAATCTGAAGAAACTTATGTTAGTCATTGAAGATTTTTCAATTCACAGTGTCTCATTAGATGCTTGTAAAACCCATATTATTATTATGGCTGTCTGGAATATCAACTATTATTTTTAACATTTCTATGTATTAATGATATATTTCAAATATATCGAGATACTGTAGCTGAAACATACCGTTTCTTTTTTATTATGAATTTATATTCCTAAATTTTACCTAAAAATATAATTTTTTTATTCACACAAATTTTCTTTGCGGTTGTCACCGTTTTCCCAAAAAAAAAAAGAGTTTCAAAATGTTATTTTGGAAAAAACGTAGATCAAACTACATAAATACTTACTTTTCTCTGTCCATTTATTGTGTTCATGTTTTTGTTTGTTTTCTGATTCTCTCACCAGTTTAACTCTCTCTGCCTTTTTCTCTCTATTTTTATTTTATTCTTATTAAGTTTTTGAACACCCATTTTTTCTTTGAATTTTTTTCAATATAAAAATTTCTTGAACTGACGAAATGATAATGCAAATTTCGTTATTGATAAAGAAAAATGCTGATGAGTCTTTGCCATTTTTTCTCATTGATTTTTCTAATTTTCCGATTCTCGATGGTGTCTTCAACAACAGTTCCAATTATAACTGCACAATATGCGGTGACAAATGCTGCGACATTGAAATTTATTGATTCGGAATTTTCGCCGAGCGATTCACCGGTTAGATATACTTATATTTAGAAATTTTGAACAAAATCATTTTTCCAGATTGAGCATATTCCGGGCTCTGCAACTTTCACATTTGATAAAGGATTCTTTGGTTCTCAATACATCAAATTTGACTTGTATGATCCAGAAAACTTCCAAAAATATATTCGACTTTTGGGAGTGAAAAACAGCGATCAAATTGTGATTTATAGTCGTGGACCAGCGGCTGGAAATATGTATTCATCAAGAGCATTTTGGACATTGAAGGTAAGAAAATTTGAAAATGAAAAAAAAAACAGGGAAGTCCAATAAAAAATTTTAGCGTGAAAATTCAAAAAATTATTCATTTATAGGTTTATGGATTTGAAAATGTGAGTGTTTTGGATGGTGGAATTGACGCTTGGAAATCAGCGGGTGGAAAAACATCCACAGATCCGGAAACTTTTTCACTTGGAGATTTTGATGCGAAACCATTCGATAAATCGATTCTGATCAATTTCGAAGAGATTCCATTCAATAATTTGAGCTCAATCAATTATTTGGATGTTCGAACAACTGCACAATTCACCGGGGAAGAATCGCTATCAAAAATGTTCCCAGGCACAAGTTAGTTTGAAAATATAAAAACAATAATACTAACAGAAATTAACAACACATTTTTTGTTCCAGAAGCTACTGGATCTCATGTTCCTGGCGCAATCAGCTTCCCAATGGGTAATTTGATAAGCTCAGCTGGTTTTAAATCTCAGGCCGAAGTTGATCAACTTTTTAACAATTTGAAGTTGGATAAATCCAAACTTTTGGTGGTTTCCTGCAACACTGGAATTCAAGCATCTGTTGTTCATACAGCATTACGAAGAAGTGGAGTTGTGGCAAAAGTTTATAATGTGAGTTGAAAAAAAAACGGTGAATTATTTCATAAAGTATATTTTTCAGGGAAGTATGGCTGAATTGGCATACCATGCACCAGAACTTGTCACTGCTACTGGATCATAATTTGATTTTGAACAAAACATTGAAGATGAAGAATTCAGGGTATTTTCATTTGTGAATTTCAGAAAAAATTTCAGAATCTTTAGAAAATAGGTTACTGTAGTTTTCTCTCGGATTTATCATGGTTACTATTGTTACTATATATTTTGTTCAGTTTCCACAAGAATATCATTTTATTCTAAAATTTGTGACACAATAATCACATAAATGGTGAGAGGAACCTTGACCACACATAGTTACATAGTATGTCGTCTCTCAATTTCACGCACTCTCTCACTTTCCTTTTATCTAATTTTTTTGTTGTTGCCCATTTATTGTCGAGAATGTGCTGCATATTTGCCGTACTTCTCTTATTTCCTATTTTCAATGTGAATTCTATTGGAACGAATTATAGTTGTTCATTGGAATCTGGGTTAGTTCTTATTTTTCCTAAAATTTTATAAATTGAAAATGTTGGTTTTTGTAGAGAAATATTCAATGACCAGGCAGATTTTGGATATTTGGCCCCACGACTTCCAATTCATAAAATTTGCCAAGGAAACTCTGAACTCGTATGTTCAGATGAGCTCACTTTTTGCACCGGAAAAAATATATTTTTCGATTTTTCAAACCTGAAAATCTCACAAAAATCTGCAAGATATCGAGATGATGTGATTGGCCCAGGAAATGTTGGAGGATTTTGTAATGAAAGTTTTGACAAAAACTTATTGGATGGAAATTTGAATTATCCGGGATATTTGACAAGCTGGTGAGTTTGATAAACAAGGTTTTTTTTCTAAAAAAAATTTTTTTTTAGGTCTGATGAGTTGAAACATTTTGTGAGCGTGGAAAATGCAATGGAAAATTGTGATGTGATTTTTGAAAAGCCAACAATTTTAATGAAACTTGATGCAGCAAATAATATGTATCATCATTTTTGTGATTTCATTAATCTCTATGCGTCGCTTCACATAAATCAAAGTTTTTCGCAAGATGGTAACGTTATTTGGTGGGATACGGTAGGTGGTTTTGAAAAATCGCTTTCCAAACAAACCAAAAATAATCAAACATTTTTTTTCAGCACCCCGAAGGATATTTGGATCAAATGTTTGGCATAACTTGGAAAGCATTCAGCAATAACACACCTATTGAACTCAAGTCCTTAGACCAGAAAAAAGTATGTTTCAAAAATGTGATGCTCCCACTTTTGGCTCGCCAAAGAGATGGTTTATTCTACAATTCACCAATTGTTCCCGAATGTTCAAAATCTGAACTTTTCTCGAATTTCTCGGATTTTATTTTGGATCGACTTCTAATTCCAAAACATCAAGCAGAGCTCGAAAAAGTTAGAATTGTTATTTTGTCAAGATCAACGAGTTATAGAAGAATTTTAAATATCAGAGAGGTTAGTTTTTCAAAAATTTTATTTAAAAAATAAGTGAAGCCAAAATCAAGAAAGACGCGAAAATAAAAACAAAGAAATAAGTTAGTTATGTCTGGAACCTCCGGTTTGTACACCAACTGATGCATTATCAGCATCATCATCGGATAAATCACGGATTTGTCGAAGTTCAATAGGAACCAAGATTTTCTGATGTCCCAATTGAGGTTCACTCAAAAAATATCCATTTACGATCTGATCAGTGGATGAGATTTGTTTTCGTAAGATGAAAAATAAGAGGCCGGTGGCGATCACTGAAAATTTGAAAGGTTTTGAAACTGGAGCTTAGCAAAAAAAATAATTTTGAAACATACTGTGTATTGGCGCAAAAATTAGTTGACAAGAATACATAGCAATTCGAGTGCTTGTCACTATCCGATTGTCATTAGCACCAACTTTCTCGAGGTACTGAAAAGAAGATTTGAATTTTTTGAATCGAAAACAAAACTCACTTTCTCCTCGTCACTAATTAGCAAAGCTGTCCAGAAAAATAAACCAGCACATTCGATGAATGAAAAAGCAACAGCTATCAGACTGGCAAACTGAAACTTTTCTTTTGTTTTTATTTTTCGAAATGATGTTTCTCACCAGCCAAGCTCTTGTTGGTCGACATCTAGTGAATACCAGAACTATCAAAGTGTTTAAAATTAATAAAAATGAAATGATGACTGTCCAAGGAAGTGGACCATCGTAAAACATTGCGATCATTGAGAACATCAGCTGAAATTGCCTTTTCGGATTTTAAAAATCAAAAAAATTCCAACTCACCAACTGCACTGCACTAGCAAAAGCTATCAAAGTGCAAATCAAAAGTGTTCTTGGATTTGGTGTTAGAATTTTTGAAGTCACCAATTGTTCAACATGATAAGAATTTGAAAAATTTGTCATTTTACTTGTTTCCATATTACGATGAATATGTTGATAAGTTGGATTAATTGCAATTCCACCGCTACTTGTTGCATTCGGATTGATATTGTAGGTTGTTCTGACTGTCACTACAAATTTTTGGAGTAGGATGGGAAATAAAATGTTGGAGGGTTTCAAGTTGGAAGTTTTCCAGATTATCAGAAAAATCAGTAACTTTTTTAAATCAATATTTCACTAGCATATTAAGTTTGTTGAAAATAGAGTTAGCTAAAATTTTAGTTTTTTTTAAATATATTTTTCTGAATTTTTGTGAAACACTATCCAAACCAGCACATCTGAACATCTACAAAGGGGTCTTTTTGAATTTTTCTTAAGCGAATCCCAATGTCTTTTGCTTGAAGAGCCTTACAATTAGAATCTTGGTTGGAAATTTTGTACTCAATTTTTAAAATAGTTTTTATTTGAAAAAATAAAATAACAAACCTGTTGATTTTGTTGTAACACTATCATTATCTGATTCACTTTTCCGATCATCAAATCCATAAGTATCCCGATAATAAACTTGTGGCGGAAAGTTTGGCATATTCTATTTGAAAAAAAAGTATAAAACGTAGAAAAATCGATTTTTATGTCGATTTGAAAAATGAGAAGTCACCTGTTGCTCAATTCAAAATATCTCATGTGTTCCAAAAATTTTATATCTCTGTCTAATAAAAAATTTATTAGATTTTTTACAAATATTTTAGAAGAAGATTTTTTTATTGAAAAAATTTTTGAATTGAATTAATTGAAATTAAAAATAAGAAATAAGCAAACCTTGGTTTGATCCAATCGAAAAGGCACCGGAGCAGACATTATTTTTATTATGATTCAAAATGTTTTTTGAATGAGCTTCTTCTCATCCACAACATGTGTAATATATCAATCAATCGATCTCTACGGAAAAACAGAAGGGATTTTTTTTTGAAAATGGGATGGGAAAATTATTTCATTAATTTTTTTCGAAATAAAAAAAAAAAATTTGAAAAAACATTTTGCAGCTACTCCGTGCAGCTGGACAATTGAAAAATGTCAGTGTCAAAGTGGTCGATTATAATCAGTAAGATTTCAAAAAGATTTTCGGAAATATCTAAATAAAGAAGTGTTTTTCCAGTAAAATTTCATTCATCAATCAGTTGAATACCACCTCAAAAGCTGATATTTTCATCGGAATGCATGGCGCCGGTTTAACACATTTGCTTTTTCTTCCACCGTGGGCTGCAGTTTTCGAATTGTTTGTTTTCTATCAATTAATATTTTGTAAAGAAAATAAGGAATTTTGTAGGTACAATTGTGATGACGTTGCATGTTATTCAGATTTGGCGCGACTCAAAGGTGTCAAGTATTTCACATGGAATCCGGAAAAAGTTTGTTTTTCAGCACTTATCCACGAAATTTTTTAGTTTCAAAATTTTGCATTTTAGGTCCATCTAATAAGTGCAGATTCTGAAGGACGTCATCCTGGAAATGGAGAAAAACACAAAAAATTTGCCAACTACAATTTCGATATACCGGAATTTACTAGAATTCTCAAAGAGGTATTTTACCTGAAGTTTTTCAAACTTTTTTGTTAAATTTCAGATGATAACGTATGTTCGTCGGAATCCGGAATTTCAACATTCTCGACGAATTCTGAAACGTCATCTTCGATCAAAACAGAAAGAGCTTTAAAAATAACCAACATAACTTTATTTATTTTTTTACGGGTACAGTAGTTCTTTTAGTGTATTGAATAAAAATGCAATTGAATATGTGATATTTGCTAAAAACAATTCAATGACGCATAAAAAATTAGCACCTGCTTTGCGCCAGAAGTTTTTTATGTTAACTTCATTTTCTTTGTTGTTTTTTTGTTTCAAATAACAAGTCTGATTGATTTTGTGAACCTTTCCTTCTATGTTTTTTGAGAGGAAAAAACATTTTTGAGACTAATAATTACATAGAAAAAATGTTGGTTTTATAGAGAAATGCTAATTATTTTTTGGTTTTATTATTTTGAAAATTAATTGAAATTTAGACGTAAAACTAACAAAAAATATGAGTTTTAGAAAATGCCACGGAAATTAAGAATCACGAGGATTTCAAATTTCCAGGTTGTCAAAACGAGTGAATTTCGGCTGCGAAGATTTTGGCGCAGAACTTTATGATTTTCGAATTTGAGTGTTTTTTTTTTGGAATTTCGTAGCAAATCAAATCTCTGACGTCAAGGGTTCTACTATTTGTTTGTTCTAAATTGATATATTTCCGACAACTCTTCTAGATACATATAATTGTTTAACAACTTCCTGCTTCTGCTAACATTTGTTTGAATGGTTCTGATTTTGAATCCTAATGAACATTCATTAACATTTCAGAAACTTCAAACATCAATGTTCAAACTGTTTTCCCAAAAAAAAAACGAAAGATTTTCAGCCGCCCATTTTCAGTCTCTCCTTCTTTTCCTCTCTTGTTTTTTGTTCGAGCACATTATTTTCATCTAATTACATATATCTCGTTGTCTCCAATTTATAACTGAACAATTTTCAGAAATGGAATATTGGTATGAGATTCTAGCAATTATCAGTTGGATTCTATCAACTTTTCTCATCATATTCTTCCGGAAATTTTACAAATCATGCTCCAGAATAATCGCATTTTTCACGCTGAAAATTCTGATTGATTGGTTTATTTTCGAAGGAATCGTCAAGTTTCCAGGTGATGGAGATAGTTTCAAATGTCGAATTATGGCTGATTGTGTTTATTTGATGTTCACAAATATTATTTACATTCAAGTTTTCTTCTCTGATTATAAATTGGATCCCGCATTTTTTGGTATCTCGTTGGCTTTAACAATTATGTCAGCAATTATTGGAATATTTTTCACAATGCAAAGTGATTGGGATAAAACTTCTCTTTGTTTAGTTCCTTTGATAGAACATGGTATATCTATGTATTTATTTGTTGAGAAAACGATTTCTCTTTTCAAATCTGATTTTTATACTGGATATTTTAAAGTTCTCCTTTTGGTGTCAATAATTATTAAAATTATTGGTAATAACATTTTGCGTTGTTCATATTTTTACATTTTTCAATACGATTTCCTATTTTATATTTCTCAAATAGTTTTGAACATTTTTCTTGTATTTTTCTTCATGTTTTATCGTCGGATTAATGTGACACATTTCAATTTATTTTCTGTTTCAAACAAATCTCGAAGTATGGAGAAACGATTAAGTATAACTTCAAGAGAAACTAATTATACATTTCAAAATGCTGCTGTTGAATTAATGTTTCCGGCAGACAATGAATTGAATACAATTAGCGAGTGCAGTTCAATCAATAGCAATTTATCATTAGATATGCAGAATACGACTACGGTAATGGCCTGCAGAAAACATAATTCTGATTAGAGTAATCTGTTTTTTTACAGCCAAGAGACATGAAAGTGTATACTGTATCAGAAGAAGTTCAAAAGAAGAAATCTTCAAGATTATCAAAAATCTCAAGGAATCTCAACAAAGTAGGATCAGAAGATACAACATCAAATAGATCATCAAATAGAGTTTGAAATATTTCATTTTCTGTATTTAAAAACTATAAACATTTTAAGAATCCCGGAATATTTGTGATTTGCAAAACCTGTTTTGCATTCATATCATAATCAGTGACTGTTGCCTCATCAAACATAAAATATGCATCAGTGAATTCTTGAGTTTTCTCAATTCCTGCGCGGAAATCTTCAGGAAGGTTAGGGAAATAACGGTTTTTATCATTCAAAAAAGATGGAGCATTTTGAGCAACATTGTAGGTGGCAAAAACATTTCCCTGAAATTATTTTGAATTGATTTCGCTGATTTTTCTGATTATGAGTGGAAACTGACTGAGAGAAGAACAACACTTCCATTATTCATTGGGAACGCGCCTTGTGGGTAGAAGAGCACTCGATCGTGTAATTCCTTTGGATAACCTCGAGCTTCTCTGAAAAGTGAAATATTATTTTTTTTTCAAAGAAGTAGAAAAACCAATTTTTAAACTAACTGGAATTGAACACCATCATATTCATAACCATAAATTGTTCGGTCAACAAAGAGCAAAATTAGATTTCCTGAAGTGACTGTTGCATTCACAAACTGTGGTCCACGTGGGAAAACCGAGCTGATCAGGTTTCCTTCATCAGCAAATCTTCGATTATTGAGACGATAGACTTTGTTTTCACGGAACAGGAACCATTCTTGATCATTGACTGGAAAATTGTACTTTTTTCAGATTTCGGTACTTAACTTATTGGGATACTGTGATTCACAAAAAAGCATCACTTTTCTAATCATCTTATTTTATTTCTACCCTAGAAAATGCCTAGAAAAATACTGCAATTTCAAAAAACTGTTTTCTCGAACCCTTGACAATTCACATCGCTAATTATTTTTATTGAGAAAAGAATTCAAGTCTCACCAAAAAACAAATTCTGTACATGAAAAAATAGCAGACTAGGAAAAATTATAATTCTTTTGCAGTCGTTTGGATCAAAGTTTAGGCATTTCTCTTTACTACCTTTTTTCTAGAAAGGGCTGAACTTTTTTTAATTTCCGTTTTTCTCTGAACTTGTCAGAATTATGGGATCATAAACCACGTTTTAAATAACTTTTTTTTTATTTTCAAGTACTGTACTTTTCTAATCTCCACTTTTCCAACTACAGTATTTTGGCTACAGCTAGATCTTTCAACTGTTGTTTTTTCTAATCATAGTTCTATTCATGAAAACTATGTGATTCCAAAAAACAATTATTTGAAAGCCCTAGAGCTTATTTTATAATCAGAAAATAAAGAAGGGTTTTCGAAGAATTTAAAGATGCACTAATTGTCCCCAAAATCCCCAGAGTTATTTTCAATAATTGTTTTCCACATCCAACTCACTCGCAAAAACTGAATCCAACAATTTAGGGCATTTTGATTGGAAAGTGTCAAGAGTTGGTTGGGGAGCTTCTCCTGATCCAAAACCTGAAAAACAGATATTCGAAATAAGTAACCTTTTTCAAAATATTTCAATTAGCAAACCCCAGAAGAATGTGCAAACTTTGCTGAAAAACTCGAAAATCAACATTGCAAACCAAACCTGATTCGTCTTCTTCAATTGTATTGTTGTCTGTTTCAAAAGTAAAAACTAGAATTATTTGCAAACTAATAATTGAAAATAAGAGAAGGAATTTCAAGACGAACATGAGTTGACTGACGAAAAAAAATGGAATTTTTTGAAAAAAGAGCAAAACGACACCTGTGCCGGAAACAACAAAAATGATTGATTAGGTAAAAAAAGAATGAAGATTTTCAGAGCAAATCTAGTCATTCACCGGTCAGAAAAAATTAGTGAGTCATGAACATCAAGAAGGAGAAATAGAAGGCCAAACCACTTACTTACCAAGTAATTTTCGGATTGCAAGACGATCAACGATCGGAATCGCGTCGATTGTTGAAGATGAAATGACGATTGGTTTGAAGATTGGATGCATTATTGATCCACGATAGAAATTATGAGAAAGTCCGAGGATGTGACCAATTTCATGAAGAATTGTGTGATGAAGAGATAAATCGTACTGAAACAAAATATTTTGAGGATGAAATTTGAAGGGTCGAGTGAGAAAATTATATAAATTGGACTATCAAACCCGATGACCCAAAATTACCGGTGATTGTGAATTTAAAGACCATTCTTGATCAGCATCGAGAAATATAATACTACCTTTTGAATCGGTTGAACTTGCCGCGGCGACTGGAATTTTCAATATTGAATTTACAAAAAACAATCGTTGATTATCTAAAAAAAAACAATTACTCTTGAAACTTGTTTTTGGGGCTTGTGAAAATAGAACAGTGATATCTGAAGTTCCTGAAGTTTCCTTGAACTTGAGATTAGCTAAATCGCCCCATTTATTGAATGCTTGTTGGATAACAGTTTTAAGTGTGGATGTTGATGATTTCAATTTTGTTGGGACTTCGGTGAGTTTCCAGGTAAGCAATTTTTTCTTGAGGATTTCTGTTGGTTTGATGGCTGAAAAATGGAGTTGTTTGGAAAAGGGTGATGAAATTTTAGTTGGAATTTGATATCCAAACTTATTTATAGAAATAAGTTCAAGAATACAGTAGTTTTCGATTGTTGTCAGAAATATTAGGAAACCCGAAAAACTGATTTTTGTTTCAAAAAATGTACCCAATAAAAAAACGAAATCATAAATCGTTTTTTTTATTCATAAAAGGTCATGGATCATCAGAAAATTATAGATTATTAAAAACCACTTTTCTCAAAAATCATTTTTTTCTGACAAAAATGTTTTTTGAACAAAATTGTTACCTGGAATAGGTTGACCATTTGCCATATCACTTAAAGCACATCTCCATTCATCCATTTTTGCTTGAGTTGGAACATCTACCTTTCCAGAAGAATAATACAAAAATGCTGATTGGAAACGTCTAAAAAATTAATCATCATTCAAATCCTCAATTTTCACTAACTTTAATGCATCTTGAACTTGCGCATCAGTTGGCTCTTTTTCTTTTCCATTTGAAGTTTTGCTAATTCCAGTGATATATCCATATTTATACAAATATACTTTGGCATCATCCATCAATTGTTTCTGAATCACAGGTTCATTCAAATCTCCACTAGTTCCAGGAATTCCAGCATGGCAAAATTTCACAAAAATCAATATCGCAGAAAATATCAAAATCATTTCGACAGGAAGAAGAACGAGTTTTCAAAGTGATTCAAGTAGGTTAGACTGATATCATTTGGCGAGTGTCGATAAATGTTTTTTTTTTCATTTTATATTTGTCCAAATTGAAAACAAGAGAACAATGATCACTGAAATTTTTTATAAATGAATGACTAAACATGGAATTATGTTAGAAGAACCAGGAAAAACAAAAATATCTAAATTGTGATTGAAAAAAAGCCAAAAAAAATCACAGAAAAATGAATGTTTTATGGTCTGAAGTTCCTTGTGTTTCTGCAAACTGGAGGTCGATTATTTTCAAAACTGCACTTTCTCAAGAATTGGATTCCGACTATTCTTATTGGATAAAAGTTATATACTATCTTGATCTGATCTTTATAATTCCGGTAACTTTTTTTCTATCCCATTGTTTTTATTTTTTATCGAGTTTATCACTTTTTCACAAAAATGTTTCAATTATTTTATATTTTGTGATTTTTTGGTTGATGTTTTCATTGATACCCAGAATTTATATACTCTTATTACAATTGAAAATTTTGTTTGTGGGTGATTCTAATTTCGCTCTACTTATTTCTAGTTTCCTTATTTTCCAATTTTACGGGAACTCAATCGCTTGTATTCCAATTGTAGGTGTTGAAAGGTAAGATAAGTTTTTGGATTTTTGAATGTTTGAATATTTCTACACCAAAACCGTAATTTCTAGAACAATTGCCACATTTTTCTTCTACGACTACGAGAAAAATCAGCGGCTGTGGCTGAACTGTATATTTCTTCCTGCAATTTTCATAGTCGGCCAAATATTAGCAGTTCCCATCACTTTTTTAAATACTCCTCTTATTGTTCCCCTTGGTTTCACAACAACAGTCGTCGTATTCTCATCTATTTTTCTCAATGTTTTGTATATCTCAAACTATCGAAAACTTCAAAAAATTCGAAGGGAATCAATGTTATACACATTGAGCAAAAAATACCAACTTGAAGAAAATTTACGAGTCATGTGGGTGAGTTAAACGGGTTTAGAGAAATTTTTGAAAATCAAAAATTTTTTCTTTAGTTTTTACGATTTATGGGTATTTTATACTCTCTTGGTATAATTTTTTTATTTTGTATGTTTATCATTCCATGGGAAACTATTTTTCCATTTCGATTCGGCTCAATGTGCTCAATTTTCTATTTTTTCGATCCATTAATAACTTTGTGAGTTTCAAAAAAACATTCAGAGAATTAAATAATATTTTTTGATAGATGCGGAGCCTTGTTCCCAATTTATTGTTATATCACATTATTCTACGCAAAACATCCAGGATTTCTTCGAAAAATCAATAAAACTTCGAGAAGTCGTTCAAACACAATTGCGATATCTGATGAAACTAATTTTTATTTCAAACAATTGACCGAATCATGGAAATAATTTTAGTTGAAAATAGTTTTCATAATTTTCTTCGTTGGCGGGTGACATCATTGTCACTAGATGACAGAATGAAATGCGATTGTGATCTGTTAACTTCGCTCTCAAAAGTTTTAAATAAAATATAAATTATTAGTTTCACGCATTCTTGTCGTTACAAATGTCATGAACATTGTTCTGTTCTAAAATTTCAGCTGTTCTTTGTTTTTAGCAAGTTTTGTGACCTATGAAAAAGAAATATTCAAAATTTGAAAGTTTATTAGGCAAAGAAAACAACAAAAAAGTGATCAATTGCGAACCATATAAACACGTGTACTCCGTATTGGTTTTTCGGGATCAGCAAGTCTCATTAATCTTTGAACATTTCCATCGAAAAATAATAAAATATAAGGCATTGCTAATGTGTACTGTAAAAATATTGAACTTTGTTCTCCAAATTATTGGATTATTTTCAAACCAACCATATCTGAAGTGAATGTAACAACAGTATTACTGTAAGTGTGTCCATAGCTTTTAATTGGAGACAAAATAATAATAGTCAGAACTACTGTGAATATTAAATTTCCAGACATCAAAATCCCGTTTACAGTTGCAACAATTGTCATTTTTCTAGCCATAAATTCATTAATTTTCGAATTATTATTTGTTGCAACAATTTTCGATGTCCAAATTCCGGTAAGAAGTACCATTAGAAAATAGAACATTGCAAAAATCGGGTTAATCGAATAAGATATTGTTGCTAATTTTGTATTATAAATTTTGCGAAGAACCCCGTTTTCAGTTTCCATTCGAAGATAAAAATTTGAAAAAATATACCAAGGAGATAATACAACTAAAGAATATAAACATCCTCCGATTGGAACAAAGCAATAATATTTTTTCCAATATGTTTCAGACTTTGAATACATTGCTGTTAATAATCGATGGAGATATAATGAAAATCCAGTGATGTTTTGTAAATGGAAAAAGAATGTGCAAAAGAATCTAGAAGTTGCGAGAGCTCCTGGTATTCTAGATTCGATAAGGTAAAGATAATAAATTCCTAAGTCATCTTGGTGTAAACGAATTCCGATCCATGAGTTTAAATGGCAAATAATATTCTGTTTTGAAATAAAAAATTTTTTTCGTGTACTTGATGTAAATTTTACACTAACCAGTAACCCGCGCTATTCTTGAGAAACCACAAAAAAGCTCAATTTGAAAATAACCATCTAGATTTTTGATCAGATCAGAAAGTGTTGTTGATCTAGTTTTACAGATAATTATAAGGCTCTTTATTACTTTCAAACAAGATTTCTAATTATGAAGTTTCAACAAAATAGTCACAAGTAAATAATAGGTAATTCACACTTTACTGCACATTTTATTTGTTTGTTTGAAAGTCAGATGATTTTGGACATCACACTTCACAGTAGTTTAATGCCTTATTTTCTAGAAGTTTTGGTTTTTTGGAAACTATTTTTTATTTTTGAATTTTGGCATTTTATCTGGATCTGAACAGCTTTCAAACGATCAACTATTTCTCGTTTTTGACATTTATGAGTTTTACTAGTAGTAAAATTTTAGATAATTATAGTTCTCAAACCCGTTAGGTGGAGTTTCCAACTTCATCAACCTGTGATTAATTCAATTTCATAGATTTCTGATTAGCACGTTTTAAGAAAGAAAGTGACTAATGAGACATACTTTATTTTATTACTTTAAAATTTCTTTTGTACCCAAATTAATTGGATTTGGATTAATTCCTTGTTTTTTCTTTCACATAAAAAAAACAAATATGAGAAAAACAATTACTTTTATTTATTATCTACTTATTCGGTTCCTTCTACATTGAACTTTTCAAAAAAGAAATTCGTTATAATTCACCTGCTTCTATATTTTTTTAGAAAACATGTAAAATGTAAAAGTTTAAACTTACCACCAAAAGATCAATTTGTACTAATCGATAAAATGAGCAGCTGAACGATTTTGGATTGCATCCCAATATAAATATGAAGATAAACATTAGAAAAACAGATGGAACACCATAAACTAGCTGTGCAATACTCAAAATGTTGAGCATTTTTATTGGAGTATGGAACACTTGGAGTGAAAAAATGAATGAGAAAAGGGGCGTAACTTATTCACACGAGCAAATGTTCTTAGCTAGTTGTTTTCTTCATTCAGCAAAAAACATTGAATGGAATTGAAAATTTTATGAGATCGAATATGAATACCAGTTAATTATTTTTTGTTATTCGCTGTTCGGACAAACTCCAAAATTTGCTCATACAATTTTTTCTTTATATCCTGTGGAACATCCCTTCGGGCCATATCTTTTACTGCGTCAAATACTTCTTTTGTCGTCACATCATCGCCTGCTTTCTGCAATTAATTAGTCACAGTCATTCATTTATTTTTGGAAAAAAAACTAACACTCAAAAATTTCTTGACTTCATTTCTAACAGACGCCTCCCATGGGCTATTTTGCAGATCGGAAATTATTCTTCCTTTTATAAGTGTCGATTCGCCGCTGTCGTGGAATTCTAATTCGATTGATTCTGGACTTTTACGCATGATTAGATCATCAGACATTTTTTTGTACTGTAAGAATATAATTGTATTGTATATGACGAATAAGTACATAAATCTAGAATTATTTTTAGATAGAGAGAGGGGGCAAATGGGTGTGTTACATTTAGTTGAAAAATAACATTTCATATGAATTATGAATTATGGAGTGATTTTTGTATCATCTAGTGAGCAAAAAACCAGAGTAAACAACAAAACCAACTAGAAAAAATGAAAATAAAACAACGTGACACCACCAATCCCGTTGTAGCTTTACGATAAACAACAGGCAAGCGTAAATGTGGCGTCGTTTGTACTCCGCCAAATTTGAATTCGAACCGATGCGTGGCAAAATATGAGCTTTTTCTCAATTCTAGACGATCGACGAAGATATTTGCGTTACCCAAAAGAACTTTTTGAAAATCTAGAATCTAAATTCTACTCGAATCCACCAACACAAACTGAACATCATGTAAGTTTTCACCATTATTTTTATTTCTAATATTGTTCTTTTAGGATGGTTGGGTAACTGCACGATTTTCACTAGAAGAAGAGCATATTTTATTTTTGGGTGACGATCCAGGAAATATTGGAATTTACAATGTTGAAAAGTTGTACGATAACGCTGTCCCGATTGAAGAAAAGCAACTTCATTGTGAGTTTGCGCAAACTCGAACAAATTTGTTAAATTTTTTGGAAAAACCGCAATATTTTCAGTTTTCCCTGCTCACGATGGCGCAATAATGGATATAGTTGGAGTTCCAAATAAATCTTCTAGTATAGTATCGATTTCTGGTGATTGCACAATCAGATGTTGGGATTTGAACCAACACAACGATAACAGATCTTCAGATCTTTTTCAAGGTCACGAAGGATCTGTACGGTCTCTCAATTTTGCACCAGATGATTCAAATATATTTGTAAGTGGAGCGCGAGATGGTCAAGTCAAAATCTGGGATATGCGAGTATCCGCGGTTCGAAAAAATGATAAACTCAGTCGAAATTCAACAATTACTTATAAATCCGCTCATCCTTCTCAACAAGCTCCTCATGAAAAAGCGGCTACTCCAAAAAGTAAACAATCAAAACAAAAACCATCTGCAGGAGTATCAGTAACAAGTGTATTATTTTTGAATGATTTTACAATTGCCTCAGCTTCAAGTAATGCCGAAACAGGTATTCGAATATGGGATATTCGAAAACCAGGCGATTCTCATCCATGTCAAATATTAAAAATTCCTGTAACCTCATCTAGAAAAGCTGGTTTTGGTGTTACAAGTCTCGCGATCGATCGTTTTCGAAGCAGTCTTTTTGCATCTTGCACCAACTCAATTGTCTATGAATATTGTACACAAACAACAAGTTGCTCACCACTTCGAGCTTACAGTGGTGCAATTATTCGAGATTATTACACACAAATCGCATGTTCTCCTATCTCTGATACAATTGCTTGTGGAAGTGATGATAAACGAGCTGTGATTTGGGATGTTCAAGATCAATATGTTTATCGAAATGATATTTTTGGAGATGTCAACGAAGCGGAAAAACGACGAGCATTGTTACCAAAATGGTCATTAGAAGGACACGAGGGTCGAGTATCATGTGTTGGTTGGAGTGCAAATGCAAAATATTTTATGTCCCTTGATGATCGTGGTCTTCGAATATGGAATGAGGCAGAAAAATGCAAATGTTGTGATGATGTAAGAAAAAATGTTTTTTTTGATTATTTTCTATTTTTTCTCATTGCAGGACATTTCTGAAGATACACAAATGGTCGAAGAAAATCGAGGAATTCATCATGAATCAGCACAACCTTACAAAATGACGTGTTCTGATGACGCAATTTCAAAAATTGATAGCATGTGTCTAGCGCCAAGACCTCGAGCAAATTCCACAATTTATCAATCACCTCAAAAACCACGTGTCTCAAAAAGACCACTCAACACAAGCCCTTTCAAATTATCACCACAAGCCAAGATTTGTAAAGTCTCAAGTTCACCATTCAAGCCGCTCAATTATTTGAATGAGGAAAAAACACCAAAACATAAGAAAAAGAAAACAGCTCCATATTTTTATAGGTAATTTTATAAGCTAAATTTTCAAAAAAATAAAAGGTTTTTTTTAGGTATCCCACTGAAAATTTGCCCAACTTTGTATATGATCAATTTGTCAAAAGTCTAATTGGAGGAGACAATAAACCCTCTTGTTCTTCGAAATCATTGAGTAAAACTTCGAAAAAACGAATAGATGATTGGTGGACATCAAGTGCAACATCAGAAAACAAGGCTTCAATAACACCGGGAAGAATTCGATTGCCAAGTGTTAGCGAATTCGGTGAATCGGCATGCGCAAAAGTAATATCGGAAGAAGAGAGAAACGCATTATTGTCACCCAAAAAGCTTGTGATTATTTCGAAAAATCCGATTTCGGCTAGCAAAAATGATGATTCGCCGAGAACATCAACGAGAACACCGACCGAACAAAAACGAAGAACTAGCCGGAATTTGCTACATTATTTCAATAAGAAAAGTTGAAGAAAAGTTATAGATAACGATTTGTGAATAAAGATTTTAAAGTTTTTTTTTAACTTGGAAAAGTTTGAATTTTCAGGATGGTTCCACTTACCATTGATATATTACATTATTTATATGTTTTCGTAAATGATATAAAATGAAATGAAATGGAAACAATTATTCTTGAAAACGTGAGTTTCACGTTTTTAATTCGAATTGTATTTTTTATTTCTTTTTTTAAAGGGTTGGTGCTTTCCTGGTGAAAAAATCGTCTGCAAAAAGGCGTCACAGTGTTGTGTTCAAACTTGTGTGCAAACACACACACGAAAATTCAAAAACAAGTTGTGCGCTAGAGCGCATTTACATGCTTTATTTCGTAGGTTTTAACTCGCTTGTGTTTTTGAGGAAAAACACGGGCTGAATTGATACTAGAATTTTTTCTAAAACTGGAACCTTCCAGGAGCACCTTATTCCTATCTGAACCAAACAAGATTCCCTGGCGGAGCACCAACCCTTTAAAAGGTCATGAAATTGTTGAGTTTCGGAATTGAAATGAATTATTTCCAAATTTTGAAAACTTTGATTTCTAATAGTTCAGAAAAGCTTTTCAAAATTATTAACGCGATGAAATTTGTTTGTTTCGGAAAAATCTTTATTTACACGAAAATTTACAACCCGTAAAACATGTGACATTTTCAATCCCTATATTTTTCTCTAATCATTTTCCACTTCCAAAACCACGAGTTCGCTGAAATTTCGCCGAAATTCGAGTAGTAGAAGTTGTTGTTCTATTTGCAAATTCTTGTGATACAACTCTAACTAATGTTGTTAGAGCTTGGAAAGTTTCTCGATTCACTTGGAAAATTCGATCTTCCGGTAGAATGAATCCAGTGTAGTCATCAGATGGTGATAATTCCATTGTGAATGAGTATTTGATTCCACGGGATTTAGCCCAATCATCAGATGCTCCAGCAGCCGGATCTGAAAAGATAATTTGATTGAAAATGGCTTGGCCCAGTATTTCGGCTATTTTTATTGAAATCGACATTTTTCTCCGAATTATCCCTTCTCTTCTTAAAACTCACATAATCCATCTCCACTATTCATAACATTATATTGAGTTCCGTGCAAATTTTGAATAGCAGTCGCCATCATTTTTCCAACTCGAATGAGATCTTGAACATCTGATGGATGACTATTTTTTGTGTGCCCCCATGGATACAAAATTTCTTGACCATAAGAATGAAGTGATACATAAGCCTTGATTCTTCTTTCCTCTCTCATAATTGCGTTAGTTAATGCGAGAACTTCGGGTTCTGAAGCAGCTCGAGTTCCACAATAAATTTCGCTACATGTCGAATGACTAACTCCCTCATTTCCCCAGAAGAATGGATAATTGCGATTTCCATCAGTTCCTGCACATTTACTCGAAGTAAATCGAGATCTAGTTTTTCTCCACATTCTTTCTGTTGTTCTACTATATTCATATCCATCTGGATTTGTATTTGGAACAACATTGACTTGAACATTTTGCAAAAGTTGGCGATAATTTGGATCATTCAAAATAGTCCAAATAAAATACAATGCAGCATTATAAGAAATCCATTCTCTCGCATGAATTCCAGCATCAATCCAAACAATCGGTTTATTTGTTCCATCATCTCCTAGACGAACTGCGGTGATTGGCCTTCCTTCATATGAATTTCCAAGATTTTGAAGTTTCACCAAGTTTGGGAATTGTGATGCCAAATTATTAAGAAATTGTATTTGTTCATCATAACTCAAATATCTGGTATTGATATCAGTGATGGAGATAGGCGAATTTGCAAGATCTCGGCGTTTTCGAGAAAATGTGAACATTTTTGAGTCGACATCTGTAAAGTTTGTTTTTGAGATTAGGAAACGCGAAAAGCCTACAAAGTACAGTTAACAACAAAAAGGTTTTTTTTTTTTGAATTTTGAAATTCGATCTCTAACAGAAATTTGGCACAATATTCTTTCTCAAAAGACATCTATCTAGACATTAGAAAATAAGATGAAAAATTTCCTTTTACAAACCTCGTAAATTGAACGAAATATTCGAAAATTTCAACGCATCACCAACTTTCGCAACTTGATCTTTTTCTATGAAAAAATGAGCCTCCTCCTTCTTCCAATTTTCCCCCAAAAAATCGGGCTGCAAAAAATTGTGTTTGGTTCAACCTTATTTTGTAGCAACTCACCATGAACCCAAAATGTTTGTCAATATTTTGAACATATCGTTTTGCGATTTTATGTTTGAATGGGACTTCGAGGATTTTATAGCTGAAAAATACATTCGCTGAAAATTTGAAGAAGTGAAATTATAACTTACCCGTCATACGATTTGTAGGAGGCTGTCACATGTTGATTCAAGAATATGAACAATATCAAACATATTCCGAACCGCAAGAACATTGAAATGAGAAATGGGAAATTCTGCAAAAACGTCTCTCTAAATATTCCACGAAAAAATAAACAACAACAAAAAATGGAACACGCCATCCGAAAAAAAATGTTATTATTTCTCAACATCATATTTTTTATTCTATGGCCCTAACAAAAGTTCCACCGGAAAAATTACTGGTTTATTTGAACTAGGCAAGAGACGCAGAGATACCGCAAAATATTTTTTTTTTCGAAAAAAATGCGAGAAAAACCTATCTGACATTTTTATTAAATATTTATTTTACGATTACGATCTTATTAATTTTCTCGCTAATATATTTTGATAATGAAGAACAGAAATGATTTTTGTAATAATAAAAACCTAACCTTTTGTAATAGTGAGAAAAAAACGAAAAAAACTACCAGTGAACAATAGGTTTTTTTAGAACTTGGAACTGTGGAAAAATATAGAAGTTATGATTTCAAGTTGATTTTTGCAATTCTGTCAGCAGCTCGAGCTTCAGCCGCTTCACGATCGCGTTTTTGACGTATGTGATTCTCGAGTTCCTGCAAATAAAAAAAAATGATTGAAAAAAAGATGAGCATGTGTTGGAAGAAAAGAAGAAGGAAAGGAACTTTATTAATTGCATTTTTGTGCCAGAATTAATGAGAGAATAGATTTTGGGGAAAAAGTGCAGAGAGCAATTTTTTTGTTAGACAAAAATATTTGCCCAGCTTCCGACTGCCAACAATTTGGAATTTTTGGTGACTTGGAAACATAAATTCTGTGGCGTTTCTCTAGATTTGAAAAAAAAAACATTAGTCACAAAAACTTTTGAAGAAACTCAATCAATCTTAAAATTCCTCTTTCTCGTGACCAACAAATTCCTCATTTTTTTCAAGCTTCTTATTTTTTTCAGCATTTTCTCTCATATCATCCAACCGGTTTCTTTTCTGTTCCACACGCTCTTTTATTTTTCGTCTCATCTTCTTCGAGATAGACACAATGTTGTAATATGATCTTCTTACTTTTCTCTTGATTTCAACCATATTATCAATTGCAGCTTCTCTGAACAGCGGGTCAGTCATAGGATCGGGTTTCGATGTTTCTTCTGAATCCAGGGTTTTGTCAGATTTTTTGAGGGTAGAGAGAGTTGAATGAATCTTTCCACATTTCAAACGGCGAAGAATGTCTCATAAAATTGTCGGCGGCTGGAGGAAGACCAATATCCTGAAAGAAGAAGAGATAGGATACATCTGAAAATGGTGGTTTTTCAGAACTGTTGATTGGGAGATTGGAGTCTAGAATCGATTTCCGTTGAACCTAATCTAATCAGGAACTGAGTGAATATCTGAATTTCTTATTTTCTTATTTTCTTCTTCAATAAGATATTTATTAAAATAACTTCTTTCGAAAGCTACAGTATTCTAAAGTATAAGCGAATTTGTGCTTCAGCCATGTCATAATTTGTTCGAAGAAAAATTATCTACTTCCTCACACCCCTTCTCAAATCTAAAAATCCATCCCAAATTCCAACTCCAACCTCAAAACTATCATTTCCACATCGAAAAAATATGGGCGCATTATGGTCTTTCACTGTACCCTGCGGAAATATCGTGCCAAACGCGAAGTGTGATGTCATATTTTTGACCAGTTTTGCGAATTGTTCCATTTTTGACGAGTACATCTGTTGAAAAATCATTGAAACAAATATACTCTTTTTCAATCTGTGGTGATGTTTTTTGTGGTAATTTTTAATCGGTTGAAAAAAGTCCAACTGAGGGGATATTTTGAAATATTAAATGTATTGAAAGTAGTATTCCAATTTCAAAGTTCTTCCACTCACCATCAAATGTGCACCATAATAATGCGCTAAAAATCTCAAATAGCTCGACAAATTCCGCCGTTTTTCCGATTCAAAATTCTGAAACTCGTCATATTTTGAAGCCACAATTGTTAATGGAATCGGACAAGGTTGACATATTTTCCGATCGCCTTCTTCAACTTTTTCCAAACGTATCTTGATTTTCTCGCCTAGTCGAGTTTCAAGCCCCGCATCAAATTTTGCAAGATTTTCAACAATTTTTCGAGCAGCTTCTACAACTGTCTCAAGTGTTGTCCACATTTCTTCAAGTTTTGTCATATCGAGTAAAATGAACATTGAACAAACTCTAGAAAATTTTGAAGTTGACTTTGAGAAATAGGTATTTTGATCAGGACTTACTCAACATTTGCTGAACTAATTGGTACGGAAAGTAATTGAACAACTGAATGCCCTCCTCCAAGTTCCCATAAATTTGCAATATCTTTCACCTGAAAAATTTAAAATCCATCGTGCAATTAGAAATATCTTTCAACCATGTATTCCCTTAGTAAATCTCACATTTCCTCTCGTTCTTCTTCCAAAAGAGAATTCCAATCCCACAGATTCTTTCAGTTCCTCACGTTTTTCCAGAAAATTAGCCTGAAACGAAGATTTCCCAGATTTTCGATTCCCGGCAATTATAACATGACCATTGTGACGTCGACGAACTTCGTATACTTCAAAAACAAACTTTTTGAGATAAAAATAGACAACTAACTCACAATAATTTTCAGCGGCATTTTCATTTTCCAATTTAGCATCAAGTTCAGCGGCTTTCACTTTGTTTTCCGCCAATTTTTTCTTCGATAATTCCCAGATATTCATTTTATTGTTAGGGTAAACATAAATATGTGCGTGCACAAAAAGAATGAAACTCAGTGAAAAGCAAAATACGTTGCCATAGCAACTCCTCCCAAATATTTATTTTTTGAAAAAAAAAATATTTTTATTGTACTTTTGTTTAAATTATTATTAGGCTTCGCAAAGACAACGAAAATATGACCCAAAGTTGTTTTTAATTCAATTTAACACAAAATAAAATTAAAAATCCTATTTAAAATTGTATATTATTTTCATGACCATTATGCATTCCAACATCATTATAAATTGATGGATACATTCTCCTTGTTATTTCTTCAGGTGTCATTGGTCGAGTTTCACCATCTTCCAAAGCATAAGGAACTACAGTACCATAGAGAAGCACAATTTTTCCATCCATCGCTTTCTTTTTACAATAAAGATCTCCTCGATAATGTGATAGATTTTCCATATCTCCAGAAGCAACAATTGATTCCATTGAATGATTGAAAACGAGATTGTGCTTGATGTTGAATTTGTGTTGCAAATCGCTGTAAATTGCAACCGTGCCATTTTGGATGTTGCATTTGGACGACCATTTCATCCAAAAACATATTCAATTCTTTGTTGCAACATTTATAGCCTGCAAACATGGAAAATTAACTTGTTTGCTGAAAAAAATTAGAAAATTGAATCACTTCAGACCGTTTCAAAATTTGCCATTTTCCCACATTGTTATGCGTTTTGCATTTTTTCAAGGTGAACATTTGATTTTCGAACATTGGAAAAGTTTCACTTTTATACAAATTAGTTTTGTCTAGGAAAGTGTGTTTTTCAAAAGATAGATTAACTTTTATTAGTTTTTGAAAGATTATACAAAAATGGAAGCGACTATTTTAAAACTGATTGTGAACCATTTTTCTTGATTTCAAAAAAAACCATTAATTCAGACCCTGAAATTATGTTTTAAAAAACTTCTTATGGCTTATTGAAAAACTACAGTAATCTTTAGCCTAGTGCGCAAGATTTAAAAATGTTTAATTCCAGGGACCACTAGTAAATTTAAACGTTTCAGTTTTTCAGATTGTCTTTAGTTTCCCAACTCAAAAAATAGTAGCACTCAAAATGATATACACGAATCTAAGTTTCAATTTCTCAAGGTAGAACTGCAATAATCTAATTCCCGAACCTCACGTGACTAGAAAAATTCTGAAAATTTTAATTAAAAATGTGCCAATTTTAAAATCCCTTTTCCCGAAATATCTTACCATGCCCATTTTGAAAACATCTCGGAGGAGGTGGTGTTGGATAAGTTGGTGGTGGGGTAGGATATGTTGGTGGAGGTGTCGGATATGTGGGTGGGGTCACATAAACCGGTGGTGGAACAGCATATCCCCCTCTTGGTGGAAGAGGGTAAGCTGGTGGAAGGGCGTAGGCATTCGGTGGAATTGACATTGGTGGAGCAACTGGATATTGTGCAATTGGATATTGTGGTTGAGGAGCAACTGGATATGCATTTCGGAAAACGTGTGGAGGTGGTGGAGGAGGGGCTGGAGGAGGACAATTCATAGGACATCCACCAAATAATGAGAAGAACCAAGCGAGAGATATCAGGGGAAGATTGAAGAAAATAAATAAGGGAAAAAAATTGACCATCTGAAATTGGAAAGGTTTACATTTAAATTTAAAAAAATACACGAATAAGAGAGAAAACAATATATTCAGAAATATTAGATCTTTATTCTTTCTTATCAAGAACAATTCAGACTGAATTAATTATTTCAGCATTGCCAGGCAGATCAAAACCAATTAAATGAATAAAACACGGTTGATTGAGTTTGATATGATATAGATAGAAGCTATCAATATTCCAGTTAGCTAGGCTAATATATGAGATCAGATCAACAACAAAAATAAAAACACGGAAAAGGATAATTCGACATGACATGAAACTTTTTTCTCGCAACAACAGCAAAAAACAATGAAACAGAAAAAAAGATTCGGGAAAATGATAGAGAAAGTTATAGGTTTCTTTTTTGTTGAATCGCCTGGCTTTGCCTGGCTAACGAAATTTATTATGCTATTGCGATTGATGTGATTTGAATGAGTATGTATGTGAAAAAAATAGTGTAAGAATTGCATAATTGGATTGGATTGGATTTTGCAGTAGAAAAAGGCGGACTTTTACGGGGGGGGGCTAGAAAATATAAAGAAAATTATAATTTATTGTTATCATCACGTAAAAGGTTTGAAAATGAGAAAAAACAGAATGTTTCGGTTTCGGGAAAACTGGAAATTTTAGAAATGGAAACTTCATCTGATGAAGCCAGGTGGTTTTGATCTATTGAGAAAATAGCTGATATGAGATATAAGAATTAAATGTAGAGGTGAACTATGAATTCAAAGGATTTTTCAATTGTACTCTTAATCATGTTCTGATGTTATCAAGCTTGTAATTTTGTTAGTTACTGTATAAAGATATTTTAGGTGCGAAATTTAAAAATTGGAGTTTTCAAACTTCCTGCCAATTTTTTTGCAGGCTACTGTAGATTATTTTTCGTCAAGTTTGAAAATTTTGCCACGTGGAAATCTTGGCGTGGAAATCCGATGTCTCGATGAATTTTTCAGTTAAATTGTTTCGAAATAGCCATTTGGATTACTGTAGTTCTCCGAGAAAACTTTAAGTTCGAAAAAATTATTTTATTTTGTAGCTAGAGTGTGGAGTTTAACATTTCTTTGTTCAGAAAAAAAACTGAGATACTGTAGCCACATTGTGCCAAAAAGTAGATACAAAATACTCAATTTTTCAGTTTTTTCTCGACTCAAAGTCATCAGGATACTGTTATTTTTAAAAAAATATTCAGGAAATTTTAAAACTACAGTACTTCGAAATTCTGAAGTCTTACCTTCTTTGATTAAAAAAATTATCAAAAAAAAAATAAAAAATCAAGAGAATTTCCAACAGCCGCGAAACCCGAACAGTAAAACATATCTCGAAAATTGCAAAGACATCCAATCTCTCCAAAAAAAAAAAGATGAGATAGGTAAAAACTTGCCAATTAGCTTCAGTCGAATTAAGTGAAAATAAATATTTTCCGGCTGATTGAGCGATAATTTTCTTGCATTTTAACATATTTTCCTCTTACAACCAACACTGTAAGGGAAAGTGCAAGAAAACTAAGCCTGACATAATAAAGTGGTTTTATGAAGAAGAAGAAGCTGAGATTAGAACATCCATAACAAATTAGTAATATTTGTTGGTTAATTGTAATTTAATTAGAACAATTGGAGGAACATGATGTTTGATTATTCTGCCTTAGATAATATGGTTTTTTAGGATGAAAGTTTGCAGAAACCTTGAACAGCATAGTGTTTGTATACACCATACCGCGTGACTTACAATTAGAAGCAATTTGAAACTAGAAAAAACACAAAATTTTCTGAGTTAATTGTGAAATAATTGGATATTTTTTGTTGAAAATTGTTTTTGTTGTAATATAACTTCAGAGATCCCTTTTTCAAACTATTTCATATATTTCCTCGTTTCAAATTTGAAAAAAAGTCAAATCTGAAACTTTTCAAGCGGAGAAGTTCATTCATTCATCAAATAATCGGCAAAAGTTTTCAGTTACTTTTTCTGAAAAAAAAATGAATAACCATTTCTCAAAGTCGGTCACTAATCTTTCCTCAATAAACGTGTCCAAAAAACCATCGGATCAAATTGAGAGAGCGAATTCTCTCAAAAATCCGCCGCCTTCTTCATCGGCTACACAGAAAAAATCGAAGATCGGGGTACGTTTTTTTGTTAATAATGGTGATATAAAAATCTTTTTTTTTCAGAATACACGAAGCTTCAGTTTGACTCGAAAATCGAGATATATTGACGAGAGCAGCGGTCCGGCAAATCTGGAAAACAAGACTGGAATGGATCCAAAACTTTTCAATCGAATTCTCGAAGTTCACATCAGCAAAATGCCAATGGGACCCGGAATGGAGGAATTTGATAAAATTAATTAAGCATGTGTTGTAGAAAATTTTTTTTGAAATAAAGTGATTTTTAAAATTTTGGTAAACAAGCAGTCACAAAATTTCAGAAAAACGAAACATTTTCAAGCCCCAATTTTTCCGAATAACTTTTCTCTTATATTTTAATTTTCGAAAAATCTATATTGTTCCCAATCATAACCCAAGTTACTTGTTTTATTTTTTTGAAAGAAAAAACAATATTAGACAATCTCCATGACTACCTTACGAGGGAAGTGTGTTTTGAGTCCCCGGAGATTTTCAATGAGACCTATGTTTTTTAAGTCAGTTTTTCACGCTGATAAAGATCCTGTTCTCAGTTTTTGCTGAACGACTCTCTGAAGAGCCCAAAAATGAGCCAAAAGTTGAGAATTTCCTGAAAATCGCGTTTTTGAGAGCCCATAACTCATGTTAGAAATTATTTTTATGGAAAACTGAATGCATCACGTTGTTCAGGAGGGTCGATTTACCAAAGTCACAAGTTTTGACAAAATTTTCCAAAAATTTTCAAATGTGCAATCCATGACCTGAGCCTATTTTCTGAGCCACAAAATTTTTTTCTGAAAAAGTATGGACTTACTAATCAAAAATTTGTGACTTTGGTAAATCGACCCTCGTGAACAACGTGATGCATTCAGTTTTCCATAAAAATAATTTCTAACATGAGTTATGGGCTCCTAAAAACCCGATTTTCAGGAAATTCTCAACTTTTGGCTCACTTTTGGGCTCTTCAGAGAGTCGTTCAGCAAAAACTGAAAACAGGAGCTTTATCAGCGTGAAAAACTGACCTAAAAAACATAGGTCTCATTGAAAATCTCCGGGGACTGGTCACACACTTCCCTCGTTAGCCAAATTTCACGCGTTTTTCAACCAACCATAACGTAATCTAATTTCATCTCATTTTTTATCTCATCAACTCAAATTCCAACTTGGAAATGAGAAGTAAATTGAAATCGAAATCAATGAATTGTCTTTTTGACTCTACAAATGACTCTGAAAAAATACCATTGGATGATTTTTGTTTGAGACGAAGATCGTTTATCGAAATGATTCGAGATAAAGCTAAGGTAACCTTTTTTTCTAGAATTAATAATGATTTTTCAAAAATTTTATAGGTCTACAGTATGATTTTCAAAGGAACAGGAAATGGAGATACCGAAAAACTGTGTCCGAAATTCCGAAAATCCATGTGCTCCAAGTTTAATTTCTAGCTTCCCCATGTATTCTATTTTTTTCTATGTTTTTCTGTCGGAAATATATTTTTTGTTGTTATTTGAAGGAAATATAAATAATTAAAATAATTATTAGAGTGCAGTTATCACGAGAAGAGGCGGTTCTCTTCTGGGATTTTTCAGAGGCTATTTTGACAAAAATCATTTTCATTTTCAGTTAAAAAATAACCAAAACAAGACAGAGAAAATGATTCGACGATCTAAATCAATGATTTGTATTCCAACTTATCACAGACAACGCGAAGAAAATGTTCCGGAAAATCGAAGAGGTTGGCTATTGATTTGAAGTTGTAGACAAACAACTTATTTCCAGCTTCGCTGATTGAAAAATGCCGATCTGCTCTGAAAATCGAGCCATCTCGCCGACAATCTCTCGTAAATTTTGTGCGCAAAACTGCCAGAAAATTGCGAAGCACAAGTGCTCAACCAGTTCCACCTTCAAGAGATCCAGAAACTCGCCCACTTTATTTCCATCCAAAATTCTGGGAAAACGGTCTTTTAGGGCAGTGAGTTGAACTTTGCAAAACAAAAAATAATAGATGTTTTCAGATACATCGATGTTCGTGCATTAACATTGGCACACGAAGAAGCTGAAGATTTCGATGATTCAGATAATTGATGTTTTTGAAAAAAAAATAAACTTTTTTCGAGTTGTTTTTGTTTTTGTATTCTTTTTTTGAAGAAAATTCAGCTGGACGATACGATTTTCTGCTGTTTTAACAAAAATTCAAAATAAAAACTTCCAGTGATTGTTTTTCAGAATATTCCCAGAATATTTTAAACTTTGCGCAGCTGATAAAAAACTCAATATAATTTCCTATGTGCATTTTGAGAAACCATATTTCATTTTTTTTTCTTTCCAAAAAAAGTTGTTCATTTTAAATTAACATTTTTCTTGGAATTCAAGTGTCTTCGGGGGCATTAGTTCGTCTTAAAATATATCTATTTTTGTAAGATCACTATTAATTTTGCAGTTACAACTCTCTAAGGAATACAGAACAAAGAATAATTCAAATTTTGATATTAGAATGTTTTCAGTCTATCAAAATAATGGCTCGATTTTCCGAATGGTTAACAATTTCTCAAATCACAGCAAAAATCGGATTCATCGCCACAGTTTCTACCAATCTCATCTTCATAATTTTTACTTTATTCATGATTCACCGAAAATTTGGATTCTATAAATATATCATGTTGAGTTTTTCAATGACTGGAATTGTCTACAGCTGTCTTGATATTATAGTTTGGCCAACAATTCATTCTTACAATGCTGGTTATATTATTTTCAGCTTATCAGATTTTTCAGTAATCTTCATCTGTGTTTATGCTGGTTTCTTTGTGGTTACTGTATGTTTTCTTGCTATTCAGTTTTTGTATCGATACTTTTCTGTTTTTCAGTAGGTTTCCAAGAGAAACGAACATTTTTTAAATGCAATTTTCAGCATAGAAAAGCTGAAATACCTAACAAATTTCAATTATATTTTCTGGCTTCTATACGTTTTTTTATGTTTCTCAATAGTCGCAACATCTTGTTATTTTTCAACAGAAATCGATGAATTCTCAACAGAATACATGCGAGCAGAAGTTTATGATTGCTATGGATTAGACATTTCAAAAATTGCTGCATTGATTATGGTAGCTTATGATTCCGAAGGAATTCGATGGAGAAATATGTCGTATGTTATCATTTGCACAGCAGTTTTAGTGAGTTTTTTTCTCAAAAAAAGTAATTTCAAAAATATTTTTTTCAGTCTGTACAATACTTTATTATCGTATTTTGCGGCTTTAGATTGCACAAGGAAATGAACACAAAAATATTTCATTTTTCTCCATCTTACAGAAAACTTCACCAACAATGTTTCAAAGCTTTAGTTATACAAGTAATTTTTAATGTTTCATATTTTTTTCGGAAAAATTATTGATTTTCAGGTGACTGCCCCAACAATAGTCATGTTTATCCCAGTTTGTCTTATTTTGTATCTACCTCTTCTAAATATAAACTTCAGTCTCCCAACTGCAGCCTTATATTGTTCAATTACAATTTACCCTGCACTTGATGCAATTATTGTTATGTACAATATTTCTGACTATCGAAATAAATTCACAATCGGGATTAAAAAACTAGCCGGTGCTATACCACTTTCTTCCATTGGTTCTATTGACTAGAAACAATCGAAAAATGTTAGATGAAACAGTTTGAAAAAATTGTGTCCTAACAATAAGGACACTACATTGAACTAGAACTAGATCAATTCATATTTTTAAGTTATTTTCCTGATTGTTAATTGAATGTGTAATAAAATAAAGTTAATTTGAAAGCTTAAAAAGTTCCTTCCTCGAAATTTTTTGTCAAGTTTGTTTTGCATCTTCAAAGAAATAAACTATTCTGTTGAAAAATTGAATCTTAACTTTAGAAACCAAACTACATTTAAATTCAAACTATAAACAACATAAATAAAATTCTCAAGTGGAGCACATTTTGTTGTCTGACCTTTGCTCCTCATTCAAAATGCATTTCTCAATTATCCTGTCTCACAATTCCATTAAAATATCTCACATCAGATTAACACAATAATTCATTTTTCATATCAAAAATACAACACATAGATTTTGGTTTGTTTGTTGAATAAGCCATTTTTTCTAGTCGGACTAATGAAAAGCATAAATAAAATTGATGTATAATATAAATATAGTTAGTTAGCACGAAAAATGAATGAAGAACACGTAAAGTTAAGTTATCTATGAAACAATCAATGCAAAATGGAAGTTGAAGCTGTTGTTGTTTTATCTTTTTCCAAATCCACGTGCCGACAAAATAACCAAACGTTTCAAACTGTTGCGTTTGTTGAATGGCGCATAGTAAAGAGAATCACGTTTCAAACGAATTGCATTCTCATTTCGACCGATTTCATCGATAAATCTCATTTCCCTATCAGTTCCATCCAAATAATCTTCAAATCCTTCTGGCAAAACAGAGTATGAGAATACTATTGTAGAGAAGAATGCAACGAGAAGAAAGATTTGGATTGAAGAAACCATTTGTTACCTGGAAAATATATGAATTTGAAATGAAACAATGAAAAAATGAAAAAAGGAAGGAGTAGAAACAAATCTAAGAATAAAAATATCACTGACCAACAAGGAGAGCAAAAAACATATTTTGTTGGTGACCAACACCATTAGGGTGACGTTTTGGTTTGGGGGACAACACATCAACTTCCTCCAGAAAAACAGATAATTTGATTCTGTTGATGTTTTTGGGAAAGTTTTCTTTCTTGAAAATTATTTTTGAACCCAACCCGGAAGGATTATTGGTAAGTCCACAGAAAAACATTTTGCAAAAATCTCTAACAAAAATAAACTTTTAAAGCATTAGTTTGAAAATTTGGTTCGAAATAAAAATTTATGAGAAAATGCGGAAAGAGCGGATTAAAATGAAGTACAAAAACATTTTATGATTTTCTTCTGGAAAGAGCATAACATTTCGAGAAGAGATTTGAATTTTAAAAAAATGGGCGGGTTTAAAAAACTATCGAAAAAATTGCCACGTGGAAGAAAAAATCATGAGTTTTTGGGGAGAAATGCGAAATTTCTCTAGGCTCGCGTCATTTTTTTAGGCAAAAAAAGATTTACACAGAAAATATATGAATCATGTTTGTTTTGATTGCAAATTACCAAAACTTATGTTTTTTTGTAAATTACAGGGTGGGTAATGTACTACCACAGTTTTTGAGAATCTCGTTGGAGATAAATTTTGTCAATTTTAGTTTCACCCACAAGATTGTGACAGGTCTTCAAAATAATCCGGGACAACTCTTGGCTTGAAAAAATACACTTTTTTCAATTTTTTTCCAAAAAAAAGCTGGAAAAAAAGAGCCAGAAAAACTTTAATCTAAATTAAAATAATGAACGATATTGAACCAAGAGATATTTAATTAAATGAATATTCATTGTTTCGCATTTCTCTTCCTCATGTGACGCGTGCCAGAAAAAAAAACAAGGAAAGATTAAAAAGACAAAAAACCTTCTTGTCGACTTTGCAGAAAAAAACTTGTCAGACATTTTTTGCGTGGGGCCTCCATCGTTTTTTTGAAAAAAAACGAGTAAAATTCTCGACTTATTTTTTTTATTTATATGTTCGAGTATCTTTGAAGACGATGAAAAATATTTTGTTGTGAACTTTTGAAATTTCTAATTATTTACCCGATTTTTGGCGTTAGTTTTGTTGAATGGGGAAGTGTGAGCGTGCGAGAATTAAATTTCGAAAAAAATTCTATAATCTGCTACAAAAATTTTTGAGAAAAAACAATACCGTAGTAAGGATTAGTCATTTGAAAAATGTGACTGAATGTTTCAAAGATTTTTCCTAGGGTTTCTTTGAAATTTATACACGATCAAAGTTAAATTAGGAAACAACGCAAACAAATTTAATTTTCGAAGAATCATATGCTAAGAAAATGCATAAACTATAGTTTACACTTATCAGAACTCTTATAATTCAATTTATTCTTTGATCTACCTACACCAAAGGGATTTGCTTAATATTTATTCAGACAAGCTCTGAAGTTCGAAAGGACAAAAATTCAAAAAAAAATAGAATGACGTGGTTTGCCATTCTGAAAGAGACTTGATTTCAGCCGGAAAATGGAAAAAAGTTTGAACTTTAAGCAATAAATAAAACGTCGAAAAAATAAAAATGTTCATGTTTGATGAGAAATGATTCAGGAAAAAACATCTGGAAAACTAATCGTGATAATCTATGAATATCTATTTTTATTTCTATATTTCATTCATTCAAACTTAGTCTTTTGCTCAGAAAATCGGATTTAACACATTCAAATGATTTCATTCGATCTCAAAAAATTTTCATTTCAAACATCTCGACTCAAGCAGAGAGTGCAGATTTCTGAAAGTAGTATGACACGTTGTTATTGTTATTTCATAAAAAAATTGCCGAGACTTTGACTACAATATTTTTGTATTCGAGTAAGTAGAAAATGTTGAACAAAAATATTTGCGAAAACAAAAATAAACTTGAAAGTTTTTCCTAAAACGGAAATTATGAATGTTAGGTGCTGAAAATAGGAACACTTTCGAAACTGCGATGTGCTGCATTTGCACGTGAAGTCGTGAGTTCCAACTTAAAGTTTTCATAATTTTTCAACGAAGGTATCTTCAAACTATTTTCTCAGAAGTTTTTAGGAGATTTCAAAGGAATACAACTTCAGTTTAAGAAAATGTTCCACCACAAAAGATTTTTGAACGCCAAATTTGAAAGTCAGGTGTGATTCCCACAGGTTTCAAATTTTATAATAGTTTCATTCAAAGTGGTACGTGATGTTTTCACCCAACAAACATCAACAAAATGCAAAAAGGAAAGCGAGGCGAGTTCTTGAATTCAATGTCAGAAAATCTGAAAATCAGCAGTCAAGTGAGAAGAAACACTTCTCGTCTTTATTTTCTTATTCAAACGCGCCTCCCCCGGATTTCCGCCACACATCGAGCGAGCAATTAAACATCGGATCGGTGGTCATCAGATAACAAATTAACTTATGTACTTACTGGGAAATTAGAAATAAATTCGAAGAAAGATCAAATGAATTTCAGGGAAAATGAATAAACTATATTATTTATTTGTTCAATTAAGTGATTACAGAAATCGAATATCTTTTTTGGTTTTTTTTCGAATTTGCAAAAAGGAAATATTTTTTGGTATTTTTATTTTTCAAGAATCGAATTACTAGATTGCTATTTGAACCAAACTAAAGGCACAAAAGTACAGCAAGTGAAGTGGAACGAAAAATCAAGGATAACATTTTGAGACACACAAAAAAACCTGGGGTGAATAAAAATAGAAAAAAAACAACGGCGACGTGACTTTTCAGGAAGTTTATTTTTAGTATAAGAAGAAGTTATGAGTTGGCTTTTTTTTGTCTATGAAATTTATTTGAAATGAAAACACAAAATTGAATTTTACTTCCGAAATATTTTGTATTTGTTTTTTTTCGAAGAAGTTCAATTTAAGTTGATTCTTATAGGTTGACTTCATTGTCAGAAAAAAAGCATCTAAAAACTTTCGAAAACCAGACAAAACAATATGGTCATAAAAATGAGGATCAGAAATGAAATAAAATTCCAGAAAGAAAGACTACAATAAATTGTGTCTCGCTGGAAAATGTTGTGGAAAAGGATTTTTTACTAGGAAATTTATGGGTATAAAATTTATGGCTCACAATTTTTTTTGGATTTTCAAAATCTATGATTTTTTGAACAATTTTTTCAAAAAACCGCCCACGGAGCTATGTGGAATTTAACATTAATTTATTGGTAATATTATTTAACAGGATTAACGCATTCAATTTTGCATACAAAAAAAGTCTGCCACAACAGTTTTCTAATTCGATCATCTACGTATTATGAGCAAAAATCTCTTTTTTTAGATTAATGCTTTTAAATTTTTTTCTAACTGACAAGCGAGCTCACAAAATCAATTTTTTTTGTAATTTTGGTAGTACAAAAATTACATCTCACGAACATGCCAAGAATATAGTTATGATGTGGCAAAGTTTCTATTCTGGCTGAATATCGGAAATTTGGAGTACTGTACGTTGCCACGTCATAACTAATTATATTTGGGTGGATTTTAAATCCTAGAAAGGTTTCGTTTTCGAAGTTACAAAAATCATTTGTTCGGTGAGTCGGCAAAAATTCATTGAGGAGTGAAAAATAATTTTGTTAATGCTTTCATCCACCCACTTACCCACAAAAAAACAAACAAATAACAAAAAGGTGAAACATTTCATTTTCGTATAAAACATTTGGGTTCCAGAAACTTGCCCTTTTTTATTTTATCAAATTAATTTTTCCTATTTTCTAGCAAAAATTTCTAAATTGGTTGCAAAATTTCTCCATCTTTTATACTCTTTTTTTCTCCAAAAAAGAGAATATCAAAAATAGATTTTTTCTCAAATCTAGACAAAAACAAAAACAATAATTAGAAAAATCCCAATTAGGGGATAAAAATAGTTTGTGGCTAGGCTCGAAAAAGTTCAGTTGAGTTCAGTTCAAAAAGATTCTCAGGGGAACATTTTATTGATAATAATAATAGTAACATATGGGAGGTCTTTTCTCTTTTTATATCAACTTGATTCAAGTGAAACCACCGGAAAACTATGATGAATGGGCTGATTTTTGGGAGAAAAAATACAAAAAATCATGGGTTTTCCGGAAACTTCATAATTTTTTTTCAAAGAAAAAGATATTTATTACGGATGGGAAGAATGTACAGAAAAGATCAAAAAATTACAGTTTTTCTTTTTTATTTTCTGTTTCGCAATTTCATCGAAGTTGTTGATGGAGTTGGAACCTTCTTGATTTTTGCAATTTTTTGTGAACGTTTTTTGGTTGCTTGTTTTTTGGCCGGTTTCTGGAAATACAATTTTTTTGGTATTTGATTCAATGATTTAATGTTTGAAATATACCCAAACTATACCTCAACATTTTTTCTGACAGCCTCCAACATTTTGATGGGTGTCGATCGATTAATTGGCATCAATTGAAGATTCTTCTCATGCTCTGAAGACAACGTGAAACTTCCCGATCTTTCACGTGGCGATTGCTCCAAATCTCCAGAATTGACCGCTTTTTTGAGAGCGGTGTTGAGGTTTAAATTAACTTTTGGAAGATTTTCCGAGAGATGATAGTTTTGCGCTATGTATTTCAAAATTTCAGTGCGACTTGAGCCTTTACCATTGTTAATTGCTCGAATTGCACCCTGAAGGATTTCATTTTATTTTCTAGAAAACCGGGGGTTTTTTAACTTACTTGAATCATTTCCAAATATGTTGGATGATTGATTTGTTTTTCTTTGTGTGGTTTCCCCAATAAAATGAAATTCAACGATTTTTCGTTTGTTGAAGAATCCAAACGATTTGCCATTTTCACAAAATTCATCGTCATATCGTCGAATTTCTTGTTGTTAGCCTAAAAAATATTTTTTTTAATATTAAAAAAAACAAAGAGAAACTCAACACCTCCCAAAAGCCGAACATCACAATCTCAAAACTAATACACAATGAAAGAATGTTTCTTTATCAAAAACCTACTTTATTATTTATTTTTAAAATTAACAACTTCTTTTTTTCCGCTGCAAAAAAAGAAACAGAGAGAGAAAAAAAGAAACAGAATGAAAATAAAAAAAAACAGAAACGAAACGACACAAAAAACTGAAAACAACGGCGAGAGAGTATGGGATTTGAAGAGACGCTGAGAAATTTGTTGGAAAAAAATGGTAAACAACTCTATGGTCACATGTGAGAAGGAAAATTTTGCGGCAAAAAATTTGGTTTACCTCAAATTGTGGCTCTTGATCTTGGAGTTCGTCGATTTGATGTTCGAAAGTTGACATTTTGGAAAAAAATCTGGAAAAACTAAATTTGAAGGAAATTATTTTTTCGGGAAAAAATGAGTCATCGATTGTTTTATATTTTTATTGGTTTTTATGCTGGAAAAATTTGAGATGTGGTCTACGGACTGTTCGCGGGGTAGCTAAATAACATAATTTTTTTTTTTCAAAAAAGAAACTATTTTTCTTGAGAACTACTTATGTATTCAATATCTTGAAATGTTGTCACAACAAAATAAGTTAGGGAAATATTTTTAAATTTTGAAAATTTATAATATGTTAAAATTGAAGTAATTTGGAAACAAATTAAAAATTAAAGTTTTTTTTTTCATAAAAATGAAAGTTGGAAAAAATATCACAAATTCAGAATTTTTCGGAAGTTTTTTCCGAGATTTTTAACATTAGGAAAAGACTTCGGAAATGTTTAATTAAAATTGTTTTCAGAAATTTTCCAATGTGGCCCAAAAATTGTTTTTTTTTCAGTTTCCTCATTCTTGTTCAAAATTTTTTACAGACACAATTCAGCACGTTTCTTCATTTTTATCTTGATCAAACAACACACACAATTAATTCGACACAAATCACGGTTTATGTCCAAACTATACCAAGGTCAAACAAACATTCTCGCAAAACTTTTATTCTAATACTTATATTTTTTCAAAATCCTTATTCTTTCTGAAAAAATATAATTTTTCGTGATAACTAGAATAAATTTTCGAATTTTCCGTAGTTTTATCTGTCGAAACAGAAATCACGATTTGATACTGGTTTTTGTTTTCGCCCATTATTACCCAGCCCTAAATCATTTGTATTTTCTCATTTTATTTTCATTCTGTTTTTTTTCAAGAGGACATCATGATCATTATACTTTGTATAACTAGTTTGGCAATCTATCTTGGCTATCATTTATATTGGAAACGTCGTAATTTTCCACCTGGACCTATTCCATTTCCATTAGTCGGAAATATTTTATCACTTCAACTTCCGCCACCTGGTTATGTTGCTTTGAATAATTGGAGAAAAAAATATGGAGATGTTTATACATTTTGGCTTGGAAATTCACCTTATATTTCTATAAATAGTTATGAGAAATTGAAGGAAACTTTTGTAAAAGATGGTGATACTTATGTTGGAAAAAAGGAACAGAAATTCCTGACTGATTTTCGTGGAGGAAGTTATGGAATTGTTGAAACAAATGGAGAATTATGGAGAACTCATCGAAGATTTGCTTTGACTAATTTGAGAGATTTTGGATTGGGAAAAGATTTGATGCAAGATCGAATTTTGATTGAAGTTGAAGATCTTTTCAAAAAATTTGATGCTACTGCTGGAAGTGAAGTTGATATTCCTGTTGAATTTTATACAAGTGTCGCGAATGTTATAAATCAAGCAACTTTTGGATTTCGATTTGAGGGAGAAGAATATGAAACATTTTTGAAGCTCAAGAAACTTATTGATTTTCAAAATGAATCAATGAAAGATCCAAAAGTATTTTTGCGTCTTTTTCTTCCATTTATAGCCAAACTTATACCTGGACCAAATATGGAAAACATGTGAGTTTTATTTCAATTTCTAAGTACTTCACCATTAATCCTTTTTAAAGGTTCGATGAATTCAAAACAACATTCTTTGGATTTTTCAACAAAAACATCGAGATTCATCGAAATAAAATTGACTACGATGAACAAGAAAATAATGATTATTGTGAAGCATATCTCAAAGAACAACGAAAACGAGAAGCTGAAGGAGATTTCGAGACGTTTTCAAATGTACAATTAGCTAATACGTGTCTAGATTTATGGTTCGCTGGACTTCTAACAACTACAACTACTATTACGTGGAGTCTAGCCTATATTTTGAATACTCCTGGAATTCAAGAAAAAATTCATGAAGAAATGGACAGAGTTATTGGAAATGATCGATTGATAACAACTAGTGATAAAAATGATTTGTCATATATGAATGCGGTGATTACAGAATCTCAAAGATGCGCTAATATTTTTCCAATCAACTTATTCCATGAAACTACAAGAGACACTACAATCTACGGATATCCTGTTAAAGCAGGAACTGGTGTTGTTGCTCAGGTTAGCTGTGTTATGATGGATGAGAATGTGTTTCCTGATCCAGAAAGATTTAATCCAGATAGATTTATTGATGAAAATGGAAAGTTCAAAAAAATTGATGAAGTCTTACCATTCTCCATTGGAAAACGACAATGTCTCGGAGAAGGCTTGGCTCGAATGGAACTATTTCTATTTTTAGCAAACTTCTTGAATCGATACAAGGTAATTCATAAAATTTGAAACATGAATCTGACAAACTTTTTTTTTAGATTACTGTAAAAGCCGACAAAATGCCCTCTATTGACAAAACTTTGGATTCAACCGTAACCCCTCGTGATTTTTTCGGTGTTTTGGAAAAACGATGGCTTTAAAATGTATGGTTTATAAAGTTTTTTATTGAAAAGAAAACAATAAAAATCTAGCACACTTACTCATTTGACAGGAATGAAGTTGGTTTTTGGGGGTAAGAATTTTTTTTCAAAATAGAATAAAAATGAATTAGATACCCGGTTCGTTGGAAAAATAATATGGTTTTGTGAAAACAAAGAGGGAAATGGCAAGAAAATAGATATTAGATAGATATATAGATTATTGAGAAATGAAAATGAGGGCAAAAATGAGAATGATGAGAGAAAGAAATGGTGAATTCGACGATGGTGTCGAATTACATCCATCTGTATCACACGATTGAACACATCCTTTATATTGTTGTCCGTCGTATTTGAAACTACCACAATGAGAAATTCGAACTATTTCTGTATCCGCAGTCAACGTTCCTGAATCCAACGCACATGTTCGTATCACCACAGTTTCTGATGCATTGTCGGCTGCAAATCATTTTTTGCTTTAGATTGTTCAAGATTGAAAATAGAGGGAGAATAAAAAAGTTAGTCTTGAATTAAATAACATCTTCTAGATAACTTGAGAAAAGCAATTCGCGTGGTCAAAAAATTTGGAACTTAAATATGTATGTATATGTATGACTTTCCCGTAAAAAATCCTATACTAAATCTAGGCTGCCTTTTCATTCAAAACTGATTATCAATTCAACCCATTTTTGATAATTTACCTTTGATTCCAATGATTTTAATGCAATGATCAGCTGGAAAAAGACCCGTCCGCCCTTTTCGATGCGCCCAACAAGGGTGTCGATAGTTTGCCACCTTTGACATATCCTCACGTTCCTGAAATTCAAAATCGATTGAATTTTTAAATTTAGGGATTTTTTGAATCACAAGCTAATGGAATTGAACAAGACAGAAAATTCTGGATTCTTGAAGGCCAGATTTTAAAGAGATTTGGCCCGGTACAGAGACCCAAAAATTTGACAAATTCGAAAAATTGGCCCGAGTCTAGATTATTGAAATATCGTTTAATTCAATTCGAAATTTGTTTGGATTTTTACAAGATCGATCCCTTAGATCTTCAATACATTTTCTAGAATCAGAAAACTCCAATGAATTTTTCGTGACCTCGATCTCGAATCTCATGAACAAAACACCGTATAAATAATTGCGACATTTTTCACCAAACAAAAAGCGATGAGATAAAAGAGAGACTCACTTTTTTGATAAGCTCAAATGATGAATGGAACGGATCTTCACATGCTTTATTATTGCCATCAAATGAAGTACATACAAAACATCCTATCCCGGAAACTCCTTCAATCATGGCTAACAATAAAACTATTCGAAATATGTGAGCAGCAAAAAAACTGTGATTGTTTTTATTGACGGCTGTGGCGGTTGTGGCGGTGCGGACGTTAGCGGACGAAACGTGGCTGGTGGTGGAAACGAGGCGGGACATGCAGTATCTCAACAACGTGTCTCGCCTCTCCGCGTTTTCACTGCTCAACAATCAGCACTTCAGTATGTGCTTTGTGCCACGACGACAATATTGATATTTGTGGCTGATGTGAGCTTGGCAATAATGTTGTCGTGTCCTTTTTGTTATTCTGACACCACTGCTGGATAAAAAATGCTTTATTGGAAAATGAGAAAGGACTGCGGATTTTAATCATGAGAGTGGTGTTGAGATGAGAGATTTTCAGAGGCGGGACAAAAAAAACTAATCTATTGATCTTGAATGAAACAAAGTTTTCGATTTCAAGTTTGCATGAGAAAAATGGGGAAGACAAATAGTTTCACAAAGTTTTTGAATTGGTCCACAGAAATTGGGGAAGATCTGACCAGGATTACAATTTTCGGTAGAAATAGGAATGAGTCCGATTTTTTAAGGTCAATTCTGAATGAGAGCTTGAAAGTTGAACCATTTTTTTTTGCGAAAAAAAATTGGTCCCATTCAGAATTTTCTCAAAATTAGAGAATCGATTCAAACCTTATGGAGTGTTGAGAACTCAATTTTTTGAAATCAGGAATCTACTTTTTCCAACAACGACATGAAAAAAAAATGAAAATCCACGTATACACAGAACAAAGAATGAAAAGGCACAAAAAAAGAAGAAAAATAGAGTATTGTGAGGTTTTGGTATCAATTAAAACGAGCACACACTCACACACAGGAAATTAACGGCTTCTTTCTTTTGCTTTTTTCTCCATGCTTCCACCCAGCAAAAATGGGGAAAAAATAGAAGAAGAAGCTTGAGAGGAGAAGTGCTCTTCACCTTTTTTTCGTTGGTTGGTTTGGTGGTAGAAAAAATTGGAAGAGATTTAGAGAAATGTTGTGATGACGTGGTGGTTTTATTTTATTTAAAAAAAACAAAACAAAGAGGAAAGGGGAAAGGAGAGGTAAAATCGAAATTGAGTCCAGTCCAGCGGATTTTTATTACCCTTTTGTCGTTTCGTTTCATTCAAATATTCATGTATCTCACATCGCGGAGCAAATAGAGCAATAAAAAAATAAATCAGACACAAAATGATTTCATACACATTTTCACCTGGCTCTCCAAGTTTTTTTTTTTCTCGTTTTTTCAGTGTGGGAAAAATGAGGAATGAATATTGGATAATTCCGCGAACGAAAAACCAACAAAAACAGAAATATTAATCATTCGAGACTGATATTTTTCATGTTTTACATTTTTTTTCCATAAAAAGATAGTGAGTAAGAGAAGAAAGAAAGTTTGTGGTGTGTATGTTTGCTGAAATTCAAGAATATCGGTTTACCAATTAGTGGAAGAAAAAAGAAAGAAGAAGAAGAAGGAAAAAGAAACAATTGATCAATGACAATTTTTCTGGGTTTCAGGTGGTTTTTTCGAAAATGTGTGTACAATGTGGAATTTTGCAAATGAAATAAATAAAAAATAGAAATTCAGATCACTAGAAAGGAATTGAGAAGTTTTTCCAAAAACAAAAAACATCTGATATTTGTGAATGAGACATGAGAAATCGTATGGATGATTCGAGAAACTTTCTGAAAAAATCTAAAATTTTATCTGATACATTTTCAAGTCAGACGTTACTATTTTCAGATCACCAAAAGAAGTGTAAAACTTGGAAAATAAAAGTATATCAAAAATGTAATTTATCCTGATAAAATTTTGAAATTATTTTACAGGCAATACAGTAGCCCTAAATACTCCGAGTGAATTTTTTCTAGTCAGTATTTTCAACCTACAGTATCTATGTCACATCGTTTTCAGCGAAAAAAAAAACTTTGAAAATTATAATTCAAGAAGTAAGAAAGCCCATTATCTCCCGCCTTTTTCAAATTCCAAAATTTGCATAAATTTCCGCCCATAAAATAAGTATACTTACTTTTTGCTCATTTTTCTATTCAACAAAACACAACAAAAAAGTGCATAGCCACTCAACTCTTAAGTAAGTATGTAAAAAAAAAGTATGTGAAAATGAGCCGCGCGGAGCACAAAAAAAGAAAAAGGAATAAGGAGAAGCAAGCAAAAAAAAGGAATTCAGGATCCTTTTTTCTTCTGCTTGCTGCCTTTTTTGTCGTCGTTCCAAAGCCACTTGTATGTGTATTATTTGCTCGCATAAATAATCCAGAGAAAAAAGAAAAAGCTAAGCGAGAGGCGTAAAAATTGAAGTTTTTTTTGCACTGAAAAATATTTCCAGACATACTGAATTTGAGCACAAAAAGAATCCTATTTGGGAGGAGGGGGAGGGGGGTTGTAGGGGCCCAGAGTACTAGAAATTGAAATACAGTACCTAAAATTCGATTTACAAATAGGACCTCAAATTTTTTTAAAAACCACTCGAACTTCAATCAGAAATGCTGGAAATCTTCTTATTTTGGTGGGTTTAAGACCACATCACTTTTAAAGTAGAGAGTTCTATTCAGAACATTGTATTATAAAATTTTTCTCAATATTTCAGTATCAGACGTGGTCCCATTCAGAAATCATATCAAAATGTTTGCGCACCTAATTTATCTCGGAAGGACTGAAAACGTGCAAACCTCACTATTTTAACAAAGAGCAATGGCTTCCAAATCGAGAACTTGAGAAAACTCGAAAAAGCTAGGAACACATTTGAAATAATGCTACAGTAGGCCACTTTACGATTAGCGCTCAGCTAATTTTTGTCTTGAAGCGATTTTTCGGCAGTGTCTCGGTTTCTTTTGAGTTCTAAATTTGGAAGTTCAAATACAGCGTGATTTTTTTCGCTGGTGGCCATGGAGATTCCAAAGTCGTTAAGTGAAAGAAAAATGAATGTCGGACAATTTTTCAAAAAAAAAAAAGAAAGGGGAAACTATTTCTTTACAAAATGAAGAATTCAAAAACCAGAAGAAAAAAATCGTGTCAAAACCCAACCAGAAAAATCGATGGGAAAAATAGAAGAAGCTAGGAGAAAGCAAGAAAAAAAGAGGAATGAGAGAGAGAGAGCCCGTGTCTCTTTTTCATTTTCTTGTTTTTTTTTCGCTTTCTGTCTGGCTAGCTCTTCTGAATCTCCCGCATTTTTCACGGTGTTTTCACTGCGTTTTGTTGGAGGAGCAGAAGAGCAAAAAAAGAAGAAATTGGAAACATTTTTCCGGCCGAACAAAAAAATGATGACGAAACGAGGTCCCTCGAAATTCTTTAGTTTTTTTTGTTTGGTTTGACACTGGTGAGAAGAAGACGAAATGAAATGAGTCAGATGAAAGAGAAAAGGTGAAGAAGAGTTATGACGTGGAATTTCAAGACATTTTGAGAAGGAATCTTGAAAAATGTAGATTATTTGGAACCTCATATTTCATTTCGAGAATTTCTCTGAAAAGCCCAACATTTTTCAACATGGCTTAAAGGTTTCGAGAAATTTTTTTTAGACAAAAATCTGAAAAATGGCAGAATTAGAGGTCTCCTGAAAGTAAAATTGGAAGAGTAAATTGGAGCCTCATGTGGATTATAGGGTTAACAAGTAAATGATTTTTTGAATTAGGATATGTCGATGAATTTTTCGAGAGAACATTTAGAAATCCAAAATTGTCTTTGAAAAAATACAAAGTACAGTACTTATTTTGTGAACTTCTATATTTGCTACGTGGATTTTTTTTTCCGGTTTTTCCGAATTCCAAAAATCCGAAACTACAGTACCCCGTTCAAATCAGTCTCTCAACAAAAAAAGAAGAAAATCCAAATCCAATAACAATTACTTACTTTTTCTATCGCTGTTATTTTGTTCCAGCAGCTTCTCCTATTACTAACTATTTACTAGTCGCCTATATTTTCATCTTCAAGCTCTTTTTTGTTGTTGTTTTTATTTTTTTCGGCACACACAAACAATTATGTTTAGTGAGGTGCCGCAAAAAATCAGCTTTTTTTCTATTTTCTATTCTACTCTATTCTTTTTCAGCAAAAAGTAAGAAAAAGTAAATGTTTACAGCAACGAAAATATAAGAAAAAGAAAAACGTTTGATCAACCAAAAAACAGACAAAAAAGGCACAGAACTGAATAAAATCGTGAATAAGTGATGCATTATAAATCCTATATAATATGTGTTTTTTCTTGAAAAATTGACCTAATAAGATTCTTTAAAGCCGAAAGTTTGTTTTTCGACGAGTTTTGCGAAAATACCATCAGGTATTTTCATAAGTTCATCATAACTTCCATGTTCGGCAACACTTCCTTTGTCGACAACAACTATTTGATCGGCATGTTTGATGGTTGAAAGTCTAGAAAACGGAAAACAATTATTTGAGAAAAAGTGTTTTTTGCAGAAAAAAGAAGAGAAAGAACAAAAATCAAACCTGTGAGCAATAATCAAAACTGTTTGATTACTATTTGCTAACAATTTATTCAATGCGACTCTGACTTGATATTCGGATGTTGCATCGAGAGCAGATGTTGCTTCGTCCATTATTAGAATATTTGGATTCTGAAAAATAATATTGTGGATATTAAAAAATTTCGGAATTTTATTCTCGAAACATTTCTTTCTAAATACGAAAACTCACATTAACAAGTGCTCTAGCGATAGCAATCCGTTGTTTTTGTCCTCCGCTCAAAGTCGAACCGTGTTCACCAACTTTAGTCTCGTATTTTTCGGGGAAAGCATCAATAAAATCAGCAGCATTTGATTGTTCGGCAGCCGACAAAATCTGAAAAAGCCCCTTTTTCCTTCTAATTTGTTACTATACTAAACAAATTTGTATCAATGTTTCAATTGATATGATAAGAACTCAAAGATCAATCATTTGTTTAATTTTCAAGTTCTCAGCTGTTGATCAAAAAACAAAACAACAGAATAAACCTACTTCTGCTTCGGTGACTTTTTCCGGTTGTTCAGATCCGTAAATAATATTTTCACGAATAGTTGTCGAGAAAAGCACAGGTTCTTGTCCGACTGTTCCAATATGTCTTCTCCAAAATGATGGATCTATTGTTTTCAAATCGACACCATCTACAGTAATCTTTCCACCAGTTGGATCGTAAAGGCGAAGAAGAAGACTGGCTAATGTCGATTTTCCAGAACCGGATGAACCGACGACGGCTGTGATTTTTCCAGCGGGAACATCAAATGTAATGTTGTGGAATAATGGATCACGATCAGCATAACCGAAAGCAACACGTTCGAATCTGAAAAAAAACTATTTTATTTATAACCGAAAGTTATATGGATGTGTTTTTAAATATACTGTGAAACATGCCTTGTTAGAATTCTTGTCCCATGATGCAATTTTTAAATTTATAAAAATGCGAAACGCTTGCTCGTTTCAATTAATGAACACGTATTTAGGTTCACGCTATAATTGTTTTCAATTTGAGAAGAGACATAAAATTTGGCATTTCTAATAAAAACAATATTCCAATCAGGCGCCGTTTCAGAAAACAACGTGAGTTTCCGTTTTATTTGGGGTTACTCATTTGTGTCATTTCTGAAAAATTTTGAATCGCGGCAGTTTTTTTTTCATTTGCAGCCTTCGCTTAAAGCTTTTTCGTAGTTTTTTTTTCGAAAAAAAATATCCGTTTTTTTTTGAATAATAACTCACTTGATTGCCTCAACAACATTTCCCTTCAAAATTCCACCTTCCAACGGAATAATCGGTTTTCGATTTCTCAATTCGAAAAGCCTCGAACTCGCTCCAAGTCCCTTCATCAACTCCAAATAGAACCCGGAAATGTTGGATAAACTCGCCGCACTCAAAACCGCATATAAACAAAATGAGGATAATTCACCATATGTCAACAATCCTTGACTAATCAAATTACTTCCGTAGAACAAAATGGTTGATAAAGCGATGTAGCCAGTAAATTGGAACTGAAACATCATTTTGAGAGCCCATTAAAAACTTATTCAAAAATAAACATACGGATCCAAACATGCAACCTTTGGCCAACCCTTCTTTTTTCGAAATTCCCCAAATATCATTAATTTTATCTGCATAGGCTTGTTGTTCTTTCTTTTCGGCAACTAACATTCGAACAGTTCGAACACTTGAAAGACGTTCTGTTGCAACTTGATTTGCTCCAGCAACTGCTTCTTGCATCATTAAAGTGTATTTTCGTTGAAGTTTACCAAATACCGCAAAAGTTCCGACAATTATTGGGATAACTACGAACATCACTTTACACATTGCCAATGAAGTATATACCTGGTAAACATTTGAAATTATATTCGGGTTTTGAAAAAAACTGTATTTGAATTCCTTACCATTAATCCACCCGATCCTAAACATGTTATCAAAGCTCTTGCACCATCTGACAAATTCATAGAAACTGAATAACCAACAATCAAAGCATCAGTTGATAATCGGGAAACAATCTCGCCAACTTTATTCTTATCAAAAAATGCCATATCCTGTCGAAGAACCGAACGAAAAACTGATTTTCTTAAATCATTAATAACTAATTGTCCAGCTGTATGCATACAATAAACTCTTGCTGCAATTGCAGCCGCTCCAACGAAATAAAATCGCTACCAATGCAGCTGGATTGGCTTTGAAGAATCTGGCGAGTTCGAGAGTTTTATCAGGATTATTTGGATCTTGTTTCTTTGTATCATCCCATTCATCAATCAATTTTCCCAAAACTCGTGGAGTTAGCAGAAAAATCGAACTACTCACTCCCAAAAATGAAATACCAACTGAAAAATATTTTTTATTCTCGTTTTTTTTTGAAATCTAAATACTTACGCATAATTCTGCCTTTATAAGGTCCAGCTAATGAGAAAATCTCTTTCATATCCTTCCATGTCGCATTTTTCAACTTGAAAGATTCGCGTTTTGTTTCAACAATACTAACATTTCTAAAAGTTTGTTTTGCATGTGTTTTTGCGGCGCGTAAAAATCCTTGACTTTGCTTTGGGTATCCGACTAATTGAACAAAATAATCTAGATGAAGAAGATGGTATTGAAGAACATTTTGAGCAGCATATTTTTCCCAGATGTGATAATAGTGACATTATGTGCAAACGAACTGTAATGATGCAATATTAGAATAATGCAACCATAGTATTATACTTTAAAAAATACAAGAAATCAATAATTGGAAAAAGAAAAACATTGAACTATCATAAAAGATCATTATTTGATTGATATCAACCGATCCAAGAGAACATTTTTTCTTTGAAAAATAGGAAGGCAGCAAAAAACCAACAGGAAAAAAGAAAAATATTTTTTTGTGCGTCATGTTAGCAACACTGACGCGTTTTGTTTTTCGATAGTGCGGAGTTTGTTGCTCTAAAATTTCCCCAAAATGATTCAAATTCCATGTTTTTTATGGAAAGTTAACATCAGGAATCAATTCTCCACCATTAGACTTACAAAATGAGATACTGTTCCTCATAATTTTTTACTGTTCGGCTTTACTACTGAAACTGGGGAAAAGGTTTCAAATTTCGCACTTCAAGAAATCACTCGAAAAAGTGGTATTTTCGCGCCGTATTCCCAAGGATATCTTATTTCAAAAGTACGGAAATGGAATTTTTCCATCCCCATCCCAATCCATTTTTTGATTTATTTTTTTCTGCTTCTTCCCTATTTTTGAATCTCACACATTATTTACCAAACGGATCAAAAAAATTACATCAAATTTTTTTGCCGTTTGTCTATTTATTTGAAGTTTCTAAATGAAGATTTTGTTACTATTTTTATTCCTACCATTTCTGGGTAAAACAGAAAAATGTGATTGTTATTCGGATTGTTTGATCAAATCATCAATGGCTTTGAGAGGTCCAATAAAACAGGTTCATGAAGGAAATTCGTCTAAATTATTTGTCACAGCTGTGGTTTATGTGGAAGGAATTGAATTTGAAGAGGGAAGATACGATTTATTGAAGGTGGGGATGGTGTTCTCAAGTGTGACATAATTTTGGAATTTTGTGATTCATAATTTCAAAAAATAATTGTAGAAAAGATTGAACTTTGGCTTACTGTAGGTAGTTTTTTTTCGATTTACCGAAAAACCTATCAGTCAAAAATTGGATCTGTAAAAATAATTTTTTATGAGCGAATGAAAACTTCAGAATGACACAAGTCTGGCGATAGATTGGCTTCCGATGTCTCACGATGTTATCGAAACATCTCGTCGTCCTCCAAATCTTCGAAATATTCATTTTGTTGATGTTGGACAAGAGACAACTGCAATTATCATTGAACTAAATTTCGATATTCTGAATATGAAACTTCGATCAACTTATGAAATTAGAGTGAATTCAATTTATGATAGACAATGTGATAGAATGATTGAAATGTCAAGTTATGCAGCAATGAATGTCACATTTGCTTGTGAAAGAATTGTTGATTCAGATTGTCGTGGATCAATAAAAGTAGATCATCATCCAGTTTGCAGTTTCATGCGATCTTATCATACAAGTGTTTTTGAGAATAAGAAATTGGATACTGTAGAATTAGATGTCTTAATTTCTATCAACAAAAATGATCAGAGATTTGAAAAATTGAAATATTTCGTTGCATTTTTTGGAATTTGTGATATCGAAGATGTGACGAATAATGGAGAATGTATTCTAGATTTACACAAATCAGAAGCTGCCAGATTTTGTGTACCAAACAGATTGAATTGTTCACATGTAAGTGTTTTCCAAAAAAAGGAAAATAAGTTCATTCATTTGTAGACTCGCTCATTTTCATTAACAATTCGACCATATCGAAGTGATGTTCGATATGGAGTTCAGATTTGCGGAGTTTTGGATAGAAGATTTGAATCGCCTCCGATTATTTCGTCTAAGTCAAAAAGTGTCGCAGATATGTTATCAGGTGGGAATTTTTCGAAATTTCGAATGTTTGAAAATGTGAATAATGTCAATGGTTCTTCAAAACGTGAAAAATGGAGATAGCAAATTTGGTTAGAGAGTTCAAAAATTTGAATGCTAATTGTTTGGTGATGAAATTTCATCAGTATTATCGAAAGAATAAAATCCTCCGAAGTTCTAATTTTTTCAGAATAAAAATTCAATTTTTTTAGTGTCTGCTACAAGCAGTGCTGTAATTTCAAACACTGATACATCTTTGCTGAAAACTCTATTTGGATATGCAGTTGTTCTTGCTCTTCTTCTAATTGTTCTTATTCTTTTTATAACTTGCAAATGTTTAACTGGTCGATGGTGTAAAGAATATGAAAATAATTGCGATGATTTTATTATCGATGAAGATAGTCTCACAATTTTTGAAGATCGAATTATTGGAAAAGGTCGATTTGGAACTGTATTCTTGGGACAACTTTCACCAGATTGGCATGGTCCAGTTGTATTAGATGAATGTCAAAGAGTTGCAGTTAAAACTAATCGATATTTGGATAAATCGAAAAAACGATTCTTTATTGATGAAATCGAAGGTGCGAAAGTTATTTCTAGACATTCTCGACTTTTATCATCAATTGGAACAGTTTTCAAAAATGGAAATATTTTACATATTCAAGAATATTGTGCAAATGGAAATCTTTTGGAATATCTCATTTTGAAACGTAGATATATGACAGAATTACAAGAAAGAGGAATTGATTTGAATGGAAGTTTGACAAGTATTGTTGAGGTGGATTTCGATGAAGTTATCTCATTTCATGATTTATATCGGATTGCTTCTCAAATTTGCTCGGGAATGGTTTATTTGTCATCAAAATTAATTGTGCACAATGCGTTGTGTGCTAAACATATTTTGATTACCCAAGATCATAATGTGAAAATTGGTGATTTTGGATTCATCTCAACTTCAACAACACCAAACAAGTGAGATTGTTTTTTTTTGTTGAAAAAATTAGCTCTTGTACATAAATGTTTCTAGCTCGCCAGTCGAAGGTCAACAGAAATGGACATCACTCGAATTACTTCGTGGCGAGACCTCAACCCAATTATCCGATGTTTGGTCATTTGGTGTGACAATTTGGGAGATATTCACAATGGGAGGTCGACCTTATTACAACGTTCCAGATGCTGGAATCCGTGGACTTGTTGAAAAAGGCTTCCGCCTTCAAAAACCTGATGGATGTAGTATTCAATTATATCAGTTAATGCGTGAAACATGGCTTGATAGTCCTTCCGATCGACCATGTTTCAATGTGATTTCCACAAGAATTGCAAATTTGGCTCAACAATCTTCACCAGAAACCAACAATTTCATGACTATTTCAACTCTTTGTGATTATTATTTAGATGATGCTGCAACGCTATCATCGCGAAGAGGAACAATTCAGGAATTAGGACAAACACAAACACACTATGACCCGGCAGCTTTGATCTCTGAATCTGAAAGACTTTTAGGATTTCGGATGTGATTCATAATTACTAATAATATCACAGGTGCTGGGAGCCTGACCAAAAATTGGTGCATTTTTGACCAAAAAAAATTTAGTCAAAATTCGGCCATTTTTTGACCAATTTTCGATCAATTTACTGTTTTGGCCAAAAATTGACCAAAATTCGGTCAAAAAATTGGTCAGAAATTGGCCAAAAATTGACCAAAATCACCGATTGACCAATATTTGGTCAATTTTTGACCAAAAAACGAATTGGTGCATTTTTGGTCAAAAATTGGTCAACCTCCCACCACCAGTGAATGTATGTATATTCCGAAAAGCTCGATTTTTCTCTCTTTTTTTTCAAATTGAAAAATTTGTCAATAAATAAATATCACATTTTATGTATACCCGAATTTCAAAAACCATTTCTCAAATTTCTCGCTACTCTATCCGCTGAACTCCCTGTTCAGGCATTTTATAGGCAGTCACATCAGCTAATTCATCATCTCCTTCTGTCGCTGTTTTCTTTTTCGGTGACAATTGTCCATTATCAGCTGATTGATTTTGCATTGGTGGCTCATCGCCAACTTTCACCACACCAACAATACTTCCACCAATCGATCCATCGTTATTGCTTGGAGTGTCGTCGTTATTTGATGGTGGAGGTTCGGATAAATCGCGTCGTGGAATATGTGCCATACTTTTGGCGCGTCGATGAACTGTTTGATTTTCGCGATCGATACTGATTCGAGATTCGATAAGCATTGGAGTTTGAATTTCATCCCATTGTGAAATATCCGAAACTGTGAAACCTTTACCAGCCGCTGGTTGATGAAGAACATCTAAAAATTATAATTTTGATATTTCTGAAACTTTAAAAAAAAAGAAACTCTTATTTTCGTTAAAATATACTAAATTTAAATCTTTCGAGATTTTTTGACTAAAATTATGATTTGGAATGTTTTTTTTTCTCAAAGTCAAAATGCTGAAATTATTCTCGCTTTATCTACCTGTAAAATCGATGAGCTTTATCTACCTGTAAAATCGATGAGCGAAACTCTCGGCGAATTTGGTGCACTTCGACTTTTCTTTGCCAACATTCTCTTCCTAAACTCATTCGACTCCGCTCGAGCCTGAATATCCCGGAACTTTTTGACATGTTCACATGCTTTTCCCAACATAATAACACCATTACAGATTTTCAGCATAAATACAACCAACCAACCGATGACTGAAAAATTGACACAATCAATTAATTTATCATCGAAACGGGCATTTACAAAAAAACTCACAACAAATCAAGAGACTTCCACGATTTTCGATAGAAAATGTTTGACTCAAAACTCGAATAATCATAATTGATAAAGGAATCGGAATAAAACCCATTCTTCTTGAAACTTGATCTGAATAATCACTGAATGCTGATTGATCTCGACTTCGAATCACATCAAAAGCAATTGTAATTGTGAAATCTTTATAGACTGCCGAGTTGATTTCATTGAATTTTGTGATGAAAGCGTGTTTCAACCAATCAACAAAATATTCAGCACCAATCACCATAATTATATCAGGAACCATTTCACCAAAAGATTCGATGCTCCAATTCATTGCTGTCATATTACGAATCATAACAACAAAAAGTAAAGCGAATATATGAAATCGTTCACGGACATCACTAAAAATACATGTCTTTGAATGTTTTATCTGAATTTCTGAGCAGGAATAAAGGAGAGATTTCCTAATAACCCCTGAGAACGTTTTTTATCAAAAATATCAAATTTTCCAACCTGCACGCCATTTGAAAAAGATTGGCCTTCGCAAATTTTTTGAAAACAGATCCCTTCAATTCAACAAAATTGTTCGACATCATAATTGCCAAAACTGCTTGATTGTGTGAATTGAAAGCCACGTTCAAAGTTGTAGCCTAAAAATTTTACACATTACATGGCACTTTGAAAATCCAGAACATACTTGTAAAATAACTAAAAACGAATGAAGTGTTGCATATCCAATTGCCACTGCTAAATGTCCAAAAATTCTCAGCGTATTTCCAGGAGTGATTCGATCACTATTAGCTGTCCAAAATAAAGCATCCAATATATCTTGTCCTAAACTACTGAATAATCTATCCGCAACTTCTAACATGTTATAAAATATATAAAGCTTTATCACTCCTTGACTTCGAACTTGATGATATAATACCGAAGAATCTACAAATTTTTAATGGTGCTAATCAATTTGAAAAACAACTCACCAATTTCTCTAATCAACATGGATGCGCAGATAATTATTAAAACTTTTAGAACATCACAAGTTTCAGCAGAAGTCCATTTTTTTACTCGAAATAATTTACCAGCACATGACATCTGAAATTTTGTGAATTGTTTTTCAAACAAAAAAATCATTTTTAAAAAACTTACAAATAACCGAAGTGGCAAGAATGTGAATAAATAAAGAAATGCATCTATACATTGCAAAAGCCCGTAAAGTAAAAATTGCTCTAATTCCAGCGGAATTCTGAGAAACGCATAAATTTTCCGACGTTTTTCGGAATATCTCGCTTGATCGTTATCTAGAGAATATCCACGTGTTAGTTCCTCCCAGAAAAATGAGAAAAATCCACGTGGCTGAAAAACTTCTTCGAGTTTTGTGGGAGGTGGCGTGTCTGAAAAGTATTTTACTCAAAAGTATATTTTTTCGGAAAAAAACTTACTCAATGGTGTGGATGTTTCTGTGTCACAAATCACTGTTAATCGTTCATCATATGAAATTCTTGAAGGTTTTCGCATCAAACTACTTGTTGTATCTTCTAATTCGCTTTCGCTTTCATTTACATCCGGTTGCAATTTCAGTTTTTTCAGTCGATGTCGAAGATGTGTTTTTGGTGTTTCAGTTGGTCCGCCATCTGGAGATGGTGGAGCACTGAGAGTTAGTGCAACTTCTTCATTTATATCATCGCTATTCAAATCATTAGCTTCAACATTTTGCAGGAGATCCTGTATACTTGATGACTCGCTGTCTCGTGATTCTCTTCTAAAAATAATTTCTCATAAAAATCAATTTCTCAAAGCTCAAAAATATTACTAACCGTTTGGGGGTGCTCATCGATAAAGCATTCGATTATCCATCAAATATTCAATAATAATATATATGAAAAATCCAACTATTCACAATGTAAATAGCGAACAACGCACCAAACTGGCAAACCAAAAAAATTAATAAAAAAATAACGAGAAACACGGCCAACACAAAATACGTCAATAGTTGCAGGCTTGACGCGTTTGTTGTTTTTTCGAGGCAATAGGAAAAATTACAAAGTTTTATTTGTGATAAAAATAACAAAGATAACAATAGAGGGTAAATATAAAGTAAGTAGATTGTTGGATGTGTTACAATAATCGTTTTGACACCAACATGAATGTTCAGTGATATAAGCATCCGATAAGCAAGCTAGTGGAGCCTGAAAAGTATATTTCTTAATTATTTGTTTGTGGCCATATGTGGAAAATTCTATTGTTTTTGACACTAGTTTTGACTTTTTTAATTTTCTATATTTTTTGGTATTGAGTTTAATTTCGAAAAACTAACACTAGCTTCAGTACAATATGTATGATTTGGAGGAATAAAAGTGTTTGGATCATTCAAGTTGTATAATTTATTGAAACATCCTCGAAATGTCATTGTGGAATAAGTTCCAGAATTGTTAAGTTGTTGCTGCCATTTGAAACAAAATCCACCTTGACCACAGTCGTCACTACTTCTGTCCTGAAATATTTTTTTTGATTGAAGAATTCAAGAGATTCCGAAAAATACTAACTTTAATAATCCACGTGTCAGCATTACAGTTATCATCAAAAACAAGAGGATTAGAAATTCTGTTCGGAGGACCTCGCTGTTTTTCTATAAAGTTCTGAAAACGCAACTTTGTTCAATTCTTGCCTCTGAAAATCAACCTACTGATTTCATATTCGTTGATGCGCAACTATAGCATTTCACACCATTTGCAACTTCGAAAACTTCAAAAATCAGAAAAATAAATATATTGGCGAACATGTGTATCTGCAACAAACAAAAACTGACATTTAGAAAGTGATTCATAATTTTTCTGACATGAGGTTTGAGGAAAACCAATTTGCACCAACAATGACAAATACTGAATGACTAATTCGAATTTTTCAAAAAAAAAAATAATAGGTCAAAATCAATAAAGCTAACCCCCCGTTGTTTGTATAAGCAAGTGAAAGAGTAGGTCGCAATGCGAGGTGCTGGTTTATTTTCTCATCGGATATTCAATCCGACCCTGGCTGGCCAATGTACAAATATTATTAAAAATTCGTCGCCCCGGCCAAAATGTGTATCATTTTTTTGTAAACATTTTTCATATATTTTTTTAGTTTCTGTAATCAAATAGCCACACAGTTTTTGTAGTGATATAAAATAGTTTATTAGAAATAATTCAAAGCTAAACAATGTGAACATGTTTTTCCCACACTTCCGGTATATTTGCGCCATTTGAAGTGTGTAATCTGGCAGTTGAGAAAATTGCACCGACAGAATAGAAAAATGGGCGAACAATGTAGATTAAAGTCAGCGGCCAGATTGTGATAATTTGGGAAAGAGCACAGCGAGCAAGGAACAAAGATGGCTGAAAAAAGTTGTTTTGTGTGAAAATTCAAAAAATTAAGAATTTCATAAATCGATAATTTCTGATTTAAAAATTCTGAAATAAAACACCAACTTTGATAATTTTCTTTCAACAACTTGAACTTACTCTAACAATCCAAATATTGATAAATGCAAACAAAGGCAAAAAAGAATCCAGCTAAAATTGCGATGAGTAATCCAAAAATAAGTGTTAGAATTTTATAACTATAAACTCTGACAATCTCGAATATTTTGAAAGACAAAGTCCAAACGCATGCGATACTGTGATATTGGGGACTTGGCTCGGCAAAGACTTCGAAAAATCCAGTCTGTAAAATTTGAAGTTTTGATCTGAAATTATTTTCTCTTTAAATATGACGTACATTCAAATATTGAACACTGTCATGAATATCTCGATCATCTAAATCATATTTTTGTGCGAGAAGAGGATCGGCCGCTTCTGCGTTGATATCAAAAGCCATGTATGGATTTTTCTCTTTTTTCACCGGAGTTTGAACAATTTTTTGTTGATCATTAGTCTCGTGAGATTGTGTAATTTGCTGATTTTGATGTTGTTGTTGCTTGAGATCAAGATAATCATCATCTTCTTTGTCAGGTTTCCCAAATTTTATTAGATCTCATCGATTGTCCAACAAGAATATTGTGAACATATTGATGATTTTCTACATCTACCCCTCGAACTTCTGGAACAGGTGGGTTTTCATATCTTGGAAGATCGCTTGCTTTAACAGTTACTGTAGAATAGTGTTGGCGAGATCTTGGTTTTTCATATTCATGTTCCTCGTGGGGGATCGACTGGAAAAAAGTTTAGATGAAAATTGTTTATGGAAACTATCAAGTTTCCAATCGTATAAACTATGATTTATCAAACCTGTTCAAGAATTGGTGATTCATGACGCTCTGAGGGTTGTGGATGTGGTGTAACCCGATTCTGAAATATTAGATCTTTTTTTCTTACAATTAGAAATTACTGGAAATCAAACCTCAACAATTGACGATTCATCAGTAGAACTCCTATGTTGATATTCTTCAATTTCCTCTTCAGTTTCTGGTTTTGTGGTGTATGGATCATAATGCACAACTTTTTCAACAGCGTGAAAGTTTTCTCTCTGGAAAATTCAGAAGTTTCTATTTAATGTTTGAACTACACGAAAAATAACCTTCTCAAAACTATCATCAGAATCTTCATGAACTTCAGAATATCTTTCTGGATTGTAGTCCAAAAAATTTTCAGCTCTATGGATCTGGAATTTTAAATTTAAACATTATCGTTTCAAGAAAAAATATTTTAGGGTGAGAGGATCTGTACCTCTGCAGTATGTTCCACAAAGTGCGCATTTTCGACCTGGAAAAACCAAAATATTTTTCTTCAAAAATAAAATCTCAAACCTCAGCCGTTGTTAGTTTTGAGCCCGATGAAGTTCCTGTGCTTCGGCGACTCTGATGATTTAGACTAATTTGATCGATTTCTTCATCGCGTTTTAAAATATGAACAAAATGTTCATCTTCTTCTCGCTAAAAATTATTTTGTTTCAAAATTTCAAAAAAAAAAAACATTGAGAAAAACCTACATTTTCCATATTTTGTTAAAACTTTTTTTTGGAAAAATAATAGAGAGAATGTGTAATGCGAAAGTACGTGATAATCTTTGTGCCAGTCGATAAGGTTGGAGAAATTTTCTTATCTATTTTTTTCGAAAAATTTTACTCCAAAAATTTTTATTCTCATTTTATTGGTATGCAAACTTGGCGCCAAACCAAACTTCCTAATAACATCATCTGAAAAAAATTGTTCTCATATCAGTGCACTTTTTTAAGTCAAAAAGAGAATGACAAAAAAAAACTTTCCGTGTTTTTTTTTGCGAAATGATCTTGTTAGTGTTTTATCTAAAAAATGTAGCTAGACACTTAAAAATTTGTTTAACAATGCAAAATTCCTACGAAACCTTATCGAAATTATGGTGTGTTAAAAATTTAGGACGTGAGAGAAATATGAGCTTTACGGTCTGGGCGAGGCAGGAAAACTTTTTTTTCGACGAAATGTTTTCGAGAATTATTGGCGTGGCATTTTTTGATAATTTTTTTCCAGAGAATCGAAGAATTTGAATGTCCAATTTATTGATGATGTGTCACACTTGTTGCTTCAAATTTTTCAGAACATCATGCATTTGTTCATATCTCTATTTTTCAAACAAAATAGAGTCTTGTTTAATTTATTTTAGAAATCAAAAATCAAACTTTCAACATTAATCATAACTATCATTATTATAAAAATAAATATTAACAAAAAAATAATTGAAAATTGATACTTTCGATTTTTGTCGATTGTGCAATTTCGACTCGGGTGTCATTAGTAAACGAATATCAAATTATTTGATGGTGAAACATAAACAAAATGGGAAAGGTGGATGATAATAAACAATTCTCATTTCATTCAATCAACTTTTTATTTTTCGAATCATTCTCTGAATATAATTTATTTATTCTGATTGATGCTTAAAAATGTTGTCCAAACTTTTTTTTCTGTTGATATTCTTGCGAATATCTTTACTGGATGGTGAAAAAGCTTCTCCAGATATCGATGAAATTCAATTGGATGATAACTTTGATGCAAGGTTTGTTTCTCGTTCGATGTATTTTTCTGGATTGTTTTTTGAGTGATAAGTTAAAAAATATAGGTATAAAGTCAGACTCGGAATGTGTCCAAACACTGGTACTGTAGCTACAGTAACCTAAACTTTTTTAAAAATCGAAGTTAAAAATTTTATTAAAGATAAATCAGTTTTCATGGGCAGTTTTCATGAGCTTGTGAATGGCATTTTTTTCAAAACAATCAGAAAAACAAATTGAGAAAACCGCCGAAAATTACGTTTCATTGTTTTCGCAGATAATTTTCTCCAAAAATGTTATTCTTTTTGAGCGTTTTTTTTAAAGTGAATAGAAAATAAAGTAAGTCTCTGGGCAAAACAATTTGACAAATCTTAAAAATAATAGGATAAACAGGATGATGCAAGTTCAACAACTTCTAAAGAGTCCAGAATTTTTTAAACCGAAGGTTATATTAAAACAAGAAATTGAATCAAAACATGTATTACAAAAACTAATTGTAAATTTTAAAAATTTAAAAATTCAATTTCTAAATGCCACGTTGAAGTTTACGTGTTTTTAGGATTGAAAAATGCATTCAAAACATATTGAAGAAAATATTCACAAAATTCTGTAACATGAAATAATTTTGTCATCCATCTGGTTGTTAACTTCAACTTTTTTCTGATTCCAGAGCTCGAATTTTGATGGTCGATGGAAATATCATATTTCACGCTGGATACGCAAAGAACATCACATTTCATACAAATGGCGGTGGAGGTGGAATATTTATTAATCAAACCGATCTGACTCGAATGCCTCCTTATGTAAATATCCAAAACCGTTCAAAAACAATAAATGTTTTTTCCAGGTTTCTTTCTTAGCTTATGGCGATCGTTTGAATAGTCTTGAACAAAGTGAAAAAGTCTCCAAAACTACAACAGTTAAACTAACGCAATCTCAACGAGCAGTCGCTATTGCAGTTCGTGGATTGTATTTATCTGTGAGTAGTTTGATATCTCTAACAATATGCAATAAACTTTTATTTTACAGTATAAAAATGTGTCGAGTGAGTTGAAAAGTTTGCGGAATTACAAACGAGCCAAAGGTGTGACAGATGCAAGACAACGAGTTATGATTCGGAATCTCAATGAAAGAGTAAAGTATGTATACTGTAGATCAGTTTGTGATTTTTGGGAACTATCTTTCCAAAATTTTCGAAAGTCAAAAAAATACCCCACTTGAGCAACTTTGAATGTAAATTATATTTTTCAGAGTATTAGAAGCAGAGAAAGAGAAAAAGGCTTGCGATACACATCGATGTGAAAATGGTGGAACTTGTATATCGCAAGGTGGTGATTCATTTCTTTGCCTTTGTCCGCCACATTTCAGTGGTCAACGCTGCGAAGCGGATATTGATGAGTGTGATGTTTACGGAGGTACTGAATTAGGATGTCACAATGGAACTTGTATTAATACTCACGGTGGATATCGATGTGAATGCTATGCCAATTTTTATGGTACCCATTGTCAGTTAGAAAGTGCAATATGTTCGAAATCAACTTCTGAAGAATTATGTGGAACTCATGGACATTGCGTGGAAACAACTTCAGGTTTACAATATCGTTGTCAATGCGATCACGGTTATCAACAAGCTGATCCTAAAACAAATCCAACATGTGTTGATATCGATGAGTGTACTTCAGTTCCCTGTCATCCTGGAATTGAGTGCTTGAACTTACCAGGAAGTTTTCAATGCAATGGATGTCCACTAGGATATAAAAGTGAGTTTGAAAAAGAATTATTTGTACTTCTTATCAAAATTTCAGTGGAAGGTAATAATTGTCGTGATATTAATGAATGCGATAAAGAAAATTCTTGCGATCCAAATGTTCAATGTATCAACACTATTGGTTCTTATGAATGCACACCTTGTCCTCCGGGATATTCTGGTGATAGTAAGAAGAAATGCACAAAAACTGATCGTTGTTCACCGAATCCTTGTCCATCTTTGGCAACTTGTAAGGAAAATGACGAAGCGATGAATGTTAATGGATATATTTGTACATGCCCTCATGGTTTTACTGGAGGATCGATAAATTCAGAAGGAAGACCAGAAGAATGTTTGAAATCAAATACAACAGTTTGCGATGATCATAAATGTGTGAATGGCGGAATTTGTAAACCATTAGACGATTCAAATTCCAAATGTGAATGTGGGCGAGATTATATCGGGAAGTTCTGTGAAAAAGGATCACCTTGTTTCTCGAACCCTTGTCGAAATGGAGGAGTTTGCAAAATTCAAGAGGATGATTATATTTGTCAATGTCCTCTCAACTTTTTCGGTGAAAATTGCGAAAATCAGGAGGGTATTTTCGATACTCATGTCACAAATGAAAATGGTACTTTTGAACAAGAAATCCCAGAGAATTCTACAAACCATGTTCGGAATCTCTATTTCAATATTCCACAGAGCAATTCAGCATTGAAAATTAGTTTCAATTCTTTTGAAAATTTTCGAACAACTATTCCCGGACCAACCGACTGTGAAACTACACTTGGAAAATTGAGTGTAAGTTATGGATGCTGAGACTTCTGTTCTAAAAAAACGAATTCCGATTTTCAGTTATACGACGGGCCTGGCGAACATTTCCAACTTCTGGCAACATTTTGTGGAGACGCAAATACTGTTCATGTGAGTGAGAAAATGAAAAATTTCCCAATTATGACTAATTCAGGCTCCTTTGATCAACACACCAATAACACTGACTTCAACAACTGCGCTTCTTCGTTTCAAAGGAAAAACTGGAGATTATTCGGTTAGCTGGAAAACTGTCAAAAGAGGTAAGTAATGAAACTGAATTCATAAATAATGAAAACATGATCAGATTGTGGATATCGAACTTCAAAACCTGAAGGGAATTTTGGAAGTTCCTGATAATAAAGATGATTTGGTTTGTGAATGGTATATTTCTGCACCGGCTGGAAAAGTTGTGGAATTGACAATTCCAAGTTTGATTATGGCTTCGAGAAACGAATCAAAATGTAATAGAAATCAATTATCAGTTTTTGATGGTTATTCAAATTATGATGCACATCGTATAATTCAAGAATGTTCTGATATTGAAGAACCAATGGTTATAAAATCAACAGGACCGTATTTGACTGTCGCATTTTCTTCTAATATTTTCACAAATGTTGATAAACCTAACACTATCAAAGGATTCACAATTGCATACAAATTTCTGGATTCGGATAATTCATGTGGTGGAGATATTATTAATAGTAAAGATGCAATTGGATTCACCGGAACAATTCAATCACCAAATTATGGAAGTTTATATCCACCAAATATGGATTGCACTTGGAATATTTTCGCTTCATCATCTGAAAATATAACTCGCGATGATCTTGTTATCAAGCTAACATTCGATGAATTTGATGTTCCATCCGGTTTAGAATATCATTCTGATCCAGAAGGAGGTGTTCTATTAAGGCGTCATCCTCGATTCCGACATCATCCATTCCTTCGTGAACCAGTTCTGTTCATCAAAGTAGCGTGTAAAGATGATTATGTTCGAATTTACAACATTGATGGAACTATGATTTATGATGCTTGTAATCGACATCGCCCTCGAAATGAGATGTTTATTGAACAATCAAAAACTGTTATAGGATTCCATTCAAATAGTGCAACTCAAGGAAAAGGTTTCAGTATTAATTATGAAGTTATTTGTCAGAAAACATTGGAGGGAAACGGAACTGTTCAATCGTGGAATTTTCCAAATGGTGGACCAGCTGGAAAATGTACATATATCATAAAAGCACCAAGAACCCACATTGTTCAAATCAAGTAACTTTTTTCTAGGGCAGTAAAAACAGGGTGTTCGGGTTCCGGAATACACTATTTTGTGTGCACACGAATACACTTTCACCCGAACACACTATTGTGTTCGTGTTTCTTAAAAAGTTTTCCAATAAAAATGTGTTTCAGATTCGAAACAATTTTCCTTCAAACTTTGACGTGGGGACAATGCATGTCTTTGAAGAATACTAGTGAAATTGAAAATTATATTGAAATCGAGGGAGGACGTGCAGATAACACACTGATCAATCGACGGTTCTTCTGTCCTAAACAACCGCTGACTGAAGACAGTACTTTGTCGATTCCAGCCTCAAGACCAGTAAAAATAATAGTGAGCAGTGATGGTAATGAGAAATTCAAAGGAATTTCTTTTGAATACACAACAGTTGATATTGGTTGGTACTTTTTCAAATAGAAAATGTTTTATTCTTGAATATTCTAGGTTGTGGTGGTATTTTTTCTGAGCTGTCTGGAACTATCACATCTCCAAACTATCCGGAAAAATACCAACATCATCTTCATTGTGTCTATGAAATAATTGGACCAATGTCAAAATCGGTCAAGCTCACATTCGACAATTTTGATTTGGAATCTACGAATACTGAAACATGTGAACATGATCGTGTTGAAGTTTATACAAGATATATCGATGAGAAGAGACACGGTAAACTTATCGGTAAATTCTGCGGAGCAATGATTCCACCGTTGATGTTCAGTAATATGGGAAGAATGGTATTGGTATTTATCACTGATAGATCTGTATCTTCGCAAGGATTCAGTGCAAAGTTGGTTTCACCAGTTTGATAATTTAGGAACAATTTTTCATAATAATTTTTCAGATATGAACTTGTTGAACGCGATGATCATTGTGATAGATCGTACACCGACCCTTCAGGAACTATAATTTACCAACAAAATCAAGATAACGTACACGAAAAATGTATTTTCAATATCGCTGTTGCTGATCGTCAAAGAATCGTTTTGAAAATGAATAACATGACTCTACCCTGCGATAAAGCTAGAATAAAAATCCGAAATGGTCCGACAGAAACTTCACCGGCATTCGCATCTCTCTATCAGGAATCAGAAGTTTGTGATACACATTCAATGCCAGTTCTAAGAACTACTTCAAATCGAGCAACGATTGTATTCACTTCAACCACATCCCAAACAGTTGGTTTCAACATGAGTTATGAAGTGATATCAGGAGGTTGTGGTGGAAGAATTGATGGATTGAGTGGAAGTATTTCTGCGCCACAATATCCATTATCTGATCGTCGAACAATGAATTGTGAATGGACAATTGCAGTAGCAGATGGAAATAGAGTTCGATTCACAGTTGCTGAACTCGATGATTTGAAATCAAGTGATAACAACGGAAATTGTCCATTGTTTGCTGGAAATCGTCTTGATATTATGGATACTTCTAGACAAGATGCTAAACTTCTCAAAAGATTCTGTCAAAAAGAAATTGCGGCGGAACCAGTAAAATCAGATGATAATGAATTAATTGTTCGATATGTTCAAAGTGGTGCTTATTATACACACAAACTTTTTGGATTCCTTGCACATTTCACAACAATCTGTGATGGAATTGTATTGACTGATATAACTGGATCAATTCAATCACCAGGATATCCACATAATGTTTATACAAATCAAGCGTGTAGTTGGACTATTCGAGTTCCTCTTGGTAATCGAATTATTATCCATGTTCATCATTTTGTCGTCGATCGAATGACTAAATATGGATATAAAACTTGCGGTGACAATGCCTTGAAGGTGAACTCCTAATGTTAAATACAATACAAAATCGTTTTTTTTTTCAGATTGATGATATTCATTTAAAATCTGCTGATGTTCAAACTGATGGAGTTTTGACTACAAATACAACTATCAACAAATATTGTGACGTCAATGTTCCACTTGTCATCAATTCAAAACACAACGAAGTTCGTCTAACTTATCAATCAAAGAATAAACCAGAAAATCAATTTTGGTTGAGTTATCATACAATTGGTTGTGTTGGAGACATTTCTTCTCCACAAGATATCAGAATTCGTCGAGATACAATTGATGAAGAGTTTGATAATTTCGAATGTCAGTATAAAATCACTGCACCCTTTGGAAAGAAAGTTCGGCTCACAATCAACTCATTCAATGTTCAACAAGGACCTGGTGATTGCACTTACAAATCTGATGGATCTTTCAAAGGGTTGGCTGTATTTATGGGTTCTTCAAATGCTTCTGGCGTGGCACAAGAAACGATTTGCACAAGTTATAAGGACAAAGTTATTGAATCCCACACTGATCAAATCTTCTTGCTAATGAAATTGAATAGAAATGATTTCATTCGAAATGAAGAATTTTTCTTCAACGCTGTAGTTGAGTTTGTTGAAGCAAAAGATAACGAAACTTGCGGAGGTGTTATAGACTGTGAGTTTGAAAAGCAACGGAAATAATGAAATATATTCTATTATTTTAGTGAGACAAGATCATCAGCACACAATAACCAGTCCCGGATATCCAAATCCATATCCATCTGGTGTATCTTGCCGATGGTTGTTTATTGTCAATCCAGGAAATCATGTTCAACTAAATTTAGCTGAATATCACTCCCCGAATAATGAAAATCTTCTTGATGGACATTCTATTGCAAGATATGGATATCGCGAAAATACACAGTTCAGTTGTTCAAAAGGATCGATGTATAGTGATGGATTATTGACTATTTACGAAGGAAATTTAACGTGAGTTCATTGAGTTTTTTAATCGAGTAAAAACCACAGCAAATTTTTCACTACGCATTTTCTCATTGCACAATTTCACGTGTCGCTACAGTATTTTCGCAAAAAAAATTTCTTTTTTGTTTTTGAAGCCGAAAGCGAAGGAAACATGCTCAAACTAAATTTTTAGAAGTAGTTGATAATTTTTCAAATAGTAGTAGTTTTTTGAATCAAAAATTTCTTGTTTTTCCTGGGAAAATCGAGAAAAATATGGAGAAACGTCATATTGAGCGGAGATAGAAGATTTATAAGCAATTTTCTGTCTTCTGGACCTCCCTCAACCCTTCTTTGCTCAATTCTGATAGTGAAAAATCAACTTTTCCCTGAAATTCGGGTTCAAATCCTCAAAAAACGTGTAAAAACAGGATTTTATCAGGCTCCGCCCAGATGTTTGTGCCGCGTGCAAAACATTTTCCGCAATGATTTTTTTATTTGAGGTCACGTAGAAAAAAATTTGCTGTGAAAACCAAAAGAAGAATAATAATTTTGAAAAACGAAATTTTCGAAAAAAAAAACATTTCAAAGCGTTGACGTGAAAAAAATACAGTGCTCATTTCAATATAACAAAAATGAAACGACCGGCTACGCCGGTCTTCCACCAAATTTGAAATTTTGCTATAAAATGTTCTGTTATCCAAACCAAAGGCGGCCATGCTTTTTCTCTATGCCGCCTATATTTCAACTTGTTTAGTAAGTTCAAAAATGTTCTAGAACTCGAGACTTATAATAATACTATTACAGGAAGATCGAGAAAATTTCAAATTTGGTGGGTGTTTTTTCATTAGAAAGCAGTCATGTTTCCAAACCAAAAAAAAACTCACATTTTTCGCTACATCTCTCCCTTTTTCATAAAAAAAAAAACGTTGAGAATATAAGGGCGGCAATTTGAACGTTTCTAAAAATTCAGAAATGAGCGAAACAGAAGTAGGTCAAACGGGACAGACGGAACGCCGTTAAAATATATAAGAAAGATGTTTAGCATAAAAACTGTGCGTTTTTAGAACCGATAAAATTGTGGAGAAATTGTGCAGCGATGATCGAAAAACAATCGAAATATTTTCGAATCAATCACTCGTTATATTCAATGGTGCAACAAATATTGTTGGAAGAAAAAGTGGAGCAGATGAAAAAGAAAAAATAGGTTTTATTCTAAAAGCTCAAAGTGTTTGTGGTGGTGTTTTGTATGCGGAAAAACAAGACAAACGTATTTATTTGGAGCATAGTGTTGTTGGAGTTTGTAATGTTACTGTGAAAAAAGTTGACCCAGCGGATACAGAAGTTCATCTTAATCTCGATGTTTATGAAACCACTAATAGTTCAGCTCATTCAAAAATCTCTGATCATATCAAAGTTTATACCGATGGAAATTTCCGAGGAGAGACACCAATATCTGTTGAAATCCCAGAATATTTTGAAGCAGAAAACAATATTGAATTGAGTATACATCATGAATCAAATACTCCACAATTTGCTCTTCTTCAATATAGTTCAGATGATATTGCTTGTGGTGGATTTGTACATCGTGATAAAGGAATGTTGAGAGCGCCGTTGAGAGATCTCGGAGAAGAATTCGATTGTGGTTGGACTATTTCAAATAGCCCTGGGAATACAGTCAATTTCCACGTTACATTCCACAATTTACCATCTTCAGAAAACTGTACAGAATCATATGTGGAAATTCGAGAATTCAACCAATCAGGAAGAATTTTGTCACGGCAATGTGATTCAAAAGTTATTGATACCACTGAATATTCCGCTCAAACAGTTTATGTTTATTTGAGATATCGACCAGATAAAGAAGCTATCGATTATGACCCGCAGAAAATTGTATTTTTCGGAATGTATGAAAGAATTGGAGGTGGTGATACTGAATCTCGCTTGATTCAACCACCATTTCTGCTGAAAACAGGATCATACATTTGGACTATTTTAGGAGGAGAGAACACGGTTGGTTTTTATTTTCTTTAATTTTTCTATTATCATCTTTTATATTTTAGCAAGCTATGCTTATAAAAACTAGCAATGTTTCACTTTCACCAAGTTCTTATTTGCGAGTTACTCAATCTTCTGACAATGATGATTCTGAAGATTTTAGTTATGAGGAGATAAGTCGAACAGATCCGGACAAGGAAATATTCCTACCGGTTTCGACAGCAAGTATTTATTCTAAGCTGAAACCGACTGATCAATTTACGATAACTTGGGAACCAGTGCCGAAAGATTATTTGAATCGAACTAAGAATTCAGAATCGGATGAAAAAATTTATGATTGTGGTGGAAATTTGAATCCGACGTGGGAATGGCAATCTATTTCGAATCCTCTTCCTCCAGGCCAACCATATGGTTATGAAGAGAATATTCATTGCAGATGGGGAATTATAAAACCACTTTTCCATGGTGTTGAGATGAAATTTGATTTTATTGATCTTGAAGATGATCCTGAATGTCGCTTTGATTATGTCGCTATAAAATCTGGATTGATGGAAATAACTGATGAGAAATTCAATAAACGTCAAAAACATTGCTCAAAATCTAGTCTCAATCAAACATTCACATTCTCTATGCCAAAACGAATCTTTGTTCATTTTGTGTCAGACAGAAGTCGACACGGAACAGGTTTCAAGTTATCCTATCGACTGAGTAAGATCTTTTCACATTTTTAAACCAAGTTCATCTGAAACCAAATGATATTACAGCTTGCCAATCCGTCGATTTTATCAATCCAACAACAGTTTTCGACGAAACACTGTCAAGTCCAAAATATGGACAAACATTAGAATCTGATTTGTCTTGTCAATGGACAATTATTTCAATTTCAAATCGACGGTTGAGTGTTGAATTTGAGGATTTGGATATCGTAGAAAATTCACCATGTGAAGAAAATAATGCATTATCAATTGTAAGTTGATCAACAAGTTTTGTTCATGCAACTAACAATATTTTTTCAGTCTGATGGATATTTATCGAGAAACTACGATGTTAGAAAGTATTGCGGAACTCTAGATGGCGAAAAGATCAACACAACTTCGCACAATGGACAACTACTTTTGAAATATAAAGCAGAAGCTTCCAGCAAACGAGGTTTCAAAGCGAGAATCTTTGAAATTGTAACGGAATGCCCATCTGGAATTATGAGAATTGATGAGGAACATCCGACGCATGTCATATATTCACCAGAATATCCTGAGAAAATTCCGGCCTCTACTGAATGTGAATATGTTGTGGCAGCGCCAAATGGACATAGACTTGCATTAACTTTCGATCCAGACAATTTTGATATCGAGGAACACGGTGGATACAATGATACGTACGTTTATCTTACAGAAATTAAAAATAAACATAGTTGCTATTGCAGAACATCCGATTTTCTCGAAGTTCGTGATGGACCATCTCAACACTCTCACCTAATCGGAATGTTCAAAGGAACTCGATCACCATCAACAATTTATTCACAAGGAAATTATCTTTACATGCGAATTCATACTGATTCTTTCCCATCTGGTGATAAATTTATCGCGAAGTTCGAACTTGCGAAATGTGGTGGAACTATAATAGTTCGAGAAAATCAAACAGTTCATATAACATCTCCAAATTATCCGGATCCTTATGATATTCCAGTTCAATGTGTTTGGAGAGTTCGAAGTCCAAATACACATTTGCTGTTAGCAAGGTGAATAAACCAAAAAAAATTAAAGCTTGACTATTAAAATTTAGACTTGAACACATGTGGCTGTCCTATTCGATAAATTGCACAACAGAAAGCATTGTTATTAGAGACGGAAATGTTACAGCAACTCCTTTAGTGCCACGAATTTGTAATCAAAACTTTGCGCCTGATGACTTCGTGAGAAGTTCAACGAATGAATTGACAATTGTTTTCAATTCAACATCAACTATCAAGGTGAGAAACTTTTTACGGCAGAAAATGGCGAGAGAGAGTATAACGTGAAAAAATAACGTGAAAAAAGAAAAAGAAACAAGAAACAAGAAAAAACTCAAAAATAAAAATAAATAGAGAGTGAGAAAGAAAGTGTGCTCTATTGACAATTCCCGCGTGAAAATATTTTTGAATTTTCTCTCTCTTTCTTTTCCCTCTCTCACGTTTCCTTACTCTATCATAATAAAATTTATATTATTTTTTTCATTCTTCCAACTTTTTCGGTCTTGCAACAAATCTGTCCCTATAAAAATTGAATTTTCAGCGAGCTGGTCGACAATACTGCAACAAGAGAAAATGCGGTTTCGATATCGCTGTGAAACTGAGTGAAATAAGTGAGTTTATCAAGATGTTCAATTTCACAAATATTCATATTTGTATTTCTAGGTTGTGGACATGACATAAGCGATCTCAAAGGATCAATCACACTTCCAGGATATCCAGGAAAATTGTTACCAAATATGAAATGCACGTGGAAGATGAAGGCAAAACCAGGATTTGTTTACATGCTCAAAATGAACTTCACCGACACACCAAATTACCATAATTATGATGGAATGGTTTATTTTGCACCTGAAAAATGTTATGCCGACTTACAAGTTGTTCAATCTGTTTCAAAAGATACATTCTTGGATCACATGCGAAATGAAAGAAAATTCTGTAATAATTCGCTTGTACTTTGGACTGAAACAGATGTTGCTAAATTGGTGTATACTGATTCACCAACTAAGGAATTGTTATCAAGAAATCTTTCGAGAGAGGAGTCCGATGTATTGTATTCTCCATTTGTCATTGATTATGTCATGGTTTGTCTTTTTATTTTGAAAAATGTGTTATTTTTTATCTCAAAATGTTTCAGATGCCAGCAACTCGTAAAAACGATTGCACATTCTTGGTTAATCAAAATACCTCGTTTTCATTCTCAAATGATACCAAAAATGGGGATATAAAAATAAAGAGTAAGTTAAATTCAAAGTAATCTGGTCAAGTTTCTATAAATTTGTTTTTCAGATGTTTGCCATTTCGCAGTTGAAAAACCAGATGAATTCTCAACAGTCAGTATAAAAATCAATAATTTTGGATATCAGTCGCAGGGAATTGGAGAGTTGTTCTGTGATGATTTTGATGCTTCGATTATTTTGAGATGTAAGTAGATTTCATATTGTTTTATTGTCAAAAAGTATACTTTCAATTTTTTTAGCTGATGAACCTGTGTTCATGGATCGGAACTTCTGTGAGAGATCTTCTCAAAATAACCGTAGTGATTTGATATTTGTCAACAATAAAATTGATATTTTCGTTCAACATGATTTCGAAGATGCACCTCAACCGGAATTCTCAATTGATGTTGAATTCCAAAAATGTGGAGGATATATAAAAGACACAAATTACGGAAATATTACAAGTCCAAATTTTGGAGATGGCAAGAAATATTTATCTGAATCTCGTTGTAAATGGATACTTGAAGCACCACCAGGACAAGTTGTAAAGGTAAGTAAGAACATTTTATTTTTCGTAATACAAAAAGATTATTTTTTACCATAATAACCATAAGGCATTCCTCCACCGTAACCATAACCGTAGCCGTGATATGCTGCTCCATATCCACCATAGGCACCATAAGGGTAACCGACTGCACCATAATACGCCCCTGGGCCATACTAAAACACTAATTTATTTTTAAAAAAATATATATGTTAGGACTTACGAATTGTGTGGCTGCTGGGATCACAAAAATTGAGAGCAACAAAATAAGGGTTAACAGGAATTTCATCGTTTTTTAAAATTTCAAATATAAAAAATTAAAAATGAAATTTGATTATTTATAGTTTTTCTAATAGACAACAAATTAAAAATAATTGAACTTTTCAACCACTTATGAACCTGTTTTTTTCGTCATAACATAACAACAAAATAAACAAAAATATAATTAAAAATTCTCACTAATTATTTTTTTTTATTTTCAGATAAAGTTCATCTCAATGGATATTCATTACGATTTTGATTGTCCAAAAGATCGATTGATGATTGGAGAAGGAAAACAAGAAAGATTGAATATTCTACACACTTATTGTCATACAATGGTTGATAAAAAGAATGGATATATGGATGTGGATAAATTTGAGGATAGATTTAAACAAATCACTTCGAAGAGTAGATATATGACAATTGATTGGGTAACTGATGAGATAAATGAAGCTGCTGGATGGGTTTTGGAATATCAATTTGTGAATGAGGCGGACAGTAGGTTTTTTGAAGTTTTTGTTTATTCAAATGTTTTCAAAGTCTAAAAATATTATATTTATTTCTAGCTTGTGGTTTCCATGTCAAGGGAATGTCTGGAATTGTGGAATCTCCTAATTATGGAGTGTCAGATTATCCTGCAAAATCTCAATGTATTTGGGATGTTCAAGTTCCGTTAGGTTATCATATCAATTTGAAGTTCAAAGATTTTGATGTTGAACAATCACAAAATTGCACGAAAGATCAATTAGTTGTGTCAGAACTCCCAAATTATCTAGCAAAAGTTCCGGCTGGAAATTATTTGTTTGTTTTGAATGATGCGAGAGATGATCCACCATTATGTGGAACAAATATACCAGAATATAAAGAGACTGAAACAACGAGAATTCGATTGAATTTTACGACCGACGAAAAAGTAAATGGAAGAGGTTGGAGAGTTGAATGGGAAGCGAAATGTGGAGCGATATTTGAATCGAATCATGGAGTTATCACTGCACCAAATTATCCAGATGGTTATCCAAATGAAAATATTGAATGTGAATATATTATCAAAGCAGATGCGAAAGATGTTGTTGCTTTGAAATTCGAAGATCTTGATGTTTCCAAATTTACAACACATTACGATCGAACACCATGTAAAGAGGATTACATTCAAATTTTAGAGTATCCTTCTCGTAGAGTTGTTCTAACACTTTGCGGAGAGACTCAGATTCCTGATGAAGCATTGACTATTCGAGGAGCTGTTTTGATCAAATTTGTTTCTTCAAGATTATTTATTGGATCAGATAAAACGAGAAAAAATGACAGAGGATTCAAGTTGGCATATAATATTAATTGTGAGTTGTTTTTTATTTCAACAAATCATTTATTTAATAAGTTAATATTTCAGTCTGTGGTGGAGACATTCTTTTATCAAACACTACTGATTTGTCAGCTGAAATTGAAAGTCCTGCATTCCCTCTGCCTTATGTTAGAGATCTTGATTGTGTTTGGAATATTACAACTTCATCAGATCGAGAGATAAATGTAAAATTCGAAATTATGGATTTGGAAGAGGTTTCTGATTGTTCTGCAGATTATATTGAACTATTTAATTCTGCCGAAACCAAGAATTCGTTAGGAAAATTCTGTGGAGGAATCAAAGCGTTAGTTTATAAATAGAAACATCTCGTATAAATTCCTTCATTTTTTTTGTAGAATGCCTACAAATATAATTCGAACAACTGGTCCAAATCTCCTTATCCACATGAACACTGATCATACAATTCATTCTGGTGGATTTAAAATGATAGTAACCTCATCTCTTGGTGCAAAAAGTGGATGTGGTGGAAATTTGATAGCAACAGAAGAATGGCAAACATTTAGCCAGCCAAAAGATGAGAATGGAAATTATCCTGGACATTTACATTGTGGTTGGACCATCAAAGCTCCTGTTGATCATCAAATTCGATTGAAAATCAATGATATTGATACGGAGAAATTGCAAAGTTTGCCTGGAACTCCACAAAAACCGTTCTGCACTTCTGATTCGCTTAATATTTATGATGGACTTCAAAACTTCTCGCCAATATTGTCAGGTGATATTTGTAGTGGTGGAAATATTCCAACATCACAAATTGTTTCAAGTGGAAGATATGTTTATGTTTATTTTGTATCGGATCATGGTGGAAGTGGAAGAGGAATAAATGTATCATATTCAATTGAAAAAGCAAATTGTGGTGGCTGGATGAAAGCAGAAGTTGAATCAAAGTCGATTCGAATTAAAACTGATACTTCTGAAGAAGATGGAAATCATGAGAAGACTCATCAAAGATGCAAATATATGATTGAAGGAAATAAAACGGAACCTGTTATTATTCATTTCAAAGAATTCAATATTCCATCATCGGATAAAAATTGTGAACAAAGTTATGTTGAAATTCGAGATGTTGGTTCAATCAATGAATGTCAACATGCAGCTTGTGCACAACAATCAGCACAAAGAAAAGTTACGCGAATTTGTGGAACAAGAATTCCATCTCCACATATTTCGAATACCAATGTTGTTCAAATTATCGTAAATGCACAATTACGATCAGGTGTAAGAAGTTTGGTTGCATTCGATTATCAAATTCTTGATCGTAAGTCTTTATTTTCAAATTAACTTAAAAATATCAGCTTTATTTAGGCTGTAATCGAACAATTGATACCAATTCTTATCGATCTGGTCGTATTACAAGTCCAAATTATCCGAATGTGTATGATGGAAGTTCAGTTTGCACTACAGTTTTGGAAAATTCAGATGATGTTACACAATCAAGAAAAATACTCATCGCATTTTCAAAGTTCGTCTTGGAAACTCAAAATCCAAATGTTCCTGGAAGCAGTGATTGCTCATTTGATTATTTGGATATTATTGATGAAGGTAAAAGTGTTGGATCGAGTCGAATTTGTGGAGACAAAGTTCCACCATCGATTTTCACAGCTGGAGGAGCAAGAGTTGCGGTCAGTTATTTTTATATTTGGGAAAATGGGCAGGTTCTTAATTTCAACTTGAGTCAACAATTCTTATGGAAATGCATGCTTCTAACAGAGTTTTTATTTTTTTTTTTTTTTTCACAAGTTTGTTTTTTTTTTTCAAAATGCCAATTACCTGGCTTTCAGACTTATTTCAAAACGGATCACATAATCAATAAAGAAGGTTATGATGCCACGTATCTCACAGTTGCACAAGAAAAAGATGATATGATTGAATTTTCGGATTCTTATGATCTTCAAGGTGTTGTAACTAATATCGGCTGGCCGAATGGTTATAACAAATCTACTAGACAAATGTAAGTTTTCTATTTTCTCAATAAAAAATTATTAGTAAAATAACAGATTTGTGATTCGTCCACCAACCAGCCATACTTGCATTTTCAACGTGGAAGAGGTTAATGTGGGAGTTGTTGAAAATATGGATAATTGTAATTCGCAAGATGAATATGTTGAACTTGAAGTCATGTATAAAAGCGACAAAAAGAGCATTCGAGTTAGAGATTGTTCATATGTAAGTTATAAAAAGTTATCTAATAACAATAAGTTCCAAAACATTTAAATTTAAGAGTAAGAGTTCGATTTCGGCGAATAGAGTTCAAATGAATGGTGATGATGAGAATCGATATTTCAAAATAATTTTCAAATCGGATGATTTGTCAGAAAATGATGGAAGAGGGTTCAGAGTTTCTTGGGAATGTGATAATTATTCGAATTAATATTATTATAATAATTTATTGTTATTTGCTGTCATATATAATTTAATGCATATTTATTATTATATTATTATTTTGTTCAAACTATATTGGGAAAAATTAATAAACATTATATCATAGAATATTATTAATACAAAAGCTATGCAATTTTTCACTATTTATTTATCAAGCCCAAGTTTGGTTCAATTTGTCGAAATATGCTTCTCCGGAGGCATCTGTCATAACAGTTCCAAATGAATTTTGAAGTGGTTGGATTTTTTGATTTTTTATGCGCTCCAAATTTCTTTCCTAAATCGAATATTACCATTTTCCATCGTTCACTGTGTTTCAAGCAGATAATTGGGAATAATATGCTATAGATAAGAGCGAAAAAGTCGAAAAACAAAGCGCAGAGATTTTTGACATATTCGGAAAGGTTGAAAAATACAATAACCATACAAATTGCAATACTCAAATTGAATATACCCATTGACATAACTATTACATTTACCAATCTTCCACTTTTCAAATTCTCCGAAATTTGAAATCTTTCCGTTAAATCGCAACTTCGCTCGTTGCTATAAAATTCTTCGAAGAATTTCTGATTTTTGCGAAAAAGTAGAATATTTCCAATTATCCCGAAGGCATTTAATGCCATGAAAATTGTAAATATTATAATGCCTACTATTTCTGTAAAAACATATATCAGTTGGATTTTTGTTTTCAATCAGAGTTCCCAACCTCGTTGTGATCCGTGATAAATTATATCGATAACAACTGAAATTACAGTACTTCCACTTATCAGTAAATAACAAATATAGCCACGTGTTTTCTTTTCATAATTCTTGACAAAAAGTGTGGCAAAATATCTTTCAACAATTAGCATTGGTAATCCGAGAAAAACGTAACAAAGACAGAAAAGTCTGATATACGAGCAGATTTCCACAATAAGTATATTCTTCCAATAATCATCTGATAATAAAACAAGTCTATGGAAAATCCAAGCACTTGTTGCAACAAGATGTTGACCATTGATTACTGATACTATATTTGTCCAATTTTGATGAAATTGTTTTGCTGTGATATTAACCCAGAGAAAAAATGCGACATAACAGTTACTGTAAAAGAAAGCCGTGTTAAAAACTATAACACGGCAAAAAACTCACCTAAAAATCAGTATCCCTATCTCTATCTTGAAAAATTTATCAAAAAATGCCCAGTTCTGCGGATCATTTTCGAAATAAGACCGATTAAAATCATTCATAAGCATTTTATCAAAAATTGAAAAAAAAATCGATGAATGAAAAAATTGAAAAAAAAAACCTAGATAGGGTGCAATTATTTTTTTGAATTCGGTGAAAATATAAAAAAAGCATAAATTTTATGAGATCAAGAAGGTAAACGTCATATTTTATAAAATGTCTGTACATGGTTCAATAAAATAAGCGTCTAAATTAACGTATTTAATACTGTAGTTTCATTGCTCATATTTTTCTAAATCTCTCATTTTCCCCAAACTTGTTTCAGTTGATTGAAATAACTATCCGGATTCGATTCAGATAACATAATTTGACCAAATGTGTTTCGAAGTTTGAGTTTTCTCAATTCTGGAGTCACAACTATAGAATGACGAATTTGTAGAATTCTGTGGAAAAATTGATAGAATAATGCACTCCATCGATTACTGTACTTCATACAAATGTAAGGAAATATGAAACTGTATCTGAAAGTGTCTGAGTTCAGTTAACTCATGTTTTTGTACTTTGGCCTTAATTGTTTTCATAGTAATTTGTTATTTTTAGCGCATGAGATTAGAATCTCACGTCGTGGTTAGCTTTGCATTTTCCTTCCAAAGCTCTCACGATCTCATAGTTTTTCGCACACCCAGAAAATGTTGGGTATGACGGAGATCTGGACTTGAACCTTGGTTTCAAACATTTTGGAAAAAAAACTCACAACATGAGTGCCAAATCAAACAACAGAGTCAGTATATTTTTGTTATAATCAGTTATTTCAAAAATATCGACAAGTAAACTGAAACAAATCACCAAATTGAATCCACCCATGATAATAACAATCATATTTACAAGTCGACAAGTTTTAATATTTTCTGATATTTGAAATCTCTCTGCTAAATCACAATATCTCTGAGAGATTTGAAATGCTCTAAAAAATGTAAGGTTTTTCCAAAGTAAAATAAGATTTCCAATAACTCCAAAAGCATTGCTGACTAGGATAATAATGAATATTGGAAGTAAGATATTAACTTGACGTGAGAGAAAAATAACAATTGAGAAATTGAGAAATTGAGAAACTGAAACTCACATTCGTGAAACATTATTGTAAAAACGAAAGCTAATAATCATCAAAACTGTAATAATATAATAAGAGATTGAGCCAAATTTTTGTGATTCATAAGTTTTTATATAAATCGTTGCAAAAAGTCGCTCTATGACTAAAAATGGCAGTACCATTATTCCTACGAATACACAAAATCCACGAACATAGGAAATTATTTTCGTGATGTTTTCCAAGTTTGAAAAATCATCTGAAATAATTATAATTCGATTGAAAACCCAACCAATATCAGCAATAATGTGTTGAATATATAAAACACTCATTAGATTTGTCCAATTTTGATGGAATTGTCTAGCTTTTATGTTTATGTAGACGAAAAACAATGTATGAAAAATACTGAAAAAAATTCTTGAAAATAATGCATTTTTTTTATTATTCTCACTTGAACATGATTATTACGATCTCAACCTTTGAAAAATATTTCGAAAATTCTCCGAGTTTCGGAATCATTATGAAAGTAAGTTTTATTGAAATTATTTATAAACGTCATTCGGAAACAGTAGTCAATTCAATTATATCAAAAAAACGACAACGGAAAATTTTGGGTGTTATGGAAAGCAGGAAAAGACGATGATAAAGATGACAATTATAAATGAATTCAAAAAAAGGGAGACAATTTTATTAGAATCTATTCGAAAATATTTATCAAGCCCAACTTTTTCTCAAATTCTCAAAATATGCATCAGTTGATGCATCCGTCATAATAGTTCCGAATGAATTTTGCAGGGGTTGAATTCTTGAGCGTTTATTTGTTCCGAACCTTCTTCCTAATCTGAATATCACCATTTTCCAGCGTTTGCTATGTTTCAGACAAATTATGGGAAAGAAAAAACTGTAGATGAACGCAAATAGGTCGAAAAACAATGCGCATAGATTTTTTGAGGGATCCGAAATATCGAGAAAATCAATAACCATACAAAAAGCTATACTTAAATTGAATCCACCCATTGACATAACTATTACATTCACCAATCTTCCAATTTTTATATTTTCTGAGATTTGAAATCTTTCTGCCAGATCACATCTTCTTTGATTACTATAGAATTCTCTATAATATTTTAGATTTTTCCGAAAAATGATGTTATTTCCGATCAGTCCGAAGGCATTCAATATCATAAATGTTGCAAATATCGCAATGACGAATAATTCTGGAACAAAGGCTAAACCACAAATTCTCACGATAAATTGGATGTGCGAAAGTCTAACGTTTCTTGGAACTTATTCAAGAAATTATTCATTTCCCAATTAAAAATAGAAATGAAAATTTGTTAGCCCAGTACGTTCACGTGTACTTAGCTCACAGCTCACTTTTCATTTCAATAAATAATTTTTGAAAATACTCAATGTTTGAAACATATTATCTAACTCACCATGATCAGATTCGTGATATACGATATCTGTAATAATTGAGAGGATAGTACTTCCAAATATAAGGAAATACGAAATATATCGACGTTTCTTTCTTTCATAATTTTTGACAAATAACGTGGCAAAATATCGTTCTATGACTAACATTGGTAGATTCAAAAATACGTAACCAAGGCATAAAAGCCTAATATATGAACAGATTTTGATAACGAAGATACATTTGAAATAATCATCTGATAACAAAATAAATCTATTGAAAATCCAAGCACTTGTTGCAATCAGATGTTGACCATAAATAACGGATATAATATTGGTCCAGTTTTGATGAAATTGTTTTGCTGTGATATTAACCCAGAGAAAAAATGCGACATAACAGTTACTGTGAAAAAAACCGATACGCAACGCGCTCAAATTTAACTTACTTGAAAACCAGTAAAATTATCTCGATTTTGAAAAGCTTATCCAAAAATGACCAATTTTTTGGATCATTTTCAAAATAAGATCGATTAAAGTTATTCATTAGCATGTCAGAAAAGTGGTGAAAAAACCAAAAAAAAAAAGAAGGGAAAAACATTTGTAGTGTGAGATGCAATTATTTTTCTCCCTATAATTCGGGGAAAATACCATGATGTAGGAAAAATGATTTATTCGTTTATTCAATCAGTAAATCAACGCCAGCTACTTCTCAAATCTTCAAAGTATTTATCAGCTGATGCTTCTGGTATGATTTTTCCAAAACTATCGTGCAGACTGCACGGTGCAGTTTACAAGCCTTTGTTGTTTTCTCGATTGGTTTGATTTTGTTCTTTCGAATTAATGATCCGAATAATATTTTGAGAAATCCGAAAAACACAATCTGCCATCGATTACTATAATACATACAAATATATGGGAACAAAAAACTATATAAGAATGCAGAAACATCAAATGCTAAACACCACATATTTTTGGAGTTATCCGAAATATCGAAAATATCAATTAGAAGGGTCAAACAAATTAATCCATTGAATCCACCCATTGAAATAACAATCATAATCACAAGTTTGCATACTTTTATGTTTTCCGAAATTTGAAATCTTTCTGTTAGATCACACACTCTTTTACTCTTATGAAATTCTCTGTAGAATTTGTAATTAATGTGTAGAATCGCAATATTTCCAAGAACAGCAATACCATTGATCACCAGGAAAAATGTTATTGTTGTGAGCAAAAGGTCGTCTGAAAATATAGTCTAGTACGAATACAAATACAGCTTTGATTGCAGTACACTTCCTTGTATTAGAGGACTGGTGAAGAGGAATACAACTGATGTTTTACCCCGGGAAATGTTTCCAATAAATAATATTTCAAGAAAAAGTGAACTCCAAAGTACATCAATTGTTTTTCAAAAAATTTAATCTGTTTATTATTCTTCCTCCACAACTTACACTCGTGATACATGATAGAAGTACAACAAGCGACACAAATATTTCCACAGATGAGAAAGTATGAAATATGAACTCTTGGCTTTTTCTCGTAATTCAAAACATATATTGTGGCAAAATATCTTTCGATAACTAGAGTTGGTAAAGATAATAAACATACAAAAATACAAATATTTCTAACATAGGACAAGATTTTTATAATGATAAACATTGAATAGTATATATCTGAGATCAAAATGACTCGTTGAATTAGCCATGCAAAAGAAGCAGTGATGTGTTGAATACAAAGCATACTGAATATATTTGTCCAATTAGTGTGGAACTGTTTTGCAGTGACATTTAACCAAATAACCATAAATGTGTGAGCAATGCTGAAACGTATATGGTGCGGATTTGGAAGTATTTTGAGCATGAAAGCTCCCAGATCAAAATAATTCTATCGAAATCATTTTTTGATCAAAACATCACGCTATTATATGCTTTTTGTTACAAGTCTTCGATTTCAAATAGAAGTGAGTTCGGATGAGAAATTATGTTGAAACCCACAGGAACCAAAAAGTTCAAAACTCGAATAAAAAGCTATTATTCTAATACTCACTTGATAACCAACAATCCGATCTCTGCCATAAAAATCTTCTCGAAAACATTCCACACTTCCGGTTGTTCGATATAAAATGATTTATTAAAGTTATTCATAAGAACCATTATTGAACAAAAACAACCACAAATAAGGAATAGTGAGTGAGAAAATCGGAAAATAAAATAAAAGAACAAAAAATGTAGGTAACGCCTCTTTTTCGCCGTCTCGTCTTTAATCTTTTATGTTGAATGGTTGTAGTTCATCGCTTTTTGGTGGGTTTGCTTGAATTGACATCGGAATGAAAAGCGACGATTTTTCCTAGAAAAATTAGATGTAAACAGAAAAAAATCTATTCTTAGGTCTTGATTTTTGATTCGATTTTCTAATTAGGAAAATGTGATTCCACATATTATTTACCTGATAAGACGAAGTTGTTGAAAATAAAAGTAAAAGTGCTCCTCTAACTTTATGATTGAAAAATAGATATACAATGACGGGGCAACCTAAAAGTTCAATTTTAGTGTTGTAGTCACACAAATTTCAATATCATATGATTGTTGACTCACCGTGAGCTAGTTGCCAAAGATATTGAGAGAAATAAGTTAGCCATTCCGGAACAGTGACAAATTGCATAATGACGTAGACTATCGACGCCGAAAGATGAAACATGCATAATAATGTGGATTGAATAAATATCTGAGTAATTCGAAAAAAGTCACAAAAACTTTCCCACAATTGAACTTACTTGTCTTTGCCGATTAGTTCTTTTAATTCGAAATGAAGATTTGCTGAATTGCTTACGAACTTTTAAACAGAAAAATACGTAGAGCATTGTCGTCAGCACTACAATTCCAAAATTATTGATTGTGTGTGGAATATTTGTGTATTCTAGAGTCATATTTTTCTTAATTAATGGATCGAAGAACCAAGTTCGATGTTGTGCAGAAAATAGGATCGGGGGAGTACAAAATGTAAAAAATAAACCATAAATAATGGGACAAGCTAGGACGAAATATGTGCTGTATCTAAAATAAAACTTTTATTTTTTTTAGTTTCTGGAGCATGTTTATCTTACCCTCTGAAATATACTTTGACTAACAATGGGCTGACCATATCTAAAGTTCGATTCAAAACCAGAATCAAACAAGTCATACACGCGCTACACCAAAATCCAAGACCAATTGCACCAGAAATATAAATGAAATTTGGAGAATCACAAAAACTTGCTCCACGTATCAATAAATAACCCGTTATCACAGAGTTCACGGCTGAAAGGATTTGTTCGTTGTAACTGAAAGAACACTTTAACATAAAATAGCAGACTCACTAATTGCTCCACAATCAGTTATTCCAAGAAGAAACATTATTTTGAAACATACAATTCGAGATTGTTTGTAGAAAACATACAAACTGGGAATGTACAAAAACTAAAAATTATTTTTTGTTGAAATATTGTTTTTTTTTTGAACACTTACGATGACAAAAACACCAAAAGCGATATCAATAATACCCGGAATAATTCTTGGTTCATCGACTTTTTGAAATTGACTGCAATTATAGTTTGGGATAGAAGTGCTATCTCCGTAATAGAGAAACGAATTCATTCTGAAAAATACTTGGAATAAATGAACATTATTCCCTCAAAAGAAAAACACGGATTTACGGATAAAAAGACGTAGGAAGGATTATACAGAACCCCATTTTGGTTTGGTTAAGCAAAGAAAAAATGAAGAGATAACTGAAAATAGCTTTTGTTGGTTTTCTGTTGTTGTAAAAGGACATAATCAAAATAAGGATATTATGATTGCACTTTTTGTACAGAGCCAGAAAATAATAATTCTTTTCTAACATGAATGATAATCAGAATTTAAGATGAGAGAGATTTGTTGAAAAGAATTCAACGCCTACGGTTTCATGAGGATTAAGACAAACTCATTTTGAAAACAAAACTTATTCAGAAGTTTTGATAGGTATGAAATTAATTGAGTTAATTGGATTTGTAAAATGATGATTTCAAAAAAGGAATAAAAATTGTGACGTAGATAGAAAAATAGAATCTGAATTCTGATTTTGTATAGAAAATTCCTCGCCACGTCATATATTTTTGGATAATCAATAAAAAAGAAAAATGTTTATACTTTTTTCCTGAAAAATAAAATTACTATAGTAAAATTGTTCCTAACAAAAAAAGCAACAAAAAAAACAACTCAACTCAACTTCACTTAACTCATTCTGAGTTTCGTTTGAAGAAAAATATTGAAAGAGAAAAATAATGCTCAATGAAAATAAAATTGCGAAAATAAAACAATAGGCGATTTCCAAGTATTTTGTGCTGCTTGTCACGAAAAAGATTAGTATTTTCAATCTGCAGACTTGTCATTTTCACGATAAACTTTTATAAAAGGAGGAAGAACAACACTTTTGTTTTTGGACAAAAAAGTCATTTTTTGTTCCTTTCTCAAAACAAAACAAGAAATAAAAACTAATGAAATAAAAAAAAGGAAATATTCATTTGACGAAAATAATATATGAGTTCGAAAAATTGTCTTTGCAGTAGACAGAACGGAAAATTCTAGTCGAAACACACAAACTAAACAACAATTTTTAAATCTGAATAATACGGAAAATTGCAATTAGCGAAACCTAAAAAACTAATTATAAATAAATCTTGTTTCAGAAAATATGATGAAGGTTTTTGATGTTGTTTTTTTTTTGAGAATCGAAAGCTCTGCTTCATTTAGAATTCGGAAGCATCCAACCTATTTTTCTGAATTATTTATTCATTGCAATTTGAAAACACAACGAATATTTGGATCCAAACGAACGTGACCTGAAAAAAAATCTGCTATAAAATGAGAGAGAATTGAAAACTATTCATATTTTATTTCTATAATAATGTTTGAACTATATACTATTATTTATACGTTTATTTTTTATTCAATGTTATTTTTGTGCTCTCACAAAAAGCCAAAAAGTGAAGATCGGATATTAAAGTCTTCATCGAGTCCTGAAGATTCGAAGAAAAGTGTTGAAGTTTGTATGAGTAAGGAGGAGGGCAAAAAAAGTAAACCGAAATCAAGGTCGAAATCAAAATCGAAAGAAAGAAGTGGAATGCCAAGTGAGAGTTCGGATAGTAATAATAACAATGTTATCAGCAATAATAATGTGGATCAAGAAAATGATGAAAATGAAGCTGAAAAATCCAAATCCAAATCAATTTCATCTACAAAGCAAACTTCTAAAAGACAGAAAAGTCGAGAAAAAAGTCGGGAAAAAAGCAGAGAGAAAACCCGGGACAAAACCAAAGATGCATCTCGTCGTCGACCGGGTTATGACAAAAGTTTGATCGCAATTCAGGAAGCCGCATTAGAAGACGTTTTTAATGAGGATGGAAGTGTTAAAGCTCCGGATTCTGTTGCTGCCAAAAAGAAAACTGCAAAAAATAAGAAAGATAAAACTGACGAAGATCGGACTTGTGAAACAGGAAGAACTGTCACAATAACGAAAACTTGTGAAGAACCGTATTTTTGAAATTGAGATTAATAAATATTTTTATGGGTGAAAAACCATTTAATTTCCCGGGCAGCTGGAATTCTGCACGTTTTGAACATTGATTTCTTAAAATAGTGGAAACAAACATTATTTTATTTTTAAAGAAACATGCAAACTGCCACGTCATAAATAATCCAATTCTTTCAGTCATCCGAGTATAATAGAATTTTCCAAAAATTAAATAATTTGTACTTTTTCATTTCTATAATAAATAAAAAATGATGCTTCTGACAATGAGTTGCCACATGGAACAGAAAGCTCACGTTTCCTGAAATATTTTGACTAGTTTATGTTTTCTTCGAATTTTTTATTTATTTTATCTCGTTTTTCCCAAACCATTTTTGACTAACAAACATCATTATCAACTTTTGCAAGCTCAAACTAAAGTAAATTCGAATGACCCCTAGTTTTTGAAATGATTTTTGATTTTCCCAGAACATTTGTCAACAAGAATTAATAATAAGTAGACCTCGTGTTATGTTGCTTTGGAAACTTTTCACATTCCCCAACCAGGAAAAGGTGAAAAATCATCATAGACCCTTGAAACAAACATCCAGCAATCTTTGAAACTTTTTCTTGCAAATACTCATCTCACATTTTTCTATCTCGTTTAATTTAGATTTTTCGACCGACCACGTTTTTCCTTTCCTTTATTCATTCAAATAACAAATCTCAGTGAGAGCAAAAGAAAAATCCAATCAAAAAAATGTTTGGCCATATATTTAATAAATAATGCTGACTTCTCTTTTCACTTCCTCTGGAATTTTTATTTTGTCGAGTTCGGAAGATCAAAACTCATTTTTTGTGTCATTCGGGAATAGCATTACTTATGTTATTTGAAGAATTTCCTAGAAATTGGCTTAATCAGAAAATTTTCTTTCATAAATCGGATAAAAACTGAGCTAACTGATCGCTAAAGTTATTTAAATATTATTATTGAAGGGCAGCTGTTTTCAGAAAAAATGTATAAATTTTTTGACAAAATCTGAAACTCGTACATTTTGAAATTTGATCTTTCATGCAAATATGTCTGACTTCTTTGTTCTCCTCTTCTCTTTTTTTCAAAAAAAAAATTCAGACTACATTTTTTTTCTAGAGATCCTGCCCTATCCTATTTTACTTATGAAACAGAAAAAAAAAGTTTTTTGGGCGTGGGATTTTTTTTCACAATTTCCGCCTAACCTAATAAAGTTAATATAAATTGATTCTCAAGCGAAAATTTCAGTATGTTTTGTTACATGTTGCTCTATTCAATATTCACTATTTTGGTCTCATGTGTGCAATTTTTGCTGGTATTTTTGATTTTCAAAAATCGATCAGTTTTGATGACGAATATGCGAATTTATTTGTTGAATATTTCAGTTGCACAAATGATAACTGCTTTGGCTGGATTTTTAACACAGTGCAGGTGGGTTTTTAAATATTTGGAATTGAAGCCTCGACATTCATAAAGTATCTGGAACATTTTTTACAACTACAACTTTTTCTGCTTTTGGGCGTGTGATCCCAACTTGTCAAAATTTGCTTCAGAGTTCCGAAAAGTGGCGAAAAAATGTCTAGTCATTGACTATAAAAATAACAAATTACTAATTTGTCATGAAATTGTTCTGCGTCACCTTCAAGCATTCTCAAATTTCAAAAAGTTCATAGATCAAAATCTGACGTTTTTAATCCGATTCATTATTTTTTTCTCCCCAGAATGATCCCAAATCAGAACACAGTTGGGTTCATCTGCTCAGGTGTGTGCACACATTTTGACACATCATCGATTTGTTTTGGTCTACATCTTCTGAAGGATGTAAGTTGCTCTTTTCTTTCTAATTGCAGATATCAAATAACATTTCAGGCATCTTCGACGTCTACACTTTTCGCAATTACTCATGTATTTTATTTTCGATACAAAGTGTTATCCCATCAGAAAATAACCAAATTTCAACAAATTCGAAATTTTATTTTGGTGCATTCGCCAGCTATTTTCTGTGCAATTTGTCAATTCACAAATCCATCTGATAGATCAATGATTCTTAAGGAAACCTTGAAAAATCACCAAAAACGATCGATTGAACAAAGTGCAATTTTTGGATTTTCCTCGTTGCATTCCCCATTTGTTAGATTTTCAACATTTTTGTTCACTTTTATGTTGATCCTAAATCCAATAATCGCATTTATTTATCGACGAAAAATTCGAGTTCTTCTAAATGATTATGGCGAATATAATATTGCTAGAATTCGAAATGCAAAAAGTTTGATAAGCGGTTTAACGTGGCAAACAATCACACCATGCATTTGTTTCATTCCATTGCTCTCCCAATTTTTCCTCGCCCAGTATTTTGGAGTGAGAAATTTGGCTTTGGAGCATTTGAGCACATTCTTTGTGATTGTTCCGACATTGATTGATCCGATTTTATCATTCTATTTTATAATACCATTTAGAAGGTTAGTTTCAACATAAGTTTTCACTGAAAGTATTTTTTCAGAGCAATCAAAGATGTTTTCAAGGAAAAAGAAATGATACGTCAAGATGGTACAACAAATAGCTTGTGATAAAAACTGACTAAAAATGTGATTTATAAACGTTTGTGGGAAAATTTGTTGAGTTGACGCATGTCCCAACTACATTCTAGTTTTAAAACATGTGATTCTTTTTTATAGGTTATTATGTTTCAACAAATAATGAAAATAAAAAGGTTTTTTGAGTTTGAATGAATATTGAGAATGACATTTACAGAAAACATTTTCAGGTCGTTTGATTATTTTCTACATTTGATTGTGAAAGTTTTTTATTTCGAGAAGTTAGGATTAATGAAATTGTTAAATAATTCATTGCTATTATTCAAGTTCAATTTGCATTTTTTTTACAAATATAGCTCGAACTTGTATTGTCACAACTATAAGTTTTCCACCCTCCTCTCTCGAATAAATAAGCGGCTTTTTGCATTGTATCAGTTATCATTTGTGCACACATTCCACTCGCAGAAGAGCTTGGCTCAGTTGGTGCCCAGTTGGTAAAACTTGGAGTTGAACCATCAGCTACCCATTGCCAACTTCCAGAGGAGTACTGTAATCCAATCCATGTTTGCTTGGCTTCACCAACAACTACATTTGAGTCGAATTCTTCTGAAAGTGTTTTTTTTTGTTTTGAAAATACCTATCAAAAACAAAAAATAATCTTAAAACTCACTTCTTAGTGCCTCGTTTTCATCGCTCGAGGAAATTTTCACAAGTTGTGCTCCAAGAGCTTCACAACTTGTAACAGCATTTGCAAAGGTTCCGGCATCATTGAATTTTTGATAGCAAGACGAGTTCCAATATTTCCAGCCGCTGTCACAAGCTGCTGAACATTCGATTAAAAGTGCACCAGGATCAACGATATCGAATTGGATGTCAGCAGCTTCAGTGGTTGCTACAGTATACATTCTTTCTGGAAAAAAATAAGTTTTCGAAAAAAAATCCAAAATCATGATTTTCTAATTTTTTCTGAAAATGAAATTAAAAATGTAATGCTAAATTTTGCTTCAGAGTTCACCTTGAAATTTTGAACTTATTTTTTTTTCAATTTTCAAAAGGTTGGGAACTTTTTCTCTTGTCTTCATTCAGATATGTTTGTCTTTTCCAACTCACTTATACTAGCCAAATCCAACGCGGAAATTGTGGATATAAAAAATAAAGACACCAAATATTTCCTCATTTTTGTAGATCGAAAAAAATGTGTGAACTTTCAATATCTACTCATGTTCAGTTAATCCCCGATAATTCTCGCAAATTGAAAATTGAACCTTGCGTTTTTTTATGGGTTTTTGGTTTTGGAAGTTTGATTTGGCGAAACTTCGAGAGGATGCATGGACAGAATTCATTTCGAAATTATATGAAAAGTATTTGAGCTTTAGAGCAGAATTTTTTTGAAAAAATATTTCCACTTCTTTATACTAGAAACGTTCATAATTTTAATATTTTCAAAAAATTAATTTCAGCAAAAAAATGAATTTTCGAAATCCCTCAAAAATGAAAAACATGATTAAAATTTTCTGAAATGCCATAATCATTTTTCAATCAAAAAATTATTCCTAAAATAATTGTACCATATCAATTTTTGATTTCACATTTTCCTCATTCTCCATCAACAAAGTCCATTACCATTTCAAGTTATTCTTTTATTACACAACAACACCTTCTTTTTTTCCATCTAAAAATCTACCTAATCAATCATGCCAAAACTGGATAAGCCATTCAGATTTATATTACATCACTTGGTCTTCTTTTTCAGAGAAAAAGACCATTCTTACATTAATGTATGTATGTATGTAGATGAAAGCAAGAAATTGTCAAAGCCATCTTTTTTCTCGCGCGCGTCGCGATATCTTGTTTATTTGGGTCATCAGAACACATATACACATTTTTTGACATTTTATCCCGATCGTTTTTGATGCTATTGTTAAATGAGATGAGACGATTTATTTTAACCGGAACAATTCCTGATTTATTTTGCTTATTTTCAAAAAATATATCTTAAAAATAAAATAGTAGTTTTGTGCACCTGAAAAAAGCGTTTTCTAAATAATTACATATTTTCGTATAGTTTTGACCAAATTAGGAACTTTTTTTGGCACAATATCATAAGTAAATAAGAAAAATCGTATAGTGAATTCCTAATCTGATCTAAAATCTTTTGATCTATCAATGTGATAAAACACGGCCTTGAAGGTTTTTACGATTTTCTCTTGACTTTTTTTTGGTAACCGCGAATCTTCGAATATTTTTAGAACCAGATAGAGTACTTCAGTTTTCCTTTTCTTTTGCTGGCTCAAATTCAATTAATTTCCAAGCAGCAATTTGATTTATATTTCTGTTAACGTATACTTTTTGATTATTTATTTATTTAAAACAAAAATAGTTTTTTTTCACGAGTTACTTGTTTTCTGTTAACTGCAAAAAAAACATAGTTTTTCATATTTAAAACACCCACTCAAAGTCATGAACCGTAAAAAGATAATTGCGATGATGTAGATTGTTTTCTGTTTTTTTTTATTTTTTCGAAAAAAAAAGTTTCATTTTTTTGTTATCAATTTTTTGTCCTCTGCCATGTTTTTCATTTTTTTTTTCAATTTGAAAAAAAAAACTTTTTGTATTAATTAGAATACGATTAAAATGTTATTAAGAATACAAAATAAGTTATATATATATTTTATTTTGCTAGTCGGTGTTTGTTTTTCAAAAAAAGAACTTCTAGAATTTTCAAATCACCTGGGATTTTCCATTTGATTTTTCATTTTTTAGACTATAATGATTTTTTTTATTGAAAAAACACAATTTTTCTGTCTGAAACTTGTTCAACAAAATTTCAAGGGGTACAAACCCGTATCTGATTCTAACAAAACTAGTTTCCATGGGCGTCTAATAAATTTCAAAGTTTTTTTCAGAATTTTTTTTAGAAAAAAAGATTTATGAGATTTTTGAAAATGATTTATCACCAAATTTTTGTTCGAAAATTCAAGAAAAATGTTTTTCACCTTTTCAGAAATATCAAAAAAAAAACAGAAATTATCATAAATCACGTTTAAAACATTTTCTACCAAATAGAAATTTTCCAAAAAGTTTCCCATCCCAGATTTTTCTCATAATCCCAGCCTCACAAAAAAACTCGATCCAATTAATTCGCGCCACTTTGTGATAAAATCTTGTATTTCTCTTACTGTACACACACAGACATACAACAACAATAATAATAATATTATATTATATACAAAAAGATGTTGTTGACAGTGTATTTTTGCTGATAGATATCAGAGAGTGCGCAAGAAAAAAACGATAGTAGCATGAAGGCAAAAAAAGTGACGCGATGTGTGTAGATAGAAAACAAATATTTGAATCGCAGCAGTTTTTGTGTACAGTGAATCAGTAGTAGTTCTTCTTCTGCTTCTTCTTCTTCTTGTCTCACTTTTTTTCATACTTGTTTTTTTCTTTGGAAGCTGTAACAAAGTCTTTGTTGTCTCTTGTCACCAATAAAATTCCATATTTTGTTTTGTTTTTTTTTCTTCACAAAACAAAACATCTGATAGAATAACTATTCGCTAAACAAATAGTTTGTTTTTCCAATGATTGATATATGACCTTGTCTTCTCTTTCACATTAGGAAACGAAATTCCTGGAAAAAAAAGCTCAAAGAAGGCAAAAAATCACAAATAGATTTTGAGATATTCAAACCCTATAATTTGCTCGAAAATTTCCAGCAACTTGTTTTATTTTTTTTTTCGATTATTATTATTGGCTTGAAACTTGTTCGAACTCGAATAATTTTTGGCCGAGAATAGACCCACGTCATTTTAGATAAGGACCTATTAATCGTTTGTGGGCTCAGATCACTGTAGAGAAGTGGAGGGAATAAGACTCACCTTGTTATATGAGTTCAATAGGGGCTTCTAGAGTCAGGCTGAAAATTTGATTATCACCCCATCAATTTTCCAATAGTTTTTTTTTGCAAAAACTAGATAACTCTGATTTTTGAACCAATCCATTTTTTTTCAATAATTTTCATTTCCTAGAAATTCTTCCCAAAAAAATCCCATCTTCTAAATTTTTTTTAGGGAATTTCTGCGTTTCCTGGTAAACTTTTCAATAGAGCTTGTTAGACTTTTTCTATAATTTTTTTCTATGAAAAAAAAATATGATGATTGCATTCAATTAATTTTGTAGTGTAGTGACAAAAAAATCTCGGCGTCTTTATTTTTTTTTTTACTTTTTCTCTAATTTTCCATCCTCGTTTCTCATATTTATTTATTTATTTAAACGATGCTAATTAATTTTTTTCTTCTGCGGAAAAAAAGGTGGAAACGAGGAAAACTAACTTTCGTTTTTTTCCAGAATTTCTTCATTTTCGATACTTGGTTTTTCGACGCCGCAACAACCATCATCATGATCGACGTATCGGCTCTACAAGGTATGTATGTAGGAAAATGAAATGATAAGATAGTTTTGAGGCGAAAATTTATGTTTTTTGATGTTGACTAGGAAAAAAAGAGAAGAAGAAGAAATGATAATAAACAGAGGAGAAAGAAAGTGAAAAATATTTTTGTTGATTTTTTTGGAGTGTTTCATTTATTAGGAGAGACATTCTTCAGTTCACAACAAGTTAGTTAAAAATATACTTTTTTTTCATTTCAATTGACTTTTTCAAGCCAAAACAAAAGTTTGTTTGTTTATTTATTTATTCTTGCACCCGGTTTTGAGACGTCATTATCAACCCCGAAAAATGAGACCTTGAAATTCTTTCTTTCCTTTGCCCGATTTTTAATTGAAAACCCCCACATCCCCCAGTTTTTTCTTAATTTTGAGAGGCCTCTTCTTCGCAAATATTTTTGTGTTTGAAAATTTTTCTCGCACACACACACGCATGTGAGCACTAATCGCCTTATTGTGTTAATTTCGGACAAAAAAAAAATTCGAGAGAAATTGGGAGACATTTTATTATGATAGATAATAAAATATTTATTTTTGAAATAGGTACTGGATTTTTTTCAGTTAATTGGAATGATGACTTTTTGAAGGGCAGTTTTTTTAGTTTTGCTTTCTTGGATATTTTAATTTTTTTTGTTCTGGGAAATTGAGAATTTTGAATTAGAAATCGATAAGAATTATTTAAAAATTGATAAACAATTCAATTCATCGTTTTTTTATTTAGAAAACCTATTTTTGGTTTATCAACATTTTATTTGATATTTGATTTTTTCACATTTTTTGTGACACTTCACTTAGAAAAAACTAATCTATTTGAAACATTTATTAATAATTAAACAACTTTCAAAAGCTCTTTTCCCCACTCTGAAACTCTTCTCTTTTGCTCACTCTGTAAAATCTTTTCATGTGACACAAAATTAGTCACCGCCCTTTTTTTCGTAAACATGAATACAATCCGTTCCCAACTACAAAAAATCCTACTCCTAAAAGAAAAACAATTTCAATTTCTTTTATTTTTTCCAGAAGACACAATGAGCTCAACATCTAATATAACAACCATTGAAGAATATGATGATAAACCAACATCAGCATTCTCATGGCCGCCTGGACAAGCTTTTCCATTTGAACCACTTCCACCATATCCAGCTGGCCCAAATCTGTCAAAAATCCGTTATCCAAGAGAGGTTTCGTGTCCCAGATATATTTGTCCTCATTGTGAAGAACAATTTTTGTTCCATTCTTTGAACGGACTTTTGACTTGTCCATTTTGTTATACTTCGATTGCAATTGGAGCATATGTAAGTTATCTCTACAACACAATTTTAGCAACAAAATTCATCGATTTTTTTTCAGAATCGTAAACAAATGTTTTTCAACTTCACACTCGGCTCGATTGTTCTCACAATTTCCATAATTATGATGATTCTAATTCTGACAATTTTCAAAGATCAAGTTTATCTTGCTATTCCTGCAGTCATGATGTTTTTTGCCGCCATAATTTTCTTCACCAAAGCCCTCCAATCAAAAGATAGTTACGAGGAGGCAAAAATCCTTGAAGACATGGATATTTAATTTAGTTTTTCCCCCAAAAATTTTATTGTTGCCATTGTTGATCTCAGTTTTGTGCATTTTTGTTATTTTTTTTGTCACTGTGTTTTTTCCAATCACATGTGCCTGGTGCTATCAGATGTTCTAAATATTAAAATTAAAAGTTATGGCTAAGACAAAAAACGAAGTATTATTTAATTGTATTTTATTCGGAAAGAGTTTATTTAAAAAATAATGAAATATTTATTTATATTTTCGTCTTTGAAAAATAACATACATGAAAAACAATAATTCTGACCTAAAATATTCGAAAGTTGAAAAAAAGTTCATCAAAAAATTTTCAATGAAAAAAAGCGATCATTTTTTGGTCTTCTATTGATTGTCGGGTTTATTTATTTGCAAATCTTTTTAACCGGCCTCTTTTTTTCCATTCTCTCTAAAAAAAATGAAGAATATTTTCTGTCCCTCATTGGTTTTTTCTTTTTCCTGCTGGATTTTGCATTATGCGCCAATTTGAAAATGGTTCAAATGATTTGGCGACATGGTGATCGCGCACCTGGAGAGTTACCCTACCCAAATGATAGATATAATGAAACGTTTTGGCCGAGAGGTTGGGATCAATTGACAAATGTGAGCTCTAAATTGACAAATTGTGTGAACTGTTTCAAAAAAAATTATTTTACAGAGAGGAATCTGGCAGGGTACCGAGCTTGGTATTTTCTTCCGACAATATTACAATTCTAGTGGATTTTTACAACAATTTGACAAAGATCAAGTTTATGCTTTATCCAGTGAATCCGAAAGGGCAATAAATACTGCGCAAGCATTTTTGGCTGGAGCTTATCCACCAACTGGAAATTTTGTTTGGGAATCATCTTACCTGAAATATTGGCAACCTACACCGTTGCATACAACTGGTGCTGGACCAGATCCACTTCTTCGCCCAACAAAAATCGAATGTCCAAATTATGATAAAGTTGCGGCTGAAGAAGAAGCGCCAGTTGCTGCGACGGTCAATCAACAATATGCCACATTATTCACTTGGCTTCAAAATGTGACTGGAATTGATGAAATAAATTATGATAATATAAATGATTTGTATGATATTCAAAGAGAAATTGATCATAATATGCCGCAACCAAAATGGGTAATGCAGGTTTGGAATGGAACTACAATAATGGATCATATCCGAGAATTGAAACGAGTTACACGAACCCAACAATTCAACTCGGCACAAAAAGCAAAATTCAGAGGTGGTTTTTTGGTCAATCAATTCATTCAAAATATGCTTGATTATAATTCAAATTCCTCAACCATCAATACTTATCTTTATTCATCTCACGATGGAACACTTTCTGCCCTTGGTTATGCGTTAAATGTATCTGATAGTCAACTTGTTCCATATGTTGCTACTTACATTGTTGAACTTTATGATGACAACACTGTACAGGTTTTATATCGAAATTCCACATCAAACCCATATTCCTTAACGATTCCCGGTTGTGAACAGTTTTGTCCGTTAGATCAATTTGTATCGTTATTGGCTGATGTGAGAGTGCAATCATTGAACGATTTATATACAATTTGTGGAACTTATGAATCGACTACACAAAATTCAGATGATTAAATATAAACGAAATGAATGAATGAAAATAAAATTGTTGTGTTTTGGAAATTAACCCCGGTACAAATTGGGACTCCGTTTTTTTGTTTGGAAACTGGAGTGAAAAGCAAATAAATTTAGAACTATTTTATGATATTCCACTACTTTTAGAATTACTGAAAAGTTCCAAAAACCATCGGAAAAAACAAAAATAAATTTCACACAAAAAAATAAAATGTATATTTGAATGAAAATGAAAACGCGCTCCATCGCACTCGCACATTTTCTCATTATTTTTTGTTTCTGTTTTTTTCGTTTGTTTTTGTTTTTTCCACGTACGTGACATTTTTCTCTTATCAGCTGACAAATCGAAAAAAAATATTACGATATTCGCCAAAGATGATGTTTACAGAATGACAGCACAAGCAGCACATTCGGTTTTCATTTCTTCCTGGAAATCATTATAATCGGTGTTCACTATTCAAGAATGATATAATTCCTATATCCTAATATTGTGTGTTGTTGTTTGATGCTTGGATTGGATGGAGCTGGAAAAGCGACAGTTTTGTATAAGTCAGATGAAACTGTCAATACACTTCCAACTATGGGTGAGTTCATTTTTATTATTGTCAAGCCAAAAAAGTTTTTCATTTCAATTCAAAATATTTTTTTCAGGTTTCAATGTGGAAACAATACAATTCAAAAATCTGACAATAACAGTTTGGGACATTGGAGACCAGCAAAATATTCGTGATGTTTGGAAATGTTATTTGGAAATGACAATACATCATCTCGGATCTTCGTAGTTGATAGTTCGATATGAAAAGATTCAATGAAGGCAAACAAGGATTGAACCAACTTTTGGCTCAACCACAATTGAGAGAATTCTAATTTTGGCCAACAAAATGGATTTGTCAAATTCCAAAAAATTCACAGGACATTATTGATGCTCTGGATTCGAAAAAGTTTGAACAAGATGTAAGTTCATTTCTATTTTTTTTCTATCACAAAAGGGCAAGTTTTTCCTACTCATTGTGGAAAAAATACTATAAATGGAAGGGATATTGTTGAATTAGATATAACAATTCGAAATCTCTCAACTTTTCAGTGATTTGTTACCCGAACAAACGCAAAAACTGGAGAAGGTCTGACTGATGGTTCAATGTGGTTAACAAACAAACCGATCAAGAGGAAAATATGAGATTTTTTGATTTTTGGTGATATCATGAGTGTGAAGCACATACAAACTGACAGGTTAGTTATTTTTTGGGGTGGTTTGATATATATTTATATTGAGTTTTGGAATATTACGATATAAAAATGAAACGAGTTGGAGTATGAAAATTATTATGATTCATTATTATTTTCTTCATTTTTCCTGAATTCTTTGTATAATCCTTCTTCCATTGTTTCTTGTCGAATTATCGGACTTATGCTTCGTTTCAAAGTTGGTTCCTAAATATTCGATCACATTTTCAATTAAAGTATGAGTTGTTCAAACCTTTTTGTAGCCATCTAATTCTCCGAGCAACCAATAAGTCTCCATAACACCTTTTCCTTTGATTATAACTTCGCCTCGCGATTCAGTTTCGAAACCACCAACAACTTCTGTCAACATATGATTTGCTTCTGCTGTCACGTGGATTTTCCCTGCTGAAAAAATGTAATATTTATCTTTTTCTCTCAAATTAGCTGAAATCATACGTTTTCCATTACTTTCCATTCGACTTGCAGTATTAACAGCATCTCCAAATAAACAATATCTTGGCATTGTTAAACCAACAACACCAGCTACAACACTTCCACAATTTATTCCAATTCTAAGATTTATCCGTTCAGCTGGCAGATGTGGAATTCGGAAAAATTTGAGACTTGATAAGAAACCAAGAGCCATTCTAGCAATGTGCTTTATGTGATCGTTTCCGTTTCTATGAGGTAATCCAGAAACACAAAGATATCCATCACCAATTGTTTCAACCTAGGAAAATCATCTTTTAGAAACTAACTTCAATTTTTTCATACTCAAAAGTAAGTCTGTGACTCAACTAAACTTTTTTTTCCAATTAAAATAATTTTTTTCAATATTACAAAACCGGTTTGTTGGTTTGTGTACTTTCGCTTACCTTGTAAACATCATTTTGCTCTATGATGTTATCAAAAATTGTGTATAACTCGTTCAACAATGTGACAACTTGGAAAGGTGAACATTTTGAAGCAAGAGTGGTGAAAGATACAACATCGGAGAAGAAAATTGTGACTTTGTCGAATGTTTCGGGTTCTACTGTCTGTCCAAGTTTTAATTTATCAGCAACAGTTCTTGGTAACATTCTATATAATAATACATCTGATTTTTTCTTTTCTTCTACTAATTCTTTTGTTCTTTCCGAAACTTCATCTTCTAAAGATTGTGCATAACTTTCAAGCATATTGAATACATGATCCATCAAATTATCATTACGACTTGAATTCATTCCTTTCAATTGAGATCTCACTGTTTCAATAGTCGGACGCTCGGAAGGTCTTTCAGTCCAACAATCTCTAACTAAGTGAAGCTGAAAAATATGTTCATGTAAACAATTTTCATCTTTTTAACTCACGAGAGCAGGATTAATTTCAATAGTACTGTCAGTGTCCAAATCAGGTCTTGGCGCTTTTAATCCACCTTTTTTCAATGAATATATAATTTCTTCAGCATCTTCATGTCTATTTTCCAAGTCAAATACTGATTTTCTAGTGATAAGTTCAGAGCAGATTATTCCCAAACTATAAATATCTCCTTCTTTTGTTCCCATAATATCATCATTCCGTAAAAGTTCGGGAGCGCTCCAAAGCAAATCTTTTTTGATTAACATTTCTCGTGATCTAATATCTCTCATACCATAATTTGAAAGTTTAACTTGCCAACGATCATCGATTAGGCAAGACTTTGAAGTCAACATTCCGTGACATTCAATTATAGATTGATGGATGAAGATAATACCCTTAAATTTTAAAGATATATTTTTGAGATAAAGTTCGGTTTACTTACATTTACAATATCTTTGATGAGCGAATAAACAAAAAAGTTATCCATTTGTATTGTAGCTTTTTGAATAACATCAGCAATAGAACCTCGAGAACAATATCTCCAAAGTGATAACATTTGTGGACCATCTAGACATAAACCAATGAAGCGATTCAAATTTTCATGATCAATTGATCTCAACTAAAATGTCGATTGAATTATTTTCACATATTAGGAAAAACTTACTGATCGTAAAAATTGACATTTCGAATCATCGAGTCTTGGCCTAAACGCATGTTTTTTCGCAACAACTGGCTCTAATTCATTTCCTCGTTGAAGAGTGAAAAATTGGAAAATTTCGAGTCTCTGTTTTAACAGACACGGCTGTTCTAGAAGACATTGAACTTGTACCACTTTGAAGACTTCGCATACTGTGATCACCTTTTTGTTTGGGCTGGAAAATTAGGTTTTTCGAAGCTTATAGCAAAAGTTACAATTTACTTTAATTTGCTGGAGATGATTGAATGGAATTTGCCAGAGAAGATTAAGTTTCTCGATTTCTCTACGGCGTGCATTTATTGATGAAACAATTCCAAATATAACAAAGAATACAGCGGCTATAATGACAATTATTCCAATAATAACCCAAATAAGATATTCATCGACAAAATTTGGCGGACACTGAAATCATATATTTTATAAATGTTTCGGTTTTGATAAATCACCAAAGTTCCTGTAAAACCACATTTCGGAACATCAGCTGGCCTGGCTTTATTAGCTCGAGAAATCCACATTACCGACTCATCAGTGTAAGTTGGTATGAATGTTGAAGTCATGTTATTAACAACAACAGTTGCACGAATAGTACTATTGTCATTCTCGTTAAGTGAAAGAACATAGAGTGTTGGATTACGAGTGCCTTTACTGTTTATGATGACATTACCAGACATTCCTGAATATAATTAATATTACATATTTTAACAGAAAAATTAATCTTTTTAAACCTGAAAAGTTTTGTGAAAAGTATTGCATTAGTGCGGTAGCATTTCTGTATTGAGTCGGTTGAACCTTTAAAAGTTTATCAAGTGCAACACCATAAGCATAAACTGCATCATGAAGTTGGCCGGCATAAGTTCCAGCTACACTGAAATTAAATCCCGAACACTCTGTTGTACAGTAAAATGGAGCTTCACTCATTCGTGTCACAACTTCTTCACTAAACACTGTGTAGTTTTCAGCGATTGCACCTTGTCCCATCATCTGAAATAATATTGTTCAATTCTATTTCAGGAACTAGTTCCTACATCGCATATGAAAATTGTTTTTCGAAAAGCGCTTAATGCTCTTGTCACATTTTCATCGACTCCACTCGCTGCAACCCACGCATTGCGAAATTCTCCACCAGCTGAAGGGATTACTGTAAATGAGATCGAAGATTAGGATTCACGAGGTACATAATCTCTCACCGAAGCCTTTTGATTTAATATCGGCAAAGACATAAACATATTCATCATCAATCATTTTGGCTTCTTCGGCGGCAAGAAGCCATTTTCTCCGCAGACCAATCCCGTCTTTCATACATGTTACGATTACTGTAAGAGGTGTGTAGTTAATATCCAAAAAAAACATTTTGATGACTCACTTCTTCCCTTTTCAGATATTTTCTTTAGAGCTGCCACCATTCCCGAATTAGAGATATCTGTTACTTGAATAGTGTAAGATAATGTAATATCGCCAAAGTATGAAACAACTTGCTGGAAAATAATTTAGATTTTGAAAACTATCACAGATTCTATAGAACCTGTATATCATTCCGCATTGTAACACATTTCTCACTGTCTCCTTCCGTAAAATATGCAAAGACAAATTGTGTCCAATCATATTGTTTCATAACTTCTCGAATTGCGACTCCAAGACTTTTCTGACCTGCTGACATTATTCCAACATTTGGAAATCTTGTCTCATCATCTAATGATGCTGCATTGACTAATCCCCATGCAATTACAGGTATTTCATAATAACTAGAAACAAGGAATGCAGCAAGAGTTGCTGAAATATGTATTTGTTATCTTGAGAAATCAGAGATTTCTCTTCTCACGTTGATTAGTTGTCGGACCAATAATAACATCAACATTATGCTGGTTGATCAATTCGATTCCTTTACCAGCTGCTTCAGATTCGATACAATCATCAAAAAGTATTGTAAAACTGAAACAAAGAAAACTATTCAAAATAAGTATTCTAAAAATTTACTTCAAAGTATATCCGACCAGTTTACTTTCACGACGCAAACGATCAACTGCAATATTAGCAGCAGATGCAGTTACACGATAATCAATGGTAATAATTTGATCACTACTCTGAATATAGAAAACTTGCATTTTTTCTTTAATTTTTAAAAACAAATACTCACTCTACAGTGTAAAAATCCAACATTTATTATATTATCAGCAGAATTACAAAACGATATTAGGAAAAATAATAGAAAGATCATTTTTTGAGCTTATGTGAAATTAATTCCATATTTATAGAAAAGCTTGAGGAAAAACTTGGGCATTTTTAGAAAGGCTTCTTGACGACAGCATAGTAAGGGTTTTGTCAGTTTTTTTGAGAGGAATTCTTGAATTCTTCATATAATCCTTCATCTTTTGGTTTCATTGGCGGTGTAATGCTTCTTGCTTGTGATTCCTGTGACGAAATTTGTATTCAGTTTGGTTATGCTTTTTACCTGGTCTACTTGTTTGATAGCTGTTTTTAACATCGTACCCGAACTTTCACCAATCAGCCAAAATGTTTCCATAACACCTTTTCCTTTTATAATAACTTCTCCTCTTGATTCAGTTTTGAATCCACCAACAACTTCAGTCAACATTCGATTAGCTTCTGCTGTACAATGAATATGACCAGCTAAAATATTTGAATGAAATATTCGAATAAAAATCAAATGAACTCACGTTTTCCATTACTTTCCATTCGACTTGCAGTATTAACAGCATCTCCAAATAAACAATATCTTGGCATTGTTAAACCAACAACACCAGCTACAACACTTCCACAATTTATTCCAATTCGAAGATTAATCCGTTCAGATGGTAAATGAGAAATTCGAAAGAATTCAAGACTTGATAAGAAACCAAGAGCCATTCTAGCAATATTTCGAATATGTTCATTACCATTTCTATGTGGAAGACCAGAAACACAAAGATATCCATCACCAATTGTTTCTACCTAAAATCAAAATATTTAATAACTGATTTGTAGGATCACAATTCCAGAATATATTTCACTTACTTTATAAACATCATGTTGTTCAATAATATTGTCAAATATTGAATATAATTCATTTAATAATGTTACAACTTGAAGTGGAGTACATTTTGAAGCAAGTTTTGTAAATTGTACAACATCAGAGAAAAATACAGTAACTTGTTCAAATGTTTCTGGTTCAACAGCTTGTCCTAATTTTAATTTATCAGCAACAGTTCTTGGTAACATTCTATATAATAATACATCTGATTTTTTCTTTTCTTCTACTAATTCTTTTGTTCTTTCTGAAACTTCATCTTCTAATGTTGATGCATAAGTTTCTAACATATTAAAAACATGATCCATTAAATTTGATTTTCTTCCATCATTCATACTATTTAAATGACTTTTTATTTGTGAAATATTTGGTCGTTCAGATGGTCTTTCAGTCCAACAATCTCGTATCAAATGAATCTGAAAATAATTCATTTTTAATGGAGATATTTAGTATTATATTTACCATAGCTGGATTAACTTCAACAAGATTTTCATTCATTTCAAGTGATGGTCTCATTGGTTGATGTCCTCCTTTTTTCACTTGATATATTATAACATCAGCTTTTTCTCTTCGATTTTCCAAATCATAAGCTGATGATTTTGTAATAATTTCTGAACAAATAATAATAATTTCTGAACAAGCAAAACTATAAATATCACATTCTTGTGTTTTTTCCATATTTTCATCTCTCAAAATCTCTGGAGCTGTCCATAATAAATCTTTTTTAGTTTCTATTTTTTTACTTCTCATATTATTTAATCCGAAATCCGATACTTTAATTTGCCATCGATCATCAATTAAACAACATCGAGAAGTTAGATGACCGTGTATTCCAATAAATGAATTATGAATGAATGATAAACCCTATAATGCTTCAGTAATTAATTAATTAATTAATTTTAATATTTCAAAAACTCACGTTTGTAATATCACGAATCAAAGAAAACATAAAAAAGTTATCCATTTGCATTGAACTTTTTTCAATAACATTTGCAAGTGAACCTCTCGAACAAAACCTCCAAAGTGAAATAAGTTGGGGACCATCTAATACAAAACCAATAAATTTATTTAAATTATCATTGTCCAAATTTCTAAGCTGGCGCATCTCAGAACGTTGTTTTTCATCAAAAAATGGTCGAATTTCATGTTTCATACCAGCAACAACTTCTTGATTATAATAATAAAATATAAAATGAGTTGTTTCTGATCTACTTTCAATTGTTAATTTTGTTGAAGTTGATGGTCCACTGGCAAAAGAATGCATACTTTCAGCAGCTTTTGATCTTCCTTCTACTTGACGTAATTCTGAATAAGATACTTGCCATAGCAAATCTTGATGTTTAGCTTCCATGTGTTTCATACTGTAAAAATGGTTTTGACTCATGTCTTCTGTTTCAAACTTACTGAATAGTATATAATATTCCTCCACATGCTGCACAAATGGCAATGAATATTATCACAACTACAATAATGACATAAATCAAATAATCTCTCAGAAAATTGGCAGGACAGTTAGTTCCACTAAATCCACAGATTGGAACAGCTAATGGTTTTGATCCACCTGCCCAAAGATCGTTTTCATTATCATAAAATGGTGTATAAACTACATTTGAACCATTCACAAAAATTGAAGCTGCAGTATAGGGTAAATATGAGGTATTAAGGGCAAACATAGTTACTTTCGCAAGACGTGATCCAGATGAATCAATATCAACTTGTCCGCCACCAACTCCTATATAACTCATTGATATACTTTCCAAAATTGTTGAAGCATTACTAACACTTGCATGTGGATTTTTAGTTAAGGAGCGATTCAAAGCAACAGCATAAGTATAAAATGCATCATATAGTTGTCCAGCATAAGTAGCTGCATTTTGATAAGTTGCATTTTTGCAGTCATCTATGCAATTAAATGGGAAATCTTTCATTCGTAAAATAACTTGACTTGTAAAATTAGAGAAATGTTCTGTTTTTGTTTGTGGCAATCCCATGTTCTAAAATGAATAATACTGTGATATCATGAGAAAAGTGTTAATTTTTCAATATGACTAGAATTATCTTACATCTGTGATATACAAAACACGTGAAAACGCAATTTGTATTTCTTGATCAGTCATACCGAGAGAAAATTTATTGGATGTATCTTCCCATGTAAAATGTTCTCCGCCATCAGCTTCATCGACATCTTTAAAATTTGTTATAATTATCAACACATAAGGTTTACCTACAGAATCCTCTTGATTTTGGTTCAGCGAAAAATATAAACAAATTCATTTGTTGCCACGCCTGCAGCGACTGTTGCAGCTACAAATGCTTTTCGAAAACCAAGACCATTGGCAAAACATGCCACCACGACTGCAATTGTTTTGTTTAAAAAAATAGAATTAGCTTCTTAGAACCTACTTCTTCCTTTCTTTGCGATAGCAGTCAATGCAGTTTCTAAAGAAGCCATTGATACTGTTTGTATTTGATAAATATATGATAAAGTTAATTCTTCGGATTCCGAGGACATTGTTTCCATATCATCTTTCATTGAACTACATTTTTCCGAATCTCCATCATTTGAATAGACAAAAACAAATTGATCCCAATCAAACCTTTCTAATACATTTCTCACAGCTAAAGCAATGCTATAAGTGTCAATTGATAATGTGACAGTTGTTGGGAAACGAATTTGGTTTGAAATTTCAGCAGAAGTAGTTAGTCCCCATTGAAATACTGGTTTCTTATAATACGTTGCAAGTGTTGCAACTGCGAGACCAGCTTGATTACAAGTTGGGCCAATGATAACATCAACATTATTTTCGGGAATAAAGATCAATAGCAGCTGCAGCTGCCAAAGATTCAGAACATTCGTCGAATTTGTAGGTATAACTGAAAAGAACATTTTGAAATCACTAAATTGGAAGATATGCACTCACTTGAAGTCATAGTTATCCAACAAATGTTCATTTCTTATTTTTTCTTCTGCAATCAAAATAGCAGATGCAGATGTTCGATATCCAACAGCTCGTTGTACACTTGAAGTATCTTTTGAAAAAAGTAAACCAACTTGAATAGTAGTTTTTTGTGTGGAATAAATGTTCAGAGTTAGAAAAACAATAACGAAAATGTGAAGCATTACTAGATCCTGGACAAAATGATTTTCTTGAAAATAATTCTGGAAGACACAAAAAGAAGCCTATATTTTTAATTAAGCTTTTTTCAAGCTTATTCTATGTTTTATGAAGATTTTGGTTGTTTTAATGATCTTGTACTTGTATCTTAAGCTAGTGATTCACGGAATCTGATCTATGTCAATATATTCATGAGAACATCAAAAATTAAGTATTTCATAAAACAACTTCTGTAAGATCACATTTCGGAATAATTTTAATTCCCTTTTTTGTATTCTTGATAAAGTCCGCCATTCACCGATTCCATTATTGAGGGACTTATACTTCGAGGTTCGGGGGCAGGTTTTTCCTAAAATTTTAGAATTTTTCGACAGATGTTATGATGAAAATTTACTTGTTTCATGGAAGGTTTGAATTGAGTTTCAAATATTTCACCAATCAGCCAAAATGTTTCCATAACACCTTTTCCTTTGATAATAACTTCTCCTCTTGATTCAGTTTTGAATCCACCAATCACTTCAGTCAACATTCGATTAGCTTCTGCTGTACAATGAATATGACCAGCTAAAATATTTGAATGAAATATTCGAATAAAATCAAATGAACTTACGTTTTCCATTACTTTCCATTCGACTTGCAGTATTAACAGCATCTCCAAATAAACAATATCTTGGCATTGTTAAACCAACAACACCAGCTACAACACTTCCACAATTAATTCCAATTCTAAGATTAATCCGTTCAGATGGTAAATGAGAAATTCGAAAGAATTCAAGACTTGATAAGAAACCAAGAGCCATTATAGCAATATTTCGAATATGTTCATTTCCATTTCTATGTGGAAGACCAGAAACACAAAGATATCCATCACCAATTGTTTCTACCTAAAATTAAAGTATTTATGAACTGAAATTATATCAATTTTTTAGAATATATTTCACTTACTTTATAAACATCATGTTGTTCAATAATATTGTCAAATATTGAATATAATTCATTTAATAATGTTACAACTTGAAGTGGTGTACATTTTGAAGCAAGTTTTGTAAATTGTACAACATCAGAGAAAAATACAGTAACTTGTTCAAATGTTTCTGGTTCAACAGCTTGTCCTAATTTTAATTTATCAGCAACAGTTCTTGGTAACATTCTATATAATAATACATCTGATTTTTCTTTTCTTCTACTAATTCTTTTGTTCTTTCTGAAACTTCATCTTCTAATGTTGATGCATAAGTTTCTAACATATTAAAAACATGATCCATTAAATTTGATTTTCTTCCATCATTCATACTGTTTAAATGACTTTTTATTTGTGAAATATTTGGTCGTTCAGATGGTCTTTCAGTCCAACAATCTCGAATTAAATGAATCTGAAAATAATTCATTTCATTGTAGATATTTAGTATTATATTTACCATAGCTGGATTAACTTCAACAAGATTTTCATTCATTTCAAGTGATGGTCTCATTGGTTGATGTCCTCCTTTTTTCACTTGATATATTATAACATCAGCTTTTTCTCTTCGATTTTCCAAATCATAAGCTGATGATTTTGTAATAATTTCGGAACAAATAATAGCAAAACTATAAATATCACATTCTTGTGTTTTTTCCATATTTTCATCTCTCAAAATCTCTGGAGCTGTCCATAATAAATCTTTTTTAGTTTCTATTTTTCTACTTCTCATATTATTTAAACCAAAATCTGATACTTTAATTTGCCATCGATCATCAATTAAACAACATCGAGAAGTAAGATGACCATGTATTCCAATAAATGAATTATGAATGAATGATAAACCCTATAATGCTTCACTAATTAATTAATTAATTAATTAATTTCAATATTTTAAAAACTCACGTTTGTAATGTCACGAATCAAAGAAAACATAAAAAAGTTATCCATTTGCATTGAACTTTTTTCAATAACATTTGCAAGTGAACCTCTCGAACAAAGCCTCCAAAGTGAAATAAGTTGGGGACCATCTAATACAAAACCAATAAATTTATTTAAATTATCATTGTCCAAATTTCTAAGCTGGCGCATCTCAGAACGTTGTTTTTCATCAAAAAATGGTCGAATTTCATGTTTCATACCAGCAACAACTTCTTGATTATAATAATAAAATATAAAATGAGTTGTTTCTGATCTACTTTCAATTGTTAATTTTGTTGAAGTTGATGGTCCACTGGCAAAAGAATGCATACTTTCAGCAGCTTTTGATCTTCCTTCTACTTGGCGTAGTTCACTAAATGATACTTGCCATAGCAAATCTTGATGTTTAGCTTCCATGTGTTTCATACTGAAATATTTTCAAGTTTTTGAAATTCTCAATCTGCATGAACTAACTGAATAGTATACAGTATCCCTCCACATGCTGCCATCATTGCAAAAATAATTATAACTGCAACAAGTATTACATAAATCAAATAATCTCTCAAAAAATCAACAGGACATTCAGTTCCACTGAATCCGCAAATTGGAACGGCTAGTGGTTTTGATCCACCCTTCCAGAGTACATTTTCATCGTCATAAAATGCGGTGTAAACAACATTGGTTCCATTCACAAAAATCGAAGCTGCAGTATAGGGTAGGAAAGAACTGTTGAGAGCATACATTGTCAATTTTGCAAGACGTGATCCAGATGAATCGATATCAACTTGTCCTCCACCAACACCTATGTAACTCATAGCGATATTATCAAAAACTGTGGAAGTATCTCTGATACTTGCTGATGCATTTTTAGACAAAGTTCGATTAACTGCTACAGCATATGCGTAAAATGCATCAAATAGTTGTCCACTATAAAGGGCTGCATTTTGGTAAGAAACATTCTTACAATCATCAATACAGTAAAATGGCGCTTCTTTCATCCGTAAGATCACTTGATTCGAAAAGTTGGAGAATTGCGCAGATTGTGATTGTGGCTGTCCCATATTCTGAAAAAATGTTCACTCTTTTGTTTTATGAATCACATTTTAACGTATATCTTACATCAACAATAAATAATACGCGACCAAAGGCTTTTTGAATTTCTTCATCAGTCATTCCCAATTCAAACCCATTCGAAGTATCTTCCCATGAATAATGTTGTCCACCATTCGCCTCGTCAACATCTTCAAGTATCGTTTTTGCGTGGCATTAAAAAAACAACTTACAGAAACCACGAGATTTTGGTTCAGCAAAAATATAAACGAATTCTGTTGTTGCAACTCCTGCAGCAGAAATTGAAGCCACAAAGGCTTTTTTGTATCCGAAACCTCCAGTGAAACATACAACGACAACTGGAATAGTTTTATTCTATATAATTTACGTCTAAGCTCATACTCACTCCTAGCTTTTGCTGCAACTGCTTTTACGCCGGCTTTTAACGAATCCATGGTTACATTTTGTATTTGATAAATGTAAGACAATGTAATAGTATCCGAATATGCAGACATACTTTCCAAATCACTTTTCATCGAACTACATTTTTCTAAATCACCAGAGTTCGAATAAATAAAAGCGAATTGATTCCATTCAAAACGCTCCAACACATTTTTCACAGCTAAAGAGATACTGTAAGTGTCAATTGATAGTGTCACAGTTGTTGGAAAACGGCCCGATTGCGTAATTTCGGCAGAAGTTGTTAATCCCCACTCAAAAATAGGAATTTTATAATATGCACCAATAGTTGCCACTGCAATTCCAGCTCGATTACAAGTAGGACCAATAATTAGATCAACATTATCCACAAGTATCAAATCTGTAGCCATACCAGCTGCTAGATTCTCACTGCATTCATCAAATTTTACGGTAAAGCTGAGAAAAATGTGTGTGTTTATTGATGAACTACGGGAGTCTGTTAACTTACTTAAAATCATAATTATCTAGCAAATGCTCATTTTGAATTTTTTCTTTTGCCACGAGAACAGCAGCTGCTGAAGTACGATAACCAACAGATCTTTTCGAACTAGATTCATCTTTTGTGAACAACAATCCAACTCTTATTGTCGTTTTTTGTGATTCTATTATTTTTATTGAAAAATAAAAAATAAGGAATAATATGAAAAAGTTCATTGCTCAATGACAGCCAAGATAGAATTAACTAGAATTATGGGAGTTCTTTAATAATCAAAGTTAAGAAGACCTTCAATAAAACTTAATGAAGAAAATATATGTTCATTGTTCTGGAGATTGGTCTCACTGAACTTATTTAATAACATTATTTTCTGCGTTTGTAACAGACGTTGCCAGCGCAAGCACACGTATTTTTCGACAACGCACAATAATATCTAATAATGATTTCCGATAGTCGTTCACAAAATATAAAATGACTAAAGGGTCTAAAAGTGGATAAGTTGTGATAAAAGTTATCAGTAAAACTTCTTTTGAACCGAAAGTTGATCGGAAAAATGGTGCACATATAATAGTACTTGCCGGTACAAATATGGTAACGAATGGTATTATTGTCTGTAATATAAACTCAAAAAATGAATCTTCTGTGAAAGTAAATAAACAATTTGTTGTTTTTTACCTGGACAATCAGAGCTAGAAATAGTTGTCTTTGCAAATTATTGGTTTTTTTCGATGTGTATCCCAAAGATTTCATTTTTCGAAAAGTCAACATTCCGCAAGTTATAATAACTACGAAGCAGAATAAAGTGATGAGATTCAAATGAATGACAAATAAAACATTTGCGACATCGAAACTACCATCTGATTCCTAAAAATAATACATCTTTTTTAAAGATTAGAGCGAGAAAAAAATGAAACTTTCATAATAATTCGAACCATGATAAATTATATCATTCACTGAAATATTGTATATCTCTTTAATACTTTGTTCGATTATCAAGTTTATTTTTCTACTTCTTGGAGCAAAATAGTTGGTTGTGAGAAACCATTTAACAGTTATCATGAAACAGTATAAAAACCAGATGAGAGAATAAGGCCATTTGAAAAATCTTATCAACTTTGGGCTGGAATATTTTCTTTATTCGGAATTGTATTCAAGACTTACCGACAAATGGCGAAATATCTATATATGAAATGAACTGATAGAAGAGATATTGTAGCTGCGAAAAATGAGCAATTCAATGCTAAAATGCTTACGTTAGCTTAGATACCAAATTTGAAATAAAAAGTTACCATTTAACCACGAAGAAAAGGCCCTTGAAAAACCGAAATTGTTGATTGTGAAAATTATGTAAACTCCATTGGATACGTGACTCAACTATAATTCAAACTTTTTAATAATCGTACAAAAACATGTTTTTACCGGTCTGTTTAGAAAATCAATGAGGGAAAAGGTCATAGAAACTATAGAGAATGAAAACATCAAATATCGATAGTTACCAAGTTTTTTATTCAGATTCAGAAATAACATGTATAATAAAAGACCATTGGTTATAACAGATGAAAAGAATGTGAAATGTGCGTATATGATCTGATATTCCAAGAGGTTCATGTTGAAATGTCTTTTTTATCATAGAATGAAACGTATGAGAAGTTGGTCATAAATTTGTCTAGAACAAATTATGATAATCAAGTTCATTCATGTGTATATAATATTTATTTTTAACATTTTTCGTAATCTCAGACACATTTCGAAATCAGTTTTTGTTTCACACGCCAATTCAACTAATCAATTTTTGTTGAAAAAATTAAAGTGCTTCAAAACTTGTAGTTTGAACTTTATAAATTTTTTCATCTATATTTGATGACAATACTTGAAACAATCTTATGTCACAAATTTAACAAAATTAGAGAGCAATTTGTTGTTGGAAAATTTGCAGAATTAACAGAACAAACATCGCGTTCCATAATCAGTAAATTGTATATTTTTAGATACAACAAACTGTGCACAATATGATTCCTTTGATCTATGTTGTTTTTGTATAATTATACATTATTTATCAATGGCATCACATCAATTTGTATTCTCTAGGGTTCAGATCAATCAGATTGAAAGTTTTGTAGAGGAAGTTACGCTGAAAAAATTAACTTTCATTTCTCAATAATCATAATGATCAGACTGTTGACCAAAAAAAGGGAAATTAAAAATGTTTCTGCTATTGAATATCTATCAAATAACCGGAAAATGATCATTGATGAAAACAACAATCAAATTGTACATACAAATATCTGAACTACTGTAGTAAAACAACTATATATAACATCCATATATGCCAAATAATTTCAGTTTACCGGAAATGTCTTTGCCATATTATTATAGATTAAGTGAGTATGTCGCATTTGTTGGAGCTGTTCTCATGAATTCTTCTTTATTATATCTGTTAGTTACTAAAGCCGGTGCATCTTTTGGAAGATATCGTATTTTTATGATAACATTTTGCCTTTATACCATGGTTTATTCATTCATTGTAGTATTGGCTCAACCAGTTATACACATTGAAGGTCCAAGTATAATATTCATCCTAGGGGGATATTTCAAATTCAACAAAACCTATGGTTATTTTCTATGTGGTCTTTATTGTGGATCATTTGCATTTTGCACTGCAACATTTGCTACTCATTTCATCTATCGATACATAAATGTATGCCGTTTCCATCTTCTGCAAATTTTTGATGGATGGAAATTATGGCTCTGGTATATTCCACCAATCATTCTAATGTACATTTGGGGAGCAGTTAATGTCTATGTTTTTGAGATAAATGATTTCAAAAAAAATTATTTTCGTAAAATTATGAATGAAACATACGAAGAAAATGTTGATGAAGTTGTTTTCGTAGCTCCGATTTACTTTGTGAGTTTTTAGATGTGAAATTGAGTTCAATCGAAAAATGTTCAGTTAGTTGATAAACAAGGCAACCGAATTTGGCAATTCAAGGATCTTGGAGGAATTTTAATTCTATGTTGTATTCTAGTGAGTTATCAAAAAATGTTCGAATGTCATTGTTTTTTCTTCTAGTCATTCACGATTAATGTTTGCCTTGTCTGCGCTTATATGACATATCGAAATTTGAACCGTTTATCTAAAATGAGTAGTAAATCATCGGCGGAATTGAATAAGCAACTTTTTACCGCATTAGCATTACAAACTTTGCTACCCTGCCTTACTCAATATATTCCGTGTAGTTTATTATATATTTGCCCGTTTATTGGGGTCAATGCAGGAAAATTTGCAAATACACTTGGATTGTATTGCTCAATTTATACTGTTCTCGACCCTTTGATTGCAATGTTGATAATTGAACGATTCCGTAAATTCATTTTTTGTAAGTTGACAAAAAATCTGCACAGGCTCATTGTAGTTTCAGGTAAATATTCAAAAGTCAATTCGAAAGGCACTTTATCAACTGAAATTAGAATCAAGAAGAATACAACAAATAGCATTGTTCCGGAATCAAAAATTGAAATTCTTCATATTTGAACATTTTTCTTCAATAAATTATCAATAATCAAAGTACAAAAAGTTCAAACACAAAATAATGACAATGACTAAACCCACGGATGATTTTCTTGAAATAACTCAAGCTTAGATCCTCATAGTCAAAAAATGTTCGTTTTCCGATAACCAACAAATCAAAAAATATTCAAAGAAAAAATAAAAATCAAAGCTCTATTCAACTGAAAATTTTTAAATCAGGCTGTGATTTATTTTTCATTTTCTCATAAAATGTTGTGGCTTCATATCCTACAGTATATCGGATTTTTCGGAGCACAAATTACGAATCTAACATTGTGCTACCTAATTGTTCATCGCGCTGAAAAACTTTTTGGACAGTACAAATATGTGATGATGGTATTCGCATTATTTGATGTGATTTACTCGTGGATCGAAGTTGTTACCCAACCAATCATGCATACATTTGGTTCGATGTTTATTGTTTTTATGGACAGTCCTTTGAAACATCACAAAGTTATTGGATTTTATCTAACTTCGCTATATTGTGCTGCTTTTGCATGTTGTATTTCTCTTTTGGCGGCACAATTTGTGTATCGATACCTTGTTCTATGCAGGTTACTATTTTTTGTCAGTAGTTGTCAACAGAAATCTTAATTTTAGACCTCATCACATTGAAAAACTAAAAGGCATCAAACTTGTACTTTTATTTATCCCAGCTATTCTGATGTTGATTGCTTGGTTTTTATTTGTTGCTGTTGGAATGTCAGATGATTTCGAAAAGCAAGAATATATAAAGTTAGAACTTTATAGTGTTTATTCTGTGAATCTCACTGGCATTGCATTCATTGGTGCCAAATATCGAAATGAGAAAGTTGATGGAACTTATGAATGGTGTCTTCTAGATGTCTTTTCCGCTTTTGGTTGTTCCCTAATAATTGTGAGAAACCTTTTTTTTCTTTTTGGGTTACCATAGAATTTCTTACAGTTTGTATGCGGTCTCATAATTGCGATCTGTGCTTCAAAAATCTACTCAAAAATGAATGAATCCAGAGAAATGTTTAGTGAAAAAACCAAATCTTTGAATCATCAATTATTCATGACACTTGTGTTCCAGGTTTTTTTTTCAAATAATTTGTGAACAATAGCAACACTTTTAGACTCTTATTCCATGTTTTATGATGTATGCTCCAGTTGCTTCATTAATAATGTTTCCAATGTTTTGGATAAATTGGGGTAAAATGGGAAATTCGGCTGGTGCTTTGGCTTGTCTTTTTCCATTTATTGAACCAATTATTGCTATAGTTTTGATCAAAGATTTCCGAAAAGCTGTCTCATGTGAGTATTCTTTTCAAATCATAGAATTTCTTTTGGGAATATATGAGTTTTACAGGTAGAAAAAATGTTACAGTCAATACATCTACAAATGAAAAAAGTCGTGTTTAGCTCAAAAATCACTGGAATTAAAAATTTGTTAGTTTGTAAATTATTTATTAGTTGGAAAATATTTCCTAAATTGAACATTTGATTTTGAGATTCAAATAATTTAGTCTATAATACATACTTCCTGTTCAAAATCATCTTCTTTTCAGTGAAATCACAAAATCATTCCACATAAATTTTCTTTTGAATAAATATCTAATGAGTTTTTGACAATTCCATGTTTTTAACACGATATTTTTCCTATAAAGCAAGATGTTCAAAGATTCACAATCAGTCTCGTCACAAAACATGTTATATCTTCGACTTGTTCAAATTTTCGGTTTCCTTGGTGCACAATTTTCAAATATAATTTTATTATACCTACTTTTAACTCGCGCCAAAAAACTATTTGGAGCTTATCGTTATGTGATGTTAGTTTTCACAATTTATAACTTGATTTATTCGTGGATTGAAATTGCTACTCAACCAGTAATGTATGTTTTTGGATCAATGTTCATAGTTTATGCAGACAGTCCTTTTAAATATTATAAACCTTATGGATTTTGGCTTGTTTGTGTATACTGTGCTTCTTTTGGAATGTGTATTGCCTTATTAGCAACACAAATTTCATTCAGATATATGATGATGTGCAGGTAATAATCATTTTTATAGAGGAATCTGATTGTTTTTTTTTTCAGAGATAATTTTCTAAAATATCTCAACGGTAAAAAACTAGGTTTTCTCTTTATTCCATCATGTTTGATGTTTATTTTCTGGTTCTTATTCGTATTTTTTGGAATGTCGGACACTATCGAAAAACAAGAATATATTCAAGAAGAACTTTTTGAAGTTTACGAGGAAAATTCTACTCACGTATCTTTTATTGCTGCGAAATATTTCAAAAAAGACGAAAACGGCGATCGTATTTATAGCTTTATTGATTTAATGGGTTCATTTGGATGTTCAATGATAATTGTACGTTGTTGAGGGGGAAAATAACAAACTAGAGAAATTAAAGGTATAATTAGAGGTATAGTTATTTATCAAAAATAATTTCTGGATGAGAAAAATTTGTCGAGAGGATCGTAGACAATAACTGTATTTTCATCAGCTCTGAGTGTTTCCCGCATAACTCTTCTAGCGTGTCGAGTCATAATTTTTTCACCGAAATAGACGATAACACATAGAAAAATAATGAGGTAGAATTCGTATAGCATTTCGAAAAAATACCTAGTGTGTCCTAATATAAAATTCAAAATAACGGATTTGTCATTGTGTTTATTTTATCACTATTTTCGAATAAAATTAATAAAGTAGTTTAATAATATATTAGTCACGAGATTTTATGTGGGCGGAATGAGAAGAAATGGAAAATGCTAAAAAAATTGTATCAAGAAAAGACATCCAAGGTACAATATGTGCGTCATAGCAACAATGATCCAATATAATTTCAGTCATCATCATTTGCAACCATTGTTTATTGTGCTAAAGGAATTTATGCAAAAATGAACTCATCAAAAGAATTGTTTAGTGCAAAAACTGTACAACTCAATAGACAATTATTCATTACACTTGTTATTCAAACAATTCTTCCATGTGTTTTGATGTATGGACCAGTTGGATCTCTTTTACTTGTTCCATTATTTGAAGTTCAGTGGGGTAAACTCGCAAATATAACTGGTGCACTTTTAGCGATATATCCCTCTATTGAACCATTGATTGCAATCTGGGTCATTAAAGATTTTCGCAATGCGGTTTTCCGTATGTTTTTTCGGCAGAATATACCATTCTCATTATTTACCTTTAGGCAGAAAATGGAATGTTACCCAAACTGCAACAAGTGATCGAGAAAGTACAATGAGATGAACAACGATAAATATTTTCAGAATTTTATTTTCTCTCAACATGAGATTATGTATGTAGATATAAATATTGGTAAAGCTAGGTTAGTAAATTGCTGTGTTAGGAAGGAAGAAAGAAGACATGAAAAACAGAAAACTATACGTATATGGAATGTACATCATTTGAAAAATTGGTAACTATATCAGAAATGCCTAGACATCTTCAACGAGTTCAATGTTTTCACCATTATCTTCGATTGCGCCTTTGATCTCAATATCAGGTCGACAAAGCAATTTGGCTTTCTAGAAAAAAATAATATTTTCAAAAAATAGAGTTTATTATGCATCTATTCATTTGCGAAAAAAACCGAAAAAAATGTATTTTTTTACAAATTTTTTCTATTCATGAAAATGCACGAAATAAATGTCAATCGTGACGAGACCCACACACATTTCAAGGAGAAAAACATGCGAGAAAAAAAAACAAGAAATGAAATTTTCGAAAGCACACATTCTGCCTTGAAATGAGTGTGGGTCTCGTCACGATTGCATGTATTTCGCGACAATTTGTGATTTTGGTGAATAGAAAAATATTGTAAAAAAATACATTTTTTTCGTGCTTTTTCGCAAATGAATAGATGCATTACAAACCTCTGAAAATGTTCCTGGTGTAATAATCCATATATAAATTGCATAACCGGGAATACATAACATAGAAGATAGTGAGAGGAACCATCCAAAAATATGTCCCCATAATGGATAATCATAATTATATGCGTCAATTCGAAGAGGTTGGTATTTGATGAGACCAAAACAGAGAACACCAAAGCAAACGGCTGGAGTAGCAAATACCCAGCAGAACTTCCACCATGCACTTGGATAATATCCAATCATACTTTTCATATGTTCATACCATCTATCAATTCCAACACTCCAGGAAATTGCAATACATTCAAAGAATAAGAGCCATAAAAGAGCCCAACCAGATGCAGCATAGAAATCGAATAATTGGAAAACATAAAAACCACCCTCAGTTACAGTACTCAAACCAGCCAAATATGAAACTGCACAAATTATTCCAACAAATATTTCTCTTCCATATTTCTTTGCTCGAATACTTGGAAATTCGTCGATAATGGCGGTGAAAAATCCTTCCATTGTACAAAATTGAGAATCAACTCCCAAGAATAAAACCATCAAGAAAAAGAGAATTGACCAGAATTGAGTGTAAGGTAATTGAAGAATACCAGAAGGATATGCCAAGAATAATAATCCAGGACCTGCTTGTGCCACTTCAGCAACAGTTTTTTCTTGCATTGTAGCCATATATCCAATGAATGAAAAAATGACAAATCCAGCAAAGACAGAAGTTCCAGAGTTCACAAAACATACAGTTAGAGCTTGTCTGAATGAGCGATTAATGAAAAAGTTTTGTTTGATTAACTAACTTATAAACATTGTTATCGTATTTATTATAACTTCCAAGAGCAACCAGTGCCCCAAGTCCCAAACCATATGAGAAGAAAACTTGAGTTACAGCATCAACCCAAACTTTAGATTCCAATAATTTACTGAAATCGGGTTTTAGATAAAATTCTAAACCCAAGCCGGCTCCAGGAAGTGTGAGACCACGAACGAGAAGACAGAACAGCATAATATAAGGGAAAGACGCGGTAATGTAAACAACCTTAAAATATTGAATTAGCTGAACCTCTGAAAAATAAATTAGTTACTTTTCCAGTCCACTTGACACCTTTGAAGATACAAAGATAACAAATAATCCAGACTAAGAGCAAGAAAAATGCAAGATCCCATCTCAAACCACCTGGATGATCCAAACCGGCTGAGATTCCAAGAACTCGATGGCTAAATAAAAATATATTGAAATATGTTTTGAATTTTCATGAACTTACTCCCAGAATTCTTTCACGGGTGATACAACGGAAAGATCAGCTTGGGTGCAAACTGTCCAATTAGCTTTGTCTCCAACGAAAAATTGTTTTTTGTACTCCAATAAATGATCGTGAGTGAGAACTTTGACATTGAAAAATTGAGCGATTGTTCGATTACTATCACAAGGAATCTTGATATATTCAGAGCGACATTTTGGAGTGTTCCATCTAGAAAACATATTGTCTAGTGATAGTTCAATATTTTCCTAGAACTTACTCGTGATCACAGTTTCGCCATGGAACATTATCATCAAGTCTAAATGAATTATAGAGATATGTTGCAGCCCAACTTAAGACAACAATATAATAAATATTCAACCAGAATGCCATAACAGCGGCTGCGATTCCAACACCTTTGAAGATCGGACAAATTTTGAACATTCCTAAACCTCCAACACTCAAAAGTTGACCCCATGATGTTTCGAGAATAAATAATGGAGCACCACAGAATACCAATGATATACAGTATGGAATTAAGAAAGCACCTGGAAATAAAATATATCTTATAAATTTTTCGATTAAAAAAGCGAAAAGTACACTTTTTTTTTCTTTTTCTAACCTCCCGTTGATGTGATTTATGAAAGAAACAACAACACATACGCTTCTCACTCAAGCCCTCTTCCTCACACACACACACACAACCAATTACACAAATCAGATGAATTTGACAAATTGCCGTTTACACTTTTTTTCCGAAACGTATGTACTTACCGCCACCATTTTGATAGCACAAATAGGGAAATCGCCACACATTACCCAAACCGATCGCATAACCAATACAAGACATAATAAAATCGGCCCATGATGACCACTGCTCCCTGGCAGCTACTTGTGTAGCTTCCACCATTACCTTCAAGATTTTAATTGGAAAAACTTTAAAAAAAATTTCACAAAAAAGAGATAGGTCCTGGCCGGGATCGAACCGGCGGCCTTCTGCGTGTAAAGCAGACGTGATAACCACTACACCACAGGACCGCATGCAAAACGTTGATCAAATAATTTGGGAAATAAAAAGACTGGCAGAATCTAAACATAAGTATTTTAGCAGATTGAAACGATTTTAAATTCAAATTTAATTTGTTTTCTCATTTTTCGTTTGGCCATGCCTCCAAATTTTTTGTTTATAGTCAAGTAGAGCACAAAAAAATATTTGTGGCTCTGTGTGAAGAGCGAAAAAAAGTGTTTAGTTTCACCAAGGGAATGAATCGCTATGTTGGAGATAGAAATAATAAACAATTCAAGATGGCCCAGTTGTTTTTTTTTTGGCTGTGGTTTTTTGACGGAAAAACGATGTGAGGGAGGGGTGTTAGAAATTTTTCACATAAAAAGCTGACAGACAGAAACATAGGGAAAGTCCACAATCATTTGGATAAAAGAGAGAAAATCTCGGGAGGTGGAGCCGATGGGAATGAAGAATTGACTGGCAGCTGTCATATTGGTCGTCATCTTCTGTTTTTACACGGGGCAAAAAATAAGTGAGATTTGAGTAGAGAAAAAAACACAGAAGATGAAACAAAATATTAATAATCATGGATGGATGAGTTGGTTGTTTGTTGTTGGATCAGGTCAGGATCACATTTCGTTTAAAGGTTCAAAAATGAGAAATAAGTCGTTTTTTTTTTTGAAAATTTGGAAAAATAATTCTACAGTACATCTGTCAAAGGAACACAGAAGGGATTCTGTGGAGCATACCTTCATTTTGAATGGCCCGTCAGCTGATTGTGAGTGAAAACTATTATTTCAAATAGGACTTAACGTTCCTAAGGTGCTTCCTATGATCCTTAACAATCAGGTTTTCAAAAAAGTCCTTCTGGGTATTGAATTGCATTTCAAAGTAATTATTTTCCCTGATGTTCGCTGTACTGTCTTACAAACAAAAAGCTATCTAGAAGTCTTCCATATCTTCCACATTGAATTATTTCTCAGTTGTGGGACAATTTAAAATTAATTTTCAAAAAAGTGTTTAAAAACCAACAAAGAGAGAGAAAGCATTTGAAAAATACTAAATGAAATTGAAAAAAGACAAAAGATCAGCGAAGGACAACATATGGAATGAATGAGCATTGCTGCTCAACAAAAAAATGGAATCTCTTAAGATAAGCGGTTTTTCCATGAAATTGGTAGGAAGAAAGTTGGTGAAAGGACCACTTGGGTGAAGTGAGAGCACTTTTAGCAATATTTGCTAGATTTTTTCTTTTCTTCTTTTTTTTGATTAATCTGCCTCGGGCCTTTTTTTCGGAATTGAATGAGAGTGGAAGGATTAGAAAGGAAACGAGACCGAAATGGAAGTAAAATAGAATAATAGATAGGAAAGATAAATGCATGAAATAACATTTTATTGTCTATACGATTTTGGGTTTACGCCATCTGTGGTGGGATCAAATTATTACGTAATTCCCAAATGATCAAAACATGAGCCGTTTTCACACAAAAAAAAAAGAAAACTATAAAAAATAGAATCAAAGCTACTTTTGTAGTTTGTTGATATTCCAAAAAGTTTTGAGAAAATATTAAAACTTCATTGACGTTTCCGGAAATTGTTTTATTTATAAATTGCATTGAAATCGGAAATGTGATTATCGAAACCTGCGAACAATTACAGTAATTAGAAAAACATCTTTATTATTTTAAAAGTTTTGTTCTGATCTCACAAACGATCTGAAAATTTCAAAATACAAACTTTATTTGGTTTTTTTTCAAAACTTCATTTCATAAATGAGTGTGCAATAAAATTATATATATATAATAGACAAAAACGATTACAAGTAAATTGTGGAGCAAAAAAAGGATACAGTAAAAATGAGCAATAAAACCGGATAAGTATAAGTTAATACAAGAATCAGCAAAAAATCGTTCGAAAAAAAATCAAATACTATATTTATATGTATTTTTAAATATCACAGATTATTGTCTAGATGTCAAATTTTCTTTGAGAATACCGTAAATATTAGAATTCTTTGATGGTGCATAATCATTTGCCAAAGTCACTTCTTTTGGCGCCAATTTTTCAACAACTCGTTCAATCGATCGATCAATTTCACACGTCACTATCTTTTTCTGTTCGATAGGTAAACTCGAGTCCTCTTCCACCTAGAAATTTAATTTTTTGTCCAAAACATCCCGAAAATTTCCCCTCCAAAATATCACAAAACAAAAAAGGAAAATGTTGACAAAAAGCAGTTCTTACCATTCTCTTAGCTTGCGATAATTTATCCACATGAATTCTCAATTGTTCCATACAATCTTGCACATGACAAATTAGCGCTGAAATAATAAGACACCAAAGGGTGAGAAATAAACTCAAAATAACCGGGAAATTCGAAAAAAAACATTTCAGAGTAACAAATGACTTACGATGTTTATTACCATCTCTTCCAGTTTCTATCAAACTTTGCCAATCATGTGAGTTAACCGAACTTCTTGGCGAATCATCGCTTCCCAAATCTGGACCTTCCATTGATTTATTATTGAGCTGTTCGCTGGAAAAAATGAATATAAATTTTATTGATATGGAAAAATTGGGAGGAATTATTGTTGTCGGAAGGACTGAAGCTTATTTGTTGTACGATAAAATCTTTCAAGTTTTCTTTGTTTTGAAAAGATTTTTTTAAAAAGTTGCTTAAATGATTTTCTGAAAATCAAGTCACAGTTCACGTCATAAGAATTTAACAATTTCTAAAACTTTCAAATTAGTACCAAGAAATCCCTTACGTCATTTTAGTAACTAAATAATTTCCTCCAACTCTTCTCGGTGTTGCTGGCGGTGCTGGTCGACTCCCCTGTTGATCATAAAATCGTCTTGCCGATGAAACCGACATTTGTGTATTTGCCAGCGACGAAGATCTTGTCGAAGAAGCTGGCGAATAATCACTCGAAGTTGTTCCTCCAATCACATTTCGTTTTCCACATGGTATATCACTGTTATCACTTTCTTCCGATGTTTGATTTCTTCCACCTCCAATACTTTTATTTTTTAATCGATATCTATCCATTTTCTTTTGTACAGCTCCTCTCGGTTTCATTGCAAATGGAGATGTTTCTTCTTGATTTGTATATTGTTCCGGTGCTGTCAAATCAGGATTACTGGCTTTTCTCATCATTTGAATTGTGTTTGCCAGTCGTTTTGATGGCGAATCATAATCTCGATTTGCTGCTGATCCTTCCATTGCAATATTTTCATTCATATTTGTCATACTTCTCGCCAACATTCTTGAATGTGCCAAAGAACTTGTAGAACTGTAAAAACAAAATTTATAAAAATGAAAAAAATGTAAATATTTCGTTTTGATAACGAGTAGTTTTCATATTCTTATCATTAGAACTAACTATAGTTAAGTGATTTTTACTTCAGACATTTAACAATGCCACGTATACTTTCTGACAATATTTTTCTGCTAATTTTTTTCAGCTAAATAATTCGCTCTACTATTTAGATTTCCAAAAAGCTTACCCATATTGACTCTTCGAATCAGCATCAAAAGTTCCAAAAGTTTCCATATTTCTCGAAGGTGCTCTTAGATTCGTAATACTTCTTGTCCTCGATCCATCAACAATCGATAAATTCTCTGTAGATTTTCTCAAATTCTCACTCGATTGATGTAATTTACTTCGAACAGCCATCAATTTATTCAATGCATCAGTCGATTTTCTCAATTCATCTCTTCCGCGAGTCGCTGATCGAACATATGACATATCCGAATCTCGTCGTTTTGTTTTTGTCATTCCAGAAACTGTAGATGAGGCACTTGATGATACTTCATTTCTTGATCCAAGCATTTGACTCAATGCCAATTTATTTGGACTTTGACTTCGACTTCGGAGACTTGATGAAAATGATGGTTCTTCGACTGAAAATGAGAAATTAATGGGGATTTTTAGAAGTTGGAAGAAGTGGACACAGATCCCAGAAGACAAAGTGAAACAATTCCAATTTTCGAGAAAAAACCTATCTGAAGCTTATGCCAAAACAAAGTGTCAAAATTATTTTTCAAAAACTGGAAGTGTATCCCAAAATTTAGATTCCATTGTTAGATCGGAGGTGAATTATATGATATGCTTTTTTTGAAAAACAGTATGTTTTCAAAAAGTGATAAGTTGTGTAAATTAAATTAATAAGACAATTAGAAGTGAACCCTGACACAAATATACCCCAAATAAAAGTATTGAGCGATAAAAACGTTTTCTAGAAGTTTTTCTAGAATTTTAATTCAAAAGTTCTTGAGAAAATTCGTAAATGTTTAGAAGTGCCGATCATTTTTTTTGTTGAAATTATCATGCAAAGAAAAAACAACAAGTGATCATCTCACACCTTCTTTTCTACTCATTGCCATTTTCATATCTCTCGTATCAACAGTAACTGTTTGTGGTCTCCGAAATCGTCTCGGAATATCACAATTTGTTGTGCTACTCACAAAATTCTCATCATCGAACTCATTTCGAGCCGTCGAGAATCGAAGTTGTTTATGGGTTTCTAAACGGGTAAAATGGTAGGAATTTGGGAGCAAAACGGGTAAATATTTTCGGGGATTTTTCATAGAATTTTTCTCGTTTACAAAAATACTCACGTCTTCGTGTGATTGGCGATGGAACTGTAGCTTCGGAATTTGTTGCCGCAAACAAGTCGGTGAAACTTTTTCGCGGAGCAGCAGTTGTTGTGATATTTTGAGGACTCCATACAGTTTTTGGTTGAGTTCCACCGTTGTCGAGGAATTTTCGCGACAAACTATTTCGATCCATTGATTTTCGACGGAATGGAGAATTGGCCTGGAAAAAAAGAAGATTTGAAAGACTTCTGAAAATAAAAAAAATTGAACAAAAACTTGTCGTAGACAAAATTTGAATATCGCAAAAATACACTTTGAAAAAAAACAAGAAATGAGATTTTTGAAATAAATAAGGGCAACTGAACTTAGAATATACTGTTTACGAAAATATCTTGTGCGTTGAAAAACAAATTTAGGTTGACTTATTTTCTAAAAGTCAAATTCAAACCAAAAAGTCATTTTTTAAGTCCAAAATTCCCAACCTGAATCTGTTGCAATGCTTGGTGTGATGGTGGCGTCGTCAATAATCTCGAAGTAGTTCTTGGTGTAACAGGCGGTGGTCCATTCTGATAAACAGATCTGTTCATTGGCGAAACCATAACCGGTGAAATATGATGAATATCACTTGTTGAACTAGGTTGCCAATCGTTCGAGGCTGAAAAAAAATGGAGAATAATAAAAAATGCATGACAAAAAATACGAAATGTGATATTTTGTTTCGTTTTTTTTGTTGCGAGTGACTAGGAGGTTGAATTTCAATTAAATATTTTAATGTAAATTGAGAGAAGAAAAAGTCACAAAAATTTACATAAACTAAACTTTTCGATTTAGAAAAAAACGAAAACAAAACAAAGAAAAAGGTGAGCTTTCAAGGTTACCGAAAAATGAATCAATAATGTTCCTTTTTTCTTGCACCTGCCTGTCACACCATTTTCTTATGGGGTAAAAAGAGGAAAAAGGAAGAAGGTGGGCGAATGGGAAAATAAATAAGGGTAATTAATAATGGCACATTTTCAAGGAGGTTATATTTATTCTTCTTTCAACAGCAAAAAAACTAACTATGTTTTCCCATCTTCAAGTGCATTTTGCACAAAAGAAACTCGTGAGAATCTCATGTGAGGACCGTACATTTTTAACGAGTTAAAAAATATTGTGGAAACTTATTTCGAAAAAATATTTTTGAGAAGTTCTAATTTTCTAGCACATCAATTTTTTGAGAACTCACGATTCTGTTGAACTGGCGCCATTTCTCCCCATCGCATTCTTGAAGTTGGTGTCGTCGATCCAAGATTCGAAGAAGATCCACCTCCATTTGAATTTCGAATATGAGATAACATGAGTTCTTTGGCAGTTGGAACACGTCCAGAAACGTCACTGAAAAATAAAAAATATATTTTCGAGATTTTTCGGGGATGGCAAATTGAATTTACATCACATTTCATTTTAAAAAAAGCTTTTGCGTTTTTTTTTTCGAAAAAAAGAAAAAAAAATGTTCCAAAAACACAACTCACCGTAAATTCATCATCGATTTACTTGATTGATATCCTCTCAGCGAATCGTCTTGTTGTAAATGCGCAGCGCCACCAAATGGTGACAACGGGGAAGCAGATCGTCGAACTTCGCCAATTGGTGCAGCTAAGAAGTTATTATGTTGATCTTCTTCAGAAAATATGCGATTATTTCGTCGACGAGATCCGGCAGATATGAAATCAGATTGTGTTTCAGAAGCGTCAGTTTCTGAAAAAAATTTTTTTAGTTATGTTGGAATTTTGTGTTTATGTAGATGAAATTAAAATAATAATAATAATAATACCTTGGCTCATTAAAATAGTGATAAATATCAACTTATTATACCTTTGAGAATACACTTAAAACTTTGATCAAGAATAATTTTATATCAGTTTTTATTAGGCGCGAAAACTTTCTATGAGAAAAAAATTAAATGTAATAAATTCAGATTTTCGTAATAAACTAATATTCCAATGGAAAATTTACGATTTCAAAAATTATTCCTAAATTATCTAACTGTAATTTTCAGGCTAACACAGAATTCTCATCACTTTTCAAATCCTCTACAATTCTAATAATCTGAACACCCCTCCCTCACCAAAAACCTACCGTACTGATCACTTGGTGAAAATAAATTGGTGTGCGTTCTTCTTTCAACCGCCGGCGCCGATTGAACACTTGGCGAGAATGAGCTGAAAAATTCCAAATTGTCTGCAGGAAAAAATAATAATAAATCTCAATTTACCGCGCAACAATAAGCATTTTTCTCACTATCTTAGAAAATCCAAAAGTAATAATTTTTCTTCCAACAAAATAATCACGAAAAAAATGTGATAAAGTGATAAATTGGAAGACCGACAGCTGGTCATTCAAAGAAACATTTACAACACGGCAAAAAAATTTGGAAAAAAGAAGTGGTCAAGAAAAAAGAAATTTGGGAAAATCAAGAAAAAGAAAATAAAAATGATATAAAATTACTTAGATATTTATGAAATCAAATCGAGAAAACAACATTTTTGTTTACATTCCGCGCGAAATTTCAAGGACATTTTGACATGTTTTGCATAACTTTTTCCCTATCATTAATAGTCTTTTATTTATATTATTAATATTATTATCATACCAAAATATGCGCAAAATAATTCGAAATTCGAAAATGACCTGAATATATTTATTTTCTCTTTTTTTAGAAAACGAACAAGTAAAATTACGAAATCCTCTAAAGCTATCTTCTTCTTCTGATTTTTATGAAAACATATTACACTTTTGATTTTTTTGTTTTTGAAAAAACATAGAAAACTCATATTATTCTATACAAAATGAAATTGAAAAACATATTAGATACAAATCCGACCAGGTGTGACGAATTGCAAAAAATATAGAACACAGACAAAATTTTTTATAGAAAAATGCTGTTGGATGGATGAGTCAGAAAGAACACAGGTATTTTAGGGAGAACAGAGCTATACAAATCGAGTTAGAAAGAGTGCTCTAAAAAATTGAATATTGGAAAATTTATGAAATTTTTAGAATATTCCATTGTGTTCGATATTTTGAAGAAGACCAGAATAACTAAAATAGATTCAACAAAGATTTATGTTAGTTCAATAAAATTCTGAATACACAAAAAAAGCATATGTTTTATATCCGACCAAGTGTGACGTCGAAAAAATGAAAGAAATCCAGCTTGGAAGAAATCGGCTGAACCTTCTAGATAAAATGAATCCGGGTAATTAATAACGAAGAACACAACAACTGTTCTACAATTTTTTTGAACATTTTTCCAGTAAAATTGTGTGGGAGAGCGGGTAAAAGTAAGATGAATGTGTAATAAAAGTTATTAAATCACGACCCATTAGTCAGATCATCTAAAAATTATCCAACGGTTCATTGAACATTCTAAGACCACCACAAATAGTATTAGAAATATTCAAAATAAAAAACAAAAATTCCGATAAAAATGTTTCGGTGCCTCATGCTGGAATCGAACCAGCGACCTTCTGTTTACTAGACAGACGCTCTACCACTGAGCCAATGAGGCGCACGAGTAATCTAATCTCGATTGTCAAGATAACAAACGTCTCATTTTTTGCAAATGAATACAAAAACTATACTATAGTGGGTGAGAAAAATGAACCTTTAGAAGAACTGAACTCAAAACAAAAGGAAGAAATATGAATATAAATATAAACATAAATAAAAAAGAATAGGAAAACGAGAGGAGACAAACAAAAATAGAGACCGGTCAAAAAGTCCGTCTTTTTCTTCTATTCCGATCGCTTAAACAAACAGATCATCATCATTCAGCTTGAAAAACCCAAAACCAAGCAAGCAAGCAAAAAAAAAGAAGTAGGTGCTAATTATTTTCGGAATTCCACTAAATCGAGGGAAACGAAAACCTGTACTTAATCCAATCAATCCCCCTTGAAAACCGTACAAAGTAACAAAAGATAGTCATGAATAATAAAATAAAATACAAATTTTTGTGGCTGGTAACAACAATGATGAAGAAGAAGAAGAAAAAGAATAAAAGGGTAGAGTGATGACAATCCAACAAAATTTGCATTACTCACTATTATTGTATAAAAATTTTGACATTACGAAGAAAGAAGAAAAAGCTGGTCTGGTCAAGCATGTAAACTGTTGATTTTTCAGTGCTTCCTAAAAAATTATACCAACGTCACCAAATATTTTTTTTTCGAATTTAAACTTTTTTTTTCGAATTCAAACTTTTTTTCGAATTTAAACTTTTTCGAATTTAAACTTCCAATACAAAATTTGAGAGAAAACTTTAAGTATTTCTAGAGAAAAAGGAAATTTTCCATTCGCATATCCGAAAAATATAGTGCCTAATTTTGGCCCGAATATCATTCCAGCCAAAAAATCCAACAAAACTCTAAAACTAAAACGAAAAATAAAAAATTGCCTCTCCGGAAATCGATGCCCCCAAACAGATGCGCAAACAACAAATGAAATTTCAATTCAAAAAAACTCTAGTGTAAAGTTGAGCGGCCCCCCGAAAAAAGTACCCACCTGTCACCAATTCTTGCATAACTCGATCCACCAATCGGGTGCCACGTGTTGTTTTTCATCTGTGATCCAGTGGCACTAAAATCGTCGTTTGATCCTAAAGAAGTTGTGCTTCCCGAGAATTCTGGTGCTCCAAGAGGTTTTGAAAATGAATGTGTTGATTCACTGATTGTTTCACTTCCACTTCCCAAAAGGCTATCAGGTGATGCAGTTCTGAAAATTTATGAAATATGAAACTTGCGGTTCAAAAGTGTTCTCTAAAATTAATTTTTTGCGCGAAACAAAGCAAAACAAAAAGGAAGGCGGCTGTTGAAATAATGAAATTGATCGAAATCAGTAAAAATCCCCTTCGAAATCTAATGTTCAAATCTTTCCTTCCGACGCCCAATTTTCTTTTCTCGCTTTATAAATGGCTTTTATTATTGTATTTTGGGAGAAACAAGAAAATTCGAGAAGGTGATCAGTGAATGAGAAAAATCAGAGACAAACTGAAAATTAGGATTTTGAAATTTTTGAAAGTTGTAATGTTATTTTGAAATTAACAATAATTGTTTTTCCCGTGTCACTTACCTCATAGTAACTTGTTCCATCAATCGAACTTGAGCCGAAATCATTCTCTCCGTTAAATTCTTTGCAATTCTCCATATAAATATAGCACCATTTGCAGTTGTGACAAAAACACATCGAAAATCATCAGAAAATACAACATCAGTTGGTGGAGCACCAAAACCGCATAAAATTGCCAAACAATTCCCAGTTCTCAAATCCGATAAATAAATATATTTATCCGAACAAATTGTGCATACATATGAACCCGAACTGTCAATTGCAATCTTCACAATTTTTCCAGCAATTTCTGAATCATCCATTGATTTCACATCTCTTAAATGTTTTCCTTCTAAATCATAATGTTTCAAAATTCGATCATGTCCTCCAATCACAATTAAATCACAGTATCTTATGAATTTCATATCACTTATACTTGAACTTGTTTGAATTTGTTGAAGTCTTGAAAATTCGCAAAGATTCTGATTTTCTTTGAAGTTATCAAATCTCCAAATTATCATTGTTCGATCAACAGCACAAGTATACAAATGCAATTTTCCATTGTTCTAAAATTTTGAAATGATTTTTTTCACAAAAATGTTTGGCCACGTGGCGTGAAATTAAATTAAATTTTCATTTTCAAAAAAAAAAAGAACTAACCGCAGCAAATTTCACACTTTTGATAGCTGCTTTGTGTGAATCCAAAACTGCACAATGAACAAATTCCGAGCTATATGGAACTTTTCGGAAAATGTGAACAAATCGATCACGTCCGCCGGATACAAGAAAAGCTGGTTGATCATTTGAAGAAGTTGAGGCATGGTCAGAAAAATCGAGGGAACAAATTTCATTATCATGAGCATTGATGACGTCAAGAATTGGCATATCGGAGAAGGATAAATCAATCAAGCTAGAATGTTATTTTTCAGTAATATATTACAAGTTTATAAAAAACTCACTACAACATTCCATTCGATGTTCCAGCTACCATCATTCTTCCATCATGTGATACTTTTGTACAAAGAACTCCTCCTCCAACACTTTCTTCATCTTCTTTCGCCGGTCCAACAGTATCCAAAATTCTTCGATCCGTCAACAATTCCTGATTATCATCCAAATAAACAACTTTCAAAAGTGATGGACATAAAATATTCGAAACTTCAGCTCGATTTTCATTTGCTTCAAAATTCCAAAATCTGATTGTTCCATCACTTCCTCCAGTTATAACAGTTCCAGGTGGTAAACAAGGCGATGTGCTCGGAAATGATTCAATACAATTCACAGATCCAACATGTCCAAGACTTGCTCGTTTGAACCCCCAATTCCCATGATCTCTAGAAAATGCAACTAGAGAACGATCAGAATATCCAACAACAAAATGAGGTCCAAATGGAGAGGAAACAATACATCGAGGTTCAGGAAATCTGAAAAAAATAATTTGAGAATTTTATTCATTTCATATTTGTTTTTTAAACTAACATTGCATCGTCTGGATGATCTTGAAGTTTTTGGGGCGAATCAACAATCGATGGATCTATTAAAATATGCATCGGTGGAGCAAGATCGGCTAAGAAATCGAGATCATCTCCAAGAAGACAAAATAGTCTAACAAGTCCATCCGAACATCCAATCTGAAAAAAAATATGTTCAGATATTGTTTTTGAGAAAAATGTCTTACCAGAAGGCCTTCGGGAATTCGAGATATACAGACAGCTTTGAAATCTCCAGAATCTTTCCAATTATAACATTTCACATATTTTTTATTTCCATTGAATTCAACAATTTCTCCAGTAGCAGTTACAGCAACTAAACGATTTGTTGAATCACAAAATGTTGCGTCGACAAAATTTACATTTCTTTTATCGGCCAAAATAGCGGATCGACTCTGAAAAATGACAAATCATTGGAACACGTTGAATCTGTATAGACATTTAGGGCTGAAAACTACTGTAGTGTTTCAACTCTGTTTTTTCATCTTAATTTTGTTTCTCACCGTTAAACCAGCTCTTTTTGAAACTCCATCCGAAGCCATTGGCAAAAACCAATATTTGACACTTTTTGCACCAACAGTAACACACATACTACTATCATATGAAATTGTTAGAGCATTTACAGGTGACATCAGTTTTCCAACACCTAAATCCAATCCATTTTTCCAATCCCAAGTTATAATTTGAGCATCGTGTTGACATCCAATTGAAATGAGAGTCGAATCATCCGGGGTAAAACGCTGCAAAAAAAAATCATTATTTTTATTATTTTCTCATCTTCAAAAAAGTGAACTCACTACTATATTAATTCCAACACTATGCGCATTCATTGATCTTATCAATTTTCCCACAAAATTTCCTCGATCATCTCGAATTTGCCATAATCGAACACTTGGATTATGTCCATTTTCACCAGTTGCCGCAAATCTTCCACACGAAGTGATGGAAACACAACTGAATTGTTGTTTGGCAACTGATATTAAATGTCCTTCGAGATGATCTTGATTCGATGTTGAGGTCACTATCACAGAACTTCTGGAAAAAAAAAATGTAAATTGAAGATCGGAATCAAAATAACTGTCAATTTTTCTTTTCAATTATTCCTTTCTCAAAAAATCAGGAAAATCAAATTCTTTAAAAAAAAACTTGGAATTGGGGTAAATATCTCTATAGAGGCGAGATTTTTTGTCGAGTTTCTAATTTCTTTCCTAATTTCCCGACTTCTAATTTTCCAAATATCTTTCCCTAAAACTAACCCAGCAACTTGCAAAAGTGTATCAGTTTGTTGATGTAGCGCGATTCCATTGACACAAACGGCACTTCTTCCAACTATAGATTTTAGTTGAGCCTGAAAATTCGTAAATTTCAACCCTTTTACAATGTTTTCTCTTTTTTTCATTTCCCCAATCGAGAATTCAAACCAGTTTTTTAATTCTTTTTTACTACTATTACCAAATGCAAATTTGCTACCTTTTTTTATTTAATCTGTTATTATTTCGTTTTTTTCAATGTTATGTAATACCAATTTTACGAAGGACATATACTAATTGTTGGGCGTAAGAAAACGAACCCATTTACTATGTATTAATCCATTTTTCCCATTTCATTTTCAAACAAAATCTGACAAGAAAAAACACAAAAAAAGTGTCGTGTCAGTTGGCAAACTCATTAATTCATACTTTGGAGCAACGAAAAAAGAGCAAAGAGCCAAGACAAAATTTATTATCCCAGTTCATTGTCTTTTTGTCTTCGGTCAATTTCACACATATATGTCTAATGTTTATCAATTTCTGCCATCAAAAAGGTAGAGGGCACCTAACAAAAAGGTGTGTATGTATATAAAGACGAGAGAAAAAAGGTCATCATCAATCACTCATAAAATAAACTATTTACTAACAAACGAACGAGTATTGTAAATGAGATAGTGTGAAAAGAATGGAAAAAAATTGGGCAAAAAATTGGAAGGTTATGAAAACAGACCACATTTGATTTTTAGAATATTTGAATGGGGACAATTTAGACCAAGTTCATAATCATATAGATTTTCTTGGCCAGTTAAGAAAATTGTCCTGGCCCTCATCCAGATAAAAAATGTGGTAATGATTTTCAGGCTCAGATATCATTTCAGAAAAATTATCTAAAATTTTCGGTACTGTTAATTTTTTCCAGAAATTCAAAAACGTTGGATGTTTCTTTATGTAATCCAATTTCAAAATTTCCAATTTCCTCCCCCAAAAAAACAAGAGAGATAAATTTCAATTTTTCCCACGAAATCAATCAAAAAATCCCGTTTTTCTTCCAATTAACATTTCTTTGCGGCGAGCGAATCAAATTATCCTCTTTTCATTTTTTTTTGCTTGATTCAACTAACCAACAAAAAACACTCGAAACAGGTCAATCGGAATTATTCTACTACTTATTCTAACTAACCATATACAAAAAGAGAAAAAAATACAAACTCACATAATTATTAGAATTTTCCAACAACATTTCGTAATATAAAATAAAGGCAAAAAGTTTTTCGATATGAGATTTATTCGGCAACCGGGAATACGGTAGCTTCTACTTCTTCTTATATGCGCATCTGAATTTATTAAACAAATTTAGAAAAGGCGGCAAATTGAAAAAGAAAAAAGGACGTGAGAAATTTAAATAAATATTTGGGAACGAAGATAAATTAAAAATTCGGCAAAACAGTTTCCAAGACAACAAAAAATCAATTAAATTTTTCAACAAAAAATAGAAAAAAAATAATATGACATTATTTTATTTTATATTTATTTATTGATAGCAACGAAAAAAAATTGATAAAACATACGTTTTATCAGTGTTTCCTTTTATGCACATAAAAAATGTTTGTTTTACTCATGATAAACGTTTTTTGCAATGCTTTTCGCAATTCAAACATTTTCAGAATTTTTCAAAAAAAAGTCAATATTGAATGAAAAAAGCGAGAGGAAAGAGAGAAAAAGAGGGAAAAAGAGACTGTCAAAGTTCGTGAAACTTTGGGCGGAGATTTTGAAATAATTGAGAGAGGGGGAGAGAATGAGAGAAATAGAGAGAAAAAGAATAGACATGATTAACATCAAGGTTCAAGAGGTCGCCGAAAAATGGAAAAGCTTGCACAGTTTACGATTATAATCATTGGAGCTAATTTGAAGCAAAAACAGATAAAAATAAAGGCATTTCGAAAAAAATTGCTAAGAAGATTTGGGATTAGCAAGATAATCTTAGAAATTGTGCCAAAGTTCATCCGTCTTATTTGACAGTATGAGGACAATAATTTTTGGCTTACTTTTGAAATCATCCGGGTCCTTATTTTTTTTAATTCAAAAAATGTTCTAAAAATAGGTCATAAAATTCATTTTTAACCTAAAATTAATAATTTTGAAATTTTCTTTCCAAAATAAAATTGTTCGAAAAATAGAGCAAAAAGTTCAAATTTTTTCAAAAAGAAATGTATGAATTCTGAATTCTGAATTTAAAAAATCCTTCAAATCCTAAATCATCCAAAAACAAAATGAGAAATTCGGAAAATTCTGACACATTGCAATCGGTCAGTCAGTCAGTAAACATTGAAGAAAAAAGACGCAAATTTTTGCGACTGTCTAATAAATAATTGGCGATCAGAGAGGTGCGCATATTATTATAATTATTCTTATTCAAATACAAACATAGATATCTTTTTTCTAAATTCACGAATTTTTTATTCACTAAAAAATATACAAAAAGTGAACGCTATGTTTTTCGAAAGAGAAAAAGTGAATACATATGGTGTACTTCAATTTATTATTTTTTATAGAGAACGAGAAAAACAAAAAAAAATATTATTTTTTCGATTTTATTTTGTTTAACAAAAAAAATAACCAAAAAGGTATCGAATATCAAATTTTTAAACATCAATCGACCAAAAAAATCGATAAAAAGTCACTGTGATGGACAACAAAAAGCAAAAATTGAAAAATGTTCCGGGCGCGGCGGTGTGTGCAAATAAATTCATTCCGGCCGTTTTACATTAGAAGAACGTAAGCACTTTTTTCGCAAGTCGGAAGAATTGAACGACCGGAACGATTTTCGGAAAAATGAACGAAGAAGAAGAAAAAATATGAGGAAAATAGAAAAATGAAAAGAACAACAAAAATGAAGAATGACGAAGGAAGAAGAAGAATTAGATGAAGGAAAAGAATAACAATAAAATGATTCGAATAAGGTGATTCAAGTCATAAAAATGATTATATTTGGAACAAGCATTTAGACAACATTTGGCGCCAATTATAAAAAAAATATAGTTTTTCAGGAGAACTGAACATCGTTATTGACATTTTTTTAAGAATCGAGTCATACCTCATAAAAGTCATTTAATTTTTCTATCCTTCCTGAAAGCCAGAGAAAAAATACTATCCGTATTTTTCAAAAATTTGAATTTCTGAAAAAATGCGAGTACCTAGAAACTGTCAAAATTTCAAATTGAATAATAAAATTTTATCGTTTGGTGAAAACTTTATCCAAAAAATGTCAGACTTTCCTCCGCAATTCCATTCTCAAAATTCAAGTACTAACTATATTATATCGTTGAAAATTAACACCTCAAGTGGTGAGAAAAAACCAGCTCGCGCAAAATTCATTTTTCCAAAATAAAGGTGACAATCTTCAAGTGCTTGTTTACAGAAAGTATTATCTTGTGATACGACAAAATTTGCATAAAAAAGTATGTATAAATGTGTATGTATTACAATACTAAAATGAAATACAAAAAGTGTACAAAACAACAACAACAAAAAGACTGAATGTATTGGTTTGAAATGGAAATAAAATAAAATGAAATGATTTCAAAATGTATCAATTCCCATTCTAATAATTTAGAAATTTATCCTGGGGTATTTTTAAGAAAATAATTTTTGAGAAAAAAATCTAGTATGTTATGTATAATATTGCTTGTACAGAAACACATTTCTAACAGAAGGCAACGATAAAAATATAAAAACTATGATAAAAATGCGAATCAACATCTCAACAGGGAAACTATTCTTCGGCCACCGCGAAACCAAAAAAGATTTATAGTTTTCTCTTTGTTTCGAATGATTAAAATATCCGGCCATTTTATAGAGATAGACAATGTCATCAGACTTTTATTATAGTTTTTTTTTGAAATTTTACAAAGTGAAAGTTTTTGAGAAATAGTTTTTCAGTTTGAAAAAAATTAAAAAATAACAAAAGCAAATATGTGGGATGCGCGGTGGTCTGCAAATTAACTCTACACGACTTTTTGATTTAAAAAGCAGACCACGTGGTCTGCAAATTAACTTTGCAAGGTGTTTTGATTTAAAAAAGCAGACCACGTGGTCTGCAAATTAACTTTGCACGGTGTTTTGAGTTAAAAAGCAGACCGCGGTGGTCTGCAAATTAACTTTGCATGGTGTTTTGAGTTAAAAAGCAGACCGCGGTGGTCTGCAAATTAACTCTACACGGTTGCTTTATTTAAAAAGCAGACCACGGTGGTCTGCAAATTAACTCTACACGGTTGCTTTATTTAAAAAGCAGACCACGGTGGTCTGCAAATTAACTTTGCAAGGTGTTTTGATTTAAAAAGCAGACCACGTGGTCTGCAAATTAACTTTGCATGGTGTTTTGAGTTAAAAAGCAGACCGCGGTGGTCTGCAAATTAACTCTACACGGTTGCTTTATTTAAAAAGCAGACCGCGGTGGTCTGCAAATTAACTCTACACGGTTGCTTTATTTAAAAAGCAGACCACGGTGGTCTGCAAATTAACTTTGCAAGGTGTTTTGATTTAAAAAGCAGACCACGTGGTCTGCAAATTAACTTTGCATGGTGTTTTGAGTTAAAAAGCAGACCGCGGTGGTCTGCAAATTAACTTTGCATGGTGTTTTGAGTTAAAAAGCAGACCGCGGTGGTCTGCAAATTAACTTTGCATGGTGTTTTCATTTAAAAAGCAGACCGCGGTGGTCTGCAAATTAACTTTGCATGGTGTTTTGAGTTAAAAAGCAGACCGCGGTGGTCTGCAAATTAACTTTGCATGGTGTTTTCATTTAAAAAGCAGACCGCGGTGGTCTGCAAATTAACTTTGCATGGTGTTTTGAGTTAAAAAGCAGACCGCGGTGGTCTGCAAATTAACTTTGCATGGTGTTTTGAGTTAAAAAGCAGACCGCGGTGGTCTGCAAAATAACTCTACACGACTTTTTGATTTAAAACGCAGATTTTTAATTCGATAATATAAAATACAATTTTTTTAGGTTGTTCACGTCGAATTTTTTTGACTCAAAACGTGAAAACCTATGCTCTTTTATATACGCGTACAATTAGCCTTGTCGGTGGATTCTCATTTTCAGCTCAAATTTTCAGAATCTACCCAATTTTCATTCCTTATTTTCCCGTAATTCAATTTCTACTCAGTCTCATCCATTCCCTCAAAAAATAAACTAACCGCAAGTTTTTCATATTCCTCATTTTCATCAAATCTCGCGCAGCTTACATCACAAAATTTCCGATTTTTCGACGATTTTCGCAACAATGCTTCTCTTCTGCGAAGTGCCCCGTTTCTCATTTGAGAGCTGAAAAAATCTACATGAATTTATTTCTTCAAGAAAAAAAAAACAAAAATCGATTTTGGATAGTTGAATGTGCGAAATATTTATGCATGCAAATTTTAATCCTTGGGAAAAAAAGAAAACAAAAAGAAAAATTAGAGCCACGTGGAAATTAACTAGAACCTAAGTATTAATCAAATGACGAGCCTAATATTTGTTTTTCTATTTATTTCATTCAAGAAAAGTCCAGTTATCATTTTTCATCAGTTTTCCAGAAAAAAATAAGAGCCAAATTCCGATAAATATTTAATCAAGTATGTGTTCTTTCACAAACTGGTACATCCTCCAAAAACAAAATGACCCATCAAATGGTGCAAAAAAATTCGGAGCATGAAAAATAAATAGATTTTTCGCTTTTCTGCGTCTCTATCCGAAGAAAATAGGTTTTTCTTTTTTTTGGAATAAATTGAACACTTGAGAAGGAAATAGTATGCAAGAACAATTTAATTAGATAGAAGAATTCTCGAAATGTATATCTTATACTTTTTACTACAACTCATTCAAAAATGAGAGAAAATAAGAAGGAAAAAGGAAGGAATTTTTCGGACATTCGGATAAAATATAAGTATCATGTTTCATTTTTTTTCGAATATGAAATATGAATGACAACAGGTGATATACACGAATAATAAAAATAATGATACACAAAATCGGAAAGGGATATGATTTTTCTAGAAAAAAAACTGAGTTCACAAATTTTTAACCCAATGTCACATAAAACATTTCTCATAAAATATTTGACATTTTCGATTCCGCTAGGGAATTCGATTCAGGCTCAAGTTTTACAGAGTTTCTCTCTAGTTTAGAAGTAAACATTTTAGTGAAAAACTTTAATTTTCTGGAATAAATATTCAAACATTTTTAATGAAATTCACGGAACAATTTCAAGATTTCTTGAGATCTATATTCATAAATGAAATGGTTTGAAAAAATGAATTATTTGAAGGAATTATAAACAACAAAACTTACAGTAGTTAATGTTTCAGCCAGGATGTTTTCATAAATTCCTCTGTAAATTTCTTCGAAGGAGGCGGCGTATTTCGAAACAAATTGCAAACTTTTTTCTGGAAAGAAAAAAAAATTTCAAAAAAAACCTATTAATTAGAACTCACCGTTTTCAGCATTTCTGCAAATTGAGAATGAAACAAAGATAGTCCACGTAACCATTTTCACGTTTTGTGAAATTTGCTGACATTTTTTTTCAACAATTAATTGTCGGTTATAACTCGTAAACAAGTTGATTATTGGAAAAACATATCCCAAGCAGTGAAAGTGGTCAAAAAATGTTTTGAAATGGTAGATCAAAATTTTTCATTTTTCAAATTGTATTTTTTTTGAAAATTCTGAATTATTTTTATAGGGTTTATGCTGATAAGATAATCCCCAATCACAGTATTTTGACATTTTTTATACTTACAGAAATTCCTGTGCTCCCTCTATTTTTAACTCACTTTGAAAAGTCTAAAAACCTTAACTCTATTTATTTATTCTGTCAATGTTCAAAAAACATATGTTTACTGTTTCAATATTTACTAATTTTTCAAATAGAATAAACTTTGAATGAAGAATTTCAACAAAACAAAATTTGATTGCAGAAACATCAGAAACCATTATTCTATGTTTTGCAATGTTTTCAATGTCCTTTTTGAATAGTTTAATTTGAGATAAATTATCTTCTATTATACTTATCATAAATGCTTTTTAATCGAAGAATTTCCTAGAAAATCAAACTCATGATAAATCCCAAATGATAATGAGAAGTGTTAATTATAAGCTCTAGGAGCCAGTCGAAAAAGTGCACTCCAGAAAGCATTTTTTCATTTCTACCACTAGCCGGCCAAAGAATGTCTATTCTCTATGAATTCTCATTTATTTTATCAGTTATCGGTCTCTTTTTGACCCTTATTTTGAATCCCGTTGTAATTTATATAACCTTGTTCAAAATTCAAAAAATTCTTGGAATTTATCGAAATTTGATTGTTATTGCCGCTTTACTTGGACTATGTTTTTCGATTTTGGATATTTTGGTTCATCCATTTTTTCATTCATATAATGAAGTATTTTTCTATTTTACATTTCAAGATGTTTTTGGAGATTTTTGGATGTTAGCTTCACTTTTGCTGTATGCGTTTCTCCACTCTTCGCTTATAAGTTTTATCGCAGTTCAGTTTATATATCGATATTTTGTCGTGACGAAGTAAGTTTCAAAAAATAATCATAGCTTACAACTTGTGCTTTGGAGTTTATCTAGTTTGGTAAAAAAAAAACTTTCAATATTTTAGCAATCCGAGAGCATCGCAATTTCAAGGTTGCAAATTGATTCTCTGGGTTTCTTATGCTTTCTCATTTGGCCTCATTTACACAAGCGCAATTTTTATGTTATGTCCATCTTCAAGTCAGGAAAAAGAACAACTTAGAGAAACTTTCATTGAAACTTATAATGTACTGATTGAAAAGACGCATGGATTCGTATTCGTCGGAAATGTAACAAAACAGAATTCTGGAATTTCTTAATGACACAAAAAGTTTTTTATAGAGTGGTATGGCTGGAAGTGGAAGTTTACTAGGTGTTGTGGTTTTTCAATTCTCTGTTATGGTTTTTTGCGGTATTCGAATGAATCGAGAATTGGAGAAGAATCAGAATCACATGTCAAACTCTTATAAAAATTTACAAAAACAATTTTTGAAAGTTTTAGTGTTCCAGGTATTTTTTCTTCAAAATTGTTCATTCAGTTTTAATTTTTTTGTAGATCAGTGGACCGTGTATTCTGTTTTATCTCCCATTGGTCCCAATATTTTTTGCTCCGTTGTTCAAATTGAAATTTTCGTTCGAAAGCGGTGTACTTATTTCAACATTCAGTTTATTTCCTCCAATTGATAGTATGATATTAATGTCTGTAGTTACAGAATATCGAAAAAGTTTCAAAAGTAAGCTGAATTTTGATGCTGTCTCCAAATTTTTAATACCATATTCAAAGTTTCAGATTTATTAAAGAAGAACAAAATAAGTGGTATAATTGTTTCTCCCGGTCAAACAATTCAATATGTTCATTAGACTATTTTCTAATTTTAGAAAAAAAGTGGTTTTTCGGATTGGTTGAATCAGCGGATGATAACAATTTCTGTGAAAATTTTAATGATGATGTGAAACTCAAGGGAACGTTGAAAATAAAGTGGTTTTTTGAACAGATGAAGATATAAATAAATGAGAACTATGATGTTCTAAATATTTTATAATGATGTATTGAAGCTCTGAGGGACTAGTACAGTATTCATTTAAAAAATGATTTTGTTGCTCGCGAAGATAATTTTTTCGGAAATTTTCAAAAATGTCTAGAAAAAATCATCATGAAATTAATTTTCCAAAAAAAATTTATCGGCCATAAAAAATGAGAAACATTGGTTGCTTTTGATTTCTTGCCATCACATTTTCGAATTTCACTTCATTTGTCAAATCCACAATTCTTGATTCTTCAAAATCTTGCGGATATTGTTTTTGCTGAAGACTATTATAGAAATAACATTGAACTAATGTAGCTGCTATCAAAAATAGTGGCACTAGAAATCGCATCATCTCAATTTTATATAAAATGTTTGGTTTCAAAAAATAGTATGAGTGACTAAAACTCAAAAATAGCTGAACTCCCCTCGAGGTCCTATTTACTTTTGTGCCACTGTCAACTTTCAACTAGCAAATAAATAATCTCCCGTTCACACTCACTATTTCTCTCACTGAAACGAAAATGAAATGACCGGCAAAGTTTACCTACCTACTTTGAACTCTTGACAGCAAAATTTTTTTGTGGAAAAAGGGCGGGATGGCAGAGCATAGAAAGGTATAAAAACGACAAGGTTTTTGAGAAAAATCATCAATCTATTCATCCAACGATCGACATGAACTCGTAAGTTTTCTCAAAGAGTTTTTTGAAAATCATTTTATTTTTTAGATTCATTATTTTGGCTCTTTTGTGCTGTGCTTCAGCTTCAGCTCAATATTATTACTATCCAACCAGTTACTATACTCCATTGTATTATTACTATCCAACTGTAGCCACAGGATCAGTTACTCAACAAACTCAAAACGATAATTCTCAACAACAACAACAAAATTATCCACAACAGCAACAACAAACCAATCAACAATACACAAATCAAAATCAACAACAGCAACAACAACAACAATATCCTCAACAACAAGCCGGCCAAAATGTTCAATATGATGCAACAAATAATCAAAATCAACCATCTTCGAACACCAACACTAATTCGAACTCAGCCCAACCAATTATGTATTATTATACTTCTCCATATTATTATGCTTATGGAAGAAAATAAATCAACGACAAAACATTCGACCCCAAAATGCCATTCATTCCAATGATCTTTTCAAATCTGTCCAATCATAAAATGAATTTTTTTCATCGAAGTTTTGAATTATTATATTGGTTTGAAGCTGTTTGCAAAAATGTTACATGCTTCTGTGTGTAGCTTATATTGATTACAAAATTATGTGAAAAGTCGAAAAGGGTCTACAAATAGTTCTTCAGTTTCAATAAGTTAAACAATACTGTAGTACAACTAAAGTTTTTATAATTTGACAATGTTATTTGGCATCAAAATATTTTTGGCTCAAAGTGACACAATCAATAATCAATAATAGTTATTATTGTACATATAAGTTCCTTTGAGGTAGGTTTCTTCCAACAACGGTTGATTTTGGACGAGCTTCTTTATAAAACTCTAATGCAGTTTCACGATGATCTCTTACTTTCGGAATTTTTATGATAAATCGAAATATTTTGAATTGATAAAGTGTTTGGAGTGTAAAATCACGATACGGTTTGTGAACAATTAGAGTAACAATTGATGATATTCCGCCATGTGTTGCAAAAAATATCATGGATAAATTTGTGATTCCTTGATTAAAATATTTCGTATAAAGTGAAAAAACAACAAAAGTTGATGGAACAACCAGAAAAATAACTGGAATGAATACTTGGAAGCATAGTGCCAGAATAAATTTCATTCGAAAAATATATGTTGTTCTTGAAGTTGAGTTTCTATTTTTGTTGAGATATCGAAAAGATCCAATTGGATAAAATATCATTTGAGGAACAACTAAAATTATGGCAGATAAAATAGAAAACATTGCAATCTCGGGTTGAAGTGTCAAACAGAAAAAATATGGATTATGGAATTTTTCGGGGTCAACACAATATAATTCGCTTGTTAAAACTTGAATCGCATAATTCTCATCAGGAATATTGAAATAGACTGGAGCAAAAAACGTGAATGAAAAAATGTATTGAATAATTGCTATAAAATATCTTCGATATTTTCGTTTTTTCGAATCTTCTGTTATTGTACATAACTTATTATATCGACTCTCCAATAAATTTATTAAAGATATTGCGACAACTGAAAAACAAAATAATTTTTTTTTGTATCCTACTTGTGATTTTTTTCAATTAATCATACTTAAGTATATAATAGAGGGTGTACTTTGAGATATTTTTTATGAAAAGTAAACACGCACCTCCAATAAAGCTCATGCCAAGATAAACTTGAACTGATGTGGGAATATTTAAAAATCTGAATAATCCTAAAGGATATCCAGCTGGATACGGCAGAAATATAAAAGGACATACAAAAAGGCTCAAATATAAATCAAGAATTGTGCTTGTAAAATCCAAAATAAGCATACTTGGCTTTACTGATAACATATGATTTGGTGTTTTGAAAATAATACAGTAAGCACCAAATAAATTTATTGGAATTTCGAAACATGTCAGAAAATGAAGAGTGTAGATGTAGAAATTTTCAGATTCGATAAAAGTGTTAAAGTATTCACAAATCATGTACTGGAATAAAACAATGAATTTTCTATGAACTAGGTGTAGAAAATGTATTTGTCTTACCTGGAAATGTTCTTTTTTTAAGAGAAAATCAAATACATAGAACTACTCATTTAGATAATTCTAGGTTATTTGAAGTTTTCGCGAATATTTTTGTTTAAAAAAAACATGTAAATATTTTTATTCTAATGTAAGATCAAGGTGAATACTTAAATTTATCCCTAGCAATTCGGAATAATTTGACACGATAAAATGTTTCGATTGTAAACTCGCGATATGGTTTGTGAACGATTAGAGTAACAATTGAAGAAATTCCACCATGTGTTGCAAAAAATATCAAGGATAGGTTTGTAACTCCTTGATTAAAATAACGAGTAAACAGTGAGAAAACCACAAAGCTCGCTGGAACAACAAGGAAAATCATAGGTACAAAAACTTGAATGCAAAGTGCTAGCATAAATTTGAATCGAAGAAGATATGTTCTTCTCGAACTCGTATGTTTATTTTTATTAATAACTTTAAACGATCTAATAAGATGAAAAAGCATTTGAGGAACAAGTAGGAATATTGTCAATAAAATTGCAAAAATTGCAATTTCTGGATAAAGAGTCAAACAGAAAAAATATGGATTATGGAATTTTTCGGGGTCAACACAATATAATTCGCTTGTTAAAACTTGAATCGCATAATTCTCATCAGGAATATTGAAATAGACTGGAGCAAAAAACGTGAATGAAAAAATGTATTGAATAATTGCTATAAAATATCTTCGATATTTTCGTTTTTTCGAATCTTCTGTTATTGTACATAACTTATTATATCGACTCTCCAATAAATTTATTAAAGATATTGCGACAACTGAAAAACAAAATAATTTTTTTTTGTATCCTACTTGTGATTTTTTTCAATTAATCATACTTAAGTATATAATAGAGGGTGTACTTTGAGATATTTTTTATGAAAAGTAAACACGCACCTCCAATAAAGCTCATGCCAAGATAAACTTGAACTGATGTGGGAATATTTAAAAATCTGAATAATCCTAAAGGATATCCAGCTGGATACGGCAGAAATATAAAAGGACATACAAAAAGGCTCAAATATAAATCAAGAATTGTGCTTGTAAAATCCAAAATAAGCATACTTGGCTTTACTGATAACATATGATTTGGTGTTTTGAAAATAATACAGTAAGCACCAAATAAATTTATTGGAATTTCGAAACATGTCAGAAAATGAAGAGTGTAGATGTAGAAATTTTCAGATTCGATAAAAGTGTTAAAGTATTCACAAATCATGTACTGGAATAAAACAATGAATTTTCTATGAACTAGGTGTAGAAAATGTATTTGTCTTACCTGGAAATGTTCTTTTTTTAAGAGAAAATCAAATACATAGAACTACTCATTTAGATAATTCTAGGTTATTTGAAGTTTTCGCGAATATTTTTGTTTAAAAAAAACATGTAAATATTTTTATTCTAATGTAAGATCAAGGTGAATACTTAAATTTATCCCTAGCAATTCGGAATAATTTGACACGATAAAATGTTTCGATTGTAAACTCGCGATATGGTTTGTGAACGATTAGAGTAACAATTGAAGAAATTCCACCATGTGTTGCAAAAAATATCAAGGATAGGTTTGTAACTCCTTGATTAAAATAACGAGTAAACAGTGAGAAAACCACAAAGCTCGCTGGAACAACAAGGAAAATCATAGGTACAAAAACTTGAATGCAAAGTGCTAGCATAAATTTGAATCGAAGAAGATATGTTCTTCTCGAACTCGTATGTTTATTTTTATTAATAACTTTAAACGATCTAATAAGATGAAAAAGCATTTGAGGAACAAGTAGGAATATTGTCAATAAAATTGCAAAAATTGCAATTTCTGGATAAAGAGTCAAACAGAAAAAATATGGATTATTGAATTTTTCACCTTCAACACAATGCAGTTCTTTTTGCAAAACTTGTATTGCTAAATTTGAATCAGGAATATTAAAATATGCAGGAAGAATAAATGTGAATGCCCAGATATATAAAACTGCTGCTATAGAATATCTACAAATTTTTCTTCGAAATGAATCTTCGGTGTTAGTTGACAGTTTATTGTAGCGACTTTCAAATAAATTAACCAACGAAGTTAGAACAACTGAAATATTTAGGAGTTGAACGCACTTTGAATTTTTAAAGACAAGGTAAAACTTTCGGCAAATACGGAATGGGTTTCCAAAATGGGTCCGGACCCTTTCTGAAATGACTCCAAGAAATGGGTCCGCGCTACATCACGAAAAAGGGTCCGAAAATTTCAAATGGGTCCGCGACTGAATTTCTATTTTATCAAAATGGGTCCGCGCTTACAAAATGGGTCCGTGCTATTTTTAAAAAAGGGTTCGCGATTTCAAAATGAGTCTCCGATGTTTTTTTCAAAATGGGTCCGAACGATGAGGAGCAATTTTACAGTTTTTACTTGATTTTTAATTTCGCAAGAGTCATTTTTTTCACACGACTAAGTTCCAGGCTTAGGCTTAGTGAACGCCCAGAAAAACTAAAACTTCTTGCGAAAAATGACTCTTCCGGAAAAAAATCTCATGCTAAAATTCCATGCTGAAAATACTTGGCCGTCTCATCACGTTCTCAAAATCCCTTCAATATTTCTTTATTTTCGCGGACCCATTTTGAAAAAACATTGGAGACCCATTTTGAAATCACGGACCCTTTTTTAAAAATTGCACGGACCCATTTTGTAAGCGCGGACTCATTTTGGTAAAATAGAAAATCAGTCGCGGACCCATTTGAAATTCGCGAACCCTTTTTCGTGATGTTCCGCGGACCCATTTTTTCGGAACGCTTTCAGAAAGGGTCCGGACCCATTTTGGAAACCCATTCCGTATTTGCCAAACTTTCAGTTGTTCGGATCAATGTTCACTTGATTGAAGAAATACCTACCTCCAATAAAACTGACTCCAAAGTAAACTTGGATTGAAGTCGGAACACCTAAATATTTCAATAAACCTATTGGATAACCAGCTGGATACGGTAGAAAAACAAAAGGACATGTTAAAAGACTCAAATATAAATCAAGAACTGTGCTTGTAAAATGAACCATTATCATGCTAAATCGAACTGATAACATATGATTGGGAGTTTTAAAAATGATACAGTAAGCACCAAATAAATTTATTGGAATTTCGAAACATGTCAGAATATGAAGAGTGTAACTGTAGAATTGTTCAGTTTCAATAAATGTACAGAACCGTTTACAAAACATGTTCCAAAATATGTGTAGAACAAATAAGAAATCAGGTGAAACTTTTCAGAAAAAAAGGAACTTCCGTTTTTGGAAAATTCTAAAAATTCGAAAACAGGTGATAAAATGAGTAGGTTTGAAATAAATATAGCGGCACAATTCGATTTTTTGCACGTACAAAACGATTAAAGGAAATGTGGATTTCTATGTGTTTTTTATCTATCAAAAAGATCTAGTTCACGTACTGTTTTTCTCGCGTGTCTTATATGTTTGGGGTGTATATAAGACGACAGATCGAAGAGGGATACTCAGTTTTTCGATTTTCCTTGATTTGAATATTTCCAAATGTCTGACGAAGAGGAAGAGGAGTTAGTGTTCAAACCGGTAAGTTGATTGATCTACAGTAGTTGGGATAATCTGTATTGAATTTCAGAACACGGAAATATCTAGCAGTAAACATACGTATATTATTGAAAGACTTCTCGGAGAAGGTGGATTTGGGGCGGTGTACAAAGTCAAAAATAAGGAAAACAGCAAATATTATGCGATGAAAATCGAGAAGAAGCAGGAGAAAAGACAATCAAAACTCAAAATGGAGATATTGATTCTGAAATTGGTGTCCAATGAAAGAAACAATTCACATTTCACGAGTATTGCAGATCGCGGAAAGAAAGACAAAGAGGGATACTTTTTCCTAGTTATGGATTTGGCTGGACCAAGTTTGGCCGATTTGAAGAAAAAACGAGATGGAAAAATATTCTCGGCACCAACTGGTTTGTCAGTTTCTCAACAATGTCTCGAAGCATGCGAAGATTTGCATAAATATGGATTCATTCATCGTGATTTGAAGCCAGCAAATTATGCATGTGGAGATGGTGCCAAGAAACACACAATTTATATTCTCGATTTCGGAATTTCTCGAAAAATCATCAATGATCGAAATGAATTGAAAACTCCCCGTGTTTCAGTTAGATTCAAGGGAACTGTTAAATTCGCATCATTGGGATGTCACAAAGGACTTGAACTTGGATGGAAGGATGATTGTGAGAGTTGGTTTTACCTTCTCTTAGATTTGATAATTCCCGGTGGTTTGCCTTGGAGCAAAGTCAGTGACAAGGATATTGTGATGAGAATTAAAGAAGAGGCAAGAAATAAGAGAGATATTTTCTTCAATCAGATCAAATGTACTCCCGAATTGTCTAAAATTGTCGATTATATTGACAAATTGAAATATCAAGATCATGTTGATTATTCGTACATTTATAAGATTTTGGAAGAGGCTTGTGTTAATAGCGGAGGAAAAATGGATGCACCGTATGATTGGGAGAATGAGAAAGAGAAATGAATTATTTTTGTAGAAATAAAGGATTAAAAGAAAATGAGTATCATTTATTTTGTTTTGTGGGATTCGATTTGCGAGATCAAAATTAAAGCAGTCAATTGTTAGTTATATACTTTTTACATTCGTTTCTTATAATTTTGCACATTGATATCATTTTCATCGGGAGTAAGAGTAGTTCCTTCCATATAATGTTTAGCACTAAATTGTCGGACTCTTGGTGCTGGTTCATCTTCATCCAAACAGAATAAATATGAAATCAGGATAACGATGGTGAAGCCTAGAAGTTCTTGGAATTGTTTCACGTGTCCTTTATTTTTTTATGTGAATTTTTATGAACCTTCTGAATTCTCACCCCAAAAAAACTCACTATTGAAAGTAATCTCGGTAACCGAAACAATTCCATAAACCATAGTTTGAAAATAGAAAACCTCACTGATTGTATGACAAACTGCAACTGCCGACAAAACAATATGCGTAATTTGAAGAGTCATATTTCGAAAATCAAACATGAGAGCAATTCGAGTTACAAGAACTAGAGCTAATGGAAGAGCATGTGCTCGAGCCAAAGTTGGAGTCGATCCGATGTAATGTGCACCTTTTGATTGTTTGGCATAACACATGAAAAATGTGCCCATCGCTTGAATTATCACTATTGTGAGCCAAGCGCGCGAGAATCTAGGGCTCATCTAAAATTTGGATGTTTTGACTCGAGAAAAATAAAATCGTATATTCAAAGAGGAATTGGCGTTTTGAATAGATATGGAAAGGGAAAAGGGAAATGTAGTGCGAAATAGTGGACAAATTAAGAGAGTGCAAAGATTCGTATTTTCTAAGAACTCACGGGTTTTTACACTACATTTTTCACAAAATGTTATTTAGTCAATTTAAATTTTCTACTACAGTAATGCATGAAATTTGTATTCTGAATAATTAACAAAAAATATATGAATCGAGATTTAATCAGAAAAAGACAATTTTTTCTGGATAAGTTCTGAAGTATCAAAATCGCTTTAAACGATATCAATGTTTTTTAACAAAAAACATAGAAAGAAAAATCCATTTTACTCATGATCATCAAAACATTTCCAGAAAGAAAAACAAAATTAAAATTGTGCGAAGATGCCTCGCGATTCAATTTTCAAAAAAATCCTCAAAAACTACAATCCTACATCAAAAAAGAAGGCAAGAAAACACAAAAAATAAAAATGAAAACATCGGGAAAAAGGAGGAGTTCACAATCGGAGGAAAAAGGCAACCGGATGATAAAGAAAAACGGGGGGATCGGGTAAAAAACGAATTGAATAAATAAATAAATATTACATGTTTCAAAAATGCGTATAAAGCCAATTCACATGCCGAGAGAAAAAAGTGAATAGAAAAAAACAATGAATGAATTAGACGTAATAATTTGGAGAAATGAGCAAATTTCGAAGAACAATCAATTGATCTTCGTTGAATTGTTGCTCGTGTTCACGCCATGAATCTTGATGAGTTCGTTTGAATTCCGATAATGCGCGTTTGACAGCATCCTAGAAAAAAAAATATTTGAAAACAAAACGTTTTTGAAATTTTGTGAACAAATTTTGTTGTATGGAACAAAACTTTGGAATAAGGTTGAAATTGAGAGGTTGAAATTTCCGAATAGGACAAGGTGGCCTTATGATTTTTAAGGAAATTACAATAATAAATTTTAAAATGTATTTTAAAATATTTCTATTAAAAAAAAGTTCAAAAATCATATTTCTAGAATAAATTAGTTCTCGTCACCGAAAAAAATTCAAACACAATATTTTCTCACAAGAAATTCGAAACCCAGACCAGCGTATTTCTTCGGGTTTGAAATATATATTTGCCAAAGTTTTGCGAACTGCTATTTTTCTCAAATCGCTGAAAACTAACCCGAATTGTGGCATTTCTATGCGTAGCAAATCGACAAATTCTCATCAAAACATCCGGCAAAAAACGTGGAACAGAATAAGGCGATGCCAAAACAATCGCAGATAATCCCAAAACTCCACCATGTGATTCAATTGCATTATCCGATGTGGCTGCAGTGTCAAACTTTTGCACCAATTCTTGAGTGGTTTCAAAGAATTTCGATTGCAACAATGTGCTCAACGCTTCAGCTGCTCTTTCACGAACTTCAATTTGACAATCATTTAACATATGAACAAGAAGATGACCTGAAATTAAATTCAGATTAAATATGTTTTAGAAAAGTTACAATTACTTACCAATTTCATCTCGATGTCTTCTAAAAACAAATGGATTTGAAAATACGATAGATCGAATCATTCGAAGTGCAACAACTTTCGATTTCCACCAACATGGCGAAGTGAGAATTTGGGTGAATTGATTGAGCACACTTGGAGCATTTTCTTGCGAAACATAAATTGCTTCCATATGTCCGATATTGAAGGAATTGCATGTTTTTTGAAGTTCTTCGTCTCTGAAAAAAAACATTTTTTAATTCTTTCAAACAAAACAATAACTAACCCAACATCATTTGCATAATGACACCAAAGTGGCAAAAATGGGATGAAAGATTTGGGGAAAGCTTCATATGATTGATTACAAGTGTTGAAAACATAAGAAATTGTGGATTTCAATGCCAATCTTGCCGCTTTTTTGACTTCCGATGTTTCAGCCAATGAAGCAGTCGATGGAGATGGATGCATTTCTCCATTTGATGTTCCATTTATTGGACATTCTTCCGTTTTTGATATCCTAACTTCATCCCAACACGTTGCTAACAATTCTTGATACCAAGCTGCGACTTGTTCGATTTTTGGTGGCCGAAGATTTTCAGGAGTGCTTGGAGCGACAAGAATTGAAGGAACATCATACCAAGTCGCAGATACGAGAGAGCTGCAAAAATATCGATTTTCGGAAACTGAATTTTTTTCAAAAGCGCTTCAAAAGATACAGTTTGAACTTTCGGGTTGTGAAATTTCAATTTTGAAAGAAAATTCAGAGACAACGCAAAAATGAGATTTAGAAAAATTTGTTTGATCTACCAGAATGTTTTTTAAAAACTTTTAAACCGGGGGCTGAATTCATAAGTGGCATATTTTTGAAATTTGAAAAAATCTTACATTGCAACACGATCTCTAAGATTGGCGTATTGATGAACTAATGAAGTTTTCAACATGTTCAAGAACTTGTTCCACAATTCAACTCCACGCCATTCAAATTGACACAAAGCAGATTGGATCAAAAATAATCGACTGAAAAAAATACATTATGTGAATTTCCAAGAAAAAGAAAGAAAAAATCGCTCACGAGCTAGCTGAAAACGCATTATCAGTTGGTCTTTCAATTAATTTGAATAATAAATCAATCAATGGTTTCAACATTCTCGCTTCTGAACATCCACAAACAGTTGCAATTCCAACACCCCAATTTCTCAATCCATCTTCTTTCATTACTTCAAATGTTTTCGAAATCATTGGTCCCAACCAATTCCACATTTTTCTTTGTCTTTCATGTTTCCACAATTTCGACCCATTTATGATACCCGCAGTGATTTCCGATGCCAATTTTTGATCGTATTCTTTCGAACTTGCCATCAAAATTTCGAGTTGGGTTTTGAAAGCCGGACAAAGAACATCATTAAAGCAACGGAATAAACCCTACAAAATTGGAATGATTTTTGAAAAGAAATGTAGCAATATACCTGGAAAAGCGTAAAATGTACAGCATTGAATAATTCATCCTCCTTTTTCATTTCAACCGAGAAAAGTTCTCTCAATCTTGTCATAAATTTCTCATCTTGGAATGTGTCAACAATCGCTTTTTCGGTCTCCGAAAAATCCTCATAATTTCGATCAATCGATTTTTGCTCTTTAAGGGGAGCATAGCTGAAAAAAAAAACATTATTTTTAGAAAATGTTATTGGTGTGTAACCGGAATCTATACTTCCGGTTTAAAATTTCGAGTAGTTCTTTAAAAAAATTTAAAAAAACTAACGTTGTCAATTTCGCCGGCCACGTGTAAACACCCCAATGTTGTTTTCCACAAAATTGAAAAGCATCCCATTCTTCATCAGTTTGTGGTAATTTCTCCTCTTCATACATCATACATCGATTATCTTCTCTCAAACCGCAATAAATCGGGAATTTCGAGCCAGGTCCACTGTTTGGTGATTTATTTGGAATAATCAATTCACGTTTGACTGCTTTTGGTTTCATTATTTTCAACCAAGAAGCAACAACAGCTGATGCAATTCTTCGTGTTTTTACTGTATCATTGATTAATAATTTGACAAACATTTTGATGACTTCATCTGGAAGTGGATAATCACGGCGAACTTGCATTGAAAGCATTGAATGTGCCATATCAAGAGGTCTCCAATGAAGATTTGGATCACAAGCAAGTTCATAAATTCGTTTGATAAGGTTATGATACGATCTGAAAATTTGAGTTGTCAAAGATTTTGTGAAATTTATTTTTGTGTTTATTATCATCATCTAATTTCAAAGCTAAAAAATAAAACTCTACAGTACTGAAATTATGAATTCAATTTTCTTCGGAAATCAATGAAAAAATTTAGCTAAAAACTGAATCAGTTTGTTTTTTCGACAAGGATAATCAAAAAAAAACATTTTTTTAAGAAAAATATTTGAAAATAAAAACTTCTGAAAGAAGCCCATTCACTCACGCCAAAGAATATTCAAACTTCTCTTCCAACAAATTCTCATATTTATCAATTTGCTCTTTTGTTGGCATTTTCAAAATATTAGCATCATGTAATGGAGAACATTCATCAGCAGCCATCAATAATCTCTTGGCAGTTTCTCTTTGTCCATCTACCCATTCATATTTCAATCGATAACTTTCATAATTATCAACAATCAAATTTTGTGCATTTTCCAACAACGCAATAATCGTCGGTTTTTCACTGTGTTGAACTCGAACAAGAGCTGGCCAAATTTTAGCTTGTTGTTCAAATTCCATTCGAATAATAATAGCTTGTTTCTTTCCATCAATTAATAAATATAATGCACCTTTCAATTGTTCATGTGTTACTTCATTTTCTGGATCCAAAAATCTCAAAATACCATCCAAAATTCTTTTGTATGAATATGGATGTTGTCTAATTTTAGCCAATAAAATACTTTGCGCTTTTGCTCGATTTTCCGAATATGTACTTGTTGCAACTTTCAAAAGTGTCTCATAAATTCGTTGATGTTGTTCATTGAAGTGCCACCCTTGGATCGCAGACATACGTTTCTGAAAATTAAATTGATGTTTTTTTTTGTCCAAAAAATATATGAAAAAATAAACAAACTCTATGCAAAAGTAGAATATATTCCTCAACAATCATCTCAATATTACTCTTATTTCCAGCCAATTTATCACAAAGCATTATTTTTGTGACTCGATAACTTGTCATTCCACTAACATACATATCTTTTGTATATCCACGAATTGATGGTAATCCGCGAAGAACTGTTACCGCTTCTTGAATTGATTTCACATCATCTGGACTATTTTCGAGAAGATAATCGATGAGATTCAGAACTGTATCCAGCATCATTTGACGAATATTTTGGCCATCGAGTAAAATTTCTGGAAAAAAATGACTTACAGTTGGTGGAAAATTAGAAACTTCAATCTTTATTGTTGTTTTCCTAATTTTCGGTTATTTCAAAAAAATCATTTAAAAAATGAAGAATTTTTAAAATTTCAATATTTGAATTTCATTTAGAACGTCACCTATGACGTGGAAATTTTAAAATTGAAAATTATTCTTGTCGCTTCATTTTTATATTTTGAAATATTGGAAAATTGTTGGTTGATATTCAAGAACATACCAGGTGTTCCTTTTGGCTTAATAACCAAATCGAATTCCTTATTTTGATCAATAACATGCGAATCAGTTAATTGAATATTTTCTCCTGCCAATACTGGCACAGCCATACAAGATCCCAAAATAGTTGATCGAATAATTTGAAGTCGATGCAACAATTCTTTCTTGTCAATTCCTTGTGGACTATTCAAAACAGCCAAATTCGGAACAAGCCAATTTCTCAATATTTCAACAGCTTTATCAATTGTTTCTTGTGTTGGAATAAACCAATCTGGTTTATATGTTTTCTTGTCAACTGGAGCTGCCCAATGTCGAATTGCCAAAAATTGATCAGAAGGAAGATCGTATAATTTTCTTCTTGCAACCAATGAATTCAATTGAATATAAGTGAGTTGTTCCAAAAGATTATCATAGAGATAATATGATTTCTCAGTTGCAACATTACATCTTTTTAATGGCATTAATAATTGCAACATTGATGTGACTTGTGGCCAATTCGCCAATAAATAATCAGGATGAACTTTCACTATTCTTGATGCAATTGTAATCCACCAAAGAATACTGAAATCCACCTTTTCTTCGGTGTAAAATTCAGGAGTAATGCAATTTTGAAGTCTTGAGTATACCAAATTGAAGAATTTATTGAAAGCCAATTCCGGGTGGAATTTGCAAGCAACTTGAATCATATCTCCAATAACATCATTGACAATTCGACTGTCGAATACATTCTCCGATGCAAGAGTGTACAATTTATTCATTGCAATTTTGAATAATTCACTGCTGCTGTTTCTACAAATTCCTTTGAAAACAGATAGAGTTCCTCTATGCAAAATCTGATCTTCAATATTACTACTTCCTGCTTTTGCATTAATTGCACCTTGTGCATTAATTGGATTTGCTGATTGTCCACAAGCAACTAACATCTCAATCATTCTATCCATCAACATTGAAATAATCGAATCGAAATTAGCTGTCGCTGAACAAAGTTCTTTCTCATCTTCTGTCAAATCGCATCTTGTATGTATTGCATCCGAACAATCAACCAATGGAATCATATTTACTAAAACTCCAATAATTTGATAAGTCACCATACATTTTCGAATATCATTACAATCCAAACCAGGTAAAAGTGAGTTCAAAATTGTTATCGCGTGAATTCGATAAGTTTTTCCATCGGCATCTGGTTCATCTTTAACCAATGGAATAAGAACACCAACAAGAGTTCCCAATGTTTGTTGAAGTCTGTGTGGTTCAACGAGAGTTTCAAGTGCCGGATAAACCATATCCAAAACAATTGGAAGAATTATCTTCGGGCACATTAGACAACAATTACGGTAGATTGGATTGACCAGATCTTTACTGGTTTTTGTGAATGCCATAAGTTTCAAAGATGGGAGCAAAATATTAACAAAGTCATCAAGAATCTGTTGATTGAGTCGCATATATTCAGGAACCTAAAAAATTTTGAGGAATACAAGATGTTTTGTGAATAGTATTAAACTTACGAAAGCCATAGTTCTTGTTTTGTTCGGTTTTTCATTTCGTTCTCTTTTCATACGAACAATCAAATGTGTGCAAAGTTTAGATATCAAAGTAATGAGATATTGAGTATGTGATCCATTATTTGAAGGATGAAGGAATGATTCAACTTGTTCGAAAAGTTGTTTCAAATGAATCATAAGTCTGAAAAAAATGTAATTGTTAATAATCTGTTTTTGTTGTGTCTTGAACGTTTTTATATTTTTTTGTTTCCAGTACTAGATTATCTTTTGATTTTTTGATCTATCTTTTTTATCAATTTTCGTACAAAAATCCACTAAAGATAGTGGTAAATTTTCGAAAAAAAAAGGACGGAAAATGATCAAACTAGAAATTGTATGAATAGTTTGCTGTATTTTCTCCCGAAATTCCCTATGAAAACTAATTTACTCTTCATGACATGTTGATCCCAAAAGATGAACAATCAAAACTGCAGCAGATTCTTGGCTGAATGATTGACATAATCCATTGATATGTCCAAGGCGAAGAGATCTGACGAGCTGAAAAAAACATTTTAGTTTTCTCAAATCTGAGTTTCACTAACTCTTGTGAAAATCAAGTCCATTTTTCCAGTCCAATCAATAGTTCCTGGACTTTCGTAATTGATTCTTGCAAACATTTTATGTGCCTGTGTTTCGAAAAGCGAATTGTTGTCAATTGTTTTGTACCAATGCCATGCTTCTTCAAACCACAGATTTGTTCCATATATTTTCTGATCTTCTGCTGGCATTGACATACAAAGGAATAAATCCAACACTTTCCATGACATTTGACAAGATTCATCCCAAATACACATATATGGACGACATTCATCGAGAAGTTCTTGAACACTTTCTTTTGAGAAATACCATCTTGCATAGTATATCAAACTGAGAAGATCATTTCGAAAACCTTCTGGCATTAGGAATAATCCATCTTCTTCGAGATTTTTGAATGTTACTTCAACGTACAATTCATAAAGTGGTCTCCAATCAATTGTCAAATCATCTCTTGTCAAATAATCCTTTTTGCATAACAAAGTATAAACACTTCGAATCGCAATTTTCACATTTCGGAAAATATGTCCTTTTGTGATCATTGGAAGAAGAAGGTGGATTAATTGAATATGTTCTTCCTTTGAAAAACGACGACCGTACAAATCGATATATTTGTCTAATTCTAATACCCAATGACAAAACCCGGATGTAGCATCATTCAAAAGAATTGAATCAGCAAGACCTTTCTGAAAAAATAGAATAATTTGTTTTTTCTTAAAGTAAATAAGAAAACAAACCTTGATAAGAATGAAATGTTTGTTAGCCTCTTCATCTATTTCTGCGGAATACGGTAATTTCTTCAATTGCCAAATTTCTTTGCGAAAATATTTCTCGCATTTCTTATCAGTTATCTCATCTTCTTGCTCTTCTGCATCACTAGCTGGTGGATCATCTACTGTTACATCTTCCAATTCAACTTCATCTTCTAGCTCGTCAGCATCCGAAACACTACCACTTGACAAATCATCTTCCGAATCACTCATATTTTGATGGTTAATTCGATTTGTGTTAGCTGAAAAATGATGACAATTGTGAAAATCGAATGTTTTTGCACTTTTCAAGACGAAGAAAGACGAAATAGAAATATCGATCGTTTGACCGTGTCAATTCCTCATGAATATAATTGGGAATTATAGAAAAGAGACGTCAAAAAACAGGGAAACTTGTAAACGAACGGCAAACAAACAAAAAAAAGAAAAGTGTGATTTAATGGGGGACTAGTTTTTTGCGACCGTGCACGATTTTTTTCTAGGCCACGCTTTATTTTTTCGAAAAAATTCATTTCTTGTTTTTGCTCGTTTTAAAAGTGCTTCGTAAGTAGGATTATTAGGGTTTTATAGGTTTAAAGAGCTGCGAGAATTATGAAATAATTTGAGATGAATTAGAAAAATAATTTTCGTCTTCTCGAAAGAGTGCCAGGTGCGGCTTATTGAAACTACATTTTTCGTCACAGCTGCAAAATATTGTATCTTACACCTGCTTTCATATTGATTAAAATTTTAACATATTTTTTAGGCCTGAAAAAATGAGTGACGATGATTCGGAGATGCCAGGCAATCGGGCGATTCGATTGCCAAAAAAAGCGGCAAAAGTAAAGAATAAGGCACCGGCGCCTTTGCAAATTACAGCCGAACAACTTTTGCGAGAAGCTAAAGAAAGAGAACTTGAATTGATTCCTCCACCACCAAAAACTAAAATCACTGATCCGGAAGAGCTTAAAGAATATCAGAGGAAGAAACGGAAGGAGTTTGAAGATGGAATTCGAAAAAATCGACAACAACTTGCAAATTGGATTAAATATGGAAAATGGGAAGAGTCGATTGGAGAAATTCAACGAGCTCGATCTGTTTTTGAAAGAGCTTTGGATGTGGATCATCGCTCAATTAGTATTTGGTTGCAATATGCTGAAATGGAAATGCGATCGAAACAAATTAACCACGCAAGAAATGTTTTTGATCGAGCAATTACAATTATGCCAAGAGCAACACAATTCTGGCTGAAATATTCGTATATGGAAGAAGTTATTGAAAATGTGCCTGGTGCTCGACAAATCTTTGAAAGATGGATGGAATGGGAACCGCCAGAGCAAGCATGGCAAACTTATATCAATTTTGAGATCAGATATAAGGAAATCGATAGAGCTCGAAGTATTTATCAAAGATATTTACATGTTCATGGATCGAATGTTCAAAATTGGATAAAATATGCGAAATTTGAAGAAAGAAATGGATATATTGGAAATGCTCGAGCTGCTTATGAACGAGGAATGGAATATTTTGGAGAAGAATCAATTAATGAGACAATTCTTATTGCTTTTGCACTATTTGAGGAAAGACAAAAAGAGCATGAAAGAGCTCGAGCAATTTTCAAATATGGATTGGATAATTTACCATCAAATAGAACTGAAGAAATATTCAAACATTATACACAACATGAGAAAAAATTTGGAGAAAGAGTTGGAATTGAAGATGTTATTATTAGTAAAAGAAAAACACAGTATGAAAAGGTAACGATTTATTTTGAGATTTGAAAATAATTTGATTTTCAGATGGTCGATGAGAATGGTTATAATTATGATGCTTGGTTTGATTATCTTAGATTGTTGGAAAATGAAGACGCTCCAAAAGAAGAAATTGAAGATTTATACGAGCGAGCTATTGCCAATGTTCCACCACATGATGTAATTTTTTCTCGTTAAAGTTTTCCCGAAACTTTATAAAATATTATCCTTTCAGGAAAAGCGATATTGGCGGAGATACATTTATCTTTGGATAAATTACGCGTTATATGAAGAACTTGTTGCAAAAGATATTGAAAGAACACGAGCGGTTTATACAGCTTGTCTCGATATTATTCCTCATAAATTCTTTACTTTTGCCAAGATTTGGATAATGTTTGCACAATTTGAAATCAGACAATTGAACTTGGCGGAAGCTCGGAAAATTTTGGGAGTTTCGATTGGAAAATGTCCAAAGGACAAGCTTTTCAGAGCTTATATCGATCTCGAATTGCAGCTTCGAGAGTTTGATAGATGCCGGAAATTGTATGAGAAATTCATTGAAAATTCACCAGAAAGTAGTACAACGTGGATCAAGTTTGCTGAACTCGAAACACTTTTGGGAGATATGGAAAGAGCAAGAGGTGTTTTTGATATTGCAATTCAACAACCTGCTTTGGATATGCCTGAATTATTGTGGAAAGCTTATATTGATTTTGAAGTTTCGGCTGAAGAAAATGAGAAAGCAAGAGATTTGTATGAAACATTATTGCAGAGAACAAATCATATCAAGGTGAGACAATGTTACAATTTTTCGAACACTTTTTGGCTTCAAGTCTTCTTTTTTATTCGTTTTCCGAATTTAAAAAATAATTTGTAATGAAATTAACAAAATATTTATCAAAGTTCACGTCAAAAAATATCAATTTAATTGCAGGTTTGGATCTCGATGGCCGAATTTGAACAGAGCATTGAAAACTTTGACGGAGCCCGAAAGGTTTATGAAAGAGCAAATCGATCACTTGAAAATGCTGATAAAGAAGAACGACTAATGTTATTAGAAGCATGGAGAGATTCAGAAAAACGAGCAGGAAATGAAGAAGAATTGAAACGAGTTGAACAAATGATGCCGAAAAAAGTGAAAAAACGACGACAAATTCAAACAGAAGATGGAGTTGATGCTGGATGGGAAGAATATTTCGATTATATTTTCCCACAAGATCAAGCTGCTAAAGGATCATTCAAATTGTTGGAAGCAGCTGCGAGATGGAAAAAACAAAGAGAGGAAATGGCAAAGGTTGGAAATATTTAACATTGTGCATTTGAAACTACCGTCTTTTTCTGAAATGAAACTAGATACATTTCTGATTCTGAAGCTTGGAACTATTTTAACTTCCGGTTTCTCATATATGTTTTCTTATGGACCTGGAATCCAAAATTCATTTTTTTTTTCCAGGCTGCCGCTGAAACGTCGGATCGAGTTGATCGAGAAAACGAAGAAAATGAAGAGGAGGAAGAGAAAGAAAAAGTTCGAGAAGGTATGTTTTTGAACAAATAATTTAATTTCAAAAAAAAACCATCACATTAATGTCTCCCATAAAAATTATGGATGTCATATTTTCTCCCCCAAATTTTCAATTTTTAGGCGATAGTGATACCGATATGGAATCGGATAGCAGTGTTTCATCACCATCTTCATCTTCGTCATCTTCAGAGGACAGTGATCAAGATTAGATCCCATTTTTCATTTCCATTTTCATTTTTATCATCATCTTTTTCATTTTTTTCTTTCTTATTTTATACGTATATTTTTTATTTGTCCCTTCTTCTTCGTTTTTTGTTGTTATTTTTTTCATCATAAATTATTATTTTTTCGCTGCGGGAGGATTTTTCCGCAAAATTATGATGATGACGATCAAATTTGTTTCCGATTAACATATACCAATATTTGTGCAGTATTTTGTTGAATCCAGAATTATTTGAGCATTTGCAGGCAGATAAAAAATATGCAAAGTGAGAGTTTTGATATACCGGTAGGTTTTTTAATTTATATTTTTTTGAAACGTTCGAAACATTGAATTAAAAGAAACTTCAACATTTTGAAAAAAAGTTATAACGTGGCAAAAAACATCCAGAAACTAAACTTTCAGTTTTTTTTGTTCCCACAGTCATAATATAGAGCGAAATTTGTACATTTTTAACTAGGGGATTTTTGAAGTGACTCCAAAGTTCCAATTTTTATAGTCACCCTATTTTAAAGTCCTTGCGATTTTTGTCACGTTCTCCAGTCTTTATTCATTTTCTCCAGTCCAAAAAATAATAAAACGGGATCGTAAACTATTTTTATTTTTTCTCGGAAAAGCACGTGAACTTGGAAAAACACGTGAACTCTTATAAAAAACACAATTTTCGACTGTGTTCCGATTTTTGTTACGTGAACTTTTCTGTTCCACACAAATTCCAAATAAAAAATTTATTTCTCACAATTATTATTTCTATTATCTAACCATTCAAAAGCATGTTTGCCTGTTTTTAGAAATTTTTGTTCGTGAATTCATAATAATTCACTGCATGATTCTTATCGAAAATTCTTTCATTATTTCCTTTCAAAAAAAAACTTGGAACATTCTGGAACTTATCTAAATTTTCTAACATTTTCAAAGAACAGGATCAGTTTTGGAAACGATAAAATCAGCGAAAATTACGTTTTTTAATGATGAAATGGTGAGAGAAAATTTCGAATCGATATTTAGATAGATTCAAATCTGTGTTCGACAAAACCAAAATAATCTGACAACTATTTAATCCTCGCCACTTCATTCCATTTTATATTCATCGTATTCCAATTTATGTTTTAAATATTATGGACTCTTTAAAAACTCTAGATTCTAGTTTACAATCTGTTCCTAGTCAAGTATTTCAGTATTTTTTAGAGGTTCACAATTTTTGAAAAAATAAACTATATAATATTTTTGATTGAATTTCAGGCTCGAGAAAAATCACCAGATGAATTGGATTGGCCAGTGAGGTTATTTGTGATATTATTAGGATATTCTACAGTTGTGATACCTTCTGCTCTTTTGATTTTTTATGTGAGGAGAAATTTGCATGGTAAGAGTATAATAGTATTTGGGAATTTCACTTTTCAAGAAAAAGTGTCATTTTTTAAATTTAAATAAAATTTGGATACAATATCTTCTAATGAAACCCACATCATTGTAGTTTTGTAGCCTACAAACTAAATGAGACTGAGAAAATATGAAATGTTTTTGAAACATCAAATATGTCCTGACAACTTCAGAAAAACTTAGAATGGAAAATGTTCTCTGAAAATAACATAATATCTGAAATCAATGAACCCATTTCATAAATCTGTTTTTTTCAGATTTCGAAGGTCATTCTCGTTCATTCAAAAGACTTCTCAAAAGCTTCGCAGTTGGTTCACCAGAATATCAACTTATCCCGAATTCCCCTTCTTCCTCTTCAAAATCTTCGAATTCCACAATAGATTCTGTTCCACATACAAGATCACAATGTATCCAAACCACAGTACTCCTATTATTTTTCTTCAGTGGAATTCAAATAACTCTTGTTGCAATGGGTTATTTACAAGAGAGAATTATAACTCAAGGATATGTGAAAAGAGATGGAAAATTGACAGATACTGTGGAAAAATTTGAAGAAGTTCAATTTTTGATATTTTGCAATCGAATTGTGGCATTGTTTTTGAGTTTATTGATTTTGGCAAGAGATTGGAGACAGTATGTTTTTGTTTTGAAATAATTTTATATTTATGTAGTCAAAAAATGATAATTTTGTCAGACAACCTCCTCATGTTCCACCACTTTATGTTCATTCATACACTTCGTTTTCAAATACAATTTCATCTTGGTGTCAATATGAAGCACTAAAATATGTATCATTTCCAACTCAAACAATTTGCAAAGCTTCAAAAGTTGTTGTGACAATGTTAATGGGTCGAATTGTTCGTGGTCAAAGATATTCATGTTTTGAATATATGTGTGGATTAACAATTGCATTTGGAGCCAGTTTATTTTTGTTGTCATCGTCGCAAAGTCATTCAACTATTACTTATACATCGGTCAGTTTTTAAGCGAGATTTTTTGGAAGTTAGTGGAAAGGGTAATGAGAAACATTTTGAAAAATTGGGCTAAATCTTTTCAATTTATTGTACTACAGTTCTCACTGATTCTCAAAGGTTTCTTCATTGAAATCATCTAAGACCTTCAAAACATTCTTATCGTGAAAATGTAATGTTCTTAAACAATTATCGTCATAATTGAATTAAGATTTTTCCGGGACGCTTGTATCGTCACTCGATTTATCGAAACTTAAATCTTAAGATTGTATCCTCATTTTCTCGCCAAAAAAATAAAATTAGTTCTGATCGAAAAACGATATTTTTTTCAGTTTTCCGGGATGCTTCTAATGGCTGGATATCTTCTTTTCGATGCTTTCACCCTTAATTGGCAAAAATCACTTTTCGACACAAAACCAAAAGTTTCAAAATATCAAATGATGTTTGGAGTCAACTTTTTCTCGGCAATTCTTTGTGCAGTTTCCCTAATCGAACAAAAAACTCTATTTTCTTCGATTCAATTTGCCGCGGAACATGATAATTTTACACGAGATGTGTTTTTGCTATCATTTTCTGGTGCAGTTGGACAAATGTTCATTTATTCGACGATCGAGAAATTTGGACCAATTGTTTTTGCAGTTATTATGACTATTAGACAGGTCATTTTTTTCAAATAAAATATGACGATATTTAAAGTTATGATTTTTCAGATGTTATCAATTTTGCTTTCAACATTTATGTATAATCACGATTTATCGTTTTGGTCAGCTATCGGATTTCTTATTGTTTTTGCAGCCATTTTTATAGATATTCATAAAAAATATAATGATAAACGAAGAGGAAAATAAGGTGAGTTTTTATCCTGTTTTTCGACAGTTCTTGATGTTTCTAATGATCAGAAAACATAAATAAATGATGTCATACGTAGCATGTGTAGACAATTCGATAATCACACAATTTTATGAGATGCGATTATTGGACAAAAAAAGTTTTATTGATAAAAAGTGATCTTTAATTGAACATAATCACAGTCTGGCGGATTTCCAGATGTTTTTGAAGCCTAGAATGAAACAGTTCCTGAAATCAGGATAAAATTATTATTCTTCAGAAACTCTGATTCTTCAGAGGAGCCCAAAAACGTTGCAGCTGGTTCAATCCTTTTTAACGGTCTTATTCGGACATTCTTAAATTCAAAATCAGACCTAATTTTCATAAGTTACAATTTTTAGAGTAATAATTCTTTGTTTCAATTGAAAAATTTGTGTTTTCTGAATTTTACACAGGGTTAAAAAATTTCGGGCACTCTAAAATTTCCGAAAATATTACCATTTCCTCATTTCGTTTTCGTTTTTCTTTCTCTCGCTTTCCAAAATCTTTAATCATTTTGTAGCTTCGTTAATTTATTTTATTTGATACACACAAAGAAAACGAATAAAACCTGAATCATTCGTTGGATTCATCTTTTTTTTTTCTCGAGAGAAAAAGCTTATTTTGTTGGGCGACAATTCGAAATTGATATGTTATGATATGATAAATTGATCTGGATCAAAGATGAGGAAAAAAGTTCAAGTTCAATTTTAAGTTTTCATTGAATTTTTGAAGTTCCAGTTAAATGATTGATCAGAAGATCAATTGGATCATATGATCTTATCCGATTTTGAAACAAAAAATCGAAAGTTTTTATCAAATTTGTTGACAATTTTGTGGAAAAAACGGCTAAGAATTTGTGAAATTGAAATATGTGTAATTCAAAAATTGATATGAAAAACGGTGATTTTCTAAATTTTTCAAATAAAATTTATATCAATAGTTCTAAAATTGTAGAATGTAACCTTTGTAGCTAAATCTAAACCTGTTCCCTCATATCCCGCCTCGATTTTCCCCTTCTTCTCTCAGAAAAATGATATAATTGTTAGTGTTACAGATTATTCAACTATCAAAGGCTTGCGTAATTGTTCATTATATTTTTTTCTAATTTCTATAATTTGATAATATTCACGGGTTCATATTTTTTGTGATTGTTTTTGTTGTTTTTTTTTTTGCTATCGAGATAAAAATGGATATTGAATCGGCTCATTTGATTGTTTCGGCTCGTCGAGCTTTATATTTATTTGCAAGTGTTCCATTTGTTTTTACAATTATTGCGATTTATATTTCTGGACATCCACATTTTGCCGAAGTTGATAGGAATAAGGAAAGGACGGATTTTATAAGGAATAATTATCAGGTATTTTTCCCCGAAAATTTTTCGCTTTTTTTTTGAAATTTTTGGCCCAAATATACCGTATTTTGTGCAGTATACAGTAATATTTTTTAGTTTCCAGATATTTGATAATTACAATGGAACAGAATTCGATCTCAAACAGCTGAATTCGATAAAAGAATCGCCATTTTATCGTGATAATATGAGTGTTTACGTTTTTGGAATCGGAAATTCGAGTTATTGTTATGTTAGTTTTTTTGCAACTTTGGGAACTTTTAATTTGTTTCGAACTCAATTTTTTTCAGGAGCGCAATACTTCAATAACAAATCAATGGTCAACTTCAATATTCCGAGCTTCTCAATTATATTCAAGTGTTCAAACTCCGATTCGATACGGTTTATTGTTGATTATGCATCCTTTATTGATCCTTGCATTTGTTACTGTAAAAATATTTGTTTTGGAAAATCCCTCAGTCTTTTCAATTTTTGTTGGTGAGTTTTTCAACTTTTCAGTATTATCATTAAAAAGTGTGAAAAGTTTTCAGGTATATCATATTTCTTTAATGAAATAGTTTTGCACATTTCTTATTATTTATTATTTACACTACATGTTCACAAAGATCGAAAATGTGAGTTGCCACGTCATAGCTGAAAAAAAGGTGAAAATAATTTTTCAGATATTCCGTATTCGACTATATATTTTACAGTCGCTGTTTTGACAACTTTAACGAAATTCCTGCTGCAAAATATGATGGAGGTACTGATTTTCTGATGTTTTTTTTTGTTAAATCAAAAGTGATTTTCAGGGTTTCCGACTGACAACAATTTTGAGGTTTATATCAATTCTCATAATCACATTTTGTTATCCAATTTTGAAAATTGATATTGAAGAATATGCTGAAAATATTTATTGTGATACTTTTGGTGAGTTGATATTTTTTTAATAGAATGTTTGGGGTTTCAAAAATTGTATCCCAAGTATTTTTAAAAATTCAATTTCTGTTTAAAAAGTTCTACATATAACAAATATTCTACAAACATTCTTAGACTCAAATTTTCCAACTACAAAAAATCTGCAATTAATTTGCAGCCCCACCAATTGTCACAATTTCCCAACTTATTTGCATCTCAATAATTGCTTTGAACATTTTCCACGAAATTCGAAAATCAAAAAATCTTCTAGTTGTTATAACTCCCTCAATTGATGAACTCGAATACAAATCAAATACGCATTCAACTGTTTTAGTCAGGAATTATTTTTGAACAAAATGATCTGTTATTTAATTTATTGAAATACGTATAGTACAAATATAAATATAGGGATAATATTTAATAAATTGAGGAAAACCCTGATATGGATCGGGTAAAAATATACACGTTCAGTGAAAATTGGTAACGAAAACATTTGATCCATTAGGCGATTGTATTGTTCAAGTGAATTATGAGATCATGGAATTGCTGACCATCAAGATCTCTGGCAAAAATATCAGAAGTTATTTGAATAGGATATTCAGATTGGGAACTTGTAGAATTCTCCAGAACATAAATAATCTTCTCAGCTCCGTAATTATCAAAAGAGGCTATTTGTAAAGCATCGCTCATCAAATCATTGGAGATTTGATATTTTTGACGATATTGAAGTGTTCCATCATATTTTAATCTCAAACTTGATTTCGAAATTATTTCGTTCATTCCATTTCTGATATATGTATCAGGCATCCATGTCGAATATTGTTTTGGAACTGAAAACGAAGAATCGCCAGCAAATCGAAGTCTTTCATCTTTCCATTTTTGTGTCATTTCGAATATCAATGTACCTGGTTTGATTACGATGAAATCCAAGGTTATATTTATCTATAAAAAATAAATTTGATTCTAGTGGATAGATTTTGTAGTTTGGTCATTCATTTTTTGTTAGTTGATAAAAAATTGATTGGAGAATATTTTCTGAGAAGAGGCAGGTTGAAGTTTTTGGAAATTAGAATTTTTTGGTTTCTAAAACTTGAGGACTTGATACTAATTTCATCTAGGATTTCTCTATTTCGAAAATAGGTCCAGATTTTTTCCCGAAAAAAACTCAAGCTGATTCAGAATTAAACGAAATAAAAAATGATCTATGGATTTATTTCTAATTTCAGAATCATTTTTTAATCTGGCTATATGCATAACTTTTGGCATAACATTTTTTCGGAAATTCTTAAAAATTACGACACCTTTTGTGATTCATGATTTGGCGCAAAAAATCGATCATATTCCATAAATAAATCATCCCAATCAAGATGATGTGGTCGTCGTTCAATTATCAAATCCTCCAATGCCAAACTCACACCCACCACCCACCAAAAAATCACCACTTTCATGTTTCTTCTTCTTCTCGCTGAAAACAGAAAGCAAACATTTTTTCCGGAATTTAGGAACCACCCCAAAGGAATTCGTGAAGACAAGAAAAAGAAAAAGCTGTGAACAAAAAAATGAAAAAAATATGGAAGAAAGAAAAAAGAAAAAAATAGAAAAGAGGTTTTGGTGTGGTGTGATGTTGAATTAGGTTATGTAAGTATTATATTATGCAAGAAAGAAGAAGCCTTCTTTTTTGTTAGAAAAAAAGGACAATATTTTGAAAGGACGTGTTTTTTGGATGAAAAAGAATGGAGGAAAAATGTGATGAGATGAGAGCTTGTCACAAAAAATTTATTGACAGGTTTTCGAGAAAATTTTGACATTTTTCTGTCTAAAATTTCGTGTTTCAACTGAAACGAAAAAAAAAATGATTCGTGGAAACCTTTGTGGCTTGCGTGTCAAATAAATGAGCCTAGGTACTATAACTGTCAAGAAGAACTAGTACCCACGGCTAGAGAATCAGTCAGATGAGCTACATCTCGGGAGCTACTGCGATAAGGTACGTCTCCTTAAAAGCATTTTGTTCAAAGTGGTCAAGGCCTAGAAAGCCTTGAAATTTAAAGATAAAAATCCACGTGGACCTCTCGAAAAAACATCCCAAACTTTGCCCAAGTAAGAACGAATCGGAAAATAAGCAAATTTTCGTGCCAAAATTTGTCCAAACAAAACGATTATCCATAAGATTTATTTTCTCACATATATTTCATGTGATGAACTCATTCATCCGGAAAACAAGAAAATATAAAATAAATAGAAAGAAAAAAAAGAGGATTATTTTCATTTTTGCACTATCAGCCTTGAAAATCTATCTATCTATCGGAAATTAATGGGGAAATGAAATGGGAAATTCTTTTTTGGACACTAGCTTTTCTGAAAATGGAATGCACTCACTCAAGTAAAAAAAAAAAAAGAAAAAAGAAGGTCAAAGGGAATAGAAGATTGATGGAAAAAAGGGTTTTGTTTGGAAAAAGAAAGAGGAAAGGAGAATTTTGGTGCTTTAGGAAGGAATTGTCAAATTTTTGGTTGACAGGATTGAAACAATGAATTAGGTTTGGGGAGAGTAGAGTTAGAAATTATTGGGAGTTTCCAAGAAATTTTGGAATTTTTTGTTGGAGAGGGGATGGTGAAATAGAGACAGAGAGACACGTTGACCAAATTGTTATCATTTTTCATTTTCATTCTAAAAAGCCACGTCATAGTTCATTGGAAATCATTTTTGTTTTTGAAAAAATTCCCGGTAACTTGTGATTTCTGATACCTCATTAATTCAAACTAAATACATTATACAGATCTTTTGAGTTTCTAGAAAGAATTTAAATTCTCAGAAATGATAAACCCTAGAATTCCGTTATAGTTCCTTGAATATTGGAACAAAAAGTCATATAAAACCCGTTGTTTTTTTTTCTGACACAAAAAATCAAAGATTACCTAAAATTGCGGAAAACCGGAAGTCGGAGGTCTAGAGAGAAAGTTGCTCAGAAATTCAGTTCAAAATAACATTTTTCGAAATATTTCTACACAAAAATACTCGCTTTGATCCAAAAACAATTTAGAAAAAAACCAAAAAGTCAAGAAACTTTCTTAAATCTGAAAGTAAGATAATCTTTCAAGAGGTTAGATTCTGCATCTCGTTTATACTGCAAACTGCATAAAATAATATACAGAAAATGGAAACCGCGCGTTTTCTCAAATTTCCAGCGAACTCCCTCCGGATAAATTAGTCACTTTTGCTGTTTTTTACCTCTCGACTACTGAAAAAACCCAAAAAAAACGACAAAAGGAAAAATAAAAACAACATACATTTATCCCATCAAAAAGACAAAATAAATCTGTTTGGAGTCCACAAAAAATGGGTTTTTCTTTATTTTTTGGTGGAAAAAAGAGAGGACTAGGCGAAGAAAAAGCGAAGAAAAATGGGTGCAATTTATTTTTGTTTGAAATTTGGAGAAAACGACGAAGGAAGCAGCGAAAAAATTGGTCGGGAACTAACTCTCATTTCATTTTCGCTTTTGTTTTGTTTTTTGCGAAAATAGTAGAATATATAATAATTCGAGAATTCAAAGAAAAACTAATAATAACTAACTAAAAAAATAGAAAAAGTCAGAATGGATGTGAAAATAATGGAAGAAGAAGAAGAAGAAGAAGCAAAAAAGAAGAGAATTCATAATGAGTTTTTTTTTGCGTGAAAAAAAATTCCGACAAAAATGGATTTTTGGAAAAAGTGTTCTCCGGAATTTTGATTTCTGTGTGAATTTTTCTAAAGAAAAATGAGAAGGCGGATTATTTTTCTGGATTTGGATGGATCAGGGAATTTATTGTGACATCAATATTTATTTTTTGATTTTTTTCGATGAAATTAGATAAACTAACAGTGAACTTTTATTTCGAAATTCCAAAAATATTTTTTCTATTTTGAAATGCGGAAAGAGTCATTTCGAAATATAAATAAATCTTTTTCGGAAAATTGACACATTTTTGGTTCTAGCTGTTTCCTCTGAAAATGACAGCCAATTCGTCTCTAGAAAATTTATATTCAAAAATGTTGAATCTCGTGATCAATCCAATTTCTTCCAACCACAAAAAAATATCGTGAGAAAAATAGAACAGAAATGTATGTAACTTGAGAAGCGGATGTGACGAATTCTAGAAATTTTCCAATCAATTTCTAGAATTCCACAAAATACTATTGAAAAATCTTTCTGCAAAAAGTGCATCCGGCGGCTTCTCATTAATGTCTGAACATCGACAATCTCTATTCATCCGAAAAATCATAATTTATGTAAAAATCTTCAAGAATTAACTTCCGGATCTCCAGTTTCGTCAAACCCAAATTTTATTTTCTCAAGAAAAATTGACCGACCTGTGGACCAAACAAAGAAAGTAAAAATGAAAAATAATACTTATGAATTCTAAATAAGGTTCGAGTTTTTTTCCGGCTGGAGGCTAAAAAACGTAAAAAATTGAAGAAGGCGGAGAACAGGAAAATTCAATTATTTTTCGGAGTCCGGTCACTCGTTTTTTTTTCGCCTAAAACTAATTTCGAGCGGTGGAAAAAGGAGGAAAACTTGAAATGAAGTAAAGAAAAAAGTAATAAAATATGGTGAGCGCGTTGTTCAAGAGGCTCAAAATATGACCAAAATTTTTATTGTTCCTCTTTTTCGAAATTAAAAATTTGAGTGTTCCGAAAAAAAGGAGAAAACACAATTCTCAAAAACTTCGGGAAAGAATCTCGACGTTGTAGTTTCAAGCCAAAATGCAACGTGGAATTCTCAATTTTTAATCAGCTTGAGTTTGAAAAAAATCCTCAAAAACTGAATATTAGGAGAATACGAGTTTTTCTAAAAGTTAAAAAAAAGTTTTTTGGACACGATTAATTTTTATGATTTCATAATTTTCAGAAACTCTTCAGAATCATCAGAAAAACTACAGTAATCCAACCAATTAAAGTTACTACAGTACCCATCTCAGAAGGCTAAACTACAGTACCCATGGAAACTGTTGCACAGGAAAACGATAATAAAGAAACTCTGGGAAAAGGGATTTTCAGGGAATTTTTGACGCAAAAAATTTGGTAGTGTCACGAGGAATTTTTTAATAGAAAACAATTTTATACAAATTTAAAATTTACAAATTATCTACAAAATCAAATTAGGTTCGAAGAATTCCGAGTTGTTTATTTCGATCAGTTAAAGGAACATATACAACATGTTCCACAACTTTTTCAACAATTGTACCATTTTGTTGTTTGTCAATTTGCATGAAAACTTGATTTCCAGTCTTCATTTCGACTGGAATCATCATTCGACCGCCTGCAGCAAGTTGTTCGATTAGCTGAAAATTTCAATTGGGTAATTTTCGATAAATGTCGCAAAAACCCATTTTTAAACAAAATTTTCAAAATTATTAAAACCTGAAAAACATGTTCGATAACTTTTAGAAATCATTTTCTCGGAATTCACGCCTGAAATTTCCCCCATTACTCAAAAATGATAATTTTCCATAACTTTTCAGATTTGATAATTTTTTGAAGACCAAAATGTTTCCATAATCCCCTTTTCTCTCTCTTTTTTAAAAAGCACAAAAACCAGAAATCGTACAAAAAATCAAAGTTCTGAGAGTACAATCAGTTTATCGTAATTTATTCAAATTCAAACCTCGTGGTTTATTTTCATGTTTTCCGTATTCAAAATAAAATATGATGCTTTGTTACCCTATTTTCTCAAAGATTAAGGAGCCTCTCTTTTTCTTACTTCTCATCTCAAATTCACGATTCAATTTATTTCTCATTTTTTGTTGTCTTTTTTGCTCTCCACATTATTTTTTTTCTTTCTTTCTTTCCTATTTTTCTAACTTTTTTCCCAATAAAACCTACACTTTGTGGAACTCCTTGAGCTGCTGCTCCAACATGAATTGCATTATATGGTGCATTTGATGGATATCCTAATCTACCATCGCCTTCGATTATTTTAATATTCCCAGTTTTCAACAAATTTCCATGATTTTTCTCCAAATTTTTGATTCCGAGTTTGACTAATTCGGGAATATGTTCAATTCCAACAACACTTCCATTTGATCCAACCATAATTCCCATACAAGCTGTTAAATATCCACTACCTGATCCAACATCAAGAGCACTACAGCCAGGTTCGAGATGATCTTTGAGATATTCAAGAGCAGCTGCATGCTAAAAAATAACAAGAAATACATGAAATCGAGAAGAACTTATTATTTTTTATGTTCAATAGAAAGTATCATTTTCAAAATTTAATTTCAAAATGTAAAGGTCCTGTAATTTTCTCTCAAATCTCACAAAATTATTTTTTTTTAATCAGCTACAGTAATTCATATGAACTGAAGATTCTCGAATCTCTACAGATTATTCTATTTTCGAAATCATGAAGATTTTGAAATTCTCTAGAGAACTGATTACAGTATTCCTTACATTAGCTAAATTTCAAGTTCTAGAAAAACATTTTCATTTTGATTTTCTCAAAAATAGTCATTCTAATTTACACATCAATTATCACAGCGATTTCAAAATTTTGAACTTTCAAACAATATTTTAAAATTTTCCCGATTCTCAAAAACAGCTCACCATATGTGGTGCAGAAATTGTGGCATTGAATCCAATTCTTTGCGGGCTATCCTCATACGGATTATTTTTCGCAAAATCCGCTCGATCCACCAATTCCATAGCAATTCTCACTCTTTCCGACGAAAAAACACCATTCTCTGAAACAAACACTAAAAATCATGTTTCCCACGATCTCAAATTTCACTCACTTTTCAAATTCGCCACCAATTCTTTGTTGGTTCGTCCCGAACTGCGCCAAGCCATTGAAAGATTCGAAAAAATAAGAGATGGTAGGAAAACTAGGAGAGAAAAAACAATGAACATATTTAGTTAGGAAGAAATAGACAAAAATAGATGGAGAGAGTGAGAGATTTAGAGAAAAACTGGGAAGCGAGAGAGTGACCAGCTGACTTTTGAAAATGTGGAAAAAAGGTAAATAAAAGGATTCTTGTCTGAAAGGAAAAACAGAGCTATTCACACCCGTTCAAGCCGCGCAATGAGTGTTTTCTACTGTAAAACGGAAAATCTGCGAATGAAAAAAACTGTGCAAACACTTTTGTCTAATTCTCTCTGTTCGCCGTTATATTTCGCACTACAGTATTAAAGGAACATGATAAATTTAATGCGTTGGGTCTTGTCGCGATTGCTAACTTTCTTCGCAGGACCTCAAAAAATAAGAAAATTAGCAAGTCAGGTAGAACTCGAGGCGCTGCTATATTTAGTTTTTCATGAACCTTATCTAAGTTTTGAGCTACTTGGCGCACCGTTTTTACAGCGTTTTGCTAATTTTTGTGTTGCTTGAGCGGGTGTGTATTAGCTGCATGCAGAGCATGACCTAGGATTTTCAATTTCTTGGGTTTCTAGGCCATAATTATTTTATTTTGCGGACTCGATCGAGCTCGAGCAAGACTGGTAAATTGAAGTTCTTTGTTTGTTTTTAAATTAAAAACGTTTTTCAATCGAGACTTAGCTGGAGACTGTCCTAGAAAATAGTTTTGGTTTTCTACTACACAATCGTGTTTGAATTACATATATTCACCGCGAAGAATAATTCGCGCGTGATGGTTACGAGATCCGAGTGAAGCGTATTTTGCGAATTTTTTCTGAAACACAGCATGGCCTAGAATTTTATGAAGATAATTTTTTGTTTTCTGGGTCATGACATAACTCAAAATGTGCTTAAGCATGCTTGAGTTTAAAAAAATCGTGTGTTTTCAAATATCGACCGGACAATTTGAATATGTAAATGAAAAAGTTTTGAAAACATGTGCCCAGAATTTTTTCGATTCAAAACTCCGCCCATTTTTCAACAATAGAAAATCAGCGTCCAAGATTTGGGACCAGATTATTCGTTTTTTCTTCTTTTTTTTGAAAATCCATTTTCTTCAGAATTTTTTGTTGATATTTTTTTTATTTTTTAGCCATTATTTTCTAATATATTTTCCTCCCCCTCACATGCACAATTATAAAAGAACATCACGAAAAAAAGGAAAGAGCATTTTCTATTTTTTACTTAAACTCACTCACTTTTATGAAACACAAAAAAAGTTTTTTCTTTTTCCAACCAGAAAAAATACATTTTTTGCTATTCCAATAATATCTCTTTTTCTCTTCGTTTTTCTCAATCTTCTCTTACTATTACACATCTCTAACTGTCTGCGTCTCTTAATCTCTCGCTTTTTTTCGACCGCCCCATCGAAAAAATGCCGTTGCACAACAAAAAAGTTGTCATGTTGGGAGCCAATGCAAGGACTCAACGATCTGTATCATCTATACAGGTAAGTTATGGGGAATTTTTTAATTTTGAAGGTTACTCGAAATATCGAATGAAAAATTCGGTATTTTTTCTGAAAATTAAAAAAAAACATCTGAAAAAAGTTCACTGTTTTTTTAAAATATATCTTTAGAAATTTTTAGAAATTTGATTTTTATTTGAAATTTTATGTAAAAATGCGTTTCTTGATTTTTTGAAATAAGACATTTTTTGAGTTTTTTTAAACGTGACATTTCAGAAAATCACTGAATTTGCATTTTTCTTTTTTTTTTCGATATTTAGAAAAGTTGTGACGTGACGCATTGCGTCTTTTTTTATTTGAAGGTAGCTACAGTCTAGTTTCAGAATTTCACCTGGCCGAATACTATAAAGCGGCTCAAATTTTATGACAAAAATTTTCGGCATTATCACTTTTTTTTTTTTGAAAACTTTGCAAATAAATTGAAACGCTAAATCAAATGAATAAAAATTGGACATTTCGCTGAGCAACAAAAAAAAACTATAAAATGTTCAATTTTATAGCAGTCCAAAACTTGTCAATTTCACGAAAACTTCATTTTCAGTCGGAACATTTCGAAATGATCATTTTTCTCCCATTTTTTCGGGCGGGGGAATGTTTTTTGAGACCTTCACGAAAAATTGTTCACCAGCAGAAGATTAGTTTCACATCAGTCAGTCAAAAAATACTAGTAAATATTCATGAAGATGTTTGCGTGACTGGTTTGATAGAAAAAGAAAAAAGGGGATCAAAGAAAAATAATTCAATTCTCATGTTTTTGTTTTCGAATACAAAAACATCAAAAAAATTGAATCTTTTTCAGCTTCCCGCAGAATTCAGTCCAAGTGTCTCAAATGCGCCACACTTCAACTACAACAAAAATGATTTTATTGTGGATTTGAGAAATTCGGGAGACGAGAATGAAGGAAAACGGAAACATGTGAGTTTGGAACGGGATTACTAATGCTTCCGATTGCAATTTGCAGAAAAAAAAATTGATTTTTGATTTTCGAGAAAAACAATTCAAGATCTTTTCATCGACTGAAACAGCTCTAAGTATTTTTAATATGATTTTTTCATATGAATACGAGAATTTAGAAATTTTAAAAACAGGTCCGGATTACTGTACTCGATTCCTCGGAATCAAAAATAATTGTTTTTTCCTATGAAACACGTATCAATCAAAAACCCATAGAACAAAACCTGTTATTATTTGCCTTTTCCACATCATCATCCTTCACATTTTCAGCTCAAAGAACTATTGCATGATCGTTGGGAAGGTGCTCGCCAATTCAATGCTTTCAATTATTCCCTGAATTGTATGTACAAATGTCTCGATGGTCAATACGATCTTTCAATGCAATTAAATATCGAAAGAGGAGAATTACGACGAAAACCAATGCATTTCAAAAATATCAAAGAGCCATTCAATCATCACAAATTCAATTTCACAAAACTCAATGATCGTGAAATGTTATTTTATTTGAAATGCGATGACGATCCGATTAGTAATGATCCATTAGATCGACATTTGGTAGCTGTAAATGCTTCTCCATTGGAAAGAGATCATTCGTTGATTATCCCAGCTGTTAATAAATGTTTTCCCCAAGTTCTCACCCTTCAAGCTGTTCGAATTGCCACTGATTTGATGCTTCTTATCGAAGATGACACATTTCATATCTTATTCAATAGTTTACTTGGTCAAGCTTCTGTTAATCATCTTCATCTTCATGCAATGTATTGGCCTTATGATTCTGATCTTATAAATCGAAAATGTGAGCCACTTCATGATATTTCCGATGTTTTTATAATTCGACCACCGATGTGGATATGTCCAGCTTTTGTTTTTCAATTGACGAAATTTGAAAATTATAATAGGTTCAAGGAAAATATTTTCAAATGTGTTGAATATTTGACGGAGACAAATCAGGCACATAATGTATTCTTCTCAAGAGCCCAACCCATTCGGTGAGTTGATTCTCCTCCAGATTATTTGAGAAATAACACATTTTCCAAAAAATAAAATAATAAGCAAAAAGATCACGCGAGAAAATAATTCAAAGCAAAATTAAATTTCTTTCGATATTTCAAACCTTTTTCACAGAGAACACATTTTTTCTTCTCATAAAAACATTGCAATTTTTAGAACTAGCGGCGAAGATAAATTAGAAGATCGTCGTGGCGAAAAACCTCAATTTGTAACCTGCTATGTTTTCCCAAGAATGAATATGATCGGAGCAAAACCACCCTCAAATTTCAATCCGGCTGCCAATGAACTTGCTGGAAATCTAACATCCTACACTTATCGATTTTTTGAATCTGCCTCTGAACAAGCAGTCATTCGAATTATCGAAGAAGAGGCATCACTCGATGATGAAAGTTTTCAAACACTAGCCGCTGATTTGGCTGATCTTTTGTCCGGTCGGAACATCGGAGTGTCTCGTCCTTCAGATTTAAACAATTTCGAAGGATTGACATCGCCGGAAATTGACGAACTTCGTGATTCATTTCAATCTTTTATGCCACGTTCGCCTTCAATCCGACATCGAACATCAGCAAGGACACAATCTGAGCTTTAATATATTTTTTCCCGAGTTTTACGAGTTCTCTAAATTTTTATGATGTCTTTTTTTTTGGGTAATGTCAGAATAAATTATTAGTTGATGCTTATAGAATCTTGAAGACCCGATTCTTTAAAAAAATCAAAAAATGATCATTTTCCAAAAATGTGGAATTTTCATTTCTTGGCCAAGTGATTTTATGAAAAATATAAAAGGTTCATGCAAATATATTTTATATAGGATTACTGTAGTTTGTGCGTCGAGGTGTTAAAACCGGCTATCGGCTTATAGAAACCGATAGACCGATTTTAGGGGTTGAAACCTTAGAGGTTTCGGTCTTTTCCACTAAAAGTTCCCAAAGAGGAACTTTCGGCGGGTTGTTGCATTGTTAGTAAAGCTTTTTAGGCTTCCAATGACTTTTTCCCTCTTTGGAAGGATCCTAGAGGTTGTCTCTCTCCAGAAACGAGAATTAATTCTCATTTCAAAGGCTCTTTGTTGCGAAAACGAGATAAAGATCTCGATTATCGCCACCAAACCTCGAAGCGCAGTTGCCTACGCTTCAGAGAGTGAACTCATGAAGATAAACACGCTTCACAACCACTTTTTGACGAGAAACGGTTGCCCGAATCTCCCCACAATGGCCGCGAACCGCGGATACCTCCACGACTTCATGACAATTCTCTTAAGAGTCGCGGTGTGCCGCAACCAGAGAATTTTCCAGAAAACGGGCTATTTCCACGTTTTCCGGTGTATTTCCAAGCAGATCCTCTAGAGGATCGTTTTGGTGAAAAGTGTGAGAGAGAGGGAAGAAGCGAGTCAAGTAGAAACGAGAAATACAAGGGAATTATTAGTATAATTTTTATGTGCTTCTCTAAAAAGCGCAAAAAAGAAACAAAAAATAATAAATTTACATAAAAAATGGGGAAAAGATGGTATTTTGTGGGTGATCCGGGTCAGATGGGTTAGCAGACGCCTAAGATAGGCCACGCTGGTCCTTCTGGTGCAAACCCGCAGCGATTTCCCGAACCCAAGCCCCAAAAACAAAACCGACGTTTCGGTTAGGCCTAAAAAACGAACACTGAATTGTCAGCGTCTGAAAGACGCCATCCTTGCAGCGTGTTTTTCCTTCCCGCTCGCGCCGCCCGCCAATTCAAACGAACATTTTTATACCGTAGTTGTCGCGGCGAGACACACAAAAAGTTTGTGTGTGTGTGTTCCTTTGAAGAGAAGAGAAGTACGGTTGGTATTTTTGTTCGTTTTTCATCGGGGTTTTGCGGACAAAAGAAAGCGAGATAACGGTAGAATGGAGGCAAATGGTGTTGGAGGAAGTATTGTGGATTTCCACGCATTCCTAATAGAAGTTTTGGGTTTAAATGAATAGAATTCATTTTGCAAAAATTGCAAGAATTGCAAGATTTTTGACACGAGGTATACGATATGTGTGTTCGACACGGTATGTAATTCACTACCTCAAACCGCTAGACCTCAAATTTTTCAAAAAATTTTCTGGTAGATCAAAAATTTTTTCTCTATCTAAATCTCTTACTTTTGTGTTGAATTTCGTCGATTTTAGTCCCACTCCTAAAATTATTTCAGGTCTAAAAAATTGCGGGAAAATTTTCGGGTAGTAAATTAGACGCTGTGTTTGACCATTTCTTTTCTCTTTTCAAACTGTTTGAATTTATTTGTTGGTGAGTTTTGAGAATTTAATTTTTTGAGACTGAAGCTTATTATTTTCTATTAGAAGAACTAAATAATTGCCAAAACACATCAAATCTATTTGCAACTCATTAGTTTCCTTTGATAAGTCAGTAAATATGTATTGAAGTTTTTGCATTTTTTTCCACAATTTTTCGGTATCATTTTTCATGTGTTTATTTATATTTATTCTAGCCTCAAGAGTCAATTTTAGTTCAAAAGTGTGGGATTGTTTTTTGATAGTGTTTTCTTTTCTATTTTTCAGCCTTCTCTCTGAAAATTTCTATATAAATAGATTTGAACGCGCTCTTAATGTGATTTCATGAACTAACACATAATATAGATTTCCGGTTTTCACATCATTTTGTGTCTTTAAAGTCAAACTTAATCATAAAATTATTTCAGATCAATTTCAAGCTGCAAAAATCTGAAACCATGGGCAAAAAACTATTTTTGAAAATTCGAAATTGGCGAAGTGTGGCACCAAAAAAAGAAACTCAGGTTCGAAGTAAAGGAGAAGAAATTGGTGAGTTGATTTTTTGTTATAATTGTCACGTGACAATTTTTAGCTAGCAAAAAAATGATGAAATATTTTTATGAGTTATTTTAATGGGCCACTAAGAAAAAAAGTATTCTCGAAAAAAATTTGATAGAATAGAAAATCGCTAAATTTTTCCCGAATCTGTTCTATTGAAAAGTCAGAACTTTTGGCATTTTGAAACATATGTTTTATTCCTTTCACCTTTTTTTCTGAAAGTTAGCAAATTTATTTTTTCTTGAAAAATTATTCTCACAATTATTCTCCTAACATAATTTATCTATGATTTTTTTAAAAATAATATTTTTTGGTGGAAAAGTTTTGGATGAAACCTTTTCGAGAAAGTCGTGAGCTCTGAAAATAAAGATTCTCTTTTTTGGAATAATTATGTTTTGGGGAGTTTTTTAAACTCGGAATTATTTCTTGTTAATTCAATCTTGTGGTTCCCACAGTATCTATAAAGGTAGTTTTTCTGAAAAACCATACTCTATAATTTTTTGAACAAAAACAAACATAAGGCGTAATAAATTAGCCACCCGTTTGCCCGGCAAAAAAAATATAATGAATATTTTTTGCTGCATTTTTCATCTCTCGAAGAAGACAAATGCGATCTTTTTTTTCTATTTTTTCCGTATAAAAAATTATTTCCTCGAATTTCTTTGTTGTTTTTGCGGGTTGGCAAGAAAGAAGACACCAAAAAAATTGGCCACTATCATCATCTTCTTCTCGCTCCACCCAAAATTAGCTCCTTTTTTGACGCTCGAAATTTTCTTGTAGACACAAAATTATATGGATATTATGTTATGAAGAAAAATTGCTTGTTTTCCTTGCCTCCTGAAATAAATTTATTTTTTATTCTACTTCTCTCTCTGAAAAATCTGAAAGTGCATAACCTCTGTTTTCATTTCAATTCAATTTATTTTTGGATTTTTTTCTGGGGCGAAGTGAATTTTTTTGTGCCTCATCATCTTTTTTTGGGTGCTTTCAAATGTCTCAGGTTTCTCGAATTTCTAGAGAAAATCTTTTTTTTATTCTTGGCGTGGTCTTTGGGAATTTTTATGCGGAGTGCAAAAAAAATTAAGTCAAGCGTAGCTCATTTTTCCTCGTTTTCATTTTCATTTTCATTATTAAAAAACATCCCACACAAACATTTTTAATTAGTTCAGTTCATCCGAATTAAATAGTTTTTCCCAAAAAATTTTAGAATTTTTTACAGCAGGCAGGAAATAAAATAAAAAACGTTTATTTTCGTTCTTTTTAATCTTGGAAAAATGCGACATTAGGTATGCAATAAAATAAATGAAAAACTCATCTTTTTCAAGTATTTTTCCAGACTGAAAAAGAGAAAATATTGTTTCCTTCATGCGGAAGCGAACACGCGACTCTTTCAGCAATAAATTATCATCTAACCATCCAAGCTTGTTGCTTTTTTTTAAGTTTCAAAAACAAGAGAAAAATTGACCTTTCTTCTTGTTCCCCGACAAAAACTTCTAACACCCTTGAGAATTGCACCTAAATTTTTTTCATACATATTTTCTTGTTTTTTCTTCTGACATCAATTTTTTTTGAAAAAAACATAAGAACAAAAGAAGTTTCCCGAAATGTCGAAATTTAGTGATTCATTCATTTATTTTTGCCTTTATTCGTAAATGAATCTCCTCATTCCAATTTCAAAGTGATTAAACGTTTTTCTGTTTGTTGGTTTGGTGAAAAAAATGCAAATTTTGTTGATTGCACTTTGCCGTTAATTTTCAAGAGTGAAGAATAAATTCACAGTCAGGAGTTTTCGGATTGGGCTAGTTGATGATCATCTTAATGTGATTCAGATTTCAATTTTTCATAGAACCATCATCTTCCAATTCCTGGGGTCTCATTGAAGAAATCCCAATTTCATTTTCGGTTTTTCTATTGGTAAAAACTAGAAAGTGCAATCAACAAAATTTGCATTTTTCTTTTTTTCCAGCCAACCAACAAACAGAACAATTTAATCAATCTGAAAGTAAAATTAGATTCATGAATCATTCTGAAGCTATAAAGATTTTCAATTTATGTAGTAGGACATTCCTTCCTAATTTTTTATCTCAAAAAAAAAACATTTGTTTTGAATTTCTGAATTCATTAGTTTCTTCGAAATTTACCCTTCTATCTAGAATTTTCAGTCATTCTAACCTCAATAAATCAAAATTTTTGTGGGTTTTTTGTCTTGTCAGCTGCTCTTTCCTGGTATAAAAATATCTTTGTTTCACATTTTTCCTCAATTTTATGTGCTTCATAAATTTAATCCTACATTTCATTTTTCATATAACTACAGTACTCTTCCCATTTTTCGCATTTCATTTTTCGAACATATCTGAATATCTGAAGACACTTGAAAAATTAATTGAATCTTCAATCTTTTTTCGACTTGTTGTTTTTTTTTTGCGAGTAACGAAGATTTTCTAAAAAAAAATGTAGAAAAATGCAAATTTTTTATTTGTGTATGTGTTTTTTTTCAGAAATGTCGACAATGATGGAAATGTCGACAACGCGAGCAGAAATTCGATCAGTTTTAGTTCGACATTGGAGATCTCTTGATAAAGCACGACTACAAACTATACATTTTTGGCTTTTAATTTATGCGGTTGGATTAATTATTGTTGAGTACTATTTTAGTGATATTTCACCGGTTAGTTTTTTTTTTTAAATAGAAGATCCAAGGGAAATCGGAATCCAGTATTCAATATTTGAAAGATATTTTTTGTGTGGTTTTCGATGTTCAATTTAGACTCATTGTTTCAATTCTATTGTTTTTTTTTCAAATTTTTTAGATTGGAATAATTATTTTCAGTGTTCATTAAATTCCAAAAATTAATGTTTTTTTTTTTCAGATTTTATTCAAACACAATGCAAATATCACATTATCTGTCAACAATCATGATTCAATTGTTCTATGGAAAGACACGTGTTTTTACGCTTCATTTGTATTTGTAATATATTTAATGGCATCATGCTTTATCATCAGATTTCAGCAACCCGTAAGCCTACCTTAACCTCAAAAAACAATCCCTCAAATTTCTAAAAATTCCAGCGCGAAGGTGTCAACTTGGTATTAATTTCTTTGTCAACATGTTTTCTACTGCCCGCTTTTGTTTGGGTCGTTCATTTGCCAGTGGCAATTTTTGTGAGCAAGGTGAGAACTTTTTTGAAATTCCAAAAATTCCCCAATAAAAATTAATAGGTTACCCTGAAAAATGATTTCACTTGTCGTATGAATTTGACGATGTTTAGTGAGAAAATGGATGATGTAGGTTCGCACGCTTTTTTCAATTCACGTGTGATTTTTCTCACTGATAAACTTTAAAATCACGAGGAACTCTGCTCTGAAAACCTTCAAAAATGCCTATTTCAGGAACGATTACATACAGATGAATTGGACCAATCTGCATTATATTCAAGTTTATGTATCGCATCAATTATTCAGTTTTTCATGCTTCCCAGACATCGACGGATATTTTTCATGATTTCGGTTTTGTGGATTTTTACTAATTTCTTCCTGGTGGTTCTTATAAATTTTCCCGCTTTTGAGAAGAACACCTTATTTTCCTGTTCGGTAAGTTTTCAGCTTTTTTCGATTCTTCAAAAACATTTTTAAAGTGTTTCTCATTTCTGATCCATCAAATAATAATTGCGATTATCGGCGTTGTTGCGGATTCGCATGAAGCAGGAAATCGAGCAGAGATTGCGAAGAAATTGACAGAAGCGGTTTATCGGAGGACGGAGCTGGAAACGTTGAAAGATCGACAGGAACAGCTTTTACTGTCGGTGATACCGGCTTATCTAGCGGATAAGGTGAGAGTTGTTTGAAATACTTGTCAGAGTTCAGAATCTGTAGTCAGGTTTTTCTTTAGGTTTTAGATCTTCAATAACCTTCTCACCTTTTTTCAGGTCAGTAAAAGTATAATCCAAGCATCAAGTACTGCGACAGAACGCGTGAAAAATTCGAAAAATCACAAATTATTCCACGATTTACATGTTCAAGTTCACGACAATGTCAGTATTTTATTCGCTGATATTGTTAATTTCACAGTTCTTGCTGCACAATTATCAGCAAAAGAACTTGTTCGAACATTGAATGAATTGTATAGCAAATTTGATCGAGATGCTCAACGACTTCAATGTATGAGGATCAAATTTCTTGGAGATTGTTATTATTGTGTTAGTGGAATGCCAGTTAATCGACCAAATCATGCTGATATGTGTGTTGTAATGGGATTAGAAATGATTAATACTATCAAGTGAGACAAAAATACATATTTGTGTTGTTGAATTCGAGAACTTCTTTTTTTCCAGACAAATTCGACTTGCAACTGGTGTTGATGTGAATATGCGAATCGGTGTTCATACTGGAAGCGTTCTATGTGGAATTATGGGTTTACGAAAATGGCAATTTGATATATGGAGCGATGACGTAACATTGGCAAATCATATGGAATCCGCTGGAGTTCCGGGAGCTGTTCATATAACAAAATCAACCAAAGATAGACTTCTCGGAGATTACTGTATTGTGGAGGCGCAGTGGGTTTTTTTTAACATAAGTATTTATTTTTCCAAAATTCCTTTCATTTTTTTTAATTCAGAACTGATGATCCAAATGTTAAATCCTACGGTCAACAAACCTATCATATTCTGCCTGACAAAACTACTGCCATTGAAAGAACTGCATCAATCTATAGAAAATCATTCGATCGATTATCAACAAGTCCAGCAATGCAATCTAGACTCAGCTTGAAATCGAAAGTATCAAAAATGGTCGAATTTTGGGGAGCCGAGGCACCATTTGCAAATTTCAATAAGAAAAAATCATCAACTAGTCACGATCCGAATTTTATTGTTGACGAAATGGCAAGAAGGCCAACTTATATCAATACAATTCCATCGATGACTTTGATTGAAAATAATTTGACAAACTTTTCGTTTAATAAGTGAGTTTTTTCAATGGAAAATTGAAACAATGAAAATAAAATCGATATTTTTCGATCAAGCCTCAATTCCATGTTCAACTGTGAGATTCCGAAAATTCCATCATCTCCCAAACTTCTTTGGCCATTTCGACACAAATCTGTAAATTGTGCATTATCAGATTGTTATTTACTTCTTTTAATTAGCATTTTATCATCGATCGGGATAATAATACTGTGTCGATTGTATTGCAAGTAAGTTTTTGAATTATTTCGGAAATTTTTATATTTGATTTTTTAGCGATGTTATATTAGAAATCACCCTTCAACAATGTTTTGTTATAATTGGTTTATTATTATTGACACTTCTGGATCGAGTTTGTTCATATGCAAGACCTTTAATAACATCAATTGCATTTATTTTATCCGCATTTATACCAATTGGACCACATGTAAGATTCTGGATTTTTAAGATTCTCAATTACAAGTTCAAAAAATGTCGTTTGTTTCCAGATAATGTTTCCAAAAGAAGTCAACGATGGTCAACAAATTGGCTTCGCTTCTCTGATATTCTTACCAAGTTGTATAACTCATATGTCATCAGTTTTTATTTTATATCGACTTCCATATTCTCACAGATGTCTTTTGTTTTTTGCGGATTTTATAATGTTTCAAGTTTTGTTATCAATGTTCCCGTCTCATCGAGCTGAACCATGGTTCAAATATATTGGATATCATATTTCGATTGTCTCGATTTCATTGTCTTTATTATTGATTTTGTTGTTTTTTATTGATTGGATTGTGAGTTTCGTGGGGGAAGTGGGGATTTTTGACGGTACAAAAACTTGAAATTACTTACTGTTGAATTCGTGAATAGTATGAAAAATTCTCTAACATCAATTCACGCAAAGTTCCAAATTCACAGTGTTTTGAAAATACTGTAACATTTCATTGAGAAAAAAAATTAACTTTGGAATTTGAATTTCGAACCCTTTCTCTTAATACCCATTTCTCAGACAAATTACGAGAGAAAACGCGAATCTGCATGCCACGTATCATTTCAAAATGAAGAACGAGATGTTGAAACCATGCAAGATATTAATAAAATCCTTATCGAGAATATTTTGCCATCCAGTGTTGCTGCGAAATTTTTATCTGGAAGAGCTGTTAATGTGAGTTTCAAATTTTCTGCCAAATTCCAAAAAAACCCTCATTATACAGGAATTGTATGCTCGACAACACGAGAATGTATGTGTGATGTTCGCATCAATTCCGAATTTCAAAGACTTTTGGAGTGAATGGGATACAAATCGAAAATTGGAATGTCTTCGATTGTTGAATGAAATCGTTTGCGAATTCGATAAACTCTTGTCGAAACCAAAATTTTCTAGTGTTGAGAAAATCAAAACAGTTGGAAGTACTTATATGGCAGCAGCTGGATTGAATGAATCCGAAGCCGAATTTGAAGAGATTTATATGGGAGAAAAAATGCAATAATAATTTGAGACAAGTTAATATGGCATTTCGAAATGCTCATTTGATGATTGAATTTGCTTTGGCAATGTCACAAATTCTTGATGCTCTCAATCGAGATTCTTTTCAAAATTTTGAATTGAGAATCGGAATGAGTGTTGGACCATTAGTTGCTGGAGTTATTGGAGCACAAAAACCACAGTATGATATTTGGGGAAATACTGTAAATTTGGCAAGTCGAATGGATACACATGGCGAACCACGAAAAATACATATAACAACTGATATGGGAAGAATATTACAAAATGGTGGATATCGGGTGCAAAGTCGGGGAAAGATTAATGTGAAAGGGGTTAAAGAACCAATGGAGACTTTTTTGATTGAAGTTGATTCAAAAAGGAATTCTTCGGTTTCTGGAGAAGCACAACAACATTTCAATCCGATTGCTTGAAAAATGTTAAATTGACAATTTTGTATGTATATTTTGTAGGAATAAACTTTGTTCATGAAATATGAATTGTTATTTTGAAATAGAAAAAACTAAATTTTATAAAAGACAATTATGCAACAATTTGGATCATGAAACAATCAGTTCCCAAAAAAAATGTGAAATTCTTCAGAATATACCAGTATCCGAGTGAGTCAAGTCAATCAAAGTAACATTTATTCTTGTTTACAACCTCGTTCATACCATATTTGGTGAACAAATATCTACAAACAAATAAAATAAAGAAGTTGCATTGTTCCGTCGCCTCACACAAAAAGAAATATTATACTCACCTAAAATTACTTGGAAATATTTACTTACTACTTTCTGAACTCTCGTTTCACTACTATTGTAGAAGTACACGTGCACCTTTAAAAGGTCATATTTCCTATAGGGTATAAATATACTATATTTCTTGATCACTCAGTCAATTATGTCCTGACTGACCCATTTTTGCGATTCTTCTTCTTCTTTTTCTTTTTATTTCTCTGACAAGTCTTCATGCAATTAATGTCGTTGTTTATAAATCCTAACATACTATTTTGATTAGTCTTGTATTCGGAGAAGAAGAAAATGAACAGCCGGATTTTTCACGCCTTTTATTATTTTTAATTGTTGTCGTCTTGCGCTTGGTCAGACTTGACTTGGATTTTCATTTTCATTTTCTTGTAGATCTTCTTCTTTTTTTGACTTTGTGTGGTTTGATTTTTGGGCTTGGACTTTTAACGATGTTATATCAGAACTTGAACTTTTTTTTTAATTCTGCAATCGAGTTCAAAAACCTCAATTATCCACGTTTTGCTCTTTATTTGTCCTCACAGTTCCATTAAAGAACTATGACATCATTTTTTCCTTATACCAAAATTCTAACAATATCAATATATTTTTCCACCTCGTCTTATTTTTTAATTGTCGTGAGTCTAACATTTGAGTAGATTTTTTCATTTTCATTCTTTGTGAAAATTTTTGTAACTACTGTAGATAGATTTGAGGGAGAGGGACGGGCCCGGATTAATCCCGGAATCCAGGGATTCAAATTAGAACATTTTAATTAATTTGATGAAAAGTTAGAGAGAAAAACTTAATTCGAAAAAAAATACATTACTGTAGTTTTCAAAGATTTGGAAACTTTGATTCCAATTTTTTTGTCAATACACTTTGAGGCTTTGAAGAAAATCACCTAAAATGTTTCTGTAAAAGTTGAACCATTTTATTTTTTACTTATTTGATAGTTAAATTATTTCCATCGGAAATTAAAAATAAAAGCACTTTCCTGTTCAGAAATGTTCGATAAAAATGAGCAAAAATTCAACTTTTGTAGTTTTCATCTAGTGTAATATGACTATTTTATAGTTTAAATAGATAAACAAAAAACGAACATAATTCCACAAAAATAGTTCACAATTTTTCGCTAATAAAAAAGTTCATTATGCACTTTTTTCATATGTTGAACATTGAGATTGAAAAATAGATTGTCTCAAGGTTTTTGAGGTGTTTTTTGCCAGTTGAGGAACGAAGGTCGTTAATTTATCTCGAAAACTTTTTTTTTTCGCTTTTACATACAATTTTTGCTGATTGACATGAGAAAAAATCCAATTTCCTATGCATTGTCTAAAGGAAATTGATACCCACCTTTTTTCCAAAAAAAACTGATATTTTAATATGAGTCACGGTCAGAGAAAGTGTGTGAGTAAACATTAGAAGATTTCATGATTTGTGTGTGATTTTTGGCTGATTTGGGCGGGGAAACCCTTCATTTTGTGTCGTCGTTGAAATTCTCAGATGCATATAAATATCGAATTCTTGAGAAACCTTTTTGTATAATAAATCCAATTGCTATTTTCAGATGTTGGAGTATATTTTATATTTTCTGTACTTTGTGATATTTTATTTTCTGTTGAAGCGATTTGTTTTGGAACATTTTTATATCGAAGAAAGTGGCAAATTTGTTATTGTAACTGGTTGTGATAGTGGATTTGGAAGACTTTTGGCCATTCGATTACTTGAAAAACGAGTCAATGTTTTTGCATGTTGTTATACACAACAGGTTGGTAAAAGGGGAGAGAAAACTATGAAGGAAATATTGTGGCAGTTTAGAATTCAAACTTCAATGTTCTTCAAACAGTTATGGAATATTTTTAGAAAAAAATTTAATTAGAAATTTTGAAAACATCTAAAATTAGAAGACAGCTATGACGTGGCGGATTAGGAAATTTGTGAAAAATCAGATGAAAAATCTACAGTAATCCACAATTTCGGTTCAGAAAAAATTATTAGAAAATTGTTTCTGAACATTTGTACAACTCCTTTCACGTGGCACGTGGCAAAGACAAATTTAAATTTGAAAATTAAATTTTATTATTTCCTGATATACAAACATTAAAGTTATCAGCTATCACTCTCATTTTTCAGGGGATTGACAGTTTGATTTCAAAATGGCGAATTGGTTCAAACTCAAAAGGAAAACTTTTTCCAATTCGATTAGATGTGACAAATGAGGAAAGTGTGAATTCGGCAAAATTAGAAGTTACCAGGATTTTGAGTGAAAATGTAAGACTCTCAAAAATTTTTGAAATTTGGAACCCATATCACTCTTGGTTTTTTCAGAACGCTGAACTTTGGGCTTTGGTAAACAACGCTGGATTTTTCTCAATTTTTGGTCCTGATGATTGGTGTAGTACAAATGAATATATGATGTCATTAAATGTGAATACTTTGGGACCAGTTCGAATGTGTCACGCATTTGTTCCACTTATCAAAAAATCAAAAGGAAGAATTGTAACAATGGCATCATCAGCTGGAAGACTTCATGGATTATATGTTGGACCATATTGCACAGCAAAATATGCTGTTGAAGGATATATGGATTGTTTGAGACTGGAGTTGAGAAAATTCGGAGTATCTGTGCATATTTTGGAACCAGGAGCATTTAGAACAGAGTTGTTGAATCAAGATGCACAAAGACAACGAATAACTGGGATTTGGAGTAAATTATCAAATGAAACTAAACATGAATATGGAGAGGATTTCAGAGAGAATTGTAGGTTTTTTGTTTGAAGTGTGGGTACAGTATTTTAGAAAAGTTGAAAAACAAATGTTTCGAAATAATTTGTTTTTTCACCTTGAAAAGTTTTGAGCATCAAAATCTAAATTTTTTACAGTTGAAAGAAGTTGGGAAGCTGGTGTGAACTTTGTTGCCAATAAAAACATTCAATGGGTTGTTGATTGTTATACACACGCACTTTTCTGCTGGTGGCCTCGTCTTCGATATACACCTGGATGGGATGCAATATTTATGTTCATCCCACTTAGTTTGATGTCAACATATATTCAAGATACAGTTTTAACTGTCTTGTATAATTTGAGTCCTGGTCCAGCATTAGTTCCACAAGTTATCAAAAGAAAAACAAAGATTGGAGATAATTTATTACGATTATTATCATTTGGCGCACAAGTTGCTTTAATTCCTGTTTTGTACACATTTTGGTTTTTGAAGGATTCGATACCTCCAAAAACAACTGTTGTTCCACCAACAAATCATACTGTAGCAGAATGATTTTTTTTTATTTTTTGTTTTATTGACGGGTAAAAATAAAAATAAATAATTTATTGATTTATGAAACAACAACAACTTTTCTTTGTTCACTTGGTTTTGTATGACTTGTGAGCTCAAGTTTTCCAGCTGATCCATCGTGTGTTTTAACATCATTAAATCTACAATGTGTTGAAATGGCAGCAACACATGGTTCAGTCATCCAAATATACCAATCATTCTCTTTTTCATCTCGATATTTTCCATAAGTATAATATTTTTGACAATTTTTGTTGACATATGGTTTTTTCTGAAGAACTGATAAATCAAAGTTTGGTGGACATTTTAATGGACACGCAATTCTTGTAGTCGAATTGACAGCTAAAGTATTCCATGATGATTGAGGCATTGGTTCACGACGACATTTGTAGGTTGAAAGATCAATTGGTGTTTTGGCGGTTGGGGCGAGAAGGGTGCATGTGTCTTTTTGGGGACTTGAGATGCAGTCCACAGTTCGCTCTTCTGAAAAATTTTATTAACAGTTTTGAGATGGATTTTTATCAAAACTGTGATTTTAAAGCTGGAAGAATTTCATGAAAACAACACTCTGGAAGTTTTTAAAATATTGTCTTCGTCAAACCCACAGTACTCAAGAAATCCCATCTTCAACTTTGCCACGTCAAAACTATTATTTTTAAAAGACACTCTTTGTAAAACTGCAAAACCCACCGGACAATGAAAAAGTCATGATCTCAGAATCGGCCCAATTTTTTTCTTAGTAAGCCCCATGGGTGGGGAACTTTTTCCACCAGGTTAGAGATCATGATATCATTTCGCCAATTTGGTGGGACCGGGTGAAGGGGTAAATTGTTTTTCGAAAAAATTCGTAAGTCGGTTTAACGTTCATATTTTTTGATGATTAAAAAAGCATTTTGCTCGTCTTTTGACGCTCTTTGCGATGGAAAAGAGCACGAATTTCGATACTCTATCCTAAAAAAAATTTTTTTCGCCATAATACAACATTGCTTAGGAGTCATTTCCGCTCTTTCTAACCGCTTTCAAAATGTTCCTCGTGCTTTTTTACCTATATTTAGCTACTTTCAAAAAAAATCGCCGGCACCTATCAACCTCGGAAAATCACCTAAAAGGGCGCCACTCAAGCGCGCGCGCTCATATAACACACATATGTGCATGTGTGTGTTTGTGTGCATTGAAGGATTACTGTAGGTGGGAGAAAAAGTTAAAAAAAACGACTTTCTCGTGGAAACTATGCAAATTACAATGAATAGTTCCCAAAATGAAGTTCCCCAAAGGCATTTTACATGCAAAAATTTTCTTTTCGGACTTTCAAGGGGTTGGACTTTTTTTTGATATTTTTTAGCTCTGAACTTTGAAAAATCGTATTTCCACTTACAGTGGACAAAAAATGTCGAAGAAAAAGCATAATGGATCTCAAATATCGCTCTATTGACTGAAAATAAGAGTTGTTAAAAAATAATTTTTTCGACCTAGAAAACTTGAAAATTTCAGAATAAACAAAAACATTTTTGAAATTGTTTTTACAAGGGAACCTTTTTACTCAACACTCCAAATTTTGATGAAATTTTGTCCATAGACAGCTTTTCGGATCATAAGAACACCCTAAAAATTTTAGTCTCCCAATGGACCTATGAGCCAAGTTCTGGGCTCTCAAAAGTTCGAAATTTGCTGAAAATTGCTCATAAAAGTCATCATAGCTCCATTTCAAAATAATTTGTGGGAGAAATAAAGTTTCAGATAATGAACAGCATAGTCGATTTACTAAAAGTACAACAATAAAACTTTTTTTTCGAAAAATTTTGAATTTTATTATTTTTCGGCTGAAAATTCATGAAAATTCATGTGTCTCTGCTCATTCTTTTTTCATAAATGAATTTTTTTTTGAAAATTTGATTTATTGATGCTTTTTGGGTGAATCGACAACGCTGAACATCATCAGCTACTCAGTTTTTTCATAAAAATGATCGAGAATTGAGTTATGATGTATTTTATGAGCCAATTTTGGCAATTTTTGAACTTTTGAGAGCCCAGAACTTGGCTCAGAGGTCCATTGGGAGACAAAATTTTTAGGGTGTTCTTATGACCCCAAAAGCTATCTATGGACAAAATTTCATCATGATTTGAAGTGTTGAGTAAAAAGGTTTCCTTGTTAGAGGAAGTATCAAGTGTGCTAGTGCCAATTTTCAAACTCTGCGTTTGAAGTTACGTACAATAGCATGTTAAAATTGATAGGTGTCCGGTCCCCACAGGATGTAATTTACTACCCAAAATCTCTAGGCTTCAAAATTTTCAAGAAATTTTCTGGTAGATCAAAAAAAAAATTTTCTCTGAATCTCTCAATTTTGCGTTGAATTTCGTCGTTTTTAGTCCCACCTCTAAGATTGTGTCAGGTCTCAAAAAATGCGGGAAATTTTTCGGGTAGTAAATTACACCCTGTGTCCCCAGTGGTACTGGAAATTGATTTTATGTTTTTCTTTTGCAAAAATCAACAACAATTTTCAATAGTGTTTTCTGCAGGCTGCACTTTTGAGTAAAGTTGAGTAGTAATTTCTGCGAAAAAAGGCCAATGGATTCCTCACAGCGGAAAAAATATTATTCAAAAAATAATTTTTTGGGAAAAGTTTCAGGGGTCCGAACAACATTTGAAGAAAGTTTGCTAACGGGAAATTTTTGAAAATGTCCAAAACTCTTACGCTTTCAACTATTTGCGCCAGAAAAGCCTCTATGACCAACAACCGTGCCTGGAGAACCACTTTAACTTGGTACAGCGCCTTGCGAGTTTTTACATCACGTCGTTGCGCTTTCAGAGACCACCAGACGAGGTACGGCACTTCAGCAAAAAATTCGAACAAGAATCCACGAAGCTTTCACTAGGATCACGCCTAGAAACACGCTTAGAAAGTAACACTGACAAGGATCTATGTCTAGAAAGCAAGTCTGACAAAGATTCGCGTCTAGAAAACCATTATTATAAGAGTCAACGCCTAGACAATTGATCTGGCAAGGAGCCGCGCCTAAGAGAGCTATCCATGATTTTTTTCTAAGCTGGACTCCTTGCCAGAATGAACGTCTAGGCGCCGAACTTTGTCAGAATATCTTTCTAGGCGTAGTTCCTTGTCAGTATTTCTTTCTAGGCGTGAATCCTTGCCAGAGCTGCTCTCTAAGCCTGAAGATTTGCCGGAATGATTTTCTAGGCACAGTACCTATCTATGATGATTTTCTGAGTAGTTTTAACATACTACAGTACGTAACTTTAAACGTAGAGTTCGAAAATTGGCACTAGAACACTTGATACTTTTAACAACTCTTATTTTCAGTCAATAGAGCGATATTTGAGATCCATTATGCTTTTTTCTTCGACATTTTTTTGTCCACTGTAAGTGGAAATACGATTTTTCAAAGTTCAGAGCTAAAAAATATCAAAAAAAAGTCCAACCCCTTGAAAGTCCGAAAAGAAAATTTTTGCATGTAAAATGCCTTTGGGGAACTTCATTTTGGGAACTATTCATTGTAATTTGCATAGTTTCCACGAGAAAGTCGTTTTTTTTAACTTTTTCTCCCACCTACAGTAATCCTTCAATGCACACAAACACACACATGCACATATGTGTGTTATATGAGCGCGCGCGCTTGAGTGGCGCCCTTTTAGGTGATTTTCCGAGGTTGATAGGTGCCGGCGATTTTTTTGAAAGTAGCTAAATATAGGTAAAAAAGCACGAGGAACATTTTGGAAGCGGTTAGAAAGAGCGGAAATGACTCCTAAGCAATGTTGTATTATGGCGAAAAAAAAAATTTTTTTTAGGATAGAGTATCGAAATTCGTGCTCTTTTCCATCGCAAAGAGCGTCAAAAGACGAGCAAAATGCTTTTTTAATCATCAAAAAATATGAACGTTAAACCGACTTACGAATTTTTTTCGAAAAACAATTTACCCCTTCACCCGGTCCCACCAAATTGGCGAAATGATATCATGATCTCTAACCTGGTGGAAAAAGTTCCCCACCCATGGGGCTTACTAAGAAAAAAATTGGGCCGATTCTGAGATCATGACTTTTTTGTCCGAGCCTCTGTTGTAAAGTTTACGTTTTTACAAATAATGTCTTTTAATTTTGATAAGGAGGTCAAATCTGACTGGATTCAGAACTTAAAAAAAAAATTAAAATATTCCCATTGGAAAAAATACGTTTCAAATTGCGTGTCTCAATATTCATAGCGCTAAAAAATCTGCCAAACAAAAACTAACCCCATCGATTCCACAAAAACTCCTCCTGTGCTCCAGCCATCACCAAAAAAGTCAAAAATACCAACATATATCTCAACTTTGATCGTTCACCAATATTTTTTTCTCATATTTATACCCCATGAACCAGTTTTTTTCGCATTTATTCAAATGCAACACTTATCTGACCAAAAAAAGAAAGATTTATGCGATAAATGTTACAAAAAATTATAGGCAAGAAAAATATCACAAACACGATGAAAAACACGAAGAAAACCCAATTTGAGCTAAATATTATTATAATAAAGAAAACCTATTTGATTAGAAATCACAATTTTCTGAATAAAACGTGTGGAACCCGTTGAAAAATCTAAAGATAAACCCTAAACACTAAACAAACAATTTGAAATCATAAGTTCGCCAATCGTTGACAACTTTGTATGATGGAAAAGTGCCCATTTTATTAGTTCGACGATTTGTTCCTTTCGAATAACCATCCCAATGATTTCCAGCAATTCCAATTTTATCGCCAATTTCAAGATCGATTTCAAGCGGAGAAGCAGATTTATGGGATTCGATTGCAACCATTTCATGAGCTGCAAAATGGAAATTATTCAAAAAACTTTAGAAATTTGAACGAGGAAATTTTTGCGCGAAATATTCCACGTGGATTTTAAAATTAATAGGGAAAAAATCAAAGAGTTAAAAAAAAACTCCCTTCTCGAAATGCTTACCTTGTTGTCCACCAAAATAATAAATATCATCCAATGAATGAAATTTAGTTCCATCATCCAATCCACTCGCTTGTCTCAATTCATATCCCATTCGACAAACTTGACTCGAAAATGTGCAAACCAAAAAATCAACTTTGCTCAACAAATAAATATCCGTAATCACTCCTAATAATGAAGCATCTGTATATCGATTACTCAATTGTGCAGTTTCAGCAATTTCAGTGCTTCCATAAACTTGATAGTTTGGATATTTTTGTTTGGCTTCAGGTACAACTGTCGGATCATCAGATGCAATGAAAATTCGTCGATCAATTACTTTGTTTTCCATTTTTTCCTGAGATTTAAACCATATTTCAGTCCATTCCATATATTCATCCAATCCATGAAATGCGGCTTCAGTTCCAACTTTATCAGTTCTTCTGATTTGGAGGCCAACAATTGGTCCTTTAGAGAATTCAACTTGTTGTGCGGCTTTTTCTAATTTGTCAATGGTTTCAGAATTGAATCGCATCAAAAATGCAACAACCTGAAAAATGAGAAATTTGTAGACAGCGAAATGTTGTTGTTTTTTCAACTCACTGTTCCGATGAAAAATGCAGGTGGGTGTGAATGAACCATTGAAATATTACGAAGCAAATTTGTTGGAACGGCTTGTGGTAGAAAAGCTGGCCTTGTAGGTAAAGCATCAACAATTCCTAATGACACAACACGATCTGTCGAAGTTGCACTAAATGCTGCTGGTGTTTCATCTCGAACAGCTTCCGCATATTTACAAGTATCTGATAATGGAAGAAATACACTATTCCATCCATCTCTCGAATATTTCCAATTCATTCCATCTTTTTTCAAAACTAATAATCTTTGAGTTGCAAATGCTGTTATTGCACAATATGTGACATGGTGTAATTGACAGCCAAAACCACATTCTTTATCGAGATTGCAAATGAGAACATTTGAATCTTTACATGATTTTGGATTCTGATTTCGTTTTATATCGCTCAGAATTCTATCAGCGATTTGTTTTCTTTCTGTCGCTCGAGATTTCTCGCTATTATCCGCGTTTTCGAGCTTCGATGATAATCCCATTAATGATATCATTTGAGATTCGAGTTTCAATTTAACACCTTCCGATAATGTCTGACGATGAATCAGATAAAAAAGTTCTCTAATTCGATCATCGAGAAGACGCCTAGAAGTTTCGATCTCATAACTGTTTCCATTTTGTGGCACAAGTTTTTCGACGATTTTAATTTTTTCAATGACGTGAGGTTGTTCGGGTTGTTTCGGAGGTTCGATGTTCAACGGAACGTCGGATTTGGCAGCCAAGCTGAAGATATAATTAAATTACGATTAACAGTTTCTAATTGGGGTTTATATTTTGATTTTAAAGTCAAAAACGTCCGCTGCACAAATATTATTGAAAAAAAGGAAAATGGAGGGGACTAGGTTTTGCGCGTAGAAAAACATATATCTATAGTCCCTGTGAATTTCAAATGTTTCTCGCAGTTTTTTGGCTGTTTTTTTTTGCTTTTTTACAGCACAAAAACATATTTGTGGCTTGATAAAACCACAAATCTTGACGCTTAACAAATTAGGAAGTCTAAATATAGCTTATAATTTTTTTACGAATTTTCCATCATTAAATTTTTTTACACCAAAGAATTTGTAAATTTTTCCTAAACTCACATTTTCTCATGTTGCGCTTTTCTCTCCAATCTCTCCGTCTCCAACATTTTCTTCAATTCTCGATTCTGATTTTGTAACTCGGTTAAACTATCCAGTGTCAATCTCCAATTTCTCATAGTTTGCTCACTGCCTTGCGGAGTTGAATTGCTTGAAGCTAGTTGAGAATAAACAAACCATATTGTTGTGATCCAAAGAAATGATCCGATAACCGCAATGCTTTTCAGCATATCGGATCGGATCGGAATAGAAGACAGTCTGGAAAATAGCATAATGAAGATTGGTAATGAAACAAAATGAAGACACGTTTGAGGTTCACGTGCAAAAATTATATTCATAATTTTTGCCACGTTCATATAATTTTATTTCAAAAAACTAAAGTTTTGTCATAAATATAAAAATATCAATAATAAATAAATGTATATATTTCAGTCTGAAGGGAAATTCGATAGTCACAGGTGGTCAGAGAGAAAATGCGAAACATAATACATTTAGGCAAAATATTTCTACGCTCGAATAGTTTTTAATTTATTTTCTTCATTTTCATTCTCTAGAATGAGCTGGCTTGAATTTTTTTTGGGTGGGAGGGATTAAAGACTTTCGAAGAAAAAAAAAAGATTTCCAATCCATTAAAAAATGTTTTTTTGGCCAACTATGGCTTCATGAAAAGGGAAAATCATTCGCGAAATTGAAAAAATGGGCTTTTGTTGTTTGGGAAAAGGGAGGGGAAAGGAAGGGCTTGGAAATTTAAATGAAAAAAAAACGAGGGCGAGCAGCAAACGGATTAGTAGCGTTTTGGGGCGAAAAAACATGAGAAATGCGAACTTTTTCGGAGATTTTTGAGAAATAAAAATGGTCCGATCAGAGAAAAAGGTTTCCATGGAAGAAATTTTTCAAAAACAAAAATTCAGAAAACTAGAAATTGTGAATTTTTGGAAAAATTGGAATTTGTATTATTTTCACACCGTTCGTTTAGAAAGGTTTTTAATATTTAAATACCCTCTGCGAAAAGGAATCCTTATTATATCATAAAAGTTCCAAAAATGTTATATCAAAAAATATAAAATTTCCGAAATTTTTAGCACACAATAATAAAAAACAGAAGACACAAAAACGACGAATTTTTCATCTCGAAAACAAAAGAAACAAAAGGAAAAGCACTACTCATTCAAAGCATAAGTAAGTAAGTAATGTCCACTTGCTTCTCCTTCTTTTTTTCAAAAATAAAAATATATAAACTAAATCCAATTCTCTGTCAAATCTCTCTAATTCACACACTATCTCCCCGTTGGTAGAATCGATAGCCTGGAGCACGAAAAAAAAATTGAAAGGGGGAAAGATGGACAAGGCAAGAAAAAAGAGAAGAAGAAGGCAACATTTTTTCAGAGAGCATGAATGGGTTGGAGATGTTAGAGAGAAGCAAAATGGGTCGAGTTATCAGTTATGATGAGCATTGATAAAAACAGAGGCAGTTCCATTTCTTTTTGTGTAATAATTTTATGATATATTTTGTGAGAAAAGTTTTTTTCGTTAGGATGAAGCGGGAAGAAAATGAGAACAGCTCTGTTTTGTTCAGAAAACCAGAGAATTTACGTGTTAAAATTTAGAAACACTTTCATTTCAAGAACCGGCTCAAAATGAAAAAAATAATTTGAATTTTAATTAATAAATTGAAAAATCTTTACGAAATGAGTTCCACAATTTTCGGAAAAAATATGATAACATGATCTTCACCCAAAATCGCTAGACCTAGAATTTTCAAATATTTTTATTGTAGTTCAATCATATTTTTCTCAGAATCTCTCATTTCAGTGTGGAATTTAGTCGATTATAGTGAGACCATCAAGTTAACGGCTTGTCTCTAAAAAAGGAAAAGGTTTTGGGTACTAAAAAATTAGAACATTCAAATTCAAAACATCTATCAAAGAAAATATAACAAAATTTGAGGTACATATACGGGCTGCTCAAAAACATTTCAGTAAGTCTGAATATTCAGAAAGTATATTTCATGCGAATCTGGAGAACCGCAACATTTCTCCTTCCTTTTTTACAAAACAAAACAGAAATGCAAATACCACAATTAAAAATTCCACATCACAAAATATGTGTGTGATTTTTTATCAACAGCCAGGAAAAAGGTGTCATAAAGTAAAGTAAACATAATTTTATTATTGAATGGGGCAAGCAAAAAATTCTTATAATGTACAACAAAAATTATGTATGCTTTTTCTTCTCGATGGAAAAAAATGAAAAAAAATAGTTCAGCGAGCGAGAAAAATCAATTCTTTCAAATGTATTTTTATTTTTTTATGATTAAAAATTTTTACACAGAAGAAACCTTGAGAGTGGGAGAATAGTCTGAGCAATGAATGAGGGAACAAAATAAATGAGAAAAGGAATAAGAAAAGGAATAATAAATTATATTGGAGCACGGATGGAGCCCATCTGGCACAATGAATGCAAATTTTTAGAAAGATGCCAAAAAGTTTCGAAAAAATATTTTAAGAATTTGAATTTTTGAACTTTGCAAGTCTTCCTCGGATTAAAAAATTTAGTTGAAATCAGTTATGACAAAGAGAACAATCAGCTGAATTTTTGAAAAAGAGATTATAAATGTTTTTTGAAAGTTATACGAAGGAAAAAAAAAAGAAACCAATGAAGTCTACCGTATGAAAAAATCTAATAGCTTGGCCAAAAAATGACATATCTCAGGACGACTTGCTACAAATTTTTCGAGAATCGTTTTGTGGCGATTTGCTCAAAACGTGCCTGATAAGTGACGCATTCCGGGCGACTCGTTAAAATTTTCGCCCATTTTCATGGATTTTATGCTTTTTTTTCTTGAAATTACACAATGATTCATTGATTTTAAAAAATTACGAACTGCTGAATTTTTAAAACGTGAGTACTTTCGTAATTACTGTTTTTGTCATTTCTAAAAGTTCTGCATCACTGGAAATGCTCTGACGATCAGTATTCGAAATGATTAGCTGATATTCGAAAAAAAACCATGAAACTTCTTCATTCTCAATTCAAAATTCAATTTCCGATCCAATGTTTTCTTATTTCTCTGCTTCCTCTCTTTGCCTCTTCCCTCTCACATCTTTCCATTAAATGAGAACTAATTTGAAAAGTATACCCTGGTGTATTAAATACATGCACATATAAATAATCTAATAATCTTGCTGAACCACAGGAAAATTAGCAAAATCATTTATATTCTCAAGAAAATGTAGAGGGCCCAATTTCTACAGTAATCGGGGTCTAAAAAACAAAAAAAATCCTAGGCGGAAATTGACTAATTGAATGCACTACTTTTTTGTGAAATTGAAACTAATTTAACAATGTTTAACTGAATTGCAAATGAATTTCAATTAACATAGTTAGATAGATATAACATGAAACAATACAATATGGGATTAAACAGGGTCGGACTGGGGTTTGGTGAAAAATTTATGATGAGTGGGGGATTACTATTATTATTGAAAGGATGTGAGCGATTATTATTGATGCCAGATGGATTTCGAGCACTTTTTATTGGTCAAATGATTGATATATTTTGATTGGGGGAAATAAAAATATATTAGACTCAAAAATTTTTCAACTGCTTACTGTAGATTTCAAGGCGCAACACGTTGTGTGCTTGGTCCCGTCACGATTTATGTTTTTTTGTACTTCTTCGGAACAAACACATTTAGTTAATTTTTTTCTTTTTTTCGGCCGATCGGTCAGAACAACGAAGTTTTTGGCTGTGAATTCTGTTTTTGAGCGTTTCTTCTTGTTAGAATACATTCGAAATTCACCTTGACGTGAAGAAAATTTGTTCCACTTTTGAGAATCAGACAGAAAATGCTGGAAAACTGGTTTTGTGCAAAATCATTATGACGTCGAGGTTAGAAGCAGATTTGTATAAAGTGTATGATTGTAAGTTCATTTTTCCAGTATTTGAATTTATAATATTTTTAAAAACTTCTTGTTAATTTTTCGTAGTTTCAAAATGGCAAAAAAAAAACAATTTTTCGACAAAACATCTGAAATGTTTTCGGCATAATATTTTGAACTCTCTTTTATTATTTTATATGTTGATATTTGAACTCTACTTCATTTTTGAAATAAGTATTAAATTTCAACATCCCAGAAATCATGTGGTTTTTTCTTCTCTTTTTTTTCAATTTCAAGTTTTCCCTCGATTTTTAGTTCTAATATTTGAACGAATTACATCAGAATTATCCCAAAAACTTCTTTCGAAAAAATTTAATATTTTTTCGTATTTTTGAAATTTTTGTTTTTTTTGTTGTCAGCGAAAAAGAACAAACATAGTCGACCTCGAACATGTGTGTAATTGAAAAATATTGATTTTAGTTTTTTAAGTTTTTTCTTCTCTGAAAGAAAAATTGAACCAATTAAAAACTTTCAAGATTTTCTTTTTTCTCGTTTTTTTCAGAAATTGAAAAAAAACGGAAAGAAAAAACTTCTACGACCGCTATTTTCTATTATATAATACAAACATTAACACACTCAAAACGCGTCAATTATGTAGACCGGTTGGTATATAATATATATTTAATATTATTCGTCTCTTTGCTCTCTCTCTGGTCACTCTTTCTCTTTTTCTCTTTCTCCAGCCGGAAATTCACTCTTCTATGTTTTTTCTTGTCTTTCTCCTTCTTCTTTTCCACTACTCCGCCTAATATCAGCGAAAAAGACACAAACTTTGTTATTTTTTTCTCGCAACCGCTCTTTTTTATCCGTTTTGTCAGTCAGTCAAGCTCCTCGCATTGTTCTTCTATTCCCATTTTTTGTTTCTCGCTCATTCGGTGGACAATGGACGAAATAGTATGTAGAAATGAGAGAGAATGCGCGAATCGATAATTTTCTCAAGGGCATCAGTTGTATCTCCCACTTCTTTACCCACACCATTCAATCACACCATCTGCCCAGATTTCTCTGTGTTTTTGTTGCTTTTCGAAAAAAAAAGAACAGACACCAAAGGAATTTCTTTTGGTTAGTTGGGAGAAAATTGGAAAATGAATTGTTTGTTTTTCGTTCTCGTTTAGCGTCTTTTAGTTTTTTTGTATAGTTTTTCAAAGAAAATTTGTATATATTTCCTTTGTTACTCGTGGAAAATTGGCCACATGTTCAACATACAACATTTTTCAATTTTTATCTTGGTGAGAAATCTGTTTTCAACTTTATTGCGTTTGCGAAATTCTTTTCTTACATTTTTGAGAGAGATAATTCAATTTCAGTCTTGGCTCTATAGCTTTCCACCTGTGTTTATATGACTTTATATTATTTTTTTCCAAAGCTTTATTTAAAATATTCCTCAATTCCAAATTTCCGCGAATTTCCCCCATTTTTTTTTGAAACATAAAATTATTGCAATATGCAAAATTTATTGAAAGTAGTCTCGAGTTTCTCCATCTATTTTCTCACGGCCAAAAACGTTTTTTCTTGGCGAAACTCATAAATTTTCAAGAAGCCAATGAATATTCATTCATGTTGTCGTTTTTTTCCCGTTCATGATTCATTTTTTGTCTTTGCCGAACACGTTCTTTCGTTATTTACCCAATGATTAAAACATAAACCCAAATAACATTTTGTTGTGTTTTTCCAGGCAACAGCCCGCGACAATGCGGGAATTCAAAGTGGTGGTATTAGGCAGTGGCGGTGTCGGAAAATCTGCGCTAACTGTTCAATTTGTTAGCAGCACATTTATTGAGAAATATGATCCAACAATCGAAGATTTTTATCGAAAAGAAATTGAGGTTGATGGGCAACCATCAGTTCTTGAAATTCTGGATACAGCTGGAACTGAACAATTTTCATCGATGAGAGATTTGTATATTAAAAATGGACAGGGATTTGTGGTGGTTTATTCGATTACAAGTCAACAAACTTTTCATGATATTCGAAATATGAAAGAGCAAATTGTTCGAGTTAAAGGAACTGAAAATGTGCCCATTCTTCTTGTTGGAAATAAATGCGATTTATCACATCAAAGGCAGGTTAGGACGGAAGAAGGATTAGCATTGGGTGAGTGATTTTTTTTCGTTTTTGAAGGGGAAAATATAAAAAAGACCTTTTTGGAAAATTGAAATAAGTACTAAAAAGAGGAATTTATTTGTTCAGATGAATGGGAAAAAAGTTTATGAGATTTTTATTAGGCAAATATACAGCTGGATATTTATATTATGAGAAAAACATTTTTTGAATGCAAAAATAAGGAAAAACCTACTTTTTTAATTTAAAAAAATCATTAAAAAAAGTTTTTTCGGGCGTGAATTCAAATGATTATCCCGCCCAAGTAAAAATTTTGATTTGGGCGCGAATTCAGATTATTTTCAAAAATTTGGATCCTGGAGAAATTGAACTTAAGATAAAAAATGTAGAAAATACATTTTTCCTGAAATTTCGCAATCGAATTTTTTGTTTTAAAAATTAGAAAGAAAAAGTTATTTTTCTTACAAAATTTAGATTGAGAAATCTGAAGCCTGATTATTATTTGAAATAAATATAAATTTGAAATTTTTCTCAAAAGTTTCCCAAACAATTCGAGTCTTCTTCACTTCCAAAAATTAAAAAAAAATGTCTTAAACTTCAATAAATTTCAGCCGAAAGTTGGTCATGCCCTTTCACCGAATGTTCCGCCAAAAACAATCAAAATGTAAACGTGACATTCGCCGAAATTGTTCGTGAAATGAATTATGTACAAAATCGCTCGCGACAAAGTAAATCATGTTGCTCAATTCAATAATCCCATTTGCCTCACTCACTCACCCCCAAAAATCAATCAATAATTTTTTCCTTTAACTATTTTTTACTCTCGAAATAACGCGAATTCTTGTAGAAGTTACGGGCCTTTTCATTTTTTCATTGCTATTTTTCTTCTTTTTTTTTTGAAATCATCTGTTGAATATTTATATTTTTGAACTTAATACATTGTGCATGACTATTTTCTGCCTTTTTAGGTTTATTCATTTCACTTATTACATTTTAATACAAAACAAACAATAATATTTTTTTGAGATTCAAAGAGTTTTGAAAAAAAACAAAGGAATAATGATGGAGAGGAAAATTATTGGGATTTTCGAGGAGTTACAGTAATCTCCAGTGCAAGTATAACATCTTCCAACACCTCCGAGAGCTTGACAATTGTTCTAAAAATAGATTCGTTTACAGTATGAAATTCCAAAGAGAATAGATACTACTTTATTTTGGCAATTAGAACTTACCATAATTGTGGTGCAGGAAACGACTGGATTATTTAAATCGTTGCACCCTTTTGTTATTTGCTTGACTGAAAAAAAGGTTTTAAAAAATTTGGCCGAACTTCAATGAATTCCTTACATTTTTTCGGGCTTGTTACCGAACATGTGAATTGCATACATTGGTAGACATTTGCTGGACATGCTTGTGTCAAAACATTTAGAATACTATTTTGAACATAGCAAGTTGTTGTATCTCCTTCTGGAATTATAGCGAAAAGAGCCAAGAAAATAGTAGCGAGCCACATTTCTGTTTCGAAATTTTGAAAATAAGCAAAAAAGGATGATTTTGTGGGACCGTTTCCAAGACGCGTTGTTATGCACAGATCAAAAATGTATACGAAATAACAATAAATATGTTTTTTTGCTTCTCTTGGGAGATGAAACATCGTAATAGTATTGGGCAAATAGTCGGAAAGTCATAAAGTTTTGCATACGGTTTTGTTCAGCGTGATGAGAGGAATAAGGAAAAACTAACAGTTTCAGGAAAATTTCAGGTTATTGATTATAAAGTCTAAAAAATCTGAAACTACATCAAAGGCGCACACATTTTAACAGATGGGTCTTGACGCGTTTCACATTTTTATTTTTTTTTTCATTTTTTTTATTTTCCGTTTTTTCTTTTCTTTTTTGTTTGGAGTAGCGGTGTTGCTCGTAGTATCGTTCTATTCTCACTTAAAGAACAAAAATGACCGATGGTGAGTAGTTTTCGTTATATTTTAATTGAATTGCTTGAGTGTTTTTAGCGGAAAATGAGATCGAATTGCAAGATCAACAATTCAAACAAATTGAGAATGAACAAAAGATGTTTCCACTTGTTGCGGATCGATTGCCTTTCGATTTGGTGATATTGGATTATGATGCGGAAACAAGTCCCGATTACTACAACAAGGCTAAAGAATTGGCCAATACTTATGGCGAGATTCGACAAATTCGAGGCGATGGAAACTGTTTCTATCGAGCTGTTTTTGTGGGAATTCTTGAAGTTTGCATGAAAAACGAAGAAAAGGCGAAACAGTTTCTGGAAACTTGCCTTGGCTGGAATGATCGGCTTTTGAAATTGGGATTCCCAGATTGGACGACCAACGACTTCTGTGAAGTGGTGTGTTTGTTGAAAAATATTTGAACCAATTTCGACAAAGTTGTTGCGAAATTTAGCAGAAAGAATTTCTGAATATTTTCTCAATATTTTGACGGCGGATTTCCCAAAAGGGCTTATTTTAAACGGCGAATTTCTGAACTAATAATAAAAATGAAATGGAAATTATCATTTATAAATAGTCACGGCACAGTTCACGGAAAAAATAACATTAAATTTAACACCTATAACGTGTTTTATAATATTTCATTTTCAGTTCACCGATTGGTTCAAAAAAGTGGTCAACAAAGAAACCACTTCCGAAAAAATCTTTGATGATCTCAACGACGACAGTCAATCAAACTATCTTATTATTTTCATGCGGTTAATCACTTCTGGATATTTGAAAGAACATTCCGAAGATTATGCTCCATTCATTGATGATGGCAGAAGTTTAGCTGATTATTGCTCAACAGAAATCGAAGCAATGTGGAAAGATGCAGATCATTTAGGAATAAGTGGTCTCGTTTTGGCAACCGGGTATAATATTCGAATTGAATATATGGATCGAACTGCTGCACCAAATGGTGGATGGCATTATGATATTCCAGCAGATTGTAACGAAACACCAGAAATTAGTCTTCTTTATAGACCAGGACATTATGATATTATTTATCATAAGTGATTATATAAACCTTATTTATTTCTCAAATGTCTTGATTATTTAATACTGTGTTTACTAACCACATCCAATACTAAATACTAATATGTTTTGATGCTAATATCAGTTTTTCAGAAGATTTTTTAGAAGTTAGTTATGGGATATGTGAAAATATCGAATTTAGATGATGATGTTGGTATTAGTATTGTGCAGAAGAAATCGTATAATTCAAAGATTTATTTTTCTGTGATGGTCATTTTTGCGATTATGGGTTTTAGTGAGTTTTTTTCGGGAGGAATTGAAAATCGGCAAATTTCACTGCTGATATTTGAATGTTCACAATTTTGCAGTCAATTTCTGCTTGTTCATCACAATCGGAGTTCGTGAATATGTTCAACAATATCCAATGATTTATTCACTTTGCCTGATGTCTCCAGTGATTTCAACAATTATTATCAAATCAATAAACGGCCCAATTTTAGTCAAGATTCTATCATTTCTAGCACATCTTACTGCAATTTTCTTGTTCTTCACATCAATTGGTTTATCATATGATATCGAATTATTCTATGTTTTTCACTTCACAACATCTCTAAATTGCCTTTATGCATTTTTATATTCAATTCAACCAAAATATCATCTCAATCCCAAAGAAATGGCTATTTTTTCGATTATTTCAAGTATTATAAATGCCTCGTTTGTTCAACTTTTCCTTTCGTTTTATGATTTTCCGTGGATTTCAGCGATTATTGGATCATCTGCCATATTCATATATATTAGTTATAATATTCATTTTTACACAAGTAACTCTTTAAATTGGCTTCAAGGTGTTATAAACATCTTCACTAGATTGCCTTATTGATTAAATGTAGATTAATAACTTGCTGGTTAGAAATAAAGCTTTTATTGATTATTCAGTATGGTTTTTCTTTGAATCTATTGATTGTGGTTTTTACCATTGTTATTTTAAAATTTGGTAAGAAAATGGCTCTAATAAACCAAAAGAAGATACATATAATTTTCAGAAAAATATTTATGTATGATATCGTGTCGAAGATTTGCCTCCTATATTGCCAAGAAAAATTACTATGAGATTATCGGAGTTCCGCGAACTGCTTCGAAAGAGGAAATTAAAGAGGCATTTGTGAGAAAAACGAAAGAATTGCATCCAGATCAATCGAGAAACAAAAAACAAAAAGATAGTAGATTAGGATGGTCGAATGTATCAGAAACTGAAAAGTTTATGCAAGTTAAGGTGAGGTTTTTAACGTTTTGAAAATGTCGTAGATTTTTCATTTAAAAAATACCGATTTTTCAGGAAGCCTACGATGTCCTTCGAAACGATGAAAAACGCAAGGCTTATGATTTTGCATATAGTTCTGAAGGTGGTTTCTTGATGGAAGCATCAAGAAAAACGAGAGAAATGTCGAGTTCGGCGAGAAATCGACAAAGAGCCGAATGGAGTGAGGGAATTATACCGGATATGGGAAAAAGAAAATCGACAAGTACAGTAACTGCACATTTCAGGTGAGATTTTCTAAAAAAAAATTGGAATTGGGATAGTCTTAAATTGATTGGTATTCGCTTGCATACATAAAATAGGTCCCCCGAGTCAGTTTTCAAAGTTAGGGTCCCTCCTTAAAATTTTCCAAAGTTAAACACCTTCCTCACATTTTTAAGCGAATTTTGGTAAATTATCAACAGAAAATAGGCAAAGTTAGGCACCCTTCCTCAGAAAGTGTCCTGACAGCCGTCGGCGAGAAAATCTCGCCAGCTAGCACGCGAGCCGGCAGACGGCCGTCCATTTCTCGCATTTTTGTGGCGAGACCTCGCCAGTTCTCGCTGCTAGCTAGCGCTTGTCTGTTGTTTTTGCAGTTCATAGAGCTTGTTTTGAAAGAATTTATTAAACAAAAAACACTTCATTTATCGGAATCCTGTGGATGTCGAAGTGTGGAGGGTGATGTGTTGTTTTCCAGGCTGCGAAGAGTTGGTTGATGATTGTAGAATCTGAAATGTTCAATCATGTTTAAAACTTCGTTTGAAAAATATAGGGCATTGGGAAATGAGAACACAACGAGCCAAAATTACAAGGTTTTCGTAGAAAGTGAGTCAGTGCTGACAAGCGATTTAGGAGCTTGACTTGACAATGACATGGCAACTACTTATTCCTATCACTATCAATTTTCTAAAAGTAATGATCTTCTAATTTATCAAGCACTGATGGAAAAATACAATCAAATACATTTCTAGATGAGTAACAAACATGAATATAGAATTTTCCATTCGAAGTTCATATAGAATGAGTTCTTTTCTCATGAAATCGATTTGTTCCTACACTAGAGCATGATTTTAAAACTACTGGGACTTAGGAACCAAAGCTCTCATTCAAACCACCTTACCTTACAAATTTTATCAAAAATTTTGTTGTGCTGCTCGTCCATCCCGCCATTTCAGTCGAAAACATCGCTTCAAACATCGAGAGCCCTGTAAAATAGGTTTACACTAATTTACTGAATTAAAAATCATCTGCACTCACCAAAAACACATTTTCATGTCACGAAGGTGCCTGGCGATGTGCACCGTCTCCATTCCAACACTTTGCGACGTTGCTTGCATGTATTCTGTGAAAATTTTCGATGAAAAAGGCATAAAAAGATTTTAGGCCAAAAAATTCGAAAAAAAAAATGAAAAAGGAAATAGACGAGCAAATCTGCTCCAGTCGCAATTTTTTCTGTCCGCTAGCTGGCGGCGAGAAGATGCGCTCGATCCTCCCCTTTTTATGAGAATGCGAGCTGGCGGACAGCCTCTGCTAGCTTTCGACAGCTCGCAACCTCGCGGACGGCTGTCAGGACACTTTCTGAGATTCCCTTCAAAGTCTTGAAAAAAGTTAAGCCCCTCACCCCGATTCTGGGGACCCATTTTATGTATGTTCGCTTGTTGAGCATCTTTTGAGGCAAAAGAATTTTCTATATAACTGTTTTGCCTAGGGACACAGCCCCTAGTTAGTTAAATTTAAATCTATATAAGAAAGATACAATATTTTCAAAATTTTCTCTCTTTTTTATTAGAGTTACATTTGTTCTCCTAATAATATTTTTTCACCGTTTTTTAAATGAATTTTTCTCATTTTTTTCAATCAATTCCAATATTTTTCCAGAAACCCTGAAGATGAATATAATCGAGAAAAACAAAAAAATCGAATGCTCGTTTTTCTTGGTGGAACTGTGATAACTCTTGTTTTGCTCAATATTTTGTATGTTAGGTAAGCTCAGTTATTATTTATATTTTTTCACCAAAGAACAATACAATTTTTCAGGAAACTACACTCGGATAGCTTATCGAATAATAATAAGGAAGCTTAGAATTTTTTATTTCGAATAAAATTTAGAATCAAATAAATTTTCTTGTTAAAATTATTTTTTTTTAAATCCGTATAGCGCGGGAAATTCAATACATTATTATTTTTTTTACAAAAATCTCAAGTACTCAGGCAGTAGAAAACTCCGGAGGGGAACCAGAAAACGCAAAAACTCCGGAGATATCCCAAAGTGGGTACAGAAAATCGAGAGAGCGCCTGTTTTTTCTAGTTTGGCACGCCTTTCTAGTTTGGTTTTGGCGATTCTCCGGAGCAAATCGCTGTCGATCGAACGCGCTCCATCGAATGATGACAATGACTAGTCATTTTTTTTCATTTCATTTTTTTTCGTTTTTCTAATTTTTGCTATTCCTTCAAAAATGCTCAGTTTTCAGAGTGTCTTTGCCTGATTTGATAATTTTCAGACAATTGAATTCGTCTAGAAGCAATGTGCGTCCTACGAAATCGTCATGCATGACATATATGGAAAAAAGTCAACCTGGACTCCATATGGATAAAAGTCAACCTGGACTTGGAATACAATTAGCGATTTTTGCTCCTGGTGAGTGAAGTTTCTTCAACAGAAGTGAATACTAGTTTTATTTATAGATTCAATTGGAATCCCTCGTGCTAGGAGAATTCGAAAGCAGAGGCTCGTTCAATTTTAATTTCTGGAGGATCGCCTTGCAATATTTCCAAAATCGTGAATCACAAGATGTATTCTATTTATGAGGTGAGTCATGAGAAAGAAAATCGATGAACGTTTGTTTTTCGAGTTTTTGAGCTTTGAAAGTTTCCAAATTTCAAGTTTATGACCATTATCACATCATATCTCAAAAAAGTCGTTCACAATTTCAAAGTGAGAAATTACGATTAATAATACTCTTGGAGAATCATCCTTATAAATCTATTATCCTTTCTTAATTTTCAGCATGAAATGGCTTATGGCGTCTCCACACAGTGCTGCAGCTCTCCTCGTTGGCTCAAAATGATAAGAAACGGAAGTTATTGTCAAAAAATTGCCTAAGTCAACACTCAATCTTCATTAGAATGCCAAAGGAATCTTCTGATGCTTATATTCTACTCGTTTGGAGATTGAAACAATCAGAAAATAACTATTTTTCCTGTTTGTTGAAAATAAATATTGATTTTTGAGAGTGAAAGACTAGAATGTATTCGAAAAAAGCAGGCGACAAAAACAAAAAAACTCTGGAGAATCGACAAAAAAGTTCCGGAGAATCGCCAAAGCGTACCGAGAAAAGATCCGGAACCGGGTTTGGAGCCTTTTTAGCGACATTCTCGTTCCATTTCGGCGAAACTCCGGAGTTTTCTACTGCCTGAGTATCCCTTTTTTGTGCCGCTTTTTTTTCGTTTTCTTCATCAAATGAATGAAAAGAACAAGAAAATTGAATTATTCGAAAATGTGTACTTGTCTTGTGCATCCAGCGCCAAAAAAAAATGCATTATTTATTTTTTTGTTGGGGCTCCAAAATTTTCTTTGAAATTTTTTTCCCAGACTAATGGTTTTACCTCAGTCACTTTGACAAAAAATGCTTTTTGAGCAAACTTTACACTTTTTTCTCGTTTTCGTTTGAAAAATATTGAATTTCATTTCTCGTGCCCGCAAAAAAATGAGAAAACGCAATTTTTACACGCCCTTTTCTGTGTTTTGTTAGATGTTTGATGATAACGAATTTTGTTTTGTTTTGTTATGTTTTTCAAAAACAAAAACCGTAATCAAATATTTTTAGAAAATAATATTTGGGGTTTTTTTCTGGAAGTTTGGAGAAATTTACGATTTTTCATCACTGAAACAACTGTTGATCTGTTATCAATCATCAAAATTGTCAGTTTTGTTGATTTTTTGTTTGTTGGAGGTCGGATTACTTTTTTCTTGTTGAAAACTTTTGAGAAGATTCTTGTTTTTTTTATTTCTAGGGATGATCATATTTTCAGAAGCTTGGAAACTTCTATATATATTTTTAATCTTCGGTGATTGAATCTTGTTGATTTTTTCAATTTCCAAATCTAACTCAATAAAAAATATAAATACAGATTTTTTGTCCTAACCTTGAAGTTTCGCAATAATTCTAGTTCGGCCTCCAATTATGACTACTGCAGAAATCAAAAAACAACATTTCCAGTTATTTTTTTTTGTCTAAAAATCCGATAATCTGAAAAGTATCATTTTTCTAAATTTCTCAGATTATAACTATGATCCTAGAGCAATTTTGAGTTTTTCATAATTTCTGAAAAAAATTGAGGAAAAAGAATTGAAATTTCATTTTTCGCGTGATCTGTTTTATTAATTTTTTTTAATTTCTTCTATTTAAAAATTTTTGCCATTTTTCGAAACTACAGCGGATCGAAATGGTTTTTTTTTGGGTATGTTTGGTTAGTTTCTTATCTCAATCTATTTTGAAGGTGATAAGTTGTTTTCTAGAAATAATTTACGTATTTTTATAAAATACTTTCTCGATTTTTTTTTTCAAAATGATCTAGTGAAACTTCTTCTCATAGTCTAGACATCATTTCAATTCTTCCCATTTTATTTTTTCTTGCTTTTCCAAAAGTACTCTAGTTTTTCCCACAAAAAGTAACATTTTGAACTGACTCCAGAAAAAAAAAAAGAATCGAGGAGACAAATCAGCCTCTTGTTCTTCTTTTTCTTTTTTCCTTCTTCTTCTTCTAAACGACCCCAGAAAAAAAAAGAAGAAGAAAACGAGAAGAGTTTCACATTTCCCTCTTTCTGCGTCTCTCATTCTCTCTCTCTCTCGCTCTCATTTTTCGCGCACTACATCTCTTTCTCTCTCTCTTTTTCTCTTGATTTTCCTCACTATTTCATGCAATTCTTTGCAGGCAGAGCAAGTATTTTGGTGTGGTGCACATAAGACTCGTTTCTCTCGCTCTTTTTTGGCTCGACAATTTTTTCCTTGCTTCTTCCATTTTTTGGCGCATTTTTTGTTGTTTGGCGAAGAATTTGTACGGACTGAATGCGTGGTGAAATGGAGGCGGCTGATTTGAGAGTTCCTGATATACCATTGGCTAGTTGTGATGATGATGATTGTCAGTCGATTTGTGATGGAAATAAGAATTTGTCGAGGTTTGTGTTTATTGATTTTCCGTTTTCTTGGAGGAATTGGGAATTAGGGAAAAGAAGTTGCGAAATTAGCGCGGAGCAAACGTTTTGAATAATAAAAAATACCGAAAAATAGGAAAAGAGCGTAGATTCATAATTTGGAAAAACCTAAAGTATCAATTTAGAATTTTCCGGATAATTTTGTGAGACCAAAATTTTTAAATAATTTTTTTGGCCAAAATTTTAGGTAAAATTTGGTTCAAGTAGAAATGATCCTGAAATTACGGGATATAATTTTCTGAAATTCTGAATCTGACAATTTTTAATTTTGTTAGATAATAATTTATTAATCGAATCGTGTTTTTGAGTGCAGAACAATAATTTTTGCAATTTTTTCAGTCTAGATTGTTTCTCATTTTTCGGTCCAAGGCTTTCTAAGAATCTCTTATAAAATCAGCTTTTCCCTCTCAAAAATCGAGAAAAAACGAGTTGCGAAATTCTGGTGAATTAGCATAATTTTGCTCTTTTTTCTCTTTTCTTTTTTTTGCTTTCTGTGTTATTTTTGAGAGTCAAAAAATGTATCTTTTTTCTTTTGTCGGCTCAGAAAAATATCATATTCTCTTCAAACGAAAAAAAAAAAGACATTTTTGAGGAAGGGAATTTCTAATTTGATTAGAGAATGATTGATTTATGGTCAACGAAATGAAATGGGAAATGCAAGAAACATTGAGAAATTTTGGTGCCAAAAAGTAGAGGGTAAAACACTGACAAGTCACACAGGTTTTCAAGGCTCAGCGACTTGACAATTAGGACTTCTAGGCTTATCTATGACTCAAAATCCCCTGATTAAGTAAGTATTAGAATTGGATACCACGATCCTAACGATCGTAATATCATTTTTTCCAAAAAAAAATAGATCACAGCTGCCACAGATGTTAAAATTTTATGGTGTTTTTATCCAAAAACATTTTTTTCGGATTTTTTTCCCATTTACAGCTGTGGCACCTGTTTCTTTCTTCCAATTTTTATTCACAAGACTATTCAGTTTCATATTTTGAATAATCTATCTATAATAATGTTAAAATACTTTGCCAGCTTTTTCAGGTAAAATCAAAAATTCTTCCCACATTTTCAATATTATTTTGACCTTGAAAAAGTGTTGGATATTTAATTGCGGCGACTTTTTGTTGTTTTTATGGGATTTATTTCCGCTGTGAATAGAGAATTGTACGATTTTTTGGAAAAAGGGAAAATAGGGCGCAGATGTTCCCCCTTGAAGAAAATGTCGAACAAAAACCCCTCCAATTTTTTTTCAGAAACTCACCGGAAGACAAGTCGATTACCACAGACGATGAAAGAATGCATGATGAATTTTCTGGCTCACTTGAGGTAACAACTATTCTTTTTCTCCCCAGATTTTTGGTCACTTGATATTTCTAGTCAAGAGTTGTTTTCAGGACTTGGTTGGAAATTTCGACGAAAGAATCGCGGCTTGTTTGAAGGATCACGAGGTGACGACTGCTGATATTGCACCAGTTCAAATTCGAACACAAGAGGAAGTTATGAATGAGAGCCAGTGAGTTGTTTTGAGCTGGAAAATATTAAACTAATCCAGGAAGCCTCAAAAAAGAATTTTGGTACTGTAGTGGTTTGGAGAAGTTCGATGTAAAATAAATTTGGGAAGATTTTTGACGTTGAAAAGTTCACTTGGATATTTTTTCTTTTTAAATTTTGACGGAAAAAATGGAGAGACACTGTAGTTTTTCTGGCGCAAAAGTTTGTAACATTTTGATGTAAAAAATATAACGTTTTTTGCATCTAAATATTCAAGGTTTTGTTGCTGAATTCAAACGTACTGTAACCCTATAGCTGGCTCGAAAAAATCCACGTTGCAATATTTGAACTTGAACTGTTGACACTAAGAATAAATATTCGAATTACGGCGCGAACAAAAGCCACGTGGAATAATTTGACAACCCGAAATCTGCTATTCTTCTCAAAAACTGTAGAAATTTTGCCAAGTGGCAAAGTGATTTTCGAGTTCATATGTTTCAAGTTTCCTCTCCAAACCCCCGAATTTCTGGAAATAACGAAACTAATCTTACTCTTTTTCTTTCTCGTTCTAGTTCTATTTTTTTTCTCATTTTCCTTGCTCATTCTCAAGGCTCCAAACAAAAACAATCCTTTTAAGTCCTCATAACATGAGTCATAAAAAACATCAATCATTTTCCCTGCCGTTTTCTGTTTTCTGTTTTTTGATTTATCTATATATTTTTCAGAACATGGTGGACTTTGACTGGAAATTTTGGTAATATTCAACCATTGGATTTTGCGACAACAACGATTTGTAAGAAAATGGCAGCCGCTTTGGATGTTGATGGAGTTAGTTTTTGTTTTTATTTTGGAATTGACATATTTTTCACTTGATTCATCATAAAAACAAAACATAAAAAATAGCGAAAGCTGGAGGCAAGTGGAAAATTAAAACCACTCTCTCCTCCAAGCTTTTGCCTTTTTCGTCTTTCTCAGCTGTGAGCTCGTCTTTATCGATTTTTTTCCTTTTTCTATTCTTGAGCTCTTCTTTCTTTTTTTTTTCTTCCTACCAACGTATTTTTAATGCGTTTTTTCGGGTCCCCAATTCCATTGGGTTTTATGGTGTCGTTCTCTTTTTTTTTGGAGGATAATGAAATGAGTTTGTTAGGGGAATGAATAAGTATACAGGAAGATGAGCTTTTTGGGGAAGAATTTAATTTTTGAAGATGGATTTTGAATAAAATCAATTCGCCTGATTTTTGTAGGATGTACTGTTGGGTTTCAGAATTCTGTAAATTATTTGGAATTGTTTCTTCTTCCTATTTTTTTATAATGTTCTAAAATTTCTATTTTTTCATGAACTCATTTTTTTTGTCCGAAAACCTACGTGTATTTTGAAAGTTAAAAAAAAGAGAAAAAATTTTTATTTTATAATTTCAAGCCCATATTCAAAATTGATTTTAAAAATCCAAACGAATTGCTTTTTTTCAAAATAAAGACTTTCATTGAAAAAGTCATTTTGATATCTGAAAATATATTCAAATTTTTCGCAGTTCTCTGAAAATCACCCATAATTACTAATTTCTCCTTCCACACTTTTCAGGTTTGCAAAACCCATATTTCTCTCCACTAAACTTCAATTTTTCCAGACTGGCACCAAAAACGAATCGGGTCGAACTATGGACTCATCAGATGATGAGGATTTGTTGAGACAACAAATGGATGTTCATCAAATTGTTGGACATCATTGTTCAACAGATACTGGAGGAGATACGCCACCACAAACTGCTGATCAAGTTATTGAAGAGATTGATGAGATGTTGCAGGTGGGACTTTTTGGGAACTTAAATTAGGTGCAGTTTCAGACTGTGCCATTTAGAATCTTAGATTTAAGAAGAAAAAACACAGATCAAAAATATTCCGAAGTTTTTTTTAACCAAATTTCTCTTAAATTGAGATCTAAATGTTTCTCTCTGAAAATGCAGGATAATTAGAATAAGGTTTCCCTTTTTGTTTCAAGGAAGAGCAAACGAATTAGCCGCTGTTCTCTTTTTCTTCTTCTTCTTCCTTTATTTATTTATTCATGTACATACATATACAAATGTGAGCTACTTAATTCCAAATGTATTATGTTTGTGAAGAAAATGAAAAAAGATGAGAAGAAACAAGAACGAAAATGATGAGAGTCAAAAATATGAAGAAAGATCGGGTACAAAAATGGAACAAGAAGAATATTTTAATTTGAAATTTGCTTTCTGAAAAATATGGGGTTTAGAAAATAATCACAGTTGTATTTGAACTGAAAAATTACGTGTAAAGATTTTTTTTTATTTTTATCTCTTTATTTTTGAAATTTCAGAATTTAAAAAAATCATTTTTTCCTCGAAAATTGAGATCAATAAATCGAATTGTAGAGCTTCTAATAAATCAGGAAAATTTATGTAACTTGGAACAGAATTTTGAAAAAAAGGTCATTAGTCAAAACCCCAAAACTCCGTTTTTTTCCCCAAACCTCAATCGTTTCTTTTTTTAGTCATGCGATTTCACTGGTTCAATGATGACAGATCGAACAATGGAATCAGTAGATTCGATGTATTCATCAATGCGATCTCCATTTCCATCAATTCAAAGTTCAGATGCTGACATCAAACTTCGAAGTGCTCAAGCATTAGTTAGCAATCCTGATAGTAAGTTTTTTTTAACTCTCACACAATCAATCTCGAATTATCCATTTCCCAAATTTAGACAAAAGCTCCTCATTTTCGGGTATAGTTTTATTTCATTTTATTTTGATGAAATTTATGTTGTCTTGTGATCTTTATCTATAAATCACACACTTTCCGAGCATTCTTAGATTTTTTTTAGTTTTGAAGCTTTTGTGCCCCGAAATCACTAATCACACACTAACCATCATATTTTTATATTTATAAGTTGTTCTCAAAATTTTAATTTTGTTTAGATTTGCAAGAATTGTCATATTCAAAATTGGTGCAACTTGGAGCAGAAATGGAACAATTGATTGGTGTTTATAATGAAAGTCTTGTTGAAGAATTAGCACATCGAGATGAATTAGATTATGAGAAGGAAATGAAGAATACGTTTATTTCGCTGCTTTTAGCGATTCAAAATAAGAGGAGGATTTTTAATAATGAAAGGAAGAGAAAAGGGGTTAGTTTGAGGGATTGAAAATAGTATTGGGAGCTTTCGTGTCGGACTAAAGAAATCAGGCAAGGGCCAATTTTTGTAGAAATTTTTTGGTAGTCCAATGTCTGACTGAAAATTCTCCTATTTTTTTTTAATTCCAATTCAAATTTTCCAGGGTCGAATTGATAATTCTCAATTGCCTCAATATGTCACTGCAACAATACCTTTCAATGAAAAACAACCAATCGATAATGCTATGATTGCATCGTTGAATAAAGGTGAGCACTTTTTTTTCTGAAAATTAAAAAAAGAAACTAAAATTAAATTTGAGAATGATTCCTAAATGATCTCGAGAAAACAAACAAATAATGTGAAGTGTGACACTTTAAAAATCGATTAAGTGAAAATGAGAAAAACCTAACATCTGCCAAATATTCACTTGGACCCAAAAAGTGGATCGGGGATTTTTTTCTGAGTTGTGGCAAAAAAAAATTTGAAAAATATTTGATCCAGAACGTTTTAATTCAGAATAATCTGAAAACTTAGTCGAAATTCAAATTTCTTTAAATAAAATTTATAAGTCATCGAAAGAAAGAGTTTTCGTTCCACAAATTATCTCAACTCTGAAATTTCACAATTTTTGCAGTCCTGAAAGCAATTCACGACGACATTCCAACAGTTCCAACATTGCTCACCGATTATATTTTAACATTTGTATGTCCAAAATCTATCAATTGCTAGCTTTTTTCTATTTTCTTCTGTTTTCTCTTTCAAAACCCCGTGCTCCTCTCCCCCTTTAAATACTCACAGTTTTAATGTATATTTCCTTTTCTCTTCTTGTTTCATAATTTTCTTCTTCTCCCTGTGTGATAATTTCTTTCTGTCCCATTCTTCCCGCTTCCCCGATACAAAACTTGTTGCCATTGTTTTTCCCATTTGGCTTTCTGTTTCTAATCCTCTCATTTTACAGCTTTACATAGTATGCCCATTCTTTGCCCAATATTTGAGCTTCTTTCCCGAAAAATCTTTCTTTTCCCCAAAAAATCCCATTTTTTTATTTAAATTTTTTCTTTTGTTCTCGGGTTTCACCTGAAATTATTTTTTTTGTAATTTTTTTCATTGAAAAGAATCTCATTATTTTCGATTGTATGAAAAACGAATTGGTTGATGGCCATTTATCGTAGAAATTATCAGACGTTTTGAAGGTTTTGGTGTGATTTTATGGCGGCAGTCGATTCCTGAAATGTTCTTTTTTGAAAAAAGCGGAGTTGATATTTTTGTGACTTTGATTCGGATGGATTACTCTACCTAGAACTGGAGAGGTACTGTATTTAGCTGAAGAATTCTATACTTTATGGCCAACTGGCAATTTTTCAACAAAAAAATCACAAATTTTCAAAAAATTTCCCATATTTTTCTCACCGATTTCTGTCCGAGCATGCGCATATATTGTGTCCGGAATTTTATCAGGAGGAATTATTGAACTCGATCCCAATTCCAACATCATTAATCCGGTCAATGTAATCATCTCCGCATTATCACTGCATAACCGTAAAGGAACTTGAAAAGTTTCACAATTGTAAAATTTGGCAACTTTTTGAATTGCTGAAATTTCAAAACAGTTCCTCTATAACATGGAAAAATCCTCACCATTGAAAATATATTGATTTGCTGCAACTCCGCCGCCAACAACTAATTGATTCGATGAATTTTGTTCAAAAAACGAATGTAATTTTGATGAAATATGAGCAGCCACAGAATGCTGCAAACTTGCGCAAAAATTCTCCACCGAAAAATCAGAATCTTCCCTCCGTTTCCGAGCCAAATTCAAATATGTTGATTTCAATTGTGAAAACTGCATATCAGCTCCAGAAGTGCTTGGCAAAACAGCAGCATATTTCAAATATCCATCAGTTTCTGCATTTTCAGCCAATTTCTCAATTGCTGCACCAGCATGAATTCCAGAATATTCGGAAGGAATTGAGATTTCTCGAGCAACTTTATCGAGACATTCTCCAGGACTTCCTGATAAACTTTTACCGTATAATTCAAATTCTTCGGCTGATTTTGCGATTGCTATAAGAGCGTGTCCTCCGGATATTAGAAATGTTGAAAATGGGAATTTAATAGTACTTGCATATTCTGATAAATAAATTGATAATGCATGTGCTCGCATATGATGGACTGGAATTAGAGGACGATTTAGATCTCTGAAATTCGGGGAATAAAAACAGCCCGATTTAATATAAGTTAATTTTCGAACCTTGCCAACTGGATAGCTTTTCCTATGCCTTCTTTCAACGCAATAACCAATCCAGGCGTAGATGTTACCGCAATCGCATCCAATTCATTTTTCGAAATCCCCGCATCAAAAATACATTTCTCAATAAGTATTGGAAGATGTTTTCGATGTTGTTCAGCACAAACAATCGGACTAATTCCTCCAATTTCCTGCTGAATCTTTCGATTCGTAAATCTTTCAGCTGCCAAAATTTCTCTTTTAGAATTCAGAATCGCAACCGCTGTGTCATCACAACTCGTCTCAATTCCTAACACAATTTTTTGCCAACATTTTCGTGATAATTTCATCGGTGGCTGAAAAAAACATATATTTCTTATCAGCAAAAAAAACGACCCCATAAAACGATTATCATTTTTTTTATTTTGAGAAAAAGAAAGAAAAATGGCAACGGAGATTCCGACAGATTTTTTGAAAAACGAAGAAAATCGTCTGAATTCTTTGCGATTTGATGAAGAAAATGGAAAATTGGAAGTTTTGGATCAATTATTATTACCTCATGAATTCAAATATATTCCAGTAAATGGAGTCAATGACGCTTATGAAGTTATTAAAACTATGAAGGTAAATGATTTTTAAAAACATTTTCCAAATTCGAATTTTCAAAAACACATTTTAAACGTCTATTTTTTCTATGTGACCCTAAATTTTTCGAAAGCTATTTATTTTGAAATTGTCAGTTTCTTTCTCATTTCCAATTTTTGTATAGGTTCGCGGAGCCCCATTGATTGCCACAGTTGGATGTCTTGGACTCTACATCGAGATTCAACAATCTTCCGATTCTAATATTTCTTGGATATCCGGAAAAATCAATTATTTAATTTCTTCTCGTCCAACTGCTGTTGATCTTCGAAATGCTCTTCAATCACTTCTTCCTTTGGTTCAAGAAAATAAGTTGGACGAAATCAAGAAAAGACTTCTTGATGTTTATCACAAAGAAAAACAAGAGAATCGAAGATTGGTTTGGAATGGATATCAAGAACTGATCACCGCGTTTCCAAAAAAACAGAAATTGACAATTATGACAATTTGTAATACTGGAAGTTTGGCAACTTGTTCATGGGGAACTGCGTTGGGTAAGATTTGTGGGAAAATTCAGATATTTTTGAAATTGAATCATACAATTACAATTTCTGAGTACAATTTCCCTCGTTTTATTAAAAATTCAAAATTTCAGGAGTAATCCGAGCTCTTCACTCTGAAAATCGTCTCGAAATAGTCTATGCTCTCGAAACTCGTCCTTATAATCAAGGAGTTCGTCTAACTGCCGCTGAACTTCTTCATGGAAATGTTCCATTCAAATTAATCACTGATTCAATGGCAGCTTCTGTTATGAAATCAAAAAATGTTGATGCGGTTTTAACTGGAGCTGATAATGTTGCACTAAATGGAGATACAGCCAATAAAATTGGAACTTATATGTTGGCTGTGTTAGCTAATTATCATGCAATCAATTTTTATCCAGTAGTGAGTTTTTCATATAATATTTAAATCTAGTTTTAGAACTTGCAGGTTCCTCTGACTTCAATAAATCAAAAAATCGAAACTGGTGAGGAAATTGTGATTGAAGAACGGCCAGCGATTGAGATGCTCACAATAAACGGTATTCAATTTGTTCTTTAAAATATTTCACTAGTTTTTTAGGCACAAACATCGGATCTCTCAATACTCCCGTTTGGAATCCCGCATTTGATGTGACACCAGCTAATTTAATAACCAAAATAATAACAGATTTTGGAAATTTCAAACCATCAGAGCTCAAAAATGCACTAAAATCAGATCTTTATTAAAACCATAAATAATTTGAAATGAAAAACTTGGATTTTTTGTTGAAAATCACCACGAAAGGAAAATACGTAGGCAGAAGCCAGAAAAAACGAGAAATGAAATAAATTAACAAATTCGAGAGCTGAAACCGAATGTTCGTGCAATGCTTGTAAGATAATAACGATCGAGGCCAGTTTGAGTCTCATCGGCTAAATGAACAGGAACATCTTTAGCTTGGATGGTGAAATCAGTGGCGGATCCCTGAAAAAATGTTTGCTTTTCGGATATTTTCCAATAATTTAAGATTCTTCATTTTCATTGCGAAAATTTACTTTTTAATTTTTTTTTTTGAGAGATTTGTTTGAAAATAGAAACTTGAAATCAAGTTTTTTCGCGCGAAATTAAGTTCTAAATATTTTGATTAGATTGAACTTTGTTTGCCCGAATTTTGAACTCGGAACAATGTGATAAAAAAGAACTAATTAAATTAATTCGACTAATTTCCCTCGTCATGTTTCTCAACTATAAAAATCAACTTACATTGTCTTTAAGAATAAAATGAATGGTCGCATGATGATCATTTGGGTATTTTTTCAGTCTCCATTTTGTAATAATCTCTTTATTTGGCTCGATTTTAACAAAACTTCCACTAACATTTCCCCCAAACAGCGAGAATTTTCCATTTTCTTTGAAATCCCATTCATTAATCGCGTTATTAGTCCACGATCGAACATAATTTTGTTCCGAGATTGCTTCGAAAACACGATCTGGGGTAGCTTTATAGCTGTCGGCAATTGAGATCTCCTTGACGTCGAAAATTTCGTTTCCAGAAGTAGAAGCATCTTTCTCGGCGACAACAGTGTTTTGGAATTGACGTTTATCAACCATTGTGGTTTTTCCTTTGGTGACCACTTGTGGTTTAACTTTGTCAGTGGGCAGAATAAGTCCTTTGCTGAATTCTTCTTTGAGTTCACGGATGTATAATCCAACAGTTTCTTGAATTCGCTTGACGAAAGCTTTATTCAAAACTTGACGAACTTGATTAGCAAGAACACCGTGTTGATTTGAGGTGATGAAAGAATTAACATCAACCTCATCCGCATCATTTTCATCACTCAAATTTGGAATATCGAATTTTCCCTTGTATTCATCTTGAGTTCCAGAAATATTAGCAGTGAAATTACCTTCGATAACCCATTCGTAAAGGAAAATTAATTTTGCTTTTCGGTTATTTGCAGTTGCCTCGCCTTCAATCTTCTTGATTTCATCGATAGTAACTGTTATTGGACCATCCTAAAAAAAAGATAAACTAAAATAAATTCTTAGTTGATAAAGAAAGTTACCTCAGCAACAAGACCATTGAGCAATTCACGAAGTCGATTTGTTGACCAAGGAGTCGCGTTTTTCTCCGACCAATGCCAGTTGTTCACATTTGTTGCATCGGCACGTTCTTCAACAATCCAACGTGGATCTCCTTCTCCCCACTTTGCCATTTTCAAATCAAATTTCGTCGATTTCTTTCTGCTTCAAGATAAAGAAAGACTCGACTCGCCGTCAAAATGGAATTTTTTTCTCGAATTTTCTGGTATCCTCGGTCGTCGTTTCCTAGGCCATTAGCAATAGGGCGCGTTTACAACATATTCATTTTATTTTCTTTTTTTTCACGTTTTTTCGGTTTTTTCTTGTTTGCACCTCAGCCTGAGCCTGAGATCCCCAGTAGCAAGTCAACTGGATATTTTTTCAGATGATAATTAAAAGATTTGCTTCACAATTCGCTGGTGTTCGAGATGCTGCAAAATATATACCACGACGTTCACTTCTTTATGTTCCAGCAAGCAATCAGAAAATGCTTGATAAAATTCCGCAAATGATATCAGATTCTGTGGTTTTGGAATTGGAAGATGGTGTAGCTCTAACAGCAAAAGCAGATGCGAGAAAGAATGCAACGCAAGCTCTCAACAAACTTCCATTCCATACATTATCTTGTCAGGAACTCGGACTTCGTGTAAATTCAGTGAGCAGTGGATTGTTAGAAGACGATATTAAAGAAGTTTCGAAAGCTGAAAAACTTCCACAAGCATTTATGGTTCCAAAAGTCGATTCTCCTGAAGATCTTGCCTCAATCTACAGTATTTTCAAGCAATATTATGGAGAAGATCGAATTACGAACACTTCAACAAGATTTGTTATCTGGATAGAATCAGCTCGTGCACTTCTCGACATGCCAAGAATTGTCTCATCAGCTCTGAATTTACACAGACAATCTGGATTTTTCAAATTAGATGCAGTTGTTTTTGGATCAGATGATTATTGTGCAGATATTGGAGCAACACGAACATCACATGGAACGGAAACATTATTTGCTAGACAAAAATTTGTGGCAGTTTGTAAAGCTTTTCAATTGCAAGCCATTGATAGCGTTTATATTGATATCAAAGATTTGGGTGGTTTGAAACGACAATGTGATGAAGGTTAGTTTTATATTTTGAAAATCAATTGGGCGAGTCAAATAAAAAATAATACTCACTTACTTTGATAACATTTGGAGCTTATAAATTTCTGAAATACTTGCGTTTAATTCCGATTTTTTATAATATTTTTTTAAAAATTAAATGTATTTGTTTTCAGGAAAAAACATTTTCAAATTCATTTTTTCGCAGGTCGACTTTGGGGTTTCACTGGAAAACAAGTGATTCATCCAAGTCAAGTTCCAACAGTTCACGAGCAATTTTTGCCGCCAACTGATAGAATTCAATGGGCGCAGGAATTGGTGCATGCTTATTCGGAACATGAATCTCTTGGAAAAGGCGCTTTCCAGTTTCGCGGACAAATGATTGATCGCCCATTACTTTTACAAGCTCTCAATATAATTCAGTTAGTTGAACGAGTTACAGCTCCAAATCAAGGATCCTTGTGAGTTTTGCTCATTTCTAATGTTATATTTTGTAGAAATAGACTGCCATATATATTTTTAATAAAACGTGTACTTTATTTATCATTTTCTATTTTTTTTTTAATTTCATTTATTTAAAAATATTCAAATCGCAGATCGATATAAAGTACGAACTATAGGTTTTCTGGGCCATAATTTATTGAGATAATCTGGATGTTGCAAAATCATAAACACAGTCGCTGGAATTGGAGTGGAAATAAAAATAGAATGACTAATTATAGTTGCCAGCCAATGAAGTATTTCGAACTCAACAATTTGAGGAAAGAAAAAGTCTAGAACCCATAAAAGTGGATAGACTCCAATTGTTATAATTTTGATTGTTGCTTGGATAACTGAATCGAACAATACTTTTTTTCTGATAATTCTTCTGCATTTTACTCATTTGAGATTGTTGAGATCGAACAGTTTGGAAGATTTTGAAAAATAGGAAAATATAATTCTGAAAAATAATCGTGATGACTGTATTCAAACACAGTAAGTAATTTTCTACTCTAAATCTTAAGGCCTCAAACTTCTAAACGATTTCTGGTGGATCAAAAATACTTCTATCAAAATCTCGTTTTTCGCTTTTATTTGATCGATTTTAATGCCACCCCTAAGATCATGTCAGCTCTCAAAAAAATTCCGGAAAATTTTAGGGTAATAAATTCTATTCGGTGATAAAATAATCTTACAAAAATCACAGAAAATAAAACGACAGAAGCAATGCAAACTGATATCATAAAAATCAGTGGACTTGTGACTATGAAAATTCCCGGCAAATACATAACATTCAAATAATTCGGATAATTCTGAATCATAAATTTTTCAACATTTCCATTTGTCGATACAACAAATATTGCCAAAACCATAAATGATGCACAAAATGAAGAAATTAAAGCGAAATAACATTTATAATTTGATTTTTTCTCGATATAATAAGTTTCAGCAATTTTCAGACGAATAATAAGGGAATTAAAGAGTGAAACTACAAATATTAAAAATAATATGTACCAAATCGAAGCCATTTCAACAGTTGAAACATAATTGTTCAATAGTCCGAATGAAATAAATGCTGGAAATGGAAGTAATTCGATGGAACATTGAAAAGTTCCCCAAAATGATTGACATAAAAAAACAAATAATTGTGAAATAATCACATTCTTTCTATATGATTTATCTTCTTTTTTCGAATAAAAAATCAACATATGAAATCCAAAACTATTCACAATTATTGATAAAAAAACAATAAATATTGAAGATTCGACAAGATATTTCACTTCAATATGTTCGAGTCGATAAATTGAAACATTCATTGATAAATTATTCGAACGTCTATACAAACAATAATGTTTTTTCGAAGATTTCCAGGAAAAATGTTCAAAGTTTTTGAATGTCACTAACTTCAGCTGCTTTTTGAAGTTTTGATTTCAAGAATGATCTATTAATTGTTGTTTTTTGTTTCTTCGATAATAACATGGTTTTCAGAAAACCCTAATTAACAGTTTGGGTGGTGTTTTTAATCTATGGAATCCCACATCAAACGTGTTCTGTTGTAAATGTTTCAGAACAGATAGAAATATCAAAAATGAGTACTTTAAAAACAAACGGGAAGTGATGTAACAAGGTTTCAGCTGCTACAAAATTCCAAATTTGATTCGGTGTGAAATGTTTGAATTCTAATTTCATTTATCGATTAATTCATAAATTTTTAATAATTGATTTCATGAAAATGTTTTATAAGAAATGAGAAAACAAAATCAATTAAAAAAAAATAAAAACGTGTTCCACTTTTTTCAAAAAACCCACTGAATACCCTTTTTCAAAAATCTTGTCATTTCTTATCCAAGTTCAAAACCAAACCGATTTCTCATATTTTTCTATCAAAAATAAAACGAAAATGTCTTCTATTAGAGCGATTGAAACAGAATTGCCTAAATTGGATATCGATGAATTGATTATCAAAGTTTTGTCAGTTGGAAAACCTGAAAAATCGTTGACAAGAACTATTAAAGAGCAAGACTTGATTGCACTTTGCACATTGGCCAGGTAAAGTTTGAAAGTAAAGAGAAAACTAACCATATGAAACGGTACTGTACCCTTGAAGTGTTACTGTATTTTTCTCTGGAGTTTTAATATGCTCAATCAATTTTACGGTTAGAATTCATTAGAGAAAGTTTAAAGGTCCCGTAACGTCGCAAGATTCAGTGATCTTAAACACTTCTCTATGCTTTTTTATGTTGATTGAAGTCGAACAAAAATTTTTTCTGATTCACCATGAAAAAAAGGACCAAAAGTAACACATTAAAAAATCAGTCTAAAAATGTTGGGTCCACGGCCGAGAAAACCAAATGAGATCGAACAAACGCGCGCTGCTGATAACCGAAAAAATATTTTCTTTTCGCGAAATTTTTTCTATTGGTTTTTGGCGTTTTTCGCAGTTATTTCGATAGGAATGAATGGAATGAACCTGGAAATAGAATGGACAAGGAAATTTAATCGAAAAACAAAAAAAGTCTTGAAAATCGAGCAAAAATGACAGAAAACAGAGCAAACAACGTTTTTTCAGATTTGCAACGCAGTTTTTCAAGTTTTTCTTCCTCAAACCTTGATATTATCCAGATGTACAGTGCTCATTTTAAAGAGGAGAAAATTCTCAACAAGAGGTTATGAGTTTTTGGTTGGAAATTGTCGATTTCACAAGGCACAGCTGGTTGAAGAAATGTTCGAGATCAAACACACATTCTCAAAACGTGACGCGAAATTCTTGTTCTGGCTCGGATTTGATGAATTCTTGGTTTTATTCAATGGTTGATACATCATTAGAACCAGAATTTTATGGCGATTCTTCTGATATATGACAATCATAGTGAAAGAATAGATTTTGATGATTTCCACTCGCTTGCGAAAAATACGAAAATTTCGATAAATTTTTCATTGATTTTAGCGATTTGAGCTTGACTTTTTTCAATTTTTTCTTTCGATTTCTCAGAGCAGTATACTCAAAAGTCATTTAGATATTTTACCATGAGATATCACTCGATTCAGTAGAATTATTCCGATAATTCTTTACAAAATTTTGAATTTTCTCAAATTCGCTCGTTTTCTGATCCGTTCATACGTTGAACTCATTTCATGTTTTCGGAAAAGAAGAAAACTGAATGAAATTGAGCATTTGTGATGTTTATTTTCTCAAATGTTGAAAAAAGTCAAGCTCAAATCGCTAAAATCAATGAAAAATTTATCGAAATTTTCGTATTTTTCGCAAGCGAGTGGAAATCATCAAAATCTATTCTTTCACTATGATTGTCATATATCAGAAGAATCGCCATAAAATTCTGGTTCTAATGATGTATCAACCATTGAATAAAACCAAGAATTCATCAAATCCGAGCCAGAACAAGAATTTCGCGTCACGTTTTGAGAATGTGTGTTTGATCTCGAACATTTCTTCAACCAGCTGTGCCTTGTGAAATCGACAATTTCCAACCAAAAACTCATAACCTCTTGTTGAGAATTTTCTCCTCTTTAAAATGAGCACTGTACATCTGGATAATATCAAGGTTTGAGGAAGAAAAACTTGAAAAACTGCGTTGCAAATCTGAAAAAACGTTGTTTGCTCTGTTTTCTGTCATTTTTGCTCGATTTTCAAGACTTTTTTTGTTTTTCGATTAAATTTCCTTGTCCATTCTATTTCCAGGTTCATTCCATTCATTCCTATCGAAATAACTGCGAAAAACGCCAAAAACCAATAGAAAAAATTTCGCGAAAAGAAAATATTTTTTCGGTTATCAGCAGCGCGCGTTTGTTCGATCTCATTTGGTTTTCTCGGCCGTGGACCCAACATTTTTAGACTGATTTTTTAATGTGTTACTTTTGGTCCTTTTTTTTCATGGTGAATCAGAAAAAAATTTTTTTCGACTTCAATCAACATAAAAAAGCATAGAGAAGTGTTTAAGATCACTGAATCTTGCGACGTTACGGGACCTTTAAATATTAAATCAATTCAGTTTGAAATTCTACACTTTTCAGAACAATATTTCTGCAACAATCAGTTTTCATTGAAGTCACCGCTCCAATAAAAATTTGCGGAGATGTTCATGGTCAATATTCTGATGTTCTCCGTCTATTTTCAATTACCGGGTTTCCACCACAACACAATTATCTTTTCCTTGGTGATTATGTTGATCGCGGACATCAAAACATCGAAGTTATCACCCTGTTTTTCTGCTATAAAATAAAATATCCGGAGAACTTTTTCTTACTTCGTGGAAATCATGAATGTCCATCGATTAATCGTGTTTATGGATTTTTCGAAGAATGTAATCGAAGATATTCGAGTACAAGATTATGGTTGGCATTTCAAGAAACATTTTCAGCTATGCCTTTTAGTGGTTTGGTTTCGGAAAGAATTTTATGTATGCATGGCGGGCTATCACCAAAGTTAACAAGTTTGTCGATGTTGAGAGATTTATCAAGAACTATGGATCCACCAAGTCCATCGTTACATCTTGATTTACTTTGGAGTGATCCAGATAACACGATCTCTGTAAGCAAATTTGAATGAGTTCATACTCCCATCAATCTCATTTTTTTCTAGGGTTGGGCTCCAAATCTCCGCGGAGTATCCTATGTTTTTGGCCCCTCAATAGTCAATAAAATGTGTGAGCAACTCGACATTGATCTAATCGCCAGAGCTCATCAAGTTGTCCAAGATGGTTATGAATTTTTCGCGCAGAAAAAGTTGGTCACCATCTTCTCAGCTCCACATTATTGTGGACAATTTGACAATTCGGCAGCCGTGATGAGTGTTGACGAAAATTTGATGTGCACTTTCCAAATTCTTCGATCGGTCATTAGAAAACCAAAATCAGCGCTTTGAAAAAAAACAATAAAACTTTTATTTTTCAAGTCAAAGTTCACAAGAAATTTCGAAACCAAATACATATTTTCTCAGGAGGAGTCATAGTTTTTCTCTCATTTTCATTTTCCCTACAATATTTGCGTTCCAAAAAATATATTTGCGCACTCCAATATTTTTAGCTCCACCCAATAGAAAACCACTATAAAACTACGGTCATTTTACGAGTGGATCATCGAAAAACCACACTTCGACAATGCAATTCTTCAGTGTTCTTCTCGCTTTGGCTCTTCTCTCATGTGCCAACGCTTATTATGTAAGTTTCTTTTCTAAGAACTCAAATTTTGAACAAAATTATTTTCAGCTTTACTATTATTATCCAAACTCGAACTCGAACTACAATACTGGAACAACTTATTACTATTATCCAAATAATAACAACAACAACAACGGACAAACATATTATTACGATAACGGTAAGATTCGATCTTTGAAAAATCTGGAAAACTAAAATTATCAATTTTAGGATATTCAGGAAACACTGGAACAACTTACTACTATTATCCAAACAATTACAACAGTGGATACAACTACAACACCAGTCCATACACCACATATTATTACACTTACGGACGTAAATAAATTCGAAACTTGTATTTTTTCGAAATAAATTCATTCTCAGGATCATTTTGTTATGAAAAGCAATTCTGTGAAAATTGAAGATTTCAGTTGAAAAAAATTTGAAAATAGAAACTAGCTGACCTTTCGAACCTCATTGTCTGGATAAATGTTTTTTGGGTCAGAAGTTCTATAACTCAACTCTTGTTTAAAAAAACGTGACCTAAAAATCTGCGTTTCAAGTTGAACTACAAAAGTCAATATTTTTAGATTTATTTCAAAGTTTGGCTATCAAAAAATGAGTTTGTCAGAACATTTCTAAATCATCTACGAAATAAAATTTGCAGTGTAAAACTTGAAGTTTTCTTAGAGAATCAATGTTTTCAATTATCTGAATAGTAGATGTTCAAATGGAAATGAAATGTGAATTTATCTAACTTTTGCTTAATTTTTCTCAAATAGGATTACTGTATCTAATAAACAAACAAGTTGAAATCTTTTGAAATCTTACTTTCAACAAATTTAGATTATTAGAATTTGTTTCAAAAAAGTTCAAGACAAGTTATAAAACAAATTTTATCTTCTCATTTTTTTTCAGAGTACGACTCCTTTTTGAACAACGTGTGAAGTTCCACGAAATTTTGATTTTGATCATATTTGTAAATCAAATTCAATATCAAAATGATCCTGAGAATTCTTTTATTTTGTTGTTTCGACAAAAATATACAAGATTCAAATTTATTTACGTCCGTAAGTGTAATAATAAGTTGTGTATGGATTGGTGTTGTAGTTGTAGTTGTATCCATTGTTATTATTGTTTGGGTAGTAGTAATATGTTGTTCCAGTATTTCCTGAATATCCTGAAATTAATAATATAAAACTTTTACAAATATTTAAGAGGGAAGTATTACCGTTGTTGTAGTTATTTGGATAATAGTAGTATGTTGATCCAGAGTTGTAGTTCGAGTTCGAATATGAGTTTGGATAATAATAATACAACTAAAAATGTTTTTGCTTTTTTTTTAAATTCACATCAGACCTAGAAAACTTACATAATATGCGTTAGCACATGAAAGAAGAGCCAAAGCTAAGAGAACACTGAAGAATTGCATTTTCGATGTTTTCAAATTTTTCGGATAAGGTACGTGGGAAAATGACCGTGGTTTTATAGAGATTTCAGTTTGGGTGGAGCAAAATTCGGTTGGAGTGGGTAAATATTTTATTTTTTCTGTTGGAACGCAAATATTGTAGATTAGGGTTAGAACTGATCTTGAGGGGAGAGAAAACGAAAAAAAAATGATGATTTTTTCGACCCTAAGAGAGGAGAGTTTTTCTGTTGTGGACTTTTGGTTTTGATCAGTTGAAAATTTTTCGAACAGACAAGGTAGATTTTTTGTGGACGGGGAAATTGAGTTAGATTCCATAGAGAAGAACGAATTGATATCCTAGTCTCAGAATATGTTTTGTTGAAAAAATACAGTAGCGGCAAAAAAGAAATGCACTAACTGTTTTTGATGGATAAAGTCACTAAAACAGCCTGAAATTGTTGGAAACTTTTCTAGGGTTATTTTTTACGCTGATTCACACTATTTCAATCATTCAGATGTATTTGGCATAACTTCTGAAGGTTGTATTGGACCAAAATCGAAAATCCGATTTTTTCAGATTTTCAACTTTTGGGAAATTTCACTTGGGACTGTCTTAAAATGGTGATATTTGGGTGGTAATTGATTTTTATTCACACTATACCATCCCAACACTTGATTTGACTTCATATGTTGAAGATCCAATCATGAAAAATAATGTTAGATGTTGTCGATTCAGCGATGTCTGAAATCGAGAAATCTGAAGGTTTTGACATGATTAATCATATTTATCGTGTGATTTTCGACGAAAATACTTTTTTCATCCAATTTATCAATTTTCTACCAAAACTGAACATTTTTATCAAGTTTGGGGCCATTCCGATCTTCATCGTTGGTCCGATGTTGTCGTAGATCTTGATTTCACGGCCTCCAACAACTTCGGATGAGGTTTAATAGTGTTATTTTTAAAGTTTAGAGGTCCCTCTATTGACCTAATATGGTTTTGAAAATCAAAATTAGCGAGATCAACAATGCCGGACCACATAAGACGAAATTAGCCCAATCAATGAAAAAATAGTGTAAAAACCATTGAAAAACTGAAAATGTTCATTTTCAGCCTGGTAAGTCTCGAAGAGGGCAAGTTTGTGGATTGAAACAGATCAGATCATGTATCTGAGTCCTTTGAGTGTGAGTTTAAGCGATAAAAACTATGTTTTGATGTTCAGGGTGTTACTGAAATCAAGATCTACGACAACATCGGACCAACGATGAAGATCGGAATGGCCCCAAACTTGATAAAAATGTTCAGTTTTGGTAGAAAATTGATAAATTGGATGAAAAAAGTATTTTCGTCGAAAATCACACGATAAATATGATTAATCATGTCAAAACCTTCAGATTTCTCGATTTCAGACATCGCTGAATCGACAACATCTAACATTATTTTTCATGATTGGATCTTCAACATATGAAGTCAAATCAAGTGTTGGGATGGTATAGTGTGAATAAAAATCAATTACCACCCAAATATCACCATTTTAAGACAGTCCCAAGTGAAATTTCCCAAAAGTTGAAAATCTGAAAAAATCGGATTTTCGATTTTGGTCCAATACAACCTTCAGAAGTTATGCCAAATACATCTGAATGATTGAAATAGTGTGAATCAGCGTAAAAAATAACCCTAGAAAAGTTTCCAACAATTTCAGACTGTTTTAGTGACTTTATCCATCAAAAACAGTTAGTGCATTTCTTTTTTGCCGCTACTGTATGAAGATTTACATGACATTTCCAGTTTCACTTGTCTTAATATCATCATTCCATAAAAACAGCAAAGGTTCATAGCTGAATTCTTGTTTACATTGGGAATATATATTTTTCAGATTCGTCAATTTTTCCAGCTGCCAACGAGTACTTTGAGCACCAAAATATTCGAGATCTTAGATTTTCTAAAAATCTGCCTTTTTAAATAATTATTTTTGAAACGTATTTTCTTCAAGTTATACATAGTTTAAAAGTTTAACGGCTTTTTACAGAATTGTGATCCAAAATTGATCATTTTTGCCACCAAAAAACCACGTGTCAAAACTTATTCTTTAGATACATAATTCTCAGCTAATTTGAAGTGAGTGTGGGTTGACTACTGTTGTTTGTCTCCCTAAATATTAGTACATTTTTCTTCAGCAAAAATAACAAAAGGTGCAAAAATGTGTGTTTTCTTTGGAGATAATTACATTTTTTTGGTTCTCGAGCTCGATCGAGAAAATTCATCCGGAAAATTTCTCTGAACTTCCGTGTTTTTTTTTGAACTAACTGGTGGGTGTCAACTTCATGCTTGAATGGATTTTCGGATTTTTTTTTCAAAAAAAAATCAAAAAGTTTTTCATTTTTTAAGTTCTGTGATCTTTTTTCCGAAAAAAAATCCAAAAATTGTTTGTGTCGAAGAACACTGATAATAATCAAAAAAAGACCATTTGTCAACAAAAATCTCTTTTTTTTTCGGAAAAAACCTGAGCTTTTTTTTGCCATTGGACAAAGTGTTTACCGATGAGTAAATTTGTGTTTTTTTTTCTGAGAAAAAAAGGAGAAGAAGTGGATTTTTTTGACGACAAGTGGTTAGAATTCTGGCTTGAGATCGAGATCTTCACAATACTTTTTTGGGCTCCAAGAAAAATATCCGGATACAAATATTTTTTTCGATACAAAAAATTTTGATTAATTTTTTTTCTTATTAAAATTGAGAGACCACTTTTCTTCGGCGCTCGAATGAATTTTTTATTTTCTCGCGCAGTTTTTTTTAGATTCGAGTCTTAGAATTTCAATTTATTTTCGGCCTGTGATGTCAGATTTTGAAAATTTGTTGGTATAAATATGACTTTTCCGAGCAAATGTTTCAGATTCTTTTTTTTTTTTTGAAAAAAAAACTAGAAAATCTCAAAGACCTTTTTCTGGATTCTTCTCAATAGAATTATTTTCCACCGGAAATATTTAATTAAAATTCAATTCTGTCGCCAAACTTCAGACAAATTTCGAAATCTTCACAAAACTTGAGCAAATATTTTTGCGGTAAGCTTTTGAACTATTTTTTGTGACTCATAGTAAATCTGCCGTTTTTCGTTTTCTTTATACTTTTTTTTTGTCTGCGGGTAGTAGTAAAGGTCAAACAAAAAATGAGTGAATTTTTTATTTTTTGTGCAAATACACAGAATGGACTACAAATCAGACTTGAGACACGGAAAAAAGTTGGAAATTTAAGAAAAAAAAGACATTTGTAAATTATTCAAGAGGGCTTCAGGCAAATCTGAAAATAAATAGTCTTTTGAAGATTGAGACCTCTCTCTTAAACCATAAAGTCAAATGTTGAACCAATATCTCGTCATATTTTTTTGAATTTCCGGTGGTATTTGAAACAGCTCAAGTTCACCTCGAAAAATTTTCTTTCTCAATTTTTCTCTTTGAATCCTTATCCGCCATTTTTTTTCAAAACCAAAGATCTCAAATTTTCTAGGTAACAAAAAAAATGCTTCACAAAATTCTCACATTTCTGCTCATTCTTGCCAGCGCATCCGCCTATTATGTGAGTGAAAATCTCTATTAATTTTCTAGATTCAATTTTTTCTCCTGAATTTTCAGTTATCCTACATGCCACGTGGCGGTGAAAACGAGGGATACAGCGCCTATTATTACGCAGATTTGGGACGATCAAATTTGCAACCGGAAAATGCGCCAATCGATCCAGGTATTTTCAAAACTTTTTTCTTGAAAATAAAATGGCTATGTGAAAATGTTCCAGATCGAACAAATTTCTACTATTCACCAAATAGTGAATCATACAACACGGTTAATCATCAATACACATTTGGAAAATAATGAACTTCAATGAGGCTGAATCAGTTGAAAAATAAACAGTTTTGTGATAACACTTTCATTTATCTTAATACGTTTTTCAAAAACGAGAAATCTAAATTGCCACGTCATAGTTCACGCCTAGTTATCAATTGGAACAACTCGTTGAACAGTATTCACTTGACTCGAAGATTTCATAGATTGATCCGATTTTTTGATCAACTTTCTTGTAAATATCATCATGATTAACCCGTCAAAAGCAAAAAATATCGCCCAGGCAACAGATCCGGAGAAAAATTGCCAAGCCATAGAATCGTTCAGACCTCTGAAGTTTTGTTGTTTTTTTCCGGAAACTCAAAATTCATAAAAAAACATACTGCAACTTGAAAGTGATGAAAAAGTTCAAAACCCCAACAAAATCTTGAAATGATATTTGAATCAGAAGGCATAAATTTTTGCGTAATCTTTTCTTGTTTTCTCGACGTTTTTCTTGATATAACTTGTATAGTTTAGTAAAGCATAAACCATTGAAAATGACTATGAAAATATAGCAAATTTCATAACTGTAGAGAAGATAAGAATCGTTGAAACATAAATTATTATCATAATTGTAAAATAAATATAATTTGTTGAATTCAAAAACACAATTATTCTTGGAAAATATTAAAAGTTGATAAATTGTGATAATTGTTGTAATGATTATTATCGAAATTATGAAATATGCACTTTTCTTTAAATTAAAGTAAAAATCATATTTTTTCGGGAAATAAATTGCGCCAAATCGATTGAACGCAACAAATATGTTGAAAATATTGACGCAAACTGTCAAATTGACACCAAACATTATAATAATTGTATCAAACGAAGAACCAAGTGCAGATTCATTACTAAAATACAAATGAACACAGGCTCTACCAAACTAGAAAAAAATGGACTCACTATAAAACACTCAAAAATATTATCGAAACCCCTGTAAAAATACTGAACATATTCACAAAAGCTTTCGCTACACATATTAAATTGAACGAAGAATTCTGAGACTTTTTGTTGAGTAAAACACGTATAACTTCAAAATTTGTATAATTTCCAAATATAAAGACCTGAAATTCAAAGTTCATCTAAACAATTTCTTTTTGAAACTCACCACAAACAAAATAAAACAAGCCAGACAAGATGTGTTATTCATGTTCTTAATAGAATGAACTTTTTTAGGTCTTTGAGAAAATTTTCCAGTCGAGTACTTCCCATAGTTATAAAGAAGTCCAAGTACAAAATACCGAACTTTAATTTGACGTCGAAAGTTTTTATTTCAGAGTAACTGTTTTTCAAAAATTTGTTAGCAGTTGACTTGAAAACATTTATACAAACAGAGTTCACGTCATTATTATAGTGCCACTATTTGAACAGATTCACCAAAGTAGCATAACAATCTGGTTACAGTGAATATTGGATATCAAAAACATTCATCTACAGCGTTTTGAAGAATTGTACAAGAATGGATATTTAGCCTCAACACGATGTACTTAGTGCTTTAAAAAATCCAATGTGTTTTTTTTAATAACAAGGAACTAAATCTGGCCAATTTACATTAAAAACCTTTATAATCATTTTTATCCAGGTTTGCTTCATAAAATGCTTACAATTCGAATTTCACGGTTTTTCAGAAACTTGTTCCGGAAGTCTCCATGTCATAGGTTTGGATTTCTAGAATCATACTATATATATTATTCCAATTTAACAAACTACACGTCATCAAGTTACTCTTGGGATTTGAAAATTTATCTAATTTTTATCATATTATTTTGTCATAAACAGATTGAAGTCTAGTTTTTTTTGTCAAAATTTATAACCCGTGATTAACTAGCACTACTTTTTATATAACTTAAAATTTTCAGACTTTCAGATCAAAGATTCTAACAATGAATTCTTCAACAACTTTGGATATTGAAGATGATTCCTCGGAATTTTTATCGATTCTTGCAGCTTTTATTATAACGGCTGTAAGTTTTTTTAAAGTTAAAACTTTCTTAATGTAAAAATGTTTTTTGTAGAATAGCGTCTTTGGAATTTATTGCAACTTTCTGGTTTTCAAAAATTTTATCACTAACAAAAATGAAAGAACATCATTTAATATGATATGTTTCTTCCGATCCTATGTGAACATTCATATTTTATCCACAATTTTTCTAGATGTTTTTGTGCCAGCGACAATTCTGTGAGTTTTATCTTTTTTTTATTATTAGAAAAAAAAACATCAAATTTGTTATTTTTAAATACAAAAACGAAACATTCAGCGGATATTCGATTTACAATCCTGCAATTGAATCATCAATTATATCTTTTGGAATAACACTATATTTTGCCAATGATTATGGTGCACTTGTAGTAGCTCTCAATCGACTTTTTGCACTTTATTTTCCGATGACTTATTCGAAAGTTTTCGGGATGAAACCAACGTTTGGTATTTTAGTGCTGATTCATGTTTTCCAGATTGTTATTATTGTTCAAGAGTTGATTGGATATATTCGTGAGAAACTTAATAAAAGTTCATAACAATTACTAATTTTTTCAGCCAAAAAATGTTTTTTATACTTCAACGTCTCTCAACTTGCCTGGTCACCAACTTTCGAACCTCAATGTATAAGTTATGGAGGGGACTCAACTCTCTATTACTTTGGCGGAATATTTATATTATTATGTATTATTGACACATTTACATTGATAAAAATCATCAATATTTATAAAACAGAAACAATCGTAAGTCGTCAAAAAATATCGCAAAATGCTTATTTATTTCTACAAACTTGTGCACAAGATTCGCTATTCGTATTAGATATCGTATTCACTTTCAAGTTAGCGTAAGTTATTGATATTGAAAAAAATTTTAAAAAACTTTTGTTTAGAAGTCTGAGCAATGCACGATTATGGACATTCATTAGTGGAACAGTAGTTTGGCAATGTCTACATTCATTCGATGGTTATATTATGATGATGTTCGGTTTGAGATCAAGAAATAAACCAAAACATCAGATAACAGCTGTTATTTCACTTTCAAGAACGACGAGTACATGAATATATATCTCATACTTCTACATATAAATGCTACGAGACAGGCCTGATATTCAAAAACTCTTCGACAGAATTGATCAAGTATCTACCTAAAATTCCTGTTATTTCTTCTAATAATCAGAAAATTGACAACTAGTAATTTTTATCATTCTTTGTGACATAAATCAGTTTTCAAGCAGATTCATTCTTTTTTTGAGTCTCCAGTACCCCAAACAAATTTCAGAAAATTACATGCTGTGCAATATCCATTTTTATGTCTAGTTTAGTTTTCAAGTTCAAACAACAAAAAAGTTTGTCATGTTAATTTGTGGGTTATTTTTTTGAAATATATATACAACATGTAATTTGAGCCCTTGATAAATCGCGAAAATTACTAATTTTTCGAGTATTGAAGTTTCAGAGAAATAAAACAATGGACCTATTCGCTGCATTTCTTATAACATCTGTAAGTTTATTGAATAACATTTGAGAACCTCACTCTTAAAATTTTTGTAGAATAGCATATTTGGAATATACTGTAACTTTCAAGTTTTCAACAATTATCGGAAAAATAAGAAGGAGAGAACATCTTTCAATATGATATGTTTCTTCCGATCATTTATAAACATCCATATTTTATCAACAACTTTTATCGCTGTTTTTGTGCCAGCTACAATTTTGTGAGTACCAAATTTTTTATTTTTAAATTAAAAAACGAAACATTCAGCGGATATTCGATTTACAACTCTGCTATTGAATCATCAATAATATCTCTTTCAATGACTTTGTATTTTGCCAATGATTATGGTGCAATTTTGATATCTCTCAATAGATTATTTGCACTTTATCACCCCATGACCTATTCAAAAGTTTTTGGAATGAAACCAACTTTCATTACTTTGTTGGTGATTCATATTTTACAAGTTGGAATGATTATTCAGGAATTATTGGAATATATACGTAAGAATATGACAAAAAAATCAAAAGATATTTATAAAATAAGTTGCTCTAATTTCAGCTAAAAATTGTTATTTATATTTTAATGTGTCTAAACTTGCTTGGTCACCAACTCGAAAACCACAATGTATAAATTATGACAATGACCTGAATCTTTATTACTTTGGTGGAATTTTTATACTTTTGTGCGTCATTAATTCATTTTCTTTAGCAAAAGTGATCAACCTCTATACAAGAAATGAGGTAACTTCGAGTCGTCAAAAAATCTCACAAAATATTTATTTGTTTTTTCAAACTTGTGTGCAAGATTCTCTATTTATTTTGGATATTGTTTTTACTTTTAAGTTAGCGTGAGTTGAGTTATCACTATTGAGATTCATATAGTTTTTTTTCAAGAGGACTAAGCGATTCTAAATTTTGGACATTTATAAGTGGCACAGTGGTTTGGCAAAGTCTTCATTCTTTTGATGGTTTCATCATGATGATATTTCATAGCAGAATGCAAAATAATTCAAAAGCCAGCGAGACTACAGTTGCCGTACTTACGAAAACAACCACAAATAAGAATTAATGCCAAATTTATAAACTAACAAATAAAAAAATTTGTTTCTTTGATAAACAATAAATACATGTTAACGTCAGACATCATTTCTTTGTATTTCAAGTTTCAATCTTCTGAACCTCTGAACATGTTTGTTTTGACAATAGTTAGATCTACGTTATGTTAGTCATCTTATCTAATGAGTCTTCGAATTCATTGATGCGAATTATTTAGATTTTAGTTTTGAGAAACTTGAAATTTTAATGGCTGATGCATCTTTTCTAGCTTGTTCCACTTTATTTGTTGTGTTTTTATTTGGGATCTACACCAACTTCCACGTTATCCGATTTCTTCTTATTGGTAATATCGAGAAAACTTCATTTAATGTTATTTGTGTCTCAAAAGCCTTTTTCAACGCGTTTCTTGTTACAATTGGTTTATCATTGTCATTTTTCAACATTTTACTGTGAGTAATCCAAAAAGCTTCGATAAATGTTTGAAATATTTCAGTGATAAATCTCCTCTTCCACCTATGGGTGACAATATAATAGTTATGATTGGTGTCAACTTCACAATTTGTAATAATGTATTTAATGTTCTCACAGCTTTAAATCGCTTCGGTGCAGTTTACTTTACAAAATATTATGATATTTATCTTAATTCAAGAAAAACAGGATACATAATTTTTGTAGTAATTCTTATTGCAATAATTGTAACCGTTAATGATGTTATGGATTATTCCAGTGAGTTTATCCAAAAATGAATTTCGTATAATGATTTCACAGCACTCGATTGTTATTTTCATTTCAATACAACGTCATTTCTCTGGCTTTTCACTGAAGATTGTTTCAAAGTGTCATACCTTTTTTATGAATATGAAGTCATGTATGGTTTAATCATAATCTCGAATATTTTTTGCTTCATTCAACTTTACAAACTATACAATCAGAAAAACTTCAAGAATCAAAAACTCCGTAGAAATCTTTACCTTTTGATTCAAACATCTTGTCAAGATTCATTTGGTATAATGAGTATAATCGTTTCGTTCAAACTAATGTAAATAATACTAAGGAATTCCGAATTTGAATTTATATTATTTTAGGTTATTGTATGACTCCGTTCCTTGGAAATTTTTCAGTGGAACTGTTGCATGGGCAATATTTCATGGTATTGATGGTTTAATTATGATGATTTTCACGAAGAAATTGATGAAAAATATGGAGAACTCAACGATATCGAATAGTCAGACAAACACTGTTCAAGTTTTGCCTATGAAATACTGAAAATCATGTTTCATTTTCGTCACAGACCGAACAAAATTCATAATTAAATTAAATTTTGAAACTCATTGATGCAAATCTCTTTTTTAAAGAACATTGTGTTGATTGTACTATTTTTCCTTTCAATGGAATATACTAATCTTCTAGCTTGTTTAACTTTATCTTTAGTCTTCCTATTTGGAATTTCAACAAATTACCAAGTTATTCAATTCCTACTCATTGGAAAAATAAATAAAACTTCTTTCAACATAATTTGTGTTTCTAAAGCTTTCATCAACATTTGCAGTATACTTTCTGGAATACCAGTTACGTTTCTCTATGTGATACTGTAAGTTACGCACACCCCAATAAAATTTGGATTAAAGTTTTTTGAATAAAGACTTTTTCAGTTCTAGAAGTCTTCTATCTCCAGTAGGCGACACATTTTTTGTCATGTTCGGTATTAACTTCACAATTTGCAACAATGTGTTCAATGTTCTCACCGCGTTTAATCGCTTTGGCGCTTTATATTTTCGTTTGAAATATGAGATTTATCTCCATTCTAAAAAGACTTTATGCGTTATTATCATAGCAATATTTGTCACGGTAATTATAACGAGCGCTCTTTTGAGTGAATCAAAAACTTTTTTGAAGCACATAATTGTTATTATCAATTCAATACTGAAATATTGATTTGGATATTTGTCAATAATTGCTTGCAAGTTTCATATCTTCTGTATGAATATGCAATTATGTATGGTGTGATAGTAGTCTCTAACATCTTATGCTTTATACAATTATACAAGCTGTTCAACCAGAAAACGTTTCAAAGTAGGAAGAAGCTGAAAGGCAATCTATATCTTCTACTACAAACATCTTGTCAAGATTCATTTGGTATTTTGAACATACTAGTTTGCTTCAAACTCGTGTAATAATCAACTACAAAAATTTTTAAAAAATTATTGTTAGTATTTTCAGATTGTTGAATGATTCACTAATTTGGAGATTCATAACTGGAACTGTTGCATGGGCATTGTTCAACGGTGTAGATGGATTGATCATGTTGATTTTCACAAGAAAACTGATAAAAAAATCGGATCTACCAATGAAATCAGACAGTCAGAGAAATACAGTTCAAGTTGTACCTATGAGCAATTTTTGAAAAACAATTCTCATCATAAAGTTTGAACACCAAGAAAAATATATTCTAGTTGAAAGAATTTTAGTATTGAAATATGTGAAAAATATGTACTTTTTAGTAAAAAACAAGGGCGAGGCACTCCGTGAGATTTTTGCGTTGATACTTGTAATCAGACTAGTTATCTTTGAACTAATCTAATATTCATTCGACTGTTCGTAATCATCTTTCTGTCTTTGAACCGTCATTGATGAATCAGAACGAATAACACTTTTATTAGATAACAGACTTCAGCTAATTAGGAGGTTTTGAACTCATCGAAGCGTAATCGAGTTTTTATTCGTGATTTACTTTCTTCCTCATTACACTTTTAATATATGCTAATATTCAATGGTGTACACAACTTTCCTTGCCTGTGCAACTCTGTTTGTTGTAAGTTGACCAAGTTGTACTTATACATATCAATTTTCTTATAGGTATTTGTATTTGGAATTCACACAAACATCCAAGTTATCCGTTTGTTACTACGGTTCAAAAATGAAGCAACATCTTACCATGTTATCTGTATTTCAAAAGCTTTTCTCAATGCATTTGTCGTTCTTTTTTCAGTACCTTCCACATTTTTCAATATATTACTGTAAGTGAAATACAATTGTTGTTATGATCAACAATAATAACTTCTTCAGTGGTCAAACTGCATTCACTATACAAGGTGATACAATAATTATGATTGTTGGGATGAACCTAACAATTTGCAACAATATATACAATGTGTTTACTTCTATTAATCGGTTCGGTGCGATTTATTTCCAGAAAAAATACGAAATTTATTTCAATACAAAAAGAACTGCATACGCAATTATCATAACATTCATTTTTATTTTAATCGCTACAATTTATGAAGTAATTGACTATTCTGGTGATTAATAATCTTAATTTTCTCCACTAAACTATAATTTTTCAGGAAAGAATTGTTCTTTTCAATTCAGTGCTACTTCTTGGTTTTGGATATCAGTAAACGGTTGTTTTCAAGTTTCATATTTGATATATGAATATGAAATTGTTTATGCTTTTGTGATTACTTTCAATGTTCTTTGCTTTGTACGGCTCTATAAACTGTATCATGAGACAAAAATTCAAGATACCCAAAAACTGAAGAAAAATACATATCTTCTTATTCAAAATAGTTGTCAAGACTCGCTCGGTTTATTCAGTGTAATTCTGGCATATAAACTCTCGTAAGAACTCAACATGTGTTCTTATCGTAGATCAAATATATTTTGCAGATCATTGTATGATTCGATTGCGTGGAAGTTCATTAATAATTGTGTATTTTCGTCGTTATTTAATGGGGTTGATGGATTAATTATGCTGATATTTACGAAGAACTTGTTCAGAAACGTGGAACAAAAAAAGAAATCAGATAGTACCAATACAATTCAAGTTACTCCTGTAAACATAGGAAAATGAATATTTTCCAATGGAAGTATCGATAAAAATTGAGAGTAATATGAATACTATTCAAGTTCTACCTATGAATAGTCGAAGATAAATACCATTTTTCTTAAAACTCTTTGTTTTATGATACAAAAAAACGTTCATTGCGCTGTGTTATTCGCTTTATTGCAAAAACACAAATTAATGCGATTTCCATAAACAGGCGACTTTATATGCACTAGCTTATTATCGGTCTAAATTGATATTTTTACGCAATAACACTTTAGCAGAACAAAAATCTTCAATGGTGATCCTCGAAATTTTTTTGATGTTAATTGTAAGTTAAAATATTCTCAACATTTTGCTAATTCATTTCATTTAGGTAATTGTCTCCGGACTTATTTTCAACACTTTGGTTTGTTTTTCATATTGGAATAACAATCTGCTTCGAACTTCTTTCAATGTAGTTTGTGTTTTTCGAGCAATGCTTAACATGTTTGTACTGGCATTCCCATGTTCTTCCGTATTTTTAATCTCAACAATAATGTAAGTAGGAATATTCAATAACATAAGAGATCAAAAGAATTCAGAGGTTATTCTCCTTATTCAAATATTGTTGAATTCATAATGATATCAATGGGAATATCAATGTACATACATGTTTTTGGTCCGGAAAAGTATAGAATAGGGTCATTAACTTTTTTGTTTTTCATGAAAAATAGGTCCTTAACTTTTATGAAAAAAATTACTATTAATTTCTCAAGTCATCAAAATTACCTCTGCATCAGCTTCTTCTTTCAAAGAGGAGCAGGGTTTCCACCAAAATTTCGCCTTGTTTCATTCTGCATCACGCGAAATATTTCAATATCTCTCATCACCGACAGTTCGCTGGTAGCGCCACACACCATATCTCTCACTGCACCTGGCTCCGCCCACATCATTTTTCTTTTTTCGTTTTTTCACAGACAATTCAAATCAAAAGCAAAACTTAACAGCTTAAAGGCAACCAAATGATCTAAAAATTTTCACAGCTTTACTTCAAGATATTTCGCAGGGTTCGAAAACCTAAAACTTTCAAATAAAGACCCTTTTAAGGGAAATAAAGACCTATCCGGAAAAGTATAGTGTCATCCTATACTTTTCCGGATAGGTCTTTATTTCCCTTAAAACGGTCTTTATTGGAGGATTTTAGGTTTTCGAACCCTGCGAAATATCTTGAAGTAGAGCTGTGAAAATTTTTAGCTCATTTGGTTGCCTTTAAGCTGTTAAGTTTTGCTTTTGATTTGAATTGTCTGTGAAAAAAACGAAAAAGAAAAAAGATGAGTTCGTGTGTTGCATAACAAGGGAAAACAAAGGAGGAGAAACACAGTGTTTTTTCAGTAGTGGTACTATAGTACCTCTACCGTGATTTAGTACCCCAATAGGGGTGATTTTTACCACTATTGCACCCCTATTGCACTACTGATGGGCAGTGGTTCAAAAGTGGTGCAATAGTGGTTTTCAATTTACAAAAACTGAATGGTACATAACAATCAAATGGTTCTGAAGTTGTTGTCTGAAAAATTTCATCATAAAAAATTCCAGTTTGACAAAGTTATCAACTTTTATTTTTCAAGGGTAGGGGTCAGGTAGTAGTTGAGTAGTGGTCGCATAGTGGTCGCATAGTGGTTGAGAAGGGGTCCTGACTCTACGAAAAAATTGCATCTCCAAAACTGTGAAAAGGGATATTTTTAACGAAAACAAATATACAGCATAGTTCGGAGAGAATTTATTGGCTATTTAACAAACAGTACCGGTCAAGAATCTGTTGATTTTCAGAAAATTTCAGAAATCTTGACAAAATACTCCATTATTCATGATTTTCAACAAAAAAACACTTGCAACTTCATGAGTCGATCTCGCTCTGATTATACGTTACTTATTAAACTGGCTTTACTCTGAAAATACTGCTGAATCGAGCTTGAAAACGAGAAAAAATGCATTGGTTACTGTAGGCCGTTCGAAATGTGTGCAAAACACACACACGCACACACAAACACATTTTATTTGACGCGCACGTATTTTTGATTTTTTGTTTTTCCTACTTTTTCGCTTTTCTCTTGTTTCTTTCATGTTTTACATGATTTTACATGCTTTTTCAGGTTCATCATGCGAAACAAGTCACCTGGCAATCGTGCACCACGAAATACACGGAGTTTTTTGATGAAAAAGTGAGGAAAATTATGAAAATAGGGAAAAACAAGGAAATTCGATTTTCAGGTCAAATGGTTTTTGATTGAAGTATGTTGTGAAGCGCTACTTCAAAAGAAAATAAAAATAAATGAGTGACGTGAAAAATCTGCTTGTACTGGGGGATATTCGCCTGGATGCATGGAAAGTAACGCCTCATCTTCCGAATATGCTCGTGAAGACTATGTTCAAGGAGCAAGCGGCGGTTGACACACATCGGGAGGAAACACCAACCCAAGAGTTCAAGTCTCCAATGCTCGCATCAATCAATATTGCTACATGGGACCACCAAAAATGTCACTCAATCAATGAATCTTTCAAACACCTGTTTTTGAAATCTGTGTTTTATGAAAACCAAAGGAAATTGGTAGTATGCTCAAGGAGGATGCAGCGGCGCGCAACTATGAGAAGAAAACACCAACCCAGCTCAAGTCTGGATCCATCGTGTTAGGCTCAATCAATCAAGGAATCTTTCAACCAAACTCTCGCCAAATCCGAGTTTTATAGGAGCTCAAGTAATCAATGGTGACTGGTCAATATTGCGGTGAGTTTTTGTTTCGTTGACAAAACTGGTTGGCCACAGAATCAGGGTCGCCTGTATCTGTAGCCAGAAGATTTTCGAAGTGAAGAAATCATGAAAGTATGAAAATACAACGGAATTAGATGTTCACGGCCAAATTGTTTTTGATTGAAGCATTTGAAACACAACTTCAAATGAAAATGCAAGACAATGGTGACAAATTTATTTATATATGTCTACTGGAGGTTGTGTTTCTTTAGAGAGTCTTGAAAATACTTACTCTTCGAGCGCTCAAAAATGCAAAGAAAATTAACATATTTCCATTTTCTACTTTTTTTTAAACTCAAAAATTCTAATTGTTAAAAAATTTTTTGTAAAATTGGATAAGATCATAATTTAGAAAATGAAATGATTAATAATTTCAGATTCGAAATGATACATTAGCTATGGTTTATACTTGGGTTAAAGATGAAAAAAATGCCAAGTATTTTCCCTTTTCAAAAAATCTTCAAAAAAAGAAAATCATGCGTAAGTGAAAAAAGCCCATTTTTGAAGAAATACCCTATTTTTACTTTCAGAGTCTATCGAAAAAGGACTCCCAGCTGATTTGATCAACCGCGAACGAATGATCACATCCGCTGCAGGAATTTGTATCGCATCCATGACGCGATCATTGTGAGTTTGTTTTCAAATAAATAATTATTTTAAAAATTCACTAATGAATGAAATTCGTCTCATAAAAATTGAAATTTCGCATTTGTATTCATGCGATGTCCAGAAATAAAAATAAAAATATTTCAAATAAAACTTTAAAAAAAACTCAAAGGTTTTTTGTAAGTTTTATTTGAAAAATTTTTAGACGTGGATTATAGTTTTCAACATGAAAATAAAAAAAAGGTGGAGGGGGATTGTAGAATTTTAATCATAAATACTTCTAAAATAAAATTCCGACTCCCCCTTATCACAAAAAATACACCGTGTTGATGAATCGTGACATATTCAACTATTTCAGCGATAATCTGAGAAATAGACAAACCGAAGAAAAGTTGGACACCGCAATGTATGAGGCTGCTAAAAGAAAATTGCCGCGAAAAAACCGAAAATCTTAAGAAACTTCATCTATTGGTTTTGTTGTTGAGAATTTCATTTTTTTTTTTTGTTGAGAATTTATCTGTTGTTGTTATTGTAATTGGTTAATAAATATGATTCTGTTGCGAATCAGTGTTCACTTTCTTGCTCAATTTGGAAGCTCTACTATTGATTTACCACCAAGGTACGCTTTCTGAGTGACCCCTACTCCACTACTACAAGACCACTGAAAGACCACTAAGGCACCACTACTAGGGTACTGAACATCGAAGAGTAGTACCTCAACAAGTGTACTCATAGGACTACTGGTAAAAAACGGTGTAGTGGTGCAAAAGTACCACTGAAGTGGTACTATTAGAACCACTATGAAAAAACACTGTGGAAAACAACGAGAGCATAGAGCAGGCGGTTGGACTCGCGCTTTCTAATCCAGCTACAAAGGTTCGGTTCTGGGCTAGAGCTTTTACTTTGATTTTTGGCAGTATTTTTGTTCTTCATTTTTCCGGTGGAGGGTCTTTAACTTTTTCATTTTTGACAAAAAGGGGTCTTTAACCCGAAGGGCCTTCCGGATAGAAAAACATGTATGTCAATGTATCTTGTAAATGAATTCACATCCCTAATAATGGCAATAAATCGTTTGGTAGCTGCATTTCTCCCTGTTTTCTATATGAAACATTTTGGAATCAAAACTACCATTTTCGTTTTGCTTCTAGGTTTTTTATTTCGATTATTCAGAACTTTCTTGGACCTTGCAATATCGATCCGTAAGTTGAATTAAAAAAATCAACAACTTGTTTTCTAAATTTTCAGCTCATGGTTGTTTTTTGCTATATTCCTTGGAAAATTTGACATATATTCCGGCTGACAAACCAGATTGTAATGAATTCGCTGATTTAGACAAGATTTTGGAATTTGATTCAATTGTTATGATATTTTTGGTTGTTATTAATCTCATGACGTTTACAAAAATTATGTTTAGTTTGATTGTGCGTTTTTTTCCAAAAACATCAGAAGAACCTTGAATGTTTTTTTTGTGGAAATAGTCATTTCTAAATCATCGAGAGTATATGTTGAATCTCCCGAAACAAGTAATGTTTTCAGACACACCGAAAAGTTCAAAGCACTTCAAGACGTCGAATCCGTCAAAACCTACTTGTTTTTCTTCAAACTATCTTACAAGATTCTCTAGTTTTCATCGATGCCATTTTCACATTCAAGTTAAGGTAAGTCCCAAAAACACTCCCACCCCATAATTTATTTCCTCAAAAAGGACAAATGTTTTTTTTTAGTGATTTGAGCTCTTCTCGTTTGTGGGTTTTCACCTGTTCCGTGCTCATTTGGGAAATTGATCATTTTCTCGATGGATTTATCATGTTTATTTTCAATGATAATTTTTTCTCAATTCACCCGAAAAAATCAGTTTTTGAAGTTCCTCATATAAAAATCACAATTCATTCGAACCAAAACTCTCGGCGTATGACATTCCCATTCTAATTAAATGAAACCACGAAAAAACCTTGTGACTTTACTTTATCATCCTTGTTTTTGAAAAAAATATTTTACGTAACTCAAAAATAAAATATTTTATTCTAGTTTGTATCTCACTTCTCGATTAATTTTCTCGTAAAAATAATCAGCTGTTGGTAAATATTCAGTTTCTTTCCATTCAATGGATTATCTTGCGTATCTCGCTGCATTTCTAATGCTAATAGTAAGTTAACACAAAATTCTAAAATCAAACAAAAATCTTTTACAGATCGGAATTCCTAGTATTATTATGAATTCACTTATCATTTATGTATTTTTAAAAGAAAAACTTCATCGAACTGCATTCAATGTTATTTGTTTCACAAGAGCATCTATTAATTTATATGTGACATTTTTCATGTTCATTTTGATTTTTACAGTTGATGCGATACTGTGAGTTTGAAAATTCTGATACTATTCCAATTAGAAACTCAAACATTTTTAAGTCTCGAATCTCCTTATTCGAAAAACTTCGAATTTGCCATAATTTCTTCAAGTATGTCACTTTATATAATGAATGAATTCACAACAATCCTTGTTGCTATTAATCGTTTTATCGCAATTTTCGCTCCAATGTTTTATTCGAAATATTGTGGAGTGAAAGTGACAGCATTCCTCGTGTTTCTCATTTTTGCTTATCGAGCTTTTCGAACATTTCAAGATCTCACATTTTATATTGGTAAGTTGACAAAATCAAACATTCAATCAGTCATAGCTAGACATTTGGCATGAAACCCTATAGTTAACTAACATTACACATTTAATTGATAGTTTGGAAAGTTTGATCGAGAAAATAGGCCTAAAATCAACTGATATGTGATTGCAATAGTACCAACTTTTCGAAAAAAATGCAACAAATGTTTGTGATTTCAGGAAAAGAATGTTATCTTCTATTCAGTGTCGAATATCTCACATTTTTTCCATACTATAATGAAAATTGTGGTGGAAGTGATATTTCATCAACTCTTTACGCTACAATCATTGGATTTCTCATTGTTTCTGTATTGAACATTGCAATTTTTTCGAAAATTGCGATGTTTGTTTTTGTAAGTTGTTGGTATTATGCAAATATGTTTCCGAATTCAACTTTCAGCAAAATCGAAATATTGATAAAGATGCAAAAAATCGTCAAAGAAAAAATACAGTTTTATTTTTCCAAACAATTTTGCAAGATTCTTTGGTAGTCTTTGACATGGTTTTCACTTTCAAATTAAGTGGATTATGGGAAACAAGAATATGGAGTTTGATAAGTTATGTGTTAGTTTGGGAAACTATTTATATGTTGGATGGTTTGATTATGTTAATGTTTAATGAGCAACTATCATTAATCAAAAAACAACTTTTTGCAAGTTTTCCTACAATTACCAAAAAATCAATGCACGAACCATCAAGATCAAAAGTTTCAACACTTCCTGAAGTTTCAGGTTAATTATTATTGTTTTTTTTTGAGAAATAAAGTACATATTATTTGGTTTATATCAATTGTTTTCGAAACCCTTCAATTTTTCGATAGAGAAAAACAGCTGAAATTGTAAAAAAAAAAGTTGATGTTGGTTTTGGTTTCATGATGTTAACATAACTGAGTTCCGAGAATTACTGCCAGCTAAGAACAGATGAAAATGACTAGAATGCATTTGAGTGGGTTTTCAAAATCTTCGAGAAAATTTGGGAAAATCCGTGAGTTACAAAAAACTGGTAACTTTGAAAAATTAATAAAATTTATTAGGATACAAGATTGTTTCGACCTAGAGTTCAAGTCCATTTTCCAGTTAAACCCAACCTGAATATTCAAAAAAAATTGAAAACTCAACTGAATTCTACGTCATAAAGTTATAGTTTTATGAACGTGAAACTTCGACAACAATTGGAAACTCTAGAATTATATTATAATAATAATTATACCCCAAGACTGGTAGGTTCATTGTTATTTTATTATCATAAATTAAAGTAAAGTTATACTTTCGAAATGGATTTTATCGATATTATTGCTTCATTTTTATTATTCACAGTTGGAATAATTGGGGTAATATTGAATATTTTGATAGTTTATATTTTCATTTATGAAAAATTCCATCAAACATCTTTTAATCTTATTTGCACAGCACGGGCTCTAAATAATACAATTGTGTTAACCGGAACTTTTTTAGCCGTATTTTTTGTGGTAGCTACACTGTGAGTTGGATATAAACTAGGATTTATTAAACCTCTACAAATTTCAGCCCCTCTTCCCCATATCCAGAGTGGTTTGAATTTTTTCTGGATATCTTTCGGAATAAACTTATATCTTATAAATGAATACACTTCAGTTATTATTTCCCTAAACCGTTTCATTGCTCTTTTCGCTCCAACTTATTATGATAAATTCTGTGGAATGAAAATCACAACGTTTATTTTATTTTGTTTGTATATTTATCGTATTATAGCAACTGCGAGCGATTTGATAAGTTATATACGTGAGTTCCATGAGTAATCGAAAATTGAATGTATTTTTTTCTTGATTTTCAGCACTCGAATGTTATTTAGTATTCAGTAAAGATCATTTATCATATACTCTTATTTATAATCAGCCTTGTTCAGATGGCGAAGTGAATGATTCAGGAATATCAAATATTCTTTATCTGGTTATATTTTTCTTCATACTTGTGGTAATTATGAATACTGCTACATTCTTAAAAATAGCTGTTTTACTTTTTGTAAGTGAAAAACCATTCTAGAGTTTGTTTATAAAAATGCATCATTTCAGAATAGTAAAAACATGGACACACATTCGAAAACTCGCATGAAACAGAATGCTGTTTTATTTTTACAAACACTTTTTCAAGATGCTTTAGTGCTTATTGACATGATCTTCACATTTAAGTTAAGGTAAGTTCAGCATTATATTTCTTGCTTCACAAAAACACAAATTATAGTTCGGAAAATGACACAAAACTCTGGTCGTTTATAAATGCAATTCTAGTTTGGGAATTGATTCATACTTTTGACGGGTGAGATGATAAAAATCACTTTTTTTAATTTGAAAAAAATGAAAATTTCAGAATAATAATGATTTTATTCAACGAAAGAATATCTGTGATTAAAAAACGACTATTTTCAAAAAATGCCGTAGCTTCTTTGATGGTCCCTTCAAGATCAGATATTTCACGGAAATAATTTTTCTTTTTCAAAATCTGTTGTGTAAAATAAATCAGTAACCGTTCTTACTATGATGAATATCGGCGTTCACAGTCCAACAAAAACTCAATCGATAAAAAATCCTAATTTCAAAATGTTAACTTATATCATAATAATTATACATTTCAACAGGTTGTTTGACTTTTCTTCAAACAAACTAACCAAAAAATTCTTTCTGTATTTGAAACATTCGCAAATGGATTTTGTCGATATTATTGCTTCATTTTTATTGTTTACAATCGGTATAATTGGTGTATTTCTGAACACTTTGATAGTGTATATTTTCATTTATGAAAAATCACATCAAACAGCTTTCAATCTAATTTGTACAGCACGTGCTGCAAATAATGCTATTGTTCTGACAACAACTTTTTTGCTTATATTTTTTGTTGTAGCTACACTGTGAGTTCAAAACAAACTGAAAATATTAATTTGATCTACATATATATTTCAGTCCCTCGTCTCCATATCCACAATGGTTCGAATTTTTGTGTATATCATTCGGAATATCTTTATATCTAGTAAATGAATATACTTCAATTATAATTGCTCTAAACCGTTTTATTGCTCTTTTTGCTCCAACTTTTTATTCAAAATATTGCGGAATTAAAATAACAGCTTTTCTTTTGTTATTGTTATACATTTATCGATTATTCGAAACAGTCAGTGAATTATCAAGTTATATACGTGAGCAAAATCTGACAATTTCGGAATGAATCATACATTTTCATGATAAATTTTCAGCTCGAAAATGCTATACCATATTCGGAAAAGAAAAGTTGTCTTACAAACTGATTTATGCTGACACACCGTGTGTAAATACAGATGATAACTATTCCGAATTCACAAATATAATTTATTTAATTTTATTTTTGTTCGTATCGGTTCTATTTTTAAATATTGCTACATTCATAAGAATTGCTATTTTCATTTTTGTAAGTTAAATAGTGTATGCCGTGGAGAAATGTTTTTTATAGAATCGAAAAAGTATGGATCAAAACTCAAAAAATCGCATGAAGAAAAACGCGATTTTATTTTTTCAAACAATTATTCAAGACGCTTTGGTCCTAATTGATATGTTCTTCACTTTCAAGTTAGGGTAAGTGCCCAAAGTTTTTCATTGAAAAAAAACCTGATACTGTTTTTAGCTATCCAAACAAACCAAAAATTTGGTCATTTATCCATACAATTCTAGTTTGGGAACTTATTCATACAATGGATGGGTAAGTCAATTTATTTACTTTTTATTAAAAACAATTATAGACATATTTTCAGCCTTATAATGATTTTATTCAACGAAAGAATATCAGTGATAAAAAATCGTCTTTTCTCGCAGCCTACTGTAATTGTGCAACCAACTTCGAAATCAGACTTCTCACAGAAATAAACTTTCTCGAAAAAATGCCATTCTAATTATGTGTTGTATGAAATGTCATTTATTTCTTTCGCTCAAGAAATCAGTTTTTTTCCCTCTGCTTTGTCCAAAAAGTTCCACCTACTCATGTCTGATTCCTACGATTTTACGAATCCCATTAATTTTGTGGTTTCGATATTGATAACAATTGTGAGTTATTAATTATTTTTAGTATATTCCTTTGAAAATTTTAATTTCAGAATGGAATATTCGGATTGGTTTGTAATTTTTTAATTTTTTGGATTTTCTACAAAGAAAAATCACAAAGAACTGCTTTCAATTTAATATGTTCATGTAGAGCATTATCAAATTTCTCCATTCTTTTGGTGACTTTTTTGATGTATTTTGTGCCAACAATCGTTGTGTAAGTATGAGAATATCAATAATAATAATAATAGAATAACAATTTTCTATAAGTTTACAAAAAAATTTCAGAGGATATCCAATTCTTTCAAATACCTGGGGTACTTTTAATATTGCATTTTCTAATACACTCTACATAGTTATACAATATTTATCAATTCTAACAGCTGCTCAGAGATTCGCTGGCCAGCTCGCCACCAGATCGCTGCGGCCACCTGGAAACCGCATGGCCGCCAGTTCGCCTTGAGTTTTCCGGCGACGTGGCCTGTGTGTTTGAAATTCTGGAAAGCTGGCAAGACGGTGGTTTGTACTCAAAACACTGCATTTTCTATTGTTTTTTCACTTCCTAAGGTTTTAAGTGCTGCGAAAAAACAGAAAATGAGCCAATTTTTTCGAAAATGCCTCAATTCACAAGTTTTTCAGACATTTTCATGAAAATTCATTTTGACGTGGCGAAGTGGCCACCACATGGTAGCCATGTGGCCGTGACCTAGCCAGAGCCTGGCCACCTTGCCAGCGAAAAAAACCGGGCGACATGGTTTCCATGTGGTTCCCAGGTCAGCCAGCCTCCCCACCTGGTGGCGAGCTGGCCAGCGAATCTCTGAGTGTAAACCGTTTTATCGCTTTATATTTTCCGATAATCTATAATAAAATATGTGGAATAAAAGTGACAACTATCATACTCGCTATTATTTATGGATACAATTTTATCAAAACAATATTTCAATTAGAAGCAAATTCAGGTGAAAATGTTAAACTTTTAAAGAGAAAAATTAGACAATTTGATTTCCAGAAAAAAATTGTCCAATTTACTTTGATGTAATGAGTTTATCTTGGACTCCTACTTTTACAACAGAATGTTTAAGTGACAGTTCTTCAACTCTAAATGATTTGATAATCACTTTTCTATTGTTAATTTTCATTAATATTTTGACATTTGTCAAAATTATTAAATTTTATATGGTAAGCTACTAACAAAACAAGGGAAACAAAAAACAAGATGTTTTTCATTCAAATTCAAAACAGTATAGAAATCCGATTTCAGGGTGTCTCAACTGATAGTAATTCAAAAAGTCGTATGAGGAAAAATGGATTTCTTTTCTTGCAAACTGTGATTCAAGATTCCCTAATCGTTATAGATTTTACATTTTCTTTCAAGTTAAGTGGATTGAGCTCAAATCGTATTTGGCAATTTATTTCTGGCACATTTGTCTGGGAATCTATTCATGCCTTCGACGGTTTAATTATGATTTTATTCAATGAGCGCCTCACTTTTATTCGATTATATATAACTTCTTCAGGACCATCAAGTCATGTTAGTAAACAAGCTATCTCAATGGTTACCCCAATCGATAATTAAACTTACAATTAGTATATTTTTTGATTACACATAGTTTATATTTTGTTCTAGTAGAATATTTTTCTGATTTTTCAAAACAAATAACTGACCTTCTATTTTTGTTCCATGAATATTTTGCAATTTCCGTCTCGAAGTTTCCAGAAGAACCTGAAAAACTTAAAATTTTCAGATATATGAAAAATCAAACAATACACTGTAAGAGTTACATTTTCAGAACGTTAATTCGTTTAACCAAAAATTACATCAGTATTCTTTTACTCACAGTGTTTTCGAATTACTCATAGTCCTCCGATTGCTTCGCATACCGGAAATCCTAGTTTCCATTCGCCGTCGATTGTTCACTTCGATAATCTGAAAATTCACAAATTTCTCGCTGATTAAAAGCCTAAAGTCGCAACAAAAAAAGAAAAATCATGATTTGCAAATCGAAAACTATTTTTTCCTGGCAGTTCGCTAGAGCGCACTTGTTGCTTCTATCTGTGCACTCCTGTTTTCACACACTGTTTTTTTATGTGTTTCTGGAATTGGCCCATTTTTAACTCCTTTTATTTCGAACTTTATTTTTAAAGATCAACAATTTTCAGCCGTCACAAACTGTTTTTTTTCCTAATTTGTTTTGAACATTTTCAGAAATGCTTAACTCGCACATAGAAAAAAATGAGAAAAATTTGCTTTTGACGCGAAATTACGACCAAAACCCTCTGAGCGCACGCTGACCCTCGACTCCGCCCTCTTTTTCTCTCTCAAAACTGCAATTTTGCGGCGCACTTTTTATTTTCCTTTGAAAAATGTTCGAATTCTAGAACATTCTTCTGCGTCTCTCACCCCTTTTCCGCCTGCGTATTTGAATCTGCAAACACTGCACAGCAGCAAAAAATGTTTTATTTTTTTCTATGTGAACTCGGTACTCATAGATCGTATTATTGTCACTCAACTAGGCGTTAAAGAAGAAGAGGTTACAATGAATTCAAGCATCATTGAAGATTTGGGTGCTGATTCTTTGATACTGTTGAATAGGTCATGAAAGTTGAAGAGGAGTTTGGTTGTGAGTAAGTCTATATTTTGTCTATTTAAAAATCCGACAATTGCAATATTGAAATTTCCTATGAAGAAGCGCAAAAAATACTGATCGGTCAAGATATTTACGATTACCTAGCTGATGACTATAAAGACTGTCCATAATTCATAATAATTTCATTTTGTGCGAATACATTTTTAGTGAATAATCCCTTCTTTATAAAAAGAGTATTTCTAAAAATGGGTTAAATACTTATTTTTCACGTGTTTTTTTTTAAATTTTTATGTGACGTGTACAAAAAAATATTTCGATTAACGAGGATGAAACCATTGTCCATTTTTTCAAATTCTGATTATGCGGCTCGTTTTATTCGCTTGTATTCTGGCTATTTTTTCGTCGCAAGTTTTGAGTGTTCCACTTCGAAATAATACTAATGGAACTCAAGTAAAACATGCACCAAAATTGAATGTGACAAAACCATCTTTGAATTCCACCACAGTTGCTCTAAATGGAACTCGAGTGAAATCTGCACCAAAATTGAATGTGACAGGACCATCTTTCAATTCCACCAAGTTGGCTGTAAATGGAACTCGAGTAAAGTCTGCACCAAAATTGAATGTGACAAGACCATCTTTGAATTCCACCACAATGGCTTCAAATGGAACTCAAGTGAAAATCAATGAAACTCGTTCAAAAACAACCAACTCAAAATTACAACCCAATTCAACTTCTCTCAACTCGACAATACCTGAAAATAATTCCACAGTCAGCAAAATCAACAAAGAAGAGTTTACGGATTTTCAATATTTGATCAAAACTCTTATCAACGAAACCGATATGACTCTCAAAAGTAAATTTGATATTGCAAAAGCATATTTGGCAGATCATCAAGAGGTTTGTCTTCTCAATTTACTTTTATAACTTTTTCATAATTTATTTTTGCAGGGTGTTTTGAAAGTGGTCAACGAAATAATTTTCAACAAGTCAAACTCGACAATTTTCTAGATTTTTGTGAACATAAACTTTTCTATTTCGAAAACTTTAAATTATATAATCGCCTGAAAATTTCAGCTTTCTTTCAATGGGCCAATTCTAGAAACAAATCAAGAAAAAATAGACGGCTAAAAATTTTTGATCTTTGCGTTCGTTTTATGTTTTCAATTGATAAAAAACACTGATTTATAAAATCCGTTGACTTAAAAATAAAGTTCGAAATAAAAGGAGTTAAAAATGGGCCAATTCCCGAAACATTTATTTTGAACAGTGTGTTAAAACAGGAGTGCACAGACAGAAGCAACAAGTGCGCTCTAGCGAACTGCCAGGAAAAAATAATTTTCGATTTGCAAATCATGATTTTTCTTTTTTGTTGCGACTTTAGGCTTTTTAATCAGCGAGAAATGTGTGAATTTTCAGATTATCGAAGTGAACAATCGACGGCGAATGGAAACTAGGATTTCCGGGATGCGAAGCAATCGGAGGACCACAGTGCCCCCAACGCGTAGCCAGAGAAAAGTTGTGCGCATTTTTCGTGCATGTACGGTAGAGCGCACAAGCCTGTTTGTCGGTTTTTTGAAAATTTAACACTAGGTTTTTTCTTGAAACGATCATAATTCAGTTATACTTGCATGAAAACTCCCAAACTGAGCTATATGTTCTGGAGAATAATGAGAGGAACGTTTTGATATAAAAAATGTGAAGACTGGATTCAAAATAAGTTAGTTAATATCTTTTGAAGAAAAACAATTCAAATTTTATGAAGGAAAAATGTGATTCGGCACTTGTTTTATGATAAATATGTAAATTAGAATACTTTCAAGGTGTTTTAAGAATCATTTGATCAAAATAAACTTCTGAAATCTGGTTTTTTGTTCAATTTTGGGCGAATTTCGATGGAAAAGAAAATAACAAAAACGGCATAATTTTGAATTATTATTGATTCCACATACTCGAGTAGTCCTATTTCAATGTTTTGGAAGCAGTAAACTAGATTTTATCAGCTTTCCTGGGTCAAAAATGATGTTTTTGCACAAGGTATTTTTGAAGAGCTCTTGTTCATTTCATTCTCAACCATTTTTCATGAAACAACTTGGAATAGCTTCAATTTTTCTTCCTCTGTCTTCTCCATATTCGATTTAGTTACAAAAATAACATTTCCAGCATTTTTCAGCAAGAAAACAAAAGCGCAAAAAAAGATGAGAGAGTGCGCTTTGCTGAAGAGACGGATGAGAGATAGAGAGAAAACGAGAGAGTGTGTGGTGTGTGGAGTGCTGGCGCAATACGCGTTCGGGACACTGTGAGGACTACGAGGAATTCGAAAATATCGTGAGTAATTTTCGGTTTCGGTTACTGATGTAATTTTCGGTTAAACGAATTAACGTTCTGAAAATGTAACTCTCTTATTGTTTGATTTTTCATATATCTGAAAATTTTAAGTTTTTCAGGTTCTTCTGGAAACTTCGAGACGGAAATGGCAAAATATTCATGAAGCAAAAATAGAAGGTCAGTTATTTGTTTTAAAAAATCAGAAAAATATTCTACTAGAACAAAAATATAAACTATGTGTAATCTAAAAATATACTAATTGTAAGTTTAATTATCGATTGGGGTGACCATTGAGATAGCTTGTTTACTAACATGACTTGGTGGTCCTGAAGAAGTTATATATAATCGAATAAAAGTTAGGTGCTCATTTTTTGTAAAATCTTTAACGATTAGAGAATCTTGAATCACAGTTTGCAAGAAGAGGAATCCATTTTTCCTCATACGGCTTTTTGAATTACTACTATGAGTTGAGACTTGATGTTGTTTGGATACTAAGCCAGCTGAAACTCAAGAATTCAAAGCTTCTGGATGCAATATTCTTTGCAACAACTTGATCGATGACTACAGGAACTAATTGATATGCGATTTTGTTATGAACTTTGTTTCATTAAAATTCGAAGTTCGCTAAATGTTGTGAAATTTGGCCATTAGAAAACCGTTTAGATGATCTTGCCTACAACAAAAGCTGATTTTTCGAATCAGAATTCTTCATATTTTTTTCATTCAATCTTAATTCGATGTTATTTATTCATAGAATTTCCCACTAATAAGTTCCTTCTCGATTTACGAAATTCAAACATCAAGTTCTTTATATATATTTTTTTAGTTAGTATTTCTTTTGAATTTCAAACTTGACGTATTTATTGGAAAGAAGGCACATACAGAGATCAACTATGAATTGCAACAATATTCTCAGATACAAAGAAATTATAACCCGCTTGCACAATATTCTATAATTACAATTGTTTAGAATCCGACATATCGTTTACTTTTCTTTTTTCCTCCAACCGGACTTCGAACTCCCCCGTTTTCTTCATCAATATCAGGTCCACCTTGCCAGCCACCAGTTGATTCAGCAAATTTATCAATAATCATTGATATCGGGAAAGCTAACACAATAATTCCACAAACTGATGCTAATGCAGCAACCACTTTACCACCAGCTGTTACTGGCACTAAATCACCATAACCTACAGTAGTCATTGTTATTACACCTGGAAAATAACCTTTAGATGGTTTATATGGTTTCCTGTTACTTACACCACCAACATGCTGCTGGAATACTGTAGAATTTGGAATTCGGTTCATCTCTTTCAAAAAAGTAGATTGCTGTTGAAAATAACATAATACCAGTAACTAAAAACATTCCAAGCATACTCAATTCGGCAGCTGATTTTTTCATAGTTTCTCCAAATGCACGTAACCCTGTGCTATATCGAGCCAATTTGAATATTCTCGCAACTCTTGCTAATCTCATAACTCTTACAACTAACATTGCACCTCGAAATTCTCTCATCCACTGTAATTCATTGAATGCTTCAATCATAAATGGTAAAACTGTTAATAAATCAATAACATTCAAAGGACTTCGCATAAATTCTCCTTTTTTCGGATTCACCAAAAGTCTTGCAACATATTCAAATGAAAAATATGCCATACATAATGACTCAAGATGTTTGAGAAGATAATGTGGTTCTTTGTTTTCATCTTGAAGTTCCGGCATTGAACTAAGAATTAGGCCAAGTAAAGACAAAAGTACAAAGAGAGCTGAGCCAACTGAAAAGAATTTGGCGCCACTTGAACTACGTGGATTTTCCATAAGTCGATAGAGCTGAATTTTTATTTTATTATTTTTGGAAATATATTTATTGATTGAAATTCTCACCTTCAATCTTTGAGGTCCAAAAATAACTTTATCAAAACATGAGCTTGGAAGTGATGAATCAACATAAGCTTTTTCATTATTTTTCCCATTCACATTATTATTTTCCTCCAAAATACAACATGGTGACATAAATGGTGTTGGAATTCGCCAATAATCCAACTCATATCTCAATCGAATTGGACAAATATCCATTGGTCGATGAAGTTTTCCAGTGATATAAAAATCAATAACATATTCGAATATAATTGGTGATCTTTCAAAATAATATTCTCCTGGATTATCGAAATATGCATCGCAATCAGTGAGTCTTTCAACATGAGATTTGTCACAAAACACTGCAAGACGAGATGTTGCAAGTCTTCTTGTTAATATATCCGAGTTCAGTCGAGCTTTTCTTCCACCAACATTAATATGAACGATTGCGGCTTGTCGAGCCTCAATCAGTTCTTGTTCCTCTTCCACTTTTTCCGTTTCGTTTGTCATCTGAAATTCCGGAAATTGATATTGTTTAAACAATATTGTTTAAGTAATTACTTTTCAAAATTATGTAAACGAGGACAACTAAAATGAAAGCAAAAGATAATTTGGAGGTATGGGGAATTGAACCCCAGACTTCTCACATGCGAAGCGAGCGCTCTACCCCTGAGCTATACCCCCACACGAAATTTCGTTTCAAAATTCTTGTCATATATTCATGAGAAAAAGAGAACAAAAATGTTATTCACATGTACATAGAATGTACTTGTGGGAATTTTCTGCATTCATTGATGAATAAAGAAAGTAAAATATGGATTATGACTCATTAGATTTTTCAGCTATATATTTCCAGCTATGAAAAAACACACACACACACAAGAAAGAGATGATCAAAGAGTCAAAAAACATTTTTTGTGGGAAAAAGGAAAATAAGGGAGAGAATAAAATCAGAAGGAAAAGCTCAACAAAAAAAGTTGAAGTGGATTTATAAAAGGAAATTATCATCATCGTCGCCTTTTTTCTCGTTCTCTTTTTTTCAACTTCTTATGTTTTTTCTTGTCATTTTTCAATAGGAATAAGTTGAAAAAGTGCGTAAACACATGAATCATTTTTGTGAAAACTGAACTTTTTGGTAGGCTTTTATACATAATAGTGTGTTACTTTTCTATTCCAGGAAGAAAAAAGGAAATACGAAAACAACATCTAATTATTTTTAATTAATTAATAAAAAATTGGGCCTAAAAATAACATCATGGAAACACTAATTAACCATAGTGCACAATAAAGAATACGGTAGTTTTTATGACGAATTTGAGAAAAATATGTATCTAACTCCTGGTTTATTTGGTCGATCAAAATCAGTGAGCCGAAAAAAAAAATTATTTTTTTTTTGCAAACTGAAAAAAAAACGAACATATTTGTTCTATAAGAAGAAGAAGAAGGAGTCAATCGTCATTTTTAATTCATAGATGAAGGATTGAAGAGATGACAAAAAAAGCAAGAAAACACAAAAAAACATGGAAGATCAATAAGACACTGTGTGTGAAAAATAGTCTCTAAAATTACGTACTTTGTAAGCTACAGTAGTTTGGAAAAAAGCGGGAACGGATTGTTTGAATTTGAGGTAGTAAATTACATACACTGTGTTGGTACAATTTTTAAATCTGAAAATCAGGCACAATTCAGCACTTTCCAAAAATAAGAACTAAGCCTCTGACTGAAACAGGTGAAACATTTAATCCGGTCAAAAAGGGAAAAATGTTTTTTTTTGTTGAGTCATAAAGTTTACGACTTACTTTACTTTCTTTCTCAACCAAAAAAACCATATTCTTTCAAGCATAACCTAACCTACTTGTTTTCTAATTTTCTTGAAACGTTCTTTTCTTGTTGCTGAACAACAGTGGAACAAAATAAAATGAAATAAAAAGTGACGAGTTTTTTGGGGCCTGGCGCGCGCGAAAATATGTAAGTTCAAAGAAAAATGTATGCAAATGTGAAAAAAATTTTGTCTCGAAATTGACTTATACTTTTTTGCTATTCATGAAAAGGGAATAAGAATAGAATAGAAAAAATTGGAAGATCAAAACGTCAGTAAAAGAAATTAGACCGGAGGAAATGTGAGATTCGTGTGATTTTTAGCACCGCAAAAAAATGAAAGAAAAAAAAGTAGTCGCGAAAAAAGTAAGACTAATCGAGGCGAGAGACGAAAAATAAAAAAATTAGCAAAAAAAAATTATCTTTGAAAAAAGATAAGCTCATACACATATTTTTTTGGTTGCCTGGGAGATTTTTGCTTCTTTTTTCATACGATCTTTTCTGGAACATTGAAAAAATGTGTTGTTTTTTGGGTTTGGGCTACTCACTCGAAAAATATGAATCTCCGGGGACACGATGAGAAAAAAAAATGGAAACTGGGTATGATAATTTTCCTAGAAATGGAGACGGATTAAAATATTATTTTTCGGGCGCGAAAAATCTCGAATTTCAAATAGGATTGCATACAAAGATCATATTTATTTTTGTTTTTTTCTTTTTGAGAACAAAAAATAAATAAAAAGTTCAACATCTTCATGATGAAATTCAATATTTTAATATGCTGAAATCGGAACCAAACAAAAACTTTTTTCATCTGAAAATGCGGAAAAAGGCGGAAAAGAGTGGTTATAGCCAGCGGCAAGATAATATTTGTTCTATATTTTTATGTGTGTGTTCCTCGAAAAATATAGGATTTGAATGGATTTGTCTGAAATTTTTCATATTTTTTCGAGAAAAATCAGAAAAATTATTCATATCAGCAAAACAAATTTTCAAGAAATTCTGAAAGTACTTTAAGAGAACAACATTTATAGTCAGATAAATACAAAAATTGAAAGAAAAATACGTGACCTTCATCTTCTTTAAAAAAAAAACCAAAAAAAATCGGAAAACGCTCATTTCTCATTTAGCAAAAGATTAGTAGCAGTTCAAAATTAACGCGGAAAATAATAGTTGAAAAAATGCATACAAAAAAAGAGAGTGAGTGTTTTTTCCCACAATTTTTATTTATCATGCGCATGTTTTTCCAGATAGTAGTGCGGGTGAAATAATCCTTTATGGAATTGGTTTTCTTCTTATAATTGTGCTTGTTGGATCTCTTGTCTATTATGCAATTACAAATCGAAAGAAAAATAATAAAAAAGCGGCTGAGAAGGAAGAAAAAAAGACAAAACAGTGTCCGATTAAATATGAAAATACAGAAAAATCTGTGCAAAAACCTGTCTCAAATACAGAATCGGCTGAGAACTCGGAAAGATCTGAAAAATCTGAAACACCTCTTGCATCTTCAGAAGCACCAAAAAAACCATCAGAGACAGTGAAAAATGATGCATCATCTTTGGAATTGGTTGTACCACCGGAACAAGCTAGAAAACCATTATCAAAAGAGGAAAGCAAAGAGAAGTTTGATAATTCAAAAGAAGTTATCGAACAAAAGAAGGAACATACAATTGTTGATATGGAACCAAAGTCTCATACTGGATCAAAATCGAAATCCACCTCAAAAGAAGATCAAACTTCTCTAACTCCAAATCAAATTCAAAATGCTCCTGTTATTGTTCTAAATATTCCAAAGCCAGGAGAAGCACATCATAGTGCTGAAATATCATCACAAAGAAGTGAAATGTCAACATTCCACCTGAATCGAGCTGGTTTTACACCTCCAACAAGTCCACTCCCATCTTCTGAATTTTCTTCAACTCCAACTCCAAAAACTGGTGAAACTTTGAGAACTGTAGCTCATCAACTATCTTCTGAAACAACTGTCGATGTTGGAACACCAACGAAGCCAAAATAATGTTTGTCGTTTTTTTCTAAATGAATGATTTTTCCTAATCAATAGAACTCAACACATTTTTAAAAGATATCATATTTATTGGAAATAAAAAAAGTAGGTACAAAATAAATCAAATCCATAATTGGCGTCAGAAAGGAGCAAAAAATCAAAAAAAAAGTTAATCAAAAACTAGGTTCATGGGAGACATTTATCCAATTGAAGAGTTACAAAAACTCCATCTTTTCGTGTGATTCTAATTTCTTTTTGAACAATCACAAAGTTTTCGATATTTTCAGCGCTAAGAAGAGCAGAAATCATTGTTTTTCTTGTTGTGTAGAATCCTGAGAGATGAACACGAGCTGGTTCGGCGAAACAAGTATTCTGAAAATTCAAAATTGTTTATTTTAAGGTTGACTCTATAAAAAGTGTGACTTACCTCCATGAAAAATACCAAAGCATTAAGAGAAACCGAAGAACATTCGCTGAGATCAATACTGAAGCTTCGAACATTTTTTGCTCTTGTAGTGAATCGAATGAAATCTTCATCAGTGCAATCAGCTTTTCCATTTAAGATGAGATTTTCCAAATTTGGCATTTCATCCAAAACTTCACTCATTTTCACAGTTTTTTGTGAATTGATGATGAGATAAGTTGCAGCATAGAAGTATGGAAGATATGATTGGTAATCTTCTTCAGTAGTTAGCATAATTCTGCTTCTTCCCATCAGCCACATTTTGTCGATTTCTTGAATTGTTTTTTGGCAAGCATTCATTGAAAACCATTCAGGTTTTATGAAATTCATCTTTCCTTTTAGTGATTGTTCAGAACTGATTTTGAAGGTTGTCTGGAGAATGAAATATTATAGAGTAAACAAAAAGGATTTTCTAAAACTTACCACTTTTAATTCATCAGCTGTTTTAGGAAAATGAAAATCAATTTTTCTAGATCCATCTGGAAGTGATTCAATAGATAGAGTTGCCATTTCAAGCATTCTCCGCCCATGAAATTGCCGAACATCTTCTAGGAAAATCAACTTCTTTGTGTCAAAGTCCTTATCCTTCTCAGAATCAGAACTATCGGCTTCATATCCAGAATCACGACGAGAATATTTAGATAGTTTAGAGTTAACCGGCATAATTTGTTTAATCTAGAAAGAATGGTGAATATACTGTTTTGAGCCCTTCTTTTTATAGTAACATTTTGGTGCAAAGTGGGCGGAGCTTGGCGCTTCACACATTTTGGGAAAAAAGTGTGAAACATGGGATAGAAAAAACATGGGAAGCGGATATGATACAGTAAGATAATTTTGGGAATGAATCAAAAAACCAGAATAGAGAAATGAGTCACGTAGAAAACTAGAAATCGTTCAAAATTCATTGTTTGCGTGTTTTTTATCATCCTTCAAATAGTGGAAGTACATAAACAAATTTGAGAAATATTGGTTTAGCGAAAGTCAAAAAAAGAAATTGCCTTTTTTGAAATCGCTCAGCCGACGCAAAATTTGGTGTTTGCACAAATGTTCGTGATTTGCCGCACATGTGTGCATTCTTAGCATACCGTACCACCACTTTTTATTTATTTTTTCTTTTTTCAAACGAATAACACGACTTTGAAAAAAGACGCGCGTTCAAATTTTTACGATTACGAGCACACATTTCTAGTTTTCTACGTGTCTTTAAAATATATTTTTTGTGAAACTTGTTTGCTATTTTCAATTAATAATTTGAGCAAAATCTGACTTTCTCATTTTCATTAACTATTCAAACTACAAAACTATAATTTCACGTGTTCTTCTTGTCGGATTTCCGTTTTGATAATTTCCCCAAAATGTGTGAAAATACAATGAATAGTCGACAATGTGTTATTTCTCCCATGCTTCGCACTTTCGGTTTTTTGTTTTGATGTGAGGTGTTAAAAATAATGATACGGGAACTACTATACAGTAATCCAATATTAGTTTTCAGAAAAAACATATCTTTAGAATATCAAATTATCTAAAGCTAGTTTTTTCTAAATACGAGTTTTTTTTTAAAGTGTTTCTCAATCAGCTTTTTGAAAAACTTGAACAAATAAATTAGTAAATTCATTTTTGAATAAATATTATTGGGTTACTGTAGTCTAGTTCCCATATTATTATTTTTAACACCTTCCATCAAAAAAAAATCGAAAGGTGCGAAGCATGGAATGGTTTTTATGAAAGACATATGTTTGATGATTTATATTTTCACACATTTTGGGAAAATATAGGAAAAGTAGTATTTTTTGATAAGAAACTGAAAAGTAAAAATTTAAAGTTGTGAATATTGAACTGCTTCCGAAGTTTGTGCATGTGTTGAAAATCATTATAATTCATAAAACATTTATTTTCAAGCTGAATGAAAACATGCAATAAGTAAAGCTCTTCAACAAAAGTATTCAAATTTAAGTGATTTTCCGTATTTTATGCAGTTGTAACCTGTTTTTCTCCACCTTCTCCTTTCTTTTGTGCAATTTCTCTTTGTAATAATGCAAACATGACTTGAACAGTTTCATCTAATCCATATTCTGGATTCCATCCCCAATCATTTCTAGCTCCTGAATCATCCAAACTTCTTGGCCACGAATCAGCAATTGCTTGACGAGTTTCGCAAATTTTATAATCGATTTGGAAATTTGGCATAACTTTTCGAATTGCTCCAGCAATTTGTTCAGGAGTAAATGAAAAGCCAGTTACATTATAGACACGTCGTTTTAATTGAGAATTATCGGCAGATAAGAACTGAAAAACGTATGGTTTTTTGATTGATCAACTTTACAAAAAAAATTGCAAAAAAAGAAAAAGATGAACTTACTTGTACAACTGATGCCATACAATCAGTATCATACATCATAGGAAGACTTGTGTCTGGTCGAAGATAACAAGTATGACTTCCTTTTTCAAGTGCATCATAGAATATTTGAATAGCATAATCTGTTGTTCCACCTCCTGGTTTTGTTGCCGAAATAATTCCAGGGAATCGAAGACTTCTGAAGTCTACACCAAATCGATGATTGTAATATTCACCAAGTCTTTCAGCATAAACTTTGCTCACACCATAAATTGTTGTTGGAACTTGAATAGTTAAATCAGGTGTGTCATCTCTTGGAGTAGTTGGTCCAAAAGCTCCAATAGTTGATGGAATGAAAACTTTCAACTTGTGACGCCTAAAAATATAGTTTTCAATGCTAGAATTGTATTTGAAAAATTATGACTTACATAGCAACTTGTAAAACATTTTCAACACCTCTACAATTAACTTGAAGAGCAAGTGGCACATTTTGTTCACCAACTGCCGAAAGAAGAGCAGAAAAATGAACAATTGTATCAATATTTCTGTTCACTACAGCTTCTTCAATTGCTGATTGATTCAGAATATCAAGAAATTGATAATTTGCTGAAGAAACATCGTGAGCATCTGATGGAACTTTCACAATATCCGACATAGTCACACATTCTGCGCCATACATGTATCTAGAAAACAATAGGTTTCAAATGTTCCATAATCTTTCTGAACTCACTTGTAGACACTATTCAATCCTCTTCCAAGTTGTCCAAGTGATCCAGTTATCAAAACTTTTGGTGCTTTACTAGTTTGACTGATTGTTTTGAAACGAGCCAATGGATCGACAGGAAGTGGTGAATAACATCTTTTTGGAATGAAAACCAATGTTCGACGCATTTTTCAATTCACAATAAACAAATGAACAAATTCTTGTTCTTCTCAATTTTTTATTCTTCTTATTCTTCTTATTCTTCTAGCTAACAAGACAAGACTCCTCCTTTTTTCAAGGCGAAAGTCGATGATTGATATGAGAATTTCGATGAAAAGATTGTTCAAATTACGGGTTCGATTTAGGTACAGTATTCGGTTTTCCCACGTGGGTTATCATGTTAGTCGAATTAAAAAATTGTGAAAGAAAAATTAATGAAGAGAAGAAACAAGATCAAACAACCATCTGGTTTTTTTGTTTTTGTTTGCGTCACGTGGTCATAACACAGATGATTTGTTATGGAATTATCGGAAGATCAGCCGAATTTTTCTTTGCACTCAATTTTTGTTAGACAAGACAAAAATGTTGCCAAAAATCATTCGATTTTATTCGTTGAAACAGATGTAAAGTGATGACGATTGATTAATTTGTCCCCCGATTAGATGAAAAAAGGTATACAATACAAATAAAAGAAGATGAGATAAATTATTGTCATTGACAAGTTTGCGGTTTGGCTGATGTTGTTGTTGGATTTGAAGAATCAGCTTGACCGATTGCACGATATTCAATGTTGAAATTGATTTGATTATATTTGAGGACACCGCGAATTGCAATAAGATTTGATTGAGAAGTGAACACTTTATTGTTATAGGTTGAACAGCAGATTCTAGAAAAAAAATATTTCAGTTTTTTTCACATTATTTTACAGCTAAAACTCACATCCACCCATAAACATCGAATTTTCCCATATTAATTTCAATAGATTGCCATGGACATTGTTCCATACAAATTGAGGATTGCAATGATTTTGTCAATCTCATTTCAATTTTCTGTCCTGGTTCTGCTTTAATATGCCAGAAACAATCAGTTGGATTATTTGAAGAAGAATAACTGTTTGGATCTCCAGCAAGTCCATTAAAACTTGTCCATGTTGAGTTAGCTTTAATAATTGCTCCATTACAATTTTGAGCTGATCCTTGAGCCAAACCGTCGCAAAGAGGTCCAGAGAAATAGTGAGGACATTTGCATTTCTGACAGTTCCGTGAGTCGGTGAATCCCGAGTTTTTGCAAGGCAATTGTGAAGAGCATTGTTCTAGAAATGAAAAGTTCTATGAAAAGTTTGTATTTTTTAAACTTACGAGTACAATTATAAAGTGTGTTAACCATTCTGATATCTGAAAATGCAGGTGCTTCGCGTTGTCCCAAACTATTTTCATCTAGTTGATTTTTAGCGTAGACTGTTAGTTGACTTGAATCAATTGCAAATGAATCTGTAAAAATATGTATTCCACAAAAGAAATCCCAGAATTGTTTTTTTTTTCGAACATGGCCAATATTGCATTATACTTCCATAGTCATACGGTAGCCCGAGAAGTTGTGCTTCTTTCAATGACATTTTTTGGAAGTTATATTGAAGTGAAGGTTGGATATTCGAAAAGTCGATAAAAACATAATCATCACGATCAGCTCGAGATTGTTGATGCCAAAATCCAAGAGCGTGAGCAAGTTCATGACAAGCTGTGCCAAGCTGGAATTATTTAAAATGCTCTAGGAAGCTTTTGTAGAAATCTTACACTATCACATCCTGGTCCAACTGACACCAATTGATAATTCGATGATTGTTTTCCGACATAAGACCAACATCCTCCAGCAGAAGTTAGATAAAGTCGATTTGCTCCGGTTGAACTTTCTTGAAAAGAGAGGCAAGAATTATCATTCCAGAATTTAATGGCTTTCCGAACATTTGCAATATTTGAAGAACTCAATTTTGAATCAAATTGATAGTAAATTGGTTTTTTAACATCCCAAAAAAGACTTTTATCAATAATTGCTTGTCTTTTTACTCTTCCCTCTCCCTTTTCCAAAGATTCTGCAATATGTTTTGCTTGTCCAAGGTTTAGCATAATATCCGATTCGAAAGTATATTCTAAAATTAAAAAAAAACATTTCAAGAAATGTTCAATTTTCCAATTCAATCATACCATTTATTTTTTCATTGATCTTCTCCAAATGTTTTGTGTTATTATTTCTCGGCCCTTTGTACACTCGTTTCTCTGTTATCTGCAAAAGTTTTATATCGAAAAAAATTGAATAGATTTTCGCCTGCTTCCGTGGCGCAATAGGCAGCGCGTTCGGCTGTTAACCGAAAGGTTGGTGGTTCGAGCCCACCCGGGAGCGAAATTTTTGCAAACCTTTTTTGCTGTCAACGATTGTCGACCCATTTTTCGAGGCACAAAATTGCTCATTGCCTTTTGAACTATCTCACGAATTTCTTCCCGCTCTTCGGCAGTGTCTTGGTTTTCAGCAATCAAAATTTTCTCGAGAGCATTTTGATTGATGGAATAAATATTTTGAAATATGAGAATTAGAGGGATGATCCGAAAAAGGAACATTTTTGTTGTGATGACCAATTTTTCAGATGACTCTTTTATAGTTGTTCTGTTATTGTTGTTTACAATTCATATTTACATATTTATTATTATCATGAAAAAATAGTAGTAACATTATTGGAACACTGAATTATTTGATTTTTGGAGTTCAATTGTTGTGATTCGTATAGCTTCATTCATTGATGTTGTTTTCCATTTTACAATCCTGTAAAAAATATTCTGTTCATTGTTATTACGAATCATATGAATCATATTAACAACCAAAAAACCACATGACTTGATTAGTTACCTCATAATTTGCAATTTGATCGGTGGTGAAAATAAGATGAGCATCCAAGCGGAAAATGTTGAGTAGAAAATACATAAAATATTATAGAAATAGTAAAAATATCGTTTGTTCATATTTGAATGTAATAAAAGAGTATAAACTATGAAAACGAAATAAATAACTTCAACTGTACAAACAATAAATGACATTCTGGTCATACTTTGTTCAACTCGTTGCTTTTCCGAAGAAATTCTCTGATTTACTTGTGAGTTTCTACGATTTAATGAATTTGATGAGCCAGACTGAAAATTGAAATGTTCTCGGTGTGAGTTCTAGGAACTTACTAGTTTAATTGAAAAATGGAAAGATGCCAAAGTAGCAATATTGAAAAAAACAATAGAAATCACAAATAACACTTCCAACAATGATACAAAAATATAGAACCATTTTCTGAAATTCTGATCATTGAAAGCAGCATAAAATCCATCATTTTCAGAATAATAAGTATAAGATTTTGGAAAAATCAGAATGAGAGAAGCAAATCCACCAGATGTTTGAATAAAGTTCATAATAATACTCCAAAAAGAATTTGTCATTTTTCGATAAAATAATGGAAAACAAACAGCTGATACACGATTAAATGCTAAAAGCATTGCTGTTGCACCTTGGATACACCTTCCACCATATGTTATTGTATAGAACACTTTTCCGAGATAATTTCCATTTTGATCATCAGTGTATAGAAAACTGAACCAATTTTTTGCTGGAATTATTTGACCAAGAAAAATATTGATAGCCGAAAATATATCAATTATCATTCCAGTTAATAGAATTCTATAAAATGGGCCACGAAAAACATTCGAACGACTTCGATAAATTAGAAATATTTCAAGCAAATAAAGAGGTAGAGATATTATAGTTGCTAGAAATAAAATACCTTCTGTGACATTTTCAGTGATAATATACCAAGTTGGAAAATTTGCAATAATCTCGTTTGACATTTTTTATGAGTTAAGAAAGTATGAGCATGTGCTTTTTTTTTAGAAAAAAATTATCTGCTTGAAAGGATACCGCTGATCAAAATTTGAAAGAACATTTTGCACCAAATTTTGAATTTATATGTTTGTTACTAAAAATAATCCTTTGAATGAGAAAAAAATGGATTGAACGTGCAAAATCTGGACTATGAGTTTTCTTACTCTACTTATTGACAAATTTCCCACGATTTTGTACCCACATGCAATGTTTGATTTTTTAAAAATCGAAGTATCATATAACAACGTGATTTTTTTGTTTTTTCAGTTTTTCATATGATTGTAACTTACACTCACAATAAATGTTCAAAAGAAAACATTTAAATGAAAAATGAGTAATTTTGAAAAATAACCAAACCTTGTAATCACAAATAGGTTTTTCAAATCAAAAAATTAATTCATTAAAACAAAGTCACAACAAAGCTAAAGTGCAGATCGCTGATCTGTGAAACATAATTTCAAAAATATCAAATCAAACACAAAAAATCAAAAGCTTGAAAAATAATCCTTTATTGAATTATAAGAAATGAAATACTAATGTTTTTGATTTTTCACGTCATGTCACGCAAAAATTATTTGAACCCAAAAAAATCAGCTCCGTATTTCACTCATCGTCAATCTTTGTGGTTCATTTGAAGAAACAATTTTGGTTTGGCCGACGTTATTCTTTTTCATACTTCTGAAAATGTTCTATTAATAGACATTCTGATATATGAAAAACCTTAAAATAAACAATCTGATAGGTTTTGAGAAAAATAAGAGCATCCAAGCGGAAAATGTTGAATATAAAATACCCAATGGATTGTAGAAAAAATAGAAATATCGTTTGTTCATATCAGGCCAAAGGATAAGATTATTAACAATAAAAATGAAGTAGATTATTTCGAAAGAGCAAATAATTATTGTCATTTTCCCCATATTTTGCTCTGCTTTTTGTTTTTCATTCGATATTCGCTGGTTCACAGAATTACGACGGTCCTGAAAATGAATGATTTGAAATGAGAATGATGAATTTCTCTGAACTAACAACTTGAAACGTGAAATGATAAGATACAACCATTCCAACATTGCAAACCACAATTGAAGTTACGAATAAAACTTCTAATCCACCAACAAAATAATAAAAAGAGTTCCAAAATTGTTCATCATCAGATCCTCCATAATATCCTTCATCTTTATAAATATATTCATATTCTCTTGGAAGCAATAAAAATATTGCAATAATCCCTGCTGATATTTGAATTATTTGCATAACTATAGTGTAGGATGTTTCTGTGAACTGAAATTGTGTGGTGATTATTAAAAAATATTCTAATTTAAAAAAAAAAATGTCACCTTCCGATAAAAAATAGGGAAACAAACAGCGGAAACTCGATTGAAAGCCAAAAGCATTGCTGTTGCGCCTTGGATTCCTCTCCCACAATAAGTTACAGTAAAGTAGAATTTACCAAGATAATTTCCACCGTCGAAAAAATATAAAAATTTCAATAAAGAATGGCCTGGAAGGATTTGACCAATGAAAATATTGATCACCGAAATTATATCAAAATTCATTCCAATCAACAGAATTCGATAAAATGGTCCGCGAAAAATATTTGAACGATTTTTCAATATTATGAATATTACCAAAATGTATAATGGAAAAGAAAAAACAGAAATGATTAGTAGAATAACTTGTGAGACAATTTCAATGATTTCATACCAACCAGGAAATTCAGACATTTTTTGAACAAATATAAAAATAGTATAATGTTATCTGAAATAAGCTGATGCAAAACTCAAAATCATAAGAGTTTGGTTGACTGAACACCAATTATGATTGAAGTTGGTTTTCACACGCTGACAAAAAATCTGCATTCAATTTTCTTCTGAAATTATGTAAATGTATAACTTCAAAATAGTTTCAAGAATACTGAAATTCAAACATAATTCTATCTGTTGTGTGATAGTTTTATGCAAAAAAAACAATTATAAAAATTAAACATAAACAATTTTTGAAAAATTTATAAATATGATTGTAGATCCTTCATTTGGAAGTTTTAAAAAATTAATTTTTCAAAACGCCAAATATCTATTGATGGACTGGTGAGTTATTTCTCTCTTTGTGTAAGAAAACATTTCGCGCTACTGCTTTTCAACCCGACAAAATGATTTATTTTACAATTATTTTACAAACAATAAATAACCTACAAAAACTGGAACCAAAACTAATAAATCAATGTTCAAACTTTGAATATATCCTAGTTGTATACTTTTTGGGTAAAAATATTCCGGTAATTTTCCATTATATTTAGCAAGTTTGTTGAATTTAAAAGCAGCTTCATCTAAAGAATCCATTGGAAGATCGAAATATTCGGAAAGATATTTGTCAGCATTGTTTTGGTATTTTTGATCCTTCAAAATCTCATTGATCATTTCAAGTAAATACTTTTCGGTGAGAAGAAATTTATTGAGAATTTTGGCAAATCCACGATTTTTCGCAAGCCATGCATTTCTCATTTGCTCCGCAAACATTGGCATAAATATTGATGGAGTTGCTGAACAAATTGATTCTTTAACACTTTTCAATCCTCCATGACTGATAAATAATTTGGTTTTCGGATGATGCAACAATCCATTTTGTGGAATCCAGTTCGATACCAAAACATGTTTTCCCAAACCATTCGGTTTATCCATTTTCATACTCCAAATAATTCGATAATCGGTTAATTTATTAATAACATTGATGAAAGTATTCAATATTTGTTTCGGCGCAAATTTCCAATCAACTACAGTACCAAAAGATATTAGGATTGTTCCCTTTGATTTTGGATCATTTGTGAAATTGCTGATGGAAGTAGAAGATATTTCGGCTTTTGGAGTTTTGCAATAAGTTCCATATGAGAAAAACTGAAAAATAAAAAATAAATTCCAATTAATTGAGAAAAACTAACATCATTTGTCCTTGCTGCAGCAGGATATAAACTATCTGGCATATCTGAGAAAGTGAATATACTTTGTCGATTATATTCATAATAAGAATTTATTCCAAATTCTCCTGGTGCAATATTTCTGAAAGCATATTTCATTCCAATTCCAGCTACTAAACCAATAACTGATGTTGAACCAAACCAGTCAATTGTTGCTGAAACTCGATGCCAGAATTTCTCGGGCTGAAATAATCTACCTTTTAGGAAAAAAGGTTGGAAATCGACCCTGTTCAACGTAATTCTCCGAAAAAAAACTCACCGAAAAATCAGGCATTGAATAGGGTAAAAAATTAGGGACCAAAATCCCATAATTTCTCGAAAATCCTTTATAGGATCCTTGTGCACTTTCCAAATCTGTAGAATGCATCATAATATGTGGTTTTCCTGATAATTGACCTAATCCATATCCACAAATTGCAAAAAGTGAATCAGAAGCCACAAGATCATAGTCACTTTTTAGGATTTCCTTGAATCTTCGATATTTGTTACGAAGAACAGATTCACAAGAAATTGCGCCATAAATAAATGGGAACGCCTGGAATGGATTTTTTTTGAATTTATTTCAAAAGAAGAATAACCTACTTACATGATGTAAAAATGTGAATTCTTTTTCGAAAATAATAGTATGAAATTCATCAGATTCAAAAATATTTGGTTGATCAGTCATATCAATAAATCTTTCTTCCATTCCAAAATCAATTTCTTTTCGATACAATGTCATTTGAATAATTGTTGAATGATTTTCTTTTTGTAATCTATGCATAAAAGTTGTCATTGAAGATGCGTGCGATCTTCCCTGATCCATAACAGTCAATAAAAGTTTTGAACCATTTATCGAGCTCAAAAAAGCCAGTAGAAGAAATGTATTAAAATGAAACATCTGAAAATTAATACCCGATATAAAGAAATCAAATAAATACATAAATACATAGATAATTAATAAGAGAACAACGGAAAAACAAGAAGTAGAGGAATTACAAAAAGAATATCTAAATTAAGACTTGTGATATATGACAAATCAATTGACTTTGGATAGAAATATTTTGGCATTTTTCCAGAATATTTTAAAAGTTTTTTGAATTTGAAGACTGCGTTATCAAGTGAAGCGATTGGTTTATCAAGGAATGTTGAGAAGAAATGATCTGCTTCTTTCTGAAAACAAAATGAATTGATTTTTGCCTCATGTAAACATTTTTTATTTGTTAGAAAAACTGTAATGGCTGAAATTGGTTGAAGGAAAATGATAAAAATCATCAATTTTTGATTTTTTATGAAAACACCTGAAAGCACTTCTCAGAAAAGACATTTTGAAAACAAACCTGATAACTTGGATGTGTAATAACTTCGCGAATATGTTTTTCTAAAGTTGGAGCGTCAAACTCGAATTTATTCACAATTCTTGCAAATCCTTTATTTTTTGCAAGCCACGCGTTTCTCATTTGTTCCGCAAACATCGGCATAAATATTGATGGAGTTGCTGAACATGCAGCTTCTTTCACACTAGAAATTATTATTTTCAAAAGTGTTTTGGTTTTCAAAAATAATTACCTTTTCAATCCTCCGTGACTGAAAAACAGGACAGTTTTTGGATGATGCAATAGTTCATTTTGAGGAATCCAAGATGATACCATCACATGACTCAATAGTTCTTTTGGTTTTTCCCCTTTCATACTCCAAATAATTCGATAATCGGTGAATTTGTTGAAAACATTGATGAGTGTATCCAATTTTTTCTTTGGTGCATATTTCCAATCAATCAAAGTTCCGAAAGCAACCAGAATTGTTCCTTTGGATTTTGGATCCTCAACGAAATTCTTGATTTCTCCAGTAAGTTCTTGTTTTGGAGCTTTGCAATAGGTTCCAAATGAGACAAGCTGAAATATAAACATTTTGGGGTTGAGATATTTTAGAAATAATCAACTCACATCATTTGTTACTGGTCCAACAGGATATAATGCATCTGGCATATCTGTGAAACTGAAGGTACTTTGACGATTGAATTCATAAAAAGAGAAATATGGGAATGGGATCACACTCCGTAATGCCCATTTTTGTGCCATCGCACCAAGTCCAGCTGTAACAAAAATGCCTCCAAACCAATCAATAGTTGATACAACTCGATGCCAATATTTCTCAATTGTAAAATCAGACATTGAATAAGGTAAAAAGTTCGGGACAAGAATTGCATAATTCCTCGAAAAACCTTTGAAAGTTCCATGGGCACTTTCAACATCACTCGAATGCATCATAACATGTGGTTTTCCACTGAGTTCAGCCATTCCATAACCACAAACTGAGAAAAGTGAATCACTCAAGAAAATATCCCAATCTTCATTTGCTATTTCCATAAAACGATCGCGTTTGTGTTTGAGAACTTTGTCACAAGAAAGTGATCCGAATAAAAATGGAAGAGTTTGATGAAGAAATGTGAATTCGCCTTCGAATGCGACTTTGAAAAAATCAGGTGAAGCAAAATTATTGTGAAATCCTGTCATATTTATAAATCTTTCCTCCATTCCAAAATCAATTTCATTATGAAATATCGTAAATTCAAGAGCTGTTGTGATATTTTCTGTTTGAATTTTATGCATCAAAGGGAGAATAGATCCAGCATGACTTCTATAAAATTGAAAACAGTTTTCTAACCCAAAAAAACCCTTAACTAACCTTCCTTGATCCATAACTGTTAGTAAAACTTTTGCGCCATCCGTCATCCGACATATCCCAATTTGTGAAAATAAACATAAAAATGTAAATAAAAAGAATGTCATCCTTCAATAAAAATTATATCTCCAAAAAAAGAAAACCAAGAAGTAGATCACTAAAACTTTAGAGAACAAAAATAATTTTCTTTTTATAAATAACGTAGGTCTGATGAGAGAGGTTGGAAAAAAAAGAGAAAAAAGTAATCATTATTTTGTATGTTGTAGTCAATTTGTGTTTTTATCAGTTCGGTTTTTCTGTTTTTGATCTTATCAAAGAAGACATTTTGAGTGAACTTGTAGGAAGATCATTTTGAAAAAAAAATTAATTTCATCAAAAAGGAAAAATATTCATGAATGATAAATCCAATGCATTTGTGTAGGTTTTGTTGGTGTGAGAAACTCTTCCAATTTGTATAAATATCTAAGAATCTCTTTGAAATTCGCGAAATTTCCAGTCGAAAAGTACTGTAATTTAAATACAGTAATCTGAAAATAAATGTTATTTGTTTTTTTTTAATTTTAATTTTTAAACTCACCCTAGCGAATAATTTTCTTTAGTAAAAATCTAATGAACAATCATGGGCGCAATTGTTTTTTAAACTTGTTTTCGAAGTTTTTGTTGAATATTCCACAAGTACTGTAGTATAGATACAGTAATCTGAAAAAAATCAATTTTTCCAATTTGGGATTATTTTCAAAATTTAAATCCACAGTTAAAGTTTTTTCTAGGTTTGGTTTTGAATTTTGTATAAAAACTCACCTAGATAGTTGAATTTGATATATACTTGTTTTCCATTTGTGGATCCATTTAATATTTCGAACAGGAATATTTTTTTGGCTTTGGTTGGTAGAGCCATCCGATGTTCGAACTTGCATTCTAACTTTCTTAATGTTGAATAAGTACTGTAGTTTAGATACAGTAATCTGAAAAAAGGTATTTGATCACTCAAATTTTTATATCTCCCTCAAAAGATTTTTACAAGGAAACCTTTTTTACTCAACACTTCAAATCATGATGAAATTTGGTCCATGGACAGCTTTTGGGACCATAAGAACATCCTAAAAATTTTAGTCTCCCAATGGACCTCTGAGCCAAGTTCTGGGCTCTCAAAAGTTCGAAAATTGCCAAAATTGGCTCATAAAACACATCATAACTCAATTCTCGATCAATTTTATGAAAAACTGAGTAACAGATGATGATCAGCGTGGTCGATTCACCCAAAAAGCATAAATAAATCGAATTTTCAGAAAAATTTTTGATTTTGGAAAAAAGAGTGAGCAGGGGCACATATGAATTTTCATGAATTTTCAGCCCAAAAATAAAAAACTTCACAATTTTTCGAAAAAATATTTTTTATTGATTGACTTTTAGTAAATCGACTATGCTGATCAATATTTGAAACTTCATTTCTCCCAAAAAAATTTTGAAATGGAGCTATGATGACTTTTATGAGCCAATTTTGGCAATTTTCGAACTTTTGAGAGCCCAGAACTTGGCGCAGAGGTCCATTGGGAGACTAAAATTTTTAGGGTGTTCTTATGGTCCCAAAAGCTGTCCATGGACCAAATTTCATCATGATTTGAAGTGTTGAGTAAAAAAGGTTCCCTTGTTAATGATAAAGTTGAAAACTACAGAATTTTGAAACAATTTTGCACAATGATTAGTTGATAAACAAAAAAGGTATACTACTTCACAAACCAGATTCATAAATATAAATTAATAGTTTACTTCACGTTTCTCATAAAATAAGTAAGTGATATCAATCCAAAAAATGTCGTTGTTTACAAATTTTTGGATAAAAAACTCACCTCTATATTCGATAGTTATTGAAACGAGCTTATTTTCCATTTGTGGATTCATTTAATAATTCGAACTTGCGTTTTGAGTTTTTTGATGTTGAGAAATTTGTAAGTACTGTAGTATAGATACAGTAATCTGAAAAAAACATTATTTGTGCTAATAAGTGCCAACTTTTTAAATGTTTTTGCAGTACTCATAAAAATTATAAAATTGTTAGTTTGAAATGATTCGTGTTATTTTGTTCCTAGTTAAAAATTCCAAATTAAATTCAAACAGATTTTGTGTTAATATTTTTTTCTATTTTGATTCTGATTTATGTGTAAGCCCTCACCTGAATTTGATAGTTATTGATAAGTGTTTTCTCAATTTCTGTTGAAATTAGACGTTTCAAACTTGTGTCGTAGGTTTGTTGATGTTGAATGATTCATAAGTACTGTAGTCTAGATACAGTAATCTGAAATAAATATATTTGAACAATTTTCGATCCCCAATTTTTTCATTTGAAAAAGGTCATATATCACTATTCTGCCTCAATGAAAAGAACTAATGAGAAGCTCGAAAACTTTTTTGTTTCCTATTGAAATGGCAGGTGTTGAGTTTCAATTATAAACATAACATCTGCCAAATTTCAAAACTTTTTTGGACCACCCACGATCATTTTGAAAATTGTTTATATAGAACTAAACGAGTTTTCATTACCTAGTTAAACATATTTTCATTACTTGAACTCACTTGAACAATTGAAAATTGAAGCATTGGTGAGAGTTTGACCCCCGTTTTTTTGGATTTGGAAAATTTTTATTACACAAAAATGACCTTGTTGTTATATTCCCAGGCTACTGTAGTCAAAACAAAAAAGCCTTTGTTATTTTTCCAATAAAAATCCCAATTAGTGGAGGGGTACTGTAATGAATCATTGAACAAATAAAAAAAGTAAAGTTGTCTACAGTAGTCTGGTATAAAAGAGAAATTGAACATAGAACTCACCAATTTGACTCATAATCATTTTCCATAGATTCTCCCATCGACATTATTCTAGGAAGCTTTTGACCAATTCTCCGATCATTCCTGGAAAAATATTGATTATTAATGACTCATTTTATAATTTTCGATTGATAAAGGTATTGTGAGATCGTCAAATAAAAAACGATATTTTTGAGGAACAAAATTGAAATGATTTCGAAAAATAATATTTATGGCATTAGGGAAGTTGCTGAACATATCATCCGTTTGTTTTTGCATTGCTGTTGATTTCTGAAAAAAATGTTTTTTTTTTTTTTTTTGAAAAATATAGGTTTAAAAAAACTTACCAAAGAATTCGCGACAAAAGTATTTTCAATGTTGATTTTCTTGAAATGATTACTGTAGTGTAGATACAGTTATCTGAAAAAAAAAAGATGGTCCCCAAAAAATAGGAGTTGAAATAAAACAAAGAAAGATGAAAGACATGTAATTCGTTTTAATTAATGGGGTTAGTGAATAGAACTAATGAGAAGTTTGAAAAATGTTGTCTAATTGGAATTAACACCTGCCAAGTTTTGAAATGGACCACCCACAATGATTTCAAAATAAAAGTAAGTTTGATTTTAGTTGTGAACAGAAAAAAAACTAACCTTCAAATAACTATTTTGGTAGAAAATGTTCATTTTTTCATGAAGCTTGAAGCTCGAATTGAAGCTGGTTCTGAAAATTAATTTTAATTGTTTCAATAAATTTTTCACAAAACTTACATTCTCCAAGAGATCTTCTGATTAAACTTGTTTAGTTTATTTGAAACCATGAAGTACTGTAATGTAGATACAGTAATCTGAAAAAATCTAAATAATCTGGGTCAAAAAAACAACAGGATTACATTTTTTGGTAATGCTGTTTGTTTCAATTTTTAATTTCAAGTTCCCAAAACTCACAATGTTCTATAGCCTTTCTTGGTCCATTTTTTTATTTTCTTATATCTTGAAAAATCCATGTATGTGTCGTCCGTTCTGCTGCCTTTTGTTGAATTCTGAAAAAAATTAATTTTTTTGAGATAAAAGTGCGATATTGATTCACCGGAAAACTCCCTGCAAAAATATTTGCAATTCTCAATAGTTTGAAGAATAGTACTGTAGTATAGATACAGTAGCCTGAAAAAAATTTTGTTGACCAATCACAAATAAGAGCCCACAGTAACCCAAGTGACCTTCGGATTTTCGGTATTAAAAAACTCACAAGATTATGTAGCTTTTCTTGGTCCATAAATTGTTCTTATAATTTGAGGAAGTGTTTAATTTTTTCGCTGTTTGTATGCCTTCATCCAATTTCTGAAAAAAATCGAAATTTTTTTTAGAAAATATATGTAGAGCGATAATGATTTACCGAAGTATTCTCTGCAGAAATATTTGCGATTTTGAATATTTGAATATTTGAAGAATAGTACTGTAGTGTAGATACAGTAATCTGAAACAAAACGTTTTGTTGACTAATCATAAATGAAGGCCCATAGTAATCTAGGTAACCTTGGGATTTTTGATGAAGCAAAAGGGTTACGTTTTTAGTTATAGGGAGTTTGAGAACAAAGTGATGAATTTTTTGACGTGGTGAAATTCAAAAATGTGCTTTCAGTTCTCAATTCCATATTCTGAAAAAAAACTCACAAAGTTGTTCATTTTTCCTTTTTAGAATGGCGTCCGTTCAATTTTTCTGAAAAAAAAAATATTTTTCGAAAAAAATAGAACTTTAATTATTTACCGCATAAGAATCTGATTCCACTTTTGTACATTTTTCACAGAAGGGTTTCGCAAAAATAGTGCCAATAGTGAATGCTCAAGTTATTTAACCGAGTGGTCGATCAAATATTGCATGGCAATATATATGAAACTTCGGAGTGATGGTAAAATAACAAAATTTATAAGTACTGTAGTTTAGATACAGTAATCTGAAAAATGTTTGTTATTTATAATAGTTACTTTGAATTTTTTTTTAAATTGAAATGAATAAGCTTACAACTCACCTAATTTTTTTCAATTTGATAATCAAGCGATTCTCATCTTGGGTGTAATCGTTATGATAAATTTGCATTTTTGAATATAAATTTGATTTATCCATAAGTACTGTAGTATAGATACAGTAATCTGAAAGAAATCCCTAAAATTTCCTTCAATTTTTCCATTTGAACAAAAAGCAATAAATCATTGCAACGACTCGATTTCTACATAATGAATAGAACTAATGAGGAGCCCGAAAAACTTTTCGTTAATTAAAACTAACACCTGCCGAATTTCGAAACAGGCCACCCACGATGATTTCAAAAAAAAAGTGTTCGGCCAATCACAAGTGTTCAGTCACAGTATACCTAAGGGCTTTTGAATAGAATAAGGGAGAAGAGAGAGAGAAGAGAAAATGAGAAGACCTTGAGATTTTAGGCCAGAAAAAAACATAATTTTGAGAAATTTTGGAACAGTTTTTTACTAGAAATTAAAATTCTGAAGACATTTATGAAGTAAAAATATTCACATTGGGTCGCTAAAAAGCAATCAAAGTCAAGAGAAAAAATTTCAAAACTGGACCGTTGTTGAAATATTCCAAATTAGGTCGAGTCGAGAAAACTCAATAAATTGAAGTTTAATTTCATTGGAGGTGATATCTCCCAAGATAAGCTAGTTAAAAATAATAAAAGTGTTAGCGTGGCCCAATTTTTGCAAAATTTATTCTGAATTTCGAAATTTTAAGGACAAGTTGACCGATTTTAAGAATTCATAGATCTTTGGAACCAATCGAGCTAAAATTTCGCTCTGTTTCTCTCACAAATACATCTCAAAGCCTAACTTATGTTAGTACCCGTTTGTAAAAAAAATTTCCAACTCACCACAACAGCTCATTTTGAGTCGATGAATCGCATCCGAGCCACTTTTCAACCATAATCAAGTTTTGGAAACATCTATCCAATCTTATCCAAATACAGTAGTTTGCAGAAAACCAAAACCTTTTGAAGCAAGTGTGCAGCCAAGAATGATTGTGAGAGGAATGAAACGAAAATGGGCGGAGCTTGTTTCTCTGAGTATGAATAGAACGCTCCCTCTTTTCGAAATTCCCAACCAATACCGTAATCTTTTTCAAATATTTTTGCCGCCGATTTTTTCTTCGATTGAGTCATTGGCTTCGGAAACATCAAACAAAATGTCTTTTTGTTTGAAAAAAAGAAGGAAGGTATACTGTAGATTTGTCAAAAATTGGAATTTCCTGAACACTCGAATTATTATAAGTGAAAATATCACCTGTTACATATCACATTATGTTTTTTGTCATTCTAGTTTTCAGAAAAAATACAAAATGCTCAAAGATATTTTCACACCTCCGCAATGGTTATTAACATTTTATACAATTTTTGGTACATTTTCTCTAATCATAAACATTATTTGTATTCTTCTCATTATTTTTAAGAGTGGGAAAATCAAAGATTATAAATATTATATTTTATATGCGCAAGTCACTTGTGCATTTTTGGATTTTCTACTAACTTTTTTGATGAAACCCATCCCACTTATGCCAATTATTGGAATTTATTCATCTAATGGATTACTGTGGACATTATTTGGAATATCTACAACATTTTCGTTGAAAATATTTATATTTGGGTTAATGAATACAATTGTCTCATTATCAATTTGTTTTCTTCGAAAATTTTTGAGTATTTATGCTTTGAAAGGAAAAAAGAATCGAGTTGAGAAATATACAAAAATCATAATGATTGCGATGTTTTTATTATCTCAAGCAACTTCGATTTCATTTGCGATTGTTGTTGCAAATAAAACTGAACAACAAAAATATGTTGCAAAAGAATATCCCGAACTTGTTCAATATTTTGAATCTGTTGGTGATTATTTTGTTAGTATTTACAGTCAAGGAGAAGTTATATATTTTATTTGGAATGCAATTTTTCTGCCATTGAACATGATTATAGTAACAAGTGCAACTATTCAGATGTTTGATATTTTGAGAAGTTATAAATCGAAAATCTCGAAATCAAATTATTTGAAACATCGGAATGCTTTGAAAAGTTTATTGGCTCAAGCTTCAACTTCAATTCTTTTTCTAGCTCCTTGTATTGTTGTCAGTTTTTTATTATTTCTACAATTTGAAGAAGCTAACTGTGAGTCACATTATTTCTCAAAAACTACTTAAGATATCAATTCTTTTCAGTAGTTTCACTATTTGCAGCTGCTATTTTCACAACTCATTCTTCTACGAACTCATTCGTTCTGATATTCACTTTTCCATCATTTCGAAAATTTTTCAAATGTTGGGAAAAACCTCATGTTCAACGAGCGATAATTATATCTAGTTTTTAAATAAAACATGGTATTCTGAAATAAAATTTTATATGCAATACCCAAAAATATATCTGCAAATAAATTGTTGATTACATAACCATGTTCGATTGCTTTCTGCTTTCCCAATCTGAAAAAAGCAGTTTTTTGTGAGGGCTGAAAGTTTTTCTAAACTAACTTTTTTATATTCATCCAAATAATATTGAAAAAAAATTGATTACGCGTAACCCAAAGTGCTTACATGTTCTGACCAAGATCTATGAAGTACTGTAGTTTAGATACAGTAATCTGAAAAAATCAAATTTACTCTTTTTTTTTTGTTTTTTTTCAACCAACCTCTACGTTTCAAATTTTGATGAAAATTTTAGAGAGTTCTATCCGAAGTTACCCATCTTTCATATTATTTCGATTAAAATGTATTTCAGCCTAATCCAACATCCATTTGATATCCAAAGTATTGTAGTCTAGATACAGTAATCTAAATAAAAATTGAATCATTTTGTCACTTCGTTTCTCATAATAAAACTAACCTTCACTAATTTTTATTTTCAGATAAAAACTCTTTCTTTCTCTACTCGTGATGGCTCAGCAGAAATCTGAAAAATGTTGTTTTTTTCAAATCTCCGCTACAGAAAAAACTGACCTAACTGATAAAAAATGTTTTGATCCTAACCCGACTTTTCTCTTCAATGAAATTGATGAATTAAGTACTGTAGTGTAGATACAGTATTCTGGAAAATAAAAACTATCCTGTTTTTCATTTTATGTAAGTTACGAACCTTTCGTGAAAAATATTTCGAAAAAAATTCAATAGCCCTAAAATCGATCATAAATACATTTTTTACCCGTAATGATGCATCATAAATCTGAAATATATTTGGAAACATCGCCTTTTCCAGAAAGTTTCTTGGAACTAACCTGATTGTTTAAAAAAATTGTGAATCTAATCCACGCCGATTCATCCCCAGACAATTTGATATATATAATAAGTACTGTAATTTAGATACAGTAATCTGAAACAAGAAAAAAATTACTAAAGTTTCGAAAATAAAATAAGAAAGGGAGAGAAGCTGTGTGAAGAAATGGTGAAAGGTGTGAGAAAAATGAAAAAATGAGATGCGAGAGAAATAAAATGGGCGGGGCGTGCCAGCTTCCACCAGTCTCTCGCTCTCTATTTTTGTAACATCTGTATCTATCTAGAGTTTCGAGTTTTCCGTCAGGCACATGCGCTCTGTTGACAATATTTTTTGGCAATCTTCCAGAAGAAGTTCCGCAGATGTTTAGGGACAAATAAGAATATTTATTCGCTCATTTTTTGAAAACAATATAAACGAGGAACATTGGAATAACAAATAAGAGATCTAAATTGAGAGTTGTGAAATATGAAAGTTGTAAACCGCGAGAATAAAAATAATTAGGAAGTTTGCCATTATAATCAAAAAGTTTCTTGAATTTGAAAGCAGCTTCATCGAGATTTGCAATTGGTTGATCGAGATATATCGATTTGAATTTTGATGCAGATTTCTAGAAACACAAGATTCTTTGTAAGTCTCTAGATTCCATTAAATTACCTGATAATATGGATTCTTCAAAATTTCCCGAACATTTGTTTCCAAACTTCTTTCAGTATAATAGAATTTATTAATAATTTTCCCAAAACCTTTTTCCTTGACCAACCACGCATTTCTCATTTGTTCTGCGAACATTGGCATAAAAACTGTAGGAGTTGCAGAACAAACTGTCTCCTTCACACTTTTCAGACCACCGTGACTAACAAAAAGCTTCGTTTTGTTGTGAAGTAACAATGCGTTTTGTGGAATCCAAGCAGCAGTCAAAACATGTTCTCCAAGTCCTTCTGGTCGATCTCCTCTCATACTCCAAATAACACGATAATCTGATAGTTTGTTAACAACATTTCGAAATATTTCATATTTTTTTCGAGGAGCTGTTCGCCAATCAATGAAGGTTCCGAAAGCAATTATTATTGTTCCTTTTGATTTTGGATCTTCGATAAAGTTTTTGATGTTTGTTGGAAGATCAGCTGATATACTTTTGCAATAAGCACCGTATGCAAAATACTGAAAATTTCAAATTTTCGTTTAAAGTTATCAAGCAAAAAGGGGGTTAACAAACTTTCACAACTTTTGACCTAAAGTCGTTAAAACGTTGTTATTTGTTATTCTAAAAACAGGTTCCCCTCATTTGATAATATCAAAGTACATCAAATGTTTCGTCTTTGTTTGAATGTCGAAAACTCACATCATTAGTTCTTGGAAATGGTTGATAAAGCTGTTCAGGCATATCAGTAAAAGAAAATACACTTTCTCGATTATAATCATAATATGAGAACCATGGAAACGGAATAATGCTTCGGAGTGCATATTTTTGAGCGATATCTCCGAAGAATACCGTAAAAAGTATTTGACCCATCCAATCATAAGCAGATAATGCGCGATGATGAAAATATGAAACATTGAAATTTGGAAAAGCATAAGGAAGAAGATTTGGAACAACCAACGCATGATTTGCACCGTATGATTTAAAAGTTCCTAATCCACTCTCCAACGCTGTTGAATGCATCATAATATGTGGTTTATTAGTAACTTTTGCTAGTCCATAACCACATGCAGAAAATAATGAATCAGTTAGTATAAAATCCCAATCTTCATCTGCCAACTTGAAAAATTCTTTCCTTCGATGTTCCAAAATTCGACCACAAGTAACACTTCCACATCCCATTCCTTTTGCTTGATCAATAAAATTATATTCTTCATCAAAAGCGAGTCTCGCAAAATTTGGTGAGAAAAATGGATTATCAAAATCGCTCATATTAATAAATCTTTCCTCCATTCCAAAATCGATATCTTCTTGAAAAATAGCAAATTGAAGAGCTGTTGTATGATTATCTTTTTGTAATCGATGCATTAAAGGAGTAAAAGATGTTGCATGAGATCTTCCTTGATCCATAACAGATAATAATAATTTGCCACCATCGCAGAAACTAATAAATAATTGTAAGAATAATAAAAGAGAAACTATAAAAAACGAGAAAACAGTCATGACTGTTGTTTTTCTCACATTCGATTTGTTTTTAAATACAAATTGTTGTCTGACTTGTATTTTCTATATGTTTTTTTCATGTTACGTTTTGGGAAGGGCAACAAAATAACAACGTGAACTTTCAAAGTACTCAAATATTTATTTTCAAGACGTGTCCCAATTTTTTTCCAAAAAAAGTTGGGATATAAAATGTTGGGTTTTGGCAAAATGTATTATTTATTCAAAACAATTTTCGACAATCATAACGTTGCGCATTTTATTATTACTCGTGAATAACTTGGAACATGACTTCGAAAGACGGTTTTTTGCGAGATGTGCTCTTCAATCCAGCCAAATCGGTGAGTTGAAATCGAGGTTGAAGAATACTGTATTTCTTGATACAGTATGTCTTTGGAACTTTTGTATAATTATTTATGAATAACTGTTTGACTTCAGAAGTTTTACCTAGCCAAAATGACTCTCAAGGCGCAGTGTCTTGCCAAAGTTTGTCTATAGCCGCGACCCCTAGACAATTAGATTCAATAGGCTCCACAACTTGACAACTAGATTTTCTAGACTCCGCTATTTCCCTTTGATCTGAACTAGTTTTCTGATTTCAGGTAACTTATCGACCAATTCCGAATAAACAAATGGCAGAAGTTCAAGTATCAAACAATGAACAAACAGCAATAATCTTCAAATGGAAATCAACTCGTCCAGGAATGTATAAAATGCGTCCAGTTTATGGAGTTCTTGCACCCGGTGAAACTGCCAATATTTCACTTTTTTGTAAAGGTGTAAAAGATCAAGCACCATTAACAGATCATTTCAGTTGTGTTTTGGCTTCATCACCATCTGCAAATGTTAATCCAGAAAGTATTTGGAGTAATCATAAATATCAGCAAAAATTGGCACAAAGTGGAAAATTGCGAAAATTGAAATTAAAGATTTTGTATTTGGGGTTGAATGATCAAGAAAAAGATGATGATAAAGAAAAAGAAAAGGATAAAGATAAAGAGGAAGAAGATGAAGAAAAGGAGAAGGATAAGGAAAAACAAGAAGCAATGAAGAAGAAAAAACAAGCGGATGGCAAAAAGGTAACAAACCCACTTCTATAGTTGTTTTCCAAAAAACAAATTGTATTTTTCAGAAGCCTACACTTATCATGTTTACTCGCAAAGAAGGCGATTCATTGTCTGGCGAAGATGAAAATGATAACACACCAACTGTTGCTGCACCAGCACAACAAAATATTATGGATTTATTGAAACCGGTGAGAAATGCGGGAGTTTTCCAAAATCAAACGCAAGCGAATCCTCAACCAATTCCTGGATATCAAAATCAATCTCAATTGCCACCAAATCTTGCTGGCACAAAAAGTCCAGCTGTTGGTGGATCAAAGAGTCCAGCAATGGGAGGAACAAAGAGTCCGGCACCTAACAAATCAGAATCAGCGTTTTCTTCGAAATAAACTATTTTACTGATATTTAAAATGCTAATGTTGTGAGGAATAATCACTGGAAGTAGGAGAATACTGCTATTTCGATTTTTAAATAGGAATCGGACGAGGTGTGACTTATTGAGAAAAATTATGAATCGGATTTGAAAAAAATTCAACCAACGGTTGAAAACACCCCATTTCATTTAATATAAGTGTGCGATAATTCACTGTACTTCCTGGATATTGAATTTTTGATTTTTTTTTCCGTAAATTTTTCATAAATAAAAGACGCCCGAATGTTTTCCTCAAAATTGAAATAATCTCAAATAATTTCATAAGTAAAAACTATTCCAAAAATCAAACCTAATAATTTCATCATTTATTTCATTCGCTTTTCTCATTCAATCCATCAAAAACCGAAATATCTCCAAATAATAATTCAGCTCTTTCAACATCCAAAATCTCAGCATGTTTAATCGGTAAGTAGAAAAACTTTGCTCCTCCACTGAACCACATAAATTTCACAAGTTTGTCTTCTTTTCCAGTTCCAGTTTCGGATATTGAAACAACATCATCAACTGCCAAATATCTGAATAAAAAGTGTCTTATTGTTAGAGTGAAATAAAATGAGAACTCACTGATTTTTCCTTGATCCCCAAAATGTCAAATATCCAATTCGAATATATTCATTTGTCTCATTCATTGCAATAACTCCAATTAATCTATTCAAATATCTGCTAAAAATCATAAGCATAATTGGAGCAAGAAATGCCATGGTTGATACTGTATAAAACCACGTTGAATCAATAGCTCCATTCAAATATTGAAATGTTGAATAAGGCAAATAAGTTACACTTGCAATTGTTTGAATAAGTTTTGCGCGAGCAAGAAGAACAGCAAATCTTACACCAGGATATCGATATATAGCAATCCATTTTTCATTATCTAATGCTTCTGCAAAATCTTGTCTTTCTCTTTGAATTTGTTCATGTGATAATCGAATTGATTTTCCTCCTAATCTTTGAATCAATTCTGGCTTCAAAAATGGATTTCCTTTAGTTTTGGAATCTTTCGGTGTCATCATTATCGTTCTTTTTGGAAACCTTCTAGCTGTCGCGCTCAGCAAATTCATTTTATTTTTTTCACCTGAAAATTCTACCTCAATTCAAAATTGACTTTCATATAAATATATTTTTCAATGAAAAATCCACAATCAATAAATCTACAAAAATATGTTTTGTCCTATTATAAAAATTCATTTTCTACAATAACCCGACCAACAAAAACAGCTAAAAGAAATTTCTAATAAACCTTGACAAGAATCTGACTAGTGATGGGACATGATATTCCGGTTTTCGAAGAACTGAAGCATCAACAATTGAAGAATATTCGAAGATGTTGTTTTTCTCGGAAATTAGGCGATTTTTGAGAACTTCATCTTGGGTCACAATCATAATTTGGGCTTCGAGATCGCGATAAACAGATCGATAACCTGGAAATACATACTGTAAGATTATTTGATTCAAAAAGACTTGGTTTATTGAAATTTTCTTACACAGTAAGAGTACAAGACATGAACATGTCGTGTTGTTTACTTGTTTAAAAAAATTGAAATGCAATTTCAAAAAAAAATTATCACGTGGAAAAAAAAAGTCCAGTCCACGTTTCTTATCAAATCTTCTTATTTTTAAAATTTTCAGTCATTTTGTGATTTTATCTCCGCCCGAAAAAGTCAGAGAAATTATAAATTACAGTGAGTTGAACTACGAGTTACTTGAAATAGTATTGAATAAATATGAGTAGAATATCTATCAAATCTTACCATAATTTGACGATCCAACCAAAGTTGCTATCCAATTACCCCATTGCATCCATAATCCTTTTGCATGAAAACTCCATCCTTCTCTCTGATATTCAAATAATTTCACCTCATTTTCTTTACAACTCAATTTCCTTCGAGTCATAAATCGAATTGCCGAATCTGAATATAAAGCAGGAACAAATCGAGAAAAACCCGAAGAATTATAAAATGGATTTGTTTTTGGAGAACACATCAAAACATCTAATGAATATTCGCCTCGATCAAAAATTAGTTCTTGATAATCGGTCAAAGTGTTGAAATATCCAGATGCAAGCCACATCTTCAAATCTTCCCGTTTTTGTGAAAACAGATTTTTGAGGAAATCGAATTCTTGATGAATTCCAATTGTTCCCATTTGAATTAGCGGATAAGCAAGAGTATCGGATATTTTTTGAGGTTGATCCCGATATTTCTCCTTGAAATCTTCGATGACTTTTGTTACTCGAGTATTCATAAAATTTTTGAATTCATCAGTTTTTCCATAAAATGGATGAACATCACATCGATCATTTAATTTGAAATTTCCATCATTATCTAATACAAAACTACAATCTCCAACTGCATCGATAATTTCATCAAAAAAGTCGGCGAGTATTTTACAATTTTCGAATACAAAATATCGATCTTGTCGATTTGTGAAATATGTGTCAGATAAATTCGCCCTAAATTTAAAAAAATGAAATGAAAATTTTTAATAGAAAAAATTACCCGCTGATTATCAAAGTATCATCAAAAATATATAATTTCATATGTTGTAAACCAATAATCTCATTGGTCCTCTCGGATAATAAATGTTTCACAATTCCATTCAAATCAGGTGTATGAAAAAGATAAATATCAGCATTATCGGCAATTTTTTTCAAAAGTGTCGTACTACTTTTCTCTTTTCCTTGACCTCGAGTTCCTCGGAGATAATCAAGAAGAATCTTGACTTTCAGTCCATATTTCCGTTTTTCATGAATTCGATTTTCAATCGTATTAACTAATTCTTTTTCAAGGGATCCATCTCCGAGATATAAACTTGAAAATGATATTCGTTTTTCAGCTTTTGATGATTTTTCAAGAAGTGTTTCATAAAACTTCGCAGGACTTTCGATAATTTTCACACTTTTTCCATCAATCGGAACACCCGGCATTTTAAGGTCCAACCATTCCGACATCTGTAATTAGTTAAAATTCTTACTTTACGTGTTTTTGAATACAGCTTCATAAAGATAATATGGTGGTTTTAACCAATCGAATTCAAAAATATCTTTCACAGTCAGTTGAGTTAGTTCATGTTTAGTAATAAATACAAAAAAAAATATTATACATGTGAATAATTTTACAATCATCGAAGTGCCATAGCAGTGATAGCTTGATCCATATATTGATGTGCATCATCAGACATTTTTGCTGGAAAATCATAAGATGTCATCGGATTTCCAGCAAGTAATCTGGTTTCGGGACAGAATCGAGATCTTGATGGCCCAATAATTCGAACATGTCGAATATGAGTATCCCGTCCATTTTGATGGTTTTGAACCACTTGCAATTGTATAAGCCATCCTCTTTGTGGATTTAGTTTCAAATCTCGCATATCAATTACTTGCCAACCTTGCGGTTCTGTTAATGTTAGTGTACGTTTGAAGAAGAAATCTTGTTGTGAACTTCCCATTTTTGCGACGATTCTAAACATTTTTCAGGTGTGATAGTTTTGGAATAAAGCGACTCACTTGCTTGGTGTATAAGATTCATCATTTTTGAAGTCCAAATAAATCATAATGAATGAAACATCAGTTTTCTTTTGAAATTCGATTGTTATTGTGTGTGGTTGTGGTCCATCACTTTGCCAATATTTTTCGACACTATCATTTAGCAATTCACTAACACCATATCCATGTTTACAACTCGATAATGTCCAGACTGCCATTTGAGAAACATCACGAAGTGGATTGTCGCGTGGTTTTACATCAAATGGAATATTATTCTGCCAACCAATTGATCCATCACTGGTTCGTTCGCCTGATTCTGCCATCTTCCCTTAATTTAAATAATCTATTGAGATGATAATTGCTTCATTAATTATTCTCAGGCAAACGAGCCGACTAATCGGTGACTAACTTTTTGTGGAGCGACTAATCGTTGACTAACTTTTCCTGGGGCGACTAATCGCCGACTAACTTTTTGTGGGCCGACTAATCGACGACCAACTTTTTTCGTCGGCCGACCAACTTTTCTGCTAATTTATATGTAGGCCGATTAATCGCCGACTAATGTGCGACCAACTACTAGTTGACAAGCGATTTATCGCCAGTTGGTCGCCGATTAGTCGGCCCGTTTGCCTGAGTTGAAATCGAAGTCAAAGAAAAAAGAAACGAAAAATGCCAAAAAAATAAATAGACGCCGAGAGAGTGCGCGTCTCACGGAGACATAGACAAAAACAACGACACTCCGCCTAGCAATGCCTGATTTTTAGCGCCCGCCCAACATTTGAATTTGAATTTTCCGAGTTGTTTTTTTTTGTTTTTTCCCACTTCCAAGCTGAAATTGAGGTTTCAGTGTGAAAATGATAACGCAATCTTCACGATACAAACATGCTATGAAACCAAGACAACGTGTTGAATTCGAAGGATATTCATTCGTTGTACCGGACTTGAATTTCAAGGTTTTTTGAAGTTTTGTTTTTACTTGAAAACATCTAAAATGATTCCAGGCACCGGTTTTGAAATGTTGTGAAGGATATAAAAACGCTTCAACCAGCTTGAGAAATCCATGTTCGACGGAGTATGACAACATTGATAATTTTGTCGATCCTGTCAGTGATAAACCAATCGCAACAATTCCACCATCTCCAAGAGTTGTTACTAAGTCTCCTGTTATTTCTATGTCGTCACAAAGAGCTCCAATACGCGAACCTCAGGCAATAACTCTTGAAAATGATGTTGAAGATGGTAATTTACTTTTATTTTCTATCTCATTTCAAACAAATCCATCGTTTTTTAACCCATGTTTACTACTACTCACAAAGTCACAAATATTCGTGAGTATTTTGCGATGCATGGAAAATAGAAAATTACGAATAAGATTCGTAGGTTGGCCAAGATTTCTAATTAATTATAGAACTTGACTTATGACGTAATCATACATTTTTCAGATGGTTGGGACAATTTCGACTACGAAAGAACTGAAAATCAAGGATCTATTGCATCTGCACATCCATCAATTGCTACTACATCAACAAGTTATCCACAATTCAATTCTGAAAATGAAGATGACGATGCTGATGTTTTTGACAGTTTTGAAGAAGGTCCAGCTAATGTTGAACTTGTAAATGAGCCGATCACTGGGCACCTTGAAGAACATCAAAACGATGAAGAGGAAGAAGATGTTGAGATGTTGAGCAATGATAGTTTTGATAACTTTGTACCACCAGCAAAAATATCGCCAATCACAAAACCAACAACAGCCCCAAAACCAGGTGATAACAAGAAACGACACGATATGCACGGACAATTTCGTGGTTTTCTTCAGGATGATAGTGAGGAGTTCAATGATGAATGTAAGAGTTTTCTTGTATTATTCGAGATCTAATTTTGTGTTCAAATATTTATTTTTTCAGTGGCTGTTCTTGGTGTTGATCTTCGTAACAAACTCTACGCGACTCTCAAATCAATGTTTGGTTTCAATCAATTCAGACATCGACAGAAAATGGCTATTACATCAATTCTTAAAGGACATGACACTTTTGTTTTGATGCCAACTGGAGCGGGTAAAAGTTTATGTTATCAATTGCCAGCAATTCTTTCGGATGGTGTTACAATCGTTGTTTCCCCATTGAAATCATTAATTGAAGATCAAACATCGAAAATGAGAGAATTGGGAATTCCTTGTGAACAATTAACATCAGAATTATCAACTGATGATCAAGAAAGTATTTATACCCGACTTGGAGCACTAAAACCAGATATAAAGTTATTATATGTTACTCCGGAAAAGATCAGCGCATCAGGTCGTTTGAATTCTGTATTTTTCGATTTACACAAGCGTGGACTTCTTGCTCGATTTGTAATTGATGAAGCACATTGTGTTTCTCAATGGGGACATGATTTTCGACCGGATTATACAAAACTTCATACTTTACGTGAGCGATATACAAATCCAAAAGTTCCGATTGTTGCTCTAACTGCAACCGCAACGCCGAAAATTGTAACCGATGCTCGAAATCATCTTGGAATGAAAGACTCAAAGTTATTCATTTCAAGTTTTGTGAGAGACAATCTGAAATACGATTTAATTCCAAAAGCATCCAAATCATTAATCAATGTTGTCGAAAAAATGAAACAATTGTACCCGGGAAAATCTGGAATAATTTATTGTTTATCGAGAAAAGAATGTGAAACTGTTCAAATGATGTTGATCAAATCTGGTGTTTCTGCCGAAGTTTATCATGCGGGATTGAATGATACAACAAGAGTTACAGTACAGAGAAGGTAAAACTTCGTTCCTTTAGAAAAAAAAACATATGTTCATTTTACAGATGGCTAGCAAATCGAGTTGATGTAATTTGTGCAACAATTGCATTCGGTATGGGAATTGATAAGCCAGATGTTCGATTTGTAATTCATTACAGGTATACAACATCCCTTTTCAATTGAAATATTGTGATATTTTATCACGAGAAATAATAATAATCTTCTGGAAAAATAACAAGTTTAATCCAAAAATTTAGAGAGATTAAAATGTTTCTATAGAAAATATTTCCGCCTTATGATAACAATAATAAAATTTATATTATTTATTTTCTAGTCTTCCAAAGTCGATCGAAGGTTATTATCAAGAAACTGGTCGTGCTGGTCGAGATGGACTTCCCTCATATTGTTTGATGCTTTATTCTTATCATGATCATATTCGACTTCGAAGAATGATTGAAGAAGGAAACACAACAACCGGTGTTCGAATGATGCATTTACAAAATGTATTGCAAATTGTTGCATATTGTGAAAATGTTTCAGTTTGTCGCAGAAAAATGTTGGTCGAACATTTCGGAGAAGTTTATGATGAACAAACTTGTCGAACCAGTAAAACACCGTGTGATATATGTGATAGAAAGCGAAAAAATCCTGAAGCGATTCGATTGTTCGATGTGAGCGATGAGGCAAAGATGTTGATGCAAAGTTTGCCAAGAATGCAAAAAACAACACTCAAATATTTATCCGAATTGTATCGTGGTAATTTGTGCAAGAAATCGAGTGAACAAGCGATGCGACTTGGTCATACATCTTTGCCATTTTTCAAACGCGGACAAGGAATGACTGAACAAGATGCTTTGAGATTTGTGAGAAAATTAGTTGTTGAAGGCTATGTTTATGAAAGATTATATTCTGCTCCAAATCAAGCGGCTGCAGTTTTAGCATACGCTGAATTAACAGAAAGTGGAAGAGCAATCGCAAGTGGGGCCAAAACTGCAAAAGTAAGATTTTTCCTTATTACTGATTCTGATATTCTGATTAAATTGTTAAAAATCACTATTTTTAATCTTTAAAGAATTTTCTAGACAAAAGTTAATGAAATTTTTTGGATAAGATTATAAAGGAAGCCATTATTTTCCTAGTAAGGAAAGATCATTTGATGTGACCATTATGTAATTTCTCAAAACGGTGTCAAACATCTTACATCTAAATCATGTTTTTTCCAGGTTTATCTTCACATTGTGACTTGTGAGAAAAAGAAGAAGACTATTGGAATGATTGAATTACCAAATATGAATACTGTGTCTGAAGCACAAGCTCTCAAGGAAAAGTTAGAATAAAATTCCACAAGACTTATGATAAATACGTATAATTTTTCAGACATATGGTGAAACATGCTGATGTGTTTTCTCGTTGTCTTCGAGATCTAACACAAATGTTGACTGCATTGGCCGAAAGTAGTGGATTATCTGGACCGTATTCAATGATATCAAGAGAAGGAATTGAACAGATTGCCGCATTATTGCCAAGAACAAACTCAGAATTATTGAGAGTTGATTCGATGACTGAAATGAAAGTCAATCGATATGGGCAAGCTGTTATGGAAACATTGGCACCATTTTGGAAACAGGTTGATGGTGAGTTGAATAATTTCAAAAAGTTTAAATCTAGAAATAGAGGATCTCAAAACCGGAAAATTATCACTTTGTTGAAATATTAAAAATAATGACGAAAACTGATTTTGAAATCATTTTTCCATAGCCGAAAACGTGAGAAAATCGGAATAAATTATAATTTCTTCAAAAAATATATTTGTGTACTTCTCCTTTTTTCAAATAAAAAAAACTATCAACAAAACACATTTGCTATAAACTACACTAATCGCCTCAAAAACTTATCTTATCAACAAAAGATTTTCGTACTCCGAAAAAAATCATCATTTTTTCCAGACCGCGAAGAAGAGGAAATGAGAAGACAGTTAGAAAAATTGAAAAACGGCGAGATTGTTATGGGTGGATTTGCCGAACTACCAGCTGGTTTACCGATTCCTGGTGGAGCACCTTATAAACCAATATTTCCATCTCGTGGACGTGGAGCACCAAGAGTTCGAAAACGTGTCACTCCGGGGTGTGTTTTTTGAACTTTTTTATTGAAAATTAGGTGGATGTGTTTTGTGTCATTAGATTAGTCACAAATAAACATGGCTATGTAGTGAATAAAAATGACTAGGGCCTAATTTGAATTCTCCTCTTCTTCTCGCTTTTCTATCTTTTATTTCATTCAAAGTTTTTCACGAATTTCGTAGATCAAAGTCACAAATTTCAACGGATTAAAAATGTGTGCAAATTTCTGATTTGCATAGCATTCATATTAATCATGAAAAATTGCAGGAAAAATATAATTTTACTAGTTTTTTTCGTTGGGGAGTGGAATTGACAAGTTTGTTAGAACGACTTTTACATTTTCCGCGTATTTTTTTTACTATGAAAGAGTTTCCGGAATCGGACATCAAAAAGTGAATCAGAAATTTTTTAACCCCCGAAATTCGGGGCCCGAATCCCTGAATATAGAGATAAAAAATATATAAAAAGTTTTTTCAATCCTAAATTTTCGGAAAAAAAGTGGAAATTTAATGACTTCGAAAAAATTCTCCCTTTAATTCGTTTTCCAAACTTTTTGTCCCTCCCGAAAAAAAACTAAGATTAAATCAATGTATTTTTTTCAGATCAAGTGGTCGTGCGACAAAGAAGCCCCGTTATACAGCTCCTTCTTCAACAACAACATCGTCACGCGGCGGAGGAGCAAAAAGAGGCGGAGCCAGTAGAGGTGGGAGGGGAAAAGGAGGAGCCGCAAAACCCACTGCAGCACTTTTTCCGAATGGAATGTTTTGAACTTTCTTGTTGTTTTTCTAGTTTATTTTTTGTAAAATATGTGATCGTGTAAAATAGTAGGAAATTATATTTTCTGTATATTTGTTTGAAATTAAAACTCTGGGAATATTTGAAAATATCTGTGAAATATTGAAAAACAACAATTTTTTGTTTTGAGAAAACATAATCGTTGTTTTTGTAAGGTCATAAATGTATTATTTTTTGTATTGATTTTCCTTTTATAATTTTTTGTTTCTCTTTTTATTGTTTTTTGAAGATTCTGAAGGATAAAAATATTAAAAGACGAATTATCACGGTGGATTGAATTTCGTTTGTTTTCCATTCGCGAAACTATTTTATAGTGGGGTTTCACTACTTGTGAAGTTTGGTGCCAAAAATTTTAATGATCAAATTGTGATGTACTTTTGTTTTTCTCAAAATTTGATTCTCTCAAGACAGCTTCCTTTTCTACTTTCTTACGTTATTTCTCACATTAATTTTCAGTTCCGCGAAAAATATAAAATATTCAGATTTTTCCAGAATGAATCCGTTTTATCTAATAATCCACGTGGTTTTCGGAGTTTTTTCTTGGATTTTATATGCAATTGTAACTATTTATATTTATCATCATCGAAAGGAATTCAATTCAGCATTTATGAAATTGTGGAATACTTTTACGATTATTGTGAGTTATAATGACGTGGAAAAATATGAACAGAAGTTTGAACTCTTTAATTTCTGATTGAAATTTGAAGGCGAATTAGTAACCCAAAGTTGTATACTTTTGATTCAATTAAAGAAAAAAACTAGACATCATACTTCTGAAAAAAAAATTTCATGAAATTTTCCAAAAAAAAAAAAGTAATTTTTGCACTTTCAAACTAAAAAAAATGTTAGTTAGAATTTGATCTTATTAATTATTATAAAATTATAATCCGAATTAAAGATAGAAAAAGCTAGACATCTAAAAAAAGATATTGCTATAGTTTTTGAACTTTTGGAATACTTTCTCGGAAAAAATATTACAATTAGTCAGAATTTGGATTTTTTGAGTTTTGAAGTTGTAATCAAATTTTACTTCATCAAAAAATAGTTTCAAAACTCGCCCAATAAACTTTGGAAATTTCCGGAAATGTCTGAAATTTTTAAAAGAAAAGGAACTCTTAAAAAATGCTTCAATAAAAAATCAAAATGAGTTTTTTTTCATAATAAATATCACGTCGATATACGTTTTCTTCTTCATTTTTTTCCGGAAAAAGAACACCAATTCAATGTCTTAAAATAGCATTCATCAAAAATTCATGAACTATCTAATATAAAATTAGCATACCTCCATGACTTTATGAATAATAATAATAATTAATTAACATTTTTTCCAGAATTTCTTGCAATTTACAACAATGAAAATGTACTGGCAAATTCCGTTGCACACACCAAAAGATTCGTGGTTTTCCGATTCTTTGTTATATTTCAATACAAATATTCCACCATATATTTTAACTATAGTCTATTTTTCCGCGTATTATTTCATTTATTGTCAACGAATTTGTGTTCTGTTATTAATTGGAATCAGTTTTCGATTGATAGTTTTTCCATTTTCAAGTTCACCAATCTGGGAAAGAAAATATATTCTAACAGCTGCTATTATATTCCTCTTACCTTTGCCATTTATCTATGATATTCTTTATTTGGAACCAACTTTTAATTATATCAAAAATCTCGATGGTTATGTTTTATTTCCAAGTTTGAAGGTGAGACTTTTTCTTTTTTCAAATATACGTCATTTCCCTCGTAATTTATAATTACCTCCAGTGTTAGACTACAACGGAGTAGTTTAATTAGTATCATCCAGAAATACATTTTTTTTGTTCAAATTCTTTTTCAAGAAAAGACACCCCCTTCTTTTCAAAAATAAACTAATATTCTTCCAGAAATACCCGGAAGCTGCGCGGAATATTCTGAAATGTAATTTCTTTGAGATCTCCACTGCAATTATCTCGGGAATTTTAAAACTTTTCTCAATACTTTGTCTTTCTGCAAAACGTGCCAAAAAACGAGATGATCGAAATCTTTACGTTGTAACATCAATGATGTTTTTCACATCGATTCTCAAATTTGCTTGTGCGATTTTGTTGGTTTTGAATGTGAATCCGTATGTTCAGATGGCTGTGATATATATTTATCCAGTTTCTGCTGATTTCGTTGCATTGAGTTGTCCTTATACTCTACTTTTTATCAATGAACGAATGAGGAAAAGTATTTGGAACAAATTGACAGGCAAAATCGAACCGGTTGATGTATAATTTGTGATATTTTTCTATTTTGTTGTAGATATTATTCCATTACTGGTTTTGTTTTGTTCAAACGGGAAGATTAATGTACAAAATCAATGAATAAAAAGTTCATTTCTCTCAAACTGAATCAACAATACAATCACCTGAATCCCATGTGAAAACATTAACAGCTCCACATTTTGCGATATGATTAATTGATGAGAATGGTGCAGTTCCACCAATTGATCCACTACATTTTTTCTGTCCAATATTTCCTTCCCATCCAATATCTGGTGTTTCATATCCTTTAACTTCAAACCATCCTTGTTCAGCTTTACTACAATCCATTTTTAATTCAACCATCCAATATCCAGCTCCATATTTATTGTATGGTTGATATTCGACTGCAGTTTTATCATTTGTTGAATATGCCAATGGTGTTCCAAATGCACTTGCTCCATCATGAGTTCCTTGTTTTTCTTCAGCTCCTTCGAAATCAAGATAATTGTCTTGTTGACTCCATGAAAGATATTCCGAATAAACAAATGGAACTGTTGTAATATGATAAACTGGGATAGCACATGGATCTGATTCTTGTTGATATGGTCCAGTTGAACATTCTGAATTCGATAGATATTGAAATATTTTCATCAGAATGAAACTCACGTCCATTATGTGAATTACTTGCACCTCCTCTAATGAATAAATTCTGTCCTGGTTGCGTATCTTTTTTAAGAAGGATTACTGTAGTACTGTAGCCTGCTGGAGGTGATGGTGGAGTGTATTTTTCTAATTTTGTTGACAATGAGAAAGCAACAACTGAGTTAGCCGCAATTGACAAAAATGCAGTTTCTGAACAGTTTTTATTCCTATAAGTTCATTTTTTCAATTTACTTACGATCGGAGTTCACTGTAATTGTTGAACCAACACATTTTCCATCTTGAATACCGCCAGAATAATGATCGCAATATTTTCCCAGCTGGCAAAGTTGTTTTGAAAATTCTGAAAAGATAATTGATTGTGATTTCCACAAATCAAAAACGTTTTACTTATTCCAAGTTTGTCCTTGTTGATTTAAAGCAAAGAAACCAGTTGTATCACGTGCAAATGCAATTCTTTGACTATCTGTAACAATTTCGGCAGCAGCAGTTCCTTGAACAGAGCTTCTGAATTTAGCCATTTCTCGAATAGTTGGCCAACGATGTTCGCAAGCCCATCCAGAATTACTGTTACAAGTTTTATCATCATTAAAAGTTGGACTTGTTGTTGCATATTCATTTGATGCTCCAGCATTTGGTGGACTTTGATCCGAAAAACTAAAATAATAACTGCTCATAACTCTTGGATATCCATATGGCCATGCAAGCATAAAAGCAACAGCTAATTGATAACGATAACCATCTTTGTGAGTTACGACATATGGGCTCGAATCACGTTGATTATCATGATTATCGATAAAGTTCAACACATCATGATCTTCCATATTACCGTATTGATAACCTGGCCCAAGATTTGCAAGATTTCTCCAATCGCTTTGTCCTTTTGCAGCGGATGAAACAATTGCTCCGAAATTGAAGTTTGTGTATCTACCAACATTCAAATAATCAACCACTTTTACAGCTTCACCTCCTCTATCAATAACTTCATGAACAGCAAATGGTCTTTGATTAGCTCCAAAGATCTGAAAAACGTATAATTTTGAGATACATATTTTCAAGGGTTCTTCTCTTACATCAGATCTCAAATCTTTGACATCATTCAAAATATTTAGAATATCTTGTGACCACATATGCTTCGATGCATCGTGTCGGAAACCAGCAACACCGTAATCAATTAGTTTATCAAGATATGCAACTATTTTACCGCGAACACTATCAGATGCTTGATTGAGATCTAATAGTCCAACCAATCGACAATCTTTGACCTACAATAATTTTTTTGATAAAGTTTTATGTTTTCAGCTCACATGTTCGGCATTATTTTGATAATCACTTCCTTGAATATCATTATCACATTTTGGATTATTGAAATCACCAAGAGAATATGGAACTCCTGGGAAACTTTGAACACCGTGTGTTCCATCAAAACTCGAACTTCCTGACGAGGAAACACCATCGGATCCTGATTTTTGACCAATTCCGACCATATGATTCATTACAACATCAACAATAATTCGAACTCCAACTTTATTACAACGATCCACCATATCTTTGAATTCAGCTTCATTTCCGGAACGAGATTCCAATTTGTAACTGACTGGTTGGTATCTGAATAAAAAAATATTTTCTGAAAAATTGGTTCAATAAAATATTGGCTTACCTGACCCACCATGGATAATTATTACTTGGAAAAGCTTTGATGTGCTCCATTGGTGGTGAAACTTGTACTGCACCATATCCATAATATTGTAAAAAGTTTTCACATTCTTTTGCTACATCTCCCCATTTCCATTCAAATAAATGCACCATTGTTTGGCGATTTTGATAAGTTTGAGTTTTATCATACCAATAAACATTGTAGGCACTCGAAATTCCGAGAAAACCCCAGAGGAAAATGATCAATAGGTTCATTTCCTGAAGAGAGACATTTTGTTTTGTGAACAAAAAAAAACAGAAAACAAAACAAAAAATGAAAAAAGAAACAACAAAAATCCAAGTGTAACATGAAAACAAAAAATAGGCGAATTGACGGGTTGTGTTATCAAACTGATTTGACACTTTTAATACCTGAACACGTGCATTCGGAGAGTTATCAGCGAGTTCAAAATTTACCATCGTCGCAAAATACATTCTATCTTTCTATCTAGATACGAAACAAAACAAATATAATTTTTTCCCCAATTTTTGAGAAAAAAAATTATTCCGTTGCGGGGAATCGAACCCCGGCCTTATGGGTGAGAGCCATAAATCCTAACCACTAGACCACAACGGATGATATTTTTGTAGACAAAAAATGTAGTTTTATTATTGATGCAAAAATTTGTGTCAACGACAGATAAAAAGAAAAAATTAGGTCTTTTTAATCAGTTTTAGTGGTACTAATCGTTTATAGAAAAGCATTATCAGGGCGGCACCAACGAGAAGAATTCCGGCTTGGTAGACCATAACATATCGATAACCAGTGGCTTGGAATAATGCTCTGAAATAATTGTTTTTTTAATGAGATATCGAAGAAGGTTTTAGAAAAAAGTTACGTTGAAGTTAATGATCCGATAACTGGTGCCAAACTTCCACCAAACGAGAATAATCCTTGCATTATTCCTTGTTTTCTTGGTCCAAGAACTTCTGAATATAATGCGGCTGATGGTGATTCGACAAATGGAAAAGCGATTCCAAAGAAGACGATAAAACAGAAAAGATAAACAAATAATGGAACTCGAGTTGTATAACTACACCATTTATAAGAATCATCACAACCTCCAGCTGTTTGGGTTGTTGATCCTGGAGAAAAAAACGAAATGATATTTCACTTTAATTGAATTAAATTTTAATATGGGCCACGTTATTTTTTTTAATTTTAAAAAATACGCAGAGGAAACTTGTTCTGGTTACTGTAAGTCTCAAAACAATATTAAAGTATCTCAAATAATCTTCCTACAGTTTGATAAAAATACCACTTTCTACAGTATCTATAGTAATCATCTGGAATTCTAAGTTCTAAAAAAAAGTAAGATCAGAAACTTTGAACCCCTCGACCGAAATTCAACTAGCCTTCAGGTAAATAATGAAGTGGTCCTGAATAGAATCCCCACGGATACATGAAAACTTGATAAAGAAGAAAGAATCCAATTCCAGCTAACATTTGATATCTTTTGTCCCTGAAAATCACTAATCAATGTATAAAAATCTAGACCATGGGAAAAAATAAATGAAATCACAGTCTTCCCAATCGTGTGCTTCCTAAGATCAAATTCAAAGCCACCGAAACAACACAACTACAACACAACGCAATTCCGTTGTAAAGAATTGATTGACTATCCTTCCAATCATATAAAACTGTTGTTAATGGAGTGGACATTCTGAAAACAAATTGGAAATTTATCAGATTATTTAAATGGAAGTTTTGTATGTTCTGACACATTTCAGATTATTTTCAACAAAGTTCACTCACACTTCAATATTTGTGGCAATAATATTGACAATCATGAAAAGATAAATACAAACAAGAGCAGCTGTTATATCGAACTTAGGAATAACCACATCCTTCTCTGAAATAATTTTTAAAAAATTATGCAGCTTCATTTTCAGAAAACTCACGTGTATCATCATCTTCTTCAACAATTCCAACATAACTTTCTTTGAAGAAAATTAGAACAATAACAGCAGCCGCCAAACAAACAATTGTCATCAAAAATGCCACAACAGTGAACATATTTATACTAATTCCAATTAATTTATGACCAGTTTCACCAATTGGTGTGAAAAACGCCTGAAAAATATATGCATATGTAAATAATGACAATATAAGGTTGAAAATAATAACATGCTGAATTTTATTTGCCTTGTTTTTCTTACGACGTTTGATTTCTGGTGTTTTTTATGCTAGGTGTGAAAATATACATATTTTCAGATGTATATAATATTGATTTTTTTACTGGAGCGTAAATTTTTGAACATCAAAAATCACAAGTTTTCAAATGTTTGAACTTTCTAGATTTTTGTTAACTTACCGATAAAACAGGTCCAAAAGAAATACCCAAAACATAACCACCAGTTCCATAACTAATCGCTTTCATTCGATCTTTTGGTGTTGAAGCAGTTGCACTATAAACCCGCAAAGCTGCCAAATTCCCAACTCCTAAACCTGTCATAATTCTAGCAGCTAACATATACCATTTTGCATTTGAGAATAAACTGAGTAATGCGTACCAAGTTTGTGCAACTGCAGCTATTAAAAATCCGGCAATTGTTGGCCATTTCACTGACATTGTTTTTTGATTCCAGTAACCATAAATTGGGTTTGACTAAAAATTACATTTTTTATTAGAAATTAATTAATCTATTGTTTCATAGTGTTTTCGAAGCCATGAATTTCGGTTATTCCTTCAGAGATCTCGCGTAAGATCCAATTTTCTGAATGTAAATTTTTTGTATGTTCTTCTTTTGGCCCTAAAATTATCTCCAGTTGTGATATTTTTTAGTCTACACCTCATTCCAAATTTCACTCCTCTCATCAAAGTTTCAAACTACAGTAGTACAAAAAGCTTCTTTTCCTCCTCCACACACTAATCTTCTTATGATAAAAATATTTGACAGCTGTCTAGGCTAGTTCCAAATTTATTTTTTGCTCAAGGATCCTCAAAAATGTCTGAATGAAAATGTGTTTTGCTCCCTAACTTTATAAAACATTTCTTTGAATTTTTCATCTTCATATAACCATGACGAATTAATATTTTTGCGTAGAAAATGTAGTGACAGCTTATCAAGAAAAAAAGAAATGTGTATAAAATTAATAAACGCACATGTTTTTTTTGCAAGATACCACACCAATAAAACTAAACTCACAATTGTTGAACCGATATTACAAGCCGCAACAATCCATCCAAGGAAATCGACATCCGCTGATTTATCAAGCTGAAAATTTAGAATCTCAAAAATCTTCTTCTTATTGCTCTGAACACTCTTCTCATTGTCAGAATTTCTAGAAGTTTGATCTTTCAATTTTGCTAATCAGTCAAGCTTCACATTTTTTACTTTGCAGTTTTCTCTCTTTTCAAAAACAGATTTTCATGTCTAGATACACATAACAATAATGTTCTCTTGTTTTTAGTTAATTTTCCCTTCCCACTCATACGTCACCCAATTATTTATGTGTAGCTTACTGATTGTAAATACGGCCACATAGACATGTAGTACACGGATATCTGAACACCGACTACGAATTGAAGAAATATCGCAATCCACATAGATTTCCATTCCGTTTTTCGGCTGTCCAAAACTATTGAAGCGGAGAACCTAAATATTCTCAGAAATTTGGATGGCCAAAACGTAGAAGAGACCCTTATAATCTAATAGAAAGTTACAAGCCTAATGGTATCTCAAATAATAAACCCATTTAGAATTTCACATTTAAAAAATCTCGAGGGTTTTCATTTTTTAAGGGCGGCCCAATCTTGGATCTCCCCCGGCTTTCAAATTCAGAAAAGTTTCCATGAAAAAGAACTCACTCTTTTTGAACATTTCCATTTTCATCATAGATTTTTGACATTTTTTGAGAGAGCGCCTAAAAATACGGCTGCTTCAAAATAATGATTGGCTTTGTTATCAGTTGGAATTTTATTATCATTAAAAAAAAGTTCGAGAAGTTGATGAAACAAAGTTCAGATGATCAAACGTTTTTGAAAACTTTCTGAAAGCCATAAAATTTCTTTTTTGGATATTTCATAATGACTTCCGTAAACAATTCCTAGAATATATTTTTACCAAGCATTTTTCTTCCGCGCCCCAAAATCTAATTATTTTCTAAATAATTCTTTCCACGCCTAGATCTCCCCCGGCGAAAAAAATGACACAAATAAAAGAAAAAACGAAAGTTGAAGAAGTAGAAGTTTTGGATATAACTCAAATGGCAGCAATTTGGACAATTAATCGAACTCTTCAATGGGTTCCAATATTTGTTGATTATTCATTTTTCACCGAATTCCAAATATCATTTTATTTTTATTCATGTATAAACCTGTTGACTTTTTTGATCTGCTCAATTATTGGATTCTCACAAATGCATGTTTTCTATTATCAAACTGTTATTCATCCAAATTTACGTGTAATATTTTTGGCACAATTTGCAATTCATCAACTTTTTCTAATTTCCGATGTTATTCTAGTTTCTTATCAAGTCGGATTTATCCCCAGGCAATGTAAGTTTTTCGATATTTTGTTATTCTTTTTACTTGCTTGAAAAGCAGAAGAAAAACTTGTTATTCCCCTTTAAAATGTATTTCTAATCCTACAAAAATACAATTTTTTCTTAATTAATCAGACGACTATCCTGGGGATTTTATAATAATAATCGCTGGAGATATCAAAGTAGCTTTTATGCTTTTCAGTTTTTTAAGCATAGTTATGGTAGTTATTGAAAGACTTATAGCAACTATAAGAATATCAACATATGAACAGGAAAAATCAATTACAATTGGAGTGATCATAGTGATTTCTATGGTATTTTCTTTCTAGAAAAAAAGATTATGAGGAAGGAACAAGTTTTTTCAGATGTTGTGTTCGATTGGTTTTGCGTATGGATTCACACATCGAGTTCTCGGAATAAATTCAGCCATAGGACTGATTTTATTTATGGGTTTACCATGTTGTATAATTTATCTTACAATTTTCAACTTTAATAAATCTCGAAAGAAAAAACTGAAACTTATGCAAAACTACAATGCCTCTGATTATACATTGAGTATCAGATATCAACTGAAAGAAAATTTACATGTTTTCAAGGTACTCTAAAGATGCGGAACTATTTCTGAGTACATATTTTTCAGACTCTTATTCATATTGTGCTGGGAACATTTACTTGTAATGTTATCTCAACAACATTTTTATATCTTCTCTCAATATTGAATCCTTTAACCGAAGATCGTGAATATCATCCAATTCTTGCATTTTTAGTCGAACTTTTGTGGGCGTTGTGAGTTTAATTTGACATCACTTCTTTGAAAAAATTTAGAAGCTTACTATGTATGTAGTAAACAAGTTTTTGATAAGAAGAAGAAGAAGAAGGAAGAGGGGTTTCCATGAAAATATGGCTCAAAGGAAATGGAAGGTTCGAGCTTGAAAACTAAAAATTGACAAAGGAGTCGTAAACAATTAGAAAACAAATATTTTATCAAAAATTTCAAGTTTAAGTCAAAATCACTTTTCTCGTTTATTTTCAGATACCCAGTTTGCCAAATGATTCAAATCAACCAAATCGAAGCCAGAAGACAACGTCAAAGTTCTGCGAAAGTTGGAATCGGTGGACAATCAAATACAAATACGTATTTTGATCAATTGAAAAATACTTGGAAATAAATATTTTTCGAAAAACCCCTCTGTTTTCGGATGTACTGCATTTTTCAAAACTTGCCCCCTCATTCTACTTTTTTCTTTCCACTCGTGATTACCGTAACCCTTCTTAATCACTACAACTTTCTTCAAATACAATTCAATATTTGCTCCTCCCCATTTTCATTCATTTTCTTGAACTTATTCTCTGGAAATTCGCCCTTTTTCTCTCGGAAAAATGTCGTCTGCCCTTCAAGAATATCATTCCTATGATAAAATCTTGGAAATGATTCTCGAATCAAACACCAACAATCCAGAGATTGTTCTCAATGAGTTCAATCTAATTCTAATCAACAACTTTGGTCGACTCTACTTCGGTCTTCAAATGATCTTCTCACTTTGTCTCATCTGGTCTTCTCGCTTCGAGTTCCTTTATATGCCTGTTTTCATCTACGCAGTATTGCTTGTCAATACTTTGAGCTCATTCATCGATCAACTTCTCCCTGCATTTTTCGAACATCATCAACATGCGATTCAATTCAGATTGATGATCTTCATCTTCAGATACTTCTTTCTTATCGTCCAACTCTTCTATCTTTTCATGGGAAAATTGTAAGTTTATTGATACTTACTTAATTAGAAATTCAATAAGATATTTCAGCCCAGCTCCAACAAACACCCAACTTGAGAACCGCTACAATTATCTCAAATGCATTCTTCTCCAATTGATCTACCCAATGATGTCTCTCTTGGTTATCTGTTCCTACATGTTCCAAACTTCGGTTAACATGTGAGTTTAGCAAAAAATAAGACAATCGAGCATATCTATTATTTAAGCCCAACAGCCGACTGCATCATGCTCTTCTTGAATGTCACTCCACTCATCGATCTTTTGATCACTTGCTTCGTTCTTCGTGGTGTTTTCTTCCGTCGTGTTTTGTACCGCAGAGTTAGCTGCCAATGTGTTCCAGTTGTTGATGACACCCAAACTGTTGTCAACAAAATCGCAAGATCCACCATCTCAACATCGGCTACAATTGCATCGGTTAATCTCTAACCTTACAATGTTTTTGTCTTAATGATTTCCCATTTCCTTTTAGTTTTCATTTGTAATCGTTCCTTTTCGCAAATATTTAAAATAACATACTTCCTGATACATTTCAAATGACTTTTCGATTTCAATATAACTTTTACTCTTTCCTAAAATATGTTCTTTTTTCTACGAACCCCGATTTTAAAACACATTTTCATGATAAATTAACAATAAAGTATTTAGTCGATCCTTGTGTTATTTTTGATCAATTCATAAAAATTACCAATTTGATCTCAAAAATAAAATCTGTTGAATTCTAAAACAATTTTCGTGACTCGATCAATAATTTCCATTTACTTTTTCGCGCGTAGGTTAGGCTTAGGTTCTATATTTGAGGTCCAGCAAAGAGGCATAATGTTATGATCGGAACGGCTCTACTACGTCTTCTTTATTTTTCCTATTCTTTATTGTTCTTATTCGCGAGTACTCGCGAGTTTGCACAAAGCAACAAACGCGCTCTAATGTTGCAAAAATCCTTATTGCTGGAGCTTTGATGCTTTGGCCGGATTCCCGACATTTCTCGGCCACCAAAACAGTTCGGCCACATATACGTTTTATTTTTTTCAGTTTTTTTGTTTTTCGCGTTTTCGAAAAAAATTTTTCAGAAATTTTTCAATTTTTATCATAATTTTCATATATTTTTCAAGGTTCACAGAATTTTCTATCGTTTTTTTTTCAATTTTTCCGAAATCCCTCCCCAAAAAACTCACCAATCGCTTCTATTTCTCAAATCACACGAAAAACATCGAAAATTCGAAAATCCCAATCAAAAATCCTTGAGAAATCCGAAATCCTCCAAATTTTCCACGTTATTGACATTGAAATCCAATTGTTGATCAATATTTCAAGCTGAAAATCAGAAATTGTGATTATTTCATGTACCATTGAGTTCTACTAACTCAATTTCTGTTTCTATAGATTTTTGACGAGGGCTTTCTAAGTCTCACAACAATTTCCCATAATAACCCTGCGCGCGAAAAAAACGAAAAATGAAAACATTCTCGTGTTGCGCTAAACAGCGGGCAAGCGGCCGTTAGCGGGAGTGTCGTTGTAAATTCAATTAATTTTCTATTTTTATGCCAATATTTGGAGAGAATCTGAGGGTTCCCAACCAGTATACTTTTTATGTGATTATTTCTCTTGTTTTTTTTGAAAAAAAACGAAGCGGTGTTTGCACCCATCGAAAAACTTGATGTGACGCAAAATTTTCAGTGATTTCGCTTTTTTATTCAATTTTTTATAAAGTAAATGCATTTTGAGTTTTATTCATCAATATTTGAACATTTTTAAAAGTACTCATAATCTCTGTTGCCGGGCCATCTCTTTATTTTTCTTATTAAAAAACATATTTTCAACTTCACGGATAAAGCGTTCAGGCAACATTTTTTGATTATTTATAAAATTTTATATCGCCGTGTTACTGAACATCTATAAATTACTGATTGACAATGTGTCTTCTAGCAAATACATAAATCACAAAAACCTTCCTTCTTTCGAAATGTCTATAACGAACATTTTTCAAACAAAAAACACACACCAAATTCACGAATAGAACAAAAAACCGGTTAAAGGCGACAAGTAGTTAGCAGCAGCTGCAACAGGAAATCAGCCTATCCATATCATTTTATCAATTCAATTCTCACCAACAGTATTTCGAAACTGACAAGAACATTGTCATTGTTTATTTTTCTCTTTTTTTCTCCATAACCGAACTTTTTTCTTATTGTTCGTTTTCAAGTACACCGCCTATTGATTTGGTGTTTAGTTTTTAGGAAGAACATAACACGCAACAATTTTTGCTTCGTCTAAACTTTTTATGAGGTTTTCATGAGGTGTTTGAAGACCAGCTGGTCTTTTTTTTGTGTGATTGGAATCTTTCCAGACATTTTTTCTTCTTCATATTTTGTCATTGACATTTTTTCATCGAATCAATCAAATCCTCAAGATTTATTGCTTTACCCTTTACCCTTTTCAAAAAAGTTTTTGTTATCATTCCAATTATTTTGAAGCTTCTTATCTAATGAAAAATTCCAACCACGTAATTGAATTCGCTAATTTTTTCAACAAAATTTTATTTTTCATAAGAAAAAGTTCAAACATTTTTTGTTTTCCCCAAGGAGCTTCTAGCAGAAATATATATTTTTAGTTCGAAAAATTCGAACATTTGTGTTTTTTTTTCTAACTACTATTCTTTTTTTCCATGTGTTTTTTTCTCTGAACCTGGAATCGATTTATTTTTTCTGCTTTTTTGATGATGGAGAAATGGAAAAACAACAACAAATAACAAACATTTTTACAGAAAAAAAGGATCTTGAAGAATTCACAAAAAATGGATTCGCCAACACAGATTACAAGATCGCTATTTCCGATTTGTGAAATCAAGGTTAGTTCTTTGGAGGGAAAGTTTTGAAATTTCTTTTTAATTTTTGCGCGAAATCGAGATTAGATTTTGTAACGCTTGGAACATTTTTAGAGAATTTTTGAAAATTTATAATAGGAATTAAAAGTGTGCAAAAAATTATTTCGAAATCGCGATCTTATCAGTTTTAGGTACCAAAACCAATCACAAAAATTCAGAAAATATTTAAAAAAAAAACTGCTTTTTCTGAAAAAAAAATTGAAAAAAAAATTATTTTTTTCAAATTTCTCTCCCATCTTTGTTCTAAACAACACATTTCCGCACAAAACTTTATAAGGACTCTTTCATGTTTTTCTTCAAAATGTATGCTCTTCTGTGGCTCTTTGTTATCTAATGTGAGTTTATGATACTCAGTTTTTTAATCTCTAATTTTATTTGAAATTCTGAAGGTTGGACTATTCTTCTCATGATCTTAAATTCGAATATCTCAAGACTTCCAACATTTTACAACAATTAGAATACGTTCAAACAACACCTTGAATCACATTTTCTCTTTTTCATTCAATTTCATTTCATACAAATTACGATAAGAAAATGAAATGAAGCGAAACCGACAAGCATAATAACAATGTCTTCTTTTTTGCTAATATTATATTATTATACAGTTTGTTTTGATTCGATGTGACATTTGGATTTCGGCCAAGTTTGATTTTACAAAAAAAAGCTATCGTTTTTTTTCGAACGTCTATGGTAGCAAAAAATTATATTTACTTTCAAATGTGTTCAAAAACCAAGTAGCTTTTCTATACCAAACTGGTTTTGTTCGATGTTTCAAAAAAATTTGCCAACAATGTTCCATTTTCAAAAAAAAAAAAACAAATTCTCTTTCGTTCGCTCACCTTTTATAAATTTATTTCTATCATCATTGTTTTTATGATAATTGAAGAGAGAGTTTGCGGGATTGAGAGAAGCAGACAATTTAATTTGCATAAGAAGTGTTTTTGTGAAGAGTAGGCGGAGGGGTCGTCGTGAGGAGCAAAGCCAAAATATTTGATTTTCTCCCCGTAAATATATAATTTTTGTGTATATTTTTGATAGATTGATAGATTTGCGATTAGGATATTTATTTTCAAGAAATTTTAATTTATGTAAATATAATGGGATTTCTCCTGCATTATAATTTGTTTCTAGATTTTATTTTGGATTTGTTGAACATCTTTTGCGTTGTATTAGTTTTTTTCAAAAATTTAACTATTTCCGGTCATTCTGGAATAATTAATTTTGACGAAAAAATGAATTCTAACTACCTTTCTGAAAATTTCTTTAAAAAAACGACTTTTCAATTTCCAAAAATTTCCAAACTGTCCTTTTTTTCTGAAAATTAAAAAAAAAGTTTTACGTTAAAAATTGCCATTTCTCTTTTCCTCGAAAAAAAATAATTTTCTATAATTTTTCTCAATATTTCTCACATTAATAAAATCACCCTACAACTCTGATTTCCTAGTTTTTTCTTGTGTTTTTCTTTCTTCACTCCTTCTCAAAATGTTCCATCTTCTCAAATTTCTAAACTAACTCAACTCCTCTTCATTTTTTTCCTTTTCTTGTCTTTTCATAACAACATATGGCTTTATCGAAAATGACCCTTTGCTACTTTTTTTTCAATTCAATTAGCCAGATGCTCTTATATTCCGCGCGAGTATAAAAATAGAGATGAAAAAGAGAAAAGAAAGAAAGAAGAAGAAATTCGATTTCCGGACAGCGGACCAACTAAATTGGTGTTTTTTTTGTTTATTATCTTGCTCGCCAGACACAAACTTTTTTCGAATCTAAAATTATTGATTTTCATCCATTTTTTCGTTTTTCTAACTCGTAAACAGTTAAGTAATCTCATAAAAATAGTACATAAATAAGTATAATTTTTTATTGTTATTATTAGTTATTAGTCTCTGATAGTCAGTATCTCTTTGGATACAATTTTATTATTTTTCTATCTCGTTTTTTCTTTTCTCGCACCGTAGGTTATTCGACCTGTAGTTTGATTGACGACTGTTTATTTTATTGCCATCTTCGACATGTCACCTTTTCGATTTTTTGCAGAAATAAATGTTATTTTTGTTCGGGAAACAGATAAGAAGAGAGAACTCTCAAAGTTTTGTGTCATTTTTTTATTTGAGAAAAACATATGGAAACCTTCCGGAACTTATTTATTTATTTTTCTATGCGCTCTTTTTTCTCGTAGATTCTGGGTTTTTTCAAATGTCATCAGATGTTTTTATTACTTATTGACCTTGTGTCAAATAGTCGAGCCTAGAAATCTTAGTTGTCAAGTGACTTTATTTTAAGGAGCCATGCCTTGAGAGCTTAAACAACCCTAGTAATCCTGGTTTTCACGTTTGAATTTGAAAAAAAATTTCAATGTTGGATTTTTATATCATAAAGCGGTGGCCAAGGTGTTTTTGTATATAGAATTTTGTTTTTTTCCTTTGATCATTTTTATTGAAAAAATCAGCTTTTTCCATTTTCCTCTTCCGATAATTTGTTCATTTCCTGAAAAACCAAACAAAATATTTTTCCCAGAGATTACTGTAATCACCTTGCACTTACCTTTTTCTATTTCTATTCACTCGGTTTTTTGTTGTTGTTCCCATGAACTTCTCCTTCTTCTTCTTTTGTCTATTTTTACCTGAACAAAGGCGCCAATGCGCGGGAAAAACCAACTACTATTGATTTTCTGCACCCTTCGATGGCGCCAAAATTTATATCTCTTTCTTCTCTTGGGTTTTTTTATTTGAAATAAAACCCATGTTATTCTTATTTTCCTCCTTCTTCTTCTTCTTCTTCTTCTTCTACATCCATCTTTTTATTAATATTATTATGACATACCCAGATGTTTTCTAGCTACTTAAAAATCTCATTAATTAATTAATTGCAAAAAAATGAAGAATAAGAGAAGAAAGGCACTTTTTCGCGCTTATCAACTTTTCACACTATTAATAGATTTGTCAATGTCAGTTTTTGTTCCGATTTTATTTGACACCGTATCCACTTTTTTGACATTCTGATTGTAACATCCACATCTTCACCTTCCAACAACAAAAAATTGCATAATAAATTTTGCTGTTCTTCGTACAGGTGCTCTTTTTTCATCTTATATTCTTCTTCTTTTTTTTCATTTTATATTACACATTTACACCACAATGACATGTCTTTTGAGATTTTTTGAGCTGGCGAAAATCAGTATAGATATCTGTGAGCTGGCTTTATCTCCGAAGATAAAGAAGAAGAAGAAGACGAATATTATTTTTGTGGGATTTTTTTTCATTATTATTTTTTATTGGCTTTGACTGATGATGATTGATTATCAAAAGTTGTGAGGGTGGACTGCAAAAAAGAAATGAGCAAAGAGGGAGAAGAAGATTTTTCATGAGCAACATTTTATGTTACTTACTTGATTTATTGTGAAATATTTTTCTCATTACTGTTGATTTTGAAAAAATTATGATTTTCAGATTGTTCTATGTAGTTTGTAATTACCTACGCCACATTAGGCTTTCTGATAGAACTAGTTTAAGTGTATGTTAAACACAAAATGCAAAGATTCTGAATTCACAAATCTACAAAACGTAAATAGTAGAAAATTTATTTTGATGAACTTTAGTCCTGAACTCTTCAAATTAATCATCTGATCAACAATACTATCTTCTTATCAACTAAACTACAGTACTTGTCCTTTTCCCCCAATCTTCTATATTTCTCCGAAAATCTTCCAAGTTTAAAGTATCAATTGTGGTTTCTAATTACCTTCTCCCGCTTTTCCCTCACTCTGAGTCAAAAAAAAATAAAAATATCCGATTTCAAAACCCTTTTTCTTCATTCATTTTTCCTGACAACTTTTTTGCCGCTTCTTCAATCTGATTCATCTATAAACTCGTTGCAAGATAAATCATTCGGTCTCGAACAGCAGCAATCCATTCTATTTTCAGGGTCATTTTTCTGTTGTTTTTTTCGCTATTGAAAAGGTGACCAGGCAGCGCCAGATGTGTAACTTTGATATACATCCAAACCAACACCTTTGAGAATGCGAAAATTCGCCGCCGACGAAAATATTTTTCTGAAGTTTTGGTTTTAGTTTTAGACTTAGATTCTGGATATTTTTTCTGGAAACTGTCACTATGTTCAAACATCAAAACATGACAAAAAACCAGTACAGTTTCCAAAATAAAATTATTCAAATAATATTTTTGTGAATAAATTAATAGCGACGCCATTTTTTGCCTCCTTTTTTCCAACAGTTGTTACACTCAACTTTTGGCGCCAAATGAAAATCGATTGGCTTTTGTTAATTAATTTCAATTTGAATGGTTGAGGCTTCGTTTTTCTTTAGCGTGCGTTTATTGGAATTTGAAGAGTGTTTTTTTTTTCTGGAAATGAAAAATTGACTTTGACATTTTTAGTTGAAAATAGTTGTTGAAAATTTAAATTATTTGGAAAATTATTCATATTGAGCTCAATAAATTTATTTGTTTCACAATTTGTCAGTTAAAAAATCATTTTTGAGTTTTTCAAAAAAATGATTAATGTAAGCTTTATGGAATTTCAGAAATTGATGTTAGACTAGGAAAAATTTATTTCGCCTGCAATTTTTGATTCTGGAAATTATTTTCTTTTTTTTAAAATCATTTTTGAGTTTTTCAAAAATAAATGCAGTCAGCCGCCACACCCCAGCCAAAAAAAAATCAGAGAAGCGAATCGAATCCAAACCATAACACATGTCTGCTAAGTCCACTTAATCCCACTTCTAAACACAACACTACTATTGAAGAAGCAGCAGCACACAGTGCGCAAATATTTGAAACCCCCCCCCCCATTTTTTGTGTTTTTCTTTATGGTAGAAGTATTTAGTACAACTTGGCGGGATTTTCTTATCTTTTTTTGTTCGTAAAAGTTCGAAAATTATATTTGCACAATTTTAAAATAGTGAAAAAAGTTCTGCAATTTGTTATAGTTTTTTGACAGTTGGAAGTCAATACGGATGTTTTGTTAGTGAATCATTTTTGGTTTTGTTTTTTTTTTCGAAATATGTAGTATGAATAATAATTTTCTCGGGTGTGATATTACAGTTTTTTTTTTTGGTCATTTTCTTGGCTAAAAAAATGAATGTCCTTTTCAAGACTTCTTCAAGATGAGAAACATCTAATTGCGCGCGCGATAAAATCTTTTTCAATAATTTTTTTGCGTCGTTCACATCTCCTCTAACTTTCCTAATTAGGTTAATCAATAGAATCCCCTCTGATTTATGGCTTTTCGGCACTTTTAATCTTTATGATGTTTTTGTTTTTTCGCAAGGGTGGGAAGAATTTCCCAGGACTTATCAGAATACGTATCAAAATATTCCTGATAATCTTTTTCTATTTAGAATCTTCTTGGTTTCACCAAAATAATTTTCTGTCATTTTTTCAGATAAAAATGTTGGCAGCAACAAACGAAAAGCTGTCAATACGAATAGATCGAGGACATCGTCCAGCGATTCAGCAGACGACATCGAATCAAATTCAAATCAATGTTCCATTGGATATCTCGATAAATTATCAACCAATTAGTCAAGAAATTAAACATGGTTATACAATCAAATTACAGCGAATGCAACAACAATATAAAATAACATTGCAGCATGTTCATGAGAAGAAACCAGAATGTGTTATATTTGCAGCGAATTTGAATAAGGAACAAGAAATTAAAACGACTGTTAAGGAAGTTAATTCAACCGTAGAAGATGTGAGTTTTTAAAAGAATTTTTATAGATTGTTTTTGAATCGGATTATAGAGATCTGCTTTTTTGAAAAATCAGATTTCAAAGTTTGAATGTTAGTAGCAAAAATTGACTATTATTTCAGAATTGGTTCGATTTAGATTATTTCAAACGAAAGTTCTATCAAATCGAGAGACCCCAGTTCCACATTTTTAATTTTTCCCAGTCAAAATTTTAACTAAATTTAGATGACGATTGCCGGTTCCAACCTCGAAGTCAATGGTGTTCTTCGGGGCAAAAACCTGACGTTCGAAAGTACTGTAGGTACTATGCATGTTTATGCGAAAATCACATGTTCTGGAAGTCTCCATTTCCATTCGCAGAATGTTGTTCTTTCCACTGAAGCACTTCTTAGTTCTGATGTATTCAAGGTTAGTTTTTCTTATTTTTTTCTAATTTTATAAATTATCGGTTTCCAGGCAATTTGTCGAAAATTGCAAATTGATGGTCGAATTTTCCCAGCGGAAGAAGATCGTGATATGTTGGTTGAAATGGCTTGTGGTCTTGTTCATATTGGAGTTGATGGAAGTGTTGGAGCTTCCAATGAGAAAGATAATCGAACTCGACTCAAACCTCAGAAACAAATTGTTGCTGCAAATTTGAAAATTCAAATTGCTGGAGATCTTGCAAACTATGGAAAAATTGTGGCGAAAAATAATATTGATATGCAAATACATGGAAACTTGATTTCACTTTCGGATGGAAGTTTGGATAGTGCTGGGAGAGGATATAATGCATTGAAAAAATTGAGAAAAATTGATGGTGGAAATGGTTGTGCACCATCAAGTAGCACAATGCATTCGGCAATTCAGAATCAGAATGCTGGAGCTGTTGCAAATTTAATTGAAAATGGAGTTGATTTGAATGATAGAATTAGAGCTGCAAAAACAAAGAAAGTAACATTGAGACAATCAGCAATTGCAGAATATAAAGATGCAAGAGAAAAATCAAATTTGAATTCAGTTCGAGAAAGAATAACATTAATCAATGCTCTTTTTGTTGCTCATGATTGGAGACGTGGAAGTATTACAGCTAATAATATTCAAGCAATTATTGCAATGAATTGTGAAGATACAGCTCAATTTAATGCAAAAACTCTGAAATTAAAAGTTGGAGGAAGTTCAAGTGTTGAAAAAGATTCGATTTGGAGTTCGACATGGGTTGAATTGGAAGTTAAAGGAAATGTGATATTCAATGGACAAACAAAAACTCGAAGTCTTATTCTTCACAGTGGTGGATTAGTTAGCACATCTAATGATGGAATATTATCATTCGAACAATTTGTTCGAGTTAGTTGTGTTCGATTTGAATGTGATGGAATGTGGTGTGCTGGAGAATCTATGGTTATTGATGCATTTAATAATATTGCATTTAGACAAGGATCTTATATTGAATCAGAAAAACTTGAAATTGAAAGTGCTGGAAATTGTGAAGTTGATGGAACTTGGCAACTCACATCGTGTTGGTTACATTGTCAAGAAATGTTTACAGTTCAATTGAATGCCAAATTATTTATCGAAGAATCCGCAAATATTTCATCATTAAGTCTTCATTTTAATGGATTCTGCCACGTCACAGATCAACTTGATTTGATTCTTCAAGATTCTGCACATTTTTTCGGATCATCTCGACTCGAAACTCATATTTTCCGATTAACATGCAAAGCTTTCTGTACAATCGGAGGTTATGTTGGAAGTTCGGATATGATTGTTTATGTTCGAAATGAATTGATTACAACTTCAACTGCAAAAGTTATGGTTATGAATGATGCTGAAGTTACGACTGGATCATTTAGAAATGATTCACTTTGGCAAATCGAAAAGAATTTGAAAATGACAACTGGAACAATTGAACAATCGGAAGATGGAACAATGTTTGTCAAATATTCAATGAATGTTGTTATTCATGAATCTTGTGAAGACGAAGTTTTTGGTGGAAGATTAATTTCAAGTGATATAAATATCAAAAGTTTAAAATATTGTGCATTCGATGGATTGATTCGTTGTAACGAAATTCAAATTGCACTTCCTTATGTTGATGAATCAATTATGATGTTGAAAGGACAAGTTGATGTTGTGGCAGGTTCTCTAACTGTTAATGGAAATCTGAAAGTTTCCGAAGAAAATCTTCGAGAACCTGTCAAACCTGGATTGATTTTGGCTTGCAATTTGACAGCGGCAGCTATCGTTGCTCCATTTGCATCAATTCATATATCAGAATCTTCTGTCATCAGGTAATTCTTACAATCAAATTTTATAATTCCAAAAAAATATTCCAGATTGAATGGAATTGAATCGAAAAATGATAAAGAGTTCAATATTTTGATCAATTCTGGAGCACTTTCAACTGCAAAAGAAAGTGTTGTTTTATCAATGGCTGGATTGAAACCAAAACCTGAGGCTATAATTTGTGCCACAACATTTTTCCACGCTGGTCAAATCAAATTCAATGGTCATGAAATAAGTATCATCTCACCTGTTTTTGTACACGAAGGAAGATTGACAAATGTTGAAAACAAGCAGAATCATGTTAAAAGTCTGTTAATTCATATTGGACAACTTTTATTGAATAATGGAATTATTGCATGTGATCATTTGGAAATTATTGGAGATGGTATTCTTGAAAATACAAATCGAATTTATGCAGTTGAATCTATGGATATTAAATTGCGCAATTTTAATAATGATGATGGTTTGATTGAATCAAAAAATAGTATGAAATTATTAGCAGTTTCAAAAGAATGGACAAGACTTGGAGGATCAATTAAAGCCAAAAAACATATTGATGTTTGTGCAAATCGTTTGAATGTTGCAATTCGAAATATTCAAAATTTATCAGTTGACAAAAGACTCCAGTTCTCTGCAAAGACTGATCTTTTACTATCAAGTGATGTTATAGATGAATCAAAAGAATTATCAGTTGGATGTGCTGCACAACAAAGTGTTGCAATTGATTGTCAAATGCAAGTTGATCGTCTTGAAGTTTTGCTTGGAGGAGATCAAGATATTGCATCTTTTGTTATTCATTCAAATTCAACAATTATTGCAAATACAATTGTTGTTACTTCAAAATCAGAAAATGTTCAAGTTCTGTTTGATGGAAATATTCAATGTAATCGTTTGAGATTCACTGGAAATGTCAAAAATGTGTCAATTGTTGGAGCTGGAAATTTGGAAGCAAATCATGTTATTATGCCAAGTTCACATATTGCATTTGAAATGTATAGTGTTGTAAGAATCGATGAAATTCAATGTAAATCTTTCGATGTTCTCGGTGAAAATATTTTACGACTTGAATCATGTGAAGGAGAAGATACAACAACTATGATTGCTGAAGATTTGAATATCGAAGGAACATTGTTTTTGGAGAAGAAATTATTTGTAAAATCACGAGAAGGAACTGTTCGATTGAGTGGATCAATTTTGGGATCAACTCCAACAAGTGAAATTGCTTGTGAAACAACTAAAATGATTGTGAAAGGACAACTTGGAAATTTCAAGTTTGCTGAACTTTTTGCGAGAGAAAGTATTTCTTTGCAAAATGAAAAGATTCGAAATGTTGAAAAGTTTTGTATTGAATGTTCTGAACTCAGCATCTATAATGCAGATATTGAATCTTGTCAAAATATCAGTATAAATTGCGAATCAATCACATCTTCTGGATTTATTCAAGGAAATAACACATCAACTCTTGTTATGCATTCTACAAATATTCATTCAAAAATGGATATTTTGAATATGGATAGAGTTTCAATTTTCTGTAAAAGATCTACTACTTTAAAAGGAAAAATTGAAAATGTTCAACAATTTGATGTTGATTCAAAATGGATTAATATGAATTGCGAACTCGAACAAATATTGCTCGTTAAACTCACCGCTTGGGCAATTGTCAACAATTCCCAAATATGTTCAGATGTCATAAGTGTGACAGCATTGAGTGTTTTCGTCAACAATTCTGCACTTCTCGCAAAATCCAAGTGTCAAGTTGTTGCAACATTTATTTTATCACTCACTCCATTATCATCTATTTTATCTGAAGATACAAATATTTATTCACTTTGTCTTTGCACAAGAAATGATATCACAACAACTGGAACTAATTATTTATGGCTCAAGTTTGATCCACAAACTAAAATTGTAAGTTTTCCCTGAAAAAAATAATATTTGACTCATAAATAATTACAGATGGGTGCTACGAATTCGGAAATGAATTCTTGGAGAACAACAACTAATTTATTACAAGATCGATGGATGACAACAACAATTGATGCTGATGAAATATTGATTGGTCTTAAATATATTTCTGATCTCCAAGCTATCAAAATCTCGTTGAACACTCAGAACAATGTGTATGAAAATATGTGTGAACTTTGTGCGAGATTTGATAATACACCAATTTCGCTTTTCAATTTTGGAGAATTTATCAGCGTTTTGCAAACAACCAAAACATTATTACAATTGCTTCAGGATACATCATCTGGAGCTAAAAATCATAAGAAGAAAACAAAATCAGATGGAAGTTTGTATGAATCATTAGTTCAATTCAAACATGGAAAATATAGCAAAGAATCTGGTGATTCATCTGATACTGATATCGGATATGTCAGTCGAAGTTCAAGCGAAGATCTGAACTCAAAAACAAGTCGACCACGTTCACCTGTTGATGTTTGTGAACCAACAACTAGTGACAATTTCCAACATTTGACACGTGTCGAACAACAAGTTGAACAACTTGAATACGATCTTGAACATGATTTAAAATTAAGTCATATCGCATATGCGATGAAAGAAGAAGAAGAACTTGCCGAGTTTGAACAACTCGAAGATGAATTGGAAATGGCTGAAGATGGAATTATTCGAACTGATTATATTGTATGTCGCGAGAAAAATATATACCTTGCAAAGTGAGTTTTTGAATTAAAACTTGATTCATTTCCAATATTTCGCATTACAGATTGAAGGAAAAAGTTCGAAATGTTAGTGCTCCGCGGCCAAAATTGACATTACCGTTGCAACGAATTCCATCATCAAATGATCTTGTGATGAAGAAACTTCAGGTAACTCTATATTTGCTGATATTTTGCAAATAACAAAATTCCAGGTGAAACACGCGATTTCATCATTTGATCTTCGATCATTTGGAAGTCAATCATCTCTTGCTTCATCACTTGATTTTGGAACAGTTGCTGATTTTGGCAATCCACTTCAATTCTCATCTGCCTCAAGCCCCTTCCAACGCTCAAAAATACCGCTCGGATCATTCCGCGCGCCCAAAAAACCGCTATCGAGTCGTTGCGCAACACCCACAATGTACTCATCTTCTCGATCGCTCAGAAAACTCGAATGAATGAGAGTTTTTAATTAAAATTGTACATAATTTGCTCAAAAATCTAACCAAAACTTCGCCTAACTCTAATTTATATACCAAAATAACGCTTTGCTTTTACTCACAATAATTATCATCGACATATTATATTCCGGTTACTTATACACATTTATTCCAAACGGGTGACATAAATGCCTGAAATAAGATGAAAAAATAAAATAAACACTTTTTTATTCTGTGGATTACTGTAATAATTTCAGCTGTTGCATGAGAAAAAAAAGACAGATGAAAAAATTTTCAGGAAAACTTTCAGTTGTAATCAGAAATGTTGGATGGATTGGTTTCGATGGGAACCACTTATAACTCTTCATTTTGTTATAATGTGTCACGTGGAAAATTGGTTACCATCGAATGTGATTATCCGATGTTTTATTATCTCGAGAGTTTACTCTATCGATCGTTTTTTGGAGTGTTTTTTGATTTGGTCGAAGTTCTGTTGTTGAGTGCTTTGTGGTTTTGTAATATTTGGATACAACGAGATTTTATGGAAGCTTATATGTCATCAGTGGCGTTGCCGCTAACTGTCTCAACTATTATGAAAATCGCAACATTGGTTTGGAATTTTTTGTTTCCGAGAGAAATTGAGAAGTGAGTTTTTATTCAAAATTCTTCAAATGTATTTTTGTTTCAGAGCTTGGTTAATTGATATGATCTACGCAACATCAATGACAACATCTCAACTAACTCTTATCCAAGGTCTTCCATTTCTTCTCTACATGGCTACTAAAATGGGTACAACTCGGAAACAAAACTATAATTGTTGTACTTGGGTTCCATTTCTTCTTGTCCTCATGCTTTCGCTTCCACTTTCTGCCATTTTCAATATGTGCTCCAAACCAACTTTTGCTGCTCCATCTCTAATTATGATTTTGGCTCTTATCATAATTGCAATGGCTTTTATGTTTGCTTTGATTGGAATGGGATGTCTCGCTTTTACTTGTTGTTCTGGAACTAAAATGGCAATGGATATGTTGGATCCAGTTGTTTTTGATGCAAGAAGTCGATTGGGATGGGTTATGTTATTCTCGCTTGCTGCGCCAATCACATTTTATCCATGTCTTTGTTAGTTTCAAAGGAAAAAATTATATTTTCTAGAAAAATAATTTCAGATTGTTATGTTTCTCTTGCATTTTTCCTTGATCTCTCAAATGACTACGATCTTCTTACAAATGAAATGGCAACTCGAACTTGGAACTTCTTTTTTGGCCCAAGTGTTCTCATTTTCACATTTGTTATTCTCCCATCTTACCGTGATACAATTCTGTGTGGCTGCAAATATCGTCAATTCACCAAAAAAGTTCAAATGTCTCAATTGAATCCTGCTATGACTCAGGTACAGTAATCCCAAACACAGGTGATAATGTGTTTTGTTGTGTTCAGATCAGCGCCATGACTACGACACCAGTTATTCCAATTGTTTCCCAGCAACCAAATGAAAAACAGCTGAAATCTGAACCGATATTTCAAATAACTGGAGGAAAACCATCGTCTGGAAAAAAAGGATGGATATCCAACACAAACTTTTTAATATTTTATTATTGATTATTTTTCTGTGTTAAAAATGTAGATAACAACATTGTAGATTTTCGCATTGATGTAAAGTTGGACAATCCGAATCTTCTGAACATGGTCCAACTGGCCGTAAACCCGAATCGCAAACCTAAATAAACTGTTGATTTCTTAACGTTTTTAAAATTTCAAACCTTGGGTTCCGGCGTTTCAGTGAAAGGTGTTACTGTAAGAGGAGTTGTTGATGTTTCCAAAATTGGCGATGGAGTGGTTCTCGCTTTTTCTATAAGTTTGTTCCATTCTTCAAGTTCAGCAGATCTCCACTGAAATATTAACAAGATGAAGGAAAATATCAGACCACGATTTTCATCTCAAACCAACTTACAGCATCTCCATCTTCTTCCTCTCCTCCACCCGCCTCATCTGGTCTCATTGTTGTTGTTCTTCTCAATTTCCTTGTCACCTTTTTCCTTTTTTTCTCTGTCGCCTCTCCATCAATCACACTTTCTCTTGGTGATACTGTACTTGTTGTCAAACCCAAACTAACAAATGGTGTTGTACAACAAGCACCATGCGAACAAGTTCCACCAAGAGCAATGCAAATCGAGTCAGTATCCAAGCGACATTGACCGATGTGTGCTCCACCATTCAAACATCTCAAAGGGCTTCCAAATCCACCACCAGCTCCAGGCTGAAAAATTTGGTTTTTTTGAGGCCTGACACAGTTTTTCTCCAGTTCCAAATAGAATGAGAGAACATTTGTGATCGTTAGGCACCAGAAGTTTGAGTTAGATATTTCACTACCTCAAATCAAAGTTCAGAATTTCAACCTACATGTCCATTTCCGCCTCCCTCATTTCCCCAGCCATTGTGTCCTCTACCCGCATATAAACCATAAGCTGTTGGATACCCGATTGCCAAATTATTATTTGGCACATTCCAATTGTTCCCTGGAAGAAATAGATTCAGATAAGATTTGGAAGAAAAACCTCGATCCCCGAAAAACTTACAACCCCACTGAGAAGTTACTTTGATAATATAAATTGATAAAAAATAAATTAAACGGAGTCGCATTTTTTGGAGAACTTTGATTAAAAATGCGCGAAAGATTATTCAATTATTATGAATAAATAAATAAAAAAAGTGGACAAACAGAAAATATCCGGGTAGAATGTTTTTTCGCAAAAAATCGGAAAATCAAAAATCGTGCTGATTTTGAAATAATCAATTTTTGATTAGGAATGATTTTGAGTTAAGTAAAACTCGGAACAAACTCAGGAGAACGACCGCGAAATCTGCGCGAAACGCGAACCCCAGAAGTCCGCTAAAACGCCGCGCATCCGCCGCGCTTTAGCGGTGTTGTAACAGCGTTTCGCGTAAATTTCGCGGTTTCATTATCGCGTTTTGCGTGAATTTCGCGGTGTCCTCTCAATTTCAAAACAAAATGGCATCATGATCGATCCTCACATTCAGGTGATCATCATTTGTATTTACCACACTCACCCAACCTCGAACCCACAACCTCTCACCTCGAATACATTTGTTTTACCCACTTGACCATGCGCGCACGTGACGCGAATAGCGAAAATGTTTTTTATATACCATGCTACTGCGCGAAAATGTCGCGAAACGCTCCAATTCGGTCGAGGAAGCCCGCGAAATTTCCGCGAAACGCGAAGTTCCCCGCAATTCGCGCAAATTTTGCGACGTCCAGTCGACCGGGTCCCATATTGCGCGAGGTTTGTGCGAAACGCGCGATTCTCCCGCGAAGGTTGAGCGAATCGCAGAGGCCCCGCTTTTTGCGCAGATTTCGCGGTCGTTCTCCTGAGAAGATCTCAGGAGAACGACCGCGAAAATCTGCGCGAAACGCGAACCCCAGAAGTCCGCTAAAACGCCGCGCATCCGCCGCGCTTTAGCGGTGTTGTAACAGCGTTTCGCGTAAATTTCGCGGTTTCATTATCGCGTTTTGCGTGAATTTCGCGGTGTCCTCTCAATTTCAAAACAAAATGGCATCATGATCGATCCTCACATTCAGGTGATCATCATTTGTATTTACCACACTCACCCAACCTCGAACCCACAACCTCTCACCTCGAATACATTTGTTTTACCCACTTGACCATGCGCGCACGTGACGCGAATAGCGAAAATGTTTTTTATATACCATGCTACTGCGCGAAAATGTCGCGAAACGCTCCAATTCGGTCGAGGAAGCCCGCGAAATTTCCGCGAAACGCGAAGTTCCCCGCAATTCGCGCAAATTTTGCGACGTCCAGTCGACCGGGTCCCATATTGCGCGAGGTTTGTGCGAAACGCGCGATTCTCCCGCGAAGGTTGAGCGAATCGCAGAGGCCCCGCTTTTTGCGCAGATTTCGCGGTCGTTCTCCTGAGATTTTTGTGTTTTATTTAAAGTTTTTGTGGGATGAAAATTAATAACAATTAGGGTTTTCAAACATTCTGACAACATTATTTTAAATCATTAGATAATCAAATTTTTCAAGTTTCAAAATTGATAGTTGTGAGTCATGATTTCATGAGTAATAATTCCATATTACATGGGATATTTTATTTCAAAACTCTACAGTATGCAACCTGTCTATATAAACCCATAAACCGATCCATTACTCATATGTTTTCATTTTTATTATACCTATGTATTCATTTATTATGTCCAGTCCGTTACCAACCAAAAATCCGATTTAAAACAACATATTTACAAAGCCTGCCTGGGCTAAGCTAATCGCTTTTACTCGACTCGCCAAAAAAGCGAAAACTGGTAAAAACAGACAGGTTTTCGACATTTCGAAGCGAAGCCAAAAAGGCGTTATTGCGCAACCTTTTTTCATTTTCCCTCAATTTTTTCGCTTCAACGAAAAATAATTATATTTGTATTTGTATTCTAAACAATTTGAAAATTCAATTCCTTTTTTGTGTTGTCCATTACTAATTGATCTAATATGTTGTTAAACCTTTTTGGGTGGATTAAATGTATTTGTGTAATTTATTATTGAATTTCAATTGGAAGTGAGCACCTGCTTTTTATTTTTGGTTGGTGGGACTCTGTTTTTTTGGGAAAATGTGGATCGTTTTCTGGGAGAAAATTAACTAAGTTCTTTGCAAGCCTTGAAAATATTCTTCAGCAAGTTTTAATAAGAATTTCACCAACAACTTTTTACCAACATTTTTTTAGGAGTCGCAAAAAGTTCTAAATTAGTCGCTGACATCTCTATACAAAGTGTCCTTCGTCATTAATCCTCATCCCATTCAAAACAAAACAAGGTCTTTTTCATTTCGTTGTAATTTGACACTTTTGTGCCCAAGAAGAAGAATACCGCAATAAAAACAGGAAACAATTTATGAAAAAGGTTATTAATAATAAATCCCTTCTTCTTTTTCTTCTTCTATTCATCTGTGCTAATTGTTCGCTCTACAGGAGAGTTTTATTATGATTCATTTTCAAAGGACAAAATAATTTCGGATTATTTTTTTATTCGAATTCTAATTCTATTGTTGATTTCTCGTTTTTTCTCACTCTGAAGAAATTTTGTTTTTCAAAAACAAGTCAAAGTCTTCCTGACTGATTATATGCTACGATTTTTTCGTATAAATATTTTTGAGGTGTGTGTTTTTTGTTCCAAATTTTCTTACATATCCCTTCTCCCTAATCCACTCCAACTCTTTTGTATGTATTATCCACCCTCACCCTTACTACATCAACTACACACCCTTTTCCTCATCCAATCTGTCACCCCATTGTTCACCAATTTTTCAACACTTCCTTCTTTTCTTCTCCCAACTACACTAACTTCCTGTCCTCTTCTCGTCCTTTTCGAGAGCCAAGGGAGTCGTTACGATTCTACGATAACATCAAAAATTCATTTTTGATACTCATTATTATTACTATGCCGCATTTTTATTGCGGTTTTGGGATTAATTTTATGCTAGATATTTTGGAAATTGTTTTTTTTTCTGAAACATTTTTAACTGTGAAGGTATGTGGAATCCAACCACACTCGTGAATTCGATTCAATTTAAATTATTTCATACATCTTTCATCTCAGTTTTTCCGGGGAATTACCATAAGTGTTTTTCAAATTATTATTATTATTATGATTCCTTTTTTCGAATCGCTTCACATCGAAAAGTAATTGAATCCAGTCGGGGCGAAAAAGAAGCCAAGTCACGGGAAAAACTACTTTTGATCTACTTATGTATTCTGAATGTTTCTTTCTACTTTTTTCGAGAGGGTGGGCTTTTCGGCTTTTTCTTCCCTTCATTCTCCTCCCTTTTATGTGTTGTTATGAAGTGGATAACGTAAAATGAAATGAAAAGATGAAAAAAGTGGGCGGGACTTTTTAGTTGCTCTTTGCAGTTCGGTTCACTTTTTTATCAACCCAATTTTTTGAAGTGTTGTTTACTTGAAGTAAAAGTCGTTTGAATTTGCATTTTCTTCCTCCTAGGGCGTGGAACTTGTTTGTTCTGTTAGAAATTTTGTTTTTCTCATTCAAAATGTTTTTTTCGACATAAAAAAATCCAAAAATGTCTGTGGAGGTATGGGGAATCGAACCCCAGACTTCTCGCATGCAAAGCGAGCGCTCTACCCCTGAGCTATACCCCCGTACATAAACCCATTTCGCTATTGTCAATGTATTCCTGGCTGTCTCGTTTTTCGTTATTTGTTTTTGAAGAAAAAATGATTCCAAAAAATAATTCAAAATTTTTCAGAAAAATGCTACGACTATTAATTCTTCTTTTATTAACAATAACTGTTGCCAATGCAATCGAATGTTATTCTGGATCTGATCTTCGTGTTATAAATTGTCCTTCAATGTCATGTATCAAACAAACACTCGGTTTAGACACGGTTAGTTCGATTATTATGTGCTTATTTATTTATTTGTTACATCTATATGTTTTTATTTGTTGTCATAGATTAGACACGCTTTCTGAATTTCGACCAATTCACAAGGTCATCATTTTCTTCTTTAAGGAATAGTGGAACAAAATTTCAAAGGGACAGTGACCCCACAAAAAGTGCGCGAAAATTATACTCTTCCCATTCTGGCTAATTATTATATAGATTTTCTGGGAAAGGAGAAGGGGGAACGGCTAATTACACACCAGGTGTCATCAAATCTGGTTTTTTTTTGACTTCTGACTTTTCTAACAAGAAGAATATATGTAAAATATGGGGTTGTTATCTTGGATTTCTGCCAGTCAAAAAAGTTTTCCTGGGTGGTCTCGAGGGGGATTAACAGGTTTTTGATGTTGAACTGAATTGTCAAAAAAATGTTTCTGAGAAGCTAAACTATTTTTCAGAAAGTGAATAAAAATTGAATCTGACAAGAATAATTTGTTTCAGGTTCGATATTGTGATGGAACTGGTGTGTCTTCAATTTGCCAAACCTACCGTATTGTTGAAACTTGTGATACAATTCCAAATCTTGGATATATTTGTTGTTGTGGTGGAGATCTTTGTAATTCTTCACGAACTTTATTTTCAACTTTCGTTCCTTTTATTTTAGCTTTTCTTATTTCCTTATTTTAATTTTTAGAATTACGGTCAGTCATATTCGGGTTATTTTTTATTCCTAAAATTTTCACTAGAAACTTTCATTTTCATTTCAATGTGCTCAAGGTTTTGTTTTTGATTAGAAAATAAATAAAAATCTTTATCCACTCTAATTGCAAAAAGATACATAAAATGATTCTGTTACCCATATAAAATTTAGAAACCGGTTGGAATTTGTTGAGTTTTTCGTCGATAATCTCCACATGCATAAATACCATCTGGTTTAACATCAATTCCTTGAATAACACCTTCGAAACCAGTTGTGTTTCTGAATTTTTGAAGATGTTCGACTTCGAGGATTTTCTTAAAATCTGCTGGGAAATTATCATCGAGTTGTGTGATGTCAGGTGTAAATTGATTATGAACCATTGGAGCATCGATTGCTTGTTTGATTGATGTGTTAAATATTAGAGAGCGTACAATTGACTGAAAACAATATTGTCAATAATTATGAATGTTTTAAAAATAAATATATAAAACTTACATTAGCCAATGCTGAAATAATTTTCGAACCTCCTGATCCTCCAGCAACCATTCGAACATTTCCACTAATTCTATCAAAAATTACCAAAGGACTCATACTTGACATTGGTCGTTTTCCAGGTGAAATATAATTTGTAGCACTTGGCGCAAATCCAAAACCATTTTCCATTCCAGGTGTACTAAAATCATCCATTTCATCATTCCACAAAATTCCTAATTCAGTTGATTCAACAGCCGCACCAAACCATCGATTGATTGTTGTTGTAGAAGAAACACCATTTCCATATTGATCAAGAACTGATACATGAGATGTTCCATGATCTGGTGCTTGATATTGTGCAATTCCTCCATAATCTTTTGAATCTTGAGCTTTATCAGTCATTCTATCAATAACCCATTGAGTATATTCAGGTGTTGTTAGATTTTTAGACAATTCCAATGCTTCTTTCACATAATCGTGATCTCCTAAAAGTGTTCTTTGAGCATAAGCGAATTTCATCGCTTCAATATATTTATGAAGAACTGAAGGATCATTATAGATATCTCCAGTATGACCTTCGGGGAATAGTTTACTCATAACAGAGACGATTAATTGAGTAACACCAAATGAAGAAGGCGGTGGTCCACCACACATTATCAAACTTCCACGGAAATGTTCATTTGAGTTTGAGTTGACATATTCTCGAACTTTATAATTTGCAAGATCTTTTTCAGTTATCAATCCACCTCCTTCTTTAAATTCTTTTGCCATTATTTTTGCCCATTCTCCATGATAGAAAAGTTGATTTGGATCAGAAGAATTTGCAATTGTTTCGAGAGTTTTAGCAAGTTTCGGGCGTTTGAGAATATCTCCTTCTTGATAAGTTGCATTTGTTACAGGATTCAGCCAATGTCTGAAAAAAACATTTTAAAAACTCATTAAAACAAAGCTGAGACTTACTTGACACTTGGAAACAATCTGAAATGTCTCTCCTTCACTTTCATAACAGTTGCCAAAAATTTAGACACTGGATGTCCATCTCTTGCCAAAACAACCGATGGTTCAACAAGTTCACTCCAAGTAACATTTCCAGATGAGAACTTTTTGAAAACATGCCAATATCCAGCCAATTCTCCAGGTGTTCCAGCTGCACGGAAACCGTATTTCGATCCATCGCTGTCATTCAAAAACATATCTCGAGTTGAAGCAGCTGGAGCAGTCTCACGAGCATCAATAGAATAACAGTTTCCAGATTTCCTAGATTATGGTTTTGTTTTAATTTTCAAAAACAAAAAAATCTATTGAATGAACTTACTTATCATAATAAGTCATCAAAAAACCACCGCCAAGTCCAGAACTTTGTGGATTCACAACTCCCAAACAAAACATTGTGGCAATACTGGCCTCAATTGCATTTCCACCTTTTTTCAGAATATTTCCGCCAATTTCAGAACAAGCAGCATTATCAGTGGTTAGAGCAGCACGATCAAATTTTTTTTGAATTGATTCTGATGGAGCAGGCCATTTGTATTTTTGCGGTTTTTCGACGAAAGGCTGAAAAAAAATTGTTTGCAAAGATACGTGTTTATTTTTCTACGTGACGTGAAATAATTTTTTTTTTGAAAATCATTTCATTTTTTCTATTGTGATCGAAGTGGCGGTTTTGGTGAGTTTCTCTTCAGACTTTGAAACAGGCATGTTCATTTTGCCGGCTACGCCGCCGTTTTGCCGTTTCAAAAACGGCGACAGCAGCCGCTGCCGTTTTGCAAAGAATCAACAAAAACAGCATGCCGCAGCTGCCGTGCCGAAACGCCGGCATTGCCGCTCCCATTTTGAAGAAATGTCTTGTGGATCAATTCATTTGAAGAAAAATGAATTTCGCGACATTTTTGTCGCGAAATTGCAATTCGTGAAACGACACGAAATAAACACAAAAATAAAGGAGAAATATTAAAGGGACACGTAATCGCTGCGAGACCCAACACACGAAAAAAGAATTTCCTCTTTAATTTTATTAATTTCGTGTCGTTTCGCGAATTGCAATTTCGCGACAAAAAATGTCGCGAAATTCATTTTTTCGTCAGATGAATTGATCCATTGAAATCATCAAAAAATTTCTCCAAAAACACTATGAAATAATGAAAAAGAGAGCTAGATTTACGCGCACGCGAGACTACTTTAAATAAATTGTGTGTGCGACGGTTTTCGGGTTGCGCGCTGTTGTGTGTGTTGTGTGCAGGGGGCGGAGCGACGACCTTCTCCTTTCCCATTTTGAAAAACGGCAGCCGGCCGGCATGCCGCGGCTGCTGTTTTTCTGCTGTTTCTTCTTTGCTGCTCGGCCAGCGAAACGGCGAAGCCACGCCCACACGGCTGCCGTGCCGTCCGGCCGGCGGATGAGATGCACATGCCTGCTTTGAAACCTGTTTGAAATGTTGCGAACAGCGCAATATGTTCGTTAGAGCGCACTTGTTCGGTTCACTTTATTTTTTTATTTTTTCGAGTTTTGCAAAAAAACATGTTATTTCCAGTGTTTATATGCGAATCAAAGGAGTTATGATCGAAATGGAAGTGCAGAAAGTGCAAAACAATCGAATGGTTCGAATATCAATGAGGAAAATTGAATTTTGATGAAACTTTGCAATTAGGAGGACAGAAGATTGATTGATATATTCGTGGAATTTTCAGGTGGGTTCTTTTTAATGGGAAGGGAGTTTGACAGAAAGTCTTTAGTTATATAAAAGTTGATTAAGTTTGAAATTTCGAATTGGGTCCCTAAACCCCATACATTTCTAACCTCTTGCTGTTCGGCTCGAATTTTGGGCGCCGCCGCAAACACCAATAACAACACCAATAATGTTGTCATAACAATAATCGCAGCCGCAAGTCGCCAAACAAATCTACAATAAATTTTTGACATATCACATACAAATGATTTGAAAAAAGATCTTTGAAAATTGCCAACAATGAAAAATGAAATGTTTGCAAACAAAAATGAGACGGTCAAATGACAAATAAAAACAAACCCGGATTAGAACAGAGGTGTGTCTTTGTTGTGTTCCTCCGTTCCCTGTGGGAGTGTTTTTTTGAATTGTCTAGCACAAAAAATCAAAATGAAAAATGAAAAAACACGGTTGACGTGGACAAAAAATTAAGTAGAACAATCTTCTTTTTTTCTATTCTTTTAAAAATAAAAATCATAATAATAACCATCTCACAAGATAAAAGAAAGATAAAATCTGATTGATCATGACTATTATTTTTTATCATTATGGTCATTATCAATCCTATTTTGATTTCATCAAAAAATACACTAACTGTTTAAATCCGGATGAAGGGGCCGCTCGATTTTCAACAGAAATTTCAAAATTCTCAACTTTTTTCACAACTCGAACATCATCGTTGGTCGTTGAGACGCGAGTTATAAACAAATCCTGCAATATTTTTTTGGAAAAATTTTTTGTTTTTTGAAATAAAATAAAATAAACAAACCTTGTTGGTCATTTGTTAATTCATTTGTTTTAACGAAATTTTTGAGAAAAATTATTTATGAAAAGATAGAATGAAATGAAGAAATTTGAAAAAAAAATCCAGTTTTGAAATGAGATGAAATAAGAAAAAGAAAAAGAATTATGTGATACATATGTATATTTTTAAATGTTCCGGTTTTTGAGATACAATTACGATTCATTTCTTACCTCATAATCCAATAGTAATAGATGCTTAGAAATTTTCAACAACCACATTTTCGCCTAATGCATGTTTTTTTTTTCGTTTTCTTCTCTCGGACAACGTTTCCATGGTAGATAGAACAGCACGCATTTTCAATTGGAAAGAATTCAGGAAAGTATTATTTCCAACAAAACAAAACCACGTCTAAACTGTAGCAAAAGTACTTGTAATATACTACGATGTATGCGAGAGACTCCTTCTTTCTCTAGATTCAATTTCGAGGATGCTTTCATTGTGTAGTGGACCCAAACTTCAGAATTTCTCTTCAAACTGACATTACCCTGTTTTTTTTAGAAAATAAATGGGTGGAAAGGAAAATGCTGATTTTATTGGTCTTTTGACTCAAAAACACTTGTCATGCCATAATTATTTTTCGTTTTTTTTTCCATTCGTTCTAAAGCCAAAAATGGATATTGCTGCTGTATTTCTAGGTGTCTCAACAATCATAAATATAGTTTTTATATATTTATTGCATTCTGAAAAACCGAGTCATCTTGGAGAATATCGTTTCGTGCTCACATTTTTTGCCGTTTTCAACATTGTCTTTTCGCTTTCCGATTTTTTGATATCAACCACAGTTTTCAACTATAAACAATCGGGAATTGTTGTTTTGGTTGGTGGGATTTTTGCCAATTCAGATATGGCTTGGAAAGAATGGATGATATTATTTCGATGCTCATTTTATGGTTTAGGTTATGCATTACTTTTAATTCATTTCATTTACCGATATTATGCACTTTTTGGAAATCAATCCGTTCTATCTTTTTCTCAATTATCATTCATAGCTTTTTTATTTTTCCTAATTCATGGGTCGTTTTGGATGGTAATTTGTAGATTATTACTATTTCCAAATATTGAAATGCTTCAATATATTCGACCTGGTTTCATTGAAACTTTCGGGTTTGATCCATCCCAAGCTGCTATAATTGGAACTGTTTTGGATCTGAATTCGGCTAGCAGTAGTTTATATTGGAAAGGATTAGTTGGAACAATTATTTTGAGTTTTGTCTCACTATATTCTATTCTGAGTTATATAATATTAGGTTACAAAGTTAGTTAGTTATCCAACTCGATTTGTGGCAGTCTAGATATATTTTGATTTTAGATCCTATCAAAACTTCGAGAACACCGTGTTATATCAAACAGATTAAAACGTCAACATCATCTTCTTTTCCGCTCATTAGTTATTCAAACTTTGATTCCATGTTTTACCAGCTTTTTTCCGTGTATTTTAGGATGGTATAGTCCAATATTACAATTAGAAATGCCACCAAAAAATGGCTAGTTTTGCAATTGTTGCCAATGCTGCTGCACCAATTATTGATCCAATTGCTATTATTTTACTTTTACCGAATTATAGAAAACGGTTTATGTTATAGAAGAAGTGTGAATAGAACAATAATTGTTTCAACTTGTTGAGAATTCACGCAAATTGATAGAATATTATTTTTGTAATGATTCTGAATTGGTAAAATAGAAGCTCAAAGTTTCGAAAACTCCCTTCAAAAAAGCTTTGTTCCACATATTTCCATAGAATCACGCGGATACATTACAAAAAAATAGAGAACATAAATATTTATTTGAAATAAAAAAATTTTGAATAAAACTGGACCCATCCAAGCTCACTGAAACATGTGTCATTCAGCCAATTTACCACAAAGATACCCAAAGTTGGGGTTGTCACACCATGAATCATCAACAACTCCGGAATATCTCAAAACAATACAGGATTGATAACCATAATCACTGTCGTATGCTTCATCTGGCTGGCCTTCTCCCCATAGATATCCTGATTCCGTCTTGAGATACGGATCGGTAAAAACAAATGCGTCAATTCCAACGCATCCAGGAGTTCCAATTCGCAATACACACTCCTCTCTCATTCTACCATCAACCATAATTTGTGTTGAATTGAGAACAATAGTTTTCCAGACAAAAATACGTTCAGAATTGCTCTCGAGTCCACTGATTGTTGCATTCATACTTTGACAATATTTTTGAGCAGTCAACCAATCAACACTATCATCAAATGCATGCATACACCAATAATTACCATATCGATTAAACATCGCCCAACCTTCGTCACAACTTTTACCGTAATATTTGAACACGTAATTGTTATCAGTTGATGAAACTTCAAAAGATAAATCATCGCTCAAACTCACCTAAAATATGATTTAGGATGAAGTAAAATAAATTTGAAAAATTACTGTTTTCGGGAATGACGGAACAACTTCACATTCATCAGAGTTCGAGAAACTGTTTTGAAGGCAATTTTCTGTCCATATTTGAAAGTAATATTTTGAATGTTACCAAACATGAATGTTGTACAATATTCTGTATCGAGAACGGCCTGAATTTCATTTCAATAATTGGTTGATATTTAACTAATGAATTTCTCACCACACACTGCTCTAATTCGTAACAATATATCATACAATCTGTCCAGTTCGTTACATTAACTTCGATTCCAACTCCATTAGTGTTTGGTTCACCCCAAACTTCAATCATTGAAAAATGATCGCATTTCTAAAATAAATTATTTGTTTATCGATGTCTCAAATTATCATCTCACCAAAAAATTTATAAGAAAAATAATATATAGGAAATTGAGACTCATGTTTTGTTTTCACAATAAAATGAGAATGCCCATGTTATTTTGTAATGGCATAGAAACAGAATTTCTCGAATTGGTTTTTCCCCTTATTTTCTTGATACCAAAAAAAACTTGAAGCATATTCACATCGTGTTGTTTTTTAACTTTCTAAGGTATGAGAAGAACTTGTGTTATTGATAGTGCATTTTCTTGAATTAATGACATAAAAGGAACGAAAAAATATTGAGATTATCACATATTCTCATCAATGTATATTGCGAGTTGGTCACATTATTATATCCCCAAAATTTTGGGAGGTATCAGTATTTTTTTTAATTTTGGATTTTTGTATCTTATAATTAGCGAAAAGCATAGTGCACTTGGTGGTTATCGATATATTTTGGGACTTTTCGCTGTTTTTGATGTGATTTGTTCGATTTTTGATTGTATTATTGGTTCGGTAAGAGTTTATCTATATGTTTGTTTCTTTGCGCGATTTATTTCTTTTTTGCTGTCAGGCACTTCATGCTTCTGGTTCAGTTGTTGTAGTTTTCTTGGCGTATGGAATGTTTTCTGATAATCTAGATATTGGTCAATTTATAGTTTCAATTCGCTGTGGTTTTCTTGGTTTAGGATATGCTATCCTAATCATTCATTTTCTATACAGATATTTTGCATTATTCCAAACAAACCTAATTATTTTTATTTCCACTAAACTTGGATTATTTTTTGTTTTTCTGTTTTTTCTAGCACATGGTATATTTTGGACAGCGGTAGGGATGTTTGACGGAAGTTTTGATTTCTCAAAAAAAAAACTGCTAAATTATTTTAAGATCTGTTTACTTCTTCCTAACTCCAAATTCTGATTCTCGAAAATATCTTGAACCAATATTCTTCGAGAAATACGGTTCGGATTCTCAAAAGACTGCAATGGTTGGCACGGTATTTCAAGATAGAGGAAAAGTAAATGAAGAAGAAGTTATGAGAAGTTGGATGGGTGCAGGAATTTTAACAGTATTCTCAATATACGCGGTGTCTATGTATTTTACATTGGGATTCAAAATTATTTCGAAACTTCAAAAATACCAGGCTCTTTCGGTTGCCACGAAAAAACTTCATGGTCAGTTATTTCGAGCATTGGTTGTTCAAACAATAATTCCTTGTTTCACAACTTTTATACCTTGTGTTATTGGATGGTATTCTCCATTTCTTAATCTCGAATTATCTGATTCAACATTTGCTGCTATTTTTGCAAATACGGCGTTTCCACTTATTGACCCTTTAGCAATAGTTCTACTTCTTCCAAATTATAGAAATCGAATCTTTCCCAAATTTTCCAAACCAAAAAAGATAAATCCAATATCTGCAGCATCAACTAAATGATTTACTAATATTGAAGACTCATTGGACTTTTTCATTAATTAAATTAAGAATGTTGAATTTTCTTATTGAATAGTTTTATTATAAATTAAATACATAAAAATAAATGGTGTAAAATAGAGAAATATTGAAGGTCGCATAATCGATTGAGGGCAAGTTGCGCCTTTCGGGAATAATATTTCTGAAAAAAGAGTTTTTTTCATATATCACGTGGTTCAAAAATCATACCTTCAAAACAATCATGTGTTCCAAAAATTGTGAAAATAAAAATAAATGAGAAGAATGCAGCTGTCATAACTAAAATAAAAAAATAAGGAAGTTCTAAAAATGGTAAATAAATGAATTCTCTCGAGAAAATGGAGGAAAATCAACAAATAAATAAATAAACAAGTCAGTTCTTTTTCAAATAAATGAGCAAACAAACATCTTAAAAACAAATTATTTTTATTATCAATCAAAATACACTATAACAATATATTTCCTGAAATGATAACAATAATAATAGAACAAGAAAAAAACGAATATTTTTTGTACTTTCGGTGGAACTTTCGCTTTTACGCAATGCTGTGCGGGTTGGTTGATTTTGTGTGTGAATGAATGTGATTTCAAGTATCATTACATTTACATTGTTATTTGTGAATGTTTGTGTGAAATAAATATCGACACACAATTAAAAAGCAACAATAACAGAACAACAATGAAATGAAATTCTGGAAAAAATTCTAGAAATCGATTCGAAAAATATTTAGTCCAAAACAATATATATATTTGGTTGGGAAAAATAGTCCAAAAATATGTTTCATAGTTTCTGAACTTTTCGCTAACTGAAAAAAATTTAAGACTTTTTTTCAATTTTATCAGCTCATGGAGTTGTTCAAAAAGTTTTATCACTCAATTTTTTTTCAATATTTCAAGACCCAAAAATATTATTTCTTGAAAACTTCCATTTTTCAGTTTCCGCGGAAATTAAGACTTTGCCACGTCATTAACTTTTTTCAGAATTCGAAAAATGAAACTTTCTCATTTTATTTTTTCTTGTTTTTTTGAAAGTTGTCAGAAAGTTTCATGAAAATCCACTCGAGTTTAGTTTTTGCTCATATTTTTATGATTTCTTATACATACCTCATCAAATATGATTGCCTCATTCTTCAAAAGTAACAAATATTCATGTCACGCCAGTCTACAACACCTACGTCTCCTTATTCTTCACACTCTCTCGCATAGCCCATTTCCTCCAAAAATGTATTTCATAAAATAAAATGTGTGTTATTTTCATAATCACTAATCTTCCTTCCCCTCTTCATCTTTTTATCTGGTGCATTTATCGATTTTAACATGCTTTAAAAATAGTGAATTGGAAAGAAAATAGAAAAATGTACGGATCTACTCAACAAGTTAATTGTACCGGTGCTTTTGGAGTTGAAAGTGTGAGTATTAATTTTGAATAATTGAAAAAAAAAATAAATTTCAGTGTGGAATTGGAGAGTTTTGCTGTTTGAATGGATGTTGCATAGATTTTCTCTGGTATTTGATCATTTTGTAAGTTTTTATTTTTTGAAAAAATAATTTGACAATTAAGAAAAATATACAAAATTCAAAAAATGAATTTGAAAAAAAATTGGAATGTGGTGAAAAAAAATAAAAAATTTCAAATCCGCAAAGTTTTGCATTAAGCTTTGAATTTTTTTAAACTAAATTTCGCAGCTTGAAATTTTGGAAAAAAAGAATTATAAATTGTTAAGTTCACGTGGAAAATATTCATTTTTTCCAATTTTTCAGAGTCGTATTTTCTATGATTTTCACAACACTTATTTTTATTCACATTGAAGTTGTCAAACAACGTGTATTCGATGAAAAACTACGTCTTCAAAAACTTGCAAATCGTCAATTTTCGACCGTTGATAAAATGCGACTTGGCGACGAGCCAATTCAATCTGTATGCGCCTTCAAACTTCCGCCATCTTGCACTCCTCCATTAACAGTTCCACGTCTCAAACTTCACAAAAATTGGCATTTTTTCTAGGATGTATCATATTTCATTTTATACGACGTGAGATTCTTGATGTTTATTTTATAATTATCTAACTCAATCTTGGTATATAACATTGCATGAATAAAACATTTTTCATCTTTTTTTTCTTCTTACATTTTTTCTGGATTTTGGTTCGAAAAAAAATGATTAGATGTGTGTATCTTTCATTTTTTTGTTGTTTTTTTTTTGTATATAAATGTGAGATGTTTTATTTTTGCTCCATATCCAATTAATTACAAAAATATTTGCAAAGTTACAACAACTGTTAAAATATTTGTATGTATTATTGTTATAGAGGAGGCGAAAAGATATTGAAATCCCACACCCAATTAATTATCATTTTTTTTCTAAAATTACAAAAACTATTTGCAAAATTCCAACATTAATCATAAACAACTGTTAAAATCTCAGTATAAAATAACCTGAATAAATGAGCCTTTTCCTACAACATTCTTTAACCTTTTCCATTTTATTTTGTCACAATTTTTCCTAGAACTTTTATGCAAACAATATCTATTCATTAAAAAGTGCAATTTGCAATCAAGCATATTCCGAAAAGTTTACATATTTCGTTTGAATAAAAAATTACACACGCTATTTTTTACACCAAAAATAGAATTTTTCAAATAAAAAATCCCATATATTTTCCATTAGTACACCATTATTTTCCCATTCTTAAAATATTCAAATAAAATTTAATTAGGTACAGTAATCTATAAGATGAGCACTCTACCGGATGGAGACCTCAATTATTTTAATTTGTATCACATTTTATTTATTTTTCCATCTTCTGAAGCTTTCTTCAAGATTTTTCATGTTCAAAAAACAAGAAATTTTCTAGAAGAAATACATCTAGGCTGTAATTATTTTGTAAATGTCAACTGATTCTGATGAACTTATATTAACTTGCAAATATCGAAGTTGTATGAAAAGTTTTGGAGAAAGTTTCCAAAAACTAGTTAATAAAAAATTCCTGAAAAAGTTTGGTTTTTGGACAAGGAACTTAGAAAACTTGCTAATCTGGGAAGTTTTCGAGTTTGAAATTTTTAAGATAAGTTTCTCGTGCAACATTTGAAACCTCAAAAAACAATTTTTCTAAAAAATTGTCATTTTCAGAATCCAAAAGTTAGGTATTTCGAAATATGAAATTTTTTGGTTTTTGGACAAATGGATTCGGAAAACTTGCTAATTTGAGAAGTTTTTTTGATTGAAAAGTTGTGTTTTTTGAGATTATCTTCGATAGATAACCTGAAATCTCAAAAAACAATTGTTTGAAAAAATTCAATCTCTGATTAGATTTTTTTCTGAATAGTTGTTCATAAATTCAGGAGATCTTTTTGGAAGAAAACCATTATCTAGCCTGGGAATTTTTGAGAGCGGAAGTTTTTAACATTGTAAATTTCATGTTATCTGGATTTCAAGGATAATCAGGTCCACTGAAATATCATTTTCAAATCTTATCTCAAAGTTCTCGACCAACTCAAAAAACCAAATTCGTCATATATATTTCAAAACCCAGCCCACTCACTCACTACTTTACCGTATCCCATTCCAAACCCCATAATTTTCGCCTGCTTCTCATAATTACCAACTCAAATTCATATCTTAAACAACCAACATTTTTACTAATACTTCTCTCCAATTTTTGTTTTTATTTTAAGAATATATTTTTCAGTATGTCTCTTATTCTTCGTGCTCTCTTGGTCTTCTGTGCTCTTTTCGCCGTTATCGATGCGTTCGGTAAACTTCGCTTCCAGTAAGTTTTCCCTAGGTTTCTTTTAAAATTAAAAACATATCATGTTTTTTTGCAGAGATCAAGCGCAAGTTATTCGATTCAACGATCCAGTAAACGAGTAAGTTTATCTGTTAATGATTCAATCAAAAAACTTGATCGTATTTTCAGGAACGACTACTGGCGCATGGTCGGCGAAGCGATCACTAATCCACAACGTCGCGCATATCGTCTCAAGTTTTGAAACAACACAAAGACAAAACCAATTATCCCCAATCATCCCTGTGTAGTTCTGTAATTTATATATGTATGCCCCCCCCCCCAATGTTTTTTGCCCGCAAATGTGACTGATAAATGACCCTGCTTCTGCTTTTTTCTGGATTTTGTAACTTGAGATAAAGATGATTTATGTTAACAGAAAAATGTTGGGTGATTTGAAAAAATGGGAAGAATTTTTCATATAAGAAGGGATCGGTGAAGCTTAGTAGATCTGAAAAGGAATTCGGAAACAATGAAGGAACTTTTTGATTATTGAACTTCGCAGGAAAAAAATCATTAGTGAATGAACTTTTCAGTATCCAAATTTCATGTTTTAAGGTAAACTGAAAATTTAATTCACTTGTCTCATCTTGAGATTCAAAAATTTCTTCAGTTTATGATGAGAACAACAGTATATTTTTAAAGATTTTTCTAGTTTCTGTGTCATATTTCAGTATTGGGATTAACTGCAGTAATTCGTTCTAGTAGAGTTCAATGAGTCGAATTCTCAAGACGTTAATAATGACTTCAAAGAACGGATTTAACAATAATAGTATTTTTAACAAGATTATCTGTAATAAATGAGTTCATCAAAACAACAGTATACTTTTCTTTAAGTACGTAAAGAGAGGTTTTTCTACATAGTCATCTTTCTTCAGACAAAACTATTTTGATAAAAAATCAAGAAATTTTCCCATTAAAATTTTTTAACTGCAATTGATTGCTATTTCTCAGTTTATGTTTGAAATTCTGAAGATTCTTGTCAAAACGAAGAAATCCGAAAATTCTGCTGGTTCCCAGAAAATAATGAGCCGTGAATCATGCAGAACAAATCCAAATTAAAAATTCTCCTCCCATTTTTGTTCTAGACAATTTTCCAGACATCCCAATAAAATCGAGTGCATATAACTCTACAAAAATAATATTCAAAACTAAAGTTCATTTCATGAAAATCTGCAGACGTTAATGATGACTTACCGTATCTTTCTTCAATTTTAAAAGAATGGATTTAACAAAAACACTAACAAGATTAATGTTAATCTGATTAAAGTTCATTTTGTCATCAAAACAACAGTATATTTCTTAAGTACTTAAATAGAGATTTTCTAGTCTTTCCTATTCATTTTCTGATTATTTGTGACATTCTGATCCATTTTTATATTGAAAGAAAAAAAAAACTATAAAACGTGTACATCAAAAGTTTTATTTAAAGTTCTACTAATTTTTTTGAAATTTGAACTCTAACTTTTTTGAAATTTGAACTCAATCAGGATAAAAATGTTGCTTTTTTTGGAAATAAAAATAATTTAGAGAGGAGTAAATATCGGATTATACACGTTTTTCAAAACTAGCAAAATACGAGCAAGCTATATTTCCGTCTGCAGCAAGTCTGCCGTATTTTGCCTGTAAGAACACAAATCACATGCGTCAATTTCTAGACAAAATTCCAGACATAAATAACATCGAGGACATCACTCTATGTACAAAATGTTTCTAATTATAAAAACAGAAATTTACCTTCTTTCAACTGATATTCTTTCAACTCCAGAAAAATCCAATTTTTGGTCAGACTCACATTCAATTTTAATTAGATCCTGTTGTTTTTCATTCTCTCATCGTAACAAAAGCATATTTCCTTCATAGATGTTATTTTCTGGTTACTGGTTGCTGTTGCATGCTTATTTCATTTTCTGACTAATCACAAAATCATCTTTGAAAAATTGTATTTTTTTTGCAAAAAAAAACAAATTCATTTTTTTTGTATTTTTTTAATGAGTCAGTAGGTACACTTGTTCTCAGTGCACCAAACATTTATAAATCGGGGTAATGTATGAAAAAATCTCATATTCGTTTTTTTTCAGCCAGCCATTTTCAGGTGGTTCAATAATCGCTTTCGTTGAACACTTGATTAAATTCCTATATTCTATTTATGACTTGTTTGGGTAAGTCAATTTTTAAACGTTATTTTTTATTTACTGTAAAAAGTGCATTAATGAATACAAATTCAAATCTTTTTGTCTGGAGGAAAGTGGGGGAGGGAGACTTGAAAAATATGGTATTGAAATTTTTTTCATAACTTTTTCATATTAAAAATTTCAAAAAATAATCTGAGGCGGTAATTTTTGACTACTAGACTTTAATTGTCACTAATTTCAGAATAATATTATAATTATAATTTTTCAAGTGCTCTTTCTGGTTTCCAGAGTAATTTGGCTCGATTTTATTTTTAGTCTCACAAAAATTTCAGATTTTTTTACTTCCAAATTTCTTTTCCGGGAAAAATACTAAATGATTCCCTTCGGGCTATTTTGACCAGAAAAATATTTACACACTGAATTTTTCTGATTTATTTTGGAACCTTTTGCATAGATCATTGTGAAAATTAGCTCACTAATAATGTGTTGAATTAGAAGTTTAATGTGGCAACGATGCGAAAAAATATGACGATTTTCTGAGACAAAACAAAACAGAAAGTTTTGAAATGAATCACAAAAGTTTTAGTTTCAGCAATGTATATTCATTGGTCTCATCATTATCTTCCAAAATTGTTTGGTGGATTGTCATTCATTTTCAATCCTCTTTTTATGTATTTGATTGTGACTGAAAAGAAGACAAATATTGGAAATTACCGATTTCTATTGATGTTTTTCGCAATTTTCGATATGATATATTCTCTGGTTGAACTTCTTGTTCCAGTTGCAATTCATGGAACTGGTTATGCTTTTATTATTTATTTGACTGATGGTCCATTCATAGGCAATCTCAGATTCGGTCAATTAGCAGTCTCTGTTCGATGTGGATTTATTGCGTTGAGTTATGGTATTCTTGCTGTTCATTTCATCTATCGATACATTGCATTATTCAATCCAAAATATCTTCCCGAAATTCTTCGACCAATTGGAATGTGTTGTATATTTACATTTTTCATTGCTCACGGCATTGCATGGTCCACAATTTGTGAAACATTTTTGTATTTGGATAATGAGATTGCTGAATATATTCACGAACCATTTATGAGAATCTATGAATGTAATTCACACAATCTTTCAATGCTTATAGCTCTGTACAATGTAAGGTGTTCTTCTAATGAAAAATAATAAAAAATCAAAAAATGTTTTCAGGACGGTAGTGATTCTATTAGACTTCGAAGTTGGGCTGGAATTCTAATCCTCACTGGAATTTCAATTTATGCCATTTCACTCTACATAATCCTTGGTACAAAAATTGCTTTGAAACTTCGTGACAATCCAGCTCTCTCAAAAATCACAAAAACAATGCATAAACAATTATTCAAAGCATTGGCAGTTCAAACAATCATCCCAATTTGTATCAGTTTTGCCCCATGTTTAGCTGCTTGGTATGCTCCAGCTTTGCATTTAGATTTTGGAAAATGGAACAATTATTTGGGAGTTATTGCATTGTCTGCTTTTCCTTTCATGGATCCACTTGCAATTATTTTACTTCTTCCAAATTATCGAAATCGAATTTTTCCAAACTCATCGAAAACAATTCGACAATGCACAACTACAATGGCTTCAATGACGTCACGAGCATATTTGAGTCAATTTACAGCAAGTGTAAATTATGTTGTTTGATTTGATTTGATTTTATTTTGCTTTAATGTTCGAAACAATTTAATTATCCGGAGAAAAGATTAACAAATCAAAAAGTTCAAATATATTTTTAATAAAAATAGGAAAATGTGGAAAAATTCATATGGTTTGGCTGAAAAAATATGGCAGTTTTACTTTGAAAATAACAATTTAATTTGACAAATGTTTGATTATCAAATTAAAACAAACATTTGTTTTTGAAAAGTTTTTTGATCTACCCTTTTTATCTCTAGTCACTCTCCAAAAATAAATACTTATTTTTCCAAAAAAAAAACAATGCCACCATTATTTTTTTGCCCGACCTGTCACCTCAAATCTCAAATTGACCCATTGATTCCCCTTATTTTCCAAAAAATGTTCTCTTATCATTCTTATCATTTTAACATTACATTACTGTTTTTTTCGTGTGCAATCATCAAATGCACCCTATTTTCTTCGATTTCTGATTGTTTTTTTTAAATAATCGCCCCAAAAAAATGATTCAATCAAAAATTGATTTTTTTTCTATTTTCTCTTTTCTCTTTTATTATTATTTTTTGTTGGAAGAATTGTTGCAATTTTGTGTCGAAAATAAATCAACACATTATGTTTTTCATCATTTATTTTTATGAATGAATGAATGAAAAAATCGGAAGTTTTTTGTTTTGTTTACATCTTCATCTTTGAAAAAGAAATAAGAAATTGTTTATAATTTTAGGTAAACCCGAAATGTTTTTTCTTCTGCTGTTTTTCACAATTATCGGAAGTCTTGAAAGTGGAAAAATTTTGGTGTACAGTCCTTCAATTAGTCGAAGTCATTTGATATCAAATGGTCGAATTGCGGATACTTTAGTTGATGCTGGACATGAAGTTGTTGTGTTGATTTTGGAATATGAGACATTGACTGAGTTTACGGGAACAAAAAAAGCAAAAGTTATCAAAATGACAAATATTAGTGAGTTTTTTTTCAAAACTTTAAAATTTTAAGTTTTACTAATTTTAGTTTGAGAAAAAAATTCTGATATTGTTTTCTGTATTCTAATAAAACTATTTCAGGTTCTCAATTCATGGATGATATGGCTGGAAGTGATGAATATATGCTTTCAAATGATCGTCTTGGATTCGTCGAACGTGCTTATTTTGAATATTCAGCTTCTAGTATGTGCGCAGCTCTTATGAAAAGAAGAAATGAACTTGAACACCTTCGAGATTACAAATTTGATGTTGCTTTTAGTGAACAAATTGATCTCTGTGGTGTTGGAGTGATTCGATATTTAGGAATCCAAAATCATCTTTGGATTTCAACAACACCAATTATGGATGCAATTAGTTATAATCTTGGAATACCAGCGCCAACTTCGTATGTTCCAACAATTGAAGAAAATGATAATGGAGATCAAATGAATTTTTGGCAACGAATTTTTAATATTTATATGTATATTGGATCAATTATTGTTCATCGATATGGAACTGATCGAATCACTGCAGTATTTCAAGAATATGTTCCTGATTTTCCAAATGTTCGAGAAATTGCTGCCAATTCATCTTTATGCTTTGTGAATTCTGATGAAATATTAGATCTTCCTCGACCCACAATTTCAAAAACAATATTCGTTGGGGGACTTGGTGTTCCAAAAGAAGTCAAACCATTAGATTCTAAATTCAATGAGATTATGTCAAAAGGAAAAAATGGAGTAGTTATAATATCTCTTGGATCAATTATTCCATTTGGATCACTTCCAAATCATGCAAAAATTGGAGTTTTGAAAGCAATCAAAGAATTGGAAGATTATCATTTTTTGATAAAAATCAGTAAAGGTAATTTTGATTTGTAAAAAAATCAGAACAAAAATAAATTTTCCAGAAGACACTACTACTCTTGAATTAATAAACCAACTTCAAATCAAAAACATTGATCTGACACATTGGCTTCCTCAAGTTGATATTTTGGCACATGAAAGACTTAAATTATTTGTGATGCACGGAGGAATCAATGGTTTGGTTGAGACTGCACTTCGAGCTGTTCCAACAGTTATTGTTCCAGTTTTTGCTGATCAATTTAGAAATGGTCGAATGGTTGAAAAACGTGGAATTGGAAAAGTTTTATTGAAATTGGATATTGGATATGAATCATTCAAAAAAGTTGTTTTAGAAGTTTTAGAAGACGAAAGGTGAGGATTCTGACATGAGCATATATGAAGTCGATATTTTCTAAAACAATTTCTCGAGATTTTCAGCTATAAGCAAAACGCGATTCGAATTGCTCAAATGATGCGAGACAAACCGTTTTCACCCGAAGAAAGACTTGTGAAATGGACAGAATTTGCAATTGAAAACGGAGTTCTTGAAGAATTACACGTTGAAGGTTCTCGGCTAAACACAATTGTATATTTCAATTTAGATGTATTTGCTTTCATTTTCCTTGTTATTTTCATAATTTCCAAAATTATCGTGTATATTGTTTGCGGGTTGAAAACGAAATTCAATGTTACTCCAAGTAAAAAACTGAATTAATTAAAATTATAATACATAGACGATCAAAAATAAATAAAGTTTTTTTCCAAAGATCCAAAAATGTTTTTGTGGAACCGGTGGCCTTCGATCACCTGTCAATTGTTTTCTTCGCTGTTTGTTTTTTCTGCAACGAAATAATACGGTTACTTGGTGATGGAAAAGATAAATGAAACCGTGACCGAAATTGTTTCGATTAAAAAAAATAACATTTTCTGAAGATAAAGAGAAAATGATTACTGTAGAAATACTTTCAGGCATTTTACTTTTATCTCAAAAATGAAGAGTTCTAGAAAAAGGTTTTATTTTGAGATACTTTAGAGCTCACTCATATCTAAAAAAAAGGTTCATAAATATGAAAATGGAAACATTTTACATTTTCTAATATAGAGCCGAAAATTGTGGAATGTGTTATTCAAACTTTTTGTGAAAAATTATCTAGAGCATTTTTTCTATTTTTATTCAAATGAAAAAAGGTTTTTGACAAATACACTTTCAATAAAAAATTGTTTACCAACAAATCTTTCTGCAAGCTCTGTCAATTTTTGAAAAATGTTCTTTGTCCTTTCCACATCTACAGATGTTTTGCCGCGCGCGCAACAACAAAAAAAGTATCACGAGGTTTCGCTTGCCCTTGGTTGTTTCTTTCTTTCACACGTTCCTTTTCATTTGTGTCCATCACCTTTGTGATTCATTTTGCACGTGGTTTCTTTTTACTACATTTGTATTTATGTTTATTTTTATTCAACATATTTGAATTTGCAAGTAACAGTACTCTTATCTAAAATTCTATTTTAAACAAATATAATTATGTTTCTACTTCTTCTTATCATCTTGTTTTGACCATTCATTATTTAAAACAAAATAAAACGAAGCGAATAATATTTTTGTAGGAGTTAGTTTCACTCAAAAAGGTCACATACACAATTTTTGTTCATAGAGTGAAACTTGTTTACCTACCTTCCTACCTACCCAACCATTTTTTCAATCATCATCAATTTCAAGGTTACCCCCCCCCCTTTTTTTCATTTCCAAAATCGGACAGTTTTGGGTTCACTTCACTCTTGTTTTGTTTATTTTATTTATTTTTTCGTTGACTCTAATTTCAAATTTCATTTTTTTCTCGACTTATAGAAAATGGGCCATCATCACGATGATATTGAAAATGTGCCGATCACAACTCCTCCACCATACAATGATCCAGCAAATGCTGTTGCCAAGAAGAAGATGTCCCGAATTCGCAAGGAATCGTTGTCGCATTTGAAAGCTTGCGATCATTGTGGAGCATTGCCAGAGGCACAATTGAAAAATGCGCCACATGAGAAAGGTACGGTATTTCTGAATATTTTTTCGCAAAAATGTTTAGTTTCTCACGTAGCTTGTTTAAATTTCTGCTAAAGAATTTCTAGTATTAAATTTTTAAATTTTATAATTCAAAAATAAAAAGTTCAAAAATACTGTAGACGAACTTTTATCATATTACTTTTCACTTGAGAAATTTGAAGTTTTGAACTATTCTATGATCATGTGAAAATATTTATTTGATTTTTTTGTTTAAAATCAGGTTTCGGTTCCACTTTCAGGAATTCTTTCAGGTCTTATGATTATATTTCATTTATCTTTTTCCCGAAAAAAACCAAGTTTTCTCAATTTTCAGTTTTGATTTGGCCAGCAGTTCGCCCAGTTAACCACATTCATCAAGATTCTCGTCAATTTATTGGTTATGTTCTTGTTATAGCCATTGTAATCTTCCTTCTTTTTGCTGCTTGCAAATATTTACCATGAGCGATTTTCCCTTAATCATTTGCCAATCTACTAAATGTTCTACAGTAGTAAAATACGAATTATCTTTATCTTTATTCAAATTCACAACATTCAAAGAGAAATAAAATTTTACCAAACAGTTGTATCGATTTTTTGTGGTTGCCACGCAAAAACTTGTTTTTGTTGAGCTGGCGCTTTGTAGACATTCAAACTTGAGGCAACTGCAGAATTGCCAACCTTACTGCTTTCTCCTTGACCCCACAAATTTTGATATCTTGGTGGAAGGTATTTTTTGACTTTGAAGAGATCGGAAACACGCGGAACTTGCACCATTTCACCATCGGATTCGTATTTCACATTTCGATTCGATAGCCAGTTGGCCTGAAAATGAAAAGTCAGCAGGTTTGAGTGAGAGAAACTTGAAAAAACTATTCTAGAGAACATTTAAAGTTTAGCTTATGATTGTTGTTAAGCCATTTTCTATGATAACTTAATTCCCATAGTGAGTTGAGTTCCTATCAAAAAATTAAGCCTCCAATTTCAATGAGTGAATCAACTGTGGGGGTTTCTGCTTAAATGAGAAAATTATTTTGGTGTGAAATCTGTTCCCACAATTTTGACTGTATCGAAAATTTCTAATGGGTTTCTTGATCCCCAGAAACTCTTACCTGAGCAATCGAAAGAAGAACAAAAAACACGGCGACCAGAAATAAATTGAAATATCTTGTCATATTTTCCTCGCTCTCTGAAATAAATCTTTATATTCTTGGAAAACTAAAAAAAGAAAAAGTTGGAGCGTCACCGGATAAGAGTACTCGTTAGTCGAATCGAACAACGACGCAGAAAAAAAAGAGAGAAGAGTCAAAAATGCGATTAGTCAACAACACAACAAAAATGAATGGAACATCTCAAAAATCGGCACTTTCTAGTGTTTTTTTGCTGTGAAGTTCTAGAGATGATTCAAAGTTACAACAAGTATAAAATATGGGAAAAACAAACAGAAGTAACAAATTTTTGTTAGGAGCACAAAAGTCTGGAAGTTTACGGGAAAAATAGGAACAAGGCAACTGGAAAAATTGGCATTGTTGTGTATTTTTGTTTTTTATTGTGAGAGCTGGAGTGGGACAGAATTTGAAAATAGTTTGTTTTTTTGATGATGATGATACATACAAGAAGTGGAAAAAGATATGGAATGGGAAAAAATAATATGAGATGTATAGATGAATGAAAAATGTAGTTGAAACTACATTTTCACTATATTTTCATATAAAATATGGATACTGTATTCCAGTGGGATTATTTGAAATATGAATTTCTAAATCACCACGCCAAGGTAACACATGTTTTTCCAGAATATATTTTTCAATGAAAATAGTTTTGTTTTTGAGCACAGCACTTTCCCCATTTTTCCTCTCGAAAAACATTTTGAATAATTCCATCCAACCGAATACCAAAAAGCGTTGGTGTTTGCTATAACACAAATTGAATCAACATAAAATATAAGATTAATTTTGCTTTTCTTTTTTGCCGGCTACATTAATAACCAATCAAAAAAAGTGTCATTCAGTCTTTTGCGGAACAATTTTCAAAAAATGTATTTTTCGGAGATTTCAGTTTTCTCACGTAGTTCCGAAGAATGGTCCCAACTATTATATGATAATCGAACAATGTGCTCAATTCCTGCTCCATTTTATTATAGCATTGGATTAAGTGGTGCACATATATTTTCAGTTCCAATATATTTTCTTTCTTTTTTCGCGCTGTCCTATGAAAATTCTTCAAATTTTCAAGAATATAAAAGATTTCTTGCTTTCCACGCGATTTCCAATTTTCTTTTCGAGTTTTATTTATCAATTGCAATGAAACCAGTTTTATATTTACCATATCGGGTAACTCGATTTTCTGGAGCATATTTTTTGCGACATCTTAATGCTGGATTTATTTTCATAATTTTTCTAATTATTTGTGTATTAACAGCTATCTCAATTATGGAAATGATTAATTATCGATTCAAATTAATCACTGAAATTTGTATAACTGAAAAATTGGGTTCGATTTTGTGTGAAAATATTGAAAATTTGGAGATTCTCGATTCATATTTTATCATGTTTAGTTATAGTTACAATATCAATGTGCATCGGTGGATTATTTGAGCAACAAATAATAAAAGAAAGTTTTGGCCCGAATTTTCTCTCAGAATATCCTGAAATAATGTGTGTTTCTGCGTTGGCAATTCCGATTGGAGCGTTCTCTGAACTCAAACCAATTCACATTTTCAATTTTGTCACTTGTTTTTCCATTGTTTTTGGATGTCTAATGTGTTTCATTGAAGGAATTGTTGCGCTGAGTTCATTGCAAAAAATAATATCAAAATGTTCGCCAAAAACTGTTCAAATGCATAGAACTTTGTTATACAGTATTTTTGTGCAGGTAGATGAATTTTTCATAAACTTCATTTTTTTACTACCCCGAATTTCTGGGTCTCAAAATTTTCAAAACTTTTTCTAAACAACAATATTTCTATTCCAGATTTCTGTGCACGTTTTGATGTTAGGTATTCCTATTTTGATTTACATAATAGCAATGCTCTTCAATTTTGATGGAAACGTCGTTGGATATTTTGCCATAATTTTAGCCTCACTTCATGGCGCAATGTCAACTTTAGCCATGCTTATTTTCAATCGTCCTCTTTTTCGAAGTGGTCAAAAATTTAATGGCAAAATGTGAGTTTCAAAATTTTCTTGAGTAGTTCATAATAGTAAATATTCGGAAAAATTCCAGTCTTCACCCCAAACTTCGTGCATCGTGGAACTGTCAGTTTTGTGTCTATTGAAACAACACAAAAACGAAAAAGTGTTCTGATTTTTGAAAAACCAGGTGTTTGAATTAGCTTGTTTGTTAATTAGTTAATTAATTATGAGAAGAAATTCGAAGAAGGCGGAAATTTTTAAACAAAAAATATTATACATATCTAGTATCAGTTCCATTTTCTTATTTTCAAGAACGAAAACAAAAAAAAGAAAAACGAAAAAATGCCATTTTTCCCGGAAATCTCAATATTTTCTCGAAGTTCCGATGAATGGTTACATTCTTTATACGATAATCGGCAAATGTGCTCAATTCCTGCTCCATTTTATTATAGTATTGGTTTGAGTTGTGCTCATTTTATAACATTTCCAATTTATCTTCTCGCATTTTTTGCATTATATCGAGATAATACACCAAGTTTTATCGGTTATAAACCATTTTTAGCATTTCATGCAATATCAAATTTTCTTTTCGAATTCTATCTTTCTGTTGCAATGAAGCCAATTTTATATTTACCATTTCGAGTTGCCCGATTTTCCGGTCTTTTCTTCTTTAGTTATCTCAATTCAGTTGTTATAATGTATATATTTCTTGCAATCTGTATAATGACTTGTTTTTCAATTGTTGAAATGATTCAATATCGATTCAAACTTGTCACAGAAATAAGTATCAATGAAAAATGGGTTCGAATTTGGGTGAAAGTTTTGAGAATTTGGAGACGATCTTTATACATTTTATTAATTTGGGTATTGATAACATTGGTAATGTGTATTGGTGCAATCTTCGAACAGAACACAATGAAACTAAATCTTGATAAAAACTTTCTATCAACTTATCCTGAATTAATGTGTAGTTCAACAATAGTTATTCCAATTGGTACATCTAATGAGATCAAACCTCTTCATGTTTTCAATTTCTCCGCATTTTTCACTTTAATTTTGGGAGCAATAATGTGCGCGATTATGGGAGCTGTTGCTCTTTTATCATTGAGAAGATTGATGACAAAATGTTCAGCGAAGACTATTCAGATGCACAAGATTTTGATCTACAATGTTTTTGTGCAGGTAAATAAATAATATTGGGAGATTAGGAGACAATGTTTGTTTCAGGTAGCAGTTCACGGTGTGATGTTGGGTTTTCCAGTTGGTTTATATGTGACTGCAATGTTTTATAATCTCAGTGGAAATGATATTGGATATTGTGCTATAATAATAGCCTCATTACATGGTGCAATGTCAACACTTTCAATGCTATTTTTCAATCGGCCACTTTATGAAATTCTTGCCAAAATGTTCAATAGCTGTGAGTTTGTCAAAAAAAAACAAATTTAACTTTGGATAATTTCAGTATTCACACCAAGTTTTGTTCATCACGGAGCAGTTAGTTTTGTCTCAATGGATACAACAAAAGGACCAATGAATAATAAAATAGTTGCAATTTAGATATCTCTGAGAATATTCATTTTCTATAAATGGTATACGGTGTCGAAACAAAAATAAAAATAATTAAAAATCTATGCACACACTCACATATCCGAAAAAAAAACGAAGACAAAAAATGGTTTTTGGGTTTGGGGGGAGAAAATCTCATAATACAGTATTTTTTAAAAATAAGATAAACAAAGCCCTAATTATCTACACATATTTTTGAGAGAGAAAAAACCGAAAAAACGAGATTAAATGGGCTCTGGGCAATAAAAAATGTGCTAAAGAGCAGACAAAAAAAAACAAAGTTCAAATAGGTGGAGAAGAAGAAGAAAATAGGAATGATGATGCGCAAAAATTCGAAATGGGCAAAGAAAAACCGGAGAGAGTCATGAGAGACGAAAAACCAGACACTTACAAAAAAAGTCAGTAGTAGGTTAATACATTTGAATGAGTATTTTTTGTTTTGTTTTGATTTTTGTTTTTTTTTTGGTGGTTTGTTTGAGATGAGAAAAGAAAAGGAAAGAAATTAATTTGAAGCAGCTACATATATTTTGGCAACCGAATCAGCTCCAGACGAGCCAATTAATGGTTTGGACGGATGGAATGCGACTGATGTTACTGCATTGTCATTCTTTTTACGATGTGCCGAAATTTCCTAAAATGGTTTTCGATATGATGAAAATTGCAGTTTTATGAAAAGTGATTCCCTGTGATGTCTGCCAGCTATCAAGTTTTTTTTTAATTTTGACAAAAACATTTCTGCTTGGGTAACTTTCAGAATACAAAGGTTTTAAAATAATTTAGTTTTTTCAATTATCCCAAAAATTGCCTTAAATTTCCTAAATTTCCATTTTGGTCTCTTAGAAATTCAAGGAAAAAAGTTCCCTAAAAAACTTTTAATTCAGAAAAATGTTCAAATATTGAAACGAAAAAAACTAACCTGTAGACAAACTTTCTTCTCAATATTCCACACCCTCAAACTTCCGTCATGACTTCCAGATAATAAAAATAGCCCATTTGGATCTATGGCGAGAGATGAGACTCCTTCAATATGAGCCAATGATTCATGTATAAGTTTACCTAAAAAATTATAAATTTAATTCATGTATTTTTCAATAAAAAGACTCACCCGTAGTATTGTCAAAATACCGTATAGTTCTATCTTCTCCTCCAATTACTGATATTGGCATAGTTGGATGTGAAACAATTTTATTAAGTGTTCTGCCGGTGGCTTCAGCTCCAAAATCAAAAACCATCACACTTGCACCAGTTTCAATGTCTAGAATTTGAGCAAAACAATTGGTATAAGCAGCAAGCAGATGAGTTGTTTCTGTTGACACAAAATCAACAGATGTTGGAACAAGTGATGGTTTTGGTGGATTGATTGTTCGAATTAATGGTTCACTATTTCCTGGTTCCCATAATTTAATTGTTGAATCAGAACTTGCCGAAACCAATCGTCCATTTGATGAATGATATGCAACAGACCAAATTACATCGGTATGGCCATTCAAAGTTTCAGCAAGAACTCGTGGATCATAAGCATCGCATGGATCAGAATTTAATGCTGGAACATTCCAACAACACAGATTTCCATCTCGACCACCGGTGTATAAATGATCTCCAGTTGGATTCAAAACAAGACAAACAACTGGTCCCATATGTCCACGGAATGTGTAGATTGGCTCAATTTCTCCAGTTCCTGAACCATGTTTATCTTCTTTTTTTGCTTCAAGATTCCATAATTTGACAGTTCCATCTTCAGAAGCAGTGAATAAAACGGGTTCAACAGGGTGAAACTAAAAATATTTGTATTTACGTGCAAGGGTATCACTTTGGAAATATTACCTGCATAGCCCAAATCGAATCTAAATGTGATCTCAATGAAATTTTTGTGCTCCATTTGTGTGCTTGCATTGATGGATCGTCTTGCTAAACAGAAAATTCATGATATTTATTCAAAAAACTATTTTTTTAAACTTACATCACTTCCAAATTCATCTTTAATATCCATATTTTCTTCATTTGAAATACCTAAAGCTGCATTAATTTCACTCGAAGCTCCTCCATTTCCATATGCAAAATTCTGACTTCTGCGACCTTGTCTTCGTGTTGGCAAACCTTCGGCAGCTGATGCAGCAATTGCTGAAGCAATACCTGGTGGAACATCGGTTTCGAGATTTTTCGTCAGACTTTCGGATGATGAATCATCTTCGGAATTTCGAGGCTTTCGCCGATTTTCTTTTTCGATATTATATTTGCGAACCAGCGCATCATATTGGTTTTGATTTCCAGACCAGTCATCATCATTTTTCAAATCTGAATCGGTATGAAGAAAATCGAATTCATCTAAAGCTTTTGAGGCATCCATATCAAGCAAATTTTCATCATCAGAATCACTATCGGATTTTCCTTTTTTACCATTTACTGCATCGTTATTTGGAAGATCAGACTGAATAAATTATGATAAAAATGTTCAAATATTTCAAAAAAAAACTCACCGGTGCGATCAATCCTAAAAAGATTTTTTACACGAAAAGATCGAACATCCATAATATGCTCACTATATCCAATTTCTTCCAAATATCTTTTTAACAATAACCTTCCTTGTCTGAAATTTCCGGTCGATTCAGTATCATTAATATATGAGTCGAGATCAGCTGCCAAATGATTTTCAGTCGGTGCAGAATTCTCATCAGGCACTTCATCATAATTTGGCGGTTCATCGCCGTTGTGAGTCAGTCGATAAACTTTTGCACGTTCTTGTTTCAGACAAAATTCGAGCATTTTTATACGTCTCACCAAATCAGATTTGAGATTTTCTTGTCCTTTTCGTTCTCCTTGCAAAAATGCAATTCTGGCTTGCATTTCGGCTCGTTCTGCTTCCCATCGTGATCGTTCTAATTCGTATCTCGTCCATTCGTGTTGTATATAATGTAAAACACCAGACATTGAATACTGTGGTCGAGACTATAACATATTTGTTTGATACAGAATGATTAGGAAAAAGAACTTACCGTTTCCTCATCTGTTTTGTCATTTTGTGAATTTTGCTGCTGTCCGACGTCTTCCATGTTGCGTTCGCGGAAGCGACTGAATGATGAAAACGCACTCTGCACTCTGATCTGTAAAATGTGACACGTTTGGATCGATTAAAATTTCAAAAACACTGATAAAATCGTCGAGGAAAACACAACGAAAAAATAAAAAGAAATTATTTTTTGTGCGTTGCGGTCGACTAAATTAATCGCGTTGCGTGTGTGCATTAGAGCGAGCTTCCATTTTTGTTTTTTTTTTATTTCGAAAAATGTTTATTATTTTTTCTTGCTGTTTCTAAGGGCCTAGAACAATAATACTCATTAATAAATTAGCACCACGAATAGTCCAATTCACATTTAGTATGAAGCCAAAGTGATTGTAAATGATCTTCCCTTGTTAGAGGCTGAAAATAGAAATAACAAACTATTTTCTCATTTTTATATATTTAACAATCACCTGTCTTTCTTGATTATAGTTGAAACTCAACCTTCGCATATGACGTCTATTCAAATGTTCCAAATAAGTTTCTTCTAATATTTTCCTTGTAGTTGATGTCATACAATGTCCACATAATTGGCATTCCTGAAATTTAATAGCATTATTTATTCGTTTTGAAGAGAAAAGTTAGCTTACCATAGCTTCATCGCAGTTTTTACATTTATCTTCTACACAGAATTTCAGTGGCAAGTTGATATCTCTATCACTAGCAACTGGATTTTGATCGCTGCTTCTTTGAGATCTGAACATTTTTTCGGCTTCAGGAGTAAGTTGTTTTCCAATTCCAATCATTGAGAAAATACTCATAAGCACTTTTTCATACATAATTTGATTTTGCTTAAAATGTCCTGATGATAAATTTGGTGACATGTTAGCTTCCATTAAGAAAACATTCAAATCTTCATCAACGACAAAATCAAATCGACTCAATTCGAAAGTCTTTGCATTTGCTTTCATTGATTGAAGTGCAATCAACATTTTGCTTTGTTGGAGTCGAAAAACTTCGGCGATTATTTCAGCGATTTTATTCCAAATTTTTGTCGAATCGATTCCTTTAGTTCCCAAATACGAATCAATCGTATGTTTAAAACTCATTTTTTGATTATTGAAATATTTGGAAAGCGATTCAATTTCCCAAATTGGTGTATAATCATCACCAACAACATATTTATCAACATTTTCAACATCCATCGGATAATAATCTTCCGGGCAAAATCTATAATGTTTATTTTATTATTAAATAGGACTAAATACATAGCTGTAGGGTAAAACGGTGTTACTAAACATTTCTTAATCTAAAAATAATTATTTTAATTTTAAAAATTAACGTAAATCATTTCTATTATTTTGATCATTTCTAGTATTTTTTACCTTATAAGAACATCTCCATCATAAATATAAACTCTCAATGGCAAAAGAGACGTAACAACTGTATAAATTCCAATATCAAATTTTCGATTATCAATAAGAAGTGGTTTCTCGACAAATTTTTGAATGAAAGAGTTGTTTCGATCTAGTTCCATATCTTCAATCTTTCTAATTCGAATATTTCTGTGAGTATTGTCTTTTTGAACCCATAGAAAATCTGGATTCTCTTCAGAATATTTAAGAAATTCATCTTTTTGTTGTGGAAGTTGGAATGCTTGTGGAACACCAATATTCAATCCGCAAGTTGCTAGAGCTACCTAGGTTTTTTAAAATGGGTATTTGGTTTGAAATAAGAATGATTACCTTACTAGTGTAATAACCTGATCCAGGTATATGATTGATTATTTGATTTGTATTACTTTCCTTTATCAAACTTGCAAATGGTTCATAACTATAACTGTACTCATGATACCACATAACATCCCAACTTGAATTACTTCGAACTTTGTTACCACTCAATACTTTATATCCCATATATTCAAACATTTCTCCAATATGTCGAAGATGATTTGATAATGCATTTTTACTTTGACCATCAACTATTGCTATTCTTTGAACTTGTTCTAACTCCAAACTTTGTTGATTCAGTGCAGTTATTTCCGGTTCATATTTCACTTCAAAGTTTCCAATTTTTCCCGTTAAACCGGAAATCTAAACTATCATTAGAGAAAATAATGTATAATAAAATACTAATTAATAGCACATAAAGATATTCTTGCATCGCAACCGCGCGAGAAAATAACAACAAAATATTATTGAGGTCGACTTCAGCTAAGTAATTGAATTGAAAGACAGAAAAGATGAAAAGAGAAAGACAAATTGTGATTGTTATCAATCAAGTAATTTGTGGTTTTTTTTTCTGTCTTAGGCGAAGATGATGATGTCACAATCTTAAATTTATTGCATTTCAATTATAATTATTAGAAATCAAGTTGAAAATAATACAAATAATTTCAGGACCTCGAATGGCGTCCTACAAACAGAATCTGCCGCCATCGGCATTGCTGAAACAACAAGTTGCACTTGATGGAGATAAACGATCAAAACATGAAGCAAGAAGAGATCGACAACTTGAAGAAGATCGAAAAGCTGGAACAGCTCCTGCAATGGTTGATGTTGAAACTGGTCGAGATATTAATCCACATATTCCGATGTTCATTTCTCAAAATCCGTGGTATGTTCCATCAGATGGTCCAACTTTGAAACATCAACGACCACATGAAGAAAGGCAGAAAGAATATTCAAAAATCAGTGATTGGTATCAAAAGGGAACAACTGGTAAAAAAGCAACGAAATTTAGAAAAGGAGCATGTGAGAATTGTGGAGCAATGGGACATAAAAAGAGAGATTGTTTTGATAGACCAAGAAAACTTGGAGCAAAGTAAGTTTTTTTTAATCAAAAACAAAAACAAAACATTCATCTATAATTTTTCAGAGAAACTGGAGAAGACATCGCTGAAGATGATTTTGTGCAACCAAAATTAAAAATGGGTTTCGATGCAAAACGTGATCGATGGAATGGTTATGATCCATCAACACACAAAGAAGTTATTGAAGATTATGAAAGATTAGAAGAAGCCAGAAAAATTGTGAAAGAACAAAAATTGAAAGAAGGAGAAGTTGAAGAAGAAGAAGAAGAAACTGTTGAACAAGTTGGACCAGAAGAAGATGAAGATAAATATGCTGAAGATGCTGATATGGCTGGAGTATCTGTTGATATGGATTCAAGAACTCGAATTACTGTTAGAAATTTGAGAATTCGTGAAGACACTGCTAAATATCTATATAATCTTGCTGAAAATTCACCATATTATGATCCAAAATCTCGATCGATGAGAGAAAATCCATTTGCTGGAGTTGCTGGAAAAGAATTAGAAGCTGCACGATTTTCGGGTGATAATTTTGTGAGGTAAGTCAAATATTTATTTATTTCTTGTTAAATTTTGGACACATTTGAACGTTTTCTTCTTGTCCATAATGGTGGAATTTGTCCGCCTAATCCAAGTATCGAAAATTTTCCATGTGGACCTTTTGGACCATATTCATACAATTCTAGAATATATGATAGAAAGTCGTTAACTTTGTAAGGGTTTGTACCATATCCATCTCCTTTCTGTTGAGCCACATTCAGAACTTTAACTTTATTTTTATTTGCCACAATTTTTGAGTGTTCTTTTCCGTCGTTATCCTAGAAAATAATTATTTTTCAAATATTTCAATTTGTTACCTACATAAATTTTGGCCACTTCGCCTAAATCTTTCAAATATCTTCCATCTGGAAGTTGTCTATGAAAATCCACAACAGCACTTGAACAATATTTGATCAATAGTAAGATGTATATTATTTTTAGCATCATTTTTGAAATTAAAAATGGAATGTTTGATAATTCATTTTTTTAATTTAATTTGTTTTTAGTTCACGTTTAAAATAAAATTTTGCAGATATTCGGGTGAAGTGACTGCTGCAAATGAGGCACAATTATTTGCTTGGCAAGCATCGAGAAAAGGAGTTTATGCACATTCGATTGCAGAACCAACAAAATTAGAAGCTCTTAAAAAAGAGTATGAAAATGAGAAAACACAAATCAAAGATGAAACGAAGAAGGAATTATTGGATAAATATGGAGGAGGTGAACATTTGGAAAGACCGCCTGAAGAATTGCTTCTTGCACAAACTGAAAGTTATGTTGAATATAATCGAAAAGGTAAAATCATCAAAGGAAAAGAGAAGGCGGCAGTCAGCAGTCGATTCAAAGAAGACGATTATCCACAAAATCACACGTCGGTATACGGTAGTTTTTGGCGCGACGGACAATGGGGATATAAATGTTGTCATCAATTTGTCAAAAATAGCTATTGTACTGGCGAAGATGGAATAAAAGCGGAAATTGGTTCGGCGCACGGAAAAAATACGGCCAAGGAGGAGATTTTTGTCAAAAAAGATAATGCTGTCGTGAAAAATGTGGAGGCTCAAAATGAAAAGGGTAAGAATAATAAGAAAAACAATTTCCGATGTACTTGTACTAGTCCTCTTTTTTTTGTTTGATAGCCAAAATAATATTTTCGTAGAAAATGAGAATTTTTTACGAGAATAGTATAATTTTAATCCCCATCCTTCGTTTCCGAAAAAAATTGTTTTTTTTTTCAATTTTTTATTTTTCAGAAAAAGAAGAAATGAAGGCGGAGGAGGAGGAAAAAGAGGGCGAATCGTCGTCATCATCTAGTTCTTCTTCTTCATCTTCTGAATCGTCGGATGATTCTTCGGAAGATGAAAGAGAAAAAGAGAGACGTGAAAGAGAGCAGAGACGACGAGAGAAACGAAAAGAAAAGAGAGATCGAAAAAAGAAGAAGTTGGGAAAAAGAAAGAGAAAGCATAGAGATTCAGAGGAAGAGAAAGAATCAGACAGCGAAAGTGGGTCAGAAAGTGAAGACGATTTGGAAAAAGAAGTTCAAAAGGCTAAAAAGGCCAGACTTGATGGAATTAAAGCGGTTAAAGAAGTAAGGATTTAATGAAAACTTCATCAGAGATTAAATTAAAACTTTTCAGGGCGATAGAGGTCGTAAGTACAACACAGATTATAACAATAAAGCGCCGACTGAAAAAGAATTAGAAGCCTATAAATTGACAAATGTTCATTCCGCTGATCCAATGGCGGCTTTTATCAATAAGAAATTCGAGAAACAATAATTATCATCGTTGTATTTAATTATTTATATTTTCTTTGTTGTGTTTTTTGTTTAGAATTTTGTAATGAACAATTTCTTTTTATCTTCAGTCGAAGATTTTTTTTTCGCAAAAATTTTTGCAAAACAGTTGTCCGGGAGAAGTACACAGCTAAAGGCGCACTTATTTTCTCTTTTGTGTCTCGCAGCGAAGAGTTGTTTGTGTTACAGTAGGATGTTTTTTGTTGTGTGGGCCTATTTTTTCTTTTTGGCGTTTGTTGGTGCAACTTCGCTGAATTTCAGGAATTTCACCAATAAGGCATGTCGGAGGTTCCGCATTTCGTGCTCTATGAGCATGCCGCTGGATATGCTTTGATGAAAGTAAAAGAGTTTGAAGATTCTGGTCTTATTGCACAAGAGGTTTGTTTCATTTTTTCATTTCTAATCTTAATATCCTCACTTATAAGCCGGGGCACTAACTTATGTTGTAAGTAACCTAGTAAAACGTGAGGAAGAGCAAAGAGAACACCAGACACCGTGAATATTTTGATGTTTTCGGTCATAGTGGTTCCCATATTACTCTTCAAAAAATTGGCTTTTCAGGTTGATGCTTCACTCGCTGATAGTTACAAGTTCTCACAAATCATCGAGTTGGCTCAATTCGATCCATTCAAGAACACCGAAGCTGCTTTGGAAAACTGTAACTCGATCTCTGAAGGTATAACGTGACTTAAATTAGGGGTGTGATGTGGAATGTTAGTTTTTAGGTCTTGCTCATCCTGATCTCGTTAAGTTTCTTGAAAAAGGTTTGCCAAAAAAGAAGAAGCACGTTGTGCTTGGAATCAATGACTCGAAACTTGCGGGTTCGCTTACTGAAGCTTTCCCAGATCTGAAGCTCGTCTTCGGAGGCGTTATTACCGAGGTAATCATATGATCAATTGCAATCACACTGATTGCTTTTGATCATTACCGATGACGAGAATGCCATAATTGAGTTTAGATTCTTCGCGGTACACGTGTTCATTTCGAACGTTTGGCAAAAAATCTTCCACATCACTCCTTGTCGAAAGCGCAACTTTCGCTCGGTCACAGTTATTCTCGTAGTAAGGTACGTAAACCATCGCACCTTATTATGAGAATAACCATTTCTTTAAGGTTAAATTCGATGTTCATCGTGTCGATAACATGGTTATCCAATCTATTGCATTGCTCGATCAACTCGACAAAGACATCAACTTGTTTGGAATGAGAATCCGCGAATGGTACTCTTACCATTACCCAGAGCTCTTCAAACTTGCACCAGACCAATACAAATACGCAAGACTTGCTGTTGCGATTCTTGATAGAAACAAGATGGCCGAGAATGAGAATTTGGAAAACGAAATTCTCGGTAAGTAAACTATTTTTCGGAAATTCTCATCCTCGCTCATAAGCCGGGGCTCCAACTAATGTTGGTGAACTAGTAAGATGCGAGGAAAATTATAGCGACTGCCAGACACCGTGAATGTTTTGATGTTTTCGGTCATAGTTATTCCCACAATTAAATCTTCATTTACAGAAATTGTTGACGGTGACACCGAGAAGACTGCTCAAATCATCGAAGCCGCCAGAACTTCAATGGGGATGGACATTTCTGATTTGGACTTGGAGAACATCAAGAGATTTGCTGCTCGCGTTGCTTCTCTTATGGAGTACCGTCAACAACTCCACGAGTATATCAAAGACAGAATGGATCATTGTGCTCCATCTTTGAGTGCTTTGATTGGAGAACAGGTGAGTTCTGCAAATAAAATGAAATCAGTTTTAGAAACATTGTTTTTTGCAGGTTGGTGCTCGTTTGATTTCACATGCTGGATCATTGACCAATCTCGCCAAATATCCAGCCTCAACTGTTCAAATTCTCGGAGCTGAAAAAGCGTTGTTCAGAGCTTTGAAAACAAGATGTGAGTAATTTATTTGTACTTCGTGAGAATAGTAAGAAAGTCTTATGACGTTTCAAATTTCATAGAGGAGAAGGCATGTATTTAATGCGGGTGGATGTTTCCTATATTTCGGCCGTTTAGCTTGCATGCGAAACCATACATCATTGAGGATTAAAAATTTTGTTTTGTTGTACACAGCTTTCAAATTCATCTGAAATGATAACAATTTTCAGCCAACACTCCAAAGTACGGACTTCTCTTCCACTCAAGCTTCATCGGAAAAGCTGGTCAAAAGAACAAGGGTCGTGTTTCGAGATACTTGGCTAACAAGTGCTCAATCGCTGCTCGTGTTGATTGCTTCTCCGAAGTTCCAGTTGCAACCTATGGAGAGTTCCTCAAGAAACAAGTTGAAGATCGTTTGGAATACTTCACCAGTGGAACTATTCCAAAGAAAAACATCGAGGTTATGAAAGAGGCCGAGGAAGCAGCAGTTGAAGTTAAAGAGAAGGTGAGTTTATAAGTTGTGTTTTGAAAGTCAGCTGTATTCCGTAAAATCTAAGAATGATGGGATAAAAAACATGCTGGAAGCAGGTGAAAAATTCTAATAAGTGGAATTCCACTTCCAATAACCCCATGTCATTTTTTTTCCGAAATCAAAAATAATCATACATCCCCACCCCTGGATTAGTAAAATTAGAAAGAGATTAGTAAGGTCGTTTATGGATTCCTAGAACTTTCTGTAAATGTCGCAAAATCAAACTTCATCAGAATAAGATTATTTTATGCGTATTATAAAAGTGAACAATATTTTTTATAGGTTCTCAAGAAGAAAAAGAAGGCCGCCAAGAAAGCCAAACGTCTCGCTGAAGAGTCAATTCTCTCCACAACCAACGAATCCATGGAAGTCGACGAGGAAACTCCGAAACCCAAGAAAAAGAAGAAGAGCAAGCAAGACGAATAATCCTGCCGGCTCGTGTATACCTTCACAGTGTAATCTCATCACTATTGTTGATTTTTATCTTTGTTGTTGTCGTTATTACTGTTACTATTATCATAAATTTGATTTACTGAAACTCGATGTTTTTTCTCTTTCAACAAAAAACTAGAAGATATATGCATATTTGTGAGCGATAATAATAAAAGGGGCGGGATAGTGGGCGTGGCCAAGTAGTCGTTGTATAAGCTTCGAGAGCAAGTATAAATTTTATTCTTCTATTCGGCTTTCCTTGCCCTTCCCTCTTCTCTTTCCAAATCCTATTATTATCATTATCAGACAAAAATGAACTTCAACAGTTATTTATTGGCTCTCTTGATTGTTTTGGCCCAATGCTGTTTCGTCTTCTCACAGGTATTTATTTTTATCAAAGATCCCAAAACAAGAAAATTCCGCTTTCAAACCAAATAAAATAGAAAACATCCAATTAATTTTAATTTGAATTTTCCCCGGTTTTTGATCTATTGAATAATTTAACATTTTTCTCATGTTACTTCCTAATTAGTAGTTTGGCACCAAAAATTACTAGTTTTCTTTTTTATTCTGATGACGTGGATAATAATAGTTTCAAGCTTCAGATAATTGTTTAACTATTCCCACGCTTTATACTTTCAGAGAAAAAGTTCATACTGATTATAAATATTTTCAGAACTGGGAAGGTGATTTGGATGGTTCCTCATTCCAATATCAACAAGCGGATCCAGTCGAACAACGATTCCTTTCCTACAAAAGATCGATTGATGATAAGATTCGCAGTTTGAAGGAAAGAAACTCGAATGGACAATTCAAAAATATCCTTTTTGGTTAATACAAAAATGGATAGAGATCAGAGAAATCAGAGAAAATGAAAATGATAAAATAAATTTGTTATTTATTTTTTGTTTTGGTTTATTGAGCGGGTGGGGGAAGGGTTGTACTGTAGTTATTTTTCTCTGCAGATTAGAAATTTAGATAGTGAATTTTGAGGAAAAACTGGGATCCAATAACTTTAACAGTTTTTCGAGAAAGAATTACTACTGTATGTAATTGTGTGAATTTTCGCGTCGCGGTGTTCGCACAGAAGCTTTTTCCTATTGTGATATTTTTTCCTTGTTTGAGAATATTCTGATTCTTCTATCTCTTCCCATATTTAAAAAAAGCTCTAAAGTGGCTCGATTAAACCCGCAATAAAACTCGGTTTCAAAATCCATTATGACAGTCTTAAAAAGCCACCCATAATTTCCCTAAAAACAAATGTGACCTATGACGTAGAAATTTCAAATTTTCTATTCTCAAATAATCTTTCCGCATCCGGAAAACGTGATTTTTTCAATTGGCATTTCGATGTTCTCAATTTCAAATATTTTTAAATTTCTTGCTACATTTTCTCATTTGATTTTAGATCTACTTATATTCCATGAGACTTTGAACTTGAGTTCACCTGTTTTACAAGAATTTATTTTGCAAACTATTTTTGAAATCTGTCAAAATCAGGCGAACTTGCAACTAAATAACATCACAGTTGTGTTTCGTTGAAATAGAACCAATTCCTGAAATCCGACACTTTTCTAAATTTCTAAAATGTTTGGTTTCTGATATTTGAAGAAACGCAACATTTTCATCTAACAAAGTTTCAAAGAATTTCGAAATTCTCAGAATTTTTGTTTATTTTTATTAGTCTCACAAGCGCAAAAAACTAATTCTCTAGTCTTTCTCATCATTTCCCTTATTATTACTTACAAATTTTTTATTTGGTTTCTGCAATGCAACGAGAATCGAAAATGAATGGGAAAATGAACCAACAATATGAGCAGCTGAAAATTTCAAGCAGATGCAAATTTTCAGCTGGTAACTAAAGATTTTTGGAAATCATGAAAATAAAAATAATACTATTCCTGGAATTTTTTCCTGAGAAAATAGATGAAATAAATCATCGAAATGTTCAAAACTCCAAAAATGTCTACAGTAATTCAACTCACTCTCATTGATGCTTCTTACTAAATAGAATAAGCTTCCAAACAAATGAAAATTCTCTTTTTCTTTATCTCATCTTCATTTTTTTCTGAAACTGCCCTGCTATGAAAATGTTATCAAAAAAATAAAACAAATTTTTATCGAGTTAAAGTCGAGATGGTAATCCTCCAATTTTCCTTCGTCCACTTTTCGTTTTCTTCGTTTTTTCATTTTCAGTCTTCTTTCTCGCAAAGCGATAAATCTCCAGGTGGCAAAACCAAAGAAAGTTCTCCAGGTTTTTTATTTCGAAGTGTCGCTTTTTTCTTCACCACAACTTTCTTCTTATTTTCATCCGCATTTTTATTACCAAGCGCAAAAAATCCGTCCCAAAAAACAACGAGATTTTCGAAAGTTGGTCGATCTGCTGGATTCTTTTTACAACACATTGCAATAGTTGCATTCATACTATTTTCTTCAGGTAATTTATGAGGATTCTCAACTTCTTTGATAATAACAGCCGCTTCTTTCATTGTTTTTGGATGTAATGGCGAATGTGCACATCTCGAAAATATCTCCCAAATAACAACTCCATAACTCCAAACATCAGTTTTTTCGTTGAAAATTCCTTTGGCAAGAGTTTCTGGGCTGAACCATCTAATTGGAGCATGTTTGAGTTGTTTGACAATGACTTGAGTTGCTTGAAGTGATAGACCAAAATCGGATATTTTTACACGGTGATCACCGGTTAACAAACAATTTCGAGCTGCCAAATCACGATGAATTATTTGACATTGTGCCAAGTGTTTCATTCCTCGTGCAATATCCGCCGACATTTCACAAAGTTTTTGATGTGACAAACTTGAATCATTTCTGGAAAAATGAACTGTAGTTACAGTACTTGTGGTTACAGTACTTGTGGATCGAACTTGAATTTTGTTCAGAAATATTTTAGCTTTCAAAAAAAAAACAAAATGTATAATTCATGTTTTCCTTAGAACCAAAAAAGATCACGAAACACTTCCGGAACCCGAATTTTTTCAAAATTCTCTTCAATTCTAAATCTCACCTCAATAAACTCCACATACTTCCACCAGTTAATAATTCCATTGCAACCATAACCGGTGTCAATAAACAAGCAGTTCCAAAATATTTAATAACATATGGATTATCAAATAATGCCATAATTCGAACTTCTTGATAGAATTCATCTAATTGTGCACGTGTTGCATCACCTCTTATTGTTTTAACAGCACATTCTTTCACATCTCCATTTGACATTGTCAATTTTGCTTGCCGAACATCCCCAAATGCACCTTTTCCTAATACTTTTGTCATTTTTAAATCATCATGGAATATAGTTGAAGTTGGTCGAGAAATAGGTACAATTCCATTTGGAAATTTGAGTGACCAGGCATCGATTAAAAGATGAATGTGTGGAAATATTGTTGGAGTTGGAGCAACATTTGAAGTTGGTAGTTTATCATTTGTAGCAAATAATTGAGGAGATGTCCAGCCAGACGATTTTCGAATTATTTCACGGTGATAAATCGTTTCTTTTTGGCGGTATGTTAGAAGGAATACTTTGTTATTTGATGTATCAAATGAGCGACGAACAACAAATGCGCGATGGTACTGGAAAAACGAAATTTTTTCTTATAAAAATATATTTTTTATTTTTGCGAAAATCGCGTTTACCAACCTTCAAAACACTGTTAACAGTGGCGCTCAAAACCAAACCCCAATACCATGGAAAATGTCGAAGTGTTTTTCGAATATATTCATCTTCATCGAATGGTTCATCGGATGAAACTTGTCCCATAAAAGAAAGTGGAATTGGATTGGCTGCTCCAATAATTAAAGAACCAGTTCGATTACCAACAGATGGTCCATTTACTGATGGTGTAAGTGTAAGTGTTGAATGAATCTGTGACGAATGTGTCTGTGATGAATGTGTATCATCTGAATCAGCGGCAACAACAATGTCGCGATCACGATTGTGATCTTTATCCTTATCTTTGTCTTGATCAGCACTTCCTCCGCTATATTTCGAGCCGAATTCTTGCACTTGGATTTTGACAACATCATCTCTGTTTGATGTTTTCTTTTGCTTATCATTCTCTTTTGAATCTGTCATCATTTATTTTTTTCGATTATTTTCGAACCTAACTCTAAAACAATATTTATTTCACAATCAGAGGAGTCAGGAATGAAACAATTTCAACTTACTATTTACTTATTTTTAAATCCTAAAAAATGAAGCGTTTTTTGAAAGGCCCCTAGTGAAATTTCAAAGGTCACGTTTTTTTTTCAAAATTAAATATCACTTAAATGTGTTTGTTGATACACAACAGACAAAAAACAATTTTTAAAAACTTTTAGAACCCCAGATTTCTATGCCTCAAACTTTTTCAATATTTTTTCTGGTAGGTCAACAATATCTTTTGAATTCGATTTTACTCCCACTGACCGCGCTGACGAAAATACAATCTGTGTAAATAATTATCTCAATCGAAATCTTTTATATGAAATCTTATTCATCAAGCATTTTTCGAAAATATGAAAGTTATTCGAATATTGATTTTTATATTTTCCCTGGTTGCATTATTTTTAATACTATTTCTCAAGTTTTTATCGAATTTTGAAAATGTTTATTGTGTATATCCGAAACAAGCAAATTGTCATAAATATTTGAATAATTATTTATATCGAAAATCATTTGATTATCCAAGTTTGACAGCAGATTTATTTTTGGAAAATCAATGGTTTATAACTCAAAATATTGACTCTGAAGAATTTAAAACTTTGAGTTCGAAGCAGTTTTTTGATACTTGGAAAAATGAGATTGTCGATGAAATAATTGTAGAAAATTCAAAAATCGACTTTGAAAATGTTATGAAATTATTAGATGTTGGAAATGTTTGTGTTTTTGATGTGAATGTAAGAAATTATCGAAATGCTGAAAACTGCAAACAATTATTTTTTATAGATCTCGAAAAATATAACTGATGAGTTTTTGATTGATCATTTTGAACAATCTCGGAAACATCATAAATATATCATTTGTCGCGAGAAACATGTGAATCGTCTGAAAGTTTTTAATTCAAAAAATTTAAAATGTTGGAAATGAATTTTCACGTGACATTCAACTCACTCAATAATAAAAGACAGAAAAAATAGATCATTTTTTAGTTTGTATTGCGCTGTAAACAGTATTCAGAAAAATAATAATATAAAATGAAAAAAGCGGTAACGAATCCATTTAAAGCTATTATGAAACCAAAAAGAATGGAAAGAGACAAAGAATCATTGAGTGATGTGTCGAAATCATGGCAAATGAGAAAATCGAAGTCAATTAGGAAATTAAAAAGTCAACAAAAACAAAATAATCGGAATCCTGTTGTGGCGAAAAATTCAAATACAAAAGAATCGAAATTGCCCAAAAAGAAACAAGCGAATTCGAAAACTTTGTCTGCTGAACCGGTGAGTGAATAATTTGTTTGGAAAGAACATACATCAGTGCCTATCTAGAGCATCCTATAAAAATGCAGTCAACTTCCAGAAAGATAACACTACTGGTGATACAACTGTAGAAGATCGGAAGAAAAGTGGTCGAAAGAAAGATTCGAAAAAGGTAGAAGTAAAAGATCTCAAACAGTTTTTTCAATTAGTTAGTGCCACAAAAGAAGCGAAAAAATCAAAAGAAAAACCGAGAGCAAGAGATCCAACAAGAGATTATTTACCAGATAAATTGAAGGTTTTTATGAGATCAGAAGAGGAAAGAACATGTGCAAGAACAAGAAAAACTCTCAAGTTGAATGCACCAAATATCAAAAAATCTTTACCAAATAACAATGAGAATAATGGGAATTTGTTTGATAAAAATGGAAATCCATTTTGGACTGAAGTTATGTTTGATCAAGAAGAAGCTGAAAAAGATGGAGTTGAAGTTGAAGGAAGATTAACAGCTGATCATGTTGTTAGATATCTTGAAGGGACATTGACATTGATACATCCACCTGCACTCAAGTAAGTGACATTTTTATATTTTTGAAAAATATAATAATTTCAGATTATCTTTGGATAATACTCGAGAGGCTGATGATATGAAACAAATGGATGATGAATATTTCAACGAAGATGCAATCATTTATCATACTCTTCAGAATGTTATCAATCATAGCGAAAGAGCACTTCAACGATGTATTTCGCATGGAAATAATGAAGATGGAAAACAGAGATCTCGAAGTTCGGAACCCACATCTAAAGAAACAGTTGCATCTCCAACATCGACTTATGAACAAGACAAACTGGGAAGAATTCGATTTTTGATGGATAAAACGGAAAATGCTGTTTATGATCGACATAATGTTTATGGATCTGTGGCGAAACATTTGGTGAAACGAAGAAATTTGGCAAAATGGAATGAGGAAGTGAGTGCAGCACAGGATGATTATTATTGATAATTTTGACCATTTTTAAATAAAGTAATATAATTGAATTCTCACGCAAAATCATATGAGAACCCTAGGATGAAGAACGCGAAAATTTCAGAAATATTTTTATGGCATCTTTTTACAGCAGTTTAAGAGAAACAAAGGTGACGTGATTATGCGTACTGTATTTAATTTTTTCTCGTTTCAAACTAGGCTGGCAAAATGTGGTAATGAGAAAGTGACCTAGTTTTGATACGTGTCCTGTTTCGAAATCGGAATTTCTACTCATTTTTCATATTCTGTTAGGCAAGAAATTAGCGAATAAATCAAACTATTTCGATGACCATCAAATATCTATTAGAACAGCAGTACTTTATGCAATACACTGTAAGCAAGTTATCAATTCAAATATAGTAGAGCGGATTCTAATGAATTACTTAAGGTAAGCATGAAACTGATAAAATTCACGATTTTTCATAATTTTCACCTTTTATTGGTGAAACTTGAGAAATACAATACATTTTTTTCACTCACCACCAACATTGTCTAAAATTCTTCTCTCCAACCTGACTATTGATTTTTCATCGATTTTTCCGAGCCAAAACTTCGATTGTCCTATTCAACAATTCCTTTTCAGACAATATTTTCAGCTCCATTGTGTTATATTTCCATTTTGAATAATTTTTGCGGCTTCTCTCGGCCAAAAAACGGCATAGCTCGGGGCGACTCGCTACACAATTTTCGAGACTCGTTTTGTAGCGAGTTGCCCCAAACGCGCCTCAAAAGTGGCGAGTGCCGGGCAACTCGCTACAATTTTTGCCCATTTTTTAAATCATGGTTTTTATGCTTTTTTTCCGGGATTTCACAGTGATTCATTTATTAAATGGTCCATATAAATGTAGGGTAATAGAACTACAAGTAGATCTACTTTTGCTCCATAGCCACAGTTTTTGAAAAATGCTTCTGGACACCCTCCGAGAGAGTGGATCGGGGCGAGAACGGGGCAAGTTGCTTGACGCTCGGGCGAGTCGCCCCAAGCTTGCCCAAAGAGCCTCGGGCCAGTCGCCCGAAACGTGTAGCGACTCCGCCCCGATTGGTAGCGACCTCGCCGTTTTCTGCCCGAGCTCATTCCAAATTTGCAGCCATTGATACAAATAGTAAAAATTGGGCCAACTTCTGACGATCTGGCAATTCTCCAAAGCTGAAGTTGTTAGAAGATTGCATCAAAATCAATTCCTTCTTGTGGTTCTTCTTTTTTGTTTCAATAATTGTGTTATTTTTTAAGTAGTTTCGATTGTGAGAACAATTTGAATCTTTTGCTTGTTCCCAGCCATATTCAGCCTCTTTTGAAACGATCCAAAATATTCCATTGATGAGCCAAACCAAGCCGATTCAAGTCAAACAACAAAATAATGCGATTGGAATCCTTTTCTTCCAGCAATCCTTTCCAAAATCTCATATAATTATCGATTCGTCGTTTTCCTCTATTTCCGCAGTGTCAACGATTCTGGATAACTTTGAATTCCTTCGGATTTCTGGAAAATATTGATTCATTGAAATATAAGGGAGGTTAGGCTAACTTCAATTTGAAGTCTTGGAACGTTTCTAATTGTAAGTATTTTGATATGAAGAAATGTTCCAAATTGATAAAATTCAGAACTTCCAAGATTTTCATGAAGAAAATCAAAGCGGATATGCTAACTTTACTAGAAAATCAAACATTTTCGTTAAAAACTCACTTTAATTCTAAATAAACCTGTGATAAACCAAAATGCCAGAGACTTGTAAACAATCACACATAAATAATCTATGAGTTATACTAATCCATTCATCTAGTTGTATGGCAAATCATCGAGAGAAGGCTGAAGTAATATTTACACAAATCATCATGCGTTTTCATGTTGGAATTCAGGAATTGAACTTGTGAAAATCATCAAACATTCAAGGACGGGCTTCAATAATAATTTGACTTTTTCCAAATTTTGAAGCCAAGTCAAGGAGTTTTGAACTTCAAAAGATCAAAAACTCGACATTTTTAACAGCTTGCGAATTTTCATAACATCTTTCTTCCCAATTACGCATATATAATCCCAAAGCGGAAAAAGTCCATATTGTTGGCAAAATTGATTTTTTTCGATTCTTCTTCATCATCCATACATATGGCACGAATGCAATTCTTCAATTCTTTGTGCTTGGAGAACAAATGCACCAGACTCCTCTCCTTCAACTGCTTCTCAACATATCGATCATCTTCGAAGCTGATTAACAAATTCCAGCTGATGAGGATTTGATGAGCTTCGACGACACGCAATCAACAAGGCCAACTTTTGGGTTTCAACCGAGCATATTTTCCGGCGAGCTCGAGCGCTCATTGATTGAGGAGCAATTTTCTGGAAAAAGCATTGACGAAAGTCCAGATTCTCAGTTCCCAATCAAATTCCTTCGCACACGGCAAAGTTCAAAACCATGTCCCATTTTCCCATTCCGCCCAAATCGGTGGCTAAAGAGCAGTTCTATATAAACCTCAGGTCTTGCTCATCTCTGCTTTCCAATCAAATCCAGGCGATATTTCGCGGTTTACAATTTTGCAAAAAACTGTGACCCTACCGAGGTTCCTGGTAGTGGCAATGACTAGAGGGCTCGGAATTTATCGAGCGCTGTACTAACTCCGAGCAAAAGACTGTTAGAACTGCTCGAAATGGATTTTTGGGATTGTTTTGGAGGAATTAGAAAGAAAAAGGGGGCTAAATCCCAAAAAAAAACTCATTTTTCATCAAACTCCGGTGTCGATTTGCCAAACAACTGCCATATTGAGCGATGCAAAAAAAGAAATAAATAAATAATCGATTTTTTGGTTGGCGCGTCGAAAAATAAAAATTCGCGGGCAGGTTTTAATTTTTTTGTGTGTTGTGTGTCAAGACGCAGTTGCAAATTACAATGTTCCTTTGAATCGTACCGTACCAAACAAACTTTTTTTTCTTTTTTTCTTTTTTTTCGCGCGCGAAAAAAAAACGCGAAGCGTTTCTGCATGCGCATTTTAAAAAATTGTATACTAATTATCAGTTTCAAATTGGAACTTGGAACAAATTGGTACAGATGCGGAAGCTATGCCCAATTTTTGAATTCTTATTTAAAAACTTATTTTTTTAAAGAAAATTCAATTTTTTGTTCCAGATTGCCATTGTGCGAATTTAATCCATCAAACAATCGACGCATTGCAAACGGTAAGTATTTATATAACAATAAAAGAGAACTTCTGAAATATCCAATTAGAAACTAATAAAATTCAGAGTTTTCTTGATTTTCTTTGTGAAAATCTTGAAAACCTTGGATTTTATCAGTTCCAAATTGGAATTTCAGCGGAGATGCGGAAGCTATGCCCAATTTTTGAATTTTTATAGAAAAACATTTTTTTTAAAAAAGAAAATTATAAAATTTCAATTTTTTGTTAATTTACAATGTTAATTACAAGATATATAATGAATTTGATAAACAAATTTCAAATAAAACAAAACTAGAGATTATATAGATTTCAAATTTTATCCCAAAACTGAAACCAAAAATAATCCTCTCACTACAATTGTATACAATCTTAGGTATATTACCTTCAGAGTTTTCCAATATTCACACCTTTCTTCAAGTAAACTCACTATTATTTGTTATTTTTCAACTAAAACACCGCGAAATTATTTTTTTTGTCAAATTAAAAAAAAATCCTAACCTAGTCCCGCAAGTTTTTAAATCACTGTAGATCACCCGCGATTTCACTATCTTTTTGTCTCTTCTCTCTTGTATGGGCGCCTATTTTTTGAAATAACATTTTGAATCAATAAAAAAAAACCAAAAGTTTCATTAAATTGAAAATATTTTTCAGATTAGTCGTGGATGGAAATATTCGAGATGATTTTGGTTGGAATTCATTAAGTAATTCATCAATTTTGAGCGACAGGATGATCGAGGAAGGATCGAAATTTAAAAGGTTAGTTCTTTTTTTGGGCTCGATTGAGTTGTGAAGTTTTAGTCGGAGGAAGTTCTGTAGAGTTCGAAATTTTTTAAACTGATTTGCATTTGAATCGAGGATGTTTTTGAAAAGAAGTTTTAGAATCTTTTAAAAACTTTGAGGTTGGGAGAAATATTATTTTTCTTTTTTTGAAATATGAATTAGGCATGTGTTTTTTCTGGTTGTTAGAACTTTGAGACAAGAGAGACCCCCTTAAGGGGGATATATTGGGTTTTTTGTGGATATGGACAAGTATCTTGGTGAAAAAATGATTTAAGATTGAAAAAAAGTTATTTCATCAAAAAGTCGCTTGATGATAGTAACAATAAAGCCGAAATTATGTTTGATATTTTTATTTTTTTTATCGTTTTTTGAAGTTTGTTTTTGTTTTGTGATTTTTTGTGACTTCATTTTTTTCTCAAATGGTGTAAAATACAAATCGATTTGAATCTTGCACTGATGAGGTCATCACCCAATTTTTCGAAATAATTTACAGAATCTCTAGTTTTTAGTGATAATTATACTCAAACTATGTTAATTACAAGATATATAATCAATCTGATAAACAAATTTCAATTTTTTGCTCAAAAAATGACCCGGTGTAAAATTGGAAAAGACACCTTATTTTGGCAAATCTATTCTGATTTCGATGATATAAATTTTCGAATAAATCTAATATGTTAACACAATATGTTCAACAGATGTATTTATTCATCAGGAAAAATTAACAGTGCGCCTTTAGAATAAGACTGATGACAGGAGTTACGGTAAATGTGATTGGAGTTTCCGTAAGTTGTAGGTATTTTGAAATATTGTTTGACGAGTTGACGACATCCAATATTTTGTCGATTTTTGAGAAGTGTTTCCGAGAGAATTGTAGAAATATTCTGACGATCTGAGGTGTATAAAAAGCCACGCATTGGAGTCTGAAAATCATTGGGTGTTTTTTTTAATAAAAAAAGAAAACTTATGTACATTTTTTGATTTTCCATCCCATTGAAAATACACAATATCATCATTTTTCATAATATTTCTCAAAACTTGAGTTTCTGAATGATGTGCTGGTTGCAAAACATTTGCTCCAGCTAATGATATAATTGTTAACATTGGTGGTTCTTTGAATAATTGATCATCTGGTAATAGTCGAATTTCTAGCAGAATATTATCACAATTCATTTCGATATAAATTCCATAGTCTAATAAAAGTAATGATTTTTGGTTTATATAAATTGCTCTTCTATATTTTCTGGTTTTTTCTTGATGTAAAATGACAGCATAAATTTGATCTTCAACCAGATTTTGAGAAAGAACTGGAAGAGTTTCCCATGAATCCTTGAGGTGGTTTTCAATTTTATGGCGAGTTTTTAATTGCCATGGGTAGTGTAAATAAATAATTTGTGAGTTTTCAATGTGACCAACGAGAAGTTGATCGGTGTCGAAGCGAGGCGCTTTTTGACATTTTGCAAGTCGATGGATTATTTTAATTGATGTGACTTGTTTACTGAAAAAAACTGGATTCTCTCACAATCTGGTCTCTTTCCTTAACTCACACGTCATTCTCATTATTTCTATCTCCAGCCCAATTATGATTCCAAATATCATCCTCATCATCATCAACCTCGTTACAAACTTTTCGACAATGTTGTATCCAGTTCCTATCCAATCTCTCGATTTTCCCCAAATCTTCCGGAGGTGGCATAAATTTTTGACAAACATTTCGATTTGAAATTGTTGGATGAAGAAGATCTATTAGAAATGGTTCGATTGTTGATTTCAATTCAACGCGAAAAAGTGCATTGCAATTTTCGACGATTTTCTTGAAATCAATGAGATCTTTGGTTTCGAGATCATTGATTGATACTCCATCAACACGGCATTTTAAAGAAAGTGGTGGAGCTCGACCGAATCGACGAAGTAGTGGTTGAATTGAAGAGGATGGAATTAGATGTTGGATTCCGATGTCGACGAGTTCAACGACAATGCTAAAAGAAAATATTTGAAGCTAGTTTTTGATATAGCAAACTAACTGTTTATCCCCGGAAACTTGAACAATCTTGGCTCGATACCAAACATCGCTTTCTTTTGCAGCACAAGCCACTCCTGGAAATATCTGATCTTTTTGAAACTTGAGACACGTGGAATTGTAAAACGCATTCATTTGTCGATGAATTCCCTGTCTTGCAGATCTCAAATATTTTGGCTGAAGCGAAATTTCCACCGGGGAAACAAAATGTGATACTTTTGCATAAAAAATCTTCAAATTCTCATCGAAACTTTCTTGTTCTTCTAGATTTTGAAGCCTATTCATATGATAATTGACAATAACTGACGATCCCGGATATTTCCAACATATCTCTTCGTATTTTTCTTCAAGTTTTCTGATTTTCCAATCGGTTCCACCTTCAACTTCCACCAATTCTCGACAGAGATTTGAATTTGAGACATGGGAAGATTCTCTGAATCTCCCGAGACCACCACCGAATGAATCGCACATTTTTTGAGTAATGATAAATTTGAAAAATGATTCAACGTCATGAAATATAGGTCACGTGAAAAATAATTGCTTTATTCATTTTTTTTTATTTTGAGATCACAGAAAAACCGTAAATAAAAATATTTTTGGGAAAATAAATTAGAATTTATTTAATGAGTGCTTCCATAAAAGCCATTTTCAACTACAGTTTCAGTTCCAAGTTGTCCATATTTTCCTCCATCTTCCTCGTTTATTCTCATTTCTTCATCTGATTTTACGAAGAATGAAGTTAGATTGAATTGTGGAATATCGTATAATGTTCCAAGGAACAGCATCATACAACAAAGTCCACACATCAAATATACTGAAATCATTTTTTAAAAATTAGAATAAGTTATAAGAGGTTGTGAAGTTTTTTCAACAAACTTCAACAGTCCTCAATTCTCTAACCTGTGGCCATAATTTTATACAATCCTCGGAAATTTTGATCCGGATTATCGCCTGGTTCGAAATCACCCAAACCAATAGTTGTCAGCGAGACAAAACAATAATAAAATGCATCTAAATATGTCCAATCGTCTTCGATTGATGAGAAAATCCAAGCGGGAATTGCAAAAACGAAAACAAGAAGAGCTGCCAAAACACAACCGACGTGAATAAATTGAATATGATTGTTGGTGAAAAGATGACCGAATTTTTGATTGAGAAGTCCACGAAGTTTGTGAGATGGTTCACGCATTCGAGCGACAATTGCCGAGAGAAGAGCCAAAGTTAGGGGAATGCCTAGAAAATTGAAAATTGTTGCTTGAAATATATCTTGGCAATTTGAAATAAGTTGATTAGGAATTTTGTACCTTCCAAAAAAAGTTATTTATTAGTGTTCGAATTTTTGCTCTGCAAAAAAATCGTTCAATAAATTTTTAAAATCAGAATTCCGTATGGAATCTAATTTTTCAAAATTCACTTTTTTTTCAACTTGCAATTACTCAGAGATTTGCTGGCCAGCTCGCCACCAGATCGCTGCGGCCACCTGGAAACCACATGGCCGCCAGGTCGCCTTGAGTTTTCCGGCGACGTGGCCTGTGTGTTTGAAATGCTGGAAAGCTGGCAAGACAGTGGTTTGTACTCAAAACACTGCATTTTCTACTGTTTTTTTCACTTCCTAAGGTTTCAAGTGCTGCGAAAAAACAGAAAATGAGCCAAATTTTTCGAAAATGCCTCAATTCACAAGTTTTTCAGACATTTTCATGAAAATTCATTTTGACGCGGCGAAGTGGCCACCACATGGTAGCCATGTGACCGTGACCTAGCCAGAGCCTGGCCACCTTGCCAGTGAAAAAAACCGGGCGACATGGTTTCCATGCGGTTTCCAGGTCAGCCAGCCTCCCCACCTGGTGGCGAGCTGGCCAGCGAATCTCTGAGTAAGAGGTCATATCTTTTTCTAAAAACAACTCACCTATAACACAATAAAAAATGGTAAACAATTTTCCATGTTCAGTTCGTGGTGAGACCCTTCCATATCCTACAGTACTTATCAATGTTCCAGCAAAGAAAAAGGCTTGTCCAAATGTCCAATTTGGATCGCTAGTTAAATTTCGATCCATCCATATTCCATTTAATGCGGCATCTCGAATATTCACAAATAATTTATCAATTTCAGATTCTGCAAAAACTTGATTTATGATTTAACAAGTTTTGGGGGGAAAATGAAATTCCACCCACGATTCACATTATTTCTAATCATAAAATTTCGCAATTCTTTTTGAAATCGATCACGAGCTTTTAAATCATTCGAAATTTCAAGAAGCTGAATAAGTCTTGCACCAACAACAAGATAAAAAGCAATGAATATTAGGCCCAAGAAAATGGCTCGATTTAGACGATAAAATCGATGTTGTTGTGAATTACAAGACCACCACAAACACATCGAAAAATGATGCACAAAATACTTTTTTGTTATCTTATCTATTTTTTTGAATGAATTGAGCAAAAAACAAGACATTTATAAATAAGTAAAAACTAGTAAGAAAAAACGAAATTTAGAGCATTTTCAATGGAATACTAGTAAAAAAACTTACCATCAATTTCTAATGCTAAAAGTCGTTGTCGCCATTGATTCTGATAATCCAGATATGCTTCTCGTTCGATTTTTTCCAACGGATATTCTAATCTGAAAAATTTTGAGAATGTTTATGTTTAATTCTCGAATTTCTTAAAGTTTCAGATTTTCTGAAATAGTTTCTTCTGAACAACGAAGTTAGGCCAAATTTCGAAAAATTTTCAAATCTCCTTTTTGTAGTATCGAAACTATAAAGTGTAAGCTTATCAGTGCATTTCAGAATACAAATCACCAGAATTTGTTTCTTTTTTATTGTTAGCCGAAAATCTCCAAACAAAATTGTGTTGTTTCAATGATCAGAAAACATTTACAGAACTTTGAAATTTTAAAATTAGATTAGTAAGCTGGACTCGCAAGGGTTTTGCGAAAAAAAAAACTGAATCTGATTTTTTCGAATAAAAAACTTTGATTGATGTCTTAATGAGATTTAAAAGAAGTGTATTCCGGGAGATTCGAAAGATCAGTTTATTCTAGATTTGAAAGAAATTATCCTGTCGGTGTAAAATTTTCAGAACATTCCAAATTTTTAACCGACTTCTTGAAACTCCTTTATAAGTTTTCCAAATATGGAAAAATCCCCAAAAATTACCTCACAAAAACAATAGCACCAATAAATAAATAAATACAAGCAACACCTAAACCAATCAAAATTCTCTGATTCGTTTCTTTCATTCGCCCATCCAAACTTGTCAATATTTTATTATGCATTTGAAACATTTCCAAACCCATTTTGTATTCTTTCTGCAAAAAATATTAGAATATTAGAGTTAGGCTAACTCACATCAGATTGAGAAAAAGTGCAAAAATAGCCATAAAAAAGAATAAGAAGAGGTGTCGTAGGCGTGGTTAAATGATTTATGAGAAAAGAAAAAAGGATTAAAAATGGGTCGTCGTTTTTTTTTGCGACTCGTTCCAAAAAACACATTATTCCGTTTTTTCTCCTCATGAAATTTTAATAAGTATCGAAATTCGAGCTTTTCTCGAAAAAACGAAAAAATGAGCAAAAATGAGCAAAAATTTTGTATAGCGCGCTAACTTCAGCTTCTTTTTTTATTCAATCTCAAGTGGAGTTAGACGAAATAGAGTTTTCATGGAAACGAATTTTTTTTCGCCTGCTATTTTTTTCGGATGAAATAAGGAAAAATAGGACTACTAAAATGTGAGAAGAAATTGAGAAAAAGAAAAAAGAAGGAATACAATTATCAAATCAAAAAAAGAAAAGGAAAATGTTGGTTTTTTTAACGAGCTGGACTTTTGGCAGGAAAACGGAGATGTACTATTATTGGGAAAAAAGGACAGAATTTTTTTTTGGTAATTTTTAAGCTTCTAAAAAGAATACATTCTCTCTAGTTTTTCTCAAACCAAAACTACAATTCAGCTTTGACTATGAATCAATTTTTTGACTTCTGAAAACGTTTTGTAAGTTCTAAGAAACTATGAGCCTCCAAATTTTCGAAAACCATCCAAAATTTCTTGTAAAATTCTGAAACATAAATTCCGGTTAAAATTTAGAATTTTAGAAAAAGGTTCCAAAATAAATTGAACTCTTTCAAAAAAGTTTGCAAACCAACTGATTGCAAAAGTTCAACCCGGAAGATTTGCCGGAACTTGCGAACTTCCGAAAAACGTCGCTGAATTTCAGAAAAATGTAAAATCTCATTTCGATAATAAGAAATTAAACAAAAAACATGGATTCATTTTTTTCCTAGTTGTTCTAAACTACAATTTAGTTTTGAAATGATTTCTCTATTTTTACTTCCTTACAAATTTTAATTTTAAAATTATTATCTTTAAAAACTCGGAACCTGATTTCATTAAATCCATCTACCAAAAACCTGAAACCGATGAAGGTTACTGGGACCAACATTTGAAATTCTCGAACAAAATGTTCTAGGGGAAATAAATTTCAAACCAGCCGAAAGATTCGCCTGAACTTTTAAGTAAAAGAACTTCCGAATTTTCTACCTCCACCAAAAATATTCATGAATCGAAGACAAAAAAGAGAATCTTGGTTTTCTCACCGACTACGAAGAAGAAGAGAAGAAATTCGAGTATTTACACACACACACATAATACATTTATTCAGTGAATGACGTTTTACTAGTAAGGACCAATTCTTATAGAAAAATGGGAAAAAATAAGGATATGCGCGAGAATAAAAAGGTTTGTGATTTATTATTATCGTAGAGCAGAAGAATGAAAAATGAGATATTCTATATAGTATTGGATTCTCTGGGTTCATGAAAAATATGAGCTCGCTAGCTTTAAAAATGTCAATTTCAGACTTGTCATATACACATTCACATTTAAAAAATGAACACGAAAATTGGCCAAATTTAGAGTTCGCAGAACTTTTTCCATACTTTTTTTGAAGAGGAAACTTTTGGTGTGAAGAAAAATTGAGGGAAAATGGCAAGAAGGAGGGGAAAAGACAGATAATACGCCATTTGATTCCCATGGGATGAAATTTCGAAATGTTTTGACTGAACAAGAAAAAAACTGACCATTTGTATAGAAGAAGGAAAAGCAGAAGGAAAATGAGTGAGAGAAAATAATGGAGAGAGATGAGGTGTACTTTTAGGAAAAGCATTTTTTGAGGCTTCTTGGATATTTTGAACAATAGAAATAAGGGGATCTGCATTTTTACAAATTGAACAATTAGGGCCTTAATACTAGGTGAAGAATCATAATAGTGAGAGTCGAAAAGTTCGGTGTATGTTGTATTTATTGCGATTTTTTTGGGCATATAACTTTCCGCTTTTGGGTATCTCAAATGTGTAATCATCTATTTTATTGTATAGTCTTGTATGAATTTCTTCTCTTGAATTAATAATTTCTAAATCTAGAAATTGTACTGTATTTTTATCTTTTACCGTATCAATTAATTCGATAACTTTGGGCTTGAGCTCACATTGTTTCAAAAAGGATTTTTAGCTCTAAAAATCAGATTTATTTGAATTTTCATTATTTCACTGAATATTTTTTACCCAATACAGTTTTCGCCGTTTCCAGAATTTTTTCCATAATTTTCCACCCTTTTGCGTTCAAAAAAACATAAATAAACAAAATGCTTTCCTTTTCTTTCCCTTTTCCTTTTCCTGACTCCGCCCACTCGCATACAAAACATAGCATTCCGCATAGCCAGCGAGATGTCTGGCTGCACACACATTTATATGTTAGCGAGTGGGCGACTCATAAACTTACCTGGTTGGGGACACTCCGCGATCATCAAGGCGGCGTTCCTATGGCGAGGCCTATTCATTGCACTTTCGAATGGGCTGACCTGTATGGCAATCTCGAGTTGAGATTCGCCAACAACTAAATTTTTGCGTATTGGGTTGCCTTGTGTAACCCAGAAAATGGAATAACATTTGACAACTGTTCTGTGAACCATCTTGGTTTGGAAAAAACTAGGAATCTCGGGACTGGGATTTGTTATCAAGAAAAATCTCCAAATATTTCTTCAGAAGTGCATTCAAGACAAGGTGAATAAATTCTGAAGAGAGGATTATTTTTGAAAAATTTCTGGGTTTTATTTCACAAATGTTTTTCGAATATTTGTGAAAAGTGGACTTCCTGTAATTTTGGTGTTCATTATTTTTGACTTTTATTAAATATAAAAAATCTTACAACTTTGAAAAAAGACCATACGATTTCATCTTTCGGATGTTTTTTCCAGTAATTTTAAAAGATATTTTTAGAATCCGATATATTATTTTTATCTTCGATTCTTTATTTTTTCATATTTGATTACGAAAAGTAAAGTACTTTAAATACTTCTGATAAAGCTTTTCTTTGAAATGAAAAGGCTTATAAATCATTTTTTGATTACAACATCAACATCACAATTTTTTTTCGGAAAAACTCAAACTCAAAACCTTTTTTTCTCTTTCTAGTTTACCCCAATTAGAAAAAAAATTATCAATTTCTCGAAGTTTCGATTGTTTGAGAAACAATTAAATATAATTGCATCAGAGAGAAATTCGTGGCTTTTTCTTCTTTTTTTCTGATAAGAAACACAAAAATCAAACAATTTTATCGCTTTCATTTTTGGAAAAAGAAAAAGAATAATGAGTTAAAAGTATAGCAGAAATGGTCAAAAATAATTTGAAGATAAGGTTTGATTTTTGGAATTGGAATTAAAATTCAAGTTTTCCGATTAAAACAGAGATAAATTTTGGACTGGAAATTGAAAGCGGTACACTTTTGTCAAAGTTCAACTTGATCGCTACTGGAAAATGCGAACTTTGGTATTCGGGACATTTGAGAACACTGATAATAACAGAACAAAAAGAAAGTAAAAGAATAATATATTTTATAGTGTTCAAAGTTTGAGTGTTTGGAAAATGATGATAATTTGGAGATATTTTGAGAACTTTGAATGAACTTGAGAATGAGATTTAGGATTGTGAAATATCAAATTCGGACATTCTATCAGCGGGGACGAGAGAACTTCTGGAGGTTCTGATGAATAGCGAAAACGGAAAATTTGTTCCAAAAAGCTTCTGAAGAACATGCGAACCCTGGCTGGAACATCAGAGTTCCGGGATGTTATCCGGAAGCACCGTTTCCTTCGGCTATAACAATAACAGTGTTTCCTATTAAAAACATTTCGGATATCTGTGTTCAATGAAAAATACAAGTGTGAATATCGGTTCTGAAAAAAAATTTCAACTTTACGAATTATTTGAAACGTATCTTTCTTACTAAAAATAATCCTCTTATGAAGGAAAATTGACCCGAATTCGATGTTTCTTTTTTCTCAGAAAATTAATTATGATGTGATTTGGTTTTTTGAAAACTCTCACTTTTTATTTGATTAACTTGTGATTGTCTGATTTGGCCACATGACCACAACATAGCTCACCTTTTATGACCCGGATCTTTAATTTTTTATGCCTGCTTGCTTGCTGCTTACAACACAAAAGATGATATTTGATGAAAAAATAGATAAAAAATCATAAAGAGCAATGAGCTACTACTGATAAAATCATGACGTACAGTTAGACTATAAAAACTCAACCAAGCTTCATAATTTTATCATTTTTTTTATCATTTTTCTTTTAGCAGCAACAATTCTGAATTTTGAATTAATAATTAATTTTTCCAGTATGAGAACCTTCATTTTGCTCGCCCTCGTGGCAGCATGCTCTGCTGTCGTTTACAAAATGGAGACTAAGAAGTCGGAAAATCTCCGTGCTAAGCTCATCCAGTAAGTTTTGAAATACTTCTTTCTGATATTTTCAATCTCAAACTTTGATTTTTAGAACTGGAAGATATCAAGAATTCTTGGCCAAACAACACGAATCAAGAATCAACTTGAACACTGGAAGTCAACCATTCCTTGACTATTATGATGATTTCTATCTCGGAAACATCACCCTCGGAACTCCAGCTCAACAAGTCACCATTGTTCTTGATACTGGATCATCCAACCTCTGGGTTATTGATGCCGCCTGTAAAACTCAAGCCTGTAACGGATACCCAGATTCTGGATACACCAAACACAAGTTCAACACCACCGCCTCAACCACCTATGTTTCGGAATCCAAGAAATTCTCGATCCAATACGGATCAGGATCATGCTCCGGACATTTGGCTAAGGATACCTTGGTCTTCGGAGGATTGACTGTTGCCAACCAAGAATTCGGAGTTGCCAACCATTTGGCCGAAGTTTTCGGATACCAACCAGTCGACGGAATTCTCGGACTCGGATGGCCATCATTGGCTGTTGACAAGGTCACCCCACCAATGCAAAACGTTTTGTCCCAACTCGATCAACCAATCTTCACCGTCTGGCTTGACAGAAAACTCAACATCTCACAAGGAGGACTCGGAGGTCTCATCACCTACGGAGCCACTGATTCAGTCAACTGTGATTCAACCATCACCTATGTTCCATTGACCGCCAAGACATACTGGCAATTCAACATTGATGCTTTCGCCATCGGAACCTACTCTGAATCCAAGAGCCAATCCTCCATCTCTGACACCGGTACCTCATGGGTTGGAGCTCCAGCTTCAATTCTCTCCGCTATTGTCAAGCAAACCAAGGCTACCTTCGACTGGACCAACGAACTTTACACCGTTGACTGTGCCACTTCATCTTCCCTTCCAGATCTTATCTTCACCATCGGAGGAACCAAATACAACGTTCAAGCTGTTGAATACGTTTTGGATCTTCAACTCGGAGGAGGCAAATGCGCTATCACCTTCTTCTCAATGGGAAGTGGATCATTCGGACCACAATGGATTTTGGGAGATACCTTCATCCGTCAATACTGTAATGTCTACGATATCGGACAAGCCAGAATTGGTTTCGCCAAGGCTCACCACAGCTTCTAAATTATGTAACTATTTTTCCAATAGTGTACAATTTAATAAAAAGATTTTCCTAAAAATTTTGTTGAGTAAGAATGGAATGAGTGCAACCGGAGAAGTTACAGAAAACTGTAATTTTTTAACGAATAGTTGAAAATTTGTAAAATATGAAAATACTACTTATTCTTTTCTTATTTTTAAATAAATTTCAAAAATGTGGAAATTTTATAATACTTCAGAATTGTGCATTTTCACCAATAGTTTGAACACACCAATTTATGATCTTCTCGTTTCCCATTTTCCCTTTCTTGTTTCCATATTTCCCAAGATCACATTTTTGACACCTTGGTGTTAACGAAAAAAGTGTGATGGATAAAAAATACAGCCGACCATAAAATAAACAAATTATTGTTTTTGAAAATAACAGGTGTTTTCTGGGAAAATGTGATTTTGGGAAGAATTTGAATATATTATCCTGAAACTTTTTCTTTCAAATGTCCAAACACAGTAGTTGAAAAAAAAAACAAATTTTATTTAGGGACAAAAATATGAAGGGGAAAATATGAAAAATACCAAAAATTAAACGGTGAGGTATTCAGATAAGTAAAACTGAAATAAGACATGAAAATACCGGAAATATCTATCGAGTTTGAGTTAGGAGACCGGAGGAAAAAACCGTAAGGTATGAAAGTGAGACTCGAGATTAAAAAATAAAGAGACCAGAAAAAGAAAACTATAACACAGATTTGTAAGACTCAAAAGTACAAAATAAAGAGACCGGAGAAATAAACCGTAATACAAATGAGCAATTATTTCCAGAAAAAAAAAGAATACATGAAATTAACAGTTAGTAGATAAATGATTAATAAGTTGAATACAAGTTTTGGCGTCTTCAATAGAATCATGTCCAATATTTGATGGATTATCCATCTGAATTGATTTATTCAAATATTGTTGAGCCAAATTACGAAGTGATGGTTTAAATTTTGAACCTTGTTTTTGAAACAAGATTGCAGTGTCGATTATTTTCATATGAGAAATTCGAAGAGCTTTTAAATCAGATTCCAATGAATGTCCGATTAAAATTGTTTTTTCGTTGATTAATTCGAACATTTTTTGGCGGCACTAAAACAAAGAATATTTTTGAATTGTTTAAAAAATTGGAAAAATGAAACTTACAGCCTCAATTGAAACAGTTGATTGTTCGACTTGTTCAATTGTTAATCCACTAAATGTTGTATTTGCATCCAAAGTTTTAGTTGGTGGTTTGACAATTACATCAAGAACAATATTTTCAGCCAAATCAATAATTGAAACTCTTGCAATTGCTGGTCCACCTAATGTATAAACCATTTCGCAATCGATTCCAAAAATGTTATAATTTCGGATATCTTTCAATCCAATTGATTTTGGAGTTGCCAAGAATTTTTCGAGTTCATCAGTTAATATTTGATCATAAACATGATATTGTGCAATTTCACAGCCTTTTGATTGTCCTTCAATTTCACCACAACAATCATGAATTCGAAATTTGAATTCTATAAAAAATAAAATTGATTTTCAAGAATTATCAAAAAATCAATAAACTTACCTAAATTGAATTTAGCTGATCTTGGATGATAAGTACAATTTCCAATTGATCTTTTTCCATTTTTATTGAATTTGAATTCAATTCTACATCGACAACAATTTCGAATTTTATCATTTTTTTCAATCCAAATCTTTTTTATTTTCTTCAAATGTTGTTGTTTGAATTGTCACAATTTCATTTTCTTTTCCAAATTCAAAATATGGATATCCAGATTCAATTAAAGCTTTTCTTGTTGCTTGAAATTGTTTGGACAAAAAGAAATACATATCTCGACAAGACATTTCTCCAGAATCTGAAAAATATGGAAATTTGTAAAAGGTTTCAAAAACTATATAAAAAAAGTAACTCACTTGGATTTGAGAAATAAATAGTTCCATTATGTTCGACTGGTGAAATTGCACTTGGAATATTTTCAAATGAAGAAGAATTTGAAGAAGACAATGAAGATGAATAAATTGATGAAGAAATTGGTGGAGAAATTGAGAAAACTGGAACAGTTTCAGTAGGAATTTGAATTGGATGTTGATTTTGAAGAAGCAATTGTTGATATGTTGATTGAATGTGTTTTTGATAACATTGTTGATAAAAATCAACTTCAGCTTTTCTTGGATTATTATAATTTGAATAATCAGGTTGACAATAATATTGTTGTTGTGGCTGAGTTTGAATTGGTTTTGGCACTTCATTTGCATCAAACATTGTCATTCCAGAAAATGCATCATTTAATTGATTATCTTCATTTTTTCTTCGGCTAACTTCATTTGGTTGAACATCACTCCAAGATGGTGGTTGATTTTGAAGAAAACTTGAAGGCATTGGAACAAAGTCAGAAGTTGATTGAAAATAGTTTGGCATAATTTTGCAACAGATTGATTTTATTTCTAGAAAAATTGAATTCTAGAATAAATAGACCAAAGGCAGAGAGAAACAATCGGAAAACAAGATTCAAAAACATTAGAGCTCGAAAATAATCAGTATTATTTTCAGAACAGAATAAGTGTTATTGAATGATCTTCACCCTTTCTTTTTATACCAGATTTTGGTGTCCACCATTTAAGCCACGCCTCTTATTAGGCCACACCCCATCTCAGATTGGATAGAAGATACTGTAATTTAACCTGAAAAGTGTGCGAGGTGTTAAAAATATCCGACGGAAACAGATGTTGTTTGTTTGGGAAAGAAATTTTTGAAAATAAAGCTAATGAGATACAGAAATATGATTTTTTGAAATTTGTTATCATCAGTATTTCTTTCAATTTGTACAGCTACAGTAACCCAAGAGTACATCAATCTTTGGTTTTTTATCATACCGTATTACTTGTATTCTTCAAAAATTATGCAAATTACCGATTCATTCTGAAAAACTGTTTTAAAAACACATTTCAACTTGATCGTGATAGTTTTCCTACTTGGATAAAGTTTTTCAGAATACTCGAAATAATATCACCAGAAAGTTTTGTCAAAAGGTGAATTTAGAACTTGAAACACTCAAATTCTAATGAATTCTTACAAAAGTGTTTATGAAGTATTTTTGGTAACCAGAAATAGAGATTTAACAATTTTGCGAATGTGGGATTTTTAAAAAAAAGTTAATCAAAAGTTTTATTTGTGATATCTATTTCTATTATCATGATCTTCCGGTGTCGTTTTCCCACTTCTTTCCCATAGATCATTTCTTTTGACACCTTGGTGTTGACGAAAAAAGTGAGATAGATAAAAAATACAGCCGACCATAAAATAAACAAATTATTGTTTTCGAAAATAACAGGTGTTTTATGGGAAAGTGTGAATTTGGGAAGATATTTAGAATATGTATTTATGTACGTTTGGAATACAGTAATCTGATTAATTATATAATAATTATTGTGTTATAAATATTTTAAGAAAATATTCTTGACTTTGAAAATCAATTTGAAAAAATATTGATTCTAATAATATATATTTTAAATACACAAAAGTTTTTGATCTTCGAAGTAGAGCGCGCGCGAATTTTTTTTCATTTTTCTCTCTATTACAAAAAAACATTTCGAAAAATGTTTTATTTAAAATGTCACGTTGCAACGTCATTGCGAACAAATAAAAAATCCACTAAACGTGGAAGTCTGCATATTTTTCAATATTTCTTCGCTTGAAAATGAATTTCAAAAAGCTGGTCTCGATAGTTGGTTAGTTTTATTTGGAAAATTAAAAAAAATTAAAATAGTTTTTTTTTTCAGAGTTTGCTTCTCGTGATTGTTTGGATTGAGTGAGAGTTTTGGAGCGCATCTGATTTTGTTGGAACAAATTTCAGAAGGATCAGGACGATGATGAATTTAGGATGATTTGAAAAACAAGTAGATGGAGTCGATGATTTCGGTTAGTTTTTTTGGTGTTTGGGCGAGGGGGTATTTCAATAAGGGAACAATATTCACGCTGAAGTTTGGTGAAATTTTCAAAATGTATGACATTTCCGCAGTTTTTTTTTGTTTACCTCAAACCTCATTTTTTTTAAATCTGTGTTTTGTTCACATCATTTCTAGAACAAAATGATGTGATGATCTGAGTTTTGTTTATTCAAAAAGTTAATTATACTTTTTGTTGTAACCAACAATTTTAAATTTATAAAAATTGATAGCTTCGGCTTGAAATGAATTGGGCTTCTAATTAGCCCCTTTCCTTTCTCGAAAAAAATTCAATAAAAAATTTCGGTTTTCGTGATTGACAATACAAAAATTTGTGATAGAAACTACAATTTTATTGATTCAATTCAATCCACCAAAACAACCCAACCCACACATGTTTTATTCATTCTTTGAACTAGGAATATTTTTCGAGCGTCGTAAATAACCGTAGACTTAAAATTGTGAATCCCCTGGATTTTCTGATAAACCACGTCATAATAACTTGGCCGCTCAGCGCGTTGAAATGATAAATGGTCTCGCTGTGTGGTAGATTGAGACTTAGACTCGCTACGCCTGAGAATACTTTTCTCGAGACAATTAGTTATCCAATGTTTCCCTGATAATCAAATAAAGCAACATTTTTAATAATAAAAATGAAAAACGAAGCCAATAATCTTTTAAATAATTCTAATCCCTCTTCAGATAATGCAACATTTTTTGAGATATCGCAACATTCTCAATTTATTTTTAGTTAATCTTTTACCTCAATAGGGATTATTGAGATGTAAATGTAAAAGCTAAAAATAATTTCAATAGGTCGAAAATTGGCTTATCCTTTTTTGCTGGTTTTATGGTTTCCTATCTAATCCAAATATTCTTGTTCCTTATGATATATGTATTTTGACCTTTTTTCAAAAATCACCTGCTTCAAGTCAATTCTAGCAAATTAGTTTGATTTCGAAAATCATATCGAAAATGTTGCGAAAATTTTGCCAGCTAAAAATCCCTCCCTTCTTATGATCAAAAACGAAAAAAGGTTTCAATTAAATTTAGAAAAACTTAATGAAAAATGATGTGTGTTTATTTGAAGCCTTTGATATTTTGAAGTTTGAACTTTTGTTGCAAATGAATCAAAATGTGTACTCGGAAAATGTGTTTATCGAGAAATGTAGGTGAAAAATGATCAAGATTAAATGCAATTCAAAAAATGTTCGTGATTTGTGATTCTAGGTTATCATAAGGAAATTATTGAGTAGTTTGAAAATGAGAATTCAGAAAACTAGTTGAAATTATGATGTGGAAAACATTTCAAAAATAATTTTTTTGCTTTCAATTTTTTGAATTGTTGAAAAATGCGAGCAACAATTTTTATTTTAAAATTTTGATAGAGTTCTCTGAACAATGCAATTTCAGTAAATCAATATGTAGACAGGCTTGAATTTACTCTCAAAATATTGAAGTTTCTGAATATTCTATTTCGAACTTTGCTGTGTAGATCGAATTTCAAGCCATAAATCCTTTGAAAACAGTTTTAATTCTCGAGAAAAAGTTTCGTGTTTAACAAACATTTGACTTTTCCACGTCACAACTTTCACTGATTCTTTTTCTTCCAAATTCTACTTCCCTATTAGCTAACTCCTATTTTCTTTCCTTCTAATTTGTGTCATTTATTCTTACTGTAGATCATTTAATTAGAGATAAATTTATGTTTATTTATCATCTCGTCAAACACATCAAAACATGATGTACTTTTTTCCCAGAAACTAGAACAAGTTTTCTGATAATTCGGCTGCAGTTTCTGTCCTGATTTTTGTTTCGCGGCATCTTTTATTTATTTATTTTGTGTATTTATAACCGACCCATCTTTTTTTGTCTGGCTGCAAATTACGATTCCTTTTTTCTTTCTCCTAGTTCTCTACAGTCAGTAAGGATCAATCATCAAAATTCCTGTCGTAAAATTAAGTGATATCAACCAGCCACGAAAAAAGTTGCGAAAAAAAACATTTTGGAGACTTTTTAATAAAATAAAATTATAATATTTTCGCTGAATGATTAGGTAAATAAATAAATAAGAAAACAATTTTTTCTATTGTTGACGTCAAGCTTTTTCTAGTTTCACAATCAGTGAAGCATGTGATTACTGTAGTCTTTGAAATGGAAAAGAAGAAAAATGGATATGATTTACGTCATCAAATGTTGTTTTTCTTTGAATTGGGTCTGATTCGAATGATTTAGTTGGATGGGTTTTCAATTTTGAAGTAATCTATTTTTGGTTGCAAAAACGTAGTCAGAAAGTGTAAAGATTGAATTTAATTTGTCCCGAGCAAACTACATAACATTTTAGTAGCTAGCAAAAAAAAACAAATTTAAGTAACAAAAATCTCATTGAAAATTTATACGATGAACTTTTTACACTACCCTTTGTGCATGGAAATGATGTGAACTTTTCAATTGTTTTGTGATCTGCAAAATCAGGAACAAGTTTTTTTTTGAATAATTTGTCTAGGTTACTCAGAACGCTGAAAAATCAGGAACGTTTTTCAGAGCATGAAAGCAGAACTCAAAAATTTCGAACACCAAATTTTTCAATATTCAATAAGAACGGTTTTTGTGAATTTTCTAAAATATCTGGAAAACTGCCAGATTTTCGTTTGATAACACAAATAATTTTTTATTGGTTCAAATAGTTTCCCTTTGATCATCTAGTGCTCATTGAAATCATCTCCAAACTCAAAAAATCTTCACATTTTTCTTCTTGTTCCCAATCAAATATTTTGTTTTATTAGTTCTAGCCTGTGTCGATCATTCAATTGAATTCAAAAATTGATAGATGTCCCATCATCAAAAAAGATGATTGATTGAATGTTTGTCAACAAACCGCACCCGAATTCAATTTGTCATATTTTCCATTTTTATTTTTAGACTTCCGCTGGCTATTTTTAGGATGAAAATTGGAAACATATTAGTAATAACACAATTGTTTGATCGCAAAACCACCCCAAAGAACACTTTTTATTTCTTGAAATGTCTATACGATTCTGTGAAACTAGAGTATTTTATACAAACTTTCTCACATTTTTCAAAAAAATTTGCATTTCGAAGAATACTCACATCATTTTTTGAAATTTGAGAACAACATCATTTCTTCTGGTCAAGCGTGAACCTTTTTCATTAAACACAAAATGTGGTCAAAGATTTTAAAGATCAGAAGATCGGCTTCTTCTTTTGTCATCTTTGTTTGAGAACATGATTTGTAGCTGAAAAGTTTGGAGCTGAAAGCTACACATTTTTCTTCAGATCAAGGTTAAAAAATATTTAACCGGAAAAATATATTTAGAAAATCGGATTTGAACAAACTTAGAATGATGATTTGTCTGAGTTCAATCGAAACAGAAAGTTTCAAGATCTCTTGATTTCTCAAAGGAATTGTTTCATCAAGTTTTTGATCTCAGAACTTTACCACCCTCAAATTCAATTTCCTAGAACAAATGAAATCATATTGTTTTGCTATCACATGTGTATTCAGATCACAGGTTAGAAATAAAAAAATATAGACTTTATTTCTAACAATTGCACTAATTAACAAACTCCCTCGCGCCAGAAAAGTGCTCTTTCTTTGTCTGGTTTTTTCACGCGATTTGCACAAAAAAGGAACACATTTTATTCCGCGTTAGAAAACTGTGACAGAGAAATTGGAACGAGTTTTGATGTGGCAAAGTTTTAGAAAAAGTTTCTGAATCGACACGTTTTTCTGTGATTTTCAAACAAATCTAAAACTTGTTTTACCATAAAAGAGAGAAAAATTATGGAGCAACCTGGAATAATAATCTTTTGATATTTGGGTGTTCCTGCTTCGATTTTCTGAAATCTTCTAGAACAGACCTTCGAATCGCTCCAGCTGTTCTCTGGACTTTTCCACGTCATAACTTATTGTTCCCCCTGTTTCAATGAAAAAATTGTGAATCACTCTTGGACTTATTCTTTTAGTGCTCTCGACTAAAAGTTGTATTTGCTACGTGTAATTCGAATCCGCTTTCTGTCAAGATAACCCCGTTCTTATCCTCCCGAAATCCGATTTCCACCCATAAAACCCAGTTTTGTTATTTTCCTGCTTCCTTCTTCCTCCGTTTTGAATTCCCTCCAAGTCAGACAGAAAATCTCTTTTTGATCTCTTTTCATATTCATTTTCCCGGAATTGTTGATCGAGTGCAAAATTTTGCACAATATGGAAAATCTGAACATCCCCTTTTCGAAAAAATAACTGAGGAAAAATAAATATTTCCGTCGACCCGGAAAGCTTTTTTTGGAGAGAAGAAAGAAAAAAATGAGTCAGCTTTTGGGTTGTGAAATCGAAAAAACAAAATAAATTGAGTTTTGGAAAGAGGGTGGAAACATTTTTTGGTCACATTTTTGAACTTGTTAGCTTATTTAATTGGAAATCATAAGATGAGTGATGATGAGAAATTGTTGAACTCTGAATAATATTGGACTTTGTGGGACTAATTTTTGAATGATTTCGATGCTGGTTTTTTAATTTGTGGTCTTGGTTTTTTGGTTTATGAAACCTTGAGTTCACAAAAGGCTTTAGGTCACTTTCAAGGTCATTCAAAAATTCATACTTCGAGTAATCTCTATTCTCAAGTCTCAAGTCGCGCAAAAAATTCCAAATTTTCTCAATCGGACCCTGACCCCTAGGCCACAGCTATTTCTGCATACCCCATTCTAGCCTTCCTCGAAACATGTAGCCTAGAAAATCGGAATCAAAAAATCGCTAATCACAACTTTGAACTCTTATTAATTTACTAATCTCGAGACTTTTTTCTTCAAGACCTCCTCCACTTTTTTGCGTGACTGAAATTGTATTATTTCTTCTTCAAAGCTTAATTAATATAATCCGCGAATCCTTTTGAATTGTTGTGTTTTTTTTCGTAGTATTGAGAAACATGACTAATAAACAAATTCTTCTTCTTTTTGGCATTTTATTTGAAACCCCTTTGCCGAATGTTTCACGTGAAGTTAGGTCACTTTAACCTATGTCCGAGAAAGTTTTTTATCATCAAAAAAGGAAAATCATGAAAATTTTCTTGTAAACATCAATCAGAACTGATATCGACACCCTCCGAAATGAGGAGATTTTTTTTGCAAAAAAAACCATGTGTTTTACTAACCAAAGCAAAAACTACAAGAAATCTGAATATTTTATGAGATCACTAGAAATAGGGAGAAAAAACGAAAGTATAATTGAATTGAGATAATTTACTACATATTACTATGTGGAAAAACATAATTTGTAAATATGATCAAATTTTTGGGCAAATTGTACTATGAATTATTTTTGCTTTTTCGTGGTGATAAGGAAGTTGGCAGCTATCTTTGAAAAAGTGAAACGTTTGCAAGATTGTTGTTTTTGTAATGAGAGATCGAAGGTTAACATCGAAGGGTTCTGGAATTATTGTAATTTCTATATATTTATAACACAAATTCATGTCAAAGTACAATATTATAGTTTTTATTGAAACAAAAAAAAACTTTCAAAGATTATCAATCCAGTTTTGAAAAAGAGAAGAAAAATCAGTGATAACTAAAAATAGTTGAAAAAGAAAAGTACATGGTTTTTGAAAATCATTGACCTTTTGTGTTTAGATGATGTATATTAAAAATTTTGAGGAGCTCTGATCCCGCATCAAACTCAGAACTGAACAATCGAAAATTGAAAGTTTACCTATTGAGTTAACTGATTGTGAGAAGCTAAACATGGGGTTTTAAATGAGAGGTTTTCAAATAGCCGTGTTCCAGCTTCAAACTTTGATTTCAAAATTGGAAAATTAGAAACTTACCTGTTGAGCTATTTGGGCTGAAAAACACGGGGCATCTGACATCAAACCAATGATAATATTGGTCTTTGTCGGAGAATAATTTTGAATAGGACCGTTATTACAAACAAAAATTAGAAAAGTTCAATAGGGTCTCTGAAACACACAGTGGTCAATGATAAAACAACCAAGATATTTGTGTTTCTATTTTTTTCGAAACCAGTTTCCCACCAATATAAATTTATCAGTTGTACTTTTATTTATAGAAACACTGCGTCTTCTTCTTCCCCAAACCTTGTAGTATCCCAGATATAAATAGAATGATGTTGTTGAAAAATGCCTGATATTATTCTATTATATATTTCATCTGGAGTTTGTCTAATCTGTGCTCCTCTAAATACTTCAGCTATCAGCAATTTTATCAAAGTTCCACTGGCAGCGAAAAAAACACGTGTCGTTCATATTTCTGCTGACCTGACAGTCACCAAAAATGCTGTGTTCTTTGTTTTGCCAAATAACTTTCTCTGTCTTATTTCCTATTTAGTGTTGTCCTCGAGAATTACACGTAGGTAGGTAGGTATTTTAAGACAAGGAAAAAACTTTTTAAGAAATACGACTTTGACAAAAAGAATTTGCCCGTTTTTGTATCAGAAGCAGACAGTTTTTTGGTTGTAATAATTTAGAGAAGACTTGGAACGGGAAAGAAATTGATTTGAACTTTTGAATTTCGATTTGAAACTTGACATCACTTTCAGCTGTTGTTACGTTTCAGCTCAAAAGTGGGTCATTAGAAAAAGCAGGTGTAGATCAAACTATTTCAAGAATTGACGAATTTTTGCGTGGAAGAAAAACAGCATGTGAAAATGTGTATTCTCAACAAAAAAAAACAGCCCACATTTTATTTCACACGCTGTCTTTCAAAAAGTTGTCTTTGTCGTATTTTGGAATTTTCAATATTTTCTAGCTATCATTTCCGGAGCTCTCAATCTAGCTCAATTTCATGCTTGAAAGCTTCAGCTCACTTCATTTCATATCAATTTCAAATCACAAAACTTTTTTCTCTTGATGTCATTTTTCATAATGCTGCCAAACGACGCGCAAAAAACTTGATTAGTGCTTTTTGACGACAACATTTGCAGAACACGAAAAAGCAGGTGCAGAACTCTTTTTTTTTGATAAATAAACTCTGTACACACAAAAATCGCACTTTTTTGGCATTTTGTCGAGGTGGAAAGGACATTTTACGTATTGGGAAATAGAAATCAGATTTTGGTATTTCCGCTTTTCAGAATCAGGAACCAAATAACTTTCTTCAAAAGGTTATCCAAAGGGTTGAAACAATACATTTTGAGCCAAGTCCATTCGAATTTGTCTCCAACAAATCTGGAAGATTTTCTAGTTTTCAAGATTTGTTTACTTTTTTCGAATCTAGTTCAGTTTTCGAACAGGAAATGTCGTAAATCGGAAGGAAATTGTAACATTTACAAAATTAAAAACGTGTATTTATTTATGATGTGTTGTTTTTGTTTTTGATTCGAACTAGTTGACTCGAATTTTCTATAGTTCATCAAATTTGACTAGAAAGTACACAGTTTTTTAGACACAAATTCTTCGAATTCTGTGTTGTTTCTAGTGAATAGCAATATTGGCTAAATTGAAGTTCAATCATCGAACATCTAATTGTAAGAATTAGATGTAGCTTGTGATTTATCTTAACTCAAAAAGCGATTTTGAATTCTCAAAATATTTTCCATGAGAAAAACTGTCGAGGAAAACTGAGAGCCTTTACACAAAAACCAAAAATGTTGCGGTTTCTGAAATCACAACATTTCCTTCCGGTGAAGTTAATCTTCAATATATCCAATTCCACCGGAAACACCTTCGCAACAAATCATCGAGAATCAAATATGTTTTGACCAAATGAAAAAAGAAATGTTCAATTTTCTGCTGGACAATTGGATAGATAAGAGAACATGGGAAAATAGATTATAGTTGGTACAAAGTAACAAGAAAACAACGTGGAGACGAAGGAATTCGTGGGTAGAGTATCAAGGGTACACAAAACATTGACCCGATGTGGAAATGGAAGATCTTTGGAAAAGTTGAATATTTGGGTTGGAACAAGGAAAAAATTCTAGAGAATCTTAAAAACGCTGAGTAAGAAATTCATGGAAAATTGGGAAAATTCTGAAACCAAAAATCTAGAAGCTCCCAGATTTGAAAAACAAATCTAAAAAGTTTTGCACGATTCTAGAAATAATTCCAGCCGGGGAATTCCATCTGGAATTTGAAATAGAAAGCATTCACAAACTTCATACGTTTCAAAACGTTTTTCTAGATCAGAAAGTGCCACTCTGAACGTCTGCAGATTCTGTAACTTTTCTTACAAAATACCAACAAAAAAACAATGTTAAAATGAAATGTTTTCATTTAGTCAAGTTTTAAACGAAACCCGCAAAATTCAAAAAAAAAATAAGTTAATAACGAGATCGAAATAATGAGACCAAAATAGAAAAAAAATAGAGATCAGCAATAGAAATCGATTAACCCATAAGTAAAATATAAGTTAAGTTAACACACAAAAAAGGATATGATTTGAACTGGAAACTGGGGGAATAATGGAAAAAGAGAAGATAAAACTATGCCAATTGCTGCATTGATACTGATACGGTTGCTTGTAAAGCCGTTGCTTGTACCCGTAGATTTTTAAAAAGGTCGGTGATTGAATTTGTGCGACTTGATGAAGATGATTTACGGGAAAGATTTTGAACTTGAAGAACTGGCGAGGTGAATGCTCTTTTAAGTGGTGGTGGTTGAAATTGACGAGCAGATGTGGAAAATGAAAATGGGCGCACTGAAAAATAGAAAAAATTAAAATACGTTTCAAAAAAATGAAAAAAATTTAATTACCTGAAGGAGTAGTTTGCGCTTCTGAAATAGCTTGAATGACTTCTCGTTCGGCTTTTCGTTGTAAAACCATAACACCAGGAGTCCGTGATGGAACTGATTTCATTGCTTCGAGACGATCGATTGGAATTTCGAATATCATTTTGTTGTATAGTAGTGGAAGTTGAAGTTAGTGTAAAAAAGCGAAAATTTTTTATTATCACTGAAAAAAAATTCGTTTCTCTTTTATATAACACACACAATTTTCGGCCACGCCCATCGAAGAGGCGGAGACTCGCTTTTTTCGTTTTGCGTTTTTTTTCTGCTTGGATTTGAGAAAATGAGGGTGAGGGTGGGGAGGGGCGGAGCCAAGAGGGTTCACGTAGGTGGAATAATAATAAATCACGTGAGAAAAGAAACTGTTATGAAAGATGTTCTGGGAAATTCGAAGAAAAGATGATTCATAGGTTTTTGAAAATGGAAAGAGAGAATTAGATAAACAGTGAGAAAAATGTGATCTTCCAAAAATGATTTCGAAAGTTCTAGACGTTTAGAAATAGTGTCAATCCAAAAAATATGAACCGAGATATTATTTTTCGAGAGGATTCTGGAGCTCCAAATTGAAAAAAAAATTATATTGATAGCTTAGATTTAGATGCCAAAGAAAAACTATACTTGAAATTCTAAGAGCCGATGTTCTCTCAAATTTCTAGAATTTTCTAGAAAAATTGGGAGATCTGAGGTTCTGAAGATCAGGAATCTATTATGAAGCCTATCCTTTTTTTCTTTAAAGACACATCAGCCACTGGAAAAAACAGATTTCCCGCATTTATTTTCAAATGACAAAAACAGCATGTGCGCTCTATTGCTTCGTTGTGTGCAAACACTTTCGAAAATCCCGTCGGCTGAGCGATTTCAAAAACAATTATTTTGTTTTTTTCCCTTTTGCCAGACTCAAAATTTTTTTCTTGATTTTTATGAATTCCGATTACTTGAAAGGTGTTATGAAAGAATAACAAACTCATTTTCTGTTCATTTCTAGTGGATTGTGTGTCTTTAAAATTTGAATTTTGAAAAGGCAGTGACCTCACAATGTTCGAATAAAGCTGACACATCATCTTTAGCTAATTGCCACCCTCTTTTCAAAAAATTGGATTATTTGTCATTTTTTGTCTCCTTCATCTTTTTTTTGCTCATCTATGGATTTTCCCAATTTCCGCTTGAACCTTCCATGTTCAATTTTGAAAATGAATTGAAGTTGGAGTTTGCTCCAGCTCAAAAAGTTCACGGCAAATCTCAAGTTACACAACTTTTTTTTCAAAAAAATGTTGCCAAAAATTTTGGATTAAACATTTGTGGGTCTAACAAAAATGACTCAAAATGTGTTCCTGATGTTGATATGGATGGAAATTTGGCGAACTTCTAGGGTTGTGTAATGCTTTGCGCGCTGTCGGGCGCGGTTTTTGAATCAAACAAAAATTTTGAACCGGGTTAGAGAATTTGTGGAATTGTTGGAATTTTGGGTAAAAATCGAAAACGAGATAGCCGAACTCTGATCTAGCGATAATTGCTAGCTACCTAACAATTAGCTCTCTCTCTTTTTTTTTCATTTCGAAATAAAAAATGCTATGTTCCGGCTTCAAAGAAGTCTACTTTAGCCTTAGCTTTTAATTATCACTTTTGAAATATCAACAGAGAACAAGTTGGTTGTTCATAGCTTCCTTGAAGTGGCAGGTGAACATTTTTGAAAACTGGAAACATAACCTGACAAAAGTGAAGTTAAGTTTCAAAGAGATCAAAGTGAGGGTGGAAAGAATGATCAAGTTACACAAAACAAAACAAAACTAGAAAAAGTTTCGAGAAAATTGAAAAATTGTTTTTATTGTCATTGTTATTGTTGTTGTTATTTAGTTTATCATCATTTCCGATTGACATTTTACACGTGACGCGTTTCAATTTTTCAACGCCAAGAAAAATTGTCATTGGCTAAACGAACGTTTGCTCGTATCTTTCACGCAAAATGATGTCATATCTCTTTTATCTTTTTTTTTTTGCTTCGTTGTTGTGACTTTGTGTTTCGAGATCAGAAAGTCACGTGGTTCAGATCAAAAGGTTCTCTGGAGTAAACACAAATGAACGTTTATAGTTTTAGTTTTTGAATGAGAATTGAAACAGAAAGAGATAGATTTGATAAATAATTGGGGTTTTCCGTTAGGAAACGAAAAAAAAAGAAAGGAAGTTACGAGTGAGGGTGGAAGAGGAACTTGGAGTTCGCATTATAATGGAATATTTGGAGCGTACTTTAAACTTTTTTGGGGGAAAATGAACTTTGTCAGAATAATTTTTTTGAAATCTCAACTGAGACTTCTGGAACTTGGGCTGAAGCTTTTTCTTAATTTTCAGCTCGAGTGTTTCTGAATTTTGAATGAAAATTAAAGCTTTTCATTCAAAATATTAGCTGAAGCTCATTTTTGGTCCAAACATTTAATGTTTTTAGAGTAATTAAGAGCAATTATTGAAGTTTGGGAGAAACTTGAACTTTGAATTACATTTCAGATTTTTGAACATTGATTTGTTTTGAGAGCAACTCTGTTTCTTGAAAAAGAGTTCATAAAACGTAAGAAAAACAAGTTTTTGTGTACATCGGATTATTTTATCAAAAAATCTGTGCTCTCTAAATTCTTGATGATATTTATTTTGTAAATAATTTTGTTAGATCTCAGAAATCAAGGTAACAAACCATTAATTAATTATGGGGCAATGTCTTTTAAAGAAATATTACCTCGAACTTTTTGCTGAAATTCTAGATTATCTTCAGCTTAACCCACAATTTCCTAGCTTATGACATCCCAATAAAAAAACTTGGAAAGATTTGACTACTACTGAACTGCACAAATTGAAAATTCTTGGTATTTCGTGACACCTAAGCAGCTTTCTCGTTTTATTTGGCAAAAATAAGAATTTTCGAGGAGATTTCTTATTTCGTTGTGATCTGCTTCGGATCCGATTTGCAAAAAAAAAAGGTTGACAAGGGAAAGTTTAAGTTTAAGAAAATTTAGAACTTGGGTTATATTGGAAGAAAAGAGAAAATGACCAAGTCCGCCTGATTAAACTATATTTGCAATATTTTTGAATTGTGCCAATATACTTTTGGTTTATTTGGGAGTAACACAATCAAAAAGAAGTCGCGCCAAGTTACCCACCGATTTTTGGCATTTTCTTTAATGATTAGTGAAGCACATTTATGAATCCGACCCCAGATCTATTTTAAGGTGATAAATTCAGAATATGGAAACTGTTTTCAGAATTCCAGGCCTACTGAGATTTAATAATAGTCGACCAATTTTTGAACCATTCAGAAGTATTTTCAAAAACATGACATGACCCGATTTTTTCTCGGTGGTACAAGTTTCACTGAAAATGCGATCATTATATTCCCATTCAAAAATTCTGAAGTTTTGTTCCAGTTCAGAATTTTCCAAAACTTTACACTGATTTGATTTAATTCATCAAAAATCGAGCGTAGTTGTTTTTGGAGTTTTGAATTGTAAAAGAGCAAAAAACAATAGAGGATTTGAGTCACAATAACTATAAGGGAACATTTTAAATGATCATTCATCATATTTTCCGATTGAAAACATTAGTATTTTGAAAAAAGTTCATGAAAACGAAACACATTTTTAGTCGTTCTTATCAAATTAGTATTTTTTGTGTTCCATCACATCAAAATACATTCAAAAAATCACAAAGTTTGTAGTCGCACCGTAAGAACTCGTACATTTTTTCTGTTTGTCGAATTATTCACTCAGAGAAAAAGACTAAAAACGAGGCCAAATTGAATAATTTATCAGCTAATTTATCCAAAAATCATCATTTTCTACTTTTTTTCCGATTTTGTCATGTCTCAAAATTTCGAAAACTTTTTGAGATCTAGATACAAATTGAAATAGCATTAGCTATAAAAAACTAGAGAAATATTGTAGCGTTTATTAGATATAATCTGAGGGTACTGTAGATATAATATTTTGTGGTTCTTTGGTTGACAAGAAAAATAAGACCAAAAAACGAGGTATACGGTAGGAAGATATGGGTTTTTTGTTGAGGAAATCCGAGGATTAGATAATAAAAATAATTATTATTCAAATCCAGATCATTTTCGAGTCGGATTGGATTATTGAAAAAGGAACTGGAAAAAATATGCGATGTTTTTCACGTTTTTTTGTTGAAATGATGTTTTTTGAAAAGTTATTTTTGAAACAGATAATGGGAGGATTAAATTTCAAAATTTTGTGATTTTTGAGAAAAAAATAAAAGCTTTGAAATATGGAACAGGAACAGTATATGTTTTTAAAGTGAATATGAATTTAAGCTTGGAAGTCTTCAAAAAAGGTTGATAATATACATACTTTGAATTTTTGAGAAAATTTAAAAATATAAAATCAGTTTATAGGTTTTGAACAACTAGAACATTTTCAGTTTCAATTAATTCTTCATACATCTAGCTGCTGAAAAATCCAAGTTTCTAAAATCTCAGAAAAAAATTTTTAGCTTAAAAACTCGGAATTTTTATGATCTTTTTGAATTTCACAAAATACGAAAATCAAAAACCAATACTCATCTTCGATCTGAAAAATTTGTATCAAAGCACTTTTTTCTTTCTATCTAGACTTTTTGTATCAAAAATACCTAGTACATACACCATATTTTGAACCATACAAATGGTTGACTGAAACCAAGTCCGCATAAAATTCACGAAAGCAAAAACCGCATTTTTTATGTGATCACTTTTTGCTTTTTCATGTTTCGTCAAACTTGAATCAGTTAGTCAGTCAAAGTACAAACTTTTATCAAAAATTAAATTTTTTGGGCATCACATTTTTTGCTAATGAAAAAAGCCCAAGTTTGACAAAGTACAAAAGTAATATTGTTTTTAGCACTTTCTGAATTAATAAAATATATACGATTGCACTTTAATGGAATGCAAAAAAAAAAGAAATAAGTCAAATCTAGCTCAAATCAATTCTACAAGTGCAAAGTCTGGAAAATACATTCGTGTTTTTTTCTGATAAGATAAATGATTGGAACGGAATTTGATTATTTTTGGTTTTACAGCAAGGGGACAACTTTTGGCCTAATTCCAAAAATGTGATTTTTGTATATATTTTTGGAGAAAAATCTTTTCATTGTTATTTTTTCTATTGAATTGGATAATAAATATTTGGTTATTTATATAATCCAATGTTTTGAATTTCAAGAATGATGTGTGTTTTTGATATTTGAAAAAGTTATGATTTTTGTGCCGAACAGGGGTTCAGACAATTTAAGATCTTTGTTCACGATTTTGTTTACTTGAATTGGTTGGTTGAAAATACAAATCTGTGAACTTTTAAAATGTATTTTCCTGAACTTCTCGGAATTTTAATCAGCCCGGATTTCAGAAAACAATAACAAGTCGCTTGTTCAATGAACCCAAACGTTTGTCTAAATTTTTTTGCAAAAGGGATCTTATCAGTGTAGTAAAACTTGATTAATTAATTGCAAAGTTCACCCTATAAAAGATTAGAAATGATGTTTTTCTTTGAGCAAGCGAACTTATTTTTGAAAAAAATCTTTGATCGAGTTAATTAGGCGAGATAATTGACAATCCCAGAAGAATTTGCAGAGAAAAACAAAACCATCGGATTTTTGGGTGATATCAGGGTAAAGAAAACTAGAAAATCAAACATCTTATAATTTTTCAGAAGATTTTATCTTGAAACAGATTAGACAAGAATTATTTTTGTTTTCTTCTGGTTTTGAGTAATCATAATGTTCGACCAGACCGATCAAATGTTCTCAAATTTTTTGATGGTGTACTTGAAATCTTTTTTTTTTTTTTTCGAAAAGTCCATTGAAAAATAGGATAAGACCTTTCTCGACAAAAATTTTAAAATAGCGCATTTTCGCACATTGAAGCTTCAAGTTTTATCTGGGATTTTTGAAGGACAATCGGATGAAAAGTACCAAATGGGAAAATGAATGAGACAAAATAACAATGAAGTTTTAGGGGATAGAATTTGGATTTCTAATTTTTATTTTCCACCTACAGAACAAAGAGGCTAACAAAAATTTGTAAATTTATGACAACGACTGAAAGTTGTTGATCTTTTAAATTAATGGAGTCAATTCCAGAAACATTTTGCTTTAAAAACAGTGTGTGAAAACAGGAGCGCACAGAGACAGAAGCAACAAGTGCGCTCTAGCGAACTGCCAGGAAAAAAATAATTTTCGATTTGCAAATCATGATTTTTCTTTTTTGTTGCGACTTTACAATTAGGCTTTTAATCAGCGAGAAATTTGTGAATTTTCAGATTATCGAAGTGAACAATCGACGGCGAATGGAAACTGGGATGCGAAGGATGCAAAAGACTACGAGAAATTCAAAAATACCGTGAGTAAAAGAATACTGATGTAATTTTCGGCTAAAAAAATTCAAATTTTTAAGATTCTTCTGGAAACTTCGAAGCGGAAATGGCAAAATATTCATGGAGCAAAAATAGAAGGTCGGTTATTTGTTTTCAAAAATCAGCAAATTTATTGTACTAAAACAAAATATGTGTAATCTAAAAATATACTAATTATAAGTTTAATTATCGATTGGGGTGACTACTTGAACACTTTTAAACGCGTGATTCTGAAAATTGGAATTGTTTTTGAATCTGTGAATTGAGTTGACACTTGAGATTCCCATGTTTCAAAAGTCTTAATCTAGTATTAGACTACTTTTTCTCAGCTCTTGTACGCTTTTGTCTGAAATTTACGACGTCGCGGGTTTTTTGAGTTTTGTACTGTCGCTGAATTTTTGATGAGAAATCGCTGAATTTTTGTTGAGAATAAGCCGAGTGTTATAATTATCCAGAAGTGTGTCTGATCATCGTTTTTCTCGCTAAAATTATCCTAAAATCCAACTAATACAAAAAACATGTCAAAATTCGAAAACGTCAAAAAATCCGAATTCGTGTGTCATAATTCCAACTAGATTATCTTCTTATATTTTTTTTTGTACTTTGTTTGGATTTCAACATGTTTCTTATTATTAGAGTACACATATTTTGTTATTTTTTTTCGAAAAGGGAAGTGTATTGTGAATTGAATACACGTTGATTATGTTTACACCTCCACCACCTTCTTCTTCTTTTATTTTTGAATGAATGAATGGATAGATGCCAGAAAAAATGAATGGAGATGATGAGTAATTGTGAATTATAAACTTGAGAACTTTTGATAACTTGATAAAGTCTAGGGAGACTCAAATTCTTGCTGAGAAAATTTCTCTGATAATAATAAAAGTACATTTGAAATGTTTTTGAGAATCGAGAAAATTATAATGATAATAATTATTTTTCCAATTTTTCAAATTCTTGAGGGATTCCAATTGGAATAATTTGTGCGCCAATCGGATTCTGACAACGCATCTTTTAAATCCACAGCTGGAATTATAACATCTAAAATTAGCGTGTTGATTGGTTTTTGATTGTTCTGACACGGCGTGTTTTTCTTGATATTCAAATATTCATTTCAATGATCAGAACACAAAATCGTACTTGTTCAAATTCACAAAGAAGGTGTAAGAGGATTTTTTGGCAAATTCAGGTGGACAAATTATGTTAATTTTGAAGGAGAGACGTTTTTAGGGGCAACAAGCATTAGGAGGGGTTCGGGCTGTAAAAGAAAAATGTATTTGCCACTTTGGAAAATTATTTTGAATTTTATCTTAAATTGATAAAGTCCCTAAAATGATTTTTAAAGTTCGTAGAAGTTTTACTTTTTTGATTTTTGACATTAAGAAAATATGCCAAAAGTAATGTCATCATAATAACAGAATTCCTCAAACCTCAAATTGAGAACTTTAGACATTCTCGAAAAATCAACGATCATGTTGATCATCTCGAAAAATATTTAACCAAGTGAGGGTGTTTTCGAGAGGATTTAAAAATATTATCTCTAGGTTTTCTGAAAAAAATCGAAGATCTTTTCTTCTTATCGCCAGCAATGGAAACATCATTCAATTTAACAAGTTAAAAAACCAATGACCAAAAAAACATGTCAACAAGTACACTGCTGTTTATGTTTATGTTAACTTGCAAAAATCATTTATTCAATAACAAAACACAACACAAAACATGTGATTTTTGGTAGTCATTATTTTTGGCTTCCAAGATTTTTGAGATTTTATGGGTTTTCTTTAAAGGGACCTTCTTATCAAAGTACGAACAAGCCACAGAATCGAATTAATTTTTTATTGTTTGTCAAACGCCCCCGCATTTTTCCCATGACAATTTTCAAAAAAAAAATTAGGGACTTTCAAAACGTCTTTATTAATTAATTAACTCATAGATAAATAGAAATTATGAATAAAATCACAGTGGCAGATAAATAAATGAATCGAGAAACAGAAGATGAGATGATTTGAAGTGGTCCTTCGGGATAAATCGAACTGACTTGAAGAATTTTAGATGTTCCAAAACTGTAGGGTTTTGGTACAGTTGATGGAATCGGCATTGTATTACAATAATTACCATTACAAGTGCAAATGACATAATCGATTGGGATGTTGTTTTGAAATGCGGGAAGAGATTGAACCATATAACAACCTTGAGATCTGAGTTCAGCATAGCCACGTAGATTGTAGCGGAGAAGTTGCTCGAAACAACCGCGAGCAGCAAATGTTGTGTCTGAAAAATGATTTTTATTGTAGCTGAAGATAGTATTTCCCGTTTGGTCTTCTGACTATGATCTCTCTTTTCAGAAAGCATCCCACTCTGTTTTTTAGTTAGAATAAGTCATGTACTCGAGTGCTATCTACTTACTGGGTAAATTTGGAAACAGCGTCACACACATTGAATCTTTTGCGCAAATTTGTGCGTCCATTTGATCAAGTCGATCCAGGTTGAGTTCTTTGCTGGAAAATTGATGCATTTTTGAGGGACACTTCAGAATTTGAGACATTTTTGGAATTGGATTAGATTAGCTTTGTGTCGTCCTTTTTAATAAATTCCTAAAATTAAAAAAAAAAACATTATCTAGAAATTATAGTTCTCATAGATTACCCTCTCTGGAAATCTCAATTTTCTTAGATTCTTAATATTGATTGGAAGTTTTTTCTTCAAAAATTAATCTCATAAACTCAGCAATAAAAAACTAACATTTTTTACACTTTACTCTTAAACTTCACCTACCTGCAATTTGGCGTAGTTACACCATGGGGCCTTAGAAAAACATCAGTCTGCGTTGCAAATTGCCTTCGAACAGCTGCACCATATTGTGTATCCGGTGAAATACAAGTTATACAATTGATAGCTAAAACATTGCGAGCAAAAAATAATTGAACCAAAAATAATGCGAAACTCGAAAATTTCATAATCTCATCCGCGAACCTACAAAGTTATGAGTGAAATATGAGTGATCCTTTTAGGTACATAAATAATTAGTAAAGTAGACCTATTATAACATGGGGTAAGGTAGAAAAAGGTTATAATTAGGAGCCGATTGGGAAAGGGGCCTAATGTATTTACATTTATGATGAATTGGTCAGTCATCCAGAAAATGAATCGAAATTGAAACCAAAATAAGTACATAAACATAAGTATAAAAACATGAAATGTGAATAAAAAGAAAAAGGAACATTTTTGACAAATGTGACAGGAAAAATAACATTTCTCCTAGGGGACAACGGCAAAAAAGTTGGACTGAAATTTTTGGAGAATGTTGGATTTTTGAGCTTCAACGTTTTGGAATCTTTTTCAATTGTTTTCCGCCAAATACTTAACGAATTTCAAAACACTAACAATTCCAAAATTGGAAAATATCTGAATTTTAAGTTTTAGAACACTGAAAATCGAGATCACATTCGAATTTTTTTTGAACTGTGACGTGGAAAATTTCTTTCATAGTAGGTTCAATTTTGGAATTATGTTAAAAAAAAAAGAAAAAAAAACCTTTGCATTTTTGCAAATAAGACTTCAGCTTTTGAAAGAAATTGTGAAAAAAAGTTTCCAAATTTTCTTGAACAAAGGAAAAAGTTCAAAAAGATGTTGAAGAAGTTCAAACAATTCATCTTCTAATGTTAAACAAATGCATTTTTTGTTTATTTCAAAATGTATGCCTTTTTTCTTTTTTTCGACTCGCTCTTTTTCAACTTTTCCTCCTTCTTCCAAAAAAAAACAAAAACATTATTCAAACCGCCGCCAACACCATTCAATTCATCTGGGAACATTTTCAAAAGAAAGAAAATAGCGAGAAAAGAATAGGGAGAAGCTGTTGAATAACCGGAAAACACAAGCAGACTAAATTATGCTAATTATTTCGAGCATTTGACAAAAAAAGAGGACACCATTGCGTTTGTCACCAAAAATGGTGAACAATGGGAAAATGGGTGGAGAGAATGAAAATATGAAAAAAAAAAAATAGATAATTACAGAGAGGTGACTAATTGGTAATTAGTTTGCTCACCTGAAAAGAGGGCTATTTGTTTTTGTATATGAAAATATGAAGTTTTTATTCATCTGAAAAATGTTTTGCGATTTTTTTAAATAAAAAATATAAAATTTTCAAAGACGGTAGATTTCCTTTTTTTTTGTTGAAAAATCTGGATTTTCATCACGAGAAATACGTTTCAAACTCTTATTGAAAGTGAACATTTTAAAAAGAATTTCGATATTATGAACATTTTTTAGGGAGAAATTTTAATTTCTGACGATTGGGAAAGCCTGGTATATCTAGTGAAACCTGGGAATATTTGGCTAATGTGTCAAAGTCTACAAAAACCTAGTGAGGCCTGAGGAAACCTGGTAAACTAACAAGAAAATTGTAAGATGCACGTCATATTTTTATTCTACACAAAAATTTCCAACAAATAAAAATGTACTCATGTGACCGATGAAAAGTCCAATTCTATTCACTTGAATAAACTCTAGTCTCCATTTTTTTCCTGCAAAAAGATACAAAAAACTTGATTGCCCTAAAACTGCTCTAATTTCAGACAAACGAAAAAAAAAACTAAATTGCTGTGCATTTTCATTTGAAAAACATGTGTGTTCGTTCCATTTTCATCCAAATGAAAAAAAAACATATAAAAAATAATAGATAGCTTCTTTTTTTGCTCGAGACAAAACAAAATGTCATAAAATGTGTCACAAAAAGGAGAAGCGCCGCATTTTTATGACTTTTTATGATTATTCTTCTCATTATTAATTTGGAATTTGAAATATACAATGGATATATTATGTTCTCATTTTTATTCAATTAGAAAAATTTGTATTGTCAAGGGAGCTCGAAAATATTGGGAAAAAAGAAAAATCTTTGGAAAGAAAAAAATTGGTATGTTCATATTTTTGAGGAATTTATGAGCTTCGAGCAAAAAATTTGATGTTTGAGAAGAGATGGAAAAATTTTGAGGATCATAAAAAATTTAATGAAAAAACTTTTCCGGATTTCGCACGATTTTTTGGAATCTAGAGAAAATTGAAATTCGAAATGACAGATTTCATTAAATCTCATTTTTCTGTGAACCAGAAATATTTTTAGTGATAAAATTCAACAAAAAAATTAAAACTAAAAATCTTTATTCATCAAAAAATCTTCAAATATTGTCAAAAATTAGGCAATTTCAATAGCTTCCAAATTGAAATTGGCACGATTTTGAGTGAATTTATGAATGAAATCCAAAGTTGTTGGACAATCCTCAAATCCTCGTTGTTTTTTCTCGTTCTTCAATTTCTCAAATTGAGTTGTCAAATTCTTGATACTTTTGTGGAAGTCCTCATAAATCTTCTTTCTCTTATCATTTTCATGCCAATTTTTTTGAACGGTTTCCAAAACTTGATTGAGTTCTTTTGCTTTTTTCTCAAAGTTTTCGATCTTTTTGTTATAATCTTGTTCGGAAAGTTTACCAGTTTTCTGGTTGATTTCCTTCAAAAATTCTTCCGAAAGTTTGCGGATTTTTTCAAGTTGGTCGTGCTGCAAATTTCAAAAAAAAATGATATTTATTTTTCAATAAAAAAAACTTACAACTTTGGTAACAGTCATTGTTAGTGAATCAAATGAATTTGATATGAAATTCCGAAATTCGAAATTACTTTTATACCCTAAAATTATCAATCAGCCTTTGTTAAGCCGTTTACAAATAAAAAACAAAAAATACGGTTTGTTTTTGTTTTTTTTTCTATTTTTTGGAGTCCAATGATAATTGTTCTTTGCTTTTTTTGTATACAAACAAAAAACATTCTGACTTTATGTTAGTTTTTTGGAAAAACACTTTTGAAAAAAACATGAAATGAACATAGATACGTGTGTTCGATTAAAAAAGACATCCGCCAAAGTTTTTCCGGTCAAACATGATGCTCTCATCTTTTTTTCCTTTTTCAATTTTTTCGAAAAAAAACGAGGAAAAAAATTCATTTTGTTTTCCATAAGAAGAAAGTACTTGTGATGATCATCCGATGTTTTCTTTTCATTTTTCTGCAAATTTTGAATATTTTTGTAAATGCATATTGTCCCTTTAATCGGTGAGTTACACTGGAAACTTTTAGGGAATGATTTTCTTACAATCAATTTTATTTTTTTTATTCTAAAAAATCAGAAACACCAAGTGTTCTAAAAGCTAAAGATTCTCAAAGTATTATAAATTTCCTGAAACGTATTTTCCCCTCTCACTCAACCAGCTTCACCCAAAGCATTTTTTTAGAGAAACAGTCGGTTCAACGTTGCTAATTGCAACTGATGATTATCTAACTGTTGAAGCCGGAGACATTGAAACTTGTGAAATCGAAATAAATTCCAAAAATGGAGAATATCTTCTACTTTCCATAACAAATTTCCTGATGTTTTCACATCGAAGACCGAAAAATGATCGAGAAATTATTGTGAAAACTAAAGACTTGCAATTTATTGTAAATAATCAACCAAAGGTAATTTAAGCAGAAGTGGTTTCAGCTTGAACAACAGTTGTTGGTGCATTAGTTGGTGCAGCAGTTGGTACAACTGTTGAAGTTGTTGGTGCTGGTGTGGAAGGTGTTGTGGTGGTCTCAAGTGTGGTAGAAACTGTAGTGATTGGTTTTTGGCTTGGATCATAACTGCATGCATAAACATGTTTCTCGGATTCATCCAAAGTCATCCAACGACGATTCAAAGTGCTAACACCGACTTGATTGAAACCATTTGGATATCCGAAGTTCCAGAAGTTCCAATGCATTGCACTTCCATCATCCCAATAAAATTTAGAAGTGTTTGAAGCTCGTTGGAGACCAATCCAGAATGCACCATTGTTGACACCAGTTTGAGCGTTGACATACGCTGAAAAAAGGGTTTTCTGCATTTATAAGTTTTGAAGATCTACCGTATGCCAAAAAACACTTACATGCAAGATAGCTTCCTTGATATCCATTATGAAGAACAGCCAATGGTCGATTGTGAATGTTGCAGTTATCCTTGGCTTCGGTATAATTGGCAGGTGTTGTGTAAATTCGATAGCACAAATCGTAGATGAAAATATCGTAGAGATCTGGACAATCCAATTGACTTGCTCCAGAGCAAGTAGCCGCCAAGAATCCCAAGAAGAAAACAGTCAAACGAAACATTGCTTGAAAGCTGAGATGTTGTGATCTGATGATAAAACTCTGACTTTACCAGACATTTATGTACCATCTAATATGTTGTGTTTTGTTGGTTCAAGATGTCTGTTCTATACATCAATGTTCTTATTGAGTTTTGCTCACCCACACACTTAATCACACGAATTTCATGTTGTTTGCCTCTTATCAGTGATGTGTGAAAAATACAACTTGTCTTCTCGTCTGGTTTGATAGATCAGGTCATCTGAAAGTCTGATTTTTCCAGGGTTATCAGGCGTTGCGAACACCGATCACACTTCAGATCCCAATGAATCTCAACTTCAGATCTTTGTTATTGTTTACGGAACCGGTTTCGTGTTTTGACTCGGATAATTTTCGTTGTCCAAGACAGGAATTGTGTGCTAGTGAGTGTAGCTACATAATATGACCGGTTAACAATGAATTTAGAAGAGGCCATTAATACATTTTGAGATCAATAGATTGAGTAGCTTCTCTTATAGAAAAAATTATGTTTTCTCCAGATTGCTCTTCATTCTGCATCCCTTTGTTAACAAAATGTGATGGCCTCGATAGTTGTTCGGAAGATGAATCAAATTGTGTAATTTCTCAGCCTCGATCTCCGCCACATTCGAGTTATCGATATGGCAGAGAAGCTTTATCATCAAGTCAAATCATGCTTATCGGATTTTTTGCATTGAATGGATCTTTTATTGTCTTCTTCTTGATTCTTTCACTTTGCTCGGCTGGAATTTGGTTCGCCAAATGTCCAATTTACAAGAAGAAGAGCAAGGCTTCTCGACACACTTTTATCAGATATTTGAGGTATTTTTAAAAAAAAAATAATTTGGTAATTTATCAATTTCTTTCTAGAGAAGCTATACCTTCTCAACATCAACATCAATCACCTGATGAATCTGAACCCTTAAAAACCATCGATCCCACGACTCTTCCCTCAGCTCGAAAGAAAACTTCTATCTTGAACAGAATAAATTTTCAACCAGCACCCGCTTTAAAAGAGCTTGAACCTGAATTTGAAGATCGAGAGATTGAAGAGCAGAGTGAATCGATTTGCTCTCCACCAGCTCATCAACCTGAAGTTTTTCTACGTCGACAAAGTTTGCCGTTTGGAATTGTGCCACCAAATAATAAACCAAGGCTTGGAATACGAGCAATGTCTGTTCAACATTGAATTTAATATTTATTTTATTGATCTCTTTTTTATGTTTAAAAAAATATTCCATTTTTATTTGCACAAAATGTGGTTTAGTACCGTAGTCAAACTTCTTATTGTTAGGAGCGTTTAATGTTTTTTTTTGATTTTGGAATACCAATTTTTCATGGGACCCGAAATCGGGGTCTTTCATTTTTACTCTGAAAAAAAACTTTTTTTATTGATGACTCAATTTTATTAACATTTAATAATGGGTTAAACCTGTTCAATGAGCACCTCAAAGTTATGCGAACTCTGATACTTTATTTCTCTCAAACTATAATTTTCAAAAGGAGTATAAATTATGAAAACAAAACAAACAAAGTTTCTGAAAAATAAATAACATCTGCTGCAATGTATTTGAAAATTATTAACCTTGAAAAGTTAATTTTTGAGAATTATTATTTTAGCTGAAAATTGTGGGCGATTTTTGTCATTTAGTAATCCTCAATTATTGGTTTCTGTCTAGTTTGAGCATTGCTAGCTTTTTTTTTACTTTTTCTAAATAGATTTTCTTCATTGTTAGTCGCATTTACAAAAATGTGTACAAAAATTAAAGTTTAGAATGGAAGAATATCGTCAATTATATTACAATTCAATGTGCAACCAATCAAAATTTGGATATTTTGATAGTTGGCAATTTCTTGCAACATCTTCACACTCTTTTTCATTTTTCTTGATTCCATTAAATTTTTATGGTAGTTATTGTATTATTTTCAAAACTCCTTCCAAAATGCGAAGAGTCAAATGGGTTATGTTAAATTTGCATATTTGGACTGGATTATTCGAAATTATGATGACAACATTAATCACTCCATACTTTTTCTTTCCATCTATTTGTGGTTTTTCAGTTGGAGTTTTGGCTTTTCTAGGGGTTGATATCAAAGTTCAGATATTTCTGGGACAGATTTGTTGTGGAGGTAATTTTTGAGTAAAAAAAAGTACAGTAATTTGAAAAATTTTAGGATTGTTTTCAAGTCTTTTAATGTTGTTTGAGAATAGACATAACTATTTGGTAACCTCAAAATGGAAAATTCCGAACAATAAATGTCGAATAATTTACTTCTTTTTTGTTTATTTATATGGATTTGGATTTATGTTTCCAGCTTATTTGAATGAACCAAATCAAGTTGAAGCAAAACTAATCATTTTGAAAACAGTTGGTTTTGATGTATTTTTAATGTGTTTGGATTTCTTTTTCAGATGATACCTTGTCCAACTACAGAATTCTTTGATTCACAAGTTTATGTTCTTATTCTCAATACAAAATATGCTGTTTACCCAATAATTCTTTACATTTTTATAACGGCCATACAAACTTTTTTCTTTGTTTTTCATAGTTTTTTCCACTTATTTCATACTTCTTCACAGATGTCAATTCGAACAAAAGAACTTCAAAAAAAATATTTGATTGGTGCTTGTTTACAAGTTGCAATTCCAATCGGAGTTTTGTTAATTCCAATGATTCCATGTATTATTGCAATTTTCTTGAATTATTATAACCAAGCTATGTTCAATATATCTGTTTTATGTATTTCTCTTCATGGAATGTCAGCTACAATTGTTCTTATTTATATAAATGAACCTTATCGAATATTTACAATTCGACTATTTCGAAAGCAAAAAATTGATAATTTAACTTCAATTCATCTCAATTCGCGTTTTCATTCGAAATCAAATGTTGCAAAGTCTACAAGAGGAGTTTTATAAGCTGGTTAAGTTTTTGTGTACATTGAGATCATTTGATCTGTAAAAATATCAGCTGCAAAAATTGAATAAATAAATAGTTGCAGAAGTATGATATTTTATTTTTATGACAATTCTTCTGCCATTCGTCTGATTTTGGTGTACGTAGTATTGCAACAAATTTCATTGTCGAGAAATGATCTTGTCACCTTATTCCTATACCAAGCAAGAGCGCATATTTTATATTATCACTAAAGCCCAAATACCGGGCCTTGTACCCTTGTACCTAGAAAAAATATTTTTTTCAATTTTTCTTCGGGAAGTTCACCAAAATAAATTTCACCACAAGAGTGCTGGGCACAGTACTGTTTTTCTCTGCTTCTAGAAATTTTCCAGAGTAGTAAAAGTTACATCGATTCATAAAAGAAGTTTATTCATTTTTCTTGGATGTGCATAAATCAGAAAGTTTCGCGGCGCAGAAAGTGTAATTTACCTCGGAACATTTTTGAAAGATTTAGAAACTTTTTTTTTGATATACTAGAAGAAAATGGATTTGAAAAATTTGAGGTCTAATTGTAACGATTTGGAGTAGTAGAATTTTTTTGAATTGAAAGCAACAATGTATTTTTTTCTACATAGGCCTTAAGGCCCGGTATTTGGGCTTTAGTGATAATAATAAATATGCGCTGATCTTCAACAAGTTTAGAATTTCCATTCACGTATAGATTTTATGTTTTTGCCCATTATCCATGGAAGAACGACAAAAATGAAAAAATATTTTTAAAAATTCGAATTTTCATTCAGGTTTAGATGTCATTTTTTTGGTTGATTCACAAAATTCGGAGACCCTTCGAATTTTTTTGGTTGATTCACAAAATTCGGAGACCCTTCGAATTTTTTTGGTTGATTCACAAAATTCGGAGACCCTTCGAATTTTTTTGGTTGATTCACAAAATTCGGAGACCCTTCGAATTTTTTGGTTGATTCACAAAATTCGGAGACCCTTCGAATTTTTTGGTTGATTCACAAAATTCGGAGACCCTTCGAATTTTTTTGGTTCAATCACAAAATTCGGAGACCCTTCGAATTTTTTTTTGGTTCAATCACAAAATTCGGAGACCCTTCGAATTTTTTGGTTCAATCACAAAATTCGGAGACCCTTCGAATTTTTTTGGTTCAATCACAAAATTCGGAGACCCTTCGAATTTTTTTGGTTCAATTCACAAAATTCGGAGACCCTTCGAATTTTTTGGTTCAATCACAAAATTCGGAGACCCTTCGAATTTTTTTGGTTCAATTCACAAAATTCGGAGACCCTTCGAATTTTTTGGTTCAATCACAAAATTCGGAGACCCTTCGAATTTTTTGGTTCAATCACAAAATTCGGAGACCCTTCGAATTTTTTTGGTTCAATCACAAAATTCGGAGACCCTTCGAATTTTTTTGGTTCAATCACAAAATTCGGAGACCCTTCGAATTTTTTGGTTCAATCACAAAATTCGGAGACCCTTCGAATTTTTTGGTTCAATCACAAAATTCGGAGACCCTTCGAATTTTTTTGGTTGATTCACAAAATTCGGAGACCCTTCGAATTTTTTTGGTTGATTCACAAAATTCGGAGACCCTTCGAATTTTTTTGGTTCAATCACAAAATTCGGAGACCCTTCGAATTTTTTTGGTTCAATCACAAAATTCGGAGACCCTTCGAATTTTTTGGTTCAATCACAAAATTCGGAGACCCTTCGAATTTTTTTGGTTCAATCACAAAATTCGGAGACCCTTCGAATTTTTTTGGTTCAATCACAAAATTCGGAGACCCTTCGAATTTTTTGGTTCAATCACAAAATTCGGAGACCCTTCGAATTTTTTGGTTGATTCACAAAATTCGGAGACCCTTCGAATTTTTTTGGTTGATTCACAAAATTCGGAGACCCTTCGAATTTTTTGGTTGATTCACAAAATTCGGAGACACTTCGAATTTTTTTGGTTCAATCACAAAATTCGGAGACCCTTCGAATTTTTTTGGTTCAATCACAAAATTCGGAGACCCTTCGAATTTTTTTGGTTCAATCACAAAATTCGGAGACCCTTCGAATTTTTTTTGGTTCAATCACAAAATTCGGAGACCCTTCGAATTTTTTGGTTCAATCACAAAATTCGGAGACCCTTCGAATTTTTTTGGTTCAATCACAAAATTCGGAGACCCTTCGAATTTTTTGGTTGATTCACAAAATTCGGAGACCCTTCGAATTTTTTTGGTTGATTCACAAAATTCGGAGACCCTTCGAATTTTTTTTTGGTTCAATCACAAAATTCGGAGACCCTTCGAATTTTTTTGGTTCAATCACAAAATTCGGAGACCCTTCGAATTTTTTTGGTTCAATCACAAAATTCGGAGACCCTTCGAATTTTTTGGTTCAATCACAAAATTCGGAGACCCTTCGAATTTTTTTGGTTCAATCACAAAATTCGGAGACCCTTCGAATTTTTTTGGTTGATTCACAAAATTCGGAGACCCTTCGAATTTTTTTGGTTGATTCACAAAATTCGGAGACCCTTCGAATTCTTTTGGTTGATTCACAAAATTCGGAGACCCTTCGAATTTTTTTGGTTCAATCACAAAATTCGGAGACCCTTCGAATTTTTTGGTTGATTCACAAAATTCGGAGACCCTTCGAATTTTTTTGGTTGATTCACAAAATTCGGAGACCCTTCGAATTTTTTGGTTCAATCACAAAATTCGGAGACCCTTCGAATTTTTTGGTTCAATCACAAAATTCGGAGACCCTTCGAATTTTTTTGGTTCAATCACAAAATTCGGAGACCCTTCGAATTTTTTTGGTTCAATCACAAAATTCGGAGACCCTTCGAATTTTTTGGTTCAATCACAAAATTCGGAGACCCTTCGAATTTTTTTGGTTCAATCACAAAATTCGGAGACCCTTCGAATTTTTTGGTTCAATCACAAAATTCGGAGACCCTTCGAATTTTTTGGTTGATTCACAAAATTCGGAGACCCTTCGAATTTTTTGGTTGATTCACAAAATTCGGAGACCCTTCGAATTTTTTTGGTTGATTCACAAAATTCGGAGACCCTTCGAATTTTTTGGTTGATTCACAAAATTCGGAGACCCTTCGAATTTTTTTGGTTGATTCACAAAATTCGGAGACCCTTCGAATTTTTTTGGTTGATTCACAAAATTCGGAGACCCTTCGAATTTTTTTGGTTGATTCACAAAATTCGGAGACCCTTAGAATTTTTTTGGTTGATTCACAAAATTCGGAGACCCTTCGAATTTTTTTGGTTGATTCACAAAATTCGGAGACCCTTCGAATTTTTTGGTTGATTCACAAAATTCGGAGACCCTTCGAATTTTTTTGGTTGATTCACAAAATTCGGAGACCCTTCGAATTTTTTTGGTTGATTCACAAAATTCGGAGACCCTTCGAATTTTTTTGGTTGATTCACAAAATTCGGAGACCCTTCGAATTTTTTGGTTCAATCACAAAATTCGGAGACCCTTCGAATTTTTTGGTTCAATCACAAAATTCGGAGACCCTTCGAATTTTTTTGGTTCAATCACAAAATTCGGAGACCCTTCGAATTTTTTTGGTTGATTCACAAAATTCGGAGACCCTTCGAATTTTTTTGGTTCAATCACAAAATTCGGAGACCCTTCGAATTTTTTTGGTTCAATCACAAAATTCGGAGACCCTTCGAATTTTTTGGTTCAATCACAAAATTCGGAGACCCTTCGAATTTTTTGGTTGATTCACAAAATTCGGAGACCCTTCGAATTTTTTCGGTTCAATCACAAAATTCGGAGACCCTTCGAATTTTTTTGGTTCAATCACAAAATTCGGAGACCCTTCGAATTTTTTTGGTTCAATCACAAAATTCGGAGACCCTTCGAATTTTTTGGTTCAATCACAAAATTCGGAGACCCTTCGAATTTTTTGGTTCAATCACAAAATTCGGAGACCCTTCGAATTTTTTTGGTTCAATCACAAAATTCGGAGACCCTTCGAATTTTTTTGGTTCAATCACAAAATTCGGAGACCCTTCGAATTTTTTTGGTTCAATCACAAAATTCGGAGACCCTTCGAATTTTTTGGTTGATTCACAAAATTCGGAGACCCTTCGAATTTTTTGGTTGATTCACAAAATTCGGAGACCCTTCGAATTTTTTTGGTTGATTCACAAAATTCGGAGACCCTTCGAATTTTTTTGGTTCAATCACAAAATTCGGAGACCCTTCGAATTTTTTTGGTTCAATCACAAAATTCGGAGACCCTTCGAATTTTTTTGGTTCAATCACAAAATTCGGAGACCCTTCGAATTTTTTGGTTCAATCACAAAATTCGGAGACCCTTCGAATTTTTTGGTTCAATCACAAAATTCGGAGACCCTTCGAATTTTTTGGTTCAATCACAAAATTCGGAGACCCTTCGAATTTTTTTGGTTGATTCACAAAATTCGGAGACCCTTCGAATTTTTTTGGTTGATTCACAAAATTCGGAGACCCTTCGAATTTTTTTGGTTCAATCACAAAATTCGGAGACCCTTCGAATTTTTTGGTTCAATCACAAAATTCGGAGACCCTTCGAATTTTTTTGGTTCAATCACAAAATTCGGAGACCCTTCGAATTTTTTGGTTCAATCACAAAATTCGGAGACCCTTCGAATTTTTTTGGTTCAATCACAAAATTCGGAGACCCTTCGAATTTTTTTGGTTGATTCACAAAATTCGGAGACCCTTCGAATTTTTTTGGTTGATTCACAAAATTCGGAGACCCTTCGAATTTTTTGGTTGATTCACAAAATTCGGAGACCCTTCGAATTTTTTTGGTTCAATCACAAAATTCGGAGACCCTTCGAATTTTTTTGGTTGATTCACAAAATTCGGAGACCCTTCGAATTTTTTGGTTGATTCACAAAATTCGGAGACCCTTCGAATTTTTTTGGTTCAATCACAAAATTCGGAGACCCTTCGAATTTTTTGGTTCAATCACAAAATTCGGAGACCCTTCGAATTTTTTGGTTCAATCACAAAATTCGGAGACCCTTCGAATTTTTTTGGTTCAATCACAAAATTCGGAGACCCTTCGAATTTTTTGGTTCAATCACAAAATTCGGAGACCCTTCGAATTTTTTGGTTCAATCACAAAATTCGGAGACCCTTCGAATTTTTTGGTTCAATCACAAAATTCGGAGACCCTTCGAATTTTTTTGGTTGATTCACAAAATTCGGAGACCCTTCGAATTTTTTGGTTGATTCACAAAATTCGGAGACCCTTCGAATTTTTTGGTTGATTCACAAAATTCGGAGACCCTTCGAATTTTTTTGGTTGATTCACAAAATTCGGAGACCCTTCGAATTTTTTGGTTGATTCACAAAATTCGGAGACCCTTCGAATTTTTTGGTTCAATCACAAAATTCGGAGACCCTTCGAATTTTTTTGGTTCAATCACAAAATTCGGAGACCCTTCGAATTTTTTTGGTTGATTCACAAAATTCGGAGACCCTTAGAATTTTTTTGGTTGATTCACAAAATTCGGAGACCCTTCGAATTTTTTGGTTGATTCACAAAATTCGGAGACCCTTCGAATTTTTTTGGTTGATTCACAAAATTCGGAGACCCTTCGAATTTTTTGGTTGATTCACAAAATTCGGAGACCCTTCGAATTTTTTGGTTGATTCACAAAATTCGGAGACCCTTCGAATTTTTTGGTTGATTCACAAAATTCGGAGACCCTTCGAATTTTTTTGGTTCAATCACAAAATTCGGAGACCCTTCGAATTTTTTGGTTCAATCACAAAATTCGGAGACCCTTCGAATTTTTTGGTTGATTCACAAAATTCGGAGACCCTTCGAATTTTTTTGGTTGATTCACAAAATTCGGAGACCCTTCGAATTTTTTGGTTGATTCACAAAATTCGGAGACCCTTCGAATTTTTTTGGTTGATTCACAAAATTCGGAGACCCTTCGAATTTTTTTGGTTCAATCACAAAATTCGGAGACCCTTCGAATTTTTGGTTGATTCACAAAATTCGGAGACCCTTCGAACTTTTTTGGTTGATTCACAAAATTCGGAGACCCTTCGAATTTTTTTGGTTGATTCACAAAATTCGGAGACCCTTCGAATTTTTTTGGTTGATTCACAAAATTCGGAGACCCTTCGAATTTTTTTGGTTGATTCACAAAATTCGGAGACCCTTCGAATTTTTTGGTTGATTCACAAAAATTCGGAGACCCTTCGAATTTTTTGGTTCAATCACAAAATTCGGAGACCCTTCGAATTTTTGGTTGATTCACAAAATTCGGAGACCCTTCGAACTTTTTTGGTTGATTCACAAAATTCGGAGACCCTTCGAATTTTTTTGGTTGATTCACAAAATTCGGAGACCCTTCGAATTTTTTTGGTTGATTCACAAAATTCGGAGACCCTTCGAATTTTTTTGGTTGATTCACAAAATTCGGAGACCCTTCGAATTTTTTTGGTTGATTCACAAAATTCGGAAGAGGTTGCTACGCATTAAAGACACATAGAAAACTAGAAATGTGTGTTCGTAATCTTCAAAATTTGACCGCGCGCCTTTTTTCAAAGTTGTGTGTTGTTCGTTTGAAAAAAGAAATAAATAAATAAAATGTGGTGGTACGGTACGCTAAGAATGCGCACATGTGCGGCAAATCACGAACATTTGTGCAAACACTAAATTTTGCGTCGGCTGAGCGATTTCAAAAAAGGAAATATCTTTTTTTGACTTTCGCTAAACTCAATATTTTTCAATTTTGTTTATGTACTTCCACTATTTGAAGGATGATAAAAAACATGCAAACAATGATTTTTGAACGATTTCTAGTTTTCTACGTGTCTTTAAAAAGGAGTATAGGGTTATGTCGTTTTCAGGATTATTCTCAAGTTTTTTAATGCTTTTTGAAAATAGACAGAATAACCTGGTAACTTCAAAATGGAAAATTCCAAACAATACATTCCGAATAGTATATTTCTTTTTTATTTATTTTTATGGATTTGCATTTATGATTCCAGCTTATTTGAATGAACCAAATCAAGTTGAAGCAAAACTAATCATTTTGAAAACAGTTGGTTCTTAATTATATGTAATAAAAATGAATTCCTTTCTTCAGATGATACCTTGTCCAACTACAGAATTTTTCGATTCTCCAGTTTATGTTTTGATTCCTGACGAAAGTGTCATGACTTATCCAATTCTTGTATACATTTGCATAATGGCAACACAAATCTTTTATTTTATAATTCATAGTTTCCTCTATTTGTTCCAATCTTCTCCACAAATGTCTATTCGAACAAGAGAACTACAAAAAAAGTTCTTGATTGGTATCTGTATTCAAGTTGCAATTCCGAATGGTATTTTTTTTGGTTCCAGTTGGTACATGTATTGTTGCAATTTTTTTGAATTATTATAACCAAGCTATGTTCAATATTGCTGTTTTATGTTCGAATTTTCATGGAATGTCAGCAACATTTGTTCTAATCTATATAAATGAACCTTATCGGACATTCACAATTCGATTGTTCAAAAAACATCAAATCAATAGATCCGTTTCTGATATTGTTACTTCGCGTTATTTGGGTTGAAATTTTCATGTTCAAATATTAACAGATTTAACATGCTCATGCAAATACTTTGCTTTAAAACGGTCGTCTTTCTACGAGGCCACACATAATTTAATTTGCGATCGGTTATCTTCCAAGGGTTTAAAATTTCGGATTGGAAATACTTGAAAATGTCATATTAATAAACCGTTGAGAAAACACTTAGTGAAGGACTATTAACTTTTAAAATAGAAAAATCCAGCAATATGTGGTTGGCAGGTGTTTTTCCTAAGAAATATGATAAATCTAATTTGCAAAAGTATAAAATGCGTCTAACAATAAATAATAAATGTGTTCAAATAATGAATGTTTGAACATTGTGTATTAAGAATTCTGATTTGTCGAAATTCGAAAATTAAAAACAATAATGTTTGAAAAAAATCATGTCTCGAAAAAACGTACAATTATGAGAGACGCCAGAGAAAAAACAACGACACTCCGTTTTGCCCGCTCTTTAGTGGCCAGTATTTTCGAATTTTTTTCTTTTTTTGGCGTTCTTTTTTCCCCAAAAAAAGTCTATTAAATCTTGACGTTAAGGTTTCAAAAATGGCTAGAAATGCTGAAAAGGCGATGACTGCTTTGGCGAGATGGCGGAGAATGAAAGAAGAAGAGGAACGAGTAAGTTTTTTAAAGGATAATATTTTATGTTCGAAAATAATTAATAAAATTATTCAGGGACCAGTTGCAAGACGACCACATGATGTAAAAGATTGTAAAAAGTTGTCAGACGCAGAAAGATTCCGAAGAGAAATCGTTCGAGATGTTTCGAAGAAAATCGCAGCAATTCAGAATCCGGGACTTGGAGAATTCAAACTTCGCGATTTGAATGACGACATCAATAAATTGATAAAACTGAAACACGCATGGGAAATGCGAATCAAAGAGCTGGGTGGGCAAGATTATCGAAAATTCGTGTCAAAAGAATTGGATGCAACGGGTCGAGAAGTTGGCGGGCAGCGAGGTTACAAATATTTCGGAGCCGCTAAAGATTTGCCAGGAGTGAGGGAGTTATTCGAGAAGAATAGTGATCATGAGGAGATTCGACGAAATCGAGCGGAATTGATGAAAAATATTGATGCACATTATTTTGGATATTTGGATGATGAAGATGGTCGACTTATTCCATTAGAGAAGGCTGTTGAGGAAGCGAATATTGAGAGAATTCAAAAAGAATTTGCAGAAAAGAAAGGAACTGATACAACATCTGGCGAATATGAGAATATTTACAAAGTTGAAGAGGTTAGTTTCATTTTTTCGCAAATTTGAAATGAAACCAGAGACTGGATGAAAAAAATTCGGGCGAGGTTTCGGTCCGATTCAAAGCTTCTTTGAATTTTCTATAAAAGTGTATCGATTTTTATTACAGTATGAAGATGATTTGGAAACACAAGAAACCACAGTTTTGGGAGACGACGGTCGACCGCTGACAATTCGCCACGTTTTAGTCCCAACGCAGGCCGACATCGAAGAAATGTTGCTGGAACAAAAGAAGGCCGAATTGATGGCAAAATATTTGGACTAATTTTTAATTTATTTATTCTTATTTGTTTGGTTGTTTTTATTACACATTGTTCAAAAAATGAAAAATACACAAAATATGGCGATATACAGAAATATTTGGGGAAAATTGAAGGAAAGAAGGGATGAATTGCAGAAATCACGACCAGAACAAAGACACAGCTTTTCACCAGTTGATAAATCGGTACGACAGCCTGCAAAAATAGAAATTTTGAAAAATGAGAATTGGTTTATTTTTGCGTGACCTGATTCGATTCAATGTGGATTTTTTGTTGGAATATGTTTCATTTCAAAAATTTTCAATAGAGAAAATCGACGAAAAAAATTGGTGTGCAGAAAAGTAAGTTTTTTAAAAAATTAGCAAAAAAAATACGGTATGTTTAAAGGAACACTTGAATATTTATTTGTTCGCGGTGAGACCCGAGTGAGCGCGTTTTTAATTTTTGAAAAAAAAAATTTTATTTTGTTCGTTGAGCAAAAATCACTCGGGTGTATATTTTCCGGGGTTATCCAGATTTATGAACTATTTAGTTTCAAAATCAATTTTCAGAACACTCTCCGGACAGTATCGCAGGTATTCGTTGAAACGTTAGGACTTCCTCAGAATAAGAGTGACTTCTCATCTTCTCGTAAGTTATTTTTCAATTTCCTCCAAAAAACCGATAATTTTCTTACCTTCAGGATGATAAGCATGAACCAAACTGTCATGTGGAATACAAGTCATTGCAATCGAAACTCCTTTATTCGGAGTAAATCGCTGAACTCTCAAACAAGCACCACCTTCACAAATATTACAAGTATTCGAATGCATACAATTTGAACCATCCAGACACCAAGTCTCGTCAGATTTTTGGATAAAAATCGCCATAATCACTAGAAAAGAATATTGGAAACATCGAAGATTCATCGGCAACTCATCGATCTGTGAGTATTTTATTTTATTTTAAGCGGGGGGAAAAATTAAAATAAAACTTGGTCATCATATAAAAAAAGTAGAAAATAGTATTCGGAGAGGGAAAAAAAGAAAGAGTTAAAAGAGAATGAATGAATCTATGAATATTATATAGAATATTTCATATTTTGTTCAGCTTTCACAATAAAAAATATTATTTCATACGATCGCAATGAAAATCCGTACGCTTCGATGAATAAAACGTAAAAATATATATTTCTTAATAATTTCAGATATCATATTACTTTTTTTCAAAAATCCTAGCTTTGATCACTAAAAATTTTGAATAAAGCCTAACAATTTATGAATACCTCAATAATCAGCTTCTTTTCAAACATTAATATATAAAAAAAAGTGATGCTAGAAAAAGAAGAGCAAAAAATACTCGCAAAACTCAATACATATTTAATAAATTGGTAGACATGTGTCAAGTTGACAGGATCTACTTAGATCTTGAGAAAGAAAAAATAGGAGCACAATTTATTTGAGAAGAAGAAAGTGAAAAACGATGTGTTAATTGGTTTGGCTTCGAACTTTCAAATAATTGTTACGAACTTTTTCTTACTCGCTTTTTTTTGTTTTTCACTCACTTTCTTTTTTTTTGTTTTTTGAATGAAAAAGATTTTTCAACTCTTGGAAAAGTCTCTTTTTGTTGAAAAGTGAATAATGAAGGTTTCCAATTTCTTCATTTTTAAAAAGAACAAAAAGAGGATGGAATTCATTAGTATTCTTATGAAAGACTAGCATAAGTTGTTTAGTTATTTTTGGGGCAAACATCTGAAAGTGACAGAAAATACGAAAATAATAGTAGACTGACTGACTGCAGAAGAAGCTGAAGAAGAAGAAGAATACATTTCAATTTCCCCTTCATTTTTCCAAAGAGGAAATTTAGAAAGAAAAAGAAGAAGAAGAAAAAGCCGGAAATGAAATGTGACACTTTTTGGGGGCAAGCAGGGAAAAGCCTTTGAACATCGGACCGGGCTGGATTTGGATTGGATTGGATTATTTTCATGGTTGATTGGAGGTATTTTGTGAGCCGGGAAATGGTTTTCATTTTGGAAATCATGTGAATTTTGAACTCACATAGACTGAAGAAAATGGAAATTTTGGGAACTATTAGACAACATTCTCAGACCGCAGTCACTTTATTCTGTGACTTTATTATTTTTAATAACCTGATTTCGTGAAATTAATATATCCAACCGAAAATCTCACATGAAAAAAAAAATGTTTACTCCACAAAATTCCCAAGAACAATTATGCCTGGAACGACTTCATAATGATGAATTGATGTTCAGCGGCAAGTTACACATTTTCGCAACTGACCGCCCATTTTTCCCGCTCCCCGCCAGACAAAAAACTTCAAACCACAAATCAAAATAAAGTGCTCTGCCCTCCCGTTTGCATCCAACAATTTGTTTTTTATAGCTTCATTCATTCATTGAACAATAAGTAGATTGGAGATTTTTTAAAACAAGGTGAAAATTCTCTGCGAGAGAAACCCGTACATATAAAATGACAAAAATGACACACGAAAAAGTTGTTTTAGGCGAGGGTGGCGAAGCGGAGAAGTTTACGTTTGGAGCTCGATCGATTTGAGTCATCTGCAAAATTAGAATAAGTTCAATATAATTTACATGTAATCCAACATTTCCGGAATCCGGATTAATTTTTCAAATTCATAACAGAAAATATTTTTCTGCGTCACACCGGTGTTCGTTCTAACTAGAATGTAGTTTGAAATTCATTTTCATACCTCTTGATATATTGCTTGGTTCCTCATCACTTTTCAGTTCTCTGATTTCTTCTTCGTCAATCGCTTGCTCAGTTCGTATTCTTGCTCTCCGTAAATCTGTTTCCGAAGTCGTCAAAAACAGTTGAGCCGAGCGATTCAGACTCTTTGCAGTTTTCTTGACTTGATTCTGTTCTTTGCGATTTCTTCGCGCTTCGACTTCATCCGGAAGAATCGAGAGTTCGAGAGCTTTTTGAGCTGCCATAGCTGTGGTTAGGGCAACTCCGTTTATCTGAAAATAGATGGCTATTTTTTAAATTTAGCTGAAATCGCTTACTCTTCTTCGTTTTTCAAGTCCAAGCCAATGTTTGATTATTGATCGATATTTTGAGGAGAAAATCAAATAGACGAACATTGAACTAGATGAATTTAGAGAAACCAGGAGATTTGAAATTTCGACTGAAAGATCGAAACTCCAGGATTTGAAAATTCCGAAAAATGTGTCAATCGTATTCATTGTCACGTTATTTGACGGATCCTAAAAATAATGATTCTCTCATACAAATATCTTGTTTCACCTAGAAAAAAAAATAAAACTCACAATAAATTCAACAGTCACATTTCCAACTCGATCTCTTTCTCTTTTTTGAAAATTCACATTCTCATAAATATTGTTACAAAAAGCCAAGCAATTACAACACAGAAATATAGCGACAATTGCGAGAAGCATCAAAGTAACTGAACGATCCCGGAGTGAATTTCCATTGGTTTTCAATAACGATGGAGTTTTTAATGGGCTGAAAATGCTCATTTTGTTGTTGAAGTTTGATTTTCAAATTTAAGCTTACTTGAAATTCAATCTTCCGAATCTGCCGAAAATATCCGAATATTTTGCATTTTTCAACAGCCGGAAATTGTTGATAATCCGTCTGAAATTTGATTATTTCTAAGCTAATCATATATCATTCCACTCTATAAATAATCAGATGAAACTCAAATCCAAGCAATAACACCCTAAAGCAAATACACCCATGGTCAAATAAAGAAACAAAAAGCAAACGGAAGCTCGAAACTTACTTATCCATATCTTTCAAAGTGAAAAAACTAGAATATTTTAGATGATATCAATTTTGAATTTATAACAATATTTAAAAAAAATAAAACTTACGATTGTGTGCTCTTTTTGAGTGAATGAGCATTTCGCATTCGAGTTGATTCTTTGAGAGCAACCACAATTCGACAATTCACAATGATTAGTGTTATGAAAGGAATCTAAACAAGATAAAAACATCAAATGAAAGATCTTATGAACAAGTTAACGGAACTTACCACAAACATGATCAAGGTATATAAAATACATCTTGTTATAATATGATATGTTGCATCCATTTTCATTGGTGTCAACGCGATACTTCGTTGAGTTCGATTGAATTCTGCAGAATAACACCATAAGACATCCAATTCCAGCCAAGTATGAAGATTTATAAGAATACTGAAGACAATTGAGCCGATGATTGCCCATTTGACGGGTTTTCCGGAAACCCAGCGCTTGGCGCGAAATGGATGGCAGACGCCAAGATAACGATGAACTGAGACAAGGACTGTCAAATAGACACCACATGTTTGAGTGGTGAGACCGATTGGGTAGAAATACCTGCAACAACGAATTTATGATCTCAAGGAGAAACATGAACAATTTTAGCTTTTCTATTAACAATTTTGACCCCTTGAACTAATTCAAGTTGTCCAAAGCAATCTTTGGAACAACTATGTCACAATGATCTTCGATCTCGTTTGAAATTCAAGTTTCAAATTACAAAACATTGTTTCATCAGTCAACACGATTCGCAAAAAAACTTCCTAAATTAAATCAAATTCTTATCCATCTCGATCAAAATTGTTCTTTGTTCCATGCAAATGCCCTCCTCAAAAAAAATATTGCATTTTTTCAGCCAGACATTCTAATTATCTAAATCCTCTGAAATCATCTAAGACTTTCAACTGTAAGAATAAATCCTATGAGTTAAAAAACAACTCTGATCTGATCTGCCACTTTTTTCATTTAAAAGCGTCCCTTTCCACATGCAATTCAATTAGCAAGTTCATCAAAACACGTCATTAATTAAGTAAAATAACTCACCACAAAAAAAGTGGATAATAATTATGGAGCAGTGGATTATTGCTCATCGATGCAATTACCGGAAAAATAAGCATAAAGAAATTGCTGACCAATAATATCAAGTCGGATATTGATAAAACCTGTAAATACAAAACACGTGGAAACGAAAGGATTATCCCTTTTTGTTTTGTTTATTATTTTACATCAGAATGACATGTTAATCAAAATGACATTTTAACATGTTTGTATGTCAAACACGTGTAAACAGATTGATTGCCATAGGATTTCTATGGAAAACAATTTTTGACGTATTCAACTCACGAGCAGAAAATGATTGACTAACGAACATCGCATTTCCGGATCACAAAAAACAATAACATTGATGACGTTTGTGATGAAGCCGAAAATTGCAATCGGCATTCCTGAAAAATAGATTTTGCTAACTCTTATAAAAGTACAGTAATCTTTGGACCACCCCTAATTAATTGGATTAAAATTCGAATTCTATCTATTTTTGTCTCTAGTTTAATCCGTTTTTTGTTAAATCTCACCGCCGAAAAGCCTTGATGTTGTTTGAATATCATTGAAGATTGATGGTTCGCATTGTTCCATTTACTGAAAATTTTGAATATAAATAAATATCAAAATATTCGAAACAGGGAAAAGAAGAACAAAAAGACTAGAAAAAACTTCGGTGAAAACATAACACGAAAATATATTATTCTTCCTTCGTCGTGGAAAAGATTACACAGGAAGTTGTTAGTTTAGGAAAAGAAGAGGAATAATAAAAAAGGAGAAGCTGAAGCTGAAAGGAAAAACAAGGAAAAGTAGAGGAGTTCAAAAATTTATAGGGTGAAATGAATGGAAAAATGAGATGGGTGGAAAAATAAGGGAGAACAGTAATTTGGGTTTTTTTGGACTCAGAATTTGACATGAAAATCAGAGGGTTGTTCTATTGTCTTGCTGGGATTTTTGGATTGGATGACGAGGGGTCAAAGAATATTTTGAGGTTTTCTGAATTTCTGACGAAAAACTCGTCGAATCCATCTCAATTATTTGACTTCAGATTGAAAATTTCTACTTCGGAAGATTTAAACTGATTTAATAAATGGACATATTCAACTATTTTACACAAAAAGCTTTAAAATAAACCGTTTAAATATGAACAACATTTGATTTTGATCAGATTTTTCTCAAAATTCGGATTATTTTCTTAATTTTTTGAGACAATCAACAGCATCAAAAAGTCAAAAAATCGAAAACCATAAAACAACTCAAAAATGTTCTTCTTTTTTCTCATCAGTCAACAAGAAACCCACCATTTTATTCCTGGAAGAACGAGAAAATGAATAAAATTGGCTTCCACATTCTAGGAGCGAATGGAAATAACGAAGAGACTTTTTTCAAAAGTTGTTTTTCTCAAAGTCAAATTTGTTGGCTTTGTCAGAGAAATTTCAAAAATTATTCGAGCGTAGTTTTGCGTCATCGAACGAACTGAGCAAAAATGTGATCGAAATCAATCACGGTATATTAATTCGAACAAAACATAATCACCCACGAGAAAAGTTTAGTTACAGTAATCTACGAATATCCGGTGAAAAATCAAAAAATGTTTTGCAAATTTCAAGAAGAAATGCCTCCGCTAAAAATATTATCAATCTGATAAAACGCATCAAGGCTTCCATCTTCTTCCTTTTTCAGAAAAGGCGGGCGAGCAAAAAAAAAATGGGGAGAAAAAAGATAATCCTATCCTTCTTCGTATATGGCGAAAGCACATCAATTGGCGTAGAAGAAAAAAAAAGAAAACAAAAACAACAAAAATATGAATGACAATTAGGAACGGACTCTCAGAGATGAGAAAAAATGGATTATTTTTCTTGATGAGGACAAAACAATTTGATTTTAATGTGATTGGATAGGCAAGTACTTGGAATATTTATTCATGGGGAATAACAAAAATAATTTCTATAGATTGTTTTTTTTTTTTGAGAAAATCCCTATTTTCAGAGAACTTGATCAAAAATCTCAGACAATAAGTTTTTGAACCCAATTGATGTTCGTGAGAAAACATACCAAATTCTAGAACTTGACTCAAAAAACCACTGAAAAAAAAAAAGAAAATTACATTTTCAATTCATCACTTCAAATTTTAGGTCGGAAGTTGGTTCTGATAAATTATTTCCGACATTTTTTGAACTCAATTTTTATTGGAAACAATTTCAACTCATAAGAAAAATATTTTCCATAAATCGTTCTCTGAAAACTAAACGCAAAATGTGAAGGGCTGAAATTTTAAGAATTTCCATTCAATTTCTAGCTCTGAAAAATTTTATGACAAATATTTTGGGCGGAAATTGATACTAAAAAATGACTTAATTTTTGAAAGCTGAAAAATGCACGAAATTTTCAATAAGACTTCAAAAATCTCCTGATTTTTAAAAGTTTCGAAAAAGCAGCTGAAAATGAGAATATTCTCCAAGATTATAAATTTCTCCAAGTTTCTTTTTCGAATAAAAAGTAATTCCAATTAACATTTTTTTTGCAAAAAAAAAGAAAGATCACCGATTAAAATTATTATATTTTTCTCAACAAAAAGTAGATTATGATGAAAATATCATTATTTTTCCAGCTTGACTTTTTGAAGTTCTGTAAACTCGGAATTTTCCAGGTTTTTCTTCGCCTTCTTGAAAAATAGATTATTCATGAAAAACAACGGAAACGAAAATAAAAATTTTGTTTGAAAAATGGAGAAAAGGACATTTTTCAAAAAAGCCAGGCAGCCGATTTATTGTCAGAAAAAAGGAAATTAAAATATTTTTTGAAAAAAATATATGCTTGAAAAATAACTACATAAGCGCCTCAACAAAATCTTACCTGGAATTTCGGAAATCTTATCCGATTTGTAGAAAAAATCTGAAATTGAAATTGAATTTTTTTCAAAAAAAAAGAGTGCTGAAAATTTGCACATGAGTTGAGGCAAACTGAACAAATTAAAATAATAGACTCATTTCCTATCTTTTTTTGACCAGAAATAAAAAATGCCAATGGGTTTTTGAAATGTGAAATGAGATGAAATTAAATGACGTGTAACTAAACAGTTCACCAAAAGTTTTATTTTGAGAAAAAACTCTGAAAAATCTATATGCGCATAAAAATGAGAAGAATTATTATGAATTTCTAATTTTTCAAGGGATTCTTATTCCTAGTCTCCGCCAAATATTTCCAGAGAATCCTTTTTGCAAATATATCTAAATTTAACGTCATGAAATCTTTTGATCTACGGAAAATTCTTGCCAGACTTGTTAGAATTTTAATAATAGAAAAAAAGTTGGAGAACGTAAAATAATTTAATATGAAAATTAGAAAAGAAAACACGACGAGTCATGTGAAAAATAGGAAAAAACATATATAATTTTTTATGTGTTGATGAGATGAAAAAATGAAATTTTTTTCTTGAAATGGATCCGAAAAATTAGGTCGGAAGTTCAAGTTTCCTAAAACGTGTGAAACTTCAAATCGAACAATTCTTTACAAATTAGAGAAAAATCCACATGGGTTTGATTTTCTAAAAAAAATTATAAATTACAAATGGCGAAGTTTCAAATTGAAAAACATTGGCGTCAAAAAATTCACGTGGATTTGATTTCCTAGAAATTCCAAGAATTTGGATCATAGAATTTTTGATAAGCCCATCGAAAAAAATGGGCCGAAAAATTCAAAATAATTTTCAAAATTGTGAAAAAACGTGTCAATTTTTCTCGCGATCCCACGCTGAACTCCCGATTTTAAAACTCCCACACAAAATAAAATGTCTTTGCAAACAAAAATTAAATTTTCTATAAAACCAGCTAATATGAAAAATTCTGAAGCAGAGGAAAACGAGAAAAGATTAATATATTTTCAGTCAGATTTTCTCTATCAAACCGGATTATACTAATCATATTTATTATTCTCACTCCATATTTTTATCTCGTAATCGATATAGCCACCGTGCAAACTAAAAAAATGAAATGAGTGAAATGAGATGAAAATAAAAGGGGGCGTGGCTGTGAGGTCCTAAAATTGAATGAAATACATCACAAAATTCAATTTAGGGCACAAAAGAAGACGGAAAGTGAGAAAAAAGTGTTCGAAATCCAATTTTGTCTACTTAAAATGAAAGCTTTTCAGAAAGTGCAAAAAGTATCAAACCACAAAAAATGTATTACTTTTATTCTTATATATATATACATACAAAAATCGACCTGTCTAGAAAATTTGAACTAAAAACAAAATGATATTCATTGATAACATCCAATATCTTTTGTAAACGTGGCATTATTTGCCCAATGGAAAGTAATTGGAATCATAGCTGGACCACTTTGATAATCAGCTGATGAATGATAACAGGGTAGATCTTTTCGTTGTGGAAGTTCACAATCAAAAGCATTAATACATGTGTGTTGTTGATCTAATTGTTTCAAAGATCGAGCATGGTAAAATGATTGATTGTAGCATTGGAAAACGATTGGCATGTAGAATTCTTCGCGTGGAAGACGAGCTGCGATTGGAGCAATTTGAGGAAGAGAAAGAGTGCTGGAAATTTTTGAATGAGATTTTGAAAAGCTTGATTTATGAATTATTTGACTTTTTCTCAAACAAAGCAAGCTTTATTTATAAAGATTGTAACGATCATTTGCGTGTGAAAGAATAATTTTACTGTGGAAATTTTTTCGCAAAATATTTACACCGAATCCGCTAAGACATGCTACGTGGGATTTTCAGATCCACAACAACCCAAGGGTTTTTCAGATGCTAAAATCTTAGATTTTCAGGCCTAGGCCTGTTTAGACTCATAAAATTAAAAAAAAGCTCATAATTTTTTCTTGAGATCATCCCACCAAATGAAAAATAAAATCTGAAGTTTATTTTGCCCCATCCATACTTTTTTCGATTTTTTCGCCCTAATCTAGCACTTTTCGAAGCAGAAAAAGAAATGTGTTTTTTTCTTCTATACAGATTATCTGGTAGATCCGTGAATTCTCGCCCAATTTTTTTGGTCAAAGATTCATTCCGTTTCTGAAACGTCATATGTGATAGCCTGGCGTAATTCCATTTTAAAACAAAAAAACTCAAATTTGAATCTAATTCAATTAAATTATAATTAAAAGAAGAACGGAGTACTGAAACAAACTCACTTCTTCAAATCTCTATCAATATCTTGAAGATCGTATTCGCTGATATAATGAATTTTATCACTCCAAGGCATCATTGGAATTGGTTTCTTTTCAATTTCAGGTAAAACTTCAGTTCCAACTTGAATCATTGTTCTCAAATGGAAAATACCACTCCAATTCCATTTAACATGTGTTTTATATGGTTCTGCTTGATTTTCTGGATGATATTGAACAACTCCCAAAGCAACTCTCGAAAAGTGATGCCAAGTTGAATTATATCTATCTGGATAGAAAAATGATTTTCCAGTATCAGCGGTTTCTAGTTTTTTAGCTGATCTGAGAATTGCACTAATTGTAGTTTCTGCAGGATTTCCAACTTTGATCACTTCATAATCATGTTTTCTAAAATTAATTGCAGCTAATTTATAATCTCCGTCATATTCTCTGGTGAAAAATTCGTGATAAGATCCAACATTTGGAATCAAAATGTCATCCATATCTAAGGCACCAACAAAATCAGCAGCTTCTTTATACATCAATAAACAATCTGTGTGAGCTGCTGCTTGATTTCGAAGTTCAACATGTGAATTAGGTTCCAAATATTCACCCATAGTTTGTGCAAATCGAATAGTCAACCAAGGTTCAAGAGTTACTAATCCAAGTTTTTCATATTCTCGAAGTAATTCAAAATATGAATCGACCATTGAAACAATATAAATATGTAAGTGAGCACCGTATCTTGAAAAAAAATATAAAGAGTTATATGGGTAACTAAAATGAGTTAACTAACTTTTTGGCAACATGAACTTGCATCAAAAATGTTTGCCATTGTTCAGCGGCAAATTGAGGAGAAATACAGAACACAACTGATTGTGGAGCTTTTTTCTTTGGTTTCTTGATAGGAATCAGAGTTTTCACACCATTTGCTTCAATTTCTAGTTTTTCCAAATTATCGACAGTATTTGTTTGCGCCAAAACTTGCATATATTCGCATTTATCTCTGATGTAATGTTCGCTGAAAAAATTAGGAAATTTTTTGAGAGATATCTAAAGAATTTATTCATTTTCTGGAGCAGAAAATTGTTGAATGACCTAAATTGTTTAAATTGGCGTAGTTCTTCTTTCTCTGTTTTAAAACTGAATATAAATTTCAAAAACTTACGAAGTGAGCGTTGCTTTAGTCATCATTTGATCCGACGAATTCGACCCAATCACATTTATTGTGTAATCGCTCAACTCAGAAACAAAGCGTTTATCCATTGTTGTCACAATTGCGATTGCATTTTTACCCAGGCTGAAATTTAGTTTATATTTTCATAAATCTATTTTTCCAGTTTTTTCTCCCGGTTTATTTAACTTTATGTAGAAAAATTTCATGGACAAAAAAATGATACAATATTATTCAGACTCAAATTTCTATTTTATTGAATGTCGAGTAGTTTCAAAAATGTTTTTTTTTTGGAAAAAAAGGGAAAAAAACTCACGATTTGGAATCCTCATAGTAATACGCGGAATGAATAAAAGTATGCGTGTCAGTTCTCAAAGGAACATAAATTTTGTTCACAGAATCGCCGCTCATCCAATAAATTGCAGTAAATAGAAAAATAAATAAAAGAGCATATTTCTGAATTCGCGGTAGTCGATGAATTCGTTGTGATATTGAAACCATTTTCTTTGCTTCACCCCGTTTTCTTCCGAAATTTGAGGGATAAAAAAAGGAAGAAGAAGGAGAAGAATAAAAGGGCTTAATGAAAGAAATTGTGCGAATGAATCGGATAGATCCTGCGATTGTAATCAATAAAAGATCGAATTGGACGATAAAAACGGATGAATGGATTTTTTAAGGGGATTGTGAGTGACGGAAAGATTTTTGAGACTTTACGATGATTATTTTGGGAGTTTGGAAGTTGTAGAGTTATCTTAATATCTCTTGAAAGCTGAAAGAGCAAAGTGCTAAGGTTCAAAGCTCAAAATGAGTGAATTGAAAGAATCTCATAATTTAGGCATGCTATAAGATCAAAAGTTCAAGCAAGTTTCGTAATTACGCGTAATCTTTAATATAATTTGATGACGACAGCTCGAAGTGGCCTAAACTTGAACAAATCAAGCCATAGACGTGAAATATCAAATAAGTATGGAATCATACTGTGCGCAAAAATGCGTCGAAGTGTTTGCACACCAACTTGCTCGACGTGGAATTCGAAATCTTAGAATCTGTTTGAAAAAAAAACTACATGAAGAATTTTTGTTCAATGTTGATTAAGTCAATTTCAACCTACAACACACCTAATGCAACTAACAAAAACCCGCTCAAGGTATAAACTTTCACAACTTCGGAATTTTGATAAAATCAATCAGCATCTTTGAAATTCCCGAAAATGCGTTTTTTTTCTGTTTCTCTCACCTTTGCCGATTCATCCCACATTCCGGATTCTCATTTTAAACAGATGTTATCTTGAAATTACAAAACATGTTCTGATTTTTTATTCGCACAATTTTAACATATTATTTAATAATATTCTCAAGTACTTGATCGTCAGAGCCATCTGAATTATTCAAATTACTTGTTGAGGAAGGAGTTGTGTTATGAGACATTGAAGTGAATTGCAAACTTGTATCTGTACATTTGATGCTGATGTTGATCTCGATATCGAGATAACCTTTGGATGTCACTCGAAGTGCTGAAAAAACTCGATTATTAAAACAAAATATTTCATCAAAAAAATACCATGTCTTCCATCTGAGAAACCAGGCATAAGTGGATTCACAAGTTCGGCATTCAGTTCGCGAATTCTTGCAGTTATCCTTTGAATCATTGAAGATGGTTCAGGTAGAAAACAATAAACTCTTTTCAAATGTCTTCCTGGTGTTGTTGGCACAAAAAGTGACCCGTATGCCTTGAGACAATCATTTCCTGATCGATTTTTCGAATAACAACTAAACACATATCGAGGCCCTGAAAATGGTTTTTTTTTCTGATCAGTTGAAATATTTCTGCGAATTTTTTGGATAAGATCTTTTTATGATTTTCACGTGAACAAAATTATGATGTTTCATTTCACATTTGTCTGCATTGAATTTTGACAATTATTTTTTCGGTTTTCTTGAAGATTTGAATATTAAAGAAACTTGTGAAACACCTGCAAACAGTAGCAGTTTAACTTTCAATATTTCATTTCGCACAGGCATAAATTCTTGACTTTTTAATTCAGAAATGCCTGTCGCAGAAAAAACAAATTCTCGCGTGATTCGGGAGGCGGGATTTATTTGGCAAGGTGCGGCACGTTTTTTTTTCAATGAATAATTATTTCTGATTTTTTAAATTTCGAAATTTAGTGAAGAAAAAAAAGATGAAAACGAAAAAATTATTTTAAAAACGTGAAACGTGTAATCGTGGCAGGGGGCGGAGCCGACAGGAAAAAAAGTCAGAAATTTATGCCTGTGTTTCGTATCTGTTTACAATCTACGGTAATCCGTTCCAACTGTTCCAAAATATTATCAAAACAAGGATCAACACTTTTTTACGAAAATAAAACATTTCAGAACACGATGTCCTTTTTTTTTTTGTCGAATTATCGGAATTTTTCAAAAACTCGCAAAAAGATCAAGATCTTTTGACCGGCAAAAACTTGTTTGCGAATCCCAATTCAGTCGAACAAACTCACACATATACGGCGTGCTAGATTTATAAGAAGTTTCAAAAGGTAGATCAATATTCATATGAGAAGTTGCACCACGAAATGAGAAAGATGATAAAACACTGTGATCTCCACTTATTATTCGCCAATCTTCTGACGTTGCAACATTTAATTTGATGCAAATATTTTCTTCTTCAGGAAACTGTAAAACGTAGTGTTTTCGGGATTTTCAGAAATCCAATTACTAATTGAAAATTTGTGTTCATCGAAACAAGTTTACGTATGTGTAAATCCCACTTATCTATTTTCGCGTTCAAAAATTGTTCAATTTTTCAAAAACATTATGTTTCATCGAAAAAAACAATCAAAAATCAAACAAACCTGTGCCGAAGTAACATTTCCATGAACTGTCACAACAATCGAACTCTTCTTTTCCATCACATTAGAAAATACAAATATATTATATAACAACTACTACTAAGCCTGAGAAATGTGAAAAAAAAGAAGGGAAAGGGGATCTAGTTCGAGTTGTCATAGTAACCCATGGAATGGAATGGCGAAAGGAAAAAAGGGGAATATGGCAAAACATTTTAATTACGTAAGGAATAGGAGGAATAAACAAATACATGAATAAAAAAAATAAATTGAGGTTACTAGGAACAATGAAAAGAAAATAGGAAAAAATTAATCTACTACTAGTTGGAAAAATATCAAAAATTCTAACAAATGAAAAATAGGATTTTAATTCTCGAAACGTACTTTTGAAGTGAAATTGCTCAAGAATAAGATGATGTGTCAAACGTGAATCTTAAATTAGTCTTTCCAAAATTCGTATTGTAAAATTATTCGAAGCTAAAAAAATTCTAAAGAACCAGAATAAAACTTTTTAAAGCTGGAAAATTATAGTTTTTCCCAATTTTCAAAAAACGCTCCAGGAAATTTTTTAAAAGAAAATTGAGTTTTTGAAATTCAGAAGTTTTTTTTATTTGTTTTGATGAAATTTCAAATCTGGAATCTCGCTAATTTCAACTTTTGGTACTAATTTCTAGTCAAACTCTATGAGAAAGTTTCAGAGCTAACAAAAATGAAATGTAGATCCCCGAAGAATTTAACTCTCCTGTCCTCTTGATTTTCAATCTCATAACCCCCCCCCCCTCCTTTTTTCCATTTATTGTTTTAACCGATCAAAATCCTCTTTCCCCCTCCCAACTGTGAAAAATTGGAAACTTCAACCTCATTTTCATTCATTTCATATTATTTCATATCATTTTCATTTGAACACCTTTTTTCTGTCTCTTCTCATTCTATTTCAGATCAATATGTTTCGTTACGTAATCCATCCAATTTTGAGAGATTTTTTTCGAAACTCGTTGACAGAAAAAGTTCGATGGAATTTTGACCGTATTAATCCTCTTCGATTTTTTCTCGCCTCAATCAAACAATTTCCGCTCTTTCTATTTGTGATCTAGTTTTTTTCGAATTTAATTCATTTTTTGATTTCAACCAAGTTCGTGGGCTTGATCTTCTGGACTGGTTTAAAGCTAGATAACTTTATAAGAGAAGTTATCTGGTTTTATTTATTGATTGATTTAATTTATTTGTAATCCTAAAAGATCAGAAATTTTTCGCTGGATCATTAAATTCACCTTAAAAATCACACAGTTCAAACCGACCCTAAATTTTTCAAAGATCAAGAAACCATTCAAAAATCAAAAACAATTTTTTTTTGTTTTTTCGTCGTTCGGTTTGAAATCGATTTCAATTTCAATTCTATCGGATTAAAAACTACAGTATTCTAATAATTTATTTCCGTTTTTCAGATATTTTTATTTTATGTACAACTTGTTATGAAACATTGAGAAGAATCCAATGCGAAATCCATTTCATCTCATATTTTTATTATTTTTCATAGTTCCCTTAATAGATGCTCAGTTATCGTGTACTTCAGCAGCATGGGCAGATTGGGGATCATGGACAACATGTCCAACAACTGTGAGTTACAATAAGTATTAGAAAACAATTATAATATAATCTATGCTTTTAGACAGTTATTGATCCAACAGTTGTAGCAAAAAGAACACGATCTTGTACAAAACTACCATCTGGATGTTGGTTCGGATCACCAACTTGCTCGTAAGGTTAAAGGATTTTTAAAAATAAAGATGAACACATTTTCAGAGGAGAATCGTCCCAAACATTGGTTTGTGGTGTGACAACAACAAAATTCACATACTCAACAATCGTTTTCGGAACGTAAGTTTACAAAAAAATTTTTGATTTTTTAATTTGATTTTTTGATTTTCAGAACAGCTGTTGAAGAAACCACTGCAATCGATGATACGACAACTGAAGCTGCGACAACTACAGTAGCTGAAACAACAACTCTTGAACCAACCACGACAGTCGCTGAAACAACCACTCTTGCGCCAACTACGACAGTCGCTGAAACAACCACGGTTGAACCGACGACTTTAGCCGCAACAACTACAGTTGTAACAACTCTTGTGGTAGACACAACCACGGTTGAACCAACGACTTTAGCAGGAACAACCACTGCTGCAGCCGCTGAAACAACTGCAGCTGACACCACAAAAGCTGCAGAAGTAACAACTGCTGCAAGTGTTGTGACAACTGTTGCAGCCGCCGAAACAACAGTCGCTGCCGCTGATACGACCAAGGCAACTGCAGCAGAAACCACCGCTGCTTCAGCTGTTCAAACAACTCTCGCTTCAGATACTGATACCACAGTTTTCGATGATGATACAACTATTGCAGTTATTACAACCACAACAAAAAAGGCAACCACAACAACTGCAAAAGCTACAACCAAAGCTGCCACAACTGCAGCCACAACCACCAAAGCCGCTACAACTGTTGCAACCACAGTCACCACAACAAAATCAGCCACGACCATAGCTGGAGTGACAACTACAGCCTCAACTACAAAAGCAGGAACCACCGCGGCTGCAACCACTACAAAAGCTGCAACAACTGCATCAACCTCAAAAGCTGCAACCACGACAACTGCAAAAACCACCACAAAAGCAGCAACCACAACAAAAGCAAGTGACATCGCGATTCCAACTGTTTACGTGCCAACTGAAGCTGTGATAACAGATGCTCCTCTCGAAGCAACTACAACATTCGAATTCACTTTCGCATCAAATGCGCCAGATGAGGATACCACTGTGAATCAAGATACAACTGTTGCTGAAGATCATGATGAATGCGCTGAACCAGTCACAACAGTTTCAACAGTTGCTGGTGGAACTCTTGGAACATTATTCCCTGGAAGTGGAGGCGGCGGAAGTGCTGTCGATCCAATGACATTTGCAACAGCGACACCAACTTTGGCTTCAGGTGTAACAAGAGCACCAACCTGTAGAACAACACCAATTATCACAACCACAATTGCTTTTGGAAAATGCACAACAATTCCAGTTAGTAGCACAACACCTTATCAAAGCACAACAACCCAAATGGTTACCACAACTGTTGCGGAAACTACCAAAGCTGATACTACACTTGCAGCTGATAAGACAACATCGGTTGCTGCGGAAGAAACAACATTAGCTGTCGAGAAAACAACAATCGCCTCTGCAGAAACTACAGTCGCAGCTGAAAAGACCACAGTAGCATCAGAAGACACAACAATTCAGGCTGATGATACAACAATCGCTGATATAATCACAACCACAACCAAATCAGTTGTTAGTTGCAATGATTGTTCTCAATTATTTGTTCAACTTTTCAATGGAAATCCATACGAAGATGCATCATCAGTTCTCAATCGATATTCAGCAGATGGTTGTTATTATGTTCAATTTTTCTGTCGACCAATTGAAGTTGGAGATACAACAACTGTGAATACTGTTTTGAGCGGTGACACATCTTATCTTGACGCGCCTTTGAGTTCAAATTTGGCTTGTCAGAATAAAAAGTGGGTTTTGTTGAGTTCGACAAATTCTTTGGCTGCCGATGTAACATCGCTCGGATGTGTTTATGGAACCAAGACCACAACACCAAAACCAACCACCAAAACAACCACAACTACACCAATAGGTTGGTTATTTTTTTGATTTCAGATTCTAACCTCGAAAATTAACATAGTAATATTTCAGTTGACAATTCAAAAGCTTGCATGAACTGTTCTAATTTGGTAGTCAGCCAATCTGGTTATCCAGAAGGTGTTACTTATCTCGATCATACTTATGATAGTTGTCTTTCTGTTGAAGTCCATTGTTTACCAATCAATGGTGGAACTGAAGTTGAACTTATGTTGGATCTTGTCAAAACTGGAACAATTGCCGCAGAGATCAATCGAACTTTCACCTGCACTTCAAATTCGCAATGGTTGGATTCAGTTACAAATGAGATTGTCAGCAATATCAGTTGCATTATGCCAAAATCAGTCACAACTACACCGATTGTTGAGAGTACTGTATATAATATGCCATCAACTGAAACACCAGCAAAGAAATCAACTACAGCCAAAACTGTTCCACCTGAAACAGCTGCTCCAACACTTCCAGAAGATGCTGATACTACAAAAGATGGAACAACTGTGGAAATGGATATCACAACAGTCGCCGAAATCGATTCAACTGAAGCGCCAGTCAAATCATCAGCTGTTTCTATCAAAGCAACAACCACAACACCAATCAATTGTGGAACGTGTGCAGATCTTGAACCACTTGCAACATCCGAAACTGGAACATACAATGGAATGCTTGTTTTATGGCACTACAAAAGTAATGGATGTAAATTGGTCGATATTTCATGCCAATCAACAATGGTTGACACAAATAATGTATCTCTGATAATGAATCCAAGTGGATCACATCAAACTGGAACCGGAGAACAAGATGTTACATTAAAATGTGTGAATGGTAATTATATTTTCGATAACTCTCCGGTTACAAGTGTCAGTTGTGTTGTTCTAACTACATCTGTAGCCACAACGACCACTACAACTACCACAACAACAAAAACTCCAGTTATCGAAACTACTGAAATTTCAAATGATCTTTGCAATTCCTGCAGTCGACTTCCAGTTGATATTCTTTCCACATCTTCCGGATACACCAATGGACTTCTCAAAGCGGTTGTCAATTACGATTCTTGTATGAGTGTTACTTTAACTTGTCAAGGTGTAACTGCTACTGATATTGCTTCAATTGTCTATCAAGATGCTTCATTGGCAAGTGCAACGAACGAGGTGACAATGAATTTATATTGTGATACTACATCAACATGGATCACCAGTGAACAACAAACTGTTGACAGTATTTCATGTGGTTATCAATCTAGTTAGTTTAATTGTTAAAACCGCAGAACAGTCCCCGTTTTATTATGTCCCCCAAAACTTGACAAAGCCCATGGGCTGAACTCTCTTCAAATTATACTATTGCAAAAGCTCAACTTTTTTTTTTCGGTCAAAAATTTTCAAAACTACAAAATTTTCCAGTTTTGCAAATACTTCTTTTTCAAGTTATTCTCAGTTTATACCAGTTAGATTATCTTACGATAGATATATTAATCAATATACTTTTTGATTTCGAGTAACCAACCCAAATTAAATTACAAGCCAATCATACTCAAAAAATCTAAAATTTTCAGCATCTATTACCACAACAACCGCAGCTTCAGCTTGTGGAAGTTGTGCGAACATGGAATCAGCTGAAGCACTTCTTCAATCAAACAATTATGATGGAATGATTGTTCTTTACAATTATTTTGACAAATCATCAAATTGTAAAAAAGTTGATATTTCATGTCAAGGAACAACTTCGACTGAAAATGCAACTTTGATTTTCAACCCGATTGGAGCGATTCAAACTGGAACAACGGTTCATGAAATCACATTGAGTTGTGCATCAGATGGAACTTGGAAATATTCAGGAACTGTGGTTGAAAGTGTCAGCTGTCTTGTTTCAAGTGAGTTTCAGTTTTTTTAATAGTTAGAAATTTCAAAGATTTTCAGCTGCTACTGAAACTGTGCCAACGACAATCACATCAACAACTTTGGGACCATCTACAACACATGATCCAGAAGTCGCATATTGTGCACAATGTCAAAAAATCGAAGGAGTCGCAGTTTCATCGATCGATGATTCGCTTCAAAATGGTGTGATAACAATGACAACATTCTATGTTGGATCTTGTATTCATGTTCAAGTAACATGTACTGGAACATCATCAACTGAAAAAGTAACACTTCTTGCTGCAACAACTTCATTGATCAGTGGAACCGGTTCAGTTTCTTTCAACTTTACTTGTAATTCGGCTGCCAATTGGATGACATCAGCTGGAACACTTGTTGATAGCGTTTCTTGTGGAAGATACGATGTGACAAGCACAACAATCGCTACAACTACCACAACCGCTGCAAGTCAATGTTACACATGTTCAAATCTTCTCGCAGTTGCAATGGCACCATCTGATGGATCATCTTATGATGGAATGATTGTTTTGAATCATTATACTGATTCAACAACTAAATGTCGAAAAGTTGATGTTTCTTGTGGTCCAACTTTGACTACAGAAAATGCAACACTCTTTTTTGGTTCAACTGTTGTTGCTACAGGTGCTTCAGAACATGCATTTACTCTTTCTTGCAATTCAAACAGTAATTGGCAATATGGAACAAGTGCAGTTGCAAGTGTCAGTTGTCTCATTTCAACAGCATCATCTGGTGTTACCGCAGCTCCAACAACTACAACCACACAAGTTTACAACGATGAATCTGATTTGTGCACACAATGTGGAAAAGCTCCGATTGTTTCAGTTGGATCAACAACAAGTTATCAAAACGGTTTCACAACTGTTGTGCAAACAACTGGATCTGATGGATGTTCAGCGCTTCTCATCAAATGTCAAGGAACAGAAAGTGGAAGTGGAGTTGCACTTCTCTCATCAGGAACTCCATTGGGTGGAGGATATGGAAGTGTTTCAATTAATCTAACATGTAATTCAGCAGCAAATTGGATGACAAGTGGTGGAGCTATTGTGACATCATTAGCTTGTGGAAGAAAAGCAGCGGTAGTTGTAGCTGTAACCACTACAACACAAGCAGCAACTGGACAATGTGCAACTTGCGATAATATGCTAGCAATTGCTATGACTGATGGAACATCAAGTACTATTTATGATGGAATGATAATTATGGATCATTATATCAATCCTTCAACAAATTGTCGAAATGTCAAAATCACTTGTGGTCCAACAGTTTCAACTGAAAATGCAACACTTTTCATCAATTCAAATGCTCTTCAAACTGGTCAATCAACTCATAATATCGAATTGGTTTGTGATTCTACAGGAGGATGGTTGTATGATTCAACAACTGTAGTTAGCAATGTTGGATGTATTATTTCTGAAACAACCAGTGTTGATACAGCTACAACTGTCACAACACTTGCACCAACAACAATCACATCAAAAACTCTTTGTGCTCAATGTTCCACGCTTCCGATCAAATCAGTCAGCACTTCCAGTGTCTGGAGTTCAAACACCAATGGATTCACCACTCTATCTTCAACTATCGATGCTTATGGATGTAGTATGATCGAAATGATGTGCGAAGGAGTCACAGTGAGTTGCAAATAATTTTTAGAGACATAAATATTGTTTGATTTAGACGTCGGAATCAGTTCAAATCGGAGTGAATGATGCGAGTGTTGTTTCAAGTGGAACCGGAAGTACAAACTGGACAAATATTGTTTGCAATTCTCAAGGACAATGGACTTATTCAACATTGGGAGTGATAAGTTCAGTATACTGTATGCGAACTGCTGCAGAAACGACAACGACAACAGTTGCTTCACAATGTGGAACTTGTTCAAATATTCGACCAGTTGCATTAGATTATTCAACAAGTTATGATGGAATGTTGGTTATCACTCATTGGAAAGATAGTTCAACAAAATGCCGAAAAGCGTCGATTGCTTGTTCTTCTACGATGGATTATGAAAGTGCTGAACTTATTGTTGGATCATCTCAAGTTTCGAATGGAAGTTACACTCAAGAAGTTGATATCACATGTGGTTCAACTGGAATCTGGAGTTATAATAGTGCGGCAATCGCAACATCATCTTGCTTGATTTCGAGTAAGTTATCATAACTAACTACAAGTAGAGTTTATTTTACAAAATTATTGATTCTAGACTCCTCTTCAACCTCAAGTTCTGGAAAGAAACGGCGAAAGCGTCAAGCTGGAACTGGTTTGACAGCTTGTCAATCTTGCTCGAAGTTCCCAATGACATCTTTAAAATCATTTTATCCTTGGATGAACGGATTTGCAACAATTGATATGGATGATTCGGGTGATTGTATTACTGTAAATGCAATGTGCGAAGGTACAACAACAAGTGATACTGTAGCTTGGATTGTTTCTGGAACTGTGATTTCGAGTGGAACAAATCAAATCAACATGTCATTCTCTTGCAGTTCTTTGAGCACATGGCAAACATCTTCATCGCTTGTTTTTGCTGATATTTCATGTGCAAGACAAATTGGTAAGTATTTCGAAAATGTTCTGAGATGAGAATCTTATAAATGATTTTTATCTTCCAGCTACAACCACCGTTGCCACAACAACAACCGCATCTCCATATTCTTTGAATTGTGCAAATCTCGTAGTTTCGCCTGTAACCTCTCTCGATTCTGGCGAGAAAAATGGACAACTCATTTTGGATCACGAAGTCAACACAACAATTATGGCTCGAGTTGTTCATATTAGTTGCTACGGTTCATCCTCAACTGATAATACAACACTGTCATTCAATGATGGATCAAGAACAATCAGTGGAACTGGTCAGATTGATTTAACATTGGTTTGTGATTCAAGTGGACAATGGATATTGAATGGAGTTTCTGTGGACACTGTTGCGTGTATTCTAGCTGGTAAGATTTGTTGATTTTGAACAACCCAACATCTAAGATAAGAATTTTCAGCTGGATCTTCTGATGCAACTGCCGCTACAACTCCTGTTTATGTCGCAACAACTACACCTTCAGGATCATCACCAAACACAAATTGTAATCGTCAACTTATTGGAAGTGTGCCAACTGGATATAATGCTGGATATCTTTCAATGAATACTGATACAACGACAACATCTTTGACTGTTTCAATGAGTTGTGTTGCTCCAACTGGAGTATCATTTGCATATTTGATTAGTTCAACAGGATCTATTTTGACAACAAGTTCAACAATGACAAATATGACACTTTCGTGTAACTCGAATTCCGAATGGGTTGTAACAAGTGTAACTGGAACTGGAATCACCGTCGGATCGATAATTTCAAGTATCAGCTGCGCTGTTCCAATCGAAGTTAGCACAACAACATTAGCTACAGTTGATGCTGGCTGTCAAGCTTGTTCAAATCTTGCCGCAGTTGGTCTAACTTCATCCCAACTTGATGCAAATGAACGAAACGGCCAATTCATTTTGGATCATTTCACCGATTCAACAAGTTGCCGAGTTGTTTATTTGACATGTGCTGGAACATCAGCTTCGGAAAATTCAACGATTCTTTTCAATGGTGGTGGATTCACAATGAGTAGTCAAGGAATCACTTCAACATCTTTGACTTGTACAAGTGCATCAACATGGAATTGGTATGGCTCGACGATTTCACAAGTCTCCTGTAAAGTAGCTGACAAGGCATTGACAACCACAACAACTGCACCTACAACCACGACAGCCTTGTCAATCGATAGTGAGTCACACGAATTACAGATTCTGATATATCTGCTATATTTTCAGCCGGTCTCGCTTGCAACCGTTCAAGCCTAATCAGTCCATTGATTTCTGGAGAAAATGCCGCCTATTTGGTTCTTGATACAACTCTTGTTGGAACAACTCTATCGACAACTTTATCCTGTGCTGCACCGGATACTGGTGGAACTGCGGTTTTGGCAAACGGAGATGGAAGTGTTCTCGGAACATCTAGCGGAATGGTTAATATGACTTTGACTTGTAACTCGGCTTCTCAATGGGTTATAACTTCTATAACATCATCGACTTCTGGATCATCAACAGCATCTGTTGGAACTGTTGTGTCTGGATTAACATGTTCAGAAAACAGTGAGTTATAGAAAACAAAATCTATCTCATTATCAATTTTTTAGTCGCCACAACTACTACAACCACAACACTTGCCCCAACCACAACTACAAATGGTATGTAAAGTTCATACATTTCCGAAAAAAAGTGGAAAACCAACAAGTTTTATTTAGATTTCTGCCGAAGTTGTGCAAACATGCAACCAATTGCGCTAACCTCTTCACAATTAGCATCAAATGAGGCGAATGGACAACTGGTGCTTACGCATACAATTGATTCAACAACCTTGTGTCGCATTGTGACCATTCAATGCATCGGAGAAAATGTAACTAGTTTTTTTGAGATATTTCTAGAATTCACAATCAAGGAAAAAATTTAATTTCAGACAAGTCAAAATGCTACAATTTACTTCAATGATGCTTCGAACACAATGTCAGCGCAATATGGACAAGTTTCTACATCAATAACTTGTGCATCATCGAATTATTGGCTTCGAAACAATATTGCTGTTACCGAAATCGCTTGTAAGATCTCATCAGATGCTGCATCAACAGCTGCTGCCGCTCTAACTACAGCAATTCCAAGCACAACAACACTCTCTTCAAATGCTGCGCTGAACTGCAACAAGAATCTCATCACATCTGTCAGCAGTGGAAGTTATGATGTTGGATTCCTAACAGTTGACACAACCGAAACTTCAACCTCTCTAACTCTCGATGTTTCATGCGCCGCAGTTACCTCAACATCCACCGCAGTTCTTCTTGATTCATCAACCCAATTATCAACTGGAACTGGAACAACTAATATGACTTTGACGTGTAATGCGAATTCTCAATGGGTGACTGCGTCTGGAACTGTTGTGACAAGTTTGAGTTGTGGAACAGTGGCAACGGCGACGACGACAGCTGCTGCAACAACTACGGCAGCAGCGGCGACGGATTGTTCGCAAGCTGCTTGGAACACATGGCAAGATTGGTCAGATTGCACAGATACATGTGGATCTTGTGGAACACATACAAGATCTAGATCTTGTAACAAACCGCTGACAACTTGTACATGTGATGGGTTAGTGAATGGGTACTTTCTTCAAAGAAAAAAATACGCGTTGAAAAAATCCGCAAATACTTGCTGAAAAAATCCGCAAACAACAAACACTACGCGCAACTCCTACAGTACCTCCCGGGAAAAGTGTCACGGTAACCCCCGGTGGTTTTTAGCGGGAACCCTCATATTCCCTAACGAACTATAATCCCGGGAACCCTGAGAATCTCACAGACTTTACTTCTCAAATGGAGAATACTACATAGTAGCTCTGAAAAAAACCTCCCCGGAAAAAACTCACAAAATAGTCGAGGAGGGCAAAATGTTCCAACGAAATAGTAAAATTGAGAAAACCCGAAATGAAATAATAAACAACAAAAAATAAAAATGAAAGATGACGTGATCGCAAAAAAAAATTAGTCCCGCACTAATTTTAGGGTAGATCAAAAAATAAAAAAAAAAGGATTTTTATTACCAAAATGATAGAAGTTTGAAATTTATGAGCTTCGGGAAAAATTTCATTTTTAAAGTCACAAACTGTTTTTCTAATTATTTCTGATTTCAGATCAGCCTACGAAAAAGAGTACTGTAATCTACAAGTGTGCAAATATCCTCGTGATTCATCGTGTTGTACCGGTTTTTCACCGCAATCCGCAAATGGCACATTTGTTTGTATGTCAACGTCTTCCGGATAATTCAAATACATGTTTTCTTGAATACAGCCTTTTCAACCCTGCATTTTTCCAATTTCTATTTATAAATACTACTAGTTTTATGTACAAAACTGAATATACAAAAAAAATAAGAAAAATCAACAAAAATTGAGAGACCACCCATTTCCCAAATAAACATTAGTTTATTTTTTTAGTTTTTCCAAAAAATGTTGCATTTTCTAATTTTCTTCCTATTTTTATTTGAAAATACCTATCAGGTAAATCATTTTTGGGAAATGTCAAAATTTAGGAAATGTTGATTTCAGTGTATTTCTGGATGTATTGGACTTGGATTATGTCTCAGCCCACCAATGGTAAGTTACAATAACCTAATCAGGATATTTCTTCTAAAATAACTAGAGTTTAGTTATCAATGCCATTTGGTTGTCCGTGTGGTTCTGGGTTTATCTGTATGCGAGGAGCTTGTGTTGCTCGAGCTGCGGGTGCAAAAACATTTCAAGATGAGCCAATTCGACGACATCCCTCTTCTTCTTCAAATTCTGACATCAAAACTCCCGATGAACATTTTCAAACATGTTGCACAATTTTAGATGTTCTTCCAAGTTGTTCGAATCTGTGCTCATATTCTCAATATACATCAGAGCAAGTTCAATCATCGATTTTATCGATATCGACATGTCCGATGACAGAAATCCCAAAAATTCATTTTTGCGCTTCTCGAGGGGCAAATCATACGGAATGTTGTGATCGAGAAATGATTCCAAAACAGTGTACCAGTTTTTGTGATCAGGTAATGTTTCTGTTTCGAACATTTCGAATTTTCAAATACCTGTCATTCAGAGTGGTGATAAGAAAAATGAAATTTCAATCAATCAACTCGCATGTGTGTATCATTTCAATGAAATGAAGCAATGTTTCTTCGACCACGCAACAACGGAATATTATGAAAGCAATCGGGGCGAAGTCATTGAAGAGATCACCGGACTGGCGCACTATTGAAAAGTTCGTAAAAATAGGAAATGATGTATTTACTTTTTAATAATATAATTTATTCATGCAATCAAAACAACCAAACAATTTATTTTTCCGACTCGAGCTTAATAACAAGAAATGACAAAATACACCGGTTGGGCGAAATGTTGAAAAATATTTACTTGAAGATCTTTCCTTGGTTGAACTTCTTTCCTCCGAAATCTCCTTCCCACATGAAGTATTCGTTGACCTCCTTGACGACATCGGCGTTGTTAGCATCAAGCTTTGTCCAGCTGTATGATTCATAATCGACCTGTAAAGAAACAGTTACTTATTTGTATTTTTATTCTAGAAATTTAGAGTTGAAATTGGAATTTTTCGTGTAGCTTTCAGAGTAGAGGATACTAAACAAAATGAACTAGCACCAACGAGAAGAAGCGATTTGATATTCGAAAGATGTAACATTGAATGAAACGTTAATCATACAAATGACTTTCTTTCGGATCATATAACGTTTTGATTTCGAATTACTTACTTGCCAATCTGAGGACAATTCGAAGGCGAGTTTGTCTCCCTTCCAAACCCAGATTCCGGAGATGGTGGAGTTGTTGTCAGTTCCGAAGAGAATCATTGAAGCGAAAGCGTTCTTCTTCAATTTTTCCAAACGTTGGTACATACCGGCGATAAGATTACAGCTCATGAATCCGAGAGTAAGATCTTCTGGGTATTTGTACTCGCACTTCCAGATTGACCAGTTTTCCTTGTCAAAGTTCTCCCAGAAGTGTGGGATGGCTTTGGTGGCTGTGTCTTCGTTGGAGTAACTTCTCTTGAAGTTATCAAGGTTGAAGGTTCCTTTTGGCATGTCGGCGAAAGGATCTTTCGATTCTTTTTCCTTTGGGATGTCGTCTTCCTCATCAGCTGGAGCAGCAGCTGCTGGTTTAGCGGCCTTTGGCTTTTCAGCCTTTGGAGCTGCCTTTTGAAGTTTTGCAGAGAGATCCTTGAATGTGGCTTCTGAAAATGAATCAATTTAAAATTATTTTAACAAAATAAATTTCAGATAATTCTAGAGGTTAGTTGTGTGAGACAAATCTAAGGCAATAACTGTTTTTCTGGAGGATAAACCTAAAACGACACAGACCGTTAGTGCCAACTCTCAGTCTCTTGAAATCAACGGCTAACGGGAGGGAGTCAAAAACTGTCTCTTTAACCCGATCGCGATGTCAAATTCTTTATATTCCACTACTGTAACGCTTGTTATTCGAATGAATAACCCGCTGACTTCGCAATGGGTTATGATATTTTGAAAAATTCAATTTTATATCAAAACTCACGGTTGAATTGGGCAACTGATGTGGCCAAAGTGACGTCTCCGAGAACGCTGTGGACGGCTGGTTGGTTGACGACAGTTCTGAACCAACGAGTGACATTGACAAAGGTGGATCTAGCTGAAGCATCCAAAACGTGCTGAAATTAGATTTTCATGGGCGAAAGCGATAAATATAAACTCACTTGGAAAGCTGGGAGAAGGTCAAGGGCGACTGAAACATCAGCAAGACTGAGTCTTTCTCCAACGAGGAAAGTTCTGCTTACAAGAATGTTGTTAAGGGTTGTAAGTTGGGCGAACAATTCATTTTTGTATTGTTCGAGAACTTTCTTGTCAAGATTGGCAGCTGAGACTGATGGAAGAACGTATCCCAAAACAGCTGGGAGCAAATATCCTTCAGCGAATTGAAGCCATTGAACAATTTCTGGAAGGTTGTTTGGTGTTCCGGCCAAGTGGAGAGCAATGGATTCAGCACCGAAGAGAAGAGCATCACCTTCGTAGGCTGGTGTCTGAAAACCAATGTTGGATAGTTCAGCCAACGAAAAACTGACAAATGTCAAAACGTACAACTCCGAGTGGGAATTTGTCGGCTGGAGCAGTTTCTCCCGAAAGAGCGACGGTCTTGTTTCCAAGCTTGGCAGCAATCAAAACCTTTTGAGTTCTGAAGTTGTCCTTGTTTCCATATAATTTCTGAAAAAATTTCAAAATTAATGACGTAATTTTAATTTCGAAAATAGGCCCAAAAACCAAATTTTCGAGAGTTACAGGGTTTTAGATAAAATTGGCTACTCAAAAAGCAAAAAATCCAACATACCCCGGTCATGATGTCACCAAACGAGTCGGAAATAGGCACCGTAAAAGGGGGCGCGTGAAAGTGGAGTCCACACGAAAAAGTGAAGTGAACACCACACAAATTGAGTGCGTGGCTGCCCCTGGCAGTTTGCCAGTGTGTTAAACATAGGGGTGCGACGCAGTGCGCTAGTCCACGTTTGCATTGTAGAAGGTGATTTGAAAATTATTTATTTCTTTTTTTTTTCGTTTTTTTCTGTTTTCAGAGTTTGTGCAGAAAATGCATACGTGACATGAATCTGTTTTTCTCCAAAAGAGACAACCAAGTACACTAATTCTGTATTTGCTCTGAACAATCGCTAAAAACCGTTTTAATGCAATAATTTTGTTTTCTCCTGAAATGTGAAATTTTTCCTTTCGGTTTTGAAATGCATACCGGTGATTAAAACAATGCTAATTTGCCGTTGATTGTGGTATGATCGGGGTTTAGTTCCATTGATTCATCATGGTTCACATTTCCCAGGTGTTATCATATTTATGAAAAGTGTTATACTTATGATGTTAATAACATTCTCAAACTTTTCCATCCATTTTTGTTTCAAAATCTCATGTATCCAAAGATATATCCAAAGTACAAACAAAAAGAGGAAAAACTCATCAAACGCTTGTCTTCCCTCTTGCATTCACCAAAAAAATCTTTTTCGCCGTTATTTTTTTGAAAAACGAAAAATAACAAGTTTAGGAGCTGGACCACTCTAGGTAATCCTCTTTTTTCCACTCTTTTCTTTTGCTTCTTCTTTTCTCTTTTGTGTCTGTCTGTTCTTTTTCGTTTTTCATTTCATTTCATTTTTCCTCCTACGCTCTTCCTCTCCGTCCCTGACAGCAGAAAAACCGAATTATTTTTTGCGTGTGTTGGGCGCTTCAAGTTTTTCATTCATTCCTCTCGTAGTGGTTTTTTGCGGCTTAAAGTTGTTAGATGAATCGATTATCATGGTATACACCCGGCGAAAGCACTGAAGAATTATTGTGTCAGGCTGGAAGTGTTGGAATTTATGATGGCGATTTGAAGCAAACACAATTTGAACAGGGAACTGCTTCTCTAACTCTCCAACGAATTATATGGGCCGATTCAAGCGATCCCGTAAGTTATTATAACTTTTTTTCTGAATTTTTCAATCGAAATCTAAAATTTCAGGATCGTCGCCTGGTCCTTCATCATTCGTTAATCGTTTCCATCGAAAAACATCACAAATCCATGTTTAGTCGAGGTGGAAAAATTGTAGTAAAACTCGAAAAACCAAAAGCTGGAAATGTTGGACCAATAAACTCTAGTCAATTTGATAGCCTGAGATTGGTTTTCAGACACGGAGGAGAAGATGATGTAAGATTTTTTATCTGAAAAAAAATAACCACAATTTTTTTTTAGTTTTTCAAAAAATACGAGGACGCAATTCGCCGAAAAACTTGGCAAAGATCAAGCTCGAGTTCGTCATCTGCTGGTTCAAGAGCAAGTGGGAATTTAAGATCGGTAGGAATATCTGGAATTGAAAGAAGACTCGCTGAAAATCACCAAAAAACACATGAAACTATAACTCAAGCATTTGACGATATGTCAAAATTGATGGAAACCGCGAGGGAAATGGTGAATATTTCAAAAAGTATTTCGGAAAAAGTTCGTTCTCGAAAAGGCGAAATAACAGATGATGAAACAATCCAATTCAAATCATATTTATTATCTCTTGGAGTTTCTGATCCAGTAACTAAATCGACATTTGTTGGTTCAGACACGGATTATTTTAAATCTTTAGCCAAAGAAATATCGGATATTTTAGTGGATCATGTGAAAGAAAATGGTGGAATGATTGCACTTCCTGAAGTTTATTGTAGAATAAATCGAGCGAGAGGAATGGAATTATTATCACCTGAAGATGTTATAAATGCATGTGAATCGTTGATTCGAATTGATTCACCTTTAGAGTAGGTTTTTAACTGGGAAAGGGACTGGAATAAATTTATTAAAGTTGTATGAAATTGGTACACTTTTAACAATTAAAAATTGTTGATAAATTCAGATTGAAAACTTTAATTTTTTGAATAGATCAATAATTGAATAAATTTATTTATCAAAAAAACTGTTTCAAAAATTTTTTTAAAGAAAACTTTTTCTGAAGTTTGTGTGAAATTCAAATCAAAAAATAGTTTTCAAACGGTTTTTTTTTCCAGATTACATCGTTTCGCATCGGGTGTTCTCGTGGTCCAACTTCGCTCAGCTTCAATTGACAACACAGTTGATCAAACCGCCGATTTTGTCACAAAATTAGGAAAAGCGTCAGCCAACGAATTAGCAGATAGTCTAGGAACAACCGTAGTTTTGGCTCGTGAAAGACTTTTAGCCGCCGAAGAAAAAGGCGTGATTTGTCGCGACGATTCGATTGAAGGACTTTTATTTTATCCGAATAGATTTTTAGCCGAAATTTCTCAATCAGCCTAAAAATTGATGTATTATTGCTTGATAATTGTGCCAAAATGTATTTTTTTTGTTTTTCCCCATAAACGAGTGTGCCTGAGTGTTGTAGATCTCTATTTTTCGCAATAAATTTCTACCAAATATTGTTTTTGTTAATTATTTCATGTGTTCTTGTTCAGTACTTACTTGTTATTTGCTTGAAAAAAACTAATATTAAATTTACAATCAGAAATTTTCAGATGTATAGAATATTTTTGCTTTTCACTTTATGTTTTGCAAAAGAAGAATACTGGGAAAATCTAAAATTGGATCGAGTTTCTGAAAATGAACTAAAAGCTGAATTTCGATTCGGAGCATCTCGAGAAAATTTGAAAAATGAGAGGGATTTCGAAGTTTTTCCAAGGATTTTGGATGAATTGATTGAAGAATATGATGTCAAATATTTGTTGGTTATTATGGGACAAGGAAGATGGAAAGATGATAAATGGGGAAGAAAAACACAACCTGGAGCTGTTCATGGAGCACAAGTTTATGCTGATTTTGAAGCGAATAGTGAAGAGGGGTAAGGATTTTGAGAAAAAAGTGTGTTAAAACTGTACCAAAAACTTCTTGCTGTAATAATTTTGTGTATTTTTCAATCGATTTCAAAACAATTTCTCTATGTACAATTTTCAGACTTGATATTTCTTGTAAAATTTGAAATTTAGCAAAATTTTCTTTTTTCTGAAAAATAGTTTATTTTTAAGCGCCGACAAAAAACTACGATTCCTAATCGAAGCTCTCAATGGTATTCTCTGCACTTCTCTCTCCCAAATATCTCTCATAACTTCTCCTCAACTCGAAATCTTCAAACGTCCAAAATATTCCACTTCTCAACAAATCTTTAGAAGATACGGTATTTTATCGAGGGAAACCACGTGTACCGAAAATTTGACAAGATTACGAAAACTTTTGGCCTGTCGACAATCAGGAATATCGATTTTACTACATCCTTCTAAACTTTATGATGTTTTGTATCATGCATCGCATTTGATTGTCAAGAAAAATGAGAAAATATCAGAAATGGAAGTTGGAATCACTGCAGTTTTCAAAAACAAAAATCCAATTCAAGGTTCAAATTGGCTACTTTCAAGTATTTTTGAGAGCAAACTTTCGAGCTCTTGTGGAATCGCAACAAAAAGTCAAATCGAGGCAAATAATCAAATATATGATGTGAAAAACCTTGAGACATCTTTCGATATCGAAATAACTTCAAAACCTATTTCAAATGAAGCTAAACTTGTGAAAGGTTGGACTTCTCAAGGTGGAAGTGATCAACAAAATGGAATTCTTCATATTTCTTTGCAAAATGGTGATTTGGATTCGAAACTGGAAGTTTCGCAAATTCTTCCATATTTCGTGCAACCAAGATACGCAAAAATAAGTTTTAAAAATTGTCAAATTACACGAAAAGCTTTGCAAACATCGAAAAATGAAAAGAGTTCTGCATTACTTCAATATGAAATAATTATAAAATCTGGAGAAAAATGTGAAATAACAATTCCATTTGATAAAAAAATCTTGCGATTAGATGATTATCCACCAGATGCAAATCATGGAATGCATATTCCGGCAGCTGTTATTTTCGTGAGCCAAAAATCCGACAGTTATACAATTCATACAAATCCAATTTTGGTTGCTCTACCAGTTCCCGATTTTTCGATGCCTTTCAATGTTATTTGTTTTGTAGCAACAGCTTTCGCGTTAATTTTTGGACCATTACAACTTTATTCAACTATGTGGTTAGTTCTATTTTTCATAAGCTAATATTTTTTTTAAATTCATTTTCAGGCTTGCACCAAGTCCTCCGAGGTCAACATTCTGGCGAAAAATCAATCGACTTATTCTACTTATTTTAATCGTTTTATGCCTTTATGCTCATTTTATGGAAATTAATTTGAATGAAGTTCGAAGAGGAATCGAACAATATTTGGAAAAACTTAACGAACTTCGGTGATCGTAAATATTTGTGAACAAATTCAATTTTACGTGTATTTCAAAGAGAGTTTAATAAAAATAATTTATTTTACCAATCCTAGAAGAATAAGTTAGACGGTGTTAATATTCATCGATTTTGGTGCCATCGAATCAGTCGATTTTCGTTTGGTAACAACATCGAAAAATCGGCTAACTGAAATTTTTTTTTAAATAAATATTTCAGAAATATTTATGGAAACAAAAAAAACAAACTCACCAATGCTCTCATTTTTCTTTTTCGTTACTGGTTTTTGTGTGGATTGTGATGGATTCGGACTTACACGAACTGTTGTTATAGGCGAGGGTGAACAAGTTTGCATTGCTGAAACTGCTGGGCGAAGCAATGCTGGCGCATTCTGAAAATTGGTATTTATTTGGAGAGAAAAATGGGTTTGGTAAAACTCACATTCGCTTTTTCAATTACATTTCCACTTGTGGATTCTTTTGAAAGTCGATACATCAGAGGATTTTTGATATTTTTCACTTGAAAAAATGAAAACAAATGAGAAAGGTAATGTGAAAACATTTGAAGTGGAATTCCAAATTTCAAAAAAAAGAATTACTGTAATTTTTTGTCTGAACATTTTTTCAATTCTCCAATAAGTATTGCCACGTCATAACTACGTAGTTCTCAAAATCATTTTCAAAACCCGAAAAATCTAACATTTCTGAAGTTCCAAAATATCCTCATTTGTCGGATCCGTTTTCCAAGTACACCATCCTTTAATTCCACGAAGCAACAATTGTTTGGCTAGAAACAATTCACAATTCTAATTTCATTCCAGAAAAACTCACGTTTATCCAAGTTTTCACCAGCCACAGTTCCCAAATAATGCAAAAGAACTCGCAATTTTTCATAAGATCGTTCGTTGTGAAAAATTGCAGCAGGCGAAAATGTGGAACACATGTATGGAGCTAGCAAAATGAAAAGCTTGTCTTTTCGAGGACTAAACATTGTATGCATTGTATTTTGAAGCCGCCTGTGCCTAACTCACATATTATGAAACTTGCACTGCTCTTCATCCTGATAACAACTATGTGGTCTGTGGAATATTTGAATTTCGCACATATTTGTTGCTCGAACTCGAGCATTGCAAACCATTCGACGACCAGGAATAACACCATAAACACGATCAACAAAATATGAATAATTATCGGTTGTTTGAATTTTGAAAGCAATTGGATAATCACCATGGTTTACCAAGCGAAGGACTCGTTTTTCAGGTGGGCGATTAAGCTAAAAAGTGGGATTTTTGTGAAGAAGAAGAAACACAGTAGGAGATACTGTAGATCACATTCATTAAGAAATTATTTTTGAATATTCAAAGATTACTGTACAGTAGTAGTTTAATAGTCTTGGGTTACTGTAGATGAACAATCAGTTTTGTGGTTAGATCAAGTGTTTCTGGATATTTTTCAGATATACTGTACAGATTTTATTCGAAAACTATTTATTGAAGTTTAGAATTTTATACGTTTTTTTGAGCTGGGCTTAAATTGTATGAATTTTGAAGATTGGAAACTTAGATGTCTCGGAAAAATTTCAAGTTTTTAAAATAAATAAAATTAGACTAATTTCTGAATTTCTGAAAAATCTGTTTTTCTAACAATTTCCTGATTCTTGTAAATTTTGGAATAGAATTTCTGAAAATTATAACACGCTGCTTCCAAAATTTCAACAGATTCCAATTGTTCCTTTTCCCCTTGTCCATACAATCCCAACTCACATGTCGATTGAAAGACAAATAATTGAAACTACACGAAACTAAAATTGGCGGTTCGACCAATTGCAAATCGGGTTGATTTTCAGTCCAAATAAACCCATCATTCGAAACATATCCACCATCTGTTGGCCAAAATTTGAAACTCATTTTATTTGTTTTGTTTGTTATTATTATCAGAAATGACTCAATTTCACGTACGTTTTTTTTAATTCATTTTGATATTATCCAGTTCACGATCTTTATTTTATTTAGCAACATTTTTGTATTCTTTAATCGGTCATAAAATGGTATCTCAAAAAAAGAACAGGATGAAAGAAGTCGCGAGAAAAAACTAAAAACCATAAAATAAAAATGTGTCCGGTATCTTTTTGTATATATAAAAACCAAGTTATTCTTTCTCTTCCTCACTTTCTTTGTTATTTTAATCAAATTATTTGTTAATCAAACTAATAATGTCGTCAGTCAAGTTGACCCTTTCGATTTCCATATTTTCTCTACTATTTTCTTTGGGTTTTCTAATTCTAATTGCACGTGATGTTGGACAACTTTTTGAAGAATTGGATCAAGGAATGCAAATGGTTAAGGTTAGCTAGAAATAAATAAAGATGAGCTAAATAATTTTGAATTTTTTCAGAGAGAAACAGATTTGGGTTGGCGATACATGGTTGAAATTCGAGAAGATGTTGCAAATATTGCTAGGATTCGCAGGGAAAATTATGGAGGATACCGTATGTCAAAAATTAAAATGAAAAAATATTAAATTTTTCAAAAATAAGATTCCAACCTACCTTTAACGTGCGAAAAATTTTTCTCCGGAAAATTGGAGGCGGTTTTGAAAAAGTTAAAAACCGGCAATTTCTTTCAAACTAAAAATCGACTCAAATCCTAGAAAATTTCGATTTTCCAGAAGCTTCTGGAAGTGTGAGCGATTTCGAAGCCGACGGCTCGGGAGAATTCCCACCTGAGCGAATTCCAATGATGCCAAGTTTCGGCCCACATTGCGCTTGCTCTTCATTCTCCAATCCATGTCCTCCCGGCCCTGCTGGCCCAATCGGAGATCAAGGAATTGATGGAGAAGACGGTATTGACGGAGTCGATGGTTATGATGGTTTTGATGCACATCCAAGCCCGCCAGCTGCACCGTCACACGCGCCATTTAATTGTCCGCGCGGTCCACCGGGAGAGCAAGGAGTCGACGGTCCACGTGGAAAACGTGGATTACGTGGGCCACGAGGAATTCCAGGTAGACCAGGTAGAAATGGTGCGACTGGAATGCCTGGAGAAATGGGACAACCTGGAATACCTGGAGGAGATGGAATTGTTGGAAAACGAGGTGTAAATGGAATCGATGGTGTGAAATATATAAACCGCCCTGGGGTTAAAGGTGCAATGGGTCCACCAGGAAAAGAGGGACAACCTGGAATGCGCGGTAAAGATGGAGTTGTTGGTTTGGAAGGTCTTCAAGGATACGTAGGAATGGCTGGGTTAGCAGGAACTGAAGGCCCGGGAGGATCACATGGTCCACTTGGACCAGCTGGAAAACCTGGAAAGGATGCTGGTTACTGTAGATGTCCGGATCGATATGATAATGATATTCCCACTTTAACAAGAAGTCTATGATAAAATTTTGTCTAGGTAATAATAACCGTTTCAATGTTTCCGTGTATCACTTTTTATCAGTTATCGAGAAAAAGTTTATGAAAAATTTTAATTGTCTGTAATAAAATGTTGTTCTCATATAAAAGCGTGGGTCTTCATTGATAAAAATATTGCTTTTCGGATCACTATGAAGTTCCTGTTAGCATTGCTCCTTTTAGGAGTTTCTTCTGCTTTTGCCCAAACTTGTAATACTGGTGGAATCTACAATTCACACTTCAATAGATGTTATCAATATTTCACAGCTCCTTCACAATATTTGATTGCGGAAGAGCAATGTACTAATTTGGGAGGACATTTGGCATCAATCCAAAATGGACAAGAAAACATTTTGGTCCAAAGCAACGGAGCTCTTGCATTCGGAAAATCAAATTACACCGATTTCTGGATTGGAGCTAATGATTTGGAAACAAGTGGAAAATGGGCATGGACTGATGGAACAACTTTCAGCTATACATCTTGGGGAACTGGTCAACCACAAACTGGTGCTGATTGTGTAAGTCAAGATAAATCCGATGGAACATGGTCGACTATTGGATGCACATCATATCGTCCATTTGTATGTGTCACTCCACCAATCAACCCAGTAACTTGTCCACCAGTCACTACACCAATTCGTAAGTCATACTGGAATAAACTTTGATTTGAGTTCACCTAGAAAGTTTTCAGCAGCAACCTGTCCGGCTCCAACTCCATGCCCACCAAAAGTGTGTGCACCAGCTTGCGATCAAGGATGGACTTATTTGCAAACCACCGATAGTTGCTACCACGTTTATCATAATTTGAAATGGCAAGATGCTGAAGCCGCTTGTGTTCTTCTTGACGCTCATTTGGCTTCAATTCACTCTTTGATCGAGAACACACTTGTTAACAGTAAGTGGTCTGATTTGATAGCATAGTTAATTGTACAAAAATGTCATCACATTCATATAGTTAATATGATAAGAGTTCAAAACTAAATAAAAACAATTTGCAGATCTTGCTGCTTGTGGAGTTAAAGAAGGAAATCCAAAAGATCTTGCATGGATTGGTCTTCATCAAACCAACGGAAAAGATTGGGTTTGGACTGATGGAACACCAACTGATTATTTGAACTGGGCACCAAAACAACCAGATAATCCGGGAAAAGAATTGTGTGTTGAAACTGCTCCAGATCTCTCTCATGATAAATGGTACGAGAATTGGAACAATGAAGCCTGCAACACTGTGATGCGAGCATATGTCTGTAAAAAACCAGCATATCATTAAGTTTTTCTTCTTAATAAATTATCATTCGATAAAAATTTTGTATAAAAAGAAGATTAATTTTTCCATTTTTCGTGATAATTCAAAAGTTCAGAATGTTGATATTATTTTCTCTACTTCTCACAACCCCACTCATTGTTTCTCAATCTTGTAACACTGGTGGAATCTACAGTTCTAAATTCAACAGATGTTATCAATATTTCACAGCTGCTGCTCAATTTGAATATGCGGATGAGCAATGCACAAATCTCGGAGGACATTTAGCATCAATTCAAAATGGCGAAGAAAATGCATTGATTCAAAGTAACGCGGCGATTATCTTCAAATCAACAAACAACAGTGATTTTTGGATTGGTGCCAATGATTTGGCAACAACTGGAACATGGTCATGGACTGATGGAACTGTTTTCAATTATCAAAACTGGCAAGTAGGTCAACCACAAACTGGAGCCGATTGTGCTACCCAAGATAAAACTGATGGAACATGGTCAACACTTGGATGCACCCAATATCGTTCATTTGTCTGTGTTACACCACCAATCAATCCAGTAACTTGTCCACCAATCACAACACCAATTCGTAAGTTGATCTTTGAACAATTTGTAGTACTTCGAACCTAGATAAGAGTTATTTAAACAGCGATCAAAATTGTTGCCTTATCGAAAAAAAAGAGGTGTTGATTTTTAGCGAAAACATTTGGCATCCACGTTGTTTTTATCAGTTTCGAGTACACTAGAATACAGTCACGTTTTGATTAATTATCGGAAAAAAAATTTGAAAGAAAATATTTTTCCGGGACGCTGCCATATGAACAATGATACTCACTTACGGAATAGCACAAAATACTTTTTGATTAAAAAACAATTAAAAAGGGTATTACAGATTTCAATGAAAATATAAATAAGTTCAGGGAGGCCAAATTTTCTACGTGAAAAACTAATTTGAGTTCACTGGTTTTTTTTAGCTACCACTTGCCCAGCTCCTCCAGCATGTCCCACCAGAGGATTAGTTTCATCTTGCGATGAAGGCTGGACTTATTTCGCACCAACCGATTTTTGCTACAAAGTTTATCACAACGCGAAATTCGATGATGCTGAAGGAAATTGTGTACTTCTCGGTGGACATTTGGCATCGATTCATTCAACAAAAGAAAATACCTTTGTCAACAGTAAGTTCTCCATTTTTTTTGAAAAAAAAACACAAAATGAAACTGATTTACAGACATTGCTGCTTGCGGTATCAAAGAGGGAAATATCAAAGATCTTGCATGGATTGGACTTCATCAAGTCGGTTCCGATTGGGTTTGGACTGATGAATCAGCTACAGACTATTTGAACTGGGCACCAAAACAACCAGATAATCCGGGAAAAGAATTGTGTGTTGAAACTGCTCCAGATCTCTCTCATGACAAATGGTACGAGAATTGGAACAACGCTCCGTGCACAGATATTATGCGAGCTTATGTTTGTAAAAAGGCTTCATACAAAAATTGATATGTAATAAATATATTTAAATTCTTAAATCGCAAAAACATGACAATAATGATTGAACTTCTTCTCTCCACAGTAAGCAGTATCGATCCGAGTTGTATAAACAAATGGATGTTCGGAACAAACGACAATATATCTTTGCAATTTTTTAGCCTCGAGAGCATTTTGAAGAGCTTTTGAAGAATCGACTTGATCAGGTTTCATGTTCTAAATTTTAGAATCTTCTATGGAAACATCAAAAAAGACTACAGTACCTGTCTGATAATCTCTTTCAATTCCGGAGTATTACAAAGAACATCCTGATCCTTTCCAGCAATTCCATAGAATGTTGGTTTTTCTGGAAGTGATCTTTTCTTTCTTCCACCACATCCACACATTGGTGGTGGTGGAGCTGGTGGCATACATCCACATCCTCCGCCACCTCCTCCCATTCCGAATAATCCTGGACATGCTTCAGAATAGCAGACAAAAATAGCTAGGAAAATAGTGAGAAAAGTAATTGAAGACGGCATATTTATTGAAACTGTTTTGATGTAATTCATATATCCTTGTTCTTTTATATACAGTCATAGTGGGTGCATTAATTTGATGGATTACCAAGAAAAAACATGTTTCGCTTGAACTAATTTGGTCAATTATTCTTTATAGATTTAGTGAGGAAAATGAGGAAGAAATTGTAAGGGAAAATGAGAAAAAAGTGGTTGTTGGTCGAGTGTTCGCGATGTTTTAAATATACGTCATCAACCGGAAAGTAGTTTTTGCAGGAACACTCTGAAAGTGGGAAAGCTAGATTACCGTACATCACTTTTCTGCAAAATTATCGTGTTCAAATATTTTCAACGAAAAGTTCCAGAAAAAATCTTCTCAAGAATACTGTATCTCAAAAGGAATCTTCCCAAATTCACACTTTCCCATAAAACACCTGTTATTTTCGAAAACAATAATTTGTTTATTTTATGGTCGGCTGTATTTTTTATCTATCTCACTTTTTTCGTTAACACCAAGGTGTCAAAAAAATGATCTTTGGGAAAGAAGTGGGAAAAACGACACCGGAAGATCAATAACTGATAAACGTGAAAAAAGAATTGGTTTTGAAAACGAATATTTTTATTTTTGAAAAAGAAGTTAAAATTTACTTTTCACAACCCGTTATCAACCTAATGGAAGCCCTTGTCAGATTAAGAAATACATTTGGATAACCTGGCAAATTTTTGGATAAAACTAGTTTAGGGAAAACTTGAAGCTAGTAACTGAACTGAGAAACAACTTAAAATCAATTTGGAAATTAAAACATCACGCGAAGTCTGATAAATAAATCATATTTCAAATAACTCAAAATTTGCATAACCAATTGTGTTTTTTACTACAGAAATAAGTTTCAAAATCACAAAAAGCATTTTGTAAAACAGTAAAAATTTGAAATATGATGAAATTAAACGGTATCAAGTTAATTTGAAAGAGAATATCAACAGAAATTCAAATGAAATTTTTTTTTTAAATGAAGCCTCATTTGAAAAAAATAAGAAAGCACGTACAAAAAAAGTGAGTTGCCATGAATTTTTAAAATTTATTTTCCGATCTGTATTTTACTGTATTTTATCACATATTTTTGTTTTTTCAAAAGATTCCCAAAACTCCTATCATAAACAAAAAACAACATCTGTTTCCGTCGGATATTTTTAACACCTTGCACACTTTTCCAGGTCAAACTACAGCATCTCCACCCAATCTGAGATGGGGCGTGGCCTAATAAGGGGCGTGGCTTCAATGGTGGACACCAAAATGTGGTATAAAAGGTAAGGGTGAAGATCATTAAATAACACTTTTTCTGTTCTGAAAATAATACTGATTATTTTCGAGCTCTAATGTTTTTGAATCTTTTTTCCGATTGTTTCTCTCTGTCTTTGGTCTATTTTTACTAGAATTTAATTTTTCTAGAAATAAAATCAATTTGTTCCAAAATGATGTCCAACTATTTTCAATCAACCTCTGACTTTGTTCCAATGCCTTCAAGTTTTCTTCAAAATCAACCACCATCTTGGAATGATGTTCAACCAAATGAAGTTAGCCGAAGAAAAAATGAAGATAATCAATTAAATGATGCATTTTCTGGAATGACAATGTTTGATGCAAATGAAGTGCCAAAACCAATTCAAACTCAGCCACAACAACAATATTATTGTCAACCTGATTATTCAAATTATAATAATCCAAGAAAAGCTGAATTTGATTTTTATCAACAATGTTACCAAAAACACATTCAATCAACATATCAACAATTACTTCTTCAAAATCAACATCCCATTCAAATTCCAACTGAAACTGTTCCAGTTTTCTCAATTTCTCCACCAATTTCTTCATCAATTTATTCATCTTCATTGTCTTCTTCAAATTCTTCTTCATTTGAAAATATTCCAAGTGCAATTCCACCAGTCGAACATAATGGAACTATTTATTTCTCAAATCCAAGTGAGTTACTTTTTCAATAGTTTTTGAAACCTTTTACAAATTTCCATATTTTTCAGATTCTGGAGAAATGTCTAGTCGTGATATGTATTTCTTTTTATCCAAACAATTTCAAGCAACAAGAAAAGCTTTAATTGAATCTGGATATCCATATTTTGAATTTGGAAAAGAAAATGAAATTGTGACAATTCAAACAACAACATTTGAAGAAAATAAAAAGATTTGGATTGAAAAATGTGATAAAATTCGGAATTGTTGTCGATGCAGAATTGAATTCAAATTCAATAAAAATGGAAAAAGATCAATTGGAAATTGTACTTATCATCCAAGATCAGCTAAATTCAATTTAGGTAAGTTTATTGATTTTTTGATAATTCTTGAAAATAATCAATCTTATTTTTTATAGAATTCAAATTTCGAATTCATGATTGTTGTGGTGAAATTGAAGGACAATCAAAAGGCTGTGAAATTGCACAATATCATGTTTATGATCAAATATTAACTGATGAACTCGAAAAATTCTTGGCAACTCCAAAATCAATTGGATTGAAAGATATCCGAAATTATAACATTTTTGGAATCGATTGCGAAATGGTTTATACATTAGGTGGACCAGCAATTGCAAGAGTTTCAATTATTGATTTGGCTGAAAATATTGTTCTTGATGTAATTGTAAAACCACCAACTAAAATTTTGGATGCAAATACAACATTTAGTGGATTAACAATTGAACAAGTCGAACAATCAACTGTTTCAATTGAAGCTGTAAGTTTCATTTTTTCCAATTTTTCAAACAATTCAAAAATATTCTTTTTTTTAGTGCCGCCAAAAAATGTTCGAATTAATCAACGAAAATACAATTTTAATCGGACATTCATTGGAATCTGATTTAAAAGCTCTTCGAATTTCTCATATGAAAATAATCGACACTGCAATCTTGTTTCAAAAACAAGGTTCCAAATTCAAGCCATCACTTCGTAATTTGGCTCAACAATATTTGAATAAATCAATTCAGATGGATAATCCATCAAATATTGGACATGATTCTATTGAAGACGCCAAAACTTGTATTCAACTTATTAATCATTTATCTACTAACTGTTAATTTCATGTATTCTTTTTTTCTGGAAATAATTGCTCATTTGTAACTCGGTTCATTTCTCCGGTCTCTTTATTTTGTACCTTTGAGTCTTACAAATCTGTGTTACGGTTTTTTCTGGTCTCTTTATTTTTTAATCTCGAGTCTCACTTTTATACCTTACGGTTTTTTCTTCCGGTCTCCTAACTCATACTCGATAGATATTTCGGGTATTTTCATGGCTCATTTTAGTCTTCCTTATCTGAATACCTCACCGTTTATTTTCTGGTATTTTTCATATTTTCCCCTTCATATTTTTGTCCCTAAATAAAATTTGTTTTTTTTTCAACTACTGTGTTTGGACATTTGAAAGAAAAAGTTTCAGGAAAATATATTCAAAATCTTCCCAAATTCACACTTTCCCAAAAACACCTGTTATCTTCTAAAACAATAATTTGTTTATTTTTATGGTCGGCTGTATTTTTTATCCATCACATTTTTTTCGTTAACACCAAGGTGTCAAAAATGTGATTTTGGGAAAAATGGAAAAGGGAAATGGGAGGTGGGAAACGAGAAGAGAATGACTAGATAGTTTCTGGAATAATTAGAAAAATATTAATTTGTTCTTCTCAAAAATTAAAATTTTTTCTTGTAAAATTCATTTTTTGAATGTTCATTTCTAAAATCATGTTTCCAAAATTCAAATTTACAAACTTTGTCACATGTGCTACACCTCCCCCACTCTTCAAAAAAAATCAAAATTCAAAAGTCACTAAAACACTCTCTCAAATATCTCTGACCTCAAAAAAAGTCTAATTGTTACCATCAATCATCAGTTCCCGAAATATCTCAAAAGCAAAAAAGAGCAGGTTGTTGTTACGTGTATCGCCCCTTCGTTTTCTTCCTTCAGGAGGAGAAATCTTCTTCTTTTTCTCGTGTGCATGTTGAAAAATGTGTCAACTGTTCTCAGATTTCATCTTCTCCTTCTTCCAAATCATATCATTGTTTTCTTATATTTTTTCGCTCGGACCCCCACAAGATACTAACATTTTATTGTTATTTTTTGTCGGTTTTTTGGGAATTTATTTTCAGAGAGAAAGAGAGAGAGATCTTTGATCATTAGAAGAGATTTTGAGGTTCTGAATTTTCTGATATGCTCGTAATTTTTTGGTTTTTTTCATATTCAATCATTTTTTCACAGAAAATGTTGATAGTAACCGAAATAATTGTCTAATCAAAAATATTATAAACTTTCAACATTTTCACATTTTGACTTCTTTTTTCTTTCAAAAAATCTGTCAAGTATCAAATTTCATATTTCAATTCAATTTTTCTCTTTTCCAGAAATGACTTCATTTCTCAAAAAACTCCGCTCAAAATCACCACAAAAACAACGAGTTGCTCTACCAATTATGAATGGTTATTTACCACAACAGCAACAACAACATAATCAATTTGTGAGTTATATAATTTATGTTTCAAAGTTCAAAAAATACGGATTTTGCAGCTTCCCCCTCAAAACTATCCGCCAGTTTGTTATCTTCCACTTCCGCCATCTCCGAAACCTCGAAATTCTCCGCTAACTGCAAGATCTGGGAGTAATTTGAATAATGGAAGTAATCAGTCAAGTGTAAGTGTTTGAGATTTGGAAAAAAAGTTATGACGTGGAAAAACTGAATTTAAAAAAATATGGACATCGCATAGATTTTTCTCACAAACTCCTCTCATTTCTTAGGACTCATTCGGAATCCACAGCTGGAATACCGAACCTCAAATGAGCGAAGATCGATACTATCTGCAAAACGGTAACCTTTCCGATCCCACCGATGGTCCGGGACCACTAATGCGAGCCCGTTCACATTCGCCACGAAAACAGCGGAGAGAAACACAGGAAGAGAAAAAAGTGAAGAGTAAATCAAAAAGTCCGCAGAAAAAACATCATCGAACGGTGATAAATCAATTGGATTATTTGAATTCGCAGTGTCATTTGGAGGGTTGTTCCGCTAATGTTGTAGTTCATGTGAGTACATTTTTCTTGAGAGGAAACTGATTTTGAAATAAACATTTATTGATTTTTCAGTCAACCCGATTTCTTCTCTGCCGCCATCAATTATGCCACGCTTCCGAATATTTTAAAGACATGTTAAGAGATCGAAGAACCGAGGATGATATTCATGTGAGTCAAAAACGTTTCAAACATTCTTAATGATCCTTTAAATCTGCAGGTTACTGTATCTAGCATGTCTGAACCTTCTCCATCTACACAATTTCGATGGTTTATTGAATCGTGTATTCCATGTCCAGCATTGAAAGATATTTCCGACGAAACTTTGGAGACTTGTATGAGGTTATCCAAACGATTTCACGCAAAAGGGTTAGAATTACGGTGTTCCAAGTTTATTATTGAAAATGTGAGTTTTTCTGACATATCAAGGGATTTGGAGAATGGATTTCTTTTAAATATAAAAGAGCAATCTTCCTACACCTCAAATCTTTCTAGCCCTAACTCACACTTTTTCAGTCGTGTTCACGCCAACCAATAGTTGCGCTATGTTGGCTGAATTGGTCGCTTAAACACAAATACGAACCGCAGACGCAAGCTTCGCTTCTTCCGGCGGTCGCAAGATTATCTCTAAATTCCCTAGAAAGGCATCGACACATGTTGACAGAGAAGATTTATTCCGAAATTTTGACAGCTAAGCTACGAGGAACTTATGATAAGGTAACCCCAAAGCCTTACATCACTTCAACATACCAATCTGTTTTCAGGCAGTTCAAGTGTTTCGAACAATCCATCGTATGGATCATTTCACAATCGATCTCGAAAAATGTCCAAAATGTCAACGATCTCGAGATGGAATGCGAGTAAAAGTGCACTGTGATCCATGTCGAAAACAAGTCGGATGTGATCGATGTCATCCGAGTGGATGTGAAATTGAAGCAAAGGCCGGCGAAGATCTTCAAGCATTTTTCCAATGCAAACATCAACTTGTTCCATTAAATGATGCTACTGATGAATGTCATTGTCAGATTCCAATTTTGGCACATCATTTAGGAGCAATAGCACATTTTCGACAACCACAACAGAATCAAATTGAACAAGAGTCACAGTATATCAATTCGCCAATTCTCAGGAGTAAAAGACAATAAATATTTTGACTTTTTTGTGTGAAGTGTAGATCTCAAGTTTTGATTTTTCTGGATCTGGAATTGATTCTCTAATTTTCTCATGTGTCCGACACTCTGATCTGATTGTTTGAACTTTCTGGCCCCAAATCTCAGATTCTTTCTTGTTTATAAAGTCTAGACTCTAGACATTTTCATCACATAAAAATCTCACCCAAATCTTCATTTTTTCTCAAAGAATATTCCGATATTCGAAATGAGATTTTTCCTTCTTCTAGCAATTCTAATTGTTTCAACACTTCAGTTCGACGCTGAATCTCTAGATTTCGGCGCTCGGCGAAGAATCAAACGAAGTGCCACTTCTTCACCTCTTCCAACTGATCCCCCAAGTTCTGATTCTTGGGAAGAAGATTCTGATGAATAATTTGTCAGAAAACACGAAAAATAAACTAATTTTTATTCGCAATCAGAAAATGATTTATTCTTGTTTGACTGCTTCAAGTTTGATACTTTTCGGTTCCAAAAATTTATCGATTGCAGTGACTAAAGGATTGACAATACTATTATAGACAACTCTAGATCCTTTAGTTTGTGGAAGATAAAGATACATCAAGAATGTCATCTTGGCCAACCAGTAAAATGGAAAAACACTCCAAATACTACTAGCAAAATAATCAATCAATGAAAATGTTGCATAAACACTCCAATAAATCAACCATTCAGTATCATCATCAGTTCCTTCAGTTCTAATTGCTTTGACTGACACATATCCGGGATATGCCAATCCGATCAAATTACACAAAAATTCAGCCCATGATCCAAAAACCATATAGAGCGCATTGAGTGCAAAAAGAAAATATGCGACAGTTTCGCGTGGAACAGCAGTCACTTCTTCGATTTTTTTGACATTCGTGTCATAAAATTCACCATGTGGTTGGTATAAATATGAAACAAAGTCTGCCTAAAATTTGTGGAATTATTCAAAGGGTAATTCTAGAAGTTTGGGAGTTCGGTGGTCCCTCTCTCCAACAAACCCACATGAAACATCTTCACACCATCAACTACTGGTGGCGCCTCAGATTTTGGCAAATCGCCAGCATTTTCATATTTTGTTGGTTGTTCGGTTCGAGTTGTCTCACTTTGATCTACCGGTTTTCTCGACGACATTTTTGTGGTTAGTACAAAAAACTAAATGGAGCAAATGTGATCATTTTTGATTTTTTTTTTAATTTGTCCCAAAAATATGTCATGTGGGTCACGTTTGGAATGAAAAATGTTGAAATTTGTTAGAAATAAATCAAAAAGAGAGCACAAAGGTCGATGTTGCAGGGAGAAAAACATGAAGAGTGAGAAATGGAAAAAGAGGGAGAGGTTTACTATGGCAACATAGTTTTTTGGAGACATTTTTAGAACATAAATCGGATTTTTAAAATTATTGAGTTCAAAGAATTTAAATTTATAAAAGCTCAAATTAATTTAATGCAATCCAAATTTTAAACATAAAATTTCCAAGTGTTCAAAAGCTTCTCAAAAAACCACCTTCCATCTCGTCATAAATTATTATTCTCAAATTTCTGAAACTCAATCAAAGATCAACTTCTACTTTCTTTATCAACAACAAAAAATTAACAAATATTCTTCACTTCCTCCACCCTCAAAAATTGACGTTTACGTTTGTATAGTTCCAAATCGTATAGTAGTATATACAAAAACATCACATATTGTACTAATACTTATCATGCTTCCGTTTTTCTTTGCACTCAAAAAAAAAATCAAGCTAACCGAAAAATATAAATTATCGTAAAAAGCGAAAAATTCTTATCATCCTCTCATCACAGCAAAAACCAATTCTAGGTTCGATAAAATGACTGCGGAAAAGAAGAGCACATTTTCCAAAAATAGTCTTTTTCTCTATGCCGCCTATATTTCAACTTGTTTAGTAAGTTCAACAATTTTCTAGAATTCGAGACTTATAATAATAATATTACAGGAAGATCGAGCATGGTCATTTTGTATTTCTTTATGTATGCAAATGTTGGGTGGAATGAGAATGGTGTCGATTGAACAATTATTTGAAGGATTATTACAGATTGCTTTGAGTGGACATTTGGGAAAATTATTTGATCGATTGTCGAGGAAAACTGGTGGGTTATGGGACAGATTTTGGCGATAGAAAATCAGATAAATATATTAGAAGTTCAGCTATAACTTTTCGAAGATCAGAAATCTCGCCATAACAGAATTTTCACATATCTCTAGAAGTTCATACTGGATTTGATGGTATTCCAGAAGTTTTTGTGAAGATTTTTCAAAAACTCTCAAAAACTAAAAATGTTTTTTTTATCTGGAAAAACACTATTTTACTCTTGAGTCAAAACTTTTCTAAACAAGTATTAACATTTTTTTTCCAAAACTCATGACTTTTCTCTAAATTTATCATTTTCTGGTCTGTTTTTCAAAACCACTGATTTTCGTTGTTTCTGACTGATAAGAAATTTCACTGGAAAATTCAAACTACAAAAATAGTGCTCTAAAAATGTTTTTGGACCAAAACTCTCTGATCTCTCGAAAAACAATTCTGTAATTGCCAATAACTTTTTTCAGCCATCCTAACCGTAGTACCATTCAATAATTTGAGCATTGTCGGAGCAGCAGCTCTACTTTTCGGTAAGATTTTTCGACTTCTCTCAGTTTTTTACCAATCTTTCTTTCTTTCATATTTTCAGCATGTCTCTCAATCAGCGATCTAAATTCGTGGCTTTTCACAGTTCTCCTAATCTCAGCAATGTGCCTCTGCGCTATAAATCGTCTATTTCTCAACGCGGAAAAATTCATAGTTGGTCGAGATTGGGTTATGGTAATTGGTGACAATGGATTATTATCGAATATGAATGCAACACTAACAACCTTGGATCAAGCAACGAATGTGATTGCTCCCATTTTAACCGGAGCTCTTGTCACAATTTTCGATCTCAAGACAACGGTTGCGATTTTCGGAATCGGGAGCTTGGTTTCAATGGCTTCCAAGACATTTTTCTTGAGATCTCTTTATATGAGAAATCCAGAGTTGCATTTCAAAGAGACTGATGATAAAGCAATGATTCTTGATGAAGAAGATCAGGATCCACCTTCGAGAACTCGAGGAGTAATCAGCACTTATTATTATCAAAATACTTTCCCAGCAGCCTTCGGAATGACATTACTTTTCATGACAGTAATGGGTTTCGATGGGGTAAGTTATATACTTTTTATTAAAATCCCAAAGCACTTTATTTGTAAGCAATCATACAACATTTTCAGTTGGCTGTTGGTTATGGTTCGAGTGCTGGACTACCTGATGTTATCCTAGGGGCTTTCCGATCTTATGGATCATTCGCTGGTATTTTAGGAGCAATCTCTTATGCCTTCTTCGAGAAACAATATAGTGTGGCAACTTCTGGATTTATCGGTCTTGTAGTTCAACAAGTTTTTGCAGTTCTAGCTGTAGTTTCAATTTGGATGAAAGGTTCCCCTATGGATTTATCTGGTTATTTTGGAAACTTCACAATTCAACTCTGGTGGCATGATTTGGTTCATTCTTTTGATGGAGCAAATATTACAACAACTCAACCTCATATTGATTGGCATAATTTCACATCAAATGGTGTTAGCCTTGATAGTATTTTCATGTTTTTAATTGCAATTGCTTCTGCGAGATATGGTCTTTGGTGTTTGGATTTGGCGATTACTCATATTATGCAAGTTAATATTCCGGAAAATGAGAGAAATACTGTGTTTGGTGTACATAATGCAATTTGTAATACTTTCTCAGTTCTCAAAGATTTGCTGGTCATTATTTTACCACTACCTTCTACTTTTGCAATTTGTATTTTAATTAGTTATGCCTTCGTCACATCTGGTCATATATTCTTCATTTATTATCTGGTCAAATCAAAAACTTTTTCTACAATAGGAAGAAGGTTATCGAAACTTAATGTGGAAACAGATGCGGATCCGGAGAAAACTGATGTTATGGAAAGATTATAATAATTTTGTATATATTATTTTTTGTTGTATGTATTTATAAAAATTGAGGGTTGTAGAAATAAAACTGTTGAAATTTTTAAATTTTTTACAAAATAATGAAATAGTGGAAACTCCAAAAATAATATTTTCGCGTGACGTGAAACGCCACAAAAAAATTAAAGCAAATTCGAGTTATTTTTAGTTTTTTACTTTTTTGAAATCAAGTCTAAATATATAGCAAATGGTAAGATCTCTTATCTTTCCTAATCACGTCATTATAGAACTTTTTAGGATAAGCGTAGAAATCATAAACAAAAAGATGAACGAAAAGGTGGTAGTCATGTGAGTTTTGATTTATAATTTCCTGTTGGATTATGCAAATTACATTTCAGAACAAACAACGAGAAACCACCAAACGTAAAAGTAAAACAGTGCAAAACTCAGGGAGACGAAAGAATTCACATAGTAACCAACATTATAATATTTTGGGTGAAAGAGAGAAAAAACATGTGGAAGTTGAAGTTCATCATATTCCAGCAGAAACAAATAAGAAAGAGCCACCAGATGAGAAGAACAGTCCTCCAAAGAAAAGGTTATCTCAAATAAATATTGAGCCTCTAAAAATTGTGCCACAAGTATCTAAGGATAATTTGGAAAAAGTTCAAGTTTTGAAAGAAGCTCCGAAAGAATCACCAGTTCCTAAAGAATCTCCAGTTCCCAAAGATCCTCAAACTTTGAAGGAAAAAGAGCCATCGAAGGAAAACCTCAAAATATCGATTGATCCATTTAATGATGAAGATAAAACTGATACAATGAAGAAAATGGTCAAGAAATATAAGACAAAAAAGGATTATTCAATGGTTTCAAAATCTTTGCGAGAGTTTTATCAACTGGATCCAATGGTTCGAAATCGATCAATAGTTGTTCCAGTTTACAATAAAGTGACGAAGAAAAGTGAAATGAAACAAATTGATCAAACACAAAAAGATGAAGATGAACCAATTATTGGCCAAAAAACACCGAAAAAATCAAAATCAGTACATCTTCCACAAATCGACGATGATTACGAAAATATTCCGAAACTTGAAAAAATTCTCAATTTACCACCGGAGGATATTTATAACGGGGGAACTTTGGTTCATTGGATGGAATATATCGAACCATTTGATGAAGATTTGCAAGGAGTTGAACCACCGTGTACAGTTGGAAGTGAGCAAATTGAAATGTGTCATAATGCAAAGTTCAGATTGCACACGGCGATAAAGAAAAAGTATGTCATGTTTTTTGGAGGTTTTGAAGAGCGGCCAAAAAAATCAGGAGATGTTCAATTGATCGAACATTTTACGAATTTCTAAATCGGATTTGGTCCGATTTTTTGAGATAAAAATCCGAATATGATCGATGCAAAATTTCCCGATTTTATTTTGACCCAAAATCAACTTACTTCATTTTCAGAATCGATTTCGATGCGTTCGCCCCATCAAATACAATGAAATCGGAAGACGAGGTGTTTTTCACCGGACCAATTGTTTTCAGCAATACCATCCGAAGTCTCATAAATGCCGCCACCAAACCTCGCCATGCGGATAAAAAAGAGATTTCTGAAAAAACTTCGGAAATTCAGATAATTGAAATCGATCGGACGAAATGTTTCACATATTTGGTAAATTCTTTTTTAAAAAATTCAAAGAAAAATTAGAGATTTTCAGAGATCGAATGCAATTGCAACCGCTGCGAAGAAACATTATATGAAAATCGAAGAAGTGCCGAAAACAGAGGATTTATCGATAAATGTTTTGAAACTTATTAAATGAATTGATTAACGTTTTGTTTCTGTAAGCATTTTAAAAATCAGCGTCCTTCAAAAACTTTTCGACGAAAAAAAATGATTATTGATGCCCTTTCGCAACTTTTTTGTTTATTGTTGCCTATTTGTTCTGTGTGGTATGAAATAAAGCAACAATCATGATTCGGAGATAACGGAATCACACATCAATAACGATTCTCATTTTTTGTGATTTCGATAGAGTACCACGAGATGCAGGTTAATGATATTGATTCCTATTTTAAATCTCTTCTACGAATCGAAAAAGTTGAAAATGAAAAGGATGATCAAGTGGCATTCAGGTAAGTGATTGACTAGACCATCTGGCAAGCTCTACCGTATCAGGTTCAAACTTCAAAAAACTTTTCTTTTTTTCAAAGTAATTTTTCGGTAATTTTGTTTGCATATTGTTGATGTAAACATCTCGAGATAATGGACATACAGTTCGAAAAAAGTTTCAATGAACACTACTAGATAGCCCAAGATTCTGTACTATATTTTAAAAAGTTTCAGATCATTCCCACCGCACCTCAATAGCGCTACAATTCATCAACCTTCTCGAACTTATGGAGGAACAACTATTTGTTATGCATTCCTGGCTGCTAAACTTCTACACAGAGAACGACCTAATTCTATATTTATCACTTTCCTTTCCCAAGGATCTTGTGAAATTCCAATCGATACAAAAGTTAGGAAACTGGATAATGATAAAATGTTCGTCGAAGTTTCGCAAAATGGCAAAACCTTGTCTCGGGCATATGTGAAAAAGAATGCTATAAGTGATTGGACAACATTGGAAACTAATCGAAGATTGATTGATGGACAGGTAAAAGCACCGGAATTTTATAAAATTGATGATGAAAATTCACGAAAACTTCAAAATATTCAAAGCGAAACTGCATGGAAAGAGAGAAAAGATGTATATTCAAGTCCTTTTGATGTTAGATTGGTAGAATATGGAAGTTCTGATGGATGTAAAGAAGTGTCTATGATATGGGTTCGACTTCCTGTGAATCAAAGACGTAAGTCACAAAATACCGTAGTAGTGGAACACTTTTATCAGTGCACTTTTTTAAAACAAAAAATGCTCACTGTGGTGTGGTTATCAGTTGTTTATCGAAGTTCAAAAACCAATCGTATAAAGTAACATATTTACCCCCAGGAAACATCAACATAAAAACTATATCTGCGGAAGGACTTGTGATGTATATTTCGGATTATTATATAATTCAACCAGCAAGTATATTTCTTCGAAAACATGGAAGATATTTCAAAGCAATTGTTTCTCTCAATCATAGTGTTGACATAATTCAACACGATTTTGATGTAAATTTCGACAAACTACACTATTTTCAGACAACTCTCAAATTTTCAGCCTTTTCAATGGTTTTTAATCCATTCGACACTCGAATCATTTATTCAAGATCGTGCAATTCTTCGATTCGTCATTTATTCCGAAAATAAACAAGTTATCGCTTCTGGACGACAAGAATGCTATACACCAAGCTGTATTCATAAATTGTAGAAACATCATATTGTTTGTATAAACTTTTCTATTTCAAATTAAATTTAATGAGAGAAACACGAGAAAAATACTGAATTAGCTGGAGTACCAAGAAAATCATCAAAAAATAGCCCAGAACAACGGCTCTCAGAACGTATTCTCTACGTGGGTATCCAAGCAGCTTCTCTATGCTCTGAAAATCACAAATGTTCTATTTTCCACCTAATGATTACGATTCCTTTTCGTGCAAAACGGAAGAAGATTCATTTAAAAAATAAAATAAATTCAACCAACGAGACAGTGTGTGAAAGGGAGAGGAGGAGAGAAAAAGAGCAGTGGTCTTGTCACGTAGACAAACTACGGTAGCATCTCAGTGGGCTGTGTGAATTCGCCCATCGCACGCATTTTTCCGATTTTTAGCTTTTCGTTAGTTTTTCAGCGTTTAAAGTGTTTTTTGTGATTTGGAAAGTGTTTCAGACGATGAAATCATGTTAATTCTATACCGCAACATAGTTTTTATATTTTGAAACTCTATATTCAGTGAAAAATTCTTTTTTGAATAATTTTGCTTATATTTAATGCTTTTGTTGTTTACAATTAGATTTTACACGAATCTCTTTTCTGTTGATAATTTCTCCGTTTAATTCTTTGCTATCATAATATTTTTCCAGGTTTAACCATGTCTTTGGCTTTGAGAAAGACACTCGGATTCGCCCAACTCCAAGTTAGATGCGCCAGCTTCCAATCAATCCCAACTAACGCTGGAAAGGTACATTATTTTTATAAATCGAAAGAATTTAAATATTAAATTCAAAATCTGTTGCAGACTCCACCAACCCTTGAGCAATTCGACCCACTTAACCCAGGAGAGTGGCAACTCGGAGCCGGAGGAAAAATCCTCCCAAGACTTCCAGAAGGAACCCGTGTTGGAAAGCTCGTCATGGGCAAATACGGACTCTACGATCCAGTCCTCAAGAAGAGAGTCGACACATACGCTGTGAGTTTTCAATTTGATTTTTTGGATTTAAAAAATGGAATTTTTCAGAATGCTCTTCTCGCTGGAAAGAAATCCGAAGAAGCTGGACCATTCGACGCCGCTGTTGCTAACATCGCTAAGGGACTCGGTGAGCTTTTTTTAAATTTATTTTTACTCATAACAATATAGGTCACGTATATTTTGTTTTGTAAAAATACAATTTCAGTTATTAATTTTTGATTTTCCAGCCTACATCAGCTTCGTTATCGCCATTTACAACTTGATTTCATTGGCCTACGGTAAACCATTGTCACCACTCAGCCACGTCAAAGCACCAGGATCATAAGCGATCGCAATAATTAATTATCTTCAAAACCAAACACAACTCTGAAACTTTTGTAGATTTATTGATCGTTTATATTCTTTTGCGTTTTTAGATAAACTTGTGATCGAAAACGAAACATAAAGGATATATAACGAGAAAATGTTGAAATAATGGTAAACATTCCATTTGATTTATATATTGGAATTGGTTTCAAGAAAAAAAACAATATTATGTTCAGGTGCATGAAGACCGCAGATTTGAATGAAGAAGAGAAAAAGGACACAATTCTCAGATTTTCAGATGATGTTTTGTTGAAACACGCGTTAGCCAGCGAATAGTGGGTGAATTTGAGGGAAAATGAAGCATTTCGTGTTTTTTTTCAGCGCTGAAGTTTGTAGGCATCCAGTTGATGGGATTTTCGTAACACCAAGTCAAAAAGATGATTTTTGTGAGTTTTTCAATGGAAGCAAATGATTCACTAATTCTCCGGAAATTGAAAATGTTAAGATTGGAATATTTTTGAACTAGAATGTTTTTGGCTCTATCGCAATATATGGGTCCCATGGAAATATATGGGTCCGTAAAAACATTTAAGGGTCCCTCAGAAATATAAGGGTCCGTGAATTTTTTTATGGGTCCCAAAAAAATATAAGGGTCCGTTATTTTTTTTGAGGGTCCATAAAAAAAAGTATTTTTTCTAATTTCAATTATTTATTTTTGGTGATTTTTTGTAATTTTTTCACATTTTTTTTAGCCAGTCAGTATTTTTCTAGGGGGTTTACTAAGCCTAAGCCTAAAATAATAGAGAAATTTTGAATCCTCTGGTAACTCTATTTTTGGCTTTTCAGCTTCATAATTAGGCTTAGGCTTAGTAAACCCCCCGAAAATACAAAGAATCGTCAAAAAATCAAGAAATTTACAACAAAACACTTGAAAATTTAAAAAACCACACATTTTTTGCTCCAAAAAATCAAAAAAATCAGACCTATGAAAAAAATCACGGACCCTTTTATTTTTTTGGGACCCATAAAAAAATTTACGGACCCTTATATTTCTGAGGGACCCTTATATGTTTTTTCGGACCCCTATATTTTTTACGGACCCATATATTTCCATGGGACCCATATATTGCGATAGAGCCATGTTTTTTAATCGTACGTAGTTTGAAAATTCTAGTTAAAGATAATTTTTCAAAATTTTTTTTAATGTGCAAAAATAATTCAAGTTGTTTTTTTCTGTTTGAAAATTCAACTTGGAATTAAAATTGATATAAAATCTAACCGATATTCCCATTTCTCACTAATTTCCCCCTTAATTTCCAGGCTGGTTCGGTGTGATTTTCATCCGCAAAGGAATTTTCGGCGGTGGCGTCTTTCGTTTTACCATCAAAATTCCCACCGATTTCCCAACAACAAAATCGCTGCCTGAAGTAATCTTCGAAAATTCCATATTTCATCCGCTCATCGAATGGAAAACAAAAGTTCTCGATTTAACACGCTCTTTTCCGGATGGATGGAAATGCGAAAAACATAATTTATTGAGAGTTTTGATCGTTGTTCAGGTTAGTTATTCAGAAAGGTCATTTTTTGACTTTTGTTGGGAGAATAAAGGGAAATGAATGGAAATAAAGGAAAAAAGTATTTTCAGCGAATTTTCTTCTCTTATGAATTTGATTGTGATCGTTGTATAAACCCGGAAGCTGCGATTTTATACAAAGAGCATAAGGATAAATTCAAGTGAGTTTTATGGAGAAAAAATCTATTTATAATTATAAAGAAATGTTTTGTGAAGTTTTTTTCAAAACTTTCCGCGACGAGAAAGATCAGCGCTTAGAAAGCCACATTTGATGTCTGAAAATTTTCCTACATTTTTCTCCCAACTATTGAATTTTTTCCAGAGAAATGGCAAAGGATGTTGTTGAAATCAGCAGATCTCAAGTCTACGATGATCCACAAAATCCAGACGACTCGAATTCCATAAGGTATGTTTTCTCTTCTTTTCCAAGAAAATATTTATTTTGACCCCAAAACTCAAGCCTAATAAATTATTCAAAATAGCTCAAAAGCATTTTTCATTTTTTTACTTTTTAGTCTTTTACCTCAGAATTTTTGTCAACTAAGTTTTGCATTTTTTTTGCGCCAAGTGAAAAACATTTATCTTGTGCTCATGACGGCTGAGCCGATTTGCTCACATTTTCTGTATTAGTAAAGCTTAGACCAATTATGACCACTGCCTGTTTATTATTTTTCAAAAAAAAAACACGTTCTGCAAAAAAAAAATAGCTCGACGAACAAAGGAAAATAGTTTTTCTTCTTCTGATTTTTCACTTCCGGAACACTTGGTGTTCTCTTTTTTAAAATATATAATTCGATCATTTTTGGTCGCACACAGATTAGCGATGAAAACACAAAATATCTGAATAAAATTCGGATGTTGATTAATAATTTTGGATTTGCTCCGGATATTTGTTTGAATCATGAAAATTTCTAGATCTTCGAATTTTTTGAGCTTTGGACCCAATAATTTCTAGTAATTGGGTAGAAAGTTTTCAGCTCTTTCAATTTTATTAAAATTTGAAAATAAATTAAAATCTTTTCCGAAATAAACTCCGCTATTCCCCATTCATTCACTCAATCGAGAGTGTCCAATTCATAAAAACAGCTGAAAATTTCACTTCCCTTTTCTTGAATTTCCTAATCATCACCCCCTCCTTCCTCATTTCTGTTTAAAGTTCATACCAAGTGAAGTTTCCAAAAATAAATCATCGACCGGTTCTTGAGAATAAAATAAATGAGAATTTCCGATTCCGAATCCGAATCACATCAAACCAACCAGAAGATGCTGCGTTTTTCCTGGGAGTCATCCGTGATATCCAAAAGTGTTCTATGATTTGATGCTTGGATTGGTTTTATCAACGAAACATGTCTAGAAATAATCTGCAGCTGCAAAATATTTCCGTCTTGAATTTTGAATCGAGAAAGTTCGAATTCACATTTTCACAGCTCCTAGGAAAATGTTCAGGAACTTTGTTTTCTTTGAAAATATGAAATCACTTGAGAAATATTTTTCGTACAAGTTTTGTAGCATTTTCAGCTGTTGAAGTGTACATTTTTCAGCTTGAATAAAACAATTTTAGTTTTAGAATCTATATCCTGAAAAGCCGAAGGTCGCTTTTTATTTTTTTTTTCGAACAAAAAAACTCATTTCCTTTTTTTGAAAATAGGGAAATTATTTTCAAAATTGCATTGCAAGTTTGTATATTTAGAATTTTTGATCAAATTTATTGCCAAAGTTGCCATTTTTCAAAAAACTGAATATTTCGTCTTTCAAAAATCCAGTCTGAAATTTTTTCCGTATTTCAGTTAATCCTTGCTCTAAAAATTCCGATGATGCATAAATAATTCAATTTCAAGCTTAAAATATCCGGCCAAAAGTTCTTTCCTTCAGATATATTTGATCTTGAAAAAGTTCAAAATTAGTCATTCCTCCTCCCATTTCTCCTCCTTTTTCCTTCATCTTCAAATCGGAATCTGACCACGCCTTTTTCTCATTTCCGCGCATTATTTAAGCATAAGCTGAGCTGGTTTTTGGTGCATACCTTTTCGTTTCTTTTTTTTTTTTTTTTTTTTTTTTGAAAAAAAACAGCGAAGAAAAAAGAAACTATACAATTCTTTTGTCGTTCATCCAACCTGAAATTTAAATTTGTTTTTTCAATTTTTGTTTATTTTTGGTAACCATGGTTCATTTTTTCAGTTTAACACCTTGGGATCCTTCGATTCACGAAAAAACTCGAAAAAAGATGATGATTATTGGAAAAAGTGGATTGGGAAATGGAGGAGTTGGAGAAGATCAGAAAACAACATCAGCAGCCGAATTTCGAAGAGAAAGAGAAATTCGAGAAAATGGAGCAGTGATGATTGAATTGGTTGGAAAACATTTTCCGAAGACTTATAGCTGGTTTGATCCAGAAGAAATGACCGTTTTGACAAGGGATGATAAAAAGGTAGGAGATTTTTTGAAGAGAGGGAAATGGGGGTTTTGGAATTCGGAACTTACGCTAAATACGTATGTTCGAATAGTTATGTATTTAAAAAAATTTCAAATGATCTTATGAATTTTTGTGAACTCAAATTTTATAGACCCTATGAAGTTTTCGAAGAATAATTTCAAAAATTTCATAATAGCAAAAATATTAGGCAGACGTTGAGAAGCCTAAAATTGAGTTTTTAAAATTCCTGTTGAAAATTTAAACATCCAATAATTTTTGGAATAACGAAGTAAAAAATAATACGTGACCTCAAGACGATTCAAATTTCATTCCAAAAATAAATCCCAATTTTCAGTGCATCTCCTCTCATCTTTCAAGTGCTCGAATGGATCGTGAAAAGCATGGAATTGAACCACTTGATTTAAGCGCAATCTCACCAACTCAATCAGTTGCAAACAGCCCTCACCAAATGGTAAAAATTCAATATTTCCTCTGAAAATTCTGAAATTTTGGAATTTTTCAGGAACCTCGAGATTTATCAAGTTCTTCGTCTTCATCCGATCGACGAAATGAAATTGAAAGAAATTTGGCGAATTTTCAAGCAACTTCGAATGAAGAAAGTGTTATTTAAATTGGGTCCGTTTTTGTAAATAATCATGGTTGTGGAAAAATATTCAACTAAACTAATCATTCCAATTTTTGTATGTATATAATAAATCAATAAAAGTGTGTTCTACAGTATTATTAGGAGAAAATGAAGATAAATAAAAGATGCCAAATAAAGACAGACAACCAGACACTTTTCTCCGCGAACGCAGCAAACATTCATCATTACATTGCGCGTTTGATTTTCCGTGTGGGGGTATAGCTCAGTGGCAGAGCATTTGATTGCAGATCAAGAGGTCCCCGGTTCAAATCCGGGTGCCCCCTAGCTTTTTTGTCCAAAACAAAATAATTTTTTTATTTACAATAAATTTCAAAAAAGTTATTCTAAAAATATTTGACTCTCTAATTTTTCCTCGTCGCGCGATGAAATGTGTGGAGAATTGATTGAATTTCGTTTGCAACAAATAATTGATACAAAAACGCCGAGAAGAATTAGGAAGAGTACGGTAAGTGGAAGACAGTAGGCTTGCAAAGCACTGAGAAGAGCTGAAAATATTTTTGAGTATCAAAAGCAATTTTCAAAAAATATTTAGAGAGAAATCATACTTTTGTTGGAAATCAGAGAAGTGAGAGAAGTGAAAAAATCAATAAAGAAGAAGAAGATGACAACATGAATATTTTACCTTGCACACTATTTAGACTTGGTTGAAATTCTTAATTTTCAAATATTTCTTATATAAGGTTTTTAGGTTTTAAAATTATGTTTTTTTTTGAGAAAAAATGCCTACCGTATACTGGCTTGTCTTTTGCTGAAACTATTCCTTGAAACCCGTATTTTTCGATAAAACCTGGACTGGTTTTGAAGCGAATTGTCATATATTGATTTGAACTTGCGAAGCGACAAATTTCATCGGATGTGCAGCTGGAAAAGTTGGAACGTTTTTGGAAAAAAAAGTTTCTAAGATTTTCTGTAGATCACTGGAATGTTTCTCATGTATTTTTTTTTTCTTTGGAGAAATATTCTCTCTAACCCGAGTTTTCCAATAGATTTTCGTATATTTTCAACCGACCTATGACTATGTGTATCATTCTCATTCCCATTTTCTGTAGACAACGGAAAATCATAGAACAAAATTTGATCGTCTTCACGAAGATCCAAATTATCGGCGTAGAAATAGGCTTTCGATGAATTGTCTGGAGCAACAATCTTCCAAATACAATCCATTGATTGGCAATAAGGTCTGAAATTGAGTTTGAGGAACTTGTTTTTCCAAAAAAGTCTAGGAAGTACCTTGGATATTCAGGCGATGCAATTATCCGAAAATCATCCAAATTGTGCAATAATACAATTTTCTCAACACATTTACATCTACTTGAATCAACTGATGAAATGAATATCACAAAAATTAGAGACAAGAGAAGCCTTAGCATCTGAAATGTTTTTTTTGGAAATTTTGTGGTTCAAAAACGGAAAACCCGAAAAAGAGGGAGTGGTTAAAAAAGTGCAAAAATATATATTTTTCGCAACAAAAAATTGGTGCGCAAAAAAAAAAGAAAAATAGGAAATTGAATTTGGAGAAAACCCGGTGTGAAGTTATTAAATTTGGGGTATCATCAAAATCATTGAGGAGCTCCGAAAAAATTATATTCATATATTTTTTCTAGAATGTATCTATGTATGTATGAGATTAGTTAGTTGGATTAATGTTATCCAAAAAGAAAAAAATGAAAAAAATAGAAAAAAAAGAGGAGAGAAAAAATGAGATCAGCCCAATTTTTTCTTACTTGGTTTTTTTTTGCTCATTTTTGTGTCGGTAAACAATTGGACTCCTCTCTCGTTAGAAAGATATTTTTTTATTTGTTTGGTTTCTGGAAAATATTTGCGAGAGCAGAACAGACGAAAAAAAAAAGAATTTGGAAATTTGAGCATTTTTAGGTTTATGGTGGAGACACAACATTTATTTATTTATAGAATAAAAAATATTTCGTCTCTAAAGAAAGTTTGAAAATTATTACATAATCGTAAATTTTCTTATCTTTCTCAAGAACAAAAAATTTTTGTTTTGAAAAAAGGTATGGAAAAATTATTGAAAAAAAATTAAAACGTGAACTTTTCTGTTCCCAAAAAAAGGAAGGCGTTTATTTCTGAAAAATGACCATTTCTGATTTTTGTCACGATTGGAGTTGGAGATGAAAATCCTTTCATTTTTCATCCTACAAATACTTTTCCACTTCGTCTCTGCGCAGAAAAAATTGATTTTTGCGCAAGCTGTGAGCCCAGAAGTCATATTTTCAGCAAAACAAAAAGTCTTGTTTTCCAGATATTCCGTCATGGCGCGCGTGCACCGTCAGCCGGCTTTTCGAGTTCAAAAGCTGCAGCAAAATTTCCACGTGGATTGGGAGAATTGTCCGATGTGAGTTGCGGAATATTTTTCGAAAAATCGCTCGTGCACGTTGAATGCGTCAATGACTGAAAACTGACGCGTTTGTGTGTTAGCGCAATCTCCGTTTTTACTTTTATTTTTCGAGTTTTCAAAATTAAAAATAATTAAATGTTTTTGATTTGCGAAAAATGTTCATATACTTTATTTTTATATGTTTCCTGCAGATATTCCAACTGATTAGAAGCCCGTAGCCAGCGCCTTACCAATTACAAGATTAAACAAGTTCTTTGCGAAACCATTAACCATTATCATTTCAGCAAGGCTATGAAAACTCCCACAAACTTGGTATTCTTCTCAAAAAACGATATGTTGACACCGGATTCCTTGATAAAAACCTGAAACCATCTGAAATGTTATGGCGATCAGTTTTGGTGAACAGATGTTTGGCGACAGCCGCAACTGTCGGTGCAGCAATGTTCGGAGATTTTGAAAAACACCTTCATACACCAATTTACACAGCATCAAAGAAAACTGAAACGGTAAATTTTTGATCGAAAACTTTTTCTATATTTAACCCAAATCCAAGTCAATTTTTTATAGTTGCTAAATCATAACGTTGATACGTGTTATCGCGAGCAAGAATTATTGAAGGAAATGTGTCCAGGTTATGTTCACGGATCTTATAAATCTGTAAGTTTTCGATACTCTCTGGAAATTCAGGACATTTTTTTTCAGTGGACGCTTTTTGAAACATTTATTGCGAAGTGTTCCGGAATCACGGAACATCCAGCGTTGAGAAAAGTTTTATTCGAAGATTTGGAAGCATACATTAATGAAGTAAGTGAAATCAAGAAATTTTTAATTTTATAATTTAAAAATTTCAGTATAAAAATGGTATTCCTCTTCCTGATTATTTGGAAGAAGATAAAGAAGAGTTGTTCAAATTGTTCACTTCAAATAGTCATAAATATATGGGAATAGGTGATTTTCGCAATGAAAATATGATTCGTATCAAGTTTGGACATATTTTGAGAACACTTCAATTGAATATTAAAGAAGCTTGGGAATGTAACAAAAATAATAACAATGAAGAATGTAAAAAATTCAAATTTTATTCATCGGTGAGTATTTCATCCATCAATATTCAACAGTTAATTAACAAAATATATGTTTCAGCAAGATTGGATTTTACTCGGATTACTTGAATCATTTGGAATTCTCGAATTCACAATGCGAAAAGAAATGCCAAATTATAACACGATGCTTCTTTTCGAACTTTGGGAAGATGGAAATCAACCATTTGTCAAAGTTTATTATAAAAAAGAGGAGGCTTCTGAAAATCTTATTGATGTTACTGAGAAAGTTGTGAATTGTGCTGGAAATCAAGAATTTTGCAATTTCGATAAATTTATGGATTGTTGTAGTGATTTGTGGGATGATGGAGAAAAAGCTTGCAAAGCGAAGAATTTGAAGAAAATTAGAAGTAGTATCAAGGCTGCTGGCAAAAACAATACTACAAATGAGAATGACAATGTACGTTTTGTTGGGCATGAATAGAATTCGCTGGAATAGATGTAGATAGACATACTCAAAGGTTATCAATAAATTGTATTTTCCAAAAAAAAAAACAACGAGTTTTAATTATATCCACGTGTTTATCACATGATTGATAACAAAAATATGTCGTTTTCAACCAACAAAACAATTAAAGTGCAGTTTTGCTAATTGTTCAAAGATTGAAAATTTGCCGAAGATCTCTCAAACAATTTTTATTTTTCTTTATAGTTTCGAAAAAATTCGATCAGTTTTTTCAACAAAAAACCTAATAAGTTTCCAACCAACCCCCAACTTGAAAATATCCAATATAAAAAAGTTTTTCAAAGATTTATCAGTGCAACCGGTTTTTCTATCTTCTGAAATAGGAACAAAAAACACCTTCAACTTGTCAAAAAGAAGAAAATATGTTGATGTTTTTAGTCTCTTTCGAGAAAACGCTTTCTTCATTTTTTCCATAAGGTTTTTAATTTTTTAATCTTGTGACAGCTTGTTTTCATCACATAAATTCAACTATTTAGTTTTTATAAATTTGTCCCAGACTTAATTATGATTTTTGAATCCTCATTTGGCCTGATTTCAATTTTTTTCATTAGCGGGAGGTACAGTACTAAGTTTTTATGTCTCATCCTAGTTTTTATTTTAAATTTCACCGACAAAAACGTTTCCAAAAAATACAATTTTCTAAAAACACATTTTCAAACTTTGAATTTCGAACATTCATACCTCAATCCTGAAAAGCCTAAAGTCCTAAATAAAACTGTTTCTTTCAACATGCGTCAGCAAATCTCTTTAAACGGTCAAAAATCAGAATCATACGATCTCTTTTCTCTCTCTCTCTCTCCTTTTTCATACAATTTTTTATCAATTTTTCAACGAAACCACCACATGTCCTCATACACATTTTCATACATTTTGTAGCATTTATAATAATAATAATGTTTATTTGATTTTTTTTTATTTGCATTATCATACCATTCACAGGCGGTACAATGTCCAAATGGGCGGGGTTTTTGAAGAGAAGGAAAAAAGTGGGTATAAAATGGGAATGATTGACTGATATGATTGGGGCATCAAGGCGATGTCTATTTGTGAACATACTATTTGAGAAATCAATAAATAAGTGATTTTTTATTTTTAGAAAAAAAATTGAAATTTTACTTTTTTATGACAACAAAAAGTATGTGATATTCAAATAGACATCGAGCCCGATAATATGCAAAAAACCGATGAAAAAGAGGAGGATGAGAAAGAAAATGTGAAAATGATTAGAAAACACAAAAGTTATAGTATGGAATAGATTTAGGATAACTCGGCTGAACTTTGAGAGTTAGGAGAACGTGGAAGTTTTTTAGGGTTCATGTAATCGTGTTTTATACCTCTTGAGATTCCAACTGTTTCCGCAAGTATCAAAATAGATTGAATTACAAGGTTACTTTGATCTAAAATTTGAGAGTTACTGTAGTTCTAAATGTTTGTTTAGTTGATACTTTTGATTTGTCAGGGTAAAATTGATATTTCAACTGAACAGGGTACAAAAAACACATATTCTTCCTAACAAAAACAACTTTATCTTATCATCAAGCAAATCATTGAACTCATTTTCAAAAGTAAGAAGAAATAAAAAGGGGAACTCAGTTTGGACTTAAGCATAGCTCAAATACATACTTAGCCTAACTCAGCTCTCCTTTGCAGATGTGCAGCCTTTTAGAATTCTTCCCAAAACTCAGTTTGATCTTCTGGTTATTTCCTATAGGCACATGTAAAGTTCACAATGTGATCTATTCCCTTTTTTGTCTGTTTTTATCTTTTCTCTCCATCTATCTACCAATCTTTTCTCATTTATTGTTTTGTTTTCTTGTTTCTTCTTTTCCAATTTCAACAATATCTAGAAGTATTCTGAAAATATTATTTCCAGAAAATAAAATGGTTCCAAAAGCCGGATTTTCTCGCGAAGATCTTTGCCTGGTTTGTCAAGACACAGCCACTGGATATCATTACGGAGTTCCATCTTGTAATGGATGCAAAACATTTTTCCGCCGCACAATTATGAAACGACAAAAATATATCTGCCAAAATGAGAATAATTGTCCAGTTGATAAATCGATTCGATGCGCTTGCCGATTTTGTCGATTTGAGAAATGTCTTCAAGTTGGAATGAACAAAAATGCATTGCAACAAAGCAGAGAACCAATTGGATATACGAAAAGAACAAGAAGAGTTCCAAGAAAAGTCAGTTTTGATTCGAGTTTGAGCGAAGAAGATAGTTCTGTTGGAACTCCAGAGAGAATCACACCTCCAGAATCACCGGAAGAAGTGTATAGTTTATCGGATAATTATTTGAAAGTATTATCGTCGCGGGAAAAATGTGCAAATGATTTGAGATTATCAGAGTATTTGCCGAAAAGAAGTTTGAAAGAGGCACTTTGCTCGAAACCACTTTTGAGTGATCCAAATTTCATGAACAAACACGGATACCCAGTGAGTTGATTTTTTCTCGAATCACTTTTTTGAAAATAAGATAAATTGTTTCTAACTCCTGATGAATTTCCATTTTTCCGAAAAAAATTGAATGGGACCCAAGAATTTTACAATTTCAGAAAAAAATATTTTCTAAAAAAAAAACCCTATTCCTGAAACGTATCTGAAAACTCTTCAACCATGCTTTTTAGAGCCTTCGTCACACATTCAGCGAGCTTCGATTCATCCAACAATCGGATTATCATTATTGGCATGAGAGAGATTGGTTCCTTCTCACAGAATACGCAAAATCCTTCGAAATCTTCCAATATTTCCCATATGAAGATAAAGTTCAACTTGTTCGACACGCTGGAATAACTATTCCAGTTTTGGTTCAATGTTTCAATTCACCAAATATGGGTCCAGATACTGTAGTATTTCCAGATGGCGCATATTTCGATAGAACTCATGAGCCAAGCCGGTCAGTTGATTTGTTTTTCCAATTTTTGAAATCCCCCTCCCCACACCCCCTAGAACTCAGTGTTGTGTTCAATCGTTGTAGGCCAGCCGGACTGAACAAGAAAAAATATCAAATGCTTGACTTGGTTTTGAAGCCGATGAGAGATATTCAAGTTGATCATGTGGAATTTGCCGCGTTCAAAGCAATCACTTTTCTGAATCCGGATGCTGAAATCAGTTTGGAAAGTAAAAGGATTATAACTGATGAAAGGGTTGCAATCACAAAACAATTGTATTCTTATATGGTTCGAAAAGATGGAATTGAGATTGCCCTTGAAAGGTTTGTCTAGTGCAAAAAAATGTTTGAATTCAAAATTGTTGATATTTTCAGATTTAGTCGCCTGATTTTGATGAGTTCATCAATGTCAAAAATGGCCTGCGAATCGAAAGAAGCCGTTTGGATCGCTGATTTTTTCATGAATATTGGATTTTCGAATTTCGCCAAGGAATTATTTTTTGGAGAAAATGAGGATGAAAATGAAATGAAGATGTGGAGCTGAATAATTATTTTATGTTAATGTGAAAAAAAAGAAAAAAGTCAATTTATCAATCAACCAAAATGATCTTAAATTAATTTAATAAAATAAACTTTTCGTATTATTATTTTCAGTTTTGTGGATTTTTAAAAATGGAAATATTGACGAACATTGTTTTCAATTATTTTTTGAAAACTTTTTTGGTGTTTGCAAATAATTCAAACTACAGTAGTATTCTGAAATGGAAAATCGACCAGGATTCGACAACAAAGCCATATTTGGGGCCAAGATGGGTTTAAGATCTACACGTGGATTTTTATGTTTTACCTTGAAATTTTGTTGTAAATTTTACAGTACCTAAAAACTATCTGTTTTTTTTCAAAAATATTCCAGTTATTTTCTGTGCCATGTGCTTTTTTGCGTGAACTTTGTACATTGTCACGCGGATTCCAAATAAAATTTGGTTTTCATTTCAAGTTTTTTCAACAAAAAAAATAAAACCGTTTATTTATCAATACACCAATATTTTTGACCAGAATTTCGAGATGATATTTGTGAATAATTATGATTTTGTGTTAATTCATCCATGATTTTTTCTTTACAAAATCTCCTTTCCATCAAAGAAAAGTTGTTTGGCAAAATCGGAATATCCAATATATTGGAAAAACCCGGCGAACCATACTGCGTCTTTTGATTCGCAAGCAATTCGAGACATCGACCAGCTCATTGCCATCAGATGTGTGAATCTGGAAAAAAAGTTGATAGATTTTTGTGTTTTCAAGTTTTTTTTTCTCAGTCAAAATTGGTTTTTCCCCGGATAAATTATTCCAAATTTATAATTTCAGAAAACTTTTTTTCTCGAAAATTTTGGCTCACCTATTAATAGCTTTATCAATTCCCTCTTTCCTAACCATATACGAATATAATTGTTTTGTTATTGCAATTCTTTCCTTATTTATCAATGCTCGACTTTCAGCACAAACTTCAGCATCAGGATTCAGAAATGTGATAGCTTTCAAAGCTGCAAATTCGACATGTTCTATCCCGATTTCTCTCATTGGTTTCAATACCAAATCTAACATCTGATATTTCTTTCTGTTTAATCCAGCAGGTCTTTTCGGCTCATGAGTTCTATCAAAATATGCTCCATCTGGGAAAACAACAGTGTCTAAACCCATATCTGGTGAATTATAACATTGAACTAAAACTGGCACAGCAATTCCTGCGTGTCGAACAAGTTGAACTTTATCTTCGTATGGAAGGTTTACAAATAGATCAAATGTTTTTGCGTATTCTGTGAGTAGAAACCAATCTCTTTCATGCCAATAATAATAATCAGAAGGTTCAATGAATCTCAAGTCTCGAATCATATGTCGCTTACTCTGAAAAAAATTAGTTGAGAAAATTTATATTTAGAAATCCATGAAAATTCAGTTTGAAAACAATTATGGAAAATTTACTTTTCAAAAAATTGAAAACTTGTTTCCAAAAAATTTTTTTTTACAAAAAACACACTCACTGGAAATCCGAACTTGTTCATAAAAATTGGATCATTCAGAAGTGACTTTGAACAAAGTGCCTCATTCAAACTCCGCGTTGGTAAATATTCTGATAATCTCAAATCATTTGCACATCTTTCTCGAGACGATAAAATATGCAGATAATTTTCAGAAGACATCATATTTGGGGATGGACTTGTTGATGCTCGATCAGGACTATCAGCAAAAATACTCTGATCTTCATCGCTCAACGAATTCGAACTAATTTTTCGTTTCCTAGATTGTGGTGCCCTTTTGGTTCTTTTCGTATATCCGATGGGATCGCGATTTTGTTGAAGAGCATTTTTATCCATGCCAACTTGAAGACATTTTTCAAATCGACAAAATCGGCAAGCACATCGAATTGATTTATCAACTGGACAATTATTTTCAAATTGGCAAATATATTTTTTATTTTTCATAATTGTCCGGCGAAAAAATGTTTTACTAGAAAAACATTAACGATAATCATTGTTTTCAAAATGAAATAACTCACCACCCATTACAAGATGGCACACCATAATGATATCCAGTGGCATCATCTAAACAAATCAAACATAAATCCTCTCTTGAATAACCAGCGTGTGAAGACATTGAAAAACTACACTGAATCAACTAAACACTCCCAATACACATGATAAAATTGATAGATTGAAGAGAATCAGAGAAAAAAAGAAGAAGATACATCAAAAAGTGAACTGTGATGTTATGTGTACTCAACTAGCAACACGTGGTTGAGATGATAAAAATGTTTTGGAAATGTGGCCGAGTTCAAATAGACGAAAAAAAGGAACTGATCAAAGAATAGTTTATTATTTACTTGCAAACAAAAAACGAATGGGTTTCAAAAAAAGGTCCGGATCGATTTGAAATTGAACTACAATTAGAAAATGGGATTCCGAACTCTTCTAGAATAAGGAAATAAGGAAATTCTTGGAAAACGATTGAACATTTGGGAAGTTCCCTACTTTTGAGATTAGTCTTCCGGATCGTAGCTCTAAAAACAATTTTTTCAATAACAATATTTTCAAAAAACATCTCTCATAAATATAAATCCGGACCCATTTTAGAATTCCAATAACAGTAGACCATTTATTGAGAGCGCTTCAGGATGATCTTCTTGGAATCCTCTGGTTGACTTTCGAACCATCTTTTATATCTGTAAAATATATTTCATCAATAACATTTCAAATTCAAAGCTTACTTCTGTTCCTGTGCTTTAACCCGACGTTTGAATTTTTTGTTCTGTTTAATTTCCTCTTCGGAATCGTTGAAAATCTTCTGAACATCAACATAAACTTCAGCGCGAGGATCAGGAAACAACAAATGAGTTGGATGTTTTCCCCAGCACGTGAGTATATTGTCAGCTGTAACAGTTCCCATTATAAGGAATTCGAGAATCGATCCAAGATAGATTTCATCATAATCATGGACAAATTTGATTGTGATGATGAATGGGGCTCTTGTGAATTCTTGATCAAATCCATGTTTGTTGAGAGCGTTGAGAAGATCGCGGTCATTCTCGATTTGGATTTGAGAACTATCAGATACTGGAAAAATATGTGAATGAATTTTGAATGAAAATGAGAACGGGGAGAAAACCAACTTTTCAGTATTCCATAAAGTTGATTTTTGTTACAGGTACAGAAAGAAATATGGACCATTTGTCGAATTTGGGAGAAAACTACAGTGACTGATGTCTAGTACTCAAACAATTTTACAGTACAGTACCTAGATTACAGTGCTAACTTTTTATTTCATAATTTCTTCAGAAACTACAGTAATACAGTGTATTTTCTCTCAATTTTTGTGTTTAAAAAGTTCTCAAAACATTGTTTTATATTTTTTTTCCCACGCTAAATTGGGAAGGGTGTTTTGAAAATTTGACAACAAAGAAAAAACCTTGAAAATTGTGTTCTATTGAAAATACCCAGATCGCGTGGAAGTTTTTCTAATGGATCAAATAAAATTTACTAGAATTATTTTTGAAGTTTCCTTACATGTGTTTGTATCTCAAAAACATTTTCATAACAGATGTTCTTATGGAAACTGCTGTTTTGTATATAAAAATTATGAACAACGTTTGTTTTTGCAACTGTGAACTATTCTCTATGAAAAATCTAGGTAACGTCATTTTTCTGATAAGAATTTTTGAAAAACTGCAAAGCCATGATGAAAATTTGTACTGTAGCACATTTTCTACTCTAACACATAGAAGCCTTGAAAAAGAGAAACCTTTTCCAACACAACTCGGAGAACAAAAAAGAACCACATGAATTTTCGCTGAATGGGGTCTCAAAAAAGAAGTTATCCGAAATGTGTTATGAAGAACATCTCACTTTGAAGTTTATTACGAATTTTTGCAGAGTCTAGTTTCATTTGAGGTCTCATTCAGCAGTTATCTTCAAATTACTTACCGTAACATAGAATCTTGAATGCCCCGAAAACCTTTTGAGTTCTTCCAGCTTTCACCATAACGCCCTGAACTTTTTCATAAACCGCTCTCCACAATTCCAAAAGTCCACCTAGAGCTCGATATTCAAAATGGACACTCAATGAACAACCAGTTTCGCCAACATAAGCTTTAACATTTATCGGATGACCATTTTGAAAATTGATTTTGTATCGAGTTGCCATCTAGAAAAAACAGAGAAAGAAAAACAAAAAGATATTCGGTTCGGAATAGGCAAAGGCAAAAATATGTAAAGAAAAGAAACGGGGGACAAATGAGTCATGTAAGTATAGACAGATAATGTTTCCCCTTTTTTTCAAAAAAATTGGCGCGGGACGGGAAGCTTCTTGTCTCTTTTCATATATATTTTCCTGACACCTTTTTCTCTTTTTTCTTTTCTTTTTTGATTTGTTTATATTCTGCGCAGATGTTTTATGGTCCAACTTTTTTCTTTGTCACTTTGATTTAGAGTTTTCGGGTACTCTTTCACTCGAAGCTTCTTCTCACGATCACAAGTTTTTTTATAGAAATGTTGAAAAATGTCGAAGAGTTCATGAGAGTTGAAATACAGACACCTGTAAAAACCTACATTGGAGCAACTGGTTGCTCGATTTCATTCGATTTGCCATATAAAGCAAATGATTCATATGCCAAGATGAGAAGAATCTTGAATTCGAAACTCGCAGCGATTGCTGAGAAAAAGCCAGAGCGGATGAAATTCGAAAAGTTGACGGAGTTCCGAATTTCTTATCAAGGTTTAGTTTTGAAGGATATTTTTGGCTAGAGAATCTACAAGTTTTACAATATTGATTATTTTGAATGAAACATTTAGGCGGGTGAACAAAGACCACCCACGAAATCTGAACTAAATCTCTCCAAAAAATGAAATATTTTTAATTATAATTTTTGAACACCATATTGTAAAAGATCAGAAAAAACCTAATTGTCTAGGACCCACATCTAGAACTCTTCTATGCAAATATTCCCAGTTTTTTTTTCAGAAAATGAATGCACTCGAAAAATAATTGACAACGATCGTGATCTTTTCGAAGCTATTTGCTGTCATGGAATCTATCAAGCTTATAAAACAAGTCAACTCATTACCAAAATCGAGTTTGCCTTTGTCTCCGACGAATTGAATCTGGCGGCCCTCATCGAAACTTCTCTTTTTGGCGCAACACCACAAAACTCAAATCAATATTCATGGTATTTTCAACCAATTCATCGACTTCTTCCTGATCCACGTGATAACAAGCCAAATTGGGAATTGAGAAAAACTTTTGAGAAACTCGAAGCCGAGAAAAACAAACAAACAATGGAAGCTGCTGCTCGGTAAGTTTGACAGCTCAATTATCACTCTGAAATTTGAATTGCAGTCTTAGATGTTCCTTTTCACACATCTTGAATCTTCATTTCAAATAAATTTTGTTTAATCGAATTTATAAAATGTGAATTCGCATACATTTCTGAATCAAAGTACAAATTACAGTCATAAATTTTTTGAGAGTTCCACTCTGAGCTTAACCTAAATTCAATTTTCGAAAAACGATGAGATGGAATTTAATAGGCGAATATACATAGATGCGGTCTAATACAGTATTCTCCGGAATATTCCCATTTCAAAATTTTTTGCAATTTTTTCAGCGAAACTGGTGCCTCGACTTCCGATGAGGTAAATGAAACCTATGTCTGATTTATGATTTTTTTTTGATATTTTTTGATGTTAGATCTTCTTAGTTATGATGCAAACCCCTTGCCTCCCACTTCAATGTTCAATTTTCAACTGATGAAACTTTCAATTTCAATTTTTTGCAAATTGATTATTTGCTCAAATATTTACCAAGGTGTGAAAAAAAAATAATCTTTAGATTTTTGAGTTCCTAACGTATTTTATTTATTCTCATTTTTATTCTGAATTGTTTTTGTTGTAGACTAAAATTCAAACTTCGTATTTCCCGACCTGAAAATGACCTTTTGTTATTTGTATTGACCCAAAAAACAACAAAGTTTTTAAAAAACTTTTTTATCGTCTTTTTCAATTTTTCGGAATTATATAAGCTCCTCCTTTTTTCTTCCATTATTTAATACCCTCCGGGTCTGATAAAAAATTCGAGAAGAAAAGTTTTTATTGTATTTATTCTTTCTGTTTTTGAAAAATAACATTTAGAAATTCCAGATTTTTTTTAGAAGAATGCAGGCTTATGTAAAAACAACAATTTTATTATGTCTTTATGGAGCTTTTAAAGAATTTCGTCCAACTGAACCTTACATGTATGAGTATGAACATGTTACGTTGAATATTTCAGAGCACACTTTAAATAATCAGGTTAGTTTGGAAAATTTATTGATTTTTTTGTTTTTTTATTGGCTATATTTTTTTGGAACAGGCAATGTTTTGTTTTCGAATGTTTAATGACCTGGGAATTTGAACATTTTTTGTTTTTTCTAATCTGGATTTCTAACAGGTTGTGAAATCAGTACAAACTAACTTTAAAAATGTTTTGAGCTATTTTTTAACATTATAAAAATAACTGTAATTTTTCAAACATTAAAGAAAATGTTTCAAAGTTAGAACATATTTTATTGTTCCGTCAACTTGTTTTCAAAAATCAAAAACGTATTTTTCCCTGGAAAATATTTTTAGGTCAACTTCTGATTTCACTGCAAAAAACTGCTCTTTGAATATATCTAACAAACATTTAACAACCCAAAAATTGATAAAGTCGCAAACAAACAATAAAACAACTTTCCAGGTGTTCCCAATATGGACGTACAGTTACTTGGCAACATTGATTCCCGCATTTCTCCTGACTGATGTTGTTTTATACAAACCAGCGATTATTTTCGAAGCGGCTTCCTATACAATTGTCTGGCTATTTTTTGTTTTTGGTAGAGGGGTTTTATCAATGCAATTAGTTGAAGTATTTTATGGATGGGCGACTGCAACCGAAATTGCTTATTTTGCCTATATTTATGTGAAAGTTCCGAAAAGTGAATTCAAAGCGTGAGGTTTTCTTTTTTTTAGAATAAAATTAATTGATAAAGTTCTTGATTGAATAACTCGGGAAATTCAAAACTTGAAAGCAATATTTTTACATTAGAACATTTTTTTCTTAATTAAATGTTGGAAAATTCAACTGTTTCAAACTTTTTTAAAGGTAAATTTCTATATATTCAAATTCAGTGAAATCAAATTATGCAGAGAACTTGTTTGGAAAATTTTCATTTCGTAAAAATTGTTTTTTTTTCCAGAGCAACAGCTTGGACCCGCGCTGCTCTTTTGGTTGGTAGATTCTCAGCTTACGCGTTAGCTCAACTTATCATTGGCCTAAAATTAAGTGATTATATGTGTTTAAATATTATCTCATTAGTTGCCATGTTCATCGCATTATTCTTCTCAATTATCTTACCAAAAGTCACATGGAAAGATGCATATCAGAAAAAATTAGAAGCTGAAGGTGTTTCAAATATTCAAGATCATTTGAAAGTTGCAAAATATAAGGATTATCTTTCAATTTATTTTCGGAATATTCATCGAGATTTGTATACGATTTATACGGATCCATTTATTTTGAAATGGTCCATTTGGTGGGCGTTGGCTAATTGTATTTTCTTGCAGGTCAGAGTTTTTTCAGGGTAAAAAATTTCCCATAGAAGTCAAATTAAAAAAAAAATTCTGAAAAAATTTTGCTTGTGACGTGGCAAAACATTCTTTACAGAAAAAAGTCCAGAAAATTATATCTACCTTTTTAATGAAATCCCGATTGGGTGGTGTCTCGATGGAAACTTCAAGAGAAGATAAAAAGGAGTTGCTCTAAATTCTGTTTTTTTTTTCAAAAAAATTCTAGTCTCCAAAAATTCAAGCAGAACATAAACCAAAACTCTGCATTCCTAAAATTCTCAAGCAATTAAATCACAAAGTAATTATCCCACAAAACGTGTGAAACGCAACCTTTAGTCGATCAATTCTGCAAAACTCTACCACGTCATAAAAAAAACCTTTCAGGTCACAAACTACACTCAAACTCTATGGGGAACTCTTTCCGAAGAAGATAATCGTTTCAATGGTATCACTGAAGCTCTCGTTCCACTCTTCGGAATTCCAGCAGATCTTCTAACTCAAAAAATAACTCTAAATTGGTCGAGATGGGGTGAATTAGTGTTATCTATTGGATCTTTGGTGCAATTTGGTTTTCTTTTATGGATGTCACAATCACATCAAATAATAGTTTTATATATTGGTTATATTGGATATCGTATAATTTATCAAGCAACAATGACAATTGCACAATGTAATTTGGCTACTCGATTACATAATGATTCTTATGGCTTACTTTTTGGTATCAATACTTTTATTGCTCTTTGTCTTCAATCGGTTTTAACTATTTTTGTGATCAATGTTGCCAGTTTATCAGTCAGACCTCAGGTAAGACCCGAAAAAGTTATGTCATGTGGATTGCTCATGAAATCTGATTTTTATAAAACATCTTATGAACATTATTGAAAATATTCAGTGCAGAATCTTCAGAGGCAAAAAATATCGTATCGTTGAATTTCTAACCATCTCTATTTTCTGAGACTTCTATTTTTTGTAGTTGATCTATAGATCTTTTTTCTCTGATATTTTTATTATCATTTTCATTTTTGCAGTTTGTCGTCTATTCAATCTACCATCTTGCAGTTGCTCTAATCTTCTTGATAACTTTTATTATTCTTTTCTTTTACCGTCTCCGAAGAAATCGAATCATTGCAGCTTGAAAAACAACTTTTTCTATTTATTTTATTAAATAGATCAAAAACCTTTGCATTACGAATTGTGTTCATAAATATTTTTTTCTTTTTCTCAAGTCACGCCTATTTTCCTCGAATGAATAGAAGTTATTATGACTATATAAAGTTAAAAAGAAAAGAAAAAAGAACTAGAAGATCAAACTAAATCTGGATCTTTAACTTATCGTTCCATTTCTAAAAATAAACAATGAATAATACAACGACAATGAGTTCGACTGAAGTTCACGCTGAAAATGGAGGAAGTGAAATGTTACGAGTGGTGGCGGCAACGATCATGTTTGTGGTGAGTTACAAAATTTTGAGCCTTTGCCAATTAAGAAACTCGTGAGGAAAATTATATTCCGGTCGAGATTCTGAAAAATCTTCAGACTGTTTTATAGAACGGTTCAAACTACTGCAAGTTCATTCAGAGCTCCAAATTTAGAAGTCAGATTTTCTTAATATGAACTTTCTCAAAGTTCAGAAAACGCGGAACTTTTTAATTAATCCTCTGGTTATGCGGAAGTTACCCCAGCTCGTTGATTGAAAATGACTTTTCAAAGAAAACTATTTTGCGTGACATTTTTTTCACGAAAAATTGCAAAAATTCCTATTATTTTTTTTTCCAAAAGCAACCAGACTTCCCAATTTGACACCTATTGTCAAAAAATCTTTTGCAGCTCAGTGTTTTTGGAATCTTTCTAAACTCCTCAGTTTTCTATGGATTGGTTACCCAATCTTCCAAAATCGGTGGATTTTTCACCCTTTGCGGTTCAAAAACCATCAGCAACAATATGATTTGTCTCACATTTCTTCTCTGGGCAGTTCCATGCACTTCACTCAACTCATATTTTCTGCCACATCAAGTTAATATAATATTTGGTCAACTTGGAGGATGGGCACCTTATATAATGGGACCATTTACACAATTATGTATGGCAATCAATCGATTTTGTGCCTTGTTTTTCACACATTTGTATTCAAGATCGTACCCAATTCCAATGAGTTTGGTAAGAAATTCAATCAACTTCTGATCATTTCTCTGAAAACCGGCGGAAATTTGATTGTCTAGTCAATTATTTCCAGCGTGTTCGAAAGATTTTTGTTTACCCACTACGCAAAAAACTAGAATAACAAAAAAACACACAATAACAATTCGCCCTCTTTTTCAGACAGGTGTCCTTATATTCTGGACAATATCATTCATTATAACTTCATTGGGTTTGCCTCCAGGATGCGGTTTTATTTATGTAATATCTCGATTGGCTTGGGAACCCGAAGAATCCGAATGCGCTGTCAATTTCGCGATCGGATTTTTCCATTTAGTTGTCGCAACTTCGGTTTTTGCAAATATTTTCAACACATCAATCGCTCTTAAATTAATTGCAATGGCTGCTGGAGCAACAGGAATTGATGAAAGTATTAGTGTGCAAAGAAGAAAGAGAAGAACTAGAATGTATATTCAGGTAAATACAAACGAAATCCAATAGCGAAATTAAGCATACGCTAATATTCTCGAAATTTCTACTCTTTCGGGTAAAAATATTGTGCATAAGTCAGAAAATTATCTCTCAAATTAGATTGAACTAAGAAAATAAGCATGACGTAGGAACAATTTAATATGATTCCAGAGCGTCACCCAAGATTGTCTCCATGTCATGGATACTATCAACTGCTCAATCATCTCGCACTTCTCAGATGCTGTCTGGTATCGTTTCGTCTTTTCGTCACTCTCATTTCTTGGAATCCACGTTTTTGACGGTCTCATCATGATTTTGTTCAACAAACAACTTCGTCCTGTTTGCTTTCAACAAAAGGAAACAAAAATTTCACATCTAAACTATTCTGTTCGAGTTTCAACAGCAGTTTCTAATTAATTGAGAATGATTTCAAATAAAAAGGTTTTTTGTTGAAAAATTCAAAATGAGATCAAAATTGTAAATTAAAAATATATAAAACAAAAATGAAAAAAGACCGACTTACAACTCAAAGATCAATGTGATTCATAATATCAAATTTCTCTTCTTCCTCCAATTTTTCTGGGGCCAATCCTTGAAGTTGTCTTGGCAAAGCATCTGGTTCTCCATCCAGGCGTTCTCGAAGTTTGTCTCGATGTTCCGTTATTTCACCGATCGCAGTTTCTCCAAGATCAGCATAAAAGGATTTTATCTGATCGGCGGTTTTGCTTCCAATAATTTCGGCGATTGTTTCGAAATCATCGCCATACCAGTAAAAACCTACAAAACAACTTATGAAAAAATTGTTAAAATTCTAAAAATTCTTACATTTAATAGTATCTTTATGTTCGGTTTCAGTCCATGAATAAGTAGTTGTTTTCTTTTTTCCAACTGCAGATGGTGCTAAATCTGTATCTTGTGTCAATCTATCCATTCGATATCTAACTGAATTCATCTCATTTCTCCAATTATTCACTTCAGCTTTATTGATTTTTCCGAACATAAGTGTAGTTGCAAACATTAATTTTCTCGATTCCTCATTCAAAATCTCAATATCTTCCATACAAACAGTTCGATCTTCTCGCCAAACACATGGAACTGCCAAATTATAACGAGAACTCAATTTTGAGATAATTTCTTGAGCCTCTTTATCTTCAAAATGTCGTGTCATTCGACAAGTATTCAAATCAATCGGGTCATCATTTGCTGTTTTAATTGTGTCGGGTTCCATAGGCGGTGCAGGTTTTTTAATCAAACATTCGTCTGAATTTCAAATTGTTGCACAATAATTTTGTGAAGAAAAACTCACCAATCACCATAATTTCATCCTCATCAATTGGCTCCGAAGGATCTTCGTTTTTTGGAATTTTCAATCGAGTTAAAGGATCGCCAGTTGCAGGCAATGTCAATTCATTGTATCGAGTTAGAAGCTTCTTCATTTCTGAAAAAATATTCCAAATTTAAACTAAAAAAATAGGAGGACAAAAACTAACTTTTTGGGCATTCTACACATGTCCTTTTCAATTCTTCCGTTATATTGCGCAAATTCGCTGGTCTCGGTTCACGATTCAAACGCAAATAAATTATACATGTTTTGCATTCTCTGCGATTTGTTGCAGGAGTAAATTGAAGTGTAGCACTTCGTTCGCCACAATTTTCACAAGTTCCATGAAAAAGTTCATCAATCGCATCATCCACGTCATCATCTGTTTCATCGTTATCCTCTAATTTGACTTCGTCGCAAACTTTATAAGTTGTATGTTTTTTTGTGTCGTAGTAATGTTGGATAATTGAAGCATGTGAGCGATGAGGAAACTGAAAAAAAAAGAAATAAATTGGGTTTGACACATTTTTTCCGATGTTTTCTAACTCCGAATATTTATCTTACCGCTGCTCGACGAATTCGAAGAAAATCTTTGCCATAACAAAAATATGCATTGGTGAATAATAACTTTTCATCGTCATTCCAGACATCTCGAAGTTGTTTTCTTTTTGATACTTGAAACATTGCATCTTCAAAATTATAATCACAATGATATAAAATATACAAAGCTCTGTCAATTGGCATTCGAAAACGACCCAAACATTCATTGATATAATTTTGCAATGATTTGTCGACCATCGGTTCCGGCAGAGTCCAAATTAATTCATCTCGAGGATTTACAGATTCGTCTCTTTCTCCAACTTCAGAGATTTCAGCCACTACTAAATCAACATTAGCTTGATAATCATTTCCAATTTTAATATACTCTCGCATATGTGAAAGTGGACATGATACTTTGCTTTTTGTATCTTCTGGTTCATCATTTCCAGAATCACTCGAAGAACGCTTTTTCCGTTTTGGTTGACGATTTGAACGACGCTATAATCAATATTATGCATTTTTTCTAGAAATCTTTTACAACTTACAGGTGCTACAGGTTCTGGTGCTTCTTCTCCTTCCTCATCTGTCACTGTTTCGATTTCATTATCATGTTCAATTTCTTCTTCCTCTTCACCTTCTGCTTCTTCCTCAGCTTCAACTTCTTCTCCCAAATCTACTTCCACAGCCTCTTCCTCTCCAATGTCTTCCTCTAAAATATCATCTTCTTCTTGTTCTTGGTCAACTTCTACGACTTCATTTTCATCGTCTTCTGCCACGTCAAGTACATCTTCTTCCAAATTACCATTCAAAAGTAGAGGATTATTCTCATCTTCACCGTTTTCACTCATTTCCTGTTAATAACAACTTTTAAGTAACAAGATAAAGCGAGCGATCGAAATCGCGAAACTTCAAAATGAAAAAAGGAATAAAGGAACAGATGGATTCTCAATTGTGTCTCGACACGATGCAACAAATTTCTACAAAAGAGTCAAGGCGCAGCACACTGTTTGAAATGGTCTCGGTACGCCAATTCGTGTTTTCATTTTTCCAAAATTTCTCATCCTTTTCTTTTCAGTTTTCAAGCGGTTTTCGGAGTTTTTCAGATGTTTGACCGGAGTTCTAGAGATGTGCACAGATTTAGCCTAGTCGTGAAATGTCAATGAAACGTTTAAGAAACGGGAAAAGTTATTCTCTAGCGAGATAAAATCCAGAAACTATGTAAATACAAATCAATTTACAACTGGATTATTCCTGCTTAGACAAGTCTCTCTCTCCCTTTCAAAAAAGTGCGCGCTGTCCAGCAGAGCGCACTTGTTGTCGCAAAAGATTTTTCGTTTTTCAGTGTTTTCCCTAAAAAAAACACTTTACTCTCGGAAGCTGCTTTTTCTTTGTTTTCCCTCAATTTTTCTCGTGACCTACTACTTCTTTTAAAAATTTTCCGTGTTGTTGAAAAACCTATCACAAAAAACGTATCTGAAGGTATCATTCGATTAGAATAATACTGAACGATAAAAATGGCAAAGTAGACAGATAAGTTCTTATCTTTTTATTTTTTACTAGTTCATTGACCCTCGCATTTTTTTTGAAAATAAGTTTTTGACAACCAAAAAATCACTGATGTTTGCAGAATGCCATCCGAAAAACGTGTCAAATATATTCTCGTAACCGGTGGTGTGATTTCTGGAGTTGGAAAAGGAATCATCTCTTCAAGCTTGGGTGTACTTCTCAAAAATAATGGGTACAAGGTGACAGCCATCAAAATAGACCCATATTTGAATGAAGATGCTGGAACATTCTCACCATATGAACACGGCGAAGTATTTGTTCTTGATGATGGCGGTGAAGTTGATTTAGATTTGGGAAATTATGAAAGATTCTTGGATATTCGTGTGACTCGCGATAATAATATTACAACTGGAAAAATGTTCAAACATGTAATGGAACGAGAAAGAAGAGGAGATTATTGTGGAAAAACTGTTCAAATGATTCCTCATTTAACTGATGCAATTGTTGATTGGATTGAAAGAGTTGCTCAGATTCCAGTTGATGGAACTAATGAGAAACCTGATGTTTGTATTATTGAATTAGGTGGAACTATTGGAGATATCGAAGGAATGACATATTTATCAGCTTTTGAACGTTTCCAAAGACCAACTCTTAAAAACGCTTTGATGAATGTTCATGTTTCTCTTCTACTTCATCCAAATGCAACTGGAGAACCAAAAACAAAACCAATGCAAAATTCAGTTCGTCATCTTCGCGCAGCTGGACTTGTTCCAGATTTATTGATTTGTCGCTCGACAGATGTTCTTGAAGATAGTCTTCGAGAGAAAATAGCCCGTTTTGGAATGTTGGATTTGGATCAAATTGTTGGTGTTCACGATGTATCCAATATATACAAGGTTCCACTTTTGTTAGAACAACAAGGAGTTTTGGAAGCGATTTCGAAAAGATTACAATTGCATCCAGTTGATGAGAAAGTCAGAAAAGAATTGAAATTCAATATGACACATTGGACACATTTATCGGAATTGTGAGTTTGAAAGAAGATATTAGGATTCCTGAATCGAGATTAGCTGGTAACATTTTCGTATAAAAGGGTATCTTGGCGTATCCAAACTTACGTGCAAAAGTCTCCTCCAAAAACAAGAAAAAATTTCAAACTAAAATAATTTTCTAGATGTGACACATTCAAAAATGAGGTCAACATTGCTTTGGTTGGAAAATACGTCAAAATAGCAGATGCTTATGCATCAGTCAACAAAGCCCTTTCACATGCCGCAATTCACTCAAAAAGAAAGTTGAACTTGAAATATGTTGATGCTGAATTGCTTGAAAACAAAAAAGGATTTGAGGAACAATCTGCAGCTGCATGGGCAACACTCAAAGAAGCACAGTGAGTTAGACTAACCTTTTTCATGGTCTGGTTGAAAAAATTTTGTCGTGGGATGCGTTCTCATTTTAAAACAAAAATGAAAAATTCAAATAAATGAATTCACGTATTTGAGTAAACTATTTTTCTAGTTCACGCTGTTTCGCTTAAAATATTCAGCGAAGCACTTTTTCATTACTTGAAAATAAAAATCTTCCAAACCTGTTTGTTTCAGTGGCGTCATCGTTCCGGGTGGATTCGACAAACGTGGAGTTGAAGGAATGATTATTGCTGCCGAATATTGTCGTTTGAACAAAGTTCCATATTTGGGAGTTTGTTTGGGAATGCAAGTGGCGGCTGTTGAATTTGCAAGAAATGTTTTGGGAATCAAAGGAGCTAATTCGTGTGAATTTAGTCAAACTTTGAATGAGGATGAGCAAATTGGTATGGTTTAAAAAATGAAGGAAAAAAACGTTTTGACAAAAAAAATTCAAAAAAAAACTAGAGAAATAAATTCAGATTTGGAATTTCAGGAGAGCTTAAACTTTGAAATGACTTTTCGAATTAAGAATTATCATTCCCACTCTTCACTTGATTTCACAATCTGCTGTAAAAACGCAATAACTGATAGTCTCAATTAAAAATGCCTGTGACTGCTCAATCATTCCTTTTTATACGAAAAAATAAATCAGAAAAATTGTTGTAAACACCTGATAAGCCAGCCCAATACATTAATTACAGTAATCGATATGCCTGAACACAATGTTGAAGAAAAAGGATTGGGCGGAACAATGCGTCTCGGACGTCGTTCAACTGTATTTTTGACTGATGATTGTACACTCCGTTAGTTTTTTTTTCGTTGATAAGCAGAAAATCAATAATTCAATTATTATTAATTTTCAGATAAACTATATGGTGCACATGTTGTTGAAGAAAGACATCGTCATCGTTATGAAGTCAATCCACGTGTTGTTCCTCAAATGGCAAGAAAAGGTTTCCTTTTTGTTGGAATGGGAGTCGATGAACAAAATACTGAAATATGGGATGTGAAAAAACGAACTGATAGTTCAACACAACTTATGAAATTGGCTGATCAAATTGATCAAGATTTATTGAACAAAATTGATGATTTGTGTCAAAGAGGAGGAGATGGTGTAACTCGACCGGCTGTTCGAATGGAAATGTTTGAATTGAAGGATCATCCATATTTTGTTGGTGCACAATTCCATCCTGAATATTTGTCGCATCCATTGACGCCAAGTCCACCGTTCTTCGGATTGTTGTTGGCTGCAACTGGACAATTACAGGTGAGGAGAAAACGAGAGAAAATGAAATGAGACAAATTTCGTAATGATTGTTCAATTTTGAAATTTCTGACCCAAAATCAGTTATTTTAATTGGAAATATTATATTTTTCACAGGAACGCGCCTCTTTTTGAAAACTGAAAAAATATTGTTTAGAAGCTGTTTATGAGAAATAAATATTTCAGAGCTATTTATCTGGCTCGAGTTCGCCAGTTCTTTCCTCAGTTCACGAAGATCAAGAAACTAAAGAAAATAGCAAATTCCATGAAGATGTAATCGGTGAGATTCTTGGAAAATTGAAATTGGAAGGAAATGTTGTTGCTGGAACTCAAAGACTCGCCCAATTCCAATAATCTTCATTTCTCATTGTTATTTTTTTTGCTGTTTCATTCATTATTTATGAATCTACCTTACATTTTCATCTTATCAATTTTCTTCGATTTGCATTTCATTTTTCTTGTTATGTTGATTATTTACCAGTTTTCTCCCGGTTTTTGTTGTGTTTTTTCCCAGTTTTGCACTTTTCTGTTGATTTCCCAAAATGAATTTACCGTTATTTTCTAACATTCTTCTCCTATGTTGTAGATGTTTTGAAAACCGTCTTGAAAGTTATTTTAAATTCAACATTGACTTGGATTAATTAGCGAAAGTTTAGGGTGAAAATGGCGGCGTATCAAGTTGGATTGTTGGTTGAGAAAATGTCGAGTCCCGATAAGGTAATTTTTGCTATTTTTAATTTTAGGACACGTGGCCTTCATTTTTGTTAAATTCTTGAAATGTTTATTTACTAAAACAATTTTAATCTAGGACTTTCGATTTATGGCAATCAACGATTTGATGAAAGACCTTGTCTCAGGCACTTTGAGTTTGGAAGAAGATGCATCGGCAAAAGTGATTCGAGCATTGATTCGACTCTTGAATGATTCGAATGGCGAAGTTCAGAATTTGGCTATCAAATGTTGCGGAATTCTTGCACAACCATCAAGGATTAAACATCATCATGTTGGTTTTTTAATTTGAATTTGAATCACAAGGGGAATCGTTTTAATTACAACCTAAAAAACTGTTTTGAATAACAAAGTTATATCATTTTCTAGCCAAAAATACAATTTTTAGAATAAAATTGTGTTATTGCGAAATATTTTTAGCAACTTTATAATAGTTGAACAGGATCACCTAAAGAAACAAATATACGCAGAATTTTTAATTCCTAAATCATCGGAGGGTAGTTGAGCCTTCAGAATCTGATTATCTAGGACTCTGATGACGTCACGCTGATCAGTGGCACAAATTTAAGTCAAATTCTACTCTATTTTCTTTCAGCTCGAATTTGCTATCGAAGAACTCACCCCATTCTTATTCAACAAATGCGAAGCTGCCAGAGATGTTCATGCATTAACCATCAAAGCTGTGAGTTATCCAAACTCTTCTCCTCCTTCTCACAATAGCTAATTTGAATATATCATTTTTTTTCAGATCATCCAAAATCTTGCGCCATCTTCTGCGAATAATTCGAGTGCTGGAATTGTCAAAAAATTGTTGCCGAAATTGACGGATGCATTGAGAACAAGACAATTGGATGATGCGGCTAAAATTGATATTATTGATATTATTGGAGATTTGTTGTTGAGATTTGGAGATACTGTAAGTGGCTTGAGGGATTTTATGATAATTGGGATGGGAAGTTAGAATTTCAGTTCTGAATTCATGATTTTTTTAATATTAATAATTCTTTTGAAAATCGGATCTTTCACTGGCTAAATTTTTCCAAGCTCACTATCCTAATCCATGAATTCCCTTTTCCCAGGTTCCGGAACTCCACGATTCAGTTCATGACGTCATTCTGCTTCAATTGAATTCTTCGCGTCAATCAATTCGTAAGAAATCAACATCCGCATTTGGATATTTGGCAGCAGTCGCAACTCCAGTTTTATATGATCGAATTGTTGCTGGATTATTGGATAAATTGGGAAATGCAAAAGGCGCTGAAAATTGTCGAACTTTCATAGTTGCAATCACTTTTGTTGCAAAATCAAGTGGCGCAAAATTTTCAGATCATTTATCAAAAGTTGTTCCATATCTTATTCAATTTCTTCGATCTTCTGATGATGATGATTTAAAAGAAGCTGCACTTCAAGGATTAGAAGTATTCCTTTATCGATGTCCAACTGAAGTTGCCGCATTTCAAACTGATGTTCAACAAGTTCTTTCAACTAATCTATCTTATGATCCAAATTATGAATATGGAGATGAAGATGATGACGATGAAATGGATTGTGAAGATGATGATGAAGAATATTCAGATGATGAAGATATGACATGGAAAGTAAGAAGAGCAACTGCAAAAGCAATTGAAGCTATGATTATCTCAAAAAGAGAATCATTTTTATTGTATATTTCGACACTTGGACCACTTTTGATTTCAAGATTTAGAGAAAGAGAAGAAACTGTCAGAAATGAAGTTTTATCTGCATATATTGCACTTTTGAATCAATTTTCTATCATTATTCCGCGCTCTGCTATCACTTTGGTGAGTTTGGGAGAGACATTAATTTAAAAAATGAAAATTTATTTAGCCTTCGGAAACCGAATCAATGCAAATCGATGATGTTTCCACCAATATTTCTACGGTTTCTCTTTCGCCAGAACAAAATCAAATTGTTAAAGCTTTAGCTGATCAAAAAGATCGATTGTTGAAATCGGTTACCAGGATTATTAAAAAACATATTAAAAGTGGATCGAAGTGTTTGGAATTGTTGACTTCGCTTGTAAAGTGAGTTTCTGGAGTTTGAAATTGAAGGAAAAAGGGTTTTTTGCGAAAAAATGAATTTGAAATTGCCACGTAGGAGTTCACGTAAAAAAAATAAATTTGGTCGTTTTTTTCATTTCAAAAATATTTGTGACATTTATTTTTAGTTTTTCGATTTTATTTTTCACGTCTGCACTCGAAAATTTCAAAATGTTTGTTTTCAGATGTTACCCTGGAGCTCTCGATTCGTATTTATCCGATTTGATTCCAAGTGTTTCCAAAATCCTAATCGATAAACAAGCAACAGCTCAAGGTAAAATGATTGTGCTCAATTTCATATCAAAAGCGATTGCTCAACACGATTCCAAAGTTTTCGAACAACATCTCGATTCTCTTACAAATATTGTCACATTTGCAATCGAAGATCAATTCTATAAAATCTCAGCCGAAGGTCTTATTTTATCTGGAAAATATGCGGAAGTTTTGAGAGATTGCGGAAATGGAGAAAATGTGGCGACAAATGTGGAGAAGTTGTTTGATACAGTCAATCGAAAATTTGTTGCAAATGATACAGATCAAGATGTTCGAGAAAGATCAATTAGTTCAATTAGTCATATTGTTGCATTATTCAGACAAGAATTTGGTGGAAAAATTCAAGGCGTTTTGGAAAAATTGACGGAAAGAGTTGGAAGAGAAATGACGTGTTTGGTTGCAATTCGAGCATTTTCGGAAATCATATCAGTTGGAATTTCAATTGATCAGAATTTATTGAAAACATTACTTGGACATATTGTTGAATATTTGAAGAAAATTTCGAGATCTTTGAGAATCGCTTCACTTATTTTTATACAAAATTTATTGAATTCGGCGATTGAAGGAATTTTAGAAATTCCGAATATGGAAATGTCACAGGTTTTGGGAGAATTGCCAAATTTATTGAATGATGCTGATTTGCAAATCACTAACCAGACATTGGGATGTTTGAGTAGTAAGTTTCTCAATACTTAATTTTTGAGAGTATTTAAAGCAAAACACGTTTTTTTCAGCTGCATTTGCTAGTTTCCCACATACTGTTGAAATGCACCTCGATTTGATTTTGGAGGCGATTGTTAAAATGATTCAATCATCTCTTATTCAGGGAGCCGCACTCAACTCACTTATGAGTCTTTTTTCGAATATTGTTAAGGGAAATTTGGAGAATCAACCGACTTTTGTGGTGAGATTTTGGGAATTTTGACGAAAATCTGATGTGTTTTTTTTCCGATGAAAAATTGAATTTATATTTTACAATTGAAAAAACGTTGTCGATCCCGATGTTCTTTCACAAAATCCTATAATTTCTTTTTTTTTCAGAAATTATTGGATACAGTAACTTCGCCGGTTTATGATGTTCCAAATCTTACTCGACAATCCCATCATGCAATTTCATCGGTTGCGTCAACAATTGCTGAAACAACAAATGATTTGGAAAAATCGCGAGCATTGGCTCAAAAATTAGCCGAACAATTGATTGATACAAGATCGACTGATTCGATTCGACTTTTTGCGATGAGTACAATTGGAGAATTAGGAAGAAGATGCCCACAAGTTTTTGTTGATAGTGCCATTCGGTAAGATATTTCTTTAAAAGTTGAATTTTCAAAATTTACCAAAAAAAAATTGAATTTAAAACATGCACAGTTTATACCTAAAGAATTAAAAAGGTAGATTGGCATTCTGAAAATTGTCATATTGCAATCCGGGTGAACTTGTAAAACATTTGTGATTTGTCTCTTTCACAAATTGATAACCATTTTGTTCCCCTGAATATTTCGCCTCAAATGTTGAATTGATTTTATTGCATTAGGATTCAACATCAATCACTATTGTTTTATCCTCGAGAATTGTTGATTTAACTTTAACATCAATTCGTTTCTCAATGTCAGCATTAACAAGTTCATCAGGAAGTTTCTCAAGCTCTTTTTCTTCGATTTTTGAATAATGATATGTTTCATATTCATAATCACACCAAGATAATTCATAGGAAGACTTTTGAACAACTTTAAACAATCTTTCACGATCTTTTGATCGAATTGAATCAACATATTCACTCAACAAATGTTTTGCTAATTCATCTGCCAATTTTTTGGAATCAATAATCATTGTTCCTGCAATAATTCCATCACAATTCAAATGTGTTTCTTTAATCAAAATATAACGGTCTAACACTTTCTTGATGTACAAATTCGCTTCTCCCTGTTCTAATCGAGCTTTTATTTTACTCAGCATTTGCGGGCGTAGCTTAAACGTAGACGAACCGATGTCAGCCGCTGACATCGGTTTAGCTACACAAATAGGTACGGTTTAGCTACGCAATGTGTGTTTGTGCGTCGGAAATGGGTTTTGTTTTCTTTTTTCAGTCGCCCCAGGAATTTTTCTGATTTTAACACATAAAATAGAAAAAAGAAGAATTTATTATACAATTTATATACAGAAGTAATAAATAACATAATTTCAACAAACATATTTACATAGAAAAAATTATATAAGTCGTTTTTCCGGGTTTTGATGTAAATGGCGATGCTGATGAATATTTCGAAGCTGGCAATGTGATTTTCCTTGTCTGATGGAAGATTGAATGGGGTACGAGCTGAAAAACTGATTTATTGAACTAAAGATAGACTGAGAAGTGCAACTATTCTTCAAGAATTAGGAATTCAATAAAATATCCTTCATTACACAAGTTTAAACAGAAATTCCAACAATCTCCATTTTCTAGATTCTGATTATCAGGATAATTAGAAATAACTCACTTTTTGTTTCCGAAATTCGGTTTCTGACAGCATAATCACATTCTTTCGATAAAAATCCATTTTTTTGTCAAACATCGATTTTTCGAGCCTTTCAAACGGTTTCTCTGCAAATTTATTCATTATATATGGCGGAAATTAGTCTGTCAATGTAACTTACCTTCTTAAAACCGGTTTTAGTTGATGTAACTTGAATTTTAGGGCAATTTAGGCCTTGAAAAAAACAAAAATGAAAAGCAAAATGAGGAACCGCAGCGCACTCGAGAGTATTCGCTTTGCAACGCGGTCAGCTTGTAAAAATGCGTAGCTAAACCGTAGCTACGCATTAGCTAAATGCACCCTCTGTCTACGTTTAAGCTACGCCCGCAAATGCTGAGTAATTGTTCCTGTATGGTCGAAAGTAACCGATTCGGAGTTGTAATCGATTTTGCTCATTGGCAAAACATCTAGATTATATCGTGTAATTTCGTTATAAAGATCAGCTCGATTCAAACGTTTTTTGGTTAAATCACATTGTTCAATCTTGAAACTTGGGCTTACTATTTGAACAAACAAAATTTGATTTTTTTCGTGGATTGATTTTCTAAAAACATCTAATACTTGCTCGGCTTCTTTTTTGACATCGATATTGGCGTTTGAAAAATTTAGAAGTATTATAGATATCCAGAACATTTGAACAACTGATTTTGAGACAAAATTTTGTGTTGGAACAATAAAGATGTCTGGGAAACAACATGAAAAAACTTTATAATTTTCAAAGACTGGCATTTTGAAAGTTTTCATATTGCAATCCGGGTGGTTTTGTGAAACATCTGTGGTTTGTCTCCTTCACAAATTGATAGCCCTTTTCAACGGAAGAATATTTTGCTTCAAAAGTTGAATTGATTTTATTGCATTCGGATTCAACATCAATCACTATTGTTTTATCCTCAAGAATTTTTGATTTAACTTTAACATCAATTCGTTTTTCTATATCAGCAGAAATAAGTTCGTCAGGAAAATTCTCAAGTTCATCTACCTCAACTTGAGAGTTATGATATGTTCCATCTTCATAATTGCACCAAAATAGTTTATAAGAAGACTTTTGAATTATTTTATATAAGCTTTCACTATCTTTAGATCGAATAGAATCAACATATCCGCTCAACAAATGTCTCGCTAGATCGTCTGTCAACTTTTTTGAATCAATAACCATTGTTCCGGCGATAATTCCATTACAATCGTATTGTCTTTCTTTGATCAAAACAAAATGATGCGATTCGTTTCTCGCATGAAATATTGCTCCACCTTGCTCTAACTTCGCTGTTATTTTGAGGATTCCTTCTTCAAAAACAACAGATTCTCGACGAAAATCGATTTTGCTTATTGGAATCGAATCAATATTGTATCGTATTAGTTCGTTGAAAATATCAGCTCGCTTCAAATTGTTTTTTTTTGACAAATCGCATTGTTCAATTTCAAATGTTGAGCTTAATGTTTTAATAAACAACAATTGATTTTTTTCATGGATAGACTTTTGAAACTCATATAATACTTTCTCAGCCTCTCTTCCAAAATCTACTTCTGCTCTTAGAAAACTGATCAGAGTGATGAATATCCAGAACATTTTGAAAATTGAATTCAGGACTAAAAGTCAATTTTGAAAAAATTTTATGTCTGGGAACTGTCTGAAAATGTTAGGCAGAAACAATACAGATATAATTTAAAATGGATATTTTTTATATAGATATAAAATCTAAATATAACATCTTACCAAAAATGTCTCCTGAAAAATCCATTATTTTCAGCCCTGAACAATTGGCGGTCGAAGCATTTGGCTCAACATCGGAAGAATTGAAAGGAGCAGCAGCTCAAGCTCTCGGAGCCCTTGCCGTTGGAAATTTACAAATTTATCTGCCATTCATCCTCGAAAAAATTCGAGAATCACCAAGAAAACAATATCTTCTTCTTCATGCTCTTAAAGAAATTATCGTCTGGGAATCGGCTGAAACATCAACAAAAGTAAATGAATTATTCCGAACTGCAATTCCAGATATTTGGGATATGTTAATTGGAAATGCGGGAGGACAAGAAGATGGAACACGAAATGTTGTGGCTGAATGTTTAGGAAGATTATGCTCATTTGATCCGATTAATTTGTTGCCAAAATTGGAAGTTCATGTTGATTCGCCAGATTCAAATGTTCGATCAACAATTGTTTCATCAATCAAATTTATGATAAGTAATGATAAACGAGCTGCGGATTCAGTTCTTCAAAGACATATCGGAAGATTTTTGGGAAAAGTTAAGGATGAAGATTTGAATGTAAGAAGAGTTGCATTAGTTGTTTTGAACTCGGCAGCTCACAATAAACCGGCATTGGTAAGGTTTTGAAATCTAGGGTTTCAGACTTAAGTTCAATCTAAACATTTTGCAGATCAGGGATTTGTTATCGCAATTGCTTCCGGCAATTTATGAGGAGACACAAATGCGATTCGATTTGATTCGAGAAGTTCAAATGGGACCATTCAAACATCAAGTTGATGATGGATTGGATTTGAGAAAAAGCGCGTATGAATGGTGAGATTTTTGCGGGGTTTTTACAAGAAATATTCGAAGAATAAATTTCTGGAATACTTTTTTACCCAGAAAAAAAATTATACGAAACATTTTAAAGGTTTAGCTTCGTTTGTTTTTTTTTTTGAATTTCGAAATTGAACTCGATTTTTTTTGTAAAATAGTTTAGCTAGAAACTAGCTGAAACTTTAAAATTTATTCTAGTATGTACACTCTGCTCGAAAACTGTTCCGATCGAATTGATACCAATGAATTCCTCACAATTATGGAAATTGGTCTAAAAGATCAAAACAACGATGTGAAACTGCTCAATTATTTAACAATTCAAAAAATCGCATCAATTGCTCCTGGCCAACTTCTTCAACGCCTCGATAAAATTTGCGAACCGTTGAAACAACAACTTTTTGTAAAACCAAAAGGAAATGCGGTGAAACAAGATTTGGAGAAAATTGAGGAGCTCAAAAAAGCGGTGATTCGTGTGGTTTTCACTTTGAAAGTGAAGTTGCCGGATGTTGAAAGACAACAACAATTTTTGGATTTGTATAATACGGTGAAACACAACAAGGAATTACAGGTAAACTTATTTGTATTGACCTAAAATTAATTTTCATATTTATGCAGACAATTTCTGAAGCTGTTGTCCGCGAATCTCAACGTGCTGTTATTTATGATGTTCCGATGGAAACTCTTTAAAAGTATAAATATTTTAAAAAAAGAAGCCAGTGAAGATATTTAATTTTCTTAAATTATTTATTTTGTTTTTGTGTGACCCGAATAAAATGTATCGTATTTTGATGATCAAAACAAGAGATAATTTTTTGGATTTATCCATTCATTTTTGTTTTTGTTTTGCATACTGTTGATAGATTGCGATTTATGACTGTTTATTGTGATTGCCGAGGAATTTTGGGGTTTTATGTTTAAAAATTTGTATTGATTTTTTTGTATGAGTCAGGATTTTTTTTAAAGATTTTAAGAAATAGTTTGAAAAATACTCTTCTTTTAATTTTTTTCAATTTTTTCTCTGAACCTCTCATTTTTCCATTGTCTTCATCTTTTTCAAAACTTCTCCGAATTATTAATCAATGACTCGAACATATGAGAAATGTATCAAATTTCATTTTCCCCCAATTTTCCCAACTATTTTTTTTATTTCCTTTCAATCATGAAATAGTTCCAAATTTGATAAGAAAAAAACATAAGCTGCTTACACTTTTTCTACATTTTTTCATGAAAATGAAAATAAAAAATGTTTTGTTCTTTTTTTGCTTCAAATGATCGAAGCATCAAAAAACAACAACTGATAAATTTTTGTTTTTTCTCTTTTTTTTTTGAGGGAAAAATGGAAAATTGATTTTTTTTCGAATTGAAAGAAAAAATATTTTGAAAGATTTAGGGATTTTCCGTTAATCGGATCAAAAAAATTTCTTTGAAAAAATTTTAAACGAAAATTCAAGTTTGTTTTTATAGATAAATGTCACTGGTAAATGGATGGTCCACAACTTCATCGATAATTTCTGATGTTTTGCCAGAGGAATTTGAGAAAGGTAAGATTTTTTGACAGAAATTCTGAATATTTAGAGAAATTGGTTCGATTTAGAATTATAAAACCTGAACTATATTCGTGAACTTTTTTCTATTTAAAAATGTGTTGCGTCTTCTGCGAATTGTGTAAGAAATGTAACATTTCAAGAATTACTGAAATTACTGTAACTCAAAATTTCAAAAGAATAATATCGGACCTGGTATATTCAAAAATGGTTCGAAAATATTCCCAATAGTTTTCTTCAAATCCTAAAAAAAAAGTAAAATGTTGCGCCAATTTTCTTTTTTTCCTCCTCTCAATTCTTTTCTTCTTTTTCTTTTTTTCATTCATAAGTATTTATGTATTATTTTTTTTATTTATGTTCTTTTTCCATGAATTGCAAATCATTTTGCTCTTCTTCTTCTAAAATATTTCTGGTTTCTGACATTTCTTGACAATCCCTAGTTATGTTTTTCGGAAATTCTGGATTTTGTACAACTCGGCCTAATAATAGTGCTGTTACTACTAATGTTGCAGCTGGAAGAAGCTTCTGTGAGTTTTCATAGAATTTTGAGATATTCTGAATTTAAGTTCAAATTTATGAAAAAGATTTTTGAAACGTGAATTTCGTGTTCCGCATGTTTTCTAATTTTTTTGGTCCAATATTTAGTTACTGTAAATTGAAATTTTTTGAAATACTCGGTTTGAATTCACGAGTTTCAAAAATTCCTGGTCCCCAAAGATAAATAATTTTTTCAGATGAATTGGTTCTGTCAGACAATGAACGACTTCGAGGGCGAGTTGAGGAACTCGAAAAAATTGTGATCACTCAAAGAAATGAGATTGTACGTTGTTCCCCGGAATGTATTATTTTTTTCAAATTTGAATCAAATTTTAGATGCTTCTCCAAGCCTCAATGGCTGATATTCTTCGACGAGTTCAAAATCTCGAAGCCAAGCCGTCATCCCAATATAATTCTTGTAAGTTTTTTTTTAATGTTTCAAAAAAATACCTGAAACTCCCTTTACAGTACCTCGACCAAGCCGTCTTTCAAATTCTCGAAGCACATACAATCAAATGTCAAAAAGTATGCATGGAAGCGAAAGTTTTTCGCCAAATCGTAGACAATCTCGAGATTTGATAAATGTTCCAATGGGAAAAAGCGCGCGAGGTTCGCCAATGAGAAAATGGGTTTCGAGTCAGGAAATTCCACCAACTCCGCCGGATCCGAGAATAAGAAGAGTTTCGACAACTTCGTCTTCGGAAGAAGTTGCAAGTACAAGTGGAATTAATGGAAATGGAAATGGGAAAACTTCGATTGTGAATCGAGTTAGAAGGTTGAGCGGGTAAGGAAATATTCTTTTTAGATTTTGTAGATGTTTGTGAATTCTAGAATTTTGGTAGATATTTTTGGTTTGAAAATTTATATTGCACTTTGAAGAGAGAAGGATTATGATCTATGATCATTCATGAACATTTGACGTGAAAATGAAAAATCCTGGGTGTGATATGTTTCAAGCTTACGTTGAATTTGCAAAAAAAAATCCTCATCATTTTCCACTCCATATTTCGTGTGTCATTTTCTCACCTTTTTCCAGTAAAAATCACGATTTGACATCTTCACAATTATCACTTGCATCTTCTTCACTTTCATCCACAACAACTTTTATTTCTCGGCATGTTACTTACTTATAGAATTTTTTCAGGTCTCTACTAGATTTTCAATTAGTTCACATTTTTCAGTAAAAATCCTCACAGTTGTCGTCCGACAAATGGAAATCTCCCGATTTTTGTGGGCGGAAAAACAATAAATATTCAAGTTCCGAATGAATTTGAGGATTTTGATCCACAGCAAAATCAGGAGCCACCAAATATCAATGCAACTTTGAAACATATTTACAGTAAGATTTTACTCGAGTTTTTTGAACTCAAAAATTTGAATTTTCCAGGTTTCCGTGGAAAAGATGTTCGAGCAAATATTGAAGTTCTGCCAACTGGTGAAATTCTATTTTTCTCAGCTAATTTCGTTATTATGATGTCAACTGATGGTAGTGGAACTCAGAGAATTTATCAAGGACATACTTCAGATGTTAAATGTATTGCTCTTCATCCAAATAAAATAATCGTGGCATCTGGACAATCGACGTGTCATTTGTCTGAAAAAGCATTGAGAACTGAACATAATACACCTGTTGAATCACCTGATGAATTAGTTCGACAACTTGAAATGGAACATACTGAAGCACATATTCGAATTTGGGATTCGGTCAAACTACAAACATTATTGATTATTGGTGGATTTGATGGATATTTTGAGAAAGGCATTTGTCAATTGGCATTTTCAAATAGTGATTCAGGAATTCATTTGGCTTGCATTGATGAATCTTTGAAACATACAATGACAGTTTGGAATTGGCAGAAAATTAAGAAAATTGGAGAAGTAAAAGCTGCAAATGATACTGTATTTGAAATGAAATGGCATCCAAATATTAAAAATATGATTGTTGTTTTTGGCAAGGGTCATTTCTCATTCTTCAGTTTTGATTCAGTGAGTGGAATATTATTAAAAACGTGTGCACAATTTGAGGGAAGAGATAAACCAAAAACAGTTCTCTCAATGTGTTTTGGAAAAGATGGACAAGTTATAACTGGAGATTCAAATGGAACAATTTCAATTTGGGATACAAAAACATATCGAGTTGTGAAACAAGCGCATTCAGTTCATCCTGGTGGAATATATTCATTGTGTTTAGGAAAATCAGGAAAATTGTTGAGTGGTGGAAAAGATCGAATGATTAGTGAATGGGAAATTGATTCATTGGTTAGATCGAGAAGATCTGCTGAAATTCCAGATGATCGAGGTTTTGCAAGAACTATTTTATCAATTTCGAATGATTCAATAATTGTTGGAACATCTACAAATTCTCTACTCTTTGGTTCTCCAGAAAATCTCAGTTCGCTTATCGAAGGAGATACTTCTGAATTATCAGCAATTGTTCCTTGTGGATCAACACATTTTGTGAGCGGATCGAAATGTGGAATATTACGAAGATGGAATATTGAAGAAAAGAAAATTGAGTGGTCGAAAAAATATATGGGAAGTATTGAATGTTTGGATATTGATTCTTCAATGACTCATGTTATAATTGGATTTTTATCTGGAAGTTGGCAGGTTATAAATATGGTAAATCAGGAAACAATTGAAGATCATCGAGAGGGTTCCAATGGAATTTGTTGTGTAAAATTTGCGCCAGTTGGAGGCACTTTTGCGATTTGTACCAAGGTGAGAGCGAAATCTTCATTAACAGATGTTTCAAAATTCTGATGGAAAAATTTGAGATTCTATTTTCAAATGTTTTCAGTTGATAAGTTTTCAAAGTATTATTCTGAAAGTCTGCATCTTGCTTTACAAGATTTTTTGAAAAAATGCGCAAAAACAATCATTTTTCAGGACCCACTTTGCATAATCTATCGCATTGATGCCTCAAGAAATCTAATAAAACTCGCAAAAATAACCCAAATTCCAAGCCCAATAATCCACGTGGATTGGTCTTTAGATGGTCAAACAATCCGTGCACAAACAATCGGATATCATTTATTCCATTATTCTCGAATTGGTGAACCTGCAAGTTCCAAAAATCAATGGATTTCTTCAAATTGTTCGTTAGCTTTTGAAACATGTTTAGTCGAACATTCATCTAACGGATTAGTAAATTCTACGGCAAGACTGGAAGATTTGAGTGCAGTTGGCATGGAAAATGGAACCATACGATTATATTCAACACCGGTTACAAGTCTTACGGTAATACAGTACCAGTCTCTCAAAAATCATATTTGTTTTTTTTTAGGCAGGATTTATTAAACTTATTGGCCATCCAAAAATCATCAAATCTCTTGGTTTTGCCTCAAAAAACCTTATTTTGTCAATGAGTCCAATTGATAATTCGATATTTGAATGGAAAATCGAAGAAAATGTGTAAAACAAATAAACGAGTTGAGTTCCAAAAAGGAAGGAACTGCCCAAGAATTGCATAATATGTAAATATCAAAAAAGGGTCAAGGTGTGAATTTTTTGAATAAATTGTTTTGAAGAAAGTTTTTTGGTTGATCTTCTATTTTAGCTCTTGGAGCATTTTGTTAGTTTTTTGAAAATGTGTGAGGAGTTTCAGCTAACATAGAATGCACACCTATTGTCTTAAATTATGTCACTTTGTTAATACAAATATCACATTTTGAACTACTTCTAGGAAACTTCACAGAAATGTGTTAGACTTCCGCTGAAAATTTCCAAGTAGATTCGCAAAAATCAAATTTTGTTTTCAGGGAAACCTGGTTTTTTGGACAACATTTTCATTTTAAAAAAGTTATCCATTTTTCTTAACACGTTAATTATGCCAATTTTTTTCAAAATGTGTGAATTATATGATACTTCCAGCCTGTAAATATACACCTATTATATTCCAAAATATGACACTTAATTGATACAATTAGCACATTCTGAACTGCCTCTGGGAATTTCATGTTTCCTGATTTTTAAACGTGTTTTAAAATTCAGATTTTCGATGGAATTTTTTATGATTTCCCCAAATCCACTTCGATTTTTGGGATTGAAATTTGTGATTTTATGTGACATACTTTTGAAAATTTTATAGCCATCATAAAACCACTGGATTTCCAGCCACCTGTTTTTGTTTCAAGTACATCTACAGTACTTCAAAATGACTATAGTTAATAAATGTCCACACTTCCCATTATATAGATCCCTTCTCCAAAAAAATCGAAAAAAAAACTTCATCTGACCTCACCTGAGCTTCGCCGTTTTTTCTCAATCGCCCATCTTCACCTAATCCGTTCGATTAGCAAAATATCAGGTGAAAATGAGAGAGCGCAGTGTTTTTGCGGCTGAGCAAATAAATGACAAACCAACCCGCCATCGGACCATTTCGATATTGATTGATTTTTGTATTTTTGAAAAAAAAAATAGAAAGAGAATATGAATTTTTGTAGAGTGGCTAAATGTGGAAAAGAGGGTTTTTTTGAGATGAAAGGCTTTAAATAGGTATAAGATAAAAATCAAGTACCTTGGTATATGGGACTTAATTTTCAGCCTGACTGTCTCCGGCTTAGCCAAACGTTGAGCTTATCAAACTTAAAGAAAGGTCCAAAGTGATACACGTGAAAAACTTTCAAACGTTTGGGCGAGTTGACGTAAATCAGAGTCAACTTCAAACAATAAGGAAAATTCAATGTTTTGTTTTTGGTTATGGAAATTTGAATTTCTCAAAAAAAAACACTCAAAAACCCTCAATTTCCGAACAAATCCTAAATTCCCCTGTATAATGAATTCAAAAAAACATAGAAATAATCTTATTACATAAAAAGGTTCCCCTTCAATTACGTAATTCATATCCTCCAAAAGTGGCAACCAACAGCCACTTGAGAAAACTTTTTAGCTCACCGCGCATCAAACTTTTCTTTCTTTTTAGGCTAACTTTTCTTATTCTGAAGTAGGTATCAAAAAGACCCCCTATAGTTATCAAAGAAGAAGAAGAAGAGAACAAGATGAATCATCAAAGCAACGAATTTTTATGGGCGAAACAAAACGATAAAAATTGGATGAAAGGGGTACGGTAGATGATGAATAGAATAAGGGTCCTATTATTATTATTGTATTATTATTATCAACAATTTAGTGTGTTTGTGTTGTGTTAGCTTTTGTGTTCGAGAAATTGTATTGTATTATGGTATTATGGTATTTTTATGTGCGCGAAAGCGGTGTGAAAAAGGCGGAAGATGCTTTTGATTGGAAAATTTATAGATTTTGGTTGGAGGAAGCTAGCTTGATCTACAGTACGCCGAGTTTGGTACAAAACTTGAGATTATTTCTTTTTGATAACATTTCAAAAATGCCTATGCTTCTAAATTTCAGGATAACTTTGATTCGGTTTACAGTAACTCTAGAAAACTCAAGGAAACTTGAAAAACGAGAATTTATTGGATCTACAGTAACCATAGCTTACCAAATCCCTAAAGCATAGTGAAATTGTCACATTTGTATTCAAAAAGTGTGAATTATATGATACTTCCAGCCTGTAAATATACACCTATTATATCCCAAAATATGACACTTTATTGATGCTATTAGCACTTTATGAACTGCCTTTGGGGAGATTGTTAAAACATGGTATTGTTTTTGGAGAATGAAAATTGAGTTTTGTATTTGAAAAAAATATACATGATAATATTGAGATAAACTGAAATTTAAAAAACCGGAATTTCAAAAATTTATGAAAAACTACTTATCTTTGTCGAAACTGTTTCAAAGTTCTAAACTCACCCTAAAATTTCAAAGCTTACAACAATTAGAATAAATTTAAAGTTCTTCGAGCCACCTCTGAAAATCATCCATCAATCATTTCTGACCCCCTAATCCCTAATCTTATCCTTATTCCATTCCTATTCCAATCCATGTTCAATTTGTCACTACAGGATCAAAATGTGCGAACAACATTGCACTTTTATTCACCCAACACCTATTATTCCCATAATATCACTTTATTGATACTATTAGCACATTTTGAACTGCCTTTGGGACCTTTATCTAAATTTTCGAGAATGTTGAAGTGGTTAGCTAGGAAATTGGATCATCTTGAAATATTGAAAATCAACTCTAAGCTTCTGAAAAATTAATCGGCGATCCCTCTCTTTCCACATCAATATTTTCTTCTTTGTCCATTCATCCAATTCTTCATTCATCCCATTTTTGGTTTGTGTTCCAATGTTTACTCAGTGGTCCTACAACGACTCGATTTTATGGGATTTTTGTACGATTCTTCTATTCGTTTTCTCCTTTATTTCTCGTCATCGCCTGGGTTACTGTAGGTTTCCTCTTCTGATTCATTCACACCTTTCTTTTTATTTTTATGGTTTTGTTGAGTTTTTTTTTTTTTTGAAAAAACTTTTTTTCATAGAAAACTTTTTATTTTCAAAATTCAGTTTCTCCCCAAGAAAAAACTAGTCCCAAGTTTGAAAAAATCTGATCACAAATAAAGTTCACATCATTTTTGCTTGTCTTTTTCTGTCAAAAAACGTTCACCGTTAAGTAAGTACAGTACTCGGTAATTTGATATTTTTTTAGAAAATGAAAAAAGAAGAAGAAGAAGCAGGTGTATGAATGAATGAAGAATGAGTAGGTAGAGGTAGAAAAAAAAAGAAAAAAGAAACAAATATTTGAAAAAAAACCGGGGGGAACACCTTGATGATTGATTGATGAGCAGATGAATAAGCACAGGTGTACTGTAGAATTTTTGAATTTTTTTAATGTTGAGAATATGGTCGTAGTTTTGAAAAGAAATAAATTAAGAATACTGTAAGATTTTGTGGCTCTTGAGGAGTTGATTTTCAAATTTTCGGTGCTCTTCAGTTTATGATGAGAAAAATTTCGAAATATTTCAAGTTGAAACATCCGTGATCTACAAATAATCTGAAAATTTTTACAGTATCCCGCTCTGCACAAATTTCAAAATATCAGTCATTGTTAAGCAAAAATTTTATGCCTAGAACTTCTCAAGCCTAGACCCACAAAATGTTCATGAATTCTGTAGATCAAAACAATTTTCCACACATATCTGCTTCTTTTCTCTCTCATGCTCAATAAAAATCAATAAAATATTTCCATGTTATTTATTTATTCAATTTTTTGTTATTTATTTGTTGCCACCCGAACTTTTTTGCGGATCCCCCAAAATCCAAACAAAATAGATAAATATTTGTCAACTTTTTTTTGATTCTACTTTGTTGTTTTGTTTTTTCCGATTTATTGATTATAGTTATTTTTGATCAGATAGAACTTCAGAGAATCTTTGAATTGAAGAATTTCAGAATATTAGTTTCAGACGAACTTTTTTCAAGTCTATCCAATAAGAAAAGGGAACTCCGCCTATTTTTTATGAGGGTTCTCTTTTTTTGGCCTCTCATTCGAGGCTGCGCTGTTTCCTTTCTTTTCTCTCACTCACCGTTTGTTTGCTCAAAATTGAGGTAGAAGAAGAAGAAGAAGGGGCGCGACCGCCCGTAGATCCTCTTTTGACATATCCAAAAACTATGGCAGAGTGGGTAAATTGAAGAGTGCGCAGATATGAATTTCGGTGCTGGTCGCCGATTTGTTCTTCTGCGTTTCTTGTCTCTCTTGCGCTGCTGCGCTGACTGCGCGGCGAACAAGACGAACTGTATTCAGGGTTTGTGGTTGGCTCCGAGAGCCCGAGCATTTTTCTTGTTGTGTATACATAGTGGAATAGAGATTGGAGAGGAAAAGAGAGAAACACTTTTGAGTGAGACATGGGTTGGAAACTGCTCTTTTGTAAATCACTGAGCTTTTATGATTTTTTTTTGGCTAGGAATAATTTTTGACAATGAAAATGAAAAATGAATTTTTCAGACTGTGGGTCACGTCAGAAATTTGTCATTTCTCATTTTTTAAATTTTACATTAAATTTGTCTTGAGCTTTCTGAATGTTGCTCCGAAATTCAGCTTTTTTTTGATTTTTGGGCTAATTATAATTTTGATAAAAGTTCGAAATTTTCATTTATTGGACACCATTCAATATTTTTTGTTAGATTCTTTTATCAGGTAGTACTGTAAATTTTAGAATGGTATTTTTTCTGAATATAAAATATTCATTTTAAAATTCTAAAATCTCATGCTTTCTATGTTGTTGTTTATATCCTTTTTCCATTCCTCACCACTCCAATACTTTTTCTATTCACCTTTCGGGAACAAAAAAACACAAAAAAAAACAAAGAAACTGACCTTGTCAGTTTTTTACTTTTTTTTGCTGTTTTTTTCTATTTCAAAATTTTTTCGAAATTATCAGAAGTTCTGATTCAGAACACAACACCTTTTTTCTTATGGATAGGCAAATGATGCGTGACACTTCATGAGAAAATGAGTCACCGTCAGAAGTTTTTTTGGAATTTTTATATTGCAGAAAGTTAGAACAACTAAACTAAAAGTAGACACCAAAAGAAGATGGTGACATTTATTTCGTTCGTTCGTTCGTTCGTTCTTTCGTTCGTTCATGCTTCATTCCCATGACTCAACCGCCGAGAGCACTGATTTTCTCGCACCTGCGTCTCTTTCAATGCCGCATACTATTTCATCTCAGTCACAAAAGCCGAAAAAGGGCATAATGTTAATATAATAATAATAAGAGACAACACCACCTCTCACATGCAAAAATGTTGTATTTTTTTGTGGTTGTGATGATGGTGGTTAGTTATAATATATTATATATGTTTTTTGAATATTTTTCGGCTGATCATTCATTTTCTCACATTTTTTATTAGAAGAAAGGTGTCCTTTTTTGTGTGTGTGTCTATGTGTATTCTAATGATAAGAGAGCCAGCCAACTAAATTATCGATTCATTGATTTCTTCTTCCTTTTTTGCTGCGTTCTAACTAACTCTTACTAAAAATAATGCCGAAATCAGATGTTGAAAATGAAAAAGATCAGGTATGTTAAAGGGTTTGTATTTTGTTAGGGGGACTTAGTAACTTTGGCTTCTCGAAAACTTTCAAAACGTTCTCAATAAATTCTAAATCTAGATTTCACGTAACAAAGCAAGTTTGCTCTATCGCACACATAGTTTATTTGTGTGTACTTCTCGCGGAATTCATAGCTTCTGGAATATTCCTTTTTTTTCGAATTCTTCAATCAAGTTTATTCAGTTAATTGAAAATAATTCTTTAATAATTTCAAATAGAATAAAAATCATATATGATTTTCAAAAATAACTAGAAAACCAAAAAAAAAAACAAAATTTCTCCTCCTCAAAAAATGGAAGCTCTTGTGAAATCTGATATTTCGACTTTGATGGTGCGGCGCGGCTTCCAAGATTCCATCCCTCCCTCCCAATTTTTTGCTATGTCTCGTCTCTTCTTCCAATATTTTTCCGCGTGTTGTTCCCGAAAAAACACACGAATAAATATAGTTTTTTCTCCTACATCATTACGTATTTTTAAATATTCTTGATAAGAAAAGAGGTTGAGTTGTGTTGTAGGGAGAAAGAAGAACGAGTGAATGACGTGTTAAGATGAGTCAGTCAGCTGTACTGATGTTTCTTAGAGCGGTTTGCTTTTTTGATGATTAGGTCGCGAGAATAGACGCAGTCTGAAAACCTGCGCTTCAAAAAACAAATGCACACGCTGCCTCGAACTATCACCTTGTGCAGCAAAACCGAAAGCCATGCTTACGTTTAGAATTCGTGCCGAGATTATTAAATTTATAATTTCCAATCTGAAATTGCAAGATGAAATTTTCCAGCGAGTTAAAATTTTTTTGAAAAATCAACGCGCGTTGCGAGACACAGGAGAAAAATTGTGTGCGCCTTTGAGGGGTACGGTTGAAGTATTCGTGAATTTTTATTTATTTATTTTCTTTTTTTGAGGGTTTGAGCGCTTCAATTTCTCGAACATCTAACATGCCTATTGTAACTACAGGGGATTATTTTCAAAATGGCAACCCCCCCTTTTCTGACTTTGAGAATAGATTACACTAAAAGTATAACAGTTGGGAACCCTGCGATTCTCTCTAACTACACTTAACGAAGAGTATACTAGTTTTTCAAAACTCCAAAACTTTACCACTACTCCAGTTTAAACTCACCTTTAGCTTTCGAATTCAAAATTCTCAAAATTTAACATCGTTTCACTTTTTCCCTCACAAATAAGAGCATCTTGTGGTGTGATTCTAATATATTTTCAATCTTTTTCTCATTATTGCTTTTTGGGTTGCTCTTCTCTCGCATTCTCTTCACAGCCAAAATTGTGCCTCAGGGCGATCGTTTCAAGTATCTATTTTGAATTTTCCAAATTTCCAAGCCAAAAAATCACATTTTTTATCCAATAGATCTACACGAATTTAGAAACACCTGAAAAATCAATAATTAAAGACAAAAAGGGTATTCTCGTGTCTCTCCCTCTTTTTTTCCTCTTTATTCATTTCTACCACTTCAATTTTTCGTCCGTTTCTCCCCATATCCATTACGAGTACTTTATATTATTTTATATTATTATTGGGTCAATTGCAAAAATAGTTTTTCAAGATTTCCTCTTCGTGCGTCGCGACTACGATCAAGGACAGCAGCAGCAAAAAGAATAATCCGAAAGGAGACAAAAAACCTATTATAAAAACTGAAATGCTAGCGGCTGAAAATGTCGAATCAGGAGGAATTGCAGTTTCGAGTTCACTTCCAGATTCTGGAATTGCTTCTTCCACTACAAATCCATCAATTATTCAACCAACTGTATCTGCAATTGACACAAGTTCGCTCTATCAGAATGTGCAGGTGAGATTTTTTGAAAAATTCAAAATTGTTGTTCGATAGAGCGCAGTTAACCCAACCTAACCTAGTTTCCAAAAAAGTTCAGTGTGTCAATTATGATTGAATTCTCAAATATTTACATTCTTTCTCAAATAATAATAATGCAAATATTCGTCGTCTGCGTCTCTCATCTCTTACTCGCTTCAATTTTTTGCAAACTATTTTCTAGTTTAGTTTAAGATGAGCAACATTTTTCGCATCACCCGTCCCTTAAATTTTTTAGGTTCTTAAAGTAATAGTATGCTAATATTCATATTGATAAGAATAGATATGGGCCAAAACGAGGTTATCGTGTATTTCTCTCATTTTCTCTTATTTTTCAATAGTCTCTCGTGTCGTCTCTCTGGAGACGGGACTGTTTTTGGTATTATCAGCCAAGCACCGAAAGAACTATATTTTTTATTTTTTTTGTGGGGTGGGTGATAGAACATATGATTTTTTTTGGTTCCGATTTTTTTTTGTATAGTTGGAAAGAATTCCAGAAGATAACATTTTTGTTTTTTTTTGCATTTTTGAAATTAGAAATGAGCTAGGAATTGATTGACGCGTGGATAAATTCACGTTTTAAATTAAGCGACGCTTTTTTGGAACCAACAAGTTTATTTTCACATTTCATGAAATAATCTAAAAATTTCTAATTAATTTGGATGTTTTCTCTGCAAAAACGAGTAAATTTTCGGAGCATGAAAATTTCAAGACATAGAGAAATTCTCGAAATTTTACGTTAGAAATTCTAGAACAAATCGTAGATTTTTGGTCCATAAAAATTCAAAATTATTTGTGAAACCTCGTGCACCTAGTTTCTATTCAGAAAATCTGATACTAATGAAAAAGTTTTGAAAATCCATAGCCCTAATTTTGAGCTCTTAAAAATATATAATTTCAACCCAACTTTAAGTTTCCCTAGAAAACCCAAAATCCTGAAAAAAACCCAAAAAAGTAAGAAAAAATAAAAATAAATCAAGCAATGGTCATCTTCTTCTTGTTCAGAAGTAAAAAAGAAGGACACATGCGTAAAAGAAGCCAAATATTTATTCAATTTCTTCGTCTTTTTTCATTTATTTATTTATCCAAACCCGGTGGGGTCTCTCTAGATCTTTTTTCGTCCACAAATATTTGCTTGCTTGTTGGTGTGCCCCACTCAAATTTCGGACCTCTGAAATTTCATTTTCAGTGAAACCAACATTTTTCGAATTCCCGCACAAGAACAGACAGCAAAAAAGGGGCGTGGTGAAGTGGTGCGCGAGAGGAGTACTGTAGGGGAAAAAGGAGGGGGAGAGAAAAGGGAAAATGGGCGGAGCCAAGGAATCGGAGAGGAAGGTGTGCTGCGCGGACAGACACACTCTCTCTTTTCCATCACAAAGACATCACCCCGTTTCGATTTTAGGTGCTCTTCGTTTTTTTCTAGAAATATTTCAGAACTGTTTTTTCCTTTTCCTTTTTTGTTCTTCGTTCAAAAAACAAATCTGAACTCATCCTGAAAAAAAAGAAGAACAATATTTGTTATCTATCTGTAAATATTTGTTATGTTTGAAAACAAATATAAATTATTTACATAACTCGAAAATTAATTGATTAATTGTTTTTGTTTCTAGGGAATGAGCGCTCAAGATTATGCATCAGTTCTTCCGACATATTCAATAACTTCGGCTTCCTATCCACCATATCAATATGGAGCATCAGCAAATGGTCTAAACGGGCTTGCTTATAATAATTATCAATATGGAGCAACTCCAACATCAGGAGCCAGTACAGCCACAAATGCACAAATCAATTCAACATACGGTGGATTTATGCCAAGTGGAATATCGCCAATTGGTAAGTATACTTTTTCCTTTTTTCCGTCGTTTTCTCCCTCGGCTAAATGTAACTTGATATCTCTCATCATATTTTATTCATTTTTTCCTTCTTCTTCAGGATCTGCATTCGCTAACACATCTTCATCCGCAACTTCGACAACAACATCAAGAAATTCAAGGAATGGTGGATCGACAGTGGCAGCAGCTAGCAGTTCACCAGTTGGTAGAAGTTATTCTTCAGCTGGAGGTGCTGGACAAGAATTGACTACTCAAGAATTTGTAAGTCACTTTTTTAAAATTTGAATCACAGATTTTTCTACTGTAAGAACTCATCTCCACTCTCCCATACAAAAAGTTCCAGCTCAATCTATGATATTTCAGGAACACGTTCAAGAAAAAATCCGACGAAACGGAACATATGGACACTCCAAACCTCCATATTCCTACATTTCCTTAATCACAATGGCTATCCAAAAATCTGACGCTAGAATGTTAACTTTGTCCGAAATCTATCAATGGATCATGGAACTCTTCCCATATTATCGACAGAATCAACAACGTTGGCAAAACTCAATCCGTCACTCGCTATCCTTCAATGATTGCTTTGTTAAAGTTCCAAGGTTCGTTTATATTTTTATTTTCATTTTTTTATTCGATTTTATATAATTGATTTGAATCGCGAAAAAGAGAAGGTCATTCTCTTTTCGGGCACGGCGCCAACGAGCCATGAAAGATGAGATTCGGAAGTGTGAGAAACACACAAAATACCGCAAAAACTATTTTATTTGATATCATATATGCTATATATATATATAACCAGTTGTTTTACAGAACTCCAGACAAGCCAGGAAAAGGATCATTCTGGACACTTCACGCGCTTTGTGGAAATATGTTTGAAAACGGATGTTATTTGAGAAGACAGAAACGATTCAAAGTGAAAGAGCGTGAACCAAGCCGAAAGAAGAGAAATCAATCATCGCAAAATCAAGCATTAAATGTGTCAAAATCGGAAAATAAAGATAGCGAAGATAGTTTCTCCGATGACCAAAAAATCAAAAATGAGCTTATTGAAAGCAGCAAAAATTCAGCGGACATTGATTTATGCACACCACAAGCAACATCAGTTATTTCAACAGTTGGTAGCCTCGGAGTTCCTGGAAGTCTTGGTGTTCCATCTGGCATGAATCAATATCACAATCAATATAATAATTTGTATGCTTCAACGGATTTTTCAGCGACGGCTGGACTTCCAGCACTTTCTATGGGATCATTTACAATTAATCAACTTATGGATTCATCAAAAGCATTTGATTATAATATTTATAATACAAATGGAATGTATCCAGCAAGTAATACAGCTAGCAATGATTATTCAGGATATCAACATACTTTATACAGGTAATTTGAAACTTTCTGGATTCGAATAATTTTGTTTCTAAAACTCATATTTTTTCAGCTCGACCAATCCAAACTCAGCTGCCAATCTCTAGAAGATCTCCTCTGTAAATAGTAAATATATTATATTTTTTTCGAAATTTTTTGAAATCTCTTTAAATATCATCATTTTCAATTCTGGGTTCAAGATGCCTTTATTTGTTGTGTTTTTATTGATTCAGAGTTTACCGGTTCCAAATGTTCACCCTTCCCAATATTTCACTTGTTTTTTTCCTTCCCACCCAAAAATTCTCCTTTCCCACATAATACACCGATTTCTTGATTTAAGCAACCTCATTTTCATTTTCAATTTTGAATATTTCCCCTGAAAAATCTACCATAATATTTGTGGGCATTTTTCCTTTTTCATAAAAATAGTGCCTATAGATTTTTCTGATGCATTTTTATTGTTTTTCTTGATTATTTTGATCTTTTTTTATTTTGAATTATAAATATGAAATTTTAAGAAGTTTATTGTTGTGTTAGATGAGAAAAATTTCAGATAAAAAATTTTGAAGGATTTGTTTGACAAGAAATTTTGAAGATTTGAAATTAAAAAATCAAATAGATAAAAAGACACATCAGAGTAACAAGTGGTCGGCGAAAATCCAAATTTTTGATTGAACTTTCTAAAAATTATTTTGGAACTTTATTCAACTTCGAGTTTTTGGAAATAAATAAAATGAATCCACGCAGTTTTTCAAAAGTCCACTGATCTCCAGATTTTCTTCCTCATCCTACCAACCTTCTTCAAATATATCCACTTTCCAAAACAAAACCTATTGTTTTTTTTTCTGACAATTGTGAGGGTCATGTTGATATTGAGCACTATTGTCTATTATTATTATTTTCATCTATTCATTCATTACAACACATTGTTGATCCGGAAATTCAACAACAGTTTTTCCTGGGTTGTTATTACTCAATCTATGAGTTAAACAAATATCCGGAGAGTTTGGCTATGTAAGATTGCGCAATTTTAGATTTCCATATCACACCTCACCTAAATGGGATAATTTGTGTTGGGTGGATTGGCGAAAAATGAAGGATACTTCGATTGGATTATACCTTTTTAGTGTTTTGGTAAGGGTTTAATGGACGGACTAATAGAGAATTGAAAAATTTATTTATGGACGGAGTTAATGCAAAATTCTGAAAAAAAGAAGTTTTGATTTTAAAAATTTGTCAGCGTATATTGGAAGAAGACTAGCATTTTTTGAATACGTGGATTAGATAAGCACTTTGGATACTATTAGAATATAGATTGCAGTTGAGATCATGCTGATATGCCAATTCCATAAACATATCAAATCTTCACCTCAAAATCACACCGCCCATTTTCCCACGCTTCCTCAAATATTCCCACGATTGTTAGACAAATTTGTTTTCGAAACGAGAAAGTTTGCCTTGTTGTTTTTGGGGGGACCCGTCCCGAAATGTTTGTGTGAACCAAATATTTGTTTTTTTTAGCACCACCCTCAGCTGATTCTGCATGATTCCTTATAAATTCTGAGTTTTTCTCAAGTCAAAACTAGTTGCACCCTAGATAATCCTTGACACCCAAAAACTTCTTCGAATTCAGAAGCGTGACCTTTTTCCGGTGACGTGGAAATACAGTAACCCTCTCTCTCGCGCGAAAAAAGCAAGTTATAGATTAAATAAATAGAGAGACGCAGATTTGGGTGATGTAGGATTATAGGAGAAATAGAGAAAGACTGACGTTGTGCAAATACTGTAGATCGTCGTCGCCGAATACAAAAATCGATGATAGATTAGGTGAAATCGAGAGAGGCCAAAGATATGGAGAATGTGACTTTTGAGAGGAAAAGAAGTATTGTGCTCGAGCGAGAGCTTCGCCCCGAAAAAAAACGGCGAAAGAAAAAGAAATGACTTTGTGTCTGTGTTGTTGTGATCGTCGATGTCGATATTTTTGTAGAAGAATGAAATGAGGGGTTTTTGTGAAATAAAGGGAGCGAGAAAACATCGCGAAATAAGTTACAAAAGATCATTCGTGATGTGAATGAAGGAATTTTGAAGCGCGAGACCATCAGAACAAAGTGAGTTCAGAATGGAAGTAGGAAAAGGGAACTAGCAAAGTGTGAGAGTATGCATTCATAAAAAAATTAAAATTTGAAGCAATAAAGGAGATTCTGTCAAGTTTTTGAAATATATATTTAAAAATTGGAATCTTACAGTCAATTGTTTCAAAATTTTGAAAAGTTTAAACTACAATTGATTTTCTGGCCGTCAACTACTCAAAAATTCTACCAACTTCTGTCTCATTTTTCAAGGAATTTCGAGCATTTTTATTTGTTGATTTTTGCAAAACGTGAGTTCTTCAAATCATGTTGAATTCGAAAATAATTTATCTGAACTCCAAATATCCGAAAAGTCCTGACAAGTTCCAAAAAATATTGTTTGTCTTCAAAATTATTTTGATAACTTGTATTAGTTAGCTTCCCAGCTCCCTACAATTGTTTCAATTTTCCAATTTTCTCAACTCCAGTTTCCAACTATAATTCTTCTCAAATTTTTCTCGCAACCCACACAAACACAAAATAAACCAGTCAAAGTTCACCGTTTCACTTACTTATTGAATTTTTCGCGCTAGCGCAAAAAAGTCTCAAATTTAGTTGCGGGGCTGCTCTGCCGGCCGTCAACTAGTTCTTTTCTATTCTTACTTACAGTACCTTTTGAGACACAGAGTCAGTCACTTGGCTAAACAAACAATCTAAATTTTCTTCTTTCTTTTTTCTCCTCTTTTTTTCTTGACGTGACCTGTCGGATTGGGTTACTGTTAAGCTGCCGACTGACAATTTGCTAAGGGACCGACAAGAGGACCATTCAACGGAAGAAGAGAAAAAGAATAAGACAAGCCTGTATTTACTTATGCCCTTTTCGGAAAAAATAGACAAATGATATTGGATTACCTATCTACCTGGATTTTATTGTGGTTTTAGTAGGTAATGGGTTGAAAGGGATCTAAAAATGTGTAGAATACTAAAAAAAAAAGTTATCGGACTTCAAAGTTGTGGCGTTAAGTTCAGAAAACGAAATTTCATAGCGAAAGACATATGGATTCAGCAAAAGAAGGTTCAACAAAATCTTTGGAATCAAATAAAACGAAAACCAAACTTAGAAATTGAAAAATGGGATTTTTACAAAAATTCAAATATTTTTTATCGAAAGTCTTATCCTGCTGTATTTGGAAATTTAGATTTTCTAAAAAAAATTGAAATTGCAATTCACATTCCCAATTTTCCCATACAATTCCAATTTACAGTATCTGTTTTCATTTCCAAAACTCAATTCATCCATTCAATTTTTCCTTCCCACCAATATCAAACTTCAATAGGTCAAGTACTACTAACAAAATATGCACTGCGTGAAATTCCAACAACTACACTTCTCTTCTCTCACCCACTACAGTACCATAAATATTTTAGTCACACCAAACACAAACTAATTAATTGGTTGGTTGGTGTATTTGTATTACAACGGGTGCCATTAGTCACCTTCCAAAAAAAGTGGAGAAAGGGAAAAAATGGAAAGGAAGAAATAGATTAATGGATTTGTTGCATTAGCACATTCATTTCCTGTCGGAAAAACACCGATAGGCTTTTTGGGAAATCGATCGAAATTTTGTAACTCCGGGAAAGTTTTCGAAAGAAACTTGAATTAGATTTCGTTTGTTTTTACAAGCAAATCTTGGAAAATATTTTTGAAAATACTGAAATTCAACTTTTGCACTGAAAAACTTGCTAAGGGTTTTCAGAATTTTTTGTTTGCTGAAACTTGGAAATTAAAAAATTCAAAGTATTTTCCGAACTTTTTAGACTCGGCTCACAGATAACTTGCGCACATCTTAAAAATTGAGGTTTTGACAATTTTTCAGCAAACCCAAAAAATCTCACTTAGCCCCTCCTAATATTTTAATAAATTCTAGGTCACGTTAAGATGACGTGTTCTAAAAATACGTGTATAAAAAGGTGTCGTCATCGGAAAAACGTCAGTTCCTCTTCTCGTGTGGCGTTCAACAAAAAATCAAAAAAACATTATACCTGCAAACAATTTCAAAATGCTGAAAATCTCACTATGCATATTGGTTATGGTAAGTCGTCCAGAATTGTAGGAGATTTCACAAAACGAAGTATTTCAGACCATAGTGAATGTGCATGCTACTACAGCAGTGATAAAACGTAGTTTATTTGCGGATATGAATATAATTGGTGGTGGATTTACACCGGACTCGCAATCTCGTCAAGGCCATCCAACAATCATTTCATCAATTCAAATCGACGACCAGCCATCTGCAATTTTGTTCAAACCATATCCATTTGAATATTGTCAAGCAATTCGCATTTGTATCGCTGATAAAATGCAGATTGATAAGGATATTCCAGTCACAATCAAAGAAGAACACTGTGAAAATAGTGTTGATTATATTCCACCAACTGGTGCAATCACAATCACTAAAAAAGGTGAAACACCAGAAAAGGGTTTCGCAATTGATTTAAGATTTGATATGGCAATTGGGAGTCATCAAATTGATGTCTCACCAAGTCCATATGTCAAAAAATCACAATGGTCGGCAACACCAAAAGCAGTGGATTTGACAAGCAAAACATTGATCATTTTAACAAATAGCAGACAATGTCATCCACAATCATTTGTCAATGGAAAAATTACTTATCATCCGATTTATACTCAAAAGTGAGTTATTTTTCAAAAATCACAATAAACGACAGAACATGTGAACTCTATCAGCTGATATATTTACGTCACGCCTCCGTTTCTAAAAATATACCATAAAATGTCTTATTTTTAGCCAATTCGATGGAGAGTGGCCAAATATCTTCCAGTTCACAAGATTTCAAACTTCCGAGAGTACATTGATGACTCACACTTCGCCTGAAGTCAAAAAGACAGTCGATTATTTCCCGGTGGTTAAGAAATGGACACACTCGGAATCTAAGCTCAAAAATATCCAATTCAGTTGTATGATTTCGGGAGAAGGTGATAATAACCGAGAGAGAATTGTCAAACCATCAGTTTTGATCGCACCAAAACAAATACAAACCTCAACTGCACCACAGAACAGCAATCCAGTGTCTCGTATTGATTTCAATGTTGATGATTGCCATTGGTTGAGATTGTGGTTCACGAAAAAAGCGGAATGGAAAGATTATGCAACAAGTATTGATAAAGAACTTGATCAAACTATTGATTTCATCTTCAATGCTGGAATTGTTTTCCTTCCAGATAGGGGTAATTTTCAGTAATAATACATCATTCATAAACAAATATATATAATTTTTTCCAACAGAAAATGCAGTAACTCTTCCTGGCTCAGTGAAACAAATCAAATCATTCAGAATTGCGTATCACCAAAACAATAATGCTGAACTTCTCATCGGAAGAACTGGAAATGATTATATCAATCCAATCTTTTTCAAATTTCCAATATTAGAAGAGGGAGATTACAATATTTTCATGATTCGTTCACCATCTTGTGATGCAAGATTTTCGACTGGATTTGGAACAAATTCTGGACAACCGATTCACAATATGGTAACTTTAAAGCCGTGCAAAGCATTTTCGATCGCAGAACCATCTACTTGAGAATAATCCAGCTATACTTGTATATCGAATACTTGTATTTTTGCATTTTTTGAATAAAGATGCTTTTTTTGAAATTAAAGTCTAATTTTGAATGCTTACCTTCGAAGAGACTGCTTGTTGCTGAAGTGATGACCGAACACAGGTGGAGGGAATTTGGCCAATTTTTGACCAATTTTTGGCCAACTGTTGGTTGGCCAAACTCGTACCAACAAAATTGACTTTCGTTGGCCAATTTTTGGCCAATTTTAATATTTTTTTTTCTTTCAATTGCAAATCACTATAATTTTTAAACGATGTTCGAACCGATGAAAATTTATTACCAAATCAAAAAAGAACAGTTAGAAGAACTTGATTAATATGGTAGACGCATCTTGCCGACCATCATCCTTGGATTTTCGGGGAAGTTGTCAGGTTCTGTCTTTTCGAAGACTCTTGCGTCTGGTGAGTAGGAGTTTCTTGGTCTTGATATGTAGATATGCTGGTGACTCCCTTGAATCCGTGACCTTTGGTGTCGATAATTCCATCTTGGGAAGAGACGGTGTCAGATGAACTTTGCTTCTCAAGGTGCGCACGAGTCCAGTCGACATTTTGGGCGACAGTGTCTCCGTTGATCGAATGAGTCTTCTTTTGACAATGGTTGACGACCTTCATCTGAAAACAGAGAAACATCAAAATCCGACTTTCTCATTTAAGATAACAAACCTAAGTGTGGGCGGGCGATGACACGAATTGATCAGATGTCCTTCTTGGGCTTTTTGTAGTTGAATTATGAGTTTCTGCCCATCTCCCTCTTACCATTTCCTGATGCACCTGGTGAAAACCTTCTTCTTGGAGGAAGCCCTGAAAAGTCATATTACGATTCTAGAACAGTAGCAAATTAAAACGTATGAGAAATTCAAGAGAAATTAGGTCTAGGGCATTTCAATTTTCAACTATGATAAGGAATTTTCCATTTAAACTCATGAAAAAATGTTGGTGTAATTGAATGAAACTGAAAATATCCTTGTTTTATATCAAACATTGAAAAACTCGAAATTTTTGATTTTTTGGCCTAAAATCATGTTCAATGTGTGAATTTCCAAGTTCTGATGAAATTTGCTTCTTGATCCTGGATGGGGAATATGTTTTACATATTTCCCGCAGCTTCAAACACTTAATTTCTCAACAAAACGAAGAACACACAAAAAAAAAAAACAAAAAAGAAAAAAAAATTTGTGGCGTGCATTTCGTCCGAGAGAAGTACACACACATTTCGCTGCAGGACCATTTTATTTAAATGTCTGCGCCTTTAATTTTTAACCATTTAAGAGAGGTTATTTGTAAGAAAGGAAATTTTAATGAAAGGCCGCGGCCAAAAAAAAAAGTCATAGTCTCGGATTCGGCTCAAATTTTTTTCTTTGAAAGCCCTATGGGTGAGGATGACTCTCCACTAAAAATTTTGACCCAAATGTGTTTCCCCTTTTCACGTGATCACGTGAAAAATTCGTGGGTGGTCTCCAGTAAAATTTGAAGAACTTTCTTCAAAGTCAAGCTTTTTTCACAAACTCAACGCGGTTTTGATTCATTAATGATGGACTTTCATCGACAACATCCGCCCCAATATGGTGCAGCTCCCTAAGGGTTGCACCAAAATTTTTGAAAAATTTTTTTTTGAAATTTTTCTAAAATTCGATTTTTCTCCTTTTAAACCAAAAAATGCGCGCGTTCTAACTGCTTTTTATAATGTTCCTCATCTCTTTTTACCCCTAGGAGCGAAGTATGAGAAAATTAATCGATACTCTTTTTTAGTTATTTCAGATTGAAGAAGCCCACCTAGAGCGCGCGCTGCACACAAACACACACAATTGTAATTATTTTTTATTTATTTCTTGTTTTTGTGTGTATTTGTGTTTTGAAAAAATACTACAGTACCCATAACTGTTTTTTCAATATATTTATGGAAAAAAAAATGCATTGTGAGATCTATTCCGATGTTTTCAGTGAGAACATCTAGAAAAATTGATATGGCTCAATAAATCGATTTTTGTGACATATTATTGTCGGATATTCGATAAAACACTTCAATTTGATCATTTACATTCCCAAGCATCATTTTCCAATCAAAATCCGATGTTTTCTATGATTCTGACATTGATGGAATTCAGATGTTTGTCTAGATCTTTGATTCAAGACCATCGAGGACATCAAACTTTGATTTTGATGTTGGATTTTGTCACCAATATCTGTTTATGTTCCACAATCAAACTGAAAGTCGGAGAGCCCAACTATTAAAATAAATACCAGCAAATAAAAAGTTACCTGATTCATAGTGTTTTCTATAGGTTTTCTTTACAAAAATTCAGTTTAGTTTTCAACTCCTATGAGACAAATGATGTTTGCAGAGGTGAAATTCTTCGTCAAACGTATTCCTGAACACTTCGAGCATAAAATTCAGCAGTAAAATCAAAGTGTGATGTCCTGGTGGTCTAGAATCAAAATTCTAGACAAACATCTGAATTCCATCAATGTCAGAATCATAGAAAACATCGGATTTCGATTGGAAAATGATGCTTAGGAATGTAAATGATCAAATTGAAGTGTTTTATCGAATATGCGACGATAATATGTCACAAAAATCGATTTATTGAGCCATATCAATTTTTCTAGATGTTCTCACTGAAAACATCGGAATAGATCTCACAATGCATTTTTTTTCATAAATATATTGAAAAAACAGTTATGGGTACTGTAGTATTTTTTCAAAACACAAATACACACAAAAACAAGAAATAAATAAAAAATAATTACAATTGTGTGTGTTTGTGTGCAGCGCGCGCTCTAGGTGGGCTTCTTCAATCTGAAATAACTAAAAAAGAGTATCGATTAATTTTCTCATACTTCGCTCCTAGGGGTAAAAAGAGATGAGGAACATTATAAAAGCAGTTAGAACGCGCGCATTTTTGGTTTAAAAGGAGAAAAATCGATTTTTAGAAAAATTTCAAAAAAAATTTTTTTCAAAAATTTTGGTGCAACCCTTAGGGAGCTGCACCATATTGGGGCGGATGTTGTCGATGAAAGTCCATCATTAATGAATCAAAACCGCGTTGAGTTTGTGAAAAGCTTGACTTTGAAGAAAGTTCTTCAAATTTTACTGGAGACCACCCACGAATTTTTCACGTGATCACGTGAAAAGGGGGAAACACATTTGGGTCAAAATTTTTAGTGGAGAGTCATCCTCACCCATAGGGCTTTCAAAGAAAAATTTGAGCCGAATCCGAGACTATGACTTTTTTTTTGGCCGCACGAATTTCCGTTTTTAGAAATAACGTCTCTTAAAATCATTTTGGTGGAAAATGGTGAACACCATTCGACGCAGAATTCCGAGCTGAACAAAATGGTTATAAATTCGCCTTGTTTTTCGACCGATTTTCAATTTTTCGGTTTCTAGGGAATTAGATGTTTTAATTTTGATCTTGAGTCAGAAACAATATAGAGTTCGATAGAGTTTTTGATGCCGAGAAAGATGCTGCTGAACAATTGTGATGAAAACCTCGACGTGCTAGGAAATGAGCACGAAATAGAGCACGGGTTTTAAAAAACGTTTTTGGAAACCTAAACCTCATGTTAGAATAACTTTTTGAGCACTTCGGAGAGTCGGCTCGAAAAACCGAAAACGGAAATTTTTTCAGAGTGTAAAACAATCAATATGATTGATCCTTTATTCAAAAAGTATTGGGGTTCTTACACACTTCCCCCGTGAATGTAAAACTGAAATTAAATCTTGAAAGACTGTCCGCAGTGGTCCATTTTTTGTCAAGAACAACAAAAAACATCAAACATTCGGTATCAGCAACGAAAAAATTAAAAAATGTTATGATCAGAATTTTGACCAAATTTTGGCCAACCATATAGCAGTGTTTGGCCAATTTTTGACCAAATTTTGGCCAAAAATTGGCCAATTTCCGTGATTGGCCAAAAATTGGTCAAAAATTGGCCAACTTCCCTCCACCTGTGTAAAATAGAAAATAGCAAATAATTTATCAAATTCGAAAAGTGTGCGGCGGTTGCATAAACGGTGTGTACGCGTTGCCTTTTGCTTATTTTTTATTTTTTGCATGCAAAAACTTATTTCGGTTTTAACGGTTTTAGCTTCAAAGCTTTGCGCATCTGTCGCATGCGAATACTATTTTTTATCATTAAAATTTTTCACCAAACACCCTTCAATTTTTTTTGACATTTTCAGCTTTATCACAAAAATTTATGATGATTGTTGGAATTTCAAAAAAGACTCAAAGTATCGGCGACAAGCGTAATTTTTCCAACAACAGATTTGTTGATTGGCCAACTCGAATATTTTCTTCGACAAATCTTCCGGAAGAACAGGCTTCGAATTCTTGCGAGTCACTTCTCCAATACAATAAGACATTCGTGGATTGAAATCCATTTTCTTCGGAAGTTTTTCAATGCAAACATCGCGAAAATTCATAATCACATCATGCAATGTTTCTTCACTTGATAACTCTTCACTGAACATTGATTGAAGGCTGAAAACTTATTTCAATTGATATGGAAAGAGAGAAGGTAAGTTAAACTTTAAGCGTGAAACTAACCGATTTCCGAACATGTCCATGTGCAAAAGAATAAATTTAACGTGAACCATCATGACACATTTGACACTTTTCGAACATTTTACCGGATTGAAGCAATATTTTTGAGTTTGAGTTGTTTGCGATGAATCAGTCGATGATAAATATGAAGAATTTGTTGTTGAATATTCCGATTGCGTATTATTTTGATCAAGCGGAACTTTTGACACAACCAACGAGTATTTGTAATCGAATCCGTCTAGAATTAATTTTTTTTCACAAATTGAAACATTTTCTCGTTACCTTTCGATGGTTCACATGTCAATTGATGAGAATGATAATTGTAATTTGAATCCAACATTGATTTGATGAATGGTGGAAGATTTTCAGTTCTGTGCGGAAAAATTAGGGAACGAAGTTCTAACTTTTTTTTATGCTAACTTACCCTGTAAGATATACAGCCATGTTGGTTTTAGTTTCCAAAAATAAACGGACTGCGCTGATTTGGTCATTTTATAGAGATTTTTTGGTTCGAATTAGGTCACGTTGAATTTGACGAGGATGTTTTTTATTTTAGTTTTTCGGACTGTTGTTTTTTTTTCAAAAAAGTAATTTTTGGAAAACAATCCTAAAATTCAAGGATTCAGAAAACATTTGTTGAACAAACAAATTTTTAGGCTTTCTGAAATTTTCAGAAATGTTTTTCCAAAATTTTTTAAAGACAACCACCCAGTTGGAACTGCTTACCCAACAGTTTGGAATTTTCATTAGTAAAAGTTAGTTTTGAACCAAAACACATAAAAGTTTCATGCAAACAGTATTTACATACTTAATTCAGTTGGCAAATACTTAGCTGTGTGTAATTGTGCGTCTTGTTGTATTTGTGTACCGCGCTTTTTACATTATTATTTTGTTTTCCGCGAGTTTTTCGAATTGAATTTCGGGGAAAACATGAAATGAAAACTCAAACCAGGAACTAATAATTGTTAAAACACCTCAAAACTCATTTGAGTCATTTCCAAAAAAGTTTTGAATTCTTTCGAAGATATTTTTTATTGTGCAATCTTGCGCTAAAAACTCCTGTTGCTCTATAAGTTTTTGTTCAGAAACTTCAAATTGATACACAAAAAAAAATTCATTTCACACGATTCAAAAATATTCATTCTAGTTCGATCTTCGCCATTTTTGTGCAAGTAAAGGGGAATTTGTTGTCACAGCTGCAAAAAGTTATTCAAATAGATATAGTTTACTAGAATGGAAAAAACTAACTTATAGTCATGCATGCAGTTACCCTGGAATGTCATGCAATATTCGTAGTTTGCACTGTTTTCTGGTTGACCACCACATAATCCAGCTTTATGAATTTTTCTGCCTTCCAAGCTATTATCAGAAACATCATCAGGATCGTTGAAGATCTATAAAAATTGAATAATCTTTTGAAATATGACATGAAAAGCTCACATTGTTATAATGGCATTGATGTTGCTCATTTTCTTCTCCATCAACAGCTCTTGGACAATCTTGATGTCTTTTCAAACCAACCCATCCATTAATATTTTTGTCTCGAAGCATTTGCAATTCTTCCGGTTCTCTCCATCCAGCCAAATAAGAACCTCCAAGTGATTTGAAACAATAATCTCTCGCTTCATCTCTTTTCATTTTAGTTTCGACAAAGAAATGGCAAGCACGAGTTCCATCTTTTCTATTATATGTCAACCACTTATCTGCACAATTATGAACTTTTCGCTTTTTCTTCAAAACTACATCACAAAGTCGAGGAGCTTGTCGCGGATGAGTAACATCAAATTTATAACTTCCATCACTATTGTATGGCATCAAAACAGCCCAACTTTTGCTGTCATCATTGGGACGAGATTTTGATGCAGCTCGATAACGACTATGTTCCATACTTCTTTCTTTTGGTGTACTCCAACAACTCCCAATTTTACCATCCCATGTGAAAGCTTCAGAACACCAAGAACTATGACAAAAACCCAAAAGGTGCGAGAAACACAACAAAATTTTCGAGTCTATTTCCCAAAGTTGTCATTGCTTCATCTGTTGGATCTAAATAGTTTCACATTTTCTGGATCCATAATAGCCTTCATTGATGCTTTGCAATTAACTTGATGCTGTTCAAATGTTGTGTCATGGCTGTAAAAATACATTTTCAGAAATAAACTTGATAAATTATCAATTTCTAACTAACATGTAAAGATCTGGCAAATAGTGATTATAAGTTCTCCATGCCGTAAATGTTCCATCAACAACACTTGTATGAATATATGGTTTCCAAACCTCCAAAATCACTTTTAATGACATTGCAGTTGCTTTTGGAATATATTCACACATAACCATTGCCAGATGATTATTCGGAATTTTCACCAAACTGCCATATCGTGCCTTATAAATTTTTGATGTTTTATAGGCAATTGCTAGATTGGGACCACTATTATGAGTGATTTCGAATAAATTGTCATCAGGAATATTTGTCCAAATAGCAGTTAAACCTGGGAAGAACGAATCGATAAAATCACCAATTTCTCGGCTATAATGCAGATAAACTTGAGCGTCCATTGCTTTACATTCTTTGGCAGCATTCTTTTTTGCGACTGGTTTTTTGCCGTTTGCGATTCGATAGCATTTACCGTGAATTTGTGTGAAACCAACGCGACAAACATACAAAGGCTCTAAAAAAATATGAATGTTAGGGTTTTAGTCGAAAATAGAACTATTCTAGGCCACCTGGCTAGAATTTTGTAGAAAACAAAACATTATTCCAGGATCTTTATTCAATCTCATCACGATTTCAGTCTGTTCATTTCCCAGTCCCTGTAACAGAAAGAAAACATACTGTATGTACATTCAAATGTATTGTCGGCTTTCATAACAACTTCTTTCAAATAAAATGGTGCAAATTTCTTACACATTTCAGTCGCATCGTCTTTATTATCAGCCGTCACACCAAAATTAACTTCTTTACAAGTATCTCCATCTGTCGCAACATCTGTGTCTCGAATGTGTTCTTCTAACAATATCCCGCCAACTTTTTGGCAAAAATCACGAAAACTGTTATCGTATGCTTGTTGATGACTGATTTTTATAACGATGAATATTGCAAGCCACCACAGAATAGCTTTCATTTTCTTTGATTTCATTCTAATTTTGGCAGAAAAATTGAGTTGCCTAATTTTTTGTAGTTCTATTTTATAGTGTCGATGACGTGGCTATCTTCCACGTAGATCGAAAAATCCACGCATTTTTGAGAAACGTGTTGGCACAGAAAAATTGCATAAAAGGAATGAGCAAAGCAAGAAAAGTTTAGTTATTTTGAAAAAAATGAATTTTTCGAAATTGAAAATCATGAATATTCTGCTTATAGTGAGTTTCATAACTACAGTAATTCTGAAATTCACAATCGTAATTTTCAGATTCTATCGATTGCACCTTCAATAGTATCAGCAGCCAATGAAATAAAACTCGAACCAAATGTATTTAGGGTTAGTTCGGTCTCCTTATACCATGCAAATTTTTAAAACAATAAATTTCAGGCCGACACTTGTTAATCTAGCTGGAACCTACCAACCTGTTAACATGTGAGTTGGGAGGAAGTTGGGAAATTTGATTTAGGTTCAGAACCTCACCAATCCAAAGTTTTGTTTTTGAAACACTTTGAAAATCATAAAAAGCTTTGCCAAGTTTATAGAGAATTTTGGATACATCTGGATAACAAAGTTCTCCAAATTTGAAAACAAACATTTTTGTGAACCTATCAATATTTTTTCCAGTGAATATGGATTTCCATCTCTCGCATCATTTTCATATATTAATGAACAAATGGACAATGAATTCAGTCACATCAATTTCGAATTTGTTCCCATTGAATACTGTCAATTTGTTCGTATTTGTATCGCCAAAGCAATTTCCTACACAAAAAAGTTGAAACATAAGATCACCGAAGATCAATGCGAGGATTATATCACTTACATTCCAACCACCGGTGCCATCAAAATTAAATGTAATCAATCTAATAAATTTTGAAAAATATTAACAGGTTTTTTTCAGATGATAAAATCAATGTAGAAGGATATACGAGTTCTTTGAATATGACTGGAACAACAAATGGTCGTCGTGTGTTTTACTGGAAAAATATATTCTACAATGAGAACTCATTTAGAGATAACAAATTTATGCATCAAGATCTTGACTTCAAGAATAAAATGTTTCTTGTTTTCACGAATAGTCGACAATGTCATCCGATTATTATGATTGATGGAACTATTTCGAATATGGAAATTTATGGAACCAAGTTAGTTTTATCAATTACGATTCTGATAAGAACAAAAAAAAACAAGCAATATTTTTCAGATCTATTTCGGATTCACTTCCATCTGAATTTGAATATCTTCAAATCGGAAAAACAAATCCAACACTTTACACGGCCACTGACGTCACCGGAGTTGAACGAAGTGTCGACTATTTTCCAGTTTTGAAATCATTAACTGAAGCAAAAGATGGAATTGGACAATTGAAATTCAAGTGTAAAATGGCGGGTGGTGGAATAACTAAAAACATCATTTCAAAAACCTCAGTTATCGAAGTTGTCAAAAAAGTCAACACCAACGCAAATAATGCAAATGAGGCGAAAGTATTGATTGAATTAGAAGATTGTCATTGGATGCGTATTTGGTTTTCTAAAGATAGTGCCACATGGTCTGATTATGCAACAACTTTTTTGCCGAAACATTCGATTGATTTTTTGTTGAGTGAAGGACTTGTTTTTCTTCCAGATAGAGGTTTGTGGTACAGCTTACAAGAATTTAGAGGAGTTATCAGAAGAATAATTTATGTTTTTGACTTCGAATTTAATTTTTTTCAAAAAAAAATCGAAAAAGTTTTCAATTTTTCAAAAAAAAAATTGAAAAATTTCTTTTTTTTTCAGAAAATGCTGTGAGAATTCCAATGTCAGTCAATGATATTTCTCATCTAACTTTGAAATATCACCCTAAAAATCAAATAATCGAGATTCTTTTTGGACACTCAAATGATTTTCAATATCCAATCACTTTCAAGAGCGATATTATGAAAGAGGGCACTTTCAAAATATTTATGATTCGTTCACCAAAATGTGATGCAGTTTTTGGTTCGAATTCTCGTGGAATTCTTGCTCATGGTAGCGATTCTAGAAAGAATGAGTTCTTATTCACCAATTTGCAAAGCATATTCGATTGAGAAAAAAGACTGATCTATTGAAATAAAATTATTTTCATAATTGTTTTCAAACACAACAAATACGTGTCATATTTTTTTTGTGCGACGTGTACTAATTCGAATCAATGAATCAAAGCTTTTATTGTTTTTTTACAATTATTATTATTATCAAAAATTGCTGCTTTTGTTCTCCGTCAATTTTCCTTCAATTCAAAATGTTTGCTTTATTTCTATTCTCCAACTATTTCCTCTTGTTTGTCACAAGTTTTGAATTTTACGGCCAAGAGACTTGGGATGGAAAAGTTATCGAGAATTGTGTGATCGAGAAGAATTTGAGCCCAGCAAGGATTTGTATTGTATTAATCAAATTCTTTTTCCGAAATTTGTTAATCGGAAAATTGAGATTCTCAGTTGGCAACCGGCTCTCGTAAAGTATCATGGATTTTTTGACGAAAATAAAGTCAATTATTTTCTGAATCTAATCAATAGTAAAACACAGGTTGCTCAGGTTAGTTTAGGAATTATTCAATAGAAAAATTAGTTTATTGAGAAATTATTTTTCACCATTTTCAAACTGTAAATATCTATATACTCGATCATGAGTAAATTTAAATAAAAAATCCACAGATCACTTTAAATAATATTTTTCAGGAAGTTGTGAATGATGATGGAGATTCACTTCACCCTGCTCGTCAAGTCAATGGATCTTTTATTTATCTAACAGATATTCCAGATATGGTAGATCATATTGAAGGATATTTACCTGAAATAGACTTCAAAGCATCTGAACCAATCACCTCACTTTCATATCTTCCTGGCGGACATTATGCACCTCATCATGATCATCTTGAAAGATATTCTGGAGAAGATTGGTGGATGGATAATATGCGAAACCGTATGGCCACTCTAATCTTCGTTTTCAAAAAAGCTGAATCTGGTGGTGGTACAGTTTTTCCAAGTATTGATGTGACTGTTCGCGCTGAACCTGGTGACGCATTTCTCTGGTTTAATATGAAAGGAGATGAATCGCTTGAAGAATTATCATTACATGGTGGATGTCCAGTTTACTCGGGAGAAAAAATCATTGGAACTATTTGGATTCGGGCAGTGAATCAACCAATATTATCGAAGATTCTGGATGGTCAGAAAACTCTTTCAGCTGATTTAATTATTTGATTTAAAATTTTAAAAGTATTTCTTTTGTTTTGTTTCGTTGAATGATGAAAAATTGTTTGAACTTTTCATTTTTGTAAAAACGCGGAAAAATCTTTTTGGTAGATTATGCAAATTCCTATTTTTCTCCCTTCCCATTTTTTTGCAAAACCTCATTTTTGTCCCAATCAAAAGTTGTTATTTTGTCCATTGCTGACAAATAAAAATGACCACCGTGTTCAATTTGGATTCCGATAGTTTTCCAGTGATACGGAAAACTTCGAGTTTTGTATTTTGGAATCGTGCCAGAATATTTATCATGATTCTAACATTGATTTGTTTGACCTTATCGCAAATAAATTCTCTAACTTTTACATTTACCGTAATTTGTATGGATGATGTTGTGGAAGAATTTCATAGATCAAATCAAACAGGTGAGTTGTCAAGGGTACTGTAGCTATCAGACATTTATTTTTTTGTAGGTCAACACTTTATGGAATCGAGCACTCAAAAAGCGTTTCTATTTTCCGGGCCAGCAATTGGTGCAACAATTGGTCTTATTCCAGCAACACCTCTTCTTTCTCGATTTGGAGTTCGAAAAGTTCTCACATTTTGTGGAATCTGCTCTGCTTTTGGCTCATTTCTATTTCCAATTTCAGTAGCATCCAATTATTATTTGGTTGTTTTTTGTCGAATTCTTCAAGGAATTGGAATAAGTGTAATATACACAGCAGTTGCAGTTATTCCTGGCCAATGGTCGCCAAATAATGAAATTGGTACATTTTTGGCAGTTTTGTCGTGTGCACTTCAAATTAGTAATGTGATTTGTATGTCGGTTAGTGGAATTTTGTGTGAAAGCAGTTTTGGATGGAGATCGATTTATTATATTTTTGGAATTTCTACATTTGTTTTCTATGCGATCTTTTTCTTCACCCACAAGGATAATCCAACTGTACACAGGTTTGTCAATGAATAATTTTTTGGAAAATTCAAAAGTATGTTTTCACGCGTTGAGAAAAGTTACACAATATTTTGAAATTCAATCAGACAGAGAGGAAGAGATTCTAGAGAAAAATATGTACATTTTGATGAGATATTTTTTGAAAATGAAATGAGTTCACGTGAACCCACGTGAATATTGCGATCCCAAATCCTAATATTCTGTTTTTTTTTCAGAAACGTATCACACAAAGAACTATCTCAAATTCAAAACGGAAAAGCTGAGATCAAAAAGCGAGAAGCTGTTCCATACAAAGCTATACTTTTTGATAGAACAGTCATCACTTGTATTATTTCTTCACTTGGTGGAAATCTTGGATTCTTCATGCTTGTTTTATATGGTCCAACATATCTCAAAGCAGTTTTGAACTTTCGATGTCCGTGGAACTGGTTTTGCAAGTGCACTTCCACATTTTCTATCAGCTTTTACAAAAATCGTAGCTGCTCAAATCTCAGATCGCCTCACTTTTGTCTCAGAAAAATCTCGTTTCGTATTTTTTGCCACAATTTCTCAAGTTGGAATGGCTGCTGGTTTTGCTGTTTTAGCATGGGTTAGTTCGATTTTTTTTGAAATCAAAATATCATACAAAAATTATTTTGATACAAATTTTTGCAAGAATATTTTTCTATAGAAATTTGTTTTTTGATTTGATTTATATTTTATTTTATTATAAAAATTTCAATTGTCATGTAAACATTTGAAAAGGCGTCGAATGTTTATCAAAATATTTCATTTTCTTTTTGATCTACAAAATCAGACAATTTCATATATTTTTTACACTTTTTCTCATTAGTTTTGGGCTCCAAAAACTGTAATCAAAAACCATAGGCAAACAAACATTGCAGACATCAAATCGAGTTGTTGCTCAAATTGCGTATACTTTTGCAATTGTTACATCAGGCATTAATGTTATGGGAGTTGTTAAATGTCTGCAATTGGTAAGGGTTTTTCAGATTTCAGTTGAAACTTTGTCCATTTTTTGCAGCGTTGTCATTTTCATGTTCATTTTTCATTTTGGAATAACTTTTGTTTCATTGACCGCAAATATTATCCAATTAATTTTCCCGATTTTTGTAGGAATTTTAATCCCAGATAACTCTGCTGAGCAATTCGCTCTCTTTTTCTATATAATTTGTATTGTCACAATTATCACAAATCTTCCATTCCCATTTTTATCCACATCTGAACCCGCACCTTTTGTTTCATCATCTTCTTCTTCAAAGTCTGAGAACACATGAACCTCTTGACTTTTTCCGTGTCTGTGCAAACAATCCAATTTTTTGTTTGAAAATGTGAAAAATCGCTTATTTTCAGCTTCATTTTCAGCAACTACCAATCAAAAATGATGCTCGATGAAATGGAAAACGAGGGTAAGTCGGGACCGGAGACACTCAAAAAATTAATTGTTAGCCAATTATTTTCGAAGTATAATTCTGAACTTTTCCAAAAAATTCCGATCCTTCTTTGTGTCGGTTAAATCAAGTCGATTTATCACACCATAGTTCAAAAAGTGTTTAACTAGCTAGTTTATGCAAATTATTTCTGTGCCCATATGTCATGCACATATAAACCGTGTTTTTACATTTATTTTCAAAAATTCCGTTTGCAGCGATGGTAAAAATTGATGTGCTGAATGATAGTCGAGTGACTCGAAAAACTTCGAGTTTTGTATTTTGGAATCGTGCCAGAACATTTATTATGATTTTGAGTTTGATTTGTTTGACATTATCGCAAATTAATTCACTCACGTTTACGTTTACTGTTATTTGTATGGAAGATGTTGTGGAAGAACATCATCGGACAAATCAAACAGGTAAGGTTTAATTTTAAAAAAATATCCTGACATTTGATCCGGTTCTAATCAAAACATTTCTGACACCAAAAACTATATTAGTCAACAAAAATTCAGCCCTGAAAAATCCAAGAAAAAATAGGTTTCAAAAAGATGTGATCATTTTTCTAGATTTTTTGAAAATTGCTGATAAAATGCAGGAACTTTCAGGTTTGCATTTCATGGAATCGAACTCTCATAAATCGATGTTATTCTCCGGAACTGCTGTTGGTGCAATGCTTGGTCTTGTTCCATCAGTTCCTTTGATTGCTCGATTTGGTCCTCGAAATATCCTGACACTTTCAGGAATGATATCCGCGTTTGGATCTTTACTCTTCCCAATTGCAGTCTCACTTCATTATTATCTTGTATTTTTCTGTCGTGTTCTTCAAGGCATCGGAATTAGTACAATATTCACAGCAGTCGCTGTTATTCCAGTTGTCTGGTCGCCAAATAATGAAATGGGCACATTTCTAGCAGTTTTGTCATGCGCACTTCAAGGTGGAAGTGTTATTTGTATGGCTGTTAGTGGTGTTTTATGCACAAGTACTTTTGGATGGAGATCAATTTATTATATTTTTGGAATTGCCACGTTTTTCTCATATATTGTATTTTTCTTCAGTTATAAAGACACTCCACATGTTCATAGGTAAGTTTGAACTACATTATCTACCTCACAAAAAACAGTTTTTTTCAGAAATGTTTCTGAAAAAGAGCTTTCCCATATTCAAACCGGAAAAATCAAAACAAAAGGTCGTGAACCTGTTCCATACCGTGCAATTGTTTCCGATCCTTGTGTTATCACATGTCTAATATCTGTATTTGGAGGAAATCTTGGTTTCTTCATTCTTGTTTTATACGGTCCAACATATTTGAAAAATGCGCTTGGATTCGATGTCGAGAAAACTGGTTTTGCGAGTTCATTTTCATTTTTCCTATCAGCTGTCGCAAAAATTATTGCTGGTCAAATATCAGATCGAATGGATTATGTATCGGAAAAGACTCGATTTATAATGTGTGCCGCAGTTTCGCAAGTTGGAATGGCTGCTGGATATCTTGTTATTATGGCAATTACAGAAGATCCAACGATTGCACAAATTGCATATAGTTTTGCAATTGTTTGTTCAGGAATTAATGTGATGGGAACTGTAAAATGTTTACAATTAGTGAGTTAAATTCTTTGATTTAAAAATTTTTTTTTCTTTTTCATTGCAATTCCAAAAATCTCAAATTTTCCAGCGTTGCCGTCAACATGTTCATTTCGGAATCTCAGTTGTCTCATTCACTGCCAAATGTTATTCAATTTGTTGGTCCCAATTTGTGTCAGTTATCTTGTCCCAGATAATTCAGCCGCTCAATTTGCTCTACTTTTCTATATAATCGCTGGTATTATAATAATAGCAAATATTCCATTTCCATTTTTATCCACCGCCAAACCAGGGTTCTTATGTTTATCGAGAAACTTCCAAAGATAATATTGTTCAATGAATAATGAGTCTGTTTTGATTTTGAACTTGGAAATGTGAATTTTGATCTCATCGAATTTTTTCATAAATGTTTTGTCATCGTATGTAAATTTTTTGTGACCATAATCTACTACAATGTAGTCGAGAATTTATTAAATATCAAAAAACATATAACCGGGAGGCAATATAAAAGGGAAGATACGGGTCCATTGAAATAAAAGCAAAAAAAGAAAGACAGGATAAATAAGTTACAGTAGCAAATACCAAAAAAAAGAAAAATCAAAAGATACAAAATTAAAGGCCAAGTTCGTAGTTGCGGATTTTGCGAAGTGGGATCAACATCAATCCACTGAATGCCATGATCGAACCCATGACATAGAATGAGGTGTCGTAGTCACCGGTAAGATCTTTGAGGCCAGCAGCAGCTGGAGATCCGATGAGGGCACCAATTCCCATGAATACCATCAAGATTCCGAAGGCAGTGTTGAGTTTGTCACTCCAACAAGTTCAACAGCGATGATTGAACGAAGAGCTCCAAGGGCAGCTGGAAAATGATAGTAGGGTTAGGGAAAAAAGTTGAAACGTGACGTGACGTGGCTTCAAAGTTTTTTTCAAAAAAAAAAAAGCTTACCAACACCAAATGAGAATGGGACAGTGTAAAGAAGGAATTGCCAATATGCGTTGAATAATGGAACTGCGCAAGTCGCCAAACCGGCAAAGATAATGGTGTAGGCACTGACAATCAAAGCACTCAATTTTGGATGATCCGAAAGGCGTCTGTAAGAAAATAGGAAAACATATATCAACATTGTATATGGTTTTTCTATGTTCTTACCCGCAAATAATACGTCCTGCAACATTGACAATTCCAATAAGGGAAACTGGGAAAGCCATTTGGACAGTGGTCAAATCATCGATTTTTTCCAAATGATTTTGGAGGTAGATGAATGGAACATAGAAGGCAATCATTGTGAGAAGACCGGAAACAGCGAGGATAATGAAGGATGGAGATTTCAATAATGAAGCATCGAAAAGTGAACTGCAAGCTTGACGGAATGTTTTCTTGTCTTTTTGCAACGAGATCACAATCTTTTGGGATTTATCATTGTTCTCAAGAAGAGCTGGATCTTTTGGACAAAGTTCATCACGATGTTGAATTGAATGATTGATTTCTTCAATATCATGCTCGACTATTTCAGTAATATCTGCATCATTTCCCAATTGAAGATTTTGAACTTCTTCATGTTGTTCCAAACGTGAAAGAAGTGGAGCATCTAATTCATTTGTTTCTTCAGTGATTGTTTTCGAGACTTCCCAATTTTTGATGATATTGGTGACATTTTCGATTTGTTCAGCACTTGGTTTGACAGCTTTGTACAAACTTGCAAAGAAAATTCCAGTGAGAGAAACAGCAGAAAGGAACATCATAAAAAGTTGCCAGTTGTTATTGACAACTTTCAATACAACTTCATTGAGCTGGAAAATTCAAAGGGTCGCTGTGATTCAGAAAGCTTGCTTTTTCTTGAACTAGGTTACTGTAGATCAAAAGACTCTTGTTATTAGAAAACTTCCAAAATTCAATATTTTCTCCAATATTTTTTTCTAATAAAATTTTTTAAATAAAATTATTTCTCATATTGATGATTGATATGAAATCGATTATGTCGAAAATAAAAAAATGTTCTAATATTTTTGTCGCCGAAAAAACTTACAAGTGCAAAAACGGTACATCCAATTCCACTTCCACACACAGCAATTCCAGTCGCAAATGATCTTTTGACACGGAAAATATTGAGAGATGATGACGATTGAAGGGAAGATACAACAATCCATATCCGATTCCAACGATGAAACCAAAGGTAATATAAAGGACTTCGATGTTCGGGGCGATGGCAGATAATGCGTAGCCAGTGGCAGCAGTGATTGCTCCAATTGCAGCAACACGGCGACAACTGTAGATATCACACAAAACAGAAGCAAGGGGTCCTGAAGAAGGGAAAAGTGGGATAGAGTTATGTTGAGTGAGAAATCTGGGAAATCTGGGAAATCCTTACCAGTGAAATAATAGCAAGCAGTCAGGATTGACACTGCCAATGAAGCCGATGTATTGGTGACATTCAAAGATTGAACCCAGATTGGTTGAATTGGTTTTCCGATTGTTGAGACAACACCATCAACAATCACATTGATGCAGAAAGATGCCAAAACAATAGCCCATCCATATCCGCCATCCGGTGGTGTTGTGATTGCCACATTCTCCAACTCGGCTTCAATTTCAGCTGTTGTCTTTTCGTCGGGTTTGATCGACTTGAGCTCAACCTCGATTTGTTTGGGCATCTTATCGATCTAAAAATAAAATGAGGAAGGAATTTAAGAAAAAACCAGAGGGGAATGAAAAGAGGAAAGAAAACTGATCGAAATGATATAAACCAAAATGATGGCTCGTAGATGGGCGGAGTCCAACAGTTTCTTACAATTTGAGACCAACGTTGTTTTTTTCTGGTTGATATGAGTCATCGATTAATTGGAGCATGGTAATGATTTTTCAAAAAATTGAGGAGATATTGGCGGGATGTTGTAGATGAAAATGCGACGATCAGAATAAGTGTAAACACGGAAGGATTTCGGATATTTCTGGAAAAACACAGAAAGTTTTAAAGTTGAATTTTTTTGAAAATTTTGTAAGTGACTAATTTTATCTTTTCAAAACTGTGAAATCAGAATTCTAAAATAATAAAACAAATGAGGATTTTTCCACGGTTGAACTATGTTCGGAGAAGTTTGTGAGAAATTCTGTAAGGCATCTTGTCTTACGAAATCAAAAATACAGATAATTAAAATATTCAGCTGACATGAGTTTCTTAAATCGAAATTTCTTTTTGCTGTTACTTTTCATTTTGAAAACTCATGTTTTTGTAACTTACATCAGATTTCGAATGTTGCCTTAATTCTCATTGTCAGATTCTGGGACGAAATATTTGCTTCAGAATATTGTCATTCCGAAAAAATAAGAACTTGGAAGAGAACCGAAATGGCCTAGGAAACCAAGACTACAGTAGACTTCGCCAAATTTTGGGGTCTATTTGAAAAATAAAATGCGAAATTTACACGCTGGCTATTTGCCAACCAGTTTGATGTGCATGTGTCACGTCATTTTTAGTCTACTGTACGTGACCGCCAATTCAAACGGGGGTTCTTTTATTTTCGGAATGACAATACCTAGGAATGAAAAATTATATCCACATTTCAAATATTTTTCAGTTCACGTCGTTCCTATTTATTTAAATTTATTTTTTTTTCATTTCTCGTTTTCTTTGTGTACTTTATTTTCCAGATTTTCCAAATTCCTCGAATATTTCATGTTTCATTTGAACTCTGACATTCCTCATATCATTTATTTTTATTTCGATGTGTCATTTTATTTGGCCCAATCCAATCTGATGCAATCATATTTTCCCATTAGATTGTTTTTTTTCCTTTTGGCACATCAAATGACCGTGCCGACCGATATGTTTTGATTCTAGAAAATCGCTTCTTTTTTCCTCTGTGTGCAATGCTGTACAGATTGCTAAAAGTGCAAGATTCCTGTCTTGTACCAGGCTGTGACTAAAGAAGAGGGGAAGCTTTTTCTAGAAGAAGAAAATGTCAAGTTTCCTGCACCCGTTTGGGGAATGACTAACTGGTGAATGTTACACTTTTTGGGAAACATCATTTTTTATGTGATTTGGGAGAGGAACAAAAAACTGACAAGAGGGAAAAGCAAACAAAAAAATAATTAACCAGGGTGTACTGTAATAGTTTAATTTTTGCACAATTATTTTTAATTTGTGTGATTGTTTTGAAGGATGGTGTAGGCTTAAAGGGAATTGTGTTATATCGATAGGAATTAGGTGAAAAGTTCCCACTTTGAACAATTATAATTTTTCATTCAAACACATACAAAATTAAAACATAAAAAACATGAATAATCAAGTTTGCCCTGTCTCATATATGATTGATCTGATCAAATTTTAGCTCGGCTATAATTAATAACGTAGAATTTCTGAAATTCCCTTTTTTCAAATTATTAGTTTCAGACCATCAAATCTCTTTTTCCTCTTTCTCTAACTCTCTTCTGTTTGTCTGATCTCTATTCTTCCAAGAAAACGTAGATCAAAATGTTGAAAATTCAATATAACAATAGTTCCAATAAATAATGCATCCGTTTTTTTTCAATATTCTTTTAAAAAAGTGTTCTTTGATTTGACGAAAAATATTTATTTTTTCAATAACAACTGACACTTTCATTATGTTTCAAGCAATTTTTTTGAAGCATTGAATTCCAAAAAAAATATCGTATTGGTTCAAAGTTTGTTTCTTTGCTGCACTCCGCGATAAAAACACAAAATGTGTGCTTTTTTCATAAATTTTTGGCTTCAAACATCACAAAATCCTCTCACAAACTTATTTTCTCCTCTTTCTTCATTTTTTCTTGAGAAAATGTGTTTTTTTTTCTACTTGCACCATTTTTTTTAATTTTCTGCTAATTTGTTACCTTTTCTTATTATTTTCTGATTTTAATTTTTGATGTTATTTGTTTTGGAGCCAATGAAACAATTACGACAAGTTGGTGTAAAAATAAATTTATCCAACGTTTCGGCAATTTATGCCATCTTCAGGGAGAATCACCTAGAAATAATGAATGGATATTGGATAAGTAAGATTATAATACAAAAGAAATCACAAAAAACCCCCAAAATACCATGAAAATCACGAAAACACAAAAAGATGACAAAATAAAATAAAATAAAATGAAAATTCCTTGTGTCAATGTGGAGTGTCGTAGTTTATTATTTTCTTCACTTTTTTCAACAATTTTTCGCGACCTTTTTTTCATCAGCCGCCATAGCTCAGTCGGTTAGAGCGTGGGTCTAATAAGCCCAAGGTCGCAGGTTCGACCCCTGCTGGCGGCAAATATTTTTCTTTTTTTCTGTTGACTTTTAACACCCTCGTGTTTTTATTTTAATAGCATACAGGACACAAAATTTCAGCAGCAAAAATCAAAATTAAAGCGATTATTGATGTCATATGCAAATGAGGAACAACGAAGCGACGAGTTGCAACAACTATTTAACACTCAACAAAAATCGTTTGTTGCTCACTCGCCACAAAATGATGGTTGTTCAATCATTTTCGCTCACTTTCAAGAGTTATTTTTTGAATATTTTCAGAATCCGAAAAAATGGTCAGAATCGACGTCGAGGAAAAAGGCAAAGAAGAGATTCGCGAGCACAGTAATTTCACATTTTGGAATCGAACGAGAATTTGTGTGCTGGTTTTGGGCTTAACTTATCTGACTTTGGTCCAAATTAATTCACTCACATTTTAATTTCACAGTTATTTGTATGAAAGATATTGTTGAAGAACATGTGTCAACTAACCAAACTGGTGAGTTTTTTTTTGAACTCAATTGGTATCTGGGCTAATAATTCTTTTTCTGAACCATAAAAATTTAAACTTACAGGAACTCACTGGTTCGATGATCCTCCGAAAAAGTCATTTGTATTCTCTTCAATGGCAGTTGGTGGCCTAGTTGGACTTACAATCTCAGTCCCTTTGATGCAAGTTTTGGGAGTTCGAAAAATCATGACATTTTGCGGTGTTTTCTCAACTCTTGGCAGTCTTTTCTTTCCTTTTGCTGTCAATTTCAGTTATTATGCTGTTCTGGCCTGTCGATTTTTACAAGGTTTGGGAGTCAGTTTGGTGTTTACAGTTCTTGGAGTTATCCCGGTTGTTTGGGCACCGAATAATGAATCGAGTTCGTTTTTGGCGATTTTGTCGTGTGCTTTTCAGGTGGGTAAAAAAGGGAAGAGGGAACGATGGAGGGAAAAGAAAGTGCACTGTATTTTGTAGCAGAAGAAAACTAGTTTTTGAAGAGATTTCGAGTTAGGAGACTTGGTGAATAAGAGGAATTCTGTCATAAATTCTGAGAATAATATTTTCGCTGAACTTGCAAAAGCTTTTAAAAAATTATGAAATTTTTGATCTCTAGAAACGTATTTTTTCCAAGTCTCCTAACTCAAAAATAGATAATAGATCCTCAATAATCATTTTCAACTGGTTTTTTTCCAGTTGAGTAATGTGATTTGTATGCCGATTTCTGGATTTTTGTGTGAATCTTCTTTGGGTTGGCGATCGATTTATTATCTATTTGGAACTTGTACAACAGTCGCTTGTGTGATGTTCTACTTTTTCTACCTCGACTCCCCAGCAAAACATCGGTATTTTTTGATTGACAAAATTTTTATCAAACAAAAATATTTTCAGTAAATGTCTCAAATCTGGAACTCTCAAAAATTCAGGAAAACAAAGTTGTTACCAAAAAACGCGAACCAGTTCCATATTTAGCAGTTTGCACAGATATTTGTGTTCTTTCTGCTTGGCTTTCAAACGTTGGTGGAAATCTTGGATTTCTTACCTTGGTTCTTTATGGACCAACTTATCTTCGTGAAGTTTTGCATTTTGAAGTAAAAGGAACTGGTTTTGCAAGTGCTCTTCCATTTTTACTCTCCGCTTTGTTCAAATTCATCGCCGGACATTTGTCAGATCGTTGCACATTTTTATCGGAGAAAACGAGATATATGATTTGTGCATGTTTATCAAGAGGAGGTTTAGCAATTGGATATTTTGCAATGGCAACAACATCAAATCGAATTGTTGCACAAATCGCATTCACTTTTGCTATCGCAATTTCGGGTTTGAATATTATGGGAACTGTTAAATGCCTTCAACTTCGATGTCGACAACATTGTCATTTTGCTGTTGCTGCAATTGCTCTTTTGAGTTATATCACTCAATTTGTAACACCAATTTCAGTTGCATATTTGTGTCCAGACAATACAGTTGAACAGGTAAACATTGAATAAATTTCAAAAAAAAAGTTCCAAATTCTTTCCAAAAAAAAATTTTTTTTTCAGTGGGGTCGCTATTTCTTGATAATCTCTGGCATCGTTTTCTTCACCAGTCTTCCATTTCCATTTTTAACAACAGCCGAACCCGCGGATTATGTCAAAACGAAAGAAGAGAAAGCCGCTGTTGAAATTGAAAACTGAAAAATTCTTCGAAAAATATGAAGAAAAAGAAGAAATGATCTCAGAAATAGGGTTATTTTTTGTGATAATTTGATTATTTTTTGTCAAATAAAACATTGAAATTATTTTTGAATATGGATTTTATTGGTCATGAGGAATGTGACGTAATAGAAGAACATTTGACAGAAAAATTTTAGAAAGCTCAAGAATTTGGAACCTTTTAAAAACATTTGAGAAAGTTCGGTGATATCGATATCGATACCGTAGTTCCAGATTCAGATAAAAACTTCAGAAACATTTTCAGGATCTAGATTTTTTCAGAACTCCAATTCCAAATTTTTCTCATAAAACTGGATCTGGAGAATCCAGTTTTGTAGATCTAAAAATTCATTTTCTGAAGACTTCTGATTTTGATCAATAGAAAAATCTTAAATACAAAATAATTTGTTTTTCAATTTAAAAAAATTTGAAATCATTTATTAAAAATTAAAACTGAAAAAAAAACTCAATCTACAGAATCAAATAACAAAACTGATATGAACGTAATCAAAAATTTCATCATCTCTGAAAAATCTCAATTTTCTATTATTGTTTTCTCCCGTCACATTTCATTCCAGATAATTCCAAACATCAAAACATCATTGAACAGTCGTTGTACTCATAACTTCATTGTCATCATTTTAAAATATCCTATTTTCTTCCTTTTTTAGAAAATTTTTCTCATGGGGCTATTCATGTTATTTTTCAACGCTGAGAAAACGGGAGAAAAGCGGAGAAAACCTATTCAGGTAGGCTGAGAAAATACGAAAAAAGCGGAGAAAATGTATTTCCTCCGCATTTCTCCTGTTTTCTCAACATGCTGAGAAAATACATGAATAGCCCCATCAGACAATTAGTAAATGCAAATTTCTTGTGAATATTTTTAGAACAGTTTCCTTTCTCCTTTAATTTTTATCTACCCATCCTTATTCTTTTCATATTCATACTTTTTGAACTATCTATGAATCTGGGTTCAAACATCCTGAAACCATTGAACAGTCATATTTTTTCATGTTTCACAAATGCAAATTTATCGGCAACAACTTTTAATGCAACTATAAAACACTCTTCTCTTCGATCACAAAAAATCAAAATGGCTTTCGAATTCTGGAATAATACTCGATTATTTATTCTACTTCTATCATTATGGTGTCTAACTCTAACTCAAATTAATTCTCAAATTTTTACATTTACTGTAATTTGTATGGATGATATAAAAGTGAATTATACCGGAGAAAATCAACATTGGATTGACAGTAATTCGGATAAAAATATATTATTCAGTGCAACTGCAGTTGGTGCAATTATTGGAATAATACCAGCTGTTCCACTTTTACATAACTATGGAGTTCGAAGGATTTTAACTCTTTGCGGGTTATTCTCCTCAATTGGAACTATTTTATTCCCACTTTCTGTTGATTATACTGGATATTTCGGAGTTATGATTTGTCGAGTTTTACAAGGATTCGGAATCAGTATTATTTTAACGTTAGTCGGTGTCATTCCACGATCCTGGTCTCCAGAAGAAGAAGCCAGCACATATTTGGCAATCTTATCTTGCGCATTTCAGGTGAGAAAACTCATATGGTTTTTTGAGTCCTGATCATATACATTTTTAGATAAGTAACATTGTTTTTATGCCAGTTTCTGGATATTTATGCGATTCATCTTTGGGATGGAGATCAATTTATTATTTATTCGGATTTTTGACATTTTTCTGTTTTGTTCTTTTCTACTTCTTCTACACGGATCTTCCAAAGTTACACAAGTTAGTCAAACGAACCATTTCTAAGGAATTTCTAAGTCTTCAAGTCCAAAAAATCCCATTTTTAGAAATGTCTCAATCAAAGAGCTGCAACAAATCGAAACTGGCAAAAAAGAAGTTGTCAAAGAAAAAGTTCCATATTTTGCGATTTGCACAGATCCATGTGTTATATTTGCTTGGTTATCTTTCCTTGGTGGAAATCTTGGATTTATCACTCTTTTGTTGTATGGACCAACTTACCTTCGAGAAGTGTTACATTTCGATGTGAAAAGTACTGGTTTCGTCAATGCTCTTCCCTATATTCTCTGCACTATTTTCAAGTTCTCCGTGGGAAAATTATCGGATAAAATTAGTGGAATCTCGGAAAAGGTTAGCTTTGAGTAACTCTACTGAATCTCAGCACAACAAATCTCAATTAATATTTTCTAGACTCGATTCACATGGTGGTTGGTTTCTTCAATAATCGGACTTGCTGCTGGATATCTTGTGATGGCTTGGACTGATGATAGATTGATTGCACAAATTGCATTCACGTTTGCAATAGTTGCTTCTGGATTAATTATAATGGCAACAATTCGATGTCTTCAACTTCGAACTCTTCAACATTGTCATTTTGCAGTTTCAGCTATTTCATTCTTATCTTATATTGTTCAATTCATTTCTCCAATTGGTGTTGCAATTATCTGTCCAGATAATACATCAGAACAATGGTCGAAACTATTTGTTATTATTGTTGGTATCATGATTGTTACAAATATTCCATTCCCATTTTTGACGACTGAAAATGCGGCTGAATATACGAAAAATAAGATGAAGGAAGAGGAAAAGGATAAGACTGTGATTGAGAAATTTTGAATTTTTTTGCATTTTTGTGAATAAATGAATTTTTTGAATATGATTGTGAGAAAATCTTAGTGGTTACAAAGAAAAATCCAAGAAAATTTCGAAGTAGACGGGACCAGTTTTAACATTTCAAAATTTTGAAACTTTTAGATGATCACTGATGCTTTTCTGAATCTCTAAATTAATCATAGCAAATGCGATTTGGAAAATCTTCAATTATCAAAAAATTTGAACGATTTTAATAAATTAAAAAAAAATGACGTGACCTCATTTTTAACGTTCAAATGCTGTCACAAAAAATTCAAAAATCATCTTATTTCTCAAAAAGCCCAATCAGCAAAATAAATGGAAAACAAGGTTTTGGAATCGAATGCTGCAGAATTAGAAATCGAATCTCAATTGGTTGGTTTTTTTATTTCAAAGAAGAATATATATGAAATCGTCAGAAATCATTTAATTTTCGGAAAGAAACAGACGACTGACTATTGTCAATCCGAAAATAAAAGAACCTCTGTTCAAATTGGCGCTCACGTACAGCAGACTAAAAATGACGTGACACATGCACATCAAACTGGTTGGCAGCCAGCGTGTAAATGCCAGCGTGTAAATTTCGCATTTTATTTTTCAAATGACTTCCAAAATCTTGCGAAGTCTACTGTAGTCCTAGTTTTCTATGCCATTTCGGTTCTCTTACAAGGTTCTTATTTTTTCGGAATGACAATACATGTTTTCCGAAATGTATAACGTTAGTTGTTTAATTTTAAATTGTTTACAGTTGAATGGATTGAAAATGAAATTGAAATCGCTCAACCTTGAAGAAACCGTGAGGGAGCTTGTCTATGCTCCTTCCGATGCCTCAGAGCTGGCTTATCATTCGTGTCATCCACGATTCTCATTAGCCGAGAAGGTAAATATCAAAAACTTTTTCATCTATCGAATGTTTGTTTTCAGTTGAAGATTCTCGATTTATTATTCTTGATTTCTTGGAAAAACACTGAGGATAATATTCCAATTCCTATGAGAAAACAAATGATTGAAAATCGTTGGAAAACGACACCACAAGACGAATTGGCTAAAGATTTTGGAAAAATAGCATCGGTAAGTGTTTAACGAACTAAAAGAGATTTGAATTCGAAAATTGATCTGTTTTTTCCAGACTATATCATATCAATTAGTGCGATGTTATGCAGAAAAAGCAATCCATATGCAGTTGAAGCGAATTTCAGTGTTTTGCGATTTGAATGAAAATATTGTGAAGAGATTGTGCCCATCGTACAATCGAGATCCATACACCACAATTGAAATTCTCCAGTCGATCGAAAAGGGGACACATCTTGAAGATGTTGTTGATAAGTTGAGATTGACCGAAAAGAAATTGATACCAGAACAAAAAGGAATAAAAGGAGAAGTAAAAGATGCATTCGAAATACTTCACGGGAATCATCCATTATTCCGAAAATTCATAGAGTATGTTTCTGAAAAAAATGCAATATCAAAATGTCTATTTTTTAGATCTCTCGAAACAAGACCAGAGGGAAATATGAAACAATTATTCAAAAATTTGAAGATTTCGAAAAGAATAAGAAAATTCAATGGCATGCAATAATTGGAACAATTCATATTTCGCCAAGATCAGTTGAAATTCAAGAAACTGGATGAAATTGAGAGATATTCATTATGAACCCAAATAACTTCGAAATCAAAGTCAAATGTCTTACAACGAATCCAGCAATATTTCGTTTCAAGCCGCCAACTGCAAGTATTCAAAAACAGGAATTCAAAATGATTGAAATCGTCAAGAAAAAAAGTTCCCGCAAAACTGAGAAATTGCGAGTCGAATGGAGTGATGGAAAATTGACACCACAAAAAATGGACTTGAATATCAAGATAATTTGAAGTCGAAATTGATTGAAATAAATATTTATATTTATTATGTGAAATTGTAAAAAAAAATAGCAATAGATTTTCCATGAAATCTTGATTTTCAGCCAGAACTCAAATATTAGGGAACATTTCAGTAAGAAACATTTCAGTTTTTCCTCAGTGTTCAGATTTTTCGAAAAAACAGACATACTCCGTTGAAATTCTGGATTATCGAATAATATTCGATATTATTTACCACACAAAGATCAACAAATGCCATTAGAATTGTAGATCAAGACAATCATTGGATTCGCTTCATTTTTTCTCCAAAATAAGTATGCAAATTTGTTTTCGATATAAAAACATATGATGATGACAATCGAAGAACGCACAGAACTTTCAAAAATTTCAGAAAGATTTCAGAAGATTATTCCTCATAGTGAAAAACTCAAAGCTGAAACTTTGAAAGGATTCGTGTTACCCCAATTCTTCAGGTTTCTCTATCTTTTTTTTCAAATTTCCATTCAAACTAGAGTTTATTGAATGTTCGTGTATAGTTCATACATCTTCAAATAGTCTCTCATATTTTCCATGCTGACAATTCAAAACTTGATCAAAATTGATTCTCTATAAAACGATCAAAAAATGTATTTTTTTCTTTTTCTCTCAAATGGTTTTTCAATTCTGGAACAATACTCGATTATTTGTTCAACTCATATCATTATGTTGTTTAACTCTCCTTCAAATCAACTCTCAAATTTTTACATTTACTGTAATTTGTATGGATGATATAAAAATGAATCATACCGGAGAAAATCAACATTGGATTGACAGTAATTCGGATAAAAATATATTATTTAGTGCAACTGCAGTTGGTGCACTTTTTGGAATTATTCCAGCTGTTCCACTTTTGCATAAATTCGGAGTTCGAAAAATTCAAACCCTTTGTGGTATATTTTCATCAATTGGAACTATATTATTCCCATTTTCTGTTGATTATACTGGTTATTTTGGAGTTATGATTTGTCGAGTTTTACAAGGATTTGGAATCAGTATACTTCTAACATTGATTGGTGTGATACCTAGATCTTGGTCTCCGGAAGATGAAGTTGGAACTTATCTTGCAATTTTATCATGCGCCTATCAAATTAGTAGTACAATATTTCTATCATCTGCTGGATTTATGTGTGAATCTTCCTTGAGCTGGAGATTTATATATTATTTGTTTGGGTTTATTAGTGTTTTGTTTTTCGGAATATTTTATGTTTTCTACACGGATTCTCCAAAGTCCCACAGGTCAGTATTTGTTATTGATGGCCAAAACTTCATATATCAATTTATTAATTTTTAGAAATGTATCAATAAGCGAACTCCAAAAAATCGAGACTGGAAAAAAAGAAACAGCCAAGGAAAAAGTTCCATATTTTGCAATCTGTACAGATCTTTGCAATATAATTGCATGGATTTCTTTTCTTGGTGGGAACTTGGGATATACAACTTTTCTATTATACGGACCAACCTATCTTCGAGATATTTTGAAGATGGATGCAAAAACAGCTGGATTATCAAATGGTATTCCATATTTGTTTTGTGCAATTATAAAACTTGTAGTTGGAAGAGTTTCAGATAAATTACCAGGAATTAGAGAAAAGGTATATTTCAATATGATAACTACAGTAATCATAATTTTGGAAAATGATTTCAGACTCGTTTCACTTGTTGGCTATTCATTTCCGTGATTGGAATAGTCATTGGGATGTTAGTAATGGCATGGACTGATGATCATTTGATTGCACAAGGTGGATTCACATTTTCAATAGCTACATCTGGTTTAGTTATAATGGCAGCAATTAGATGTCTTCAGCTTCGAACTCTTCAACATTGTCATTTTGCAGTTTCTGTTATTTCATTTCTTGCCTATGTTGTTCAATTTATCATTCCTCTTGGTGTTGATTTTATCTGTCCAGATAATACACCTCAACAATGGTCAAAACTATTTATTGTTATATCAATTCTTATGATTTTAACAAGTATTCCATTTCCATTTATAACAACTCAAAATGCTGGGAAATATACGAAAAAACATTCAAAAATTGATATTATTTCTGATGATAAATTATAATAAATTTTCATACAATATTGTTTCGGAATTTGAGACAAAAAAGTGTTCTTTGTAAAATCATATAATACTTCATTAGGAAATTGATGCAAAAATAATTATTAAGGCTTTTTGCATTCAATCGTTCGCAATTTGTGACCAAATTTATTTGCTCTAACTGTTAGTGTTCCTTTGGCTCCAGTCACAACAAATTGAAGAATATCAGTATCACCATCACATCTGATAGTTGCGCAGTCAAGTTCATGAGCTATATCAACTTTCAAATCGGTGTACTCATCTTTAGCTTTTTTGACAAAATAACTTCTATCGAATGTTTTTCCATTGCAGATAGTATAATTGAAGTTGGAAACGAAAACTTCGTCAACATCCGAATTTTCTTCCACAATTTTTGCCAAAACATTGTTCCAAACATTGGTTGCAGTTAGTTTATTCATATCAAACTCACAAGAAGCGGTATAGATTGAAGCAAGGAGAATGAGGATGAGTTTCATGTTTTTTTGTATCTCTGATATGTGTCTGCTGGGCCTTCTTTTTAAACAGAAAAATGTAGACAATTCACATCATTAAATGAGTTGTCTGCAGATTTTTAAATGTCTGAGATGATCATGACACGTTTACCAAAATTTAAATTTTGGAAAGGAACCAAGTTTGGTATTATTTTAAAGGGGGGTAAGACGACAAAATTTTATTTGCTCAATGAATCGGGCTCCCTTTGAATAGTAAAAGCCACAGGGGATTTTTTCTCGAAAGGCCTAAAAAGGTCCGAAAAAAATATTCCATGAACTTTTTTCATACGTGGTACCTAGTTTATGGAACATTTTTTCTGGACGTTTCCAGAAAAAATCCCTTGGAGGTTTTACTACTTTTGGGGAGCCTTTAACTTTGCGACAAAAAAAAATTTGTCGTCTTACCCCCCTTTAAAGGGGGTATACCCTATTGTCTCTCGTGCAAAGTGTGATACATCATTTGATTCAGAATTTTGTGTTTTATATGGACAAAAAATTTTAGCTCGCAAAACGGATTCTAAGTACACGTTTTTTGCGTCCAAACAGGACCAAAATCTGCTCGAAATAAAAAAAGAACACACAAGAAAGAGAGACGCAGACTCTCGCTGTCTGTCAGCCAGCCAGCATGTGTGTTGTTTTTTCTTCTTTTTTTTAAATTTTTTAAAGTTTATTACAGTATATTCAGACTTCCTGTAGTTGTTGAACACAAAATTCAAAAAAAAACAAAACACATGCTGGCTGGCTGGCAGACAGCGAGAGTCTGCGTCTCTCTTTCTTGTGTGTTCTTTTTTTCATTTCGAGCAGATTTTGGTCCTGTTTGGACGCAAAAAACGTGTACTTAGAATGCGTTTTGAGAGCTAAAATTTTTTGTGCATATATAACACAAAATTCTGAATCAAATGATGTATCACACTTTGCACGAGAGACAATAGGGTATACCCCCTTTAAAGTTTTTTTGAAAAAGAAAAAAAATCACAAAAAATGTTAGAGGTCATCGTGATCAAATTAACAAGCAGAAAACATTTTCTTCCAACTTCTGATAAAAATGTATGATCAAGAACCAGTTGCACTTATCAAAACGTTGTTTTTCTGATTTTAGAGATTGTTGAAAGCTTCAAGTTTTCTTAATTTTGCGAAAGAAAATTATGAAGGCAAAACTACTGTGGAAACATTTTCTGATTATTTTCTACCGCTACTTAATTAGGTGCTTATAAGCTCATCCGCATAAAAATTCTAAAATTTCTCCTAGTAGATCAAAAAAAGGTTCCCGTTGGTTGCAAATGCCAAACTATAGTGTAGTTTGCCCTCTTTCCCTTCCATTCATTTCTTTTTCATCTATTTACTTTTGTTTTTGTTTTTTTTTTGTTGATAGCCACAGCCAAGTGGTCTTTTTTTTCCGCACACATAAAAATCGATATTATTTTTTATCACTTTACTTATACGTTTCAAAGATTATTATTATCTCATTGACACTTTGAAAAAATGATAAAACTTTGATTTTCTTCTTATTTTTATTCGATTTTATTTCATTTTAGAAAAAAAGAGAGATAGAAGAAAATGACGACAAGCGAAGAATTTATTGAGATCACAAATAAACAAGGTTTGGTTGCGTGGCTTTTGCCATTCGGAGCGACTTTGGCGAAATTAACTTTTCCTGATAAAAATGGAGTTGCTCAAGATGTCATTTTAGGATTTGATAGTATAAAAGGCAAGTTTCCTGTGAATTTTTTGGTTTTTAAATTAAACTGTTTTTTTTTTAAGAATTCGAAAAAGATACCGCCAGCATTGGAAAAACCGTAGGCCGTGTTGCAAATCGTATCAAAAATGCCGAAGTTCAATTCGATGGCAAGAAATATGTTTTGGAGAAAAATAATGGGCCACATTTTTTGCACGGTGGTTCAAATGGAATTGGCAATGTGAATAAGTTTTATTTTTTATTTTTCGAAAAACATTTAGTTAATCATTTGGGGTTGAAGTCCGCAAAAACTCGACTTTTTTCTTGCAAACCAAATTCCTCAAAATTTTTCGATAAGGTTTGATAAAATATAAAGTAATTGCTGGGGATACTGTAGATATTGTGGAAAAAGCAAAACTACTTGCAAATTCTAGAAATGGATGAATAATTAGATTATTCTGTTCCAAATTGAACATCGCAACTCCAAAAATGAAAATAATTGGAAGAGTTGCTTGAAATGAAAGAACTAATAATAATTGATTATGTAATTGATGAGTTTGATTTCGAATTGGAAGTTTTTTCAAAAATTTCAAGATAAAATAGCGGATGATTAAAATGAGCAATGTTATAATTAGTGGAGTTAAAATTAATTGAATCATCGCATACTTTACATAACATTCATTAATATCAGCATGTCCTGTGATCATTGATTTTGTAATTTCACTGAAATTGTGAGTCAGCGATGAATTTTCCAAAATCTCAAGCATGACAGAAGGTGGGTTTGGTCCAATTAAAAATAAAATATAAATGACACAAGGGATATAAATTATAACTAGAAAAACAATAATAGTTTTTCGATTTATCGCTGTTTCAGTTTTTTTCATAATGTATAATCGATAGATGAAAGATAATAACAAAATATTTTTAGCATAAATAAATAGGTGAATATTCAAAATATAGGAATAATAGCAAAATTCGGATGATATAAAAGTACAAAATCCATAATTTATTTGAATCGATGTTGAGTTAAAAGGTATCATTCTGAAACATTCGGAATAAAGTTGTTCCTTCGGAACTTCTAAATTTTGAATTCAAAAATACCTCGAAATAGTTATTCCTGATAAAAATGATGCCACTAAATCTGTGGTTGCCGAAACTTTGATCAAAATTGCGTAATTTCTCATAATCACCGGAGTTTCATAATGCGCAATAATCAGTAAACTTAGATTCAGAATTATCCCCAAAAATCCAGTCAAATAAAAATAGGAAATATATAGCCACATACTAGACAAAAATAATTTAGAATTACCCCAAAAATAATGTTGGAAGAAGATGATAAAAAATTGTAATCCTATGAGATTACTTGAAATCATCTATTGAACATACTTTTTTCTTTTAGAAATTATGGGAAATTGTGAGACATTCGAGTCGATCTGTGTCATTTAGTATTCTTGTTGATGAACAAATGGATGGACTTCCGGGAAATGCAAAAATCGATGTGACATATACTGTAAATGATAGAAATCAATTGATAGTTGAACATTATGCAACTTGTACTTCTGCTGGATTAATTGCTATTACAAATCATGCATATTGGAATTTAGATGGTTCGGAAACAGTTGCTGAACATATTTTAGAAGTTGATGCAAATGAATATGTTGAAGTTGATTCAACAGATTGTCCAACTGGTGCTATTTTATCTGTTCGGAATACTATTTATGATTTCACATCGCCACGAAAATTGGAAACTCTTCGAGATATTGATGGTGTATTGAATATTGACAATGATTTAGTCACATCTACACAAAGCACTCCAAAAGTTAGTCTTCGATTATTTTCGGAAAAATCTGGAATTGAAGTCACAATTCGATCTTCTTATCCAACAATTCATTTGTATGCTTCAAAATATTTGGATACAATTGGAAGAGGAAATGAAAAATATGGACAGGGAAAGGGATTGGCGATTGAACCGCAATTTCATAGTGCAGCCCCGAATTTTGTAAGTTCACGGCAATTTTATAAACATTTATAAAGTGGTATTTTTTCAGGACAATTTTCCGGATGTTTCGCTTCGACCCGGTGAAAATTATAGTCATGAAATCGTGTATTCTTTGTCAACTATAAATTGAATAAATATTGATTTGTTTCTGAAATTTTTTTAAAGAGAATTTTTTGATTCATTTTCACGAAAAATCTTACATCTTGCCATTAGGAAAGTGGTTGCCCATAATTATGGATGAGTTTTGAATTGGCTATTTTCATCGAAAAACTAAGTATTATGAATGCAAATAATTTTGAAATCAATGTAAAATTACTTACAACAAATCCAGTAATATTTCGTTTCAAACCAGTTAATTCCATCATGCGAAAAATATACATGTTTCGTGAAACGTACAAAATAATGGATTATACGAAATTTTCTTTGTCAATTATTTTTTAATTGAAAAATTAAAATCTCCCGGTGTGTTTGTCCGGGAAACGTGAACTTCTAGATTAACTTCTTATATTCAAAAATTAAAGGATCGTTCGAAGTGAAAAAGAAACGTACGCGAAAACGCGTAGAAACGCGTAGATTTTCGCGTTTTTTGTCCAAACACACGTTTTTTTGCAAAAAGTTACGCGATTCTACGCTTTTCCGCGTACGCTTCTTTTTCACTTGAACGCCCTATAAACCTATCCAAAATGATCGAAAAATTGAAAAACGTAAGTATATTTCAATCTTCCTCTTATTTTTATTGTTCTATGGAGCGCACATTCTTCATTTGATGCCTTGTGTATTTCTCTTGGACCAGCATTTATTTTTTTTTGTTGTTTTTTTTCGTTTCAAAACTAGAAAAAATACAAACGTTTCAATTTGTTGAAAACAAATAGGAATGTCAGATATTTTAAAAAACTATACAAAAAAAAATAATTTGAAAAAAAATGAAAGAAAAAAACGAGGAATTTCAAGGCATTTTCCTCTTTTCCCGCAAGTTCTTGCCTGTGAGCAACTGAGACTGCAGATCTCGTCTCTTTTACAAATATACCCCAAACTTACCTGTGATATAATTTAACACAAATCACGTGTTTTCTCTCCCAAACCCCAAAACCCCAATTAAACTGACCTGACATGAGTTGTAGTTGTATAAGACCTCAATTTCCTCAATTTCATTTTGTTTGTGGGAAACCAACATCGGCTCACTCAATTCCAAATTCTCAAGCAATCTGGAATTTCGCTGGGTTATAGAAAGAAAAATAAACTCCCACTTACGTTTAATTCAGAGCTCTCATTGAATACAGGCCGAATACCAAATAAAAACTTTCAAGAAATGGGCGTCCAACCTGAAAAAAGAGAACTAGCGTAATTTTTCGAATATTCTTAAAATAATAAGGTGAACTTTTTCCAACAAAATAAAAAATTCATTTCAAAATGTTTTTCTAAAAATGTTCGTGTGGGCTGCCAATCGATATAGAAGAACAACGAAAAAATGTTGAAATCTCGCGTGATCTACACTATACATTTTTTTTGCGGGTCTAGGATTTATGAATTTATAGGATTTATTGTGAGATTCTCAGAGTTCCCGGAATAATAATAGGATTATTATTACACTTTTCCCGGGACGTACTGTAGGGTTTGCGCGTAGTGTTTGTTGTTTGCAGATTTTTTCAGCGCGTGTTTGCGGATTTTTTCAAGGCGTATTTTTTTCTTTGGAGGTTTGGATGTTTCCTAACAAAGTGAATTGTTTATAGTGTTTTCGATGAGAAATGTATGAAGCGTATACTCCAAGCGAAGTTGCATTACGTCTCCCTGTCGAAATTTCATGTCTGGCTTTCCAAAGATCTTCGCAAAGTGTATTAGCAGGCGGAAAAACTGGGCATCTTTATGTTTATTCACTTTTAGCCAGTAAGTATTCACAGTTTTAGAAGTTAATTTAACTTAATATTGATTATTTTAGATCGACGAGGATTTGAACTCACTAATATTTGCAAAAGTTTCCATAGAAAAGCAGTTTTGGAGCTAAATGTTTGCGAAAGAGAAGATTTATTGTTATGCATTTCTGATGGTCAATTAGTTGCACATCGATTAGATGATCCTCATTATAAATGTGAAACTCTACTTCATAAAGTGAAAAATGTTCAAACATTCGCCAAATTTTCTCCAAAAGGCTCACCAATTCTCTATTTAATTGTTGCCGCCAAGAAAAAACTACACCTTTTCAAATGGGGTCTTTCTGGCGATGTTTATGAGTTCCTCGAAGTTTCTTTCGATTACAATCCAGTATTTTCGGAGACTCCAACACTTATCAAATGTGTAAATGATATAATATATTTCGCTGTACGTGGTGATTATTTTATGATGACAATGCAAAAAGATAAAGAGACTGAAGATGATTGTTGGAATGGATATATTAGAAAATTAATGAATTATCAAACAAATGCTCCTGGAATTATTCCGATGATTGATAAATCGAGAATTGCATTTATTCGAAATGAAACTGTTGTGACAACAAAAATCGAGGGACAAAAAGCGCCAGAAGAATATAAATTCTCTGAAATTCCACTTCAAGTAATGTATGATGCACCATATATAATTGGAATGTTATCAAAAGGACGTGTTGAGATTCGAAGTTCTTTTGATGGAAAAATTGTGCAAACCATGTCATTGAATAAGGCTTTAACACTTTGTAATGGTGGACGGGGACAAGTTTTTGTTGGAAGTTTATCTGATATTTGGATTTTGGACACTTCGATTAATTTGAGGAAAAATGTTTCGCATTTGATTCAGGAAAGACATTTTGAATTGGCTATTCAGTTGGCTGATAGTTCGAATATGTTTAGTGAAGAAAATAAAATTGAAATAAAAAGACAGGCGGCACTCAATCTGTTTAATCAGAAAAAATTCGATGAATCTTTCGCACTTTTTGGTGAAATCAAAACTGGTAACTATTTATTTTCTAAACACAAAACCTCATGAAAGTAGTTGTTCCATTTCAGATGTGTGTACAATTCTCCAAATGTTTCCCGAACTTTTACCAGAAGGTGTTAAAAAATCGGCAAATGCTCCGGATTTGGCGATGAACGATAAAATGCGTGCACTTTTTGCGTTGGGAAGTTATTTATCAGAAATTCGGACGGAATATGCGCAGCAAATTGATTTGTTCAATCGAGAGAAAATTAGTGGAAATTATAAGAAATCAGATGTTCAGGAGATTTCAAAATTATCGATTGCTTTGAGAGTTGTAGATACGACTTTGCTCAAATGTTATATTAAAGTGAGGGATTTTTAAGGAAGAATAGGACCACAATTAAAGAAATTTATTTTAAAATTTGGAGCAAAAATTGCAATTTTCAGACAAAACCTGCACTTGTTGATTCGCTCATTCGATTACCTAGCAATTCTTGCACTTTTGACGACGCAGAACAAATTTTGAAATCTGAAAATCGAATAAAAAGTTTATTTGTGTTATATGAATCTAGGAAACGACATGAAATGGGTATTTTTTTTCGTATCACAAGATTTATCCCTCAAAAAAAAACCAATTTTCTTGCAGCCATTGATTTGCTCATCGAACAATCCACTAAAACCGATGTTTCTCCAATTTTCGAAGATGTCACTGAACAAGTTGTTGAATATTTGCAATCGCTTGGCAACTCAAATCTTCCCCTAATTTTGAAATATTCGAAATGGGTTTTGTCGAAAGATCTCGATTTGGGTCTTCAGATTTTTACGTCGGAAGAGACTGAGATGGCAAGAAATTTGGATCGAAAAACTGTCGTCGAATTCATGAAATCTGAATGTGTTACAGCTTTGATACCATATTTGGAACATGTGATTTATAAATGGAATGAAAATGAGACTTTTTATCATGAGACTTTGCTGGAATATTATGTAGCTAAAGTCAATAATTTGTTCAAGGATTATGTTCATGCATTTCCTGATGGTTTGTTTTTGATTGGGTTTTTTGAGCTGATATTAGTTATGAAAAATATCTGACCACCTATTTATGAACATGAGTATTGACGTAGTCAAGTTTACACAAATTTTAAATGGTGATAGTCTAAGATAACCTCAGTAGATTTGGAAGCGCCCTTCAGTTTTTTCAATACCTCTCGGTCAGAAAACGGCGACTCCGCCCCGATCGGTAGCGACCTCGCCGTTTTCTGACCGAGCTATTTGGAATTCTGAACACAACATTACATCATATACATTTTTCTATAAAAATGTTGACTTTTTTCAGACGAAAACATTATGCGACTCAGCGAAGAAGAAGGAGAATTGAAATTTTATCGAGAAAAATTGCTGAAATTTCTGGAATTTTCGAATGTTTATAGCCCCCAAACAATTCTTCTTCAATTGGCTCCTCATGCATTTTATGAAGAAAGAGCTTTGATTTTGGGAAGATTGAAACAACATGAACAAGCTTTTCAAATTTATTTGAATGTTTTGAAAAATATTGAATCGGCTGAAAAATACTGTAATTTGTATTATAATCAAAATGATGAAATCAATTCGCAAGTTTATTTATCATTGTTTCGCGCTTTGGTTTCTCCACCACCGAATTCTGATTCTGCAAATAACACGCCTTTCGGATCATTCAGCGATGCAACTTCAGAAAAGACTGTGACTGGAAATAATGTGACGGATATTAATTCAGCGATTCGGATTTTGAGTAAACATGCGGATAAAATTGATACGGTTACGGCTTTGGGATTATTGCCGCAAAATACACCTTTGAGAATTGTTTCATCAGCGATTAATGCAGTTTTGCAGACAACTCATAAAGAAGCCAATACGGTGAGTAAATTCGGGATATTCGGCAGCAAACTGTTGGAAAGTTATTTCTACCTGAAATAGTTTGAAAAATTGTCCAGTGAAATATTTTCATGTTGACGTAATCAAGTTGTTTCTATAGTTTAATTTATGCTCTCGGACCAAAGATCAATCAATATAATATTTTATACCTTGGAATCAAATTCAAAGAAAAAATATTAATAATTTTTAATCGATTAAAACATATTTTTTTGAGATTTGTTATAAAATTTTCAAACCACAAAAATTACTGAAAATCCTCACTCATTTTTTTTCTTTCAGTCTCACCTTCAAAAATGTGTCTCTCAATGTGCTTTATCCAAAAAACAATCCAAGAAAAATCAAGCGGAATCCACAAAAATCGTCATCAATTTTTCATCCGAATGTTTTGTGTGCGGAAAAAAGATTGCAATTTCAGCTTTTGTTCGATATCCAGACGGTTCATTAGCTCATTTTTATTGTTTCAACGAGTCTCAAAATTCGACGGTAAGAAAGTAATGTATTTTTTGTATATATTTTTAAAAAGAGAATTCTGTGATATTTTGTTAAATAGTCTGATTTTTTGAATAAATTTTGAAATTATTTTGTTTGCGCAATGTTCTTTTTCCCTTCCCGACAAAAATGAAATACGTAGTCATCCTCAAGAGGATGTGCACCACAAATGCGCCATCTTGTAAAAGATTGACGTATTTTGTGTGTGTGTGCGCTCTCCACGTGCATTTCAAAATAATTTAGTTTCGAGTTTCGGTTTTTGTGTTTTCTAGGCTTTTTCGGTGTTTTCACAGTGATTTCTAGGAAATCATTGTGTTAATTAATTAACGCATCATTTATTTGTATTGATACACTTCCTCGTGAAGTTGTATTTGTATTTTTATTGTTTATTTTGGTCAAAAACATAAAGTTTGGCCTAAAATCCGTGTTTTGTTATTTTTCCTTGCTAGTGGTTTAAATCCACTGCCATCTTTGAAGTCAAACTCCTTGCAATATCAAGCAAAGGAGAACCGGGAGGTGCAACTTGGGGGCCGAACCAACCACAACCCCAAATTCATTCAACTTCGTGTATTCGTCGATTTTCTTTGATTTTTGAACACGTTCCTAGTGATCCTTTCCTAGTTTCAGGACTGGAGTTAAGGAATTGTTCGATTGTCAAAAGGATATTGGATATTTTGGACTAGTGGAGAATTCGACATCGAAAATGGCTACGGCAAGCGAAAATATGCAGAATATCGGATCAGTGAGCAGTGGATTGGAGGATTCAACGGGGCATAAGGATGATATTGGTATGATTTTTGATGAGAAAGCAGCGGACTGGATTATGATTGCACAAGAAGCTCGAGAAGATGCGAAGAAGTTGAAATTGAGTGAAAGACAAGCGGATGTCGTATTGAATCCGTTAATGAAGAAAGTCGAACAACGAGTAGAGGATTTGCGCGGGATGGTCAAGGAAAAGTGGGCGCAAATGCCGAATCGGGATGAGTGGAGATGTTTGCGATATTTGAGAAGAGGAAACAAGACCAATGTGAAGAAATTGGCACAATTGATGGAGAAAGGAACCGAGTTGGTTATTTGGGAAAGAGAAATGGTGAGAAGCTTGAAAATATTGAGAAAAAGGTCAATGAAGAAAGACAAACGTTTATTTTGCAGGTTGATGAATTGAATAGAAAGTTGGAGAATAATGAGGAAGAGATTTTGAAGAAAACCGAGAAATTGAAGAGATATGAGCAGAAATTCGAAGAAATGATGGTATTGATGAAACAAAAAGATGAATTGATGATGAAGATGAAAATGGAAAATGAGAAGAAGAGAGAATTATCACCAACGCCGAGTGTGCGAATGATAAATTTGGATATTGTTGAAAATGGAAATGAAATGGACGAGACATTGAGAAAAGTCGAAGATTTGTTGAAGATGGAAACTGTGAGAGAAACGAAGAGTATGGAAATATGTAAGTCGGAAAGTTTGGGAAGTTCGCGCAGCGATAATACTGAAAAAGTCAAAGAGAAAAGAGTTGAAAAATGGGTGAAAGAACAAAAAGCGGGAAATATTGAGAATTTGAGAGATGAAAAAGTGGAAATTGTTGGAAAAGAGGGTAGTCGGGGCAAAAAATCGGGAAAATCGAGCAGTTCAGGTTCAAGACAAAGTGTTCGAGAGGAACTTATGAATGTGGCAAGATTTATGAAGATCTCGACGATGCCAGATCCTGAAATTTATTATGGAAAACCGCAGGAAAATTTGGATGATTTTTTTAAGTTTGTTCGAAATGAAATATAAGCAAAATATGGAAAGTTCAATGGAAATGGCAGCTGTAATGAAAGCAAAATTTTTGCGTGGAGAAGCTAAAAAGTTATTCGAGACGATTGAATTGAAAGAAGAAATGACATGGAAAGAAATTGTTGAGAAGTTCAAGAAAGCGATGAATGCATCGAGAACAAGTCAAAGAGGAAGAGCAGTGGAAAAATGGCAAGATTTGAGAATTCGTCAAGATCAGTCGCTCCAAAACTTCCTTATCGTTGTTGATTCGCTTGCGAGAGAAGCATTTGCGTCGTCGAAAGAGGAAGTTGATATTTTCAAAACGGCGAAGTTATTGCAAGCTGCGAAGCGAAATCCGACTTTATTGGGACTTTTGGCGGTGAAGAAGAACGATGAGAAGGACGGATTCCAGTATGAAAAGTTGAAAGCTGCGGCTTTACAATTTGAATTTGATTTGGAGAGAAACAAGTATAAGGATGAAAAGAAGAAATCGGAAGAGAAAAAAGATGGAAAATCAGCATCAGAAAATGGAAGAGATTTGAGAAAATGCTTCATATGTGGTGAAGAGGGACATATTGCTGTAAAATGTTCAGGAACCAAGAAGGTGAACACCATAAGAGGAAGAAAATGGGAAGAAATGAAGGAAAATGTGAAGATATTTGGAAAATATGCGACAATTTTGATTGATAGTGGAGCGATGGTTAATGTGATTTCAACGGGAAAGTTGGAAAAATTGAAGAGAAATGTTGAAAATTGGAAGAGATTCATTTTGAAAGAAGAAAATGCGAAAAGTTCAATATATGATTGCAGTGGAAAAAGATTGAATGTTATTGGAGTTTGGAGTATTGAGATTGAGATCAGAAATATGAAGAAAGTTGTGAAATTCCATATTATTCAAAGTTGGGAAGATATGTTGATTCTTGGATTGGAAAGTTTTGGAACATTTGGAATTTATTTGAGATTTGATAGTGAAAAGAAAATGGGTGAAAGTGAGAAAAATGTTGAAAAATTGGAAAATTGGGATAAAAAGTGTGAAACAGGCGCAGCGAAAGATTTGAAAGAAAAGGGAAAATTGGGAAATTATATGAAATCAGATTATTTTTCCAGAAACGGTTCGTCGGCAAATGAAGATCGAGTCGAAAAATCTGAAAATGAAGAGAGAAAAGATGGAAAAGTTGAAGAAAATGAATTGGCAAAAGTTGAAGATGATGATCGAAATGGAAAATTGGAAAAAGATGAAGTTTGGATGGGAAATGTCCTTTGTGACACTTTGTTCGAAGTTGAGACGAAGAAGAAGGAAGTTGAAGATCGAAAAGTGAATGAAGATGGAATGACAAAAGTTCAAAATGGTGATGAAGATCGAAAATTGGGAAAAGAAGAAATTAGTGTTGGAATGATACTTCGTAGAAATTTCGCCGAAATTCGAAGAATTGAAATGGAGAAGAAGATGATCGAGTTGGAAGAAGCTGAAACTGGAAAGAGACAAAGAAAGATGAAGAAAAATTGCAACATGGTTTATGTCAAAAGTGTAGATTATGAGGGTTGCATATCGCCAAAGTATATTGAGCATATTCAAATGTTGAAGCGAAACAAATTGGGCATATATGCTTCTTCCAAACAACATCCAATCGATCAAGGTTTTTAATTTTTATTTTGTCATAGGTACCGTGGCGGCACCTCTTGAGGGGGGGAAGTCATCCTCAAGAGGATGTGCACCACAAATGCGCCATCTTGTAAAAGATTGACGTATTTTGTGTGTGTGTGCGCTCTCCACGTGCATTTCAAAATAATTTAGTTTCGAGTTTCGGTTTTTGTGTTTTCTAGGCTTTTTCGGTGTTTTCACAGTGATTTCTAGGAAATCATTGTGTTAATTAATTAACGCATCATTTATTTGTATTGATACACTTCCTCGTGAAGTTGTATTTGTATTTTTATTGTTTATTTTGGTCAAAAACATAAAGTTTGGCCTAAAATCCGTGTTTTGTTATTTTTCCTTGCTAGTGGTTTAAATCCACTGCCATCTTTGAAGTCAAACTCCTTGCAATATCAAGCAAAGGAGAACCGGGAGGTGCAACTACGTTGCAAAATGTGAACAAAAATCAGAAAACCGGATGGGTCAGAACATGTTTGTTGAGCAAAAGAGCAAACTTATTATTTTTTTTCAATTTTCCAAGCTTCGGGATTTTTCTGGAAGATTCCGAAAGTGTCAAAATCAGAACACAAAGTTTTTTTTGGCGAGAAAAAGTTCAAATCGTGATTTCTTTTACTATTTGCTCTCGGTTGTAGAAAAATTATTATTTGATTGAAAAGAGAAAATACTCGAAATTGTTGCAAATGTTATGAATTGAGTTGTGGCGGCAAAAAAACACGGAATTTATTTACTATTGAATTAAAACGTGAGCAAAGTATGTGGGGAAAACATTTTGGAGTTTGTACTTTTCACGGAAAAATTTCAGATTTCTAAAAAATTGTTGAAACAGCCAGGTTTTCCATAAAAAATAAATTTTCAAATTTCGAAAGAACTTTTGAGGATTTTCCCGAGTTTGGAGCTATTGAGCTTCAGAATTTCACATTAAGAAATCAGGCTCCGAAGGTCTAGGTTTGCTCACGATTTTAAAAAATTCGCATAGCTATGAAATTTCGGGTGCGAAAAAATCAATCAAAACGGAGAAAATAAAAATAAAACAACGAGACTCCGCAATGCCGCAATGCTGGCTTGTGTGCGTGCATATTCATGTTATTTTTTTGCATGCTTGTTATAGTTATTTTTTTTACAATTAGTTTTTTTTTGTTGGCTCCCATATTTCTGTGAATACTTTTCAAAATATTCTGAATTTTTTCTCGCAAAGCCAATTTCTATTTATTCATTTTTTTTTCAAAAATCTCTCATTTTTCCATCTTTACTTCATCCCAATATTAAATCTCAATTTCCTTTTTTCTTCTTTTCAAAACCAACAATATCTAGCACCAAATATATATCCGAGGCTAACTACAAACAAAACAAAAACCGTCTATCGGCTACTTTTATTGACATCTCTCATATTTCTTTTATGACAGGCGGAAGGAAGAAGTTATTCTTTTCGAAATTCCCATAAAACTCCGCCCAGATTTCTTAAAATTCACGGTGTGTTGTTTTTTTTTTCAACATTTGTTTTTTTTGCATCGGTCTGTGTTTCTTTGTGCTTGTTGTTTGAAGTACTCTTGGCTCGCGACTCGACGCCTCTCATTTTTGACCGCAAAAAACTTGATCATGATTCAAAAAAGGTCATTTTGTTAGTTTATTATTTTCATTGTTACTTTTTGGGATGCGTTCGGGTTAGGCGTAGGCTTCAGATTGGGTTTAAGTTATAGGCTTCTAGGATCGATGCCCGTAAATCTTTTCAAATGATCTGAAAGTTCACGTTACTTAAGATAAAGGCTCCGGGTTAACCAGTTTCAGTAATTCCTCTGAATTTTTTCATTTTTTGTTGAAGAAAATTCTGACTTTCTTGAATATTCCTAACCATAGATTTTTAGATGAATCTGAATCGCGAATCCGGAATCCAAAAAAAGTTTATATTCATTTTTCAAAAAAAAATTTGAATTTCTGAAATTTCTAGCCGAATTAAAGTTTTAAAGATTTCTATTAAAAATTGTGAGATTTTTTGGGAGTTTTAAAAAGAGCATATTGATAAACTTTGAAAATGTTCTATTTTGAATTTTTCTAAAAAATGTTGCCAAGTCACAGACTTCAAATTTTGTGTGGTAAAAATCTACTCGTGATTGAGAATTTCAGAGAACAAGTTCATTTTTTTCATCTGAATGTCTCAATTTCAAATCAAATTTTTAGTTGTTCTAGAAAACTAAAGTTCTGTAAATTTAAAAAATTTAGGCAAGACTTCCATAAAATCACGTGAACTTGTCTCAACTTTCTAACCAGTGTAAATATTATCCAAAACAACAATTCAAACTAATTTTCCGTGATTTCTTCCCATCTTCTTGCTCTAAATCTCTTTTCTCTCATTCTTTCCTTATTTATCCAAACTCCACCTGCTTCAACTTCAAAAAACTTCTCCTTACTCGCAACTCATCATCATCTTCAATCACTTCGTCATTTTTTGTCGGCGTCTGCGTAAAAAAATGACCAACACACTTGTAAGTGTGCTTACGCGTGTGCACAATCTTCGCGCAGGCGCAAGCACGAGCAAATATATGCGAAAGCGCAGCGCGGAAGGAGAAGCATCAGAAAAAAAAACCAACACAAATAATATCTGGGGTGGATATGCTGTAGAAGAATAAGAAGTATAGTATAAGGACGGGAAGGGAAGGGGGGATAAGGGGAGAAGTAGACACACACGTCAAGTGCAACTATTCAAAATGACTGATCACTTCCGCTTTTTTTTGTGAATGAGGGAAAGAAGTATAAGACTTTAGGGGTTTATGGTATAGCCCTCCAGCTACTCAAAAGTAGCTGCTCGAGTAGCTCGAGCAGATTATCTGCTTATCTACTCGAGTAGCTAAGCACGCTCATCTGCTCGAGTAGATAATCTGCTCATCTGCTGAGTAGCTAAGCGTACTCATCTGCTCGAGCAGATTATCTGCTTGCCTGCTCGAGCAGTCTACTCGAAATCTGCTCACTTGTTTTTGAACATGAATTTGAAATTTTTTTAATGACTGAAAAGTTGTAAGAGAAGTAGGAGAAGCTTGAATTTCAGCTTCTGGTGTCATTTTAGGCAGAAGCTGACTTTTTAAAGGAAGTATGCATGAAAAATCGATTTTTATGAAATTTGATATTTAAGGGTATTTCGATATGGGGAACATCGTGGTGAGACCCATTCGGCCCAAAATCACTTTTAAAGGACCCCATCACTCAAAAAATTTTTTTGAAAATGAGGTATTTGGGCACGGGGAACATTTTGGTGAGGTATACGGTCGGGAACAGACTTTTAAAGGCGCATGCCAGGCTATTACACATTTTCCGAGATTTTTTTTTCAAACTATCATAACTTTTTTATTTTGGAAGCTTTTTGAAAATTCGACAACCATTTTGACGGTCTTGAAGCGGGCTACATTTTTGTGTTGACACCAACTACCGTACTTCGCTAAGAGGTGAAAAACACGGTTTTGTTCGAATTTACATCAAAAAATGACATTTTTGAGAGATCTGAGAGATAAAACCGTGTTTTTCACCTCTTAGGAGCGAAGTACGGTAGTTGGTGTCAACACAAAAAATGTAGCCCGCTTCAAGACCGTCAAAATGGTTGTCGAATTTTCAAAAAAGCTTCCAAAATAAAAAAGTTATGATAGTTTGAAAAAAAAATCTCGGAAAATGTGTAATAGCCTGGCATGCGCCTTTAAAAGTCTGTTCCCGACCGTATACCTCACCAAAATGTTCCCCGTGCCCAAATACCTCATTTTCAAAAAATTTTTTTTTGAGTGATGGGGTCCTTTAAAAGTGATTTTTGGGCCGAATGGGTCTCACCACGATGTTCCCCATATCGAAATACCCTTAAATATCAAATTTCATAAAAATCGATTTTTCATGCATACTTCCTTTAAAAGTCAGCTTCTGCCTAAAATGACACCAGAAGCTGAAATTCAAGCTTCTCCTACTTCTCTTACAACTTTTCAGTCATTAAAAAAATTTCAAATTCATGTTCAAAAAACAAGTGAGCAGATTTCGAGTAGACTGCTCGAGCAGGCAAGCAGATAATCTGCTCGAGCAGATGAGTACGCTTAGCTACTCAGCAGATGAGCAGATTATCTACTCGAGCAGATGAGCGTGCTTAGCTACTCGAGTAGATAAGCAGATAATCTGCTCGAGCTACTCGAGCAGCTACTTTTGAGTAGCTGGAGGGCTATAGTTTATGGGGTACTGTAAAAGACCAAGAGAATGCGTAAAAACATACTGTAGAAACAATTCCATATGATTGAGCATTGGAATTTTGTCGATGTATAGGGTTCTTAAAAATCCAGATTTTTATGTTATTGTAATCTTGGTAGGTGTATCTTTGTAAAAAATGAGAGACTACTGTAGTACCGTACATACTTAATTCCATATTTTAGGTCTACTGATATTTTCAAATAGTGCAACTACAGTAATCCAATAATGTATTCTGATCTGTTTCCAAATGCAGTTATTAAAAAATTCGGGTTATTTTTGTTAGTCTAAAAATTAATTTTCAGTTCAAAAAAATTGCGAAACGTGATCCAATTTTTTTATTTTTCGTTTGTCTATAATTGAGTTTTTCATTCATTTCTTATTATTTTATGTTCACAAAAATCAAGTGAGTTTCAAAATCTGTGACCTTTTCCAAACTCATTCATTCATTCATTCATATTTTTCTTCATTCCTTCTCCAGCAAAATCTGCCAAAAAGCCGTGACACTTTTCAAAACAAACACAATCAAAAATGTGTTCTTTCTCACCTTTTGTTTCTGTTCTTCTTTCCAAAAATTAAAATAACCCATCAATTAGCAAAGATATCGAATTTCCATATTGTTTTTTTCTGGGAGCAAAAACTCATTTATTTGCGCAATGTTTCTTGACTCATTAGATGAGTCAAGTCAAGTCACTTCAGATCAAAAACAACCAGTTTCAGCGATCGATCAAATAGTTTCTACTCTCTAACTATATGATGCTTCTTCCCCCGTTAATACGTCACATAACGTGGAAAAAATGAGAGCATCGCATTCTTTTTTGCGAGGCGAAGAAGAGAGGCCAAACTAGTTTTGTGAGACGAAGCGGAGGGGCGAGCAGAAAATGATGCGCAAGCAACGCATGCTCAAATCATTTACATGTTGATTTGTTGTTTCTTCCATTCTCATTCATTCATTCTTGTTTAGCGAGGAATTTTTTGGAACTTCTTTATTTTGTTTGATCTTTTGGTAATTATTTAATTGTGAAAATTTTCGGAAATTAGTTTTACATAGGGAAACTTTATTGTTCTTTCAGAATTCTAATGTGATTTCTGGATTTTTCAAAAGCTTCAAAATTCTATAGAACTTGGAAAAACAAACGATGTCTTTCTGAATTTCTAATATTGACTCAATGTTTCTCGAGCTCAGACTACATACAAACATTTTTTTGAAAACATTCGGTCTTTTTGGGGACTCTGTTCACAAATTCTCGCTCTCCTGATGAGTTTTGGGAAACCAAAATTTTCCAAAACCGTACTGAAAATATGAAAATCCTAACTTTTCCAGCTCAGAATTTTTGGCACAAAATTTTTCCTGAAAACGTTTTATAAAAATTTTGAATAGCTTGAATTTGAAAGAAATTTGTACTATTTCAAAATCGTGAGCTAATATTCAAAACTTTTTAATGAAGAACCCAAAGGTATGGAATTCTTCTTTCAAAATTTTCGAAACAAGATTCAGCTTCACTTTCATATTTTCACCCAAACTTTGTTGATTCCCCCAGTTCCTAACATGAGCAATGCTTCCGCGTTCCTCCAAAACAAAGTTCATAGTTTCTGTGTTCTTTCCTCCTTGTTTTTTCTCAAAATTTGTCCAAATCTGTTCTTTCCGTTGCCATTCCATTTGGTCACAAAATTCCGGTCATCATCTTCTTTTTTTTCTTTTTTACCTAATACTTTTCGTCAATAAACATCAACATCATAAGTGGACACACTATTTTTCCTCTTCTTCTTCTTCATATTTTTTCACTTGAATATGGGTGTGCCACCAATGAATAATGTTCACCCAATGTTCTCTTTATATTTATTGACATAAACTCAAACTCATTTTCATTTCCTTTTTTTCTAGATCCCGAAACATCAAAAAAATGGCGCCGTCCATCGGGTGCCTTTTCGTATTAACCACGTTTGTAGTCAGTTCTGCACATGCAAATGATCCTGGATTTCTTGATAGCTTCAAAAATATTTTGTTCGGTGGAGCTGCGCAGGATTCACAGAAAATAAATGTGACGCAAAATCATGCTCCAATGGGATTCCATCAATATAATACAGGTTAGTAGTTGGGATGGGGGGAAGAAAAATATTGATGTTAATCATCGAATTTGTCGGTGTCCAAATTATCTGAAATTTGGTCCCAGGAGAATTGAAATATTTTTTTAATGTCAAAAGTGAAAGTTACAATTTTAGATTTTTACCCCAGAATCTGAGGTTTTAACATTTATAGTGATCTATAGAAATTCTGATTTCAAGAAAAATCAACAGCACCCAAGTTTTAAGCTTGAGAGAAATTTTTACAATTAATGTTGGCTACCGAAATTAAATTTAGAATGAGAAAAACTTGAATTTCAAACCATAACTTCAAAAATAGGTTGGAATTTTTTATAACTTCAGCTTTCAACTTTTCACATTTTTCCCGATTTTCTATATTTTGGGCATGAAAAAAATTAATGTAGGTGTTTGAAATTAGAAAACTTGCCAAATCAGCTCTGCATAAAAAATCTCTGATTTTTCAGTTGCCACAACCAATAACCGAAACACTCAACCATCTGGTCAATCATGCACTTTGCCACGTCAAATCGGCACAGGACCATACCGTATTCCACGTTGGTATTATAATCCAGTTCGTGGACGTTGTGAACTCTTCTATTGGTCAGGATGTTGTGGAAATGGAAATAATTTCCAAACTTTCCAGGCTTGTCAAGGAACTTGTGAAGGTTAGTTTTTTATTTTTATTTTTGTGAAACGATGTTGAAGAGGACTACAAGATAAAATAAACTTCAAAAGTATTTTTCTTGAATCAAAATTTTCTCCGGTTGTAGTAAATGGAAATGGAATTCAACAACAAGCTCAACAATATCAGCCAAATACAATAAATACCCAAATAGATATAGTATTCCAACCAAATCCCTCTTCAAATTCCGACTCAATTTGTCCATGTTGCCTAAAACCCGCTTCATCGGGTTACGGTAGCGGACAAGAGGTACGGTATTTTTTCGACATCACAACTCGAAAATGTCAACAATTCATCTATAAAGGTGTTGGCGGGTATGGCAATAATTTTGAGTCGGAAGATAAATGCAATAATTTGTGCGGAGCTCAGACTACTGTAGCTCCGCCAACACTTTTGCCAATCGTTGTACAACAACAAACAGGTTCATTTTTGAAAGCAAAACAAAAAATGAAATGCTTTTTTGAGTGTGTGTCGCATTTTTGCTGTGCTTATGCTTATTTTTGAGTTTTAGATTTATGAAAAAAATACGTTTGGAATTTATTACTGGGCCAGAATTTTAATATTTCCTAATTTTTCGAAAAAAAAAACCTCTTTAAAAAATCCCTTTATGAAAATTCCAAAAATCTTCCGAACCGCTTCGAAAAATTCCAAACTTTGCCACGTTTGCCACCCGATAAAATCCCAATTATTTCAAGTCCAAACCAAATCCAAAAAACAATCAGCTTTTCTGATTCCACGTGTGTGTGCTTTTTATTCTCCATCCCCATTCCCCATTCAAGCTTTTCCCCCATGTGTTTTTTTTTGCTAATCGTGTGTTTCAGTCGATCCATGTTCACAAGAAAAAGAGCCAGGAGTCGGTGCTCTTCAACTCAACAAATATTTTTTCAACAAAGAAACTCGGATTTGCGAACAATTTGTGTATTTTGGTAGCGGCGGAAATCGCAATAATTTCCAAATTTTGGAAGAATGCCAAGCGCAATGTCCAGGTTTGAAGTGAAATTCCAATTTTTCAAATCTCTAACTTGTCCTTTTTTGAAGTGATAACTAACCGGTCTAATTAAAAATTCAAAAAAAAAATCAAAAACCATATGAACCCAACCCAAAAAAATCCAGGTGGAGGTATTCACAAATTATCATCACGCAGCATGCGCGCTTCGGGAACCCAAGGAGTTATCAGAACTCCAAAATTGTATTCTAAAATAAATAAACTGTTTTATAGAGACCCCAAATCCATGCGCTGTAAGCGGAGCATCGTTGACACCTTGCCAAGCTGGACAAGGTTGTGGAACTGGAAGCTATTGTCATGTTGGAGCACAAAGTCAAACCACAGTTTGTTGTCCAAAACCAGCTGCTGTTGATAGATGTCAACAACCATTGAATGTTGGAATCGGAAATTCGAATTTGCCAAGGTGGGTGGATTTCAGAATTTTGGAAATGAAAAAAAAATTTGCTGTCCTAATTTTTTTGAAACTCAAATTAGTCGACCTGACAATCATAATAAACATCGACGTCATAAATAGTTCAAACACGATTCCATTTTTTTAGATGGTATTTCAATCCACTCACTCAACAATGTCAACAATGCACTTATCGCGGACTTCAAGGAAACGAGAACAATTTCCTCTCTCAAAACGATTGTGAAAACTCGTGTCTAACCAATCCATGCAAAATCGGAACACCATACCGTAGTCAAGGAATCACTGTGCAATGCTCAGCTTCATCTCCAACAGTTTGCCCAGCTGGACATTATTGTCATATCGGCGCCGATTCAACAACTTCTGTCTGCTGCCAAGCTCTTGGTATGAAGTTTGAAAACAAAAAAAAACTAGTAGAATTATGTATATTTCTGGGAAATCTGGTAACCCTATGGATATTTCTTAACATGTGTTACCCTAACTAACGTGTGCTCGATGATCATTTTCAGATTTTTGGTTATTATTTTTCTCTGTTGGTGGTGGTGGGAATATTGGTTTTTGAGTTTGGTGATCAGATTGTTCATGATATAAAAAATATGGTGGGTTATGTGAAAAACTGTGCTGTGCTTTCGTGTGGCTTTTTTTGTGAAAGAGTGGAGTTTTTTTTGGTTTTTGATCCGGTTTTTGAAAATCTAACTGTCTTGCTAACTAATAGTTTTAACACAGCCGAAGAATTGGGCCAATTGAACTTTTTTCGAATAAATAGGTTCATTTTTATAGTGCCCAGTTCACACTTACTAAATTTCTTTGGTAAAAATTTTATCAACTCGCATGTTTTTTGACTAACCCAAAACATTTTGAGTGTCCTGCTGTTTTTTTGCTGTTCCCCCAAACTTAATTCCTCCAAAAACTTCAATAATTCCAGGAAATTCTCCGTGCGAGGAAGAAATGACACAAGGCGAAGGCAACGCTGCATTGACTCGTTTCTTCTATGATCCAATTCAACGACGATGTTTGGCATTCAATTATTTGGGTCTCAAAGGAAATCGCAACAATTTCATGTCAAAAGAACATTGCGAAGCGACTTGTCCAGTTTGGCTAAATCCATGTGCAGTTGGAATGCCAATTCTTACAATGAATAGTCAATTACCATTCCATTGTCATCAAAATGCACCATGTGCAAGTGGATATTTCTGTCATCTTGGTTTCGATGATTCAACAACTGTTTGCTGTCAATCACAAGGTGATCCATGTTCATTGGTTGTTAAAGAAGGAAATGGTAATTATGTAATGTCTCGATGGTTCTACAATTCAAAAACTCGTCAATGTCAACCTTTCACTTATACCGGAATGGGAGGAAATGAAAATAATTTCTTGTTGCGCGAACATTGTGAGGCCACGTGTCCTGTTTGGATCAATGCCTGTCCCATTGGTGAACCATACCTTCTTCCAAATCATAAACCACAACCATGTTCAATAACTTCATCTTCATCTTGTCCACTTACTCATTGGTGTCACCCAGGAGTTGATGCAACTACCACAATGTGTTGTCCTGGAAGAACAGATCCATGTGGATTGGCACTTTCACAAGGAGAAGGGCCACTTTCTGTTAGTCGATGGTATTTCAATGCGAGAACTCGAACATGTGATGAATTTATGTTCAGAGGATTGAAGGGAAATGCAAATAATTTTGGAAATCAAATCGATTGCGAAAAGGCTTGTCCAGTTCAACAAGATCCTTGTCCTTTAACATCGAAGATGTCAAGTTTGAAACATTCAGCAAAACTGGTTCCATGTTCAACAACAAAACAATGCGGCGCTCAGCAGTGGTGTCATTACGGAGAAACCAAAGAAACTACTGTATGCTGTCCAAATGGTTAGTTTAATTTAAAAACTTATTATCTATGAGAAATCATTCCTTATTTTTCAGCTGTTGATGATCCATGTACCGCTCCGCCACGTAATCCAGGAACTGGAGAATTCCACGCAACTCGTTGGGCTTTTGATTCAAACAGCAGAAAATGTGTGCCTTTTGAATATCGAGGAATGAAGGGAAATGCCAATAATTTCTTGAATCGTGAAGCTTGTGAAAAGAAATGTCCAGTCTTCCAAAACCCGTGTAAAATCGGCGAGCCACACATCGGAACTGATCACAAATATATGCAATGTAGCCCACAACAAGTTTGTCCAGCCGGACATTATTGTCATATTGGAAGCGAAGCCAATTATTGTTGCAAAGCATTGGGTAGAAATTGTTATACTAACACTTTTTGTGCACTAACTTTGAAATATCAGATTTCCAAAATTAGAGGAACTTTTTGAATATTTGATAATTATTTAGGAGGAGATCCATGTGGTCAACCAATGGATCGTGGAACCGGAGGAGCTGCTTTGTCTAGATGGTATTGGAATCAACAATCGCAATGTTGTCTTCCATTCAAGTAAGTCAAAAGGCTCTCTAATCAAAAGGCTCTTAAAAATTCATTTTTCTAGCTATTGCGGATTGAAGGGAACTCAAAACAACTTCTTGAGCAAACAAGATTGCGATCGCACTTGCTATGGTGAGTTGATTTCAGAAAACCCGAAAAAATCCCCTACCCTGAAACATTTTTGAAACCTCCCAGTGAATGGTATTTCAACACCCCTGAACGGTGTTTTTTTCATCACATGACCCGATCTCCCTCCCCCATTCAAGTAAATGAAACCTTTGTGCAAACTTTCTCGCTTCCCATTTAGAACTCGACAATCCTTGCGCTCTCGGTGACCCACAAATGGGTCAAAACAATCGGCCACTTCAATGCTCGACATCTTCCAACACATGTAGTTCATCATTCTGGTGTCATCATGGTGCCAATGCTGACACCACAGTTTGTTGTCCAGGAAAAGGTATATTCCCTCCCCGCTTTCCCCAATTTTTGCATTTTCCAATTCTCTTTTAGTGCCCACACAAGAAGTTTGCCAACAACCAATGGTGACTGGAACAGGCGGTGCAACATTGCCACGTTGGTGGTATGACGCGTCGACTGCACAATGTGTGCAATTCAATTATGAAGGAAGAATGGGAAATGAGAATAACTTTTTGAGTCAGAGTGATTGTGAACAATCTTGTCCAGGTACTAAACAGACTGTGTGTGTGTGAGATGAGAACGATCAGACTGATTAATATATATTTTAATTAATTATCCCCTTGTGCTTTCAATACCCAACCCCCAAAAAATTGCAGTTTACGTAAATGTCTGTCCAACCGGTTCCCCTCTCCTCGACACATCTTCAAATAAGCCAATCCCGTGTACATTCGGCTCAAACTCTTGCGGTTCCGATCATTGGTGTCATCTTGGACTCGTTCCTGATGAATATCAATGTTGTCCTGGTCAACCAACAAATCCAGGCGCTTGCCAAGGTGAAGACTACAGTGTTGGTGAAACTGGAGCAGCTGCACCAGCTGCGGTTAGATGGTATTATGATAAGTCGGAAATGCAATGCAAACAATTCACTTACAATGGAAGAAAAGGAAATCAGAACAACTTTTTGACGCAAGCAGATTGTGAAGCAACTTGCGATGGTTTGTGCTTAATTTCTAACATTTTCTTACTAATCACAACTTCTACAAACTCTATCAATCTTTCTCTTCTGATTAGGAAATTTATCTCAAAACAATGCAAATTTCAGTGTTCACCAACCCATGTAATCAACCAATCACTCTGCCAGCCACTCAATGCTCATCAACTGGAACATCAGATACTTGCGGAGCTAATCAATGGTGTCATATTGGAGCAACTCAAGATTCCACTGTTTGCTGTCCTTCTGAAGGTGATCCATGTTCACTTCCACTTTCTCGCGGATCCGGAAATCAATTCATGGATCGATGGTATTATAATCAACAAACAGCCAGTTGTCAACAATTCACTTATTCGGGACTTCACGGAAATCAAAACAATTTCTTATCACAACAATCATGCGAAGAGAAATGCGGACCAAATCCATGTTTCGAAGGTCGACCATTTGTTGGAGCCGACGGAAGAACTCAAACCTGTTCAGCTTCGGCAAACTTCAACACATGTCCTTTGAATCACTGGTGTCATATTGGAAATGATTTATCAACAACTGTATGCTGTCCAGGTGCTTCGACAAATGTTTGTAATCTTCCAATGTCAACTGGAGAAGGAAATGCTAATTTGGAAAGATATTATTATGATTCAAATGCAAAAACTTGCCGACCATTCACTTATAACGGATTGAAGGGAAATCAAAATAACTTCATCTCACTTGTAAGTTAAAGAAATCTAGATCTAAACCCTTACTCAATCAACAAAATTAATATTTCAGCGTGCTTGCCAACTTTCATGTCAACCATTGGATAATCCATGTATCGGTCAACCAGCTACCACAGCCGCCGGACAAGTTCTCTTCTGTTCAATCACCAACAAAGATTCTTGCCCTGTCAATTTCTGGTGTCACATCGGAGCCACCCCAGAAACAACAGTCTGCTGCCCGGGAGCAACCAATCCATGCTCCGTTCCATTGGCACCAGGGACCGGAAATTCGGGACTCGCCAGATATTATTATAATCCAGATGATCGACAATGCTTACCGTTCCAATACAACGGAAAACGTGGAAATCAAAACAATTTCGAATCTCAATCCGAATGTGAACGAACGTGTCCAGGTATTTTTGTAACACACCTCGTCAAAAAAAACGATGGTTAACTTTTCTACGGTACTTCGATCGGCTCTGGGTATTGCATGTTCTAAATTACTAACATTTTTCCAAAATTTGTGTTTTTTCTAACCCATTGATTATTCTTGAAGTGTTCACAAATCCATGTCTCGGCGAACCAATTTTGAGTTCTGATTTATCCCCCAAAAAATGTCGACCCCTTTCGAAGAACCCATGTGGTTCCACATCGGAATTTTGTCACACTGGCGATCCATCGGATCCCAATTCAAGTTATTGCTGTCCAAGAATCAATCGTAAGTTTTTTTCGTATCTGAACCTCAGCGGAGAAAAATCGAAGAATTTTATAGAAGATCCTTGCGAAGCTTTTGTTCGGTTAGGAGAAGGAAATCTGAATCTGACGAGATTCTATTATAATCCAGTTGAAGGAGAGTGTTTTTCGTTTGAATATCGAGGATTAAAAGGAAATGAGAACAACTTCCTGACTTTGAAGAATTGCCAAGAAACTTGTAAACCATGTAAGTTTGATTTTGTGACAAGTGTTTTGAAGCGACCTTTAGGACTTTCAACACTGTTTCTTTCCTCGAAACAATTTGATGAGTTCAAAACCATATTTCAGTGACGAACGTATGTTTTGGTGGTCAACAACCTTTGATTGTAAATGGTCGAATTGCTCAATGTCACAATTCCGCGTGTCCTCCAACCCATTATTGTCACCGCGGTTCCGATATTCGATCAACAGTTTGTTGCGCCAAAATGGGAATAACTTGTGATCAACAATTGATGTTAGGAGTAGGAGATTCGAATCTTCAAAGATATTTCTATGATACAATTGATGATAAATGCACACGCTTCAATTACACCGGAATCGGGGGAAATGAGAATAATTTTGTGACAAAAGCCGAGTGTGAAATTGCTTGTCCAGGATATCGTGATTATTGTCCACATGGCAAACCGGATGTTGTTGAACATCGATTAACAACTTGTGGAATTGACACGGGATGTCCAAGAGAACATGTTTGTCATGTTAGTAAACGAGGATCGAAAAGTGTTTGCTGCCCAGATCCAGCTACTTTTTGCTTGTTGCGAGCTGATCCGGGACCATGTAATGATCGAACTGTGAAAAGATATGCATATGATAAAACTACTGGATCTTGCAGAATGTTTATGTGAGTATAATAAAGTTTAGACTCGAAATGATCCAAATTTTCTCAGCCTTTTCAATTCCCTAATTAAATTTCATTGCAAATTTCCAGGTTCGGCGGCTGTCAAGGAAATCTCAACAACTTCGAATCCATCGAAAAATGCACCGAAATTTGCTGTGAAAAGGGATACAACTAACCCCCGCACAAAATCGCTTTTCCTTTGTTGTTTTTTGTGTAGTGCTTATTAATCTCACTTGTAAAAATACACTTTTCTGGGTACAAAGAATCAGGTAAGCTTTGAGTTGCATCCAAGATTCGATTCGCAACATTTCTTCACTATCGCTTAGTCTTGGGAAACAAATAATGGTGGTGGAAAAACAAGAAGCATGTGATATTTACTAATTAACCTAACTCAAAATAATGATAAGTTTTATATAACAGAGCCGATCGATTGTGTCTTGTGATAAGTTCCTCCTTTTCTTGAACTTCTATCGAAACTAAATTTTATCGCTGAATTTTTTCTAGAACAATTATGTTTGTTGTCAATCGATCGCGGTGCGTGTGGTGGACGACAAACTAGATATGCTTATAATCGACAAACTGTAAGTTACATTCTCAAAATTCCTATTTATTACGTTCTGAAATTGTTCTCTGGAAATATATTTTTAAAATTCCAGAGTCAATGTGTTGCATTCGAATACACAGGTTGTGGTGGAAATTTGAACAATTTCGTTTCAATGGCCGATTGTATGTCGACTTGCGGTAATGTTGGCTTCCGATAAACTTTTTTCATTTTTATTTCTTCTCTAAATCTCTTTTTTCTCTGCCACATCTTTCCATTTTGTGTATATTTTTGTACCCCAACATATTTATACTTATTCTATATAATTTAGTCTTTCCTTTTTCATCTACAAAGGTTCAATATTTAACAAATCCCACTTTCTTTCACTTATATTATATTATATTCAAATCTTAATAAATATTATTTACATTTTATTTATTATGTTCAGAACATGGTGGTAATTACAGTACCCGGAAATTATTTAAAAAAATTAAAGACGCATACCGGCATTTTTGGATATTTGATGAATATCCAAGCAATTTGGTCCACAATGTGCGTCTTTCTTTTGAATATACATTACGGTAGCATCGCGGGTCTCAAAGAGAATTGCATCATCCAATAGGTTACTGTAGATTTTGCGGAATTCAGGGCGACTGAGAAGATGAGAAACTTGGCAAGCAATGTTGTTTGGAAGACGATTTGTGACTTCGAGATAACCGCCTTCGCTTACAAGATTATTATCTTTGCAAGCAACGCAGCCACCAAAAATGATTGATTTGTTGAGGGATTTGAGAAGTCGAGCAATTACGATTGGAGCAATGCACGAGTGCAAGCCATACCTGCAAAAAATTAGAAATGATTTTCTAAAAAAAATATAATTTGACGTTAACTTTTCCCTAATCTTCCCATTTTCAACTTTCCCCAAAACTCACCAATTGAAACTCTTCAAATTGTCGCATTTCTTCAAAAAATTGATAACAAAATTGAGCACGAAAGTTTTGGACGAAAAGCAAAATTCCGTGATACTCCCAACGTTTTTATGCATTTTTGAGTTTAACGAATTCAAAACCTCAGCGCCATGAATCTGCAAAAAAATTTATATTTCAAAATTTTTATTCTAATTTTTTTTAAACTCACATAAACCCGTTTCCAATTTGCTGAATAGACAAGATTGGCCAAATTTTCAGCATCTTGACAAGGTTTGTCGGTTTTTGGACAGAAAAATAGTTGACGACAATTTGGTGGCAATTTGAATTCGTTGAGCGAACTGTGGTGGAAATACTCGATGTCCCAAAAATAATTAAAAGTTTTGATTAAAAATACTTTTTCAAAAATTAAGTTACCATCAAATCCAAAACTTCGAGTTTTTTGGAATTTTTGAGATTTGGCCAAAACTTGGAGAAATCGGCATTCTCTTGAGGATCACTTATAACAAGTCGCTCGAGATTTGGACAGCATTGGAGAAGATCGTAGACTCCATTTCCAATTGGAATTGTGCCATTGAAACAGATGTTGTCGATTTTGGGGAGTTGGAATTTGTTGAAATTCGACAAGAAATTAGCGCTGGAAAAACAGACTATTTAGGAATTTTCCAAAAAAAAAATGAGAGTATTCGAAGGAAAAACTGTGAAATTTAGGTCAATTCCAGTCTGTTGTCAGAATTTCAGAATGATCTATTAAACAGACTCTGTTTCAGACAATTTTTTCAACATTTTTCATTTTAAAAAATAAACTCACTCTTCCGGGGCATTATTGAATCTCAAACTAATCAATTCTTCAGCAAATAATTTGAGAATATCTTCAAAAGCATCATCGATTTTCTCAATTTTCGCGAAAAATCTCGAATGACAGTGTAGTTTCCCAGAACTACGGAATTTCGATTTGCGATTCATAATCATCTCAAATTCCACTTTTTGCGCCGAAGTTTCTTGTTGTTCGTGGCCACATTTATGAGATGGAAAAGTAACGTGGAGATGAGCCTGAAAGATTTTCAGATATTTTTTAGATCTAGAAAATCATAAAGTGCTCATAAAATTTTCAACAGCAAGAAAAAATTTTGAAAAAAAATCCACCCTTCCCACAACGCCTACTAACATTTATTCAATTTTAATTTTGTTAGCTTGGTGTGTGAGACGAGTTGAAATTCCCAATAAAACCATTAAAAAAATAATTTTTCTCACCTCATATTTTGAAGCCACATTTCCAGCCAAAGATTCGAGTTGGCAATTGGTTTGCGAGAGCAAACAAAGAGCATTTGGAGCATCGGCGAGATTCGAGCAAATCTTTTGCCATAATTCAATTGGAAGCTCAGGAGTGCTCTCGGTGGTAGAATTAATAGTTGGTGTTGTCATAATGGTCCGAAATGAACTTTGTAGCACCTAAACGTGCCTTTTATATGCCTGAATTACATGAGATGACGAAATCGGCGGGCCTTAGCGAGAGATAATGAGAAAAGAGGAGGGTGAGAGAAAAGTTAGGCATAGCAGCAGACGGGCCTATGCTGTGTTTTTGCTTTGTTTCTGTTTAACACGAGGTCATGAGATTTTAGTTTCAAAAATCGTAATAAAATTAGAGAAAAAGGAATCAGATTTTGAGTTCAAATATCCGAAAAAATTCAGAAATTCAAGAGACAAGACAAAATGGAAAATACAGCAAAAAACAAACAAGTTACTTTTCCTCTACAATCTGGGGTCAAAAAAAGAAACAATTTTTGACCTACAGCTAGAAATTCAAGTCTGGTTCAATTTCTTTGAGACATTTTGAAATTTCTGATCCTCAAACTTTGCGAATAAATACTTATTGCAATCAAGAAATAGAAATATCTGATTTCAGTTTAACCCATTCAAAAAACCGTTTTCATAAAACTCCGAAATCTATAACTCAATATTCAAAAAAAAAATTACACCTTTTAAGTTTCGACTTTTATACTCCAAACTCTAAATTTTCGTCATCTGACGAAATTGCCATGCCTAAGCGAGAGAGTGTATGTTTTTGAGAGAGTTAGGCATGTCAGGCACGGCAGCAGCAAGGCCTATTGTTCTTTGGAAACCAAAAGATAACAATTTTTGTACGGGGAAACAATGTTTACTACGTTTTTTACGATAAGAAAATTTATTTATAAATATTTTCAAGTTTTGATAATGAAACCAATAGGAAATTGAAGATTTCTTCGCAATATTAGTGAGTAGACTTGAGATAAACATGCCCTATTGTCTAATTGGAACCGAGACGTGAAAAAAACTTACGAAAAACCAGGAAAAAATCTATTTTCAACAAGAAAAACGAGCCTGAAAAAAGAAATACCACACCTGACGGGCCTAAAAACGACGCGAGCCTGAAAGACGCAATGAGACCCAAGCGAACAACCACGTGCGCCTTTAAAAGTTCACGCGCGGATTTGAAAATAATTTATTTTTATTCTTCTTTATTTTTATTTTTCAAAATTGTTCATTTTCATCCCATAATCTTTGGGCGAATCATCAGAAGAGATTGTCGTGAATTGGCATGATGTTCTCTCAAATAGGAAACAATTTTCGATTCTGGTTCTCGATATGGGAATGCCGTATAAATAATAATCGAACAAATAACCATAAATGTTCCCAAAAGGAAGAGTCCTCCAGGTGTGAAATCGAAAAGAAGCCATGAACCAACAGCAGCACCAACAATTGCCATACTCTTGAAAAATTAAATTTGAAAGTGATTTTTTAATACCAAAAGAAGCCAACCTGTGCATAAGCTTTCAAAATATTGTCAGCATATTTGATGACAACCGAAATTAAAATTCCACCAATCGAATTTGTTAAAGTCATACAAACCACAATAAAATCCCAACCACGGAAATATCCATCTGAAAATTAGAAAAAAATTACTTTTTGATCCCTTTATTCATATCTGAATTAAATTAAATAAATATGGAAAAAAATTTGTTCCCGTTCCCGAAAGATTTTTTGTTGACCTTTGGCAGAACGAAACGGCACAACAAAGGAAATTGAACCGGAGTCATGGCTTTTCACACAACAAAAGCCATCGCTCTCCTCAAATAATTCCTCTTCACACTTATTATAATAATAATTCGCAAAATAATATCTAAATATCGTTTTCTTTTCATCCGGTTGCCGTTCATTTTTTCGCATTGTTTGCGGTCAAAATCATTGAACAGTCAATAACAAAAAAGCCCTTTGTGTTTTGGATCAACTAACCTTTTTGGATAGTTTCCCAATCATAATACCACATGGAAAATGCTGAAATTGGAATACCGATCAATGAAAGACGAATATTTTGCATCCAAATTGAGGCATTGCTTGACTTCAAAACTTTTTCAAGATAAACTCCTGCAAAAGCCGAAGTGAAACACATTGTAATAACAGCGAAAAGGCCGAACATTGGATCTTGAACAATATCTGATGTTGCTGGAGGTGGAGAATAAATATATTGAATATCAGCAACACCTAGAAAACACATAGAAGTTTTTGAAGTTCGAAAAAAAAGGGAGAGAAACCTAGGACTAGTAAAATGAGAGCCATCCATTGTTTTTGCGAAAGTTTTTTGCCCAAGAAAAAGTACATGAAAATTGCGGTGGTGAAGATTTTCATTTGATATGTGATCTGGAAAAAATATGGGAAACATTGTGAGTAGTTAAGGAAAAATATGGAAATGATTAGCTTTTGTCAAATTTGAATGTGAATTTTCGAATTTGGAAATATTTCAAATAACCTGTTTTTCTCTGTTTCTCAAAAAGTTCTGAAAATTACGCTACAGTAGCCTCACACCTTCTCAGTGCCCCCTGATAAAGTTCCAATTCCAACCGCAGCAAATTTTTTCGCAGCCTTCCTCAGAAAGGCTATTTGTTTTTCATGTCAACACATAGGAGCCACTTGACTTTTTTATGATAAAGATAAGACAAAATGCGGCTAGGCCTCTATTTTAGGATAAGAAGAAGAAGATTCTTGTGATTTTTATCTGAGAAAAACAACAAAAAACTTTTGTTTGTTAACAGGAACATAGATAAACTTACACAAAAAGTCGTGGCTTCCAAATGACTCAATGCGATGTAGTATAAATTATTTTGAAGTGTGTAGATCAAAGCGGGAACACAGATTTTGATAGTTTCGATTTTATTTTCAAATATAGCAGACTTCAAATCCTTGGCATATCTGAATAATAAAAAAGGTATTTTTGATTTTAAAATAAGACTTCAAAAATTGATTCATTTTTCATTTCAGAATAGAGCCGAAAATTCCGAAAACAGAGCTAAAAGCTCAACCCAAAATTCAGTTTTTTTAAAATTCCCAACCTCAATAAACTTTTATTGGTCCATATCAAAATAGCACTGCAAACTGTAACTTTAATAATTTCCATGGAAAATACATTTACAGTTGTCAAAAACACGGCATTTTCTTGTTTTGCTCTCGAATATCTTGCCATTAAAGGCATTGAAGCTTGTTGAAGAGTAAGCAAAAGTATACCAAAATATTTAAATTTAGCATCATGACCTTCTCCTGACATTTTTCATATAGAGTAAAGGAAAATTAAGAAAATAATAGGAATTGAAAGCGTTATCTTAGAGAAGGATCTTTTCCTAAACGGGATCTTGATGTTGGCCGTCGAAAAAATGCGGAAAAAATACCGGATTTGTAATAAGTTTCATTGTTCCGAAAAAATTGGATGATTTGATTTCAGTCAAAAGATCTATTGCCTGACATTGTCTGGAAATTTTTCGTAGATTGATGTTTGGCATATTTTTCTGTTTCAGAATCCTCCCACTCAATCTCACAATAAAACGGGCGGAGCAACGGAATTGCGGTGCTTGAGAAATTATTTTTATACAATACAATGCTCATTGTTTGATTCAACGAGGGCTCTTTTTCCTGGATTGTTGTTGCTTTTTTATTTGAAATGAAGAAACTTTTTTGGGTGTTGTTGGAGAAAATTTGAGAAAAGTCACATTTTTCCGATACGATAGTTATTCAAGCTTAAACTACTACAGTAAATTTCGAATTTTTTGTTTTCTAAAAAAATCTTTAAAAATTAAAGTGTTGATTTTTTTCAGAGTTTTCAGAACTATTGCAGGGTTCACTGTAGTGTGTATATTTTTCAAACCATCTTCAGAATATTTCAACGAGTTGTATGTTTTGAAAATTCCAAATTTGGAAATGGTTTTTTTCAACGTGACCCTAGAATTGTTAGAAATCAATTTATAGTTTTTATTTACCCCTTTTCCCTAGCAAATTACAGTATCCCTTTCTCCATAGCTTGATCTACAGTAACGCCACTTGGCCATGATTTCTTTTCAAATCTCAAACAATCATCATAAAGTATCATATTGCTCAACTCTCTTCATAAATTTTCCCACCCATTTTCTTCTGCTCCCAAATCAAGCTCCGCCCATTTTATTTATTTCAAAAATAATAACAACACTGAGCTTTTCCTTCTTCTTCTTCTTCTTTTCTCAAAAAAAGAAGAGAGAAGCATTTTCATTCGTGACCCTCTCATAAATCCTCTTTCCTACCATTTTTGCGGCTCGCCGCCGATCGGTGTGTTTTTGCAGACAGAAAATACATAGACTCCGCCTCCTCAACTCCAAGCTTCCAAATTTTGTGTCATCGCTTGTTGTTCTTGGAAAATGAAGACGCCGGTTTTTTGGTTGACACTTTTATTTGTTGCCATTTTTGTTGGCAAAAATGAGGCCAGCTCAGGTTAGTTTTTCTATGTTTTTTAATTCTGCTTGAATTTTCAAAAAAAAAAAAGAAGTTTGCAAACCTTTCATGTAAGTCTTTGCTCCTTGATCCTAGGAAAATTATTTGAAAAATGTTTCAAACAAAAGTTTTGCTCATGATTGTTTGTTTTGAAATTTGACGAAAAAAGCGGCGCATCGAAACGAACACGCAAAAATCGTGTCGTCTTCTCGATATATTTAATAATTTTTGTTTGTCGTGTGTATCTTCTTTTGTGTATTTCTTGAAGAAAACGAACACTGAAGAAAACGCAAGTGTCATGTTGCGTAATTTTTAGGAACATTTTTGAAGAGTCTGGGAATTTCTTGGGGAACTTGGCAAAATAAGGAAATTGGGGAGTGGAGGTTTAGAAAATACTAGATGTTGTATGTAGATCGGAAAGAGGAGATATTTAAAAATATTCCTTTATCAAATCTGTTTTGGACCAATTCATGAAGATAATTTTTTAAATCAATTTTTCAACGGGTTCCAAAAAATATTCATCCCATTGTGATTTTTTTTGGTCTTTCAAATCATCTGGAAACTTTTTAGTTGGATTTCATTTATTTGAACTTTCAAATAATTTAATTAAGATCCACATCTAGAAAAATACCTAAAACTCATTCCAATAAAAATTTCAACAATTTCTTTCGACACTTTCTTTTCCCATTGGTCATTTCTATTTACTCAGCCAGCGAGTTTTTATTTTCTCCCGTTCTTTTTTTTATTATTTCTTTTTCACCCCAATAGTGGTGATATGTATTTGTTCAATTGCTTTACTCGGTAAATAGGTGTGAGAAATCGAGAAAAAAGAAAAGAAATTGAAACGAATTCGCTTGTGAGCTGACGAATTGAAATGAGAATGAGAAAAAAACAAAAGCGAGAATTTCGGATTGTCTCGAAATAGAAATTTAGAGAAAAATGACTGAAAATATGACTTTTGAGCTACAGAAATGCGGTAAAATTCCACAAATAACAATTCAAAAAAAAATATTTTCAGCGGCATCCGCAGCTTCATCCCGCCAAGCAGCTGTAAACCGTGCCATCGAACAAACCAAATCCCGTCAAAGTGCAGCAAATCAACCATTGCGGGTCCCACAACGAGTGAACGTGCGTTTGAATGCCGAACAAGCAACCACGGTAACAGCTTCTTTTTGATCTTCCTTGAAAACATCTCAAAAATTTTTTGGAAAACTTCCAAGCTTTCAGACCAAGGATGAGTGTAGATCAAAAGTTTACTAAACTAAATATTTAGTTTTTTCATGATTAATTAAAATACTAATGAAACACAGCACTCAAATAACTTTTTCTATTCAAAACAAATTAAAAACTTTATTTATTTTTTGGTTTATTTGGTGAAGGTATAATATTTTTGCATGAATTAAGGAATCATGAACTTTTTAATCAAATAATTCATTTTAGTCGAGTCCGGGGAAAAGTGAAACAATCGATGTTGAAAAATTGAATCGATTAATTCGATCATTGGATAAAACTTGGATTTTACCAAAAACTGGTTCAAAAGATCCAATCGGCTCAAATTTTCAAGTGAGTTTAGAACTTTTGAGAAATGTGAAAAATATGCGATTTTTTGTAGTACAAAAAAACTTGCGCTTCAATTTACAAAGCTCGTCATGGAGCATGTCAACAACTTGGTTTTGGTGTTATGTGCTTCAATTATTGTCACGAGAGAGGTAAAATTTGAAATAAAAATTTTTATCATAAATTTAATTCAAGTTTTAAAAATCTCGATTTTCTTCCTAATTTTTTCTTACTATAACTTCTGAATTTTTCGAAAATAATTTGGCAAAATTTTGGAATTTGAGCTGAACCCTTAAAAAATTACAAACCGTATTTGAAAAAATAAACTCAGAATAAAAAGATTACTCTTTTTTCTCTTTTTAGAATTTTTTAATTTTGGCCTCAACCTCGTATTTCTCAATTCACAGTGTGTAATTTACTACCCCAATTCGCTAGACCTCAAATCTTTCAATCGTTTTTTGGGTAGATCAAAAATAATTTATCTCTAAATCTCTCATTCGTGCGTTGATTTCGTCGATTTTTAGTCCCAATAAGATCTCAGAAATGGCGCGAATTTTTTCGGTTGGAAAATTACAACCTGTGAATTTCTACTTCAAAACAATTTCGGTCATTTTCCATTCCCATTTCTCTTTTTTTGCAGGCGAGAAATTGTCATTCAAATGTCAAGATACATCAGATGCCACATATTGCAAACAATCCGGAACTTTTGACACATTTTTGGCAAAATATCGAAAAGATGGTTATAAAGCAAAAGCTTACATTCATCAGATGATTTCAAGATGCTACGCAACAACAATTTGTAATACACAATCTGGAATTCTCAATTCAACAATCATTGATGATGATGAAATTGTTGAGAAAACCACAAAAGTGAGTTGATTTATTGAACTAATCTGAACAAATCTATACATATAGCATGGTTACTTTTCATATTTTTATTTCAAATCGGCATGAAAAAATATTTAGGCAAATCGCTTGAATAAAATGTTGACGCGAAAACCATCTGGATCCAATCCATTGGCTTTGATGAAGCTGAAAACCAAAATAACCACAACAACTTCAAAACCAGAAGAGGAAGTTCCAGAGCCTGAAATTCCAGATGATTTTGGAGAGGAAGAAGAAATTGTCACATCGACAACTGCAAAAAGACGCATTAATGGAAAGGTATTTTTTTATTTTTCTTATTTTTTAGTTTCGAACTTTGAATATTTTTTTATTTCATGCAACTCTCAAATCATTTGTTTTTCAGTTCTCAATAATCACAATTTAATTTTAGGAAACAATTAAAAAATAATGTGTTTTTAGAAAGCTCAAAAACCAGTGAATACAACACCAAGACCAGTTCCAACAACAACAACCAAGGCAAATATTTGGGATAAATTCACAGTTGGAATGAAAGCCAAACCGACACCAAAATATATACCATTTTGGCAGCGATTAATGTCGACGACAATTAAACCAGTTGATGGTGAAGGAGAAGCATCAACACATATTGCAAGTTCGACTGAAGAAGAAGCATTTACTGAACCAGCTGAAGTTGAAGAAGAAGAAATTGTAAATGAAAAACATGGAAAAGAAGAAAAAGAAGTTGAAGAAACTGTGGAAGAAACTACAACAAATGTTGAAACAACCACAATTCCAGAAGAGGATCGAGTTGTTACGTGAGGAAAATTTAGGGGAAGGGTAGAATAATTGAGCAAAAATTCCTTGATACAGTAATTTGTATTCCAAAGTTTTTTACCAAAATCTTTCATAATTTCCGAATATTAAAAAATATTTTTTCAAATTTTGTTCTCAGAACACCGGAAAAATTTTTGAAACAAACAACTTTTCCAATTTTGAACAACTTTTGTCCAATAAAATTGGAGCTTTCGGCAAATTTTGTTCTGTGACAGAAACTTCTTTTCAATTACTTTCTGAAAATTCCTAATCAATAAATCTAACCCACTCCTAATAATAAATCCTTGGTTTCAGAAAATCGCGCGTGCACAAAACCCAACAACAAAAATCCACCGAATCACCATCAACCAAGCACACATTCAAACCACAACCAGTTACAGTACCACAAGTCGGACCAGAATTAGCCCATCAAAAACCCAATGATATTGAAGATTTGACACCAGGAAATGCCGGATTTTGGAATACATTTCAACCAAATCGTTGGTTTGAATCTATTCATTATGTAACAAATACTGGAAAATAATTTTCATTTTTTTCTGGAATTTTATTTATCCAAAGGCCAACTTGTATTCTTTCTCCCCCCAAAAAACATTTCTTCACCCGGGTTTTAATTAATTTATTTTTCTTATTGAATATTTTTAAATTTATTATCATGTATGCCATATTGGTGGTCTTTCATGTTTTTTGTTTACTACTTATAATAATCAGAATGAAGTTTTAGAATTTTCAAGGTTATCTAAAGGTTAGATCTGGAAAAATATGACCGCCAACCAATTATTCTTTGTGTTGTTTTTTTTTGTGTTTATTAAAAAATCAATATATCTAAATCTACATGAATTATATCTCGATTTTCGGTTTATTTGTGATTTTTTCAAATGCTAATTCGATTCCGGAAAATTGTCGAGAACAAGTGAATCGAGGGCATTCAAAATGTGCAAAACCACAAAAATCAATCCAGGTTAGTGAAGTTTTTTTTGCATTTTTCTGTGAATGAATCCTCGTAGTTTTTAGTATCACTATGACAATTCTCTGGAAATGTGTCTTCCATTTTTATACGAAGGTTGTGGTGGAAATCGGAATCGATTTGAAGATGATGATCAATGTATTGTGAGATGTAGACCAGGTTTGAAATTTTTATTTTAATTGGAATTTTTTTGGGAACTGATGAATAAATATGTGAAATGTTTTTAGGATATAAAAATATCAATTAAATATGAGAAACTGTTTTTGAAAAATAATCAAATACTAATATTTTTGTTCAAAAAATTGAAATTTTTTAAATTAATTTTCAGCCCGTTTAAAAACATTGATTCATGATCTCCTCATTTTTGAACGTGAACTTTTTTATTTCAAAACTTTTCATTTCAAAGTCCATAATTTTCAGCCGATAAAGGAATTTGTGGTGGAAATTCGAAACCAACTGGAAGTTGTTCGAGTCGAAACAAAACATGTGCCAAAGGTTCAAGATGTATTATTATGGCTTTTGGAATCGGAATGTGTTGTGATGAAAAAGACTCAAGGTAGCTTCAATTCTTATGGTTTCTATAACAATTTTATTCTTTAGATGAATGGATCCGTGAGAATCATCCAAAATGTTCTGAACCTGGCTTTTCTGTAGTCACCGAGCCTGCTTGGTATGGACAACGTGAAGTATTGGGAAAATCTTGTGCTCATAGGTTGGTTTTGTGTAATTTTTCCTCAAAAGAATCATAAAAACAAAAACTTCTCTCCAGATTTTGTCCGATTGGTTCAAAATGTATCGATGGCAGATGGCTCGCTTATTGCTGTCAACCAATAAAAAACAGCTAATTTCTTCATCCACGAATAAAAAAAACTTTTTTCGCGCAGTTTATTTGAATTTCTTCTTAACTATTTTCTATTTCATCATATAATAATAATAAACTCTATTTTGTTTCGCTGCGATTTCTCTGAATAAAGTTTCGCGAAAAATTAATTTCCAGCAAAAAAAAACACCTTTTCAAATTTCCGCGCAGTCTGCAAACACGGCGACGCACAAATGCACACTTTGTTTTGGGCGCCTGCCGAAATTTTTCATTTCCAATCTTTTTTGTGTGCTTTTTTCGTTTTTTCGTTCTCGCGAGAACAATATGCCTTGATTTGCATATTTTTGCATGATTTATTATCATTTTTGGTTTCACACTCATAGTTTGCAAGTTTCAAACAATCATGATACCTTGAAAAATCCATGAAAATGGGTCATGAAGGTGTCATCATCATTATTCCACTTGAATCCATCATATTCTTCTTCTCATTCCCAATATGAGTTTGTATTTCTTTTTGCAAAAACGTTTTCGTTCTTTTGTGCCAACACCTAATTACGATCGTTCTTCAAAGAAAAAAAAGAGACAACCATAAATTGATCGTTACACTTGTATTTCTTTGCCTAAAGGGGTCTTTCTCACACTTTTTTCTCGTTCGTTGTCTCATCTCATTTGCCCGCCAAAAATTTTGTATGTTTGCATTTATGTTTTTTTTCGAATTCATTTTGAAAAGTAGCGGCAAAATGATGGCCTTGAAAAAATGTTCGTCCAGTCAGTCAGGCAGGCCGGGTCAGATGAATGAATTGTGAAAAAAGTGTAAATGTTTGCACATTTCATTTCATCTTTTTATTCCATTTTCGGAACAAGACGAAGATGGTTTTATTGATTTTTGTTTGTGTTGTGTGTGTTTTTTCCTGGACGAAAACAGCTGGGTCACTGCACTGCACTTCTCTCTAAAAAACGACCGACTTCTTGTGTTTTTGTCTATCCTTTAAAGTTCTATCATATTTAGACCAATTCTCATGTAAATACATAATTGTTTTACGAGTTTCCGAATTAAGTAGATCACAGGCATAAATTCTTGACTTTTTTAATTCAGAAATGCCTGTCGCAGAAAAAAGAAATCCTCGCGTGAATCGGGAGGCGGGATTTATTTGGCAAGGTGCGGCACGTTTTTTTTTTAATGAATAATTATTTCTGATTTTTCGCATTTCAAAATTTAGTGAAGAAAAAAAAATGAAATCGAAAAAATTATTAAAAAAACGTGAAACGTGTAATCGTGGCAGGGGGCGGAGCCGACAGGAAAAAAAGTCAGAAATTTATGCCTGTGTAGATGCTGTTTGTTTTTTCTCACTGATTTATTTTTATGTAGGATAATTAACCTTCAAATAGTCTGCCTCGTGTTTATTCATGTTTTCCATTTTTTATGTCCTCTTTGGGAATTTTCGAAATATGCCGCGTTGTTGGAAATATTTATTTTCCTCTTTTGTTCGAACAGATTTTTTAGGATCTTACAGAGTACCCAAGTTGATATTTTAGGGCGAAAAATTTTCAGGAAAGGTGAACATTGTGACATGTGCTAAAAATCCAGATTTTTCACGTTGTCATTCTTGGCTTTTTTGAAATAATAGCCACTGTGAGCTGTTTTCCAAGTTCCTCTAATTTTTTTCTCCGCGCCAACACACAAATATTCAAACAACAATAATTGTTATCATGAAGTGTGTTTGTGCTGATTGTTCTTATCCATGTTCTTCTCTTCGGCTTTTTTGCCTCATCTGCCTTCCGACTCTTCAAAGGAACATGTTTCGAAAAACAACTTGAGTGTCACTAGCCATCGGCCGTCGGTCTTATTCTCCTCCAATTTGTACACATCAGTCAGCTATTTTTGGTGTTTATTCCCGATATATAATATAATTTTCTCTTTTTCTCGCCCGTTTTCTCCATTCCGCTCGCTCTCATTCGCGCAGCGGCACTGTTCGTTTTTTTTCCAAGACGAAAAAGGTTGTGGATTTTTACTAGATAAGAAGACCGGGCGAGCGGATTATATATATATTATATAAGTTTCCTTGACCCCCAAATTCGGGAAAAAAGGGGGAGGTTGAGAGAATAAAGATACTATACTAACTGTTATTTCCTGAGAAGAAGAAATTTGTTTATTATTTATAATAAATATATTGTGTGTGTGTTTGTGCTGATATATTATGTCGTATGTGTATTCGGCTGCTATTTATTCGCCGGGCGAAGGAAAAAGTGTCAGGACTAATTTGAATGGTTGGTTTTCTAGTCAAGCGAACTTGTAAATTGGTGTAATTGTGTTATGGTCACACTGTGCAAAAAATGAGCCATGTGTTTTGTTGCTCTCAAATACTGTTCTTTTTTTCAAAACTCTGTCATTTAAAATTATGTAAAACGTGTACGTTGACGTGGAATTTGAAAAAAAAACTATTTTATTTTCGAAATTCTTTCATTTCTCAAATCTAGTTGATCAAAAAGTCGTTTGTGAGTCAATCGTGAGTTTCGAAATTGAATTTTACACCGGAAGCTAAATATACGTTCTCAAAAAAAAACATAAGAAATGCTTCTCTTTGTGATTCATCCTACCAACTTTTTTTCTTCAAAATTAATTTTCTGTCTCATTCATCACTCTGTCCCATTTCTTCGCCTCAAAAAGCAACATCGTTTTACGACTTGTAAATAAATAAAAATTCCAATCATTTTTTTCACCTCTTTGGATGATAAATGTATGCATGTTGTTGTTCTTCTTCTCCTTTACCTGCTGTTTCTCCCCGCTTTTTTCATCTGATGACTCATTTTGCCCACAATGCCCATTTATCACATAGACACAACCAAAAGTTCGACGCCGGACAACACACTTTTCTGTACTTTACTTCGATTTTTATTTATTTTTGTTTGGGCGATTTCCGGAGATCTTTTCGATTAGAGAAAAATTCGCACTGTGTTTTTTGTAATTTTCGACTTTTTGCTCACTATTCCGTTGTTGATTTGAGCATAATTCAGTTTCAAATATGAGTTATGACGTGGTACTTTTTTGAAAAACTCGTTTTTCGGAATTTTGTTCATTTTATCACGTCATAACTCATATTGGGATACAGAAAAACTCTGTTTCTCCGGAAATAATGAATTCTCACAGAATTTTTTTCTGTCCCAAAAAAGGAACATTTTCTAATTATAATCTCATTAGTTTATTTTCACACCAAAAAAAGACACACTAGCATTTTCTAATACTCTTTCCTCTTGTGTTGGTAAAATAAACAATCCCCACCCATTCTCTCACCATATCTGCTCTACTTTGCTCATTTATGGAGCTGTCAAATAAGGAAATTTTTTGCTGACTCATATTTTCTTCTTCTAATAAAAAACCGAAATTTTGATTACTGATAATTGTATTTTTATTGATGTTTATCAGTTTTCAACTCTCTCAGCAGGCAGACGTTCGAATTATTTTTCTGTTTTTTTCTCACTTTTTGTATGCTTTTTCAAAGCAGTTTTGTAAATAGTTGTTAGAGGAAAGTTACCAGTTTAGTTTAGTTTCGCAAGGAACTGTTTCAACTTTCAAGTTGAAAAACTATTAGAAAATATGTATTTCATTCAAATCTAGATTGAAATTTGAAACTCTTCTCCTGTCAATAAATAAAATGCAATGTTTTTTGCAGACAAAGTAGAAGGGTATCGAAAGGAGATAGCACCAAGTCGCGAAAACGTCGACTTTGACCATCTACGACGTCGACATCCAGAAGATCAAGAAGAGGAAGGCCAAACAACTTCAACGGTATCGGGCATCGCTGAAGTAGTTCCAACCTCATATCAATATTATCATCAACATCAAAAAAACGACTACGGTTGTAGCACAAATATTGGAACAGAATCTGAAGATTATAATTATAATACCACCAATAATAATAATCAATCAAATATGAGACGATATGAAATGCAGGTTCGTTTGTATGGGGAATTGTTTTTTTTTTGGCTGAAACCTAGTTATAATCATCCAAATAGGATATAGTTTTTTCTTGTAAAGCCTCCTGGCCAGACCACCTTTTTTCTCATAATAACATTATAACAAACCTAAGCGGATAATCTTCATATACTTTTATCTCCATTTCATTTTCATGTTGTTTTCTTTCTATTTTCTCTCGCTATGCCGAAAAAGTTGATTTATTCTATTTCGCTCAAAAAAACGACTTCTTCACGAAGAGGTTCTCATATTTCTGTAGAAGATGTGCAAAAAGCGATTGATAGTAATCGCGGAGCATCGTTTGGCCAGCATTTGCTCAGAAAAACTGAAGCTGGTAGAGAAATTTGGAGCGTGAAAGAGGAAAAAGAAGAAGAGGAGGAGGTGATTTAAATTTGAAAATTTTTTCAAAAAAAAGTTTGCATATTTATGTGTCATTTGAATAATCCCCCTCGAAAAATTATGAGTAATACATTTTTTTGTTGGTATATTTGTACTTTTTCCTTCTTCTCTCCTTATCAGGAGGTGCAAGACGGCAAATCAAAAATATATTCTCTCTGCTGTCAAAAAATGGAGAGGTCAATATTTGTTTTGTCACACAAACAAGCATTGGATTTTGGAGAAATTTGAGAAAATTATGAGAAATATCTGAATTAGAGAAGAGGTTTTGAAAATCTTAGAGGTCTTGGTTTTTTTTAAATCGGAACATAGGTTTTTTAGTTTGGGAATTCTTCAGGAGAACAATTTATAGAAAATATCATGGGATTTTTGAGTCATAGAGACCAATAGAATAATATCAATGTGTTTTTACAGGTTCGCGTTCCAAACAGTGGCCAAGTTCCGCCACCTGTAAATCGCGCAGATGTTTCCGCAAACGAAAATGACGAATATGCAAACGAAACTTTGTTTTTCGAACGAAATCGTATTCGACAATTGCAAGATGAACGACTTCATATTCAAAAGAAAACATTCACGAAATGGTGTAACTCTTTCCTTAATCGGGTAAGTATTTTTTAGCCCAAAAATTCAAACAATTTGTTATTTCCACCGCTCATTAATTATCTTTTATCGCTTTTTTCTCGAACACAGATTATCCACCACTTATATTTGTATAGTTAGGATGAAAAATTCCATAAAGAAAAAGGGGAGAAATTATATGTGACCTTGATTGAAATGTGTGTTATCTTGAATTGATCTGACTAGGAGAGAGAGAGAGTAAGTAATGCGCGGACAATATGAAAATAATACAAAAAAAATAGATGAATAGGAGAGAAGGAATTTATATTTAGGGACCTGTAAACATACAATTATCTGCAAAAAATTGAGCTTAGAATTTGTGGAAACTATGAAAAATTGCATTTTTTGGAAAAAATGTCTTGAAATTTCAAGTTCTGACGTATTTTGTTTCAGGCAAGGTTGGAGATCAATGATCTTTTCGTGGATGTTGGAGATGGATTGTTGCTCATGAAATTGCTTGAAATCATTTCGGGCGATAAACTCGGAAAACCAAATCGTGGAATAATGCGTGTGCAAAAGATTGAGAATTTGAACAAAGTTTTGGATTTTCTGAAACGCAAAAAGATTCAGCTGGAAAATATTGGCGCTGAAGACATTCTCGATCGAAATGAACGCTTGATTTTGGGTTTGATTTGGACAATTATTCTTCGATTCCAAATTGACACCATTGTTATTGAGGTAAGATTTTTTGGCAAAAAATGTAGAATTTTTCACTGGATGAATTTTGAGCGAAAATTCGAATTTGAAATTTCTGTCGACAAAAATAATTTAAGGTTTCTCATGATTAGACTGAAATCCGATTTTTCAAAATGTATTACTTTTTTCATCTGATTTCTTGATGAGAAGACATTCATGTACCAAAATCTGAGTTTTAAAACATCACGTTTTTAGCGATAAGAAATATAATTTTCAAAAACAAGACAGAAAATTAAAAAATTAAATTGATTATAATTTTAGGACGAAGAAGAACGTGGTGAGCGAAAACACGCAAAAGACGCGTTGCTCCTCTGGTGTCAACGAAAAACTGCTGGATATCCAAATGTTCGAATTGAAAACTTCACAACAAGTTGGAGAAATGGTTTGGCATTCAATGCACTTATTCATGCACATCGTTCTGATCTTGTCGATTTCAATCGATTGAATCCAACTGATCATGTTAATAATTTGAATAATGCATTCGATATTGCTGAAAAGAAATTGGATATTGCCAGATTATTGGATGCTGAAGATGTTGATGTAACAAGACCAGATGAAAAAAGTATTATTACTTATGTTTCATTGTATTATCATCATTTCGCAAAACAAAAGACTGAAATGACTGGAGCAAGAAGAATTGCGAATATTGTTGGAAAATTGATGGATAGTGAAACAATGGAAGATGATTATGAACATATCTCATCGGAACTTCTTAATTGGATTCGAACAACAATTCGATCATTGGAATCTCGTCGATTTCCAAATTCATTGAATGGAATGCGCGAAGAACATGCGAAATTCAATCATTTCAGAACATCTGAAAAACCACCAAAATATAAGGAAAAAGGAGAGTTGGAAGCATTGTTTTTCACAATTCAAACTAAGAGAAAAGCAATGAGCAGAAAAGCGTATGCTCCACCACAAGGACAATTTATGCATGATATCGAGACTGCTTGGGCTCAATTGGATTTTGCGGAAAATGAAAGACAAGTTGCGATAATTGCTGAATTGCAAAGACAAGAGAAATTGGAACAATTGGCTCAAAGATTCCATAAAAAAGCGAAATTGCGAGATACTTGGTTGAGAAGTGTTATGGTTGTTTTAGAAGAAATGGAACATGGAAGAAGTGCAAGTCAAGTTGAAAAAACACTCAAAAAACAACAAGCAATTTCAACTGATATTTTGGCAAGAGAAGATCGATTCAAAATGTTGACTGGAATGTGTAATGAATTATGTAATGAAAAATATCATGAATCAGATCGAGTTCGATTAACTGAAAGAGAAATAATTGATAGATGGACACAATTATTGGCATTGTTGGAACAAAGAAAACGAGCATTGATGAGTTTGAATGATTTGATGTCACTTTTGAGAGATATTGATACATTGAGCAATGAATTGCATTCTTTGGAACCGGCTGTAAGAAATCGAGATGTTGGAAAACATTTGATTGGTGTTGAAGATTTGCTTCAAAAACATGATTTAGTTGAAGCTCAAATTAATGCACATGGCTCACTTCTTGCTAAACTATCACAATCTGCAAATAATTATATTCGACACAAAGAAGAACAATTTGATGTTCTTCAAAGAAAACTTGATGAAGTTACTGCGCAATATAACACGTAAGAACAAGAGTTTTTTCTTCAAAATATATAATTTCAATTTTTAGACTTGTTGAATTGTGTCGATCTCGACGACTTCTTTTGGATCGTGCTCGTTCACTTTATCAATTTATCCAAGATCATGAAGAAGAAATGGCTTGGTTAGCCGAAAAGGAGAAATTGTGCACTTCGGCTCTTGCTTGTGGTGATATTTCGGCTGTTCCACAAACTAGTCTTCTTTATAAAAATGTTGAAATGGAAATGCAAACACATTGGGCGCGAAGTAAAGGAATGATTGCTGGCGGAGAACGATTGGTTCAAAATGGTGGACAATCAAAAGAAGATATTCAACGGCGAATTAGTGGAATGAATCAAGGATGGGAGAAATTGAGAATAGCTGTTGCAGCATTGGGAAATTGGTTGAATGAAGCCAGACAAGCACAACAATATTTCCAAGATGCAAATGAGGCAGAATCGTGGATTCGAGAGAAAATGCCACTTGTGAAATCGGATGATTTGGGAAGAGATGAAGGAGCTGCTGAAAGTCTTTTGCAAAGACATCATAGGTTATTATTTTAAACTTACTTTTTACTCGAAAAAGTTATAGAATTGACCATAAAACTTTCCTTTTTCCAGACTCGAAGAAGAGATTCACGCATATCGTGCTGATATTGTTCGCCTCGAAGAAATGAGTGTTCAATTATCGAACAGCACATTCCATACAGCAACAACTAGCACTTCTGTTCAAGAAACTGAAGAAGTAACAGTTCCACAAATCGAAACTCTTTTCAAGTATGAAGGAAATGGTATGAAAGTTGCGAAAGGAGAAGTTTTGGCACTTTTGGAAAAATCGACTGCCGAATGGTGGAGAGCTTTGAAAAGAGATGGAACTGAAGGATATGTTCCAGCTAATTATTGTCGAATTGTTCCGGGTGAAAGTGTTACTGTAACACAGACAACTAATAAAACAACAACAACTTTGGAAGATAAAGAGAAGAAGAGTTCGGTGATTGGAGAAAGACAGAAAATGATTTCGGATGATTATAGACAATTGAATAGATTGGCTGATGTAAGAAGATAACTTTTTGATTTGAGAATTATTAATATAAGTGTTTTTTTTAGGTTCGTCGTCGTCTTCTTTCTGATAATATTCAACTTCTTCGTTTCTATCGAGAATGTGATGAATTTGAAAGATGGGCTAGAGAAGTTGAAGTAACATTGGCTGATGAACCATCTCCTGAACATGTTGTTGCATTCAGAAGAAAGTTTGATAAATTGGAAGCTGATATCAAAACAAATGGTGGAACACAATTGAAACATATCAATGAAATTGCAAATGAATTGATTGCTGAAGGACATGGACAATCGAGACAAATTGAGACGAGACAACGAAATATCAATGCATTATGGGCACATTTGGAACAATTGAGAAAACAACGAGCTGTACGATTAGAAGCCACTGAAAGAGTTGCCGATTTTGATAGTTCGTGTGAAAGTGCCAGAGAATGGATGCAAGGAAAATTCGAACAATTGGAACGAAATCCGAATGATGTTAAAAGTTTGCAAAATTTGGAAAGAGATTTGAAACCGTTGGAAGAGAAAATTGCGAATCTCGAGAAACTTGCTGCTGCGGTAAGGATTTTTTGAAAATTTAAAAATTCTGGAAATTTCTATGATAAAAGTTATGTACAAATTCGAAATTCTATATTAATTAGCAGAAATTTCTAACCACCAATTTTTTTCCGGAAAATTCTCAAATTTCATTTTTCAGGTTAAAAAAGACCATCCTGAAGAAGCTGCTGCCATCGAGCGAAAAATTGCTCAACTTCGTGGACTTCATGCTGATTTATTGCGCCGAGCCAAGGAAAAAATGCAATTGGCTGAACAAACACAAGGAAAAGAAATGTTCGAATCAGCTTTGAGAGATATGAATGGATGGATTGAGAAGACTAAAAAACAATTACTCGAAGATGTTCATCCGGTTGATGTTGCTGAAGCTGAAGAACTTCTCAAAAAACATTATGAATTAGGAGAACAAATTAAAGATAAGAAATATGAAGTTGAATATTGTCAAGAACTTGGAAGACGTCTTCTTGATAGAAATCCACGTGTTCCAAATGTTGAATCACAATTGAAAACACTTGTTGATGAAATGGCTGGATTGAGAGATTTATATCGGCGAAGAGATATTATTTTGAAACAACAACTTGATCTTCAATTATTTAATCGAGAATCGGAACGAATTGATGCGGCGACAAAAGGACATGAAGCATTCCTTGAATTTAGTAATCTTGGAGATTCAGTTGAATCAGTTGAGAATTTGTTGAAAAGACATCGAGATTTGGAGGCGAAATTGGTTGCACAAGAAGCTCGACTTGAAGCATTCTCGAAAACTGCCGATGATATGATTAAAGCACATCATGCTGATTCGCCATATATTGATCAACGAAGAAATGATGTTTTGGTGAGAAGAGAAGCTGTAAGAAAATCAGCGGAAATGAGAAGAAGACAATTGGAAGCATCATTGGAATATCAAAATATGAGAAGAGAAGCTGAAGAAGTTATGGGATGGATGAATGAAAAAGCGAAAATGATTAATATTGGAGATGATAAAAATGGATCTGCACTTCCAAGATTATTGTTGAAACATGAAGCATTTGAAGCTGAAATTGGAGCCAACGAGCCAAGAATTGAACAAATCAATAAAGAAGGTAAGATTTTTTATTAAAAAAAGTTTTGCTAAAATTCACAAGGGAGAAATGTTTATATCAAATTATACATTTAGAATTTTTTAAAGATTTCCTTTGATATTGTTGAAACAATTTTCTCCTGAACGGCATTTCAAATTATCAAAATCTGTTATTTCAGGTGCTCAACTCATTGGCAAAAAACACTACGAAACTCCAAATGTCGAAAAATTGGTCCGCCGTGTAAATACACAATGGGCTGATTTGAAGAATCAAGTTGGAAATAAGGGAGAAAGATTGAGACAAGCTGCTGATCAAAAAGGACTCGATCAAATCCTTGGAGATGCTCATGCTAAACTTGATGAAATTGAAGCTGCTCTCAGATCAAATGATCAAGGACAAGATCTTAGATCTGTTAAAGATCTTCTTCAGAAACATACAGTTATGGAACAAGAAATGGGATTGTATGGAAAGAGAGTGAGTTTGAATTTGAAAATTATTGAGTATTTTTAAAAATTATATTTATTTTTAGCTTGCTGATATTGAAAAGAGAGGAAAACAAATGGCTGCTGAAGGACATTTCGATTCGGATCGAATTCAATTCACAGTTGCTGAACTTTTGACCAGATATCGAGAAATGAAGAATCCTGCTGGAAAAAGAAAGGATGATTTGGAAGAATCGAGATTGTGGCATCAATTGGCATTCGATGTTGATTGTGAACTTCAATGGATTGCTGAAAAGAAACCAATTGCATCATCAAAAGATTGTGGAAGAACATTGACTGAATCATTGAATATGGTCAAAAAACAAGAACAACTCGAAGCTGAAGTTCATCAACATTCTGCACAAATTGATAAAGTTTTGGCAGAAGGTGAAGAATTGATGAAAAGACGACATGTTTCATCACAACAAATTGAAGAGAAATCGAAAGAATTGAGTTTGTCTTGGGGAGAATTGAGAAGATTATTGAAGAAAAGACGAGAAATTGTTGATTGGGGAGTTAAAGAACAGGAATATTTGTTTGATGCGACTGAAGTTGAAAATTGGATGAATGAGAAACGCAATTTGTTGGCATCGGAAGATTATGGAAATGATGAAGATGCTGCCAGAAAATTGTTGGCGAAACATAGAGCACTTTGTGAAGATATGCATACCTACAGGTAAGGTTTTGGAATTTTTTTTTTAAAAAATTCTTGAATTTTTTAAAATTTTGAATTGAACTGTATAAAAATTGCGGATTTCCCATTATAAATCATATTTAGTTATTATTTGATCCTACAATACAATACTATTATTTTTCCAGACAATGGTTGGAAAAACTGAAAGTAAAATGTGAAGAACTTGTTGGATCGAATCGGCCAAATGTCGAAAGATTTGAAAATCGTCAAATTGAACTTGAAACTGAATTCGAACGCCTTTCCAAAATTGCCGAAGATCGCAAAAATGCTCTCGAAGATGCTGTTTGTTTGTATGAATATATGAGAGAATCAGCTGATTTGGAACAATGGATTAATGAACAATTACAAGTTGCAATGAGTGAAGATTATGCTGAAGACTATGAACATTTGAAAGAATTACAATCGAAATTCGATGAATTCAAACAATCAGTCAAAACTGGAAGTGAAAGATTCACATCTTGTGAAGAAGCAGCTAAATCGATTTTGAGAAGAAATCCACCATTTGGAAGAGAAGTTTTGAAAAAACAAGAAAAATTGAGAACTGTTTGGAATTTGTTGTGCGAATATATTGAGAATCGCGATAAGAAATTGGGAGCTGCTGAAGAATTGCATCGATTCAATCGAGATGTTGATGAATTTGAACAATGGATGGGTGATAAAATGGCTGCGATGCCAAGAGATTTGGGAAGAGATGTTAAACATGTTCATTCACTTTGGCAACAACATGAAGCACTTGATAAAGAAACCAAAAATGCTGAACCAAGATTGGTTAAATTGAATGAAGAAGCTGAAAGATTGAGAAGCGCATATCCGGGAGGAAATGCTGAACAAATTGAGCAACAACAAGGTTTGTAAATGAAAAAAATAGAAAAATTCACGTTCACGTTTTAAATTTTCAAAAAAAAATTTTTTTTTTCAGGAGCTTTGATGACTGAATGGGAAGAATTGAGAAATTCGACTGATGATCGTCGTGATATGCTTCGAGCTGCTTTCGATTTGCACACTTTCAATGGAAAAGTTCGTGATCTTCTCGCTTGGACTGATTTGACCATCGGAGATATTCAATCGGATATTGTTATTGGTGATTTGCAACAAGCTGAATGGCTTCAAAAAGAGCACTCGAGGTTGGTTTAAGAAAATGTGAAACTCTTATAATGTTATTCATAAGAACGATTTTATTTGAATATTTTTTTGAAACATATTTTTTCCAGGTTGAGTAATGAAATGGATGCTCGTGAACCCGAATTCACTCGTCTTGTTACTGATGGAAATAAAATGGTTGCTGCTCAACATTATGCATCGGAAGAGATCAAAAACAAAGCCAAACTTCTTCAATCGGCTCTTGAAAGACTTCGAAATGAATGGACCCTTCGAAATGGATATCTTTCACAAGCTGTTCAATGGCATGCATTCCAAAGAGAAGCAAAACAAATAATTGCATCGATTGGAAGTAAAAGAACAACTCTCAAGAATTTGGCAGTTGGTGGAAGTGTTGCTGATGTTGAAAGTCAGAAAAAGAGATTGGATACATTTGAAAAGGCATTATCGACTTTGGATGAAAGAACTGGTGCATTAGATCATACTGCAAATGAATTGATGAAAGCAAGACATATGGAATCGAATAATATTGGAGTATGGAAATTGAAAGTTCATGAAGAATTGGCATTGTTGAGCGCTGATATTGAAGCGAGAAGAGCAATGTTGGCAGATGCATTCTCATTGGCATCATTTGATAGTGATGTGGCACAAATTGAAGCATGGATTGATGAAAAAACAAATGGTATTAGAAAAGCAAGAGATCAATCATCAGAAAGTATTTCGATTGAAGAAAAAATGAAAAGACTTCAAACACATCAAGCACTTGAAGCTGAAGTTGCTGCCAATAAAACTGTTGTTGATCAAATTTTGAATCGTGGAAAACAATTGCATGGTCTCCATAGAAATCCGAAGATTATTGATAGATGTGATCAACTTGGTTCAAAATGGACACGATTGGCTGGAGCATGTTCGGATCAATCGAGTGCTTTGGAAGAAGCGAGAGATTTGTTGAGATTCAAACAATTAGTTGATCGAGTTTTGACATGGATTCATGAGAAAGAAGTGTTGGTTTCAACAGCTGATATGGGAAGAGATATGGAACATTGTCGATTATTATTGGAAAGATTGGATGGAACAAGATCGGATTCAACTGTTGATGAACAAACTCTTGATGAAATTAATCGACTTGGTGAAAAACTTGTGAATCAAGGAAGATCGAGTCGTGATCAAGTACAAAAGGAACAACAACATTTGAATGAAAAGTATGTTTATTTTCGAAGGATAGGGGAAACGAAAAGAGAAATTTTGGATACTGTTGATCATAAAACAGTCCAAAAATTAGACAGTGTTTGGACTACAGTAACCTGTTTTCCCAGAAATTTCATGATTTTTTTCTGAAAAATGTGAATTAAGTCTTACAAAATTCGGAAAAAAGTAATTAGTGGTTCTAGATTATTTGATATTTTCCTATTTATGAGAAATTGAGGTCCCCTCTATTTTTGAAATGAATTCTATTTTTGTTTTACCTACCTACCAGTTTTGTTATTATTATAAAAGTATATAGTTAATAATCGGCTTAATTGTTACAGGTGGAGATTATTGTTGGGTCAATTATCGCATTATCGAACTGAATTATTAGCTGCAATGGAAGTGCATACTTTCAATCGAGATGTTGAAGATACTGATGAAAGAATTCATGAAAAGATTGCAGCGATGAAAAGTGATGATTTCGGAAAAGACTTTGCCAGGTAATTTTTTGCCCATTTTTTATCCCAACTATTTTTCCCTTTATTTTCAGTGTTGAATTACTTGTTCGTAAACAATCTGCTCTTGAAAGAGACATGTCTGCTATTCATCAAAAATTGATTGCTCATGATAAAGATGCTCAAAAGATTCTTGAAAAACGTCCTCCACTTCGACAAACTGTTTTGGATTCGTTGAAGAAATTGGAGGAAAGTTGGAAGCAATTAAGTGAAGCGGCTGAATATCGAAATGATCGATTGAATAGATCATTCAAATTGTATAAATATATGGATGATGTGAAGAAAGTTGAACAATGGGCTGGACAAGTTAGAAATAAGATGACTAGCTATCAAACACCAAAAGATAGCAATGGAGCGAAGAAGTTGGTTGAACAACATTCTGAAAGAAAAGCTGAAATTGATGGAAGAGCTGATGAATTGAGAATTCTTCATGAAGAAGGACAAGTTCTTATTAGCGAACAACCAGATCATAAAGCAGAAGTTCTTCGAGCACATAAACGAGTACAAAATAGTGAACATCAATTGAGACAAACTTGGGAAATTGAGAAGGCAACTCTTCAAAGACTTTTGGAATGGCTTTTATGGTGTGATGAAGCTGCACAATGTGAACAATGGTTGGCGGACAAAGAAAATATAATTGTTCGAGGAGAATTGGGAGATACAACTGATGCGGTTGAAATGTTGATCAAATCACATGTTGCATTTGAAGAAACTGTTAGAAAACAAAGTGAGAAAATTGAAGTATTATTGAATAATGGAGAAGGATTGATTTCGAATGGAAATGATTATCGAGCTGATATTGAAGCAAGAAAACAAGAAGTTGAAGCGAGACATTGTAATTTATTGAAATCAGTTATGAGAAGAAGAACTATGTTGGATGATAGTAAAAGATATCATGAATTTATTCGACAATGCGGTGAATTGATTATTTGGATTACTGCAAAACTTCAATTGGCTTATGATGAATCATTCTTGGATCACACTAATTTGCGATCAAAACTTCAAAAACATCTTGCTTTTGATTCAGAATTAGTTGAAAATGAGAAACGATTATCGAATGTTGAAAGACAAGGAGAAGAATTATTGGCTGACAAACATTTCTTGAGTGAACAAGTCAAAGCACAATTAGTTGAACTTCGTGAAGGATGGGATGAACTTCGAACAAAATCTGCATTGAAAACACAAAGATTGAGAGAAGCTTTCGAATTGCATAGTTTGCAAAGAAAAGTTGAAGAAGTTGAAGAATGGTTGGATAAAGTTGAAAGTGAATTGGCTAGTGAAGATCATGGAAGAGATATTGTATCGACTGAAGTATTGATGAAGAAATTGGATACTTTGGAAGCTGAAGTTCGTGGAAGAGAAGAAGCTGTTGTTGAAATGATGAAAAAAGCGAGAGAATTGAGAAGTCAAGGATCTGTAGCTGCTGATGATTGCTTGAAACAAGCTGAACAAGTGAGTTCAAAATTTTGTGAGATTTAGAAACTGAAAATTCGGACCATGTATTAAAACAAAATTCCGAATAGGTCTTTAAAAAAAAATATCGGGTTGAATCCGTTGAGAGATCGAAAAAACTTTAAAGTTTGTGACATTTCATTAATCAAAATCTTTGTTTCAGGTTGAAGCTCGTTATTCTGGTCTCGATGAGCCAATTCAAATCCGACGTGAAAACTTGGTCGATGCTCGCTCATTCTTTGAATGGGTCAAAGCGGCTGAAGAGGATTTGGAATGGTTATCGGATAAAATGCCATTGGCTGGAAGCAATGAATCTGGAGATAGTCTTCAAGCTGCTTTAAGTCTTCACAAAAAACATGTTGCACTTGAAAAAGAACTCGAAACTCGACAATCTGCAATGTTTGAGACCGAAAAACGTGGAAAAGATATGATTCGACAAAAACATTTTGCCGCCAATCACATTCAAAAGATTTTGGACAAATTGTCGACTTCTTTGTTGACTTTGAAAGAAAGTTGTGGATTGAGAAGAGATTTATTGGAAGAATCGATTGATGCACATGAATATTATACTGAAGAAGGAGAAGCTGAACAATGGTTGAAAGAACAAATGCCATTGGCAATGAGCCAAGAAATGGGAAGAGATCAAGCTGGAGCTGAAAGTCATTTGAGACGATTGACTGTTTTGGACAAGGAAGTTGAATTATTCAAAAATGAAGTTGATCGATTGAAAACAAGAGCTGATGGATTACTTGAAAGAGAACATCATGATGCAATGTCGATTGCTGCAAAACAACGAAAACTCGAAGCATTATTTGCTGATGTTTGTAGAGAATGTGCAAGAAGAAGAACACAACTTGTTGATGCATCCAAATATCATAAATTTGTTCGACAAGCCGATGATTTGTCAGATTGGCTCAAAGAAAAAGAACGTGTTGCATCAGCTGAAGATTATGGAAGATATTTGGAAGATTGCCAGAAAATTATCGAGCAATTTGAGATAACTGTTAGAGAATTGGCTGGAGCTGGTGAAAGAGTTGCAGCTGTTCAAAGAACACAAGAAGATTTGTTGAGAAGTGGACATCCGTATGGAGCTTCGATTTCAGCGAAATGTGCTGATGTTCAAAGATTGTGGACACATGTTAATGATGTTGCAAATGATCGAAAACAAGCATTGAATGGAGCTAGACAGGTATGTTTTTGAGAAAAGGGAAAAGAGTTAGGAAAAATTCTGAAAAAAACGTTGATTTCGGGATCTAGAATAATTATTTTAATTTTACGCTGAAATTCAGATATTTTTATATTTGCTGATGAAATTAATTTTTCGAAGTTTTCTTTAAAAAATAATAATATTCATGATTTCAGAGCACACAGATCTGAATTTTCACCACATTTTAAAATCAAAATTATCTTTTCAGGTTCATCGATTCGATCAAGAAGCTGATCAAACTCTTAATTGGCTCCAAGATAAGGAAGCAACTGGAGTTGCTATGGAACAAGAAGATTTATCTCGAGCTGATCTTGCTTCTGTCAAAGCTCAACTTCAAAGACACGATGAATTTATGCATGGAATGAAGGCTGTTGAAAAACAAGTAGCTGAATTGTGTCACGAAGCTGAAAGATTGTGGAATGCATTCCCTGATACAAGACATCATTTAGAAGTTCGAAGATTGGATATGGAAGAACAATTGAAAGATATTTTGGAAGCGGCAAAGAAACATTATGAAAGATTGACACATATGCAAAGTTTACAATCATATTTCCAAGAATATCGAGAAATGATGCAATGGATGAAGAATATGCAAACAACAATGACATCAGAACAATTGCCACGAGATGTTAGTGGATGTGAAAGTTTGGCAAGAAGACATGATGAATATAATCTGGAAATGCAAGGAAGAAAAGCATTTGTTGATGATTTTGCGAGACAAGGAAGACGAATGATTCAATCAAGTCATGTACTGTCACAAGAAATTCAAGAAAAAGTTGATGTTTTGGAGAAATCTTGGGCTGTTTTATGTGAGATTTGGAAAGATCGTGCTGAATTGTATGAAGAGAATATGGATTGCCAAAAATGGAAACAAAATGCAACACAATTGGAGAGTTGGCTTTTGGAAAGAGAAAGATTGTTGGGAGATGATTGGAGAGTTATTGAAAGTGTTGAAGAAGCTGAAAATCAATTGAGAGAATTTGATGATTTCTTAGTGACTCTTGATGCTCAAAATGAGAAGTGTGATAAAGTTGAGAGATTGACACTTGTTGAACAAAACTTTAGCAAACTTCGCAACAAAGAGGTAATTCATATTTTTCTATTTTTCAATCAAGTTAAAACATGTTCATTTCAGATTGATCGCGCTCGAATTGCTGAAGAAGATCAAAAGAGAAGAGATACTATAAAGATTGTTGAAAAGGGAAATATTTTGGCGAATCGTCGACAAGAAAGAGAGCGAAGAAAGACACAAGAAATCTCTTTATTGAGACCATCGCCATCTGGTGAAGAATTCTCGACTCATACAATGCCAAGAAAAGATCGAAAGGAGAGAGCGAAAACTACAGCTGATTTGGGTGAGTTTTTGAATTTTTGACTACTTGAAAAATTGAGCTCTATTGAAAGTTCCAAAAATAATTATCTACTTTTTTCAGTCCCTGGACCATTGAAGATTGGAGATTTGCAATCAACAGCTACTGCGATTCCAGTTGAAATCACCAAAACACCATCATTCACCACCCGAAGAAACACTCAAACTCTCAGAAAAGGCTCAAAATGGGAAGATATGGGAGCAATTGATATGAAAGGATTCTTTGATCGAAAACAATGTCAACAATCCGGTGGAAAACGAGCCACAATTCGATCATGGAAGAATTATTATGGAATTCTCTGTGGACAACTTTTGTGCTTCTTCAAAGATGAAACAATGTTCATTGAGAATTGCGCAGCTGCTCCACCAGTTTATATTTATGGAGCACAATGTGAGCAATATCCAGAATATGCGAAACGCAAGCATAGTTTCCGATTGTTGACACAAGATGGAGCTGAATTCATATTCTCGTGTCCAGATGAAGGACAAATGTTGGAATGGGTTGCGAAGGTTCAATTCCACGCTGGATTGACACCAAGTAATCAATTGAAATCATTCCCTTATAGTGGTTAGTTTATTGTTAATTTTAAGGGAAAGATCTAGGAGGGTTCTAACCTTTTTTTGGTTCCTCTCATGTTTTTCCTGGTAGCATGTTTTAACATCTTTTTTGGTTTAGATAACTTGCTCGATCAATCGTCATCAAATACACCAATTGTTGCACCAAGACGAAATTTGGCCGGACACAATCGATTTGGAGAAGATTTAGATAAACTCGAATTGGATTATTCAAGTGAGTGTTTGATTTTATCATCATTTCCCTTTACCATTTCTAGAATCATGCTTATCGCTTTTGCTTTTTTTTGAGTTCTCTTCATTTTTGTGATTTCTTTTTAGGAAATAGTAAATCTCTTCCACGTGGATCTAATAGTTCCACAATGGCACGTGATTGTGCCACTTTACCACGTGGTTTTGGTTCTTCTTCGATTCTTCCTCCATCGGGTCCACTTCTTAGCGGTGCTCCTCTTGGTTCTTCTGGTCAAATTCCGACTGTTGCGTCGAGAAAAGTTGGAGTTGTTCAACGAAGAGCAAGTCGAAGACAATCGGTTTATGCTGAATGTGTTTTTGGAGAAGTTGAAGAAGCAATTCGATTAGCTGAAGAACAACAAATTGGTTAGTTGGATGTTCAACTCAACAACACTGGAATGCGTGTTTTTTCACAAACTCAACTCATCGACGTGTTTTTCTACTTGTTCCACTTCTTCGATTTCACTCCACAGTTTCTACACTCAACTAGAATGTTTTTCTACTTCTTTTTGTTCACATGTTTTCACATTTCCGTTTTCTCTCACTTTTGAATCTCGACTTATTCGAACTCACTTTCTGTCCATTTTTTCACTCTTCAGAAGCTTTTTCGCTAATAGTTTTTATCACAAATTAAAAATAATAATTTAACTTCACTTGGTTTTTGCATGCTTCAGATAGAAACATTCAAACTAAATCTAACACCCTTTCTCCTAAGCCAAAAATGTGTTTTTTTTTTCCAGAAGACAATGCTGATATTCGATTCGCCATTCACTCCCAGCCTGGACAGTATACCGTGAGTTTTTTAATTTTGGAATTTTCTTAACTTGAAAAAAGTCCTTTTTCCCTATTTACGAACCCATCCAATTCAATTTCATTCATTTTCCAGGAAACTTTGGTTTACAAAGAGCACAACTCTCAAACCTATCAACCATCGATTTCATCTTCATCTGCTCAATCACCATCTCAACAAAATGGAAGTGAATTCATGAATTGGGTTGATGCCAATCAATCTGGACGAAATACATCAGCCAGTACACCATCACAATATGATGATACTGATTCAATCAAAAGTTCTAGTAAGTTTTAGAAAATTTGAACCAGTCTTGATTTTCATAATTGGGTAAATCTGATCATATTTAAAGATGCCAAAGGAAAAAATTGGATTCGTTTCAAAGTTTTCCGAATTTTTAAAAAATCAATCATTTTTGCAGAACGAAAAGGATTGGGATCATTATTCAAACGCGGCTCAAAAGTCTCGAAATAATTTCTTTCTTTCAACATGTAATAAGACCCAGTTAAAAATTTTGTAAAAATTTCAAAATTCACTTTTTTTCCTGACTCTCCCCACTCGCCACCCTAATATATCTATTTATAGTTTTAGATTTAAAGTATGATTTTTACCTCTTTTTTGTGGCCTTTTCCCCCTTAATTATTATGCGTGTCACTAAATTATCCATCCCACTATTTATTGTTTTTTTTCTGCGAATTGCCTTTCACCAATGGATTTTTTTCAATTTTTTCGAGAAGCCCGAACTTGAATTAATTGAAAAGTTTTTTATTGGATGATTTTTTCTTTCTTAAAGTTTTTTGTTTTCTCTTTTTTGCGCATAAAACGTGTATTTTAAAACATTTCTATGATTTTTTAGAGGGACGTAGAATGACGTGGATTTTATATTTGAAAAAGGCTGGAATTTTTGTTATCTTTTTTTCGTTGCAAAGTACAAATTTTGAGAGAATATGAGGAAAATGGGAGAGCGCAGAGAAATAGAGGAATGTCCATTTTGTTCGAGAAAAAATCATTGGTTTTTTCACTGGTTTTTTTGCAATTTAATTTTTTGGGCCCATGGGATTCGGTTGATGTTCTGTAGGATGAGAAAACAATTTTCAGAAGATTTCTTCGAATTTCAGCTTTTCGAAATTTCTAGAAAGAAGATTTTACTCTTTTGACTCAAATTTTCGTTTTTTTTTTCAGATAAAATTCCGTTTTTTTACGATTAGTTTCTCTTGTGGTTTTTTGAGAACTACAATTTTCAGATTTGTGAATATAAGTTTTCCTGATTTTTTTTAGCTTTTAAGTTCAAATTGGGGGTTTTACAGAAATTTTTTCAGCTGCTTGAAATCTATTTTAAAATACATTGTTTCTAATTTTCAGATTTTTTTCCGGAAGTTATTCAATTTTCAATATTCGTTTCTACAAAATGTTCAAGATTCTGTTAACATTTTCCAGATTTTTCTCAATGTTTTTGATTTTTAGTGGTGTGAAAACAATGTAAACTGAATTTTTCCCAATACAAAAGCAATAATCTCGAATGTTCTTTTTCCCCCGAAAAAACATTGAAAATGTTCGTTTTTCAAATCCTGGGCGCGATATGTTTCAAAAGTCTTCTTCTTTTTTGTTGATAAATTGTCTATTAATAGAACATGTCATGATAAAATTCTGAAGTTCGAATAGTTTTTTCAGATGCTTCATCGAGCCTTCGACGAACAACAACTCGATTTTTTGCATTTGTGTAGTTTGGGAGATGAGCAACGAGTTCAAAGTGCATTATTATCTGGAAGAGTTGATATCAATTATAGACATAAACAGAATGGATGGTGCGTTTTTCCCCTGAAAATTGTAAAAAGAAATTTGATAGTTTTTTTTGCTTCACAATCAGGAAGATGAGAAGAACAAAGAATTTTTTGCTTTACGTTTGAATGAGAGAAAAAAGTGATTTGTTATGACAAGATTTTTTTCACAGAAAATGTAAACTTAACTTTTTTCTGTCAAAAACTGAATGATTAGCATAATTTGATCTAAATATCGAGTATTAAAATTTTGGAGCTCTGAACCTTGACTCACATCCCGTTTCTATTTTTTCGGTAAATTTGTTGCTGTTTCCATAAAAATCACTTGATATCAATTAATCAGTTTCATCTTCTTTTTTTTGTTCAAAATGTTCCCTTCGATCGAAATGATACAATTTATGTATTCATTGAGATATATAAAAAAGAGTGTGTAAAAGAAAAAAGCAAAGAAGAACAACAACTGTTTGATGAGTATGTGTATTCGAGGAGAAAAGAATGAATAGCCAATGGATGGACTCACTTGATTTTATGATTTTTCTGATCATATTTTTTCGATGCTTTATTACTTTTTTTGTTTGTGTTTGGAATGGATTGATGTGTGAGAAATTAGGAGTTTTCTCTTAAAATAACATTTGGATTTTTTTCCAGGAATTTTCGGTATGAAAACTTTTTTTCGAAGGTTATGAAATACAAATCCGATTCTGAAATTTCCATTTTTCAAATTAAAACTTTTGACTCAAAAAATTGTTTTTCAAATATGTAAACGAAAAACTTTCAATCTCTAATTTTTTTTCAATTCTCAAAGTTTATTTTTTTCAGTATTTTTTCAGTGCTTGAATTGTTCGAATTGTTTCCAAAAAATTACTCTGATTTTTATCGGTTTCAAATTTGGTTTATATTTTGAAAAATATTTATTTTAAATTTTTTAAAAGAAAATGAGGATTCTGGTTTTCGCTGATGTTCATAAGCTCTAGTAAAGTTAAATTTTCTACTTTTGTCAAAATTTAAAATGTTCCAAATCTAGTATTTTTTCTGTTCATTTCTCCATTCAAATTTATCAAGGTTTTACAAAACTATTATTCTCCAAAAATCTTTCAAATATCCTTCTGAACTTCCCAATGTCCCCTTTTCAAACTAAATATTAATTTCAGGTCAGCTCTTCATTGGGCAGCTTGTCGCGCTCACAAAAACGTGTGCCTTGTTTTAATCGAAGCCGGCTATCCATTGAATTGCGTTGATAACACGGGAAGAACACCGTACGACGTAAGTTTTGACAGCTGTCAAAAAAAAGAGTTTTTGGTCTCAAAAAAACTACAAAAAAAGTGCATTTAGGTTTGCCCAGAGGACAAATCAGATATTCGAGACATTTTGCAATCAACAGAACAAGGAGAGGAAGAACAAGAACAAGAAGATATGGTGCAAAGTGAGATTTGCTTTTTTTTTTTCGGAAAAATACAGTAACCTGATTTTGTTAAAGGTACAGCACGTCGTCGCGCATCTGAAGCCCCTCAACATACTCCAGGTTTTGTGCCAAATTATGTCAGAAATCCACCATTTCCATATACACACAAAACATCATTTGATAATAGTTATTCATCGCCACCAATGACACCGGGTGAGTTTTTTTTTAATGTTTTTATGGATTGGAAAATAATTTAAAAACAGTTTTTGCCTCCAAGAAATAGATTACTCATTGTTGATAATGTAGTGGATTCCTTTTCCTATCCTCAATCATTGCCATAGTCTGGAAATGTTAATATTTTTTCCGAATATTTTTTTTCAAAAAAAAAATTGATCTACCGTTTTGAATAATTCTGGAGAGCACTCGAACAAGTTGACTCCAAATGGAAGAAGTGTTGGATTTTGACGAATTCTCTGGAATTTTTAGGGCTATTTTAAAATTTAATTAATCTTCTTAAATTTTCTCAGCATTTTTTTTCAAATACTGACAAAATTTACCACAAAATAAAAAATTCTTGGAGGTATGGGGAATTGAACACCAGCCCTCTCCCATGCTAAGGGAGCGCTCTACCACTGAGCTATACCCCCACGCGAAATCGTGTCATCGCAATGCCTAGATATCTCTGTTCATGCTATCTTTAATTTTTCCGCTGAAGTATTTTGGTGATAAAGCTGGTTTTATAATCGTCACAGAGAAATTTCCAAAAAGAAATATTTTAACTCACATCATCATAAACTTTCATAACCGGTGCCTTTGGTTTTTCCACAATAGGTTTAGCCGGTGTTGGTGTTGGTTGAACCCAGGTTATTGTTTTGCGACGTTGAATTGGTGTTTCAAGTGGAGTATTTGATAAAATTGGAATACGAGATATCTTTGGCTTTTTAGCGGTTCTGAAAATATTATGAAGATATTTTTCGGGCAGAGAATTTTTCATATTTTCCCATTTTTTGTTCAAATTATGGAATATCTCAAAGAGAATAAAAAGGTTACTCACTTTTCCATTGGATTTGACGACATTTGACTTTTCCTAGATAAAAAAAAATGAAAAATGAGATGAAATGAAAATTATCACGTGTTTTTTCATTTACGTTTTTTTATTTATTTATTCCGTAAAATCATTTTTCATATTTTCCCAACCCAAAAATCATCCTATTTTATTTGCAGGATCACCAAACTCGAACACAACAACATATTCATATGGAAGACGAGATTCTTTCAACAAAACTCGATTTTTATTGGTTCGAACAAGTGTCGAAAAAGGAAAAGAAACATATAAAAGAGTAACTTTGCCTGGTGGATCGGATATTGAAAGATTGAAATCGACGATTGAAAAAGCATGCAAGGGAAAAGCTGTTGATATGATATTTACACTTCCCGAAAATGTGAGTATGAATGGAATCTGGTAGTTTTTTTTTCGGAAAAATGTTAGGTGCTATTTTTGATTTACAATAGTTTCTGGTTTGCTGTAGATCAATGTTTGGCGGCAGAAATTTCAAGATTTTCCGGATTACTTTAAATCAAACTTTATGAAACTAAAATTATGCACAAAAACTATCAATTTTTTTTGGGAAAAATTTTTTCAGGGCATTTTTTTCTGGATTTCTGTTAAAGTCACTGTTGGGGCCAAAAATTCTAGATTTTTGGGTTACTGTAAATCAACCTTATTGTAAGGATTGCACCAAAAAAACGCTTCCAGTTTGAATTCAAAATTCCAAGTATATTTATTTATTAATTCATTATTCATCCCTGTTTTTTCAGGATCTCGTCGAAACCGAAGAACAAATCCACGCGTTCAAAGATTGTCAGAAAATCGATGTCATTTTCAAAGATGAAAATCGCGAACAAACTCCGGCTGTGGTGAGTTTCTTTTTTTCTCATTTTTTTTCTCAAACAGTTGACTTGACTACTGATAAAATACAATAGAGTACGAAGAAATTAGAGACACAGAGATAAATACCAAAATTCTTCTATTTGTAAATATATAAACAAGCCAGCCTCCGGAGGTGTTCCATTTTTCTCTATTTCTCTTGTCATACATAGATAGAAAAAGAGAGAAAAAAGAAAAAGAGTACTTTGTTCGGACCGCCTGGAAAAAATAGAAGAAGAAGAAGAAGAAGATGCTTCTATTTTTGAAAAGAATTTTACTTGTTTTCTTGATTTTTCCTAACTTAGGGAACCGCCCGTTTTAATGTTTTCCTCCAATTCTGAAAATGTTCAAAGTCGAGAAAATCTAGATTTTCCCCCTCCTATTCACATTTATTTACACAAGCTTACATTTTTTCCGCCATTCTTCTTCAAATTTTTTGCATGTGAATTATGTGTGAGTGAGAGTACTTTGATCACGCTTTTTCATTCATTTATTTCTTTTTTCTTTTGAAACAGTAGCTTTTTGATTTACGGAATGATGAACTGTTTAGTTTTCAGTGAACTTTTTTGGAATTTTTTCAAGCTCTGAAGAAAAATTATGTTTTTTAATTAGTTTTCTATAAAATTAGTTATGACGTGGAAAACGAATTTCTTTTTTAACGGAGAGTTTTCCAGTTTTTGGTCCCCAAAGCCTCAAAAGTTTCAAGAACAAACTTCAAAAATCTATCTCTCTTCAAAATTCTCAGCTATCAGATTACTGAGAAAAGTACGATTTTTTCTTGCGAAAACGTCATAACCTAATAATTTGCAAAAACACAACCAGTCAAGTGAGCGTTGCTGGGGGTTTCAGGATAACCCAACAACTCCGGACCGATAATGTTGAAATATATGAAATAGCATTCTGGTTATATATCCTAGTCAAAATGAACGACCGACGTTTGCCTGGTTATTTGCTATATGTTTCGCAACATGTTTTTTTGTGCTAGGAAAAGGGGAAAGGGAAGGAAAGAAAAGTGAGAAAATCTCTAGTTGAACATATTTTGAAATTATTTTTGAAGCCTTTTCGAATGTAGAAAAAAACAATTTTTCGAAACGATAACTTTTCAAAATTCAAATTTGTTATCAATTTTTAAAAAATTTATTTTTTATCAAAAATATCAAATTTCAGAGGGGCCCTTTCACTGTTCTAACAAAAACAATATCAATTTGTTTTCTTGAAATATGAAATTACAACGTGGCATTATGTTAAGTTGTTCCATTAAGTTGAATTTGGTTTCAAAAAAGTTATATTTTAAAAATGTTTCTAATTTTTCGTGACGCAAATTTTTTCTGAATAAAAAATCTGAAACCTTTTTCCATAATTAACCATATGACAAATTTCCGATAAACTTTTCTTATCAACTTAATTTTTCATAATGACGTAGCGAAGCTAAGAGAAGTTCAGATCAATTTCGAAATGTGTATTTGCATCACTGGAATTTCTTTCGGTCAGCTATTATATAATTGTTGAATTGGTGTCATTTTCACTTCAATTTATCATTTTCTCTCCAATTCTTTTTTTTTGTTGTTCTGTTCATTTTTCTTCTATCAATCTATCTATCATCAAATGATAAACAAAACAAAACATCTGTTTGTCGTTTTTCGCAACCTCAAATTCTCCATAGCTTTTTTTGCGTCAAAAGTTCACGTGAAACTAAGTCTCCAGATGAAAAAAAGTGACACATGTTCATTTTTCTGAATCTCTCTTTCTCTTACTTTTGAGATTTTACACATTTTTGTTTAGTTTAGTTTATATATTATTATAATATATACTATGGCTAGTAGTTCTGACGAAATTGATGATGAAAATGAGAATTTTTTGATTAAAAAACCTAGAAGAGTTTTTTCGATCAGAAAAGTTGTTTGTAAGGTGAGCAGAACTTGGATCACTTCTATTTCTTACTTGAAATTCTATATGTTCCCCCCGTTCCAACTTTTTTATTTTTCAGACAAGTGACAGAATGTCTAAAGATGATGTAGTTGAAAAAGATTATTCGACTGCGGTTCAAGAAAAAGATGAAGTTGAAGTTCCAAAATCGTATGAAGAAAATGAGAATATAGAAATCGATGTTGAATCATCGAACAATTCGGAAGAATCGACTGAAGAAATCACAAAAGTCGAAGAAGAGCCAAAATTGATTCCATTGGCAACGAGACAAAGTTTGGATTCGGATCCTGGAGATTTTGTGAAAGTTGAAAGTGGAGAAGAGGAGAAATTGGGAGAAACATCACCAGCTGTGGCTGGAATTGCGGCTGCTATTCCAATTATTAATGTGAGTTTTTTTTCGAGGGAAAAAAATATTACTGAAATAATTTAGAGTTTATTTGAAATTTTGTCATTTTTTTCTCAAAAATTTTTCTTGTAAATTTGCCACGTCATAGCGTGATTTTTATGAAAATAATTTGCAAAAACACAACCAGTCAAGTGAGCGTTGCTGGGGGTTTCAGATAACCCAACAACTCCGGACCGAGTGTAAACATGATGAAATATCATTATGGTTATATACCCTAGTCAAAATGAGCGACCGACGTTTGCCTGGTAAATTGCCATGTTTTTGTGTGTTAGAAAAAGGGAAAGAGAAAAGAGAACGCTCTCTAGTTAGTTGCAGGTGTTTTCAAAGCTAAGTAGGTTTTCGAATGCTTACAAAAAGTTTTTTTGAAACAGTAATTTTTTAGCATCAAATTTCTCATGTTTTTTCACCAAAATTAATTTTTTTCAAATTTTCTACAAAAAATGTTTCTCGCTTTAATTTTTTTTTCAAACTTTAATTTTTTTAATGAAAATTTCGAAATTAAGGAATTTGGGTAAAATAAATGCCTCTTAAATGTTTTCTGTGAAACAATTTAAAAATTAGAACTGTAATATTCGACCCAATAGTTATGTACCAATATTTTGAATTTTCAGGCTCAAGTTGAAGAAGAGGCAAAACATCAACCACCTCCACAACCCGAAGATCTGCCTTCATTCACAGTTCCATCTTCAAAAGCCACAGTTGTCGAAGAATCGAATCAAGTTCCCGAAGATCGAAAATCATCGGATATCGCCACGTGGATCCATCAAAATCCAGATATTGTTAGAAATGTTGCAACAGCGGCGGCGGTGGCTGGAGTTGCTGGACTCGGATATTATGTATACGTAAAGAAATAAATTGCAAAATAAGTCATTTTTCCCCGGTTCCCTCTTTTTTTCCTTTCTTTTTGCTCATAGTTTTTTTCTAATACGTATTACATTTATCATATTCTATATTACAAAAACAACATCGGGTTAACAATAAATGATTAACATTTTTATGCAATTTTTTTGGGTGATCCGCAAATGTTCAAATCAGCTTGATTCGATTATTCTCTCAATAAAAATAATAATTTTCGTTTTTTCCAAAAAATGAAATTTTTCGTGATTCTTCTCTTATTTTTTCCGATATTTTCAACTCAACTTTTTCCGATTCATGAAATCGCGAAAGGATATTTGATCTCACTTTATGATCATTACTTGGCTAGAAATCCAACGATTATTCATCCATTTTATATGCAAATTACTACAAGAGATACGTTAGTTATGAAGGGTTGGTTTCTATTTTTTTAAAGCCAATTAAGCTGCAAATTTTCTACAAGAAATCTCAAATTAACTATGGGACTTTAAAAGGTTTTAAGATGAATTCGCTTCGGAAATTATGAATTTCTCTGATTCTCAATTGGAAGAAATAAAATGGAACAAAAAACAGATGGAAGCTGATTGGGAAAAGTATTTTTTTGTGAGAAGACTTCAATTTATCAAAAATGGAATGTTGCAAATCGAGGAATTCTTTAATAATGGATCAGTTTCTACTGTATTTATTGCAAAACCTTTTGAAAATATTACAGGAGGATTTAGAAGTTATAGACAATATCCTGGGTTTCTTCAAAAGAATTCAGTCAGTTTCAATGCTACTACCACGCAATTCAATGTTTCTCTGTTGTTTTAATTAAATTTGTTTTTTTTCAAAAAAACAAATTTATTTTTGGGAGTTTATGAATCGGACATGGGTGACTACCGAATTAAATTCTCAAATTTTTAAAACTTATTTTTGGCTTTAAAAATTATACTGTAGAAACCCTGAAATTAAAGGTTTCCAGTAACCACCGAGTTATTCTTTCTGCCAACAAAAAAAAACAAAAAATAAGTGATCAACATTTTTTATGACAATTTAAAGATCATCGAATTCATCAATATCCGAAAATAGTGCACCTTCATCTTCTGGATTTTGATTATAATAATCTCTCGGCGAATCCATTGGATTTGGATAATTGTCATTAACATCATACATTCCAGCAACTTCCAATTCATTTTGATCTTCTAAAAGTGATCTTTTGAATAAGAGCAATTTATACATGACAGTTTCTAGAATTTTCTTCGGATTTTTTCGTTGATCAACTGGCAAATCATTATGTATTCCTGTTATAACACTTGCTTCCAAAATAAAATAATCAACATCAGATTCATCACATTTATTTGCCAATTGAGATAATCTCGATTCTGCAGAACTGAATAATTCATCCAAATCGAATAATTCAAGTTCGGGAGGTGGTAATTCATGAAAATTTGGTGGGAAAACTGCAGGTTCCAAAGGTGGTAAAGGAAGTTCGAATTGTGGTTCGACTAATGTAAGAGGAGGCGGAGAAAGATGAAGAGCATCGTAGAGTCTGAAAATGAAAAAAGTTGTGAGAAACATTGAAAACTGAAAAAAGAGTTACTTGAGAGTTGCTGGCCAATGTTTCAAACTGAAAGAGTGAAGAGAAGTATCAAGGATTTTCATAAAATCTGTCGAAATTGCCGAATCCAATTCACCTTCGTATAAACACACCTGCAAAATATATTATGTTTTTAGATTTTCTGAAAATTGAATATGGGAATATTTGAAAAACATTATTCCAGTCGTTCAGGAAGATATTGAATATACCGAATATATTAATCGAATATATTAATGAATATATTAATTTCCCAAAGGAAATTAAAAAATTACTGTAATTTTCTTCTTATGAAGTGAAGAGTTAAGAGAAGTATCAATACCAAATTTTCCAACATTTGTTAGGATTACTGTAGTTTTTTGGTGTTTTTTCTAAATGTTGAATTCAAGCTCATTTGAACTCACCTTCAATTGATTTGACATATGAACATGATCTGGAATATTAATATAATCATTGATTTCCGGTTCAGCCGCATCAATTGAATTCAATTCAAATCCATTCATCAAATATTCAATCAACACGTCCTAGAAAATAACTCATAATTATTACTCCTAAAGTTCAAAAACTCACAAAAATCTTTCCATTTTCCTCTTTATCGATATATGCGTCATGAAACATTGAAACTGATCCAACAACACAAACACGACCGCGAGTTTTCTGAAATAATGATTTTGAAAAAAATATATAAGATGTCAGAAAAACTCACGTTTTCATTCAATTTAGTTTCATGAAATGCAACAATTGGTCTCGCAGCGGGAAAACACGCAGCTCCAGAAGACATTACGATTGTTGAGTTGGATTTATTTACATTTAAAGTGCAACCGAAGGGATAAACGAAAGAGAGGGTTCTGAAAATAAAATGGTTAAAAAAATGTTGATGATTTTTTTTTGAAATTCCAATTGTTCCAACAAAAAAAATCTTACTGTGAATTTGCATTTTGATCAAGGCTCACATTTTTCTTGGCAGCTGATGCAATTGATCGATTCACAATTCCGTTTGTTATCAAAGCCTCTTTTGGATCAAAATATTTATAGAATACTGTACGGATTACTGCGTCTGGAAAAATTATTTTGATTTTCACAGGCAATAACGGAAGGATCCATAATGTGCACCTTATGGATCCATCACCTCAAGGGGGCTTGATGGATCCATTATGGATCCATTATGGATCCTTCCGTTATTGCCTGTGTCCATAATAGATCCATACTGGATCCATAATGGTTCCATTATGGATCCATTATGGATCCATCAAGCCCCCTCGAGGTGATGGATCCATAAGGTGCACATTATGGATCCTTCCGTTATTGCCTGTGTTTGTGGATAGAAAAATTCAGGGTTGAAGATTCGAAATTTTGTAACTAAAAATTCTGAAGAAATGTGAAAAAAATGGTGAAAAATGTGCGAAAAAATTTCTAATCAGAATTCATACCTACGGGATTTTATAAAGAGGTTAATTTTTGTTAATTTTATTCATCCAAAATCAGTTTCAATCGAACTAAAAATGTTCAAATTGCCACTTCATAGCTCATTTCTCCAAAAACTCCCTACCTTTATTCAAAGTGATGCCATATTTAGTCAACAAATCATTCAACGTCGATTTCTCTCCATTTTCTCCTGATAAAATCATCAAACTTCCACCTTCCTCGACAAATTTCCAAATTGTCTCAATCTAGAAAAATTATAATTGTTTTGAATTCACAAATTCCAATTTTTCATCTGAAAATGAAAATCGAAAACCTCTCCAGGTCCAAAAGTTGTTTTTGGCTGCGGAATAATAAGCATTCGCACATCTTCCAAAGCGCTCAAATTCAAAGTTTCCGTATTTCTGCAAAAAAAGAAGATAAAACCAGGTCTCAAAACATCTACAGTACTCACATTTCAACATTCAGCAAACTTTTCAAATGTCGTGCAACTCCCCGAAATCCCGAAATCAAACTGATTTGTTGTTGTTTCGATTGATCAATGAGCACTTTTCGGGGAGCCTAGGGAAAACATTTTAATGAGAAATTATTTTTGGTATATGCTACATAATGACAAATAATAACTCACCACTCTTCCTTTATTTTCAGTAAACGGAGGCATTTTGAAAAGAAGAAAAAGAACAAGAAAATGAAGAGGAAAATAGGGGTGAAAATAATGTTGAGCGACTATTTGTTGCTATGGAAACGTGGCAGATGAATCTAAAGTTGCGGGAAAATAAAAAAAGAATAATTGTTTTTACCCACAAATTTGGAATAATCTTTTAGAACCAATTTTAAAAAAAATGTTATAAATTAAATTTATTTAAAATCATATTTACACAGTTTTACAAAAAAAAGAAAAGAAAATAATTAAACATACCCATGAAAAAACACCAAAAAATCAATAAATAGAAGAATAACTGAGTTTACCAAGCGACAAGAATATTTGAAACCTCATTTGGTTGAATTTCGAATTTCGTTTTCGAAGAATCCGAATTTTCATATAAATTAGTAAGTGAAGTTTGTTTCGCAGATTTCAGAGTTGGAACAATTTCAAGCGGTGAAATCGAATGATCTCTAGATTGGCAACCTTGATCTTCCAATGTTATTCGAGATCGACAATCAGGAACAATTCGATGAACAATCAATGCAGATTTCTTTTCAGCAGCTGTAGATTGTTCATCCTGTTTTTCATACGACGTTTTGCCAGCCAAACTTCTGAAGAAAAACGTTTTTTTATGTACTTTAAAAATTCTAAAAACAAAATTTCCTACCTAAAAGTGACGACATGCAAATCACAATTCAATTCTTCATCGAAATTTTTCGAAACCACAGGTTTTGGTGTTCCATCCGAAATCATTTTGACAATTGGATAATGAAGAGACCACGTGGCAAATTGACTAACTGATGAATGATATCCAACACGTTCTTTTTCTTTTTCTGTCGAAGTTGAAGAAGACATTGGTTCAGAAAGAATTCGGAAATGTCCAATTGTTCGCTTATTGTCTGGAAAAATTGGATTTCGCAAAGAAAGATGTTTGGAACTTTTTTCAGAGGAAAAATTGATTTTTTTTAATGTTTAGGACAATTTTGAGACCGAAAGCTGCTTAATTTCTACATTTTTTCATAAAATTTCAATTCTCATAAAATGTTGCGGCATATTACTGCGAGGTTAGTAGCAAAATGGCATATCGCAGCGAGGTTTGGCGGGTTTTTGCGACTGGTGTACAAAATCAAGTGTTTTTAAATTAAAATACCAACAATACTTCTATAACTTTTTCGAAAAACTTGGCCAAACTTTTTCAATGCATTTTTCGAGCGCAAAATCGAGATTGAATTTTAAATACCCCCTCTCCCCCTCCCACAATTTCAGATGCCTCAAAAATTCCAACCTTTAACACCCTGTTGCAATCCTCGATTATCATCACTATTCAATCTTCTATCGAGCATAATCTCAATTTCTCCCGATTTCAAACTACTAACACCCAATGCTTGTGCTGAATGAATTGATAAACGAGATGAATCATCTTCAATAAAAACACCAGCTGACATTGGATAATAATTTGCTTGAAGTGGAAGTTTTGATCGTCGTTTTCTTTTTATCATCTAAAAAAAACATTCAAAAATATTGTTTTTTTTTGTCAAAAAATGTACCTGCAATCCATTCAAATCAGTATAAAAAGTGTCTCCACTCTCAATATTCGACGAAAATCTCAAAGCAAATTCAAAGTCATCCCTGGCTCTTATATCAATCTCCTGATCCAAATCCAAATAATCCAATTTGTCATAAATCGAAAAAGTTTGCAAAACTTTTAGCTCGGAATTCGGAATATTCAGAACTTTTTTGACAACATTTCCATCAATTACAACATATTTTGATTGTTGTTGTTCAATTATTTTCGCTTCTCCATTTGGTAAGAAAAGATATGCGCCAGCCGGATTGTCTTCATTTCCATTTGAAACTGAAATCAAATAGGATAAATTAATCAATTGACCTTATTACATTTTATTCAATTATTCTCTCATCTTTTCATGTTATATTTTGTGTTTAAAATTAATTTTCTGAAAAATAAAAATATGTGGAGTGTATTCTTGTTTTTTATTGGATTTTTGGTAAATTTTGCAATGTCGCAGACATTTTACAATTCGCAAGTTTATTCGAGTGAGTTTTGAGGAGAAATTTGTTGACCTAGAAAATTTAAGGATGGAATCATTCAGAAAAAAATCGAGATAATTTTTTAAGAGTAAAACTTTAGGATTATTTCAATAAAAAGATTCTGAAAACTAAAATCGAGTTTGGATAGAATAACATTTAGCTCGACACGTATTTTCCTTTCAAAATTCTTGAATATTTCAGATCCTTGGCCCTCTCCTTATAGTGGAAGAAATGATGGTGAAATATACATAAGAAAAACCTATGGTAACTTTTCCACTGTTCCCAAAACCCTCTAATTTTTCCCTCTTTAGATCAATCTCAATATTCATCTCAACAACATCAACAAATCTATGATTCTTCCTCTTCTCCATATATTTCTTCTTCATTTTATCGGCCTCGTTTCGGAGTTCCCGAATTAATGAATCCAACTCAACCATTACTAATTAATGGTTATCCAATGTATCAACAACAACAACGTTTTTATCAACAACCATCTCCATTCTACAGTAACCCTATTTACACTACCTACAGTAATCCAGTAGTTTATCAAGGTCCTACAGTATCCAGACTTCCATTCAAATCTGCCTGACTTACAGTGTTTTCTGTTTTTTCTTGCTCCATAATGAATAAATTGTGAATTCAAATTAATGGTTTTCTTGTCAATTTGATGTGTTATACTCTGCAAAAAATTAATGTTTTTCTATTTTTTTTTAAATTATATACAAACCTTTGCCATTCCTGAATTCTCATCAAAAACAACATTAATTTTTCCATTATCCAAATTAAATTCTCCCGAAATTTTGCGTCTATCAAAATTATCAATCGATATTTCAAAATTCGTTGAAATTTTAGCCTTTTTGGTATTTGTTGATTTAACAATTCGATATGCTACAGTACTCATTGGCCCAAGTTTCGCAGAGAAACAAAGTTCGAATGTGTCTTTTTTGATTTTCAGAAGATTTGGAACATTTTCATCGAATTGAATAACTGGCGCAATTTGTTGGTTAGCCTGGAATATATATTTTTTTTTGAAAGGGAAGGAGTGGTGACGGAAAAATTACAATATCTTGATCTGCTTCGATTCCTGCGTCGAGAGAATCTACGTGGATACAAATAGGTTCACTTCGTTGACGAGAAAGAGTGTTGAAAATCACGACATTTCTGGAAAAATGGTTAATTTTACGGCATTTTTCATATATCCAAGTTAGGTCCTATGAAATTTTGAAACATTGAATAGAGCGTTCTGTGCGATTACAGAACCAATTATTATTATTTTTATTTTTTGAAAAACTCACTGTCCAATTGTGTAAACTCTCTTCTCCGGTAATACATTTTCATTAACTCTTGTCTCATCAACAATCATTTTATTCGTATTATCAATTCCAAGCAAAACAATAAAACTCTCCGATAAAACATCTTCACAATCATTCAATGCATCAATCATTTTCCTTCCATAATCTAATACCACATGATCTTTAGCAGTTCCAGTAACTCCGTCATGATGTTGGAATAATGCCAACGCTCTTCTTGCTCTTTGCAATTTCTCAAATATTGGTTTTTCCATCATTCCACCTTCTTCAATATTTGCAAGTGAAAATGCAATTTCAGCAGATCTTAAATAATGTTGAAGTACTCGATCTAATTGTTTATAAAATGGTCGAGATGTAAAATATCCACTCCAATAATGATCATCTCTATCAGCATATGTGAAAAAATCACCAGAAAGTGTTTCCAATTTCTTTCCATTTTCAATCAAACGTTTATCTAATTTTTCGAAATAATCTTTCAATGTTCCAAATTGTGCATGAACATTCCAATCTTTTTGCGAATTCATATATTCAAATAATTGCTTATAATTCGAATATTGTGAATCCCATTCAAAATCAATATCATATCTAAAATCATCTCCCAATGGTGCAAAAATCACATTATTTTTATAAAGTTGCGCTTTTTTTCGATATTGATCATATAACATTTTTGCTCTTTCAGCTACATTATTCGAATCGATTTCTCTTGGCGGAATTCCCCAATCACAACTTTTTCCACCTTTTGGAAGACGACGGAAATCAAATTGACAACAAATTGAAGGCTCAGGTCCACAAGTATGAGGGACATCATACGAATAAAATGGCATTATATGAGTTCGCAAATCTTCTCTCTGTGAAGACTTTCCCGATAATTGTCGCCAATAAAATTCAAGATTTTTCTTCAAAGCAAGTTCTCGTTTAACACTATAATGAACACGTTGAATAACTGCATTTGTAATATTTGAAGATGTTAAAAGATGTGGCATTGATGGAGAAAGACCAAATGGATCAATTGACCAATGTGATTTTGGAATTGCTGCTTTTCCTAAATGATTTTTAATCCATTCATGACCTTCGAATAATTCAACAATCATTGAATGATAATGTGCATTTGCTTCATCACTCATAACCCATCCACCAGTTACAATTTCGAATTTCCCATCTTCTAAATATTTTTTGACTTTCTCTCTAGTAGCTTCGTTTTGCTCTTTCCACCACATTTCAAAAAATGACATTTCCGCGTAGATAAACTTGAGTCCATCTTTGATTTCTAAATGTTTTGCCATTCCATCCAAAATAAATTTAGTCTGTTTTTCATAATATCCTTCAAATGTCTGAATCCATCCAGGATCACAGTGTGAATGTGGAATAATTACAATCTCAAGTCGATCTTCTTTTTTAACAGCTTCTTCGTCATATGTTATCTGAACAATCAATAATTTACTTAATTAGAAAAGACATTTCTCACCGGGAATCCTTGTTTCCAAACTCCACCATCAGGATTATCAAACTTCCAAACATCATAAAGATCTAACATTTGAAGAGAGCTATCAGGTTTGCTCAAATTAGCTCGTAATCCACAAGTATTCTTCAATGATGGCGTAGTTCTTTGATGTATTTGATTAATATGAGCAAGTCGATCTCCTCGAACAACAACTTCATCAGCAACATCAACTTCAGCAGCTTTATCTTCGACTTTCTCAACAGCAGATTGGCTTTTCAATTCTCGTTCTCTTTCGATTTTCACCGTTTTTATATCAGTTTCCAGTTGATCTATTTGTTTTTCATTGTTATTTGCAATATCTTCAAGTTTTTCGACTTTCTTTTTCAGCTGTTCAATGTACTCCTGAACTTTCAATTTATATTAATTTTAAAAATACTAACTCAAAAAATTACCTGTCTTCTCACAACAATATCGTTACCCGTATCAATTCCATTGTATAAATATAATGAAAATATTAGAAAAGCTGCTAGGCAAATCAGCAAATATCCATTTCGCCTTATCATTCCATGAACTCTGGAAAAAATAGGTATCGTCATTTTTGACACGGAATGATTACAAATTATAGTAAAAGATGGTGACAAAATGCACTTTTGATTTTTATAACATTGAAAATGCTTGATAACACGTGGAAATTCATGTTGCAAAGGTCAAACATATCACAGTGTCCACAAAACGACGTTTCTGCGTCTCTTTTCGAAAAATCTCTCGTTTCGGTAGAGCGCGTTTGCTCGTTTGTCTTTTTTCAATGGAAAAATCGAATTTTTTGCCGATTTTTCAACTTTTTCTTGTTTTTACTCATTGTCATTGTTGTTTTTGCAAATTTTAATGAACGATTTTGTATTCTATGAATATCAGAGAACATTTTAATGTATAGATCGTTTCATGAAGTGACGCCATAATGCCGTTCAAAAATTTTAAAGATTTTTGTTCGTTTTTCAGGTTTTTTTGGGTGTCACCAAAAAGTGAAGAATACTCATTTTTCGAACTTTTTGGTATACGAGGACCACATTTGGGATGAAATGGGACATATTTGGACCAATTGTAACGACGACAGATTTATTTTCATATGAATCGATGGATGTTACCAGTGGTGCTGTTGAACTGTTTCCTGATGCTTGTTTGGATATTAAATGATTCGAATATGATGGGAAAGAAGAAAATTAAGCTTTTCGTAGGTTTTTTGCTTCAGAAATTTTATAATAACGGTATTTATAACGGTATTATTGCAGGTTCACGCTGGTCATCGCTACTTTTGAACATTTACTGGTTCAAAAAATATGTAACTGCTCGTGATATTTGATTTTTGACAAAATCGTAATCGCATTGGATGTATCTGATCGTAATTTCGAATCAACCACACATTTTTTCAATGAGGAACATTGCGATAAACTCGCATTGGAGGATCTGGCTTTCCAACACCAACATCAGGAAATGTGTTATTCAGAGTACTAGAGGACAGTGAAAAACATCGAGAACACACATGAAAATCCACTTGACAATGTATATGTTGGAACTATGAAGAAAATAGCGGCCGTTGGGGCTGGTTGTAAATGTTTGATGGATCAAAAAATGATCAATTGAGAGGAACTCATATTTCAACAGTAACATCCTACTCCTCTTATTGCTAAATTCAAATTTTGGAGCCTGGTAGAGATTTGACGATATTTTTTCTGAAGTCGACAGGAAATGTTGAGTTTGAGTCGAAGAATGACGTTCCTTATTGGCCAAAATTATCGATTTGTGATATTTGGAGCTCAACAACTCAGCTAAGAAGTTCATTCGGATCCTGACAATCTTTTTGTTGTATATTTTCATATGGTCTTTCTGCTGATGTTAATTTTCAGCCGGGTTTTTAAAAAATTTTTTTTGTAAGACACAACTTTCTATTATTTATTGATTAATATTTATTTAGATAGTTTGTTTTTTGTTACATAAAACTTTATCATTTAAATTTTTCAATTTTTCACACTTCAATTCAGGTATTTCTTATTTTTTAATAAAAAAAACGCTCAAATAAACGTGTTTTGCTAATTGCATTTCTTTTTTTAGGTTCGAAACTTCTCATTCCTAGCATCAAATAAACTGGTATACTTTGATTCACGTAATTCCTGGCCTCTAGAAGTAAATTTACCAAAAATTTGGTGAAATTTCAGCTAAAATACTTTTTCAAAAAAACATAAGTTTTTCTTTCGATTTTAAAGCCTTACAAATTTCAAAAATGAATCGAAATGTTATTTCTCTGCCTTCCTTCCATCCTCCTCTACTCGCTCATATACCATTTACCCGTGAATTTCTCAAATTTTTCGATAATTTTCGAAAAAATTCAAAAAAATTGAAAAAAAAAATGAGAGAGTGTTGTTTGCTGTAGAGACGCAGACAACGAGAGAGCGCACACACCTCGCGTCGTCCTGTGGATATTGTGGCAAACAAGCAAAAAATATTCAATTTATTTCCAAAGGCACACAGATTTATTGCGAAATATCTTGTGTGGATTTCCAAATCCGTGTACTTCTCTCGGAATTCTTTTTATTTTTTTCAAAATTTTTCTTCGCAACCTGTTTTTTATGTTCTTGCTCGGCGTTAGTTGGCAAGATAAAAATCTTATCAATCAATTTACTCGCCCATACGTTTTGCACTCGTCTAGAAAAAACAGAACGATTAATTATTCCGAAAATCAAGTTTTTCGAAGAGAAAGTTATTTGTGACAATTTCAGAAAGTGAGATGGTTGCGTTCAAAGCACTACTTCTTGATATTGAGGGTACTATAACTAGTATTTCTTTCGTTAAGGTTAAATTGTCTCAAGTTTATGACTAACTTTATCGTTAATAATTTTCAGGATGAATTGTTTCCCTACGCTTTCGACAATGTTGACAAATACATAGAAGAACATTATGATGAACCAGCTCTTCAAATAGTTCTAGAAGATTTGAGACAACTAGCAAGAGAACAATCACAACACGATGCTTCAGTTGTGTAAGTTCACCCATTTTCTAACCACTCATGCATATTTGAATATTTCTAGCCGAGTTCGTGAACCGAAACAAAATTGCATTGATGACGTGGCAAAGAATGTAAGACATTGGATAAAACGAGATAAAAAGTTAACACCAATGAAAGCATTGCAAGGATTAATTTGGGAAGAAGCCTATAAAAGAGGAAAAGTCGAAGGACATTTATATCCCGATGTTCTTCCAGTCCTGAAAAAACTTCACGATGAAAACTTGCCAATTTATATTTATTCTTCGGGTTCAGTTCATGCCCAAAAGCTGTTATTTGGTTATTCGATAGAGGGAGATATCACAAATGTAAGTTTTAATTTGTCAAGTTTTCCGTTGACAACCAAAGTTTTCTAGATTCTTAGCGGCTACTTCGACACCAGAATTGGATTAAAAGGCTCATCCGAATCTTACACTGCAATCAGCCAAAAAATCAATATCGCGCCAAACGAGATTCTTTTCCTAACTGATGTTCCTGCTGAAGCTGAAGCTGCGAAAACCGCCGGACTTCAAACTTTCCTTGTTTCCCGACCTGGAAATGCCAACCTCAGCGATGAAAATCGAGTTGATTTCAAAGTTATCGAATCCCTTGATGAAATTTTGCAATAAATTAATTTTCCTATTGTTTTCTCTACGTTTGAAAGAATCTATTAATTGTCAGAAAAATCAACTTAAATTATTTCTTATTTATATTCCAAGATTTCGCAGAAAATTATCCATGTTCAATTTTCCAGTTATGATATGTTATCTCGATTGAATGTTTATAAGAATATCACGCGGCGAAATTCAAGCATCTTTCAAAGAGTCAAATCATTTCTAGTTCCCGTAAGTTGAAAGAAAAAAGTTTGACTTTCAATAAAAATACTAAATTCAGAATGAAACCGAGAATTTCGATGTTGAAGAAGTGAAAAGATGTCATAATTGGGATAAATTAGATGAAAAAGAATGGACATTGATTTATAGAGATATTGGTGAGTAAATTTCATCATTTTAGAAAGTACTAGTTTAGTGGGATTTAGTTGATACGTACCTAAAATCTATCGGAGTCGAGTTATAAAAATCTTACGTTTGGAAAATAAATTAGAAATTACGTATCAGTTCCCACAAGCCAAAAAAATCAAAATGAAGCTCCAATGCCACTTTTTTAAAGAAAATATTTTTTATTGAACTACTTAGGTCACGCTCACGTATTTTATTGATTCACAAATTTTTCCCGGCCTTTTTAAAAATTTAAAAGTTTTCAAAATCAAAATAGCTCTCTTTATGAATATATTTTTACAAAATGTTATTCATAAAATTTTCCTACAGGAGCATCCCGAACAAATGTAATGACTGGTCTATTTTTGCCATGTTTCATTGCCGGAAGTGCCATTTTCCTATATGATATTCAAAAGAATGAGGCAAATAATCGATTTGATTTTGTTCAAAGAATAGTGAATGATGCTGAAGAACTGGGAAATCTTATTTTTGTTCCAACAATTGCTTTATCTTTAGTTATTGCATTATTAGTTCGAGTACAACAATTACGTGTAATGAGGATTTATCAGAATCGGAAAAATGTTGAAGATTTTATTGCGATTCGATCAAAATATATTGTTAGACAGCAAAAGGTAATTTTTGAAAATGGTGTATTGTAGAAAATTGGAAATGTTTAGTTTTTGTTCAATCGAGATTCTTCGAGTGCTTTCTATTTTGCTGAAGAACAAAGTGATGGTCGAAGAGTTGCTTTGAATTTTCTCTTTGGAAATATTCAGATTGGAAATCAGCGACAAATGATTATGGATGATATGTTCAGAGCGAATAATTATCGAAGTTTCATGCTGAATGAGACAAGTGTTCCACCCAGGTTATAGATTTTTATTTTTTAATTGCATAATTATTGAAATTTTGGAGAAAGTATTTAGTTTTAATTCTAGTCGAATTCAAACCAAAGTATCCTAGGTAAAAATTACAATTTGGATAATTTTATTTTCAAAAAACTTTAGAAAAACACACATTTTAAATATACAAATTTTATTGATTGATTTAATTTACAGAAAAAGTTTGCAAAAATTATTAGAATAAAAAGAATTTCAAATTAATTTGAAGTCGAACTCGAAGTTGAAGAAGATGGTGAAATAGGAGTCGAAGTTCGTGGATATTCCTCGATTTCGAAATCATTTTGTCGGTCGATTAATTGTTGACGAGCACGTTGAATATGATTTTTATAAGATCTCAGATAATATCGGAATTCAGCGATTTCATAATCGTCGCTGGAAAAGTTCGCTGGACATAAATATGGCCGATTTCTTGGAAGTGGAATTGCATGTGGTTTTTGAAGTGGCATTGAAATTGTCTTTGGCTTGAGCATTTGATCTGAGCTAATGATTTTCATACTAGAAAATGCATCATTGATATCGCAATCAAAGTTAATTTTTCTTCGAGCAACTCGATTTTCTTTCAGTGGAACATTATTCCAAGATGTTGGTTGAACATTCGAAGTACTTGGATTTGACATTGTTTTGATTCTGAAAGTAGAAATGTTTATTTTCGAGAAAGTTCCGAAAACAATTACGAATAGGAAAGTTTGGTGAATAAGACATTTCAGCTCCCTCTTTTATACCAAATTTCCGCCTAGGTTCACCATTTTAGCCACGCCCCTTTTTTCTATCATTTGATTGGATAAACACGTGGGAAAGTGTGTGAGGTGTTAGAAATAACCGACAAAAACGGAAACAGATGTTGTTTTTGTTTATGATAGGAGTTTTGGGAAAAAATTTGCCGATTTTCCGATCTTTTTTCACACCTTGGTGATAAAGTATGTTAGATCTGTAATACAACCGATCGAAAAACATCTGTTTGCGATTTCCGGGAAAATGATTTTGGGAAGAATAAGAATCTGAATTATTCGAAAACTGATTGATTTATTCATAAATAATAATCAGATGCAATAATCAATGCAAAAAGACTTAGAAACGGAATTCCGAGGGTGAGATAAAATCGTAATTGAACTGTTGATTCGATTTTTTTGATTGGCGATTTATAACAAACTCGACGTCTATCCGAAACATTCAAGCAAATGTCTCTCTTTCTCCTTTGCAATCCGAACTTGTTCGACAATTCCATTGAGATGATTGAATTCGTTGTTTTTCATAATCCAACAATCCAATCGTATAGATTTTTCGAGTTTCAGAATCACACCATTTATAAACATATTTTAATGGAAGTGGTTGAAGAGGATCACACATCATGTTAGATTCATATGGAAAATTGCCAATTTCGAATTGATCTTGTGCCACTCTTTTCACTGAAAAGCCGTTCAATTTATTGATTTAATTCTGAAATAAGTAGATCAAGATAACTTACAATTCGGACAACATTTTCCAGCCCAACAAATTCCAGGTTTTGTTCTTTTTACTCCCCAAATATTGAAATCACAAATATGTTTGTTATCCATGTTACCAAAAGTGCAATTTGGTTCTTGTTGAAATGGAGTAACACCATCCGGACAATAATGCGCTTCACGAAGAATATTTTTGTCTTCTGAAAAATTAGAATAAAAAACTTATTCCTTTGACAAGAGTGTTTTTTGTTATCTCAAAAGTTAGGGCATTTTTTGAGTAGTAAAAGCCCCAAGGGATTTCTTTCCGAAAAGCCTGAAAGTATCGGAAAACATTATTCCATGAAGGTTATCTGAATTCAATCAGAATCATCGGATGCCTACCTTTACAACAAACTGTTTCATCAATATCACACCAAGTACCCTTTGGACAATCTGATTCATCATGACATATTTGCCCAGCTTTTCTTGTTGAAACTCCGATTGTACACCTCTCTCCCAATTCGCAAAATCCTTTCCTTCTCTCATCATTCATCACAAAACTATTCTTATTACATGTCGATTTTTCACGATAACATTCTTCTGATTTATCACATACTTTCAAATCACCAAAAATCCTTGCATTTTCTGTTGGATAAGCCATACAAAATCTCCCTTCTTCGCCTTGATATTTTTGATCATTTCCGAGATGATAGATTTCGCTACAATAATGATCACGCGGACAATCTTTAGTTAATCTACATTTTAAAGAGAAATTCGAGCTGAGATTTGTGTATGGCGGATTTTCGATATGAGTTTTTGTAAGAGTACTGTTCTCAAAGTTTTTGTTCATATTTGTATGGAGAAGATAAGGAAGAGGCGGAGAACACAGCGAATCTGAAAATGATATTAATCATTGTGGCAAATATTTTTTAGACATACTTTTCGGCAAATTGAATTCTTCACATTCAAAGCTTGACCCATTTAGTAATTCATATTTACATCCAGCCATCATACCAAATGGACAATTAGTTTCTTTAAAACAAACAATTTTTAAAGTATTTCCTAGACAAAATTTAAACAACTTACCACAAAAAAATGTCTGCTTTTTATATCTGAATAAAGTCAACATTTTAAAATTTTTCTTATATTCATCAACACGATCCTTCGAAAAACTCAAATTATATTGAGAAAGATGTTCTTCACAATCTATAAAAAATCTCTAAAAATATCATTTTCTATATACTATTTACTCACTTTGTTTCGAAATTCCGATACGGTAATCATCCAAATGATAGTTGACAGTGATTTGCGAATATGTTAGGTAGAATAAATTTATGAAAATAAATATTTGAAATAGTTTCATTTTGAACTAAAATAAGAATAAGCACTAGTTTCATGGAAAAACTGGCCTTTGAAAAAAATACCACGTGAATTAAATCAGGTCAAATAAAAAATAAAAATAATTAAAGTTGATAGACGAATTTTAAACATTTTGTTTTTATTGGCAGGTTTTCGAAATTTCCAGAATGTTTTTTTTTCGGCTATAGTAGTCTTTAAAAATTCAAAGTCTGAAAAGCTCGATTTCCAAAAAAGTTATAGATTTTCCTACCGTACCTTCAAATTAAAACTAATGTTTTTTTTCTGTCACGACATTCTGAAGATCTCAAAAAATTCAAATTTATAGAAAAATTGAAATATTTTATTGAACAAATGAAGAAATCGTAATTTTGTAAAAAAAAAGTTCAATAAAGTAAAATAAATGAGATTCAGAAATAATATTCAGCCGCAATTGCCAATCCAATAATAACCGCAATCGGAACTAGAAATCGGAGATAAAATCGAAAACGAATTTGATTCTGAGTTCGATTAATCGGTGATTTATAGCAAACTCTTCGTTTTTTCGAAATATTCAAACAAATATCATTTTTTCCTTTACAATCCGCTTTTGTTTTACAATTCCATCGAGTTGTTCGAAGTTTCACATTGAAGTCATCCAAAACTCCAACTGTGAATATTTTTTTAGTCGTCGAATCACACCATTTATAAACATATTTCAATGGAAGTGGTTGAAGAGGATCACACATCATGTTAGATTCATACGAATAATCACCAATTTCATATTTATCCCGATCTCCTTTTTTTCACTAGAAGAAATTGGTTTCAAAAACACCAAAAAAAGTGAATTCTAGATATGACAACTAAATGAACCTAATTTCACAAATAGCACAGTTCCATCAAGAAGTAAAAAACTCACAATTTGGACAGCATCTTCCCGACCAACAAATTCCCTCTTTTGCTCTCAATCTTCCATCAACTGTTTTCAGACATCGGTTAACTTCATTAACCTTACTACAATTCGGTTCTTGTTGAATTGGTGTCACACCATCTGGACAATAATGGAGCTCTGTTATTTCTGTTGGGTCTTCTGAAAACAGAAACATTAGAAGTTTCAAGTTAGCATTCCAACGATTTTTTGATTAAAAATTTATTTCCCGAGTTCCTGAAAATCGGGAAAATTTCTAGTGAAAAATAGGCAGTTCCTCGATCATTCCTTGTGAGAAAAATTCTAGGAAAATATATTCCTGATCCGAATTTCAAATCGAAATATTTTTCAAAAATATTCTTTTTTTTAAATTTTTTAAATACAATTTTCCGTTTTCCAACCAACCTGAACAACAAACTTTCTTATCAAGATCACACCAAGCATTTCCAGGGCATCGTTGTCCGCTTCCACAAATTATGCCACCAAAGGGTTTTCCAATTACACAAATTTTTTTGTGCTCACAAAATCCTTTCTGCAATGGATCATTCATGATCAAATTCTTCAAATTACATGTCCCTCTATTTTCACAGTCTCCATCTTTTGCACACGTCTTCATTTTTCCAAAAAGTTGTGCCCCTTTTGTTGGATCTGAACAAAAAAAACTGATAAAATTTGAAAAAAATTAGCATCTAATTAGACGCCTAAACCCTGAACATATGTCACTGAAGTTTATCTCACAAACACTCACATTCAACACAAAATGACACATTTGGATATTTCTGAGCCATTCCCATGTGATAAATTTCACTACAATACAAATCTGACGGACATTTTTTTCCATCATTACATTCGATTCCATAATCTGAACCCACTGCTTTGAATGGTGGATTTTCAATTCGATGTTTACCAATTGTACTTCTTTCAAAATTCAAATAATAATTATTGTATGTCAAATATGGGAGTGGAGGAGAACATAATTTTGATTTAACTGAAAACATTGATTTTTTGTTGATAACTTGAGATGTTTATACCACCGAGAAAATGATCGTCGCATTCAAAACTCATTGTGCAATCTGTCGAATTGAAATCACATCCAGCCATCATATTAAAAGGACAATTAGTTTCTTAAAATATACATGTATTCGGAATAGAAAAATTGAGATCTAAACTAAACTTTTCAATTCGTTCTGTTCAGGACAAATTGACAGTTTTTGCTCACGAAAAAAAGAAAACCAAAACTCAATGTTTGAAATGACAGCTCAACTCACCGCAATAAAATTTATTTCCATCTTTGTCTCTGAATAATGTTAACAATTCCGGTGTATTTATATATTCTTCCTTCTTTCCAATTATCATTCTTCAATCCATATTTTGACCCTGTTTCTTTTTCAGAACACACTGAAAAATTGTTTGATTTTTGAATTATCAAATTCTTCCTTCCTCACTTTTCAATTTGTCATCTGCTAGCAAAGACTTATTAAGAGCACACTGTCCATGAACATGTTGAACGAAATTTAAAAAGAGACAAATCCATAAAATTCGCATTTCCAAAATGATTGTTTTTATTTAATTTTTTTGCGATAAATGTCAGTTTGCCACGTAACACGTTTGAAATATTTATTTAATTCAACAAGGTTGGAAATTTCATCAATTTTTTGAAGTTAAAAGCAAAGCGAGAGAGAGAGAGATCATAGAAATTCCCGTAGAAAAGCGAGAGAAAAATAATGCAAGAAGATATTTAATTAATTAGATCAAAGATACTGTATTCTACTGAACAGCACATTCAAAACATTCACATTTTGTTGCACTTGGTATTCGAATTCGTCGATTTCCAGATGGACAAATTAATTCGGTCTCAACTAAAACGTGTTCAACCATTCGACAACAACTCGCATGAATACTTGTCTCATGTTTCAACGGATCCCACCACGTTTGACTTCTACAGTAACCACTGCATTTATTGATATGAAGAATTAGTAGATCACAACCTTCTTCATCGATTATTTCATCAGCTCCTAAAAAATGCTTTTGTTGGTCACAATCTTCTCAAAAAAATTGGTCATGATCTCTAACGAAACCACGATAAAAAATAAATAAAAATAAAAACGTACCAACAGTTTTACACACAGGTTTTAATAGTTTTCCGGCTTCGATCGGCGGTGGAACAAACAAAATTGTAAATATTGAAGTCCAAAATAGAATCGAGGATATCCTCAAGAAAAGTAGATTATCAAGAATTGTACTGTTTGTTGTAGTGATGCTTCGCATCTGAAAAAAACATCTATTTTTTGTTATGAAATTTTTGGATGCGGGTATAAATAGAATGAAATTATCAGAATACTTTTTAAAAAGAGAAAATGAAATGAAATGATAAGCCTAAGTCGTTCTGAGAAGATTAACAATGTCCGGGTTACTATTTAGAAGATCAATTTGATAAATATGAGAAAAGGTGTCGAGAAAAAATACTGTACAGGAGGAGAGGGGTGTTTCAGCAAAAAGGTTATTTTTGAACATCAATGTCGTAACCTAGACCTGAGCCCAAACCAGAGTGGATAGAGCCAACTTTTAGAAAGCCTAAAAACCTTTGTTAATCCTGAGCCGAGCCTCTTTGGTGCGAGTGTTACCCGCTTCGGCATAAAATTACGGAAAATGATTTTGAATCGTTCCGATCCCAATATTATGTTCAGCTACGGTTGCTCGAAAAATATTTAATTCAAAAACAGGGATTATTGTGAAGGTCTCCCCTTCCTTAAAATAAGAGCTTCTTGTACGTTAGTGATTTTTTTAAATAGAAATTACTCAAAACAAACATTGCAGAAGCTGTCGCCAAAAAAAAACTGAAGTCGTTTGAGATCTCATCAAAAAAAGGGTTTCAAATTTCGGTGGGCGGAACTGTTCATGAGAAAACAACATGTATTTTTAGAAGAAGAAGAAGAAGGAATTTCAAAAATTTGCATTCTTTAGCTACTGAACTTTTTATCAACAACTACAAATACCGTACTAATTAATTGCGGTGAAAAATCAACGAAAATTTTTTCGGTCGCTCACATCATTGTCATCATTTGTTATCACAGAGTAAAAGTGTGCCAAATTTTACAAGAAATTTTATTGGATTATTTTTTTGCACGGGAAAAAGGGTGTGGTTTTATTATGGCTAGAAAGAGTGTGAACAACAATTTTGTCAATTGAGTAGAATACAGTGTAAATAAAATTAGTTTGAAAATTATTTTTAGATTGATAGTGTTATTTTTAGCAAAAGGAGAAGAAGAAGAAGACAAGAGGCTTATCGATGACTAACAAATTTCAAAAAATAGTAAAAAGTTTTATCTCTAGACTGGACTTGAGAACTTTTAATTGGAATCTGAACTTAATCTGAAAGAATTTATCAAAAAAATATCAAAAATTCTCCATGTGAACTTTCATCAATCAACAAAAAATAATAAAAAATGAAATTCCCAAATTTCTCGAATTTCTTCTGTCTGACCTCTCTATCAAAAACAAAAACAATGACGAGAAAAGTCAAATTTTTGCCACATTTTTTTTGCCAAAAATACATTTTTAAACACCAATTTTGAAAGGAAATGGATGGCACTTAAAATGGGCTCGTCATCAGCTTTTCGAGGAGGATTTCTTTTTTTCATTGGTGCATTTTTTTGGAAGAAATTGGATATGACGAAGGACGAAGGAGGAGAAAACGCGCTTGAGAAAATAAAGAATCTGGAACATGGGAAGATTTTTTGCGGTTTCAAAAATTATACAGATGTTGCGAAAAGCATGGGAAACAATTTGAGTTTTTGAAAGCCACAATAAATATTAAAGTTAGATTTCTGAAACACTGGAAATGTTTGAACAGAAAAAAGTCAAATTATTCACATTGAATTTCAGAGTGGAATTACAAATCAATAAACTAAAATTGGAAAATCATTACTTCATCTGAAATTTTTTAGAAAGTGAAATGATTATAAAAATTATTTCCTATTTTCTGAACTGAATTTTCTAGTTCAAAATTGATTACAAAAATAAGTTCAAACGTTATATTTAATATAAATTACTGAAAAACTACATGAGAATTTTATGTTTCTATCTAAAATTTTCAGACACTCTTCAAAAATAGGAATATTCGAATTCTATGAAAACTAAGGTATAACTGATCAAAAACTACTAATAAAAAAACAAAAAATTATATCGAGACAAAAAGACAAAATTGTTACTAATTATAACTCTTTTGATCTATCAAATAAGCAAATTTCGGCTCAAAATCAAGGTCTCAAGAGAATCAAATTAATGATAAAAAACCTCCTCCTATAAATAGCAAGAAAAAATACTTTGTGATTTTATCACCAATTTTTTCGCTAATGTGTACAATGAAAATGTGTGGGTGCTTCTTTTTCTTATCTCATTTGATGTGAGGAAAAAAACTAAAATTCAAGAAATTCGAGAAAAATAATATGAATGAGATGAGATGAAATTATTATAAATTTAAATTTGAATTTTTATTTTTATAAAAAATAAATACGATTATGTGTATACGAATACGTAATTTTCTGACCAACAAAAACAAAGAAAATATATAGAGAGAGTTAGAGGAAATTGAAGTTTTATGAGTTTTGTTCAAATATGAACATTTTATGGTTTTTTAATTTTTTTGCAGAATTGTCTAAAATTGAAAACTCTGGAAGAAATATATATATATAATTATATTTTTGAATGTTTGGTATTTTTTTTTTGAAAAAAATGTTTTTTAGTTATACTACAGTTTTCGAAAATCATGTGAAATTATGTTATTTTATAACTCTATTCCTGGACACAGAAAAAAGTGTTTTTTCTATAAAAGAATGTGCCACGTGTCACCATTTACGTGAATTTAAAATTTTCAAAAAAAATTTGAATATTGTAAAATAAGCTTCAAGACCCGCAATATTTTTTTTGGAAATTTGTTGTGCGCCTTTAAAGTGTGTACGGTTTGGCAGCGCGGGAGTTTTTCATTTTTTTTTTGTTGAAATGTTTTCAAAATTCTCCACTCGCCACTTCATTCATTTCACTCGATTTCAACTCGAAAGATTTCGCGATGTCATCTGAAAATGAAGCCGGAACTCAACAAATTACCATGGACAAAACATCAGGAAGTGTTTATGCTGTTGTTGGCGATGATTTCGTGGCAAATGTCTTCGATATTGAGGGTGAACAATTCTTGGATGGTGGAGTCGACGCGCAAAGCTTGTCGTTTTTGAAACATTTCAAAAATTCGAAATGGATTTTTCATCAGTGCACCAACTGCGTTGAATTTGACAAGTGCTGTTGAATTGAACAATGTTCCGATGATAACAAATCTCAGGAGCGGACAATTGAAAACATTGGCACCGGGTGCAAATATACACGGAGTTCGCACACCATTGTTCAACGCAAAATACGAGCCATATGTGAATCTATAAGGTAAGTAGTTCGAAAATTCTGTCTAATAATTTTGTATTCTTTATAGACACTGCTCAAAGGCGAGTTATCTTTGTATATTCTTGCTGGTGATGAAAGAGATGCTGAGAAACTGGGACGAGCTGCAGGAAACGAAGAAGAACTAAAAAGAGTTTCTGCTGAACATGGAAGTGTTGCTATTTTGGTTTGGAAACCTATCGCAAATTCAAAACCAATCCTTCGCTCACTTCTGTCTGGAACATGCTCTTTTGATCGAATTCAAAAAGCATTGGATCGCGCAGCCAAATTCTTGCCATTCCTCAATGGGCCACTTGTGAAAACTGGGGAAAGACCATTATCGGCGCCATCAAGTATTCCATCTCGACCGAGTTCGAAGCAACTTTCTCGACCAGCAACTCGTCCACCAAATGGCGCTTCTCCTTCTTCAACAAGACCAGCACCACCAAGAGCAGCACCACCAAGAGCAGCAAGACCTGTTCAAGCAGTTGAACCGACGAGAGGCTCGTCGAGAGCTGCTGCTGTTGTTGTTCAACGTGCAAGAGCAATAGTTGCACCAACAAGACATGCAGCTCCTACAAGACATGCTGTAGTTCCAACGAGACCACCAGTGGTTCCGACAAGACCTATCCGACCAACTGTGACCAGAATCGAACCAAGAACTCGTCCAGCTACAACAAATGCTCGCCCATCGACTAGAGTCGTAACTAGACCTTTGAATAATGCGGCCAGGTTTGTTGTATTCAATGTTGTCTTGAAATTCTGTATTTTTTTAGCAGAAGACCAGCAACTTCGACTGCTGCAGCTACACGAGAACGACCTGCGGCTACTATCACGGCTGTAGTTCCAACCGTTGTTGCTCCGCCAGTTGTTGTCACTTCCACAGCCGACAATTCGGTAATAATTGTTGATGAAATCAGAAATAATTTGGAAATTGTTGTGATTCCACCGACTCCAGAACCAGCAGCAATTGCTCATGAAGAAGAACCACAAACTGATGAAGAGCCACAACATGAGCAACCACGACGACAACAAGAATCACCAGTTCAGGAGGAGCAACAAGTTCAAGATGAACTTCAACAAAGAGATCAAGATATGGAGAACGTGTCAACTTCGGAAAATGAATCATCATTCACCGCGTCGGAGACAAAAAATCAATCATTGATTGATATCGGAGAAGTTCAAGGAAGTGCATGTTCAGAACCAGCTCCTAAAGTTACTGTTGAATGTTTGGCATCAGACGATTCGACTTTTGCATCGGAAACTAGTAATGCTCAAGATCAAAACATCTCCAATAATTCGGCGGTTATTTTGGATTTTGCTGAACCATCGGCGCTAGTGGTTCCACCAAAAGAAGATCGAGTTGTTCCGCAACTTGGAGATACTACCGATTTGGCTAATAATCTTGGTGATATTCCATCGGTGAGTTTAATTAATTATATAAGTTTATTTTTCAAAATGTGATATTTTCAGGATTCTATATTGCCATTCATCAATGCAATTTCTGGAATGATTGCTGCTGGTAAGCTAAATTTTGGGTTGATTTTAACTTTCTTCAAAAATAAAAAAAATTGTTTAAAATATTTTGCTTTTAAAATTCCCACGTCACCAGAATTAGGCGGGGAAATTCTAATGAAAATTCTGAAAACCATTGCAAGCAGTCTTATCCGAAATAAACTTTTCAGAGACCAATTCAATCCCAGTTCAATCAAATGGTACTTCGGTCAGCGAAAATCCGATAGTTCAAAATGGAAATCACAAAACATCGAAACATGAATTGATGCAAGAAAGATCAACAATTCATTCGGTTGGCAACAAAAGCGAACCAGAATATGAAAAATCGGATTCAATGATTGATGGAATTTTGGATGCATGTGCCACCGAATCGGATGAAATCGATCAGCAACGACAACAACAACCAATCAATCTTATTGAGCCGGAGCCATTGGAAATGGTTAAAGAAGAAGCGGTCATTTATAAAGGACCAAAAGTTGCGAGACCGTATTATTTCGATTTCGTCAGTTTGCCAAGAAATGATAAATTGGAAACAACAATTGGAAAATTGGAAATGCGAGAATTTGTGGAGAAAATTCGAGCGAGACATTATATTCTTGCTAGCAAGAATATTGATGAAAATGTTCTCAATTCAATTCACTATGCATTCTCGATTTGGGATAATTCCAGTGAGTTTCAATTTTGTTTTGACTTTATTTGGACTCGTAGTCGATGTCCAAATTTATGCTTAACTATACGTTTTACTTGATTTTCTTCAGATTTGAAATGTTCAATCCATCCAACCCACCACAATTCCGCCATTGCTCAATTCAAAGCAAAACATGATGACGAATCGGCAAATTTCCAAGTTAGTTTGCCAATTGACAATTCGATTCTTCGCGATGAAACCGGTGAAGAGTACAAGGTTGCTCGGATCGCTCTGTACGACGAATCCGGTTAATTTTTTTCAATTTATTCATATTTTCATGTAAATAGTATTTATTGATCCCCGCGAACCCTATTGTCAAATACATTGCCCCTCTTCTCTCCCCATACTAAAATTTTTTCGAAATTCTGTCTAATAAAAGCTCACAACACTGCTAGAAATAGTTTTTCTATTCCCGACGAGAAACATTTATTTTGTTCATAAGTATACTTACTAATAGAAATTATCTAATAAGTGAGCCAATATTCCTCGTTTTTTCTTTGCCAATGCACCAGGTGTGAAGTGATTAGTTCGAATGGGTTGAAATCGATTTCGCCGGTTATACACATGAATAAATTCTGGATTTTGAACAGACAAACAGTGAATTGGTTGAGCAACACTGATTGGTGGCTGAGCTACACTCACTGTTCGACGTTCCGAAACCATTTTTTGTTTGTTAACATCCGCCAAAGCCAGAGATCGAATTGTATTCGACAAAATTCGATCTGATGGCTTGAAATGTTCATCATCGCGTGATGTCATAATAATGAGGTCGTTGAATCTATCTAGATTAATCCTTAAAATTCTCATTATTTATTATTTATTGTTGTGTCTCTAAAAAACTTACGGTTCCGGAGTTTCCTTGATAAGTGTGATGCGTTTTTCGATCAAAGCTTTCAATGATTCTGATATTGGATAAGTGGTGTTAATTGGTGGTTTTTCATCTTTCAAAGCCCAAAATGGAACACCTTTGATGAACAAATTTCCATTATTTTCGTTGTTGATGACAGCTAATGTTGCATCATTTGGATCTTTTTCAACATCGTATTCATCGGGAACATCTAATTGCTTTGTGTCTTCGGTAATCCTGAAATATCAGGATAAATTTTGGAATAAGAGCTTAATTGTAAGAGTTCTGAATAGTATCAGAATAACCATTTTTGTAGAAATGCTCATTCTTTGCGTTAAACTTCATATAACCCAGATAAACCTTACACTTTTCTCGCTCTCACTTTTGATTTGGCCTTCTTGATATAAAATGATTTAATCACGGCCTCATTCGATTTTCTCAATCCCGGTTTGATTTTCCGATTCGACAATTTTCCTTTTCGATTTGTCTTCGAATTTCCTTGCATTATTGTTCTGCCACTGTTTTTGTTCTGGCCATTTCCCGCTTTTCTTTTGCTGTCCTCTTTCGGCTTCGCCCTTCGATTCGCCTCATTCGCATCTTCATCCGATGTTACCGTACTTTTTTCAATTTTTTTGATATTATGGTATTTTGAAACACTTGGCGCCTTCTTTTCTTTCTTATTCTTCGCTTCTTCCTCCATAGTTATTCAATAAAAAATGATCGATTTTGGTTTTCTCTCGGTATTTATAGATTTTATGGACGTGAATTTTGTTACGTGGAATTCGTGGATTGCAAATGCCACGCAAATATTTTCATTTATTTATTTTTCATTTTGATTTGTTTTAAATAAGGTCTGGGTTTCTGACAATATTGTTCCACATATAGAATTAACGCAAGTTGAATATTATAAAAATCAATGCGAAAAACCTATAATCATATTTTTTGGTGTTCGGTGAAACGTTTTTGAGGTTGTTCTATTTGCTATATCTATTCTCGTGAATTTGCAATTGTTTGCCGCAAAGATTTTGAAATTTGGTTAAGTATGAAGGGTTTTAGCATTTTTTGTGAAAAAACGAAAAATAGTTTTGAGGTTGGCAAAAAATTCACAAACCGTCGTGTTGTCTGGCGTTCTCTCTTACGAGTTTCTATCTCTCATTTTCTCTCCTTCTCTCTCCTCGTCTCTTCGAGACGCAACACTCTCTAATTTGTTTTTTCAATTCTATTTTTTTTCGTGAAATCAGGAATATTCACGATTTTAATCGAGAACATCATATTTATTACATTTATTGACTATTGTCTTCAAATCATAATCTTTTTTGATCAACTTTTTTCCGGTAAAAAATTTGTAAAACTGGAAAATTTTCCAGTTTTACAAATCCTTCTTTTTCGAGCCAAAATTCATGATTTCCGTCTGAAATTGCGATTATTTTATTTGTTTTTCTTCGAGAGTTTCAATTATTAATCTGATATAATGAAAACCCTCTTTTTAGTTGACTTCCAAATTTAATGTCCAAGAAAATTGAACTTTTTTTCTCATTCTTTGTTAGAATTTCGTGGTCATGAATAAATAAGTAAAATGTATCATTATGTGTCCTTTGTTCACTCTAAAATTCAGTTCTCTTCTTTCCTAATGAAAAATATCCCCAAAGCTCAATTTCTTCTCAATAATTCTATTCAAAAATACAAAAATCCAAACTAATCTTGTTGTCTCGTGCCGACACTTGTTCTACTTATCCCATTTTTAAACAAGTCTATTTTAGCGCAAATAAGATTACCTTCTTCTTATTTCTTGAGTACTGTATTTGTCTCCCAATAAACATCTGTTTTCATTCCTTTTGTTCTTGTTAAATCCCCGACTTTTCTCCATTTTATAATATATTGTTTTAAATAATTCGGATTAAAAACAACACGTGGATTGTGCACCTGACAAGCTCATTGAGCTGGCTAATTTCTATTATACTTTCGTTTTTGGCGGACTCTATATTGTTTTTATTTGGTGCAAAATTTTGGTGGTGACGTGTTTGGTGAAGCGATTAAAGGTGGAGTCCGAGCAAAAATTAAGTTGTGCTCATTTGAAAGAGCATGTTCTAATTAGTACAATCCTCGAAGGATTTTTTTCTGGAAGCTTCTCAAACATTGGTTAAAAAATTACAAAGTTCGAAAAAACAGTGAAACACCGTGTAAAATGGCTTGAAAGTCCATATCTCCAACCGTTTGGAGCTGTGTTTCTCTAATGTTAGAGAAGCTTTCAGAAAAAATCCTTCAAGGATTTTACTAATTGCAACATGCTCTTTCAAATTAGCAAAACTTATTTTTTGCTCGGACTCCACCTTTAATTATGGGATTCAAGTGTTTATTGGTAGAAAATATATATGTAGACATTTATGAATTTTTCATTTGGTGTCAGATACACGATATTCGAATTTTATTAATACAATGAAGATTAATGGAAGATTTTGTTGAATTGAAAAAAGGAAACTGTTGTATTGAATTTTCAGAAGCTCGAAACCTTCTTGGGAAGTGTTTTCAGTTGAGCACTTTGATAAAAGTTCAAAAATTCTAGAAGCGTTCCTCACAGTCTGGAATTTACGAGCAAAATCGAAAGATATTATAAACTTTCTAAAATTTTGACCTTGACTTAGATGGGATGAATTTCGCACAGTCTCATTTATTTTCAGAATTTTTCCAGCAGACTTAGATCTACTTGGAAAATTGTTGTCGGAAAACATTATTATGTACTCAAGAAAATTCTGACCTGAAAATTCTATCAACCCTTTTCTATTTCCCTCACAACATATTTTGACTCGTCTCACATTTCATTCAAATTGCAACCAGCTGATGAGTTGGTGTGTCTTCTTCATCTCAATGTCAATTGTTTTGACCGAAAAACGCGAACGCGTAAATTAATTTTGATGGTCTTCCTACTTCTCTTTTCTCGTTCATCGCCAATGTTTCTTTGATGTTTTATTGTCTTTTGTGACAGGTGTTTCGGGAAAAGAAAAAGCAATGTGTTGAACACAAAAAAAGATAGAGAGGTCCGTTCATGTTTTTGTGTGTTTTTTATTGCACAATTCAAGGTAACAGATGTGAAATTAGAAAGTAAAAAGGATTTGATGAGTAATTAAAAGGTGCCCTTTTGACCTTTCCTTTTCCGCATTTTGAGTGAAGCTTATGACAGTTTTATTGTCTTGTCAAGTTTGGATTTTAGAGGATTTTTAAAAAGGTTTCGAAAATTTGATCTAGTTTTGGTATGAATGTGAAAGATGCGGGAGTTTATAGATTGCAGAATTTTTATTTCATAAATAGTTTTTGAAAATCGGAATAAAAATTAAATATTCGTGAACATCTTTTCAGAATGAACCCTAACTTTCTATATTTTTTGGAATCAACCAATTCTGGAATTTTGGAATAAAGTTTTCAGAATTTTTATCATTCCACAAGAGAACTCCTTGTTCTCAAATTCACCAAAATGCTTTGTCCTAATTTTCCAAAAATCCACAAATTCCAAATTTCCTCATCTCAAGTTTCACTTATTCTCTTTTCCTCCACAGGTGTACTTATTCTTCTTCTCATTTTCAAAATATGTTTGCTCAACAAGGATTTTCGCGAAAAATTAACAAATTTCGTCTTGTTTACACTATTCTGCCATGCATGTTCCACTTGTGAGAAACTTTTTTCGATCCGGCAAATTTTTAGAACTGGGATTTTTCTGTGATGAAGTTTATAATTCAATAAACAAATATAGGATAAAAATGGACTCTTCTCAAACTTTTAATAATTTTTGAAACCCGTTCTTTTCATTCTACATGGAATCACTAATGATGCGCGAGAGCAAGCAAATTTCATCAATCTAACAGATGGTGTGTTCTACACAAAATAAAATTAGGTTAGTTCTTCTTCTTCTCCCAATAGACACCTCCTTAATTTTCCTTGTGACTTTTGCAATCCCCTTATTTTTTGAAATTCCAAAAAAAACAGACACAGAATCCACAACGATTCCAATATATAATTATTTTCTGCTGCTGTATTGTGTCAATTGTTTTCAATGTCAAACCAGGTGTCTCTATATAATCACATATTTTTGGCACCTTTTTGTTTTGTTCTCCAGAAGAATGAACTTGTCGAATAATCATAGGGTTTAACTTTTTCCCAACCATATGCCCTACAGTAATCCCTCACTGTTTTTATAAATTTTCTTTCACTAATTTTTGTTAGTGAAAGTGTCAAGTGGATGTGTCGGGTCGAATTGCAAACCTCTTTTCATTTTTCCTTTCATCTACTAATTTTCCACCACTTCTTACTTATTTTGTATTTATTTGTAGTTATTATTTAATTTGGAATAACTGGATATATGAGTAGATACAGTTAGAGGGAAAATATATTGATACTTGAAGAGAAAGTTGATCTGAAACTAACAATTTTTGAAAATGAAAATAGTGAATGTTATGTTTTCACGTTTCAGACAATATTTCATTTTAATATCCCAGAATTTTTGAAGAATTTTTATCAGATTCCAAAATAACTTGTTAAAATTTGTGTGTTTTTGGGGCTTCAAAACCCACGTGAGAAAAATATGTTTCTTCTAAATTCCAGAAGTTCCAAAATTTCACAATATAATTTTTTATTAATTTTCTGCCCAATTTGTTTCTTACAAAACCCCGAAAAAATTCCGTACTCCTCCTTTCCGAAATTTTTAATAAAAATAATAATCATAACTTGATTATCACACTTTCCCAACCCAAAACTCAATTTCCTTTCCAATTTCCTATGCTCCTTCAATTTTCCAAATAATTAACCATCCCCCGTTCTTTTTCTTCCTCTCAATATAAATTAATAATAATACTCTACATCCAACAATAATAATTGTGTCGTGTCAAGACAAATTTAAATATTTAATTATTTTTCCCAAAAAAGTTTAACAGAGAAAAGTTTGCAAATCTGTCAAAGTTAATCCTCTCAAAAACATCTGCCTGTGAAATAATATCCGGTAATTAACAACATATTTTTTGGAGAAAAAAAAGAAATGTAAGCACCTGTTGGTGATTGACAATATTATTGTTATGCTAATTAAGTTTTCAAAAAAAAAACTGGGCTAATTTTGAATCACTTGAGTCGGACAATGGTGACCAAACTTTCTAGTATTTTGAAAAAACTTTGAATTGGAGTAAATTGAGTATCTCAATCGGAACATTTCAAAAAAGTGATTCATTGTTTAGTGTACGAATTCTAATATATTTAGACATTCTCAAAAAGTTTTTCTGAGTTCGATTCAGAATCTCCCTAATATATTTCTCTATTTTATTTTTTCATGAGCTAAACAAAAACAATTAAATCACTTTAATAAATCTTGCCGCAAAAACATGTTGCGTCCATCCGTCGGGCCGCACGTGCTCTTCAATTATGCTAATTTTTTCTCTTGACAACAACAAAAAACTCGGTGCGCGCGGGAAATTAGTTACCTTATAATTATAAATAACTATTGTCATTCCGAAAATAAAAGAACCCCCGTTTGAATTGGCGGTCACGTACAGTAGACTAAAAATGACGTGACACATGCACATCAAACTGGTTGGCAAATAGCCAACGTGTAAATTTCGCATTTTATTTTTCAAATAGACTCCAAAATTTTGCGAAGTCTACTGTAGTCTTGGTGTCCTAGGCCATTTCGGTTCTCTTCCAAGTTCTTATTTTTTCGGAATGACAATACTATTATAATTTTCGAGAGCCCCTCTCCTTCCCGAATGATTTTTTGAAGGAAGAAGAAAATTATAATGAGATCAGATCTTCTAGAAAATCTGACCACTATTTTTTGATGAATTAGTGTTGCGCGACACTGACAAAAGGCAAGAAAAGATATTACTGTGGGTGAAGAATGAGAAGATGATGGATTAGAGTTTTTTCGAAGGAAAAATAGGAGGAAATAGAAGGGGAGATACTTATTATAAGAGAGACAGAAATCAAATTAGAAAAAAGAAACAATTTTTGGGTTTTTGGTGAAAACAAATGTTATGAAGAATAATGAGTTTTTTTGGTTGGTGGATGATTGATAGATTGAACAATTTTCGAACGGGCAAGACAATTAGATATGTTTTTCTGACATTTTTGAATTGGAGCCTGAAATTTTGGAAACTAAATAGCCCAGCAGAACTTTTTTTTTAATTTGAGAGCTTTGCGGAAGCTAGTTTAGTGAATTTCAGAATCTATCAGCTCCATTTTGAAGAGCTTTTTTCTACGTGGAAATTTTGAATCAGTTTTTCCTCAAACTTTTTCTTCTCCGTTTTCTACCCAGCTTACAATTTAAAAATCGATCCATCAAAAAAACCTGCCTATCTGCCCGATTTCATGTATCGTACCATCTTTCTCTTCATCTTCTTTTTTTTTTACAACAGCTTTTCCTTTTTATTGTTGTCCATTCATATTTTCTCCATATTTTTTCTTGTGGTCCCCCTTCGCTCCAAAATTTTACGATTATTTGCATAAAATGGTTATTCATGAGAAAGTTGTACACATACCAGTTTTTTCGGTCTCTCATCATAAACGAAACGCCCGATCATTAAATTTTTGATGTTCTTTTTTCATCTGGCGGTTTTTCGGGAATGGTACACGCCGAAAAAACATAAGATATGAATCTCAGGTCTTATCGTGCACACAGTAAGAAAAAGACACACCCGTTTGTTTTGTTGTGGAATCGCGATTGATTTCTATCGTAATTACATAGATATTGTAGCCAATTTCTGACAGATTGGTTTTTGAGAGCCTTGGGTGTACTGTAAGATACTGTAGAACACTTTGGGTTTTTGATCCAGGGTTTGCATAACTTCAAAAATTTAAATGACCTGTAGCTTGAGGAGAATCTGAAAATCAAATCTAAAAGTCTGATCATTTTTAAAAATTCTCTGATTCTAAGAATTCAAAGCAGTAACAATTTTTAACAAAATTTCCGAGTTGTCACAGAGTTTCCACACAACCTCCCAGATATTGTTCAAAGTTTCTGATCTCGCAGCTCTTTCCTCCTCCTAATTCTCCCATCACACAATTATGCAATTCACAATCGTAAATCAATTCTCCCTTCCTTCCTACACCATCTCTTCTCTAACAAAACCTAAAAATAATAATAGGACCAAGACCAAATCATAATAATAATTTATGATAATCGACAATTTCCTCTTCCAACACCTGACACCTAAATAATAATTGTGTCACAGTGTGTTACACCACTGTTATGAGCAAGCTTATGTTGGAAAACTTTTCGCTTTGTGTAAAATAAATTTGATGTGTGTTGTGGATTTTTTTTTTGAATGGTTCTTATGAGTTGGAATAGCCAGGAACTTCTATATTAGAGTTTGATCTCTATCTAAAATCCCATAAAACTTGGGTTCAAATTGGCTTCAATAAACTTCATCACCTCTTTTTTTTTCTCAATGCAAACAATATAAAAAAGTGATTGATGTTCATTTTTTCCATCATTGAAATAGGTCGTTGTTGGGGTGTGTCGTCTCGTTTCACATAATTACTAGTCCTCGATTTATCTGTTTTTTTTCCATTTTCCCGTTCCCAAAAACAACAAATATCATACTAATAATAATAATCTCTCTTCATAAATATATATCATCTATCTATATTTTTCCAAATTGTTTACCTTTCGTATTTTGGTGTCGTTAATCGCGCGTAAATAAACATTTTTGGCATTTGTCCTTATTTTTGTAGACAGACAGACATGAAATGATATATGTGGATCTTTCAGCTTATATATTATTATCCTCATTTCGGCAAACTTTTTAGAACTATGGGAAAATTCTGATCATATTGTTTTTTATTTTGAAAATATTTTGGGTTGCACCTGTTGAATGCTATCTGGTTACACAGTTTGTTTCGTGCCATGATACGAACATTGTTTATTTTGGATCAACACATTTTTGAATATTTTTTGTTTGGGGAGAGCGTGTCGATTATTCTTTATCAAAAATATCGTGCGTAGGAAAAATGTAGATTTGAAAAATTGTACAAAAAAATTCAATAAGTTGTGATTTTTATTTTCTGAATATCCCTTAAAAATTAAAAGTTCAGAAACATTTGAAAATTTGCGATGCCTCAAAATTTGAACGATACATTTTCCTTTCCAATTTTTTTCTCTACCTAATTAATGTGTAGTTCTTTCGGACCATTATTCTCATTACACAACTACTATTATACATATTTTTATTGTTATCTTATCGATATATTACATATGAATATGACTCACTGTCTTTTTTTTGTACAACAACTATATTTTTAATATTAATTTTTTCTTATTCACCATGTTCTTTTCTACCAAAAGTAACATATTTCACATTTCCGTTCCTTCTTCATCCAACAATAATAACCGAACACTTCTGGCTCATTGAGCACAATTATAAGGTATTTTGGCATTGCTTCAACTTCTGCTTCAGCTTTTTCATATATCCCACAAAAACTATATATAATTGCAACATAAGAAAAAAGGCAAACAAAACAAAATCGGATTTTTTTTTGTCTTTTTGGTTGAGGCTCATGTTTCATAATGAAAAAAAAATATAAAATATTTTTTTGAGCCCTAGATATTTTCATAGATATTTTCTCACTCAAGTGTATTTCCTTTTTTCCCAGCGGGTCGCCTTTTTCTATTACCTAACCGCCTTTTCATACTTTCATTACCAAAGTATCCTTTTTAGGTTTTTTATAATATTTATTTACACTTCACCCAAAGTGCTAATGTGCTTGACCATCTCTCTTTTCTTTTCTTTTTTTTGGTGTTGTTTCTATCGATGACTGTATGCGTGTTAATGTCAATAAATAAAAATGACACTATATCGGTTATCGTTTTTGATGTAGCCGACCAGCCGAAAGCAATGACACATCCGACAAAATGTGTAGTATTTTTAATGTTTTGGTGTCAGTGTTGGTGGGTGGTGATAGTTGGAAATGTATCGTGGGAATTTTTAAATGGTTTTGATAGAATTTTAGAACAGTTTCGGTTTTTGTAAGAAACTTTGGATAAAAACTGGGGGATCCTGATACTTATTCCTGACCCGAAACAGCGTACAGTTTTTGTACTGTAGCTTTGAAAAGATTATAGTTTAGAGTTTGAAACCATGCTCTGAAGTCTGTACGAAATTTGTCGTTCTTCGAAATTCTTTATTGAGGTTCAAGATGAATTTTTAAAACACTATAGATTTTTTTCGAATGTTTGAATAGGTTCTGAATCTTCAGATCTGATAAATTTCTTGAAGTACTGTAGCTCAAATGTTTATTCTTGAATTTTCAATAAATCTCTATTCTTCGAAACTTTCGAAAAATATGAAATTCTGATTTTAGTTTAAAAATCTGACAACGAATATAAATTTTCCTTGAAACCCCGAATCTTCATCCATGCAAATTTCTCCCTTCCATTTACCAAGGCCAAGTTTTTTCTCAAAATTCGAAAACCTCAATTCCTCCAGCTTCACACAATATTCTCCATCTCATTTTTTGTTCTGTACAGTTTCGAGTTTCCCTTCTCCCACACAGGTGGCCATTCTTTAAACCAGCTGTTCTTTATTCCATTCTTATTCTACAGGTGTACTTTTCCTCATTTTTTCTCCTCAAAAAGTGCCTCATTTCAGTAATCTCTCTATTCTTTTCTTTTCTTCACTTATGAATAGAAAAAAGAAGAGATTACTTGCTCTTCTTAGATACTAGCGCGCGACAAAAAAAGTTTTATTTTTATTTTTCACCAAGCTGTATACAGCTTCTCCTTTTTTCTCGCAACTGATTCAATTTGTCAGGATTTTTCTTCATAGCTTTTCCTTCTTTCGTCTTCTTTTAGAAAATGGGACGGACCATTATTTAATAAAAACGGAGAAAGAAGAAAAAGGGGAGGACACAAATAGCTTACTAATGAACCATTTAGCACCCCCGTCACTCGGTTCCTTCGGATTTCATTTCACCACAGCTTTTATTCCAAAGTTGTACATTTTCTGGTTTTTCTGCAGATTCTCACATTTCCTTGTCTTGAATATTCTATCAATTGACCTTCCGCTTATTTTCTTATTATTGTCGTTTTTGAGTTTTTGTGGAATTTCTAGGTTTTGGGGTTTTTGAGTTTCGAATATTTCGAAATTGGAACTAAGCTCTGAAATTTTCTATTTTTTTGTAATTCCAGAAAAAATATTACTAAAAATCTGATTTCTATCTAAAGCTCAGCTCAATTCTCAGTATAACATCTTCTAAATTCTCACAAAAAAAAATCCGAGCACAATTTCTTTCCTGCTTCTGGTTCACTAATAACCCTAAATCATCCCAATAATTTCCAACAAAAAAAACGCATGTGTGGTAACCATGCGCATCCGAGTCATAAATCACCAAACTATCTGTATTTTCTCCCTTCTCCTAATGCATAACTGTTATTCTGGCGCAATTACATATAAAAAATTCCAAAATTTATGGGCTCATCGTAAAAATGTGTGTGGTGCTCCAGATTTGTTTTTTTCTTATTTTGGCTATCCTTATTTCTTTTTTTTTTTTGCTCCAACACCAACACTTTTTTGCGTTTCTTTGAAAGAAAATGAATTTGTTGAGGCGTGTGCACTTGACAAGTTTTTTTTTCTTCCAAAACTTTTTGTTTTTTTTCTTTTTTGTTGCCAACTCAACCCTTGGGGTTCCTTTTCATGTTTTGTTCAACAAAAAATTTGCTTGGTCCAAAACAATGAAAAAATAAATAAGTAAATAAACAATGATGAGGTGTGAACAGATTGAATTTTGATTGACGTGGCTTTTCTTAATCCGCTGACAACTTCCCAGCGGGAGAATGTCACATCATCAGCTGCTGCTAAACAAGTCTAAGCCTATGCCTAGAATAGAATACATCTCTAAATATGTATATCCCATAATTTGTGTGACTTTAAGGAGCATAAGGTGATGTAATGTACTTGAAGAAATACCCAAATACCCTATGATTAAATCCAGGTCCAAGTCTAAAACTCCGTTTTTTCACACCTATTTATGATTATGTAACAGAACAACGAGACAATCTGTTCGCACTTGAGAATAAGTGGCAATTATGACAAGCCTAAGCCGGTGCTAAACAATTTTTGATACAATAAACTGTGAGGCCACTAAAATTAGCATATTTGGTTGGTTTTTTGGGTCATCTAAAGTTAGATGAATTTTGGGAAATTATCATTTATTTTTTGGGAGAAAAGAAGGCGAGCTATACAATTTGAATTTAGTTCTCTTGAGAAGAAGTACTGTTCCCATTTTTGAAATAAGATCACAGGGCTACTGTAGATTTTCAGGAGAGATTCGAGAGAGACAAACAAATCTTGATCTACCGAGAGATCTATACAGTACTCCAAAATGTTTCCCACAAGAATTAGGTTGCATTTTCACCGAAAATTACGATTTTCCAAAAACTGTAATTTTCTCACAAAATTAGACCCAATTTGAATCAAGTTTCTAATTTCTGAAAAATACTATTTTCAAAAATTTGACCCATGACCAAGCCTAGCTTTATTCAAATTCCCACCATTTTCCTAATCGCCTTTCCGTGTTTTTTTTTCTTATCAGAAATAATCACCATCCAAAAACCTCTCCTCCTTATTTCTTCATATTTTCCACCATGGTGTCAAACAAGCTCCGCCCTTTTTTCTTCCCCCCAAACACCATCAAAATGGGGGGCGGAGTCTTTTTTCTTCTTCATCCTTCCTTCTTTTTTTCCCCGTTCACCCACATTGTTAATAGAAACAACATGTTATTCATATTATTTATTGTTGTTTTTTTCTTTGTTTTCCGAAAAAAATTATAAAATAGTTTTATGTTTCTATGGCAAACTTGTTAGATAAAAACTCAAATTTTTATTTTCCGAAATTGGAAAAATATTTTGTTCTGGCCACAGATGTTTAAAAATTCATTACCAAAAAAAGTTTCGAAATTTTTCTGCTTACTCATTTTCTGCAGTTTTTTTTTCGAATTCAGATTGTTTTTTGTATTAACTTGTATCTTGTAATCCGTGTTAGCAAACTTTGCCAAAAATCCAATTCCCATGAACATCCACTAATCCAACTTCAAACAAAAAACATGTGCCGCTATTTTTTTGTAGATCTCATTTTCCTTCTTCTAAAATAGGGACAATAAACTTATCCTAATCCGCTCTGACCTTTTATGTCACTCTTTTCTTTTCTATAAAAACTACCTTTGAGCGGTCCTTTTTAGAACAAAAATAAAAAAGACATGCGCCCCCAATTATGCAACTTTTTTTTGTGTGTGGATATCTCAATTTGAGTTAGGTTACCTTTTAATTAAAATACAAGTTGGAGGTTGCGAAAAAAATCTAATAGAAATTGATTGATTGATTTGGGAATTGTTTAAATTCCGTGAGAGTTGAAAAGAGAAACCTACAGTACTTCCAAATTTTATGAACAAAAATCATTTTTCTCAGGAAATGTTCCATCCTGAAACTTTTTTTTCAGAATTTCAGTAACCCTTATTTATATACCTGATTTTTTCCTCTTCTTCTCAAAATAATTTCCATAAAAAAACATTTTCAGCCGAGGTCAAACCGTCTCACTCAATTTATTTTTTTATTATATTATTTCCTCATTTTCCTCATTTTCCCTACCTGCCTCAATTAGGCATAACGATCCACCGATGTTTATTTACTAACCCCTCATTTCTTTTTTTGCCCTCAAGGTCAAGACTTCATCCTCACTGAATTTTGTTCTTCATCCTGAATCCCTTTCGAGACCCATTTAATTGTCTCTTTTGTTATTTTCCACTCTTATTTACTTCAAACATCTATTGTTCAACACAACACACTTCCGATTTCTCAAACTACTAAATTCTTTCCATTTTTCAGCTCGAATAAATGTGCCAAAATGTGCAATTGTATAAGTGAACCACCTATTTTTGATCTACCTCCACCTCCAGATCCATCACTTATTTGGCATCTTATCTCAAATGAACCCTATGAACAGGTTAGTTATTTTTTATCTAACAAAACATTTCTACCTTACAAGAAAAAGAAAACGGGATTTTTATTCGAAGAAATTGAATTTATGCGCCGCAGCGAAGCGCCAAAATTTGCATAAAAAAGGCGGAGAAGAAAAAAGATAAATGTTGAAAAGACACTTGAAATGAATTTCGACTTTTTCCCCGGGGGACCATCCAAAATAATTCATCATACATCTACGTATATATAAATTCAGCAGGGGTCTATACAAATATCTGAAAAAAATTTCACACCATGGTGTGAAAAGGCTTTTTGTTATCTCAATGTAAACCAATAAATATTATTTGCCGAGATTTTTTCAGAAGAAGAAAAACAATCGCGCAGATGTTAAAGGGCCCCCTAATAAATTAAATAAGCTTTTATGTTGAGATGCTTCTCCATTTTTTACAAGTGTGGTTTATGAATGAAAAAAAAGGGGGAATATAATCTGAAGTGGATAATATTGTTATTATAAAAAAATATATGTTTTTTCTTTTCAGGCTGAACAATGCTCTTCGAGTAGTTTTATAACTATTTCGGATATCGACTCAGGATCGGGATCTGAAACTGGAACAAGTTCAACAAGTTCTCCCGGATTTCGCAGTGAATATTCTTCTTGCTATCGCAACTTTATCGATTTTATTGCTATTCGTTGTTTGTATTGCAGTTTTGGGAAGAATTAGGAGGTTAGTTGATGAAAATACTACATCAAAATTAATTAAGTAAATAAGTAGCAAAAATTAATATTCTTCCAACCACTTGAAATCTCACTAAGTGCCTGTCTAATTATGTAACTTGATTATGTAACATGTCGTGCTCACACGAATAAACACTTGAGTAAAACTTATTAACTAACAGCCATAACAGCTTCCTCGCTGTTGGACATCATTTGAAAATAAAGGTCAGAGGATTGTAAATCATACCTTTTGGAAGATTGTAAAAGTTTGGGGCTGCCTGGCGATTGTCAATTGTAAATATAATAATTATTATTGTAGGAGGAGAAAAGAAAATGCGGAAAATTCGAAAAAGATGTCAAGTGATTCGATTTTGGTGGCTGGTGAACACTTGTGGACATATAATTCAATGAAACCGGTAAGCTATTGGAATTTTTAAATATAAAACTAGAAAAGGCGAATGTGCTCTATTGAGAAAACATTTCTTCGAACATTAATTCAAAAAAATGTTTCAGAATGGTATATTGATGTATAGCAACAATTCGAATGCTGGAAGTCGATTATTCCACCACACTCCTACAACCCTACGATCTTATATTGGTTCAAATACAGCGATCCCACAAGTCCCACCAATCCGCCATTCAGAATCAACCACCCTTCGCTTAAACCCTCATGATAATTCGAGTGCATATCATACCGTATCCCTGGCTCGAAATAATCTCCAATCAGATGTTTATGAAGAGATTGGACCAGCTCAAGTAAATCATTATATGACAGCCGGTCGGAATCCATCTTATCATCAAAACATACAAACAATTGGAAGAATGTCAATGCGAAGACCACCACCAACTTGTCGACCACCACAACCACCACAAACAATCACAACATCCCCAGTTTGTTCAGAATTAGATGATTCTGGTGATAATGGTGGAAGAGAAAGTGGTTATGGAACTGCGCCAAGTTGGAAAAGTCCATCTGGAAGTGCAAGAATCGACACAACACCAACACCAAATCCTCAAACTATGACTTATGTTTAACGCATTTCCCTTTACGTGTATTTTTTTGTATTACGAGTTATTTGAACCCGATGAGCCTGTAGCTATTTTCTCTTTCTTTATTTTTTACCCAAATTTTGGCTGGACCAATTTTCTAGTCTTTCACAATAAATATTTATTGATTAATTGATGTATTTACACTATTCAACAAGAAAAATAAGTTCTATTAGATTAAATATTCTATGCTTCGTCCGAAAACCACGAGTCATCCAAATCTGAATCGATTTCTTTTTCTTCTTCTTCTTCGTTATCACTATCATTTTCTTCGCCATCTTCATCACTTCGAGTTCCAATTTCAATAAGATCCGAAATTGTAACTTCATTTTCCATCAATGTTGATTCTTCCATCTAAAAATATTTTTTTGACAATTCTTTGTTGGAAAACAAATTAAAAAAAAAAGAAAAGAAAAAAACTGAATTTGAATTTCCGCTTGCGTGTCGTTCTTACGTATTATCGGAGTATTGTTGTTTTGTTGTTTCTCTAGCCCCCCTCCCCTCCCTCAAAATCGTACCTGATCAGTTTCCAAAAATTTTTCCAACATTTCGCCAGTTGTTTCGACATAATTCGACGCAACCCAAATATTCATACTCCCTTTTGACCACGTTTCAATTGTCACTTCATAAACCTCTTTCACTTCATTGATATATTTCAAAACACGACTGAAATCTTGACCAATTGATCGAAAATGACTGGCATTTTCGCGAAATTTGTTGAAACTAAAATCAATATTGATATTATTTGAGTTTGTAAAAGGTTTCCGCTAACTTACCTCATTCTTCTATTTATTTTCGAAATCCAAATTGGCTCATTGTCGCGCAAAACTCTAACCATTTTCGAAATCTATTTGGTGGAGTTATCGAGAAAGCGAAATTGAAAAATGAATTGATTTTTTAAAAATTGATTTATTTATTTGTCAATGTTTTAGAACACGTTTTTCGCGGGAGGTCAAACATTTTTATTTGTATTTCTGATTTATTCGAGAATATTGGAATCTCCGGATTTTTCATGCAAAATAGTTGTCGAATGTAAACTGAAAAAAAATATTGAGAGACTTTCATTTAAAAAAAACAAAGTTTTTTTCACCGCACATTTTGCAGCTTTTCGATAATTTTTGATGATGAGAATATTTGGAAGTGGATCAATTGCCGGGTAAAGTGCAATTGTTATGGTAACTATTCCACTGAGCATTCCAATATCACGATTCAAAAATAAGAACACGAAAACAATTAAAACTGGAATATCAAGAAGAATCAAGGGAATTGCTGCTTGAGTTACGAGAGCATAAAATAATTGGGCTTGAAGTTTTTTATATTTCTCAGAATGTGAAGATAAGTTCATGTCTCGACTTATTATTCGATAACATTTTGTACCGTAGTAAATAATTATGGAAGAGGATAAAGTCTAGAAGTGATTTATTCAGATTTTTAGCCAGTGTAACTTTTAGACTCACCAAAAACCCATACATGACAACTATGGCTATCAATGATTCCATATCAATATCAAAGGTTCCATCCGCTTTTTGTGCATAAAAATATGGACCATTGTAGACGATCTCGTCAACATTAACATCCATTGTTTTTAACAAATAATATCGAATATATTCCGATTTTTTATCAGTCATTTTACCGAAAAACCACGGTATAGCTCCCCAAAGAAGTCCGAGAAAAATTAAGATTGACAACCATAGGACTATTTTCCAAGAATTGAATGTTTTTAGCAACGGATTTCTGAAAAAAATAACGATTTTGCTGAAAATTAAAAAAAGACTAAAAGTTACCCGGATAAAACCAAAAATCGATAAATAAATTGAACCGCAAACAAACCGACTGAAATACCAAAAGTGCCACAATAAACACAATTGAAAATACTCATCAAAAATCGATTTTGAATGAACGAATTTTTCATGTCAATATATAAAATTAGAGCGGAACCATGAGAAAAGAAACTTGGAGAAGCGATAAAATCAATAAACGAATAACATATTTCGAAAATTGAGGTGTAAATAAGAAGATATTTGTATGGTCCGAGAGCTTTGGGTGATTTTTTGAATAATGAGGAAAATTAGTATTGAATTTATCAGGAAAGAAATGATGGCAGTTGTAAATTGTGTGACATGCTGAATATAAGTCCAACTCTTGCCCAACATTAGATCTACTTTATGTGTGTCTGTTTTGTCTAAATGAAATATTCTGATCTATCACTTTCACAGTTCCCAAAGGAACCAATTACACTTTTTCGAACTTAACATCATGTTAACATATTTATTTACGTAATCTTTTTCTCTCCTCAATTTGCTGTACATCTTTTCTTTTCCTTCTCTCGTTTCTAAAAAAATCTTGAATTGAAAATATTCAAGTAATTGTGTTGCTCACCACTTTATTTCGATTTTGAACAGGTTTATCTTTTTCGGGAGACTTTTGATTCTTTTTCTCAATTTCAACAACTTCAGCGCGGAATGAAGTTTTCAATGCTCCTGGATTGAAAGAAGGTTCCATCATTAGACTATCTTTTGGATTCTGAGCTTGTGTATTTGCCGTTTCATTCGATTTTGGACTACGAGTTCCTTGTTTTATATTAGGAGGTGCCGAACATTCTTCTTTCTCTCGATGTCTTGGTTCTTGTGCAATTTGTTTTGTCACAGGAGCCATTACTGTAGTATTTTCTGTATGTCCTCCTTTTTTCTTGAAAAACTTATCGAATACATTCGAATGTTTTCCACCTTTTTTGAACTTTGATTTCTTTTCTTTTCCAGGTTTCAATCTTTTTGTATTTTTTGTATCATTTTGTGTTTTTTCTTCCGAATCAGTTTGTTCCATCGAGTTTGAAGCATTCTTATTTTTCTTCTTTGGTTTTTTTGTGGGTGCGCAAGTATTTCGAGTAAGTTGTTGTTGTGCTTTTTCGAATGATCCGACCGTGATAACCACAAAGTTTTTCATCATTGTGATTATTTGAAAAGCTGACGGTCGATCATTTGGATTATTCTCCCAACATTTTTTCTGGAAAAAAAATTACGGAAACTTTTTTAAATGAGAGTTTCTGAATCACATTTCTCGATAAACTTACAATGATATCGGCTAACTCTTCTGGAGCTTCTGAAGGAACTGTCATTCGATATCCATCTTTGAGGACTTTCATATGAACTTCAGCCACACTCATATCTGGATATGGCTGTTTTCCATTCTCCAAAACTTCCCAGCATAAAATTCCAAATGCAAAAATATCAGAGGATGGAGAATACAATAATGTTTGAAGTGTTTCCGGAGCCAACCATCGAATCGGTACTTTATTTTTCGGATTCATTTGATAAGTTATTCCACGTCGAGATAATCCAAAATCCGAAACTTTACAAATTCCATTTCCATACAAACAATTTCTTGCAGCAATATCTCGATGAATAACTTGTTGTTTATGAATATAATCAATTCCTTGAACAATTTGATAAATTATATTAATTTTCTGTTCAATCGAAACTTGATTTTTGATAAGAAATGAATCAAGTCCACCTCCACAAACTAATTCCATCACAACCAACAATGGTTCTTGTCCAGCTGCAGTTCCATAACATTTCACCACATTTTTATGATCGAAATTTCTCATAAGCCTTGCTTCTGCCATTATCTCTTTTATCTGCTCTTTTGTACATTTCTCTAATTTTGCCACTTTCACCGCAACTTCAACTACCGTACCATTCAATGTTTTTAATGTACCTTTTTTAACTTCTCCAAATGCTCCTTCTCCTAATGTTTTTGTTAATACAATATCATCATGTGATAATTCCCAAAATTGGCGATAAATTGGATTGATTAATAATGAACTCTCTTCTAATTGATTAATTAAGTTAAGTTTGTAAAATTCGAGAAGATCAGGAATTGAAGCAAAAATAACATTTTCGACAACAGAAAATCGTCCATTATTCTCAATTATAACATAATGTCGAGTCTATAACAATTATCATTATTCATCCGATTTTTTCAAATAACAAATCTCACCCCTTCTGGATCATTCTGATTTTGCAATACTGACAAGATTAGATGTCTTTCTCGACCAGCAATTGGTTCAGAAGTTCTCACCAGAAAATCTCCATTATTTTTAAGCATAATCATAACATCTTCTCTTGGTAATAATCCATGAAACCATGCTTGTTTCGATATTTCTGTTTCGTTGGACATAAGATCTATTCAAAAATAAATAAAACCAGATAATAGTTAGAAGAAATTTCAAAGAACTGTTTCGATGAAACGATAAAATGTAGAAATACAGGAAATCTTTCTTGGTTGGCACATTTTTTTTGGAAACAATTTTTGGGTCACGTTTAAAAATCAAATAGGGTTTTGTTTTTGTTTTTAATTTTGAAAATAAAAGGAATTAATAATTTCTGTAGCGTGACCCGATTGTAATCTCAACGTGGCAATCTACAAAAACTGCTATATAAACTGATGTAAAAAATCATAATCCAAGCTACTTTTTGTATTCCAACCTAAATAAATTGTATGAAAAACAATATAATTTCAAAGAAAAATGGGTAAATCGATTCAAGCAGAAATCCGGAAATTAATCGAAGCATGCGAACCGTATGAAGAATATCGAAAAAGTTTCCGAATGGTTTATTGGAATCTTTTGGTTGTTTGTGGAATGGAGAATTCGCCGCCATTGTCAAATATTATGGATTGGGATATTGGACATTTCAGATTGAAATCGAAAAATGAACAAAAATCAATGGTTTTGTTGCACGAGTTGGAAGCAATGTCGGTTGGATATTGGCAGAAATGCAGAAATGTGGTAAGTATTTATAATGGCATGAACGATATAGTGTAGATCACAAACTTCTGCACAGATATCCTTGAATATATCTCCCTAAACTTATATTTGTTTTTTCCAGATGGGTGAAGAGCAAATGATCAAAGAGATCAAACCAATCCTGGAATTTGCCGCCAAAACCGAACTCGATGCTCAACAACAAAACAAGAAATCGTTGCAAATCTTCCAAGACTTCTTCCACAATGGTTACGAAAAAATGCGAACTGATATGGAAGATATTGGCAAGAAAACATCAGATCTCGAAGATCTTTTCGCAACTGATCCGAAAAAGAAAGTCACTTTTGAAAAGAGTTTGGCCAAATTCAAACAAATCTCCGAAAAGATTTATAAAACAGTCAATCCAATCGAGCAAGTTCAAGCCGAACATATTTCGACTATCAAAATTATTTTTCGAAATATCGAAAATTTGAATGATGCTTTGACAGTTTGTTATAATTCTTTGGAAGGAATTGGAAAGAAGAAATATGGACACGATCAAGGAAAAATGGCAAGAGTTTCGAAAGAAGAAAAAAAGAAAGCTGCACTTGCTGCATCCGATGTTTGATATTAGTTTATATCGAATAAATATTTTTCTGACTCTAGTTTTTCTAACAGTTGATTCTGAAAGTTTTTGTGAAACGAAACTTTTTTAAACGGCCACTCTTTGCTATTTTTATCTTTGAATCACAATTTTCGAAAATCTTCCTCTCCCTGAGAACCAGATTTTCTTGAAACTACAGTATTCTTCAGATCTACGGTTTTCTCTACTGTATTCCTATAATCTACAGTACTTTTAATTTGAAATTATTTTTGATTTACAAACTCTTCTACAGTAGTTTTTCCTCAAATGTTTCTAGCTACAGTAATCGAACTGTCAGTTTAAACTTTGCTGGAAAAAAATCAAAATTAATATTTCAGAATAACATGTAAAAATGATTTATTAGTTATGTAAAGTGTTTGCAATGTAGAAGGGAAAAGAGACAAAAACTGCGACGGAAAACGGATGAGAGAAAAAACAATGTAGTCAGTTAGATAAAGAGCGAATTTTTATCTATGATAGAAATTGGATTGAATTTAGATTTGGATGCGTGGGGAGCACACTCGTAGACATTTGGAGAGAGATCAGATCGAATCGAATCAAAGAATTGCAGAGAAACTTGATATGTTTCGGATTTTGTTGGTTTAGAAAAATCCAGTGTCTTGCAATTTCTGAACGAAAAATCGGAAATCAGCGGCCTCGTTTGAAGTGAGTTCGTCTGTTGAGCCACTGATTATTCCTTCCATAACTTCCATCATATGACCCTCTTCACTTTCATCTAATCCCATTTCCTTTGCGAACAAATCAGCTGTTGGAGTTTCTGCAAATCGGTAAAGTTAATTGTTTGAATTCTAACATATCTCAAAATGTATTTCCCAGATAAACTATTCCCTTCCTTTTTCTCCCTTTTTATCCAACTCTGAATTGTGTTTTTTTTGCCGACGTCGTTTTTCAACTGAAAAATTCATGAGATTTCGCTTTTCCCCTCTTTCGATTAAAAATGGCAACACATTTATTTTTTGTGAGCGAGAACGAGCCAAAAACAACAAACTTTCCGTAAACAATCAGATAAATACTTACGTGAAAGTGCAACAGCCACTTTGTCAACTCCTCCCATTCCGGCTAATTCGGATTTGGCTTTCGGCCCGAATACTTTTTCCAAGAAATCTTTTCCGTGAGCTGACATCAAGGCTTTGAGGAAGGCTTGAGTTTCTTCGACTGGTGGTCGAGTGGCTGAAAATTTTATATTTATTTGGAATTTTACAGGAAATGAAAATAGTTTACCGAATTTTGGGGATAATGGTTCCAAAAAAAGTTATGGCGTAACAAAAACTTTTTGTCACAAATAAATTTTTCAAATTCTGTAACTATATTTTTGAATTAAAAATGTTGTTTCGGATAAAATTTTTAGTTTTAAAAATCGTAAATTCAAATTTTCAAAATCAATTTTTTAAAATTAGAGTGTTTGAAAAGTCTTTATTTTTGCTACTCCATAACAATTTTGATCTACCTAGGAATAAATTAACCAAAAAATACAGCAAATGTTCCCGATCCCCAAGAGCTTAGTTCCCTTGGCCACCAACCTGCTGTACACATGCTCTTATTCTCATCATACTCATCTGAACAATCCGGTGAACCATCACATAGATATTTGATTGGTACACATTCCCCTGATGGACACGCAAATGGATGCCACGTTGGACAAGGAGCTGGTGTATCGGCTCCTCGTTTTCCGTTGATAATATCGCGAATACTAAATGAATACACAAGAGTTGTCTGAATTGCACACAAAAACACCAAATGTTTCAACATGTTTTTCCCACTGGGTTACCTAAAAACAAAGAAAAGTTGGTAAAATGAGTGACCAAAAGGAAATAAAATATAGAAAAAGTGACGTGAGGTTTTTGAAAGAAAAAAACACATCAAATAAAATTCATTCCTTTTTTACGGATATGATAAATTGATACATGACTCGTTGTCATTAGAGAAGAAAAAAGGCCGCGCAAAAAATAATACATAATTCAAAACAAAAAATATTATAACTATATTATAGATACTTTGAAATGAAATGAAAAAAAAAGAAATACTATTTATTATAATAAAAATGAAAAATAAATTTTCACACACACACACACGTCAAGAAAGAAAAAAAGAAGAGTAATTTGAATTACAAATTTGATATTTTTGCGGGAGTAAGAAAAATATTAATAAAAAAGCTGAATGCACTTTGAATGAACAACACAAATCTTGTGTTGGAATAAAAAAATTAAGCTGATGATTGATCTTACCAAAGACATTTTTTATCCATCACGCAATGAACTTTGGAAAATTTACTTATGTTAGCTCAACGAAAATTGTTTACTCAAGTAATGTCCAAAAATAATATATATATTCTACATAGACTCTCACAATATTTTGTACTTACACGAAGGAAACGTTCAAAAAACTGTGGGAAAAAACTAACGAAAGTATTTTTATACTATGGTGGACTCGAAGTATAAACAAATTCTGGAATATGAGAATGAGGCGAACTGCCTAAAAAAGTATTCAAAAATCTAGAAAACAATTTTTACATAAAACTTAACCACGTCACAAATTTTCATTGAGCAAGTTTTGTGCCCTAGAATTTTTGAGATAATTATGTCCTGCGATCATGAGTCAAATTGTCTGCTGATGTTATACTATATTATTTCGAAATTCAGAAGATCTATGACGATTATTAAAAGTATACGGTAGACAAATAAAACTTTTGAAAAAAGACATCTTCTTCTTCAACATCCAAAATTCCGAAAAAAAAGTTCATTCTTCAAGTCCCTTAGAAAAATAGATACATCTGAAAGGTCAAAAAATAGATGGAGAAACTAGAAACAGCCAAAAAAAGCAAAAAATAGAGAAATGCATAGCGAAAAGTGTCACATCATATCATCGAAAAGGCAAATTTATATGAATAATCAAATCAGAGGGCCAAAAACTAACCAATTTTTGTTTTGATTTTCGGAGAAACGCACGGGATTTTTTCAGAACTCATACAATTATTCAAATTTATTACCCAATAATTATTATTTTTATTCAACTACAGTATTTTTTGGAGAAAAAAATCTAAAAAAAAATATCCGGCACTAAATATGAGAAGCTGAAATTTTTTTTTTCCGAAAAAAATTAATTTCCTCAACTTATTTTTCAGGAAAAGCACTTTTCTAACTCTAGCGACAAAAATAATAAGAGAAATGCAATAAAGCCAACTTCAAATTAGATTTTTCTACTTACCCAATAATTTTTTACTCAAAAACGCACAAAAAAAGTGAAGTGACAACAAAAGTGGGATTAAAGAAAGAATAATATATTCATTGGAAAACAAATATATACAATTCGTCATTGTACGACACAAATTGTTAGATTCTGGACATTTTCTGAGATTTGAAAAATGTCAAACTAGACTAACTTGGAAAAGACATTTTCATGAAACAGCGAAACATTGAAAATTCATGAGAATTTGAGTTTTTTGTTGGAAACAACGAGGAAGAAGTTTTGAGATTTTCTTTTTTGGATAAAAGTTCACGTGGCACAAAATTGTTTTTGATTTTTTTGTACACAAGAGATTTCCAAAAAAGTGATAACGGGTTAAAAAGGGAGAAAGCAACCTTATAAACTCGATATGTTGAACACGATGCTGTGATAATTATCCGCTGAGCTCCAAATCTTCAACATAAAATTTATACTGTAGGAATCAAAGTAATTTCTCACATGAAAATTCAAACTTTAAAGTTCATTTTTGTAGCTCATACTGTAGTTTAATTTTGCGACAGCTTTTTCAGTGTTCAGTGTTTGTACATATACAGTTTTTGGAAACCCGTATCACTCTAATAGAAGTTTCTTAAAAAGCCTGAAAACAAAAAGCACAATTTTTTCGAAAAAACATACATAATAAAAATAAAAACATTTGTTAAAAGCGTTGAGCTTTGAAGCTTTAAAAATTGATTCAAAAATCGCAACTTTTTTCAAACGAAAAAAAAGAGACTAAATGGCCTATTCATGAAGTTTTAAAACTTTGGTTTTTTTTTCTTGAATAGGCTTGATCAACACTTGAAGAAAATGTTGAGAAAAACATAGATCAAGCATAATCAAATCAACGTGGAATGATGTGATTTTCGAGAGAAAAAAGGAAATGACTCAAAACCCGCCCCATTTGAATTGAGCTACAAAAAATATTTCGAAACAAAATGATGTATTCAATGCTGAAATATAAATCGTCTTGAGCTGTCCGAAGTTGTCAGATGATGTCACTTTTACACACACATATCCGAGTAGTAGTAAGAAGCAAGGAAAAAACGAAGAAGGCGTGAAAGTATCGACTCTCGTCTCATCAATTAACTTTGACATTACTTTGACGACGACACGTTGGATAAAATAGAAAAAAAGAAGGGAAGATCCTGAACGAAGCAAAAAAATAACATGGATTCGAGCGAGATGAAAATATTGAAATGGAGTCAGCAAGTTTTCGAGTTGGCAAAGAAGGTTGTGTCAGAAGCCAGGAAGTCAACACCCGAATTTTTCAGATCTCCATATTATTTTCAACAAAACGTCGAAGTGTTCAGTTCAAAAGCTCATGTTCAAAGTCTATCGCCAAAACTTTGAAAGCTCAAAAACTAGGCTAGCGGAAATACTATTAGCCAATTGAGCTTCGGTGAAAAAACCACCAAAACATGCTAAAAATTCAGATTCAGTAAACACTTCACTTTCCCCACGAATGAACAAAAAGCTAATATAGGACCACAGGCAATAACGGAAGGATCCATAATGGATCCATTATGGATCCATCAAGTCCCCCGAGGTGATGGATCCATAAGGTGCACATAATGGATCCATCACACCGACCACTGATTGATCGTTGATGGATCGATGATTGATTCATGATTGATGCTTGATTTATTCAAAACTTTTAACACTTTTAAGACAAAAAAATTTATTGAAGCAAAAAAAACAGTGATAGAAAAAAATAAAATAAAAATAATTCGAACTGCTAGAAGTCTACAACTATTTTTTTCTCAATATCAGGAATTTAGTTTCCTTTAGAAACTTTTGAATAAGTTTTTCTGACAAGGGAAGTGTTATGAGAACCCAGAGATTTTCAATGAGACATTTATATTTCTGTACAGTTTTCCACGCTGTGAAAGATTCCGTTTTCAGATTTTGCCGAGCGACTCTCTGAAGACGCCGAAAATCAGCCAAAAGTCCAGAATTTTGTGAAAATCCTGTTTTTGAGAGCCCCATATTCATGTTAGAGAACATTTTATGAAAAACTGAATTCATGACGCTGTTTTTTCCCTCTGAACATGAGCTATGCGCTCTAAAAACCGCAATGTTCACAAAATTCTGGACTTATGGATCATCTTCGGGCTCTTCAGATAGTCGCTCAGAAAAAAATGAAAACGGGATCTTTCTCACCGTAAAAAACTGCACAGAAACATATGTGTCTCATTGAAAATCTCTGACGATTTATAACACACTTCCCTTGTGAGTAACAAAAACTTTGCCTTGCTGAGTGTAGACTTCATACAGTTTGCGAATCTAACAAAAAATTAAAAAATTAATAACTTATCTCATTATAAGATAGTTGGCCGAGCTGCGCAGTCCTGTCGTTGTCCTCCCAGTTGTTTGTCCATCGCTTCTGCAATCAGATTAGACTTATCGTGAAACATTGTAAATTTTTAGGAGAAACTTACAATAACATCGCCATTTCCCGCCATAGATATCCATGTTCGATGCTCGAGCATTTTTGTGACGAATATACCTGAAAATATAGAGTTAAGCAGAAACTAAATCATATAAGTACAGATTGAGAGAATGAGAAATACGAAAAATTAGGAGAAAATTAACTTAACACCATTACATGATTAGTGAAGGGCAGAACCGATGATATGAGTTAAAAAAATAATAATTTGAAGTGAAGTATAGTAAAAGTTGTAAGAACAAACGTGATAGGTTGAATTGATGACTAATAACATTCACTAGGTGTGATGTTCTCTCAAATCGTCTAAGAAATTATAAAATTCAACCAGAAAATCTCAAATGAGCAGCTAAAGATAGTTCTAGGGACTGTTGAGCGGAGATAATCAGTCACCAAGTGAATTTCAAGCTTCCCAGGAGAAACTTGATGCTCCAAGCTGAAATGAGTTCTTCACAACAGGAGAAAATTATTGAAAAACAACAAATGAATAGCTCACACGTCTAAATATCTATGAAATACATGAAGAAAACACATTTTGGCCTAATTCAGGCGTGTGAAGAGGATTTCCAATGTCCCACTATAATTCCTCACTCGTCAATAGTCCGGAAAAGGTTTTTCTATTCGTTCTACGTCTCATAAGTTACTCATTGCCCCTCAAAAACAGAAAAAAAACGAGAAAAAAGAAAAAAAAAGAAAATTTCGAAATGCACACAAACGGCGTGCGCTGCGAGACCAACTCAAACAAATGTGTGCGCCTTTAACTGATTGTTTTCGCGCATCAATTAATCGAGTTTGGTGAAAAATGGTAAACACCATTCGATTCAGAATTTCACGCTGAGTAAAATGATATAAAAATCATCCCTCTCTGTGAAAGTTTTTGAGTTTACTTTTTGGAAAAAAATTGAATGATTTTTCGGCTACAAGTGTTATTTTATATCACTTTGTAGTGATGACAACAATATTCTTTCAAAAAATAGTTAAAATAATTGTTCTTGGACCAAATACTTCTGACTTCTATAAACTCTTGTTCTTGATAAATCACGGATCAATCATGGATCAATCAAAATCACTGATTGATGCGAGATAGGTCTCTGATTGGTCTCAGATGGATCCAAGATGGGTCAAAATCGGTGATGGATCCATAATGGATCCATTATGGATCCTTCCGTTATTGCCTGTGACATGCGCTACAGTATTTCCGGTGGGATGTGTGAGATTTTTTGCTGACAGTAAATCACAGTAGGTTAAATTCGAAAGACAAAAACACACCAGACAAATAATCAGTCAAACCAAGATAAAATTGCGAAATCTATTAAAAATTAATTCGATTTCTGAACTCGAAATGTTTCATTTCTGAACGCGGAAGCCAAGAAAGAAATCAAAAATTGGTGTGTTTTGCAGACAATTCAATCCAATTCATATTCTGTCTTTTCTCTTTTCATGTCAGAAATAAATCCATTCATGTTTCAAACACATTTCGTTTCTTATTCTCCGCGCCTTTTTAGAAAAAAAAACAAAAAATGACGTTCAAAAACTGAATCGAGTTGTGAGAATTCAAAAACAAAAAAACAGACCAGAAAAAGTTCGGAATGAGGAAAAATGGAAAGAAGAAGTCACCTCTTGACCACGCCTCCGCTTCTCATTTTTTTTTGAAGTGGGATTCGTTTCGCAGAAAAAATTAATTGAAAATTCGAAAAAAAAAACTAAAAATGGCGAGCAATTATGAGAAGCAAAAAAATGGAAGAAGAGGATAGAACGATATTATTAGAGCAGTTCTGTAGGTATAACAGCGAAAAAGTAATGCTGAAATTTCAAGAGAAAGCTGGAACAACCCACTCCAATATTTTCTATGCTTCGATAATTTCAAACAATGAATTCACATTTTCCGCCAAGGAAAAACCAAAAAATGACGAATTTTAAGGAAAAAGAATGAATAAATGAATGGAAGTTTTGTGAAGGTAATTTTGCGAAATTGCAATTCTATTGAAACTTTTTTGCAAATGTTGTAAAAGAAATTGGAGAGCAAACTACGGTAGGTCAAAAAAAATGAAAACTTTGAAAGAGGGACTAAAAACATGCTTGGATGAAAAGTGACAGTAACCTAGATTCTCGAGTACTGAATTCTGAGGAAAATTGTTTGGCGGTTTATTTTTTATGTTTTATTTTTTCTGATTCGAGAAAGTGTTTTCAAAGAATCAAAATCATAGCAGGTGTTTCTAAAATTCCTCATTTCAGTTCAAAAACAAAAAAAATAATCTGTTTCGAAGAATCAGAATCATAACAGGTCTTTCGTAAACTCTTGATTCAATTTCAAGCAGCAGTGTTTCTGTAGACCTCTAGATTTTTAAAATCTACGAACTTTAAAAATTTTCGTTCAAAACTTGTTTTTATGAAAAAGTAATAATATGTAAAAATTGTCCGATCACTGTAATTTTTTTGGTTTTCAACTTATTTCAGGCTCGAAAAATTGTCAAACAAATATTAACCGAATTTCCAAACCAAGTTCAAAATCTTCTTCTCAACTACTATTTTTTCCAGAAAAAAAACAAAATTTTTATGAGTTCGACTTGTTGTGTTTTTCTCTCTTTTAGTTGGCTATTTTTCATCAGAAAAAATGAGTTTGAATAATGAATTGTTTGTACATCTTGGATTTCAGCGATTTCCTGTTTTTGTTTTTGTCGGGTTTCTTTCCAGCTTCTCCTCTCCTCCATTTTACTTCATTCGTTTTCTTGGTGTTCGAAAAAAATTTCAAATCGCTGAGGAGAAAGTTGGGTTTTGAACCCAAGTGTTCGAATCGAATTGTTCGCAAGACAGTAGTTGATAAAATAATTTTGCTCTTTTTTTATTGACAAAAATTTATCGTTGGGGTACAAAAATCATTGATAAGCAAAAAATTAGCTAATTGGAAATTTTTATGGGAAAATTTACCGGGAAGAAAAAATCAAACTAGAGAGGCTAAGGTTTTTGACGAAAATTATGAGAATAAAAAAATAATTTTGAAAATTAGTTTATTGACAGGTGTGCCTAAAAATAATGTGAAATTCGTGCCAAAACTCATATTCGCATAAATTGTGTTTGATAACATTTTGAGGATTATTGTCAAAAAATTGATTAAAATTTGTAAATAGGGTCTGAACTTTTAGATAAACTACAGTAATCTATGATTGGCTAGAAAAGCTAAGAATTGTGATGTTGAAGATGATTTTAATGGATCACGAAGAAATGAAACTACAGTAATCAAATAGGAGAGATGATGTAAAATTCGGACACGTGATACAGTGTTTACGAAATTTTGTGCACTGATTTTTGAGCTTCTACGTCAGAAGTTCGGGTTTTTAATTTTTATTTAAAACTACAAAATTGCAGATTTTTGAAATTCTAACTCGAAAAATCTCTGAAAAAAGCTACAGTAATCTGTGAGTTCTCCTGATTTTCTTGAATTTCCACCTACAATCATTTGATCTATCAAACATCTCTCTCAAATCGAACCTCGACCCGAAAAACACAAATTCAAAAAACCAGCGAAGCATTCCGGAATCCGCAGAATGTCACAACTGATAACTCGCTTCTGTTTTGCGAAATTCTCGTGATTTTAGGTCGATTCTTCTCGGCCTGCCCCATTTTCTTGCACTATCTGATAAGAAATGTGCTATAAAAGCAAAAAGTGTCAGATTAGAAACCATCTTCATCTTCTCCTAAAATGAAGTTCCTTATTCTTGCGGCTCTTTGCGCCTCAGTTTCGGCATTCGCCATTTTGGATGGTTAGTTTTGATCTTCTTTTTCAAAATTCTCAGAAACATATTTGAAATTTTCTAGAGAACATCTCATCTTTGTCTGGTCAAGCTCTCGTCGATTATGTCAATTCAGTTCAAACAATGTTCAAAGCTGTTCACAGCGATGAAGATACTGAACAAGTTATGCGAAGCCGTGTTATGAATGTCAAATATGCCGCTGAACACTCTCCAGAAATCCGTGCCACCGAAAAGAATGTCGAAGTTCTCGCTAGCATCCCATCATCTTTCGATTCCCGAACCAAATGGTCTGAGTGCAGTTCAATCAAGGCTGTCAGAGATCAAGCAACTTGTGGATCATGCTGGGCTTTTGGAGCTGCTGAAACAATCTCTGATCGTATTTGCATTGAATCATCTGGAAAAGAACAACCAACAATCTCAGCTGATGATATTTTGGCTTGTTGTGGATCATCTTGTGGAAATGGATGTGATGGTGGATATCCAATTGCTGCTATCAGATGGTATGTTAAGACTGGAGTTGTAACTGGAGGAGGATACGAAGGATCTGGCTGCAAACCATATCCATTTGCTCCATGCACAAAGAGCCCATGCACTGAATCAAAAACTCCATCATGCTCTTTGAGTTGTCAATCCAGTTATCATACCGCTTATTCCAAGGATAAACATTTCGGATCAACCGCTTATGCCGTTTCCAAATCAGTTTCAGCCATTCAAACTGAAATCTACAATCACGGACCAGTCGAAGCTGCCTTCACAGTCTATGAAGATTTCTACAAATACAGCAGCGGAGTTTATAAACACACATCTGGAAAAGAACTCGGAGGACATGCCATCAAAATTATTGGATGGGGAACTGAATCAGGATCTGATTATTGGCTTGTTGCCAACTCATGGGGAACTTCGTGGGGAGAGAAAGGATTCTTCAAGATTTTGAGAGGAGTCAATGAATGTGGAATTGAAGGAGCTGTTGTTGCCGGAACCGCCAAAGTCTAATATGGTGTAACTTTTGTACATAAATATTTCAAACAAATTTGTTTTGTTTTTACTTTTTTGAAAGAGATATTTGATTTGCGAGAAAGAATGGGACTACGCAACATTTCAAAAATTATCGAATTTCACGCATAGAATTGTTGAAACGTATTTTTTTCGGAATTTTTTGAACCATTTTTATTAGTTTAATTTTTCCCTGGTAAAACCTCTACGAGATTTTGTTTTTTTTTGAATTCTGGCTGAAACCAGGCTCCGACTCTCGATTTAGGAATTTTTTCGGAGCAAAATTAAATTTAACATCACTGTTTTAATTGAAAAAAAACTACCTTCGAATCGCAATAGAAATTTGTTCATTATTCAAAATAGCAATCTAAACATCTATGCATGCATTAGGTAATATTTTCAAATAAGTAGAATAGGATTGTGAGCAGCTTGGTTAATAGGGTACATATAATTTTCCATAACTTCTTTGGTTTTTACAATTTGTTTGCATTTGCAACAGTTGTTCCACCAATCGCAACTTTTCCTGGAGTCAAATCGAAAAACGAAATAACAACTTTGTCTTTTGGAAGTCCGAGTTCGGATTGGAAGATTGCGGTGAGAGCAGCCGAATGACGAATATTGTCTTCATCCGAAACCGCGCCGATTGATTGAATCTACAAAATAATAAGGATATTTATTTATATTAAATTTAAGAGTTTCTCAAAACTTACACTGATAACTGCAACTGGATCACTAGTTCCTCCATGAACCAATCTTGATCCGGCAGCAATCTCAACAGCAACTCTTTCTCTTGGTTTTCCAGTTGATTTTGCGATAACATCAGTTACTCGAACTTCGAAATCTTTTGGAACTTGGCTATCAGCCAAATTTGTTGCAACTCTGATCATCGGCATTTTCGAAGCGCTGAAAGTCGGAAAATCTGAAACTGACCATTAAATATTGACACAATAAATCATGAAAAACATTGGCCGGGGATTTACGGTTATCACAATTGAAAGAAAATCGATAATTGAAAAGTGATAATTTATGATAAAATGAAAATGGAAAAAAATAACAGATGTGACAAAATGAGATGCATCAGAAAATAAATTATTCGGCTTGGGCGAGAGGATTTTTGACGACCAAAATCACTGAATCACCACGAAGGAACATTTTTGAGATGAAACGATCTTTTGCGACTGACTTTGGCCTGAAAAGCAAGCAGGTTATTATTGATTGAACTTTTCTATTCTCTCGTGTCATTTAACCATGAGAATGATTTTTGAACGATACTAACCTTCTTCTTTCCTTTTCCTGTCTTTGGAATCTCTGTCCACATTTCTTTTACATTTTCCAATACCATGTTACAATGTCTGTCGAAAGCTTTAACACGACCCAACAATTTTTTGTTGTTACGGCAATTGATGAGAACTTGTGCATTGTTTTTCACCGAATTTGTCAAAATCGAAAGTGGTCCAACTGCAAATTCTTCTTGTTCTTTTGCAGCCAATTCTTCGGCTGTCATTTCAGATCGTGGCTTGATTTGGCTGAAAAACAAATTTGACTTTGATATTAAATAAGCTGGGGATAGAAACTTACGCTGACATGTTGTTTTTTGAGCAGGTTTGACGACGATTTTAGTCTGAAAACAAATAAAATAAGAAAATATTCAAAGAGGAGAATAGGAGACAAGAAAAATAAAGATAAACATTTCGAGCTCAAAGTTTAGCTATCAGATAAGTAACATTTGGTAAATAGGTATTACTATGAAAAAAATCTCTTTGGTTTCTCAAAAAGAGTAAAGTTCATCTGCACGAAAAAATGAATTTTCTCCCTAAAACTGAAGTTTTCTTGAGATATCAAATATAACTTTGTATCTAAGAAGAACATCCGTATAAACACCACTATCATACAATGAAGAATTACAGACAAACAGCGAAACGCGGGTAAAACTCCGAAAAGCGCAAAAATTTCAAACGCCGAAAAAAGAAAATTCGAAAACACAAGCCGTCACGCGACCGCGTTGCACTGGCCGCAACTCGTCTCCACACAACACATAGCAGACGGCGAAAGCAGCGAGATGTCGTATGAAGTGTTCATATGAGAAGAAGAGAAGGAACACCTTCTTTAGCTTTGCGCTGGGGCGATAACGTGACCAATGAGGCTTTGCCGAGGTGCGTTTATTGCTGGTTGAAAACTTTTCCCAATTGCCCGCGATGGCCCCTGAAATATGGGTGCTATACGCAATTTTTGAACGGCCCACGGGGCCAGAAAATGATAAAAATCTGGAATTTTTCGGAGAATCGAATTATTGTTCTGCAATGAATTATTTTTATTTTGCACGTTCAATTTTTTGGGGTCACGGCAAAATTTTCAGCAGCCTAATTTTATAGAAGTGGAATTAGTCAACTTTTCAGAGAACCAACCCAGATAAAATTTACAAGCACTACAATTTTCAGAAAATCATCATTTATTCACACACATATTTTTTCACCGTAAAAGGGACTTCATAAATGATAAAAATTCAATAAATTAATCGAGTTTGAAGAAGAGGCATGAAAAATACAATTGAAAAATAGAAAATGACACAAATTAATTGTGTGTCAAATATCTTGGAGTTGCACTGAATTTGGCGTATCCTTTGACGACTTTATTGATGGCTTCAAGGAAATCTTTTTCGGTGGCAACCTTTCGGCGAGCACGAATTGCAAACATTCCAGCTTCTGTGCAAACTGATCGAATTTCGGCACCTGGAAAACGGGGATTTTTGAGAATTTAATTTTGTCGAGGGTTATTCCAGAAGCATTTCTCAAAGAAAAAATGATTTCGATCAAAAGTCAGTAAATTTTCAGAAAAAAATCCCGTGAACATTTTAGAGCTTAATGTTTGAAATAATTTCTATTTTTTTTTCTTAACTTTGAGATCCTTTCCCCATCATTTTCTTGTTTTTGTTTCAACAATAACTTACCGGTACTGTTTGGACACAATCTGGCTAATAAATCATAACGAATATCACGTTCAACACTCATTTGTTTTGCATGAATTTTGAGAATATGAGCACGACCAGCTAAATCCGGTAAAGCGAATTCGACTTTTCTGTCAAGACGACCAGGTCTCATCAAAGCGGGATCCAAAGTATCTGGACGATTAGTAGCCATAAGAACCTGAAAAATGTGATTTAATTTAACCCAGCTCTCAATATAAAAGCAACTCACTTTAATATTTCCTCTTGGATCAAAACCATCAAGTTGATTAATCAATTCAAGCATAGTACGTTGTACTTCATTATCTCCTCCTTGTCCATCATCAAATCTTGCTCCTCCAACAGCATCAATTTCATCGAAGAAAATCAAGCAAGCTTTTTTGGTTCTAGCCATTTCGAATAATTCTCTCACCATTCTGGCTCCTTCTCCAACATATTTTTGAACAAGTTCACTACCAATTACACGAATAAAACAAGCATCGGTTCTGTTGGCAACAGCTCTCGCGCATAAAGTTTTACCGGTTCCTGGTGGACCATAAAGCAAAACACCCTTTGGTGGTTCGATACCCAAATTAACATATCTTTCTGGATGAAGAAGTGGTGTTTCGACGACTTCACGAAGTTTTTCAATTTGATCTTTACATCCTCCAACATCGGAATATGTTACATCTGGTTTTTCTTCGACTTGCATCATTGTGACAGTTGGATCAATTTTTGCTGGTAATGGTAAATGAATCTGATACTTGTTTCGATCAACACCAACACGCATTCCTTCTTCAATATCAGTTGGAGCAACTGAATCAGCCAAATCAACAACAAACTTGGCGAATTGTTTAACATTGATCAAATATCTTGGATCATGTTTATCACTCGTAATAATTTTGGTGCATCTTGCGACTTGAAGTGGTTGTTCTTGTTGCATTGCTTGTTTATCAGCTGCAATATCCCACAAAGCTGGTGGAGCCAATCCAGTGTCAGACTCTTTTACTCCAGACAACTCATTGACTTTTTTCAAACAAGCTTCGATGTCAGTTTCCAATTGTTTCAATTGTTCTGCGTATGGTCCTTGTCCATATCTCTTCAATACAGCAATATCACCTTCATCAAGTGCTGAAAAACAACAATTTTGAGAACAGAAAACTTTGAACCTATTTTACCTTGGAAAACCTTCTCCTCTTCTTCCTTTTCACCTTTCTTTGTTTTTCTCATATCATCTCCAAGATGGTCTGGCATCTTCTGCAACAAAATAACACGTAACTTACGCTAAAACTTGAAAAAAGGACTGAAAAACAAAAAGAAAATTCAAAAAAGATGATTTATCCATGTCGCCACGTGCGTCGCGGGTGCGTTGCGGTAGAGCGCATTTGATTGTTTTAGAGTTGAATTTTCACTTTTTCTCATTTTTCCAACTTTCATTCCCTGAAATTTTCAAAACCAATTATACAGCCCTGTTCTTCTCTCAAAGATCTTTCAAATGATACCAAAACAATCTTTATTTTATTACAAAAAAGAATAAAACAACTACACTTTAACATAAAGCAGGCAATAAAACCCGTTTTTCGAACCAAACAAAAATCATAATGACTGGAAATTTGACTTAGTGGCTAAGAACTGGCAATGGATGAGCTTCAGTATTAAATACCCAATTTTCAAGACTAATTAATGAGTTATCAGCAAAAGTGAGATAGGCGTATTTGAGAGTTTCGGCAAGGAAAAATGATTGCATAACATCGTCACGACCCGAGTTCAGACTATAAACGTTTTGTAGACCAGTAAATCCAGCATCAACTCGACAATATTTATCAATACTTTGAACAGCATCCCAAACCCATTCTCGATACATTTCTTTTCCAGTCAATCTCCAAAGATAAAACCATCCTTCAATAACTTCAGGCCGTTGAATATACCCATTTTCACCATGTCTAAAAAAATTTCAAAAATTTCTTAATTTTGGAAAAAATTTACTCACTTGCTAGTCGCTTCATCATAATTATTGAAATAAAACATTTCTGGTCCGATATGTGTTTCTGTTCGAATATAACTTTCATGACAAGTTTTTGCCAATTCCTCTGCCAAATTCATAATTTTCTCTCTTTCTTCCTTTATTTTTCTCATTGACAGCTTGTAATGCAAACATTCCAGGAACAAAACAGGCCAAATGTCCCATTTTATGCTCTTCTTGACCATGTTTTAATTCGACTGTGTAGGTGAGTTGCGATTTTTTGGATACACGGATCATGCTGAAAATTGATTGCATAACTTTGGCTCTAACTCAATAAAGGTCCCTAAATATTTTCGGAAGCTGCAGATCTCTAAATCTTTAGAACTTCTGAATCTGGCTAGTTTTTTTCCCAATTTTTTTTGAAACTTTCAAAATTTGCCTGGCCCCTCTTTCCCCCAAAAAATGTATCTCACTGTTTCTGAATTGCTTCCGATACATCCCAATACATTTTCTTTGCTTGGAAATCAGTTTTATTTGTTTGCACATAACTTTTGATCAAATATTCATAAAATGAATCACCCAACGCTCCCAAAGACCTGAAAATTGTATCTATGGAAATTATGGGAAAAACAAATCAACCTACATTTGTCTTCCTGTAAATCTTCCAGTTTTCGGATCAATATAATTTGAATATAGCCCATCTTCCTTTTCAGCTTTGTCCAAAACATTTCGAACTTTTTTCACTTTTTTCTCAAAAATTGGAGAATTCGAAATTCTTGACAAATATAAAAATTCGAGATGTAAACTTCCAACTTCGGAGAGAATTGATTGACCACCATTTGCCCAACCATAATTACTGATTCTTTTAGTAGAAACATCAAGATTCGACATAGGAATTCCAGAAGGCGTAGCAAATGCTGGCAATAAAGTTTCACCAATATCTCTAGCCTTTTTCCTGAAAAAACATCATTAGATTCATCTCAAAATTAGAAAAACTTACACATAAAATTCTTCTTTAGTCAATGCATAAAGTGATAACATTCCTCCCAACATTCGAATTGTTGTCTCAAAAACTGAAAGAGTTGATGTTGATTTGGACATCGAGAAAATTCTTTTCAATATAATCTCTCGCATCTTTATATTCATCCATTAAATCCATAATAAAAAGTGTATCAGCTGCATCAATTATAGTTGCTGGCATTTGACTTCCACCAAAAATATTTTGAGAATTCGCCATTTTTGCGAGAGGCTTTAATTCATTAGCTCCCCACGAATAATTTTTATATCCCTGCCAAGCGTGAATCATCATTTCTTTCACTTTTTGACGACGAAGATCATTCTTATCTTGGCTATTCTTGATAATGTCGTTTTCCAATCAAATCTTGATCTGTTGGTTCTGGTTGAATATTTAATGGTGGGCTAATATTCACAGGTTCAATCTCATCCGGAAAATCTTCAGATCTTTTTTAGTTTTTCAACTTTTTTAAGAACTTCTTCGCTTGCAACTACATCTTTAGCGTTTAATTGATACCCGTGTCCAAATCGAGCCTAGAAAATGGGTACTGTAGATTTCGAAGAAGGAGATGGTGAGCTTAATTTTTGTGTTTCAAACGTATGTATATTGCGTATGGGAGAAATAAGGTGGATCAAAATTTTAAAATTCTTTCAAATTCAGAAAGATTCTAAAAATTCCCAAATAATTTTCCCAAAATCGCATCCTAACCAACCTTAACAATTTCATTCCTATTTGCCACTCCAATTTCTCCCGAATCACTTCCTCCATAATACCAGAAAACCGAAAAAACTAAAAATGAAGAAACGATACAAATCCCAAAAACAGCCTGTTTATTGAATCGTATCGTTTGCATTTCATGTGGCTGAAAAAATTAGAAATGGAATAAAATAAAATGAAATAGAAAAAAAAAAGAAAAATCGAAATACTAAAAAGGTCTCCACGTTTGCCTATTTTATTTGATAAGGAATTAAAAAGATGACAAAATTTTTGCATTTGTCCTTTTTTTCATCTCTGGTCAAACAATCAAGCAGCCGAAAAATATTTATCTCGAATAAATACAAGCTTTGAATCTTTTCTTATGGATCAATTCATCTGAAGAAAAAATGAATTTCGCGACATTTTTTGTCGCGAAATTGCAATTCGCGAAACGACACGAAATTAATAAAATAAAAGAGGAAATTCTTTTTTCGTGTGTTGGGTCTCGCAGCGATTACGTGTCCCTTTAATGTTTCTCCTTTATTTTTGTGTTTATTTCGTGTCGTTTCACGAATTGCAATTTCGCGACAAAAAATGTCGCGAAATTCATTTTTTCGTCAAATGAATTGATCCATTAATAAGTCTCTGTCATTCTCAAATTTCCACCCTCAATGAAGCCAATCAGCTAGAAATAATTAATCCGATTTTTTTCCTCAAAAAAAATTTGAAACAGAAAAAGAATAAAGAAATTCTGGAGAACATCAAAAAAAAATCCAAGAAAAAAGGAAAAGAGCCATGAATTTCAAATTTTCATGGAAAAAATCAAGAAATCTTTTTTCCTTTTGTGGGTCATCAAATAAATAATGGGAGAAATTGGGTGAGAGAGTATGGGAGGATGAGAGACCGAAAAGAAATAGTGAAACCGTATTATTTCTTTTCGCCTTGTTATTATTAATAATAATAATAATAATACTTATTAATAATAGGAATAAGAAATAAATAACAATACATATTTGTACAAAGATTTTTCTTTCTTTCAAGGCTAAAAAAGGCGGGATGTGTAATGAAATAAACAATTTGAGCAATAAACAAATGGAACTCACATATTTTTCGAAGTCTAGCATTTTTTGATAAATTGAATCAGGAAGAATATTGGTTTTATATGAAAAAAGTTTTATACAAAATATTTGCACAGGGGGAATTTATACAGGGTGAGAAAATTTTGGAAAACAAAATATATTTTGGTTTCAAAAATCTAGGGAGTCTGATTTATGGATCAATTCATCTGAAGAAAAAATGAATTTCGCGACATTTTTTGTCGCGAAATTGCAATTCGCGAAACGACACGAAATTAATAAAATAAAAGAGGAAATTCTTTTTTCGTGTGTTGGGTCTCGCAGCGATTACGTGTCCCTTTAATATTTCTCCTTTATTTTTGTGTTTATTTCGTGTCGTTTCACGAATTGCAATTTCGCGACAAAAAATGTCGCGAAATTCATTTTTTCTTCAAATGAATTGATCCATTAGAAAAAAATGAGTGTCAAATATAACTAATTACAGGAAATATGTCTGCTGAATTTCAAAAATCCCAAATTTAAAAATTTCAGAATAATTTTTAGGCTCACAAAATCTGAAAAAAATTAAAACAAAAAGCCAACAGCTTTTAAGAAAATTAAATTCTCTCAATAAAAAATCCAACGTTTTTTTTCAGAAAAATCTATGCTTCAACTCCAAAAAATATTATCCAAGTTCCAAAACACAAAAAAAAACCAAAAACATTTTCAGAAAAAAATTCAAGGCCAACAAAAAACTTCCAAAACTTTTCAGAAAAATAAAAACATCATTCTTTTTCTTTTTTTTCTTTCAAACAAAGCTAAATATCTTTGTATGTTTTGTGAACCATAGTAAACGCACTAATGAACCAAATCCAAATCCAGAAGCCAAAAAATTTACATAAATTTATTTGCTTCTTTTCTATTCTTCTTCCGATAGAAGAAAAATGGGAAGAACATCTTTTTCTTGAAAAAAAAATATTCTTAGAAAACTGGAAAAGATAGGCTAACAATAAGTCTAACTTTTATTTATTTATTACATCAAAAAATGTTTCGGCTAACATAAGAAAGTCCAAAAATCTCAAATTTCAAACACATGTTCTTTTCTTTTTCTCTGAAAATTTTACTCACTTAATTTTTTTCTATTTTTTCGTTCGAAAAAAACTAACAACAAAAAATAATAATAAATTTTTCCTATTTTTGGTCCCCTCATATTTTTTTTTTGAGGAAAAACATACATAAAAACAACAAAAAATAACGAGAAGTTGTAAAACTCTACTGGCAACCATGAAAAATTTATTTAGCCTAATTTCTGAAAGCAAAAAAAATATGAAGAAAACATTTTTAGTCACATATGTGTTCAGTTTCTTCTTCAATGAATTTTTGTTTCCCAGAAAAAAAAGAAGGGTTTATGGAAAAAAGAAAAAGTGTAAGAAACGATCGAAAATGGTGTAAAAAATCGAACAATTTATTGACTTCATTCACTAACTTGATTTTTGATGGGGCGAAAGAAAAAAAGAATGAAATATGAAGGGCAGTTTTGAAAGCTCATAAACGATTTGGAGAAAAAACAAAGGTTCTGAGAGAAAATATCTGGATTAACTTGATGGGGATTGGAATAATTGGTAGACAAAAAAGAGACAACTTTAGATTTCAGACAATTGAAAAACTTTTGGAAAATGGTGTTCCTAATTAATTGGATGGATACTGTAGGTTGATTGTGTGCAAGTTTTGGGTGATTCTTTTCAAATTTATTATCAGAGTTTTCAAAACTACTATTTTTCAGAAATATTTTTTCAAAAACATACAGTATCCTAAATTAACAATAAGCTCACAAAAAATTTTCTACAGTACTACCACAATTAAAGGAACACAACGATTTCCGAAAAATTTATCAGATCAAATGTTCTCATCAAAATTTATGCAAATTTCTCCGTTCGACCTTCTCTAATTGCTAAATTTGGAATCGGAAATTCGATTAAATAAAAGCGCCGAAAACTTTTTTCTCTTTCTATTTTTTTCTTCACAAAAACAACAAAACATCAAAAAAATCCATGAATTCATAAAAAATGAGGCTAGGATATAAGAAAAAGAAACTTGACCGAATAAAAATGTTTTTCTTAGCCAACGAGAAAAAAGAAAACTTTTCGAAATTCAATTTAACATCTTTTCCGAAAATGGGGTCCCGCCCCAATGGAAAAAATCAATTTCTATTCTTCTCTCAAAAAAATAATACATATAAAAATCGGGACAACTGAACAAATAGTATTAGTCATTTGGACTCTCAAGTCAAAACTACAAACACAGGACAGGAAAGCCGCAAAATGTTTAGCTTTTCAATTTAATTTTTGATCATTTTGAGAGGAAAAAAAAAGAAATTTTATGAAAAGAAAAATAATGATAAAAATTAAAATGAAAATAAAAACAAAATATGAATAATTTTCAAAAAACCGTATGTCCGAATTATCTGCGAGATTTTGGTGGACTTTCCGAATCATCGCGTTGTTTTCCAAGTGTTTTCCTGACGTTGTGTACACGGGCTTTGCTATATTCCTGCAAAAAAAATAAATTGGGTTTCAAATTTCATAAATCTATAATTTTTCGGTGATCATTGGTCGAAAAATCTGTGTTTTCGCTTATTTGGAATGGAACTATGTGTTTGTTGTTTGGGTGGACAAAACAAAACAGAAAGCAAACATTTTTGAACAACTATTTGATCTTCCTTGTCTCGTGGAAACATTCCGAAACAACAATTTTCGAGTGTTGATTTGAAAATGTGAAGGGAGTCAGAAAAAAAAGTATAGTGAAACATTAGGAATTTCATTTTCAAAATTTCACAGAAAAATTAAACTTTGAAAATCCCAGTTTTTATAATTTTGTTATTCTTTAGGTTTTTCGAGCTTACAAGGATTTTTTCAATAATCAGGAAATTTATTATCCTTCGATATAATTCATGGAATCAGCTTGTTCATTTTCAAATTTTCCAAACAATTTGCACACCAAAAACTCCTACTTTTCCCCTCAAAAAATCCCCAAATAACGAACCTTCAGTCGATCTCTGCTTCTACTTCTACTCCGACTTCTTTTTCTTCGATCATTTCTCGATTTATCACTTCTATCATTATTTTCTCGTCGCCTATCATTATTTCGATCTCGATCTCTTCGATCATATTCTCGTCCTCGATCTCGACCAGGTGACCGTTTTCTGAAAGTAAAAATTCATTGAAAACGTGAATTTTCACGTGGCAATTAGAATTATTTATTCCATTTTGATGTGAAAATTCGAAAATTTATTTTTTGAATTTTAGTGGACTTTTTGGGACCAGCACTGTTTGAAAATGACTTACCTAATTTTATCTTTTCTATCCTTTTCCCGATCTCGTTCTTTTTCTCGTTTCCTATCACGATCTCCTCGATTCGGCGATGATCTTCGACTATCATTCTCTTTTCTATCATCATTCGCTGTCATTTTTCCAAATTTATCTGCAACTTCTTTTGCTTTTACAGCTGCTTTCTTTGCTTCTGCCGCTTCTTTTACAGCTGCTTTTTCGGCTTCAATCGCATCTCTCAATTTATCCAATTCAGCATTTATTCTCGGCCAATTCGCCACTCGTTTTCTTGCATATAATCTGAGCAATTGAAGTGATATCGCTTGAACATCTCGATCCGAAGTATCAAATGCTTCAAACCAATGAAATGGTGTTGATGGCAAAGCAATTGGTTCTTCAACTGTTCGAGCAGCTAAGAAAATACAAGCACAAGCAATTGTTTCGGGCGTATATCTCATGAAAATATCAGTTCGAAGTCCATCATTCATATAATTCCAAGCTTTTTGAAGAATATCAACACGAGATTGAGTTAATCCAAGTGCATGACAATACGCAACAATTAAACGATGTGGATGTTTGACATGAACAACGAATCCAAGTGTTGCCAATATCCGTCTTTCCATTAGAATCATCTAAAACCACACATATTCGTTGTATATTCGGAAAAAAAACAGCTAGAACTCACATTATTTTTCGCTTTGATATAAGTGTCATCAATCATTGGAGTTCTTATTGATTTCGTCGATTCCCTACAAAAATTGGTTAGAAAAATATAGAAAAGAGAAAACGGAGCTTTTGAAAATGAGAAGATCAATAAATTTCCCCCTGTGAGGAACCGGAAGTCGGCTCAGACGTGTGCTTGAACAAAGTAAGGGTACTGTAGAAGATTTAGTGTAAATAAAGATTTTGATTTTTTCGATTGAAATTTCTGTCATTTTGGACATTAGGGGTTCCTGGTGTGATATTCGAATCATCTATTTTCAAAACTGTTTTGAGCATAGCCATTTTTTTATTTTTCTTTAACGATTAACTAATCAATTAGCTGATTTCTAATTACTTTGATTTATTAATCAAAACATTTTGCTTAGTAGGATAAAAATCTGATTGTAGAGAAAAACAAAATCAAATTTTAGATTCAGAAATCAGATTTTTTTCATAAAAATTATTAAAATCTTAACCGATTCTCAAAATTCGGTCAAAAATTTTCCACTTGTTGTTTTCAACCCCTACAGTACCCTCTCCAAGTTCTTTCTAAAATAATCCACACACGTCTTCGCCTACCTGATTTTGCCTTCCGATTCCTCGATGTTTTAATTTTTGTACACCATGTTTTCTTTCTTACATATACACATATTATGACAGCAACCAACACAGTCGTTCGATCGTGAGCCGCCTGTGATAAATTCAAGATTATTATGGGTTTATTTCAAAGTTTTGGGCAGAGGTAACAATGGGGAAATAATTGGATAAGCCACATATAAATGATTAATTTTAGTATTTATGAAATATATTCATATTCATATTCTGTATATTGAAAATTCGTGAGATTACTTTTTTTTTGAAAACTCAAACTCCAGGAGGAATTTTTAATTGATCTTCTCATTTTCAAAAGGGAAATTCTATAATGCTTACTTTGTAATTCTTGCTCCACTTTGTTGAATTCGATGAAGTCTCTCCAAACGATGAAAAACATTATAAACATCGCGATTTCGTCGAGGTTCTTCTTCAATTTTAGAAGCCAGAAGCAAACACGCCATAACTGTATGCTAAAAAAAACAAATTTGCTTACATACGAAAGTTTTGAAAAATCCTTCAAACTAAACTAACCTCAAATAGATATTTTACAAAACTTTTTTGATAATAAAACCGTTGAAAGATAATTTGTCCGGTAGCAGCTGCAGTTTGTGGTAATTTCAGCATGATTGCGCCTTGTTGAATCAATTCACATCCCAAATATCGAAGTTCCGCTTCTATTTCATGACTAAGTCCATCTGCTAAACTTGGCGGATTATCTAATTTCTTCCGTGATGATTCGTCTAATGTCATTAGCCATTTATCCGAATTAATATCGACTCTCGAATAAATAGGTCTCATTCCAAATGAACTTGGCTTGATTTCAAGATTCTCCTTCTGTTTATCTGATGTTGAGAATTGATCTTCAGCATCATCTTTCTTTCCATCTTTTTCTTCAGTTCCAGCTGTTGTTGTAGTCGGTTTATTGTGACGAATCATTGACTGAACTTTGGCTTCCGCCACTCGTTTCATTTCAAGAAACGACGCTGTGGACATAATTACCTAGTCAAGAGAAACCTCTGCAATTTCAAGTTTTGGGAAAAACTAGAAATGACTGATCACGTGAAACAAATCAAAAACAATTCCACGCCGAAAAAAAGAAAATAAAAATCAATTTCGAAAACGAGCGAGAGAGCGTGTGTTTGGCATAGACGCAGACATTCTGTGCGAGACCCAAGCGTCGCATAAACACATGTTTCTTCAAATATTTTATTCGAATTTTTTTTATTTTCACTGTGTTTTTTCCTAATAGAAAAATGCAATTCCGAGGAGACGCAGACAGTGAGAGAAAGAGGCTGGTCTCGACACGCCGTGTGTCTGCCACACACTATTTCTCTCCCTTTTTCGGCGAGAGATTTGTCTGCACACGTTAAAGTCTGCGTCTCCCTCGAATTGCAAAAAAAAATACAGTGTTTTCGGCTTTAAAAATGAAAACTAAAATGGAATGAATATTATTCAAAGGAACACCGCTTCGGATACACAATTCCTGAGATCTTTTGCCAGAAAATCAAAATACATTTGAGCTTCGACATGTTTTTCATAAACTAATTCCCTCCCAAAAGTTGATTGCGGCAAGTTTTGATTGAATCCAGATTTTCGAGAAGTCAGCAGATAAAACTGGAAAGTAAATTTTAATTTTGAAAGGTTAGATGTCTAACATACCAATCTTTTTGTTTCTCTCGACCATTCTGGCGTGCAATAAATAATGAAACAAGGAACAATTGCAGCATATCTGGAACATGATTTTTTGTTCGTTATAATTAAAATTGAAGTCGCATTCAAAAGAATACTCACAAAATAAAAGTGAAATTGAATGCCACATTTGCAGCTACTATAACTTTTTGAGAAACCGATGTAAATTCCAAAGATAACAAACAACAACAAGCAATATTGAAACATAGAATATGAGTTTGAATTCGAGAAAGCCACTGAAAACAAAAATGTACTGAGAAAAATTAATCGGGAAAAAAATACCTGGCAAGTTTTGATATTTTCGGAGATTTGAAACCTGGTACTCAATGAATAACTCGGATGTCTCGGTGTATAATTTCGATGATGTCGGAAATTACATTTTTCAAGTACAATGAGCAATAAACTTGAGCCAATGTTGAAACATATAATATTTATACAATGAATATAAATCGGATACCATCCTGAAAAACAAAACAATTCGGATAAAAAACAATAAAGAGATTCAAAGAACTTACTTCTGATATAAGCCATAGCTGAAAGTGTACTGTAGGGTATCATAATTGATATGAGCAATGCGGGAATCCAAATATGTTTATTATTTTCATAAGTTCCCGCAAGACACGTGGCAAAACATCTTTCAAAAACTAAAAATGGCAACATTCCAAGGACTAGAAATACACAAATTGTTCGACAGTAATTCGCAATTCTTCCGAGTTCTAGAAAAATTTTTTCAAAATTTTGAATTACCGATTAATTTGATACTAATGTTTTCCAGTCAATTTTCAAAACTTCAAAAAATGTTAAAACGAGTTCATTCCGATCATTTTAATGTTACATATTTTGCAAAATCTTCTGATTGTGGTTTTTCAGCTGCAAAATTTCATAAACTTTCCAGCCCATTCCAAGAAAACACGTATCCTTTCAACAACAAAAAATCACCAGTATTTTCCAAATTGTAGTACTGTAGATATATCAAAATCGATCTTGCGGAAATCGACAGAAAATATTGACCGCCGTATATGAAAAGGAGAATGTGAAGATTACGGTGCATCACTCGAAATTTGATGAGGAGATAGAAGTTGAAAAGATATTGGATGAAACTGGAAAAAAAATTTTGATCTATTTTTTTTCAGAATTTTAATTTTGTGTTCCTACGTTAAACATATACAAATTTGTTCGATTATGAGCATTAATTGCAATTCGGAAGTCCATTCTAGATTTTGAATTGTTGAAGAATTCAAAAATGTTAGAAATCTATCCGGCATAGGTTCTCTATCCGTTTTCCTTTATTCCGTTTCCTGGAAAAAGCAAAGGCACTTTTGAAAATCGATAAAAGTAATTATGCATTCCGAAAGAAAAGAACTATACAACTCTCGTCTCCCCGGTGATATACTAAAAAAAACAGGATTGAAAAATACAAATTTTGTAGCTGTAATAAAAAGGGCGAGATGAATGAGAAAAAGGTAAAGGATATCTTATTATTTTCTACATCCTTGAAAAGGAGAAATGGGTTTAGCTCGATCGAAAGTGGCAGCTGCAAATGAGGCTGAAAATATCACGGGAGTCGTTGGACAAGATCGGAACATTTATAAATTGGTGGATATGCATGGTGGAGGAATTCTGGTGAAGCTAGCAAGGTAAATTTGAAATATAAAATTCAGAGTTTGATTGAAGCATTATGAAAAATTAAAGAGTATTTTGTGCCAATTTTCCGGCCCATAATCCAATAAAAAATAGCCAAATAAAAACAATTGAATTGAACTTTTCAGGAAATAAAAATGGGAACCTTTTTGGAACATTTAAAAATCAATGTTATCTAATGTAAGTAGAAAATATGATTCTGAATTTAATTTAGAAAATCTCTCGGAAATTTTTGACGCGCCTAGACATTTTCATAAATCTCTGATCATCAAATTTAAAATTCTCAAAGATAGAGAGTTCAATTCGAGCATAATGAAAAATTCAGCATATTTTTTTTTTGATTTTTCAATTGCTCTCCGAAAAATGTGCCTCAATCAAATTACAAAAAGCTTCTGAAATTGAATTTTTTCCTTCCAGAAAAAAATTGCACATGCCATTTCAACGCTGAAAACTAATTCCCAAAATTAATGAGAATGAGACATTTTCAAAATTAATTTTTCAGTTTCAGGGAATAAATTGGAAATTTGATAGGTTCATGTCATTTTTTCGCAGCCTTTGTTGTTATTGATAGAAATATTTAAAAGCATATTTTTCAACAACAAAAAAATTAGTCACAAAAATGATGTGTGAGCCGAGGCGTAAAACATTTTTTTTCATTCTCCAATTTCTCAAGACACAATTTTCCAAGAAATCTGACCCCGAGAAAACTAGAGTCTTTTTGAAACTTGAAAGTTTTCAAAAAATTCAAAAGAAAAGTCGAGTTACCGTATACCTTATCGAACAAAAAAAGAAGAAATTTGTAGTCGTACTATACGAAAAAAAACTTCTAGAAATTGTATATTATTTTTTCTTATATTACTAATTAATGAAAAAAATATCAAAGGGATCAGAGCTTCGATAAAACTGGCTTCAAAAAAAAAAATTTTTTCTAAGAATTTTGATATTTGTCAGACAAGTGACAAGCTAAGCTAGTGAGAGAAAATATGAATCAAATCAAATTAACTCAATTTTTCTGCGCTTTTTTCATGGAAAAGAAACCCATGAATTCTCACATACGCAGAAAAAATTGCCGATGAAAAATAATATTGAAAAGTAGATAAAAAAATTCAAAAAACAAGAATTATTTGTTTTCGAGTTATTTTTTCTAGAAAAATAAGGAAATATGAAAAAAAAAGAAAAATATCTATCAGAATTTTTTTTCAGAACTTGCAAAGAAATGAAATCAATGGAAATGTTGGATGCGTATATTGAAAATGAACTACGTGATTATATGTATAATTCTGGAAAGGGAAAACTTGTGGCAGTTGCCGAATTAGTCAAATTGAGAAATAAGGTATTACTCTATGTAAAGGGAAAATAATATTTTCTAGTTTTGAGCAAACTACAAAAAGATTTCCCAGGAAGTTTCTTACGACCTATGGAAAGTTTATTGCAATAAGGAGGTACTGTAGAATCTGTGATTACTGTTGATGTATTTCTAGTTGTGGTTACAGTACTGTATTTTTTGGATTACTGTAGTTGTGTTTGAAGTTAACAAAATTTGAAAAATTCAAAAAGCTCTCGAAAATTTTAAACGTAAACTCGAAAAATTGAAATGCCATTTTCACAATTAAAAAAGCATTTCAAAAAAAAGTGTATCAGAAAATCACATTTCTCATTTTTTTTCTGAGAAAAATAATTGCTCGTAAATCGGTGATCACTTTCCGCAATTCAATTAAATGTTCTGAATTTGAGCTGAATAGGTCGGTTTTTCCCGGAAAAGAGATAATCCGGAAGTATTTCAAAATTTTCAAATTTCAATTTATGTAAAAAAAAATTGAAAATGGTCAATTTTAGGAGAGCATCGATTATTTTTTCTGAAAATTAGGGCTCAAGCTCATGTGTTCATATTTTTCCAGTAAATTTCTCATCATAAATATTTCAGCCTTTTTCAGAAAAAAAAAGAGTTCTCTAGTCTTGAGCAAACTATATATATAAATGATGTAGACGACAAAAAATAAAAGAAAAGGATTAAGAATGACTCAAGATAATGAAAACCTCATAAATATTCAGGAACATTCTTTTTTGCTCAAAGAACTTTTTTTAAGGAGAGAAATGCGACTCTCGGAGCATTTTCGAGAAAAAAAGGAAAAGGAAAAAGTGGGCCGAATATTTTGGATCACATCGATCAGGGACAAGCGGAAATGGGAGATTTGAAAAAAGGTAGGGGGAAGTTGTCATGAACAAGTCTAGTCCTCATTGACTCCTCAAAAAATGGAGAAAAAAAAGAACCTTTTTAAAGCTTTGAAACTTCTTGATGGTGGAGGAAAAGGCGGGAAATCAGAGTCAAAGTACCGTGAGATTTGTTGGAATTTGGACGAAAGAGGAAGAATGGGAGAGAATTTGTTGTGTATTTGTATTTTGCAAGGAACTGAAATTCATAATGTGATTGCAAGAAGATTGTTGAAATTTTATCCGAAATTGGCAAATGATGTTTGTATTTCGGAAGATTATTATGGTGGGTGAAATTGAGGAAACAATTGGAAACTTTGAAAAAATTGCAAAACTTTTCTGCAAGTTTTTCAGAAAAAAAAAGAATCTGGTTTTCTGTTAAGGAAATAACCTGAAAAAAGTTTTCAATTTTTCAGGGATGTCACCATTGCACGTGGCAATTGTGAATCAAGATATGCAATCAGTCTCGCTTTTGCTCAGAATAGGAGTCGATCTTAATCAAAGGTGTGTGAAAATATGTGTGTAACAACCAACGATTGATTTTTGGGAATTTAATTTTTTCAAGAACAAATTGTTGGTAAAAATCTTATGAAATGAAATTAGATATTGCTGAAATCGCGTGGGATGTTTTCTAAAATACTTAAACAAAAATTAGGAAAAATATGGAAGCTTGTGATGCGTTAATAATTTATTATTAAAGTTGAATAATATTTTTCTAGATAATTTTTTATTCAAACTCAAAACATTTTTCTGAGCAAAAAATAAAAGGAATTTCAGAAAGTACATTATAAGTTCAAATATTCTTTTTCATCCCAAAAATCCTATTTTTAATTCAAAAAACAACCCTAAAAAATCTAATTTTAAAAAGGATTATCGAAGATCCAAAGAAAAAACCGAAAATTCAGAAAACACTAGACATTTTCAACACAAGAGTCCAAAGTTTGACGAAAAAAGTTGTGCTATTTTGGGGTCCAACCAAATAAGATAAAATATTTCTCTTCAAAAATATGCACGTCACACAATTTTTTTAGATTGTCAAAAACACAAAGCGGAAGTTTTTTCCCACACCGTAGCCAATCAGTTGTGGAACATAGATTACAGTTTTTAAAAATGATATCAAAATTTGAGTAAGAGGACAAATTATCAAGATTCACAGTTTTAGACTGAAAAAAAAGTTTGAACACGATTTTGGCCGAAGTGTGGTTTTTCCTGAATATGAGAAATGTCTGCTTTTCAATTTGAAATTTGTCTAGCCCTCTTCTACCGTAATCCTTCCAGGTGTTATGGCGCATTTTTCTGTGCTGAGGATCAAAAATCAAGTCGAAGTGATAGTTTAGAACATGAATATGTGGATTTGACAAAGAATACAAATTATACTGGAAATATGTATTATGGAGAATATCCGTTATCTTTTGCAGTTTGTACAGGACAAGCTGATTTATTTCGATTGTTATTAGCGAAAAAAGCAAATTTGAACTCACAAGACACAAATGGCAACACTTTATTGCATCTTTGTGTAATCCATAATAAAGAGGTAGAAATTCTGGAGTTTCATACTTCTCCAAAAAAATATTTGCAGAGTATGATGGATGCCGTTCTAGAAGCCGGTGCCAACTTGAAACTTTTGAATCAACAAAACTTATCAGCTTTAACTCTTGCAGCAAGACTTGCAAACAAAACTGTAAGTTTCGAAAAAATCTTGCAGTTTTATGAGTTTACTGAAAAGAGAAAAAATGATTTCAGATGTTCAATAAAATTTTGCAACTTCAATGCGAGCGAGTTTGGAGTTATGGTCCTTCGCAATGCACCGCTTATCCTTTAAGCAAAATTGATACAATTGATGAGAGCACTGGGCAAATGAATGATACTAGTGCTCTTTCTTTGATTGTTTATGGGGTTTGTTTTCTGAGAAAGCTTATTGAAATATTTTGCGTGGTTCAACTCAGAATTCACAAAAATTCAAAAAGTTCAGAATTCATTTTTTTTGTAAAAATATCGCAGTAATCCGAAGTTTTGAACTCTGATATTGTTTTAATTCTCCACATTTCAAAAGAAAAACTAGTTTTGAGAGTCTTCTCTGTGATCTTCAGAACCTCCCTGAATATTTTTAGGAAACAACTAAACATCTCGATCTTATGGATGGTTTGATCGAACAAATTCTTTCGGAAAAATGGAAAGCTTATGGCAAAAAAATGTGGCTTCGATCATTGATGAATTTCATATTTTTCTATTGTTGTTTTGTTGTCGCTTATATGTTTAGACCATCTTCAGCGACTACAGAACATTTGACACGTGGAAGAATTAATGATGACGGAGAAACTGAATCAACTAATTCGAGTAATACTAGAAATTGGCGTGAGTTCATTGAAATTTTAGAAGCGGACGGTAAATCTAATATTTGATTTTCAGAACCTATGGAAACTCAGTGTCATCTTCTATACTACAGTGAATGGCCATGGTATTATGGATGGGTAAGTCGAAATATGTGTATTTAGAATTAGAAAAACTTGGAAAAAAATAACAACTGGAAAAATTCTATTTTTCATTCATTAGTAATTGAATTACAAGAAGTGCTCTCGAAATAAATTTTTTCGTGACAAAAATATCAGAAATTTTATATTTTTGGAAAAAGGATTGTAGTTTTAGAGTAATCTAGTTGAAGGAAGTCGGGAAAAATGTTCTCAACCTACAAAAACTTTTTTCATATTTCAGTTGCGCCTTGGTGGAGAAGTTATGACAATTCTCACAATTTTGATTCAAATGAGTCTTGATTTTGGAGATATTCGTCGAATTGGTTTCCAAAAATGGTTCAATTTCCTAAAAGCCTTCCCAGCAAAATTGATGTATAAATTCTCATTTCTTTTTATTCTTATGGCAATTCCTTGTCGATTGGCTTGTTCTCTTCATGAGATTTTTCTAACAATCGATAATACTTTGGCTATAATAAGTGTGTTGTTGGTGACCCAACATTTTCTATATTATATGAGGTAAGTCTCTTATTTTGTGAGACTTGTGGATATTATTTGTCACAATTTTTCAGAGCAATCGCGTTTATCGGGCCATTCGTTTTGATGGTTTACACAATTATTGCAACTGACTTGGTTAGATTCGCTATGATTTATTCGATTTTCTTGATCGGATTCTCTCAGTGTAAGAATTGAGAACTGAAGTATTTATTGAATAAAACAAAAATACATTTTGCAGCATTTTATGTTATCTTCACATCTTGTGAAAGAGCTGCTGCACAAGCAAAATACTATGATCCAAATAGTTCGGAATTCAATAACATCATGGAAAATCCTGTAGATGCGTTACTTCGAACTTTTATTATGACAATCGGCGAATTCTCAGTTTTATATCGAGAAATGGCAGCGTGTAATGGAGCACTTATGAGAAATCTTGGCAAAGTTCTTTTTGTCATTTTTGAAGTCTTTGTTTCAATTCTTCAATTTAATTTGCTGATTGCTATGATGACAAGAACTTATGAAGCTATTTTCTTGACACAAAAAGAATGGAAAAGACAGGTAATTTTCAGGTTACTGTAACTATTCTATTTTAATCAAAACGCTAAGTAAATTAATTGGGGTTACTGTAGAATTATTTGTGTAATTTTTCTCCAAAACATTATTAAAAATCATTATTTCAGTGGGCCCAAGTTATTTTGATGCTTGAAATGGGATTGTCTCCTGATGAACGTAAAATGCATCTTTATCGCTATACAAGACCAACTGGAATGAATAAAATGATTCGAAGTTATGTTATTGTCTCACGTGGAGAAGGAGAAAGAACTGAAAAAGAAGAATTGGAAGCAAGAGAAGCAAAAGAGGAAAAGAAACGAGAACATCGGAAAATGATGTTGGCTAAGAAGCAAAGGGTGAGTAAATATTTTCAAGATCTCAAGAAAAACAATAATACCGTAATTTATAGGAACATGAGTTGAAAACTAAAGCTTTGGCTTTGCTTGGAACAAAACTTCGAATGGATGTTAAGAAGCGTCGTGTTTTACGTCAACAGACTTTGGATGCAAATACAAGAGTCTAATCTTATTTCAAAAAATTATATATTTCCATTTTTCAATAATCTTCAAAAATTCTATTTACTTATTTATTCATTTATTTTCATAAATTACTAATAAAAAATTTTGCATCTCGATATCCTAGCTCAAAATATTGCTGAAGAACTTGTCTTGTTGGAGGGAATAATGCGCGAATTCCCCGAGCCATATTCTTTGAATTGATCTGTGAGGATTACTGTATTTTTGAAGGAACACACATTCGAAGATTTTTGAAGTCTCGAAAAGAAAAATTCGCACACGCGGGAAAATTTTGTTTAAATTCATTTTTTTTCTGTTTCTGGTTTACAATTTTTGCAGTTACATACCTTGAAAGAGTGTAATCCAAATGTTGGATTATTCCAAATACTCGAATCTTGCGGGCAAATATCAGCGATTGAAGAGAAAGGTGTGCAGGTAACTGTTTTTAGATCAGGAATAATTGGAAGAACATTGGTCATTCCACCATCAATATATTCCTATAACCAGAGGAAATTTAGTTTTTCTAGATAGAATTTAAAACTTACATAGTTCTCTATTATTGGAGGTTTTCCATTATATCCCATTGAATACATTGGAATATAACAACTTGCGAGAAGAACAGAAATCAGATGATCTCGATTGTCAAACTTATTTATCAATACATTTTCCCATGTCTGAAATTTCATTAGAATTCTATTAAAAGTTTGAAGATCTCTCAGAAATACCTGTAGCTTTGTTACTGAAACATTTAGTTTCTCTTGAGCTTTTGAAATATCTTCAGGTAGAGTGTTATCGATAACTTTTACTAACTTTTCATTTATAAAATATCCGGGAGTTAAAGCTCCAAATGGTAATTCGTGGACTTCATCAGCCATTGAATAGAGTATCTCTACACTTGAATCTATTTTTTGAGGTGCGAGAACCATAAGTGATGCGACTAGACTTCCTGCAGAAGCTCCAGCAATTTTCGTGATTTCGGGAAGCTTCGCAGAGTTTTCTATTATACATTTTGCTGCTCCAAAGTTGTATGCGCCTAGAAATCCGCATCCACTAAATGATAAACCGATTTTCGAGGCTTGGCGAATTCCTGAAAACTGATTTTATTACGAATTTTAGCGTAACTTTTCAAAAATACCTTTTAATGCCATTTGAGTGTGAATGTGCGCTCTATTGAACACAGCACATTTTGAAAGATGATGACAATTTTTCGTTTCTTTCTCGTTTTTTTTGCTTGAGTTTTGTGTTTCACTGATTAAACCGTATACTAAAATTGTATTTTTTCAGTTCAGAAGATAAATAAAAATGGGTGATCACTACGGTTTCTCTTTGACAACCTTCTCTCCATCGGGAAAATTGATGCAAATCGAATACGCATTGAATGCCGTCAAAAATGGTCAACCATCAGTTGGACTTCGCGCCAAAGACGGAGTTGTTCTTGCTACAGAAAATCCATCATCGATAATTTCAGAAGATCAACCAAAAATTGAGCAGATTAGCAAACATATCGGATGTGTTTACAGTGGAATGGGACCGGATTCGAGAATTCTTGTGAAGAAAGCCAGAAAAATTGCGATGGAATATGAGATGATGTATGGCGAAGAAATGCCAACAACTCAATTGGTTACTGAATTGGCTGCAGTCATGCAAGAATATACACAATCTGGGTAAGTTTTGCTAACTTATTATGTGAAATAACTATTATTTTTCAGAGGAGTTCGTCCATTCGGAGTTTCACTTTTGATTGCTGGTTGGGATAAGAATCCAGGCCGCCCACTTTTATTCCAAGCTGATCCATCTGGCGCATATTTTGCATGGAAAGCAACCGCTTTGGGTAAAAATGATGTGAATGCGAAAACATTTTTGGAGAAAAGATTCAGCGAATCGCTTGAATTGGATGATGGAATTCATACCGCTTTGTTGACATTGAGAGAATCTTTCGATGTTGGAATGAATGAGGACAATGTTGAGGTAAGAAAATATACAAGAAGCCTTCAGAAGCCTTTGCTTCAAAAATAATTTCGGTCAAAATTAGAAGCATAGCTAAACTTTGTGACTTCTGAAATTTATACCCAACATACATCTTTTTGAGGTTCATTTCCATTTGGAAAAATGAAAAATGAGAAATGTTCACTTTAAACCGGAAATTAAATTATTTCTAGTTCAATAAATTCATGTCACGCATAAATTTATAATATTTTTCGCAGGTTGCTATTTGCAATGCTTCTGGATTCCATCGCCTCACAAAACAACAAGTCAAAGATCACCTCGGAACCATCTAAATCTTCTTTTATTCTTTTTAAACCCCTCTCTTTTTCTTCAATTTTCCAAATAATTTATTCGTTTTCTTTACAAGTTTTTCCCGGTTCTACTTTATTTATTGAATTGAATGAAATTTTCTTTTTCTTTTTTACTCTTATAGAATCTAGATATCGGTTAGTTCCACCGAATTATTTAGAAAAGTAGACTCTTTCAGACATTTTTTTCAATTTTCAGAGAAAAATCAATAATGGCTGATAAGAAACCGAGGTAGGTTTTTATACCGAAAATGAATTCTAAAATACAACTTCAAAATAGAAAAATTGTTATTTAGGTTCGATTGGTTCCAAAGCGATTTGGATGTTGTTTTGACGATTTTGAAGAAGAATGTAGTTTTGGAAAAATGTACGATTCATTTCAATGATGGACATTTGACTGTGAAAGATGACGGAAATGTGTTATTTGAAGAGGATTTATTTAGTGATGTTAAGCATAGTGATTTTATTGTACAATGCACTCCATCAAAGGTGAGATTATAATTTTAATAAGAAAATGAACGAAAAAAAATTAATTTTAAATAATTATTGGGAAGATAAAATTCTCATTTTCCAATTTTTGTCTTGGAATTCCCAAATGTGTTTGTCACATTCTTCCTACCATTTTCCACATTCTCATTTGTGCGACTAGGTAACACATTCGCCTTCTAATTTATGGACCCAAGTTCAATCCCCTTCTCCACCTTTCAAAAACAGAATGATGAGCTGCTTGTAGAGATATAAGTGGCCTATAAGCCGAGTGTTAACATGTTATAATAAAGCATGCGATGACCACAACTCAGAAAGCGATACTATTATGCTCTGACTGTTTTTTATTTTTTTCAAAAAAACACTTCCCATTTTTTGTATAGTTTGATAATCATCTAAAACCTTCAATGATAAGAAATACTCCTACGTGCTTTTTTCCAGGTTGAAGTGAAAATGCCGAAAGGAAATCGTGGAGAAAGATGGGCAACATTGACAAAAACATCTGGAACTACACCAATTATCTCATCTCCATTATCTACAGTTCAACAACAACAACAAACTGTTCCAAGTGTCTCATTTGCTAAGAAAAATTGGGATGCTATTGAAAAACAAGCTTTGCAAGAAGAGGAAGATGAGTCACAAGAAGGCGATGCGGCGGTCAATAAAATGTTCCAAAAAATCTATCGCGACGCGTCGGATGATGTGAAAAAGGCAATGATGAAAAGTTATCAGGAATCTGGTGGAACTGTTTTATCAACAAATTGGGCTGATATTGGAAGCCGAAAAGTTGATGTTCAACCACCGGATTGTATGGAATATAAGAAATTTGATAGTTGAATGCATTTATTGTGATTTGATTGGTCTAATAAAATCAGTTAGGTCGACAACATAGTTTACAAGTTAGTTATTTTTTCTGAATTTATTGGACTAGATTTCAATTAAAATCGATAATAAACATGCGAAGCATCTGATTGTTGTCGACCAAGAGGTTCATGAACATTTGGATCTTCTGGAGTTGTAGGTTGCACAACTTTTTGAACTGGAGGTGGCACAAATAATGCTGGTAGCCTCTCTTTTTCCAAGCCTAGAGATCCTCTTTGTTTTCGATTTATTTCCATTCGAATTGTATTCAAAGTATCACTATGATTCGACACTGATTTTGCAATATCTTTCACTTCTTTTTTCACTTCTTTCACATTTTTCTCAACACGTTTCTCACTTTTGGCAACAGCATCATCGATTTTTTGTTGAATTATATGCATAACATCTTCTGTTGTGAATGATTTATAGATATATTCTTCAATTTCCTCAATTTGTCTTCGAATTTCATCTGGAGTCATTCCATCAATTGCACTTGTTCCTTCATAACTTTCAGTTTGAACAACTGTGAAATCCAATTCACAACAATTTGTTTGTGTTCCATTGTCAGTAAATGGTTTTGGAGGTGGTCGATTTGGTGGAAGAACTGGTGGATCAATTCGTTCCCAAAGATCACGTGGAGCTTGTGCACGTGGCAAAGAATCGTATTTTGTATCAAAAGATGGAGATTCAATCTGAACAAAAGAAATGATGATTGAAATGTAGGATGTTTCGAAGAACTCACATAATTCTTATTTTCGACTGATGTAGGTGAAGGTCCTGCTAATGGAGCATCTTCTAAACATGACCAAGCTAAAAGAATTTGTTTTTGGCTGGAAGAAAATAGGAAAACATACTTGATCTTTTCTCCTCCTCATTGTTGTTAGATGTCGATAGCTTATCGGGGAGAAGAACTTCTGAAACAAGTTGGAATTTTCAAGGTCGTGTTGTTTTGAATTCATTTTTCAAAAGTGGATTTGGATTTTGAATAGGTCGGATGAAATAGTTTTGATTTTTCCAACCGCGAAAAACATTTTATGAATTCTCGTCATATTTTGAAAAATCAATAATTTCTGGAATATTTCAGCATTTTCTTACTCTCTTTGGATATTTACTCAAAAATTTCTGAATATTATTTTTTTCTCAAAATTCATTCTCAAAAATCTTTAACTCGAAATTCTATTATTTTTTTTTTCAACTAACGTGTCATGCGGCGATATCTTGCTGGCGAAAATCCCATCGATCCATCTCTCGAACAAACAGATTCTGTTCCAAGAATTGTTGGCCGAGAAAGTCGATTGATTGTATCGATGGCGTCTTGAATTCCTTGAGAATTTTGCATTTCTCGACGATTCACTTGATGCACAACTCTACAAAATTTATTTTCATTTAAGTTAGTAATTTTCAATCAATAAATTCTGAGAACTTACACAGGTCTCACAAAAACCACATCATTTCCAATTTCAATTGCAGTCACATCTTCTGGCAATGTTGGTGTTAGAGTTGGTTTCATCTTATTTTTCACAAATTTCATCATTCTGCTGAACATTGTATTATAATTAACAAAAATATTATAGTAATAATTTGGCGAATAGTTTTGTAAAATGTACATGAGTGAGTAAATAATACAATAACCAAAAAATAAAAAACAATGATGTGCTTAAAGGCGGCACTTATCATTTTACTCAATTATTTTAGTTTTTCAACAACTATTTTTTTTTGAATTTATGATTAAAACTGAAACTGAAAAACTAAAAAACTATTCTAATTAACATTGGTTACTCGGTAAAATTGTTATCAGGAAAAAAACTTTTTAATCCTATTGGAAATAGCTGACATTTGAAAAAATAAAAAAATAAAATAGATTTTAGTCTTCGATCAAATAGAAGTCATTTAAAAATGTGTCTCCTATGAAATGATTTGTCATCAGTTAGTTGGGCGAACTTATCAAAGTTGTCTTTTAAAACATGTCGTTCTCCCAAAAAAAAGAAAAATATTGAAAATTCATGTTTATCAGAAAAAATATGGAAATGGAAGAGAGGAAAATCGAATCAATTTGCTTTTTTGATAAGAGTCGAGAAAGAGGCGGTCATTTTCGGAATGCACCCCAGAATTCTTTTTTTTTGATAACCAGAAGAAAATTGCGAATTAATTGTGAAAATTATCAACACACGAAACAGAAGTCAGTAAATATTTTCTAAATAATTTAGGAAAATTTGGAGGAATGTTTCTTATGTTAGTATGAGATTAATTTGAAGGTGAAGGTCGTGACATTTTCAGAGTAATTTAATCGCGTTATCAGCTGGTTTTTCTCTTTTTTTGTATAGTAGAATACTATTATTATTTTTCCAAATCAAGGAATTTTTGGAATTTCAAAGTACACAGTACAATTTTTGTTTTTGCGTATGTACTTCTCTTGGAAACCGAGAGTTACTGCGGTTTTCGGGGATATTGTTTTGGTTTTTTCAGAGAAATTTTCAGGCAAAAATATAAGTAGAAAAGATTCGGCCTTCGAATTTCGGCGATCGAACTTTGTCTCTGCAAATTTTAGAGAATTTGCAAATTTATAAGTTTTCATAAAAGTTATGAGGTGGCAGAAAATTGTGTTTCCGAAAGTTTATTTTTAAAATTATTTGTTTTATTTAAAAAAAACGGCTCTATCGCAATATATGGGTCCCATGGAAATATATGGGTCCGTAAAAAATATAGGGGTCCGAAAAAACATATAAGGGTCCCTCAGAAATATAAGGGTCCGTAAATTTTTTTATGGGTCCCAAAAAAATAAAAGGGTCCGTGATTTTTTTCATAGGTCTGATTTTTTTGATTTTTGGAGCAAAAAATGTGTGGTTTTTAAAATTTTCAAGTGTTTTGTTGTAAATTTCTTGATTTTTTGACGATTCTTTGTATTTTCGGGGGGTTTACTAAGCCTAAGCCTAATTATGAAGCTGAAAAGCCAAAAATAGAGTTACCAGAGGATTCAAAATTTCTCTATTATTTTAGGCTTAGGCTTAGTAAACCCCCTAGAAAAATACTGACTGGCTAAAAAAAATGTGAAAAAATTACAAAAAATCACCAAAAATAAATAATTGAAATTAGAAAAAATACATTTTTTTATGGACCCTCAAAAAAAATAACGGACCCTTATATTTTTTTGGGACCCATAAAAAAATTCACGGACCCTTATATTTCTGAGGGACCCTTAAATGTTTTTACGGACCCATATATTTCCATGGGACCCATATATTGCGATAGAGCCAAAAAAACTCATGTTCCTGGAATTTTTAGAAATAATTTCAGAAAGTTGAAAATATTTCAAAACGTGACCTCTTTTTCTCATTTATTTTATTGAAATTTAATTTTCATTTCGAAAAATTCGAAAATTTGAAATTTTTGGATTTTTTTTTTAAAATACAGTACTCTCGATGATTTTGACAACCTGGAAATTACTTTTGTTTTTCTGATTTTTTGTCTTCTAAACTCACATAATCCCCGCTGGGAAGTCAAGTGGTTAGGGCTGAACCATCATAATTTGGATCTGCTTATTTTTTCCAGAATTTTTTTCCCGAAATTGTTTTATTCTTTTTTCTTTTCCCAATTTTTGTCACATGTTTTTTTTCAAAGATAACTTATTTTTCTCATAAGCTTATCACATTTTCGAACATCCCGCGGGATCAGAAAATCATCATAATAAACAAAGGTTGTTTGTCTGTACTCTCTTTGGCCTCTTTACTCTCTCACAATCGATTATGCATGTCTATTCCTACAACTCAGTCAGCTGGGCAAGCGAGAGAACAAGAGGAGATTGTGTGTAGTCGCTTCTTTTTTCGTCACAATTTCTTATTTTCTTGTCGTATTTTTGTTGCTCACATTCACTCATATTTAAAACAAAAAGTATTCAGAATACATATATAATCCTAGTGTTGATAGTTATTGGTGGCGGCGTTTCAAACGCAGTGTCAAAGTGGTTCGACCGAAACATCTTCGAGCATCCGGCGTCGGCTCGAGTGAAAAGTGCGAAGAGCACAACGACGAGCCAACACCGAAAAAAGCAAAAATGACGTCGTCATCACCAAATGTATCAAATAATATGGATAGTGCAAAACGAAAACAGCGGATGAAAATGCAAAATAATTCAATGTCGGTAGCTGAAAGGCTAAAATTTACAAGAAATGTTGGTTGTTCTTAGTGGGAGGTTCGGCTTGATTTTCTGAATTTTCAGCACTATCGATCCAACGATTTTTTTGACGATGATGATATTCTGCAATATGTTGAAGATGGACCAATTCCGGAACACGAAATCAAATTAGCGAAATATGATCAATCTGCTGTTCGCATTGTTGCACAATTTTTGGATAGTTTAGGATTGAAGTTAGTTTTTTTTCGAAATTTCAAAACAAATAGGTAAAATTACCAAGAAAGTATTAATTCTGAAAATATAATTTAAATCATAATCGCTGGGTAATTATTAATATACTCAGATGGTATAAATATATCTAAATACCTCTTTTTTAGAGAAACTGTGGACAAACTTGTGGAGGAAAGTGGATGTACTGTGGAAAATAGTAATGCGGCAAAACTTCGCCTAGCAATTCATCAAGGGAAATATGACTGCGCGCTGCAATTAATCGATAAATGTTCACCTAAATATCTAACCGCTGAAGACATCGACGAAGCGAAATTTCAAATAGAAATGTTCAAATTAGCCAATCTTTTGAAGAAACGTAAGATAATTGATGCGCTTTTCACAAGTCGTGAAATTGCTGAAAAAATCCCGAAAGGTCACGAACATCGATTCGAAATTCTGAATGCATTTGTGAAAGAAATGTTTGCGGAGAAACCAAAATGTGAAAATGTTCGAATTGGAGAAATGCGACATTCACAAATATCTGCAATTCAATCGATTTTACCAACAAGTTTCATTTTGCCAGCTAATCGATTGAGAAATATTCTTGCAAAAGGACGTGGAACAACAAATGAAGAAACAGCTGAAAGTCTTTTGAAAGAGGATCAAAAACCTGAAACAAAACATCGAACACATGAATGTGTACAAGTTTTGTCAGATCATAATAACGAAGTTTGGATGGTCAAATTCTCATCAGACGGAAAATATATGGCTACCGGTTCAAAAAGTAATAATATCATTTTATGGCAGGTAAGATATTCAAAAAAGTTCTGCAAAACATCGAGTTTTGTTTTTAGGTTAATAATCAACGTGTATCTCGACTTCGTCGATTCGAAGCTGTCACTGAAGGATATATTTCATGTATGGAATGGAGTCCAGGAAATCAATATTTGGCGATTTGTGGAACTCCTCAATGTAAATATAATGTGAGTTAATTTTGATTTTTTTAATCTTTAAATTTCCTGGTTTTTTCGCTTTTATCTTCTTGAAGAATAAGTTTTACAAAAAATTAACAAGCTAGACTCGACAAGACGATTCGAACCTTATATTAAAATTTAAAAGCCATCACGAACCAAAAACTGAAAAAATTTAACTGCAAACACAGCTATGCAATATCACACAAGAATGATTTGGTATACCGTATACCAAATTCATTTTTTGTTCCCTGAAATTACTTTGAAAGTTTCAAAATTTTCAGTTAACAATCTTCGACGTGTTTCAAAAATGCATTCATCGTCAAATTCGTGTTCAATCGGGTGGAGTTGATGAAATGCTAGGACCCAATATGGCCTCATTTTATACGTGTTGTGCATTTTTCAACTCGAAAATTCATCAGACTTTGATTTGTGGAAATGAACACGGAACAATGAGGGTTTATGTGAGTTTTTTTTTTTAATTTTTTGGTTTTGTGGAAACTCATTTTGAAAAAAAAAACAATTTAGAATATGATGGCACCGGAAGAAACGCATCACGTGAAAACAATTCGCGGTTTTCGAGTTCGATGTGTTTATGGAATGAAAGATGGATCCAGGATATTGGCAGCAGATAGTCATAATCGAATTAGGCAATATCGAATTGATAATGATGAAGAGCAAACAGTTATAACTGAAGAAGCTGCAATTGTCACATTTACTGTACATCCATCTGAACAGTTAGTTTTAAAAAATCACTTTTTTTAAACAATAAATAAATTTATTTTCAGACTTGTTCTAACTACAACAAATATCAATCTTCGCCTGTGGGATCTCAAATCTCGAACATTGATTCGTTATTTTTCGGGTGCTTGTCAACAGGATCTTTATAGTCGATATGTAATTCACGCAAGTTTTGGTGGCCTTTTTCATGGTTTTATTGCGACTGGTTCAGTTGGAGATCCATTTACTGATGGAATGTTAACTTCGATGTCATCAACATCAAAAAAAAGATCTTCAAATGATGGAAGAGTTATTATTTGGAATTTGGATGAATGTCGACCACTTTTAAAAATGAAAGGACATCATTCACATGTGAATGCGGTTTCCTGGAATCCGACTGATCCGACGTAAGTATTTTTCTTCAAATTGTGAATGGCGTAAATTTTAGAAAATCTAAGTACGTGGATTGAAAAATCATCATTTTAACGGTTTCTTTGTTTTCAGAATGTTGGCTAGTTGTTCTGACGATGGAACAGTTCGAATCTGGAAACTTGACTCTCAACTCTCCGAAAAACCCTCAATTTGTTTGCCTCGTCGAATTCCACGTCATAAACTTTTCTCACGCGAACATCGACAAATGATGGAAGATTTGAAATGGAAAACTCGTGAACGGGAAAATTCGAAAAATGGATCGAGTTCTCGAAAATCCGGAAATTATCCCATCTTTCATACGAATCCAGAATATGAGCAACAACTTCTTGATTTCACTGATACTCCAAGTGATGATTGTAATATAGCATGAGTGAACAAATGTAAAAATAAACTGTAATGAAACTGCGTGTATTTTTGCCATTTTTGATCATTTTGCAATAATTGTTTTATTTTCTGAAAAAAAATGAATAAAGCTTGAAAAATTCATTAAATGACAAAAGTACATATATTATTATAATGATTATATAAAATACAGACTATTTACATATTCTTGATTTCCATCGATGAACATCGAACACTTCCTTTCACTGGAATAATCATTGGTTTTTTCTGAGGTGAAGCAGATTCCGAAAATGATCTCATTAATGGATTTTCGAAGGGGGAGAGCTGCAAAAAATCGTTTTTTTTTACCCATATATTTTTTCGATAATTGTTTTACTCACAATACTTCCACAAACAACGGGTGCAATTTTCGGTGGCATTTTGGCACTTTCTCGCATAATTTCAGATTCTTCCTCAATTCTTGATAATGTTCTAACTTCTAAATTTCCACAATGTTCTGATATTTCATCTCCCATTACATAAACACTATCCATATCAGTTCCTGAACTCGCATATGTTGTACAATCTGAATTCGTCATTGATGTCAACATTTTCGGTTTTATATCATTTTTCAAAGTTAGCGAATCTTCTTCTTCTTCCTCTTCATTTTTTCTTTTTTCACTTTCAGTTTCTTCTTCTTCATCAACATTCCAACTTCTTTCAATTATTGTTCTTTCATCACAATCTGATCCAAAATTTGAATTTGAATTCCAAAAGTTTTCATGATTTTGTGACATTTCCAAATGTTTTAATGCGATTTTCCAGTGATTGAATATAACCCAAAAGTCGAGTCTTTTCTCGACGAGATTCTTCTTTCCGAATATTTTCCGATTCTTCGCTTGAATTTTGCGATGTTATCATTTGCTCTGAGATCAGCCGCAATTTTGATTCCTTCAATTTGTTATAAATATTAAAATCTGGCGGGAGAATATGTCCATTGTCTCCACTTTGCTCACTACTTCCACATCCTGAAAAAATTAGATTTTGGTTAGAACTTTGATACTTTTTTAGTCTCAAATTCTGCCAGATTTTTGAACCTGAAGCCAACGAACCTAAATCTTCACTTTCATCATCAGATCTTAAACTTTGACTAAAATTCAAATGTTGTGCTGCATTATTTGCCGAATTCATCAGACATTGTCTTTGCTCATCTAAATACATACAAAGTTGGCGCAATTCCTCAGCTTCATGCTCTTTTCCGCTCAATTTTTCCTCAAGCGTCGTCAATTTTTGGTGGTAGGTTTGTATTTCCTGGAAAAATACAAGATAAAAAATTGATAGACTACGGTATATAAGTTTTGAAATTCATTATGGGTCTTGTAGCAATCTGTTTTTGTAATACTTTTTTCAAATTTTCTCAAATCCAAACCTGCTTCATTAAATTGCTTGTATATCTTCCGAATTTCTGCCATTCTCTTGCTAATTTCTTTGTTTTTTGTCGATCATCGTCTAGAAAACAAGCAAGATCTCGTAACTCTTTTTGAGCGCTTTGAATCTTTCGATTTTCCTCTTTCAACATTCGAATTTCATTTATATGCATTTGCACTCGTCGATTCGCATCAGAAACAATATCCGATTGCATTTTCATTAATTTCTGATTTTCTTCGTCCAACATTTTACATCGATGTCGAATATGTTCGTATTGCAATTGAATTGGTGAATATTGACTATTCATCTGAAAATTCAAACATATTTTATTGATTTATGTTCTCGAAAAATAGAGATTCTTTCATTTTTTCACCCCCAAAAAAGGTTTTTCACGGGGAAATTTTGAAACTCACATTTCTAGGCGTTGGAACTGCGTAGGCTGAAGATTTCGGCGAACCAGGTAAACTCGAATTATTATTCACAACAACTGTTGGATAGCGAATATTCGGAGAACGGGCTACAAAATCATATTTTTATTTTTTTCAAATTCATAAATTCCTAAATTCAAAAACTCACGAGTAGTTGAAGCAGAAGAAGAAGAAGTTGATATTTTTGGTGATTGCAATACATTTTTGTTGTCCATTTTGACACAATGATGAACTGGTTTTGCATAGTGTATTGTAGTTGTTGATTGACTACTTCCATTGCTGATTGTTTCATTTGTTCGACTTTCAATTGATACATCTGTTGACATTTCCTTTTTCTATAACTAGTCATCTTTTTTGTTTGAAATGATAGTTTCAAGGATGGTTGGAAATAAGGAGAAGAAATGTCACGCAGAAAAAAAGACGTGGAAAATTATGATACATTTTTTGGAATTTAGAAATGGGATACAGTTTCTATATAAACATAAAATTGATGATGAAGTCTCACGCGACTCACGTGGTCAAGTCGGTAAGATAATTGATAATTGATTAGGACTCGGAAAGTGCAAGGTTCGAATCCACGTGACGAACAAAACAGTCAACAAAAATAGCAGATTACGAAAAGTTAAATGATTAGATAGAAAGTTCAGAAAAATAAGAAAGTACGAAAAGGGTGGGGAGCTGACCAGAAAATAAGGATAGTTGAACAAAAAACAACAAAATGAAAGAAACAGAGAAACATAAACTGGAGGTTTAGAAAAGTTTGATCTACCGTTAGCGAAAGATCAAAAAAGTTTGAAGATTTGTGAGTCGAGACAAAAAAAAATAATTAGGAAGAATACAGAACAATAAAAAAAAATCGGATATTATGAGAGAACTAGAAAATCCAAAGGTTTGGAAAAAAGGAACACTCTACAGTAATCTTCGAAAAATCTTGAGTGTTGAAAATAACATGGTTTAAAATTAGAGATGTTACAGCAACCAGATTAATTACTCTAGTACCACAATTTGCGAAAACGTTCCAAAAATATACAATTCTGAAATTTGAATGAATTTCTGAAAAGTTTAGAGATCAACAAATTGAAAAAAGTCAGATTCATAATTAGTAATATGAAATAATTTGAAAACTTCACCCGAACTCATGAAAATTCTGAATCTAAAAACAATCTGAAAACAAAATCCTATCCAAAAAAATTCCAAAAGTAAAGTCAGCAACTTTTTTCCGCGCACCTCCTCTTCTATTTTTTTTGCTATTCCTAGTTCTTCTACTTTTTTGCTCTCCTTCTACAACAACTACGATTGATGATACGCTAATCCTGTTCTTAACCGGAAATTCGTTTACTTTTTGGCTCAACGCAAAAAAAATGTGAGAAATTTTGACACTTTGCCTATTTTTCAAGAAAGAAAGAACTCACACGAAGAAAATGAGAAAAAGCGGAAATATCAGATATTTTCAAGTAAGTCTTCAAAATATTATTTACTAAATATGTCATATTTTGGGCCCGCCTTCTAAAATGTTCTTGGCGAAGAGAGAAGAAATTACACAATTTTCGAAATTCCAGAAATTTTTTGATATGGAAAAAAGGAGGAAGAAAGAATTAATCAAAGCAGAAAAAGAACACATTTTCTTTTTTTTTACACATATGGTTTTGATTCGAAAATGAATTCAAAAAGAAAAAAAAACAGAAAACAAGGAAATTTATTCTGCCACAATGAATAATTGCAAGAAATATGTACTTACTATTTATGTTTTTTTTAAATAAAAATAAAAATAATAGACGAAAAATCATATAATATCAAAGAATAACACAGAAATATTTAGACAAAAGAAGCCGATTTGAGGCAAAAAAAACGTTGAGAGAAAGAAAAAGTATCGGTAAATTCAAAAAGGTTTTTTTTTGCAGAGAAGCCAAACAGATAAAAAACACCGCGGGGAAGAGGTAGAACATACACCTTTTAACCTTGACAAAATGAAACTATTTTTTTTGGAATAAGGGAGTCTGTTTGGGTGGAGAGGAAAAGGGTAATTGAGATACAATGAGGTAAAAATGGATGTAACGGGGTGTAATTTAGATGGACATGAAAAAATGTCAGGATTTAATGAGGGTGGAATTGGTGGCAGCTTTTTGAGAGGGACTGTAGAATTTTCAATTCAAAATCAATTGGGACCAATACTACTGTGCCTAGAGTTCAGCATTCGAATAAAGTGTTCGTGAAGCTAATGAAAACAAATTCTTTGAAGATCTCAAAGTATCGAAAAAAATTTTAAATAACTTTTTTCGATCTTTTTAAAAATTACAGGATCCGATATTCTAGAAGAATGAAAAGAAATGTTCAAGATCCCTACTGAATTCAAAAAAAAATTTGTTTGTTTTCTTCTCAATTTTCTTTGTCTAAAAATACAACCATAATCCTATAATTACTCAACTTCAAAAGTTTTTTCCAAAAAAAAGTCAGCCGAATAAAACAGAAAATCAAAAGGCAAACTTAAATCGTAATATATATTCAATTTCTTTTTTCCGAATAATAACTATGTATATATGTTCCATCTTTCGTTTTTTCGTCCAACAATTAGCTTCCAATTATCCGGACATCTTTATTTATTTCACTTTTTTCTTCAGCCAATCGACCCACTAAAATCTACCTATTTATTTAGTATCTATGTGTATTCTCACAGCTTGAGATGTTTTTATTGGCAACTTCTTCACATTAGAGAAGAATTTCTTCCGATGAGAAAAAAAGAAGAGAAAAGAAGAAAAAAAAACAATTGTGTCAAATTTTATAAACATCAAAAAAAACTATGGTTGTGATGGATTAAAATTTTCGCACCAATTTGACAAGGATGGGAAGGTCCAAAAAATTGAAAAAAAATGGAAAAAATGAGATCGGAGGGAAATCCGAATCCACGTGGTGCGTAATTTCTAGTGGATCAAATTTTTCAGCTTGAAAACCACGTAATTTTTTTTCAAATTTGAAAAAATTCATATCCTGAAGAGTTCGTATTTTATAATACAGAAAAATCCACGTGGTTTCATTTTTCAGAATTCTTCAGCCGTATGAACCTAATCCACGTGACAAAATCATAAATTCCGAAAAAAATGTTTCAAAAATTTTCGAACCTGTCAGAAAAACCAAGAAACTTTAAATCTTCCCTTGATAATTAATGAGTTTTTTTGGGACGCAAAAACATCTGCGCAAAATTCAAATAAATTCTGGCGCGTATCTAAAATCTACAAACAATATTCCCGCTGACAATGAGTCACTGCTATTTTTCTCATGAAAAATGTGAGAAATATTTTTATTGGGAACCACAATTTCCTCCAAATTTTTATCTAAAATTCAAACAAAACATATGGAATGATTCACACTTGAAAGTATCAAAACTATATATTTATTCTCAAGATTAAGGAGAATCCAGAAAACTGATGTGAATAAATAAAAGTGAATAATAATTATTATTATGAATAATAAATCCAAACTAAAACTTTTTCTTTTCACATCATCAAAAAAAGTTTGACCTTGGTATAAAAAAATCTTGGGATTATCGGATTTTCAAGAAAAGTTTCCTCAAAAAAAAAAATTCTCAAATTAATTTTAAATTCCAAGTGAACAAATATATTTGGACATATGCTTTCCAAAATTTTCCGCATAATTTGAGAATATCTTTAATTATTACAACAACAAAACAAACAAATAAAATAAAATAAAAACATTGTAAAGTTTTTTTTGCGAAATTCGATCTCGAGATGATAAAATAAAACATCGTGTTAATGTGGTGAGAAAATTGTTTTTAGTATATAAAATGGTTTTTCTCTCTTTTTCCAAAAAAAAGAAGAAATGTGAACAAAGCATAAGTAACAAAAAAAAAAACAAGGGTGCAATTTTATAGCGAACCGCAAAATATTTATGCATACCTTTCTTTCCTTTTTCTTTTTGCTCGGATGCGAAAAATATTACAACAACAACATTTTTCGAAAGTTTGAATGAGCAAAAGAAGAGAAGAATATTCGATGATCTCATCAACTTGTTGTCACTTTTTGAAGATTTACAACAATTCATCGCGCAAAACAAAAAGAAAAGATATTATTGAAAGTTGGTGTTGTAAAAAAATAATTGTTCCGGATTTTACAAAGTATTTTGGATATTGGAAAATTGAGGAAAAACTTTGGAATACTAATTTCGAGAATAACAATTTTTGCAGACACCAATTCGATGGAACCAATTCGAAACTTCTAAAAAAAAAATCTAAGCTCATTAATGTTTTCGTAATTTTTCCCTGGGTTTCATATTCTTTTTGCGGTGTCCAAAGCAGAAAAAAAGCGAAAAAAACAAAAAAAAACGTCCAAAATATTTTTAAGTCGAACTGTCTGTTTATCTCGTTTACATCAAGTTTAGCGATTGAATATTTCAGAAAAAGGTTAGAGTAATACTATATTCTAGTTTGTGTGTATCATTTTTTGATCAGCTTTTGGATATAAATATTTTTTTATGATTCATTAGAAATTTGTAATATTCGTAAGACTTTTTTATCGGTCTGATTTATTGAAAAGTTATTTAGAAACAATTAAAATTTATTTTTTTCATTTTTTTCTAACATAAAATAATGACAACTTTAAAATCAAAAGCTCGAAATTATATGACTGTTAGGATTATGAAATACTTCTGTTCCAGAAAAAAATTTATGATAAAAAAATCTTATGACTTTTTTGATACGAATAGATAATATTTCTCACTCTTAATTGAATTGATTGATATAAATACTCAACTCCAAATTAAAAATTTCCATTTGAATCTGAAAATCAAAATATTCCTCTGAAACCAAACTGAAAATGGTTGTGGCATGTCAATGCTTCTCTATTCCACGCAGTTTTTTTGACACACTTTTTGGAAGCTGGTCTCCTCAACATGCCCCCAACTGCCCCAAACGCTTCAATAGATACTGTTGATTTTCGATGAATGGTATATCAAACAATGCTATTCTACCCAATTTCCAGTTAATCATTTTTGTGAGACCTTACATACTCCAAAATATTTTTTTTGTATTTAAACCAATTTTTTTCAATGAATAATTTTTATTGTCATTCCGAAAATAAAAAGAACCCCCGTTTGAATTGGCGCTCACGTACAGTAGACTAAAAATGACGTGACACATGCACATCAAACTGGTTGGCAAATAGCCAACGTGTAAATTTCGCATTTTATTTTTCAAATAGACTCCAAAATTTTGCGAAGTCTACTGTAGTCTTGGTGTCCTAGGCCATTTCGGTTCTCTTCCAAGTTCTTATTTTTTCGGAATGACAATATATTATTTCAAATTATTTTTTTTTGTTTGAGCAATCGGTAGTTCAACTCACTTTAAATTATACTTTTCAGTCCGATTCACATTGCAAAATAACCAAACATTTTCCGGATGCATGAAAAAATGAAATGATCTGAAAAAGAATCCTCAACGAACCGCCCATTTTTTTAAAAATAAAAACGTGAACGCTATTTTACAGAAAATAAGTTCTGATTTTTCAACTTTATATGTTTTTCGAACATTACAAAACAAATTGCTCAAAAAATTTTATTCATAGAAAAAAAACAGAACATTCAGATGGATTTATCTATTCATTGTAGAATTCCATGATTTTCTTTCCAAAAACGTAGACTTCCACACGTCCTTCTCTGTGCACAATTCCAAAAGTAACAGAATCCATTACAGTCAACAAAATAGTGAAATATTCTCAAACTGATAACACCAGTAATCACGACGGTTTATATACAAGAATGTTTCGAAATAGAAAATTCCTAATGACATAATTATAAAATTTAAAAGTTGAAATATTTCTCATTTCAGCCACTAAATTTTGTATATAAACCTCCAGTTTTGATTTGATACCATTATCTGAATAACTGATAATTCTGCTGTATTTTCTAACTATGAGCGACCACAAGGACACGAAATTCGTCATCAAAATTTTTGGATACGAAATCAAAATCCCATTTTTCTAACTTCATACAATAATTTCTTTCTTTGATAAAGTTTTCATTTCATATTTTTCAAATATCCAACAACAAAAATCAACAATTTAACAAAGTTTCCATAAAATTTAGCAATCTAAAGCGATTTTTTTGACAATATATTTTTTGATTGTCGAAATATCCTCATATTTTTCAACATCTTGCCCAGCGAATTCAATACAATCAACACTTGTATCAATCTGAAAATTTAATTGGATTAAAATAAAAAATAAATATATTTTACTCACCTCCTCCAACCAATCTTCAATCTTAAAACTCAAATCCAAATAATCGGTAGCTTTTTCAATTTCCGGATGATGCAACAAAATAGTTCCCTCTTGCAAGTTCTCCTTTATAAATTCCCAACAATTTTCTTGATCAGCTTTTGAGAGGAAAAATGAGAAAACATTATTCATCACAACAAGTTCCGCATTTTTCAAAACATTTGCCTCATTTCTCAAGTCGTTTTCAATAATCTCCACATTTTTCAATCCAAATTTTTCAACAGTTTTTCTCGTTATTTCATTCAATTCTTTATTCATCTCAATTCCAATTGTTTTATTTTGTCCATTTGAAAATATCGAACTACCGTATACCACAGCTCCAATTCGACTTCCAAGATCAACAATTCGATTAACATTGTCTGGTTGAAGTTTTGTGAACATAAATTCAATTTGTTCTTTGCTTAAACTATGACTGATAAAATTGAGTGGAACAACTTCTCTCGATCCACATTTTGCACAATATAATCTTGATATTTGTTTTGCTTCAACCATTTCTTCAATATCATCATCATTATATAAAAATGAATCAATATCTAAAGTGTTGATTTCGTTGCAATCGCTATCAAATCCTGATTTTGGCCATGTTAATTTCTCGGCTTCGTTTGATGGAACCATCACTCCCTGAAAAATTAATACAATATACAATATTTCGCTAAAAGAATCCTAAAAATTAGGTATCCTAGAATGGCTTTAAAGAAGACCTTAGAAAAGTTGAGTAGCTAGAAACACGAATTTATTCATTTCAGAAAAATTTTGAAGTGTTTTGAGGCCAACTATCATTCCCAGATTTGATAGAAAAAATTGATAACTATTGGCAATTTTATGCCACGTGGATTTTTCGGAAAAAAATAGATTTCTGTGGGACTTATATAAAAATAAAGCCAGAATTTCAAGAAAAAACCATGAGGATCACGAGACTCGTCTTAAAAGTATACATATTTGAATATGAAAAAATGAAGAAGAAAATATTTATTCTATCTATAAAAAAGATTATCACAAGATAAGATTATTTAAAACAAACTGGCTGATCTTTGATGGCTCGCAACTATTTTAAGATTCTTATGGCGTTTTGCGCATATCGATTTTAAAATATTCGGCAGAACTTGTCGATATGGTTTATGAATAATTATCATAATAATTGTTGATAATTGTCCATAACACATTAAAGTAAACATCACAAGATTATTCATTGCTAAAAACTGTGAAAAATAATCCAGGAAATGAATTAATTTACCTACCTTGATTATAATAATCAGTTAGATATGAAAAAATAATATAAACAACTGGAATAACAATTGCCATAAATGGAACAATTGTTTGAATACAAATTGCCAAGAAAAATTTCTTTTGAATAATCAAAGTCTTCGAGGATGATACTTTTTGTCGATAAAGTGTCCAACTAATATAAATAAACATATAAAATGTTTGAGTTAAAAACCAAAGAAGATCAATTCCGATGCAAAATGCCAATGTTGTTCGACTTACACAAACTACAAAATATCGCTCATTCTCAAAAATATCTCGTGAAATATTTGGAATAATTTCAAGAACTCGAAATTTAGCTTCAACTTGATTTGGGATTTCCAAAAGTGGAGGAATATAAAATGTAAGAGCCATTAAATGATTAAATATAAGATATGTATATCTTTTCCAATTTTCAAGAGGTTTACTTCGAACTAATCTATCATATCGATTCTCAAAGAATGCAAGAATTGATGCACCCAAAATTCCCAAAGCTGAAACTCCAATATAAGTTTCTTCAGCAAAATTTTTGAATGGCGAAAAACCCAAAGAATATCCAGCTGTTGCTGGAAAACTTGTAATTGGAATATAAATAAAACCCATGAAAATATCGAAAATTGCACTCCAAAAATGCATATTTAACATTGCCCATTTCACAGATTTCATTTGAATTGGAGTATTGAAAAGAATACAGTAAGCACCAAATAAATGAACTGGAATTACAAATATACTCAAAATATGGGAATAATTAGAAAAAGTATTTTCGTCTTCGAAATACATCACATCAAGAATCAAAAATGAATGATTCAAAGCATCGTAGCGAATAATTAGATAGTGATGCTTCTTAATTTCCGAGAAATTATTTATTTATTTTTCAGCTTTTTTAGTGAAATCAGATAATTGTTGACTTGTTGATTTGACGATTTTTGTATTCTTTTTTAATTTGAAGATGTTTGGAATAACACTTCGATAAGAAGGATGAATTAGAAGAGTTAGAAAAGTTGAAATAATTGAATAAAATATGAAAAATAACATAACAATGTTATTTGCAGCTTAAAGGAAATTAAATTAATCAAATGAATCGAGCAATTCCAAATTTACCTTGATTATAATAATTCATAACACTCGAGAAAACTGAATACGAAACTGGTAAAATGAGGATCATTGGTGGAAGAATTGTATGAATACAAATTAAAACAAAAAACTTTCTTTGCATTTTCAGAGTTTTAATCGATTGTGATTTTTGAGAATAAAGAGTTGAAATGATATATTTCAACATAAATGAAACTTGACAAGTTAGAAATAATGCAAAGATTGCGACAAACATCGCAAGATTTTTGAAATCAAGAGCAATTATGAAGAAATTCGGATGATTTAGAATATTTATAGATATTCCACGCTCGAATTTCTCAAGATATTCTCTCATTTCTTTCTGATCAGGAATATTCAAAAATGGTGGAATATAAATAATAATACTCATCAAATAATTCAATCCCAAATGTAATATTCTTCTGCTCATTTTCAATCGATTTATTCGAACTAAAACATCATATCGATTCTCAAGAAAAGTAACAATCGATGAAGTGACAAAACCAAGAATAACAACTGCAAAATATGATCGAATTGAAAAGTTTCCAAAAATATCTGGTCCAAGATATAAACCAGCATTTATTGGAAAAATAACAATCGGAATATAAATTATTGATAAATATATTTCCAATAACGCATTCCAAAATGATAAATTCAGCATTGTAAGTTTCACTGATTTCATTTGAACTGGCGTTTTAAACAAAATGCAATACGCACAGAAGAAATGAAGAGGAATTGAAGAAACACCCAGAGTTACGGTAACTTTGAAAAATACATTTTGATCACTTATATTCATTTTGCTCTCGTCACACAGTGCCAAAAAAATAATAATGAAATAAGTGAAGCAAAACAATCATCTGATCATGTTTTTTTTTGTTTTTTTTTCTTGCTAAAAAAGAGAACTTTGAAGATTTATTCGACATTGATTTAGCCTAACTTATGTGAATGTTTTTATATTACTTGCTGTTGATATATTTGTTCTAACTTCTGGAATCGATTTTGTCTTTCGAGTAAAAAATTCACGTGGATCGAAAGCTCCAAGAAATTTCTTCCGATATGGTTTATGTACAAAAATCATGGTCATAGTCGAAATCTGTCCATACAAACTCAAAGCAATTATTGCAAAATTATTGTAACTCTGATCAAAATAATATGTAAAATAACTATAAATCATATAAAAAACAGGAAATGAGATACCAATAACAGGAATTGATGTTTGAAAACAAATCGTGTAGAAAAACGCTTTTTGTATATTAAAAGTTCTCGTTGAAGCTGAATTTATTGAAGCCTGAAGACTATAATGAAGTTCGAGACTAATTTTCACGATTAATCGAATGAGTTGAATACCAATTACAGCAATTATAATCAGCAAACTTATAACAAGATATTCTTTATGCAAACAAATAACTCGAAAATCATCCCGTTTTAAAATTTCACGTGAAAAACTAGGGATTGTTTTCAAAATAAACTTTTTCGCATAACTTTGATCAACGGGAAGAAAATTAATTGGAATTGGAGAACAAATTGCGAAAAGTAGATTTAAACCAATTAATATAAACTTTTTCCTTTTTTTCATTGGTTTTCCAAGCATACAAATTCGATTATATCGATTTGCAAAAAAGAAAACATTCGCACTTCCAATCATAACTAAAAGTGTTACAGCAATACAAGATTGTTGTGTGAAATTAAGAAAATCTGAAGAAATTAGTCCCAAAGTATAACCAGCTGGAAATGGAAATACAACAAATGGAACATATAAAATACTCAAATAAACATCCCAAACAACATTCCAAAAATGTAAATATAACATTGGCAATTTGACAGATTTCATAGTTACTGGAGTGTTGCAAAGAATGAAATAAAAACCAAGGAAATGGATGGGTAATCCTGTTAGAGCAAGAAAATGAAGAGAATCAACCAGAAAATCTTCAGAATCTGTGTTCATTTTTACCGCGTGAATTATGGAAATTGTTTTGCGTTTTGGTTTAGGAAAAGATAAGTGAAAAATTGAATCAACAATCATTTATTTCCTGAAAACTAGGAGTTGAATTATTTGGTTTGGTCAACAAATTTGTTATATTTTATTCAATGAACTTATGATCTCGAATTTGGAGACCTGACACAATCTTAGCGATGGGACTAAAATCAATGAAATCAACACAAAAAATGAAAACATTCATCACAAAAATCAATAACCTTAAACTTTTCGAAAAAAGGAGTTTCTTTGCTTATTCCTGTCAAGATTTTTCTTCCCCACAGGGGCATTGAAAACACTTCCTTATTAGAGAAACGTATTCTGTTCTACCAGAAAATTTTTAAAATCTTGACGTCTTGCGATTTTGAGTATAGTACACACTATAAATGCGAAGAACAAAATTTATGTATGAAAAATATTTTTCTACTAGAACTTCTAAAACAAAATAAATTTCATTTTCTAATATAAAACAAGACTAGGAACTGAATGTCTTGGTCCGTCAGTCGATGAAATCTGCTGACTCTTTTTTGTAAGATCGAAAAAATTTCGAAATAACATTCCGATATGGCTTATGGATTATAATCATTGTTAATGTCGAAAGCTGTCCATAAAATGTTAATGAGATTATTGTTAGATTATTATATCCTTGATTATAAAAATAACTTGAATAACTAAAAAACATATATAAAACAGGAAGAAGAATTCCGAAAAATGGAAGAGAAGTTTGTAAACAAACTGTTAGAAAAAACAATCTCTGCGCATTTAAAGTCTTCTTTGATTTTGAAATATTTGAGAATAATTCGCAATATATTTTCCAAACCATATGCAAAATTTGGCTACAAAGTTCGGAGACAATTATAATTATACAAAGCATCATAACAGGACCATTTAAACATTGAACACGGAAATTAGGGTTATCCAGAATATCTCTAGGTAACGTCGGAACTTTTTCCAAAATATATAATTTCGCCTCATTTTCATCTAATGGAACTAGAAGTGTTGGAGAAAAATAAATAATTGGAATAATATGATTGAAAACGAAAAATATGATAATCTTCAAATTGCTTTCATACCGAATTTCTTGTGAATAACAAATACAATTATATCGGTTTTTGAAAAATATAACATTTGCACAACCAATTAAACCGAGTAATGAAACAGCAATATAACATTGTTGTGAAAAATTGAGAAAATTTGGAGAAAGAAATCCTAGAGTATATCCAGCAGAAAATGGAAATATTATGAATGGAACATATAAAACACTCAAATAAATATCCCATACAACACTCCAAAAATGCAGATAAAACATTGCCCATTTACAAGATTTCATAGTTTCAGGAGTATGGAAAAGTATACAAAAAGTTCCGAGAAGATGAACTGGAACTGCAGTTATTCCCAAACAATGTATTGAAAATGTTAGAAATTCTTCGCTTTCCAACTTCATAACTTCTAATTATACAGATTGCAAGCAGACTGAAAGAAAAAAACAAGAATCAAAGAAACCACAATTACAAATTTTTGTTGTTGTTCCAAATTATGACATTTTCAGACAAAACCTATTTCTATTTATCTAATTAATTAATTATCTGAAAAAAAACACTAGATATCATTTGCAATAAATGCAAAATTTCGCTGATGTTTCTTCCGAAGTATCTCCAATTTAAAAAAAATTTCAATAAAAATTGAAAGAAAAAATAATTTATTTCCTAATATAATACAGGGCTAGGAATTGAATGTCTTGGTCCATCAGTAAATGAAATCTTCGGACCCTTTTTGTAAGATCGAAAAAATTTCAAAATAACACTTCGATATGGCTTATGGATAATAATCATTGTTAATGTCGAAAGTTGTCCATAAAAAGTTAACGATATCATTGTCAGGTTATTATATCCCTGATTATAAAAATAACTTGAATAACTAAAAAACATATATAAAACAGGAAGAAGAATTCCAAAAATAGGCAAAGAAGTTTGTAAACAAACTGTTAGAAAAAACAATCTCTGCGCGTTTAAAGTCTTTTTTGATTTTGAAATATTTGAGAATAATTCGCAATATATTTTCCAAACCATATGAAATATCTGAATAATAAGTTCAGAAATAATTATAATTATACAAAACAATAAAACAGGTCTATTCAGACATAGAACCCCGAAATTAGGGTTATCCAAAATATCTCTAGGTAACATCGGAACTTTTTCCAAAATATATAATTTCGCCTCATTTCCATCTATTGGAATTAAAAGTGTTGGAGAAAAATAAATAATTGGAATAATATGATTGAACAAGAAAAATGAAACAATTTTCCAACTTTTGTGATTTTTATCATCTTTCGAAAGACAAATACAATTATATCGATTTTTTGAAAAACACAACATTTGCACATCCAATTAGACCAAGAAGCGAAACAGCAATATAAGATTGCTGTGAAAAATTAAGAAAATTTGGAGATACATATCCCAATGTATAACCCGCGGCAAATGGGAATATAATAAATGGCAAGTATACAATACTCAAATAAATATCCCATACAACACTCCAAAAATGTAAATAAAACATTGCCCATTTTACAGATTTCATAGTTACTGGAGTATGGAAAACAATACAAAAAGTTCCGAAAAGATGAACTGGAATTGCAGTTATTCCCAAAATATGAATTGAAAATATTAGAAATTCTTCACTTTCAAGCATCATGATTTTTAACTATTTTAGTTTGCTTGAATACTGAAAGAAAAATCAAAGAAATCACAATTACGTCATTTTTGTTGTTTCAAAATATTACATAATTAATTTTGCTGCCTTAATTAAACAAAAAATACCTGCTGCTTCAAATCCGTTGCAATCGATTCAAACTTCTGTTGTTGCTTTTTCCGAAGTTTCTCCAATTTTTTATCCTTCGAAATTGTGGTCGGTGGAGTGTTTGTCAAATATTCAGATGCCCATTGAACAAGTTCTTGCGACTAAAAAAGAAATAATAATCATATTTTCGTACGATAATTTATTAGATTAAGAAATGTGTCTGTGAAGATTAATATGGGAATAAAATTATGGGGCTATTCAATTATTTCACACCTCGGCCAAGCCGTGGCTGGCCAGAGTACAATTTTTTGAAAAATCTGAATTTCAGTTTTTAGAGGTCAAAAATTGAAAAATCACAATTTTTAGAGGACAAAAACTGAAAAATTCACAATTTTTGTACTGTAAAAAGTTAGCGTACAATTTTTTATTGTGGAAACCACGATTTTGGCCGAGGTGTGAATTATTTTCTCGAAAGGCTGAGAAAACAGGAGAAATGCGTAGAAAATACATTTTCTCCACCGTTTCAGCGTTGAGAAAATGTTTTTTTGGTTTAAAAAACTTTAATCATCGGAATTTGTTCGATATAATCAGGATCTTGCCACTGTTTTTTGTAAACTTGAAAATAAATCAAGTGTTAACCACGCACTCATAAATATTTCATTTTGAACTGAATGATTTTCAAAATCAAAAATCTCACCTCACTGAATTCGAGCCCCGCAAATAATTCTCGCATCAAATCTTTCGCTTCCTCCATCGCACAATTTATAAATTGCTCAAAAATTAGAAATGTTCTGTTGATGCCTAAAAACTAGAAAAAATAAAATAATTTCACGTTGGCCTAAAATACCGTGGCCTAGAAAACCAACAAAAAATGAGCAATTTTTATTTTGTTCTCAGACAAGTTGTACGATTAATCGCCGAGTAAAGTGAACTTACGATTAATCGCCTGAACTAAATTAACACAGGCGATTAATCGGTCAGCCAGCAACTAATTCAAGTTACTAGGCGATTAATCGTCCAACTTCTCTGAGTTGCAAGAAAAAAGAAAAGAGGGAGTGAATAAAGTGAGAGATCAGTATATAAAAATGGATCAAAAAAAGAATAGGTGAGAAAAAATTAGATTAATGTAATTTTATCATCGGCAATCATCGCAGCATTTTCATTTTCCAATTGTTCGTAACCGGCTTTGAGTTCACTTTCTGTGAATTTGAAACGACCAGCTTGAGATTGAACATCTAAAAAATAATTAATAATTTTTTGAAACATTCTCGAGTTAAAAAAACATACTTTCAGTAATCTTAGCCAATTCCATCATTTCATCAGCTCCACCCAATTCATCAAAAGCTTTTCTAACATATTTTCTCAATTCCTTATATCTATCAACACCAATTGAAGCTGGTTCAACTCTTTGTCTTTTAGCAATTGGTTCAGCAATTGAACTAGTCTCCATACTTTCCTCTTCTTCATCTTCTTCAATAACTGCACGTCTACGAACTCCTCTTCTTGGTGTTGGAGCTGTTGGAACTGATTCTGATTCATCAACTGGTTCAGTCGTTTCTTGATCATCATCTTCGTCATCTTTTTCTTCTTCATCTGATCGATAATCTTCAGCTCCTCTCTTTTTCTTTTCATATTCAACACGAGCTTTTGGTTTCTCTTTGAAGCAAGCGAAATGAAGCAAATGATAAGCTTTTTCGGCATCCTCTCTTTGAACAAGTTTTGAGAATCTTGCTTTAGCAATTGCGGTTGAAATACGAATAAGAGTTTCGAGTTGACGAGCAGTTACTGGCATAGTCTAAAGATTTTTCGATTGAAAAATTGATCTGGAAAAAAGTCACTCACCCGTTCTTGATCAGTTTTCGAAATATCAAATGATCGAATTTCAGCATAAACTTCAGAGATGAATTCGGTGGCCTCATCGGTCAATTTTGGTTGCACATTCTTTGCCAAATGAATATATTTTCTCATGAAATCCATTGTCAAAATTTGTTTGCTATTATCGATTCCAGCCCATGATGTATTTTCCTCATAAATTGAATTGCTTGTTTTTTTGGTTTCCATTTGCAAAGTCGAAACAGTTTCAACTCCACTTCCCATTGGAAGAACAGTTCCATCAGCTTCTCCCGGAGTACGGTAGGTGTGCAATTTGAGAACGTGGCTAGCAACATCAGAATCACGATCTGGATCGTGTTCATCAAGAAGTACAAAGATCAAATCGAAACGAGAAAGCAAAGAATCTTGCATTCCAATGTTTTCCATTGGTGATTTGAATGGATTGTATCTGAAAATCAAATTGAATAGTATTTATTAATTCAAAACAAAAAAACAAACCTTCCATAAACTGGATTTGCAGCAGCTAAAACAGAACATCTTGCATTTAATTTAGCATGAATTCCTGCTTTCGAAATGGTAACTCTTCCTTGTTCCATAACTTCATGAATAGCAGTTCTATCAATATCCGACATTTTATCAAATTCATCAATACAAACAACTCCTCGATCAGCTAATACCATTGCTCCAGCTTCAAGTCTTCTTTCTCCTGAATCTGGATCAGTTGTGACTGCAGCTGTCAAACCAACACCAGATGATCCTCTTCCAGTTGTTGTAATAGCTCTTGGTGCCATTTTCAAAACATATCGAAGAAGTTGAGATTTTGCGACAGATGGATCACCAATCAAAAGAACATTAATATCTCCACGAAGACGACTTCCATTATCAAGAATCTTTTCCATTCCTCCTAATAATAAACATAACAATGCTTTTTTAGTCTCTTCGTGTCCACAAATTGATGGAGCAAGTGAACGAGCCAATAAATCGAATGGATTCTTTGATTTTGAAATCTTTCTAACATCTTTTACATCTTGTGGTTCGAAATGTGGAACAACTTCTTTTGAAAGCATTTGAATATTATTGATAATAATAATACTTCTGAATGATCCAGTTGACATTCCATTTTGTTTACTTGGAAGAACACGGAAAACTCCAATAATTCGAACACGATCTCCTGGTTTGACACGATCAGCTAAATCAACATCAGCAACACAATCAACTGATCTTGGCAATTGTCCAGCTGGTGCAGATTCTGGCAATTCTTGAATTGTGAATGTTTGATGATCTTTGTAGACTGAGTGACCAAATTCAGTTTCCAATGGGTTTTTGTTCTCGTCCTAAAAAAATAAATATTGATTTCATTGATATTTTGGTCTGATTAAATTAGGCGGAAAACTCTTGAAAGGTTAAAATCACGTTATCTTTGATACTTCGCGCGCGATAATCAAAATTTGAACTCTAATCATGTAACTCGATTTTTGTTGAAAGAATAATCCAATTTCCTTACCTCAGTTGGATATGAATTATTGGTGACAATTGTATCCAACATTGTGAAATCGGCAAACTTTTTCTCCAAAACTTTATTTGTCGCCGGACAATAATGAACAGAAGTCATCAATTTTTGACGAACAGATGAACATTTTGTGACAATTCCTTCACAGCAAACCATATTTCCCAAATATGTCGATTTCAAAGTTCTTGGATTCACATGTCGCTCTCCAAATGTTCCCTCAAATCCAACATGGAATCCGCTGAAAATATTTGTTTTTTGATATCTTCTTCTTAATTTTGTATGTATGATGATGTAAGTCATGCGCAAAGAGATTAAGCTAATTAGAAAAACCTAGAGTACTTTTGTTCTATTATGTGAAAGAAGAGCATGTTTTGATAAAGATAACACGTGTTTTCATCAAAACTATAATGAAAAATACTTCCTTGTCCAAACTCACGTTTTAATATTTGCTTGAACATCAGATCTCGAAATTGCTTCCATCAAAGCAGTTTGCAAACAATTCAATTCATTGACAGATTCTTTCAACAATCCTTCAGCTCTTTGTGGCATTTTTTCACGAATTTCATCCAAATTCACAATTAATCGACTATCACCTTCAGTCATCATTCGAACAATCTTTTGACGATAATGATTTGTATCTGCCTGATTATCCAAAAAATTGAGATATTCTTGAGTAATCTCTTGTTTTCGCGCATCTTCAGCTCGATCGATGAACATACCACCACCAAGTCCGTCCATTTTTACTCTTTTACTTCTGAAAAACGAGAAATATCAATTTGAAACTTCAATATTTGGGAGCGAACAATAAAAAGTCGAAAATGATCGCGAAACGAGAGAAGAAAAGTGTGTTTTCCCGCACTTTCTTTCAAACAGCCCAGTTTCCCGCTCTCAAACACCATGACGCAATATTACACATATTGCACACATTTGTTGACGCGCAAAGTGGTTTTCATTCACGAGAGGAATCGAATTGTTCAGATTCCGCGGAGGAATGACAGTTAAAGTACGAAATCTAGCATTTGAATGGGGTGGAAACGTGAAACGTTTTTCAAAATGAATTTAGGCGACAATTCATACAGTAGGCACTTAATTTTTTCATTTGACTTTAGTAGTATTACTGTAGTTTTTTCTAATAAAACGTTGAACAAAGTTCTTTTTCAACCCCGCCTATGCCGAAAAAAGGCGGAGAATTTAGTAATATACCAAACCTACATCTTTAATCATTTTGTCAAAAATGTCTCTATCAGCTGATTATGAACGACTCGTTGATTTATATCGAATTGTTTTTGGGGATGGCTCAGAAAGATATAATTGCTCTTCGCGAACTCAGAATGAATGGTATAAAGAAGGAATTGTTAGTGTTGAACTTGGTATTTATTATATTTCAAGCGGAATCATTTTTCATATTCTAGCTATTTTAGTTTTATATTCAATGGCAACTTCAGAAACTTTCAAATTATCCTGTTTCAAAATCATGTTTTATATCGGTAAAGGAAGGATTACTGTAGATAAAATTTCAATAGAAAGTTTTAGGGTTTTATTGAGATGCTAGAACTTTGGAGCACTTCATTTTTCAACGGTTATATGTCAATTGTTGGTGGTGTTTTTTGCACACATCCAAAAATTCAAATAATCAATGGAAAATTAGCACTTTGTAGGTTAACATAAAACATAAAGATTCCGTATCAAAATGTTTGAGTTTACTGGCTAACATCATCTCTTGCTTGCATGTTTTTGGCAATTAATCGATTATCCGAACTCACAAAAATTCGATGGCTGAAAATGATATATGATAAAGAATGGAAAACGAGGGCTCTTATAGTTTTCATAAATTTGTATGGTTTCTATTTTGCAATTTTCTACGATACTCCAGTTTACAATTCAAAACATGCCACAGTTTTAGTTACTCCGCTGAATGATTATGATGTTAGTAAAACTATTGGTAGGATAATCCTAGAGGATTTTCCACGTGGATTTTTGCACAGTTTTTTTTTTGAAAAAAGTTTCGGCCGTGTTTTTAGCAATCAAAATTCAATCATCTTCCAATTCATCACAATCCAATGGTTTGTTTGTTCATGTTCCTTTTATATGTTTCAATTTGTTGTTCAACTCGAAAAGGAGGAATATCAAATAATTGGCAACATGTTAACAAACTTCACAGAAACGTAATCAGTTTTTTCTTGAAAAAATCCAGCATCTTCTTCATTTTTAGCTTATAATTCAATCAGTTCTGATATCAAGTCTTTATATAGTTCCATCTGCTTTTGTATTCTATGCAGTTTTTATTGACAACACAAATTATTTTATAATGTGCATGGGACAAATCACTTATCAATGATCATCTGGATTTCCTTGCTTGATTTATCTGATCTTCAATAAAAATATTCGAATCTCTGTTTGCAATATAATTCGATGTCGAAAATCAGGACTTGTTTATACTGAAACATCAACGAACATTTTGAGAAATTATAGACATTCTTTGACTTCGAAATGATCAATGTTCAATGAAGATTTGCACAAGAAATAAAAATTTTAAAATTTGTGAAAATAAATGACGTCTTGAAAAACCTAGTCATCATCAACATGTTTTAAAACTTTTCCCTGAAATTCGGGTTCAAATCCTCAAAAAACGAGTAAAAACAGGATTTTATTAGGCTCCGCCCAGATGTGTGTGCCGCGTGAAAAACACATTCTGCAATGATTTTTTTATTTCAGGTCACGTAGAAAAAAATTTGCTGTGGTTTTTGTTACCGAAAAGAAAATTTGAATGAAGTTCAAAATTATCAAAACTTCAATGCGGTATCTTTGAAAAAGAAAACTACAGTAACTGTTTCTTAAAACTTTTTCGAACACGTTTAAAATTTTTAAATTAAAACTTGAATTACGCTTAAAAAACAAATATTAACATTGTAATTGAAACACCTGACAAATTGAATGTAAAATTTCGAAAGTCCTCGTTCTCTAAAATACTTTTGATGTATTCGGAATTTTTGTTGTTTAATAATAACATTCTGGAAAATAAAGTACAGAAATATTTTCCAAGAAAATTAGTTTCGTTATAAATCTCGTCTTTCTGAGGGAAAATCAAACTTTGCTAACAAAAAGTATTCATAAAACTTTACTTTCACATTTTATATTCTCAAGAAACCTACTTAGATGGAGCTCGTTTGATTTTTTTCGAGAAATGAAATATTACAGAAATCTTAAAATACAATAGAAAAATGCACAACCTATTAATTCAATCATAACACATTTTGATCTACAGAAATCTGAATTTCTCCATAGAGCGCATTTAAACTTGATTCAAAAATCTAGTTTTGTTCACAATTTCTATTATTATATTTCCGATATGTCAATAATACAAACATACAATTTGCCAAGTTATTGATGACATCATCACATTTTCCTTTTCTCTCTTTCTCCCATTCTTTTTTCCCTTCCCCTACGGGTTTTTTCTCTTCTCTATTCCAATATTTCGCAATTCCTTTTTCTCTCTAAATTTTTCAATTTTCTCTCATCTGTCTTTTTTTCTCTGCGTCTCCTCTTGTTTGTATGTGTTTTTTCATGTGTGTGTGTGTGATATAACACCGCGCATGACTCACCACTCCTTCAGGCAATCAAAATTTTAAAAATTTTGAATTTTTTCTGGATTTTTTTTCATTTTTTCAAAACTTTTTCACATTTTCTAGAAAACTTCATATTTTTTGTTTCGATAAAAGTCTTTTACCAAATTTTTTTATTTAAAAATATTAAAAAAAATGTTTTTCAAACCTTTCAGTAAAATATTTTTTTAATTGTTTCAAACAGCCTTTGAACCAAAAAAAAAAAGAAAATTAGACTTTGAAATAGACACAAAGAGAAAAACTTTAAAAAATCTCCGAGAGAAATTCAAAACATTAAATCCATTTGCAGTTCGGCTTATTCGTTTCGAGACCAAGCGCGGGAAAAATATTTTTCAAATAATTCAAATATCTTTCGAATTCAAATATCTTTTCCGCGCTTGATTTCGAAAATGTAGATCATTTTATTTTTAATTCTATATTTCAATCGAAGGTTTTTTCTCGTTTTCTCTGCGTCTCTCTCGATTCACCTCGTAAAAGATCGTGTTGTTAATTTTTCTGATCTTAATTCCAAAATTCGATTCAAAATTTATTTGAAATCAAAATCAATAATCAATATTTGTTCTTATCAAAAATTCATTTTTTGCCCATTTTTTCCCGAAAAAAAAACGTTTCTCCATGTTTTTTTCTGACTATAATCCTTTTGAGCTCATCAAAAAATTGTTTTTCTTATTTAAACGATGCTAATTATTTTATTGATCCTCCGGATATTTTTTCTCATTTTTTTCATATTTTTTTCTAGAGATTCAAATGATCAAAATATGATATTTTCATGTACAAATTCCACATTTTCATTTATTTATTTATTCATTCGATTCGACTTTTATAGAAGAAATAAATTCTTGTCCTTTTCTAATTCAAAGCAAACAGTACAACTAAAAACTTGCATTGATTTTTTTTCCAAATATTTTATTTTTTCAGAAGTTCCCAATTCTCCTCTCCTCGGCCGAAAAATTTCAGGTTAGTTGTTTTTTTAGAATCTTCGTTATTTATCAGCTTTTATCCCTTGGTGATGATTACCGTAGTATTTATGAACTCATTAATTTATCATCAGAAGAAAAAAAGAAAAACTCAAAAAGTGCACAAAAACAAGGCACATGCAAAAATTCAAATTTCCGTTAGCGGTTGGCGCTTGGGTACTGTAAGTCTGATGGAAAAAGAAATAATCTACTTAGCGGATGCTTTATCTAGAGGAATAATTTTTAAAAGAGGAAAAGCATTCTACAGTAAAAACATTAATTTTGAAAAGTCCCACGAATTAAGCCGAAATTCTATTTTATTGTTAGAATAATCTGTCGGCTCAAAAATAAAATCACGATTCACGAAGCTCTTAATTGTTATTTCAAAAATTGATATAATCTCAATGAAACGTAAAAATTCCTGGTTCACATTTAAATTGATTTGATCAACAAAACTTTACAATAATCTATAATCCGTCTGACAAATCTGCGAACCAAGGTGCATATAACTTTTTTACAACAAATTGAAATATATCTAGATTGATTTTTTGTTCTCGATTTTTCTGAAAATCCAACTTTATTTTAATGTTGAAAATGGAAGAAACTTTTATTTTTTCGAATAAAATTTGGTTAGTTGAGTGCCAGAGTAAGTTAGGTTTTCTGTGCATCTTGATTAAAAAAATGCTGGACATAAGATTTTAAAAAATGATTATGTCGTGGCGAAATTTTAAGTACATTATTATATTTTTTTTTAATTCACTGAATCAATTAAATTGCATTTTTAGTAAGTTTTTGGCAAGTCGGGATTTTTTGGGCTTCAAAATTTATTGTTGCAATTTTTGTAATTGGGTAGTATATTCTGAAATAAGTCAGAGATTATACTCAAATTTTAGCGTCTAGATTTTTTGCTTGGCACAATATTTGAAGATGGAACTAACTCAACCGCATTTCACTAAAGAAAACTTGAGATTTTTGAACAGTTGATATCATATTTTCCTCCCACCTTTTTGAATTGAAACTCGAAAAATATTATTGTTATTGATCTTTCCTAATTTCAATTTATCACGAATCTTACTGTAAAAATCCAAAATATGAAATCATTTTTTTCTATTTTTGATCAGGATAATGTCATTTATCCTTGCGTGTTATCTTTTTAAAAGTCTCGTTACTCGCTGCGCGCGACAAAAAAAGTACATTTTCAGAAAGACAGCACAAAAAAACGAGAATAATAATAATAATAGAAAAGGGTGGGGAGAAATAGAGTATATAACTCAAAAAGTGCGTGAGTTCTAGCGAGCCCCCTGCCAGTTCTCTTCTGTTTTTCTATTATTCCTTTTTTGTCTCGTTTATTTTACGTCGAGAATACAAAAATACCTATCATTATTTTTCACTAACTGAAAAAAAGAATAATTGAAAATGAATGCGACACTTTTGAATTTAATCTCAACTTTTGGAAAAACCCCAATCTTTCACCAGGTCAGTTTTCATTTTCACATTCTTTGTTCCCAAATTTTTCTAAAGAATTTGCTGTTCTCTCGTGTACTTTTATATCAAGCATAACATAGAGAAAATAGTACGTTTTCTTGTTTGAATGTGGTTTTTTTTGTTGAATGGCCAGTGGTTTTTTGGAAAGGGGAAAAAGACGGCAAACTTCTTTTGTTTCGGAAAAAAAGAATACTGTAGAATGTGAGAGGAAATGAGATAATGGGAAAGGGTTTTTCGAAATGTGTGAAAAAATGTTTGGATGGAAAAATGAGTTGAGATATTTGAAAAATTGAGAATCTGATTATGATTTGAAAAAAAAAACTTGTCCCGGAGATTTTGAGCCCAGCCTGGTCCAAGACTAATATAAGTCTAAATCAAGGCAAGCGTCTTTTGTTTCGCGGGAGCATCCGGGACGCTTTGCACAAACTTGTGGACTTTGGACTAAGCTCAAGATTAGGGGTAAAGTCCAGTCATACCCAGATGCAGGCCTAAGTGGCAGCGTAGTTTTTGGGTGGACCGACCCGGACCAGTTCGCGCAAGCTTTGAATAAAATTAGCTCAACTTTGGGATAAGCTTTATGTAAGCTTAGAGATGAAGTCCAGGCAATCCTGGCCCAAGCTGAAACTGAATCTAAGCCCGAAATGATTTGCAAAAAGTAGTGAGATAAGCCAATGAAAAGGATGAACTCGGGACAGGCCTGAGTCTGAGCCTAGATATTGGTCTAACTGTAGATTCAGGCCTATACCAAACTGTTGTTCTTCCATTTTTTTTTTATTTTTCCTCTCCAAAATATATCAAATATTAGTCATCATCGAGCGCCACATATATTTTTTTGTTGTTTTTTCTTCGTCTCCCAAAACAAAACAAAACAAAACATGCATTGTTTGATTGCAACAAAAAAATCGAGAGGGGTACTGTAGTTTCACTTTGGAACAGTTTCGGAAAACTGTATCTACTTATCAAATTGAAATTTGAACATTCGAATTTGAATTCTCATTTTCCCGCCCGTTTTTCCTCCTCCTTTTTTTCATCGTCTTTTCTCGTTGTCTTCTATTATTTCAAATGTCAAAAAGTGCGATGACATTTTGGCTACTCGAGTGACTAAAAAAGGAAAAGCCCGACAATACAAAGGACAAAAAACCGCCATTTTTGGCGCGAGAAATGGGCGGAGTCAGAGTACTGTAGGCAGCTCTCGGGAACGACAAAAAAAAAGAGAAACAAGCATTTCTATCTTTCTCTGTCTTTCTTGTGTGAACAAGAAAATTAGTCATGTTTTCTGCGCCGCCGACGCCTTCTTCAACAAATTCACCCTTACCAACACCGCTTTCAGTGCCTGTTGGCAACACCAATTATTTCTCATCATCGACAGCTTCTGATAATTCATCGATTTCGGAAAATGGTGGAAATGGTGGAATTTTGGTGGGATGTTCTGCTGAAAATAATCATGGTGTTTCTAATAATATTACTAATTATTATTCGCCAAACTCAACTACTAATCCATATCAATTTCCATTTTTGTTTTCAAGTGATTGGTCTTTTCAGGTATGAAAATTCAGAGCGTGTAAATAATTTGATATTTGGAACCTTAAACTTTCGGGATAGATCAGAAATATTTTTCTCGTAGTCGAATCAATTTAATTCTGTCCAAAGTTTTATCACAAGTTTTCTTCCGCGATCCTTTTGTTGGAAAAATTATTCAAAATTCTTTTTGAGTCGCTCAAAAATTTTAGCTTAAAAATTGTTTAATTATCTCCAGTAAGGCTCAAAATTATGTTCAAGCTTAAATCTACGCCAATCTGTGATCAGAAATTGTAATATGAAGCTCTAGAAAAAATCTCACGAAAAATAGTTTTTTTTTAGTTGTATGGCCAGCTTGAAAATTGTACGTTTCAACCAATATTTGAAAGGGTTTTGCGAAGTCTCTATTTGATAGTTGTAGAATGTTGTGAAAATTATGAATTTTTTATTTTTCATATATAGATTTTCTGTCTACATTCGAATTTAAGACATTTAAGGTCTGAAAATGCTTGACCCAAATTTTCATAATTCAAACTTGTTTAACAAGGATATTTTGAGAAATTTTTTTCGATTTTCGAAACATCAATATTTTGAAATCCAAAAATCTGACCTTTTTAAATATTGACAAAAGTTTTGTAATTATTTTCCATCTGAAATCAGATTTCGAAATATTGCAGATCAAAATTTTCGAAATTTTTTTCAACTAGGATTTTTTCTGCAAAAAGAATCACAAGTTTGAAAATTTGCCAATATTTTTTATAGTGAAGTTTTGATGTTTAACGCAAAATTTAAAAGTTTTTTTTGAGAAATACTTTAATATGATTTGTCTGGAAAACGAGACCTTATTACAGACAGCCTTTTCAATTTTGACTGAAAATTTTTCGCACTTTTTTTTCTCACATCTGTAGTTAAGCTATAATTATCCTAAATCAATTTTCCTAATAATCAAAATGACGCTTTTTTGATTCCTATGATTTTTCAATTTTTCTCGATAACTGTTCGTCCTTTTTTGAAAAATGATAAGCTTTTGGAGAACTATTTTCTGATTTTTGTCTTCCAAATATTGATAGTCAAAATCACGTCATTTACGTTTTCTGATCGAATATTTGACAAAAGTTTGTTTATTTGTTTTTCAAAATATTTTTTGGCATAATTGATAAGCTGAAAATAATCGACACCCTTTATAAATCACTCTCGACCTTTTCTCACCTTTCCGGAAAAAAACCCAAGTTTTTATTATTTGTTTGCAAATCAGATAATTCTTCATCTCAATTTGTCGGAATCCTTTTGATACAAAACAATCTTCCCGATATTTACACACTTTCTTTTGTGGATCAGGATTACTGTAGTTTTCGTCGCATTCTTTCGTACCTGAATTGGACATTTGATAGTGAAACCTTTGGAATGTTCAAATCAAATGATAAAAAAGAGAGTACTGTAGATGTTTTATCATTTGAGAGTAGCATTTTTTTTCGAACATTTAATTTAGGTTGTTTTTAAAAATTTCCATTCTGCAAATTTAGAATTTATTACGTTTCAAAAAATTCGTTTACCTATTTTTGAAACCTTCGAACCTTCCTTTACATCAGAAATTAGTTTTTCATCAATAATTTTCAGAATAATATTTTAATTTGTTCTTGCTTTTCAACTTCAGAATTATCTATAAAAACTTTGGAGTTCATATTTAAATGTGTTTTTTCCCAAACTTCTGAAGTCAGATTTGCAAATTTGAAAATGAATAGAAACTCATCAAGTTTGCAAAAAAAAAACTGATTCATTTTCTATGATAATAGTTAATTATAGGTTTGAGAATGAGCAAACTGAATTGAGTTATTTGAAAATTTTTCCATAGAACTTTGAGTCGGGTCCGAATAGTATCAATTTTTAATAAAGAATCATAATTGGATTTTTTAGAAAACATTTTGGACCAATTAATTCAGATTTAGAATTGGATCACCTTTGAACTTTTTTTATGTACATGCAAAAGTTTATTTTTGATGGTCCAATAAAAAGTTACGGAAGGTCCGGTTGAATTAATCAGGACTTTGCCCGAATTCTATTCTTCCAACCTCACCAAAAATATGTTTTTTTCCAAACTCATCCACAAAAAATCGTAATCTCAAGTACCAGCCAGCCAGGCAGGCAACCGCGCATCCCTAATCCGAAATCAAACAAAATACCCCTTCTCCCATCCCAAAAAACTATCAGTCTCTACAGTATCCTCTGTCCTCTGTCCTTTTTATTTCCTTGCTCCATACACACACACACAAACGATATAAAGACAGCCAGCAAAAAAAAGTTAGTGGTGTGGGCGGAGCTTTCGAATATCATTAGTCATTCACAATCATTCGAAATTTCGCCTGTGTCCCTATTTTTCTCTGAACAAAAAGAGTGAAAAATCAATATTGCTTTGGCAATTTACTGATAACTCATCGATAGTATGACTCATGAACTAGATTGGCTTGTAGGTGAAGAGTTTTTTGAGGTAATTAAATTTACAAAAAATTATGGGGGCCTGAGCTGGATATTTTTCTTAAAGAAAAAAACCAAAAATAAATATCTGACATTTTTCAGTTCGCCACATCGGACGGAAATTCTCAAATCGGCCAAGGAGCTCATCAGCCACTCAATCAATTCTGTGAGCTTTATTCAAAAATTTTTGAAAATAATTTTTCTTTTTCAGCTCATATCCCTCTAGCGGCCGGCACATTTTACAACCCGCAACATCGAAATAATTCCGGACCGATTCCGTTTTATGGTGGTGGCGGAAACCAGCATATGGTACAATATTCGACAGGCGGTGCACATTTGAAAAAATCGTCGGCTGGTAGAAAACCCAAAGATTTGGCGGTAAGAAAATTCTTGATCGCAGCTAAAATTCAGCTGGGAAATTTTGAGAAAAGTTTTTGGCTCGTGTGATTTTTGAAATTCACAATTTTGATATCGAAATGTTCTTTAGACGTCTATAATCTAACTTCAAATTTTCTTATGTCAAAATTGGTTTTGTTTGGAAAATTTTTAGAAGTCCGGATAACTACAATTCTATTTATTAATTTTTTTTTCTGGAAGCTTTTGTGACTATAAATTTATATTTCTATCGCGAGTTGATTTCAAAAAATATTACTTTTCACCAAAGAGTCACCATTTTCTAAACTCTCGAAAAACTTGCCTAACTCTAACTCACATATAGATTCTGAAAAATCTATTTTTGTAAAAAAAAATTATTTAAAAAAATGGGAGAAAAAACTCCGTGTGAATTTTACGTTTCAAAATTTAAAAATTTGCGTAAAATCGACATGTCAACGATGATTTGTTGCTAACAATTCAATTTAATTTATTAAAATATTCAAAAAATGGGGCTCTCTTTGAGATAAAATAATTTTAGAGTTTGAAACTTTTTAAATCTTAAAACTAAAAATTTTTCTGTATGACCAATTTTCTAAAGTTCAAATAATCATTTCCAATTTATGCTAGTTCAAAAACCTAAAAATGGGTTTTATTGCAAAAATTTTTACGGCGCCGTTTTTCTAAGTTTCGAAAAATCACCTCCAGTTTAACTCAAAATCTAGTTTTTTCTGATCTACGAAATTTTGCATAACTTGACGTAAATCACCCTTTCCACCCACTCAAAAAAAAAACCAACCTCAATTTATTTAATCCACGTCTTCTTGAAAATAAAATCATCTAGCAAATGTGCACTTTTTTCATCATCACCAACCAATGCAGCCAAAAGAAAAAAACTGGAATGACGACCAGCAGAAAAAATATATAGAAATGAGTCAGATTTGTCACCCATACACACTCAGCCCCAAAAAAAAAAACACTTTAAACTGACTCATTTCGAGAATTCCCCCCTATTGAATCATTTTTTTATGAATCATTTTTTAATGCCCTCCTCCCATTGCTTTATTGATTGGCTATGAATCATTTTTATTTTCAATTCGTGAGTCACCAAGATATTTCAAGATTCTCAAATATAAAACAAAATAGGATATTTTGAGTTAGGTTCCCTTCTACAATACATACAGTACAGTACACCTACATTTTTTTGCGCAGTCCAAAAAGCCCATGAGTCACCCTAAATGCAAATATATTTCAATAACAATTTTGTGGTGTGGTGTGTCTTTTATGTTTATGTTACTTTAAAACACACAATCAGGCAAATATGGACAAGGAAAAAAAGAAGGAATAAAATTGGTATTCGCAAAAATATGATACTTGGGGAAGGGGAAAATGGAGGCTTGACAATTTTTGAATAAAAAAATTGTGACAGGATCTTTTTGAACCACGGGACTAAAAATTAAGATTTCAAATTTAGATGTAACATTTTTGAAACGTACAATTTCTTAAAGACTTTTTCCATTTACTGAAAAATAAAATTTAAGATTAAAAAAACCGTGGTTTCATTTTTCTCAAAATTTAGTTAGTTTTTAAAAAGGCTTTTTCAAATGTAGTGTTTTTGAGAATTATATTTCATTTTCAAACAGTTTTAAAAAATGGATTATTTTTAAAAAACTCAACATCAATATTGGACACAGATTTTGAAAAAATTCTAATTCATTTTTTCCCCCAGAAAATAGTTTCTGATTCCTAATCAAAAATAATCCTAATTTTTAAAGCTCGAAATGGAAGATGAAGATGAGGAAAGAAGACAAAAACGAAGACAAAGAAACAAAGAAGCGGCGGCGAGATGTAGGCAACGAAGAATTGATCAAACTACTGATCTTGTAAATGTTAGTCAAAGATAATTTCGATGGCTTAAATTAATTTTAAATATATTTTCAGCAAGTGAATCACCATAGAAATGAAAACGAAAGAATGCAAAGACAAATGGAGAAAATGCGTCTTGAAATTCAACATTTGCAAACATTCATGCAAAGTCATGATTGTAAAATGCCAATGGGTGAAAGACAAATGCCGAATATTGTAATTCCTCGTCAACAAGTCTATCAACCTCTTCAACTTTTACCAATGCCACCTCGAACTGATACAGCCTTATCAATGTTATCACAACATTCATCTTCAACATCATCTTCGGAACAACATTCACCAATTGAGGAAGATTATAAACCAACACTTGATCAATTGAAATCGTTGCCACCGATTTCGATGATGCAACAAAGAGGATCAATGATGCCACCACCAACAACTGTTTCAGCTTCTTCTCAAGTTGCAGCTCCAATTGCAGTTCCATCAGTTGTCACACCGCAGATTGTTGTGGCTCCACCTCCACCTCCGCCGCCACAGCCATCAACTTCAACAACTACAACTACTAACCCAGTTAATGATGATGGATTCCGCGAACCGGAGATGAAGGTAGGTTAACTCGCTCTAGTAAAAACATGAGAAATGGTTTGAATTTTAGTTTTTTTCATTGGAACTTTTCTTTGATCTATTTTATTAATTAAATGTTTGCAGATTCCTCGACTTGAAGATCGAACTCTAACATCAGTTTCAACAACATCTGATGATGTCGAAAGACCATCAGCTCTTCCAACATTGTCAATCAATAGAAATGCAGCAAATCCGCTGAGCACACCAAGTCGATTGGGTCCGACACCAAACAGCGAAGGAAATAGTGGAGCTTATTGTTTTGGTAAGTTTGGAATTTGCGAAAATCTAAAGGAAGAGTGCTAGTAAAATTATTTGGAATTTTTCTTCCGTCTATAGAGGGATTTATAGCTACGTCGTAAAAAATTTGATGGTTTTTGATAAAAAATATTTTTAGAGAAAATGGGTTTATGAGGAGATAAATTCAAAAAGACTATTATTGTTTTGGGGAGAATTCTAAAAAGAGAGTTTGATAAAATCGAATGTTTTCGATTTTTAGAAACTATTTTTATATGCTAACTTCATTTTAAAATAAAGCATTTGAAAACTCTTCCCACACTATGTATTTCGCTTTTTCTTCATAAATTTCAATTTTCCAGAACTCAACGATTTTCTTTCTGGAAACACTGGTTTAACACCAAATGGTCAACCAGGCTCAATTTTTTCTACAAATCATTCTCCTTTGGATCCAAATCGTGGAGCCGATCTTCGTCCTTTGTAATTCTTCTAATTCTTTTTTTCAACATATCTGTTTTTGCCAGTTCCTTTCAAATAACTTTCCAAAGATTGATTTTTCGATATTTCCTCATTCCCTTAAAATATACCCGCACACTTTGTGATGTACCCCCTTTCAACAAAATCATAACAAAAAGTTCGAAAAGGCGAGCTTTCCTACGGTTTCAGTTTTTTCTTCTTAATTTTCTTGTAGTTTTTTATTCAAATATTCCTTTCATTTTTTGTCCATGAGAAAAAAAGAAAGTGAAAAGCTTCCCGATAAACGTATTATTTATTTTTGTGTTCCAAAAGTACTTGAAAACTCGCGACATATCATCTTACAATAATTTTGAGTCAGCTTTCCGGCGCGCGCTCAGCGCAAAACTTTTTGCTTGCGCACCCGGAAAAAAGTGCCAATTATTATTTTGTTTTTTTTCTTGCATTGAATTGAATTGCTTTTCTCAAGTGTGATCATCCTGATTGATTTGAGATTTTCTCGGTGGCGCAGTTGCCTTTTTATGATGTTTCTATGGATTTTTATATTTTGGATTGGTGGATTTGGTGAAGCTTGTGAAACTGGATTGACACAATTAAGACATCGAGATAATTTACAATTAATGAGATGTGTTCCAACTCTTCCGGTAAGTTTTTGATCTGAATTTTGGGAAATCTTAAAACTCTGAGAAAAAAGTTTAAGAAAAGAGTTTTAAAAAAATTTTCATAACTTTCAAATTTTCAGGGATAAATTTTTTAAAACGAATCTCGAAAGTTAGGTTTTTGAAATTAGAAAAACATTGTTGAACAAAATTTTTCGGGTGATCGTCAGGAATTTTAATGTTTGTTTTTTTTTCGACATTGAATTGACCACTTGATCTTGAAATGTTTGTAGTTTACACTCACCATCAGAACAAGAGGTCAGATAGGAAATTCGGAGAAAATTAGAAAACTTCAAGATTTTGAAAATTGTTGATCCCAAACAATATAATTTCCGAGTGAACAAAGTTGAACCAATTTTGTCCCAAGAGGTTTCCACTTCTCATTTCCAGTCGAACTCTAAAAATTCATTTTTCCAGGGCCATCCGGATCCTTGTATAATTCAAACCGGCGGACAAATGAGTTTTTGTCAACAAGACGGACAAGATTATGTATGTTGTGGAAGTGCAGAACTTCTAGTTGATTTAATAGGACGACAAAATAAAATGACATATCTCGATTCATGGCGGTTTTATCCACGTGATTCCTACTACGATTATCAAGTTCTTGTTCAATCATCTCGCGAAGAACATCCAACATCCGCTCCAATTATTCTAACAACGCCTCCTCCAGTTACAATAACAACACGGCGAAAACCCGCGAAATCATTGGCTTTGCTTCAAATGCTCACAATTCCCTCGATTGTTCGAGGAAATTATACGAATTCTGTGAAAATTAATACGAATTCGGTATTGGTGAAAGATGGTGCAAAATGTGTATTTGTTGTTGATACAGGAATGCCGAAACAGAAAAAACAAATTGTTAAAAGTTAGTTTTTTCGGTTCAAAAATTTGTGAAAGAAAAAAATTAGACTTCATTGATAACTTTGAGTCAACGAATTTCGCATTTTTAATATTTTCAAAGATATCCTAAAGTCTTAAAGCCCTTAAGCTCACAACTACTTTATATTTTTTTGCAGATATGGTAGCTTATGGAACATCTGCGAAGAAAATCAAATTTGTAATAATCACATCATCATTCGTACATTTTGCTGGAAACCTCAATCTTTTCCCATTTTCTCAAGTAATAATGGGTGATTCAACAAACTTCAAAGATAGTGTAATGTTTTCTCGAAGATTCGAAAAACATCGAACTCTTGAATTATGTTCTCCAAACACACTGATAACATCAACACCTGGTCCAACACCAAATTCAATAACTGTAATTGTTCGAAATGTTGATTTGATGGGTACTGTAGCTATTGCTGGTGCATTATTTCCAAATGGAAATGATTTGGATGTTTTTGATTTGGAAGCAATTTGGGATATTCAGAAATTCAAAGAATCAAGGAATCGAATTATTTGCGAAGTTGATTGGATTGTTCCATCGAGTTCAGCACCTTTTAAAGTAACACAACTTCATCGAACAAAAGCGAAATGTTGATTTTGAAGAAGAAGAAAAACGGGTTATAGAAAATATATTATTTATTTTTTACGTGAATAAAATAAAATGTTTTTGAAATCTTCATTTTCAGAAAAAAAAATGTATTTTCAAGTTTGTTTGGTTAGAAATAGAATATCGGTGAGAAAAAATGAATTGATAAAATAATGAAAACCATTTTCAGATTATTTTATTGATATTTGCCATCATAAACTTTGCGATTCTAACTTTTATATTTCTAAAGCAACAAGAGTATGTTTTTTCAAAATTATAATTTCAGCCCATAAATTCAAATTTTCTTTTTCAAATTTCAGATTAATCGATAGTTTTGTCGAGAAAACAGTTGATAAGTGGAATTCAACATCGAATACTGAAAAAGAAGACAATCAATTGTTCAATCTAATTTTTATGCCAGCAATTTTTCAACAATTGGTTGTATTTTTTGTGATTGTTTCAGTCGTTGGATATGCAATTACATATGATTTCGCATTTCTTATCGATTTCGCAATTTTCAGTGTGAGTTAGAAAAATTCTAAACATGATTTAATCTCGACTTCTTCAGGTGGCACAATTCTTATTGTCCGGTATGGTATTATACAATGGTTTTGAAAATAAATTTTATAACAAAATCATGGGCCATTATGGGATTTTTCACGCGGTGAACTTGATATTCAACGCTATTTATACAGGTAAATAAGCAAACTTTTCGATTATTCAAACAATCATTTTTTTTTCAGTAACAATAATATTAGGAAAAAATGAGCAAGTCATCGAAGCGGAGAAATGTGTTGCTCAAATGACTAATCAAATCTAAACTGTTTCTGACTTTGGTTTGTGTCAAATCGATAAACAAAGACAGCTGATTCAATTTTCGCATATAAAACATGTGTTTTTGGCTTAAAATACATTCATACTCATGCTACTTCCAATATTACTCATTTATTTTTCAATTCCTCAGATATTTTGTTTTTTCGAGGATAAAAGTTTGTATAATGAAACTTATTATGATTATTTGAAAGCTCAAAAAAGATTATTCAATGATTTATTTACGGATTATGATGCTGGAATTTCACCAGTGTTTACTAGAAGTTAGTGGAAGTTCATAGAGTTTTTATTAGAGCACGTTTTCAATTGAGCCAAGTTATTAAAGTAGTTTTCTTTCAAGACATTTTTTCAATAAAAGTTTGCAGATGTTTATAGTCGAACCGATGATCCTTTAGTTCGCGGAACTCAACCATTTCTTTGGAATTATACATTATTTCTATATTATTTCAAACTCGTCGAAGTTGATGAACCATCGGAAAAAGTTGGGGTTGTTTTAGAAATTATGGAGGTAAATAAACCAGATAATTTTATTTTCATCCATCAATTTTGAATTATCTAATTCAGTATTGGTATGATGCTCGACTTGCTTGGAATGTTTCCAACTACAATAATATTTCAATGATTTATGTTCGTCAGGAAAAAGTTTGGAGTCCAACATTCTCAACATTTGCGGTGTATGTTTTTTTTTTGAAAATGAAAAAAATTCCAATTTTTTTTAGAAATGATATTCAAGATTTTCGCGATCAAGATTTCCGATTGGTTGGAATTATGCCTGAAGGATTAGTTTATAGTTATATTCCAGCAAGAATTTCAGCAAATTGCAGATTAGATGTATGTATTTTAGGATATTTTTAGATGTACCTATTTTCAAAATTCTATACATACAATAAATAATTTTTGCAGGTATCCCATTTTCCATTTGACACTCAAACTTGTCAAATTCAAATCAGTCTACCAATTTTCGATAATCGAGAAGTCAAAATTTTGAATGAGATTTATAGTGGAGTTTTAGAGCCATCAAAGTTTGAACAAATGGGGAACTCGGAATGGCGGATTTTGAATTTATCAGCAAGTTTAGAAGCGTTGAGGTTTACTGATGCTTTTGGGAATATTCAATTGGTAATTTAATTTTTCAAAGATCATTCTCGAAATTTAAAAAAACTGAATTGAACCGAATTTCAGAAATTTTTAGACTTCTGGTTGTTTCTGATGACCTTTAAACGCTTCTCTTGAGCTCACAATATTAGAAGAAATCAGACTACAGTAACCCCTAAAAACCAATAGTTTTCCAGAGTATATTTGAGATCAAAATGAAAAGAAATCCATTATATTACATTTATATGATTGTCTTTCCATCTTTCATAATTAATTCGCTATCAATAATTGGAGTTTTTATTATGGAATCGGATAAAATGTCAAGGGCAAGTTTTAATTTCATTTTTTTCAGCTGTTTCTGTGGATACAAAATGAATTCTCAACAAAAAAAAATCTAATTTTAGCTAAATGTTGGATTGACAAATATAATGACAATGACGTTTATTCTTGGAGTTATGGCTGATAAAATTCCGAAATCTGGAGAAGTTCCACTTCTTGGAATTTATATAATTGTAAATTTATTAATTATGATTTTCGCGATAATGGTAACAATTATGTTGAATCGATTGAGAAAATGGATTGTTAGGGATAAAAAAGATCGGTGAGTTGAAAGATCAGAAACTTCCAGAACATTTCAAAAATTTCAGAGTTTTCAGTTCGAAGAGCAGCAAATTGGAAGATTTTGTTGGCAGACCTTTTGAGATGATTTTGATAACTGTTTTGCATTTAGTAAATCTCGCAAATTTCGGGATGATTTTAGTGTATTGGTATATAACATAATAAATTTTGAGATTCAAGTTTTTATTCAGGATTTCTTTTTAGACTTTTTCGGTTTTTTGGATTTCTTCGAACTTGCATTTTTGTCCGAGTTTTGAGGGCTTAAAATAGAAAAAAAATAACTAGTTTGAGAAAATCGGGTGCTCAATCTATGAAAAAAACTCACGACGAAAACATTTTCTTCACCCAATTCTTCGATTTTCCAGATTTCGCAGATTTTCCAGATTTTGCACTTTCTCCTCCATTTTTGCCTTTTTTAACTGGTTTCAATTTCTTTTTCTTTTCTGATTCTTTCGGAATATCACTTCGATTTGGATTTACAAAAACAGGCGGTTCAATAGCTGGCGATGCCAATGGATCAGTTTTAATACTTTTCTTTTTCGGTTTTTTCGATTTTTTCTCATTCGTTGTTGATTTGTGCGATTTTCTACTCTCCATCGGTCTGAAAAATTTTAATATTAGGAATTCAAATTATATTTTTTGGGAGATAAACTCACTCAATTTTACTGCTTTTTGTTTTTCGACTCTTCCTGAAAAAATGTAATTAATTTTTGAAATTTTCAATTATTAGAAAAAAAACATACTCAGGCTTCGAACTTTTTTCCGATCTTTCCGGAGTTCCTCTTGCCGATTCACCTCGACCACTTCTACTGGAAAAAAATTAACTAACTTTTGAAAAAAATTGAATTTTACTCACTCTGGATTTGATGTTCTTTCTCTTTTAGTTCTTATCGATCCACCAGTGTTTCTAAAAATGTAAGACGTGAAATTTTGAAGCTCACATAACATTAAGAACTCACATCGGTTTCTGATCTCTGTCACTTCTTTCCGGTGGACGGTTTGATTTTGGAGCTTTTTCAGCAGTTTGTTCAGGAACTGTGTCGACTTTTTGTGATCTCCTGGAAGAATAGTTTCTCGAAAAATTTTGATATGCGATGGTAGAACTTACTCTTGAAAACTTCTCAATTGCATATTTTCTTCTCTTCGACTTTTGCTTCCATGTCGACTTTTTTCAGATCTTCGACTTCTTGGGAAAACGCTGAAAGTTTTTGGTTGGGATAAGACTGATTTTGAACTATTTCAAAATTTGGAAATTTCGGTGACAATTTTATGAAACTCAAAAATAAAGAGTTTCACGAGCCGAAATAAAACTATTTTTTTATCTCTATTTGGAAAATTTTGGCTTCATACATTTAACCGGTAAACTTACTCATCAGTTTTCTTTCTTTCCGATCTTCTTTTCTTTCCAGACTCATTACTTTGCTGTTCTCTGGAAAAAAAAACATTAAAAAATTCGTAGAGTCTTCGAGATTCCAAACTCACTTAATCCTTTCTTTTGTGATTTTCGATTGTCGACTTCTCCCAACTCCACTTCTTTCCTCATTTTCTTTTTCATCTTCATCATTCTGTGTTCGATCTTCTACAATTCTGGCCATTTTATCCGATTCATCTTCTTGTGTTCTATCAATTCGTTCACTCTTCGATCTTTTTGATCTATGAGATTTCTTGGATTTCCTCGATTTTCTCGATTTATTCAATCTTCTTGATTTTCTCGATTCTCCTCCTGGTTTATCTCTATTTTCTTCCAATGCAGTTTTGGTTGGTGCATTTTTTGGTTTCTCATCTTCCTGTTCTCCTTCTTTTTTCTTTTTCTTATCTGATTTATCAGAATCACTTCCACTTTTTTTCGAACTTCTAAATGTTCCATCACTTTTTCCTCCTTTACACATTAAAACCGAAAATATCCACGTGGCTACAGTAACCAACAACATCGAAAAATCCATTTTTTGGGATGTTATTTTTGAAGTAATACTAGTTTCAATTAATTGAATCGTGAGAAATGACCGAAAAATATGGGAAGAAAAGGGGAACACGTGATGGTCCCTTTTTAGGTTGTCACGTGGAAAATAAAACGAAAAAAATTCAGAATCAAAATGAAAATAATTCATTTTTTATATTCGAATCAATAGAAAACAGTATGTTTTGGATTACTGTAATATTTTCATTATTTTGGTCGATGATTTCATGTAAAAATAAAAATGGTGAATTGATTCGAAATAATCAAAGAAGTGATAGTGATTCGAGAAAATCAGAAAATGGAAAAAAATTGAGAAAAGTTCCGAAACGAAAAAAGTCGAAGAGTAGTAGATCAAAAAGATCGAAAAAATCAGTGAAATCGAGGAAATCAAAGAGGAAAGTGAAAAAACGAGAAGATGATGGAATGGAAGAAGATCGAACACAAAAAAGTGGAAGATCGAGTAGAAATGAAAGAAAATCGAGAAAAAGTCATAGATCAAGAAGAAGTGAGAGAAAAACTGTGGAAAATCGAGAAGGAAAATCAGGAAAAAGTAGAAGTAGAGGAGAAAGACAATCGAGAAGGTTAGTCTAGGGTTTCATGCTCCAATTATTTGTTGTTTTTTTGTTTCAGATCTTCAGATCCAGCAGAAAGCCCTCAAAAATCGAGAAATGCTTCCAAGAAAAGCCGAAAATCCACGTGAGCATTCAAAATTTCACATCTTTTCTCAGCCTTCAAAAATCCTCATTTTTCTCTAGGAAATCTCGAAAATCTCAAAAATCTACAAAAAGTGCAGTTCGTCCAATCGAATATGACAATGATCCATTAGCTTCTCCTAAAATTGTAAATCCAAATCGAAGTGAATTGCCAGAAGATAACAAGAAAAAGTTTGAAATCAGTTAGAAAAAGTCAGAAAGATAGTAAATCATCGAAATCGCCAAAAAAGTTTAAAAAATGGATGAAGAAGAAATTCTCGTAAGTTTTTGTTTGAAGTTTGATCTTTTTATTTAAATTTAAAATTTTCAGTCCACAAAACTCAAATAAAAGTGGAAGTTCGAAAAAGAATAAATCGAAGAAATCGAGCAAATCGAAAAAGAAAAAGAAGGATTCCGAATTCATTTGAAAATACCCTTTTATTAATAAAAAAATAAAAATTTCTTATGTACACCTCACAAAAAATATAGTTAAATACAGTACCCATAACAAAAATAAACTATTTTCAGACTTGGAATGAAAACTCGCCCTAATGTGAATGACCCGAAGCAAGAATTGCAGGAACAATTGCACCGCTAATTATTAGAACCAATTCTTTAGCGGAAAAACTTGCACCACCTCAAATAAACAAAAATTTGGAAGAACTAAAAAATAGAAAAAAAATACCTGAATGTGAATGTCCTATAGAAGACGGTGCAGTTGCATCAACTACCAGAGAATAATCCGATTGTTTATTATTTGCAAGTTCGGGTAACACGTGAACAGTTGCCACGTATAAAAATGTGCCAGCGGAGAAAAGCATCAAAACACCGGTTGATGATTCAGATCGTACACTTTCACCCATCTAAAAATTAATTTTTCGATTTTGAAACTTTCAAACCAAATTTTGGAATCCTAAATTATTCACAATTTCATTTTTGAATAAGTTTCTTCAGTGAGTTCCCAAAATATTCCCTTGGATATTTATCAAACTTACATGCATAATAATCAAAAAAGTGATTAATGCAGCAATTGGAGCAGCAGCTGAGAAAACAATCAAATGTTTTCGAATTGTTCGTCGATCGATTCCTTCCATCAATAAAAATGAGACAAGACCAAATGCAGCGGGAGCTTTGTGTAACATAATTGCGACAAAAACAATGAGTTGAACATCGGATTTATTAATTACTGAAGCGCTTCCAAGTGCGACTCCATCAGCAGCTGCGTGAACAACGAGACCAATTGTTGCCGAAAGACCGATTCTACTTCGACCACTTCGATCATCTGCAAAACATTTAGGAATTCTAAGCAACTGTGACGTGGACTTTTTGGGAAATTAATTGCGAGATAGTTTTTTAGTAGAATTATGTCGGAAAAATCAGAATAAAAATTGAAGCTTGTGAACCAAAATGGATGTTTATGAAAATGAACATTGGTCAGCCTCCGATTTCGATTTGAAAAAAAAACCCCAATTAATTTTCAATTTAGGTTTTCCCACTGGAGAATCTCATCGATTTTTCATGAAAATTTTCAAAAACAAACTTCTCGCCACGGCTGCACTTCCAATTTGATCAACTAATAACATCAAAACAAATCCCAAAACCAGCGAATAACCAATTTGACCGTGCACATTTCCATGTGAATGTGAATGACCGTGTTCCGAATCTGCTTCATTTTCATTCACAGAATGCGTCTCGATTTCTACAAACATTTTATGTTTTTTTTTCAAAGTTACAATGGTTTCTCACCTCGTTTGAATTTTTTAGTTTCCACGGAATCATTTCCTGACGATCGAACAACTCGTTGTATTCTGAAAACATATTCAAATAAAATCAATAATATTTCCCAAGTTGAACCTACCCCTCATTCAAAACCGCATCTTTCGGAATAATTCTAGGCGGAGGTGCATTCTCCCCTTCTACCTTATTTTCACTTTCCAGAATATTTTTAGCTTCTGCTGGATTTTGAATAGCTGCTGGAACAACTTCTCGATGATCGTGTTCATGATGATTGTGATTGTGAATGTGATGAGAGGCGGCTTCGGATTGTGCAGAATATAATGCTTCAACGCCTTCGGGAACAATTACAGAAAGGGCGGTGCCGACAAGAAGACCAGCTCCAAATATACTGATTAGTCGGATTTTTGACTGAAAATTGGAATTCAGAAGAAGAACATGAGGTCTGATGGTTTTTTGAAATATAAAATTGCTGTGGAATTTTAAAAATATTAAATCACTGTGGAATTTTTGTCCAACTAATATTTGAATTATCTTAAAACGGCCGTGAAAAATAATTCGAAGCCCAGTTCGATCCATTACCGGCCTAACCAAAGAACCAGCCCGATTCGAAACCTTTTTCTGCCCAGAAAAACCGGACTTTTCCATGGAGAAAACGTCCTTTTTTCCGAATATAAATCAGATAAAGGTGAAATCCTATTTTATCAGATTGTGAGGGTTAACTATTGAAACAACTAATCAAATTCATCTTATTCACTATCATGTTACATCCACTTCACGTATTCACATAGTCACATCCTTTCAAATGGCCCAACTTGTCTTTTTTATAGGACCTGCGGGCCTTTTTGTTTTATTGCAGTCATCTCGATTATCATTTCTCTACTATCTCTTTTTTTAAATTCTTTTATCTTCACAACTAGTATTCTCCAAGGGAAAAGCGACATTGGAGAGGTTCTCAGGGTTCCCATATGTTATACTTTAAACGTGTCCACTTCTGGAATCTGGGGGGGGGGTTCCCAATTTTTAAAAATTCCCCCGGAAATTTCTTCGCGAAAACACACAGCGCGTATTTCGCGTCAAGGTTGCGCGTATAATTTGTTGTTTGCGGGCAGTCGGTGTTGACATATCTCAGCATCTCCTGGCGTACACTTTTGCGAACAAAAAGTGTAGCTACATTGTTGTATGACGCACGCTACAAACATTGTACGCACATCCTACAAAAACGTCTACAAAGATCGTACACTTTTCCTTTTTTGAACGAAAAGCGTACACAGAATTTCGAATTGATTTTTTCCCTTTTTGCGCTGCGAATTAGATGAGGTTGAAACGAGAAAATATAACAAATCATTTATTAATCAATATACTTTCAGCACATGAAATCAATGAAATAACAAAAATCATGAAATCATAATAAACAAATTAGAAATTTAATTTTTTCGACCATTTTTGAGAATGTCTTGGATGTTGAGGGTATGTTGAGTGGTTGAAGTCGGGGTTGAGGGCTAGAAGTCGGGTAGCGGAGCATATGCGTATTGGCATTGATTTTCAGCGGACTTGACTGATATTCTTCCGTTGAAACTGTCCCGATGTTAGCATTCGACGTAGGTGTAGGTGGAGCATCAAGTGTCAACCTGAAAAATAGGATGATTTTCAATTTTCTAGATATTCATAGACATCCCAAGTCCCATAACTACTACGTATAATCATAATTATAAGATGCGTCTCCATGAAATGATCTGCTAACTTCAGATCACCTAAGTTTCGACAGGCGATTAGCCGGTAGGGTTTCGATTTCCTAGTCTTCCTAGTACTCAAGTTATACTCACCTTTGGAACCATCTCCTCGATGAACTCCAGTGAAGCTTCTCGTCCTTTTTGCGGCCGCCATGATGCAAATTCTAGGAGTTGTCGGAATGATGATCTGAAATTCAACAAATTACGATCAAATTCAGGTGTAAAAAGAATAAGAACGAGAATAAGAAAAAAGAATGTCATAGGTAAACTCTGATTCGCAGCTTGGATGAATTTTCGAAATTTTCAAAATTATTTCAAGATTTATCTTGAAAAAAACGATACTTCTTTTGACGAAAAAGTTCTGTGATCACTTCAAAAACCATACTCAACTTCTAAAACCCATGTAGATCTAGTTAGACTAACATGATACCTCATTTAGACGTTTTGAAAAGAAATTTAGGCCAAAAAGAAAAGAAAAACAAAAATAAAATAACAGCCGCAGCGCACACAGGCTTGCAACGCGGTCGTACAATGTAGCTACACTCGCGAAAAGTGGCAAGTGTACAAAAAGCGTAGAAAGAGTGTAGGAAAGCGTAAGTTATCGTGCGCATTTTGTACGCCACGAGATGCTGAGTACACTCTTATTTTTTCCGTTCTTTCTTTAGGTTTGGGATGTATATCGGTGTGATTCAATAAATATATAAATATAAATATAAATTCCAGAGAAAAATTAAAAAATAATCTCTTTCTACTTATTTTTTTCCATCGCAAGATAAATTTTTCCCGTTTCCCAATAAACCAAAATCTTCCGAATAATACTCACCTCTGATAAGCTGAACATCAACGGAATTGAACCAGCAATATAACTTCCAAAAAACATGGCCGACGATAAAATGAACAAGAAACTCACCCCCTCCATTTTTGCCTGAAAAAATGTATTGATTAAAGTCGAATTAGATAAACTTAATTAGGAGCAAATTTCAAATTCTAATTTAAGTAAATATTCAGGAAATTCATATTCTTCATCAAAACGTATTATTCAATTTTCAACATGTGTCAATCGCACGACGATAAAAACCAACGCAAAAAAAACAAAAATAAAAACGACGAAAAAATCTCGTGGAGATGAATTCAATGGAGCGCGTTTGCTTCATCCATCATTTTTTCATGTAATTTTTTTCAATTTGCTTCTTCGTTTTCAAAGGAGAAATATCCTTTAAATCAGATAAAGTTTTGATCGTTAGAATTTGATAAATTGTGAGAAATTCTTTAAAACATACCATTTTCTGAAGAATAGTCCCAAAACTTTCAATTGTTCGAAAAACAATATAAAAATCATCAATTTTTTGGAATAATGAAATTTCTCATCGATTACGATGAATTAAAAATAGGAAAACTATATTTTATTTATGCGAACGAAATTGAAAAAAAAAACGAATCTTTGTGATACAAAAAATATTACGGTGTGAATAATACGAAGACAAAAAAAATGGAATTGGAACAAAAAAGGAATACTCGGGAAATGAAAGGGGTGTAATGTGTGATATATTTACAAGAAAAGTATCGAGAGATTATTTGGTCAAAAAAATTAAAGCTGATATTATTACAAACTCGAATAATGTTTATTAATACAATGAATTGATAAATAGGAAGTATTTTCGAAACATTCACCACATTCTTCAAGTTGATGCATTTTTTCGTGAAGATTCAAAATTTCCGGAGTTGAAAAATATATATGGCATTTATTATTTATTCCTGATCCCGTTGTTTGAAGACACGTTTCACATGCGAATTGATGCCTGAAAATAATCAACAAATAGGGGTAAAATTATAATGAGCACACCTCAGCCAAAATCGTGGTTTCCACAATAAAAAAATGTACGCTGACTTTTTACAGTACAAAAATTATGAATTTTTCAGTTTTTGTCCTCTGAAAATTGTGAATTTTTCAATTTTTGACCTCTAAAAGCTGAAATTCAGATTTTTCCAAAAATTGTACTCTGGTCAGCCACGGCTTGGCCGAGGTGTGCTAATGAGTAAGTACAATCGGCACAAGAAAATTCACAAACTTTTCAGTTTTTTCAGTCGACATGTCATTTCGAATCATTTCAAGTTGTTCAGCCGAGATATTTACACGTTCAGCAATCTTCGCCTCAAGACCTTCTTCATCCAAATTGAAAATTTCCAGGGCATTTCGCATATTTTTAACTGAAAATTTGAAAGTTTTCCAAAAAATCAAACCGAAACAGTTATGGTGTGGAAACATTTGAAAAATCGTGATTTTACAGGGTATAAATTACTTTTTGAAAAAGTTAGAAATTTCAACGAACAAGAAAATTTAAATTGAAATTGATGATTTTACGACATTTGTCACGGTATAACATAATCGAGCTAATTTTAAATCGGGTCACAAAAAAAACGAGAAAAAACCAACCTGAATTATTCAAAATTCTTTCAATTTCATCAACAAACTCCTTTCCTGGCTTGCGTCTTCCTTCAATTTTTGTCAGATCAAAAATTAATCTCAAATATCCTCCTCGCTTAATAAACTCGCTCCATCCACTTATCATAACTTCCCATCGACGAGTTTTGTGTTCTGTTGTTGCCCATGGAATACAGTAAAGTTTCGCTAATTTTAACGTGCTTTTAACATATCGACCAGTAAAAATGGCCAACGCTTTCTTCAAAATCTCCTGAAATAATTATTGAATACAGAGAATTGGGTATTGAAAAACAAACCGTTTCATTAATTCCAAGAACTCCAAAAGCCGTCATATGTGTCTCCAGTTTGTCATTTACTTCAGTTGCCATTTCGACAGCACCATAACATGTTTTGAATGTTACTGTCATACTATTTTGAGCACATCTTTTTCGAAGCTCTCCCGTATATCCATTATATCCAGTAACTGAAAAAAAAATTAAAATTTCAACTTAATATCAAAATCCTTGTATTTCAAAGGCACTTCCTAATTCTCAAGTCTCATAAAAACACAATGAATTAAAAACTCACAATCTTCACATGAAACACCTCCATTCCTCGGCGAAGTTTTCAAAAATTCAAAAAACTTTTCACTATACGGCTTTGCACGATCATTATATTCAATTGATTGTCCTACAAATTTCCTTTTTGAATTTCTGATAATTCGAAATTCGAATAAAAACTTACTAAATGTCATTCCCTCATCATTTTCATCTTCAAGTAAACACAAAACCAAATTCTCGAAAACTTCAGGATCAGACATGAAAAAGTTATTGAAGTCATGATATACAAATTTATTGATTGTGAACCAATGCGGAATTCTTTCGCCTTCATAATTTTCATTCTCTGGAAAAATGAGAACATTTAAACAAGTAAATGAGGAAAAAACAAACTTGGTGGTAGATTGTCATTTTCATCGACTGGAACTGGATAATTTCGTGGAACTTGATAAGCAGCATCAACTAACATAATTCTGAAAAATCAAATCCGGAAATTAAATATAAAGAAGGTGTGCAAAAAAACTCACTCATCCTCACTAATTTCTGGTTTTGGTTGAATATTTTCAAACATTACTTGAAGTTCATTCAATTCCTCTTCTGTAATTTCCTGTTTAACATCATCCATATTCTTATTTTTCCACGATTTTCTTGTGAATTCATTGATTGGCGGTGGAGTTGGAAGATCTCGAGTATCTGGTTTGGCTTCTATTTCCCTGCAAAAAAACAAATGTGTTTAGCGGACAAAAAATATTATTAAAAAACAAATAACATACTCATCAATAGTAACTTCTGGCGGTGGTTGTGGATCTCCAAAAGTTGAAACATTTCTCGTTGGCCAAGCCAATTCGTCAAAATCTTCAGCAATCGAAGAAGTTCTCGAATTTCCTTGCATCATTCGATTCTGCATCCAAGATTGTGTTGATGTTCGAGAAATTGCATCATCTGATGATTCTTCTGGATGTTCTCCAGATGCAGATGCTGTCAATTCTTCAGTTCTCCGATGACGAAGTTTCGGATTATTTTTGGAAATATAAGATCGACGAGATCGAATTGGACGAGTTGGAGGTGGACCTGAAATAAATAAGAAATTTAGGAGAAGATGTTATCGAAAATTATCCGATAAAACTTACAAAGTGATGAACTATTCGATTGTTGATCATCTGTATCATTCTTCGATCTTTTTGTTGATGGTCCTTCTGAATCACAAGAAATTGAATTTTGTGACAAAACATCATCTTGTGATTCAATCGGTTTTTGGAGAGATGATGAAGATTTTGCACAATCCGCAACAAAACGATTGATATCTGGGCGAGCAAAACGAGGACCAGGAGCTGTAAAAAAATAAATATCATTTTAATTGTTGGTTTCTAAAATATAGTAGATACTTTGTAAACTATAGTGATTAATATTATTAACAATTTTGCTGAAACATTAAGAACTTTTGGTTAAATTTTCTGAACTAATAACTTGACTTACATTTTGGCATAATAAAAGTTCTACAATCCGAAAGTTTTGGTTGAACTTCAGCTTGAAATGGCTCCAAATCAGGTCGAGGAAATTGATGTGGTTGTGGAGCTGGTAATGCACTTTCAACAACAATATCAGCTGAATCAGTCGAATCTTCCGCTTTTTTGAAATGAATTCTTGGTCGACCTGGTCTTTTTCTTCCAAGAATTGATGGATCAAGTGGTCCAGATTGTTTCAAAAGTGGATCATCATTTGGATGATATGGGATATCAGGAGTTCTTTTTAATGGATTTTTAGTTTGTGGTCCTCGAGGTCTTTTGTGTGGTCGTCCTCGTTTTCCTTTTGGTTTTTCAACTACAGTGGAGGCTGGTGGAGTAGAAGTTAATGGAGTTGTTGGCTCATCTCCAAGTGTAATTGTTGTAGAAAGTCTCGGTTTTATAACCATTTTTGAAAGATTTTGTTCAAGTTCCAAAGCAGAAGGTGTTGATGAAACAATCGAATGAGAAGCCGCTGAAAAATATTTCAATTTTTATCCGAATGTTTTGGAAATGAAAAATAAAGTAAAACTCACATTTTCTAATGAATAACTCGTCGGCATCATTTACTATATCTTCCCATGGATTTTCAGACTTCTTTCTTGGCAAAGATAAACTATTTGCGGTCAAAGATAAACTATTTGCGAGAATATCAATTGTGAGAGCAGTGAGATTTTCAGTAGAAGAAGATGGAATATTTGAAATGTTTGGTGGAATCATAATTGAATTCGATGAACTTTGAGTTGAAATCGAAGATGGTTTTTGAACTTTTGAAGTAGAAGTAGTGGCAAGTTCGTTGAGATCTTCAGATGAATAATCTAAAAACATGAATGATTTGAGAAAGTGAAAAGAAGTTACTAATTAGAAGAGGAGAAGCGCATTGTCTACTAATAAATTCTAAAAACACCTGCTTGTCAATTGCGAGCAGAGAAAAAATATTGGCGCATCGCCAAGTTTTGTTGAATAGAAAAAGCGCAACTTTTTTTGTGAAAAGAAAAGACACCATATAATGTTGAAATTTTCAAATAAAAAAAATACGTAGAACTTCCACGTGAAAGTTTGCAATGTTTCCAACTCACCAGTTTGTACTTCAATTTCTCTTTCAACATTTCCAGTATATAACAAAAAATGTCCATCAAAATCTTTGATATAAATGAAATGCTATTAGAAGCTCCAACAACATCTGCATTTTCAACTTCGACCGGAACTGTAATCTTCGCTTCAACTGGTTCTGTATTTTCAATTCCTTCCATATTTTCATCCTCTTCTTCTTCATCAGAAGTAACAATGTGCAGACTTTTCTCTCCATCCAAAGAATCAATCGGATCATCTAAAAATGAAAAAAATGAAATTTCATCAGAAAAATCTATATAAAACCTACCGATTTTACTTTTCATCCTAAGTCTCTCAATAATTTTTCGATCAAATTCTCCTCCCGATTCAATTGGTTCCTGGACTATTTTCAATCTTTCAATCCGTTGTTTCTCTGCAAAAAATAAACGTTTAGTCAGTAACATAACATAAAATAAAAACTTTTTAACACATCTGTCTAACCAGAAAGAACATTTTATTATATACAAAAGAAAAATTACAACTCTGTGCAGATGTGTTTTGTTTTTCTTCTTTTTTCTCTCAGAAAAAGGGCAAACATGAATCATATCGTTTTCACATATAAACAACTGTGAAAGAATTGCGATATTTGGGCTTACCGATTTCTAGAAAATAGTAATATTTAGAAAGATCCTCATAACAAAATTCCATCTTTGAGCACTAAATAAAGAAAATGAATACTCAGATGCACTTGTTTAGTTTAGCTAATAATTAAAATGAGAAAAAAAGACGATGATATAAATATTATACATAGTATAAATCTCGTTGACAACAACACAATATAACCTGGTTGTTACGAGAAAAACTAATATACTTCTAATTAACTAATATATTGCTCATTCAAATGAATATTTGATGACTTTTTTGTAGTCAGGTGAGAAATGAAATGGACATTTTTTGAACAAAAATTAGACAAACACAATCAAAATAATTTCTGAATAAGAAGAAACAATTATAGGAAATGAATATAGATTCGGATAAAAAAGTTTTTCAAAAAGAAGGACTAGACTTTCCACACCTCGGCCAATTCGTGGCTGGCCAGAGTACAATTTTGAAAAATTTTGGCCGAGGTGTGAGGCTTTCTAGGATTTACTACTAGATATAAAAGCATTCTCAAGAAGCGGCACCTTGTCACAGTGGTTCTGAAGGCGCGGATCCTTGAGATAGTGGTTATCTAGGTTTGCGTTCTAGAGAATGAGGTTCTCAAGGCTTATCCACGTAATAACTAGATTTCAGAAAAAAACTTTTTGCAACAACTCACCATCTAAATTTTTTCTCAACTGTTTGAAAAGTGAGGGACCACCAAGAGCTGCTCTAATTCCTTTCAAATTCTGCTCCGAAAGCATTGGTGTATATTTCTTTATCATTTCACGTTTATATTCAGCTTTTTCTTGATCAGTTTTCAATGCAACTACAGGCAAAACGACATCAACGACTGGTGTTATTTTTTGTTCAACAGGTTCCGGAAAATCATTTTTGCTTGAATATTTGACGATTTGCTGATTATTATTCATACCAATTTTCATATCCACACAATTAACTCGAACATCAGAATCGAATTCAAAATTCAAAGTCATTTCTTTTTTCGTCGAATTAGTTTGATCATTTGAATTTGATGAAGATTGGTGGCTGGTTGATGCATTATTTTCTTTGAAACGTGGGATTTTCATCTTTTTTCTCATTAGTTGTTTTTGTTTTCTGAGTTTTAAATATCTTGGAAAGAATGTTTCTTGATATTTTTGACGAATTGTAACTCTTTCCATTTCGGTGCTTTTCATTGCTTCAACATATGAAGCAGGCATAAAACAAATCATCTTAGTTGGATCGGGTTTTTGAATTCGACGAGCTGAAAAATCATCTTGATTTGAGGGAAAAAAATATTTGATAAACATACGATATTCTCTCTTGTAAATTGGATTATGTTCGTACTGCGGATGAGTTTTCAATGGCCGCATTAATGGATCATCAAATCCTGGAGATATCGAATACATTTTGTTGCCTTTCAATTTATCGTTCAAATACATGTTTCTAACAATCTGAACAAAATCCTTTGGTATAACATATCCCTTTCGAATTCCTATTTCGATTTTCTCCTCATCTGACAATTTTGGATTATAAAAAAGTGTAATTATTTCCGACGGACGCGTTTCGCCTTTGACAATTCGGGTGGCGAACCCATTTTTTGAATTGTTTTTCTGAAAATAAATCGATTTTTTGCGTTTTTTAAATTATCTTAAACACTCACCTCTTTCTTCAGCGCTTTATTCATAGTTTATTCCATATTTCGTAATAATCAATGGAAGAATACGAGGGGAACAAGAAAACAAAAAATAATGAAAACTACAATTTGTGTGCCAGTGTTTGGCGAGAAAAGCGTCAATGATGTGCGCAAAGGCGTGTTTGCTGCAAAATTGAAGAGGAAGTTTGAAATGAGTTGTTTTCAGATTTTTTTTTGCAATATCTAATTCGATGATTTTTTGATGAATGAAAACATAAATTCTAAAATAGTATCAATTATTTATTTTTCATCAAATTGTATTATTTCTTTGGAATCGAAGTTGTTTGAATGCCAACCGAAACACGTTTCACCATTTTCTTATTTTCTTTTTCCTGTCGAAACCCAACTGATTTCATCATAGCTACTTCATTAGTCAATTTCAAGATCGTTGCTTGAGTTGCTTTTGTAGTTGAAGTATTTGCAAATTCAAATGGTTTCAAATCAATTCTAAGTATCAAATCATCCGATTGTCGCTGTATAAAAACATCAGCAGTTGAAATATTTCGAACACCAACTTTGTTCAAATTATCCAATATAATTTGCTCAATTTTCGGAATTTCCTCCCAATTTACTTTCACACAAATCTCACACGTTTCGTTCATTTTTATTTTAAGAAATAATAAAATATCTAGAAATGATCTCAAAAAAATCAAACACACGTTCCCACGTAAAATTAATTTTTTTTTTGCTTTTTTGTTTTGATGTGAAGTTTTTTTCTCGGAAAAAAAACAATCATATCCAACTTCCTCAAAAAATGAACGAAACTGATTTCGTCAGAGAAGCTTATATTGCTGGAGTTTTACTGGTTACGGTAAGAATATTAGATTTATTTCAGATTTAGATTTTCAGCAGTATTAATTATAATGAAAGAAATTTGCAAAATTAGGTTTCGCTAATTGGATTCTTCTTCAACTTTTATATTTTTTCAATATATTTTGTCTCAATTTTTTCATCCAACACTTCTGGTTTTCACCTAATTTGTTTCTCAAAATCATTTTCGAATTCTTTGATTTGTTTGATTAATTTATGTTGGACAGGTCCTGCAACGATTTTGTGGGTTTTGAAAAAAACACATTTTTCATTTGGTATCATTGAAGTTCAGATTTTCCTCATTTCTACCTTCATTTTGGAATAGTCTTCTAGGTCAATTGAATGAGTACGGTCTCTATGTTATGGGTAAATTTGAATTTTCAGAAGTTGAAGTTTGACAACTATTGAGAACATGTTTAGGTCCATTTTCTCAACTTATTATGTCTATTGATCGTTTTCTGATCATGTTTTTTGCAATGAGTGTAACTGAACATCAGAGATATCAATTTTCAAAGGTACGCGGTATGAGTTGGTTTTATTGTGATTTTTTAAGTTGATTTTCTCAGGTTTCCTTATTTTTCTGTTGGTCTCTCTCAACACTTTTCATGTTTATATCATATCCAAATAATTGTTGGGTGTTTTATTCGATCAAAATTCTCAACTACAATGTTATAAACTCGTCTTGTGATAAAATAAATCTCAAAATTCTCACAACTTTATGTTACACTTTATGGTTTATTTCAACACTTTGTCAAGTTTCAATTTTTGCACGGCTTTTGCATATGGTATAAAAATCTATTGAAATACTCTGAAAATTGATCCTCTCTCACTTTCAGAGAAGTTCATCATCGAATTCTTTTATACAGCGTGGAAAAACAATCCGACTCTTTGTTCAATGTATGATCCAAGATACTTTATATACCCTGGATCTCATTAATTCTCACAATTTTTTCAAAGTCAATTCAGTTTTCGGCCAATTTTTTGTCTACACATTTTCCCTTGTTTTTGTTCATACAATTGATGGACTTATTATGTGTCTATTTCATGCAAGATGCGAAACTTTTAAAAGATTCAAAGCATTGAATCATTCCAAACAAATTGTTCAACACATCAGGGTTAAATCTGCTTGAAAAAATGGATATGAAATCAAACATCAGTCTCGAAATGAAGGTGATAATTATTATTTTAGAAAGTATAACTCACATTTCTCAAAAAAAAAAGTTGCTTTTTTCTTTGAAAATATTTCTAAAAATTCGTATATTTTTGCAAATAAACTATTGTATAACAATTCAAAAAACAATCTGCAACTAGTTTTTGAATTGGACTATGGAAATTTGAAAAACTGCTTGATGAAAGAATATATTATTAATCAATTTAAAATTAATTATCTTTGGGAAACTTCTTGTTTCATTGTTTTTCTATCTTTTATCACTAATTTATTTGGAACTCATATGTTAGTTTATCATTCAAAAAAAAGAAAATAAACTGTACCGAATAATTTTAATATTTTCTCAACTTTCTGTTTTTATTTGTCAATCATATTGGGGTTTATTTCAATGCACAATTGTTCTTTTTCCATTTCCTGGTGCAATTTCAATTGGTTTACTTTCCCATTATTTCTCTACAGTAACCCTAGCATTCTTCTGGATTCTATTATTTCTTATTCATTTCATTCTATTTTTCTCTGTTTTAATTATTCGATTAAAAATTGTTGAAAGATTTATAAGTCGAAAATCGTCAAATCATTATATTTATATTTGTTTCATTGTTACTTTTTGTTTCGCCATTACTATTTCTTCAATATTTTTCATTTATTCAAATGATGTATCATTCGAAATACTTGAAGAATCATATTTAAAATATATTGAATTTTCAAATATTTATGGTATTCTTATTATAACTGATCCAAATATTCTCAAAGGTGTTATTCTAATTGCACTTTCAGCAGTAATTATAACTATTCTAGTAAGTTTTAGAAATACACCAAAAATAAATATTCAATTATTTTCTTATTAAAATAAAATTTCAGCTATATATTTATCTGTGCTATGTTATTTTCTCCAAAGTTCGATCACAGCAAAATCAAATGAGCCGAATTCAAAAAAATTATCAAAGAAAAGTTATGCACGATTTCACTATTTCATCAACTTTGAAGTGTTTTACTTTGGGAAGCTATGGATTTTGGTTGGTTTTTCAATATTTATTCGAACCTTTTGGACATATCAATTGTTTGTTTATTGATTTCCCAAAAACATTGTTTTATAACTATTTTTTCAGATTTAACTGTTGTTGCTCATTCAATTTTTATAGGTTCTCCTATTCCAGGAACACTTTTTATGATTTTTCAACATCCAACTTATCTGAATATTTTGTGCAAAAAGAATAGAGTTCCATCATTATTTCAAACCTCTTCCACTTATTAAAAATTCTTGAAAAGAATGAATTGATAAAAAATTAATACTAAACAATTTATTTGAACTCATCTCTATTTTTTTAACAGTGTTAAAATTTATTTGAACTCATCTTTTTTGAACTGAAAAGTGAACATTTCTCAATAAATTTCACATTACGGGATTTTAAATAATAAAAGGGCGAAATGAAAAAATTGGTTTCTTTTTTTTCGAAATAGAAACGTGACACATATTTGTTATCTCAACGTGGAAATCTACACGTATACAGATAAGAACAGTATAAAAGGGGAGCCTTGGATTCATTAAAACCATCGAGTATCCAAAAATGGCTCAATCTGTTCCACCAGGAGATATCCAAACTCAACCAAATGCCAAAATCGTCTTCAATGCCCCATATGACGACAAACACACTTACCACATCAAGGTAATCAACTCGTCTGCTCGTCGTATTGGATACGGTATTAAGACAACCAACATGAAAAGATTGGGAGTTGATCCACCATGTGGAGTTTTGGACCCAAAAGAAGCTGTTCTTTTGGCCGTTTCATGTGATGCTTTTGCTTATGGACAAGAAGACACCAACAATGATCGTATCACTGTTGAATGGACCAATACTCCAGATGGTGCTGCAAAACAATTCCGTCGTGAATGGTTCCAAGGAGATGGTATGGTTCGCAGAAAGAATTTGCCAATCGAATACAATCCATAAACAATTTCTTTTCTTGTAAATAAACAGTGTTTTGAAAAATTTCTTATTTTTTTGTGAATTTGTAAAGATTGTGAAAATGGCCAAAAATTTTGATAAAATCGAAAGAATCAGGGAAGGCCTCTAGATTTTAAAAACTGTATTCAAAGTTCTACCCAAAATCATTTCTTAAATAGTTATATGTAGCTGTTTTAGAATTTAACAAAAAAATTCACAATTAAAAATTAATTTCGAAAAATTTCCAATAGATACAATTATTTACAAAAAATATCCTGAACACAAAAGCACAAAATTATTTCATTTTCTTGTTCGCTTTCTTCACCCATTTCTCATTCATATTTACAGCCTCAATTTCTTTCCTCGTTCCATTTTCCAGAATAATCAATTTATAAGAAGACGGTAAAAGCCAAGATGCTTCATTTGTTAATCGCAAATGATAATATCCAGGTTCTTCACACATATAATCAAATAAATCCATTGCAGGAAGACCGCACTTCGGAATTGCGGCTACCATTAATTCAAGCTCATTTTCAGCCGGATTCTGCAATTATTTGAGTTGATCTAAGAAAATGGGAATAGAAAATAGAAAATAGAACCTTTTCCTTTGAATAATAGAGTGTTATTGTGATATCAGCTTCATTGTGAGAATACATTAAAATAAGTGTATTAGGCTTATCAACTTTGTAGACCAATGTTCGACTTTTTGCTGAAATGAAGAAAAAATCATCACATCAATATTTGCTGTTTTTAGCAGTTCAATCTTCAACTAATATAATCAAAAGTTAATTTGTGTTTTCATCGCCGTTCAATCAAAAGTTCATCTTATCTTTTTCCTCTCCAATATAAACTGTCAAATGACATCAATTTAATTATATCTAACAAACTCACATGCTGGAATGGTTATTTTGTGCAAACATTCGGCTGGTGGATGATGTTCTTTCGGTTTCCAATACACTTCTTTTGGCACTGGCAACACTTCTCTGCAATGTAATTATTCGTCATTTCGGTTATCAGCGAAAAAAAAAGAAAAAGATTATTTTTATGTGTGGGTGTTTGCCAGGTATAAAACCAAGTGTCATCTTATTAAAAAGTATTAGGGAGTGATTGGAAAATGTGGTTTTTTGTGAAATTTATTTTATTGGTTTCCGGAGTTTCTGCAATCACATGTCCTAATGGATTCACTGCTTTGAATGATAAAAAATGTGTTCAGGTTTGTTCTCAAAACTTTCCAAAAATGAATATCATTCCAATGATCAATTTTCCAGTTGTTTACAACTGCAGCAACTCATTTGAATGCAGGAATAGCTTGTTCACAACTTGGTGGAAATCTTATCTCAATTCAAAATGCAATTGATAACAACGCTATCACTCAACTTGCACAAACTGCTTCAAATCCAATTTGGCTTGGCTTGAAATGCACACAATCACGAACTCCATCTTCATGTCAATGGGATGATCAATCAGGAAATGCTGGAACTTATAACAGTTTCAGCAATGGATATCCAGTAATTGAAGTTGGAAATTGTGTATATCTTTTGACACAGGGAACATTGAGTGGAAAATGGTCGAGTGGAGATTGTGGATCAACAGCATTAAATTATATTTGTGAAGTTGCACCAACTGATCCAAATACATCAACTTGTTCTTTCACATATAATGGTAATTGTTATTTTCCATTAACTTCGGAATTAAGTCAACAAGAAGCACAATATGCATGTCAATCAAATTGTGGAAATCTTGTATCAATTCATTCAACCGGAGAAAATGATTTTGTCAGCAAATTGTTCAGTGGAAACATCCCAACATACATTCGAATTGGTGCAAAATCTTTTGACAACGGAACTCATATTTGGTCAGATGGAACATCTTTCGATTACAACAATATTGGTTATGATAATATCAAATTGGGACAATGTTACAGTATGGCTCTAGTAAATGATATTGTGAATGCTGGAAAATGGATTAGCAGTAAATGTGACACTGCTCTTCCATTTGTTTGCAAACGACCACAAGGAACACAATGTACAACGAGTACTGTAAGCCCAACATCAACTTATGGACAATGTAATGGTCCAATGTTTTTGGATAACTCGGGATCTTTCTATTCACCAAATTATCCGCAAACATATGTTGGTTTCCAATCACAACCATGCAGTTATATTTTGGATACTCCAGTTGGAACAAATGCAATCATTCAATTCCCTGTTTTCCAATTGGATAATGTGAGTTCAATTTGAAAATGAATCAATGTTTATATTTTCAGCAAGCTTCGATTGCTCTTTACAATCGACTTGAAGATACTGAACCTTTCCAAGTTTTAACATCACAATTTTATTCAACTAATACTTGGTATAATTCATCAACCAATACAATGAAAGTAATTTTCCGCCCATGCACTTCAAATTGTCAAAATGGTCAAACATACAATTGGAGAGCTAATTTCCAACCTTCAACAATTATTCAACCAACAAATCCAAGTGTTACAGTAACCCCAAACCCAAATAATCCATCAGGATGCAATGCTACATTATTGATTGCTCCCGCACAAATCACATCTCCAAATTATCCCAGTTTTTATCCAAATAGTATTGAATGTCTCTATCATCTCTCAACTTCTGGAGGTTATCGAATCAATTTATATTTGAAAAACGTCGATGTTGAGAAAAACTTTGACTATCTTCGAATTTATGACAGTGCATTCCAAACCGGAACAGTTTTGGACACTTTAACTGGAACTTATCAAGATAAAATCTATCAATCAACTTCGAACAATATGTTGGTTGTTTTCTCATCTGATAGTTCAGGACAATCTACTGGATTTACGGGAAACTTCGGGGCATTTTAAATGAATATTTAAAATTATAACAATGAATAAATAAATTATTTTTCAAAAAAAACTAACTTCAAACATTTGTCATCATCAATAAGCCCACCATATCGTTTCGGCAAACATTCCAAATCACAAATCTCTGCCAATTCTTCTTTCCAATTTGATCCAGTAAATATAATTCGATGTCGTGATTGTTCAGGAATAAATGGACAAAGTGCAGACCATAAAACATTTATATAACTTGGAGCATTTATAACAATGAATTTATCAATAAATTCTCGATAATTCAATCCAACTAATTGCCAAGATACACGAAATGGTCCATTTACAACACCTAACAATGTTGGATCAAATGTTAAACCTTCCAAATCAAAAATATAATGCATATAACATTGAACTCCCGTTTCTTCTTCCATTTTCATAAGTCTTCTCTGAACATCTTCAAAACTTCGATACATTTCATGTAAATATTCAGTTGGTTGCACTGATTTCAACAATCCTCCAACATCAATTCTTCCAGCTTGATCAACAACAATCAATCGATCACCATTTTTAACTCGTTGTGGACCAATTATTTCAATTGGCATATATTTCCGACGAGCTTCACTGAATTGTAAAAGTGATTCTGATTCAGGCTCGTCCAATCTGCAAAAAATGAAGTTCGGAAAAAATAAAAAAGGAATAAATTACTTTCGTTCTTTTCGCCATTTCAAATGTTTTCTGAGCATGTGAACAGTTTTTGGAACATTGAAATTGTTGGATTGAAGCCAGCGGAGCATATTAAATTTTGTATCATATCTCGGATCGATAATATCAGAAACTTGTTGACGAAGCTGAAAAAATTCGAAAAGTTTTGGGCTGAAAATGTTAGTTTTAGTTTTAGTGTATGAGTCCGCAAACATCTTTGTCTACAGTAAACAGTACATTTCTTATTTTTCAGAAGTCAGAAACTAGGTAGAACCTACATTTCAAAAAATTTGAAACATTTCCGGTTTTTAATCCTCCAATCGGCCCTCAAAAAATCACTGACCTGTTCAATAGCCGATAAATCCATCTCCTCTTGATTTGTCAATATTTCCGGCGCCATGATTTTCCTTTTCGATAAGCCCTCCTCCAAAAAAAAACAAAAAACAACTTGAGTTAATAAAAAACAAGTTCTCAAAAAATAGTCCTTTTATCAACAGAAGAAAAATATTTGGTCAAATAATAAAGTTTTCGAATCGAATCAAAAATGAAAATGAAATAAAATAAACTAAAACTGGTTACGTTTTTTCAAGGTCTTTTATTCTCAATCGAGATTCGGGCAGGATTAGTGTGAGAAAATTGTTAGGAAAAAATTAAGAAAAAACGAGAAAAACAGTTACACTTTTGATTTTTTAACTAAATTAACAGAAAAACCAACACACAGTTTGTCTAACTAGAAAAAAATAGAAAAAACCAAACCAAAATAATTTTATTCAAGCTACAAAACCTCAATTGTTACACCTACACACTTACACGAGAAGGTTATATGTCATTTTGCATTGAAAAGAATGAAAAAACCTGTAGTTCTTTTTTTGTGACAAGAGGAAATACATAAATTGGGGTGGGGTTTTGTTTGAATATTTGTAGTAATTCTTGTTATTATGCTGAATGTGATACTTATTTTCAATAAAAAACTTGATATTTTTGGGAAAAAAAAGTGAAAGAGGTGAAATTTATGGTTGATTCCAATTGTTTCGATAATACCAATTACTGTATCTATAAGGTCCAGTTAATTGAAGATTTGGATTATAGCCATAGTTTGGATAATTTATATATTTATCATCGTAGACTTGTGGAAGATTGGCTTGTCTGGAAATAAAATCGAAATGGGGAAAAAAGAAGTGTTTAAAAAATAATAAACCACGTTTTTATAATATTATCACGTCAAATTTTGATCAAGGAGTTGGTTATTTCTGATTTTATTGATTTTTATAAGTATTTGATGACTAAAAAGTTCTGTGAGAAGTGAGTTGGGTTAAATAGAAGGCTCAGAAAAATGAGATGTTTAAAATATGGAGAAAAAAAAAGCGAGAAAAATTCAAAAACGTTTCTATTTTTCAATTATTGGCACCTTTCGCAATAATAATTCAAAAATATATTGTGAACGTGGAATGAATCTCTCAACTAGAAAATATTTTTGAACAACAGAAAAAATAAAAGATGGAGCGAAAAAGTAGATCAAAAAAACAAAAAAAATTAATTCTTTTTAAAAATGTTCTACAAAGGGAATAATTCAGTCTTTGCTTTTTTGATCTACCATTTCGCTCCATCTTTTATTTTTTCTGTCGTTCAAAAATATGTTCTAGTTGAGAAATTTCATTATCTTTTCGTCTCTTCTATCTCTGAATCTTTTGTACTAGCGCGACCACACCGCAGACTGCACATTTTTTTTGATGATTTTTAAAAATGTTTAACATTTCAGAAGAACAACGAAACATTCTTAAGACGTCAACCTTGGATGAAATTTTCGAAAAATCAAAAAATGTGTCAGTATTGCTCGAAGAAAACCCGATCAAGAATAAATTCTTCAAAGGATCAGAATTCAGTGAGTTTGGGGTTTTGGGGAGGGCTCATTTCACTCACCTAAACATTCTGTCGTAGAATCCAGATCGGGCAAATTCTGAAGGTTCTCCTCTCATCATAGCTTCCATATCCATTCGATCATTTTCTTAAATTCTCACTCTTCCATTTTTATTCTTTATTTTTCTTGAAAAAAACCCACTCTGAGCTTTTGGATGTTCACAAGGATAATAGACTTTAAAATTTCGTCTCTCCGGTAAACAAATCGTATTTTGATAGGTAAACTTTGAAAAAATCGATAAAATTATTAGAAAAATAAGTGAGAGATTTATCATGATTTTTTTGGAAATCAAAATGAAACTGGATTTTCGAGAATTTTTTTTGTGATAACAAAGGAAATGTTAACAAATTTTTATATCCCGCAAGAAAAAAAAATGATATTCAATCACTTAAAATCTTTGTTTCCAAAATTTGAAACCAGTAGATTTTGGTGAGAAAACATTGCATTCGATTTGACGAATAATTCTGAAATTTTTGTAATATTTTAGTGATCAAAAATTATAGCCTAGAAAACTTCCAATTTCTTATCCTTGAGTGGGATTTGATAAAGTCCATTGATACATTGAACTGATACTTCTGATTCTCCAGTGTTAATGGTTTTTATTTTTGAATCAGTTTCGGAATTGAAGTGAATGACAACGTTGAGGTTTTCACATTTGAATGTGGCATTTTTGGGACTGAAAATTATTTGAGATAAATGGATTGAAACATAATGAGAGAATTTTTTGACAATTAATACTTCTGTCACAGAAAATTATGAATCTGATTTAATCTAAGGTTTTGAATAACAAAACAAAATCGAAATTCGATTTCTTATGAATTCCCAATAAATTCTTACAAGTTTGGTTAAAAAATTCAAAATGTATTTTTTCACTGGTTTGTGTCAAATCGAAGTGGCCTCAATTAAACTGACGCACATAGTTTTTTCAAAGACTCAAAATAATTTTTAGAAACGGCTATATTCATATATAGTTTATTCGTCGTGGGTAGTCTCGGTTAACTAAATTAGCTGTCCCAAGGCTTTTAATTATATTTTCACATTGGGGAAATATGTGGGTAACAACCACGAGGATATTATTGAAATCTTCTAATTTTATCTGTAAGTTGAGATACGCCTATCTTAGCCGAATCTAATATAAAAATATTCAAGTTTTCACGTAACTTTATTCAGAGACTTTGGGTAATTTTAATTCTTTGAACAAATTCTAATTCGGAGCTGATTTCAAAAAAAAAATCTAGTTTACCTGTAAAATTCTTCCAAGAAGAAATCTTTTTCACCGATAAAATGTTGTTTTTCTTTTGAACAATCTCCAGAATCGCCTCCCCCCGAACTCAAACCAAGTTCAACTTTTTCGTTTTGCACATTATCTTGCTCTAAAATATCTGCATTGTTTGGCGTGCCTCGTTTCCCTGGCAAACTTACGTAGTTTTGGTTTAATTGCACATTGATCAGCGAATTTTACAAAAATTAGGAAAACTATAAAACTTTTCATTTTTGATTCTAGAAAAACTATTCGCGGAATACACTTTTTATATCAGAAAAATATAGCAATTAAAAAATTATTATTATTTTTCGAAACATAAAAAATTCTACCAATTTTTCTGTTTTCCTTTTGGATACAGTACCCCTCAATATCTTTGTGAATATCTCGATTTTTTCTCGTCGACCACCCATTCCGATTTACGTTCTTTTCATGTTCCAATTTAAGAGTCCCCAGAGAATTCTTCGAAAAAAAAATGGGCCGAGTTGTACTTTTTTTCTGCGCGACACAACCATATGTTTTTTTGTTCTTTTTGAAATTCGAGTAGGAAAAACGACGAGTTTGTGCTTTGTTTAGAAAAGATTTAGGGGCTCATTTATGATAGGAAAAAAGAAGAAAAAGAGAAGATGGTGAAATATTGTGACATGATTGTAAATTTGTTGAGGGTGAAAGAGATCAAAAGATCGAAAGATCAATTTGTATCAGATGGAGTTTTAGAACTGTAAAAGAGTAGGGAAAAATACGTTTCAGAACAACTCTATGAATGTTTTCTGAATTTATTACATTTCCAGTCAATTTTAGAAATTTTTTATAAGTTATGGACCGGTGACCTAGAATTTCAGAATTGTTTCCTCTCTTTCTCTCGCAAAAAAATAAAAAGGGCCACACACGAAAACAACTCTCAGCTACCGTAATCTTGCACTTTTAATTTAAAAATGTAGCTACAATATGAGTCAGAGAATTGTTCTAGTATTTATTGCGAAATTTGTTACATGAGAAAATAAGTTATCAAGTGAAGTGTCGTAAGAAACACATCTCACTGTAATTTTTCAATTGAAGTTCAAAAAATTAGTTTTCACTTTATGTTAGTTGTGTTAGCATCATAATTTAACAGTGTTTTTTCTACGAAACTAAAACCACAGAATTCTTGGGGTTGGAGTTTTCAGACATATGGTCCAATTCACATCGCTTCTCATTTCTGAAAAATTTCCGAAGTTCCCCATCTCATTTTATATTTCCCTCCGAAAAACACATCACAAGACCACACACGACGAAAATTCTCAGCCACCGTAATCCGTGCACTTTTAGCCGAAAATGTAGCTATAAAACAAAAAAACGAGCAGCCGTTTTCTCTCGCGCGCGGCGCGCGAAATTATATTCGCATCATATTTGTAGCCCTCCGCTCCCCCCGGATTTTTTTCATTTTTTTAGTCATGCACTTTTTTAGTCGACGCACCTCTTTTTTGTCGTTTTTTTGCGACGGTGGTCGATTCCTTCGTGGGTGGTCTCATTATCGTATTTAGTTCTACTTTTTTGTTCATACATGTTTTGTGACAAAAACAAAAAATCCTTTTGCACTTTTGTATTTCCCCAACCTCGCATTTGGTTTTGGAAAAAGTATTAATAGTTTTTGTAATTGTGAGAATCTGAAACCCCTCTTGGGAAACACGAATATAAATAAATATCTAAAATGTGAAAGGTACGTAGACTGGCCACCCTGCTGGTTTTTATGATTTTCTCCTTGTCATCATCTCCATACATATCGCAACATCATTTTGTTTAATGAGATGCACGAAACAGGAAAAAGAAAAGACCACACATGAAGAAAATGGAAAAAAGGCAAAAAAGATTCGAATCGGAAGAAAAAGAAAGACAAATTTATGAGTTTGCACTTTTATTTTGCGCCGAATTTATTTAGATGAACCATGTTTTTGTCTTTTTTTTCGGACGGATACACACAATACGGTTTAGAATGGAAGATGAAGAAGAAAGACACATTAAAACGGACGGAAATTTGAGGTTTTGAATATTTTTTGATACCGTATACTATTCAAGGTTGATGGCTTTGTGAAATTACAGTAGTGGTAACGTTGTAGCATGTTGTGAATTGAGGATAGGAAAATATTACACTAGGATGGGAAACATTTAAAATTTAGTTGCAGTCCAGAACTCTAGAACTTTGAACATGTGTTATAGCGTGGCAGCTTACTTTTGAAGCTAATAAATCAGAATAGCTGAACCGGAAGATTTTTTTTGAAAGACTAATTCTACTGTTGCAAGTAGTTTGGCTTCAGAAGTGTTGAAATTTCACCTATTTTTCCGAAACGAAGACTCTTCTAAATTTCACAAAATTAATTTTAACTTGGAGATATTTTTGAAATTTTCATATTGTTTTGGAGTAAAAACACAACCATTTGGAAAATGACTCCGAGCTCATGTTGTTGTTAATTTCATTCCGGAATTCAGAAAATTTGGTACAAATTTGATTCCAAAGTAACTCAGAGAATAAGAACGGAAGACCAGTGGAGAGTTTTCGGAGTTCCGGCGGAGAGAAACCGGAATTCCATTCTACCACCGCTGGAAGTCCGAAAACTCTCCGCCGGAGCTCCGGGAGGCAAAATTTTCAAAATTAAAAAGGAAAATATGAGGTTTATGGGGCTTCTATCTGAAGCTGTTTTTGTCATCTGGAACCTGTTTGAAGCATCTGAAACTGATTTATGATAAGTCGGTTTGATTTCGAAGTAGTCTGTTTTGATCTGCCACTATCGGGGATCGAACCTGGCTATTGAGGGTGGATCAATAGGCAGCCATTCACCCAAATACACCATCCACGCGCATAGAAACACCAGCGGCGATTGGTGTTTATATAATTAGTATCAGCCGAATTTGTATATGTTCGTACTTTTGACCCATGAATTAGATATTTGAGGATTACAATTAATTATTTGAAAGCTGTTTCATATGAGATTTATCTAGTTTTCCAAATATTTTTTGAAAAACATACAAAAATTATGTTTTTAACTCCAGAGAGTCAAAATTGAACATTTTAATTTTAAGTTTTTTGATTTAAAAATGTTCGTAGAATAGTGCTGAAATTTCAATTTTCGAAACATGTGTTGATAATTTTTACTTGAAAAGTAACGAAACATTTTCTCAGGCTGATTTAAATTTTCTAATTCATGAATACTTTAAGAAAAGAGATGATAAAACTTCCTGAACCTGTATTCAAATGTTTCCTTGAAATTATACCAGACTTTAACTAGGAAAAATTATAATTTTATTGAATTCAGAATCTAATTTTTATCAATAGCTTTGATGCGAGAAATTCAAACAATATTCTATATAGAAATCACATTACAACTTTTTTCTGTCAGAAACGAGTAAGTTTAGTTCGTAAAATCATAATGAGGCAACTGTTTTCCAGTGTTTGAAGTTGGGAAGAACTTCATTAATTTCACGAACTAAAACTTTTTAAATATTCATTTTTCCGTTCACACTTTGGTCGTCTAATTAAAAAGTTTGTTCCTCAACCTCTAACCGAAAACCTTATGGAAAAAACATGAAAATTGAAGTTTCAACTCAAAAGTCAAAAATTCACTTCTTCTCTCCGCCGTAGTCTTTCTGGACACAATTGGTAACTCCGGTGGAGAGAATTCTCCGCTGGAATTCCAAAAGAAAGCCGAAAATCATACCGGAACTCCAGCGGACAATGTTCTCCACTGGTTTTCCAAGTTTTGGAGTCCGTTTTTGTCGTTCTGGCAAAAAACAAATCTGGAAGTCCGCCGGAGAGATCTCTCCGACGGAATTCCGAAATTCGCTATTTTGGGACTCCAGCGGAGGACTTTGTCCACTGGATTTCCGTTCTTATTCTCTGAGTAATTTTCTTTGGAAATGTTCCATTCCCTTCCCCGGTATCTTTTTGCGTTTCTCCCCGTCAAAAAATAATTTTTTGAACTCACAAAACTCTCCTGAAAAAATAGCAAACGCATCTCGTTTTTCCCATCCAGACACAATAAAACGCAACATTTTTTATCAATTAAAATGGCGTGCACTTTTTCCTCTCTCTTCTCACATAATACCAAAAGACCATAAAAGTACTTATTATAGATATTTTCTTTACTAATTGAAACCTAATTTGTAACAAACAGAAAAATCTGAAAAAGTGTCGGCAACATCAAAAACTTCTTGCGCAATACAAATTTCTTTTTCTTTTCTTTTTCAGCCCAAAAATAAAATAACCTTGAGAGTATTTTTGAGCGAAACAAAAAACATAGTGTCGGCGTGTTACATTTTGCGACTTATCTCAAAATCTTTTTCATTTTTCCCTTCGTTTTTTGAAACACTCGTCAGACTAATTAATCATCTGATTTTTCTCGTGTACTTATTGATTTGTATTTTTTGGACTGTGAATCTTAAGATCGAAAAGTTTTCAATCCCTTTCTAAGTGTTTTCTGCTTTCTGCAAAAAAAAACAGAGAGAAAAAGCGAACACATTGGCGTGTGTTTCGTTGATAATAGTACGATCACATTGAATTGATAAACGATCAAGAGAAAAAAGTATACTTCTGCACTTTTTCGATGAAGCAAACCGATGAAAGAAAAAACGACTGTTGATTGATTGATTAGCATGAACTTTTGATTTGTAGACAGAGAATAGGAAGTTATTCTATGTATGTGTGTGTGTGAGATTGGCGACAGATGAAAGAAATGATTGTAATTAGGTGTTTGATTAGTTTGGAGAGAAATTAGTACATTTTTCGGTTGTCTCAACTTTATGATCTGATTTGAAGATTTGGAAGAGAGTATAGAACATTTTTCTGATAGAGAAGTGATTTGGATAGTATTCTGAAGATCAGACTGAAAGATGAAAAATTTACTACAATTAGAAACAATCGAAAAATATCAGAGGACTTAGTATTTTATAAAAATTCGAGACATTCTGATATTTACGACTGTGATTTTTTTGAGTCTGACAGGTTTTTGGGTGAATTAGGAAAAATATATAATTTGTTCATCCTTTTCATCACCCACTCACACATCAAACCTATCAAATATCGCAACACACATCTGGAATTGTGCACTTTTTTATAAACATAATGAAATCTGCTTGCTCTCCCCCTCAAATTGACCCCAACACAAAAAACAAACAGCAAAATGATATACTCTTTTTTTCCAACATTCATTCATTCATTCATTCATTTTTCGTCCGTTCGAACAACTGTTCCAACTAATTTTTACCTTTCAGATAGATAATTAATTTTGAAAAATGTCTCTTGATTTTGTGTACTTTTGGAGGGATTCTTTCATCTTCAAGGATTGGAGTATTCAGAAAAAGGCTCTGATCCTGTAGATTTTTGAGATCTTAGAAATTGGAAGTTAGAATGAAATTTGATAAGGTGTTCAGTGCAAAGATCAAAATGTTACTCAACAACTGACGGTGTCAAACAATTGTTCAAAACGTATATTATATGTATGTTTTTCGAAGAATTGACCACCCAAGAGATATTGGAAATTCCCCTCATAAAAGACGAGAACTAAAACAAAATAGATATATTTTTAATTTCATACCGTATTATCTGACGGTAGCCGGACGGATTTGTTAAACAACCGGATTAGCGACCACCTACTGTGTAATTTATATGCGTTATATATTGTTTTTCAAGTGCCCCTACTACTATGAGATACTTTTATGACCTTTTTGATCTACTGTGAAAATGGAAAATGGTCCCTACCCTTTCTTTTTTCATCGAAACAGTGAAAAAAACACATTTTTCTCCTGTGTGTGGGAAAAATAAATATGTTTACATTTCACAAAAAAACATGGTGAATTGTTGCGATTTTATTTTTGCATATATTATTATTGGATTCAATATCGACACACACAAAAAGTGCAAACATCTTTATTGAATATTTGATGAACTTGTATCGAAATTGAGACTAATAAATAAATAGTACTGTAGGAGCCAGAAATCGCAACATTTTTGCACTTTTTTGTGTGTGAGACACGGAAATTGGTTGAAATTTGAAGAAGAATGCGAACACTTAACATAGCTATAAAAACAAAATACGAAGGAACACTTTTTCATTTTTTTTGGGAGATTTTCAACTTCAGAAAAAGTAGGTTTGGAATATTTAGAGCCAGGTTTCTATGATTGAATCGGATCATTTCATTTTTCCTTTTTTACCATTTTATCTTGAAAAATTCAATTTCTTCTTGTGATCCGAGGAACATTGAAATTGAAAGTCCCGAAGTTATGAATTTGCGACTCTCATTCAAGATAATCCAAATTATAGGCTCAAAAAAAACTTCCAAAGGATTTTTATTGAAACTCTCGATATTTTTTGGAATCTGATCGCGATTTTAGATTTTTTCTTTTAATTCATCTCCGGAACACCGGGTCAATTTTCACTGAAAATTCTGAATTTCTTATTCTCCACTCCACAAAAAATACAGTAATCCCTTTTGAGCAAAAATTAACATCACTTCTACCAATAGATAGATATTTTGTTATTTTTCATTGATTCATTTTATTTGCCTGGTTCTTCACCTGAAGAGCCCGAAGAAGTACCATATTTGACAAATATATGAGAAAAGGCCAAACTACAATCCCTTTCTTTTTCTCATTCTCATCATCAACCTTTAGTTTAGTTGGCGTTTCGCCAATCGCCAGGTGTTTTTTCTTCTTCATTATTATTTCAAATCGACTGTCAGCTGCGCGAAAAAAAAAATGAAAATGAAAATAGTAAATAGAAAAAAAAAAAACAAAATCGGCACAGGCAAAAAAATCTGTGTATTTGTCTACCCTTTCGGCTGGCACCCCACAAACATTTACCCAGCCACAGGCCAGGCCAAAAAAATATTTTTTCAGTGTTTGTCTTCTTCTTGTGTCAGCTGAGCCACAGGGTTAATGAAAAAAGCGATTTTTTGGAATGTGTTCTCGTTTTTCGCTGTTCAAAAATTTCTCGAAAACCATTTTTTGTTGACACATTTTTCACTAAAAATGGCGCATGATTCATACCCTTGAAATAAATATAATATGAAAAGCTAACATTAATGATATCATCGGATTTTATCTCTAACTTTTTCATCAGTTTTCCCATCGCGTTCGTGGTGTAATGGTCAGCATGGATGCCTTCCAAGCATTCGACGGGGGTTCGATTCCCCCCGAACGCAGATTTTCTTTTTTTTTTGCTCTCTGATTTCTATTTTCTGGTATCTGGTTCTTTGGGTTCTTTACTTGTTCCGACCAGTAAACGATCATTGATCATCTGGCCACCAACAGATTACAACAGTTGGCATTTGTCCAGTCTTCATTTTACACACACACCGTGTTGTGCATTACTAAACTACACTAAACTTTTTTCTCTGAATATACATATTTGTGACTCATCTGACCTTTCGATCAAATCAACCGAAACTTTCACATGTTTTTTTTTGTCAATCGATTCGATTTGATGTGTTTATTTGTTAGCCGCCTCCTTCTAATTATAATGGCATAATAGTCAATGTCAAGTTATGTATAGACAAATATTGAAGGATTATTATTTTTTTTCTTGTTATGATGAGAAGAGAGGTCATGATAGTTGACCTTTTCGGGTAGCTTTTGATTTCAATACTATATTTGATCCTGTTTCTTTTTCTTCGTTTTTTTTTCTCAAACATCTTCAAATCTCTTTTTATTCTTCAACATTCATCCTAAAAACCATCATCGATTATTATCTCAAATCTCGATTTTGTCTGCGTCTCCATAATTTCATATACTATCTCAGCCATTAAATGTCTGCAACAACATACCGAAAAACCGATTAAACCGAAAATCGCTTCGGTACGGTGAGCGGACAGGCAAAAAAGGTGTGAAAAATGAGGAGGAGAAAGATGAAAAGAGAAAAGGGGCCGGTTTGTGTCTGATTCATTTATGGCGCGCGGCACCAAAAAATATATATAGAAAGATGAAAAGAACAACTATATGAAACATTTTAGTGACGTCATTTTTCAGCATTTACTTTACTTTGCAGAAAACCCTCTTTACTCATGTTAAAGTACATCTACAGTAATCCTTTCCCGCGCGCGCTCGAAATGTCAGTTTTCTTTCTTTCTTTTGTTTTTGAAAACAAAAACTCTTTTTGTTCTTTTCTATGTGTCTTTTTAAGGTGTACACCTAGTAGTTACCTACAGTAATTTTTTTGTCGCCATGGAAAAATCTCCAAAAATAATATTTATCTAATGAATGAGAGAGAAAAAGATCGGAGATAAGAAAGTGCGCGAAGAAAAGTCATGGATATTTTATTTCATTTTCATTTCATTTAATTTTATAATATACATATATCTTTGATATTATTCTCAGGTTTTTAATTAATTTATTTTGTGTGTTTGCCCCCAACAAATTGATAATACAATTCAATTCTCTAATTGGCAACATTTTATCAAACAAAACGAGAGACTCTCATAAAATATTTATCAATTCACTTATCTACATATGTTTCGTACCATTTAGTGCACTTTTAGTTTTATGAGCCCTCGGTGAAACTTTTTGGAAAAGTTGAACTAAAAGAATAAGAGCCTGGAAATTATTTTCAGATTTCTAGGATTTTCTTACCTAGGGTTTCCAAGAGCTGAAACTGTCCAAAGTAGGGTTGGAAAAACAGTGTATTTGCGTACACGGATACACGCGCAGCCAAATACACGAATACACGGTACACGAATACACTGTACACGAATACACGGTTTTCTTCTCTTCTGAAGCAGTTTATAAAAAAGCGTGTATTCGTGTACCGTGTATTCGTGTACTGCGTGTATTCGTGTACCGTGTATCGAGCGCGTGTATTCGTGTATTTTTTTTCCAACCCTAGTCCAAAGTAATGTGCAACTGAAACTCTCATTTTCTCATCTGATGTTTTTTTTATCTACTTGGCCATCTGATTGTGAGCCAGGCTTCTCCCCCAACTTTCCTACGGTAGCCCTTGAGAATTCCGAAAATTAACCAAACTCAAATTTTCTTACCTCACAGTTCTCGGGCTCCGTGGAGCTTCCAAGGCTGGTTTCTTATACTACAAATCGTTTCAACTCCTTTTATTCTGATAAAAATAACTTTTTGATCTACTAGAAATGCAGAACATTTCTACAGCAATCATTGTTTTAAGTGTTTCCAAAATCTTTCTCCCGTAGACCTCTTAAAGTGTATAATTGTTTCACATCAATCCCAAAAATCATTTTTTGGTTGGAACAGTTGTTGTTTGCATTCAAGGTCAATTGGTTTATCATTATCATGGAAAAAAAGAGGAATGTGTACGATAATCAGCCGTGTGTGTGTGGTTTGAAAAAAAAACCTAATAGACGCAGCAAAAAAAATAGAAAGTTTTTCTGTTGGCGGCGCCATCTTATCGGTTATTTCTACCGTTTTTTGCATTCATTTTATTTGGCAACAAAAAAATGAATTTCTATTTTTGTTATTATTAAATTGGATTGTTGAAACTTTTCTATTTGCAGCTATTTGAACAGCTTTGTTAAATAAACGTGTGTGCTATTGTGAGTACTGTAGAATGATGCTGAAATTAAATTCTAAAATATTATAGCTCTCTATCTCTCTTTCTAATAGTTCATTTATCCTATCCTGTCTGCTCACAGAGAAAAGTGATCCTTTCCTTTTTCTTTCTCTTCTTTTTTTTCTTCTTCTTCATTTTTTTTGGCTGGTGTGTGCCCTCAGGGTGAGCCGCCTGGTGAGGAGCCATAAAACATAAAGAGACGAGGGTTTGCCCTTTTTTGTGTGTGTGTGTGTGCTCCGTCCGCTCCTCCAGTTTTTTTTCCGCGCAGCCAGAGAGAAAAAAAAAGAAAAAAAAAGAAGAAACCAATTTGGGAGCGTTTGTCTTCTGTTTTTTGTCGTGTTTTTTCTTGCATGTGCTTTTGATCATGATCATGATCATTTAATTTCTACGTCTTTTTTTATTCATCTTCTGATTCCAATTCCAATTCCCATAAGAACTGTTTCAATGATCTTCTCTTATTTATATTATATAACCTTGTTTATTCAATGGGCCAAATATTATTTGCACTTTTCTTTTCTTTTCGGCTTCCTTATACTTTTCGACACCTTTGCAAAAACTTTTTCCCGTTTTCCGTGAGAGTGTTATCAATTTTTTGCTAAAGAATATTTGAAATTTGGAAAACTCTCAGATTTTTTCTCAAAGAAGTTCAAATTCTCAATCACGATTCTGAAAACTATTTTTTTATTTATCTGAATTTTCAAAATTTTTGGGTTTTTATTCTTCGCTTTATTTTCCTCCACAGAAAGTCCATGTTGAAAATGCAAATTTCGGAATCTTCTGAAAATTTTTACATTTAAATCACGGTCAAACTCGGTCTGAGCCAGAGTACAACGACACTACGCGTGGAAACTTGAGAATTAGGCTCTCTAGATGCTGATCCTTGACAATTGAACTTTCTAGGCGTGGCTACTTGACATAGAAACTCTGAAGACGCGTTTCCATGCCGGAGTGGATGTCTAGACGTGGGTTCTATACAATTAGGTTATCTAGGCTCAGTCACTTGGCAACTAGACTTTCTAGGTTTCACCATTTGACACACAGGCCCTACGTTCACTCTCATCCGAGTCTCTTTGAAACATTCATAACTTCCAGGTTCTCAATTTCTAACCCACATTTTCCTACTGTGAAACTTCCATCAAGTTTCCAAAAAAAAACATGCAACACTGCCTTTTGATCCACAGAACTTAAGCTTAGCTACAGTACTCCTTCCATAGATTTCTCTCGATATTTCTAGGAATTCTCCTCACCCCATTTTTTTTTACAATCTGCCAGCCATTGGTAATCGCCTTTCTCCTCCTCTCTCCTGTTATTTTGGCAACATTTCAACTTTCTCTCGTTTTTCTTCATGGGTGGTCTTCTTCTTCTTCTTCGTCGCCGCGAAGAAGAAAGAAGAGAACGAAAAAAACAAATAAATCTTGAAACGAAAGAAATTAGATGACACTGTGTGTAAAAGTGCAAAAGATTTTTGGTGGCAGTTGGAAGGAGAGGAGATAAATGGGTCTCGACTGAAAAATTGCGGCCGTCCGTGAGAAGAATGTCTACTGTACAGATAAGTCTCTATCTATTTCTATTTCTATTTCTCTCTGAAATTCTAACCCGAGTAAGTACTATATCAGTTCATTCAATTGTTACAATAGCACTTCTTCATCTTCTCATCTCATGTCATTTCATTTCTCTAAATCTCTTCCACTTCCTATACTATTTCTATTGTTTCATTATCAGTGTCTGTCTTTTTTTTTGTTTTCTTCATTAAATATTTTCACAATTCATTCTGATCAGCTGTTTCAAACGGATTATTGATTTTTTGTCTTCCGATTTATTTGCCTTGAAATCAATCTCCACGTGGTTTGATTTATTTTCTCAAAAAAATTCCCACAAATAAAACAAGCTTTTGCATTTGATATTTTATGTTTTGTTATATTCTAGCTACAGTACTCTGTAGACTTTTACAACGTGAATTGTTTTGTGAATAATCGTTATCGCATAATTTATTGGTTTTACAACAAACAATAAATACAATTAGTGGTTTTGTGTAAACTGCACATTTTTTGCAAAAAAAAATCACTCGCACTTATTTTTTTATTTCTCTCCTCCCATTGCTCTTTCGATTTCTATTAAAATTCATTATACCATATTTTTGGGATGAGAAATCAGCCAAAAAAGTGGGCGTTCCTCCCGGCCCGGCTCCGCCCACAAATTCTCTTGGCCATCACCCAAAACTCTCCTCTTCTACACACTTTTTTTGTCAACGCGCTCGATTTTTTTTGCCGCTGCCTGCCCGTTTCTTCTCTCGTAGGAAAAGGGGCGGTCCCTACCCGGACGGGCAAGTCTCCTTTGGGTTCACTTTTTTCTTTTAAGTTTGTTGAAAAAAAAAACGTTTGTTTTTCTTTGAAACTGGAAAACATGAAAAAAAAACAAAAAAAAAAGATTTTTTTTAATTGTTTTTTTCGCCTTGAGATATTTGTGAGTTTTTGATGTGTGCCTTTGAATACTACCGTAGTTGGCGTCTTAATTTTTTTCATTTCTTTTTTTTGTCTTCGAAGCTTCGCCACTAATGATGGTTTTTGCAGAAGAAGCACATGAATGATGATGACACAATCATCATCAACAAGCAGTCGAAGTTCAACTTCATCATCAACACCGTCCACATCTTCTGTTTTCTACTGTAACCCATCTTCTTCAATCGATGCAAAATTTATGGCAAATTTCAAGAATGTGACACTTTTCACCAATGATAATAATAACCAGGATTCTCTTGAAATGGCTGGATTGGTAATTATTTATTTTTAATAGAGAAATTTTTAGAAAATAATTTTGGAAATTTTCAGGGAATCAGTCATTTGAATCCGTGGCAACTGAATTCAACAATTTCTTGCACATCAAATGGATTTAATGGATCAGATTCATCTTCGGCACCACTTTCACCTAACTCGAATTCCACTTCACAAAGCAGAAATAACAATTTAATGATGCGAGTTCCTCGAGGTTGGTTTTTTTTATTGAATAAGCTTAGCCTATGCTAAAAAACCAGAGAAAAATAAAATAAAGAAGAACCCAAAGCAGTGAAAAATTAAATTAACCCCAATAAAGTGCACATGCCCTTTTTGCAGCAAAAAAAGAGGGTCCCAAATTAAAATCTGCTGCTTTTGTCTAGAATCGATATGAAAATTTGCTGTTTGCAACAAAAATATACCAATTAAAAGTGCAAATGCACTTTTTGCATCATCAAAACCGTTTCTCGTTCTCTTTTTCGCCGCGGTCTTTTTTTTTGTTTGTTTGTGTACAAATAAACAAATAAAAAACGCAACAAATCGAAGCGAAAAAAAGAGAAAAAGAGAGCAATTTAGAAAGAATGATGATCGAAATACAGTAGATATATATTCCATATTTTGCACGCTAAAAATAGTATGAAATTCTAAACTTTTGCTATTGTATATATATATTGTATATAATAAAAAATACAAAAGTGTTCCGTATTTTCAAAAAAATTCTCTCTTTCTCTTCTCATTTTTTGCTGCGAATTCGAATGCGAATAGTGCAAAAATATCGGATTACCACGGGTTTATTTCGACAAAAAACATGCATGTGATTTTTAATTTTTGTTGGCGATTTGAATTGTGAAATATGTGAAATAAATAATATGGAATAGAAAAGAACTGGGAGTATGTTTGAATGAGATAATTATTTCTAAAAAGATGTCAGAGCTCCCAAATCACGCGGAGATGAAGTTATGACTTGAAAGAAAACCTGGGACTTTTTTGATTGTTTGATTCTCATAAAAATGGAAACTTTAGTCCCATTCATTTCTCTCTCGAGATTCTAAGAACTTCAAAGCACGTCTTTCAGTTCTCAATTAAACCCCTTGTTTTTTGTTTTTGTTTCAAAAAAGGTCATAATCAAAATCAATCAATAATTTGTTGGTGTTTTATTTGTTCAACCGACTATTCTATTAAGTCATCATTATTTTCGAAAGAGAAGAAGATGAAGCCTTTTGTTTGGCAACCCAAAGTGCAACAATTATCGATTTGTGTTGGCCAAAATCCAAGATTTTGTTTTTTTCAGCACCCACAGTACTGCCACAACAACAGTTCGCTGGCGGATTTGCGGCCAATTCGGGGGGAATTCAAAGTTTTGGCGGGGCGCGTTTAGCTGGAGGACGGAATTCGACTGATTATCATCCCGGAATGAGAGGTTAGTGGGCGGGGAATATAATAAAAACTGTAATTTTTAAATGGGATGAAGAAAATGTTGTAGTTTGCAAAGTACTTTGTGATTGAACCCGGAACAAGTTTGTTATAATCTTTCTTTTATCCATCCAAATTCTATTTCGCAACTTTGTAGTAGTTTTTTCTTCCTTCCTATTTTTTCACTTTTTTCGTACCGCAAGAGCCTCTTGACCTTTCACTTCCCGCTCGCTCACAGACAAAAATTGTTGCAAAATAGTATTTTGTTGATTTGCTTTCGTTTTCCAGCAAACGAACGAATCAAATCAGAATTGACCTTTTATAAATAATAAATATTTATAGAGTAGCAAAGAAGACACACACAAAAAAAGTAGTGATAAGATAATGTGGGAGGCAGTCAGCAAAAATGTTGCGATATTTTTGGCCATAAAAGTTATGAGAGAAGGGGGAATACTGTGTGTACTTTTTTAGTACAAGTTTGAATTTTCTTGAAATATTGAGAAAAAGTGGTTGGAAATGAAAAAGAAAAGGGTTTTGAATTATAAAATTTGACTTTTTCTGTTCAATCTTTGTATTTGAAATTTGAATTTGTATATTTTAGAAGTTATGGGAGTCTAGAAAAACGTGTTAGTTCTGAAAGTTTAGTAGCCAGTTTGAATTTGGAAATATTCGAGAACTATGATTTCTGAGGTGTCAAGTTAACCCTAATGACTCTAAAAATGCATGCCCCGCACAGCTGATACTTCATCCAGTCATTCATATTTTTTGTCTTCTTGCAACCTGGTGGTACCAGGACGCCTGTCTATATCAATTCTTTCTTTTTTCTTGTTTCGTGCAAGTTCTCGAGAGAAGATAGTCGTTTTTTGTTTCCTTGTTGCAAAGGGATTGACTTGAAATGATCAAAAGTGCACTTTTTTGTGGTTCTCATCTCCGAAAACAAAAAAAGCCTTTTACACATGGCCAATAAAAAAATCATATTATATTTCATTGAATCGAATTGAATTGATTTTTTTATTATTAGTGAAATTGGCTAACATATTGTGATGATGAAAATTGAGCAAAAAACAATGAGTACGAATTGTTTTCTGATTCTCACTACAACCTCTGACGAAAATCCAAATGAAAAATTAGCTCATCTTTTTGCTCCGAGTTTTTCTCACACTGATTTCATTAATCAAACACAACTGTTGTCAACCCCGAAATTCTCCTCTGCTAACACGTGTTTTTTTCGAACTTCAGGGAGACAGCTCTTTTTTCTTTCCTCCCAAAACTCTTCTATATAGTTTTTTTCGAGCACAAAAGTGCACCAGTTTTTTGCGAATGTTTGTTCGTTTTCTTCGACGACGAAGGAGGAACGCACAAATACACTTGACGAAGACAAAAAAAATGGAGAAGAATTGACGGACAAAATGTTGCCAAATTATAGAATGGAAATGGGAAAAATCAATTGATTGTGAAAATTTCATCAGAAGTTCTAGTTGGGTTCATGAAGTATAACCTAGTTTGAAGATTTCTGAAGTTCGGATCTGAAAAGCTAAATATATTTTTGGAGTAAAAAATGAAAGGTACCTTGAATGAAGTTTAATTCGAGGAGGACTGAAATTTTTATGAATTTATTTTTAAGAATGTCAAGATTCTAAAGGCCTCAAAATCTCACGCTCAGACAAGTTTGGAGTTCAAGCAGAAAATCATGGCTCTAAAATTGTTCTTGAAACTCCTCGATGTTTATTCGTTCTTTTACCAATGTCCAAAAGAGCAATCGAATTTTACCGCTTTTCCCACACGTAAAATGTTGAGAACACAAAAGAGAAATATTCTCACATATTAAAATATTTATTCATTCATTCATTGTTGTAAAATTCTGTTTTATTTTCCTTCTTTTTCTTCTGCTAACCATACACCGACAATATTATTATTGTCATAATAAAAAAATAAAAATCAGAATCAGAATATTCTCACATATTCATAATAAAATAATAAATTCGAAGTTTTGATAAAAATGAATAAGAATTCACACTTTTCTTCGCAATTTGATCGATTACCGACAGAAAAAAAAATGAAGATTTTATCGAATTGCGCGTTTGCCTGAAATGAAAACGAGTTTTTTTGGGTGATTTGTCGCAAGTTTTCGATTGAAAATAGAGTTTTCTAGCCTCCCTACAGTAGTCTGAACTTATAATGGCTCTTTGTTCTGAAAATGCGCGAAAAACGAGTTTTAGGAACGTAGCGCAGCGGTAGGTAACCTTTTAATGGGATTGTTTTTTGAGTGAGCGAGCGAGCGGAAGAGAAAAGTTGAGTGAAGTGATCTGGAAAATTGATAGGAGGTACTGTAGACAGATAGATAGTGTGAAAATTGGAGAAATGAAAAGTTGCAGTCCAAATTCTCAATTCTGAATTTTGAAGAATCTGCACCTTGAGAATTTATATACCAAATAGCCGATCCTAGAAATGTTATTTTTCAAGCGCCTAAAGAACCTAATGTCTAGAACCCACTTCTAGAGTTCCATTCTAACAAGGGCCCGCGTCTCGAGAACTTCAATGTCAAGTAGACAAATCTGGAAAGCCTAGTTGTAAGGCCTAGAAACACAACTCGGCCACATATAATGTTTATCAAAAAAATTTCGCGCGCTACAGTACCCCCGCCCCCCTTCGAAATTACTCTACTCTCTCACTTTCTCTCCCTTTAAATAATTGCCCAAATAATATATCTCTGGGTAATTTATAAGCTTACTGTAGCATATGGCGAAACAAAACTAAGAAGAAGAAGAAGACAAAGTTGTGTTTTTTTCGGGGGTCGCGCGCGGAGGCAGTGTACTTTTATTCGACACAATAGTCATAAATTATTATGGTCGAAAAACGAAGAAAAAACACAGGAAAAATGCAACAAATTAGGCGAACTTTCAAAGGGGGAAATACATACTTTGATGAATTCAAAATCAGAATAAATGTTTTTTTTTATTTTCAGATCTGACATATTGGCTGAAAAAACTGCGACTTCACAAATATACGCCGATTTTTGAAAAGCTGACATATTCTGAAATGTTGGCCCTAAATTCGGAAAGCTTGGAAAAGTTGAAAGTAACGACTGGAGCCAGAAAGAAGATTATTCAATCGATTGAAAAATTGAGAGATCGACCAAAGTTTTTGAAAAATTTGGAGCAAGGTTTAATCCAACGCGAAAAATGTCTTCGATGCGCAATTTGCACAATTCGACAAATGCTTTGGTGTCCATTTATTCGATATGAATCAAATTCTGGAATGACTGGAAATCAAAAACGGCAAATTGTTGATGGATTCAATATTCCGATACATTTAATCGATGATAATAATATTCCTGCTTTATTATATCGAATTGTTGAATTGCTTAATTCGATCATTTTTCCGATTACGCCAAAAGTTTCCGATTTGGAAGATGAATATTTGCTGACAATGTTCCAGATTTTTGACAGTATTACCAAAAATGATGTGAGTTTTTTGAAAGGGATTTTTGGGTATAATAGAAATAGTAGGAATTTTTCCTGATTTTCAATATTTCGCTCAAAAATTTTTGAAGTCTAATGAAATATAATTTTCATGAAAATCTCTGAAATTAATTCTGGACTGATCTAGTCTAAAATTTCTTCAAAACCTTCCTAATTGTTTTAAATCTTATCTGAATCTCTCTTTTTTTCCAGCAATTCACTTTAAATCAACAAAAACGAGTTGTAATAATGAAAAAGAATGCGAGAAATTATGCGAATCCGGAAGAAATGCGAAAACATCGAATGGGAATGTTATCAAGTCCACAATGTGAAAGATGTCATCATGAAGAAGTATTAGCACGTGAACGAGAAATTCAACGAAAAGAAAAAGCGGCTGAAGCTGAAGGATTCTATGAAATGGAAATCACTCGAAAATTATCATCAACAGAAAGTGTTCCACCAAGTCTTTTCAATTTTTCGTCAATTTGGCAACAACCTGAGATTTGTTCAAGGGCAAGTAGTATTTGGAATGGAGAAATGCCATCAACATCTGATTGTTTTAATGCACAAGTTCAACATTATCCTGAATATCGATCTGCTGTTCATTCAAATCAAAAAGAACAAGAACAAACTACACAACAACAACAAAAAGTCGATGAAGAAGAAGAAAAAGAAGAACCTGCTGCATTAGGATATCGAAATGTTATGGATCAATCTACTTTTGATTTTTTGGGAATTTTGAGAGATTCTATGGTTAGTTTGGAGAATTAAAGTTTTGTGCCAAACGTGGAACTTGCAAACTCACAATTTTGATGCCTTTTCAGTAAATTATTTATTCCAATTTCCACGTGAATTCTTTGCTCCAAAATATTTGAATTTTATGGAAAATATTCCATTTTTTGAATCTCAAACATTAATATTGGTTTTTTTGCAGCGAAAATCTCAAGCCCAACAAGATTCTCCTGGCCTCTCACAAAATAAGGCAAATTCGACCGGAAGTGGATATTTATCCTCTTCTGATAGTGAATCTTCTTCTCATCAAACAACACCAAATAATCTTGCGCCAATCCAGGATTCCCTACCATTTTCTCCCGCCAATTTCCCTCAATTTGATTCATTTATCAATTATTCCAATCCATTATTTGCCTATCAAAATACAAATTCTGCTTCTTCAATTTCATCGAAATTCATGTAGTCATTTCATGTTTCGTATAACTTTGTCATTTTTTATAATTTCTCGGTGTTTTTCTTACTTTTTACTCTGCTTTTCCTTCTCATTCTTACCATTTCTTTTCCAAAACAAAACATGACACAAATTCCCCCAAAATTGTAGAAAACTGCACAAATTCAAAACCGTAGCTGCCTCTTTTCAATTTTTTCACGATTTTTCGTTTTAGAAATTTCGTGGTTGGAAAACTAACAAAAACCATAGATCTTTCTTTATTTTTAGGATATTCAAATTTCTTGCCACATTTTATTTTCCCTTTTTTTTTGAACCCCGCACATGTCGTAGTTAGTTTACTATTTTATTTGCTCACTTTTTCAGCCCCTTTCCCCTCCCTATTTTTTTTTGTCTTCACTTGTCTGTATGTTGTGTTCCCATGTCCCGTCCAAATTTCCCCATTTTTGTATTACTTTCTGGTTTTTTCTTGAACATGACATTTTTTTCAAATTTCAATTGTGAACAAATTTTATTCCGTGCCTTGTCGATTTTTTTTGTGTTTTTTTATCATTTTTGCCCTGAAATTTCCAACTATGTTTTTAAACTTTCGCTAATAATGAAAATGTTGGAATTGTTAAAAATTGTTTTTTTTTAATTCACAGGAAAATTTAAAGAGTTTTTTTCTAAAAAAAAAGTTCATCCTAACAAAAATATACACGTAAATTGAAGTTAAAACTTATCAATTTCAAAAATTGTTTTTCTTCTTATTTTGAAGTTGGTTTCAAAATTTCATCGCGAAGTGTTTTTCCACCAAGAACCTGCAAAATATTCGACTGTTTATTTTTTTTTTGAAAATTAAAACGAACCTGTGCTCTGTCTGGAATATAACTTTTGAAATTGATGCCGACGTAAATTGGATAAGTCAAACCACAAACCGCGTAATAAGCTCTGAAAATTTTAAGTTTTTATTATTTGGACTTGGGATGAGACACGGGTAAAAACGGAATGTTTTCCAATAGGAAACCACTGCTGCAGATAAAATTCAACCCTAGCTCAAAACTGGTGGATTCGACAAAAATGGCAAGGTTACGGACGTTTTTATGGGTAGATTTTTTAAAAAATTATGAGAAACCGACAAAAAGTTTTAAAATTTCAAACTTTTCATTTTCATATACTTGATTATCAAAAATCAGTCTGCTACTATGAATTTACTAGAAATTCAAAGTTTATGAGTTTCAGAGCCAATTGTTTCCAATTGTTTCAGAGCCAATATTTTCTGAAAAGTTGTATTTTTAGACCCACAAAATTTTTGATTTACAAGCTTTTGTCGATAGGATTTTTTTCCTTGTTGATGAGGATAATTATCCACTTCAAAAATTGAAAAAAAAGTATGTTGAACAAACTGACCTCAAAAGAACCATTCTGGTTGGTTGTTCCAAATAATACCACGGTAAACTCATCTGAAACAAATATAAACATTTTTATTTGAAATTTTATCAATAATTTTTTAAAAAAATGCACCGAAAAAAACTTTCAAAAAAAAATTTAAATATATTTTTTTTTTAGATTCAAAGGAAACCTTCTGAACTCGCCGTCGACTTTTGAGCTCTAATTCTTTTTTTTCCGGTGTTTCTTGTAAGAAACAAAATATAAAACACGAAATTTAGAGGAATCTTTTCGTAATTTTAATTTCTCGGAAACAGAATTTCAAAATTTACAAGCCTGGTTTTATCGAGACCCATTGGGAATTGATTTTTAAAAGGTAAAAATTTTCTTATTTCAGTTCAATTCTTACTTCAAAATTACAAAAATATTTCAAATGGATTTCAAACCATTATTCTATCATTATCCTTTTTTTTTTCAAAATTTCAACAATTTATTTATTTTCCAGTACACCAAACATCAAAATAGGGAGGATTTTAAAAATAACAGTAAAAATCAACAAAACAAAAAACAAAGGAAAACAGGAATAAAAAACAATGATTATACTTTAGCTTTTTTGGCTGGTGGAGCAGATTCCGGTTTGACAGCAACTGAAACAGCGGCTCTTTTTGCTGCTTTTTTGGCGCGATTTGCAGTGATTTTCTTCTTTATAATCTTCGACTTCTTTCTATTTTCTCTCTTTTTCAAAACTTTCTTTGGATCGATTGTTGGAATCAAACTATCACGATCTGACCATTCGTCGTTTACTGAAAAAAAAATAATTTTGAAATGAAAATAATTTTTTTAAAGGAAGAAAACGTGAACTAAAACGTGGAATTTTAACAATCATTTTAAAATTAAACGAGCAGATTGATTCTTGGGATTCGAGCTCATTTTTTCCACGTCCTCATCATTTTTTTTTCAAAATAAGGAAAATAAACTTACTAGTTGGATACAACACAGCTTTATTTGTTTTCTCATCAATAACACGAATTCTTCCATTCTTTCTGATTGAAATCTTCAAACCATCCGGTAAAGTACTGCATTCATCAGTTATCTCTTTCTTCGATTTATTGTCAGCAGCACTTCCTGTTGGCAATTTGACATCAGAAGATGATCCTGAGAGAAAACATCATTTCACAGAATTAAAAATGAAAACAAACCTTCATCGGCGTAAATTGGAAGAGCTGGATTTCCACTGCTTGGTTGAATATAGATGTTTCGAACATTTTCGAAACCACCTGGGCATTTTGTGGAAATCTCTTCGATTGCTGTTTTGATGTTTTCGATGAGATCAGATGATGGTTGTCCAAGATGACCAACACCAACACAGCTGAAATTAATATTATATTCAAAATTTTGAAAAAAAATTGATTGACAATATCAGAATTTTCGAAAAACTCAGTCATCCGGTTTTTTGACATTCATTTGAGATTTTGAAATGTTTCCATACGTCGCATACCCCTGTTTCAAATCCGCCAGTGCATACCCCTATTTTTGAAAATTTTCGACGAAAGGGATAACCCCCCTTTCTTTTCATTTTTTTCTTCATTTCCAGCTATAGAAATCTGAAAATTACAATTTTATTGAGCTTAAGCTCAGACTTTGCATCAATGAGGCAAATAGTGAATTTTGAACTTGATTTAGGGGTAGCACGCCTTTATTAGACCCTTATCAACTATGCTCCACAATAAAATCTGAAGAATTAAGCCTGGTATCAAGATGGGACCACTATGTCATTTTTCACCTCTGTTATCAAAGAACACAGGGGTAAAAAGTCAGTAGGGGTATCTAAAGAATACCAATGAATATTAGACTTGAGTTAGGGGTAGCATGCCTTTATTAGACCCTTATCAACTATTCTCAACGATAAAATCTGAAGAATTAAGCCTGGTATCAAGATGGGACCACTATGTCATTTTTTCACATATCAACTGACAGTTAGTAACTGTAATATTTGCAAAAATTATGATTAAGCGACAATGTAGAGTTTTTCAAAATTAATGTGGATCATTGTGGTTGCACAATTTGATTTATTTAATGTCTCGTTTAACTAGCTAGATTTGATATGGTCTTTTTAAAACTAATCTCTTGGGTCTAATAAAGGCATGCTACCCCTAACTCAAGTCTAATATTCATTGGTATTCTTTAGATACCCCTACTGACTTTTTACCCCTGTGTTCTTTGATAACAGAGGTGAAAAATGACATAGTGGTCCCATCTTGATACCAGGCTTAATTCTTCAGATTTTATTGTGGAGCATAGTTGATAAGGGTCTAATAAAGGCGTGCTACCGCTAATTTAATTAGATATTTATGTGGAAACTTTTTTGAGGCTTAAATTGGTATCCCTATGGCAGAATATGTAGAGAAAATTATCATCAAAACTGAGAAAATTTCATAAAATTTTTTATCTCAAGTGACAACCCCTCCAAAATTTAGTGTGAGGGATAACCCCTCCACGGGTCGATTACCCCTGGCATGCGACGTATGAATGTTTCATTATTTTCATTTTTCAAAACTCACGCTCTTGTCAAAAATCTAGCCAATGGATAAGTAACTGTGGTCAATGCGTTTGAAATCGAAGTTGACAATGGTTTATTGTATTTGAATGGACGTGGTACTTTATTGACACGCCAGAATTCTTTTCCAAGGAAACTTCTAACTGATTTGTAAACTCTAGAATCAGCCAAAAATACATCATAAGAAGAAGCGAGATTGCGTTGATCTTTGTATGTATGAGCAATTCTTTCAACTTCTCTTTTTGTCAAGATTTTTGAATAATGTTGACTTGTGATTCCATGATCAACTTCCAATTTTTCCGCCCATTCACGTGATTGTTTTTCGACGTCGAAATCAACGCGAGCTTTGTCAGATTGATCCAAATCAGGAAGAATAAGGCAAATCGATGTGTTGTTGATGGTTTTTGATGAATGTGGAAGTTTACTAAAAATTAAACAGTTTACAATTAGATTTCCCAATACAAAACAATTCAAAAAACTAACATATTCAATTGTCCTCTTTCAGTAACAAGTGCTGGTTTTTTGTAAGAAACAACCAAATTCAAAGCATAATCAATATCTGGGAAAAGTGATTTCTCATTCTTTTCAGCGAAAAACTTTTTGAGAGCCGAAAGTGCAACTGGTGCTTGATCTTGTGCGTCAAGAATTCTTTGAGCTGAATCGAAGTTTTCATTTGTAGTTACTTTTGCGGCCTTCTTTCCAGCAGATGACAGAATTTCTTTAACATCTTCTTCCTCTTTCAATTCTTCTTTTTTAGCAAAAGTTGGTTCTCCAATAGTTTTTGTTACTGTAATTTCCTCGTCATCATCTTTCAAAACAACTGGAGATTTTGTCGCGGCTGCTGTTTTCTTTGGTGTTTTTGCAGGAGTCTTTGTTTCCGGAATAACAACATCAACTGGCACACTTCTTGTCTTTTTTGGGGTTTTTGCTGGTGTTTTCGGTGCAATAACTTCGACTGGTTCGTCTGGAATCACTTTGACAACCTTCTTGGTTGCTGGTGTTTTTGGTACAACTTTTGGTGTCACTGGTTCTCTTCCTGGTGTTGCGGCAGCTTTTTTCTGCTCGAGTTTTTGGTGATCTTGAAGGTGTTTTTGGTGCTGGTGTTTGCGCATTTGCTGAAACGCTTTTTCTGCCCATCTGAAATAAAACTTGAAATTAAGCTTCTGAAATGAATGTTTCAAATGAAAAATATAACATGGTTTTGAGAAACCATTTTCAAAATAATAAAAAACCACGAAAATCAAATCAGAGGAGATAAAAATTATTTTTACCGAATAAAAAACAAAAAAATCTACATTTATAATCCTCATCGTTCTCTAAAACTTTATTTACTTCAATGCAGCTTGGAGACCAAAACCTGGTGGCGGTGGGGGTTCTTTGAGTGAGGTAAGTTCGCCGAATGGTTCGGCTGCTAAACGGCCTGATCTTGGACCAGCTGCTGGCTTCTTTCCGGCTTTCAAATCATCCAAAATTTCGAGAACGTCCTGAAAAATTAGAAATTACTCAAATGCAGCATTATTTTCGAATAATGAAATGCTTCGAAATTTTTAGTCAAACAATAATTTTACAGCGTGAACCAGAAACATTCAATACACGTATTATTGGTTTTGATTACTAAATTTAATTTCAAATTTTTTTAAGGTGTAAAAAAAATGTAATGTCTTCGCGAGACTAGAAATCAAGTCTTACCTTTGGTGTAAGATCTTCGAAATAATCATCATTGATTTGAATCATTGGTGCATTTACACATGCTCCTAAACATTCAACTTCAGCCAAAGTGAAAAGTCCGTCTTTTGTTGTTTCTCCAGCATGAATGCCCAATTTCTTTTCAATAGTTTCAGTGATTGTTTCAGCACCTCTCAACATGCATGGAGTTGTTGCGCAGACTTGCAAAAAGTATTTTCCCATTGGTTGTCTGTTGTACATTGTGTAGAATGTGGCGACTTCATATGCTCTCATTCGTGGAACTTCCAAAATCCGCGCAACTTCGTGCATTGCAGAAATTGGCAACCAACCGTGTTGTCTTTGAGCTAAATCAAGCAATGGAAGAAGAGCTCCAGCTTTGTGACCTTCTGGATAAATTGCCAGGATTGATTCGACGCGTTTCTGGTTTTCAGCATCGAATTTGAACTTAACACTATTCAAATTGTTCTCTTTGGTGTCTCTGTGAACCATCAAACCAGTGGCACCGCCACGTTTCAACACCATTCCCGACACACGGGAGGCTTGAAGCATTATATTTGATGTCAATGACATCTTCGGAGAAATACCTGAAATCGAAAAACTACTAAAACAATGCTAAAAATTAGAAAACGAATGGAACAAATTGAGAAAATAATTATTGATCGAAAATTGTTAAAACAAAAATTACACGAATATTTTTGAGTTTCGCGATTTCTATACTTTTCAAATATGCTTGTCAACGTGGTGATAACGAAAAAATTACTTATAGGCCACGAAAGCCTGTGAAAAACGTGATAATAGGCTGCAAAAAAGAACGGACGCCTCTCGGGGACTAACCTTTTTCTATCGTTTCCTAGTCCCTGACTCTTGTAGATTTACGGTAAACAAAACACGCGCGGAGTATCGTTGTTTTACTTTTTTAAGCGTCTCCTCGCGATATTTCGAAACAATATTAGTCATGTCTGCGACTTCGTCAAAAAGTGAAAACTTTGGCAAAGCGACTTATTTGACTGGACGAGGTAAAAACAAAGTTTTGACATATATGAGCAAGAAGAGCAAAACGCTGGTCTATGAGTTTATGGTCGCTTCAAAATTCAAGGTAAAATAGTTAATTACATTCTAAATAAGTATAATTTTTACAGACTCCCGGATTGGTTTCTTGGAAATGTGTTAGTTGTGCAAAACTCAAGAATGATTATCGATCAATGGGTTCAAAATTGAACAAGAAGATTCCTTTGATTCTTGTCGATAACGACATTATAAAAGAGGATCCAGAACGACCATTGAATGCCGAACATTTTTGTACTGGAAAAGACATTATTGAAAGTGTCGTAAATCGTTCAAGACTAGAATTTCTTTCAAGACAAGAACCAATGGACAAAGCCACTTTACATAGCGAAGTTCTTGAATTTTCGAAAACTTTAGGAGAGCAAGGTCAATTTCCATTGAACCCGAAAGAGAAAAAGATGGTTCAGAGATATATAGTAGGAAATATACCAACATTATATGAAGGTGCTCAACGACGAAGAGATTTCAAAAGAGGAATTAGAAAGGAGTTTTTCTACGGATTTCCAAATCCAAATAAGAAGAAAAATGCGCATGGAACTCTTCTTTTGCCAGTTGCAACACGATCCGAGCCACCAAAATCTTCTCCAGAACCTCGAGTTTCTGAATTTGTAGAAGTATGTTATGAAGATGATGATGAACAAGGAACAAGTACTGGTGTATATTGTAAGTTTAAGTTGTATTTTCAAAATTCTATTTTTATGTGTAATGTTTTATTCCAGATACATCTGATGGTCCATCAACATCTGCTGAAGAATTAGTCGAAGAAATAATTGTAGAAGAAATTGAAGAAGTTATCGAAACTTGTGATCCTCCACCTCCCCTTTCTCCACAACAAAATGTTCATGGTGATATGGTTTATGGAGATATGCAACATGTTGCATATGATATCGAGTTAGGATAGATATAAATTAAATAATATTTTTTATATTTATTTTTTATCGGGTGGTTCAAAAAGTATTGATTTAATATCTTTTTTTGTTGTTTCAATGTTCGTTTTGGTTTTTTCAACCAATAATTACTTGACCTAAAACTCAGAATTTATACTTTTCAATTTCTAATATTTCAGGGTTATTAAAAATGAATCAAGATAATTTTAACATGGAGAATCGCGGAAATGGTAAGAAATTAATAACACTTTGAAATGTCATTTTTTTTATTTCTAGAAGCTGTTGATTTTGATTTCGGAATGGAAGCAGATGATGAAGCAAGCGAAATCACATTTTATGATTGTACGTTGAACACACCTCGGCCAAAATCGTGGTTTCCACAATAAAAAATTGTACGCTAACTTTTTACAGTACAAAAATTGTGAATTTTTCAGTTTTTGTCCTCTAAAATTTGTGATTTTTCAATTTTTGACCTCTAAAAACTGAAATTCAGATTTTTCCAAAAATTGTACTCTGGCCAGCCACGGCTTGGCCGAGGTGTGACGTTGAAAATACGGTTGATTAGATTCAATTAAAATAATAATTTTTAGCACAAGTTCAAGAACTTGCATGTGATGAAGAAATGAGTCAACTTGATTTGTCTGATCTTTCAATTCATGATAATGAAGATATCAATTTGGGAAATATGTCAGATGAAGAATCGGAAAAAAGAACATCATCTTCAACTTCTACACAAGGCACAAATACTCCTTCATTCACTGCAACATTTCCCGATAAACACTATTTTTGGATGAATGACGAGAAAACCATCAAATTTATCAGAGAAAATTTCTCACCTGCAAGTTTTTATATAATGCACAATGGAAAAATTGTGGAGGACTTTGAGGAATTTGTTGAAAATTATAAAGGGCAACACTTGGTTCGATTCACTTTTCATTATCGTTGTCGAGGCGGAAAAGGTGGATTTGGCTCACTTCTTCGATCATTTCGAGTTAACAAAAGTACAAATAAATTAATGATGAGAGATTTGAATGGAAGAAGATTGGCATCAGTGGATGAAGAAGGAAGATTGAAAAGATATTTAGAAAGACAAGCAAGAAAAGAGGAAGAATTGAGACAAAAAAGAAAGGCAAAATTGGAAAGATTGACAGCTGGACCACCAAAACATAAATTTGAAGATCAAGAATATTTACAAAAAAGAGAAGAAATCATCGAAAATACTGAAGATGCATGTGAAGCTGGATTTGCTTATTTGAAAGAATTGAAAAAGAAAGAAAAGAAATGTAAAAGTGGAGATGAAGAAAATGAAAAAGAAGTTGAATCGGATGGAGAAGATATTGATATTGATGATCTTTTTAATCAAAGAGGTGGAAGAAAAAGAAAAATTGAGGGACCAAATATGGAAGATGATGATAATGAAACTAACAAAAAAATGAGAAATGATGAATCGAGTGATAGTGAAGATGATTCAGATAATGAACCAGATCCAGAAGAATTAGCGGTATGTGTTTTTTATGATTAAAGAAATGTTAAAAATGTGTCTCGTTGACGTTTGATTAAATAGATAAATTCCACTACCAGAAGATTCATTAGAGTCCAAATTTTAGAATTCAATTATTTTCCTGGTCGGCCAGTGTTAGGAGTAGTGTCAATATGACATACACTAGAAGAACACTTATAACTATGCTTGCCCAAAGCTTTATAACAATCTTTGTTGGTTGTACATTTTGTTGCTTCTCCCAGAGCAACTCCAATAATAATAGCGAGAAGAATCCAAAACTTGATAATTCTTACAATTGAAATGAATGGAAATTTGTCATTTCGAGGCTTTTTTAAATGATTTTCGTGTGGGAGGAGACTGCTTAAATGTCTGCAAAATATTCAATTTTAATATTTATGTAGATTGAGATTCATTTATTAAATTGGTCCCCAGACCTAAGGTTTTTGGGAAATTTTCATATGAATTGGGCTCTGACATGTTTTCTGGTAATGAGTTACAAAAATTCAAAAATATAGGAAAACAATTTTCTTTTTTCGAAAGCGGGCAACACAATTCCAAATTGTTAAAGAAAAAGAAAAAATAAAAACAAATTTATGTACAAAAATCAAGTAATCCTGAAATTAATGTTTTCATCTGATTGTTTGAGAAAATTGGATTACAAGAGAAGCTAAGTATTTATGTCTAGTGTCATTTTTTTTTATATTTCAATTATAATTCATCCTCAAATCATATATTGTTGATATTTTTCGAATTCCCATTTACTTTCACAATTTGGATCAACACATTCATTTCCAAGTTCACAATCCACGTGTGCAATACTTTCATCTTGCGATAAAATAAAAGCAAAAAGATTGACAAAAATAAAGGCTAATATAGCTTTTATCATTTTTTTATCTCAAAAAAAAAGAGAAACTTTGCTTTTAATGTTCTCATTTGAAATTATGTCTAGAAATAATAAAGTCTGTGATTTAACACCATAAATAGATTTTATTGCAGGCGCTTCGACAATATTTCGAAAACAATCAAAAAGATCAAGAAGAGGAACAAGGAACTTCGAAACAACAAGAAGAAATAATTGAAGAGGAGCCGGAAAAACAAGAGGAAAAAGCTCCAGAAATTCCAAAAATCGATGAAGACATTCCAAAAATTGATGAAAAACAACCATGTGAATATGCTGCAGTTAATTTGGATGATTATGTTAGTGCGCAAGATTTGGAACTTCTTGGTTTGGAACATTTGAAAAGTGCATTGACTGGTAATTCTTTTTTTTGCATTCACAGAAGAAATCAACATTTTTTCTTCAGAGCGAGGATTGAAATGTGGTGGAAGTCTTTGTGAGAGAGCTCAACGATTATGGTCTATCAAAGGTATTGAGCCAGCTGAATGGCCAACATCAATTCTTACCCCAGAAATGAAGAAATCTCTAGCTAGCGCATGTGCTGAAAAGAATTCCAAAAAGAAGCAGAAGAAATCGAAAAAATGAAATTCATCTTCAAAATCATAAAACAGACCGGATAAATATTTAAATAAATAAAAGTTTGTCGTTTTCTTTTGTTTTTTACAAATACAATTCTTCGGGTGCTCCTTCTTTCTTGCGATACAAAACATTTTCTTTCGATTTTTGGAAATCTTCCATTGTGACACGCATACGACGTTCACGCAATGCCAATAAACCAGCTTCAGTGCACATTGCCTGAAATAGACGAGTTAGGATAATTTATCAGTGAAACTGTTGTTTTACCTTGATATCAGCACCACTCAATTCATCTTTTGCTGTAATGAATTCTTCCAAATTGACTTCTTCGCCAAGTGTCATTCGAGATGTATGAATCTGCAATTTTTCAAAATTGAAATCAATTGTATGAAGTTTTCTATGAACCTGGAAAATTCTTCTTTTTGTTTTCTCATCAGGCAATGGGAATTCAATTTTGCGATCAATACGACCAGGACGAATCAAAGCGGGATCAAGTGATTCGATACGATTTGTGGCCATCAAAACTTTGACATCTCCACGCGAATCGAAACCATCAAGTTGATTCAAAAGTTCAAGCATTGTACGTTGAATTTCACGTTCTCCACCAGAATTCGAATCGTAACGTTTAGTTCCGACAGCGTCGATTTCATCGATGAAAACGATTGACTAAAAATACTTTTTTTCTGCGAAATAGTTTTAAAAGCGATTTCTTACCGGCGCATTCTCCTCAGCAACTCTGAAAAGTTCTCTGACCATTTTTGGTCCATCTCCCAAATATTTTTGGATCAATTCTGAACCAACAATTCTCAAGAAAGTGGCCGATGTCTGATTGGCGACGGCTTTTGCCAAGAGTGTTTTTCCGGTTCCTGGGCAACCATACAAAATGACACCTTTTGGTGGACGAATTCCCATTTCTTCGTAATATTCAGGGTGAGTAAGAGGAAGTTCGACAGCCTCTTTGATTTCTTGAATTTGTTGATCGAGTCCTCCGACATCGGCATATGTTTCCTGTGGAGCTTTTTCGAGTTTCATCACCGAAACCATTGGATCGGTATCATCGGAAAGAACACCAATAACCGCATGATTTTTGTGGTTTAGTAAAACAGAACATCCTGGTTCAAGTTGTTCTTTGTCGACAAATGACATAATGTTCACATAGTGTTCGCTTCCAACATTCTGAAAAAAATTAATTCTTTCACGAAAAAAATCTTTGAACAACTTACAGTTGAGACGATCGCATGTTGATCATCAATAATTTCTTCCAAAGAACCAACAGCCATTGGTGTTCCACGCAATTCGTCGACTTTAGTTCTTTCTTCTTCTTGTCTTTCTTCTTGTGGTTTCAAACGTTCTTGATTCTGAATGAATTCTTGTTCCATCAAAAGATAATCCTTGATTCTTTCATTTTTCAACAACTTCAGACGACATCTTGCGTGTGGAGTTACACCTGGAAGTTTGCTAGCCGCATCAGGTCCTTTTGATCCCTTCTTCTTTTTCCCGATGCGAGATGGAATTGGTGCCTCATACTTCTTTTTCTCTTTTTTGTCACCGTCTCCTGCTCCACGGTCATTTCCTTTTCCACCAAAACCTCCAGACTGTTGTTGTCCCATTATTGGCTAAAAATTTCTATTTTAGATATTCAGTTCTGGAACGAAAACACTCACTACAAAACGAAAACGAAAAAATGAGAAAAATTGAAAATGGTGACAATCAAAACGCGCTCTATCGCACACGTTCAGCAGCGCGCGTTTGCCCACTTGGCACGCTGCCCAAAAATTATCGATTCTGATTTTTTGGTTCGTTCCAAATTTGTGCATCTTTTCGGTCTGAAAATGATGCAATACATGCTTCTGTTCAGCCGACAAGGCAAACTGAGACTTCAGAAATGGTACACCGCATATCCAGATAAGGTTAATTAAACGTTTTCTGTAATTATGAAATATTTATGTGAATTTCAGCAAAAGAAGAAAATTTGTCGCGAATTAATCACTCAAATTTTGTCACGCAAACCCAAAATGTGCGCATTTTTGGAGTATAAAGATTTGAAAGTTGTCTACAAACGGTGAGTTAAATTTTTATTTTATAGAATTTTTGAATTTGAGAAATAATGTTCTTATAGATATGCTTCTCTCTACTTCTGTTGTGCAATTGAACAAAACGACAACGAGCTAATCACTTTAGAAGTTATTCATCGATATGTCGAATTGCTTGACAAGTATTTTGGAAGTGTAAGTTATTTTCTACTTATCGTGTTTTATATTGAATATTTCAAAAATATGATATTCAGGTTTGCGAACTCGACATCATTTTCAATTTCGAGAAAGCCTACTTCATTTTGGACGAATTTCTTCTTGCCGGAGAAATTCAGGAAACAAGTAAAAAACAAGTTTTGAAAGCGATAGCTGCTCAAGATTTGATTCAAGAAGAAGAAACTCCACAGGGATTTTTCGAGGATCACGGATTGGGATAATTATCATAATATATCACTATTCAATAATTGGAAAATGTTTTGTTTATTTATTAATGTATCTATTTATTTTATGTAATGTGATAAGTTTTTAATCGAAAGGTCGAATTTAATTGTGAATGAAATAATGGTTGTGTACTACAAGAAAATGCATTTTTCGAAAAGCTATCATCGAATAGTTTATCGAAAAAAAACCTCGTTTTCTTTAAATATTCATTTATCCATGCCACACCTCGTTCAAAATCGTTGTTCCCTAAGGTTAAAATTGAACTCCAACTTTTTAAAGTGTGAAAACAGAATTTTCAGATTTTGTGCCTCTATACTACTCGAATTCAGACATTTTTCAAAATTGTACTCTGGCCCACAACGGATTGGCCGAGGTATGATCCATGCGCTAGATTTAAAAACACTAATTAAAGGGTTGGTGCTTTCCTGGTGAAAAAATCGACTGCAAAAAGGCGTCACAGTGTTGTTTTCAAAGTTGTGTGCAAACACACACACGAAAATTCAAAAACAAGTTGTGCGCTAGAGCGCATTTACATGCTTTATTTCGTAGGTTTTAACTCGCTTGTGTTTTTGAGGAAAAACATGGGCTGAATTGATACTAGAATTTTTTCTAAAACTGGAACTTTCCAGGAGCACCTTATTCCTATCTAAACCAAACAAGATTTCCTGGCGGAGCACCAACCCTTTAACTACCTAAAATCGCGCTAGACCTCAAAATTTTCAGGTAGATCAGAAATATTTTTCTCTAAATCTCTCACTTTTTCGTTAAATTTCATAGATTTTTAGTCCCGCCCCTAATATTGTATCAGGTCTCAAAAAATGCGGGTAATTTTTTGGTAGTAATTTAAACGCTGTGTAAAAATCTGACATTCGGAGTGACTCCGAAACCACGATTTATTATTTTTATCCATAAAATCGCTTCGAACTCATCTTTATTTTTTTAATAGTGTTAAAATTTATTCGAACTCTTATTTTTTTTTTAACTAAAAATTTTAGTGAAAAGTGAACATTTTTCAATAAATTTCACATTACGGGATTTTAATGAGCGGGCGACTAGGGGCTGTTAGCCCCCAGGCGTAACAGTCTTCTTATTATTTCAGTTGTTTTTAATCAAAAAAAGACTCGTGGCAAAATCATGAAGGCTTTCTAATTTTGCCATGGATGAAGTCATCAACTATTTTGTAAAAAAATTATTGAATCTCTTTTTTTATTTGCATAATTATACATGACCGTCTCCAAACAGAAATTTCGGTTCGGAGACATGATTTTTTCTCAATAATTTCATTTCTGGATGAAATTCTGAATGTTCTTGTTTTTTAACAATGTTAAAAATTTTCTTTCAATTTTTCTAGCTTCAAAGTTGGTTCTGGGTGGCTTACTAAGCCTGAGAGGAAGTGTCATTTAGGTCCCAACTCATCGACTTCATTTTTACATTTTTGGATTATTCCAAATCTGTTACTTTTTTCTTGACTGTATACACGAAAATAAAAATGTCAATTTTTGTCAGCTACCCGCCCAAATCGAAATTTTCATTCAGGCGGGTTTTTTTGTTAGCTACCCGAAAAAACTCGGGCCGATTTTTTTTTTGAAAAAACTCGGGCCGATTTTTTTATTTGAAAAAACTCGGGCCGATTTTTTTATTTGAAAAAACTCGGGCCGATTTTTTTATTTGAAAAAACTCGGGCCGATTTTTTATTTGAAAAAACTCGGGCCGATTTTTTTATTTGAAAAAACTCGGGCCGATTTTTTTTTTTTTTGAAAAAACTCGGGCCGATTTTTTTATTTGAAAAAACTCGGGCCGATTTTTTTATTTGAAAAAACTCGGGCCGATTTTTTTATTTGAAAAAACTCGGGCCGATTTTTTTTTTGAAAAATCTCGGGGCGATTTTTTTATTTGAAAAAACTCGGGCCGATTTTTTTATTTGAAAAAACTCGGGCCGATTTTTTTATTTGAAAAAACTCGGGCCGATTTTTTTTTTTTGAAAAAACTCGGGCCGATTTTTTTATTTGAAAAAACTCGGGCCGATTTTTTTATTTGAAAAAACTCGGGCCGATTTTTTTATTTGAAAAAACTCGGGCCGATTTTTTTATTTGAAAAACTCGGGCCGATTTTTTTGAAAAATCTCGGGGCGATTTTTTTTTTTGAAAAAACTCGGGCCGATTTTTTTATTTGAAAAAACTCGGGCCGATTTTTTTACTTGAAAAAACTCGGGGCGATTTTTTTATTTGAAAAAACTCGGGCCGATTTTTTTATTTGAAAAAACTCGGGCCGATTTTTTTATTTGAAAAAACTCGGGCCGATTTTTTATTTGAAAAAACTCGGGCCGATTTTTTTATTTGAAAAACTCGGGCCGATTTTTTTTTGAAAAATCTCGGGGCGATTTTTTTATTTGAAAAAACTCGGGCCGATTTTTTTATTTGAAAAAACTCGGGCCGATTTTTTTATTTGAAAAAACTCGGGCCGATTTTTTTATTTGAAAAAACTCGGGCCGATTTTTTTATTTGAAAAACTCGGGCCGATTTTTTTATTTGAAAAAACTCGGGCCGATTTTTTATTTGAAAAAACTCGGGCCGATTTTTTTATTTGAAAAAACTCGGGCCGATTTTTTTTTGAAAAATCTCGGGGCGATTTTTTTATTTGAAAAAACTCGGGCCGATTTTTTTATTTGAAAAAACTCGGGCCGATTTTTTTTATTTGAAAAAACTCGGGCCGATTTTTTTATTTGAAAAAACTCGGGCCGATTTTTTTATTTGAAAAAACTCGGGCCGATTTTTTTATTTGAAAAAACTCGGGCCGATTTTTTTATTTGAAAAAACTCGGGCCGATTTTTTTATTTGAAAAAACTCGGGCCGATTTTTTTATTTGAAAAAAACTCGGGCCGATTTTTTTTTGAAAAATCTCGGGGCGATTTTTTTTTTTTTGAAAAAACTCGGGCCGATTTTTTTATTTGAAAAAACTCGGGCCGATTTTTTTATTTGAAAAACTCGGGCCGATTTTTTTTTTTGAAAAAACTCGGGCCGATTTTTTTTTTGAAAAAACTCGAGCCGATTTTTTTAATAGTGTTAAAATTTATTCGAACTCTTATTTTTTTTTTGAACTAAAAAGTGAACATTTCTCAATAAATTTCACATTACGGGATTTTAATGAGCGGGCGAAATGAAAAAAATGTTTTCTTTTTTTCGAAATAGAAACGTGACACATATTTGTTATCTCAACGTGGAAATCTACACGTATACAGATAAGAACAGTATAAAAGGAGAGTCTGGGATTCATTAAAACCATCGAGTATCCAAAAATGGCTCAATCTGTCCCACCAGGAGATATCCAAACTCAACCAAATGCCAAAATCGTCTTCAATGCCCCATATGACGACAAACACACTTACCACATCAAGGTAATCAACTCGTCTGCTCGTCGTATTGGATACGGTATTAAGACAACCAACATGAAAAGATTGGGAGTTGATCCACCATGTGGAGTTTTGGACCCAAAAGAAGCTGTTCTTTTGGCCGTTTCATGTGATGCTTTCGCTTATGGACAAGAAGACACCAACAATGATCGTATCACTGTTGAATGGACCAATACTCCAGATGGTGCTGCAAAACAATTCCGTCGTGAATGGTTCCAAGGAGATGGTATGGTTCGCAGAAAGAATTTGCCAATCGAATACAATCCATAAACAATTTCTTTTCTTGTAAATAAACAGTGTTTTGAAAAATTTCTTATTTTGTTTGGGAACAAAACATTTGATTGTAGAAAGAGCTCTGGCAAAGACAAGTTTTGTTTGAGGAGTTATAATTTTTACTGTTTCTATAGAAAAAGAAGGTACGCAAAGTCCTGAAATTTTGCAATTTTCTTCATGTCTTGTTATGTTCAAAAACTAACAAAAAAGTGTAAAAAATTCCTATCGCTTCTCAGCACCACGCAAACCCTTGTTACACTTTTCTTCTCAGAGAAACACGGAAATTCAAATTTTTCAAATGTTTATTACACCCGCACGCAGGTGGTTTTCAAATTTTTTTAGGTGAAAATGAAGGAGAAAAAGAAAGCTTGATGTTGTACTGTAAATGACAATGACGAAAATGTACAGTTTAGAAGCATTTGCGGTGGACAATTGATGGGCCGGATTCGTCGTATTCTTGTTTCGAGATCCACATTTGTTGGAAGGTTGAGAGGGAAGCCAAGATTGATCCTCCGATCCAGACAGAGTATTTACGCTCTGGTGGGGCGATGATCTTGATCTTCATTGTGCTGAAAAAAGAAACAAATTAGAATAAGTTCGAAATTATTTTGAAAATTAATTAATTTACCTTGGAGCAAGAGCGGTGATTTCCTTTTGCATACGATCAGCAATTCCTGGGTACATGGTGGTACCTCCAGAAAGAACTGTGTTAGCATACAAATCCTTACGGATATCAATATCACACTTCATGATTGAGTTGTATGAAGTCTCGTGAATTCCAGCTGATTCCATACCCAAGAATGATGGCTGAAATTGATTTAGAGTTAGGAATGTTCAATTGTTTTTTTTTGAGAATTTAAATAAACTTACTTGGAAGAGGGCTTCTGGACAACGGAATCTTTCGTTTCCGACGGTGATGACTTGTCCGTCAGGAAGTTCATAAGATTTCTCAAGGGATGATGATGAAGCAGCAGTGGCCATTTCTTGTTCGAAGTCAAGGGCAACATAGCAGAGTTTTTCCTTGATATCACGGACAATTTCTCTTTCAGCGGTGGTGGTGAATGAGTAACCACGTTCGGTGAGGATCTTCATCAAGTAATCAGTCAAATCACGTCCAGCCAAATCAAGACGGAGGATAGCGTGTGGAAGAGCATAACCTTCGTAGATTGGGACAGTGTGGGTAACACCATCTCCGGAATCAAGAACAACTCCGGTGGTACGTCCGGAAGCGTAAAGCGAAAGGACGGCTTGGATGGCAACATACATGGCTGGGGTGTTGAAGGTTTCGAACATGATTTGGGTCATCTTTTCTCTGTTAGCCTTTGGGTTAAGTGGGGCTTCAGTGAGGAGAACTGGATGTTCTTCTGGAGCAACACGGAGCTCATTGTAGAAAGTGTGATGCCAGATCTTTTCCATATCATCCCAGTTGGTGACAATACCGTGTTCAATTGGGTATTTCAAGGTGAGGATACCTAAAATAATTCATAATCTTTTGTTTTCTGACCGAGAATTTCTAATTGTTTTACCTCTCTTGGATTGAGCTTCATCTCCAACATACGAGTCTTTTTGTCCCATACCAACCATGACTCCTTGATGACGTGGTCTTCCGACAATTGATGGGAAAACAGCACGTGGAGCATCGTCTCCGGCGAATCCAGCTTTGCACATACCGGATCCATTGTCAACTACAAGAGCGGCAACCTCGTCGTCACACATTTTGTTATAGTTTTTTAATTAACCTGAAAAATAGGATATTGAATAAGGATTTCAACTGGTATATAAAGAAACGAACGGTGAGGAGGAGAATGAATGATGACTAATATTTCTTATCAACCGGAAAATGAGAAATGGGCGGAGTTTGATTTTTTTTTTTTGATAAGAAAAAGAAATTATTGAAACAGTCTGAAAATATTTTCTAATATAGATCAGGATAGTGAACTTTTCCTAATGAAATCTAAAATATTTGCACTCTATAGTTGAAAATCTTAAAAATAGCAAAAAATCTCAAAGAGCAAAGAAATGAAGTTTGTTATGCTCTCGACGTTCATTTATATAGTGGGTAGTGGTTGCCAACAATTCTGCGTATTGCAATTTCTAACTACACATAAATGAGAGAGTATAAGATCCCGAGAGAGCCTCCTCCCGCCCGCCCGCCGCTCTTCTTCGTATTGCTTGGTCATAGCTCAACCCGCGCCCGCCCTCTCTTTCTCTCTCTCTCATTTTTCACACGAAAATCTTTAAGATTTTTGAATTGAAAACAAAGAGAGGATAAGTGCATGGTTGCACTGACCAATTTTTGACGGATTGGAATGAAAATATCGAAAACATTTTTGAGAAAAATATTGAAAAACACGTAAAGTAAATGGATAACTGGAAAATAGTTGTCGAAGTACTTATGTGAAACTATGTTGGGTGTTTAGAAAAAAAAGCTCGAAGCAGTCTTTTGGAAATTTTTTGTACGGTATTCATTATTTCTAATTTCTCAATACGAATAAGGAATCCATTATCTACTCAAAACAATCAGTTTATGCAAAGTGACTCAATGTTCCCTATTTTAATGCTTCTGTTCACACATGTGTGATAGATTTTCGCCATATGTGCTATTCCAAGTGGAGATTTCGTTTGTTTTATTATTATATAAAAATAATTCGAACCACTTAGGTTAGCACTTCTCAATGATATCTGATCTCTTCTTTTTCTTTTTCACTGTTGCCAGCTGTTAGAAGATGAAAAACACACACAACTTCTTGGTATTATATTATTTGTTGTGTTGAAAAATAAAAACGTGGGTTGAGGAAACGGATATGAATTTTTCACTTGCAGAAAGCAAAAAAAAACATCTGAAAAATCTGGGGGCCTTAGTATAAAAGTTCGAAATCCTGGCAGAAGATGCGTTAGAATAATTTACTTTTTGTGGCAACTCGCCAATTTTCTTGTTAGAAGCGATTATTTTCGGTATAGTAGACCGGTTTTGGTAAGAAGAGAACAAAATAATTGTTGTTTTTTTAAGTGCAGTCTGGCTAATCCAGAACATATGATTTTTTGTAAAAAAACGATCATCTTTAGGAAAAAAAGGGAAAACCAAAAACCCTCGAAAATGAAAGAAAATAGACTGCGCGACGAAAAACATGTTCGTATATTTATACCGAATTTGGGCCAACTGCCAAAAATTTGAAAATTTCGAAATATGCAAAGCATGCGTATTTCGAAATCCTGTTTTCACCCAAAACGGCTAGCTGAGTCATCATTTATTTTTCCCATTCCAAGAAGGGACCGCCCATTTTTCGCCCGTTTCAAATACGGCGACCCTATATCAAATATGACTGTATGTTTTTCCACCACATTAATGTTGCCGCCTTTCTTATTTTTATTTCCAATCTATTATTAGACTAGATGGAATGTTCTGATAAGAAGAGTTGCATTTTCACTTTTATCAAGCATTTCTATTTTCCTCCTAAAAATTGAATTTACATATATTCAAGTTTAAACTTTTTTGTCTCTCAACGCCATGAAAAACTACTGCGCAAATGTTAACAAAGTCCTTAACTTTTGAAAATAGTTAACTTACTAAATAGGAATTAGTCGCAAAGTTTGATCAAACACTGAAAAACAAACACGAACAAAAAAACAAAATGAAAATTTCGAAATTCGGCAATGATGACTCAACAGCATCAAACATGCTCTATCGCACTTCCCGCGCGGCCGCCATTTGAATGTGCGCGCGTCGCCCCGCCCACTTTCGCGTGTTTTCTATTCGTTTGCTTGCTGTCTTTTTTCTGTTTCTCTTCTCCTTTTCGGTTTCCGACATCTTTTTTATCAGTTTTTTCGCTATCAAAGATGTTCGAAACCTTATCTAGCGTTTATCTATTCTTCCGCTTTTTTGAAATCTTCTCTAAAATCAATAAATTTCTCAATTTTAGGCCATTCATCGAAATTGTTTATTTTGCTTCTGATTTCGTAATTTTATTTTCCAATTTCTATTTCTCTTTACAGTTTAATCCAAACCAATCAAATCAAAATGTGTGACGACGAGGTTGCCGCTCTTGTAGTTGACAATGGATCCGGTATGTGCAAAGCTGGATTCGCCGGAGACGATGCTCCACGTGCTGTTTTCCCATCAATTGTCGGAAGACCACGTCATCAAGGAGTCATGGTTGGTATGGGACAAAAAGACTCGTATGTTGGAGATGAAGCTCAATCCAAGAGAGGTATCCTCACCTTGAAATACCCAATCGAACACGGTATTGTTACTAACTGGGATGACATGGAGAAAATCTGGCATCACACTTTTTACAATGAGCTCCGTGTTGCTCCAGAAGAACATCCAGTTCTCCTCACTGAAGCTCCACTTAACCCAAAGGCTAACAGAGAAAAGATGACCCAAATCATGTTCGAAACCTTCAACACCCCAGCCATGTATGTTGCCATCCAAGCTGTTCTCTCCCTTTATGCTTCAGGACGTACCACTGGTATCGTTCTTGATTCCGGAGATGGTGTTACTCATACCGTTCCAATCTATGAAGGATATGCCCTTCCACATGCTATTCTCCGTCTTGATTTGGCTGGACGTGATCTCACCGACTACTTGATGAAGATTCTTACCGAACGCGGTTACTCATTCACTACTACTGCTGAACGTGAAATCGTTCGTGATATCAAGGAGAAATTGTGCTATGTTGCCCTTGACTTCGAACAAGAAATGGCCACTGCTGCTTCATCATCATCCCTTGAGAAATCTTATGAACTTCCTGACGGACAAGTCATCACCGTCGGAAACGAAAGATTCCGTTGTCCAGAAGCCCTCTTCCAAGTAAGTTCATTTAAAATTTTGAAACACAATTGAACATTCCTAAATCTAAATCAATTTCAGCCATCATTCTTGGGTATGGAATCAGCTGGAATTCACGAGACTTCATACAACTCAATCATGAAGTGTGATATTGATATCCGTAAGGATTTGTATGCTAACACAGTTCTTTCTGGAGGTACCACCATGTACCCAGGAATTGCTGATCGTATGCAAAAGGAAATCACCGCTCTTGCTCCAAGGTAAATTAATTAATTTTCAAAATAATTTCGAACTTATTCTAATTTGTTTCTTTTTTCAGCACAATGAAGATCAAGATCATCGCCCCACCAGAGCGTAAATACTCTGTCTGGATCGGAGGATCAATCTTGGCTTCCCTCTCAACCTTCCAACAAATGTGGATCTCGAAACAAGAATACGACGAATCCGGCCCATCAATTGTCCACCGCAAATGCTTCTAAACGCGCTGTTTTATCATTTCTTATTTTTATGTATTATTAAATGGAACATTTGGAAACGTCATTTGCCTTACGGATTTTCACAGCCCGATTTTTATTTATAAATGTGCTTTTGCATAATAAATATTTTTAAAAATTAAACCATTGTGAATTGTTTTGTATCCGGATATTTTCGTCACTTGTTCAAGTTGCATATCTAATTTCTCATTCTTGTTGACGGTTCATTGATTGCGCGATATCGCGAATGCGCAAATTGTGAATAGGAGGATAAATGTATCAACCTTGAATAATTTCAATATTTCCGACATTGCGCAATATTTTCGGAGATTGTAAATAATATCGAAAATATATAAGACGATGATTTGTCAATCCGATTATCCACAGAATATTTATGGATTAGAGGAAAATAAAGAGAGAACTTAGAATTGGGAATTAATCTCAACAATCATCAAGAAACAATTTTCTTGGAACGCGGTCTGAATATTTGACTACTTTCGAGTTATTACCACTTGTGTGAGCAAATAAAGTAGAGCATTACGTATTTATGATTTCGGGAGGAAAAAACGAGGAATGATCATTGAGACTGTATGTGTGGCCTTGTGAAAATTGGAAGAACAAAAAATGAGGGATTCGTTATCGAGACAAAATTGATTGATGATCGTTTTAGGGTGACATTTCCGGTAGATTTCAAAATTTCAGTAGACTCAAGGGGTTTTGATAATCTAGAAATGACATTTAAACTCATACATAAAATGGGTCCCCTGAATCGGGGTGAGGGGCTTAACTTTTTTCAAAAATCTGAAGGGAAGGGTGCCTAACTTGACCAATTTTCTGCTGATAATTTACCAAAATTCGCTCAAAAATGTGAGGCAGATGTTTAACTTTGGAAAATTTTCAAGGAGTGACCCTAACTTTAACAACTGACTCGGGGGACCTATTTTATGTATGTTTAAACTCCAAGGACCTTGAGAAACTCACAAACTTTACCTTTGCGACGAAGAATAATATAGATATTATCTATTTGAAAACATCATTTTTTCTCAAAAAAAAAGATGAGAAATGACAAAATTTATTAAAATTTGCGTGAAATTATTTTACTTGGCTTCTTTCCTGAAAATTGGCATTTCTCAATCCGTGAAAAATCTCTTGTCTACCTTTTAAATAATCAGGTCAGTTAAAATTGCTTCCAAATATTTTTATTCTGACTTGCGACTGTTTTGAATCGAACTTTTTTCCACCACGATGACCTTTTTTTCTGAATTTAATTGAATATCAGATAATTTTATTCTGAAAAATCTGATTCTGAAGAAGCATAATAAGATGTATACAACTTCATATATGAAGTTATTTGTCTTCCAGTGTTCTAATGTTTTTTCTTATTTCATAACATGAACGATTTCTAATTTTTGATAGCTCTCAGAAGTCCCCAGATATCTAAAAATTCACAAAAATGTATATTCGAAAACAGTTTTCGTCAACTCTTTTCATCATCAATAAATCTCTTCCAAACACGAAACACAATTGAATTTTCAAACAAAGTAACTGGTCACTCGACTCTCTTCATACATATTTTCCAATTCAATCTCGTTTCTTTTTCTCTCACAAAGTCTCTATGTCATTTTTCTAACTTTGGTCATTTTTCTCCATTGATCCTTTTTCTCTTCTCGTCAGTTGTTTTTTCATACATGTCCGCCTGTCCCAGCGAACAACATAAGGGCTCTTCTACTCTCATGCGCGGTTATTCGAAAATGTGACTGGAAGTACCCTCCTCTTCGTTTTCTCCCTCTTTTTCTCTGTCCGTTGTCCACTAGGTGGTTTTTTTGGCGCGCGCCACTTTTTCTTTGTTTGAAAAAGGAGCGTTTTTTGGAGGTTATACGAGTTTTGTAGATATTTTATTGTTTTGGATCGCACTCTTTCAAAGGGGGCGAAATTTCCTTATCTTGTCATTTAGAACTTTCCGAGTTTTTTAGTCGAAATTTCGTAACTTGTCACTTTCCAATTATGCACATCCTTTTCGTCTTTTCTTATTTCGAAATTATTGAAAACAAAAAATAATATGAGTCATCTCATCAATCCTTTTGTTTTTGTTCCGATCGCCGACCGCTTCTCTCTATTTTCGAACCAACAAAAATATGATTCATTTTTTTTTTTTGAAAAAAAAAGCATTGTTTATATTTTTGCGGAGAAAAATGTTATTTTTCCCTTGAAAAATCTGAAAATTGTTGGCTGAAATGGGGGACCATTGGAAAATGTGATGTGACTATAAACAAACAATAGTTGTATAGTTAATTGGTGTACTTGTTATTTGCGTTTTGAATATTTGAGTAGATATCTTGGGATACAAAGAAACAACTATTCTAGCTACTTTTTATGACCGGTTGGATTTCTGGTTTAAATACAAATATAGTAAAAGTAAAAATATTTGACTAACAATATTTCGATTCGACGGTCAAATGGATTATTTACATAATCTGTCACTACTCTTCTCTTCGAAATAACATTTACTTTTTATCGTGACTTTTTTGTGACTCTTGTAAAACGTTTTTTCTTCGCTTTCTCGTGCCCTTGCTTCTTTTTTTCATGACTCATTTTCCAGGAAAATCACAAAATAAATATCAAACATATGGGTGTGTATTTGTTGTGTGGTTTGATTTGTGGTCAAAATGAGCATACGCTATTTTGGGGGTTAGAACATGTTTGAAATTTGAAATGTGATGTTTATGGGCTGAGGGCTCTGTGATATCCTATAAATCAATCTTGTGAAGTCAGTTAATCAGAATCGTATAGTGAAAACTTTTGATTCGGTCATCTTGGATGTTTTAACTGAATTTCAGTTGACATATTTCTAGGTAGGAATTCAAAGTTTAAATACTTTCTCCGAAAAATAAGACATTCACAATCAGATGAATTATATTAATCAGACCTAACTTTTCGAGATATCACATTCGGAGATCATTTTTTATGGGCCACCTAAAAGGAATCGAACTGTTTTCGGTTTTTGGAGAAATGAAAGTCCACACCGAAATTTTTCAAAATATCGTTTTTTGAATTTTTAACAAGCTTTCAACAGCATTAAATAAATTTGAATATATGGGACCGGATTCATAAAAATTGTACAGAAAAATTTATTGAGAATGTTTTTAGTTCACAATCAGCACTTGTATGAATTCTGTCCCTGATTTAGAAAAGAACGAATCCCTGCAATCACAGGTGCGGGATATTTTGTGATTCTGTCTGAATTTCTTCTCAGAACCTTTTTTTGAATGCGAGCTTAATTTGTGTTGCCTTACCCATAATAAAAGCTTTGAATGAAGCTTGGATCACTTCTGGTCTGATTGTTTTATTATCACGTACAGATCTAGATTATTTTTGAAATTGCTCAAGTTCAGAATGATTTTCAATCTTTTGATCTAAACACCATAGTTTTCTCTGTTCGTTGATCATTTTCGATTTTGTAACAACATCAATCAATATATTTATGCACACATATAAAAAAACGAAATAAAAAATTTGGTTTCTTTTGAAAAGAACACAGCATCGTCGATTTTTGTGTGTTCCCCCGTTTTCTTTTCTTAAAACCACCCACTGTTTCAAGTGAGCTTTTGAATCTGCTATCTTATCTTCTTCGTTTTTTTTTATTTCTTTTTCCAACAGCTTTATTTTTCTTTCAAATAATACACAATAAAGAAAAGCCTACCCACGCAACGGACGGATTGATCAACTAATTTGCCGATCCCACAAATATTTGTTGTTGTGTAAAATTAGAGGACACGCCCTTTAAGAAAGTGGAGCTGAAAATTGAAATGGTTTCATATCGGGATTTTAGAGATCCTCAGATGAGCTTCTTGATCTTCTCTCTCTACTATTTTGCCATTTGAATTTGAGATGAGTTTGTTTATTATTTTTTTTTAGTTTAGGTTTCATAGCAGTTGCTAGAAATTGTCAGAAAGCTGATAACTATACTGAAATCTTCACTGATACTAGGAAACGAGCAGAATTATGAGTTTCTGATGAGTTATTAAACTTGCAAGTGAAAAAAGCTGGAAGCTGTTTTCTGGAAGTTACCTTTTGGTTGTTACCGATCGCTTCACGTTTCGGGTGACTAGCCCAAGGCACTTCAAGCGAGCTTGGGGCAAGTCGCCCGAGTTTGTAGCGACTTGCCTTGTTCTCGCCCATAGCTTCGATTTTTGAGTCGAGAATCAGGAAACTCATCGCCAAGAATTCGTCTTTTCTTTATACCAGGTCGAAAAACATACCTCGGCCAATCTGTTGTGGGCCACAGTACAATTTTGAAAAATGTCTGAATTTGACTATTTTAGAGGCTCAAAAACTGAAAATTTTTTACAATTTAAAAAGTTAGAATTTAATTTTGACCTTAGGGAACCACGATTTTGAACGAGGTGTGTCGAAAAATGAGAACCGTAACAATTGTGTATTTGAGGGATATTTTGAAACTCTTCAAAATTTATGTTGGTTTCTTTGTTGGTAGGAAAAAAGACGATCTTAGGTTTTCCAGAAGCATCAGAAAATAGGAAAAATTCTGTAAATCGGAAAACTTTCTACCATGAAGGAAGGAAACCAATCTAAATTTTGAATAGTTTCAAAATATCCTCCAAATACACTATTGTTCCCGTTCTCATTTTCTTTTTCTCTTTTTTTCGGCCTAAAAATACCTTGGTATAGAGAAAAAGACGAATTCTTGGAATTGGCCACGCTAATGCAAACAATAGCGCGCCGTCGGACATTTCCAAGAATTACATCAATCCACAAACACAGAAGCACAGTTCTTTTCCTTTTCTCTCTTTCTAAAATTTTTGTCTGATTTTCTCTGTGCGCAAATGTTTCGTTTTCGAAACGTGGATGGCAAAAAAGATGAAGCAATAAGTATGTACTAATCAGTCGAGAGCTTAACAAATAGTCAACATTGAGACTTATTTGATTTGTGCGCGTCTTCTTCTTTCTTTTTGCATTTTGCAATTTTTGTGATTACGCAAACCAAGAGATTGAGTGAGAGTGTACTTCAGAAAATTTATGAAGGATTTTGAATGAATGAATCCGGTTGGGTTGGAAGTCTTAAATTTAGATAACAAGCTCCTAGTTCTCCGAAAAATGGGTTTTTGACCACTGACCACAAAATTAATTGAACACCGATTAATTAAAAGCAAAAAACCACAAATCCCCATTTTTTCTCCTTTTCTTCCTCCCCCTCCTTTCGTTCCCCCAATCAACGAAAAAAATCATTCCTTGTTACACAAAAATTTTGAACTGGCTCGCGCGAACACATCAAATAAAAATCTGTAATGACCAACATCTGGCTATTTTCCAAGAAATTCATCGCGTTTCTCTTTTGAATTTTTTTTTTGAAAACGAGAGGACGAAAGAAAGGTGCACTTTTTGAATGGCAGAAAATATTTTTATGGCTGGCGGGAACGATGTGAAAAAAGAGACAGATTCGAGAAACATTTTGTTTTTGATCTACCAGCCAAAAAGTGCGATTCGCCATTTTTATTTTTCAATTTTTTCATCATCATCGATTTTTTGTCAGTTCAGGTTGATGATTGAAAACAAAACAAGAAAGTATTGTTCTTTAGTTCTCCCTCTTCTAAATATTTATTGTTACACTTGGAATCATAAACCAATATCTTTTTTGCTCTTTTTCTCTTATCCGCCCTCCTTCTTGTTTTGTTCCCGCCCGTTGATTCTAGGAATCCTTGTCTTTTCTCTCTTCCCTCCTCCGCCGCCTCATTTCTTTTTTACACTGTGTATTTGGTCCCCGAACCCCGCCCATTTTCTTGCTGCTCCCACAACATTTACACACTTTTGCCGTTGTCTTTGCTTTGCCTATTTCTTTTTTGTTCAATTCGATTCATTTCGTGTCAATTTTTGATTTGTTATATATTATTATCAAATACATATTCATAATATTTTCAGGTTAAACTCTTCTTGAAAAACAATCAGCAGAAATGTGTGACGACGAGGTTGCCGCTCTTGTAGTTGACAATGGATCCGGTATGTGCAAAGCTGGATTCGCCGGAGACGATGCTCCACGTGCTGTTTTCCCATCAATTGTCGGAAGACCACGTCATCAAGGAGTCATGGTTGGTATGGGACAAAAAGACTCGTATGTTGGAGATGAAGCCCAATCCAAGAGAGGTAAAACAATTAGAAATTCTCGGTCAGAAAACAAAAGATTATGAATTATTTTAGGTATCCTCACCTTGAAATACCCAATTGAACACGGTATCGTCACCAACTGGGATGATATGGAAAAGATCTGGCATCACACTTTCTACAATGAGCTCCGTGTTGCTCCAGAAGAACATCCAGTTCTCCTCACTGAAGCTCCACTTAACCCAAAGGCTAACAGAGAAAAGATGACCCAAATCATGTTCGAAACCTTCAACACCCCAGCCATGTATGTTGCCATCCAAGCCGTCCTTTCGCTTTACGCTTCCGGACGTACCACCGGTGTTGTTCTCGATTCCGGAGATGGTGTTACCCACACTGTCCCAATCTACGAAGGTTATGCTCTTCCACACGCTATCCTCCGTCTTGATTTGGCTGGACGTGATTTGACTGATTACTTGATGAAGATCCTCACCGAACGTGGTTACTCATTCACCACCACCGCTGAAAGAGAAATTGTCCGTGATATCAAGGAGAAATTATGCTATGTTGCCCTTGACTTCGAACAAGAAATGGCCACTGCTGCTTCATCATCATCCCTTGAGAAATCCTATGAACTTCCTGACGGACAAGTCATCACCGTCGGAAACGAAAGATTCCGTTGTCCAGAAGCCCTCTTCCAAGTAAGTTTATTTAAATTCGTAAAACACAATTGAACATTCCTAACTCTAAATCAATTTCAGCCATCATTCTTGGGTATGGAATCAGCTGGAATTCACGAGACTTCATACAACTCAATCATGAAGTGTGATATTGATATCCGTAAGGATTTGTATGCCAACACAGTTCTTTCTGGAGGTACCACCATGTACCCAGGAATTGCTGATCGTATGCAAAAAGAAATCACCGCTCTTGCTCCAAGGTAAATTAATTTTCAAAATATAATTTCAAACTTATTCTAATTTGTTTCTTTTTTCAGCACAATGAAGATCAAGATCATCGCCCCACCAGAGCGTAAATACTCTGTCTGGATCGGAGGATCAATCTTGGCTTCCCTCTCAACCTTCCAACAAATGTGGATCTCGAAACAAGAATACGACGAATCCGGCCCATCAATTGTCCACCGCAAATGCTTCTAAACTGTATACTTTTACCATCTTCATCTACAGTACTTTCTCTCTATCGTACTATTTTCTTTTTCATTTCTTTTTTATAAATATTTTTTGTCACCATCATCAAAAAAGATTATCCGATCCTGCCACACCAAAATCCCTTTCCAAACCCCCCACCCACTCTTTTTTTGTTTTGTGCATATTTTGTTCAAAATTAATAAACTTCTGGGCTTTTTGAGTATCAGATTTATGAAGAAGAAAAAATGACACGTAGAAATTCTAAAAAAAAAACTATTTACAGCAAAAAGATCAGAATTTAACCCATATTTTGTTGTCGAATTTTATGCATTGTATAATTTGAGTAGTGAATTATAATTGGTCCAACATGTCTTCGCCACATTTCATTTCCTTTTTTTTTACTCATAAAAATAGGAACCTCTTGAAACTGGTTATCTTCTTTATAGATCTCCTTCAATTTTTTGATCTGAAATTTGAAATTTTTTTAGAAAAAATAGGAATTCAGAAAGAAAAAAAAGTGTCACTTGTTCGATTTGTTCGTCCGTACTTATACATCTGACCATCAAAGTTTGAAACAAATAATAAATGTGTGAGGTGATTCTGAAAGATAACATTTTTTGAAGAAAATCGGCACGTCATAACTATATTTTGGGCAATTGTAAACCCTAGGATATTTGGAGTAATCATCTCTTGAAGTTTACCAAAGTTACAAATACGTTTATTTAGTTTTTAGCTCTAGAAACAGACTACAGTAATCTCTCCATATCACAATTTTTCCAAAGCTCAAAAATTATCCGATTTCGGTACAGAAACTAACTTTGATTTTTTGATTTTTTCCGAATGTTCTAAAAATAAATCAATATCGTTGCATTTTGTATGTAAATGTTTGCTACAAGCAAAGATTTTTGTTTTAACATCTTCTCTGTCGATTTTTGAGAACACTTCTAGCCAAATCCTGAAAAAAATCATTTTTCAAATTTTTTTCTGTCGAAAAATAAATACCTCTGATGTTTTTTAGTGTCTTCAGTTGCACACATCGCTACAAATATTCGTTCTCTTTCAACAATCAAATGTTCATTTTTCCATTTTTCAAATAAAAATTCAAAATCTTCGTCGGTTCCTTCACGAACTATTGTTGTATATACAAATGGTCGAAGATAAAATGGAATTCTGAAAAACAAAAATCTAAAATGTCAATATTAAAAAGTAAATAAATTACTGATTGCAATCGATGTCACTGAGAATTTGATCAGTTTCTGAGCAATTTTTCTGGAGTTCGTCGAATTTTTCACGTGACATTCTGAGACAAGGTTCATAGCCAAGTTGACAAGATCGATAAATTATAAGTTCTCGAAATCGGCTGAAAAATTTGAAGTTTAAAATTTGATTGTTGAGATGAGCTATGATGTGGTGAGTTTTCAAATAAAGAAAAGTTTGTTTCCAAATAATATCTTCCAAAATGTTCCAAATTTGTGAGTTCTAAATTTTTCAAGAAAAAATGTTACAACCCGAATTTCAAGCTTTTTTGTTGATTTTTTTAAGTACAACAAATGTTTTTTTCTGAAATTCCGAAAATCTCTGTTTTCCACGTCACAACTCGAATTAAAACTTCTCCCTCTTCCAAACTCACAAATCATCATAATTTTCATCATATTTTTTATCAAATCCATCATTTTGAATTCTATCAAATGCCGGTGTTATCAATGTCAAAACATATTCCTAAAAAAATAAATTTACCAACAACAATCCTTTTAAAAATTCTTTTCTTACTCGAAAAATATCATAATCTTCATGTAAATACATTCGCATAAGGAAAAAGTCCAAATAAGCCGAAAAGGTGTACAATGGTCGGAATTGGGTCTGTAATTTTCTGATTTGATTATTTTTCACATGACTTCTGGTATTTAGTTACACTTTATATATATCTTATCATTTCCCAATTCATTTATTTTTCTTTGTTTTATTGGTTGATTATTTTTTGTTTTCTCTGAAAAATGTCACGAAAACTAATATTATTTTTATTTCTGTTTGGATTTGTTCAATCGAATTCTCTCCTATCGAGATATTTTCAAGAACAGGATGGGGATCCAATTCAACCAGCTGATCCTTTAGAAGATTCAAGAGTTTCAGATGCCGATGTCGGAATGAAATCAGTTGGTTTTTGCAACAATAAAAATTTTTTTGAAGAAAGGTAAACATTTTTCAGGAACGATTTATTGGAACTTTTGGAAATCGTCCGATTGAAACACGACAGGAAAATACTTTTATTGATCAAGATGGGTTAGTTTTTTAAACTTTTGGGGGAACAACTTCTGGATCAAGGAAATTTAAATTTGATTTTTTCCAAATTTATAATTTGAATTGAAGATTGTTTAGCTATTCAAATTTCGATTATCAAAAATTGGAACTTTTTTTTAATTTCAGTGTTCCTGTTCCAATGCTTCCTTATGAAAGCGATGTTTCAAAATTAAATCATAAATTATCATTGCGTGATAGATTTATGTATCGTTCTCGATCTCTTGGACCAAATTAATTAATTAACCAACCAACCTCTTTTGTTAAATACATTGTAATATTAAAAGCAATAAAATAATCATTTTGTCCATTCTCAGCCATCGCAAAACTATCATCGATTAATCGACTTCGCGAATTAATTGGTATTTTTGTGTGATCCAATGATAATTGTTGTGTAATTTCTGAATATATTTCATCGCTATAATTCAATCGCATATATGTTAATTGATGTGGATCAACAACAACTTGACCAGTGTTATTGAATAATATTTCATTTTTATCAACAATCCAGACTACTTTGTGTTTTTGAGTTATTGGATCATCGTGGAAAATTGGAATTATCCATGTGAAATTTTCGCGATCACTTCGTATTCTTGGATTGTGCTGGAATTTAATTCGAGTCAGTTTCCACCAAATTTTAGGAACATGTAAAATTTCCAACATTTTTCAAAAATGAACTATTCTGTATAAATTTTCTTACATTATATCTCTGCTGATTCAAAACCAAATGACTCGAGTTTTCTCGTCTCACATGAACCACCGGAAATGATGGCTGACGAAGCCAAGTATCCATAACATCATTCAATGAAAAAACTTGACCACTCAAATGACCACCGGATGATGAACTATGAACACTGAAAAATATTATTCAATTTTAATCCTGAAAGTTGTAATTCGTACTGTGTCAATTCATCGAATAAATCCATATGATCAGCATTCGAATATCGATGTTTGTCTAAAAATCGATGAAGTCCTTCTTGAAATACATCCTCTTCAACTAATCTTTCAATCATTCGAATTATAATCGCAGCTTTTTTATAAACAATAATTCGACTGTTTGAATCCAAAAAACCGTTTGAATCATTTCTTTCGTGAGAAACTGCGATTGAATTCAATTTTTGATCTTGTCGAAGTGAAAGACACATATATTCTGGAGACATTTCAGACTGAAAATGTATCATTAATTCAGGAAAAAAATTTTGGAAAAATAGAAAAATGTTACATATTGAGTTGTTGTATTTGCCAAAAAATCAATAGCTTTGACACCAATCATAGTCGCAAATCCTTCGTTTAACCATAAATTATTCCACCATTTCATTGTCACCAAATTACCAAACCACTGAAAGATTTCAGGATTTTTAAAGTGTTCTATTATTTTGAAATTTGAAAAGAACTATAGGATTGATCTACACTATTCTAACTATTCGGAAAAACAACACTGTCAAAAATTGTCACGTTATAACACAATTAACTCCGTTTCCTCACAACGATAAAATTCAATTTTTCACCTGATGTGCAACTTCGTGCGCAATAACTTCTTGTGTCTGATGTTTTTGCAAAATCGGAAATTTTTTCTCCATAAAAAGTGCTTCCGCTTGCCTGACTGTTATCAATCCCCAATTTTCCATTGCCGCAACTTCGAGATTTGGAAGAACAAAAATATCTGGAAAAAAAAATGAAAATAGTCCTTGAAACATTCAATAGATCAACATTATCAATTATCTCTTTTTTATCATAATTTTCCAGTTTTGTTTTTTTTCTTTCTTTCACCTCCCACAAAGCCTTCCCTCCCTCTTTTTTATTCTTTATGTATTTTTTATTGTTTTTATTTATAATTTTCTTAAAAGCAAATGCTTCTCAAATTCAAATTCGAACTCTTACTGAACTATGGGAAAATCGTCGAGAAGCTCAACCGAGCCATCTTTTTCCAACAAGAAATTCCAAAATCTACCCGGAATTTGCTGAAATTCCAAGAGGACAATCTTATTTCCACTTAACTTCTCAAAATCTCGCTGAAAAATTGACTGAAATTCAAGGTGGACGAGAATGGTTGGTTCACTCAGTTTGCTCATATCAGTGAGTTTCAAATCATTTTGAAAAAAAGAATTTGATTTCTTTTTCAGTCATCTAAACTCCACATTTTTTGTGTTGAATAAGATTCGAGGATCAGGATTTTCTGAAGTTTTAATTGATGCGAACATGACTGAAATTGAGAATAAAGTGAATGCAATGACTGCGAAACGAGTGAAAATTAATTATATTTGTGTCGGAGCAAATGAAAATACATACAGGTACGGTAACTAGTAAAATCAGTAGAATTTGGAATCGGAATTTTTGGAACTCCCGTGTTTTTGACTGACTGTGAGTCAAATTTTTGTATTTCTGAAATTATTTCTCTGATAATTATATTTTTAACGTGAACTTCCACGTGATATAAAAATCTATATTTCTCATTTCTTATTCTGCTTCCAGCGCAGTTTGGCACCATTCAGCTGATTTTGTAAATCACTACATTGTGGAATCTGGCCCAATCACAGAAATCGTCGCCAGAAATGATCTTCAAACATTTCGCGGATATTATTGTGATTGTTTTCAAACCTATCAAACACAAAATCTCACAAATAAAGCAATAATAATTTGGAGAAAAGGATTTGGAAGAAAATCGAAGATCTCGTATGGAACAAATCTCGAAAAAATGTTGAATGAGAGTCAGATTTGGGAAGGAGATCATTTGAAAGTTGTGCAGTTTTCGAATTTGCCGCCGAAAAGGTTAGTTAGTTTTCGAAAATATTTGAATCGGACCAGACTTTGGCAACGGTTCAAACAATAGGTATAATTCAAAATGCTTTTCAAAAAAAAAATCATTACAAAAAATAACCCAACTCTGTTTTTATTCTAGACCTGGTCTTTCAAATTACTCAAAATGGCTTCTCTGGCAAGGTGAAGATTTTAAATGGTCATCAACTTCAAATATTCCAAAAGTAATTTCAACTAATAATTCTTGGCCAGGCTTAGACAGTGTTGTTGAATCACACATCAGAGAATTCAACATTCCATCAATTTCAATTAGTATTTTTCGAGATAATTTAGAAGAGTATACGGTAGCTTATGGTTATGCAGATATTTTGAAAAATATTACTGTAAGTTTTTGCATCTCATTGTGATCTTACAAAATAAATAATACCTTTTTTCAAGACTAAACCGGAATTTCGATATCGAATTGCTTCTGTTTCAAAAATGATTACTGCAATGGGAATGGGAGAATTATTAACAGAATATTCTATCAATTTGATGTCTCCGGTTTTTGGAGAATTCGGAATTCTTAGAGAACTTTGTCATTCAGAATGTCACCATGTTTTGAAAAATTTGAAGATTATTCATCTCCTCGAGCATTCTTCTGGAGCTTGGCCACACACAAAAAAATACGAGTTCGAAAAAATGGAACAAAATCAAACGGAATTTCTAAGAACTGTTTTAGCCGAACAAATTCCATTGCAATATCCAGGAATATCACATATTTATTCGAATATCGGATATATTTTATTAGGAAGAATTATTGAAAAAGTATCCGGAATTGAATATGAAGAATATATTCGAAGAAAAATATTTGAACCATTAGGAATAAATGGGACAATTGGCAAAGAATTTGATGATCAAGAAGAAGTTGTTTATTATTCACATGATAATGCAAATGCATATACATCATGGAATACAACTCGATTAAATTCAGCAGCAGGTTGGGCAATGACAGCAAAAAATGTAAGTTTAATAGAAAAGAGGATAAGAAGTTAAGACTTATTCACGGAACTTCCGAACTGTAGAATTATGGAAATATGAAAATGAGATATAAACTGTATGAATATCAAAATTCAGGTAGCTAAATTGTTTAATCACTTGGAACAAAATAAACTTCGAAAATATCGTTGGATAATAACACCATCTGCTGTTCGATGGACTTATGGAAGAGGAATACAATTAGGTTTTGATGGATCAATTTATCATATTGGATCTCTTGCTGGAACTGAGGCTATTGGTTTCAGTTATCACAATGTGCAAGTGGCTATTTTGACAAATTTACGTGGGAAAAATCAAAATGAACAAACGGGTTGGATGGAAAAATTGTGTAGAAGTATTGCGAAAGGAGCTAAATTATAAACAAAGAAATAAACATATTTTTGAGTTGTTGTTTGCGTTTTTGAGACGATAGATAATCTAATTAAACCAGATTTCCAAAATAAAAATTCACTAGAATTATATGATTAGAAGTAGACCTAACAAAAACTTTCTCGAAAAACAACTGCAAAACCCGAAAAACCCCAACTCACCCAGTTTATCGAGAGGATAAGACACATTGAAATATTTTTCGAAAAAAATCCAAAAGCGGTTCTACAACTGAAATTGCTAATTTGGCATTCTCGATTTTCTCTGGATCACAATAGACACGTGTCTGAAAATAAAATAAACCTGTCTTTTGTTCGAGTTACATTAACCCACCCTAATTCCATTTTTTGTTACTTTTTCCAAATATGGATAATCAGAAATTACAAAAGCTAACAAATAAGTTGACATAAATGGTGTTGTTTTGAAAGATGTTGTAGTCCAATTCGAATCATTTGATATTTTATTTTCCATCATATTTCCAACCGCATGAGTTCCGATTGGATGAATTAAAGTCACAGCAAATTGTGCTTTTGCACTTGGAATATCAATGCACGGAAGAACGGTTCGAGCTTCGGTCATTTGAAGATGTGTTGCTAGAATGTATCTGTAAGAAATAAAGGTTTAGATATCGACAATCTTCCCTCTCCCAAATAAATTACTTTTGTCCATTTGCGTATGGAATTTGAAATAACCCGTATTTATTCTTTTCCTCGAATTTTCCGCTATAATTAATCTTCAAACTGTAATTCCTCTCATTTTCCATTTCAAAATCCAAAAAAATATTGAAAATATCAAAATCATCTCCATAAGTCATATTATTCACAATAATTTCTTCACCATTTGGTTTGATAAGAAAACATTCTTCAATTGATATATTTTTTGAGTGTAGAATAATTCTTGATCCTCCACCAGATTCGAAATTTATTCGAACACTTCCATCAAATGTGTTTTCTTGTTGATCAAAACTCAGATTTTTATTCCATGCAAAATATAATTTGAGTCGAAGATCGTATAAAAATGGTTTGTGATTCATTGGAATTTGATCAGGATGCCATTTTGATTCGAGATTTTCATAAATCGAAGTTTCGACATGTTTCACAATAATCAGCAAATAAATAAAACCAACAATGAACATCGAGCAAAGAAATGTCAAAATGAGAATAACGATTGCGGCCGAAAATGGACGCCGCGGCGAAAAACGAGAAGATGAAGAAGCAGCCGAGGATGAATACATTATTCGATGAAGAAAAAGGAGGAGATAAAAGTTTGCAACATTAATTATTTCAAACGAGAATTTTTTGAAGAAGATGAAGATGAAAAGAATATTTTTGTGGTTTGATGAGAATTCTGCAAAAATAATAAGATCATTGACCTTTTTTGGATGGTCCCTTTTTTATTTTTCTTGCGAATTTTGATGAAAAAATAAACACAAAAGAATTAGTTCTCATAATTATTTAACTAATTAACATATTTAAATGATAAATATAAATAATTTCAGAGGGAGGAAGAAGAGGAAAAAATGAAATTTCTCATTCTAATTTCTCAATTTGTATTTGTTATTTACTCTTGTGATGTTCCAATTGGTAAGATAATTTTGAATTGAACTGACTTTTAAAAGCTTTTTCTGGGTAGGGTATTACACGCACTAGGTAAACACTCTCATAAATTAAAATCTTAAAATTGACGTGACAGCGTCAATTTTAAAACTACCAGTCTGTGGGTTTACTGTGGCTCAAAATGAATAATTTATGACCCGAAAACTGTACGGATTACTGTAGATTAGATTTAGAACTGCAAAAAAATGAACCCCAAGGGAAAAAATAAACCTCCATTTGTAAATCTTAAAAATTGAGATCGAATTACCGTACCCAAGTTCAGAAATTCCAAAATACTGAAAATTTCAGATTGTGGCTGCTCTGCAATCACCGCAATCACCAAAGAAAAGTTGTTAGCCACCGCATCAAGCACTCAAATGCAGAAAAAATTTACCAATTCGACAGTTTTTCAACCTGCTTCTTATAAAGTTACTGGAAGTTGTAAAAATTCAACAATAACTTTTAATTGTGGAGATTTAACAAAATCTGGAATCTCTGAATTATACTGGATTTATGGAGATAACTCTTATTATTATGTGAGATCAGACATATTCTGTTTTGGCTGAAAATTATAATATTTTCAGGGACAACTAAACCTATATCAACCAACTTTCAAAACAAACAATTTGATTTGTAATACAAGTGTCAGCGAAAAATGGATGTATGCAGAGAATAAAAATGTATACACGGTACTTTGTGCAACTATTTGAGTTTGAAAAATTGAATGAATAAACTTTGAGTTTTCTCGAAAATGAAAAGGTTTAGCGAAACTAAAAGGTTCAAAAACAAAGATGAATCTGTGGCTCCGAAAAAGAAAAATGATCTGTCAAAAAATAAGTCCGAGCATTTTTCAATTTTCCAGTTTTTAACTGATGTTTCTCAACTTGATGTATATTTTTAAAGAACACCCACAAAGCTTCTATCTTAAAATAACTTTAATTTTGAATTATCAGAAAGTATAAATTAATAACTGAAAGAAGTGAAGAAAAAGCCTGAAGTTTTCAGGATACTGTAAATACTCGAAAAAAAATTACGGCAAAAAAAACAAAAATAAATTCCCCTCTGCAAAAAATTAACAAAAACGACAGGTTATCTCGCTTCAGAATAATAATGAAAAGTGTTGCAAAACTGAATTAAGTGGTTCGTTTTTTTTTGTTTTCCGGACCTCCTCTTCCTAATTTTATTTTGGCCATCAATGAAAAAAGGAAAAAAGAAGAAGATCCGTGAGAAAAAAACCTAGAAAATTTTGAGAAGAAAAAAAGAAGATCAAAATAAAAATTCATGAAAATATGGCGAAAAAATTTGGAATAATTTTATTCATTGGATAAATTTGCAAGGTGGATCTTGACAAAAACCAAAAATTATCCAATTGGAAGTTTGAGTTGGAACTTGAGAGAAACTAGAATAAAAACATGTGTGGGGATACACAGAGTGTAATTTACAACCCGAAAAATTCCGCGCATTTTTCTATTTTTGATCTACCAAAAAAAATTACCAAAAAATTTGAGGTCTAGCGATTTGAGATAAAACTGTGTGTAACTTTGCGTCAGCGTGTTTTTTCAGTCCGCGAATTTTTCAAATTCAAATTTGAACTTTTCAGTTTTGTATTCATGTATTTCAGACATTTTTTTGTATTTATACAAACATCATCTCTATTTTCGTCTATGTCTCCTTCTAATTGCCCTCTTTTTTTCCCCTAGTTTTTTTCGTTTCTATTTTCCTTCACAAAGGACCACTTTCTCGTGTGTTGTCTTGGTGTTGTTTTTCTTTTTTCCAGATATTTTCCAACTCACAACCGGAAATTTTTCAGATCTTTTTCTTATTTTTGGAAGTTTTCATTTCTGTTTTCAATTTTCTTGAGAGAAAAGCGGATTATTTCGGAATTTTTCAAGATTTTGCGCATTTTCATATTTAGTTATACATATTGCTGAAGAAGCATCTGGATGTTTCAAAAATGGTGTTTGGAGACGAAAAAGTCTCCGAATGCTCCTAGAAAAAGATGTTTATCGTTTTTGGCTAATTTGGAGCCGAAAACAAGTGCAGAAAATTGTGAAGATGAAAAGGACAAGGTGAGTTTATATTGACAATTTTGACAGGTGAAAAATGTGGCCTTGTGGCCTAATGGATAAGGCGTCTGACTTCTAATCAGAAGATTGCAGGTTCGATCCCTGCCTGGGTCAAAACTTTTATCATTTTTTCTTATATTGAAGATAGCTTATTAGAAGTGAAAACTACATTTCCGGACTTTTCGTCTTCTTGCTCGTGATTATAAATTATTCAAACATACATTTTCTTCTTCTTTTTTGCCTATTTTCGCTTTCACAACTAATATATGTTTTCAGCGAAGATATGGTTTTTGCGGAGATCGAAGCACTCACAGTTATGGAGAACAATTTATTTTTTCCATTGAGAAGGTGAGTACTGTAGTAATGAACATGTAACTAGATTGCAGGTTGGTGTGAAATTTTTTATAGAAATGAATTTCAAAATATTTTTTTTTGTCACGACTTCACGGAAAACGTGAAAATCGGAATATTTTTCAACTTCAACTAATTCCCCCCTCATTTTTCGGAAATCTCTAAAAATATCCTTATCCTCTTTGCAAACGAATTTCACAAGAATAATCCTTTTTTCCGTCATTTCCTCTTTTTTTCTTCTATATTCTCCGGACAAAAAAAGAAAAGAGGATTTTTTTGGTTTCCATGGAGAGAAAATAAAAGAATGGATGAAAAAGGTCCTTTTTTGAGTGCCAGGAGGTCCGAAGGCCAAAAAATGAGGAAAATAAAAAAGTATTGGGAAGGCAGAGAGAAGGGAAGTAATTATGAAAATTGGAAGTTTATTGGGTTTCAGACAGAGCCTGAGGGAAATGGGAATATAACGTGGATTTTCTAGAATTGCGAGTGAAAAAATAGAGAGCTTCTGTTTAAACATTTTTTTTTCTAGTTTTTTTTGTGAACCGCTTATCACAATCCTTCCAAAACTGCAAAACTCAACTTCTAATATGAGTTATGACGTGGCAAAGTTTAAAGGTGATCGACTCTCTTGAACTACGCTGATTTTCATTAATACCATTTCAAGCTAGATATAACCTTCAGACTTTGAAACTTCATAACTCAAATTAAAAGTTGAGATCTAGTTTTGGACGAAAAGATTGTGAAAATACTAGGACTCCCTTTTGAGAGAGGTAATATAGCTTATTAAAAAATGTGCGCTGAACCTAATCAAATCCAAGAAATTTTCAAACAAAAACTTTCTGTGAATCTGGAAACCACAGTACTCACGTGAGTATTTTCACAAGAAATTTTGAATTTCAAAATAAAAAGATTCAGAAGCACCATTTTCAGAACTCGGTTTATAGATGATATAAATGCTCTTCTGCTCTGTTCAAAACTAAATTCGTAATTTTTTCCAAAACTCCAATTTTCACCCAAAAAATATTTATACAGTAGTATTTTTGGTCAGCTTACACGAAAACATAGGCCTAATCTATATTTGTTAATCAGAAAATTGTGTTGTTAGTTTTTGGCAGTAACTAGTATATGTTGTAGTCATGGAGATATGTATATTTCCATTATATTTTTTTGTCTCACACTTGCGCATTTATACAATTTTTGGATCACACACACATATTCTCCTCTAGTTCACTTTAATTTTAATTTTTCTTTCGGAATTTTCGAGTTTTTTTGCAGCAATAGTCGTCGTCGATGTGAAGCGATGGATAAATATGAAAGGATTTCTAAATTGGGAGAAGGTTCTTATGGAGTCGTTTTTAAGTGTAAAAATAAAGAAAATGGACAGATTGTTGCTATCAAAAAGTTTGTTGAAACTGAAGATGATCCACATATTAAGAAAATTGCACTTCGAGAAATTCGAATGCTGAAGGTTGGCAGATTTTTTATTGGACCTGAGGAATCGGACCCGGCTTTATCACATCAGCTTGTGATCCCAGAATATTTCTTTCAAAATTGGACCGGGCCCAATTCACTAATTTGTTATAATCCTCATATTTTCAAAGTTTCAGAAAAATGTAATTTTTTTGCAGCAACTGAAACATCAAAATCTAGTTGGTCTAATCGAAGTTTTCAAACGAAATCGAAAATTGCACTTGGTTTTTGAGTTGTGCGATCGAACTGTTCTACACGAGTTAGAGAAAAATCCGACTGGGTTTGTTTTTTTTTTTGAAAAATATTTAATTTTATTTTATTTTGAAACATTTCAGAGTAAACGATGATCTGATAAAGAAGATTATTTTTCAACTTTTGGAGGCACTTCGGTTTTGTCATAATCATAAATGTATACACAGGTATTTTTTTGAATAGAAATTGAAAACTGAACTTTTTATTTCAAAAATGAATTTGTTTAGTTGAAAAATTTTTCAAATTTTCGGGAATAATTTTTTCGAAAACTTTTTGGAATTTCAAAAAGAAAAATTGAATTTTGCTGGATTTTTACATCCAAAAACTTCTCCAAAAATTTTTCAGCAAGTTCCGAGAAATCTTTCTCACTTCAAAAAAAAAGTTCCAAAACTTCCAATTTTTCCAGAGATGTCAAACCTGAAAATATATTTCTGACTCGAAATGATCAAGTCAAATTAGGAGATTTTGGATTCGCCAGGATAATCAGTGAGTTCTCCTAACTCTCCCCCAATCATTTCTCTTCCTATTTTTTCAGACACTACCGAAATGTACACAGATTACGTGGCAACTCGATGGTATCGTAGTCCAGAACTTCTTGTTGGTGATATTCAATATGGTCCTCCAGTTGATATTTGGGCTGTTGGTTGTGTTTATGCGGAATTATTAACTGGAGAAGCATTATGGCCTGGAAGATCGGATATTGATCAATTATTTTTGATTCGAAAAACATTGGGAGAATTTTTGCCACGTCATCTGACGATTTTTCGAAATAATCAATTTTTCTACGGTTTATCGATTCCGGAACCAGAACATCAAGAGCCGTTGGCTTCGAAGTTGCCGAATGCTTCGAGTGGACAACTTGACTTTTTATATGTTAGTTATGGGAACATGGGACCATCCAGTTTTTTTTGAGCAAAATACGAAGAAGACGTTGAATTTCAGATGGATTACTGTAGTCTTTTATTTCTAGAATTTTTAGAAACTGAATTAGGGTTGAAATAAGAAAAAATCCAAACCTCCATATTTTGTTCCAGAAATGTTTCGAAATGTCACCGGATCGTCGTTGGTCTTGCAGCGAACTAATGCAACATCCAATATTTCAAAATTGGACTCTTCGATTACGACTCGACACTGAAAATGCGACAAGTAGTAGTGGAGGACAAATACAGAAAAAGAGTCCCAATTATCTTCCTCTTCTTAATGGAAATTCAACAAATCTGGTATCAAAAAATTTCAGCCTTCAAGCAAATCACAATAATAATAATAGAAGTTATCTTCCTAATATTTAATAAAATTTATGAAACTATCTATCTATTTTACATTTTTACACGCATTTATAAAATATATGGCAAATCAAATATTTCTAGACTTTCTGAACTTTATCTTCAAAATTCTTCGTCTCTTTTTCATTTTCCTCATCATTTTCATAATATCTTTGTTTCATTGCACGATATTTTCGAAGTTTGTAAAGTGCCTCGATCTCTTTGACAACAAAATCACCGCGTTTCAATAGTTCGTCAATTTTTGCAGGATCCGTGATATCCTAAAATCCCTATGAATTATTTACAAAACAATTTTCGAAAAAATCCCACCTTATTTTTCCAGAACGCAATTTTCAGTCTCTCATGAAACCATTGACTTCCTTTCGGATACTCTTTTCCCATGTGATACAAATTTTTATAGAGTTCAATGACTCGACTTCGCATAACTCCTCTGAAAATATTTTGTTTCCAAAAATCCACGAAATAACCATTGGATAAAATATTCAGGTCAAAAAACTTGTAAAAAACAAAAAAAAATGACGATGAAAACCAGAGAAGATTCATCTAACAAGAAAATTTGAAAGCGAGATTTTCAGATATTTTCGAGAACAAATATTAGATGAAAAATGTATCACACGCAATAAAAATTACTTATTTTGGAATTCAAAAAATACGAATAATATGAAGAAGAAAAGAAGAAGACAGCAGAGAAAAAACCGGTGGAAAAAATCAACAACTATAAAAAAGAAGGAAAAACATAAATAAAAGTGTATATAGTTAGGGTAACTTCGAACATTTATTCGATAACTTTCAAAACTTTTCCGATTGCGATTGTTTTTCCTTCGTCACGAAGTGTGAAACGACCCAAATATGGATAATCCTGCAATTAAAAATTTAGATTTTAAAGTTGGAAATTTAAAAAATCATCTGAAAAAACATTTTACCTTGAATGGTTCAATAACAAATGGCTCGGCACTTTCTAATCGCATAATACATTTTTCGTCTTGTTTCACAAACTTCGCTCGTTTCTTTTCACCTGTTTTCTTGTCAATTGTAGCAATGACGCCCTGAAAAAAACAATTTGAACTATGACGTGGAAATTTTAAAAAAATCTATTGACAAAGAAATTCAGATTTCGAACCACACCTGGCGAGAGAGTGTCCTAAAATTTTTGTGAAGCGTGGAAATTTTGCAAAAAAAAATTTGTGCAGCGTGAATTTTTGAAAATTTTCATCAAAATCGGCTGAAAATCAATGAAAACTACACGTTTTTCGGGAAAAATGTACAGTGTGACCTTTGAAAATTTTCGTACAGTGTCCATTTTGGACACGTCTCGTCAGGTGTGTTTCGAACAAGACGATTTTCATTTTTTTTTTCAGAAAGGGTGAATTCGTTAGCTTTTAGGTTTCGTTTCAAAATAGCCTACCTTAACATTAACTTCTTCAACTCCAGATTGAATATGCAAAACACATGAATAACCCGAGGCAATAATTGATTTGTGTTCCAATACAAAAACTTCAGCATCGAAAACTCGTCCAACTTTCGCCAATGAATCTGGAGAGCAAATAATAAATCCACCTTGAAGTTCAGATTCTTCAATTCCCTTCAGTTTGAATTTAATATTATCTCCCGAAACAACTCGATCAGTTTCAACGTCATCCGCCCAAATTTGAAGAACTTGAACAGGTTGCTACAAAATATCATTGATTTTTTTTTGAAAAAAATTAAAACAAATGTTACCTTATTTGGCATAACAACAAGAGTATCTCCTTTTTGCACACAACCAGATTCCATTTTTCCAATAATAACAGTTCCCATTTCGGAATATTTTTCAACAACAATACATCTAACTGGGCCATTGTAATCACGTTTGAATGATGGAAGATGACAATCGATGAATTCGATAAAGTTTGGACCTCTGGAATGAATTGAGAATATTTTATTGTATTTTGAAAATTTCAAGAATAAAATTTACATGAGACTACAGGTTGGTAAATTAATATATTGTACAAATGAGGCACGTTATTTCAGAATATGAAAATTGAAAATATTTTTATTCAAAATAAATTGGTCAGTTCACGTTCATTATCTCAGCGTTTTATTTTTTGTATAAATTTCGTTCATTTCGCAATCCTAGTTCGGCCCGAATCAGTAAGAAAATTATGGATGAAAGTGAGTTGAAAATTTAGATTGTGACTGATTTTTTTTCGATCTAGCGCCTTTCATCATAAATTACAGAAATAATTTTGCTAGCAAAAAATTGGGGAAAACTTACGTGTACCATGATCCATCGGATGCAGCTGGTCGATCCTTCAAAAATGCTCCAGTCAAACCAGAACATGGAATATAAGTGATATCAGTTTTTGGATTGAATCCCATTTTTCTCAAAAATGGTGTCAATTTTCCTTCAATTTCCTTGAATCGTTCCTCTTCCCATTTTACAGTTGGATCATCCATTTTATTCACCAAAATAACAAGATGTTTGACTCCGGCAGTTTTAACCAACATTGAATGTTCACGAGTTTGACCTCCTCGATCAAATCCTGTTTCGAATTCTCCTTTTCTTGCTGAAATAACAAGCACAGCTAAATCAGCTTGTGTTGCACCGGCAATCATATTTGGAACAAAACTTTTGTGACCTGGAGCATCGAGAATTGTGAAATGACGTTTTTCTGTTTCGAAATATGCGCGACCAACTTCAACAGTTTTTCCTTTGTCTCTTTCTTCATCATTTGTGTCCATACACCAAGAAAGATACCAACTTTCACGTCCTTTTTCTTTAGCTTCTCGTTCATATTTTTCTAATGTTCTTTTGTCAACCATTCCAGTCAAATACATCAATTGTCCTAGAAAAATACAATAACTTGAAAATCGCTCGGAATTTATTCTCACCTCCAATAGTCGATTTTCCAGCATCGACGTGTCCAACAAAAACCATATTAATATGTTCTTTATGTGATCCATCATCAACATAAACTGTTCGCTGGAATTTCTTTGCCAAAGGTGCGATGACATCATCTTCTGGAGAAGTTTCTTTCTTTACGGGGGCTGCAACTGGCTCAGAAACTTGAACAGGTGCAACTGGTTCAGCTGCAATTGGAGCTGGTGGTTGTTCAACAACTGGCGAAGCATCTGCTTGATCTTCCCAATCTTGTGGTGGAGGTGGAACTGATTCAACTGGAGGGGCAACATATTGTTGTCCTGGGACAAATGGACGAGCATTCACATTTGGAACAAACGAAGACGCATTCACGTTCCAGCCAGACATTTTTGTTACCCTGAAAATTAATTTTTAGAAATATAAAGCTTCGGAATTATATAGAGAAGTGAGAAAATCAGAAATGGACACGAATCGTATTTTTCTGCAACTTGAAATGAATTGTGTTGATACGACCTTGAGAACTCAAAACGGGTCAAATTGAGATTTTCGAATGTTTTTGTCTAAAATCAAAAAGGAAGAAGCCCCTAAAACAACTTACTTTCACATTGAGATGAATATAATACAAAAATGTGAAATATAAATATTGAAATGTTGACAATCGATTAGTCAAAATTTTGAAATATTAAGAAATCAGAACTTTTATGTATTCTAAAAATTGATAAGGCAAATAAGATAAATTTTCGTTGGTTTTAAATGTTCTCAATTATAATGATACCTATTATATAATTCGAAACTTATCGATTTTTCCTAAAAATTCAATTACTTAACCTATATTCAAGATTTCTTATAACAGTTTACGAAAATTCAAAAGAAACTCTTTTATTGCATATATTTTCAAATAAAAATGACTAAGTTTTCTTTGAAATCGCAGACAAAAAAACCAAAAAAAAAATGTTGTGCAAAAAAATAAAAATAAGGGGCGGGGCTGTAAAAGCAATGCGGCGCGGTTTTTTGCAAGGTCTGGCACGATTCATGGGTCACTTGTTGTTTTATTTTTTCGAAGCCGCAAACAGCGAACGTTGTTTTCTCTTGCGAAACCGGACTTTTCCTTTTAATAACTTGAGCTTTTCCATCTTTTTTTCTCTCGAAACTCATGAGAAAACCACATGAAAAGCACAAAAGTTGCTTTTTATCGTGAGAAATCATCTAGCTGACCAAATTTATTGATTTTTTGTTGACCATTACTTGTTTACGCGTTTTTCGAGAATTGTTTTTGCTATTCTAATTTAATGTATTTATCAATAGTTACGACCACTTTTCAGACACTGGGTTGGATAACCTAGGAACCACTATCAATCCAAAAAATGCGGACAACACCAGAAACCGAACCAGAGGATACCTCATTGGTTTCTCCAATTTTCAATGAGTCAAATGATCCGTATGGTCCCGAAGGAATGTTATATCTTGATATTGATATGTTTTCCAAATTTATGGAGAAAACAGATAATCGATTGTTGTCAAAACCAGTTATTGTTCGAGGAGTTCCATGGAGAATTTTGGCATTGTGCAGGTTAGAGATATTTCATAATTTTTATCATTTTTCCTAATGAGTAACCTTATCATGTGCTCAGCAGATGATCGAAAAGTGAAATCATCTTAATGCTCTTTGTACATAATATTCATTTACAGAGTTCCTCAACGAACAAATCAAGGTCGACAACCTCGCGGTTATTCTCTCGGCTATTTTCTACAATGCAACAACGAGGATTCATTGCCAAAACGTGGAATGTGGCGATGTTTTGGTTCGGCAACTCTCGAAGTATTGAGCCAAACGGGCGAACATTTGAGCAAAAAAATAACTCACAACTTTCACAATAATGAAGTCGATTGGGGTTTCACTAATTTTGAAAGCTATGAAGTTTTGTCAAATCCAGAGAACGGGTATTTGGAGAACGATACTTTAAAATTGCGATGTCATTTCACGGCTGATGTTCCAACTGGAAATGGTTATTTGTGAGTTTGGATTTTAGAAAAGTTTCATCATCTTAAATGTTTTGTTTTGCAGTTGGGACAGCAAACTACACACGGGATGTATTGGTCTTCGTAATCAAGGAGCAACTTGTTATATGAATTCCATACTTCAAGCATTTTATTTCACAACCGGATTCCGAAAAACAGTTTATCAAATGGAAACTGGAACTGAACCATCTGAATCGAACATTTGTTTAGCAATGCAACGAGTTTTCTATGATCTTCAAACTTCGAATGATGCAGTTGAAACGAACAGTTTAACACGAGCTTTTGGATGGGATAAATTGGATGCTTTCAATCAACACGATGTTCAAGAATTTTGCCGAGTTTTATTGGATAATTTGGAAACAAAAATGAAGGGAACATCGGTGAGTTTCTTTCGAATATTATTCAACATTTTTTTGAGAAAAAACAAAGTGTATTTTCAGCAAGAACAAAGTATTCCCTCACTTTTCCGTGGTAATATGAAATCTTTCATCAAATGTACTGATGTTGAATATGAAAGTTCTCGAACTGAATCATTCTACGATGTTCAATTGAATGTTCTTGGAATGGAGAGTTGTAAGTTTACGGGGGTTGTCTTACGATTCAAAAATTAAATTTTTCAGTGGAACGAGCATTCGAAGCATACACAGCAATTGAAGTTCTCGAAGGTGACAATAAATATGATGCGGGTGATTTTGGTCTTCAACGAGCTGAAAAGGGTGTGAAATTCGTCGAACTTCCACCAGTTCTTCATGTTCAATTAATGCGTTTCCAATATTGCGGAGTCGAACAAAAAGTCAATGAAAGATTTACATTCCCCGAACAAATGGATTTGTTGAATTGTTGCGAATTGTCAGATCAGTTGAAGAAAGAAGATTGTGTATATAGTTTGCACGCGGTTTTGGTTCATAGCGGAGAATTTCATGGAGGACATTATGTCACTTTTATCAATACAAACTTGCATGAAACTAACTCGAATCTTGATGTCAAACCAAGAGTAAGTGTTTTTTTTTTGAATTAAAAAATATTCATTGTTTGTTTTAGTGGTGTAAATTCGATGATGATGTTGTTTCTCGAACTACAATTGATGATGCAATTACTTCAAATTTCGGTGGAGAAAGATCAATGAATACATCTGCTTATATGTTGATTTATGTCAGAAATAATGCGATTTCCTCCGTTTTGGCTCCAATTCCAAACGAAGAAATTCCTGAATCTGTGTCAACAACTTTCGAAATTGAACGTCAACAGAGAAATCGAATGAAGAAAAAGAAGGAAGAACAATCAATGTGTATTGAATTGCCAATTGTAACACCAAATATAATCACAGGATATCATGGTTTTGATTTGATTGATAAACCAATTTTAGATAACCATGTTTCACGCGAATGTCTTCCAAAATCAACTTCGAATTATCAATTGTATCGTTTTATTGAGAAACGATTGTTCTCATCGAATTCGCATCGAAGATCGAGAGATAGTGCTATGGATATTGAAGATGGTAAGTGTAATGATAATTAGAAGTTGAAAGGCTCTGAAAATTTAACCAGAAATTTCATATTTTCTAGATTTTCGGATCTCTGAAAACTAAACATTTTGAAAATTGTGATAATTTTTCAGTAATCAGGGAGTTTCTTTTAAATTTTTAAAAATTTTACACTTTCAAACTTGTTAGTAAAAATTGCTGAAAAGTCTTCAAAATCTACCAAATTTTCTACCCATTTCAAAAATTCCTAGGTTCAAAAATTGTGTTTTTCCAGGCGAAGACCTTGGAAGTGAAGAAGAAGATGATGAAGACGACGATGATGATTTCATTCGTAAAAGTTTCCGTTTTCGACTTTGGAAAATGTGTGAAAAATATTCGTCAGAAGGTGGAAAATCATTGTCAAGATTCAGACCAGACAAGGTTTTTTCTTCCTAATTTAGTATTTCAAACCCTCATTTCTTTATTTTTCCAGCTTCTCGAACCATTTGCGAAAGAAACGATTGATAAATGGTTTTTGGCTGAACGTGATTCGATTTATATTGAAACACCATCTGCATATGGAGAATTACAAGAATATACATTCAATGATAATGTTTTGATATTTGTGAAATATTATGATACAACAAGTGAAAGATTCACAATTTTGGGACATTATGTTATAAAACATAATCAACGGATTTCGGTTTATCGCGATATTTTCTGTAAAATGGCTGGAATTCCACCTGGAACACAATTGAATTATTATGAAGAAGTTGCGGCAAATCGAGTTTCACAACTTGAGAATAATTATTCAGCAATTGATGATGATGGAACAATTATTATTATTGAACAAAGTGATTTATTTGAAGAAAACAATAATGTTGTAGCAAAAATGGATGAAATGTATAAAACAACTTTTGTTGAATTCAATGAATTCAAATTCAATCGAAACAATGAAGAATTGGATGATATTCTAACTGAACCATTCACCAAAAAAGTTAAACTTGATGCGCCGCTTTCTTCTGTTGCACAAACATTAGCCAAAGAATTGAATTGTGATCCGAAAAATGTGTTGATTTGGACAAAATCGATTAATGGAAAGAATGAAATACCACAAGAAGATGTTGGTGGAAAATTGGTGATTAATTCGATTTTGGGAAGAGGATTGCATGATCCAAGATTGGCCAAAAAGTGAGTTCTTTTTATTTATAATAGGGGGATTTCGAAAAAAATAATTTCATTGGAAAACAATTGATTCCCATTAAACTATTGAATTTTCAGATATTTTTAAAGCTTGAAAAAGTTTATACAAAAATGAGTTTCATTTCATTAATTATCAAAATCTCATTTTTGGCTTCAAAACGAATCGAAAGCTCTAAAATCTATATCGGATGAAAATCCAAATTTAAATTTTATACACACATTTCCAAAATTATGATCAGAAATATTCCAATTATTTATTTTTTTTTGCAGATATTCAACTTGTTATACAATTATGCCATTCCCGGTATCTGAAATGGATAAACGACAACAAATGAAGATATTTGAGATGAATGACAAAATGATGATAAACGAGATGACCATTTTCCCACCAAAAGATGGAACTGTAAGAAGATGTTTCCTATTTTTTCCCCTCAAAACATATATTTTTTCCAGGTGGCTAATATATTGGAAGAAGCTTCAAGGTATTTCAAATTTGCGCCAAACGGAACCAGAAAATTGCGGTGAGTTTTTTTTTGTTCTGAAATGATTTTCATATATTTTGGATGATTTTTGCAGATTAGTTCAAGTTGGAACAACACCAAATTTCCATCGAGTTTATCAAATTTATACGGATAATATTCCTTTGGTTGATATTCAATCGAAATATTTGTACAAGGTGAGTTTTTGGGGGAAAATTTATGTAGCAGAATCGATCAGCGAATTCAAATTAATTCAATTTTGCAGTGTCGAGTTGAAGAGATTCCCGAAGATGAACTTGAATGCTCACCAGGTGAATTCTATTGTCCAGTTGTACATTTTGATCGAGATCCGACTAGTCGATTATTCGGAACATCATTTATCATCAAGGTTTGTTTTTATTTCAATTTTAAAAGTAAACTAACAATAGTTTTTTTTTTTCAAAAGTCAAGGCCCCTTTGGAACCCCAAAGATTTTTTTATGTTAGAAGTCTGAAACCGTATTTCGAAAAAATTTTCATCATTTTTCCCCAACTAAAAATTGTCTTCAGGTGAAAAATGGTGAATTGACGAATGATGTGCGCGAAAGATTACGTCGAAAATTGTCGGATGTTGCTGATAATGAATTCAACAAGTATAAATTTGCTCTGTTAGCCAGAGATAAAGTGAGTTATCCAGTTGAGCAAAAAAAAAACAATGAGAAACCAAAGTTTCAGCTATGCCGGTATATTGAATTTGGTGATTCGGATAAGGTGAACTTGCAAGATTTGTCATGTCAGACAACCGGAAATAGTGAGTTTTTTTTTGAATAAAATATGGCATCTCCTGGAAATGCGGAACGTACAAAACGGAGAATTTGAAACTTTCAAAAAATATTCTCGAAATTTGAAAGTACTGTATTTTGTCACAAAAAACTTCTTCCGAAAGCTTTGTTATTGACCAAAGTACGATTTTGAAAAAAAACTGAATTCCATGTTTTGGAGCTCTATAAAAATACCAAAAAAAAATTTGACGCTAAAATAAACAATTTTGAACTTCAATTTTTCACTCAAAAATCCATATAAATTTCTGTTCTTTCAGTTCCTCAAGTTTATATTGGAATCGATCATAAATCACCAGTTCTTCACTCAAACGAAAATGCAATTCGAATTTTGAACTAACCGTTTTTCAAAAGTACAAAATTCAAACATTTTAATTTCTTAAAAATACTCTCCTCCCCGGTTTTTTCACATTCTTCTTACTCTCAAATTTGATTTTTTTCTGCTATTTTTCAACCAGCCCCTTTTAATTATTTCTATTTTTGTATATTTCGTGTGTAAATTCCGATTTGAGAAGTTTGTGTCGTTGTTTTTGAAAAAGAATCCGGTGACAGATCAAAGCAATTGCACAACACTCCCCCATCTATTTTTAAATATATTTATTATTTTAAAAACTTATTTATTTTCGCGCCAACCCCGACCCTCTTCTTCTTATTCTTTTTTCTCTGCTTTTCTCGGTTTCTCTCTCTCGATGTTTTGTCTGTGTAGAGTCTAGTGTCTAAAGTTTATGTTTTTATATGATAAATGAGATATTACTGTAAATTACGTGGACTTTAAAAAGCTGCAAACGTCAAGATCAAATCACAAAATTTATTCACATGAAGTTAGAAAGTTAGTATTTGAGTTGATATGGTACAAGAATTATTCGTCATATTCAAAAGTTGGACCAGTTGGTTTACTGATTATTTTTGAAGTTCTTTTTCGAAGTGGTGCAATATTTGGAACATTTTTGATTCCGGATTTGGAATCTGTCGATTCCTCGATTTTTGAAGATGTTCGTTTTCTAGTCGATTCTGGTTTTGGAGAACAATTTAGAATTGTTTTGAGACGCTGAAAATAGGAATTTGAAGTTGGGCTATGAATCACTTTCTTTCAAAAAAAATGGCAGTGAAAAAGTTTTATTTTTTCAAAGTGCGTTGCTTTTCTAAATTAAATAGAATCAATATTTTTGGACTCATCAAAAACATGAAACTAATTTTTTTTACCGAAAGACCCACTATTTTTTTCATTCAGATTCATTTATTTAAAAAAAAACCTTTTGCTCCAAAAACTCCTCACCGTATATTCTTGATATAACAATTCATCAAATTGTCCCGATATTTCTTCACATCTTTCCAATGTTATATTTCTTTGAAGAGCAAATGTCAAAACGAGTTCTTTTTCCGAAATTTGATCGATATGTAAAGCAGATTGAGCGAATATATCACTGAAACTTTGAGATTTCCAAAAATTGAAAGAATTTTTCAAAAATACCTCCATGTTTCTTCGACTAATGTTTTTGAAACTTTCATCAAATCCATACGAGTTTGAATTGGAACTATTTTTTCATAGGCAATATTTTTCGAGTCTTTGACTCCTGAAATTATAAGTTTTCATTTTCAAAAATAAAAAAATCCCACCTAAAATTCGGTTTTTCGGTATCCAATAAATAAACCATTTTTTCAAATTAAATTCTCTTTCATAAACCAAAATCGAAATATTCGACATCTAAAATTTGAAATCTAAAATGAAATGAAAGTCATAAATAAAAATATAAATTATAATGAAATTACAATTTTTCTTTTCATTTTTTTAATGATAAAAGTTGAAATTCTAATAATTTATAGAAATGAAATGACTAAATAAAAGTGTATTTGACAAGAACAAAAAACATGTTTTTAAAAAATTCGATTCAAAAAACTACCGTACTCAAAATGGGTCTACCAGTTGATGAATTATGGCACTAAATCAATCAATAATTGGGAGCGAAAAGGCAAGTAAAAAACTCGTGGTTTGTGAGAAAAAACATGCAAATAAATAAAAATATATAAACATTTTCAAAAAAAAAATAATAATGAGAAGATATGCAAAAAACCTTGAGATAATAAAATAAAGAATCTAGAGAATTGGAATTGGGGTTGTAGAATTTGTAGCGGCGAATCCGTAGTTCAAAATGTACCAATCATGACCATACATAAGAATTGCTAATGGTTGGCCGACAATCAAAGAAAGCCAAACAATTATGTTGCCTGAAATAAATTATCGATTTTTTATGAAGTTTTGGTAAATGCTGTCAGGCCGAGAATCTGAATGGTTCAAAAATTGGAGGCATAGCCCAAACATTTCTGGAAGATATTATTTCAGGCTCAAAATTTCTAGATTTGTTCGTGATAGTTTTTAAAAGCCGTTGGCTAGATCTTCAATTTTTACTCCTATTTTCAACCAAAAATGAACTTACCAATTCTTCCGCCTTTCACAATTTTATCGGTCAAAAACGACAGCGGTATTTGTCCCATCATTCCATAATATGACCACAATCGGAACATTTTCAATGGAACTGATACCAAATATTCGTGGAAGAAGGCAGAAACAAAGAAGACGACGAAAAACGCTGACATTTTGCTGAAAATTCAGCATTTTTCGATTTTTCTAAAGTTTTTCAACAACAAAAAAATGAGAATATAGCAAACCTGAAATTATTTCTCATCATTGGCATATAAATATGTCGAACTGCAAATCGATGAACTGGAATATTCCAGGATTTCCAGAAATATGAGATTGTTTCCGAGTTCCAAAAATCACGATAAAATTCGCGATCAGCGAAACGAATGAGTTCAGAAATCAAATTGAGCAATGAATGGAAAAATGTGTAGAAAAATATGAGCCAAATGAGGTGATTTGGGATTGCTAATTTTAGAAGTCGTTCGACGCATCTAGAAAAAAGATTTTAGGTATTCATACGTGTAAAATCAAACAAAAATCCAACCTGCTAACTTCCATTTCACTCAAAGGTTTCAAACTATTCTTAACAGTTGGAACAACCCATTGTTGAACTAATGCCAAAATCAAAAACGACAAAAATATCAATTCCACTGTTCTTTTTATCAAAAAATGTTTGCGAATCCTTGGAGTTCTCGGAAAATTGAATTCGTAGCAAAGTGTTGGTGCAATCATGAAATAATATAAATTGGATATTTTCAAATTTGATGGATAAGCGGCCGCCATTTGATGCATCGATAATTCATCTTTCAAATCCCAAAAATGTTTCGGATCTGTGGTTTTTCGAGCCAAATCTTCTACTTCTTTTTTCAATTCTTGTATTCGTTTTCGCGCATCTCGAGCCCAATAATTTACATGAGCATATGAAACGAATTTTAGAGATTCAATCACATAAATTCCCATTGCAGCTACTGACCAAATTGGATTTTTTGACTACAAATTGATGAATTTAGCAGAAACTTTGAGAAAAAATGTATGACTTACAGTGGTCCCAAAAGTAACCAAAACCGGAATCGTCAAATGAACAACAACGAGTAAAGTATAAAAAACAGCAGCAAAATAATTGCCAAGCCATCCTTTTTCCAAAATCTTTTCAACTCCGAAAATTGTCAAAATTTGAATATTCGATCCAACAATCAATGCCAAATTCGGCCAATTCCATAAACAACAATCTTCAGCAAATGTTGAGATCCATTGAAGTGGAGTTATAAGAATTCCGTATTTTATTACATTTTCCAAAGCAACGCGGCCATTTGATAAAACCTATTTGAAAAAATGAATTGTTTTGAAGGGGGAAATTAAAGAGAGACTTACTAATAACAAAATGGATAAATTGAAAAATCCGCGAAAATTGGTCCAACCAGAACTCGTCGAAAAAAGGGAATCTTGAGCTTGATGAACAACACGTTCACAAGGTCTGAAAATATAATGATTTTCTAACCCCGTTGATTATATTATGTTTATTTTCCTGATTCAAAATTAATATTTTTTAACCTTACCCTTTCACTGATTCTTTCCTACTATTTCCATTCCCATTAACTGCGAACGAAGATCTTCGACTTGATGCTGCCGTCGATGTTTCTGAAGTTTGTCGTCGACGGCGCGTCTAAAAAATTCCTTATTTCTCGAACTAAAATTTAAAAAAGTTGAACTTGTTTACCATTGTCGCCGATGTTGCGTGTCGCATCTCGACTGAAAAAATAACTTGATAAAGAAAATGATAAGTATTTTTATATAAAAATAAATAAAAGTGCAACTTTTTTTGCTGTCAATTCGTTCGAGTCGTAACTTTTCGTCGAGAAAAGCGAACATATTTTGAAAACTAAATGAAAAAACCGATCAGGAAGCTGATTGTGTAACAATAACAAAACAGAAGAAAAAGAAAAACAGTGAAGAAAAAAGAAAGAACGAAAGGCAGAAAATAAAAACTAGTTCCAATATCATTTTGAAGGATCAAAAACATCCTATTGAGAACGACAAAACATTTGTTTGCTTTTTTCTCTCTTACTGATTTACTTTATGAAATAAAACGACGAAAATCTAAAATTTCAGACAAAACACAAAAAATAAACACAGTAAATGTGGATCTCTTATCATAAATTGGTTCTTGTATTAACACACTTTTCGCGTAGAAAATTGATGTTTAATGGTCGTCAACTTTGTCGGCACGTCGCAAAACCTGAAAAATTGTTGAATTTCATGTGGAACTAATGCATTGATTAGAAATTATCATGAAACCGTAAGCGATCTTTGATTTGATTATATTATTGTCTTCAAATCAGAAAAAAACGAAACTCGTTTCAATTGATTATCACAAATTATAAATAATTACCTTGTAGTCCTTGAATCTAGTCTCAATTTCAGTTGTTTCGTTCAATCCAACGTTGCATGGGTCAGGAATTCTGGAAAAATTCAATAAATAGGGAAACATTCGGAAAATGTAAAACATACCTGTTTTGGTAGCGGAGATCGTAGAAGTGAGCTGGGAAATATTCGACAAAGTGTTGACGATCGAAGTGCTCAACTGGTGGAGCCTTTGACCATTTCTCTTCGACCTTCTTGGCTTCTTGAAGACCGTCAGCGACTTTGGTGTCGTGCAATTGGATACGGGCATTGTTGAACTCAACCCATTGGTCAACTTCCTAAAATTAATGCACTTGTGCATCGATTAAAAACAGTAATGAAGATATGCTCAAAACTTCGGTTTCTCGTCAGAAACCACGTAATTTACACCTCTTAATTCTTAAACCAATACATACCTTCAAGTATTCGGCTGGAACTTCTCCATATGGGATCTTGATAGCTTCATATTGCTTTTGGAGTGAATCGATGACAGCAGAGTGAGCTGGGAGAGATTTCTTCAAAGCGGCGAAGTCAACTTTTGGGAGGTCAGCTGGAAGTTGGCTGACGGCCGATTGGAAAGTTCCACTGACTCCCTTGACACGGACAAGTTCGGCGGCGTGCTCTGGGACGAGACGCTCAGCTAAAAATTAACAGTTTAGAATATGAATTTTGTTTGAAACTACTCACCCAACTTGGACCAGTTGACAGAAGATGCTGCTACCCTCTTTGCGGCTCCAGACATACCTGCAAAATGCGTTTTAGAAAAATCAGAAATGAAGAGGAAAAATTCAGAAATAGATCAAGCAAAAATTAATAATAACGTAAGTTAAGCATGATCAGAATTTTTAAAGACAAATGATTCCGAAAATGTAAAAAAAAATAAAAACTGATTTCCAGACGTTTTCGGGGAGAAAATTCAACGAAAAATCGAGCGGTACCGCTAGCGGTATGATGAAAAAAAATTGCTTATTCATTTAAGGAACTTTTTAACTTCTGAAAACTAATGGAAAAGCACTAAAACTGCGCTAAAAACTGAAAATTTTTCATAAAAGTGGGCGGAGTCAAGCGCCCGTTGGATTGGCAACGTGCGGCGCGGTTCGCAAACTTTGGGTTTCTCGGCCACACAAAGCTCGGCCATTTTATTTTTTCGTGAATTTCCTCGTTTTTTTTTCGTTTTTTCGCTGACTAGTATTCTCCAAGGGAAAAGCGACATTGGAGAGATTCTCAGGGTTCCCATATGTTATAATTTGAACGTGTCCATTTCTAAAATCTGGGGGGGGGGGGGTTCCCAATTTTTAAAAATCCCCAGAAATTTCTTCGCGAAAACACACAGCCCGTATTTCGCGCCAAGGTTGCGCGTAGGATTTGGTGTTAAGTTTTCTTAGCAGTTGAGCGCGTTAAAGACACACAAAACGAAAAAAATCATTTTTCAGCGAAAAAGTTGTGCATTGTGACAGTGCGGTGTGTGCACAGTTCGCCAACCGTACTTCACCCAAACATTTCTACTCTCAAACGGGTGTGTTCTCGGGTTTTCGATGGAAAGCATTTTCAAAATCTTGTTAGAAAAAACCGTAAACTCTATATTCGTTTGAAAAAGAAACAGTTGAACTTCAAATGAAAATTTATTTCAATCAAAAAAAGAATTGCTTATGGATTATATTCGATTGGCAAATTCTTTCTGCGAACCATACCATCTCCTTGGAACCATTCACGACGGAATTGTTTTGCAGCACCATCTGGAGTATTGGTCCATTCAACAGTGATACGATCATTGTTGGTGTCTTCTTGTCCATAAGCAAAAGCATCACATGAAACGGCCAAAAGAACAGCTTCTTTTGGGTCCAAAACTCCACATGGTGGATCAACTCCCAATCTTTTCATGTTGGTTGTCTTAATACCGTATCCAATACGACGAGCAGACGAGTTGATTACCTTGATGTGGTAAGTGTGTTTGTCGTCATATGGGGCATTGAAGACGATTTTGGCATTTGGTTGAGTTTGGATATCTCCTGGTGGGACAGATTGAGCCATTTTTGGATACTCGATGGTTTTAATGAATCTCAGTCTCTCCTTTTATACTCTTCTTATCTGTATACGTGTAGATTTCCACGTTGAGATAACAAATATGTGTCACGTTTCAAAAACAAGTTATACATATTTATTAAATATTCATTTCTCATTTTTTTTGTCCAATATAATACAGGTGACGTTTTAAAAAATAAAATAAAACTAGCGAATGTTCTGTTTGGAATGCGAAGCGCTTTCAACCGGTTTAGAAATGTTTTCATCTAGAAACTACTTTTTACAAATATTTCTCGCACAATTCTTTGGAATATGTCCAGAGTTTCTCTTGTAGTCGTTCATCTGTTGCCTCCGAACCACTTCTGAAATTAGAAGCGTTTATTTCTCAGATAGGTCACGCTATGCCAGCCGATACAAAAATTAAATTTCTGGGAGACGCAGACTTTTAACACAGGCAGAGACATCTCTCGCCTTTCCTTCCCCCTCGGGCGATACAGTGTGCTGTTGGCAGACACAGCAGACAAGCAGACACACACACAAAACATAGCGCATGGCCGCGCCGCTTTTTCGTCTGTCGCTGCGTTTATAGACCACATCGGCGTCGCCCTTTGATGTGCTGAGGTCTCGCAGCGACTTTCTAACCGAAAATGAATGTCTGCGTCTCCTCGAATTTGTGTGGTGGCACGACGTGAGGTTGTTTTAGGTTTGGTCACTTACCTCATTTGTTTTCCATTAGGATCCAAATATTTTCCAGATATTTTTTCAAGACACGGTCCCTCAATTAATTGTGCCAAATTCCCGGCTTGTCTACAGATAGATAAAGTCGACATTGATGAAGATAATGCAGATGTTGTTCTTAATTTTCCATTATTATTTGGCTCTTTTTCTTTGCCCAATTCGATTATATTTACATTAACTGGTTGACGAGCAATATTCATTCTGAAAATTAGTTTTATTTATTTATGTTGGCTTTTTTCTAGAAATACCTTCTGTGTAAAGCGAAAGCCAACAAATGACACATCAGTTTTGATCTTGAGTATTGCAGGTATTTTTCGTAGTCTTTTTCGGCCATCACATCAGACCAATCTAGACTTGGCCTGAAAATTGGTACTTCCAATTCTTGGTCATAATTTCTTTGGAACTAAAAATAACATAATTTTTCTTTCCATTTTTTTTTCAAAAAAAAAACTCGAAAAGTTAGCAACTTCCGTTTCCGGTGCGAGTTGTCTCTTGAGAATTGGAAAAAATACATAAAATCTGTTGCATTTTGTTTAGGTTGCCCACTTCTTTTTGTGTCATTCATTTAATCCAAAAAGCTGCTCTTACCAAGTATGTAAAACACTTCCAATCATTATAATATTTGCATGATTTTGAGTTAAGATTGGAATGAGAAGATTTGAAAGAAGATAATGTGCAAGATAATTGACTTGGAAAGTTGATTCGAATCCATCTTTTGTTTCGAGTCGACGAGGAAACAACACTCCGCAATTACAAAGCATCACATTTAGTTCAGGAAATCTCCTTTCGATTTCTTCAGCCATCATTGAAACCTAGAAGTTTTTCATTGTTTTCAGACAAGTTTCAGAAAAATCAAATTTTTTTGTTTTTGTTTTTTCCTAAACTTTTTTCAGCCAAGATTTGTTCTTTGACCACAAAAAATATTTTGACACAAACCGCTCTATCATCTTTTCCTGTTTTTGTTATTTCGTTTGTTTTTTTTCTTCGGAACCACGGGACCATCTAGGGAAAAAAAGCGAAAGAATCATGAGACCACAAGAAAGATTTGATCTTTGACTTGGGAAAAAAGGAACGCCATAAATCTCAAAGAATGTGCTCATTCAAATTAAGTTCGGTTTTTTTTCGTGGAAATGTGATGAGAACTCGTGATTTTTTTTGGTATTAAGAAGGGAGAAGATCAGAAAATTTGGATACCTTTGGGATTATTATCGTAAATCTAACAGGAACATCTCGTAATTTTTTGAATAATATTTGTTATACCCCTCCAGCCGCTCGTCATTGAGCGGCTTGAAGCGGCTCACGAGCCGAGCGAGCCGCTCGCTCGCTAAGCCGCTCGAGCATGGAGCCGCTCGAGCGCCTCAGCGGCTTAGGCGCTCGAGCCACCAAGCCGCTCAAGCCGCTGAGGCGCTCGAGCGAGCGAGCCGCTCGAGCGGCTCGAGCGGCTCGCTCCATTTTCAAAAAAATTTTTTTTTTCTATACGAAAATTGTGAAACAGTGGTTTTTTTCATAATTTTTGGGTACTTCGAAAATGAAATATTTGTATTGGGACATGGTCCTTGGGTCATGAAAAAATTTTTTTCAATTTGAAAAAAAAGTGGGGGGGCTTATTTTTCAGTTTAGAGCTGAAAACACTAAAAAATTCAAAAATTCAAAATTCACCAAAAACTTTCTGGTTTTTTTCTAGATGATTTTTTAATGCTTTTGATGATGAAAAACACTTCAAATTTTCAGATAGCTGACAATTTTCAGCTTTTTTCCGGCTTGAAATATCAAAAAAATAAACACATAATTGCAGATTTTCGATAAAAAATAGCTGAAAATCGTCAGTTATCTGAGAATTTTGTGTGTTTTTTATTGTCAAAAACATTCAAAAATAAACTAGAAGTCATCTGAAAAAAACCAGAAAGTTTTTAGTAAATTTTGAATTTTTTGATTTTTTTAGTGTTTTCAGCTTTAAACTGAAAAATAAGCCCCGCCCACTTTTTCAAATTAAAAAAATTTTTTCATGACCCAAGGACCATGTCCCAATACAAATATTTCATTTTCGAAGTACCAAAAAATTATGAAAAAACCACTGTTTCACAATTTTCGTATAGAAAAAAAAATTTTTTTTGAAAATCACTGGTCCTGGGAGTTTGACCAAAAATTGGTCAATTTTTGGTCAAAAAATTTTGAACAAAAATTGACTAAAAATGCACCAAAAAAATTTTCACCATTTTTTGGTCAATTTTTCAACTTTTTTCCCACCAATTTTTCACCATTTTTTGATCATTTTTCCCAACTTTTTTCAAATCAAAAACACATTTTTTTAACAAAAATTTATTGAAAAGAACAAAAAAGAAACAAAAAATGGTTCTAACTGTTAGGAATCTGCTTATATTATGAACTTTAATTTTCATTGAAAAACATTTTTAGCTAATTAGAGAAAAGAGTTGGAGGCTTGTGCTCGGAAGAATGTAAATTTTGACCTAAGAAAGTCAATTTTAGAGCAATCGCAGACTCCTAACAGTTTGTGAACCTTACAAACAATAAAAATTGCATCAGTTTCGACAAATACTTCTGCTTTCTCTGCACCAGCAGAAAGAGCATTGTCAACTTGTTCCTTGATTCGCTCACGTCCTTTTTCTGACAATTTATCCGGATTACCATATTGTTCCTCGTCGATTGAATCGTTGTTGGCATCACCTTCTTCTACGGTTGGCAATTAGTCATGGCATTTGAGAAAACTTGATCTTCAAGTTATCCAAAGGGCTTGTCCATAGTAAAGTAAAGTTCAAATGATTGTTCGCTGTCGTCTCCGAAGAGTTTACCACTGAAATGCATAGAAATAGAAAATGTATGAAAATTTCAAAACTTACGCAAGTTGAGAAGCCAAACTCAAGAGATCAGCACCCATGCTGAATTCGCTTGTCAACAAATGACGCTTTTAGATGTCAAGTTGTTCTTCAATTATGTAGTCCTGGAAATAAGAACCAACTTTGATTAAAATTCTTCAGAAGAAAAACTGACTTTTCCTCGGCAGTGAGCTCTTTGGTGGCAGCGGTGGAAGTTTCAGTAGTAGTTGGACTCGAGTTGCTTCTTCATTAGTGGTGGTCTTGACATTTTCAAATGGAACAGTGGTTTCTCCGGTCGTGTTGGTAGTCTCAGCAAGAGCAGTAGTCATTCTTTCTTGGTTAGTAGTTTCTAAAAACAGCAGAAATATCAATATTGCGAAATAAGATCGATAAGAATCGAATTTTAAAACCCCGACGGCCATCTACCGGCTGTTGAGACACTTCTGATTGTAACATAGAAACTCATGCAAATGTTGCTGGAAACTTGTCAAATTGAGAAACAGCCCCGTTCTGATAAAAAAATCTAAAACTCAAAGAAAACCAATTTTTTGTTTTTGGCCTAAATTCAAGTTTAATATGTGAATTTCAAAGTTCTGGTAAAACTTGCTGGTAGATCCTAGTCGGGGAACAAGCTTTATATCTTATTAGCAGTCGTGAACAATCAATTTCTCTATAAGTAGGGCAACACACAAAAAAACGAAAAAAAAAAAGAAAAAATTTGGTGGCGTGCATTTCGTCCGAGAGAAGTACGCACACACATTTCGCTGCAGGACCACATTGCATAAATATGTGCGCCTTTAATCTATTGTTTTCGCGCACCAATTAGTAGTGTTTGGTGATAAATAGTTTGCACCATTCGATTCAGAATTTCACGCTGAGTAAAATGATATAAAAATCATCTCTATGTGTGGAAGTATTTGAGTTCACGTTTTTGGGAAAAAATGCACGATTTTTGGAACACTGGTGTTATTTCTTTCGAAGCTGATGGCTATCACAACAATATTCTTTCAAAAAATAATGGAAATTATTGCCCCTGAACCCAATACTTCTGATTTCTCTGAGCCCTTGTTCTTGATAAATCAAGGATCGATCAATACAACTGATAGATTCGAGATAGGTCTCTGCTTGGTAAAAATAGCTTCAAGATAAGTCAAAACTGATTTTAGTTGAAGATTTGGGGCTGAAATTTGCGTCAATGGTGAAATTGGTGTGAGTGGCGCCAAAATTCACCAAACGAAGTATTTTACTCCTATTTATTGATTCATCAGTAGAAAAACAACGAAATTCATCAACCTAACTTCACCAAAAGCCGCAAAACGACATGTCTGCCCAACAACATTAAGATTTTCGAAATTTTTCACAATTAAAATTTTCACTGATTTTTGGCCAAATTTCGACCAATTTTTTGGCCAATTTCTGACAATATTTTGGCCAATAAATATTTTTGATCAATTTTTGGTCAAAATTCGACCAATTTTCGTTTTTGGCCAAAATTTGGTCAATTTTTGGTCAACCTCCCAGGACCAGTGATGGAGCGAGCCGCTCGAGCCGCTCGAGCGGCTCGCTCGCTCGAGCGCCTCAGCGGCTTGAGCGGCTTGGTGGCTCGAGCGCCTAAGCCGCTGAGGCGCTCGAGCGGCTCCATGCTCGAGCGGCTTAGCGAGCGAGCGGCTCAAATGGCTCTAGCCGCTCAGCGGCTCAAGCCATTCAAGCCGCTCGTTGGCTCGAGCGGCTTAGGCGCTCAGAAGCTCGAGCGAGCGCCTCGCTTTGAGCGGCTAAGCGAGCGGCTGGAGGGGTATAATATTTGTCACAAGTTTTGGGCTTTTCAAGAAGAACTACAGAGATTCGCTGATTTTGATATCATTCTGATTCTCCTAATTTTCCAGTTTAATAAAATCTTACCTCTTTCAAGTTTGTGAAATCCGCAAACACATATTCAACATTGCTACTTGTTCCATTCTCTTTTCCAATAAACTCTTTGGTCGTCTGAAAATTGAGTCAGCTACAATAAAAATAAAAAATATATATTTCTTCTAATTAAATTTCATTTCCGAACAAAACAACAGTTTTTTTCGTTTCCGTTTTTTCTTGCTCACTCACTAATATCCCAACAAACTTACAATACATTTTTGCTCTGTTCTTCCATGTAAAATAACAAAATTATCAGGATGTGCTGCGAGGTCCAAAGCAGTTTGTTTACCAATTCCATCTGTTGAACCAGTTATCAGAATTGTCCGTTTGTATGTCATTCTTTTCACTGGAAACAAAGAAAAACGTTTTTTTGATCTATCAAGAAAAAAAAATGAAAAGAAAAGACCACACTTTCTTCGAAAATCACATATGTTTATTTCTTTTCAAGACAAGAAACACACAAAAAACCGCAAGAAAAGAAGAGAAAACGGAAAAAAAACGAGGCCGAGGGAGCAGAAAAGAAAAAAAACGAAGGGCCGATGCTCAGGCCACGCCCACATTCTTTTGCCCACTGAAAAAAAATAAGAAAGAAAAGAAAAGAAAGAAGAAACTGGCTGAAGAAGAGCAAAAAAGGAAAAGCGGCATAAAAATAGAATAGGACGGACGAACGGCTCAAAGAATAAGAAGAAAATGGAAGAAAATTAGAATATTCAGGTTTAGAAGATGGAGAAGAAAGAAAAAGAAGAGTGAAATTTGATCTCATGGGAATTTTTCAGCAAAATAAAAAAAAGTGAGTGTTTTTGAGATCGAAAGAACTTGAATAAAATAGGCTAAAGGTGAAGTTTCGGAATTTCGAGAAATCAACTATGAAAGAAAGAAAACGAGATCCCTCGTAAGAATGAAAATGTTGAGAAATTTTTGAGTTTAAGAACTTTTTAAAAAAAAGTTATGACGTGGCAAGGTTGCCGTTTAGGATTACGAAACTTTATCTTTGGCAGAGTTTGCATTGGGTGTTCTGAACTTGAACTGAATTTGAATTTAATTATACAAATCTCAAATCTTTACAAGATTTTTATAATAAAATTCAATATTTCTGAAAAATGATGTGAAATTCTTCGGAATGTTCATTTCTAAAGAAATGTTCCAAAACTCGAAATGTTTTGTGCCACGTCATAATTGTTCTGTGCGAATTGAGGACCTTGGAATAATTAGTTCTTGAAAAGTTCCTGGAGCTACCAAAAATTATTCTTCGGTCTTGCAGAACTTATATTTTGAGAATTTTCAAAAAAAAGCCTCAAATAAATTTTGCCCGACAGAACAAAATAAAAAAAAATCGAAGAAAATGTCACAAAAATAAATAACCAAATATTTTCTCATAAATTTCCATTTTTTCTCGCTTCCCCGTCTTTTCATGCTCGATAAATAAAAAAAATAAGTGGAACGTTGAGAAAATATCGGCAAACATACATAAATAACAGCAAAAAAGAAAAAGTTTTTGCTGGTCCCATGACTGAAATTCCAACACGACACGAAAAAGTAGACATAAAATGAAATGACACCGACGGCCGGCCATTTCTTAAATTGAATGTATGTAAAACTTTTACGCGTTTTTTTGAAGAGCAAAAAAATGAAATGAGTTTGGGCGGTGACGGAAAAAACAGCCACCCACGATGGAAACGAGGGTGGTTGGGCTGGGTGTGGGAAATTTGATTTTCTTCCTTTTGTTGTTTTTTTTTGTTCCATAGGCGCTGATCCTTGAAAATTGAAATTTCTAGGCTCGGCTACTTGGCATAGAAGCTCTCAAGGAGCGGATCCTTGCTAGAATGGATCTCTAGACGTCGGTCATAGACACTCAGGTTCTTTAGGCGCGGCTAGTTGAGAACTATAATCTCAAGGCGCTGATCCTTGCTGGAGTGGATCTCTAGGCGCCGTCCATAGACACTCACACCCCACTTGGTCTTCAGCAGTGGCTGCTCGCGATATAAGCTCCCAAAGCGCGGTTCTTTCAAATTTCAAATTATTTTTGGAACACTTTAAGCTGAAAAAAAACCAAGTATCAAGTTTCTTCGAGTTCCGGTAGTTGAATTTCTTGCCATATTTTCTCGAGTGTTTTGTCACCAACACATGAAATAAAAGCTTTTTCTCATTCACCATAAAAGCTGCGAAAAATAAACATGTGTAGCTAGTAAATATTCGAAAATGGCATATACATTTAAAAAAATATGGAGTAAAAACACAATGTTTTTGAACCAAAATCGATCAACAACTTTTTTGTTGTTGTTGAAAAGCAAAAAAAAAAGAAGAAGGACATCATCTTAAATATTCATGGGGTTTCATTTTGGAAAAGAGAAAAAGACAAAAATCACAACAAATTGTTGACCAACAAACTTTTTTTGGAATCTGGTTCTCTTCGGAATTTTAAATGAAGAACATATTCAGTTTTCAAATTTAAAAACTCCAATATTTCAATGAAATTCAAAATTTATTATTCAATTCAATACATAATTAATACATATAAATATACAAAATCTAATTGTGTCTTGTCAAATCTGGAATTCCTCCAACAGCCGAATGTTCAATTCCACATTCATTAACACCTCTCAAAATACGGAAATATCCATTCTCTCCCCAATTGATATTCCATGAATTAGCAACCAACCAATATGGTGTTCCATTATCAGTTCCCCATCCAAGAATTTTAACAGCATGTCCTCCCAATGATTCACCAGTTGTATGAACATAAACACCATTTTTGTATTGATAGAAATCTTCATAAACTGTGAATGCAACTTCGACTGGTCCATGAGCCAAGATTTCAGTTTGGATGTCAGCAACTTTTTTGCCAACAGCATAAGCGGTGGCTCCGAAATGTTTGTCTTGAAGATATGGTGTAGCATAGTTGTTCTTTGATGTACAAGTTGAAACACAAGCTGGAGTTGGTTCCTCATCAGCAGAACATGGTGGCCAAGTAACATTGTTGACAGTTTCACCGCATGGGGCAATTGAATATGGTTTGCATCCGAATTGTGATTCGTATGATCCTCCAGTTACCAAACCATGTTTGTTCCACCATTTCCATGCTTGAATTGGATATCCTCCTTGACATCTGCAAAATTATTTGTAATCGAAAACATATGGGGAAAGGGAAGGAAATTGAATCGGAAAGGGTGATCAACTAACCCATTTCCACATGAGAACATTCCAACGCAGCAAGACAACAAATCTTCAGATGACAAAAGTGTGTTGACAGTTCCATTTGAGTAAATGCAAGTTCTATCAGAAATAGCTTCAGCTGCAGCAAAAGCCCAACATGATCCACAGTTTGATTGATCTCTGATGTTATTAATTGAAACACAATTTGGCCATTGTTGACGAGCATCAAAAGTGTCTGGAATTGAAGCGGCGACTGGAACTTGTTGAATATCTTCATCAGCGTGTGGAGCGACATATTTCAAATCCATCAATTTTTTGAGAATTGTCTCTCTTGGCAACAAATGTTTACCGGCGGTCCATAATTTTTGATTGGCGTTGACGAATTCGATGACTTGTTCTTCAGTTCTTGCTGAAATAATTGTAATTAAGTTCAGGCATCCACAAATGAGAAAACTCACGAGGCAAAACTGAAGCTGAGGCCAAACCGGCGACAAGAAGAAGAGTTGATAAGACAAGCATTTTTGCTGTGAAAATCTCGAATTTTGAGCTCACTTTTAAAGGAGAATTCATTGTTATCAGTAGCCGCTGATTGTGCACTTTTCTCTTTTGATTTATTAACGGAATTTTGAAAAGTGAAAGTTTTTGGGTAGACTTGTGACCTGAATTGACGCATCACGGACTGGTACTATTTTATTTGATGTTTGATTTAGAAAAAATCAGAAAGTTTGAAAGAGACTGGAAATAATATCCAACGACTGAAAATACCCATTTTTGATTTACAAAAAGTGTTTGTACAATTTTGTTCGAACACTAATGTTAACATTTGGTGCACATCTTGGATAATTCGGTGAGAAACACAGTCAGATTTCAAAAAAAAAAATCATGGTTTACTTTTGAAACTTAAAAGTTGTTTTCTAACCGTAAGCTCTTCAAGCTCTCAAGGCGCAGCTCTGATGATCTTGTTGTTTCTTACAATACAATTTTTCGGAAACTCGTCATTTTCAAATTAGTTTCTTTTTTCATTCTGATCTTTTCATCTCAACCCACTTTAACACAGTCAGTCCTCATGTTGATGTTTCCAAAAAACGCTCGATTCAAAAATCAAAATTTTTCTCCTCTGATAACAATCCATTTTTTCCTAATCAGTGAGTTTTGCATCATTTGAACAATTATGATAAAACTATCAGTTTTTCTATATTTGGTTTTCGCTTCGATTTACGTCAAAACAGGTTTGCACTTTGAAACCAACCTTGTTCCCTCTCTCTCTAAAAACTTCTGATTCAAGATGAAGCTTCGCTGATCCAACACATCAATTCAATTCAAAATAATATGGGTTGCCGGAAAATCGGAGGGTAAAACAAGGGAACAAATGTTGAGCACAATTCAAGAGGATTTCGGAGATCTTGGAGCACCAATTAGAGAAGAAGTTCCAATAATTAATGAGATCTCAAATGGATTTGATGCTAGACAACAATGGCCAGAATGTGAATCTATTCAAATTATAAATGATCAATCAGAATGCAGTTGGTTTTTTTTTCAATTTTTGCCCAATTCAGTTTTATTCACACCCGTTCAAACAATGAAAAAATTAGAAATTTCTTTTATTCACACTGCGCCACAATTTGCAAAGGAATTAGCTAACTAAGTGCCAAAACTAAATATACCATTAGAATCAGCGCATCGAGATCTGTGTGAGACTACGCATTTCGAAATTTTTAGGGTCCTGCGAAGAAAGTTAGCAATCGCAACAAGACCCAACGCATGAAATTTATCATGCTCCTTTAATACTGTAGTGCGAAATATAACGGCGAACAGAGAGAATTAGACAAAAGTGTTTGCACAGTTTTTTGTTTCGTTTTACAGTAGAAAACACTCATTGCGTTGCTTGAACGGGTGTGTATTCAAAACATTTTCAGAATCAAGTTGGGCAATCTCAGCCACCGATTCAATGTCAGATCGTCTTTGTATAAACTCAGGTGGAATGATAAAGAAGGTTCTCTCCGCTCAAGATATTCTAACTTGTTGTGGCGGTGGAGTTCTTGAATGTGGTGAAGGTTGTAATGGTGGAAATCCATATAAAGCTTGGCAATTCTGGGAAAAACACGGTGTTGTGACTGGCGGAGGATATGGAAGTCATAATGGTTGTCGAGCATATTCGATTGCGCCGTGTGGAGAGACAATTGGAAATGTGACATATCCAGAATGCACAAATGTGACGCAATCAACACCAGCTTGTACACAAAAATGTGACGATGGATTTTCTGGAAATTATAAAGATGATAAACATTTCGGTAAGCGAGGTTTTGAATTCTTAATTATTATTAAAGTTGTCCTAATTTTCTCCGAAGAAAACTTCTCTCAATTTTCACTTATATTTTCTCAGGAAACAACGATATAACTCAACTTCCAAAATCAGTAACTCAAATTCAAAGTGATATAATAACTGGTGGTCCAATTCAAACAACAATGGAAATTTTCGATGATTTCCTTCAATATACAACTGGAATCTACGTACATTTAGCTGGCGACAAACTTGGCAAATTATCAGTTCGAATTCTTGGATGGGGTGTTGATAATGGTGTTCCATATTGGTTGATGGCAAATTCATGGGGAAGAAAATGGGGAGAAAATTGAACTTTTCGAGTTCTTCAAACTGTTAATGAATGTGGAATTGAGGCAAATTGTATTTCGGCTACGCCTAAATTCGGATAGAAATTTTAAGTTGTACTTATTTATTTAGGAGCTGATCGATAAATCTGAATCAGAAATTTGGGAAATATTTTAATTTTTCTACACCTCACAAATTGTAATTTTAAAACTTTATTTAAAGAAAAAGCCACCAAATATTTAAAAATCAAAAATGAAGCGCAAAAATATACAAAACGATATGTCCTCTGTCTGTTTTTTTGTCTCAAATCCAGCCCATTTTATCTACCAAACTGGACCTGGTCCACCCCAATGATTATAAGCGTGTTGATATCCACCAAAATGATGATATTTGTTTGGTCCAATAAATGTTCCACGACTTTGATGATGTCCGAATGGGAATGGATTTGCAAGGAAACGCCATAACATATTATTATGAGGTGGCATTCCATAGAGAATACTTTGCGAATATGGATATTTTAGGCCAGGGTACTGTAAGAAAATAGCGTAAATCTGAAATGTTTTTGTTGATCTCCCAAACTAACCCCTGAATATCCGCTCAAACTTCCATGATGCGAATAAGTTGTCTTGACAACTTCTCCGATTGGTTTTGGAGAATGCGAATTTGTAGTAGACATTGGTGGCGGCGACATTGCTCTTGATCTATAATAATCTGTCGCTGGCGCACTATCCATTGATGATGGCGAACGTTGTGGATAAGTGTTATAAGTTCTCTCCTGCAAGAATGTTTTGTTTTTATTTTCAAATTTCTTGTTATACATAAAATATTCGAAAAAAAGTTTGATATTTTTTTGCTCCAATTTTTCTCAATCTAATAAACAAGTGTTTTGTTGTTTGTATCTAATTATCCTTCATTTTTTCGCTGACGTAAATAAAAGAAGAAAAAAGCAAAAAATTAGTTCTATTCAAATTTTTCTCATACATAGTACTAATACCTTTTTCACTTCCTCAACACTAATTTATTTCACTTCATTGGACAAGAATTACGAGGAAAAGTGGAGGAGAAAAAGAATTATCAGGATGGAGGCAGGAAATTCGAATATTTTTCTTTTTCTGAAAATTTCCAAAAAAAAAAGATTATGTGATTTTTCATGGACATCAATCATAACATATTTATAATGCACTTCAAAATAAATAGGATTTTCTTTTATTTTTCCCATCAAAATTTCTCGAAAACGATCAGAAAAAGTTCATGTTTTTTTCTCAAGACACTACAGTAATCCATATCTTTTCGAACTTTTTTTCTTTTTTGAAATGCGATCGTCTGTGTTCTAAACATGATATTATTGCACTAGCTGGCTCGAAAAAATCAGTTTTTTATCTCGAAAAATAATTGCTAGGTTTTGAAATTATATACGTCTCGAATAATTGTCTGAGATTCTGTGAAAGCTGGTGATGTCAAAATCAGAGATTTGTTAACATTTCCATTTTCAAAAATAATCACCTGGTTTCTAAGAAAAGCTACAGTAGTCCTAGTACTAGTAGCAGTCAGAAAAAAAACGAGTTCCAGAAAATTGGAGAAAAAATGGGGAGCCAAAAATGGGGAAAAATATGTACATATGTGTCCAGTCGGTATTTTGAAAAAAAGCCCATAGTACTTTCACAAACAGTTAAAAAACTTCAATAGTTTCTCAAAAATAAAATGATATTATTTGTTTCATAGAACATTAGAAAAGATTTAAAACTTCGTAAAACAAGGTCTCACTCCCCGTCAAACTCACTGGTGGAACACTTTGTGATCTTGCTGGTCTTCTCGCAGCTTCAGCCATATCAGCTGCCGAAATAACTGCTCCATCTCTCAATGTTGTGTGTAGTTTGAGTTTTCCTTTTGACTGTGTAATCGCCTCTCGAATATCTTTATCACTTGTCACAATCACTTGCCGACCATACAAATCAATAAACGCCAAATCACCCTCAAAATCTGGGCGGATTTCACGAATCTTTTTCAAGAGAGCCTAAAACATATCTTAGATATTCGTGATTTTCAAGTTCGGATAACTTACATCATATAAATCAACATATTCCATTTCATAATCCGAAAATCTCAATGAATGTTTCTTTCCAAAATGATTCCATTTAACTTTACGTCCAGAAAACATTGCGAAACTGCAAAAATTGGTTTATCAAATAACTGACAGCCGATGTGAGCGAAAAAATGAAATGAAATGGGTGGAGCTTTGACTCCGCCCCTTCTAGATATTTATAATTTTTGACCTGTGCACAGCGATTTTTTATGTGTTTGTTTTTGTTTGGATAAATGAAATTCTCTAATTAAATTTGCCTGGTGTGTGCCCAGATATTTTTTCGTTGATTAAAAATTTCTGGAACGTCACCAGAGAAAAAAAAAACAAAAACTAGTATGTCCGGGGAGAAAAATAAAAGAAAAGTAAAAAAGTACTAGTAGTGAAATATGATATTGCTGAAAATTTCCAGAAAAATACAAAATTCTAGCAGATGATAAATAGACATGTTTCACCTGCTGTGACATCGAAAAACGTTTGAATTATTTATTTTAAAGTTTATATTATTCAGGCTGAAGAGTTCTGGATGACTAAATTTGAATAAAGTTGGAAGAAAAAGGACTTTTGATCTAGTGTAAAAGTGGCTATTTTTACACCAATAAATATATTTTAGAGTTCAGAAACTATGAACTTTTCTTGAATGAATAATATTCTCGGAAAAAAATTTATTGTCGTAAGAATAGAAAATCAAACTGCGCTAAAAAAGACGAAATGTGCATCCGACCTTGACACAAAACATCATTGAGCAAGAAGATTAGGACCACCTCATGTTTTTGGAAAAAAAGAGAAAACAAGATAATAAAATAGGGATGAGGGCGAAAAGTGCAATTTACTTTTGCAAAAGTATTACAAAAATTGTTCAACTTGAAAAAGTTAAGCAAAAAATGTTCGCAGTCAGCAGGATTCGAACCTGCGCGGGCAAAGCCCAATTGATTTCTAGTCAATCTCCTTAACCACTCGGACATGACTGCACGTGAAAACCTGTTCCTCGATTGACTAGACATTTTTGATGAAAAGAAAATAGATATCTATTGAAAAGGGCATTTTCTTTGGGAAAAATAGAGAAAAAGTGCATTTATTCTGACTTACCAGCATAACATCTCGTCAACTAACATCTTATGACTTTTTCCTGTAACGAAGAATAGAATTTGTATGAATGTAAACACCTAAGAAAATCGAAAAATTAAATTAGAAAACGACAAAAAAACGAGGTTTTTCAGAAGGAAGGAAAAAAGTTGGCAAAAACATATTTTTGACTCGAAAAAAAGTAAAAAGTTAAAGTTACGATTTTCGAGGAAAATTGGAAAAAAAAAGAGAGTGACTAGTCATAGTCCAAGAATCTTGAAAATGTTAATTTATGAATTTTTTATGCAAATTTTTCTTGTTTTTTCGCCTCGCGCGAAAAAAATGACAGAAATAAATAATGAAATATTTTATTTATCGAAAAACAAAAAAGTTCCAGTTATTATATAGTTTTTTTTTTTGAATATTTTTTCTGCCGCCGCGTTCATTTTGGCGTGAGAAAATTCTTTAAAGAAAGACAAAAGCCGAGGTTTGAAAAATTCATATTTTTAGTTTTTCTTCTTTTTTTCAGTCTAGAAACTCTTGAACTATTGAATACATCAAAAGGAAATCCCAAAGACTTCAAAAAACCAAAATTTTCACATCAAAAACCACCAAAACTTTACTTCTATTTGTTTTTCCCACATAATCTCCTGGAAAAATCAAAAAACAAGGAAAGGCCAACAAAAACTTCTATGCAGGAAACTCTTTTTCAGATGATTAATGTCGGTTGGGAAATAGAATATTTTAGGAAACAAAAAAAGTGGAATTTATGGGAGAAGAAGAAGAAGAAGAAGTTTGAACTTTTTCATCGCCGGAAATATTATTATCATTGGTGACATAAAAATGAAGTGAAGGAGGGGATTATCTAGATCGAAATGTGGCTCTTTTTTATAATTTTTTAAGCTAGATACTTTTTTACTTTACTTTTTTTTTTAGTTTTCTTTTTCTCAAAAAAAAAATAAATAAAAAGTAAGTATATTCGTATTTCAAAACTAACACAAAGCTGTCACAATACACGATTTTCAGCCATATAAATATTCAATTACCCGTATGTACTAATATATATGGAAAAGGTACTATTGTCTAATAAAAATGACGTGGAAAAGGAACTTTATTCGAATTGTTTTGTTAAATACTGAACAGAATAATTCTTCAGATAATTTTCCCGTGTGTGAAAAACTTACGGTGATGTCGAATTTGGCTCTTTTGATTGTCTGCTTGCAGCACGGGATAATGGGCGGCCCAAAGTATCGAAAACCTGAAGAAAAAAAGAAATACAGTACTTTTAGGAAATTGGCTCGTTCATCGAGACAATTCAAATTTTTATAGGTAGCTACAGTAACCGTGGGCAACCAGAAAAATGTTTGTTTGAACAAATCCGATTTTTTTTTTGAAATTTGGAAGTTCAAATGAATTCTAACGTTGCTGTGCTAAATTTGAAAATAGACACATGAAAACTTTAAAAAAACTTGAACACAAGAAAAACATAGTGCCTTCAAACTTATTATTTTCAAACAACAAAAATAAAAGAAAACAACCCAAAAAAGTCACATTTCACTTGAACTTTTTTCGAACTACTCACCTTCTCATGAAGATATTTTTCTCGATTCATCCAGTTCACTTCTGACATTTTCTTCTGTTCTTTTGTCTGAAAAAAAAACAAACAAGTTGTTGTTGAGCCACAATATTATGCAAAATAACTCGAGAAAGGAAGACAAGTTCCGGAAGGAAGACGAGTTCAAAGAAAATAAGATTGACCTGGTGTTTGAGCAGGCGAAAAATGAAATTGGTGGGGGAAGAGAAGTTTTTTCGCGCGCAAAAGATATATTATTTACTTTTGGGAGCAGCACACAAATATTTAGACTAACTCGCGAGTTCCACTTATTGTTGTTAGGTGTGGGTTAATTGCGATTGAGTTGGATTTCAAGGATTTGAAAATCTCAGATTAAATATAAATAGATGAAAAATTATGATTTTTATAGGGGCTGTTTGATTGACTAATCGTATTTCCGCGGAAGCTACAAATTTGAATTTTCTACGTATTTTTGGTTCGTGAGAACATTGAGATGAAAAATAGATAAGACTTATTTGGAAAAAAAGATTAATGTACCTACAGAATACTGAAAAAAATTTTAAAGCAAAAGCTTGATAAGAAATATTACAGAATACATTTAAGTTTCATTTTCAAAAAAAAAACTAATGAACAAGCTACGAATTAATTTTTCTACATATTTCTGGTTAGTAAAACAATTATGATGTAACTTACAATAACTTATACTTGAAAAAAATTTTTTAGGAACACCTTTATTTACAATATACTCATCGTTTGTTTTATTACTCAAGGCTCAAAACTTTTTTTCTTTTTTCTTGTAAAATCAAAAAAATTTCAAAAATAATCCGCTTGGCGGCAAAACTTGACATGCTCGCATGAAGCGGGAAGTTACTCAAGAAAATGAAAATGAAAATGAGCAAAGCAAAAAAATGTTGTATTATTTGTTCTTGGGCGGAAAAAAGGGGGTGAGTACCAGTTATTTTATGTATATTCCTTTAGACATAAGTGTGTTGTAAAACATAATGCAAGAAAGTTGAATGATAATAATATGTATTTGTGATAGAGCACATAGAGCCGGATTTTTTTTTTGAAAGGTTGGAGATCAGCTAATTTTTTTCTTTTTTTGAACTTCGTGGGAAAAAATATTGTATTGTTGATCAACTAGAAAATATTGTTATAGGAATAAAAAAAGTGTGAACTACAAAATTGTTTTTTATTTGGGGAGGAAACGGAAATATTCTCAGAAAATCATACAATTTTTAGGGGAAAAATAAGAGATTCATTTATTATTTGTCAGAAAATCAGACTTGAGCTAATATTTGATAGTCCAAATGTTTTAGGTCCGACAAAATTCAACAAAAAAGTGAGAGAAGAAAAATATTTGATCAACCAGAAAAGTTACAAACAACACACTGTGAAATCTCCCAATCAAAATTTCCAGATTCTAAAATGACCGAACAATTCACTAACTTAAAAAAAAATCATTTCATTTCAGTATAGCCAACCGCGCGCGTCATGAAACAAAATTCTCGACGTCATTTGAACTTCCGGCTAAAAATGGGTGGGGCAAAACATTAAAAATCGCCGCCTTTTCAATTAAATAACATGAGCAACACACATCTCAAAAAGAACAGAATCAAAATTTCAATAAAGCAAAAAAAGATGTGAAACTTGAGATTTTTATTCCCCATGACCCTTGTGACGTAGAAAAACATTTTTATTTTTAGAAACTCGAAAATCAAAAATAGATTTGAAAAAAAAAGAATGAAGTTTTAATTTTAAATAAAAAACAAAAGGGAAAAGGTGTTTGAACTTCGAACAAAACAACACGAAAAAAAAGAAATTAAAAAATTCATAAGAACAACACTCGAGGGTGCAATAAGAGAAGATTTTTGATCGTCTCCTCAAATTTCGAATTTCTTCTCCCATTCCGCATTCAATCTGAAATAAAATTTCGAATTTGAAAAAAGGCACAAATTCCAAGAATCAACAAACTTTTCAATACAATAAGTTCGACAAACAAATGTTCCAATTCGACCAATAACCGGTTGAACATTTGAATAGAAATTTGAAGAATCGGCCAGATTAATTAGAGTTTTGCACGGGGAAACGAGATGTTTGTGAGCTTTGTATGCACAAATTATATGCTGAAATTTGTTTTTTTCTTGTTTTGTATTTTTGAAAATGACGTAGCTATCAATTATTTTTGTCTGAATTCAAAAAATCATCGAGGCGAATTTGATAGAACTCCCACTCGAATAAGGGGTTGATTTTTTGGTTGAAAATCAAGCTCTGTACATCAGAGAGAACTTGGCAGCTGATTTTACGAAAAAATTTCTAAACCAACCAAAAACATCTTCACAGTTTTCCACTCATGATTCATTTCAAAATTTCCATCTTCTCCACAAAAATCACAAATCTTCTGCGCTTCTGATTCCGAAATCCCAAATGCCAAAACCACAACAAACAGAATCATTCGAGACCTCATCTTTAAAATAATTGGAACAAAAATTAAAATTTCCATTCTCTTTATTTTCTTTCATATTGAAATCATGAGAAACATCGAAAAATTAGAATAAATAGGAATAATCCCCCGGATTTTTTGAATTTAGAAATGAGATCTTTATTGTTTTTACTTTTGGTGTTTTTGGTGAGAAAGCCAACAATTTTTCGGAAAAGTATGAGATTTCGGAAAATTTTCAGCCAATTTGTGCATCAGTTCAATTATTCGGTGGTGATTTTTGTGTGACTTGCAATGCAACTATCGAAATGTTGCTTCCGGAGGATAAAAATGAGACATATGCTTTGATCGAACAAGCAACAAGTGTAAGTTTTTGGAAGTAACAGTTTCGAAATTGTTTCTAGAAGTTCAAAATTGAATTCCAGTTTCTCATCTGCAATTTGCTGACTGAAAAAATCCAGGACACCTGCGTTGATGCGATTTCAACTCCACTAATTTCAGCATACGACATCGTTTATTATTTTTTGAATTATAATCGTGATTCTTATTGTAAATTGTGGTGTTAACAAGTTTTTGAAATAAAGTTATTTATATAAATATTTATTCACACAACAAGTTATTATATATTGATTAAAAGATACCAAAAACCCCTATGTATATTCCCAATAGTTCTCCTTTATGAACTACAAAGTCTTGCAAAAGCACACAAAACTTTTGGAGTAAATGAAACATCGAAATCAAGTTGCTCTGCATTCACAATCAAAGTTCTTGCAATACTTTTACATTCTGGAAGACCGTGACATTTTGATTTAACTTGTTGATTGATAAATGTTCGTATTTGATTTGTCGACAAATTTGCCATCGATTCCAAATAATTGGTTTCTTGAATACTTTCCACAACTTCCAAACAAATTTCACATTTTTTATCAGCCTTTGAAACACTGAAAAGTGCCAGGAGTAGGAATAGAGAAGTTTTAGAAATCATAGTATTTTTGTATTGTAAAAAAAAAACTTCAGCATTTAAAGCAACTCGAATTCTCATAATTAGAAAACTTCTGCTGAATTTAATTTGAATTTTTATTTTAAAAAAAATGGAGGAGTGGGAAGAAAAACTAATTTGAATGACAAAACAACTAAAACACATTTAATCAAGGAAATCGATTGTGAAATGGATAGTTTGAAAGAAAATGCACAGAATTCTAATAATTTCAATTTTATCTGTGATTACAGTAAACGGAGAAAATGTATGTTTTTCAGAGTTTCCAGACAACATAATATTTTTAGAAAACTTCCTCGAACTTCCAACTTCTCTTCGGAATTGGTTGCAAAACGTGCAACAGAACTTTGGAATTTTTCCTACCTTCAAATATTTACGAAGCTTATGAAAGAGTAGATAATTCGGTGAATGTGAGTTGAAAAGTTTTCTTTTTTTTTGAAAATAGAAGCTTGAAAATTTCAGGCAACAGTTTGTCAATTTCTACCATCGGATGTCGAATTTAATTGTGTAACAGCGATAACAACTCCTGGAAAAATCGCCTATCTTTTGGGATATAATTTTTTGAATAGGTATCGTCTTTTTTATTGTGCATTGTTGTGTTGAAAAAAGTATATTATGATATTTATGATGAGGCAAAAGATCGAACATTTCAGAAAATTCAAAATTATAAATCAAAAAATTGTGTAACGTATAATTCACTGGATTTTTGAGCAAGGTTATTTTTGGATTCATAATTTATATTTCAATAGAAAAATTATTGTCAGCAAGCCAATTAATTATTATTTTTTTCTCTCACAACAATCCATTCATTCAACTCAACTCGAATTTAATAAGAAATTTCCTTCCTCGAGAATGAGATTTGAGAAAAATAAAGAAAAAGAAAAACGACCTTGTCCTCTTCTCGTTTTTTTGTTTTGACTCAATTAGATAATGGATGAATGAATGAATAACTAGATTTTCGAGAAAGGACCTTTTTCCCGAAATAAATAAAAATTATTCAAATTTAAAAAGCTTTAGCTTTATCTTGATGTGCTTCTTCTCACTTTTCAATGGTCACTTCTTTCTTCTTCTTTTCCATGAGAGCCAGATGTTCATTTTATGTATTTACCCATTTATCTTTTTTTTTTCTCGTATTCTTCTTCTTCTTCTTGTCCACTTTTCAGTTTCTTCCTCGAACGTAAAAATATCACACATTTATTGTTGTTGTTGTTGTTTTGCAGAAAAATCCAAGCAATTTTTTGTAGAACTGGGAAGGTAAAAGTAGTCAGGTTTTCTATTTTTTTTTTGAAAATAATTATATAAAAATTCTGGCTGTAATTTGAAGGCTCAAAAAAATTGAAGTTCTGGTTCTTTGAATTTGCATTTTTTTTTAATTTTTTAACAGCTAATCTTCAAACTCACAATTCTCGGCCGGCTTTTAAGTCTATAATAAGCCTAACTAACTTTGACGAAGTATAATCTAGAAAATCACACTATTTCTAGACTATTAGCTAAGTCTCAACCTTTAACTAAGCCAACTTTAATAATTGGACTAAAATTGAGAGAACCTGAAATTTTGGAACCTCTTCATCTCTTCGAAAAGAATCTTTTTCCGGACCAAAATTTTTCGTTATTCCGTTATTGTTTCAAATAAAACCAAAAAAAAAACCAACAAATCCAACGGAAAATTGCCCAATTTTTCTCAGGATCAAATTTCAATTCTACAAATGGTTTTCTTTTTCCGTCCTTCCTCCCATTTTCCACTTTGTTTCTTTTTGCACTTATTTTTTTTCGTTTCAGTTTTATTTTTTTGTGTCACAGTTGACAAATTGCTAGTTTGGAGCAAAGATTTTTCTTTCGAACCTATTGAAATAACAAAGAGCTTTAGAAAATGAAACCCGCAAAATCAGCAGATAAAAATTTTATAGTCCAATTTTATGACCGACATTTTTTATTATTCCGAGTGATTGTCAGCTGCAAGACGCTTTTGTGTATTTTTTCCTTTGGAGAATCTTCTAACCCGAAACTCATTTATGTATGACTTTTTCCTCTTTTTTTCTTCCTTTTTTTCTTATAAATATTTCCTCCCATTTACTTTTCTTTTGTTTTTTTTTTCTCTGCTCAAAACATAAACGCGATTGAAGAAAAAATTGAGGGCGTGGCTTGATTTTCGGGGTTGACTCCGCCCATTTTTCACTCTTTCCTGTGTAATAATAATACTCGCTTTGGTTTTGTGTAAAATAAATATTTAGAATACTTACAAAATGTCAGCATTCCGCCATTCTTCTTTGATCTATAGCTTGATAGAAAAGATGAAATGACCGCGATAATGAATTGACAAATTTCGGCCGCTCCCATCGCCTGCTTCCGTGGCGCAATAGGCAGCGCGTTCGGCTGTTAACCGAAAGGTTGGTGGTTCGAGCCCACCCGGGAGCGAAATTTTTTGCATTTTTTTCGAGTTAGTCATTTTTCGGGATTCAGATAGAATTGAATTTCCGTTTAGCTTTTCTCTTTCGCCACACTTTTTTTCGTTCTGATGATTTCATAAGATTTTGTGTTCTCTTGAGAATTCTTCTTTAGTCTCTTTGTCATTTGGTGCAAAATGTTGCGAAGCAGATTAAAAATTTGCATTTTTACTTATTTCGGCACGCGAACCAAAAAAAGTTTCTCATTGTCGTGTTTTCTTCGTCACACATATTTTTCAAGTTTTTTTTGTTATTTTTCCCAAATAACATAAACATTTTTTCTGCTTCAAATAATTTCTTTTGACTGACTGAGGCTATTCTGAAAACGAAAAAAAATGAATAACAAAAATTTCAGAGAAAAATAATGACAACAACAATTAGCTGTTCTCCAAGTTTGGCTGATATGCGAGCACTTCAAGCTGATAATTTGGATCGTCTTCGAGATACACTTCAACAAGTTAATATTCGAGATGTTGTTCCACTTTTAGTTGCTCGAAATGTTCTTCGAACTTATGAAATGGGAGCATTGTATGCTAAAGTTAGTTTTTTTTGTTATTTTTTAGTTATAAAACTATAATGTTATTAACTATTAGTAATATTACCAAGTTTTGAGTTCCATTGATTTTCCAAATAATTGAAATAATCTCTTTGGCTCGCACTTTGAATTATATCAATTCTTGGATTCACTTGATTTTTAATAAAACATCCAAAAATTGATTTTCTCAGTTTCTTATTTCTCATCAAAATTCCAATTGTTAATGAGATTATGAAAAAGTCCAAGCCAATATTATAAGTGATAAAAGATTCAGCTAAAGTTATATGTGAAACTTGAAAATATTCTGATAAAATAACATTTGACATTGCCACAAATCGAAATATTTTCGCAATTATCACACTTGGAATAATACTTTTCGACCAAATATAAACTTGTGATAATTGAAATTTGATTTCCAATGGGCTTCCTTGATTTTTCTGTTTTCTTTTTGAAATTCTAGATGTTGTAATCAATAAAATAACTCCCAAAATATCAATTATCAAAATAATTCGTGCACTTAGTGCTCGATAAAAATCAAAATAATTTGAAAAATATATCATGTACGCCAAAAAATTGGAGGTAGAAATAAAAGATATTGAAACTAGACAAAATAATATATCACTCCAAAAAGTTTCGAAAATAAAAAAAGTTAGAAATTGAAAAATTGAGAGCAAAAAAACAGAAAGGGTTTGTAAAAACAAACCAAGTTCGTGGAAATACATTAAAGAATATATTTCTGGAAACAAAAATCATTCTTTTTGGAGTATTGGTTTCAAAGCAAACCTGTCAAATTCACATATTTTTCAGAAAATGAACTTCCAATACTGTTAAACATTATTATAGTTTTTATAAGATGTGTTATACAAATTATGATAGATGAAATTGAAATAAATAACATCGAAATTCTCCATTTCAATTGTAATTCTTTCGAAATTTTGATAATGAAAAGAAACAAAAAATTAGCTGGAATTGAAGCCAGACAAACTGAAAATTCGAGAAAATTCAAAAAATCGAATATCATCTCTAGCTATTTCTGTCTTAAAATGATTCTGTTTTTTGTCAAGACTAGTTAGACTTTGAGTCTCTTAGGAATCCATTTTTCTGCTAACTGTAACCCATTAATTGGTTTTTCTTTTTCTTCAAAAACACATTATTCCATTTCCTGCGTTTATCTACATCTTAAATCTTGCCTTTGCTCAAATGGCAAAACAATGTTCCTTCCTTTTTTTCGCCTAATTAAATAAAATATAATTAGAAGCAATAATAAACACACACAAAGCAAAAAAAGCAGCTGCTCCTCATAAATTCAAAAAACGTCATATTTTTTTCAGAATTCGTCTGAAGAACAAGTCGATGCTTTGATCGATCTTCTTAAAACAAAAAATCATTGGGTTGGACCATTAACCGATGCTTTGATTCGCAATGGAAAAGCGCCAATTGCCACTATTTTGCTAGAAATTCAAAAATCCTAATTTATTTCTTTTCGATTTAATATTTTTGTATTTTTGTACATTCCGTTTCTTCTAACAATTAATAAACAAGAAATGAATTAAATTTTTAAAAAATTTAAATTTTCAATTCGCTAAACTGCCACGTCATAGTTCACGTGTCTATAAATGTTCAGAGGAATGTTTCAAATTTGGTTTTTAAACTCATCGAAAAAAATTTGTTCGTATTTTAGACAACTTCAGGGGAAATGTTTCCTATAACTTTTTCTGGAAATTTTAATTAATTGTTTTCAACACCCCTTTTTTGTGTATTAATCACAAAATTCTTAATTTAAAAAAATTTAGAGATTCCCAAAACAAAAATAAAAATACCAGTATCCAAAACGATATAAATTCGATTTATAGCGTGTCCATATCAATACCATCCGATGTTCTTTCTTCTCTCGTTTTTTCCTTTATTCAATCGCCAAACTTGAACATAAGATTCGGCCAAAACAATCATTTGTGGCAGTATATCTTTGACATGTAAATCTTCGAGTTCAAACCATTTTCCAGATCCTTCATGAACAATTTGAACACGATAACTTCCATCTTCATATTTTCCTTCGTGTACAATATTTGCAATGAGATCATATGTTGTGAATTTATGAGAACTTTTCGCATCTTCAGCTAAACAATCGAACAAATCAATGTTGCTGAAACAAAATCATCATAGAAATTGAATATAAAAAACAGTTATAAACTTACCAAATTGGGAAATTCACAATAGTTGGATTTTTCTCGACAAACCATTGATTCTTTTGAAACCTTTTATAAGTGATAATCAAAAAATCGGGCAATTTCAAAAGTTCGAATCGTTTCATAATATTATCCTTATATGTTTTATATTCCTTCTCAACTTGTCCATTGAATTTTTCCAGCAAAACATTGAGTGGAACTTGTGGAATGATATTTTGCAATTGAACATCTCGATATAAAGGTGGAGGTGGAAGATCTAAAGTCAAGTAGAGGAAAGGTGTTTCAGATGATGTTTCTTGATATTCTGGCAATGATAATTTATGACGTCGCTCTTCTTCAGAATCTTCCGATGGTATTACTTTTCGAGAATATTGACGCATTTTTCCACGAAAAGTTCTGAAAATTTAATTATTTTTGAATAGAATTCCTCCGAAAAAAATATCCCAGTCTCACTTATAAATGATTGATGAATTATTCTTTTGAGTTCCATTCAATGCTGTATGCAAAGTGTTTATCAAAAAAGTCAAAAATTCAGCAGCATCTCCTTGTTTGATAAACTGAAAACGTTTTTTCGAGCAAACAACAACAGCTTGAAGCATTTCATGAGGTGAAACATGTGTTCGAAAAGCTCGTGGATTCCATAACTTTCTGATGAGTTCACCAAATCTTTGTGGTAGAAGTGATAGTTTGTCACCGGGTGGTCTTTTTCAAATTAGCGTAATTTTCCTCGGCTAGAAAATAATCACGAAGAGGGCCAACGGAAGAAAGAGCCTGAAATTTTTATATTGATTTTGATATTGCTGAAATATTGCCTTACATGAAGAATCACATTACAATAATCATTAGCTTTAATGTTATTCAATCCAACAACTCCAGGAAAATATGTAGAATCATCATAAGCTCGAGCCATTCTTGTCTGTTTATCAACCGATGAAATCATATCTTTTGTATAAGTTGGTTTTAGCACATACTGGAAAATTATAATTCATTTTCAAAAAAAATTAAATTTACCTTGATATCTTCTAAACTTGGATCAGCGATTTCATAATTGTCTGGAAGGCAGTAAAACTTGAGAGTTGATAAATTGAGAAATACGTGATGATCAGTATCTAACGCATGCATATACGCGTGTGTGTTTGTTCCGCGGCCTTGGTAATACTTTCCGCAAATCATACAGGCATATACATTGAGATGTGACAACGAGACTGAACACAGTTTTTCGAAATCGAAATCAAGAACACTTCGATCAATAGTGTCAAGATATGGACAAGTTCTACTTTTCTTTTCTTCTTGCGCCTTTCTCATTGACCAAACTGGCTCATCATCTTCCAACTGATCTGCTTTTAACTCTTCTTCAAGAAGTCGTTGTCTTTCGAGTTCTCTCGCTGTCAATTCGCGTGGCTTTTCTTCGATTTCACCTTCTTCAATAGTAGATTCTCCATTTTCAACTACCGGCTCTTCATTTCTCCTCGATTTCTTGGATGGAGAACGTGATCTACTTCTATCACGACGTTTTCTATCTTTTCTCGATGATTTTTTCGATTCATCAGATCTCCTTCGATCGTCTGACACTTCGGTCATTTTTTTGATTACCTGGAACAACAATAAAAAGTTTAAAATCAAATTCAAACCGTTAAAACGTTTAAACAACTTGAAAAAAAAACAAATTTTCGAAAATAAAAATACTCCGGGAAAAGTACACACACTTGTTTGTGAGCGTTCGCTGTGAGACCCAAGCGAGGGAATTTGAAAAAGTGTTTTTCTTGAAGTAAAAAAATTTTGGTTTTGATCGTGCGCGCAAAAATTTTCGAATTTCTGAAGTCGACATGAGCAGAAAAAAGCTGAAAAATCATTTTTCATCGATAATCGGAATCAAACATGGCATTGCGACAAGACGTGAGAGATTTGCTCACAACTCGTTATGTTCCACAACACGGAGAACATGAAGAATGCGAAAAAGTGGAAGCATATCGAGCTGGAGGTGATATTGATATGATTGACGGAAGAAATGACGAAGATGTTTGTTTGGTTGAAGATCGACCACTTCACGGAGTCGCTGACACGCCAAAACTAATCGCAAAACCAGCGAGAGAATCGAGATCGCGCGATGAAGCGGTCAAAGTTCTTCTAAAGTTGAAGAAAGGGCCTGTGGAACAATTGAGACTTGAAAAATATGACTATTACAATTCGAGATGGTTCAATACAACTCAAGGTATGTTGAAAAATTTTTAAAAGTTACCCAACCCGAATGAAACTCACTGATTGCAACTGTGAATTTTTTAATCAATAAAATTCTTGTTGGCAAAACAATAATTTTATAGCGTGAACTAAAAACACGTGTTTACGCTATAAGAATGACATATTTCTAATATTTAACCAACAACGAAATGATTTTGCAGAAACTGAACTCGAACTCATCAATTATGTTCTTCTCAATCCAAACGCTCGTCCAAGTCATTTCGCAATTCAATCAAGACGACTCAACATTTGCGATGTCGAGAATATCATTCTCACTTCACTTCTTGCTCCACCGCAATCAAATGGACAATCGCTTGCTCGTTTTGCAATCAAATGCACGGAAGAACTTGGGTTCAAAAAATTGTGGGAAATTGTGAACAGATTGAAGGAGCAAAATGATGGAATGATGATAACCGACGGGAAAGTTGTTGCAACTTTGATTGAAGATGTCGGATTTATGCCGGTAAGAATTTCAATATTTAAGAGATTTTTTATTGAAATATTAGTATTTTTCAGAAAGTAACTCATCGTTTATCCACTGAAAGACTTGAGGAATATGCTGAATTGGAAAGAGGATTAGATGAACATGGTGAATTGATGTCATCACGTGTTTATTTGACATGTTCAATTCAAGGAAAACGACATGTTCAAACACAAATCACATATCTCAATAATGGATGTTCAAGAATGAATGGAACAAAACGAACAAAATACATTGAATTGGAACAAACCGTCAAATGTATGAATCGACGAGTTTTGATTGCTGAAGATCGAAATGAAAGTGTTGAATTCGAAGTTGATGAAGATATGACGTCACTTCGAGAAGCTCAACCAATTGTTGAAGATTTAATTGATTATCTTCGAAGTGATATGATTATTGAAGAAGACAGCGATGAAGACGAATATTGAGAACATGTGAATAGTATAAATTGTCATGTAATATACTGTAAGTATTTTTTACACTTTATAACACCAGTATTTAAATCTGTCAAATAATTTTTTAAATTTTTTGCGTAAATATAATTTACTAATTTTTCTGATAAGTAAATACTAACAATATATTTTCAATATTTTTGTTTTTATTTTAAAATATTTACATTTTCTATTGCACCAAGAAACATGAATAATTATTCATTTTTTCGAATGTTAAGTTGATTCAAAGATTTCCAGTTGTTCGAATTCAGCGCATATCTGAAAATTATGACTATGAGAAACCATACTTCAATACGTTTCAAAATATTTTCTTCTAAAAAAATGTACAATTCACTTTAGTAATATTAGATTTATTGACATCTAAAAATGTGCCAATTTTCGCACCTTCTCATTGCACCTCTCTCCTTTTCATACGATTCTGCTCATCCCGTAATTCGTCTGTTGCATCGTTTTCCTTACTTATATAACTATTTTGTCTTTCAATTATTTTGTTCTTCCGAGAACATATACTAAAATTGGAACAATACAGAGAAGATTAGCATGGCCCCTGCGCAAGGATGACACGCAAATTCGTGAAGCGTTCCAAATTTTTTCCAAAATTTTATAGAAATTGTTGATAGCTAGCTAGCTTTAACTTGGAATTTCGGAAGGAAAATTTACGTTTCAAATTTTTCATTTTGAAAAATTGTGTTGTTTTTGTTCAATGCATTACGAATTCGTTATCGGAACATTTTTGAAATTCAAAAAATCTGCAATTAGTAAAAACAAATTCAACTTTTTTTCAATTAAAAAAATCATCTTCGGAATCATCATCGGCGTACATTTTTGATGTAGAAGGTTTTGGTGCAGTTAGAGAGGGTTTTGGTAGTGGTTTTTCATCTTCCGAAGAAGAATCTGAGCCAGGCTTATTCAAATATTGCGAAAGAAGTCCCATTGATGGTTTGGCTGCAGATTCTTTTCGAATCGGAACTGGATCATCACTATCACTTGATGAATCTGCATTTTGTTGTGAGAGCAAAGACATCATTTGAGTATATGATGTTGTAGATGGTCCAGCTGGCGGAGGTGATGCTAAACAAATTCAATTTTTACACCAAATAAAAAAAGTTTCTATATGAAATACCTGGTTTTTCTGCTTGTTTTGGTGTTTCTGGTTGTTTCTTATTCTCAAAAACAAATTGTGCCAAAGGTTTTTCTTCTTCTTTTTCTTCTTTCGGTGTTTCGGATCTTTCTTCAATCCTCGAATTTACTTCAAATCTCACCGAACTTCTTCTAACAGGTTGTTGTGTTCGAATTTCTTCAATCATTTTTTCCCTTTCTTCAATCATCTCTAATTCAAATTTCTTTTCATCGGTTGGTGTAAAAACCGGCGAACTTCTTCTCGCAACTCGAACCTCTCGAAGTCTTTGTCGAATTTCATCCATTCGATCAACATTTTTTTCAACCGCTCCAGGAATATCCAAAATATTCAATTGATTTGTGAGTGCACTTTCATCATTTGATCCCATTCCTCCAGTAAATGCACTTATTCCCATAAATTGTTCAGTGCTCATACTCATCCTTGTTCCTCGAATAACTTTTAATTGTTCTGATATTTCTTGCAGTCTTCTTTTCACATTCCTCAAATCTGTTTCCAATAAAATACCATTTGTTGGAAGATCGAGTTCTCGATTATTTAGAGGAAGTTTTGGAATTTGTATGGGTTTTCGATCAACATCCCATTGATATTCTGACGTGGCAAGACGATTTACAAGTGGCTCAAAGGATTGCTGCAAAAATGTTGTCATTAAAACATCTGTTTTTCGAACCTCCAAATTTTCACTGTGTTTTATTATTAGAAAAATTCAAAAATATCGTGTTTTATTTACAGTTCGGTGTGTTTCTTTTCCTGTCTGTCTCTCTCCATCTCCCCTTTTCTCTCGTTTTTTTCTCACAAAAAACAGCTGTGACGTGGGGAAAATGGTCTCGCAACGGCCTGAAGGATTTCGCGGCAAACGTTGGAATTTCTATTTTTTCGTCTTCTTTTCTAATTTCCTATTTTTCTCTTTCCAATGGCTCGTTGCAAAACTAGTCGTGGTAACCGAAAACTTCAAATTCGAATCAGACGCGGTTATCATATCTTACAAGGCTGCGAAGTTCACAGAAAAAGGTTCCAAGTGTAAGTTTGAAAAGTATGATGTGACCAAAGTTAGCTTGAGGTTTTGCAGTAATATAGCGAAAATTCCTCAACTTGAAACCAGGATTGATTGGAATTATGGCGAATTTCGAGAACAAAGAATTCTAATCGGAGGAGAATTCGATGAGGATGATATGAATTTAATTGATGGAAACCGATCAGAATTTTCGATTTTATACAGAGGACTATCCAAAGCGACGGTTTGTTTTTTGCTTGGGCGGAATAATATTTCATTAGTCAATCCCATCTGTTTTCACACCTCATAAACTTGTGTCAATTCATAAAAGTGAAACCTTTGATAAGACAATTAATCGGTACTCTTTGATCACAACAAATTGTTGTCAATCACCGTAAAAACCCAGGAACACATTTTTTCTTACAGATCGAGGAACTGAAAAATAGTTTTAACAATGCTGAAAAATGGATGAGTTTTCGAAACGAGAACGATAATGTTGAAAAATTTCGAGAAAAAAGGGATCGATTATTTGATGATTATTTTTATAAGCTATTAGAAGGAATCAATGATCAATCATCAAATTCTCTTAATTCAAAACGTGAGTTGAAGGCTGCTAAATAATCAATTATTTCGATTTCCCTCGAGAATTTTCATCAATTTTTTTCCCTAAAAACAATTTTTGTCGTTTCCAGAAAAATCCAAACTCCGATTCAGGGAGAATTTTGTGATCGAGGAAGGAGCAAAGGAAAATGATCCTGATTTAAAAGTCAGAAAAATGGAAATTGAGGAGAAAAATAATGGTATAATTTTTGTAAAAGAAATTAGGTGCGGTGAAGTCGCTAGTTAGATAGATCTCTGCGAGTAAAAATAATAAGGCCACTGTTTTTCGAATTGTTCTCTCACTTATTATTTTGTTAATTACTTTTCAAATAAACTTTTAGAAAAACCTAGAAAAAAAACTCACAACTTTCCCAGCAGAATTTTGCCAATCCGGATATTTTCCGCGCAAATAGTTGACATAAGCATCTCTCGCATTTTTCGCATTATTCAATCGTCTTTCCATCACCGAAATTCTTTCATCGATTCCAGACAAAGTTTCACGATGCGCATTTTGTGGAATCATTTATTTATACTTTTTTTCAAGTTATGAAGAGAGGAAAATAAAATGAAATAATCCAGATGTTTCGAAACAAAAAGTAGAATAAAAATCCAAGTTGTCATGGCAACAGAAATTATAAGAAGAAAAAGAAAAAGAAGTTCCCTTTTGTGGAAGGAAAAAATTGTTGTGTTTCATCTTTCAAAAAAAAGATAGTCGATCATGATACACATCAAAGATACGTCATGAAATCATTGTTGGTATCATTTTTTGAAAATTGGAAATGACTGGGGTACTGTAGGATCAAAGATTTTTGTCAAATAAATAAATATGTTTTGATGAAGGTGGGAAAATTTTCTGAAGGTTGATTTTGAAAGGATACAATTTAGATAGATAAACAATTAACACCAAAATTTTGGATTACTGTAGCCAATGAATTGTGACAAGGATCGACTACAGTAATACGCGGCACCTATTTTTGGCACTAACATAAAAAGTTATGGAAACGGATGTTTTACGTTTCCAAAAATTTTTATAATATTTGAAAATCGGAGAGTTCAGAATTTTTAGTTCTACTTTACTGACTTAAGATGTTTTTGGAAAATTCCAAAATGTTATGGGTTGGTTTTTAATCAAACCCAGAACCCTCACTTCCATTAAAAATGTATAAAGTTCCTAGAAGTTCATCACAAATTCTTATTTTTCGAAACTCCGAATCCCATTTTTTAAAACCCCTTAAATACACGTATTTATTTTCAAATCACAAACTTGAACAACATCTGTATGATTTCTGTTACAGTATCCCATTCTCGTTCATTTTTTTGTTGACCACAATGACTTCGTGACGTATCTTTGATGTGTACAACGGTTTTCCGATCTCTTTTTTGAAAGATGAAAATGATATGATTGTATGTTCTTTGTTTCAGTGTTTGATTCAATGAATAAATAAGTTTGTTTCAGAAATTCCGGAAAAAAACTGAATCAAATTAGTGCAGTTAATAAAGGGTTTTTAAAACTTATTTTGAAATAACGAAACTTAGAAGATTTGCATTTTCAAATAACAACAGTCTAGTAAACATGGATTTGTGATTGTTTGATCTTTTCAACTGTTTTTATCATTGATAGAAAAACTTTGAAAGATCGTTTTGGTTTGATTCATAGGTTCAGATATATTTTTATAACATGACAGTTTAAAATCTCGTGTCTTTCTTGGTATCACAGAACGATACATTCTAAACTTGCATCTTTCATTTTCAAAAGATGAAATGATCGTCGTACACTTTTCCGATACGTCACGAAGTCATTGTGGTTCAGGAGTACGGTAGAAAATGTTCAATTTTGTGATGGGGGAATATATGTTTTTCTAGTTTTCTGGGGCTAATAAGGAAAAGAGAAATGATCGCGTTGATCTTTTGAAGTGTGTTTTGTGGTTGGAATGATTTTTAAAGTATAAGGAGGTTGAAAGAGAATTGTGAGGAGCCAAGAGATTAGACTCCAATTATTGGAGTAGGAAAACAAGGAGATCTTTTCAAGGCGTGAATACAGTAATTGAGCCGCGATTTTCTGAAAGTTCGGAATATTTTTTCAAGACATTCAAAAATTTTCCTGAAAATATTAGATACTTAAAAGATTTTCTGAATTTTTGGTTCAAAAAAGATCGAACATTTCCGAGTTTCCATTTTCCAGGTTTCAACTTTCTGCAAAATATCTGGTTTTCTAGAACTTACAATTTCACACTGAAAAAAATAGCTATTCTACCTTTTTAATAATCAAAAATGGAATGAAATTTAAACTAATGACGGTACGTGTTTTTATTATGACGTGAACTTTTTTTTGCACTTATTTTCATTTACAAATTTTTAATAAGTACGATGTGGGGACAAATTCTCAATATTTCAAAGCACCTTTTAACAATTGATGATGAAGGTTAGCTATTTTCAGACAAATTTTCAGGGATCTGATAAATTTGCAATTTTCCAGCCTAGGCTTCCAACTCCATCACATTCCAAGCCTACAAAATTTATTGTAGTACAAAAAAGATACCTATGATCTTCCAAAAATAGCAATCTATCTTTTTCCTTCCATTCCAAACAAAATAAAAACTCCGCCCATTTCCCATCACTTATAAATGATAGCGAATTTTCAACCAAAACCAAACTAAAAATGGTGAATCTCTCAATTTCTCGCAAACATCTGGACGTCGATTCAGAAGATCAACAACAAAAATCGGATCAACTTCAATTTGCTCACAAAACTCGATTCATAATTCTGATAATTTGCACATTATGTTTATCAATTGCTCAATCCGACACTTTGACATTAAACTTCACAATTATTTGTATGACTGAAAAATCGGATAATATCAGCTTGGCTTCTGGATCAAATGAGACACATTTATTGGAAAAAGAAATGTTCACACCAAATGAAAAGAATTTGTTATTCTCATTGGTTGCAATTGGTGCAATGGTTGCTGTTTATCCAATAATGTTCCTTATTCAAAGATTTGGTTCTCGTTCGATTTGTTTTTGGATGGGTATGTTTTCCGCCCTCACAACTGGTTTAATTCCATGGATGGTTTCTCTCGGTTTCTATCCTCTTGCTATCATGCGATTCCTCCAGGTTTGTATACAGTAGTTCAAAGATTCAATTTATTTGCATATTTTTTTCCAGGGAACTGGTCTCTCCACAGGTTTTACACTAATAGGAATTGTTACTCGACAATGGTCGATGCAAGTTCAAAATGCGTTTTATATTGCTGTTCTCACGTGCTTCTTCCAGGTTTGATTTGAAAATCATTTGAAAAAATAGGTGGCTAAGGGCGAAAATATATGCATTTGCTAAACCTATTATTTTCCTGGTCCTATTACAAATCTTGTTGAATTTCAGATTGGTCCAATTTTCACAATGCCGATTGCTGGAGCACTTTGCACTTCTTCTTGGGGTTGGCCGGCTGTTTATTATGTTCATGCTGCGGTCACTTTTGGACTCTTTGTTCTGTTCTACTATTTTTATAGGTCAGTTGTGGGAACTTACAAAAGGGGAAGATTTTCAAAAGTTATGAGAATTTTAAAATTCTTCAAAGCATCTACACTACAGTAATATCCATATCTGAAAATTAATCGAGATTAGAAATTTCCACTGAAAAATTGGGAATTCTTGAAATTTCCGTGGAAATTCTACTGGGAGAATTTTGGTTGTTTGATTTTTTGGAAACAAACTTCACGTTTTTCGAGTGCTAGAAAATTTGCATAAAAATTGGAGAAAACATGTGGTTTTCACGAGCACCAATTTTTTTTTACAAAAATGATTTTTTGCAATCGTAGAATTTTTCAGATCTAATTTTTAACATTTTTCTATCAAGTTTCAGAGACTTCTGAAAATTTTGGAAAATAAAAAATTGCACAAAAATAAAATCCAAACAAAAAAATTTAACTTTTTTGACTTGAAAATCTCAAAAATTTTAATGCGAAAGAGTCTCACAATCAAACTTCAACTCAAAAATATGAATCCAACATTTTTCACAATTTCCTAGAATTCCCCAATTTTTGCAGAGAAAGTCCACTTCGTCACGCAATGGTGTCAGTTAAAGAAATCGAAAAAATACAACGAAACAAAGGTTCAGCTCAAAAACAAGCAGTTCCAGTCTTAGCAATCATTCGAGATCCAGCAATTATTTGTGTTTGGATAAGTGCGATCGCAAATTTCATGGGAATCCAAGTAACAATGCAATTTTCGCCAACATATTTGAATCGAGTTATGGGATTTCCTGTTGAAATGACTGGAACATTTAGTGCAATTCCACAAGTTTTCACATTTATTCTCAAATTAATTGCTGGTTATTCGGCTGATAAAATGGCGTGTTGTACACCACAAACATCTGTGAAAATATTCAATACTTTGGCTTTGGGTGGAATGAGTTTGACATTTTTGGGTTTGGCTTTTATTCCAACTTCGATGCCAATTGCTGGATTAATTATGTTGATTTTATCGTGTTCGATTATTGGATTCAATTGTGGCGCGTTTTTCAGAAGTGCTGCTATTTATGCGGCGTAAGTTTTTTAATTGGGAGAAGAATTTTTTGAAATTTCGAAAAGTGAAAGAAAAACCGGGAGTACGGTTTTTTTACCTCGCTTCAAGCTTCATTCGCAACTTTCTAATTTCAAAAAAACATTGATTTTTTTCTGAAAATCAAAAAGAGACGTATTTTCGTATGAAAAATTTTTGGAATTCAAATTTTTTTCAAGAATTTTTCAGAACATTTTGCAAAATAGTAATGAGATCTTGAAAATTAACTTCCATATTTTTTTTTGTAAAAAAATTGGCTGAAATTCTGGATCCGAATTTTTAGAAAAAATTTTCGAAGGACTGCTGAATTATCAGATCTCCCCATAAATCAGTTTTATTTCCAGTCAACACTATCATTTCATAATGGGCGTCAATTCATTTCTCAATTGTCTCGCATCTCTTTTGGCTCCAGTAATTGTCAATATTTTTGTTGTCGATGACACGTGGGATGAATGGTGGAGTGTTTGGATTGTTCATTTCTTTGTTCTATTTCTCGCCAATATTACATTCCTTATTTTTGGAAAAGGTGTGGCTGCTGAATGGACGAAACCAGGATATAATCAGGGCGCAAATAAAGTTGGAGATGTTCCAAAAGTCTAATTTTTTGAAATCCTTTTTATTTTCTCGGGTATTTTTTTTAAAGTTTTAATGTTTATAGCTTGTGAAAAAAAAAACAATAAATAAATAAGTAGTTTTTTTTTTCTTTTTCAAAATACCAGTCAATCAATTTTCAGTGACCCTTCGGTCCAAACAAGGTCATAACTGTCTGCGTCTCTCATTCTGATATACTATTTCTTTGTCAAATGTCTTTTTGTTGGCAAAAAAACCATTTCATTTTAAAAGCAGTTGTTTGTTGCTGAAAGTTCTGCTTTTCATTTCGTTCTTCTTCATTTTTCAATTTTCAAAAAATTTCTTTGAAGTTATCACAATTATTATTATAGGTCAAGGTTAAATATCATTAATCAGTTTAAATAGTTAGCCTAATTTTTTCTGTCTTGTCGATTAGAAAAAGCTCTGCGTGTCTTCCGACCTGTCAACAAACTTGGAGAAAACTAGATTTTTCGCCACATTATTTACACATTTTTTTTCATTTTAGATTTAACACAACTTATGAACTTTGGTGCCACGATTGCCGTTTTACTTTTGCCTGTTTTGGTGGAGTCAAAGGTTTTCACCAGTGAATGTATTGTCAAGGTTGGTGATTTATGCACTTATTGTCTGTTTTGTTGATTTATAGGCCGATTATTCGTCATGTGCTATTTTCAATTCTTGTTGTGATTTTCGATGTAGTCGTTCAAGGCAGAAACGATCTACATGCACAATGAATGGAACTGGAGTTATCAATTCTATTCAAACCGAATGTTTTTGTACAACTTCGCCAATCGCGACCGAAACCGCTCCGACTACAAGAAGATCTAGACATTCACGACTTGATTTAATTGCGGGAATTCTTTTTCTATTCGTTCTAGACATGCTCCTTTTGAGTTTTACATTTTAATTTTTCAATATTTCCCACCGGTTTATGTACTAAATGATCTCAACGATATAAATTTGTAACAATTTCATGATGCAACAAAAACAGACACTTAACGGTAAGACTTTTGGAAACGAGCGCGGGCTCCTGGTCCTCCGAATTTCTTGGATTCGCGTCTTCTTGGGTCAGCAACCAAGAGTGATTTGTCGTATGCGGCGAAGATTTCCTTCAATTCTCTCTTGCTTTGCTCGTCAACGAATTTGTGGTAGTAGGCGACCTGAAACAGAATTCTGTTGTGATATTTCCGGAACATGAGGGAAACTAACCAAGGCTTTAGCGAGAGCTTGTCGGATAGCGTAGATTTGGGCAACATGTCCTCCTCCGTTGACACGGATTCTGATGTCAACATCTTGGAAACGTTCCTTTCCGACGAGAAGGAGTGGCTCCTGAAAATATTTAATTTTAATATGGAATGGTTTTTATTGCAAAAGATAACATCTAAAAAAAACCTACTTGGAGCTTGATGCGGAGGATTTGTGGCTCCAAGAATTCCAAGGAACGGCCGTTGACCTTGATGAGTCCTTGTCCCTTCTTGCAGTGAGCAACAGCAGTAGCAGTCTTCTTGCGACCGAAAGTCTGGACCGATTGGACGGTAGACGTCATGACCCTGAATACAATATTAGAAAGAGATTAAGAAAAATTATAATCAAAATATTCGCATGGTAAGATAACCAATGTATAAAAATATCAATTTAACAATAAAAGAGCATCAACAAAAATTCATTGAAAACAAATAAAACAAGTGTTAACGATCAGTGGTATATATAACAACATAACAAATAAAACATGGTTTACAACAATGAGATCAAACCTCTACTTCTTTCCCTTCACTGGTCTGTATACGGCAACCACGACAGCGTGGTCTCTTTCATAAGGCTCAAGTGTAACTTGTTCGAGTGGCTTGAACTTTTCTTCCTTCAACTTGTTTACCTCACCGGCGAAAACAGCCTCTGGCTCAGCTGTACTGTCGATACAGTTGGCCTTGATGGAAATAACGGCATGTCCACCATTCTTGAGGAAGTTTTGGGCGTTCAAAGCAACGATACGAGCTTGATCTGGTTGAGCGACATCAGAGAAGACGACGTCAACCATACCAACAAGCATTCGGTATTTGTGTGGATGTCTGGCATCTTCGACAATTGGAACAATATTTGGTCTTTTCTTGGCAACTCCAAGCAAGTCACGACCACTTCTGTGAGAGAACTCAACAGCGTAGACGATTCCTTCCTACAAAACAATTGATAGACACAAAATTTCGGTGATCTGTAGAAAACTCACTGGTCCAACAACATCAGCACAGTGAGAAACTGTGGTTCCTGAAGCAGCTCCAAGGTACAAGAGCTTGGTTCCTGGTTTGATGTGAGTGTTTTCCAATCCTCCCATGATGGAAGCAGCCAACTTGGAACGGAAAGGATTCCACACGCGGTATTCAATATCCTCAACAGAAACACGTTTCTCTCCGTACACGGATTCTCCTACTACGATGTTCTTTGTGGCAAGTGCGTCTTCTTTTCCCTTGACGATGAACACACCTGCAAATCGCAAAATTAATGATAAAGCAGGCATAAAAAACCACAATAAATTTACCTTCAAGACGATGTGGTTCAACGACAACAGTTCTTCCTCCTCTCATTCCACCACCACCACGTGGAGCTCCTCGGCCTCTTGGTGACCCTCTTCCTCCTCTTGGGGATCCACGGAAACCACCGCTAAAAATTTGATAATTACTAATTCATTGAAATGTTTGAAATAACTCACCGATCACCGCCACGGAAACCTCCACGATCTCCTCCTCTGAATCCTCCGCGACCACCACGGTCTCCGCCTCCGAAACCTCCGCGGCCACCGCCAAAACCACCACGATCACTGCCTCCGCGGAATCCTCCACGTCCGCCTCCTCTGTCTCCACCGCGACCTCCTCGGAATCCTAAAAAATCGAAATAAAAATTGCAACTTGTGAAATTTAAAAATTACCTCCGCCACCTCCACGATTGAACTCTGGACGACCCATACTTCTGAATCTAATAGGTAGCAAAGAACAAAAAGGGCGAAAACTTCATAAATACATACCTCAGCCTTGTGAAGCCGAGTAAAATTGAGAATTACGACATGTTAAACTTAGAGTCAAGTTTTTAATCACGCTCCTGCCAATTGAAATCGGCTGGAATCATACCACTATTCTCAAAATTACTCAAAAATGATAAAATTGACGTGAAGGGACCACCAAAACACGCGAAAAACATTAAAAAATTTTGGGAAAAGAAAAAATTTTCTTTTTTTATTTTCTTCTGACGCACATAGGTTACTGTGGCTTGGCCGCGCTGCGAGACCTATTTGCAATAGAGCGTGTTTGCTTCTCTCACTTTTAAATTTTTCTTTTTTTCGTTTTGCTCATTTGCTCATTTGTGAATGTTTGGTTCGAAAAGAAAGTAAATACAGAATGGAAAGATGCGTATTCAAGTTGAATTCGTTGTTGCATGGATTGGATATACCTGAAGATGAATTGATTTCACTTAATGTAAAGTTTTGCTCTTATTTTCGATGTTAAACAAATTGTTCATTATTTTTTAGTTTCAATCGTCATTTCCCGAAAGCATTCCTCGATTCCGTGAGTTCAATAATTAACCTTATTTTTTGAAATATAATTATTCATTTATTTTAGCTTATAAATATCCTATTGGAAAGTATATCGAACTCAACGAAGATCCGAAGGATTTGGAAAAATACTCTATTTCAGTGTGAGTTCCCATCGAAAATAAAAATAGTAAATATGCGTCATTTTTCAGAGCCAAGCAAAAAAAGGAACATATCTCATTTCGTGAAAAGATTCGTAAGTTTCTATTGGGAGATCAAGAAGCGAATTGCAGTTTTTGGGCTTATACCAATTACAAGAAACCGTTCCATTATTATACAAAAACAGCTATTGAATATTTGAAAAACATGGGTCAATCTTCTTCAAAATTTTTTCCGCGAGCTTTGATAATTGGACAAACGACTGAAAAAGTTAAGAGCACTTGCACGGATTTATTCAAAGGAAAATCAAGTGATCGGGAAGCTCGTCTTGGAATCAAATTATTAGATCCAGAAAATCATATTGAAGAAAAATCAGAAGAAAGTGGAGAGAAAAGAAGACGGAGATGTGATATTATCGTTGGAAGTTCGAAAAATATTAGTGAAGAATTGAAATCATTGTACTCACATAATCCAATGATGTACAATCAGCGTGCTTCACTTATAGTAATTGAAAATTGTGAAGAATTCGTCAACGATGTCGAATTTGTCCGTAATGTCATGCAAATTCTGAACAGATTTCACGGAAAATGTGTGAATATCTTGTTTTTCTGTCGCACAACGAAATTGTCACCTTCAGTTTTCAATATTTGTGAAAAAATGATTCGTGGAAATTTGGTGCTTGAAATAGAAGAATTGCGAGAACGCGACATGTTTGATTATATAAGAATTCATCAAATTTCATCTGCTGAAGAGCTTCAAAATGATCTATTAGTATTACAATCGGTTGATGGTACACCGAGTGGATTTCAATCTTCAAAATATTTTGGATTATCTCCTGAAATTCAAAAAATTGATAAATGCATGAAAATTGTGAATAAACTGATATCGATTAGAGAATCAATAAACGAAAGAAGACATAGTAAGAATAAATTATATGTTTTGTGTGTTGAAAATTGAGGAAAAATTTCAGGAGATCGAAACGAAAAAATCTTGATTGTCACCGAAAATGTTGAGAAGGCAAATTCGATGGCGTTGATCTTGAAAATTCAAAATCCAGACTTGCTAATCTGCTCTCTTACGAGATATGATGACGTGGACAACACAGAACGCGTGAATTTCGAATTCCGGTCAGATGAAGCGAACATTTGTGTTGTTGACTGGAGAAGTATTCATGAGATTAATCGAGGAATCGTTGATTCGGTCAGTTTTCCAAAAAAGTCGATCTTTGTTCTAAGGAAAAACTATTTTTAGGTGATTTTCGTTGATTTGATGGAGCCTAGATTTTGTAAAACAATCTTCGAAGACGAAATGGAAAGATTGATTACAAGAGATGCTGTAAAATTGAAAATTCATGTTCTTCTAAACAAGGAAAAAGATCTATGGGTTATTCCAAAATTGGCGAAAGTAAGATTGTTTAATGTTTTGCATTTTTGAAATAAAACGATTTTTTACAGCTCATCAAAAAATATCAGCTCTCATTCCCATCGGATTTCGAATATCTAGTCGCCAAACACAAATTATGGGTCGAACAACTTCAGCGAATGTGAATATATTTCAATTTCAAATATATATCTTGTGAATAGTGAACAAAGTGTTTATATTATATATTCAATCAGTTAATTAATCAATTATATTTATTATTCACAAGTTTGTTTCAACTTGAAGATATTGTCGAGATGTTGATGGTTTTTGAGATTGTTTTTCTAAAATAGGCACCTCAACTTGACTATTATTCGATCGCCTTCTTCTTAATGTTGGAGAACTCGAACTGGCCAAGGATTGTGTTCTCGATCGCCATTCTTGTACACGATCAACAGCTTCACGGAATGTCAATGATTTTCCCATTGCCATGCTTATAACCCCACACCAGCCATTTGGATCGATTTTTTGAAGAGGTTTGCGAAGATGACGACAATATATATGCTCGAAACCAAGAACAATTATACTCACGATCTGAATATTTGTAGAGGTTAGTTATTTATTCTATTTTTAGAGTATCTGGGTAACAAAACAATTTTTAATCTTGGCTCGAAAATGGGGCCAAATTGATTTTATTTTTCAAACTCCTAATTTTTCACTCACAATTCCTCCGGCTAATAACACAAAAGCTGACAAGAAATTCTCGATTCCCAGCGGCGCTGATTGTGTTTGACTATGACTATCCGGTGTGCAAGCCCCCGTCAACCAAAAATTCTGAAGTCTTTCCAAGTCTCCTTTCTGCTGATATTGTAACATGTATTGATTAACCATTGCTGTATATGGTGAATTCTTTGGGAAACCAATTCCATATCCAGTCATACTTGCCCATTTTCCAACTGTCATCAGAGCGCAATTTGCATCTTTTCCAGCCCAATAATCTAAAACTACAGCGTCGTAGATAAACGCGTCCAACTCTCTGCAATCGAGATTTTTCTAAAAAAAAATTGTAATTTATTTCATAACTTACTCATTTTTAACTGCATCAACACCGGCTGAAATATTCATTCGGAAAAATTTGTTCTTCTCAACGTAGTCATGCATTCTGAAACAAATATTTTCATACTAATTTTTACCCTTGAAAATGCTCACTTTTGCCAGTTTCTTTTCATTGTTTCATGTGTATTTCCTCCATCAACAGTTCCAAAACGAAAAGGTGGTTTCTGATCTTGCGGATAATTAAGCATTGGATCATGTATTCCACTCAAATCATAAAATTGTACTCGAGTTATCATAAAAGCAGCCAGGTTTGCTGTATAAACAGCTAAGAATGTGAGTCCAAAAGCAGCCCAAACAAGTGCCATTAATCGAGAAACTGTTGATTTTGGCACATCTGTTGAAACACTTGCACTAAATAATGTTGCCCAAACCAACCAATAAGATCGAAATAATGAGAATTTATGATCTGGTGGAGGATATTTCTGCATATTAAATGAATATGGAGAAACCCATTCAAATACAAATATTGAGATTGCTGCCACGTGGATACAAACAAATAATATGATAACCCATGTTGAATATTCAAAAGGTTCTAAAAATGCAGTTGGCGATAGAACTCCACTTCGAATTTTGACGATAATTGAAATTCCAGTATCCAAGAAAGGTAGAGAGAAATCGATATCTCTTGCTCTTTCAGAATTCAATTTCAAAGATGTTACACACATATCTGCTTTATTATGCATTAAATCAGCAATCAGACCATTCCATCCATTTTCAGTTTTCAATCCCCATTTTTCGTCTCTAACTTTATATAAAGTATAAGTGAATCCAATATCAGTTGCAAGTTTATTCAATAAATCCACACAATATCCACTACAACATTTCCAAAGTGTTCGATTTTTTCGAATTCCATCTCCATCAACATATTCAATATCACCCCAATCACAAATTGATCCTTGATTTCCTGGACATTTTTGTGTATCTTGATCAACATCTGATACTGTAATAAATGGTGGTTCATGAAGTGTCACAACTTTCACATGAAATTTATCAGCGGTTCCTTGAGGTGGATTCGCTTTTTCGCCAGGCCATTGAACATCGGTCATTTCCAATTGATTATTTGTGAATTCGCCAACTTTTTCCCATACTCTCTCTCCTTTCTTTTTACCTGTTCGAAGATTCGATATTTCCAACATTGAATTTTTTAATCGACCATTATTATCGAAAGTGTAGAAAAATGAATCATATCCATCATCAACATGATATGGATTTCCTTTTATGAATGCAGTTTTCATTCGCCTGAAAATATAATTCATCATAAAAAAGAGCTCCTCGAGGGGATCTCCATTTCTCAATAAAAAAACTAACTCATAAATAACTCCACCGTAATCCCAATATGGATCACCTTCTGAACTTTTACAAGAAACATTTGATCGAAGTGACGGTGCTGTTTTTCCAATCAATTTATCGACAGCAAACCCAAAAAGTCTTGGTGCTTGTTGAAATATCAACGGTAAAATATCATCTTTTGGCGCAAACATTGCATTTGAAAGCGTATGAAAATTGACACATAACATTCCAACTTGTGCAAATCCTTTCGAATTTATCGTTTTCTGTGTTCCTTTAACTGATTGTGTTCCAATCCACAGATATCTTTCACCAGTTATCTCGTGCTTTTCCGCGTGTGAAAAAATGACACTAGCTTGTGCTGAATTTGCATAAAGTAATACTATCTTTGCTTGATGTTTCTTCAATTCCGCCAATTTTATATCGATATCTGTTGTGTTTCTTGTGTCAATTTTACAATGATGAATCATTTCGAATTTTGGAGTTGATTTATTTGAGAATCGTTCAATTTCATCTTTCACAGCACTTATGAATCTATCATTTCCAACCATTTCAGAAGTGACAACTCCGAATTTCGGCCAATTATATCGTTGTAAAAGTGCAATCATTGCTCTGAAAACGGGAACATTAGTTTTTTTGAAAATATAATTGATAAGTTCAGTTTATCAATTTTGCCACGTCATCACTTATTTTTAGAGTTGAGCTATGACTATTTTCACAATCAGATGAAGATTACAAAAAATTATCTGAATATCGTACCGTATTTGATGTTCAATTGGTGGTGCCATTTGAAGAATTCTATACGGTGTCAAATCTTTCTCAAAACTAAATCCCGAATTATCAGCATTCCAAGCAATTATCGGAATTCCCGTGTAACTGGCAGCTGTCAGAAAATATTGTTCTGCAACCGTAGTTGAATCAAAAGTCTCAGAAGCTGTCACGAAAACTATCAAGGCTACCTGAAATTCAAATCTTTGGCATGAGAGCTAAATTCGATAACTCACATTATTCGCAGTCACATTATTACAAAGACAATCTAAAACTTCGTTAACGAAAAAGTTGCCAGTTGGAAGAATACAATCAACTGCGGAGAATGTGTATTTTTGTGATAGTTTTCGTATACTCCTGAAAAAAACACATTGAAATAACTGAAGTTTTTAAATTAAAACTTACGAAACCGCAGTTCCATCATTGATTTTTCGAATAATTTCTCGAAACGCTTTATCATATGATTTCGATTTTCCACCCCAATTTCGATAAACAACTGCAATATTCACTTCATGTTTTTCAGTTTTTCCAATTTTCGAAGTTAATGACAAAGTTGAATTCGAATTCGAGCCAATTTCAATCGATGAAATACAAGTAGATAAAATGAAAATAGAAATACAAAATATTTCACCGAAAAACATGTTCATCTTCACCTCAAAAACCTATTACCCTCAAGTAAGTAATCATTTCGACAACTCAATTTCCCTCCTTATTTTTTTCTCTTTTTTTCTCCTGCTTCGAAACAAAATTGGTTTTTTCTTCTTATTTTTGAGGAACACAAAAAAGCGATGGAAAAATGGTTTATGCCTAATAAATTTCACCCGTTATTTTTTCAAAAACTGTTCAATAATTATGCGTAATTATATTGAATTTCCATTGCTGTCCGAAGCGCCGAAAAGTTCGAGACATTTCGAAAAATCTCGGTTGAAATATTCGCCATTGTATTGCCACGTGTCATCCACTTTTTTGAACCATCTGAAATGAAATGACAAATTTATTCAAAAATCACACCAACCTGTTGTGAGCCAGAGTAAAAATGTTTAATTTTTTAAAGTTCGAAAAGGGTTTTCTAAAACTCTTCTCTTTTTACCCAAGTACTTACAATGGTTCATTTCCCTCATTTTCGGCTCGTCTATCTCTTTGTTCTTCTTCATATCGATGTTTCCATTTTTCAGCTTCTTCATTATCCGAATTCTCTAATGCTCTCATATCTTTTCTTCTTCGACTATCTGTTGGTGGCAAACTATCAGCCATTCCCTCATACATTTCATTCAACGACAAAGTGAAATATGTGAAATGAAATTGTTCGTCAAAAGTTTTGACAGGAATCTGATTGGATATCCAAAGAATTGTTGAATCGGGAAGAATTGGACCATGATCTCGACGATTTATTGATTCATTGAACATTCGAACATATTCTTTTCGATGTGATTTGAATGTATCATTATCACAAGATGCTAAATATAGAGTCCAATTTCCGTAGAGAGCTTTGATCTTCTTTTTTCCTTCGAATATATGTCCTTCAACATGAACATCGCCAGTTCGCGGAGTCGAATATCCTTTATTCTCAAAATTGAAAACGGCATCATAATCTCCCGAAGACTCAATTTTCATTTGACTTGTCTGGAATTTTTTTTACTATTCCTGGAGCATTTATTTTTTGGAAACTTACAAAGTTCATATACATTTTTCCCATAATCACATTATAGATTGTGCATTTTGGAGCTGACCAATGATAAGTCTCCCCTGTTCTGTAAAAATTTTGTAACCTTTTGATTCACAAGGATAATTTTCTTACTTTTTGAAAGTGAGTTTCAGAGATGCGTGTGGATTTGCGATTAATTTTGTCATCCAAAAACTCAAAGTTGGCTCGACCGTTCCCTGCAATAAGTTTTTTTCTGGATCTAGATATTTTCAAAAAAAAGCGTTGAAATCCTTGATCTTTCCATCATCATTACGTAATTATCGAATCCAGTTTTCTCTTTTTCTCTGTGTCCAAAGAGAAAGTCCAGGAAGAAATAAAACCTGCTTCTATTATTTTCTCACCTCAACAATAAAATCGTCGGATTCGGCATAAACTGCAGAAATTGGTGGATGATGGGATACTTGTTCGGCTATGAAACGAACACCATTTCTTTCGAGTTCAAAAGTTTCGAGTAATAGAGGATTGAAGGGTTTTGAAAGACGATTGTGGTTGGAGGAAATTGTGGCGAGCGCAAATGCGGCAACATACTAGAAAAATAGGATATTAGAATATTTTTCTGAGAAATTGTAGAACTTTGATTTGGGTTATGGAGATTCCTCGATTTTGACCGGAAAAGTCGGAATACGAATGAAGAAAACTAGAAGTACCTGAAGGTCTTTCTTCAGCTATTTTCTGAATTTAGAGAGTTTTTATAAAATTAAAAGTTTTCTGAAAATTTTTGTCGATGAGACTTTGATGTTTGAACTTCATTCTAGTCAAAACCAAATTAGTTTTTTGATTGTTTGATTCTTGAAAAATAAATATCTTGTGAGCAAAAATAAACAAAAATTCGTGAACCTTTTTGAAGTGTCTTCAAAAATTTCAGAATTTTTTCGAGCAGAAAACATAATTAGAGGAGAACGAAGTGAATTGAAATTAGATTTACACTTGAACAATTTTAGCAACAGAAGAATAACGAATTTTATTCACGAAAAAATTTTGAAAAATTTTAATCCAAAAAACTGTTCCAGAAAATTTCTATTAAAAAAATCTAAATTTTTCACGTGATCTACTTTTTCTTTCAAAGTGGCCTCATTGCTAGTTTCTAGAAAATTGAAAAAAACCACAAAATCCCAAAGCTCACCTCTAATCTTTCAATTTCATCCTCACATTTCGCTGCTTTTTCCAGCAAATAATTATATTGAACATTTTCGGACAATCTTTGCAAAAAACACAATGGTTCATTCATAAATACAGGTACAGTGAAACGCGAAAAATCTTTGCCCAAATTCGGTCGAATAATATCCCAAATCGAAACATCATCAGGTGATAAATAAGTGCCTGGCAATTGAGTTCTTTGATTTTTGTGTAGAACAAGAGGCCGTTTAAATTCTCGAAGTTCTGTCATTGTTTTGTTGATTGCTGGCTCGATTCACACACAATTCGCGTGAAATCAATTGAACATAAAAATCTAAAAATGGCACAAAATTTTTGTTGGCAAAAAAATCGATGAATAAAAGGTCACGTTTGTAACAGGTGAACAATTAAATACAATTTTTAATTTTTTTACAACAAAAAAAATGAAAAATCCCGAAGTGGATGAATTGAATTGAAAGATAAACAAATAAATAAAGTATTAAAAAATGTGAGTGTTAGAGAGAAGAGACGCAGACAGTTTCACTCATGTCGTTGTACTATTATTAATATTACGGTTCGAAATCGAAAACAATAGGGAGAAAATGAAAATAGGAAAATACAGTAATTATTATTTTTGTTGTTGTCGGTTCATCATGTCAATCAGATTGGTCTCGACACGAAAAAGTCGCATTTTCATTTCACGGTGTGAATTCTAGAAATTAAAAAGTAAAAATTAAAGAGGAAACGGAAGACTAATTTTCTAAGTATACGTTTATAGGGGTAACTCAAGTTCTAGACTATTTAAAAAATTCTAGTCTAACTCCGCCCTTCGCAAAAGTCTCAAATCCCAAACCACAGTCACAGTAATCTTCCAAAACTTGAAAACAAGTGACTATTTCCCTGACCCAAAATAAAACGAAATACTGACTCATGTTAACAAATATTTACCTACAATTGTAGCCAAACATCAAAAAAGCTTCTATTTTGTATATTATTTAAAATGTTTAAAGACAGATGATGTATAAATGCAAAAAAAGAAAAAGAACCCGAATATAACCTTGAATTTATCAAGTTTTGGTCTGGCTAGCTGCTGGCTAGATAAATGAAAATAAGAAAAGAAATGTGTGACTCCGCCCATTTTCAAGTGAAATGAATACATTGTTTGATCTGCTATGACATAATTAGTATTAGTATTTCTAGATACCTACCCTGATTCTAATCTCAGCTTCTTCAATTTGTTTCTCGAGTTCAGCTGTTTCTTCTTGATATCTCGTTAATCTTTCCTCAATCGGTCCACATATTTCATCTTCTTCGTCGTCTTTTGGCATATTTTCGTCCAGCAAATTGTCTTTTGCAAGAATTTGTTTACCTGAAACAAGTTTTTTCTTGGATGGAGATTTGAGATTCAAAATCATCTAACTCATAATGTCTAAAAGTTAGTGCGTGATTTGTAATATTGGATTTAATTTCAAGTGAAAATAAGAGAGAGTTTGAGAATAGGATTGACCGTTAAAAACTATGTATTAGGTTTTTTAAAGTTCAGTTCTGACCTATTGCGTGGCTTCGAGAATTCTAATGACTTCACAAATCGCATTATCATGCTCAACAGTTAAGTCAAATAATTTCACCTTTCTCAATGAGTGAATCCTTTGCCTGTGGATATTCTCTCAATGCTTCCCACAAATCTTCTTTGTCCAACACATATAAATCAGAATATCCTTTCGATCGAACAGACGCTGTTCGTAAATTTTTGTTTTTATTCCCAGGAATATTAAGAATTGATAATTCGCCAAAAACAACACCACTTCCAAGTGTCACAAATATTTGTTGCCCATCTTCACTCACAACTTCAACGAATCCTTTTTTCACAATGTACATTTCAGTTCCAACTTCACCTTTTTTACAAATATAATCCATTGGACTATACATTCGGGGTTGAAGTTTAAGAATTAATTCGTAAAGAAGTCTTGAATCACATTCTTCGAACAATTTGACACGTTTTAATGTATCCATATGAATTTCAACAGCAATTTCACCGAAAAGTCGGGGAGGTAGGAAATCAGCAACTTCTTCCTCGTCAACTTGAGCACCTCCGTGAGCCCAAGAATATGTGAAATATTCGACAGCTTTTTTGCGAAGAGCAAATGGAACTTTTCGATAAACCGCAAATCTTTTACAACCATCCAAAACATTTTCGAATTCTGATTTTCCTAAATTGATTGCTACAACCATGTTACCAACATCTCCAACAATTGTCGCAAAAATAACAAGACCCAATAAAGTGTCGAAAATCTCGAAAGCATTTTGAAATGTATTAATTGGTGATGGTTGTTCTCCTAAAGTAACCAAAGTCAAAGCAGACCAGTAAAAACTAAGAACATATTGCCGTGTCAAATTTGTGAATTCGATCTGTTTTGTTCTGAAATAATTAAATTGAAGAGATTTCTTTAAAACAAAAACAAAACTAACTTATTTCCCCATTCCGTTGGCATGAGATCATCAAAAAATTCTTGAATTTCATCTTCGCTCAGATCTTGCAAATCACTAGAATTCCATTGTCGAGTATCACAAAATCCTGAATCACTTGGAATATCTGTTATACATTCAGCTTTCACTGGATTTATGATTTTGTCATAGGAAAATATCCAATCCTCAAGGAATGCAACTGAAAGAAAATACATTTTATATTTTATTCAGAAATTTTTAGTAATTACGTTCAAAATCATAGATCTTGCTGAGATGAAAATATAGACATCCATTCCAATGGAAGATCACAAAGCAAAGGAAAACCAATTTGAAAAGTCGAAAAGCGTGTGGAGAAGTTGTTCGAATTTCAGTCAACGATGCGAAATCTAAAAGCCGATAACATTTTAATAATTTATTGAGTTTTGCGAAGAAAAAACTGGAAGAGAATCCAGGAACCAAGTGAAATGGAATCAAGCAAATAACATCGATTATAAATTGCTTGCTGAAAAAAATGAAATATACATATAATATTTATGGGCCTATGCAGAATAATATTTTGTAATAAAAAAACATTAAAAAACATTTTTTTTCCTATGCAGAAAAACGTCGAAAAAACAAAATATACAGTTTATTATTTTGAGTAGAGACAACGTGAAATTGAGAGAGTGCAGACAAAAAACCCATTTTATGTCTGCGCTCTCTCAATTTCACGTTGTCTTTATTTTGTTTTTTCGACGTTTTTCTGCATAGGAAAAAAATGTTTTTTAATGTTTTTTTATTACAAAATATTATTCTGCATAGGCCCATTAGTGAATGATTAACCTTCGAACTCTGTTGTCGAAAAGTTTTCGCAAATTTTTAACCGGAACTCCGTTTTCAACTATTTGCAGACGAGTTTGAATGAAAAGGTCCAGGAGGAAAATAAAATCGAAAAAATGATTGAGATTAGAAGTTGAGCGTAAAAATGGATGAATATCATTGAAGACAGACATTGCTGTGAAAATAAGTGGATGAAGGCAAACCAAACAAACAATACATGTCCAAAGATAATAAAACAATGAAGTGTCGTCGAAAGTTGTATACAAAATACCGCTGAAAAATATTCAGCTTTCTGATTCAGAAAATCTCAAATTCTTACGTTTTCTCTTCCTCCTTTTTACATTCAACTTCTTTGATAACATCTCCATGTGTATTTGCCAGATCAATATCGCTCCCTTGAAACACTTTCAGCCTCAATCTCGCTCGTTTCACCCATCCTCGAAGACTCTGAAATTTCAGAGAATTTCAGAAATTGAGCCAGTTTCTTTACCCATATTCGAAAGACTATGCCTCCAAAAGTCTCTGGATTTGATGATCTGGAGGACATTGATTTTGAAGAAGAAAAAATAACAGATGAAAAATATTAGAAGAAGGTGAAAAAGCTTCCGTTGCATGTTAGGAATATTTGATGCACATATTTCCGGTGACAAAATGTCAAAGAGCAATTGGTGAAAGATATGGAGGAGTAGGGAAATGTTTTGATGCGAAAAGAATAAGGATGTCATGTTGGTCAATTTTTTATTAATAAGTAATTTTCATGAGACGTTATTGAGCTGAAATGTTTTGTCCGAAGATATTAACATTATGTTTAAAAAATGAGGAAGCTACAAAAGTTGTATACATTTTTACCAGCGTAGAAAAAATGGCTGAAGATTATTTTTTGAGAAAAGACAACTGTAACTACTTGATTTTTCGATACGAATTGTATGTAGTTTGAGATCTATAAAATTTCAGTAAATTTTTTCAATTTCAATCGACTCTCATAATTAAAAATATCATTTGAAAACCAGGAAATTCAAAATTTTAGGTGTGGTTCCAAAATCATAAAAAAGAGGAAGCTGTCAATTGTTCTCTTTATCAGCGAACATTTTTACCAATGTAGCAAAATAGATTAAGGATTGTAAAAGTGGAACTAAGTGGATTATTTTTTGAGATAGGAATACTTGATTTTTGGACGCGAAATGTATAGTTTGATTTCAACAACATACTGAAAATTGACTGATGTTTCAAATTTCAACAAAGATTTCTCACCTTTTTAAAGATAACAAAACAAATTCTGTTGTGATTCACAAAATTGTGAATCGAAAAAACAAAGAATTACGTTATTTACGTGAACTTTGATGATCTCACGTGGCAAGAAAAAATCATTTCATATTTCTTACATCTCAACATCTCGACGCTGGTCCGATTCTGGAAATGGGAAAACCGCTGTGAACTTTTCTCCGACTTTAAAATTGGACTCGAGCTTTTCAGAGATACAGTAAACCACGTCGTTTTGTTCTTTTTTGAAAAACAGTGTTGTGAACTCAACTACTTAATGCAATAATCTGACATCGAACAATGAGCAAACATCTGCTCCATCTTGCCGTCAATAACAAAAGAGTTCCAAAAATGTCACAAGAAACGTTCCAATGAATTGTTCGGATACTTTATCAGGTAGGAAGCACCGATAAGAGAATTACATAAAAGAGTCTTCCAAATGTGTTCCAATTATCGTTTTTTTGTTCTGGAACGAAAATGTCCGTTGTTATCAGGAAAATGAACGAGAAACTGTTTATTCTAGTTTTGCTTGCTTTGTCGATTGAGCTGTGGTGAGTTAGGATTGGTAGAATAACTGTAAAATCGAATTGAATAACCTCATCCCAGTAAATAGAAAAACTGGAAAGTTAATTTCAGCCAAACCCAATGTTATGGACAAAAATGTAAGGAGGGAACTAGACAATATTTGGAAGACACGTATGTTTTTTTTAAACTTTTTCCCCCTAAACTGATATTTTCAGTGAACAATGTCATGGAATGGAATGCGAATCAAAAGAATCTCTATTGAAAATGATCAGTAAAATGCAAAAAAGTAAACATGAGCAATATATGGCGCCAGCTCTGAAAAAACCATTGGCAATCAGTCAGATGTTTGTGAGCAATGTTGTAACAGCTCAAAATTATACTTGCTCGATTTGCGATAATCCAGCATTGTGTTTGAATGGTGGAACTTGTGTTGCTGATCCAACTGATCCGTGGAAATATTATCAGTGAGTTGGGAGCTTTTGCAAACAATCTAGAGTCTATAGTCATTTATTCGCAAAACTTCGTTAGATAGAATAATGTGCTGAATCAGAAATATTTTTCTTGATAAGACTACTGTAAGTTACGAATTTCACTTTTGATTGACACATATTTAGGACCAGTTTCTGATGGTTAAAAATATTTATAAATAAAAGTTCCAATTTTAAGAGACAAAATTAGCCACAGGATGTAAATTACTACCCAAAATCTCTAGGCTTCGAAAATTTTCAAGAAATTTTCTGGTAGATCAAAAAAAGGTCTCAAAAAAGCGCGAGAATTTTCTGGTAATGAATTACACGCTGTGTCTTCATGTATATTTAAACTTTCTATTTTGTGTCTTCCTCTTCTTCAAAATCATATTTTCCAGTTGTATTTGCCCAGACAACACATCCGGTGAAAACTGTCAAAACATAATTGAATGCAAAACCAATACTTGTGGCGCCAATGCAATTTGCTATGTTTCCAACCATCAACTCAATTGTATTTGTAAACCTGGTTACACAGCTCGAGGAAATGGTCGCGATTGTGATTTGAAAGTTCAAAGAGCTTGTATGCATGGTGATCCACATTATGAAACATTCGATAATCTTCGGTTTGATTATCAAGGAACTTGTCCATATGTTTTTAGTCAACCTTGTTCACAACTTCCATCTCCATTCAAATGGTATTCTGTGAGAGCGAAAAATGAGTTGCCTGGAAAAGGATATCAGTGAGTTACAAAAACATTAGATGACAATATTTCAACATTTTTCTTTCTAGTGTTTCAAGTGTTTCTGAAGTTGAAGTTGATTTTGATCAATTGACAATCCACGTTGATGGTAGATCAAAAACTGCTCTTGTGAATGGTGTTCAAGTTCTTCTTCCTTGGTACTATCCAACAAAATCAAACTGGACAGTCTATGTTGGATTTTCTGGAACTGTTTTTACCTTGAAAAATGATCAGGGTGTTAGTGTCATTTTCAACACGTTCACTTCGCTTTGCGTCCAAGTTCCGGATATTCCAGCATTCCAAAATACCACAACACTTTGTGGTTTGGCAGGAAATATTGATGGAAAATGGAGTGACGATGTTGTGAATAAAAATGGAACTGTTCTTCCGATCTCAAATAACCATCAACCAGAAAGTCAAAACCGTCAAGATTTTATGGCTACAGAGGATTCATGGATCACGGATAACTTCTTGGTTTTGAGACCAAATCAGGAAATTTGTATAAACGGGCAAACAATTGATAATAACACTAAATGTGTGAGTTGAAAAATATTAATTAAAAAACTCATCAATTCTGAAATCTGATAAATTTTCCAGGATGTTTCATCAGCATCGACTTACTGTTATCCAATTTTACAAGCTGAATTGGGTGTTGGACCATTTGGTGGATGTCAAGGATTAGGAAATGAAACACTTGACAACTTCTATTATGATTGTGTTTATGATGTTTGCCGAAATCCGTCATTCAAATGTACTGCACTATCAAACTTCTTCCACTATTGTCAAACAAATCTTCCAAGTTAGTTTTTGTGTAACATTCGGAAAAAGTTGGGTTTTTTGAGGAATCTCTATTTAGCTTGAAACTTGATGTCAAATATTTTATGGATTTTCAGAAAGTAATTTTTTAAATAAAAAATTTCCAGCCACCGCTCAAGATCCAAATTGGCGTAATGAAGTTGATTGCGAACTTGCGTGTCAACCAAATTCTCATTATTCTCTTTGCACATCTGCCTGTCCATCAACTTGCGCTGAACCATATCCAGAAAATTGTTATGAACCATGTTCAGATGGTTGTGAATGTGATCAAGGATATGTTATTGATAATACAGTAACCCGTGTTCAATCTTGTATTCGAATTGATCAATGTGGTTGTGTTGATGAAAATGGAAATCCACATTCTGCAAATGTTCCATGGCTCACAAATAATTGCACAATCTATCATATTTGTCAGAATGGTTCTATGTACAGTGATGTGAGTCCAAATAATATTATTATTCTAAAATGATCTCATCTGTAACGATTTTTTACAGTATCGCCCATGTTCTACAGATGGTTATTGTGCTGATATTGGTTACGGTTATAGTTGTGAATGTCAAAAAGGATATCGTGGAGATGGTTATACTTGTAACGATATCAATGAATGTGTGGAAACACCGGGAATTTGTGGACATGGAACTTGTAAAAATCTCCCTGGAACTTATCAATGTATTTGTGATAAGTTTTATGCTGGAACAAATTGCACTGATTTCAAACCACGAAGAGATTGTGCTGATCTTTATGTTTATTGGGGAATCCGCCAAAGTGGACAATATGAAATTCTTCCACCATTTGCGACACCAAATCTCCCCGCTTTTACGCCTTTCAGTGTTCAATGTGATATGAGCAATGATGGTGGATATACTTTGGTCAGTTCAGATATTGCTGGTCTGAACATCAATAAAACTTATCAACAATATGTGAATGGATTTGGTAATTCGTCAACTCAGAATCTATTCATTGGACTGGAATATCTTTATCAATCAACCCAATATGTTCCACAAACCCTTCGACTTGAACTTTTCCGTTGTTCATCTAATAACCGACCTTCCAAAACAACCGAATGTATTTATCCAAGTTTCCAAGTTTTGAATGCTACAACACAATATTCAGTTGTTATTCCAAAACCATGTTCAGGATCAGAAGCTGGCGATAATTATTACGAAGATGGATGGGCGAGATGGGATTTGAATGGAGTTGGTCCAAAATTCTCAACCTGGGATCTAGAATCATCAACTAAATCTAAAAACAGAAAATCACAATCAATGATGCAGTTTATTCATCTTGTTCTGAAGCTAATTTACGAACTGGTTGGTGGTATGTTGAAGATCAACTTTGTGGAGCTGCTAATTTGAATGGTGTCCGATATGATTGTGCAAATATTCCTATTGAAACTCAAAGATATTTGAGATGGGCTCAAGGAACATTGGGACAATCATGGATGTATCTAAGACCTGCAAGTTATCCTAGTTTGCCAACTGATGTATAATAATGTAATATAAAATACAATAAAAGTAGTTTTTCATCATTTTTCTTTTCAAAGAAAATACCCAAATTTAATTTAAAATTTGTAATTTCCACAATAGAAGGCAGCCATTGCATGTTAGGAATATTTGATGATTATTTCCGGCAACATAAAAATTAGGTGTGGCTCAAAAAACAATAAAGAAGGGGAAACTATAAATTTTTTGTTTGTTATCAGCGAACATTTTTACCAATGTAGCAAAGTAGACTAAAGACTGGAAAAGTGGATTATTTTTTGGAAAAAGAAGTACTGTAAGTACTTGATTTTTGGACTTGGAATGTATAAAGTTTGATTTCAATGAAATTGCTAGTAAAGTTTTACTGAATCAATTATTTTATTGAAAGTAATCATGAAATTCAAAATCAGAAATTAAATTTGAAAAATGAGAAAACAAACTGAATACAAAAATAAATTATTTACGTGATATTTGATGATTCAAGTGTTATTTCTGACTCATTTCATATTTTTTTGCACCTCGACCCATTTGACTCATTTTATTATCTCAATTGACGCTATATTTTGTGAGTTTTGCACAATTTTCTCTTTTCTTCGCTATCAATCACTTCAAAATTTCAACTAATGTCACAAGAAATGAAGAAATTAATCAGCTTTTAGGTACTTTATCGATGAAAAAAATGATAAGAGAATTGCTTAAAATGGTCTTCGAAATTCGTTTGGAATTGTCATTATTTTTCCTGGGACGTAAGAAATAATGACGTTTCTTATCGGGAAAACGAGGAGCAAAGAATTGATATTTCTAGTGGTATTGCTTGTCATTTCGATTGATGTGAGGTGAGTAAATTAGTCAGGATTTGTAGCTAGATTGTAGTTTGGGGTAATAAATCACTGTGAAGATATAAATTTTCTAAATTTAGGGTTACTGTAGGTAGTGTACTTCGAGTTTACAGCGTTGATGTCATCGAATTTTTTAAAATCTTTTCTCTAGTTTGCAATAAAGTGCAAAATGTGCTCAAATAACCTTTTTTTGATAAACAACATAAAACAAACATTCAAAAGTTCAATTTTTCAAATTCCAGCCAAACACAATGTTATGGACAAAAATGTAAGGAGGGAACTCGACAATATTTGGAAGACACGTATGTTTTTCACTATTTATCTTTATTTTCCTCTATTTTTCTACCATTTTCGGTGGGATTTTCTCCAAATATTTTTCGATAAAAATAATGATTTCTAGAGAACAATGTCATGGAATGGAATGCGAATCAAAAGAATCTCTATTGAAAATGATCAGCGAAATGCAAAAAGATAAACATGAGCAATATATGGCACCAGCTTTGAAAAAACCATTGGCAACTAGCCAAATGTTTGTTAGTAGTGTTTCAGCTACTGTCAATTATACTTGCTCAATTTGTAATAATCCAGTTTTGTGTTTGAATGGTGGAACTTGTGTTGCTGATCCATCTTATCCTTGGAGATATTATCAGTGAGTTCTTTTTTCAAATATGTTGGTTCAGTAACAATTTATTCGATAAGACTACGTAAAAGTAAAAAAATTGCCCTTATGATAAATGTCAAATGCCAACTTTTCCACGTTATAATTTTAAAAAATATACCGATAAATGCTGAATTTGTGATCAGAGTTCCCTTCTTCTTTTTCTCAAACCTTCCTTTTTTCTCAAAAAAGTGCCTCCTCAAAAATAAATTTTTTGCAGCTGTATTTGTCCAGACAACACATCTGGCCAAAACTGTCAAAATATCATTCAATGTAAAGCCAACACATGCGGTGATAATGCAATTTGCTACGTTGCAAATCATCAATTGAATTGTATCTGTAAACCTGGATATACAGCCAAAAGAAACGGTAGAGATTGTGATTTGAAAGTTCAAAGAGCTTGTATGAATGGAGATCCACATTATGAAACATTCGATAATCTTCGGTTTGACTATCAAGGAACCTGCCCATATGTTTTCAGTCAACCTTGTTCACAACTTCCATCTCCATTTAAATGGTATTCTGTGAGAGCAAAAAATGAGTTGCCAGGAAAAGGATATCAGTGAGTTATAAAAAACACATAGGAAAAACATTTGAATGTTTCTTTCCAGTATTTCACAAGTTTCTGAAGTTGAAGTTGATTTTGATCAATTGACAATCCACGTTGATGGTAGATCAAAAACTGTTCTTGTAAATGGTGTTCAAGTTCTAGTTCCTTGGTATTATCCAACAAAATCGAATTGGACAGTTCGAGTCCGATATTCGGGTTCTACTTTCACTTTGCAAAATGATCAAGGAGTTACTGTCACATTCAGCACTTATAATTCACTTTGTGTTGAAGTCCCAGATGTTCCAGCCTTCCAAAATGCCACAACACTTTGTGGTTTGGCAGGAAATATTGATGGAAAATGGAGTGATGATGTTGTAAATAAAAATGGAAGTGTTCTTCCGATTTCCAGTAGTCGACAACCAACAAACAAAAATCGTCAAGATTTTATGGCAACTGAAGATACATGGATCACTGATAACTTTTTGGTTTTGAGACCAAATCAAGAAATTTGTGTAAATGGACAAACTATCGATAACAATACTGATTGTGTAAGTGAGAAAATCTAATTATGAACATTTTCTAGTTAGAAACGATGAGATTTTGGCCAACTTCTAGGATTTGGCCGAAATCTCATCAGTTTTGGAATCATGTTTTGAACAGGATGTTACAACTGTTTCTGCTTATTGCTATCCGATTCAACAAGCTGAATTAGGTCTTGGACCATTTGGTGGATGTCAAGGATTAGGAAATGATACACTTGAAAACTTCTATTATAATTGTATTTATGATGTTTGCCGAAATTCAAAATATAAATGTACCGCGCTTTCGAATTTCTTCCAATATTGTCAATTGAATCTTCCAAGTAAGTTGTTTATTCATTGGAACGTTCACATGTGTACTTTAATCATATTTATAAATTTCATTCATGTTTTCATTCAAAATAATTTTAGCCACTTCTCAAAATCCAAACTGGCGTGCACAAGTAGACTGCCAACTTGCTTGTCAACCAAATTCTCATTATTCTCTTTGCACATCTGCCTGTCCATCAACTTGTGCTGAACCATATCCAGAAAATTGTTATGAACCATGTTCAGATGGTTGTGAATGTGATCCAGGATATGTTATTGATAATACAGTAACCCGTGTTCAATCTTGTATTCGAATTGATCAATGTGGTTGTGTTGATGAAAATGGAAATGCTCATACCGCGAATGTGCCTTGGCTCACAAATAATTGCACAATTTATCATGTTTGTCAAAATGGTTCTATGTACAGTGATGTAAGTCAAAAATTTTCCCCGCGATTTTTTTCTGAAAATCTATAACGATTTCATTTCAGTATCGTCCATGTTCTTCAGATGGTTATTGTGCTGATATTGGTTACGGTTATAGTTGTGAATGTCAAAAAGGATATCGTGGAGATGGTTATACTTGTAACGATATCAATGAATGTGTTGAAACACCGGGAATTTGTGGACACGGAACTTGTCAAAATCTTCCTGGAACTTATCAATGCATTTGTGATAATTTCTATACTGGATCAAATTGTAACACTTTCAAACCACAAAGAGATTGCGCGGATCTTTATGTTTATTGGGGTATTCGAGAAAGTGGACAATATGAAATTCTTCCACCGTTCCCTACACCAAATCTTCCAGCTTTTGCCCCATTAAAAGTTCAATGTGATATGAGTAATGGCGGTGGATATACTTTGGTCAGTTCAGATATTGCTGGTTTGAATATCAATAAAACTTATCAACAATACGTTGATGGTTTTGGTGATTCGTCAACTCAGAATCTGTTTATTGGATTAGAATATCTTTATCAATCAACACAATATGTTCCACAAACTCTCCGACTTGAACTCTTCCGTTGTCCTGGAAATAATCGACCAGCTAAAAATACCGAATGCATTTATCCAAGTTTCCAAATTCTAAATGCTACAACACAATATTCAGTTGTTATTCCAAAACCATGTTCAGGATCTGAAGCTGGAGACAATTATTATGAAGATGGATGGGCAAGATGGGATTTGAATGGAGTTGGTCCAAAATTCTCAACCTGGGATTTGGAATCATCGACTAAATCATCACAGAAAATTACAGTTAATGACGCAGTTTATTCATCTTGTTCTGAAGCTAATTTACGAACTGGTTGGTGGTATGTTGAAGATCAACTTTGTGGAGCTGCTAATTTGAACGGTGTTCGATATGATTGTGCAAATATCCCGATTGAAACTGAAAGATATTTGAGATGGGCTCAAGGAACATTGGGACAATCATGGATGTATTTAAGACCTGCAAGTTATCCTAACTTGTCAATTAATGTGTAATTTCAAAATAAATTATCAGTTTATTCAAAAGTTCAGGATAAGTAATGCATTATATTTTTCGTGCACTTGTGTTTTCTTGTGATATTTGTCCAGATCTTCCACCAACTTGTGCCGAATGACCTTTTCCAGTTGTGCTATTCAAATTCATCAGCCATTCTTTTGGAATATCTTTTCTTATCAATTTATAAATCCAAATAGTAACACGTTTTCGATAAATTTGAATGAAAACCATCGAAGAAATTGGAGAAAGAACTGGCATAAATAGAAAACCAGTGAGAGTTGTATATTCGAAAATTGGATGGTTGTAGAAAAATTGTCCAATTGTGTAAGAAGTAATAGAAATCGAGTAGAATGCCGGAATCATTGCTTGATAAGTGAGAGCACGAAGAAGTTGTGAATGAAGTTCACGTGTTTTTGCTGACATATCTCCCGAGTTTTTCATGAGCTTGTTGATAATTTTCTTCCTCAAAATCCCGATGCAAACATAAACTGGCCCAATTGGAACAGCCATGTGGATTATTGTATATAATGCAGGGAAATTTATAATATTAATAGTACCACTAACAGTTTCATCTGAAAAATTGAATGAAATTGTTATTGTTATTGAAGATACAGTTGTGCTTACTTTCAAGATGATAATCTGGAAACTTTTTCATAAGAATAGCCAGAAGTTCATTCGGATCATCATCGGCCCAAAGAAATATAAACATTTGAAGGAAAGATGGAGTATAGACAATCATCAACACAAAAATCAATGTTCTTCGAGATGGTGATGGATGAAATAGAATATAATATCGATAGGCAAAACCTAATAAAAGAGACCATAAACCATGAGCAATAAAGTGGATGTTTATACTGTATCTGAAAAAAACTGCTTACTTTCAAGGGTTTCGTCTGGAATTTGTTAAAGATGAAAGTTATAGTTACATGAGAAAGCAGAAATGTGGTCCAACTTTAGTACAGAATCCGTGAGAAGTGTAAGCGAGAGTAAAACCAGCTGGAATGTGACGTTGTTGAATGAAGAAATCGGTGAAACAGCAAAGGAAATCGGTGATGGCAACATTGATAATTAGAGTTGTGTAGGAAGCAATAGCCTGTGAGGATTTGAGTGAAGTGGTATTATTTTTGAAAAAAAACGAAGTTCTAGTTATCAAAACTAGAATTTCTATTTCAAATCGAGGATTACCTAATAATCACATTATTTTAAAGATCAGAAATTTCTAAATTGATACTTTCAATTTTTTCTAGATGGGACGTAATTTATATTTTCTAAAAATATTCAGAGAATATTCAGATCATTTGATGTTTTGCGTGAATCCTGAAACTAAATAAGTTCATAGAAATTTAATTAAAACCAATTTTTTCTGAAAAAGATTTCAATCGAGAAATATTTCCCAATTTACTACACCTTCCTAAAAATTTACCTTTGGTGACTTAAAAACCGCCAAATAGAACACCAAAAGATTCGCCACACAACCAACAGTGGATAATACCGTATGAATTCCAATAAAAATAGAATCTATCAGAACCATTGTCAGTTGCCAAAATATAAGAAGATTATCTCTTTTTTGTTTGAATAAATAGATGGAAAAATAATTAATTTTTTCCTTTTATATACCTTCGTCAGATTAAGAGGCTTGGCTGTTTTTCGCTTTATTTTTTTTAGGTATTCAGCCAAGTACGTAAATAAAAGTTCTGGGAAAGTTTGGATTAGTGTATTATTTTTTGAGATTCTGGATAAATTTTTATCTATGAATATTGGAAAAAGGAATAAATTCAAAGAAAAAAGAGGTAACAGGAATTAGAAAAAATCAGGAAAGAATAATTTTTAACAGAGTCCACAGGTTTTTGCGCAATTCTTCTTGCGATCTGTGTCATTGTAGAAACTATTGGTGCAATATCCATTAGCAGCCCACGACGAACATACTTTGACTGAATCAACACAAGCTGCTTTTGTTGTAGTCGAGCTACTTGTCGATGCCTCACTTGCTCCAGAAACTGTGCTTTCAGTGCTGTCTTCACCAGATGTTGTCGCTTTGGTGGATGTTGAGGTGGCGCAGAGGTTGCAAGATTGGGCACAGTATTTGGAGCGAGTTGCGTCGTTGTAGAATGGATTCGTGCAGAAACCATTGGCCTTCCAGCTAGCGCAACTGAAAAAATGCATTTTTCATAAGATTTTGTTCCTGGTTAGAATTGGATTTACCTTGACACGGAATCAGTGCAAGCTTCACCCAGAGCGAAGAAGAAGGCAAAGACGATTGAGAGTTTGAAGAATGAGTTCATTTTGGAAGTTTGTGGAAGTATGTTTGAAACCAAATTGAAACCTTGTTTTATACTTTTAAATGTTTGAACAACTGGAAACGGAAATCAGGTGTTGGAAGACAATGAGATCAATTTACAAATGATCTTTTTTGAAATATTTATTTTTAGGAAGTTGGATGTTTCAAAAATGTTGAGTCAGAAAAGAGGAAATTTCGGTTCAAAACAAATCTCCTTTGACTAGAACTTTTTGACCGAATTTTTCTAGTTTCTCAGATACTTTTTGAACGAGTTATCATAATTTTCCCATACGTCAGAAGTGCGTGTTATTTCATTTTCCCTTTTTTTTCTATTCATAACAAAAACTTGTTTTCTCAAAGTTCATTTTTATTTTCAGATTACTGTACTTTCCCCATCTGATTAAATATTTACTTTTTTTTCCCAAAAATCTTCACACCCTTCTTTTGTTTCAATTAAACTATACATTAATTATTTGTTCAGATTTTCATTCAAAGTTCAACAAAACTGTGAAGGTTATTGTAAATAAAAAATAATTTATCAACACAATCCACACGTTTTTCCACACTGTGCTAATTTTTCAGCATCGATGTAGAAATCAGAAGTACAAAAATCATTAGCGATCCATTCTGCGCAGTTTTCTTCAGTGTCTTTGCAGACAGAAGTTGCTGAAGTTGTTGAGGAAGTTGGAGAAGTTGAAGAAGATGCAGAAGTTGAGGAAGTAGAAGTTTCACATAAATTACAACTTTTAGCGCAATATTTCAAAACTTGAGCTTGTTTGTAGTTTGAACTTTTGCAGAAACCATTTTTGACCCATCCAGCGCAACTGGAACATTTTTCAAAATTATTTTCAAAGTCGCAATTTTATTTTTGAAACATACTGTGTGCTTGTATCCACGCATACTGAATTCACAGATGACAATTTCAGAATTAAGAAAATAATGAGAAAAGCTGAGATTTTGAACATTTTCAAACTGATATTGTTTCGCTAATTTCTGGATTTTTATATGTTTCAGATTATGTGACCAGCTGGCAAGGGAAATGGACTTATTTTGTTATTTTTGTCACCCAGACAAATCTGCGCAAATATAAAAAGGACATTTTTTCAAAATTAATTGTCATCAGATTCTTGGAACAAACATCATGACCATACTACAGTATACCCTTAGACTATAAGTTTCAATAACTTCTTTAATATAAATATGAAATATTTCTGTTTATTGATAAAAACTGTTGCCTGCCTCGTTGACTGACCTGTTCTTATCAATAATTGCAACTTTTTTCATAAAAATAATAATCATAATAACAAAAAACACTACTTTGTTTTTTCGCTCAACCGCCTAAAAAATGCGATTATTTTTATTATTATTTTTGATTATTATCGATTTGGCATCAAGTCACAATATTCTAGTTTACATAAATGCCATCGGAAAAAGTCATTTGGATTTTTGTGACTCGTTGATTAATAGTTTGACCGATCGAGGACATGTTGTGGTAGGTTCCAAAGAACAATCAGCCTTTCAAAAAAGTAAAAAAATTGTAGGATTATATAATTGCTCGAATGAATGATAAAGTGGCGGGAAATGGCAAGAATAATGCATCGAGAGTTTATACATTTGGTTTCAAAGGTGGAAGTGATTGGAAAAAGACTGCGCATTTGATTGATCCTTTCAAAGATTCAAATTTTGATTTTGGCGGATTTCGACAATATTCGAATGTTGGAAATAATCTTTGTGAAAGTGAATTTTTTCATTGAAATTTCAAAAACTTTCAGAATTTTCAGACATTGTTAACTGCAAACTTTCATCTCCAGAGTTTTTTGTTCAGTGTAGTCTACACTTTTCTTGACCACAAATGATTTTTGTTATTAAAATCCAAATAACATTTTTTACAGTTGCTTTGGATGACACTGGTCTTCATGAGTTCATAAAATTCCGAAAATATCAAATTGGCCTGGTTTCAACTTTTGATTATTGTGGAATTGGTTTATTTGTGAATGCTGGAGTTCCATCAATCGCAACTTTCAATGCTGTTCCGATCTTATCGCAGCAAGCAATTCTTGCCGGACTTCCAAGTCCAGCTTCGAATATCGTCCGTGAGTAGTAAAACTTATACATCTTTATTTTAGGTTTTTAAAATTATTGAAAATCTTTAGCATTATTCCATCGTGCAAACCTGCGAACTTTTTCTGGAAGATTTTGGAATTTGGCAAATTGGGCGTATATAAATTATGTGCAAATTCCCGAAATTCGCGAGCAACAACAAAAAATATTTGCGAAAAGATATGGAGAAAATTACGATATTGATAGCGTTGCTGCTCGAGTTGATTTGAGTTTCATTAACTCGAATGAAGTTATGGAAAAACCACGACCAATTAGTCATAGAATTCAATATATTGGTGGAATCAATTTGAGAAGTCCTAAACCAATTGATAAAAATCTTGATAAATTATTATCGATTTCAAAAAAAGGAACAATTATCTTCAGTTTTGGAACTCAAGTTGGTGGAGAGGTTTATCCTCGATATGCTGTTAAAAATTTTGTGAAAGTTTTTAAAAAATATTCGGATTACACTTTTCTTTGGAAATATGATGTTCAAGAATCAGAAGTTGAAATGTTCAAAAACGCTAAAAATGTATATCCATTAGATTGGTTGCCTCAAACTGATCTTTTATATGATCCACGTGTTATTGGTTTTATTTCTCATGTTGGACTGAATTCATTCAATGAGGCATCTTATGCTGGTGTTCCAATTGTTGCAATTCCACTTTTTGCTGATCAACCACATAATGCTGAAAATGGATTACTTCGTGGAACAACTTATATTTTAGATAAGACAAAATTGAGTGAACAAAGTATTGAAGCAGGGATCAAAGCTATTTTGGAAGATCCAAAATATCTTGAGAATGCACTTCGACTTCGAAAAATGTTGATTGAAAAACCAGGACAACCGAAAGATCGATTTGTGAATTGGGTTGAATATGCGGCAGAGAATCCAGGGTTGCATAAGGTTTTTTGAAAATTAAATTTTTTTGGCCAACTACAGTTGATTTTTTCAGATCTTCGAATTGCCTGGAAGTCGAATGGGAATTATTGAATACTATTGTGTTGATGCGTTGGTTTTCACAGCAATTGTTGTAATTTTGGTGATTTATTTAGTGTTCAAAATTTTCAAGAATTTGTTTGTTGCAAAAACTAAAAAAGACAAAACTTCATAGATAAGTTAGCTAATAAATGCGTTATGAATTAATCATGGCTGAAATATTTTGAGTTATTGAAACGGCGGTTTTTGATTTTCTGAAAATATTGAGAAATGGTTGATATATTGGTCGATGGAATATTATCATTATAATAACTGAAGGGAAGCCTCGATAACAAAACATATACATTACTATGAATGCGGCCCCTGAAATCATAATGACGAAAATATTCGACACACAAAATGAGCTAATTAATTAAATATAATCAGAAAATCAAACCCACAATTCCAACCAGTTTTCAAAATCAATTCTCCAATTACACAAGCAACTGGAAAACCAAGAAATAACATGTGAGTGAAAGTTTGAAGAAATAAACTTCGGACAAATGATTTTTGCATGATTAAAGTTTTTGAGGAAAGAACTTTTGGAGCACCAGAAAATATTAGAATTATTGAGACACCGATATATAAAATGAAATTGAACCAAACGGACATACAAATAACCATTGATAAAACAAATATTAACCAATATAAATTATTTAGTGGTAATGCTAGAATTGTTGATTTGCAGAGAACTTCAATTGGAATATTTGTGATTGTTGAATATAATAGAAGTTTTTGTTTTTCCATTAGAATATATAATTGATTGAATGTTACGAAGAAAACAACAATAATTATGGCAAATGTCAGATTTGAAAAATAGAAAAAATACAAATATGTTTTAGTTTTCTTCTTGGTGCTAATACTCAAAACACTTTCAAATCGAAATTTGAACATACTACTTACAGTAACACCATTTATCAAAACAAATATGATTATTAGTTCAATAACAAATAATCCTGATAAATTCAAGTCTTTTGAAAATCCTGCAGATCTTACCATTAATGTTGGTAAATAAGGAACTGGAATGTATAAAGATGAAAATATTAGTTCAATTAAAATATTGACAATCATATGACATAACAAATGATCGCGATATGATTTGAAATACAAAGGACATTTGAAAATCATTGTATAACAAGTTGCTAAATAAACAGGTATTGTGAAGAATTCAGTTGCATGAACTATAGTTCGATATGGCTCAGGAGCAGGGTTCGAACACATATCTTGCTTATTTTTATTTTAACTTGGTTCCGGCTAGAAAGAATTTCAAAAAAAGAAATGACGCTAATTAGCGGAAATGACTTCTCTTTTTCAAACAACTCTTTTTTTATCAATTATTTATTCAAAAAAGAAAAAACTGAAGCACAAAAATGGAAACTGAATGAAATCAAATAAAAATTCTTCTATAGATATTATCTTGTATTAGTTTTTTAGGCACCTTTTCAGACCAGAATATATCAAGGGGGAGTCGGGAGAGACAAAATAAGCGAAACATTCGGAAAGTTTGAAGATTTCTAGACAAAGATAGGATGAAACAGAACAGAGAAGGAAGAGAGAAGATTGTAAAATCAAAAAACAAATAAGGGGAAAATGAGACCTAGAAATGAAATGCAGGGATTGGAAGAAAAAAGAGAATGAATAATCTAGAATCCTGGGATGATACAATAGGCTTCAAGAGCTGACAATAACAAATAAATGAACCATAAACTCGCGAAACATGCTGCTGTCAACCATTTCAATCCAACTGGTCCTCCTAATTCTCCACCAACTCGTTCCGATCTTCTCGCAACAAGAACCGCGATACAAATAAGGGCTTCGACACAGAAGATCAACACTGAGAAACCAAGATTTCCTGGATCAACAGCGAATACGCTTCCGTGATACCAATGATGAATGGCTGCCATTGACCAAGCGATACCGATTCCCAAGAAAACATTGACTGCATTTGAACCAGTAACGTTTCCTACAGCATTATCAGCATATTTATCTTGAACAGCTGAAACTTTTGAGGCAAATGTATCTGGAACTGATGTTCCCAAAGCAACGAATGAGATAGCGGTGACGGCATCCTTTAATCCAACCCAGCAACCGAATTGTGAAGCGAGATCTCCGACGACGGCTGTCAAAACACCGATCATGAAAATAGCAACAACAAAAGTGGCCCATCCACCAAGATAATCTGTTGGTGGAATTGTAGCAAAGGTGAGTTTCCATGGAACTGTGAGAATGTGCATGAAATAATCCATACACGATGGTTCTTGTGGTTCCTTCTCGTCATCTCCTCCTTCTTCATCTTCATCATCGTCATCGTCATCTCCAGCAGAGACAATCTGAAAAATTCAAGATGGCTCATAGAAGTGAATTTGGTTTCCGTATTATCATAAAATAAAATTAGGATGGAACAATTTCAACTCTTAAGTTCTTCAAAATTCAAAAAAACAACTAACCAAAGCCTCAGCGAATTGTTCTCTCCATGAACTAGTTCCCAACATAATTCTTGTGTTGGCATTCTTGATCATTCGATCAACAATTCCTTGGAATTCTTTGCTTTCACGAATTGTGATTTGACATTTGGTGATGTCTCCCAATCTTGGTTTACCCATCTCCGCAATTTCTAATTGCGATGGTGTCAAACCGGTTCCGAGTTCCTCATCTCCTAAAAAATCGATATTAGGTTCCCAACATTTCACAAAACAGCACAAAAATCAGCCGTCAAAAATAAGCAAAATGTTGTTGTTAGTGCGAAGCTAGCTATTTCATGCAAACATCAATCAATCTATACAGTACCCCCTTTCATTCCAGCAATCCATGAACCAAGCCGATTACGAAAACGTGTTGTGAGGTGAGGTGAATTTGAACGAGCTGGGTGTAAATGATCAACACTTCCGGCACGAGATGATTTATTGTTGGAGACACCGGTTGTTGAGTCTGTGCTGGATTTATTAGAAAAGGGAAAAGTGTGGGAGATTGTTAAAGGTTCAACTAAATGATAGAGGTGATTGTTTTTGATTTATGAAAGTTTTGAAATGAAATTTTGATTTTTTTATTGTAAAGTGCCCGAAATTGTTTCATGCCTAATAACCGTGAATTGACAAATCACTGAACTGAATATATATATATATTTATCTTACCACTATCATATCGTTTTATAAGATCTCGAGAGTCGCTTTCTGTTTATATTTATACATAATCCATGTTAAAAGGGAATTTCTTGAAAACGGGAAAGGAAAATAAGGAAGTTTCGAACACTGCTACATTTTCAAGTTCACTGAACTACATCACCTACCCTGATCGGTTGTCGAATCCTTCGATTCTGAAGCAACAGATGATCCACGTTTTCGTTCCATTCGACGTTGGAATCGTTCTTGGACTTTGGTCAAATCTGTGTGAATTAAAAAAAACAATAAGAAAAAAGTGAATACTTGACAGAGATAGATTTACACACACAACAAATAGTGGATTTGTTTTTTGTTTCGTTGAAAAATAATGAATAGAAGAAGGAAGCAAAGTGTGTGTGGGTTTAGGGAATATTCATATGGAAAACATAATCGCTTACCGTTCATTTTCTTGGCCCAAATTGGTGGCGACAATTCAATGAAGAATGAATCAGCTCTCTCGTATTGTTCAGTATCAACAATTCCAATATCAATGAATGCTTCAGTTTGATTATCTTCGAATACAATTTCACCTTCTTTGTGTTCAAAATGTTTGTCTGGAGTGGCGCTTCCTTCAACGGTTCTGAATGGAATCACAACTTTACCACGAGCACCGGAATGTCTTTGCATTTTGAGTGACAAATGTCCGCAGTTTTCAACAATTTCGAAATGATCATGTTCGAATCCGAAGACTCCTGCGTGATCGTCATCGAGAATCATAATTGTGGCGGTGGCTGGCATTTCGAGTTGAGCGACTGGAAGACCTCCGATTCTTGATGGGTCAAGGATAAGTCCGTCTTTGGTGCGAACACGGAGATTGCGAAGGTGGAGATAGAAGTGTTCATCCTCTTCGAAAACATCATCATCGACAACTTCGATATTGATTTTCTGGAAGCGAGAATAAATGTTAGGGGTTGTAGAACTTTTGAAAATGAAAAGAGAATGGCCACGACAGAAAAACACGTTGAAAATTAAAAATCCAAAATTAATTTCAAGATTTTTTTTTTCTTAATTTTTAAAGTCTGGTTTGAGAGAGTACTTCCTGAAATTTTCGCAACAAAAAATTCATTGAAATTTTTGTTTTAAGATTCAGCGTGACTTTCTAAGGGTGGCCCCTGGTTACGGTAGGAATCCCCCTTTCTTTCAATTTTTTTGCTCCAATAACTTCTTGACAAACCCCATTTATATATTTTACAGAATCGAAATGTTTCACTTTAAACCAAACTACACGATGATGTTTATTTTGTCGTGTAAACTGTCTACCCTCATTCATTCTCATCTTTTCTCCTTTTTCCTATTTTCCCTCCTCAAATCCCAATCCTCTTCATTACTACTATTATTTGTAGTTATTAGCACAGGTCTCCATTGTTGGATTTAAGTGGTGTAGACAAACAATCTGCTACTATTCCTACTCCCAAATGTAAATACCTGGTGCTTATCCTCTGGGTAGAAAGTCAAAGTTCCCTTTGACTGGAACATAATCACTTCCAGCATTGGCGGTTCCATCTTCGGTGTAATAATCAACCATAACAGTGAGGCCTTCTGGTCCACCATCTCTGCAAAAGATTTGTTAAAATATTTTGTTTTCTTTACAAAAAAGGCAAACCTTCCAACGACGACGTTGAAACTTCCAACATTTTCGAGAACAGTGTAATGAGCTGGATCGAAATAGATCTTGCAAGTGTTGTCGCGATGTGTTTTCTCTTGTGCCTGTACCAACTGAAATTGAGCACAAGTTAATGTAAGTTAGGTTAGTACTCGAGCAACACTCGATTATTTTTGTTGATTTATATTTTAATTTTAGTTTTTTTGTAATAGTTTGTGATTTCTAATCTAAATACATTTCCATAAGTATATTTTCATCCCTGTAAGTATTTGACATCTCAATTAATAGTGTAACTCACAGCATCAAGAGCCTTATTATGCTCTTTGTCGATACGTTTCTTAACAATATCTCCACCTCCGATGAGTCTTCTGGTGGCTTGAACACGATAGAATGCACGGGATTTTGGTCCACGTGAGATCATTTCGTATTCGGCTTGTTTTTGCAATTCGGTTGGGGTAATATGTGGATTTTGTTTGCGAATTTCGCGCATCAATTCGATAAATTCTTGACGATGCTCTTCGAAAGCCTTGATTGCTGGGTCAACACCTCCCTGTAAAATTATAATTTTGGATTTATGTTAGAAATGAGCAAAGTGAGAGCCGCAAACTTCCGCGTAGGCTATCACTTCAGAAGCCAGGTTATTTACGTAAAAATAATCCAGGTGGCTACCAAAATGATAAAAAGTGTCGCTGACGCAAAAGATTACGGTTCAAAATTGTTAAAAAGAAAGAAGGTAAGGCAAAGATGATCATAGAAGTGGTTAAACTTGACCAAAAATAGTCGTGATTCCATCATTTGCTTTACCTCCCCGCTGAAATCAGTAATTGCCTGTGGTAATCCATTTTCGAGCATTTTCATTTCTTCAGCTTCAGTGGCAATCATTTGACCGTGTGATCCACGACGATATTTGTGTGGAAGGAATTTGGTCTGAATTATTTTTTAAAAATTATTTTGTTCTTATAAATCAAAAGTCTCACTTGGATAATCTTGATATCAGCAATATAAGCAGTCAAAACAGTCAATGGGAAGAATGCAAAAGTAACAAGACCTTCCCAGATCTCAATAACTCCTGGTGAGAAGAAAGCCAAAATCATATAGAGCCAAACGTAGGCAAAGACTGACCACGTGGCAGTTACACAGAATACATCCAAATGTTTTTGACGACGAATTTCGCCTTTTGGAATAACGACAACGCAAATGGCGATAATCATGAACAAATTGAAAGCGGCTGAACCGACAATGGTGTTTGGTCCGAGATCTCCGGCTTCGAAACCACGGGCAATAACCTAGGAAAGATCAAAATAAATTGGAAAAAAAGTGTGGGAGTTCAGAATATGATTTGAAAACACTCTTAAATGTTTTCAAAAATTCCAATAATGCTTACTTCGATAATCGAAAGAAGAATTTCAGGGGCAGATGAACCAAGAGCCATCAAAGTCAAATTCGAAACGGTATCATTCCAAATTCGAACTTGTACAGACATTGGTTCTAACCCAGGTCGTTTAACTACAATCGTTCGTTCCATTGATGTGATAACTTCAATTGAACTCATGAATCGATCGGCGACAATCGAAATTCCCAAGAACATATAAGCGATGATGAAAAAGTATATAACTCCACGGAAAATTCGATCGGCTGATGATAAATCCAAGAATGGTCGCCTGCAAATAAAAGTCTTGTGTTAAATGCTTGAAAAACATGTGTTATTTCCAGATGTTTTCATTCATTTTTTGTTCTCCAGGAAATATTTTTAAATGCGTATCAATTTTTTTTTTGCAATTTCAAATAATTTTGTGTGTGACATAAATCAACACACATTAATCTTTTTGTTAAACTACGAGAGACAAAAACGCTAGATTTTATTTGATTATTAGACATTTTTTGGTTTATTTTTGGTTGTTTTTGGAACTCTGACGTCATTAGGGAATATTGGGGTTAGGCTATTTTGAACTTTTTTAACCCGAGTCTCAAAAAATTGATCTATTGTTTTTGGGAAATTTTGAAGATTTTTTTAAATTTGTGAATTTTATTTTGAAAGTTCTCTGAAAGCAGTTATTTTTTCAGAACCCAAATTAGAAGTATTTGAATAGAGAATATTTTTGTTTTTGGAAAAAGTGAAACATAAACTTTGAAAAAAAAATTCAGGGCTGGAAATTTTGGACCAAAAAATTTAATTCATAAATTTCAGATCCCAAAATTAGATCGAAAGTGTTGTCTTCAAGGTTTATTGAAATCTTCAAATTGTTTTTCAGAAGTCTCCTATCTTCGAACTTCGAAAGGATTCAAAATCTTGATATTCAAAGCTTAAAAATCTTTCAGTCATTATCTAGAATTTTTGAAAGCCATGTCAAAAATTCCAATTCCTTTCTCACCCCTCCCGATCCCTTGTCCCGTTCCCTATTCACTTACCAAATCGGCACAATCAATCCATCAATACAATTTCGTGTGGCATCAGCAGCCGAACAGTTGGAACCAGCTTGGGCGAGACCAAAAATGGCCACCAATGAGGCTACCGCTAGCCAACACCCCAATCGAGTCATTCAACTGTAAAACAACTTATATTAATTTCGAGTTGACTAAATTAAAGTAAGAATATTTTCAAATGAAGAAAAAAATTCGGGGGAAAACCAAGTAGAACATACGTACACATACACAGAAAAACTCGAGATGAGCCAGCCAAGAAGAGCAGGAGGAGCCAACGGGAAGATAGAAAATAGTTGAGGGAGAGAGAGAAAAGAGATTCAGAGAAAAAGAGAGAGAGGGAGAAGCCCTCTTGAACTTGTATTTCGACCATTACAGGAGGGAAATCGAGAGAGAAAGAGATATTGAGAAGCGCGGCAGGAAAGAAAACTTGAACTGTATAATGAGACAGATTTTGACGATCAATGAGATCAATTGCTAAAGTTTTGCACTTTTTATTTTTTTCTTCTTAAAAATCTCACATTTTTAAAGACACTTGAAACACAAAGTTGGATTGCGTGGAGTGTAGTGAAACCAACAAATATACATACACATACATTTTTAAAAATAAAAAATAAAAACAAAATTGGCAAATCCTCTTATCCTCATCATATTTTGTCAAATCCCACCAATATCAAATTTTTTTTTCATTTTTGCTAAATTTTCTGTGAACCTCATGAAAAATTATGCGAGTATGTAGGTGACATCATAAGAGGATTTGAAAATGTTTTTTTTCAAAAAAAAAACTTTGTGGAAACTTGAGAAGAGATGATTGTATCGATTACCAATGGTCAGGTACTTTGAAAAAATCCAACAAAAAATTGTTCTTGCTAAAAAGATAAAAGATCGGATAAGAAGTGCAAGAAGAAAAAAAGAAGACAGTAAAAGGATGAGTTCGCGTAGGTCTATTTGCGCAGCTAATAAGCAGCACAGCCACAAGCAAAAAATCTCTTCTTATTCTTCTAACTTTAGAGCTCTTGAGATTTGTGCGATCGGTCGACAAATGCTCTGCTGCAGATTTTCATTTGAAAGGTGAATAATGTATTTGAGAACACCTCGAAATGTGGGAAATATTGGTTTTTTGAAATTTGTTTTTGAAAAAGTGGAGCCTCGCTTTGGGCCAGGAGTTTGCATGCCTGATGGGTTTTGTTGTAAACTTGACTCTTTGAAAACTAGAAAATTGAAAATAGGCCAGATTTTCAAATTTTAAGCATAACAATAAAATCTTATTTGAGAGCCTTTGAAAGCTATGAAAATTTCGGGCCCCAAAAATAGTCCCAAATTTTAGAAAACAATTTAGTTTTTGACCAGAATTTTAGAAAATGGTAAATAGTGTTGAGCCCACATCTTAAAATGTTCAAGTGTCGGGTCTTGATAATCATAATTAAAATCTATAACTAAATATTCCATTCTGATTTTTACCGCCCTAAAAGACAATAAAGATCTACAAACATTTTTAACCTGAATTTTTTTTTTCAACAAAAAAAACTGTTCAATTTTGAATCTCAACATCTTAAAAATTACCCCTGTCCTGAAAAAGCCCCATTTCAGAGCCCAATTGAAAACGAAACACAAAAATAACAACAAAAACAACACAATAATAGATAGAGAGATAGAGGATGTGAATGTGTATGTATCAAATTTCAGAGATGCTTTTGCTTGTGGTCTAGTTAAATATTTCATTTTTTGCAGTTTTCGGACGCTCTCAGTTTTCTTCGTTTCTATTGTTATATATATATATTTTTTTGTCTATTCTGCCTATTTTTTTTCTAAATATACACCATCTTTTCAAATGAAAATGAAAAAAAACTATGGAAAAATAAAAAAAAATAATAGGCAGAAAAAACTATATTTTCATTCACGAATCATAAAAATAAAATTGGTCAGTATGCAAACTATTTATCGATTTGAGAAAATTTAACGAAAAAAAAACAAAACCAAATAAAAGCCAAGGCTTGCGCAAGACTGATTTATTGGATCTCATCATCGACCAGATTTTTCAAATAATAATGGCTTTTTGTGCTCCGCGACCGAGCTTTTTTCTATTTAAATTCGCTGTGAAAAAGATCAAGTGTCGCGAAAAAACCACGAGCAATAAAACAAAAAATCATTTCATTCCACAGATTTCATTCTAAAACTACAATCTATGAATTATGTAAAATTCATATATAAATATTTACATTTCAACAAAAGTACACATGTAAAAAATATCGAGATTTTTCTTCTTCTTTTTTTTCGAATGAGAAAAACGTCTGGGAGGAACTTGTTGACTTATTCATTCATCAGGTATTTACATTAAGAAAGAGCCTATTTAGAAATGAGAAATGAAATGAGATCTTCGAAGAATGTTTTGGGGGAAAGAACAAATATGTTTCAGATTTTCAGAAACTTAGACCGAGTTGAGAAAAAATCAAAATAAAATTCAATAGTGAAGATGAAGAGGGTGGAGGAATTTCGAACATGTGAAATAAGGGAAAATGGGCGTGGCCTAAGAAGAGGCTAATCAGGACACGTGTTCATGGCATAAAGTATTTGGAACTTATAGAAAATATATTTGATGATTAAATTCGAAATTTTAAAATAATTTTTCAGATGGTTTCGGGCTCATAAACATGTATTATTGAATTGAAAATACGTGAGAAATAAAAAACTAGGTCAAGTGACGTGGATTTAAAAACAGTATAGGTAGCCATGTCGTCAGTTGCGATGCGTGTGAGCGACACGTTTTTAGAAATGAAAATTTGGCAAATTCAATGGAAAATATCGAGGTCAACACGCAACGCAGAACCGCATCGCAATTGACGACATGGCTACCTATACTGTTTTTAAATCCACATCACTTGACCTAGTTTTTTATTTCTCACGTGTTTTTAATTCTATAATACCGAAATAAATATCAAATGCTTCGAACAAAATTCACAAAAGAAAACTCTAAGAGTTTTTGAATAAAATTTTCATTTCAAAAAATCAAGATTCTGAAAACTAGACAATTTTTAAACGAAAAAATCAGCACCATTACTATTATCACAGACAAATCCTTCTAAATCACAAAAATATTTTCCCAAGACCATTTTAGTTCAGCCAACCTAAACTCAAATGAGTGAGCCGTGAAACTGAAAATGTTGCAAAAATAAATGGCCCGAGCTGCGAAATTGCTCTCATACAATACGAGAAGAATCAGTGGGTGGGAGGAGGATATTTGGAAAGCACTTGAAATTGTGCGTCGCCGGCCGATTTGATTTTCGACTTTCGCGTCAATGATAAATTTGAGCCCAAAAAATTGAGCGGGTGAGAAGTATCCAAATGAAATCAAAAAGTTCAACAATTTTTTCGAACATGATGTAAAGATCTTCAGGAAAAGCACAAAAGTCAGCGAAAAAAAGAAGAGTGTAGTTGGACAAAAATATCCGGAAGAAAATCTTTGCCTCTCGTGTTTTAATCATCAATTTTTTGGGTTTGGGGCCATTTTTATTTGAACAACTGTCTCGAGTCATGGAAATGTGAGGAATCATCATTAGATTTGAAAGCGAAAAGAAGAACAACATTTAGAATTCAATTATCATTGCAGTCAGCCGAAAAAAACAAAAACTGAACGAAGAAGAATCATGGAGGCAACAAAAGAAACTATTTGAGAACTAGAAGAAGAAGAAGAAGAAGAAGAACATTGAGCAAATCAACTAAAAAATGCATCAAAATGTGATGATCACTATGTTTTGCTGAAACAGAAGAAAAGGAGCAAAATATGTAGGAAGGCATCTTGGGTTTTGCGAGATTTTTGTTTTGAAATGACCAAAAAAACAATATTTGTTTTGTTTCACTGGTTGCAAGAGAAATTTGAATTTTCAAAAATTCAAATATACAATTTTGAACAAGGTTATTTCTGAAAAATTCCGACCCTCAGGTAAAATTTCAGATTTTCATTGAAAAATCAAATCTAGATTGTTTTGAGTAAAGAAATCTGAAAACTGACCGTTATCCATTAAAAATTTATAATCTTCGGATTTCATTTCAATTGTTTTTTTTAACTGTTCGAGAATGTTACTTCATCTTAATTTGAGCCTAAATCTTGATCTTCCTGCCCGCTCTCAACCGAATAAATTCATCGTATTTTTTCTTCTACTTATTTTCCGAACGTGATTTTTGAAAAAAAGAGCAGTATGTTTCCCAGACTCTAATAAAATGATACACATATCTGCGTCTCTTCAAATTCTCAACTCTCTCATTTCCAACAACATTTTTCTCATTTTCCATCCGATCATCCGAAAGTGATTTGAGAAAAAAAGAAAATTGGCGAAAATTCAAAAAATGTGTGCGGATAATTTATGTGCTTTTTTTCTTCTCGTTGCTGTTTTTTGATAGGTCAACTTTTTGCTGTTCCAAAAAAAATGTTGGCAACAAAAAAACTTTCAACTTATAACATTTGTGAATGAATGAATGTGTGTCGAACACTTGACGAAACTCTACCTTACTACTATTTTCTTCTGTCTCTTCTTTTCTTTTCTAATCACTCACTTCTTTTTTCTATAACATTACAAATTTACATTATTATTTGCCAAACTACTACAGTAATGTGAGTTCGGCGTCTCACAAATAATCACACTATCTAATCAGCGATTTCAAATTCCCTCAACTGTATCTATCTTAAGCCGCGAGCTCTCAAGTGCTTACGTAAAAGTGAGTGTGCTAACTTTACTTGTTTCCAAATTGAAGAAAACCCCGGGACTTTTGGTATAGTTTGGATTGAAGTTTTTTGGGAAAGAATCCAAAAAAGTTCAAATTTGTCAAGAAACAATGATCAAACAATTATATTTTCGAATCGAGAGCCTAAATTTTTTGACAACGAAAAAATAGGTCCAAAAATTAGACCAATCAGGCTTAGGCTAAGCTGAGCTCTTTTCTGGGTGTTATTTTCAGTTACTTACAAAACATAAAATTTTGCTAGAAAAGAAAATGAAAAAAATACATCAATCAAACGAAAAAGGAAATAAAAACTCTTTGGAAAATTTTCTGGAAAAAAAGACTTCTCGGTTAAAATTTCACAGTTTACTGGATTTTCGGGGGAAACAGGAAATCCGTTTGCCCTTAAAAATCCCATTTTTTGTGCTGTCATTTATTTGAGTTCAGATAAATTGAATTCAGGAAAAAACTGACAATGAGACTAGAAAAATAAAATGAAAAGAGAAAAGAAGGAGAAAATGAGGAATGGGAGAAGAGTGCAAATATTCACAAAAATGTTTTCAGAAATTCCCCCGGGAAATTCTGGTTTTTTTATGGAAATGAAGACGGAAACACAAAACTAAAATGTTTCACAAACGTTTTGTTGAAAAGCAAAGGTTAGATTTTGGCTTTTGATATTTTTTTTTTGAGCTGAGTTGACTTTTACACTTTTTATTTTTAAAAATTTTGAGCATGAGACTGACTGGTAAAAGAACATCATAAATTATTCTGGGTGAGTTATTTTGGAATTTGTAATTTATGTGTTCGAACTTTGAGAATTTATGAGAGATCGATGAAAAAAGAGAAAAATGCAGAGAACATATGGGAACTGTAGAAAAATGTATGAATAAACTATTGGATATTTGGTAAAAAAAGACACATTTTCAGAATTGAGCTACAAAAAGAGTTGAAAAAATATCATGATCACCAGACTGAAAACTAATGAAAATTTAAGATTTTCAGTTGAAAAGACACAGGTAGGAAATCCACTAATCTGTTTTTCAGAACCCCACTAGGGTACTTTTGAGACGGTCAGATCTTTAGAATAACCTGCAGTTCTATAGCTTAAAATTTTTGCAAAAATCTGAAGAGCTCAAATGTTGTCACATCAAAACTCATAATTTAGGTTATGCTTTGAATTAGAACCTACAGTATCCCAACTATATCTATTTATTCAATTTTGAAAAAATCTTGAAGCTGACACATCCAGAATAATAATAATAATGATGATCCAGAAAAAAAACAACACAAAATAATTCTGGAGTGAATAAATAAATAAATAAAAGATGCCGAAAAATACTGGAAAAGCTCAAAAAACACTCTGTCAAAATGAAATGCAGCTTCTTCTTCTTGTGTTTTCTATTTCGTTTTTGGTTGTCGACACCCTTGATGGTTGTCAATAGCAAACAGCTTCAAGAAAAAAGAAAGATTTATGAGAAACACTTATACGAATACGATCGAAATATGAGATGATGATGAAGATGGTCACGCAAAAACGAAAAAATAAACCGAGCAGGCAGAAACAGAGGCCAAAAAAATGTAAATTTGGCATTGTGATGGCAGAAAAACGATGGAGGACATATGAAAAAGAAAAAGAAAAAAAAAAGAACTGGAAAAAACCAAATGCTAATTGTGGATGCATCTATTAGGAACTACAAATACATAAAGGTTCCGAAAGAAAAAAGATCACGAAATTCGGCCAATTTTGAATTGGTTCAATTATTCGAACCTCACGATGTCTGAATCGAAGAAGATCATTTCTTGATTTTTTAGTCAGATACAGAATTTTTTTCATTTCTAGACTGAAAACTTGATCTTCCTAATAAAAATTCTCTCGACGTCCAATTGATTCAAGAATGCTTTTCCAGTTGAATCTGATTTCATTTCAGACTAGGGGCGGTGCCCATAGGCGAAACAGTCAGAAAACCCTCAAAATTCTAAATTCTGAAGAAAACCCTATGAAAAAGTTAATCTACCTATGAATTATTTCATAGTTTGTTTTAAAAAAAGTTACGCCTGGGAATACAAATTGTGAAGTTTAATTCAGAGCTTCATCTAATCATTTAAACATAGTAATTTATAAACAACTTCCCTTTAAAATCAATAGTAATTATGAATTAAAAATTACCCAATATTTTTCAATGAAGCTCTAATCTCAACTGTTAGTTTTGTTCCCCCCCTCCCCAAAACCTCAAAATAAACTAACTTGACTGGCCCGTTTCCGTGAAAAGTTGTTGCTCTCTTTGAATGTCCTGTCCAAACGAAACATCTTCTTGTTCGGATGCCTGAAACTTCGACATTCTTTTTCTCAAATTCTTCGCATATTCTTAAACTTACATCAGAAAATGACAATATTGGATTTTATGGGACCGCTGCATTCTGAGACTGTTGTCGACATGTCTCTAAAAAAATAAGAAAATTAAAAAATGTACGAAATCACCCCATTAATAACATTTTCTGCTCTGAAAAAAACCAGAAAAATGATTCAGTTCGAAAAAAACGTTCAATCAATATTATTCAAATAAAAAACATATATATCTCTTTCTCTCTAACCCTCTCTCCATTTCCCACACTCTCTCATCTACCCTGCAAAAAACAACAAAATAAACACGCTAAACAACGCGCACGCGGAGTATCGTTGTTTTTCTTTTATTTTTTTTGCACGACATTTTTTATTTTTGTTTTTTTTTTCTGGTTTTTTGAGTGGTTTTTTTCAGAGCAGAAAATGTTATTAATGGGGTGATTTGGTACATTTTTCAAATTTTCTTATTTTTTAGAGACATGTCGACAACAGTCACATAATGCAGCGGTCCCATTAAATCTACAATTGTCATTTTCTGATGTAAGTTTAAAGATAGGCGGAAAATTTGAGAAAAAAGAATGTCGAAGTTTCAGGCTTCCGAACATAAAGATGTTTCGTTTGGACAGGACATTCGAAGAGATCATCAATTTTTCACGGAACGGGCCAGTCAAGTTAGTTTATTTTGAGGTTTTGGGGAGGGGGGGGGGAACAAAACTAACAGGTGAGATTTGAGCATCATTGAAAAATATTGGGTAAAGTTTTTAATTCATAATTACTATTGATGTTAGAGGAAAAAAATGATATTGCCTAAATTGCCTAAATCAAACATTAGAAAATTCTATTATGTGACTATTTTCTTTAATTATTTCTTGTGTACTTAATCACGTTAATAGCGTATAATAAATAAATAAATAAATAAATAAATATGAAATTACGGTCATTCAAGAACTTTTCGATCCAGAAACGAAAATTATTTGAAAATAACAAAGTTCAAAAGAAAAAGGAATGCACAGAAAAAATTCAGAAGAAATCCCAAAACTACAGTACTCCTCCCAAAATACTCACTTTTCGCATGAATTCATATCAAATCCTCATTTTTCGTTTCTCCGCCATTTACCGAATAAAAAATTTCGAAAATAACGAGAAATAAAACGATCCAAACAAAAAAACCAAAAAGGTCACGTTTTTTTCCAACAAAAAAAATTATTGAGAAATGTAGAAAAGAGTTTTTTGAATACTAATGTTAATGGCATCATTTTCTTGCTATTCTGAACATTCTGAAGATCAAAAATGAGCAGAAATGGAGCCTATCATCTAATATAACACAAAAACAGCCAAAAACAGAAACTTGTTGATGAAAAAAAGTGATTTTTGAGTGAGAGAGTCCGGAAAAAACAAGAAGTTTGTGGTTTTCCGTAATAGCCTTCTGCTGCAGCTCCTTTTTCTCGCGACTTGCTTGCTTTCTTCGTTTTTTCGACCCACATAATTTAATTTCATTCATTTTCTTCTCCTTTTTTTGTCCATGTTTTGTGCTGTCACTTACTTACTTACTTACTTACTTACTCACACAAATTACTAACCGCAAAAAAAAACCAAAAAAAAAAAACAAGAAAGAGGAAAAAAGTGCGGAAAGAGGAGGAAAATGAAATTTCATAAACTTTTTATTCCGCTATTTATTATCGGACGGATATATATGAGTTATATAATGAAATGTGAAAATAAAATTTCGCCCAGGTTGTCATAGCAAAAAAAAACTCATGCGCGAACAAAAAATGAGCGTGCTCCAGCGAATAATAATCATAATCATCAACATTTTTCCTTTTGTGTGAAACAAAAATACTGTATCTCTTTTATTCACATCAAAAACAAATTGGCAATTCGAAGAGATGGCAGCGCGTGGGGGTATAGCTCAGTGGTAGAGCGCTCCCTTAGCATGGGAGAGGGCTGGGGTTCAATTCCCCATACCTCCAAGAATTTTTGTTTTTTTTTTCACATGCGCATGTGAAAAAACAAACTAATGAATTTTTCATATATAGTGTTTTTTTTAGTTTTGAAGGTTCTTATTTTCTCCAAAACGAATAGCAATTTATAACCACATGACCTTTTAAATAATAAATCATATTTATTCCCATTTCAAGAAAAAAGAAAAACTAACAAAACTAATCAATGTAAAAGCAAGATATAGCAATAAAGTAAAATGGTACAGCAATCTCGATTGAAAAAAAACGAAAAAAATGATGAAGACCCTTATATGTTTTTAAACTCTTTCGGTCTGGAGATCGAAACACATATCAAATATAATACAAAACCCGATAAAAGGATATGGAGCATTAGAAAAAGCGAATTTGCGATTAGAAACTGGTGACAAATCTGGCCCACGATGCAGCCATTGGGAAGAAGAATAAAACCCACGCTGGTGGTTTGAAACTCGATGAAACTTCTTTCGCAATATTTTCATCTCGATTTTCTGGAACTCGCGCAAGTTTTGTGCGATCTTCAGTGTCATCTTCTGAATTATCATCAACTGGTAGAACAATTGCATCATCTGTAGTTGTTGAAGTTGAAGGTGTTGTCGAATGATGATTATTATGATGATGGTATCGATGTCTTTCAGCCTTTTGAGCTTCCTGTTCATCGTATTCATCCAAATTCACAGCGACAAGATCTGGAATTATTATTGTTTCCAAATAAATTATTTTTCAGAATCTCTTACCATCATCATCAGTATCTGGTGAACCAGCGACACGTGGATCAGGCTTGTCGGCGGATGGGAAAAGCACATGACTTGGTGGCGGATGTGAACCGTCATCGACATAATCGCCAAGATTTGGAGAATCGTAGTCGACGAGCGGGTTTTGTTTCAAAAAGTCGGCTGTTGGAAGAAGTGGAGCCATTGGATCAGCTGAAAATAATTGAATAAGGAATGTGGAGAATTTTTCGAAATGTTTTCTTTTGTAGATCAAAATATGTTTCTCTGATTTTCTCACTTTCGGGTTGAACTCCTGAAATTGTGTCAGGTCTCAAAAAGAACCCAGGATAAACGCTTTCAATTGTTCGAAAACAGTATACAAAATTTACTTTTCCATAAAAATTTCCGAAAAGATACGTTTCAGAATTTTGTTATGATTAATATTTTAATAATAACAATTTTTTTTCTATCATTATCAATATGTTTGTATAATTACTCAACAAATTTGAATTAAAAAAAAATTACACAAAATTCATATTATAAATTTCTACGTGTCTTTTTTCAAGTTCTATTTTTTCTATTCGCAACATTTTTTGGTTTCTCGAATTAGTCGCCAATCTGTCTGTCTTTTCTCTTTGACGTAATTGCTCGTTGCTCGCCGCGCAACCGTTCTTTTTTTTTGCGTAGCTTTTCGCAACTGTTATTGTATCTCTTCGTATTTATCAGTTTTCCAAATATTTGTTTTTTTTTGCTGCTTTTCTCGAGCAGCAAAAAAAGGAAAACACTTTTGAACTTTATAATAATTTTTAGTTAGAAAACAAGTAAAATACTTACATTCATCAGTATTTCGTCGATCAACCAATTTGTTACAAAAATCGCTGAAACACATACAATGTTTTCCTTTTCCATCCGGTTCCAACCAACATCCATCTTTAGCTTCATCGAGTTTTTGACCTTTCATTGCGAGAAGGCAAAATGCGGAGGCTGTTTGATTATCACCAGCATCGACTGAAAATAAAATATATTTGAAGTTTAGAAAAACATAGGGAAATCTATAAAGTTTGGAATTGACTGGAAAAAATTCAGTTTTTTTTCGAGGAGAGTTTTCTGTTGTTTTTTCAATTTCTAGTTCCTGCGAGATTTGAAGATTTGAATTTTTCTTGAATTTTTTGAAAAAGTTTTTTCGGAAAATTCAGTATTGCAATCGAAAAAAGTTTGTGATTTTCGCAGTTTGGTTTTTTCCAGTTAATTTTGGAATTACAGTACTGCAAAATGGAATAATTTTCTAGATTGCGAATTTCTTGTTTTTATTTGCGTCCAGATTGAAGTTGAAAAAAAAGAACTACGAAATCTGGGAATATTCCAACTTTTTTTCTGGTTTTCATTAAAATTTCCAAATGTTGAAAATTTTCTGGTATATTTTCGAAATTCAAAATTTATTAACATTTTTTTCAAAATTTTAAATGAAGCTTTCCCGCCACCAAAATAAACTCCAAAAATAAAACTCACAAATCATACAAGCAACTCCATTGCAACTTCTTTGTTGTGTACATTCTTTGTGATCGGGTCCAGTTCCATAACAATCATAACATTGTAAACCATTCGCAATTTCAACTAACAAAAGCAAAAATAAAATTGGCAAAAGTATTGAAGACCGTGTGTTTTGGATCATCTGCAAAAGTTCACGTCATTATTCTCAGAGTTCGGAACCGAAAAGCAAGAAGACAAAATAATAAAAATAATAAAACATAGACAGAAAGGAGTCGGTGGCCAGTTTTGGGCGGAGTTTTGAGGGAAAAAAACGAAGAATGGGAGGGATAGGAGGAAAGGAACGGTTTGTGTCCGAAAAAATGATGGCGCGTGGTTTGGCGAAGCAAAGGAAACGAAAGGAAAACGAGCAGCGAGAAACAAAACAAATATATGAGCATATACGTAATGATCTTTAGTGGTCTTTAGAAGGATGAAGAAATGATGATGAGAAAAAAGAAACAAATCTTTGAAATATATCCGATCGGGGTGGGTGGTTTAGGAAAATAGAGTGAGAGATGATATGGTATTTGGATTTTGATGAGATCTATTTTTAGCTCTCAACTTGAACTTGAAAAATGGTGGGTGGTTTTGGGTCACGTCAATTTTGTTATGATAGAGGGAATCTCGAAAATTTCACACGGACTGTTTTGATCTGGCAAATTATCTTCAAGAAAGGCTGGTGAGTTTAAATATAAGTTCATATGGACAAAATTATGTCGGTCTCAAGATTAAATGGAACTGAAATTCAAAAATAAAATGTGCTGGTAGCTATTTTTAGGCTCGAGAAGATTTTCTAACAATTCAAATTTTAAACACTTTTAAAAACGATTAATAATTCTTAACAACAAAAAATAGTTTCAAGATTATCCAACAAGTTCAAAAAATACAAGTCTGGAAAAAAGGAACTCAATTTTTAAAATGAACTTTTTCGGAATCGCGGAAATTTTTCAAACTTGAAAATATCTCCTTATATTCGAAATCTTTAAGTTTTCTATATCCGATTTTTGAACTCCGGATTTCCGGACTTTTAAAAAGTTGTCAATTCTTTTCGAATTTGATTTTCCCACCGAAATTTTTGTAAAATCACAAGACTCTTCTTTTTTTATCTGGTGAGAAAATCCAAAAACATATTTCAAACAAAAAACGCGAACTTTCAAAAAACAGAATGTTTACTAAAACACTGACCTCCACGAAGAAGAAGAAGTACACAACTAATCCAGCATGAAAAACTGCCACTTGGTTTTTTCTCAAAAAAAAAGAAATGAATAAAAAATAAAATATGAGATGTCGTAACTGATTGCAAAACCCACCAATCAAAAAATGAGAACGGTTCGAGACTTTTTTCTACCAAACTGAACTAGACGACCTTCAAATATTATATCAGTTTAACATGAAACGGGAAAATATACCTCGCAAAAAATGTGTAAAAAATGATAAATAAATTATTTTTTCTCAAAAATAACTGGGTTGGGTTTTTCTTTGAAAAAATGAAAAAGTGAAGAAAAAACCACTTATGCAAATTTTTCCACCTTCGAATTTCTCTATTTATACAAAAAAATGTGTTTCCAATAGAAAACTGGAAATATGTATGTAACTTAACATAACAAAAACACAAAAAGTATGGAAATTGAGCCAATTATCTCGATTTTCAGACATTTTTGTGTGGTTGTTGTTGTTCCTCTCAAAAACATAGAGAGAAGCGAAAAAAGAACACATAAAAAGTGTTTTCCTTCCATTTTAGATGAATAGAAGAAATGATGAGGAAAATTCTTTTGCTACATTTCACATATGTTCTTTTACCAGAAAATCGTACTGTTCGTTATTTTTTGTAAAAAAATATATAGCATCTGGATAGAGTCACAAGGTCCCAAAAGACATGATTTTCAGAAAATTATTTTTTTGGAACAAACAATTTGTTTTGTTTTAGGCAACTTCAAGGAAATGTTTATTTTGATTGCTCATCATTGTCATCACTGCACAGAAAAAAAGTTTTTTGGGGGAGATGATTTCATATTAGTCAACATTACAACTGATCAAAAAACCGACCAACAGTTTTTGAGCAAATTGGACATTTAATGAAAAAAAAGATGTAATAATTTAATTGGGCGAAGACTTTTACAAAACAAGCTTTGGTGATGGGAAAATGTTTGCAGAGGATTCGGCTTCTGATAAAATGTTTTTTTTTCGATAAAACTTTCTCAAAGAGATGGTTCAAAAATTTCCCTTTTCTCAAAAAAAATGCAGAAAAAAGTGACAAGAAAAATGAGTCTCTGGCTGAAATTTCTCCATATATGTGTTCGTTTTTCTCTCTTCTCTTCGCTTTTTTTGCATTTTTCATTTTCTAGTCGTCTCTCGAATGCTCAAAGAGCACCCAGATTTTTTCAGCAGAAGAAAACACGAAAAAAACGAATAAGAAGAAAAAAAAAGTTTTTGACATGACACAAGAGAAAAAATGAGGAAGGCCAAGTTCTTTTTCAGAAAATGAAATACGAGTAAATAAATGCGAAAAAACAAACAAAAACAACTGAATTCTTGGGTTTCGCTTTTTTCTTGAAAAAAAAATGAAAAAAGAATTCTCGTTTCTTGTTGGGTTAATTTGATTAATTTGATCGGTAGACATTCGTATCAATCTTGGCACCAAAAAAAGACGACTTTCCGGTTTTCGGGAAAAAAAACTGTTTTATCAGTTTCAGTTTTAAAAAATGAAGAAATCTTCAGATTTCTGACAGATTTTCTAGAGAAAAATCTGTTAATGACTGAAAAATTTTCGAAAATGAGAGAAAACGTCATCATATTTTCGAAAAAAATTGAGACGTGGCTTCGGAGAATTAAAAAAAAGCTGACACGTGGATTTTTAAGATAGAATCACAGATTCACTGCTACGTGGATTTTCTTTAAACATCCAATAATTTTTTCAGAAAAAAAAACAGAACACCTTTTCCACTTCACTCACAATCAGATTACTAATAAAATCAAATGAAAAAAAAACGCGAGAGAAAAAAGAAGTACAAAGCAATTACAAATAAATATTCCGCTATTTGTTATTATGAATGAATGAAATGACTGAAAAAAAAACGAAGTGTAATATTTTTGATGATGGGTTCCTTTATGATAGTAGTCATCATACTACAAAATATTGAAAGGCGAGAAAAAAATGAACAAAGAAGATGGAAAAAAAAGGCTGATCGGATTATAACTGAACTTTTTCCTCTGTGAAATGACATTTTTGGAATTGTTTCCATATAAAATGAAATGAACGCCTCTCTCATTATCAGTAATTGAGTCACAAAAATGTTGTAAAATTATTAGTCATCGTTCACAAATTATTCACTCACATAAATTCTGAAATAAAATAAAGAAACAAGTCCAATACAACACTTAACAAAAAGTGAAAGAGATCAAAAAATGAGATAATATCGGCTTTTGTTATTGTTTTGTTTTTGTTACAGACAAACGAAGCGAAAAAGAAGGAGACATCTTCTTTAATGAGTGGATGGACACTTGAAAAGAACAAAAAATGAAAAAGAGGTAGGTGAAAGCAATTGTTTCAAACAAATAATATATATCTACCGTATGCTTGCTTACGTAAATGGAACAACATGTGACGACTTTTGTAGTATTTCAATTTTTGAACATACGATAAACCAAAAAAGTATACGAAAACCCAAGATTTGTTAACCACAATAGAAAGCGTATGTGTTATTCGGACTGAGATCTACAATTTCTTGATAACCATAACGCCTTTTTCAAATCAGTCAAATATCATAGCCTATTTTTTCAAACGTATTTTTCCCGGGTCTTCTAGAGATTCACGGAGAAAAATAAGACATTAACAAATTCAAAAATGTAGATGTAGAGTACTACAAATCTTTCTTCTCATGATACATTTTCCAATAAAAAAAGATACATTAGTCATTTGAGACATGCCGCTTTGAGTCAGATTTTCTGAATATGTCCTGTGAATTCAAAAAAATCGGTAACTCTTTTGAATCTCATGACAATTTTTTTCTTGGGAAAAATTCCAAGTTCCACAAAAACAAAAAATGTTGTCAAAAGTTCTCTTTAAAAAAATCTCAACACTATTAGCTCAAATTCTCCTGCATACATTTGAATAATAATAATAATAACAGGCAATTGTTGAGTGAGTGCAAAACTACCACCCAAAAAATATTCCTCCTCAAAAATGTGTATATTTTCAAGTGGATTTCACTCATCTCATTTAGCCTCCTGCACTTTCACATGCACGAATATTCTGTGAAAAACAGGACACTTGAAATTTTTTTTTGACTGCTGCATGCATGTTCATCTTTTTTTCCTGTAGGTCAAATATATTTGTTTGAGTTGAGGGAACATAAAACCTACAGTATTACTAGTACTTCAAATATTTACATAAACTTTTTTAGAACTCTGATACTTTCGGCAAAACAATACAAACTTCTTTGTATGTAAAAAAAGAATTTCAAAAAAGCTGGGAAAAAGTCGAGTGGTCTTACTTACATACATCAATAATTAATCGAGGGTCGAAAAAATCGAAGTGCAAAAAAAAAAGAAAAAGAATCCGGATTTAGTTAATCTGTTTGTGATAAACGAAAACAAAAAATAAAATAATAATAATAATAACAAGAAAAGTGAATGAACAAATAAATAAATAAAGAAGTTACGGAAGGAAAAATGAGATGTAAACAAAAAAGATCAAGATTGAAATTTGAGGATTCTAGAAAGTGTTGAAGATCTCACTGAAGTTTCAATGAAAAAAATGAGCGAGTTCGAAATAAATACGAGAGATCTTCAGAAAACTAATGTAACAATATTGGAAAATTTCAGATTTTTTGAGTTCTTCAGATTTCAGTGCTTTGAGATATTTTTAAAAGTTGCTTCACATAACACAGTGTGTAGTTTATTCCATCAAAATTTTTAGAACTTTTTCGTGGTAGATCAAAAACTCTATGTTAATATTGTAATTTACGCTCCGCGCAAATGGAGCTCTAAGGCTTGGCACACGGGTTAATTTCAGCCAAATCCTATTGTTTTTTCAAAAAATGCCTTGCCATCAAATAATTCAAATATGACGAAAGAAATTCCAAAAAAACTAATATTCCAAAAAAACTAATAAATATCCAAAAATTGTATAATTATTTTTTTTTTCGTTTTTTTTTCATTTCGTGTGAAGAAACAAAGACACAATGAAATGAGAATCATCTTTAATTCATAAGATTTTCTCAGGTTCTCAAAATTTTTTTTGAATCATGAAAAAAAATGAAAAATGTTGCAGAATGGTGAGAACATGTGGAATTTATTATAAGAAAAAAAGAAGATGCAATTTTTATGAGAATTTTTAGAATCTCGATCTTAAACATATTTTTCATTGTATTGTCATGGAACAAAATAAAATAGGAGAAAAAATCGGGATCGATTTCAACACAAAAAAATAGGGGCGAGCGAACATTTGTCTCCAGGACACACACAGCTTTGTGACAAAAATGTTGCCAACCTTTTTTTCTCGTTCTCTTTTTTCTCATATTTTATTTTTTGTTCACATCGTCTAAAAGTGCAAAATACCGGAACAGGAAACAATTGTGGAATGAAATGGACAAAAAAAGACCGATTGGGAGAAGGAGAGGTGGGTTGAAATAATAATAATAAGAAGAATGAATGAACGAACTCATTGTATTATGTTTTTTTTTGGGAAAGAATGAAATGCTGTGATTCGTTGTTGACATGTAGTTTGATCAAGAACACTTGAGTTTGAAATTGATCTGATCTGGTTTTTGCACTGAATTTTGATAAGAGCAAGAATCAAACTAACTTGGAACACCTTATACTTCAAATAAATCTTGAGTTATGACGTGTCAATAAATTTCATGAAAATCAGTTTTGCAGGGTTGTTCGAGAGGGTCAATTATGAGAAGGTTGACTAATTGGTTTCATTACACAAGACATTTTGGAACATAATTTTTGTTCAGTTGAAAAATATTAGGTCATGAATCGTTTTTTAGAAAATTGTTCAACGAAACTTTGAAAAGTGAAAAAACAGAGTGGAATTGAATAAAGTTGGATTTACATGAAATGCTACAGCTTCAAATTTCAACATCCTAAATCAGAAAAAGATCTACATTAATCCCAAAAATTGGACTTACTTCAAAAACGACCAATCATCAAGCATCTTTCTAGCATCATTTTCGCAGAAATGAATAGTAATTTTAAAAAAGTCACACGTCACAAGCAAGGTCACGTCGAAATCATTTTTTTTTCATAGTTTATTCTGAATTTTCATTTCCAGCAAAAAAAGAATTTCTAATGAAAATGAAAACACAAAAAAAATGTTTTCGGCAAAACTACAAACATTTTCAAGCGACTCCAATAAATAAAGCTAAAATAAATGTATCTCTTTTGTTCTGACACACACCAAAAAATTCCAAAAGATCACATCAGCTGTTCGAATGTTGAAGACACAAATTAATGTGTCATTAATCACAAAATAATCCACGAGAACATAGATTTTAAATAAAATATCTACCTGATGGAACATAACTTATCTATCAAAAAAAAGAGAGATATCTAATAAAATATTTGTTGACTTGAAAAGATGAAAAGCAGCTGATTGTATGTGAAATGAGAAGATATCAAATACTCTTTGACTCGAACACGAAAATAAACTTTTTTTATTTTTTTCTTCTAAAATTGTTCGTAGTCAAGAAAACAATGGGAAAGTTTTTGATAAAAATTGTCATAAAATAAAATTTTAACACTTTTTTTTTGCAAATGATGTTTTTTGTACCTTGGAATGATGATTTTTCCTAGGTCTTGTTAGGGAGAAAATGTTTTTCTTGAGCTTACAAATACCTCCCCTTATCAAAAAATATCTATCAATAAATCACTGACCTCACAGATTCATCTCCAAAGGTTCCAAAACATTTTTCGCACATTCCAATGTGCACAGTTGGTTGGTCAATTTATCAACAAAAAAAGCAGCTTTTCGAAAAAAATCCGAGAAGTAGTGCACACTGAAAAGAAAGAAAAAGCAACACACAAAAAATGTCCAAAATATCCGATTACAGGAAAACACAACAGCAATTCGATACATTTTCAGATTTTTTTTTCCTCTCTTTCAGAAGAAATTTTCCGGAAACAAAATAATTTATGAAAAAAGAACAAACAATGAAACAGTAAATAAATATAACAAATACACGGGTTATTATCACTTTTCAGGCTTCTTGGGTTCCAAAGATGCTTCATAATTTTCTCGAAGTTGTTTTAATTCTTCGAAAAGTTCTTGTGCCACATGATTTCGATATCTGAATGGGATTTCACCGTCTTTTTCCAAATGTCGTAAACCATTATCCATTCCTTCTGGAAGAATTGTTGGGAAATAATCGATGAGTTCATGACGTGGCAAAGCATCGTGGATTGTTGCAATACAATCAATCGGAAGATTCTGGAAAAATTTTGGACATCGAATTTTGCCGGAATTCAGAAACGTTTGAAAACATGTAATTTTAGAAATTCCAATAAAAATCCATATCGCCTTTTTCCCAAATTCTCCAAAAACTCACAATTTTCAATGCAATCGTTGCTGATACAAAAAGCGGAACCGAAATATTTTTAACATTTGCTGTATAAATTTTTCTGAATTCTCAAATTGTCCCATTTCTATAAATTCGAATAATTGCGCATAAATCGGCATTTCTTGTGTCAAAAAACAAAGTAATTGTGGTGCAGAATATGGCAACATTGTAGCAAGTCTCAAATTCGCCGGGCTAACTGGTTTCAATTCGACATCAAATGTTTCATCCAGTAATTTCAACTTCATTTTAGCTCTTTCCATAACATCTCCTTCAATTTCAGCCATTTGAAAACATTCAAAAGCTTCTCGATAATAACCGAAAAGATCAGCTATCATTGCCAAATGATATAAAGTTGTTTTATCAGAAATTGCTTTTTCACAAAGATCTGCGACTGGTTGGAAATCTAAAGCAGTTCCAGCACAATCGAATCGACAATTTTGTTTTTGAAGACTTTCACAAATATAAACAGCATATCCGTTGATTGAAGAAGGTGTTGGTTTTATACAAAGAGCTTGCCGATACATAACAGTTGCATCATAAGCTGCACCTTGAAGATGAGCATGTTGCGCCCAAGTACACCAGGCTTCACCATTATGAGGATTATATTTGATGGCTTGTTCGAGGCAACGACTGGAATTTTCCATCTGAAACAATAAAAATAATTGTTATCGAAAAATTGTGAAAACTTATGTACATCTCCATTTGCCAAACATAAAATCGCTAATTCGAGCCAAGCCACATCGTTGATTTTATTCAACTGAAGCGCTCTTGTGAGACAATGAAGAATTCTATTCGCTGGTTCATCAGAAAGTCGAAGATTTTCAGCGAGAAGTGTCCAAAGCGTTGAAAGAAGTGATTCATCTTTGGTAAGTTTGATCGCATGTTTGATGAAACTATTCGATTTAGTGAGAAGTTCAGGATTCTTTTCGATTTTATATTGTCGCATAATTGAAACTGAAAAATCATGCCAAGCAAGTGCATCATCTTTTCGTAATTTTAGGACTACAGAATAGAATGTAACGCTCAATTTGATACAAGAAAGTTGATCAACGACTTTCCAATTTGGATTCATCTCGAAGAAATCATAAAATCTGGTTTGATATTCAGAAACTTTGAGAAGCGAATCTCCTATTAGTTTATAAACAATCGAATAATTTGATGATTCTTCTGATGATAAACTTCGATTCAAAACTTTCAAACTTTCTCGAAGATGAGTTCTTCTTTCTTCTCCAAAAGTATCATTCATCAAATTCAATCGAATCTGCGCTTCCAATGTATCAAGTGCAATTCGACAACTCTCATCCTCTTCTGAATTTCCAAATTTCTCTCGATATTCCAATATTTTTTCCAATGAAGTTTCGAATTCTCGAAGTTGGATTAAAACTCGAATCATTGGAATTGTATATCGATGTCCATTTTCAAGTTCGGCTAAATGTTCATACGAACTAACTGATGCACGAAGATGTCCTTTTTTGAAATATGCATTCGCTAAACGAGCCCAAGCCAATTTATTATCTTGATAGAGTCGAACCATATGTTGAAGTTCTTCAATTGCCAGATCATAATTATTCGTTTCCAAATACAATCTGAAAATTACTTTGATGATGAGATATTGTAAAAAAAATGGATAACTTACACAGATAAAACATCTGTCAACCATGCTGATTTCCTTCGATTTTCCCTAATTTGTACAAGCTTATTCAAATGAACCAATCTCTCAGTTGCTGTCGCATTTTGACTTATCAAAACATCATCAAGTTGTTTTACATATTCCTCATTTCCAGGTTGTATTTTCACAGCTCTTTCCAAACAAGCACGAGATTTTGTTGGATTTTTGGTGATCAGAGACTTTCCGAGAACAAAAAACACGCGACTTGATCGAGGGTTCAATTTTGCAGCTTTGACAAGAAGTGTTGTCGCATCGATTTCCAAAGCTAATTTGATTTCAGCGGCTAATAACAAATCCTTCCAATCAAGTTCGGGTAATTTCAAAAAGCTTTCAACGATATTTTTTTCATTTTCAGTGACATTTTTGTTATAAAGTGCAGATAAGAGTTTCACCAAAAGTTCTTCTTTTTTATCATTTGTTTTGACGGGAATTCCTTGAATCAGACTTGTTTTAACTTCTTCAATAAAAAACTTTGGCCTTTTCAACGGAAGACTTGATAACTTTTTGATATCTTGATCTGATTCGAGAACTATTCTTGATATCCAATTAAAACATGTTGATTTCACATTTTCGTTTTTCGTGTTGTTTAATATTGACCGAACAGTCTGAAAAAGCTGATATATGATAAGATTTGATTTATCTATTTTACCGTTTCACATTGAGCCCAGTTTTCAGATTCTGCTAACAATTCAACATACAACAATGCTTCTGGATAGATTACTTTTGCTTCTGCTGGAAGTTTATCGACGATTTGAAGAGCTTCAGTGATATTTTGACTTTGAAGATGAGCAATGAGAGGATTCTCAAAAATACCAGAAAAATCTGGAAACTTTCCAGTTTCGAAATATTGTTCATAGACAAAGATGGAAAGTTCTGCAAGAATCCATGGCTCCGGAAGTTTACTATAGAATTTTACCAGAGTTGGAATTCTTTGATCCTGCAAATATGACGCTATGTTGTGTTTTATTCAAAAAATCCTGATGATTACTCACCCCTTGAACAAATTTACAGTATATCGCTACAAGTTCCAAATCATTTTCAAATGTTTCTTCAATGAGATTGAAGGATTTTGCAACAATTTCTCTTTCAGAATCTTCTAACTTAATTATTTTTGGGGCCAGAAGATTTATGATTTTTGGTGCGAAATCAGACGAAAAATCCAAGCTGGATAGATTTTTCCAATCTCGAAGTTGGAATAAAATTCGATGAGACGTTTTCTCGATTTCCGAAATTTTATCGGGTCTGAAAAAAATAATGTTTTTAATTGTCACAAATTATCATTCTCGCTTACACGAATGTTTTCATTTTCTCACAAATTTCTAAATCAAACTGTTCAGCTTTCACTTTTCCATCTCCTTCAATCAACTTGTAGAGTCCTTTCCAAGCATCTCCTTTCGAATCATCCAAAATGACAGCTTTTCTATACATTTGATACCCATCTACATAATTCTCGCTGTTTGAGTTGGCTAATCCCGAAAATATGAATAGAAAATAATCCTGCACTCCATTTTTTATGTGTTCCTACAAGTTTATTGCTTTTTCAATTTTTTATACATCTTATTTTTTCGCTATCAAATACCTCCAACAATTCGACAACTTCCTCGTTTTTTCCATCTTTCAATAATCCCTTGGCGGTTTTCAGATCTTCTTTTAACAAACCCATTTGTTTTCTGTAATAAAAACACGAGATTTGGTTGTTTTTCTGGGAATGTGTTCGAATGAACAAAATGAGAAAATAATTTTTTTGCGCGTCAAATTAAATGTGTGTGCTGTGTTTGCACAGTTTTTCGGAAAGGAATTTTTTAGTTTCCAGTTTTTTTTCAGCGAAAAATAAACTGAAAAGAAAAACAAATCATTGGAATGTCTTTCTTATGAAATTTGCAATCGAACAAGTATGATACCATGGCTAACAAGCAAGTTTTGATTTTTCACCTGAAAAACGTTCAAAAAGATAAAGTTACACACTCCTCCCACACACAATGAAAAAAGAAGCAACAAACAATTGAAATCCCGAAAAAAACAACTGCGTCATATAAGTGTTTTATTTATTTGTTTACTATAGAAGATATAATCTAGAGATCTTCAAAACTTCATAAAGTTCAAAACGTTTTTTATATTTATTTTCACGCGGCCAGCAACAAATCTTCAAAAGAAGCGATTTGTGCCGCCCAGCGTTTTTTGATGAGAAGCCAAGAAACATTTCTCTTCTTTTTCCATGTTTCGCTTTTTTTCGTTTATCTTTGAAAAATTTTTGTTGTATTTTTTAAAACTGGTTTGAAAATCCAAACGAAAAATATAGTTTTCACAAAAAAAATTTCTATTTATTTTTTATCTTCATCTGCCATCTTTCTGCGAAAAGATGACTATCTTAATGGGGGTGAATATTCAATTAATCCCCCACCACCACCCAGTCGCCACCCAACAATTGCACCAATTTTCTCACCACTTCTTATACTTGTTTGTGTTTTACATTTGTTTATGAATAATTTTAGAATGCAGTGCACCCAATTTGTCCCAAAAAATATTGAATTCATCATTGCATTTATTAATGAGCAAAAGTTCCGGTGTCATTTTCTTCTTTTTCGTGAAATTTTGGAAACCTTCCATGTTTTTCGATTTTTGAATTCCTTGAAGTTTGAGTTTTGTGTTACAAAATTGATTGATAGAGTTATCTTTTCTCTCGCACTTTTGTTTAAAAAATCCACAGAGTTCAATTCATCTCAAATATACGTTTTTGAAAACGAAAGTGTCATCCAATTTCCCACCATTCCGAAAATATTTGGCGAAAAAAAAAACAAACCAATTTCGCGAAAAAAGAACAAACCCAAATTGAGCAAACCAACCAGTCAACCACGAAAAAAGCTATTCTCCAATAAATTATTTATTGGTTTTCACTCGGAATTTTTTATCTTCTTTTCTTCACACTGCGTTTTTTGGCTGTTCAGCTTTTGATTATTCACTTTGACTAATCAAGTGTGACAATTATAGCCATCTCCTTGGGGATTTGTGAGCTCGAAAAACTTTTGCTCTCTCAAAAATATTGTATATGTATATATTAACTTCAATATGCCGCGCGGGGCTCTTCCTTTTTTCTGACATCCACAATTGAATTACCAGGAGAAGAGCGAAGAAAAAGACACACGGCAGAAAGTTGATTAACTTTTCATTCATTCAACTCCAGAAAATATTTCATATTTAGTTTAGATGACTTTCCATACGTTCTTTTTTATAGAACCCCAAGATCTATATTTTTCTCATTTCTATGTGTTTCCTGCCCTTTATTTTTCTGTTTTTTAATTAAACCTCTATTTTTTTCTCATTTTCTTCCAGTCTTTTTCCCGACTGAAGACGACATAAAAAACAAGAAAAAAATCGCAAAAAATACCCCACAACAATTCCCAACAGAGTCTTCTTTTTCTCCTTTTTCTTATTCTACCAACAAGTCATCTCCAATTTTATGGTCATTTTCCTCGTGTTTTTTTTTCGCCACCACTCATGACCAAGCCCTCTTTTTGCGCCTTTTTTGTGTGTGACCACACACAGATTTATGGCTTCATTCAATTTTTCCTCTCTCTGGTTAAATGTTTCTTTTTGAGCGTTTTGAGTGAAATTGATTTCGAGAATTTTCAGATAACTTGGAAATGATTCGATTGTTCATTTTTTCCGCCTTATGGGTTGGAATTACTGCAACAGAAAATTCGACTTTGATTGATGCAGTGAGTTAGAAATTAGACAATTCAGGATGTGCCAAAAATTAAAGGATAAATTCAAATTCAAATAATAAATTTATAATCGAAGGTCACGCAAAAATTATTATTTTTTCGTGGAACTTTTTTTGAGATTCCAAAACGGGGCCCAATTTTTCATAAACCCAATCGAACCAGTTTTTCTCTGAATTTTTACTCACGGAAATTTTTGTGATTTCAAAAAAAAAAATAGTCCGATTCAGATATTTTGGGAAGTGGATATAATTCAAAATCTCTAAATTTAACATTTTTCTAGTTTTCAGTTTCAAACGATATATTTCTTATAAATATTGTTTTATTGCAAATTTCTAATATTCCTTGTCCAAAGAATAATTTTTTCAAATCGTCCCAAAAGTGAACATCTGTGTAATTCAATAAATAATTCATCGAATCCAAAAAAATCGATCACTCAATCAATCAGAATTCTAAATTAATATTGTTCATCAATTGCAGACTCCATTGTGCATCGAATATGCAGATTGTATACACAAAGCACAACAGAAGGCTGAAGAGTGTCACCTTTTGGAAAACAACACCGAGGTTTGTCATGACTAGAATAAAAAATGAATCAGTAGACAAATAAATTGAATTCTCATCAATGTCGCTTCTAGAATATGCTATTACTTTGGTCAAAAGCAGTCAGGAGAATGTGTTATCGGAGAAAGGTTTTTTTTGAGTAGGCATGAAACTATTTTTATGATTATCATATTTTGGATAAATAACTCTTTGCATTTCTTCCAAAACCTTGCAGTGCGCGATAAGTTTACTTATTAACATGCATACCAAGGGCACGTATCAAAAAAATACCTTGTTTTCACATTTGAAACTTTTAAATTACAGGTAACAAATGGTAAGAAAGGTCAGTGCACTGAAGCGAAACGAATTCATTTGGAAATTCGTACGATCCACGATAAAGTGAGTTGTTTTCTCATTCTTTCACTCATAGTTGTTTTTCATATGGATCATTTAGCTTGCTGATGAGATTGAAAGTTGTGTTCGTGACAAATCAGAAGATGTTCTTGGATTGAGTGAAAAGAAACATGAGCGATGTCAATCAATTTTGAAAAAGAATGCAAAACGAGCTGCTATTGAACCACAAAAACGTAGATCGAAGAAAGAGAAGAATAGTTTGAAAGTTGCTGCGAAGGTACGTGTGAATGACAGAAATATAAAATGTAGAAATCAAATATTCAAAATTCCAGACATGCAACAAAGACGCTCGCCGACTAAAAACTCAATGCGCCCGACTCGCCAAGTGCTGTTCAGCTGCTCGAGTGTTCGTTTTTTCTTCCTCATTTAATCGGCGTCACATTAAGCACTTGACCAAACAACAATTTTCAGGTGTCATCGTAATGAGGATAAAATTGAGTTGGAAAAAAAGAAAGTGGCGTTGAAAGAAGCCACCAGAGAATGCGCCAATGCAACAAGAAAAGGAGCTAGAAAGGGGAAAAACGGTAAACGTGGTGGCGAAGATAAGGAACGAGAAGGGAAAAAGGCAAAAGGTGATAATAAAAAACGTGGAGGTAATATTGGAAAATCATTGGAACGAGCAGCTAACAAGAAAAAAGAAGCGCCAATTGGTGGAAAGAAATTGGCAGCAGCTGTAAGTTTCAAAGGAGATCTAATCTGACATTCAAAATAATCTGTTTACAGCTCGAAGATATGCCACATTCATCATAACCGGTCTACTCTCATCTAACCCCAATAATATATTGTTGTGACACAAATTTATTTTCCTTTTTCCTCTACAGATTGAATTACTCATAGGTATTGACTTGCAAAACGATCTCTTCTGCTTTTTACTGTTTTTCTATCTTTTTTTTTCTCACTCGTATTTTTTGCATGTATGTCTCATCGAAAAACAAATAAATAAATACATAAAAGACGAACTTATTGAATGTGAAAAAACAACTGGAATCTTCCGTTTTGTAACAAATGAGCTCTGTAAAGAAAATAAATCAAAAAAAATTACTAGTTTTTTTTTTCTGGTTGTCTGTATTTGTACTTACAAATAGAAACTTCAATAAGTGTGAACTCAAATTGACACAAAGAGTCGATCCGGTTAACCTATTGCACCGATTCAAATATTCCGCGGTTGCCGCAAACAACCAACCTATCGTTTACTTTTTATTGGCGAACACAATAAGTAAACAGTGTCTGTTATAATGAGATGTGCTCATAACTTTCCGGTTTTTTTTTGCCCCTTTTGCGCAACTTTGGTAAGGCGTGGCATTGCCGATGCGGAAAGGTATAAATATCAGTGATTGGAAAGAAACAAATCATCCGATTAATTACTTTCGAGATGCGCTTCACAACGCTCGCTGTCTTCTTTGCCTGTGCTTTTGTAATTTCAGTGAGTTTCAGTTTTTTGAAACTTATTGAAAAATTCATCGTTTGTTTCTTATAGGGCAGCGTTCTTCGTGAGAAGAGACAATGTGGATGTCAAGCACTTCAGCAATCACAATGTTCATGCCAACAAGTTCAACAAACTCAATCATGTTCTTGCCAATCTGCTCCAGTTTCTACACAATCTTCATCGTGCTCTTGCGCTCAACAACAAACCCAACAAACTCAAACTATTCAGGTAATTTATAATAACTAAAAATATGAAATGAGACCTTATCTCAATTCTGTAGAACAAAAGAGATTGATTTTCTATTTTTGACTAATATTTTTTCGAATTCCAGGTCCAATCTAGCCAATGTGCTCCAGCTTGTCAACAAAGTTGCTCACAACAATGCCAATCAAGCCCGTCCGTATCACAATGCCAACCACAATGCCAACAACAGTGCCAATCTCAATGCACCCCAATGTACAATCCAACAACTTCAACAACCACAACCACAACTACACAAGCCCCAGTTTATTACACTCAAGCTTGCCAACCAGTGTGCCAACAACAGTGCCAATCCTCGTGTGTTGCTCAACAACAACCAGTTGCCCAATGCCAGCCACAATGCCAACAACAATGCAACGTTGCCTGTGATTCACCATCTACCACCACAACTACAACTACCCAAGCTCCACAAATTATCCAAATCCAATTGGAAATCCAAGCTCAATGTCAACCAGCTTGTCAACAACAATGCCAATCGTCGTGTGATACCCAACAACAACAACCAGCCGCTCAGTGTAATCAAGCTTGTAATTCGCAATGCTCAAATGCTTGCCAACAAGTTTCTCAACAAGTTCAAGCCGCATACAATCCATACAATACTCAATCAAACGACTGTGGATCTTCGAATAATTGCAACATGAACACTAACACCAACCAACAATACAATCCATACCAAACAACTCAAACCAGCACTGTTGCACCAATGTATGATCCATACAACAATCAACAACAACAACAACAACAATCAAACTGTGCTTCAGCTTGTCAACCAGCTTGTGATACATCTTGCACATCTCAACAAACTCCAACAATTGCTCCAATGTACAATCCATATCAAGATACTACAACTGAATCTGCTCCATCTCAACAAGTTATCCAAATTGTTTTGCAAACTTCAGTTGCTCAATCTTCTCAATGTACTCCACAATGTGAATCTTCGTGCCAAAATCAATGTGTTGCTCAACAACAACCAGCTTCACAATGCCAATCAGCTTGCCAATCTTCATGTTCTTCATCTTGCCAAGCTGCTCAACCAGCTACAGTTGCATGTGATCAATCGAATACTTCATCAAATTCTTGCTCATGTCAATCAAACTATTCTCCATGTGGAAATGGACAATGTTGTCGCAGAAAGTAAATCGGACCGATCGATAAAACCGAACGAAGATCTATGGGTATTAGATTATTCTAGTCTCATCCATCTTTTTTGTATATACCGAATAATTTTTGTTCCTAATTTTTTAATAAACTTGTTTCTTTTAAAGTGAGATTTGTATTCGATATGCGCAAACAACCGCAACACTCAATTATCAATGAGAATTGACATTTTCATGGGCAACGAAAAACAGTGACTTACCATTTGAAGCGTTATATTTTTAATATTTTTTGAAAAAAAATTTACCGTAAAAAAAGAGTCCGCCTACGAAATTATCAAAACACTTTGATTCAGTCGAATTTATTGAAAAAAAATCAGAGCCATTTAAATGAAAATTTAGGACGATCAATTTCACCTTTTTGTCAATTTCCCGCATTTTTTGCTGAAATGAATGCGAAAAATTTATAAAAACCTGAAACAAGGGGCGGTGTTTGAGGCCTGTTCTGCGATTCACCCGATAAAATATTAAAAGAACATGGACAATCAAATCCTCTGTACACTAAACTGTGTTTCGGTATTCACACACTCTACGCGACTTGGGGAAATTCGAAATAAATAAATAAATAACTATTTTCTGCTCACAATAAACTTTCAATTTCTTCTACCTTTTTAATAAATCATATATGAAATAAATTCGACCCTAATTAAATTCATCGTTTCCCTGCAAACGAACCGAGATCAATCTGTGAACTCTTACGGAAGAAAAGTTTGTTTGTTCTTCGAACTAGACTTTTTTTTCGGTTTTATAAAAAAATGACTCCGAATAGATTCAAAGATGAAGTAAAGTCAAAAACAATGTATTGTTCATTATATACACAAATTGTATCAAAAGATGTTGTTTCGTTGATTTACTTTCTGCGACAACATTGTCCATTTCCACATGGAGAATAGTTTGATTGACATGAGCAAGAATTTGATGAAGTATTCGATTGATCACATGCAACTGTAGCTGGTTGAGCAGCTTGGCAAGATGAAGAACATGAAGATTGGCAAGCTGATTGACATTGTGAAGCTGGTTGTTGTTGAGCAACACATTGATTTTGGCACGAAGATTCACATTGTGGAGTACATTGAGAAGATTGAGCAACTGAAGTTTGCAAAACAATTTGAATAACTTGTTGAGATGGAGCAGATTCAGTTGTAGTATCTTGATATGGATTGTACATTGGAGCAATTGTTGGAGTTTGTTGAGATGTGCAAGATGTATCACAAGCTGGTTGACAAGCTGAAGCACAGTTTGATTGTTGTTGTTGTTGTTGTTGATTGTTGTATGGATCATACATTGGTGCAACAGTGCTGGTTTGGGTTGTTTGGTATGGATTGTATGCGGTTTGAACTTGTTGAGAAACTTGTTGGCAAGCATTTGAGCATTGCGAATTACAAGCTTGATTACACTGAGCGGCTGGTTGTTGTTGTTGGGTATCACACGACGATTGGCATTGTTGTTGACAAGCTGGTTGACATTGAGCTTGGATTTCCAATTGGATTTGGATAATTTGTGGAGCTTGGGTAGTTGTAGTGGTGGTGGTAGATGGTGAATCACATGCAACGTTGCATTGTTGTTGGCATTGTGGTTGGCATTGGGCAACTGGTTGTTGTTGAGCAACACACGAGGATTGGCACTGTTGTTGGCACACTGGTTGGCAAGCTTGAGTGTAATAAACTGGGGCTTGTGTAGTTGTGGTTGTGGTTGTTGAAGTTGTTGGATTGTACATTGGGGTGCATTGAGATTGGCACTGTTGTTGGCATTGTGGTTGGCATTGTGATACGGACGGGCTTGATTGGCATTGTTGTGAGCAACTTTGTTGACAAGCTGGAGCACATTGGCTAGATTGGACCTGAAATTCGAAAAAATATTAGTAACAAATAGAAAGTCAATATCTTCTGTTCTACAGAATTGAAATGAGGGTTCATTTCATATTTTTAATTAACATAAATTACCTGAATAGTTTGAGTTTGTTGGGTTTGTTGTTGAGCGCAAGAGCACGATGAAGATTGTGTAGAAACTGGAGCAGATTGGCAAGAGCATGATTGAGTTTGTTGAACTTGTTGGCATGAACATTGTGATTGCTGAAGTGCTTGACATCCACATTGTCTCTTCTCACGAAGAACGCTGCTCTGAAAATTTTATCAAATTTCTAAATTTTTCCGAGTTTCAAACTCACTGAAACTACAAGAGCACAAGCAAAGAATACAGCGATTGTTGAGAAGCGCATATTACTCAAGAACTGATAGTCGAATGTAATTTTTCAGTTAGTTCAGTCTTATATACTAATTGCAGACACGCCCATTTCTTACTGTTTGGAGAACTGAAAACCGGAGTTTCACACAACTTTTTTGTCAATGAGTCAAGAGAAAAAACATTATCATTGCGGAGAAGAGTGTTGCGTAAAATAATCATCGATATGACGTTGATGTTTAACAGTTTCCGGAAAAAAAGAAAAAGTAACATAGTTATATGAGCTAATTTTACTGACAATGAGAAAATGTAACCGATCAAAGTTCTAACAAGCCGCGCGTCAAGTATGCGGTGTATACATTGAGAGATAAACATGCGTAAACATATGTTTAAGAAAGATGATCATAATTCATAGCGCTTAACAATAGTTCCGTATTTAGATTTTGCAAAATGAACTACAACTCGTATCAAGTTGCAAAATATCTGGTTTTATGTCAATATTAAAGGTTATAATTGTAGTGTCACTCAATTGTTTGTTGATGGTATCATTGAATTTCGTGCGGCACTTTTTTCTAGACAAAAAAAACGAACGCATTTGAGTTTGGCGAGACAGTTAAAAAAAAGTAAAGAAAAAACTAAGTTTCGTCCGGTTTGTATAAGGCGTGGCGGGAAACAGAACTATATAAGAAAGATAGCAACTCGAAATCAGTATAGAAATCTGGCAAAAACTGAAAGGGTTTTTCTGAAAGGGGGTTGACCCCCTTAAAAGGGGGTCAGAGCAAGAAGTCTGAAAGGGGGTCAAGTATAGTAAAAAGGGTTTTGCTGAAAGGGGGTTAATCTGAAAGGGGTTTGACCCATATCACAAAAAGGGTTTTTCTGAAAGGGGGTTGACCACTCAAAAAGGGGGTCACATTTTTTTTTCAAAAAAGGGGGTCAAATTTTTTTTTTCAAAAAGGGTTTTTCTGAAAGGGGGTCAACTTTTTTTTGAAAAAAGGGTTTTTCTGAAAGGGGGTCAACTATTTTTTCAAAAAAGGGGGTCAACTTTTTTTTCAAAAAGGGTTTTTCTGAAAGGGGGTCAACTTTTTTGAAAAAAAGGGTTTTTCTGAAAGGGGTCAACTATTTTTTCAAAAAGGGGGTCAACTTTTTTTTCAAAAAGGGTTTTTCTGAAAGGGGGTCAACTATTTTTTCAAAAAGGGTTTTTCTGAAAGGGGGTCAACTTTTTTTCAAAAAAGGGGGTCAACTTTTTTTCAAAAAGGGTTTTTCTGAAAGGGGGTCAACTTTTTTTTTTCAAAAGGGGGTCAACTTTTTTCAAAAAGGGTTTTTCTGAAAGGGGGTCAACTTTTTTTTCAAAAAGGGTTTTTCTGAAAGGGGTCAACTATTTTTTCAAAAAAGGGGGTTAACATTTTTTTCAAAAAGGGGGTCATATTTGGAGGAAAAAAAGGGGGTCAAATTTTTGGGACGAAAAGCGGGTCCTGAGTGTCTAAGTTGTCTGGGCGTTCACTAAGCCTAAGCCTTGAATAACAGATTATTTTACATTTAACCCTCTTTTTTTCCTCCAAAAATTACCCCTTTTTTTCAAAAAAGTTGACCCCCTTTCAGAAAAACCCTTTTTGAAAAAAAAAAAAAAAGTTGACCCCCTTTTTGAAAAACCCTTTTTGAAAAAAAAATGACCCCTTTTTTGAAAAAAGTTGACCCCTTTTTTGAAAAAAAAAAGTTGACCCCCTTTCAGAAAAACCCTTTTTGAAAAAAAAATGACCCCTTTTTGAAAAAAAGTTGACCCCTTTTTGAAAAAAGTTGACCCCTTTCAGAAAAACCCTTTTTGAAAAAAGTTGACCCCCTTTTTTGAAAAAATAGTTGACCCCCTTTCAGAAAAACCCTTTTTTCAAAAAAGTTGACCCCCTTTCAGAAAAACCCTTTTTGAAAAAAAAGTTGACCCCTTTTTTGAAAAAAAGTTGACCCCTTTTTTGAAAAAAAGTTGACCCCCTTTCAGAAAAACCCTTTTTGAAAAAAAAGTTGACCCCCTTTTTGAAAAAAATAGTTGACCCCCTTTCAGAAAAACCCTTTTTTTCAAAAAAGTTGACCCCCTTTCAGAAAAACCCTTTTTGAAAAAAAGTTGACCCCCTTTTTTGAAAAAAAAAGTTGACCCCCTTTTTTGAAAAAAAAGTTGACCCCCTTTCAGAAAAACCCTTTTTGAAAAAAAAGTTGACCCCTTTTTTGAAAAAATAGTTGACCCCCTTTCAGAAAAACCCTTTTTTCAAAAAAAAGTTGACCCCCTTTCAGAAAAACCCTTTTTGAAAAAAAAGTTGACCCCCTTTCAGAAAAACCCTTTTTGAAAAAAAAAAAATTTGACCCCCTTTTTTTGAAAAAAATGTGACCCCCTTTTTGAGTGGTCAACCCCTTTCAGAAAAACCCTTTTTGTGATATGGGTCAAACCCCTTTCAGATTAACCCCCTTTCAGCAAAACCCTTTTTACTATACTTGACCCCCTTTCAGACTTCTTGCTCTGACCCCCTTTTAAGGGGGTCAACCCCCCTTTCAGAAAAACCCTTTCAGTTTCTACCTAGAAATCTTCATCATTTCTACGATGCGCTTCTCAACACTCGCTGTATTCTTTGCTTGTGCTCTTGTAGTTTCAGTGAGTTTGAAACTCGGAAAAATTTAGAAATTTGATTAAATTTTCAGAGCAGCGTTCTTCGTGAGAAGAGACAATGTGGATGTCAAGCACTTCAGCAATCACAATGTTCATGCCAACAAGTTCAACAAACTCAATCATGCTCATGCCAATCTGCTCCAGTTGCTACACAATCTTCATCGTGCTCTTGCGCTCAACAACAAACCCAACAAACTCAAACTATTCAGGTAATCTATGATAATTAAAAATATGAAATGAGACCTTATCTCAGATCTGTAGAACAAAAGAGATTGATTTTCTATTTGTTACTAATATTTTGCTGAATTCCAGGTCCAATCTAGCCAATGTGCTCCAGCTTGTCAACAAAGTTGCTCACAACAATGCCAATCAAGCCCTTCCGTATCACAATGCCAACCACAATGCCAACAACAGTGCCAATCTCAATGCACCCCAATGTACAATCCAACAACTTCAACAACCACAACCACAACTACACAAGCCCCAGTTTATTACACTCAAGCTTGCCAACCAGTGTGCCAACAACAGTGCCAATCCTCGTGTGTTGCTCAACAACAACCAGTTGCCCAATGCCAACCACAATGCCAACAACAATGCAACGTTGCATGTGATTCACCATCTACCACCACAACTACAACTACCCAAGCTCCACAAATTATCCAAATCCAATTGGAAATCCAAGCTCAATGTCAACCAGCTTGTCAACAACAATGCCAATCGTCGTGTGATACCCAACAACAACAACCAGCCGCTCAGTGTAATCAAGCTTGTAATTCGCAATGCTCAAATGCTTGCCAACAAGTTTCTCAACAAGTTCAAACCGCATACAATCCATACCAAACAACCCAAACCAGCACTGTTGCACCAATGTATGATCCATACAACAATCAACAACAACAACAACAACAATCAAACTGTGCTTCAGCTTGTCAACCAGCTTGTGATACATCTTGCACATCTCAACAAACTCCAACAATTGCTCCAATGTACAATCCATATCAAGATACTACAACTGAATCTGCTCCATCTCAACAAGTTATTCAAATTGTTTTGCAAACTTCAGTTGCTCAATCTTCTCAATGTACTCCACAATGTGAATCTTCGTGCCAAAATCAATGTGTTGCTCAACAACAACCAGCTTCACAATGTCAATCAGCTTGCCAATCTTCATGTTCTTCATCTTGCCAAGCTGCTCAACCAGCTACAGTTGCATGTGATCAATCGAATACTTCATCAAATTCTTGCTCATGTCAATCAAACTATTCTCCATGTGGAAATGGACAATGTTGTCGCAGAAAGTAAATCAACGAAACAACACCTTTTGATACAATTTATGTATATAATGAACAATAAATTGTTTTTGAAACTTTTACATGACTGAAATTTCAAACAACTGACTGAGTCTTGCAATATAACACATAAATTAAAACCAAAACAAAAAAACACTGAAAACAAAACAACGGATCATTTTCAAAAAAAAGAGCAAAAAATTGAAATTTGTTTATCAAATTCATTATCTATCGTGTAATTAACATAGTTTGAGTATAATTATCACAAAAAACTAGAGATTCAGTAAATTATTCCGAAAAATTTGGTGATGACCTCATCAAGTGTTGCGACTTTTTGATCAAATAACTTTTTTCATTTTTTTCGCCAAGATACTTGTCCATATCCACAAAAAAAACCCAATATATCCCCCTTCTTTTCTCAAAAATTTAACAACCTTACCTTTGAAAAGAACACATGCCTAATTAATATTTTCGAAAAAAATGTTATTTCTCCCAACGTCTACGTTTCAAAAAAACATTCTTGATTCAAATGCAAAGCAGTTGAACAATTTTCGAACTCTACAGAACTCCCTCCGACTAAAACTTCACTACTCAATCGAACCCCAAAAAAGTACTAACCTTTGAAATTTCGTCCGTTCCTCGATCATCTCATCGCTCAAAATCGATGCATTCATATTTTCCAACAAAAAGCATCTCGAATATTTTTATCTACATCCACTAATCTGAAAAATATTTTCAATTTAATAAAACTTTTGGTTGTTTGTTTATTGATTCAAAACGCTTTTTAAAAATATGGGCGTCCATACGAGAGAAAAGAGACAAAAGGATAGTGAAATCGCGCGTGATCTACAGTGATTTAAAAACTTGCGGGACTAGGTTAGGAATTTTTTAAATTTAACAAAAAAAATAATTTCGCGGTGTTTTAGTTGAAAAAATAACAAATTATTGATGTGAAATTTGTTTATCAAATTCATTGTATATCTTATAATTAACATTGTTTGAGTATAATTATCACAAAAAACTAGAGATTCTATAGATTTTAAATTTTATCCCAAAACTGAAACCAAAAATAATCATCTCACTACAATCTTAAGTCTATTACCTTCAAAGCTTTACAATATTCACACCTTTCTTTAAGTAAACTCACGATAAATTTCAAAAAATTAAGGCGGCAATCCAAGCGTTTTGAAAAATCAGAAATGAGCAAAATTATTCAAGTCAAACTATTTAAATTTAAATCTAGGGCACAAAAGTACGTCGAGCGGACAGACAGTTCACCGTTTAATATATAAGAAAGATATCATGATTAATTTACGCTGTGCAAATATTTTTTGGCGAAAAATTAATTCTAAAAATGTTGTATCACGACAATTTTAGTTATCTACAGCACCCAAAAAACCAACCTTTTCCCGACAAAATGTAGATTCTTCATTTCAAGCAATAATCACAAAAATCACGTTGATTCGCGTTTGAAAATGTTTTTTTGAAATAAAAAAATATTTATTTTTTGAAAACACAAAAAATGTATTTTTGTTAAGTGTGTCGAGACCATTTATTGAAAAGATTGTGTGCCTTTGTTACAGTAAACAATATCCGTTGCGAATTTATTTATTTTTCTTTTTCCTTCTTTTTGCAAAAGTGGTGTTTTGGGATGCAGTTGCGTAGAAACCTACAAAGTTGCAATTTTGAATGGCCGCGCGTTGTTCGCTAGAGCGAACATTTATGTTCATATGACAACAGCACTGCAGCCAATCAATAAAAATTGTTTTTTTGCGGGTCAGATTTATTTTGAAAAAAATGAACGATTCTTTCGAGTCAGTCAGTCCTGAAACCAACGAACAAGAAGCCCAAGAAGAAATTGATAATGATAATCGATCAGGTAAGTCATCCATTGAATATTCTCCGAGTAAAATCTTTTTTTTTTGAGATTCTCGCGGTTCAACCTTGTCTTCTTCTCCAGATGAATTGGAACCAAATGATTCGCCAAATGAATATCAAGTGGCTGAAGATGGAAATGAAAGTGATTGGACTTGGGATAATGTAAGTTGTTTAAATGTTGTTTTAAGAACAAAATACATTTCAGAACTCGCTGAGCTCGGATGATGGTGAACTAGATGCCGAGGAAGATCCATGGTATCCTTTTCAAGAAAATCGCAGAGAGTTACCGAATGTTTATCTTCCTGATAAGACGTAAGTTTTTCTGTGAATTTCTGATAGTTTCTAATGTTTTGTTTTTAGACCTGCATCTTATTTACCAGAAACTTCGACAAACCACGAAGAAGAAGAAACTGATGACGACAATGAAACAAAATCGGAAAAAGCTGACGAAGATTATCAAAATGCTCTGAAGAACATAAGACCAAATCCAACACTTGACGATCTCAAAAAAATTGTTCTTGATTTTTTCATCTGGAACGGATATGAAGATCCCATCGAACCATTTTGTAGAGAAATGGGAATTGAAGTTCCTCACGAAGAAATTCGTTTGATGCATACAAGAATGGCTGTCAAAAATTTGATTCTTGAAGGAAATTTGAAAGAAGCAATTAAGAAAATTAACGAGATTTGTCCAACTCTTTTGAAGGAAGAAGAAAAACTTGCATTCTCCGTTAGACGACAATATATCGTTGAAATGATTCGATCTGGGTAAGTTTCTTATTTAAAGCTCTGAAATACCAAAAATGACTGATAATTCCAGACAAACTGAAGAGCCGATTGTTTACGCAAGAACTCATTTGTTGAAAGATAGTCAAGCGATGGATTCAAAATCATTGGAAATTTTGGAAAAGACATTTGCTTTGATGGCTTACGAAGTCACAGATACTTCCCCTTTCCATTATCAATATGATCAAAGTGAAAGAGACAAAATTTCACGGGATGTAAATAGTGCGATACTCGGAAAACTTGGGAAGCGAAAGTATTCGAAATTGGAGACATTGACAAAACTCATAACTTGGGCAAGAGCGGAAATTGCGTACACTCCAGCATTGGATCCACCACATAATTCACATTATTGGGCGAGACAATCTTTCGAATCACCAGATAAGTTGTGAGTTTATTTTTTTTGATATAAAATAGATAGATAAAATACATTTCCAGGGATGACTTCATCAATCTCGCACTTTCAAAAGAGCCACTCGATCTCACCAAAAATTTGGGCTAATTTTCAATTCTTGAAACCTTGTAATTTATTCATTGTGCTTTAATTGTACCTTAATATCATTACGGATATCCAGATACATGTGTGTTTTCCTTGATAAAAAATGAACTCTTTCGAAATCCATCACCACAATATCTGATATCTGATTGTTTTTCTCGTTCTACCCCCAAACTACCCACCCACGTCCTTCGTCCTGCCGTTTTTCTTCACATTCGCCGTCCACTGTACACAAAACAAAACAAACAGCTGCGTTCTCATTTCTCTTATTTTCTCTCGCGTTTTAACGCTATTTTGAGAATCTGTTCGTTGGCGCAGCGCGCGCGACTGGTTGTGAGAGAGAAAAAGAGAGCTTTTGATAGGCTGGTCTATTTCAAATCTGCTCTTGGGCACTCTTAATTTACATATTTATTGTTTGTCTCCGCGCTATTTTACACTTTTTTAAAACATTGCGAGCTTTCAGGTTACACAAATCGGTGAACTTTTAATGCATTTTTGATTTTCTCGAGAACAAATCATTTTCAGCATTTTGTTTTGTTGTTTCAAAAAAGTCCCCGAAAATATTTTTTTCAAACGCCACCAAAAAAAATAATGAAATAGAAGAATGTTCGCTCTAGCGCACACATTTGATCGCCGCGAAGTTTGAATTTTATCAAGGCGCATGGTGTGGTCCCGCAACGCCCGAATTTTTTCATTTCGAAAAAACAAAACAGTTCCATTTCTTTGTTTTTGCTCGTTCAAAGTGGTGCCAATTGTCAATTATTTTGCACAATTTTTGTTGCGTGTCAATGTTTGTGATCTCGAAATATTCCGGTTTGTTTTGTGTGCGCGCGAAAATCCATTTTTGCAGAGTTTTGTTTTTTTCGAAAAAAATTGGTTCAGTTCTTTCGAAATAGCCTAATCCACGTGGCCACATAGCTTGTTCATTCTATTTTGATGACTATTATGAAATTGTCTTGTGTTGAAATATCCCAACAAGTGTTGTTTCTTTTTCTCCATGGTGTTTGAACCTTTTCAGCATCTGTTCATGTTTTTCAAACCAAAAAATCACGTGTCCCCAAAATTTCAGTTTTTGTTTCATTTTTTTCTAAAATTACATTTCGAAAAAAAGCGGGGAAAATATAACGATGACACAGAAATGATGAATCATTTGCGCTAGCCCGCTTATTTCATTCAATGTGTTGTGTTCTCAGAAAATGTTTTTTTTCGACTGCCCGCGTTGGTTCATTTTGAATCAGATGACATCTGGCACTTATTCCCGCCGCTGCCGCCCATTTCTTGTCCCTCCGAGCAATCAATATGTTGGCCTTCGTTGAAATATATGATGGTCTTTACATATAATATGTTTTTTGTTTTGTTTCTTTTCGTTTCCTTATAACAAGTCGGTGAGACACGCAAAACATACATTTAGTCGTATTTAGTAGCAACAATTCTGACGGTAAATATATAAGTAGAGATTAAATATACGTACGCTTGGGTTGTCGTCGTTTCCCTTTTCTTCTACGCACTTTTTTTTGACCGAAGAGAGTAATTATTTTTATTTTCATTGCTAGATAGATCGAAAATGAGTCATGCTTTTAGTTTATCGTATCGTGACGTGTTGTGTGTTTGATACGAAAATGAGTCAGCTTAAATTATTGATTTCATATACCGTAAATATTTTTTCTCATTATCAGTTTGTGTTCGTCTTATGACAAGTATTTTCGAAAAGCGTATAGTTTTAAACTCCTCCGATTTCTGAATTCATACTTTCTGAATGTTTTCCTTTATAGAGAAAGAGAGATTCCTGAAGGTTTTTCAAAAATATTTTGAATAATACTCAACTGTTGTGTGTGTGTGTGACCTCCTTCACTTGTTTTCTCCAAAATCTCCAGTTAATGAAATACTATGAGATTCAATCGATTGGACAAGAAAAAGTGACCATCATCCTGTCCTGTCAGACAATGAATGAATGGTGTGAGTAAGTGGCGAACGGACGACAGAAAAAAGGAGGCAAATGTTTGGCTAGCGGCTCTTACTATCTGCGTCTCTTGCAATTTTTGCAATTGTACCAACACACTGACCACCATCTCTCATCATTTTTCTCTCATTTTTTGTCGCTCGCCCCAACAATATCTCTCTTACTCACTCTTTTTCCATGTTTGTTCGTTTTCCTCCTCGCCTTGCTTGGCCTGGCCAGTTCTTTTTTTTCGTGTGTCCTCCCTAAAAAGTTTCAAATAAAGCTAAAAATATATACCATTTTCAGACCTCTCAACTTGCATTTTTTCTAACTTCTTCACTTTCAACCAAATATAACAAAATGGTAAGTTTTTTATTGGATTTTTCTTGGTGTGAAAAGAATGGGAATGCAGCAAATTGAATATAACAGTTTTGTTTCTGATCTAACAACTAACTTTGTGTGTTTTTTCTAGTCTACTTCCGGAGTTATGGTCCATCCAGATGTTCAATCGACATTCCAAAAATTGTCGGAAGGACGCAAGGAGTTCAGATACATCATTTTCAAAATTGAGGTTAGTTTTTTTTTTCTGGAAGGGGTTGCGAAATATTCAAAAGTTTCGAAATATCTACAAGATTTCCTTCAATTTCATCCATCAAAAACTTTGCAAAAACCCATGAGAATCCAAATAAAATCACTAATTTTTCATTTTTTAGGAGCGCGAAGTTATCGTCGAAACCGCCGTAACTCCAGAAGACTTGGGAGTGACCGGAGATGATTATGATGATTCTTCCAAGGCTGCCTTCGAGAAATTCGTCGAAGATGTCAAGACTAGAACTGACAATTTGACCGACTGTCGTTACGCTGTTTTCGATTTCAAGTTCACCTGCAGTCGTGTTGGAGCCGGAACTTCTAAGATGGACAAGATTGTCTTCTTGCAAATGTAAGTTTTTAAACTAAATTTTTCATATCCTTTTCATTGTGAAAAATATGAACTTCCTCTCTGACAAGAAGCGGAAATTGAATAATTCTATTTTCAATAAAACACATTTCAGCTGCCCAGATGGTGCTTCAATCAAAAAGAAGATGGTCTACGCTTCATCTGCTTCAGCTATCAAGGCTTCTCTCGGAACTGGAAAGATCCTTCAATTCCAAGTGAGTTTTTTAAATTTTAAAATCAATAGTATTTTATTTTCAAAATAAACATTTACAGGTCTCTGACGAATCTGAGATGTCGCACAAGGAATTGTTGAACAAGCTCTCTGAAAAATACGGAGATCATTAAACGATAAATTGAGACAAAAATAAGAACTCGCAATTGCAATTTTATCAACTCTTCTTAATTCATATGCAACTCGAACCAAAACTCCCCGTGTTTTCTGTGTCTGTCGTGTGTGTTTTTTTGAAGTGTCTCCTATCTTTTTCATCTAAATTACTACTATTTTAAGCTCAAACCATGTTGTTTTCTAGCTTGGTTGTTTGTTTGATTTCCCCAAAAAGAAACAAAATGCGCGGTTTTTATCTTCATTCTTTTCTATTTATTATTTTCATTCTCTCTTTTTTATTGCATCTAAATACACACGTTTTTCTTTAAAACTGTTTTCTTCCGGAGTGAAGTGATATAAACAAATTAACATGGCAGTGATCTAACGGTTGTCTGGAATATTTTGATAATTTTTTCGATTGGTTTTTAGGCTTCTGGAGTTAAAGTTGACGCTTCATGCAAAAATGCCTACGATTTGTTGCACAACAAACATCAACATAGTTATATTATTTTCAAGGTACGTTGTTTTTTTCCTCAAAGAAAAATAGTCAGAAAAATGAGATTATTTTTAAGATCGACAAAAATGATACAGTAATTGTTGTTGAGAAAGTCGGAGACAAATCTGCACCATATTCAGAATTTGTGGAAGAAATGAAGAAACTTGTCGAAGATGGAAAAGAATGCAGGTAATTTTTTTGGAAGTTTGAAAATCTTGTTGAAACTTTGGAATTCAAATTTAAAAAAAAGATGAACATCAATTTTCAATCGGAAAGTTCTAAACTCCAGTTCTCACAAAGGTCTGGAGTAGAAAATCCAGAAAAAAATAAGTTAAGAAATTTAGTATCGGTCTTTTCAAGTCGAAATTCTAAAAAATTGAAAAATAAAAAAATCTCGATTTTCCTCTCCAACTTCAAAGCTCATAGCTCATTCGAGCTCTAAAACCTTGAAATTTCGGAAGATTTTGAGACTGACGCTATTTTTGACCGGAACGAACCCCGAACAAATTACGTTCCAAGAAATTGTTGAAATCCCAATCTCAACTCAATTTTTCATAGATACGCTGCCGTTGATGTCGAAGTAACTGTTCAAAGACAAGGAGCTGAAGGAACAAGCACACTGAACAAAGTTATTTTTGTTCAATAGTAAGTTATCCTCTTCTTCCTATCGTACTATTATCCAAATATCTTATTTATTTCTAATTTTTCCAGTTGCCCAGACAATGCTCCAGTCCGCCGGCGTATGCTCTACGCTTCATCAGTCCGTGCTCTCAAAGCATCACTCGGTCTCGAATCTCTCTTCCAAGTTCAAGCCTCCGAAATGTCGGATCTTGACGAGAAAAGCGTCAAGAGCGATTTGATGGCTCATCAAAGAATCTAATTTTTTGAGATCAAAATTATTCATTTTTCATACATTATTTACAAACAAACTTTTTCTGATTTTTTTTCAACTTTTCAACTTAAACTTATTCCTTTTCATCCATGATTCAAGTCAATAAATTAATGTTTTCGCTGTTGTCTTCGTTTTCGCAATGCTCGCATGATTCGACGTTCTTTCAGATATTTCTCATAAGCATTAACCCTTTCAGCAGTCATACCTGGTGGACCGAAATCTGGTGGAGGAGTGGCGGATGGAGCACCAATTAATTCAGGATCGGTTGGTGGAAATGTATGAAGCATTGGCGGAGATGGTGGAGGTGTTGGACCTATACGAAAAAAGAAGTGAGTTGAAGTTTTTATTGGGAATTTTTCGCAAGAAGTCTGGTTTAAAAAATTTAACGTTTCTGAAAAATCTGGCTTCGGCAACTTTGCCACGTCATAAATTCATTAACACCTTAGCAATGTTGATAAAATTTTCAAGATGTTGTTTAAAGTCCAAGTTTCAATCCCAAATTCAGTGTTTTTTAGCGTTCTAAAATTATTTTTTAAAATTTGGGGTATTTTTTGGAAAGTCCGAAAAAAATTGCGGATGAAAGATTGTTCCAACTTTTGCGCATCATAACATTTTTAAAACTAATTCTGAACCTTAAAAATCTTGAGTAGTCAATTTTTGAGCGATTTTCCTATTATTCCAGTCCCATTAACGTACCATGTCTGAAAATGACCAAGGGTACTGTAGTTGTGGGTTCAACAAATTTTGGCTTCTTTGTCAATTTAATTATTGGAACAACTGGTTCCGCTTCATATTTCTCTTCTTCATTTCTCATTTCAAAATTCGGACATTCTTCAGGAAGAACACATAGAAAATCTTGATTTCTCACAAATCCATTTCGACATACACATCCAGGTTGACAATTTATACACAGCTAAAAAATATTTTGAGAGAAAATCACATTACTAAAAAACTTACGGGATTCGAATTATCGCAAGTTGGTTCACAAGAACAAGCGGTGAAGTTCATAAATTTTGGGCAGTTCTCAGATTCACCCACGAATTTTGTGTTGGAACCAATTTTGAGGCGCTGAATTATTAGGCGATTTTTATTGAATTTTCGGATTTTCAATGAGTTGAATGCTTTTGGCAGAGTATCTTCGGATTGTTCCACAGTGATTTGAAAAATTGAAAAAATAAGAAATAGAGGAAGAAGCATCTGAAATAAGAACAAATATGAGAATAGAAAAAGAAACAAAAAATCTGGGATTATGTAGTTAGAAACAAGGAAAACTGGTAAGATTAATTTCGGACATTTTTATTTTACAAAAAACCGATCTGAATATATTTTTATATAGTTTTTTTGTTCCAAAAAATCAGTGGAACCGATCTCGAAAAGAAAAAAAGAATGATGTGAAATGAATGAAAAAAAGTGAAATTTATTCAAATTAAAATGAAATTGAAAGCGAACATATAAATACACCTTGGAGAAAAATATTCTGATGATAAGATGATGAGGTAAATGAAAAAAAGAACCGGAATCGAATCTAAGGGTGGAGAAAAATGGAGGAGACAGAAGGCAGGAGGAGGTCATTCGTAAGGCAAAAAAATATATCCGATGGTTAACAATAAGCTAGTTTTTTCGCAGTTGTTTTGATGATAATTGGAATGAGGGTGAGGTATAAAAGACATGTGATTTGAGGAAAAGAACTATACGATTTTGAAAGAAGATTTCGGACTTTAACTATGTCATGGCGCGGAAAAATTGGGAACATCTTTGTAGCTCGATTTTAATTTGAACGTGGCTTCAATTTCCACGTGACCTTTGAACGTGGAACGTTGTTTATTTCGAAACAAGAAAAACATAAAAAACCATATTGCATTCTTCTTATTTTCAACATGAAGAGCTACAGTAATTCAAGTCTACTTAGTTCCAAATTTTGGGACAAATTTATTCAGTTTTGGTAGATTGTTGAGTTTCCGAAATAGTCTCAAGTTTGGTTGTATTTCTTTCCGCACTGCGAATTTTCAAATTCTTCGGTGGTTCGCGATTCGATGAAGTATAAATTGCTGAAACGCCAATTTGTTTTAGAAAGTTCATAGAAAATTACCATTAATAATTCGAACTTGTTTTTCGGTTCGATCAACACTTCTCGATTTTGTTGTCTCAGCTTGTGTCTGATTTTCTACAAATTTATCGAATATGAAATCTTCTCGTCTTGCCTTTGGTAGATCTTCTTGAGCTTTCAGATCTGAAGATGATTTAGGAACTCTACATTGGAATTTTAGATCTTACCAATACTTCTCTTCCAGTGTTTTATATCAATGTAACATGCATAAGCTAAAGCCACTCCAACAAGCGCAGTGAAAACAACCAAACCGATAAGAACACACCAACTTCTGAAATTTAGTATCTAAGTTTCCATTGAGTTCGAGCAACTTACCCAAAATATTTGATCACAATTGAATCTTCCGCGATTACAAAATCGACAAAACCCAAAAATATGAAAATTTGCTGCTTATTCATTATTTAAAAATGAAACATCTTTTCCATTCTACGAATTTTCTATTAAAAGGTCACGCTAAAAATAAAACAAAACATATTTATGATTTTTCCGATTTTTTCTCTTTTTTCAGATTTCTTCGACTTTTTCTCTGAAATTTTTTCTTCCGATTCATTCTTCTCTGAAGCATCGCCTTTTTTCGTGACCACTTTTTTGAGAAGTTTTTTGACTTTTGATTCTTTTTTTCGATTTTTTTGATTCGCTTTTGTGTGAATCTTTTTTCGATTTTGATTTTGATGATTTTCGAGTCGAACTAGCATCAAGAATTGGTCGCTGAAAAATATTCGATATTTCGAGTCAAAGCTACAAATTCACAAACCTCTGAAACCATTGGAAAACTTCGCTCATTTTTGGGTGGAATTTCGAGTAACATTGATGTTCTTCTCGAAAGTTTGGCATAATCTTTGGTGAACAAAAATTGTGGTGGTAACAATTTTAGAATCGAGTTGATTTCACGACTTCGAATTTCACATCTTTCATGCGAGATTTTTAGAAATATTGTTTCGAGCATTCCAGTAAATGAGCAACCCATTATATAAACAACAGTACTGGAAAAAATGATAAACGTGAAGTTTTGAGAAAAGTTATGGGATTTTTTTTTGAAAATCACAATTTTCCGAAAAGTGAAACATTTACACCCTCAAATGTAAAACACTCACCGAAAATAGTTAACCATAGTCATAAATTGTGGACAATAAACTTTAGCTTCCAAAATTTGCAATTCCGCATTCAATTTACACGAATAATCAGTTTTCGATGGATCCAACATTTTTGCGTATTTACAACTTTGCCATTCAATTGATTTCAGTTGGAAAATCTCACCAACTGCACAAACCGCTTCAAACATTTTTCGACAAAATGGAAATATTTTGATACTTTCGGAAAATTTACGTAGGAGCTGAAAGAAACTATTTTTGAAATTCTTATATTTTCACGGAGAAAAAAGGAATATTTACCGCTTTATTTTCATCCATCCACTTCACCATTCTTGCCATTATTTCAATCAATTTTTCGCACATTTTGAGAAGTGTTTTCAATCGGTATAAAGTCGCCAATTCGCCCAAAGACACTGGCTGGAAATGATTACTGTAATATTTTAGAAAGAAATCTTTAAAAAGTAATCCAATTTTTCAAAATCGGCTAATAGTTTTTTCTCTGAAAATCGATTATGTTATCGCTTCGCCAGTTGAACCTTCAAAAATTGTACCTTTTTAGTTTTCACAATTTCCTCTTTCAAATAAATTTGTTTTTGCGCATCTTTCAATCGTCTTTTAATATCTTCTCGATCATCTTTGACAACTCTTGGATCAGCTCCAAGTTCATCAATATCGAACATTTTTGAACTTTCTTCATCGTTTGCACGAGCTTTTGTACAATGTTCAACAAGAAGTTTGAAATAATTCGATTTGATTGTGCTTGTATACGTGTCAAGCGCAGTTTTCTGAATTCATTTCGAGTGAGGTCATATGAGATTCTTCAGTTTCATGAAAAAACTTACACTCCATTTGAAGAAAAAAATTGACGCTTCGATATCTGACATTTCTAGAAACTAGGAATGATGATTTTTAGAAATAAAATCTTGTTTTTTTCTGGAAAAAAGTTCACGTGAAAATTATTTTAAAATCAAAAAATGACTATTTATCATGGAAAAACCGAAAAAATTAATAAATAGAAATACTGTGAGAAAAATACTGTCAAATGATTGAGATATTATAAAAAATTATATAATTTTTAATGAGATAGCGAAGGACCCATCATCACAAATTCTGAATATAGGAAAAATCGCAGGCTGGTGCAAAATATGCTGGAGCTGGATAAGCGGCATATGGAGATATATCAAATGTGGTTGCTAATGGTGGCGGAGCACATGGACTGTCCAAATTCATTGATTGTTTGTTGATTGTTGATTCGCAACCTGACGAACCATCGTCGCTGTCATTTGAGCGAGCAGAACTTCTAAAAAAATTAAGTTTTCATGATCAATCTTACAAGTTTTTTTCTCGGAAAAAATCAAAAAAGCTCTCTAAAGTTTGTTTCTTAAAAACGTTGCTGATCTTTAGACCTCTCTCACTCCCCCGCAACCACTCTACAGTACCCCAAACTTTCATTATGTTAGCCTTTTTTGTCATGTAAGCAATACGACTTGCGTTGTTTACGCGCGGCCTATTTGAGAAGCTCTCGAAGTAGAACAAAGCGTATTGTTGTGTCCACCCATTTACATCTTCTATATTTCGTATCCACAGGATACTGTCAACAAACATGACCCCATCTACTTTTATTCCAACACCTCTTCACACTTATTTTTTTGAATTCTAGAGTTCTAGCCTATTCTTACAAGTTCTAAAAAGTCCTATATTTTTCCCCGGAAACTTATTAATCTCATCGAATCACAACAAATCACCCACTTCAATATTTGTTGGCTGATTTATTACACAATCCGAGAAAAGTCAGAGAAAAAGTTCTGGTAGGGGTACTTTGCAGCCAAGTACCCCCCACTAATATGTCCGATTACGCAATTTCAGCACACACAGAATGAATTCTTACACTGGTAAACAGAAAGACAGATAAATGGGTACTGTAGTTTGGAGGGAATGGAGAGGACCAAAAATATATATTGAAAAATGAAACATACCTGTCAAGTGTGCCGGCTGCTCTTTCACGCTGTCGCTTATTCTTGAACCAATTTGACACCTGGAAATTAGATATATGTACAGTAATATAATCAGGAAGGTTTGATTTTTAGATCTTATAAAAATTAAGAACTGGCAAATCTGCTGAAATACTGAATTCTTGAAATGAATGTTGAAAATTCCAAAAGCCACAGTTTTCAATTTCAAATTTTTATTTTTGGTTCATGAATTTTTCAGGCCTGATTTGGAAATTTAGATTATAATTCTGGGTTTGAAGAAAAACATCTGGTTGTTCGGTCCTAATTTTTGGCCAGAACTATATTTCGGGCCTAATTTCTGGCCGTAGCCTCGTAAATTTTTTCAAACCTGAATCTGTTTTAATCCAAAACCATTTTCTGAATTTTAATAATTTTTCTTTTTCTTCTTTGAACCAAAAAAATTGAACCAATGATGCTTTTGATTGTGAAAAAATCAGCATTTTATCAGAAAAAATGTTGATATTTATTTAGAATTTCTCATTCAAAGCGTTTAACCAACCTGTATAATTGATAATTCAGTCTGCGCAGCTAATCTTCGCTTCTCTTCCACTGATGGATATTGACATTTTTTATAAGCATCTCGTAAAACATTTCTCGATTTCGATTTGAAACAATAATTCGTTTCTTCTCCATCCCAAATTGTTGGTGGAAATGGATTCTTCTTTCGAATTCGATATTTACAAACCGCTCCAAGTTCACGCTCTTTTGTTTTTTCTGCCTATAAAACGAATTCATTTAACAATAAAATTCTTCACTATGAGCTCTTACCTCTTTATAATGTGCATCTAGCCAAAGATTTTGTAAAACTTGATGATTGTGTGGTGAGAATTTGTGACATTCAAGTAGCCTATATAAACTTTTCCAATTCTGATTTGAATAAAAAACTAAGGCTTGAGCTTTGAGAGCTGATTCGGATTGTTGATAACATGGCGGCAGAGTGAAGATGAAATTTGCCTGGAAAAAATGTGTGTTGGTCCCTTAATTTTGCCGAAATAGTCAAAGAGCACACATCTGCCCATAATGGACTTTTGTTTGTTTTGCTTGCATTTCTAGAAAATGTATCTACCGTATTCCTAGCTTCCTGGATGAAAATTGGAATTTCTGGTGAACTCCATGAAATTTTTTTTCTGTTCTTGTGACACAAGAAGTGAGGCACAAAAAGTCGTCCCTCACCGCATCATCTGTCAAATGTTCATCAAAATTGTTGATAAGTGACACATGACACCTGCGTTCGATTTATTCGATTATTTGAGGTTTTTATACACAAATTGTGCAATCAGAACAGAACAAAAAGTTTGGAATAGAGTTGAAGCAGAAATGTTTAGATTATCTTTAGACAAAAGGTGACGGTGATTTATGAGAAGAGTTAGGATAATTTGAGTAAAACTTTGAAAAAAATGCAGGAATTTTTTTGGAGAATTTGAGTGACATTTGAACGTTGAAAAAATCTCTGAACCTAACAAAAGAGAAATTGCAAAAAAAACAACATGAGGTCATAAAAATTAGAAATTATGGGTTATAGATTTCTAGACATTTTCATATTTTTGTGGATCAGTTTCAAAGAATCAAGAAATTTTTGATTAGTGTGATCTGATTTACACACTGTCTATATTGGAAAATTATTTTACATGGATCAGCCCAGTCCATAAAACCTTGCTCCCAACGTTTATCAGAAAATTTTCTAAAGTTTGCTAACATCCATATTCTCTGAAGTTTATAGAAACTTCTAACACATGTCTATAATTTTAAATTGTTCCACCCCGATAAACTCACCAATTGATCAGTTCTTCCAGTTTGTAAGCCTTCATTGAACAACGATTCACAAATACAAATCACTTCTTGCTCCGAATATGAAGTTGTTGCTCTACAAAAACCGAGATTATTTTTTCAATTTCAAGTAACATATAAAAAATCTCCCAACAAGTCTAACAAAATGAAATTTCAAAGCTAAAACTTTTGTGGCTGCGCCATTCTGTCTCGAAATATAAGAATAAGATGAAGACGCAAAAAAGTAAAACTATCCTTCGGCAACGCGACACCGCGTCGTATACAATTACACCCCGCCAATACACAACCATTCGCAAAATCGTAACCCGAAACTTTTTTGGATCAACAACACACAGCAAAAAAAAATCAAATTTCATTTTAACCATAAAAAAAATCGACCGCCCTTACTGAAACTCACGTTAAATTATTGGAATAAGCTTGCATTTTGTTGTGTCAGTCACTCAATCGACTGCTGGTGCTCCTCTTCTTTTCTTCTTCTTGCTTGCTTGTGTGCTCTTTTTTCTTTCATTCTTCTGTTTTTCGTTGTTTGCTCCGCCCATTTCAACCAATACGCGCACTTTGCTCCGCCTTTTTTTGGTGGTGGTACCATTGGGACAGGACCCTTTTTTGGAAATCAGATAAATCAGATAATGGAATTTTGGTTTGAGTTCTGAAAATATAGGTGAAATTCTACACTATAAGGGGTATCTCAATACTTCGATAGAGGCACGATGGAATATCAATTTACACCTGTACCCGATATCTATTTCATTTCAGTTTTATTTTTTTGTTGCTCGGTTGTTGTGGCGTGCCAGGTTTTAGAATTTTTCGAATAACACGTTTGATTACAGTGATACCTTTATTGACTCTGAATTCCAAGAGAGAGGATATCTGGTAGAAATTTTTTACAATTTCGGAATTTATTCCGACAAGAACTTGAGATCTTGAAGAATTTTTGATACATCTCTACTAACTTTTATATACGATAACAGATTTTTTGAGTTCTGTAAATCAGTTGGACCAAAAGTTTGAAGAAAAAGGGAAATTTTATTTAACAATACTTTTTGAATTTCTGAAAGACAATTTTTCTAAATATGTCTTTCGGTTCGAAGACTATTATTAGTAATTTTGAAAAACATTTTATTAAATTAAATAAAAATCATAATGGCACCTAAAACTTTTGAAAAATTTGAAAAAGTTACAGTAACTTCCCAAAAAATTCTTATCCCCAACTAATGTAAAATTTGTAATTCATTTCCAAAAAATCTCATAACAATTTTTCTATTATTTTTTGATATCACAGTTTGAAGCCACCCCCAATTCCAATTAACAAACTAACACCTCCCGGGAAGTTATATGATACCCGTACTTATTCCAAGTGTTGTATACACACAACTACTACTACTACTACTATATTTTTACAAGTTATCATCATCTGTCATTTGTTTGTCTTGTCCATGTGCCTTCTTTTTTTCGGAACACACATCTGCACCTTATTGAGTGAGTAGATGAGTAAAAGCTTGAAACAAATCAAATAAAGACAGATTTTGTCAATAAATGACCAGAAAGTCAATTACATATGTTTATGATTGTTGTACTTTTCTAGAGAAACAAATGTGCCAGGTAGATATTTGAAAAATATTTCGCTTCACATTTGCAAAATCTTGTACCTCATCTTGTAGCTCATAAACACCTGCCTATTGTCAATCAAAATGCACTTATCAACAAGATTCTAAATGAACAGGTAACATTTTGTGTATCTTTTCTCTTTTTTTGTTGCAACGACCGGAATAAATAAACATTTTTTTTCGAATGTGAAAAATTGGAAAAATAAACATAACACATTGATTCCCACGAATGAAACGTTGAGATACAAGTAATTAAACAGAAGTTGTGTTTTTTTCTGTTTTTTCGGGGGCAATTGCGGTCACTTCAAAAAGTTGTGCGCGAAATGTGCGTATGTTTTGGATCGAATTGCAATATTACTACTTTCGACATGTCGTAAAGTCTTGAGAAAAACTATCTCTGAGTTTTTTGGAGCACATTTACTTAAGGTCGTGATTCCCAGCAGTTTGAGCTCTAAATTTTTTGAAAATTATAGACTTTGAAGATCTGCACCTTGGAAGCTTCTGAAAATTTTAGTCTAATTGCAAAGAAGACGCTCATAGAAAGCAACTTTTGAAGTCTAAAATTTGTAAAAACCTCTGGGTTTTTTTTCGAGTTGTCCCATAGTTATTTTGTTCAAAAAATTTCCAGGAGCCTTACTAAAGCAACACGAACAAAAATCGATTTCCGCCCGTCTTGTACAATTGTTGTTTCGTCGTCGAGACTACGGTAGTTGGCTGCATGATATCAAGTTACACGTGTCGCAACCCTCATCACTTTACACACTATCTCGCCACCACTTTTCTTTACATTTGCGTGTTTTGTTTTGGGCGAGCGCGCGAAGAATCGACGTTACTTATATGGATGGATGTGTGGAAGAAGAAGAAAAAAAGGAAAGGGACTCATTTTCAGAACTGAATTCATTATTTTTTCTAACAAGAACATAAATAATAATTGAAATAAATTAATAAAGTGTTATTAAAGCGATTGATAGTTTGGATTGGAGGATTGCGCAAAGTTGGTCATCATGTCGTTGTAATTAACCATGTTGTAAAAATTGGGAAAGTTTGAAGTATAAGTTGGAGGATATGCGAGAGACTTGGTTTTTCGCGAGATCTTGAGAATTTCTTCCTCCTCACTTCCAATGTCTTTAGATTCTCGGGGATCAACAGCGCGATCGCGTTGGCGACGATTTTTGAACCAGTTTGAGACCTGGAAAAAATTATGATATGGCGAAATTCGGGCTTACTGATAAAAAACTTTGAATTCAAAATTTTTTATGCTTTTTTGATTTTTATTTTTAAACTTTTTCAAAAAAAAAACTTGGAAATGAAAAGACTAATTTCGAATTAAAAAACAGACAAAAATTTCCCTCCAAGGTCCCAGATCCCTTTCAAACCTCCTTTCAAATCCCACCTGTGTAATTGTCAAATGTGTTTTATCCGCGAGTTCTCGCTTTTCTCTTGGGCTCGGATACGAATTTCTACAGTACCACTCACGAAGCAACACTCGAGATTTATCCTAAAGTTTGACAAAATTTTTCCTTTAAAATTTTTTGAACTCAATGCTTACTCTGAAACAATAACTGGTCTCTTCTCCATCCCAAATCGTTCTTGGAAGTGGATATTTTCTCCGAATTCGATATTTTCCAACAGCTCCAAGTTGACGACCTCGCAACTTTTCCGCCTAAATTTTTGACTCTCATAATTACTTCCGAAAGAAACTCTGTACCTCATGATAGTGAGCGTTTAGCCAGAATTCTTGAAGTGTTGCGTGATGTTCGGAAGAAAATTGATGTGTTTCAATAATCCGATAGAGTTCTTTGAAGTTATTGGAGTGATATGCAATATTAGCTTGTGCCTTTAGAATATCTTGATTTCCACGCATATCATCTCTTTCAGAAATTATCCATACAAATTGACTCTGAAAATAGAATACAGAATGATCAAGAATCATTATTAGGCTGAAAATTGTCTTACAAGTTTTCGAACATCATTTGCTAGACAATCACAAATGCATGCAACTTGATCTTCGGAATATCGAGTTGGATCATCGCATCTTCAAAAAAAAATTGAAAATGATCTAATTTTCGAAAAAAATTGTTTGAAAACTTACACGAAATGATGAAACGATGTTGATTGCATCAGTGAAAACTGAGAATGCTTCAGAAGTCTTATCTTTTTTCTCGTATAACTTTTTCAAGTGTCGGATTTCATATGAGAGTTCCCGGAAGACAGAAAGCAAGAAAAAACCGTTTATTTTCGAATCAATATGACTGAAAGGATTTGGAATCACAGAAAATTATTATATCGCAATTTAGAATTTTTTTTGATATTCAAAATAAAATAATAAATATGTATGTATATTAGAAATCTGTACTGTATACACATGCATTTAGGCTGAGACAACCGTCGGGTTTTCAGCTGTAATCAAATTTTGATTAGCGTCCTCTTCTTTCTTTTCTTGTTCCTCGATTTTTTCTGTCGATTCTGGTTCAGGGATTTTCTCAGCTTCAACTTCGACTTCCGATTTCTTCAATAATAATTCTTCAGCTTCCTTTTTGAGTTGCCGTTTTTCGAGACGTTCCAGCCAGCAAATTTTGTCAATCATTCCACGAACAACTTGTTTCACAGCATAGTTATCACTTTCACGGCGAGCACGTGGTTTTTTCGCGGTTTTCTAGAAAAAAAACTTGAATTTTTTTTAATCAGAACAGTTTTAAGAAACGACGAACACAACTTTCAATGATGCCTAGGTTTTTTAATTGGAAAATCCACGTTTTCAAAATTCGACGTCAAGTTTGAATTTTGAATTTTAAATATTAAAATAGTGGATGACGCCAAAGAATTCAGTAAGGTTTTTTTCCCAATCTCGAAAAATTGTCAAGTTATCAATTTACACCTGTCAACTACATTTCGATTTCCATAATGATTTTTGACATTTCCAAAAAATAATCTGATAAGAGTTTTTTTGTCGGCAAAGGTCGGTCATCCAAAATCTCACCTTAATCTCATCTTTTTCAACAACAACACCATCTTTTTTTTTGATATTTTCCTTCTTTTTGTTCTGCTCCACATTTTGTCCAGCAACAACTCCTTCCACTTTCGGCTGTCTTTTTTCTCGCTTTTTCTGATTTCCGCCAGCAGTTTTCTGTTGATCTCCTCCTCCCGCCACAACTGGCTGCTGCTGCTGTAAATAACCAAAGAAATATGATATTATTTTACATTCGGTATATACCTTTTTGTTATTTTTTTGTGGCGGCAAGTTGCTGTTGGCAGATCCACCATCTTTTACAAATGAAACACGTCCTTCCAATCGGGATGGAATTTTGGGGTTTTTCACATTATTGTTGTTATTGATGGTGATCATTATTTTAGTGTTGTGCATGTTTGGATTGTTTGATTTCTTCTGACTTGCCAATTTTCCTTTCAAATCAATCGATGGAACATTCTCACGCCACGTGGATGCTCTAAAAATGGATATTTTATTGGGGAATTGTTTGGCTGAAAAACTGGATCAAAAATAAATGGAAAAAAATTTGGGCCAAAATGTGATTCCAAAATTTGATCTACAGTAATTTATATTTCGGCGCAAAAATGACACGAAGCCTGTTTTTTCATATCTGATTTCTGGCCAATAGAAATAAATTTTTCGAATCTCCTCATAAAAAGCATAAAAATTAAAACTAACGGAGTTTTTCCCTTATCCCATTCTCGACCAGACTTCTTTTCAGCCACTGGTTTCGATAGAGCAGATGTCTGAAAATAACTTGATTTTGAATGCTAACATCTGGTTGCACAAACTTTTGTCGAATTGGTGTGATGTTGTTGATCGCGGACACGATCCTCTTCGACTTCTTTCAAACGTTGCTCGAGTTTCAGGTTTTTTTCCCGAATGAGGGCGATTTTTCGATCCAGTTCGAGTTCGTCTTCCGCACTTCGACGCTTCTCACGATCCATATCGAGCCCTATTTCGAAATATTTATGTTGAAATTTGGAAAAAAAAAGACAGATGATAGAAAAAAGAAGAGATTATTTTGAAATGGAAAATTGTATAAATTATGATGTCAAAACTAAAAAAAAAACAAAAAGTTAACGGTTTTCGCATATTTAACATCTACATACTTAAATACACATAATAATAATAAAATGTGTACAAAACAAGCAAGAAAATGTGGTGGAAAAAAGAGAGAGAGAGAAAGAGAGAGACAAGACGGGAGAAGAGAAAATATAGATGTGGGAAAGAAAAAACCGAACACACACACATACAAACACCGATTGCGGAGATGAAAATAGTTGGGAGGAATGAGAGGCGCAGTGATAGTATGGATAATTTTTTCTCTGTTTCAAATTATATTTTTATTATAATAAATAGAGTGGATGGAATGAGGAGGAGGAAGATGAGTGGATGGATGAAATAAGATCGACGTATCTGATTTCTGAGAGTGACAACTTTTTTCTATCAAGACTCTTGAATGTTTTTTTTGTGAACGCCGATGAACTTTGAGAGAACGAAGATAGCAAAACATTTGGATAGTAAATATTTTTCAACAGTTTTGAACAGAGCTGTGATTATTTTGAAAAAATATCTAAGAATCTAAAATTGTTAATTTAGCTCGGAATCCGGAGTTATGAATATTCCTCATCTGAAAATTATTATTTTATAAAATATCTGAAAATTAATTCAAGAGTCACTTCTAGAAACAGAAACAAATATTTCATTTTTCCTTTTTTTCTAAAAATAAAAGACCCAAAAACATGAAGCGAAAACAAAAAAAAAACAAAGAATTCCTAAATGTTCATTTATTCACAAACAGTACGAAAAGTGAAAAACAAACAACAGTAAAATTAAGTCTCCTCAAAAAATAATCGTATTATGAACATGTTTTTATTTGCTTCTTCTTCGTCTTTGTCTCTATCTACCTATCCAATATGTTTCGTTATCGGCTATCTTCTCTATGGCATCAGCGGTGGAGTTTTCGTGTGGTTCCATGGTGTAGCGGTTAGCACTCAGGACTTTGAATCCTGCGACCCGAGTTCAAATCTCGGTGGAACCTTCTTTTTGGGTTTTTTGGAAACTTGAAAACTCTTGTATTCATAGATCGTTGATCTATGAATACAAGATATTTTTCTAATTATGTGGAATTATCCCCGACATTGTGATAGTTGTTGTTTTCTGTCGAACAGAAAATTTCCTTGATCTTCTACAGCACAAAACTGCTTGACGTATTCTTTTGTCCAGAATAATCAAAACTACAGGTCCACTCAACATATAGTAATCATTACAAATTTGTTGAAGAGCAAGAATTGCAGAAACAAGCATTGGACTTTGATCCAAATATTTTTCTGATGCGATTGTATACGAGGCACTGAAAATCAGCATTGCAAAAAATCCAATAGATACAAAAATAGTTGCCAAAGTCATAGCGAATTCAACTCGAATCATATCTCGATTCAGTTTTTCCAAATTTCTAACAGCAGAAATATTCGCGTAAATTATAAAAATAACTGAAGGAATTCCAATTATTATTTTTGGATAAGTTGTTCTGAACCAAGAAAAATAATGAATATAATACATCTGGCCATGTCCATTGTACACAAAAATAAATACTTTTGCGATTGCAATCGGAGTACAACATAAAAGTGGAATAATGATAATAAATGCAATTATTTTATTCATATGTCTAGTCCAAAACTATAATAAAATATATTTTAGTATGTATTTTTACATACGAGTTTATTTGATTATTGAGCATAGAATAAGTATAAAACCAACCTTTTTATGAACCAATGGAAAGTTACAACAAGTATATCTATTCAAACTCATTGCAACGGTTGTCAACATTTTCGAAAATTGGCAATAATTATAAAAGTAAAAATATGGAGTAAAATGATAACTCGGCCATCGGAAAGTATTTGTAAAATATACGCAAGGTGTTTCAAGATACGAAATAAGTCTCAAACATCCAAAATCAAGAGATAAAAATAAAATCGTTGAAAATCCATCAAGCAAATAAATTTTGAAAAATGAGTTATCAAAAACATGATCTTTTCGTTTTTGAATTATTTGAATCATAAATATAAAATAAATCAGAATGAATGGTGAAACATAGGAAACTTGGATAAAAAATGAAACATATTGGAATGCAGTCGAACTTTGATTACAAGTTTGATTTAGAAAAGTTTCGGGCGATAAATCGATCATGTTTATTGGTTAGAAGCCTTGCAAAATTTTATATAGAAAAAAGTAGAGTTTCACCTGCTTAAAAACGCGTCGAAAATGTTATTAGGTTTAAAGAATATTGGAGAACGAGTGAGAAAGAAAACTTTTTCAGTCAACGGAGGCGGGATTTGTTGTTGTTCATTAATTTTTTTCTCATAACATATATATTGTGAATCAGAGTGGAAACAAGTTCTAAAAAATCACATTTTAATCTCTGAAAAATGGATAATGAGGGAAGAGTAGTTTTTCATAGAAATTGATTCATTAGGCTTAAAATAAACAAGTAGGCGGACGAAAGTTTCTCAAAATAATATTCTTCGTTTTCAAAAAATGAAATGTGAAAAAAAAGAGAAATAAAATTTTATAAAACATTTCAGGTTTTTGGGTCACGTGAGAAAACAAAAAAAAAATTAAAATTAAAATTTCGTGCACGAGTGGAAATTAATCATTTCCGATTTTTGCTTCCCAGAAAAAGGGCGAGCTTGAAAATTTGCAGAAGATTTGAAAAGCGCATTTACAGTGTATTTTTCTCAAAACATTGGACTGGACGTTGAAACTCTGAACATTTTCGTCTCGGAAAATATCGTAAATTTTTTCACGGACTACTGTAGGTCTCGCTCGATGTGTGCAGTTTGTGTAAACACCGAACATGTGACGACCAATTGTTTTTCCTTTTTTTTTCAGGTTTTTCATTTAAAAAAGCTCGAATTTTGTTGTTTTCCGGTTGTTTTGACATTGAAGGATATTCAAAGTCATTTTTAATTTGAACAGACGCTCTTGATCCATTCGATCTGGTGAGATTTGTATGTTTTGTTACCCGAAAATCATAAATATCGTTGGTTTGAATTGAATTTTTACAGATATGTGTGTTGGAATATCGATGACTCAGAAGATCAGAAAACTGACTCCAGACTTCTGGAATCACATTTTCAGATGATCACAGTTCAAAGTTACACATTGAATAACATCGCGACTGAAAAAATTATGCAAATATCAGCTGCTCGAGATCAAAAATGAAAAGAGTCAACTTGTCTTTGAAAGGTCAGTGTTTCCATGCTCTTCCTTATTTCCCAAATACCAAAAACACTACATTTTACTATAAAGGGCCAGGCTACAGTGTACTCTAACCCTTGTTTTCTTTTCCTTATCATCCATTCTTTCTGTTCTTTATTTTGCAATTTTCTCATCAACCCCACGTTTTTTCTTATTTTCAATGTTTCCAATTAAATTTTTCTGAGCTTTCCAAAGTTTTTCCTTCTAAACAAAATCAAAATAATTTCAGATGACCATCAAGGCTGTAATATTTGATTTGGGTGGAGTTCTCATTCCAGCTCCAATGCAAATTTGGACTCAATATGAGCAAAAGAACAACTTGTCACCAAATTCAATTGTTGGAGCAATTTTATCTGAAGAATTTCGCGAGCATTTCAAAACTTTTGAAAGAGGACAATTGACAGCTGAAGATGTTGATCCATTATTGAGCCATGTTTATAATTTGAAAAATGGTGGAAATCGCGGAGTTATGCCACTATTTTCAATGTTTTGCGAAGGAATGTCAGCTGTTCCATTAGAACCAGAGATGGTTAAACTTGTTAAGGTATTTTTTTTTTAAATTAATTGGCACCTTGATATCTGAAATGTTTTTCAGTCTCTGCGCCTTGCTGGTTATCGAACTATTCTAATCACCAACAATTTCTGGTTCGATCGTGCTCGTCTTTCTCCAACAATTCCCGCTGAAATCAAATTCCTTTTTGATGATATTTTGGAGTCCTGTCGACTTGGAATTCGCAAACCGGACACTAAAATTTATAACCTCGCTTGCCAACAAAATAAAGTGAAGCCAGAAGAATGTGTATTTTTGGATGATCTTGGCCCAAATCTCAAACCAGCTAAAGAACTCGGAATGGCAACTATTAAAGTGACAAGCACTCGGCAAGCAATTTCTGATCTTCAAAAAGTTTTGAACTTGGATTTATCATTTCCACCAGAAACTAGAGAATGTATTCCAAGAGAAGTTCTGCCACAGGATAAACTTGAGAAACTTTTGAGTAAGAAGATTCAAACTGTTCGAAAATTTCGACATGGACAATCGAATCCAACTTATTATATCAAAACCGAGAAAAATCAGGAATACGTGTTAAGAAAGAAACCGGTAGGTTTTTCTTTTTTTTGTACAATGTTAATTGAATATTTTCAGTCTGGAAGTCTTTTGCCAAAAGCTCATCAAGTTGATCGTGAATTCCGAATCATAAATGCTCTTCAAGCCCATCTTCCACTCCCAAAAACTATTCTTCTTGATGAAAAAACTTTAGATACTCCATTTTATCTCATGGAATATCAAAAAGGTCGCATATTTTTGAACCCAGCTTTACCGGAATTGAAACCAACTGGTAATCAAGTTTTTTTGAAGTTTAAAAATTACCCTAATCAATAATTTTTCAGAACGCCGACAAGTTTATGAGGAAGCTTTGAAAACATTGGCGAAAATTCACTCGATTGATTATAAAAAGGCTGGATTGTCTGATTTTGGAAGAGCTGATGGATATATGGAAAGAAATTTGAAAAGATGGACAGATGCATTTGAAATGTCGAAAACTGAAGAGATTCCTGAAATGGATAAACTTCAAAATTATCTCAAAACTCATCTTCCAAAAAATGCAAAATCTACAATTGTTCATGGTGATTTTCGAATTGATAATTTGATAATCGATGAAAATTCAATCAATGTTCGTGGTATTCTTGATTGGGAACTTTCAACAATCGGAGATCCATTAAGTGATTTGGCGACTTTTGTATTCATTTATTATGTTCCAAATCGAATGAGACTTTCGCCAGGAATTGGAGATTATACTGAATCAGATCTTCGGAGACTTGGAATTCCAACTGTTTCAGAATGTTTGGAATTGTATGCGAAATATACAAATACAAATGTTGTGGATTCTGAAACTTGGACTTTTTATATGGCATTTGTTGTCTTCAGATTTGCAAGTATTTTACAAGGTGAGAAAAACTGCATGATTGGAAAAAAAACAAACAATTTTTTAAGGTGTTCATATGAGATCACTTCTCAAAAATGCATCATCAACTGAAGCTTCATTATTGGGACCACTTGTTAGAAAACTTGCATCGGAAGGATATCAAATGGTTTCACAACTTCATTCTGCTAAAGTGTATGGTTCTCTTCAAGTTGTGCCAAGTGCAATGTCTGAAAAAGCTCAAAAATATTATAAAATTGTGAAAGATATAATTCACAATGATGTGATTCCTTTGGAAATTGAACTTATGGAATATTATGAGACTAGCCCAGATCGTTGGACAATTTCACATCCAAAAATTGAAAAACTCAAAGAGAAAGCGAAAAATCTTGGAGCTTGGAATTTATTCATTTCGGATCATATTGATCCCGATCAAAGATATGGAAAAGGATTAACAAATGTTGAATATGCTCATATTTGTGAATTAATGGGAAGAAGTGTTTTTGCTCCAGAAGTATTTAATTGTCAAGCACCGGATACTGGAAATATGGAAGTTCTCATAAAATATGGAAATGAAGAGCAGAAGAAAAAATGGTTGGAACCTTTATTGGCTGGAGAAATCAAAAGTTGTTTTGCAATGACAGAACCTGATGTTGCAAGTAGTGATGCAACAAATATTCAAGCATCAATTGTTCGAATTGGCAATGAATATGTTATAAATGCTCGAAAATGGTTCATCTCAAATGCGTCGCATCCAAAATGTCAAATTGCTATTTTTATGGGACAAGTTGCTGGAGAAAAGAAATCGAGATTATTCCAACAATCAATGATTCTTGTTCCAATGCAAACTTCAGGTGTTGAAATTGTTAGAAATACTCATGTTTTTGGATCACAAGATGCTCCAGGCGGACATCCTGAAATTCTATTCACAAATGTTCGAGTTCCAGTTGAAAATATGATTCTTGGAGAGGGAAGAGGTTTTGAAATTGCACAAGGAAGACTTGGACCTGGAAGAATTCATCATGCAATTAGATTGATTGGACATGCTGAAAGATCCATTGATGTTATGAAAGATCGGGTAAGTTAATGACAACGTAGCCATACCACGCCCAGGGTGAGGCATTTGCACGGCGCCAATAAAAATTTACGGAAATTCACCTCGCCAATTTGAGATTTTCTTGAAAAACAGCAAGTTTTTGCTTGTTTTTCCGTTAAAAAGTGGTATTTTTCGGCCGAAAACGTTGTTTTGACCTCGCCAAAAAATTTCAATACCCACACCGCCAATTTTCAAAGTTAACTTGCACGAAGCTGGGCGTGGTATGAACGTAGCTTTTCGGAGGACCAAGTTTCAGATTTAATTAAAAATTTTGCATAATTTATCGGTTTTTTTGGAACCGAACCAGTCTCACAGAAGTGTTCTAATCTTGATTTACTTTCAGTTGATGACTCGAATCGCATTCGGAAAACCGTTAGTGAAATTCGACAGTCTCCGAAAAGAATTGGCACTTTCTCGATGTGAAGTTGAACAAGCTCGATTATTAGTTCTCAAAGCTGCACATATGATTGATACTGTCGGACCAAAAGAAGCCAAATCTGAAATTGCAATGATCAAAGTTGTTGCTCCAAATATGGCAATAAAAATAATCGATCGAGCAATGCAACAACAAGGAGCTCGAGGACTCACACCATTTACACCATTGGCTATGTTTTATGTTTGGGCGAGAGCACTTCGAGTTGCTGATGGACCTGATGCTGTACATTTAGAAACTATTGCTAAACTTGAATTGAAATCAAGATTGTAAGTGATTTAAATTTCAAAAATTATTTAAACAATAAAACATGTTATATACATACATACATAAAATATCAGTATCAATATACAGTTATTCTTGCACTAACATTCATAATAGCAGTCTCGTTATTCATTATTTTCCTCATTCTTTTTGGTTGAATGTCTTTATTGAACAATAAGATAACAACTCTGGAAATGATGAATGAATTTCAGAAAAATTTGAAGGTCACTCCAAATACTTACCCATCTAATACGTGTATTGACAACCATACAACTGACATACAGATAAATTGGAACCATAATGCATCATTCAATTTGTAGACTACTTGACAGGCTAACATATCACAAACATGAAGACAATCTTGAGTTACACTCTGAAAAAAGTTCGAATGATTTATTTTTACTCAAACAAATCACTGTACTTGAGCAAACATAATTCGACTTTTCTTGGTTCTTTCCGCACTTTCAGTTTCGCGCAAACCAAATTCATTATTTTTCAAATTTTTGAAAAGTTTGATAAATGTTGCAATATTTGAAGTATTTGAAATTGCGGATAATGTGAAAATGCTATAAAACATAAAATCAGCCAGACGCTGTGCACAATCTTCTGGTTCAGGATTCCAAGATAATAAGTCAACTGCATAATAATAACCACAACCATCTTTTAAACCAACGACAGTATAAGCAATGCTAATCATAAAAATAATGATTAGACAATTCTGAAAATTTTTTGTTTATTGTTTTTCGATCTCCCAATAATGCGAAATTATTCGTGTTCACAAGCCTCCAGTAATTACCGAACCTTAATATTGAAAACTGGATGATGTATACTAGATCTTATGGGTAAATATGATGCAAATAGTCGATTTAATGACATACAAAGTTGTATCAACATTCCTGCAATATAAGCTCCCCAACCAGCGATTTGTCCCCAAATTACGTTAAACTTGTGAGATAAATAATACGTGTCTCTTAAAAATTTACGTAGTTTCAGAGAGTTATTGTCAATAATAACTCACATAAAAGTGCATGGCGCTGACCAAAAGAAAAATGCAAAACAAGTTATTGTGTTTCCTACAGTTTTGCCTAAACATAATTTGAAGAATCCGGTCGATGCTTTTCGCTTTTTCAAAAATGCGAACATCACATGAAGATTGACAACAATTCCGAAAAGCGATACGAATAACATAACAAATGCGGCAAATAATCGAAGAAATGTATTCATCCTGAAAAAAAAAAAGATAATTTGAATGTTCATTTATGAATGGCTCATCAAGCATGCTTTGCGCGATTATTATTTTGTTCGCATATTTTTTTTGTTTTCTTTTCGACGAACAAGTTTAGGTTGTTCAGTACAAAAGAAACATAAAATGTCACATTATTCTTGTTGTTGTCTTCATAATTTTCATATATTCATACTTTATTATTTTTGTGTTTACCTATACTTATGATGATGAAGGTTTTGATTTTGGTCGCGATTTTTGTATTGGAAATCAATGGACGTGAGTTTCAGAAATTTTATTTAAAAAAAAGAAGAAAATATGGATTTCAGAGTTTTATCGAGGAGAATTAGAGCCTCGGTATAGTAAAAGAACACCTTATCGACAGGCCGGAGATCTACCTGATCCTGTTTTTGGAATTGGACATGGAAATCGTCGAAATCCATTTGGCTCACCTTTCGAGGAACGTGAAGACAATAGAGATAGAAATCACGGACCACCGCGTTTTTTCCGTTCCCGATTTCGTGGACCCGAACAAGAACGAGATCGAAAAAATGGTTCAGGCGAGGATGGACACAACTCAGAGGAGAATGGTAATCGAGAAGAAGAACAACCAGAACAACAATTTGGAGATAGAAAATTTCGATTGATAAATGCAGATGAAGTTAGAGCAAGATTTGATAAAGAACGAGAAGCTAGAAAAGAGAGAGAACCAGAGGAAGAGAAGCAGAGTGAAAAAGGACGGAGAGGAGATGGACGGCGAGAGTCGTCAGGTGAGAGAGAAGGCGACGATGAGAGACGACCGACATGGAAAGATAGGGAACAGAGACCAAGACATAATGAAAGACCGAGATATCAAGAAGAATCAGAGAGACCCAGAGAACATGGTAGAGAAAGATCGAGAGAGCACGAGGAAGGTGAGAGACCCAGTCATCCAGAATCTACCGATGAGGAGAGAACACAAGCAAACGGGAGATCGAGACAACCAGAGCCTCATGAAGAGGAGAGGCATAGACATCCAGAACCTACTGAAGATGAGAGGCCACATGCAAGCGAGAGATCCAGAGATCGAAAACCTGAACAGCACCACGAAGAGAGAAAAGAACCTGATCATCCAGCTGATAGACCCAAAAACGTGAGGCCGAACGAGCGACCACACGAACATGAGAAATCCAGAGAATCAGAACACGGAAAAACTTTAGAAAATGATGAGAAGCCAAGGCACAAAAACGAGGAGCGATCAGGACAAGAAGATAAACCCAAAGAAGCTACAAAAGTTGTTGGATTAAATATGCAAATGGTAGCTGGAGTATATCCGAAAAAAGAAGAGAAAACCAAGTTTTTTCGGAACCCCGATTCGCAAAATGAACATCGAGAACGACGAGGAGATCAGGAAAAATATGAAGAACATCGGAGACCTGAGAAGGAAAGAAGAGAAGAAGAGACTGATGAAAATGCGGGAGCGATTCCACCCGAATTCCCACCATTTCCCAAGTTCCCAGGTTAGTTTAAAATAGGGAAATATAAAGGAGAAATCAAAAAATCGGGAAAATGAAATGACATATAATCAAAGAAAAATAAATATAAATAAAGATTGAGAAAAAACATAAATTAGGTTAGTATTATGAACTTATTGTTAGGAGAAAAATAAAAATAAAGAGTTCAATAAAATTGGATTTTGATCACCGGAAATTTACGTTGAGGTGAAAATTATATGGTTATTTTGAGAAAAAAGGTGAATAATTTACGAAGATCAATGAAATATACGTAGACTTGAAAAAAGGAACTTTAGATTAAGACACAACTTTACGACTGAATGCATGTTTCTCAGATCAAACTTTGGGGCAAACTAGAAAAAGCAATGAAACACATTTTTTGAAGAGTTCGAAAATTTGAACGGTAGAAAAATTTTGAAATTTTAGAAATTTCTGATCATTTAATTTTTTCAGATATTTTGAAAGTTGTAATTAGGTAATTTTTTCCTTGGGAAAAAAAATCAAATTATTGATTCTAGACGGCAAATTGCTCATTGTTATGTAGATTTTTGAACAGAAAAACTTCCAAAAAATAATCTAGAGCGGTAATAAATCAGCATAACTTTTCCTACTCAACTCCCCGCCTATAAATATATTTTTTTTATGCTGGCGACGTTTTTGAAACAATCCCCTCATTTTATGTCAATATCTAATCATGATAATTTCTAGGATTTGGCGGATTCCCATTCCATCAACCAGATCCCAGACAATTCGGTGGTTTTGGCGGTTTTGCGGGTGGTCCTTGGAACGAACCTCGAGGATCTGCCGAACAACGGCCAAGATCGTCTCGAGACGACGTTGAAGAACCTGAATCAAGATCTGAAAATGACCGACGACCAGATTCGAAAGACGAAAGAGAATCAACAGAGCAAAACAATCATCCGACCCTTGCCACAATTGCACCAACAACTGCACCAATCACAACTACATCATCCACCATTGGAAAAGAAGAACCAAGTCTTGTTACACCCAAAACTTCGGATCGAAAAATCCGAAGAAATGAAATTGATTCAAGATTTGATGGAAGAAATGGTGAAAAGTCAAAGATTGAAGACAATGATTTGAAAATGCCAACACCTGGCAGATTTGTAACAAGTATTCGAGCTAAAAAATCCGAAGTTACCTCAACTATTTCTTCTCCAACTTCTGCCAAACCCGAAGTTACCACAATTATTCTGCCAACTGAATCAATTATAAGAAATATAAGAGATGGTACAAGAGTGAAGATTGTTTGAATAAAAATGTGTGTATTTTTTCTCACAGTTTTAATTTTGCACAACTGGGAACACCTAAAAACAAAGAACACGCTTTTTATATTGTTATCCAAAAGAATGCAGTTTCACAAAAAAAATGAAAAATCCTTTGATAAACGAAAAACTAACTGAATAAAAATGAAAACTGAAAACTGAACGAACGACCAACAAAAATCGTTAATCAAATTTTTCCCAGCTTTTTGATTAACAAAACAGCGGAGTTTTGTAGCTAATCAGTTTCGAAGGTCTGGCCGAATTCCAGATGTTTTGCTGATCAATGGGATCATGTCAAGTAAAATTTGTTTCAACAAATACTTCTCTTTAGAGTGCAGGATTTCACGTCATCAGAATTGATTCCAGGAAAATTTACAGTGATAAAATGTTGTGAGAGAAGCGTTCGAGGTTTCTATTTTTGACAATTGTCGGCTTTCACTTGAGACTACGGTAACGCGTAATTAAATTTTATTGACAAAAGAGTTCGTTTAGCACTGAAATAGCTCGGATTTGTTAGATCACCAGAAAACGTAAAACACAAACTTGAAATTTCAAAAAAAAAACTTTCACAACTATTCCAGGTTATTGTGAATCTATTCTGCGATTTTTTCAAAATTCATTTAAAGAAGTAATACAATAACGCGGATTCACATAAAAATCAAACTGCTAAACTTAAAATTATACACCCATTCAAAATAGTTTAGTTCGTTCTAATGATCATTAAAAAACCAGAAATTTAGTGAAAGAGTTTTGAAATTCAATGAATCTTTAAGATCAAATAATCAAATATTTTTCTATTTTTCTAGTACATCGATAAGTCTAATTCCGATATCAAATTTCGTATATATTTTCTAATCCCTTCACCCACGAATTTTGATATTACAAAAGTGCCAAATTTAATCAACTGAAGTGATCTATAATCCAAATCGGTTTCAAATTTCGAATTATGAATTCAAATACCAGATAATCTCTTGCTCGCCCTGTTCATTCCAATTTTCATAATGGACTGAACTAACCGGGTATAAATTGCGAAATATTATTTTGTCATTTTCATAAAACATGTTATTTGTACACCTGCTTTCAATTTTGAAGTGCATGTCATATTTTTATGATTTTGTTGAAAAATTGCAAAAAAAATATAAACATTTTTGTGATTTCTAGTTATATCGATGAGTCAACCAATAAATTTGAATAAATATTTATAAACCGGAGGGAAATCGTTTCCCACACTTCACTTTTTAGTTTGTTGAAAAAATTTTGCCCTTTTTCCTGAAAAGCTACTAGCATTTATAAGTAATTCTCCAGTACCTTTAAAAAAGACTTTTGAAATTCCCTTTTCACACAATTATTTTTTGTGTCTTGTTGTTTTTCGGTTTCCTAGTTACCGCGACAACCCTTGATTAAGTTTTGCCTTTTTCTTTTTTCATTATGTTTTTTTTATTTTTCAGTTTAAAAATAACCCAACCCAAACTAATTTTGTGTCTTGTCTTGTGAGCAAACACTACAATAAATACAAAATACAAATGTTCTCATTATTTTAGAGCTCTTATGTACTTTTTTTTAAAAATACTTTATGATAAGGTTTTTGGGTCAATAAGGCAATGTTTTTTCACACTCACAATTAGGTGTTAAAATCAAAACACGATTTTTTTCGAATTCAAGGTCAGCGAATCAACCAAAGATCTCTCTGAATAATGAAAAATCATCATTTTTTTGAACTTTTAGAGTCTCGCGCGCACAAGCCACAAAAATAATATTTTTGTGTCCTTCAAGCTTTTTTCTGTCTGACTTATATTTACTTTTGAGTTTTTTCGAGCAAACATCCTATACTCTTTGTTATTTTTTCATTTGTTTTTTTAAATAAAAATCAAAACTAATACGAAAAATATAATTTTTATTCACAGTCTAAATTTTTTTTTATCAAATCGTGATTTATACTTTACGTTAGAAAAAACCGAAACAACGTTAACTACATAAATTTTCAGGGTGGTTAAAAATGGAGAGATTACAACTCGAAGAACTCGTTGATATTGAAAGTGAGTTTGCTTTGGTCAATTTTCATTTCTATTTTTCGGGGAGGGATGTCATTTGTTTGTGTAAGGAAATGATTAACAGACTGATTGATAAGACAAATATTTTTGTTTCTCACATTTGTAGTAATCATTGTGGTTTTTGAATATTTTGATGAGGATGTCCTACACGGTTACTGTAGGAAATGGTGAGTTTTGATTTTTGAGATTCGAAAAAACCGGCTTGCGAAAATAATAGGTTCATAATTATTTGAAAAAATTTTCGGAAAAACGTTTAAAAATTGTTCATGAGTAACAATTTTTTGAGGACTAACAGAACTTTTTAAATTTCGGAAAAATTCCAATAATGTCAGGGGCGATGTTCTTTATATTTTATCATTCGGGTTACAAATTTCCAACCTGTAGTTTTGTTAAAAAATTTCTGTTTCATTATTTTTTTTTTCCATTTCCATTTGGAGTATCATCAGAATTTGTAAGCTTCGAAATTTCCTGTAACTCTATAATTTCGCGATGATTTTCGAGATATGATTTCTTAAGTTTTGTTGTCAAAAATTTTCAGCGATCGAAAACCTTATGCATTATTTTCATATAAAATTCAAATCAAATTTTACAGTTGAAACTAGGAACCTTTTTTTTCAAAAATTTCATTCATTTCTATTTTTCTTCAAATACAATTTCTCATTTTCTTGAAGATCACAAACATTTATTTTTTAATGTGATTTTTAAAATCTCATTTTTAAGTTGAATTTTTTCAGCGATCAAAAATCATGTTTTATCATACTCATCTATGTTAGTTATCAAATTTTCACCTCCACTTCATTTATGTTCATCAATAAGTTCCAAACTTGTTTTCCGTCTGAAAAAAACTGCTTATCAGTTCAACACCAACATAACACACAAAATTATGTATGTTGTGTTGATGATTGGAACAAAGTTTTTTTGAATATCAAAAATGTATCAATTTTCGATTGGAAAAATTCAAACACAGGAAGCTGAAAAATTTCTAAAACAAAAATAGAAATTAATTCTAAATTGTCATGAAGGGTCACGCAGAAATTATCATTTTCTATAGGAAATCGAACATTTTTAGATTTTTTTTTAAAAAAAAAAGGGTAGAAAACTCATTTGAGATCACGCGGGAATTTTTGCAAAATTTGCTCAAAAATTTATGATTTGTGTTGGGTGCTCTTTCACTCTCGTGACTAATACTTCCGCGAACTTCAAAATACCATCTTGTTTTTCCCTTTTTCTTACAATTTCTCTCATCCGTATCCAAACAAAAAAAAAATAAAAGTGTATAAAAACATTGTAGATACCATATAATTTCAGTACTTTGTTGGAAAAAACATGGTGTTTGCAGGAGGTATGTTTTTTGCACTGTCTTATCATTTACATTAGAAATGTGAAAATGAAAAATAAGTTGTTGCATACTCATTATTTTACCATGCTAATTATTATAGAAAAGTCAGCAAAACATCAAATATTCGGACCATTTCTGAAGTTCATCAAATTGACTGGTTTGGATTGCACGGCTTTGAAAAAGTATCGAGATGGAAAAGGAAATCGATGCATCGGATATTTATCACACATCTTTGCCATTGTTGTTATTTTTGCAATGTTTTTCAGAATGACTAAATACATGGCAGTTGATGGAAAGGTAAATGAATATATTTTGAGAGTTTTTGAATATGAACCCAGTTATGGGAGACTTGAATCTAAGTAGAACTCTATTTCAAATTAATTTCAGGTTCTCAGTTTTGCTTGGTCAGAAGCTAATGTTTTCGGATTCATGTCACTTCACGCAATTGTTTGCACTTTTTGTCTATATGGTTGGACAAAAAATGGATTCATTTCAAACTTTTTGAAAAACTTTGAAGAAGTTAAACGACTCAGACTCTCAATCAGTGATACAGTTGATGACTATTCTGGAACACACAAAAAATGCTTTATTTTCCCCATTCCACTTTTTGCAGTTCTTATGGTTTCTGCTATTTTCAATGCGGTTTATAATAAATATACACACGGAGGGTGAGCATAACAATTTTCAAAAAATTATCAACACCTAATTTTAATTTAGAGTTGAAGTCGAAGTTTATTTGTATATTGTGATGCCTATTCTCATGTTTTTGACTTGGATGGTTGTTTCTTTGACACTGATTATTTACAACTTGGTGCATTCTGCATTGAATCGTGAAATGGAATTTTTTAACGAAGAACTCCAAAAAGCAGCTGATGAAAAACTTCTTCTCGACAGACAACAATTCACAGCATTCAGTCATAGACAAACCGAAATTTTGAAATTAGTCAAATCTTCGAACGAATCTTTGGGAAGTTATGCCAAATTTGCTCCACTTTTCGGCTTTTTCAGTCTTATAAGTGCTATTTTCAATTGCAGGTAAGCATTTGTTTGTTGAAATAACAATAATCCAAAAATGTTTTTTCAGCTATCTTGAGACTTTGCCAGGAGTTTATTCGTTATGTATGTTTGGATTTGTTGTTTGCATTATTGCAATTATAATTCTCTCGCTTAAACCACCAACTGCTCTTCAAGATCATTTGACAGCTACTTCGAAAATTCTCATTTTGAATGAAGATATCGAAACAACTGCTGATGCACATATTTATCAGATCTATAGAATTATGGTTGATCGAAGTTTGAATTATGATACAAAAATGTATCTTTTGAATGGTTTCCCAATTACAACTGTCAATTTCAATATTGCAATGTTTATTGTTCCAAATTTAGGACCATGTTTGATGCTTCTCAGAAAACTACTTGAAATGAATAATCAAGTCGTCACAGTGGCTCAGTAAACATATCAAATTTATCTGTAAATATTTTTTCTAAAAACTTTACTAATAAATAAAATAAGCTTTATGATTAAAAAATGATGTGAAAATAAACGTATTCTAAAAACTAGTGTTCTGTTTCAAAAAGATCAGCCAAACTGTGAAAAGCTTCTCGTAAATATCCCATAAATCTATCCGAATCTGTTTTTTCTGATGAATGATATGAAGTTATGTGAACTAAAATAGTTTGATTTCCTCCAAATCGATAACAAACTCCGTAACCATCTTGAGCAACAGCTCCAAATGATCCACCGAGCATTATATTATGCATATCACTGTCTTCATCTATTTGATTAGTCATATTTGGTATCTGAAAAATACAATTTGAATATTTTTTTGTAACCATAAATTACATTGCTTGTGCTGAGTATCCATTTTTGATTACTGTAGTGATCCAAGAATTTGTTTTCATATCCAAATCCTTTTGCAAGTACACATAACACAAATAAATGTCTATCAATTCCATTTCCAGTCATCACATTTTTACAATTTGCTACGTGGGATTCACAAGCTTGACGAAGAAGATCACGACGGGTTTCACGCTGCAAAAACTTGTGAAATGTTATTTTAGATTCAATTTTTTGTATTACCGTAACATTTGGATCAATCATCGAATTCACAAAATCACACGATTTTTTAGTAACAGGTCTTACAGTTTCAGTTCTAGTATTTGCAAAAAATCGAACAGATCCGGATTCATAAGTCAGTACAAATCTTCCCAATTCACGATAAGCTGCAAGTTGCAGAGCCATTTGAACAAATCCATCAGGAGAAATTCCACATTTTTTAACTCGACCTTTTCCAAAATCTTTAAATACAACTGATGAAATATGAAAATCATCAACAGCTTTCATGTGATTATCGTAACATCTATTTATCTCATTTTCTAATCCTTCAACCATCTCGAACTCTAATTTCTCTGCCAGTTTCAAAGTTTGTTTATCATCAGCTGTCAATTCCATTGCTTGAAGTTGCTCATCTTTACTTGGAAGTTTCATCGCAAATTTATCAGCAAACAAAAAGTTTTCACAAAGATGATCCAATTCTGCTCCATCGGCTGGCGAATGTTCAACAGTTGCTCCACCTCTTCCAGTCGAATCAACTGCATAATTTATTGTTTTATCTGCCCATCGATTCTTTCCATCTCCAGTCATCATATCCTTCATATATGCTGATAAATCTGCTGCAGTTTCTGAATTCCAAATAAGTTGATCATCAGCAGAAACAACAAACATTGAGGTTTCAATAGTTTCGAGAAGTTCCTTGTTTTTTGAGTTTTTCAAGAAATATTTTTCCCTGTTTCGATACCATTCAGTTCTTCTGTCTGTTGTCAAAGCAGCAATTTTTGACAACACTCCAACTTCTTTATCATCTCGACTCATAACTTCATTTACAATTCTAAAAAAAATCAAAATTTTGAAAAAGGTTTGAAGTTTGGTAAACTCACTTGGAAAGTTGATCAACAGTATAGATGTTCCGTTTCTCATCACATATATAAACTTTATACCAAGTTCCTCGATGAACAATCATGAAATGTCGTGAGGGTTTGTTCCATTGATAATGGTCATATTCTTCACCCGGTAGCCTGACACCATTGTAAATGTTTTTATAATGACGAGTTGATAACAAACCATCACCAATCTGAAAACAAGTTATTGAGAAAAATGACAATGATAAAAAATTATTTATTTTCATTTTTGGATTATTTACCGGTTTATATCCAAGCTGTCTATCTAATGCCAAGTTGGCAATTGCCTCAATATAAATCAATCTTGCAATTTGATATGGTTGAAGTGATTCACTTTTTCCGTAAGTTGTGCATTGAGCCACGCTACTATTTATAAGAAGAGGATATCGTCCAGCATTATAAATATATTTTTCCCAAAATGATGTGACATAATTGTCTTTGAACTTATGCATGATCCAGGCGTATCTTTGTAATATTTTACCTTCTTCCGATAAAAACTTCTTAGCGTCTTGTTCCAGTTCACAATATTCATCCTAGAAAATTTGAGTGGACAAACTTGGAAGAAAACAAGATTTCACAGTACCTCCGATAAAATATATTTCATTGATTCAATATATTGGTCAACAGTATTTTTGAGTGTTGGAAGTGGTAGATTTGGAAGAAGATAATCACAACTGTTCAATTTTGGAGGAGCCAATTTCAGTAAAATCATTTGAAGAATTCCCCATAGTTTAGTTCGGGTTGATGGCTTTTTTGGATTTTCAAATAAATAAGCTTTGTATGAAAAGTAAAAATATTTGAGAAATTTTCGTAAGAGAAACGTGGCCGCATAAGTAGAAGCAGTTGAAATTGCTAAAGTTTTTAAGAACACTTCAAGAGAAACTTCGGAAAAATTTCGAAGTCGAGAAGCACTTCCAATCACAACTAATCCAATAAATAAATGCGGTCGGATAGGCCAACTCGGGGTGCTGTCGGCGGCGATTCGGCGACGTTGCCGACCCTTTTTTCGGCAACGTCGCCGGCAGCCCCGCGGCGACGTCGCCATTCGATAATTTTCTGACGTTTTTGCTACGGCGATAAGTAGCAACAGAGAGGCAAGTGCTTCGCCATCTGGAAAACGGCCTCGGCGGCAATCTGCGACGTTGCCTCCACAAGCGGCAAGAAAAGGCAAGGTGTGGCAGTGGATGAAAAAGTAGGAAAATTGAGCGGGCGGGGATCGGCAACAGCTTCGGCAACAAGCGAGCAGCACGCGGCAACGAGAGGCGGCGTCAGTGTAGTTCTCCCGGTTTGAGCCAGTTTGATATATCTGATTTTCAATACTAACATGATTCCATAATCACAACATATTTATTCACAATCAGATAATTAAGATCAAATCATACATAAAAATAATTGAATACATAATATAAAAATGCAATTAACTCATTATTATAAAAGAAGAATAGTGATAGGATTGGCTTGATGTAGTTGTATTGTCGTTTTTCATATATGACTGATTGTGAGATTGATGTGTTGGGGATTGGCATGACTTGATTTATCTGAAAAATAGAAAATTATTATCAAATAGTCTAAATAGCTTAATTTTTCATTAAAAACCTCCAGATATCAGCCCAAACTTTTCAATTTTTTTCCGATTTTTATATTTATGTAAAAAACAAATATTAGGAAAATTATCGAAAAATGGAATATTCCCTTTTGAAAGTGTATTCCGGTAAGAAAAAAGTGGACGAAGTGTATTTTGGTGAACTATTTCTACCCCTATCTAGCTATGTATATTAAAATTACAAAAAATTTCCTGGAAAACAGGTTTCAAATTTGATGTTTACTTTAATCATGAAATTGCTCAAAACCCTCGAAACAGTGTTCACGATTAATTTTTGAAAAGGTGTGAGCATAGTTTTCAGGTTAATTTTGGGATCAAACATTTGAAAAAAAACTCACTTTTCATCAACATTTTTTCAATCATAGTCTCCTCGAACATTCTTTAGCAATTTCCATATTATCAATGACTCGTTGAATGACGCGAACTGAAAACTTAATTTTTTCAGTGTAAATCACAATTTATATTTTTCAACTAACCTTTTACTCAAAATTCTACTGTTTTCTATGAAATTTTCTAATTTTTTTGAAGAATTCCAACGAAACCATCAATCTCTTGCTTACGGCATGCTGAAATATGTTAGTATTCATGATAAATCCACTGAAAAGGAGTAGAAAAACACAATTTAGGCCAAAAAGAAAAAAACAAAAATTTCGAAAATGCTTGATTGTGCAGAATTGCGTCGCAGTGTTTTACATTTTGGCAACGTTGCTCTCTGTCGCTTGGAGCGAACAATGAAATAAAAAATCTGGCGATAAAAAGCAACGTTGCTGCTTCTTGTGGCAACGTTGCCAGGCGTTGCTGCCTTTTTGGCAACATCGCCGGAATGTTGCCAAATGTGGCAACGCCGCCGAATCACCGCCAGCACCATCCCGAGAAGTTCGATTTTCAATCAAGTTCTCAAAAATAACTTTTTAAAAATAGGCAAAAATGGGAACTTACATAGCTTCGATAACCGAGTCTTTCCAACGTTGATGGAAATTTTTTTGGCATCGGATAAGGCATTTTACTCATATTAGTCATGTTTTTCCAATCCTGAAACTATTTTTTTTCAAATTGAAAACAAAAAAAAATGATAAGAAAAGGGTAAACTACGTGTGTTTAAATAGTCATCTTAAAGTGGCGCTAAATTTAGAAAAACATGATCTTCTTTTTCCAAAAAAAAACAATGGTTCAACCAAATTGTGACAGAACATATTTTTTCGGATTATATGAAAATTAGAAAAAAATGTATTAGAAACAGATGTGCGAACTACATATTTCGAAAAATCAAGTTGAGATTTCATTGTATTGTTCAAGAAGTGCATTCAACAGCTGATTGTTTTGACAGAGGACTTTGTACTCACCTTCCTTCTATCAACAATTTTTTTTATTTTCAAAATAAAATAACCTTTGCAAAAACAAGTTCGATAATTTCAACCGAAAAAAAAACTTCATAAATATCTGTACATACAATTCAAAATACATAATTATTTGTTGTTATTTGTTTCTGTTTCAAAAAGATCAGCCAAGCTGTGAAAGGCTTCTCGTAAATATCCCATAAATCTATCCGAATCCGTTTTTTCTGATGAATGATATGAAGTTACGTGAACTAAAATTGCTCGATTTCCTCCAAATCGATAACAAACTCCATAACCATCTTGTGCAACAGCTCCAAATGAGGCTCCTGTCATTATATATTTTTCATCATTATCTTCATCTACTTGGTTGGTCATGTTTGGAATCTGTAAGTTTTAAAATTAATTTTGATTTTCTTATGTAAAAAAGAAAAATCACATTGCTTGTGCTGAGTATCCATTTTTGATTACTGTAGTGATCCAAGAATTTGCTTTCATATCCAAATCCTTTTGCAAGTACACATAAGACAAATAAATGTCTATCAATTCCATTTCCAATCATCACATTTTTACAATTTGCTACGTGTGCTCCACAAGCTTGACGAAGAAGATCACGACGGGTTTCACGCTGCAAAAAAATTGGCTTACACATTCTCCTGATAATTACTAATTTCATTCTTACCGAAACTGTTTGGTCCATCATTGCCTTTACAAAATCACAAGAAGTTTTGGTAACTGGGCGAAGAGTTTCAGTTCTAGTATTTGCAAAAAATCTGACGGATCCTGGTTCATAAGTCAATACAAACTTTTCTTGATCTCGATAAATTGCAAGTTGCAAAGCCATTTGAACAAATCCATCAGGAGAAATTCCACATTTTTTAACTCGACCTTTTCCAAAATCTTTGAATACAACTGATGAAACATGAAGATCATCAATAGCTTTCTTATGATTATCATAACATCTCTCTATCTCATTTCCTAATCCTTCAACCAACTCAAAATCTAATTTCTCTGCCAATTTTACAGTTTTCAAATCTTTTTCCGACCATTTCATAGCTTCAAATTGTTCTTCTTTACTTGGTTCTCTCATAACACACTTATCAGCAAATAATACATTTTCACAAAGATGATCTAATTCTGCTCCATCACATGGTGAATGTTCTCCTGTGGCACCTGCTCTTCCAGTTGAGTCAACTGCATAATTCATAGTTTTATCTGCCCATCTATTGATTCCATCTCCAGCCAACATGTCTTTCATATAAGCGGAAAGATCAGCAGATGTTTTCACATCCCATTTCAATTGATCATCTGCAGACATCACAAACATTGCTGTTTCAATAATTTCAAGAAGTCTCTTATTTTTTGGATTTTTCAGGAAGAACTTCTCACGGTTTTCACACCATTCAGTTCTTCTGTCTGTTGTAAGTGCAGCAATTTTGGCTAAAGATCCAGTTGATTTATCATTTCTTGTGATAGCTTCAGAAATAATTCTGAAAGTTTTGATCCATAAAAACAGTTGAATAAAATAATGAACTCACTTTGCAATTTGGTCAACACTGTAGATGTTTCGTTTTTCATCACATATATCAACTTTATACCAAGTTCCTCTATGAACTAACACAACATGTCGAGATGGTTTGTTCCATTGAAAATGATCATATTCTTTTCCAGGTATTCTTGAACCATTATAAATATTCTTATAATGTCTTGTAGACATCAAACCATCACCAATCTAAAAGTAAACGTGATTTGTTGATAAGATACATTTGTTCTGTTCTGTTCTGTTCATAATATCTCACCGGTTTATATCCAACTTGTTTATCTAATGCCAAATTTCCGATTGCCTCAATATAAATCAATCTTGCAATTTGGTATGGTTGCAAAAGTCCACTTTCTCCATACATTGTGCATTGAGCAACACTACTATTTATCAAAACTGGATATCTACCAGCAAAGTAGATATATTTTTCCCAAAATGATGTGACATAATTGTCTTTAAATTTGTGCATAATCCAAGCAAATCTTTGTAATGTTTTTCCTTCGTTAGATAGGAAATTGTCAGCATCTTTGACAAGTTGATCATGCTCTTCCTAAAAATACTTCATAGAAAAAATGCTTTTGTTATCTTATTTTTTGCCAAGAAAACATCTTATCACTGCTAGATGTCTTATCAATATCAGGAAATGGTCTGCTCTTTTTTCAAGTACATATTTACCTCGGTCAAAATATATTTCATTGATTCAATATATTGGTCAACAGTATTTTTGAGTGCTGGAAGTGGTAGATTTGGAAGAAGATAATCACAACTGTTCAATTTTGGAGGAGCCAATTTCAGTAAAATCATTCGAAGAATTCCCCATAATTTAGTTCGGATTGATGGCTTTTTTGGATTTTCAAATAAATAAGCTTTGTATGAAAAATAGAAATATTTAAGGAATTTTCGCAAAATGAATGTGGCTGAATAGGTGGAAACAGTTGAAATCATCAAGGATTTCAGGACAGATTCAATTGTAACATCAGCAAAATCTCGAAGTTGAGCAGCACTACCGATCAGAGTGAAGCCAACAAATAGATGCGGTCGGATAGGCCAAGTTCGATTTTCAATCCAGTTCTGAAAATCAAAAATAGGTTTGTTTGGAAAAACACAAGTTTTAAAATTGAACTCACATAGCTTCGATAACCGAGTCTCTCCAAATTTGATGGAAATTTTTTGGGCATTGGATACGGCATTTTACTCATATTTGTCATTTTTCTCACGATTTTCCTAGTTTTCTGAAAAAATAATATTTATTGTTGTTGTTGATCGTTGTTTATCATATTATTTTATTTTCAGCAAAAATGGATGGCAAAAATCAAAAATGAAAAATGATAAGAAAGTGGGTAAAGTACGTGCGCTTAAATAGTGGTATGGGTGGTCGGGCAAAGTACAAAATGAAATGGTTTATTATACATTTATTTCTGCACTTTTGTACGCGAACATTATTAGGAAATGGAGAAGAAGAAGAAGGAGAAAAAGAAGGTGATGATGATTTTTGCGATAACCAACCAAAATCAGAGAATCAACGATCTGATACGAAAAATTACGGTTTATTACTGTTCTGTAAAGGGGAAGATCTGAATAAGCTCAACTTCGAACAGTCGGAAATTATGTTTCAGTTTCAGAATTAATTTTTTTTTAGTTTTTGGAATTCGAGAATTTTATTCAAGAAATCATGAAACTCTGATTCCAAAAAAAATTCTGAAAATTCGCAGACACCTAAAACAAAAATATTTGTGACTGTTGATTCTTCCCTTATCAGATTAGCTTTTAAACAGTCTGCATTTTTCCGCGTTAAATTTTTTCAGAATATTTTAGCTGTTAGTTGATGGCGGCATTTTCACATTTTTATGATTTGCAAAAAAATCTATCACCTTTTGATGGTTCTTTGGAAGTTTCCCGCACTCTCAACTTCCTGGATGAATATTTCTCGAAGAGAAATACAAAAAAAAAAACGAAAAATAAAATTTATACAATAAAATTGTGATTCTAATTAAATTTAATCTTGCTTTTTGGCAATTGGTTTGATGTTGAAAATTGGAACAGTCCATGTTTGTGGTGGATAAACGAAGTAAAGAGCAATTGTGGCAATATTGACAACAAGACCAGCAACATTTGCAATCTGTAAAAGATTATGATTTCAAATCTGATTGTGAAATTAGAATTTCCTCTTACAGCAATAAATTGATTTCCATTGAGAACACCGAAAATGAGCCATTGAAGAATTAAGGTGAAAAGTGCGAATTGGAATCCGGCTGGAATGAATTCAGTTGTTCCCATTGACACTGCTCGCTTCTGCAAAAAACACATTTTTTTCCAAACACATATGTTCAGTTACATACAATTTCATAAAGTCCACCAACAAGACTGAAAATCTGTGCACCAGCTGCAATTGAGCCCATAGCATCAGCAATCTCGGAATCATTATAAGTGTTCACATAATTGTAGATAACAAAAACAGAGATAATTGCGGATGAAACTTGAGCATACAAATATTTCTGTAATTGAAAATTAGTTGAGAAATTACAATTAATTGCTTGAATTCAATCAACTTACCCTAACTGGTTGATAATATGCAAAGGCTGCTACATAGAAAGTGAAAAAGACCAAATTCAATGAGTTGATAATAATATTTGTTTGGTCATTTGTCAAGAAACCGTGTTTGAGCCAGCAAGATTGGATGACCATTGGAAGAACGAAATTGACTGAACTGAAACCATCAGCTGATCCTCGTTTCTTCCATTCAAGAACCATAAAACTGAAAATGAAAATTATTATTATTTGAAAGTTTTCAAAAAAGTAAATATTTTTGAACGTGGCCTAATTTCGATAAATTTTTAAACAAATTCATTTCATTTTCCAAAGAAAATGAGAAAAGATAATAATTAATTTGCATTTCGAAACGTGACCTTTTTTAAACTAACTGAATAAATATTTAAAAATTTTGCCCAAGTAATCAGTTCGAGTTGTATTTTTGGCTGAAACTAGCGCCTCTATTTTTTTTCTAAAATCTCGCTGTCAACTTTTGAGATTCGAAGGTAAGAAAAATCATCATAGTTTTGTCTAGTGGGAAATTAAAAACATTTTCTGAATTGCTTTTTCCTCTCATTTTCCTTCCACGTTTCATTTTTTCACAGAAAAATCGATTAAAATTCTTGTGGGGTTACTGTTGTCTCACATTGTGTGTGCATTTTCTGCAAACACCACACACAAAACATTTTATTTTACGACAGTTACTTTTTTCTTTTTTTCTTTTGGCAAAAAAAACAAAAATTTTTCACTGCGTGGTCTTCTAGTTTATATTTGATCTACCTGAAAATTAGCGCGCTAAAAATTTATTTCTATAGATTTCTTCTCATTTTTACTTTTTGTTCGATTCTCGGAAAATATTGAATTAGGTTTTCAATGAGCTTCGAGCTGTTTTACTAATATTTTTTTTTCAGAAACGATTTCATCGACAAAATTGATGTGAATATCGTGAAGTTCTTCGTTGAAAACTTGATAGAAAATGGTGGGAAAATTAGAAATTCATCACTGAATATGTAAAAATATGAAATTTTCAGAATATTTTAACGAAGCATTGGTTCGACGTTGGTTTATGTGACATCGAATTCGAAAGGAAACATTGGCTAACTTGGGTTTTGATGAGGATTTGAAGGACTTCTATTTCTACGATTTTTTCCGGTTAGTTTTGGGTTTTTTTCAATTTTGGGGAAAATGCAAAAAAAAATCGAAATTTAAAAAAAAACATCCGAAAGTTCTAATGAGCATTAGGCTATTTTATTCACTTTTCTTTTTTTTTTTGGTTTTTAAAATGTTTTTCTTTGATTTTTCTCAATCTTTATCAAAGATCTCATCAGAGCAGAATCTACAAGTGCAAACATTGCACTTTTTCTGCATCTCTCATTTTCTACTCCACTGCTTTTTTATCAAAAAAGAAAGTAAAAACGTGTCCCGCCCAAACTTACATTGGCAAAAATGTGAAGCAAATTGAAAAGGCACCAAGCCAAACAGTGAATATTTCCATAAACATTTTGTTTCTTTCTGAAAAAAATCACGAATTGACGGACAACAAATAGAGAATGACAATTCGAAATCGAAAAAGGAAAATGAAAAAAACGTTTCTGGGGTTGATAAAATGAACAGGCACTATCATATTAACATAAGTCTTGAGATAACAAAAAATACACAACACACACTAATGTTGTGTAATACTACAAACCACATTGTTACTTTTATGCTAATAAAATCGTGGTCATTGATGATAGAAATGAGCAGTATTTGGAGAATTTTCAAACAAAGTCAAAGTTCACAGATAGTTGAAACACGCAAAAAAAAAAACAAAAAAGTAAATAAAAGTATCTCTGCGTCTCTGTAGTCTTAGAGAGGATTAGAGAAACAGACAAATGATTGTGGTGGAAATGAAGAAATGTCACATGTGGGATCACTTATTTTCAGAAAAAAATTGGTTGATCGAATTATTTTCTTGAGAAGAAAATAGATTTTTGGGTTTCTGATGTTTTCAAAAACCATTGCTGTAAATCAAAAATAATTTTTTAGTGTTGTACTATTGTTTATCAGGCAGTTAATGGAAATCTTATGCACTTTTTTACGGCCTGTAAATTTAAAAAAAAATTCTCCGCACCCCATAACGAAAAATAAAATACTTCCTACAAATATATATATTCAAATCTTCATTATCAATAATTTCACATTTACTTGCAACAGTAGGCATAATAATTTCCTTGTTGGCACTTGTATCCAGTTGAGCAAAAGTTTGAGTCACAAGTTTTTCCCAAAAGTGGAATTGAATATCCAGACATTTGAACTTTTTCCTTCTTTTGTTTTGGTCCACATTCATCATCGTAGTCTTGGTTTACTTTGTCTAGAAAAAAATCAACAATTATAGACAGGTTTATATGATTTCTAGTCACCTCTAATTCTCTTGTCACAACAGAATCCAACAAATGATCCTCTAACACAATAGCTATGTTCACCATCACATTCTTTTTGGTCCATTCCAGCACAGTTGACCGACCCATCTTTGCTCTTGATTTTAGCAGATGCGACTGGACATGTGAAGTAGTCCACTATAAAAATATGATTTTTTTGATGAGAGCATTGGGAAAAACACTAACTTGGGAGACAGAATTGTTGACATTCCGAATGACTTTTGAAGTTGTTGGTGTTTCCGCCACATCCAGAATAACGGAAAGCGAGACAAGTTTGAGTAGTTTTATCAAAATGATACTAAAAATATCGGAATTATTTATATCTGATAAATTCGTTCAACTTACTCTAATTGATGATGTATTTTTGCATTCTTGAATTCCTTTGTGCAACGGAACTTCGCATTCTCCTCTGAATTGAGCTGTTGAAAGTCCAATCGAGATTGTCAACAATCCAACAATAAATAGTCCCGAAATCATAACGACCTTGAAACAAAACAAGACTAATAAAAAGACAACGCCAAAATATTATTGAAAACGAGATGGGGAAAAAGATGGGATACGCAGATTGTGAGAAAACAACTGTTGAGAACCCGAAAAAATAATTGGTTCCCTTTTCTAAAAATTTTTGTGTGTATATCTTTCTGCAAAGGCGTGGTTGATTGAAACAAAGAGCATGTGTTCCGAAGTTCTTCGTTTTAATGAGGAACTTATTTTGAGGCCAAACTTCACCTTGTTTTTTCTCGCAATGAGAAATGAAAATCGAGAAATTAGAAAAGTCACGTGACCAAAATCAAATTTTCAAAAAATATTTGTTATTTCACATGCTATTATTTTTTCGAATGAATGAATTCGTTGAAATCAATATTTATATGTGTTTATTACTTGCAGCAATATGCATAAAAATTTCCCTGATGACATTTGTAGCCAGAAGAACAGAAATTTGAATCGCACGATTTTCCGAGAAGTGGAATTGTATAGCCAGATAATTGGACTTGCTCTTTCTTTTGACCCACACCGCATTCACTTGACAAGGAAACCTTTTTTACTCAACACTTCAAATCTTGATGAAATTTTGTCCATAGATAGCTTTTGGGGTCATAAGAACACCCTAAAAATGTTAGTCTCCCAATGGACCTCTGAGCCAAGTTCTGGGCTCTCAAAAGTTCGAAAATTGCCAAAATTGGCTCATGAAACACGTCATAACTCAATTTTCGATCATTTTTATGAAAAACTGAGTAGCAGATGATGATCAGCGTGGTCGATTTACCCAAAAAACATCAATAAAGCAAATTTTCAGAAAAATTTTTGATTTTGAAAAAAAGAATGAGCAGGGGCACATATGAATTTTCACGAATTTTCAGCCGAAAAATAAAAAACTTCAAAATTTTTCGAAATAAAGTTTTTTATTGATGTACTTTTAGGTAATCGACTATGCTGATCAATATCTGAAACTTTATTTCTCTCAAAAAAATTTTGAAATGGAGCTATGATGACTTTTATGACCATTTTTAGGCCTTTTTTGAACTTTTGAGAGCCCAGAACTTGGCTCAGAGGTCCATTGGGAGACTAAAATTTTTAGGGTGTTCTTATGGTCCCAAAAGCTATCTATGGACAAAAATTCATCATGATTTGAAGTGTTGAGTAAAAAAGGTTCCCTTGTGAGTAGTCTTGATTTTGGAGGTCTGGAATAATTAGGTTGAGGGGATTCCTGGTCCCTCCCAATTCCTTGGTGGTTTTTTTTGAAAAAAGTAATTTGAATTACCTTGCCTTGGAATTCAAGTTTGGTTAATGGGGACTTCGCGACTTTGATTCAACATTTGAATTGTTAATTTCCCGATATATTTTTATTGTAATTTTTCGACAAATATTTTGTTGAGAAATTCGCATTATTTATAAATTGTGAGAAACGTTTCCGGAAGCCAAACAACATTTTCACCTCTTAAAGTAGCGTTACAACAAAATCCGACATGTTCACCGCGATCACAGTATGCTTCCGGATGGTCGCAATCTGAATGTTCTTCTGTCCAACAAAGATTGGTTCCATCATTGTTTTTGAGTGGAGCAGAAGATCGAGGACATTCGAAATAATCCACTGAAGAATTTCAGTTTTCTCCAAATTCATCTGTTATTCAAACTTACTTGCAACACAAAATTGTTGACATTCAGAATGAGTTTTGAAATTGTTCGAGTTTCCACCGCATCCAGTATATTTGAAAGCGAGACATGTTTTGGTTTCCGAGTCCAAATGATAACGAATTGATGAAGAATTCGAGCAGTTAGTCACACCGTGATGCAGAGGAATCAGACATTCTGGGCGGAATTGCGCCAAGCAAAAAGTCACCAAGAAAAGTAGAAGAAACATGGATGAAAAACAGTTGAGGCGAAAGAAAAATCAAAGGCGGAACAAATAAAAAAACAGGTGTTTGTTCAAAAAATATTCGAAACATTAATCTGTGACCTCTTTTTTCTCGCTTCGACAAAATTCAAAAAAATTTATTCATTTCCAAGTAATTGACCCGTTTAACAATGATGAGAATAAAAACCAAAACTTCTCATAAATCAATTACGGTATGGTGGAGGAGCAAGAATATTGATTGGTGGAGCTTTTAGGTCATCCATTGGTAGATTGACTATTCCACTATTTGGTTGGGCTCTTGATCTTCCTCTTGATCTTCTTGGTTGGCGTTGAATAACATCACGGAAACTCCACAATTGGAAGTTTTTGGTGCAATCCATTGCAACAATTAAAGCAAAAACCAGAGTTACAATAATTAGAATGACCGCGAGGACAAGTAGTTGAGTTTCAGATCGTGTCCAAGCATCTGTAAAATATTTCAAAATATCATAAAACTTATTTTGAACAGAAAAAACTGACCGTAACCGTCACCGATGTTGTCTAAATTGAAAGGGTCAATGGAATCTTGCTGTTTTTTTGTTGCTTGCGCATATTTTTCATAGAAAGTTGCGTAAAGTACACTTCGTCTTTCTCGTATCATAATATATAGAAAAATTGTATATATGAGAAAACAATATTGGATGGTCGAACAATAACAATGTTTGATTGGAAATCGATAAATAATAAAAATAATATTCAAATATGTTTTGATGATAGGGCGGCTCTTATTGTTTATTTATACTTTGCAATGATGAAGTACTTTTACTACTTAATAAGGAACTCGACAGACAAAATGTATTTATTTTCAAAATGATATTATTAGAAAGTCACATAAAAACAGTAATTGAATTATCAATTGATGTTCGACACGTTGGACATTCACGAATATCTGATGTTTCATAACATTCAGAACAAGAAATGAGATGGCGACAAGGTAAAAAGACAATCGATGGCTTCGTATTTAGACAAATGCAACACTCGTTCACACATTTTTCTTGAAGTCTTTGACATTCACGATTTTTTGAGTTCAGCTTCTCTTCAACTTCTGCTATCCTTTTGGATTTTTTATCCATTTCCAAGCGGAAGTTTCGCTCCATATTTGGATAGCTTTCGAGCTGAAACATATTTTTTCAACTATTCAGATTCATCATTGAACTTACCATTTGTTTATATAGACCTTGAACTTGCGTTATTCCTGGAATCAATTGATTTGTTAGCTCTACCAAACTTGAATTCTTATTTCGAATTTCATCCAACAAAACCAGGGGTTGAAGTTGATAGTTTTGTTCTTCTAATCGTTGAGCAACACCTTTCTGAGTTTCCAGATTTTCAATATTCCTTTGAAGGTCTTCTTCAAGGTTCGCTATCTGTTTTTGAAGACACAAAATCTCCTCATCTTTCCGAACTTTTTCCTCGAGATAGATTTTCTTTCGATGTTCTGCCAATTCTTTTTGATCGTGTATTTCTTGTTGTTGTCGATAATTTTGAATTGTCTTGAACGAAAACTCATCATTAGAGAAAAAACAAAAAATTACTCACCAGTTTATCGAGTTTATCAGCCGCCTCGATTTTTTCTTCCATAAGATGTCTCAATTCTTGTTGAGCATCTTTCAATTCTTGATCTCCAATTTCATAGTCATTTTTGAGCTGACGAAATTCTCTTTGTAGACTATCCTTTTCAATTTCTAGATGATTTATTCTATTTTTCAGAATAATAAATTGACTTTCGACTTCTTTTCGATCTCTCTCTTTTTCCTTTTCCAAAGTTGCCAAAAGACGAACAATGTCATGAGAATCGCGAGTTGATCTGGAATTTTGGAAATGAGATATTTTCATCCTAAAAAATTAATCACCTAGGTGTCGATAAGTGAAACGAGGATGATCTTCCTACTGACAAGTTTCGTCTAGATGGATATTCGTAGGTAGAAGTTGACATTAGATCTCTGAAATTTCAGAGATTCAGCTAGATTGATTTCTATAAGAATATATCACCCTGGTTTTCCGTTGCTACTTGAACTCCCACAATTATTATTCAATGCGTTATCATTTCTACCAGACACTTTGTTCAAAATGTCCAACATTTCATCGAAACTATTAAATCTTTCGAATTCTTTTGAGTTATCCGATGATTTTGTATTTGCTTTCAGAGCTGCGATTATGTCATCTTGATTGTATCCCCATTCAGAAGCCAGTTTTATTTGGTCCTAAAAGTCTCGACAATAAAAATGAAAATCCGTAAATTTCTGTGAAACTCACATGAATCGACATATCGCACATTTTTGTTGTTGCTCACTCAGAAAATAACAAAAAAGTCTACAAAAAATACGAAAAAAAACTGAGTTGAACAAATATACTCTTATCAAAATCGAATATTCAAATGCAAACAAATAGTAAAAAAAATTATTATTCACACTCCAAGTTTCAATCCGATTATTTTTTTATTGGCACGGAAGGCAAAGGAAACATACAATGTTGAAACATGGTTCTGAAATATATTGAACACGTATATTTTTTGAACGACGAAAATTTAGAAAAGGAAATGACATCATGAATATAATTTCTTTATTATAATAAATGCGTGGGTGATCAAACTACACTTACTATTTTGCGTGGTGTGAAAAAACTATGGGCGAATAATTGAACTCAAGCTGATCAAACAAATCTAAACCCTTTAAAGGTAGCCATTCGATTTTGAACGTATATCAAAAAAAATGAACATCAAAAGTTTCATATTTTGTTCTTTTCTTCTAATTTTTGCCAAAGCGGATCTTCTTTCTGATATTCAAGATGCTTTATTTCGAGCAAATTCCACTGTCAACGAGCGAATCCCTATGGAAATTACTGTCGATGACAATATCCTTCAAAATTCGCAGAAAGCCAATGAAGCATCTAAAATGTTACAAGCTAATGCAGAGATTTTTGAAGAAGCCACCCAAATTTTAGTACAGAAATTTGGAATGGGAATTATTCCAATTGCTAACAAAGTTCTAGAGACAACACAAATGTTGAATAATACTATTCGAGTTAAAAGAGATGCGAAATGTCCATCTCCACCATCTTCGTGTTCAGATAACTTCCAGTGAGTTTTTATATTTTTATATTTTGAGAACTTATCCGAAATATCTCAACATTTTAGTAGAACAACTCGATCGATTTCTGGTATTTGCAATAATGTAAAAAATCGGAAATGGGGAAATTCGGAAACGGGAATGCGTCGATTGTTAGGCGCAGTATCTTATTCCGATGGGTTGAACACTATTAGAACTCGAGGAGTTAATGGAAAACTTTTGCCATCAGCAAGAGAAATTTCGAATAAGATCTTCCAAGCGAGTAATGAAAATGCGACTTCTAAACAATATAATCATCTTCTTATGCAAATGGGACAATTTTTGGCTCACGATTTGATTTTTATGCCATCATCGACTGCTAGAAGTTATGGTGGCGGATCATTGAATTGTTCATCTTGTGATTCACCAAAAACAGTTTCACCAAATTGTGCACCAATTCCAGTTCCATCTGATGATCCATATTTCAAAATAGGATGTATTCGTTTGACAAGAGCGTTGAATGGACAGACTGGATTTGGAATCAGACAACAAATTGATCAAAATACACATTTTATCGATTTATCAGCTGTTTATGGATCAGAAGATTGTGAAGCTGTGACAGTTCGTGAATATAAAGATGGTAGATTGTTGGAGTTCCGTTATGCCAATTATGTACTTCCACCACAAAATGTGAGAGACGAAAACTGTCAATCCAGATCCCCGTTCCATTGTTTCACATGTGGAGATTTCCGAAATAGTCTCCATCCAGCCCTTATTCCAATTCACACAGTTTTTATTAAACAACATAATCGACTTGCACAAATGATCAAAAATTCGAGAAGTGGTTTAACAGATGAACAAATTTTCCAACTTGCTCGCAGAATTATGATTGCTCAATGGCAACATTTTGTTTATTCGGAATATTTACCAAATATTCTTTCACTTGCAATTCGTAAGAAGTATGATTTGGTTGAATTGGACAATGGTTTCTACAAAGGATACAAGCAAACACGAGATCCATCTTTGACAAATGAATTCACTGGAGCAGCTTTTAGATTTGGACACAGTCAGGCTAGAGATAGATTCCAAAGAATTAATAACAAAGGACAAAGTCAAGGTGATTATAAACTTGGAAATGATATTTTCTATGCTGATCAAAATTATTTGGCTGGAAACGGTGGATGGGAAGCTATTCTAATTGGAATGATAAAATCGGAAGCAATGGAAGTCGATAGATATATTTCACATTCTATGAGAAATGAAATATTCCGAATTCGTCAAAAAGAAGGAACTGGAGTTGATTTGGCTGCAGTTAATGTTATGCGAGGTAGAGATATTGGATTGTTACCTTATACATCTTACCGAAAGTTCGCTGGTTTGTCGGCGGTGAAAAGTTGGGATGGATTAAGCCAAGAATTCACAAAAGAAAATATTGATGCTTTGAAAAAAGTTTATGATTCATACGATGATATTGATTTGTATGCAGCGATTTTAAGTGAAAAGCACATGGGAGAATCAATAGTTGGACCAACTGCTGCAAATATTATTGCTGAAACATTTGAGGGTCTGAAAGTTGGAGATCGATTTTATTATGAGAATGAGGGAATATTCACAAACGGTAAAAATATAAACATTGAAGTTCAAAAATTAATTAATAATTTTTAGCGCAACTCGCGGAGATCAGGAAGTCCAAACTTTCAAAAATAATTTGTCAAAATACGGATGGTCTCAAAACAATCAACAGAGATATTTTCTCATTGTGAGTTTTTTGTTTGAAATGAAAAACAATGAATTTGACAAAAACCAACAAACTATTTGTATTTTTAGATCAAGTCAATCGGTCAACTGCGATCAACTCGCGGATATTAATATAAATGTATTTTTCTAATGACCATAGTTTTAGTAAACAATGTGAACATCCCAAATAAACAAGACTGAATAAATAGACTTTGAAATGGTTTAAAAGTAAAGGGTCAGTCATCAAAAATTCATAGAGATCATGATTCTCATAAATCTTCTCTCAATTATTGTTGTGGTTCAATGTGATGTTATCACTGATGTGGAAGAAGCTGTTATGGATGCAATCGAAATTCTTTCAAAACTTCAAGCCAAACAAGTTGTCGTTGAAGAACATCATATACCGAATTCACAACAAGCAAACGAAGCATCGAAAATTATTCAATCACATGCTGAAATTTTTGAAGAAGCAACTCAAGTTTTAGTCAGCAAATATGGGCTTGATATTATTCCAATTGCGAATAAAATCGCTGAATCTTGGAAAAATCAATCTGCTGCTGAAGTTATTCGAGAAAAAAGAAATGCTGAATGTCCATCGCCTCCACAATCCTGTTCAGATCCATTTCAGTAAGAAACTCTCTTCTTTGTTCGTTGTGAACTAATAAATGTTTCAGTCAAACAACTCGTACAATTAGTGGTGCTTGCAATAACATACGAAATCCAACATGGGGAAGTGCTGAAACAACAACTCGTCGACTTTTGGGATCAGTTTTGTATTCTGATGGATTGAACAGAATTCGAACAAGAGGGTCGACAGGACGAGTTCTGCCATCTGCCAGAGAAATTTCAAATAGAATTCATGACTCTGGAAATCGAGAAACTACTTCCAAAACATACAACCATCTTCTAATGCAAATGGGGCAATTTTTGGCTCACGACATAATTTTTATGCCTTCTTCAGTCGCACAAAATGGTAGAGATTTGAATTGTACTCAATGTGATTCACCAACAACAGTATCTCCAAATTGTGCACCAATTCCAGTTCCATCTGATGATCCATATTTCAAGATAAATTGTATTCGTTTGACAAGAGCGTTGAATGGCCAGACTGGATTTGGAATCAGACAACAAATAAATCAAAATACACATTTTATTGATTTATCAGCTGTTTATGGATCAGAAGATTGTGAAGCTGTGACAGTTCGAGAATTTAAAGATGGGAGATTGTTAGAATACAGACATGCTAATTATGTACTTCCACCACAAAATAAAGAAGACGAAAATTGTCAATCTACATCTCCAAAATACTGTTTCACATGTGGTGATTTCCGAAATAGTCTCCATCCAGCCCTTATTCCCATTCATACAATTTTTATCAAACAACATAATCGACTTGCACAAATGATTAGACAGGCAAGAAATACTTTGAGAGATGAGCAAATTTTCCAAATTGCTCGCAAAATTATGATTGCTCAATGGCAGCATTTTGTTTATTCGGAGTATTTACCAAATATTCTACCAATGGCAGTCAGGCGAAAGTTTGACATTGTTCCATTAGCAAGAGGAAATTATCGGGGATACGATAGAAATCAAGATCCATCTTTAACAAATGAATTTGCTGGAGCTGCATTTAGATTTGGTCATAGTCAAGTTAGAAATAGATTCCAAAGGTAACAAACACAATACGTTATATTGAAATTCTGAATGAAACTTTTCAGAATCGATCGGAATGGTCATCCTAGTGGTGATTACAGACTTGGAAATGATATTTTCTACGCCAGTCAAATGTATTTGGATGGAATTGGTGGATGGGAACCTATTTTGATTGGAATGATCAGATCTGAATCAATGGAAGTTGATAAAGATTTCTCATTTTCAATGAGAAATGAAATGTTTAGAATACGTGGTCAAGAGGGTTCAGGTGTCGATATGGCAGCTATGAATATTATGAGAGGACGGGATATTGGACTACTCCCATATACTTCATATCGAACATTTTCGGGTTTATCAGAAGTGAAAGGTTTCAATGATTTGAGATCAGAATTTACACAAGAAAATATTGATTTACTCCGAAATGTTTATAGAATTGTTGGTGATATTGATTTATACGTTGGAATTCTGACTGAAAAACACATGGATGGAGGAATAATTGGGCCAACTGGAGCAAATATGATTGGAGAAGGTTTTATGGCTTTGAAGAAAGGAGATAGATTTTTCTATGAAAATCGAGGTGTTTTAACGGATTCACAACTTGCCGAAATCAGAAAATCGACGTTTTCAAAAACTGTTTGTGAAAACACTGATGCATTTGCGAGAAATGTGAGCACTCAAATTTTCCACGTTTTGAGTCGAGTTGTAGATTGCAGGAATTTACCCGATATTAATATTCAACCATTTTTATAACAAATTTTATGCAAATTAATGAAAAAAAAACAAAACAAATAAACAATTTATTTCCACGTGTTTTGCAAACTTTTGAAATGTGATTCAAGTGTTACTCTTTCATTCATTTGTGTTCCAAATGAATCTCTTAGCGGTTGAACATTGGTCTGTTGAGCACATCCAGACTAAAATAAACATTTGTTATTTTGGATTTTGATCTCATCTCAACATACCTTGCAAATTGTTCCATATACAAGTTTTTTCCACTTTTCACAAAAGCAGATAATTATATATGAAAGCGAATTACTATATGTAAAAATGCAAACATCCAAAACAATTGTGCAAATTGCTTGAGTTTTTTGATCGACATCAAAGCTTGATATTAAAATACTACCTAATACGAGGCCATCCATAAAACCCATATAGAAAATGATTGTTGTTAGAAGTTTAAGAGTTTTGATGTTTTCGGATATTTGAAAACGTTTTGTCAAAGAATATTGTTTGTTTCCAAGGTTGTGAGATTTGTTATACTGTTTTTTATTGTAAATTCTCATATAAAGCAAAGCTGAGATTGCAAAAACGTTGAAAACTGAGAGTGTAAGAAGGACATAAGCTGTGTTCGCCTCTGAAATTTTCAGTTGATTGTTTTTGTTCTCTTTAAAATTAATATGAAAAACTTACTATCTCGAACACAGTAACTCGAAATAATTCCACATGAAATCATACAAGTAATCAATATTGGTGCAATGTGTTTCCGTTCTTTCTGTTCGTAATCACTCAAATATAAAGTCGCGAAAAATCTTTCAAAAATCAAAAAAGGCATAACACACATTGCCATCATAACGAACATTATTGTTAAATGCATCAAAACAGCAAAATACCACATGTTTGTCAGATTTTCATCATCGATTCGAAAAATCAGAATTAGCTTCAAGATTATGATGATAAAATTATCACAACAATGAATCATATAAATACACGATAAAATGAGGCGGAAGTTGTAATGAAACTGTTTTGCGGTTATAGAAACCCAGAAGAAAAATGCGCATTGAAGGGTACTGTAATTTATGAATATTTGAAAAAATCAAATTTTATTATTGAAGATTTTTGGAATCGTACCAAGTTTGTTTTTTTTAGAAAAAATTCCGAAACCACTTTTGAAAATTGTGCGGTGATTCGATTTCTATTAAAAGTCCTTGGTCCGATTAGAAAACTCTCAAAAAATCAGTTGTGAAATCCACTTACTCAATAAGATAAAGAAAAAATTCAAAATAAATATAGAACTGTATGGCTTCCCAATGAGTTTTTGTATCTCGAAAATAGGTTAGATTGATATAATGGAGCAGCAACATTGAGGTCTGGAATAACTTGTATCAAAGTTCAAAATGAGAATATTTAGCGGATGTTTATCCTTTATAAAAAATCAGAAAAAAGTTATGTTAAAAAGGATTTTTCAATGAATTGCTTTTGATTTGGTTGACGTGGGCAGTTTTTTAGAAGATAAAAGTTCAAAATTTATAGAAAAAGTGCATACAAAATAGAGGAATGAAGATGAACAACATACAAATTAGAATTTTGAATAGTAGTCTCCTCATTAATTTCGCATATGGATGCAACCAAAGACCAATTTAGAATTTGAAAATAAAATGAAAACTAAAATTACGTATATTCCAAATCAAATCTTATTTGAAATGATTTTACAACATTTTAGGACTTCCTTCAAATTTCCGGCTTCAGTTTCAATGATTCTAGAAACATTATGAAAGTGGAATTATTTTAAAAATGGTCAGGATTTGTTTTCAGAAAAACAACTTGTTTTCCAGCCAGAAAAACTAATTATGTTACTATTTATTCAGACAGCTTTTGGTCGAATAATGAATAATAGGATAGATAATTACTACTTTTTGAAATCTACGATTTTTTTCCGGAAAATTGAATAACTTGCTCCGTTGTTTTATTTGATAAAACAGCAAAAAATAAATTGGTGAATTTTTTTTTCATGGGAAAAACAGAAAACACTTTGATTAACTCCGCGAATTTTAGTTTGTATTCCAAAAAAAAAGAATGAAAGAAGACACATGATTAAAAATAATAATGTGGGCTACACACAGTATCAACAACGAAGTACACATTTTTTGGGACTTTGAAAATATTTGTGATCTGTGAAGCCTTAAATTAATTTTAAGGGAATTTGTACTTATGTATTTAATATTATTATCACAACGAATAAGGACTTGAAGTATTCGAAGCAGTAGAAGTACACCGGAATAAAGAATAGCTTTAATACTGATAATATGATCTGTCTACAAGTAATACAATTTATTATCACAACAAGTTGATCAAAACACCATCGGAGAAAATGTAATATAAAAATCATGAAATTATTGTGAAGTTTCTTTGAAAATTAGACAGATTTGTTCATTGTGATCTAAATTATGTAAACAACACAATGTTATTTGGTCATTCATAATTTGTCTTCCCTTTTCAACCAACGTTAGTGCATACATAATATCAGCCATTCGATCGAATGATCGAGAATGTTTATTTTCTCTATGATATGCACTGATCTCTCGAAATATGATGTTTCTTATTTTATAACATATTTCAACACAATCATCATCGATTCCTTTTGAACTTCCATCAAATAACATCAAACCAAGGATTGCTGTGAATTCGAAAAAATCCAATTTCAATTCCATTAGTGGAGTGATGACGTAAATCACTCCTTTCATCCAGAATGGTTCAAAAAGTCTGTTAATTTCTACATCAGTAAGTTTAGTGTTCTTGTTTTCTCCTAGAAAGTATTGATCCATCGGTAATGTTTCATGTCCTGTTTTTGCACGATAATTTTGAGTTGTTCCAGAATTCACAACATTATAAGCAGATTCAGCAACCATCAAAAGACTATAAAAATTATCAAATAATGCATTCTGATTATTTTTTCGTATACATATGAATTCTTTGAATGATCTTTCAATATGATTTCTTGATAATCGATAATCGGCTTCCATTATTGTAGTAGTAGTGGCGAAATTAATTTTTTTATCCTAAAAATATCAATTTTTAGATAGTGATTAACTGATTGTCGAGCTTACATAACCAGCCCATTTGCCATAAGTGATAGCTCTTTCATCCTGTAGAAGTGGATAGTTATTCATAAATGCCAAAATTTTGTCAGTACTTTTTGAAATTATTGGATCATTGATTCTCGTTGCGGCCATTCCAACTTGCAAACATTTTTTCATCCGACAGAATCTACACATTCTGTTGACATCTAAAAAATACATCAAAATTTCAAAGTAGGAGAAAATGAACTCACTGTGATGTATTAAACATGTCTGTTCTGCTTTACAAATTATTCGTTTCTTTTTTGTTAACACATATCTTCGGAAGAAAGCAGAGCACGAACGACAAACCATTGCTCCAAAATGACTTTCGATAACTCGAGCACCACATACTTCACAGCTTGTCATTATTTTCAAAATAATACGGAAAATGTATCAAAATGTGAAAGAAATGAGATCGATTGGAAAAAGATACACAGTCTGTGTTCCGTACATCTTGATAGAAACGAAACTGCGATCGAAGTATGAACGGAGAAGAGTGAAAACGAGGTGGTTCCAATAGGAAAACTATACGCGTATATTCCAGAGATCGTTGTAAGTCTGTCTGATGGATTTGTTGCAATAGTCAATAATCTACAAATATTCGGTAAAAACAATGTGAAACTTTGAAATAAAAACTAGTTTATGACAATATTTATATACCCTGATTAAATACCCGTCAAAAAGTACACAATATTGAGCAGCTATTGCGATGTTTCTTTGAAAATTTGGCAGATCTGTTCGTTGTGATCTAAATTGAACAAACAAGATAATGTTAATTGATCAGATACAATTTGTCTGGATTTTTCCATCAATGTTATTGCATACATAATATCAGCCATTCGATCAAATGATCTTGGATGATCTATTTCTTTGTGATATGAACTGATTTCTCGAAAAATGATATTTCTAACTCGATAACACATTTTTGAACAATTATCATCAATTCTACTGTAGCTTCCATCAAACAACATTATTGCGAGCATTGCGGTGAATTCGAATTCATCAAGTTTCAATTCAATAAATGGTTTGATAATTTGAGTCATGCTTTTTCTCCAAAATGGTTCAAAAATAATATTGATTTGATCATCTGTGAGTTTTGTTTTTTTGTTTTCTCCAAGAAAGAATTTATCAATTGGCAATGTTTCATGTCCAGTTTTTACACGGAAGTTTTCCGTGTTATTGGAGTTAACAACATTGAAAGCACTTTCCGCTACTATAAAACGAGTATAAAAATGATCAAATATCGCATTTCTACTATTTTTCCTTATAATCCCAAATTCTTTGAATGATCTTTCGATAAGATTTCTTGATATTCGATAATCAGCTTCCATTATTGTTGTTGCAGTGGAAAAATTAATTTTCTCTTCCTAAAAAACAACTTTTTTTCATAACCTCGGAATTTTGAAAAAAAACAAACCAAATGGCCATGAACAATCATTCGATCTTCTTGTAGACGTGGATAGTTTTTCATAAATGCCAATATTTTATCAGTGCTTTTCAATATTATCTGATCCTCAATTCTTGTTGCAGCCATTCCAACTTTCAAGCATTTTGCCATTCGACAAAATCTACACATTTTTTTGACATCTACAAAAAAGTTCAAATAGTATAAAAAATGAAAAAGAAACTTACTTATATTAATAACACATTTCTTTTCATTTGAACAAGTTATTAGACTACTTTTTGCAATAACATATCTTCGGAAAAAGGCTGCGCAGGCACGACAAACCATGGCTCCAAAATGACTTTCAATAACTTTAGCATTACAAACAGCACATCTCATCATCTGAAATATTAATTCGATGTTTTTAAAAAATGAATTCAACAAATCGCTTTTAAAAAAGAAAGGAGAAAGAATAGATGGAAAAAACCTTGATGAAAATTGAAATTAACAAGGTGACGTGAGATTCTCATCAGAAAATAGATAATATAAATCTAATGAACTTTCAATAAGTCTGATGTTCTATTTTGCAAAAACCTAGACAGGTGGAAATAAAATAACCTGCTTCAATGATTTTCATTGGAAAATAGACAAAACTTCATAAAAGGGCAACATTTAGCTGTAATCGAATTTCAAAATTTCATATTTTGACGTTTTTTCTCCGTTTCTATTCAAAAACAAAGTCATATGTAGCAATCTTTATATAACCCAATTTTAATATCCGTCACAAACGATGAAAAGATGAATGATTAGCTATTGTGAAATTTCTGGAACACGAATGAATAACCATTGTTCCGAAATGACTTTCGATAAATCAAACACCACAAACTTAACATCTGAATAATGAATATGTTGTGCTCTCGAAGTTGCTCGAACAATTAAAAAAATAGATTTTATTCGATTATTTAATAACACGTGGAATTTGCTAGCGAGAAGAAAAAGATTGAAAGAAAAGATATAATTTTTGTCGTACAATTTTTCTGTAGAGATCTTGATAAAAAACAAATGAGTACGGTCAAAAGAACAGAGAAACGTTATTTTAAAAATATTGAAGAAAAACAATAATTGGTGGTTATTTTCAAAGTTTGAACAATTTTTATGAACTTTCTTTCATTGATTCTTTTTTTCGAAATCTAATTGTAAGCACAAAAAATGATTTTCCTCGAAACTAGTACATTCTGTTGTTTTGTCGACCACATCAATCATTAGATAAGTGATGATTGAATTAGACCAATCTATCACAAACCACAAAGATTCGCACTTTTCAAAAGACTTGTCAAGTCTTCGAAATGAATAATACATGTATAATTTTCAAAAAATTTCATTATGCACACATGATTAGAATACTCGTAACAAATGAAAATACAATTATTTGATCATAGTGAAGTCTCTCTAAAAATCTGACAGATTTGTTCATTGTGATCTAATTTATGTAAACAGCTCAATATCAAATGTTCACCGAAAAGATGTCTTCCTTTTTCAACCAACGTTAGTGCATACATAATATCAGCCATTCGATCGAATGATCGAGAATGTTCAGTTTCTCTATGATAGGCAGTGATCTCTCGAAATATGATGTTTCTTATTTTATAACATATTTCAACACAATCATCATCGATTCCTTTTGAACTTCCATCGAATAACATCAAACCAAATAATGCAGTAATTTCAAAAGTATTTAATTTCAATTCAAGCAATGGCTTAACAACTTGATTCATTCCGTTAATCCAAAACGGTTTGAACATTTCATTTATTTGAATATCAGTGAGATATGTATTTTTGTTTTCTCCCAGGAAATACTGTTCAATTGGTAATGTTTCTCGCCCAGTGTGAACACGGAATTTTTCTGATTTCTCAGATGTCGCAGCACAATATAGATTTTCAGCAACAATGCAACCAGTATAATAATGATCAAATAACGCATTTTGATTCTTTTTTGAAAGTTTCGTGAATTCCTTCGAGAGTCTTTCAATGTGTTTTCTTGATATCCCATAATTAGCCTCCATTATTGTAGTTGCAGTCGAAAAGTTTACTTTCTCATCCTTAAAAAAATTTACGTTATGAAGATTTTTTCTCGATGGTTTGAGAACGCTGTGCAATACAAGTTCAGAAAAACTAACCGACATTCCATAAGCAATCAATCGTTCTTCTTGTAAACGTGAATAATTACTCAACATTTCCAATATTTTATCAGTATTTTTTGAAATTATTGGTTCATTTATTCTTGTTGGAATCATTCCAACTTGGAGACATTTCGCCATTCGACAAAAACGGCACATTTTTCTTATATCTAGAAAAATAAAGGATTAAATCAAAATAAAATTTATTAACATACTGTGGTTTATGGAACATGTCTTCTCTGCTTTACAGGCTATTCGTTTCTTTTTTGTTAACACATATCTCCTAAAGAATGCAGAGCACGAACGACAAACCATTGCTCCAAAATGACTTTCGATAACTTGTGCACTACAAACAGCACATTGCATTATCTGAAAATAATGATAAGTGAAGCAAAAAACAGGAGACGTTTATTTTACTAGAAAATAAAACTAAAATATAAAAGTTAACCTTCGTTTTATGCAAGAAAATAAATTATTTCGGCCAAACAAGATCGATTGTAAGATAAAAATGACCAAAATATGAATGTTTTTTGGTTTGGTTCAACATTCAACTATGAAAGATAAAAAAACAAAGTACAAGTTTCAAGTTAAGTGTGTGTTTATTATGTGCGAGAGAAAACTAGTACGTTGAGACATACTAAGTTAACAAACATAACGACTTTCAACAATGAGTATTTCATTAGTTATCTTATTGAAATTCTGGGAGAATTTTTTCATTAAAAAGTGAGTTTTATTGATTAAATTTTGTTCGGCTTTTCGAATTCTAAAATTATCTGATAAAGGTATTCTTTCAAGTAGAATAAGACCGAAGAAAAACAGATAAAATCAACAAATTTGCAAAAAAATGGCATTTTTTGAACATTTTTTACGACAAAATGTTTTTATTGTTCGAAAAAGGAATTAACAATTAATTTAACAAATTAACAATTTATTCATTCATAAACGAAATAATTACCCGATTCAAAAACCCGGTTAAAAAATGAAAGACAAAAATAATCTAACATAAAATTATTGCAAAGTTTCTTTAAAAATTAGACAGATTTGTTCATTGTGATCCAATTTATGTAAACAACAAAGTGTAAATTGATCAGCCAACATTTGTTTTCCTTTTTCCATCAATGTCAATGCATGCATTATATCAGCCATCCGATCAAATGGTCTAGGATGATCTATCTCTTTGTGATATGAACTGATCTCTCGAAAAATAATGTTTCTGATTTGATAACATATTTCAACACATTCCTCGTCGATTCCTTTCGAACTTCCATCAAATAACATCAAAACAAAAAGTGATGTGTATTCGAATAAATCTAATTTTAATTCAATTAATGGATTGACAAGTTCAATTAGCCCTCTTCTCCAAAATGGTTGAAATATATCATTAATTTGAGTATCGGTGAGAATTGTATTTTTATGTTCGCCAAGAAAATACTGTTCAATTGGTAATGTTTGTCGTCCAGTTTGTCCACAAAATCTATCAGTTCTTCCAGAATTCACAACAAAATAAAGACCTTCTGCAACAATGCAACCAGTATAGTAATGATCGAATAGCGCATTTTGATTCTTTTTCGGAATTTTCACAAATTCTTTTGATGATCTTTCAATATGGTTTCGTGCTAATCGATAATCTGCTTCCATTATTGTAGATGCAGTCAAGAAATTGATTTTTTCAACCTTCAAAAAAAAATTTTTTTGACACAAATCTCAAAGTAATTTTTATGTTTGGCAAAACCAACTAACCGATGGTCCATGAACGATAAATCTTTCTTCTTGGAAACGTGTATAGTTATTCAATAATTCCAATATTTTATCGGTGCTTTTCGAAATTATTGGTTCATTTATTCTTGTCGGAATCATTCCAACTTGTAGACATTTTACCATTCGACAAAATCGACACATTTTTTTGATATCTAAAATGTTTTTGTATTATTTCTGAAGAATCATGTTTTTTCAAATTCACCTACTCCGATTGATGACACAATTCTCATTTTTCTCGCATAATATAGTTTTGTTTTTTGATAGAACATATCTTCGGAAAAATGCCGAACAGGCACGACAAACCATGGCTCCGAAATGACTTTCGATAACTTGAGCACCACAAACAGCACAAGAAATCATCTAAAAAAATTTTAATTGAAGAGAAAAAAAAATCGAATAATAACTTGGCACAGAAAATTAGACTTATTTTGTATGCATTTTAGTTCTGTGAGAAAAATAATTGGCCAACAGAGATTTGTGAAGATAAAAATGTTGATCGGGTGAAAACACAACTTTTTGTGTTGTTTCATATTAGGTACATCTTGATAAAATAGAAAATAGGAACAAAAGAAGATCAAAGATGCAAAAATAAAAACAAAAGTTACATGATATCTATTCATTATGAAACACAAAAATAATCGAGAGCAAACAACATATGCGAAGAACAAATACTTGAATTGATTTTTTATCAATTTTTTTGATATCGAGTGGAACTATCGATTTAATATGAATGACATTTTGAGAAAAGATCGAATAACTAAATTTTGCGAAAACTGATTTTATCTGGCGCACTTGCCTTTCTTGTGAAATTGGGCCGTTTGAAAACGATGAAATCTTATTGATTTGACACTTTTTGAAGGGAACTATTCAAACTTAAAAATACAGAAGATAAATTAAATGAAATGTGTTTTCAATATCTAAACTACTTACTTCTCTTCATTTTTCAATATGTCAAAATCAAATTTTCCTCAATTTTTTTCAGAATTTTGAATAAACTGAAACTTCAGAAGTTTTCTCTATTTCTATCTTCTCTCTCATTTTTTTTACATACACATTAGTTTAGATGATCAAACTTGTCACAAAGTATTAATCGGCGTTTGGTCATAAACCACGAAATATAAACTCACCATTTATCGGAATCATCCAAACTGCAGAAATTTAGGAAAACGCATTGAAAATCAAACAAATTTGCTCATTGTGATCGAGTTTGTGAAGACAACAAAGTTGTAATTGTTGTTGTAAATTGTATTTTGCTTTCTGAACACATCCGTTATTCATTTCTTTCGACATAACACTCACCTCCATTAGTGTTAATGCGCTAACAATTTCAGCGAGTCTTACAGCTGGATCTGCATATTCATTTTTCTCACGATGATAAGCGCAGATTTCACGAAATATAATATTTCTTATTTGATAACACATTTCAACACAATAATCATCAATTCCCATATAACTTCCATCAAATAACATCAATCCAACCAAGGAAGCAAATTCAAAAGTGTCTAATTTCAAATGAGCCAAAGGTTGCTTAACTTGTAATGTTGTCATTTCCCAAAATGGTTTAAACATTTGTCCAATTTCTTTATCCGTTAATTTCGGATGTTTTTTCTTTCCACAGAAAAATGTTTCACACGGTAAAATACTATCCCCCGTATTCATATATGTCTCATTCATATCTCCATCTTTCAAAGTATGATAAAAACTTTCGGCTCCAATACATCTACTATAAAACTGAACAAATAATGCGTCTTTGTTTGATTTTGATAAATTTTTGAACTCTTTCAATGACCTGTCTAAATGTCTCATTGTTAATTTATAATCAGCTTCCATTATTATTGTCGCATCTCCAATATTCAAACGTTGTGCATGATCCTGAATAATGAATTGATGTTTCTCACAAAAAAAACTATTTCAAAAAATCAAAGCTTACTGAGTTCCCATAAGCAATTTGTCTTTCTTCCATAAGTCGTGGATAATTGCTAACTAGGCTATTTATTTTATCGGTGTTTTTTGAGACAATTGGTTCATTTATTCTTGTGGCAATCATTCCACTCTCAACACATTTCATCATTCGACAAGACCGACAAAATTTTTTGATTTCTGAAATAAGATAATTATTGAGTTTCGAATTGTCACGTCTCAATTATAACTTACTGTGATCTATGATACAAGTTTTGTTTCCTGTGCATTCGATGGATTTTTTTCTTGATAATACAAATCTTCTGAAAAATGCGGAACATGATCGACAAACTGCGGCACCAAAATGATTCTCAATTTTCGGACCATTACAAACTGGACAGCAATTCATTATTTACTTATTTACTGGAAAAAAGAAAATGGTTGAGGCGATCTAGACGTTTGATATCAAAAAGCAAAGATGAAATCAAACAAAACGTCAAAAAACATTCAATTGTATGCACTTATAAATACGCTTTTTATTTGATGTGAGAAAAGGCGATCAAGAATTAATCAGAGAAGTACAATCCAAATTGAGACAATTTGCATCATTATTCGAAATATCTGACCTCTAAGAAATCAAACAATGATCAAGATATAAACAAGACTTTAGTTTGGTTGACCTCGAAAATTTCGGAATTTTTTGTGATGGATAAGTCCGCGGGAGATCGACTGCATTCATTTGAAATTAGATTCGATAAAAAGTTTGTTGGGAAAGTGACAATGAGTTTTTCTCAAGAACAAAATAAAAAGTAAATGAAGTTTTGTGAGCCAGGTGTGAAACTCAATTTTCGGTGCGCAAAGTGTTTGCTCCTTTCTCACACCTGGATTTTTTGCTATGATTATAATGAAATTTTGAAATACCCATACGCATATGCAAAAAATTATCAAAAAATTGTGATAACTTGAAGTATTTTAAAAGATCAATGTTCATCAGAACATAATATTTGGTCATGCAAAAAGTTTGATGATAAATTCTAAGAAATTTAAACGACTTGTTTGACTGAATAAGACAAATTATAGAGCAGGATATAAATTTTCACGAAAAAAAGAGTAAAGATGAATGAGGAAAATTTATATATATAGAACGTATTATTAGTATAATAATATTCGGTATATTAGACGCTAAAAGTACAAATAAACGACTCGTTATCGATCATTCATGTTCCTCTCACCATACTCTCTGCGTCACACTAATTAAATACTATCTCGTCGCTCGTTCACCTTTTTATCGGAAACGATTTTTGAACTGAACTGAACAGTGCTACTGTCTAGAGTGAGAAGGAAATGAAAATGAAAGTTTGACCGGAAAAAACTATGTATTTATAGGTTTTTTGCAGGAGTTGGACGATTTGTTAGACAAAAGATAGCTCAACATTTTTTAGTGCGCAATCCCATGAGTCATGTCACGATCAAATACATATTGATGTTGCGAAATCGATTGATCTATGGTTCATTTTTCAAATTTGGTTTTTTAAAAAATGGGTTGTTCCTATCACACTAAATACAAGATACACTACAGACTACAAGAAAATACAAAGAGGACACAGGACACATGATTTTTATTGATTCTTTTTTTTGTCTTTCTTTGCCATTTTCCGAGTTGTGTAAATATTATCTACAATGTTTTTTGAATTATTTATGTTTTTCCGTTCACTTTTAATAATATTTTGTGGTAAATTTTTATCTTCAAAATAATATTTTTTTTGAAAATTGAACACTCGAAAATTAGAATTTTCTAAAAATTTCAGAATGGCAAAAAGACAGAAATGCCTAATATGTAACGACAGAGCAGATTCTTTACATTTCGGTGCAGTTTCATGTCGCGCATGTGCTGCATTTTTTCGTAGAAAAGTAGCTGGAAAAAAACTGTTTCGATTTAATTGTGATCGAAAATGTCTGATTGAAATTTCACGGCATCGAAAACTTTGTCAAGTTTGTCGATTTGAAAAATGCGTGTCTGTTGGGATGAAAGAAACTGCTGTTATATCCAAGTTATCACAGTTTCAACCTTCGACTTCTACAGAATCTGAATACCCATTTTTATTCAAATTGACAAAGTTTCATGAGACAATTGAGGCATCGAGAGAAGATGTTTTTCAAAGAAAAAAGAAAGCTGCGAAATCGGCAAATTATAAAATGATGAATGATATTCTCAAAAAAGATTTGGATATTTTAATGAACAATTTATCTATAGGATTTGAAGAACTGTCAAAATTTGAAATTGATCAACAAAAAGTTCTAGTCAAACATTTTATCGGACCATTCGTTTTTCTAGAAGGTGGATTCAAATCAGCAAGTTAGTTTTATACATAAAATATCAATTTATAATTATATTATAGATTATAACATTTTGATTCTACCAAATGATGATTATGTCGATTGCGATAAACCAGAAGAATTTTATAAGGATTCTGAAGAAGAAGATTCAAAAAGGAGAAAAAGCTTATGAGTTAGTTTGAAATTTTCATATATTTCAAGAAAAGAGAGAATTTCCAGAGCATTCAAACCTTATTGGTCAATTAATCGCCATATTCTAAAAGCTGCTATCGATCATGCACAGTTAGACAAATTTGAATTTCTCTTTTTATGTGCTCTAATATTCTGGGATTACGGGTTAAACAATCAAAGTGATGAGTCTATTGAAATTTGTCAGAACTTGAGAAAACAGGTCCTCGAAGAACTATCGTCGTATGAAAAGAAAAAACTATTTAGGAGATGCGTCTTATCGAGTCGGTCAGATAGTAATCATCCTTCAAGCAATACAGGTTTTGTTTTTTAAAGAATACATTGAAAACAATAATTAATGTTTAGCGGACCATTCATCTTCTAAACGAAACTCTCGAAATTTCACTACTTTGTGATGTATTCGAACATCATTCCTCACTGTTTCACACATTTCCGAAAGAATGAACGATTTTTTGAAACTTTCACTAACATTTTTTTAATGACTATTTGTTTCTTAAAATCGAAGGGGATCCCATTAAAAAAAACATCTTTCATTTCAGATATTGGGAGTTTATTAAAAAGCTTCAGAAAATTAAAAAACATAATGAACTTCTGATCGTAAACGACAAATATCTGTTTGAAACTAGTTTTTCCCGCGTCTCAATGTTGACAAATATTTTTGAGTGTGTCTTTATCTCAAATTTCCTAACTGATGTCAAGAAATTTTTTCAATGTATATCTATTTATAACAAATCATAATTTTTGTAGAACAAACGTTTTAATTGTGACCATAAACACTCTAAAGTCCACTATAAACTACACAGAAATAACCCACATGATTCTTATTGATTCTATCTTTTTGTCTTCTTCATTTCCATTTTTTCCGAGTTGTGTAAATATTATTTAACATGTCTTTTCAGTTATTTATGTTTGCTCGTTCACTTTAAATATTTCAATGGTAATTTTCGGTCTTTTTAACATATTTCGGTGTTTCTGACGTAGTGAAAGTTTGTTTTGGATTTAGGAAATTGTTCGTACTCATCAGTTAACTTTATTCAGAAATGTCAGCGAAACAAAAGTGTCTGGTATGTAATGAAACTGCAGATTCTTTACATTTCGGTGCACTTTCTTGTCGCGCATGTGCTGCTTTTTTTCGTAGAAATATTGCTAGTAAAAAACAATTCCGAAATAGTTGTGAGCGAAAATGTTCAATAGATATGCCACATCTTCGGAAACTTTGTCAAGTCTGTCGATTTGAAAAATGTTTAGCTGTCGGAATGAAGGAAACATCTGTTTTATCAAGAGTGTCATATTCGAAAGCTTTGACTTCAACAGAAGAGAAATATACATTTTTGAATAAATTAATACAATTTTATGATAAAATAGAGAACTCGAGAGATGAAGTTTTTCAAAGAAAAAAAGAATACTCCGAAAAATTCAAATTATAAAGTAATGAATAGAATAATCAACATCGATCTGGAAATAATTATGAGCAATTTGTTAATTGGATTTGATGACTTATCAAGTTTTCCCGTAGATCAACAAAAAATTCTAGTCAAACATTTCATTGGACCATTCGTTTTTCTAGAAGGTGGATTCAAATCTATTAGTTAGTTTTCATAGAAATATTATTGATTAATATTATAATTTTACTGCAGATCGTAATATTTGGGTACTGCCAAGTGATGATTATGTCGATTGTGATCAACCCGAAATGTTTTATAAGGATTCTGAAGATGAAGATGATTCAAAAGGGAGAAAAGCTTATGAGTGAGTTTAAATCGACAAAAAGTTTATGTTTAAAGAATAATCACTTTCAGGACATTTAAACCTTATTGGTCACTCAATCGAAATATTTTGAAAGTCCCTATGGATGAAACTAAACTAGATAAATTTGAATTTTTGTTTCTATGCGCTTTGGTATTTTGGGATTTTGGATTGTCTAATCAAACTGAAGATTCGATTGCAAAATGTCAAAAATTAAAGACAAGTATTTTGGAAGAACTCTCGTCTTATGAGAAGAGTAATTTTCGCGGAGATGCATCTTATCGTGTAGCTCAAATAGTCATCATACTTCAAGCAGTACAGGTTTGGATTTTTCAAAATATTGTTTTTTTAAACTATATTTCAGAGATCTTTTGACCTTCTCAGCGAGACACTTGAAGTTTCCTTGCTTTATGATATATTTGAACATCATTCTTCACTTTTTGACACGATTCCTAAATAATAAAGTTGTTGTTGAATTTTTTCAGAAGATTCTGTAGAAATGGAGTTGTTTTCTCCAACGAATTACCTTAATATTGTTTTTCGGGCCACTGAAAAAATGGACCTCTTGCCAGCGTCAATTGAAAAAAAGGTTTTTGTAGAATGCAGAAAAAATGTACAGTTTGTGAAGAAACAGCAGATGCTAATCATTTCGGAGCTATGACGTGTAGGTTAGCTATAGTAATTGGCTTTAATTAATCAAAATATAAAATGAAGTTTTGCAGAGCATGCGCGGCATTTTTTCGAAGAAAAGTTGCCACACGAAATCGAATTATTCGGCGATGTGATCGGAAATGTGTTATGAATTCGACGATGAGAAAATTATGCGCAAGTTGTAGATTTGAACGATGTTTGAAAGTTGGAATGAGAGAATCAGAAGTTCTATCAAAAATTTATGAGCAAAAAAAGCGAAAAGTTGAAACAGACAATGCAATATCATTGAAAAGAATCGAAACATTTTATACACATTTAGAAAATGTGAAGAAATGTGAATTTTTACGAAAGGTGCGTCATTTTTGAAAAGTTTATCACCAATATTTTTTTTTCAGGAAAACTCCTTTCCAAAAATGGCAAATTATAAAGTATTCAATGAAGCATTTAAAAAATATGCGGATCTCATAACTGAAAATATTATTCTAGCATTCCCAGAAGTTCAAAGTTTATCGGATGATCAAAAAAACACTTTGTTCAAAAATTTTACAACAGTTTTTGTGATAATCGAAGGATGTTACAAATCAAAAAGTGAGAAGATTTGGATACTTCCGAATGGCGATTATGTTGATGATGATAATGCTGTTGATTTTTATAAAGACCCCGAGAGTAAAGATGATGCACAAAAGTTGTATGAGTGAGTTTTATTGTTATGCCATTTAGATATGAAATCTATTCATTCAGATTAAACAAAGCAGAATGGAAATCCACAAGTGTAAATCTACGATCTCGAATCGCTTCAGCAAATATGGATCGAAAGGAGTTCTTACTATTAACAGCATTGGTTTTTTGGGATGGCGGATTACCAGAACAATCAAATGATGTCACAGTTTATTGTCAGGAAATGCGTCAGAAAGTAATGAAAGAGTTATCAAAATATGAAAATATGAAACATGATTCCATAAATGCTTCAATGAGAGTTGCAGAAATTGTTTTATTATTACAAGGAACCCAGGTAACAATACTTACTAAAAAGTAAAACCAGAAACTTTTTTCAGAGTGTGATTGAGACGCTACAAAAATCTTCGAGCTTGACATATGTCTATAATTTTTTCGAGCATTACAAGTGTGTTTTTGATACGATGAACCTCTGATTATGAAAAACATCATAATGAAATAATTCAGATAATACTTCTTGCCTATAAATATTTGAATGTTTTTTGCTCGTACAAATGTTATTTATTTTTAAGAAAAAAAATAATTAGTTCCTCAGCATACAATTTTCCGAGGAATTGAAATTATTTTATCAAAAAATCAAAGTATATAGTGTTATTACGCTCACCCGCTCTCATGGTAACCATCTAATTTTTTTTTCATTTGCCAAATTCAATTTGCATTTTGTGATTAGGTCCCTTTTAAAATAATGAGAAAATGATCAAAGTTTGCAATTTCTGCTGATTCATATAATTTAGGTGCGTTTAATCGAATTTGTTTCCAGTTAAAACTTGTCTTTGATTCAGAAAATCGAGTTATTTAGGGCGATTAATTTCACGTTTTTGTCAATTATAATTTTCACTAGATTAATTTATGAAAAATGAAGAAAAATTGAAAAAAATGTAAAATTAATCACCCAAAAAGTCTCGGAGTTTTGTCAATTAATACGACTGAATCACCCCATAAGTATTCGTAATTCTTTCATTATCTGGTCAAAAAATCAGAGTCTATACGTTTTGAACTTACTCGCTCTCATGGTAACCATCTCTCTTTTTATGTTCAAATTTTTTCCAAAATTATTTTAGGTTATGTGATTCATTTCCTTTTTGTCTGAATAATCAACAAAAAAAAATGACTGGATCTTGCAAAGTTTGCAATTGTTCTGCTAATTCATTCCACTTTGGCGCTTTATGTTGTAGGTTAGTTTAACTGTTTTTTAGTTAGTACTTTCACGATAACAACATTTCAGAGCCTGTTCAGCATTTTTTCGAAGACGTGTCCTCGAAAATTATAAACTTATAAACACGTGTGAGAAAAAATGTAGTGTATCCGAAAAGTTTCGAAAATTTTGCAAAAGCTGTCGATTTGAGAAATGTTTGAATTCTGGAATGAGGATGTATGATGTCGTTGAAAGATTTGCTCCCAAAAATTGTGTTATTGAAAAAATCTATAATTTTATCTCGAATAGAGAAATTTTATGAGAAATTGGAAGAAATGAAAACAATTAATTTTGGGAAGAAACAACAATCTGAAAGAAAATTGGGGAATTTCCAAAGTTTCAATGTGATTTATGCTCGTTATTCTGAAATCGTACTGGAAAATATAAAGATTGCCTTTCCTGAGATTAGGAAGTTTGATGAAACACAAAAAAATATACTTCTCAAAAATTTCATAACTCCATTCATAATTTATTGAAGGTGCATTCAAAGCAGAAAAAACAACTTTTTGGATATTTCCAAACGGCGATTATTTAGATAAAGATCGACCCGAATCGTTTTACATCGAAAACAAGAATGACGAAAAGGCAAAAAAGGGCAAAAAGTTAGTCGAAGTTTTTTTTCAAGATAAAATCTCATATTTTTACTTTCAGCCTATTTCAACCATATTGGGATAGAATACACATTGCTTTTCGTGGACCATTAGAAGATGCAAATTTAAACCAAATCGAGTTTTTCTATCTTTTTGCATTAATTTTTTGGGATGATGGACTTGTTGATCAATCAGAAAAAATGGCTGAAATTTGTCAAAAAATGCGGCAGAAAGTTATAAAAGAATTGATTGATTATGAAAATGAAGACAATTCGGATGCTGAAACATCAATTAGAATTGCAAAAATATTTATGATACTTCCTGCAATTCAATCAACTCTTCGAATAATTGACGAATCTGCAAAATTAAATGCTATTTATGATGTTTATGATCATCATAAAAGTGTCCATCAATCCTTAGGCTTATAAAAAAGGTTTTTAGAATAATTAATTTGAAATAAACAATTGTTCTTGAACTTTGTGTTTTTATTCAATCAGGTGATTTTTTCTGCAAATTTTCAGTCTTAATTGAATTTTTCAGTGTGTCTTGGGGAAACTAAAATCATGTGTTTTGTTGTTTTTATCCGATAAAAAAGCAGCACTCTTTATTTTTTCTGTCTGTTAGAATTTCTAATGAAGAGCTCATATTATTGACGTGAATGAATGAGCAAGCAGAGAACCAAAAATTCAACTACAATTCAATTAACTCACATTCGTTTATATTATATAAATCTGCCTTTATATTTTGTTCGTTCTGCTTTTTATCAAATATTAAAAAAAAATGAACCGAATATTTTGAAAATGTCGAATAAGTGTGAAATTTGTGGCGATATTGCGGATGCTAAACATTTTGGAGCAATTTCGTGCAGGTGATTTTTTCTAGAAACTATTTTTCTATGAACTTTTATTCAGAGCTTGCGCAGCATTTTTCCGCCGACAGGTTGTTGTTCGTAAGAAAATAGTTCGAAGATGCGATCGAAAGTGTAGTCTAGAAGCAGAACATCGGAAATTTTGTGTGAGTTGTCGATTTGATAAATGCTTGAGTTGTGGAATGAGAGAATCGAAAGTAATGGCAAAACCAAGCGGAAGTAAAAAAGTATCAACAAAAAAACTCCCACTGCTCAAGAAATTTTCAAGCTTTTATAAACATATTCAAAATCTCCGAAGAAAAACATTTTCCCAGAGGAACAACTCAAAACCAAGGATGGCTAATTATAAAGAAGTTAATGATATTTTCATGAAATATGGGAATATTGTGAAAGATAATATTTTTGAAGCATTTCCAGAAGCTAAAAAATTTTCCGATGATCAAAAAGCAATTCTTCTTGATCATTTCACAACACCTTATATAATTTGTGAAGGAACAATTCGAGCAAAGAAATATAATTTGTGGAAACTTCCAAATGATGATTTAATCGATAATAATCATCCAGAATATTATTATAATGAAAATCAAAATAATTTGAAAGATAAAGAATCACACAAACTTTATCAAGCCTCTTGGAAAGTTATGCATGAAAATATTCGAGGTCGAATGGAAGAAGCAAAAATGGATTTGAATGAATATTTTCTATTATCAGCTTTGATATTCTGGGATGATGGATTGCCTAAACAAACAGAAGAAGTTGTAGAAATTAGTCGAAAAATGCGCAAGAAAATTATTGAAGAGATAACCAAATACGAAAATATGAAATGCTTATCAAAAGATGATGCGAGCATTCAAGTTGCAAGAATAATTATGATTTTACAAGGAGTTCAGGTACGTTTGACAACCGTTTTCTGAAAACGTATCTCAACGACAATTTACAGTCAACTGTTCAAGCGATTCATAAAACATCCGGGTTAACTGCGGCGTATACTGATTTTGAAAAACATAAAGGCATGTTCGAAACAATGGGTATTTGAAAGCCAATCATTTTATTTACGACTTTTTTCTGGGAAAATTGATTTTCTCATTTTTTTTCATTGTATGTGTTTTTATGTGAATAAAAATCAAATATTTAGAGCATCAAGCTTTTGATAAACGTTATAATTATTTTTTTGTCATAAAATCTTTGAGCTTCTATCCTAACCTAGAATTAGTATTTGTGATTGTGTTTCCATGTGCTCATTCATCAGCAGTTCACTAATTCATTAATTCTCATTCAAAAATTCAAACATTCAAACATTCTCTTCCAGAGAACCAACAATTTCCCGATAATTATTTTGAAGTGTTGTACTTGTGTGAGAAAAACAAAAACACGTAACAGACACATAATTGTGTTGTTCTAAATCTGCGAATTATTTATATTTATACTTTCCCAAATATATTATTTTTTCGACTAGGCGCGGTGCACATTTCATAGTTTGTTTTTCAATAAACTCTGGAAGCTGATCAAGTGTAATTCAGAGCTTCATCTAATCATTTAAGCATAGTAATTTATGAACAACTTCCCTTTAAAATCAATAGTAATTATGAATTAAAAACTTTACCCAATATTTTTCAATGAAGCTCAAATCTCACCTGTTAGTTTTGTTCCTCCCCCCAAACCTCTAAATAAACTAACTTGACTGGCCCGTTTCCGTAAAAAGTTGTTGATATCTTCGAATGTCCTGTCCAAACGAAACATCTTCTTGTTCGAAAGCCTGAAACTTCGACATTCTTTTTCTCAAAATTTTCGCCTATTCTTAAACTTACATCAGAAAATGACAATTGTGGATTTAATGGGACCGATGCATTCTGAGACTGTTGTTGAAATGTCTCTAAAAAAATAAGAAAATTAAAAAATGCACCAAATCACCCCATTAATAACATTTTCTGCTCTGAAAAAACCAGAAAAATGATTCAGTTCGAAAAAAAAAACGTTCAATCAATAATATTCAAATAAAAAACATATATATCTCCTTCTCTCTAACCCTCTCTCCATTTCCCACACTCTCTCATCTACCCTGCATAAAAACAACAAAACAAACACGCTAAACAACGCGCACGCGGAGTATCGTTGATTTTCTGTTATTTTTTTTTTGCACGACATTTTTATTTTTTGTTTTTTTTTCTGGTTTTTTGAGTGGTTTTTTTCAGAGCAGAAAAAGTTATTAATGGGGTGATTTGGTACATTTTTTAATGTTCTTAATTTTTTTAGAGACATGTCGACAACAGTCACATAATGCAGCGGTCCCATAAAATCCACAATTGTCATTTTCTGATGTAAGTTTAAGAATAGGCGAAAATTTTGAGAAAAATAATGTCGAAGTTTCAGGCTTCCGAACAAGAAGATGTTTCGTTTGGACAGGACATTCAAAGAGATCAACAACTTCTCACGGAACGGGCCAGTCAAGTTAGTTTATTTTGAGGTTTGGGCGGGGGGGAGGAACAAAACTAACAGGTGAGATTTGAACTTCATTGAAAAATATTGGGTAAAGTTTTTAATGCATAATTACTGAAGGAAAGTTGTTTATAAATTACTATGTTTGAATCATTAAAAGAAGCTTTGAATTACACTTGAACCTATAGGATCAGCTTCCAGATTTTATTGAAAAACATATTTTTCATAAGTAGAAAGATTTTTTTCTATTCCTGATTATCTGGGTCACGTGAAATTCTGATAAATATATATTCATCAAAAATGCCTAATTTCTTATCTACACGCGTGGTGTAGTGGGGAAGAGCTCTGTCTTCTATTCAACCCGCCTTTTTTTGTGGGTTCGAGTCCCACTGCTCGCTGTTTTGTCCCTATATCCGGTAACGCATATTTTCGGAAAAAATATTTCTATACAAATTGTACAATGGCCGATTTTATTGAATGATAGATTAGAAAACATATTTTCAGATGTATTTTTGGTTACCAATTCATTTTATGGTCACACTGCTTGGTGTTTCGACTTTATTACTTTATTTTAGAATTGTAGTTTGCACAAAGATTCTTGATGTTTATTGCAGGTACATAAAATTTATAGCTAGGATTTAACACAATGTAAAATTCAGATTTTCTCTTTTCCTGATGTCTTTCGGAAAATTATTGGTGTTAATTTCATATTCAGGGATTCTAGGATTGTGCACATTTTATGATTTGGAATCTGAATCTGAAGAATGTTCAGAGTATCGTGCGTGTCTTTTGTGACTTTAAAAATATAGTCAATGTGTTTTATTTTTAGCTTTACATACGTTCTTTGCAGTTTTACATTCAATGGGAGAATATTTGAATGTTGGACCATTCTTTGTTCTTGTTCTAGATCGTCTCTTTTCAATTTTGAATATAAATCATCATAATTCAGAGAGTTACTCACAGTTTTATACAGTTCTAATGAGTTCTAATATTTTTTTGATATTTATTTATGTTTACGCAATTGTTATGGCATCAGCTAAAATATTCACTCTTGCTGCGATTATAATCATATTTTTTGTATTTTTCATTTCACTTGGAGTAAGTGTCTTTTTATTCAAGGAATCACATTCAATTTTCAGCTTGTTGTGTATTTATTTCATATTTCTGAAAATATATACTATAGCACACAAGGAAAACTTTCTCTTGATAAACGTTTCCGACTTTCTCAATCTCACGAACTCAGCAAAAGTCTATTACCTCCAGTTATTTTTGGATGCATTGTCAAACTAATTCTAATTTTTTCTATTTTTCTTGTTTATGCAGAAATTGTTCAATTTTCAAATCCTGATACATTTTATCAAATTTGGAATCTTTGCCTGAATATTGATTGCATTATTTTGCCAATAATGTTTTTATATTTGCACAAAGCATTTCGAAAAAAAGTATGTTATTAAGCGGGGAGCAATTATATTTGAGATAATTATAGATTCGAAGTATGTTGATGATAAGTGGAAGAGGAAAAGTTCAAAGATATTCGAACATTGAGTGGAATGAGAATGGATGTGTCACAAAATCAGATACAATATTTTGAAAATTTGAATGAGTTTTGGAAATAGATTTAACAAATGTTTGAACAGAAGTTATGAAGCCAATTAAAATTAATCCAAATAAATTTAAAAAGTTACAATTCTAGTCCATTTAATGTATGCATTGTTTCATGATAAATCTCCACGCCGTGTAGTTTCGATATTATTAATTGATGATTAAAAGTTTCAACGGATACACTGATTCCGTTTAAAAGGAGAACAATCTTTGCAACTCGAATTGAGGATTTATCTTGATGCATGAATGTTGTATAATCAGAAAGTTCTTTAAATATTTCTTGTCTATTTTTCTGGCATAGTTTTACTGTTTCAGAACTTAGATTCGGCAGACTTGCATCCCAGAAAATCAATGCGGACAAAAATTGAAACTCTGACTCATTAAGTTTTGCTTCGATGATTGGATTCACTAAATTATTCATTCTGAAATCCCAATATGGCTTATATAATCTGAAAATTGATTCATGAAGTTAAATAGTAGCCTTTTATAGAAAACTGACTTTGAAGCTATTAAGTTATCATAAAACAAATCAAAATTTTGGTAATCAATATAAGCACCATTTGGCAATAACAATCTCGTTGCAATTTTAGATTTGAAAGAAATTTCGACAAGCAGGAAAGATAGTATGAAATTATCACGTATTATTTTAAGTTGATCTTCAGTAATCTGCTTGATTTCGGGAAATGCAATTTCTAGTTCTTTTGAAATAATTATCGAATACTGTTTCATAGTCGCGTTCATCAAAATATAATTAATTCTTACTTCTTCTCTTATGGGCCATTCCTCGAGTTTTCTATTTTCCAGTCGTCTGTAGAAATTGGAAAGTCGCTTCAACATTTTTCCTTTTTTTGGTTTTTCATGTTTCTCACACATTCCAACAGCTTTACATTTTTGAAATCTACACATCGAACATAATCTTCTACATTTAATATTCAATTCACATTGGATGTCGCAAGGTTTGACGAAATTAGTGTCAGATGTAAGACATCTTCTGAAAAACTGCGCGCATGCTCTGAAAATTAATACCAGTTTCAAAATTGTGAAGTTGAAAATAACTATCACTAACCTACAAGAAACTACACCAAAATGACGACCATCCGAAGGCTCCGAACAAATTTCACACTTCTTCATAGTTTTGTTTTGAAAAAAATGGAAAGAGAATATGAAAAAAAAATATAGAAAAGAGATAATTGCATGCGTAGACGTCATCTCAAAGTTGTTTATTGCAAAAAAAGTGATATGTATTTATTTAGTTCAATATTAACATCAATGTTTGTTCTTTGATAACACATTTTCTGATTGTGAGTCCAGTTATTTTCGAGAGAAATTTTTAGAGAAATCCTAATCTTTCATTTCAAACTTGTCGAATTCTAAAACAAAAAAAACAATATATATAATGTTGCATAAGTTGATAGTTCTTCTAATTTTTCATTAATTATCATTTTTTGAGAGCGCCAATTTAAAAAGAGGTTTTCTTTTGGCTTGACAATATAACATTACATCAAAAACAATAAAAATTTACAACTTTAATCCGTTCAATTCATAAAGTGTCCTATGATATTCTTCGAAACTGTGCAATTGTGTCATAATCAAAGAGTCATTGAAACTCTCAACTGCTACGCCGATTCCTTTCAGAAGCATTACAATTTTTGCAACTCGAACTGGTGATTCATCTTGATGCAAACATTTTAAATATTTCGAGAGTTCTTCCATGACTTCTTGTCGATTCTTTTCACATAAATTCTCTATTTCGGTGGTTAATTTAGGTAGTTTTGAATCCCAGAAAATCAAAGCAGCTAAAAATTGAAATTCAAATCTATCAAGATTTGCTTCGATAATTGGAATCATGCAATTTTTAATTCCTATGTCCCAATACGGTCTGTACAGTCTGGAAAATGATTTTTCAATGCTTCGCAGATTAAACTTGGATTAAACTAACTCTGCGGCTCTCGGGTTATTATAAAAGGAACCAACATTCTCTGTATCGACATATGTACCATTTGGTAACATCCATTGAGTTGGAATTTCAGATTGATAAGCAACTTCGGCAATCATGAATGATGGTAGAAAATTATTACGTATGATTTTGAGTTGAACATCAGATATTTTTTTGATTTCGGGAAAAGCAAATTCCAAGTTTTCGAGAATAATTATGGAATATTTTTTGATGGTAGAACTCAACATGAAATGATCACTAATTTGTTCTTCTCTGTTTGGCCATTCTTCAAACTTTCTTTTTTCCAACTGTTTATAAAACTTTGAAAATCGTTTCAAGTGTTTCTCAATAGTCGGGTTCACATAATTCTCACGCATACCAACAGCTTTACATTTTTTGAAATCTACATATCGAACACAATTTTCTACATTCAAGATTCAATTCACATGGCTTCTCGCAAGGTTTGTTGAATTTAGTGTCAGATGAAATACATCTTCTGAAAAATGACGCACATGCTCTGAAAATATAAATAATATAGTTTAGCAATCAATAAAAATTTGAATTATAAAGAACAGCTAAATATAACTAACCCGCAAGTAATCGCACCAAAATGTCGACCATTTGAAGGCTCCGAACAAACTTTACACTTCTTCATAATGTTGTTTTGAAAAAAAAAAGAAAAATAGAGAAAAAAGAAAAGAAAACAAGACCAGAGAATATTAATCTCGCTTCAATCCTCACAGAGTTTTTTTTTAGCAAAATGAAAAAGAAAAAAAGGTGATATATATTTATTCACAATCAGTTCAAAAATTTACATCAACATTGGGACACTTAATCGTTCACATTTTTCCTCGTGTTGTGCTCGTTGATAACCCGTTTTCATTTGAGCCATTATGTACAAAATCATTCTACTCCAAACCTGCAATTTTTTCAAGATAATTCGATTTTTCAAAGGTTACTTATTGATTTGTTTTCTATTGAATTACCTCGCGCTCTTTGCCTTTTTTGAATGATGGAGGTGGATTTCTCTCAAAACAATCTGTGAAAATATCCCAATACATAGTTTGAAAATTTGATCGATCAATTAGATGTAAATGTTGATAACCAAGAGCTTGAAGAGCATCATGAGCCTCTTCAAAATGATCTTGAACATTTGTCACAACCAAATTTAAAACCAATGCGAGATTGGCAGCATGTGACTTGAAATAATCATTGTCTTTCAATCGATTTGTTGCAACATGATCCAATCGGAATAATTTCAAAATATGCTCATCCGTATGTAAAATATCCCAAAATATATCCGAGGTACATTTGCGTAATTGTTTCTGTGAGCATTTAAACCAACAAGTCTCAATTATTCGTTTATCTTCTCTTGACAGACCAGAAATTGCACCATTAGCTAAAACAAAAATTGGTATTCTATTTTTGAAAGAAAATGTTTCGGTTTCAGAATATTAATTGATGAAACTACAAGAAACTAGATAAAGATACTTACGTCCATCTTCAGATCTTCTGGGAAGTCCAGGAATATGTCGAGATTTTGGAAATCTTGCAGAATGACTTGATCCGATCGCCCGAGTCGGCAATTTTTCTTGCACAATAGTTCGATTATCTAGACTTCTCGATCGATTTGTCCGATTATTTTGTCGAAATAACTTTTCCACTTTATCCTTCGTATTCTCTCCCCCATTATTGTTAACCGCTGTCAAATGTAAGCCGCTTGATTGGCCGTGGCCCATCACTAATGAAGTTGTTATAATAACTCGTACTCGTTCGTCTGAAAAATGAGACTTTTTGAGGGAAAAAAAGAGAAGACGAAGACGAAGACGTAGATGAAACTGAGAAACTGAGAAGCGAAACTGAAACAAAAAAACATTCATTCAAAGTGTACGTCACACACGAAGAAAGAAGCAAAAAAAAAGAAATGAGAGCATGTCTCACAAATTGCCGCATCGCTTAATTTTAAGCTAACTCGATTGACCTTTGGTGGGTTGGAAGCCACAAAAAACGGGGGTAGTTGGAGGAAAACACGGTGTACTTGGTGTGGTTGAGAGAAGTATAAAAATAAAAATAAATAAATAAATAAATAACAATGCTAATTTGAATGAATTTGCGAGTAGGTTTTCTAGATTAGCCAAAGGGGAAAGGGTGTGTATAATAGCAATGAGTGTGAGTAAACACAAAACGAATCAGTGGATTGATGTGTGATGCCTTGAATTTGTATCTATCTATTTATGTAGGGGCTAATGTTGTCTTGAAATTAGTCACGCTTTGGTTGATTATAGTGTCTGATGTGAGAATTTGGTGGAAGGACTTCTTGGAGAGGGATAAGTGATGTCATTTGAAGTTTTGGCAATAACAAAGTTCAAAACAAGATAAATGAGGTACATATGGAGATAATGAACAACAACTTAAGAAGTTCTTATTTTAATGGTAGACTAGATGAACTTTCAAAAAATCAGAATTCGAAGATTTTGAAAAATCAGAGAGATACAGATTTGAAAGTTGAATATCTGAAAATAAGTTGGAAGATAACTTATTTTCGAAAAAATCAGGATTAGCCTTTGGACTGTCCACTTCCGGACCACACTGCTAGATTGCATTTTACATTCGCGTATGGCGCTCAAAATATAGACTTCCGTACTTACAGTTCGGGAGATCTTCATTATCAAACCTTGTTGGTTGTATTTAGAAAATTCAGAGCCGATTTTTTAAAATTTGTGAAACGTCTAGTTATTCAAAAAAAAAATGAAGAATTCAGCTACAGTATTCTTGAATGACATTCTATCATCATTCAAAATCTACTTAAAAGCGGAGACTTAAAAATGCGAAATTAATCATTAGAAATGTGAGATGGGAATATTCTTCATTTTCGTCAGAATAATTATTATCATATTCAGAAGAAAACACAAACTATTGAACTGAACTTTCTCCTATTCTTCTCACTCCGCATGACTGCAATTTGAAGGAAAAAACAAAACGAGTAAAGATGAATAATTCGACATCTGATCGCTTTTTGCTCGGTCAAATTAACACAAAAAAGGCGGCAAGGAAAAGAAGAAGATGGAGAAGGAAAAAAAGTACGAAACAAATTAGATGAAGTGTCGGCTTCACACGGGCACGCAAAAAAGAAACGCGGAGAAACAAAAACTCGGGGACCCTAAAAATAGAACAGGAGGATGAAAGAAAAGAAAAAAGAAGTTGGAATGGAATGATGTGAGAAAAACATACGGAGAGCAAAAAATATTTTAGAATCGAATGGACTCGGACCACACACAACATACACCTCAAATCGAATTAGATCCAGCAGCTCCAAAAACAACGAAACTTTTTTTGGGATATGTTGCGATGTATCAAGAACAATGAGAAACAAAAGGAAAAAAGGGAAGACAAGAAAAGGAGTGGGTGGACAGATTGGTGGAGGAAATTGAATCGAACGTGCAAAATTGTGAATGAATGAATTACTCGTTTTTGAGAAAAAAAAACTTATTTCGTTCTGAAAATGTTTGTTATTTAAAAAAAATGGTGCACATGTTTCTTCTGAATTTTTAAAATTGTTCGGATCAGTTTTTTAAAAAAGTTTTTTGGTGAAAAATCTCTCGTTCCGAAAAAATATTAGTATCAGCAATCTTCCGAAATGGCAAGTTCTTAAAATAATACTGTTATATAATCCACTCAATATTTCAAAAATAATTTATTATCTAGGTCACATACTTCAGAGATTATTCTTTCAAATATTCGTTTCTTTTTTTGAGTAACAAAACACAAAACCCTTTTCCTAGACATTTAGGTAATTAGGATTTCTTTAATTAAATTTGATTCATGGCTCATTTCACGTTCTAAAAAATGAGCGAAATTCACTCATGAAGATAAAAAACTGGCCATTTGCTCAAATGTAAGCAAAACCCAATTTTGAAAATGCCAAAAAATTATTAACACATTTTTTCCATCACATAACGAAATGAACACTGGAAATTTCAATCATCAGACGAACGAAAATCCTAAAAAAGAAAAACAACGCAAAAAATCCATGCATTCGTCTATCGCATTACGTCACACGGTAAACAAAAAATTTCATTATTTCTTGGTGTTTTTTCTCTCCCGGATTCAAGAAACAAAATTAACCCCATTGCATGTTCAAATTGTCAAAATATTCCGATGTAGTCGGATGTTTGCTTATTACTTTTCCTAATGCATTTCTGATTTGAACATTCGTTTCAGTTATTGCTGCTACTTTTCCAGTTGCACCAAAAAAACGTCGACAACAAGGAGATAAATCTGAAATAATTTTGATTGTGAGATAAGAAGCGGAGCTTTGATTGTGAGCTTCGAAACTTACTAGATCTGTAGTGTTTCCATTCCAAAATAATACTCAGAGGTACACAATATTCCAAAAATACTGAAAGTCCATTGAAAATTATATACGGAATATAAACTTTGTGTTGTTGACAATCTGATTTTCCATCAATCATCTTTTCAGTGATCCGATAAGCAACAAAATCACTCAAATTTATCAATAATCCAAGAATAAGAATTGGTAGAAGACCCTTTCTCACAACCCTAAAATCCATAGTTGTTCTTAATATCAACTTTCTATTTCCGAACTTACACCATGTTCTCCAAAATCTGATATTTTTCAGAAACACTAATCGTCGCCACAAAATCCAGATTTTCACAATTTTCTGTCATTTTTCTATTGAAAAAATATAAAACAATACAGGCTAGAACTGTGATAAGTGAAACTGCAGATAATTCATAAGCGGTGTCATGATGAATAAAATCAAAATATATGAAAATAGCCTGAAAGTTTAGTTTTCAATCCAAATCTTATTGAAGCCTGTTCTTGAACTCACAATGGGTGGTATTATTATAACTAAAAATAGAAACCAATTCCTATAAGATTCATATTTTGCAACCAAGATTGTAGCGAAAAGTCGTTCTGCAAATATATAAATATATGTCAGACGTCTAGCCGATTTTTTGAACTCACCAAAAACGCATCCGAAACAAAGAGGAGAAATCGCGGAATACGATAATCTTGTTAAAACCATCGAATAAAACATAGCCGAATTATTTGGGAAGATCAAAAATATACAATGTGATACGAGTTCTCCAAAAGTGTATAAAACGTGCATAATTATGACAATTCCAAAAATAATCGCAAAAAATGGATGAAGTTTTTGACGAACTCGAAGATGTAAATTAAAAAGAAGGCAGTGAAATGAAACCAAAGATAGGAGAATGAAAATGAAAATGCTGCTCACTAAAAGAGAACTTCTTGGATTTGCATACATGTTCTAAAATATTTTGATGGCTGGTTATGAAATTTGGAAACACATAAAACTTACGACGAAATATTCATTTCGCAACATGAACCGCGTGCAGTTCATCCTGAAATATTAAAAAAAAATAAATTATCGATTCCGAAGTGCGGTATTCTCTCAAGAAGCGGTGTAAGTAGTGGATACACCCTACTTGGGAAATTTAGGATTTGAATCCCTGTTCTCTTTTTTGCCAATTTTTTTACGTTGATGAGAAAGGTTCAACGAAAGCAGACAAAAAATAAATGTGAAAAAAAAATAAACGACACGCGGCTTCCCAAGAGAGTTGATGACATTAGATCAGAAACATATAATTTTTTTTCAACGTATCAAAAAATTAAGTTTCTCATATTGTCTTTCCCTCTAATTCAATTCTCGGAAAATGTGCCAAATCACAAATAGAAAAAATCTTATAATTATTATGGCAAGAATAACAGGAATGTGTTTTACAAAAAAATTGTATCCGATGTTTTTTTTTCTCTCGAAAATTCCAAGACGAATTAAAAGTTACAGTAGTTCCACATTTGTATTCTGAAAGGTGGTGAAAAATTGTCTTACGTGGCATAGTTCGAATAAATGAGAAAAAAAAACAATCTGAAAATATTTTCAGCTGACTCAAATCGTTTTTGAGTTAAACCTGAAAACCCAATTAAAGGTAGATTTTTATGAATTATTTTCAAAACATGATTCTTATGATTCGTACAAAAACATAAAAGAAAAAGAAGACATCAGTATATATATGACTAATTAATGATTTTAACTTCTAGTCAGACTCTCATAAATCTCTTTTCTTTGTGGCATAAAATGACGTCGAACCATATGTCCAATGATATGAGCAATCGAGGAAATTGCCAAAATGACACCTGCGAAAATTGTTGAACGATGTTGCAAAGAATCGGAAAGAGTTCGACGACGAGTTCGTTCGCAGAGAAAAGCTAAATAACAACAATTTTATTTGTTTACATTTCCCCCATTTGATAATCGAATTTGAGTAAATCAAAAAGTTTTAGTTCCCATTGACTCATTGCAAAAAATAACTGAACAAAAAACTCACAATTACTCTTGGGTCCATAGGGTTGAACATCAATTTCCGGATAGAACATAATGACGATTGGAAAACTGAATAAAAATTAATTGGCTTGGGAAAACGAAAAAAATGAATTTTTGATCTGATCTCACTTGAATTCATCACTTTGAAGAGTCACGTTGAGACTATCTTCGCAAACATATTTTTGAGTCAATGGTGCAGAGAAAATAACCGAAGAGTTATCCGATTCAAAAACTGCAGTATTTCCTGAAAAAAACAGAAAAAAAGTAAAAATTTGGAAATTTCAAACAAACCTTCATATTTTTCCGTGTATTCAACTTTTTTCAATTGCCATCGGAGCTCATCAACTCTTTTCACATGCATTTCTTCCTGAATTTACTATTTTTTTTCGAGATTTTGATGGTTTAACACTCAATAGCCTAACTCTCTCAGATACCTTCTAGTTTTCAGTAAAATGACCGACTAAACTAGATTTCACCCGAACTTCCTGCTAAATTTTTATTCATAATAAACACGAAAAGTTCAGTTTTCAAAAAAAAAATAAAATAAAATTTATTCACGTGAAAAATGTTCTCGCGTGACCTATTTTCCACAGTCCATCTATTTTTTCGAACCGCTCGTCATTAATTGACATTGTTTGTCAAATAACAGGTGGCTTCTGAATAATTCTACAAAGTGTCAAAATATTCAGACAAAACTCCACCAGGCAACGCAACGACACTCCGCATGCGCATTGTTTAGCAGGCAAGTTGTCATTTTTTTATTTTTTGTTTTTTCTCTGCTTTTTCGCACGCAAAAAACGGAACTGTTTTCTGCACTGCGGACTTCTAAATGTTCTGTTTATGGTATTGTTTTTTCAGCATCCAACAAACAATTGCACCGAAAAATGCGATTTTGTAAAGGAAAAGCTGCAAGTTCAGGTTGGTGACGATTTGAAAATTGATTGAAAACATTGGTTAGCTTGAGAAATTATTACAGAACTTTGGTGCTGTTCGATTTTGGCAACGAAAATGATGGGAAAGGAATCGCAAATGAACGGGTTTTCGATTATCGATTGGTGATGGAATCAAAAATGTGTGTTTCGAGGAATTTTGAGGCGAAATCAGAAGTTAGTTGTTTTGGGAAGAAGGGATTTGGGAAAGGGCGGGCTTTTTGGTGGAAAAAGATTGGGGCAAAGAATTTTAAAAGGTAAGCTATATGATTTAAATATGAAAACGTTTGAAAAATATTAATTGCGTATTTTATGTCATCTCTAAAACATTCAAACTTGAAAAAGATTCGTTTTTCAATATTTTTTTAACTACAAACACAAATTTCTGATTTTCTACATGCTCTCAGTTTGATAACTCACCGTTCTAAAAGCAAATTTCAATTTTTTGACTCGTCCATTTTCTTCTTCAATTGTCGAACTAATTATTGCATCATGTTTTCGATCAATTGCACATTTTCCTGAGATTTTACCATTTGCCAAATTGAATGGAAGTGCTTCTGTATTGTTATTTTCCGTATTCAAAACTTCTACTCGAAATGTTACACTCATACAAATATCGCCCTAGAAATTATAACATTTTTCAATTTTCGAAATTGTTTTTCAACTCTCACAATGTCATTTTCTAATCCAATTGTGTGTTCGCTTGTATAACTTGTCTCACATTGACTTTTCAAACAAAGCTCTAAAAATTAAATATTTATTATAGTAAATCCCAGGAAAATTAATCAATCTCACCCAAAAAACAGAATAGGAAAAATAATAAAAGCACCATTATGGTGAGACAAGAAGATGAGTAGAAAAAAGAAAACAAATAAGCACACTTTTAAGCTCTTTTGATGAATCTCGCGCGTTTTTTTCTTCACATTTTTCGTTTATGGAAGAAGGCGTCGTCGAAATGTTTTTGAAGACCAGAAAAGTGGTTTTCTGGTTGATGACGAACTATTTGAAAAACTTTGGATGGAAGATACTGAAATACATAATATCTAGTTTGATTATTGATATTTCGAAACAAACACAAAACTAAATTTAATTCTAGGCTTACTTTGTTGTCAACTTTGAAAAATACATAAATAAGAATTATATAATATGTTGGAATACATTGAATTAGTTCAACATTTCCATATTTAACAGCAAGCGAAGCATCAAGAAACAATATATTGGATATAATTGAGGCTAATCCACTTGAAAGTACATATATCGCAGTTATTAAACAAGTTACTTTAAATGTTGCTATAGTTCTGAAAAATGCTGTTTAGGATATGTATTGTTTCGTAATATTCTTCGATACCTCAAGTTTTCTTTTATTTGGTATCGTTGACTTAAGGAATGTGTGATTTGAAATTGTTTCTGATATCTTTCGTTCATTCGAATCATTTTGATTGAAATATAAAATGTGAATGATTGTAGTGTGAAAATAATTATATCAGGTATGATTTTCTGTATGTTAAAAGCTGCATTCGAAACAGCGCAATAATATGATATTTGTGATGTATCATTTCCAATTGATAGTATTTCTACAAATGACAAAGCCAAAATATTCTGAAAACAAAAAGAAAACTATCAATTTTGATAAACCCTAATTACGTACATGCGCTAAAATTAGAATAAACCCGATCCATTGTAGTCTGTGCTCATAAGATTTATTTGAAATTGTTGCAACAACTCGTTCAACTGTTAAAAATATTGTTGAAGTCTCAACCATAAATTGAGTATATTTATAAGGTTTTCGAAATAGGCATCGATTTTCTGTTGGTAGAATTTGACATGCTGATGCCCAGGCACTAAAGTAGAAGTAAAGATCCGTAAAGTGGAGTATTGATCTGTAAAAAAATCGTGTGAGTTAAAAATATAAAATTCAGTTGTTTTTTTCATGTACCTACTGACACAATGAATAATAACAGCTACAGTATGAGACATAAAAACTGATTTTGTGTTAAAATGCAATCTTGAACTTTTCCAAATGCGATAAACACAATAAAGTGCGCAAGGTGTACATAAAATTGAGGATAATAGAGAATAAATTAGTGAGAATCGTAGATACCAGGAATTTGCAACTCCGGCCATTATTTCACAATCCGCTGACATACCTAAAAGAAAAATTGAATATATGAATTTGAGCTATACTTTTTGTTTGATAATCAGTGCTTCTTAAATAATGAGCAAAAATCAAGTCATGCGAAGTTAATTATACATTATCATAAGGTGGGTTTTCTTTCTAGAAAAGTTTTTTTCTTCTGAACGTCAATGTTGTTTTGTTTGTTTTTTTCATTTTGTCATGTATCATTCATTGTTTTACCGGAGTTCAGTTTTTCTCAATGTTTTTCTCATTTTTTCTTTGTTCAACGTCGAAAAAAACTCGATACGCAGGTGCTAATTAGGTAGCAGTTTTTTCTTATTCAATGTATAGATTTTTCTATTTTCGAAACTTTTATTATGTTAGCCAAAATAATCGAAGTAACTTCAACGTCATCGTTGATTTTTTCAATATTCCTGATCTTGGTCTCGCTCAAAATTCGACCAGATTATCTAATTCGTTATCAATATGTTTTTAGGCTTATCGGGTTAAATGGAATTCTTTATAGTTCTTGTAATATTTATTTGACAGCTATTTGGTTTTCAGAAGATTCAAGAATAGTTCTTTATTCCACAGAATGTTCTGGTTTTTTCTCGAAAATTGTTATGATGATTTTTTCAATCTCAATAATCCAATCAATGTGGCTCATAGTTTTTTCATTCATATTTCAATGTTTGCATATTAGTAATAATGAGATTTTTCGGAAATTTCCGAAATATAAAGCGATCGCTGCAATTCTCAATATAATAATTCTTCTTGATTATATTCTTTCAATTTTTTATTGTTTTTTATTATCGAAAAAAGATGATATATTTCCATTCGAAGACAAAACTATGTTAGGTATTTCTGGAAAATTCGTGAAAGATGATAAACTTTTTATTGGATGCGCTTTGAATATTTTGATAGTTTCTGCAATTTTGATGATTATTTCAATAATTTGTTCATTTAAAATCAAAGAAACTATTCAAAATGATTTATCAAATCGTTTAGAATATCCTGCAATTCATAACTTATTAATCTGTCAATGTATTTCACCAATAATTTGCATAATTATCCCATCTACATTGATTTGTTTATTAGGTTTGACTGGAATTGGATTGCATTCTATAATAACTGATATATTTTCAATACTTTTATCAATGCATCCAATGATTAATTCAACAATTTTGATAGTTCGAGTTAAAGAGTTTCGTGCTTGCATTTACATGAAAAAAGGGACACGAACAAAAGTAACTGTAATCGGATTATGACCTTGATATTTTTATGACAATTTCTTTTTTTATACTATCATTTGAACATTTTCTGACATTGATATACATTTTGTCAAAATAAAGTCTTCACTCTCCGATTCCGATGGATTTCATGTAAGTTTTTCAAATTGTTGTTATTTATTTATACATGTTTTATAGATCCTCAATTCAAAATGGGATGAGGTTCAATTTGTTTTCACAGCTATTATTTGGCTTTTGGTTACATTCATCTCAAAAATCTTGATTGCAAAGTTAAGATCTGAAAGGATTGCTGAATCTGCTTGTCAGATTTTGATTGGAATTGGCTTTGCCATAATTTTCTGGATTATCGGACTTCCACCCGAATTCTACAGATTTGATGCTCATATTTTCTTTGCATTCCTTCTACCACCAATCATTTTCGATGCTGGATTATTTATGCCAAATTTGCAATTTTTCGAAAACTTTGATTCAATCATGGTTTTTGCTGTTATGGGAACTGTCTTCAATACATTGGCTATTGGAATTAGTTTGTCTATGTTAAATATGTTCGGGATGTTTGGATCTATTATGAGTTCGTCGGATATTATGATGTTTGCTTCGCTAATTTCAGCTGTCGATCCGGTTGCTGTGATCGCTGTTTTTGAAGAAATCGGAGTTAATAAATCATTATTTGTCAATGTTTTTGGTGAAGCACTTTTCAATGATGCGATTTCTGTGGTCCTTTTTGGAATATTCAAGTCATTTGCTTTGGCTGCTGATAAAGTTCGATCAATAGATTATTTCTACGGATTTCTTGGATTTTTCTTAGTTTCATTTGGTGGAGCAATTATTGGAATAGTATTTGCATCACTCTCTGTGATTATTGCAAAGTTCTCAAAAGACTTGATAATTGTTTCAGGAATAGTTTTGTGCGTTTCATATCTTGGATATATTGTTTCAGAAATCTGCTCATTTTCATCAATCATTGGGTGAGATCGAAACTGAGCTCTATGATAAAATTCTATATTTTTCAGAATTGCTGTGACTGGCATGATTCTACAGTATTATTTGAAATCAATTTTGACTGAGAGAAATTTGTTGGCTCTTGAAACTATGACAAGAAATTTGGCGCTTTCATCGGAGTCATTAACATTTATGTAAGAGTTACCAAATATAAACCTGCATAAATTCCTCAATTTTACAGTCTTCTCGGTCTTGCTACAATTTCAATCCCTCAATCATGGAACACATTATTTGTGATCTTCACTATAATATTTTGTTTGCTTTTCCGAGTCGTGGCGATTTTTGGTTTATCCCGTCTAATACCGCATAAACACATTCTTATCGTAAGTAATTCTCTTGTTTTTATTTCTTTCCAAAAATTAATTCTAAGAATATTTTCAGAATGAACAAATTATTATCAGCTTTAGTGGATTACGTGGTGCTATTGCATTCGGTGTTGTTTTGACAATCCCGGAACAAGTGGCTGCAAAAAATGTTTTTGTCACAACAACTCTTGCCGTCATTTTTTTCAGTGTTATTGTTCAAGGATGTTTAATCAGACCGATGTTAAAAATGATGAGAATTAAACTGGATTCAGATTGTGAGAAAGAAAATGAAGGGTTTGAAATTGTATCTGGACATGTTATGAGTTTCGTTGAAGTTGTTGCTGACAGAAGAGGTATTAATCGAATGAAGCAAAATTTTAAAGATTTTAATAATAAGTTTTTAATGCCATATTTGAAATAAATGTTGAGTTATTCTATTTACTGGTTTGATAATAATGTGCCTGATATTTCATTTTTCCTAAACCATAATTACTAGTTTTGATATAAAGTATACCGGCAATTACTGAATGGGAACTTCTTAAAGGGAACGGTTCCCATTCTTATGGGAACTAAAAATGGGAACATATTTGCATTATATTTTCTATCTTAATGGGAACTAAAAATTGTACTATTATTTGGCTTAATGGGAACACTAATATGTCATGCTTTATGGGAACCAAATAATAATAGATGGGAGCTTTTTTCGAATGTAGATGGGAGCTTTTTTCGAAAAATTCTTTTTTATTTTTTTCCAATATTAATTAAATTGAGGTACGATTTTTTAATGAATTCTGAAAGTTGAAATTAATTCAGATAGTTTTAATTCACACACTTTTCAAATATTTTCAAAACATTTGTTCTACAAAATTTCAAAACACATTTTTCAAATGTATGTGCCAAAAATCTCGACCAGACAATTACAATATCCAAATTTGAAATGAACAACTCAATGCAAAGCTTTAGTTCTGTTAAAAATCGGACCAATTCTTAGAAATTCGAAGTACATCGAAAATTTTGAACAGATTTTTGACACCCGTCAAAAATTTTCGCACCTTGGTGCTAAAAAACCGCGTCAAACGAGAAAGAGTGCACGAATTTTGAAGAGACCGAGATGCATGTTTTGGGAAATCTAGTACTTGTCAGAAATAATCCAGGGTAAACATGTGGATTCATCTATTTGAAATATTATTTTCAGGTGAATCTGTAGATAGAGCCAGAAAATGCTAAATTTATCAACTATTGTGGGCTAACCTGGGGGCTAACAGCTCCTATCGAGTACATTTAATACAAAAAATAATAAAATAAGTTTTTTTTTTCGAAAAATTGATCGATGACGTCATCAATGGCAAAATTAGGAAGCCCTGATTTAGCCACCGGTCATTTTTTGATCGAAAAACTTGAAATTTTGAATGAATTCAATTGAAATTTCCCATGAATTTAATTGTAAGTCAATGTTCTGTGGACAATAATCACAGAAAAAAGTGAAACTGAAATAAATGAGAAGACTGTTACGCCTGGGGGCTAACAGCCCCTAGTCATATTAAAAAATCGTACCTCTAATTAATATTGGAAAAAAATCAAAAAGATTTTTTCGAAAAAAATTCCCATCTTCTCAATTATTATTTGGTTCCCATAAAGCATGACATATTAGTGTTCCCATTAAGCCAAATAACAGTACAATTTTTGGTTCCCATTAAGACAGATAATATAATGCAAATATGTTCCCATAAAAAAGGGAACGGTTCCCATTTTTGTTCCCATAAAAATGGGAACTGTTCCCTTTAAGAAGTTCCCATTCAGTAATTGCCAGTATACCTTGCGGATTTGTTTTTAAACATCTGCACATTATTGATAAGAGAAACAAAACTTTTGAAAAAAGAAACAGCTGTAAAACATCTTCCCTGCTTTATTGTTGTACTTTGTCACAAATTGAAAATAATAAAAACATCTCAAATTAATTAATTAAAGTTGAGGAAGTTGAAAGAAAATGTAGGGAAGAATTTATCTGCAAAACGTATTTTTGTATTTTTTGAAATTTCCAATGTGAAATTTGAAATTCTTACATTGCTCAGATATATTGAGGATAGGAATATTGCGGTTAGATAAAGTTGCATCGGGATAAGTTGTAGGAAGATTCTGAAAACGTTTTTATCTTTTACAAACGTTTTTCTTACATTAGAACTAGATGTTACCTTTTCAAAAAATTTGGTGGTAATTTCATCGGGCAAAAATTGAATTGTGAGAAGATATGTGACTGAAAAAAGTGGTTTATTGTTTGAAACAAGAAAAAATTAATTTTCGAGAAGGTTAACATTTTAATGGGTTGTTTAAAATCCAGAGAAATTTTATTTTTATTTTTTTCGCTGACCTACTAGTATAATATATTGATAAATAATCTCATCGGTAAGAATGGCAATTGTAGAGTAAATGACTGAAAAAATATGACATAATCATTTTTTTAAAGTAAACTTACTTTTAAAACATTTTGATTTTGATATTGTTAGGTTGCATAAAATTGAAAAATAATGTTTTCCATATTGATTAGTGAGAGTTATGTTCTGTAAAAATTGTTTTATTTCCTTCTTTCCTCATGATTTTAGAACTAACCAGTTTTCAAAGTAGAGACAATAAAGCTCTTCCAGTTATTATGGTTTCCTCTTTATCACACTTATCAATAATTGTTGACCAATTGTCCAAATCTTCAAATGTTTCCAAATTACCCAGAATAAAATTGAAATTGCTACTTTTCGAAAGTGCAACATTGATTCTTCGAGGATTCATAATAAATGGTGATTTGTGTGAAGGAAGAGTTCGAGTTGTACAAATAATACAAATTGGCCATGTCTTTCCTTGAGCCGCATCAACACTTCCAACAAATATTTCAGTTTTCTTACTCCATTCTTCAAATGTCGAACTTTGTCCTCGATAAAAACATAGAATCCCAATATCCTTGGGTTCGACATATTTCAATAAATGTTCAGCCAATGCAATTGCAATATTTCTCTCGGATTCATTTTCGGCACTTGTTCCACTTTGTGATTGTTCCGATTCTGTATCGATGAAAATCAACGGATATTGTTTTTGATCGAATAATGGGCTCTGTTGCAACATTTGATTAGTTCTTTGTACATAATCATCACAACAATAAATACTTTGAAGTGTTGAAAAGTAGAACATTGTTCCAAGAAGTTGTGTGATTTCTTCACGACATTTGAATACGGTGTCAAAATGTATTATGGGAAGTGATTCCGAATGAATCATATGTTCCAATGGTGATCCAAGAGCAGCTTCGCTTAAAACTGGAACATAAGGTAAATCATTGAATGGAGCAAGTTGTCGATAATCACCAACAAAAGAATAGCGAGCATTTGGAAATGTTGAAAGAATTTGTAGAAATTCGGAACGTGGAACCATTGAAAATTCATCAATTTGAATTGTTGCAACTCTATTCAATGAATGTTTCCAGTTTGTTGAAAAATATTGCAAAATTGTGTCAATTGTTCCAAGAATAATTTTCGGTTTCTGGTGCTCTTCGAAAAACCTAACCAAATGAGATGAGTTAAATTCGGTTTGATATGGAACGATATAACTCGGGTATGATTTGAAAAGTAGCGAGTCAATTTCAATCAGATGAAAAAATCCAATTTTTGAACATACATTTTTGAAAAAAATCATTCACGAAAATTTTCTGTTTTTATGTTACATTGCGACTGAATGTATGTTTAAAACTTGATTTTTTCCAGATTCATTCCGAATCAATTCCCCTGATTTTCATTGATGACAAGTTCCAACACAAGTTCATTTCAATATATTCATTGAGCAATAAAAAAATAAAATACAAACATTAACTTTCGAGCAAATTGAAATGTAAAAAAAAATTTCGACGATTTTTTGTCTACATTTGTTTGAATGAGGAAATGTAGACAAAAATCTCGCTGAAATATCGTTTACAATAGATAGAAAGTCACAACAACCTACAAAAATCCAACAATGTCCGTTATCAAAAATGTAAAGAAAAAATCGACAAAATATTCTTTACATTTCATATCTCAAAATGTAAAGGATTTTTTGCTATAATTTTTGTCTACATTTTTTGAATTTTGTGAGAATGGTCTTTTTATCGAAACTTTTCGATGTTTCGGAGATTTTTTGTTTACATTTTGATTTTGAAACTAATTTTGTAAAAATTTTGTCGATAAAAAGACCATTCTCACAAAATTCAAAAAATGTAGACAAAAATTATAGCAAAAAATCCTTTACATTTTGAGATTTGAAATGTAAAGAATATTTTGTCGATTTTTTCTTTACATTTTTGATAACAGACTTTGACGGACTGAAGTCGGCAGTTTGATCAGTTATTGTGGTTCTTTCCGTTGATTTTTTAAATGGTCCTTGAAATTTCGATAAATCATATTGGCAAGCACCTTCTGTAGCCATAATCCATGAATTCGTCTATAAATAGGATAAATTTTACTTAAGTTTATGAAAAATCAATAAACTACTAACCAATGTTCTCGAGCAGCCGAATTTTGCTTCAAGTGAATTATTCACTTCACTTTTTATAGATGTCGAATTGTCGGACTTTGATGGTCTGAAAACATGATTTTAACATTTTTACATAATGAAACGTCTGCTTACCCATGACAATGACCCTCCAAACTATCAAAATCGTATAGCAATTGTTTTGTTAGCGATCAATAAATAATGGAAAACGAGAAGCTCTCAAAAAAAAAGAAAAATAAAATAAAATGCACTCTTCCAAGAGAAGTACACAACACGCCCATCGCGACGAGACACACATTTGTCATCATGTCCCTTGAATCGTGTTTTTTTCTTTTTTTTTTTCCTTTTTTTCCGTTTTCCGATTTCCACAACGAGTTTTAAGTAATGATTAAAAAATCACGAGTAAAAAAATCACGATTCAAATGTTATTATGATTTGCATAAGTTGTTCACTGATTGTGAAACAAAATTAAAGTTTCTTTGAAAAGTGATGAAAAAATATTTCTTTGTTTATTTTCTTTCATAATAGATGCTGTATTTTGAGAATTTTCTAATCAATATATTTTGTCAGAATCTCGGAAAAGACACCATGGAAATGAATATTGCATTATCATAGAGAAATGACATTTTGTTGCTGTAACTAGAAATGTAAAGAAAAAAAATTTGCGAATTTTTGTTTACATTTTCAAAAGATAGAATTGTATCAATAAAATGTTCCTATTGCTTGTCTACTTTTTTTAATTTCAAAAGTTAACTTGTAAAAAACATCATATCGGAAATTTCTTCACATTTTTTCGAAAATCAAAAATGTAAACAAAAATTTCACGAAAAACAGTTTACATTTTTTCAACAGTGGAAATGTAAAGAAAATTTTCGCAAAATTTTCTTTTACATTTTTGATAGAAAATGTATATGACTTTTTAGGTAAAATAGAGTTTACATTTTTCTATAGAGATGTGGAAATCGGAACGGAGAATTGGAAAGTTGAAAAAAAAATGTCGATTGGAATGGGAAAAAGGGAATAAACAAGGAAAGAACATACACACCCATGGAAATGTACAGTGAAATTCAAATACATCGATTTATCATGATTTTTCATGACATTTTGAGAGCATCGAATAAAAAGTAATTGTTTCGAACCAAAAAACACAGAATGTGCTTATACTGCACACATTTGTGTGGGAAAATTGTGGATTCTTTCATGAAAAAACATTGACTCGCTACTATTCAAATCATACCCGAGTTATATTGACAGATTTTGATAAATTCGAATTTGTTGGTGTTATGATATTTTTCGATTTCAAATAAGCCACAACTTGTTGAAAATGAGAATAAATAGCGATTTGAATACCTTTCTGATGGGATTCGAAGACTTCTATGCATTTGTTTCTCAAAACAGTAGGATAATCAAAATGTGAAGTTTTCTCCGATTGTAACATAACATTGTCACTTACAAGTCGAACTATATCATCTTGGAAAATATTTTCGATTTTGGAGACTTTATCTGCCAAATCAAGAACACTGGAGTTTGTCGAAGCCATAATGATATGATATCTATCTGGTTGAAAGTGAGACAAAATTCCAGCTGCTCTTGCAATCGTTGTTGATTTTCCACTTCCGAATGAACTTGAAGCAATAAATGCGGGCAAACTTGGATCGCAAATAGCTTTTACATATTCATATTGTGATGGCAACATGTTTTGAGGAATCATGTTGTTGACCAGAGGATTGTCGGTGATGAATTTTGGAATTATTGAATTTCCGAAAACCGATTGAATAATTAGATCAGCGTTTGAGAAGACTGGAATTTTTGTCATTTTCAAGCGGCTAAATTGTGTGCCGGCACAAAATTTTGCTCTGACAAATATGGTTGTTTCACCATCGGCAAGTAATTCGGCAATTATTTCCATTGCTTCAGCTTGAATCAAAACTTCGAGATCGTTAGTTTTTGTGACTGAAATTATTTTGGCAATAAATTCCTCGTTTTGTGAACCAAGACTCGCATTTATGAAAGCTTTTGGAATGTTCCATTTTTCGAAAATATTCGAACCACGAAGTTTGAAATTGAAATAAACTTTTTCATTCTCAATAAACCAAAGATCAATTGTTGTGCAATAATCATCGAGATCCATTTTTGATTTCCGAAAAACATCAACTCCATTTGTTGCAAATTCAGTGATAGCCATCAAATTCCCATATGCATTGTTTTTGGGATAAAAAGCGAACACTTGTTTGAAACTTTCGAATTTTTCATAGATACCATGTGGTGCTGTTTGAGACCTCAAAACGAGCCATGGAATCTTATCAATAGGTATAATATCTTGACATTTCATCATAATCTCTTTTCTTTTTTTCAATGAAATTAATGATTTCAAGAATATGCCGGGGTGGTAATTTGGTGTGAATAGTTTAGCAACAAGAAGAGTATTCAAACATGTTCCCAATGGTGCATCCAATCGTTTCAAATACAGTTCTTTTTGAAGCTTGTCCCCAACACAATAAAAGTTACCATCAGAACTTGTACGATATGGAACTATCACAATATTATCTCTGATTGTTGGAGTAACTTCGAAGAATTCGAAAACTTTCCAATAATATTGTTTGCTGCTCTCTGGAGTTTGCATATCAGCCAACTCAATCTGTGAACGTTGTTCTCTTCTAAATCTCTTGTTCGGCACCATTTTCGTGACACAAATAACTGAACCACGATGATATTTCTGAATGTCGATTTTGCCCTCATTCAAAGTGTCTCTTGCAGATGGTGTGAGACGAATAAATCTGAGATCAAATCGATCATTTGCAACAACTTCGTTGAAAATTGGAGTCAGAACTATGGTTGTTCCATTTGTTTTGACAACCGAATAAAGCGCATAAGGAATATGTGGAACTTTCATTGAAGTTATATTTGTTGAGACCGATTTGTTTGAAATTTGCCGAATTTCATTTCCTGAATTCCAAATTATTGATGCTTTTCGGAATTCTTGAATTTGTTCCAACTTGGAGTCAAATATATCTGTAGAGCATCTGTTTCGCCCGATATAATATTGAGACCATGGGTGTTTTTCCATTTTTGACTGAAAATGAATTTAGTTTTGAAAACGAAAAAAGAAAAGTAACAGAAAATAAACAAAAGTAAAGTGTCATATGATGAATGAAATTAGTAATGCACAAAAGGTAACAACGAAATATATAAAATTATAATCCTAGTAATTAAAAATTATTGGAGGTGTGCAATAACTTATACTTATTATATATATTTATAGAATTTTTATTTAGTTTTCTGATTTTCACACGAACATTTGTTTGCGGTCTGTTTGGAAAAAAATGAGACAAAAAACAAAAAAGACAGAAAAGGTGCCGACGAAACATCTGTTACCGAAAATTGAATAGCATGAAAAATAGAAAAACATTTTTTGGATATACTTTTTTAGGCAAAAGTTTTGTGATGAAAACTAATGAACATTTCGTTTTGTAGGGAAAACAATTTTTCGTGAATATTTGGAAAATGACAAGAGTTTTCTCATATCAATTTAAAAAAAACAATTATTGGCTATCGTTGTTTCTTATGATGACTCAGTGAGAGTTTTATCGATTTTAAAGTTAACTGGGCAGATAATGTGATAGAGACGATTCTGACGATGTTTGAACTTTGAAGGAATCGTTTAATGTTTTCAAAGTTTTGAGCCGTTTTAATGGAGTGTGCACCTTTGAAAATCAGCCGTAAATTTACCTGTAAATTTTGAGAAAATAGTAGTTTACTGTAATTCTTGTTGATTTCTCAATATCATTTTGAACTTGTAAATCGAATTTATTTACCCAAACAATAAAACATTAATAGAATTTTAAAACAATTTAAATGAAGTTATTCTTCCCCGTTTTCGTCCACATTTTCTGGTTCGTCTTCAACAATTTGTTCTTCATCGATGTATGCATCGTCATAACCTTGTGGGTCGTTATCGATAGGGTTTTCTAAAAGAAGAAATTTGTTTTTCTTGTTACAAAATTTGTTACAAAACAAACCTGATTTGAGAATTGCATTGAATTCGTAGGATTTGACTAGGGTTCCAGCATCTAGACAGGTCATTATGATATCACTCCATAAGTTTGATTGCGTGAAAGATTGTTTGTTACCTAATATGAAGTTTAGATGTTTACTTCTAGACAACGCAACATTGATACGACGAGCATTCGAAACAAATTGGTCGTCTGTTATTAGTGATGTTCGGGTTGTACAGATGATACAAACTGGCCATTCTCGACCTTGTCCTGAATCAACACAACCAACATGTATTCCGAAATCTTCACTCAAATTCTGTAATTCCATCATTTGAGCACGATAAAAACATAAGATCGCTATATCGTCAGTTGAAATGAATTCAACCAAATGTTCAACCAAATTTTTTACAATCGTAGCTTCTTGATGATTTCTCAACGATTGCCCTCTAATTCTAGCTTTTGATCGGATTGTATCAATAAAAATCATTGGGAAATTATTAGAGCGTTGAAGTCGCCAAGCTTCACATGTTGCTAGTTTTTCTTCGGTGTGACATGGTCTGTATAAGCTTTTCAAAGATGAATCATAGAACAGTTTTCCAAGTTGTTGTGTTATTTCTGGCCGAAATCTAAAAACTCCGTTGAAATAAACAGACGGAAGTAGATGTTGAGTAACACAATCTCGAAGTGTTTCTCCAATCGCAGTATCAATCAAAAGTTTGGATGCATCCATTTCAAAATACGGTGAAAGCTGTCGATAATCTCCAACTAATGAATATTTCGAGTTTGGAAATAGTGAGACAACTTGTAAAAGAGTTTCTCTTGGTACTGTAGATGCTTCATCGATTTGAATCGTTGAAATCATATTTATAAAAGGTCTCCAAGACATTGAAAAAGAATTAATAATTGTTTGAATTGTCCCAACAATAATTTGTGGTTTTCTAGTTTCCATGAAATAATTGAGAAGTTCTCCATCGTTACAATTTTTGGCTTGAATGAATAATCTTCTCAATCTCTCAGATGTTAGTGATCCTCCGAATGTTGATTGTGTTTTTTTGATATAATATAACATTTGTTTGAGAAGTCCTTCAGGAATTGTATACGAATGACTATCTGAAGCAGCATCTTCTCTCAGAATGATATGTTCTATATGTTCAAACAATACTGTTGGATAATCGAATCTAGTCAACAAAGTGGATGGTATTTGTAACATATTTGCTGGTGAAATAATTCGAACAATTCGAATTTTTGGATCAAGTTGAACAAGTTTTTCAATAATTGAAACAGCAGCACTGTTTGTTACGGCTGTCAGCATTTGTATTTGTTCGGGAATCTTTTTGATAGCATATAAAGCAGCAGCTGCGATTGCTGCAGTTTTTCCACAACCAAATGAACTTGATCCAATCAATGCTGGCACTTTCTCATGAGCAATTAATTGAGCATAACGAGTTTGCGTAGCAAGAAGTTGTAAACCGCCAATTTCAATTGAAGGAATTTTGGGAATATTTGGTATTACTAGGGATCGGCCGCCATAAATTGCTTGGATAAACTTATCAGCATTTGTACCTTCTTTGATATCCCAATCGATTTCATATTTTTTAACTTCTCGTCGTTGTTTTACAGATATTTCACATCTTTTCAAATCACGCAAAATATATTCATCAAAGAAATGTGATGGAGCTCTTGCTTTCACTCTCAAATCCATTTTATCTTTATGTGCACCCAAAACATCAGCCACAAAAGGTAGACAAACTGGAGAAGTTATTTGAACTGACACGGCTCGATTCCATTTCATTGCTGGCGGTGTGAAACTTGCTCCAATAAGTTTGAATGTGAAAAATACAAATGGCTCAACGCGTTTGTAATTCTCAATTCTGGTTGTATATCGATTATCATCAATTTTTGAATCGTGTATTGCTCTCAGACCATTTGAACCATGTTTAACAACAATTTTTAATGCTTCATAAGCGCCAGCTCGATTTCGAATTGCGAATGCTTTTTGATAATCTTTGAAAAGTTTTTGAACATATTCGGGAGCAGTTGTGGAGTCCATTACTACTGGTAGATACGTGTTGGTAGTTCTCAGTTTTGGTGAGATTTTTGCAACAGTTAGCCAATGTTCTTGTTCCAATGATGATATAAATTGTCCAGGTTTGATAATAGGCATAAAAACAGTAGTCATAAGAATCTACTCGAACACCGGGTTGAATTTTATCATTAATTTCGAATACATTTCCCATATTTGATCCAACACACATCAATATTTTTTCATCTGGTTTTCCCCGTTTTTGTTTTCGTTTTCCTTTTATAATATCTTTTTTAATAACTTCGATGTAGGGTGTTGTAATGACTTTTTCGATAATATCATTTCCCATTGGAAAAAACTCACACACTTCCCAGAAGTTTTTTCCATGCACAGTTAGCACATCTTTCAGTTCGATTCTGTCAATTCTTCTGATATTTTGTCTTGTTTGGTTCTGCTGAAGTTTGGTAATACATAAAACATCTCCAATCGGATGATCATCTAAATTGACTTTTCCTTCATTCAGCGTGTCTCGAGCATTTTTATTCAATATAACTATTTTCAAATCCAGTCTGTCGTGTGCTGCAACTTCGTTGAAAACCGGTGTCAAAATCAATGAGATTCGGGATTTATATGCAACTGAATAATAGGCAAATGGTCCCTGTGGAAATAGATCCGATGTCAGAAGTTGTGCTCTTTCATTTTGTGACGAATTTGTAGTTCGAGGTGCATTCAGCCATAGTTGTTCAGAAGCGTTTCGAAAACGTTGAATTTGTTCAAGACTGCATCTCGACAACAATTGTTTATATCCAACTGGTTCTTTTTTACTTCTTTCGGAACTATAATATTGATTCCAAGGGTGACCAGATCCACTGATATTCAAATTTTGCATGAGTTGTGAAACATCAGTCATCTGAAAATTATTTGATTAAAAAAAATGAAAATTTTCACAGTGTTTGCTTACTTTGAATGTTTTTCTTTATCGAAGCAATTGACTGATTGTTCAGGTTGCCTTACCCTTTTGAATATCTGACATTTAGAATTTTGTTTGTTTGTGTGTTTTTATCGAGAGAAAAAAGAGTGCAAGAGAACGAGGGTAAAAGAGAGGGATGAGAGAGAAAAAGTTCATTTTTTGGTTGAACTATTTGAAAAAAAGTGTTTATGTGAAATAGAAATTGCATGGATATGACTTTTGAAAAGATAAACAAAAAATCAGACAAAATTTCATGCTCCATTTTTTCTAAAAGCCTATTTTTTTATCTCGACAAAATGGTGAAGCTCTAAAAAATAGGGGAATGTTATCAGTAGGAGAAATTCACTCATCAAAAGTTGAACGTAATAAATAACGGAATAGTTTTGTTGGTTGATAAAATTGAGCACAGTTCGGTAAAAAAATGAATAAATAAATAAAAATCAATGTGACGAAAAACAAAAAAGGACGCCATTATTATGGTTGGGAGAAGTGGGAAAAGGAGAAGGAATTATGGGAAACCTTTTTTGGGTAAGATGTTGTATCTCATTATTTATTATTGAAAACGAGAGAGGCGATGGAAAAGGAATAAAAAACAATGTTGTTTTATAGTGCGAAGTCATTTTTTAACCTGCTTGAAATAATTTTAAAAAATAATACTTTATTTACGAGAAAGCAAAGTTCATAACCAGCAATTAATTCATGAATTGATATTCGTCGTCAGAGTCAGTGCTTGAATTTTCTGTAAAAATTAACAATATAAATGAATTTGCTTCCAAATTAACTAACACATACCCGGATCAAGGATATTTTCAAAGTCATCTGATTCCACCAAAGTCTTATTCTCCAAGCTTGTTGTGATAATATCTTTCCAAAAATGAGCACCAGATTTAGTTTTACTGTGTCCCAAAATGAAGGTGAGTATTTTGCTTCTTGAAAGTACAAAATTAATGCGACGAGCATCCACCATAAAAGAAGACGTGTCGTAGTTTAATGTTCGTGTTGTACAAATTATACAAACTGGCCATTCTCTACCTGTAACCAAAATAAATTTAATGTGAATTCCGCTCATTTATTATGATTACCTTGTACAGAATCCACACTTCCTACATAAACTCCACTTTTCGCACAACGCAACTCGTTTATTTGAGCTCGATGAAAACATAAAATTGCAATATCTTCTTTATCAATATATTTCAATAGATGCTTAGCTAAACGCACTGCTGTTTTTGTTTCTCCAGTATTTGTTAATAATGTTCCTCGTTTTGAATGTTTTGATCTATCAGTGCTGATGAAAATAATTGGAGATTTATTTGAAGTTTGAAGATTGGGTGATGGACTATTTTGCAATTCTGTTTCTGTACCGTCTCTGATGTGGAAACTCTCCAATGTCGAATCATAGAATATTTTTCCAAGTTTTTGTACGATTTTTCGCCTACGTCTAAAAACTTCATTGAAATGCACAGATGGAAATCGATTTTTACTAAGACAATCTCGAAGTGTTTCTCCAATCGCAGTATCAATTATTAGTTTGGATGCGTCACTTTCATAATAAATATGAGGTGGTCGGTAATCTCTAACCAATGAATATTTTGAATTTGGGAAAAGTGTTGTAATTTTAAGAAGTGTTTCTCTTGGTAAACCGGAAGCCTCATCAATTTGAATTGTATTCACTCGATTAACCCAAGATTTCCATGATTTTGAGAAAAAATAGAGAATAGATGCAACAGTTCCCACAATAATTGTTGGTTTCTCATGATCCATAAAGAAATTCAATATATCTTCATCATTATATCCATTAGCATTTTGGAACATGTTTCTCATTCTAACCGTTCTGAAAGAGTTTGTATAAAGAATATTGTGTTTTTTCAAATAGGCCAGCATTTGATTCAAGAGATTTTCTGCAATGTCACATCGTGGATTCATCACACATTCTTTCAATAATTCAGCAAGTACAGTAGGATAATCAAAATCTGTCAATTGAGTTGATGGAAGAACTGTCGTGTTGTGAGTGGAAATAATTCGAACAATTTTGATATTTGGTTTCAATTGAATTATCTTCTCGATTAAAGCAACAACAGCACTGTTAGTAACAGCTGTAACCATTTGGAGTGATTTTGGATTGACATGAAGTGAATGAATTGCGGCTGATGCAATTGCTGCAGTTTTTCCACATCCAAATGAACTCGATCCGATCAAGGCACTCAATTTCTCATCAGCCACCATTTTTGCATATTTTGTTTGAGTTTCAAGAAGTTTAAATGTTCCAATACTAATATTACTTTCAATGGCAAAATCAATAAATGGGATTGGATTTCCGCCATATAACGCTTGAATAAGTTTATCAGCATTCGAATTTTCATCGATTTCATAATTTATTGGACATGATTTATATTCTTTGCATTGTTTCACTTCAACAGTTCGATTTTCTAATCTTTTGAACATGTCCCAATCGAACGATTCCAATGCGCATCTTGCTTGAACCAATAAGTTTTCTCTGTTTTTCTGTGCGCTAAGAACATCCGCATAGAAAAAATCAGTTTCGGTGCTGATTTTAACCATTACTGCACGATTCCATTTTTTTGCTGTAGGTGGGTCATTTAGATCATAAATTGTGAAGCTGAAATATGCATATGGAATTTCAGCGGTATATTCTTGAAGTTTTGTTTTATATCGATGTGAATCGATATTTTGATTTTTAATTGCCAATAATCCGTTTGATCCAAATCCAATTGTAACTTCTAATATTCCATATGCTTTTTCTCGATTATATTTTGCAAATGCATTTTGATAATTTTCGAATATTTCTTTCACCTCTGAACATGCTTCTTTAGCAGAAATTACGAATGGTGCATAAGTATTTGTAGTTATCAATCTTGGCGACATTTTCGCTACAGTAATTCTGTTGTCTTTGTTAAAATTTAGTAAAAATTGGCCAGGGGTTAGTATTGGAGAAACCACTTCAGCTGATAGAAGTTGATTGATATAAGCACCAGGCAATATATCTTTGTTCATTTCAATAACTGTTGAAAACGATGAAGAAACACAGAGAAAATTTCCTTTCGAAGTACGATATGGAGACAAAGATCTCAACCAAGCTGATATCACGAAGAGTTTCGCAATATTCTGCAACTTCCCAGAAGTGTTTTCCATTTGGTTTCATAACATTTTTTTCGGTGAATTTAAAAATAGTCGATCCTCTTCTCATTTGCTTCTGTTGTAGTTTAAAAACACACAAAATATCTCCGATATAATAATCTTCGATTTTAATTCTTCCTGGATTCAATAGATCAATAGCATGTTTGTTGAGATGAACTAAACGAAGATCGAGCCGATCATTAGCAACAACTTCGTTGAACAGTGGTGTCAAAATTATAACATTTCCTCGTTTTGAAATCACTGAATAAAAAAGCAAATGGTTTCTTCGGAATATAGTCCACTATTTTCGATGTTGTCTTATCAAAATCAGCACCATTCGTGAATCGTGGTTCGTTGACCCATACGTTCTTCGAAGTTATTCTGAATTTTTGAATATCTTGAAGATTGCACTTGAAAAATATTTTTTTTAGTCCTTTTTTGTTTGGTTTTCCAGAAGTACCCAATTCATAATATTGTTGCCACGGATGAACTGAATTATCTCGAATTCTCGCCGACTCTATTTCTTCTTTTACTTCTTCCATCTGAAAAGTACGATTATTTTTATTCTTGAAAATTGGTTCTTTTCTCTAACATACCTTTCCGTCATAAAGTTGTTTGAGTTGTAATTCGAAATGACCTTCATCAATTTCCTATTTTTTTGGCACAATTTTTCATTCACTTCAGACTTTCGATTTCTGAAATATCCTTTTCTTGATATTAGAATTTGTAAGGTTTTCAAACAAAATGATAAACAAAAAAGCAGATAGAATGTTTATCTAAAATCATCTCTAATGGAATGGAAAACTGATAACAGGAGAAAAAATTGATGAATAAAAAATGAAAAAATAAATAAATAAGTAAATTTTTGTTTTGTTGATAAATTTGAGCACAGTTCGGTAAAAAAATATGTAGATAAAAATCAATATGACAAAAAATAGGACGCCATTATTACTATGGTTGAGAGAAGTGGGGAAAGGGGAAGGAATTATGGGAAACCATTTTTGGGAAGGTTTTTTCTTATTATTTATTAGTGAAGGAAGAAGCTGGGTATCAGGAAAGGTAAAAAATAATGTTTTACGTTTCAAACATTTTTTTGAAACCTGCTCGAAATAATTTTTTGAAAACGATAATATTCAGAACTTTATGAATGAAACAATTTCTCGAAAAAACAAAAAATTAATTTATGAAATGATATTCGTCGTCAGAGTCGGTGCTTCTATTTTCTGTGAAAAAAACAATATAAATAATTTTGCTTCCAAATTAACACAAACCCGGATCGATGATATTTTCAAAGTCATCTGATTTCACCAAAGTGTTATTTTCTGAGCATGTTGAGATTATATTATTCCAGAATTGAGCGCCAGCCATACTTTTAGTATGTCCCAAAATGAAGTTGATGTGTTTACTTCTTGAAAGTGCTACATTTATACGACGAGCGTTTACCATGAAAGGTGACTTGTCGTAGTTTGATGTTCGTGTTGTACAAATTATGCAGACTGGCCATTCTCTACCTGTAATTAGAACACAATGAATATTGAATTTAGCTAACCTATTTTGATTACCTTGTCCAGAATCTACACTACCAACGTAGATTCCACTATCTGCACCAAAATCACGCAACTCGTTCATTTGAGCTCGATAGAAACATAAAATTGCAATATCTTCTTTTTTGATATATTTCAACAGATGATTCGCTAAACACTTTGCAGTCGACGCTTCTTCGATATTTTTCAATGATGTTCCTCGTTTTGAATGTTCCGATATGTCGGTGTTTATGAAAATCATTGGATATTCATTCGAAGTTTTGAGATTGAGAGCTGGACTATTTTGCAATTGCAATTCAGTGACTGCGTTGATGTGCAAGCTTTCCAATGTCGAATCATAGAAAAGATTTCCAAGTTGTTGTGTGATTTCTGGCCTACATCTAAAAACTCCGTTGAAATAAACAGACGGAAGTAGATTTTGAGTAACACAATCTCGAAGAGTTTCTCCGATCGCAGTATCAATCAGAAGTTGTGATGCGTCACCTTCATAATAGGGTTGAAGTTGCCGATAGTCTCCAACTAATGAATACTTTGATTTTGAAAAACATGTCGCAATTTGGAGAAGTGTTTCTCTCGGCAAAGTGGAAGCCTCATCAATTTGAATTGTACTCACATGATCAATCCAAGCGTTCCACGATTTTGAGAAGAAGTTCAGAATAGATGCCACAGTTCCCACAATAATTGTTGGTTTCTTATGTTCCATAAAGAATTTTAATAAATCTTCATCGCTATATTCATTAGCATTTTGAAACATGTTTTTCATTCTAACCGTTCTGAAAGAGGTTTCTTGAAGATAGGATCTCCTTTTCAAATAGGCTAGCATTTGAATCAAGAGATTTTCTGCAATGTAATTTGGTGGTGATAAACTATCCTCTCGCATTATATACTCTTTCAATAATTCAGCAAGTACAGTAGGATAATCAAAATCTGTCAATTGAGTTGATGGAAGAACTGTCGTGTTGTGAGCGGAAATAATTCGAACAATTTTGATATTTGGTTCCAATTGAATTATCTTCTCGATTAAAGCAACAACAGCACTGTTTGTAACAGCTGTAACCATTTGGAGTGATGTTGGATTGACATCAAGTGAATGAATTGCGGCTGATGCTATTGCTGCAGTTTTTCCACATCCAAATGAACTCGATCCGATCAATGCAATCAATTTCTCATCAGCCACCATTTCGGCATATTTCGTTTGAGTTTCAAGAAGTTTAAATGTTCCAATACTAATATTACTTTCAATGGCAAAATCAATAAATGGGATTGGATTTCCGCCATATAACGCTTGAATAAGTTTATCAGCATTCGAATTTTCATCGATTTCATAATTTATTGGACATGATTTATATTCTTTGCATTGTTTCACTTCAACAGTTCGATTTTCTAATCTTTTGAACATTGCCGAATCCAATGATTGCAATGCACATCTTGCTCGAACCATTAATGTGATTCCATTTTTCTGTGCGCTAAGAACATCCGCATAGAAAAAATCGGTTTCGGTGCTGATTTTAACCGAAGCTGCACGATTCCATTTTTTTGCTGCAGGTGGGCCATTTGAACCATAAATTGTGAAGTTGAAATATGCATACGGATTTCTGGAGGTATATTTTTCGAGTTTTGTTTTATAACGACGTGTATCAACAATTTGATTTTTAATTGCCAATAATCCATTTGATCCGAACCCAACTGCAACTTCTAATATCCCATATGCTTGTTCTCGATTATATTTTGCAAATGCATTTTGATAATTTTCAAATATTTCTTTCACCTCTGAACATGCTTCTTTAGCAGAAATTACGAATGGTGCATAAGTATTTGTAGTTATCAATCTTGGCGACATTTTCGCTACAGTAATTCTGTTGTCTTTGTTAAAATTTAGTAAAAATTGGCCAGGCTTTAGTATTGAAACAAACACTTCAGCTGATAGAAGTTGATTGATATAAGCACCAGGTAATATATTTTTGTTCATTTCAATAACTGTTGAAAACGATGAAGAAACACAAAGAAAATTTCCTTTCGAAGTACGATATGGAGACAAGATCTCAACTGAACTGATATCACGAAGAGTTTCGCAATATTCTGCAACTTCCCAGAAGTGTTTTCCATTTGGTTTCATAACATTTTTTTCGGTGAATTTAAAAATAGTCGATCCTCTTCTCATTTGCTTCTGTTGTAGTTTGAATACACACAAAATATCTCCGATATAATAATCTTCGATTTTAATTCTTCCTGGATTCAATAGATCAATAGCATGTCTGTTGAGATGAACTAAACGAAGATCGAGCCGATCATTAGCAACAACTTCGTTGAACAGTGGTGTCAAAATTATAACATTTCCTCGTTTCGAAATCACTGAATAAAAAGCAAATGGTTTCTTCGGAATATAGTCCACTATTTTCGATGTTGTCTTATCAAAATCAGCACCATTCGTGAATCGTGGTTCGTTGACCCATACGTTCTTCGAAGTTATTCTGAATTTTTGAATATCTTGAAGATTGCACTTGAAAAATATTTTTTTTAGTCCTTTTTTGTTTGGTTTTCCAGAAGTACCCAATTCATAATATTGTTGCCACGGATGAACTGAATTATCTTGAATTCTCGCCGACTCTATTTCTTCTTTTACTTCTTCCATCTGAAAAGTACGATTATTTTTATTCTTGAAAATGGATTCTTTTTGCTAACATACCTTTCCGTCATAAAGTTGTTTGAGTTGTAATTCGAAATGACCTTCATCAATTTCCTATTTTTTGGCACAATTTTTCATTCACCTCAGACTTTCGATTTCTGAAATATCCTTTTTTTGATATTAGAATTTGCAAGGTTTTCAAACAGAATAGCAGATAGAATTTTTTCTAAAATCATCTCTAATGGAACGGAAAACTGATAACAGGAGAAAAAATTGATGAATAAAAAATGAAAAAATAAATAAATAAGTAAATTTTTGTTTTGTTGATAAATTTGAGCACAGCTCGGTAAAAAAATATGTAGATAAAAATCAATATGACAAAAAATAGGACGCCATTATTACTATGGTTGAGAGAAGTGGGGAAAGGGGAAGGAATTATGGGAAACCATTTTTGGGAAGGTTTTTTCTTATTATTTATTAGTGAAGGAAGAAGCTGGGTATCAGGAAAGGTAAAAAAATAATGTTTTACGTTTCAAACATTTTTTTGAAACCTGCTCGAAATAATTTTTTGAAAACGATAATATTCAGAACTTTATGAATGAAACAATTTCTCGAAAAAACAAAAAAATTAATTTATGAAATGATATTCGTCGTCAGAGTCGGTGCTTCTATTTTCTGTGAAAAAAACAATATTAATAATTTTGCTTCCAAATTAACACAAACCCGGTTCGATGATATTCTCAAAGTCATCTGATTTCACCAAAGTGTTATTCTGTGAGCATGTTGAGATTATATTATTCCAGAATTGAGCGCCAGCCATACTTTTAGTATGTCCCAAAATGAAGTTGATGTGTTTACTTCTTGAAAGTGCTACATTTATACGACGAGCGTTTACCATGAAAGGTGATTTGTCGTAGTTTGATGTTCGTGTTGTACAAATAATGCAGACTGGCCATTCTCTACCTGTAATTAGAACACAATGAATTTTGAATTCAGCTAACCTATTTTGATTACCTTGTCCAGAATCTACACTACCAACGTAGATTCCACTATCTGCACCAAAATCACGCAACTCGTTCATTTGAGCTCGATAGAAACATAAAATTGCAATATCTTCTTTTTTGATATATTTCAACAGATGATTCGCTAAACACTTTGCAGTCGACGCTTCTTCGATATTTCTCAATGATGTTCCTCGTTTTGAATGTTCCGATATGTCGGTGTTTATGAAAATCATTGGATATTCATTCGAAGTTTTGAGATTGAGAGCTGGACTATTTTGCAATTGCAATTCAGTGACTGCGTTGATGTGCAAGCTTTCCAATGTCGAATCATAGAAAAGATTTCCAAGTTGTTGTGTTATTTCTGGCCGACATCTAAAAACTCCGTTGAAATAAACAGACGGAAGTAGATTTTGAGTAACACAATCTCGAAGAGTTTCTCCGATCGCAGTATCAATCAAAAGTTGTGAAGCGTCACCTTCATAATAGGGTTGAAGTTGTCGATAATCTCCAACTAATGAATATTTCGATTTTGGAAAACATGTTGCAATTTGGAGAAGTGTTTCTCTCGGCAAAGTGGAAGCCTCATCAATTTGAATTGTACTCACATGATCAATCCAAGCGTTCCACAATTTTGAAAAGAAGTTCAGAATAGATGCCACAGTTCCCACAATAATTGTTGGTTTCTTATGTTCCATAAAGAATTTTAATAAATCTTCATCGCTATATTCATTAGCATTTTGGAACATGTTTTTCATTCTAACCGTTCTGAAAGAGGTTTCTTGAAGATAGGATCTCCTTTTCAAATAGGCTAGCATTTGAATCAAGAGATTTTCTGCAATGTAATTTGGTGGTGATAAACTATCCTCTCGCATTATATATTCTTTCAATAATTCAGCAAGTACAGTAGGATAATCAAAGTCTGTCAATTGAGTTGATGGAAGAACTGTCGTGTTGTGAGCGGAAATAATTCGAACAATTTTGATATTTGGTTGCAATTGAATTATCTTCTCGATTAAAGCAACAACAGCACTGTTAGTAACAGCTGTAACCATTTGGAGTGATGTTGGATTGACATGAAGTGAATGAATTGCGGCTGATGCAATTGCAGCAGTTTTTCCACATCCAAATGAACTTGATCCGATCAATGCACTCAATTTCTCATCAGCCACCATTTTGGCATATTTTGTTTGAGTTTCAAGAAGATTAAATGTTCCAATACTAATATTACTTTCAACAGCAAAATCAATAAATGGGATTGGATTTCCGCCATATAACGCTTGAATAAGTTTATCAGCATTCGAATTTTCATCGATTTCATAATTTATTGGACATGATTTATATTCTTTGCTTTGTTTCACTTCAACAGTTCGATTTTCTAATCTTTTGAACATTGCCGAATCCAATGATTGCAATGCGCATCTTGCTCGAACCATTAATGTGATTCCATTTTTCTGTGCGCTAAGAACATCCGCATAGAAAAAATCGGTTTCGGTGCTGATTTTAACCGAAGCTGCACGATTCCATTTTTTTGCTGCAGTTGGGCCATTTGAACCATAAATTGTGAAGTTGAAATATGCATACGGATTTCTGGAGGTATATTTTTCGAGTTTTGTTTTATAACGACGTGAATCAACATTTTGATTTTTAATTGCCAATAATCCATTTGATCCAAATCCAACTGCAACTTCTAATATCCCATATGCTTTTTCTCGATTATATTTTGCAAATGCATTTTGATAATTTTCGAATATTTCTTTCACCTCTGAACATGCTTCTTTAGCAGAAATTACGAATGGTGCGTAAGTATTTGTAGTTATCAATCTTGGCGACATTTTCGCTACAGTAATCCAGTCATCTTTTTTCAAATTGTGCAAAAATTGACCTGGTTTCAATATTGAAACAAACACTTCAGCTGATAGAAGTTGATTGATATAAGCGCCAGGCAATATATTTTTATTCATTTCAATAACTGTTGAAAACGATGAAGAAACACAAAGAAAATGTCCTTTCATAGTACGATATGGAGACAAGATATCGACTGAACTGAGGTCACGCAATGTTTCGCAATATTCTGCAACTTCCCAAAAGTGTAGTCCATCTGGTCTCAGAACATCTTTTTCAGTGAACTGAAGAATTTCTGATCCTCTTGTCTTCTGCTTCTTTTGAAGTTTAAAAACACACAAAATGTCTCCAATATGATAATCATTGAATTGAAATCTTCCTGGATTCAATAGATCAATAGCATGTTTGTTGAGATGAACTAAACGAAGATCGAGCCGATCATTAGCAACAACTTCGTTGAACAGTGGTGTCAAAATTATAACATTTCCTCGTTTCGAAATCACTGAATAAAAAGCAAATGGTTTCTTCGGAATATAGTCCACTATTTTCGATGTTGTCTTATCAAAATCAGCACCATTCGTTATTCTTGGTTCGTTGAGCCATACGTTCTTCGAAGTTATTCTGAATTTTTGAATATCTTGAAGATTGCACTTGAAAAATAGCTCTTTCAGTCCTTTATTGAGATTTTTTCGCGAAGAATTGGATTCATAATATTGTTGCCACGGATGAACTGAATCATCTCGAATTCTCATCGAGTCTAATTCTTCGATAACTTCTTCCATCTGAAAAGTGCGAATATTTTTGGAAATCAGATTTTTTTGCTAGAATGACATACCTTTTCGTCAGAACGTTGCTTGAGCTCGTATTGCGAAATTAATTTCTGAAAATAATAATTTAGTGGGCTATAAGAAAAAAAAGGAAAAAGTTCAATTTATTTCGAACAAAAATTTAAAATAGGTAAAAGCGGAAAAATAATGAAAAGTGACACAAAAATGTCACCTTAGCGGATTAAAAATATTGTTGTGCACCTGCCATCAAAAAAATTATAATACACTTCGTAATTAAAAATATGTTTGAAAACTCTCCTTTTAATTAAAGAAAAATGAGAGAAAAATAACGATTGAAGAAAAAAGCGATAGCATGAGCAATATTTTCGTGTGTCAACAAAAAATGCGCCAGTGTTGAGTATTGCGAAATGACCTTCATCAACAAATGTTTTCTTTTTTTGTTGGAATTTTTTTTTGCAATCTTCCCGACCTTCGATTTTTGGAATATCCTTGTCTTGAGATTAGTAACGAATTTTCGGCAGATTATAAGCTGTCTATAAATCATGCCCAACTAATTGAAAAAAAAACTTATCCTGTTTTAATGATCATACTACATATAAAATGTTGTCAATCTTTGTATTTTGTGTTTGAGAAAAAAAACCCTGAAATATATATGTAGTTTAGTTTTATGATGAATTTTCTCCGGAAAAATATATGTAGACAATAAAATAATTAGTACATATTATTAAAACAAACGGATTAGCACAGTGTCTATTTTTGTCTATTCGTCATTCATTATGAGTTTTTCTCCGCCACCGCATGGATTAACAAATTTTGGATATTTTTTTGAAGTCCATCGTCTCATGCTAGATTTTTTTATGTCTATCCTTTCTAATACTGGTAGGCGTAATGAAGCCATTGAAATGAAAAATTGAATGTGTATCAGGTCATTTTACGTGCCATACGAGATTGAATCTGTTGATGAATAGATGTTTTTATTGGAAAAAATAAAATGAATAACAAAAGATGAGCTGAATAAAGGAAAACGGATTGTGTATTACAAATAAAACTATAAAACTATTCTGATTTGTATGATTTTAACGGATGATTTGTCATGGAATTAATACGTTTTGATTTTCTCTGACTTCCATTTGAATTCACCAAGTTCCCTCAAAAAAATATAATTTTTGGCATTATCTCAAATTCTCAAAGAACCTTTTTGAATATCCGAGTAATAAACATTTTCGAAATGTTCATCAGAATTTGAACCGATTCAAAAGCTTATATCCGTACGGTTTGCTCCAAATACTCTATAAAATATGATTCCAAAGATTTCCAGAAATTTCAACTTTTATCTATCCACCAAATAAGTTCCTCGTTCCCCAGTTTCTTATTTTGTTTTTTTTTTGGCGTGCGAATTTTTTGAATTCCTGATCACTGGGATTTTTCCCTTTTCTTCGAATATTCATTTCTTCTAATCCTTCTTATATGATTAAAAAGTACATACATTTTGAACTTCAAAAAATATTTATTTTTCTTCTTCTTCTTCAAAATATTTTATGTACAAAAAACTATCACAATAAATATTGTTTCGACAAAAAATAAGTATTTACATTTGCAAAATTTGAACCGGAACAAGAATAATAATAAAAATAAATGGAGAAAAAACAAAAGCAAAAGCAGAACAAAACAAAACAAGCATTAGAAGACCCGTAGTTTGATTTTAGACAGGACAATAATAAAAACAAGCATTTCTTTGGTTAGACATAGCTCGGCAATGTTTCGTGTAGAAAATCATCGTAGATTATCTATAAAAAAGAAGCGATGGGTTAGGCTAACAATAATTTTCATCATTTTTCAAAATTGTATAACAATCAATTTGATTAATCTCACGTACATAATCACGATATTCGCGAGCCAATGAGATTGCGATAATCCAGAAGCCGGTTAGAATAACAAATATGAAAAAGAAACCGAAATCCGACCAGGCAGTGTAGAATGTGGCACGTGTGACGACGTAAAGGAAGAAGATTGCCGACAACAAAATGCTGGAAACAAATAATATTTTATATGGATAGAATAAGATAATCTATTATCCTAGCACGTGTTTTGTTTATGAACTTTGATATGAATCAGATCTCTGACGTTTTCTATTAATTTTCGCGGAAAACAAAAGAAGTAAGTGGGATTACTTGAACAATTTTCCCAGAAAAAAACCGAAGAAGCAAAGAAAAATAACAAACCAGATAATTAGATGAAGCAGTGCACAAATGATGAATGGTTGCAAATAATGCGCCTTTTGCAAGGTAATTCCACGATTCAATAAATAAACGATGCAAATGTTGAGCATTTGTGTAGCGAACAATCCAACTGAAATTATCTTTACTTTTGAAAATTCTTTTTGAAAAAAAAGTAGGAAGTTTTTGAATAGATGTTCGTTTTTTTTCGCATTATACTCTCTCTTTTTTTTCTTTTCTCATCGACCTACTTGAGAATATTACGCACTTTTTCTCACATGTTGTTAGTTAGTTAGAATATTTCTTATGAATATTCATATAACCTTTTGAAATCAACATTTTGCTGATCTTTACAGTAGACATTTGAGAAAAAAAAACTAACCATAATAAATAATATTGTTGGAAAGGGTATGATTTTCAGTATTCCATAAAGCGCACGCGATGATGCTCGAAATGATTGACAAACACAAAAAGGAACCACCAATTATCCGAACAGCCAATGCTGTTCCACATGTTTGTGGTGAACTTCCGACAGCTTGTTTCAAACAGATAGTCATTTTTGCTCTGAAACTTGGAAATTCACAAAGATACAATTTTTGAACAAAAAATACGGGAGACAATAGGTAGAATAAAAAAAAGAGAAGAAATGAAAACATAGATTTTTTCTGCACACTTTTCTTTTTCTTCTTCTGCCAAAAATGAAGTGACTAATGTTATAAAAAATAAATAAAAATAAATATTGTGGTTTGTAAGTGAATTGTATATTACAACAATTTTACAAGAGAGACACACAGAGAAATTCTGGTTTTTTTGTTGAGAGTGAAGATGTGTTGGGGCGGGGCGGGGCAATGCGAACATATAAGCTTGGAAAAAAAAATAGGAGGCGGGGCTTGGGATTTGAATGAGTGCCAAGATTAAGGAATGAAGAAGGAAAATTGTATCAGAGAACCGGAAGTTTCACAAACATAAGGAAGAAGAATTTTAAGTGGATGGGACTAATGAACATTTGATATCTATAATAAACTTTGACGTTAATGGAGTTTGGAAAACAACTTTACAAGCTGTTCCAAAAACATTCCAAGATTGAATTATTTGATGATGGAGCTCTCAAAGTTCTCTAAAAAGCTTTGAAGCTCGAAAAAAGAACTCAAATTACATTTTTTCAAAGCGTTCACTGATCAAATTTTCAATTCATTCCACCCACTCAAACAAGCCTGGCGGGTTTTGAATAATTTTCAAAAGAAATTTTTGAAATATCAAAAAATTGAGATGATATCATCAATCAAGCAAGAAAAATCATGTTTGCTTCATATTTTTTGAGAATACAAACTAATTGATCTATGTATGTGATCCACTATTTTTTTTGCAAACATATATGTATATACATATAATTCAAAACCAAAACCCATTCTTCTTGCTCCAAACAAAAAAAATAATAAAAGATCTTTGAGAAATATATGAGAAAAAAGAAGAATGGATAATTGTCAGCTACAAAATCCCATTTCTTTGAAACCCGACTTTTTTCTGAGTTTTTTTCCTGCAGACTCTTTTCTAATGAATTAAAAGGTCTTTTGACTGGGGCCAAAGAGGAAGGAATTTATAAAACAATAAGAAAAAGCTAAGAGCAAAACTCATATATTTGTACTTTTACTTGATACGTGACTAACTATCAGTTTTTTCTTTCTTGAAATGAGATTGAGAACAAAAACAAGAACATGAAAAAATAACAATTGAGGAGACGGATTAATTTGGATTTGGACAATGGAAATTTGGTCGATGACTAAAATCCGCTCTAATTTATGGATTAATGCTTGAAATTGTATCATATATAAAACATGTGATAAACTAACTTATCTAAAGTTTTCACGCGATCAGAAATGTGTTTTTTGCTAGCTAATAAATCCTCCGGAAGGATGTTTGAATTATCTTGGATTCATCCTTCCTTTTTGTAAAAATTCAATCCTTGGCCGAAAATAATAATAGGAAACCATACAGGAATCAAATTCTTCTGTTAGTAAATGACTCAATATGCACTCGAAATCAAATTTTTTTTACAAAGATCATTTTCAGACAGAACTGATTAATTGAGCAGAGAGACAATGATTTTCCGAATTATCATCGTGTACTACGATTTGGAAAGTACACGAAAATGTGCCGCAGACATAATAAAATGAGAAAAAATAGAAACATTCAATCATTCGGAAAATTGTTTGAATATTCTACGAATTGTAGTTAGAAAAAATAACGAAACAAAACAACAACATTGTGGGAAAAAAACGATCAGAGGGAGAAAAAAAGAAAGGAGAAGAAAATCTAACAAGTGAAAAGTTGGGTATACTTGGAATATCAAAAATTTGGATTGTGATTTTCAAAAAAGGAACATCTTCAAAAATTTATTCAAAATCTCTAACAAGCACCACCTTCAGACGCAGCTTCTTCAGAACTATGGTGGATCTCTCGATGCGGCTCCTAGGAAGTTTGGCACTTGATAACTAGGGTAGATCTTGGATTTTTTTGACAAAGTCCACATTGGGACATTTTCATTTTCAAATTGAAAATTGAAAAAACAAATGTATTATGTTCTTTTGATTTGATCATTCTTAAAAATACGGAGGTGTCTAAAAAACACTACAAAAATCTGTATTATCCTAGTTGTAGACAATAAGTGAAATACCCTTTCAAAATACTTATTAGCTGGTCGCACTTTAAGAACAATACGAAAAAAATAAAAAGACCATCGAACTGAGAGAATTCCAAATTATGCACATATGTGAGGGTTTTCTTAATTGGAACAAGCACTTTGCATTTCTTCTTACCCTATAAATAGTTGTTTTCTCAGGCTGCTAGAATATTCTGAAATAGAGAAAAAAGAAGGATTTCGTAAGGAATATTATTAAAATAAATATCGGATATAAATAGAATGATGTGAAAATGAAAACATGGCCCGGAAAGGGAAAATTTTTGGTGAGGGAGTCATGACAAAATGATTTTGTGTATATGATTCATTGTAATTCAATTTCCGCTCGAAATTTTTGCAATTAGTGAGTTATTTGTTGATGTGTTCACTTAATAATCTGTGGTCAGATGATCAGCAAAATCAGAAGTTTGAAATTTGAATTGGGGCTTCCGGATTCCGGAAACTTGTCGAAATGGGGGGGGGGGGTTTCAGTTAAGAATACAATCTCATAAATTCTAGAGTTTCATTTGAAACTATAAATTATTTTTGACATTTTCTCAGTCGGAGAAAAATGAACCATCATAATTAAAGGTTGTAAATTAATCTATGCGCTGAAGGAAGTGAATTTGAGGTTTCGGAAAATCAGATTTCAAACAAATTTGGAATTTACAGAACTTACTAGTTTGGTCATTCCTAAAAAAAACAGGCTCGTGTTCTCAGGTTCAATTCAAAAGTTTCCATTTTTTCAAGATCTACAACCTCTATATAATCTTCGAATTTTGAGTAGTATAACAATTTTAGCTAATTGTTTCCACAGACACTTATAAAAAACGCAAAAGTGTAAACTAATTTCCCATTAAAAAATAATCAATTTGCCCTTTTCGTAACCTCTGATCTTCACATAAATTAGGTTCATTTCGAAATTTATTCATTTATTTTTCTCCCCTCCTCGAACAATGAAAAAGATCTTTCAATTTTTCAGGGAAGCCGATCAAGAATCTATAGATTATCTGAAGATTCTGCAAAATTTCCTTCTTTGGGTTTATTTTTTATTTGTTAAACAAAAACAAGATTAAAAAGAAAGATTCTTCCTATTTTTAGTTTATTTACAGCTTGACCATTCATTAAAATTTCTTCCTTTTTTATTCATTAAATTTTTTTTCGAAAAAGGAGATGACGAATTTTGTTCTTGTTTACAGTAGTATCGAAGACATATATAAATCAGCGAAATATTCATAAAGTTGTGTCGAACTTTTGCCGAAGAAAAAAACAAAAAGTGCACAAATCCTGGGATATTTCCACACATTTTTTAGCAACTCGGGGCGAAGACAATTCAAACTTGTTCTATGTTTGTTTCACCAATGAAACGCTGCCTCCGGAAATGCGACAATTTCCGATGCGCTCAACAAAAAAAACATTGCTATCTATTTTAATACGGATTGGCGGTGGCGGACATGTGAAAATTAAAGTAGAAGTGGGAGGGGACGAATAAATAAACAAGAAATTCAATTAAAAATTTACGTCAACCGATGTTTGGTTGTTTGAACATGTGAAAATATGTGAATATTAGGGGGGAAATGTACAATGAATGACCGGAGGGCTTTGGGTTGATCTTTGAAAGTTTGAATAATTTATTACTTGCAAACTGAAGACTAAAAACAAGTGTTGCAGATTTGTTGACTACAAAGTATTTGTTAACAAAAAGAAATTGTATTCTGAAAGTTCTTGACGAAAGACAAAATGTGTCTAGTGGGAAAATATGAAAGTAAAAGAGAAGTTTTGAAAAGAAAATACCAGAGATCAGTGTTAGCAGACAGGCCTGAATTTGAAGAAAAATTGAAATTATCAGAAGAGAAATCATACAAACATTTTTGAATTTTCATTTCAAAAACAATTTCAAAATACCGGAATATGAGAAGATAAGCGGTAAAAATTGAGTTTATAAAACACTTATTCCACCCATGAAATATCAATTTCAAAAAAAAGTGTCGAAGATTCCCATTCTTCGACTAAATTATTCTTAAATTGTTTTAAGTTTGATCTTTTGATATTTTTGATTTATCAAATATTTTTAATATATTTCTTATCTTTTTAATATCCCCAATCTTGTGCCACTCGTCCACATCTTTACAGTTTGTGCAATATAAAAAGCCCTCGATTCCCCACATTTTTATCCTTCATTTTATATTATTTTTCTTATTTTTGCTATTATTTATTGTACCATAAAGCTAATTCATTTATGGTGCATCGACCGGGAATCATTTCGGATAATGCACCTCATTTTTTGTTATACAAAACTTGACTTTTTTAAAATTATTATTCTTATTTTCAAAGGATTTACTTTTTGTTGAAACTACCAATGAAGCACATTTTTGGAAACTGATAATTTGGCATCACTTTTTTTGTGATAGACAAGGAAGTTTTTGGAGAAAAATTTTGTTGCAAAATGGAACTTTGTTTTTTTTTTCAATTTCCTGCAAATTTCGCAGACAAAAAACAATTACAAAAATCTCAATGTTTGATTTTTGATGGTAAAAATACGACGTCATAAAATATTCCTTCTGCTCTGCTTTCTCTGTGTTGGAAGCACAAAAATGTGTAGTTTCATCGAGAATTTTCAATTTTCAAGAAATCCTAGATCTGATTCACTGATTCACTGAATATCTCCACAGCAACCATCAAACTACGATTTTCGTTCCATTTTTGTACTCTAAAAATTTTGTCCGAATTTTTCCTTGTTTTTTGTCTAATTTTGCGATGTTACTCCTTCATTATTTTAACATGACATATTTCATGGAAGATTCCTCAAATGCTTTTATTTTGAATATTTTAAAAATTGAGACCGGTATTTATGTTTTTGAGTTAGTGAGAAGCTCTCTGAAATTGCCCCGAATTTCCTCAAATTTTTCAGCACATTTTACATCTCCGCTTATTGTATTCTGTTATTCAAAGCTTCACAATTTCATTTTAATTTCGATCTTATATCCGGAAGTCAATACATAATTCATGCAATAGATAATATTTTCTTAATAATAATGAGAAGTCTAATGTTCAATAGATCTTTGAATGATCAAGATTTTCAATCAAATTCATTATTTGTTTTGGTTATTGATGGAACAATTGCAAGTTTTTTCGCAGCAATGTGTAGTTTACCATTTTTTATAATTGAAAGATATATTGCTACGTGGTTCATCACTGATTATGAATCAAATAAAAGACGATGGATTTCTATTATTTTAGTGATAGCTCAGATAACAATTGGCGTCACAAGTGCAATTTTACTCAAAGATGGTAAGATATTTGTAGTGTTTTTGAAAAAAAGATGAACACAACAGCTCGAACAAAACAGCTAACGAAAAATAAAATATCATGATAAAATTTGAATTACAATATGATAAAATAGATTTCAGAATCTCTGACAAAGTACGTTATTGCAATTTTAATGTGTTTCAATGTTTTGGCATTGGCTTTGAAGAAATATGTGGAGAAATGGAATAAAAGAACACATATTTACTATCAAAGTCAACCTGGGAAATATTCTCTTACCGCGAGATATCAAGTTTCAGACAACATAAAATCATTGAAGGTGAAACTTTTAATCACTCATGTCAGGAAAAAATCAGCAGCGGTGGCTCGATTTTGGCTACGGTTCACGATTCCGGCATTTTGTTGCCTGGATACAAAACTTTTCTTAGGGATAACCTGAGAAAATCAAACCTGTCGCAACATTTTCGTTTATTTTCTGATTGTGAAGAATAACAAAATTAATTTTTCAGATGATCAATACATTTATGATATTTCAATCATTTATGAACACAGTTCTGATTCTAAGTGTTCTTCTAACAAGTTTCAATGTTTCACCAGAAATCAATCTCGTCTCAACAATTTTTCTCGATCTTTTCATATTTATTTATAGTTTTTCACTTCCTCAAATCATGACTTATTGTTGTGAAAAATGGAGAAAATGTCTTCGAAAACTTTTATCCAACACCAAAGTTGCTCCATTTCGAAATACTCTTTCTCTTCATCTTTCAACACAAATCGAGCCAATTTCCACAATTGATGAGCATTTTGTGAATTTGCAAGAATTTTGGAACAGGGAATGACAGGTTTTGTCATTCTAAACTAAAATAAATAGTAAATATTTCTGATTTATATTGATGATAACCATTCAAACAATAAATTTTGATTTTGTGGTTTTTTGTTAATTGGATTTTTTTGTGAATTTAGATATTAGTACCTGTCAAGTGCAGACAGCTACAATTCTTTTCATTCGCCACCGTCAAAAAGACATTTTTTGTCCTCTCAATAGAAATGAAGCCCCGCCTACTCTTTTTGGGTAAATTGTTCTATTGTTGTTAGTCTCTTCATTTTTTTGTCTGATAATCCTTGATAAATTGATTTTCCTAAAACTTGACTATCGAAATGTTGAAAACTCATATGCTTTTACTGCATTATTGGAATGTTTCATATTTTCTAAATGAAAATCGAGAATGGTTCGAATACATTCGAACATATTTGTACATCTCAACGATAATTTATATAATCGAGTAAGTTTGATTTTTGGAAGAGAAAAATTGGATTCTGAAGAATTAATTCAAATTTTTAACAAAAAAAACAAATATAGCTCACAATTAATTTCGCGTAATGAACAATATTTTACAAGAAAACTGTTCAAATTTTCAGTTGAGATTTTAATGGAATCAATTTCTAGTAGTGGGTATATTTTTCAAGTTCTGAAAATTTTCAATGGAATTTTCATTCAAATAAACCAAGTCAGAACAAGAGTTCAAAAAAGTTCACTAGAGTCAAAATTAGTCAAAATTTAGTCGTGAAGATTTCTGAGAAAACTAGAAATTTTAACAAAAAACACGTGACCAAATAAAATTTTCATTTTTTGCTCATTGGCGTTGAATCTTGGTTTATTTTTCTATGAGTCAAGTTCTGTAAGACAAAAATTCATGATATCATAAGAAATAATTAATTTTGTAATCTCTCCAAATGTTATTGTTCGTATGATATTGCAAAGATTAACATATCTGATCATTATTTTGCTATTCAACAGAACAATCAAAAAAAAAATGTTCTCCAGCCGAACTCTTCTTTTTAACGCACTGAAAATTGCAAGTCCAATGTTTAAAAGCAGAAAAACAAACTCATAGATCGTAGACATCTCAAAAAATTAAAATTGAACCCCATGACTACAGTGTGTGATTACAGTGTGTTCAATATGATTTTCTACATCTGGATGGTTTTCAAAGCCAAACAATTTCATTACAATTTTAATTTGATTGTTGGATTCTTCCTAACAACTCACTTCATTCACGATATTGCGATCCTAACTCTTAGATGTTCTATGATTATTACAAAAGATTTTAATTCAATTAACCCGATGTTGATAAAATCAACAATAAATGTCTCGATTTATTCAATGGGAGCAGGTAAAAAAAGAACCAAAATATTCAAAACAAATACAAATTTCAGCACTTTGTTGTCTACCATTTTTCATGCTTGAAAGATGCTGTGCAACATATTATTTATCAGATTACGAAGTCAAGAAACGTCATCACATTTCTTATATAATCACATTTTCCCAATTTTCAATAGGATGTTTCACTTGTTTTTGTCTTCAAAATGAGACAAACACGTGTATTGTTGTTAGTGGATTAGTTGGGTTAAATGGCATTGCTATGATAATTCTGGTTATGCTGAAAATGTATAATAATAAGGAGTATAAAAGATATCACGAGGGAGTTAGTGAATATTCGTTGACTCAACGATATCAAATTTCGGAGAACATAAAATCTCTTTCAATGATTACCAAAATGATTTTGTATATGGGGGTAATGAATTCAACTTTAGTTATTGTTATGATGTTATCGAGTTTTCATTTAACTGATGAATTTCGATTTATAAGTGCACTTGCAATGGATATTTGTATTTTTATTTATGCGTGAGTATAAAAAAAGGGAACGGATTTTTGGAAATCACTTTGAAAAAAAACGAGAATGATTTCACAGTGAGGAAGATGGTCTTAAAACTAAATGTTCACCTAAAAGACGCTTTTCGACCCGTAGTTTTCTATTCTGAAATTTCCATTCGCTCCTCAAGGATTATGAAAAAGTTAAAATTATTTACCAATAGTAATTTTTAGATACTCGATTCCTCAAATTATGACAATGTGTTCGGATAAATGGAAATCACAACTTCGAAAAACTCTGCCATGTTTCAACCGAAAACAAGCCAAACTTTCACCACTTCGAGATACTTATGGATTCAAAATGGATCAAGATCGAACAGTTGAAGATCACTTCGAATCCTTGAAAAGTTCTTGGGAACATGATCTTCAGAAAAAAGTACACCAGACTGTCTGATGGGAATTCTGTACTAATTGACGGCTCAATTATATAGAATAGAATAGAATAAAAATCAAATGTAACTACAATTCTCATATATTTTTCTTGTTATTTTCCATTTCCAATATCATTTTTTTGCCAATCGAAAAGAGAAAAATAAATATGTTATTAATTCATTATTGGAACAATACTCATTTTCAAACTCAATTTATTGGGGTTGAAATGTTTTTGAGAGCTCAGATTATTTTCTATTTCATCGAGTAAGTTTCAGGGAAAAACTATTTGATTTCTGTTTTTAAAAAAATTTCAGTCTGTTGCACAGCGTGTTTATTTTATGGTTAAATTTCCGAGCAAAACAATTTCATTCGAATTTCAATAACATTCTTGCATTTCTCATCGTCATTCATTTTCTGGATTCGTGTGTTGTGATTCTAATCAAGCTAATGATGATTTCTGAATTGATCGATGATCAAGATCCTGAAAATTTTCCCCTTTTTGTTATTTTTCAATGTTCTACTCAATTTTTTGTCGGCACAGGCAAGTACTATTTTTGTGGTTTTTGGAAAAAAAGTATACTCAAAATGTATTTAGCAATGACGTGTGTTCCATTATTTGTTTTCGAGCGTTTTTTAGCAAGTTATTATATTGCTGACTATGAAAATGAAAAACGATCTCATATCACTGGAATTGCAATTTTCATTCAGATAATGTTTGGAATCTTTACCTCTTTTGCTTTACAAAATCAAGAAAACACAGGAAGTGTCATTTGTATATTATGTACTTTGAATGGCCTTGCTATTATTGAAATGAGTTTTTTGAGAGATTGGAATTGTAGAAAACACGAAACTATTGAAAACAATTACAATGAATATTCTCTAGCCGAACGATTTCAGATTGTTGAAAATATTAAAGCATTGACGGTATGAACATGATTCATGTGCTATAATCAAAATTCATTTTTCAGATGTTGAAAAACTTGATTTTATACATGGGAGCAATGAATTGTTTTTTATTGCTCAGTTTATACCTCAAAAGTATTAGCTGTTCTGTGGAGTATGATTTACTTGCAACACTTATACTTGAAGCTTGTATATTTCTCTATGCTTTTTCATTTCCACATGTTACCGCTAAAAATTGTCCACGTTGGGAAAGATTGCTTTATCGGTATTTGAAAAGAATCAGAAAAGTCACATTTTTGAAAGATACTTTTGGGCGGAAAATGAATAATCAAGCAAGTAATATTGATGTGTATTTTAATGGTTTGAAAGTTGCGTGGAATTGATATTGAATGAATGATTTTTTGTTTGGAAATTGTAGTTTTTATAAATTTTCAGAATTCTCTTATCAATTCCTTTTCTAGAAAAATCGTACAATCGTGAAAAGTGTATAATTTCGGAGAAAAAACACCTCGAGAATGGAATTAGCGGGTACAATTTTGTCTTCATCCGAACGCGACAAAAAGAGTTTTACTCATTAGCTTTATCTGCTGCCCTTTTTCTCGACTGCTCGCCCCGAACTTTTATTTATTATTTCGCTATGAAATTCATACATAGTATGAATCTCATTTTTCTTTTGTTGATTGATTTCGAATCTGTGACTGGATTTGACGTTTCAAATCCATACATCGAAGAAGATATCGAAAACAGAAAGTTCCACGAATCGGTTTTTTCAACTGAATTATGGGGAAGATTTGGAGATGAGTTCACCGGAAAAGTGATTCTTTTGAAAATGATGGAGAAAGGTAAGACTAATTAAATGAAATTGGTATATTGATTGTCATTCAGATTTGTTCAACAAAAGTGGTTTTGTTAAAAATCCGGAAGAATCATTTGAAAGTCAAGGAAATCAATTTTATTTGGGAAAAGAGAATCATCAATTTGAAAGAAGAACAAAACAATGTTTTATGACAATTGATCATCTCGCCAATATTCGTAATTCAAATCTGACTCATAAAAAAGAGGAAATCATCAATTTCACATATTTTCTGCAATCTGCAAAACTTCCATCGCGCAATAATTTGACTGAAATAACATGGGCCTGCCCATTATTACATCCAGATTGTTGTGGAATTACATGTTGTGGAACAGATAACAGATATGCAAATAATACAACTGATCAATTGGTTATGCTTGGTCATTTTCTTCTTGCCAGGTAAATGTATCATTTTTTATTTTCAGACCCTATAACACATTTATTTCAGTTGCTGTCTTTTCATAATCGTTTCTGTTACCGTCGCATGTTTCTGTTTTTGCTCAATGTTTTTCACAAAGGTTATCAGAGTTAATTTTTTGGATGGCGAGCAACCAGAAAATGAAAACCATGTCAGAGATTTGGAACTTGTCGAACTCGAGCTGAAACCACTTCGACGATCAAAAAGATTTCACAGATTGACTGTTTAAATTAACTCGAAAGTCTTTAATTTTAATTCGTTCACAATTGTAGAAATTCCCTTTTTGTAGAAATTCAAACTTTTTTGTATTGATAATACATTTATTCATTCATTTGACCGACAATAAAACAATTTCATGTTATTTGTTTTTCTAAATTCAAAAAGTGATCATGAGAAGGGCTGATTCACGAACAAAACAATGTAAAAAATGTTTTTTTTAACATTAAAAGTTTAATTCACGAAAAGTCAAAAAATGTCGAGAAAACATTGCAGACCAAAAATAGTTTGTAGATTAAAAAAAAGTAGTTTTTCAGCCAAAAATGATGAAAAATCGATATTTCTGAAGCTTCTGGAGTAATTTCTGATGAAAATAAGCTTTGAGAAACCTAATTTACCTCATTTTATTAATTTTTTTGAAATTCATCAAAATTTAAATTTTATTTATTTTACGAAAATTCAGTAAAAACTTCTTAAAAGTGAATTCCAAAGTCAATTTTCATCAGAAATTACTCCAGAAACTTCAAATATGTCGATTTGCCATCATTTTTGACTGAAAAAACTCGAAAAACTAATGTTGACCTACAATGTTTTTTCGACATTTTTTGACTTTTCGTGAAATGATTTTTCGATGTTAAAAAAAATATGTTTTTAACATTTTTTTTCTTTCGTGAATCAGCCTTTATGGTTGCTGATCATTTTAATCTAGAAGAAGCGAATTTTAAACATAAAAATTAGGATTTTCGATAAACAAGTATTACTAGTAATTTAGATTCATATCTTTATATCTGAAATTTCCAAATAAAAGCATCAACTTGTATAAATGAATACTTTTTGTGTTTTGTTATTCAAAATAAATGTAATTGATTCATTAAAGTTACAGCAATTTTTAGAGAAAAGTTCAATGATTGATTTATGTTTTATGCTTTTCAATTTTTGGGACAACCAGATAATTTTGATTTTTTTATTTGACAGATTCATGAGTATTCAAAGAAAACATAAGATTTTTAATTTCTATTTTGATCTTGTTTTTGTTCACGGAAATAGGAACTCGGTACACAAAAACAAAATCGATTGAAAATATGAATTATTATCTTTGCCAACTTCCCCAGCCCCGCTTAGAAGAGATCCGATATGACCATAGAAAACCAGATATTTCCTAGTTCAATACGAAAGATCAACGCAGCCCCATGAGTCTACTGTATTTTGGCTTTTTCTTCTACGGCTCTTATATTTTCGGATTAACAATATGTATTTTTTTGTTGATAGAAATTTAACGTTATTAGTTTGAAAATTGTATGAATGAAATCGTTGAAATATATTGAGAGAATTATCGAGAAAAATGCACGTTAATCTTTGTTTTGCAATAGTATATAAAATATTTTAATTTAGAAATTTTATGAAAAAAAACAAGTCTTACTAGTTTTTCTAATTTATCTGTTGAAATCTATCGTTTTTTTCATACAGCCATGTGTCTGCCTTTTAAAATCTTACAATTAGCATGTAATATATAGTTTTTGGTTATAAAAAAGCGACACTAACCATCTGTTTTTTAGTACATTTTTTATCATTGAACTTGCATAAATGTGTCAGATATAAAGATATTTTTAAAATTCGAACAGTTTTTTACAGAGTTAATACGTTACGATTGTGTAGAAGATATGTAATGCATTGTGTATCCAAACAATTTATAGAGCAAATAAAAAACGAGTGATGGATGAGATGAATGATAAATCAGTTATATTATTTTCTCTGATATATGAATAAATAAATAAATAAATAAGATTTTTTTGGATCAACATACTGCTCCATTTTTTTGTTATTTTGATACAATATTTGAAAATATTTCACATGATAACTATTGGTCCTGATATTGAGGATAGAAAAGTATCGTATCAATTGAGAAATAATCAAAAATTTTGCAAAAGAAAAACGTGTCAGAACACTTATTTTTGCGAGAGCTATTAGGTTAGTTCATTTTCAATTGAAATCATCGAACAAGTTCTTCTCGTCGAATTCAAGCGGCTAAACAAATCGAACGAGATTCAATAGTTCGAGAATAATTACATACAATATATTTTTATGATTATCTGATATTTCCATTCAATCGTTCAAACTTGGATTCAGAATATCAATTGTCTCATTGGAATGGAAAATATAAACAAGGATATGCTTATTATATTCAGATACAAGGATCCAATTGTTAACTAATTATACATTTGACATTTAAAGAACATAATTGGTTCACTGTGTTTTCTGTCAACGTCAATTTTTTTGTGAAGTTTTTAAATATTGGAAATTTGAAAGTTTAACTTTAAAAAGCCATGGTGATGATCCAATTATCAAAACAAATTGTATTAAAAAGGTTGTCGACAGACGAAAAAAAAGAAACACATATTGTGATTGCGGACAGTTGCCACGACAGTGAAACATGTCACTCCTTTCGAAAAAATAGATTGTCCCATCCCAGCCATAGACATTTTTCTACCATACAATAAAATCGCCCAGTGTACAATTCGTATAGAAATATTTTTTCCGAATTTTTGTGACAACGGCGGACATTTTGCGTTACCGGATATAGGGACAAAACAGCGAGCAGTGGGACTCGAACCCACAAAATTAGACGGGTTGAATAGAAGGCAGAGCTCTTCCCCACTACACCACGCGTGTAGATAAGAAATGAGGCACTTTTGATAAATATTTATTTATCAGAATTTCACGTGACCCAGATAATCAGGAATAGAAAAAAAATCTTTCTACCTATGAAAAATATGTTTTTCAATAAAATCTGGAAGCTGATCCTATACCATCAAGTGTAATTCAAAGCTTCATCTAATGATTCAAACATAGTAATTCATAAACAACTTGTCTCTAACATCAATAGTAATTATGAACAAAAAACTTTACCTAATAGTTTTCAATGAAGCTCAAATCTCACCTGTTAGCTTTGCTCCCCCCCCCCCCAAAACCTCAAAATAAACTAACTTGACTGGCCCGCTTCCGTGAAAAATTGTTGATCGCTTCGAATGTCTTGTCCAAACGAAACATCTTCTTGTTCGGAAGCCTGAAATTTCGACATTCTTTTTCTCAAAATTTTCGCCTATTCTTAAACTTACATCAGAAAATGACAATTGTGCATTTTATGGGACCGATGCATTATGTGACTGTTGTCGAAATGTCTCTAAAAAAATAAGAAAATTAAAAAAATGTACCAAATCACCCCATTAATAACTTTTTCTGCGCTGAAAAAAACCACTCAAAAACCAGAAAAAAAACAAAAAATAAAAATGTCGTGCAAAAAAAAAATAAAAGAAAAACAACGATACTCCGCGTGCGCGTTGTTTAGCGTGTTTATTTTGTTGTTTTTTGCAGGGGGGAATGAGAGAGTGTGGGAAATGGAGAGAGGGTTAGAGAGAAAGAGATATATATGTTTTTTATTTGAATATTATTGATTGAACGTTTTTTTTCGAACTGAATCATTTTTCTGGTTTTTTTCAGAGCAGAAAATGTTATTAATGGGGTGATTTGGTACATTTTTTAATTTTCTTATTTTTTTAGAGACATTTCGACAACAGTCTCAGAATGCAGCGGTCCCATAAAAACCACAATTGTTATTTTCTGATGTAAGTTTAAGAATAGGCGAAAATTTTGAGAAAAAGAATGTAGAAGTTTCAGGCTTCCGAACAAGAAGATGTTTTGTTTGGACAGGATATTCGGATGAGAGCAACAACTTTTCACGGAAGCGGTCCAATCAAGTTAGTTTATTTTGACGTTTGGGGGGGGGGGGAACAACAAAACTAACAGGTGAGATTAGAGCTTCATTGAAAAATATTGGGTAACGTTTTTAATTCATAATTACTATTGATGTTAGAGGAAAGTTGTTTATAAATTACTATGTTTGAATGATTAGATGAAGCTTTGAATTACACTTGAACCTATAGGATCAGCTTCCAGATTTTATTGAAAAACAAACTATGAAATAATTCATAGGTAGATTAATTTTTTATAGTTTTATGCACGCGATTTCCAGTTTGTTTTGAATTTTTTTATTTTTCTTTTATAATCTATGTCTCATTAAACTTCACAATTTTTATTCCCGGGCGTAACTTTAAAAAAAAAATTTTTTTTCTCACGTCAGTTTAGCTACGAAAAATAGGGTTTTCTTCAAAATTTAGAATTTTTGAGGATTTTCTGACTGTTTCGCCTATGGGCACTGCCCCTAGTCAAGTTATATTACTTTAATATATTTTAGATTGTTTTTATTTCGAAAATAGTTTAAATCGTATAAATTGTCCTTGACAGCAATTTAGAGGTTTATTTTTTTTATTTTATTTTTATTTTTTTTATTTTTATTACTACGATTAGGTTCGGTTGCTATTTATGATGACTTTATTCATCATCGTCCTTTTCTCATTGTCCTTTTCCAATTTCATGAATTTTTCAGATTAATGACTCGTAAAAGTTATAAGTTTACAATAGCAATAAGTGTTTTATTTTTAATATTTTTTTGGCAGTTTTTCGAGAGAGAACGCAGATCGAAATTAGATGAAGAAGAATTACAATTTGCTAGAAACTTGACTTTTATTCCTTCATTCCATCATTATAATCCTGACTATTTTGTAAGTTAAAAAATCCAAGTAAAAATGTTTCAAAATCTAATTTCAGACAGCATTTCAGTATAACATAACAACTTGTTCAATTCGAAAATCAATGTCTCAAATGGTTTTCAATACAATGTGTTTGTTACACGATTCAGAACATTTTCTACAAGGAAATCATACGTTGAATGAAACATGGAAACAAAATCGGTTTGAAAATGAGTTATTCCGATAATTTTGAATTTGGATTTGTTACAGAACTTGTAATTATGAAGATCCAGATGGATTTGCTACATTTCCGAGGAAATTCAAAAGAACTTCTGATTTCACGCGATTAGTCTTTATCAGGGATCCATTTGAAAGATTTTTGTCATTATATTTGGATAAATGTGTACGGTAATTAAAATGAAATAATCAGATTCTCAAAATTTTCAATTTTTTCAGAGAACATTTCTGTTTCGATTGTATGGATGATATGCGGTGTGTTCTCAAAAACATTTACAAGTCTCTGAAAAAATTCATAGCCGAAGGAGAAAGCACTGAAAATGATTGGTTTATGAATCAACACAGTGCTCCGATTTCATGGTTTTGTGATTTCGATGAATATTTAAAAGCATATCATGTTTTGATTATTGGACGACATATCGAAGATAGAAAATCTCCAATTATGAAACTATCGAAAATTCTAGAAAGAAAAGAAGTTCCAGAGCATATTATTTCAAAAATTGTTCATGAGACATTACGTAAGATCAGAATTAAAAACTCATGGTAGAAAACTTGATTAATTTTCAGTCGGTGAAACATCTCATGGTACAAGTGATTCTTCTCATCGAAACAAAGCTGCTGAACAAATCAAAAGAGATCCAATAGTTCGAGAATATTTGCATAAGATATATTTCAATGATTATTTGATATTTCCATTTGATAAATCTCATTTGGATTTGGAATATCAAAATGCTTACTGGGAAGAAAAGTTCAATCAAGACTATGCTGGTTACATCAAAAAACAGGATTCAAATGCTCATTTGCTAAATTAGTTTAAATATTTTTTTAGAATAAAGTGTGAAAAAATTGTTTTCAAATTGTTTCAAGTTTAACTGGATCGAAATTGAGATCAGAATCGAAACGAGAAAATGCGAGTATTTTTTGGCAGCTTCATTTCCCGGCTAAAAATGAAGAAAACACATCTTGCATAAGCCAGAGATTGTTTTTAGATTGTCATCTAAAAATAAATCGCTTAATTTTTAGATATACCGCAATTTTTCTACCAAAAAAAGCTCGCCGTGCTGTGTGAAAAAAAATAATGCAATTTTTCTTGACAAATTGAGATTTACAAAATATCTAGATGTCAATTATTTATTTGTTGCATAAAAATATTTTTCTAGAAAAAAAAGGATTTTTTTGTATAAAGAATTTTGAAATCTATGTGACTTAAAGTTTGAATTTTTTTTTTCAAAAGAAGTTACGGATGTTGTTTTTGAAAGATCTGATTTCGATTTTGATAGACTCGTGAATATTCAGTTTTATAAACCGGTTGAGAATCGTAATCTTTTGAAATCTCTGTTCTCCGTTTTTTAAAAAAACGATGCTGATGTCACACAAATTAATGCCAATGAATCTTGAGACCGCCTCTGTCGATCAAAACTCTCCGATTGAAAAAAAGTAGAACCTCATTCACTTTATTTGAAATCATAGATCTTAAAATTTCGATTGAATGAGGTGCTTGATATATTTTATAATCTTAGCCTTCACTGTTGTATTTCTATCATTTTTTGGAGAATTTGTAAATTATAAACAATTCTCTTTCTATTCACCAGATGCAAAAAATGATGATAATATAACATTTATCCCGCCATTTCACTCGATTCTTACTGATTATTTGGTGAGTGTTTTTTTATTTTTTTCACAAAGTTTATGAGTTTTGTTACAGACATCGTCTGATTACAATATAACAACTTGTTTGGTTCGAAAATCTATGTCTCAGATGGCTTTTAATACAATGTGTTTATTATATGATACAGAGAACTTTCTAGAAGGAAATCATAAATTAAATGAAACATGGCACAAAAAACGGTCAGACTCAATTTAGAAATATGAAATCATCTGAAAATTTTATTTCCAGAGCATGCAGTTATTCAGATCCAGAATTCGCTACATTTTCAAAAAACTATACACCAAGCTCTAACTTCACCAATTTGGTATTCATAAGAGATCCGTTTGATAGGTTTTTATCATTGTATTTGGATAAATGTGTCAGGTATTCAATATAATGAATTTTCTGTTTACGATTTGGTGAGTTTTCAGAGAACATAGATGTTATGATTGTGATGAAGATATGCGATGTGTAGTGAGAGAAATTTATAAATCTCTCAAGGAACAAACAATAAACGATGAAACGTTTATGGATAAGCATAGTGCTCCAACTTCATGGTTCTGCGGGTTCCAAAAATATCTCAAAACATACAATTTGTTAGTGATTGGTTCCGATTTACAAGAACGGAAAGAACCTGTCAAGAAATTATCCGAAATTTTAGAAAAGAAGGGAGTTCCAAGTTACCTTATTTCAAAGATTGTCGAAGAGCTATTGGGTGAGTTACTGAACTATCAGGGTATTGAATAACGGTGTAATTCCAGTTGGTGAAACGGAACATGGTACTCATACATCAACACGGCGAAAAATTGCTGCTGAACAAATCAAGAATGATCCAGTTGTTCGAAAATATTTGCATAAAATATATTTCAATGATTATTTAATATTTCCATTTGATCGATCACACCTGGATCCAGAATATCAGGAGTCTTATTGGGATGAAAAATATAAAGAAGATTATGCTGATTATATCAAAATACAAGATTCCAATGTTCATTCGATAAAGTAGATTTTAATTGTTTCAACAGTAAATTGTAAACTTCACATCATTTTTTTGTTGAAAAATTAATACATTGTTCCGCAATTCTGTTTGAATCTTTGGTTACTGATCTACGAACAAAAAGTTTTTTTGGGAAAAAGGATAAAAATCTGTAGATTGTGATCGTCTATAAGAATAAGTTTTTATAAAAATAAAGCTGTCTACAGAAAAAATTTGTTTTGAAAAATGTGAGGTGAAAAATATGTTTATAAATACGTTTCAAGTTAAAAGTTTATAAAATCTGTTCCTTTATCTGTTGATAATTTCGGGTTATAGACGGTTAGACAATCAATTTGGTCTCCCTCGACGCTCTTGTGAAAAATAATAACCGAGAAAAATAAAGTTAATAAGAGCTGATATAATAATTCTATTTTTTTATTTCCAAATTTCCTACCCTTCAAATTTCAAATTTTGGTCATTTCGTGTGAAACGAGTAAGCTCTCAAGTCAAGTATCAGTCAACAGAAAAAAAACGTCAAAAGAAGAAATCATTGTTATCAAAAATGTTTTACTCATTCATTTTCCGTAAGAAAAACAGATTTGTAACCCGATATTCTTTTCGCAAACTGATGTCGAATTATTTTTCGACGGGAACTATATTTGTTTTGTTTGTTTTCACTACTCACCTATACCTTCTTCCTTTTTCATTTCGTTTCATTTTATTATTGTGTTGTGTTATTTCAACCCATTTGTTCGCACTGTTTCGACAATTTCCGAAGGTCACATATGTTTTTCTCTTTTTCCCTTTTGTCGCGCACGCTCATCGAATTAATCTCAAAATTTTCATCCTCGAACAAAATTCTTTTTCTCTTTTTTATTATTATTTTTTATACAATCTTTTTTTCTTTTCTTTTTTTCATTTTTCTCATCCAGAAAAATTTAATATAAAAAACAACAACAACAAAAAACAGTTGTTTACTACTTGCTCACGAACGAAAAAATCCCCACAATTTTTTGATTGAAAATCTTTTGGGCGCGGCGCCAGAATTCTTTGGGGGATTCGAGGAGTATTTTGTGGTTACACTCTTTTTGCAGGATGCAAAAATATGACAACAACCAATAGCACTACTATAAGTAGCCAACGAGCCAGATTACATGCCAAGGTTTTTTATGGACAGATTTTTTTCGTGAGTTTTGAATTTTACTTGGATGTGGACAAGAAATTTTTAGAAAATCAAGCCATTTTCTGATTATTTTTTTTAGAATTGGACGAACTCATTTTCTAGAATCCAGAAAATTTATTTGAAAAATTCTGAAATCATGTTTGTTTTTTGAAATGCTATAGAAATTTTCAGATGGCTTGAGATTTTTCTAAATTAAAATTATATCAAAAAACAAAATGTAAATACCTCCTAAATTCTCGAAAGATTTTTTCCAGACAACATGCACATTCATCCTCGGAGCTCGCGCACTTTTCACCCGCCACATTCCATTTTTTGCTTGGCTCCCAGCTCTTCTCTTACTTTTTGACTCGGTATTAGCCTTTGCTTCATTACTTTATCTTGATTTCGTAAGTTATCTGCTTCAGAATGTTTTTCAAAAAATTTACTATTTTTTCAGAATCGTCAAAATACCACGTCATTTCTCAGACTGATATTATCACTGATAGTTTTTGTAAGTCGCGGAGCTTTTCAAAAATTACAAATAATCCAACAAATTTCAGAGGTTTGGATGTTCGATAATATTAATCGCTGAATTATTTCTACCTCATTCTGATCCATCAGTTTCCATTCCTTTATCAGTTTGTGAGTTGAATTTCAAAACTTTTTTTCAATTCAAAAACAAATTCCAGTAGCTGTGATTCATTCAATATTCAACCTCTCCTCCTCAATTCAAATCTATCATTTAACAAATATCCAACCATCGGAAGAAATTTCGATAAAAATGCAAAATTGTGCGAATAGTTCAAGTACAAATACACTTATGACGGATGTCGAGTTCTAAATCGGGTTATGTTTTGAAAATAAAATAAAGAATTTATTATGCAGATCCACCAAAAAATGAGTCACACGTAGACATTATCGAGAAAAAATCAGACCAGAATCCAGAATTTGATTGAACCTGGGAACTTTGCCAGTGTGCGTGATTTTTTGAATAACCACTTTTGACCACCTGAATGTTGATTTGAAAAAAGTGAACCATTTACAAAAAATCTTCCATTTTCAACAGAAAAAAGCAAAAAACTCACCGGTCGAGAATCGACAAATAGTACTAATATTCCCAAAAAGAAAAGATAAGAGTGCGAAAACGTTCATAGTAATAGGTCAATAGTAACACCTGAGCCAACAATAAAAACTTAATCAAATAATTTATATACTCAAATGTTTTACATCATATAACATCATAACAAAAATTATGATTCTTATCAAACTACTTCCTGATATCATTCAATCAAAAATTAAATATTTTTTCACTGTTTCACTGTTTATCTAAACATCTTCGTCCCTCAAAACCTTTCGGACAAACACATTTCGTTTCTCCTCTTCCAGTCTTCAAACATGTTCCACCATTTTGACAAAATCCTTCACAAGAATCCGAGCATTTATATCCATTTCCAACAAATCCTGGTTTACATTTACACGAATACATTTTTCTATGATTTTCATCTGGTAAATCAATACAAGCAGCTAACCAATGACAATTATGTGTTCCAGATTTACATTGATTTGTCCATTCACACATTTTTGCATTATTTGCTCCAAGTTGATAAGTTGTTGTTGAAACAGGGCATTTTTTGCAAATTCGACCATCGTATTCATCCATATAAGTTCCATAATCACAAGGTTCACATTTCAAATTGGCAGCGTTGAGAATTGTGCCAGGGAAACAAATTTCTTAAAATTTAATTTTTTTAGTTTGAAAAAATGAAATTTCAAAAACTGACTAATATGGCACGCTGCCAAACTTTTTGATGCTTTCGACATAGTTGTTCTTCCAGTTGGACACATCATACAAACAATATCATCATCTGATTTAAAACTTCCAATTGCACATGGTTGACAACTTGAACCATCAGAACTTCTTTGCATTCCAGCTCGACATTTATCCATACAATGTGTCAAACTTGTCGAATTCTGATAAATTGGAACAGTTCCCTCTGGACATTCAATACATTTATCTTGTCCCGTTAACGGTTGATATCCTCGAAGACCACAGGTCTCACACATTCTTGTGCCCATATCAAAATAATAACCAGCTGGACAAATATCTGAATTTTGAATTCTACTTATTTCAATTCAAAGAAAAAACTAACGTATGCATTGCTCTTTTTTGAAAGATCCTGTGGCTACCGTAGTCGTTCCTTCTGGACAAGTTTTACACGTGGTTCTACCGTACTCTTCTTGAAATTCTCCACGCGAACAAAGTTTACATTTTTCATCAAACTCTTCGTAGAACCAACCAGGTTGGCAAAGTTCTAAAGAAAATTTGAAAAGTATTTTGGTTCAATCAAAATTCTTTAGTAATATGTGATTTTGTGAGGTGACCCGATTTATTAGAATAATTTATTATTTTATTTATACATGCTCATTAATGATGAAGTGCAAGTAAGTTTGACAACGCGATTGGTTTATCGATTTCTTCCAAAATCGGTGAATCGCGAAGTCGTCGGTGTTCCTTACGGCATTTATCAGTGTCGATGAGAGTGGCTCCGCGATAACAGAAAAATGCTTCATCGAATTTTAATTTTGGCTCGGGTTTCCCAAGAACCTAAAAAGCATATCTTATGCAAACAATCAACAAATTTATGGGAAAAATTACCTTCAACGCATTTGTGTATTGGAAAATTCCACCTTTGAGTCCAATATGAGCAACAGCATAAACTGTCGAAGTTGCATCAACTTTTGCATTTCTGACTGGATCTCTTTCAGCAATCAGCGTCACATTAATTCGATAATTATTGCTTCCAACGATTTCTCCGGTAACTTGAGCCTTTCCGCATTCATTGTTCGAATTGGTACTGAAAATTGAATTTGGCTAAAAAGAAAGAAATGATTACTCACTCTCCAGGTTCAGTTGGTGATCCTCCACAAATCATCCAATGTTTGTTGATGAATTTGAGGGAAGCAAGAACGCTGTTGCGCAAAATAGCGTTCCATCTGAAAAAAAAAGTTTTTCTAGCTGCAGGAAATTCTGAATCTGCTCAAGAAGCTTCTACAGCACCAGAATCCGTTAAGAGAGCTCAAGAAATCTTCAGATCCTCACTAATTGTTTCCAAAAAACTCACTTATGAATTTTCTGCAAATCCGTAATCGACGCATTTTTATATTCAACTTGAAGTCTGACAACTCTAACAGCCGGAACAGTTACATCATCTCTAGCTGCCATCACAGAAAAAATCACAAAGCCACAAAAAATCGCAATCTTCATATTCATCATCATAAAAAACTGAACAATGATATTATTTGTAAGTGAAAAAAAAATGCAAAACAAAACACACAAAAAAGTGGGAAGAAGAATAAAAAAAGAGATGAAGCCGTGTGGGCAAAGTAGGTGGAACGGACTGGTTTTCGAGGAAAAAAAAGATATACAAGTGTTTCAAAAAATATATGCTATCTAATTGTAACTATGTTATTATTATATTGGTAATCTAATGAAAAATATTTGAAAATCATGTAGCTGATCCTTGATTATCGAAGTATATATCATCAGGAAGAAGATTTCGTGGTCGAGAGACCCGCGGTTTTTCCCGCCCACCTAAGGCGACCTGAAAAATAATGAGATATTCATCTGATGTTTCATTATTTCATTTTATTTTTATTATTCTAACATAAATATGTGAATACCTCTAGATCGATATCCGGATAAATGAGATCGACGTCAGCAAATTTATGATTTGTCAAAAGTTCAGAAGAAAGTGAACGGGCGTTGAGATCAGAGTGTTCATACCAGTGATGGCGAATTTCACCATTTCGATGTTTTGTTGAGATTTTGATTTTTGCATATTCAATATCCGAGAATCTAACAAGTAAAACTGATCGAGAACAACATCGCAGAATATTTTCCGAATCTTCTTTGCTGCAGAATCCAAAGATTAATCCATCATACCACATACTGTATAAATATTTATTAGTTATTTCAGCTAATTTGAAAAACCAATCATAAAATGGCACCAATTTCCATTCTCCTCCATTTGCAGTTTTCTTTTGTTGAAACTCTTCAGACACTGGAAGCCGCATAAAATTATCAAGGACTAAAAATCCTTGTTGGTCTGGTTTCAATCTTGTTACGAGATGTTGTTTCGCTTGCATTGTAAACTTTTTGGGTTGAACTATACTCGGACCATCAGTATTTTTAATTGGAGTTTCGACAATAGCTTGGAACTTCATTTCAAGAGCATCAGCCATTTCAGCGCATGAAATATGAGTAGGAATATCTGACAAAGGATGTCGCACCAAATCAGCAAAAGATCTTTCAAGAAATAATTTTGCTTCAACATCCGATTTTGGTCCAACTAGAACTGCAAAAGGAAGTGATACTTTTTTGCCAATTAATTCGATTCCACAATTGGTTTGAAGTTGAATATTATAACAAAGGCAATATCTTTTGGTGGCTACAGAATCTCTTCGAAGTTGAACTTTTTTCGCAACTTTCATATCATCAAACTTTGCTTTTAGACCTCGTTGATCCTTTTTCTGGAAACTTGTTGTATTTGGCTCAATGCAAAATTCTTCAGATTCAAAGATATCCAAATATGCGTTATTTAAAAGTTGTTTCGCTGTTTCGTCAGTAATCAAATAACAATTAACTTTCACATTATCATTAGTCTCATCAATTCCAAACGACCGTCCACCGAGAACCCTGCATGAAAAATTGTTTTGAAATAAAAAATTTCGAAGAAAATTTACCGTATCTCTGTGTTAAACCAAAACCGACTTCTTCTATGATTTTCAGCCTCTCCACATTTTACAATTACAGCTGGTGGTTGTCGACTAACAATAATTGAATAATATAAAAAATAGTGAGCCATGTTTCGAACTTTTTGATGAGCTTCTTCGAATCCGACATTCGGATAATACTGTTTCAAATATTCTAACCCTGATAAAGTTTGTTGAAGGAGTTCGCCAAAATATTCGAATTGAATATGAATTAGATCTAGTTCTTTATAATGAAGTTGTTGAGTGTACAAAGTTCCAATGCTCAGCTAAAGAATGTTATATATCATAGGTATATTTTTAACAAAAAAACTAACTTTTTGCTGTTTCATAGCCCATTGTAGAAGAACATCACTCATCAAATGTTGTTTTTCATCTTCAAAAGTCATTATAACATTCTCACATATTTGTAAAGTTCTTTGAATAAAAGCAAGTTGTTCATGTTGAGCAACTTTTCCTGATAGAAGTGTATCAGCACAATCTTTGAAGTTTTGATAAATCTCTGCGCTCACATTATGTTTCGAGACGAAGACTGCGTCAACAACAGGTTCAGATGGCGAAAATGCGGAGGATGACTCAACGTCCATCGCGTCGGATACGACCGATGACGTCATCTTTAATAAATACTTATTTTGAAGAAAACCGTTAAAAAATGTTATGAGAACAAAAAGTTTACAGAAAAAAAAAACTTAAAGTGTAAACAAAAATCAATGTCAAATTCATTCAAATCGATCGAGAAAAAATGAAGAATAGAAAAACCCGTTTTTGACCAGCGAGAAGGTAGAGAAGAGAAATTATTCATGTTTATTTATAAAGCGAATTTCGCGCTGACTTTTCAGATATTTTATAAAATCGGCTGCGATTGCGAGTAGATTGATAAGAGCAGTTGTGACAAGAATTGCAAGAACACCTGGAAAAGATTATGTAAATTGGATTTGGTAGTGAGAAAATCTCTGGAAAGAGAAACTTACATGCTCGACCAGTGTCGTCTGGTCTCCAGAACATTTTCTGATTGATAATTCGATCATAAAAACATCTTTCATTCATCAAAAATACCAAATAGAGGGAGAGAAGAATGAACGCGATGAATAACAGAATACTGTAGAGGCTCTGAAATTAGAAAGGCTTATTGTGAAGAACCTCGAAGCACTCACCGAAAAAATATGTGTAGGTCTTGTCCATTTTCGAATCGGCTTGAAAACTTCTCCACTTTTCGCATAAGTCGCCTTACAAATTTCACAATCTTTTTTGCCCGACATATTCACCCATTTTGTCAAACATTCAACATGAACATCACCTACAGTACCCGAACAATCACACGGTCTAACCATCGAAATTCCATCTTCTGACATTTGACAAATTCGACAGCAACGATTTGTTGAAGATGTCGATGAGATTGGCGAAATTCCGAACATCCATTTTGGTTTTGGTGTTTCGACTTGAGTTGAAGAAAGCGAATTAACACTCTTTTTACTTGATGTACTTTTCGATGACATTGTTTATTCTTTTTGAGCAACTATTTATAACGAAAAATGAAAGAAGAAATGATAACAGATTAATTTTTTTGGAAAAAAAAACTAGAAATAAAAAATTAGGAGACTATCCGGTCTTCACGTGCTTCGAATAATCTGAAAATATGTTTTTTTTGTAATTTTTTTTTTTTAAGATTTAATCTGTCGGCTCACTTATAAACGCAGAGAGCAATTGTTGATCCAAGAAGTGGACCTGCCCAATAAATATAATGATAATTCCAAACTTGGAGAGATGATGGGAGAAGTGCACTGGCAACAATATTTGGGCCCAATGATCTCGCTGGGTTCATTGATGCTCCAGTTATTGCTCCGCTAAAAAAACATTGTATTAAACATGCACAAAGTTAGAATAACTCTTACGTTGCAAAAATATCAATTGACAAAGTCAATCCAATCGCGAGAGGTGCCAAAGTGACCGAATCTGAATCTGCAGCACTGATCAATATTGTGTGAACCAAGAAAAATGTGACAACAGTTTCTGAAATCAATCCTTGCCACCATTGTGTGCCATCAGATAACAAAGTCGCTCCAGCGCCAATGACATACAATTGTGCATTGCTCAAAATTGCAGCAGCCAAAAATGCACCACAAGTTCCACCCAAAAGTTGTGCTCCAACATAAAATGGCAGATGAATTGCTGGCATTTTTCCAGCTCCAGCAATTGCCCATGATACAGCTGGATTGAAATGCCCTCCGCTAAAAATATTTACATTCTTCACTTCAATTTATTGTCCATTAAAATTAATATTTCTTCTATTATTGCCACGATCAAATTCAAGATTGTAAACTTTTACGATCGTTGTGCTATTATTATTATTGTGATAAGAAGCACTCATGTCAAACATAAAAATTAAGATTGAAACATGTTGATATTTTGTACTAAAAATAAACAAATGTCTAACCTGATATGACCAAATGCCGTGACAAGAATAAAGATTGTGAATCCGTGAGCAAGTGCAGCGTGTGTAATTCCATCACCTCCAGCAGCTGCTTGCATAACACCTAGAAAAGGGTACTGTAGGAGAAAAAACTAATAAAGATAAGTGTTTCCCGGAACTCTTTTGATGCTGATTACTGGAAACCTAGAAACTTTTCGGGTTCGAATTTTTTTTTAGAATTTACGTGGATATTTCTGCTTACACCAAAGTAAGAGGACCAGTATTCAAATTTAAGAAGAAATTTGAAATGAATACTTTTTCAAAATTTTGGAACTCCTGATTTCTGAGCATACAAGGCCTAAAATCTGAACCTGAGGCTTAAGGCACACCTAAAACTGAGCTCGAGTCTGAGCTCCATCCCACTACAGTAATCCGGGCTTTCAAATTTGAACATACCAACAAATACAAAAGTCAAATCTCCCAAAAATTCAGCCAAACATTTTGTGAACAACGAATATTCTCGTTTGGCTGGCACAAATTCTTCGCGCTTCAAACGTGGACTCCAAGCATCTTCATCCTAAAAATCATTTGTAAAAAAACCTTAGCAAATTCCAATTCCCAAGTCAAACTTACACCGTATGATGACAAATATGGAGGACGACTTTCGCTTGGTGAAACCATGGTTTTGTTGAAAAAATGATGATTGAAACTTATCACTGTATCTTTTTTCTGTGCTCATTTTGGCTCCACCCATTTTCGCCGCTAAATAGGAATAAGAAAAAAAGAAGGAATGTTTGTCTGTCGAAAAAAAACAACAGATAAGGAGAGGGATTAACGCTCTTTTGAACGCTTCAAAAATCAGTATACCCCCACCCGTCTTAAAAAATTGGAATTGATTTTTCTGGTCGTGGTTTCCAAATGTGAAAATTGTACTTTATGGTTTTTATTCAAAACTTTAGCCGCTATTTTAGATCATAAGAGCCGTTCTTTCAGACCAAAAAAATCAAAAAAAAATTGTTAATTAAAAAATAAGGTCAGTATTTCCAAACGTGGCCCAATTTGATTTTTCAAAATTTGGACGTGAAATCAGTCAGTCGTTTTCATTATTTATAGATTTTTTAGTACCTAGTAAGTTGATAGTCGTAATTTACTGAAATAAATGGTAAATCCAAGCAAAAATGATTCTAAAATGGAAGACACTGATGATTCTTTTAATGTAGTGGCATTTTGTCAAAGACATTTGAGAGTTAAATCGTGGACGAAATGAGAGAAATGTGAGTTCGTTCTGATTTATAATGAAACAATTATGATTTACAGCAAGTCTACACTGCCAAAGAGTTAAGACAATTGATTGAAATCGTGGTGGACATCTTCAAATCTGAGCCAACACTCAAAGAAGTTTCACCGCCTTGCACAATCGTTGGTGATATTCATGGCCAATATCGAGATTTGGTTCGAATTCTTTATCAAACTACACCAGAAGTTGAGAAAAGAAGATCAAGAGGACAAGATTTGGGATGTTCTATGAATCGTTTTGTTTTTCTGGGGGATTATGTGGATCGAGGGCCAAATTCTGTGGAATGCATATGTTTGTTATTTTCACTCAAAATCATTTATCCATCACAATATACACTTCTTCGAGGAAATCATGAGACTAAATCAATCAATTATGTTTATGGTCTTCGAGAGGAACTTATGAATAAATTGGATAATGATGGTAAGATTAGAGAGAAGGGAATGATCAAAACTTGAATTCTCTACATTCTAAAAATCGAGTCCTGCGAAATTTCCGAAAGAATAACTCAAGATTGTTTTTTGCAGAGGGTTTGGATGTGTGGAATCGTTTCAATGATGCATTTGCTTTGATGCCACTTGCTGCACTTGTCGGAACTCAGATATTATGTATGCACGGTGGAATATCACCACATTTGCAATCATTGAACGATATTCGAAAGATCAAACGACCACTGGTTGATCTTCGCGACGGAACACTTGCACAAGATTTGTTATGGAGTGATCCATTACAATTTTGCAATATCCACGTTAATGCTTGATCGTCCTGAATATTCGCCAAATGTGATGCGTGGCTTATCGGTGACATTTAATGAGCAAGCTGTCAAAGAGTGTTGTAATAAATTGGGACTTCAATTGATTGTGCGAGCGCATCAAATGCAAAACGAGGGTTTCAAATTTTTTGCTCAAAAAAAGATGCTCACTATTTTTAGCGCACCAAGATACATGCTCGAATCCAATGTGAGTTTAAATCCTAAAACAAATATCCCATTCTGAAGAAGTTCAAAAATTATGATATATTTTAGAACTTGGGTGCTTTTCTTAAAGTAAATGAGCAAGGAGCTTGTTCGATTGTTCAAATGAAGGCCTTCACAACGGAAAAGATCAAATCCGCTCAACATGATAGCACTAGAGAGGTTCTCAAAAAATAAATGATTTTATTTTTTTGAGTGCATTTATTATTTGAATGACCAGAAAACAGAGTGTTGAAAAAACTGATAAGGTGATTAACGACTTTAGAATGTCATTGCACTTATGTGTGAAAAATATGAGAAAGGTTTGTAGTTTGACGTGATGATTTTTGATAATTTTGCAAAACGTCACTAATTTTGGAAGAATCAAGGAAACAAGGAATGCGGAGATTTTTTGTGGGGTAACTGAAAAGTTGAAATAATTATTACTTTAGTTTTTCCAGAAAATTGCTGAAGCTGATAAAATTTAAATTCCTCAAATGTATAACAAACATCAACATAGTTATTTTTGAACATGGACTCCTTCTGAACGATCGTTCATTCGAATGTCTATTTTCTTATCGCTTCTCCGGATTCCCCGGTGAAGCTGCTATCCAAAAATTTAAGTTGTTGACACATTCTTACAAATGGTCAGAACTCCAAATTACCTTAAGTAACTGGGTGTAAACCAAATCAACTTCCTCCTCTCCCCATTTTCAAAGAACACACTAACCGACATTCAAACGGGTCTGCGGATAGTGGCTCTGTGTGTAGAGGCGCAGAGAAAAAAACGACTGTTTTTTTTAAATTTTTTTGTCTGAAAAATAAACTTTTTTTTTTGAAAATTAAAAATAAGAATAAAAACGTGGACCAAAATTAAAATGGGGATTTTGATCGAGAAATGATTCATTTCAAATTTTAAAAAATGTTGAAAATAATTCTGCTTGTGTTTCTTGTTTTCGTGATAAAAATCAAATTCAATTGAAAATGTTTTGTATTTGAATAATGGAGATTATCTACCATTGTTGAATAGAGAAGCGAAAGAATTCGAAAAAAACGATGAAACTCTGGAATCGGATAAAATCAAAATTGTGAGTTCTCCATTCAAAAATTTCTGTTTTCGAGACACTTGTACTCCTTTTTTCTCTAGAAATATGCTCATATAATAATAACAATGGCAATGTTCTGGATTCCAACACTTTTTATTCTAATTCATTTATCTCGAAATATTCCAATAAATCATCAAACTCGTGCAATTCACTATGTTCAAGAGACCAACTCTGAAAAATTGGCAAGTTTTTTATCTCTTTTTTCCCCACAAAATATTTAAAAAAATTTAATAACTAAAGTTTTCAGGAGACAGCTTTCAACACAATGAAAAAGAATTTGGGAGATCGTGGAAGTGATGTGAGCTTTTGACCGCCAACTTATTCTTAAAAATTAATTCCAGGTCTCCTCATTTTATTTTTATCAACAATGGACTGGTTATGTTTCGACGGCGAGCAAATTGATGAGAACTTTTGAGCAGGATTTTGATCCGGTGAAAGGGAAAATGACACCCGAGGAATATTCAAGGGTAAGTGGATTTTTATTCTGAAATTTTCAAACCAAAAAAGTTCAAGGACATTTGAGCCAGGCTATAAAAATCTGGCAGAATATTTTTCTAAAATAATTTTGTTGTTCATGAAAATTCTCAAAAATCCAGATAATTTTTAGGCGACAAATCGTGAAATCGAAACCATGACTTTGAATCCAAACAAAATAATTGAGGATGATCTTTGAAAGAAACAAATAAAATTTATAAACGGTTCAAACCCGTTCTAGCAAAAAAATATTCCTTTTTTCTAAATAAAAAAATAAAGTTGGGCGTGTCAAAATATGAAAGTTGATAGATCGTTGCGAGACCAATTAAAGTTGTTGTGTATGTGTAGTGAGATTGCTCATTTTGAAATTAAAGAGAGAAAGAAAGAAAGCAAAGGACAAAATATGTAAAATGGGGTGCCTAATTTTGTTATGGGATAAACCCGGGGAGTTGTGGAGGTGGCATCATTTCGCGATCTTTATCTTCTTTTGCCACATTTCGAGATGCTTCTTCGAACAAATCATCATCGATGCATCTGAAAGTAAACATTGAGGTATTTTGTTATCGAAAACAATTGAAGAGAGCTAATAAACCTTTCAGATTTCTTTTTCTTTGGTCTTCCTCGTTTTTTCCTATCCTCATCACCGGCTGAATCGATTGATGCTCGTTTAACACCGTTTTGGATTCTGGCCGGCATTATGAATTGCGAATTTTGTTGAGCAGTTTTCAACATTCCCATCATATCGTTGGCCTGGAAAATCATATTTTGGAAATTAATTTGAGAGAAAGAATAATCTCAAAAAAAAAAGACAAAAAATTGATGTCTTTATCAAGAACTAAAAATTTCCAAATACTGAAGTCAGAATTTTTCAAGTTTCCAAATTTTGTCGAAATATTTTTGAAAACTTTTTTTTAAAACACATTCTACTTTTCTCAAATCTCGATTTTTTGAAATATTTTCTGGCCAAAAATCAATAATGCATCTATTCATTTGCAAAAAAACACGAAAAAAATGTATTTTTTTACAATATTTTTCTATTCACCAAAATCACAAATTGTCGCGAAATACATGCAATCGTGACGAGACCCACACTCATTTCAAGGCAACGAGTGTGAAAAATGCATGCTTTCGTAAATTTCATTTCTTGTTTTTTTTTCTCGCATATTTTTCTCCTTGAAATGTGTGTGGGTCTTGTCACGATTGACATTTATTTCGTGCATTTTGGTGAATAGAAAAAAATTGTAAAAAAATACATTTTTTTCGGTTTTTTTCGCAAATGAATAGATGCATAAATAAAGTTTCTCACCAATTGCGTAGTTGGTGTCAAAACATCTTGAATAATTGGATATCCAAGTGCCGGTGTTCCTTCGATTCCACCAATTCCATTCATCAACAACGGATCCATATATTGTTGGTGTAATTGCATTTGCGCATTTGCCAAAATCGCATTAGCCATCTCATTATTTTGTTGATCTTGGTAATTTTGTTGAGAAACCACAGTTCGAGCTGTCGAAGCTTCGACGATTCCTTGAGGAATTTGAATATCTTTGAGAACGGTGTCAAGGAACGCGAAGTGCGGATTACAAAGCATTGCTTGTTTCCTAGAAAAAAAGTTTTGAATTAAAAAAAAAACTTCTGTAATGCAAAAAACTCACATGTGCTGAGGTGTCAACGTTTTCGAATTGGTAAACTGTGTCGCATCTGCTGAGGCTTGCAAAAACTTTTCAGCAAAATGTTCCATCGCTCTACCAATACTAACAGGAACTGATTGAACCATTCGACCGATTTCCTCGTCAGATTGCATGACTTTTTTGATCCGAGTCTGCAAGTTTCAATCAATATACTTCTATGAAGAATTCTAGATTAGAAAACAAATACCGGTTGAATTTTAGCAGTGCTGAATCGACGTCTTCTAATAACTCCGGCTTGTTGTGAGTTAGAAGAAGTTGATCCATTTGGAACGGCAAAATTATCCGAAGAAGAAGAGGAAGAAGATGATGTGGAGGCCATTGGCATTATTATTCGATTTGAAATCGCTGAAAAAAAGTTTATGTTGGTTTGGAAAGTCTAAAAACGTTTCGTTTTCATTGTAAAAATTGTTGATGAAGAAACTTTGTTGGAGGTTTATTGATTAGACCACCCATCATGATATCTTATGTTGTATCACAAGGGAAGTTTCAGTTACAAATAAAATAACTTTAATTAAAAAGTTTGTTCTAAAAAACTTGAGAATTTTTTTCCCGAAGAAAATTCTAAAAAGATTTTTCTGATGAAAATATATTATTTTGAATTTTACTAATTTTTAATTAGCCAGAAATAAAAAAAATGAATACAGAATTTTTCGGAAATTTAGAATTATTGTTTCAAAATCAAAGTTAGATTTAGATTTTTCTAGAGAGATCGCAAGTTCGGAAATTTGTATTTCGTAAATTTCTATTTTTAACTCCATTGAAAAAATTGAAATGTTTTTGAAAATAAAACAAATTTGGCTTCAAGACAAAAATGAAATGTTGTATTCCAAAATGTTCAGCAGATGTGTGACACCTGCACAACAAAAAACGAAAAAATCTATTTTTCCCACTTCAAGCCATTTTTCTAATTTCCTATAAATCTTCCATCAACTTCCGGTTGGTTTACATTGTTCTTTTCTTTTTTTCTTCATTCTCTCGCGTTTTTTTGCCCATCTCAATCTTTAAAGAAAAACCAACAATTAATTGTTCCGCCTCCTCCACCGTAAGTGGGTAACATTGGAACCGCAAACTGCGATGAAGTATTGGCATCCATTCAAAAACCCGCAAAGAAGTAACCCAATTGATAACAATCCTCGACAATTGAAGCGATAGAGAGAGCGCAGAGAAGCAGGGTAATAAGAGTAGAGATAGAGAATATGCTAGAGATAAAAAGACAACAAGCGAACAAAAAAAAGTGGACTACGACGAGGAGAAATGACGAAAATCGGCCCGTTTTATATAGCAGCACATGTTGATGATTCGCAGGTTCTGTTGAGTACTGTACATCGGCGCTGAAGAGACGCAGACAGAAAAATGGTGGGCAGTGGAATTGATCGGGCCGAACGAGCGAGTGAATGAGTGTCTGTGTGCTATATATTTATATGTGTATATACGTTCGGTTTTTTATATATGAAAAAAATCGGCGTATGTTTAAAAGAAAAATGAGAGGAAAACCTACAAATGAAAAATGATTTCGGGGAAAACACACTGTAACAAAATGAAAGTTGTGCAAAAACCACACGCGAATTAATACAATTAAAATTGAATGATATATTATGGAGTGACTTAAATATCTAGAAAAACCATATTAAATATTTTTACGAAGTTGCGATTCAGAAAAAGTCAAAACAACTTTTTTTCTTGAAAAATTTCACACATTTTCTGATTATCCATTCGAATCGAAATTGTTGTTGAAAAAAGTTTTTTAGCGTGTGTTTTTCATCTGACAAGAATCATCTCATAATAATTTGAATCTAGAAACAATGATCTTGAAAATTTTTTCCTTTGTTTCTTGATTGAAACATTTAATTTTTTATTTTTGTGTGCAAGAAATCATTTGATGTTTGTCATCACAAAAGTACACGAAGACACTTTTTTATCTTTTTCTCTCTCATGATTTCATATTTGGTGAACAGTATGGTTTTTGTTGTAGATTTGCAACAATATTTCATTTTTCTGTTGTCCTATATTTTAGTAGTTAAACATATAGTTTTTTCCCCAAAAACAACACATACCTCTTCGTTCTATGTCAACTAGAGTTGTTTGGGCAAACAATGCAAATTCGCTCCACCGGACAGCGTTTCGTTCGTTCAAATATAGATAGATAATAATACAACGTCAGCTAAAAACATGAATATTCGTAGTTTCAAAGCGATTTTGTTGGTTGTCAAAAATATTTTTTCGACGAGAAAAAAAATTGAAAATGAAAAACGTTTTTAGGTGACAAGACCTCTCTGCGAAATTTTTGTGTGCCTTTAAAAATACCGTATTTTTTGTAGAAAATTTTGAAGGCACATTATGTTTTTGTTTTGGTATCACTACGAAAAAATATTTTTCTATTTTTTTTTCAAAAAAATTCTTTCGCTAGCGATCGCTTAACTTTTTCGCTTTGATTATCGTGTTTCACGCTTATTTTCTCGAATTTGAAAAAGTGACCTTTTTCAGTAATGGCCGCTGGGAGCTGTTTGGCGATTATTTTGTTATTATCGGGGGCAGTGGAAATGGTGAAAAGAGAAGATTTCAAAACTTGCGATCAATCAAGTTTTTGCAAAAGACATCGAAATGTGAAAGAAACGGGATACGAATTGCTTTCCAACACAATTTCTAGTCACGGCGCCGAATATACTGCCAATTTGCAAAACTCGGAAAACACTTTGAAATTGACAATCACCGGATTGGCTGATTCAACAATCCGTGTTCAAATTGATGAAACAGCAGCAGCCATCAGAAAACGATATATTCCCAACTCCATCATTTGCACAAACTCCTGAACCACTCGCATTCAAATCATTTGACAATTCGGGTTCCGAATCTACTATTATTGCTGGAGATGGAAAAATCAAAGTTGTTGTCAGTTTCAAACCATTCGTTGTCAATGTTTTCAATGAATTTGGTGAACTTGTCAGTCAAGTGAATCGCGATGGAAAATTGAAAATCGAAGAGTTCAGAACGAAAGAAGAAGGAAAAGAATATCCAGAAGGATTTTGGGAGGAACATTTCAAATCTTTCAAGGATAGCAAACCATATGGTTCAAGCAGTGTCGGAGTGAGTTCTTCAAAAATAAAAAGGTTTCTCGATATTTATAAACAATTCTTTTAGGTTGATATCTCCTTCGTGAACTTCAAAACCGCTTACGGACTTCCTGAACACGCTGATTCATTAGCTCTCCGAACAACTGTTGGAAACACAGATCCATATAGATTGTATAATTTGGATGTTTTTGAATACGAACTCAATAATCCAATGGCTCTTTATGTTGCTGTTCCATATATTTTGGCTCACAGAGCTAATCGATCTGTTGGAGCTTTATGGTAATTAATTTTGTCTCTGAAAATATTGTACTCAAATCAGTAAAAATTTTCTTCAGGTTCAACGCTGCTGAAACTTGGGTAGATACACAATCCTCTGTGACTTCTCGTGGTCTTTTTCGGAAAAGTTTACGATTCCGTAACTGGAGGATCAGACAATGTTCCACATTTTGATGCACATTTCATATCTGAAAGTGGACTTGTTGATATTTTCTTGTTCGTCGGACCATCAGTTCGTGATGTTCAACGTCAAAATTCAAAAATCTCTGGAGTCACACCACTTCCACCTTTATTTTCAATTGGATATCATCAATGTAGATGGAATTATAATGATGAACAAGATGTTCAACAGGTTAGCTTTTGAAATATATCATTAGTAATATATAATTCAATCAAAATTTTAATTTCAGGTCAATCAAGGATTTGATGATCACGATATGCCAATGGATGTTATCTGGTTAGATATTGAACATACTGATGGAAAGAAATATTTCACTTGGGATCAACATAAATTTGCTCATCCAATTGAAATGCTCGATAAAGTTGCTGCTAAAGGCCGAAAAATGGTGACAATTATCGATCCACATATTAAAAAAGATGATGGTTATTATGTATATAAAGATGCTAAAGACAAAGGTCTTTTTGTGAAAAGAGCTGATGGAACAACTGATTTTGAAGGACATTGTTGGCCAGGAGCCAGTGAATATTTAGATTTTTGGCATCCAGAAACTCGAAGTTATTGGAAAGATCAATTCACTTTTGAAAGATATGTTGGATCAACAAAAGATCTTTTCACATGGAATGATATGAATGAACCATCAGTTTTCTCAGGACCAGAAATTACCATGGATAAAGATGCGATTCATTATGGTGGAATTGAACATCGTGAAGTTCACAATATGTATGGAATGATGTATCATTCAGCAACTTTTGATGGTCTTTTGGCTCGAACAAATGGACAAGATCGACCATTCATTCTGTCTCGATCTGGATTTATCGGAACTCAAAGAACAGCAGCTATCTGGACTGGTGATAATACAGCTGAATGGGGACATTTAGAAATCGCTGCCCCAATGGTTCTTTCCCTCTCAATTGCTGGAATCCCATTTGTTGGTGCTGATGTTGGTGGATTTTTCGGAAATCCAGATGAGCAATTGTTAACAAGATGGTATCAAGCTGGAGCCTATCAACCATTCTTCAGAGGACATGCACATATTGACACAAAACGAAGAGAACCATGGTTACTTTCAGAGCAATCTAAAAATATTGTTAGAGAAGCTTTGAGATCAAGATATGCTTTATTACCATTTTGGTATACTTTGTTCCAGGTATGTTGAAATTCAGAAAAAAAAGTACGTAAAACTTGAAATTTTCAGGAGCATACATCAAATGGACTTCCACCAATGCGTCCACTTTTCTACGAATTTCCAAATGATGATTCAATTCTTGAAGAGCAAAAACAATGGATGGTTGGATCTGATCTTCTTGTTCGAGCTGTTGTTGAAAAAGACACCTACAATGTTCAAGTAAATCTGCCAACTTCAGAAAGATGGTATGATTGGGTTGTTGGAAATGAAGTGAAATCTGGATATTTTGATGCGCCAATCGATAAAATCCCAGTTTTCCAAAGAGGTGGAAGTATAATTCCAACATGGCAAAGAATTCGTCGAGCTGCTCCACTTATGAAAGATGATCCACTCACATTATTTGTTGCTTTGAATTCAGATGGAAATGCGAAAGGACAAGTATATTTGGATGATGGAAAAACGCATGATTATCAAAAGGAACTCTATGTTCGCGCTAGTTTTGTTTACAAGAATGAGGGTAAACGGGCAACGATTTTGGGTGAACATATTGGTGGAAAATTGGAAGCGAAAAATTGGATTGAGAGAATTGTTGTGAGAGGAGTTGCTGAATCACCGAAAAAAGTTGAAGTGAGCATTTTTGGGGAGTTTCGGGAATTGTTTTCTTTGAAAAATCTGGATCAATTTCTTCAGAATAAATTTCTATTTATCAAAAAAAAAAACACATTTCTCAGTCCAAGCCTTTTGAATTTTTAAATTCAACCATTTTTCGATCGAAAACTCTAAATTTAACAATTGTAAGAAACTTTCACAATATTTTTTAAAAAAATTTCAAAAGTATTGTATTTTTTTCTCAAACGTGACCTGACATGAGATGCATTTCAAAAGTTAAAAAATAATTATAAAATGTGCATTTTCAAATTTAAATTCATAAATGTGACTCATTTTTTTTATAAGTCTCGATTATCATTTCCAATATCAAAAATTTGTAATTTTTCGCTCAAAAACTTGGTATTTCGAGAATGGAATGAAAAAAAAGAAAAATTTAAAATTTCATGTTTTTCAAAAAAATTTGAAACCTCACACCCCTTAAAACCTCATAATTTTCTCAGATCACCCGTGTTTCGGATCCAGTCCAACCATTGGAATTCTCATATGATCGCGATTCTCGAGTTCTCATAATTCGAAAACCCGAAGCTCTTATCACAACTAACTATCAAATTCACATCGACTTCTAGTTTTTCTCTGGTATTTTTCATTTATTTATTTTTTTGTTTCATTCTGTTTCCGTGTGTTTTTCTCTGCTTTATTCATTCATTTTTTTGGTATTTATTAAAAGTCGGGCCCAAATCCAAAAAACTCTATTTGTGATGATTTTGATGATAAATAAATTTTTTCGAATCGAATGGTTTGATAACAAAAAAGTTTATCACTGCTTATTTGACAAACCGTTGAAACATTTTTTATGATTTTATTTTTTGAATAATATACTTAAATATTATGCAAAAAGTACTGTTGTTGACGACATTTTGTCTGTCTACTTCTCTGCGTCTCTTTATATTTAGATGTCACACGCGGTTTGACCATTGTCTACGTCTCCGCGATTCCAAATAGTCTCTCGATATATTACTTCTAAATAAAGAAAAAAGGAAGAGGAAGACTTGTGTTTTCCTCCTCCCAATTTCCTTTTTGTTTATTTGTTTATGAATATTTATTGAGTCGATTTTTTGTGATCGATTTATTTCTTTATCTAATTTTGGAACTTCTGGAGACTTTTTTGTTCTCTCCTGATAACATGTTCGTTGATTTTGAACATGCTTTCTTTTTTCCGAGATAACATATTTTTTTTACTTGAGGTCAAGGAAAGAAACTGTATAGTTACTACTTGTTATCTTGACTTTTGAATGTTTTTTTTTTCGGAGAAATCATAGAGAGAAAATTGGAAATTGTACTCCATTGAATTTTGTCTCATTTTTTTTTAGTTTCTGAAATTTTTTTTTTCCTGAGATTTTGAGATTCCGAATTCCTCGAGTCTGAACAAAATTTCAAAAAAAAAACCGTTCGTTTATTTCTGAAATAATCCAAAATTTTTTTGTTGAGATTTTTGAATTCCAATTTTTTATCTCATAAAATATCAAAAATCTTTTTTTTGTAGTTGGATATACATAGGCTATATATTATTTTTCAAGCGATATATTTTGGAGATCTTCAATTTTTTGAAGTTTTTTTAGGCATAATGCAAATTGAAAAATTAAAAATCTTGTAACTTTTAAAGTCGGCGAGAAATCTCTGTCTCAAAAATCTACTAGTAAGAAAATTTAGGTACATCTGGGATTCTGAAGCTGTTTTCCTCTACGAGTTCTACAGTACCTCCTCCATAATTTATTCCAGATGTGTCAATAGACATCAAATAAAAAGTTGCTATAAAAGATGGCCGATGGATATACAACAACAGCAGTTCATCCAGTTCGACGTCGATACGATTCAGAACATACAGTTCCTCAATCAGATATTTCAATGTCTGTGGTCACTGATGACACAAGATTTGAAGTGAGTTTGAACTTTTTTTGAAATGTCAGATCTTTACTCAAAATTGTCTAGCCAAAGACTGTGAGTGATTCCAAAAATAGATCACACATTTTTGATGTTTAAAAAGTATTTACAAGTAAACAAAAAGTTTGTGTCACGTGGGAGGGAGAAATTCGAAAATCAAATAATCAAGAAACTCTCATTTTTTAGAAAAAATTTATCAGTCACATCATATCCCTTCTTAATCCTTGTAGAGTTCTATTATCTCTTGTCAATATCAATATAGGATTTCAAAAGATTAAGAATCTTGCTTTCATCTCCATTTCTATTTCCCACAAACAAAACTCTAGTGGGCGGAGCCTCTGAATTTTTTGTTCGTCGGCCGAATTTTTTATTTGCAATTTTTTAAACAAATAGGTTTTTTCTACTGGTCTAACTAATATAATCGCTGACTCATTTTGTATTTATTTATTTATCTCGAAGGGTTTTTGAAAATAGATCAAAGGTTTTGGTTTTTTTATGAGAATGTTGGCATGGTAACTTATTTATGAACAAAAAATGCAACAATTTGAGATTGAGGAGAAAGTTGAAGTCTGCAATTTTTTCCAGAATTTTTTTTGATGAAACGTTTTTCAGAATATCCGGAGGCGATCTACGATTTATGGATTAAGAGATCGAAGTTCAGGATGGTAAGTTTTACAATTATTATTTTTTCCTTTATAAAAAATCATCGAAATTCCAGCTGTGCCATAAATGTGGAACCAATTCTATTTTTGATAACATGCTGTTTTGGTTTGATGTCGACGAATTCATCGCTTTTCACATATTGGGCGAGATGTGTTGAAATTGCTAGCGAAAATCAGGTTGGCACTTTTATTTCCGCTTCAAAAGTAATAAAAAAAATATTTATATTTCACGATAAAAGATCAGGTTCAAAAGTGTATATATGGGGTCTCAAACATCACAAGTTGTCAAGGTGACTCTACGGCGTCCATTTAAATTTTGCGTATTTCAGGAAAAATATTCACACAATGTGACATACACATGTGCTCTAATTGCGAAATCCAACAACACTTTGCAAGATGAGGTGGAAAGAGATATTGCAAGTATGAAAATATGGCTGCAGGTGAAATTTTCTGAATAATAATAATATTTGAAAGGAAATGAGTGAGATATTTTTAGATCTGTGGATGTTTGCCGACTTTAATAACAAGCCCAATTGTTGGAAATTGGTCAGATCGAAATGGAAGAAAAGCTCCACTTCTTTTTTCTCTTCTCGGATTTTTTCTGTCCAATCTTATTCAATTGCTAGCCACTTTGACTTATGAGAGTATCAATATTTATTATTGGTCATTCAGTGGTGAATTGTTGATGGCGCTGTTTGGTGGAGGAGCTGCTACATTTTCAACGGCTCTTGCGATTGTGACGGATGACTGTAGACACAAACTCAAACCGGTGAGGGATTTTGAATTTGGCTCTCATTAAATAGGATGTTCTTATAATGTTCTGAGGTATTCATTAAAAAAAATTTCTGAAAATAAATTCCACCTGATCTTGAACTTAAATAAGAAACTAAACATCTGCGATTCCGAAATGTAGATCTTAAAATCTTCTACGGTGCCTATATACAAAGTTTGAAGCTAAACCAAATTTTTTTCCAGGGTTCTTCAACTGTTCCATTTCGTGTTGGTTTGGCTTCATTCATCCAATCTCTCGGAATGTTAACTGGAACTTTTATTGTCTCTCAAATGAGCGTTCCAGCTTTAACTTCAGTTGAAAGACATGCTGAAAGTTACTTCAAAGTGGCATTTATTCGTAAGATTTTCCTCTATTTTCCCATTCGCATATTTATATTTTCCAGAAGTTGGTTTTTCATTGATCGCTTTGATCTACGCAATATTTTTCGTGAGAGAAACTCATTTCCCGAAACGGGAAGATTTTCAATACAATCAATTTGATCAATTGGATAATATTGAAGAGGAACTTGATGAAACTTCTGGACAAATTTCGACACATAAAAAATCGATTATTGGAAAATTCCAGAACTATTTCGGGCAGATTTTCGGAGTTTTACTTGCCAGAAGACCTGGGTGGACTAGACTTTGTCTGTGTGTTTCGGTTTTCTTTGTTTTTATCGAATTCCTCTCTTTTGGTAAGTCAGAACATCTGTGAGCCAAGAAATTAAACATCAAACAATGTAAATTCAGATCCGGCACTTCTACTTCTTCTGGTTAAACGTATGCCATTTGCGTGGAATGATAAACTTTTCAGCTATTTTTCATTATTGAGAACGATTTTGACATCAGTTGGAATGGTTTTATGTCCACTTCTTCTAACACTTTTCCATTGGCTTGGCAAAGATTCCTTGTTGATTATTCTTGCATTGGCAGCGTCAGCCGGAGCATCGTTTCTCACAGCATTCGCCACCACAACGAATCAGATTTTCTACAGTAAGATTTCGACTTAAAACACAGATATGTATAGTCTTAAAATATTTCCAGCGTGCATGTTTGCTGTTTTGATGGGTGGAATGCAGCCAGCCTATCGCTCATTTTTACCTCGAATGGTGGCAAAAGAAGAGACTGCAAGACTGTTGACGGCTGTAACTATAATCATGTCATTTTCGCCAATCTTGTCATCAATTATTTTCAACTCAATTTTCAATGCAACTCTTGATTGGTGGGCTGGTTTCTCGTTTTTTGTGGCTGCCATTTTTCAGACGGTTGTGTTTTTTGGACAAATGTGAGTTGGATTAGGGATTGAAAAAGTTTGGAAATCTTTGAAAAAAAAAGGTATTTCATCTACACAAACTTTATTGAAAAAATTATAAAAAACAAATAAAAATGAAACGGGTGAAAAATGGTTGTCCGACCAAACCACAGATTTTAAATTGTAGCATCTTCCACCAAAATCTTTTCAATTTTGACACACTCGAATCTCATAACACAAAAAAGTCTGATTTTTTCAGTGTGATCCATTTATTGATGCGACCTCAATGGAAACTAGAAAAACAACTCCGAGCACATCGAGGATTAGAAAACGAAGATCGAGAAATCGACTATCATCCGGGTGATGCAGAACAACGAAGTATTTCGAACACAGCAGTTGATTCGGATAGCGGATCTCGACGCGAAAACATTTGAGTTGACCTCACATTTTCCATTTTTCTTCATTTTGTATTTATTTAATTCAAATATGTTCCATATTTTTTACGGGTGCCCAATAAAATCAATGCAATTTTTTATTTCTCTTTTTTATTGGCAAACACAAGAAATATGCAAATCCTCATACTACTTCACCGAAATCGCGGCTCCCGGCTCCGGTCAGTGGCCAAAATGCGAGAGAGTACGGATATCTGAGAGACATCGAGAAAATAAGATATGTGATGGGTTGGATCGGGGTGTTTGCTTGCCAATGAATGAATGATGTGTATTTTTAGACATTTTTCTCAATTTTTTTCTGTTGCTCCTCTTTTTATTTGATGTGAGAGTTGTGGTGTTATGTTTCGTATTGTAAATTTTACCGGATGTCTCTACCTTTTTTGTATGAAAGAATATGAGATAAATCTATTCGGAGAACTTCTCGTTGAAAAAAAGAGACATTTTGTTAACTACTTGACACTCTGATCCTCATTTATGTTTACCTTGAAAAGTACCACCCTCTCACAATCACTCTTTTCTATGTTTTTCTCGTCGAGCAGCTGTTAGAAAAACTAGAAAAATATGATTTTTTTTTTCGTAAAAAAACACCTAACTCAACACGTTCTTCTTCTTCATAAATTCTTTGATTGTTGATCTATTTTTCATTTTCCAGTGATGGCCACAACTTTACCACCACAAATTTTATCCCCGCCAATTCGAAAAACTAGCGATGCTCTGTTGGCCAAAGCTTCAAACTTTGGGCAACTTCTAGAAGAAGTTAAGAAATTGGCAATCTCAAAATCTTTGTGGGATGATGAAATGCAACGAGATTTGCCGAAGAAATGGGAAAAACATGGAGATATGATTGTATTTCCGCAAAATTCGTTTACTCATATTAATTGGAGATTTATTGGTGAGAAAATTACATTTTTTGTTGAAATGATTGATGAATTGTGGTTAGAAAGAGGGTCACGTGAGAAAACATTTGTTGTTGAAGAAAAGCATTTCGAAAATTTTAATTCTTTGGAAGCGCGAAAAAAGTTTTAAGTAGAATGAAAAAATACTCACTAGATATAAAACTAGGATTCTCAAAGAATTTCTAGAAATTTGAAACCCCACAAATTATTTTGATAACTCTATAGAAAATTTAAAAATATATAAAGATTTTTGAAAAACTGGGAAACTATGTAGAAATGTTATTTTAGTATGGATTTCCGCAGCACATTCTGAAAAAAATGGTACTCCAAATTCTGAAAACATAGAACACTAGAACTTGGTAAACATCCATACTCGAATCTCAATCTAACATTTCAGGTCGTGAACTTTGGCCAATCGTGGCAAAATCATTAAACGTTGCCAGAATCGCTAGAAAACGTCAAATCGATGAGATGCGAACTGCTCATGTTGATCTACTTTTCGGAAAAGATGGATGGGTTGATTATGTTGATGAAAGAGAAGTACGGTAGGTTACTATCTTTTCCTTCCAATGCATTTTATAATCCAAATCTTCCTTCAGATTCTGCTATGATACAACTGTTCGTGTTTTCAATAATTCGAAGAAAACTGAGATGAAGAGAATTTCAAAATGGGCTTGTCAAGGACAAACTATCATTGATTTATATTGCAGTCTTGGATATTACAGTTTGACATTTCTAGTTGCTTGCGAAGCTCGTCAAGTTATTGCAATTGATTGGAATGAAGAAATATTGGAAAGTTTAGTTAGAAGTGCACAAATCAACAATGTCGATGATAGACTTCTTGTAATTCACGGTGATTGTCGAAGAGTTTCTCCGAATCTTGCAGCTGATCGAATTTATCTTGGATTATTACCATCTTGTCGAGCACATTGGTTGGTTGCTTGCAAAGCATTGAAAGTTGAAGGTGGAATATTACATATAAATGAGATTATTGATATGACTCCAGAAAAACCACCAGCTGAGAAAAAGAAGACTGTTGTTGTCAAAAAGAAAGTGTTGAAAAAACAAAGCACTCTTCCAGCTGTTATTGAAAATCAACCAACATCGTCTGGAAAAGATTTGGGTGAGGAAAAAGAAGCCGGAGCTCCTACAATTCCAGAAGAAGAAAATGGTGAAGAAAGTGCTGAAAATGGACAAAAGAAGAAAAAGTTCACAAGATCTGCATCGATTGTTGAGGAAATGGAAAATCGTGTTCTGCCAGATGTTCAAATTTGGAAAGAGTTTGATGAAACTTTTCAAAAACTTCCCGCAAAACTTCGAAATTTTGCAAATGACTGTGCACAGAATTGCACAAGATTTTTGAATAATATTCATCTGTCAGATCATTTATACGCAGTCACAATTATAAATGTCGTCAGGTAAATATTTTCTAATGAAAGGATCAAAATTTGAAATTAAAAAGTTTTCAGATATGGTGAGGTTTCCAAAAATCAAGAGCACATTGTTCTCGAACTTCTATGTTGTCCACAAAATTCTTCAGTTGAACACATGATTTCAAAATTCACATCGGAGAACTTGAAGAATTAATCAATCGATAATTTATATGTATATTATTATAACCGTTATCATTTGTGAAATATTTCTGATAAAAAATGACTCGACCAGAATGTTCGAATTTTTATGTATGTATTATTTTTATCTCCTCATTTGGTTTTCATCACATTTTTTGTGTGAGAAAAACTATTGTGTTATTTCGCAATCCTCTCCAAACATATATAGATTTCGAAAAAATGAGTCAGCAGATATGTGTGAATCGTGTTCAAAAAATAAATGTACATACACACATGCTAAACAAATATACTGTTTTTATCAGTTCACCTGACAATGCGTCATCTTTTATTCCTCTTCACTTACTTCTGTACATTTTTTTTTATTTTCTTATTAGTCTCACAAAAAAAAAAAATTAATTTTCATTATGTATTTAAGTATGAGTTACCTATAAGTAAGCTCTCAAATTTCATCTTTCTTTCTTTCAACAAAAATTGTTTTGTTTGCTCTTTTTCTCTTTTGGTCTCCCATACTTTTCTTCGAAAATCAATATTAGTCACTTTTTGAGCTCAACACATTTTTGTGAAATTTTCATTTTTTAGACAAAAAATATGGAGCAAGGCTATGGAGCTGCAAGCTATGACGAAAATCCTGATGGAAAATACAGTCTGCAATTCAGTCAACAAAGTGTTCGAGCTGGATTTGTGCGAAAAGTTTTCATGTTGGTCACTTTGATGTTCACATTTGTTGCTGGACTTTGTGTGATTCCAATTGCCTCACCGGCTTTTAGACAATGGGTTTTTCAAAATTTTTGGATTTATATAATTGCAATGTAAGACACTTTCGAGATTGTTATTCATTAACTTGTAAACTTTTCAGCGTTGTATTTTTGGTCGTCTCGATTGCCTTATCATGTTGTTCTGGACTTCGCAGAACTTTTCCAACAAATATCATTCTTCTTACTGTATTTGTAAGTTCTTATTTTTCTTTCATCTCAAAATCAAAATTGTTCTAATTTTTTAGACAATCGCAGCTGGAGTTATGACAATGTTTGTAACTGCCTGTTATAATGTTCAATCAGTTTTGATAACTCTTTTGATCACAACAGTTTGTAGTGCAAGTGTTATTATTTTCTCGATCAAAACAAAATATGATTTGACGAGTAAAATCGGAGTTGCGTTTATGTTGAGCATGGTTCTTTTTACATTTGGTCTTTTCGCACTAATCTTCACTCTGGCATTCAAATGGGCATTTTTATATTCGGTTTATTCCGGTCTTGCTGCTCTTTTAATGATGTTTTATTTGGCAATCGATATTCAAATGTTGATGGGAGGACATAAATATGAATTATCACCAGAGGATTATATTTTTGCCGCCATGCAAATCTTCTTGGATATTTTGAACATTTTCCTAATGTTGCTCAATATTATCGGAAGATCTAATTAAGTAATTGAATCAATTGACATTAATTGAAAAAGTTCTTTGTTCTGTATATAAATTTTCTGAAGGTTATTGTTTCTGTTTTCTCACAAAAATTAATCTCACTGTCTTAATGTCCTTCATAATTGGGTGGGATTTGCTATACGCCATAGTTTCATTCTCTCTAATCTGAATCGTGAGAGATGGTTGTTCAGAATTTTTTGAGCAATTTTTATGGAATTATTAATCTTCAAAATCTACTCAACCTAGTTCTACTTTTCTTCTTTATTGCTATGAGTGTATTTTTGAAGGGGAAACACTACCTTATCCAGCTGTCCGCTTTGTTCATTTTCGGATGCATTTTGGTTTTAACCGGACATTTGCCTTTTGTGATATTGGCTGTATTAGTTGAGATTACGATCACCTCTATAATCTTGATGAAATCCATTATGTGGGTTTTCACTGAATTAAGAAGAACATTGAATAATTAACTGTTTATTGATTGAATAAATATTTATTGGAACCTATTGTTTTTTTTCTTATTTACAATCGGAATTTTCATGCACATTTTCATTACTCCTATTGAACAATCAAACTACATACAGCTCGAACATCTTTACCAAAATCAAAAAAGTTTTTTATGTATGCATATACATTTTATAAAAGTTATTATTGATCGGAATATTTTTCTCACGAGAATCAGTCCGACTAAGAGTGAGTTCTTCAAATCGCCATATTTTCTGTCTTTATTTTCCAAAAAAAAATGACAACTTCAAATTCTGAAGAATTCATCACACTTCAACTGGAAAATATTATAGTTCTAGTATTGGTGAGAACTTTTATCAACCTATTTTTTATGGGAAATCAACCGAATCCAAAAAAGATGTTATTGATTCTACTCGTTGTTCTGCTGGTTGTTGGATGTATTTGTTTTCAGATTGAAGCAATCGTCAAAGCACAATTAATTTTGTTTCTTTCTTGGACTTTTTGGAAATTATGTATCCCAAATTGATTGCGTCTTTGTTTTTTTTTCTGAAATTAATAAATGTTCAATGGTTTTAGAGTTGACTAAAGCAAAATTTCAATAACAAATCATTGTTTTTTTCTAAATCTCTAGAGCGGAAGTGAATATTTTTTTCAAAAAATCTTCATTCCACCTCAAAAACCAATTCAATAACTGTTAGGCTACCAATCCAGAAGACATTTGAATTTGAACAACTTTCCGACGATCGAAATTCCATTCCATTATTGATTTTCTGATATTTTTGTCAAGAATCATTAAAACAACAGGTCCGCTTATCATATAAAAATCACTTGTAAAATGATTCAAAAATAGTATATTTTTCAGTAATTCTGGATTAGAATCAGATATTCCAGTTATTGGTATTAGAATATTTACAAATGATAAAAATAATAGAAGAAGAAAACCAATGGATAAAAACATTGTTGAAAGAATCATGGAAAACTCTAGTTTTTTTGTATTTTTCGAAGTTTTTGTTAGTTTTGCAATAATTATGATATTTGATACAATTATGAAAATAATCGAGGGAATCATAATTAGCAATCGAAAAGTTGATGTTCGAAAATATGGAATTGTATGAACATAGTTCAATTGCGGTAGATCTTGACTAAAATACGCATAAGTTGGTCCAGTTAAAGTTGGGGTTGAAAAAAGCAACGAGACAATTATTTGTGTAGTTATAATTCGAAAAAAATATGTTTTCCATATCTTGAAAATTTTTTAAAATTATCTACGAGTTCCCAGAAAAATTTGCAACTCACATATTTATGCGAAATAGGACGAAATACGCTTGTAAATCTGTTTGCGCAAAGTATAACTGTTGATATAATTTTCATAAATTGAAAAACCAAGTAAAAATACATGTAAGGCGATAAAAGATACGTCGGAACTTTGAATACTCTTATAATCCATTCACAATAAGCAGTGGAATAAAGCATCAAGCGAAGAATAGAAAATTCAACAACTATGAAGCCAATACTCTAAAACGTTATGTTGAAAACATGGAAAAAATTTCAGTTACCGAAATTCCATCGACAATATAAAGTTTGAAAAACGTGTCAGAATATAATGTATTTTTTCTCGACAGACAAATCAAAAACTTAATGTTAATAAGAGTGATTGGAATAAGATAAGATAACTGAATAAACATTTTGATTATTTTTGAAGTTTCGGAAACACCGGGAATAGAACAAGTCTCATTTTGATTAACAGGAATAGTTTCCATTTTTATGAATGAAGTTTGGAAATGTAAAAATAAACAAGAGTTTTTTTTTTCGGTAGAATGATTTTTAAATTTTTCTCACCAATTAAAATAATTTGTGTGAATAAACAATATTAGCTTATGTGGTATGTTTTCTAGTTTGTACATAATGTTCAAAAAAATGCTACTGATTGTGAGGAAAAATTGAAATCTTCGTGGAATAATTTTTGTGTCAAATTTATTAACAAGTCCATATAACAAGTTGTAAGAGCAGTCTGGAGCTTGCGCCAAAAAAACATGTCTAAACTCTTCAGATTATTTTTCTGGGCTATTTTAAAGCAAGTGATATTTTCTCACAACAATAAAAAATCTGTTTTTCATAAAAATGAGTATTGTTTTCGTGAAAATACAGTTTCCAATTTCTATAAATTCGATGTCTCCCACCAAAATTATCGAATTGAATTCGTGTATTTTGCATCATCTTTTTTGAAAACCTAAAATGAACTTCACCAAACATAATCTTGAAAATCTATTTCATTCAATTGATTTCTCTTATTGGTTTCTATTATTAGCCAGATCAATAACCTTAATTCTCTTACAAATTCAAATAACTCTCTGGATGTTTGGAATATCTTTCGATTTAATCAGAAGATTTTATGCTAACTTTGTTCCAACTTCATTGTTAATCCTCGAATTTATCTACATTAGTTGGTGCCTGTCAACAACATTCGGTGAATATACTGGTCCCTTTTTATGTTTCTGTGTTGTTCTGTGGAACTTGTTCTTTATTGCCGATTGGTTGTGATAAATATACTTATACAAATTTTGAATACCTGTTTTTCACAATTTTTTTTCACATCAACGAATAAATGTGTCTTTCAAGGGAACTCAATTTTGTCATACTAAAAACTCATCCATCTATAAAAATTGAGATTTGATGAACTAAACAAGTGCTCAGAGAATCACCAAACAAGAAGTACATGAGTTACAAGTTTCATCATTTGCTCAGCAGGAGTTTTCTCACACCAATCGCAAAAATCATGATGTTTACTAGAAATTTAGTATTGTAACAAAAGAGTTATAGAAAATAAGTATATTTTTCTCACAAAATTATCCATCTCAGCAAGATGTCTATTCCAAAAATAAGTAAATCGTTTACTGTACTAACTGTTGAATTTCGTGAAATGTTTGAACAAGGTAACAAATTCTTTGGTCCCGTAGTTCTTTCATATTGGATTCTATTATTAATCAGTTCAACAACTTTTATTTTGGTTCAAATTTATTGTGTTCATTGGTTGACGGGAACATCGTTCGTTGCTATTAAAAATAATTTGTTAAATTTAATTACTACCTTGATGTTTGGTGTTGCACTTCTAGACTTTGCTCTAAGCTCTGACGGATTGTGGCTGACTGTCACTGGTGTTACTGTTTTTCTTTGTGGAATTTATTTGCTAATTTTGAGATAATACCAATAAATTTGTTTTTTTTCTATTTAAAATGGTTATATCATAACAACATTCATTCATCTATGCAAATTGTGACTTGTGATGTAAACAACAAGAGTATAGTCAGAAAATTATAATTAGCCAGTGATTGTATGAACTTGTGTTATGGAACCTCTTCTTGGTTTCAAACTACATCGGAGAATTGATTTTCGAATATTTTCATCCAAAATCAACAAAACCACAGGACCACTAATCATGTAGAAATCATTCGCAATCTGGTTGAACAACGCAAAAACTTCGAAAAACCCAGGATGTTGATTTGCAAAATCAATTGATATGACAAGAATGATAACAGATAACATCAACACAAGAATGAATCCAAAAGATATAAAAATTGTTGAAGAGACCATTGAAGTTTCAAGTTTTCTCATATTCGATGAAATTTTTGAGAGTTTTGAGATTATTATGATATTCGATACAATAATAAAAATCAATGAGGGAATCATAATTATCAATCGGAAAACAGTTGTTCGAAAGTACGGAATGTTATGAACATAGTTTATGTATGGCTGATTTTGATAAATCGAAGCATAAGCTGGGCCGGTTAAAGTAGGAGTTGAGAAAAGAGCTGATACAATAATTTGAGTTATTATTATATGACGAAGATACGTCTTCCAAATCTAAACAAATAATTACTCTCAAAATGTTTCCTATTGTTGAACGTTAAACTTACATAATTATGTGCAACTGGTCGAAAAACACTTGTAAATCTATTCGCACAAAGTGTAACTGTTGAAATAATTTTCATAAATTGGAAGAACAAATATAAATAAAAATAAGGTGTCAACAAATAAGTTGGTACGCAAAAAATACTTATAATCCATTCACAATACGAAGTGAAAAAGTTCATCATTCTGATAATTGAAAATTCAACAATTATATAACCAATGCTCTGAAATTGATTCACAAGAACAATAAAATTTAAAAAAAATCGAGTTACCGAAACTCCATCGACAATATACAGAGTGAAAAATGTGTCCGAATATATTGAGTTTTTTCTTGATACAGTAACCAGGAATTTGATATAAATATAAGTTAATGGGAGAATATATGATAATTGAATTATCATTTTGATAAGCTTTGAAGTTTCAGAAACATCAGGGACTGAGCAAGAACCACTTTGATTTATATCAGCGCCATCCATTTTGAGTTAACAATTTTTGAAAATGAATATATGAGGAGAAACAAAGAGAATAATTTTTACGGTAGAATGAATTCATTTATCACTAATAAAATATTTGTTATGCTTTTACATGATCTTACGAAGATGTCCAATTTGGTTGCCGTTTTTCAGCAAAAGATTTCATTCCTTCTTTTCGATCATTCTGTAATTCAACATTTTACCGTAAAAAAAACTAAAAAAAAAACTCACAGTTGCAAAAGTTTGTTGGAATAAATGTTGCTCGCTTTGAAGACCTTGAGCCAATGTTGTTTCATATGCAAGATTCACTGATTTTTTGACAGTTTGCACTATAATTGGAGAATTCTTCGCAATTCTGTCAGCAAGTTTGATAGTTTCTTGAACAAGTTCAGCAACTGGGAAGATTTTACTAACAAGTCCAATAGTTTTCGCTTCAACTGCGTTGAATTTATCACCCGTTAAACAAACTTCCATCGCAACTGATTTGTTCGCAAATCTAGGCCATCTTTGAGTTCCACCAAGTCCAGGAATAGTTCCAATCGTAACTTCTGGTTGACCAAAAATCGCCTTTTCTCCAGCATAAACAATGTCACACATCAAAGCAAGTTCCGTGCCGCCACCAAGAGCAAAACCATTGACAGCAGCAATTATTGGTTTACGAATTTTTGAAATTGTATCCCAACTTTGGAAATATGATCCAGTGAGAAGATCGGTGAATTCTAATTCAGACATTTGTTTGATATCCGCTCCAGCTGCAAATGCTTTTTCACTTCCAGTTAAAACTATAACCTTGAAAGATGAGTCCGAATCAATTTTCAAAACCAAATCCGATAATTCAACCATTAGTTCTCTACATAATGCATTCAGTGCTTGTGGTCGGTTCAAAGTTATCAAAGCTACATCATTTCCAGCTCCAACTCTTTCGAATTTCAAATATTTCAGCGAATCTATGAGAAATATAATTATTATTCAGTTAGTTTTATCAAAACACTCACCAAGACTCAAATTCTCAATTTTCAATTCTTCAACCATGTTTATTGAAATAGAAATAAAAAAGAAAACAAACAAAAATGGGGTGAAAATAGGGAAATAGGAGCTGATAAAAAATGGGCAGAAAAACGATCAGACCATTGGAGAAAAAATGTAGGAAAACAATTTTTGACCGTTCATTGTTGCTAATTTTCCGTAAAAATGAATTCGATATTTGGAGAACAAAATAAAATCGAAATGAAACATAGATACTAGAAAAACGTGGATTGAAAATGACCACGCTTCAAATTTTCCACGTATTTTTTTTCATAAAAACTAGATATTATGTATTTCAGTATCTTCCATCCAAAGTTTTTCAAATAGTTCGTCATCAACCAGAAAACCACTTTTCTGTTCTTCAAAAACATTTCGACGACGCCTTTTAGAAAATGACATTGTGAGAGTTGAAAAACAATTTCGAAAATTGAAAAATGATATAATTTCTAGGGCGATATTTGTATGAGTGTAACATTTCGAGTAGAAGTTTTGAATACGGAAAACAACAATACAGAAGCACTTCCATTTAATTTGGCAAATGGTAAAATCTCAGGAAAATGTGCAATTGATCGAAAACATGATGCAATAATTAGTTCGACAATTGAAGAAGAAAATGGACGAGTCAAAAAATTGAAATTTGCTTTTAGAACGGTGAGCGAACAAATTGAAGATATGTAGAAAATCAGAAATTTGTGTTCGTAATTAAAACATTTTGAAAGACGAATCTTTTTCAATTTTGAATTTTTTTTAGAGATGACATAAAATATGCAAATAATATTTTTCAAACGTGACCAAGATTTTACGAATAAGAAAAACTGTATTTCATTACTATATTGTTCTCGAGTCAATTTTATATGTATTTGCTTACTTTCTCAAAATTCCTTGCCCAAATATTTTTTATCCCCAAAAAGCCCGGCCTTTTCAAAATCCCTTCTTCCCAAAACAACTAACCTCTGATTTCGCCTCAAATTTCCTCGAAACACGCATTTTTGATTCCATAACCAATCGATAATCGAAAAACCGTCGATTTGCAATCCCTTTCCTATTATTTTCGAGTCCAAAATCGAACATCACCAAACTTCTGTAATAATTTCTCAAGCTAACCAGTGTTTTCAATCAATTTTCAAATCGTCACCAACCTGAACTTGCAGCTTTTCCTTTATAAAAACGCATTTTTCGATGCAATTGTTTGTTGGATGCTGAAAAAACAATAGCATAAACTTTGGAAAAAAAGACAATTTAGAAGTCCGCAGTGCAGAAAACAGTTCTTTTTTGCGTGCGAAAAAGCAGAGAAAAAAACAAAAAATAAAAAAAATGAAAACTTGCCTGCTAAACAATGTGCAAGCGGAGTGTCGTTGCGTTGCCTGATGGAATTTTGTTTGAATATTTTGAGACTTTGTAGAATTACTAGGGGCTGTTAGCCCCCAGGCGTAATGTTTTATTTTCGAAAAATTGATCGATTTCATCCATGGCAAAATTAGCCACGAGTCATTTTTCGATCAAAAAACTTGAAATTTTTAATGAATTTGATTGTAAGTGAATTTTGCACAGAAAATTGACAATAGTCACAAAAACTGAAATAAATGAGAGGACTGTTACGCCTGGGGGCTAACAGCCCCTAGTAATTCTACAAAGTCTCAAAATATTCAAACAAAATTCCACCAGGCAACGCAACGACACTCCGCTTGCATATTGTTTAGCAGGCAAGTTGTCATCATTTTATTTTTGGTTTTTTTCTCTGTTTTTTCACAGGCAAAAAAGAACTGTTTTCTGCACTGCGGAATTGTCTTTTTTTCCAAAGTTTATGATATTGTTTTTTCAGCATCAAACAATCAATTGCACCGAAAAATGCGTTTTTATAAAGGAAAAGCTGCAAGTTCAGGTTGGTAACGATTTGAAAATTGATTGAAAACATTTTTGGTTAGGTTGAGAAATTATTACAGAACTTTGGTGATGTTTGATTTTGGACTCGAAAATGATAGGAAAGGGATTGCAAATCGACGGTTTTTCGATTATCGATTGGCTATGGAATCAAAAATGTGTGTTTCGAGGAAATTTGACGAGGCGAAATCAGAAGTTAGTTGTTTTGGGAAAAAGGGAACAGTCAACAAAAATTGAAATTTTGTTTTTTGTGTATAGATTCAACAAATTTGAAATTTTGATTTTCGTGTATGCACAAAAATTGATCAAAATTTTAATTTTTGTTGATTATATACACGAAAATCAAAATTTGTCTTCTTGTTAATATTTATCCATAGATTATTTGTTCAAATGAGAGCTCGATAAAATTTTGTTTGAATTTCAATGAGTTCATAAACGCGTTTAAACTCCCAAACCGGGGTGCCCAAAATCAATTCAACTTATGGCAAAGCTTTATAAGCTTGTTGGGATCTGAATGATATGATCAATAAAAAGACGCGAAAAGTGGCCCCGGGCCTTTTTATCCCCCTCGCAACATGTTAACATCTGCTGTCCAATCGGGAAAGTTAGAGACACAGAAACTCAGCTTAATATGTGATTATATATTTCGAGCAATCACAAGTTCTTCGAATTGTACATATACACAGATTTTTTTTCTCAACACTCAGCACAGCGCACATGTAATTATCCAACCTCATAATTTGAGTGCTACCCGGGCAAATCACAAGTTTCAACCGGCAGCTCACATCACTTTTTTACTTTCTTACATATATATTTATTTGGTTACTTATTTACATTTATTTGGTTTTTGTCTCTTTTTTTCTTCAATCTACCATCAAAATGATTACATCTCAAAATGTTATTGTCTATATTGGATTCTGTTTTTCCTTCCTCATCAACTCTTTTCTCTTATACATGATCAAGAAAAAGACAACAAAACAATTGGGAACGTACAAATATCTAATGCAGACTTTTTCATTGCTAGAACTTATTTTCTCAACTGTCGATGTACTCAACCAACCGGTAAGATTACTGTAGCTGCTTCAGATTTTAGGGCACAACATTTATTTTCAGACAATCTTTGTGGAAGATGGCACATTTTTGTTATTCAGCACGAATCCTTTACATCTTCCGATATCCATTGCTCGACATTTGAATAGTAAGAAATCTCAAAAAATCTTGTTAAGTTTAATTCTAAAATAAATTTGTTTCAGTTCTGAATTTCACATTCTCTGGAATGATAATTTCCCTTCTCGCAATTCATTTTATCTATCGATATTTTGCTGTTTGCCACAATCAACGACTCAGTGCTTTCGATAAGCCTTACCTTGGTATTTGGATTTCAGTTTTTGTTCTAATTGGTCTCGAATGGTACTTTGCCTCTTTGTTTCTTGGCTTGGGTGATTCGAGTTGTTCCTTCGACATGTTAGTTCACAAGTTTTCCTCCACAAACCAATTTAACATATTTCAGTGATAATATCAATACAAATGAGAATCTTGATATTACTGTATTTGTTGGTGTCAAATACACCATCAAAAATATGACAACCGGTAGAGAGAATCATTGTTGGAAATCGATTTCATATGCACTAATTCTGCTGAAAATTGTGGTAAGTAAACAACATTTCCGACCAAACTTCAGCAAGAACATGTGTAATTACAGGTTATTTCTGGTGTGATTGTAGTCTTTTGCGGTTGGAGGACTTACAAGGAAATGTCGGGGAAAAAGGACATCTAGCAAACGGACAACTGAAATGCAACGTCAACTTTTTCGAGCACTCGTTTTCCAAACTCTAATTCCCACATTTCTTCTCTATGTCCCATTGATCACACTTTTCATAAGTCCCTTTTTCGAATGGAATCTTTCCAAGATTGATTTCATTCTTCTCTGCCTTGTTGTCCTTTATCCAATTCTTGACCCAATGGTTGTTCTATATTTAGTTCGTGACTACAAAAAAGCTGTCAAAGCGATGTTTGATGAGTTTATCATTCAAAAACTCATCAAACTTTTGAAAGTTCCACCTCAATCTAATTATCCTCAAAACTTAAATAATCTCCAAAACCCATATGTTATCCGTGTTCATCGTCCAAGCAATATTCTCTATTAATCTAATCTGTTATATTTATGTACCAATTTATTTAAACAAGTAGTTGAAATAAAAAACTGAGATCAAAAATTTTCTAGAATTTCTCAGAATCGACGTCGGCTTCAACAGCTGTATGAATTGATTGTTTTTTAGTGAGGTCATAATAGGCGCCACGTAATGCAATCAATTCCGCATGAGTTCCTTTTTCAATAACTTTTCCTTGTTTCACAACCATAATACAATCCGAATTCACAATTGTTGATAATCTATGAGCAACGACAATACAAGTACGATTTTTGGCAGCTTCATCCAAAGCAATTTGAACATGTTTCTCATTTTCAGTATCTAAAGCACTTGTTGCTTCATCGAGTAAAAGAATTTTTGGATTTCTGATAAGAGCACGAGCAATTGCAATACGTTGTTTTTGTCCTCCCGAAAGTTGTGTTCCTTTTTCTCCTACTCTTGTTTCATATCCCTGTAAAAATTTAAATTTTTACACATCAACTAATAAGCTGAACATTATCAAAACTCACATCGGGTAGATTTGTGATGAATGAGTCAATGTTTGCAGAAATTGCAGCCTTGCGAATATCTTCTGCAGTGTATTCAGAAGCATCCAAACCGTAAACAATGTTATCTCGAATTGAAGTATCAAAAAGGATTGGTTCTTGAGATACGAGTGCAATATGTTTTCGAAGATGTTTTGGATTCATTTTACGCAAATCATTATTATCAATACTCAAAAACCCTTCAAGTGGATCATACAATCTTTCAAGAAGTGATATAACTGTAGACTTTCCACATCCACTGGGTCCTACGAGAGCTAATGTTTGACCTGGTTTAACATCAACATCTAGTCCTTGAAGAATTGGAACAGCTGGACGTTCAGGATATCTGAAGTACACCTTGTTCAATTTGACATCTCCAGTGATTCTAGGTTTTTCGCCATTTTCTGTCATTCCATCGATTCTGGGCTCTTCTTCAAGCATATTGAAAATTAAACCAGCTGCGAATGTGGCTTTGATATATTCAGGGAAATATGATGCAGCAAATCCGACAGTTGAAAACGAGAAAGAAATTGCAAACAATACTCGAAGAACTTTGATTGGTTCCATCATAACATTTGGTGCAAACATCAAATAAAGACCAAATCTAAATGCGGCAGCATAAATAAAATAGATAATTGATTGAGCAAAACCATAAAGAATTCCACGAATTATCGATTTTCCAAGATTTGAACGATGTGGTTTTTCTAAATGATCAGCAAATTGTTGCCAAAGATTTTGTTGGAGTGTCAAAGCTTGAACAGTTCGAATATTTTCAATTGCTTCCATCGCAACTTTTCCACTGTTTTCCATTTCTTTTGCATCATTTGTAGCTTTTCCAGTATGAAACTTGATTTCAATTGCTTGTCCAACAGCAACTAATGGGAAAATAGCCATAGTCACTAAAGCCATTTGCCATCCATAATAAAATGCGATAGCTAAACCAGCAATAACTGATACCATTGCATTGAAAACACTTCCAAGTCTATAATCAATAGCTGATCGAACATTTGGTGCATCTGTTGCTAAACGAGTTGTGATTCTTCCTGGAGAATGTTTTGGCATATCAAAATACGTGGCATCTTGTCTCAAAACATTTCGATAAACTTTTGATCGAACTCTCATTGTCAATCTTTCTGAAGCAACTCCAAAAAAGAAACATTGTCCTAACATTGTTGTTCCTTGAACTCCAGCCAATACCAAAAACATCAATGCCCAAAAATGCCCATCAGATCTCATTTGATTTTGATCAGGATTTGAGAAAACATCAATAATTTGAGAGAAGAATAAAGAGAAAGCAGGTGTGACAGCTCCTTGAATCAAAGCACAAACCAACGCCAAGGCAATGAAACTCCATTCAGGTCTAGAATATCGAAGAATTTTGAAAAGATTTGCACGAACTGCTCCTTCTTGTTCAAGTTCTTTTTTCAATCTCTTAATATCATTTTCAGTTTGTTTTGGATCTGGTTGACCAGTTTGTTTGACTTCAGTAGATTCTTTCTCTTTTTTGACAACTGAAATTTGTTTCGACATTCTTCGCTTTTTCTCAACAAATTCATCAGTTTCTTGATTCGATTCGACATCGGCGAAAACTTGTGCATTAACAAGTTCATGGTATAATCCTTTAGCAGCAAGAAGTTCGTCATGAGTTCCAACTTCTTTAACTTCTCCAAGTTTCATAACAATAATTTTATCAGCATTTCGAATAGTTGAAAGACGGTGAGCAATAACAATTGTGGTACGACCCTTTGATGCCTAAAAAAATAACTAAATTATTTTGATAATCTAATTAAATACTCACATTTTCAAGTGCAGTTTGAACAACATGTTCAGATTCAGCATCGAGAGCACTTGTTGCTTCATCAAGAAGAAGAATTTTAGGATTTCTAACCAAAGCACGAGCGATTGCGATACGTTGTTTTTGTCCTCCAGACATTTGGACACCTCGATCTCCTACCAAAGTATTTAATCCATCTGGGAAACTTTTTACGAATTCATAAGCATTAGCCTTTCTTAACGCATCATCGATTTGATCATCAGTCACATCTTCTCTACCATATCTGATATTTTGTTCAATTGTAGTATTGAATAGATTTGGCTCTTGCGAAACTACTCCAACAAGTTGTCTTAAATAAGTAATATTCAATTCATCAATCGGAATTCCGTCAATAGAAATACTTCCACTTTCCGGATTATAGAATCTTTGGAGAAGTTGGATAATTGTACTTTTACCACACCCACTTGATCCAACTAATGCTACAGTTTTTCCTGGATCTGCATCGATTGAAACACCTTTGAGAATTTGAATATCTGGTCTAGTTGGATAAGTGAACTTCACATTTTTCACACTAATTTTTCCTTGAACTTTCGATGGTCTTTGACCCTCCTCCAGAATACGCATCGATTTCTGGAGTTCTATCAATAACTTCATAAAGTGCAGCAGCTGCACCCATTGCAGTTCCAATTGTTGCAAATTGTTGTCCAGCTTGTCCGAGTGCCATCGAACCCATCATAACAGAGAAAAATACAGTGAAAACAGTTCCACCTTGAAGTCTTCCATTATAAACAAATTCAGTTCCAACCCAGAAAGCGAGGCAATATGAAGAATAAATAATGACGAAAAACATTGCAAGTCCAGCGCCAATGAAAAATGATTTTTTGACACCAGTTTGTTTTCCTTTTTCTAAAGCGTCTTCATATCTTTTACATTCATATTCTTGTCCATTAAAAGCTATCACAGTTCGAATTGAAGTCAAAACTTCTTCAGCAATTCCACCAGCAATCGAATAAAGTTTAGCTTCACGAGTTGCAGAAGTTGCCAGAAGTTTTGCAATAAATCCACCACAAATCATCATAAATGGAGAAAGCGACATCATAATAAGAGTTAGAAGCCAATCATATGTAAAAGCAATCACAAATCCACCAATAAATTGTGCCAACAATTGGAAACCCAAACCAACTTTATCACCAGTTCCTTCTTTTACTCTCTCCAAGTTACTATAAATTCAATATGAAAAGAAAATCAAAACACAAAGATTTTTTATTTACTCACTCGAAAAGTTTGGTGGCCAAAGTTCCTGACGTGTTTTTATCATACCATCCAATTTCATGTCGCATAACAGAACGGAAAAATTGTTTTCGAAGTCGATGCACAAGATTTTCACAAATAATTAGGAAAAATGTGCATTGAATGAGGCCAGAGAAAAATATTCCAATCCCGATGTACACGTAATTCAGACAATTTTGAATTACATCATGAGAGAATTGTTGTTTTGCAGCTTCGATTTCAGCGGCTACAATATTTTTGGTAATTAGGGTTCAAGTTTTTTAAAAATTAAAAAAAAATGAAAATAATAACTAACCTGTAGAATTTGGATTAGTAAGAACTAGACCAATTGTGATAAAGTTTTGAGAGACATTTCCCATTACAACAGACATCAATGGAAATCCAAGACCAGTTGCACATGAAACACACAATCCAATTAATAGCATAATTCGATCTTTAAGATCTGTGTATCGAAAAAGTTGGAATATCGATATTGATGGCGGTGGTGGATCTTCGGGTTCTTTTTCTTCAGATTCATCCGTGTTTTTCTCTTCTTTCTTCTTAAACAACCCCATTTTTCTTCTGAAAAAAATTTTATTAAATTAAAGATCAACGTGAACTCAAAGAAAAATCGGAATGGAATGAAATGGCATCATAATTATTTCATTTTATCAATTTCTTCTGATTGTGCCGAATTTTATCGCCTGCAGAAAAAAAGACAAAAAAAATTTACCACCTTCTTGTATCAGCGATATGTTTTATTTTAGATACAAGACTAGACATTTTTCACGGAAAAAGTTTGGGCGATCATTGGCAAAGAAAGAAGAAGACAATATTATTTTTATATATCGAGGAGAAGGGAAAGAGCAAACTAAACTTATCAAAAAATCACAAATACCAAAAAACAAATAGTGGAATGGCAGGAAAAATAAAAGACTAACATTTTGGACTCGAGATTTTTTGGAAAGTTTTCTGATCTTTAGAACTTTATGTAAACAAGTTACTAGAGATTTCCGTTTTAGGTTATACGACATCCGGTAAATAATTCATAAGATCTCTGATTTCTCAGAGAAAAGAATTTCAAGTTACCATTTTTTTAATGAAAAAATTTGTTTCAATTCAGAATCCGAAAATGTGTCCCAAAATTTTTATTTGACATCTGGTGTGTGTTTTACTACCAGCTTTTGTTCTATATTTTTTAGACCCGATTTTGAATTTTCATGGGAATAGGGAAAATGCAAAAAAAAAGAAAAACTTGGAAATATACTGTGAAAACATTGATTATATTTTGTGAGTGCGAGAAAAAATATAAAATTCAACGGATCAAAAGTTTTTTTTTCGATCTACCACGAAACAATTGAAAAGTTTGGGGATTAGCAAATTAAAATAGTAAATTAATTTTTTATCAGTTTTCTCCCTCTTCCACAGTGAGAACTTTATATTCAGCCGGAAAAGTTTTATTGATAAATGTTGAATTTCATCATGATCAAAAAAGTTCAAATTTCGTCAAACCAATAAAAAATATATTTCCCAATAGTTTTTTCATGCTCAAAAAATATTTCGCAAAAAAATTGGCACATATCAGAATTGATAAGAGACACTAAACAAATGGAACAGAGTAGAAACCACGGAATGGCAACGAATTGACAAAAAAAAAGAAAAGAATGAACTCACAATCAAAGTGTGGATTGGTTGTTGTTTCTGATCGCATTGAACGATTGGAAAATGGAAAAAAATGTTGGAATTTGCATTTTTGGAACTATTGTGAGAGGAACTTAGCAGGAACTTTTAAAAATGTTTTGACAATGAAAAAAAAAGAAAATGGTATTGCGATAGAGCACAACTAATTACAATAATTAATTATTTTAAGATTACTGTAGATCAAAGAATTCCATTAAACTTGAATTCATAATTGCCACAAATTGATTTTTTTTTTCTCCGAAAGTTCCCCTGAAAATATTTGTGGAACATCTTTCAGTTCAAATATTTCTCGACAATTACAATTCAGATATCTTTTGAACTTTCCCAACAAATTGTTCGTTCTTGTAACTATTCAGATTTTTCGTGTCTTTTAATTTGTCTTACAAAAAAGTACTTTCCGGACTGCCTTTCTAATTGCTTTTTCCTTTCTTTTGCATGTCTGCTTCCTAATGTAAAAATCATACGCTTCAAGAAAAACCTCACCGTATCTGAAAAAAACAGGTCAAAAAGACGTCTCATTGCAAATCTCGAAATGTTTTTCGCCTTTCTTTTTTTTCTTCTTCTAGTTTAATTGTATGTTTTGTGAACCCGTTGTTTGGACTGACCGTTCTCTTTTTCCCGCTCTTCAAAGTACACAAAAACCCGAACCTCCTAGAGTTACAACAACAAATAGATACTTGACACCAATTCACACTATCTAGATACTTCGTTTTGACACATTTTGGTTATCTTGGAATTTTGTTCAGGTAATTTCGTCCTCCCATGTGGTCTAGTGGTTAGGATTCGTGGTTTTCACCCACGCGGCCCGGGTTCGATTCCCGGCATGGGAAGCTAATTTTTTCTTTTTCTTGTAATTTATTTATTTTTGAATTATCTTGAATTATGTAGTTGATACTTCTTCTCCATCTCGTGAAAGTGACCTCTCCGCCCCAAAATTCTGAATTATAATAGGCGTTTCTCGCGCGCGCAGCAGCATGTCAACAAACGACCCTGACGACTAAAAAAGTTATTTGGAAGAAGAAGGCGAAGATCCAAGAGACCTGCCTACCTTATTACCCTTTTCCACATATGTTGTTAGTATTTACAAATTTTCTCACTCGGATTATAATATTTTTTGTGATGTGTTTGTGTGAAAACTGTTTTTAAAATTGTTTTCAAGGTTGTTTTTCTGACAATAGGAAAATATTTGTTCCGCTACTTCTTATCCTTGACTCAAGTATGAATATAAAAGTCAATCGTAGTTTGCTTTATACAGGTTTTGCTAGTAGGATTATTATAGTCTTGTCTTGTTGAAAACTAAAAGTGAAACTAAATGTTCATTTTTGTCAGACAAACTTTTTTAAAACTTATTTATTCTACACAACATTTTTTTAAAATTATTTCAGTTAATGAGCACTTATGGATGAAGATTACCATCACCCAACTGGTTATTATCCAAATCGACAAATATATTATTCAACACCTGCTTATACATACAGGTAATCCTATTTTATTCAAAAAAAAAAATCTCGAACATGGAAATCTCGTAAATCAGTCATCCGAAAACTATCATAAAAATTTTTGAGGTTAACAACTTTCACCTACATTCATTCTTTGATTGTTTCCAGAAATCCCTACTATATAAATCGACCATATATTGAAGAAGATCCCCCATATTTTTCGGATTATTATCCAAAATTATTTGGGAAAAAGTAGTTATGCGAGAGATTATGGAAAAAAGTTGGATATTTATGATTCTTCAATTTATTATATTCGAGTTTTGAGTTATGCGCAGATTTTCATTGCTGGAATACTTCTTGTAACTGATGTTTCCAAAATTGTTCTTCTTTGGAATTATGTTCAACTTAGTGCCACTAAAATGGAGATGGTAATTGTTTTATTTTAAATACACTTTCAGAAACAACTTTTTGATTTATTTTCAGCTTGCTCAAATAATATTTCCACTTTTCTCTCTTATAATTGGTTTCACATGTCTTACTTCAGTTTTAAATCCATCGAAAACTTTCACTAAATTTGTATCAATTCTTCTTCTAATTATTATTGTGCCAAATTTCGTGTTCCCAAAATATTCAATTTTTATGACAAATGCGATTGAAAGTGTTGAAATAAGTCAAATTATGGATCGAAATTCAATGGTGAAAGGAATGGATCAAAAAATGTCCAAAATTTTGCAGTTTTCAACGGCGAGGTGGCCACTAGGAGTTACTGTAAGTCAAATATTTTGTTGAAATCATGAGAACTTGTTAGTTTCAGGATTTATCAAGTCTACCTCAGGATTTTGTCTTAATGATGCAATACATGTTAATCGCATATTCAATTTTCTCCTTATCACTTTTCATTTTCTACATAATCACTTTATTTTGTTTTGTCAGATTTTACACGGTTCAATGAGTTTTTCTTTGTCAAGGGAACCTTTTTTCGGAATCACTTATTGTTAGTAAGTTGATGAATGTTTACGGTAGAAAATGATTGTTTTGAAATGTTTTGTGAGTTTGAGAAATATCAGATAAACTTGGACTTAAGTCTATTTCAAAATTTCCAGATTTTGATTCCAAAAAAAGGTTCCCTTATAAAAAAAAATATTAAGAATGAATACATTTTATTTACAAAAATAAAATACATAGATAAATACAATTTATTTTGGAATTCCTCCAACAACTCCTCCTTCAATTCCACATTCATTAACACCTCTCAAAATACGGAAATATCCATTCTCTCCCCAATCAGCATTCCACGAATTAACACAAAGCCAATATGGTGTTCCATTATCAACTCCCCACCCAATCATTTTCACAGCATGTCCTCCCAAATCAGCTCCAGCTGTGTGAGTATAAACTCCACCGCTGTATGTTTCAAAATCGGCGTAAACTTCGAAAGCAACTTCGACTGGTCCGTGAGTCATGATTTCTTTTTGAATTTCGGTGACCTTTTTCGAAACTGCGTATGCAGATTTTCCGTAGTGCAAATCTTGAGCATAAGTCAAACTATATCCAGCTTGGCAAGTGTGAGCACATTTATCAGTTGGGTAAAGATCATCTGGACATGGTTTGTAATGAGTTGCATTATTATGATGTTCACATGGTGGATATGGATATGGCTTGCATCCGGTTTTTTCGGTATAGTTTCCACCAGTCACGTATCCTTTTTTAACCCAGTGACGCCAGGCTTCGATTGGATATCCTCCTTGACATCTGAAATTAGTGTTTGTAAATTCAGGATTCTAAATTCCAAATCAATAACTAACCCATTTCCGCAGATGAATCCGCAGCATGAAAGAATATCATCAGCAGAGATTGAGACTTGAGTGGCAGCATTTGATGCAATACAAATACGATCAGAGATAGTTTCAGCGGCGCAACAGCCCAGCATGATCCACAAGCTGATTGATCACGAATTTTAGAGATTGATGGACAATTTGGCCATTGAGTTCTTGAATCGAAAGAATCTGGGATAGTATCATCATTGATTTCTGGATGCGATTGTTCGAATACTCGATGTTCAGCTGGAATTTCAACCATCTTTGATCCCATCAATTGCTTCTTGATCTTATTTGGCCATGAATAATAATGTGATCCAAGTTTGGCGGTGAACAAACTTTGTTTGCTGTTCACATATTTCACGAGTTCTTCTCCTTCGAGAAGTTGAGCTTCAACTGGAACTGATTGAGCATGATTGACATCGAGGGAATAGGCTGAGACAGCTGCCAAAGAGGCGAGAAGAATTGCGACAGACTTCTGAAAAAAAACAATTCTTCTATTGAAGTCAAATGAAAGTTCTAATCAAACTCACCATTTTTGGGCAAAAAATGAAATCGAGTCTCTCTGAATTTTGCCCTCGCTTTTTATAGGAACTTTTAGTTATCAGTAAATTCCTCGTGATTCTTGTCGACATTTGCTTTTTGCTGATAAAATTCATATTTAGTAGCTCAAACATTTATCGGGCATAAATTATTGATAATAAAACCGGAATTCATTGAATCTGATGGTCATAGTTTGAACTGTTGGTCTTACCAAAATCTTCTCAATTGTGTATTCAAATATAGCGAAGCTCATAGCGAAACTTCTATATGAAGATATCTGAAAAAAAAGTTCCAATAAAAAGAAAAATATCTGCCCCATGCCAGGCTCGAACTGGCGACCTTGGCATACCCTATAGACTATAAGTACCACGCGCTAACCGACTGCGCCAATGGGGCACATTAGGCAGCTGTGTTCAATGACATACACATTTCTCATGTCGTCTAACCGCTCTAACCAAGGCGTTACAACGCACAAAATAGCGAACGGGGAACACGAAATAGTGGAAGAAATTGGAGAGACGCAGAGAATGTGTACAAGGAAGAAAAAGACAGGAGAAGAAAAAATAAGGGGAAACACATATCTAGGATTTGAGATGTGCAAAATTGTGAAAACAGAAATCACTCACAAAATTTATACCGGATGTACAATCCATTAGAGCCGGATCTTTGGAGACTTTCATTTCATTTATCATTCAAAATATTCTAGAAACATGTACGGATTGGTTATTGAAGGTGTTCGTTTTATGATCCAAGAGAACTGGGGAACCCAGGTTCTTGATCAGGTAATTCTATTGTATATATCCAGAAGATTCCATAAATTGTTCCAGGTCCAAAAAATGACACTACTTTCTGAAAAGTCAATTTCTACCCATGATCAATATTCAGAACACGTTGTTCCACAAATGTTCAAAGCAATTCATGAAATAACTGGAACACCTTATGAACAAATTGGAGTATTGGCAGGTTGGTGACATTTTTTGGAATGATTTTGATCCACAATTTTTGGAAAAACATTTATGATAAGAAAAATTATTTGCAAAAAATTGATGGAGAATTGTCAGAGAGGTTTTGCCAAAAATTGAGGATTCTGAATTTTGTGGAAATAAAAAACATATTTGTTTTAAAAATAAAAAAGGTTTAAAAAGCTTTTAGAGTTAGATTAAAGTCTGATACTGAGTAATTTTTTTTGAAAATTTTTTAATCTACAAGTTTTGGAAACAATTTTTTTCTTTTAGAAAGAAAAATTGAATTTCAAAAAAATTTCTGAGAATTCAAAAAAAAATTGTTGATCAGAAACTTTCAGAGCTTCTGAATTTTTATGACGAGGAAAGCTGAATGAGATAAACTTTTAAATTTTCTGAAAATAAACATAACATTAAACATTGAATAGAGAAAAATTCTACAACACTTTCCAGGTCGATTTTTTGTCCAGTTCCTGATTCGAAATGGCTATGGTGATTTGATGAATGTTATGGGCCGACGATTTTCGGATTTCATCAAAGGACTTGATAACATCCACGAATATTTCAGATTCAGGTTTTTTTCATAATTAGTCCCTCTCTCTCTCTCTTTCTATCTCAAGTCATCTGAAAAAAATCTTTAACTTTTGATCAGCTATCCAAAACTACGTGCTCCATCGTTTTATTGTCAATCCGAATCGGAAGACGGATTAATTTTACACTACCGTAGTCGGCGGACCGGATATTTGTCATATGTAATCGGTCAATTAGTCGAATTAGCAAGAGTTTTTTATCATCTCAATATTGGAATACAGGTTATTTTTAGAAATTCTGAGAATGCTTTTAAATTAAAGTGTTTACAGGTGCTCAAGAAAAAAGAAAAGGGAAAATTCCAATTTGTAGTCATGAAAATAAACTTTGAAAACATTGGATTGAACTTGGATGTGAGATTGAGAGAAAGAGTTAAAAATCTCAATGAATATTTGCCAGTCGATACAAGAAGCTTTTTGAGAATGTTTCCATTTCATATAAGTTTCAACAAAAAGTTGGAAATTATAATGATGGGACAAGGTCTTCATAATATTATGCCAAATAGTCAAGGACTTCTAATGACTGATATTTTCGATTTACAACGTCCTTGTATTAAATTCACAGCTGAAGGAATTATTGTTCATCAGAATTGTGTTTTTCAAGTTGAATCATTGCATCCAGTTATAAAGAAATCTGAAAATGAGAATATTTTAGTGAAGATTAATGATGTGACTGAAGATAAAGTATCATTAGAGAAGAAAACTGTGACAGATAATGATTATGAGAGTTTACCCTATGTTATACTTCGAGGTCCAATTATTTATCTCAAAACTTGTGACACTTTCTTATTTCTAGCAACTTGTGTGTAAGTTTTTTTCGATTTGAAGTTCTTGAATTTTTTACCTAAACTTTTTTAAGCGTTGACACATTGGATGCAATGTTTAAGATGGGCTTATATTTAAACGATTTTGGTGAATCTGATTGTAATCGAGAAATTATTATGTCAACAATTCAGAAAAGTGATACTCTAAAACAAATGTTGGAAAATGAAAAACGAAGAAGTCAAGTTTTAACCGAAATGACCAAGGAAATATCCGAAGCAAAAAGGAAGACTAGAAAACTTTTATCACAAATGATGCCATTTGAAGTTGCTAAACAAATGATGAGAAGTGGAAATGTTGAACATTGTGAGGCTTTTGAATGTGTATCAATTGGGTTTATTCGAGTTTGTGATTTTGCGAAAATTTCATTATCAATTGAAGCATTTGATGTTGTTAATTTATTGAACACGTAAGTTTTTGTACTTTTTTTTCAAATATTTTTTTCACAATTAATTTCAGGTTATATTCGATTCTTGATGAAATAGTTGATTTACACGGTGTTTATAAGATTGAAACAATTGGTGAAGCATATATGATTTCTGCTGGTTGTCCATATCGAGATGATGGAGACGCAGAGATGATTGCAGATTGTTGTCTTGAAATGATTCAAGCTGTTAAAAACTTTGAATATCCAAATCTAGAGAATGTTAAAAAGGTTCAAGTAAAAATTGGAATATTTTCTGGTCCAGTTGTTGGGGGTGTTGTAGGTGTTCGAACTCCTCGCTATTGTCTTTTCGGTGACACAGTAAACACGGCAAGTCGAATGGAATCATCAAACAAAACTCCAATGACAATTCAAATCGGTCAAAGGACTCGCGATCGTCTCGAAAAACATAACAGCGGTGCATTTCGAATTAAACCAAAAGGAAGTGCAACAATTAAAGGGAAAGGTGTTATGAAGGTTTATGAAGTTGAGAAGAAAAAAGGGCGAGCAAGATATAAGAAGGTGGAGCCGATACGAAAACGAGTTATTGAGGAAAAAGCGAAGGCGGATGACGAATTGATGGATGAAGATATGGATGGGCATCGGGGAAGTGCATTGAGTCGAATGAGTTTAGCGTGAGTCATTTTTAATTTTTGCTATTTTTGCTTTTTTTCTTGCCCCATTTCGTTTCCTGGCAAAAAAATATATGTGTTAAGAGAAAAATGGGCGTGTCATGTGTTTTTCTTTGACCTGCTGATCATCTATTCCGGAAAATGAATTCTTAATGCGAAATGCCAAGAAGAAAAATTAATGCCGGATGTGCGTAAATATGCATCCGATGTTTATAAAAAGCCATCAAAATATATTCAGTCACGAAACTCTTTTTTTTTTGAAAACTTCTCCTGAAGAGATCTCTATTTTTTGTGTGTTTACAGAGAATCTGAAGATAGCAGTGGATCGAGACGTGGAAGTTTGTCAGCATCCCAACTTGAATTGAATAAGGTAACCTTGACTGGAAAACGGGAGAAAATTTTGAAAAAAAAACACGTTTTGTAGACGATTGCGCATACGATTGAGATAACTTCGCGAGCTGCATCAATTTTGGATATGAATAATATGCAAGACGAAAATAATCGGCCAGCTTGGTCTTCTTCACATTCCGATGAACGACTCAATAAAAAAATCAAAAAATCTGAGAGCAAACTCACATTGAGCTCTCGAATTAGCACAAGTGGTGAGTGAGAATTCATAGATCATCAACTCATCAAAAATGATTTGTTTTTTTTTCTTAGAACTCGCATCAAGTCGAAGTTTTGAGCCAAAAGAAGAAGATACACCACGCCCAACAACTGATGAGATGGAGCAAATGCAAAAGGCGCAGAGTGGAAATTTGGAAAGTGTGCGTGAAGTTGAGGAGAAAGAGACGGTGATTCAAAAAGAAGAAGTTGAAGAAGAGGAATCAGAACCAGTTAATGTAGCGGAGGCGGATTCAATCAGTGCAGTCTTGGATATGGTGGAGGCTAGTGAAACTGCCAGTTTTGCCGAGATTCCAAGCGATAGTGTGAGTTATATTTATAAAACTTGTTTTTGAGTGAAGTAAATATTATTGATTTTAGATTCCACAAGACGTTCGAGTTGCTTTGCCAGATCCAGAAGAAGCAGAGAAAATGGTAAAACGAGTCTCAATTTCATCTGTGAGCAGTGTTGAAGAAGATGTGAGTGTTTTTTTTTTATTTTCAAACTCTACACTCCTTTCTAAAAAACGTTGAACACCTTAAAACATTTACTTCCTTTTTTCCTTCTATTAATATTTCATTAACAAATTAATCATCGGGATCTGCTGGCACTAAAAAGTGATTTTCTGTCAAATATTTGTTAGCCTCGAATCCAATAATTTGCCCGATCAAAAACGATCCGCCGAAACACGTGGCAATTTTTAATCTTCCATTTTTTGTCGCAAACGGTTTTTGTCGAATTATTTTCCTTGTTAAAATCTGAAAACTATTATTTGTGAATGTGTTTTTTTTTGTCAAATTGAGAAGCTCACCATTATACCCTTGAGAAAATATTAGAAATAATAAATTTTTAGACACGTCCTGCCAAAAAGATAACAGCAAAGCCCACGTCAAAATCAAGAGAATCTAAAGAATCCGTGAGTTTTATTTTAATATTTTCATTTTCATTTTTTTGAATTATATCGAAAAAGTAAATACCTAATTTTTCAGGTGTCTCAATTATCCCGCAATCCTTCTCGAAAACAACGATGTCGATGTGACGACATTCGAGCCGACTCAAAATTGAAGACAAAAGTGTGCACAATTATGTGAAAAATTAAAAGTAGTTATTGTTAACATGCGACTTTATTGATTTTTCTTCGAAAATATAAATTAACATAGAAAAATGTTTCAAATTGCCGCGGGGGTGCCGGATGAAAAATCCAGATACGGGGGGAGATCAATTAAATTGGGTAAGGAAATGAAATGAGATCACTAATTATTAAGAAAGCATGACTACAAAGGTTTCTAGGATGTTTTCGGGAAAAAATAGGGACAGTACAAAAATACATGGGACAGAAAATAAAAAGAAAATGGTTAGTCATTTTTTGCTGCTGCAACCGAAGCCAAACTCCATACACTACCATAACCGGACGAAAGCAAAGATGCTCGACTGTAACGACGTTGCGAGAGTGGAGGAAGTTGGAATAACTCGCGACCTTCTCCACTGCTATACATCGAAAGATTGTCCATCGAGCTGACTTTGTCATCCCAAGCCATCTCATATTTCCACCAATTTTCAGCAACAGTTCCAGCGAATTTTTGTTGGAAAATTGAGTCGATTCGATCACTTTGTTCGCGAGTGAAATGATTTTTCCAATCGCGAGATCCTCCTTTTCGAATGAATTCCGCTTTGTGTAAAATATTTTCCGGGAACCAACGCTTCTGATCTTTCTTCATTGCATCAATTGTGCTGTTCTCAACGATTTCACGAAGACTGTTATAGTTCTGAACACGCATTGCTGCATCGCCGCCAAGGAATTGTCCGATTTTCAAAATTGATCCTTCAAGATCTTCAACCATGTCTTCGTATTTCAAGAAAAGAACATTTTCATCATCGATGTGTGAAATCCAAGAAAGCAAATGATCAAAATAATCTCCAAAAGCGAGTTGTGCCAGATGCAAAAAGATCAACAAAAACATCCCAAGTTCCATGTTCCCAGTTGTAGATTTTGAAGTTTCGATTATGATGGAAGTAACTGGTCAAGCAATCTTTTGGGTTTCGAACACAATAAATATATTTTGCTGTTTGACTTCTTGGAATATTGACATGATTGAAATGAGTTTTCAAAACTCTAGGTCCTTGAATGCTATTCGCAAACTGTGCTCCCATTCTTTCAATCATCGGACTTTGTAAACAAAGCTCTGAAAAAAAGAAGAAATAAAGTTTGATCTCGATAATTTCATCGAAAATGTCATATAACTTACCATTACCCTTTCCAGTTTTATAATCAACACCCTTAATTAGTTGAGATGTTATGTGTTGAAGCCATGTGGTACCGCATTTTGGATAAGTTGCGATAACCACATCGTTCTCATTGATTTGCATCATTTTGGCAGTTCGAACATTTTTGGGTTTGAAAATTGGTGGCCAAATTTCGCCGTCAATTACAACTTGTTTCGGATGTCCGTTTGGTTGATAAACAACCGATCTTGCTGGACCTGAAATTTCCGAATTATTTTCATAAAACTTTCTAGAAGCTTTGGATAAACTAACCTTTTCTGAAACAGAATGAAGTTGCATTGAGAACAAATGGTGAAGCCAAAGGGCTCATTGGTGTTTTTGGTGTCATTGGTGGAGTTCGGTCGCAGTGCGGTAAATCGCCGTGATCAATTCGCAAATGTTTCAAGAATGAGACCATTTGCGAGTCGATTTGAAATAGTGAGAGTTGTCGAAGCAGATACGGTTGTTTTATAATAAAACCAGAGACTCCGCCCAATTAATTGATAGTTGATGGAGTGAAAAGCGAAAGAAATGGAGTCTGTAATTATTATGCGAGCTGAAAATGCGTGGGTAAGTTGTTGACGATTAAGAGAAGGGGATACTGTAGATTTTTCGAATAATTGAGAAGTTTTTGATGTAAACAAGTGAGAAATGTTCTGGAAGGGTAAAGAATTTTCGAGAATATTCTAGCTTACCACTTTGGACGAGAGGGGGGGGGGACATTTTTTCGAAAAAGCTCTTGATATTGTCAGTGAACTTTTTTGAACATCGCGAGAGAGCTCAAAACAAAAAATAGTACAGCAATCTTGTATAACGTCACCATCTAGGCAACGTTCCTCAACATTTCTCAACAATTTTTGATCCAAGTTTTTTTCTGGTGAAAATAATTCAGTAATCGTGAAACATTGTAGTTGACTTACTGTATGTCTACAGTTATCCCTAACTTTTTAATTTTAATTTAAAGTTTCTTTGAAATCGTCACAGGATTTCAACTGATTTCCAGCTTGCCCCGTTTTTTTCTTCTCCAGAAAAAATCAAAAAATCAGATTTCTAGACGTAGACATGCACTTTATACCAAGCTATCATTATTTGCTTCTTTGGTAGTCACTATAATAAAAAAAAACAAAAAATGTAGCACCTTGTACCATTCCATTTATTCACTATGCACTTTTCCCAAATCAAAGATCTCCAATTTTCAAAAATAAACCGAAACCCACGCGGTGTGACTAATATCAAAGCACAATGCATGTTTACAAAGAGATAATACCTACCCATGTTTCTGTCTTCTATTCAACAGCAAAAATAGCGCATAAAAACTTGTGATAAAAAAATAACCTATAATTTAGTGAGATTTTTGAAGATGGTAAACATTACTATTTTCAAAACACAAACACAGAGAAATTCTGTTGATTTATCATTATTGAGAGCATTTGAAAAATTAGGATTGATATGATTGATAAACATTTGTTCGAGGAAGACGAAGCGGTGGAAGTTCGCGGAACTCAGATTGAGGAATGACTCGAGATGGAACATCTTTGATGGCTGCAAAAGAAACTAAAGGCATGAAAATTCAGGATCTACAGGGTGACCCAAAAAAAACGTTACAAGGTTTTTTCGAAATTATTACTCGAAATGTTCTGAAATTTTGTATACACGATTTCGAGCTAACTACTTACCCCAAAATACACACTGAAAAAATTTGTTTCATTATACCTTGTGTTTCACGTGAATTACATGTGAAACAAAACTGTGAAAAAAAGGCCTTGGCGCCGCAGCTCTTTTTCGATTCTGGACCCTACAGTGTCTGTGGAAGTGAACCAAACTACCTCAATTTTTTTTTAAATTTTAGCGAAACCATATAGCTTGATAATTTACAGTGCAAATAAGCTATGGAATAACTTCATAGTCTCAGAGAAGTGACAGATGTAAGTTGAAAAAAATTCGAAAAAATATTTTTTTTCTCAATTTTTAACATTATCGAACCCAATTTGAGAAATATTAGTTATATAACCCCAAACTGATTTTCACAGGGTAAATACAACCTAGTCACACTGCTTTAGCAAGATAAACATAATCATAATCCCATATTTCAGCCATCGGAGTTCTCTTTTCAGAAAAAGTGAAAAATTTTGACCCAATACACAAAATGAGTTCTAATTCATGTTGAAACCATTTTTGGATAGGAAGTCAAGTACTCAAAATGATCCCAGAGAGTTTCTCTACAAAGCCTGAGAGCGATATGCTTACCCCAATTGACTCATGAATAAATGTTAGCTGTGAAAGTTCAACCACGTTGTATTTTCACGAGTTGCGGCGTCAAGGCCTTTTTTTCACAGTTTTGTTTCACGTGTAATTCACGTGAAACACAAGGTATAATGAAACAAATTTTTTTCAGTGTGTATCTTGGGGTAAGTAGTTAGCTCGAAATCGTGTATACAAAATTTCAGAACATTTCGAGTAATAATTTCGAAAAAACCTTGTAACGTTTTTTTTGGGTCACCCTGTATTTGAGATAAGCATCAAATTTCAAAAACTTCTTGAATTCTTTTATCTTGCTTTATTAAAACTCTCAGCCTTTCAAAATGGTATAGCTTCGAGTTCAGAAAATTTCTCAGTTTTTCGGCACATTTCTCTGAGGAATCTATGAAAAATTTGTAACATCAGTGATGACGTTTTCGATGTTTTATTCTCAAAACTTTGGTTTCTCCGAACCCTTACATCTACAATTTCCCAAACCTACCATTAATATAAACTCCAAGACTTCGATCATCAATAGTTTCATTCAACATTTTCGGCGAAGTTGTTGATTTTGGAGTTGAAGTTGCTAAAAAAAGAACAAAAGATCAGATTGATAAAACAAGATCACATCAGTTCAGTGACTAATTTATTCCATAGATCACTAGGTTTTTGATCATTTTGATTTTTTTCTTGGGATAATGACAGAGATCACTCTGATAACAGCTTTTCAAATTATGAATACACATATAATTTTCATCGCTCTTCGTTTTTGATCAGGGAAAATTCTCGCAAAAGTTCAGAGGCATCAAAAAAATTTCGCAATATTTGCTTGAGATAACTTGACATATGTAAAACATAATTACAGATTTCTAGTTTCTGGCTTATTCTATTTTTGATCTAACAAAATTACCTTTCATGACATCTTGAGGATTACGATAAGCTGTATCTGGCAAAGGTTCCCTTCTACCATAGGCTTCTAGATTGCTGGCGGAATTTTGACGGTTTTCTATTTTTTGTTCTTTTTCTGCAGTTCGACAACAGCAACAACATCGGAAGCTGAATCCTTGATCATAGGTGGAATTTAGAATTGGATCTGATTGTGAGTTGATTAGAGTTCTGAAATTGACTATGTTGGATTGTGGGAGTTGGAGTGAAAAACTTACTTTTTATGTTTGTAAATCCAACAAACAATAATTGTTATCACAGTCACAATGATGAATATCACAAAAGCCAACGCGGCATAAATTAACCATTCGTTTATTTCTGAAAACTTGATTACGACGTGGAAACTTCAAGTAAATAAAAAAAATATTATTGAAAAAGCGGCTTAAAAATTTTAGATGTTTCATGACTTGGAATTCATAATCGTTTTTGAAAACTTTAAAACAAAGAGGAAACCCAAACTCTCAAAACAGTTAATCTCGTTAAATAAATACTCACCTAAAAACTCTTTAACAACTCTCCACTCTGGCAAAATACTAGTTCCATTTTCCGAATCAAAATCTTCCCAAAAAGTTCCTTCTCTTCCTTCTGTTATATTTTGAACATCAACAAATGGATCTACTGGCACTGGAAATCTATCATTTTCATCTTCTCCACTTCCAAATCCTTCACTCGAAGTCGATGGAAAATCAGACAATTCATCTAAAAGCGTTCTATTCGACATCTACCTGAAAAGGATTTTTCGTTTTTTTTGTGTTGAATAAAATGAGGTCGCAAAAAATAGTACGAAAAAAACTAAAACATATAAATTTTTTTGTTGCTTCTTGGTTTTCTATGGCAACCGCGCACTTCATTGTTACACAGCTGGATTGAAAAAAAAACGAGAAAAATTGGATTATCAGAAAAATATATACATTTGGGAAAAATACTAACTAACTAACTAAAAATAAATAAATATTCAAACAAAATGGTTCCCGGAAACTAACATTTCCTGAAAAATGATTTTTTATTATTTTTTTCTGACTTGAAGATGGAAAAAAAAGATTGATCTACATACATCCATGCAGAGCAGCTGGAATTGACTATAAATATTCGAGCACAAAAAATAAAATAAATAAAATTGAATTCATAATAATAAATTTTCAGATGTGGTGAGAGAAATTGGAGAGACGCAGAGAAAATGTATTGTTATAGAGGGATTTTGTGAGTACAAAATGGGTCCTAAAATTTTCTGAGAATTTTTTCGGAGTCTTCAAGTTGAAAATTTCGCAATAGAAAATCTGTTTTCTCAACTCACTTCAAAATTTGGGCCCAATTAACATTTCTAAAAGTGAAAGTAAAAAATAAGATTTCTGAAAATTTTCGAAATTCCGTTGGAGCTTGAATTTTTATACATTAAAAAACTCGAACAAACTTCCAAAAAAAGTGCATCTAATTTTTTCCAAAAACAAACAGTGATTCAAAATAATTTCAAAAAAATAATCCAAGCTGGTCTGAGTTCAAAAACTGCAGTCAGCTGTGCGCGGCTTCTTCTTCTTCTTCTTCGTTTTTCTCATCGCAATTTCTTCTTTTTTCTCACCAGCCACCATTCCAACATGTGTTGTGGTTGATAAATTGATGTTTTATTGCATACACAAACACGACTAGTTTGTAGTAAATAATCTAAAATTGAACTCACATTCAGAAATGAACCTCTTATGAAAAATAAACCCAGAAAAAAAGAGAAATGAATAATTTTTGGCCGACGAGAAAAAATCGAGAACACTAAATGATTCGTTCGTTTTGCTCCATTTTTCCAAAAAAAAGGAAATGGGTTTGTTCTTTCGGATTAGTTGAAAAAGGCGCAAAAAAAATAAGTGTGGCTTTACGAGGTTCAGGAGAAAGAGCATTTTTAATGAATGAATGAGTGAATAATAATGGAAAAAATTTCGTAATCTTTAAGTATCTCATAAAACATCTGGCTCTCGCCCAACTCATCCAAAACAAAAACAAAACCCAAACTAAACTTCTTTGTTGTTTTCTCGAAATGAAAGTGAAATTTTTTGGTTGGGGAGCGAGCGTAATTGGATTTTTTGGATCTAGAAAAAATTGGAGAAACAAATCATGAGAAACAGAAAAAAGAAAAGGTGTTCGCGGTTGAAAATGAACAAGTAAGAAATGGGAGAAATGAGCACAGCAACTGCTCTTCTTTTTGCTTGCCTTCCTTGCCACAATATGTTTTATCTGATCGTTTTTCATTTCTCAACTTGTTTCTTCCTCAAGAAAATTATGAAAAAACACTTTTCGAAAAATATTGCTTTTTTCCAATTGAAAAATAAATACATGTGGAAATCATAGATAACATCCATCCGGGAACATTTCGATCTGCGACTGGCATTTTTATCTTTTCGAAAATATCTGGATCTGGGGTTACAAACTGGATCTCTAGAATTTTCAGAAAAACATAAATTTTCTGAAAAAAAAACAGAGGAAAGACCCAACAAGAGGAGCATTAACAAGTTGATTTATAATCGTGTTAAATTTGAGAAATGAAAAAAAATTGAAATTTGAGATTTGGAACTTTGAAAAATGAATTTTTTGAAATTAAAATTAAAAATTTAGCGAACCCAAAAATAAACTTCCCATTGATTTTCAAATTAATTTTGATTTTTGTTTCCTAAACTCCTAAACTTTTCATGTTTCAAGAAGTCATACTTTGATAAAAATAAGGCTAGTTTTGCAAAAATTCAAAATATTTCTTGAAAAAACTGACAAGTGAACTTTTCATCAAATTCAAAAAAAGGGTTCTTTCTTTATATTTGGGCCCAAATCTAATAAAAAATAGAAAGAGAAATCTGAAAATTCGAAAATGCTTTCCAGTTTTAAATTGCGTCCAAAAAATAGCCGCATATCTCCATGAGAATCAAAATGTTTCCAAAAAAAATATACTGGCTAAAACATGAAAAAACATCTGAAAAATATGGATTTCACGGATTTTATCTCATTAAGCGACTGCTATATAAAAACTTACCGATCAAAAAATTTCTCTCACATTTTCATTTTTATTGAATATAATTAATAAGAAAAAATGAAGCGAAGTCATACGGTTCTTATATATTGTGTTATTTATTCAATTGCTTTGTATTGTTTGATGAATGTTAGTAGTGTGAACGAATTCGATGGAAAATCCCGTGTTGGATATATATCGAAAGTTTCACCAAACACTTTGTTGGAGGATTTTCAAGAGTGTTATCGAAGTAAATTGCCGTTTTTCACAGGGCCACTCGATAATTTTTGGATGAATTATACATATTTTGCAAAGAATTGTGATTATGCAACAAGTGTGAAACATTTGGATATTCGAGCTGTTAGTAATACTGATGAAACTAAATATATTATTTATCCAAAATATAATGAAACTTTGACAATGTTAACATTAGGAGTTGGAAAAGACATCGATGGGGAAATTGAACTCAGAAGGGTTTGATTTTGAATTTATTCACAGAAAAATATACAGTAACTTTTTCAGCTTTACCCCAACATCGATTTCTATGGAGCTGATCCAGTTCCAGAAAATAAACCAATTTACGAGAAGATTGGCACATTTTTCCCAGTTGCAATCGGGAAAAATGGAGGATTTAGAAGTTCGCGAGTTTTAAAAGAGTCTTATCGAGAGGAAATCGCATTGAATGTTGGATTGGACTATTTTCTGAGCGAGATTTTGAGAAAAAAAGAAAATTGATATTATGTGGGTTGATACAGAGGGAAGTGAATTTGGAATGATGGAAATGTTGCATCTTGGAGAAGAAGTTGATAAAAAAGGAATTGTTATTTGTCAAATTAATGTTGAGGTAGGATAGCTTTTTAATTTCACCGACAAGAGAACATTTTTTGAAAAAAAAACGCCTTTCGAATATACGAAAAAAACCTTTTTTTAAGTACCATTTGAACATCATGCAAGGAATTACAAATGAAAAAATCACATTCCGAAAATTCATAACTCGAATCGTCGAAGATGGAAAATACATCATAGTTCGACCATATACAGTACCCATTGTTAATTATATTCGACTTGTTCTAATTAATGTATCTGATGCAGAATGTAAAAGATTGTATATCACTGGGTAACAATTAATAATTAATAAATGATTTTTTTTGAACAACTGAAAGATTTAATTAATTGAACCGGTAATCAAAATATCATCATGAAAAAATATTTCAAAAATTGTGGAAAGTGAAAAATGAAATCATCATAACGGTGAAGGCATATACAAATCTCTATTAATTAAATCAACAAGATGTTCGACTCTTGAAGCATCTTCTTCTGTTAATTTGACAGTTTGAAAAACGCTTTGTAGAATATCTTCAGCACTTCTTTTCCATTCAATGCATTCGGGAATTGCAAGATCAGAAACTTGACAAATATTGAGAAGTGGTCGGATATTTGGCACAGTGTCAGATATCTATAAATTTAAAAAAATGTACATGAAATCCTCACAACGAGAAAATACTTACTAGATCATCAACCATAATCATTTCGCTACTGAAAAATTGTTGATTCCTTCTGAAATTCACCAAACAACCATAAACTTGAGCCATTGCAAATTCAACATCTGTATTTGGACCAACTCGAGTAACTAATTCTTCTTCAAGACCTTTCCAAGAAGTTACACTATCTACTAAATATTTCGAATTGTTCAATAACCAACAAATCCACGAAAATACAGCGAATTCAGAAGATGTTGAAATAACTAATCGAGAAATTACATTTTCGTAGTTATGTTTTCCAATAAAAATATGTTGAATAGAAGGACATCTCGAATGAATAAATGGCACAATTTTCGTGCAACTTGATCTCGTTTTCATTACAATCGTTTGATTTTGTTTTTGATGTTGAACTGAGAATCGAATTGTGGATCGACATAAAGATCGAAGTTTTTCAATACTCATTGAATTGTATAACAAACTAAGTGATGTTAGAAATGGTGGTTCTCCAAGAACCAACAATGACATTTTTGAATTATCACAAGCTTGCAATAATTTGGCAGCAACAGTTCCACCACTACAAGGCGTTGAATACATCATAACAACTGGACCTTGAAATTTTCCCAAACTCTTTGCTGCTCTTTCAAATGTTTCCATATCAATTCTTGCCAATCTTTCAGCGTTTTCAAAAAGATAATTCGACATTTTCGAACAGTTTTCCACACTAATCGATGATTCATAAAATTCTGGATCGATTGATGGAACTCGAACAAGATATACATAATTACTAGTTATGTTATAAATAAACCATCCTTCTTCACAGATTTCCTCGAAAATTGTTGATTTCTCATGAAATGAGAGAAAGTCTGATTCGCGAGTTGCGTCAGTTGAATCTAATCGAAATCTGAATTTCCAAAGTTTTAACCTTTTTTTCCAAAAAAAAAAACCAACCTTGCAAAAATATTGAAAACTTCAACTTCTTCATTTTTCTTTGAACTATCGAATAATCGTAAAACTAATGCATAAATATCAGATTCAAATAAAAATAGTAAATGAAGAAATCGGAATAATAAAAAAATACCAATACGTGAAACTATTTGGTTGTTCATTTTCCCTGAAATCATATTCATTTCTAGGTTTTTTGTTCAAAATCTCGGCATCATGTTATTATTATTATTTTTCAGCAAAAAATACACAGAAAATAAAAATAATTGGCTTCATTCTGCTCTATATTTATTTATTTTTTTTCAACAAATTCTAATAATACTAAAAAAAGTGAAGGGTTTCAAGAAGAAGAGATGAGAATAAGAAGGACGACGAAGAAAGAAAAGAAAATAAGGATCTGCCAGAAAAGGCGACGAAAAAATGGCGAAAAAAGAAAAGAGGGGTTTATTGAATTTTGCGAGGAAATTTGAATTGTCTAGTCGTTGAACAAACCATGCGAAAATATGTAGAGCAAAAATTAGCTTCCCATGCCGGGAATCGAACCCGGGCCGCGTGGGTGAAAACCACGAATCCTAACCACTAGACCACATGGGAGGACAAAAGTGCAATTGAAAATGTTGATGAGGAGATTGATGAAGAAAATGAGAGAAAAGAGAGCGGATGAGATGAAAAATCTTGAAAAACAAAAAGAAAATAAGACGAAGATTGAAGAAATTTGAGTTTCACATGGATCGAAATTTGAAACTTTTTTTAGAAAATGAATGTAGTCCTGTTATTTTTTTTCAGTAGAAAAAGAATAAATGAGAATTTTTCTTTCTTTTTTTGCTTGAAAAATTGCAACATGTCAAGAGCAAAAAATGAATGACAGGAAATGAACTAGGTGTCTTTTCAAGTCAACAATTGAGATTTTTGAGGAAAAATGAGAGAGAAATTTAGAAAATCCAAAAAAATTGGATCACTTTGAAAAATAAAAAACCATTAAAAATTATGCAGCTTCTTCCCAACTCATAAATCTCAAAACAACGAGTTCATATTTCAAAAATTCATAAAATTTTTCTCTCGCGCACGGGATAAATAAAAAAAAGTTCGGGCGGTTGAAAGTGTGTCGAAAAAATACAAAATGCAGTCGGCCTTGGCTCAGCGCCGATCATCATATTTGAAGAGCACAAATGAGAGGAAAAGAGACACAGAGATATAATATACTGTTCTTCCACGAAAATGAAGAGCGGCGGTGTTTGCACACTTTTCGCAGCTACCGTATACAAATTGGAGGGAGTTTAAAAAACAATTTTTTTTTTTTCTTTTCTTTTTTTTCAATTTTTTTCGCGGATTTCGTTTGTTCGTGGTTTATGAGTCAGAACGCCAATTTCATCAGGATGTCTTGTGCTCATCTGAAAGCCCGTCTAAAACTGGTCATTTCGCTGTGAATAGATAGTCATGAAAATGAGAAACCGACGAGGCACAGGCGTCGAAAGGGAAAATGCACACAACATGGCAAACACACATTTTCAAGTTGAGACTTGGTGTTTTTTAGGTCGATCGATTTCAGTTCATTGTCAATCAATTTCAGTCATCTATATATCAATCGAACCAGAATTTTACGGAGAACAATCTCATCTTTATGGATTTCAACAATTCGATTGCTTTCGACTTTATTTTGGACTGAAATTTGAGTTTTTTGGATTTTTGAGGGTTTTGGGAGGGGTTTTCTAATTTTTTCGCAATTTTTCATCTATTCAATGCTGGAAGTTGCTCTACAGTCTAATTTCACGATATTCCACCATCCAATCTGATTTTCAACTTCGAATCACACAATTTTGGCCTGAAATTTGAGTTTTCTGGTATTTTTGGGGGATTTGGGACAATTTCTTCAGATTTTTTCGGAATTTCTGATGAATTCAGTGCTGGAAGTTGCTCTACAGTCTAATTTCACGATATTCGACCATCCAATCTGATTTTCAACTTCGAATCACACAATTTTTGGCCTGAAATTTGAGTTTTCTGGTATTTTTGGAGGATTTGGGACAATTTCTTCAGATTTTTTCGGAATTTCTGATGAATTCAGTGCTGGAAGTTGCTCTACAGTCTAATTTCACGATACTCGACCATCCAATCTGATTTTCAACTTCGAATCACACGACTTTCGACTGAAATTCGAGTTTTTTTTCGGTTTTTTCGGTTTTGAGAGATTTTCTTCAGCTTTTTTCGAAATGTTCGATGAATTAGGCGCTGAAAGTTCCTCGACAATCTAATTTCACGAAATTCGACCATCCAATTCAATCTCCAACCCTGTATCACACGATTTTTAGTAGTATAAATTCGATTTTTCTGGGTATTTGAGAGAGGATTTTTTCGAAATGTCACAAAATTCGACCTTTTTCAAATTTTCATTTTTTATATAAGCTAGTTATTTTGAGATATTTACTTGAATCACAAAATCATAGAAAGTTGTTCTAGATGGTCGAACTTATCAATAAGTCATTAAATTAGTTTACTTGTGAATTTGCAGAGATTGCCTGCACTAAAAATTCAAGAAAAATCCAGAAAACTCAAACTTTAGCCCAAAATCCTGTGATCCAGAGTTGAAAATCTGATTGAATGGTCGAATTTCGTGAAAATATACTGTAAACGAACTTCCAGCACTGAATTCATCAGAAATTCCGAAAAATCTGAAGAAATTGTCCCAAATCCTCCAAAAATACCAGAAAACTCAAATTTCAGGCCAAAATTGTGTGATTCGAAGTTGAAAATCAGATTGGATGGTGGAATATCGTGAAATTAGACTGTAGAGCAACTTCCAGCATTGAATAGATGAAAAATTGCGAAAAAATTAGAAAACCCCTCCCAAAACCCTCAAAAATCCAAAAAACTCAAATTTCAGTCCAAAATAAAGTCGAAAGCAATCGAATTGTTGAAATCCATAAAGATGAGATTGTTCTCCGTAAAATTCTGGTTCGATTGATATATAGATGACTGAAATTGATTGACAATGAACTGAAATCGATCGACCTAAAAAACACCAATGCATCGTGCAAAGTGAAAAAAAAAATGCGAAAAATCAAAAAAATAACGTGCAAACAGACGCATTTTTTTTCGCAGAATTCGCATTTTTTCGCGCATTATTTTTGCATTTTCTGGTGTTTTTCGAGCCAAAATGGACAGAAATTGAAAGAATTTGTCTGAAATAGTCATTTTATTGATAATGAAGGAAAAATCAGTGGTGAATCAAGAAAATTTAGATGGTCGAAAAAATGTCTAAAAAGTCGAAAAAATTTTAAATTTTCAAAATCATTTTTTTTCTTGATTCACCACTGATTTTTCCTTCATTATCAATAAAAAGACTATTTCAGACAAATTCTTTCAATTTCTGTCCATTTTGGCTCGAAAAACACCAGAAAATGCAAAAATAATGCGCGAAAAAATGCGAATTCTGCGAAAAAAAATGCGTCTGTTTGCACGTTATTTTTTTGATTTTTCGCATTTTTTTTTCACTTTGCACGATGCACAAGTCTCAACTTGAAAATGTGTGTTTGCCATGTTGTGTGCATTTTCCCTTTCGACGCCTGTGCCTCGTCGGTTTCTCATTTTCATGACTATCTATTCACAGCGAAATGACCAGTTTTAGACGGGCTTTCAGATGAGCACAAGACATCCTGATGAAATTGGCGTTCTGACTCATAAACCACGAACAAACGAAATCCGCGAAAAAAATTGAAAAAAAAGAAAAGAAAAAAAATTGTTTTTTAAACTCCCTCCAATTTGTATACGGTAGCTGCGAAAAGTGTGCAAACACCGCCGCTCTTCATTTTCGTGGAAGAACAGTAGTATGTTTATTATTGGGAGGAAAGAGGAATTGTCGAGAGGATTTCGATTTGAAAATAATATTGAGCAAACATAAACAAATATGGATCTTGTTTCTAGAAAATTTAACTTGAAAAATCTGATTTCAAAATTCAAATTAAATTAAATTATCTATAATTCGGAAGAAAGTTTTGGAAAATTTGAAACTTGGAATAATTTCCAAAAAAAATTTCAAACTCTACAAAAAAAAACTTCCCAGCTGAGAAAATTCGAATTATTTTTCAAATTCCCACTTTTTTTGCGAAATGACCTATCACAAAAACCGGTTTCTCAATTTCTTTTCCCCGGTTATCATTCATTCAACAAATTGCAAAAAAAAATAATAATAATAGCTATGGAAAATCTTAAACCTATTCTTTATTATGCTGCTGAAGGTTCGTCAGGTGAATTCGAAGTTTGTGTCAAGAAAGCCGAAAAAGATGGAAAAAATTGGTTGGACGAGAAAGACGAAAAAGGTAGAAATGCGTTATTTCATTCAGCAATGACGGATAATATCAAAAACTTTCAATTTATTATAAAACGAGCTGCAATTCGACCGGATACTATAATTCAAATACTGGATAAAACAAATGCAACAGTTTTACATTGGGCAACTCAATATGCATCAGCAAAAGTTGTCAAAGAAATAATATCAATGTTTTTGAATGATCGACCGGGTAAAATAATATTAGCCAAAGATAATGATTCGGTGACTCCACTTCACATCGCTGCAACTAAATCAAATATAAAAGTTTTGAAACTTTTCATTGATAATTTGACAGTTGGAGATAATGTATATCAAATTGCACAAGACAAGAAATCACGATCTCCTTTACATTATGCAGCTTGTAAAGTGAATATCGAGGCAATCCGATTGATGATTGATTCAGATATTGCTCAACCAGATTCACCAGTTCTTGGTTTTCCAATAGATCAACGAGATCGAAATGGTATTATTCCACTGATGTGTGCAGTCGGAGTTAATCTACCACAAGCTCTTCCAGTCATCAAATTATTAGCAAAGTGAGTCAGAAAAAATTATTAAAGATAATTTAGAATTCAGAAAGAAACCAGTTTCGAAGACCAGGCAAAACAAAGATGGAATGACTGTTTTGCACATCGCAGTCGCTGCCAGAAATCTCAACGCAGTTCAACTTCTCGTTGAAGAACTCGATTGCTCAGTTGATGTAACTAACAATGAGTGTCACCCTTGAAATTCTTATATAGAATATTTTTCAGCTAGTTGACAATGAGCAACGAACACCACTTCATTATGCTGCTGAGCATGCATATCCCGAAATTGTGCAATATTTATTGAATCACGGCGCACGAAATTCGACTCGAGATAAACTCGGAGTGACTCCAGCACATTATGCCGCACAATTCAGTGCTGATTGTTTGAGGATTATTCTGACCGAAAGTCGGATTAGTGTAAGAAAAATCTAATTTTCTGAAGTTCGGCATATGTTTTCTAGGAAGTCAAAGACAACGAGGGTCGAAGTTGTTTGATGTGGGCTGTTTGCGCGGGAAACATCGACGTTATACATTACCTGATTCAACGAGAAGATGCACCTGATCGGAGAGCTGTGGTAAACCATTTTCCATTTTCTTTTGAATCACGAAATGACTTTTTTCCGAGAGTAGAAAAATTGAAGGTCACGTTGGAAATTAGTTTTTTCCATTTTGAAAATGAAATAGATAATTGTGCAAATTGCCACGTCAGAGTTCACGTTGGCAAATAATTTTGCAGGACAAATATGGCTACACAGCTCTCCATCTCGCTGCAATGGTTGGAAACGAAAAAGTTTGCAAAATTCTGATCAACCAAGGTTGGAACATATCCGAGCGCGATAATCAAAGCATCACGGCTCTTCATTTGGCAGCCGGTCGTGGACACACTGATGTACTTCGCTGTTTGGTCACTTCTGGAGCGAATATGAGTGATCGCGATTCGTTGGACAGAACTCCCGTTTTCTGGGCGTGTTTAGGAGGGCAAAGTCATACATTGCATTGTATGATTAAAGAGTTGAGTTTTGAATGGCGAACATCAGGAGGAAGTGAGACGAAACCAATTATCGATGCATTAGGTAGAACACCGTTGCACGCGGCAGCTTATGCCGGATTTTCAGCATGTATCAATGTTATGCTAAATGTAAGTTGATCTAATTGTAAACTTAATTCAATTCTGATATCCTGAGGATTTGGGTATAGGATTCAAAAGATTTCTCTAAAATTTATCTGAAAATTTAAAGATCGAACAAGAAGACAACTTTCTAAAATCCCCTTTGGTCGGATGGCGGGATCAAGATGGTAAAACAGCATTACATGAAGCTTGCATTGCTGGAAAAATCGATTGCGTTCTTTCACTTCTCAAAGGTGGAAGTGCAATTAATGCAATCGATTATGATGAAAAAACACCGCTTGATTGTGCAATTCAATTCAAGCATAAAATGGTTTGTTCAAGAAAATTTTTCTCTTTTTAGAAAACTTCTAAATTTCCTTTTTTAGATCAGCGATCACTTGAAAAGTTTGGACGCTTTGACATTCATGGAATTACGAGATACCGCAGCTCGCGAGATTCAGCGATTTTATCGGAAATACAAATCGCGAAAATCCAAATTCACTTGCATATAAATAAAGTGAAAAAATCACCAAAAAAATTGAGAACAAAAATAATACCAGTATTGTGTGTCGAGATTATTCCAAAATATCATAGCAAAATCATTTTTCCTTCCTCAACCAAATGTCGAATCGAAGTGAATGGAATCAAGTGAACCGTATCTTTTTCGAGTTCAATAATAACTTCAGAATTCGGATCTGTCCAATCAGGAATCGAAACATTTCCAACATCATCTTCCAAAACTCTCGCATAAACCATTTCAACATTCAAATCATCCACTGGAACTGGCATTTTTTGCAGAGCGTGTGGCATAAAACCTAAAACGATTTTCATTCATAATTAGGCTACTTGAATATGAGTCAAGAAAAAACTTACCTAGTACAGTTTTTCCAAAAAGTTGTGCTTCAGCTTCAGCATATTCAGTTGCAAATTTGAGCTCTAACTCCGATAATAATTCAGTTTGTCCTTCTTCAATTCGTCGATTATGTTCATTCAAATAATATCTTGGATTTGATTCAATTTTTTGAAGTCGACATCGAATATAATCCGAAGTCATATAACTGACCCGTTGCAATTCCATTCGATGAACCGAAATGCGAAGTTGCACCTGGCAAAGAATAAGTTTGGGTTAAAATTGGAAAACACAAAATGGAATTTTTGAGTTTCATTATTTTTTATTGACAAATTTTACTTCTTGAAAATCATAACTAAAATGGTCTATTAATGAAAATGTAATTTTCAAAATTTTTTGTTTGAGAAAATCTCAACCTTATCACTTTGCCTTCCAATATTCTCTTCCATTCCCTGAATCTGATCCAATAAAATCTCGACCAATTCCATTTTCGACGGTAACAAACAAGGCGATGCCAATTCATTTTGCCAACTTTCACACATCCTTTTCATCACCTAAAAACCAAATCGATTGATTTTCATTGAAGTTTCTCGAAAGTTTCTCACCACATCCGGTGTCACAAATTCCTCCTCTTCTTCATCTTCCAAATTCTCGTGAAAAGACGAAGTCGATTCTTCCATCTAAAAATTCCAATGAGTTTCTGAAAATTTCAGGATTAAAAAATATAAAATTCCAGATTTTTACAAACTGGATTTGATCGAATTGTCGAATAAAAATCATTAGTTTTCACAGATTTATTTGTAAAAATATCGGAAAAATAAATAAAATAAAATAAATAAATGAGTTTTTCAGACAGAAAAAACCGGCGGGGGCTCTTGGAGATGGATAAAATTAGTGTTTCAAAGAAAAAATTGGATAAAAAAAATGTTTTGGGGGCGGGATGGGGGTGTAATTACATTTCTTATTCTTGTTTAATGTTATCGCCAGGCGGTGTTGCCGTATTATCGCCGGCGGCCAAAGAAGGATCAGCAATTTGTGGAACAGGTGCTTGTTGTGGAATGTGTTGTTGTTGTTGTTGTTGTGGTGGATATCCGCCAGGTCCCATATTATATTGTTGTGGTGGATAACCTTGTTGTGGTGGATAACCATATCCGCCCGGTCTTCCACCTTGTGGTGGACCTGGATAAGGTTGGCCTTGATATGGCGGCCTTTGTTGTTGTTGCTGTTGTGGATAAGCGCCACCTGGATAACCTCCTCCAGCTTGTGGTGGATAATATCCTTGTGGTGCTTGTTGTTGAGGATATCCTTGTGGCGGATAACCTGGATAGCCTTGTTGTTGAGGTGGAACACCTTGTTGAGGATATCTTGATTGTGGTGGCTGCTGGGGTGGATATCCTGGGTTTTGTTGCTGCTGTTGAACTTGTTGAGGTGGCTGTTGGGCTTGTTGTTGTGGAGGATAACCTTGAGGCTGTTGTGGATATCCTTGTTGAGGCTGTGGAGCCTGTTGTTGCTGCGGTTGCTGTGGCGGCTGTTGTGGAGCTTGTTGCTGAATTGGTTGCGGTGCAGGTGTAGATTGTTGGAGTTGTTGAGTTGTGGCAGCGTGTGGCGGTTGAGTAGAAGATGATCGAATGTTTTCAGCGCTCTCGAGTTTCTCATCACTTGGCAATGAGCTAACTTGGATTTGTGGAGTTGGTTGTGGTGGGCCAGTGACTTCGAACCCTGGAGGCAAACCGGCGGGTAACTGGAAAAAAATTTATTAGAATTTTCAAAGACTGGTTGAGTTCTGGTGCAAAACATTTACGAAAATGAAATGTGAAATGTGAAATTTTTCGTACTAAATGGTTCACGTTTCAAAATCGTCTTAAAATTTTCGAAATGTTTGGTCATTTCTAATTTTACAAAATATTGCAATCGTGGACCATTTCACTTAAAATCGTGAGTTATTTTAGTATTTCAAAAATGTCTGCAAAAAACTTACAGTTCCAGCAGTTGTCAATCTTGTATGTGCCTCATGTTTTGCTCGATTCTCCAAATATTTCAATTGATCCATGTGGAATGCTTGGCGCTCCAAAATCAATTGATGTCTTTGATACTCCAATGATTCTCGCTCTTTATCCATAATTTGTTCGAGCTCATCAAAATGTCTCAATTTCATTTCGAGTTTCTTCATTTGAGTTTCGACAAGTTGAGCAACGAGCGATTTGATTCTTCGTTCTTCAATTTGTGCCAAATGTTTTGATTTGACTGCAGCGGCAGCGAGAGCTGATGCAGCTGCAGTTTGAACAGTTTCAGCAATTTTCTCCTTGGATTCTTCGGTTGATGGAACATCATCTCCTTCGTCCATTTTCTCATCAGTATTTTGTGAGATTCCAGATTTGGTCAATCCAACATTTCCATCAAGTTTTCCCAGTTTTCTCTTGAATTGCAGCCACATTCTTTTCGTGTGCTTCAATAACCAATGGTGGAATATCCTCTTTGAGTTTGGCAAATTGTTCCATCGCAGCTTTTGTTGCAGCTGCAGCAACTTGTGGATCAACAACTGATGCCAAGAATGCGACAGTTGACATAACTGGATTTCCAGTTTGTGAAAATGGAATTGGTTGAAAAGCCAATGGACCAAGAACATCTTTTGGACCAGAAGATGAAGCTGTTCCATTTCCAATTGCAGCAGCTCCTTCTTCGCTCAGATATGGATCTTGAATTGGAAGTTGGAGGAATTTCATAACACATTCAGTTTGTGTACGAGTTCCAACATGATCACAAACTTTGTTCCAATCATCTTTGAACATTTCCAAGGCTTCCAAAAGTAGCAAAGTTTCTTGATCAGTCCATTCTTTTCCTGGAGCTGCTCCTTTAGCCTGAAAAATAAAACACATTTATTTTGAAAGAATCTGAAGAAAACTTGAAACTCACTTGCATAGCCAAAGCTTGTTTTTGATATTGATCACTTTTCAATCCAACTTCCGAAAGACTTTCTGGAGTTTCGATTTTAACTTGAACATCTCCTTCTTTCTTAATTTCTCCACTTGCCGATGAAAAATTGGATGGAATTGGATTCATTGGTTGAATTCCAGTTGGAGTATCAGCTAAAACCATGAAATGCGATGTTGGTGGTGGAGCAACTGGAGCTGGACGAGATTCAGAATCCACTTGATAATTAATAAGTCCCCATTGCTCCAAGAATGAATGAAGTCGAACAATTGAACAAACATCTCCGGCAAGATTTCTTCTACAAGCAGTCGCCGAAACATATTCAAATGGATTCAAACGATAAGTATCAATCATAAAGTTACGATAAGCGAGATAAACTTCTGGAGTCTTGCTCTTGTTTTTTCCGTTGAAAAACTCCGGCAAAGCGCGTTTCTCAATTTGATGAACAGAATTGTAATCGAACCATGCAGAATAAGAAGGAACAACGATGTAATGAGTTTGCTCAATAACATTGCCTTCAGTGTCCTGGAAGAAAATTAGAATATTAAGAAAATTATATATTTTGAATGAAGAAAACTTACTTTGGCTCCATTCGAAGCTTGAATTCCTTCATCATCCAAATCGGTGAGTTTTTGTCCTTTTGGTGCACTGAACTCTGGCTCTTTTTCTTTTCCTTTTGGAACTTCCACTTTAACTTGTGGACCACGGCTATCTTCATCATCTCCGGTCATCGAAACGTCGCCATCGTCATCCTCGCGTTTCCGCTTGGAACCACCGGATTTTTTCGCGCTTCTGCTTGACGACGAAATTTTGGCCTAGAAAAATAAACAATTTTTTAATTAAAAATATTCTAAATTACTTGAAAACGGAAGAAAAGAGCACAAAATATATTCGTTCAATTCAAAAAAGAAATTGGCGGGGCGGCGAAGAGACGCGCAAACACTGCATAAGAAATAGTGTGGAAAACAATAGACGCAGTTGGGAAAGGGAGAAAATAGCAAGTGACGCGCAGAGACACTAAACAAAGAAAAAGACGGAGAGGAAGCAGGGAGAAAAAGAACACCTGCAGGTCTGGTCTATATGTTCGAATATGAATGACCGTGATTATAACGAATAAGGAGATGATTTGAATGAATACAATTAAAAATCAAGAATGATGAATATCAACTATTGAAAGCTGAAACATAATTCAAATAATCAACTTTTTGTGAGAAATATCGCTGAACAGAATAATACTTATAGATTCTATTATCCATTAGGAAGAACACCAAGATTTTTTGATAAAGAAAAACCACTTTATTCCGATTAAAATCGGAAAATTACTTGCAAATGCGCAAATTTAGAGATTAGTGAGTGAGAATCAAGTATTTAGTAGATGACCTTTCTAATTCTTATTTAAGAGTACAACTGTTCCATTTTTCATTCTTTCTTTCCAAAAAATGAGACATTTTCGATTTTTGAAGTCAAACTTTTTTTGAAAAAAAAACGGATATTTCATTTCAGCCTTTTTTTGCACATTGAAATTTCTCTTCTTTTTATCGACTTTCGATTTTGTCTACCAGAGAACACAAATATAACTTTTAAAATTCAATTCTACTTCTTAAAATTCCAAAAATCAGGCGAAAACGAAAAGAGCAAAAAAAAGAAAAGAAAATTTTGAAAATGACAAATGTGTACTGTAAGCAAAAAACTATGTGGTGTTTGCAGATTTCACTCCGCGAATTCAAAATCTTGTTTTTTGTTCTCATTTTTTTCACGTTCTTTTTTTCCTGTCCTCGTCCTCTGAATATTTGAAGAAACAAGTAGTGTAGATACATGTAATTATTCGTTTTTTCTCGTCTTTTCCATCCCAATTTATGTTAATTTTGCACTTTTTTCAAGGTTATAAGAAGTTATACAAATCCGAATCGAATTCATATTAATTCATAATAAATATATTTTTTCTAGATTTTTCATAGTTATACAAAGTGTCATTCACATTCATGTAAAAATAAATAAGGGATTATTTGTCTAACTAAATGGCCCGTAAGAAAACACGTTGAGAAAAACTGCCTTTTATTCAAACATTCTTATTTTCACCCCAAGACTTCATTTCAGATCCTGGAGTCTAGGATAATCTTTATAATCCACCAATTTTCTAAGAAAATCACAACTATATAGAATTTTTATGATTATTTTTGTTGAGACAAGAGAAAAAATGAAAAAAAAAACAAATATATCTATACACTAACCTAATTTTCAGAATATTTCCGATTTATTCAATAAGGTAAGATTTCTTTTTCTTATGTTAGTTTTGACTACTTTTCGCAGCTCAGAGCAAACATATTCGATATTTTTTTGTGCATTCAAATTAAGTATGAAATATATTTTCAGAATATCTCCTCATTTTTGTTTACTTTTCTCTTTCATCTCGAATATATTATTTTTTCTTCTTCTTCTTCATCACTTATGAAAAAATAAAACATAGATGTAGATATTTTCCAAATACACATATTTCACCTGCTATCGATTTGTACTTTTTCTCATTTTCCCTGATTTTCCAGAACTCATTGTTTCCAGCTGTCATCGAGTCTTGGCTGGTTTTAACACGAAATAAGAAGAAAAAAATTGATAAATGTGATGGAACAGGCGAAAGTGTTCATTTTTTTCGTTGTTTTTTGCATTTTTATTTTCAAGTGACTCTTCAGACTCATTTCATTCTTCTTCTTCTTATTTCTTTGGTTTTGTCTCGAAAAATCAAACTGAAACTTTTTCAGAGATATAACAGAAGGTTTCTATTATTGAAAACTCAGATTTCTGACGTTGATACTCTAACAAGGAAAGGTTTTCAATGTTCCCCCAAGGAAAAAATCGAAAGTATGTGGAATGTTGAGGGTTTCCATGGGTAAGAAAAACCTTAACGGGAATAAGGAGAAAAATGCCTTGTTTTAGAAAATTTTGGTGTTATTGATTTTTGCGATGAAATTTTTTAGAAAAATCGAAACTTTTTTCAAAATTGATGAAAAATGTCAGTCTAAAAATCCATTTGTAGCGCAAACGGCGTACTTTAGTATTACTTCGACTAAAATTAGGAATAAAATAATTTTGGTCCCAAAAGTCCACTAAATCAAATTTCTAGTTTGAAAAATTCATAGAAAATCAACGTTTTCGTTGTGAAGGAGAAGTTTGTGTGAATCGAGACTATAATTTTTGGAATCTACGGACCAAATTACGTCTGTTGACCGTCATAAATTTTTCAAGTTCCGTTCATTTGAAAATGGAAAAAATTATTGTTTGTGTTTTTTGGTGACCATTTGATCAGAAAAACCCCGACTGAAAAAACCAAATTTCAAACCATGTCTAATTTTTTGATAAAAAGTTTCACAAACACGTAATCGACCATTCTGAACAACTTCCACGACTCAAAAGTTCATGAAATAGATTCAAAATAGAGTTACAGATGCTCTAAAAATCAAAAAATGGTGTAAAAATCGACCTAAAATACATTTTTTCTCGAGAATAAGGCATTTTTCTCCTTATTCCCGTTAGGGTTTTTCTTACCCACGGGAACGCTCAACATTCCACATACTCTCGATTTTTTCCTTGGGGGAACATTGAAAACCATTCCTTGTAAGTTTGAACTTTCTAGACGCGACTACTTGACAACTAACATGTCTAGGTTCGGCTACTTGGCATAAAAGCTTTCAAGGCGCGGCTCCTTGGAGCTTTTGATGCGACATTTTTCAAAATTTGAAATTTGAATACAATTTTCTTTTGGAAACTATGACCTTAGTTGAGAACCCGATTCCAATTCCTAATATCTTTGCGAAAAAAATAATTAAATATTATTCCACATACAAAAAATGAGTTTTTCTAAAAGTCAATTAAATATATCTATCTCCTATCTATCTATGTTATTCGTATCCCACCCCAACCATTATTATCCGTTTTTCCCCTTCCTTTTTAGCTCCTCATTTTTGCCATCCAATTTTCCGTCAACTTTTTGTTCTTTCTTATTTTGCGAGGCGACAAACTCATTGAAATGAAATTAACTTTTACGCACTTTCTTCTCGTGTTTCTTACTTACTTCAAAAAGTTCGTTTTTCAAAATACTTCTTCTCATATTTTTTTCGGAACAATTTGTCTTTTTTTTCAGTCAGCCGATAACAATAATGCGTGCGTCAGCCAATTTTTCACCTTTTTTTCTTTTCAATTCAAAAAAAGCCACCAAACTACCTAATAACAATTATATAACCTTTTTTCGCACTTTACTTTTTTCAGGAACTCGACAATTTACTAGAAACTTTTTTCTTTGCTTTTGTTGGAACTTCGGAAACTCAAAAATTATTACATTTTTTTCAAATGAGTGTTTCTTCTGCTCATTAATTCTGTCAGTCACTCATAATTTTTCCTTTTTCTTATAACTTTTAACGCTCCAATTGTTTTACTTATTAATTTTCCATGTGAGGCAAAAAAGTAGTACTTCCTAATATTTCAGAATAGTATATGTAAAGCTTTTTTGTGAGATGTGGTCATTTTTCCGGTCGGTCAAAAAGTTATTTTTTTGAAGTTAGACCAGAAGGGAAAGATTACTGTAGCTCAGAAGAATATTATTCAAAATTTTGAGTGTTGTAGATTTTTTGAAAACTCTAATCGTTATGTGTTAGTTATTCTGAACACTCCTTGTTGGAACTTCGGAAACTGTTTTCAGTAGGAAAATATGGAAAAGATTCAGAAATTTAAGAAAAAAACGTTGGAAAATTCTCAGAATTTTTCATGTATTCATCTCAAAACTTAAATTTTTCGGATTTTTTAGTTAGTGAATTTTGGGAACATTTTGAACATTTTTTCATCGAGCAATTATGATTTTGAAAATATAATGATTTCAAATTTCTCACGTTTTTTTCATAAAAAAGTTAGTGATATATGTACGAAAATTGATGTCAGTCAGCTTTGTCAAAAAACCTCTCTCCCATTTCCTCGATCCATTCAAAATCTCATCAATCTTGACTCATTATTTCATTCATTCATGTGTCTTTAGATAAAATAAAACATACCTTTTTCTTAATGAGCTTGCTTTTTGCTCACCGCTTTTCCTTTCATCTTTTTCGACTTATCTATCACCTTCTTCAAAAAAATATATATTTACCAAAACTTTTTTTCGTTTCCCATAGTCAAAGACATATTATTTTTGGTACCTTCTTCTAATTGGTTAAACAAACAAATACTGTAATATTTTCTCTATTTGAAGATATGCGCAATGTTTGATAACTTTGTGCTCGCTCGCCACACTTATTCGCTCCTCCCCCAATTTTTTTAGGTTATGGTCTGTTCCAAAAGGGTGCGGTATATGTATCCAGGTGTCTCCTACTTTTTTAGTTTTCAAATTATTTCAAAAAAATATTAGAGCTCTCCTAGTTACCAAAAATATTTTGTTATATTTTTTCTTTGAATAATAATAACTTTTATCTAACACGTGCCATTGGTAGGTCATGACGCAATATAACCTAAATAAATAAAAACAAAAATATATTCACAGAATCTAACAGATAGCCTAATTTTTTGGACAAACAAAAAAGTTTTCCTTCAATGTAGTTTTTGACATATTAGCTAAAAAAGCACATAAAATCTGTACCTTTTTTATTTCTTTTTTTTGGTTTCCAAATTACCAACTACATGAATTTATATCTTCTTCTTTTTCTTTTTATTTTTTCTTCTTTTACTTCATCGGCGATTCAGAATTTTTAATTTTTCGATGAAATTTTTTTCTCGTCGTTTACTTTTCTGCTTTTTTTTGAGAATCTAAAATTGTTTTTTTGATTTCCAGAAAAAAAAATGCGATTCAATTGGTCAATATTGTTTTCACTCTTCACAACTGTTATTCCCAGGACAAGTTCTCAAATGTTTATCAGGTTTGTGATTAATTAATTGGATTTATTTTGAAAATTAATTTTTTGAAAAAATATCGTTTTTAGGTCACACATTATATGCCAATCAATGCACATCTACTTCATATTGTGTAACAATTCGCTCAAAGTCTGGACAAATACAGAGATCTTGTGATGGTATGCAGAACTCTCAGACCTCATTCTTCTGAAAATTTCTGAGCTAAAATAATTTTTCTTTCTGGAAACTAATTATCAAGAAAAATATCTGAAACCTTTTTTAAAAATTGGAACTTTTTTTTTCAGTCTTTGAAACTAAATTCAAAATGTTTAACCTTTGAACTCTAACAGAATTCAAAAGACCAATTTAATCATGTATCTTTCTTTTATTTTTTCAGCCGAGGTTACCTCGCCTCTCTCAAATTCTCTTCAACTATTTCATCCATCTCAATTTTTCCAGGCAATAACTTAGCTCAAATCTCGCTTTGTTCAATCTACGCAATGCATGGCTATCCAAAAAACGTCTACACCGAATATTCAAGTCAACCAGTTAATATGGGTGGTCCAATTCAATCCTCACAAATCTCAAATAAGAATTCTCGACATTCTCGATCGAAAATCGGCTCAACAATGTGTTTCGATGGTGGAGATCTTGGCGAAGTTTGTTGTTGCAACACAGATTATTGTAACTCTTCGAAAACAGTTCCCTTTTCTCTAGTTGCTATAATTGTAGCAATTTGCTATTGGAACATATTTTTGTAATTTTCTTGGGGGTTTCAAGCGTTTTGTGATTATTTATGGGTACCTTAACTACATACCAAAAACATTGTAATCTTTCTTTTTTTTTCAAACTTTCCTCGATTTTTTTATAATAAGTATTCAATGATTAATAATTTATTGAAATAAATAAAGTTTTATATGTTTGCAACATCCAATTTTTGAATAAAGATCAACCACATCCACATCCACACACACGATGAAAAAATAACCGAACACCCATCAAAAACATATATCCAGCTATCAAGTGCACATCTTTCAATTATGTTTGTTCTATTTTTGCTGCAGTAGTTTTCAGCCAGCAATATAGTACTTTTTGAAAAGTCAAAGTTCTTGAAAAATGTTCGGTTTCTATAGTGATTCAACAATAAACGTTCGAAAGGAAAATAATATTGGAACAATTTCAAATGCATGTTTTGAGAAAATATAATTTGATTTTGGAAACATTTTCAATCGAACCCAAGAAACTTTTGCATTTTTTTAGACTTTAACAGAAGCTTTCTAGAGACACGTTATTTAACAACTGAATTTTCTAAACTGCTTCTTGACATTCGACGGCGCAGTTACTTGACATACATTATTTCTAGGTTAGGCCTTTGCTTCATTTCTTTCAGATTTTTTAAAGATCTCAATTTTTTGATTGTTATTTTGAATTTGAAATTAGATTTCATATTCAAATTCAATTTTCAAACAAGTTCAATTTAAAGTCAAAAATCAAACTTCAATCTTTTTTGGAACGTTCCATGGATGTGCTCCGAACATTTTATGTTTCAAAAAAGTGTCAATTGCACAACTTGTCAATGCCATTGGACCACCCATTTCCAGCACGCAAAAAAACCAAATAAAAGGGCAAAGAAATTTCAAAAAATTTGAGCTCTTCCCTATTTCCGCTCGCTCGCCAGCCAAAAAAAACACACTGAACAAATTCAATTTTTCTTTTTTTTTCGTTCGGCTTTTCTTATTCTCTCTCTCACACTCTTTTTTTTATTTTTGGCTCGAAAAATAAACACATGCTCTCATTTTTGCTCTCATTTTTCATTATTATTATTATGTTATGTTATATTTATTTTTGTTATATTATGTTGAATTTTAGCGATGAGCAACTACATTTTGGAACAATTGAATGAATCGCACGCGGCTGAGATTTCCGAGTTTTTAAACTCCAGTTTTCTTGTGGAAGAACCGTTGAATCGCGCCGCAAAAATGCCAGAACATTGTTTCAAACCGTTTGTTGAAAAATTGATTTCAAGAACTTTGAATATCCCATTCACATTTGTCTATAGATCAAAAGGTAACACTTAATTTCTACTTTGAAGCTTCCAATTCAAAATAATTCAGAAGATAACAAGATCGTAGCTTGTTCAATGTCATCAATCTGGAGATCAACAGATGTTCACGATGAAAGTGATTTCACATTTGAAAATGAAAACAAATCAATTGAAGCCATCGGAAATATTCTATCAAAACTTCATGACAGCCTTTTCGTTTTGAGACCCGATTTGAAAAATGTTCTACATTTGTAAGTTAAAGTTTGCAGTTTTTATTCTTCCGGCAAAATCAATAAAATAAGAATACAAGTATACACAAATTATAAAACAGCAAAGATCAGAAATCACTTTCCCCATCCGCCAAAACCAGGACGATAACCATAACCACCGTATGGTCTACCGTATCCCCCATATCCACCATACGGGCGGCCATATCCTCCCATCATTGGGCCGCCCATCATAGGTCCACCCATCATTGGACCACCAAAGCCAAACTGACTGGAAGTATAGTTTTGTTTTGTAAACTCAACAGATGGAAATAACTCACGCCAAGGTTGTTGAGACAAATACAACAAGAATAAGAATAGAAATAAGATTTGAAGACATTCTGAAGTTTCTGATTTTCAGTTCCTTGATTTTGCTTAAATATAGTAATGTTTGGTTATTATCAATGAAATGATTGATTAGTTGTTATTAGGATGAATGAAATAAAGTGCATCACGTCACATGAAACTAATCAAGTTTTTTGTCTAAATTTAACAAAGATGGCAAAGGTCAATTTTCAGAGAGATTGTCAGTGTCACAAAAGAGCATCAAAGAAAAGGACTTGCTTCAAAACTTATGAATCATGTGGAAGCACAATTTGAAAAAATGACTGAATATGGTTTGTCTGGAATTGCAGCTGAAGTTTCATCATTTGCAAATCAATGTCTCATGGATAAAAGAGGATATAAAGTGAGCAACAAAACAATGCAGATTCAAAAATTATATCAAATTTTTATTCCAGCATATAAATGAAATTTTGCTGAACACTGAAGTCGACGAGATAACCAAAGAACCATTGATAAAATGCGACGATGGAACTGATCGAGTCATTTTGATGTATAAAAAATCAGTTTTACCTAATTAATTGAACCTAATAAATTAATAAAAATAAACTGTTATTGAATTGTGACAATACTTTTTCGAGAAATTGGATCTGTTCGAGAATTTGCAACGCTGACTCTAGAAAAAAATAGAAATGATGTAGAAGTTTGGAAAAATTATACTCACTTCGAACTTCTTGTGCGTCTTCGGCAAATCAGAAAAATAATATGATCCAAATAACATTCATAGAAAAGTAGAAGACACGTGGAAGAAATGATACCGTGAGTAATAAATACAAATACACAAATATCATTGGCGACTAAAAGTTTCACAAAATTTTAACAAAACGAAATCTACTCTCTCAACCTACATTGATTATAGTGATCTATCAAAGTCGATACCAAACAATAAACAATTGGTGCGTAACATAAAGTTGTAGGAATTGCAATTTGAGCAGTTAGAGCTAATAGAAACTTTATCTGCATTTTTCTAGTTTTGCTGGATAAATTTTGAAAAATTGTTGAAAAACATAAACACCATGCACTATGAAAAGCCATTAAAAAACACTCGGTGCCTATGAAAAATAATAGAAATAATGCATACGGTAAAAGAAGTTCGTATGAAACTTGTAATAAATAAACATCAGGATCCAAAATATCCTTCGGAGGACATGTTTCTCTCTATAAAAATATTTACGTATAAAAATCTGAATCAGAAAGAAAATGAAAAATACCATGAGTAACTCTATTTTTTGATTAACTTGATCAGAAGGAGCTGTTAAAACTGCTGGTATTGCCATATTTCCATATAAAAGATAATTGATAGCAACAAAACCAACGTTAACACGTTTTGGAAAACTATAGAAACTATCCCGTGGAACAATAACTTGATGACGATAGAGAAATAATACAAAAACACTCGAAATCACACATCCAAAACATCCACCGCCAAGATAAAGCAATTTGTGGAACTGTTAAACCTAGATTGTAAAATATTCCTAGTGCTTTTCCACCAATTGTTGGAAAATAAAATCTTGGAGCTACAAAAACAGTCACCCAAAGATCTGTAAAAGCTATCCAAAATTGCAGATTTGCAAGACACCATTTGAATTGACCCATTGAGCTACTGGATCGTGTTATAATAAAATAAACACCTAAAAATAATTGTTTTTCGCTGAACTGTAGATTGTTTGATCTCAAAAACATCTGCAGTCTACAACAGATTTCCTACACCAAAACATAGTTTTTTATGACTTATATACCTGTAACATTGAAAACCGTCGATACAAGAGTAACTAAATGTAAAATTAACAAAAAATCCTCATTCGAAATATATTCTCTATGAATATGTTGACAAGATGAACCGATCAAAGACCATTCAGAATATGTTGAGTTCGTTGGAAGTGTTAAAGGGTTGGTCCTCCTACGTCGAAAATCAAGTCCGCAATAGTGCATCACTTTTTAAAACTAACTATAAGCAAGCCTAAAGTTGATTAAAATCACCTTCTATAGTTGAAAAATGTTAGGAAATGCATTTCGCGAGAAGTACACACAAATAAATTATGTGTGTGAAGAGCACACATGTTTTTTATATGCACTAAAACCTTAAAACCCAACAAAAACATGAATAAAATGGTGAAAACTCGCTCTAAAATCAAAATAAAATATGGAATGTTTCAGGAGCACCTTAGCTCTATCGATTGAGCCTAAGTTTTCCTAAGGCAGGACCAACCCTTTAACAGATAATCAACTTCTTCCTGAATCATAAAATTAGGAGAATTGGAACCGGGTGAAAACTAGAAAGGCTTTGTCATTCACTGATGTTAGACGAATACTAAATGAAAATTCGAATAACATTTTTGAGCTAAACTGAAATTACACCTGCTCATTGAGTTAATATAACTAGAATGAGAAATGAAAATGGCAAAAGGGTTTATTCAGAAAACATTGATTCAAACATTATTTTCCAATTGAAAATATTCAAATCATTGTTACGATACTTTTCCGAGATACCATTTCTGAGCGAAAGTTGACCATGCTTATTCTGAAAGTGGAAATGGTAGGTGATGTTATGAACATATTCTGAACTAACTTTTTATGTGATCGATTCCGGCAAATTAGAAAACTGATATAATCAAAATAGCAATCATAGAAGAATAGAAGACACGTGGAAGAAACAATTCCATGAGTGACGAATACAAAAACACAAATATCATTAGCGACTAAACTTTTTTTGATTAAGGAAACAAAATTGGATACTCTCTCAACCTACATTGATTATAGTGATCTATCAAAGTCGATACCAAACAATAAATAACTGGCGCATAACATAAAGCTGTAGGAATTGCAACCTGAGCAATTAATGCTAACAAAAATTTCAATTGCATTTTTCTTGTTCTCCTTGACAATTTTTGGAAATATTGTTGAGAAACATAAACACCATGCACAATGAAGAGACATTGTCAAAGTTTCGGTTCCAACAAAAAATAACAGAAAAAATACATAAGGTAGAAGTAGATCGTAAGATGATTGTAATAAAAATACATCTGGGTTTAGAATATCTTTAGGAGGGCATGTTTCTTTCTAAAAAAGAAATTTGATTATTGAGAAAATGTTTCATTAAACGCTCACTCTCAATATCCTAACTTTTTCGGAAATTTGATCATACGGTGCTGTCAAAACTGCTGGCAATGTCATGTTCCCGTAAACCAAATAATTAATTGCAACAAAAACAAAAATCAAACTTTTCGGAAACTTAGTGAAACTATCAGATGGAACAACAACTTGATGACGATAAAGAAACAACACAAATACACTTGCTACCATACATCCAAAACTTGCAAAACCAAGATAAATCAGTTGAGGAACTGTTAATCCAAGATTGAAAAATAAGCCAAGAGCTATTCCACCAATTGTTGGAAAATAGAAGCGGGGAGCTACAAAAACAGTCACCCAAAGATCTGTGAATGCTATCCAAAATTGAAGATTCGCTAAACACCATTTAAAATTTCCCATTGAAACACTAGATTGAGTCACAATACAGTAGACACCTACAATGCTTTTTTGATTAATTGATCTTTTCGATCTTTGAGGCAGAAACCAGTTGAAGTCTGTTACCTGCGACATTGAAAACCGTCGATACAAGAGTAACCAAGTGTAAAATCAATAAGAAATCATCATTCGAAATATATTCTCTATGAATATGTTGACAAGATGAACCGATCAAAGACCATTCAGAATATGTTGAGTTCGTTGGAAGTGTTAGAAGATAATCAATTTCTTCCTGAATCAAGTCAGACATTTTTTCAGAAATATTAGGATTTTCGGAGAGAAAATGAGCCAGTCAATCAAAATACCTTTGCCATTGACGACTAATGCCAGATGAACTGAACGATTAATTCTTATTACCGATGATGAAAATTGCACCTGTTCGCTCGGTGAGTTATCCAACTATAATCAGAAGGAAATCGAATAGAGAAAACAATATTAATAAGGAAGTTTGTTCAATTGATCAAGCCTACAAGGTTTTGTGTATTATGAAAAGACAATTTGAGAGAATATAAAGAAAATGTCGGACAGATCGAATAAATATTATTGGTTTTTTTTTGAGATCTCAGATCTGCAACAGGGTCATTACTATTTATGAGAGTGATTTTTCAAAGTAGTAAACAAGGCTACAAATATTGACACTGATTTTCAGAATCACTGCATCAATCAAGATCTGAATAAATAATAAAGGAAAAACCAAAAATTATTAGTGAAAAAATTTTTTGATACGTCAAATGTTTCTGTAGTAATATCGGTGTACCATTCCTATGAATACGGCCCCAAATTTCAAAAAGTACAGCTCAGAAAAAACTCGGAAACTACAAAACTAATGCACTTCTCATTTTCATTATGTGAGAAATTTTACAATATTTACGTCATCTCATTTTTTTTCGACAAAAAACCTGAATTCCAAAAATTTAACCTTTGAAGTAAAATCTAGGAAAACCTCATTCTACAATAAAAATCATTGGACTTCTCAGATTTCGTGATATTTTTTCCTAATTAAAATTTTTCAACGACCTGGAGTAAAATGTCTCTATCATAGAGTCAACGCTTATTTTCTTCTCAAATCAGCTGCCTGATATTTATCACTTTTCTTGGTAATATTTACAGTTTCCTTCTAACTCCAGACATCTTCTGAAATCAAAAAAAAACGTCACTGATCTTTTATCTCCTTGAACCTTTTTTGTTCAAAACCTAATCAAGCGCATCTTTCCAATATTTCACACACGAACTTATTCAGTCTGTGTTTTTTGTAACCAATTCGAATTTTTTGTGCTACCTCGTGTTTTTGTTCTATTTTCCTTTGCAATTTATTTTGGCTCTGTTCGGAAATAAAGGGTTTTAGAGAAAATAAAGGGTTTTAGAGAGAATAAAGGGTTTTTCAGAAAATAAAGGGTTTTTCCGAAAATAAAGGGTTTTTCAGAAAATAAAGGGTTTTAGAAAAACAAAAAGGTTTTATAGGGGTAAAAATATCTGAAAAAGAAAAGTAATTTTTGTCTATTGGAAATTTACTAAGCCTAACCCTTTATTCCAGAGTAGCACGAACATAAAAATTGAATTTTTAAAGCTTTCCTAGCATTCAAAGCTTAGGCTTAGTGAGGTCCTGTAAACTACAGATCCACATCAAGTTAAGAAATTTCAGTCAGATAATAGATAGTTGATAAAATTGACTAACTTTTGGACTTATTATTGGGGAGTTCTTTTTACTTTTTCAGGCTCTTAAAACCATTTTTTCTTGAAAAACCCTTTATTTTCTGTAAAACCCTTTATTTTCTGAAAAAACCCTTTATTTTCGGAAAAACCCTCTATTTTCTGAAAAACCCTTTATTTTCTGAAAAACCCTTTATTTTCTGAAAAACCCTTTATTTCCTGAAAAACCCTTTATTTTCTCTAAAACCCTTTATTTCCGAACAGAGCCTTTATTTTTGCTGCAGTGAAAAATTCTTAATCGTACGGGACACATAACATTAATATTTTAATCAGTTTTTTCTTGATTTGTTTGAGAAAAAAATGTTCCGTATTTTGTTTTGAGTAGACTCTATTGTCATGTTAAAATGAATATGATTCAAATTTTGTAACTTATAATTTGAAAGTTGTTTTGTTGCTCCAGGTTTTATGATTTCTAACTCACACTGGATTTGCAGGTGTATTCAGAAAAGGTTTTTTTGTATATTGTTTAGTTTCTCCTTGTTAGCCAAGTTTTAGAAAATATGTCATTAGAGAATCTAGTTTGATCAGAAGCAAATGTAATTCTAATTTATTCTAATTTAATTTGGAAATACCACGTTGGAATTTTGCACAGAATTAATTATTCTTTTCATTTTTCTGACTGATATGAAGTGTGAAGATGTCTGATGGAAAAAACTAATTTTTCGAACTCATAAACTTTGAATTAGTCACTTTTTGATGGAGCATAATTAGAAAATGGTTAAATCGGTAGTGTTTTCTCAAAAATGTCAGAACAGCTGCAATTATAATTTTTGAATGTTTGAACTTGTTTGAAAAATTTGAAAATCTGTTTCTTGGATATAAAATGGCGAATTAAGCCTCCAAAAATGGAATGAATTATTGAAATTCATAACCAAAAATTCATAGTTTTATACTCTCATTTTTTGAAAATGTACTTGATCTCATTAAAAATGTATATACTTTGCTCTCACATAAAACAATGCTCTGATGATAAAATCATCCATGTAGAAGATCTTTACTTTTATTATTTCTTTCTTATATCTGAAATCATAGCAGCTGAAAACATTTTGTTTGTTTTCCTCCAGTTTCCTCTAATTACTGTCTCAGAACCACGTTTTATTAATTTTTCTGATATATTTTCGTATTCAAAAATCATGAATTTAACGTTGTTCGACAGATTGAAATTGATGGAAATGTCAAACGAAATACATCTAGGAACTTATTGCCTAATGTTATTATTACAACTAACTGGAATTGTGTCAAATGGTTTCATTTTATCACTGTTCTACAGGTAACTTATATTTTTAGTTGTTGTTGAGAAGCTGAATTCTAAATTAAAAACAAGTTTTCTTTTCTAGGATATCAAACCTTCGTAAAAACAAACATCTTCTACTTGTTTTATACCTTTGTATCAGTGATTTCATATTTTCATTCGCAGAAATTCCATACTCCGTTTATATGACTCTAAATTGGAATTCCTACCAACTAAACTTTGATCCATTATATATTCTAATTTCAAGTTCACCACTTCCATTTCAGCTGAAAATTTCAGCCGTTTTCACGATATCAATTGCAATAAGCAGAAATATTGTGAGTTTTTGACAAAAACAAAATAATAAAATGAATATCAAAGATCTTTAGGCACTGATAAAACCAGGATTTTACTTAAAAATGGATCAGGATAAATATGCAAGAACTACAACTATAATCGCAATAATATTCGGAATTTTCGATCTGATTCTATATTTTTCATTATCTGATTTGATACCGAAACCAGATTGTGGAACAAGTGGATGTTTTGTTGGTGATAGTTTCAGATATTATTGGGGCATTTCAAATATGGTTAGTTGAAAAAAATAAACAAAAACAGAAGAAAAAGGGGACACATGAATGATTTCAATAAACAAATTTGTCATAATTGAATTCCAAATGTGTGTGTTGATTTATGTTGGTCACTGATCTTTTTATGGTCGCCTGATTAATCAAAAATCTGATTGATACGAAGCTAGGAAAATGCCACGAATTAGTGATCAAAAACATTTCGAAAAAATTATAAAAAGCCTTAGGGTTCAATTTAAACACATGAGGCTTCCTTCGACTTCACAGATGATCTTGAAAAATTCTAAACTTTTCAGATCCTTGGAGTTATAGTCATTTTTCTCTCGTGCACAATTTTCATGAAAATCAGTCATCATAAAACTTTAACTCTTCGTAAATCAGCAAACGAGGCGAGATTTCGACAAGCAAATCGAACATCTCTTGGGATCTTAGGTAAGAGCTACACAATTTTCTCTCGAAATGCAGACTTAAAAAAAAGAAAAATTCCAGTCTCCGCTATGGCATTTCTGACAATTCCAAGTGTATTTGTTGGAATTTTCGAAATATGCGGTTTATCAATTTTCAAACTAGTCGGCCCATTTTATTCAACTTCTTTATTGTCGAGTGGTAAGCACGTAAACAAATCATTTTCCCATGAGCTTATCTATAGTCAAAAGAACTTGTGTTGTAGGTAGACACAAAATAAAGATCAATGTGGAATAACAAGAAGTTAACCAATAATCATGTTAAAAAATAACAATAATTTTTTTCTGATAATTACAGGAATTTGCAATGCTCTTATATTTATTGTTAATAATACCGATGCTCGCCGTATTATTTCTTCGAAATCTAATCCAACTCAACAAACTGCTCCATCAGTTGTCTCAACTCAAAGAAATTAGTGAATATATAGAAATAATTATGAAATCATGTTTATTTTGCATTTTAATGAAATTTCTTGCCAAAAAAACTAATTTACCAATTACGACTTCAAGTTTCTAACATACATGTTTTCTAGATTTATGTTCGTGTAATTCGAGACTAGTTAGAGTCTAATCTCCGGGAAAAATTTTTAGTATTCTGTTTTTCTCTCTAAAGAATTAATAAAACCGACTGCACCCAAATTCATGTCAAAATAATTCATTTTAAATGTTTTTCCCAAGCCTTTTTCAGAGCAAATAAATGTTCCAGAAAAACAACTTTTTTGTTGGTTCAAATTTTCCCCAGTTTTCATTCAAATTAATTGATATCCGAATTTTAGATTATGTTTTCACTCTAATTCATTCTTGAACTAATACATCCTTATTTTCTTTCTTTTCTTTTTTCTGTTCCTCATACTAGAAAAAATAAAAACAACTCAATTCATTTATGTATCTTCGACACATTTGGAAGAAAACTCAATTTTATTTTTCCTTATTTTCTCGGATAGTGCGTTTCTTTGAAAATAACACTTTTTCTGATTTTCTCATTTTTTTAGCATGATGTTTGGAGTTTTGGCAATTTCTGTGATCGGATGTGTTTCATCAATTTTCACACTGGTTCTTAATTTGTTCATGGTTCTAAAAGCAAATGCGTGAGTTGGGACGAAAGACTTCATGATAAAAATTTTCAAACTATTCCTATAGAACAAACTGGATTATCCAAAAACTTCTGAAACATTAAGTTTATTTTCAGATGGCGAAAAAAAGAAAAACGATCTGCATCTATTCTACTATCGATTTGTGATTGATATTTTCCTTGCCTTATTTGTTGCAATTTACCTTGCTCTTATCATAATTTACTGTATAAATCCTTCAATTTTTAATCATCGAACAGATTTGATGTTTCTAACATCTTTACCCGCTTCAAACATCGGAGCAATGCGATCAATCATCACTTTATCAATCACATTCGAACGTTGTATAGCTGTTTATGCCCCGGTTTTCTTTCATAATTATTCAAAAATGTTTCCAACTTCTTTGCTAGCAATTCTTGCAATTGTTTTCGGGTTATTTGAAAACTTTATGCTTTTCGGAATTTGTGAATTCGATTTCAAAATTCAAGAAAACTGTGTAGCTTTTGGTTGTGCTATCAACACATGTTTTCGATTTTATTGGACCTCACATAAAACGGTTAGTGTTTGCTCGAATAAATTCTCAAATAATTGTACTTTGTTCTTTTCAGATTATCTTTGCCCTAACAGCCACATTTTCCGCTTTCTTATGCATTAAATTATTTGTACTTGGTAATGAATTGAAAAACAACATGTCGAAAGTAAGCAGAGTTCTTTGATATATGAGAAAAAGATTACAAAAAAGAGCATTTTTAGGTTAATCGACTCGCTTTATTAGATGCCGGAACAGTTACCATATTTGATTTTCTTCCTTCTTTTATAGCCAATCAGTGGAGCACAACCGGATTTTTTTCATTTGAAAATATCGGACCGTATGGAGCTGTTACTAAAATGTTCGGTTGTGCAATCGAATCATTTTTGGTTGTTCGAACTTTATTGAAAAATCATCAGAAGTTAGGTGAAACAAGTCGATCATTTACGAGGAAGAAAATGTTTCAAATAAATAATTAAAAATGTTTTATTGATAAATTAAATTGTCAGGTTCAGGAAAACCACAAAACTAATGATTATGTGTAATTTCTTGAACCTTTGTGATAATCTTTGTAAAAAATCCTGGTTTCTGTGTCTCATTTGGACAATCATGGTGACAACTTTCAGTGACTGCTAAACAGGAACTTTGAATTGGTGCAGGTGCCGGTGTAATTCTTGGAAATCCAACTGAATATGAATCACATCCAATCGCGGCTCCATTATGAGAAAATGTAGACGAAGAAGAAGAAGAAGAAGATGAAGAATACGTTGAATTAGAATAAGTAGAAGACGAAGAAATTGATGAATTTGAATATGAAGCGTGAGCAAAGGAGGTATTAGAGTAAGAAGACATTGTTAGGGACAAATGATAAAGAAAAATGATGTCGCGGTTTGTTTATAAATGATTTTTTATCAGGAAAAAGCATACTCTACGAGAAACCTTAATTCTTCCGACCATAAAAATGATGACATTCGAAATACTTTTTTTGATTCATCGAAATGATTCGAGGAATTAGTTGTCAAAGTTCGAAAGTTCGAAAAAAAGTTGAGAGAAAAATATTGCAACACGCTAAATTCAATGAATATTTTTTCGAATAAATTTTGAATGTGTTTTCAAAAAAACTATGTGAAAATTGAATTCATAAAATCTCTATTTAATCTGGTTCATTGTTGAGAAGTCTGGAATTCAGTAGAATTGAACTATTCCCTTCGAAATCAAAAATTATGCCATCAAAGTTTGAAATCTAGATAACTCTCGTTTTACAGTTATGAACCATAAATTCATAAAATTCACTAGAGAAGAACGTTGTTTGCCTTCAAATTTCTCCGTGAAAAATTTGTGACCCTATAAAATATTCCTACATCAATTTGCAGAAATTCATTCACTTTTTCAACCTGCTCATGTCAGAATTAAAATATCCAAGATGTGTCATGCTTCTGTGAGTCAGAAATTCTTGCTAGATTGATTCCAAGCGGAACCAAAATTTGTCACCAAGTTCATTGATAACTAATTTCGCCTACTTTTCCTGATTAGAAAACAATTTAAAAGTAGCCTGTTACTCTCGTCGATTATCAGTTCTCTGAGATTTAAAAACATAAACATGTCTTACAATCATCACAATTCTTGCGATAATTCCTACGTTCCTTCAACTATTACACATAATGGTTATCCAATGGGATATATGACTACTCAACCAACAATTGCACCAATTATCACACCAATCCATCAAACTTCTCATTCTCACTATGCTCAAGTAGTAACAGTCACAGAAGGTTCACACCATAATCATCGCCACAATCAAGTTCACTATTCAGATATGCACCATTCTCACAATCATAATTTTGACAATCATTATCATAATCCACACCACTGCTGATTTTTCAACTGATTTTTCAAACTACATATATCATAACATTTCAAAATGAACTTTTCCATGAAAAATTGTGTTCTCTGCGCATTCTTAATACACAAAATAATTTTTAAACCCCTAATTATAATTATATCTAATCACTTGCCTCAAGTTTGTTCGAATATTTTTCCTCCTTCAAAATGTTAGTCTGAACTTTAACTTTGATCTCACACACAAAAAATTATAGCTCAAAAATCTAACCAAAAAAGCGCAGGCGTTTTTTCATCTCAAACAAAAAACAAACAATTTTTGATGTTATTATTAGAACAGCTCATCAAAAAATTCAACGATGATAATTCATCAAAAAGTTTTTCTCTCAGAAAAATCTAAAAAACCAAACTTCGAACCATATAATTTAAAAAACTTTTTTCTTGGCATTTGAATATTTTCGAGCTTGAAAAATATTTGCAGCTTTCGACGAAATGATTAACGGGTCGAGTTTTTGTCCATCAGAACCGCCATTTTGGTATAACCCAATTTTAAGATCAATCGGATTATTTTCAACATTTTTGAGTATTTTTGGAATGTATTTGACATTAGGAAAAACTAACAAAAAATATAATTATCGATATTGTCAATTTTATATGCAGGTTTTAAAATTTGAAATTTATTTTCTATTTTTTTCATACGGGTTTTTTCTAGATAACTGCACTTTTGACTGAATTACATATTTCTTTGGCTATGCCAGCATATTTCTATTTTCCAATAACAGGTGGAATAAACTGTGGATTTTGGAAAACCTATCAAATAAGACTTGGGATAACTTCAAATTTCCTAATCGTAAGTTCACTTTCAAAAAATCATTTCATACATAATTTTCAGTCAATTTTTATCTTTTTATTTTCATTCCAAGTTCCTGCAATTCTATCATGTTTTTTCTATCGATTTTTCGCAACAGCTTACATTTCTCCAGAAATTCTAACAAAATCTATTCGACACAGTATTAACCTAATTCTTGGTTTATATCACTTTTTACCATTTTTGATGGCATTTTCACTATATCATTCAGGATTAACTTCTCAACAGAAATATAATGTGATAAGTAAAAACTATCCAGATTGTTTGCATATTTTGAATGATTTCACTCTAGAAATTTATGATTTTAATGAGAATCCGACATTTATAGTTTATGGGATTATTTCTTCAACAATGATAGTTGGAGCATTTTCAATAGCATATCTCACAGCTTGGAAAATTGTAAAAATTCTTAACGAGTTTAAAAGTTTTATGAGTTATAAAACCTATCAACTTCATCGTTCATCAATAATTTCACTAATTACACAAGTCTCTGGACCAAGTTGTGTACTTGGTTTTCCTATTGTTATAGCCTATATTACAGTAGCCGGACAATTCACAGGTCTACATGGTGTGTTTAATTGTTTTTTAAATATTTTATCAAAAAGAATTCAAGGCCTGGCTTCAACCACAACATTTTTCGTTTCAATGCATTCAATTGTTGAAACAACATGTATGATTCTAACAACACCAAGTTTTCGAAAAATGGTTCTTCCAAAGTTTTTGTTATCTTTTGATAATTCACAAGAGAGGAGACAAAGTACATCAACTCGTAAATCTATTGTCACATTTTTTTAATAAAGATCGAAGTTTAAAGTTTCAAACGTGACTCATTTAAAAATTAATTTTTAAAAATGTTCGAGAACGATGTTCAGTGTTCTCATTCAATTATCATTCAACTGAAAATAGAGTTCCTTGTTCTGAAGACAGTTTTCTAAAACAAAAAATAGGAAACTTTGTTCCAAAACAAATAATCTCTCCAATAGCATTGAAAACTGATAAATGGGAAAATCCAATTTGGGAAAAAACCATGTGATGATACGAATTACGCGTTGATCTTCGCACATTGTTTATCAAAATTGCAAAAAAAAAGGAAGAATACAATAACATTTGTTGGTTTTTTTTTTGTGATAAAAAATAATTTCAGAAAAGAAAAAATGTGTTCTTTGGAACATCGCTAAAGAATTATGATTTATTTCCGAGAGAAAAATGGTCCTTAAATCTCGAGACAACAAATTACAAAAAAAATTACAAATAGCTCTTCATTATGTACCTTTCCCGAATATCCCAAACTTCCAATAAGTCTATAGTTTCACCTTATCTCCTACCTACATATTTATACACTACACATTCCCCTTAACAATATACATATATTTTCTCGACTACAATGATGATATCTATAGAAATGTATACAAAATGTTTGATCGTTCTCTGTGGTCACCTCAAAATAGTTGTTACAATAAAAAAGATAAGACTGGACTAAATAGCAACAGCACGTGGGGTATTTCAAAGTACTTTGGACTCGCGAGCAACAACAACACATTTTTCAAAAGGACATGTGACGGATGAAGAAGAAGAAGAAGAAGATAAAATAATATGGGATCAGCAATTGGTCAAAGGAGCAAAGTACCAATTATTATTGGCAAAAATTAAAAAAACCACGTGGGGTCTGAAATTTCAGAAAAGAGTGGGAAAATTTTGACGAATTTCGAATCGGCGGCGCATTTTTTTCTAACCTGGCCCGGATTTTTGAAAAATTCAGAAATAGCAAACTCCTTTTCAAGTTCAATTAAAAATTAATTTCCCATTTTAGTTGGATTCAAACATCTCAAGAATCTGATTATCAGGAGCGAAGCCGGAAAAAAATCAGGATGAATATGAGTGTAAGTTTTCTGTCACATTTTATCAGTTGAATTTGAATTTGATCCAAATCTGATTCAAGACTAATTTTCAAATCTGAAAATCGCATAATTTTTGCTGGCAATTGATATCATCATTGTTGTACTTTCAAACTTTGTCCCCTCTGTTCGCAAAACAAAACTTGAGAGATAACACAATTATTAAGAGACCCAGACAAAACGTGACTTGAGAAATAAAATGAGAGGAGGGGCATCCCCTGAAAGAACAATCAAAACGAGAAGCCGTTGTGATACAACACAACATAGAAAACCAATTGGGACTACAAAGATACATACCACGTGGAAAGAAAACAGCGAGAGAAACCAGAAAACTTAGAGATACAGAGTTGTTTATCGGTTTTGTTGTTTGGTTATCAGAAAAACTATGTTATTTAACTTCATTATGTACTGTGAAACAGTACATTTTTAGATGTTTGTCAACGAAAAAAGTTGCGAGTGTCAAAAAATAAAACTTATCGATGATGAGACCTCTTTTAAAAATAACCCTCTCCCAGAAAAAAACAACTAACTTGATTGCGAATATTGCTGATCCTCTCCTCTTTGTTGACCTTTTGAACAAAACATATTCCATACTTCGACGTCACTATCTGATGTTCTCCAAAATCACACAAAATTGATGAGATAAATTTGATGCGGTAGCTACATGAGATGATCTGGAAAAATAACCTATGAAACAGTAAGTTAAGACTCACCGAAATTTCAGGATGCTCCATTTTCAGACAGATTCAATCATTCTTTGTTCATTTATCATCCCAAGATATCAAAATACACGAGATTCTTTCAAATCCTTTGAAATTAAGAACATACATTCCAACTCCTGATTCCGAAAATCCACTCATTTTCAGCTTCAAAATCGAAATACTCTTCGTTTTGCAAGTTACAGCATCACCTGAAAAATTTCAAAGATTTCAAATGTCTTATTATTGAAACACTACTTATTTTTATGACCCAATCATTTCTAATAACTATGGAATCCCTAAATGAGGATAACTGATACGAAAAAATACACGAGAGGCTAACCAAAAAAAAAATATGTCACGTTTTTTTCGAAACGTGAATTTCTTTTTTGTCAGATTTGATTCATTTTTAAATTTTCTACTATCTAGAAATGATCGGATTCGAACAACCAAATTTTCAAGGTGCGTTTTGATTTGACTTCATAAATTCAATAAAACCAAAGAACATGTTTTGCAACATGTTGTTTATTTCGAACACGTGTTTCATTGAAAAACATCTTTGATCAGTCACCACACTTCGAATCTGTCGAACCACTTATTTCCAACATCTGATCGTTCTTCGATTTTCTTTTCCAACTCATTGTTAAATCGATGTGTGATATCTATTTGATGCTTCTTTGTGTTCAAGTGTCTTAAATCGAACAAAACATATTAGTTTTATTGCTGGGTTTCATCGAAAGAAAAAAATGATGATAGTTTTGATTAGGGAGGCAAAAAATGATCGAAGATTGATATTTTCCACGTGGGATAAAAAGGTCACGTGTGAGGGGTTTGGGATTTTCAAAGTTTTTCAATTTTTACAGAAAATCTGTAGATTATCTAAAGTTCAAATTCTGTAACAAGAGGCTTACTTTGAGAATTTGAAAAATAGGGGGGAAGCTTCAGAAATTTGGACTTCAAAATGTTCAGCCAGTCCAAGCTATTTTTTGAATTCTAAAAAAATGAAAATCGATTCACTCCGTATGAATTTTTGTATTTTTGAATTTTCACTGTGAAATCCAGCGATGTTTATTCAATTTTTTTATTGTTTTCATGATTTTCAAGTTGATTTCCAGCAACTCCTTCCACACTTTAGATGTATTCTGAAAACTTCCCGATCTTCCAAAAATAGACTACCATGGCTTCTATATTCCACTATCAATAGCAACATCGAAAAGTAGTAAACAACTGTTTTCTCTAGCCACTCTCTTATCTCTCCTCTCTTTTGATAATTATTCTTCTACAAAACGTGATCAAGCTCCGCCCATTTTGGGACCCCAAGAAACATCGAGTATAAAAGAGCGAGTTGATCATCAACACGTTTAGTACTTAATTTACTAAAATCAAGATGAGCGCCAAGAATTTCTATCAGGTAAGAACAATTTTCTTGGAGTTGTTTATTTTTAATTGCGAATTGTTTTAGGTAGTCAAATCAGCACCAAAAGGCCGTTTCAAGGGAATCAAGAGAGATTATACAGTTGAAGATGTGTTGAAACTTCGTGGATCAATTGACATTGATTACACATTGGCAACACGTGGAGCCAACAAATTATGGCAACTTCTTCACACCGAACCATTTGTTCCAGCTCTCGGAGCTCAAACTGGAAATCAAGCTGTTCAAATGGTTCGAGCTGGTCTCAAAGCGATTTATTTGTCAGGATGGCAAGTTGCTGCTGATGCAAACAGTGCTGGAGATATGTATCCAGATCAATCTTTGTATCCAGCAAATTCAGGACCAGATCTTGCTAGAAGAATTAACCGATCTTTGAGAAGAGCTGATCAGGTATGTGTTTTTTTTAATTATTGTTCCTTTGTTATGAACCAGTTCACACTTTGATTGTTTTCAACAATCAATCGTCGATCAAAGTATCAGTGTACACTAGAGAAAACGATAGCGAACACACAACAAAAACATCTTATCTTATCATCAAAATAAAATAATGTGTGTTTGTACACCTGTTTCGATCAAATCAAAAACACATGGGAAGAGCCTAGGGATCTTTGAGAAAACTTATCAAATATTTGTAGATCGAGGCATGTGAAGCTGAAGATTATTTGGCGCAACGTGATTGGTATGCACCAATTGTGGCAGATGCTGAAGCTGGTTTCGGAGGAGCTCTCAATTGTTTTGAATTGATGAAGGTTGGTCATTGACAGTTGGTCATTTCTCTCACTTTTTCCCGAACAAAAAAAAACAACACAACCAGACTTTTAGGCGTACATCGAGGCTGGTGCGGCTGGTGTTCACTACGAAGATCAACTTGGATCAGAGAAAAAATGTGGACATATGGGAGGAAAAGTTTTGATTCCAACTGCGCAACACATCAGACATCTCAACGCTTCTCGTCTTGCTGCTGATGTTTGTGGTGTTCCAACAATTATTGTTGCTAGAACTGATGCGGAATCTTCGAGATTATTAACATCAGATATTGATCCAAGAGATCATCCATATATTGATTATGAAGCTGGAAGAACAATTGAAGGATTCTATCGTCTTAAAGATTCGACAGCAATTCAATATTGTGTTGATCGTGCAATTCAATATGCTCCATATTGTGATCTTATTTGGATGGAAACTTCTCATCCAACAATTGCTGATGCTCGTGAATTTGCTGAAGGAGTTCGCAAAGAATATCCAGATAAAATGTTCGCTTACAATTGTTCACCATCATTCAACTGGAAGAAACATCTTTCACCACAACAAATGGAGAAATTCCAAAAAGAATTGGGAGCGATGGGCTTCAAATATCAATTCATTACTTTGGCTGGTTTCCACGCTAACAGCTACAGTATGTTTGATTTGGCAAGAAATTACAAGGACCATGGAATGTTGGCTTATTCTGCACTTCAAGAAGGTGAATTCGCTGCGGAAAAACATGGATACACCGCGGTAAAACATCAAAGAGAAGTCGGAACTGGATATTTCGATGCTGTTTCGAGAGCTGTTACTGGTGGATTGTCAAGCACAACTGCACTTTCTGGATCAACTGAAGAAGCGCAATTCCAAACTTCTCAAGTCACCGCTGCTGCTTCTTCAGAAGATGAAGAAATTCTCTCCGTAAGATTTTTCATACTTCCAAATTTTCCACATCAACAAAATGTTATTTTTAGCTCACTGCCCCATCAGTTGCTGGAGATGAAAAAGTTCTTACACCGGATGCTCTTCGCTTCATCCGTGATTTGAATCAAGAATTCAATCCACGTCGTCTTCAACTTTTGAACAAGAGAAAACAAGTTCAAAGTGATATCAATAATTCGGTTTGGTTCCCAGATTTCAATGTTGATACCGAAAAATTGAGAAATGATTTGTCATGGAAAGGAGCTGAGATTCCAAAAGATTTACAAAACCGAAGAGTTGAAATCACTGGACCAACTGATCGCAAAATGATAATTAATGCTTTCAATTCGGGAGCTAATGTATTCATGGCTGATTTTGAAGATTCAAATTCACCAACCTGGAGAAATCAACTCGAAGGACAAATCAATCTTTATGATGCAGTTCGTGGAAATATTTCATATGTTCATCCAACAACCAAAAAAGAATACACATTGGCTAACAATCACGCTGTTTTGAAAGTCAGACCAAGAGGATGGCATTTGCCAGAAAAACATGTTTTGATTCACAATCAACCAACTTCTGGTTCATTATTCGATTTTGGATTGTTCGTATTCCACAATGCTCGTGCTCTTATTGACAAAGGATCTGGACCATATTTCTATCTTCCAAAACTTCAATCTGCTGAAGAAGCTCAACTTTGGGCTGATGTGTTCAAATATACTGAAGAAAAACTTGGACTACCAAAAGGAACCATCAAATGTACAGTTCTTATCGAACATTTGTTGGCCAGTTTCCAACTTCATGAAATTATCTATGCTTTGAAGGATAACATCGTTGGATTGAACTGTGGAAGATGGGATTACATTTTCTCATACATCAAGACATTCCAAGAACATCGAAAATTCTTGTTGCCAGATAGATTCCAAATTGGAATGACTGCTCCATTTATGAGAAATTATTCACTCGAAGTTATCAAAGCTTGTCATCAACGTGGAATTCATGCGATGGGAGGAATGGCTGCACAAATTCCAATCAAACACGATTTGGCTGCAAATGACAAAGCTTTCGCTCTTGTTCGTGCTGATAAAGAACGTGAAGTAACTGATGGACATGATGGAACATGGGTTGCACATCCAGGATTAGTTCCGTTGGCAAGAGAAGTATTTGATTCGAGAATGACAAATGCTAATCAAATCGATAAACTTCTTAGTCGCTCACAAGTCACCAAAGAAGATTTGACTGTTATTCCAGAAGGAACGAGAACTGAAGCTGGATTCAGACATAACATTAGTGTTACACTTGGATATCTTGATTCATGGCTTCGTGGAACTGGATGTGTTCCACTTTATAATTTGATGGAAGATGCAGCAACTGCTGAAATTTCACGTGCTCAACTTTGGCAATGGCTTCGCCATGATGCTAAACTTGAGGATGGAAGAACTATTGATGCTGGACTTGTTAAACAAACAATTGCTGCTGAAGCGGAACGTCGTCTTATTCGAGCTGGAAGTGTTGTTAACAGAATTCCAGAAGCTGCTGAACTTTTGGAGAAATTCGCAACTGAAGAAAAACTTTCTGATTTCTTGACTTCTGATGCTTATGACAAACTTGTTTCGGATGGATATTAGGTCTCGATTTATTCTTTTTTTGTACATTTCACACAGGTATATTGTATATTTTGTTTTGTTTTTATTTGTCGACATCAATAAAACTTTTTCATTTTCTATTTGTGTGAAATTGATGAATGTCCAACAATCAAATTATTTCTCCGAAAAATCATATTAGATCCAGCATACAAAGTTGATTCAGATACTTTTTTAGTTTTGTTACAAAATATAGTTTCACGGTAGGGTTTGTGAATGAAAAGCAAAGAAAGTGATGAAATTATGCCATGCAAACCAATATCCATAGTCAATAAATTATTGAACGCTTGGTTATAATATTTTAATAAACAAGAATAAACAGCATAGCCCCAAGGAACACAAATAATACAAATTGGAATTAGGATTTGCAAAGAAATCGAATAGAAAAATGATTTTTGTAATGATTTTGTCCTTTTTGATAAACTTGGGTTAAACTTGTATTTAATATGATACATTGTAGCTGTCAGAAAATAAAAATATTCAATAATAAATAATAATACAAGAGTACCAATACAAATTCCTATTATAGCTGGATCAGAATGAATTACAAAAACAGCTCGATTTCTAACATAGTCCGGAACACAAGGTAATTGCTAGAAAAAATAATCATCATAATTAGATACATCTATGATTTCCAAAAAGTGCTTACTTTATAAACCAGAGGAACAGCGAAAACTTGATCAGGCACACCTGACATACAATAAATTAAAAGTAGAATTGTGAATATAAGATTAAAACAATAAAGGTATACTTGTTGATACTTTGATTCTTTCGAAGTTATTTGACAATATCTGTTAGCAAGTAAACATCCAATTGATGTTATGCAACCTGTTAGAGAAATAATATATTCGAAAATTCTTATTTGGAGATCATGCATACCTACTAAAGCCAAAACTGTAATTCCCGTCTGAATAGGTGTACTAATTCCTAAAAATGTCAAATATCCAATAGGAAATCCCGCAATAACAGGAAACATTACAAATGGTGCAGATAAAACAGTGATCTGTAGATCGAGAATAATTGTCCAAATGCATAAAGATAACATGGTCATTTTGACGGATTCCATTTTGACAGGAGTTTTGAAAATAACACAATATAAAGCCATAATATGACATGGTATCGAAACTATAGAAGTTATATGAAATCCGATTTCTAGAAATTCTGGAGTATATAAATATGACGAGAACATTGAACAACTCATTATAATAAAAAAAAGTTAATAAGTTTTTGTCGCGTTATTCGAAGGAAATAATGTTGAAAAAATATTGTAAGGGAATTACACCTGTTCTTTTCTAGAAAATCTGAAAAAAAAACATACGTATAAATGAAAAAATAAAAGTTGGCCGGGTGATTTCCGAGAAATTTTTGGCATGGTGAAAACAACCCATTTTTCAAAAAATACTTGAAAAGCGACTCAAAACTTACTTGAACATTTTTTGGCGCATTAAAATATTGGAAAAAAATTATGGGCGCCGTGCATATGTTGACCCCTGGGCGTGGTTTGCCTGTATAATTTTTGTGGCATTTCTGAGAATAGAGAAATTAGAAGTTCAAACATAAAAATTGACAGATAAAACAAGATGAAAAAGGATAACCGTAAGAGCTTCGTCCCAAAATCATCGAATTTTGGATTCAAAACATTCTACAAATTTTCCTGAAACTTTCTTGAAAATGAAGAGCTAATGTGTTCATGGCTGATTTTGAAGATTCAAATTCACCAACCTGGAGAAATCAACTCGAAGGACAAATCAATCTTTATGATGCAGCTCGTGGAAATATTTCATATGTTCATCCAACAACCAAAAAAGAATACACATTGGCTAACAATCACGCTGTTTTGAAAGTCAGACCAAGAGGATTCCAGAAGCTGCTGAACTTTTGGAGAAATTCGCAACTGAAGAAAAACTTTCTGATTTCTTGACTTCTGATGCTTATGACAAACTTGTTTCGGATGGATATTAGGTCTCGATTTATTCTTTTTTTGTACATTTCACACAGGTATATTGTATATTTTGTTTTGTTTTTATTTGTCGACATCAATAAAAATATTTTCATTTTCTATTTTTGTGAAATTGATATATGTCTAGAAATCAAATTATTTTTCCGAAAAATCATATTAGATCCAGCGTACGAAGTTAATTCAGATACTTTTTTAGTTTTTTTACAAAATATAGTTTCACGGTAGGGTTTGTGAATGAAAAGTAAAGAAAGTGATGAAATTATGCCATGCAGACCAATATCCATAGTCAATAAATTATTGAACGCTTGGTTATAATATTTTAATAAACAAGAATAAACAGCATAGCCCCAAGGAACACAAATAATACAAATTGGAATTAGGATTTGCAAGGAAATCGAATAGAAAAACGATTTTTGTAATGATTTTGTTCTTTTTGATAAATTTGGGTTGAAGTTATATTTCAAATGATACATTGTAGCTGTCAGAAAATAAAAGTATTCAATAAGCATTATCAATACACAAGTACCAATACAAATTCCAACAAGAGCAGCGTCGGAATGAATAACAAAAACCGCTCGATTTCTAACATAGTCCGGAACACAAGGTAATTGCTAAAAAATGATAGGCATAATTAGATAGATCTTTGATCTCCTAAAAGTGCTTACTTCATAAACCAGCGGAACAGCGAAAACTTGATCAGGTACACCTGACAGACAATAAATTAATATTAGAGTTGTGGTTATAATATTAAAACAATAAAGGTATACTTGTTGATATTTTGATTCTTTCAAAGTTATTCGACAATATCTGTTACCAAGTAAACATCCAATTGATGTTGTGCAACCTGTTACAAAAATAATATATTCGAAAATTCTTATTTGGAGATCATGCATACCTACTAAAGCCAAAACAGTTATTCCCGTCTGAATAGGTGTACTAATTCCTAAAAATGTCAAATATCCAATAGGAAATCCCGCAATAACAGGAAACATTACAAATGGTGCAGATAAAACAGTGATCTGTAGATCAAGAATAATTGTCCAAATGCATAAAGATAACATTGTCATTTTAACAGATTCCATTTTGACAGGAGTTTTGAAAATAACACAATATAAAGCCATAATATGACATGGTATCGAAACTATAGAAGTTATATGAAGTCCAATTTCTAGAAATTCTGGAGTATATAAATATGACGAGAACATTGAACAACACATTATAATAATAAAAAAGTTAATAAGGTTTTGGTCGCGTGTTATTCGATGTAAATTGGGTTGAAAAAATATATTGTGAGGAAATTACACCTGTTCTTGAGACTGAATGATCATTCGAATTTCTGATTAGTTATTTTTTAGAGCTATGGCAGCCAGACGAAAATGCCATAGACCTTTGAACTCTCAAAAGTTTAACCAAGGATAATATCATGAAATGCGGAATAATCTAAACGGGATAAAATTCAAAAAAAGTTTGTGGAGACAAAATAGAAAATTCGGAAATCTAATGGTATATGCAAAAACTTGGATGATTTTGATCAATTTACTAGAAAATCTGAAAAAAAACACCTGTACAATTTTTGCGGCAATTCTGAGTATAGAAAAAACTAAAGTTCAAACATAAAATGAAGCCAGATAGAAATGAATAAATATAAATTTTGTCCTAATACTATGGAATGTTACATTCATCTGATTTGAAAGTTGAAAATCAACAATTCTCTAACTTTTCCTACTTGCAACTCAAAAATAAAACGTCATTTACTATTTTCGCAAACTTGATGAATTAACAGGTTTCAAATGATTTTTCCGAAAAATCATGTTAGATCCAGAAATTAACATGATTCCCTTTTTGCTTTGAGTATTGCGGCAAGTAATAGTTTGTCGGTAGGGTTTATGAGTGATGAGTAAAGAAATCGATGAGATAGTTCCATGAAAACCAACATTCAAAGTGAATAAATTATTGAAAGATTGGTTATAATCATTGGAAAAACATGAAAATACTACATAACTCCAAGGAACAACAATGATAAAGATGGGAATCAGGATTTGTAATGAAATTGAATAGAAAAATGTTTTTTGTAGTTCCCTCGTTTTTCTCGACATACTTGGATTAAAATGAAACTTTAGGTGAAAAATAGTTGCAGTTAGAAAATAGATATATTCAGAGAGTATGAATATAACACAAATTCCAATGCACATTCCAACAAGTGCAGGATTATTATGAATTACAAAAACTTTGCGACGACGAACTTCCTCAGAAATACACGGAAATTTCTGAAATTTGACTACAATTACCTAACAAATATTCTCAAAAATATATACCTCATAAACCATTGGAATAGCGAAAACTTGATCAGGTACATCTGACAGAAGATAAACTAATATTAATACTGTCGCTGAAATATTGAAGCAATATAGATATACTTGTTGATATTTCGATTCTTTTAAAGTTATTCGACAATATCGATTTCCAAGTACACAACTAACTGATGTTGTACATCCTAAGCGATTATTGGTTTTTGTGTTCCGAATCCACAATTTCCTACCTATTAAAACAAGAACGGTGAATGCAGTTTGAACAGGTGTACTAATTCCTAAAAATGTCAAATATCCTATAGGAAATCCAGCAACAACAGGAAACATAACAAATGGTGCAGTCAAAACAGTAATTTGTAGATCGAGAATAATTGTCCAAATGCATAAAGATAACATTGTCATTTTAACAGATTCCATTTTCACAGGAGTTTTGAAAATAACACAGTACAGAGCCATGATATGACATGGTATCGAAAAAATAGAAGTTATATGAAGTCCAATTTCTAGAAATTCTGGAGTATATAAGTAAGATGTATAGTTTGAACAGTACATTAGACAAACAAACTTTTTTTCGAGTGTGTGTGGAATAAAAAATAGTAAATAGGTATTGAAATTACAGCTGCTCATAAATCATTAAGATCATCTCAAGATTATAGTTGGTTGTCAAACAATAAAGAAGCCAGATGAAAACCGACGTCCCAAGTATATCAACATCATAACACCTGCAACTTTAGCTTCCTACGAACAACGAAATCAAAGTGACAACAATATTCTACAAATTTTCCTGAAACTTTCTTGAAAATTAAGTAGATTTCTTTTAGTTGAACTTCCACAGAAAAAACAGTAACCTTTGGTTCTGTGCTAATTTCACATAGAACTTTTATGACAACGCTTGATCATTACATATGAAACACATTTCGATCACTTTTCAATTACGCATGAATTCCTAAAAACAACGGACTGCGATTTTTGAGCAAGGCAAAAACAAATGGATGATCGGCTGTAAATTGAATTGGCTCAGCCATTATCATCATTTCCAGACGTGCTTTCAATGCGCTTGAAGCAGCTGCAGTTGTTCCATCTTCATCAACTTCGATGAGAGCTTTATGAACTCCGGAAGAAATATGAACATTGTCAGCGAAATCAGAGATATCAGCAGAATCTTTGAAGATCTCAGTAATCCCAACTTTTTCGAGAGCATCTTTCAAATCGAGTGATTTTTCGATTTTGAATTTCGGGATAGAAATCTACATAACATTTTCAGATAAAAATTAAAAATAAAAACTCACATTCAAATATTGATGTCCTAGTGAATTAATAAGTGATTGAAATCTGGTTCCATTCAATTTCTTCAATGATTCTTCCAATCCAAATCGTTGTTTTGGCAAGAAAATTGCAAAAGTATAAGAAGTATCAATATAACGAAGAGATAAAACTCGGAAAATATCATCTTCGGCAAAATCTCGATGTGTTTCGAATTCATGCAAAAATGGGATATTTCTTTGAGATGTGGCAGATGAGTGGAAGTTATCAGGAGATGTTCCAATTTTTTCGAATTTATCTTGCCATTCTCCTTTGAAGTACACAGCATTTACTAGAAGTGAAAATGCATCTTTCAATGTGTCAGCTGTGATTAGATCTTTGATGTTATTTCCAGTGTTGGCAGCAACAAAATCATTGATCTTTTTAGCAGATGTTTCACTATCATTGAAATTCAAAACTTCTGCTCCAGCACTGTATTTCATCTGAGCATCAATGAGATAATTCGATTTGATGTTTGATCCTTCACTGCAATTTGTATTTTTATTTTCATTTCAAAAAAGGTTTTTGAAATTTCTTACTTTGCAAAAATTCGATTTGCAATCTGTGTTTCCACTCCATTTTGCGAATTTCTAACAGCGCCACCCAGTGTCAAAAAATATTCTTCAAACTCTGCATCCGTTCGTCCTTTCAAAATAGTTTGAGTGATTTGTTCTTTGGTGAGTCCTTTGGCGCCAAGATGAACAAGTGAAAGAGCAAGGGAAATAGAGAGAGGTGAAATCACACTGGAAGTATTGGTTGGAAGAGTTGAGAGAAGTTTGAGGGCAAAATCACTTTCGACATCGTAGAAAACACTGAAAATTGAAAAGGGATTTGAATGTTTTTGTTGAAAAAAAAAAAAAAGAAAACTTACAGTGGATGACTGAAGGACATTTTCAACCAATGAAATGAAAATTGATCTTCTGAAAATTTCAAATTTAGAATTGAAATGAGACAATAAAAACCAAAACAAAAAGCGAACGACTGTTATGAATCACAGTTACGAAACAAACAAAACGACCCAACATTTTTAAAATGAAAAAAAAAACCAAAACATTTTTTTGAAGGAAGGAACGTTCGAACGAAACATAAAGAGGGCAGAGAGAGTGAAAAGATTATAGAGTGTGTGGAGAAGATAGAGAGATTAGACAACTACTGAAAAGTAGAAAAAAGTACTGCAAGAAAAAATGAAATGGGATGGAATGAACCCCACCTAAATAGGACGAATGTTTGTTTGTTCACTTGAATTTTTTCATTTTCTGTGTATTCCAGGCGTTGACCGAAACTGACACCCATAAAATCTTTCTTATCAGCCAAATTGTTCATGTTTTCTTCTCTCTGCCTTCTGTTTTCAATTCAAAATGTTCGCGAAATAGAAAAAACGGAAAAAATAAAAATGATGATGAAAACAAAAACAACAAAAAAATTGTCCGGGAGAAGTACACGCGCAAAAAACCTCGGCCACCATTTTTTTTTTCAATAAAAAGTTTATTCAAAAAGTTATGTGTAAATTCCCATGAAAACTGGAACTTTGTCTTTGATAACTGCATAGAGGAAAGGTTGGTCAGCTTTGAATTCAATTGGAACTCCAGCTGGCGCTGAAACACCATAGATTTTGACCTCGGAAGCAGCGGCCGCACGAGTTCCCCATTCATCAACCTGAAAATATTGAACAAAATGATTGAACTTCTGTTTGAAGATTATATCTAACTTCAATCATAGCTTCATGAGCAGCAGCGGAGAGTTTGAGGCCTGGAGAAATTCCCGAAAAGTCGGCAGATTCTGTGAAAATTTCGCGGAGTCCAAGATTTCCCAAAACGGTGTTCAAACTGATTTGCTTTTCAATTTTGAATTTGGGGAAAGATAACTGAAAAAATGTTCAAGTTGTTGTAGAAAACCATCCGAATGCACTTACGAAAACATATTCTAAAACAGCTTTTTCAATCAAATCGTGAAAACGTTTTCCATCCATTTTCTTCATCGCATCTCTCAATCCAAATCGTTTTTTCGGCATAAAAATCGCCAAATTCGCCGATTTATCTTTGTATTGAATCAAAACCATCTGGAAATAATCATCTGATGCATATTTTCTCTCATAATACGAGTCGCTCAAAAATTGTTCGCTTCGTTTTTTGGTCGATGAACTATGAAAATCGGCCGGTTTTGCAGCGTCTTTTTGAAATTTGTGTCTCCAATCAGCTTCGAAATAAATTGCATTCACCAACATCGCATCAACACCATTCAAATTATTCGCTTTTACCATATCATCAATTTTTCCCTTTGTGGTTTCATTAATAAATTTATTGATTACTGTGGCTGCTTCTGATGGTATTCCAAAATCAACTTTTTCCGCATAAGCATTGTAGTATTTTCCAACATCTCTCAAATAATATTCTTCGATTTCTTGGTCCCTTCTGTAACCGATAAAGTTTTGTTTTGAAAAATAAAGAACAACTTTAGAAGCTTACCCAACAAAAAGTCGATTGGCAATATTACATTGAACATCATTTATATCATTATCAATCAATTTGTTCAATCCACTGAAATGCTCAATAAATTGTTCATGTGTCGAGTTCAAGATCGAATTTCTGATTTGATCCTTGGTGTGACCTTTTGCACCCAGATGAACCAAACTCAAAGAGAGCAAAATTGAGAGTGGCGAAACGATCGAACTTTGCTCGTATCCGAAATCATTCAGAATTTTGAGACCGAAATTGGCTTCAGTTTGTAGAATATCTGGAGGAAGCGGTGAAATTTGCGACATTTTCTTGAGAAAATGTTATTGTTCGATAAGACCAGCTGTTCATTTCGAGTTTTGTTGTTACACTTTTTATAGGTATCGATTTTGGTCGACTCTGAAATTGCAGAGAGATGAACAAACACAGAAGATTTTGAGAATTTTTGATCTAGACCAAGATGATAATATCAATATTATTGCACTTTCTATCTCTTTGAATTGTGTTTTATTTATTCGTTTCTAGATTTATTGTTATTGTCTTTAGTTTTTGGCCGAAACATCAAATGTTTTCAAATGTTTTTTTTTTTAAATATTTTCAAACAAAATAAAAACAGAAGACATTAAATGATAGAAAAACCTGTGCTGTAATTCTTTTTCTGTAAGACCAGATGTTGTGAGGTTCAATGAAGCTTTTAAAAAATCACATTCTGTCAACAATTTTTTTCTGATCTTCAAATGTTCTTTTCACAACAGTTGTCTTCTAACAAACATCTCAACAACGGAAAAAAAATCAGTAAAATGTTTCTCGAAGCAGAGACCGGTTTCGGTCTCGATTTTCTCCGTAATGTTCCTTTAAATGAATCTACCGTATTCTCGCCACTCTCAATTGCTTTGGCTCTTTCTTTGGTGCATGCTGGAGCAAAAGGTGAATCGAAAAGTGAAATTGGAAAAGTTTTGTTGAGTGGAGCAAGTGATGAGCAATTTCAAAATCATTTCAATTTTATTTCTGAAGCTTTGAGGAAAGTTCAAAATGGAGTTGAGGCAAAATTAGCGAATCGAGTTTATTTGAAAGATGGATTGAAAGTTGAGAAATCATATTTGGACAATGTTCAAAAGTTGTACGCGGCATCAGCTGAAAATCTAGATTTCAAAAAACCCGACTCAGCCCAGGTATTTCATGCTAAAATTCTTGTTACTCAAAATTTCTTTTTTTTTCAGAAAATCAATAAATTCATATCTGACTCTACCAATGGAAAAATTCAAAATATGGTCAACTCAAACTCGATTAAAGATGCAGTTACACTTTTGGTGAATGCTTTATATTTCAAAGGAGATTGGTTGGATGATTTTGAAAGACATGCAACCAGCAAACGAGATTTCGAAACAACAAAAATAAATAAGAAGAAAATCGAATTTATGACTGAATATTTCAAAGATCGAGATTTTGCAGAAGATGATAAATTTCAAGTTCTATCTTTGCCATACAAGGATAAATCCTATAGATTTGTCATTTTCTTGCCAAAAGTTAGACATTCTCTTCTCCAAACTCTTCGCAATTTCAATCCAAAACAATTCCAAGCATTGATAAAAGCGACCAAAAGCACATTGTTGAATGTAAGACACTTTCACATTTTCTAAATTACTTTAAAACTTTTCTTTTTTTTTCAGACTGTCATTCCAAAATTCAAAATTGAAAAAGAATATTCATTGAAAACAATTTTGCAATCTTTGGGAATCACAAAAATCTTCACTGATTCTGCTGGTTTATCTGGAATCACTCCAAACATCAAAATCTCCGATGGAAATCATAAAACAATTATTGAAGTTAATGAAGAAGGAACTGTAGCTGCTGCGGCTACAGTAATCAAAGGAGTTCCAATGTCTGGAAGAATGGAAACACCTGTTGATTTCACTGCAGATCATCCTTTCATTTTCGCATTGGTCAAAGATAATCATCCACTTTTCCTTGGAGTTTATCAAGGATAAAACATATTTTTCCAACTTTTTATAAATTTTTTACTTTTCTCAACCCTATCTTTCAAAAGCATTCATGAGAAAATGTGGCCATCCCAGTAAAAACATTTTCTTTTTGGTGATTAAATTTCATTTTTGATGAGAAAGTTGTTATCGGGAGGTATTTTCTAATCGGCTTTTTTTCGCTCTCTGAATTTTTAGTTGTGTTTTGTGGGGAAAACTATTCCCATCAACAATAATTAATTCGAAAATCATTTCGTTGAAATAGTTAAGAGACCACCGTGGGAAAGTGCAAAATGTTCCACAAAAGTTGGATTTTTTCTGGAAAAAAATTGAAAACATATCGGGGCTTCAGACTTAAGGAAAAACATCTAGCCGAACAATATTTAGACGTAAGAACTGAATCATCGGATTCCAAAGTTCTAAAAATTGAAAAAAAAACATTTATTAAAGTTGAAAAATTCAAACTTTCTGGATTCGAAATGAATTTCAACAAAACTGATATTATGTTTCTCAAAATATGTATCAAATTTCCAATTTTTTTCTGAGAAAAATGACCTTGTTAGGCCAAGTCAAAAAATGATATACATGTTATTTTGAAGAAATTCAGAAACCATAAATAAAATGGGCCACAAGTTTACCGTATTCACATTTTTCTTCTGATAACAACGTCACCGAACATAATCAGCAACAAAAAATTAGAATCAACAACAATCTATCACGAGCAGGAAAGTAGAGAAAACGTGGTGAACTAGACAATACAATATCTAAAACACAAACTCAATTGAGCAAAACACACCCGCCACGTGTTTTCTCCAAACAGCGGCCTTTTCTGTCGAAATCAAACTATATTGTGTAAAAAATCGCCATGTGCTGATAATTCCTCTTAATATAAAAAGGCAACGTGCTCGGTTTGACGCCATTCATTTCATGTTATCTATCAACAACTCGCGACTTTCAATCTTTTTTCGTCCTTTTGGTTGGTTCTGTGCATACTTCTAATAGTATCACAGGACCATTCACCGACGATTTTCAATCGTGGCTCAAAGAGTGAGTGACTTTTATTTTCAACAATATAATCATAATTTGAATTATTTTTAGTAACGATTATTCGTCTTATGATTTTCCTCGAGAAGACTACGGTACTCAAGGAAGTTATGGTGGAAAAGTTGATGCAAATACAGTAATCTCAAACACTCCAGTCGTATTTATCCATGGAAACTCAGATGCTGCACTTCATAAATCTTCAGCTGCCACAGGATGGTCGAACTCAATCGAATACTTCTTAGAACAAGGGTATACTACTGCTGAACTCTATGCAACTTCCTGGCAAGACACAAATGCATTGAATGCCGCATCAAGAACTCATGATTGTTATGATCTTGTCAGACTTCGAAAATTCCTCGAAGCAGTGTTGGCTTACACCAAAGCACCAAAAATCTCAGTAGTCACTCATTCAATGGGTGTAACTCTTGGAAGAAAAATTGTGAAAGGAGGAACGATGGAAGCCGCTGATGGAAGATGTGATCTTGGAGCATCGTTGGCATCAAAAGTTGAAGTTTTCGTCGGAATCAGTGGAGCAAATTATGGACTTTGTAATTGCGAAGGTGGAGCAGCAACTCTTGAGAAAACATGCAATCGTAAAAATGGATTATGGCCTGGTGATTCGTGCGGTTTGAACTACCTCGATTGCGGTTTGAGTCCACTTCCATGGCCATGTTCAAGCCACTCTTATTCAACATTTTTGATGAATTTGAATTCCGACAAAACCAAGGAAGCTCTCTATGTTTTCAGTGCTTGGAGTCATGCTGACGAATTAATCGAATACAATAACATGGTTTGGGGACAACAAACCTCATTGATTCCAACTTCCGATGCTTCAATCATTTATAATACTTATGGACATATGGAAACCAAAGATTTGACATCAGTCGATCAATATAAAATGGTCAAACATTTCACTGTTAAATAATTGTTTTATTTTGTGAAAATGCGAGTAAAATATATTTTTTGCATAATTTGTCATTACTTTATAAGAAAATCCAATAAATCTATTTTTTCTAGTCATGATCTTTTTTTCATCATCTGATATAACTAGATCAACATCACCATCAAAACAAAACAGGATATCCTTATCACCCCATAGATAATTATCTATCTCGGGGGCAAAAAACAACATACAAAATAGAAGAAAAACCGTTTTTATTACTCGAATAAATAATACATGTATAATACAGGATCGGGAATATTGTAGGAATATTTATTTTCCGTAATATCCACCGTATGGTCCACCGTATCCTCCTCCGTATGGGCCATATCCACCGTATCTTGGACCGTAGAACGATCTTCTGAAACCTCCGCCATATGGTCCGTATCCACCGTATGGTCCGCCACCGTAATATCCGCCTCCGTATGGACCTCCGTCTGAATAAACAAAAAGGTTTTCACTCGATTTTTAATTTAAATAATTGAAACTTACATCCCCACTGGGCATCAACAACTACAAAAACAGCCAAAATGGCAACAAGAACAATGAGAATAGAAGTGGATGACATGATAATGTTTATCTTTCACATCATCCCATTTCTTTATATATTTATACTAAATCTAAGCTCCGCCCCCTCTTACCAACAAAAAATAGTTTTAACTGGCCACCTCATCTGAAAATTGTTTGACCTTAAAAATGACCTTGCTAATGTGGACAAGTGGACAGTGAAAGTTAATAATTTTCAATTTTGAATGATAGTGAGAGAAAAAAGTTTTGAAATTTGGAAATTTCAAAAAATTCCGCTTACATCAGTAAAACAAAACACGATTTTGTTATTTGACGAATCAGCTTTACACTATGATCTATTCAGTTTCAGATAATCAGTCAGTTGACTGAAATGAAACACTTTCTATCAAATAGATCAACAAGGAAGTTTTTGAATAGTCTTTGAGTTTTGTTTTTTGAAAAAGTTTGGCAAGATAGATACAATCATGATTGAATAGTTTTCAAAATATTTCCAGCTTGGGAAATGTGAAAAAAGTATTAAAAAGATTAGAATCGGAAATCGAAACATTTTTTGAAATTGTTTAGCATCATTTGTAAGATTTTTTTGAGTTGAGTTGTGTTAGGTTGAAAACTACATTTTGAAACTACGGAAATTGAAAATGATTTATGATTTTTTTCAAATTAAAAAATACACAGGTAAATACTCGAAACAATGAAAACACTTGACAAAATTGTTGTGGTTCATTAGAAATTTTTTAGAATCTTGAATCAAGGAATCAAATTTCAGACACAACTCTTTTTCTCGAATAATATTTAAAGAATTGCCAAGATCCACGACTCTCTTGTTCAAATTAATAAATGATACCTCGAGTTTTTCAATGACTTTTTTCAAATTGATAGAATTTAGAAAATTGCTACACGTCTGAAAAACACTATCAAGATATATAAGATAAACAGAAGAAAACAGAAATCATCCAATTTCAGGTAACCACTGAAAATATAAGAGAGTTTTAAATAATCTTAAAAGATTTGATTTCTTTCCCATATTCAGTGAAGAATCAAAAACAGAAGAAAAATAAACAAAAAATTTTTAATCATTTTGATTACTCAAGGGTTACTGTAGGTTTCGTATTTGCGGCGCACACAAAATGAAATCACTAATTGCGGCGCACACAAAATAAATCAAGAAAAAAAGGAGAAAAAGGAAAAAGGTTCCCTCATCTCATTACACACTATTTTGTCTATCTATTCCATTCAAATCAATGTTTCTCGAGGCTTTTTCTTTCTTGTGCAGAAGTTACAATATATTTGACGACTATTTTTCGTAAACACATGATCCTAAAAACAGGCATTTTGAATAGATATTCTTACTAACAGCTGTGAGAATTTTTATATTTTTGCATCTTTTTCCACACAATTTGTTAGTTTCAAATATGGCTGAGTGTGGAGAAAATGTGGAACCTTTTGTATTTTTCAAACATTTTTCAGTTGATTTTATGAAGGATATTTGGAAATATGTGAGTTTTTGAAAGTTTAAAGGGACATAGTGGGTTCAGTTTTAGAAAATTTTAGGTTTATGTTTTCTGGTTTCAAAGTATAGTATCTGTCTCTAATTTTCAATAAAATTGTTGAACACACTCCCCTAAAACCATGATGTGTGGAAATTGATTTGTAAAATTTTGGCACTTTGCCAAAAACACGTTTCGGACACTTGTTGCGCAATTCTGGCTTTAGCCTTGAATGCGGCATAAAAAGTCTAATGTATTGATTGTACTAGATTCAAAAGCTGGCAGGAAGCTATTGCGGCTGTCTGAGACCACCCACGAAATCCTTGCCTAAACTTGAATTTTTTTAATTTGAACTATTTTTTACACTAATGACAAAAAACTTTACTCGATTTTTTCTTTATTTTCATATATTTTATTTTCAGCTTCCCTATCGCGATGCTCAAAATCTTCGCCGAACACACAGTGCTTTCGACGACTCTTATCGTTTCAATCGACGTTATATTGACGGACCAATTTGCGATGCTATCATAACACATCAAGGAAAAGTCATTTTGAAACAAACGGGACGATTGATTCAGGGAGATCACTTTGTAAATTTGATTTGCCGCAACCTTTTGATTCAAGCAGACTATCTAGTTTTGTCCGATATTAGGAGCATTATTGGTACTTGGTCAATTGGAAGAATCGAGACATTGGGATCATTGCTCACTGATGATGTTATACAATATCTCCACGAAAAAGCAGATAAACTGAAAATTAAATCATTCGGCTACAATCATTTCGGAGTGTTCTTGCCGAAACTTGATTCCGTCCACATTCAATGGCCATCGCGTATTCATAACTTGGACAACTTTTTCGAAATGGCACCAAATCTGCGATCACTACAAATCAACTTGCAACGGAATGATTTGATGGAATTTTACGAAACTTTGAAGAAATATTGGTCAGACAAAATTGAGATGATTGTTATCAAAAGAGCTGTTAGAGGACCTCTTCTACCAGGACATATTTATCAAGAACATGCGTAAGATTTTTGTTGAGATTGAATATTTTTGATGAATGAGAAACCCATTTTACAGTGACTTCATTCAAGCCGTTTACATACATTTCGGAGATCGCCTAAGAGTGTTTGTAGATTGGTCAGATCTCAAAATAATACTGTGCCTTCCACACATTCGTGAATATCGCTTCCCTTGAAAAATGTTTCATAATTATTTTTTATCTGTTTTTTTCGCGAAGTCGGTTTTTATAAAACTAATTCAATTTAAATGACATTTTTATTTCACTAAAAATCTTCTGGTTGTGTATTTCCTTAATTATCTGAAACATAAATGTTCTTCGTGTGAACAAACAATGATAAATGGGTACTGTAGTTTTTGTTCTAAAATCACATTAATGTGTCGCACAAAATGAATCACCAAAAATATTTCCTCATTTTATTACACACTGTTATTTTCTCCTGTTTCTCGATTTTTCTTTTTTGTGCTTACAAAAAGTTACAATATATTTGATAACTATTTTATGTTCCTAGAAATTGTTTTTTCCAAACTATTTTATTGCTAACACCTATCAAATTTATATTCATCATTTTCAGGTTCAAATATGATGGAGGATGACGAGATAGAGCAACTTTTTCAATTTGAAGAGGTACCTATTGAAGTTGACGAAGCTTCTCCTGAATTCGACGAGAACGGTTTTCAATTTTTCAAAGAGTTTCCACTTGATTTGATGAAGGATATTTGGAAATATGTGAGTGTTTTTTTTTATATTTGAGAACTTAGTTGCTCCTGAATCATTAAAAAATATTATCTGGTTTAAAAAAAATTGACAAATTTCTGATGTTTTAGAATCTATGAATTTTGATTTTTAGCTTCCATATCGCGATGCTCAAAATTTTCGAAGAGTGAACAAAGTGATTAGTATGGATTATCATGAAAACCGTAGGTACATTGATGGTCCAATTTGCGAAATTGTGATTGATGCTGAAGGATATTTATGGTTAGAAGAACTAGAGAAAAAACTTATGGGTCACAATAATAATATAAATGTGATTTGCACAACACTTTCTGTATTTTGTAATGATGTTGTATTGGAGAACATAATGACCATAATTGATACTTGGACAATCAACCAATGCATAATAAGATGCTCAAGAATGACCAACGATGTCATTCAATATCTTCATGACAAATCCGAATCATTACGGATATATTCACACATAATTTCACCCAATTCTAATTACCTCGAAATGTACTTGCCAAAACTTCTGATTGTGGAACACGAAGTGCCATTGCATATTCCTGATTACGAAAGTTTTTTCGAACTAACACCAAACTTGGAGGGTATAATAGTTAATTTGAAAGGAGACCATTTGATGCCGCTTCTCAACAGTTTGAAAAAACATTGGCCAGACAAATTAGAAATTATCATAATCCGGAGAAACGAACAACATTTTCCGGAGGGATTTCTTTATCCACAATTCAGGTATATTTTTTTCACTACATTTGACACAAATTTGGACATTAGAAATTTGGATAAATAAATTTTACAGAGACTTAATCCAAGACTTCTATGATCATTTTCACAATGAACTCAACATTGTTTATAGATTGGATAGTAAGGATTTGATAATAACTCCTCTACACATCACTATATATCATTTTCCTAAAAGGATTGTAATAGATTTGGAGCAAGCTCTTTTTAATGCTATCTAAATTGTCTCAATGTAGGCGTGTCCCACCTGCCAAAAGTGGCGTCCTTTTTTTGCTGTTTCTTTTTGAGCCGCATGGCATTATTATTACACACATACACATCCAACTCTCCCCAATAATCATTTGCATATATTTCTCTAATTCTCTCTCTGTTTTTTCTTATTTATTTTTTTTTGCGTTGTGGTATTATAATAAAGATGGATTTCGAATTTTTCAAAGACTTTCCGGTTGAAATGATGGGAAATATTTGGCAGTGGGTGAGTTCAAAATTTTCCGGCTGGCTATTTTTTTTTTGAATGAAAAAAATTGTTAATTTTTTGTTCAAAAAATTTTTGTAATTAATTTTTTGATTGACATAACAGTTGGAAAAAGTTTAAAAATTGGATCAGATATTTCCAGTTGTTCATTATATTATTTTTAGCTTCCATACCAAGCTTCACAAAATTTGCGACAAACCCATTCATCTTTGAACAACTCGTTTCTCACAAAAAGTAATCAAGATTTGATGGCTGCACCAATTCCTGAAGTTACTATAAATCAGGTGCACGATGTTTATTTCAAAAATGACAGATGTCGAAGAACTGGCCTAGAACTGGTAAACGTTTGCTGTGACAAATTGATTGTTGAATTCACCAATGGACATTTGCCAAAACTTAAAGATATAATGGATACTTGGAAAGTTAAAAAATTGGTGATTCGAAACAACGCGGTTAACAAAGAATTTCTTCGATATCTTCATGATTTCTCAAAAGATATCACAATAATTGCACGTAATTTCACCGAAAACAGTTTATATCTTCCAAATGTGACATCAATCGAAATATCCGAACCGATTATGTTTTTCAATATGAAAAAATTTATGAATCAATTGCCAAACTTGAAAAAATACAAAATTGTGTTGACAATCGCTGGATTGTGTGTTTATCCAAAAATTGTTCAAGCATACTGGAGAGATAATCTTGAATTAATTGAGATTAATATGTCAACTCAAATGGTGAAAGACGATGTCAAATATTTTCTGTAAGTTATTTCTCTTTTCAATATTATTTTGAATTTATGAGAAAATAAATTGTAAAATTTTCAGAGAATCATTCAAATACGAGGTAATGCAATTGATGCCAGATCTTTTGAACGTCAAAATCGATTTGGAAAAGCAACGTCTACAAATCACACCACGAAAAACTATCTAATTATTTATTTTTTCAACGGAAATCATTATGCATTCCTTGAACATTTGGATAAAATCCAAAAAGTTGCAAAAATTATTGACACAATTCCAAAATAACCTGAATAAATCATAAACTGAGTTCGAATATCGAAATGCAGAAAATGTGAATCCACAACGACTAATGTTAAAATAGTTTGAAGAAAAACTGCGACAAAAGTGTTGCATCCAAAAATCAGTCCATGATTATTACCATTTCCTATTTCTTTTGCAACGTTTGCTCTGAAAAATTTAACTGAGTTTGGTTTTGAGGGTCCGATGTTCAAGATCGGAACACATTGATTTCCCCGACCCCAAACTATAACAAAATTAGCTCAAAATCTAATTTGAATTCAAAACATCAAACTCACGAGGCGGCGGTGATTAACATGTGATAAATTGAACTAATAACAATATATGACCCATAAGCAATTAAAACTACAGTAGTCTTCGAACATAAATACAGTAACCCGGCGACGAGAAGAGATGTGATTGTTAACACAGATTGACCGTGTTGAGACCAGTTTATTGAAAAATATTGAATTGAAAATGAGAGAGCAGTTCCTGAAAAAAAACATATTTTTTCGAAAATTCTGGAAAAGTAGAAGTTTACCTAGAAGTGTATTGGTGAGTTCTACAAATCCGTTTGCAACATTCTCCGGATCATTTTGCATTTCTCGCCAAAGTGATTGAATATAATTTTGAACCTGATACATTCCACAACTCGCCAATGCCCACCAAATTGACCATTTCAATAATTCTCGATTTTTTGAGCACACTTTCAATTCTTCAACAGTTTTCCGGAAGTATTCTTTAGTGTAGCTTGAAGATTTCGGAGTTTCATCGATGATTACAGAATCATAAGATTGAAGAGGTTCTTCTTGAACAGTTTCGATATTTACGACTGATTTTCTAGATTTGACTTTTGGCAAAAAGATAGCAATAACTGTCACTAAACAACAAGCAATCAATGAGATAATATTCAACATCAAATAATTCGTAGAATGTGATGAGATCAATATTTGACCAAGTAGAAAAGCTAAAAGTTTTCCAAAAAGTGCCGAAGTTCGGACATACGAAGTTGCTTTTTTATAATGTTTCTGATCTACCATTGAATAAATGTATGAATAATATGCGATTTCGGCAGCTGAAGATATTCCAAATGATATTTGCATAAGTTGCATTTGCCAAACACCTTGGCCAAAAACCAAAAGTAGCCAAGTTACTGTAAGACCAAATGCTTCAATCAAAATTATTGGTTTATAACGGAGGATGTCGGTGAGGATAAACATTGGAATCTGAAAAAAATTGCGAGGATTGGTGATAAATCAGTGTAAAAAATCTCACCAATGCAATCATATAGGAATATGTCCAATATGGATAGATTTGTGAATAGACATCTTCAAGTGTCAAATTTTTCTCCGACGAAACTAAAAATGGTGTCAAAAATGGAGTGGCGGGTCGGAATTCTTTGACAGCTCCATAAATGCACAAAATTGCGGTTGTTGTTCGCCAGTTCATTACCCTGAATTTTAAAAATAAGAAAATTATAAAAAGAAAAAAATAGTTTAAGAAATTTATGCTGTGAAGTAGCCGAACCTAGAAAACTCAATTGTCAAGGATCAGAGCCTAGAGACTTTCAAATTGTTCTCTAATCCTAGAAATAATTAAAAGGTCCAAACTCCTTCTCCCCTTAAAAATTAGCCAATATTTCCAAAAACTTTTATTTCAAAAAATGTACAAAATATCTCAAAAAGCTTGAAGCAAAAAATAAGAAAAAAACATTTCAGTGTCCAGGAAAAAATCTGGAAATGTCCAAGAAATCAAGAAAAAACTGGGCGGGAAAAATCACAGACACGAAGGGGGGTCAAAAGGTGCAAAGTAACATGGAGTTCAAAAGAGACGGGAGACGACAAAAGATATGAAGACGAAAAGAAAAGAGAACACAGTGCATATATGATAAATTTGATGAGACGCAGGAATATTTGTGTGTGTATGTTTTTTTTAGCGAAATGTAAGGGAAAAAGTTGAGAGATCAGCGATTTTTTGCAAGAAGAAAAAACATGGATATGAGTCATTTATGCGGAATATGGGCATTGTCCATTATTTCCAGCGATTCCATTGCTGGCAGTTGGACCACCTCGTCTTTTTTTCGCCCATTCTTCCATGTAACCAGATTTGATGCTGTCGACGACGTATGAAACAACACACATCCACGATTTGACAGCTTCACGTTTTGAGCGAACACATTCGACTTTGGTGATCAGCTGGAAGAATTATTGATTAGAAGATTTATGAATGGAGGTTAGAAGCTAGATGCTGAAAGTTGAGAACCTCAGCACCATGACTCATTCCTCACCTCCGTGAAGCATTCTCCCAATTGATCGAAGACAGTTCCGCAGCACTTCTCATTCATATTTACATGTGCCGCTCCAACATCTTGACATTTTGCCTGCACAATTTTTGCCGGTTGATGCAAATCCGCCATCAACGAATCGAGAAGTTCGTTGAGAAGTTTGGCATGCGAATTGAGATCGCAAACATTGCCACTTGAGAAGCCACCGACGATCGACATTTTTTGAAACATCTCACGAGAAACCGGCGAGCGAGTCATCAACAGTTTGAAGACTTGTGTGAATAGTGAGCTGGACGATTTGATGCGAGGCCAAGTAGACACCAAAAGTTGAACTTGATGTCTAAAAAATTGAATTTTTATAAGAGATTCTGATAGAGCTCAACTTACGGTGACAAATGCAAGGCATCCACAAATGACACATTTTCAGAGATACTATTCTCGAGATGAATAGTTGCTCGACTCATTCTTCGGGATGGTACATTGTTGCCCATTTGTTCGCTGATCGACCGACGACTGAAAAGTCTTCGAAGTGAAAATGAGAATGAAATGAAAATCTAGATACTCAAAATGCTTTTAACTAACTCCACCCATTTTTTCCATCTCACTTCAACAGCAGCAGCACATTATCATATACGGTATATGATGTACATAAAGTAAATGTGTTGTACATCCTACTCTTACACCCTTATTTTTTGCTGCCTCACCCCAAATGTGCACTATGTTTTTTATGTGAAAAATCCTTTTATGACTCTCTGGTTTTTATGATCAACAAGATCTAATGTAAAATGGAAGGAAGAAAGAAGAAAAATATTATGACGTGAGATACAAATAAAAGTACGGTAGATGAAAATGGGCATTTTTTAGAAATGGAAATGATTTCGAAATAAGATTTGGTGATTTTTAGAGAGAGACTGACTAATTTCATAGAGTCAGAAAAATATGAGAAAGTTGAAAGTTTTTCGCTCAAAGGTTTCTTGAAGGATTTCAGAGATGTAATCGATTTGTTTTTCGATGTTCGAAAATTGGATTTTTCTGGAAAATGTGGGGAAATTTCGTAAAATCCTGAAGATTTTCATAAAAATTTCAAACTTTTAGGACAAGTTAGTTACCAAAATTTCTGAGACTTAACATTAATCCGATTTTTAGAGATTTTTTGCCTGTCGTCTTTCAAGTTAAAAGCTTGCAGGCTGTAAAGTTCCCAAGTACTTAAGGTTCGCTTCTCCCCAGATTTTTGAGGTCTCTGAATGTCTTGGGGTGATTTTAGGGCCTCCTAAGGTTCATCAGAGTTCTCCGGATTTCTAGAGTCTCCAGGTTCCCGAATCTCCTAATAGCTTCATGCTAGTTTTCTCAATTTATATCTATATTGTCAGTTCCCAGATCCTGAACAGGATATGTTGATAGAATCTTAGCTTTCTACTTCCAAAGTCTTTTCAGACAATTTCTAAGTTCAAGATTTCTTAGATTTTCGAAATCTCAAGTTTCGCAGGTTTCCTGCTTTCTGAATTTCTGAATATTTGTTCGAAATTTCTAAAGGTTCTCTTTTCCTAACTTTCAACTTTCCAACTTCTCATATTTTTTTTCTAAACTTCCAATTTCCTAATTTTTTTTTATTTTTTCAACTTGAGTCATTTGATATACTAAACAAGTAAACTTTCCTAATTTTTGGAATTTTCTTATTTTTTTCTAATTATTTCAGTGAATAACGAATTCTAAACGGTCGCTCGCCTAATTTGGCCAGCCCGGGAATCGAACCCGGACCTTTAAATTGGTAGTCACGTGACTAACCATCTTCACCAAATATCACGCGAAGAAATCGCTCATTTTCACATTTATAAACCCATCATTTCTAAAGACAATTAAATTAGATAAACAATTTCACGTATTAAAAAATTTAAACGTGTCCATACATAAAATGGGTCCCCAGAATCGGGGTGAGGGGCTTAACTTTTTTCAAAAATCTGAAGGGAAGGGTGCCTAACTTGGCCAATTTTCTGCTGATAATTTACCAAAATTCCCAGATTTGTCCAAAATTCGCTCAAAAATGTGAAGAAGGTGTTTAACTTTGGAAAATTTTCAAGGAGGGACCCTAACTTTGAAAAACTGACTCGGGGGACCTATTTTATGTATGAACGTGTCCCATTTTTTGTTGGCAGAAAAATAATTTTGTCATTTCATTTCAAAATTCAAAAAATAATGAAACTCACGGCGACGGGCTTGAATAATCAGTAGATGTTCGATGAATCGGCGATGGTGGAATAGTTCCGCCACCTCCTGGTAAAGCAACCGATGATCGAGGTGTCGAACACGAATGTTTAGCCTGAAAAGATCGCGACGACATTCTTTTCAAACGCAACTGAATTGTGAGTTTTGATAGAGATTTTTCTTTTTTTCTTGTCAGTGTTCAATCTCAAAATGGGCGGGGTTAGTTGAAAGAAGCCAAAGATGGGATGAAAAAAAATTAGTAGCAAAAAAAAGATGAAATTAATTATATGCACTTGATTTGGTTCGGGATTTTTATTATTTCTCGGCTTGCACGTCATAAATATTTGAATAATTTAAGGTGTTCATGGATTTTGTTTATAGAATGAGAAAAGCCTGATGGGGCTAATTTTTTAGAAGAAAAAAACATTTTGAAAAAAATGAGATCACTTGAAAAAATGGTGGTTGGTTCTTGGAAGCTTGGAAATTCGGAAAGTAAATAAAAAAGTTTCGGATTTCTTTGAAAGGGGGTTGGACTTTTGATAATGAAAAAAAATGAATTCAGAGAGTTTTAGTTGAAAAAATGAAACAATATATGAAAAAAAATAATGAAAGAATAGATGGGAAAAGTTGAGAACACTAATTTTACTAAACTAAAAATCGTCCTTCCGCATGACCGGAAATTGCTGCACTTTTGAAACTGATCCTTTTCGGAAATACGATTATAGCAAAAAAAAAAAGCGGACGTGAAACTAATGACTATTTGAAAATAGGAAATAATGTTGCCAAAATTTGTTATGACAACCAATTATTGAAACAATGAAGATCTCATTAAAAATTGAAGCGTTGCGATGAAGGGAAAAGGAAAAGCAAAACAGAAAAACAAAATAACGGGAAGAAGGAAAAAAAGAGACAAACCAATTCAAATCAAAATGAGAAAAATAGAAAGGAAGAAGCACATCATCTCTCCAAAGTCAAGTAGTAGTAGTAGTGTTTTTTGCTAACTATAATGATTTGTCACGATAGGCACGGCACAAGCAAAAAAAAGGAAGAGCATCAAAAAAGGAGCACAAAAAAAAAGAAAAGGAGAGTAGAAAGGGACGCGCTCCCTCTCTATTTCAGTATGAATGAATGAATGATGTGCCCAAAATATGATGGAAGAAGAAGAAGAAGCAAAAACAACTCATCATATTTATATTACAACATACAATTCAATCAACTTTTCTTATCAACAACATTTTCGCAACAAGAAATATCAGCCGCCATAGCTCAGTCGGTTAGAGCGTGGGTCTAATAAGCCCAAGGTCGCAGGTTCGACCCCTGCTGGCGGCAAACATTTTACTATTTTTGTTGGTTGTTTTTTCCGTTCACAAGTCTTCCAAAATTTTTGCAAGCAGACAGAGCAAAAAACGCGACAAGATCAAGCGAGTCCACCGAAATCAGCCGTCGCTTCACCACCACCACTTCCTTAATCAACACCCGGAATTCAAACAGAAGGGAGGGAGGGAAAAGTTTGGGGTAGGGTGAAAAACGGAATAAAACGAGAGGACAAGAAAATTTTGAATTGATTAGATATGCACGTGTCGAACGGAAGGACGGACCTTGTTGTTTTGTCGTCGGCCGAGAAAAAGAGAACGTGCATTTTTTCCGGATTGGACTGATGTATTCATAATTATTATTAACAAGTTATTTTGTCGGAGGAATATATGATATCATGCATGACATATGTCTAATAAAATTAGTCCCCAAATTTGGTGATATTTTCTTTTTTTTTCTTGAAAACTAAAACTTGCGCTGATATATAATTAATATAATTCATGGGAATGAGTCAAGAGTTTCGTTTCGAAACACACAAACATGACAGACCAAAAGGACCACGCCTCATTCAACATCCAATATACCAGATTTGTTTTGAGTGATGTGATGCCTCATAAAAGTGAATGTCTTCGAAAAATTGAAAAAAAGATGCCCTTTTGTGTTTCAAAAATACTTGCCGAATGGTGGCTTAACTCTGCCTTTTTTGCAAAACAACACCTTCTTTCTTCAAAAAAAAATGTGGAAAAAGTTGTCACTCAATGATAGAAGAAGTCACCTGGGAATTCTAATTGATTTGGCGAAGAAAAATCCACTCAGTCAGTCACTCCAGACAGACAAAATCACGTCACTTTTTTGTTCGAAAAAATGGCGGATAAGTAGTCCAACAAAGCAAATACATACATGCATACATAAAGGATTTACGAGTCGAGCCATACATTTTTCTTCGACGCAGCACAAAAAAAACTATATAAAAAATAAAAATAGAGGAAAATTCCAAGACAACCGAAAAGCAAAGCAAAAAATGTGATGATAAATGTATCTGGGTGGTCGACATTATTCACTTATAATTGTTTTGAAGGCGGAAATCCACCGAAAGCTGAAAGCTGACTGAAAGAAGATCGAGGAAACCCCTAAATCTTTTCTATTTTTTTTCTGTTCATAATCGAATCACATTTATTTATTTTTTCCTACCGACTGGGTGGGTTTTTTTTTGAAATTGAGAAGGCTTGAGAAAAACGAAATGAATCGAATCGGAAGAAGCGAGCAAAAATCTATGACGTGGAAAAAAATGAAGGGAAAAGCGAAGAAAAAGTACTCGAGAATAAAAGTGTAGATTTCGAAAAATGTGTGAAAACTTTGGAGAAAACAAGTACTGTCTGAGAACTGTGGCTCTCCAGGCTCTGCTAGTCTCCAGATTCAAACTAGGCCCTTAAAATTTAGATTAAGAAATTGGGAATCTACTTGTTACTTTCGAAAACTACGACCTCATGTTAAAAATAATCGGACCAACGAAACAAATCCAAATATCGACAACTCATTTGTCTTTTTCCTCATTCTCCGATTTTTCGAGCAAAAAAAAACCAGAAAAATTGTATGAATTTCTAATGCAATAGAAAACAAATCCAAAACCTCACCCAAAACCCGATGACGTGCTCTCAAATAAACGCAGACACGAAAAAAAACCGAAAAAACTGGGCGAGATGTTGTAACTCGATCCTCGAGCTCCATTTCACCCATTTATGGTAATTCTAGTTTGTCTCAAAAAAAACTTTACATTTTCTGGCTGGAAAAAAAGGGATACGTATTTTTAGACAGACACGGAGGTTTTAAGAAGAAGAAGTTGGGAACTCGCGACGACAAAACGCAAAAAAAGGTGCCAAAAGTTCCACATGATTGATCATGAAAAAGGATTTTCTCCACTTTGTTTGGCTTTCTCTTCTTATCCTAGACTTGCTTTCTTCTAACGAACGACAAAAGGAACACTGAAGTTCCCTGCAATTTTTTCAGCTGAACTGTAGTCAAAATATTGATTCGAATCTTTTCTATTCATGGATTGAAGAGAAAAAGTCAATGTGTAAATGTCAAAGGTTATTTTCAGACAAAAGAACAAAAAAAGATGTCCCACGAGAATCGGAGAACACCGATTATAAATGTTTCCTGCTTTTGTGTGTGTTGCGATTTTTTTTTTGCTTTGTGAAGCAGAAAAAAAAGGACAAGTGTTCCTTTTCCGATTTGAAATCTGACAGCGTATTTTGAAGATGGACAAGGCGACACTTTTTGTGTATTTTGATCAAGAGATTTGAAAAAAAACTAGGTGGTTCGAAACGTTTTCTGGAAATTTGAAAAAAGGGGATTCGGACAGCAGAATTTTTTCGAATTTTTTTTTGAGATTTTGTATTATGGCTCACAACGGGTGGACTTCATCAAAAATTGCTTATTCAAATTCGATTCACAAATTTACAAAAATTATTTTCAAAAAAAAGTTTCACTCTAAAAACCTTTTTCTATTTCTGATTTCCCACAAATCCTAAGAAATGTTCTCAATTCCCTTCCGAATACCAAATGACGTATGCTCAAAATATCACCATAAATGTCAGACTAATTAAAAAGCAGGTGTCTAGTCGGAAAATCCTTGGAGATATGTCAACTGACGCAATTAACCTAACCCCGTCTACCAGAGGAACTGGAATTCAAAACAAAATCTAATTATTTCTCACGGGGAATTGAAAAGGGGGATCAGATTTCAACTTCTTCTAGATTCTAAAAATAACTTGTCAGATGTTTTCTTCGCAACTCACCTTGTTAAACATCGAAGCATCCAAACTTCTTCTCGCTTTCATATCCATATTAGCCGAAGTCGATGTCGAATGATCATTTCCCATTTTCTTGGAGACTGGAAAAAAAAACTATTTTGAAGTTTGAAAAAAAAATGACAAATTATTTATATGAGCGAAAAAATACTTGGATAAGGGAGCGCCAAGACGATAATCCACCCCCGACGACAAAAATGTACTTCAAGGAAAAAACGAGGAGCACAAGACAAGAAAAAAGGTGTCGAGAGCATCGTCATTCTCATGGGGAATGAGTATGAAAATATGGAAAATATTTTGAGCCCTGAGCTACAGTACCGCCCCCTTGATTATCTATAGATAGAGCTAGATGGATAGATAAAAAACCCAGATATTTATATTCATGAGTGTATGAGTATTTTTGGGGACTGACAAAGCAACAACAATAACAACAACAAGAAAAATCTTCGTTTAATATGAATGTGCACTTTTTGAATGAAGAAAAAATGAAAAAAGAAAAATCTTCTATAATTATGAGTTTTGTGGGTGTATGTATTTTTAACAAATCTAACACAAAAAAATAGAAAAAGTGTGAGAAGAGGATGTGAAATCCAATTATTTCAAGATGCCAAAAAAGGAAGAAAAATTGTAGTTATAAATGAATAAATGAAGAAAAGAAAGAAACTTAAAATTTACTTGTACTAACTTACTGGACTATTTTTAGAACTTTTTTTGGGAGAAAAAGTGTTTGTATTTTTTGTTTGAGATATATTTTCTTCGAAAAAAAGTAGAATTATCAGCTGCTTTTCAAATTCGAAATAAACTTCAAGAAAAATTGAATGAATAAAACAAAGCAAATTGATAAGAAATAAAAATCTTCTAAAATTTGCTTGTACTTTCCAACTGGACCATTTTCAGGTTTTTTCCAAACAAATGTTATATGCGATAAATTTTTTTCTAACAAAAAATGCTTTTAAAAAAGTTCTAGAAGTTTATCTAAAAATTTTCAGCTGCTTTCTGAATTTCTAAAAAAAATTAACAATCGATAGTGGGATGGAAAAAATACAAAATCGGAATTTTTTAAAATTTAACCTAACTCGACTATTTTTTAAATTCACTTGTTAAATTTTTCCTGGAACAAAAATTATCTACGGTTATTTTTTTTCAAAAAAAAAATTCTGGAAGTTGCTATGAAAATTTTCAGCTGTCTTTGAAAACTCGCGATTCAAAAAGTCAAATGAAAAATGTTGGGAAGCCAAAACAAGAAATACGAAATCGGAAAATCTTATTATACTCACCAATAAAACATTTTTTCTCCACCACATGTCAGAAAAAAAGAAAAGACAAAGAAGATTGTTTTGGTTTTGTTTTTTTGTTCGCAAAAAGTGCAGTTTTGCATTTTGTGAATTTTAGAATATTTATAGTGAGGTCCGAAAAAAAGAAAAGCGCAGAGGGAAAAAATGAAAAATATTCGCGGGTTTCGGAATGAGCCAGAAAAAACAACAACAAAAACCAAAGAGGTAAACAATGGGACGAAGAGTTTGTTGTTTTATTTTCGGAAGTTCGAGGAACTTCTGGAAATTGTGTGGAAAATGAAAAGAATTGGAAAAAAAGCTTGAAGTGAAAAATGATCTGATCTCGGATTTTGTTGAACCAAAAAAGAACACATAATTTTTAAAGCAGATGAACTCTGGAACACTAAAGAGCTCAAATTTTTAAGACTAGATTCAGTTTTCAGCCAGACTGACGTACTTTTAGAAATAAATATGGAGACAATAGCTTGGTTTCCAGAAAATCTGGAATCCAAATTTCGAAATGAAAATTCTGAGAAGCTGGAGCGAACATTGAAACCGCCTGTAATTCTCGAAAAATGGTGATTTAATAATGGAAATTATATAAGAACTTGGTAAAAACAACAACTCGAGACAAAATTTCTGGAAATCTAGGACTTTAAAAACATTCTACAAGACTTGACTACAGAACTTCTAAGTTCAGAATCAAATGACTTCACCCCAAATCAAGAAAAAAAATGACGTCAACCTCTTGAAAATCCAAACCGACAGGGTTTGTGTTTGCAGAAAAACCTCTTCGTTTCCCATTTTTTCAACTTCTTCTCCTCCACCGACGAAGAAAACTTTTTTGGGAAAAAACAGAAAATTGACTTATATTCATATTGTTGTGCCCATATATGCATATAAGGCGACAAAAAACACTTTATTTTATTTCTTTATTTATTTCCCGGTATTTTTTCGATTGACCTATCTATTCCAGACTGAAAAACGGAAAGAAAGTGAGAAAGGAAGGAAAAAACAAGTCAAAAATAAGTATAAATCTTAGTGACTGACTCAGAAAAAATAAAATAAGAAGGAAGAAAAAGAAAGTGTCAATAACAAGAAAAATTGAGAATAAAAAAATAAAGAAAATCTAGAAATAATAATAATAATAACATAGAAGAAGAAGAAGAAGAAAAAGTAGAAAGGCAACTTTGGATAACTCAATAAACTTATTGTTATTATTAGGTTGTGATGTTAGGAAAAATCCGATTTCTTCTGATTTATTTGTTTTCTGAAGCAAAAGCTGAAACTGATCTACGAACCATGAATACAGATTAGGTAATTTAACATAAATATTTTTTGCTTTGCCTTTTTTCCATGAAAAATATTTAGTATTCTATTCTGTCATAGATTTTTTAGATCAAGAAAAAACAAAAAAGATCACAGTAGAAAATTCCTAGAATATTTTTTAGATACCTAAAAAGATAACCGAAAGTTATTAATCCTTATCAGAAAAAGTTATCTGACTTTTTGGGAGAAAAACAACTAATGGGATCAGAATGGGCCAGTGAAGTAGAGCCTAAAAATTATCAGTATTAATTCACTGAAGATTTTTGAAAAAAAAATTGTAAACTACAAAAAAAACTAGGTGTGGAGCCTTCAGATTTGTGAATTTATCACTTGAATCTTTATGGAAATGTTTTCCTTGGTTTTCTGCCACGTGGCGTTGTTTTGGGTTGAGAATCCGGAAATTCGAAATTTTTTGAGCTACAGTACTCTTTTCAAGCGTTGTTCTAAAATTCGGCAACAAAGAGATCACTTCACTTCAAACATCATTCAAGAATAAGAAAAAGGCTCATCTTGCCGTCTTTTCTAAAATGACTTCTTTTTTCTTAGCTTTTCTATCCACTTGAGAAAAAACCGCTTAAAAATTCGCGTTTTGTCCTTAGAAACACAAAAAACAGAAGAGAAAAAGCTCAAAAACTGGGGAGATTCGAAGAGATTTTTTTTGTGTTTCAAAGTTTCCGGTTCTCACAATTATTTTTATACTATTATTTGTCTGTTCCAGAAATAAATAGCAAAAAAATGAGGAAATAAAAATAATTCTCCAGTTTTACGTGAAAACAGAAAAATGAATGAATTTCGTTTTTTGGTATTTTTAATCCTTGCACGGATTTGTTCTCAAAATATGTTCTCGATGAGTCAGATTGAGAAATGTCAAGACAAAAAAAGAAAGAAAAACTGAAAACTAGTTCGAAGTAGTAATTATGAATTTTTATTCAAACGTGCAATTATTTTGGGCGCGAAAAAAGAAAGAAAAAAATGGAGGGAGGAAATGGCATCGAGAAAACTTTAAGATTTATCTGGGGGTTAAATCTAGCTTGAAAAAAAGGTTGATGTTCGTTTTGGAATAGAGTTCTAAACAACTTTGGAAAGAGCAGAAATTAAAATTTTCATATGAATCTGAAGCTCAAAACTTTAAAAAAATGTTTCGAGAGAAAATTCATTCTTATCTCTGGGAATTCCGAAGTTTTTCCCGCAACTTGAAAATTAGTCTCACACTAGACAATTTTTGAAAACAAAACTACTGAATTTTCAAAAACAAACCCAAGTTCCAAAAATAAATCAAAATAATTACAGGTTTTCATTATTTCCAGACAACAACTTTTTCACACGATAAAAAAAACTCACCGAGAAAATGTATTTTCAAAATACACACGTTTCTGATTTTCTCAAAATCATCATAATTCCAGCTGCTTATTCATGAGTTTCTCCGAATTCAAACTCAAAGTCTAATCAAACCAAAATGACACAGAAATAGATGATGACGTGGATCTCACAAAATGCCACCATTTTTCAGGAATAAAAAGTGCATCGCCAGCTGATAATTCAGCTTCCAAAATGTGAGCAGAAGAAAATAATGGGAATTCCGAGAGGTTTGCATTTTCCACGTCGACCTGTAATTTTTCAATGATCTTAGAATCTCAATCATAATTTTTTTGATTTGAAATTTAAATAAACTACAATGTCTAACCCATTGTTTTCCTGGACATTAGAGGACAAAAAACTCCTTCTACATAAACACACTGATCGCTTATCAGTGTCACTTATTTTTGCTCCAAATTCGTTTTCGAAATGTCCGATGTTGTCCGAAAAATGTCGACAAAAATTCAACCAATGATTCGAAAAATATCCGAATATTCATTTTTGCAGGCAAGTAAAGGGGAAGGGGATTAGTGGGAGTACACAAAAATTAAAACAATGTTGGAATTTTTAACCATCAAAATAGAGATTGATGTATCTATGTTCATATTTATTTATTTATGACAATTGATGTTGTTTTTTTGTTGTTGAAAAAATGTTTGTCATCAAAATTCCTTTTGAAGTTATTTTATTTGGTTTTTTAGGAAAAACATATTGCAAATTGGACACTTTTTAAATTATTTTCTATTTTCAAGTTCCTATAACTCGTGAGTTTGAAAAAATTAATTTTTCCAAAATATGAAACTTTTTTCAAATTTCATCTTGGAACTTTGAAAATTCTCGAACTCTGAAATCGTTCCTTTCGCAAAAATCTGCACATTCTTTTCAAAAATATAGTCCTCGAGTTTCTGAGCAAAAATTCAACATTTGCCACGTCATTATTTTTTTCAATGGGATTTTTCTCATAGTGTTGTTTACTCAAATTTTAAGAAACAATTTAACCTAAATTTTTTTGACAATTATATTTTGAAGTTCTTGTAACTTGTGATTTTTCCAGGTGGAAATGTCTATTTTTCTAGTTTGGAAACCTCCGAATAATTTTTCACATTTCAATTTTTAGACATTTCATGCCTCTAATTTCTCCCTCAAAAAAGGTTACTTATCATTTTTGTATTGTTTTCGTAAACTATTTTTGTAACAAATGCAAATTTGCACTTGGCCTACAATACATTTACATAAATGTAAACAAAACACACATGTGTTCATAGTTCTTTTTTCTGCATTTCAAAATCACGCACTGATAAAAATTATGACTTATGTTGACAGATTTTATTGACTCTAACCTTGTTAAATAAAAATCGTTTAACAGCCTTTACGTGACCTAACAACTCTAAAGAATTCAGCAGAAAAAAGTTAACAACTTTTTGGGGTCAAAAATTCCAGATTTAATTGCTAGCTCAATTGGCAGTATTGAAAAATCTCGTGTTCTTATCAGAATAATTATAAGTTTCTTCACAATTACTATCGATAAGAAATTTTATTCAGTCAACAAAAAATTACCTCTAGTTTCTGACTAATCGAAAAAATGCCAGAAAGATATGGTCAACGGGTTGGTTTTTTGTTGTTGTAAATCAAAAACTTGAAACTACATTCAAAAATAAATAATAACTAGTTTTAGGTGATGGAACCCTCTTTGGACCCAAAAACCTATGATGTCAATGGGATGGCGGTTGCAATTAACTTGGTTATGTTATATGGATTTGGTGAGTTTTTTCTATAGATTTTGATCAAGCCTTCAAAAACTCTTGAAGTTTATAGAAAAAAAATAAATTTTAAAATCAGAATAAAAATAATAAAAACGTGAAATTTTGACGTGACCTACTTTTTTCCCATTTTCATGAAAAAACACACATTCTCTCATTCCAAATTAAAAATGCGAGACGTTTTGGAAGGTTTAGGTCAGTTACTAACCAAATTTGACAAGTAATATCCAAATTTTCAGCCGCTATTTCTCTAACTCTTCCAACATATCTCGGCGTTGCTCAACGTGGATTTTTCTGCGACGACGACACAATTCGCTATGAATATCGACCAGATACAGTCGGAACTGTTCAATTGATTTTGTACAATTTGGGTTTGAATGCTTTCGGTGTTTTGATTGTTGAATATTATCGAATGTATAAAATCGAATCGAACATTGATAATCCGAAATATCGTTGGAGAAACAATCATATTCATATACTTTTTGTTAGAATGATCACATTTTTCGGTTATTCACAAATTGGTTTTGTTATGAATATGGCATTGAATACGGCGACAAAACATGTTGTCGGACGATTGAGACCACATTTTTTGGATGTTTGTAAATTGGCAAATGATACATGTGTGACAGGAAATGAACATCGATATATTATAAATTATGAATGCACAGGAAAACCAGAAATAATTCTCGAGGCCAGAAAGAGTTTCTACAGTGGACATTCAGCGATTTCGCTTTATTGTGCAGTTTGGACAGCGTTGTATATTCAAGCGAGGCTTTCGAATGTTCTTCACAATCGAATTTTTGTTCCAATTGTTCAAACAATTATTCTTGGTTGTGGAATGGCTATTAGTTTTACACGAATTACAGATAATAAACATCATTGGAGCGATGTTTTGGTTGGAATATTTGTCGGATCATTTTTGGCAATTTATACATGTATCTATTGGACAGGGCTTTTCAAAAATAATAAAACTGAAGATGAGACAACTCCATTGATTATCAATCGTCCAACAACATCAAGAATTGAACCAAGATTAGGTAACCTACTTTTTTTACAGTATTATTTCTAAAATAATGTTTGATTTTCAGATATTGCTCGTGAACTTGGAGAAGTCGATCATTCTTCAATTCGAGTTACAACCGCATAATTATTTTTCTTTTTGTTTTCGAACTTTGTAAATAAAGATTTACCTGACTTGTATTAGATAACATTCCATCAAACGGATAAACAAATTCAGATTCTTTCGGATCCACCATTTTCACAATTTTCGATCCAAAAATCTGCACAAATACATTATTTCGTGGATCGGTATGCAAAGGAGAAACAGTTCCACTTGGACCACACCACATATTTATATCAATATTCTCTGGATTTTCTTCGGTTAGAAAACAAACATCTGGGATAATCAAATCTTCTTTGAGGCTGGGAACTTGATCGAAAATTCGATGTTGGGCCAAATAAACGGTTTCGTTCTGAATTTGAGAAAAAATAAATAAAATTGAGAAGCTTACAAGATTTCTCACCTCCTCATTTTTCAGAAAATCCGAGAAACTCATCATTTTTTGTGACCAATTTTCATCCGAATATTTTGATCCAATTTCAACTGGAAAAGTTCGTGAATGAAGTTCAGATAGAAGAAATTCAAAGCTGCAAAAACAAAATTTGAAATAAATTCAAACATTTTCAAGTATTTACCTCCATTTATCAAAAGCGTTCATATTTTTAGCAAAATTTCGAATAATAACAGGTTTTTGATTTTGAACCGCTTCAATCAATTTTTCGAAACCATCTTCTTCTTGAAATTCAGCTATCGGATTGTTTGTTGAAAACTTTTTCGATTTCAAGATTTCCAAGAACTTTGGGTGAATTTTAATTTTCGGAACATCTAAGCAACTATGAATAATATATGCCAATTTTCGAAACGCAACTTTTTCCTCATCAATTCGACCCATACATAATCCTTTGTCAGCCAAATTGATAGCCTCCTTCAAAAAATTCCACATAAAATAGAAAAGCTGAATAAATCTCACCTCATAATTACCATTTTCAAAAAGATGAACACATTTTACATAGCTGACCAAACTATAAAAAATCCTCCAATTTTCATCAACTTCATTAAAATGGCCAGTATTCAATTTCTCATCAGCCAAACCTGCCAAGAATTCATATTCCTTTTCAAAATTTTCTGAAGAAAATGAGATGTTTGCAAATCTTCCAAATCTTTGTCGCAGAATCCTTGATATTATCCAATCGTCAAGATGAAGATGAAGGGTTTGAAGATTTCCAAAGTTCTAAAAATCACTTTATTTTATTCAACCTGGCAAGAATATCACAATATTTAGAAAATATCACAGTTCTAGAAAAAAAAAGACTAGGAAGTTGATAGGAAAAATTAAAAAGACACCTCTAATCTCTCTTTGTATTTTTCAATTTTCGCAATCATTTTTGGATGATGAACATCATATTCTTGTAATCCTTCAATTGATTCAGGGCTTCTAGCTTTTTCGTTTTCAAGGAATCTTTGAACTGCTTGAGGATGAGACCAGAAAATAGTTTGGTGTCGAAGGAATGTTTCATCTTCAACCCAAACATTTGAAATCACGGAGAATCTGAAATTTTTAATGTTGTTGAATAATCACATTTAAAAAGATCACTTTGAAATTTACCCTAAGTTAACGTATACTTGAATAGCATAAACTTGAGCATACGCATAAATTGAGGCATCCGGTTGTGTTGTTTGAACATAAATCATTGCATTTCTAATAAGTTCACTGCAAATTCCTCGTCTTCTAAACTCATTCAAAACTGCAACTCTTTCTAATTTTCGTAAATCTTTTCCAACATTTCGAATTCTGGCAATTCCAACTACTCGTTCTCCTATAATCAAACTCCTATTATCTTCATAATATTCAAAGAAAAATACCTTTCAAGCAAATGAAATAAATCGAATCGGCATCTTCTTGCTCATTCCATTCGGTGTGTACTGGACATTTTTGCTCCTCTATGAATACTTTGCGCCGGACATCCGATATTTGATCGCGATATTCATCAAATAATACCCGTTTATACTCCATCCCGAACCAACGAATTGCAAAACTTGACTGAAACACAAAAAAATACAAAATTTCCAAATTTGGTTTGCAAATTTCAAAAATCAAAAACCGTCAAATACTGCAAACGCGCTCTAACGCATTTCCCGCCAACAGCGTTTTTCAAAATAAATATTTTTGTTTTTTTTTGTTTTGGGGCTTACGCGTCCCAGTTTCTCGGTTTTCCGCGTGTTCTTCATTCCTATATAAACCCAGAATTTCATTTCAGATGTTCTTCTCAAAAGCTGGCAAAGCAGCGGCTGAATGGGCTAAAGGAACAAGGTATTTATTGAATTAAAGTAGATTTCGTAATTATTTGTATTTCCAGAGTTCCATATAAGGAGTTTGCACAAACTTTGGAAAAGATTGAAGAATTGTCAGGAAAAAGAAGATTGATGAATTGGCCAAGTTTTTCACAAAAGTTTTGGATTATTCACCAGAAGATTTGCCGGCATGTGTGTATTTATCTGTAAATCAATTGGGACCAACTTATGAAGGACTTGAATTAGGAATCGCTGAAAATTCATTGATTAAAGCAGTAGCTGTAGCGACTGGAAGAAAAGAGAATAAAATCAAGGAAGATTTGAAGATCAAGGTATCAAACACACTTTAGAAATAAAAATCAAAACTTGATCAATTTTCAGGGTGATCTTGGAACTGTTGCCCAACAATCTCGAAACAATCAGACAATGCTCAGTGTTCCAAAAGCATTGACTGTTCTAAACGTATTTGGAAAACTCACAGAAATCGCAAAAATGAGTGGAAGTTCTTCGATGAACAAAAAAGTTGACGCAATTCGCGGACTTTTAATCGCTTGCCAAGGAATCGAGGCTCGTTTTCTTGTTCGAACTCTTGCCGGGAAAATGAGAATTGGTTTGGGTGAGCAAAGTGTGCTATCTGCTTTGGGACATGCTTTCACTTTGATGGATATTGGAGAGAAAACAATGAAAAGTGAGAAACTTGACGCTATGAAGGATACAAATGTAAAACGTGTCAAAACTGCTTATTGGTAAGTGAAGACTTCAAATTTTGATAAAAACCATAATTATCTTAAAAATTTAGTGAATGTCCAAATTATAATAGATTGATTGAAGTTGCACTAAAAGAAGGAATTGAAATGCTTGAAGAAAAATGCAAACTAACCCCAGGAATCCCATTAAAACCAATGTTAGCTCATCCAACAAAAGGAATTGATGAAATTATGCGAAGATTTCGAGATAATGCAATGACTTGTGAATGGAAATATGATGGTGAAAGAGGACAAATTCATAAAAGAGAAGATGGCAAAATTTTCATATACAGTAGAAATCAAGAGAACAACACTACAAAATATCCAGATATTATTGAGAAAATTGGCGAATGTATTGGTGAAGATGTCACTTCATTTATTGTTGATGCAGAAGTTGTTGCAATTGATGAAAGTGGTTCAATTTTACCGTTTCAAGTTTTATCGACAAGAAAAAGAAAGAATGCAACAGATGATAATGGTGTCAAAGTTGGCGTATTCTTTTTTGATCTTCTATTCTACAATAACAAACCGTTGGTTCGAAAATCTCTTCGAAAACGCCGTGAAATTCTTCGCCAGAATTTTAAACAAATCGAAGGAAGTTTTTATTTCGCAACTTCAGTGGATACAAATGATACAGATGAAATCAACACATTTTTCGATGAGGCGGTTCAGGTCAGTTTTTGGGGTTTTTTTTAAGATAAAAAATGTATTGAGAAAAAAGGTAAAAAATACATAAAAATAAGAATAATAGTTCAAAAATCGTCAGAATCCCAATCCACAACATTTTTCACATCTAAAAGCGATTCATCTGGAAATCTTCCAAAAACAGTCCAATTTTCCGTCATATAAAATGCAAAAAACGAATAATCATCTTCTTCGGCTAATCGATAACCACCATCATTTGACATATTTTCTCCTAAATTTTCTTCAAGAAACTCTTTTATTCTTCGATTTTCTTCATCACTTCCTTGTTCCAAATATATTGTTCGATGTCTTTCGGATTCTTTAAAGAGAATCGACAAAGTTTGGAATATTGTAGTTCCCAGTTTTCTTCGTTCTTCCATATTTTTCCAAATAAAACACTTTCCACCGAATTCTACGAACCAAAGATGTTTGATATCAAACAAACCATTCAATTCGACTTTCGCAGTCATAGCCAACTGAAAAAAACATATTTTAAAATTAAATTATACTAGAATTAGAATACACGTTACCATTTGATCACTAGCTACTGACATTTCGACAAAAGGTGAATTTATAATAATTGTTCGAGGTTTCGGGCAATCCCATTGAGGTGTAAGAAATGTCAACCAATATTTGACATATCCAATATCTTTTTCATCTTCCTCAGCGCGAATTTCTAGCGTGTAAATCTTGCATATTTTCTCAATCGAACTGTTACATTTTGGCGGCTGTAACATATATATTATCTTCCTTCCAGAATTCCAGAATTAGTTCATTTCAATTAGGTAATTAACTCACCGAACAAATAACAAGATGACTAATATTATACTGCCGAACAAAAATCGCATCAATAATCCATCTTTCACACATCGAAGAATAATCCAAAATATCATAATGTTCTTTCATTTGACTAATTGCATTTCCTTTATCAATACTTAACAATGTTGTTGATTTTTTTATTGAATTATTAGGATCTCCTCGATCTTCAAAAGTCGCTATAAATTTGATATCATCATTCATTCTGTAGTTGTTCGGATAGAAAATCATTCTGTAGAATTTTGTCTGAAAAATGAAATAAGGTATCTTATTTTTCTATTCACTGGAAAATAACTTACACCATCTGGATGTTTTCCTCTTTTGATTTCCAAAATCTCAACAAAACATTCAGTTGGCCCAATATCAATACGCATATTACAAAGTGCTCTGAATTGTCGATCAAATTCGCCAAATTCTCCGATTTGCCATGTCACATCATCTCCCCACGACGACATTGTTTCGATTGTGATTTGCCTTCAAAGAAAATGATGGAACATCGAGAAATTATAGTTTTCCTTGATAAATTCAAGATTTTTAGCGGGTAGACCAAACAATGTAATTTTCATAAAAAAAGAAGATCAAAATAATTTTTCAAAAAGCGAAATAGTTTCGGTTGATCCAAAAACCGTTTTGTTTTCTTTCATAAAAAATGCAAAACAATATTCATCTGGATTTTCTCGAATAATTAGGTAATCTTGATGTTCAGAAGAACTTGCTCCATATTCTTCAATCAGCCATTTATTCATTTCTTGTTTTTCTTTTTCACTTCCTTGATTTAAACATATTATTTGTTCGATCTTTTTTAATTCTTTTCAAGTTTATAAAATTCTTGCACAAGTTTTGCAAATCAGCCAGTTTTATTTTCTGAGATTCATCAATGTTTCTCCAGAAGAAATACATTCCATCAAAAGTCCTTATCGTATTTGTTCTGATATCAAATTTCCCATTCAGCTCAATTTTTGAAGTTGTCCGTAACTACAAATCATTATTCATTATTTTAAATTCAATTCAACTAACCATTTCATGATGACTTATCATCATTTTATTAAAATGTGATGTGATAATAAGACATTCCGGTCTTTTTATATCCGTTGTTCTAAAATATGTCAACCAGTTTTGAACATAGAATTCATCATCTTCATCTTCATTTGTTCGAATATCAATACATTCAATATTGTAAATCTTCGGAATTGAATTATTGCACTTCGGTGGCTGAATAACTACTTAGATTCAGTCAGATCGAAGTTTCTCACCGAAATCAGAATTAATTGAACTATAAGATAATTTCTAGTAAAAATCGCATCAATAATCCATCTTTCACACATCGAAGAATAATCCAAAATATCATAATGTTCTTTCATTTGACTAATTGCATTTCCTTTATCAATACTTAACAATGTTGTTGATTTTTTTATTGAATTATTAGGATCTCCTCGATCTTCAAAAGTTGCTGTAAACGTGGCATATTCCGCATTGTTGTTTCTTGATTTGAAAACCATTTTATAGAATTTCGTCTGAAAATCGATTCGTTTCGAGTCGCAGAAAATTCCGGAATGGGATCGCGTTTGAGAAAAAATGAGTTTCGCAAGTTTTTCTACACCCAAAGTTTGGTCCGGTTTGAATTATTCCTTTTTCATGAAACATGTTTGTTAAACTTACACCATCTTCGTGTTCTCCTCTTGAAACTTCCAATTCTTTAATATAATATGAAGGAGATAGCAAATCTCGTTGATATAAAAATGAATCTTCGAAAATCGATTGAAACGCTCCAAATTGTCCGATTTCCCAATTAACGCCATCTCCCCAGGTGATCATTTTGTCAATATATAAAATGAAATGGAAATGGAAAAAATTGTATACTCACAAGACAAATTAATTGGCGGTTATATTTAGCAAAGCTTTTTAAATCAAAAATTTTATTCACAAAAAAGAGTAATTCATAAGAAGACAAGAAACTGCAAAAAGAAGAAGAAGACGGGAACACTTTTAGACAACTAATCCATAATCGCTTGCATCATCAATATCAAAACAGTTCAGAACATGAAAATTGCCAACAACTGTTTTTCCATTGTCCATACTGAAATAGAACATGTTTTCGCCGTTTTTTCGAATTATATTGTGTTCTCCAATTCGATGATCCGGATATCTGTGACGAAGAAACGTTTTGAGCTCGTGTTCTTTTGATGGCAATGTGAAACGCAGGAAGATGCTTTTCACTTGATTTATATCCTCGTTCAAGTGCTGCAAAAAATATTGATTTTTTGTTTTTGGATAATCTGGGAAGCTCGGAACTTTGTGGGTCCGATATTTACATTTCAAATTTTTCAAAAAAATGACTCACAATATACAATCGCTTGAAATCTTCTTCATCCATATACCAAGACGAATGCACTTCTTTATAGAAAAAACAAACGCCTTGAAATTCTTTGAAAGTTTTAAGATTGACATCAAAATTGCCGCAAAGTTGCACTTTTCTACAACGATGAAGCATAAAATTGTCGGCAATTTTTTGATGTGGATCCGAATATATTTGAAGAAATTCGACTGGAATCGAGAATCTACTCATCCACCAATCAGCAATCCCTGAATCTGTTTCAGTTCCAGCAACTCTCAATGTCAATTTTTCAATGTTACTTGAAAAACTGTGATTTGAAATTCGCTCGTATCTTGGCGGCTGAAAAGATAACAAAGTTTATAACAAATTTCTTATTAACAACTCACAAGAATAATATCAACTTCCCGATATTTATATTGTCTTGTGAATAGAAATTCGATAAGCCATTTAATGCAAACTTTATCATATGTATCTTCATGATCACTTATCACATCAAGTTCGACAGCTCGATGACTTCCTTTTTTGACACTTCGATAAACTAGAGTTTTAAGCGTTTCTTTTGAGGTATCCAGGTTTTCCTCGAATCTTATGCTATACCTGAAAATCAGGAATTTTATAATTCTGTGCAGATTTATTTTTTGAAAAAGCTTACGTTTGAGTTGGATTTCCGACTGGTATAATTGACATTGTATAGTGACGAGCCTGAAAAAAGATTCTTTTTTGATTTTTTCTAATTTCCCAATATCAATCCCCGTGAAACTCACGCCATTAATTGATCCATCAATCAAACATAATCCACACATTTTATTTCGATTCTTCTTGACAAAATTGTTGAAACGATCATTTTCGTGGTCGAAATATCCAATATTCATCGCCGATTTTTTCGAATGACGGTTTTTTGAAGAAAAAGTTTGGGAAAAAAATCATAATGGTTTTTTTTGCTGACGGCGGCGGGTAGATCAAATGTGAAAAAAAAAGATTATTCTCAAACATCTGGGGAGTTCTGGTTTTTTTTCTAAATTTTGAAATTGATTGATGAATTTTTGCAGAACAAATGTGAAGGTTTGATGATCAAAACATTGGATAATGAAGCAACTTATGAGATTTCGAGAAGATCAAGAAGTTGGCTGAAAATGAAGAAAGATTATGTTGATGGAGTTGGAGATACTTTGGATTTAGTTGTGATGGGCGCTTATTTTGGTGTTGGAAAAAGAACTGGTGTTTATGGTGGATATTTATTAGGTTGTTATAATCCAACCACAGAAGAATATGAAAGTGTTTGTAAAATCGGAACCGGATTCACTGACGAAGATTTGGCTGAACAATATAAGATTTTGCAAGATAAAAAAGTCAACAAAGTTCCATCATATTATCAATTTGATGCAACTTTGAAACCGGATGATATTTTTGAGCCAAGCATTGTTTTTGAAGTCAAATGCGCGGATATCACAATTTCGCCACGTCATAAAGCAGCCAGTGGATTGACTGAAGATGGAAGGGGAATTTCATTGAGATTCCCAAGATTTTTGAGAATTCGCGATGATAAAAATGCGGAAGATGCGACATCTTCGGAACAAGTTTTGGAAATGTATAATAGTCAAGAAGCAATTGCAAATCAAAAAATTGAAGGAAAAGATGAAGAAGAAGAAGGAAATGAGGAAGAAGATTATGAAGAAGCTGAAAATGATAAGACTAAAATTGAGGAAAAAGAGGATGTGAAGAATATTTCAACTGGTTCAGCTGGAAGCGCAAAAGAAAATGAAAAGGTGAGTGAATTTGAAAGAAAAGGGGATTTAAATTATCAAAATGTTGGAAATTACGAAACGCGAACTTTCACGTGGAAATTTTAAAAATCGACAACAGCGGTGTTTGCACACATTTTGTTCTCACACATCTCTCGCACTCTCCTCGTTTGCCACGCTCTATTTTTTTATTCTGAAGAAAATATATTCGGTATCAAAGGCGCATGTGTTTTTAATTTCAATTGGTCTCGCAGCGGAGGCTAACTTTTTTCCGAGGACCCCTGAAAATTCCAAATAAAGTCATTCGCACAGATCTCGATACGCTGATTTTCACAATGTACTCAGGGAATCACGGGCGAGATCTCCGCGATTTGCGGGTCGAAAAACCCCGCGAATTCGCCGCGAACGCGCTTTTTTGTCTGCTGCGCGATGAAAATTCCACAAATTTCTTTTTTTTTCAAACGTTTCTGATAATTTATTCTTATCGATTTTTTTTAATTAAAATTGTTTATCTTCGAGCTCTATTTTCAAAGTTTTGAAATTTCAACTGGAAAATTCATCTATCTTAAACAAATGTTTTCTCAGAAACTCGCTTCTTCACCTGCCAAAAAAACTTCACCGAAAAAAGAAGTTCAAAAAACACCAACACCTAAGAAATCACCGAAAAAAGACGTTTCTTCATCACCTGCCAAAAAACCTGCTGCAATTTTCAACACCAAGAAATCTTCCGCAACCAAAAAACCAAAAGATGAGTTTGAAGAAAGTTCTGATAATAATTCTGATCAAGAAGAAGAGGAAATCAAGAAATCAGAACCAAAAAGAAAAAGATCAAGAATTGCAATCGATTCGGATGACGAATAAATTCAGATACTCACAAATATATTTACTTTGAATTTCCATTTCATTTTTTACGCTAACTTTATTTATTTTTTACTTTTTTGTTTGTATTATGCATAAGTACGAGTAAATTCGAACAATACCCTAATATGCTATTGAGCCCCTAATTTTTGAAACAAAAGGAACAATAGAGAGTGTGTCACTTGCACTTTTTCGCAACTTTTTTCCTACTTATTTCAGAGTTTACAGCAAAACTTGTTGATTTCTTTATTAGAATTGGATCAGTTTTAATTGGACTAGTAATTGGACCATATTCGGAAAAAAATTTAATCGAAAATTTTTTACCAATTTTAGAAATTCGGAAATTATGATGTCAAGAAATAAGGTATGAATCCCAAATTTTTATTCTTTAAAAATCTAATCAGTTATTCCGAATCATCTCCGGAATTCTTATGTTCGGCCGATTTATCCGAATCACTATCAAATGCCTTCTTTTTCAATTTTCCAATCCAATCCAATTTTTTGTCGACTTTTATTCCGTGATCTTTTGCACAAGTTCGTAGAAATTGCAAAATATATTCATAATCTGGAGCCGATTCGTGTTCCAAATTATTGACATATTGTAATAATTGCTGCATTGATTTTGGCATTCTTTTATACACTTCTGGGTCTACAAAAATAGAGAATTTGAATATTTTTTTGGTGCAAATAAAAAAATACTTACGTTCATTATTGAACAGTTTCTCTTTTGATTTGAGAATAGCTTTGGGTTCGACAATTCTTTTCCACGGTAATCCAGCCATATCATCGATTAGATCGAACATCTGATGAAAGTTTAAATTATAGTGAGAGAATAGAAAACTAAATTTGATCCAGAAGGCTCCGTATCCTAGAAAACAAGTGTAGATTTTCCAGAAACTCATCCTCAAGAGACATAGAAAACCAAAGTCTGTTTTTCTAGGCTACGAAAAAATCCATTCGCTATGCTTACCATATAAATCCAACATTCCAAATCATCTTTCCTTCCCTGTTCAATTTGTCTCATACAAGCTCTTGCTGCAAATCTCAAAGTTCCCAAAAATTTCACTTTTTTCCTCGGTGTTTTATGTTTTCCATCAGAATCCACAAACAATTTCGCGATTCCAAAATCCAACATATAAACAATTTGCTCATTTTCACCAATTCCAACCGCATAATTTGCCGGTTTTATGTCTCGATGCAAATATCCCAAACTATGTAAATCTCGAATTGCAATCACTGATTGAATGAAAATATTGAAACATGTGTGTTTGGTGAAGTTTGACACCAAATATTTGACTCTGAAATTTTTATTTATAAGGATTTCTAGACTGTTTTGCAGTAAAATTGAGGCTACGTGGCGAATTCTTTTAAAAATCAGTTACCTAATATCATCCAAACTTGGTCCAACCAATCCCATCACAACAAATTTACAACGAAGTTCATCACATTTTCCGCGATCGATAAATTCGATAAAATGCTCGAAATTCTTGGATTTATCCGATGTTTTCATCATTACAGTAACCTCAATTTTCAATCTCAAAAATCTTTTTTCTCCTTCTTCACTTTCTGTTTTCAAAGCATAACATTTGTCTGGCGGACTTCCTTCGCGATGAACTTTATAAACATCGCCGAATCCACCACTTCCCAGAAGACACACATTTTTCCAGCCCGTTTTTTGATCTACCGATTTTATGATGTCTCCAGGAAGCAGCTTCTTACGAGCTCCTTTTTTGTTTTTTGCAATGTTGATGCTGGAAAGTAGGTGGAATTGTGAGGTACTGTAGCCAAAAAGTTCCTCCTAACATTAACAATGTTTTTCTGTTTATATTGCTTATGTTACAATTCTTGAGGCTATAAATCTTCCAAAAATTACGATTTCCTGTTCAAAAAATCCCGAACACAACACCTTCGCTACCCAAAACCCTTACTTAATATCGCCTTCTCCACTCATTCGATTTCCCGCACTATTTTTCGTCTCGCCTTCCATATTCCCCGCAACTTCTTTTCCCATTCCAATCCAATCACACAAATCCGTAGCGAATTTTCGCGCACTTTGAATCTCCGCCAAAATTCCCGACAATTTCTCATATTCCGGCTCACTTTCATACTGTAGCTGGGCAATATTTTCAATCAATAATCGCATTTCTTTCGGCACATTTTTATACATTTCTGCCTCTTTTTGTGGCGAATTTCTCATGAATTCCTCTTTTTTCTCAATTATTGATTGAATTTCTTTGTCTTTTTTCCAAAACAGTGAATCGAGGTCCATTATTGAGAAAATTGAATAAATCCATGATTCTAGATCATCTTTTCGACTTTGTTCTTTTTCTTGTAAATTTGCACGGGATGAGAAACGAGTGAAACCATAGCGTTTGACTTTTGAGCGAGCTGGCTGTAAAAATTGAGATTTTTTTTTAGAAAATGTTCTGAAAATTGAAAGTCCTATACAGATTTTTCTCAAAAATTTCTACAATATTCTTCCTCAGAAAAAACTTACAATAACTTTCTTATTCGCATCCAAAAATCTGCGATGTGCTCTAAAATCTTGCAGATAAATCTTTCCCTCTCTTTCTCCGCCAATTCCACAGTAAAATGCTCCCGGATGAATATTTCGATGCAAAATTCCAATCGAATGCAATTCTCGAATCGCTTTCAACATTTGACCAGCTACATTTAATCCACAAATCAGTGAAAATGCCTGGCAAGTGACTTTTTTTATAATTTGATCTAAATTGAATCCAAACGGTGAGACAACAATAAATTCCAATTTTTTTGGTACTGTCCGTTCGCCAGCGAAGGAAACGCGGCCAAACGCGCCCCATTGATAAACAACGCATTTTTGTGCGGCCATTCAAACAATAATTTTTATTCTTTTACTGTTTTTCATGCGAAAAAAGGCATTTCCACTAATTGAAAAATGAGGAAATTGGTTATTGTGGAAACTACTGAGTTGAAAAGGTTTTACCTGACCATTTTCACTTAAAATTGGTGCATTTGGACAGAAATGAGCATAGAAAAAGTGAAATTTTCTTATTTCGGTTGGAAACGATATATAACTAGTTGGAAAACAAAAACTAAACAGTTTATCAACAAAATTAATCAAGAAAATAGATTAAATTAGTGACAAATCACAATTTTTGACCAAAAAACCCGACTTCCTCATCATTTCTATCAAAACTCCGAGCGAACCGATGTCTTTTTCGCATAAATCTTGTTGAGAAGTTGTTTTCTTTGTCACTAATGTGCACTTGCATCATTTGAATAGCACATTGATTGATTTGAGGCATTTTTGAGCAAATTATCCATAACATATCGCCATTCATTTCAAAATTGCGATGAAAACCGCAAAAATCACCAATTTTCAATCAACAACCTGAAAATTGCATCATTGTCATAGAAAATACATAACTAAACAACTAACCTTCGATTTGAATTGAACTGCGACTACAAAACACTCCAAAAATCGATTTTATAACACTTTTTCGATCGAAACATCGAATTCCATCGAAAAAAATCCATAAATCGCTACCAAAAACCATTTTGTTCGGGCAAACTTGGAAGATAAGTATAATTCGAGTTTTGACAACTTCTGAAAGCAGAAAAACTACAAAATTGCTTCTTTTTTGGGGAAAAAGAGGAAAAAACAAGAAAAAACGGAAAAAAATGAAAAAAATTGGGTCGGCAAAAAAAGCAAACTACGGTATGTAGTTGGAGCGCGTTTCCTTCGCTGAAAAACGAACAGTAATATTGTTCCATAATCGATTAAAGTGAGAAATGATGGAGTTCCTGGTAATTTGCCAAGTTTTTTGAGAAGAGCTGCCTCTTTTTTCAATATTCCCAATTCCAAATTGCAGATTTTCATGCGATTTTCTTCCTCTTCCGAATCTTTTACAGCATAAACATCAGGTGCCAAAGGTCTCGATGTTTGTGTGATACATGCCGTGATTTTATAATTTGTAACACCTTCGATTTCTTCCCCTTCAACATATCTCGATTTGGCAAGGCATTTTCTTGAACCTGTTGGTGTTATGAGACCCCCTTTTTTTCGGCCTGATCCGATTGTTTTGATGTCTTTTCCGCCTGTTGTCGAATTTTTCTCGTCAGTTAAACTTGCTTTCGAGTTTCGAGCAGTTAGCTGAGCATTTGGCTGCAAAATGTTTTATAAAAGTATTCCGATTTCTCAAGAAAACTTTGCCAACTCACCTTATTTTTATTTTTGTTATTATTGGTCTTATTTTTATGATCGTTCTTTTTCATTTTCTACTTTCGACCGACGATATAAAACGAAATAGTTGGGTTCTGCACATTTCTAGCACACGTCAACTTTTTTTCCTCACTTTTTTCTGGGTCACGTTTCGAAACTTGGTAATTTTAATATAATTTTAGATAAAAACGTCACGGAAAATAATTTCAAGAAAAAAAATGTTTAAATTTGATTTCTAGAAAATTCTAAAAATTAGATCAAAACCTCAAACAATGGCCCGATTCAAAGTTTGTCTCATTTTATCCGACCGAAAATCTCTTCCTTATTTTTTTTTTCTGCAACACAACAAAATGTTTCTTATATAAATTGGCTATTTGTCCACTCTCTCACCCTTCAAAAAGTCAAAAAATTTCCATTCTCCGAAAAATTCAATTTTTTGTGCGGTTTTTTCCACACACACACAACACAGAGACAGAACTTTTGTTGTTATTTTTTTTGTTGAGCTAGGAAATGAGAAGAAGAAAAGATGAATATAATTAGTTGTATAATTAGGCGACAAATTGTTTTTCGATGGCTATTCTTTTTTTTTTGTTGTTTTGTTTTGTTCAATTTTTCCCGGTTACTTTTATTGGTGTTGAGGAATATTTGGATTGGGCTGAAATTAATAAAAAAAAACTTATGTTTTGAATTTTTTTTCAAAAAAATTAATTTCCTAAAAAAATCTTGAAATTTCTGCGGTTTGTAAACATGAAAAAATATGTTTCAGAAACATTTTTTTCGAAAAAAAAACCCGCACTTCAGTTTTGAAATTTCGCAATTTTTCTAAATGTGCACAGACTTTTTGAAAAACCTCAAAGTTGATTCGAATCACGAAAAATAATAATAACTTCAGGGCAACATTTCTGAATTGTATTTCTCCGATTTCAGAATTTTTGAACATCTCAATTTTCCCGCAACTTGTTCAAATCCCAATTTCAGACCAGACCTCATTCATCATTTTCGCAACTTGCAAAACATCACCAACAGAAAAATCATTTTCTTTTTTTTTTCTTCCAAAAGTCCCACTGGGCCTGCCCGCCCGCAAAATTGACATTTCTCACTTTATGCAAAAAAAATAAAACATGTTGCCGTAAATTCAATTTTGTTTCAGTTTCAGACATTTAATGTTTTGCCCTTTTCTTATAATATTTTTCATGTAAATCCATAATAACAAGTTGAAATACTTGACAAACCCATAAATTATTCAATTATTCACCAAGAAACTGATTTATTTTATTTATTCAAATTAAATCATTCGTCCTTCCTCCACAAGAATTTTTGCCTGTTAAAAGTCATACATTATCTGCGTCTCTTCATCTCACATTTTATTTCTTTCAATTTCAATTTTTGTTGGTTTCTCATAAGAAACGCGTTGATTAGGCTGACTGGCAAGAAGGGTGGTCCGAAAGAATTTTTCGAGTGAATCAGTTGATTATTGTTGTTGTGAGAAAAGAAGAGGCATGTTTCCGGTCATGTTCTTTTTCTTATTCTTCTTCTTCTTTTTGGTATTACATCTATAGATACATACTTTCTACATTCCGCATTGGTGCATTTTTTATTTTATTTATTTCATTTTGCAAGGAGAGAGAAATGGGATGGAAAATGTGTAGAATATGTGTTCGTACGATGAACTTTTTTGAAAGCTTTTAAATTTTTGATGATGTGGAATTTTCAGTCAGACAATATTTCTATGAACCTTTTCTCGTTTTCACAGTATTATAACTAGTTTGAAAATTTCAAATATTTCTTTGGGAGCTACAAAAATATTTCTTTCTAGCTCACCACTCCCAATTTCTAATATTCAAAAAAATATTTATTTGTCATCAAAACCTGGAAACCCAATATTGGAATTCCAATATATACCTAGATTTTAAAATATCAAATTTCGTTTTGCGCATCCCATGAAACCAATTCTGCAAAAACCACCACTACTACTACTATTTTTTTATGATTCTCTCTCTCTCAAATAATCCCGCAAATAAGAACACATTCTTAATTAACTCTGGTCACAAAAAAAACATCTGTAAGTGGCGTGCATTAGTGATGCATATTTGTGTTTTTGGGTGTAGGAAGGGTGAAAATAGTCAGAATGGGGTGAAATTTGGCAAGAATACGTAAATCAGTCCTAAAAATTATCTAAAATCGAAATATGACTGATTTTGATATTTTGCCACGTGGAAGTTATATGACGTGCATAATGATGAAAATCGCATTTTTCTCAATTTTTGCAAAACCAACTCCAATTTCTTTTTTTGTTCAATTTTTGTTAGTTTTCGAGTTAGACACTATATTTTAGCTCAGTTCAGTTATTTTGGTCCAACAAACCAAGTGTTTTGATAGAAAATGAGATCTATAGTAACCTCCTGAAATGTATACCTTCACTGAAGCATGCCATCGTTTTTGACCATGGCTGAAAGGGTGAAAAATATGTGGTTTGATTGATATTATGGACTCAAATGTTGTCAAACATCATCAAAAACATGTTTTGAAAGTTTGTCCTGACATGGAACTACCAATTCAGAATTATGCTGGGACAAATGAAAAATCTTGATTTTCAACTTTCGGAATAATTCGAAGTTCATGATTGATTTTTCTTATTAAGAGGGTTTTTTAACGGTATTTTTCTGCGAATTCTACTCGATGGACCACTGTGCATCAAAATCAATCCCGATCAACCGATCTATCCGTGAAAAATATCATTTTATTGAATGGTTTTCAACGGTTTTATGGAAATCTCAATATGAACATTTTGTCTGAATATTACTGCGGGCATAATTTTTTTGTTATCATCCCAAATTGGCTCAAATATGTTCAAAAATCGTTTTGAAAGCTTTTTTCATGATTTCCTTGGGTTTTCTATTTAAATTTTTCGAAAAACAGTGTTTTAGTAACGCCTGGTTTTCATTCGACCACGTTAATTGAGCGTTATCGATTGGTAGCATCACCAAATTATGAGATGAGTTGGAAACTGATAATAATCTATGATAACTTTGATTCAGATATATCAAAGGAACATATTCAGGTCATTAAAACCCACTTTCAAGCTTCTCTCAATAAGGTATGCATGAAAATTGAGCAGTTTGTTAGACAGAAATTTTAACATTTTTTACATATCCTCTAATAAATTGGAACAAGTTGATCAATTTTCATATGAAACTTTTCAAATAAGTTTTTGATAATGTTTGACAACATTTGAGTCCATAATATCAATCAAACCACATATTTTTCACCCTTTCAGCCATGGTCAAAAACGATGGCATGCTTCAGTGAAGGTATACATTTCAGGAGGTTACTATAGATCTCATTTTCTATCAAAACACTTGGTTTGTTGGACCAAAATAACTGAACTGAGCTAAAATATAGTGTCTAACTCGAAAACTAACAAAAATTGAACAAAAAAAGAAATTGGAGTTGGTTTTGCAAAAATTGAGAAAAATGCGATTTTCATCATTTTGCACGTCATATAACTTCCACGTGGCAAAATATCAAAATCAGTCATATTTCGATTTTAGATAATTTTTAGGACTGATTTACGTATTCTTGCCAAATTTCACCCCATTCTGACTATTTTCACCCTTCCTACACCCAAAAAACACAAATATGCATCACTAATGCACGCCACTGTAAATGAAACTCTGTTATTTTTCAGTCATTTTTCGCGGTTGTCCGGGTTTTTGCTCTTGGGGATTCTCGACCCGCCCGCCCGCCAAAATAAAACTTTTGCTCTTCTTTTTTCTCCTTCTTCTTCTTTTTTTCGAACGTTTGACATTGCCCAAAACATTTTTTTTCTTGGATGTATATTTTTGCATTTCGTTCCTAGAAATTTTCAATTATATTTCGTATGTGTATGTTTTTTTCGAGATGCAAATATCTAAAAGTGTACTATTTTATGTGTGATTATTTGGATTATTCAAGGAACCGGGTTTTTTCGAGAGATGAAAATTGGGTTTTCGGAAGGATTTGGAAGATTCTTCCGTATTTTTTCACAAATTTTTTTTTGTTGGATTTTTCATACGTTTCCTAGAAACCTTCGTTTTTCCTAAATTAATCTATTTTCTGAATTTTTTTGAAATTCAAAACTTTTCTCTCTTTTTTTTCGTTTCTTTGACATCAAAACTCAATCTGTCCTTTTTTATAGAATCACATTCCAAACTAACAATGTTCTTTCCTTTTTTCTTGAAACATTGAGATGTTTGATTTTTGTGAAAGTTTATAGAATTATTCAGGAAAACCAAAGTTTCAAGAACACTTTTACAAAATCTCTCGGGAATATTTTAGGATCCAATCGTTTTTTTTTGGAATATACAAACACCTTGTTTGTTTTTGTTTTACATAAATGTAGTGTTTGATTTTTGAAGTTTTTTTTTGAGAAATTTCAAACATTTTTTGTTTTTTCAAGTTCCTTTTTTTTTGAAATCCAGGAAAATTTGGAGGCTTCAATTTTGAAATTCATCTGATGACAAATAATTTTTTGTTGTTGAAAATCTTTGGTTTCACTGAAATGTATTTAAAAAATCGAAACTCTGAACTTCATGATTTTTTAGTTTCTAATTAAATTCAATTTTTTTATTATCAAATATTTTTTTCATGTCTCAAAAATAACTGCACTTCGAAGTGAAAGCTTCAGATCTTTTGAAGACACCTCTAAAAATCCACCAAGATCCTGCCTGCCATAAACTCATATTTCAAAAATTGTCACAAACCTCATTAATCTCAAATACTCTAGTCTCTAGTAGTACACAACATCACATCGAGATAAACTTTTTGGCGGCAAAAATCTCTGTCGTTTTATTCCTCTTCCCGAATTTTCCACCGCTCCCAAGAGACACTTGTTTCATTCAAATGGCCATTTATTAACAACAACAAAAAAAACGAAAACAACGAAACTGAAACATTTTCGTTTTGAAACATTATCTGACTTGTCTTGACTTAATTCTGACTCAATCTTTTTTCAAATCCTAATCTCTAGAATATCGTCATTTTATTTCTCGGAAAACCCTGAAGCCAAAGCCATAGTCTTTCAGAAAAATTAAACCAAAATTCAATTTCTCCGCCTCGCGTTCACTTTTGCACTTTCAACGAACCGGAAAAACTGAAACTCGATTAAAATGTGCCCCCCAATTTTTTCCACAACATTTTCTCACGTTTTTGTGGCGTCGCATATCAAAACAAGATTAAAAATTCTTTTGACCATGTTTATTTTTTTTCAAGCTCTACTGGGTTTCTTCATTTTCATTTTCGTTTTCAGAATGAGAAAAAAGAGAAAGGAATAAAAAATAATGCCCAAAAAATAATAATGTAATCCATCATTTCTGAAAATTTCTATTTTCGAATAAAAAAACACATAATTAGTCTAATTTTTCTGGGTTCTTATGGATTTTTGCATGTGTGGACATTTACTTTTTTCTCTCAAAATATCTTCCAGAAAATCAGAATCACTTTATTTTTATTTAAGAGGATTCTCGGCGACGAAAAAAAAAATCTATTTATGCAAAAATGGATTTCTTTTCCAGTTATCTTTTCGCACATCTTTTTTTCCAGCAAGTACTTTTCCGGTTCGCCGAGTTTTCCGGGATTTTTTGAATTTCCTTTTTTTTGAGAGCAAAAGTCTGAAATTCACGGCTAGCGTCTAATTATGTTGAAACAATAATTGCCCACCATTTTTCTTTTTTCACCTTGCTTCTTCTTTTTTTCCCCAAACAAAAAGGGCCCCTAATTATTACAAGTGTAGTTTCGTGATTTCCTCGAATTTCTCTTCTCAAAATATATTTTATACCTTCCTGAAAACGTCTGAACAATTTTCTTCAAAAAACAAAATTTTCGAGCAACAAGGGAAAAAAGAGTTTAGCTCAAAGTCAACTTTCGAAATAAAAAAAAATGAGATGGGGCGAATATTCTAATTGTGAATATTAATTATTCATGATATTTCCGATTTTGTGCTCTCCCCTCTTTTTCACTCGTTTTATTTTTTGAGCCACATTTTTTGTTCGACTGACCAACTTGTTGTACACAAAAATAAAGCATTTTGCAGATTATTATGCATCGAAAAAATCTGTAATCCAATTTTTTTGGAAAAAATTGAGAAAAAAATGAAAGCGACGTGTCGACCACGTTTTGCTGACACCGGTGGAACCTGGATTTTATTTTTGGTCATTTCGAATTTTTTGGTGATATCTGGAAGAGCCATTATTTTGAGTGGATCACCAACTTCTTACGCACGGTGAGTTATGGGTTACTGTAAGTCATGATGAAATTAGAGAAGTGGTTAAAATATGAGCTTGTTATATAGGCTAGGTTCGAGAATTGTGACTGTATTGGAGATCTCGAAAAATCACATGAGAGTTTAAAGTTCAGAAAACTAATGGAACTAGCTAAAATAAATATAAATTTATTCCCGAAAATAATTATTTTGCACTACGAATCATCAAAGCTCAAACAACACACAAATTTCTTCTTCACGATGAATCAGACTACAATTTTCGATAAATTTGAGTTAGAACTACTTTTCCTAAAAACTGTTACAATTATCTGAAAACTTGGAAAAGGTTCCTGAGGTCCAGGTTCAAATCAGAAATTCCAATCCCATTCACAATTTTGCTATTTTCTAGTTATCCGAAATGGGCACACGCGTTCGAAAATTCACTATCAATGGAAATCAAAACTCGTCAATCTGACGGACTTCTTCTGTATTCTGATGACGGAGGAGTTCATGGCAATTTTTATTCATTATCAATAGTTGACGGACATCTACAGCTTGATTTTAGAATCGGTGATAGTTCGAATGATTTTGGACAACGACGAGCTATCAACACAATTCGAGTCGCAGAAGTATGTTTTTTTTTTTCATATTTCTATTTTTCTCTATTTTTTAAAATAAAAATAAGACACTCAATCTTCGAATTTCTCAAATATTTTATACTTTAACTATGTTTGAGGAACAGCGAATTCCCAAGAGACTATTTTTTCAGTTCGTTTTTTTTTCAACGAAACATTTGACCGACCTCTTTTTTATGGGTTAGGGAATCAACAATTGATGTTTCTGTTTCTGAAATTTTTGATGAATAGGAATTTCAAAGATCTCAATGAAAAATATCAAAAAAAGAATAATTCAGGTTCGAATTGATGACGATAAATGGCATACGTTGACAATTTTTCAATCTTGGGAAAATGTTAAACTAGAACTTGATTTCACTTTGGTTTTCAAAATCCTGAATCAGCGAAGTTTCATATTCGGAAATGTTCTCAAAAGTTCGGATGTTTATATTGGCGGACTTCCACCAAATATGCACATGTTACCAATTATGAGTTCACCATTACGAAGATATGCAAGACATCTTGCGGTTAACGTTCGAAATCTCATGTATCGACAATATCCTCAAGGTTAGTTCTAAATAGATAAAAAGTGTAAGTTTTCGAATCGACTGTTTCAGCAAAAATCGACATAATTAAAGAGAGTAAGTGTGTTGAAAATGTGTACCCTTAGAATGTAAACTCATCAATTCACAGATATATAACCAAGCGTGGAATTCAGCACCTCACAGATTGATTTTTTTTTCAAAAACCAGGAATAATGAAAAAAAATCAAATTTTGTAGGAGTAACATCACCGCAATTATTGGAAGCCGTAGGAGCAAGGACAAATGAAGATGATCATTGCCGAACAAGAACAATGAGTTCAAGAGAGGTTTTCAGTTGTCAGAATGATGGAATTTGTTATTCGACAAATGAAGGAGCTCAATGTGATTGCTCTTTGAGTGATCACGACGGGAAAAATTGTGAAAATGGTGGGTTTTTGAAAATTGAAAATTTGAAAAATAAAAAAACCATTTATTTTTTACTACCGTATTTTAAAGACACACAACACAATCCAGTTGTGTCTTGTAACGAAATAATGCGTGGCACTTTGTGTACCGCAGATTATTGATTTTTTTTTCGATTTTTCTCCAAGAAAAACGTGTTTTTGCAGAGAAATCAGATGGTGAACTTACGTTTGGTGGTGATGAATGGGTTGGTTATGATGTTTCCACAAACACATCTGCTGCTATTTTTGCACTTCGCGAAAATATCACTCTATCTTTCAAAACAGTTCATGGAACTTCAATGCTATTCTTCGCTGGAGATGAGAAAAGTTTTATTCATTTGATGATTCAAGATGGTGCACTTATCGCAACTTCAAAATTCGAAGGATCTGATGCTCGATTGATTCGAATGTTCAACGCTTTTCCATCGCAAAGATATGATGATGATTCGTGGCATTATGTGGTTCTTGAAAGATCTCTTCATATGGTAAGATTATCTATCTACTTTTGAAACTGAATAATGAACGATCACGTTTTAAATTCATTATATCTCAAATAAAAGAAAAATTCTCAAAAAAGGGTTTTGTAGCATTCGGAAGAAATGATGGCTATTCATGTAAGTTCAGTGTGATTCCTATGAAAATTACAGTAAACTCATTCAATATCTATTTTTCGGGCGGGTTTGGTTCGATTTCATTTTTTGACAGCACGGTTTTGCAGTTTTTCGCTGACAATGGTTATCTCCAGCTTTCCCTTTTTCTTCAATTTTAGTTCAATTTTCCTCCTTCTCAAATCTGATTTCAGTTCAAATATCCCATTAGCATGTTCTTGGATGATTTTAGTTTAGTGAATAATAAATATATTTTTCAGATGACATTAATTGTTGATGGAAAACGAGATGAAATTCGACAATATGCTCCTGAAGTTGAGTGGATCACAAATACTTTTGCATATCTTGGATCGATTCCGAAATCAAATCCAATGAAAGATGTTAATAGAGTTTCGTTTAGAGGATGTATGAAGAAGGTAGAAAACTTTTTTTGAAGATGACACGTCTAGAAATTTTTAAATTCATAGGTTCGCTATGATATTGATGCTGTTCGAATTCTTTTTGTCAATTTGGCTGATCAAAGTTATGGAGGAAGTGTTATCAAAACAGGAGGCGATATTTCATATTCATGCCAGAATCCTGCACACAAATCAGATGTTTTAAGTTTCACTGGAGGATCTGCTTATCTCGAACTCCCGAAATGGAATAGTCTTTCAAGTGGATCTCTTGGTATGTCTTTTTAAAATTATAACTTTTCCAATATATTCCAAAAAATGTTGCAGCTTTCAACTTCCGATCCACATCATCTGATGGGTTGCTTTTTTATCATGGTGTGATGCAACACAATGCCACTGATTTTCTAGCTTTCGAACTAATTGATAGTCATCTTTTTATGATAATTAATCTTGGATCTGGTGTTGTTCGATTACAAACAACTGCAAATAAAATAAGCAATGGTGAATGGCATCATGTTCAATTAGATAGAATGTCTCGAACTGGTTCAGTTGTTGTTGATGCCATCAAAATCGACTTCAATACTCCAGGAGTGTCTTCTAATTTGATTATTGATGATCCGATTTATATTGGAAATGTTCCAAATAACTCAATAATATATCCATCTTCAATTTGGTCGATAGCATTACAAAAAGGATTTGTTGGATGTATCAAGAATATTCGAATAAATGGAGTTTCTGCGAAAATTGCGCAGAATTTTGAGAATAGTTCGAGAAATATGAGTGGAATTGAATTGGGATGTGCAATATCGAATGATTTAGATGTTTGTGATCCAAATCCATGTCAAAATTATGCGAAATGTTTGAAAAGGTTGAATGGATTTGAATGTGATTGTTCGAATACAATGTTTGAAGGAAGAAGATGTGAACAAGAAGTTCAAAGTGTTGAAATGCTTGGAGCAAATGATGATGTCCACGTATTGGCACACACTAAATATTCTCAAGTTGAACATATCATTATTAGATTTAGAGTTAGTTCTTCTTTCAATAGGAAGCTAAAAAAAAACATCCAATTTTTTCAGACTTCAAATTCACGCGGTGTACTTCTGGATACTGGCGTAAATGGAATGAAAGATCGTATCACTGTATTTCTCAATGATAGTTTGCTCAATTTATTCATTCAAGACACGGGTTCAAATAACACATTTTCTTGGGGCAAATCACTTTCCGATAATCATTGGCATGAGTTGCAAATCAGAAGACTTGGTCAAAAATTATTGTTATATCTGGACGGGTTCTGGGGGCATAGCAGTGAGTTTACAGCTTTAAAAAAATATAATTTAAAAAAATCAATCGAATCATTATAGTTTACCTCAAAAAGGAGCTGACAATTGCAATAGATGAATTAGGAATCGGCCATTCTGTACATCCATCTGCACCAAATCCACGTGATGAAAATTTCGCTGGACACTTTGCAAAATTCATATTCAATGGCGAAGATTATTTGAAAAACAAGATTCGGACTGGAAAATCAAGTTTAAGAGAAAATCAAAAAGGACAGCGAAACATCAAAACTTCAAAATCGTCATCGATCTCATTCTCAAATTCAAGTGGTTTTGTATCGTTTTCAAGTGAAAAGATTGCACAATTCACTTCGACTGGTAGTTTTAGAATTCAATTCAAATTCCAAACTTTGATGCGATCCTCGATGTTGATGTATTCAGTTCCGAAACATGATTATGATCAGAGTTATAAGATTCAAACTTATGATGGAAGGTAAGTAATTTAAAAATTCGTATTATGTTTGCAGAAAACTCGTTGTCAAATCAAATGTTTTTTTCAGACTGAAGTATACCTACCGAGTTGCTGGCCAAGAAATCCACGTGTTATCTCCAAAACTACCGTACCATCAACATTTGAGTGATATGCGTTGGCACAATGTTTTGATTTACAAAGACGAGAAAAATCCAGAACATATAATTTTGGTTGATAATACAACAATGTCCCTTGATGTTTCAAAATTCAAGAAAACAATTCCAAGAATCTCGGGAAAATTGTATATTGGAAGTAATCCACTTGGTTTGTCTCGACCTTCGAATAGTTTTCGTGGATGTATTTCATCGCTTCGAATTAATGAAAATTCAATTGATATTTTTGAAGAAGCTGATAATAAATTGAATGTTATTCGAGGATGTAGTGGTAAGTTGATTTGAAAATTAGAAAGTTGAATTAGAATTCAGAACATCGACCTAGACATTCACCGGAGAATCATGGTAAAAATGAACTTCTACGCTTTTATTTTTCATTTTTTATTTTTAAACTTTTGGAATGATTTTCTCAAATGTTTTTCTGCCAATATAAAAATCTTCATTTTTCAGGACCTGTCTCGAGATGTGATCCTGGAGCGTGTGCGAATTCCGGAAGATGTATCCAACTTTGGTCTTCTATTAGATGTGATTGTAGTCTAACAGCTCATTCTGGAGATAGGTGTCAAAATCCATCAACATCGGTGAGATTTGATGGAAATCCGGCGATGATTTTCTATGAATATTTGCCAAGTGAAAGACCAACTACTTCCAAAGATTATTTTGTTTTTTCTTTTTCAACAACTCAACCAAATGGTGTTCTAATATCGATTGAATGTGCAGCTGATCAAGATTATTTTACAATATTTTTGAATAAAGGATATTTGAATGCATATTATAATTTGGGAAATCGAGATCATCGTGTCAATTATTATACAAAAACTTTGAATGATGGTTATGCGCATGTTGTGAAAATATCGAGAAATGAGGCAAATATGACACTTCAGATTGATAATTTACCAGTTATGAGATATCGACCAAAAAGTGAGTTAGAATTTTGAAGTCCGATTGAAATCATATCGAAAGTCTGAAAATAATTGTTGTTTTCAGAGGCCACTGATTTGTTGTTGTTAAATATGCAAACTCGAATATCAATTGGAGCTGCTTTCAATACTCGACATTTAGAAGGAACATCTATGAAGAAATTGAGAAGACTTCGAAGAAGAAGATCAAATGAGATTTATGATTCTTATCAAGGAGAAGTTTCTGGAGTTAATGTAAATGGATTAATGATTTTGGATTTGTTAGAAAGCAGTAAGTTTGGGGAAAAATCTGAAAGCTATCATTAAAAATTTTCGAACTCAACCTATAATTTGCTCCCCCTCTCTTTCCCGTTTTTGCCGAATCGCATAATTGAAAATTTACATATTTACTTACTTCTCCCTAATTTCTTCTTCTTCTTCCAAAACTAAAAAAGAATTTGAGAGATCTCGGCGAATTCTGTTTTTCCCAAAATTCATCGAAAACAAAATCAAAAATTCAGTATTATTGTCTCACAGATTTTTGAATTTTTCCTATTTCTTCTTCTTTTCTGCTACATTCGAAAATTGCCTAAATTTATTCGAAGAATGTAAAAAAAAGAAAAAAAAAATGAAAAATTGTTTTTTTTCCGCGTCATTTCTAATCCTTCTGCCGTTCCTTGCTCCATTTTTTTCCTCGTCCGTCCATGATTTTTTTTAGTTTGGATTAATTTTAGTGGCTCCTATTTTTACGTTCTTTCCCAAAAGTTCTTCTTTTTCTTTACTTTTTCTTCACCAAGCCAACACCTTGTTTAAAAATTAATGAGTCAAAGAGAAAAGAGCTCCCAATCCACTCCACTTCTTTTCTCTTTTTTCACTTTTCACTTTTCACATAAACGATCCTTCTTTATGGAAAAAAAAAGAAAAGAACGAGTCGTTTTTGTGTGGATTATTTATTTATGTTTGAGGTGATCGAGAATATTTTTTGCTTCTTTTGTAAAGTGCAGCTGAAGTTTTCTTTTCAAAAAACTTTTTCACTGTTTCGGAAATTATATTTTTCTGAAAGAAGATTCTGGGGAGTTTTGATTCGGACCATGAATAAGTTTCAAAATCTGATCCTTTTCCGGCAATTTTCTACAAATACATTTACTGAAAATGTTTTTCTTACAAACTTAGTTGGTCCGATATATTTTGATGACCTAGTTCAGTCATTCAAACAATCGGATGTTTCACATGTTCCCTCACAAGTCAGGCCTAATTCACAACCTCCCAACCAAAAATTTGCACATTTTGAGCTCTAGTGTAACAAGTTACATAGAAGGTTTTAAATTATTCATTGAAAATTCAAAAATCATTCACTCCTTTTTCTCTTCTATTTTCACCTACCTGACAGGATTGCATATTCATAATCCATTTTTGATGTATTTAGCCTCCACTATTTTATTTTTATTTTTAGTTCTAATCTTGCAAATTTCCGGATTTTGTACCACTTCCGAAAAAGCACCGATTTCCTTGTCATCTTCTTCATCACCCTACCAAACCACAAAAAAAACGAAAAGGGTCAAATTCCCATCCGATTTCAAATTGCCATTATTTTATTTCGAAGATTGGTAGAAGAAAAGGCAGAAAAACGAGAAAAAACGGAATAGAATCGAATTTCATTTTATTTCATCCCCCTGTTTTTTTTTTTCAGCAGCCTTTTTTATCTTCCTTTGTAGTATTCCTACGTTTTTACTATTTCTGGATTTTCTCACACACTCATTTTTTTTTCGGTTATACGAAAAAAGTGCAAAGAGACAAAATAAGAAAACAAAAATAATAGAATCAATTAGTTTTGAAGAGAGAAATACGAAAAATAAGAGAGTTGCTATTTTTAGGAGGATTTTTTATAGTTTCTCGATAGAGTTCGAAATAAGTTTGTTTTCTGGGAAAATAAGTTATGACGTGGGTAGACTTTTTGTAAGCTTGGTTACTTGACATTGAAGATCTTAAGGTGCCGGCCTTATCAAAAGTGGATCTCTAGACGGATGGCCTAGTAGACGATTGGGCTACTAGGCCTTCTAGGTCTTGGACAGTCCCGCGCTGTCCCGGGGGCGGAGTCTGATGCAAGTGCCTCACGCGATTTCAGCAAGCCTGCCGCATACTAAAAATTTATGGGTGGTCTCTGCTCACTTTTTTCTTGTTTCCTCTAAAGTATCACATGTTGAATTTAGTTAAAACATGTAGATGTCAACAAAAAATCTTGACTTCTTCTCTTTTTTCGCGTCACTACCGGAAGAAGAACCTTTTATGAATAAATTAAAGAAAAAGATGAAGAAGAAGAAGAAGTCTAATCTTTTATGGACATTAAATATTTCCTCCCCCTCCATCCATCCAAGCCTATAGGCTTCTTTTTTATTTTCACACACTCTGCCTCTACTTTTTTTCATATATTTTATCCATTTCTTCTAACACACACACACACTTGCTTTAAGGTACATTTATGTTAGATTGAATAGTCTCTGCGTCTCTTGATTTTTCATTTTTCATATTTTTTTTGTGTTGTCTATAAGTAGTAGTAGTAGTAGTTTTTGCAAATGCTTTTTTTTCTCTGAATATCCTGACCTCCCTCCATTTCTTTCTTCTTTTTTTTGCTTCCCTTTAGAAGAGCTCTCGGCCATATAAAAAAGAGAAGAAGAAGAAAGGAAGAAGGAAAAAATGGATTGAAAAAATACTCAAACACCTCCTAGTTTTTTTTTGTGTCAAAAAGAAAGTTTTTGTTTTCGCACTTTTTTCTTATCACTAGAACAAATTGACAATTTTTATCAGCCGAATCGCCTGCTTCCGTGGCGCAATAGGCAGCGCGTTCGGCTGTTAACCGAAAGGTTGGTGGTTCGAGCCCACCCGGGAGCGAAACTTTTTTCCTTTTTTGAATCCAAAACTAGATTTTTTCTCCGAGAAAACAGAAAGAAGTGGGAGTTGAGTTTTCCCAGATTTTTTGTATTCCATCAAAGTGCGAAAGACCTTAATAATTTATTGGTGTGAACCTTTTTAGGTTCAGACAAATCACTATCTGACGAATTTCTTTTCTCTCTGCAAAATCCACTTTTTTTCCAAAAAAAAATCTAACCTACCTTCACTCAAAAAAAACACATCAAATTTATATGTGCCAAGAAACGGAGGCACTTGAGAGTTATAGCCCTCCCCGTCCTAAAAAAGTACATTCAATTTGTTTCATGTACTTGAACCAATAGGATTTTTACGAACTTCTCTTTTTTTTTGAGGAACATGAATATTTATTTTTTGGGAGATGTCAGTTTCAGAAATTACGAAAATTCGTCTGAAAAAAAAAACAAATCTCTGATCAACTGAACTTTTTTCTTCTTTTAAATATTTAGATTTAACAAAATTAAAATAATAAATCTTATTATTTTCCAGATTCAAATCGTGTTCATAGTATTGGAAGTCCAAAAACCACAGCAGTTAGTGAAAGTAGTTCGAGTCGAGAAGAAGACGAAGAATTTGCTGAAATTATGATGACCATGGATGAGGTTGGTTTTTTTTGTTTCTGGGTTAGAGTTTTGGGTTTAGAGATTATATTTTTCGAAATGTCTAAAAACTAACGTTTTTTTTTCGAAGTTCAAAGCAGTCATGTGGAATTTTTTGTTCAGTTTGGTCGGTGACTAAAAAATAATGTTTTTGAGAATATTTTTCGCGGAGTTGTAAAGTGGTGTTTTTTGTGGTCAACCGAACGTCATTAGGTTATTTTTAGGTTGGGGAGAATTTTGGAAAAAATAATTTTATAGAGTGGTGGTATTTTAGAAGGAGGTGATAGATCTTGTGAAATTACCCGCAATTTCAGAGTGGAGAAATCTAAATTTAGACTTTGAGATGTTTTTTTCTAGATAAAAAAAATGAATTTCGTCTTGGTATCAGGAAAATTCATCTCTACTAGAAATAATCTGAAAAGTTTGAAAAATACAAGTTCATTAGTGGGAGATTTTTGATACTTTGTAGAATTCTGAAAAATTCCTAGAAAAATCGAGAAAAAGTGCCAATTTCATAAAAATCTCTCATTTTGAAACATGTTCAATAATTATATTTTCATTCTATAATAATTTAATTTCATTTTCAAACAAATAATGTATTCCCTCATGCCATCCCATTTTCAACACACATTTTCATTTTGTGCCCAAAAATGTGTCAGTTGAATGTAATAAGTAATAGTCAGTCAGACACTTTACATACATATTTTCGGCTATTTTGTTGTTGTGTCCAAATTGCATTTTCTTTTGTCCTCCTGAAAAAGAAGAAAAAGAAATATCTACTTTTCGATAAAAACATACATTTCTTGAAACATTTTCTGCCAGACAATTCACAAGTTTTTTGTCTTGTTTTCAAGTTTTCGAAAAAAAAGAGGAATTTGTTTGTCCTTCTAGAGAACTAAAAGAAGAATAGAATATTTGAATATTTTCGCGTTTTTCTTAGATTTGGTTAGTTATATATTTTTTCGATGTTTTTTGGCTATAGAATTGTTTTCTTCTCACTCAGTTTTTTGCCTTATTTTCAGCAGAACCAGGCCGGAAAAAATATAAATAAGTAAACCAAATTAATTTCCATTCCATTCCATTCTTGAAGAAGAAACGGAAAATAATTAGAACGGAATTCTTTTTTTTCTCCCAGCGGCATTTTTTCAAGTATCTTGAGCTATTTTTTGAGCTCTTTTTTCGAAAAAATGTGTTGAAATGTGTTCGTTCCCCAAGAGACAAATTTGAAATTCCTATTGACAAGTTGTCTGAAATTCCCGTCTTCTTCTTTTTTTTTTGTAAATATGTTTTCTTATTCTATTTTTTCTCGGAAGAATAGAAAAGCTGTCAATTATTCATTGTGTTATGAGAGAAAATCTGAAAATCTTAAAAAAAATCTGAAAATATTTTCAGAATTCCAACGAGGCTTTGATTGAATCATTGGCACCGAGTTGTTTATCAATCGAAGAACAACAAAGTTGTTATATTGAAACGGACGATAGTCAAGGTTAGTTGTTTTGTTTACGGGGAGTTTTGATTTTGGGTAGGTCACAAAGGGTCCCAAAATGTTGAAACCTCTTTCACTAACCCTGATTCCATAGTCTCTTCTGAAAACTACAGGGATCCTCAAAATTTGGAAATGTGGTTGCGTGGTTGTTTAGGTTTTTGGTGTTGGTAATTATCATAATATCAGTAGTCAATGTTTCTTGAAATTGAAAACATAACTCTGAAACTCATTAGGGTTTTGAATTTTTGAACTGGCCGCATTTTTTCTTAAAATGTTATGTGTTTTTGAATTTTCAGAAATAGTTTTACTTTCAGATTTCTGGGCGAAAATTGCTCCGGCAAATTGTTCCAGATTTTTGCACAAAACATTTGAATAAATGCAGATTGAAATCTGATTTTCAGAATATTTCCGAAAATTAGACCCAGTTCAAAAAGACCCCCGAAATATTTTTGCAAAAAATCTGAATCTTTGTTCAAAAAATTCGGTCTGATGGTGACATATTTTGGCACCAAAATATGTTCAAAATTTTGCATGTTTACGTTTTTCTTTTCAAAAAATTCGAAGCTTGACAATTAGATACTCTAGACACCGCTACTTGAGAACTATGCCTTATAGACACAAATCCTGGACATTAGAAATTTCTAGGCGCAACTACTTTACAACTAATATTTCTAGACTCGGCTAATTTTGTTCTCTTCCTATTCATGAAACCTTACTTTGGTTCCCAAAAATATTAGGTCTTCGTTGTTTTCCAACCTCGATTTTTCACCGAAACCTTTCTTTTTTTTCACACCACCTGGTGTATTTTTTACCCTTGAATTATATTAGTTCCTGAATCTAGTCACATCAATTTCATCAAAACACGAAAGAATTGAATCCCAAGAAGAAGCCCTTTTATAAATATTAGAGAGACCAGGTGAAATTACGCGTACACGCATTTCTCTGCGTCTCTCAATTCTTCGTTTTCTCTAACCGGATCGGATTTTTGCGAAACAAGGTCTATTATTTTTTATAATGTCCGTTAAAAGTGTGAAATTCTAGATACTTTTATTTTTTATGTATATTTTTGGATGGAATTGAATCTGAAAATGAAAATGCACGCCATTTTGAAATTTGATCTACTCACTTTTTCACGCCTATTTAAAGGCTCCCTTTTTCATAAAACTGACTGAAAATTAATATTTTTGGCTTTTGAGAATCGTAAAAATTTTATTTCTCAATTCTGGGCAACTTTTTTTCCCTTGGAAACGAAGAAAAATATTTGTCTTGCTTTTTATTATTAATTTTTTCTTGTTTTTTGGGAAAAATCTGTTAATCTTCTTATTATTTTTCTTGTGTGGTCAGCTAGATTTTTGGCAATCTGAAAACTGTATAAAGTAGTCCAAAAAGGAATTAGTTTATAATATTTTCGTATAAGTCTTCTTCTTTTTCTTTTTTTTTTCCACGTTGAAAATCTTCGCCGACAAAAAGGATAATCTCCTTTTTTTCAACATTTTGAAATGTACTTTTTTCCTGGCGCCTTGCCTTATAAATCTAGATAACTGAAACATATGTCGATTTTCTCAATTTTTCTCCAAAAATTTTGTGCATAAATTAAAATAACTGGAGTGAGTCGAGAAAAATGAAAAACAACCTCATTTTTCGATTCGAAATTTCTTTTCATGATTTTTTGTTTTTCTTCTGAATTTTTGTTTTTTTTTTCTGAATTTAAAAGAACAAAAACCGTCTACACCGGAAGTCTTTAAATTTGAAATTCCAAATTCTAAATCATCGAAAAAAGTTTCGAAAAATGCTCATTTGAATAAATATTATTGCATAATTTGCACTTCCCATCCTAGATATTTCTTCATTTTTTCGTTGCTCTTCTCTTTCTTTTTTTTGCTCCGCAGAAAAATTCACGAAAAAATTTGCTCCCGAAGAATATAAAAAGGGTGGTTGGTGTATCGCACCCTTGGGGATTTTTTGATGGCGCTCAAACTTTTTTTTGTTGGCTATCTGCTGCGTTTGGCGTTTTTTGTGGTTGGCTGAGAATTCACTCTTTTTTGGGTGTTAAAAATCTTGACTATAGAGGTCCTTTTGAAAAATCATCTCATGTCAGATAATTTTGGAACTTTTTTCTCATTTTGCGAGGTCTTTCAAAAACAGTAACAAAATTTTTCAATTGGATTTTATTTTTAGGATTCCATAGATTTTTCAGGCCAATTTCTAGACTTCAGAACCTTGGGTTATCTTGGAAAATTTTTTAATTTTCACTAATGGCCTTGATGGCCCTCTATAGATTTTGGGACCAGCAAAAAATTAGCCCGAATTAATTTTTCTCATCCACACAACATCCATATTTTCACGCACCCCCAATAATTTTATCGAGTAAATTGGGACCATCATTTTTCTGTTCTTATTTCTAGGATACTCTCAATTTTAGTCTTCTCTCACTAGATTTTATACCTTCTTTGCTTGTTTTTTGTTGCAATTTCATCCAATTAAAAATTAGTTGGTGTTTTCCGTTTCGACTGGATGTTGGTTGGAAAATCAAATTATCGCTCCTAGGATTTTTTGCCACGCATGCGCATCGTATATTTTTCCTTCTTCTCGATTCCGGCTGAAAAAAATGCGAATAACTTTTGTTTTTAATTAAGCAACCTGTTTGACATGTTTCTGGACATGTTTTTCATCCGAAAAAAGTTCCGCTAATTTTCTGCACTTCCAACTTTTTCGCTTGCAGACCAAATAAAAATCGTCACTTTTTTGCGATTATTTTTTCCGTTTCAAGAAAAAAAAACTTTTTTTTGCCTTTCTTCTTTCTGACCACCTTTTTTATTGTTGTGCCGAAAAAAAATGGAAGAAGAAGAAGCAAATAATAAAAGTTTTGTTGCCCCAACTTTTTTTCTTCATATTTTTCTATTTCTAGATCTGTTCTGTTCTGGATGCAAGATCTGACTAATTTCCGTTCGAATTTCCGTTATCAGAGAAAAAATGAACACAAATTGTAACGAAAAAAAAATAAATACGAATTGTAATTCTGACTGGCTGAGATCCGGCGAACCGCAAAATAATTCATTTATTTATTTTTTATTTACTTCATCTTGTTCCAGAGAAAAATCAAAAATATTTCTCGTTTTTTTCCGAAGAAATATAGCTGGGTAGAAAAAGTTGAGCTCATGAATATTTTAAAATTCATCTTTCTTTTTTTTCACCCTTGCTTTTGAAACAAGTAGAAAAAAAGTTCTTTTTCCGTTTTTTTCCTCAAAAAAAAGTGTCATATTGCCAATTATCATGCTTCTTTCTATTCCTACTTCTTCCTTTTATTTTATATTATTTCAACTCGTTTATTTGCCAATTTTCTAAATAATTTATAAACCTAAAGTATCCGCCCTCACCTGAAAAAAGCTATGAAACCAACAACAACCACACCACAACCATCACTTTTGTGCCTAATGCATCCAGAGGATAAAATCTGCCAACAGCAGAATTTTAATTTCCAACCTGTATTTGCGTCGAACTATAAAGAACCCGTTCGAAAATCGCCCTTAGCTTCTTCTTCTTCTTCTGAATCTGAACCGGCTCTTGAAATTGAAGAGATTGATGATTCTGATGAGGATTTAGACGAAGATGAAGGTGGAGATGAAGAGGTTGAGAATCAGAAAAATGGAAGAAGTACTGGTAATATTTTGGGGGAACGTTTATTGAATATTGACTATGAGTTGTGACGTGGGAAAATTCTAGAGATCGTGATTTTCGATTTTTGAAGAGAATTTGTAATATCGGTATTTATCCCATTACCCGAATACCAAAAAATAAGTTCAAGAAATCATTCGTTCTTTCTCCACTTCACTTAACTTCATTTTTTTTCAGGTTTCTTCTCGCCGGTTTTACCAACTGCAACCGAACCAGTCACAACTACAACTTTTCTCAAAACCACTACAAGTGAGTTCTTTTTCTCCTCCCGATTTTAAATTCCAGATTTTTCTGAAAACTAACAGCATAACTTCACACACACAGTACACACATGTTTTTCCTCGAAACCTCTTTCTTTTCGCAAAAAAACTAACTTCTATTCATTTTTTTAATCTATAGCATCTACTACCACAACTACAGTATCTACTTCTCCTCCTTCTACATCCACAATCATAACGAGCACCAAAAAAATGAGAACAACACCATCAACAGTACCTGTTTTTGAATTGTCTCTAATCACAGATGAGCCAAATCCACAAGAAGGCTCAGCTGATGATTTATTTGGTGAACCAGAACCAATTGGTTCTACAACAACTAAAAAAGTTGCGACAACTCTGAAAAAAGTGACAGTTTTGCCTAGACCGTATTCTAGTATTCAAGAAGCGGCTGAGAAAAATCCAGATTATCTTGGATCGAGTATTTGGAGTCAGGCGGAAGAATTACCTGAACCACAAGTAACTGGGCCAGCTTGGAGAACTAATAAAACTGGAAGAACAACAGTTGCGATGAAAACAACGACAACAACCACGTCGACAACTTCGAAACCGACTACTTTTTATGGTGAGATTTCGAAAGATGGAATGTGGAATGACTGACTGGATTTTTGATTTGATTTCGCTTTTTCTCACCTTTTTTGCAGTGTGTTTTCTTGTTGTTCGTTTCATTGAAAATGTGTGTAGAATTCATTTGGCGGAGAATTCAGAGCTTGGAAAATTTATTTTTTAGAAGAACTCTGATATGGAATTTGAAAAAATCGATCTCTAGAGAAATACAGAATTTGTCAGAATTTTTTTTGATGTGGCTAATAATTCTAGAAATTTTCAAATCTAATTTCTAAAATAAAATATAATCCGAAATCTGTAATCGTTATTGCAAACTTGCATTAAGAATTTAAAAAAAAACTTTAAAAAAAAAACCACTAAAAAATATTTCTTTAAACTTTTTCCCCAGTCATCGAAAAGTTCTCCGCCAAAATCACCTTTCACTCATCAACACACACATTTTTTTACCAAGCAATCTTTGTTTCAAAGCTTTTGTGAATGCTCTTCACTCTTTCTCTGTGTCTCCCATTTTTCTTTCTCTCTCTCCTAAAAAGTCCCTTTTTTGTTAACAACTCGTTTAGAAATCTCGAAGAAAGGTAAAAAGGCTTCTTCCGGTTTCTTTTCTTTTTTTGCTGCGCCACACAAAAACCTCGATTTTTCATTGTTCGAAGCGAAGAAAAATTGGCTTGTTGTTTTTTTGCGCCCATTTTTTTCACCTGGATTAGAAATGAGAGAGGATATACGATTTTCGACTAATCCCACTCTCAAAATGAAAAATTTTGCCATTGATTAGCTTTTTTGCGCAGATTTTTTGGCTTTTGAAAAAAAATCTAATTTATCACCTCAAAAAAACAACAAAAGCATGTTGAAAATTTGTCACCTTGACAACCCTGGCGCGAAAAAGTGCGTGAGAGCCCGCCCAAGAAGCATGATCATTTTCAGACTCACTATTTTTTTCCGAGCTTGACTTGTCATCTTATTTTTCTCTATCTCGCTCTCAAATGAAAAATGTATATGTTTTCCGTGTTCTGATGTAAAAGATGCGACTTTTTCTCGAGAATATATAGTTTTTCTGGAATTTTTCACGCAACTCACAAAATGTCGTTGCCCGAAATTTTTTCAACAGCCAAAAATACAGAAAAAATCCTTCAAGTCTTCTTCCCTTGTGAACTCTTTAGTTTTAGTTGCTCAACCCTAATTTTGCTCACTTTTTCCTTTTTTTTTTTGCATGTCGCCGCTGCCGCCAACACTAATCATCGAAGTGCATTTCTTCTATTTTTTTCAGATTCTTCTTTTTTTTCCTTCCCCTACTTTTCTACGTTTTTTTTTGCATTTTTTGCACCTAATTCAATTAGTCGCCTTTTTCCTTTCCATTGAGTTCTTCTGTTTTTTTCCCTCCATTTTTTCACCTACCGTACTTGACTGATGTGTGTGGATTTTTGTTGTTGGTTCGAACATTTTTTATTTTTTCCAATTTTCCCACCTTTAGTTTTTTTTCGAACCTTTAGAAGCTTTTGTGTGAAGCATTTTCAATATTGTTAAGTATTCACGAAAATATATTTTCAAAAAAAATCTAAAGAAATCCTAAATTTAAATTTTCTCAGATAATCGACGAAAGGAGGAAGCTGAAATAACTGCATTAATCACTTCGAGTTTGGGACCAAAAACCACTCTAAAATCAGCGCCTTTTAATCTGCATCCAGTTCGACCGACAACACCATTTGGAATTATTTCAACAACACAAGTCACGATGCAAGATACACAAAATGGCGAATTTCCGCGAACTCCACTTATTATGTGCTCGAGTTTGGCTGTGATATTTGCGATTGCAGCTGTTGTGTTTTTCGTGTTCAAATGTAGACAAAATCCGCCGAATTCCGAACATTATACAATGGTGAGTGGAATTGAATTGAATTATTTAGTTATGAGAAAATTGATCATTGAAAACCTTGTTTTCGAATTGGAAAGAATACCGAATTTTTTTATCATTGGAAAATATTTCGGATTTTCGGTTCTCGATTTTGAGAGGGAGTTGAAAAGTTTAATAAAAATTAATTGATTTTTTCACGTGACCTTTTTAGAGAACCAAATTTCATTTTCGAAAACAAATATTTGAAATTTTATGAAGATTTTTTATTAGACTTCACATTTGAAAACTTTGAAATAAAGTACTCAGGATTTTTTTATTACAAAATATTATTCTGCATAGGCAAATTATCTAGATCTCCTTTGATTATAAATTCAAATAATCTTATTTTCCAGGCTATGAAAGCACAATCAGGATACACCGCAATTGCTCCAGAACTTTCTCCCCCAATGAACCACGATCGAAATAATGATAGTTGTACGCAGCCGCTGATAGCAAAAACACACGTGAGTTACTATCCAAAAAAGTTTCCACCTTCTCAACATATTTTTTCTTCAGATCAATGGAAATGGCTATGAACCAATTAAAGGATCAGTGATAACAAATGGAAATGGTGCAACTTTAATGAGAAATGGAAATGGACACGGACCACCAAGTGCGAATAATAAGAAAAAAGATTTTAAAGAGTGGTATGTCTAAACTGTCACTCTTCATAATCACAATGATAATATTTTAATTTAATTACTTTGAATTGCCACAATTTTTGAAATGGGTCATATTTACTTGAAATATCACTTTTTGTAGGTCTCCTTCTTTTTTTGTATCCATTTTGATCAGGTGTCTTTCTATTTTTTTTATTTAAAATTTATGATTGGAACTTTGATATTTTTGTTTTTTCTTTGTGATATTTATTTATTTTTATATAAAAGTTTTTTATGAATTGGAAATTGAAGAAAAAATTTGTTTTTATTTCAAAAATAAAAAAAGAATGGAAATTAATAACAATAAATTGCGTGACCTCTTGGTTGGTTTTTTTTCCAAATGTGAAAATGAGTCATTTTTATTTTCTCATAATTTTGAAGTCGTCGTAAAAATTGAAAGAGGGATTTTGGGGATGAATGGGAAAATTTTACAGTTTTTTCAGAATTCAACAGGTAATTTCAGACAAAAAGTATTGTTTTTCAAGTTTATTTTTTCAGTTGAATTATGTCAAAATTCCGGAAAATATTCGAGAATTTGATTTGGTATTTTTGCGGATGACAAAAATTTTGATTCGAATTATGTTGTTTCATTCCACCTTCTAGTCAACTAATCACAATTTTTCCAAATTTTCTGTGAGTTTGGAATTTGATTTTTCCTTATCTCACAACCTAACATTTTCAGACCAGCAAAACGATTCAATTTTTTGATAATAATGTCCAATGTTTCAACGGTCACACTGTTTTTTCAAAAACGGTAGGTCTTTTTTTCCGTTTCGTTCCGTCAATTCTGAAACCAATGTTTTTTGTACGTGATTTATAAGATGTTTGTTTGTTTGATACCAAAGTTTTCATTGACATTTTCTGGTGCCAAATTTCATGAAAAACTTTGAAAAATTTCAAATCTTGTGACTTCTGAGCCTCGATATTTGTTTATCTGTCTCTGAAAAAAAATCTTGGCACTTTTTCAGAAAATGTTAGATGTTTTTATCTGCTTTGTTTGTTTGCTAATTATTTTATTGTCTCAAATTTGACAGGGGAATTCTAACAACCGAAGATCGATAAGGTCATTTTGATATATTTTTCACATTCTCTTATCAGTTGTTTTCTTTCGTTTTTATTCGCCAATTTTTCCAAAGTTTCAAAAACACATGACTTTTGAAAAATCGTATTTATTTATTTGCTCCTCCAAAAACAACGAATCAAAGATTAAAATTTATTTAATTTTTTATTATAATCAAATTGATTCAAATTTTTTTGATCTTATCGTTTTGCCGTCGTATTAACACTCGACTTTTGTCATTTTTTGTTCTTCTTCTTTTTCTACTGCAGCAGCAACAAAAATGATAATAATGAAAATAATAATAGTTTTTTTTTTACACATTCGTTCGATTTATTTATTTTTTTCTTTTCCTTCATCTGTTGGTTTTTTTTCATTTTGTAGAGAGAATGTACTAAATGTTGCCATATTTTTGCAAAATAATATTTATGTATATACATTTATTATTCTGGTCAGAGAATGAACTTTTCTCCCTAAATAATCATCCAAAATTTGTTTTTTTTTTCTTCAATTTTTTGGTAGAAGAAGAGGGAGCTGGGTCGAATGAATGATAATCAGGTTTTTTCTGATTTCTGACGTTAAAATAGAGTGTTGTTTGTTTTTACTTTTGCAATAATTTTGATTGATTTGAAGCTCCGCCCACAAAACTGTGCCCTGGGATCAGATAGCGAAGTTGGAATTTCGGATATTTTTTAGATTTTGGATTATCTTCCGAATTGGATTTATAAACCTTCTGGTTTTTCAAATAATAGTTTTTCGTAGATGTTTTTTTGAAACTGGAAAATCCTGGAAATTTTTGACCTCTAATAAATTCCGAACACACCCCTTTTCTAAAATTTGTATTTTGCTCGAAAAGAACCCAAACAAGTATCGTTTTTTTGTTCTGCTCCTTTCTAATTATTTTTGTGCCTTTCTCGTTTTTTCTTCGCTCATCTTATTTTCTACTCCTCCTTCTTCTTCTTTCCGTGTTTTTTCTCATTTTCAGATCGCGCGCGGCGACGGCGCCTCGATAAAAAGAAAATGAAAAAAAAAGTTTTGGCCTCTCTCTCTCGATTAATATGAGCTTGAGCTTGAGGATGAAGAAAACATTGAAAAAAAAACTTGGACATCGATTTTTTGCTCTCTCGTTGAATTTTTAATGAAATTTTTCCGGGGATTTTTGCTTTTTCCTTTCTCGTAAGCTATGTAGATTAAAAATTCTTGATGATCTTTTTAAAAGCCGTGATAATCTTTTTTTTTTCTTGGAAAAAAGAACTTGAGTCATTTCTATTTTTACCAAGTAAAAATGACGTGTCCTCGTTCCTTTCAAGGAGTCAAAACAATAGACCAGTCAGTCTGAAAATCCACCTGTTCCAGACGCACGAAAAACATCTACTAGTCATTTTTTTGTTTATCGTCCCTCCCTCAAAAAATGCACTTTTGAGATTTGTCCATCAGATGACTGACTCTCTTGAGATTCTATGGACTGAACTTCAAAAAAAACGAGTAACGCCCACATTTCTGTGCGAGATGAGCTAAATTTGTTTTTTGTTTTTTTGCTTTTCTTTTTTCTTCTTTTCATTTTTTGCTGGCCAAATTTGTTATTCATAGAGGGAATTTTGTTGTTATTCATGACGTATAAATTATTGAGAGTTGAGAATTTCCATTTCTATTTTCTTTTTTTTTTCATTTGCTCCTTTTTGTGTGTTGCGTAATCCCGGAAATTGCTCAAAAGTTATATTTAATTGTTAGTTCGTGTGAACATTTTTTGTTCGATCTTTGCTTTCATTTTTGTAAGGGTCAGACAGCTAGAGATAGCCAGAGACGCAGAGAAAATTAGGCTAACTTTTCAGCTCCTAATTATCTTCTATCTAAGCTGAAAACACATTGCTAATACAGAATCCATGAGACCAGAATACACCCACGGAGTTACCCTTTTTGCTCTCATTTTTCCATATCTGCGTCTCTTCATCTCGCTTACTATTTCACTCATCGCATTACTCGGACCTTTTTTTCTTGAGAAGGAACATGACGAAAAAGAAAAAAACGGAAAAGAAAGCAGAAAAAACGAAGAGAAAAAGAAGAAGAAGAAGAAGAAGCATTTTTTGTGTATGTGTTGCCTTTTTTTCTGGTGAGAAAGTTTTGAAAACGTTTCTCGTTTGGTTTTGTTGTACTTTTGAAAGAGTTCAAATTGTATGCGTCTCTCAAAATTTCATTGTTAATAAATTCGAATTATGCATTTCAGAGCGGATTTTCTGTTAGTCTGAACTCTCTTTTTGTGATAGAGATATCTGCGTCTCTGATCTTCTCGCTTCTCTAGCTGAATATTCAAAATACATGAAAAAACTCGAATCTAACTCTAGTCGTCTAAACTTTTCTTATTTCTCTGTGTCTCTAACCACTTCAAAGGTTATTAGATATAGAAAAATATTTTTGATCTACAGCGAGTATTGAAACCAGCTATTTGAAATAACGAATAAAGCACTATGATTAACTTTTTTATTTAAAATATTTTTATTCACAATTTTTTGATATAAAATTTCCTGAATCTAGAAATTTTATAGTTCAATTGAAATTGACTCTACTACCTTTGGGATATACTACTCTGCATCTTTTACCTTCTCATTTCTCTGCGTCTCCAATGTCTTCTTGGTTTCTCTCTAAACGTTCAGTAACTCTCGTCGCCTGCACTCTCTCTCCTTTAATATATTTCGTCCATCCTCACATCTGTTTACAGTGCCCTTTTTTCTCAATGTTTTTTTGCTCATCATATTTTTTTATTCTCTCATCATTTTTTTTGTGTCTGCAAATTAGCATTTCCTGCTACAAATTGGCCAAAAATGCAACTAATTTTCCAGAGCCCTGCTAGCGCTTCTCTCTACATTTTTTTCTCCGTTTTCATCATCTTCTTTTCATTTTTTGTTCTTCTTCTTCTTCTTGTCCCATCATCATCAAGAATTCTCTCCTCATCATCATCATCATCATTATTCTTCAACAATTTTTTTCAGTTTCTTGTCTTTCATGCACCTGCGTCTCCTCATCTTTATCTCACAACTTATCATCTTTCTGGTTTTCTCTGCGTCTCTCTATCTTTTTCCCTCTTTTTGCCTTCAAGCCGCCGAACGAGAAAAAATGAACAGAAAAATGCACTTTGCAAAACGCTATCATTATTTTTTTGTTCTTTCTCTCACTCGTCTGTATGTTTCTTTTTTTCTCTCAAACTCTCTCATTTTTGTCACTCATTTTTTTGAGAGACAAAAAATGTTTCGATTATTGATCTAGAGGTCCAAGAAATCTTGAAGCTTCTTTTTTTCTTTTGAATATTTTCAGAGAGGATCTATAAATTCTGAGACGAAAATTGATTTTTGGTTGGTCATTTTTCGAATCGCCCTCTCTTTGTGTTTTGTCATCTTCAAGTACATTTTCCGGCCGCCGAATATTATTTCTTTTATATGTGTTTTTTTTGCAACATCAAATTTATTTTCTGTTCTCAGTGTTCTGTTTACTCCGTTCTCAAGTTTCAGTCTGTTAGTTCCACCCGCACAAAAATGACCAACGGTCAATTTTTTTCAAAAAAAAAGATATCATTGATTTATTTTGTACAGTCTCACGATGTCTACATATATTTTATTTTGTTTTTAAAGATGGTGCCAACGAAACATTTTCCCTCATATATATTTTATATTTTTTTGCATGCTTGCTCGACAATTAGCTCAATCAGTGCGCGCAGAGAAATTTTTTATTATTCATCATATTTTTTCGCCGCTAGATACAAATACGTGAATAATTGAGCACAAGCCCTTTTTTTCGGCGGAAATAACATTTTCATTTTTAGCTAACCCGCTAATTATATTTTTCTTTTTTTTCTCAAAAATTGAACCTTTTATTAAAATTTTCTTCGAAAGCCAATTTCTAACCAATTCTTGTTCTCTCGCCTATTATTCTGCATCACAAAAAATGCATCAAAAATCATTTTTCTGTTTTCTTCTTGTTTTTGATCAAAGTTAGTATCTGTTCCATGGAAACCGAAAAAATGTTATTATTTTTTGCTTTTTTCGCGCTGTTTTCGTTTTTTTTTCTCCTTATTTCTGTAGATATGTCATTAGAGGGATTTTTTGAGATTTGTTTTGTTTCTTCTGCAAAATAGAAAAAATCGAAAAATCGTACAGTTAACTCGATAATGTTTACACGTGTATCTTCACAACTCTTTCGTGAATTATTAATTTTTGATATCTATAAAAGAATAATTCGATTTGTGTCAGTTTTTAGGCTAGCACTTTTTTTCTGTTGTTTTCTCAAAAAAAATCTCACGTACTTTATTATTTTCTGCGAAAATATGTATATACACGTCCCATTCCAATTATCTGCCCCTCTCCAGCTCTTTTATTTTGCTCCCAGAAATATCTGATAATTTTCGTACATTTTGATTTCCAGGTGCCATCGTGGATTCGTCTATAAATGCACCGAATTTCGAGTGGGGTTCTGAACCCCCTCGAAATTCCATGCATCAACAACATCCACATCCACATTTTCAACATCCGCAACATAATAATCATCAACAATTTCAACCGCGCCGATCGATATCTACAGTAACTAGACCGAATCGAGAAGTTAATCAATTTTATCAACATAATTTTCCACATAAAGTAAGTTCAATTTTTGATTGGGTTGAGAATAACTTTTAAGTGATTTATGGAAATTTCTGATTAATTTTACGGACTTTTGTTGACGTTGAAACTAATAGAGAAAATCAAGATTGGTTTCAATTAACCTGGCTCGATTTCTGAGGGTTTTCAAATTTAATTTCATTTAAAAAACTATGAACTTCTGAATTTGTCCAGATTGACAATTTTCAAACAAATCCCTGATCCAATTCAAAACTCCCAAACCCAGTTGGCCCGATTTCAGGAATCTTTCTGAAATTTGAAATTTGTGAACCTGACTATACTTTTCAACATCAGCTCCAAAATTGTGACATTTTTGATTTATTCTTCCGCTTTTTTTCGCTCATAAATTTCCCAGCTTTTTTTTGTCCGCCAAAAATAATGTAAACAATTAAAAGTACGAAAGAAAATTTTCGAAAATATTTTTGGGAACCAATCACTTGTAGTACTTACAGAAAACAAGAAAATAACATGAATTCTTGTTAAAATATTTTCTTGGGTGAATACAAATACGTAATTTTTGTTTTCGATCACCATAAACCAATAGTGCAATTCTCTGGAGTTGTTTATACGTTCTGTTCTGATCTTTTCCTCTCTCTGTACTCTTCTCATTTTTCTCAACAGCGAAAAAAAATGAAAACCCTCGGGGGTTTTCCTTCGTTCAGCAGTTTTGTGACGCAAAACAAATCTTATGGTGGACTTATTTACATTGTGTTCTTTTTTTTCAGTATCAAAACGGGAATGCTGAAATCGCGGCAGCGACGGAAATGTCAAATCGTCCATCAATCATGTCAGGACAATCGAATTTGTCGAATCAGATTCAGGTTAGAGATTTTTGTTTCAGACAGGGTCTTAACATTTTGGCCGTGTTTCTCAAAAATGATTTACTAGCATACACAGCTTAAGGGCGTCCGGTCCGCGGCGGACCTGTGACAGACCCGTAAAACACCCGTGGGCAAAACACCTGTGACAGGTCTGAGACGTGTCGATTTTGACCTGTAGCCCCACCTGTGAATGACCCGTAAAAGACCTTTTTTCTACTTTTCGGTTGACCAATTACAATTTTTTGAATCAATAAAAATTTATTAGAAAATAAAAAAAAAATCAGAAAAACTTATTTTTCATGGTCTTTCCGATGCATCTCTTTGATTTGCGGGGAAGTTGGGTGCGGTGGCAGTTGGAGTAGGTTTTGTCATTTAATAGTAAAGGCGATATGGTGCAATTCCTTGAATTCACAATTCTTGGTGAGACCAATCTGTCGCTCATTTCGTCGTGAGAGAAGACTGTGTCAGCTGGAAGTTGCTTCTCGAAGTGCTCACAAGAAAAGTCCATCTTTTGGGCAAAGGTTCCTCTGTTGATTTGAATTTAGACTGAATCAGTCTTCTTTTGACGGCGGTTGAGGAACTTCATCTGAAAATAAAGAACCATTAGAATCTGACTTTCTTATTTAAGTTATCAAACCTGCGTGTGATCAGTGACATGGATAAACGATGCTTTTGAGCTTGTTGAAGTCGGATTCGATGAGTTTCTTTCCATCTTGATCTTGCCATTCTAACACAGTTATTAATATCCTTGCTTTTGAGGCAGTCTATAAATTTATATTACGATTACGTACATTAGTAAATTATAAGTTGTGACGAATTCAAGAATCAAGAAACGGCATGTCATCAAAATTTTCAACTCTAACAGGGAACTTCCGAGAATAATTTATTAAAATTAGCTAGAATTGAGTGAAACTGCGAAATATATTCGTTCTACTATTTGAAAATCGAAAAATCAACGAAAATGAAAAATTATATTTCCAGGTCTAAATTCCTGTTTTATGAATAAATTTTCAAGTTCTAAAGAAATTTGCTGCTTGCTCCTAGGTGGGCAACATGGTTTATACATGTTTCGCAGCTTCAAACACTTAATTTCTCGATAAAACGTGGAAAACACAAAAAAAACGAAAAAAAAGAAAAAAATCCGCGGTGTGCATTTCGTCCGAGAGAAGTACACACACACATATCGCTGCAGGACCTTTTCATTTAATTGCATGCGCCTTTAATTTTTTACCCTTTAAAACCATTTTGGTGGTAAATGGTAAATACCATTCGACGCAGAATTTCGAGCTGAACAAAATGATTATAAATTCATCTTGTGTTTTGACCGATTTTCAATTTTTAGGTTTTTGGTCGATTTTATTTTATTTTGCTGAACTTCACTCAGCCACATCATAAAGAGTTTTCGACCCCGCTGAACATTTCTGATCAAAACGTCGACATCCTAAATAATGAGCCGGAAATCGGAAATTTTCGAAAGATAAATATTTTTTGGAAGCCTACAACTTATGTTAGAAAATTGCTTAGCAGCTCTGAGAATCGGTCAGCAAAAGTGGAAACGGGTTCTTTCTCAGAGTTGAAAACTATCAAGTGATTGATCTCTCATTGAAAATGTCTCAGTGAACACACTCTTCCCTGTCGCACTGGTCCACGATTCTTCTGATTTTTTTTTCATTTTTTCAGTTATTGGTCAAAAATGAATCAACTTTCCTACGGGTCATTCACAGGTCATTCACGGGTCATTTCACAAATTATTCCCTCAACTTGAAAAACTACCCACAAAAGACCTGTAGAAGACTTTTCAAAATACTTGTAGAAGACCCGTAAATCACCTGTACAAGGGAAAAACACAAAGTATCTGTAAACGACCTGTGAACCACCTGTGGTTGACCCACGGAAGACTCGTAAAACACCTTTGAATCTTGTCGGTCGGTTACAGGTCTTTCGCGGATCGGACGCCCTTAAGCTGTGTAAGTGTCTCAAATAACCGAGTCTAGATCTGATTGTGCAGGACCCACGTCTATATGTTCACTCTAACAAGGCGCCGAGCTTTTGAAAGTTGCAGTGTCAAGTAGGAAACTCTAGAAATCCTAGTCGTCAAGTAGCCGGGCCTAAAGAGAAGGCTCACCCAGAAATGCATTTTTCTTCTTGAAATTGTACTCTGGTTCGGCTAGCCAAAGTGTGTAAAGATTGATCACTTTTTGTCTATAGTTTGAATTTGATCCTCAAGAAAAATAAACAAATTGGCTAGTTTTTTTTCGGGAAGAAGAAGTTCAACACACATTTTTTGTTCTTTTGATGAGGACGAAAAAAAGAAAGTATCATCATTGTCATAAAAGTTTAATTAAGAGGGGTCAAAGAATGTTTCTTTTTTTGCAGCACAAAGATACATTGTCGTTCGATCCAATTCGATTTTCTCCACCAAATGTCACCCCGCCACCATCTTTTCCAACATCAACAATGCAACAGGTGAATTGAGTTTATGTAATCTGAGCACTGTTTTTTTCTTGCCGCTGCTTCAGAATCATACATAAATAGAAGTTTATTTATAAATATTTTTCAGCAGCAGCAAGAAATGTTGATGACACCATCGACATCTGCAAGAAACCGTGTGAGATTTGATGATTTACCAAACTATCCACAACCCAATTACAATCATATTCCACCAAGGAAGTGTAGTTTGGCTCCCAATTTTTTCTCAGCCAATCAATCGCATCACATGTATCCAGATCAATATGTGAGTTTTATCAAGGAGCTGGGGAAATTGGCTGAAAATTCCGAGCCCACATAACTTCTCAAAAACATACTACTTTTCTCTTCAACTTCCGGGTGTGAATATGACATTTTCAAAGTTTTTCGTGTCAAAAATAGAATATGTTTAGATTCTGACTGAAAATCTATTAGACAGGGCTTAATTATCTCAAAGTACAAATACGTTATTAAAATAAGAACTACAATTGTCAATTATCAAAACAGGTCTTGTCTCAAAAATTTTTTAAAAAATGAGGGTTCCAAATTTTCGGAAACGTGAACGTGAACTTTGGAATTTCCAACTTGGAACATTTGTCATTTGTTATTTCCAAAAAAAACTATCAGAACCTCTTGTGATGTTTTTGTTTTCAAATTGGGTACAATTTTCTTGAAAGTGAGTTTTTTAGTCAACATTCACGAAAGTGTTTTGTAAAGTTTCCCACACGAAGAAAAAATATTGAAGGAGCAGGTGCAAAAGTCAATTTTTCTTGAGATTGGTTAAAGGCGGCCGAATCGACAGAGTTTTTTCTTGAATGTTTCGAGAAAGTTACGTGGAAAAATGTTGTGATTTTGATTGCTAAAACACTTTAGTGATACAGTAACATGAGAAATGTGGTTTTATATAGAACATTTTTGTTATTCGCCACGTCATCTTTTTTTGGAAGTGAATTCAACTGAATTTCAATCAAAAATAGATAGAAAAATTGCGTGAATTGTGCCTGATGAGATTTTTGGAATTTTTTGTGAGCCTTCGAGTTCTTATATCTACAAATCAAGTTTTCAACTCAAACGCCAGCAGAAAAATTAAATTCAGATTCAGGCACATTTTTGGAGTTATTGGTTTGATTTCTGAAACGAATTTTCCCAACTGAAATTTGCAATTCTTCCAATAAAAAATCGAAACACTCATATTCCACACAATTTTAGTTTTTTGAACATTTCTCATTTAGTCGGGCTCACTTTTCATGCTCGTAGAGCTCTTGACAGCTGAAATTTCTCATATATATTTGATCAGTTTAACCCTCTGAAAATATTCAGATTATAATATGGTAGGTTGGAGGGAGATCTGAAAATGTCGCTGAATTTTTAAATGACATTTTATTAGTTGAATATTTTCAGACTCCACGAACCTGGCAAACAAACGAATTCATGTCTCAAAATCATCACCAATCTCAATATGGAAATCAAAATTGGATGATGAATAATGGACAGGTTAGAGAATCTAGATTTTTCAAAATTTTTTGTTTTGTTATTTTTTTTTGGTTTAGTTTTGAATTTCAAAAAAAAACCCGAGACCAATTATTTTCAGCAACAACATCAAAATAACAATTTTCGTCGAAATCAGGTTCAGATCAAAGTCGAAACAATTGGAGAAGAATCGTGAGTTCCTTTTTATATTTTCTGGGTCCCTTGAAAAACTTCAAACATCATCCAGCCTTGTTATTGCTGTTCCAAAGATAACAACTGCAGAAATGTCACGTTTTTTTTGTTTTTCAAAAAAAAAAAATAACATAAAATTCGACCGACCGTAAGTCAATAGTAATTTTTCTCTAAATATTTTTCAATTGGAACCTTGTAAAAGTTTTGTTTTGTCAGGAAATGGCCCAATAAAAATTCCATAGAAAAAGTGCACTATTTTTAGTAAAACCTGAAAACATAAATTCGAATTTACCCTGTTATTTTTTTCAACACAACCAACCCATTCACACACATTTCGTTCCAATTTTATTTGTTTTGATTTTTTCGCCTTTCGTGTTTTCTCTTCGTCTCTAACTCTCTCAACAACTCTGAAAATCAAAAAAGAAAAAAACGAGTCACTTTTCGGGCTGAAAAAGAAAAACATTTTTGTTTCCCGATTTTTTTTCGGTTGTTTTGTTGTTTTTTTCTTTCCCCGATGTGTGTTGTTTTTTTGTGTGAGTGATTGTTAGGAAGATCAAAAAAACAATGTGACCCAACCAGTGAGAGAAACGAGACGCAGATATTTTTGTGCGCGAACAAAAATAGAATCCAAAACCGAAAAACTTACCGCAAAGTCTAAACCAAATTAACAGATTCCCACTACGACCATTCTTTGTTTTGTTATTCACAAAAGTACAATGTCTATCTATCACGGTTTTCTAATTTCCGCTGATAATTTGAGCTCGAACAACAAAGCAATGGAACATTCAGTAGATTTTTCTTTCAGAAGCTATCAACTTCAAAATCAACAGCAACAGCAACATCAATCTAACGATTTTATGGATATGACGAGTGCAACACCTTCAGGAATGTTATCACCAATTAAGGTGGGTTTAACAACAACGTGGCACCTTCGAGGCTTCCACATGACAAATTAAAAAAATTCAAACTATTTTGGACTTTTCGGTGAATCTTACCCCGATCGAAAATTAGAAATTGTCAAAACGTGATTTTCCAAACTTCTATAGATAGCTTGCGAGCTCAGATTAGCGCAATTTTCAAACTCATTGCATTGAAATTTTAATCCTCAAAACAAAAATTTGCCAATTTTTTTCCTCTCAAAGTATATAAATATCTTCCCAAATAACAACATGGACTTGTAGTATTACTGTAACTGTTGTTCTTTGATAGAACCAATTTTTTTGGCTGCGATCTTTGTTTTTTCTCGCTCTTCTTCAAATTATCGAATGCTTTTTCACATATTCTTTGTAGCCTTCATTTAACTTTTAGATTGAATTAGATTCAATTTTGGCCCGCTTTCCAACCGCTTCGCACGCAAACATTATATAAATATTGAATTATATTTTTATATTTCTTCAGATGGAAATCGATCATCATAATAATATGTCAAGTTCCAATTCACCATATCTTCTGTCAACAACATCGCAACTTCAAACTCCTGAACAAAAACGATCTCATCCAAATGTTCCAACCCGCAAAGCATCTTTGATGGCATTAAAAAGGTTAGTTCAGGGTTTCATGTTACTTTATATGTTTATGTGATATTATTTCATCCACCGGGCGAAAAACAGGTGAATTTTAAGAATGATTTCGTAAAGCAAAAACTGTTTGAAAAAAATGTATAAAGGGTGCCTGATTTTGTTTCATCTGTCGAGTCTCGTGACCACCCAGGAACTTGTTTCACATTCACATTTAGGGAAATTTTTACACTTTGCAGGGAGAGAAATCGATAGGCAATTCGATAAAAACTTTCTAGAAATTGATAGGAACTTTGAAAGGGCAAAAAGACGATTAATAAGGAATTAGGGCTAAAAATAAAATAAAGTAAAAAAGATTTAGCAGAGCACTTTTTGACTGCAGAAAACAAAGTCAGGTATATTCGGCTAAGAATTCTGGGAATTTATTTACGGGTTTTCATTATTTGGAATCTATTGTCAATCACTGAATTATTACAGTATACTTTGTCGGCTCTTTTGATATTTCTGCTTTTAGGCCATATTCACTTCAGGGATTCTTCCAAGAGTCGAAGTTACTTTTAAAAAATTTCGGTGAAGATCAACGAGTTTCCGAAAAGTTATCACGAAATCTCTGAAAATTTTGCACTTTCACTGATATTTCTATCACGCCATGCATGTTTTTATTTTCTGTTTCTGGAATGTAGATTTTTGAATTATGAATTAAAGGGACTTTCATCTGGAGATGGCTCACAATGATCAAAGTTTATTCAAATTGTTGTTTTTCCCATAACCGTAACCTTGTGTTGCGTATTTCTGTTCCATTTCAAACCACAACACAACCCAACAATTGTATATTTTCGATCATTCAAACACAATGTCTCACGCGTATTGTCACCCTTTTTTTTGACATTTTTTTGCATCTGGTTAGTATTTCAATCATCAAAAATCATTGCATTTTTCTCTTCTCCGGGAATACTTCTTGCTTGTGGCTGCTGCTGCTGCTGCTGCGTGTTGTTTTGATTGTGTTGTGTCTCATTGCTTCCCGTACTCTCTCCATCACTGTTTTCCTAGTTCTTTTTTCTCATCATCATCATGTGACTTCGTTTTTCGACCTCCTTTCATCTCCTCAAACAAAAACTGGCAATCGTCCAAAAAGTCGCCGAACAAGAAGAAGAAGAAGAAGAATGTGTACTTTTATATATTGCAAATGCTGGCGGCGACGCCGCGACACAAACAACCAAAAAAAAAATGAATCGCAGCCATCGCCACTTTATCTAAACAGTTTTTTTTGATGTCGAATGCATTTTTGCACGTAAATTGTGTTGCGATTCGATTCGCAAGGTTGTTCATTTGATTTTTTTATTCGAACATCAATTTTTTTTAAATTGAAATTATTTTGGGAATGGTTACAGTAGGACCTCAAATTCATATGGATGTAGATCTTCAAAATTCTTTGATTGAAACATCTGAAAATGTTAATTTTAGAATTTCAAGATCTTCCACAGTTTTTTAAAAATGTTTAATGGTGAATCAAAAACATTTTTTTTCTGAATTTTGCAGATAAACTTCGTCAATTCTTATTTAAAAGATTCAGCAATTTTTTCGAATAGAAATAAAACTCAGTGAACTTCCTAAGAAAGTTTAAAGGATCTTCCGCCTCTCCTTTTTTGATATTATCTTCACTTTTGTCTAGTCTAGATCTACAGTTTTGTAAGATCACTTTCCTTTCGCTGTCCTTCCTCCCTCCCTCCCTCACTCCCTCAATTTGTTTCAAGCCAACGACAAAATTTTATTTGCTGCCGTGTGTGTCAGCAGGCAGATTAAACCAGATACATCTGGCACACATTTTTTTGCCAGTGTTTCGATTTTTGTTGTTGTTGCAACATTCAACGCCACCACTAATCCTTCGTTGATTAGAGTGCAGAATCACTATCTCATGTTGATGACCTTGTCCTTCCCCAATTTTATTTCCAAAAAAGTACATCGTTGTTTTGCAACATGTTTTTAGTGATACAGAAATGAATGTATTTCTGTCGTTTTGTTGTTTGCCATAAAAATGAAATACGTGCGATTGGAAATTTGAACAAAATTGAATTGTTATTCCCACAATTAAACATTTTGTTATTTTTCCCGACACAAAGATCGTTTGAGGAATTTAGAATTTGAAGAAAATAATATTTTTGCCTGGAGAATGAAGAGAAGGGAAAAATCTTTTTGACCCTTTCAGAAAAAATCCATCTACTTTTTTCCATTAATAAAATGAATGTGTCTGAAAATATCATTCATTCATTCTGTCATTCCAATCAATGTTTTCCCTTGTCTAATATCAATTAGATAGATAGATTTTTTTCCTGTGTGTTACACAACAAAAATCAGTCGTTCGCAACTATACTTTTCCATCCATCCATCCACGTTTTATATTTTCTCATTCATAGCAAAAAAAAAAGAAGCGAAGAAGGAAAAAGGCCTCCAGAAAAAGACATAAAATCTTTTTCTTTTTGCTTTTTGCAAAAGAAAAGGGAGAGAGAAGAAAAGAGTGGATCAGAGTTCAAACTAGAGTAGAGTTAGTTTTAAAATTGTCTTTTTTTCCCGCTGACGCTTAGTTGGCAATTTAGTGTCGGGTTACTAAGTTAATAGGTCTGAGACTATAATTTCAAGAGCATTCAATGGGGTAATTGAAATTTTTTGATCTGGGCTCATTTTTTGTGTGCTTATGCTAGACAGACGTCTCTTTGTCTGTTTCATTTCAATTTATTCTTATCTGGAAAGAATTAAAAATTGAAAGTGAAACTTATATTTGACAGCTTGAAGAATGCAATATCTTAGACAGTTTTTTTGAATTTTTAGTGCAAGAGAATCTTATTTTGTAATTGTGGATATGATAATTACGATTCTGAAATGAACGATTTCTAAAAGCAGCGAGCTATTTTCAAACTTGGTCGTGGGCCTATTTTCCATCAAAAATTATCAATCAATCAATTTCTGATTATTTTTATGATCGCCTCAATGATTCAATTTCCGGTGCGTGGGCAAACATTTTAGAACAGGCCCACACCTGGGCTAATGTCACGGTTTTTAAATTCTCAGAGATCATAAGTCTAAAGTAGCCGCGCCTGAATAACCTGGTTTATGACCAACGCATTGAGATCCAATCTGGCAAGCCGCGTCTTGAGAGCTTCAATGCCAAGCACCCAAACCTAGATAGCCTAGTTCTCCAGCAGCCGCGCTTAGAGATTCTGATTTTTCAGAACATGAGCCGAGAAGGCCAAGTTTCTACGGGCCAAATTGAAAGAACAGTTTTGAAATGATCGATCGAAATTTTTTCTAGTAACTTTGAAATGAAAATACGAGTTCTGAACACAGAGTCAGTTTGCCTAAATTTCGATGAATCTGAAATCTAATCTCATGCAATCCGATTCGAAAATTGCATCACCATATTTCCTCTCCCATGTCAATTGCAAAAGCATATAAGCGAATCCCGTTGTGTTTGTTAAATGGCCAAAAAACATTTTTCTATTTTTTTTCTGTTGGCGTCGGACGTGCAATTGCAGCAGGCGCAGTTATTCGCGAATCTCTCTCTCCCTCTTTCTTTTTCTCTCTTTCTTCCTAGATTTCTCTTTCATTTTTTTCCACATTTTTGTTGTTCGTCGTTTTTTTCTCGTTTTGCAGCCAGCCAGCCAGCAAGCAACATCAACAAAATTGCGAGAGAGAGGGTGTCTCGTGACTTTCTCTATCTCCATCTCTCTCTCTCTCTCTTAGTTTTTATGTAGATCACACTACATACATGTTTTTTGTTGTTCTCTGCGAGTAGAAGAAGAGGGAGAAGCTGAAGCTGAAGCTTGCTTGCCTTTTTCATCTATGCGCACCGAAACATGCGAGACGATTTTTGCTCACTTGAATACTTTTTTTTCGTTGTCTCTTTGCTTTTGTCGTCGTAGTCTAACGAGGTGCAAATTATTGTGTGTTCAAAAGCAGTCTGATTGGCTATATTATTTTGAATCGAATTGTAATTTCATTTATTTTTGCGATAGATCTTTGTCAAGCTTTTTTTCTTGGTCAAATCAATTGGTGCTAATTTTGATTACGAGTACTAGTTTTCTACGAATTAACCTAATGAGCTTTTTTTAGAGAGAGAGTTGAAACAAGTTTGTTTACAAACTTTTGAAATTTCCTAGGAATTGTTTTGAATTTGTTGCGAGTTTTTTTTTTTGAGAATAAATTCAATAGTTTCTGAATTTAACATTTTTCAAAATGACATTTTTGCATAGCCACAACGGTCAGATTAATCAGACGTAACTTCATCGGGCCAGGCCAAATTTCTTGATCCGGGATTCTAAATTTCCTACGCTCTTTTTTTGAACTCCCCCCAGATTGTTCCTGTCTAAAAATATGCACGTATCAGACCACTTCAGACGTCCTTGTTTATTCCAAAACACACAAGAGACCACCCATCTAGACTTTTCAAGAACTACACACGAATATATTCCTCCGTAGATCAAAAAACCACCATAGACTTTCTCCACTCACAAACACAACAAATAAAGTACACTTTTTTTCGGTCGGCGATTTGCCTCAAGTCTCTCCTTATTATTATTATTATTTCCCGTTTCGTTTCCTTCGCTTTTTTTCCAAACCACCAATAAACCGCATTTTATGTCCTTTTGCTGTTCGCGTAAACAAAAAAGCAGCGAAAAAATGCCTCGCGCACTTTTTGTCGCTTCGTCATCTCTATGTCTCTCATTTCCACGTGATCTCTCAACGATTTGCACTTTTTTCGTTCAACATCAATCAACAAAAAGGTATTTGTCAATGATGAACATTTTTCAACAATGGTGGTCTCTCGTTCTCTTTTCTCTTCTTCTTCTTCTTTGTTATTATTCTTCTAGTTTTGCAATTTTTTTTGGTCTGTTCTGTTCGTTTTCGATTCATTCGGTCTTTTTTTTTTCATTTTTTGGTTCTTTTTTTTGTTGTCTGGAAAATCAAGTTTTTCCACCACTAACTTTCGCCGTCTTCAATTTATTGACTGATTCCAATCCATGTGTCAGCTGATATCTTTTTCGGCGAAGACAACAAAAAGGTCAGTCATCGCGAGACAAAACTGATGCAAACGTTTTTTTTTGTGGAAATCAAAAAATCATACATACAAGTGCATTTTGAAGTTGTTTTTGTTATTTTTGAGGTTGACATGATGACTGAAACAAGTTTCTTTGCTGACTGACTGAGTGATGTCATTTGTTTTTACAAGGATTTTTTTTTTTGAAAAAGAAGTTCAGTCAGCGATTTTTTGTAGTCGAGAATTTTTGACCCTAGACGTTTCGGAGCCTTTTCTTATCATTTGCTCATTTTCTTGGTAATGTTTTTGAAATGAAAACTGTTCCTAAAAACATTCAGACATTTTTTTGTTAGGACCTAACTTTCGAAAAATTTTTTGGCTTCTTTCAGAAGTTTGGTATCTGATTTTAAAACATGATCCAATTCTGAATTTTTAAAAAATTGAATCTGGGTTATTCTGATTTTTTCATAGGGCTACCCTGAAAATGAACCAGAGATATTGAAAATTTAGTCTCCTACTAACCTCTGGCCCAATTTCGATTTTCCCAAAGAGTGGTCTTGCAAAATCTTGATCTGTTTTCATTTATTTTTATCATCCCCCTCTCCGATCAAAGTGATTCATAACAATAAAATGAATCAGTCTCATCTGTTTTTCCTCGTCTTCTATTTTTTTGCCACGCCTCTCGAACTTTGTCTTGTTTTTCTCATCAAAAAATTCATTCATTAAATGATAGATAGAAGGTCAAAGTTTACGAAAACATCAGAAAGCACACCTTCTTGTTCTAGTTCCTTGTTGAAATCGAATCGTATCGACACAAAAACAAGCAACTTAAATGTCTATCGTTCTCAATCATAATTGTCTGTTGCTCTTTCTGCTGCAAAACTCCGTCCGGGGTCTCCCTTTTTTCCTCTCTTCATTTTTTCTGCTTTTTGTATCTATAGATGGTGTTCAAATTTGCCCTCTTTATAAAATAATATGTTTTTTCTACACACACGCACACATACATTTTGATAGATAATAATAGATAACGTGATATTCATTATGATTTTTTCTACACTTTTTTTGTGGTTGAGTGGGAGGACAAAAAGAACTGTGATAATTTCATTTCTTTTTGTTTTCAGCCAACTTCGTACACCGCGAAGTGCATTTCATCATTTCAAGCCGAAGCTTGCCAATTCGCCACTTTCGTCCAATTTAACACAAGTCGGCGGAATACCGTACACACCGCCGCCAATCCTGGCGCCAATGAGAAACGGTTCTGGACTTTTTTGCTCGATCGCCAAGAACATCAAGACCGAGGTTAGTTTTTTTCCCCATTTTTTTTTGGAATTTTTAGCTCCAATATCAATTCAAAAAAAATCTTCAATATTTAAATTCAGATCACCAATGTGCCAAGTTGTAGTAGCCTTGATGAAAACAACAAAATGATTTTGGCAAATGAAAAGAAAAGAAGTGAAGATGGAGATGGACCATCGAGAAAAAATGGATTCTATATTAAGCAAATGAATCAAGTAAGTTCTGCAAAATTTTTTTGTACCGGCCATTTTTGATAAGAAGCCCATATTTTTTGCACATTTTTTGTTTGAGTGATAAGGAAAAGAATATGTAACGACGAAGTAAACAAGTCGGTAGACGGGTTGATTAAAAATCAAAAAAACAACACTCGAGACGAGAAAAAATCCAGTTTTTATAGTAGTCATTTTAAATTCACATTTTCAGCCAAGTTTTGCCGACGAACTTGAACAATTACGCAAAGAATCAGGCGCATCAACATCATCTTCACAAGGCGAAGAACGACAGAATTTGTTGATTCAAAATCAACAAAACATGAATCCACGTGACAGTAATCATTTATCGATTCCACAACGAAAACAATCTGTGGATCCATCGGAGATTTTGAGAAAAGCTTCATGTTTGTCAGAGTGCTACTATGATTTTCAACCGGAAAATGGTGGACCACATATTTCTGATCCAAATCCGTAAGTTTTTATTTTATTTTCCATTACAAATCTTTAATTAGTACCATTTTAGACACATAAATATTGGACGAGAATATCAAGCACGAGTTCGGAAATGGAATGATCGAGAAGTTCATGACAGTGAATTAGAAGCAATTGAAGATCGAGATGAATGTGTTTTCAATTGTGATGTTCTTAATGACATTGACCCTGATCAAATCACCGCATTCGAACTTCTTGCAAATAGTCAGGCTTGTAGAAAAGCTGGATCTAATAAAGAATTTGCGATTCATCTTTTGATGGAAAATAATGGAAATATTGAAGCTGCTGTTGAAGATCTTCTACGATGTGATACTCTCGATTGGCGACAATATCCAAGTATTTTGAATCATCTTTATAATGATTGTGCAATGTGGACACCGGATGAAGTATTCGCATTTCAAGATGCTATTTATAAATCGGAGAAAGATTTTTATGTTGTTGCCAATGAGTTGCCTGGAAAAACAGTTCGTGAATGTGTTCAGTTTTATTATACTTGGAAAAAGGTGTGTCCAGATGATTATCGAAAATTGAGAAATTTGCGAAGAAAACGACAATTATTGGAGATTAACATGAAAATGGAAGATGTTCCAATTCCAATGAAAAAGTGTAGTTTGCAAGAATCAATTGAATCCGATGTTGAATCGGTTGCTACTGATGGATCTGGTGCTATGGATACTTCTGCCGCCCCACAACCATTCAGAGATCGAGCTTTTACATCACCAATTATGAGTTCACCAAGAGATACACCTTTGGTTGGATTATCACCAATTGCAGCGAAAGATTTGTTTGGTGGAATTCAGAAGAATTATCAGCCAACTGCACCAAGACATCATCATACACCATCAACAACAACAAAAAAAGGAGCACAACCAAGTGCTGATGGTTTCTTCCATTGTCGATTATGTGATAAATGTTTCGAAAAAGTCAAATCACTCAACGCTCATATGAAATCGCATGCAATGAAAGCAAGAGCTGAACAAGAAGCAAAATCACATGAAGCACAACTTGCTGCAACTGCGGCTGTTCAACTTGTCAACAGCACACCATCTCCGCTGAATCCATTTGCCAATAATAATTTGGGCATCTCAATTCCATCAACACTCGGAAGTTTGACACCGCAGCAATTGACTCCTCAACAATTGAATTTGAATCTGCAAATACAGTCGCAGTTGAACTCGTTGAGTTCACAATTCAATTCGCAACTCAATTCACCGCTGACACCGCAGCAACAATTACAAATTACACAACAGCAATTGATGGCAAGAATGCAGCAGGTACAGTATTTTTTTCAATTTCTAGAAGCTTGAGAATAATTATAATTTTTTCAGAATTTGTTTGCTGCTTCTCCAGTAACTGGAAATGCAGGTGCAACAGCTGCTGCTGCATTGTCTGGAATTGCCCAACCGCATGCCCAGCATCCCCTTCTTCAAGCAGGTCTACATTCTATCCACTAGCCATTCTCTATTAATTTTTTATCTGTGTTTTTTCCTTTTCTTTCCTTATACTTTTCTAGATTTTTCTCATTTCCAAAACTTCGGGTGTCACTTTTTCTTCCCAGTTTTTTCTTTTTTGCATAGTCCGGTTTATATTTTCCCCCTTCCAAAAACTTTGTAAATATTTAATGAGATTTTTTAATTAACATACATATATGAAAAAGTTTATTATTCACATCAGAGATAAATATATGTACACGTTTCAGAGAAAATTAAAGCTTGGATTGAAAGATCAAAAGTTTAGAGGATTTGGCATTTCTTTTCGAATTTTCTTCGATTTCTCAGTTATATTCACAACTAACAAATATAAGCTGACAATTGCGACAATTGTTAAAATAATTAGAATAAACATGCTGAGAAACATTGTGAATCTTGGAACACAAACATCAGTTTTTGATGATTCGGAGTTCTTCTTTGAATCACCAGATTTGATATCTGTTTCTGCTAAATCTCGAACATCTACAGAAGGTGCAAACACATCAAAATCAAATTGTTTTCGATCATCAACATCTCGTCGTCGAATTAACCTGTTTCTTCTATCAATCAAAATTTTAAGAAAAAGTTCAATTGTTTTCTGAACTCACATTGCTGGAGAAATCTGAAGCGGTTTGTCAGCATCCGGGAAAGGATCTTCATCATCTTCCTCAACTTCTTCAGATGAGTCATCTATTCCAGAATAATTATTCAAACCACTGTGTTTTGAACTATGAGTAACGTTTGGTGGACGCGGGAAATCTTTGGGGATTTCTCCAGTCACTTTTGGTTCAGTCATCACATCATTCGTCAGATTTTTGTTGGCTCGACTGATTGTGCATTGAGCTTCAGAAGGCGGCTAAAATTTTTCTAATTTTCTAATTTTTTGTTTAGCTAAAAACTTACAGAACAAGTTGCACTAGCCATTTCTTTCAATTCAACTCTTATCATACATGAAAAGAATACTGTAGGTTTGTCAGCAAATTTGAATACATTTGAAAGTTGTCCTGCTTTCAGATCTTCTTTATATTCAATTTCCCGAAGAATAAAGTTATCCAAAGTACAACCATGTTCATCAACCAATTTTTGACCAAATCCTTGGCCATCATCAACAATACAAGAATGAACTGTCATACAGTACATATCTTTATTTGAACCTTCACAAGACCATCTGGAAGTAGGCAAGGGATATTTTTCCAAAAATAGGAAAGCACTACTCACTTATGATACACGGCATCTCCAACAGTTGCATGAGATAATGGTGGACCATTCTCACTTCCCATCAACACTTCATATTTACAAACTGGTGCTTGTTCTGGATCAGCTTGTTGAACAGATTGTGGAAGTTCAGATGGTGGTTGCATACTAACATCAAGAGCATTTGTAACAGTTCGATCTGTTTCGGTATATTGACATTGAATATGATAAGATCGATCAGTTTGAGTGAGAAAAACTGGGTGAAACATTAAAATGATTGTGGTGTCTAGAAGTATGCCACGTGGATTGGTTTGTCGTTTTCGACGAATTCCACAATCACCATCAACTGGTAGAATTAGTTCGAGTGAGTTTTGAACAGTATTTCCACGGATTCGACAATTTGAATTATGGAAGAATCCCTGAAAAAACGAGAATGGAGAATAAAAAACCTGGGAGAAAATTATTTTCAAAAATGTTTTTTTAGTCCCGTGATTGAAAAGTCCCGTGGTAAAAATTAGAGACCTTCTCGAAACTTATTTCATTTTTGTTCATCATTCTTACCTTGGTATAAAGATTGCCTGCAAACCCATTCGTAGTTTTCACTTGTATTCGGATTTCTCTCACATCACAAATGACTTCAGGATCTGCCATCATCTCATTCTGAATTCGAGGCAGCGAAAATACTGGGGCAAATAAGAATATCAAAAATAGAATCATTGCCTATTCTGTAATAAAGTGAGATGAATACACAAACATATAAACTGACTCCCGAAAAAGGTGTCAATTAAATGAAATTGTGAACCGAACCGAACCGGACTGGATTCAAATTCCAAGAAAATGAGAAAAAAAAACGATTTGAAATGGTCATAACTGGTCAATTGTATAATAATAATATGTGGAAGCAAGGAAACAAGCAAAAAAATAGAAAGAAAAAAAGAAACTTGAGGGATATTACAAAAAACAACAATAAATGATAAATTGTTATCATTTGTTTATAGTTCTTTTAACTTCTGAAAACGAAAAGAATCAAACTGGTTCAGAAATGGTTTATTCAAAAGAAATGGTTTATCCGATTTATTCGAAGAGTGAAACTGAAGCTAGCGGATGAATGGCAATAAATTGAGAAAAAAATCCGGAAACTCTTCAACCTTGGCAACAAAACTTTTCCACCCAATTATATAATATTTCATACAATAAAGTCCAGATCTCTTGCCTGCTTAATTAGTCCACGCATAATTAGTTGTGCAATCGAAAAGTCCTTGTAAGATTTTCACTTTTTTTCATAGACACTTTTTTGTTTTTCCGATCATTAATCCCTTCTATTTCATTGATAAAAAACTCGGAAAAAATCCACTGTTTCAACAATAAAAAACAAATAGCCTCTCTCAACGTTGTGTATTTTTCTCTGGACGGCAGTTGTTTTTATCTATGACATTTTGTTCGGTTCTCCTCGTGGCCGAATGGTCTAGTGGTATGATTCTCGCTTTCACAGCGAAATTCTGGTATATGTGCGGCAGGTGTGCGGCAGGTATCCCGAGGTTGGCATGACTTCCGCAGGAGTGCGGCAGAAGTTATGGAATTTTGGCAGATCTGCCGCAGGTCTGCCAAGATATTTTTCACTTTTTTGTATTATAATGAAAAGAATGCCTATAGGTTGAGAGTATGGTGGCATTTTAATTGATTATTTGTATAAAATAGATACACAAGTTGACCTAATGTGGAGAAAAAATTATGGCTCGTACGATTTTTCAAATGAAACATGCAATTTTCATTAGAAGTCGCCAAATTACCTCACTACATAGTTTCATGTTATTTCCAACTTCGACACAAGTCAACACAATAAAGAGAATATTTGAATTTTATAGTTTTGAAATTAATCAGAAGACAGGACGATAAAATGTTCAACGTTTTTCCAAAAAAAAAATATCTAGATCTTCGAAGGGCTCTTTTATTGGCCTAATATGGTTCTGAATTTTTTGAAAACTCCAAGCCAATTTTCTAATAGTCCTAAAATGGCCCGGGAACTCACTGAATTTTTTCTGAGATCGTGGAACATTTCTAAAGGCCTTAGAGTGGCCCGGGAACTCACTGAAGTTTTTTTGAGATCGTGGAACATTTCTAAAGGCCTTAGAGTGGCCCGGGAACTCACTGAATTTTTTCTGAGATCGTGGAAAATTTCTAAAGGCCTTAGAGTGGCCCGGGAACTCACTGAATTTTTTTTTTTTTGGCCTGGGGAAAATTTCTAAAGGCCTTAGAGTGGCCCGGGAACTCACTGAATTTTTTGAGATCGTGGAAAATTTCTAAAGGCCTTAGAGTGGCCCGGGAACTCACTGAAGTTTTTTAAGCCTGGGGAAAATTTCTAAAGGCCTTAGAGTGGCCCGGGAACTCACTGAATTTTTTGGCCTGGGGAAAATTTCTAAAGGCCTTAGAGTGGCCCGGGAACTCACTGAATTTTTTGGCCTGGGGAAAATTTCTAAAGGCCTTAGAGTGGCCCGGGAACTCACTGAATTTTTATTGAGATCGTGGAAAATTTCTAAAGGCCTTAGAGTGGCCCGGGAACTCACTGAAGTTTTTTTAAGCCTGGGGAAAATTTCTAAAGGCCTTAGAGTGGCCCGGGAACTCACTGAATTTTTTTTTGGCCTGGGGAAAATTTCTAAAGGCCTTAGAGTGGCCCGGGAACTCACTGAATTTTTATTGAGATCGTGGAAAATTTCTAAAGGCCTTAGAGTGGCCCGGGAACTCACTGAAGTTTTTTTGAGATCGTGGAAAATTTCTAAAGGCCTTAGAGTGGCCCGGGAACTCACTGAATTTTTTTTTGGCCTGGGGAAAATTTCTAAAGGCCTTAGAGTGGCCCGGGAACTCACTGAATTTTTTTGGCCTGGGGAAAATTTCTAAAGGCCTTAGAGTGGCCCGGGAACTCACTGAATTTTTTTTGAGGTCGTGGAAAATTTCTAAAGGCCTTAGAGTGGCCCGGGAACTCACTGAAGTTTTTTTAAGCCTGGGGAAAATTTCTAAAGGCCTTAGAGTGGCCCGGGAACTCACTGAATTTTTTTTGAGATCGTGGAAAATTTCTAAAGGCCTTAGAGTGGCCCGGGAACTCACTGAATTTTTTTGGCCTGGGGAAAATTTCTAAAGGCCTTAGAGTGGCCCGGGAACTCACTGAATTTTTTTTTGGCCTGGGGAAAATTTCTAAAGGCCTTAGAGTGGCCCGGGAACTCACTGAATTTTTTTTGAGATCGTGGAAAATTTCTAAAGGCCTTAGAGTGGCCCGGGAACTCACTGAATTTTTTTTTGAGATCGTGGAACATTTCTAAAGGCCTTAGAGTGGCCCGGGAACTCACTGAAGTTTTTTTGAGATCGTGGAACATTTCTAAAGGCCTTAGAGTGGCCCGGGAACTCACTGAATTTTTTGAGATCGTGGAAAATTTCTAAAGGCCTTAGAATGGCCCGGGAACTCACTGAATTTTTTTTTTGGCCTGGGGAAAATTTCTAAAGGCCTTAGAGTGGCCCGGGAACTCACTGAATTTTTTTTGAGATCGTGGAACATTTCTAAAGGCCTTAGAATGGCCCGGGAACTCACTGAATTTTTTTGAGATCGTGGAAAATTTCTAAAGGCCTTAGAGTGGCCCGGGAACTCACTGAATTTTTTTTGAGATCGTGGAAAATTTCTAAAGGCCTTAGAATGGCCCGGGAACTCACTGAATTTTTTTTGAGATCGTGGAAAATTTCTAAAGGCCTTAGAGTGGCCCGGGAACTCACTGAATTTTTTTGAATGTTCGCAACAAGTAAAAAAAATTTTAACAAATGGTGAAGTTTGCGCCAAAATAAAAAAAGGGAAAAAACCGTTTGGACGATTTGGACGATGCATTATAGTATTAAAATGGCTCGAGAAGTCACTAAATTGTTATTAACAGTTCTAATTTTGCAAAAAAGGTTCTTCACAGTGTAAACTTTTGCTTGAAAAATCTCTGCTGTGTTAAATTTTGAATATTTTGTGATTTTTCAGCAAAAATCTGCTGAAAATCGAAGTAATTTTTTCGTGATAAATACCCTATCTTAGAAATTTGCAAAATAAGCATTTCGGAGTAAATGGAGTTCTTGCAACCAAATTCTTGTATTTTGCGAGCTAGCAATATTATTTTTGGGTCAATTCATAACCATTTTGTTCAGAACGAGATTTTACGTCGAATGGGGAACATATCTTTTTGCCAAAACAAACGTGTTCAGTTCACGTAAATAAAAACAAAATAAAGGCGCACACAATAATTCCGATGGGTCCCACACGGAAACGCGCTTGTGTGTATTTCTCCCGGACAATTTTCAAAAAAGTTTTTTCGTTCTTTTTTTTGTTTTTCGGGTTTTTCGTTTTGATTGATGAATTTTTAGTGTGAATCTTTATTTCTATCACAATTCTCCGTTGTTTTCACGAATGTGAAGCATGCTCGTTGGGATGTTAGAGAGAGGGCTGACGAAATCGTCCTATTTTTCTTTCTTTTCCTTAATTCTGACTAAATTTTCTTGTCATAGTCAATTGTCTGCAAATCGGTTCATGTACGAGTACTATGGAAATTTATTTTCTATTACTAGAGTCCTAGATTTGCAGGTGTTTGACTTTCCACTGTTGTTATTACTCCCGCCCACTCCCCCAAAAAACCATGAAAGTCTGTTTTGTTGTAAATTGGGTGTTTAGGAGTTGAGCGAAGTTTGAGAGGGTTTTGCTCAAAAGATTTGTCTGACCTAGAGAATAATGTTTGTAAACTCGGTTTACCGCATATTGCGGTGGGCCTTTCTTCATTAGAGTTAAGGTCACTTATAATTGAGCGAAGTTGGAATGGGAAGATTGCGCAAATTTTTAACTGGATTCAAAACTCTCGGTTAGTTTTTCATGAAAGGTTACAAATCATATTGAGCATAATTTCAGGTAGAAAGAGACCGCGTTTGGCGCTTGATGATGAGTCGGAAAGCGACAGCAATCAAGATCGAGAGGAAATGAGACATGTTGAACTGCAAGGAGATGAGTTGGGACGGCTTGGTGGAGATGAAGTTCATGAACCGATAGAAAGAGAAAGAGAAAGTGACGAAGATGAAGATAGCGATCAGGAAGAGGATATTGATTTTGTAATTGATGATGCTGATTTGGTGCAACAAATCGAAGAAAACTTGATGGCTCAGGAAACAGGTAAGTTTTTTATCTGTATCCAATTTCGAATAGAACATTTATATTTTAAAAAAAGAAGAACCGTGAAATATTGACGTGACTCCAATCTGCAAATTTTCCCTAGAAAATTTGTAGTTCTCGCTTTGCAAATATTCAGAATCTAAAATATAAATTTCTTCGATGTTGTTCTGGTTTCTCTGCCAAAATGGGTGTCACAACATATGTTGTTAGCTGAATATTTTAGCTTTTTTGTAGATGAATCTCTTCACTTCCGAGTTAGAAATTGTAGTGATGATGCTTTAGTGGTTGCTGCAGCCAGTCTTCTAGATCACGACTCACAGAATGGTTTGATTGCTTATTTAGTCATGAAATAGTTGTATTTTTCAAGGTTTGAAGCGGAGAATTATTCCACTTCATCCAGATGTCAAAGAAGAAGTGAAAACGTTGATGAACTCTTCTTTGTCAGGATTTTCGAAACACTACATTTGTTCGAAGTGTGGGGCAGCAAAAAGACAGAACGATAAGTGGTAATCGATTATTCAAAAGATTAGTGAGAATTTAAATATTATTGGTTTAGTTGCGGGTTCATTTCCAAATTCATTCGGGCTCCTGTGAATGATCAATTAGACCAATTAGCTAAGATGCATATTGAGGAAATTAGAAATGTTCGAGAAGATGTCCGTTCCGGACAAGATAAGAATCATCCTTTGAATGGAAAGCATTTTAAAGTTGGAATGGATTTTGAAGATTCAGAAGAATTGAACCTCACACTTCTAGGAAGTGTGGACGGAATCGTTCTGAAAGGTCACACAAAGTACGTTTGAATTATTCTCCATGTGTGTTCTGTATAAATTTATGATTTTTAGTATGAAGATCTGGGTTGTATCGTCGATTTGCATTGACACGAAATGTGCAACAATGCAAAAAGCGACAAATGTAATTTTACACGGAATCGTTTTATCACCTTCGGATCCTACCACGACTACTTGGAATAAAATTATTCCGATGGTTAGAAGTGACATTGATCACTACTCTGCGGTGATTGAGGAGAAAAAAGTAGTGTTCAGATTGAGGTCTTTTGTAGCGGATCAACCGGTAATTAGACTAATTTAATCTTCACTTTTTTTCACATATTCAGGCAAAGCGTAGTCTTTTCGGGATGAAATCTGCAACCGCTTTTTACTCATGTTTCTACTGCTTCGCAAAAGGCCCACTTCACAAAAAATACGGAGAAGGTATTATTTTTCAGTACAGCGCGGAACTAATATCAGACTTTAGAAAGGCATATGAAAACAGATGATGAAATGCGTAAAGATGCAGAACGTTGTCAGAACGGATTCGGACATACCTTTGCAGAAGTTCTTTATTTCATTCTGCTTTTCCAGACTATCATTGACTTACTCCATAATTTTGGAGAAGGAGTTTTTTCGGATATTCTGCGAGGTATTTTTCACAACTAATATTTTATAGAAAATATATCTGTTTTAGAAGCGGATTTTCTCAAAATTAAGCGAGGTGTCCCCAACGCCACGAAATATGACATCTTTGAAAATGATAAGACTAGATACTACGAGTTTGCAAAACATGTAGTCTTACCTAGCGAATTTTCCTACTCCGGCGATCCCAGAAATGGAACCGAAAAGATGAACGTCTGTTTTTTCTGTGTAAATTAAGTTCACAGTAATATTTTTCAGCATTTTCGATCGACTTTTTTTCTTGTCGCGTTTTGCTCAGACGTTTTTAAACCTCTCGCTAGACTAATTATCACTATTTTATCAATGATTACAAATGCAATGTTCACAAATTCATCTGTTGAGGATGAGTACTTTGGTGAAATGTGTTATGCGTTGCAAAATCTGATTCCTGATAGATATGAAGAATATTTGACACCGAAGATGCATGTAGGAACCGTTTTTTACTGATTTCATAGAGATATTCTAGAAATATATATTTAGGAAATTATTTATCATTTGCCATTTTGCATCAAAATGTTTGGGAATGTATCTAGTTTGTCAACTTCAACTTTCGAAACTGTTTACAAATTCATTCTGGGAGATTTCCACACCGCAATCACTAACAATTTCTGCGAATTTGCGATCAACAGGTTTTTCTCACTTCTAAGTCTGGTTTTCAATGTTCATTTAAGATTTTTGCTGAATTGTGCGATTCGCCGAGAAGTGACACTGCGATATTCTAACCCCGATGCATCAAAATTGATAACGGATTTAGTTGCTTGCACTCCATCGCTAAGACCTCCTTCTATGACAAAATGCGATTCTTTGATTGATTTGAAACATTTGCACAAGTCCGATGTTTTCCAAACAGAAAAATTCGTTTCATACCACAGCAAAATAATCTTCCCTTACGCAGTTTTTGCTTCTCGAGATTATACAAAAATTACTACAAATGACATTATGTTTGTTGATCATGATGTTGTAAAATGCGGTCGATTTGTTTGTACTGCAACTGTGGATGGCGTTATAAAAGTTGTGATTGAGCCACTAGAAGAAACGAGCGGATTTGACTTTTTCGAAAATGCCATGAAAAATCTGAATTTAGCTACCGAGAGAGATCACGCAGAGAGAATTACCGAGCATCTCGAAGGAAATGCTGGTTTGGCTGAAGGAAAGTGGAATGGCGATCGATTATTTTTAAATGTCAATACTGTTCGGGGAATAGGGTGTCATGTTACTTTTGGAGGACGTGTAATTTGTGTACAATTATCTGGCGTCCCAGTACATGCTTGACATCACAGAAAAGCATAACCACGAAACAATTTTTTCTATTTTTCAACATATTTAAAATAAAAATTTCTATTCGGAATTGGATTATTCACACAGGAAAAACTAAATGAACTTTCAGGTCTGCTTGGTTCGAAACGACTCCACTATGTAGCAGAAATTGTATTATTTATTATTTATTATTGGGGCATTTTCAAAAGTGGGAGGAGCCCTCTTGAAAAAAGTTTAGAGATTTCATATTTTATGAAAATCCTCTCCTAAACACCCTGAAATCAATATAGGAAAAATTTTCGCATTCTATGTTACATCCCCTCTCTCTCTCTCTCTCTCTCTCTCTCTCTCTCTCTCTCTCTCTCTCTCTCTCTCTCTCTCTCTCTATCTATCTCTGCTTCTCTATTACTATTCCTATTTATTCGTCTACTTTTTTTTAATTGTTCAATTTCAAAACGTTAAAATTCGAAACATATGTTTTCAGGTATCGATCGAATTGCGCAAAATGCCGACACCATTTAGAGATCGACCAACAGTGGTAAATATAAAAATTCAGTAGTCAATGAGAAAATTTATGATTTATAGAAACGAGAAGAAAACGATTCGTCGTCGTCTTCTTCTTCACATTCAAACAACCCACCGACAAAAAAATCGAGAACGGAGAACTTCTGGAAAAGTTCGACTCCGGTAAGTTTTCGTCCTTTTCATCGCTTAAAAATATTATTGGGTGGCTCGGAAGCTGGGAAATATCTTGAATTAGAAAAGCTCCTCTATCTTATGGGGTGATTCATTTCGAAATTTTTACGATTAATTCACAGAAAATCCGAGTCATTTTTTTGCGATTTTTTCACGTTAAATTTGTATTTTTTGTGGAATCAATCGCATTTTTTCAAGAAATGACAGTGATTAATTGACAAAAACGTGAAATTAATCGCCTTAAAAGACTCACATTTTTTGTCAATTAATTGACAAATTCACGTCGATTAATTCGACTAAATCATCCCATCAAAAGTTACAAAACACATTCGAGGACCCTTCCACAAAGAAAAAAGGATTGAGATATAAATATTGTTAATTTCAGAAAGGACCAATTCGACGAGACCAAGTAAATATGAAGAAAAACGAGTCCGCCAAGGACAAATCGAAAAATAAGCTTGAAGAAGAATTTGTTGAAAACGTAGTGGAAATGGTTGATGGTACCAAGAAATCACTGCCAAAAACAACAAATGGCAGGATCAATTTATTGGAGATGGCTAGACGAGTCTATTGGGACTCCGAAAACGATTGTTCATATGGGAGTGATAAGATTGCTGTACGTGTTTTCAAACTTTAAAAATTGACAAAAATATAATTTAAAAAACGTTGATATTTTGTTCGAAATCCAATTTTTTGAAGGCCCGAAAAATCTTCTAGATGGCCTGCAAAATTTTTTCCAATTTTTTGAAAGCCCGGAAAATCTTCTAGATGGCCTGCAAAATTTTCCTAAGTTTTTGAAGGCCCGGAAAATCTTCTAGAGGGGCCTGCAAAATTTTTTCCAATGTTTTGAAAGCCCGGAAAATCTTCTAGATGGCCTGCAAAATTTTTTCCAATTTTTTGAAGGCCTGGAAAATCTTATAGATGGCCTGCAAAATTTTCCTAAGTTTTTGAAAGCCCGGAAAATCTTCTAGATGGCCTGCAAAATTTTTTTCCAATTTTTTGAAGGCCTGGAAAATCTTCTAGATGGCCTGCAAAATTTTCCTAAGTTTTTGAAGGCCCGGAAAATCTTCTAGATGGCCTGCAAAATTTTTTCCAATTTTTTGAAGGCCCGGAAAATCTTCTAGATGGCCTGCAAAATGTTCCTAAGTTTTTTAAGGCCCGGAAAATCTTTTAGATGGCCTGCAAAATTTTCCTAAGTTTTTGAAGGCCCGGAAAATCTTCTAGAGGGCCTGCAAAATTTTTTCCAATGTTTTGAAAGCCCGGAAAATCTTCTAGATGGCCTGCAAAATTTTTTCCAATTTTTTGAAGGCCTGGAAAATCTTATAGATGGCCTGCAAAATGTTTTCCAATTTTTTGAAGGCCCGGAAAATCTTCTAGATGGTCTGCAAAATTTTTTCCAATTTTTTGAAAGCCCGGAAAATCTTCTAGATGGCCTGCAAAATTTTCCTATGTTTTTGAAGGCCCGGAAAATCTTCTGGATGGCCTGCAAAATGTTTTCCAATTTTTTGAAAGCCCGGAAAATCTTCTAGATGGCCTGCAAAATTTTTTCCAATTTTTTGAAGGCCCGGAAAATCTTCTAGATGGCCTGCAAAATGTTCCTAAGTTTTTTAAGGCCCGGAAAATCTTTTAGATGGCCTGCAAAATTTTTTAAATTTTTTTTGAGAGGTCAGACAGTTTTCTGGAGAGTTTCAAATCTTACAAAATTTTTTAAAAATTAAAATGAAATAAAATAGTCATATTTCAGACTAATTTGAAAACTGCAAAACTCACCAGCGAATGGAATTCGGGGGAATTCTTGGAAATGGCTCAACAATCCGGTGTTGATGATAATATTCGCGACGTATACCTTCTTCATGCTTTATTATGTGACATGGTAATTTTTATGTGATTTTGAATTCAAAAATAACATTTCTCTAAATTCTGAGAATAGTATCGAAGTAGTTTGAGATTTTGAAACAAAATCGTCAAAAAAGTGTTTTTATATAATTTTAAATATCGCTAGAAGTTTGAAATGAATCTTAGTTGAACTGCCAAAACTTCTAAAAAATTTAATTATTTGAGAAATAAGAAAGCCTCCAATGAAAAAAAAAATGACAGCTACATTTCAGCATAACTTATCAATGTCAAAGTCAAAAGAAAAAGGAAATAAAGAAGAAACAGCAAATGGAAATTCAGCGCCTGGTTTGCAAGTAGGTTTTTTTCTTGAATATTGCTCATATCAAAAAAGTTTTGAAATGTTATGTTTTCAGGCCTTTCGTTTTGAATATCCAGAAGAATATGCTGATGAATATTACACAACTCCTTGTGGTATTCAAATCAAATTTAAATCAGCGATGGCGAGATTTGCGGAAGAATTCCGATCCACCAACTTCGACAAGGTTGTATACAACGCAACAGGAACCGTTTGTGACAAAGTAAGTTATTGATAAAATTTCAAAACAAGTATTTTTCAAAGATGATCAAAAAAGACCCTCACTGCACCGCGTATACACCTCGTTCGCTCAACGGAATTGCTCAATTAGTCGAAATTCAAAGCTATCAAGTCGAAATACTTCCAAGTTAGTTTTTTCATTACATTTGAATAAGTGTAATTTTTTTTATTTACAGAAATCATTAACGCTGGTCTCAAATTGAAATATGCTGATTCATCAGAAGAACACGCTCAATTCACTCGTACTCAGGATTTGGTTCACTCCAAAATCTCCAATTATTTGTAAGTTCAAAATACGTAAAAAGTTTTTCTCGAAAAAAATTACTTTTCTAGAAATAAATATAGATCGTGGTATAAGCAAGAACACGGAGCTGAAAGAATGAAAAAGATTAAAGAATATGTAGAAGGTTACGTAAATGCTGAAAAAGAAGGAACTGAAGAACCACGCCCAATTTTTCGAGAGAATCAAGGGGAGTTCTATTGGATTGGCGAGGAGGAAGAAGAAGAAAATGTTCCGCCATGAGGATCGAAAAGTAATTATATTGTGGAGATTTTCATTTACTTTGTTTTAAATAGGTTTTCAAAATCTAAGTTAGCTTGTTATTGTTATACTTCGTTCTTTTTACATTTTCATAATAAATATTGGTTGTTGTTTTGCTTGATATACCCATTAGCGCACGAAAACCTCAAATTTCGTTTTTTGTTCTGCCGCACTTCTGCCGCACTTCTGCCGGCAGGTCCTGCCGGCATGTACCTCACAGTACTACCGCAGATTTGACCTCGGCAGGAGTCCGGCAGGACTGCAGAAGATCTACCAGAATTTCGCTGTGTTGGGTGCGAGAGGTCCCGGGTTCAATCCCCGGTTCGGCCCATTCTTTTTTAATTTTATTTCGAAAATTTATAAGAAAATTTACTTCATTTATCACGAATTATAATTACTATAACTTTTGGTTTGGTGGTCTTTTTGAATAAACTAATTATATATTCTTTGTAAGGTTCATAGAACAAAAATAATGTGACGACGCCTGACGTTGAATGGTTTTCAGAGACAAAATCGATGAAGTAAACGAGGCCGGGAGTTGCGATTTGAAAAATCACTGATAAATTGGCAATTGTGTTAGGAACAGTAGCGAAAAACATTTGAATGAAAGCCTTAAAATATTTCATTGCAAAGATCACATAATTACGAGTTTCAAAATAAAACCTGAAGAAATGTGTTTCGATGAAACCTTTTATGTCTGATTCGAGTTGCAGTGCTTTTTGTCTTTACACCTCGTGATAATCTAATTGAAGAGTATACTGTAGAACTTGTCATTATAAATGCAATCGAAGATAACCAAATAATATAGTTGTAAGATGTTCTTGTCATACAATTTGTGCTGGCATCACAGGCAACTACGACATTTGAATCATTAATACAATCTGGGAGATAATTGAAAATCTTGACAGCATTTGATTTGGCTAAACTTTGATTAGGAACTTGTGGAATGATGAATGCATTTGGAATGATGGAATAAAAACAAACAAACAAATACACATATTTTTCGTATTGTTTTTGGAATTTTGAAGGGCGTGGATAATAAATATGTTGGATTATAAATAATCGATTGAAATAAATAAGAAGGCAAGAACCAATCGAAACTGAACAATAAGCAAATAAGTTCAAAGTCGAATTGAAAAATAGATTGAGAAAACTCACAGAAAAAAGAGGTATACATCAAAATGTATAAAGTAGTTGCTGGAAAATAATTTGATAACAAACCATCATACCGTGTAATTTTCATTGGATAAAAATAAAATGGATCTGCAAGCCAAGCATTGACAAGCCATTGAAAAGTGATACAAAAAAGATGGAGTATCAGTAAAATTTTCAAAATATGTGAAACTTTTTTGGATTTTGTTAGAACACAATAAAATGCGAGTGGATAGATGAGACTAACAATCATCGAATATATTTTTTTGAATAATAAATATTCAATTGGATTTTCATTCCAAATTGATGTCGGCATTAGGAAATGAAAAATGTTAATTGGTTGAGAGTCTGAAAAAATATATATGAAGTAAGTAATTGTAGGTTAGATATAAACTTTTTAATCTTAAAAACACGTGGTTTCTAACTTTTATTTCAGAAATTGTTTCAGATCCAGTTCCAATTCCAATTCCATGTTTTTTTCATTCAATGATCCAATATCTTTCTCGCTTTGTGCAATTAAATGTATGTGTAAATGAGCAGTTGTGTTTACAGAAAATAGTGATATTTCGGACATCTGCTTCTCTTTTACCTCCTCATCATTTTTTTTCGTTTTTTCCACTTAAGTTTATTTTTATTTTTATCTCCTCCATTTTTTTTTTGAAATTTTTTTGTTAGTTTTAAATGAGATTTCATAAGTTTATGTGCTGATCTTTTATTATTTCAAGTTATGATCTTAGCAGCTCTTTCAAATCGCAATCCAAGGTATGAAAAAAAGTACAAAGAATCAAGTTTCGTCTCGCTTGAGAAAAAATATCAACTTACATGATAGTTGGCTATTTTTAAGAGATAAACTTCCTAGTTATTTTTGTTGAAAATATTGATATTCTTCCTTTGTACATTTTTCTTCTAACTTATCATAATCATGATTTTTTCATCTCGCGAACAAAGAAATGAGTATGTCTAAAATGATTTATCTATATTTTTAATTTTCATTAATTTTTAATATGATTTTAGGATGTTGTGGAACTTGGTGGCCGTTGGCTACGAGCGATACAATCTTCATCATTTGGCTAAAATATTAGTTCTACTTTTGTATAGTTTTTTTGGAGCTGCGATTTTTATTCTTCTCGAAGCTGACAATGAAAAACAGATGAAAGACGATGAAACTTTGAAAATTTTGAGAGCAAGTTTGGCATCGAAGACTGAATTCATTTATAAAATTCAGGTTTGTTCAAATTCACTCGAGAACTTTTCGAGAATGAGTACACATGTAATTTTCTATTCGAAAATATTTTCTTCCCACTCACAAAGTACTTTTCACTTCTCACTTTTCCCCTCCCGTGAAAAAAATCATAAGTACAATCTTTTTTGTTGAGATGTCACAATACCTCAGAAATATGATTGAGTGACAAAGTGTTCCGCATTTCTCTCGAAAAATGTTATTTTCTTAGCAACTCTATAATGAAACATTGTATGGTTCAAGTTTTGCTGACGCGAAAATTCGGCGAGTTTTATCGGAATATGATTCTCAAATGGGTATAAAAATCGATAATTCTTATACTCCAAAATGGGATATTTGGGGTGGATTGTATTATTCGGGAACAATTTACACAACAATTGGATATGGTGATTTGGCGGCTGTAACTGTTCTTGGTAGAATTTTCACGATGGTTTACGCGATGATTGGAATTCCGATGGTTATTACAATTTTGAATGATTGGGGTAATATGTTATTCCACGGTGTCAATAATTTTTGGCAGAATTCTGGACGGAAATATTTCCACAAAATTTGTCAAAAATTGCGGTTCAAAAAACCAAAGAATGTTGAGGAGGTGAGAACTTTTTTTATTGAAAGAGCTCTTGGAAAACATCATTTTTCATCTATTTTTTGTCAGGTGTTGCAAAAGAGTTTTTAATTAATTTCTTCTTTGCGAAAAAATGAAACACCAAGATTTCTTTTTTTCTTTCTTCTTTCTTGAAAACGAAAAGGATCATACATCCATGTTGATTGATAAACAAGTCATTTGTCATAATTATTAGACAGTTGGCGTGTTTTTCCAGACACAGAAAAGACCCAACCAAGAACATCAATTTTTAGGGCGCACAACTGATTTCGAACCACTGGTTGAATCTGTTAGTCTTGATGGTCAAAATGGTCAACAACCTATCCCATTATTTTTGGCATTCACAGTTCTTGGATTCTGGATTTTATTGTGCGTTGGATATTTTGCAATCTTTGAAGATTGGACGTTTTTCGAATCTGTTTATTTTTTCTTCGTTTCAATGACTACAATCGGTTTTGGTGATATCACACCAAATCATTCAGTCGCAGTTGGTGGAATTATTTTTATTCTTGGTGGACTTTCTGTAGTCTCAATGTCTATAAATGTACTTCAAATGAAACTCGACTTTTTGTTTCAGAAAATTGTTCAAGATATTGAAAATGATTTTAAAAGTTCTTTATCAACAGGTTAGAAATTATTTTATATATTCTCGTGATTTTTTTCCAAACACTTTTTTTTGTAGCATCTGAAAGTCGTAAAGTGTCAATTGGTGTGAGTGAATTGGGATCAATCGATCCGTCGAAGAAAAAACAAATGAGTCACGAAGGAGATATTGCAGATAAATATACTGAAGGAATGGATGGAACCAATAAATTCTTTATGAGATTTATGAGCAATCACCAGTCAGTAGTGTTTTTTCTTCTCGCTTAAACTCACATTTATTAGTTTATATACACTCAAGTATATTTTTGCAGGAAAAAAATGTTGAACGAAAAATTTGATGAGCGTGCAAAAATGAGAAACAGTGCAACACAAACAACAACGTGTATTAAAGTGGCATCAGTTCAAACAGCTGATCGATATGAACCACAATGGGAAGATGAACCCGAAGAACAACATCCGGTTTCGAGAATCAATACAAGACGGTTATATATTTATAATACGGGAGAATAATTTGTCAAAAAATGGAATGAAATTAAATGAATAATTTATTAATTGTATGTACAATAAACATTTTTTTAAAAGTTATCCCAATTTTTCCAACATTTTTGCTCTTTCAATCGGACATCCTTGACTTTTACATTGTTTTTGAATAATTTCTTCAGCTGCAACTTTTCGATCATAAACGAGTCCTAAAGCAGCAGCACAATCTATCACAACTTTTGTCCAATTAAACCATTCAGCATGTTCAGAAGTTCTATAATCCTGCGGGAATGTATGATGATAATTGTGTCCACCTTCTCCGACAGCAGTCACTGAAGTCCACAAATTATCAACTGATGTTGCTTGATGATCATATGGTTGCCATCCAACCCTACAATAAATATATTTATAAAATTTGGGAAACTTTGCAGAAATCTTACCAATGAGAAACACTGTTGATACACCAAGTTGCATGAAGTGAGAAACAGTATCTAAATAATGCCGCAGTGTAGAACGCAATAAACGCAGATTCGCCCCAAAAATATACAGGAATAAATGTTGGTAATACAAAACAACATAAAATCGAGAGCAACATATAATATTTCCTTTGGAATCTCAAAACCGGATCAGCATATAAATCAGATAAATCCAATTTAGCACCTTGAATCTTCACTTCATCATGTTTCTTCACTAACAACCATCCCATATGCGCAAAAAACATTCCACGATGTGTTCCATGTGGATCAGCATTTGTATCTGTCCATTTATGATGACATCTATGATCACGAGCCCATTCAATTATATCATTTTGTAAAGCAATACTATTTAAAATCATAAGGAAAATACGCATCGGAAGTCTAGCTTTGTATGATTTATGTGACCATAATCTATGAGCACCAGCTGTAACTCCGGTACATCCAGCTGTGTGTAATATGAAAACCCAGAATAGTGTCATCCATTTTGCTTGAAATATTAATTGGAATAATCCGATAACTGCACCAAAATGAAGAGCAGCAAATAATGCCACATTTCTCCAAACTATCTCATTTTTCGGAACAATCTACAAACATAGAGTTCATCAAAAATATCCAAAAACATCCCAAGAACTCACATTTTTTGCAGCTTCTTGCATTTGCTTGATTTCATCTAAATCCGCCGCCAAAAACTGTCGCGAAATCATCGCATCGACTTTGATTTTCTGTGTCGAAATCGCCACCATCTTTCTTGATTTTTTGAAATAATTCAAACACAACTTTTTTCTGTGAACCTCTTTCATTATATACTGTAGGGGCGGAGTTTTGCCAGTTGTGGTATGATTTTTTGGTTGTTTTTACAATGCAAATATGCATTTCATTTTTTGCTGGTTCTTCGGGCATTGGAACGTTCGATAAGCAAAAAATTGTGCAAAAACATGTGAAAATTAATATTATTTTGATGGGAGACAGAAATGAGAAAAAAAACAACAAAAAATCGACCTTTGAAATAAGGAAGCAAGAATGTGAGGGTTACAATGTAGTCTAGCAACAAACTGTTCACTGACAAAAAACAAAAAATGTTTGAATAGTTTTTTGTACCCTTGACTCATTTGTTTGTAGCTTTGTAGCCTTCTAATTTGAATCGTCAGATTCAAAATGTTATTTCGACTTTGACTTCGTTTTTATTACATTGTTGTTTTTTTTTTTTTTTGGAATTTATTTTTTCCTCCAAAATTTCTGTTCTCTAGTCTATTATGTTTCCTGTTTCTGTTTCTGTTTCGAAATTTTTCATTTTTCATTGCCACTCGCTTGAATACAGTTTCTCATTCATTTTTGTCTGATAAAGAACTGTTGTGTAGCCGAGCAAAAACATAAATTATTTATCATTGACGGAATTCGATTCTTTTATCAAAACTGTAATTGATGAACTATAATACACTGATGCGAGATTATTAGAACATTGTGACAAGAAAACGTAGTGGTTTTTGATGATTAGAAATACTCCGAAATTTGCAGGAAAAAGTTGAGGTTTTTGTTGAAACGAGGTTGTTCTAATGTGCAGAAAGCAAATAAACTATTCTGTGGACTTTGAGAAAATAATGAGCGCTTGAAAATTGTTTTACAAATTGTTAAAAATGAGAAGGCTACAGCAAAAAACGTTAGTATCATAAAGTTCCAGAAGTCTATAGTCATTTTATGTTACGGTATGCTTTGGTGCTTGAACACGTCCACTTACTCCAGTCACATGTTGAATCATCAAAAATCACTACGTTTTCTCGTCACATTGTTTCAATAATCTGGTATCATGTTCATAAATTATAGTCTCTTGATAAAAAATTAATTACGTCTTTGATAATTGTTGCTTTACATTGCCTTCCAGACAAATTTATCATCAACTTTTTATTTAAAAAAACCAAAATCTATTTATTCACATTTATTTATTATAATTGTTTATTATGGTTCCTCTTTGCTTTTCTGCCCATTTGATAAAACTGTATTGCTCCGTCTTCTTAATTGTGATATGCTACTGATAGTTGCTTGATTATCAGGATTCATGAGATCTCCACGTCGAAGTTGTACACGACCGAAACCACCTCCATAAATATCGGCATTCGATCGCATAAATGTGGCCAAAGATCGAACTGTCATAGTATTCAATAGATCGTTTGGATTTGTGCCATCCGGACAAACTGAACCAGCATCGACACTAACTGCGCGAGCAAATTTCGGTGGAGTTGAAGGCTCCATGTCATCTACTTTGGATGTTTCAGAATTTACAATTGAATCCAATTTATTTTCAATCATTGTCATTCCACCAAATATTCCATTTTCTACACAAATATATGTTGTTCTATTAACCACTTTTGTAAGAGCCATTCCAAAGAAAAACATAATTGAAATAATTGGCGAAAATGTTGCATTATTTGGCATAACATCTCCCAATCCAATTGTACTCAATGAGACAAATGAAAAGTAAAAAGATAAAAATAATGGGATTCCTTCATCTGGTCCAAGTGCTTGATCATAGAAATAAATGAAAAATGTGCAAAATGCGAGATAGGCTGTGAGTATTCCGAAACATGTTATCACAGGTATCTGAATCATCTCATCTTCATCAACAATTTTATTCCCCTTGAAGTTCTCGCAATTTTTGTTTGATATGTGCATACATTGTAGTAAGATGAACTAAACAAAGTTGTCCCAAGTCACGCAAAGTGACTAAAGTAATTGGAATGAAGATGAAACCATAAACAACAACTAAAAACTGTCCTAAATCTGATTCGGGTGCAATTGAACCTAAAAAAATAAAAATTTTGAATCAGTTTTGTGTAACAAATAAACTTACCATAACCCGTAGTAGTATAAACATTCATACTGAAGAAAAATGCACTTTTAAAGCTCCACTTCCAATTATTTCCAACATCATCTAATTTATAATAAGTGCTCCCTTTATATTGACCCTCTAATTTCATCAAAGCAATATAAGCTTCCTGGAAAAAACACAAAGTTCTCAAGTTCAGAACCAAATATAAATCATTTACCCGAATATAATCTCTCATCTCTGGCATAGTTGTAGTTGTATTCGGATTATTAACATTTTCAGTAACATTTGCTGCAAGTTCACTTAAAAGTTTTTCAAGATCTTTCACATGAAGCAATGCTTTCTTTTCTTCAAATCTTGATTCAACAGAATAAAACATTGCAGCACCAAGGAGAGTATAAATGAGAATCAGAAAAATCATGCAAATATGACGGAATCCAATCTTTTTTCGATTGAATGCAAGCCAATAAACTGATTTATCAAATCCTGAAAAATATACGTTACACGTAATTTTTAAATGATTTTTGATATTCGAAAAAATGTTTGGCCGACTTCAGTTTTGAAATAAAATTCAAACTCACGTCTTCCACTTGGCACAACAGTTTCACCATTTGCACCAGGGCTACTCATTTTACTGTGTCGACTTGTGCTGTCAAAATTTGGCGCATTCATTCGATGTTGCAAATGACTTGGGAGTTTGTTATAGAATTCGCTATTTCGATCTTTTCCAGTTACTGTATAATTATTTCTTTCGTAATAACGATCAATTGCTTCTTGACCACTTCTGAAAAATCATTTGTTTTGAAAAAGTTTTGAAAATTGCTGAAAAAGTTTTTCTATGTTAGAAAAGTTGCTAAAATTTTTCTAGCCCAGTTCAGTGAATCGAAAGTTTTCACGACTCACGCCAAATTTTCCCGATTTTTTGCATATCTGTGAACTGAATTCACAGAGTTCTGAGTTTCTGGCTCATCTTCTGTTTGATCTGTCGTCTTTTTCTCATCCACTTTATTTTCCAGTTCATCCTCCTCTTTTGTCTTTTCCAAAATATCAGCTACCGTAATCCCTTGCTGTTCCAACGACACTCCACGTTTCCGTTCATTTCCAACTTCTTCTTCATCTTTAACACTCGGATCTTGCTCTTCGTCGATTTCTTCCAATACTGTCGAATGTTTTTGATGCTTCTAAAGGAAAAGACAAACAAACTTATGGAAAAAATATTTCTCAAATTTCAAAATTAAAAAATTACCTCATGAAATGAGTGATCGTTTGTCATGGAAAAACTCCTCTCTCGTCAAATTCGAGAAAAAAACTGTTTACTGGAAAAATGTCAAGAGTTTATATGGACACCTCAGGTTGTCACGCTGTCTTAACTTCAAAGAGGATAAGTGAAATATGTAACCTTGAATAAACTTTGAACTTTTTCTAACAATATTTTACTGAAGTCAAAAAAAAATATATATATAAAAAGAAAATATGAAAAAAGTTTTAGACAAAAACTGCAACACCAAACAATAACCACAAAGTGTGAAAAAGTTATCAAATTGATTGATAAAACCCGTTATTTTTGAAAAAAAAAAGAAAAGACAAAAAGGAACCGTTTTTCTATGATCACCGAAAATTCAAACTTTTTTTTGTTATCTGAAAATAATTTGATGGGTTACTGTAGATGTTCAAGAACAAAAAAAACACAGTTTACTGTAATTTTGACCAAATCAAAAACCAATGCAATCTTTCTCCTGCGAGAAAAAATGGGCGAAAACCGATGATATCACTTTACCTTCTTTTGTCTTTTTTTTCTTTGCTGGTGATTTATTTCATGATAAAGTTGCCTACAAAACGGAAAGATTTTACGTGACGGAAAACATATAAATTATTTCCAATGGGTTGGGTACTGTAGGTTACGTTTTCTTTCATTATTTGATACTTCAACAAAACATCATGATAATCCACCTAGACACGGTCAGTTGAACAATGCGAGAGTCAAATACTTGTATTATTATTATCCTATCTGTACATTCAATATTTTATTTACATATGTATTTTTCATTTCAAGTTTTAGGTAAAGTTTCAGATATACTTCTAACAGTTGAATGATGACGGAAACCATGAACTGTATTATTATTATTCCGAGCTTGATTTTTGAGTTGTTGTAAATCACCACGCCGTAAAGTAACTCTACCAAATCCACCACCGTAAACATCTTGATTCGAATTCATAAATGTTGCAATTGATCGGACGGTGAAACTATTTATGAGATTATTGCGACGTTCTTCTTCATATTCATCAGAATCCGGTTCAGATTCCGAAGAAGTCGAGGTAGATGTTTTTGAAATCGCAATTCGATTAGTGTTTTGGTGTCAATTTATTATCGATCTTACGCTCAACCATTGTCATTATACCTAAAAAAAATAACAATAGATTCCAAAAATTCTACTTTTTTTCAAAACCATTTAGAAGATTCCTTACCGAAAATACCGTTTTCAACTGCAATATATGTTGATCTGTTAACAACCTTGACCACTGCCATTCCAATAAAAAATAAGATGGAGACCAGTGGTGAGTACTGTAGATAAAGAATGACGAATTATTTTTTTCAGATGTTGCTTACCGGTTCATTATTTGGCATAACATCTCCTAATCCAACAGTTGTAAGCGAGATGAAAGAGAAATAAAATGCGGTGAAATATGGTAATCCATCGGACCATTTTGGGCCTGATACAGCATCATAAACATATACAAACGTGGTGCAGAATAATAAATAAACAACAAGAATTCCCATGCAAAATTTGATTGGAAGTTGAATCATCTCATCCTCATCCACATTTTTCTCCCCGCGCATATTTCTAAACCACGTCAAAGCGTGCGCATAAATCCAGGTGAATTTCACAAGAAAAAGTTGACCAAGATCACGAAGAACAACTAAAGTCATTGGAACGAAACAAAATGCGTAGAGCATTGTAAAAGTTTGTCCAGCGATTGTTTCAGCAGAAATTGCACCATAACCCGTTGTTGTATAAACATTCATCGAGAAAAAAAATGCACTCGAAAATGTCCATTTCATATTGTTTTCTGGATCTTCCAAACGATAATATGTGCTCCATTTATATTGAGATTCTTGTTTTTGAAGATCGATGTAGGCTTTCTGAAAAATTAATTCTAATTGAAATGAAAAAAATTTACTTGAAAAGAAAACTCCACCCTAATATAATCTTTCATTGCCTTTGTTGTGAAAGTTATATTTGGATTATTGACAGCTCCCGAGAGTTCATTAGCCAAATCATCCAGCAAAATATCCAAATTTTTCTCTCGAATCTTTACAACATCTCTCTCATTTGTTCCCTCGATCAAATAAAAAATTGTGGCGCCAAAAAGTGTATAAAGTACGACTAAAAATAACAATGCTAAATATCGGAAACCAAATTTTTTTCGATTCATAGCAAACCAATAGAACGATTTGTCAAATCCTGTAAAAATTGGAATATAAAAAATTATTTAATTTTTTTGTTGTTATATACATACTTCTTTGTGTTGGAACCACATCATCTCCAAGTGCTCCAGGTGAACTGAAAGCACTTTTCCTACTGAACCCATCAGTTTTATCAACCTGAAATCGAGTTCTAAAAGTTTTTGGGAGACGGTTGAAAGTTTCTTGATTGTTTCCCGTCACGGTATAATGGTTTTTCTCATAATATCGATCGATTGGATTTTCTTCGCGATTTTCATTGATGGTTACTCTACAAAACATTGAATTATTAATTAATTAGTTAGGAAAAAGTTAGATAACTTACTTATGTCTAGTGCCTTCGTGGGATAGACTTCTTCCAAATTCAATAGTTGTTGATGGTCTTCGAGATCCAGGAAGAGTCAAATTACTCGCATTGCTCATTTTTCGGGATTCCCTAAAACATGAATTTTTTCTGGGTTCTAGGAAATATTTCAGTAAAAATAACCAACCGTAAAATACTTGTTGGATCAATTGGTTCATGCATTATTTGAGGCGTATACTTTCTTTCGACAATATATTTATTGTTAATAACAACTGGCGAAGGAGGTTTCAGAAAATGGTTGTCTTTGTCTGAAAAAAATAAACACATCGTTTCTTTTTTTAAATTTCTGAAACGCAAAAACATTTTCTTAACTAACTAACCTTCGGCACTTCTTGGTCTCTTTAATAAAATTGATTTTGGTGCAGCTTTGGGTGAATTTGAATTTTCCTGAAATTATAAAGTTTTTGAGAAGATTTTTTAAGAAAAATCAACGACCTGCATGATTTCGGCTGGAAAAATAAGTGAAAATGAGAGTAACAAAAACAATAAAAAAGAAATGAAAACAACAATTTCAATTTCAGATTGAAATTTATTCTGTTAATCGCTAAAGTCAACAATTTTTAATCATTCTTTACTTTTGATGTTATTTTTTATTCGTATCTATCTAGAATTGTTTCATATATTAAAACCAGCAAAAATACAAAACATGAAAAAATCAAAGATGAAAATGGTTTTGGTTTTGAAAAACATGAATGATGTGAGATGTGACAGTTTCAAAATAACAAAAAAAGGTTGACCTTTTCCGATTAGTCTCGAAGTTTGAAATTTTACGATTTTGTTAGAAATTGATACTTATAAAGAAAGAAGAAACAAGTTTATCAAATTACCAATAAAAATCAGGAAATTTCCAAAAAACAAAATGACAAAAACGAATTATGCAAAGACCAACTATTTGAACGTCAATGATTCTCTGTGGTCAGCAAAAATTCAGTTGTGTGAAAAAAGTACAAGAGTTCTAAAAATAAACGTTCTCAATCAAATCTTTCTTATGAATTTACTGAAAGTAAGATGTGAATATTGAAAAGCTCTGAAGGTAATAGTAGCGAGATGATTATTTTTGGTTTCAGTTTTGGGATAAAATTTAAGATCTATATAATCTCTAGTTTTTTTGTTTGTAATTATAGTCAAAAACGATGTTAATTACAAGATATATAATGATGTTTTGTTTTCGGTTTGCAGTGGGGGTTGGTTTGTGAAGTTGTAAAAACAATTCAAAAAAAAATAAAACAAAATGAAAATAATTCCAAAATAAAAAAAATCGTAATTTCGCGTGTTCAGTTTTTTTCATTTTCACTTGTTTGAGAATCCAAAAAATCTGGTGCATACATCTGTTAGCACCCCAAATGTCATGACCTTTCTTTGAAATTTTCCTTTTTCGAGACCCCCACCCCCCTTACCCTCTAAAAATTTCAAAACTACAATCAATTTTCTAACCAAAATCTAATCATTTCTCAAATGTTTCCCGAAAAACTCACTTAAGTCAGCAATCGGTTGTTTCTTCATCACATTCCATTGCTCTGAACACAATTGTCCAATCTGAAAATTCGAGCACTGAAATCCGGAAGAAAATACTAAAAAAACAACAAACAAAAGAAGAAAAAACAACAAAAACAATAATCATTGATTTTTTCTCCGAACATGGCCGAGAATACCAAAAAGGTCAGCCAAGCGGCCAAGCTCCGCCCGCTTTTTTTCTATTTTTTTTTCGGTTTTTTTTGTTTTTTTTTTGCTTTTTTTGGTTCAAACGTACTTTTTCACGCTATGCCAGCCGATACAAAAATTAAATTTCTGGGAGACGCAGACTTTTAACACAGGCAGAGACATCTCTCGCCTTTCCTTCCCCCTCGGGCGATACAGTGTGCTGTTGGCAGACACAGCAGACAAGCAGACACACACACAAAACATAGCACATGGCCGCGCCGCTTTTCGTCTGTCGCTGCGTTTATAGACCACATCGGCGTCGCCCTTTGATGTGTTGAGGTCTCGCAGCGACTTTCTAACCGAAAATGAATGTCTGCGTCTCCTCGAATTTGTGTGGTGGCACGACGTGTTTTGTCAATTTTAAGCTTTTTCACTTTGAAAAAATGTAGAGAAATATCTTTCTCATATATCGAACGGTGATCTGTCCTTCCGCTCGACCTACTCAGAAAACACTTTTTAATTTTATGAAACTTTATGATATTCTAATACAAGTTTGCTCAACTTTGCCATTTCATCCGCATTTCCAAACTTCGAGAAACCTTTTCATGTTTTTGTATCATACGTTTTTATCCGATAAACCATGCGTTTTTCTTCCTGTTGCAGAAAAAAATTGACAAAAACCATTCAAAACAGCAAACGCGCTCCATCGCACACTTCCTCGTCGCTCTCATTTTTCGCCGTTCAAAAAAATTCAAAAAAGTCAATTTAGGTTGTTGCTGTTGCTTTATTTATTTCTAGTTTTCTTCTTATTTTATGATTATCTTTTATTTCAGGAAAGAAATTGCGTTTTTCGACATAAAATGAACTTTGAAGACGAAAAAAAACGACTTGAAAGATATCTGGAAGTATTGCAATCGCTGAATTGTGAGTTTCACAAATTCTTTTTGAAGAATCAAACCTTTTTCCGATTTCAGACATACAAATCGGGTATTTTCAATCGTAATTGGTGTTTCACTCGAGCCGGACAATATTTTGTTCTTTGAATCGGATTTTCGCATTTTGGGATGAAATTTGCAATCTTTGGACACTCGAAGCTGGTCATTTTTCACAAATTATGCATACAGGTCAGTTTTTTTCCGGGGAGAAAAGAACAAAATTTTCGAAAATCTGTGTTACTCGGTGTAGGAAAAAATACGAATTCTGATTTTTGGCTTGAAAAATGATGTGGTGTAAAATTGAAAACTAACTAATTTTGCACTGAATGCACCTCATGAGGTCATCAAATAATTTTTTTTGAAATAATCTATAGAATCTCTAGTTTTTCGTGTTAATTATACTCGAACTATGTTAATCACAAGAAAATTTGAAAGACAAGTTCTGATTTTTGGCTTGTATTGAATGGTATTTACAATTTCATATCTTGCAGTTTATTTTGATAAATTGAATGGCATTTTCGCAAGGAGAGATGGCCGAGCGGTCTAAGGCGCTGGTTTAAGGCACCAGTCCCTTCCACAGGTAAAATCTGGCAGTCCTGCAGCCGACCTGCCGCGGTCATGCCAAGGTCATTTCTGCCGCTGTCCGTCGGAGTACTGTCTGGCATGACTTCCTGGCCGGCGTGCGGCAGGTGTGTGGCAGGTCTCAAGGCTTTTTTCTGGGATTTCTAGGAAGAATTCAGCTGAAATAAAATAAAATACAGAATTTTCAATAAATATTTATTGAACAACAATAAACTGATAAATACTTAAGATCCAGGCGATCGTTGATGGTTTGGCCTTTGACTTCCATCCACATGTAGTACCAATCCAGGCGTAGTTGACTCTGAAAGAAAACTTATCAATGAACTCATAGCATAGAAAACTATTTATGAAATTTTTCGATGTTCACAATCAGAAACAATTCTGTATGGAATTGTTAGAAATCTGGTAATAGTCCTGGAGACTCGGGGAACTTGTAGTAGTAATAACGGGTCTATATTTATAAAGACTTGGGGGGAATTTTTAGGAGTGAGGCTTGCAGACTCGGGGAACTTAGAAATAATGGAGGACTCGGGGTACGTATTATGGAACACAGGTGGATGGAGTTTGAGAAATTTTTGACTAAACTCAACCGGGGTTTCGGTCAAAAATTGACTAACAATTCGCCAGTTTTTGAGATTGCAACTTGTTTTCTAATACACTCGGGAAAAAAACAGAAAGTCTTGGTACAAAAATCGACTTTTACCTTGCGACCATTTTTAACAAGCTTGCTACATTTTTTCCATTATCCATTATGAAAATTTTAGCAAGCTTGTTAAAAATGGTCGCAAGCTGGGTAAAAGTCGATTTTTGTAGCAAGACTTGCTGCTTTTTTCCCGAGGCATAATAGGGTCAGAAGGCCGAGATAAGTTTTTTTTTAAACTTGCATGTTTTCAAAAAAATGATAAATAATTACCTTGTTGGAAATCGGTGCATCTTTCATCTTATTTGTATCCAATCATGAAACGAGCAACCTGTAATGAGTATTGAGATCGTATTCACAACATTTCTAAAATCAACTCACAAAGAATTAGTTGAATATTGACGCATTTCCCCAATTTTTCGAGATCCATCGTGGTGAATTGTCTGTAATCAATATTATTTTCGATGAATTAAACGAATAAGATAGAAGTACAAGAATTTGACAAAGAAAAACTCTTGTTTTGAAAAGTACTATCGCTGTTCACCTAAGTCATAATGAATATCCTAGTGGCAAACTTATTTCTAAAGTACCCAACAGAAGTTTCACTAAAACATACAGAATTCCTTTTTGTTTGGGTTTTATAATTTCCTAGTTGGACATTAACCTAACGCTAGGCGATTTTTAGAACTATTGCCGAGACAGGGGTTACTTTAACATAAGACGGAAAAAGTAAAATTGGCAGTCTGAATTGCCGTCTGTGTTGTCGCCCCAGAAACCTAATTCGACTTCGAAAAATATACGCTATTCATGCAAATTTACGGTCTAAAACATTTTTGAAGACGTATGTGGCTGTGAGGAATTTTGGTGTTCTCAAAGAAATTTCCAAACAGCCGACAAGTACATTTTCATTATTATTCTCCCCGAACTAAAATGCAGATCTTAGAAACCCATTAAACACACAATACTCCCAAAAAACACAGCAACAAAACGAAATGAAAAAAAAACGAAAAAAAATTTTTGCAAGTTGTCCGTGAGAAGTACACACAAACGCGTTTCCGCGTAGGACCAAACAAAATGATTGTGTGCGCCTTTGTTTTTATATGATTTTTGCGCACGACAAGTATAAGTTTTCGTGAAAAATGATTTGCACTATTGAATGTGAAATTTCATTACGAACAAAATGATATGCATTTCATACTATTTAGTTGAGAAAAAACAATTAAGCCAGCTTAGAGATCAAACTTTGAACTGAAAACCGTTCGATTATTGAATGTGTAAATGAAAAATTCGATTTTTCAAAAATTTGTCCCATGTATTTTATGAAAGTTCGCTTCTATTTCAAGAAATTCAACTATACTACCTAAATGACCTTCCATTGGAAGTTTTGAAGTTCCACTGTTCGAAAATTCGATAAATTCTTATGAAGTACAATTGGGAATACTACTTCGCATATTCTTACACCTTTTGATTTTCAAAAAATTGTCGGCTGAAAAAATTTCTGGCCGGCGTGTGGCATGCCGACGAAAAATTTATCAACTCCTGCCGCACGCCTGCTGCGGTCCGGCGAACCATGAGATACCTGCTACACACCCGCGGCCGGCAGGCCTGACTTTTCCTGTGTCGGGGGCGTGGGTTCGAATCCCACTCTCTTCATCTGTTTTTCTTTTTTTTTTCAATAATGTTCATCATAAAAACTATAGTATTTGTAGTTTTCTAAAAACGTGTAGTTTGTTACTTTGAGTTGTTATGTCCGTACTTTGAGGTGCAAATATTTATAACATACCACGTGTTGAGGTTCGATCCTATCTCTTCAACTTTGCAAATAGTTTAATCAGGAGAGAAGTGTCCAACACAGTAAACAACAATTCTCCGATAAATATCTAAACCATGTGACGCTTTTCAACCAAAGAACTTGCAATACAACGTGCTGATAGGAACAATTTGGCCGGTCAAAAGTCGGCAACGTTGTTTGCTACCCAAAGTGCTACACAAAGCATATTGCAATCTGTTCTCTGAATGTGATACCACGTGTTTTATTGAACAACAATCTTATTCTCCGCCCATTCTGTTTACTATTTATTCGAACCCGTTGATCCCATTTTATCATTCTTCTAAAGAATTATTCTAACATGACTGTTGAGTTGCCAGCAACCCAAAGAGCTTTGATTTTCGATACTTTCAATGGTCCATTGGAAGTTCGTAATGTTCCTGTTCCTGAACCAGCCGAAGATGAGATTTTGGTGAAAATCGAATATTCTGGAATCTGCCATTCTGATCTTCATGTTTGGTTGGGAGATTTGGCTTCAATGAGTGTTTGCCCATTGGTTGGAGGACACGAAGGAGCTGGAACTGTTATCAGAGTTGGAAAGAATGTAACCGGATGGCAATTGGGAGACAAAGCTGGAGTCAAACTCATGAACTTCAACTGTTTGAACTGTGAATACTGTAAGAAAGGACACGAGCCGCTCTGCCATCACATTCAAAACTACGGTTTCGATCGTTCCGGAACATTCCAAGAATATTTGACGATTCGTGGAGTCGATGCTGCTAAAATTGACAAGAGAACTGATTTGGCATCAGCTGCTCCAATTTTGTGCGCTGGAGTTACTGTTTACAAAGCATTGAAAGAATCAAATGTTGCACCAGGACAAATTATTGTTTTGACTGGAGCTGGAGGTGGTTTGGGAAGTTTGGCTATCCAATATGCATGCGCTATGGGAATGAGAGTTGTTGCTATGGATCACGGAAGCAAAGAAGAACATTGTAAGAAATTGGGAGCTGAATGGTTCGTCGACGCCTTCAACACAAAGGACATCATCAAGCATATCACAAACGTGAGTTGATCATTGTGAATCTTAAGAAGCAATATAAAATTTCACATATTTCCAGTTGACTGATGGTGGACCACACGGAGTAATCAACTTCGCCGTTGCCAAGATTGCTATGGAACAAGCTGTTCAATATGTTCGCAAACGTGGAACCGTTGTCTTCGTCGGACTTCCAAAAGACTCGAAAGTAACTTTCGATACAACTCCATTCATCTTCAACGCAATCACCCTCAAAGGAAGTATTGTTGGATCAAGATTGGATGTCGATGAAGCTATGGAATTCGTTACTCGTGGAATCGTCAAAGTTCCAATTGAACTCGTCAGATTAGAAGATGTTCCAGATGTTTACCAAAGAATGTTGGATGGAAAAATCACATCAAGAGCCGTTGTTGACTTCTCCTTGTAAATATTGCGATTTTTATACCTGTATAGTAATTCGATTCTTTTCATTTTATATTTGTTACGAGTTATTACACAAGCCTACTAAAACTGAATAAAGATAATTATGCTTTTTTCTATTGAATTTTCATTGATAATAACTAGCTACAAAATTAGACCGATAATATTCGACGAAACAAATTGATTCCAAAATTATTAATTTCACGAAAAAAATTGACGATTATACGGTAGTTTTTAATTATAATTTTAAACATAAGAAGCGAAAAAGAGAACCAACATCGAGTATTCTTCTGATTTTTTTAGTTGAAAGAATTTTCTGATAAAAGAATTTTCTAAGAATTTTTAAGCCATATTGGTTCTATTTCAGGGTCAAACAATTTGGGCTTAAAAACTTTTTTTATTAATTATTATCTTATTAATTTTGTTCTTTTCGATATACATTTTCCGGTCATTTGAATAATCTATTTTTTCGTTGAACTTTAACGTCTTCAACCATTCTATTTTATTGATACTAATCTGCCAGGGAAGACTATCAAAAAGGCATGAGTAGAATTTCAATCATTTATTCATAAGCACAAAATGAAACTCGTATATAAATTTTGAAATTTAGTAGGATTTGTGGGGATAATTATGTACATAAAATCTCTGGTCGCTAAAGCTAGACAACATACATGAATATATATAGACAATCAGAAAAAAGTTTACAAAGAGAAGTCAACAACGGCTCTTGATGTGATTTTTCCATCCAACATTCTTTGGTAGACATCTGGGACATCTTCTAATCTGACGAGTTCAATTGGGACTTTGACGATTCCACGAGTAACGAATTCCATAGCTTCATCAACATCCAATCTTGATCCAACGATACTTCCTTTGATTGTGATAGCATTGAAGATGAATGGAGTTGTGTCAATTGTGACTTTTGAGTCTTTTGGAAGTCCGACGAAGACAACGGTTCCACGTTTGCGAACATATTGAACAGCTTGTTCCATAGCAATCTTAGCGACGGCGAAGTTGATTACTCCGTGTGGTCCTCCTTCGGTCAACTAAAAACAAAAATTGAGATAAATTGTTTTAAAAATTATGATCAGAAACTTACATCAGTGATGTGTTTGATAACATCTGGAGTGTTGAAGGCATCGACAAACCATTCAGCTCCCAATTTCTTACAATGTTCTTCTTTGCTTCCGTGATCCATAGCAACAACTCTCATTCCCATAGCATTTGCATATTGAATAGCCAAACTTCCCAAACCACCTCCAGCTCCAGTCAAAACAATAATTTGTCCTGGTGCAACATTTGATTCTTTCAATGCTTTGTAAACAGTAACTCCAGCGCACAAAATTGGAGCAGCTGATGCCAAATCAGTTTTTTTGTCAATTTTAGCAGCATCGACTCCACGAATTGTCAAATATTCTTGGAATGTTCCCGAACGATCGAAACCGTAGTTTTGAATGTGATGACAGAGCGGCTCGTGTCCTTTCTTACAGTATTCACAGTTCAAGCAGTTGAAGTTCATGAGTTTGACTCCAGCTTTGTCTCCCAATTGCCATCCGGTGACATTCTTTCCAACTCTGAGAACAGTTCCAGCTCCTTCGTGTCCTCCAACCAATGGGCAAACACTCATTGAAGCCAAATCTCCCAACCAAACATGAAGATCTGAATGGCAGATTCCAGAATATTCGATTTTCACCAAGAGTTCATCATCAGCTGGTTCAGGAACTGGGATATGACGAACTTCCAATGGTCCATTGAAAGTATCGAAAATCAAAGCTCTTTGGGTTGCTGGCAACTCAACAGTCATTATTTGTTATATCTTATGATATAAAGTGTCCAAGGTTAGATGGTCCTCTTTTATAGTGCACATAAAAATAGGCGGGGACTATTATTTGGCCTCGACACGTGCTGATAACCGTCTAAAGAACACACAAAATGTGCGATGGGCGGTGTTTGTTTCGATAAACCACGTGCCGATGAAGTTTGGTCGAAACAGTTGTTTGTTGGAAAATGTGAAAGAAATGTGGTTCATTGTTCAATTTTGAAACATGTTGCAGAAAACCAATTTGATTGTGGTCACGTTTGAAAGGAATGAAATTGAATGATAACAAAACATTCCGGGGTTGTTGCGAATGTATTTTTTTCAATGGTGTTGAATGCAAGATTTTTGATGGTACCGTAGAAGTTCTGATTCACATGGTCGTTGTTTTTTTTGACGATCTGATTCCGAATACTGAAAATTGCCTGATTATTTAGTTTCAATCCTAAATTATTTAGGTCCTTGGTTGTTGTGGTTCCTAGGAGCTCAATATTGGCCCTACTACTTGTTTTCTCTTTTTTTACGGCCCGATTTATATGAAATTCCCATTCTGTCCACAATCTGGCCAAAATCGTGGTTTTCAAAATAAAAAATTGTACGCCAACTTTTTACGGTATGAAAACTGTGAATTTTCAGTTTTTTACTTCTAAAAACTCTGAATTCGTCAGTTTTAGACTTCTAAAAACTGAAATCAAGATTTTTTCAAAATTGTACTCTGGCCAGCCATGGATTGACCGTGGTGTGATTCGGTCAGCTTTTAACCACTTATTATGTGTTTGTTTTTACCAGCCTAACTTCAACATATTCCAAGTTGATATTCAACAATTTTTGTTCTCAATCATTTTATTTTCTGTCATCTCACAAACAACTTTATCAAATTACATATCGGTAAACCATAAAAAAATCATCGAGCAAAACATTTTGATTCCATATCTTGTCTTATCAAATCATAAACTCTATCTAACTGTCAACATTTTACAATGTCTCTATCTCTCATTTTTCTCATCTTCTCTCATCAGCAAAAAAGTAAGAAAAATAGATGATTCGTTGGTCGCAATGTGATCAGCACATTGGGCACACAAAAAACGAGGAAAATATTATCAACGAAATAAGATGAGGCACGTGGTGCTTCTCTTTTTTCATTTTTCTGTTTTGTCGATTGATAAGAAGAATGAGATGTTTGTGAAGTGAAATGAAAAATATCACGTTGTTGGAAAGTCCAGTTTGTTTTCAAGTTTTGAACATATTGTTTTATGCGATTAACTTTTGAAAGATAACAAAGATTTTGGGGAATATTTGATCAATGAAACAGATACTTTTTCCGAAAATATTACATGATAAAAACTCAATCTTATTTGGAAATGTTGCTATTAGAGGCGTAAAAAATACTCAATCAAGGATCGGCTGCTTGGGTTATGATTCTGGCAACAAAATTATTTTGCGACTGAACTTGAGAGAAATCTCAGAGTCTGTGAAAAAATGAATTTTGTCACAGCTTTCAAAGACTATTACATATTTCTCATTTCATAAATTTTTATTAATTTGTATCTGTGGAACTTCGTATAAAATTGTGCAAATTTGTTTCCTCCGCATTTCTGACCCTAACCTTTTGCTGTAAACATTATTGAGCAAATCAATCTTGTTAGAGTCCGATATCTTCCCACTTTTTCTCTCAACTTAATCTATGGTCGGATAAATCTGTTCAATGATATTTTGAAGATACATTCCAAAGCTTCAAAGTTTTTGTTATTTAAATCTACAGCGATCAAACCTTTCTGAGATCAACCGAACCATTTTTTGTTGTTTCAATCAATCAAAACAAATCTTATCAAAACTGCATCTTCTTTTTCAAAATATGTTTTTCTTTTTTATAGTCACATGTTTGATGCAAAACAATATTTGAATTGAGACAGTTTGTTTAACTTCTTCAGAATAAAAAAGCTATCAGTAGTTAGGTTAACTATTTATTTTCCAGCTCCAAATATTTACTCAAGTTTGTGTGTTCTTTGAACTCTTGAAGTTTACTCGAAAAAATCCAGGAGTGACCTTATGTCAACTGTCACTTGGAAATATTCTTATCCAATTCGATCCATCACATCAGCCACAAAAAATGACAAAAAGTCACAGAAGCAACTTCATTTTTTTCTATTTTTGCGCCGTGTGATAGTGATAACATAAATTTGATAACAGTTTGGTTATCATTGTTCAATTTCGGGAATGGGCTTTGGTCGAGTCGAGAAAAATACAAATAATTTTTTTTTCAAAAATTTCATGAAAAAGTCAATTATTAGGAATAACAATTTCCGGTAGATCATCTTCTTGTGATGATTGTGGAATATAGGAAGTTGAGGTGAAACCAAGTCTGAAAAAAACTACCATTTAAAAAAAGCAGAGAAAAAACTCACAACTTTTGACGATTTCTTGCAATTGTTGTGGCATCTTCCAAACTTGGATATAAATTTTCTTTTCCAACAACTTGATAAAAATCGGATTTATCAAACAAATCCCGAATCGGCGCTTTTGTATTTGCAAAATATACCAATATTCCATTTTTTCTCATATCCGAGAAAATTTCTTTGAGCGCATTTACACCCATTAAATCGATGGATGTGAAACCAGAACAATCAATTATGAAGTGACGAGTTAATGTTGGTTTCTGAAAAGATATTTTAATCAAAAATTGTTTTTGAATTTGTTCTTTGATTTTTATCAATTTCAAACTCGATCAAGTCATCATAAAAAAATACCAAAATAAAAAAAACAGGTGATTTTTTTGCAATTCAAAAAATTCCACGTTTAATTTAATTTGAAATTGATAAGAAACTGGTAAATTACCCCAACTTCTAATAACATCATCTCATTTGATTCGCTTTTCTCAACATCGATCACATAGAATTCGTGGGATTTTCTCCATTTTTCATAGGCTTTTTCTGCACATCTTTTGAAACATTCAACATTGTGAAAAAGAAGAGGAGCATCAAATCGGAAAAGGCAGATTCCTTTGAAATATACTGTTTCTTGATATCTTTTGTTGTCCAAGAACTCGGATGAATCACCAACATTTGCAAGAATGTGCCATTTTGGGCTGCAAAATAACGTGTGTACTATAGGTTTGAGAACTTTGTGAAACACTAGATCTCAATCCAACTTCAGTACAAATCGAAAAAATCAGAACTCACTATTGTTCTCTCAAAATTGTAGTGAATAGAGCATACACCACAGCAATCAGTAGACCTTCAGAAACATCAACAATTACAGTAGCCAGAAATGCGACCAACCAAATTGACTGAAATATTCTTCATTCATATAATCACCCTATTCTTGTTTCGCTTCAAAAACTCACAAAATCAATCTTGGAAACTCTCCATAACCCTTGTAGATCTCCCAATTTTCTCAACATTCCTTTCAATGCCACAATTATAATTGCGGATAAAACGGTCATTGGCAATGTTTCCAAAAACCGTCCGAAAAATAAAGTGACTGATGCAACAAATAAACAAGAGAATACTGTAGCCATTTGAGAAACAATACCAGATTCAACACCAACCATTGTTCTTCCCAAAGCACATGAAACTGGATAAACTGGGAAAAAACTGCTACCGATTGAGGAAATTGAAAGAGCAAGGAATTCTTGTCCAGCATCGATTTCATAATTCTTTCGTTTTGCTAGCATTTTTGAAAGGGAAAGATGGACTGCCACAATAACAACAGCAATACTTATTGCATCTTGATAAATTCGTGGAATTAAATCAAATCGTGGAATATTGAAAGATGGTAAACCTGTTGGGATTTTATCAACGATTCTAACTCCATAGCTCGATTTTGCATCGATAACAGCGCCGAAAATCGTTGAAATTATAACAACTACTAATTCCCAAGGAATTGGAATGTTGAGTTGAGCGCGTTTTTTGAAAATTGGGGTGATATATTCTTTTCCAATATGAAGTATGAAAATTGAGGTGAAGCCGATTGCAACACACATCCAATTTGAATGATGAACATTTGTAACAATTCCAAAAACATTCTGAAACACAAAAAATGATGAAAGAAATCGCGAAGAAAAGATAACATCTAAAGTTTATTTTTGGTTGGACAAACATTTTTCTAACCTTCAAATACTTACGAGACAATAATCGGAATCAGAAAATCACAAACCTTCACAATATATCCAGGCCCCGAATTTTTTGGCAAATGTAACAACCCAAATAAATCTTTAAACTGTGAAACCAAGACATGTATCGAAGCACCAGTTGTGAATCCAGCAACAACTTGATCTGACATATAAGTCATCAAAAATTGCAAGTTCAAAATACCCATCAGAAATTGAATGACACCAATTGTAAAAACAACAGCACAAGATATTTCAATCGGTGTTGGTTTGTCTTCCAATTCGATTTCTCTTTCAACACAAATTCCAGTCATTAAAGATAAAACAGCAAAAGAACCAATACTGGCATGTTTCGATGTTCCAAAAATCATGTATAAAAATGCAGGGATTATAGATGTGTATAATCCAACAATCGGCTCTTGATTTGCGAGAATAGCATAAGCAATACCTAGAAACTTGATTGATCAAAACTGTAACTAAAAATTACACTTATGTACCTTGTGGGACATGCATAATTCCGACAGTCAAACCACCAATAACATCCAAACTCAAATCGTGTCCCCAATTATAATCTTTAACCCATGTGAAAATTGGAAAAGTTCCAAGAAGAAATTCTCGAATATTCAGAAATGGAGAATAAAACCTGTGAATACAGCATAATGGTAATCTCATTAGGTTACTCTTACCGACTAAAATGTTTCAACTGAAACTTGTTTTTGTTGGCTGATTTCGTCTTGCGATTATAAACATATTTCTCGTCAAATTGTACCTAAAATCTTGATAACAATCAAAATGAAGAAAGAGTCAGATAGGTGACAAAAGTTACCTGATTCATCGGAGGCCTTTTGCGATTTTGTAAAAGATCCTCCATTTTAGATTTTTATAGGCTAGAGTTCTAATATTCAAAACTTGTGAATATTTTAAAACAATTCGAGAGAAAACTTCGACACACAAAAATATTAATGTAAAAAAATTGTGCCAGAATGTCCGGGCACATGAGAATTATGCAAATTTTCTATCATTTCAACTTTATAATCGCCACCCTCTACAAAAGATCATAGTACATTAACACTTTTTCTATCTTTAACACATTTGGAATCAAACTTCACATCAGCCAAAATATTCATTTCAAAAAATTCCGGTGCGTTTGAAAAAAATAAAAATAGAAGTTTGTTAAACAAATTCAACTTTGCTGGAAATATGGCATTTTAGAATTTTCGTGTCCACTTGCAATCGCTTCTTTCAATTCTGAAAAATATAAAATAGTTTTAATATTAATTCCAACACTTACCCTCCGATTTTCTCTTCATAGCTGTAGCTTTCTCATTGTCACATTTTTCGATTTTTTGATCAATTTCTGTAAAATAATTGATAATTCGAGATTAGTTTAAAATAAGTTAACTTACGTGAACAACACACCGACTTGAATTTTTTAAAATCATAATCATTTTTAAGAAACTCAATTTCATTTTTCAGTTTGTTTTGAGCATTGATAGCGTTCAGTTTTTCGCTGACCATAAATTCTTTTTGCTTTATAAGCTGCTCCGTGGTGCATTGTCTCAAAAGTGTATCGTTTTCGACAATAATAGGTCTGTAAAAATCCATTATACAAAAACTGTGAAACATAAGTTCTTATGGGGTGATTCAAGCAAAAAAAAATTAATTGAAAAAACATTTTCAGACAACAAATTTCGATTCACCAAATGTCAAGAAAATATATTTTACCTTTTTTTGAAATCTTATTTCATCCAAAGATTTTTTTGCGTAGAAAAACATAGGTTTTGATATTTGGTAAATCGAAGTTCAAAAAATGATTCTTCTTACATAATTTTTTCTACTTGAATCGTTCTATTAGATTAAATTGATTCGAAAAATCTTACGCCGTGTTGATGTTGGTTGAAGTGATCAAATGTCGTAGAGGAACAGTGAAAGAACCGGCAACGGTAGGGAGAAGATTATCACTGAAACATTTTCTATTTGTATGATTCGAAACAAATTTCTAGAAACTCACCCAAATAAATATATTGCATTTTGGCTTAGATGTTGCAGCATCTTCCAACATTCTCCTTCGTCACGAAATTCCACAGATTCTGATTTCTCATATTTTTCGATTGTTATAACAGAACACATTGTTTCCAAATTTGTTCTTATAACATCTTCACCGATTTCAGTGTTGACGTTTTCGATCTTAATACAGTTCGATTTTGGCAATATGCCAAAGTCCTTGTATAAGCTTTTGAATTTCAGAAATTCCCAGTCAGTTTTCTGAAATATGAATATTAGTCTCACTTTTGTGCTTTTCCCATTTATTTTTTTAAATAAAAATTGTCGGCATTCAATTCATAGAAATTTTCCTTTATGTTATTTTACAAAATGTCCTCATTCGCCCTTTAGAACATTTTACAATAATTTCAAAAAACTTACAAAATTTATTATCAATTCATTCTCATTTTCCTCCAGAACATTATCGTATTCGACAAGTAATCCCTCGACGAATCGTTTCTCCATTTTGTTTTTTAACACCTTCAGACGTGTAACACGTCACGTGTTCTATAAAAAAAAGTTGAGAGAATCAAAAAAGAAGATTTTTCATATTGTTAAGTAAAATTTACCCGGAAGAATATTCGCCAAATTTTCTGTCGATCTTCTGTTTATCCGGATTTATTGAAGAAATTTGTTGATCGGTTGGAACAGGTATTTCAGCATTTGGAGATGACATTAGTTTAGATTGCTGGCCGATTTACAGTGTTTCAAAAACTAGAACTGACTGAATCATTCGACTGCTCAAGAGAGATTGTAAGATCTGATAAGAGGCGTGACCCAATTATTTTTTTACGTGATAAAACACAATTTTATTTTTTTTATGGATTGGACATTTTTGAATGCCTTTTTGTAATCAAACTTCACATCAGCCAAAATATTTATTGCAAAAATTACCAGTGCGTTTGAAAAAAAATAGAAGTTTGTTAAACAAATTCAACTTTGCTGGAAATACTGGGCGAATCGCCGTCAAGATTAGTTATTAGTTGAGTGGTTGGAAGCTGTAGAGAATCAAGAAGCGCTTTTTTCTTTTCAGGAGATTCGGAAAAGTTGCATAGTTTGCCTGAAAAATTGAGATAAATCTTCGAAATGAAAAATAAAGTAGGGATAACTCACCAAGAGTTGCTTTCATTTCAGTTCTCAAAAGAGGTTGACAAAGTGCATAAATTGGAAGTCGTAAAGCTGACGCCAAAACAGTTAGAAGAGAAATAAGATCTACTGAAAGTGTATAAAATCGATCGTGATAGACAAGAGATCCATAATTGATATTCTCCCAAAGTGTGATAACTACAGAAAGTGCATTTGAAAATAAATATGTGCAAACGATAATAACAATTGATCGAGTTGCAGCGCGAATTCGAGCTTTTTTCTGCTTTAAAGTTTGTTTGTCATCTTCTTCCGACACTTTTGCTGATTTTCTGTGTTGTTCTCGAAGTCTGTAAAAACTAGGTTTTTTGCAAAAAAAAAACCCACGAAGAAAATTAAATGAACTCACTTATTGAGAAGCAGAAAATTGACCAATAGCAAAGTGAAAAAAGGTGCGAGAATTGTGAAAATATTTCTGAACCAAAAACGGAACAAAGAATTGAATTCGGGATGAGCTTTGAACCAATCAGACATTGAGACATAGAAATATTTCAATTGTCCTGGACAATCCTCGTCGATTTTCACTTCGATTTCGAATAAATATGAACCTTTGCTGATAACACCAAATAAGACAGCAGTTAAAGCGATCAACTGAAATTTGAAAATGAATTTTCAAGTTATATGGGATTTTCTAAATCTCCAAATTCAGTTTATCCTATTCAAAAATTCCCATTTCTCACCGGTCGATATTTGTGAAGATGTGGAACTAGGAAGTTGTTAACAGTGATACAATATCGCTCAATTGAAGCAAAGCAAATAAGAAAAACTGAAGAAGTAATACCAACATGTGATATTGTTAACATTGGAACCATGTAATAACTCCTGAAAAAAACAGACAATTCAATACGGAAATCAAATTCCGAACAAAATTACCATAATGTATGGAGTGTGAAGTTGTAGGTCCAAAGAATGATTATTCTCAAAGACATCAAAGCAATATATGTGATTGAGATGAAAATATCATAAAATGATAATAAAAGCATGAAAAGATTAGGTGTTTTTCGATGTTGTTTATTTGATGCAAACATAATAAATAGGAATGAGTTGAAGAAAAATGAGACAACTGATATGATGACACCAAAAAACACACCAAGAACCATTCTTTCAACTAGTAGATACGGTTCAGGTTGACAATCAAATTCTGATGTTATTGGGATTGTAGAATTGATGGTTGTTTGATTCATTTTGAAGACTGACTATCTGAAATAAACCAAAAAAAATTGGATGATTAGCAACATTTTGAAACAACAAAAAACGGAAGAGGAAAAAAAGACAAATGAGATGTTTGAGATGTTTTGGGTAGATAGAAAGAACAAAGTTATGGATGGATAGAATATTTAAGGAGAAGTGAGTAGATCAAAGATTTATCTCAACTGGGAACAGCACAAAAAAACTAGCAAGAAAATGACATTTGTTAAAAAGAAGTGTAATTGAGCTGCTATTCACAGAAATTGGAAACCATTGTACTCAAAGAGAAAACTTTTTTTCTTGTTTCGCTGATATTTTTATATTTTTTTATTAAAGATATGAGGAAATAAAAATATATTTCCTGGATTTTGCTAGAAAACTTAATACATATTTTATGTAATTGCGAATTGTTGTTGTCTGAAAATGAAAGAAGTTCTAGATGGAAAAGTGGAGAAAAATCTGTTCGAAATAGGGCGTCTAAAATTGAGTTACAGTAAATTATAGGTCTCTTGAGGGAAGTGGCAAATGAGAAAACAAAATTTTCGGCTCGACTTGGCTCACATCATAAAGCACTTGTGAATTTGTAAATATTTTGACAAACTTGTGTTATTTAGCATAAGTAGAATGGGAGGGAGTAAAATAGAAATGATAAATTATAGACATGAGTAGAATTTTAAACAAACAAATAACAAACGAGAGAAAAGGCTAGCAGAAAACAATGAACTTCTCAAGGAAAAAAAGCAAAACAAAAAGTTCAATTACAGTACTTTTCTGATTCTGAGAAGTGATTTTTTTTTTTTGAAAAAATAAGATAAAATTAGAGAGAAAATTAGAACACATTTGGAGATCAGACTGAAAATGAAAAACAAAAACATGATTTTTTTTAAATTTCTCGAGGGAGACAAAAAATAATTTCAGACTAGTCTTTACCAACAAAACACACATTTTTTCCTCGAAAAGTTCGCCACTTTAGCCAAAACAATCAATTAGTAAGTGAAAAAGGTGTAAAAACGTTTCTTCTCTTTTTTTTTCTGAAATAGAAAAAAAGATGTCGAAGCTCTGCTAAGCTTTTCCCGAGACCAAAAAATTCGGAAAAAACATAACATAACAACAAATAATTTGATCACACAAAAAATTATAAAAAATTCATGGTTCATCTGGTCGCCGAACCTAGTTTGAGCTGAATGATTGGCGAGAAAAGAAAAAAACAGACAAATATTGAAAAACAATAAAAATTCATGAACCATGTACAAATTTCGGATTACCTCTTTTTGGGGGAGATTTTCAGAAATAGACAAAAAGGGCGAAAAATAGAGATGTGGATGTTCAAGATCTGAAAATTGCCGGAAATTTTTAAAAATTGAGGTTCACCGACACTTGGCGGGTTTTGCAATTTTACTATTTTTTAGTTTATGGTTACTCTTTTGTTCGAAGAGATTTTCAGAAATAGAGAAAACAGAAAAGGGTGAGAAATTGGAAATATATATCCAAGATCTGAAAATTGCCGGAAACTATCAAAAATTACTTGAAAAAACCCGCTATAATAATTTCTTTTCAAAAAGAAGAGGAGAAAAAATCGAAATCACAATAAAAATGAATATTTTTCCAACGAGAGGAAAAAACTTTTTGTTGTTGTTGTCGTTTTGGTTTATTGGGTTTTTTGGATGGTGTCTGGAAAAGAATGAGAAGATGGCGATGAATATTCAGATGATTGCAAGAAAATAGGCATTATGGATAAATATTTTTCTTATAAAAAAATCTCATTTAATTTTGTCATGTTTTTGCGGAGAAAAATTGAGAAAATGCTCGGTAAATTGGAAATTGGAAATTTATAGGTCACGCAATAAATATCAATTATTTTGAATAACATTTTTGAGAGTAAGGAAAAAAATAGAAAAAAGCAAGAGAGTTCAAACTTCGGATTTTAAAAAAGAAGAAGAACTACAGTGTTTTGGAATCCCAAGAAAATCTGAACAATCAAAAAGGAAGGAAACAGGATTTGAACTCGTTAGTTCAATTTATATCTATTTTCTTTAAACCGTTAACTTTTTTTTTAGAAAAAAAAAGAAATGACGTGGATTTTTTTTTGGTTTCACATCAGAGAAAAAACAAAAAGGTTTAGGAAAGAATTAATGAAGACGAAAAAAATCGCGTGTCGAGGAAAATGGGGGAAATGTGCTTTTTTAGGGCTGAAACAAACGTTTCAGCATTTTCGCTAGGTAAAAAAATTCAATTAATGGAAGAATTCGAATGGAATAGGGAAAAAGTTGTGAAACGGAAAAGTAAAATGTTCCCAAAAATTTTGATAACATTTTTATTGTTCAATCGGAAAAGTTCTTTATTTTTGAAAATTGTTTTCTCACAAAAAATAATGCTAATTTCCTCAAATCCTTTCTGCAAAAAATGTTCTTTTTTTGTGTTCTGAAGTGCATAAAAGGTTTTTGCAAACAAAAGTTTTGGTTTGGCTGAAAATCTGAACTTAGCAAAAGGTTGACAATTTCCTGACCAAACTTTGCACAAAACGTTTTTCTGCAATGGGGAAAATAATACTTGTAATATGAGAGTAACGTAAAATTTTGACTTTTGAATTCATCATTCAAATTCTTTCAAAGATTCTGGAATTTATGAAAAAAAATAGGAAAAAAATCATAGAAATCCAGAATTTTTAATTGTTTTCATTTCAAGACAAACTTTGTTAATTTGAACAGAATTAAAAATAAATAATATGCTTCAATGATTTCCAACAAACAAATAAATAATTATGTTTTAATCTATTCTTGGAGCAAAAAAAAAGGAAAAAGAAAGTTTCATAGAAAATTGGATAAAAAACTGAATTTGGAAGGAAAAAGAAAATGGAGGTGAACTTTTTGGGGACCAGTGGATTTTCTTCTTTTTTTTGCCTCTTATGTTAGGATGTTTAATTTTGCCTTAGGCGGGTTTTATTTGGACTTGGACTTTGAATTGGAGTGCAACATTTTCATTAGCCGATCACAAAACTTTGGAGGAAAGTTAAAAAGGTTTCGTTAATTCAATATATTTTTGAAGAAAACTCCAAAGTTCCAACACAAAGTTCGGAACATTTTTTTCTCTGAAAATAAAGCAGCTGAAAAAAAAACATTTATTGCGAAAATGTGATTTGTAGAAAACATTCCATTAACTCAATTTCTTTCGAGTTTGATCGCTATGAAAAAAAGTGAAGTAACACATTTGAAAAGTCAAAAATTTACGTTACTCTCAAATTACTCAGGTATTAGTTTTCCCAGAGCAAAAAAGTTGTGTGCGAACTTTGAACAGACAATTGTCGACCTTTATATAAGTTCAGATTTTCTGAATTTTCAGCCAAACCGGAAATTATTTGTTTGCAAAAACCTTTTAGGCACTTCAAAAGACATTTGGCAGAAAATTTGGATTTGGAGCAGGAAAAGTTTTGCATAAATTAGCATCATTTTTTCGAAACATTTTCCAAGAAAAGAACAAAAAGTTGATCTCCTCACAAAATAATTTTCATATCAACTCAACAAAACAAAGAATGTGTCACTTGGAGTCTTTTTGCTGTTTTTACATGTCAAATCTGACATTTGTGTCCCACCAGAAAAAAGTGTACTACAATCTTGTGATTGATTTTCAGGTTTCAGAAGAAAACAAGAGGATAGATTGATTATCCAAGTATCTAGCTTTAGCTTAAAATCGGATTTTTCCTCAAGAAAAATTCTCATTTTTCATTATTGGGGAAAATGAAAAAAAAAAAGATTTATGGATCAAAAATCTTCTTGAAACTTTTTGTTGAGTGTCGAGAGTGTCCGAAATATTCTCGTTTTTCAAATTAATGTTTGGTTCATTTGAAAACAACTTAATACTCAAAATAGAAAAGAGCATGCAAAAATAGATCATATGATGATGATAATCTGAATTTCGAAGCGCGCACACAAAAAACTCATAAAACTTTTTGTTCATAATGTTTTTTGGTCCGCCTTTTCCACTTTTCTCTATGGCTCTCGTAAAGTAAATAGGTTAATCCAAAGAGGACAAAAAATGAAGACGAAATGAAATGAAATGAGCAGAAGAAAAAATAGAAATTCAATTTTTCTTTATATTGGCCATGGAAAGAGTTTTTAGGGTTAGGTTTAGGACGAAAAAAATGAAATGGATAGACTTCTGAAAAAGTGAAACTTTGTTTCAATAAAAACAACAACTTTGGTAATTTTAAAGAAAAGGAAATCAGATTTTTGACGAGTTCCCGAAGCAAAACAAAATAAAATAGAAAATAAATAGCTGACAGTTTCACGACTTCCAAAGATTAATGGGAATATTATGTATGTGAAAAAAGCAGAAAGCAGAAAAAATGCGAGTTAATTAAACTCGTCTTTTTTATTTTTCGTTTTGAAACTGGACCAGACACGAGTGTGAAAAATTGCTAGTTGTGCAAAAAAAGGAGTTATATTAATTCAGGAAAAATTTTGCATCAAAAATTACTCGAACTAGTTTATGAACCAATAAATTTCTAATTTTTCAAAAAACTTTGGAGAATTTTGATGAGTGGAAAAGAAAATTATAGTAAAAAAATCATTAGGCTTCTCTTTTCCAGTTGAAAACATACAATCTGTTGAAGCTTAGACTTCACAATAAAAATGAACCCGTCAAATTGAAGCTGGTCTTTGATAGGTTATCATTCTCAATGGAGACATATCGTGTCAATTTGACAGATCCATCTCTTCTTTTTTATGAGATCAAGTGTCATGTGTTGCAAGATCTTCGCAGAAACTTTCCTTGGAAAAGAAACCGCAGGGTTTTTGCCACATCAGACTTCAGAAAAAAATGCGATGAAAAAAATTATTAAAAATGTGTGGAGAAAAAGAGAGAAAAAATAATCGAAAGGTAGAAAAATCAACACTTAAAAATAATGGAGAAAACAGCTGTGCTGATGAGAAGAAAACGAAGCAAAATTTAGGCTAAAATAATTAATCGTGATTTGTTTTCTTTGGTTAGAACAGAAAAAAACTTGAACTATAAATATTCTCTTTTTTTCTAGAGAGATAATTTTACCTAGAACTCTCGACGGAAGGAATCTACAAAAATCGAAAGCAAAAACAACAACCCATTGCAATTTTCAGATGAATAATTGAGCAGTGCACAAATTTTCAGCCTGTTTTTGTCATTTGTTCTCTCAAAAGCTGTTTTCAAAGGGAATTTCAGAAAGAAAAATAATTTTTTATCTCTTGACAACACCGATTAAACATTCTTCAAGTTTTTTCTCGATTATTGACCAAGCAAAACTGTGAGCTGAGACAAATGGGAGAGCAAGAGTTGCATCCTGAAAAGAGAAAGTTTTTTGTTTTTTGATCTTGCAATTCTCCCTGGGGATTTCTTATCAAAAAGTTCCCCCAAACTCACTCTTCCGGCATATCGAAGAATTGCCAATCCACCCGGATGCATGTTATAATACGATGTCATGTTGTAGACCTGGAAATGTACATAGATGTAAATAGGAATTTGTTTGTTTCAGGAAGTTCCGCGTTAGCGAGTAGAGAAAATTGTATTTTGTTTTGATAGTTTCTAGAGCAGAGCTCAGAAATTTGTGAGATTCACATTTTTTTGAATTTCAAGGCTAAACCGGCTGATTTTTGATTGCAAATTTCTACGTTCTAATAGTTTCCGATATCCAATTCCGATTGGAACATCAGACGGCTAAACATTTATGAGAGCACGTGAAATTCACGAGGATCTCTGATTTCAGTATTTGAATTAAAAAAATCGAAATTTCATTCGGAAGAATGGTTATTTTTTATTTGGATTGAACGAATTCTTTTTTGAATAGAACATTATAATTTAAAAGTTTTGAGAAAAAATATTCAGATTTTTTGAAATACGCTCAAAGTTTGTTTTTTTTCTAGATTTCCCTGGAAAAATAAATCGGAAACTCACTGAAAATTGGAGCATTTTTTTCAACGTGTCTTCTTAGTTCAATGGCTCATTTTCGTATTCAAAAATTATCAAAAATGAATTTCAAAACGCCGTTTACCGGGTCACGTGTCAGGTGATTTTTGATTTTTAATTAACTATTTTTGACACCACTTTCCCCTTTCTCAATTTGCCATTTCTTGATAAATTTTCACCAAAAGTTCAACTAACCTTATCTTTATAAATAATCCACAAATCTTCGTGTGTACAATGCTGCTCAACATCAAAAATCGAATACTCTTTCAAAACTCGCATGACCGATTTTTAGAAAACGAGAAATAAAAAAAATGAAATTCCGTTTTCTCCCCTCTTTTTTTCCACGATGTCTATTCCACTTGGTTGCCATGCAAACAATAAATTATTCAATTCGGAAATGAAGATTATCTCAAGATGTTTTCAAATCAAAAATCATAAGTCCTTCTGAATTTCAATTTTTCAAACTCAAGAGTTCAAGTTCACATCTGAAGATTCCAGCTAAAATTTGTTTTTATTTTTTATTTCATCAAATACATACACGTAAACTTGGGTTATTTGAAAAATATTTTTAAAAAGTTAGATATGTCCAGCATAAATTGCAAGTTAGTGCACAATAATATCGACGAGCTTCGATCGAATAAAAAATATTGAAACAAAAACCATTGATTGCAAATGCAGCACAACTGGAACAATTTTGGATTAGAAAAATTTGAAATACGAAAAGAAACCATTTCTGTTAGTAAAATAGTTGCTATTATTTTGGTTATTGTTAGTAAAATGACACTGTCCACATGAAAATTTACAATGTTTCCTAGTATGGTGAAATCTACAGAACCCAAAGCGGGAAAGTAATTGACAGCTGCAAGAAAACGGAATAAAAGTCACCAGAAATTCTAAAAAAAATGAACTCACTTTGGATGAAGATCTTGACAACTATTAACAACTGGTGAAAGAGTTGTTGTAGAAACTACGGAACTTGCAGAAACATATCGATATTCTAAAACTGCTCGAGTTGTTGCATATCTATTGAATAGAATTATAGGAACTAGATTTCCACTAGATGTATGAGTTGTATTTTGGTCAGCTGAAGAACAATATCGATATCCGGTTAGTTTTTGATCTTTATGTGTTTTGATCTCAATTCCTCCAAAAATACATCCATCGATTGTGACAGCATTCAGAGTTGCAATTCGAATTTCAATCACTTGTCCTTCGGGCGCCGAAACCCAATAATAACACTGTGTATGATTATCACGAAGTGTTGGTAGACCATCTCCAATTGTATTTGTAAAATTTCGCCATTCCCCAGTAGCAGTCAAAGCTTCACCACAACCAGATGGCTGGAAATTGGTGATTTTTATTTTTTATACAAATAACAAGAATTTAAACTGACTTTTTCATTACATAATGCTCCGCCATATCCACTGGGACAAATACATGTTTGACAATTACGTGGATTTGCAAATCCTCCATTTGTACAATTTGCCGAAGAGCCAGTCACACAAATACTTTTACATTTATAATGCTCATTCATCATTGAAATATCATAAAATCCAACAAAATCTGAACCCATTGTATCTTGATATTCCGTGTCTTTTGCAATCATTGTTGGTTTATCATTTCCAGACGCTGAAGTTGCACCATATTGCATTATTGATCCATAATCATAAGGCATTCCATAATTGTAATTTGTAGAACTTGTTTCTTTGTCAAATTGTTCGATGTAGGATTGCTGAAAAATAGCAATTGAGAAAGACGAGAGACATTAAAAAAACTCACATCAATGTTAGCATAATTAATTTTGATATAATTATCGCGATCAAATCTCGATTGAGTATGAAAAAATCCCAAAGCATGGCCCAATTCATGTGCAGCTGTTCCAAATTCCTCACAACCTTTTCCAAGACTCAAATCTTGTACTCCGGTAACTTTTCCAACATAAGAATAACAACCTTGTCCTTGAAAAACTCGAATTCTATTTATTGCTGTAGAACTTTGATAAATATTAATGCAAGTCACATTTTGCCAAAAAGCCACCGCAGCTTCAAAAGCTTTCTTGATTTTTGGAGCTAAAATATTTGATTTCGGAAATATTTCATAACTTTTTGAATGGAACTCACTGGCAGTAGAATCATAATAATAATAAACAGCGGTTCCCCAAATTGTTGATGGATAATATCGATCTCGATATGCTTGCCTTTTTGAGCGAACATCTTGAGATCCAAGAATTGTTGTTATTTGATCACTGGAATTTTGTTCAATCAATTATACTTTCGTTTGTTAAGAAAAAAACTCACGTAGTTAATACCATATCTCCTTGATACAGTAATTCATTGAGCCCAGCTTTTTTATTAATTTGATGTAAAGTGTCTCCTTCATCTTTTATCCGATCTCTTTTCTTCTCTCGAATCGGAAATTTCTGAACTTGTTGGCCTGTTCCAGCTTGCCACGTCACAGCAGTTGGAGCTTCTTGAAGTTTCGTATTCCATCTTTGTCGCAAATCAGTCAACGCACTTCTCAATTGATTTATATCTGTACGTTGGAAAGTCTGAAATTATTTTTTTTTAATTTAAAAAACAAAGAGGTTTGTTTCTTACCTGCTGCAATTCTTCGTCAGTTGGAAATCCTATCACTGTTAAAACAATTGTCAAAAGAATATTCAAAATTCTCTTTTTCATTTTCATTTTTTTCAGTTAGTCAGCCAGTAAATTATATCATAAATAAATTTGTGTTTTTTAAATCGATGACAGTTTTTTTCAACCAAAGCGGATTACGGTCGAACTTTTTTTGCTGTTGAAATGTAGACTCGAAACAAAAAAACGAGATTTTGAGTCATTATTAATACGGTTATTTACATATGTTTTTGATGTGTTTTTTTTTTGTGTTTCGAATGAGGTTATGCGAGGTCGAAAAATCGAGGGAAAAAATCAAAATTTTTTGAAACGGAGATATTGAAACAGAAGTTTGCAATCAAAATTTTCAAGAAATAAAAATTCTTCAAAAACTCAGTTTATTGAGTTTCAATCATTGAATAGTCATAATTTTTGTGTCAACAGTCGAAGTCTGATCCAAAGTGATACCCGATGGCCCTTTTTTCTTTCGAATAGTATCTCGACCACTAACATGTGTCGATTGTTGCATTGTTGATTGTGCAACAGTGGTGTCATCCAATTCAATATCATCATAGTCAGTTCCAATTATGTATCTCTCATTGAGTTTCTCATCGAAATACACTTTTTTGAGCACAATATCGTTCGGAGCTTCACATCGTTGATTTTCGAGCTGAAAATGGGAATTTCGAATTTTGCGGTGAATTTAAGATAATGGAAACCAGAGTACCGCAACGAAACATTTTTGTGAAACAGTTTCACTTGGTTTTAGCAGAACATTTTACAAAATTTCAATGTTTTCACTTTCTATCTGAGTCACTTTTTGATTTTTCAACGAGTGTAACGATTAAAAATGATCAGACAATGAAAAAGATCAAATTAGAAAAATATTAAAAACGTGACACGGTGCAGGCGTGACGTGTTTTCGATGCAAAACATTTTCAAAAAATGAAATGCTTCACGTATTTTTTCATAACACATTTAATTTCTCGAAATGTGTCAAACCAAAAAAGAGTGACACAAAAAAATGTTTCACGTTTTGAAAAAATTAATTGTGTGACACATTAAAATGTGTCACACAATTTTTGTATGACACATTCAATTTTTAAAAATGTTTCATTGGTTTTCAACGAAACAAAAATTATCAGCTGTTTCGTTTCGCCACATTTTACAATTTTATGTATTAGAGAATTTGATAGAAAAAGCGACCTGGAAGTGAATTTGAACACATTTTGAAAGGATTAGTTTGTGAAGATACTATTTCACTTTTGATAACTTATGAAATGGACCCGAAAAGTCGAGCCAAGTCAGATTTTTTGAAAAAAAAAACTGACAAGGAAACCTTTCGGAACCGCCAAAAAAATGATAATTTTTCCCAGCAAACCTCACCCAATACCTGATATTCCAGGTGGGCAATTTTTTCTCGGAAAACCTAACCTTGTAAGTGGACAAAAAATCTAAGGGCTTTCAAGGCCAGACTCAGTCGAGAAAAACATTTTCACTAGGTGGGTAATTTTGAAAAATGAACCCAGGTGGGCAATTTTTCAGCTACTGCTCCAGGTTCTTGGGTGAGATTTGTTTTTCCAGAAACCTAAAGTCCTCCACAAAATCTTAGCCTCACCGCCAAAATTTTCAAAAAATTCGGAAATTTGATTTTATGTGGAAAATAAAAACACCTATTTTTCAAAAAAAAAAAAATCAAGTTTTCATTTCAGCCTCATTTTCAGCTATACCAACTTTTTCAGAAAAAATCAAATTTCCGAATTTTTGAAAATTTTGGCGGTGAAGCTAATTTTGTGGAGGACTTTTGCTGGGAAAAATTATCATTTTTTTGGCGGTTCCGAAAGGTTTCCTTGTCAGTTTTTTTTTTCAAAAAATCTGACTTGGCTCGACTTTTCGGGTCCATTTCATAAGTTATCAAAAGTGAAATAGTATCTTCACAAACTAATCCTTTCAAAATGTGTTCAAATTCACTTCCAGGTCGCTTTTTCTATCAAATTCTCTAATACATAAAATTGTAAAATGTGGCGAAACGAAACAGCTGATAATTTTTGTTTCGTTGAAAACCAATGAAACATTTTTAAAAATTGAATGTGTCATACAAAAATTGTGTGACACATTTTAATGTGTCACACAATTAATTTTTTCAAAACGTGAAACATTTTTTTGTGTCACTCTTTTTTGGTTTGACACATTTCGAGAAATTAAATGTGTTATGAAAAAATACGTGAAGCATTTCATTTTTTGAAAATGTTTTGCATCGAAAACACGTCACGCCTGCACCGTGTCACGTTTTTAATATTTTTCTAATTTGATCTTTTTCATTGTCTGATCATTTTTTATTTGTGAAGTGTTGTGAATTTTTTTGAGTGGTGCTATTTTTGTTTCGAAATTCATGAAAATCAGTGACACTTACAAGAAAACTCAGTTTCATGTTTCGCCTTGTTTCGAAACAAAACAAAATCTTGCGGTACTCTGATGGAAACTAACATCGTATTTCGTGGCTTCTTTCGGAATATGAATTGGACCTTTCACCTTAAATTTGCTTGATTTCGCATCTTCTTTTTCCGACGCAATTTTATCTTTCATATATTTCATATGTCGATCTCTTGTCGCTTTATCAAACTTTTGGGGTGGACCTTGTTGACTTTCTACTTTTTTTGTCGGACTTCTATCAGATTGCGATCTTTCTTCATCATCCAAACTTTTATCATACGGTGCAAGACCATCCACTTCTTTTCCAAACGAGGAATTCAATTCAGATTTTCCTGTTGATCCTTTCTTTTTTCCCTTCTTTTTCTTTTTGTTTTTCTGTTTTTGTGAGGTTTTCTGTTTCACTTGATCTGAAATTATCTTTCATTTATCTAGTTCTAGAAAGTTTTTAGAACAATACACTTACTTTTTGGTGTTTTGCAACAAATTGAGAGTGAAATGACTGTTAAAAATATGAGTGTTAATATTTTGGAAATCTCCCAATTTACAAACATTTTGATTGATAAAAATGACCAATTCTCACAAGAGAAGCTAATTTTATAGGCTTATTTTCACGTGAGAACGTGACCTTATAAAAATCCAACTAAATAAATCCGTTTTTCCCATTTCCTATTTTGATAAAGTCTACAAAATGTTAACAATTTTCTTGAATTATATTCCGCTATTATTTCTTTGTTTCTGCACATTCTTCTGTTCCATGAATGATCGAAAACTTGAAAAAACTGGTTCGGCGGAAAAAGAAAAAGAGAAGGAGGATAAAGATAAATTGCTCCGACTAACCAATGATTTTTTGGTGAGTTATTGAAAATATCCAATTTTTATGAATATTATATTTTCATAGGATCCTGAAGATGCTGAAACTTCCTCTTTACGAGTTTTGGATAGCGAAACAGTTTTCAGCACGCAGATTGAACTTGTGAAGGCTCCTCAAAAAACACCTGTTTGAAGTTGGAATCTTTTTTTGTTTTGAACCAGACCTGTCGTTTTACGGCTATTTGCGGCCCTCGGGCCAGCCATTTGAAGGGCCGGGCTAGCCAGCCCAAATAGGGAAAATGGGCTGGCTCAGCCCGGCCTTTCCAACAAATTTTATTGTGTAAATCCACTATTTTTCAATAATGTTTCTTTCGAATTTTTGCCTTTTGGCGGAAGAAAATTGGCGAATTCCGTGTTTCTAATAGTGGATTGATAATAAAAGTAAAATTTATTGAAATTCATGTGCTTCACCATTACGATCCTGCACCAAAACAGTACTTCGAAGAAATGTTGGTGCACTAACACCAATATAAGTTATTCTGATTTACGAAATTCGCCCAAATGCAGAAAATTTGAGCAAAATCATCTATTTTTAAAAATCCCAAATTGTCATCAAAAATTTATGAAGGGCCGAAAAAGGGCTGAAGCAGCCTCTCATAAAAAAAGAAGGGCCGGAGGGCCGAAATAGCCCGCATTTTTTGAATTTTGAAGGGCTGGCCCGGCCCGGCCGCCCAAAAACGACAGGTCTGTTTTGAACTATGATTCAATGAAGTTGCACTTTTTCTAATCATTATAATTTCCCCTAAATCTGTCTATCACAAAAACTCCGAAAATCTAAAAATCCCCCGCCCATCGCTGATAATATATTACGTTTTTCTCTTTTTTTCTTCCTCTTCGCATTTTGATCAAAAAAATGCGGCCAAAAAAGTATATACGAAGCCCTTTCAACCAAAATCAAAATCTCTCCTTTTTTATTCTTTCTCTCTAATAATTTTTCCCTCTTTAACTAGCCAGGTGCTTTTGATAACAAGGGGGCTACTAGGCAACCGAAATGATTACTGGGTAGTTTTGGGCAGCCACAAGTTTTTTCTCGCTCGCTCACAAGCTTCATTCAATCAACCCTCTAATATTTTTACTTTTTGTTTTGCTTTTGATTTTCTCACAGATTTTCTTTTTGAGAAAACTTCTGATCTTCGGAGTCACTTTTCAGAAACAATGCGAACTTTGTGCTTCTTGACACTTTTGGTTTTGTTGAATGTTGGAGATTCACTCAAATGCCATTTGATTTCCTATGGATCACTTGCTGATACAAATGCTATCACAACAAGCACTTCACTTCAGGTAATTATTTTTTGCTTTGGGATTTGGGATTCTATTGAACTTGTACTTTTTCTGAGCGTCTATCACTTTGAAGACTTCAGGAAATGAATTCAGAAGTTCAAAAATGAATTCTAAGAAAATTATTTTATCTACTACAAACACTCTGTAACTCCTTATCATTCCAGGAATGTCCAATAGGCGCCAACTCGTGTGTTAAAACCATCGATTACTCCAGAAATGTCTTCTCCAAACAATGTCAAATCGGAAATTGCACCGTAAGTTTTTCGAAACTCTGTGTACACAACATCTTTTATTTCGAAATCGAAATCGGTTTCCATAGTTACCGTGAATCACATGTCTCCCAATAATTAAGTTGTTGTTTTGGATATAACCAAACCAAAAAATTATTATTCATTATCATCATTTTCAGACGTCCACCGGGATTAGTCAGGCGCCAGCAAACTGCTTCAATAGTTCAAATAACGGAGCAATTTATTCGACTTGTTGTTGTTATGGAGATGGGTAAGAAAAAGAGAAAGAGCAAACTAGAAATAATTAGAATCAATGAAACAATGTTCCAAAAATAAATAAATAAATATTAAATCAGCTGTTTTATATCTCGTGCGTGGAGCGAACACAGAAAAAACACCTGCGATCAGAAGAAAATCAAACATTTCTCAATTTTCAGATGTAACAGCGCTCCAATGTCTGCACCGGCTTTGATCTCTGCATTTTTGTTTGGAATCTTCGCATTCTACGTCCTCTCCTAATTCAATTCGTTGTTCAACTAGGAATTCAAATTTTTTTTGGAAACAAAGTTAATCGAGCTTATTGTACATATTTCACCCCCACATTTTATTCTTATTTTGTCCACATTTTCGTTATAATTTAATCAATCAGAAAATGTATGAATAAAGCATTATAATCCAAGTTATGAACGAGAATATATTGAAAATTAAATTTTAGCAATTTAATGACGTGGTAAACATTTTCTTCACTGACAAAATTGGTATTTTGAAATTATTTGAAAAAAATCGAAAGTTAAAAAAATATAATTTTCCAAATTAATTCTGATTATTTCAAAATTTTCCCTTCTTTAAAATTTTACGATTACAAAAAGTTGTTCTACTTTTGAAGTTTCACTTTTTTTTAGATCTCTCTATGAGATATATGCAAAATATATTTCATATTGATCAATATGGTAAATTTTCGGACTTTTTTCAGTCTTGTTTTATTTTTAATTTTCTTCTATTTATTTTTCAGAAAAGCAGATGAAGAGAATTTGTAAGTTTATCAAGTCAGCTTTCAAAAGTTTTGTTTTTTTTTCAATTTTTAGCGAACATCTTCCACATTTTGAACAACGCGATGATTATAAAGCATTTATAACAAGTTCATATTTTTATGAAAAATCAGAAAGTTTAGGCGATAATGCTTTTGCACTTGTTATGTCAATGACAGGAAGTAAAATAAGAAAAGGATGGATGTCTTTAGAACAATGGAATTTTCTAAATGTTCCTATTTTAACAATTCGTGCTAAAAATGCGACAAATTCAATTGTCGTCAGAACAAAATTTTTAAGAATCACACCACATGAAATATGTGAGATAATTTCAATTTTCGCTACTTTCACATTGATCCCGAATATAACAACAATTTCAATGATTGGCGATAATGGAATAACCGATATTCCAATTCAAATTCCATCGATGGAAAAACACGATGTTGTGATTTGCATAAATCCAATGTTTTTAGGAGAACAGTGGCAAAATTTCTTATTCATTTCTCATTTATACAGAAAATTTGAGGGTTTCATCAATTTATATTATATCAGTGCTATTGAATCATTTTATTATCTTATGAAAGAATATGAAAAAGAAGTAGCGAATTCAGAAACAAATTAAAAAGAAAATAAACATTTCAGGGTTATCTAACTATTCAACCATGGGCTAGTGTCAAATTCAGAGATGTTCCTCAAAATATTATTGATCCATACAGAGAAATTGAATATACAAATCAAGCTAGTGCAAATACAGATTGCTTGTTAAAATATAAGGTAAGTGATATTACAAATCTAAAGACCTCAAGAGCATTTAGGAAACTGCCAAATTTATAACATTTTTGGATTTAAACGAAATAATAATCCCAAGACGCCTTCCAACATTTTTACAAGAATTTCAATCTGCGGTTTGGAATTGGAAAAAAACGGTTTATATATACTATCACAAAGAACATGTTGAAGCTTTAACAGTTCGTGATGCAAATATCTATTCATTCTCAAAAATGTTCAAATCTATGAAACAGACAGAAATTTTTTTACCTGGTAAAATTATATTAAATCCAAAAAATGCGAATTATACTTGGTTATACGGTCCGCCAATAATTCCAAACGGTTTTGGTACTGTGATGAATCGTAAAACTGCACTAATCAATATGAAAATAAAATGGCTACATCATCATAAAGAAGATGTGCAAGAACGACAGTATGATTCAGCTCTGGATAATTATATGAGCTCTGATGACTTAGCTGATATTGACTCAGAAATAAGAAGGTTTGAAACATTTTTAAAAATCTGACTTCTAATTCGAAAATAAGTTCAGATTATTAGCAAAACCAAGTCTCTCAAAAATCCTTCCAAATCTTCCAAATTATCATTATTATGAAGATATTATATCTCAATGTTATTTTTTCAATCGAACAAAAATTAGTTATCAAAAATGCCCTGGTCCACAATTATGCCACGTATGTTTTTTTTTCAAAAATTGAATTCATGAGGATAATTGTTCAGATCAAACAAAGAAAATCAGTAAATTGTATTCGTGTGACAGCAGACTATCCAAAGACTTCAATAATGAAACCTATTCGATATTTTTATTCAACAAATCCAAAATTCGTTTTGGAAAAAGGGTGTCATCCTCATTAGAATAACTTTTAGTTCTGCTTTTTACTGATCTTTCTCGAAGATTTTAGTCATTCAATAAATTTAAATCAAAATTTAATATCGGAAATTGTTCTATATACCAGTAAGATTAGTTTGAGATAAAATATTTTCTGGTCACTTTAGGGATGAAATGGAACTTATTGATTTTTACGTATTTTATTTATTATTTTGGTAGAACATATTATATTTTATTATCAAAATCAAATAACACAAGAATTCTTCAACACACTCATACTTTTATTCATTCAGTTTATTATTATAAAAATTCAAAATCGTAAGTTTCAGCCGGTTTTTTCGAAATAAACTGAAGAAAATTTAGACTTGGAAAAAATGCCATCGCAATAGTTGCAACTATGAATAAAAGAACTGTGCCAATTATTACAGATATGAAAATTGATTTGATTGCCACCGATTCTGATGGCAATCAAATGAAGACGAAAGCGACTCTAACTAGGTAACATTTTGAAGATTATCTGCATTTATAAAGCAATTTTAGCGAAAACTTGCTTTCTGAGCGATGTGATTATCTGATGATTCTTGCTCAAGCCAACACTCTCAACAATATGGCAAAACTTGAAATTGAGTCAGTTGGTTCTCGAACACTTATTCCATTCAAATATCCTATTCGAAAAGCTTCAAAACCAGTAATATTTTGCGTTTCTCCACAATTTGCAGCTGAACAATGGCAAGTTTTTCTAACTCAAGTACATATTGCAAAAAAGTATGGAGCACATTTGCATATTTATGTTGTTAGTATGATAGAATCATATTTCGAATTGCTTCGAGAATACGAAAAACTAGTTAGTTTGAATAAGAATTTCTTACAAAGTTTCATATTTTTAGGGTTACATCTCAATTGAGCCATGGTTAACAATAAAATTCGCAGAACATAACGAACCAGTGCTCGAACCTAACAGTAATGTTGAACTTCGTGCACAAACAGCTGCACATACAGATTGTATTTTGATGTATAAAGAATCTGCGAGTTTTATTGGGAGTCTAGATCTCGATGATATTCTTATCCCAATTAATTCACGCTCTTACTATGAAGAATTTGAAAAAGAACATATGAATAGCATTTTGATAAGTGCTGTAAATTATGTGAAACGAGATTATGAAACTGTCAAAAGTCCATTTTTGAATGAGTTTTCGATAACTAATATTCTCAAATATTCAAAACCTTTGAACACAAATGATACTGGTAAATCATTTGCTCGTCCAACTCGCTATAATTCATCATGGGCTCATTGGAGCAGAAATGCTGATTTAGTTCTTCAATATTTGACACCTGATAATTTTCAACCGGTTTACAGAAAAATCAAGTTTAAAAATAGTGGGATGTTTCATATAAAAACAATAAAATTTGCGGATAGACCAACATTGTATCAACGAAAAGAAGCTGATTTGAAGTCAATTATAAATTTAGTAGATTTAGAAGAAATCGAAATGGATTTGAAAAAGTTTGTTTGAACTTTTTTATTTAAAAAAAGGAAAAAAACTACAGACATTTGAATCTTCCACAAATTAAAAGTATTTCAAATCGTTTACCGAAAGATGATTTCTACATTAATATAATTTTCAATTGTTACAATCAATCATTTTATCACATGCGCGACACCGATAACTTTAATCCCGATTTCACTTGTGTCAATGCTTATTATTGTGAACTACCACAAAGAGATGAATATCCTTGTATTCATTCAGATGCTAATTATAAGTCAGGTCCATCAATGATTCCTATTACATATCATTTTGCTGAAAATCATGGTTTTAGTAGGAATATTGGATGTTATCAATAAATGAACTCGGCTCAAAATTGATTTTCTAGCAGCTGCAAGTATATAATTTTAAATGCATAGATGTTTGAACTTTAAAGTTAATAAATATCAGTTTGCAACATATAATTTGCGTTGGCTGAATGTAGACGCTTTCAGAATTCGAGAAAAAAAACTATTTCGAGTTCGAAATGCTTTGGGCAATTGTTATGTTTTTTCAGTACTTCATAATTTTGTCAGGTTTATCAATTCAATTGTTTTTCTTGCGATTAGTTGTTTTCACAAACATTCTTGATGCATTTACTAGAATTTTATTTGGAATTCTATGTTCTTCTCAAACGTCACTACTTCTATCTTATTTTGTGACTATCACAAGATGTTGGTACCTGGGATATTTTTACGAAAATGAACAATGTGATAGTGCGAATTGGAGTAACTATGTAATTTTTTTGCACAGATATGGTGAATTCGGTGTGACGTGGACGATTTTTTCTATAGTATTTGGTAGGGAAATTAGTTTTAATTTACAAGTATCTAATAGTTTTCTATATTTTAGATAGATATTTATCAGTAAGAGCAATTCATTTTCATTCTTCAAAAAGTTTCAAATATTTATTCATCATTGTAATTATTTTCAAAGTAATTATGTTTGGATTTTATATATATTCTATGATGTATGTTCAAGGACTCACAATGCAAGCTGTATCAGCTGTAACAGGATCTACACTCATAATTTCCTCTTTAATAGTAAGTCTCACACCCAATTTTCTAATTCAATCACAATTTCAGTTATTCATCTACCTAACATGTATATCCTCAAGAGTTTATTATGAAACACAAGGAAAATTATCACTCAATAAAAGATTCAAACTTTCCCAATCTTACGAACTCAGCAAAAGTTTTATTGTTCCAATAACAACTAGCATATTTTTCAAAATCGCTCTATTTGCGAGTTATGGACTAATGGCTTTTGTACCTGCTGATTATTTATTCCCGATGTTTTCATTTTGGAATATGGTTTTAAATATTGATACAAGTTTGTTTCCCGTGTTATTTTTATTGACAAACAGGACTTTCAAGAAAAAGGTGACTGGATTTCATTTTCAAGAAAAACATTTTAAAGTTTTTTTTAGATTCGCTCAATGTTCTTCGAAAAAGCAAGAGTTCATCAAGTGAGAACATTGACTGGAAAAAATATTCAGAAAAATGAAACACATCACGATCATTTTCTTGCTCTCCGTCAATCTTGGAATTGACAAAACATATTTTCAAATATCTCATTTTGACCCTTGTATTTTAATTATAAAAATTGTTTTATATATAATTTTATTTCATGCTTCGAAATTTGCATTGATCTCTGTGAATTTAAGTATTTAAAATAGGGATTTTGAGGATTAAATTCGGCTTCTGTTGTAAATGCTCATTTGCTTCATGTAACGCCCTTCTATCTTTACTTACATTACATTTTGAAAACAAAACTCTCGTTTCAATAATGCAGTCTCACAACAAATGTTCAGTTTGTTCAGAAGACTCGTTTGGAAAACATTATGGGGTAAGTCCACGACTAAAAAGTTTGAGGTACATTAAATAAACATTTTCAGATCAACACATGTATGGGATGTAAGTCATTTTTTATAAGATCGACAAAGAGAACAGTTACGTATTCGAAATGCCCTTTTAATCAGAATTGCTATTCCACGGTTGTATCACATTATAAATGTCGAGAGTGTCGCTTTAAAAAATGTCTTGAAGTTGGTATGAATATGGAAAACAAACAAATAACTGGTTGGGAAATTTGGAAAGAGTTGGAGGTATTTTGCGGTGATAAAAAAGTTTAAAACACATTATGTTCTAGAGTCCTCACACACAAATCAATAGTTTACTTCGAATACTTTCTCATGTTGATTTGAAAATCGAAAAACTACGAGCTTCTACATTCAATCCCATAATATATCCTGGATTGCAAGAAATGATTAGTGATTCATCAAAATCATATTTGGGCAAAACTTTCGAACCTATGCCAGGATGGCCATTGACTAAATCAAAAACAGTGGAAATGAACAAAAAACTGAATGAACGAAGAGTTGATATTGAGGTCAGAAAAGAGTTTCAAGTAGAACAATCCGAGTTCATCGATAGTAAAGAATTCAATGTGTAAGAAAAATAATGCTCTCTTTGATTTGAGTTTATCTTTTCAGGAAAGAATGGATTATTTTTGATTCATTAATGGTTATTGAATATGCAAAAACTTTCCCGTTTTTCTATAAGCTACTTGAAAGAGACAAATGTGTTTTGATTCGTGAAACTCATTACATGATTTCATTAATCACCTCCAATTTTCAGTCGTACTTGAATAAAAAAGATGCCTTACAAACTCCCGATGGATTCTTTTATGATGGAAATTTAACGTGAGTTAAGTGAAGTCAAGGGTGGGGAAATTGGCCTGGCCTCATGTTGTCCCAATTTAAGAATTCTTCAGTCAAAGAATGGGAATCTTGAAAAAAGAAAAAGAAAAATGTTTTATTTTTTTCAATGTGCGAGATTCTCTGGCGGAGCACCAACCTTTTAATGAGACATATATTATAAAAAAGGAAAAAAATAAATTCAAAACAAACTGGAAATCGCGTGCATAAAACTATGAAAAAATTAATCTACCTATGAAATATTTCATAGTTTGTTTTTCAATAAAATCTGGAAGCTGATCCTATACCATCAAGTGTAATTCAAAGCTTCATCTAATCATTTAAACAGTAATTTATAAACAACTTTCCTTTAACATCAATAGTAATTATGAATTAAAAACTTTACCCAATATTTTTAAATGATACTCTATTCTAACCTGTTAGTTTTGTTCCTCCCCCCCCAAACCTCAAAATAAACTAACTTGACTGGCCCGCTTCCGTGAAAAATTGTTGATCTCTTCGAACATCCTGTCCAAACGAAACATCTTCTTGTTCGGAAGCCTGAAACTTCTACATTTTTTTTCTCAAAATTTTCGCCTATTCTTAAACTTACATCAAAAAATGAAAATTGTGAATTTGATGAAACCCCTGCTTTCTGTGACGGTTGTCTCTGAAAAAAAATAAGAAAATTAAAAAATGTACCGAATCACCCTATTAATAACATTTTTGCGCTGAAAAAAACCACTCAAAAACCAGAAAAAAAAAACAAAAAATAAAAATGTCGTGCAAAAAAATTAAAAGAAAAACTACGATATTCCTCGTGCGCGTTGTTTAGCGTGTTTATTTTGTTGTTTTTTTGCAGGGGGGTGAGAGAGTGTGGGAAATGGAGAGAGGGTTAGAGAGAAAGAGATAAATATGTGTTTTATTTGAATATTATTGATTGAACGTTTTTTTTTCGAACTGAATCATTTTTTTGGTTTTTTCAGCGCAGAAAATGTTATTAATGGGGTAATTTGGTGCATTTTTTAATTTTCTTATTTTTTTAGAGACAACAGTCACAGAATGCAGGAGTTTCATCAAATTCACAGTTGTCATTTTTTGATGTAAGTTTCCGAACAAGGAGATGTTTTGTTTGGACAGGACATTCGAAGAGATCAACAACTTCTCACGGAAGCGGGCCAGTCAAGTTAGTTTATTTTGAGGTTTGGGGGGAGGGAGGAACAAAACTAACAGGTGAGATTTGAGCTTAATTGAAAACTATTGGGTAAAGTTTTTAATTCATGTTTACTATTGATTTTAAAATTAAAGAAGAGTTGTTTAAAAATTACTATGTTTAAATGATTAGATGAAGCTCTGAATTACACTTGAAGCTATAGGATCAGCTTCAAACTATGAAATATTTCATAGGTAGATTATTTTCCAGTTTGTTTTGAATTTATTTGTTTTTCTTTTATAATCTATCTCCTCTTTTTTCGACGTGTTTTTTCTCGACTAAAAAATGAACCTGTCCAGGACAGGACAGGTAGCCAGGTTTTCACTTGGACCTGTCATGGCTTATGTTCTTACCACCAAAGCCAACATGAGGCCAACGTGAGGCCAGGTTCCCCACCCGTGAGTGAAGTTAAAAGACACAAACATTTTTGAAATTTAGAAAAACTGATCTCGAAATGGTGATGGCTGCAGATTTGTGAGTTATTTTTTTATTTTCTGGTGTATGGGGTTTTATTTTATAGACCTGATGATATTCCACTTGCAACACTGGGTTTTTTGACTATGGAACCGTATTCACGAAACAAATTCACCAAGGAAGAATATTTGATGATGAAAGCATTCACATTTTGCAACCCTGGTTAGTAAGATTTAATTAAAAATGTATCGCGAATGCTTGTTTACAGTCGATAATTTATCACCATTTGGCAAACAAATAGTTCAAAAAGAACAGCAAAAATATGCAATTATTATCTTGAATCACTGCTTGACTATTCGAAACGATCCATCACGATTTATTACTATTATTGAGCATGTCAATTTTCTGAGCAGATCACAAAAGAAATACAAAGATTTTATCACATTCATGAAAACTGTGGCAAAAAGTCGAGCTTCGAATTCGAGAAGAGAATTGGAAGATCAGTTGTTTTCTTACTAATTTTCTAAATTGTTTGTTCATCACTTTAAAAAATCGATAAATAATTTCCTTCGAGAAAATTGAGAAAAAATTATAGCGAAATTATTTATTCTGATATTATTTAACTACAAAAACACATCCACAGGTAGAATCCAGAATAATAAATAAAAGATATAAGAAACCACATCCACAAACATCAGCCGCAGCAGTCATCATTGGAATTGCGTGAATATCTGGATCCAATCCGAAATACCAAAGACCAAAAACAATCAATTGAGTGATAAACATAATAATTGCAACTTGAATAAGTACAGCAATTGAATATCCCAAAAAGAACCATGGTGAATCTTCGACTGGTGTTCCAATCATAAATGAAATTGTATATGAAAGTGTCATAAAAAATAATTGAAACGGTAAACTTGTGAACAACAATAATCTTGCTGTTTTACATTCATTTGCTTGAGATGTATAATAGCTATATGGGGACAATCTTTCGTTCCATGATAATTCCGATTCTTTTCTGACTTCCAAATGTGATGAAATTCGTGAAGCTTGAACTGCACAACGATTTCCAGTCAATCCAGATATAAGAGTTTGATATGCTGGATAATTTGGGTAAACAACAGCACCTTTACTTTGAATAAGTCCAGCCAAACAAGAAATTGATGTTGAAAGTATAAGTGTGGCACATTGTTGTTTTGCTGTTTTCATTGCCAATTTATCTTTTTCTGAAATTTTGATCGTAGAATAATACTTGAACATGTTATCTCTAACTTACTAGCTAGAATCAACCATACTGGTATAAATAACACAGATATTGTTAATAATACAACCGGAAACCAATCACTGAATTCACAAAGTGGCCGCAAAAGATAGCAAATTACAACAACTCCAGATATTGTCAACAAATCTCCAATACTTGCTCCAAGTGGCGTCACAATGTTATCCGGATTTAGATTATTTTTCCATGTGTAGTTCACAACCAATGCGAGCACTTAAAATTAATTGGTTGATTTTTGAGACTTGTTTCAAACTTACTTATAGTAGAAATTCCACAATTAATGGCAACAGCAATAATTGAAGAAGATCCGAGAAATAGAAAATTATGAAGGTAAATATGTGGAGTTGTTTCATGTATACTAGTTTCATTTGTCGGTATATCAAAAGTGTCATCCAATCGTATCAAAACAATCAAAAATGATACAAAATTGGCAATTAAACAAACATAAACTGATTGAGCTTCAGTGACAGCAATGTTGCGCAAAACTTTTCCACGAATTCCAGGACGATCGAATTCACCGATGTGCGCCTGAATTAATGTATTGATATTTTGTGCTTTCGTGTGGTTTTTGAACTCAAATGTTAATGCTCTTTTCGAGGAATTAATAAGAATAAAGCCAAGCTCACATTTGATCATAAAAACAATATTTAATAATTCTATGCAAAATTCAACGATGTCTTTTTTCGATAAATGCTTGGTTTGCAATAAACAATCAACTGGTAATCACTATGGAGTAAGTTATTTTGTGTGATCAGGGCAAGTTACTTTGTGTGATATTTAGGTTCGAACATGCACTGGATGTAAATTGTTTTTTATGCGATCAATGAGAGAAAAAGTGACATATCTTGATTGTCCTTTCAATAAAAAATGTTATTCCGTGGATTCATCAAAGTATAAATGTCGAGAATGTCGACTCAATAAGTGTATTGAAGTTGGAATGAGAATCGATTATAAATCAATAACTGGTTGGGAAATTTGGAAAGAATTAGAGGTAAGAAGTTTCAGACGAACATTCAGAACAAGAAGATGATGAATCAAATACACTGAACATATCTATCGAGTTAATCTATTATTTTACATGTTACATAAATATAATTCGCGAAATACATTATCATATTTCAGAATCCTACCGCAAAACCAATTTCGTTGATTCGTGTTCTAACTAATATCGATTCCGAAATAACTAAATTGCGCTTCTCGACGTACAACCCTATATTCTATACAACACTAGAAGATACAATTAAAAGACCATCACTTTTATATTTAGCTTCTCAGTTCAAACCAATGCCTGGATGGCCATTGAAAAAATCGGACTGTATCGATAGTCGCAAAAAACTGACTCTTAAACGATGTTCGATCGAGCACCAGAATCATGATGTAAATACATATCACGATTCCATAAATTATGAGGAATGTATAAAGTAAGAAAATATATTCGAGTTATGCAAAGTAAAACTATATTTCAGCAAAGACTGGAGCGTGTTTGATGCAATAATGTCTATTGAATACGCCAAAACATTCCCGTTCTTTGAAAAATTAGAAAATGAGGATAAGATTATTTTGATTCGTGAAACAAACGTTATAGTTGCCTTTTTAGTGACACAATTTGTTTCCTATTCAGGAAAAAAAGATGTAATACAAACTCCTGACGGTTTTTTCCATGATGATAAATTGACGTAAGTTGTAATCATAATTACACAATTTCTTTTTCAAATTCAGAAAATCAGATCTGGAGGTTCTATTTGCCGCAGTAATGTGAGTTTAGCGAATCAACCTATTTTGATATACTCCAATTTTTAGACCTGATGGAATGCCATATGTATCCATGAATTTCTTTTCATTGGAACCTTATTTTCGGAACAACTTCACATATGATGAATATTTGTTGATGAAAGCAATAGCATTTTGCTATCCAGGTTTGTGGGAAAAAACCAAGTTATTTACAAATTGCGTATTTACAGTTGATCAATTATCACCATACGGTAAACAAATAATTCAACAAGAACGTCAGAAATATGGAAATATACTTCTAAGTTATTGCTTGACCACTACCAGCAATCCTTCCAGATTTTTAACCATTCTTGAACATGTCAGCCTGCTCATTCGTGCACAAAGGGCTTTCAAAAACTTCAGAGTTTATATGAGAATTAAAGCAGCAAGTAAAGCATCAACATCGAGAATATTGTTTGAAGATCAAATATTTTCATGATTTCATTATTGTAATCCATAAAATGTTTACTTTCCAATGAAACAAATTATAATTGCAGAGATAAATTTTTTGTAGTTGCGAATTCATGGTGGAATCACGAACGAGATAAAACATGTTCTTGGTGTTCATTATAGTATTGTTCGTACATATGTACTCCGGGAAAAAAATCACAAGCATACGTCAGAAATTATCAAATTTTCATCTTTTGGTTTTTTATATCTTAAATATTACGTATATAAGATGCTTAACTTCATCTGTCAATGTTCTTGGAATGTTCTCCTAATGCTCTCTGGAGGGATAAAAATCATAATTCCTCAAAACTTCATTTGTTTTTACACCAATTGCATACAGATATGTCTTTTTTTGAAAAATGCTCGGTTTGCGATAAAAAATCGACTGGAATTCATTATGGAGTAAGTTTCTGATTCTGTCTGATAAAGAACAATTAAAGTTATCCAGGTTCAATCATGTGATGCGTGTAAATCGTTCTATCTAAGATCTATGCGAAGCAATAGGAAATACTCGAAATGTCCTTTTGATCAGAATTGCTATTTTGCAGTTGTATCTCATTATAAATGTCGAGAATGTCGATTGAAAAAATGTATTCAACTTGGAATGCAAATTAAAAATCAATCAGTAACCGAATTTGGGATTTGGAAAAAACTAGAGGTAAAATGATGAAACTTATCTTTAAAACCTATTAATTTCTTCAGATCCCTTTCACAAAACTACACACTTTGATTCGAAATCTTGCTCACATCGATTCCGAAGTTGCGAAATTACGCATTTCTACTTATAATCCAATAATCTATCCAAAACTAGAAAATGCTGTAGGCGCATCATCAATTCTCAATATGGCTTCACAACTTCCACCAATGTCTGGGTGGCCTTTGGACAAAACAGAATCTATAGAGATACGTTTGAAACAAAATCGAAAAAGAATATATTTCGAAAACCAGAATCATCCTATTAATCTCCATGGTTCCTTAAATCAAGAAGAATTCAATACGTAAAACTTCAAGCTAACATTAAGTTCTAACTAAATTAATTGGTTTTCCAGGAAAGAATGGGGAGTTTTTGATATTCTAATGGTCATCGAGTATGCAAAAACGTTTCCCTTCTTCGATAAATTGAGTATTCAAGACAAATGTGCATTAATTAAAGGAACTCATTTTATGATAACTTCGCTCACTTCCGCATTTGAATCTTATTTGAATAAAAAAGATGTTTTACAAGCACCTGATGGATTAATTTATGATGATAAAATAACGTGAGTTTGGAAGAAAAATGGGCAGATGATTCAGCACATTCAAACTGAAATGTATCTGCGAATTTTGTGAAATTTCTAGCTTGTTAGTTATATGAACAAAATTGAATCTACTGCCCAAAATCTTCAATTTAATTGTAAGAAAATTGTCAATATTTTAATATTAAGAATGTGGGATGTGGAAGTCATGTTTGGTGCAAAAATGTAAGTTTTTATGTGATATTTTTTTAATTTAAATATTCTCGCATCAGACCAAAAAATATGATGTGTATCCCTATCAATTTTTGGACGATACAATATTTTGTGCAACATAAACCAACCCACGAAGAATATTTGCTCATGAAAGCTATCGCATTTTGTAACCCAGGTTAGTGAAAAAAGTAGCGGTTCAAAAGCTGAAAAAAACCTTCAGTGAACGAACTATCAAATTTTGGCAAAAAATTGATCCAAAAGGAACGAAAAAAATTTGGAGAGGCTTTATCGGAATATTGCTTGAAATCAAAAAACGGTGCGTCGCGATATGTGACACTTTTAGAATATGTTATTAATCGAATTCGAGCTCAGAAGGATGTTAAGGATTTTGCCATGTACTTGAGAATTATATCCGAAAGTACAACTTCCAAATCGAGAAAAATGTTTGAAAATCAAGTATTTTTCTGAATTCTGTTTTTACTTCTTGATATATATTTTGTTTTATTTAAATTATCAAGTTCTAAAATATCCAAAAATTGTCAGTTTTTGTCAAGTTCATTGTATGTCGTTTAGGAAGATCAAAACCCCCTCAATTTAACTGCATGATTTGTTAAATATTTCAATATTATAGTCTTCTAATCTTTCTTTATCCTGAAAATCTTTGCATGAATATAAAGAAAAAAGTATTTCATTTCGCCATTTATTTTGTCGCACATTTTATTCCTCAATGCTTTCTATCAGACAAAAGTGTTTAGTTTGCGAAGAAAAATCGAATGGAAATCACTATGGCGTAAGTTGCATTTTAGTTTATGTCAGATTGTCAAATTGTTTATATTCAGGCTCAAACATGTAATGGGTGTAAATCATTTTTTCTGCGATCAATGGGAAGAAAAGTTATTTACTCAAAATGTCCTTTTGATCGAAATTGCTATTCGACAGTTGTATCACATTATAAATGTCGAGAATGTCGTTTTAAAAAATGTCTCAAAGTTGGTATGAACTTAGGAAATAAATCAATGACTTGCTGGGAAATTTGGAGAGATTTAGAGGTTTAATATGATTATACTTCTATAAAAAATAAATATTCTTTCAGATTCCTTTCACTAAAACGACCAGATTGCTTCGTGTCCTTGCACATATAGATTCTGAAGTTACAAAACTGCGCATTTCCACATATAACCCTATAATCTATCCAAATCTCAATGACGTTGTTAAAGCTCCTTCCATCCTAAATTTAGCATCCAAACTTCAACCAATGCCTGGATATCCTATGCAAAAATCAGAGTCTATCAAAATCCGAATTAAACTGAATAAAAAAAGAATAGAGATTGAGAATCAGAAAAAATCATATGATTATCCCGTCGAATCTTTCAGTCATGAAGAATTTAATATGTGAGTAATAATTTTTGAGTTTTGATTGTTAAATATATATTGTTACAGTAAAGAATGGGGTGTTTTTGATGCTTTGATGACAATCGAATATGCAAAAACATTTCCATTTTTCGAAAAATTGGATGATAAAGACAAATGTGTATTGATTCAAGAAACTCATTTCATGATATCCTCAATTACATCTGGTTTTGAATCTTATTTGAACAAAAAAGACGCTTTGCAATCACCCGATGGACTATTTTATGACAATACACTGACGTAGGTGTTTTATTAACTTATAAATATAATATTTTTTGAGTTCAGAAAATCCGATGCCGAAGTGATGTTTGGATTGAATATGTGAGTTTTAAATTTGATCTCTTCAAGATATTAACGGTATTTCAGACCAGATAATATTTCATTTATCCCTATTAGTTATTGGACGATCAAAAATTTTATTCAAAACAGATTAACACATGAGGAATATCTGCTTATGAAAGCCATAGCATTTTGTCATCCAGGTTAGTGGAATTAAAATAAGAGTATTCTTCGCAAAACATTTTTTCAGTAATGGAATTATCAGATTATGGTAGAGAATTGGTTCAACAAGAAAGAAATAAATTTGCAAATTCGTTATTGAATTATTGTTGTGCTTCCAACACTGGCGTTTCACGATATGTAACTATTATAGAATGTGTAAGCAATCGAATTCGAGCTCAAAAAGCTGCTAAAGATTTCACAGCTTTTATTAGACTTATGTCAACAAGTACAGTTTCCACATCAAGAAAAATGTTAGAAGATCAAATATTCTTATGAATCAATTATGTTTTTTTATTGTTTATAAGGTTTCCCCCATGATCTTATCATTATTCGTCCTAATCATCAATAAAATTTTGTCTACTCACCATAGTCGACATCCTCGCAGAAAAAGTCATATCCAAATTTCCTTTCAATCCTTGCAACGGTGGAATCAAAACCAATAATTCCGGAACTTCTTTCAATAATTCCAGTGTTCTATTCACATACATCAATAATAAACCAGCAAGAATTGAACCAATTCCTCCAAGGAAAAATGGAACAAAACTTTGCAGAAATATTTGAAGCATTGATTCGGGATTATGGGCATCAATTTCAACATCATTTTCAACAGATACAACTTCCATCGATGTCAAAATTGTCGATGTTGATCTCTCCAAAATACTACGATCATTGATTTCCGATTTGCTTGAAGAGAGCGGATCTGATCGAAGCGCTTCTTTTGTCTCAACAGTGTCTGTGGATTGTTCCGATTGTGTTACATCTTCTTCAGATTGTGTACATTTTTCAGTTATTTCCAGATTTGAAATCATATTGAAATTACTGTAACTTATCTTGTTATGGAAATACTTTGTGATTTATAACCAGACCTTATTAGAAAACCAACTGTTTACCGTTTTCTCATGAATAAAAAATGAGGTGGATTTGTGGTCATTTGCCAACTGGTTTTTTTCCTTTTTTGGGTTTTGACGCGCCTTTTTATTTTTATTTTTATTTATTTTTGCACAACATGACGTCTCAGCTTTTCTATAAAAGAACGTTTGTTTTTCATCAAAATCCAGAAAACAAGCCATGTCTCCTGAATCAATCATTTTTCCGGTATTGTTTTTATGTGTCGTTTTTGTGGTCACTTGTTTTGCTTTTTTATATCAAGCCAAAATGGATCTGGACTCGACTTGGCAGGATTTCGCAGTTGAATTAGAGACAACTTCTGTTATGAGAGATGCGATTTGGCAAGATTTGAAGACTATGGCTGGAGAAGCTAAAACGAAAAGACAAGCAACTTCTTATTATGAAAAGGTTGCTGACTCGTATGCACTTCCACCTTCTTTGGGTGTCGAAGCACGTCCACCATCGATATCTCCAGAATGCAGTTTGTTTTTTTCCTCAATGATTTTTGAATACTTAACTAATTCAATTTTCAGACTGCAACCTACAAAATAATTGTCCAGCTGGACCTCCAGGTCCAAAAGGAAAACCAGGACTCAACGGATTGATTGGTCAAGATGGTGCACCCGGTCTACAAGGGCACAAAGCATCTGATGTTCAAACTATGCACATTGATCCCGGATGTTCATACTGCCCTTCAGGAGAAATGGGACCACCGGGAACTCCAGGACACCTTGGCCCACGTGGACCACGTGGTCAGAACGGAGCACCAGGAGGACCGGGACACAATGGGATGCCTGGGAGAAATGGAGAACAAGGTGCCGCTGGACCGGAAGGACCTTCTGGTGTTCCAGGAGTTCTTGGACGACGTGGAATGGATAGTGTTAGAGAGAAAGGAGTTCGAGGACCTGCGGGGCCGAAAGGTCGAGCTGGTGCTGCTGGAGGAATTGGTGAACGTGGAAATCGTGGAGCTCCCGGAGCTGAAGGTCCAGTTGGAAGTATTGGAATACGTGGAGAACCAGGAAGACAAGGCCCAGAAGGTATTCCGGGAGAACAAGGAGAGCCTGGAGTTGATGGACAAGACGCCTTGGTAAGAATTTTGTGGTTTTTTTTTGAAATATATTTTATTTTTTTCAGTATTGTCCATGCCCGAAGCGTGTGCCAAGTAACCAAGGAGAAGTATATAAACCATACAAAAGTTAAATATGGTGTTCTGATTGTGATTTTGAAAAATGAAATATTCATGCATCAAAATATATACAAAATCAACCAAATATGTATGAACCCGTTTTGAGAATAAAATAGTTTTGGAAACTTTAAGTCAAATAAAAGAGAACGGCGACTGGAATGGTAACTGTTGTAAGGAAGAAAGTCATAAATATAAGATCAAGGCGTTCGCTGATTTTCACATATCCATTTGTTGATCTTCGACGAGTTTCGGCCAGATTATCTTGACTTTCCATTTCGTTCATCTCGAGCTAAAAGTGATTTATCAATTTCAATTTTGTGCAGAAATCACCGAAACCCATAAATATTGTTTGCGGAAAATTTATGGGTTTCACCAGTTGTCTTTTGATCGACACGTACCTGAATATGTTCACATCGATGCATCATTTTCTTGATATATTCTTCAAGAGCCTCTAATCTTGCGTGAACTGGATCTTTGATGATTTGCACTTGTTGTGTTTGTTGTTGGGGGAGGATGCCATTCTTTATCTCACCATTTTTTGTTTCAGACACAAGTACCACGTGGTTCGGCTCATCCGGATTCATCTTATATTTTCGTTTCTAAATGTAGGAGTTGAGAAAAATAAATGTTGGAAAATTTAAAAAAAACTAACATTAGGTCTATTAAATTGGCAAATTGGTTTAATTAGGAAAAGTTTCAACCAAAAATCCGATGGTTCATCTCCATGTCTTCCCAATCTGTGTACTTTCATAACAATTCCTGTAGTCATTGCAGCAATCGAAACAATAACCATATTGAACAGAAAATATGCAACTGTAAATAAAAACATTCATCAATAACAATTTCAGCCAAAAAAGTATAGACTAAAATACTTACCCAGCAATGGTACATGTGTTGAACTATGTGGAACCTTCTCACTAACAACCAGCGACAAGACAGCCATTGTAAGAATAGCAGTGACTCCAAGAGTAAATCTCTCTTCTCGTTCTCCAGTTGTACTAAATCTCGCAAATAATCCAACCACCGAAATTGCACACATAATATAAGATGGAAATGTGAGAGTAACCATGTAGAATAGAGGTCGACGTTGCACATAAAGTTCAAACTTCACTTCGGAAACCTCAATTCCTTCGTGAACATATTTCTCTTCGGTCACATTTATTCGAATCAAATGCCATTCTTCATTTCGTTTGTAGTGTTCAAGAGAATGATCTGTGTGAGCGTGAAGTCGAATTTTTTCTTGTCCATAAGCCCAAGATGCAATTTCTATTGCGCATTTTTGATGATCCAATGGGAAATTTCTGATATTGATCTCACAAGATACTGTATGAACCGCAGGATGTGAAGCAACTACAGTTCCATTATAATGAATTCTTGCAGGAGCTCGGACTGCTGACAGTAAATCTTCATGAGCCAACCTGGAAGCTTTTACCCTTCAGATGGGCTTGGGAGCCCAGTTCAAAACAAGAAAACATTTTAATAATATATAACTTTTTTCTTTCTCTTTTTCATTTTTAACAAGATTTCTTGGAACAAAAATTTAATAATCTCGCATGTAACAATTATTTATGAATGTATACATGTCGTATTATAATTGCCGTTCCTTTTTCTCTTTTTTCTTTTTTCTTCAGTGAAATGCGCAATTTCAAAAATAATTAATCAAATTTTGTCAAACTCACATGTTGAAAATAATAATATCGGGCACCCAAATTTTATCGATTGGAATCCATGTTTTCTTAATTCCACCGTAGAGTGCCGGATCCCAAACAAGTGATGGATCTTGCCAATGTTCATCAACGTAGATCAAAACTGTCATAGTTTGCTTGAGTTCATCGATTCCGAGAATGTGAACAAGTTCAAGTTCATAGTGAACGTTAAGAAGACCATCAGGTGGAGCATTCAGATTATGTTTTGATAGAAGGTATTCGGTAAGTCGTTTTGATGATCCTAGAAAATTAGATATTTGAAGTTCAATAAATTTGTTAGAGATGAAACCAAAGGTTTCGAACTCAAACCATTGCTTAAGTTCTTACTTAAAAAGAACTAAAGGTTTATAGGTGGTTTTCGATATTTTCTTCAGTGCACATTAATGTTGAACCCCTGGGGATTCATTTAAAAATAAAATCTGAACTAAAACTGGTTCCATAAACAATCCTATTATTTTTAACAAAAAACAAAGTTCTGGAACTTTTTTTCAAATTGAAGTTCTAGAAAACTTCCCTTGAGTATTTTTAACTTTAAGTTCCTCGTGATTCCAATTTTCAGAATATTTTTTATCCCAAACTCATACTCAGTTTTTTTTTCTTGCGTCATCCTAACACACCATGTATCTTCAACATGCAACAACAACTGATTATCCCATTAACCCATTTTGATTTGTGGACCTTCTCTTTTGTCCTCTTCTTTTTCTTCATCTTCTTTTTTTCTTTTTTTGCTTCGTTTCCGATTCGAATTGGTTACAAATCAAATTATTCGAGGCTCATTGAGAAAGAAAAAAAAGCGAGCCAGCCAATTTTTGTCGGAGAGATTTAGATGAGAGATACGTTTGGAGCATGGTCATTCAAAATTCCACGCACTCTTACTTAAAAGAGAGAAAAAGTTTCAAAAAAAACCTGAAGTTTTTTTTTCGTACATCTGGTCACACGTCAAACCCCACAGTATACCCCTCATAAATTTTGCCCGCCGGGTTTCTCGCTGCTCCCTCCCATCTCATAAATTATGACAACTGCAAAAGTTTGATTTTTTGTGTGCTCTGTCACACTTTTCTCTCTCACTCAATAATCATATTTCATCCGCAAATGAGCATTTTCTCACCTGGCACAAAAACTGGTAAAGTAGAAGTGTCATTTCGACCATCTTCTCGATCTTGAGAATTTTTCAAATCGACATCTTCCATCTGAATTCAAAAATTGATTTGTGAACGAAAAAAAATTCGAAGAACTTACATGGCTCAAAATAATATTCGGAGCCTCTTCACTACTATCAAAATATGCTTCGGAGCCACTGAAATTTGATAAAACTCTACTGACGAGCAGTAGAAATATTGTGAAATTGGCCCACATCTTCAAGAAAAAATTTATTTTCAATTTAAAAAATGGAAATGAGAATGAAAAATATATACGAAATTCGTAGGAGATGACAAAAATTAGAAGTTTTGAGAAAAACCGAGAAAGATCAAAAATACAAAAAAAGATCAGCAAAAAAGTCACACCATTCTCCTCCAAACTCCATTTCACAAATGAGCAAAGATGAGCTCTTCTGAGCCAAGACTCCGCCCACTTTTTTCTGCTCCCCCGTCTTCATCTTCTCAATTTTTCTCCGAATCTCATACGGTAACCTTTGGAAGAAAGAAAATGATTTGTAGATATCGATAAAAAGTGTATTCGTGTTGGACTTCATCATTTTTTATATCTTACGGCATTGGAGTTTGTTCGACATAGTCACCTGGAAAAAAATGGCTTTTGGAAAATTGGATGAGATGAACAAAGATAATCCTATAGAAAGGATTAACTTGTAGTTCGAAGAGAAGAGAGTACTTGGGTAAAATTGGAAGAAAAAAACAGAAACTAAAGTTTTTTTTGGTTAGTAGAAATTTTATTTTTGATGATGATGGAAAACCTTTTGAGTTGAAAGTTCGAATGAAATTATTTGAAAATTTTCTCGGGAGTTTTTGAATCGCAAAACCTCAGATTTTTGAAATGAACTTTGTGAATTTTCCATTTCCTGAGGAATGAAAAAATGTCTGCAAAAATCCAATTATGAAAAGTGTCAAAAGCATTTTTGTTCTATATCTACAAATAAAATATTGTCGTAAACCACCCAAACAAAATAGGAAAATCAAATAAATTTAACCCTAAAAATTTTATTTTTATTTTTATTTCCAGACAAAAACAACAATTCCTTTCGACTATATTTTTAGACTAGAATCAAACAAGAACAAATCAGCTGGTTTCATTTTTCCCTCTTCATCTATTCGTACTTTTGATACACTCACACCTGCCCGAATTTTATGCACTTTTAATTGGCTAATTTTATGAGGAAGCTAGAAGATAGCTGATCGAAAAAGAGACAGACAGCGAGAAAATCATAAAATAATCAAACCTAGTCGTAGATTTAGTGTTGGAATGAAATTGGAATTGTTGTGATTTGGCATACGATTTTTTTCGACCGGTTTATTGTTTCGGATAAGAATGTCGAATCCACCAATTTCTGTTTCATTGCCGAGTAATCTATAAAAATTAAAGGGATATTTTTAATTTCTTTAAAAAATCCTACTTCTTCTCGATATCTAAAACATCCAACATGTGATTCAAAACTCGATATTTTAATTCGAAATCTTCTTGAGATGACGCAGTAAGTGATGGGCTTGCATTGACCTGACAAAGAAATACATAAAATGTTTAAAATAATGGTATTAGAAACGGAAGAACCTCTAACAGCCACGGCTTAAGATTTTCATCAAAAAGAATGTCATATCCATACAACTCAAAACAATGTGAATCCTGAATTATGATGTGATGCACACTTCTCAAACTCTCAATAATCACTTTTGCCAAGTCTTCCATCATCTTCGATACCTGAGACAAATTAATGGGATCAAAGAACTTTCTTAGAAGTCGCCGCTCACCTTTGAATGACCGTGCATTGATCGGAAAAATCGAAATAATTTTGGAAGACTCCATTTGAGACCACGTTCCGGGTCATAATCCGCAGCTGTTTTTGCAACAGCCACATTTGTTAGATGAACAACTTTAATGAGATATTAGAAGTTCAATTAGATTGTTTATCAATGACTCACAAGCATCATCTACACTATCTGTCGAATATCTCGAATGTGAAAATCTTGCGAAACCTTCTCGATGAACCCAAGCATTGAGAGGACGAAACTGGAAATAAATCTAATTTCAAAATAAAAATCTGGATATTGATTTTACCGAAGTGACTAAAACATAAAGTCGAACATCAAACTTTTTTCCACCAACCAAATATGGATTGGCAATATAGCTTTGAACAACATAAGGAAGAGCTTCACTTCCAGATGCATCTTTCTGAAAATGTAGTTTTGGTTGTTTTTTTTTATTTTCAGAGAGGTTGGACCTTTTTCCAATCTTGAACATGTTTCAATTTTCGAAAAAGAAATATTCCTTTTCCTTGTGCTCCAGCAACTGGTTTCATAATCCAAATTGTCTCGGCTGGATATTTTCGAAATTCCTCGACAAACAAATGATACTCTGTCTGCAAAAAGCTCCACATTATATTTGAGTTTTCCAAATTCATAAATACAAACCGGTAGAACATAGCTTGACGGAATGAAGCTGAATTCATTTGTCACATCGACTCCTGATTTTTCTTTGGCCTTTCGCGCTTTTTTATAATTCTTGATCAGAAAATCTTTGCGAGTCAATTCGAAATCATTTCTAAAATGACAAATCAATTGTTTGTCGTTGAATTTATGTTTATCGTAACAATTAGTCATCCATTCTCGAGTCACCCAAAAAAGTTCCAATCATCATTTCTGAAACAAAAACTGGAAATTGCAATAGTAATGTTTGCAGTTTGTACGTCAGAACTACTGTACAATGTCCAGAATTCTACTATTTTTCAAATTTCAATTTATTCAAACTCACAAAGTTGGAGCCCATCCTTCTCTATTCGCCAAAACATCTGAGATCGTATTTGTTAGAGCGCATTTGAATAAAATACGTTTCTTTCTAGCCTCTTTAGCAGATGTAGGCACCGCCACAGCTGACATTTTACTCAAAATACTTTTTTTTTCAAATCTAAGTTTTCTAACTTCCGTCGACAAAATTATCGAAGTGTGAAACGATGCATTTTTATTTATTAAAGTCAGTCAAAAATGGATAAATAGGAAATAAGTTATAAAATAGAAAAGTAGTAGTCACAATTGCATTAAAGGTGAAAGACATTCTTTTTCGCGAGAGACCAGCTCTTTTTTGGCGGCACGAAGAGATGAACGAGGACCGCGTTTTGAACGACGAATTGATCTGCAAAATTGTTTTTTTTTTTGCATTAGAAGTGTGTTTTTGGGTGGTTATATGTGCATTACCCAAAACGTTTGAAGTTATTAGTGCAAGTGATTCTTCTACGACTAGAAGTGTGATTTTCTTCCTCTTCATCGTCTTCATCATCAAACTCTTCTTCTTCGTTTTCATTTTCCGATTCTTCTTCTTCGATTTCTAATTCAGTCTGATGTTCTTCTCCATCTCCACCAACACCGTAGTGTTTTTGCAAAAAAGCCAAATCAAAAATACTCCTAAAAGGGACAAGTTACAAAGTGCAATTTTCCACATAAATTGTTATTAAATTCGTCTCAAACTCACTTTCTTGCATAAATCGCTTGTCTCATAACTTGTGTGCGATTCGCATCAAATCTCGCATCTTCAGCGCATTGCTCGAAAAATTCGCGAAGTTTATGCACATCTGGCATTATATGCTCTTGTAGTTCTGTCATTTGCGCTCCAGTCATTTTAAGAGCCATCTCCAGGTGTTCCAACGCTTTTTCGGCTGCCTGAAGTTGTCTTTCGGCACCAATTCGTGCCATCATCTGCTCTTTGAGTTCCGATTCTGTGAGTTCTTTTTGCTCGTTAACTTCTTTCAAATTATCCATTAATTCGGTAGTTTTGCATGTGTAATATTGCCGTTCTTTTTCCAAATCCAAAGTTTTTTGTTCATTCAATTTCAAGCTAAAAAATGGATCATTTTAAAATCACATGAATCAAGTAAAAAAACTCACAGCATTTCAATTTTATCTTTTTCTGTCATTATACAATTTCTTGATGTTTCAATTTCCATCAAACGATTACTCAATTGACATTTATCTGTGGATAAATTTTGATTATCAATCAAAACTTTCTCTCTTTCCCTAACAATTTCGGCAAGTTGATCTTGGATTTTCTCTTTTTCAATATTCAAACTCTCCATATTTGCCTGCAAATGTTCAGTCTTTGAATTCAACGACATCTTCTCTTGCTCCAATGTTTTCTTCATTTCATTTGTCATTTTCAGCTCATTCTTCACATTTTGCAAATCGTCCTTCAATTTTTTCGTGGTTCTTATCAATTTTTCGCGTTCAGCTTCAAGTTCCTCTTTGTCTTTTGCCAATTCATCAGCTCGATCATGTTCTTCTTTTCTTGCGCGAGCTTCAGCTTCAAGTCGTTCTTCGTAACTTTTCTTCTCCTCGTTCAACATAACTCCACGATTTTCGAGTTCTCGAATCATTGTTTCACCAACAACTGTGTTTTTGTACGACCTGGAAAAATTTTGGATTATTTTTTGGAATTTTACTGTGTTTCAACATTTCGGAAAGCTACAAAAACTAACACTTTTGTCGCATTTCTCAATGCTTTCAACCATTTGTCTTGAGTCGAATGATCTGGAGCTGCAATAATAATAGCAGATGGAAATTGTGGATGAGCAATCAGCAAACAGTTTTTCTTATCAGTATCTCCACCGGAAACGATTGAACAACCAATAAGAGGAATTATTCCTTTTGGATGCAAATCAATTCGTCGAGTTTTTTCAAAAGTTTTGCGATAAGCAGTCGCATAATAAATCAAAAAGCATTCCTTCAACACAAAAAATCGTTTGGCCCATTTTGCTGGTCGATTTTTTTCTCTTATATTTTTTCATAAGAACTCCAAAACATTGAACACCAAGAACTGGGCCCATATCATCATATCCATTTTCTTCTTCTGGTGTCAAATCATAATCATTTTTTCGTTTTGTCAAATTTGAAAATTGGAATGACAAACTTCTCAAAATCCCCTTTTTTTCAATTGTGTTTGGAGGACTTGTTCTTGGAGGTCCATTTTTTGGCGGCTCCGGTGCATTCGATTTCTTTTTCGATGATTTCGACTTCACCTCTTTTGGTGTAGTCATCTGGAATAAATAATTATTAAAAGGATCATCAAAAATCTACAAAAATAAAAACAAAAATGGAGAAGTCAAAAATACATAAATGACACCAGGATTAGGAAAGATGCGCGAAAAGTGAAATGACCTGATATCAAACACGCGTTATCATTCAGCCAACTGAATTTATTTTTATTTGAATACGGGTTTCGGCGAACGCGGAGAAGGAGAAAGTGAATTGAGAATGTGCGCCACACTTTCTTTCGGATATTTGTTTTTTTTTCTGTTTGAGAGAAAAGGTGTTCACGAGGGATTTTTTGACAGTTTGACGTTTTTGGCGAGCATGACGAAGTGGATTATTACGTAGATGGCACGATTTTTTGAATAACATCATGGAAAATACACAGAAGGACAGGAATTTCGGGAAAAGAGTGTAGTTTGATCACCAAATTTTTATTTTATATTTTCAAATATATTCAGGAGTGAATGAGATTCAGGTTTGAAAAGCTCCAAATGTTTCGATACTTTCATCTATCAGAGATCAATAAATTTTCATCAACTTTCTAATCTTTTCTAATTTTTCAAGTGTACTTTTTTTTATAAAAGGTGATTTCTCCTGTGTAGCCAGAGCAAGTTTCGATAATTATCTCCGAGAATAAAAATTGCAAGTCTCACAGTTTCAAATATTCAATCAATGCATTCCATTGTCATAAATATCTAAACCACGTCCAAATCTACAGTAACCCAACCCCACATCTCTCCCGAGGCCTTGGAAGAGAAATTCTGGCCTAGAAAACCAATGTTTCCCAACGACACTCCGCACGCCTGTTGTTTAATTTGGCCGTATTTTCTTTTTCTTTTTTTCCTCGTTTTTGTTCTTGTTTTTCCTGCTTGAAACCAAATTGTATAAAACCATCAATATATGAATTTTCAGCATGTGGTTCGAACAATTTTACTCTGGTGTAATTACAACTGCTTTTGTTGCCGGAGCTTGTTACATGAGTTATCCATTCAACAAATTGGATGTTGGAAGAGCGTTCCGTAGAAATTATTGTACTCCACAAAGGTGAGCGTTTTCTCGGGTTTTCGAAAAATAGAAATGATTTGCTATGTTTTACAAAAATGAAATTATCGAAGTAGAACACTTCACGTTATAAATTTAAAAGAAAGAAAAATGTTAGAGCTTTTTTTTTGAATTCAAAGTAAAAATTTGTATTTTCGTGCGTGTAAATGTAATAATGAAAACAGTGATTTTAGAGTTTTCAGTAAAGCCTGCTCTATTTTTTAAATATATATATTATTTTTGAAAGCTTTACTATTCCAAAGTTAGAAAATTTTTAATTGATTAAAAAATTAAAATGCAATCACTTTCATTCCGTGCTTCTGAATTACCCGATCTTTATTATCAATCCCAAAATCTAAATTTTTCAGAGTTGAGTTGTCAAAAAGAGATCATCGCTTGACCGGAAATCAATACCGCATCGTCGGCCTCGATAGCTTCGGAGAAAAATAAATTAGTTTTGTCTTGACGCAAAGATAAATATTTTAGCTCGTGACTATTTGTAAAATTAAAACTCTTCAATAAAAATGTAATTTTCGAACTTTTGAGTTATGCTTTGTGTAAAATGATTCCATCTCTCAAAATGATGTGTCATTTCGTTTCCAAACACTTGTTTGTCACTCACTCACTCACATGTACTTCTTCCTTCTAATTTTCATTTTTGCACTCGGTCAAGGTATTCATTTTTTGTGTTTGGAACGTTAAAAATGGAGTTTTCAATTCAGGAGATTTGCCTTGTCCTCAAAATTGGATTCATGTTGCTCAATTGGATGTTTGCTATTTATCAGCTTCGCATCCAGCTCAATGGGAATTTGCTGAACAATATTGCAATGAACGAGAAAGTCATATGGTTTCAATCGATAATCAGGAACAGGCGGATGTTGTCAAAGGTAACTTTGAATCTTTCAGAATCTAGAACACAAAGTACACGTCAAACTTTTTGTCCAGGAATTTTTGGTCGGGAAAATCCGGATTTTCTAAATTGGATTGGACTTCGATGGAATGAAACTGCTGGAAATTTCACATGGTCCAATGGAAAACCAATGACATATTCTGAATTTCTCCCAAATTCTGATAATGAAGAATGTGTCAGTTTAGCTCTTGATGAAAATTTGTATGGTTGGAAGTCGATTTCGTGTTATTACTCGCAATTTTTTATGTGTCAAAAACCGGCCGAAGGAATTCGAACAATTTGGCATATTGGAGAAACATCGGGAACAATTTCGATGAAAAATTATTCGAATTTGGAATCGATTACTCATATTATAAAAGCTCCAGAAAATTCAAGAGTTTTGCTAAAGTTTTTGGATTTTGATACCGAAAAAAGTCGAGATTATGTGACGATTTCTGATCTGAAAACAGCATTCCGGATTTCTCTACTTTCCGGCGAACTTGAACCTGGTTTTGAGGTTTTGGCAAAGTATAACGAAGTTGTAATCAATTTCAAAAGTGATGAAGATGAAAATGATCATCGAGGATTTGAATTGAATTATGATGTAATGTGAGTTTGAATCCTGAATAATTAGAAAAGATAAAATGTCATCGGACAGATCTCCTCTTCCGACAATCACATTCAATAACAAAATTGGAATTGTTAGTCCACCAGAAACTGAAAATCCATATATTCTTCAAAAATATTTGATAACTTGTGAACCTGAACATCATGCGATCATAAAAATATTGGATTTTGAATTGAATATGAATGATCGGTTGAAGTTTTTCGATGGTGAAACTGATGATAAACGTGGAAAACTGGCGACGTATGTTTTTCACTTATTGTTAGAAATTAACAAAATAAAACATATTCAGACTTCGAAATGGTAGTGATAAAACACCGTTGAAATCAATCGGTCATGTTCTTCTCATTGCATTCGAAAGTTCACAGAATGCCGGAAATTGGAAATTGAGCTATGAATGTGTGTATAATGGGAATCTTGGAGATGAAATTGAAATTTGAAAGGGGTTCATCTAAATAAATAATTTAATCAATATTATCGGGGTAGGGTGCGAAAAAGATAATAAAACAGGAAAAAGAGATCACAAATAACATCAAAAGTTTGAAGAATAATACCGGAGTTTTTTCTGTTTCTTATTCAATGATTAAGCAGTGGTGGTACTGTCAGAGCTGGTTGAAGCAACTTGATCATCGAAAATAACCTGAAAGCATTTTTTTTGAAGAGATTAAAATATAGTAGATAAACTTACAGTTTCTTTATCATCGCTGGTTGTGGTGTTGTCAGAGATTTTGGAGAACAAGTTCTTGTATCTCTTCTTATCACGCTCATTTTGCTCACGAAGTTTGGCTTTGCAGACAAGAATTTGTTGAGCAGCCGCCTTATTTTCTGGTTCGATTGCAACGATTTTCTCGAAAACTTCAAGAGCCTCACGAATATCAGAGAAGGTGAACATGGCGCTAGCTTTGCGGTAAAGGGCTTTAACGTTTTCTGGCGAGATTTCGAGAGCCTGAAATTAATTAGATATTTCAAAATTTTGAATTGAAGATAGTTTTGTTTTACCTTATCACACCATTTGATGCACTCCAATTGCTCGTTTTGTTTCGAAGTAACCAAACTGAGGTTCAAATATGCGCTGAGCAAAAGAGCACTTCTTTTTTGTTTCGCTTCCTCGTCAGCACTTTTCTCGTATTCCAACACATCTTCAATGCGTTTGTATTTGTTATATGCCAACCGAAGATTTCCCTTTTGGAAGAATGTTGTACCACGTTCTTTGGCAATTTGTGCAGCTTCGAGTTTTTGTTCAGTCGACATTTCCCATGTGGCTGGCACTTTTTCGAACGATTTGAGGAAGATTGTGAATTCAAGAGTGGCATTTGGTGGAATGTCAGTTCCAGCCGGTGGATTGTTACCGTAAGTGAAACGAGCACCTCTCAATTCAATCTTCGATTTCTCGTTGAGTTGGAACCGACGAAGAGCGCGATCAACTCCTTCTGGTAAATGTTCTTCCGAACCTTCGCCAATCGAGAAAGTGACTTCGCGATTGTAGAATTCTTTACCATTATGAATACCGACGATATGAGCAGTTACTTCACTTGTATCATTTGGATTGGCATTCTTACTTCCTTCAACAATAATGGTTCGGAGAATAGATCCATCCTTATCAGGTGAAATATCTTCAGCAGTCCATTCGAATAATTCAACTTCGAAGATAAGAGTTGCTCCTCCTGGAATCTTTGGTGGACTTCCAGCATCTCCATATCCAAAATCAGATCGGATTGTGAATTCGGCAACTTCTCCTTTTGTCATGGTAGCAATTCCAACATCCCAACCTTTGATAACCTGAAAACCGATTACAATTTCAAAATGTCTGTCTGAAAATTGAAATACCTGTCCTCTCCCTAAAACAAACTCGAATTGGCTTGAACGATCACGACTCGAATCAAACTTGGTTCCATTTTCCAAAGTTCCAACATAGTGAACTTTAACAGTGGTTCCAGTGACTGGTTTGGCGATTCCTTGACCAGCGGTGATGATTCTTTTCAAAACTCCACCGTCTTGTTTTGGTGAAATGTCAACTTTCTCAGAAGTCATTTTTGGCTGAACAAAATAATGTTTTCGAATATACTACTAGTACAAAATGAAAAGAAATATGAAAATTAATTAGGGAAAAGATAAAAAGTAAGGATATAGGAAACTATGGCAACGTGCGGGGGTATTAGACTATAGCGGATAATCCACAGAGAGGTGCAAAACCACAAAATAATCACACATAATGAAAAAGAAGAAGAATGATGCGGCTTAAAACGTGGGTTTCTAGAAAATTCGAAAATTCAAATTCTTGTGCGCGTCAAATAAAATGCCGAATCTGCAAACACCAACCAATTATTATTTTTTCTTTTTTTTTTCTTTTTGCCTTCTGTTCGCCATATTTTTGCCTTCTGTTCGTCCTATATTCCATTTTTTCAGGCTATTCAATAAAATGGCGTCTAACGATGAAGTCGATAAGATTGCGCCAAAGTTGAATGGCAACAAAGAGGGGTAAGTTTCAGTTTATACTGAAAATCAATGAGAAAAAATCGATTGCAGGACATTTGCCTATACAACTGTGAAGGATCGTTGGCCTAAAATAGTGACGAAGCTAGTTGATCTTCTCAAAACGGGTATCAAAGATATTGTAACGGATATTGGTGAAGAAGCTGACGGAGATGTCAGATCAATTCTCGAAGTTCTCTCAAAACTTCGTTATTTAATAATGACAGATAAACCGCTAGAAAATTTGATTGACAACGCTGACGATGCTATGATGTGGAATGGAATGTTGCAAGAGTTGCGCGAACATGATATGCAATTAGAACAAGAGACAGTGACTTGGTATCGAGCTGATTGGCTATTTGTCGAATGTTATTTGTATCGATACATCTACAGTGCAGTTTATTCAACTGTAAAGATGCGCGAGTTTGATTATTTTCAGACAAACAAACGCGACAGTTTCACTGATCAGTGAGTTATCTTTTATGAAAAAAACAAAAACAAAAAACTGTGTGTTTTCAGCATTGGCCAAATTGAAGAATCTTGCGCATATCTTTTACCAATAATTGCGGAAGATGCTCCAGTTCATGAAACATTCGGACTTGCAACAATGATAAAAATGAGTTTATGGGGAAATCGTGCAGATATGTCATTGACAGGTGGAGATAATTTGACACTTGAACAATCTTCAATGAATGCATCTGCTCAACGTGATAAATTCATCCTTGTTGATAATATTCATGAATTGACGGCTCGTGTTCTATTTCCACTTTTGAAACGTCGTGGAGAACAACCAGCAAATCGTCGAATTGATATTGTTTTGGACAATGCTGGTGTTGAATTGGTTGGTGATCTTCTGCTCGCAGAATATTTTATTTCAATGGGTTTTGCTGATCAAGTTCATCTTCATGGCAAATCTTTCCCTTGGTTTGTTTCTGACGTGACCAGGGGAGATTTTAATTGGACTTTGGAACAATTACAAATCAACGGGGAATCTTGCTCCAAAATTGCTGAACGCTTGAAACAACGCATTGCCGACGGTCAAATCATTTTCGAAAATCATCGATTCTGGACCTATCCACACGCATATTGTGATATGAAAACTGTGTGTCCTGATTTGTACGAAGAATTACAAACATCTAGTCTCGCCATTTTCAAAGGGGATCTGAACTATCGAAAATTGGTTGGAGATCGAGATTGGGATCTTGACACATCATTTAATGTAAGTTCTTTCTCCGAGGTTTAGATATATGTACATAGATGAATTGTTTTTTAGACTGCTTTACGAGGTTTTGAACCATGCCCAGTTTTCGCGCTACGCACTTTGAAAGCTGAAACTGTTGCCGGTTTGGGGAAAGAAGTTATCAACGAGCTGATCAGAGTGAGTTCTTAAATTTTCTGTAGATCAAAAAAAACAAGGGCTGGCAAAAAAAGCTGTGATGCACCGTTTTAGGCATACCAAAAATGACCAACCCGATAGCAACTCACCTTTTTTAAATGCTGCCTGATTGCAAAATTTCATTTTTAAAAAATGAAATGTTTCCTAATTTTTGGCACAACAAATATTTTTATAACGTGAACTAAAAAATATTGTGTACGTGTATTTATCATTTTCGCTTTCATTTCAAAGAAAAAAGTGGGCCAATGCCAAACAAGCGGTCTTGTTTTCCAGATGTGTTTTTAAAATAGACATTTCACATCGCACATAATATTTTTTTCAAAAATCAGTGTTTCATGGTGTTTTCAAAATTATTAAACAGTTTTGTAGTCCAGATGTGCCCAAAAATTGATTTTCATGAATTTTGGTAAACCAATTTTTCTCAGGTCCGTTGCGATCTTATAAATCTGGCCGCTGAAAAAAGTTCCACTACGTTTCACAAGTTTCACAAGTATAGGTCCACCCCTGAAATGTCTCAAAATTATCGTAAAAATAATTTTCAAGTTGTAGCCCTTCATTTTTCGAAAAAAGTACGTAAAATTAGGTATGTTTACCGAATTTTATCCTACTTGGACATGTTTTTGATTTTATATTTGAGAAAAATTGAAAATTGGCTATTTTCTGTGTTTCAAAAGTATAGGTCCACCTATATCAACTATGAAATGATGATTTCTAACCTGGTTTTTTGTTGTTTATTGTTCAGTTAGGATTGCCCCAAGCCTAATTAAAGCATATTCAACAAATGCAGTTTTCCATTTCTGGGTTTCTGGAGCCATTCCTGGTGATCAGACCCACTTTGGTCTGTTTATCAGACAACATGGTTCAGTATCCTTTCATTTTCTATTGAGATCATGTCAGAAGTAACTAAAAACCTCTTTAATGTTGTATTTCTTAGTTTTCCATTCAATAAAACTCAATTCATAAAAAATGGAGATCATTTCAGACCGAAAACTGTCAGTTATTGTTTCAAATTTCTGGAAATTTCAAGATTTTCCAGTGAATACACCCAAGTTCATCCATTTTTATTCCGTTTTTGTGACTGGATATGACTGCTATGTCTCCACATGATTCAAAATATCACCGAGAATTTCATAGAACTCAAAAAAACACTTTCTGTGATGCTATCAAGCTTATGGAACAAAGTTCCGAAATTTCAAAAAAACTCAAAAAATATTTTACTGTACTGAAACATGAAAAATGTTTTTTAAAGTTGTTTTTTTGAACTTCAATAGTTGTAAACAATGTTTCTGAACTGATCTGAGGTATGCTTTTCATAAAAAATCGTTTGTAGAATAATAATATGAAAATTCAGTTGTTCATAAAAATTTCGAAATTCTACAAGTCCTGTTTTTCGCACAATCACGATAGGAAGTCAAGATTTGTTTATTTCAAAATTATGGAACCAATTTAATCGATCATAGAAACCGTGTTAACAGATAATATATGAAGTTTTGTGACACGACTTGGGTGTATTCACTGGAAAATCTTGAAATTTCCAGAAATTTGAAACAATAACTGACAGTTTTCGGTCTGAAATGATCTCCATTTTTTATGAATTGAGTTTTATTGAATGGAAAACTAAGAAATACAACATTAAAGAGGTTTTTAGTTACTTCTGACATGATCTCAATAGAAAATGAAAGGATACTGAACCATGTTGTCTGATAAACAGAACAAAGTGGGTCTGATCACCAGGAATGGCTCCAGAAACCCAGAAATGGAAAACTGCATTTGTTGAATATGCTTTAATTAGGCTTGGGGCAATCCTAACTGAACAATAAACAACAAAAAACCAGGTTAGAAATCATCATTTCATAGTTGATATAGGTGGACCTATACTTTTGAAACACAGAAAATAGCCAATTTTCAATTTTTCTCAAATATAAAATCAAAAACATGTCCAAGTAGGATAAAATTCGGTAAACATACCTAATTTTACGTACTTTTTCGAAAAATGAAGGGCTACAACTTGAAAATTATTTTTACGATAATTTTGAGACATTTCAGGAGTGGACCTATACTTGTGAAACGCACTGTAAACGTTTTATCTGAAATTTTTGTAGCAATACGACGAAGATAACAGTTGGATGACATCCGGCGAATATGCAGTTTGTCAACTCGGCGGAGCTGCGCCACCAAAAAACTAAAAATAAAAAGAACCAAAATTCTTGTTGTTTCTCTGTTACATCTACTCGAAGCAATCACTCATATCCATCCGCAAGTGCGCGAAACGGGACGTTTTTCATTGTTTTTTTTTCTCATTTTTTTACTTTTTAATTAATTAATTAGTTTTTTTTTGTGTTAATTTAGTCATTTCTTGGAATAAGACCGTAATTTTGTGAATTGTCGATTTTGTGGAATTAATTTGTGTGTCGAATAAAATTGCTGTTTTTTTTTGGAAAACTTTTATTGATTAATTTTATTCATGCAGAAAAATTATGTATATAATAATTATATCAAAAATTGATTGAAAGAAGAAAAAATCGAAAACATATTAAAGTAAGGACACTTTTTTTTGACATGGTCAGAAGGAAGGCACCAAAAGGAAGGGACAAAGTAAGTTTTAATTATCAATGGGGCGAATTATGATTCAATCATTCAGCATTTGCAATTTGAACACCTAAAGCTGCAGATTCCATGAGTTGTTGTAAATTGATTGGGAAATTCAAAAATGGATTTGAGGAATTCGAAGGAACATCGTCAGCGGTTTTTGAAGCGGCTGCGAATAAAGAAGTCGCGTTAGCTCCACCTGAAATCAAATATTGAGATAAGCGATTTTTCTTTTTACACGGTAAATCGAAAGTGCGAAGATGTGCAAAAACCTACCATCATCTGAATTTGTATAAACAGTGCCTTGTGGAAGTTTGATAACTGTGCCATTATTAGTGGAAGTGGAGGTTAGACCTGTGGAGAAGTGGATAGATAGTGTCATGCGGGAAAAGTTGTGAGATTTTTTTATCAAAACATACCTTGTAATAAAAACGGAGCTACAAACGAATTTTTACTTGGAGTATTTTGCATCTTTGCTTTCTTTTGTTGTTGCTGTCGATTACTGGCAGCTGCACGAAGTGCTTCTTTCAGTGTTTGCTGCAAATTTGCTGCCACATTTTCGTGTTCCTCTTTTTTATTAGCAGGTGAATCGGGTTGTGGTTCTTCTTCTTTTATAATATCACTTGCCGCTTCTTCGGAATCTGAATCATCTCCGCTGTCATCGTTATTATAATCATCTTCATTGAATGATTGGAATAAGGTTGATGTGACCATTGTTGGAAGAAATGGTGGGAATTGGACCTGGAAATAGGGAAGGAGTTGAATTTTGAAATTTGATATTTATTGATCATGTGTTTTCTTCTAAAAATCTTAAATTCGATTTTCCCACTTTCCATAAACCTTGTGTTTCTCGAAACTCTGGGGATTACTGTAGTTTCCGGACAACAATTTTCTAACCAGTTTTGTAGACTACAGTACCCCTTCCTATAATTGTTCACCCCTTTCAATTCAAATCAATTCAATTCCTTTTTCTCATTTATTCTCCCACACACACAAACACACTCATTAATTGCAGTAATTCGTGCGACGATGAAAAAGTCCATATTACAACAGAACCCGAGCGGGCGGCCTCACATATTTTGGATGTGCTCGTTTTCAAATAGCAGTAGTGCTCAAAAATAGAGAAAAAGAAAAGGGAAGAGATCCTTTTTTCGTATCTTTCTTTCTTTTATAATATTACACACTCTCATTTCTGCCAACCAAACAAAACCTCAGAAAAAACCCATTTTAGTTTTTGAGCTCAGCTCCTTCTTCTGTTGTAATAATAAAATATCTGCTCTGTTCCCATAGCCATAAACAAAAACTCACTGTTGGTAACTGATTTGTCTGATCGATTATTTTTCGTTTTCTCATATTTGCAGTTGTTCCGTTTCCGGCATCAAATGTGAATTCAGTTCGACTATGCTGAGCAACATCATCATCATCTGAAGTTGGAGCATTCAAACAAGCTTGAATTAATGATTTGCCGGCGTCGGATGAGATCATTGGTTGAAGTTTTGCAGTGGCATATGTGTAGACATGACCCGTTTCAGAAGCGACTAATAACATTACTTGAGTACCCGTTAAAGTTGACAATTCGAAAGCCTGCAAAAATTTTTAACTTGAATAGTGTTCAAGAGAAAAAATCTAGTGTTTAAATTGGTCCTCTGTGTCCAAAAAAAAATAAATCACAAACCTTTTTCATAATTCCAGTCTTTCTCTTACTGAAAGTCGTATATCTTCTCAATTTATTATTAATATATTCCATCTTAATCTTAACTCGTCCTTTAGTTTTCTTTCCATTTGGCAATAATCCACTTCCTGATGGTGTTGAAGAAGCTGCGGGTGTTGTTATCGCACTTTCCGGTAGACCAGCAGCGCCTTGAAGTTGTTGCATTAACTGCGCAAAATCATCCACTTCTGACATTTCTGGAAAACCAAACGGAATATGTATATGTAATGAAGAAACACAACTTTGTAAGGTTAAAAATGGGCGGAGCGTATTCATATATGAGAAAATGGGGGGGGGGTACTGTATAAAGAAAGCCATTAATGTTATTGTACAATTATTATTGGTATGAACAAGAAAGAAGAAAATATAGGTGGAGGGCGCCAAACCGGATGGGTTTTTATTCAAAAAATGGTATGCGCGGGTACTGTAATGTATATAGGACAAATTATAGAACACATTTTGGAAATACTCTAAGAAAATGGGGAAAGAAGGTCTTTGAAAATTGGGTCGAGGAACTTCTCAGGTTTTCGGGTTAAAATTATGTTTGTGGGACCAAGACTCAGGGACCAGGGGTTTCAAATCAGGTGACTAAATTTTTAGCATCGCTATTTCAAAAAATCAAAAATTGTCCACTTCAGGATTTATTTTTAAAGATAAGCCTCCTCAGATCAAATCGGACTTGGGCCCAACTCAACCAACTCAAAAAGTCTACATTGCCCTTTCCCTCACAGGAAAGGAATTTCAGACAAAGAAAAACAAAAGTAAAGTGGAAAAGAGAAAAGTGAACAAAATCGATTGATTTGGAATCCATGTTCCTCTTTCCTTTTCTTCTTCTATTTTTCACATAGCCATATGTTCGAAGAGCCGAAGAGGAGCCAACCAAAAACGCTTAGATAGATCAGATGAAGAAATAGATGGAAAAAAAAATAAGAAGAGAAGATGGGAGGAGAAGAAAAAGGCAAGCAGGAGCCCACCAAAAGTGTAAAGTAAAAGTATATGGGACATATGTGGCTACAAAAAGTTATATACGGGAAAGAAGAAGAAGAAGAAGCAGAGCAAAACAAAATTGTGTAAAATTAATTATTTTTGGTGGGATACTGTATTTGGTGTGATCATTTGTTTATCGAAAATGTTAGACAGAAATGATTGTTTCTGGTTAACGAGCGATGAGTCAGAAGAGGAGGAAATATGACATTTTAGTCGTAGAAAAGTTTTTTTTGGTTAGTTTTTGAGGCAAATCAAAACATTCGTATATTGAGAATGATGAAATGGTGTATTTATAGAGTTTTCTAGAAATAAGCGAGGTTGTTCGACAGAGTTTATTGTGAAAACGAAATGAATATCTCAACTAGAAAATATTTTTGAACGACAAAAAAATAAAAGATGGAGCGAAAAGGTTGATCAAAAAAGCAAAATATGAATTCTCCTTCAAGCAAATTCTAAAAAAAACTCGGGTGTGAAAGGTGAATATTTGCGAAAAACTATTTTTTAAATCAATTTTTGTAAAAAATTATCTTAAAATTAGAAATAATGATTTTTTTGGAAAATGAAATTTTTGTATCAGAATACAATTTCTATGCATTCATCTTACGAGTGCAGGAATATGCACTTTTTTTCAGTGAATCAAGAAAAAAAAATCATCAAAAATAAATAAATTTGTAATAATAAATCCACCCTCACAAAATCTCCATATCCTAATAACCTACAGTACCACCCCTCCCTCCCACTTTCGTCTTTTTGTCCCGCCTTCCACATCCATTTTCTGTCTGCTATTCGCGCAAAAGTTCAAAGCCATAAAAGCGTTCGCCTATCGCCAGACAATTCGAATGATTGTAAATGTGAGCCAAACACCAGAAGTATCATTACTATCCCCAAAACTCCAAAAGAAGACAAATGTCGGAAAATGGGAGGAAAAGTCTTTGAGAAAGGAAATAGGAGCAGACCAACTGTTACACTTTTTTGTCGCTTTTCTGGCTGCCCGAAAAACAAGGGACACACACACACACACATTTTGGGAATTGATTGATTATCTATGGGGGTGGTGGGATATTTTTAGAGATTCACACAATTTGAATGTGGAGCCCCCATATCTATGAGAATCTAAAATACAAAGGTCTCCACAAGATCATTCAGATTGAGTTTATTCTATAGAAAAACGAATTCTATAGAACTATTGTGATAAAAAGTCCCATGGGATTTTTAAAATTAAATTTCCAGGTGGACCCCAGAGGTTTTCTGAAAATCCTACAGTACTCCTTTCCCACTCGCACTTCAGCAAATTGCCAAGTAAGTAAGTCAGTAAATATCTATCAATCACCAACAAAATATTTACTTTGCCTCTTCTTTTTTTTTGTGTTCCCAACACCGGAAAGAACACGCAAAAAAACAACAAAATAAAATAAGATGAAATGAAATGAAAAGGATGTGTTCTTGAGAAAGGCAGAAAGAAAAGAGAAATTCGCTCGCACGTGTAAATTTTGGCAATGAAAATTGGGCGGAGTTTGTTCTGTCGGATATTATTACGGTGTTTGGAGAAAAGGAGAAGAAGCAAAAAGTTGTTTTGAAGGCGAAAAGACACACATGGCAAAGATGAGCGCTGCCATTAAAAGCACCTTCCAACCATATGTGAAAGAAGAAGAAGAGATGGATAAATTGTTGTAAAAAAGAAAGAAAAGCCATATGAGTTTTGGAGGAACTTTTATGGGACGAGGTGAACAAATAAATATGAAAATAATAATGAGAAATGGGAATTTAGGAGGGTTACTGTAGAGGGAGCAGTGACCAGGATTACTGTAGAAATAGGTCCGAAAGAATTTCTGGAATTGTTGTGAGCTACAGTAACCAGTTGCTGTGTTCCAGATTCCAAATTTGAAACTATTCTTTACATTTTTTGCAATTCTCTGAAAACTTTCCAGCTACAGTAATTTTCAAAATTTTCTTAAATCTTGAAAAATGTTTTGACTCATAAATCGTCAATTTCAATTTTTCGAAATTTGGTTGGCCTTCTGGATTTTTCAAATTTTCATCATAAAAATTTTCTCACCGCCACGGTTTCCCTACAGTACTACACACCGTATCATACCAAAAACCATCCAATCTTCCAATCAAAAATCAATTTCAAATAACAAAAAAAAAGAGTGAGACTCGCTCACCAAAAAATTTTTGCTGCTCAAAGTTGACAAAGTGACTTTTGTGGGTTGGCAGCCGAATCTTCTAATTTTTTGCTTTTGGCAATATTTGTTCAAGACTCCTTGACTGGTAAAAAGATGGAAAGAAGACATTTCGGTAAATAGAGACACGCAGCAAAAATGGTGGATTTCGAAAAGCTCTTTTTTCTTGGGTGAGTTATCTCATCTTTAAGTGAAGTGAAGTTGCGAAAAATGTTTTTTTTTTCATGAATACCGTACTCTCCAGCTGACCTTCTTTCGGTGCGAACAAATAAGGAGCCTTGGGCAAAATCAACACGCTCCATATTTCTCATGCTATTATCAAAATAAAAAAATTTGGCAAAAAACGGAGCCCAGAAATTCAAATGACACTCTTCCCAAGTACGGTGTTTCTTTCAGTCGCTGCGAGACCCATATGTGCGTCTTTGACTTTGTTTCTCTGCCCAATGGTGTGGTCTCGAAACGATGTTAGTGACGCAGAGGAATACCGTACTTGGGGAAATGGGGATTTGAATTTCTGGCTTCTCTTTTTTTGCCAAATTTTTTTACTTTGATAATATTTTTTTCTCGCTTTGCGCGCGCGCCGTAATAAGAGATGCGTGTGCTGCCGGTGTTTGTCTTAAGCGCGTCATTTTGGAGCTTCTCAAGAAGCTCGCTCACCTGACTGTCAACTGAAATAGTATAGATTATAGAAGAGACGCAGACGCGATGGACACTGATGACGAAACTCTCGTTTTGACGTGTTTTTTTTCTTGCGCGGAGCAAGTGAGCATGGCATGCATGCGATGCCGCGAATGACGAAAACGTAGGAGAATAAGAAAAAAAACTCTTATGGGAAAATATGAACAGTTTTTTTTGTACGGTGGCAGAAAAAAGAGGACAGGAAATATAATAAGGGAAAGATGCGCGTGATTGTTTTAAAGGGAAAGTTGCTCTGTAAATTCAGAAATTGAAAAAAAACAAACTGGATCTGAGGAAATGAGTCAGCTCAAACTATCTTTGAAAAAGTAAGAGTTTCAAAAACATTGGTTTTGGTATGAACTGGATCACCAGAATCCTATATTCTTTAATCGAAAAACTATTTCTGACGTGAGCAACATTGGCTGGAAAATCAGAATCGGAACAAAACATTCTGAAAATTCTGCACATTTGCCACGTCATAACTTTATTTTCGTCCAGGAAAACACCTTCAAAAACTTCCAAAAATTTTTCTCGGGCTACAGTACTTCTTGAATCAATATGGATTTTTTGACAACCATCCAAATTCAATTTCCAAGTACAGTAATCAATAGTTTTATTTCAATTTTTAGAAAACGTTTCAAAAAATAGTTTTGGAATTCTGAAAACTCTGATTTTGAATTTTTAAAGAAAAATAAATAATTTTGAAACTGTAAAAAATCCAAAACTTCATGGATACTTACTTTTTTCGAAAAATGTTCCAAATCTAAATTTCAACATAAAATAAACAATCCAAAACTTCAGAACTCCAAATTATCATGAAAAACAAAAAAAAAACGATCGTCAAAAAGAAAAATAAGTGTGACGAAAATTTCATTTTCATTTTCAAAATCAAATAGCAAACAATAAAAATCTCTCCCGTCCCGTTTTCAAAAAGGCTCTTCTTCTTCGCAATTTCTTCTTTTTCTTCTTGTTTCATTCCCGCCAATATGCATATATGTATGCTCATTTCATCTCAGCTTCTTCTTCTTCTTCTTCTTATGCAAACTTTCCCAAAAAATCACGATTTTTCTCATCCTCTCTTCTTTTTCTCATTTTTTTCGACTCTCAATCCAAAAAGGGGCCAAAATCACACAAAAAATCAAGAAAAAGTGTTTCCTTGAGACATCGAATAATAATTGGCGTGTCATAATAACAGCTTGTAAGAGAACGCAAAAAAGTGACCTTTTTCTCAAACAAAAAAGTTTATTGGTTTTCCATAGAGTTTCAAACAAATAAAATAACAAACAAGATCAACAAAAAAAAATGAAAAAGGGGATGGATATACAAATATTTTTGCCACAAAAACATCAACATTATAATAAAAATGAATGACCGGGTTTTCGATATTCTTCAGTTTTCAAACGATGTAAAAGTGCAGAATGAAGTCCTTTTACAGCTCCAGATGATAATGAGATCATTTCATTGACAGATTCGATTTCGAGAAGTCCTGAACCGACTTGTTTCACACATGTCACTTCAAAATCATTATTTGAGATTGGTGTTAATCCAACCCATAATTGTGATCGAATACATGTTTCTTCTTCTGGTGTACAATCAATAACATTTCCTGTTCCAATTTTTGAAACTGTTACGAGAAGTGGACATCTGAAATTTGAGAAATTTTCTAATTCAAAAAAGATTTTTTTTTGAAAAAATAATTGTCCGCTTTTACAAATTAAGCAATTTATCAAAAAAAGCAATGTTTGTAGTTTGAACACGAGAAAGTATGTCTATTTGAGAGAAACAAACAATTTGCACAGTAGATCACTGATGTCCTGATTACATTTTTGTGAAAATTAAGAAAAAAAAACGATTCAGGCAAATTCAAAACCAGAAATGAAAAATAAAAGACGTCAAAAATTTTCAGAAAAAAAATCGTTAAAAATTTAAAAAAAAATTGAAAATACGTCATGAATTTTCGACGTGACCGTTTGCAATTCTTAGCCGAGAAAAGTTCCTCGATTTTCTTTCGAAACACTAATAGTTCAAAAATATCCTACCTGCTAACATCCAATTTCCACGTGTCAACCGGCACTTCTTCATCTCTCACATTTCCACCAGTTCTTGGTCTTTTCAAAACAATCGACACTTTTCCGCCATCATCCGGTGAAATCTCAACTTCTGGAATCGACAAATTATGAAGTGCACCGATTACACCAAGTGAAATCGCATCGATAACAGAACCATTCCATTGCAAAACAGTCACATCAACATAAATCTTCCATCGATAACCATCAGCTAATTGAACTCTGCAAAAAAGTGTGGTTTAAATATGAAACGGAACAAAAATAATACAACTAACTTTTTCAAATTACCCAAAATATCATACGAATTCGAATAGGCAGTTGTAAGAGCCGCTGACAATTCTTCCGCATATTCATCTCCACCTTTTCCAGCAAATTGTGAGCTGGCATTCGCAGAAAAATCTACGAAAAATTTGAAAGGCGGTGGCGTGTTCTTCTCGGAATCTTTGTCAAAACTCTCGAGTTCCAATTTAATTCCAGCTAAAACATCTGTAGTGTGTCCTAATTGAACTCGACAAGATCCATTTGTTCCGGTTAGAACTCCTTGTTCTAAAACAACTTGGCGAAAGTCAGCGCATCTGAATTAGAAGGCTTTTCTTTAAAAATCAAAAATGTTTGTGAAAAACTTACGTTCTTCCATCGTTCCTAATATTATCCTCGATTCCAGCGATCAGAAATAGTTTTTCATCGTCGCTCAAATAAACCTCCATCTATAAAATTTGATAAGCTCTTGCTCATATTAGTGCTGAAAATTTTCAAATAATGAATGGCTTGAAAACCAAAAACCAATCTCAAAATTCAGAAGAAAAACAAAAACAATTCATCGGATTATTAAAATACAACAAAAAAGTCTAATCTAAAAAAATCTAGAAAAAAGTTCATTTATTTTCGTCCACCAGCTGGAGCACAATCGAATTTTCCGCGAACAATATTAGCTTTAACCGAAATCAAATCACGTCTTCGACCACCGCGAACCAAAACTTGTGAATGTTCTTGAAGATTATGACCGACATTCGGAATATATGCACACACTTCAGCTCCAGTTGATAATCGCACAATTGCACATTTACGGTTACCGGAATTCGGTTTTTTTGGGTGACGAATTACAGCTGAAAATGAGGAATTGGAAAAGTGGGGAAAATAATCAAGAAAAACATTTTCATTCTATTTAAATTTTTCACGATTTTCTATTCTAGCTCATTTTTATGGATAAAAATAATAAATCGTCATTTGGAAGTAACTTCTAATTCACGATTTTCTATTCTAGCTCATTTTTATGGATAAAAATAATAAATCGTCATTTGGAAGTAACTTCTAATTCACGATTTTCTATTCTAGCTCATTTTTATGGATAAAAATAATAAATCGTCATTTGAAAGTAACTTCGAATTGACGATTTTCTATTCTAGCTCATTTTTATGGATAAAAATAATAAATCGTCATTTGAAAGTAACTTCGAATTGACGATTTTCTATTCTAGCTCATTTTTATGGATAAAAATAATAAATCGTCATTTGGAAGTAACTTCGAATTCACGATTTTCTATTCTAGCTCATTTTTATGGATAAAAATAATAAATCGTCATTTGAAAGTAACTTCGAATTGACGATTTTCTATTCTAGCTCATTTTTATGGATAAAAATAATAAATCGTCATTTGAAAGTAACTTCGAATTGACGATTTTCTATTCTAGCTCATTTTTATGGATAAAAATAATAAATCGTCATTTGAAAGTAACTTCGAATTGACGATTTTCTATTCTAGCTCATTTTTATGGATAAAAATAATAAATCGTCATTTGAAAGTAACTTCGAATTGACGATTTTCTATTCTAGCTCATTTTTATGGATAAAAATAATAAATCGTCATTTGGAAGTAACTTCGAATTCACGATTTTCTATTCTAGCTCATTTTTATGGATAAAAATAATAAATCGTCATTTGAAAGTAACTTCGAATTCACGATTTTCTATTCTAGCTCATTTTTATGGATAAAAATAATAAATCGTCATTTGAAAGTAACTTCGAATTGACGATTTTCTATTCTAGCTCATTTTTATGGATAAAAATAATAAATCGTCATTTGGAAGTAACTTCGAATTGACGATTTTCTATTCTAGCTCATTTTTATGGATAAAAATAATAAATCGTCATTTGGAAGTAACTTCGAATTGACGATTTTCTATTCTAGCTCATTTTTATGGATAAAAATAATAAATCGTCATTTGAAAGTAACTTCGAATTGACGATTTTCTATTCTAGCTCATTTTTATGGATAAAAATAATAAATCGTCATTTGGAAGTAACTTCGAATTGACGATTTTCTATTCTAGCTCATTTTTATGGATAAAAATAATAAATCGTCATTTGGAAGTAACTTCGAATTGACGATTTTCTATTCTAGCTCATTTTTATGGATAAAAATAATAAATCGTCATTTGAAAGTAACTTCGAATTGACGATTTTCTATTCTAGCTCATTTTTATGGATAAAAATAATAAATCGTCATTTGAAAGTAACTTCGAATTGACGATTTTCTATTCTAGCTCATTTTTATGGATAAAAATAATAAATCGTCACTTCGAATTGACGATTTTCTATTCTAGCTCATTTTTATGGATAAAAATAATAAATCGTCATTTGAAAGTAACTTCGAATTGACGATTTTCTATTCTAGCTCATTTTTATGGATAAAAATAATAAATCGTCATTTGAAAGTAACTTCGAATTGACGATTTTCTATTCTAGCTCATTTTTATGGATAAAAATAATAAATCGTCATTTGAAAGTAACTTCGAATTGACGATTTTCTATTCTAGCTCATTTTTATGGATAAAAATAATAAATCGTCATTTGGAAGTAACTTCGAATTGACGATTTTCTATTCTAGCTCATTTTTATGGATAAAAATAATAAATCGTCATTTGAAAGTAACTTCGAATTGACGATTTTCTATTCTAGCTCATTTTTATGGATAAAAATAATAAATCGTCATTTGGAAGTAACTTCGAATTGACGATTTTCTATTCTAGCTCATTTTTATGGATAAAAATAATAAATCGTCATTTGAAAGTAACTTCGAATTGACGATTTTCTATTCTAGCTCATTTTTATGGATAAAAATAATAAATCGTCATTTGGAAGTAACTTCGAATTGACGATTTTCTATTCTAGCTCATTTTTATGGATAAAAATAATAAATCGTCATTTGAAAGTAACTTCGAATTGACGATTTTCTATTCTAGCTCATTTTTATGGATAAAAATAATAAATCGTCATTTGAAAGTAACTTCGAATTGACGATTTTCTATTCTAGCTCATTTTTATGGATAAAAATAATAAATCGTCATTTGAAAGTAACTTCGAATTGACGATTTTCTATTCTAGCTCATTTTTATGGATAAAAATAATAAATCGTCATTTGAAAGTAACTTCGAATTGACGATTTTCTATTCTAGCTCATTTTTATGGATAAAAATAATAAATCGTCATTTGAAAGTAACTTCGAATTGACGATTTTCTATTCTAGCTCATTTTTATGGATAAAAATAATAAATCGTCATTTGAAAGTAACTTCGAATTGACGATTTTCTATTCTAGCTCATTTTTATGGATAAAAATAATAAATCGTCATTTGAAAGTAACTTCTAATTCACGATTTTCTATTCTAGCTCATTTTTATGGATAAAAATAATAAATCGTCATTTGGAAGTAACTTCGAATTGACGATTTTCTATTCTAGCTCATTTTTATGGATAAAAATAATAAATCGTCATTTGAAAGTAACTTCGAATTGACGATTTTCTATTCTAGCTCATTTTTATGGATAAAAATAATAAATCGTCATTTGGAAGTAACTTCGAATTGACGATTTTCTATTCTAGCTCATTTTTATGGATAAAAATAATAAATCGTCATTTGAAAGTAACTTCGAATTGACGATTTTCTATTCTAGCTCATTTTTATGGATAAAAATAATAAATCGTCATTTGAAAGTAACTTCGTATTGACGATTTTCTATTCTAGCTCATTTTTATGGATAAAAATAATAAATCGTCATTTGGAAGTAACTTCGAATTGACGATTTTCTATTCTAGCTCATTTTTATGGATAAAAATAATAAATCGTCATTTGGAAGTAACTTCGAATTGACGATTTTCTATTCTAGCTCATTTTTATGGATAAAAATAATAAATCGTCATTTGGAAGTAACTTCGAATTGACGATTTTCTATTCTAGCTCATTTTTATGGATAAAAATAATAAATCGTCATTTGAAAGTAACTTCGAATTGACGATTTTCTATTCTAGCTCATTTTTATGGATAAAAATAATGAATCGTCATTTGAAAGTAACTTCGAATTGACGATTTTCTATTCTAGCTCATTTTTATGGATAAAAATAATAAATCGTCATTTGAAAGTAACTTCGAATTGACGATTTTCTATTCTAGCTCATTTTTATGGATAAAAATAATAAATCGTCATTTGAAAGTAACTTCTAATTCACGATTTTCTATTCTAGCTCATTTTTATGGATAAAAATAATAAATCGTCATTTGGAAGTAACTTCGAATTGACGATTTTCTATTCTAGCTCATTTTTATGGATAAAAATAATAAATCGTCATTTGAAAGTAACTTCGAATTGACGATTTTCTATTCTAGCTCATTTTTATGGATAAAAATAATAAATCGTCATTTGGAAGTAACTTCGAATTGACGATTTTCTATTCTAGCTCATTTTTATGGATAAAAATAATAAATCGTCATTTGGAAGTAACTTCGAATTGACGATTTTCTATTCTAGCTCATTTTTATGGATAAAAATAATAAATCGTCATTTGGAAGTAACTTCGAATTGACGATTTTCTATTCTAGCTCATTTTTATGGATAAAAATAATAAATCGTCATTTGAAAGTAACTTCGAATTGACGATTTTCTATTCTAGCTCATTTTTATGGATAAAAATAATAAATCGTCATTTGAAAGTAACTTCGAATTGACGATTTTCTATTCTAGCTCATTTTTATGGATAAAAATAATAAATCGTCATTTGGAAGTAACTTCGAATTGACGATTTTCTATTCTAGCTCATTTTTATGGATAAAAATAATAAATCGTCATTTGAAAGTAACTTCGAATTGACGATTTTCTATTCTAGCTCATTTTTATGGATAAAAATAATGAATCGTCATTTGAAAGTAACTTCGAATTGACGATTTTCTATTCTAGCTCATTTTTATGGATAAAAATAATAAATCGTCATTTGAAAGTAACTTCGAATTGACGATTTTCTATTCTAGCTCATTTTTATGGATAAAAATAATAAATCGTCATTTGAAAGTAACTTCTAATTCACGATTTTCTATTCTAGCTCATTTTTATGGATAAAAATAATAAATCGTCATTTGGAAGTAACTTCGAATTGACGATTTTCTATTCTAGCTCATTTTTATGGATAAAAATAATAAATCGTCATTTGAAAGTAACTTCGAATTGACGATTTTCTATTCTAGCTCATTTTTATGGATAAAAATAATAAATCGTCATTTGGAAGTAACTTCGAATTGACGATTTTCTATTCTAGCTCATTTTTATGGATAAAAATAATAAATCGTCATTTGGAAGTAACTTCGAATTGACGATTTTCTATTCTAGCTCATTTTTATGGATAAAAATAATAAATCGTCATTTGGAAGTAACTTCGAATTGACGATTTTCTATTCTAGCTCATTTTTATGGATAAAAATAATAAATCGTCATTTGAAAGTAACTTCGAATTGACGATTTTCTATTCTAGCTCATTTTTATGGATAAAAATAATAAATCGTCATTTGAAAGTAACTTCGAATTGACGATTTTCTATTCTAGCTCATTTTTATGGATAAAAATAATAAATCGTCATTTGGAAGTAACTTCGAATTGACGATTTTCTATTCTAGCTCATTTTTATGGATAAAAATAATAAATCGTCATTTGAAAGTAACTTCGAATTGACGATTTTCTATTCTAGCTCATTTTTATGGATAAAAATAATAAATCGTCATTTGAAAGTAACTTCGAATTGACGATTTTCTATTCTAGCTCATTTTTATGGATAAAAATAATGAATCGTCATTTGAAAGTAACTTCGAATTGACGATTTTCTATTCTAGCTCATTTTTATGGATAAAAATAATAAATCGTCATTTGAAAGTAACTTCGAATTGACGATTTTCTATTCTAGCTCATTTTTATGGATAAAAATAATAAATCGTCATTTGAAAGTAACTTCGAATTGACGATTTTCTATTCTAGCTCATTTTTATGGAGAAAAATAATAAATCGTCATTTGAAAGTAACTTCGAATTGACGATTTTCTATTCTAGCTCATTTTTATGGATAAAAATAATAAATCGTCATTTGAAAGTAACTTCGAATTGACGATTTTCTATTCTAGCTCATTTTTATGGATAAAAATAATGAATCGTCATTTGAAAGTAACTTCGAATTGACGATTTTCTATTCTAGCTCATTTTTATGGATAAAAATAATAAATCGTCATTTGAAAGTAACTTCGAATTGACGATTTTCTATTCTAGCTCATTTTTATGGATAAAAATAATAAATCGTCATTTGAAAGTAACTTCGAATTGACGATTTTCTATTCTAGCTCATTTTTATGGAGAAAAATAATAAATCGTCATTTGAAAGTAACTTCGAATTGACGATTTTCTATTCTAGCTCATTTTTATGGAGAAAAATAATAAATCGTCATTTGAAAGTAACTTCGAATTGACGATTTTCTATTCTAGCTCATTTTTATGGATAAAAATAATAAATCGTCATTTGAAAGTAACTTCGAATTGACGATTTTCTATTCTAGCTCATTTTTATGGATAAAAATAATGAATCGTCATTTGAAAGTAACTTCGAATTGACGATTTTCTATTCTAGCTCATTTTTATGGATAAAAATAATAAATCGTCATTTGAAAGTAACTTCGAATTGACGATTTTCTATTCTAGCTCATTTTTATGGATAAAAATAATGAATCGTCATTTGAAAGTAACTTCTAATTCACGATTTTCTATTCTAGCTCATTTTTATGGATAAAAATAATAAATCGTCATTTGGAAGTAACTTCGAATTGACGATTTTCTATTCTAGCTCATTTTTATGGATAAAAATAATGAATCGTCATTTGGAAGTAACTTCGAATTGACGATTTTCTATTCTAGCTCATTTTTATGGATAAAAATAATAAATCGTCATTTGAAAGTAACTTCGAATTGACGATTTTCTATTCTAGCTCATTTTTATGGATAAAAATAATAAATCGTCATTTGAAAGTAACTTCGAATTGACGATTTTCTATTCTAGCTCATTTTTATGGATAAAAATAATAAATCGTCATTTGTAAGTAACTTCGAATTGACGATTTTCTATTCTAGCTCATTTTTATGGATAAAAATAATAAATCGTCATTTGTAAGTAACTTCGAATTGACGATTTTCTATTCTAGCTCATTTTTATGGATAAAAATAATAAATCGTCATTTGGAAGTAACTTCGAATTGACGATTTTCTATTCTAGCTCATTTTTATGGATAAAAATAATGAATCGTCATTTGGAAGTAACTTCGAATTGACGATTTTCTATTCTAGCTCATTTTTATGGATAAAAATAATAAATCGTCATTTGTAAGTAACTTCGAATTGACGATTTTCTATTCTAGCTCATTTTTATGGATAAAAATAATGAATCGTCATTTGAAAGTAACTTCGAATTGACGATTTTCTATTCTAGCTCATTTTTATGGATAAAAATAATAAATCGTCATTTGGAAGTAACTTCGAATTGACGATTTTCTATTCTAGCTCATTTTTATGGATAAAAATAATGAATCGTCATTTGAAAGTAACTTCGAATTGACGATTTTCTATTCTAGCTCATTTTTATGGATAAAAATAATAAATCGTCATTTGAAAGTAACTTCGAATTGACGATTTTCTATTCTAGCTCATTTTTATGGATAAAAATAATGAATCGTCATTTGAAAGTAACTTCGAATTGACGATTTTCTATTCTAGCTCATTTTTATGGATAAAAATAATAAATCGTCATTTGAAAGTAACTTCGAATTGACGATTTTCTATTCTAGCTCATTTTTATGGATAAAAATAATGAATCGTCATTTGAAAGTAACTTCTAATTCACGATTTTCTATTCTAGCTCATTTTTATGGATAAAAATAATAAATCGTCATTTGGAAGTAACTTCGAATTGACGATTTTCTATTCTAGCTCATTTTTATGGATAAAAATAATGAATCGTCATTTGAAAGTAACTTCGAATTGACGATTTTCTATTCTAGCTCATTTTTATGGATAAAAATAATAAATCGTCATTTGAAAGTAACTTCGAATTGACGATTTTCTATTCTAGCTCATTTTTATGGATAAAAATAATAAATCGTCATTTGTAAGTAACTTCGAATTGACGATTTTCTATTCTAGCTCATTTTTATGGATAAAAATAATAAATCGTCATTTGAAAGTAACTTCGAATTGACGATTTTCTATTCTAGCTCATTTTTATGGATAAAAATAATAAATCGTCATTTGAAAGTAACTTCGAATTGACGATTTTCTATTCTAGCTCATTTTCATGGATAAAAATAATAAATCGTCATTTGGAAGTAACTTCGAATTGACGATTTTCTATTCTAGCTCATTTTTATGGATAAAAATAATGAATCGTCATTTGAAAGTAACTTCGAATTGACGATTTTCTATTCTAGCTCATTTTTATGGATAAAAATAATAAATCGTCATTTGAAAGTAACTTCGAATTGACGATTTTCTATTCTAGCTCATTTTTATGGATAAAATAATGAATCGTCATTTGAAAGTAACTTCGAATTGACGATTTTCTATTCTAGCTCATTTTTATGGATAAAAATAATAAATCGTCATTTGAAAGTAACTTCGAATTGACGATTTTCTATTCTAGCTCATTTTTATGGATAAAAATAATAAATCGTCATTTGTAAGTAACTTCGAATTGACGATTTTCTATTCTAGCTCATTTTTATGGATAAAAATAATAAATCGTCATTTGGAAGTAACTTCGAATTGACGATTTTCTATTCTAGCTCATTTTTATGGATAAAAATAATGAATCGTCATTTGGAAGTAACTTCGAATTGACGATTTTCTATTCTAGCTCATTTTTATGGATAAAAATAATAAATCGTCATTTGAAAGTAACTTCGAATTGACGATTTTCTATTCTAGCTCATTTTTATGGATAAAAATAATAAATCGTCATTTGGAAGTAACTTCGAATTGACGATTTTCTATTCTAGCTCATTTTTATGGATAAAAATAATGAATCGTCATTTGAAAGTAACTTCGAATTGACGATTTTCTATTCTAGCTCATTTTTATGGATAAAAATAATAAATCGTCATTTGGAAGTAACTTCGAATTGACGATTTTCTATTCTAGCTCATTTTTATGGATAAAAATAATGAATCGTCATTTGAAAGTAACTTCGAATTGACGATTTTCTATTCTAGCTCATTTTTATGGATAAAATAATGAATCGTCATTTGAAAGTAACTTCGAATTGACGATTTTCTATTCTAGCTCATTTTTATGGATAAAAATAATAAATCGTCATTTGGAAGTAACTTCGAATTGACGATTTTCTATTCTAGCTCATTTTTATGGATAAAAATAATAAATCGTCATTTGAAAGTAACTTCGAATTGACGATTTTCTATTCTAGCTCATTTTTATGGATAAAAATAATAAATCGTCATTTGGAAGTAACTTCGAATTGACGATTTTCTATTCTAGCTCATTTTTATGGATAAAAATAATAAATCGTCATTTGGAAGTAACTTCGAATTGACGATTTTCTATTCTAGCTCATTTTTATGGATAAAAATAATAAATCGTCATTTGGAAGTAACTTCGAATTGACGATTTTCTATTCTAGCTCATTTTTATGGATAAAAATAATAAATCGTCATTTGGAAGTAACTTCGAATTGACGATTTTCTATTCTAGCTCATTTTTATGGATAAAAATAATAAATCGTCATTTGGAAGTAACTTCGAATTGACGATTTTCTATTCTAGCTCATTTTTATGGATAAAAATAATGAATCGTCATTTGGAAGTAACTTCGAATTGACGATTTTCTATTCTAGCTCATTTTTATGGATAAAAATAATAAATCGTCATTTGGAAGTAACTTCGAATTGACGATTTTCTATTCTAGCTCATTTTTATGGATAAAAATAATAAATCGTCATTTGGAAGTAACTTCGAATTGACGATTTTCTATTCTAGCTCATTTTTATGGATAAAAATAATAAATCGTCATTTGGAAGTAACTTCGAATTGACGATTTTCTATTCTAGCTCATTTTTATGGATAAAAATAATAAATCGTCATTTGGAAGTAACTTCGAATTGACGATTTTCTATTCTAGCTCATTTTTATGGATAAAAATAATAAATCGTCATTTGGAAGTAACTTCGAATTGACGATTTTCTATTCTAGCTCATTTTTATGGATAAAAATAATGAATCGTCATTTGGAAGTAACTTCGAATTGACGATTTTCTATTCTAGCTCATTTTTATGGATAAAAATAATAAATCGTCATTTGGAAGTAACTTCGAATTGACGATTTTCTATTCTAGCTCATTTTTATGGATAAAAATAATAAATCGTCATTTGGAAGTAACTTCGAATTGACGATTTTCTATTCTAGCTCATTTTTATGGATAAAAATAATAAATCGTCATTTGGAAGTAACTTCGAATTGACGATTTTCTATTCTAGCTCATTTTTATGGATAAAAATAATAAATCGTCATTTGGAAGTAACTTCGAATTGACGATTTTCTATTCTAGCTCATTTTTATGGATAAAAATAATGAATCGTCATTTGAAAGTAACTTCGAATTGACGATTTTCTATTCTAGCTCATTTTTATGGATAAAAATAATAAATCGTCATTTGGAAGTAACTTCGAATTGACGATTTTCTATTCTAGCTCATTTTTATGGATAAAAATAATGAATCGTCATTTGAAAGTAACTTCGAATTGACGATTTTCTATTCTAGCTCATTTTTATGGATAAAAATAATGAATCGTCATTTGAAAGTAACTTCGAATTGACGATTTTCTATTCTAGCTCATTTTTATGGATAAAAATAATAAATCGTCATTTGGAAGTAACTTCGAATTGACGATTTTCTATTCTAGCTCATTTTTATGGATAAAAATAATAAATCGTCATTTGAAAGTAACTTCGAATTGACGATTTTCTATTCTAGCTCATTTTTATGGATAAAAATAATAAATCGTCATTTGAAAGTAACTTCGAATTGACGATTTTCTATTCTAGCTCATTTTTATGGATAAAAATAATAAATCGTCATTTGAAAGTAACTTCGAATTGACGATTTTTTATTCTAGCTCATTTTTATGGATAAAAATAATAAATCGTCATTTGAAAGTAACTTCGAATTGACGATTTTCTATTCTAGCTCATTTTTATGGATAAAAATAATAAATCGTCATTTGAAAGTAACTTCGAATTGACGATTTTCTATTCTAGCTCATTTTTATGGATAAAAATAATAAATCGTCATTTGAAAGTAACTTCGAATTGACGATTTTCTATTCTAGCTCATTTTTATGGATAAAAATAATAAATCGTCATTTGTAAGTAACTTCGAATTGACGATTTTCTATTCTAGCTCATTTTTATGGATAAAAATAATAAATCGTCATTTGGAAGTAACTTCGAATTGACGATTTTCTATTCTAGCTCATTTTTATGGATAAAAATAATAAATCGTCATTTGGAAGTAACTTCGAATTGACGATTTTCTATTCTAGCTCATTTTTATGGATAAAAATAATAAATCGTCATTTGAAAGTAACTTCGAATTGACGATTTTCTATTCTAGCTCATTTTTATGGATAAAAATAATAAATCGTCATTTGGAAGTAACTTCGAATTGACGATTTTCTATTCTAGCTCATTTTTATGGATAAAAATAATGAATCGTCATTTGAAAGTAACTTCGAATTGACGATTTTCTATTCTAGCTCATTTTTATGGATAAAAATAATGAATCGTCATTTGAAAGTAACTTCGAATTGACGATTTTCTATTCTAGCTCATTTTTATGGATAAAAATAATAAATCGTCATTTGGAAGTAACTTCGAATTGACGATTTTCTATTCTAGCTCATTTTTATGGATAAAAATAATAAATCGTCATTTGAAAGTAACTTCGAATTGACGATTTTCTATTCTAGCTCATTTTTATGGATAAAAATAATAAATCGTCATTTGAAAGTAACTTCGAATTGACGATTTTCTATTCTAGCTCATTTTTATGGATAAAAATAATAAATCGTCATTTGAAAGTAACTTCGAATTGACGATTTTCTATTCTAGCTCATTTTTATGGATAAAAATAATAAATCGTCATTTGAAAGTAACTTCGAATTGACGATTTTCTATTCTAGCTCATTTTTATGGATAAAAATAATGAATCGTCATTTGAAAGTAACTTCGAATTGACGATTTTCTATTCTAGCTCATTTTTATGGATAAAAATAATGAATCGTCATTTGAAAGTAACTTCGAATTGACGATTTTCTATTCTAGCTCATTTTTATGGATAAAAATAATAAATCGTCATTTGGAAGTAACTTCGAATTGACGATTTTCTATTCTAGCTCATTTTTATGGATAAAAATAATAAATCGTCATTTGAAAGTAACTTCGAATTGACGATTTTCTATTCTAGCTCATTTTTATGGATAAAAATAATAAATCGTCATTTGAAACTAACTTCGAATTGACGATTTTCTATTCTAGCTCATTTTTATGGATAAAAATAATGAATCGTCATTTGGAAGTAACTTCGAATTGACGATTTTCTATTCTAGCTCATTTTTATGGATAAAAATAATAAATCGTCATTTGGAAGTAACTTCGAATTGACGATTTTCTATTCTAGCTCATTTTTATGGATAAAAATAATAAATCGTCATTTGGAAGTAACTTCGAATTGACGATTTTCTATTCTAGCTCATTTTTATGGATAAAAATAATAAATCGTCATTTGGAAGTAACTTCGAATTGACGATTTTCTATTCTAGCTCATTTTTATGGATAAAAATAATGAATCGTCATTTGGAAGTAACTTCGAATTGACGATTTTCTATTCTAGCTCATTTTTATGGATAAAAATAATAAATCGTCATTTGAAAGTAACTTCGAATTGACGATTTTCTATTCTAGCTCATTTTTATGGATAAAATAATAAATCGTCATTTGAAAGTAACTTCGAATTGACGATTTTCTATTCTAGCTCATTTTTATGGATAAAAATAATAAATCGTCATTTGGAAGTAACTTCGAATTGACGATTTTCTATTCTAGCTCATTTTTATGGATAAAAATAATAAATCGTCATTTGGAAGTAACTTCGAATTGACGATTTTCTATTCTAGCTCATTTTTATGGATAAAAATAATAAATCGTCATTTGAAAGTAACTTCGAATTGACGATTTTCTATTCTAGCTCATTTTTATGGATAAAAATAATAAATCGTCATTTGGAAGTAACTTCGAATTGACGATTTTCTATTCTAGCTCATTTTTATGGATAAAAATAATGAATCGTCATTTGGAAGTAACTTCGAATTGACGATTTTCTATTCTAGCTCATTTTTATGGATAAAAATAATGAATCGTCATTTGGAAGTAACTTCGAATTGACGATTTTCTATTCTAGCTCATTTTTATGGATAAAAATAATAAATCGTCATTTGGAAGTAACTTCGAATTGACGATTTTCTATTCTAGCTCATTTTTATGGATAAAAATAATGAATCGTCATTTGAAAGTAACTTCGAATTGACGATTTTCTATTCTAGCTCATTTTTATGGATAAAAATAATAAATCGTCATTTGGAAGTAACTTCGAATTGACGATTTTCTATTCTAGCTCATTTTTATGGATAAAAATAATGAATCGTCATTTGGAAGTAACTTCGAATTGACGATTTTCTATTCTAGCTCATTTTTATGGATAAAAATAATAAATCGTCATTTGAAAGTAACTTCGAATTGACGATTTTCTATTCTAGCTCATTTTTATGGATAAAAATAATAAATCGTCATTTGGAAGTAACTTCGAATTGACGATTTTCTATTCTAGCTCATTTTTATGGATAAAAATAATAAATCGTCATTTGAAAGTAACTTCGAATTGACGATTTTCTATTCTAGCTCATTTTTATGGATTAAAATCACCTTTTAATATAAACACCCATTAAAAAATAAAACTCACTTTTCAACACAATTCCCTTATAATGATTATATCCACTAATTGGACTTTTATCCTTTGATCGAGCTCTTCGTTTTGGTGGACCATTTCGATAGTGAATAAATTGAAGAAAATTATTTCTGCAAAACGGAAGAGATGTTGAGATCGATGCGATTTGTTGTTGGAATGGTGATGTTGACGGTAAAAGGCTGTAAATTTTCAAACTTTTAACTTTTATTCAAGATATCAATTTCCCAAACATACCTTGTTAATCTGCTTGTACAAGCCGTCATGGCATTTCCCAATAAACCACCAAACCTCGAAAACATTTGTCTGAAAATTCAAATTCCTTAAATTTGGAACCTGTAATTTTTATCAGATATTTAAAGCAGGCAAGTGATAACAGAACCTATCAGAATTTCTGAAAATTTTCGAACGAAAAAGCAAAACTTTATTATTTTCTTTGGTGTTATTTTTGTTTTTTCGATGGCAAAGCGCAATAAAAATATAGACCGGTATAAAATACAGAAAAAAAATCATCGTCGAATTGAAGAAAAAAGAATGACAAGAACGGCTGGAAAAACAATGAAAAAGCTCAAATCGATAACCTATATTAAAAGTTTCAAACAAAAAACGAAACTATTATTATGGGAATGAATAGAATTCTATAGAATATATATAAAAACTGTTAGTAAGAAAGTTTAAAAAATTATCAAATCAAAATATCGTGTGAAATATTCTACATATAAAAAATAGATATATAAAAACAGGGAGAGGGTTTCATGCATTTTCAGCTGCTGGATTGACTGCTAATCGACTCCATTGAACATCAAATGGATCAATTGGTTTTGGTTGTTTGGCTATAATTTGAGCAGCTACTGGTGAAGAATTCCAATTTACATTGCTCACTGGCGATGGAGTTATTCGAGTTGGTGCAAGAACCTGCAAAAAATGATTGTCTAATAGAACTTTTTTTTTTGAAAAAAATTGTTTTGATTATTTGCGCGAGTTGATTTTCAAACTGTAAAACGTTTTTGTACAAAAACAACAATACTTTTTTCTATAATTTGATGGTATTTCCAATTTTCAAATAAAAACATAGGCAACGAAAAAGCAAACACAAACCACGTTTCAATATAATGGTTGCATCTCTCTAATTCTCACTATCTTTCTCTGTCACAATAACTACAAAATCACAATAACTACAAAATTGAGTATAAATAGGACTCGGTAAGCCTTTTTATTTATATCATTTTTCATTTTAAAAAATGCCAAGATTCTCTAACAAAGTTGCTATTATTACTGGTTCATCAAATGGAATTGGTAGATCAACTGCTATTCTTCTCGCAAAAGATGGTGCAAAAGTTACGATAACTGGAAGAAATGCGGAACGATTGGAACAAACTTTGAAACTTATTTTAGCCGAAGGAGTTCCAGAGGAAAATGTGAATTCAGTAGTTGGTGATGTTACTACAGTAACCGCGCAAGATGAGCTCATCGATTCGACAATCAAGAAATTCGGAAAAATCGATATTCTTGTTAATAATGCCGGTTCAGCTGTTCCTGATGCAACTGGAGCACAAGGTTTGGCTCAAGATATTGATACTTATGATAGAATGTTCGCATTGAATTTGAGAAGTGTTGTTCAACTCACAAAAAAAGCAAAAGATTATATTATTCAAACAAAAGGAGAGATTATCAATGTTTCAAGTATTGTTTCAGGAGCACATGGGGTATGTTTTCAGATATATTTTATTTATTTATCTATAAAGTTTGTTTTTTAGTTCCCCGATTCTTCATTCTACGCAATGTCAAAAGCTGCTCTCGATTCATACACCCGAAACACAGCTCTGGAGCTCATTGAACATGGAGTTCGTGTAAATGCAGTGAACCCAGGAATTGTAGTAACCGGTTTCCTTGAAGCTACAGGAGCTCCAAAACAAATCGGTGAGAAACTCTACGATTACTTCGCATCTCACAAAGCATGTTTGCCATCAAAAGAACTCGGACAACCAGAAGATATTGCAAATCTTATCGCGTTTTTGGCTGATCGCCCACTTTCAAAATATATTATTGGTCAAACAATTGTGGCTGATGGTGGAACTACTTTGGTTTTAGGAATTGGAGCACACAATATTGCTGATATTCTTTCAAAGTAAAATAAAGATTTCGATTTTTTTTTGAACTTGTGATTCACTTCAAAGGTTTTCAAAAAAGAAAAACTAACCGGTTGATACATTGATGGATTTCCATTCGAAATAGCTTGTTTAGTAGGCAATGGTGGTGGCGCATGAGCTGGCGGCGGACCAGATTTTGAACTTGTTCCATTTTCGAGTTGCGAATAATTGGAAAATGATGTAGAGGGAGTTACAGCCGCGGATGATTTCTGGAAAAAATTACAAAAATTATTTTTTTTGTGTGAGAAAACGTTTGTTATTTTTTTTGGCGACGTCATTAAAAAAAAGATTGCGAAAACTAACATTTGAAGTCGGCGACATTGTCATTGATACTCTCAAAACATCATCCAACCATTCATCAGCTTTATTCCTCGAAGTTGATGTTTTCATCTCTTCAAACTGTTTTTGAACCTCATCAAGTGGCGACGGAAGTCCTCCATTTGATTTTTCAGTTGGCCAATTCGCAAAATCTCCAGCTCCTCCATTTTGTGTCCCAATGAGATTTGTTGGATGAGGAAGTGGAGCAGCGTTGGTCCAATTCAAATCAAGCCCATTCAAACCATTGTTATCAACTGGATTCACGTAGGTTGATGAAGAAGGCGAAAGACCAAGGCCGAGTGGATCTTCGTCTCTTTCGTAGATTGGCTCGTTGTATAGGCTTTTCTGGAACAAATCAAATTAGTTTTTGAATGGATAGTTATAATATTATAATGATACATTGATTTTCAACTCAATAACATTTGGTAAATCCAAATCGTAAGAATAATCTTCATCTTCCAAACTTTTTCTTCTTAATTGAAGATTTCTTGGCTTATCAAAATCATGTCGAATATATAAACTTGGTAAATATTCATCAAGAACTTCAGATCTTTCATAAGCTTGCGTATAAGATCGCAATCTTGCTCTCGAATGAGCCAACTTCAATTTTCTAACTTTCTCAGCCACTCCAATTCGAGCTCGATGACTAATACAATGTGCAACAGCACGAATATATTCAGTATCAACCATAGTTTTTCAGTTCATTCAATAATTTTTTTGCCATATGAACAAAAAAAACGTTTGTTGTTTTATAATGTTTATATAGACTTAGGACTTATGCTAATTTTTCTATTTCAACCCGCTCCTTTTTTCAATATGACAAAAGACAAATGTGAAAAAAACCAACTTTTTGAGGTGAAAAATGCCTGCTGGATGATGTTGTAGAAGTTGATGAGTCATTTCGAAGCGACATCATTCGTTTGAAATTTTCCTGACTTGAAGGAGCTTCTGGAGCTCGAAGAGAGCCTTGTCGTTGGAAAAGTGCTGGATTTGATGTTGGACGAGGCTTGCAAATATGTTTGATCTCTTCATTGAAATTGCTAGCAGGAACTTCGTTGATTATGACAGATTGTGGATCCTGGAAACATGCTGTTTGAGATTTCGAAAATGAACAGATAAAGAAAATTTTCCGCCGAGGACACGTAAAATTTAACACGTTCTTGCATAATTTTTTTTTTTCGAAATCATTTTCAAAATGAAGAAATTTATTAAAAGGCCGTGGAAATTGTTTCATCATTGCAAACGATTGGACTAGGTTTTTCTTTTAGTCCATGTGATTTTTCCAAGTTTTTTTATTCTGTATGTCTTACAAAAATCAATAGTTCTTATTTCAGACATTTTTTTCTATGTTTTAATATCTGTAAGTTCTACGTTTCCACGGGTCATTTGATAAAACTTACAAGATATCGATCCTCAATAGAAACATGTTTTCTAAATGACTGATATGCCAAATTGGATCTTGTTGCCATTCCCGCCGAACTACTCGATGGTTCATCGTCATTCCAGCTCGGATTCAGTACATCAGCACTTTTAGTTCCATTTGTCGTTGAACATGTTGCATTCTCTTCGTCTCGTTTTTTCTTTCTTTCCAAACAAATTGCAAATGCACATCCGACAGCATGAGATAACCTTTCACCTTTCTGAAAGAAAAAAAAACGAATTGCGTGTTAAAAAGTTTTTTCTGGTTCGCCGAACATAAAGTGTTGATGTGAAAAAATAATAATGTGGTATGGCGATTTAATTCGATTATTCGATCAAAGCGAATAGTTGAAAACAAAAATAGCTTTTCTTGCAAAAAGTAACATACGGAATCTTTACTTGCTAGGAATCCATGACACATCCATCGCCTTGATGTTCCATCTCGACAAATATACGCAAAACCTCGTTCATTTAATCGATCCGGAGCGCAGAAAGAAACCTTTTCAATAGTTTGATCAACAAGTAATCCACGAGAATTTCCCTGATCAACAACACGCAATCCATCACCTGACACATAAAGCACTGCTTTGACTGGTTTTCTTCTAGATAATCGCAATGTTTTCAGTGCTCCTTCACAAACTGTCATTCCACGTGACTCGAAAACTTCAACTGCGCCAAGATATTTGACATTGAAAAAGCATGAACCAGCGCGAACTGCAGATTCATCAGGTTGCCATTGTTCTTGTTTTGAACCGCCTGTTAATTGTGGACTTAATTGTCGATCGCTACTTCTTTCTCGACGTCGCGGTAATCGTAAAGATCGTCGTAGCCGATCCATCAATTTTCTGCAAAATCAATGATTAATTTTTGTTTTGAAAAATTTCAAGAAAAAAACAACATTGTCTTCGAAAATAACAAAAGGCATATTTTCGTCATTATTCTGTTTTTTCAAACATTTCAACAGAAAAGGAAACTTTTTGCGGAAAAAAGAATTGAACCTAAGTAAATATATTGCAGGAAGAAGAAAAGTTTTTGGCGACAGACTAACTCGTATTGAAAAATAATTGACGATGGCCGAAGAGAAGAAGAAAAAAGGAAAAGTGCGTCTGGTTAGTGAGATAGAGCGCATTTTCCTCTATCTTCTTCCTCTTCTAATGACTGCCACTTTAATATTGTACCCTATTAAAATATAACTAACGGCGGTCTTTCATATGACATTGAAGGGGCGCTGAAATCGTTGTTTTGTAATGAACGATCTTGGTCGGTAAATACTTCTTGAATTGGTTTCAGCTTCTTCTTTCTTCTTGAAATTCTTGATAGCCCTCGTGTAAATATATTACCACCATTGCTACTCATCTGAAAAAACAAACAAAATTGATGTAAGTGAAAGTGCAGCTGAAATGAGAAAATGAATCAGCAAAAATGAAAGAAAGCGTTTGGTAGTCTGTTTAAAGGAACAACACATACTAGGTTTGGGTCTTATCACGAACGTGTCAAAAGTTTGTGTGACATTTCAAATTTAATTTTTTAAATTAATTTTATAAAATTTTTATTTTTTTTTGTTTGGACTAGTATACTCTTCGTGAAGTGTAGTTAGAGAGAATTCTCAGGGTTCCCAACTGTTATACTTTTGAAGTGATCTATTCTCAAAGTCAAAGTTAGAGTGGAGTTCCCGTTTTGAAGAAAAAAATCCCCTGAAGTTACAATAAGCGTGTTAGATGTTCCAAAAATTGCAGCGCTCAAACCCTCAAAAAAAAAATAAATAAATAAAAATTCACAAATACTTCTACCGTACCCCTCATCAAAGGCGCACACAATTTTTCTCCCATGTCTCGCAACGCGCATTGATTTTTCAAAAAACGAAGCGGTGTTTGCACATTATTGATGGAAACATTTAATGTGACGCCAAATTTTCAGTGATTTCGTTTTTTATAAGGGGAGGAAAATTTGCAATAAATAAAATGTTGCATCCAAAATAAAAAAAAACGAAAAACTTACACGAACAGGAGAGAAAATAGATAGAACAAATACAGAAGGAAAAGAGAGACAGACATATTGATTGAGGTGACCTCTTATCGGAACATGCATTTTATGCATAAGATGATACACAACTTACCATAAATTGATCAACCTCCTCGAAGCTCATTCTTCGTATACTTTTTCGCTGGAAGAAAATGAAAATATATTGAATGACCGACAAAGAATGCTTATCAAAAAATAATATTTTATCAAATACGAAAGAGCCAAACCTCAAAATGACGACGAAATAAATTTGAAAAATCGGGTGGAGCGGTCAAAAATGAATAAGCTGAGTGTTCAACAAACGGAACACTATTCATTTTTCGTTTTTTGTAGGCTCTCGAAAAGGATCCTAGATAATTCGATTCCGAAGCAGCCGGCAGAAAAATTTATTTTTTATTTTGAAATGGAAATGTATGTAAATTTATATCAAAAATTCTGCGCTGAGCTGGACACTGATAAGGAAAATTCTAATGTCAATCAAAAAACATTGATCGGTTCCACTCAAATTGTTTTCTTGTTTTGTTTTTAAGAAAAAAACGGACTACACTGGCTCCTAATTGAGCTAATTATGAAACAATTTTTCCGACTCGCAACATTTTTCTTGTGTTTTTTGTCTTGAAAAAATATACTCACAAGGAAAAAAAAAATGGGAAAACGAACGAACAAAGTGCAATTTTCGAGTGACCTACTCAAAAGGGATTACTGTAGGATTTTTCTCACATTGAATTGAGAAAGAAGACTTGGAAATTTTAAAAATTTGTTTTTCGAAAATAAATTCTGTGGGAAAAAGTTCCAACATTGTTTTTCTCCTCCATAAATATTCCCTTTTTCGAAATCCGAGAGCTCTTCAATATTCATATTTTTTTCGTCGACAAACTCTCCCGAAAACCCTTCCGCATTTCTCATTTTTCCTCTTTTTCAGCCATATTTTTTCATAATATCATTATGGCACAAAAAAATCGCGTTCTCTGCTCGTCTCTCATCCCAACTCTGAAAAATTCCCCTATTCATTCTTTCCGACGGAAAATGACGTGAATGATTCAGAAGAAGTGAAGTAGAGAGGAAGAGGGAGAAGAAGAAGAAGTGTGTGTATGTTAGTCCGCTTCAGAATATCGATTTGGTGTGTTTGAGAAGAAGAAGAAGAAGAGAGGAGCTGCGCGAGGCTCTCCTCCTCCTCCTTCACATTTTTTTCAGTCACTTTTTTCTCTCTTCTCGATTTTCTTGCTTGCCGGCAGAAAATCTTGAAACCCACGAGAAAAAACCACGGCCCGTGTCTCTGAATATTGAAGACAGCGGGATGATCCGATTTGTTATTGGGGTTTTGGTGTGTGGATTGGTGGCGGCATTGAATGTCGAAAATGTAAGTTGATTTTCAGATTTAATCACGTTTTATTGATTTTCTCTTCTGATTCTAGTTAGTGATTCAAATAGCGACTGTTGTGTTTTTTTACTACAAAACTCGAGGACTAATAAGAATTTTTGTAATGCACAAATTTCAGATTTGTTCAGGAATGCGGAGGCGTTTTTTAAGTATTATAAAATTCTCGATAATCTTTCTTAATGCGCGATGAAAAACATTTTCTAATCTTCAAAATATTCCACATAGGAAAGGGAGGAAAATATGCTTGAAAAAAAAATGTAAAATCAAATTTTCAAAGGTAAGCAAACTGTGTTCACAGCGCCTAATCAACCTAATTGACTAGTAGCCTCATCGAGAGATCCACTATCGCAAGTGGCTATGCCTTGAGAGCTTCCATGTCAAGTAGCCGAACCTAGAAATCCTAAATTCCTAGAATCCGAATTTCACGTGGTCACAACAAAAGTTTCGTCCACAAACAGCTGTCCCACTTTTTATCTTAAAATTTATAATTTATCACCCTAAATTAAAATTGATGATAATAGTTCTGACTCATTTTTTGCTTTCACTCAATGATCATTTTTTGAAAAAAAAACTCACATGAATTGTTAATAATATATCATGAGACCAGGTGAAAAAAATATTAATCTAATTGACATCATGATCCGATTAGCCCCCTAGAGAAAATTAAAAATAATCTAATCTAATATTTTTCCAGCCAGGAGATTTCGTTTTGCCGTCTGGAGATTTTATTGATTTGATTTCGAGAGATGCTGAAAATTATCCAGATCTCTCAAATTTTGGAGTAAAGCATATTTCTGGTGAGTTATTAGAAAAACAACAACAACAAGCAAAATTAAAACAAAGTTCTAGGAGGAGCTGGAGAAGGTTCACAAAAATTGCAAGAAGAGGATCAATATCAAGAACGACAGGAAGTCAAGACTGACTCGGTTCTTCCAGCTTATTGTGAACCACCAAATCCATGTCCAGTTGGATACACGAAAGAACACGGATGTATTGAGGAATTTGAAAATAGTGCCGATTTTTCGAGAAATTATCAAGCACAACAACATTGTATTTGTGATCAGGAACATATGTTTAATTGTGCTGAAAAGGAAGCGCAAGATGTTGGAGAGCAATTGCAAAAATTATTGGAGGAAAATGATATGCATCAAAATACAATCGCCAAGAAATTCCACGACAAAAGAAATTCTGATGAAGTGGGTTTCTTCAATTATTTGAAATAAAATAAATCAATCAAAATAATAAAGTTTCAGTATGTTCCACGTCGCAAGCGATCCGCACCAAATCCATATCTTCAAGGCGAACCACTTCGATCGATGCAGAAAAAAGACGGAAAACACAGTTGGTAAAAAAAAGATATCAGATATTATTTACATGTAAATACATAAAATAAATCCATCACACACGTTATACCCGATTACGACTAACAAACATTTTCTTCTTGTTTTTTCTTTGAAGGTCTTCTTGATTTGAGCAAACTGGCGAGAATAAATAGCAATTTACACCGCCTGAGGAGGCCAGGCAAAATTCATCGGTGTGAGCTGAAAAACATCTTACTTTGTTAGACGAGATGAATTCGATTAGGGCCGGATGCAGGCCACCGAAAACTGGATTATTTTAAAGTTTAGAAAACATTACTGGCTGTAAATCAGAATTGAACCTTTTTTGTAGGTTCTAGTCTTCGAATCTACAGTAACTTCAAGATTTTTGAAAGTGCAGATCATAGATTTTTTCTAAAAATGTACTTCCAATTTTTTTGAGGTACAGTACTCCTTAAAGTACTTAAAATAATTTTTAGTAACCGTAGTTCTCCTGACATTTTATTTTGAAATTATTAAATGTTTTTTTTTATTATTCAAATATGATCCACTTTTACAATCAAAAATTTCTCGAAAGAATTACCTATATAACTGAAAAATCCAGTTCCACAAATTGCATCGAAAAATATCCCTGTCTCAGCTTCCGCTTGACTTTGTACAGCTTTTTTCGATGATTCGGCATCATTTGCAACGATGTTCTAAATAATTTTTTGTTTCAAATTGAATTTTTCGGGATTCGGGGAAAACTTACATTCAAAATAATTGATCGAAGCCGTTGACTATTACATTTTTCATCAGTTTGTGAAGCCGCACAACTCATACACTAAAAGGGGTCCATAATGTTTTTCAAAAAATAAATTAGATTAAACCTACATTATTAAATTTCTCGTCATCGTTTTCATTGTTTGTTGCTGGTGGAAAAATCAGCTGAACTTGTTGTGGAGCTGGCGGAGCTGGTGTATTGAAGTTTGGTAAAACTTGAAGTTGTATGGGTTGTGGCATTGCCTGAAAAGAATCTAGTTATTTGAGATGTCTCCTAGACCTTTTCTCAAAGGCCTAGGAGGATTACTGTAACGAGATATGAAGCAACCGGGGCTGGAAAAGATTGCATTGGTTGAGGAGTTTGGCCAACTCGAGTTGCAGCTGGAATATAAACAACAGGTTCGCCAGTATGAGATGATCGATATGTTAGTCGAATATCACGAGGTTCATAAGGTCTATAAAAATCAGAATTTTTTTTCTTAAATCTTCCGAAAAAAAATTAACAAACTCAATTGGTTTCTGTGTTGGATTCAGAAAACTTGGATCTAATCCAAAAAGTGGAATAAGTTTTCCATGTTGATCTCTTCCATATGTTTGAATTGATTTTGAACCAAACTGCCAATTTGGTTCTTGTCTTCGACTTGCAATAATTTGCCGATTTTTATCGATGACAAGAGGAACAGGATCAGACATTTCGACGATTTCAGGATCTGCTGATTTTTTGATTTTTCTTCGATTTTTGAAGGCTTTGTAGAGTCGACGACGCCAATCGCGAATTGAATCGAGAGATGATTTTTCGGATGTTATTCGACCTTCAGATCTGAAAAAGAGCTAATAAAAAATGAGCAGAAGTCAAAATTGGGTACCTGATTTTTGTCGACGGCGCTGTCGCTAACTCCAATTCCAATAAAGGATCATCAGGCATCAAAGTTGGATACGGACTTTCAGTAACAGAATTTAGAAAAACATCATCATTTGGTGGAGATGCTGCTGATAAAATTTCTAATTGCTCATTAGCATCAGCGGTTGGGAAAAAATTATTCAGGTTTTCCAAAAGTCTGAAATCAATTTTAAAATTTTCTGCGAACAACAATAACATTCAAACCCACTTTGTTTTAAGAAACGCCTTATTGCTCATTCTTGAATTCAAGTTCGAGTCATAAATCGAATCATTCAATTTTTTGGCAAATCCCATTGTCAAATTTCTATCTTTCAAACTACCATCAATGATAGAATCATCTAATTTTTCACAATTAATTGAAAAAATAACAAAATTTGAAATTATAATGAATATCAGAAGCATAATAAGATGACCAAAAATGAGGGAATAATAAAGAAAACACGAGATTGAAAGTGGTTCAAGTGGCCGTCATATAACTGGATTCATTTCTGTATAATACAGTAGTTTTACTACATAAATAAACGAGATTTTCTTCTTCTGTGCGTACGGAAAAAATTAGCTGTCAACAAATAAATGCAAGCATGGTCACCCACTTTCCATTTTTAGAGGTCGTGTATTTTTCGAAATTATTTCTGTATGTCGAATTTCTCACCGTACTTTTCGGTGGACTTTTCCCTCTACACAAAAAGCTGGATAATTTTTGATATCAAAATTTTTTTTACTGTAAAAAACATGTATCTTTCCCGAGATAAGGAACGATTTTTCAATTTTTTTAGCTTTACGATTTTTCTGGAACCAAGATTTTATCAAACAAAATTTATTTTTGTGAAAAAAAGAAAAAAGATTTAGTCAATATCATCGGTGAATTTGATAAAATCGTCGAGTTTTTCCACGAGGAATTCTTTGGTTCGATTGGTATCGCTGAAAATTCGGCCAACTCTCTGAAAAATATCAATCAATGGAAATCAGGAACTGAATAATTTGAAAAAAACTGACCAATGCAACATTGATAGCACCAATTATGTCCTGAAAAAAATTTTTAAATTTGGGGTCAGGGTTTCATTTTTTTGAAAGTACAATTGTCAAGGACCAGCGCCTATAAAAATTCTGATCCTTCCAGGCAAGGAGCCTTGCCTTCATCAGATAACAACTCACATTTGAATGTTTGTCCAAATATTGTTTTGCAGCAGTCAAAGAATCAGCCATTCCAGAATCATTGATAGCAGTTTTCAAAAGCTTCTTAAGTTGTGCTGAAGAATCACAACTCGATTCCGATACACTGAAGACCAAAATAATAAGGACACTAATCACAAACAATTTCATTTTTCGAAATGGTCAATTTTCGACGTATATTTGTCCAACAATCATCCCAAAAAAATCAAATACCAAAAACGTGTTCTATTTTATTTTTTTATTTTTTTTTCAAATTTATTTTTTCATTTTTTGCTGATTGTCTTCATTTTAAGAATTTCAGCAAAATCAAAGATGCGAAATTTCACAATTATTATTCTCTTATTATTATTTATTCAAATATTTGCTGCGCCTTTAAAACCTGAACCAGAACAGAATGAATTTGTTAGTTTTCTGAAAACTGCTGGCAATAAAATCAAGGATTTTTTCGAGAATTTTGATAAAGTTTTAGTGAGTTTTGAAATAATTATCGAGATTTTGAGCTACTAAAAATCGAATTTTCAGGAAGTCGATGAGTTATTGGAGACTGCAGAAGGTCGTGAAGAACTTGTAGATAAAGCCATTGCTCAGGTTCAATCCGAATTTTTAACTAGAAAAAAATAAATATTCTAAATTTTGATGAATCAGATTTCCGAACATTCTTTTCTGGGTTTGTGCAAATATAATTCCAATGTTTACTTCAGAAAAAGGGTCGAACTTTAACCGACGATCACTAAAACACATTTCTCTCACAAAACGTCATGAAATAAGAAAACGAATTTATTTCACACACTTAGACATTCATTCTAAAACCGTTTCCTAATTGATATTTGTAGACATTTGAGTTTGTTCAAACAATTCGTTCAGATTCAATAACCAATTCTCAATTCCATCAAGGCGAGTCAAAAGTGTATTTGTCAAATTTTCGATCTATGAAATCTTATTTTTTTTTTTTAGGAAATTGGACCAGATGGGCTATTTTTTCTTGTTAAGTTTCTAGCTCCGTACCATTTCAAAATCCTCGACCGTATTTCTCTCAATTAAATTTTCCATTGCTTTCTCCAAATCATCCGTCTTCACAGTCTCAGATTTCAACGAATTTCTAGCATCAATCAAACCATCAGCCGATTTCATTTTCCACGTTTCAATTTTCTGAACACTTTGATGATTTCCGCCAGCTTGAGCTCTCTCATTTTCTTCCTTCTCTGATGAGCTCATTTTTTTCTCGAAATGAAATGAAATTGCGTGTCAAAAAAAATGTGACGCACAAAAAATCCAGGGGTATTTAGCACACATTTTTTTCTGATAGACAAAATAATAAGATTTTTTTTCGCAATGAAGGAAGTATTTTTGCATAAATATTTTTTTCGAACAACACAGAAATGATGATCAATGAGCACAGAGCAAGCAGGTCATGACAAAAAAAACCAGTTATTTCTGTAGTCTTGGTGTTCCCTCGTTGTTTTTGTGGTTGATTTTCTGAGAAACAATAACATAGTTGTCTCTATAATTAAATTGAGACAAAAATAGTGGAAAACACGAGTGAGTCGATTAATTTTTAGAACCTCATGATTTTTGAAAAACATGGCGTTCTTTGAGTTTGTTTTCATTTTTCTTCGAAAATTTCCCTGGGTCAATTCTATTTTTTGGAAAACTTGATGTTTTCTGAATATGAGAGACAAGTGAGAAGAAATTACAACAAACAACGAAACTGGTTTCGCTCACGTGTTGCTTCAAAATTTTGTTCCACTGACAAAGGAATTTAATTTTTTTTTGAAGTTGGTTTCACAAGGAACTTTAGAACTTTGTGAATGTTCAAGAACACAGTAGCTCAAAAACTTCAACAAAGAACCATGTAACAAAATGTTATTCCCGATCTCACAGATTCATAAAAAAATTTTCAAATCTTTGCTCTAATCCTCATGTCCTTCTCATTCATTTATTCATAGAACACAACCTGTTAGCTTCGATATTTTACAAATGCTAAATATTTGATGGGGTTTCCTCGATTCGCATAACTTTTGATCTGTTTTCGTCATCATCGAACGGTTTCTTCTTTTCTTCTGTTTTGCAATGATCATAATTCATTTTCTTCTTCTCTTTTTTCGTTTCTCTTTATTTCTGGCTATGCAAACATAATCATTATCTTTTATCTTCCGGTGATGGTCAAATATAAGTTCGATTTATCAACAATTGGGAAATCATGAATAACCCTAGTTCCCAGAAACTTTGGAAAACAAACTTTTTGATCATTCGACCCCAGACTTGCAATATTTCAAAACTTTTCTCTTCTTTCTTCAATATAAATTATTGCGCGGTGCACTTTTAAAACACAAAAGCGCTGATTTTCCCATAGACGCTGACCTTTTTGCCTAAAAGAAAAAGAAAAAGACACAAATTGGCACGACACCAAACTCTATTCAATGTCTAATTTTTGTACTTTTTTAACTAAAGGGCAAAATGGGGGGAACGGGAAACAGCTGGCGGGAAAAAAAGTCTGCAGACATTTTTTGGACGGTACAGATTCTCTGCAGACTGATCTTTGGAACTTTTTGTGGAAAAGTATACTTTTTCAATGTTTACAAATTATATAATAAAAAGCTATTTAGATAGTCTATTTTCAGCGGAACCATGGTTTATTGACACTTGAAGATTATACTGGTTTTCGTTGATTTTTAAAAACCAAATAAAATCTTTTCGATTCTTGATCAGGTGTAAAGATTAATAAGAAAAAAGAGAAATGTTTTGATTTGGGGCCATGAGAATCTTTCTGAAAATGATTGCCGCTTTCTTCGAAAATGCACGACCCTCTTATCTTTTTTTCATCCTATAATCTGATCTGAAATGTCACAATATTGGATGAAAGAATCCCTGGAAAATACGTAGACACACTGGAAAAAATCCTCATTTTTTTCCTGAACGTAATAATATGCAAGACTAATCCTTGCAAAACATCGTGGTTGAGTGAGAACATGATCATGAAAACAGTCGAGTACACGAGTACGGAATTTTTGAATAAATGATTTGTTCCGAGAAAAAACCGCGGCAAAAAAAAAATAAACTTGATGGAATTCACGTGAATGACAGAAAGACAGTGATAGATAGATAAGTCGATTTCCTTTTTCGCTGATTTGCGTCTGCGCGTGGTTGGTTTTCTCAATTTTCTGAAATAGTTTTGTGTTTGTGTGATGCAACTTTTGTCAAGGTGTTTTCCAATTTTCTTTGAATTTGTAGTTTGATAGGATTTTCATTTTCAAAGTCAATAACATGTTTTTTCTGTACAGTATAAAATGAAATCCACGGTGTAATGTAATCTCGGGATATCAAAAATAATATGAAAAGATAAGGTTCAAAGTTTCGAAAACAAATGTGGATCAAAAGATTTTCTGAACTTTCTATTTGAAGTCATAATTTTCAGACTTCAGATTTTTCGAAAAACGTTTGTTTGGAATTCCTGTATATTAATTTCTGGGATTTCCATAAATCAGTGATCATTGAAAGTTCCGAAAAAATAGATCAACTAATTCCTAAAAAGATCCCCCCTATGTTATTCGTATAATCCCCTAATCTTTTTGCAGATCATTTCGTATTTTTCAGTATCCTAGGAACGGCGGATTTTTATAGTTTCGCCGCTACAAAATCTGTCTTCTTCTCCCTATCTCCTATTATCTGCAAAAAATTTCCTTTTCAAGAAAATTCGATTCACATTATATAATTTAATTCAAATTCAAAAAGAAGACATTATCCTCCCACACAAGACAAGACAAAATTTGCTTTCCCCACGCATAAACTAACAATATGACAACAAACCGGGCAAAAATTGTACACATTATTCAATCATAAATAAAAGTGCAAGGGCCCACAAGAGCGCCAAAAAACATGCGTGTGCCTGTTGGGGTCAGGTACACCCAGGTGGATCTCAAGGGTGCACTATTCCCGTTTGGGAGGCGCCTGTCAAAAAACATATGTGTTTTTTCTTCTTTGTTGTTTATGTTTATGTTGTTGTTGTTGTTTAGATGAGTTAGTAGTAGTAGAAGCAGAAAAAAAAGAGAAAAAGAAGAAGAATTGCATTTTTTGTTATTGTTTGTTGTTGTTGTTATTTCATTTTTGTGATAGAGAGAAAACAACCAAAACAATGGCTTATGAAAAAAGAGAATCGCGTGCTGCTGCTGAAAATTGTTCACGTGAATTCGACATTCTGCAATCTGAATTCAAATTTTCCCTTTCCTAGTAGATGCGATTTGTGTAGATTAATAGAAAAATTAAGCGGATTTTTTCCAGGAAGAAATTTTTCTGAATATACATTTAGATGTAAATATTCTCTGAAAAATGTTTTAAATGAGAAATGGAAATTCCCTGAAATGAGATATAGCCCAAAAGTTCACGCGTAATTAATTACAACAATTTTTTCAGCTGCTCACTAAAAGTTCTAAAAAAACCAAGACTCTGAGATTCACTCGTCAAGGATCAGAGCCTAGAGTCTAGTTCTCAAGTAACCCCACCTAATTGTCTAGGATCCGCATCTAAAGATCCACTTGCCCAGCAGACATCAAAAATCTCAAATTCAAAACGCGGAACAAATTCAAATATTCATGAAGTTTGTTTATTTCATGCTTGCTTCTGACGTATAACATTTCAATTATTTTATTTGGTTTCCTTCAAATGTTTATAAAACAAACTTTTTTCTCTCGTTTTCCTAATGACGTGTCTGAGTTAATTATTAGGTTTTTCCCCAGCTTGAACGAGAAAGCATTTATTTTTTCTAAAATTCGTCATGATTAGAAAAAAGGTTTGGCACTCACTCAATGATGATAAATACATAAGACTAAATATTCCAGAAATGTAAATATTGCGAAAAATTCTTTCAACGTCATTTCATTGTAGTGTGTGATGAGAAGAGATTTGTGAAGTTTGATATGACAGAAAACGAGAGAGAGAGAGAGAGAGAGTGAATGAATTGACCAGTTTTAAAGTGGTCAACTTCTTCTCTGATATGTGATGTTTGAAAAAGGTTTCAGATTTTCCAGGGACCCGAACCCTATAATAAAAAGAATTTCAAAAAACCCCAAAAAACTTGCTAACAATAAATATTTACTTGTTTACACATCCTTTTTTCTTTTCTCCTCCTCTTCTTTTTTTCTCTGAGCTCAAACACAAAATGTGCTCCGTGCCAGTCTACTACTACTTTGTTAGTGTTCCCTCCAAAAAGAAGAACGTTTGAGTCTTTTTTGAGTTTGGAGGTTTTTTTTAGCTTTGGAATATTGCCAAGATTTTTCTTCTATTTTTGTCCTTTTTGAATAGTACACATGCCAAAGTACATCTTGCTGTTTGTGTTGTTCGTAAGTTGAGGGGGGAGGGTTTGTTTTTTCCTTGTTAGTGTTTTTTTGTTTTGTCTTGTGCTGTTTTGATGTACACAGGTACTTTTTAATTCCGTTTTTTTTGTTGATATGACGTTGCGGTTCCTCGTTTTTTTTGCATTTGAAAAATTCTTTCTAGAGTTTGGAGTTTGTGAATTCCCGAAAAAAAGTTCCAAACATGTTTTTCTTAAAAAAACCAATTTGTAATTTTTAGATTTCAAAAGTGACTTTCTAAACGTTTCTTGAGAACTACGTTTTCTAAATGCTCATCCGTGTAAAAAATACTTCTGTAGGTGAGGCGTCTTCAGAACTAGGGTTTCCTGGGCTCACCTACTTGCTGGAGAAACTTTCAAGGCGCGGCTCCTTGACCTGTCAAATCTCATCAGATTCGAAACCCCTCTTGAACATATTTTAGAAATACTAGAGCCTCCTCATTTTCTGATACCCAATAGTTCAATGCCCTCCTCCTCCACCTCCTCTCCTTCTTTAATTTCCTTCTGTCCTTGCTTGCACTTCCATATTTCGTCGCTTTTTGTATTTCCATCGTACTAAAATGTGTATAAAAATTTTCAGTCAGTCTTATATTTTGTTTGTTGTTATCTCTTGCTTCAAATTCCATTTCCTTCTATTTTTTTCTTATTTTTTCTCCTACTCATTCTTATTATTATTATTATTGTTGTTGTTTATTAGTTTTCCGTTTTTTATGCTCTTTTTCTGCTTATTCAAGACCGAAGAAATGATGTCAAACACGCGATTCGATTCACTTCCTTTTTTGATAAATTGACTAATCGGGGGAGGACAGCTGAACAAATTTAATTTATTTTTAAACTAACTAGGCTGTTTTGGACTTGATCTAACTATATTGTTTTCGAGGTTTTGAGCTTTGATGAGACAGAAAATTGCACCTCAATTGAAACATCAGCGCTTTAAAAATGTTCAAAAACCACCTTATCCTCTCCCTTTTTGTCCTCTTAATTTGATTCATTTTCCCATAATTTTTGATCCTCAGAACTACAAATCTACCAACCAACCAAAAACCTTCTCGGAACAATCAGACTTTCCCTTGAACTTTTTCTTGATCTTTGCAATCACATAAAATGGGCGGAGTCACAACAAACAACTAGACACAGTGGGCGGAGTCTCAAATAAATAGCAGTGTCTTTTCCCTATATCAGTCTCAAAATTTTTTGAGTGCACATTTTGTCGTTTTTTTTCTTTCTTCTTCATTCCGTGTTCGTCTTCACTTCTGAAACAAGTTCTGAAATTTCAGAAACAATACAAAAATGTTCGTCGTATCCAAATCTGACTTTGGAACTTCATCTCCATCATGCGGTCGTTTTGCCGCTTCTTCATCTTGCCAATCCGAATATAACGGAAAAATCGAGTCGGTCAGTATGACTGGCAAAAAATCCATTGCTGGACTTAAAGGAGCATTGCGCAGAAACTCATCGAACCTATCACAAGATTTGACACAATTCGAAATCTGCAAAGCCGATGCCACACAGGTAAGAATTTTTTTTTGAATTAGAAATCTGACAGAAATTGTTTGGTTTAGATTGAAATCGACTGTCGATCTCAAGTCAATCGCTCATTCATCGTTCGCGTCGAAACTCCAACAATGGAAGTCGGAACGATGCATTTCTCTGCCGCTGGAACTACTCACATGTTCACACCAAACAAGGGTGGATGTGGACACGGTGTTTGGCGATTCAGTGTTTATACCGTCGAGGATGGACAGTGAGTTTTTTTATTGGGCATGGGTTAGTTTCTCGAAAAAAATTTGATGGTGAGGAGAAAAATTGTGTGAACAACCAGTCCTTATTTGCATTTTTGTTCTCCTCGCCCACATTTTTTCTCTACACATATATAGAACCAGTACTTCTTGGCTGAATCATTATTATAAACATATATGAAATAGACCACATAGAACAGAATTTTTTGTTTATTTTCAAACAAGAAAAAAAACAGGTGACACCTTATCGTCCTATGAATGTTTTCTGAACCTGAACTCACTCAAAGATCTTTAAAACAAATATTTTCTTTTTCCAGTGAAACAGTCCACAGTGAAAAAACAATGAATCTCGATGGTGTTGGCATTTTATTCTTCCGCATCATTGACGACTTGGAAATTTGCCTCGAACGTCAAGAATTCCTCCACATTGCTCATTGTCACACCAGAAAACATTAAGCGAAAGCTTTAATTTGTTTCCCTCTCCTCTATCTTTTCATAGTTATCTTAACTCTCCGGGTTTACCAAATCTTTACTTTACATATAATTTGTTCCTTTCCAAAATCCTTCCTTCCTTCCTTCCAAATTTCACGTTGTACTCATACTTGAATTGTTTCTTTCGCGTGTTTTTTTTTCTGTGACATTCCATAAAAATTATTTGTTCATTCTTCTTTTTTTCTGCAAAAATGTATCTTTTTTCAAGAACAAAGACAACATTCGTGCACTTTTTTGCTCTTCAAATAGAATAAAAAATGGAACATTGTTTGTGGAGAGAACATGCAAATCGCTGGAACAAATTTCTCAGAATCTGAAAATCATAAACAAAAAAAAAACAACACGTTTTTTCGCTGCTCTCGTCAATAGCTAGAGCTGTTCTCTGTCTTTTCGTTTTTGTCTCATTTGTTGTGTCTGAAGATTTTTGAACTACTCTCACCTTTTTGCAAGCGAAGCAAGAAGCAAGCAATCAAAAAAAAAAGAATGGACCATACATTACACTTTTCGTAATAGTGAAAAAGACCGGAAATTTGAAAAATTGTTCAAAAAGTTTCTATTTTATTTTATTAGAAAAGAAAGAAAGAAAGCAAAAAGCAGACTATAATTCGTTCAAAGTTATTCATGTGAGGTGACATGCTCTTTTTTGTTCTTAGTTTCTCCGAAATAATTATCTATAGATGATAATTGATAAGAGTTGAATTGATTTGCAAGACGCTAATACATAAATCAACATTTTTTTCCGCTTTCGAAATTTTTCGGAATGTTGAGAAGAATCCTGTGACTAATCTAATCGTATGTTTGTCAGCAGTCAATTCACATGTTTCGAATTGATGTTTTATTATTATTTTTCCGGTGTGTTCGATGTCTTCCCACGTGGCCTGAATTTAGTGTAGTCATTTCACTGACATCACATGTACCATCAGTTCATCGATAAACAAACTATAATAAATTTTTCGACAACCTGCCTCACAGTCAAAACAACAACACAGATCAATGTTTTATGTTTCTTTTTTCTTCACGTGATAGAGAAAAATTCAATCAACCTATGAACCCATCAATGAGACAAACTACTGTCGAAATCGGCGCCTTTTTCAACATCCGAACAACTTTCGGCGACTTCGAGAAGAACATCAGTTTCATACAACATACTATCATTTTCAGAATAATCTTCATCGTTGTTATTATCACCGATTTGCTCGCAAACTCGAAGTCCTGACTCGTGTTCGACTAAATGAGTCACCTGCAAAAAATAAAAATGTTTTCGTGGATTTTTTCAGGGATTTTCTTTTCCAAGAAATAATTTGATAAGTGAAAATGTTTTTAGATCTGCGAAATATTTTCGAAGGATTTTGAAATGTTTTTGGGAAATTAGATTTGGCAAAAATAACAGACCAAAAAAACATATTTTTTGGTTGGTTTCAAAATCTTCCGAATTTTTTTTTGCAATTTTAACTGAAAAAACTGGAGGGATTCTTTCTAGACTCTGATACTTGAAAATTGAATTTTTGCCCTCTTGGCATATGCGCGGTACTGATGATCTTCACTTTTCACTTTTAGAAATCTCATCCTTACAGATTCTCAGAAAATTTTGAAATGAGTTCCCAAATCTTCAGGAAACAATTGATCACACATTTATTTTTTTTTGAAATTCCAACTATTTTCTCACCTCATCAGGAGATTTGGTCGGCGAACTGGTTGAAGTGTTTATCCAATGAACACCATCTGATCGTAATACAACCTGAATGACGTATGATTCATTTATTCTTGCCTGTATAGTGTTTCCTTGTTAGGTTAGTCATGAGAATCATTCTTGTGTTACCAAAAATACACATTTTTCTCTTCTTATCTATATTTTTCATGATAATAATAATATTAGGGGGTCTTTCTTTTTTTGGTTTATGTTAGTTATTTCTATTTTCGTTGACTCTAAAAATAGAAATTCCTGGGCATTGATCAAATGAAATCATACCTGTTTAACACCTGGTAGACTCAAACTTGTTTGTGTAGATCTGCTCAAACTTCTTTCTGATTGATCCGCTTTTTTCTCTTCCTCCTCGAAACACTGCAATTATATTTTTTTCCAATTTTATTTGATCTTTATTCATAAATGTCACATAGGTATTTTTTTTGAATACCAAATTTATGTAATTGAATTCTTGGTTTTATTGAAAAATGTTATCAGTTCGACAAAGAACACAAAGTAGAACTTGATGTGTGACCCAAAAATATTCAACAACACAAGAAAAAAATTTGAAACCACTGTAACTCACTTGAATAATTCCAAGAGATGCTGTAACTTTTCGACTATTCAATCCTTCTTGATTTCCTGTTTCGTAAGTTTTCTTCATTTTCATTTGAAGAAGATTGATAACCATTGAAACAAGTGAAAGACCAACGAGAATAAAACCGAATAATGTGAGAAGAAGTTTTGGAGACGCTGGAACGAGATCACCTAAACCAACAGTACTCAGTGAGGTGAAGAAAAAGTAAAAGGATTCGAGAATTGTCCAATTTGGATCCATTATTGATAAAACAAATGAGCAAATAAAAATCTGAAAACATTTTTGGAATTTTTGAGATTTTTTATAGAAAATGAAATAATAAACGTTTTCCTTACTTACCCAAATAACAATCAGCGATATTCCAACAGGCAATGGTAGATCAAAAATATCCAGATCCTTCCTTTCTTGCTCTTCAATTTCTCGCATTTCATCAATCGGTTGCTTTGTACAACACCTCAAAATCCTCCTCATTAATCGTTTCACTTGAAACCACGGAAATTTCATCGACATTGTTAATAATTTACCAAAGTCCTGAAGAACCAATAACATCAGTGGAATTCCTGAAAAAATTGAGAGTTATATAATTTTTAAACTATAGAATTTTCAGAATCTGACCAAAAAGTGCAAAAACCATTGTGATAATTCTCCCAGAATCTGTCATTGGGTAAATGTGTCCATAGCCAATTGTTGTACAAATTGTGCCAGCAAACAAAATTGCATTCCAAAAATCCCAATCCATTTTTTTGTTGGCTCCATTTCACACCCAATTGGTTTTCATAAACCGAAAGTTCTCTGGAAAAATATGGGGATTTAATTTATTTTTTGAAGGTGAAAATAACAAACTTGTTTAGAAATTCATGAAGTCGATTTGTTGTATTTCCTTTAATATAAATCAAATAATCACTGTTGTTGAACATATTTTTCATCATTTCATTGACTCGAGCTGTTCGGTTTTCTTTTATTCGCTGCAAAAATATTTGATGAAGTAAATAGGGATTTTGAAGAATGGGCAAGATTTTTTTCCACTAATTTTTCATTCAGAATCTGGCTCGGTTAGTTCAATGATCCAATTCAGAATTTTATTTTTAGAACTTTTTTGAAATAAAAAAATCAGTAACTAAAAAAACTCACTTCTTCCCACGTGTTTTTCAAATCTGATTGATATGGTTCTTCGATGAGCCAGAAAATTAAACCACCAAGTGTGCAATACAAAACAAAAACAAGAATTAAAACCAGATGTTTCAAGCCATATTTATGATATGCTCGATGAAGAATTACCATCCAAAGTGGAGGTTTCTGTTGAAGTTGTTCAACTTTTCGCCGACCGATTGCTTGAGCACGTCCAGCAATCTATAACAATCAAATTATGAAAATAAATTCTTATTAAAGAAAAAATTCTGAACAAACCCGTGATTTAGCATAAATATTTCCAAACATTTATTTTTTTCTTCAAGAACCTATCTTATACTCACTAGACAAGTACAAAGAAGAAAATCAAATGAACGCGCATACTCTCAACAAATTCAAATTTCCTCTCACTTGAGTCTTTCAACTTTAAATGATGAGAAACGCTCTTCAAACAGTTTAAGCCGATTTTTATTAAAATTTTGAATGATCCCATTTTGGCCTGGTACATATCTAAAACTCACATCCCAAACACCAGCTGCTCCTTTTCGCATATGAAAATTGGCTCGTTGAAGTAGTCGATTTCCTGGTCGGCGGGTTTGTGAGATCTTTCGATTGTTGATATTTGTAACAGTGGCAATTTGATCATCCTGAAATTAATTTAGCTTGAAGATTTTAAAAAGAAGTTGATTTTTCAAATCTTAAGTACCGGTGGTGGATTTTCTTCAATCAAGGCTGGCAACATTAATTGCGCTAAAACCGCCAAACTTTCTCGGGTTTGTGGATTTCCCGAACTTCTTCGCCTCTCTCGTTTCTTTTCACTTTTCCGCCGTTGTTTGAATGATTCGCGATGTTCTCCGTGTGACATTAACATTTTTCTATAACACAACAAAACGGAAATGCAAACTTTATGTTAGTTTTTTGCAAAAAAAAGATAGAGTTATCGGATGTTGAAAAAAGGCGAAAAAACAAAAACTTATTTTTTTTTCACTGGGCGGCGAAAGCACAAAATAATAAAACACAAAACAAAAACGAGTTGGTTCGAGGCCCTTCGCAACCCAAGGGACTCGGCCACAAAATGTTTGACATTTCTTCACTGACATCACAACAATGTTTCAAGTGGAACCTTTTGACAAGATCTTTGAACTTTTTTGGTTTTTGGTGTGAGAGCACAAACCTGATCTATGAAAAGATGCTCCTCTCCATCGTATTCGATATTCTCACAAATTGTCATAACTTCTTCTTCATCTCGAAGACATCGATTTGATAGAGTTTCGGAATTAGCAAACTGCAACTTCTGATTTTAATACTAATTTAATAATTTGTCAAGTTTATTCTAAAAAAAATTGAGTCATTTCCGAGTGTATGAAATTTCAAAGGTACTGTAGCTTGAAAAAATGTTTCTAAAAATTTGGTTCATTCTATTGAACCTGTATCACTTTCCATTCAAAATGTTCTACTTACCTCATCGATATGCAAACTTTTTTCAATAACAGTAGTTGGTGTGTCAGACATTTTTTCTTGGAAAAAAATAAACCCAAGATTTTTTTCACAACAACCAATAACTAAATTTGTTGGGTGGACAATTGGGGCGTGATTGGTGTGTTTACGAACTCTTCCTCTTTTTGCTCCGTTTTCTTTTTTGCTACATTCTATTAGGTTTGAACACTTGCTAATTGGATCAAAAGACGTTCACAATGGTCAAAGAATCCTTTTATTTCCTTTCTTTTCAAACTGTGTCTGTGTGGAACCGTTGTCATTATAGAGAAAGAGGAAAAAGGCTAATTAACTTTCGAGAGAATAATAAATCATAGAAATGATAATAATTTTCAACCAAACCAGAGACAATGTTATATAAAGCCTTGTCATCCTTTCGTTTATTACAACCAAGGTGAACGAGATTTTTATTTGTTTGTTTTTTTTATAATTTATCATCTTATTTGCTATAATAAGTTCAGTTCAATGCATATAATCATTTTTATTTTTTTATTTTTTATTATTTTGTCCAATGGACAATTATCAAGTTTTAATCCAGTTTGGATTGGTCCAAAGTGTAAGTCGAAACTTAACCTGAAAATGAAAAAAAAAAAAGTTTTCAGTCCGTGAAACATCTATGCAATCTATATCTGAAAGTATCCAACTCTCTGAAGATTGTGGAATTCAGAAAGAATCCAAACATAAACGATTTCCATGGGCTGTCTCTTTCACAGTTGATGTAAGTCTCGAGAGTTTGGAAAAACCTAATCTAATAGAGTTTTTTTTTGCAGGGCGTCAACCGTTTAGGTGGTAGTATCATAAGTCCTTATCACATCCTTACAGCTGCGCATGGTTTTATTACAGCGATTGGAGTGGGTGGTAATTTGTGTATGAATTTACCGGCAAAGTAAGTAGGGAAAAGGTTAGGGTAACTTACCAAAGAAAACTTCAAAAAATTTGCAAAAGGATCTCATCAAATTTTTTGTTCCATTTCAGTAGATCAATGTATCGTGATATCGAAGATCTCCAAAAAACTCGAAAAATCGCATATGGCGGAGAATGTATTCGAGGATTCACTGAAAATCTTCCAAATAATGAAAATTGTTCAAAACCCGATGTAGTTTTCAATACGATTCGAAGTGTTTTGATTGATGGCGATTTTGTTGCTGGAAGATGTATTGATGGACATGATTGGGCTATTGTAGAAGTTGAGAATCGTATCAAATTCAATGAAAATGTTGCACCAATTTGTTTGCCAAGAAAGAAAATGTATCATTCGAAGACTTTGAGTGTTCCCGGTTGGGGGAGAAGATACAGTAAGTTGGTAGTTTTAAATTAAAAACTGAAACTTATTAGACGTGTCATTATCAAATCGTTGTTTAATTTTCAAAATAATATCATCCAAAAAATATTGTTCCAGTTTTCAACGAGAGCGGTCCAATGATTCATGAAATTCCAATGCGAATTGATCCTGATTGTCCACGAGCTCGTCCCTGGAGTGACAATCTCCCAATCGATGCATCTGATTATATCTGCGCTACATCTCTCGACACTAGAGATTATTTTGCCCCACGAACTTGTCACGGTGACAGCGGTGGTGGGTTAGAATATCGAGATGACTTCGAGAAAACTCATCTTATTGCTATGACAAGTTTTGGAACAAAAGGATGTCCAGCAAATATGTTGGCAAGATTTACACGGGTTGATAGATATACTCAATTGATTTGTCAGTTTACGGGTGTTTGTTATAGTGTGTGATGTGAAAAAGAAGGAAGATTTTCCGAAAGTTTATGTATAAATTTTAATTTATGTGTGATTTTGTATTTTGAATTGTGAAACTGTGGAACTTCCCACAATAAAACCTAGTATTTAAGGAATTCAAGAATCATTTCCAACATAGATCATCCAATCATGAAGATCATTCTTATTTTCCTTATCATTATTGGCTTGTGCGCAGCTGCTCCAGCCTTTGAAAGTCTCACTGATGTTATCAAAAGAAACCAGCAAAACATCTTGAGCAAAGTCAAAGTCAGCAAGAAGACAATCGACGAGGCCAAAAAAGTAATCAACAATTCGAAAATTGCTAAGAACGAGAAAGAGTTCTTCACCGCTTTGTTCAACAGCCTTGCTGCCAAACAATAAATGACATTTCGGCAACTATTTTGATGGGAAGTTTTTGAGGGTTCTTATCTATCTTTTTTGATAAAAGTGAATGTCTACGATGTTGTACTTTTTGCAAAAGAGGCCAATGCACAATTTTTATCAAAGTTGTTTTAGGGAAAAATCAAATTACAACATTGATCTAGCTTTTTTCATCATTGGTCCGATATGTTTCTCAAAAGGTGCCAACACTTCTTTTTTGTTTAATGAACTGTTTTGAGCCCATTCTAGAAGTGCTGGATAAACATTTCCATCTCGGCGTCCCAAGACACTTCGAAGTTCGATTTCATTGATCGCAAATCCATCGACAACTGAAACTGCGTCAGGGCGAAGAATTGACAAACATCTGAAGAAAAACTTTTTTTGTTACAATACAACAAATTTCGAAATCTTACTCATAAAAACCATTTTTGATTTGTTGAATCTGCTCGAAATGCATATATCCATTTTCCATAAAGTTTCCAGCTGCTGAAGCGATCAAATCAAATGCGTAAAGTCTAGCAAGATTTTTCAAAACTGGTCGGATTTCTTGTGGAGCATCTTGGTCAACTTTTTTAAAGAAGTTACGAACGATGTAAAGTTTCACGTGCCACTGAAAATATAAGCTGTACTTTCTTAGTTCGTCAAAAAAAGAAAAAACTGACTCTGGAAGCTTTGCAGAATTCGATAGCAGAGGAATTCCAAGCATGTTCTTTGCTCATTGTTTTCTTTGCCTCTTCAAATTTATTGAAAGCCCTGAAAACTTGACGACGTGCTACAAATTCAATGTCCGAAACAATATCATAATTTGTGTAAGTCTTGAAATCGTTCAATGTTGAATTTCTAGCTTCCTTCCGATTCAAATATTCACAAATTTCAGCAAGATCTGATCCTTGTCCACTTCGAATTTTTTCAACAGATTTTATAAGAAACTTTGCAACTTGTAAGAGCAACACAATATTATCTCCTTCATAAGTACAACTTGCACAAGAGAAACCGAGAAGTTCCGGAAAAGCAGAAGCCATTGAATAACCATGTCCACCACAAGAAAGTCGACATTGTTCGATTCCTTGTTGAACTTCAAATGTAACAACAGCTTTGAGACCTGATGAAAGTGCGTGAATTTCAGGTAAAAGTTCAGCATTTCCTTGAGTCAGTTGCTTGGATACTTTTTTGAAAATATTTCGGAGTTCTTGACCGGCAAAACGGAATGCGATTGCTCTTGCGATTGATGGGAAAATTCGAAGTTGTTGAGTTTGATAATCCAAAATTTGAACTTCTGGTTTTCCAGGTGTTATTTCTCCTTGCCTTCGAACACTTGAATATCTTGTTGCAATTGTTGCAGCAATTGCTAGATGATTTGCAATATCTCTAACCATCATACTTCTCACAAAAACCATTCCACCGTATGCAAGTTTTGAATGAGGTGGTTTGATATATTTTCCATCTGGTAGAACTTTCGAGTGTTTCATCAACATATTTTCTCTGGGAATTCTCAAATTATTGAAAATCATATACCCATTGTCAGACGCATTTATTCCCATTTTCGGCCCAATATCTCCAAGTTTAATATCTAGAAAATGAATTCAGTGAATATTTTGTAAACTAAAACTAACTTGGTAGAACTTTATGTGTTTCGGTATCTCGAATTTGCACAACAAATGGATGTGGACCTTTACACTCTCCATTTGTATACAAAATTGCCACAACAACTGCATGATTTGAGAATTTCCCAAGACTTCCTGGCCACCATTTTGCAGCACTAATTTTCGGCGTATTCAAAATGAATTCCTGAGTTTTTGAATCATAAGTCGCTGTTGTCTCTAATTTCGAAAGATTTGTCCCATGTCCCAATTCAGTTTGCGCATAAGTTCCACTGATTGCTCTTGCAAGTCCAAGAGTCATCCATTTTTCAATTTGTTCAGAAGTTCCTTGACTTTGAATAACTGGCACAAACATGAGATAATGCAGCGATAATGCATGAACTTCACGAACATGAACCAAGCTGAAAATAACTTCTTGAATAAAAAAATGACTGACAAATAGAACTCACGATGCATAATATGACAATTTTTCAATATTTGTGATATCAAACATATCTTCATGACTAACCATTTCAACCATTTTTCTCATTGAATTATCAATTAGTTCTTCTCGACTCATGAAAGCACTTGGAATCGGATCTCGAAGTTCTTTCCGATCTTCGACATATTTTTCAACTTCTCTTCGAACTGCCAAAACACGTTTTCCACCAACATAAAACTCACTGAATTTTTCCACATCAAAGCTTGCATTTTTACGCTCTTTTGTGATATCGGGATTATCGTTGGTTTGAATATAAGGATTCATGTTTTTGTTGTAAGAACAATGATTTATTTCAAAAATGAGAAAAACCACAAGGTTTTTATCTTATATTGACAAATGATAAGCTTACATTAGTAAAAAACAAAAGTAGGAAAACATTAATTTTTGCCACTATTATTACGGACAAGACAAAGTTTTTAAAATCAAACAAAACAAATTCAATGATAAAAATACTTTGCCAATTTATTGTTTACAAGCAATGTGTACTTTGCCGTTTTTATCAATGTAATCTTGTGTTAAATCACTCACCAAAAAGAAAAAATAAGCTTGGTTTAGAACAGAAGAATTTATTCTGGAAATGAAGCTTTTTAAAAATTGATAAATAAACAAAAATTATTCTGAATCACAAAATATTCCCAAAGCCCAATATGCAAAACCCCAAAATATTCTCGAAGTACGAGTGAGATATATAAAACATATCATAATAAAATTGGCACGTATTCAAAAAATACAATTTCAGATGGATTGATAAACCGACACTTCTTGTGAAGGGGTTTTAAGGGTCACTAACAAGGAATGGTTTTCAATGTTCCCCCAAGGAAAAAACCGAGAGTATGTGGAATGTTGAGGGTTCCCGTGGGTAAGAAAAACCCTAACGGGAATAAGGAGAAAAATGCCTTATTCTCGAGAAAAAATGTATTTTAGGTCGATTTTTACATCATTTTTTGATTTTTAGAGCATCTGTAACTCGATTTTGAATTTATTTCATGAACTTTTGAGTCGTGGAAGTTGTTCAGAATGGTCGATTACGTGTTTGTGAAACTTTTTATCAAAAAATAAAACATTTTTTGAAATTTGGTTTTTTTAGTCGGGGTTTTTCTGATCAAATGGTCACCAAAAAACACAAAAAATAATTTTTTCCATTTTCAAATGAACGGAACTTGTTGTGTTTGCGACCTTTTTATGATAGAAATTTATTGAAAGACTAAAATACAAAAAGTTACAATACACAATTAGAATACAAAGACCAAGCAATTTACAATTGCTAAAACACAGCTAAAATAACCTAGGAAATTGACCCGATGAAAACCTAATGAAAAACCGCCTAATAAATGTGCAACGCACAAAACACCTAATAAAAAACTGCAGACCACTGCAAACACACAAAAAACAGAAAAAGATAGGCGGTCTCTACGCCGCCACCTCTGCCACGTCACACGTGCACGTGAAAATAAATTAATATAAAAAAGATTGATTCTTTTTATCTCTTTTATTTATTCTTTTTTACTACATTCCAACACCTCCCCTCTAAGATGACTTCTTCCCTTCGAATAACAAAATGAAGTAGCAATGGAGATGTGGACAATAATACAAAACAGGAGACAGCAACAATATGAACATGCAACACGATAATACAATTTGACATGAAGATAGATTTCAGCATCACTGATCAGTTGACTCATCATGATTGACTTGATGATAATCTTGGAATGGATATTGTGAATTTTCGGCTTTCTCGGCGGGTCCTCGATCTTCGGAATAGGATTGGCGGCTCGGAGGTGCGGAATTTATTTTGGGATTTTTAAGAATCAATCTTGACTTAAAACTTTTGTTATTCACGCACACGGTGTCCGATGACTCGGGTGGACAAGCCTTAATCTCACAACCAGGAAAAACACAAAGGGTGGGGATCCTACTGGGTCTCAAACAAATATCATTCAAACTTGCGTAACGGCGTTCAACATGCATACATACAACTTTTGAAGACGACAAAGGATTATGTGACGAAACAACATTTGGATTAGACATTGACAATGACGGCTTGCGATGGTTTGACAATGTTGAAATATTAGTAATTGAAGGTGGACGGATGTTAGGTTGAGTTACATGAAATTGAGAAGTGTGAATTGGTTGGCGACTTTTAACTGAAACAAAGAATTTATCAACTGCTAAATTAACAAAAACCTTGATCTTTCGATCTCGGAACAAATCATCAAAATTAACTTTCCTGATTTTTCCATTTTGTCTGACTCGACAACTTTTGGGTCCCAACGACTTTAGCACCACAGCTTTCTCCCAAAAACACTTATCCTGGCGATACTTCTCCAAATAGACAGTATCACCAACTTCAACCGACTTGACCCCGATTTTACAAATTTTGTCAAAAAGCCCGTTCAATTCAATTTTCTCTAAATTCCGGCCATTTAACTCACGTTTCGATTTACTCAGCAAATCCAATTCGATTTTCAACCTTTTCCTTTCAACAAAACTCAAGCCAATTCTTCCAGGTGTCGATCGATAATCAATCAATTTGTCCAAAACAATTTTAGACACCATCTCCTCCCTCTTTTTCAAAGAATTTGAAAAATGAAATGTGTCCCGACAACGATCCGACAAACTATTAGACTTGATTTTGATATGCTCGATTTCCAAATCAGCACAGAATTCAGCAAACATTTCCGACACGAACTGAGTTCCACAATTTGAAACAACAAATTTGGGTTTTCCATTTTTCGAAAATGGACTTCAGAAATGATACTAACGCTTGAGTCGAGATCGACTCCGTCAAACGAACTTCTTGCCAACCATTTTCGGCGTCAACTGCGACCCAAAAATATAACCCAGATTCCGATCCAACATATTCAACATGAACATAACTCCCAGAATCTTCCACATTTGGCGAAGTTTCGGATAACAACTCATTTGACACCGATTCTGTCTCTCGACCTTCGAATCCGGCATCTGGTAGTTCTGGCAACGATATTACTTGCAAGCAAATTTGCGATTCTTCCTCGAAGACATCCAATTTCTTCTCCACTTCTACCATTTCGACTGATTTCGTGGCTTCAATGGTCACAAGATCCAATAATCCACTCATTTTCGGTAATGATCTGGTGAGATCCAAGCCAAGCAAGTTAGTACCATGTTCCCGAACATGCACATTTCCTTCGCAACAATCACTATTGATGTTGATCTTGCCCTTGAAAACTCCCAAAAGCTTCAACTCACTACCATTTGCACATACAATCCGGCTAGCTTTCTGGTTGAGCTTCGGCGATCCAATCTTAACCCAATCACTTCGACTTATGATTGTTCGATCGCTACCCGTATCCAGTTGGAATTTCACCATTTTCCCATCAATTTCAGCATCCAACAACAATCTATTCGACCCAATGTTTCCGCATTGCACAATAGCCTGGTTGATAACTTGCTGACAATCTCTCGAATAATGTCCCATTTTTCCACAATTCCAGCACTCAACATTTGACAAATCTTTGGTTACACGACGACCATTTCGAGTTTGACCTTCATTATCTCGAGCATCCTTGACGAGATTCGGTTTCGACTTCTTTTTGCTGAACGCACGAACTTGTTGGACAGTTGATGGACCTCCGATTTTCTCCGAATCAGCTCGCAAACTCAGTCTTCTCATCCACTCTTCATACAAATCCTTGATCGTTTTCTTTGGTGCTTCCTTGTCATAATCCATGAAATCAAGCAGATGATTTCTCATATCCACATCCTGAGCATTCTCCAACCCTCGAAGAAAGAAAAAACATTTCCAGTCTTCCATCTTGATATCGGCGAGTTGAGCTTTTTCACAGGTTTCGTTGACTTTGTTGGTGAAGGCGAGTGGTGATTCGTCGGTTTTTCTCAGCGTCATACAAGCAAATCGTTTACGAAATAAAGATTGTTGAGTATCAAACATATTTTTCAACAAACTCACAATTTCTTCAAAACTCAACTCATTTGGGTGTTTTGGCGCCACGGATGCTGAAAATTGATCATATACATCATCCTCCAATTTTCCCAACAACACTTGACGTTTTGATTCTTCCGATGCTTCCGACTTCTCAAATATATTTCCATATCGAGTCCAATATTTTACAAACGTTTTTCCATCCTCCATGTCAAATTCGAACTTTGGTGTGCGGCTATTTAGACTATTGATTCGATGTGCTTCACCTCGTCCGTCTGTAGTATCACCATCACCACCAGCACTTGCTCTTTGTTGACTTGTCACCGCTTCCAATGTGGTTCGAAACATTTCCGACAATTGTGCGAATTGTGCGAGAATTTCCGTGACATCCACATTTCCAACTTGACCATTGACCATCTTGAACCTAATCTACCTATGGCTCTTCAAAATCTCAATGAATCAACTGGTTTACTCGCTGCGAACAACTAAAAAGCTTTTTACGATCTGAAAACAACGTTTACGAGCAAAATACGGACAAAATTCCTAATTTAGCTGCGCGAATTTCCTAAAATGAGCCCGAATACTGATCGCCACTGTTGTGTTTGCGACCTTTTTATGATAGAAATTTATTGAAAGACTAAAATACAAAAAGTTACAATACACAATTAGAATACAAAGACCAAGCAATTTACAATTGCTAAAACACAGCTAAAATAACCTAGGAAATTGACCCGATGAAAACCTAATGAAAAACCGCCTAATAAATGTGCAACGCACAAAACACCTAATAAAAAACTGCAGACCACTGCAAACACACAAAAAACAGAAAAAGATAGGCGGTCTCTACGCCGCCAGATGGTGTCTAAAATTGTTTTGGACAAATTGATTGATTATCGATCGACACCTGGAAGAATTGGCTTGAGTTTTGTTGAAAGGAAAAGGTTGAAAATCGAATTGGATTTGCTGAGTAAATCGAAACGTGAGTTAAATGGCCGGAATTTAGAGAAAATTGAATTGAACGGGCTTTTTGACAAAATTTGTAAAATCGGGGTCAAGTCGGTTGAAGTTGGTGATACTGTCTATTTGGAGAAGTATCGCCAGGATAAGTGTTTTTGGGAGAAAGCTGTGGTGCTAAAGTCGTTGGGACCCAAAAGTTGTCGAGTCAGACAAAATGGAAAAATCAGGAAAGTTAATTTTGATGATTTGTTCCGAGATCGAAAGATCAAGGTTTTTGTTAATTTAGCAGTTGATAAATTCTTTGTTTCAGTTAAAAGTCGCCAACCAATTCACACTTCTCAATTTCATGTAACTCAACCTAACATCCGTCCACCTTCAATTACTAATATTTCAACATTGTCAAACCATCGCAAGCCGTCATTGTCGTCGTTTATCTCTTTTATTTATTCTTTTTTACTACATTCCAACAGAACTTGAAAAATTTATGACGGTCAACAGACGTAATTTGGTCCGTAGAATCCAAAAATCATAGTCTCGATTCATACAAACTTCTCCTTCACAACGAAAACGTTGATTTTCTATGAATTTTTCAAACTGGATTTTTGATTTAGTGGACTTTTGGGACCAAAATTATTTTATTCCTAATTTTAGTCGAAGTAATACTAAAGTACGCCGTTTGCGCTACAATTGGATTTTTAGACTGACATTTTTCATCAATTTTGAAAAAAGTTTCGATTTTTCTAAAAAATTTCATCGCAAAAATCAATAACACCAAAATTTTCTAAAACAAGGCATTTTTCTCCTTATTCCCGTTAGGGTTTTTCTTACCCATGGGAACCCTCAACATTCCACATACTCTCGGTTTTTTCCTTGGGGGAACATTGAAAACCTTTCCTTGTAAGCCCGTACTCTTCAAGTACTGAGAGATCAATAAACCAATCTTCCACATTCATGACTCCTAAATTAGACGAATCGGTTGACTTTTCGATAACAGTTCTGTTTTCTTCTGAATAAAATGTAACAATATCGCTAAAAACTCCGGTACATTTGTATCCAATATCATGTGATAAATTACTTCCATACTGTCTTTCAAGCAATTTAAGCATGCATTCATTTTTTTTATCATTTCCTTGTTCCAAATATATTCCAATCCACGGTCCCGTTAATCTTACTTTTTCGAATATCAATTTCAGTTCAGTAGACGAGAAGTTCTTATTTTCTTCCATATTTTTCCACATAAAACAAAAGCCGTTGTAGGTCAAAACCCAAAATGGGGTGATATCAAATTTTCCATTTAACTCGATTCGACTGATTTCAACCAACTAAAATCAACTATATTTATTGAGTAAATCTAGATTTCAACTCACCATCGGAACTGCGGCAATCTTCATTTCAATAAATGGAGATTTCATTTTCACAGACAATGGCCCTACACAACCTGGCCGATATCTGAAAAGGTTTAACCAATAATACATATAACACGTATCATTTTCATATTCATCTGCATTGATTTCGAGTCTTTTTACGTGAAACTTCCCTTGAACAGAGGCAAAGCATTCTGGAGCCTATAAAATTTATACCATTTTTTCTACACACCATCAAAATTTCTTACCGATTCCAGAATCAAAGTATGAATTTCATAGTTCTTATGAAACACAGTATCAATAATCCATTTTTCACACATTGAAGAATAATCCAAAATATCATAATGTTTATGAAATCGACAAAGAGAATTGGGTTTTTCCATGCTCATAAATGTTGTTGATTTCATAAGTGGATTATTTGGATCTCCTCGATCCTCAATTCTTAGCACGAATCGAATTGATTCAAAAACAGGTTCTTTTGGCCATGAATGAAATAAAATTTTGTAGAATCGTGTCTAACATGTAATATATTTTCATGTCGTTTTCTTTGAAAATAACTTACATCATCTTCCAACGATCCTCTTGAAACAACAAATCGATAAATCGAATACCGGTTGAAGAATCTACTCTTTGGCTCATCAGGATGTTCGAAATATTTGTTGAATGTGTTTTGGTATTCTCCAAACTTTCCAATTTTCCAATTTCTAGTTGGAGCTCCAAATCCAAAAAAAGACATTTTTGAGAAAGATATTAGAAAAGTCTAACACGAATTAATTGTAATCATGTTGGAAAAAAGAGAATTATAGAAAAATGGAAAAATATTTGGTGTGAATCAGCGTTGTTATTCTGCAAAGACTCGACGATGACTTTGAATCACGAGATTCAGTTGGTTTTTTCAACAACTTACGTTAATGAATAATAACTTCTCAGAGATTCGCTGGCCAGCTCGCCACCAGGTGGGGAGGCTGGCTGACCTGGGAACCACATGGAAACCATGTCGCCCGGTTTTTTTTCGCTGGCAAAGTGGCCAGGCTCTGGCTAGGTCACGGCCACATGGCTACCACGTGGTGGCCACTTCGCCTCGTCAAAATGAATTTTCATGAAAATGTTTGAAAAACTTGTGAATTGAGGCATTTTCGAAAAATTTGGCTCATTTTCTGTTTTTTCGCAGCACTTGAAACCTTAGGAAGTGAAAAAAACAGTAGAAAATGCAGTGTTTTGAGTAGAAACCACCGTCTTGCCAGCTTTCCAGGATTTCAAACACACAGGCCACGTCGCCGGAAAACTCAAGGCGACCTGGCGGCCATGCGGTTTCCAGGTAGCCGCAGCGATCTGGTGGCGAGCTGGCCAGCGAATCTCTGAGTTATTATTCAAAAACAGAAAGCTACAAATAATGTTTTTTTGTATCAACGTCGAAAGTACAAATGTTCTCCAGGGAACACAAATTTTGTTTATTTTTCTATTGACAGAAAAAAGTGGACCGAAATTTGGAACTCAAAAAATTCCCCAAGCCAAAATTTTATTTGCACAAAACTCAGAAAATTCTCGAGTTACGAGTAAGATATATAAAACATATCATAATTAATTTGGCACGTATTCAAAAAAAAAATACAATTTTAAAAAGCGTTAAAAAAAGTACAATATAAAATCATTCTTTCAGAAAGTCTTCGACCTTCATAACTCCAACATTAGTCGACTCCAATGATTTCTCAATCACAGTTCTATTTGTTCTTGAGTAAAATGTGACTAAATCATTTCCAGCTCCGTGACACTTATAACCAATATCAAAGGACATGTTTGCTCCATAATTTTTATTAAGCCATGTATGCATTCGATCATTTTGTATTACATTCCCTTGATCTAAAAATATTCCAACGCGGTTTTCCGTCAATCTGACCTTCTCATATAATGTTTTCAGTTCAGTGGTTGTAAATTTGTTTTCTTCTTCCATTTTTCTCCAAATAAAGCAATATCCACTATAATTCCTAACCCAATCTGCGGTGATATCAAACTTTCCATGAATCTCGATTTTTTCTATTTCTTTTAACTGAAATTAAATTTTAATTGTTGAATGAATGCAATAATCAACTTACCATCTGATTTCCAGCAATCTTCATTTCAATAAATAATGATCTAATTTTCACTATCTTTGGTCCTATACTACCTGACCGACTTTGAAAAAAATTCAACCAATAATATGCATACAACATGTCTTTTTCATCTTCATCTGTTTCAATTTCCAATCTATTTATGTGAAAAGTTGCTCGAGTAGGAATATCAAATTTTGGAGGCTGTAAAGATCTCAGTTATTGTTCTTCGCAGGCAACAAAACTTCTTACCGAAATCAAAGACAAACTATAAATTTCATAGTTCTTGTAAAACAGAGCATCAGTCAACCATTTTTCACACATTGAAGAATAATCCAAAACATCATAATGTTCCTGAACACTATACTGTGAAGTTGGTGTTTCAATACTTAAAAATGTTGTTGATTTCGTGAGTGGATTATTTGGATCTCCGCGGTTCTCAAAATCAACAATAAATCGAGCACTTTCCGAATTGGGTTCTTTTGGATATGATTGAAACATAATTCGGTAGAATTTTGCCTAAATAGCTTCAATAATTTGTTATTGACCACAATTTGTTATAACCACTCACATCGTTTTCAAACTCTGTTCTTGTAACTTGCAAATCCCAAATAAAATATTGATTGAAAAATCTTCTCTTCGGTAGATAAGGATGTTGGAAATATGTATTGAATATTTTCTGGTATTCTCCGAACTCTCCGATTTTCCAATTTCTAGTCGGAGCTCCAAATCCAAAAAAGGACATTTTGAAAATGTTATGATTTAGAATTCTAACACGAATATATATATATAAAGTTAATTGTAATCCTGCTGGAAAAAGAGAATTTTAGAAAAATGAAAAATAATTGGTGTGAATAATCGTTGTTTAACGAAGACTTGACGATGACTTTGAATCACGAGATTCAATTTTTTTGTCATATTCGTTTCGTTAATAAATATTAATTTATTATTCAAAATCAGAACAATACAAATTTATGTTTTTTATTCTCCAGGGAAAACAATTTCGAAGTAAGATTATTTTATCAACCTATTTTGCGACTTTCCAAAATAACTAATTATATTTCAAAAAACAATAATTAATTATGATGGATTTGCAATGATTTCTCTTTTGTGATCAAATACGTAGCTACAGCAATTGGACTTGTTACAACAACATAATCCTCTTCCTCTCCCAAACTCTCAAATTCCGCATCTCGTTTAACCCATCGAAGTTCATTTTGTTCCAATCCTTCAATAACCCATGATTGTCCATCAAATCCTCCAGTATGTCTACCAACACAGAATCCCCAGAATTCATTTGGAATATACCAAGTTGAAGCTGCTCCATCATATAAAAATGTTGGGCCATCTCCAGCGACTGGCAATTCAGTCAACTCTTTTTCGATGAGATCATATCTCAAAACTGTTGATCGATCCCAGCGGAATCCACAACCTTCTCTTCCAAATGTGAAATAGACGAATTTCTCATTGGAAAAAGCGTTGAGAGCACGACCACGCTGAAAAATATTTGATTTAGAAATTTGGGGAATTTTCAGACCCATATATTCAAGTTCAAAAGATCTTCTTCGTGTAGAACTCACCCCGTTGGCTTCAACAAATCCAACATATTCTCCAGTAATTTTCGAACGATCATCTAAAAAGTCATACAAATAGAAATGATATCCACTCAAACCAGAAAGAATCACAATTTTCTGAGTGCTTGCAACATAATGTTCAGCCACAACAACATCAATTTCACCTTGCTCCAAAACTTCTGATGAATCAATTTCTAAAGGATATTCCTTGAATTGTTTTGTTTCATAATCCCATTGATAAGCTGCAACTAATTTAGCTTCTCCTGATTTTAGGGTCAAAAGTAGATGTGCATCAAAACCAGTGCTGAATAATGTTTCTTTAATATTTTCAGATGGTTCACGAATCGCTGGAAATGTGGATACTTGCCAAGTTGCACCTTCTTGAGTTGTAGAAATTGTTGCAAGTTTTCCACCTCCAAGAATTGATCCATCTAAAAATGTTATTCCTTATGTTAAAAGTTGAAAAAAAAACTGCTAAACCTCACCAGTTTTTTCGAAGGCCCAAATCTCTGTCAAATTGGAGGCATATAAAAAGTTATGTGGATTTTCAGTAAAAGCTTGAAATCCATCAGCAAATTGTGTAGCAGACATTTTTTGAAAAGGATGGAGAGAATGAACGCGAAAAAGTTCGTATCTATTCTCTGTTTCTCTTCATTTTTTTTGATAGCTGGGCGTAACGAGGAAGTGTTCAGAACACATGACCTTCTAGAAAAAAAACTAAAACTAAAGATCATTTGGGTTTTGCTGGAAAAAAGGAGAGTTAGGATATGTGAAGTTCATCGAAACAAATCTAAAGAGTTTCGGAACAAATTTTCAGTTTTACAAATTTTGAGAAATAATTTTGAAGCCACTCCAAAATTCCGATTTACCTCACTTTTATGGATCAAAATGACTTTTTTTGCTCAATTTTTTTTACGGTTTTTGACTCACCATGAAGTCACAAAAAACTAGAGATTCTGTAAATTATTTCGAAAAATTGGGTGATGACCTCATCCAGTGCAATATTCAAATCGATTTGTATTTTACACCCTTTGAGAAAAGAAAAATGAAGTCACAAAAAAAAATAACAAAAACAAACTTCAAAAAAAACATTTAAAAAAATAAAAATATAAAACATAATTTCGGCTTCATCAAGCGACTTTTTGATGAAATAACTTTTTTCATTTTCAAATCATTTTTCACCCATATCCTACCCATATCCACAAAACAAAAACCCAATATATCCCCCTTCTCCGTTTTTAACATTACCCCCCTCTCATGCAAAATTTTCGAAAAGTTAACCACCCTAACCCAATTTTTATTGATTTTTGACCCCTAAAAGCATAAAATACTTCAAAAGTTAACCCCCTACCTTTAACCCCCCTCCCTCCATCATGTATGCCTCCGACTAAAACTTTACTACTCAATCGAACCCCAAAAAAGAACTAACCTTTTAAATTCCGTCCGTTTCTCGATCATCTCATCGCTCGAAATTGCTTCATTTTTTCCAACCAAAATCTTCTCGAATTAATTCATCCACATCCACTAATCTGAAAAATAATTTGAATTTGATTAAATTATTAAACTTTTGGTTGTTTTTTTATTGATTCAAAACGCTATTCCAAAAAAAAGGCGTCCATACGAGAGAAAAGAGACAAAAAGATAGTGAAATCGCGGGTGATCTACAGTGATTGGAAAACTTGCGGGACTAGGTTAGGAATTTTTTTAATTTAACAAAAAAAAATAATTTCGCGGTGTTTTAGTTGAAAAATATCAAATAATCGTGAGTTTACTTAAAGAAAAGTGTGAATATTGGAAAGCTCTGAAGATAATAGACCTAAGACTGTGAGATGATTATTTTTGGTTTCAGTCACACCTGACGAGACGTGTCCAAAATGGACACTGTACATTTTTTTCAAAAGTCACACTGCATTTTTTTCGAAAAAAAACTTTGTTTCCTTTTCATCAACTTTTAACTTGGGGAAATAAATGCACATTTAGTTCAGTGGTAGGCCATTTTGCTAGTGTTCAGAAGGCCCAGGTTCGAATCTTCATTCGAGCTAACTTTTTTTATTTTTTCCCAACTTCAAAATCAACTTCAGATTGCGAATTTTTCGAAGTTTCTCGGTGAAAATCAACTCAGCAGACTTTGTTTTAGTGTGGTAACATAATGTGCAGTGTGGAATTTACGTGACTGCTTAGCAAACCATAGTGTCACTGAAATTTCAAAAAAATTGACTTTCTATGAAAAAACTTCAAATTCCACACTGCACATGGGTAAATTCAAAAACTACGCTTAAAAATACACCAACTTTCTGAATATACCAACCCTTGATATGTGCTCGAAAAAAATGCCGTCCGTTTCTTTGTAATGTCCATATTTACCATCAAAATGGACACTTCAAAATAACAGCGAAATAGGGCATTTCCACACTGCACTCATGGTGTTCCACACTGCCTATGACCTTAGCAATCTATTGGAAAAAAATCAACTATATCCGTTAAGCCTAAGCTTAGTTATCCTAACTTCAAATTTTGAGCAACGTTGCAACGCATTCGTTTGAAAACAGTTTCCTTTTCCACCAACATTTTCCCCTAGGGAGAAAAAAGAGATGTGGCCGAGAGGATAGCATTTTAGACTGGCGAGCATGAGACCAGGGTTCGAATCCTCCTGCCCGCGGACTTTTTTTTTTTCAAAAAACTTGAAAATTTCACGCTGCACATTTTTTTTTTGAAAAAAATTTTCACACTGCACAAAAAATTTGGGACACTCTCTCGTCAGGTGTGGTTTCAGTTTTGGGATAAAATTTAAAATCTATAGAATCTCTAGTTTTTTTGTGATAATTATACTCAAACTATGTTAATTACAACAATGCATTTTATAAACAAAAAAAACTCACTAAATTTCAAAAAATTAAGGCGGCAATCCAAGCGTTTTGAAAAATCAGAAATGAGCAAAATTATTCCAGTCAAATTATTTAAGCTTAAATCTAGGGCACAAAAGTAGGTCGAGTGGACAGACAGATCGCCGTTTAATATTTACCCATGTCGTCAATTGCGATGCGGTTCTGCGTTGCGTGTTGACATCAATATTTTCCATTCGATTTGCCAAATTTTCATTTCTTTTTTTAAAAAGTGTCGCTCACACGCATCGCGACTGACGACATGGCTACCTAATAATTTATCCCATAACATATTTCCTATTTTAATTTACCCTATGACTAAAAAAATTCAGATTGAGGCCAAATTTCCATGATTTTCAATTCAAAATTGTCAGATTTCTTCTATTTCAAGTTAAAATCACATTATTTGCAGAAATTTCAGCGGGTTTTGTTCAGAAACAGCTTCTGAAACTTTTAAAAACAGTCATGTGATAATTTTTTTTTGTGAAATGAAATTTTTTTGTGAAAAATAGTATAAATTATTGACCGGAAACAATTTCAGTATAAGTGGGAAAAATTAGATATGAGAAAAAACAAACACCTTCTGATAATTTTTCAATGTTTTTGCAAAAACGAATTCCAAATTAAAAAGAGAAAAATCACTCTTATTATACATTGCATAAATACATTAAAAAAAACATCGAAAAAATTGGAAAATGAAACAAAAAACACAATATAAGCTATATGAATCTATAATAAAACAGGCCATTTTGAGTATTTTCAGGCCATTTTTCTCTCGGGGCAATTTTTAAACACAAGAATCGGGGAAATTTTGGGGACAGGGATTTTTATGTACATGGAAAACCCGCTATTTTGAACAAAAAAAGCAAAGAAAAGAAACCCGTTATTAAATGTATCAAATTCAAGGGGAAAAAACTAAAAAAAAAACAAAAAGATCAAATTTTCAGACTATAATGGGAGGAGAGGGGTGTAAAATAAATGAATCTTCTCGAGTTGGTAGCGATTTATATTTTTGTGGCGAATATGCTGGTGGAGGTTCACAATTATCGTGATGATGACAATTTTGATTTTGAGCTGGATCAATTACGCAAACCTGCAAAGAATCCAATTTTAGTTCCAAGTTTCTCGCAACAAAGGCAATTAATTCAAATTAACCCAAGACAATTTGGCGCCCCAAATATTCTCACCTTATATGATTTTTTTGGCGTCGCCATAACTTCAATTTCAATTTCCGGTTTCATTCTTCGATTGCGAATCTTCAACAAAACAACATAAATCGCTCCCAAAATAACAATCAGCAAAATGAGGAGAAGAATAAATGCCATGATATTAACTTCATTTGAAACTTCGAGAGTTTCTGTTTTTGTGTTGGAATGATGTTGAATGGTAGCATTTTTGAAGTGATCAACAAGGCAGACCGCATCAAAAATCTCGCATTTATCTCCGATATAACAAGTTGGACATTGACAAATTTGTCCAGAACAAGTTCCACCATTTTGACACGAACATTCTGGCGCAGCTGCTCCAATCTCACAAAATTTTCCAGAAAATCCTGGTTTACATTTGCATTCCATCAATTTTTGATCGAATGAAAAACATGTGCCACCTATAAAAAATTCTGATTTGAATGTATATTTTTACAAACATTTACAAACATCTTTACTCATCAATCTCATCGTAAAATTCCCGCGTTTATGATGCAAAAAATTAGCATAAAAACAATACCTCCTTTTTCCCACTTCACTCACCATTCAAACACATATTTGGTTGTCTTCCTCGAACATGTTTGCATTTGACACTATCAATTGGCACTTGACAAAATTCACCGACAAATCCCGCGGGGCATTCACAACGATATCCTCGCGAATTGTTCTCATTCAAACAAATCGCACCATTTTGGCAAAGTGTTTCGCGTTCACAACGATTTGATTCCTTATCACAAAGTGGACCAATATAACCAGGTAAACATTGACAAGTAAATGATTGATTATTGGCACATCCACCATGAACACATCCAACACTTGGAACACATTCCGAACAATCATTTCCTTGAAATCCATTATTGCATTTGCATTGTCCAGCTGCTACACATTTCCCATTTCCGCTACAGTTGTTCGCGCATAATGCTGAAAATTTTGAGATTTTCCACGTGCCACAAACATTTTCCCCGCCTTCTAATTAGCCATAAACTTTTATAAAAACATCGGGAAAGAAAAACAATCAAAAACTTATCCCGTTGTGCGCGCGCAGGTGTTTTTTTTCGTATTTCTTCAACACATTCATTCTAATTACATCAATGCAATACAATTTGGGTTAATTAGATCAGAGAAGCCTATTAACCTTGTCCATCAAAAAATGATCCTCAAAACCAAAACATTTATGGCTAACGAGGAAAATGGTTGAACTAGGAGGAGGAAACCCAAATCAGAAACATATCACAATATGTGTTTGATGTTGCCGCCTTTTCACAATGACACAATGAGGTGTCAGCATCTAAAGCCACATGTGGCGACACACATTTTCGCGCTTTTCCCCCTCTTTCGAGGTGTGTTTAGAGTCAAAGAAAATATATGACGGGAGAGACGAAAAAATGAGAATAAACTTACGAGTCATACAATCTTTGCCAGTCCAGCCTTCTATACATCCAGGCTGGCCGTTTGAAGAGCATTTGATATGATGAAGCGGAGAATCTTTGCAGAAGATTTCACATTTCGAGCCAAAGTAGCTCCTGAAAATTGCATTCTTGAAAAGTTTGGTTACGATTGTACAAAGAAATCCACAATTTATTATTTGCGAAAGATTTTTATTTAAAAATGAAATTAAAAACTCCCAACAGTTCACGTCAAGCACATTTTTCCCACATAATTTTTTTTACCGTAATCCGGATATTCCAATCTCACTTGTCATAATCCTCTCATATTTATCTATGGGAATATTGTACCCCCCCCCCTTTTTTTTCCACCTATCCCATAAAAAACTGACTTGTCACAAGTTGTTCGGAATGTGTAACTGACATTGAATCCGTCCGATGTTTCAATTGTATTTGTTCTCCAATTTGCATCAGGTTCTTGTTTGTTGAAGGCTCTTCCGATCAAATCTAGAAGAAAATGACAATAGACAGGTGCCTTGTTTTGGGTAATAAAATGGTTATTTGACATTTGCCGATATTACGGCAGGTCATGTTGATAATAATATTTACAATCTTTTTTTTTGTTACGCTGGTTGGTTGTTGGTTTAATTCAAAATCTAATCTTACCTCCATTTGCATTGAAAATTATCATGTGGAAATCGTAGTTGTGCTGAAAAATTACATTTTCATAGCTTTTTTTTTCAAAAAAAAAACAAAAGATCTTACCGTTGGATAATTTTTAAATTTTCCTCCATACGATCTGTATGGAAAATTTGCGATGAGCTCTTGTTTTCGGCTATTCTTGTCAATGTTATTGCAACGAACTTCAGAGCAAATTTCGGTCAGAAAAGAGACATTTTGTTGGGCGGTCACAATAAATTCGATTGATCCGTGGGCATTTGAAATTTGGAAAAAGAATGCGAAGAGAAGGAAGAGGCAAAGCATGTTAGTAGTTGGGGGAAAGGTTTGACACTTTTGAAAATTGATTTTTATTGCATGAAGTGCTGAAAAATAATATTTAATAGCGATGGTAAAAGCTTGAAATAAAGCAGAAAAAAACGAAAATATTTTTGTTGAAATTTCAAATTATAACTCAAAAATTTCGCGCGGTAGATCAAAATTATATTTGCAAGTGTGGTGACTAGAAAAAAAAGAAAAGAAAAGACACCAGTCAGTCAGTCAGTGGAAGAAAAAAGGGAAAATGGGCGGAGTTATGCACAAGATGGTGAACGGAAATAGAAGGAAGACAAAAAACAAGGAATACTGTATATAGGAAAAGAACAAGAGTTTTTGAATTTTCGGATGAACATCTGGAAGGAGAAAAACAAACTAAATCGATAGATAATTCAAAAAAGTACAAAAGATGGAAAAAAATTAAGAGATTTTTTTCCGAAACATTTTCAGTTAATTTCAGAAATAAATTGAGATTAGTTCTCCAGGGATATAATTTTTAGATACAATTTACGAAGAATGTACAGTACTCTCCCAGAACTCGATACAATAACCTAGGGATAACGTGCTAATAGGATTATAAACTGTTGATTTAGCTGACTCCAAATGTGTTAATTTGGGTGACAAAATTGATCCTTATCTATTTTTATTTGAAAAAAAAGTTGTATTTTTTTACTAAATAAAAAAAATGAAATCCATGGTCCTACAACATATGAATACGAAAAACCAACACATTTATGAATCGATGACTAACTTATTATTACACCTCACATCAAGCCACATTTGAACTCACCGACCAACTCAAATATTTTTAAAAAGTTCTCTTTTTTTTCAAAAAGAGGTATACAACCTGAGAAACGCCAAAAAAAGACGAATAGTTTTTGTTTTTCCGAAATTAGCTATAGTGGCGGGCGGTAAGATGAAAAACGATATTTTTCTTTTTCTGAGACTGGACGAATTGCTACCATCAAGTTGAAATGAATTAGAAAAGGAAGGAAGTCGAGCTAACTGGAAAATGAGAGAAAGAAAAACATCTGCATTTCAAATTTAATTGAAATTGACTAAAGGATTTGAATTCTAATTTCGGTTTTGATAAAAATTGGGTTGTCCTTCATTCTTTCGTTTTTATATCCGAAATAGGCGAAAAATGACTAACAAGCCATCTGCGTTTAAAAAGAAAAGGAAAAATTCAAGTTGCGCAGGTGTGCTGAAACTGGATGTACAGCTGTGTGAAGAATCTTCCGAGTACTGTAGATTATTGTTCACGCGGTTAGATATAACTTAGAAACTGTCAAGTAGCGTTGTATCAAAGGTATGTTTGTAGTAAATACACCTGTGAACATGCATGGTTAATCTTATTATGTAAATTAGAAGTTGATTAGGTGGAGAAAAGAAAAAAGGAGAGATGAATGAATAATTACGTAACAATAAAAGAAGCGGTACTGTATTCAAAGGAATCATTTTTGAATAATAATTATTATTTTAGCTGGTTGAGATGAGCGGAAGTAAACAATACGGGATTTGAAACTTTTTTGGTAAGTTTATATGTTTTCAGTTGAAAATGTGAAATATATGGATATGAAATTAGAATTGTAATTACGTCAATAATAAGCTTACAAGTTAAGTTAAAAGTTCTTGAAATAACTCGGAGGACATACATAAAATGGGTCCCCAGAATCGGGCTGAGGGGCTTAACTTTTTTCAAAAATCTGAAGGGAAGGGTGCTTAACTTGGCCAATTTTCTGCTGATAATTTACCAAAATTCCCAGATTCGTCCAAAATTCGCTCAAAAATGCGAGGAAGGTGTTTAACTTTGGAAAATTTTCAAGGAGGGACCCTAACTTTGAAAACTGACTCGGGGGACCTATTTTATGTATGTCGGAGGACGACTGGAATTAGAGTTATTAGCTAATAAAACCAATGTAAGAACGAAAGAAAATATAAGAATTGAATGGAGCTATCACCGCCCTATTTATTATTCACCACAGTTGGTTCCCACCCAAAAAATGGGCGGGGTTTCTTGCAATTGGGAAGGCTGTGAAGTGTGGTATTTGGCAAAAAGTGGAAGAAATTATCAGAAACAAATATTGAAATGGGAAAAGCGAGGTTTGGAAAGATTGAACACCTCTGAGCAAGTTAATTATGCGAAAAAATCATCGAGCTAACTTGAAATGAGAAAGGAGGAAAAACGGAAAAACAGAATTGAGATTAGAGTTAGTACAGATTTTCACGGCGGAGGCGTGAAAATCAGACTAATCCTCCAATCTACCAGTGTAAACCGTTAACTCACCAATATAGAAGGCCCCGAAAATAGCAAATCAATTCTTTGATGCTCGCAGCATGCAGAACACACGTTTTTCTTGTTCGCGTCGACGAAAAAAAAAACAAAAAACTGATTCAAATACTACCGTAGTTGTGCGTTGCTGCAAGACCCACACACGTTTATGATTTGTGCGCCTTTGATAAAATAAGGAAAACAGTAGTTTTTTTCGTTTTTTTTGTGTTTTCTTTATTGCTCCGAGAAATTGGGTAAATTTACTTTATAAATTTGAAGGTAGAAATGGTGGATTTCTAACTTTCTATACTTCTCACTTCAAAAGCTGTCATACTTTTATCCAAGCACACTTCACACTTTGTTGCGCATGCCTGATTGATAGGTGTGAAACTCGGTTCAACCTGTTTTTGAGTTACAGTATTCGTCTAACAGCTGCATCCACGTTTTTGGGTTATTGAAAAAAAAATGAAAAAATTATTTTGCAGATGTGCATTTTCTATAGTCGCAGGTGTAAGTAAAAAATTTCGTTGGGTCACCCAAAAAATTATATTTTTTTTTTGCAGAAGATATCTGTTGTTAGGGGTTGAATTGAAGTATACTTTTGAGACAGAAAAAACATCGGAAGTTAATTTTAGTGTACTTGTGAATCTCTAACATGTTTCATTATGTCGGAAATGACTTTTCAAAAAGAACCATCAAGGATTACATAAAATATAACTTCTAATACTCCTACATCCTAAAAATAAAGAAATTTCATGAATCTTCCTGAATATCAAAATTTTGGAAAAACAAGACACATCTGGTACAGTACCCAATTCAATATTGTCAACAACAAACTCTCAAAAATAAATATTTTTGTTAGATGATCAAGAATTACAGATGTTTCACTGAAAAGGACACATCTGATACAGTATGCTATCTCAGACAGTCAACAATTTCCAAAAATAACTAACAGAATTTCTACAGATGTTGTGACCGGTACGACGGAACACAATAAAATGAGACAGTTTTGCAAGAATCCTCTAGAAAAAAGGACTCCGCGGAGAAAACAATTAACAATTGAAACACATTTTGTGCCTCATCCCATTTCATTTTTGCCGTCTCAATTGACAACAAATCAAAAAGCAATTAGAGCAATAAAAAATGACCAATTGTCGATTGAAACTTGAATGTCGAAAAAGAAGTGTATAAAACTTTTCTATGATAATTCTTTCAACATCTGTCGGAACTAACGTTTTTCATCACAGATGTTCGAAGACGAAGCTCTAATATTATTTTTGGGACTGGCAGGAGACATAACAAAAAATTGATATTTTATTGGATTGCGAAAAAAAAACGAAGGAGAGAATGAACAATGACGAATCAAATCAAAATGAATTCTAATTGTGAGAAACTGTATATTTGTATTCTCACAGTTATGAGACTCTATTGTTAGTATATAAAAACTATGTTACAATGATGACAATAATAATAATAAACCAGGATGGATTAAAATAATGACAACTTTTTTGCGGGGTTCAGAATTTTGCAGAAAAAAGTCCCAAGTATTTTTTCTCTAAAAAAAACAGAACTATTTTTCGCGTGAATAATTTTGACGTGTTTTTGGCTCAATTTCCCTTTTTTTGTCATTTTTCAATCCGAAAATCCATCGATTCTGCCAGCTGCGAAAAATAAATAAGGTGTGTCTAATGATCCGTTTCCTAACATTAGCGCCTAATAATCAACCCAGGTGTCAACTTTTTTCGGCCTCTCTGAAGTCTTGACCTACAATGTAGTTGTTTTTTGTTTACTATTTTTTGCAATAAATGATCAATACGCACTCTTTTTTATCTCTCTTGTCTACACTTTTTCTCTATTCCTCTTCTATTTTTCTTATTGTTTTTTTCAAGGGAACACTACACTGGTACATGTTTCAAACTTATTATCAAATTCGGCATTTTGCCAAAAAGAAAATGGCGGATCCGAAATTATTCAAAAAATTGGTTAGTTTTGGAAAAGGTCATCAAGTTGAAGCTGTTTATGAAGATTCTTTATCAAGTGGAAGCTCAATTGGAACTGTTATTTCATTTCATGGATCACCTGGATCACACAACGATTTCAAATATATTCGAGAGAATTTAGAAACTCTTGGGATTCGATATATCGGCCTCAATTATCCTGGTTTTTCTAATACGAAAAGTTATCCTGGACAAAGTTTTGAAAATGACGAGAGACAAATGTACACCGATGCTTTGCTCAAAGAAATTGATATTTCTGGAAAAATTATTTATATTGGACATAGTCGAGGATGTGAAAATGCACTTCAAACAGCAGTTGAAAACAATGTAAGTTTCAGCATTTTTTTGTTGTAAAATTCCTTATAATTTTCAGGCTCATGGCTTGGTGCTTTGTAATCCAATCGGTCTCAGACCACATCGAGGTATTTCTCCACCTCAGCGACTTCGAAATATTGAACGATTTTATGACACTCTTCCGAAATTTCTTGCCGATCCTTTCATTTTTCAACGTAAGTCTTGAAGTTTCAAATATTCTTGGAAAAAACGAAACAGTGTGTGTTTCGAAGAGAGCACAGAGAAAAATAACGAAATAGAGCACACTTGCTTTCCTCAAATTTTTATTTTTTTAATTCACAAAATTTCAGTGTACAAGTTTGTTGGATTTCGACCTCAAAATCCGGAAGAATGTATAAGCGCATTTCGAACTATGAATCGAGTTATGCTAGCTGGACAACTTCCATTCATTGAGAAACTCAATGAGCTGAAGGTAAGTATTGATATTCTTAGAATTTCAAATAAATATTATTTATTTTCAGACAAAAGTTTTATTCTTGTATGCTGGAAAAGATCATTTGATGGAGCCGGAAATCATGTTCGAAGTTTTGGAAAAATACAAGGATTTAGTAGATCTTGTAAGTTTTTCTATTTTGAAAAGAATTTTCAGCGATTTTAAAAAACATTGTTTCAGAAATTCGACGAAGAACCGGAAATCGAGCAAGTTTTGGAAAGCTTTGAAGAACATAAAGGCGCTTCAGTCTACATCAAAAAAGACAACCATTTCCAAAATAAATTCCGCGCCGATCTTATCTCGAAAACAATCAATTCCATGTTGTCACCTGTTGTTTTTGTTCCGCAAAAAAATAAATTGTAAAAAAAGGTCATTTCTTATTTGTTACATTTCTAAAAAATGCACAGAAAATGTATTTATATCAATAAAGATAATGAAGAGATTCACATTGAAGCAGTTTATGAGGATTCAATGCCAAATGGTTCAAATGTGGGAACTGTTATTGGATTCCACGGTGCGCCAGGATCAAATAGAGATTTCAAATATATTCGAGAAACTTTGGATATTCTAGAAATTAGATTCATCGGTATAAATTATCCTGGATTTGGCATAACTAAAAGTAAGAAAGATTCTTTTAAAAATTGTAAATATTTTTAATTTGTACAGGTTATGAAAACCAAAAATTCACAAATGAAGAGCGCCAGTTATTCACAAATTCACTTCTCGATTCTCTTTCAATTAAAGGTAAAATTGTATTTGTGGCTCATAGTCGTGGATGCGAAAATGCTCTCATTTCTGTAATTGAAAAACAAGAAAATATGAATATTCTTGGATTAGTTCTTATTGCTCCAACTGGTCTTCGACCACATCAAGCAATTCGCTCAAAATTTGGATTAGTTGTTCTTGACACAATTTCGAATTATTTACCAACTTTTGCACGGGATGCTCTTCTCATCAAAAGTAAGATTTATGTTTGGGACATTCATTCAAGTTTTTTATTAAGCATTTGAAGCGTTTGGACTTCGAGTTGCGAGCGGTGAAATTGCTCATGCTAGTTTGAAAACATCTATGACTTTGGATTTAGAAAATTTATTACCGCATATTCAGAAGTTCAATGAGATTTCTACAAAATTGGTGGTATTTTATGGAGGAAAAGATCAAATTATTGAAAAGGAAATCGTTACTGAATATTTATCAAATTTCAAAGACCATGCAACGTTTGTAAGTTTTTTTTGAAAACATTACGATTTTATCATCAAAATATATGCTTTTCAGAATTTTGACGATGATATTCTTGATGAACATTTTCAAGAAATAACAACTGCAATTTCGGAGCATAAAACTCTTAGTGTTTTGGTTGACCAAGATGGACATTATCAAAATAAATCTCGAGCAAATATTATTGCAAGATCCATTCAATTAATTTTCAAATAAATTTGTTTTTTTTACGTGACCTTTTTTGAGGAAAAATTCTAACGTGAAACTGCAGTTATTTAGTAATATTGTCAGTAAAGAAAAATGTGAGTTTTTTCGAAAGGACAGAAGTAATCTACTTAAATGTTCCGTTCCAGGAATCGTAAGCAAAATAAAGTTTATAATAAATGTAAACGAGATGAAGGAAAAAAGTTGTTACAACGCTACATGAAGCATAAAAATAAGGTTGCGGATCAGTCGGGTGGAATTGGCGGGTGGAATAGTTCGGTGTTCAAAACAAGGTAAAAAATTTAGTGGGAAAAAAGAGTTTTGTCACGGAAAATGGACTGGAAATGCATTTCGTGAAAAAAAAATAAAAATAAAAATTACTGTAGTACGCAACAGTGTTTGCACACACACAGAAAACGTTGCAACGCGTGGTCAAAAAAATTTGAATCGCGCCCGCGATCGATAAAAATAACACCATCATCTGTGTTTTTGTTTTGTGATGCAATCAAGCTATTTCTAGCGGACTTCATCATTCTGACAAGGAGGAAAAATCGGACAGAGGTAAATGTTGGTTTTTCCATCGATTCAAAGTCGTTATTCTCCTTGTGGCCATTGTATTTTATTCGCTTCTTGGTGGATTATTATTCTGGCTCATTGAAAGAAGCAACACTTTGAAGGAAAAAGAAATTGAGGTAATTATTTTCTGTAATATATTCACTTACATCAATCAAAAATGAATTGATTTCAGGAGAAACGAGGTGAAATCGTAGAAGTAGTAAAACACTTCACAAAATGTTTGTATGATCCTCGAATTAACAATGGAAATTGCAAAAGCCAAATGATTGACACAATGTTAGCACGAGAAGGTGTTAAGATTCAAAATTCACAAATGACTTATTCCAATGCCTTGTTCTATTCCTTCACAATTTTAACAACGATTGGTGGGTTTTTGCAAAAATATTTATGTGCTTATATTATATTTGATTTTTCAAACAGGTTATGGTCATATAACTTGCTATACAAGTGTTGGAAAAATAATAACAGTCATTTATGGTATTCTTGGCATCCCGCTTATGGTTTTTGTTCTTCGGAACAATGGAAAATATATGCTGAAAATATTGACAAAAATTGAAAAATGGGCATATGGGTAAGTAATCATTTTTTGTCTCTGTCCAACTAAAATCTTATGCATTTTTTTTTTCAAATTTCAGAGAGCATTATAGTATTGGAAATCCTTTGATGATGGTTTCATTAAAATCTGCAATATTTTATAATTGCTCATTTTGGCTGTTGAGTTCTTTACTCATGGTGAATTTTGAGAAATTCACAGTGTTGGATTCGTTTTATTTTTCGTTTTCTACATTTTCAACTGTTGGTTTTGGCGATATGACTCCGAATCTTCTAGGAACTGAATTTAGTGAGTTTTTGAATTTAATTTATTTTCGAAACTATCAATATTGATTTTTCAGTGGTTATATTTGCACATTTCATGTCATTATCTTTGATTTCAATGGGATTCGAGATTTTGCAAGTTCGAAAAGAGGCAAAATATATGGTGGCTCTTGAATGGATTGATGAAGAATTTGAGAAACAAAGTCGTCCTAATTCAAAAGTTGATCAGCCGACGAATACAACAACAACATCAACTGGAAAAACGCCAAGCAGTTAGTTTTTTTTTTCAAAAAATTTCAAAACTTTTCCTGGAAATTTTTAGCAGCATCTACTGGGAAAACAGCACAAGTCAAGAAAAGTGTATGAATTTAGTTTTTATTCAATTCTTTTGAAGAAAAAGGCACAAAAGTACTCGTAGAATACACAAAAAATGTTGGCAAGAAAAATAAAAAATTTAAAACAAAAAAAAAAGAAAAAAATCACCGAGATCAAATATGACTAGCACAAAAAAACCAAGACCTATACATATAAATCGAGGAGGAAAAACGAAAAAAATGAAATAGGGTTGGGATTTAGGGCCAGATTGGTGTCGGTGGGGGAAATTGAGATGGTGGTGGTGGAGGGCGATGAATTGTTGAATAAACTGGATCAGTTGATTTAATTGGAGCAGTCGTATAATCATTTTCAATAGTATATATTTGTTTTTCATCTGATTTGACCATAACAACATCAACTTTAGCCATTTGAGGGAAATCGAAGGTTTGTCCGCGTTGAAGAGCATCTGATCGTGAACCGCGGTTACGATAAGTAAAACAGCAGGCAATGCATAATAAAATGAAGAGAGAAAAGATTGTGCAAGTTATAACAAAATAATTGTATCCTTCTTTCTTTTCAATTTCCGAAATAGATCTTTGATCTCCTCGAAGACTGATTTCACAAAATTCTCCGTCAAATCCATGAGCACAAGCACAGAAATGTTTTGGTCCATTCGCAAAGCAAGTTCCTCCATTAAGACAAACATCTTTGTTTGAACAAGATTCTGATGGAACAGCTTTTTCGTTTCTTCCAAGACTAATTTCACACTTGTCTCCAGCAAAACCATTTTGACATTCACATTCGAGAGTTGTATTTGAGAAAGATGTTGTGACACAGATTCCTGAGTTTTCGCATGAGCATTTACGTGGATCAACGGCTAAAATAAAAGAGATTAATGAAGGTTACACCTGGGTAAACAAATGAACATACCTTGACTGCATTTTGGTCCCATCCATCCGTAGTCACATCTGATTTTTCCCATTTTGTCACAACGTTTACGAGCCAAATTGGCGAGTTTGTTATCGCATTGTTGTTCGCAACGAGGACCATAGAAGTTTCTGAAATTTGAAATAGTTAGAATTATAATCCTTAGCAAATAAATAAATAAATTACTCACCCTGCACACTCATAAGTTGTTTGAATTGACAAAAGAATACCATCAGAACTGAAGGCATCATTCGAATATTTTTGGTCAAGATGAATCCGGCGATGGACCATTGAGCCAGTTACGGTTCCAGTGAACATACTAATCATTGTGATTTTATAATCAACATATCCTTTATACTCAGGCAAATCAAAAACTGCTGATCTTGTACTGTTTGGGTAGAGGGGCAATTCGAAGGATTTTTGAGATTCATCAATGATCTCAATTTTGATATTGATTCGTCGAGATGATGTGAAGTTCAGACGAATGAAACCAGTGCAATTGGCGAGAACAGGGAGCAAGACTAGCAAAAATTTTGAAACATGCATCTTCCTGAAAAATCAAATTATTATATCTAAAAAGCAAAAATATGTATTATAAAAAGAAAGAAGCGAGACAGAGATAGTCAATAAAAATGTAAAATTGAAAGAACAGATGTAAATTGAATGAAGCTATCATCGGCCTATTTATAGTGCACCACCACACTTGGTCTCCACCCATAAAAGGGGCGGGGCTTAATGGGTGAGAGAGGTGTGAAGTGCGGTTTTGGCAAAAAAGGGAAGAAATTATCAGAAATAAATATGAAAATGGGAAAAGCGAGGTTTGGGAAGATTTGGTTGATTGGAATCAAAATAGGAGAATCTCTCGGGTTTTGACAAAGTTTGGATTAAATTTAGGAAACATAAGGTATTGGAACAACATTTCAGAACATTGTTTCATATTTTTGATGAACGAATATTGGATCACTGATATATTTATATAAAATTACAGGATGGTAACCCGATTTCAAATTTTAAATCAAGAAAACGGTTAGAATTCTAATTCATGATTGGTTTCTGATTACTGTAGAAGTATATTTTTGCAAGGTTATTACCTTAAAACTTTTCAAGTAGCGTGTTAACATGGTTAATCTTATTATGTAAATTAGAAGTTGATTAGGTGGAGAAAAGAAAAAAGAAGAGATGAATGAATAATTACGTAACAATAAAAGAAGCGGTATTGTATTCAAAGGAATCTTTTTTGAATAATAATTATTATTTTAGCTGGTTGAGATGAGCGGAAGTAAACAATACGGGATTAGAAACTTTTTTGTATATTTATATATTTTCAATTGAAATTGTGGAATATCTGGATAACAGATTTTTCAATAAGGTAGGAAGGTGAGAGAATTCACTATAGTTTTCTTGATTTCAGATTTTTTAAATCTTCCCAAAATCACCTAACACTTGTCATTCGAATATTTATACTTTTACCAACAAAAATACGACTAACACTTGCCAATCTGAAATTTCGCTTTTGGGGAATTTTTATTCTATAAAATTTACGTATCAAAGAAATTAATCATTTTCATCCGAAATTATCCGGATTCCGGAAGGCAATACAATCAAAAAGAAAATTCCCGGTTGTTTGTCGGTATTTTCTTTTTTCCACAAAAGAGTACTTCGATGTTAACACCTTTTTTTGTCGGCGGAAAAAGTCTCGAAACAAAACAAAAACAGATGATCAAAAGAAAGTTGAAATGTGACATGCATCATTGATTTTTTTCTTCAGAAGTTTTGGAATATTCTAGGAGTACTGTATAATTAAAATTTGAAATATATTTGGAAGCAAAACGATAGAACTTGAAATAATCTCCTTCGTGATTTCTGACTCGAACAGTTTTATAAAGTTTTGGCTATACATACAGTATTCAAGATAACAAAGATAAATACGGTTCTTTTTAAAAAGTCATTTCCGACATAATAAAACATGTTAGAGATTCACAAGTATACTAAAATCAACTTCCGTTTTTTTTCTGTTACAAAAGTATACTTCAATTCAACCTCTATTAGCAGACATAATCTGCAAAACTATTTATATAATTTCTTGGTGATCCTAACCCAACAGAACAATAAACATGAGTTTAGAAATCTATACTACGATCCTAATAGCTAAGATCTAGACATTTTCCGCCCAAAATTCCTATTCTCACTTTCCTTTTTTTTCAAAGGCACCGCTAATAGCAATCAAAATTTCACACTTTCAAAAATCTTTTAATAACAAATGTCCTAAAAATTTCAATTTTTAAAAATAAAACTACATAATTCTCAAATATAGTCTTTTTTCCTAAAAGCCTATACTTCTCACTTCAAAAAGTTATCATTGTTTTTATCTGCCAAGCAGCACACTTCACACTTCTCTATATTTCTGGGCCTGCGCATGCTTGATTGATAGGTGTGAAATTCGGTTTATCTTTTTTGAATCAGTCTTTGAGTTACCGTATGCTTTCGAACAGCTGCATCCACGTTTTTGGGTTATTGAAAAAATTGAAAGAAAAAATAATTTTGCAGATGTGCATTTTCTATAGTCGCAGGTGTAACTTTTTTCTATATAAAATAAGTAAAATTTCTGTTGGGTTAAGGTTATCGAAAATATTATATTTTTATTTCTGCAAAAGATGTCTGCTGTTAGGGGTTGAATTGAAGTATACTTTTGTAACAGAAAAAAACATCGGAAGTTAATTTTAGTATACTTGTGAATCTCTAACATGTTTTATTATGTCGGAAATGACTTTTCAAAAGGAACCGTATGTTTTGTTTATCTTTGAGATCAAGAAACATATGTTATTGTGCTTGTTTTTACATGAAAAAAAGGGGGGAACCGCTTGGAAGAAGGGAATAAAGGAATAAAATGAAACAAATGAAATGTTGGGAAAGATCGGACTATACAAAATTTAACTAGAAAACAAGGTAAAACTGACCTCGCGAACTAGAAAAATGATTTTTCATTTTGACCAAATTGGGCATTTTTGTATATACTTACGAAATTTAGAAGACTTTTTTTGTACTTTTGACCTCTTGGAGTCTATAAAATGGAATATTAGTCAGACAGATGTACACTGTCTATCTCCTCATTTTTTTCGAAGAACGTTGCATTTTGCAAAATTTCTGCAATCTGAAGAAAAAATGAAAAAAAATGAAAGGAGAACATATTTTGGGAGAATTACCGGAAACATGTCAGAAGAAGGAATGAATTATTTCGGCTCGGATGAAGTTTGAACTTTCAAGGGAATTTGGTTGATTTCTACGAGAACTTGTGAATTTAAATGTTCAGCGAAAGTTGGAAAAATTGGTGAAATAAATGATACATTTGGATTTTTCGAAAAAAATGAGTGTTAATTAGATGCCTAATTAATTACCATGTAATTTGATGCACTTTCGAAAAAGTTAAAACAAAGTTGATTGAAAATGAAGCTTTTGAATACGTAGACTCAAAAAATAATTGAAAGATTTTTCAGAATCTCAAACTATTTTAGAGCGAAAATGCTGTGTTCAAGCAAATATAAATACAACTTTTGATAGGGCACATTGAAAAATTAAAATTATTTTTAGTGTTTCAAAAAGTTACTGTGTTTCCTATTTTCTTCAAATAAATATACAAAATTCCACCAAAAATCTCTCTCGCTTCAAAGTTCCTAAATCAATAGGAAAATTCAGCTGAAAGCCCGTCTGAAAACCTTCAAAACTTGACAAAAGACTTCATCGACTAGAAACGAAAACGGAAATCGTTTTCGCGCATAGCTTGGCCCTTTTTCAAAAAAGAAAAGAAAAACGAAAACGATTTACTATTCTTATTATTATTATTATTATGATGTGGAAGAAGAAGAAGACGAAAAAGAGTATACTTTTTCCAAGCAAAACAGAAAAATAAAAGGAAATTTTGAAGGTTGACAGGATATAAAATAAGGTAATTTGAGTGCCGTCAGATATGTACACCTGGTGTGTGGATTTTAAGGGAAGATGTTTTTTGGTGGATGGATAAATAGGTGAAAGTGGGTGAAAGTATGGTGTTAGATTACAACAAAAAAATTTATTTGAAACTTTTGGAATTGAAAAAAAAACCTTGAAGAGTTCAAATATAATGTTTGTTTAAATCAACACCTTGTCTTTTGGTGTCAAAGCCTGTCACAAATAATTAATAGGGAGAAATGAAGCGAAGCGCTTCCTGTAAAATCAGCGGGATATTTTGGGCTTCAAATTGATTGATGTTTTGACAGCAGAAATTTCAAAAACCTCAAGTCAAGTCAGAAAAACATATATATGTAGAATATATGGTTTTGATACATAGAAAAAAGACACGATTAACCGATTATTGGGTGTCAAGATGGTGTGAACATAGAACAAAGAAATTAGAACGCGTGGTGCTAAAACCTCGTGCTGTGAGTTTTAAGAGATAATTAATTGGAAATTAATATGGACTTGGGAGGTTAGATTTTGAGAATATTGGGCAAGCCATACTTGAAAATAAAAACAATTCAAAACTTTTATGGGAATTTTTCGGGATAAAAGATTAAATTTGGAAACAAAAAATTCAATGAAATTTCTTATAATTCAAAAAAATTCTGATTTTTTTCAGAAAACAGTGCTTATTCAACACCAAACATTAAAAATTGAAACTTGGACCACGTGGATATTGAGAACCAGGCGAGAGGATCGGAATTTTCCATGATAATGTGAGTTTTTTAAATTTCAGCTTTAAAATAATTGAGGTTACTAACTTTGAAAAAACATTCCTAAATTCTGAAAATTCTTCAAAAAAATGTGTCAAAATAATAAGAGAAGTTCACATTTGAAAAATAATTTTCAAAATCAATAGACAACAAAAAACAAAAGAAAATGAAACATTTTTCGAAACATCTGGAAAGTTTCATATGTTCAACACGACACGCCACAAAAAAGTGACACCAAAACCCAAAACAAACAGAGACATAATAAATTGTGGCACCATATGTGTTGCCCTTTTAACAACCCTCACTTAATATCTAACAAGGTGTTGTTGCGTGACTCGATAATTATAAGTTCATCCCAACTAACAAGCTCTCCGACCTTGTAATACAAACATAATAGTAGCCAAAATATTTTCCAACCAGGTGCCTATGAGCAAATCGCGGCCCCAAAAAAGCTTCTTTTGTTTTCTGAAAAACCTTTTAGCAGCTGCGTAAAAACTCTTGAAAAGAATAAAAATAATAATAAATAGCAGGTGTCTGAACCTTGAAAATTCTTTTTTTTTTTGATTTATATAAGTAAAGTTTATTTTTTGAGGGCCAAACAATAGGATTAGGGGTTTTGAGGATGGAATTTAGCAAATTTATTATATGGAAAAATACATTGAAAAAAACAAAAATCATAAATTGAAACGAGATCCGTTCTGACTTACAATTAGTTTAGTGCGATTTGAAAGAAAGAGAAATTATAATTAAAATTGTCAAGTCTCGCACTTTTTTTCGAATTGGTTTTTGTTTTACTTTGATTTGGGGACAAATTGTAAATACCCGAAGACTTCAAGAGGTTATGAATTGCAGCGAATATTCCTGGACAATTCTAATTGATGGGGTCCATTTTTCAAGAAGTCTAAAGGATTTGAAATCGATTTCTTTCTGATTCCTCGAACCTGATTCAGAACTTCCAAAAAATTGATTCCGACAATCTAAGTTTGGGGGTCGGAAACGTTACTTCCTGTTTTGAGCTGATTTTTGATTTTCTTGTTTTTCTATGAATACGCCAGCCAGACTAATTCCTGCAATAATGTGATCATTTTCCAATTTTCTCTGTTTTTTATCTGAAAACTGAAATAACAACAACGTATATTGTTATTTTGCTCTGAAAATGTTCCTTTTCAGTTTGTTCAACAGTATTTTCAACATTTTTTCAATCTTTTCGAATTCTTTACTCTTATATCTTGCAATTTGTCATTCACCTGGCCATCTAAAATCCTATTCCATCGTAATTATTAATTTTGCAATAACTGATATTCTTGCATCAATATCTTCAATGTTTGCTGAAGCAAGGCTGATTCCATTTTCGAATTCAGTAATTCAAGTAAATTATGGAATTTGTTATCAAATTGTGGATGTTTCATGGTGTTATGTTAGTTATACTTTTGGTGTTCATCTATTTTTACATTCACAATTTTCGCTTCTTTATTCATTTTATTTTCGATATAAAGTACTCTGTGATTGGGAAGCAAATACGAGAAATGTTGTTTTGAGTCTTCTAATAATTTATATTCCCTCACTTGTTCAATTTTTCTTACTTGCAAATGGCGAAGATAGTGATCAATTAGTTTTATGGGAAGTTATTACAAAATGGTTTCCTGAAGTGAAAATGGAACAAGTGACTGGTCATCTTGATGTTCGAACTGGTCCGATTGCTTATGGAACTATGATTTTCATGATTTCACCATTATTCATTTATCCAACTATTCTGTATCTTCGTAGTAAAATAATAAAAATCCTTGATGAGAACTTGGAACATCTTCGAAAAGAGACAAGAATTTTACATCAACGTCTTCTAAAAATTCTAACTTTTCAAGCATGTTTGCCAATTATTTTTATATCTGGGATCATTTTATTCACCCTTGAAAAACTTGGAATAATGTTCAGCCCGATCTCAGAATGTGCTTCAACTTTATCCTTGGAAATTATTCCAGCATTGTCTCCATTGATATATTTTTATTATATGACACCTTATCGTCATGCGATTCTCGGTTTCATTGGGGTTCGAAAAAACTCAAGAACTATATTTCAACAAACTCCAAGTTGTTAGAATCTGTTTTTTTCTCTCAATTGATTTTGAATAAATATTTATAGTAGACATTGAAAAAAGCGTGTTTTTGAAGAACAAATCGACAATGAACTACTTTTGCTCACGAAATACTCACCAGAAACCAAATTGCAATTTTTGAATGTTAAAACCACCTGCAGCTTATTGTCATTTTTCGATAAACACTTCGCTTTGATATGAAATATTTTTGAAAATAGTTTTTAATAGTTAATTATGTGTAGTTTCAACTTTTTCAGACTACAAATTTCACCATGAAAACTATGGCTTCATTATTTTGAATCACTCTATAGTAGACATACACAATTGTCCTATCAATATTTTTATTTTGTTACCGGGGAGAGTGCAAACATTTTCCAAATCTTGTTGATGAAAACGAATCATTTGTCATGATTTGGTTTAGTATTTGTAACGGTTTTGTGAATTTAACAGCAATTTTCATGAATATTATTTTGCTGTATCTGGCTGTTTTTAAATCTCCAGCTGCTCTCAAAACATACTCAATTGTAATTGCAAATTTTGCTATCAGCGACTTTCTTGCTGCAGTTTCTTCATTTTTCGTGGAACCAAGAATCATTCCGATTGAAAATACAATAATTCAAATAAATTATGGAGTTTGTCACAAAACAGGATATATTAATTCGTGCTGGATTGGATATATCATAAGTCTTCATTTGTTTCTTCATTCTGAACTTTCATTGTTATATTCATTTTATTTTCGTCTAAACATTTTAGGAAATCGTAAAGCTCCACGTAAACCAATATTCATAATTTTATCATTATTTATTATTTATATTCCATCTTTAATTGTCCTCATTCTTCTTTCATTTGGTAATATTAGTGATCAAAATGATATTTTTGGGCGTTTTATGAAAATCTTTCCGAATGAAACTGGAATTACGAAAGAGATGGTAACTGAAAGTATTGATTCGAATGTTGTTACAGTTGGAATGTCTTGTCTGAATTTTGCTCCAATTTTTTTCTATCCTGCAATTCTTGTAATCCGCAAAAAAATCATAAAACTTCTTGATGAATCAACAAATCATCTTCGAAAAGAAACAAAATCTTTGCATCGTCGTCTTTTAAAATGTTTGACTTATCAAGCAATTCTTCCAATGTTTACAGTTCTTTCTGTATTCTTATTTCTCATCGAACAATTTGGAGTGTTATATCATCCACTTATCGAATATTCTTCAACTTTATGTTTGGAAATAATACCAGTGATATCCCCAATTCTTTATTTTTGGTATGTTTCTCCTTATCGACAAGCTATTCGAAAATTTTCCGGAATGACAAGAGTGTCTGGAAGATCAGAGATCGAAAAAAGCACCGAAAATTTGAAGGCATTCGTAATTGTTCGATAAATTTAAAATATTTAGTGTTTTCACCCGAATGAATTGTAGTATTTTTTTATTGATTTTTTCTAACCCAATTGGATCTCTGACATAAATCCATTTTCTGATTTGCTTCACTCAAAATAAACATAATTGACAATTTATCAAATCAGTTCGAAAGGTCTGTGCACTTTTCGAACATGTTTTTTTTTGTAAGAAATCTATCTGCTTTAGGAGTTTTTGGGGAAAAATGGTTGTTCTCTGAATTCATCAATTTAAAGTTTTGAAGATGCTGAACACTTCTATATGGAAATTTCCAAAAAAAAATCGATTTGACTTCGAGCCAGTTTATATAAACGCGTTTCTTACAATTTTTGTTAAACAGGCTGTGAAACTTTCGAGAACTTTTTATTCTCCAAAAGTTGTTTTGAATGAAGTTTTGTAGTGTAGACACACAATTTACCAATCAAGACTTATTTTGTTACCGGAGAAATATAGTGCAAATACTTACCAAATCTTGTTGATCAAAAACGAATCATTTGTCATGTTTTTGTTCAGTGTTTGTAACGCTTTTGTGAATATAATAGGCATTTTCATGAATACTGTTTTGCTGTATTTGGTTATTTTCAAATCTCCTGCTGCAATTAAAACATACTCAATTTTGATTGCAAATTTTGCAATCAGTGATCTTCTTGCTGCAGTTTCATCATTTTTCGTGGAACCAAGAATCATTCCGATTCACAATTCGGTTATCCAAATAAATTATGGAATGTGTTACAAAACAGGATATATTTATTCATGCTATCTTGGTTATATAATAAGTCTTCACCTGTTTCTCCATTCCGAATTCTCGCTTTTATATTCATTTTACTTTCGTCTCAACATTTTGGAAAATCAAAAAACAACACATAAACCATCTCGAATTATTTTATCATTGTGCATTATTTATGTTCCATCTTTGATTTTTCTCATTCTGCTTTCATTTGGTGATATCAGTTATCAAATTGATGTTTTCGAAAGTTTCATGAAACTTTTTCCTAATGAAACAGGAATTTCTGTAGAAATGGTAACTGGAAATATGGATTCGAAACCTGTCGCAATTGGAATGTCACTCTTTGTGATTGCTCCAATTTTTATCTACACTGCAATTCTTTTAATCCGCAATAAAATCATAAAACTTCTTGATAAATCAACAGATCATCTTCGAAAAGAGACAAAATCTTTGCATCGTCGACTTCTTAAAATTCTAACTTATCAAGCAATTCTTCCAATGTTTACAGTTATTGCCGTATTTTTATTTCTTATTGAAAAGCTTTTGATGTTTTATCACCCTCTTATCGAATATTCTTCAACTTTATGTCTGGAAATAATTCCAGCAATTTCTCCAATTGTTTATTTTTGGTATATTTCCCCGTATCGAAGAGCTATTCTAAAGTTTTTTGGAATCAAAAAAATATCGGGAATCGGAGAGGAAAATAGCACTGAAAATTCAAAGGCTTTTGTGATTATTCGATGAATTTGGAATTGTTTTTGTTCTTGTCAAATAAATCGGAGTTGTTTTGATTCTGCGTATTTTGTAATTGGATCTCTGTCTAACTTGCTTTACTCAAAATAAAACGAATGATTGAATTGACAATTTATCAGATAACTTCAAAAGGTCTACGCACTTTTCGTACATTTTTTTTTGTTAGAAAAAATATAGTTTTTGTTTGATATCTCGATTATCATTCAATACTCTTTTACGTATTATAAAAAAATATGTTTGTGTTTGAAACAAATGCAATTTCAAAAAAACGTCCTCAAAAGTCGAAGAACACACAAAGTTTGATCAGAAATGAGAAAAATAGATAGTTTGAGTTTTTATTTATATGATTGTTCTCTGAATGTGATCCGTTTAAACTCTCGAAATCATATGATAACATATTTTATAGGTTTGTTTCAACTTCCTTTTTGGAACAGAAAAATACAGTTTCAAGAGAAAAACAATTTTTTTGACAATAGGAAAAATAGAGCTTTTTTGGATTTTTTCGAGATGACCTAATTGTAAATAAAATTTAGAACTTCAAAATTTGAATCGGGCCTGAAAAATTGAAACTTTTTTCTGGTCAACTAATTTTAGGTTACTTTATTATGAGATCTACGTTCAAGAAAAGGAGAAAATCATTGAAAATCTCAAATAATCCATTTACGATAAACAATTTTCCTGTTTCATGTAAAAATAACCGATTTTTCTCAACTAAATCAAAATCATATTTCCAATGATCGTTGTTCTAAACACATACATTGAAAATCATTTTCTTATCACATTTCGACGAAAAAACTGAAGGACGCTTTTTTTCTGCACCGAAAAATAAAGGGAAGCCCCCCGAAAAAAGTGATTTTATGGTTTTCTTCTCACTTCGCAGGTCAAAGTGACGGTTTTTATCAGAGAAGTTTTTTTCAGAATCCGGGTATTTTTAGGAAAGTCATGTTTTCATGAAAGGGTTCCTATAGCAGTTTTTGAACTGAATTTTTAAAAATATTTATTTAATTTTGAAATATCACAAAACCAAAATTGGAACTTTCTGTGAAACAGCAAAAAAACTTGGCATTGAAATTCAAAACGATTACTAACCCTGACCCAAAAAAACCACGTGTCAATTTTAATCTCCAAAAAATAAATCATATGATCATTTCAAACGAGTATTCATTCTGTGTTTTTCTCTTTTCCGCGCCCATAACTATTTTTATCTATCAACACACACACAAAATATCACAAAACAACAAAAATCGCCGTCTTTTTTTTTCACTCATTCAATGTCCGAGAATTTTACACAAAAGTTATTTTAACAACTGCTTGAGAAAAGCTTTTTGGCTTGCAAAAAAAAATCACTTCCGATACATTTTTTCCAGAGAACTACTCACATTGTTAAATGTGTTTTTTTGCGCAAAATGTTATCAAATGGTCTGATTTTTCTAGTCACGTGTTGTGTTGAATATTTGGAAATGGAGAAAAAAAAGAAAAAGTTGGAAAAGAAAATTTTGGGAAAAAATCAGATGATCGGATTTTTGATCTTTTGACAGAAAAAAGCGCGTGCGCAAGAAGATTTTTGTTGCCAAAATTTTTTTGGGAAAATGAGAAAAAGTAACAAGGAAATTTTCAAAGCCGCGACTAGAACTCGGGACGCTGAGATTGTCAGCGGCTACCACTGCCAATGAGCTACCTCACCTCAAAAATCTGGTTTTCTGGAAAAAACCAGATATTATACTGTCCGTTCGCCAGCGAAGGAAACGCAGGCAAACGCGCCCCATTGATAAACAGCACATTTTTTTGCGCGGCGATTCAAACATGAAGTTTTTTCTCGGGGTTTTTTCATGCAAATTTCCAGTTTTTCAGAGATCGTTCTACAAGATTGCATTATCAAATTAAAATTATGCAATTTTCAATACTTACATATTGTTTCCACTCAAATTTCCATCGTTTTTTGCCAAAAAACTGCAAAAAACAATAATATTTCAGTAAAAATTCTGTTATTTTATGAAAAAACGCAGTTTCCCAGTAAAACATACTGGATCAAAAGTTTATCAACAGAAAAAATAGAAAAAAATTATGAAAACTTGAATATATTTGAAAAAAATCGTGCAATTGTTGAATCAGTCGAAGATAGTGGCGCCAAGTAGAATAGATGAACCTGGAAATGTTCAGAATGTTGCAAAATCGAGAAAAGAATTTTAATTCAAGATTTTAGATGGCAATTTCCAGCTTTTTGTTGAGTTTTATACTGTTCAAACTTTATCTTGATAAAAGTTAACTTTTTGTGCATATAAAAAGAAAAATTTATATTTTCACTTGTCAAAAATGAAATAGGATGTACAACCAGTTTAGATAGCTAGCATTGCGATTTGCAATAACGTTTTTTGAGTGAAAAGAACAGACTTTTCGAAGATTTTCCAGAAATAAAAACGTTTTTTGCACTTTATTTCTAAAATTTGTCAAATAAAGCCGAATGAGCGCTTAAGAACACTTACCTCACTACTCACATTGATAATCTTCCTGCTCCGAATGCCATATAATCAAGTTTTCTTTCCGGCTGGCGATTTTTCCCGTAATTGTCATAAATACCAACTAAAATAATTCAAAATTGGGATGAGACTGCTCCAATATTGATAGGGAAGATGCCCAATCCTCCTCAAATGTATGTCTTTGCCTCTTTCTCATATATTCATACCAAAAATCTACTTTCTGTGCAAATTTGAGCCAAAATCGTGCAATTTTCGAACATCTGTAAAATCAAAAAATATGCATTTTGAACACTCTGATGTACTGCTAACTTACCTAGAGATGACAGAAAATTCGAAATACCATTCGAAAAGATGGTTTTTTCGACATTTTTCGGTCTCGGAAAATCCTGGAAATTGAAAAATTGCGGTTTTTATCACAAAAAACTCATAAAACAAAACAAATCACGTGAAAGGTGAACACTCTACCCCCAATTCATCTATCTAAATCAAAAAACTATTAAAAAGTTTCGAAAACAACTTGAAAACACAAAAAAAAACGAAAATTTCCGTTTTTTCAAAAACAAAAAAAAATCGGGGCAGCAGAAAAAAGAAGTGCGATGGGGCGCGTTTCCTTCGCTGGCGAACGGACAGTATTTTTTTATTGATGTTCGTTTTTCTAATTTCATTTTTGATCTACCAATTATCGAGCGCGAGAATTTTTTTGGTTTTGTTTTGAAAAAAATTCATTTTTTCATAAATTTCCATTTTCCATGGTTTTTCTTTGTTTTCATTTTTCCAAAGATAAATTGAAGCTCCACAACCTTCAATATTGCATTGAAAATTCTTGGAATCAATTTTGGCTCAAATCAAACCACCAATAAACCTTTCATGACCTGTCTCTCTCATTTTTCTGCACTCAAAATTGACCAAACCTCATTGTGTGTCCTCACTCCTTTCCCTAAAAGTGTTCACGTGCATCTCCCATGCATCCAAACAACTGTCTTCTTTTCGTGTCTACGTCTCGAGATCTCTCGTGGTTTTGCAAACAAAACACCCTCCCCCCTATCTTTGTCGCGTACAAAAGGAGGCCTGATGATCTTTAGATTTCACTATTCTCTTTTACTCGTTCCTTGTCTTTTACTTGATTCAATTTGATTAATTTCAATATTTTTCTTAATTTGAATATATTTTTCAGAAAAATGTTCGAGCGTGTTTTGGGATTCTTCATCGTCGTCATGTATTTGTTCGACACTGTTTTTGCGTCGAGCGAACAACACAACAAAGGAAAAGGTAACAAAACGTTCTCAATAATTTGCATCAACTTATGTACAATTATTTTTCAGACAACTTCTACTTGAAAAAGAAGATTGCCAACAATGATCGTGGAGTCAGAATGGAACAATTCGCCGTCCCATCATAATTTATTCTCTCGGCGAACATCGACAATATTCTGATCTCTCTTCATCGTTTTTTATCAACCAAACCGACATGCTCTGTGAGCAAACTACGTGTATTTTAAACTAATTACATACAAATAAATATTATTGAATGAAACTTGTTTTTTTTTCAATTTGACGAGATCTCGTTGTGTGGTTCTGAAGAGAACAGAGTCTGAAATTCTAATTGTGGACGTTAATTTCTTTGGAAAAAATTTGGTGTTGGAGTTTCTGCACATCTGTACCGTCGTACTAAAAATTATTTCCATTTTAACTCTGGAAAAATTTTCATAACTGAATCCAATAAAAATAACTATATTTTATAATAATTCAAATTTTGTTGATGAGAACATACATAAAATAGGTCACCCGAGCTATTGTTTTCAGTTAGGATTCCTTTTTGAAAAATTTCCAAAGTTAAACCCCTTTCCTCAAATTTTTGTGCGATTTTTGGATAATTCTGGGCATTCAGGTAAAATTTCACCAGAAAATTGCATTTTGCATTTTAAAATGAATCAGAATGAACGTATGGAACTAAGAAAAATTTATATCCGGAAAGTTTGTAACAATTAAAATATTGTTTATGATTTAAGGGTATCAAATACTTATAATTTTAGACTAGGAACTTTTAGCTCCCATACGTCTTTTTTTTTATTAGAAAGATTGTTTTTATTTTTAGCAAATCAATGGTAATTCATTGTGTAAGAAATAGTCAAGAGTTTCTGTATGGTTTTTGAAGAAGTTCTCAATTGATCCATACTTCTCTGTGAATATTTCACAATTATGGACGTAATGCTTTCATTTTTAAAAATTTAGTATTCCCATCTTTAAAAATTTAGTATTCCTAATATATTTTTATATAGTAGCGTGTTTTGTTCAACAATATTTTCTTTTTGATTTCTTTGCAAATATTTGCACCAAATCAACAAACATGAAATGTTGTTTTGTTTCTTTGAATATAGCCCAACTTCTCAATAATGTTTTGATGATTACGAAGATCAGTAGCGAAACATACGTATTTTTTGTCTGTCGTCGACTATAGAACAATTGAAACTTGGTTGTTATTTTTTTTCACATGATTGATTATGATTCAAGATAAGAAATTCGAATGAATAACATTTATTGCACAAAATAAAAACAAGTCTTTCACTTATTTTTGGCGGACCACGAAGACGTCACTGGAAAGAAAAATTGTTAACTAAATAAGAAACTAAATTTTGAATAAGTTACCGGTTGATTTGATCAGCTCCAGAAACAGTTTCATTAACTCCGAATTGTTTGACATTTGGTTCGTTCCAGTTTCCGAATCTTTTGAAATCATTGAATGAGTGAGTAGTTTCTCCAGTTACACCATTTCCATTATTTGCCCAATACCACAATCGAACATCTGAATCAAGTCCTGAATAATTGTTTGTAACAGATTTCCATTCTTCGGCATTTGTAAAGATTCCAACTTGGAAACCGAGTTGCTAAAAATTATGATGATGATATAGATTTCAAATTTTGTTGAACAAACCTTAGCTCTGTGAACAGATGAATCGATGAATTCAGCATTGGCAGTTGTGTTGTAGGAATACATTCCAGATTGAACACGCAAAAACAATCCACCGATTGGGATCGAATTGGATTTCAAATTATTGTAAACATCTTCAACTTGATCAGTTCCACTAACATTGCTGAATTGATTTGGTGTCATATAAAGTTCAACACGAAGACGATAAACAAGAGCATTTCTGATGGTATCAATCATGTTTTGATCGAATGAAGATGTATTATAATTGAAGGATCGGATATAGATTGTTGAATATCTATCGAGACGAACATTGATCAAGGTTCCATTACTCAATGGTTCATTGATATCAATTGCATATCCATCGATTGTTGAATCTTGAAGAATTGGCAAAGCTGAAACAGCCGAGACAAACAAGAAGAAACTGATGACTGAGAACATTTTGTCAGTATGAATTTGCATTCTTCGGGGCTACCTATTTATACAATTCACGATGTTTATCAAACTTAGGGAAATATCATCAAAATGATCTCATTCGAAATGCAAAATTATAACGAATAATGGTAACATGTTGAACCCTAACATCAGTGATCAACTATTTCCTAGATAACTTCCAAGAATTCACGTATGACGATCTTTGTATGACAAGCTTTCTGATAAGAAAGTAAATTGTAGCTCTTATCAGCTATTTTTAGCGATGTAACATTTTGTTCTAGGAAGTAAACTCTTGTTGTAGCAGATAATAATACGTATTTTTTGGTTTTATAATGAGTTCTTTGAATAGACTTATACGTTACCATGAAATATCTGAATCACAGTTGGATTTGTTCAGTAGATCTGGAAGTTTTCCTATAAAAAATTGGAAATCGTACAGCGTGACATTCTCTAATCATCATTTTCGCAAAATGCTTCTTGGTGTTCAAAAAATAGGTCTTTGCTCGAAAGTGAGATCATTTTGATGATATTCGTTAAACATGATAACGTTTGTATACGGTATAAATAGGTAGCCCCGAAGAATGCAAATTCATACTGACAAAATGTTCTCAGTCATCAGTTTCTTCTTGTTTGTCTCGGCTGTTTCAGCTTTGCCAATTCTTCAAGATTCAACAATCGATGGATATGCAATTGATATCAATGAACCATTGAGTAATGGAACCTTGATCAATGTTCGCCTCGATAGATATTCAACAATCTATATCCGATCCTTCAATTATAATACATCTTCATTCGATCAAAACATGATTGATACCATCAGAAATGCTCTTGTTTATCGTCTTCGTGTTGAACTTTATATGACACCAAATCAATTCAGCAATGTTAGTGGAACTGATCAAGTTGAAGATGTTTACAATAATTTGAAATCCAATTCGATCCCAATCGGTGGATTGTTTTTGCGTGTTCAATCTGGAATGTATTCCTACAACACAACTGCCAATGCTGAATTCATCGATTCATCTGTTCACAGAGCTAAGGTTTGTTCAACAAAATTTGAAATCTATATCATCATCATAATTTTTAGCAACTCGGTTTCCAAGTTGGAATCTTTACAAATGCCGAAGAATGGAAATCTGTTACAAACAATTATTCAGGACTTGATTCAGATGTTCGATTGTGGTATTGGGCAAATAATGGAAATGGAGTAACTGGAGAAACTACTCACTCATTCAATGATTTCAAAAGATTCGGAAACTGGAACGAACCAAATGTCAAACAATTCGGAGTTAATGAAACTGTTTCTGGAGCTGATCAAATCAACCGGTAACTTTTTCATAATTGTTTACTTATTTTTGTTGACAAATTTTTTTTCAGTGACGTCTTCGTGGTCCGCCAAAAATAATTGAATTCTGTGTTAAACATTTCAATAAATCATTATCATTCATCCATTCTAATAAGTCCAGATGAAATTATCTTTATAGAGAAAAATAAATCAAAAAAATAAGACAGTTTCACTTTCTCTTTTTTCGGAGAAGAAGTCACACAACAAAATGTCCAGAAAGAAGCATAAAAAGTAATTAAACTTTTTACAAAATACTGGCTAAGAAATCATATAAAAGAAAATGGAGAAGTTCATTGAAGTAGGTTAGGATGGATTCCGAAACACGTGTGAAAGCATACAAATTTATTGCCTACTCGGCAGTTACACTTGCTGTAACAGCTGTTTTCGGAGTAAGTCATATTGTTTTTCTGTATATTAATTTTTATTATTGTTGTTTTTGAGATATGCATCACCCTTCCAATGTTGCATAACTATGTTGAAGGAATGAAAAGACAAGTTGATAGAGAATTGATGTTCTGTAAACATACTACCAAGGATTTATTCGATGAGATGGCTAATGTCAAGGTTTGTATATTAATTATTACACTTTCTTTTTCCTTTATTTTCTAGGATGAAAACTGGATAAGATAAGAAAATAATGTAAGCGTTTTCAGACGTCGGCGCGTAACCATACTCGATTTGGAAGACAATCCGGATATAGCGATGATGAATTCGTGATTGACAGTAGCATTCAAGTCGGCGGTGGAACTTGTGACGGTTGTTGTTTGCCAGGATCTCAAGGACCTCCAGGTCCAGCCGGTAGACCAGGTCGTCCAGGAAGACCAGGAGCTTGTGGACAACCAGGAGCACCAGGAAAACCAGTTGGAGAGCCATGCAATCCACAAACCCCACCACCTTGCAAGCCATGTCCACAAGGAGCTCCAGGAAAACCAGGAAATGACGGAGCTCCAGGAGCACCTGGTCAACCAGGAAAGCCAGGAGTTGGAGGAGGTTCGGGATCTCCAGGACCAGCTGGACAAAAAGGACAACCAGGAGCCCCAGGATTGCCAGGAAATGACGGACAACCTGGACAACCAGGACAACCAGGAGATTCATCTAACTCTCCAGGACAACCTGGACCAGCTGGACCACGTGGACCACGTGGCCCACCCGGACAACCAGGAAGCCCAGGACAACCGGGAAGCGATGGACAACCTGGAAATCCAGGACGACCAGGAAATGATGGATTACCAGGAGGTGATGGGCAACCAGGTGCACCAGGACAACCAGGACAACCTGGAGGAGCTGGAGAAAAAGGAATCTGTCCAAAATATTGTGCTGTCGATGGTGGAGTCTTCTTCGAAGATGGAACTCGCAGACGTTAAATGTTTTGAATATAGAATCAATAAATTTTCTTACCAGATTTTTTTTTCTTTTTTCGGGAAATGTTATTTGGCTGTGTGAAAAATAGAGTTAGGGAAATGTGAATTCTAACAATCAATTCGCATTTCAAAAACAAAAACTGTAACCGCTTGAGTTAGAAAATCTCACTCAAACAAAAGTGAATCCCAAAATCTGAAATGATCCATCTCTGAAGCTGGCAGGTGATAACACAAAACTTATTACCCATATTCGTATTTTGCGTAACGTAACATCAAACCTGTTCAGCCGGTCAGATAGAATTTCCAATTATATGTTATACAATAAATAAATATATTTTTATGTACAAACATCATAATACAAACAAGATAAAACAAAGAAAAAACCAACAAATCTTTCACCTAGTTTTTGCTATGCTTGAATTTTCTGATCTTTTGTCGTCGTCTCTCTTCTTCCTCATCTTCTTCTTCTTTCTCATCATCTTCCTCTTCCGAATATTCTTCATCGTCTTCATCATCTTGATATCCACCTCTAGCATAACCATTTCCCCCGCCACATCCACAACTTGAAGGGGCTGGGGCGCAAGACATACAACTTTTTGGTGGGCATTGACATGGGGGAGGTGGTGGGGGTGGACCTGGAAGTGGGGGAGGTTGGAAGGCTGGAGCTGGAATACGACGAGGAGCACAACCACCGCAAAGACTCAATGTTGGACCGCTGGAAAAAATATTCTTGAGATAAAGTTTGAGGGCTCTGAATGATTGTGTTCGGGACCAGATTTATATAATCTACCTACAAACAATGTAAGACCAACAAGGGAATCTAAATCTTCTGGAAGAAAAAAACTAGATTCATACATTTTTGGAACTTTTATTGTACTAAAAGAGTTTCACATCTGATTCTTCCTTGAAGTGTACTTTGGACCGAAAGGCATAATTCCACTGATTCAAATAAATTAGAAAAATGCTTTGTCTCCCTCTTCACAAAAAACCAATAACTCACCCACACCCGCATCCTCCACCGCCACTCAAAAACAATGCGCCAACGGTCGCCAAAAAAGTCGAAATTATCAACAAGCTTCTCATGATAATAACAATAATACTTAATTTATCTTCTCTCTCTTTCAAATGCCACTTTTTTTCCGTCGAATTCACAAAAATTTCTATCTTATCATATCACATATCAATGCCAAAAGACGAGTGAAACCAGACTTAGCCCATATCATTGGAGAAGCAAAAAAAAAACGATGTCGCGCAAACGGAAAAGCTGAAAAAATGTACTACATGGCGAAAAAAAGTGCTGAAAGAAGATCGAAGACGGGTTCTTTTCCAGATAACATTGTAGGAAAAAAACGGTTGGGGCGGTCATGGAAAACGGTATAAAACTGAGACACACAATCATTTCAAACCATCAAGCTTTCATTTCTTCTTTTCTTTTCATTATTTCACCTTTTCTTTTACTCAAAAAACCTTGTGTTTTTCAGTAAGACCTTCAAAAAATGCAAAAGCTTATTGTCGCATTTGCCCTTGTTTCGGCTTCATCAGCATTCTTGCTCGGTGGTTTGGGAGGAGGAGGCGGCGGTGGCTGCGGATGTGCTCCACCCCCACCCCCACCATCTCCATGTGGATGTGGAGGCGGAGGCGGTTTGGCACTTCCACCACTTTCACTTCCAAGCTTCCAATTGCCAAACCTTGGAGGAGGCGGAGGTTGCTGCCCACCACCCCCACCCCCACCAGCCCCAATTATTGCTCCACCTCCAGTCGCAGCCGGAGGATACGCTGTTGCTCCACCACCTCCACCTCCACCACCACCAGTTGCCGTCGGAGGATACGCCGCCCCACCACCTCCACCACCTCCACCAGCTCCAATTGGAGGAGGATACGCTCCACCCCCAGTCGCCGTTGGCCCACCACCAGTTGCCACCGGAGGATATGCCCCACCTCCACCTCCACCAGCTGTTGGTCTCGGAAACTCTTACGTCGGAAAGTAAATTCTGCATTCTACTTCACTTATATCTTAATTTTCTCTATTTGTATATTTTGGGATTTCGAAAATAAATTTATTTCTGTTTTCTAAAAAATTATGCATTGATTCATTTATTATCTTCTGATTTATCAGATGTTTCAACTTTATTCGATGTTCTTCCTCCACTTCCAATAATTGATTCTATCAGAATTTTCTCCAATCTGGAAAAAAATATAAGATCAAAAGTCCTCTCATAAAATACTCACTTTAATGAAGGTAATTCGAAAAATGAACTCCACCAAAAAGCAAAAAAATATGCGAATACGGTAATAGGTACAGTATAATACAGCCACTGCAAAATTTGAATTTAAAACTTCAAAACCCCCACCGAATTCCTGTGATCCACTTACAATTTGTAAATTCGAAAAATAATGCCACGCTCTATCATCCCAACTAAAATACAACGCCATCGTCATAATATGAACAATATATGCACAATAAGAAAGTCGTCCTAGCGGTTGCCAAATTGGATGACACATAAAATTGGAGATTGGTGAACCCCAACCATAATGATTTGCAACAATAACCCAAGACACTGCGATCGCCCAAGAAATTCGGGCAAAATTATAATATGTTGCTCGAGTAAATGTGCTCCATTTCAAACCTGCGTCATAATCATAATCTCCGAAAATACAAACAACTGCAGTGACGAATGCGAAAAACCATGCAATCATACTTAGACTCCAATTTAAGTGTATTTTTCGTTTTCCATAAGTTCCGAGAATATATCCAACCAAAATTCCGATAAAATATGGAGGACATCTAACCCATGGTTTCTCATAAGCAATTCCATAAAATGCTATCGGGTCTCTATAAACAAAAACGTGCTCAATATAAATAACGAAAATTTTAAACCCACCCTTGTCCTGTGAAATCAGCCGGAAGATTATATTCATAAAATAAAGAATAAGTTGTAATAATCGAAGCTAAGACCAAACTTGAAATAACTGCAACACCTGCCGAAAATGAATAATATAAAGCAATAATTGGAATTGGAGCAATCAAATAAAGTTGAGTATCAACTGCCAAATACCAAGTTACACTATAACAAGTGTTATCAGTTGAGCCAAAATTATTTATGTAAAGCAAACTCCGCCACCATTTTTCTTGACAAGCTTCTGTTGCATCGCGCATTCCATCTGAAACTTTTGTGTACTAAAAATGTAGCATAATTTGAATGACTCACTCATTTGTGTTGCACTTATTGGTCCTTGAATATAATTTCCATAAACTGTGAAAAAACCGATGAAAATCATGTAAGGAGGAGTTAGGCGAAGATATCGGTGAACATAGAAAAGTATCCAAGTCATTGGAGATTTCATAATTTGTGATTTCGGACGAGTTTTGAAAAACATATAAGCCACAACAATTCCAGATATCAAAAAGAATGTATCGACAGAAAGAACTGCATTCAGAATTAGATGATTCCAGAATTCTTTCATTATTTTTGCAATTGATAAAAGTGTATCAGTTGGAGTCAAATTTGTGAATGTATGACCAGTCACAACCCATAACATTGATAAAAATCGAATACAATCTAAAGATTTGATATATCCATCTTTTTGTTCTTTCACTGATAAAATAATTGAAGCATTTGTCCATAATGAAAAAGCCAAAAGCATTCTCATCCAAAGACTTTTTTCAGAAAACGGAAGTTTTTCTTTGAAATAATCAAAAATCGTTGAAACTATGACAATTGCGATAACCAATATCATAAAAGTTGTAAAAATCCAAAAAGCTGCATTTTTTTTAACATCATAATGAACACATCCTGCTTTGCACGCAGTGAATGGTAAATTTGTGAAATTGTTGAACATTTGAGTCAAATCATTTTCCGAACATGATTTTGGCATACAAACTGCTGAACGGATAAATGTCAAACCAGGAACAACATTCACAATTCCACAGTGCCGATTTTTCTTTGGATATAATGCAAGATAACAATAATTTGTATCATACTCAATTCCACTAATACTCTGACATTCAACATAAGATCCTTCAAAAAGTAGAGGAATTTCTAGAATTCCACTAGAAGGAACACGTCCAAATGCATCCAATTCTGAAGTTAGAAAATAATGTATTTTTTGAGAATAAAAAACTACTTACGCTTAGCTGAAAATAAATTATTCTTTAAAAGTTGTAATTCAACAAAAGTACAATTTCTCGTGATAATGCATTCTTCAGAAATCTGCTTAAAAATTGCCAAAGATTTAAGCCAAGTTTGCGTATCTCTCGCACATTGTGAACTTATTGAAGAATATTGAATCTCATTTTCAGAAATCACATCTTGCCAAGATGTTTGAAAAGATTCAGAAAAAGAAATTGAATTAGAAACCACAGGTGTTATGAATAGAAATAACAGCTGGAAAAAGTGCATAATAAAAATGATGAGTAGCTTATCATATTTTATCAAAATGATGCTCTTCTTATAGTGATACATAAATAAATCATAACAGTTTATCAAACCGTGATTTGTGTGAGAACGGTTTGTTGAAAATCAGATTCTGATTAGGTGTGAATCATTTTCAGATCAATTCGGAAGTGAATTAACAACATTATAAGAAAGGTTCACATTCAGATGAGTTACCAACATTTATATTCATTCACAAAATTGCCGATTTTTGCTCACTTGTTAGGAAGTTCTGAGAATTTGAAAAGTTTCCAAATTTCCAAGTACTTTGTGCACAATAATTAAGTTTTCAATTATTTTCCGATAAATTGGTTATTTGCGCAATACGGGAAGTGAAAAAAGGTGTTGATGTTTACTTGGAGTGTTTTGATCAAACTTGAAGTCTGCAGTTAGCTGAACTTCTTTTGTTTTTCATATTTAGCTGATCCCGACTTCTTCAAAAAAAAAAAAATGGAAGATTCAATTCATGGTCTTCAAGAATATCTCGATTTTCATTATGTTTTCACATTCTCAACAATTCTCGCAATGCTTCCACTCATTTATATTCCACCAACAATTTGTGTTGTGATTCATATTTATCGAACACATCATAAAAATCGAAATCGACCTGGAAATATGGATGGCAACCTTTTTCTCTTGATTATGTTGTTTTTCAGCTCTGTGAGTCTCATTATTTCAGAGAATTCTCTGTTGTCAAATCCGTTTTATTCCAGAACTTTGGATTTTTCTTGAGTGATTATCTTCGACTCGCACTTCCAGCTACTGGAATTTTCACATCGTGGTGTGCAAGTGTTCAACCGAATCATTATTTTAAAGTGATATTTTTGCTTACATTTTATTTCAATTATTGTGTGATGATGGCACTTTTTGAACTTTGTTTTGTTCGATTAATCATACTATTGTTCCCAAAAGATAATGAGTTGGTGAGTTTGAATCGGGCCGTAATTTGGAAGCATCTAATAAAATCCCCTCATCGATGCATCCAATTTGAAAATCTATTCCAAGCCTGATGAAATGATCAAATTTCAGTTAATAAAAATAATCATGCGAATTGGTTTACTCTTATTTTTCTTTGTCCCATTTGGCTGCACATTTTTCATGATCCCATCATTGGGTTACTGTAGACAAATGGGTGAACCGTTGCGTTTTGGCGCAATCTATATTTATTATAAAGGCACTTGGTTCAGCCTTCGTAATACACCATTTCATTTGGTGATGTCTGTTATAATGTGTAGTTTCACATGTTCAGCAACTTGTATTACAATTTGGAAACTTAGAAGTTCAATGTTTGTGAATACGTAAGTCGCTAGGTTTTTTCAATAGAAAAACAAATGAGAAACGGAGTGTTTCAGTTCAGAACGTACAAAAAAAATGGCAGATCGAGCAGAATCTTCGTTGAGTTTAACATTATTGGCAACAATGATACCTTTCATTAACAATACAATTTTAACAGTAAGCAAATCTGAATATGATTGAATTAATTTCATGTGTTTTCCAGTATGTTTACCTGACTTCTCCGAGCAATGTGTATTATTTAATGATTCTTCGACCATTTGGAAATGATGCACAAGCAGTTATAATTCCCTGGCTCCTTTATTTCACTCATCCAATGTTCAAACCAACCCGCAAAATACTGGCGGCTACAAATTCCAGTTTTCCCGTAATCGTTTCCACGAATGCGCAAAAATCCATTACTACCTGATTTTTTGCACTTTTTGTTAATGGACTTCTTGACGCATGTTATTATTCTAATACTATAAATAAAGGTACTTTTAGAAATAGTTATTTGTCAGCGTTACTTTTCTGATTTTGTTTTTGTTTTTTTTTCTAGTTTTCAGCAACAAAGCAGGTCTGGTTGATTGTGAGATGTTCCAGATGGTTTTACCATCCATGTTTGTCGAGTCAAATGAGGTTAGCATTCAAATGACGTTATTAAACCCGAAACTAATTTTTGATTTATATTTGCAACCAAAATAAAATCTGTTCACCTTTTTTTAAGAATTCGATAGATTCTAAAATCTGTATTTCCGAAGATAAATTTCACAACTGTAATTATTCGAATAATTTATAGCTTTAAAATTTTCAAGAATTCGAAATTTTCTTCGGAAGATCTTTCAGTTTCTGAAATTTCTTTTTTTTTCTGCACAGATCAAAACTACAAAATCCCCCTTTTTTTCTCCAAAAAGTTCACCTTAAATGAAATTATGTCCCAAAATCTTGACATGTGACTTTCTTCCGCGGAAAAAGAAAAATGACTCCTGATTCTGATTTTACGGAAGAACAAGAACAAGATCAACATCAAGATCAAATTGGTTTATATTTTGGTCTCGAAAATCGAGTTATACCAATTTCGAATAAATCTCTTTGTTTTTATGTGTCAGCAAAAATCATCAGGAAGTCTTCAGAATTTATTTTAAATTTCAGATTTTTTGAAGTTGTAAAAATTTTACTTGTTGAAAAATTTCTGCAACTTTTGGATCTAATTGGATAAAAAAGTTCCAAACTAAACTTCCAAATCCCATTATCCAACATAAGTAGAATATAGTTTCTCGGAAACGTGACTACAACCTTCTCCATCCATAGTTCAGTCACAGAAACATGTTATTTTTTGATAAATTGATTTCGGCAATTTTTTGCGTAAGGCGGAAAAAAATGAAAAAAAACACATATCCTAACTCATTTTATTGGATTTACACAATCTATGTGCTACCTGCGAAAACATACATTTTCGAACTAGTAGTTTTTTTTATTTTTAGTTTTTTTTTTCAGTTGCAGAAAAAAATCACGATTTTTTTCAAATACGAAATATGTTTCCAAAAAAAAAACGGTTCCGCGGGCCGTTCTGTACAAAAATTTGAAAAATATCGTACACCTAAATTGTGATTCGACAACTTTTTTTTTGAAAATACGGACCCATTCTATAAAAACAAAAATCAATTTAGATAGGGATTAAAATTCATTTTGGAAACCTTTCACCAATTTTTTTACAGATGTCAATACTAAGTGGAGCTGTATATGGAAATAAAACCTATCGAGATTATGAATATACTTATATAACTTGGCCTGTTTTAATTGCATTAATCCCATTATTTTATATGATTCCAACAGCTTTTATAATAGGTCGAATATTCGGTGTTTTATTAAAATCAGTTTTTAGTTCGAAAAAGTTACCAATTAACAATCATATATTTTTAGTCTTATCATTATCGCAATTTCTTGTAAGTTCCCATATTATCTTCATTTTGAAATCTTCCATCAACTCACTAATTCCAGAGTTTTGCATATTTTCTAGCTGATTATATGATGCTCCGACTTCCCGCAACTCGCCTTTTCACATCTTGGTGTTCTACAATCGAACCAAATCAATATCTCAAACTCATATTCTTTTTCACATTTTATTTCAATTATGCCGCAATGATATTGCCTTTTTTGTTATGCCTTTTAAGATTGATACTTTTATTATTTCCCAATACGCACGTACAGGTATTTATTCAAATAATCTAATTTTTCAATTACGCTTCTATTTTTTGTAGATCAATGGGATCATTCTACGAATTACAATTCCACTTATTCTAATTTATCCAATTTGTTTCACATTTTTCCTAATTCCAGCAGTTGGTTACTGTAGACAATTAGGTTCGCCTTATCCATTCGGAAGTGTTTCAATATATTATGCTCAATCTTACGGTACATTCCGCAATTCGTTTTTTCATTTGGCGAACACAGTTTTCTGGATGGCTGCATGTTTATTGGTCAATCTTGCATTATTTGTGAAATTGAGAAGTGCTATAGCTTCTCAAGAACAAGGACAACCAAAAAGTTCGAGATCTCGAAGAGCCGAATTATCACTTTCTATTACAATTGTTTCAATGATTATGCCATATTTCACCTATTGTATTTTCACGGTAACTAACTAAATTTTAAATTTGAGAATATTTATTTTTATTTTCATAGGTTGTCTACCTAACAGTCACTGATTACACATATTATATGATGATAATTCGACCATTCGGAAATGATTGTGAAACTGTAATTGTTCCTTGGATATTTTACCTCACTCATCCAGTTTTTGCGAATCGGAAAGATTCAACAACAATGGTGACTATGGTTAATTCATCGGTTAAGAAATCAGAGGCTAAATCATTTGTTGTGAATAAAGTTTGAACTATAGAAAGAATCAAAGAATAACTTCGAAGTTTCAAAATGTTTGCTACAGAATTACTTCATTTGAAAAACTTTCAAAAGCAAAACTTCTTCGAGAAATCTAACAAACTTCTTCATTCAACAATTTTCTCAAAGAAATGCACCAATAAAATCAGTCAATTTAGTCGAAGATCCAAGTCCACATCTCGAACAAACACATGTTGGTCGAGTTTGTCTTTTTTCTCGAACACTTCGTTTTCCAATTTCCCGATTTTCACAATGACCAGTTCCACAATTCTGAACACTGCAACTTGTAATACACAAACCTTGCGCAATTTTTCCCATTCCATAATCATTCATTCTGGCACAAGTTGACATATCCGACGAGACTCTAGTTGACAAGATGAATAAACAAACTACAAACAAGTTCCACATTTTTGTTGATGATTTGATCCGAGCAACCTTTATATATCCTGATTTGGTAGGTCAGCTTTATTTGTTCATTTTTTCATTATTAGTACAGCTTTTCAATGAATTCATTAAAAAAAAGATCAATTATAATTTTCGAAAAAAAACCGAAAATAATTTATGAGATCATATTTACATGGAACTTGGTTCAATTAAAAAATGGGTTAATAGGTAAAGCTGGAAAAAATATGCTGTTAAAGTGAAAAAAAAACAATGAAAAATAAATACATTGCAATACCAGATAAAAAGTACCCTATCTTTCGAAAAAACTCCATAAATCTATCCATTTTTCATATAAAAATTTGAGTAGAGATCGGGCGGAAATCCGGGAAATGGTCCAGCAGCTGGATTTGGCGGAAATTGATGGGGTGGAACTCCAGCGGCTGCGACTGCTCCTGTAGGATTCGCATTTGATCCTTGAGCAGCGACGGCTCCATTTTGATAAGCTGGCCATGCTTGATTTGCTGTCGCTGCTGTAGTTGTTGGCATTCTTCCAGGTTGAGTATAATATTGTGGAAACATTTGACCTGGCCAATATTGATAATTGAAAGCGTCAAATGGTGGATACGGATAATTTGAATAACCGGGAGGATAACCATGAAATTGCATATTCATATGTTGCTGCATTTGCTGCATATGTTGTTGCTGCTGTAATTGTTGCTGATGTTGAGCTTGTTGTTGAGCCTGTTGTTGAGCCTGTCTTTGCTTTCTACTACTCGATGATTCTCTTCCTCCGCTATTTCTATGTTGCTGAATTTGTTGAACCTGTTGCTGTTGATGTTGCGTAACAACTGGCTGTGAAACAGGTTGCTGCACATTTTGAGGACTTCCAAATTGTGCCATCGATGTTGATGGACCATTTTGCATCATATCATTTTGTTGAACATACTGTTGTTGTTGTTGTTGTGGAACCTGTTGAACTTGCGAAGGTTGAGATGGTCCAGGCATTTCCATCGAAGAATTATGAACCGAATGAACTGATGAGACTGAAGAGGGCATTCCTTGCATTGATGGACTCATGAATGTTTGTTGATTTTGTTGAGATTGTTGTTCGGGTGTACTTTGATTGTACATTGGATTGCACGATGGAACCCCGCCACTTCCAGGCGTTGCTTGTTGCATCGATCTGAAAAATGAGAAAACTTAGAAAAAATATTTGGCATACATAAAATAGGTCCCCTGCGTCAGTTTTCAAAGTTAGAGATCCTTCTTGAAAATTTTCCAAAGGTATACACCTTCCTCACATTTTTGAGCGAATTTTGGACAAATCTGGGAATTTTGGTAAATTATCAGCAGAAAATTGGCTAAGTTAGGCACCCTTCCCTTCAGATTTTTGAAAAAAGTTAAGCCCCTCACCCCGATTCTGGGGACCCATTTTATGTATGATATTTGGTGAACCAGGCAGGGACCAAATTATTATTTTTTAAAAATTCAGTTTCTTATATTTTCCCCTGAATCTCATTATATTTAAAAAAAAACTGTTTAGAAAAGATAATTTTTTGAAAAATTTTAAAAAATTGGTCGGAATTAATTTGGTACTGCCAAAATCTAAACGAAAAATACCAATTTTGAAGGTCAGAACTTGGAAATTAATTTGTCAAAGTTCAGAAGAAGCTCTAAGTTATCTAGATTTATATTTCTAAAAACCATCCCACTACTTACCCAGGTCCTTGAGAATATGGATGTTGCGAAGTTGGTGTCATCATGTTGTTCGACATCGGTGGTTGCATCATCATTTGATTCGAACCAGGTGCTCCAACAGATCCTAAAAAATAAAATATTCAATTTTTAAAATGAAAAAAAAAACAAAATTAACGTGAAAGGTTAGTCACGTGAAAATTATTTCGAAAAAAAAAATTAAACTAACCAATTCCAACTTGTGCATTTGCACTATGTTGTTGATACAATTTTTCGTCCTCATCAATCTCAATTCCAGCCGCAACCGGAGCCATTGGTGGTCGATCCATCGCCTCCAACATCTTCTCTTTTTCACTCAACTCATCTTGCTCGGTTTTTCCGAAATTTGGTGATAATTGTGGTGGAGCTTCGTCTTCTGTTGAATATCCGTCGGGCTCTTGAATCGAATGTGAAACATCGAGAGAAAGTGAATTTCTTTGTTGATTTTCCGGAACAATATTCAACATTGGTGGATTATCATCATCTCCAATTGGAAGTGGCGCAGCTGGACAAAGATCGAGTGCTGGTGGACCATCGTTTTCTTCAGGCGCACCAAATCGAGATGTCTGATCATCATCATCTGGCTCGAAGCCCATATTAATCATATCATCTCCAATTGGTTGATCTCCAATTGGTCTTGGTGTTTCAGCTCGACTACTTATTGCTGAATTATCAGTTGTTGTTGAAAGTGGTGTCATTCGATCAAATCTAGTGTCAATTTGACAATCTCGTTTTTTCTCTTCATCACTTTCTCCTCCACTATTATCACTATCATCTGTAGTTGTTGTTGTTGTACTTGGATGAACAATAAATGTCGAATCTTTCTCATCTTCTTCATAATTTCCTTGATGAGAAGGTCCAGTATCATTCACAGTTACAGCCGCACCAGCAACTTCTTCAGCTTCTTGCTCATTTTCAGTTTTCTCTAGCTTTTCTCCGATATTTGTTTCAGATGCTCCTTCAATTATCGGATCATTTTTAATTTTTGTTGATTCACAAGCTGATTGTTTTGCACAATTGTTTGGAAAAACTTTGCCAGGATTATGGATTGGTTTTTGATTCTGAGTTCTATTTCCACCTTTTTGAGGTGGAACATGTTTTTTGCGCTGATTTTTTTGAGGTCTTGATGTTTTTCCTTTTTGTGGTTTTCCAGTTGTATAAACAGCATCCTCATCAGAAGATTCGACGGAACTAGTGCTCGAAGAGTTACTTTTATCACTCGAATCTTCAAATATCATTTTTCCTCCTCGCTGATTTTTCTTTGATCTCGAATCTCCATTGATATTTCCACTGTTACCATTCAACGTATTTCGTCGTTTTTCTTCTCCTTTTTTCGATGATGTTCCTGTATCTTTTCTTCCTCTTTTTGGTGTATCATCTTCCGGAGAATCATCGCGTTTACGTGTTTTCCTGTTGATCGATTCTACAAAAAATTAACTTTGAATTGAAATAATTCTTGTTAAAAATATTGAATTACCTTTGCACCATGTTTTTCGGCGATTCCGAAACTTCTCATCCTCTTCGTCTGAACTTTCACTCTCACTATTCGTTGAATCTTCTGAATAATTATTTAATTTAGGAATTATTTAAGCTTTCTTCCAAAAACTTACCAAGAATCTCTCTCTTCTCCTCTTCAAATTTTTGTTTCAGATTTCTTCCAACAGGTGCTCGACGACTTGTCGAAACTCCCTGTAAAAACCAATCTTCATACATTTTCGATATATATATTTTCTTGGTCATGCGTAACCTCGCAACACACAAAACGAGAAACGGACAGAACTAAAAATTTAACAAAAAAAAAGAAAAATAAAAATTGAAAATGAAATACATATAATCATGCAACATTACAACTAACACTTTTAATCGTACTCCCAACAGCAGCTAACGAAACTCCACTTGGTGTGCTTGTTTTGGTCGTCGCTGATGTTGGTGTTTTCATTGGTGTGATTGGTGAACGAAGTGGTGATCGAAAATTATCTTTTGATGGGGAGAAATTTCGAGGCGTCCACTGCAAAAAATATAGATTTTATATTAACATTAGAAAACTGCAAAGGGCTGTAAAAAAATGCAAAAATCAAATGATCGTGTTTTTCTATAAATTTTGACACGATATTTTTGTTTATTCATATTAGATTTTCAAATTTTCAAAAGAAATATCTTACTTTTAAGCATTTTTCATCTAACCAAATCCGACTTTTATCCTTCTTCACTTTTTCCCAATGTGAATTCACTAATTCATAATCAATAAATAATCCAATATTGTCATCTTCAACTTTGAACCAGCCAAGAGTGTCGAAAACTTCAACAATATCGAATTTAGCAATTCCAGTTGCATCACAAATATCTGCAAATTTTTGAAATGAGAATAATAATAATATTTGCGTGACCCAAAGAATGATGTCATAATTTAAGTATTTTGAAAATTCGTCATTTCGCAAAAAAACGGATTTGGAAATACACATTCTTGAGGTTAGTGTGGGAATTTCGAAATATGTTTCATATTAATTTTGAAAATATTTTAACAATAAAAATTACCTTCAATTGAGAATTGCGAATCTTTGGCCAAATCCATCTTATAAATCCATTCAAAAAGAGCAGTTCGCCAATAACTCGCATATGAAATTCTGCCCAAATCGGACAGTGGTTTTTCTGGAGTTCCGGGCATTTTTTCAGTTCTCGATAGGAGAAAACTGAAATCGATTAGGAATCGACCGAAACCTTGCTTTTGATAACTTGGTAAAGTGACTATGCATGATAAGTTAAACTTTTGTTGACTATATTTTTCCTGAAAATATTTAAGTGTTTTTGGAAAAAATAAAACAAAATTGTTTACCTTGCTGAAATATCCGACAAAATGACATCCTTCGCTATCATTTTTTGTGACAATGTAGAATAAAAATGGTTCGACATCATAGAAAAGTGTTTTATGGTCGAGAAATGATTTCGAAAGAAGACACAAGTTTTGGCAATATGATTTGGCACAATTTCCATCGACTTCGAAAACACTCACATTGTCTTTACGATAGATTTCAGTACCCGGTGGATGATAAAGTTTACATTTTCTCAAATGATTGACCATCATATTTTCAGTCTTCACATATTTCAAACAAAAATCACACATATATAAAATAGGCACATGAATATATTCCATTGGAAATGGAGACGAATACCATGTATCGATTTGATATCGACCAATTCGAATAGCTCGAGGAAGACGTGGTTCTTTGTCAACTTTTTCTTGATATTGTCCAGAGGTTGATTCACCTAAATCGATTTCAGCAGCAACTTTTCGCCTAATTTTCTCGAACATTTCACGTTGTTCACTGCTGATCTGAAAATTATTGAGAATAAGTTTGGAAACAATCTCAAAAATATTAATGAATTACTTACTGTGATACTACCATCATCAACAATATTTTCCTTATCATCAATTCCTCCACTAATCAGAGTTCCATCCTTTCGACTTCCCAGCTTTTCACTCTTCTTTTTTCTAATTTTCTTTTTCTCCTTCAATTGTTGATAATATTCTCCATCACTTGAAATAGGCGATAATTCATTATTTTGACTTGTTGTTGGTTGTAATTGCATCATTTTTCGCTCAGCTTTTGGGGAGAATAATTGTTTCGGAGTTCGTGGACGTTTGACGCGTTGTTGAAAAGAGTCATCATCCTCATTTATCTCTTTTTCTGGACTGCTGAAAAGCGCAGCACTTGCGCTATTCTGCGTTCTTCGTCGGCCGACAACTGGTCCGATTCCTGCCGTATTTTTTCGTCGTTCTGGCATCACAACGACGGGCGAAACAGTCGAATCGGTTGTCGCGCCTCCTTCGGAATTATGATCTATAAAAAAAAGAATTTCGGCTTATTTTTGTTAGCAAAAAAAAGAGAGTGTTGTTTTCGTATGAAAAACAAAAGTGTGTCTGTGTGTGTGCATGAACGTTGTTTTTGTTAGCATCGACGAAAATAGTATTATTTATTCGGAAGAAGACAAGTCTAAAAATAATCTTCGAACTGCGGAAAAAGTTGGAGAAAAGAAAAATCAATTGGATGAAGCGCGAACACACGAACACCAACACAACACAACAACACGAAAAAAAAATCCGGGAACACACACAAAATACTTTTCGCGGGGGACGAGATTCCCACCGGTTTTCTAGGCCACCCACCTGTTGTTGCGGCCTTTTGTCGGACACCAGAAAGAGATAAAAATTCACCGCGTTTCACTGTTCTTCTTTTCTCTTTCATAGCACTAAAGTATGGTGATAACGAATCGGTCAGATTTTTTTGGATTTTCGAAGATTGCTGTGAATCTGTTGTTAAAATGAGTTATTTTTCTTGGAAATATGAAAAAGTAAATAACAAACATACCAGACGTTTCGGCGGACGCGTCCATTGTCAAATTGACATCGACTGATAAGGGTTGCTAAAAAAAATGAGAAGGTGAGAGAAAGAGAAAAATAGGTAAAATGAAGAAAGATGAACAAAACTTTGTTGCGTTGTTACAAAAAATTTGTCAAGTGAGGTTATTGTTTGTTTGTTTTTTTCGAAATAATATAACTTACTTGTGTTTTCTTGTTCATTGCTTCAATTTTCTTTCGAACTCGTATTTTATCATCTTCGTCACTGCTACTTCCAATTGTTCCACCATCATAAATTATGACAGGTTTACTACTTCGTCTTCCAGTTACCGGAGTATAATATCCAGTTAGACTGTCCTGAAATTCAGAAAATCATTTTTTTAATTAAATGGTCAAAAATTAGTCCTTTATCAGTTAAAGCCCTTGGAGATAATAATTATAAACTTGGAAATTTGCCAAATAAATAAATATTAATGAGTGATTGTTCTTCTTCCCTTGGAAATACAGTAATTTTCGAAAACGGTTTTTTGAAAAAAAAAAGTTCCGAATTGGACCCAAAAAATCATCGGTCCAATTTTTGAAGATTTTCCGATACAGGTGACTTATCACGTGAACTTATCTCATATTCATGCTTTTCTAGAAAAAAAAATTAAAATTCATTTTTGGAAAAAATGGAAGTAGTATTACTGTCAGTTTTTCCAGTAAATTACTTTAGAAGTTTGCTTCCACTTTTTTTCACCGAAAATGAATTTTTTTCCAAAATTTTCAGGCATTCATCAGCTTTTTATGTCACAAGATCAGTAATTGAAAAAATGCAGAATTTCTATAACGGTAGTAAAGTACACTCGTACTCTTTCAGTATAAAAATGTTGTGAGATGTTCAAGGTTTCTTCACAATTATATCTTGTATCACCTACCATCAGCTGACTGAGTTCATTATCCTTTCTTCTTTGACGATGAACAACATTTGAAATAGGAGCAGTTCCTGGTTGAAGTCCATATGCTTCATCATCGTGTGTATCTTCCAATTTGATGTTTATCATTCTACAAAAATTTGAAAAAAATTTGTTCCATATTTTATTGGATTCTTTCACTCACGGTCTTTCCGGATTCGGATTTAAATTTCGTACTCGTTTTTTTGGCATTTTCGAATTCAAAAACTGGAAAAAACGTATTGTGTTGCGGAAAAACTGTTTGGAAGAAGAAGAAGAAGAAGAAAAAACAAGGAGGGAAGGAACAATGAAAAATGTCATGTGATGAACTTATTATGAAATTCTTCGTTTTTCTTTGTTTTCTTCTATAATTTATTCAGTTTCTATGTACTGTTATTTGCATTGACTCTATTTAGAAAACCAAAAACAATTCAGTTTTGATCTAAATACCAAAACGAACAAGAGAAGAGATAAGCGTCGAACACATGGAACAACAATAGGTCAACAAGTTTCTCTTTTTTTTTATTTCTCGCCATAAGAAATATAATCGATATCGGCTGGGGGCACAAACACACTCATTCACTCACAACACACACACACAAATAAACTCACACATCTATATATCTATACACTCACGAAACAACACAACACAAAAAACCATCATCATCATCAAAATCATCACCGTCGGAAACGTCGATGTCTCTGTGCCTCTTTGAAGGTGAGTAAACACATACATACATATATATTTTTCATTTTTTCTTCTGTCGTTCTTTTTTGGCATACGTCCAAAATGGTCAAGGACACGAAAATTTATAAGCGAGAAGAGGGAAAAGAGAAGGTGATGGGGGGAAACATTGAAAAAGTATTGAGTGATGAAAAAAGAAGGAGAAGCTTAATTATAAGTTAATTGAAGTTTGTGTAAATAGGAAGAGGGCAGAAAAAATCGATGAATGGTCAGAAACATTTTTCAAACGCACACATAATTATTTTCGTTTTGTTTATTTGCACTTCTGAGACGTCGAAGCAGCAGTTTTTTGGTTTGAAATTGAAATTGATGGTGAGAGAAAGATAGGAAGAGAGAACACAAAAAATAAATATTTGAACGATTGATGAAAAAACGACTTCCTGAGATCACAATCTTTGGAACAACAATGTTTTTCGAAACACATACTTTTTGGAAAAAAAGGGGGAGGAAAGTGGCTCTATAGAAAAGTGTTTGGGAAAGACAGGTAATATCAAAATTATAGTATAGTGAAGAAGAGAATCCTTTCAATCAAATATTAAACACAGATTCTTGATCTACCACAACATTCATAAGCCTTAGACTTTTGAAATGAACCTAATTTTCAAGATGTCTGAATAGGACCATGTTAACATTAGACAGTTTTTTCAATGATTAAAATTTGGTGCTTCTGAATCGGGCCACTTCTAAGACTGATTTGATTATTTCCGGTGCAAAGTTCGCGGGAAACTTTTGTCAAAATTATTTTCTCCAAATTTAGCTATTTTTAAAATTAGACGAGATTTATTTTTAAACAAAAAAATGAGAATCGAAAATAATTCATTTGTTCACTTTTTTGATTGTATATAACTTCTAAAACATAAATCTAGAAATGCTCTACTCGAACATACATAATGACTATATAATTATTTCTCAGAGCAGCTGATTTTCACATTATCTGAAAAACATCTGAAAAAAAAAACGAACTCGAGTTCTAACATTTTCAGATGATGTTCGAACTCTGGAAAACTTTGAGAAATAATTGGAATGATTTTTGGGATTGTTCCAAATATTTTTTTCTGATTCATGGTTCTAAAATGTTCAGAGGTTGTCTCAAGTTTTTGATAAAATTTGGAACCATCATATTATTTCAAAAATTTGAAAATTGTTTTTCTGAACTTTTAAAATCAAACTTTCTAGATTTGTTACTGAAGTTGATAGATCAAAATTAATACGAAAAAAATTAATTGAAACAATAAAATTTGGATCAAAATCTGAAAAAGCTACCTGGAATGATTCGGAAAAAGTGAACGTTCGAAATTTGGAAAATAAGAAAAACATTTTCAAACTTCACAAATACTTAAAAACCTGAAAATCTCAGAGATTCGCTGGCCAGCTCGCCACTAGATCAAGACCAGGTGGCCGGAAAGTTCAAAACGAGCTGAATTTGATTCGGCCACCAGGTCGCCTTGAGTTTTCCGGCCACGTGGCCTGTGTGTTTGAAATCCTGGAAAGCTAGCGAGACGGTGGTTAGAACTCAAAATAGTGCATTTTTTACTGTTTTTTCACTTCCTAAGGTTTCAAGTGCTGCGAAAAAACAGAAAATGAGCCAATTTCTTCTAGAATGCTCGGATTCACAAGTTTTTTGGACTTTTTTTCTCTTAAGCGAGACGATCTGGACGCGAGGTCGGGTCGAGCTGGACAACCTGGGCGAGGTGGTCTGCATGAACTGACCCACCTCGCGACCAGGTCGTCTGGCAAAAAATACGGGCGATGTGGTTGTCCGTGTCAATTTCAGATGGGCAGTCGACCCCACCTTGTGACCAGCTGGCCAGCGAATCTCTGAGAACTTAATTCCCCGAAAAACTTCTAATTGATAATTTTGTGATTTTTGGGATATTGTTGTTTTTGAAAGCAGTTCCTAGAATTTTTAAGTAAATTAAATCTCGCGTGACAAATATTGTCTAGTTCGGCTCAAGAGATTAATACGAAGGGTTGTTCTAAGTATTGGTATATACTTGTCAGAAATTCTTGATACAGATAAATGAGTTATGATGTGGCAAAAAATTACTAGAAAACTAGATAATGTTTCAAAGTAAGTACATCAGGTTTTTAGAAGTTCAAAATTACGGTAAAACTTTTTTAAATGTCCAAACCCTTTTTATAAGTTCACACGATGAAGACGTTCGCAAAAATCAATGTTCTCGAGAAGAAGAAAAATCATAAAATTTTTATGCCAAATTCAAAGCGCGCGCGCATTTTAAAACACTGGCTGCTGAAATAAAAAAGAAAACAAAATAAAAAAAGAACCGAAAGAAGGGGGGAAGAAATAGAAGACGGGGCAAAAATTTAGGGATGAGAAATAGAGCGAGAGAAGTGGCCGAAACACGAAGCAAAATGAATGAAGAAGTGAGCGAGAGAAAAGGGAGAGCTTGTGGATTCAATGAGAAACAACATAGAAACACATGCAAAAATGTTTTTTTTCATACTCTTATTCATTTGCTCTTTTATTTGTCCAAAATCCTTTTTAGATGCGAAAAGTAGTGTTCACTTCCAGTTCGAACGTGTGCCAAAAGTTCATTGTTGATTTTTGTTCGATTTTTTCGGATATAAATTGACATTAGACAAATTGTAACTATCGAATACAAAGGATACGTGGCATTCACTGGAATATTATATTTTTGAACAGAACTTCAGAAGGAAGTGCATTTTCTTCAATAACATTAACCTAACCTAACCCCCTAATTTGAACTAAATGTCATGGCCTTTTCTAATTCAATAATTACTTCTAACCAAAAAGTTTTAAAGTTCATCAATAAACTTACATTCTGTAGTGGCATAATAATATTCTGAAGGCATTGATGAAGCAAAATGCAGAAGGGTTATAAAACAAGAGTTTTGGAAAATAAGATAACAAGAGGATAATGTTGAAAATATTTTGAGAAAATTGATTGAACTCAAGTTTTGCTCGAGTTGAAACCGATGAGAAAGCGATGATTTTTGATCACGACTTCTTGCAGTTTTATTGATTCGTAGAAGATATGTGAAAAATATTCTGCTAAATATTTGAGCAGAAATTGCGATAAGTCCACTTATTTGTCCCGTCAGAGGATTTGAGGCTTTTGCTGTCTGCAAAATTGGAACATCAATGATCAATTCGTACAAATTATTTGACTTACCACGCAATAAAACATGTCTGCTTTAAAAGTAAAATTAGCATATAAAAATGACAAAGGAATTGCAGCTAATAATAATTGAAAAATTGCTAGACATACTCCAATGAACAAACTTTTTTGCTCATAGTTTTGACTTTTTCTTGTCGCTATAAATCTCTCAATTATTAGAGGAATTACTGTAGCATTTGTGATATAAAGACCCGAGTTATACATAAATCGGAATATGAAACATCTATAAATATTCGGAACCATATTGCAGAATTCATTTTGAAAAATATAATTGTATAAATCGAGAAGATGAAGAACTAATCTTCCAAAACAATGAATGAAAAATCCAAAAATGTGCATCTGGATTATAATTCTAAAGTTAATATGGAATAATTTTGCATATTTCATTGTCCATAACATCTTTGAAGTCCAAATGAGCAAAGGAATTGTAAAAATTGAAATAAGACTATTGAAAATTAATGAAAACTTGAGATAATATGACTTCGACAATGGAAACATTTCATTTTGACATAGAGAACTATCCATTTTCAAATCAGAAAATATTTTATCAAGAAGACAAAAAAAGTGTTAAATAATAAGTTTAAGTATACACTAGAAAACGACTCATAGAAAATTAGATGTTAAACTTTTTTTTGGCTTCACTGAACCAATTTGTTGATCAAAATTAATGAGATAGATGTTTGGGTCGGTTTTGACGTGATTTTTAAGAATACTGCGAACACGAAGGCGGATCTAAATTATGAGAAATTATAAGGTTCCCACTCAATTATTTGCAACCTGGGAAAAATTTTTCAAAAAAACAATAAAAAGTTTCACCTTTTTAATTTTCATTGTCAAAATAGCCACAGTCACAATTCCATACAATGGAAATATTGCGTTTACTGAAAAATTAATCACAGTTTCCAATAAAAAACAATTTTAATAGTAGGTATAACTCACTTTCCATCAAAGAAATATAGATCTCATTTGTCAAGTTAAAGTAATTTGATGTGTGAAGAAGTAATAAAAAACTTCCCGTTTGGAAGGTTTGAACTACAGTAGTCAAGTTTGCGAAAACTTTGAGAATTTCCATTGTGCTAAAAACGATTTTCTCAATATTTTAGTGATGTTTGTGTCTTACTTGATGTTTTGTTCAAGCTGGAATCGTGTAGACAAATTAGCTTCCAAACTTTTTTGACGCCATTTCTGAAAAGTTCATATTTCATTTCATAGATCTAAACTGCAATTATGTTATTTTGATTGTCATTCTATAGAGTACATAATGACGAAAAGGTGCATTTTGAGTTGTGTTTTACTGAAAATACCTGGTTCAATCTGAATAGAATACTGAAAATAATTCGGCATGTTAATTGAACGATTGTTGAAACAACACCATTAAGTTGTGCAACTGTTGGAAATGCGGGTTTGATAACTTGACAATAAGGCATGAAAACACCTTCAAATCGCAAATTCGAATATACTATCAATAATGGGATAGCAGTTAAGATAAAATGAAGAACAATACAGCCAATTCCAATCAATTTCGAACTATTTTCATAAGATCCATTTCGATAAGTTGCGATACTTCTCTCAATCATCAAAGGAAATACAGTGCAATTTGTGATCCACAAACCAATATTATAAAAAAGTCGGAATACAAAACATCGATAAATTGATGGTACCATATTACATGGATCACGAAATATGTAATTAAAAAGGTCCAATGAATGAAGAACTACTCTACCAGAACAATGCAACAAAAATCCAAACAAATGTGCAGACATTATAATTTTTGTGTTATGATGCAATTGTAGAGTTGATAGTTTAGAAAGAGCCCAGAACAACGTTGGAATCGCGATAAAACACAGAGAAAGATTGAGAAACAATGCAAATTTCAACGAAATTGAACTTGAAAGTTGATTCATAATCAAGCATGTCGAATTCATTTTTGTGAATTAGACAGAACAGAATGATAAAGAAAGATTATAAGTCGCAAAATCTGTGACACTTTCTTTTTTCACTTGACAACCAATTCCTTGGAGGTTTGAATTCAATTCAATCAACAGGTATCCATGTGACAATTATTCATAAATTATAACGAAGCATTCCTGGAAATCGAAAAAATCATCAGTTTTTGTTTTCATTTGTGTTTTGTTTGTGCATCCCGAAAAAATCTAAATCTTGCGATGTTTCAGAAAAAAAGAAACATAGAATAAAATCTGACTTTTTTTCCAAATTCACGAACTGGAAAATATTGAGTTCTCTGATCAATTAAGAAACGTTCCGGTTAATTAAAACCTAAATTTAGTGTTTTTTGTTAAGCGAATAATATAATAATTGATGAAAATATTACCGTATATTTTCATCCAAGAAGAAGTGGAAATTTTTGATGAAACTTCAACATTGCAGCAGATCAAACAACATAACCGTAATCTATTTTGTATGGCTCAATTCCCAGAATCTGCTAAAAATAAATTGAAAATGAGGTTAATTGGGATTCCCAAAGAGGCCTGTCTACAATATAGAAATAAAACCGTCAGTACAAATCATTTCAAAATATCAAACAACAATGTTAGATACACGCTCTCTCGGTCTTCTACTGATTTGTGTAAGTTGATTTTTTTCTCAGAAAATAGAAATTTTTTCTTTTTCAGTGGTCAGTTCTTGGTGTTGTTTTCAATTGGTCTGTTGTGTTTTTCATCAAAAAACTTCCGAATCTCAACAGTTCTTTTGGAATATTAACTGCAAATCAAGCAATCGGTGATGGAATTCATTCACTTTTTTTCTTAATTTATGCTTCCCCAATGATATTTTTCGATAATCAAATAATGATGGAATATTCAAGTGTTTGCGGATTTATTCTTCTTTTCAGCTATGATTTATCAATCATGTCACATTTTTTGATTTCTTGTAATCGTTTCTGTGCTGTTTATTTCCCGATAAAATACACAATATTTTTCGACAAAACAAAAACATATTATGGATGTCTCGTAGTTTTGATCATCTCAATTCTTTGTCCAACTGTTCTATATTCCGTTTCCTGTCGTTTTTACTACAAAAAAGATTTATATATGTTTATATACAGTTTGGAACCACTGTGTCAAATATTTTCATATTATATAGATTTTGTCAAGTATATGATGATTGTAATCAGTATTGTGATTATTGACTTGTGCACAATTTTCAAAGTTAGATCTCAAAGAAACAAAGTTGCAAGAAACATAAACACGTTGTTCATTGAGAAACGAATTCGCGAAATGAGTTTTCTTCGACAAACTTTGTTTCAAGGCTCGATTTTTGTCACTGAACTCATCACATATTTTATCATTTGTCCTTTAACCAAAAACGATCTTCTCAGATTCTGGTGTTCAATGTTTGCTTGGGTTTTTGTTCATGCAAGCGACGGGTAAGAGCTATTGTAACAGTTTTTTGTTTAATGCAATTTTATTCAGGGCGGTGACTTTATACTGTAACATTGAATTCAGAAATTATCTCAATAAAAAACTCAAAGACATATTTTGCAAAAAACCTAGCATTATTCAACCTATGGTCAATTCAATGGCATTAATTACAGTTTCACATAATCCTAATTCAAATAACAGTTGCGTGGCTGAGAGAAACTGGTAATAGTATTTTGTAAATTCTGACTTTTATAAAGTTGTTATTATGTATTATGTTATCTTTTTACTGTCGAGAATTTTCCCAGAACTTCGAATAAAAATAATGCATATACATATGAACTTTTATTATTTTGAGTTCGAACAACCAAGTTACGGTAATACTTTGAATATAGCCTAATTTGTCTGATTGGTCCCAGAGGAACTTTGTCTAGCATCTAGAATTCAATTTGTTCAGAAAATCAAAAATAAAAAACAATGTTCAACACCTACACAATTGCAAGTATCATCTTTGTTGTGAGTTAGATTTTACCACCACTATCTATCTTAAAATATTTCCCAGATTTCACTTTTTGGTGTAATTTGCAACTGGTCCGTTGTCTTTTTCATCAGGAAAATACCAAACCTCAATAGTTCTTTTGGAATTCTAACTTTTAATCAAGCATTGGCCGATGGAATCCATTCTTTTTTATTTTTCACTTATGTTTCCCCAATGATATTTTTTGGAAATGAGTTTTTGATTAATTCATCTGGATTTTTTGGATTCATCTTATTAACTGCTTATGAAATGTCGACAATGTCTCATTTTCTAATTTCTTGCAATCGTTTCTGCGCAGTATATTTTCCACTACAATATACAAATATATTCAGCAAACAAAATACTTACATTTTCTGTTGTTGTGTTGCATTACTTTCGTTGATATTTGTAATCGTAATTTATGCAGGTAACTCCAATTGAATTTTCTTGAAATAATTTTATGCAGTCCCATGTGTTGTATATTATGATTACAATCTTCACATGTTTGTCTACACAAATACCCAAATTTGTCAATTATTTTCATACTATCTGGATTTTGGCAAATACATAACAGTAGTTATCAGTATTGTTATAATTGATTTTGCCACATTATACCGTGTAAAATCACAACAGCGGAAAATAACAGTTCAATTGAATTCATTGTTTATTGAAAAACGAATTCGAGAAAACAGTTTCTTACGTCAAACAATATTTCAAGGTGTACTTTTTACAACTGAACTTATAACCTATTTCATAATCAGCCCAAAAGTGAAAGATGATACAATTCGATTATGTTGCACTTTGCTTGCTTGGGTTACTGTACACGCCAGTGATGGGTCAGTTTTTGATATCTCTAAAAAGTTTTCAGATTTGTTTTTTTTCAGAGCTGTCACTCTTATTTGCAACATTGAATTTCGAAAATTCATAGAATCCAAAATTCATAAAATTCTTCTTAAAATGGTATTTCCAGTGGAATCAACAACTGTAATGGGCCGAGTTACAGCAGTTACGTAAAAAGAAATTCAAACAACGTGGTTTTCTCTGCAAGCAGACGTAATTATACCCCTAGAGAACTACTTTTTTTTCCTTGGTTACATTCAATTAGCATTTTCATTTTTCTCTAATAACAAATGACGGACGAACGAATTCTTGGAGTTATTCTATTTCCGGTAGGCTTTATTGAATTTGAATAGATTTCCTGTATCGAAATCAAGTTTTTTTCAGTTTTCTGTGATCGGAGTTTGGACAAATTTCTCAGTTCTATTTTACTTCCGAAAAGTTAGTTCCCTCAACAGCTCTTTTGGAATTATTTCAGCGAATCAAGCCTTATCTAATGGTATTTATTGTTCCCTTGCTTTATTTTACTTGGTTCCATCATTAATTTGGTTTGTTAATTAGAATTTCGAACTCTAATTATATGTACATAATTGTTTCCAGGAATATTCAAATCATGAAAATATATTCTTATCATTGTGGTTTCGTTTTGTATCTTTTATACGATGTTGCAACAGAATCACATTTATTAATTTCAATAAATCGATTCACTGCAATTTATTTTCCTCACACATTCTCAAAATATTTCAAGTCGAAACAAACGTATTATATTCTCACTATTCTATGGGTTATATTAGCAATTATTGCTGTCATCGTTTTTGAGTTCAGTGAGTCATTTCATACTTAATTTGATCTCAATGACACATAATATTGAACTCTAAATTATTCTCAGAATGTAAAATGTATTACGAAGAAAAATATTGGGTATTTCTATACAGTGACAATGATGATTGTTCTTCCATAACATTCTACATTGATTTTGTTTTTCATATGATTGTGATTTGTTGTGTGACATTTCTCAATATTTGCACTTTTCTGAAAGTTAGGAAAAGCAACAAAGTGCTTTCATCAACAATCGACCAAAAATCGTCGAAGAGAAAACAGAAAATTGAGAAAAGCTTTTTGAAACAGGTAATTACCACGATTAATAGAATCGAGTCAAGTAATTCGTTTCAGATGTTTTATCAGAGCTCGATATATGTGATAGCATTGTTGACTTATTTTTTCGTAGCAATATTGATTGAGGATAATTGGCTACGATTTTTTGTTATAACACTCCCATGGATTATAATTCATTCGTTAGATGGGTAAGTTTTGACTAAAGAGTGGCAAGAATTAGAAATTTTTAATCATGTACCAAAACTCCCGCCATAGGAATTTTTTTTACAGAACTGTGATCATATTATGTAACCCAGAGCTATGTACAGTATGCTTGAGCAAATGGGGATTGTCCGTTATTGGAAGCAATCGACAAACTACAGTTGTGGTTGCATCAGTGAAATAAATTGAGAAATCAGGTCTAGCAAACTCAGGTGAAAGACAAAACACAACAATTTGATTGGAACAATTTATTGATCCTAGAGAAGATAACGAAATTGCAAATAAACTTATTGAGATAATAGAAATTCAACTGATGTTTGAGGTACTCATATACAAACAAATAAGTGATATAATTAATTAAACCACTTATTGGTTGGTGGCGTATGAGGCAGCTGGGGCAGCTTGTCCTGCGGCGTATGAGGCTCCTCCAACAGCTGGGGCAACTTCTGGGGCTCCGGCGTAAGCGGCACCTCCTCCGATTGGGGCTTGTGGGGCGGCGTATGAAGCTCCGGCTCCGATTGGGGCTTGTGGGGCGGCGTATGATCCTCCTCCGATGATTGGGGCTGGTCCAGTTGCGTATCCTCCGGCTGGGGCAGCTGGGGCAGTGGCGTATCCTCCAGCTGGAGCTGGTGGTGGGGCAACGTATCCGGCGGCGGCTGGTGCAGCACATGGAGCTGGTCCTCCGCATCCACCTCCGAGGGATGGAAGAGAGAGTTGTGGAAGTTGAAGAGGTGGGAGTTGTGGGAGTTGGAGTCCACCTCCGCATCCACATGGTGGTGGTGGTGGTGGTGGTGGACTGCAAATAATAATTGAATTATATATTTAAAAATATCATTTGAAAAACAACAAATTTTGAAAAAATAGTTGATTTTCAAAAATTAGAGAAAAAATTCAAAGAAATACTTACGCGCATCCACATCCAGATCCACCTGATGATGGGAAGAGGAAGGCCGAAGTGGCCGAAACAACAGCGAAGGCAATGATGAGCTTTTGCATGATTAAGTTAGAAGAGAAGATGTCGAAAATGAAATTCGATATGGTTTATGGGGGCATCGTTGACTCTTTTATACAAGATTATCGAAATCCCGCCCATTTCAAAAATGCCATTCGAAACAAGAAATTGCTACATTTTACGGGCGGTCCGATGATGATGATACGCGAGGGTGGAGGATAGGTAAAAAAAAAGGAGAAGAAGGGAAAAAAGATGAAGCTGGACAGGATATCTGCCAGACATGGACAGGTCTAACAACTATTCAAAAAGATGGGAAAAAAAGAGAGATAATTTTGCGAAATATCCAATTTTCAATGAAAAACGGAGAAACAAGATGAAATGGGCAAGAAGGAGAAGAAGATACATATATTCATTATTATATTATTATTCATATGATATTCGGTTGATTTGAGTTGAATGTGATTTTATTGGTTCCAAAAGCTTTCCTGTTATTGTGGGAAGAAACATAAAACATCGAGGTTTCATGATATCTGAGGAGTGTTTTCATTAAATGAATAAGGTGCCATTCTATGGATTTAAGGAAAAATTGAATTTCGCGACATTTATTGGCCGAAAAAAACAATTCATTAACACTCGTTTTGAACGAAAATTAGTTTCTGTAAATTATTCACCATTTCCGATAAAATTGACATATCTCACAAATTTTTGGTTTGGGAATCAATTTTGTGACCGTGATACCAGGATAGAACCGAAATTGGGAAAACGTTAGAATAATTCATTATTTTTGAAAAAATAGAGAGCAGGAATTGCAAATTTTCAAAAATAGAAGAGTGATCATGTTAGATTAATTATCAAACTTATAAACTTATATCTATTTCTCATTTCTCATAAAATCAGAATTAAAGTACTGTAGAGCTTTGAGCGTATTGGCTGCTCGGTTTTACAGATTTGTCAGAATTTTTTCACAATTTTTCAATTCATTTTTTTTGGAATGGTAACAGGACTTGTATCATTTGAAAATAAGTAGAAAAAATTTCAACGAAATTGCCACCTAGCAGAGTTTTAAGAATATTTTCAGACTTTTTGTTTTGAAAATAAAAGTTCGTGCAAATATGCTAGTTTGGCGCTGGTTTCTCTTTCATTACCGATTTTCATGAAAAACCCATCGAGGAATATACAAATTGCAAATTTTTCTCTCCAATGAGCCTAACTTATTTTCATCTCGAACTCTACCTTTAAATTTATTGGTTACTGTAGATTTTGGAAGCTAAAGTTTATGCTCAACCTTATTAGCCATGTTCGCCAGAAAGTCGAAAACAATGCATTCGAAATTTGGGGTACTGTAATTTCTTATTCTCGAAACCTCAAAACTGATTGCATCTAAATTATACTTAACACACTCGTAAATATATCTTCATCCATTTTTCTTTTTTGTTTCATAATATACCGGTCTTCGTTTTCTCGCTTCATTAATCTTCTGAACGTTCAACAATGTATATATGTACTACAACTTATATGAACTTATCAATTTTTACACATTTTTTTCTCTTTCGCAATCATCATAAGCTTCAGCTTCAACGAAATATTTTCGAATATGAAAAATAAAAAAAGGGCTTGTGTCGTCATCAATAAGTGAAACGTTTTGACCTCGAAATTCCTCAATTGTCTGACCGAAAAGCTTGTTGTCACGCACTATTGATAATCACATTGGAAAAAAAAAGAATAAAGAAAGAAAAAAACTTGGATTTGGTATATTTGGCATTTGTAGTCGGAAAAAAAACTTGAGGGGAGACAGGTTGGATAATTATCACGGGAGGTTGGAAACAGTTTTTTTTTCTCATGTTGTGTGTTGTGAAATCGAAAAGGGGGAATTTAATGTTGCGTAACTTTATCTTGATAAACTTTATTTTGAGGGAAAGGTAAACTGTGTAATTTTGTGTGTACTTTGTATTTTGATCTTGAAACGAAATAAGCTTCGCTTCCGATACACATTTTTTCGAGAAATCCTGAATCAAATCGTATAGCTTCGGAGAACACACAACACTACGGTTCCATATCATTTTTCACATTTCACATATAAATCTTTATTGCGTTTTCGAATCGTTAGATACGCAACATTACACCTTCTAAAGCGGGGCGCTACGAAGGCAAAATCGGCAAAAAAAACTGTTTAAAATGTTTTAGCGGCATTAATCTCGTTTCATTATCAAATATAGACACCGATCAGGTTCTTGCGTAATGTTTCCTTTTTTGATTTTCTTTTTTTTCTTCTCACTAAACTCGGATTATCAATAACAGAAGAATTAGAAGTTGAAACAATTTATTGAAATAATAACAAAAAATCATTTCATAAAATTATGAGAACATTTCGATGTGTGTTGAGGCAGATATACAAACAATAAAAGTAAGGATGGGATAACTAAAAATTGGTGTCGAAAATGTTCGTCGCTTATTTGCGTCCAGCGGTGGCGTATCCAGCTGGTGGTGGTGGTGGGGCGGCATATCCTCCGATTGGAGCTGGAGGTGGGGCAGCATATCCTCCAGCTGGTGGTGGGGGTGGGGCAGCATATCCGGCAGCTGGTGCAGCACATGGAGCTGGACCTCCGCATCCACCTCCTCCGAGGGATGGAAGAGAGATTTGTGGAAGTTGAAGAGGTGGGAGTTGTGGAAGTGGTGGGAGTCCACCTCCGCATCCACATGGTGGTGGTGGTGGTGGTGGTGGACTGCAAATAATAATTGAATTATTAATTGAAAAATTGAAGAAAAAACAAAGTTTGAAAAAAAAAACTTACGCGCATCCACATCCACCGCCTCCTCCTGATGGGAAGAGGAAAGCTGAGGCAGCTGAAACGACAGCGAAGGCAACGATGAGCTTTTGCATGTTGAAAGTTGTGATTGTCGAAATTGACGATATTGAATACCAGGAATAGTCAAGCTTTTATAGTCCGCCCGAGGCGACCTTGCACAAGGCTTCTTCTGTAGTACGAAAAAAACCTGAAAGCACCGCCCACCTCATTTCGTAAGATAATACAGCTTCGGTTTTTTCCGCGTGTGTGTTTCGCCCATTTCTTTCATTGCTATACGAAACGACTCGGAACGTAGTATTGTGTAGAGATATTTGATGAGAAATTTGTGTATGTATAATTTATGAGAATAATGTTACGCAAGATAATGAGATTCAGCGCTACAATCCATGAAACAAGTGCAAATGATCGGAATTTTCTTGTAGTTTGTTCATCTTGTGGATTCTGTCTGATAAAGATTGTTGGCTGGAAAAATCCAGTTTCAGATCTCGGTAGGGAAAAACTGGAAGAGTGATAGCGACGTCCATTTATCACAAAAAGTTGTCAACGGAACTTAATCGCCCTTCGAAAGTTTCTCAAGAACACTGACGAGCACAATTTAGATTTTGATTTTTTTCTGAACAAAAATTACAATTACCAAAATTTGACGTGACCTTGATTTCAGCCAACGCCTGAAATCCGAAGAAATTAAATTTGTATTATTACTTATTACTAGACGGAAAGGGAAACAGGTATGTTTAATTCCAGACTTATTTTACTGTACCTCTGATACGGAATAAAAATTCACGAGTAAAAACCAAGAAAATTGTATTAGGAGCTAGGGAATCAGATGAAATCTGATAAACATGACCCATTTTTTATAAATCACATTTCTTGTCTGTATTGGCTCGTGTTTTTGATTTGCTTATGGATCAACCATTTTCGAAATTATAACATTTCTGTGTTGAGAAAAGGATTTTTCCGAGAACAGAGTTCACCGTGACCTCTTCATGAATATTTTTAGCATACTCAAAAAAAAACCATGGCAAGTTTGAGATTTTTTGGAGCTGTTTGAAAATCCTTCGTGTTATTTCTCTATTTTTTCAGAATCTGTGAATTAGTTTCAGCTTTTCGCACTTCTGTTCTCAATTCTCGTTCCAACTGATTTATTTTCAAAGATACGTCATTCTTTGTAGTTTCATAATGATCTTCACTCAATCAGTTGAAAACTTTTTTAGTGTAAAAATTATTAGAACCGATCTAATTAATTTGCCGAACAAAAGCATTTATTGGCTGGTGTGACTCATTTTTCATCAAGCCAAGATTTCAATGCCATTTCGGTCAAAGTCCGTGTAAATTATGCTAATCTTTTTCGATTCTTTGTCTGTGCGCTTTTCGACCGAATCGAAAGTGATTTTCCTTCTTCTTCTTCCACAATGCCTGAATAAAATATAATAATATTAATAAAAAGTGAAATTGATTCAGGTCATAAACGGCAGAGAGGAAGAAGAGGAGGAATAGAATGTGAAGATAAGATAAGTTTTTGGCATTTTTTCGGGTGATGTTGTACTAATAAAGGAGAAAAAGGAGAAGAAAGAAAGAGATTTCATTTATTGAACTAGCCAACCGGTTGTGCGTCCAACATAATTCTTGTTAATATTTAATTCAGAAAGAGCTTCGATTTCAGGGATTGAAAGTTGAGGAACATTGAGATTTTGAACCATTCGATTGAAATTTGTTGATTTTGGGATTATCAAAATGTTTTGATTCGTTGCCCAAGCAAGGATTATTGACTGAAAATGAATCGAAATAAAAATTAAAATAAAAAAAATAATTAAAAATAAAAATGAAAAGCTGGGAGTTCCAAAATGAGGCTCACAAACGTTCATAGTAATTGTTACTCTTATCGTTTTTAGCATGGCCGAATCATTACATTAGTTTTTATCAGAAGTTAAGCCCTTCCGCCCAATTGAGATCATTTCTCAAACCAAATTTAAACCAACTAACCGTGGCAGGAACTTCATACTTTTCCGCTAACTTCCCAACAATTTCACTTCCAAAAAGTTGCTCATTATGTCTCGCCAACGATGAAAATGCTTGAACAATTATTCCATTTGATCTACAATATTCTCGCAATTCTTTTCTCGTAAAATGTGGATGTAATTCGATTTGATTCAAAACAGGAAGATGTTTTGCAAATCCTCGAATTTCTTCCAAATGTCGAATTTCATAATTAGAGACTCCGATTGTTCGAATCTTGCCGTCCTCTAAAATATTTTCTCATTATTCATGGTCAAAAGAGAGAAAACCTGTTTTTTTGAGGTGAAAACGAACCCAAACATTTTTCAAGTGCACAATATGTCAAACGACGATATTCGGCATTGTTTTCATCTTCATTTTGACATTCATTCGGCTTTGGATAATGAATGAGGTAAATGTCAATGTAGCTGAAGAATAAAAATGTGAATTTGAAAAAAACTATGTAAGGGAAAGGGACTTACTCCGTTTGAAGTAGATCTAGTGATTCATAAACTCTTCGAATTGTTTCATCAAAAGTATTCTGAGCAGTCGGATGAAGTTTGGAAATAATTGTAATATCTTCTCGTGTGAGATTGTGTTTTGGAAGAAGAATCTGAATATTAAAATAATTGGTTTCAAAAATTAGATGTTTGTTACCTTAAGCGCGCTTCCGATTTCTTTTTCATTGTTATAAACTTTTGCCGTGTCAAAAAGTCGATATCCAGCTTTTAATGCATCATCCAAAACCGACAAAACTTCAGAAGCTTCTGTTATTTTATATGTGCCAAATCCAAACTGCGGAATTCTCATTCTGAAACTCTTATTTTTCACCTCATTTTCAAAATTCAGAGATATAAAGAATCAAACTGAAATCAACACAACGATCTCTTCACAAAAAACAATTATGCAAGTTTTATCACAATTATGGAACAAGAACAAAAAATCACATTTTCTTATCAATATTCGACGAGCCATCCATGACATCTAATATAATGTTGGTCTTTATTCAATTTTCGCAAACTTTCAATCTCTTCACTTGTCAACTTGATATTAATCACTTTGAAGTTCTCAGCAATTCTTGATGGTGTTACAGATTTTGGAACAATTCCAACACCTTGGCAAAGTGCCCAAGCGAGAAGAACAAGAGGAACAGTGGTATTGTGTTTGGCAGCGAGTTGAACAACAGTTGGATCTTCGATGAGAGCTGGTTCATGTCGAGCCAATGATGAAAATGCCTGGAATAATAGATTGTTGTAAGTGGGAATGTTTGAAAACAAAACTAACTTGGAAGTAAATTCCGTTATCATCGCAATATTTTTTCAATTCAATTCGTGCAAAATGTGGATGATATTCGAGTTGATTTGCAACTGGTTGAATATTGGCATAGGTTTTGAGATCCTCGATATGACGGATTTCGTAATTCGAAATACCAATAGATCGGACTCGTCCAGCTTCATAATATTTTTCCAAAGTTTGATAAACAATTTTACGATATTCCGGATTTTTTGGGTCATCATCTTTAGTAGCATTTGGTTTTGGGAAATGTACAAGATACATATCAATATAATCAATTTGTAAATCTCTCATACTTTCTTCAAAATCAAACTTTGCTGCTTCCAATGTATTTGGAAAAGTTGGGAACATTTTCGATGTGATGAAAATGTCTGATCTTTTTAGATTATGCTTTGGAAGAAGAACTTTCAAAGCTTCACCGATTTCCTTCTCATTCTTATAATATTTGGCAGTGTCAAAAAGTCGATATCCAGCAGTTAGAGCAGCATCAATTGCTGGCAAAACCTAAACATCGAGTTTTTTTGCAGAAAAAAAACGAATAATAACTCACACTCTCTCCAACAACTTTGTATGTTCCAAACCCAACAAGAGGAATATAATAACCTGTGTTCAAACGATAAGAGCCTCCGGGAATGTTTTCAAATTGACTCGACATCTGGAATACACTCAATAATTAAAGTTTTAGGTTGCAAAAAAGTACGCGTACAAAAAACAACAAAAAAAATGAATGTTCGTGTATTTCTCGCAGACAATGCTTTGGTTTTCTAGGCCAAGGTCATTTTTCCTTTTTTGTTTTTTGAATTTTTGTTTTTTTTTTCGAAGAAAAAACCTTTTTCTAGAACTTAACTTACTTGCAAGTAATAGGAAGTTAAACAGAAAATAATAATACTTAATAAAGTTGTGATAAACAACATTAAATACCTGCAGGTTGACCAGAACCACCATGAACTGATAACAAACCGCTCGGTAAAAACTTTGCAAAAATTTCCACTCATAAAATTCTTTGTAGGTGAAATTGATTTGCAGAAATTGGGTTCCCGCTAAAATATGAGAAAATCATTTAATCGTTAAATCTGAAACCGAAAATGAATTTCTGAAATAATAATGTAGGCCACGTTAGATACTTAAATAATGTTTTCTAATCTTTTGATTTGATTTTTTTTTCGTTTGAGAGTTTTATTCAAAGTACCGGTATATACAGATAAAGTAAAAAACAATAACAAAAAACACCAAATATTATTATTGTTGTGGTGAATTCCTGAATTGTCGGAATTTGCTCCATACTCGTTGATATTCCAAATATCTTTTTCTCGCTTCTTCACTCCATCGCCCATCTTGCGCATTTATTTCTACAAATTTTCAAACATTTCTTTTTTATTTCAAGATTCTTATAAAAACCAACCGTTTTGATAGTCCTTAAAAGCTTGTAAAAGTTGTTGCATTTGTCGACATTCTGAAGCTCTTCGTAGTTCAGCTTCTGTCATTGTGTCCTAAATCAAACAATTTTTCCGGTAACTATTTTTGAACTTACAGGTTGATCGATAATTTGGAAATCTGGCATTGGCATCGCTTCCGCTTCTGAACTTTCTGATGCAAATGCAACATCCAAGTTTTCTTCTTCAAGAAGAGGTTCATTCAAAATTGTTATGGTATGTGAGTTCCGCGAACTTGAATGTGGCAGTTTTAGAAGAAGTTGACGAGATTCACTAGACACTGAAATGGATAGAGGTGAGCGAAAATTGGGAAAAGTATTAGTGAGTGTGTAAGTAAGTGAAAAGTGAAAGACCACCGCAAAACGAGTGAGTTATTTAGGTGATTTCATGCATCAAAAAAAATAAACATTCCAAAAATTAAATTTATTAAAATTGTTCAAATATAAATAAACATGCTCTATAATTGCACTTGTCAGTCAAAAAGGGTTAGAAAATCCCGTATTTTTGTTGTTTGTATAAAAAAATGAGAAGTAAGAAAAATGTACAACATCAAGTCCAATCAAAACTCTGAATAATAATTACGATTTGAATCGAGTGTCACCAAATCATCATCATCGACATAATGCATTGATCCACTTTCAATTGCTCTCCAATAATTCGAATTCATCCAAGCTCGATCATTCTGAAAATAGAAGCGTCTAGAAGAAAAGCTCAAAAATATCTAGACAAACTCTAAGGGTGGTCAGTTCGCCGGCTTCAACTTTAATCGCATCATCAACAAATTTTCCGAGATTCAGTTTTTCTAGCTCTTCAACAGGAACATTGAATTGATCTCCGAGATTTTTGACAAGCGCTTTCATTGATATTTTCTGACCACCAAACCACACTTGAACATTTGCCACGTTATCGATTTTTCTTCCGAAATAGTGCAACTTTTTCAAAGTATCTGCAGCAATTTCAATTGCAATTGTAGTCAGAGCAAGACCAATGGCACAATATATTAATGTTATAGCCTGAAAAGCAGTAGTTGAATATGAAAAATATTTATTCGAACTTGCTTCTCAACAAAAAAACTCACCAAATAAGTATCTGACTGTGGAACCAAATCACCCAATCCAATAGTTGTCAACGTGACAAAATTGAAATAAATTGCCTCGAAAAAGTCCATTTCTGGTTCATAAGCGGCTATCACAATCGACCCGATTACAATATAAACAACGAATGCAAAAAATAGCACAAATGTTTCGGTTTCTGAAATAAAAAACTGGTAGATTCAGGATTCGAAAAGCGATTTGAATAGCAAAAAGTGAAAAATTGCATAGGGTGCTTGAAGAAAAATTCGAAAATGAAAATTTGAAAAAAACATGGAAAAAACATGGTGAAAACTTACTAGACAACCCATCATCTTCATATTCACTTGGTGTTTTTGGTATTGGTAATTCTTAATTTTTTCATCTAATTTTTTATCTCTGTTTCCCACCCTAAGGTCAAAAATGTTCACCAAAAACCACCAACCTTCTGATTCCTCAACTTCTTCATCATCTTCATCTCCTTCGCCATTCGAAGAAACATCATCTTCAATTTTCTTCGCCTTTTTCTTCGATTTCTCCATAAGTCTTTGAGTCTCTTTAATTTCATTCGTTTTCTTTTCAACAAGTCGTTTTTTGATCCTCCGACAACAAATCAAAAATGGTCGAGTCCACGTTTTCAAAAGTGTTGCCAGAAATTTTCCAATATTTGCGATTGCCATCATTGTAAATGGAACACCAACCAAACCATAGAAAATTACAAAAAGTCGACCTTCGAAACTTTTCGGTGCTACATTACCGTAACCAATAGTTGTGATAACAGTGAAACAAAAGAGAACTGAATCCATAAGTGTCCAATATTCATATCCATCAATAATTTCTCCCTTTGACTTTGTAATATTTGTTGCCATTTCTAGAAACATCAAAAACTTGAGATAGTTAATCATCTTTTTATGAGTCGTTGCCCTCTTTTTCAATATTCCCAAGTGTATTTTCATGAGAATATGAAAACCCAAAAAAAAGAAGACAAAAAAGTTACCTTCTTGTTTTTGCATTGCTCTTCGATGCTCCGATATTTTTTCAATCGTTACAAGATCATTTTTATAACAGTTATCAATATGTGTCAAAGTTAGATTACCATTTGTACAATTTCGAATTTTTTCAATCGCAGATTTCACACAATCCTGTGTTCGTTTAACTGCAAAAAATTCTCTCTAGTTTTAGTTTCAGATTTTTAAGAATCCTCACATGAAATAATTGGTTCCTCATAAATATTTCGTTTTTTCATCATTGCGGTCGCATCCTAGAAAAACAACAAACCACAACTGATTTTTCCCCGAATGTCCAGCTGAGAGAAAAATTCCAGCGGTTAGCATCAAAAAAACGAATTTCCCTGGGGAGGATTTCGAGTGAAAAGTGGGCGATAACATTACAAGATTTTTTTGGTGAGAAGGTGTTATCTTTTTAATCTCTGGAGAGAGTCGGAAAAAGGAAAAGGATTGATTTTTGAAATTGACGAAAAATATGTAAAATGACAAATAATATCTCAAATGAAGATGGGGCTCGATAATATTTTCGAAATTAATTCTTACCGGAACTTGGACTGGAGATGCTTCAATTTTCCGAATTGCAATTGCACCACCTACAACATAAACAGCGACTGCAACAACCATTGCCAGGTGAAGAGCATATGGTGCAAACTGAAAAATAAACAAAAATAGGTTTCGGAATTATTTTTCTAATTTTGATTTTGAGAAAATTATCCAATATTTTTGGAAAGTTTTTCTTAAATTCAAGTTTTCAATCAATTCAAATTCAAATTTGTGTGTTTTGTTTCTAATCCAAAGATGATTCACACTATTTCAAAAATCTCTTGAGACCCGTTTTATAGAGAAAGAAAAATGAGAGCAGACTATGTTCTTGTTGAACGTGGCTCTCATTTTTGTGGTCCACATGAAAAATATTTTCTATTTTTATTTTCGTTCTTCAAACCGCTCCAGGCTGTTTCGTTTCGAAAATATGAAAAAGTGCAAACATCTCAATCTCAGTTTCCGATCTTTATTCCAGACGTTTTATTTTTTGTCAAAAAATGAAGAGAATGAAGCTTTGTTCTTGTGACCACACAAATTTCGCTTATTAGATTATTTTTCACCACAGAAATGCTTTCCGGCAGGCAGGCAAAAACGGAGAAACAAAAAAAAAAATAAAATTCAAAAGTCTCGTGGGACTCGATCATGTTTTGTTCTCTCTCTCCCCCTCTCTATTACCCACCAAAAATAGGATATAGGGTCATCTTTGGCGCCCTCGAGGGAATCTGATGAACACGATTTCCGCGAAAATTTGTTTGGTTTTAGTGACACATTTCATTTTGTTCGCCCGGACTTGGTCACTACATTTATTACAACTTGTCAATATGACAAGTTGTTTTGACATCACCGGAACTTTTTGTTACAGATATGTATGTTTTAGGCTATAGGTTTGGCAAATATTGAATTTGGCCCAATTTTGAATATGTATGAATCAAACTTCAGTACTTTAAATAGCGATAACTCCCATTCAAACATCCTTAAAATTAGGTCCGATTTAAAAAGTCCCTAAATTGTTTCATCAAATTTAATTGAAAAAGTATGACCTCCTATCTAAGTTTAAAGACTATTCTCGAATTCTTCCTCAATCAAACTTTTCTTCGAAAGCCCCTAATTTTAGTTTGCAGCTTCTTCAAGCTTTCGAACTCAATGCAAAAACAAGTCTCTCTTTTTCGCTCTCAATTTTCCAAAGAATTCAATTTGTGCTTAAAACTTCTGAACCTTTTTTCGCTTTCCTTTTGTCTTCTCGGAAATCCTTGTCTGACACATTTTGTCGTCCTTCAAAAATCGAATCAAATGTTCTCTGTTTTGCCCCGAGAAACAGAAAATGTGTAGCAAAATCGAATTTGGAATTGATTTCGAGAGAAAAAATTAGAAAGATTTTGATTTTTGCTCCGGGAATTTTGTATTTACACACACGTGCACACAGAATTAATACTAGATGAGCAACGTAGGAATTTTCGATTTCTGTTAGTCTCATGAATTTTCAAACACCTACCTTTGCCATATCAAGTTTCTTTTTCGACGCTTTTGTCGATCTCGTATGAAACACCATGATTCCTCCACCTTATAAGTTACCAAATTTTCAAAAAAATTATATGAATACTAGAAAAACTCGTCAAGAAGAAAAAAACGAGAAAAAAAGTTGGTAATCTAGAAGAGCGCAGAAAGGAATGTCGAAAATTGTGGGCGTGGTTTAGTGGTTCGAACAAAAAGGAGAAAGAGAATTCTCTTAAGATTAGGAGAGTAGATAATGGAGCATAGATAAACAAAAACCGGAAAAAAATAATTTCGACCACGGCAGGATTCGAACCTACAATCTTCTGCTCCGTAGGCAGACGCGTTATCCATTGCGCCACGCGGCCACATTTTTTTCAGGGGCGCCAATGCCAACACATTCTTCATTCTTCATCATTTATAATGTTTTAGTGTATCGAGTTTCCAATGAAGTGTTACGTATCGAATAATCTTCTCAAGTTACGCACTTTTCAATGACCCAAAAATGAGGAAAATGAAAACGTGACACATTGTTTTATATCCCCTAATAAGTAGACTCATCTGTCTTTTTTCTAACTAACAACGGACAAAAAATAGACAGAAGAAGTAACTTCCTAATCCAGGAGAAAATGAAAAATGAGTTTGTTGTTTGTTTCACTTACTTCACTTATTTTTTCTCGAAATCCAACCATTTTGCCGGCGGCCACTATTTCATGGTAGACTAGAAATTCTGGAAAAAAAATGTATAGATAGACAAAAATAAGTAAAGCGAGGGGGTAAACGATAGCAAAAATGACTGAATAAGGAAAATATGGGACTAGTGAGAAAAAAGAAAGGACATGAATGATAAAATAGTATAAGATGGTTATGAATCGGTTATTTTTGGACATCGATCAAAGATGAGTAACTATTTTTAGATGAATTTTAAAAAAAAACAGATTCTAGATCAAAGGAAAATCAATAGACTTACAAATTTTTTAAAAATCTGAATTTTTTTCGTTATCCCGATTCAGATGGTCAAAACCATTTATAAAATATTGTGAACTCTAAAACTCAAAAATTAAACCACCAAAAAAGAAAATTCGATAGATCAAAAGTCCAAGCCCCGGAATTAATTTTTGTCTCGCCGCCAAAAAAGAATGAAATGAAATTCAATATTTTTGAAAATTTCACACATCGAAAAAACACTACCAGCTCAGAGATTCGCTGGCCAGCTCGCCACCAGGTGGGGAGGCTGGCTGACCTGGGAACCACATGGAAACCATGTCGCCCGGTTTTTTCGCTGGCAAGGTGGCCAGGCTCTGGCTAGGTCACGGCCACATGGCTACCATGTGGTGGCCACTTCGCCGCGTCAAAATGAATTTTCATAAAAATGTCTGAAAAACTTGTGAATTGAGGCATTTTCGAAAAATTTGGCTCATTTTCTGTTTTTTTCGCAGCACTTGAAACCTTAGGAAGTGAAAAAAACAGTAGAAAATGCAGTGTTTTGAGTACAAATCACTGTCTTGCCAGCTTTCCAGAATTTCAAACACACAGGCCACGTGGCCGGAAAACTCGAGGCGACCTGGCGGCCATGCGGTTTCCAGGTGGCCGCAGCGATCTGGTGGCGAGCTGGCCAGCGAATCTCTGAGAGATACTTACTTCACTTCAAATAGTAATAGAACAAAAATATTTCAAAAGTAAGTGACAACAAAAAAAACAGACAAAAACAAATCGTGGGATAAATTTGCATAATCTTCGTCTTCTTCCAAATTCATTTAACTATAAGAAAACAATTTGTTTTTTTTATTTTCTTGCGCGCGAGAAAAATTTATAGTTTTCGTTGTTTTCCGAAAAACATAAAGTACACGTGTTTGAATAAATCCCAGTTAGGATTAGTTTGACATGAAAAATTCGAAAAATGTTTCGTTTTTCCCGGTTTCGAAAATGAAAAGGGAGACAGAAAAAGAAAATTTAGCTATTATTCAAATGAGCAAATAATTAAATAGAACTATTTAGCTAACTAGTAAAGTGCAATCATTGAAAAGATTACTGTAACTAGGTTTTAAAAATAGAAAGAAACAAAAATGAAAAGCGAGGGTTAATGATTTGTGAGATAAAAGATAACAATGACCCAGCTGACGCGGAAAAATGACCCGGAGAAAAGAAAAGAGATGGGTTACTGTAGATTTCTGAATCTAGTTAGATCCTAAAAATTGGGGAAATTTAACTGAATAAAGTTTACGTGAACTTACTTTTTTAAAAAAAAAGGAGCTTTGATAATTCACACATAGTGTTTTACTACCCAAAATTATTCCCGTATTTTTTTGAGACGTGACTGATTTTTTTAGGATTGAACTAAATTCTACGCGAAGGTGAAAAAATATTTTTGATCTTCAAATTTTTTCTTTGGAACCTGAAGGTTTTCTAACTACTTTAAATCGTTCACAAAAAATATTTCAAAGGTTTTCTGAATTCCTACTAACCTGATGACTCAAATAAAACTCAAAAATCTCACGAAATCTATATTTATTTGAAAAAAAAGATAAATGTAATTGATCATGTTACACATAAACACAACAATATCTACAACAAGATAAATATGCTCACTTGTCAGACAATTGTGTTTCTTTTTCTTTTTTTTTATTTGATTTTTTTATCCATGTCATTTGGTTTCCTGTGGGTACGAGAAGGACCTTTTGTTTTATAAGATTTATTATGTATTCTTTTGGATTTCCACACATTTTTCGAGAAGAAGAAGATATTTGATGTGTTGATGTGTGGATGTGTTTTGATCCCATTTTTCACGAATTTTTAATCAAATAAAAAACAAAGAGATGACCTTTGAATCAGAAAAAAAGAGTAAGCTGAAGAAAAAAAACGAAAAAACTAAAACAAATGAGTTCTTAAAAGCATAAACATATGGAAACATCTTGAAGGAAAACGATGTTCCATTAAAAATTTATGACTGTTTTCACTTTTCATTTTTCATATGAATTCCTTATGGAGCATCGAAGAAAATTGGGAAGCGAGAACAAATTTTGGGCTGAAAACTGATGGAATTTCAAAAATCTGAACATAGTTCAATTATTTTTCAAACTCTTTCTGAAAAATATAATAACTTTCAGCCAACGAAAAAAATCAGAAAAATACCAAAAACCATGTAGTTAGTTTCTTTTTGATGTCACATCACATATGGAAACATCTTGAAGGAAAACGATGTTCCCACTTTGTTAAAAATTTATGACTGTTTTCACTTTTCATTTTTCATATGAATTCTTATGGAGCATGGAAGAAAATTGGGTAGCGAGAACAAATTTCGGGCTGAAAACTCATGGAATTTGAAAAATCTAAATAGTTCAATTATTTTTCAAACTTTCTGAAGTATATAATAACTTTCAGCCAACGAAAAAAATCAGAAAAATACCAAAAACCATGTAGTTAGTTTCTTTTTGATGTCACATCACATAAAAATCACATAAATAAATCGGATCCCACTTTGTTAAAAAAACAACAAGAAAACAACTGACATTTTTAATTTTCGTTTATGTTAGATGAAAAAAATCCTGAATTTATGAGGGTTCACTGAAAAGAATTGAAATAATAAAAAATCGAGAACAAAATAGGAGAAAAAAGGAAATCGAATATGTTAACTGCTAGTATTCATTACATTTTTTTCGAAAAAAGTGTGAAACATGAAAAATCGTAAGTTTCAGATCGATCGACAGCTGAACTAACAGTTCTTGAAAGTTCTTTGTATTTTTTCCCAATAATTTTGTTTCCTGTTCACTGATGTTTAAAACAAAAAAAATTATGAGAAAAAAAAAACAAAAAACGAAAAAATAGTGAAATGCATCTGGCAAATTGTTTGAAAAGTGCAAATCTAAACCTTGGTTATGTATATATGATTTCCTGCGATTTTTCATTCAACACACACAAAAAATAAGGAGAAAATCTGCAAAGTAAACGAAAATGAGAGAAATATCTACTATATATATTTTTGTCTGGTGTAAATGATATTCCTGGGAGTCGAATGGAGCGGATCAGCCAACTTTGAATCCGTATCTCGCCCAATAGATTATCTGAAATTTGTATACTTTTTGACGTCAAAAAAAAACATTTGAAAGATCTCACGTTAAAAATACTAAAAGCTGCCGGAAATAGAAATCTTGCAATTCGATCAATTGTTTCAATCATACTATCGTCTTTTTGAATATGAATTTTATAACCCACAATCGCTAATTCAATCAAAGATAAAAACACAAATGTCATCGAACTCAACATCCAAACATCTGTCAAAAAATACAATTTTGTATTTGTTCCTTGGTAAATAACAAAATTATGATCATTTGAATTATTTCGTTTTCTAGTAACACTTCTTTTGTTAACTTTTTTTTCAATTCTTGGTTTGAAAAAAAAAACATTTGAGTCTAGAAAAACATGATGTGATACTTTTCAAAAATCAGTTCATATTTTATTTTTGCAGTAAACAAAAAGTTCTAGAATTTGGTATTTTCAGGGCGTTTCAAGTTCTTGTGTCTAGTCCAGAAATCCCTGAAGAATAAAAAAATCTGTCTCCGCCTTTCCAAATTTCCCAATCTCACCTATTGCCTTCACATACGAAACTCGCGGTAAGTTTTTCATAATTGAACCAAAATGAAATATCATCGATAAAAGTGCATTTACACCAATCATTGTTCGCGGTGTAATTGCTTGTGGTCCCAAAGAAAATGCCAACCAACTGGAAAATTCTTTTTTTTTCTTTAATCGCGCAATTATTTCAAGCTCTCACTCACCTTATGAAAATGGAGAAAAATGTGGGAAGATAGGCTTGAAGAAAATACCACATGTAGCGCCTTTCAAACACAAAAGTCACAATAAGTTCATCCCAAAATCCAGCGGGGAATTCACGTTTTATCATTGTTGGACGTATGTCACGAAGCCAAAAATCAGCAATTCGAATCTAGAAAAATAAGGTTTTTCTTCATTTTTTAAAATGATTTGATAACTCACTTCCTTGATAGCAAAAACTGGAATTCGTTGATTATTCCAATTCAATCGAACTTCTTCATTGTTATATGAAAAACTTTGATAATTCAAGCGACAAGATTGTGTGTCCATTGGAAAATCTTCCAAATCCATACTACACGGACCTTTTACATGAACACGCTGAAAACTATTTTGATAACAATCTAGCTATTTCTAAAACTTACATAATTCACCCAAACTGTTCCATTTTCAAATAACGTCAGAAACACATTTTCAAAAGGTGAATCATAAATCTCTGCAAATTTCGAATTCACAAAACATGTATTTGGAGTCCATATCTTTTTCAAAGTTTGTTGATCCAATGTCATATTTGCTTTACAAGCTCCAAGTCCACGAAATTGGAGATTCGGATCAGACCACATTTCATTAATATACATTTCTAATTCAAAATCATTCGTCATCTCCGAAATCGAATTGATCTCTTGAATCCAAAATTCAACGTAGACTGTGACACCGTTTTTTTCTGCAAATGTTTTTTTGTTTTGTTGGTGCAAAATGTTAGTTACGAACATGTGCTGCTGCTAATTGGATATTTCATTTCAAAATTATATTAGGAGAAAAGTTAGACAACTTTTTTTACACAAAGGCTAGAACTTGCAATTTTTCTGATTTTTGACAGCTGAAACATGCCGCGAAAGTTCACTCATTTTTTTCTAGTTGGACTAACAAAACAATACTATAGTTATAATTTATTTTTAATTTTCTAAAGTTTCTAAGATTGATCTATGACATTTAATTTGTGATATAATTTCTATTTTTACTTACCCGGTAATTTATGCTTTGAATAATCTTTCCTTTTTATAAGTATATCCATAACTTGTGCCTCGTTCAAACAATCATCAGAAGTTAGCTCAAATACCTCATTTTCTCTGTACTTTTCTTTGTATTTGTGATCTCGATGTTTATGTTGATTATTTATTGAATTTGTAGATATAGTTAATATAAATAGTAAAAAGAACATAGCTTATTTTTTCTTCTTTGAAAAAAGGAAATAATAATTGATGTCGGATGTGAATTTATTCTTCAGTCAAGTCAAGGAAAACATGATTTTTATTGAAAATGACTTTTTTCAGATGTCATCAATTTTTTGGGTTGACATTGCATTTCTTGCTGCTGAAATTGGATTTGTTACAACAGTCTCAATTAATCTTTTACAAATTTTCATTATTTTGAAACACACAAGAAGTTTATTTGGAACATACAAATATTTGATTCTTTCATTTTCTTCCGCTTGCATATTTTTTGCATCTGCTGAATTTCTCATAAAACCAGTGACTTTCTGAAATATATGACCTTTAAAACAAATCAGGGTTTTCAGATGACACACAATTATAATGCAAGTTTTGTGTTCTTTAGTCTTACCAGACCTTTTAATTGTTCAAAAGAACTGGCAAAGATATTATTAGTGACGTATTCAGGAACTTATGCAATGACTATATCATTAATTGCTGTTCAGTTTATTTATCGATATTGGGCCATTTTTCAGTGAGTTATAATTATGATTTAAAGAAATGGGAAGGCCTTTTTTGGAAGAAAATGAAATATGTATACAATTTCAGCCAAAAACGGATCAAATTTTTCAAAGGTGGCAAAATATTTTTGTGGATTCTTTTTTCGGCATATTTTATGTTTGATTGGGCAGCTTCTGTTTATTTTCTTGGAGTGGAAAATGATAACTCAAATGCATATATTTTTCTAGAATTTTTGGAAAACTACAATGTGGACGTGAGAACACTAACACATTTTGCAGCAATAATCTATGATCTTGATTGGAATATTAATTGGATGGGAGTGTCAACAATGGCGAGTGTTTCGAAAAATGTGATTATTCAGTATGTTATTATCATTTATTGTGGACTTATAATGCATTTGAAAATGGGAGAAAAAATGAAAAAGTTTTCAATGACAAATCAAAGAGTTCATCGACAATTATTTAAAACTCTAGTTGTTCAAATAACACTTCCAACATTTCTCATTTTCTTACCAGTTATGTCTATGTTTATATTACCGTTTTTCAATCTGAAAATTAGTTTTCCAACTGGATTTCTTCTTTGCTCCTTATCAATTTATCCAGCGATTGATGGAATTGCAGTTATGTATATCATAACTGATTATCGATATGCTATCCAAAGTTATATTCACAAATCTCTTCGATTTTTGACCTTTAATAGAATTGCAATATATGTTCCCGAAAATCAGTCTGTCAATGAGACTAGCCAAATAAAGAAAAGAACGAGTCATGCATCGAATGTTCTTGGATAAAGTACGTGTTTTTTGTATTCGACAACTACAATCGAATCTCTTTTTATTCGTCGAAAATCATGTCTGTAATCATAGATAGAACATGTCTGCTCTGAAATGGAACGAGAAGGCGAATCTTCTTGCTGATATCGGATTTTATTCAACCCTCACTGTCAATTCTTTCCTCATTTATTTGATTCTGTTTCATGCCAATAATTTATACGGAAGCTATCGGATATTAATTGTGTTGTTTACCTCAATGGGCATTTTCTTCTCTTTTACGGAATTTTTAATTCGTCCGGTGAGATAATAATTTGGGTTTTCTGCTGAATAAATATTTGAAAAATAAAATGTGAAGAGTGGAGTCTTGTCCAATATTTTTGTAGATGTTTTTCCATGCTTTCAGATGGTTCACGATTTTGACGCAAGTCTCACGTTCTACTCGGTTGAAAGACCATTCAACTGTTCGAAAGAAATATCAATGCTGCTTATGCGTGAGTTCACGTTTTTCTTTTTTTCTAATTTCAATTTTAAAGTGTCCAGTGTTATTTACCAGTTCCTATGCAGTCACAGTTTATCTGCTTTCAATTCAATTTATCTACAGATATCTTGCTTTGTTCAATGAAAATGTTTTATTTTTATTTTCCGGTTTCTATAATATAATCTGGTTCATACTTGGTGGATTTGTTATGTTCCTCTGGGGTTTTTCTATTTATTATCATGGAGATCGGAATCAATATTCCTTTTTATATTTATCAAAGGAATTTTCGGATTCTTATAATTTGACAATTTCTGACATTCCCTATTTCAGTGCTATAATTTATGTGAGTTTTCAACGACTAAAAATAATAATTTATTACTCGAAATTCAGGAACGAGATAATTCAATTCATTGGAATGGTGTTAAGATGATGGGAAGTCTTGCAATTATTGTCTCAATTCTGTATGGAATAATAGTATTCTGTGGAATTGTGATTCAATTGAAAATACCAGAACAACTCAATACATTCTCGGAAAAAAACCGAGTGGTTCAGAAACAATTGTTCACAGTCCTTGTTGCTCAGGTGAAGGAAAGCTTAATTTGAAATAATATATTTTGAATAGTTTTCAGATATCTGTTCCAACGTTAATAATATTTCTCCCAGTGATGACAATGTATATTATTCCCTTTTTAAATATCAAAATCAGTTTCCCAGCATCTATAATTGTATGTTTGTTATCTGTTTATCCCGCCGTCGATAGTATTATTGTTATGTTCATTTTGTCTGACTACAGAAAAGCTGTCAAAAGTTTGTATATAACACAATCCAATGAACATGTTAGATATTTTCAGAAATATACTATCGCTGTACTTGTCAACGGAATCGTATTTATAATATATCATCAAACGGTCAACCCACGTAAATTTAATTTGTTTTCGCAATAAAGCTATCTATCAAATGAACTGTGAAAGTGTTGTTCGAGAACCCTCGTCAATATTATTTAATTTCCCTTTTTTTCATAGACAGACTTCATTTGTACAGAATATCAACATGAAGTCTCGATACCTTCTCGAATTAACTATGCAAATCTCGAACTTTGGCTTTTTTGCCACACTGATAATAAATTCACTTGTGATTCATATAGCCAAACAGTACTCTTCTAGATTACTTGGGAGTTACAAAAATTTGATAATTTGTTTTTCATCAGTCGGAATACTTTTGTCTACAGCTGAAGTTTTTTCTAAACCGGTATTGTTTTTCCATTTTTCTTTAATATTTTAATTTTTTCAGATGACACATAATTTCCGTTCATCGCTGTCATTCTACACTATTTCAAAACCATTCAATTGTCCGAGTTTTATTAGCAGAGCAATTTTATGTAAGTTAAAAAGTTAGTATATTTCTAATACATATGTCAGTACTCTTCACAAGCTCATACTCGGTCACAATATACTTTCTCATGCTTCAATATATTTATCGTTACCTGGCAATTTTCAAGTATGTTGCACAGATTCATTTATCGCTTTGAGTAAATAATTTTCAGCGTGACAAACTTGAAATATTTCAAAGGACCCAAGAACTTTCTTATTATTGTCATCATTAGTGTATCAATATTCTTGAGTTGGTGTGGATGTACTCAATTTGGGATTCCAGATGAATTCAGTGACGAATATTTGAGGTGTGTTTGTACCAAACTTTTTTGTCATTTTCATAATTATAGAAAAGAAATGAAATGGGTTTATGGAATGGATATTGAGACTGTTGTTTATTACGCAGCAATAATTTATGATGGAAAGAAAATTCGTATAAGAAGTTTGATGTTTTTATCAAGTTTAGCTTTCATAGTTTCCACACACTATGCAGTTATTGTTTATTGTGGTACGATGCTAAAGCTGCACATGGACGGAAAAATGATATTGTTTTCATCCCAATACAAAAGGTTAAATCACCAATTATTCCGTGCTTTGGTTATTCAAATAGTGGTTCCAACAGTGTTGATGTTTCTTCCTGTACTTGCTATTTATGCATTACCATTCTTTGATTTTGATATAAGTATAAACACATCCCCTGTCTTAGCTGGTCTCTCAGTTTATCCTGCAACTGACGGTCTTGTTGTCATTTGCTGCATAGATATTTTCAGAAACTTTGTCATAAGTAATTTCAAGTTCTCATTCTAAATACAATTCCAATGTTTTCAGGACGAGTTCGAAGTTTTCTCAAAACAATATTCTGTTATGACCATAAAATTATCATCGTCAAAAACAGAACTCAACCAGTTGCTTGAACAAACAAATGTTATCGGATGTTTAACAAGTCTTCAGAAGGTTTTCAATTATGTGTTCTTGATCTTTTATTTTTCATTACCATAAATAGAATAAAAATAGTCCTTTTTGTTTTTGTAAAAAGTCCATCGGGAAATTAATTTTTTCAATATAAGAAGAAATGCTTTCAAAACAAGTACAAAATACAGAAATGTGTACAAGTTCAGAAAAACAAGAACAAAAATAGAACTTGACGGAAGACGTATAGGAAGAAACGGTTGGTACGGTATACATTTATTTTGAGATCATAAAAACATCCGGATGATCTTGAAGAGTTATTTTAAGCCAACAGACATCTAGATACGAAATAGTATTGTCTCAAAAGTGCTTTGACAAAATTCTCCCCTAGATACAAATTGAGAAAATTGATTATTTAACATTTACTAAAATGGGTATCTACTGGATTGATTTTACCAACTACTTCACTTTTATTGGATTTATAGTAACTTTCTCAATAAATTTATTTTTGATCCACATTGTACTGAACTACTCAAAAAATATTAACAAAACCTATGGTTATCTGATAATTTCATTTTCGTGTATGGGAATGTTTTTTGCCACGTCAGATGCTTTTGTTAAACCAGTAACTCAAAAACTCAGGTTATTTTATAAAGATTTAAAGATTTCCAGCTTTTGCATAATTACAATTCTTCGTTGGTTTACTTCAGTTTATCAAGACCGTTTGGTTGTCCAAAAATTGTAACAAAAATATTGATGTGTAATGTTTCAAAATTAATTTCAGAAATTTAAATAGGTTTTCAGTGATTTTCACCAGCTCATATTTTATAACAATCCACCTTATCGCAATTCAATTTGTTTTTCGATATTGGCTAGTTTTTGATAAAAAGAAAATTAAATACTTCAAAGGTATAACTGGATTAATAACATGGGGTGGAACAAGTTGCACAATGTTTCTAGTTTGGATAACTGTTATCAATTTCTGTGGGATGCCAAATGAGTTTATCGATGATTTTTTAGAGTATGTCATCAACAACGTTAATAAGTTCTTATGAGAAATATTATAAATTTGCAGTGATGAAATGATGAAAGTCTACGGTTTGGAAATTCGAAATATAGAACATTTTGCATTATTGGTGCACAGTTCGAACTTTGAGACAAATCTAAAAGGGACATTGTGTGTTGTTGGTGTTCTAATTTTGATACTTCCAAACTACATAGTGATTTTTTACTATGGTTATCATTTATGGCATTCGATGGATGAAAATGTGATATTTATCTCAACACAAACAAAAAATATTCAAATACAATTCATCAGAGCACTTTATTTTCAGGTTCTGTCAGTTGTTACCTTGTTCCTAATGAGATACGTTTTTTCAGATAACAATCCCATCTGTGGTATTATTTATACCAGTTCTTGTTGTTCATACGTTACCATTTTTCAACTTGAACATTAGTATCTCTACAATTATTTTCATCAATGCTCTTGGTTTTTATCCAGCTATCGATGGACTTGTGGTTCTCATTCTCATTAAGGAATTCAGAATGGGTGTCAAACGTAAATAGAATTTTTTGTTCTTCGAAAATAATTATCAGAGTTCAGATGTATTTTCGTCATTGTTCAATTTGTAGTCGAAAAGTGCATGTATACTGTAATTCTCAGAACTAAAGATTAATAAGGGAAATAAGCTATTCCCCCGTGGTTAAACTTTTTCTTTCTCTAACGATCGTAAAAAATATAATAATAATCAGAAAACTGAGAAACATAAAATGAATTGGCGATATTTTTTGAAGAAATCTTCACAAATATCCGATGTTGGGTTCTATTCAACATTTTTTATGAACTTTTTAGTCATAATCATTGCGCAACAAGAGAGGAACAAATACCTCGGCAGCTATCGATATTTGATTATTATTTTTGCTTCAATGGGATTTATTTTCTCCTTTTTTGAAGCACTAGTTAAACCGGTAAAAATTGTAGATGGTTCAAAAGTATCAGAGTTTTCTAGGTTACGCATAATTACAATTCTTGTTTTCTATATTTCAGTTTAGAAAGACTATTCAATTGTCCACAATATGTGACACGAATTATCATGGGTAAGTTCGAATATAGTTTGAAAATATCACATTTAATATTTTCAAGAAAACCAATTGTATTTTCAACGTCAATAAACTCAAAAATCATATCTGTTTCACATAAACTTAAAAGTTTATATAATTTTCAGTGTTTCTTTCATGTTCATACACAATGACGATTAGTTTACTTTCAATTCAGTTCATCTATAGATACTGGGTTATTTTCAAGTAAGCTTTCAAATTTCAAATAATCATTTTTTCAAACGCGCTATTTTCAGAAAGACAAACTTAAAATATTTTACTGGGTTCAAAAACTTTTCGAAATGGGTTGTACTATTTATCATAATTGCAATTATTAGCGTTTTTAGTTTGTTTTTTGGATATCCGGATGATTTCTCGAATAATTATTTGAGGTAATTCATCACATTGTCTGGTCAGAGCATACAAAATGATTATAGCAAAGAAATGAGAAAAGTGTACGGAATTAATATTTCAAATGTACCCTATTTCGCTGCAATTGTTTTCGAGCCACATGGAAATTTACATTTGAATGGACTTTTTATGATGTTGGGTCTAAATTTAATAGTTTGTTTGAATTATTCAATCATATTTTATTGTGGATATATGCTTAAAAGAAATATGAACGGAAAATTGATACTTTTCTCATCTCAATTCAAAAAAATCAATCAACAACTTTTTGCAACAATTATGTTGCAGGTCGGATAAACTTCTCGAGAAATTTGATTGATTATATAACATTTCAGACATTAATTCCATCATCCACCATTTTTGTACCTGTTTTATTGATGTTTGCCGTTCCATTTTTTAATATAGATATAAGTATAAATTCAAGTCCATTCATTGCAGTTCTCTCATTTTATCCCGCGGTCGATGGAATCATTGTTATTGTGTGTGTCGATTCTTTCCGAAATACTGTTTTCCGTGAGATTTTTATCTTGAAATTGACGGTTAAGTTGAAATAGTTTTCAGAATTTTTGAGAGATTTATTTAACATTATCACATGCAATGCAATTGTGAATTGGATAAGAAATCGTGATCCGCAACCAAGGCAAAATGAAATTTCTCTTGAAAATAGATGATCAACAAGCAGTAAATAATAAACCGTTCTGTCTCTTCTGTTTCATTTGAATTGCCAAAAATCCGATTTTATTGAAAACTCAAATGCCGCGTGAACTTTTTGAGAGACGCAGAGAAAAACAGAATGGTCATTTCTTTCTTTTTTCTTCTTTCTCGTTTTACATGTGTTCTCTTTTTTATCTTTTCCACACAAAATGTTTGTAAGTATTTATTTGTTGACTACATTGTAGTTTATATCAGTTATTCATTTATAAATGTTTTTATTGTTAACCGGTTCCAAATTTACTATTTTTTAATATGTCTTCAGATATGAATTCAATAAAATCGAAACTGAATATTTTGTATTGTCATGGATTAGGATCATCGATCAATAATCGACACGGAACACAATTGAAAGCGTTTTTCGAGAAGAATTATAAGGATAGTGTGTATTTTGAGAGATTTTTATATAAAAATCCTGGATCAGTTGATCATGTTTGGAATATAAATGAATGGAGAAAAGATATTGAAGAGAGAATTGGTCAGTTTTTTTGTTCTTGAAAAAACACGTTTTTTTAATTTTCAGAGAATCAAAAATGGATTATAATTTCAACAAGTGCTGCGGGACATTGCGCATTAAATATTGCAAAATCAAAGCCTCATAACATACTAGGATTATTCATGTTTTGCCCTGGAACTCATTTGGATCTCAATTTTGTGAATACAATAGCTCCTGGAGCTTTGGAACTTTTGAAAAAGAAAGGTTCTCTGGTTTATCCACCATCAAGAAATGGACACGCAGCTCTTGTAACAGTTGAAGCTTTTCAAGAATATTCGGATGTGGGTTTCTGATAATGTTTTGTAAATTATAATGAACAAAATAATTTTAGACATGCGTAACAAAAACACCAGGAGATATTGCTATCAAATGCCCAATTACAGTAGTACAGGGGACCGCAGATGACGTAAGTACAAACTATTCTCTTGAAATTTCTAAAACAATTATTTTTTAGTTAGTTCCTCATCAAAACACCGTTAAACTGGTGAAGAGATTAACTTCGAAAAATGTTGAGTTGGTTACACTTGAAGGAGCAACACATTATTTTGATATTGACGAAAGGATTCAAGGAAAAATTGATGAATTTATCAGTAAAGTTCGGACGCCTACTAATTCCAAAATTTGATTTTAAAAGTATATTATTATTATTTATTTATGAAGATTCAAATCATTCCACAACAATAAATGGATCTAATGATGATGTATTAATAAAAGGAGCTGAACAATAACTTATATCAAGATCCAAAAATGGTAGAATATATATGATAGCCAAGTGTGTGATGTAAATTCTAATTTTTAAAAACTTCTTTTCATCTTTAAAATTAACCTTAACGTATAATGTTTGGAGAATTTTTTCATGTAAATTATTAGTCGTCTATGATATTGAATAATACTACAAACAATTTGAATAAAAATACGGAATAGGGAAGATAATACGGAAGATCATATTCTTTTATCTGAAACTACATCTGCGAAAACAATCAAAAGAATATTAGGACAAAGATTTCAATGTAAAAACAATATTTTCTCGGAATATCAACAAGGCGGAAATCTCTTCATACGTTTTCATTTTCGATATATTAAGATTTCAAAAATGTGTTCCAACAGTATATATTTACCAATAATTATTATAATTTTTGTTCTAACTATCTATATTTTCAACCAAAAAAAGGATTTCTTTCAACTCACTGACAAAGTTGTTTATGTTGATGATGTGTTTATTCAAGAGAAAAAAGATTTTCCAAAATGCAAAATTAAATCTTGGAATAATAAAACAACTTGGGAAATTCCACGTATCGAAAAGCTCAAATTACTAACAAAATACGGTGTAACATCGAGTGTAAGTACGATATTTCGAAAGTCGTTAAACCAACGACAAAAAATCACACTCTATTTTCAGGAGGGCTTGGATGATGGCGAACTTCGACTAATATCCGCATTTCTATATGAAGATGAAATTGTTGTGACAACTTCCAGACAAAGGACAACTCAACTTGGGTATGTTTCAGCTGAATTCTATATTTTATCAAAATTTTCCAATCAATACTTAGAATTCCTGTGTACTGTCGATATTTCGATTGCAATCGTGTTGAGATTCCGGACTCAATTTACAAAGCCTTCTTTTTCCCATTGACATCAGTTCATTGTTTACGAAAAGTTGGAGCAAGTTACATTTCTTTGAGTTTAGCAGAAGATGAGAAGCCTCAATTGCCAATTCCGTTTGTTCATAGGCTTTTCAAAGAACCTCAACATGAATTGGGAGTTTGTAGTGGACAATTATATGGGATGGATGCGAAGTGGATGCAAATCGCTGAATTTGTTGAGCATCACAAATTGATTGGAGCAACTATGTTCTATTTTTCGGTTTTTGAAATTGATGGAATGACTCGAATGATATTAGATGAATATGAGAGAAGTGGATTTGCTGAAGTATCAATGATAAATACTGAATATACAAATGCAGCAATGATGAGACATATGGTTCAGATTCATGAGTGTTTTTATCGAGCAAGAAAACATTCAAAATGGCTGTTGAATATTGATCATGATGAATTTCTGATACCTAGAGCAAAACCTATTTTGTCCTATATCAGAAGTTTAGGAGAGAATGTTGCTGAATCAGTATTTTCAATGAGGAGAATAGCGAAATTTGAGGAATCTATCGAAAAATACAATAATATTGAAGAAGTTTCAAATGATATTCAAGCTTCAAATTATAACTTGACACATGATCCAACTTATACATCAGTTAAAGTAATGATTCGACCAGACAAAGTAAATGCAATACTTCTACATTGGGCCTATGGAATGGAACCCGATTATAAAGTTAATGTAGTCCCAAAAAATATTGCGTTTTTGAATCATTATCGAACGATTTCTCCCAATTATTTATGGTCCGATTTTATGGCAAAACTTATGAGGCAAAACGTGAAGTTTCTGCATGTAACTATGCAAAAAGAATATGTGGAAAGGTTGCGTGAAAATGTAGTGCAAGTTGTTGGTTATGTTTTCAAGAAACACGATTTGACTTGTGAGAATATTCCATCATCTCTTCAACGTGCCACTAAACCGTATTTAAAAAAAATGAAAATTTGTGAATAAAATTATTGAAAAATGTGTTTTGGTGAAGAAAACCGGTTATAAACATTTCTCATATTCTAAATTATATCTGGAAAATCTTTTTAGTTTGACATTCGGGATGAAGATTTTATCACTAGAGAAGATATATGAGGTCAGAATAGATTTGCAGGAAAATTATAATATTTCTGATTTGTTTCTACCTCATCATTTGCGGGCGTAGCTTAAACGTAGAGAAAAACACGAAACTTTGAAGATCGAAAAATGTATTAGTGTAATTTTCATAAAACTCAGAACCTCCCAAAAAACTCACTTTTCCTCCAGTTTTCCTCGAAATTCAAAATCTTTCAAAAACAATTCGCTCCAATAATTGTATCGATATGTCCATGGACGTCCACCATTGCGCTGACGATCTTTCTGTAATGTAGAAAAATCAGAATGATCTATATAAAGAACAGCAAAAGTAAGAAAAATTCAATAAAGAAAATTTTTCCATAAAATAGCTTGTTGAGCACCAGTTTTAGTATAAAACAATCGAAAATCAACTGAAATTACGTTACTTGTACTAGGAAAAGAGGTGATTATGAATTTAACAACAAATTCCATTTAAATTCATGAAAAAACAACAAAAAATACGCGAATGAAACATTTTCGAAAAATAAAAACAAGAAAATAAAAGTAAGAATGGAAGTGCGCCCTATTGATAAAAATAGCATGTTTTGCACTCTCTCAAAAATTTTGTGTGTTCCGTTGTTGTTGTTTTGTTATGAGACTAACAAATTGTAAAAGGGTATTATTGAATTAAAAACACGTGAGAAATAAAAAACTAGGTCAAGTGACGTGGATTTAAAAACAGTATAGGTAGCCATGTCGTCAGTTGCGATGCGTGTGAGCGACACGTTTTTAGAAATGAAAATTTGGCAAATTCAATGGAAAATATCGAGGTCAACACGCAACGCAGAACCGCATCGCAATTGACGACATGGCTACCTATACTGTTTTTAAATCCACGTCACTTGACCTAGTTTTTTATTTCTCACGTATTTTTAATTCAATAATATGCAATTTTTTTGAATTTCATGTTTTGGATTTATATTTTTCAAGAAATTTTCTCGTTTTCTCTGCGTCTCTCGATATACCCCGTAAAAAGCCGTGACTTTAGCTGAATTGATCTCGATTAAAAACAATATATGATCCTGTTATTCAAAGAATTCAGATATTTCAATGAATAAAACTAGAGTTGCAGTAACCCGGTATTTCAAAAACAACCGAATAACCATAAACCATTGTAAAAAAATCAAACTCAAATTTCTCTATGTGGACTTACCTAACTTAATATCCACAAAACCTCATACTTTTCAGCAAAAACCAAAAAAAATCAGATTCAAGGCTTTTAAAAATGATTTGTCTAGATAATTCTTGATATTCAAACAATTTCTCAAATTCACACACACAAAACTTCATTTACTTTTGTTGATGATATGGGCTCGATTGAGAAACCGCCAATTCTTTATCATCTCTCTCCGAATCAATTGTCTCATTTTCTTGTGCCAACACTTTTCTCGTCAAATCATTAATATTTTGGATTTTCTTCATGAGATCGGCAGTGATTGGAGTCCCATTTTGCAAAGTATACGTGGCTTCTTCAAGAATTTCATCACAAAGTGCACGAAGTGTTGCATTGGTTCGACGAGTATGATGATCTACTTTTTCATTATTTTCAGCAGCTTCAAAGCGAGCACGAATATTCTGAAAATTCAGAAATTTGAAAATGAAAACAGGAAACAACTAGACAAACATTGAGAACTGGAAGACAAAGGCGAAGCTTCTTTTGTTGTTTCGATTCAGGGAATGTGACTTGGTTTGTAGCTTGACTGGTACACGAGTTATAGCCAACTTCTTTGTAATTAACTTCATTTGCTTGTTCTTTCATGTATTTTGCAGCATCAGCCATCACATCAAAAGCCTAAAAATTTAGAATTTTTTGATTAACAATTGATATCTCCTACCGTTGTCTGCTCTCCTTTGTCAACACGATTATAGGCGACATATCTCAATTCAATTTTCTCCAAATCATCCGCCATTCTACGTCGATGAATAACGACACATTTTCGTGGGCGATCCAAGTTTCCTTCAAGCATTTCGCAACTATCCGACACTATTTTTCCTTGTGATGTTGTCATTTTTTTCAAATTTTTAGATGATGATTCGAATACGCTTTGATTTTGTACAATGACAATTGAAAGAAATGATCGAGTTGTGTGGCGAAAATCTGGACTGCGAAAAAAAAAATAGAACACGTAATTTTATTTTAGGTCACGCTTAAAAATTTTTGACAATCGAATGTAACCAAGAAAGAAACTCGTTTTAAACTACGGAAAAAAAGATGATTGATACTTGTTTCTTTATAAGTTTTTATTTCCGGTATTTCTTTTCTTATCTGAAAAGAGAAGAAAAATTCTTTTCCTCAAATACTTTGACATTTACAGTAGTCATTTAAACCCCCGTTATCGAGCATGTTTTTTGCTCTTTTTTTTTCAAAATTCTTCTTTTTCTTCTCTGTTGTATTTTATTACAAACATAAAAAAGTGCAAACATGTTCAACAACATTGTTTTTTTAATGTATGCGAGAGAATTTGATTTTTTTTTTCATTCTTTTATTTTTTTTGCTTGGGGAAATCAATTATGAGTCGATGATAAGCATTTAGTTCCTTTTTCCTTCATAAATTATCATTTCTCGTTTCTCACACAAAACTAACTTCTTCTCATCTTTTTTTTTCGCATTGTTTTCTTACTTATTTACTTACACTAAATTTTTGTTCATTAGATGAAGGTTGAAGATGCAAAAACTTCTTCAAATATTATTGGAGAAAGTATGGAATGTGAGTTTGTTTTCTTTTGAAATCAACTTGTTTTGCAAATTTCAAATAAATTTTAGTTACAAATAAGAGTTTGGAAAACAATATGAACTTCATCCAAAAAATTGTAAAATTTTGCCAACCTTATTTTGGATTGGGGGCCTTTCTTGCATTTTTAATTGTCTACCATGGATGGTTAGGTGAGTTCTACAATACAATTTTGTTTCTTTTTAATCTGAGAATCAGAATTTTAGTTGCTGCTGCCATTCACAATTTCACAAAAGCTAGTCCAATGATCTATATAACTATATTTTTATGGTTTTGTTTTGTTTTGAACTTGGCTGTAAATACTTCGCAATTTCGAAAAGTTTATGATGATTTGGAAAAACGTCTTGATAGTTTGGCACAGCGCAAAAAGTTTGTTCCAATGTAAGTCTTGCTTTTTTCAATATCAAATTCCAACATTTCTTTATTTTCAGATCAATAAAAATTTGCATTATTGTCGCTTTGTTGGCATTCACAATTATTATGTCATTGAATGATTTTTCGAGATTATCTGGTTTTTCTGCCTATGTATTTTTTATCCTGTTCATGTTTATTTTTTCAAATAATCGAAAGCTCATCAATTGGAATATTGTTACAAATGCGTTTATTATGCATTATTGTCTCGCAATTATTATTCTTCAATGGTCAACTGGACAATGGTTTTTCCAACAGGTTGCAAAACTAATTGTAGGATTTCTTGAATATGCGCAAGAAGGAGCAGTTTTTGTATTCGGATTTATTGCGAGCCCTCCGAATATTTGTAATCTTCGTTCAGTTTTCATTTTCACATCACTTCAAACATTGATCTACTTTGGAGCAGTTACTGCAATTCTCTTTCATTTCCAAATTATTCAAACAGTTTTAATCAAAGCCAAATGGTTCATGAAAATCTTAATTGGAACAACAACAATTGAAAGTGTCAATGCTTGGGCATGCACATTTTTAGGAATGACAGAAGCTCCAATGATGTTTGCCCCATATATTTCTAGTCTAACTGATTCGGAACTTTGTACAATCTTGACAAGTGGTTTTGCATGTGTTGCCGGAACTGTTTTTGCAGCCTATGTTGCTCTGGGAGCATGTCCAATTTATTTGCTAACCGCTTCAATTTTATCAGCACCATGTTCTTTGGCTTGTTCGAAGATAATGTTTCCGGAAACTGAAGAAACCAAATTGAAAGATGAAGATATTCATATTGCTCACAGGTTAAAATTTCATTAGAAACTTGGAATAAACCGATTTTTCTTCAGATCAAATAAAAGTCTTCTTGATGCGGTTTGCTCTGCTGGATGTGCAATGGTTCCAATTGTTTTTGCAATCGGTGCAACTCTTCTTGTTATAATTTCACTTCTAGCACTTCTCGATACAGTAATGGGTTATATTGGTGATCTAATCGGTTTTGAAGGTTGGACATTTCAAATGTTATTTGGTTATGCATTTTTCCCACTTGCCTACCTTATGGGAGTCACTGATGATGTTCAACAAACTTTGATGTTAGTTTAAAATGTGGTCATTATTTTATTGAAATATCTAATTTCCAGGGTTGCTCAACTGATGGGAACCAAAACAGCTGTCAATGAATTTGTTGCTTACAACAAACTTGGAGAACTTCAGAAAAATAATATTCTTCACCCAAAATCTGTGTTAATCGCAACATACGCGCTTTGTGGTTTCTCTAATTTTTCTTCAATGGGAATGCAGATTGAATTTATTGGTGGAATGGCACCAAATAGAAGAAATGCAATTTCTAATATGATGTTACGTGCTTTGATTGCTGGTTCGATTGCATGTTTTATGAATGCAACAATTGCTGGAATACTTGTTAGTTCTCCAATTATTTGTCATCCAACTTCAAATTCTACGTGTTTTGAAATTCCATAAGGAACTTTCTTGTTACTGTATTTTTTTTTTATTTGTTTGTATAAAGTTTTTAGAAAAGATATGTAGATGTCTGGTTTTGAAATTTTAGAGAACGATCAACATTTTCTCTGGAATACATTCTTGTCAGAATTAATTTTTTTTGCAAAATTCTTGTTAACATCAACAAAGGTTTCATTTTTCCGCCCAAAAAATGTAACCTTTTTGAAGTTATATTTTATTGTTCCTTGATAAAAAGGCAGTTATTTGCATTTTATGTCATGTTCTCCAAACAGACCACGTGGTTTGACAAAAAACTGGTCAAGGATTATATTTTGTACATTGTTTTAGTTTTGATCTTTCATGGATATTTGGGTGAGCTTTGCTTGAGTGACTCATAAAACCTAGATAAGTTACAGTAGCTGCAGCAATTCATAATTATCAAAAAGCAAGCCCTTTGATTTATGTGACATTATTTGGATGGTTCTGTTTCCTGGCAAACATTTTTGTGAATACTTCTAGTTTCAAAATTTTCTATGAAAACTTTGAGCAGAAAATTAGTGAATTTTCAAAAAATAGAAAATATGTACCAATGTAAGTTTCTGATTGAGTTCTAATTTTCTGAACAATTTTTTTTTAATTTCAGATCTATACAATTGTCTATAATTATCGCCCTGTTGGCTTTCACAATATTTCAATCAATCGATGATTTTTCTCGTCTCACAGGTCTTTCAGCTTATGCATTTTTCTTACTCGCCATGATTGTTTTATCCAATAATCGAAGAAAAATCAATTGGAATATTGTTGTAAATGCTTTAATTATGCATTATTTAATGGCTCTGATTATAATTAAATGGCCACTTGGTCGATGGTTTTTCCAACAAGTTTCAAATTTAGTTGTAGGATTATTGGACTTTGCACAAGTTGGTGCACAGTTTGTTTATGGATTTATTGCGGAACCACCGAAAATCTGCAATTTATCTTCAGTATTCATTTTTACGGTATCTTTTAAATTTTCAGATTACTGTGTTTTCATGAATTCAATTTCAGTCACTTCAAACCTTGATCTACTTTGCTGCAGTTGTTGCAATCCTATTTCATTTCGGAATAATTCAAGTTGCTCTAGCAAAAGCTAGTTTCTTCATGAAACTTTTGATTGGCACAACAACTATCGAATCATTATATGTTTGGGCTTGCGCATTTCTTGGAATGTCAGAAGCACCTTTAGTTATTGCTCCATATATGTCAAAACTAACCGATTCCGAACTTTTTGCGGTTTTAACAAGTGGTTTTTCGTGTACCGGTGGTACTGTATTCGCAGCATATATGCAACTTGGAGCATGTCCTGAATATTTATTGACAGCTTCTATTCTTTCGGCGCCTTTGAGTTTGGCGTGTTCGAAGATGATGTTTCCTGAAGAAGATATTCCTCAAATGAAAGATGAAGATCTACATTTAGAACATGGGTAAGCAATTGAATTTTGTCTGCAGACACATTAATTCTTCAATAATAATTTAGTGAGAAGAAAACTTTCTTCGATACAATTTGTTCTGCCGGAGTTGCAATGGTTCCATCTGTTTTTGCAATTGGAGCATCTTTAGTTGTTGTGATTTCACTTTTAGCACTTCTCGATGCAGTTATGGAATATCTAGGTGTACTTATCGGTTTTGAAGGTTGGACATTTCAAATGTTATTTGGTTATGCGTTTTTCCCATTGGCTTATATGATGGGAGTCACTGATGTGGAGCAAACTTTAAAGTGAGAACTTCAGAAAAACATAAGGATCTAATGTTTTTCAGAGTTGCTCAACTGATGGGGACCAAAACCGCTGTGAATGAATTTGTTGCCTACAAAAACTTGGGTGAACTTCAAAAAACCAATGAACTCCACCCAAAATCGGTCCTAATTGCCACATACGCACTTTGCGGTTTCTCGAACTTTGGATCAACTGGAATTCAAATCGAAATAATTGGTGGACTCGCACCACTCAGGAAATCTAGAATATCTCAATTCATTTTGCTTTCTCTCTGCGCGGGTTCGATTTCTTGTTTTCTGAATGCCGCAGTTGCTGGAATTCTAGTCACAACTCCAACAATTTGTTCATCAGCAAACAGTAATTCAACATGTTTCACAATTCCTTCATAACAAAAAACTGTTTATTTTTCTCGATAAAAAGTTAGATGATAAAAGTAAAAGAAATAGTGTAACAAGTATTGATCATAACTTTGTTATTTTGTTTCAAAATGAAAGTGTTCTTGGTGTTCTCAATTATTTTAATTGTGGTTCTGGTTCTGCTTCAGGGAACCGAATCTGCTCCAAATAAGAAGAAATGCGGAGAGAATGAAGAATTTCTAGCTTGTGGAACATCATGTGAACCTAATTGTATCGATGGAATGGTGGTAAGTATATCTATTTTTAGATTTTTTTGGGAACGAAATAGGTACATAAATTGAAATTTGATCCATTCTCTATTTTGAATTTGATCAAACCTCAAAATATGCTAATCCCTCTTTTTTTTCCTAATTAACCTTTGTCTTTCAGTTGTTCTGCACAAAACAATGTGTAATCGACGTATGTCAGTGTAAACACGGCTTCTACCGAAATAAGGACAAGAAATGTGTGTCGCGAAATAAATGTTAATCCTTACACTTGCTTAGGTTGGACCTTCTTCTTCTCCTCTTCTATACTTATTCTATTTTCCACCGTCAAAACCAATTATTTTTTGGTCGCCTTTGCCTTTTTGTGAAACATTTCTTTTATATTTGTATGTAATAATTTTTCTTTTCAAAATGAAATAAAATAAAATAAGAAAGCAAAGTTTGGCTATTTTTAAATGAGAACGTTTTGAATAAGTTGGACCAACAAAAGAATCAAATCATGCGTAATGAGGGCCGGATTTGAGGCACTTTAAAAGAAAACTGAATGAGAAAAGAGTCAGTCTGCACTTTTTTTTGCTCAGAAAAGGGGTTCACTTGCATTTTAAATAATAGTTTTTTGTTCTTTTTCTGGAAAAAAAAACCTATTCACTTCATCCATCATTTTTTATTTTAGTGTAGTGTGAACCAACATTTTTGTCAAGTGTCCTCAAATTTTCCTCCTCCTTCCAAATTAATATGCCCAAACAAGAATAACAAAAAGAACAAATTTATTCGCGAAATGTGCCAAAACCGGCAACATTTTGAAAAATGAGCTCTTCGGGTTTTTTGGTATCTACATAAGCTTCTTCTTTTTCTTCCTTTCTCTCTCTTTTTTTTAAGTTTTTTTGCTGTTGTGCTGACACAAAAAACAACAAAACTCTCTTTTTCAGATGATTAGGCCAATTTGTTTTTTGGTTCTCCTAATTTTTCCATTGGTGACATATTCGTACAATTGTTTCACATGTGGAATATTTCTATCAAGTCCAGAACCGCAATGTAAAGGAATTGTGAATAATCATACTTGCTCCAATGCAAATTATGGATGTTTATCGATTGTAGGAAAAAACCAGGTATTTTTCCCGGTTGTTTTTGTCTAGTCTCAATGATTTATTTTTCTTCAGGATAGCACATATTATGTTGAAAAACGGTGCGCGGAAAAAACAGACAATTTAACTGAAGGTTGTATCGAGACAACAGTTCGGGATAACAAAACACGCGTTCAACAATGCCTTTGTAAATCTGATTTATGTAATTCAACTAGTAGTTTCTCCATTTCGCTTTGTTTTGCATTTATAGTTACAGTACTTTTTTGGAAAAACTGAAAAAATGAATAATTAAAATTCCCTCCGTTTTTTATGTGTGCAATTGTGCGTGACATTGTGTGTTTGCAGAAATACATTTTCGAATTTTTGTTTTTTTTTCGGTTTTTTTCATTTCTCGTTTTTTTTGTTTTCTTGCTAGCGTGGTGAGTTTCGGGGGGAAATGATGGAATTTCGAAAGTTTTTCTGGATTTAGAACTACTAATTTTCGTGTAGAAAAACATCTTGAATCGTTTTTATCCGAAATGTTTGCTGAAAATGTGCTAAATCTTAAATTTTTACAAATTTCCAAAAAGTCGTTTTCCTAAAAATAGAAAGTTAACATTCTATAACTCATTTTATATGTTCTTTCACCATTATAACAAAAAATTATGAATTTTTCAACCATTGAACAAATTTTAAATTACAAACATCGTATATTTGAAATTCTAAAAATAAAAACGAAAACAAAAAATAATTTTTGTAAAACTTATCAGCACTAAGTGAATTTCGTCTGGATTTCACGCGTTCCCCGTTGAAAAACACATGAAGTTCCACAGACTCGCCCGCTGTCTGCGTCTCCTATTTTCTCTCTCTTTCTTTCTGTGCCCGCAACTACGAACCGCCCTTATCGTTGCCCGCCAGATTGGCCTGCAAAATGTTCACATGAATGACACACCACTTTTTTCCTTGTTGTTTTTTGTGGAGATATCTCAACGTTACTAACTATAAAAATGATTTTTTTTCAGGCACGAAGGGTATTTTTTATATTATTTTTGTTGAGAAATGGCATCGGCAATGGCTACTAAATTTTTGACTGATCGTGTTGCTCTTGTAACAGCTTCTACTAAAGGTATCGGATTTGCTATTGCAAAACAATTGGGAGCCGCTGGAGCTTCAGTAGTTGTTTGCAGTCGGAAGGAGAAAAATGTTAATGTAAGTCACTTTTCATTCTTTTTATTACTTAAAAAAACATTTAATGAATTTAGGAAGCCGTTGCTGCACTTCGTTTAGAAGATATCGACGCTCATGGAACAACCGCAAATGTTGGTAAAAAAGAGGATCGAACACGGTTAATCGATTTTACATTGGATAAATTCACAAAACTCGATATTCTTGTATCAAACGCAGCGGTGAATCCACATTATGGAGATCTTTTGAGTATCGAAGATTCACAATGGGACAAATTATTGGATTTAAATGTAAAATCAGCATTTGAGTTAACAAAAGAGGCTGTTCCACATTTAGAAGCATCTGGAAGAGGAAATATTGTTTTTGTTTCTTCTGTCGCTGGTAATTTTTTGTTGAAAATGTATGATTCCCCCAAAAATCTCATTTTTTCAGGCTATTCTCCAATGAACGATATCGGCGCATATTCAGTGATGAAAACAACATTAACCGGTTTAAGCAAATCATTGGCTTTGAATTTGGCACGTAGAAATATTCGAGTTAACACAATTGCACCAGGCAAGTGACCTTTGATTATCATTTAACAAACAACTGTTTTCATTGAATCGAAAAAGTTAGCCAAATGATAGATGTTTAATGCATTCAAAAAAAGTCTCGAGGAACAATTCGTCATGTGCTTTTCCTCGCAAAAAGTTTTTTTTAGTAAATAAGTCAACCGAATTTTGTAAAAAGCACGAGCCACTGTGCAAATAAAAGCTTTCATTGCAAAGATAAAAAGTTCAAGATATTTTTTTTCAGGGATTATTCGAACCGATTTTTCACAAGCCTTGTTTTCCGACGAAACCGAAAAACAAAAATGGTTATCTCAAATTGCACAAAATCGATTTGGAGAACCTGAAGAATGCGCGGATGCTGTCGCATTTTTGGTTAGTTTTTTTGGGGGAAGACATTTTATTGCTGACGTTCTTATCACTTCACGAAATCATTCGATAGGAATGTTTTCGGGTGCATTAGAAGAAAAAAAGATATGATTAATGAGGCGTTTTTGATCTCCGAAACATAATTTTTCGATGAAAGAGAACTCGTGGATTTCAGGTTTCTGATGAAGCCAGTTACATTTCTGGTGAAACAATCGGTATCAATGGTGGTATGCAAGCCCGAATCTAATCATATTTTATCATCATTCCATTCTCATTCTGTGCTTTATTGTGATCTACATTCATTTTCATGTATTTCCATCCAATCCCGTTGCTCCTCAATTATCCTCCTCATAATCACCAACTTCTGTGAAGTAATAGGTTTTTTCTTCTTCGTTTTCATATTTTCTGTCAAAACTGGTATGAATTTTATTCAATTTTCAAAATATTAATCAGTATATTTAAACGAACAAATTGAATATAATGATTTTGCGCAATCCGTATTTATCCATTTTTGATCATTTGCCACGTATGCAACACATTCTGCACCATCAGCTATTTTTGGAAAACCATCTCTCCAATTTGTGAAACTTACAGGATCTCCATTGATATAAATCCAATTTGATGTATTTTTAGGATCTTGTTTTAGACCAAACCAAAACATTCCTTCTTCAGGTTGTTGATTTACAGCAAAACTATCCAGTTGAATTTGTTCATCTCGTGTTAAAATTGAGGCGAGTTTTGAAGTATGCAAAAATAATGTGTCATCTGTGATGCATGTTGTTTCTGAATCAGCGAATGTTTTCTTCTGCACAGAAAGTTTGTAACATCTATCATTGTCAAGAATATCAAACATTGTGTAGTTTGTATATTCCGAATCACATCTAAAAAATCGTAGGTATTTTCTAGAAATATATCTAATGACTCACAAATCTACAACATCTTTTCTCGGATTTTCTCTTGGTGGCGGTTCTGGTGTTGGCAGAAAATATTGACACAAAACATTTCTCTTCGCACATTCAAAATCTTCATACCAAAATCCATCAGAAGCATTCATAAAACTACAAATCGTATCAGTCGTTGCTAGAACTCTATTAGAATTCAGGACAAAGTTTTGAGAACTTGAAGAAGACCCAGATCCATAAATAATAGAATCGATAGTTGGAAGTAGATTTTGAATATCCTCAACTGAATTGACTTTAATGTTATTTTGACGGTATGGAATTGTGAAAGATGAAACATCGGCGGCTGAAATATTTATGATTGTTTTTCTCAAAAATTAAATGAAGAAATTCTGGTGACTTACATCGATTTCCAACATTTACTGTAATTACACTTGAATTTGATAGTGGATAAAGTAGGCGAGCTTGTCCAATATTCGTAGCATTTCTTCAAAAAAACTTTTTTTCTCTGAAAACCACTTCCCAAAACTTACGTGGTCGAGCTGAAATAAACCATCGAAATATATCCGGAATTAAAAGGCCTTGGTGAATTTGTATATCGATTATAATATAAGTTTTCTTGAACATTGAACATACTTGGAAAATCGAGTGGATTTACCCGAATACAATCATTTAGAATTGTATTTTTCAAATCTTCGATCATTTTTTGAACTTTCAAATAATCCGATTCAAAATATGGATATTGAATTGTGAAAGGATCTTGTTTTGTGCAACCATAGGCGAAAATTGCGAATTCTGTTGGTCCTCGCGCGGACATATAATCAACTAATTCAGAAATCAAATCTAATTGCTGAAAAATTATTGTTCAGGATATCATAATGTAGTTGATTAGACTTACCGCAAATGTGAAAGCATTTGCTGATGTCAAAGTTGCATCGACAGCAAAAACGATTGCAACTGATTTTCGTTGATTGGCAGGAGGTACTGTATATTTTCATTATGTTTTTTATCGAAAAAATTAGAACTTTTCGGTTTTTGAAAAATTATGAAATGCTCTTCAATTTTTAACATTTTGAAAAAAAAACGTGAGATGCAAAATTTTAAATTTGGAAACGAAATGGGAAAATGTTCACGCGTGGTCAAGTCGTTAAATAATTTGGTTAGTGAATTTTCGAGCCAGGTTCGAACCGCACTCATGTATAGTGCAATTTCTTGGTATTTTCAGAAGAATTCTAAAATTTGAGCATTTATTTTAAAAATTAGTTGAATTAGGAAATATTGAGAAATTTAGAAGAAGAAATCACTAGAATAGAATTTTTTGAACAAAAATTGGAAGGCATTACAAGGTTTTAGGTTTTAGGAGCCTCTAAATCTGAAAATTTTAAGGATTATCTGCGGATTCTGTATTTTTTTTTTGAGTTAATATATTTTCGAGTTACTCGGTGATTAAAAAATCAGATCAAGAATTCGACCGCAGCCTCAAAACTTACATGTAGATCGTAATGGTGTGGGTGTTGTATGCACTTGATTTGGATTATCTTCTGAAAACTCGAAATAGATTTCTCTCAACACTAATCTGACTTACTCCAATTCGAATAAGTTGTTGGATCTCCATTATCCCATTTCCAAATATCTCCTTTTCCAGTGTAACCAATTGCAGCATTTTGTACACCAGCAGCTACCAGTGCTTCTACAAATTTAAAGTTTCATCTACTCATTTTCTAAAATCTTTCAACTTACTTGAGATCAAAGTGTTATCCGCGTTTGAATCAATTGATAACGTAGTAAAGGGAGTATTTCCCAGATGACCACATGTTGAAAGTGGATTTAAAGTGCTAGTTGAAACAAATATACATTTACCACCAATCTTTAAATGACTTTCTTTTGAAAAATGAAGTCTATGTATACTGTAATTAGATGCTTACCAATCCGAAACTTTTAGCTGTTGCAGGATAAATAAAACCTGAACATGGATCATCGGAAGCAATAAATAAAAATAAATACGAATAAAAAATTACCAGAAGAGAGAATAAATATTTCATTGATAAGCTGACAAAAAATAAAGAATGTCATGTTTTATCACACCTGTGCCGTAAAACATAATGTCCCGACCCCCATTTTCATTGATAAATGGTCGCATTAAATTCGAATGAACATATCGAAAACAGTTTTTTGTTGCAATCTGTATTTATCCATTTTTGATCAACAGAAACATAAGCAACACAATCACAACCATCCGCTGTTTTTGGATAACCATCTCTCCAATTACTGTAGGTCACTGGATCGCCGTTCAAAAACTTCCAATTTTCTGAGTTGTCCGGATCTCGTCTCAAACCTATCCAGAACATTCCATCAGTTGAATCCTTCACCAAATCATTCAATTGAGTATCTTCTTGTTGATTCAAAATTGATGTCAATATTGGCTCAATTTTATACGTTTCTGAATTTCCCAAACATAAGTTAGTTGATGTTGCGAAATTTTGCTGCACTGAAGAAACCTAAAGTAATAGATTGTTTATTGTAAAATTTTTCGATTAGTATACCTTATAACACTTGGAGTTTGCCAATGTTGGATAATATTTGAAATTCGTTGATTCTGTATAACATGGATCACTCCAACTATCAGTCGGAGTTTTTGTAGTAGCAGGTTCTCTTGGAGTCAGAATATATTCGCATAACATTCTTAATTTTGTAGTACAATTTCCATTTGGATACCATTTTCCATCCTCCGAATTCATAAATGCACAATCAGTTGCTGTCGCGAGAACTTTGGAATCTGAAGATGATTCTGCTCCTGTTCCGAATATAATGTTATCGATTGTCGGAACTAAATCTCGAATTTCATCAGATGTTGTTACTCTGATCCAATTTGTTACAGCTGGAAGTGATAGTTGAGAAATACTTGTTGCTTGATTTCCAACACTGATTGTGATAACACTACTGTCTGGCATTGTATACAGTTTCTTCGCGTTGTTAATATTGTTAGAATCTCTGGAACATTTATGTTTTATGTTCTCAAAGAATAAAATAATTTTGGAAAAAAACCTACGAAGAAGAGCTGAAATAAATCATTGAAATATATGTGGATTTGAAAGGTCTTGGTGAAGTATTATATCGATTGAAATATGTCCATTGTTGATAATTGAACATTGTTGAAAAATCTAAAGGATTTTCTCGAACACAATCATGTAAAATAGTTTCATTGAGATTTGATATCATTTTGAGAACATCTTCATAAGTTGAAACAAAGTTTGGAAATTGAACAATGTATGGCGATATTTGAGTGCAACCATAAGCGAAGATAGCAAATTCCGATGGTCCGCGAGGTGAGATATAATCAGCAAGAGAAGTTGCGAAATCAATTTGCTAGAAAGAATTTGTAGTTTAGTCATTATGTGTGGGAAGAGGCGATAAGATGGTATTAATTTTTTAGACAACTGATAGCAAAAGTTTTTAATGTTGCGGTGAACTTACCGCAAAAGTCCATGAAGTTGTTGAGAATAAACTGGCATCAATTCCAATCACAACTGCTGTTGATCTTCTTTGCGATGATGGAGGTACTAAAACATTTATTTTTCTAGAATTTTGATTGGAATCTAGTCTTACATGTTGATCTAACTGGTATTGAAGTTGTAGTGCTAACAATAACTGGAGGAGTATCCCAATTTCGAAAATCTGAAGTGTCGGAATTCTCCCAACTCCATGTTCCACTTCCATCTGTACTCAAACCAATATAAGCCTGTGTTATGAAATTGTCTTCAAGTAAAACTGAAAATTGATATGATTGAAAGAAATACGAAAGAGTTGAAAGGTTACTTCGAATGTCCTCGTTTTCTTGCAAATCATCAATCGATAATTTTGTCAGATTTATTCCGACTGTTTTACAAGCTGTCGCAGATTTTGCAGCTACTGTGTTTCTCGAAACAGCGATGCATTTTCCATTAATCTAAAAGAAAATATAATAAGTCTGAAATTATTTGATAAGTTGACAAACTATTCCGATAAGTGATCCAGTCGCTTTTTGCACATTACTTGCACAATCTGATAAATCATCTGATCGAAAAGAATGGAAAAGTAAAAATAAGAAAAAAAGAATTCGCATTTTACAACTGGAATGAAACTGATAAGCCTCTCATAAGCATAGGTTGATTCTTGTTTCTAGATTAGAAATTTATAGAACACAATATTTAATGATCGTTGGTCCGATTTTCGATCAATTCACGGAAGTTGAATCTTCTCAAAAAAAGTTCGGGACACGTTTTATGACTTGCTCGATAATTATCAGTTTACGAAACATAACATGATAAAAAGGGAAAGTTTCGTATAAATAATAATAATATTGCATAAGGAAATGAAATGAACAGGTAATTAAATTTGTTAGCAAAAACCACTGATTTGTTATTTCTGAAAACATAATCAAATTTAATGTTTTCTTGAAAAAACAGGTGGATTTTTGTTTTGTTTTATTTTGAATTGAGGCAAGCTTGAAAATGAATGAAAGTGATATTTATCAAAAAATCCTCTCAATTTTCTATCCTATTTTCTTTGTCTCAACAATTACTGTTCAAATTCTTCTTCTATATTTAATAATATTTCATTCACCAAAAGCACTTCAATCAATCCGTCTTATTTTAATTAACACATCAATTGTTCAAATTATTCTATGCACAGTCTGCTGTTTTTCACAATATCGAATGATTACAACACAAGTTCCTGTTGTTCTACGAAGTTATGGTTACTGTAGACATTATCCAGCACATATTTGTTTCATTTTGTATGAAGTATTGCAAACTACAAGTTTTACTGGGGGAATGTCAATTGTTATCACTTTTTATTTCAAATACCGTATTATAAAAATGACATTTCTCACAACGTCACACATGCTTAAAAGTTTTGCACTTTTCCACATTCCTGTTATGATATCAATTTTGAGTGAAACATATATGGTGTTTGATCAATCTCTTCCATCCGAAATAGTTCAAGAATATCAGGTGAAAAATGTTGGATACACAGACTACATTGAAATTGGTGTTTTGAAACTGAAATCAATTCCAAGTGCAATTAATTTTATCATAATTTCTGGAAGTGTATTTGTTCTTCCTCCATTATCTTTGTATTTCCGAAATCAAATAATGAAACATATCAATTCAAGAATCTCTTCAAAAAGACAACAAATTAGTCAAAGATTTTTGTCCGGTTTAACAATCCAAGCGATTTTACCTATATTATTCTATGTTCCACTTTTCAGTTTATATCTTTATTGTATAATCACAAGTTAGTTTAAAATTGTAATATTTTTTAATTATGTAGTTCGAAATTTCTAGAAGAAGAAGTATTGTTTCAACAATATATGATGACAGTTATTTCAAGTCTACCAGCTTTAATCGATCCAATTCTCGCAATATTTTTCATAACTCCCTACAGAAATCGAATTACGTCATGGATAAAAAAGAAACCAAATGATGATTCAAGAGTTTTCACAAGAACTTGAACTTAATGTGGTTTTAATCACAGTTTTCATGAAGAAAATCCTAGTTTTTTGGTTTCTGAGAATTATCCTTTCCAGTCTGATGGGCTGCTTTAGCTATAACATATAATTTTTCGAATAGGAAAAGGACGTCTTCACTTTTATTTGAACTTAAGTTTATATTTTATTGTTGTTGAAAGATCAAAATTGAAATAAAAATAAAGATAATTAACTATCTCGAGAATAAAATAAATATGATTATTATGTACCTGAAAAACACTCGCACATAATATTTTTTCCATTTATTTTATACGCGAATACGAGGAAATAAACAGACGTCGATAAAAAATGTGAGTTACACCTACTTATAATTAGATTTCTTTTCGATATGTGCTTTGCATATATGATTGAAATTGGAAAAAAGAAAATTATTCATTGCATAGATTTTCATTTGATAATTTGAGTTCTTTAGATTCGATTTTTTCTAAATCTATGAGGAATGAGTTTTCTATCCGCTGCCAATATTTTATTCCCTGCTTTATTTTTTTCTACATTATTCCTTCATTCAATATTGATCTATTTGATTTTATTCAAATCCCCAAAAAGTTTCAAGTTTTTAAAAGTTATTCTTATTCAAACTTCAATTTTTCAAATAATATTAGCAGCTGCTGTTACATTTATGCAAAATCGATTATTGACAAATGTAGTACCAGTTGAGCTAAGATCCTATGGACTTTGTAGACATTTAAGCTCCCGAGCTTGTTTTTTCTTACACTTGTTACATCAGGTACACTTTACTTCATTCTTTATAATTATGTTTCCGAGAAACAATTTGTCAGATTTTTAATGGGGCTTCGACTACTTCGATTTGTTTTACATTTTACTACAAATATCAAAGTATGAAATCGTTAACTTTTGGAAATTATCAGGGATATTTTCGAGCACTTTTAATATTTTTCACACCATCCGTGATTTCAGTTGTGAGTCATAAAGTCTGAAATTTCCGAGAAAATCGATTTTTTTCCTAGATTTGCTCAATTGTGATAATTGTTCGTGATCATAGTGAATTTGAAACATACCAAAATTTATCGAAAGATCCAAGTTATATTGTGATTGGATATATGAAATTGAACACTATTCCAAACTTTGTGAATTTAATTTATATTTCGATAACCACAATAGGTTCACCTGTGTTCTGTCTAATTTATCGCGAGAAAATCAAACGAGCTGTTTCTGGTGGAATGTCTCAAAGAACTTTGGAACAAACTAAGAGTTTTGTAAAAGGCTTGACATTTCAGTCGATTCTACCATTATCCATATATTTACCATTCATGTCTTTTTATTATTTTAGTGTTTTAACAAGTAAGTTTAATGGTAAAATTATTCCACTTGTAATCAATTTTTGATTTCCTAGATTATCAGAGTGATTTCCTTGAATATTTTATGCTTCCACTGATGTGTCTACCAATTGTAATTGACCCAATATTCAATTTTTATTTTATAGTTCCTTATCGAAAATATATTACAAGAAAATTTAGAAAAACAGATTCATCTGAAAGTGAGTATTATGAAAGACATGATTGAGACGATATTGTAGAATATTTTCAGAATCTCGTAATTCCTCATTGACCCAAGTTTTTCAAATTGTGAGAAGTACGAAAATCTCATAAAGATCACGATGACTTTTTTCCCGTGATCTGTATAGACAAATGCAATTAATTGACATTACACATGTTATCAGACATCAAAACCTATAATCATCATTTCCTCCAAAAACTCTTTTGCACACGATTTTTCAGTGAAAAATGAACATGCGAGATGCTCAATCCATATTTTATCTGATATATTTTGTATTCACATTAATCTTCCAGGGATTTCTAATTTTTCTGATATTATTCAAATCTCCAAAAAGTTTTAAATTAATGAAATATTTTTTATTGCAAACATCGATCAATCAACTTTGTTTAGGACTCTTGATATCTTTTTTACAAAATAGAATAATTGCTCATATTTCACCAGTTGAAATTCGAAGTTATGGTTTATGTCGATATTTCAATTCACATTTTTGTTATTTTATTTATATGTTACATCAAGTTGTTGGAGTTGCAGCTGCGACATCAATTTGTTTTATGTTTTATTACAAATTTATAACTTTCAAATCGTTTTTTGTATTTAGTAATTCTTCTATTTTATGGAGATTTCTTGTTTTTCATTCTCTCGTAATTTCATCTTTTGTAAGTTAAAAAATACCGAGATTAGAAGTTTATTTCATTGAAATTCAGGTTCTTTCTACAATTATTGTTTTGCGCGATTCAGGTGAACTCCAGAATTCTAATGATACTGTAGATGGAATCACAATTGCATTTTTGAAATTGAATGCCTTACCAAATAAGTTGAACTTTGCTTGTATTGCATTAACAACATTCGGTGCACCAATATTATCATTAATTATGGGTTCAAAAATACGAAAATTAGTGAAATTGAAAGGATCAGCAAAAACAATAACACAAACTGCAAGTTTTCTCAAAGGATTGGCTATTCAAGCATTATGTCCTTTGATTTTTTATATACCAGGGTTTTCGTTCTACTACTATTGTATTTTGACAGGTTTAGAAAATTAGTGTTATTAATTTTTTTCAAGTAAAAATGTTCATTTCAGCTTCCGAACATGAACTTCAACAATATTTTCTAACCCCAGTTGTTTGTCTTCCTGTTATAATTGATCCACTCGTAACTGTTTATTATATAATACCTTATAGAAATTATCTTCAATCTTTTTTCAAATGTTCCAAAATCAAACAAGATTCAAAAAATCCAACTTCAATAAAAATGTAATATATGAAACTTATTTTTGAGAATGCACTTTTTATAAATTTCAATGACATAAAAAATTGATTACATTCATGATTAAAAAAAAGTTAGTCATACCTGAGTTTGACATTTTGTTTTTCACTCGAATCCGAATTACTAATAAACCCAGAGGGAATACTTATCACGAGATATTTATTCATTTTGTTCTGAAAAATAATAATCGTGAGTATTTATTTGTTTCTCATAATGGATATGCGAGATTATCAGTTTCTATTCTACATTTTCTATTTTATTTTGGCAGTTATTCTCCACTCTTTTCTGATCTACCTAATTATGCGAAAATCACCAAAATCCTTCAGATTAATGAAGTATTTTCTTTTAAAAACATCAATCTTCCAACTAACCTTAGCAATTCTAACAAGTTTTTTACAAACTAGAATAATTGCATCCAAAATACCAATGGAAGTTCGTTGTTATGGTTTATGTCGTTTTTTCAATTCCAAATTTTGTTATTTTATTTTCATGTTACATCAAGTTGTTGGAGTTGCTGCATCAACTTCGATTTTCTATATTTTCTACTTCAAATTTTCAACTTTCCATTCAATGATTAACTATCAAACTATGTCAACTATTCGCGGTTTTCTGATTTTCTATATTCCAACTCTCATTTCACTGGTAAGATGTTTGTTATTCAAAACCTCTCAACATGAAAATATCTCAGGTTTCATCCATTTTAATTGTGATTCGAGATACTTCTGATACACATTTCGATACCTATAACTATGCTCCTGATATTGAAAATGGAATAACAATTGCATTTTTAAAATTGAACACTCTTCCTAATATGTTAAACTTGTCTTGCATTTTGATTACAACCATCGGCATCCCAATAATAACTATTCCAATGTACAAAAGAGTCAAAAATATTTTGAAAAACCATGTTTCATCCAAAACTTTGAGAGAAACTAGATGTTTTTTGAGAGGAATGACTATACAAACTATTTTTCCATTGATTTGTTCTTTTCCCTCTTATGGTTTATATTTTTATTGCCTTTTAACAGGTAAGTCGAAATACTGAAATGATTTTTCACCAGCAGGACCAGAAAAAAGTTCCAAGTTTTTGAACCTACACATTTCAGGAGCTGACTCTGAGTTTCAACAATATTTTCAAACTCCATTAACGTGTTTACCCACGATAATTGATCCAATTATAACTATTCTGTGTGTAGTTCCTTATCGCAAATCACTTATCCCTAAATCCATTAGGGGTAGCACAATTATAGACTACTGATCTTCAGTCTTATGCCATTTTCAAAATATCTCATGTCTAAACTACTATTATTATTTTCTAACCTTCTTCATTCAATTCAAAGAATTTTTTGCTCGTTTTTGAAGAAACGTGTTATTTGGCCAAAATTGGAACGAAAAACAAAAATATAAATCAAAATTTCTCTAATTAAAAAAAAGAGAACAAGAACTTCTCGAAAGAATAAAGAACCCTTGTCATAGATACTTTCAACTCTATAATTATTTTACTTCAAAAAAATGTGCAAATATCATTTCAGTTTTCATTTCCATATCATGAGCATATTTGATATACATTTTTGGTTCTATATAATTTATTTTCTATTAGCATGTTTACTTCACGGATGTCTTATTTATATGATTATTCGAAAATCTCCCAAAAGTTTCAAATTGATGAAATTTTTATTACTTCAAACTTCCATATCTCAACTATTTTTGGCTTGCCTCATTTCATTTATTCAAAATCGAATAATTGCATCAAAATTACCAGTAGAAGTTCGAAGTTATGGTTTATGTCGATATTTCAATTCACATTTTTGTTATTTTATTTATATGTTACATCAAGTTGTTGGTGTTGCAGCAGCTTCCTCAATTTGTTTCATGTTTTATTACAAATTTGTGACTTTCAAATCAGCATTGGATCATAAGAAAATTTCAATTTTATGGAGATATATCATCTTCTATATTCCAACAATCGCGTCATTGGTGAGTAAAAACTTTTCTTTCGAAAATAATCCCAAAAATGTCAGATATTATCAATAATAATTGTTGTTCTGGATCCACTTGATGGTTCAACTCCACAAATTGATGAAGACAATGGTTTAACAATTGCATATTTGAAGATGAATACAATCCCTAATTTTTTGAACTTATGCTGTATTGCTCTTACGACATTTTGCACACCAATTATCTCATTAATCATGGGTTCAAAAATCAGGAAATCAATACATTTCAAATCATCGAAAACAATGAATCAGACTGCAATTTTTCTGAAGGGTTTAGTTATTCAAGCTATTTTTCCATTATTTTGTTATGTTCCAATGTTTTCGTTTTATTATTATTGTCTGCTAACCGGTAATTAATCATTAGGTTCAAGCTAGATATTTTTTATTTTCATATTTCAGGTTCTCAATATTATTTCCAAGAATTTTTTCTAACTCCAATTGTATGTTTTCCTGTTATTATTGATCCAATTGTTACAATGTATTTTATAATTCCTTATCGAAATTTTATCAAATCCAAGTTCAAATTTGGAAGATCTTCAAGTCAAGCAGCTATCCAAAATGCAATGACAATTAATAATATTTCAAAAGTTGTTGTTAAAAATACATAGTTCTCGAAATATCTAATAAACTTCAATTGCACCTTGTCAACAACAAAAGAAAAAGAAACTATCTTCAAAATCTACCTTTGAAATCTGAAAAGCCAAAGAAAAACCTCATTCACAAAATAGATCATCTCAAAAGATAACTTTCCGAGAAAATAAAGGTCGAATTGCCGCAGTTTTTTCTCACAGAATTCATGTTTTTTTTTGTTGTTAGTGAGAATTTACGTATTGAGAATGATTTTGAATAAATTATAGGGTATTTCTGAAGTTTCCAAGAATTCAAAGAAATGTCATTAGGTTAAAAGTTCCAAAACTTGGTTTACGGTTGTTAAAAAGATAAGATAAGAAAGATTTGTTCCACAAAAATTGGAACTTTTTTATTATTCTCAATCAGAAATGGAATTTTATTGAAATGATTTTAAAAGTTATCTCGAAAAAATGTCACGTGAAAATTATTATTCACAATTTTTTGTGAAAAATATTCATTTCTTGGGTTCATAAAACACTCACAAATAATTAAAAGTGAAACTTATCAATTTCGATTTCATGAAAGCTATGTATGATAATCGAAAAGCTGTTCATATTATTTTTGAAAAAAGAGAAATCCAGATTTCAAAAATCTGACATTTAAAACAATGGATAACGCCCATCAATTTCAATTTATCTTTTTTTCTCCTTTTTTTTCGTTATTCTGTGACTTTCACCCGATTGACCGACAATACATCGGCTTACCAACCGTTTTTGCGACAATACCTAATTTTCTTCTTTTTTTTTTGGGTTTAGCGGTTTTTTTCTGTCTTGTCTGGGGGTCTCTTTGTGATTACTAATTACCAGCTAATGAGTTCTACTAAAATAAATCATGATCAGAACTCAAAATTTTTTATGACAGAAAAAATCGGCGTAAAAAGTTAGGCAGTGTTTATTAGATAACATACATCATTTTTGACATAGTTTTGATAAGATGTTTTTTTCCGCGAATCGGGAAAATTTTGCGATTCATTTTTTGGAATAAAAATGTTTTCCAAAAATGTTTTCAAAAAATATTCCTAGGTTCTCCAATACTGTTTGAAAAATGTCATTTTCTTCTGAATGTGAAATATAAATCACGCAGAATTTGAACTCTGCAGTTTTCCAAAATTTTGGAAAACTGGAGAGTTTTTTAAAAAGGTTCATCTTCATTTTGTTCTATTTTTCACACCTTTCGATCACATAATCCTGTCTCATAAATAAATCACCATCTAATTTTTATGACCTTCACTTAAATTCAAATGAAAACAACCTCCCAGTAGTAATCCAATAACATTCCTTCATTTCATTTCATCAAACTCATTAAATATCTCATTGATAGTATCTCCGAGTATCAAACATGTTTTCTTCCAGGATCTTCACATTTTTTCTTATCGAAAAAATAGTGTTGGTTGATCCTCATTTTCATTTTCAACATGCGTTTTGTTATTTTGTTAATGTTGTTTGGGTTAATCAATGCCCAATATGATCCAGTTATCTCATCTTCTTGGTCAATGTGGTCACCATGGTCATTTTGCTCGAATAATGTTATGATTCGAGTTCGTGCTTGTTCTACAGTTCGAGGTTATAAATGTCACGGACATAATAAGGTGATTCCAGGTTTTACCTTTTATTAAAATCAAATATTTTTTAAGGAATTCCAATCATGCAATTCTCCACCACCTCGCCGAAACAATCTCGATTATGAAGATTTCGAAACTGCAGATCGTGAACTAGCCATGCGCCAACTTTATCAAGATTATGAACCGGATACACCTGAAGAAGCAACAACTAAATCAAATCGAAATATTTATTATATCTCATCAACTCATCCAACAAGATCATTCCAACAAAGGCCAACGTATCCACCAAATATTCCACAATTTTCAAGAGAACAATTTACTTTTGAAGCGGAAGCATATCCAAAAGAAGTTCCAACTACAACAACTACAACAACTACAACTACAACCACAGAGGAACCAACAACAACCGAAGAGCCTACAACTACAACTGAAGAATTAACAACAACAGAAGAAGTTACGACTGAACCAGCAACAACAACAATCACAGAAATTCCAAGTCATGAAACATTCAAAGGTGGATGGGATGATATTGAAGAAGTCACTCCAGAACTATTACCTCCAACATCTTTCCCAATTGAAGAATCTGAAGAAATTGAACCTTCTGAATCAGTTCATAGTTTGGGATCTTTTGCAATTGGAAAAGAGCCAGAAGAAAGAATTGAACCATTACTTCATCCAAGTCTACCAACTTTTTCGATTAAACCATCTGAAGAATCATTGTCAGCTGAAATTCCAGATGAAGTTAATACTCATATTGAATTGCCTACTGAAATGTTTATGCCATCTACAACAACAACAACAACAACAACAACTCAAGAACCAACAACATCTTCAACTCAACGTCAACCAGAATATATCACTGAACCATCAGCACCAATTTCTTATCCAAAAATAGCTCTGATCACAGCTCAACAAAATCTTCAAACCTTCCCAACTTTAATGAATGAACAAAGACCGTATCCAAGAAGAATTGTATCACCAACAAATAACCCAGTTTTAACAGTTGAAATCACAAACAAACCCATTAGACCGAAAAAGAAGAAGATTGTCACAAGACGTCTCAAAAAATTGAACAGATTGTCTAAAAAACAAAAGATGGTTGCTGTGATTCCAACAGATATTGCACCAGAATTTGAAGTTCGAAGAGCTCCTGAAGTTCCAAGTTGGGCATCAGAAAAAGATCGTGAGATGATTGAGGAAACTAAAGAACTTGAAGCTCGTCTTGCGGCTCTTCGCCATCGAGTTGAATTGAATAAACAACTTCTTGCAACAATTACACCAGTTTATACAACATCTACCACAACTGAACAACCAACTGTGAGTTTTTTCTATCTTTCCAAAGATCCTTTTTTAAAACAAATTAATTTCAGACCGTTCGACGAGAAACTATTAAATCTGGATCTGCAAATGTTGAAGAAGATACAGCTCGAGCTTTATCTTGGATGATAAATGATATGGAAAAGCAAATTTCCGAAGGAGGATATCGACTTGGAGAAACTTCTGAAGATGAAACAACTACTACAGTATCCCCATTCCCATTTCCAGTTGGTGATGGATTTTCATTGATTCGATCTAAAAGATCATCTTCAGTGGAATTCGAAGATGATCGAAAAATATTGTGGAGTAATTGGTCCGATTGGACGAATTGTAATTGTGGAAAACAATCGAGAAAAAGATCGTGTTTGAAAAGACTTGGAAAGAATCAATTAAGAAGATACGAAGAACCACAATTTATTCCAATTGGAAATGATATTAATGAATCAATTGATTTTGGAGAGCCAGCTCCATATCCTGATTCAGTTCCAGAACCAACAAATCGAGTTCGAAAATCGACGAAATGTCCGGAACCAGAGATTGAGACTAAACTTTGCTTCTCCTTTGAATGCCACTTCTAATTTTTGTTCTGTTTTTGGTATTTTTTTTATTTGTTAATTTATATTTGAAGTTGTTTGCGGGTACCATAATAATTTAATAAACATGAGAAATATTCTTTTTTCTAGTGTCTCAATAATTCAGAAGTTATTTACAATTTTGTTAGTATTTATTCCTCAGGGATTCAAAATCTTTCCGTTCGAGAGATGAACCCAAAACTCACAAAAATCATTTCCATTTCCAGAACTCGCAACTGTGTTTTTTTTTTTGATGATGGAAGAACAAATATAATTTCATAACCAAATACAGTAGAATATGAATCAAGAAATGACGAATCAACTCATTTTCTTATTTGAAAATAGAACACGTGGATTTAAATGAAGACGTGATATTTTATGTTTTTTTTTCTTTAGATTCGAATCATTTTTTCTGAAAAATAAATTGCAAAATGCCGCGTTCAAGGTTCACGTTTTTACATCTCCAGACGTCTACAAATCACCGTAGAAGCAACAACATTCTCAGGATCTAACAGGAACTGAAAATAAACCCAAAGTTTCACAATTTTTCTCAAAATACCTTGGCAATCTTCCGATATATACTTATCATAAATCAAATTGTGGTGTTGAAGGTTTCAAACCCCGGCAAGAATTGATAGATCATTCATTGGTCAACTATAAAGATTGAGAAAAAACCAAGAGAAATTACAACTTTAAAATACGGTAATTAACTTTTTTTATTATTGCATAGGTTGTTAAAAACATTTGAGTACATTGTGATTTTATGTGTATTTTGGTCGAGAAAAATGACAGTTTTCTATTCAGTTGAACTTTGTGATTTTACAAATATGTGAAATCGATTGATTTGGATTATGGTAGAATTAAAAAGTTGTTGTGAAGAGTGCAGAAAAATTTTCAATCTCATATTTAAATGTGTCATTTTTTATCGGTTGAAAAAATCCTACTTTCAAATTTGAGTTATTTCCGTTTTCTTCCTGATCATATTAACATCTGAGCTCAGAATGTTATCACAGAAAAATTATTTGCATGTTTTCTCACCACCGGGTTTTTTAATGTCTTGTGAGCAAAATAAACGTTTATTTGGGACGGTTCCAAAAAATAATACAGTAATAAACTGATTTTATCAGTTTTGTGTTGAAAAACGGTTTTTTTTGTTATTCACCGACAAAAAGTATTCATTCGATTTCCGCCATTGACCAATTGAGAAAATATCAAAAATTGATCAGTTCAGAAGAACGAAAAGAAATGAAAGAAAACGGGAGAAATCTTCTCCTTTAGCGAAAAGAACAACTATCATCTTCTTTATTTGTTAGTTGCGCTATTTTTGTCACCTCAAAAAAATAACAACAACATATGATTCAACGGAAGTGTAGAAAGTTGAATGAACAGAAATCTTGAGGTGATATCATCTGACTGAATTGGGCCTTTTTTGTTTTGAGTTTTGATAGGATTTCATGCATAATATTGATTACTTCTGAGAATTTTGAGAAGTTTTCGATAGATGATTTTTTATAACGTTCTTCTGAAAAACGTCTGAAATCTATGAAATTTTTCCACTTTTTCTGGCCACTCGAAAGCTGTTCCGCTTCATCTGGACCATACACAAAGTATTTTCTTTGAACTGATCAAAACTTGAACAAATCAAAAGAAAGAAATTTGAAAGAATATGAAAAATTCAAAACATTGAATATTCCTGTTGTATTAATTTTCATGTTGGAACTATTTTTCACAAAAAGCTTCGAAGGAACCCGTAATTATTGTATAGAGTCCCTATCCTGATAACTTCAAAAACATGAGTAATAAAAAAGTTTTCAAAATATTTTATCTGATCGAAAAACTAAAGTTCTTTCGCACTTCGACTGAAAAAAAAAACACATTGGCCAAATGTGTCATATTTTCTGGAACTTTACTTTATTTACAAAAAAAATCAAGTTTTTGTCTTTTTTTCTCACAAATGTCCGAATTTTTCCCATCGATATGCACTAAAACAGCAAAAAAACAATAATTCGTTCAGTGTGTTTTATAATCCGAAAAAACATGTTTCGATGATTTGAATATTTCAATAACAATTAAATATTGATTTTTTTTCCATACCAATTATATTTATCATGTAATTCTGAATATAACACAAACATTACAAAAACCAATATTTTTCTTGAGAATAGTGTGTTTTTTCTTTTCGTTTCCTTCCGTTTTTTTCAGTTTTCCCGCCCACATTTTGTTCCACAAGTTCCCGCCTATTATCTTCTTCAAAAATTATATATTTTCTCAAACCCTATATAAAATACTCGCTAGATTCTACACAATATTCTACTCAACCCAATATGTTTAAGAGGGTTCCTTCAACTACCCGTCAGACGATAAAAATGGGTTTTATCACACTCGAATCGTCGGGGGTTGAGTTGATGGTATCTTCTTTATTTCCTTTTTTTGTCTTACACAGTTTCTTTTTACTATGTAAGAGATACAGTATTTCGTTTCCGTCTAAGCTCCGCCCACTTTTTAACTGTTTTTTGTTCAACTATATATAAGCGAGATTGCGATTGAAATTTTAATTACTTTTTTCAGTAATGCTGCATATTTTGCTACAGTATGCGCCAAATTGGACGCACGAGATATCATGGCTCGTTATTGTCGCCTTTGTCTTCGCTTTCTTTGTGTCCTATGGTGAGTTTTTATCAACTTTAACAAATGAACTCTTAATTAAATTATGGATTTAAGGTATGGGAGCCAATGATTCTTGTAATGATTGGGGACCGGCTGTTGGAGCAGGAACTGTGAAACTCTGGCAAGCCTACGTTCTCTCCGCTATTCTCAATGTTCTCGGTGCTGTTTTACTTGGTGAGTTGATTTTTCTTCTCTTCTTCAATTTTCAGTCATTTTTTAAACAAAAGAACGAACATATCTTATCAGTTTTTAAACTCAAAAAACAATGAAAAACAAAAAAAAACATGAACGGATATCACACCTGTTTGACCGGTCATATGGGGGTTTGAAAAATTATATTTCAAAAAACATGACCGGTCAATGGCCTTGATACCGCTGACATTTTTAATGTATTCTTTTTTTGTAACAAAAAAAAAAATTGAATTAAAAAAAAACTTGACGCTTACCGAAAAGAAAAAAAACAATAAAATATATTTTTAAGGTTACAAGGTTGTGGAGACTTTGCGCACAGGAATTGTTGAATTCGAAATTTTCGATGTTTACGCTCAATACAATCATTCAACAAATCATTACGACACTGTCGATCATTGTGGAAATGCGACACTTGTTGGAGGATGGAAGGCTCCAGATATTCTTCCAGGAGCACCACCATTAGAATGTGCCAAGTATACATCTATCGATTTTATGCTCACTCAAACAGCTTCTCTCGCCGGTGTTGCCTCATTCATGATTCTCTCATCTTGCTACAAAATCCCAGTATCAGCCACTCATGCGATTGTTGGTGCTTCAGTCGCCACATCTTTCTATATTCGTGGAAACGTTGGAATCAAATGGGATGAAATTATCAAGATTGTTGTCTCTTGGTTCATTTCTCCAGTTATTGCTGGAATTTTCGCTGGAGCCTTTTATTATGTTGTCAAATATTCAGTTTTGATCCGGAAAGATACTTTTAAATGGGCTCTCAAACTTTGCCCAATTTTCTTGTGCTTCACTTTGGTTGTCAATTTATATGCTTGTCTTTATGATGGATCAAAATGTAAGTTTTTCTAAATTTCAATTTCCTTGAAATATATTTATCTATTTTTTTCTAGATCTTGGACTAGATAAACTCAACTGGTGGGAAGCTCTTCTTATCTCATGCGCTATTGGAATTGCCGGATGGGCCCTTCTTGCTTTCCCATTGAAGAATTGGCTTCCAGGAAGAGCTAAAAGACTTTATGACAAAGAAACTAAACAAATCCAAATCCGTTTGGAATCTGGAAAAGCTCCAAAAGGTCATAAAATCAAAGATATGCGTGAACCAGATGTTGCTGATAATATCAAAGAACTTCCATGGTACAAATATCTCTGGGCATATGTACCAGAAGATCGTTTGACTAAAAAAGTGTTTAATACTCTTCAAATCGTCTCATCATCTATGCTTTCATTTACTCATGGTGCAAATGATACTGGAAATACTATTTCACCACTTCTCGCTATCTGGTTGTGTTATGAATCTGGATATGCTTTCGGAAATGCTGAGACAAGAGATGATACACAATTGTTGTTGGCTTATGGATCATTTGCTATGATCTTTGGATTTGTTACCCTTGGACATCGTACCATCAAATTGTTGGCTCATGAAATGACTGTTGATATGTCACCAATTTCTGGATTCTGTATTGAAGTCGGAACTGCTTTCACAGTCCTCGTTTGTGTCAAACTCGGAATTCCAATCTCATCCACTCATTGTACTGTCGGAGCTGTCGTTTTCGTTGGAATGGCAAAATCAACTCATGAAGGAGTTTCATTTGGAACATTCCGCAAGATTTGCTTATTCTGGCTTTTGTGCTTCCCAATTTCAGCTGTTATCGGAGTTTTGACTACCATAGTCCTTCAACAATTTTTGTAAATATTTTAAAGTTTTTTTTTCTGATTGATTTTTTGATAACTACGGGTTACTTCTTTTATCACATTCCTTTTATAATTGTTGTGTTTAACCTTCATAATCAATAAATTTACTTTAAAAAATTATTCAGATTTTATTGACAATTGAAACTCTATGAAAAGTTTTCGAAGGTTCAATGACCGAACTAACTTTTAATCCAATAATTTTTCCTCTGAAAATCATATTTAACAAAGCGTTTCGATAACTTTTGACAATTAAAAGAGTTGGAAGTGGATCAAGTGCTGGATATAAAGCCATTCCAATTGAAACAACTTTACTAAAACCACCAATATTTTGTAATGTTATTGCACATGAAAATGCAATAAGAATAGGAATATATAAACATATCAAAGGAATTACTGTCTAGAAAAATAAAATTGGTTTTATGTTACTTGAAAATATAGTTTATTTCTAACCTGAACTACTAATGCGTAAAAATATTGTCTTTGTAATCTATCTGTAGACGAAGATTTGGATTTTGATTTCAATGATTTTCGAATACTCAAATAACAGACAAATCCAAAATAGAACACCGTGAACATTGAGGCACTTATCATTGTTGAATGTAATAATAATCCAACTACTGATTTAAACATGATAGGTTGTATTCCTTGAATATTTTCATCAAATAAATATTCACCAATGTATGAAATATTATCAATATTGATTCCGTATATTTCCCAAAGTTCAGCACGAATAACTTCATTATATTCTGAACTTTGAGGAAATATGAAATAAGCAATGAAACTCCAAAAAACTGTGAATATAACTGGAATCATTCCCCAATAAATCAGTCGATAGCCCTCAAAATATCGAAATTTTTTAACACTGTCAAGAGAACCATATCGATAAATGAAATGAACTCCGAGAAGTGCAATTGAACATGCATAAAGTCCACCATAAATTGCAATTAAAATTGAATCAATAAACTTTGTGGTTTTAATTTCTTGAAACAAAAGAACACGCGAATTGAATGAATGAATTACCTACAAAAACAATATTTTTGATTTTTTTTCTCAATTTCATAATTTTCTCATAATTTTTGTCGGCTGTCTTTTCTCATGGTCATAAACACGCTGAAGTCGCTATGTCAATATATTTTTTACATTCATTTTTTGTTTCAAATGTCGATATCTTCGGAAAAATCTGATATTGAACTACAACCATTTGAAGCTGTTGATGTTCTGGGAAAAAATGAAAAAGATTCGGATCGACCAAAAGCTCTTCTTCTTTTGTTAGCGATTCTGTTGATTGTTATTTTTTCGGTCTATTTTATTTTTGTTAACTTGAGATGTAAGTTTAGAAAATTCCAAAAAGACCAACTTTTCGAATAATACAGATTTCGGAATCAAAGTTGAGAAAGAGTGCCCAACAAACTGGACAAGTTTGAATCGAACAATGGGAGAATGGTGTGTTCAAGTGTTTTTCGGAAATATTAACTTGGCAGAAGCTCAACAAATTTGTTCAAATAATTCTGCAGTCATTTCCAGTATTGAAAACACCGACGAACTTCAACTTTTCTCAAAAATGGCTCAAGTTTCGCACAAAAATTATATTTATGTTGGAGCGCGCAGAACAGAAAAATGTATGAATTCGAAATTGAGCGATGTTTGTACAAAAGAGACAAGTTTTGAATGGACAGATGGATTTACAAAAGGAGTTGAAGGTTTTCAATGGGAAGATACTCAACCAGATAATCATTTGGGAGATCAGAAATGTGTTGTTCTTGGTGTCAAAACTTCTTTATTAGATGATGAAAGAGAAAGTGCAATGCGTGGGGGAGTAATCTGCGGAGCCAGACCCAACTAGATTTTTTTCGATGTTTTTTTTTCATAAATTATACTCACCGGTTGTAATACAAATCCAAAAACTGAATAAATAATTTCAAAAATGGCAATATAAACCATCAAATATTTATAAGTTCCAATTGTTTTTGGTGATTTTGTAACAATCAAATAAACCAATAAAAAATTGAGTAAAACTGCAATTAATGTGCAAACATCTTGGAGAAGTTTGAGTGGAGAAATCATTTCACACGATCTGGGAAGAAAAAAAAGTTGTTTGTTTTCTTGTTTTGCAAAACAAAACACCAGAATATAATTTTTGAACAAATTTTTGATCCCAAAAATAAGCTATGTCCAGCCCACTTCTTATTCCGGGAATTGTCATGTTGTCTGATTATCAAATCATCTCTAGTCATTAACATCGAAAAAACAGAGAGAAAATCAGAAAGTGCAAAAAAATTAAGTTAGCAAAAAAATTTAGGAGAAATTGTTAACTTTTTTCGGTGAACAAATGTTATTTGATTTTCTTTCATGATTTATTCGCGACGTTTGGTGATTGTTTGAACTTAAAAACCAACGAAAATTAAAAAGTGCAAAGATTCATTCTAAAATTAAATAAAAAAATAGGTCTCGAAATTTTTTTCCGTATGGAACGAGGACTCGAGAAAAAACATATTAACTAAAAAAAAGCAAACTGAAAAAGGTTAATTAATTAATGTTCTTGTAATGTACTATTTGGAGAACTTACTCTAGTTACAATATTTTGTCAACGAGGAAATGAAGCCATAAAAAAATGAACAATGAAAAATGATATGATATATTGTATCAACACACCAAAAAAATAAAATTGGTTGTTGTTTTCAAGTTACTCTGCTTATAGAATTCACGTATATTTCAAGATAAACACGTTTTCATTTTTGACAATAAAATGTATGAAAAGATTTTATGATGGCGGTGTAAACAACTTTTAATGATATTTCGTGGTTTTCTGAGGATATCAAACTTTTCCCGACTTTCGACCAATGAAATCAAGTCTAAAAACGACAATTTGACAATCAAGATGAAAAAATTCAGCTTTGAAATTTTTCTATAAAAAAGAACAAACAAAGCGACGAATGTGAACTTATTTTCATTTAAAATACTAGAAAATTAGAGAAAGGCCAAAAAAAAGTTTAGCATTTAATAATAACTGTTTCCCCCGCAGTGGTACGATAGAATGTGTTTGTGGAAAACGTTTTCACCTGTTTCTGACAGAATAAAAATTGTCGAAACGATTTGTGTATCAAAATCATAACAAGAATCTGCAATGAGCCGTGCGAACTAAATAGCATAAAAGAAATGTTATTGAAAGCTGCAAGAAATTTCAATGACCTAAGTGACGCTAATTCGCCGACTAACTCTGGTTATAATATTTTGTTAACGAAGAAATGAAGCCATAAACAATTGGGACGAGCAGAAATGATATGGGTATAATATTTTGTATCAAAACACCAAAAAATAGAATTCGTTGTTGTTTTCGAGTCGCATTGCTCATTTTAACATTGGTTATCATGAATAATTCAAAATAAGTTAGACTGAAATAAAATAGGAATTCGATAACAATTACAGAAAACAAGCAACCAAAATGAAATGATATTTGAGATTTATCTGTTGAAAGTATGAAGAATGGCATATCTTTAATATAACTAGGAAGATTTGGAATAGTTTGAATAATTACAAGTCTAGCATATTGTTGATCTGGTAAATGAATATAAATAACTATCATGAATATTATTGTTGCAAACATATTAAACAAGTATAATCGCATTTGAACTTTTAGTGAACTTATTTTCGATGGTTTTATATGATAATACCGATTTTCCATCAAACAAACACACGAACTACCAACGCCTAAAAATAAATCCGTACAAAAAATCAAAGTATCAAGAGATCGAAAAACCTGCAATAGCAACAAATCCCATATATAATTGAAACAGAGTTGGAATTCTAAAATATTTAGTGAGAGGACCTAATGGATGACCAGCAAATTCAGGTAATAAAACAATTGGTTTCGTGAGAATAGACACTGTTAAATCTTGAATAACACACCAAAAACAAGAAATAAAAAGACTCCATTTCAAACTATGTGCAAGTTTTGATCGTTTTCTCAAAATACAATAAAAACCGATAATATAGAATGGAATACTAATAATTAATAAAATTTCAAAACCTAGAATATAGTCATCAATAGAATCAAACATCAAATAAATAATAATAAAACAAGGTTTCGACTTTGAAACTTTATGTTATCTTATTAATTTACAGCTGCAAATATAATTTGTCTGATTTTTAATAAATTTTTACCACGCGAAGAATGCAAAAATCAGAAAACTAGCAAAATATTGCATCTTTTCTGAAAAAAACAAATTGCAAAACAAAGCAAAATAAAAAATAAAATAAAACGTGACACGTCATGACGTAACAATACTGGTGGAATGAATACCCGTTCATTTCTATCTTTGAAAAATTTCGGAAGCTGACTTGTTCCTTTTAAAAACGTAAAGAGTAAAGGTGAGTCTAGGATGAACTAGAAAAAATGACCATTATCGAAAATAGCAAGGAAAAAATGCATACTTTTCAGATTTCAGTTTGATCTACCTCAAAATTAATGCGCGAAAAAACAACATTGTATTGTTTTTTTTTGTTCATTTTCACTTTTTAGCCAATTCCCATTGTTTTCTGACAAGTCCGCAGTGAAAAAGTTTTTATTTTTGACTGATTTTTTCGTCTGTAAAGTTTAAAACTCCTTATCCCTTCCTACTCTACGCGCAAACCCTACAGCACCTCCCGCGGGAAAAGTGAAACGGGAACCCCTGGGCGTTTTCAACAGGAACCCTGATATTCCTTCACAAACTATAACCCCGGGACTTACTTTGATGAAGAATCTCTCTCTCGAACTTCGCTTTTAGCACGGAAAATACTAGAAAAAAAGTAGGGCGCGCAAAATAACGTTCAAACTTTTGAAAATGAAAAATCCATGGGGACGCGAATACAACGACACTCCGCTTACGCATACAACACAACTCCTTTTGCCTATTGTTTAGCCGTTTATTTATTTTTCTCCCATCAGCTTTTTGAATTTTTCTTTCATTTTCATAATTACAGGCTCAATTGCGAACAACAATGAAATTGGTCAAATTTATCGAGTTTGCTCTTCAAAACGAACGAATGGAAGATTTTGGAGCAACGAAATCAAACAAAAATGGGAGCTTGGAAGTTTGGTGAGGTTTTTGGGAGGGTTGTCAAGATTTTTGGTTAGAAAATGTTGTTGATTAAAAAAAGGTAAGTAGAATGATTTGTGGCGTATTGTTTAGTCAACAAATTATGTTTATAACTAACTAAAATTCAGCAAATAATGAGGAAAACAGAACCAAATATTTCAATACATCTTCTTTTCGGTTAATTAGAAAAGTCTAGTCTAGTTTGACTACATTTCACACAAAAAATGTTATTTTTTCTACATTTTCATCGTTTGTCTTTGATCTCCTATGTTTTTTCTGCAAAAATATAAAAATAATATTGCTCTACAAACCACGCAATTAACTTTAACGACGCCGAAAACTCTAAAAGTTTGTGCTATAAAAGAAGTTTCCGATTTTGTTGGAAAACTACACACAAAATGAAGTTCTTCGTTCTTCTTGCGGTTTCTGTTGTTCTCATCGAATCCTGTCCAACATCAACCACTTGTCCTGCTGGATGGACTGCTTTCACTCGGGAAAAAGGTCCCTGGTGTGTTCTAGTAACTAAAGAAAAACTAGATCATTCTGGAGCTATCGCTTCTTGTGAATCGAAAGGAGCGATATTGTCTGGTATTGCTTCAGAAGAGGAACGTCTTGGATTCCAAAAATTGGCGAAGGAATTGAGTTTGAATTATGTTTGGTTGGGTGGACTTCGAACTGAAGCATGCATGAAATCTAAGCTAACAGTAACTTGTACCCAATCTAATAGTTTTGTGTGGACTGATGGAACAACAAGCACAGAATTCAAATGGCGAAACAACGCTCCAGATAATGCTCAATTAGATAATCCATTCCTCGGTTTGACTGTTTCAAATGGTCTTTTGGAAGATATTTACACGGCTAGTCAATTGAATGGAACTGTTTGTGGGAAATATGCTTAAAATAATGAGAAAAGAATGAACAATTATTATCATTATTAAAATTTTTATCACAAATGTCAAAAAAGTATGATTATTATCATTATTATGAGTCTGTTTGTAATTATTATGGTTTTTTAGTTGGGCGAAATGAGGGCAATACAACGTACAATTCTTAAGGCTTGAGAGGTTTGGCAACAATGAAGAAGAATAAGAAAAAAATAAAAACAAAACTATTTTAGAGGCACAACGCTTCACAGTCGGCCTTCTTTTCAAATCTATTCATGTTTCCACCGCATCCACGGAAGAAGAAAAGTTTGCATCGATTGTCTTTTGGCGAGTAGAAATATTGTAGATTTGTTCGTGTTGAAACTTCAGCTTCAGTACAAACTCGTCCTTCTGATGGTTTGATTTGGCAAACTGATTTGTCTTGAATCTGAATTGGTTGAACTGTTGTTGTTGTAACTTCTTCTTCAATGTGTGGTTTTTCATCAGCTCCAAGATCGATAGAAACTCCTCCTTCTGAATTGGTATCAGCAGCAATTGGAGATGATTTGGCTGAAAAATCATTTAGTTGGGGTTTATACATGACTGTTGATTGCTTACCAAGTTCCTCTACAGTATCCTTTGGCTTATTTGGTTTCATTTGCAAATGTGCCAAGAATTCTTCTCCTTCCTCCTCCTCTTCTTCTTCATCTTCTTCTTCAACTTGTTCTTCGACTGGTTGTGGTCTTCTGCTAGTTGTGGTTTCAACAAGAGAAAGTCTTTGAGCGAACATTTCTTCCGATGCGATTCTTTGAGCATCTCCAAACATTGGACAACAGAGTCTTGCTGAAACAAATATTGATTGTCAGATTCTATTTAACCTTTTATGGTTGAAACGTACAGTTTCTAGCTGAATCAATAGCACAATAGTATCCCTTTGGACACATCTTAACACCATCAAATCCACTTCCACACAACATTGGTTCACCATCTTCAAGTATTAATGGGTCAGCTGCATCTGGGCACATGTATTTTGGAGTTGAGAGGAAAATTTGACGATTGAATCCACGTGGCATGTGTGATTCATTCTTTACAACACCGCGGACTTGATCTTTAACAATATCTTCTGGTTGTTCTGAAAATTGATATTTTGTTTTGAAAAAAAAAATTCAAAAAAAAAAATGGAACTTACGCAAAAGTTTTGGATCGGTTCCTGGGCAACAAACATCTGGTGGTCCACGTCGGCAGTAATAAGATGTTGGACATCCGATTGATTCAGTGGTGTTTCCGCAAAGAACTGGTGATGCTCCTCCGAGTGGAGAACGTCCTCCTGGACATTGTCCTGGTGCAAGTTTCTCGTCTTCTTGAACAGCGACAACTGGATCAACTGTGGTTGTGGCAACACGTCCGTTTTGAATGTTTTTGATATCGAGAACACAGAGACGTTGACAATCTTCAAGAGATCCAAAGTTGTTGGCATTTCCATCACATCCAGAATATTCAAAGAGTCTGCATGAGTCACTCATTCTATCGTAGAAATAACGAAGATGAGCTTCTTGGCATGATCCTTTAACAACTGGTTGAATACACAATGGATTGGCACCTTGACGTGGAACAGAGTTCTTTGGTTTCATGTGAAGAGCACGATGAACTGTTCGTGGTTTCTCGGCATCGAATCGGAGTGGAGCAACGACTGAATCAATGTTGAAAGCAGCTTGACGTTTTTGACGAAGTGGAACTTCATCCATTAATCTTCTGATGTTGAGTCCTCCGAAAACTTTGTAACCATTCTTGGTTTCTTCTCCATTGTATCCTCCAAAAACGTGTTTATCATATGGATCTTCCTCATCAGGACAACAAGCGAAATCAATTCCATTGAAATAACATGATGATTTTTCTGGGCATTGATTCTTTCCTGGCAAACACATAATTGGTCTTCCATCAGCGTATCTGATTTCTTGTCTTCCGTTGGCACAAGCTGGAAGTCCATTTGATGAAGCTCCGTTGTTGTTGTTGAAAATATTGGCACTGATCTTGTTCTCATCAGCATTGAAACTTCTGATTCCTGAGGCCTTGACAGCTCCACGAACTTCTCCAGTTTGATAATTGACAGTTTCCTTTGGTGAAGCTCCAACAAGTGGTTGTCCCTCATTTGCAGTTGGAATTTGTTGTCTTCCCAAAACTGGTTCAGCTTTGTATGTTGGTTTTTCTTCTGGAACTACAGTCTTGGCAGCGTGAGCGGCTGGTGGACGTGGTTCACTGGCTGGTGGAGCAGTTGTAACTGTTGTTGGGGCTTGAGTTGTGGTTGAGGTAGATGTGGTTGTCGAGGTGATTTCTTGAACTGTTTGTGTGATCTCTGGAACTGGTGGAAGTGGAACAGTTTGAAGAGCTGGGATAATTGGGTTTGATGGTTGATGAGTTGGAGCAAAAGCAGTTGAAGTGACAACAGCTGGTGCAGCAGTTGAAGTCGTTGTACCAGCTGATGTTTCTGGGAGTGGAACAGTTTGAGTAACAACTTCAGCAGCGACCAATGGTGGAAGTTGAACATTTTCACGGAATTGAAGAGTTGGTGGAAGTCCTCCTGGCAAAACCATTGGTTCTTCTTCATCGTCGTATTCTTCTTCGCTGACTTCTGGGTGAATAACAACTGGAGTTGTTTGTTGAACTTCACTTGGCAGTGGTCCTCTATTAGCAGCTGGTGTGCAAATACGTTCACATTCGGAAAGAGTTTCGAATTGGTTGGAATTTCCTCCGAGTCCTTCGAAAACAAATTGCTCGCATCTCAAGTTTTTCATGTTGAAGTACCATTTGACATTGTATCCTTTACCGTTTCCAGTATCTTTTTCATATGAGCAACGGTCTGGGACTTGAGCAAGAATAACGTGATCTGAAATATACATTTTTATTTGTGAATTTTGTATTTTTTTTACATACGTGGCATGCATCTTCTCTCGCAAGTGCTACGATCAACAAAGTTGTTATCATTTCCACCGCATGATCCATATGCGAATTGTTCACATTGTCCAGTTTGAGAATTGAAGAACCATCTTGGAATGTAAGATGTGCAAGTTCCGGCATCTGGTGGCATAGCGCAAGCAATTCTTCCATCGAACTTTGGCTCGAAAGCTGGAGTGCTTGGAGTTGTGCTCAAAATTTGAACGATCTCTGGAAAATTTGAATTTTTCTACGTATGAGAGTTTTGAAAGTACCTGAGTTTTGATCAATGCTGATTTCTTCAACAACACGGCTAACTCCATTATCGGCTTTTTCGATTTTCTTGGTTTCGACAGCCTTGGCAGCTTCCAAAGTTTTTGATCCAGCAGCACGAATATTATCTGAAGTTTCGACTAATTCAGTATTTTCATCCATTTCATCACTGTTGAATGCGAAATCAGATTCAACTGTGGATGTGGTTGGAACTGATCCAGTGGTGGTTGTGACAGCTTCAGTGGCAGAAACTTCAGTGGATTGTGGAACTTCGGTGGTTATGACACGAGCAGTGGGAGAAGTTTCGGTTTCATCAGAAACTTGTGTGGATGTTGTGGATTCTGTGACTGTGGTTTGATTTTCTGTGGAATCATTTGTTGAAGTTGTGGAAACTTGTGATGATGTGGTGCTTGGAAGTTCAGTGCTAGGTGTGACTGTGGTTGTGGTGAAACCTCTTGGTCTAATTTCAACTTTTTTGAGTTTTGGAGCTTCAGTTGTTGTGGTTGTCACAACTTCTGTAACCTCTTCAACTTCTTCTTCGAATTCACTACCTGATCCTTCTCCAGATGCAATATCATTTTCAAATTCTTCTGAAACTGCTTTTGCACGTGGAACAAACTTTTCAAGATCAACAGTTTGTGATTTTGATTCTTCTTCAACAACCTCTTTAATAATTGGTTGACGAGTTTCAAAAGTTGTTGGTTCTTCAGTGTCAACTTCAGCTTGAGAAGTTGTGGTGCTTGGTTCTTGAGTGGTAGAAGGTTGTTGTGTGGTAGAAGTTGTGGAAGTGACTGTGGGTGGAACTTCTCGTGTTGTGGTGGTTGTGACAACAAAACCTTGAATTCTTTGTTGTGGTGCAACATTTGGAAGTCGGGGTACAATTGTGGTCGCTGGTGCAGGTGGTTGAGGTTCGAATGTCTCAAGTGGTTCAAGTGAATCGACTTTACCTTCGGATCCTGGTGGAGATCCTCCACGAACAGCTGGGATTGGAGAGCTGTATGTTGGAACAACAAGTGGAACAGTTGGTTGAATTGGAACACCATGAGCAACTGGGCGGCGAAGTCCGTGTGTTGGTTCTTCAACTTCTGGAACTTCTTCCTCTTCAGATTCGTCGTTGAGTCCTGAAAAAGAACGTGTGTGGTGGATAGAAACAAAAAGAATAGAAACCAAAGAAACAAAAAGTAATGTGTTAGTGCAGTGAGTGAGTGCAATTTATTTTTTTCTCTAAAAAATACCTTTGCCAGTATTTCTGACTTGTCCTAAAATGAATCCTCCGCTTTCTTGAAGTTTTCCATTTTTTTGACCAGCCAAATATTTTTCTGCTTCTTGTTGGAATCCTTTCGAGAGTTTTTTGAATTGCTCAAATGCCTCGATCGCTTCTTGTCTTTCTGCATCACTTCCGTCTCCTTGAACAAATACTCCATCAGTTCGATTAACTCGAATTCCGGGAATAGTTGGACCATAATAATCACCATTGTAGAATGTGTAACGAGACGGATCAAATTGGAAACGACCTGGACGAACTGGATCGATTTGACGTGGTGGCACATTTTGGAATCGAGATAATTCTTGTTGTGCATTTGGCATTGGACTACGAGTTGTGATAAATCGCGAATGAACTTTTGGTAATGTTGTTGTACTCTCAGGTCTAGAAGAAGAGGAGAATTCTTGATGTCCTGGAGATTTTGGAGTTGGTTGTACTCTAGTTTCTACTGATTGTTGTTGTCCAAACGATCTTTGTTGTTGATTACTTTCTTGAATTCTGGTTGGATGTGTGAATTGATTAGATTGTTGGTGTCCGGGAGATCGAGATGCTTCGAAATTGTTCTGTGCAGTTGGTAATCTTGATGTTTGTTGTATAGATGTTGAAACTTCAGCAGCACGAGTGTTTCCTTGGGATTGCTGTTGAATTGATCCTTGGAATCTTGGTTCGTTGACAGTTTGAACTCTTGGAATTTGTTGTCTTTCTACAACTTGTTGCTGTGATCCAGTTCTAGTTTCTGAAGCTGCACTTTGCTCTTGAACTCTTGATTGTTCGCGATGTCCGGGTGATCTGAGTTCAGGTCTCTCGATACTTCCAGGTTGTTCTCGAAGATCTCCAGCTGGTTGGGTTGATGTTGGAATTCTTGATATTTGGACTCTGGATGTTGATCTCTCTTGTTGGAATCCGGATTCAGATGGTTGAATTTGTGGTCTTCCAAGATTGAACAAGCTGTTTGATCTAATTGTGTTATCAATTGTTTGAACATGCGCTTGTTTTGAAGAAGTTGTTGTTGGATTTTGAAGCCACCATGGTGTCAAAGTTGTTTGGAACCATTCTTTGGATGGTTGGAAATTTGGACTGGCTTGTTGTTTTGGATGATCAACAACTGCAAATCTTTCACGCCCATCAAAATTGCCTCGATTTTGTTTGAGTGGAACAACTCCTTCTGGAACTGGCACTTGAACTCCTTGACCTTGTTGATTTCCAGCAGCAAATTGTCGATGTCCTCCTTGATCTTGTCCATTATAAGTAAAATATGTTGGATGAACTGGTGGCGACAATCCAACGAGATTGTTGTTTGGCGCAGGCGGTGTATAATCATCGATTTTTGGTGAGGTGTAAGAGGTTTCGATGGGTTTTGAAACATGCACATTCGCAACACTGTGTTGTCTGGGTCTCTTGAGAGGTTCCAGCTGTTGATGTTGTTGTGAGTTGAGATATGTGTTAAGTGCATTTTTGTTGCCTGAAAATAGATTCAGGTGCGTGGGGTGAGTGAGTGCTCATGCGAATAAAGAAAATGGTAAAATTACAAGCAATCAGTAAACATTTTCAAAAATCACAAACCTAAGAATCGAGCACAATGAACTTCGCATTCTTTTTGAGTGAAGAAATGATTACGGTTTCCAGCACATCCACCATATTTAAATGGATGACAAGTTCCGTCATCAACATTAAAATACCAACGATCGGCAAAGTTTTTGCACGGTCCTGGTTCAACTGGTTGAAGACATTTTTCTTGAATTTGATCAGCGATTTGACGTGGAAGTGATGGAAGTTCAGATGGTTTAGCTTGTTCGAAAGTATTGGCAGCAACTGAAAACATTTCTTCCGATTAATTTTTAATTCTCATTTTTAAACTTACATTGTCTTGAGGGTGCTGGTGGAGCAGCTTCAGTTGGTCTTGTTGATGAACTGGCTGGTGGTCCGGCTTGGAAGCTACTTGGAGCTGGGGGTTGAACTGATGATGGGGATTTGGTTGGATCTTGTGGGCAGACACATTCCTCGCATCCCTTTCTGTTACTGAAAATGATGCATGGCTCTTCACACTCGGATTTCTTGATTGGTGCACATTTTGGAGCTGGTGGCATTGGTTGTTTGACTGGTGGACACGAACAGAATGGACATCCTGAACGATCATTGACAAGTTGACAACGAGTAACATCGCAGGATGGAGTTTCTGGGCAGACTTTGTTGATACATCTGTTGGTACATTCTTGAAGAGTGGCGAAGTTGTTTCCATTTCCACCGCATCCTCCGTATGTGAATTTCTTACAGTTGTTGATAGTTTTGTCGAAAGCGAAACGTTGGAAAACTCCTGAACACTCTCCAACATCAATGTCTGATTCGCAAATATTGACACGTGTTTCGGTAGATGATTTGACACAACGTTGTCTACATTCTTGCATTGTTGCGAAGTTGTTACCGTTTCCACCGCATCCTCCATAAGTGAAAGCGCGACAATCTTCAGTTTCACTATCGAAAGCAAATCTTTCGAAGACACCGTTACATTCTCCAGCATCTACATCGTTGCTGCAAATTTGTTTGAAGTCTGGAAGTTGTGGTTGTTGAACAACTGGTTCAGCGCGATGACAAATAGCAAGACATTCTTCTTGACTAGCGAAATTGTTTCCGTTTCCTTGACATCCAGTGTAGCTGAAGACATCGCATGATTTCTTTTCAGCATCGAAGAACCAACGAACGAATTGCCCACGGCAGTTTCCAGCATCTTTTGGATGCAAGCATCGGTTCACTGAAAAATATTGAATAGTTGTTTGGAATTAGAAACATAAAATAACATAAGTTAGGATAAGCTATTATGGATAAAATTTCATTTTTTTTTCCTAGAACGAGTCAGGATTGTTTTAGGTCAAAATTTCGATATTGCTTTTTTCAAAGAAATTTTCGTGATACAATCTTCAGATTAAATCAGTTTGACTGAGTTGTACTATAGTCAGGAATCAATGATTAAAAGTTACTGTGGTTATGGTTTGGATTTTTTGAGATTTCTTGAAATTGTTTTTGAAAATTGGACAAGTTAGTTTTTTAATTTAATTTTGAAGTTATCAACAAAAAATTATTTCCTGACTCGTAAAATAGTTAGCAAAACAGAATATTTTTGTTAAAACATAAATATGAAAACTGAGGTTTTGAAGCGACACTGCGCAAACTTAGAATAAAAATAATAAATAAGCATTAAAAAGCAAACCGCTGTCAGTTGACGAATCCTCGATACCTCCAAGCAAAACAGTGTTTTGAACTGGAACTGGTGGTTGAACATGAATTGGTTGATGATCCTCTTCTTCTTCTTCGACAACTTCTTCCTCTTCTTCTGAAGCAACTGGAGTTGTTTGAGAGATTCTTGAAGCACGAGTTGTAGTTGTTGATCTTCTTGTGGTTGTTGGAACTGTAGTGGTTTGAGCAACTGTTCTTGGAGCAGATGTTGTGGTGGTTGATGGAACTGGTGGTTCTGGTCCAGTTGGAGTTGTTGTTTCAGTTTCTTCCCAATTCATTCTACCATTTGGAGTGATTCTGATACCTTGTGTAGTTCTGATTTCAGTGTTTGGTTTGTTTGTAACACGTGAATGTTGTGAAACTCCGCAAGCACTTTCGCAATCTTCAACACGTTCGAAATTATTGGTGTTACCCTCACAACCTCCCCAGAAGAAATATTTGCATTCATTGAGATCAGCGTTGAAATAGAAACGTAGTTCGTATTTATCGCATGGTCCTCTTTGTTTTGGAAGTGAACATCTGGAAGCACGTCCGTTGGTTTGAAGTCCAACAGCTTTAGTGTTTTCTGGACAGCAGACACTTGAATGTTGAACAACGCTGCATCGATATCCAGATGGACAATCTGTCTTGGCACAGTTGAATGGAACTCCGATTTTTGTTTTAAGTGGCTCTCCGATTTCACATTTTGGAAGTCCAACTGGTGGTGGAGCACATCTATCTTCACAAGATTCACGGGTTTCATAGTTATTTCCATTTCCACCACATCCGGAATATGTGAATTGCTCACATTTTTGGCTGTCTTCATTATAGAAGAAACGAGCAACGTTTCCTTGACAAGGTCCAACAATTGCTGATCCAACACATTCTTTGGTACTGACAGTCTTTGTTGATTGAAGTGCTAAACAAGAAATTTTGAATATAAAATGAGTTTCTAATTAAAAATGAAACTCACAATTACAATCTGGTCGAACTCTTCCAGTTGATCGACTGTTTGGAACTTCGATACCATGAGCATCAACACAGAAACATTGTTCTCCGTTGACTTCGCATTGAAGTTTCTCGAAATCTCCATTCACTGTACAAACTGGAATGAAAGATCCTTGAATTGTAGATTGACTGGCTGATAAACGACGACGTTCGCATTCTGAAAAAAAATTCGATTGAAAAAAAAATGTTTCGGAAGATCTTACCAGTTCTTGGTCCAGCTGTGGTTTGAGCGCGAGCTTCTGTTGTGGTTGTAGCAGCTTCAGTGGTAGTTGTAGTAACTGGAGCTCGTGTGGCGGTTGATGTTGTAGTTGGTGCTTCAGTTGTAACGGTGGTAACCTCGACTGTGGTTGATGGGGAGGTAACAGCTTCAGTTGAGGTTGGCGCCTGAGTTGTGGATTGTTTTGTTGTGGTAACTTCTTCAGTTGTGGTAGTACTAGCTTCTGTGGTAACTTCTGTGGTAGTAACATGCTCTGTGGTTGAAACTTCTGTGCTGCTAGTTTGAGTGGTGGGGTTTTCAGTAGGTTTTTCAGTGCTTTGTGTTGTGGTAGTGACTGGTTCTTCGGTGAATTCAAAAGGCATTTCAGTAGTTGTGGTGGTTGTTTTATCCAAATCTTCACCATTAAATTCAAATGGTTGACCAGTTGAAGTAACATCTTCGCTGGGCGAAGTTGTTGTTGTAGCCTCAGTGGATGAATAAAACTCAACCTTTTTCACCTAAAATTCGATGACATGCAAAATCATGCTCAGCAAAAATTCAACTAACCTTTTCTGGAGCAACATCTTTCGGTGCACCCAAATTTGCTGGCGCATTCGAAATACAAGCATCCTCACATTCTTCCTTGTATCTATATAATGTTGGCTCACTTGGGTCTTGCGCGCAATGTCCTAAAACATTTTGAATTAGACAAGATTCAGAAATTGTTTCAAATAATTATTTGAACTTACCGTATGGATAACTAACACATTCTCCATTTCTCAAATAATATCTCAAAACAAATTGCGAACGTTTTGGCGCTTCACCATTTAATGATGGACATCTTCCGCGGAACGGTTGACGTTTACAAGGATCAACTGATTCTGTGAAGGTTGCAAGTGCCACAAGGGCAACTGCGATCAACAAGCGCATCGGCGCCTACAAAAATATGGATTCGTGAAAAAATGAAACGAAAAAATGAAGAAAGAAAGTGCAAACAAGTAAGCAACATTAAAAAAAACGAAATTATTAGAAAAGGTGTGAAAAGAAAAGTGGGTCATGTTTGTTGTTTCACAAATGCAAAAAACACGATGAAACTTTCGAAGAGAAAAAAAAGAAGGATGAATTACATTTTAATTTGGATGAGTGTAGTTGTGGATATCTCCGGTCTGATGAAATTTTATCAAGTTTTTTTCTCTTCAGTGTCGGGAACGAATAATAAGAAAAAAATCGGATAAGATGGGTGCGGTCAGGAATTTTTGGAATTATCAGATTTTTTATTTTCAACAAAAAGACTGGATATGGGGTGGTCAAAACGAAGAATGTTGGAATTGAATTTGAAGGGGAATAGAAAATGCAAAATGAAAAAAATACAAAAATTTTTTTGAAAGAAGAGGAAAATAAAATTATGAATAAAAATAGTAATAAAAGGAAGCGGGGTGTCTGGATAAACCAAGTAAGGAGATCTAAGAAGATATAGATTACCTTGACCTTCAGATAAAAATCTACAGGATAAACGAATATTTGGGTTATTATGAAAAATATTCGTACTATGAGGCAAAAAGTTTTGCGAGATGCGAAACAAAAAAAAATAAACAAGAATACGAAAAAGATAAGCAATTTCCAGCCAGCCGGATACTGAAACCAGAACAATTAACAAACGGGGGGAGAAATGAATCAGCTACGGTCGGGCGAAAAAATGTAAACGAGGACGACGTTGGGGACGGTGGGAGGAGAGAGAAAGTCAGCAGTAAGCGCCAATTTGGGTCATCGAAAGGATATCATTACACGATCCGTGTCAACTACTGACTTCATCGAGAATGAAATAAAAAAAAACAACGAGAAGAAGAAGAAGAAGAAGAGATGGAATTTCGGAGCGATGGATGAGTTTTTCTCTCCCAAAGTGAAAGCGAATGTTGCGCAAGACAAAAAAGTGTATTTTCACAAATTGTATTTTGCGGTTGTCCGGGCAGATTTCAAAGGAAAGGTGAATATTTATGAGTGCGCATTTATTAGCCAGGAATTTATGATTGGATTGATACAAATTTTACGGAAACAGGGAAGGGAGAGAAGTTTTGGATTGCGTTTTTTCTTGGAATTTGGATATGAACTCAAAATTTTAACTTCGAACATGTTTAGTTTTGAAGAGAAAAATATCTATTGAATTTCAATAGAAATTATAATATTACCCTAGAAAACGTTTATCTCATGATGGTAACTTAAATTTTCCTGGCTTACATGAATCCAGAGTAGATGTAGACATCTTGAATATTGGACCAAAACTTTTGCTTTTGGTAGGATTCAAATGTTACCCAAAAGAACAAAATCAAGTTTCATATCCAACTAAAAAAACCATAAATTCCTTCACGGATATATATTTATACATCTACAAAAGCTGACTCAACCACGCGTGTCATTTTTTTCTTTTTCCTTTGATTTTCCATTTTCTTGCCAAAAACCAGAAGTATCCATGAATGAATCAGCCAAGAGACAAAATCTCGTTCCATTTCGAAATCCTCTCCAAAAAACTTTTTATCTTATTATCAAATTAGTATTCAGAATCAGAATCAGCATTTTTGGACTCTTCCTTATTCCTCGAACTTGATTTTGAATTTGAATTCGAACTCATTAAAGATTGCGATAAAGATAGTACAATTGATCATGAAAGACAAAAAAGTCTCTTTTTTTGCGGAATTACCCGATTTCGGGAGAGGGGTTGGTTAGTAGGTGAAGGACTTTTGGCTGTTGCCTTTAGGCGGACGGATGACCCAGAAGGAATTGAGAGAGAAATAAGAAAAGAAGAGCCTTATCTTTGTGTACAAATCTCTATATCGGTCAATGTTGTAAAAACATACAAGGATTTGGTTCGTTTTTCGAATTGATATCAAATTGCGATTGTTTTTTTTTTCACTTGATGAAGACAAGAATTGAGTTGGGGGGATTTGAAATGGATTGGATTAGAAAGAAAAGTAAAAGTTGGGGGATGATAAAAATAAAAAAAAATGTTTTGAGATAGGAATGTTTCAGAAATATTTGATTGACTTGAATTTTTTGGGTGACACACTTTTAGATTCTAGAGTTTATAAAAATTACAACTTCAATCTTAGCTTGAAGTTCTGAAGTTGTTGTAATGAATTGTTTTCTTTCCTGCGATATTCATGTTTCGCATTATTAACCAGCTTGAATTTTTTTTAATTTTAGCTTCCGCAAATATAAAATTATTTTAAAAGTTTCGGATAAGAATTCTTCAATTCCAAAGGTGTTTTCTATAAGTTTCTAGTATTTCTAAAATTTTAACGCTTGGTAAACTCTGAAATTTTTAAAACGTGAACAATACGACGTGTCCCGTTTTTTTTAAATTCAAATGTTCATTTCTCTATTTTTAAAATCATCAAAACAACCGAAAATCAAACTAATTTATTGACAAATGCATTAACATCTCCAAAAATCTCCCAATGGTTTTCCTTCTCCTACAGTACTTTTCTTTTCTTCTTGATATTCAAAAACCAAACTTTGTGTGAAAACATAAGCACGACCATTTATCCATTCCGATATTCCTTTAACACGATCTGGTAGATTTTCGAAGTATGAATCAGTTCGACCAGATGTCAATGATTTGTTCCAATATTGATCGTAGAGCGCAAATTTTCCACCATTCTGAAAGTGTTTTCCAAGTTTATTTTCAAATGAGTTATTATTTTTCAAGAAAATTAAACTCACAGATAATAAAAGTTGATGTTTGTTATGCCATCTGACAGCCGCGTTTGGTGTGAAAGGAATTGAGGATGGAAGAGTTTTTGGGAAGACTGATTGAAGTTTCCACGATCCACCTTCAAGTTTGTAGCCATAAACTTCTTTGTCTTCAATCAAAATCAAAACTTGACGTTCGACATCAAAAGAGGCGCCATTCACAGAGTTTTGTGGGCCATTTGGAAATTGTTGAGAAATTGGAACTGATTCTCTGATTCGATTATTATCAATTATATATACAGTTTTATCATAAAAAGCATAATCATGATCTGGAGCAGAAGTGAATGCATCAATTCGATTTGGACATCCAGAAGATGAATGACGATCAGATGATGGCAAAGTTCTAAAAAACCGGTTGGTAGAGGGGATTTCCGTAGTTAATTATAACTCACTTTGGTCCGAGGGTGAATCTTGGATTGATTGTAGTTGTTGCAACTCTCTCATCTCCTACAACTCTTCTTGGAGTTATTGTTGAAACTCGTACTGTTGTTTTTGGATTTGTTCTAACTGTTGTAGTTGTAGGTGGACTATTTAATGGAATTGTGACTGCAGATCCCTCATTTTTCTCAGCTGGTGGAATCAAAACTTCTTTTCCCAATGACAGTTTGGGTTTCTGAAATTTTTTCGAACTTCAAACTTTCAGAAGAATGTTTTGAATTTTTTTTTGAACAGAACAAAAGGTTTCTCGTTTTCTGGTACAGACTTGCTCTAAATGTTTAGCTTACCGGTGTTGTTGTTGTAGTTGTAGTCGTGGTAGTTTTACTACCCTCAAAAAGTCCAAATAAACCCGCAGTTAACCCGAAAATCGAAAAAAAGTAAAATAATAACCTTCATTTTTATCAGAACTGGTCATGAAATAAACACATTTATATAGACAAAAATTGAAACAAAAAAATCAACTGATGATTAGAGAAATCAGTTTGAGAAAAAAGGAAAAATGATGAGTAATACACGCATTGATGACTTTGTTGTTTGGGTTGGAAAAAAAACAAATCGGAAATGATTTCACTGGTACATAAGAATCCAATAGAATATATATATAGAGTTTGAAACATGAAATATTCAAAAAAATAGAAATATCACAGAGTTAAGAAAAAAGTTATGTAAATGCAGAAAAACATGGAGCACCAAAAAAGAGTCAAGGTAGAAAAAATATGAAAGAAATCAAGAAAGTTTAGAGATACAGTAGGAATAAGGCAGATAAAAGAAGACATACAATATATGAAATATTTGATGATGAGCTATGATGAAGTTCTTCGAGAAGAAAATCGATAGCTGGGTCGCCTTTTTTCGCAACAACAACATTTCGAAGATAACGATTTCTAAAAAAAAACAGTTTTAGAAAGTTTTTTATCATTTGATAGAGAAATAACTAACTTTTCGAATGGTGTTTCTAGTTCTAATCTAAGATGTCTCTTTTGTCGCTTTTCTGATGTTCCACATTCTGATTCCCAAACATCTGCAGCTATTTTGAAACCCATGTCAATGATTTCAAAATCATAACATTCACTTTCAGGAAGTTGACCAATTGATTGTCTGCTTACAGACTTCACCTTCGATGATTTCACTCCATTTATCAATTTTACACTTCCATCAAATCCAATGAAAACCTAAAATCAATTATTTTACCTATTTGAAATCCTAGAAAAAAACTCACCTCCAAACTATTTCTGATTCTTGGTGAATCAATGTCTTGCACTTTATCCATTAGATATACCGCAACTCCTGTGTTTTCATCAACATTCAAACTTTTCACCGATTTTTTCGGAAGAAAATGAACTTTTCCTTGAACTCTTTGTTTTGCTGGAAACATTGGTGGTGACATTTGTGATAGTAGTAATGCAGTTGGTGCACCAAGGAAAGCTGGTCCTTTTTCAGATCGAACAACTGTTGAAAGTTCAGAGCTTGATGAAGAAAATTCAACAGCTCGCCATTCTTTCAAATCGAAATTATTTGAATTTTCAACTGGCTCATTTGTTTCTGTTTGCAGAATTTTTCGATGTTTTGGATCCAAATCATACAAAATTCTATTTTTTGTTGTTGATTTTCGAAGGTCCATAATAGGCTGCCAATTTTGAATCTAAAAAAAAAATCTCCATAGAAAAGTGCACAAATCGCGTGACGGAAGGAACACTTCCTGAATTAACAAAAAAAGACTAACATGATCATCAGCGTCACTCCAAAGAAGAAGAGAAATAGATTGATCCATTCCGAGAAGCCATAAAAGTTGATCTTTTGAATGTGCAGCAACTGAAAGACGAATTGAAAGCATAACTGGTTGATCAAGTCGACTGATATATTCCAAAATATGGAAAAGTTGTCGCCAAGAAAGACGTTTGTATTTTGGATGCAAATGACTGAAATCCGATTGTTTTGTCCATCCCAAACTCAAAGTTGCATCAGGGAAAAGATCTTTTGTTTTTTCAACAAATGTTGAAGGATCAACTTCAGTCTGAAAAAAATAGGTTGATTTTGGATCAAGAGGAACTCGTGTTCACCTCAACACTTCTAGGCGATCTGAAAACATTGGCATGCAGAATAACTGGATATTGTAAGATTGGCGAAGTCGGATCAGCTTGTGAAGCATACAGATCTTGAAGTACCGGACGAACAACTTCATTTGATCGGAAATTAATTTTAATGGCTGAAAAAAAAAAAGATATTTTCCACTGGAAAACTTTCCCCTTTTCCAATATTTTTTTCCATCTTTTCATAGCTGTCAGCTTAATCTTGGGTGTCTGTTTGTTGGTGTACACCTGTCACCAATGCAGTAATAACAACACTATTGATTTATTATCTATCCAGTCTATCTATCTTCTAAGTTTATCGCGTGTGTATTATTATGTCAGTTTCAGACTGCCGCTTTTGACACCAAATTATCTATTTGCTCACCTAATAATATTTGGATAAGCGAACAAAACAATAACAATGTCCCTTATCCGTAATGTATATCTTTTTGTTTTGTTTTGGTATCGGTGACTACCAAGAAAAATTGGGAGAAGAAAGGAAAAGAAATTGCGGCAGACATGAATGACACCAAAAACATGATCGATTACTGTACTATTGTGAGGTCATAACTTTGTTTTCGTTGTATTTTATTTAAAGTGAAAGATATTCGAAGACCACCCACGAAGCTTTTTCTTTCAAAAATTGATAGAATTCCTTATTGAGAAGCATTAATTGTGGAAAAAACTTCAATATTTTAACAATTTTCAAGATTCCTCGAAAAAACTTTGTTGGGTCAAGAGGTCATCATTAACATAAGTGAAGAAATCCGAACCCAAGTTACCTTTATGCATTGTCGCCACTTCTCTCAACCACTCTTTGAACGTTATTCGGTCTGCCAATTTTGTGTCGGCTTTTTTCATGACCGGAACAGCTCGATGTCGCGGTCTTCGATGGGCTTGCATAAAAACATCGCCTTCGATCATCATTGATTTGTTCAAAAATGGTTCTGAAATATGTTTTGCATATTATGGGAAAAGCTTTCTTTTTTCTCCTCCCGACAATTTTTTTCTAATTATCTCATGTGCCTGCTCTTTGTCGGGCTCTGCAGAAACAAACCGTAAGAGCGCATTAGTTGCGCAATATTCTTCCCCTCTTGTTCTAATCATGACACCCCTCCCTCTCCCTATTTTCTATTTTTGTTCTGCTCACCGTGTAGTTGATCGACAAGGTCCGGCCAGCTGTTGACACCATGCGCCACCCTGATATTCAAACCGTCGCCTTTCGTCTCATTTTTCCAGAAATCCACTACAGACATTCGAGTCGCACGCATTTCTCGACCGGGTTCTGAAAAATTATTGTTGGAAAAATAGCCCCGCATAGAGATTTCCACGTTCTTATTGCCACGTGATGTTTCACGTTTCAAACATTTTTTCAGCTTTGTTCCAGAAAAATTCTCTTGACCCCCTCATTTTTTGCACTGACCACTCAAAAAGTACACACTTGTTTTTTTTCTCACATCCGAAACTTGTCACATATTTGTCATTTTTATACTTTTTGATACAACAAATATCCTTTTACCCCTAGGGACTCTTATTTTTCGAGAAACAAAAAACAACATGCAACTTTTGTGAGTAAGATTTGTGTGAATGAAGAAGAAAAGGATAATAATGCAATTGTCATTCACCCGTTCTTTCTACTAATTGTTGCTTTCATTCGGCTCAATTTGATGGTAGCAAAAGGAAGAGAAAAGCGCTTATTTTAGGATTAAACCCGAAATTTGATATTAATTTGATCGAAAAGCTGTTGCTGCTTTGCTTTTCTAAATTTATGAATGATTCAACTAACCTCGACATTCTCCAAAAATTGCGAGGAATCCAAATAAAATCAAAATATAAAAATTGTTGATCGTCATCTTTTCATCATCCAAAAATAATTCTGGAAAAAAACTTGATTTCAAAAACCGCAATATCAAAAAGAAAAAAAGTGTTTCAAACATGATTATGCAAATTTCTACTACACACCGGACAAACGTAAAAAAAGTTTTTGGGAAAATGGTTTTTGGAAGATTTGGGAAAATGAGATGGGTTTAAATAAGCATGGAAATATTATAATGAATAAGAAAATCCAATTAAGACTGGAAAAATAAACACAAATTACGTAAGATGATAAGTAACTTGTTTTACTACATACATACATTGAAAATTGTTTTCCCAAAAAAAGCTGGGGTGCATCCCAAAAAAGGTGTCACTTGGCGGCAACAAACAGCAATCATGCGTGAAATTTGAGTTCTTTTTTCGGAAAACAAAAAGTTTGGCAATGTCCGTTCAAAAATTGAAAATATGCAAATTTTGGTGCTCTCAAGTGTTGAAATTGAGATTTATTGCAAGATTTCTTTTTTTTCCTATTCTCGTAAAAATATTCACAGTAGCCCAGCTTCTTTGAAATATATAATTTTTCACCAAATCCCATCACATTGTATTTTATTCGATTTCAAGAAAAAAAGAAGACATGAAAATTATACCCTAATTTTACGAAACCAAAATAAAAAAAAAGAAAAAAGATGAGATTTTCCACATGTTTGCTTGCCTTTGGGGAAAAAAGAATCGGGGAGGGGCACAAAAAGGTAGTAAATCTAATAAGTTTAGCAAAGGATCGGCGGATATTCTATTCAAAAAAAAAGTACACGGAGGCAGAAAAATGTATAAAAGACTTTGAAGATTGAAAAAAAAGATTTGAGAATCTTTTAGTTGTGGGATCGTTTTCCCAAAAAAAAAAATGATGCGCTCTAATTACTATCATAATTAATTAGTACAAAAAATAATTTAGACTATCAATGATTCCAGAATCCTGATTTCAAAAAATTATTCGAAAAACTTCATTCCAGAACTATGTATACTTTTTTCCAGCAAAAAAAACACCTCCTAGAAAAAAAGAAAACAAGAGAATAATAACAAAAGAGATGCAAAACTCTAAAAAAAAAGGAAAATCCAGAGAAAATGGGCGGAGTCTATATTTATTACCACCACCCAAACGACACCAAAAATAAGAACAAAACCACGAGAAAAAAGATAGGCGTGGTGTGGTGTATTAGAAAATGGGCGTGGCTTCATTTTTTCTACTTGGGAAAATTAGTTATCTAGAAAAATGAACCGAAATAAAATACAATAAATTTGGCAAAAGTTTTTTGTGTCTGTGTTCATTTTGCCCATAAAAACCGAAATAAAAACCGGGCGGTACGGTTTTTGAAGTAAAGTTTTTTTCGACTTCGAATAAAAAGGAAGAAGAATTTCAGATTTCTCATTTCCTCATCGACAAAAAATGGATAATGAATAATACAATAAAATATGACCTTTTTGGTGGAACACATGGAATTTTTGCGAATGCGCGCGCGAGATTTTTACGACTTTTCGCACCTATAAACAATATGTTTTACCGCATGCGCAACGTGTCGGCAATCTGTTTTTTGGTGGATAAATATTGGTGTGAGGTGGAGAAAAAAAAAGAATAGAAAGGCATATGACAAAGGGTGTAATTTATGTTAGATATGAATATGGCATGGAAGAAGAGTACTGTAGGGTGAAAATCTAAAACATGTGAACTCAACCTTGCTCTTCATTTTCGAAATAATTAAAACTGCTTGTAATATTCAAAAACAGGCACAGAATTTCAAGTTTAAGAAAATTAAAACTAATATTTTGGGTTACTTTTAGCACCAAGAACAAAATTCAGAAAAATCTTCGTTGTATATTTTTTTCAGAAATTCTGAAAACCTAATCTAAAAAAATACTGAAAAAAATCCAAATGAAATTTTTCTCAGCCTCCTTTTATTTATACATACTTCCGAAAAAATGGCGCCAAATATCTCACATCCTCCACCCGAAATACCCCGTAAAACAAAACGCCCAATAAATTCTGCCTCACAAGACACAAACAGTAAAATGACCGAAACTTAACAAATTTCCAAAAAAAATGTTAACTAATTTGGTGTCCAGCAGTTCTCAAGTACCTTTTCTCCCGTTTGACTAACATAAACAAAAAACATATATATTTTCCGGCTTGTTTTGTTTTTTGAAAAAAAATATGAAAATATCTGATCTTTCAAGCTGGAACAAAAAAATCAAAAAAACAAAACAACAAACGAGAAGAAAAAAAGCTGGAGAAAAATACGTTTCAAGGTTATCAAGAAATAATAAATTCTTTATAATATAATAAATTTTGATGGATTATCTCTTTTTCACCTCTTTGCGGATATTATTAGATAAACAAAGAAATGAAACTTTTTCCTGTTTGGTTGGCTTTTTCGCGCACTTTTTTATTTTTTGTGAACCAACTACTAAAACTTTTGGGGGAAAATGAAAACCCATTATTACTGTGTTTTCTGTTATGAAGAAAATATAATGTGATAAGATTTATTATCAAAAGTTTGTCATGAAAAAAAATATCTGGAAAACTAACTGAACTGACATTTATTTTCTTGATATAAAATTTTATGATTTTTTTTATTATGCACTTTTCTCTCGATCCCTTATTTTAGAAAAATGCCACTTTCCGAAACAACTTTTGATCTTTTTGGACGTGGCTTCAAAATGTTTATTGACACCAAAAATATTTACGTTTTAAAACAAATATATTTACACATTTACTAGTGAAACATTCTTAAACTAATCCTAGTCTTTATTTTTTTTTCCAAAAATATTTAGAGAACATTTTTGTCGTGTTCAGTGAACAACAAATTAATTAACAATGTTCCAGATGACCGACTACTGTAGTTTTTGTCATAAATCCAATTAGACTTTTTAGAAACTGGTCATTGAAAAATTAGAAACTACCGTACTCTTTCAAGAAAAAAAATCATATCAATATTTGTTCATATATTGATAATAGTAATAATTGGAATCTGTAGACGACAAGCAAAAAAAAACAACAAGGGAAAGGTGAAAACTGAAATATGAAAAAAAAAACTAATCAAATTAGCGAGAGAATCGAATTTTCACTGAAATCTTTTAAGAGGGTGATAAGAAAAAAGGGGACAAACGAACACCGCCAATAAAAAAATGACTAGAAAAAGGGCAAGAAAATAAAAGAAAGGAATTCGGAGAAAAAAACAGCTATGTACTGTTCTGTGACTATTGATTTATATTGGGTTGGAAATCAACTAATATCAGAAGAAAATGAGAGGAAACGAAAAAGGAAAAAAACTCGATGATATGATGGGAAAATAATGAAAGAAAGTAAGTAAGAAGGGATGGGGGAAAACAGTTTCGGGGAAAATCACAAAAAATTTTAATTCTTGAACCCACTTATGACCACAGAACCATGTTTACAGTCAAATTTTAAAAATCCTCGAATTCAAAAATACAAAATTACTATGAACTTTTATATGAAAAAAAAACAAGGACAAACATAACAAAACGCAATAAAATTTGGATTTCTACAGTAATCCTTAGATCTAGTTTTTTTTCAAAAAAAAATTCAAAAGTCATTTTTTCCCACTACAGTAATCAAAACTCTCAAATATCAAGTTCGAATAAATTTTCCCACACATTTTAAATAAGTATAAAATTAGCCCCATGAGATAAATCGCATATGGCTCCGGGCTCATCATCTCAAAACAAACAAACAAGTGAATTTATAAATGAACATTTTTGGGATGTAAAGTAAAATATCTTTTGAAAAAAGTTACAAAATTTCAATCGAAAATAATCAAATCATTAGAATTAAGATCAAAAACTATAAAAAACACATAAATAAATAAATAAATAAATACAGTTAAATAACAAAACAATACAAGTTGGTATCACCAAAAAAATGTCGTCGTTTTTTGAGAAATAAAAAAAACCAGCTATTTTCTCGATGTCAAAAAAGGTAAGTGTCAATTAGAAATGAAAAAAAGTATTTATTGCTTGGGGTGGGTTTGGTAGAAGGTGTTCGCAAAAAAAAGGAACTTGGACAGGGCGAACAATTATTAGACACTTGAGGTAGAAAAAGTGCAAACGGAATTATTATACATGTTTTCTGTTTTGGAACAGAACAAAAAATCTAACATCAACAAAATATAAAAAAAAGTGTAGTTTTGATTAATCATCTGATAATTTGATTGATTAAACCAAAAAAATCTGACTATTTCTATTTTACTGACTGTCCGAAACCAGTCTATCAAAAAATTTATGGTTTATTAATTTTTACACATACAGGGATTTTAATTGTACAAATTTATTCATGTACAAACACATAGAAAGCAATTATTTTTACGCACCAAATTTGAATTTGTATATACAAAATGGAATAAAATTCAAAGTCGAGAAAAGTGTGAAAATGACACATTTGTTTATTCCGATTTTATTCCTTTGAAGAAGTGTTCATGTTCTTTTTTTTTCAAAATTTCAAAAAAAAAACAATTTTCCTCATTTTCTTTGCCCAAATTCATTTTTTAATGGGCTGACAACGAGTTAACTAATATTAATAAGCTTCCAAATTTGTACATTTCGAAAAAATGAGAAAAAGGAGAAGAACATTAATTTTCATTAGGGATAAGTTGTATTTATGAGCTTTTTTAATTAGTGCATCATTGTTTCGAAATTTGGGAAAAGTAGGAGGATCAGGAAAAATGGACAAGGGTTACTGGTTTCATTTTTTGAAAATTAAAAAAATGTGGGAAAAACGTGAACTATATGACGTGGCAATTAGAAAATCTAGGAAAATAAAAATTTGTGAAATTTTTGTATTCGACTTATTTTTGAAAAATTTTCGAACTTTGGAAAAAAAAACATGTTCAGATGCAGAATCTGAAAAAGACATACTATACTTTTCCAAAAAAAAAAACACGCTGTTCTCTTTTCAAAATAAAATTAGTGTTCAATCTACAAAATGGACGCATCACCAAAAAATGGCTAATCAAATCCATTCAAATAAAAAACATCCAAGCCTACAGTAATATGATATTATTTTGTGTGTGTGCTCATATAGATTACTTTAGTCAAGTGGGTTATAATATATATTAGAGCAAAAAAGAGGAGCATCATGGATGAGGTCAATATGCAATTAGTCAAGGATCCTTAAAATGAAAGAAATACGTTGGGAGTCAGCTGGTGAATGAAAAAAGTCGAAATTCCAAAATCATACCGTAATCCATTTTCGTGCCCCGAAAATCCCATAATAAAAATCATGCACTATAATTATGCGATATATTCTCTTCTCATGGTCAGATCAGTTCCGCTACAAATATGTAAAGGATTTGAATAAAATTTGTATCTGTTTCCGCTTTCATGCGTTCAAGTATCAAAATCTTTAGGGTTAGTCACTTGACAGAAGAAAACACTTAAGAGTGTAAATTGCATAAACATTGAGACATATGTGCATTATATTATTTACCTAACACGGGATGGGATTGGGAGGAAAAATCTGTCAAAAAAAAAACAAGAAATTTATTAAAACAATTAATTAAAGCTTATTATGATTATTATACACGTATCGAAAAATTAAAACTAAAATTAGAATTACAAATATTTTTTTCGCTCTTCAGTTGTTCCAATCATTTTCAAAAGATTCGCAATTTCCTCAAAGTCCTTTCTGAAATTTATATCTTTTAGGCTCCAAAACACAAGTTTCTAACTAAATTGATCTAATAACAACCGAATTAAAGAATTTCCTCGTTAAATTTTTTGGTTGATCGAGCTAAACTAACAAAGATTTTTTGGTGAGACAAACCTGTGTGTATGCGAATAAACCACTGAATCCCACATGATTTTTGCCAAATCCAAATCGTCGTTTGTGTCCAATATTATGTCCTAGAAACATGTAAGTATTATTTTTTGCGAAAAAAAAAACTTCAAAGATATTACCTTGAAAATCGGTGCGTTGAGTCTAAAATACGGTGCTCCAAGTGAATGACACCAAGATCGAGATCGGGTGATTGGTGCACCTTCGGTCGCCGTTGCCTGAAAATTAACCAATTTTTTTTTGGAAAAACATGTCCCCTACAGCACTTTTTGCATTTTCTGAGGTTGTTCTAGGCTTTCGACTTGAACCTTTCTGTTTCAAGGTTCAATTCCTAAATCGTTTTAAAAATTCCGACCAACTTAGAGCTAATCAGAAATATATCAATTCCCAAATGAAATTTTCGGGCAAATCATTATTCTTTGAGTTTTCGAAGACCAATTGTTTTAAGAAAAAATCTGAAAACTTGTCTCTAAAATTTTTTTGTAAACCAAATGCACTTTTCGAGCAAACATCGTGAGAATTTCTCATCCAAGACATTCCAAAAAAGTAATCAAATTTTCCCGTTTCTGACTCATTTCTAATTTCTAACCTGATCAATGACCACAAGTGATAAATTGCGAATTCCTCTCAATAATCCCATCAAATCATTCATTTCAAAAACAGACGGATCGACTGGACTGACAGGTGTAACACCAGTTCCAACCGATAAAACACATCCAATATCAACAACTTTTCCATTGTTCTGCAAAAAAAACATACTTTAGTGATTCTTTTTTTAAATTCAAAATCATACCCCGCTTTTCTGACAAGTCGTATTCCAGAAACAAATTTCGGAGAGCAAATCAAGTGTCGGATTATTCGAAATCATTCCACCATCGATATATTTCCCTAAATTAATTTAAAAATTAGTCATTTCTCTTCGCTTCGCATATCATAATCTCGTTTTTTCCTTTGACAGGTGATTTTTGACTTTTTTCAGACGGGGAGATTTGAAATAAGCTAGTTAGTTAGTTATTTCAGAAAAATGTTACCCATATTATTTTTCATATTTTCATTCTTTCACATTTTTTCAATATGTTTCAATTTGTATTTTTATTTGGTGATTTTGGTGCATAGAGATAAAGGTGAGTATTTGTCATTGACAGAATCATTGACAAGAGTTGCAAACTTTTTTTGTAGTTTGTAGTTTAGGACTCAGAGAGGAAATACTTTCAAAAAATCTAGTGATCTAAAATAGTTATAACCTGTCCCATTTTCTTTCAAAAATCCCCATCTTTATGAAATAAATTCTGGATACAAAATTTGCAAATAATTTATCACCGAACTTTGTTTCGTTAGTCATTTCGAAGTGTCCAGGTGAACATGAAATGAAAAACAAAATGTGACTAATAAAATCTCAAAACTATATTCTAGCTCGAATCCCAGTTGTATATATTTACAATATGATAATGGGAAATACTGTAGATGCCCTAACTCTTTATATTCTATTTATATTACCAATACTTATGGATGATATCACTTATTCAGGTAAGTAAATATTTCAGCCGGCTGGATACAAAGTACTTCCGGACATAAAAATTTTTCTGTCAGAATTTCGCTCATCTGTTGGCCCAATCTTTACTCTTATTTGCACATTTTCATACATGCATCCATTATATTTAACATTATTAATGATAACTCAACGAATTTACACAGTTTATAAGCCAATGTCAAAAGTGTTCACAGAAAATCGAATATGGATTTATTGTGGACTTTTGGTAATCTTCAACTTGTTTTGCTTATTAGTTCCATATTTCTCAAATTGTCAAATTAATGTAAATCAACGAACAATTCGTTTTGAAGCAGCGTGTCAACCAGACAGACATTGGGTAAATAAAAATATATCTGGAGGAACAATTTTGGTAGATAATGAATTTCAGATAACTCTTCTTCAAAACAAATATATAATTATAATCCCATTAATTTCAATGATTCTAAATATTATGTTAATTATTTATCTTTCAATGAAACGCGGAGATTTGACCAATAATTTGATAAGAAGTAATGCAACACAATCTTTAGGAAGTAAATTCATAATTAAATATTTTCACCTGTGGTATAACTTTATTGAAAAAAAATATTTTAGATCGAACAAGTGTGGCCAGTCGAAATCTCCCGCCAATTATGAGTAATTCTAAAATTCGTCAAAAATTTGAGAGAGCCCTATTAGTGCAATCAATTTCAACAACAACTTTTATTCTAGGATATGAGTTATCGAATCTATTCATCACTATATTTTCAGTGAGTATTTCCATGAAAAATTAATCTAGAATTAATGTTTTGTTCATTTAGGATCAATACAGTCAATTATCCCATTCAACAAAAGAAATAATATTCTATTCTAGAATTTCCGCGTCTTCAATGATGACATTTTTAGTTTATTTTGTGGCAAGTCCAACAATTCGCGCAATTATAATTGAGAAATCAAAAATTCTCTATAATGGAAGTTTGACAGTTGGCCCAAAAATCTCAACAATAGTTAGTATAAATCATCAAAGAGTTCGTCGATGATTATTTTAAACTTTTAATGTCTATTTATAGTTTGTAAATATTATTTTTATTATTTTGAATAACAGGTGAAACTATTTTTAAATCAAGCTTAAACGTACCTTCTGATGCTGAAAAATACGTGGGAGCCGCGCTACTTCTTCTACAGGCTTTCCATAATGTCAATTCGTTCGGATCTTTAAAACCAAGTTCATCATTTTCCTTGTCAGTTAATGGTAATCGATAACTTCGGCATAAATCAAGTTGAACTGGAAAAGTGTCAGCTCGAACTGTTGTGCAGAATATTTTCGGATACTTTACTTCTCCCATTTTCAAATTCTCTCCAAATAATCTCTTCATCAAACCCTCCAAAATATTCGCATCATATGGCCGTTTCCACGAATCAAATAATAAATCTTTGAATTGTAGATAATACCGCTGAGCTTGTCGAATATTTTGTCCAACTAACAAAGTTGACATAATATAACTTCCAGTACTCGTTGCACCAATCCAATCAAAATATTCAATCAACGGTTTATCCAAATATTTCTCTAGAGCAATCAACATTTGAACAGTTACTAATCCTCGAATTCCACCACCATCTAGAGCCAAAACATTGACAATATTTGATTTATCTTGTTTTTTCGCAAGTTGCTCTAATTTCTCTTTCACTCTTTCGAGGGCCATTTTATGCGGAAAATCTCGAACTTCATTTTTCTCCGCATACGCTTCATTCAAAACATGAGTATCCGGATCGAGCTCAAATTCATAGGCTCCAGTTGTCGCATCTTTTGCAACTTGTGCATTCTTGATCTTTTCATCTTCAGATGTTATATGTGCTCGATATGCTCCAATTCCTTCTCGATTCATACATCCGAATGCGCAACCAACAAATCCAACATCGCATGTTTTCGCACCACAAATAATCAAAGACCGTACCATATCAACTGCCTTCTGTCTGAAAAAGATAAACGATTTTTAATTTCGAGTAAAAATACGACTAACTTTTCCGAAAATCTCGCTGCAATATGTCTTGGCGACTCTTTGAAATGATTCAATTTATTCGGATCTGCACCAAGACACAATAATTGTCTTGTCATATCAAGATTTCCTTTGGTTACAGCATAATGAAGTGGAGTGTTTCCATTTCCATCTTGAACATCAATATCAGCGGAAAATGAGCAAATTGTCATAACTAATCCGATTTCTTCTTTGGCAGCGAAAACATGAATTGGGTTTTGTTTCAGATTGTTGCAGGCGCTTGTGTTAACTTTATCTTTCTGAGAAAAAAATATTGGAAATGGGAACCCACAAAATGTAGAATTGTGTTCTGAACTTGAGTTTTTGAGCTCGAATATATGAAATTTGGTTTTTTGGTCTACAACGGAGGATTTCAGAATATTTTTTGAAACAAAAAAGTAAAACTCACATATTTTTCCATCAGCATAACTAGGCATCTTTTCGTTGTTACACAATGTAGAACTGAATTTCCAGTTGTCGGTTCGACTTCTTCAAATGCATCCGGTTTGATTTCCAATATCTTTTTCAGAGTTCTAAAATACATACTCATCACATTACTTTTTCATACTCAAAAAACAAAAAACCCACGCAACATCGAGTTTTCCCCGTTTCACTGATCCAATCAAAGGTGTTGCTTCATGTGTTGCTTCAGCCGCAGTCAGAGTTGCTCCCAAATTCTTCAACAATCTCGCATTACTCAAATATCCATTGGTCAATGCAATATACATCGGAGAATTACCAGCAGCATCGCTTTTATTCAACATTGTTGCACATTTCTTGGTCTCCCATAAAAATTTGATCATTTCCATACTCGATAAAGCCGCAATATGTAATATATTTTCACCTTCTTGTGATACAATATTAATATCCGCTCCTTGTTCTAACATCAATTTAACAGTTTCTAATTGATCATTTTGTACAGCAATCATAAGTGCATTTAATCCTTCAGGTTGTGCAATCATATTAAAATATCGTTTTCTTTTATGCTCTTTCATCTCTTCAAAATATTCAATTAATCCAATCTTGGCTGCAATATGCACTGTTTTCCATGTCATATTTTCTCGCAATTCGTTGAAAATCGTTAAAAGATACTCCTTAATATCAACATCGCGTGGAAAACTTCGAAAAAGTTCTGGATTTTCTCGACATCTTTCACAGAGTGCAACAACATTTTCGAAATTATGACTCCGGAAAAGGGATACAACATATTTCGAATTTTTCTCATCATAAAGAGTTATTGCAAGATGATGAAGAGGATGTTCGATTTGTTCAATTGAAGACGTTTTTTCTTTAATTTCTTCTTTGCTAGTTTTTTCAGCCGATGGTGTTTTTTCAGCGGAAGCATTTAATGGATTATTTGTCAAAACTTCTTCACGACTTTTTTGTTCTGATTTCGTTTTTCTTTTTGATCCAGCCTCATCCAAACTCTACAAAAATTCATCAATTTTTCAAAAAAAAATATATCAACTCACAGCTTTACTAACAAGAACCGCAAAATCTCCATTCACCAAATTATATTTTTGCGGCGCTTCAACATTCGGATGCACTTTTTTGTAATTATCCAGCAACTCTTTGGGAAACTCGGCAAGTTGTTCGCAATCAGCAGGAACCCAAGAATCATCTCCACTATATATTGATCTTCTCAATGGATTTATGATAACACTTGTGATACTCGACAAAAACCTGGAAAATGAATAGATAAATTTGAAATGTAGGGATAAGAGGTAATTTCTCACATCGTTTCGGACATTTTCGAGTAAGCAATGAAATGATTTGTTTTTTTTTTTGGTAAAAATAATGCAAATGCCACGAAATATAGGTCACGTAAAAATTTCACGTTTTTTAATTTTTGAAAATTTATTTTGTTATTGTAAATTTCCATCTTGGTAAAAAATATTAGATTTTTGCGAAATTTATATTTTTAAATCCCAATTTTAGAAACATTCTTCGGGAACTTGGAATAAAAAAATGTTATTTGGTAAAATTTAAGGTGAATTTTTCATCCTGAAAAGTTTTATTCAGGGAAAAAAATCTCCAAAACCAAACGAACCTCAGTGCTCCCAAATCCTCTTTATCACTTCCATCATCTTCCGACGAACTCTTTTTCGAAGTCGATGCTTCTTCATAATTACTATCACTTCTTCGTTTTCGTTTCAATACAACTGCAGTATTTTGTGATCCAGCAGTCAGAATTGCAGTTTCACTATTATTATTACTCGAATCATTTGAAGAACCATCTTCATTTCCATCACCAGTTATCATATTTACAACTGAATCGAACTAGAAAAATATTTTTATTTTTTGAAAAAAAAACATTTTGTGGGAATGGTAAACAAAAACATGATGTTTTTTTGGAAAGAGAAAAACAAAAAGGACATCAATCTTTATCAAAATGTTTCAAAAAACACTGACCGCTTGATCGACAAATTCGAATGTTTTCAAAAAGTCTTTCCACGTCAATTGAGTGAATGCCATTTCTGGAAAAAAAATGTGATTTGAAATGTAAATATTGGTATTTTGTGTGACTCAGATTTCCGTATAAATTTTTGATGTTTGAATTCTTGTGACAAACAAAAGCAACATGTTTGGAAAACAATCTAGGATCTGTGAGAAAATTAATTTTCCACGATTTTTTTCATTATTCCAAAAAACATGTCTGCAATTCTGTCGACTATGGAAATTTTCTTCCTGACTCTTGTCAGTTTTGCAGCGATTTTTGATGTTTATTTGCTTTTGGCAGTTTACAATAATCGAAAGGATAGTGAGTTCGAATATTTTTAAAGCTTCTGAAAACAAAAGTTACGAGAGTTTTTGAAGAATCAATTCCGCGAGCTTATATCACAACAATGACAATTTTTGGCTTGATGGCAAAAATTGGAATAGAATGTCTGATATTTCCTGGGATAATTCTAACCAAAGAACAGTATGAAGGTTCGCTTTTCTATTTTTCTATACTTTTTAAAACAAAAATAAATACAGGTTTTCGATTTGATTACGGTCATGAAATATCACTCATCACTAACTTATCTTATCTTCTAACTCATCCAATTTGTCTTCTAATGACAATCAATCGGCTTTTCATAATTATTTGTCCATTTCGAACTAGAATCTTCTCTCAAACTCGAATATTTATCTACTGTTTCATAATCTCCTCATTATTCTTTATAATAATGTATATTCCATATATTTCTGAATGTCCTCTAAATTTTCAAGAATCAAGACTCGAATTTATTTCTGATTGTTTTCCTGGGCAACATTGGATAACAAATCTCCAATCAAAATATCTTCTGATTCTACCATTAACTAGTATGATTATAAATTTGTCAGTTGTAGTTCATATGAAAGCAATCAGACAAGGTTTTTATAATCGTTATATTGTTAATAAAAGTGAGAAACATCGAGGTATAATAATAGACTAAATATTTTAATTTTAGAAAAGAACTCAACATCTTCAATAACTTTGTCAGTTGGAATATCAACAAATAAACAAGAAAATCGAATGATTCGTCAAACTTTCTCAATAACAATTTATCTTTCTTTCTATTCAATTGTATCTTTAGCAATTCGAACATTTCCAACTCGATATTCAGAACTTTCCGCTGATTTCAAGTGTTTTATAATGCTTTTCAGATTACTTTTGGGATGTTTTGTGAATACGATTGTATATTATTTCGAAACAACATCAACAAGAGTTATGATTCGAAATTTTCCAGAAAAAGCAAAAAAGAAAAAATCATTTGTCTCAATTGTAGAACCAACAGCTTTACAGCCTATATAACTTTAGTAAACCCGACCCAAAGATCTTACCTTTATTCTATTTATTTATAGTTTTTTACAACTCTTCATTAATCTAAAAACTTTAGGATTTTGCTGAAATCTTTTGAATAAATTATTAAATCAAATAGGAAATAGAAAATTACGACTCATGGAGCTACAAAAAATCAAGCGTTTAAAAATAATTTATATCACAAGAAGAACACAAAAAAACACCGAAAATTGACTAGAAAAAAAGCAAGCGATAAAAAAGAAGAACCAGAAAAAAAATCTATGAAATGTTTGGATCATTTTGATATTTACTGTAGGCATCGTTGAGTTCGGTGAAAATCAATTTAGCCAATGTCAAATTAGGTGAACCCGTCAATTTATCAGGATGAACAACCAGGCACGCTTTTCGATATTGTTTTTTGATCTGCAATTTAGAATTCGTGAAATTCATTTTTGGAATCAGGATTTCTAGAATGAAAACAATCCAAGCTATCTAAACATACTTGATCTGGTGATCATACTTGATCTGGTGAATCTAAACATACTTGATCTGGTGAATCTAAACATACTTGATCTGGTGATAATAAATCAGCCATCGAAGGTTGATTCCATCGATCAGCTCCTTCCCATAAAACATTATGCAATGATCCGAGCAGCGCTCGAATATTCCGTTCTTTTCCTTGAGTCCAATCGCGAATTTTCACTTCCTCGGGGGTCAAATTTTTCGCCTGTTCAGCATTCAAAAGTGCTCCGATCGATTTTTTCTGCGCTTCTCTCGCCGTTGGTTTGAAACCCTCTTTTCCCAATAAATCGCTGAATGCGTCGAATGAAACTTTTGGACCAGTTGATGGAGCTTCTCCGAAGGCAGGTTTGAAGGCGGGTTGGGTTTGTGGGATGGCTGAAAAAATTAAAGATGTATCTTTGGAAGTGAAAAGGAATTTTTAAAATTCCAATTTCTAGAGACCCTTATAAAAATCCCAAATCTTACTTTTCTGTTTATTCGCTGAAGGCGGAACACTTCTCGTCGGCTGTTGTTTTTCGGGATAATTCGATAAAAATGCCTCAAAATCCGATTGCGAATTAACAGTTGACACAGGCTTCGAATCTACAAAAATATGTTTGTCTCAACTGACAAGGAATGATCGACAATTTGACCCCCTGGATTTTGATGATTATTTTTGCAAAATGACCCATTGGGCGAGTATATAAAAAGCCTAGGGGGATTTTGTACACTTCAGCCTATTTCCAGAATTCTGGGGACCTCGTTTTTTTGAAGGTAAGACTTTCAGGCTCTGGAATATGCTTCATAGGTGACGAAAAAAGTCGAGTAAAAAATCATTTTTTACTCGACTTTTTTCAGGGATGTCGTTTTTGAACAAAATGGGGGCCCCAGAGCCCGTTATAACAACACGGGCTTGGCCGGCCATACTCCGAATAATTCGTGACTGGCCGGGCGGAGCCCAGCCCGGCCCGATAAAATTGTTCTATATGCAAAGGTCGAAAGAATTGCCTGGTTTTGTGTTATTTTGGTGGTATAAGTGGTGATAGTGTGAAAGGTGTGAATGGTATTGGTATGATTGATGTTATGGTGTTAGTTCAGATGGTGTAGGGTGGTGAATTATGTGTTTGGTGAACATGGTGAAATTTCTGTAAGTTGGTGTCATTGGTGAAAACGTGCAAATTGCACCATTGGCGTCGATTTAACTTCTTTGGTGCATTGGCGTGATTGGCACCAATGATAAAAATTTGTCCGATTTCACCAATCACACCCTCCAAACCAACATCTTCAACAACTCTTTCATTTTCATTTCAAAATTTTCACCATAACAACCACCATTGATGGTCGAGACAGCCTTTCTAACGTCTCGCGAATTTGTTTGCTTCCACTTCCTGAATATGAGCGGGCTTTAAAAAAGCCCCGGGGCCCTCTTATATTTTTTAAAAGGGCACCGGGCCGAAAAAGCCCGTTAATTTTTCGGGGGGCCCCGAAAGCCCGACCCAAAACGACATCCCTGAAAAAATCATTTTGAAGCTAAAACTGTTTTCTATTGTGTTTTTCCAACTGTTCTTACCGAAAAAAAAATTTTTGGATAAAAAATCACCAAAACTGAAAAATTCGAAAAAATTAAAATTGTAGAGTGTGGCTAAGTAAATATTTAAAACTGTTGCTAGTCATATTTTTTGCTCTATAAACGCGATTAGAAATTTCATATTTCAAAGATTCAACTCGAAAATCACATTTTAAAAATTTTCTGAACCATATTCCGAAGCCTGAAAGTATTACCTTTAAAAAAAACGAGGTCCCCAGAATTCTGGAAATAGGCTGAAGTGTACAAAATCCCCCTAGGCTTTTTATATACTCGCCCAATGGGTCATTTTGCAAAAATAATCATCAAAATCCAGGGGGTCAAATTGTCGATCATTCCTTGTGAGTTCAAAAAACTAGATATCTTACTTGCAGCAGAAGATGCCATCGAATTTGGCGGAGTTGCAGTTGATGTTGGTTTGAGTGGAGAAAAACTTCCAAGAAGATCAAAATTCGACGAAGGTTGATTGGATGCTGGTGGAATTGGTGAACTGCTGAAACAAAATATTTAGTTACTTAAATTTTATGAAATCACAAACCTCAAATTAGAACTTGAATTAGTCGGTTTAATCGGTGCACCAAAATCAAAATCCACCAAAGTTGATTGATTACTTTCACTACTTTTCGATCCTCCAAGACCTAATAAATCATCAATTGCTGGTTCATATTCGCTTGCCAAAGGTGTTGGAGCACTTAAAATTGGAGTCTCTTTTGGTGTTGTTGATAATAAATCAGCAGTCGATGGTGATGAAATATTTGTTCCACTTTGAAATCCACCCAATAAATCAACATTATTCTCTTCAGTGTTCTGAAAATCATAGAAAAATAGTATCATTCTGAATTCTAAACATGTGTTATTACTTACCAAAAGATTTTCAGTTCTTTGTGGTGCTGAGTCTTCAAATTGCAAAGTATCGAAAAACGACGAAGATTCTTGATCACCATTTGTCTTTTTTTGAGGTTTTGGTTTGCTTCTCAAAATCGGCGATTCTTCATCTGATCCACTAACATATCCATAACTTCTTTGATAACCTTCCAATTCTTTTTCATTTCGTACACAAAGCAATTTATATCTATCAAATTGCATGTTTGTCAAAGTAGGAGCTCGACGTGTTGCAAAATTCACAATCATTCTGGAAAAAAGTATTTTTTTATAGTGGAATTTTAGATTTATATACATAAATTTAAAAAAAAGCAAAAATCTATGAGACTTACCTCAAATCCTGCACAGGTTGTGCAACAAGTCTTGAAACATCCATAATATCCCCAGTCAAAACAATATCCGAATCTTCTGATTCCAATAATTGCGTGTTGAAACGAGCGGTGAATAATGGAGATTTCTGCAACAAAAAAAAACTATTTATTCGAAAATTCATTTCAAGATGAAACAAAAAACGCAAAAAAAAAAACGCGAGTCGATTCATCCACGGTGTCAATTTTCAAGACCTCAAAAATAGCAGCTCATACTAAAACATGTCAAACAAAAATGTGTTGAATCGATAAAACCTAATCTCCTTCTACGTCTTCATCTTTTTCTCCGTCTTTTCAGGTTAGATTTATTTGGACAATGTTTTTTTCTGGCTGAAAATAATCGTCTCATGGTTTCGATTTCAAACAGCTTGAAAAAAAGGGAGAAAAACAAAAGCAAATAAACACATAGTTAGTTAATCCATCCAAAAAATGGGAAAACGTAGAGAGGAAAAGAGAGAATGAGGTCAAAATGGATTTTCGTGTGTCCAGTCAGTCAAAACCAGCATTAGGTAATAATGAGCCATTCATCATCGAAACCCCGAAAGAACGAAGGAAAATGAGGTAAACAAAAGAACAAAATTGGAATGGAATAGAAAAGGGTAATTAGGAAAACAAGGCAGGTGTTACCTTTTGTTTTTCTTTGAAAATTAAATTATGATCTTTTTTTAATTGAATTGAAAATGAACTTTGAACTCTTCTATGAAAATTTGACTCTCTAGGCGCGACTGCTTTGAAATTAGGTTTTCTAGGCGATGACTCTTGACATTAGAGCTTTTTAGGCTCGACTACTTGGCAAGAGACTCTGATGATTTTCGAAGTTAAGAATTGAATATTTAGTTTTTCATTTGTCCATTTGCTTTTTTAAAAATTGATTTTTGGAAAACATTAAAGTACATTTTTCCCGCCACGTTCAATAGAATTTGATCAAAAAGCATTTTGACCTACTCCAAAAACTGACGAATTTCAGGGCAATCGATAAATGATCATTTATCGATTTCCCTGAAATTCATATGAATTTGAAAAAAACCAACCGCGTTTGTTTTTTGTCCAATTGATATCACGACGTCGTCCAAAATTTCGAAATTTTGGAATTTTACAACAAGTTGCCCGTTTCGATTTCGACACTCGTTTGCAGAAAATTCAACAATTTTCAAATGATTGACGCCTTGTTGAATTGATGCATAAAGTTCGCCTGTAATCGAATTTTCTTTTTTTCTTCGTTTTCGGGAAAAATCGATTATTTTTGTCATAAATGAATGAAATAAAATAATAACTGTGTGGCTTACCATCAATCACAACATTTCCTGGTTCAATAATCAAAGCATTCAGAACAATTCCAACCGATGGTGTTTCTCCATTGATCAATGATTTGACAACACTAATTGTCTGTTCGATGAACAATTTATAAGTTGTTGGAAGACGTGTATATCTTGATTGAATTGAATCACTCAAAAAATCAGAGACTTTTTGAACTGATTTCGAAGCAATCAGACAAAATGCAGCAGCAATCACAACATTTTCTGAAAAAGAACATTAATTTTTGAATACTTTCTGAGAACTCACCGTCAGCTCCAAAAAATACAATTGCTGCATCATTTGTTAGAAGACAATATTCGTTGAGAATTGGTGTTAATGCTTGAATTGTCGGTTGACTTGGAACACCACCTTTGGCGCTGACACCAAGAGGAATATGAATGGATTTTGCATATCCATCGAGTTTTAAAGGTTCAGCGTGGACGTTTACAACAACGTATGGTTGACAATCGATCATTTCACGAACAACAGCGCGTTCAGCCTTAAAAACTTGATTTTCAGCTTGGGTTCAAATGAAAACACTTCAAACACTTACAGACAATAATCCTTCTTTCGAAGTATGAAGAGTATCAGCAAGAACAATTCGATTTGTTAGCCAAGTTAAACGAATATCATCATCACGGTGTTCTGCCTAAAAAAAACAACAATTTCAAACTAAAAATCAAAACTTCACAGATACACTAACCGGTGTTGATGGCGATGAAGCTGAATTTGATTCCTTCAACAAATTTTTGCCGAAACTTTTCAAATTCTTAGCAAAAGACGATCCTTGCCCTCGCAGAGATTCCATAATTCCAAAGGCAGATGTTGTTGCTTGTTGGCCCCATTTTTCGAAAGAATTTGGTCTTAGATGTTGACTTGGAGGATCGTCTTCGAAAACCATGCTGAAACAAACAAAACTGACAATGAATTAATCGATTGCAAATTTTGCATATGATCACGTATTTTGTTGCTGAACAAAAAATCTCGGTTCGCTGTTTAAAGGGACATGCTTTAATTTTCCACCAAAATCTTAAGAACGGCTGCATCAAATCAAAATCTGAGTACACCATCTTTATCGCCGTGAAAAACTGCATGGAAATAAGCTTTGGTGGAGCGAACGGGTGCCGTTTTAGCGTTTCGGGGTTCGTGGCGAGACCAATTTCGAAAAATAGCGCGCAAAATGGAGAGACGCGAGACATTTTTGTGCATTTGTGCGTCGCCGTGTTTGCACAAGTCAATACAGTATACCAACCGCGAACCGAGTGCCAAAAAAATACGTGTGATGAAAGCAGGGACGGACGAGGAAAATGTGCAAAACATCGGTCACATATTCCTAGTCCCCCTCTCTTTTTTTCGGTTTGTTCGCGTTCGCAACATAAAATGTTAGTGCAAGCTTGAGAAATGACTAGTCGCGAGAAATTGTTTATAGAATACTTTTCTAAACATGAATTGATTTATACAAAAGTTTATATGATATCAAAGATGACTAAAAAAGGAAAAGTAACAAAAATGTAACACAATAATTTTATAACAAATGAAAATTACGCAAAAGAGAGATGCCGTTTTTGATGGCATAAGAACCGGTTTTTGTGAGAAAGTGCGAAGGCAAAGATTTGACATGGCGGTTTTTTTGGTTAATGTGAACTTTGAAGTTCGAAGATGCTTCGAAGATTATCAGGACACGGGCATAATTTCTTGACTTTTTTTCCGCATCGACCTACTTTTGTGCCCTAGATTTAAATTTAAATAATTTGACGTGAATCATTTTGCTCATTTCTGATTTTTCAAAACGCTTGAATTGCCGCCTTAATTTTTAAAAATGTATCGTGAGTTTACTTAAAGAAATGTGTAAATATTGGAAAGCTCTGAGGGTAATAGACCTAAGATTGTAGTGAGATAAGAATTTTTGGTTTCAGTTTTGGGATAAAATTTAAAAATTATATAATCTCTAATTTTTTGTGATTTGAAATTCGTTTATCAAATTTATATATCTTGTAATTAACATTGTTTGAGTATAATTATCACAAAAAAGTAGAGATTCTGTGAATTATTTCGAAAAATTGGGAGATGACCTCATCCAGTGCAAGATTCAAATCGATTTGTATTTTACACCGGATCATTTTTTTATAAAAAAGAAATGAGCAAAATGATTCACGTCAAATTATTTAAATTTAAATCTAGGGCACACAAGTAGGTCGAGAGGACAGACAGATCACCGTTAAATCCAAAAACCTAAGAAAGAATGAAACAATAAGTGTGTGTCAACACCGACTGCCCGCAAACACCAAATCCTTCGCGCAATCTTGTAAAATTAAAATAACGACACTCCGCTCAGACAGTGTGTGAAAATTAAACAACAGGCAAGCCGAGTGTCATTTTTTTTTATTTTTTTTTCCTTTTTTGCTCTAGAAGCAACTAGTATATAAGAAAGATATCTAGGATTTACTTGAAATTAAAAATAGTTTGTCATGGAAAAATCTAATTTCAAGAAAATTCAGAAATGTCGATCTATGACTTGTTATTTTTCAACTAAAACATCGCGAAATTATTTTTTTTTGGTAAATTAAAATAATCCTAACCTAGTCCCGCAAGTTTTCCAATCACTGTAGATCACCCGCGATTTCACTATCTTTTTGTCTCTTCTCTCTCGTATGGACGCCAATTTTTTGAAATAGCGTTTTGAATCGATAAAAAAACAACCAAAAGTTTAATTTTAATGAAAATATTTTTCAGATTATTTTTCAGACTAATTAGTGGATGTGGATGAAAATATTCGAGATGATGTTGGTTGGAATATATGAAGAAGAATGAGGAATGCATCAATTTCGAGCGATGGGATGATCGAGGAACGGACGAAATTTCAAAGGTTAGTTCTTTTTTGGGGTTCGACTGATTGTGAGTAGTGAAGTTTTAGTCGGAGGCATACATGATGGAGAGAGGGGGGGGGGTTAACTTTTGAAAATTTTGAGGTATTTTATGCTTTTAGGGGTCAAAAATCAGTAAAAAATTGGGTTAGGGTGGTTAACTTTTCGAAAATTTTGCCTGGGAGGCGGGGTTAACTCAGGAGTCCTCAGAGCGACTAGTTCAAGTATGGTCGGAGGGAGTTCTGTAGAGTTCGAACATTTTTTAACTGAGAAGGGGGATATATTGGGTTTTTGTGGATATGGACAAGTATCTTGGTGAAAAAAATGATTTGAAAATGAAAAAAAGTTATTTCATCAAAACATCGCTTGATGATAGGAAAGCCGGAATTATGTTTTATATTTTCATTTTTTTATTTATTTATTTATTTATTTATTGAATACGTTGTGGGACAACGTGACAAACAAGTATAAAATCATAAAATACATGAAAAGACAAAGAAAGTTGATGCAGGATTACGAGTTAGAACCCGGGGGATGGTTATGCGCGAGTATTTATGCTAATGTAGGTCTATTATTTGGTGAATCTGAAATTTGTAATGAGCAAGTGCGGTGAGTAAAGAAGTTTTTGCGAATATTCGTTTTTGGAACTTTGTAATGATATCTTACTTTACTACGAGTTTTAGAATCCGTTTTTAAGGTGAAGAGTTTTCCATAAATAAGATCAATTTTATTTGTGTTGAGTTTATATAGAAATAAGTTGTCGATTTTAATTCTACGATTTTCCAAGCTCATCAAACCAAACTCATTATTTCGTGTTTCATTAAACTTATAATCCTTCTCATCTGATCTAATAAATCTCCCTTTGTGTCTAAATAATAATTTTCTTGTGAAATTGTTTTGGGCACTTTCTATGATTTTTTTCAATTTCTTAGTTGAAGGAGAAGTCACTGTTCCATATTCTAATATTGGCCGTACAAAAGTTTTATATAAGTTAATCATGAACTTTATATTTTTGCTTTCGAAAGTCTTGAAAATTTGATATGTCACATAATTAGCTTTAGAAACATATTTTTTCCAGTGTTCTTCAAAATCCAACTTTTGTGATATTATAAATCCTAGATCCCTAATATTCTTTTCAAATTTGATAGGTATAGAATCTATAGTGTAGTCAAACTTTACCTTTATATATCCCAAAGATGTAAATTGTGTTTTAGAAGAGTTAAGAGTTAGCAGATTATTTTTACTCCAATTATTAATATTGTCAATGACCTTTTGAAGATGGGAACAAGATGTATTATCAGTTATTGTGGAATAAATTTTCAAGTCATCAGCAAATTGTTTACATTTTACACCAGGGAGTATTACCGAGTTTAAGTCATTCACAAAAATAGCAAAAAGAATAGGTGAAAGAACTCCACCCTGGGGAACTCCACTAAAACAGTATTTTTCAGACGAATATTTATCAACTATTTTTACTCGAAATGTACGATTAGATAGAAAATTTTGAATCCACTTAACCAAATAATCATTGAGACAAATTTTTTATCATTTTTTGAAGTTTGTTTTTGTTATTTGATTTTTTGTTTCTTGATTTTTTTCTCAAACGGTGTAAAATACAAATCGATTCGAATCTTGCACTGGATGAGATCATTTCCCAAGTTTTTGAAATAGGTCGTTTCATTTTTGTATAGAAAATGCTCCGTTTTTTCTTGCTCAGTAAGCTTTTTCCTACAAGAATAGAATTTATTGAACACTTCTTGAGGTTCTCTGATCTTTTGTAGTTGTTTTGAAAAGTGCCGAATTTATTCTGTTAACTCACAATAAAAAGGGCTATTGAATTTGTGATATTTATGCTAGTAAATAAATAACAATTTCCAAATCAAAATAACTTTGCCAAAAAATGCACGACCCACTTCTTATATTTTTACTGTTCTCTTATTCAACTTTGTTCATTTTCGGTTTCTTCGGTAATTCTATTATTGTTATTATCACAATAAAAAATCGGTAGGTTAGGTGATTCATTGTCAACCACAACAAGGTATTAATTCAGTTCTCTTCGAACTTGTTGTGGTATTCTAATCGCATTTGCTTCAGTTTTTGATATATTATTATTCACAACGGTTCTAAATTTTATCTTCTCAGTTTTCATTTTTGAGCCAACACAACAGACATGTTTTTATATGTCAATTCCAGCTGATATTGGAGCATTTACATCAAATCTGTATTTATTGGTGATTGGAATTGATCGATTGTTATCAGTTTCAAAACCATTTTTGTAAGAAAAAGTTTTGTTTTTATCGTAACTCTTACTGTATTTCCAGTTACCGTACTCTTGAACAAAACAAGAAGAAATACATTATTTTTATGAACTTTATTCCATGGAGTTATGCAATTTTTCTGATCAGTCGGGCATTTCATGAAACCGATATTGAAACGTAAACATTGAAAAAATTCAGGATTGAAAATATCAAGTTCAATTTTTTTCAGAAAAGTTATTTGTTTGATTCCGTCTTCTTTGAAAGACACATTTGAATTATTCACCACAACTTCTTTTATATCAAATCTTTTCGTACCAATTATCTATCTTTCTGTTTGGTTCAAAGTCAAACATTTTTCTAATAATAAAAGTAGGACAACATTTCTAGATTTTTTTGAAAATTTTATCGATCTCCTCACACAACAAACTTTTTCAGAATCCCCAGCAATTTTCAAAAGTCTTCTGATAATTGTTACTATGACAATGCTTGGTTGGACTGCAACTAATATGTTTGCTGGTCTAACATTTATGTTGGATTTTCCAGCAGATTCTATGAAACGTTTTCAGTTTTGTTGTGGACTTTTTATATGCACTTCATCCGCGTTCAATGTTTTTGTGTATTACAAAAATTGGTGATTCAAATTTTTGTTCAGATTTTTATTGTAATTTTTTCAGCCATGAGTATCGGTCCAAAATACGAGCATTGTTTGGTTTCAAAGTTATGCAAAAAACAACTTCGAGTGTATTCTAAAATTGAAAAAAAAAATAATGAAAATTTAAAAAAAAAAGTTTATTCATCAAGTAACAATATAATTTAATTTTAACTTTGAGAATCGTTTCTTTTCAACAGAAATGGGGGTGATCAGAGGTGTTTGTTACATAGTAGTTTGAATCAGATTTTATAACTAACAGCAACCTAACAAATCTTCATAGTTATGCATATTCATTGAATCACTATTGACATTTGAAGCGATTTCAGGATTTGATTTGAGAATTTCTCGAATCATTTGTTTTTCCCTGCTGTGCGAGAATTCCCCTCTGAAATATACACACATTTTGAAAATGAATTTTATTTTGTTGGTGAACTTACTTTGGAATAATAGTATCTTTAACTTTTCTGTACATTACTGCATAATTAACAAGACTCTCAATGAGGTTCTCATACTCTTTATTGTTGCAAATTTCATGCAATTCATCAGACATCAAAAAATCGTATGTTTCAGATTCTTGTATGTGGTTATAGTTATCATAGTAGGTAGAAGCATCAATACAAACGGTATCAATATCAGCAGCGGAAAGTTCATAGTTTTCAGCAGCATAGATGTGTATTTTACTTGTTTCTGGCGTTTTTAATGGATTGACAATTTTTTTGCTTCTCTTGCAATTGTATTCTAGATTATAATACAAACGGCCATTTGGGAGATAAACACACCAACTGTTCGGCTCCCTGAATTGATCAATTGATAAACATGCTACAAATTAGTTCACTATCATCAAACTTACTCATAGAGATAATTGGTGTCAGATTTTGTCGAATAAGAATCGATGGCAAGAGATGCAAGAACAATAATTGAGAAGATTCGCATTTGTTTGAAGAGGGTGATTTTTGAATCAAACCTTCTCCTTATATGAAAACGGTTATTATTTTTGAAAAGTACTGTACAACAATACACAAAATCCGAGAAAATCATCCTGATTGCGAGCTCATTAGGTTCAACTTTTACTGAACATATAAATTGTATGAAATTCTAATGAATATATTTACATCCTAATTTTCAAGCCAAGATGATTTACAGAAACTATGTAGAAGATGTGTAGCCTCGAAAATTGGAACAAGCTATAAGATGATCTGATGTTCGAAAACGTGTTATTCAAAATATGTGATCTCAAAGAAGATGTGTAGTTCCCAGATTTAAAATAATCCTTGATTATTATTATTATTTTCAATATTTTTCGAGCAAACTTCACCATGAAAGTAGTTTTTGCACGTTAGCTACAAATCGAAAATAAAGCATCTAACCTGTTATTATTCGACATTCAAAATCAAGAACTTTGTGATATTAGAAATTGTTTATTTTCTCAAATAAATGGCAAAAAATAATTGTAGGGTTTAGAACAAGGAACTTTGGCTTTTAGCTTCTACCCATAAAGGAAGTACCAAGAAATCGAAATTTTTGCAAAGCTAATTACATACAAAAAATGAAAATCAAAAGTCTAATTTGAGAAACTACAAGTAAGTTTCTTTTTCATTTAACTTCTAAAGGAAGAGTAAAAAATGTTGAAAGTTTTTTGCACGTTATCTACGAATAGCAAATCAAGCATTGAAATTGTGAAACTGATAAGATAATTACCGAGAACAACACAAAATATTGTTTATTTTCTCGAAAAAAGGCCACAATAATTGCTGGAGAACATTAATTTCTAACTTCCGACCAAAAAGGAAGTAGCAAGAAAACAAAATTGGATTAGCCAATCAAGCGTCATTGTACGTGATTGAAGACGATTATTATCAGTGTCAATTTTTTGTATCCGCAATTCAAGAATTGTTTGGTTTCAAAGTCATACCAAGAACAGCTTTGAGGGTAGTCTAAAATTTTAGAATTCAATAAAAATAATAAACAATTTAACAAAATTTTTATTCATCAATCAAGCAAATGAGTTAATTTCAACTATGAGAATCGATTCTTAGCTACAGAGGAATATTGGATGATCAGAGGTGTAATCATATCATAATGAATGAGATTTCATGAGGAATATGATAATTGAGATCACTTAAAATAATTCTGAAGATCCGAAAGAATTTGAGGATTTGCCTTGAGCTTATCTCGAATGATTTGTCTTTTCATTTTGTCCGACATATAACTTCTGAAATACATACACATTTTCAAATTGAATTTTCTTTTCGCCGTACCTTTGGAAAACACCATTTTCAACTATTGTTGGAGTTGGATACTTGGCTTGGTAAGCAGCAGCGTCCGCCATGATGTCCGCAAATCTGTCTGCCAATCTGAAGTAATACATTTATGAAAATAATTAGTTCACTATCATAATAAACTTACTCATCGTTATGTTTGATCGAAAAACAGCCAATGGCAAGAAAGCCGAGAACAAGAATCGAGAAGGCTCGCATTTCTTCTAACAATAAGAAGAATGATCTGCAATTTGGACGTTTCCCTCATTCTATTTTCATTATAATCTCCGCCCATTTGTCTCCGCCCAAACTCTGCCCAAAAATAATGATTTCGGTTGATGTTTGCTCTTAACCCAACAGAACATTGAAGAACTTACATGAGTTTAGGAGTTAAGAAAAGCATTCTTGTTCAGTTTAGTAATTCTACACATAAAACATACTTCAATAAGAAACTTGAATTGTATTAGAATTTCTATGAAACAAATACAAATTGGAACATGTTACAGTTAACTCCTGTGTTTTTTTCAACTTCAAATTCGTTTTCATATATATTTGTATCAGAAAAATCCAAAATATGTGATCTCAAAGAAGATGTGTAGTTCCCAGATTTGAAATAATCCTTGATTATTATCTTATTTTCAATATTTTTCGAGCAAACTTCACCATGAAAATATTTTTTCGCCTTCGTTAGCTACAAACCGAAAATCAAACATCTAACCTGTTATTACTTGACATTCAAATTCAAGAACTTTGTGATATTAGAAATTGTTTATTTTCTCAACTAAATGGCAAAAAATAATTGTGGGGTTGAGAACAAGGAACTTTGGCTTTTAGCTTCATAAAGGAAGTACCAAGAAATCGAAATACAGAAATTAAAAAAAATCTGTAAAGATATATGGAAACAAAAAATAACAAAGCCTTTGCGTTTTGCTTCTAAATATCTCGGTTATCTGTGAATATTTGATTAAAAAAACTTCAAAAATAAAATTTCATTCATTTTTTTCACAGTCCCTCTCTCCTAAAGAATTTTCAACAATTTCTAGTTGTGAGATAAGATGATATCATGATTAGTGATGTTGATGTAACTAATCAAGCGTCGTTGTACTTTTTTTGCTCAAAAACTCTGGTTTTCAACAATAGTCTAATTAATAAGGATTAAATGATGCTAGTTGTTTATGATTAGCAATTCATCATAATCCAGAAAAATCACAGAACGACAACTTTGAGAATTGGACAAGAAATCTAATTTTGCTTTATTCGAGATATATTTCGACTTCGGTTTTTCTATAGAGTCTGAACTTTTTAAAAAATAGCAACAACACATTTTTATAAAAATTTTATTCATCAATTCGTAGTAAAAAATAAATAAATAACACAAGAATCAGTTCTTATTAACGAGGGAAGCAAAAAGAATCGAAAAAGAGGATTGGGGAAATGGGGAGAAGAGGTTCAATTAGTAGACTGAATGATATTTTATGACGGTCATCTTCAACAATTAATTCCAATTTTTGTTATAGTTGACTTGGATCATGGTAGGAACAGCTCTGTGATCTAGGTATCTTCTGAGAAGTTCGGTTGCAGCTTCAGGATTGTTCAACAAATTGTTCCTGGTGTGTTCTCTGCCCATTTTGGGCTTCATTTGACCTCTGAAAATTCATATATACGTTTTTTCTGGTTTAATTTTTTTCAATGCTTACTTTGGAATGATACCATCTTGGACTTCACTGGGAAATTGATAGGCAAAAATGACCAGTTCATCAATTAGGTTCAGATACTCGTCATTGTCGCAAATGATATTAATATGGTCGGCGGTCATGAATTCATATGTTTCATCGGAACTCAATTTTTCATGATAGTCACTCGGAACACAAACAATTTCAATATCCTCGGCAGTGAGTTGGAACTCGTTGAATATTTTACTATGAATTTCAGATCTTTCCGCCGATATTTTGGAGTTGATGGTTTGGTTGTTTTGGCGACAAATGTGGTTGAGATTGTAATACGTTCGACCATTTTGGCTGTAGTCGAGACACCATGAATTTGGTCCTCTGAAACAGTCAATTATTGTAAATCTTAAAATTCACAAAAAAACATACTCTTTAGGATAGCTGGTGTTGAGTTTTTTCTCAGATTCTGTCGAAATTTCATGACGACGATGTTGGAGAGGTTTCGAGTAGCAGTTGATGGCGAAGCATCCAATAACAACAAAAACCACGAATTGCATTTTTTTTTTGAGAGAGAGGAAGAGAGATAGATAGATCTCGAATTCGCAGTATATTGTGCAAAAACTGATTTCTACAACTCACGGCCCCTTATAAAGCAATTTTTCTGAGCTCGCCCCGCCTCCAAAGCAGCTCATTATTTTGTGGAGATCTATATATTTTTTTGTAGTTTCGGTTCTGGAACGAGATACAAAAAACAACTTCGTCATAGGATACTGTAATTTTGACTCACAATTAAAAATAACTATGAAAATCCGGCGAGATATGTTTTGTTGTTTCATTCCAACTGTTACTCATTCATTTTTTGTAGTTCTGAAAAGCTTAATAACTACAGAAATTGAGAAAGGATTATCCGTTTGTGATGGAATCCTTTTTTGAGAACTATATCGGTTCATTTTTAAGACTTCCTAATTCCCAAAACAACAGATTTTTTATGAAAACCAAAATTGATCACTCGACATTTGTGCTACAATAATTAATGGTTACTTTTTGATATTTATCAATCTAACTAGTAAACAAGTTAATTATGAGTTTTGGATATCTAACCTTTGGCTTTTTGGTTTGAACACCTAATTGAATTATTTGCTATAAGAAGTCAACTGGAATTTTGAAAACAAATCACGAGCTACATACTTGACGTCAATAAAAACAACTAAAAAATCATATTTTTTGTAGTTCCTGTTTTGCAAAACTATAAAAAACAAGATCTGATTTTGTATTCGTCACAAGATACTGTAGTTTGACTCATTATCAAATATTGAATCATTGTTAATTCTTCAAAATAAGAAACAAGTTTGGATTACGAATTATGAAACATTATTACTATCAAGTCCAAAAGGATTTGCAACCACTCAACATTTGACTTTTAATGAACTAGTTGTAAACTATATTTCCCAATATTTCAAGCATTTTAATCACAACTTTTGATTTTTTTTTGAAAAAAGAAGTTTCGCAGTTTATTGGTTCAAATTTGAATATTTCAGTTACCGTAACTCAAAATAATACAAATTATTTTTTTTTCAACCACAAATTTTGTATTTGTTTTTCGTATTCGAATCGTAAAAAACATGGAGATCTATTTCTAAAAATGGACATCAGGAATAGGTTACTGACAGCCGAACAAAGGGAAAGTTTGTCGGCGAGGTATCGTTGGGCCGGGTGAACATTATTGGATACGGACACAGAAGCTCGGCCCATGATTTACCCGGCAACATGTCCGTATGTTCATATATCTGAATCAAAAAAGTTCCAACAAATCTGTTTACATCTTCAATTTTAAGCCAGAAAATTGATGTTACAAAGCGATAAATGTGATCTTCATAAACCACGTAGGACATAAGTAGTCCACAGATTCAAAATAATCCTTGATGATCGTTCATATTTCGAGCAAACATCAACATGGACATATTTTTTGCACGTTAGCTACAAACCGAAAATCAAATATCGAACCTGTTATTACTTGACATTCAAAATTAAGAACTTTGTGATATTTGAAATTGTTTATTTCTTCCAATGAATAATACAAATAATTGTAGGGTTGAGAACAAGGAACTTTGGCTTTTAGCTTCTACCCATAAAGGAAGTACCAAGAAATCAAAATTTTGCAAGGTGATAAAATCAAAGGTTTTGAGAACTGCAACATACAACAAATTGACTTTAAATTTTTAGAAGAATCTGCGAGTTACTAGAAAACTCATCATCTCCTTGTGTTGGATTTCTCGACATTTCTCGACACCAACTTGAATAGGATATTTTTGTGTTTCACGGTGTTTATTTAAAACGTGTTTTTTACTTGAATATCATTACTAAAATGTCTAAGAGAACCTGTAAGATCTGTTGTCAAGATCGATGTCTTTAAAAAAAGAAGACTGTTTCGCCTGGGAGCTAACAGCTCCTGTCTAGTACGAAAACTTTAAAAAAATATTTATTTATCAATATGCAATAGAAAAAAATTAACAATACAAGAATCGGTTCTTATTAACGAGTGGAGGGATAAAAATGGGAGAAAAGGATTCGGAAAAAGAGAGAAGAAGATAGACTGAATGAGAATAATGAGGGTCATTTTTTCTCTAATGTTTGAATGATGATTGGATGAGGGCAGGAACTGATTTGAAATCATTGTATCTTTCGAGAAGATTTGTTGCAACTGCTGGATTGTTGTATATGTTGTTCCTGATGTGTTCTCTTCTTATTTTGTTGTTCATTTCACCTCTGAAAACAGTTTCAAATTATGTTTATTCAATTGTCATTTCTATTATAACATACTCTGGAATAATACCAGCCATGATTTCACTTGGAAAATCATAGGCTAACTCGACCAGTTGATCCATTAGATTCATATACTTGTTGTTGTCGCAAATAACGGCAATGTAGTCATCGTTCATGAAATCGTATGTTTCGGTGGCACTCAACTTTTCTTGATTATCACTGTGCATGCATACGTTTTCAACATCTTCCGGGGTGAGTTGGATCTCGTTGAATATTTTATTATGAATTGCAGATCTTTCCGCCGTTATTTTGGGGTTGATGATTTGGTAATTTTTGTGACATATATATTTCAGATTGTGGTACAATCTACCCTTTTCAAAGTGGCCAAGACACCATTCATTTGGTTTCCTGAAAAAGTCGATTAATCGATAACTTAAGTTTAACAAAAAAACTCACTGCTCAGGGTATTTGGTAGAAACGACATTTTCATGGTGGGCATGATGATTTTTAGCGACGATTCCAATGGCGAGAGTTCCGAGAACAATAATTGAGAAGACTTGCATTGTTGGGACAGAGGCGGATGAGCTTGGCGCAACTGATAGCAAAAAAATGAATTCTACTAGCCGCGGATTCTTTTTAAAACGATTTTTTAAAGCTTTCCCCGCCCTAAAATCCGCTTATCAGGATGGGATTTGCTGATGTTCGCTCAAAAATGAACCGAGGCTTGAAGGATTTAAAGAAAAAACAGTTTTGTAATTTGGAAAAGAACCATATTTTGGTGCGAAAGCTGAATTGTATTAGAGATTATCCACAACAAATCTACGTGAAACAATGATTCACGAAATTTCCAAACTAAATTTCAAAAATGTTCCACTAAACCACAAAATTAGATGAGATCAACATTAATTTTTTTATTCGGGAGCGGACTCGAAAAGAAGAACAACTCGAAAAGCTGGATGGCTTGATGTTGGGAAAAGTGATATTCAAAAAATGTGATCTCCAAAACTAGTGGAGAAAATCTTACGTAGGACATAAGTAGTCCACGGATTCAAAATAATCCTTGATGATCGTTCATATTTCGAGCAAACATCAACATGGAAGTATTTTTTGCACGTTAGCTACAAACCGAAAATCAAATATCGAACCTGTTATTACTTGACATTCAAAATTATGAACTTTGTGATATTAGAAATTGTTTATTTTTCCCAATGAATAATACAAATAATTGTAGGGTTCAGAACAAGGAACTTTGGCTTTTAGTTTCTGCACAAGAAGGAAGTACCAAGAAATCAAAATTTTGCAAGGTGATAAAATCAAAGGTTTTGGGAACTTGGTTTAAGAAATTCTGTGAGAATCTGTGAATTACTTAAAATTTGTTATCATTACATTTTGAGAATGAAAAATCTCAATTCGGTCAAGATTTCAATCTCAGAATTATTAGTCATTCAGTTTGTGTAGTTCTGTAAAAATAAAAACTACAGAAGTTAAGATAAGATAATCTGTTCCTAATAAAATCCTTTTTTGAGAACTATATCGGTTCATTTTTAAGACTTTCTAATTCTCAAAACATCAGAGTAAATTTGAAAACCAAAACTGATCACTCGACATTTTGCTACACTAATTGAAAGTTACTTTTTAAATGTTATCAATCTAACAAATAAACAAGTTAATTATGAGTTTTGAATATCTAACCTTTGGCTTTTTGGTTTGAACACCTAATTGAATTATTTGCTATAAGAAGTCAACTGGAATTTTGAAAACAAATCACGAGATACATACTTGACGTCAATAAAAACAACTAAAAAATCATATTTTTTGTAGTTCCTCTTTTGCAAAACTACAAAAAACAAGATCTGATTTGTATGCGTCACAAGATACTGTAATTTTGACTCATTATCAGATATTGAATCATTGTTAATTCTATAATTTAAAAGTATTTCAAACAAAAACGAAATGATTCACTCCAACAATATATTAAAATATATATTTTTTTGAAAAAAGCAGTATAGCAATTTCTTGGGTTCATGGGCGGTCAAACAACTGTTGCGTTTTACCGAGACCACACACGAAGACTCTAACGTCAGTTGGTCAAAACTAAAACCAAACAAAGAATCGAAGTCAACTGGGACAAATAAACTAATTGTTCGTAAAAAGCGTTGAGAAAAACTAAAATAATTGCCTGACTGCCTTTAAATATTTTAGTTACCGTAACTCAATCCATCAAAAAACACCCATGGTTTCTAATTTCTGTAGAATACAATTTATCGTGTTTTCACCCACAAATTTTGTATTCGTATTTCGGTATTCGAATCGTTAAAAAAACACGGAGTTTTGTTTCTAAAAGGAGTGAACATCCCTTGTGATGATTATTCGATGAGTCCGCGACCTTTTCTTGTAAGATTTCTGTCTGAGAATTATGAGGATTGTGAACTATAAGATGATATTTTTTTTAATTATTTATTCATATTCAAATTTGAAGTACAAAAATCGATTAATTGATATTATTAACACAAGAATTGACCATATTAACAAGAAAAAGAAGGAGGAATGATAAATGGAAGAAGAGGATTGGAAAGGGTAGAAGAGGTGCAACTAATAGACGGAATGAGAAATATGAAACATCATTATTAATACGGGAAAAGCTCATCAATTTCTATTGGATATTTGTCCACAGAAGAAAAGTATCTTTTCAGTAGCTTCACGCCGATGGCCGAGTTTTTAAGCATAACTGTTTTGAGAAGCTCTGCCTTTGTTCGTCCGCTGGCATTCTCTCTGAAAATTTGAAAAGTAATAATTATTATTGTTTATTTTAATTAAAACATACTCTGTCATAACACCATATTTGACTTCTTTTGGAAAAACACTTCCAAAACTGGCTACTCTATCAATCAACTCATCCGCCTCCTTCGAATTTCCGCATAGTTCATTCAAAACATCGTCAATCATAAATTCGTATATTTCGGTGGCGCTCAGTTTTTTATTATAATCACTCTTTGAACACGCTATTTCAATATCTTCTGGGGTGAGTTTGAGCTCGTTGAATATTTTTTCATGAATGGCAGATCTTTCCTCGGATATTTCGAAATTGATGGCTTGGTTGTTTTGTTTGCAGATTCTTTGTAGATTATGAAATAATCTTCCATCCTCGCTATAAGCGAGACACAATTTGTTTGGTTGACTGAAAATAGTTATTCAATGAGTATCTTAAAATTAACAAAATAACTTACTCATTAGGGTAGTTGGTGTTGATCATTTCTTTGAATTTTGTTGAATCTTCGAGATGATGGTGATGTTGATGATGAGATTTCGAGAAAGCGATGGTGGCGAGAGTTCCGACAGCAATTATGGCAGTGAACATTGTTGAAGCAAAGATTGTTGGAGCAGCGAGAGAGTTCACGATATTTGCAATTTGTGCAGATCTGATGGATTGTATTAGCCGTCGTTCCTTAAAAAGCAATTTTTTGAGATCGCCCCGCCCAAAATAGGCTCTGATTTGGGCGGGATTTGCAGGTGTTTGCTCGAAAATGAACCAAGACTTAGAGGAGTTCAGGAGTTAAAAAATACAGTTCTTCTCAATGTTGTAATTTGGTACAGAAGACCTATTTTGGTAGCAAAGTTGAACTTCAATAAAAATTGTCCATAGCGAATTTACATGAATCTAGATAGCTATAATTTTCAAAATCTTGAAATTCAGTCTTGAAAATGTTACAGTATCTGTATTGTATTTAAAGTGTTCTGATCTTACAAACATGTTCGATTTTTTCTTCTCCGCGTGTTAATTTTGAAGTTCAAGTTCATATATCTGAATCAAAAAAGTTCGAACTAATCTGTTTACATCTTAATTTTCCAACCAAAGTGATCTACAAAAACTACATAGAAGATGTGTAGTCCACAGATTTAAAATAATCCATGATTATGACTATTATTATTTCGAGCAAACATCGGCATAAAATAGTTTTTGCACGTTAACTACAATTATAAAAAAAACAAATCTAGCTTTTGAAACTGATATAAATATAGAAAGTGTATCATTAATTGACATTCAAAGTCAAGCTCATTATCGAGAACTTTTTGATATTAGAAAAATAATTAAGGTCAAGCATAGAGAACTTTGATTTTGTTGCTTCTGACCAAAAAGGAAGTGCGAAGAAATCAACATTTTGGAAGTAAAAGACACCAGATTTGATCAGAAACAATGTATGCAGAAAATTTGGATGTTATTTCATTAAATGACGAGATATAGCTAATACTTTGGAAATAAACATTACAGATAAACAGAAAATGACTGTCACGTTTTTAATAAAAATAATTTTCATATTTTTTCAATGAAAAATTGAGATTTTCACGTGGAAATTTGACACCAGTTTATGTTCACTGTTTAGGATAAGCACAATTCCATAATAATCCGACAGTTTTTTCTCTAGTTTTTATTCTCTTTTCAATAGTTATTTATTCATTCAATTTCTGTATTTTTCAGCTTCTGAAACTTCTTTGAATTCATAACATCATTTCTGATATCATCGTTCTAATCAAGCATTATTGTACTTGATGTTGAAAAAACTCTGATTTTCAACAATAGTATTATTAATAAGGATTAAATGATGCTATAATTGTTTATTATTAGCAATTCATCATAATCCAAAAAGATCACATAACAACAATCATGAAAATTTGTCAAGATCTCTATTGTTGTATATTCCACAATTATTAGTCATTCAGTTTGTGTAGTTCTGTAAAAATAAAAACTACAGAAGTTGAGAAAGGATAATCTGTTCCTAATAAAATCCTTTTTTGAGAACTAAGGTTTATTGTTAAGACTTCCTAATTCTCAAAACATCAGATTTGATATGAAAACCAAAATTGATCACTCGACATTTTGCTACAATAATTAATAGTTACTTTTTAAATGTTATCAATCTGACAAATAAACAAGTTAATTATGAGTTTTGAATATCTAACTTTTGGCTTTTTGGTTTGAACACCTAATTGAATTACGTTAAAAAACACAACTAAAAAATCATATTTTTTGTAGTTCCTGCTTTGCAGAGAGCTAAAAAAAACAAGATCTGATTTGTATTCGTCACAAGATACTGTAATTTTGACTCATTATCAAATATTGTTAATGTTAATCCTCTAGATTGGGGATTATGAAAATAAATGTTTATCATGTTCAGAACCATTTGCGATCACTTAACATTTTCATAAAACTAAAATATATTTTTATAATTTGAAATTATTTTCAACAAAGATAAGTAATGGACTTCAACCAAAATATTTGAAAAGCAAATTTTTAAACAAAAAAATCAGTATAGCATTATTTCTTGGGTAAAACATATAGGTGGCCAAACAACTGTTGTGTTTGACCGAGACCACACACGAAGTTTGACGTCAATTGGCCTCAACTCAAACAAAATATTGAAAAAGTATATATACAAGTTCTAAATGAAAAAAAACCTAGAAGTCTAATTGTCTTCAAATATTCTAGTTACCGTAACTCAACATCCATCAAAAAACACCCATGTTTTTGAATTTCTGTAGAATACAAATAATTCTGTTTTCAACCACAAATTTTGTATTCGTATTCCGGTATTCAAAAAATTTTAAAAAAAACACGGAGTTTTGTTTCTAAAAATGGAAATCAGGAAATAGTTGGTGATCTGATCTTATCAAGAAAACATGATACCGGAAACATTATTAAATTAAAGTATTTGTTTTTAATTTAAATTACAGCTTTTAAAGGGAAACCGGAAAGGGGGAAGTGTGCAAAAAACATGTTCACAAAAACACTAGAATGAACTGATATATTGATATCAGTTGAAAGCCTTCAGAATTTAGTTGGTACATAATCTGACAAAAGAACACATGTTGCGTCAAGGAAAACCCGAATAATATTTGTTTTTCTTATCTTTGTTGAAAAAAGGTACCGTAACCAGGTGACAGTGAAAGTTTGGAAATTTTGGTTTTGCCTATTTTTAGGTCTCCACAGGTTTTTGTTGGTTGATGTTATTTGAAAATGTAATTTTACTTTATGTTTACAAATTAGATCTTGAAAACTCAATAACGACACCTGGAAAACTATATATCTGATCTGAATTTGATTATTTCAAATTGTATCATTTGTGATTTGATAGAACAATTATATTATGTTTAGGAGTTTGTTTCGGTTAAACAAAGATCTTGTACAATATTACCATTCATCACAGATTGTTTTTGAACTCTGAATTCTTGTATCTCATTGTTTGTTCGATAACGACTTATTGTGTCATAGCTGGATTATAGTTTTCGAATTTTCGAACGTCACAAAGTATATCTCCAAATATAGCTATTGTGTACTTGTTTTTTAATCTCAAAAAATCTAGTTTCTAAAAAAAACTTTATATCACATGTTATTATCAGAAATGGCTTTCGGTCATTACGAATGAATACAGAATTAGAATTCTCTCAAAACTATATTTTTCTTTACTAGTTTCAAATTGTGCAGAATCAAATATTATAAATCTTGACATTTAAATTGTTTACTTCCGAAGAAAAAAGAAACAGGTGAAAAAATGATATTCAAATGGCATTTAAATTAGTTTTAATCGCAATAAAAAACAGTGGGTTTTGTTTTCAGCTGCCAATCCTTTTGTGAAGAGGAAATAAAATACAGCTGGAAATTTGATCGAACAAAATTTTGAAATTTTTATTGACAGGTGAAATTTCATCAAAGAGCAAAAACCTTCAACGTCAACAATTACTGTAACTCAAAGACCAAGCAAACGAATTATTTTTATCAATTTTTACATTTTACTAAACTCGGAATGAACAATACTGATAAACTGAATAACTACACAATGTGATGTAATCGGACTACATTTTTTCGTTATTTTTGGGAGCCTTCTCAAAGATGATTGAAAGATGTTATTTTAAGGAGCACCGGTATTTAAGAAAAAAAAACTTGAAATTCCACTATGTTGAATTTGCCAGTGAGACCCCAGATAATAGTATTTCCTAATTGTTTTTATAAGTTGTTTCCGGGATTCTGTTCGAAAAGGTTCTAGAATATTTTTTGGATTTCACTTCCTGGTTCTTGCAAATATACGAAAATCTCCAAATATAACTCAGATTTTATGCGAATGAAACAATTGATCTAGAAGTAAATTAGTGTATCTAGTTTGGACAAGAAAAATTTGAAACCATAAATCACTGATATATTGGGTATAGTTAAAGAAACAAACAATGACGGAAAAATGTATTTCTTTGACACGAAATTATCAAACATGATGATTTATCTACAATATTAAAAAACGAGGTGGCACAAAGCTATTCTTTGTGCATTTGATTTCTTGTTTCTCCGAAATTGTTTTTTTTGTGGATAGATGATTTTGTACAGTTTGATAAGAAATAATAATAATTCTGAACACGAGGAGACAAATGAAACAAATGTGTGAAATTCAATACTGATCAAAAATTTCAGAAATAAAAATTATCTCATCTCAAATTTCCCTTTTAAACTAAAGATCATTTCTAGATTTAGAAATATATTCTTTTTACTTTAACCGATGCTTTTTTCAGAAGAGTTATTTTGCTCTGATAGTACAAATTAACTAATTAATTTTAGGTTTTTTGGCGATTTCGTTTTTCCGGTTTTCAACGAAGAAAATGCTAAATACCGTTGTGAAAAATTAATTTTCTTTAGTTTCTTTCCAGAAAAAAATGAATTATGATTTTCCAGTTTTTTTTAGATTGAAAAAAAACCAACTGCAAATTCAAACATGAATATGAACTTTGAAATGTACAGTAACCTTTTGTGATTACATCATTCTCAAAATTTACATTTTTCTGAATAGACTCTAATTTTATTCGAAAAATACTTTTAATTGTGAAGAAAAGACAATTTTTCAAATATATTTATAGAAAAAATTAATTCCAGGTTGAAATGGAGTTTTACGTGCAAGTTTTGGTATTCATCTATTCATTTTTATTTGTTCTTGGATTTTCAGGCAATTTGATAATGTGTTTAGTAACAGTTTTCAATAAGTGAGTTGGCTGATAGTCTTTTGGCAAATTCATTTTCTTTTAACACAGAAATCTTCGATCGGTTTGCAATATTTTAATTTGTTTTTGTTGCTTTTTTGACATGTTACTGTTTACAAGTAGTATTGCAATTGTATTTTCTGTAACATTTCAAACCTCTCAAGAACTATGTTTCTATTTGAGTATTCCTGCTGATCTTGGCGCTTTTGCCTCGAATACTTGTGTTTTAATGATTGGAATTGATCGACTACTTTCAATCACAAATCCTATTTTTTATTCAAATATTGAACGTTCAAGAACTTTGTATATTTGTGTATTTTTACTATTTCCATTCATTTATTCAACATCATTATTATTAATTGGTTATAGTGAAAGAGATTCTGAAAGGTTTTGGAAAATCTGAAAAATAGTAAAATTCAATTGTTTTCAGTACTGTTATTTGTCTTTTGCCAGTTTCTCTTGGAAAAGCTTATGATTATTTTGCATTAACTTCTTTTTCTATGAATTTATTTGTGCCATTTATTTATGCTTATGTATATTTTCGAATGAAAAGGACGCATTTAGGTATTTTCTGAAAAACACGCACTGAACTTTAGAAGAAAATTTTTTCAGCGCACTCAACAAAAACTATTTTTAAAAGTCTATTTATAACAGTTGTTTTAATAATTCTCGGTTGGATGACAACTGATTTGTGTGGCGTGTTAAGTATAGTTGTTCCGATGGACCCGAAATTCTCAAAAATGATCCAGCTTTTTTGCGGTGTTTTCATTTATACAGCATCTTCATGTACAATAGTTGTTTATTACAAAATCAGTAGAGACTACCGTTTGGCAATTCGAAAACTATTCGGGCAACGAAAAATCGATAATTTGGTAGTTCTGAATACATCGACAAAAATATAATGTTACTCAAAAAATTATATCAAAAATCAAGCTGAAAGGAAATTAGTTTTTTGTTATGCTCCTTAGTCTTTAGACATATATAAATGAAAAAATCAAGCCATTATTCTCATATTCTAATAAAATGGATCTTCTCATTATAATTCTCGTGGTTTTATATTCGTCTATCTTTTTGGTTGGATTTACAGGCAACTTGATCCTAGTATTGGTAACAATACATAGCAAGTAAGAAAGAAGTTACGTTTTTGAAGATAATCCAACTTTTAATGAAAACAGAAATCTACGATCAATCTGCAACATTTTAATCGGAACATGTTGTTTCTTCGATTTGTTGCTCTTCGCAGATATTGCTGCATTTGTTGCTTCGATATTTTATGAGACAACTCAAAGGATGTGTTTTTACATGAATATTCCTGCAGATTTCGGAGCTTTTGCATCAAATGCTTGTGTTTTAGCAATTGGAATTGATCGATTATTAGCAATCACATATCCTGGAAAATATAAAAATATTGAGTACAATAAAAGTTTTGCTGTCTTCATGTTCCTGATCTTCCCAGTATTTTATGCTTTATACATTTTGTATGTCGGAATGGAACAAAGAGATCCAAATAGGTTTGAATTCGAAAACTGAATGATGTCATTCATTCATAATATTTATAATTATTTATAGAATTGTGTATTGTTTGCTGCCAGAATCTCTTGGACATGCTTATGATTTATTTGCAATAACTTCTTTTGTTATCAATTTATTTGTTCCACCGATTTATATTTATGTTTACTATAAAATAAAACGATCAAAGAGTGGGAAATTTATTCGAAAAACTTCTGAATCTTCTGAAAAACAAAATAATTTGTAGGAACTTCAATGCAAGCAATTTTCAAAAGTTTACTAGTTACTGTATTTTTGGTGATTTGTGGTTGGTTGACAACTGATCTTTGTGGAGTTTTAAGTGTTGTTATCCCAATGGATCCAGATTTACAAAAAGCAATTCAATTGTCTTGTGGAACTTTTATCTTCTCAGCTTCTGCTTTGACTCTTCCTGTTTACTATAATATGAGCAAGGATTATAGAAATGCTATTAAGAAGATGTTTGGTTTCAAAGTTGCGCCAACTTCATACAACAGTGTTACAATGTCTCGAACAACTTCGAGATTTTGAAATAAATTTATTTTTGATCTTAAATTAAATAAAAAGGAAACTAAAAAATAAATAACAAAAAAATAAATTAACAATACCCGAGCAAGCAATTTCCCTTCTACATACATAAATTACACGTAAACTTGATGAAGGCGAGTTAAAACACCCGAAAGAAGTTGAGATGATAAAACAGTTGGATAAGATGTATTTGACATTTCTCCAAATTGTTTCATCTTTTTCCGATTATTTGCTTCCCATGATTGCATATGAACATCTCGATAATGTCGAATATAACCTATTTTATGATCTAGGAATAAATCTTTGTAGCCCGGATAAAATTCTTTGACCTCATGAACTAGCATTCGAATAACTTTTTCATTATTCACAATGTCTTTGGCCCAACAATTGATTTGTTCTACCATACAAACTGGGTTTCCTTTCATTCCTGGCGCTGATGTTTCATGCCACGCGCGTGTTGGAAGCTTGTTCACAACTTGATCATCATTTTCGAATTTTTCTGGCAATAAATCTCGCTTCATAATCCATCTTTGTGGAAAAGCAATTGAACCAATACTTTCATCTTTGAAGTTTCTCAAATATTTATCGATTGTGTTCATTGGATCAGTCATAATTAATCTTTCATCAATATCAGCAAAAATCGACCATTTTGCAAAAGTTCGACTTCGCAAAAGGCAATCCTAAAAACATTGATGTTTGATCGTTTCATTTTTGAATAAAAAATAGAACTCACAGCAACAGCCATTAGTTGCTGAGCAATAACATCTTTATTTGTATCCGGAATTCGAATAACTTCCACTTCTCCCGATTTTTCATAACTCTCAACAATTTTATAATCATAATCCGAAATTTCTCTGATATAAATAAAAAAGTGGGTGATGCCTTGAAGTTTATAATGTTCAACGAGTTCGACAAAATGTAACCATTTTGGTTCTTTTCCATAAATTGGAGCAAGACAAAATGCCGTGTGATGTTGGTATTCTGCAAAAAAGGGGTTTTTGATTCTTAATTTGCTTATCACAAAAATCAAAATGATAAAATGTGGAAAAATAACAAACCTTTAAATTTCCTACGAATCAATAACTTTGAATTATCAGTATTAATTGGATCATTTTCAGTCATAGTTATAGCCAGAATTGTTGTATCATTTCTTCGACTACAATAAACAACAAAAAATGGATAAATCACACTTTCCATAGGTTTTCCAATTTCTGTACCATTTTGATCAATATATCTACAAAACACTTTTGTTCCCATTTTTCTTGGAATTGCTAAAACTGCCGAATAATGATCTTTATAAGCATAAGTGGCTAATATTTGTAGAACCATTCCACCATCAGACTGTAATTTATCCTATAAATCGGGTTTCTCAGAAAAATGAATTTGGAACTTACTCTAGAACTGATTAGATCTGCATGTTTGGATAATTCTTTGTAGTATGATAAAATAGATTTTCCATTTAGAATTTCATCAGTTCCTTCATCTGGTACTTCAGGAGATGCGGTTGAATATGAATTGGCAAATTCTTGTATCCGCGAAGAAATATTGAAAGGAAGTTGGAGAAGAGCTGGAAAAAACTCGGATTTGAAAACATTTTTTAAAATTTTTGTAAAATGTTACAGCCTTATGTTTTCACAACTGCAGAAAAAAAAACAGTTCTAATATTTTTTTAAAAATGAACTCACACATTCCATAATGATAACCTCCATCAAAATCACACGAATTTTCTCGAAAAAGTAGAAAACTAACACATATCAATGTTAATAGAATGAGACATATCGTCGATTTTTCCAACATTCATAAAAACCTAAAGTGTAACAAATACAATTTTATTTCACAAAGTGCCTCAATATTTGCTTTTGATAAGCGAGAATGAATGAATCTATGTATGTACATATGAATTTGAATTCGGAAAAAAATGACAATAACATTGGACAAAAACTTCATTTTCATAACAAAAGGCACACGACGAGTTTATGCGATTATTTTCAGATTATATTTTCATTTCTGAAAAAAACGTTTCCAGGAAAAATGTACTTCAAAAAATGTGCGCTACTTATTTTTGGGACCTTTTTTGAAAATTGAGTGTTGCATTTTTTCGTTTTGGCGGAAAAAGCATAGCAACCAACATCTAATTGAGCAAAATCCAATTTTTTTTGAACAACAGAAAACTGTTTGAAATGGAATGTTTTTGAAGAGCAAAAATTCACACATTTTTTGAAGTGCTCCAAAAAATGAAGTTTTTTGACTCGAGAAAACTTGAAAGTTTTTGGAGATTAAAATAATCTGATTTTGGATAGAAAAAAAAGATGGGGGGCTCAAGATTTGAAATTTAAAAAAGACTAAAACACAACTTTGAGTTTTTTTTAGTCTAAAAATTTATGGCTTTGGAAAATTAATGCATTTCACTAAATTGCATTTTTTCAATAATATATGTATTTATATTCTTTTCATAAAGATCAACAGCAAAAAAACTTATTCTCAGATTGAAATTCTGAAAAAAAATGAATGAAATTGTGTTTTGTGGACGCGAAATATTTGCATACAAGAAACAACATCGTAAATTTGAATTGTTTTTTATATTTTTTGGAAGCACTGTTTTCTTTCACATACGCATAAAAAATATACAATAAACTATTGCTATCATATTCAAATGATTGAATATTCAGTAAAATAGAAACAAAAGAGTTACACTAAATAATAATTACAAATAAAAATCAATTTAAAATTAGTGCACGTGAAATAAATTAATTAATAATCGCCAGCATGGAAATTTCGCATTTTATTTCTCAAATCGACTCCAAAATTTTGCGAAGTCTACTGTAGTCTTGGTTTTCTTAACCATTTCGGTTCTCTTCCAAGATTCTTATTTTTTCGGATTGAAATTAACATTTTTCACAAAGTTCAACAGAAAAGTATTTGAGATTGAAAATTTTGTTGACGCCAAATATTTTCCTACAAGAAAAATCATCGTAAATTGTTTTTTTTTCTAATATTTTTTGAAGCACTGTTTTTTCACATACGCATTATGAAAATAAACAATAAACTATAACTATCTAATTCGAATGATGAAATTTTATGTATTTGAAAAATAGGGACTTCATGAAATTCAGTCATTTTTCAGAGAGAATGAAATTCTGGAGCGTCTTTGGGGGTCGCAAAACAATTCTTAAAAAAATGTGTTGCGAGTTGCCCCGGGCCATATTTTTTTCATCGGAGATGCTTTATTTAGTTCAACACCATAGTTGAAATGAATGTTATTTTATATCGGAATACATATTTTTAAAAATGAATAATATATGTTTTGTTGGACGCAGGATATTTGTAAACACATACATTAGAAATGTTTCATATTTTTTGTAGAACGTTCTTCTTACGCACCATAATACAATCAAACCATAAAAATCAAAACTAACATTATAAAAATTCCCATCTGGACTATGTGGGATCAGAAAAAAACAATTTTTCTGACTTGGAATCAGTCTCTCCAGCAGTATTCAGGAAGATTAAGAAAAAATTCAACAATGAAATAATTGTCAAATGAAAAATAAAAGCGAAGGTTAATTTTTAAATTTTTTTTCAGAAAGAAAAGCTTCATATTGAACATTTGCAGAGTAATTATATAATTTATATAATTACATTTTAAAAAATGCGTTGAAAAAAATGATGTGAGCAATATGTGCTGGAATTTTTTTTATTAATTTAATTTAAAATAGAGAAAACATTTTGTTTTGTGTACTTCAAAGTTTTGCAGTTTTTTACTCATAAATAATTCTTATAAATTCTTATAAATTATTGCATTTGAAAAAAATCGGCCCAAGTTTTTTCAAAAAAAATATCGGCCCGAATTTTTCAAAAAAATCGGCCCGAGTTTTTTCAAAAAAAATGTTCTATAAATTCAATTGTAATTCGTGTGTTCAACATCTTACGAGTACATTTAATTCGAAAAAATAATTAAATAAGTTTTTTTTTGAAAAATTGATGAATGACTTCATCCATGGCAAAATTTGGAAGCCTTCCTGATTTTGCCAAGAGTCATTTTTTGATTAAAAAACTTGAAATTTTCTATAAACTTGATTGTAAGTCAATGTTCTGTGGACAATAATCACAGAAAAAAAGTGAAACTGAAATAAATGAGAAGACTGTTACGCCTGGGGGCTAACAGCCCCTAGTTAATTCTTATAAATTATTGCATTTGAAAAGAGTATTTTTTTCCAATTTTGTCGTGAACACTTTCAGAGTCGTTTATGGATTATGATAATTTAAAACTATATTTTTCAATTTTTTCACATGATGTTTTCATTCTGGAGGTCCGCGACCACATAATATTTTTCAAAAAAATGTAATTTTTTTGCGTTGAAACATGAAATGTGGAGATTTTCAGACCAGTAGTATTTTATACTCCATATTTCCTTCAATTATCTCCAGATTTTTTTTTTGAAAAAATCAAAAGTTCAAAAAATCATATTCAAAAGTCACGTTTGATCTCTCGAAAAAAAAAATTATTTAATTTTTTTATACATGAAAATATATAGAATTCGTCACATTGAAAAGAAAAACTATTATTTTTTCTATATTTTGTTTCGTATTGCTCGCTGAAGATTCTATAAAAATAGTGTGCTGCACAATTCTTCCGCATTCAGAATAAAAAAATTATTTTTTTTCTTCTCCTTCTTCTTCAATTTTTCTTCTTTTCTATCGCAATTGTATCCTTCTTGCATAATTCAAGTTTTTGATCCATCCAGAAAGCAAAAAACAAAAAAAGGCTAGCCGAGTTACAAAAATAATTAGATTCTGAAAAGGAGAAGGAGGGTTCTACTCAAGTTTTTATTTCATTTTTTCTCACATTTTCTTGTCTGCGATGATTTTTTGATTTTTGACCAACATCCTGTTTTGTTTTCGACCCAAGAGGATAATAGGCAATTCTGAATAGGTTCCAGTGAACCTATAAAAAGATGAACTTCAAAAACTCGTTAAAATTTATGAGGTCTAGAATTTTTTAATTAATATATGCATTCGTTTCTTTTGCAACTAACGTCAGAGCAATTGATTTTTTGAATTTTTTGTTTTTTTCAGAGAATTCTAATCGGTTTAAATTTCGAGAATATTCTGATAAGGCTTAATAATCGCACGTTTCTTTACTGAATAATCATCAAAGTCAAACTACACGCATTAGTCAGATGTGTGATGTTCAAATTTTTCCATAGAAAATTTTTGAAGTTTTTTGTGGGTCTATTCAGTTTTTGATATTCGTCGGAAAACCTGAACTCACAAAAATGAAAATTCTTTAAACGAGCTACGTAAAATGAATAATTCTCACATAACTCAAATTTTTCATAAAAATATTTTCATAATTGTTTTTCATATTGAAAAAAAATTCATTTGTTTTTTGATACAAATATTTTTCAAGAAACATCACAGAGTTCAATTATTACAATATTCTTTTCAAAACATCACCCTATTTTCCGGTTTTCCGAGTTCAACATCTCAACCAAGAAACACTCATCTTCCTACTTAATTTTATCACTTCACTTCACTTCATAATACCACATCATAATAATATTTTCCGTGTCCCCAATCAACCACTCCCAATAATCCAACAAAAAATGGCTAAAAATAGAGTTCGTACTTACTTACATCAGTTTCCTCCTTATTCCAAGATAACAAATTTACAACGTCAAGGAAAAAAAAAGAATATTTTTGTGTGTGGTTGATTGCAAAATGAACTCATAGTTCACGTGAATATCAACTTCGGGGCACAAAAAAAATGATAGTGATAAGCTATTTGTACCGAGTACAATTTTGTTTAAATGGTCAAGAGTGATCGAGAGAACAACATTTTACTAAAAATAACCAGAAAAAAATATCATGGGTTCTTACTGTACGCGAAAGTGAATGAACTATTTTCCACTTAAAGCTTTCAGAGAACCCGAAATAATTGTTTGATGTAAAGAAGTAGAAAAATTGCAAAGTTTTGCATTTCCTTGTAGAATTATTCAACCTAAAAAATTCTTTATGAATATTTAATATCATCCAACTTCATTTCTTCTTTTTGCTTTCTCTTATATTTTTTCCGTTTTTTCCTCTCTTCACGGTGTTCCCCGGTTCTCTTCAGAAAATTAGATTTTCACTTTTTTCCTGGTTGTGGGTCTGAAAAAAACTGAAAGCTCGTTTTTTGTTGTTTGTTTTTTTTTTGTCTAAAAGAATTTCAGTGCACTTTTCCTACTCTTTTTTTCCGTAGACTTTACTCCTTTCTCCATTTTTTTTGCATACATACGTCACAAAAAACTCGAAAACTCCTCCCAATATTTTTTGTTCAGATCAGATAACAAAACAGTTCAAATACTCGTCTCGTTATCTTCATTTATCAAAAAAAAATAAAGATGCAAGCACCGCCAGACTATTCAGAGGCTTCCCCAAAATGCTCGAAAAATGATCTACCACCAGTTTATGTTCTCGATGTGAATAGTCTAGAAACTTCGCCATGGGATAGAGAATTCCCGCCATCATATTTTGACCTCGAATCGAATAGATCTGAAAGTTGTGGTAAGTGTTTTTTCACATTTTTTGCTGGTTACAAATATAAAAGTGTTATTGTTGCAGATACCGAAGATGATCTAAGCCAACGAGTTTATCAACCAAGAAGTTTATGCTGGTGTTTTGTTTCAACCTTGATTCTGATGCTATTGGTTCTTCCACTTTTATGTTTCTTGTTATACATTTTCCGGGATAGTTTACGATATGATCCAAGCCAATTCACACTTTAAAATTTCAATCATTTCAATTATTATGTGTTGTTTGTATATAAAGATTTTTGTGAAATTTCGAGTGTAGAATATCTGAATTTTTTGAATTTGATAATAACAGGCTATGTATTTCTAATTTATCAAAATAAAATCAAAAATGTTGAAAATTTTCTTTGAATCAAAGATGTGATGAAAAAAACTTCAAACTGAGCATTTGGGATCGACAATCTCGTGTAAGAAATATTAGAGAAATATTTTTCAGAGTTATATTTAAAAAAATGTCAACACATCGCAATCGTTTTATGATATCATTAATAGCCACATCCAGTTCATTTCTCACGTGTGCCTTTTGCCATTATTTCAACGACAAGATGCTTTTCATTGGATCTTTCTAGCTTAATCCATTTCTGATCAATGAGAAAACCTGTCCACCTTGGCTTATCTTGGCTTGTTTCTCCCATTATTATTCTTCCTTCCCCCCATTTTACCCGTTCCGCCTTTCACAAGATAAACTTGATCTTATCTTACTCGATTTGTTATTCTTATTTTATTATTTTCGAATCAACATCCGATATTTTCATTTGTTCGCTGTTTCATTTTCGACTTCAACCACCCAAAAAAATTCTTTGAACCTCTCCTCATTTTTTCTCAGATATTTCATGTGAATTACATGATTTTTATCAGAATGATTTTTGAAAATACAAGAGACAACATAAATGTTTGCAGAATGAACTCATCATTGATCGTTTTGTTGGTTTTGGTTATCGCATTCGCATCGGCTCGTTTTTCATGTGGACAAGATGCTCTCCAAGCAAACTTGGCTGAGATGTTGGTGAAAAATGATTGCAAGGGAAGACTCCGTAAGTGAACTTTGAAACTTATGTTTGGGAAAAAACTATCATGATAATAAATTTCAGAAGCTATTGACAATTGTTGTGCTGCTCATACAAAATGCCACAAAAAGAAGCAAGCCTCAAAAGCTGATTGCGATTCTCGTTTCTGCACTTGCGCCAAGAAAGCCTCAAACAAACTTCCACTTTGTGGAGTGAGTTTCATCGACTTTGATAAATGGTAAAAAATCTTTTGATTTTTCAGCTTCAAACCGACAATTTGTGCAACACCGCCAAAACTTTCGGAGATCTTCTCAGAGGTTAATTCTTCCACAAATCTATTTATTTCATAATTTATTTTTTGATAAACTTGTTTTTGTAAAAAATTTGCAGGATAACACATGCAATAGAAATGAACTAGAATCACAAAATCATTCCGAAATTGCTCCAAAAATCAAATTCCCTCTTTGTTTTTTTTCGCGTGAGCTAACGTGGCTGCCAAGTAGGCTTGTAGTACTGTTTCCACGTTTTATTTCTAGATATTTCACAAAACTCAACTTCTAAAAAAGTCCCTCTGATGAATCGTCTCAAATTTTTCGTTGTATAAAAAACAATCAATGTTACTGTTTTTGTTCATGTTATTTTATGAGCTATAATTATTTTATGAACGTTTTCATGAAAGTGTCCCGCGAAACAATAAAAATGAATAGTACTTGAAGCCGAATAAATTTTAGTACAGAGTTCAACAAAACAAAATTAATCAAAAGACTCCAGAACAATCCCCTTATTTTTCAAAACCATAACACGAATTTTAAAAAAGGTAATATAACTAGAGTTTTTTTTTCTTGTTTCGCTTTTGTGATCTTTTTGTTATCAGTCAAATTACCCCACACTACAACATTCATTTTTAATTTGAAAGTTGATAACAATGAACATCTAAAAAATAAGAATCGGAAATATGTGTTGTGGTGTTTCCTGATTGACCAAAATTGGAAAAAAATGTAGTTTACAAAAACTTCCGCAACAAACTGGAAAAAAATGTTTTCTTTTAATTTTCAAAACATTTCGATGAAACTTTTCTGATAAAGAGAATATGTGATTGAGTATGGAATTGGAAGCAGAATTTTGAAGTCTGAAATTGTGCTAGCCTTTCGTCATGGATCAGGATCTTGAAATCATCTCTAAGCTGATTTCAAAGACAGTTAACCAGTTGGAAATAGTTTGGATAGCCGGTTGGTTATCTTTAATATAGAGTCATCGATAAACTTTTCTCTAGACCCAAAACTTTTCGAAATAGATCAAAAATGTTTTTGCCCCCACGCCGTTTGCGAAAAAAGTATTCGGGCATTCCAATACACTTTGTTTCTCATTTTCAAAAAAAAACCCCATTTACCTAATTTATCGTTTCAAGGAAATATTTCGAGTTTCGAACAATTTATCATTGTTGTCATGTTCAATATAACTTTAAAATTCTAAATTGTTATCAGAAGAATTAGAAAAAAAAAGTAGATTGAAACCTAGAAATTAACTGTCTCTCCTTCTTTTGAATTTCACGTTCTTCGCGATCAAAAAACAAACTCCTCCCTTGAAAAAAGTCTGTTTAAAAGTTTGTTTTGTTTTATGTCCGTCAATTGGACCAATGTTCATTTCAACCATCTTTATAGTTTTATCAATTTATTCAATCGATGCCTATAATTATTTGATAACGAATCCGACAGTTGGATTCAGCCATGTTAAATATAATTCAAAAATCGCTGATGTTCTTGCCGATGCTGGTCATAATGTGGTGAGTTTTTCAAATTCTCAATTTTTAAAAATGAAATCAATTAATTTCAGACAATTTTGCAATACTATCACATTCCAATGCCTAATTTGGACGGTCTTGTGAAAAATCCAAACGTTGAAATAATCCATTATTATCCTGATAATTTCGAAGAACTCCGTAAAGCTAAAACTGCAACTTTGCCAGAATTCTGGGCCACAAAATCGATGGACAGCCCGCTTCTTGGATATTTTGTCAAACCTGCGTTTTTCGCCAGTATGTGGAATAATACATATACAAGTGAGTAACATAGAAAACTTTTAAAGACAAATTTCATTTATCAATAATATTTTACAGAACTTCTCCGCGACAAGGAATTTCTAAAAACTCTTGAAGCACGAAACTTCGATGCTGTGTTAGCAGAAACTTTCGAAATCGGAGGATTCTGTAGGTTGATAACTAGAATTCAATTTCATTCTTCACTCAAAACTTTTTCAGATATTGCACATCTTATAAATGCTCGTTCAGTGATTGCAACAATGCCATCAGTAAGATATCCGTATACAGAACAACTTTTTGGACAGCCCGCAACTTTGGGATATATTCCGGGAGATTTTTCAAGAATGGGAAAAGAAGCGACTGTTTTTGATAGATTGAATGATATTTATTATGATTTCTTTAGTACGATCTCGCATAAAGCCTATGCAGATGCTCAGCAAGTTTTATATAGTTCAATTGTTGGATATAATCTTCCTGATTGGAAGGAACTTGTGACAAAATCAACATATTTCTTCACAAATACAAATTCTTATCTTGATTTTGCGATTCCAAAAACTCAAAATATTATTCATGTTGGAGGATTTACAGTTGACAAAGAAGCTACTTATAAATTACCAGAAGAATATCAAAATATAATTAAAGAAAATACAGTGATTATATCTTTTGGATCAGTTGTTCGATCTTATGAAATGCCCGAAGAATTCAAAAACGGATTAATCAAACTTTTTCGAAGCATTTCCAAATATAACATTTATTTGGAAATATGAAAGAGATGATTTGGAATTCAAAAAAAGACTTGGGCCTAATGTTCATCTCAAAAAGTGGATGCCCCAATCAGCATTATTAGCTGATAAAAGAGTTAAATTATTCATAACTCATGGAGGACTGGCAAGCACTATGGAAGTTGCATATTCTGGAAAACCTGCACTTGTGGTAAGACAAATTTTTTCTAAAACCAATAAATACTAAATTGTTTCTAGGTTCCGTTGTTCAGTGATCAATTTCACAATGGGATGATGTTATCGAGACATAAAGGAGCTATAACTTATGATAAATATGAATTAGCAAATCCAACTAAACTCATTGCAAATGTTCGTCAAATTTTAGAGACACCCAGGTAACTATTTTCTGGAAAATACAGTGCGTTCCATAAGTATACGCGCACCCATAAAAATGATTTTTCGGCTCTCAACTTAACTTTTTGAGTAGAAATAAGTTGTTTAACGATAAGTACGTGTAAAAATACATATGTATACACTTTTCTGATATAAAAAAGCAACAAATAGTTTTTCGGGGAAAAAAATATGAAAATTTCGGATTTTTCAGCGTCTCAAAAGTATACGCGCACCCTATCAAACTGTAGTTAGGAGGCATCTGGTAGGAAAATAAGTGCTCTGAGGTTATTTGGCATGCTGAAAAACGTAAAATCACTTATTTCTACCTATTGGTAAAATATTTACCATGAACATTTATTTTGTGGAACAAACATTTCTGACCAAATTTTCAAAAAATTCGATTTTTTTTAGAAAAATTTTCTGTTGTTTTAGAATTGTTAGGACCAGTCTTAGAATGTGTTTTTTGAATTTTTGACACAATTTCGTAGCAATTTGACTGATTTATCTCTTCGAAATTATGAGTTTTTCACATAAAATACATGAAAAACGCTCAATTTTTCAAAGAAGTCGGGAAAAATATTTTTTGATTTTCAATTTCTGGGCAGAAATTTTTCTGATATGCATACAAAAACTGTTTTTCAAAAATTTAGAATATCTTCAAAAGTTCTAATTATTGAGATTCTCGATGAAACTGCCCAAGAGAATGTTTGAGATGAAACTTACTTTTTTCTTTTTTTGAAAAACTATTCTTTTTGTGAATTTTCCTACCCACTTCAGAATAAAATTGAAAAACAATTCAATTTCACATTTTTTCATAATTTTTGAACGTTGATCGATCAATTTACAAAAAGATATTGGACTAAAACTGAACTAAAAGAGAAATTTATGATTGAAGCAAAACATTAAAAAATGTTGATTGCAACAGTTCTTCAAATAAAAATTCAAAATACACTTTAGATGTATGTTGAATGTTTGAGAAGTCTTTGAAAGTGACTAAAACTTGTGTTTCAGTTATTTTAATTGCTTTTTATCAATTAGGTTGATGTTTGCAAAACGAAACGATGAGTTTTAGATCGAAAATTGACCGTTTTTCATGTATTTTATGTGAAAAACTCATAATTTCGAGAAGATAAATCAGTCAAATTGCTACGAAATTGTGTCAAAAATTCAAAAAACACATTTTAAGACTGGTCCTAACAATTCTAAAACAACAGAAAATTTTTCTAAAAAAATTCGAATTTTTGGAAAATTTGGTTAGAAATGTTTGTTCCACAAAATAAATGTTCATGGTAAATATTTTACCAATAGGTAAAAATAAGTGATTTTACGTTTTTCAGCATGCCAAATAACCTCAGAGCACTTATTTTCCTACCAGATGCCTCCTAACTACAGTTTGATAGGGTGCGCGTATACTTTTGAGACGCTGAAAAATCCAAAATTTTCATATTTTTTCCCCGAAAAACTATTTGTTGCTTTTTTATATCAGAAAAGTGTATACATATGTATTTTTACACGTACTTATCGTTAAACAACTTATTTTTACTCAAAAAGTTAAGTTGAGAGCCGAAAAATCATTTTTATGGGTGCGCGTATACTTATGGAACGCACTGTACAAAAATAAATTCACAAAATTTGTTTTTCAGTTTCTTGGAAAATGCTGAACTTTTGGCCAAAGTTTTACATAACCAACCAATTCAACCAAAACAATTATTATTATCCCATATGGAATTTGCTGCAAAATTTCCAAATCTCAAAAGTTTGGTACCAGAAAATAATTTTAACAACTTGATAGCTTTTTATTATTTGGATGCATATTTAGTTATTCTAGGATTTTCAATTTATATAATTTATCTGTTATCGAAACTATTGAAATTTCGGATTTTCAAAATGAAAAAGGATTGATGAAAATAAAACTTCCTTGTTCATAAAATATTAGTTCAACTTGATCAATGTGAAAATCATCTTATAATTTAGAAAAATACCGGTTAACATGAACTTAAGATTTTTGAAAGTTGAAAAACAAGAGTAATCATTTTTCAGTTTTGCATCTATTATTTCATTTTTGAATATTTTGAAATTCAAAACATTTATTCTGAAAACATTTTCTATTTAAAGTCCGCCCCTTTTTCCACAAACAATATTCAAATTTTTTAGTGGACCTCCAATTTTTATGAAGGAAATGTAGATCAAATAAATACATTTGTTTTTCTTTTTCGTCTCGTTTCTCATTTCTTTTGACCTTTTCATAATAACAAGTTTTATTTCAAAAAACAGTTGGCGAAAATGTTGAAACTGTTGCTATTATTTTCAATATTTATTCCTCACGATGTTATTTCACTCAAAATTCTGATCGCAAATCCAATATTGGGGTTTAGTCACGTCAAATTTAATGCCCAAGTTGCTGATGTTTTGGCTGATATTGGACATGATGTGGTAAGATTTTATTGAATTTTTGATAATTCTTAAAACTTAATTGCATAATTTCAGACAATGCTCAATATTTATCACATTCCTTTGCCCAATTTGGATAAACTTGTGAAAAATTCAAATGTGAAGTTCATCGAATATCGTCCAACACATTTCAGTGGAATGAAAAATGAAGAACATACACTTCCCGATTTTTGGGATTCGATCTATATGAACAATAAAATTGTGGCTTGTTTGAGTTTGCCGATGGTGGTAAAAGAAAAATGGGAGCCAACATATTCAGGTATTTTAAACAAAAGGAAATCTTTTTAAAAATCAAAATTTTCAGAATTATTGAAAGACAAAAAATTTTTCCAATCTTTGAAAGATCAGGATTTCGATGCGGTTATTACGGAAACTTTTGAATTGGGCGGATTCTGTGAGTTACACTTCTTTTTCTTTGTTTTTCTCGAGTATCCAGAAAACTTCCAGATATTGCTCATCTTATAAATGCTCGTTCAGTTATTGCAATAATGTCATCTGTTAGATATCCCTATACAGAACAACTCTTCGGACAACCTCCGACTTTAGGATATATTCCGGGAGATTTTTCAAGAATGGGAAAAGAAGCGACTGTTTGGGATAGATTGAATGATATTTACAACGATTTTTTCTTCACTCAATTACATCAAGCTTACTCAAATATGCAAAATAAATTATTCGATAGACTTATAGGATATAAATTGCCATACTGGAAGGTGAAATTTGATTTTTTTTTTAAACTTAAAAAAAAATGATTGAATTTCAGGATCTTGTCAATAATTCAACCGTGTTCATCACAAACAGCAATCCATATTTAGATTTCGCTGCTCCAAAAACTGCAAATATTATTCCAGTTGGTGGATTTAATGTTCAGAAATCACCCAAACAATCTCTTCCAAATGAATATCAAGATATACTCGGAGAAAATACAGTGATAATATCATTTGGATCAGTTGTTCGATCTTACGAAATGCCGGAAAATTTCAAATCTGGTTTTGTTGAAATGTTCAAGAAGTTTCCAAATGTGACTTTTATTTGGAAATATGAAAGAGATGATTTGGAATTCAGAAAAAGAATTGGGCCAAATGTTTACTTCAAAAAATGGATGCCTCAATCTGCATTATTAGCTGATAAACGTGTTAAATTATTCATAACTCATGGAGGATTGGCAAGCACTATGGAAGTTGCATATTCTGGAAAACCTGCACTTGTTGTATGTTTTTTCTCTTAGAAAATCAAAATTTGAATAGATATTTATAATTATAGGTTCCATTATTCTCTGATCAATTTCATAATGCAATGATGCTCTCTCGTCATGGAGGATCAATTGCTTATAACAAATTTGACCTATCAAAATCGGAAAAATTAATTTCAGCTGTTCGAGAATTACTAGAAAACTCAAAGTAAGTTTTTTTCCAAAAAAACATTTTTTCTAAATAAAAAAACAATTTCAGGTTTGCTGAAAATTCAAAGCTACTCGCTCAAGTTTTGCATAATCAGCCAACTGATCCAAAACAAACTCTCATAAATCATATCGAATTCGCTGCGAAATTTCCAAGTTTAAAAAGTCTTGTTCCGGAAAACAATTCGAATGGTTTCATCGCATTTTATTACATTGATGCATATTTTTGTATAATTGCTGTGATTTGTCTATTTCTATTTTTGATTCGGATCACATTCAAAAAATTGTATTGTTTTATTAAATTGAAAAAAGAGTAAAATAAAGTCGAATTAGTCTACGAAAAACTGAACATCACTAATTGCTTTGTGAACACAAAAAGCGTTCACTACAAGATACAAAAGACCAAAATGTAGAGTCTTGTTGTTTATCAAATGTTTTCTGATCGAATGAAAATCAAGTTACTGAAATCGGATTTGACAACAATAATTCTCCACCTCTTTTTATGTAGTAGCACTATAATAAGTCAAGAATTTGTCTATTTTTTGCAAGAAAATAAAATGTTTTTCATTTATTTCCTTCTAGTCTCCTATGTTCAAAGTTATAATATTTTGATTTCGAATCCAGTCATTGGATACAGTCATATGAAATTCATGGGAAAATTGGCTGATTTGTTAGCTAGTCAAGGTCATACAATTGTTAGTTGGTTTATCTTTTGCGCTACAATTTTAATGTGATCAATTTTCAGACTGTATTGGAGTGTGAGATATTTCCGACAGCTAATATTGAATCATTAATAAAAAATAAAAGTATTGAAAGAATATTCTATCCAAAAGATGTCATCGAAGTATCTGAATCACCGAAAGAAGATCCATTTTTAAGATTATGGGATGATCCAATGTTTACAGACCCATTATTCGGAAGTTTAGTTATGCCTTCAATATTCTCTGAACTTGCTTATCCGCCAGTCAAGAGTAAGGTTATAAATTTTCAGCTAATTTATAATCTCAACAAATTTCAGAACTGTTGAATGATAAGGATCTTCTCAATAACCTTAGAAACAGAAAATTCGATGCAATAATCGCGGAAACTTTTGAAATCAGTGGTTTTTATGTTGCACATCTTCTCGGAATAAAATCAATAATATCAGTTATGACATCTGTCAGATATCCAGCAGTACAATATTTATTCGGCCAACCAAATATTCTTGGTTATGTTCCTGGTGCATTTTCCAAATATGGCAAAAATGCCCGATTTTTTGATCGATTGAACGATTGGTATTTCGAATTTTTCGAGACCAGAAAATATTTTCAATTATGCGAAAAACAATATGAATTGATAAATGAAGATGGAAAATTGCCACACTGGACGAAACTTGTAACAAAATCTACGTTCTACATTGTCAATTCGAATCCTTATTTGGACTTTGCTCTTCCAAGTACTCCAAATATAGTATATGTTGGTGGAATGACAATAAATAAAAATAAAACAATTGGATCACTTCCAGAAGAATATTCAAAAATATTGAATGAACGGGAAGCTACTGTAATTGTTTCTTTTGGAACTGTTGTGAAAAGTTTCGAAATGCCATCAAATTTCAAGAAAGGATTATTGAAAACATTCAAATCTTTACCAAATATTACATTTATTTGGAAATATGAAAAAGATGATGATATCAGAAAAGACCTTCCGAATAATGTATATTTGAAAAAATGGATACCTCAACCTGAATTATTAGCAGATAAAAGAGTTAAATTATTTGTAACTCATGGAGGATTGGGAAGTACTTTTGAAGTTGCCTATTCTGGAATACCAACAATTGTAATACCACTTTTTAATGATCAATTCAATAATGCAATGATGTTGGAAAGACATGGAGGAGCAACTACTTTTGATAAATATGATTTAAAGCCGAAAAACTTATTCCGATTGTAAGAAAAATGGTTGAAAATGAGAGGTGAGAAATCATCCAAATTTTCCTCGATCTTTATATTTTTTAGGTATTCCATAAAAGCGCAAGAACTTGCAAATGTGTTACTGAATCAACCTTATGATCCCAAAGAAACACTTCTAAAACACATTGATTTCGCCATAAAATTCCCAACTTTCGATAAATTAACTCCCGAAGTTGGATCTTCTAATTTTATTGGTTTTTATTATTTGGATGTTTTTGGTTTTCTTCTTGTTGTAGGTTGTTTTATTTCATATTTAGTATTTCTGATAACTTGCAAAGTATTGAAACTATTTGTTATCATCCGAAAAAAGAAAATTGAATGATTTATAATTTTTAATAAAGTTTGAGAAATTTGAGAACAACTGGAGTTTTGGAATACTCGAAAACAATTTTCTGATTTCATGAAACTATAATGATTTTAATAGAATTCCGTATAGAAATTCAACCTCTAAAAAACTGAGACTCAAAAAACGACCAAAAGTTCAAGCACTTCCGTGTTGTTCATCAATTATCCGATTTCTCTGAATCTTCTAAAAGTGCGTGTTATCTTTAAATCGAAAAAGATTCTGTAAGATCACTTTTAATCTGATTCTGACCTGCGATAGATTCTCAAGGACGGGAAATGTTTCGTTTTCTTTCATCCAGAATTTTCTCGGATAACATTTATGTTGCATTTTGGAAAAATAATTAAATCGAACGATATTTTCGAATTAATAATTCCAGTGAACTCAACTATTTTATCTTTGAGTTCAAATCAATCTTGATTAAATTATAGCCTCTCGTTCTAAGTGCTAGCTTACTTTGTACTTTTTCTTTTTGTTTTCTTTTCTTCAGATAATATCAAAGTTGTACCCAGTTTTTTCTGCAAATTTATCTCTCCAAATTTTAGCGTAGACAAAATATGAAGAAAAAACTACCACATTTCACAATGGATAAACATTCATTCTCTATCTGATTCAAAAGAACATCACCAATTTTCTCCAAGGATAAATCGAGTGACGTAGTTGCCGGCCAGCTTCGAACGTCATTCATGTTCTATCTCGCCGTGGCGATTTTGCGCAAGTAAAACAAGACCAATTCACTTTCCTTCTTTACGCGTCCCATAATTTTTTCATGATGAATATCTTTATGTTAGGTACATTTATTGTTTCTTGCGTTCATTTTATGAAAAAAATTAACCACTTGGTATAGTTTGTTGTTAATGAGACTAACAATCATTGCGAATCTTATCAATGCACTTCCAAATGTTTTCCGGGTAAACCAAAATGAAAACGACAAAGTCTCAGAAATCAGTGATGTTTGAACTTTTTATCCAAAATCAAAAACCAAACACAATAATTGTATTTTTTGGACTTTTCAGACTGATTTCATAAAAAAATTAGTGACCAAATTTCATTTCGAAAGCCGTGTAAAAATACGAAACGTTTTTTTTAATCCCAACAATTTTTGAACAACTATTCAACCCACATCATTTTCTTTATCAACCTTTGTTCTTTTTTTCTCCGATCAAATCTTGTTTTGTTTTTTTTTCCAATTTTTGCATATAAATTTGAAAACATGGCTATGAGATCAGAAATCTTTGTTATTTTCTTCAAAATTACTTGTAAATGGTGTAGACAATGTTATCTCATTTCAATGTGTGTAAAATTGATCTTGACCAGAGATTAACAGTAGCGTGACTGTTCATTTAAAATTATTGATTGACTTCGTATCTATCAAAAACTTCGCCGCTCCAAAAAAAAACACAGAGATTTAAAAGGACACAAAAAACCTCTGTTGATTTTTTGACCGCCTTCGAGAAAATCTTTGTTTTTGAATACTAATGAAAAGAAAAAACAAAAAGTTGAATAAAAATAAATATCAACTAGGTGTAACATCAAAGACAGTCATATTTACTGTATTTGCCAACATTGATCGAGAATATTTCTCTGCGTCTCTCCGTCTCTTTTCGCTCTTTTGTCTCGTTTTAACGGTTGCTATGTAAAAATGAATGTCAATAATATATATGTCTATCTATTCTATATGTATATATATATTATTTTTTTTTGAAAAACATTTTTACCACATACGTACATGTTTTCGCCACTTTCAATTACTTGATAACAGTTTTCGTAATTTTTTCTTCTTCTGTATGTATCAACCCGAATTTTGACTTATCAAGTGATTAGTTGATTTACGTCATGAAAATAATTTTTGTTCGCAGTTATCTTTTCGAATCATTTCGTCTTCTGATCTAAATTATTTATATATTTTCCCACATTCATTGTATTTCGAATTGGCTTTTGCTCCTTTCCAATTTTCTTTTTCGAAAATTTAATCCCTTCAAAGTTTTTTCTCAATTTTGCAGATAGGTATTGATTTTCCGATGTTCAAACAATCCCTATCTACATCATATGATAGTGAAGTAAACGATGAGGTTTGTGAATTTTGACCATTGAAACCAACTAAAAAAACATCTGTTCAAACAGATTGTTTTAAAATGAATCATCAAGTTTTGTTCAGCTTCCATCAATAACTTCGCCTAACTCATCTACTTCAAAACCTGGACCTTCAACAACTCATCGACATCAAAGACCAACTCAATGCTTGGTTTGCGGTAAACCAGCTAATGGCTTTCACTATGAAGTTGAATCTTGTAATGGTTGTAAAACATTTTTTCGACGAGTAATTATGTCGGAAAAACAATTCAAGTGTAAATTGGAAGGCGATTGTTTTGATCTAATGAAAAGAGGTTTGTGAAAACAAAATAGAATGAAAAGAAACAACCTTCATCTTCTCGTGTAAATTAAGATAATTAATTGTATTCAAAATTTCGTGACAATTTAGGTTCAATTGTTTATATTTTGATTGACCAAAATGATCTTTTGATACAAAATAAGTACAAAGCAATAAATTGTTCCCCTCTTGCTGTGATGTTACAAATCACACGATGTGATCTTACAAAATATAAAATTTATAATAAAATATAATTCATACTTTCTATTTGATATTTGTTCGATAATGAGACCTTATCAATTTGCACCTTATATGCAAAAAAACTGAAAAAGATAGAAACTACAATTTTTTTTCGTTCAGAAAATCCCGTGAAATGCCGTGCTTGTCGCTACGAGAAATGTATTAGTGTTGGAATGAATCCACTTGCTATGCAAGTCGATGAAGAAGAGGCTAAAAGTGGGAAATTTGTGAAATTGACTAAGAAACGAGAGAATGCGATTAAAGAAGAAGTGATCGATTTGGAATATGAAACAACTTCAGATTGTTTGCGAGTTATGACAACACAGAGAAATATAAATGAACAAATTATTGATTCGTTGGTTTATCTCGAAATGAAAGTGGAAGAATTTCGATATTCAGCTTATAATCCAGAATCGACAAAAATTCCGTGTTTGAAAAATCTGCTAACATCAAAAACGCTGATAAGTCTAGCTAATAAAATGGGACCAATGAAATGGTCGACTGAACCAATTCCAAAACCTCCTCCACCACCGCCACCAAATAAAGAAGGTGGACTTAGACCAAGACCTCCTTTCGATCCGACCAGAAAACAATGGTTTCCTTTTGATTTGTTAGCAATGGTGGAGTATTCCAAAACATTTATGTATCTCAATCAATTAGATTTGGAAGATCGTATACGACTTGTGCAACATGGTACTTTGGCGTGTATGAATTTGCACATCTCATTTCATTCGGTATCTCGAAAATATGACGAGTTAATATTTCCCGATGGTGATGCTGCTTTTATGAAAATGTAAGAGTATTGATATGTTTGAAATCTTATATTTTATTTCAGAGGCAGTGTATACGGCGAAGCGGTGATGTCAATGCAACCGCTTATTCGTTATAATGTTGGTAAAACTGAATACATTTTATTAAAAGCTATTTTATTATGCAATCCAGGTATTTTTCATCATTTTTTTTCAGATGAAAATAGTTAGTTATTTTCAGCTGTTAGCGATTTATCGGAACACGCTCAAAAAATAATAATGAAACAAAGGAAAGAATACGCAAATGCTCTATTTGATTATTGTTTATCGCAACCGAATTTGGGACCCAGTCATTTTGTTTTGCTCATTGGGATTATTGACACACTGGAACATCAACAAAGACATCAAAAAGATCTACACGTCTTATACACTTTGCCACATGTGAAAAAACTGAAAATATCAGAACGAATGTTACTAGTAGATGATATTATGGAAAATTAAGAAAAGTGATTAATCGCATTTTAGATTATTTAATTTGATCTCATTATTGATAAATTAATGTTTTGTTTTTAATTGTATTCACAATTACATAGTCGATAGTGATAAATTCACAGAAGGCTGATAAAATCATACCAATTTTTTAAATTTGAAAGTACCAAAAAAAGTTTCTAGGAATTAATTTCTCAAACTGCCACGTCATGGAGGGAATACAATTTTTGAAGAGAAACTAATGTTTTTGAAAAATTATGATCTTCATCAAACCGACAGGGAACAAAATGTAGAGGATTATATTTTTATCGCAGACGCGATTGAAGAACAATTGTTACTAAAAATTATAAAGTGAAAATCCACGTCATCCTACAAATATTTTATACTATGTATAGAACTGTGAACGTTGAGAACAATGTTTTAATCTCAATGTACTCTTTGAATTCATTGAAAAAATTTTTCAAAAGTTCACCAGAATTTCGTATTGGAGACCGACAATTTTCCTATATTTTACAAGATGAAAAATCAAAAATCGTGAAAAAAGTTAGAATAAAATAAAAACGAATCGAAAGCAATACCATTATGATCATAAAAATTGTTCTACGATTTTTAATTTTTCAGTTTTCATATAAGAAGTATTTTTCATTAAAATGTACATACCAGAACACTTCTAGGTATCAACTGCAACTATTTTTTTAACCATCTGATTAAAAATAAATTGAAGATTTCAACAACTCTCATTGCTACTTTGTACTTAAATATTTTGAAGAACTGCTGTTTTTTAGAAGAAAGATCACCTGTAGACTTTCAAAAATCATCTGTTTCCCCAAAATTATTTTTATCGTTATTATTTCTTTTAACGTTCATATTAATGGTCGCTTTCGGATTCAACCAGGTTTGTGGAATCATTTTACTTTTAAATGCTCTTCCTGGATTACTTATCAATATGTACGTGTTTTATAAACTTGTCACAAGAACTGGTCAGTGGAACAGTTTTCTTAAATTATGTGTTACTAAAACTGTTCCAAATATGATAGTTTGTTCAATATTTTTGTTTTGGGCAGTTCCTGTTTGTATTTAGTGAGTTATTTCCCGAAAATTGTTCGTAAATACCATATTTTTGTTAGTAATCCGAAATACAAAAATATTAATCGCTACGTGAATGCAACACTTGGTCAACTCGCTGCTTTTTTCGCTTACACACTGAGTCCTTTAACACAAATCTGTATGTCTTTCAACAGATTTTATGCTTTATATTTTCCAATGCAAAGTATGAAACAACATCGAGTTCCATTTACAAATATTGCGATTGTTGTTATTTCATTGATGGCATCATCCTGGACAATTTATGCATTACCTGGAATGCCATGGCTTCCGGGTAAATGTGGTTATGTTTTCGACCCAGCAATCGTTTCCTGGAGACCAGAAACTGACGATTGTGCATATGCAATCGCGGATAATATGATTTTTCTGATCTTTTGCTTCTCGGTAACATCAAACTGTTTTAACTTTGTTACTTTCGTGAAACTTTTGATGAATCAAGTTGTTGGAATGAGTTCAGAAGAAAATTCGAGAAGACGAAGAAAAAGGACAATTATGTATGTACAAAGTGTTCTTCAAGACACAATTCACGTAATTGACAGTTTGAATGCAACTTATGTTTGGACATGGAGAGATGAATTGTGGTATCAATTCATATTTTTGTCCATAAGTTTTGTGTTTATCTACGCATTGGATGGGTAAATTTGAAAACACGAGATAAATATGAAAAAAAGTTTAATTTTCAGTTTTATTATGTTTGCATTCAACTCAGAAATGCATCCAGCATGGTTGAAAAATCGACAAGGAAAAACAATCTTTGTTTTTGCTCGATCAAATGCGAGCAATCGTTCTCAAACATCAGTAGTTGTGAATTCAAACATTGCACGCGTGGGAAATTGAAAAATACGGTCAATATGCAGATATTATTATTATTATTTTAACAAGTTTAATTTCACCTGCTTCGCTTGCTCAATGAACTATTTTCAGCTTTGTTAATGCTTGATGTTTAATCCGAATGGTTTTTTTGATTTTCATATTGAAAAATGATTTTTTCAAAGTACTCACAAACAAAATCATAAGAATTTTGATTGTTTGACTTTTGAACACCCATATCATTTGTAATTATTTTGGGAAAGGAATCAAGATCAAAGAATCTTTATTTCACAAATAAACTTTAAGACCCCTCATTCGAGATGGATCATCATTATATATTTACACAAATACACCTATCAGAATGAGATCACTTCTTATCATTTCCAAATTGGAAAAACTTGTTCGGTTGATTTTTAGAAGTAAAATAGTCATGGGATTAGAAACCATTCGCTATTTTCGGCCCTGATAACTTTTCTATCGGCAAAGTGGCGAGATCTCCGAACTTATAGAAAATATCATCTTCAGAATGAAGTGCATCACTTTCTTTTGAGCTATCCATTTCATAATTTATAAGTCTCTCTGGAGTATCACGGAAAGGTAAGAAAACGTTATCATTTTTGTTTGAATTTGAGAAATCAGCAATGTCTGAAAAAAAAACGGTCGAACTAAACAACCTAGCGTGAATACGGTCGAAACTAACCTTGTTGTTCTGAAAAATCAAAACGACCAAAAGGAACCGCTACTGATACAGTAGTAATAAATAATGAAATACAAACTATGATACGAATCATGTTGTCGTCTTTGAAAGTCGATGTCATGATATTAATAGAACTGAAAGGAAGAAGAAGAAGAATGTCATTTTTATTTGGGCGGGATCTTAAAAACACTGTCTATTTGCTTGATTGATGAATCAAAATTTTATCGGAAATGTGCTGAGAGGCTATTAATAGACGTATCGTATTTTATAAGATGAACATCAGATGATTCACATCAAGACATCGAAGTTACCAATGGAAAATAACTTTTTTTTATGAAAAAAAAAACGGTTAGCAGAAGTATGATCGATTTTTAAAGATACACTCATCAATCTTTTCTTTCTTTGCAACGATTTTTAAAAGACTGATAATGACCGGACGACTGATATGGATTGACTGGTTTTTAATCACTGTACAAAAAAAAGCGAGGAACTTGCTGGAAAATTTAGAAAAAAATTATCTTACAATGTTTCTTTGAAACTTTGAAATGGAGTGATGTAATTGTTCTATCGCGTTTTTCAAAAACTACTGATAAGATAATTTATATGCATTTCCCATGTTGCTCCTGATCATCAACATTTTTCTCGCATTTCCATTTTGCCAGTCTGCATTATGGCAAGGTTCTCCATCAAAGTACAGTTTCTACGAGAAAAAAGCTCGAGTAAATAACATACGATTCATCAAATCCCACGAAGATCACGAGATCAATGCGCCGATCCCAAAAGAATCAATTAGTATTCCAGCAACATTTGATGCTAGACAATACTGGTCACAATGTCAGGAGATAGGAAAAGTTAGAGATCAATCTGATTGCGGTGAGTTTTATTCATAATTACGTTTCGACAGATTAATCTTACAGGCTCTGCTGCTCATTTAGTAGCAGTTGAATTAGCTTCGGATAGAACATGTATAGCTTCAAATGGTTCATTTAACTGGCCTTTATCTGCCGAAGATCCTCTTGCTTGTTGCATCGGAACACTTTCAGCTTGTGGTGATGGATGGGGATGTGATGGAAGTTGGCCACAAGATATTTTAAAATGGTGGCAAACACACGGTCTTTGTACGGGAGGAGAATATGTTGATCAATTTGGTTGTAAACCCTATTCAATTTACCCGTGCGATAAACCTCAACCAGATGGTACAACTGGACCACCGTGTCCAGGATATCATACACCAAAATGTGTAGAAGAATGTACATCTAATGTTACTTGGCCAATTGAATACAAACAAGATAAACACTTTGGTAAGAATGTCTCGACAACAAAGTGATAACTTATGAAAATTTCAGGAAAGGGTCACTATAAAGTAGGCAAAAAGATGACAGATATTCAAACAGAAATAATGACAAATGGACCAGTTATTGCTTCATTCGTACTCTATGAAGATTTCTGGGACTATAAAACAGGAATCTATGTTCATTTGAATGGAGATCAAGAAGGTGGAATGGTGACAAAAATTGTTGGATGGGGAGTTGATAATGGTGTCCCATATTGGATTTGTGTTCATCAATGGGGTGAAGATTTCGGAGAAAATGGAGTTATTCGATTTTTACGTGGTGTTAATGAATGTAATATTGAAAGTCAAGTTATTGCTGGTACACCTGATCTTGATAAACATAACTAATTATTGATTATTAAGTATTTGGAAATCTTACAATTTTCTCTTATGTTGTGTTTTTTGAAAACTAAAGTCTTGGAATAAAACCAAAAACCCACAATACATTCATCCAAGTGAACTTTTGAACAATGAATAATACTCTCAAATTAACTTATGTGACGTTAAAAACGGAAATCATGAAACTCTCTAATTTATCATCAACCAATTTTCTGCAAAAATATTTGCGAGATCATTCAGATATGTTCGCATATTTCTGTTCACCGCTTTCATATTTGACAAATATATTCTTGATTTATTTATCATTTCGAAAGAAACAATTAATTGGAAACTATAGATTCCTGCTTTCTTTCTATTCAATATTTCTAATGTTTTACAACACTTTGGATGTAATAATGCTTCCAATAGTTCATGTTCATAATGCAGGATTTATTTATTTATCAACAAGTGCATTCAGATTTCGTCCGTTCGGATTAATATTAGCAGTTTTACAATCAGTCAGTCAAGGTTTTTGTTTCATGTTGTTTTCAATTCATTTTTTATATCGGTTAAAAGTAGTGTCACCTCAAAGTTCGAAACTTGTCAAATATTGGAAGATTTGGCCTGCGTCTAATATCATACTGATAATAATTTGGACATATTGTGCAACTTATTTCGCGTTGCCTACTGAATTTACAGATGATTATTTCCAGGAAAATGTTTTGGAAATGTTTAAAATAGATATCCGGAACTCGGGATATTATGCAATTATTTACTATTATTTTGATGAAGCCAGAGGAAAAATAAGAATTAATGAACTGAGTTTGATATGTTTGATTCTAGTTGGTTCAGTTTTTGTGAGTAGCACATTAGCCTTAATGTGTTTTTTAATGTGCGCATTTCATCAGATGATGTCAATGCTAGTGATTTTCATTTCGGGTTATAAGCTTTACAAAATTGTTCATGATGTGAATTTGCTCAAATCTACATCATCTCGAAACATACACCGTGAACTGTTCTGGACTCTTATTGTACAGTCTGCAACTCCGTTTCTACTTTTCTATCTACCAACATATATACTTCTTTTTGCTCCAGTTTTCCAAGTAAAAATTGGTCTACTCGAATATATCCAGCCAATGTTTCTTTCAATTTATCCAATACTGGATTCACTCACAGTTATTCTTTTTTACAGAGGTTTCCGAAAAGCTTTGAAAGGTTCATTTCATTTAAACAAATGTCTAACAAATTTAGTTTACCATTTCAGATATATTTTCAAAATCAAGAGTTAGTCAAAATTAATTCTCATTAGATCAAAAATTCAACGCGAAGTGCAAATCATTTAGAAGTTTCCTTGTGTAGTCTGAATTATTCGGGAAACACAATAGTCAACAAACTAATCTATTGATTAATAAGTGAATACCTCCAAACATATACTCACAATCAGTATGAAATCCACTCGAAAAATGACTCTCTTTGGATAAATCATCATTTTCTGACTTGCTTAAATTGCGTCAAAAAAATTATTATTTAACGAAAGAATATTCTGTGAAATCAAATGTGCATGGAATGAAATCATCGTATCCACTTGGGATTTGTATCAAATTAGTGAAGATTTTTATTTTTGATCATGTGTTCAATGTTATCGTACTTCTGTTTACCTCTTTCTTATTTATCTAATATTTTTCTAATTTATCTTTCCATCCGAACAAAAGGTTTGATAGGAAACTATCGATATCTTCTTTTTTGTTATGCATCATTCTTGATGTTTTATAATACATTGGATGCTATTATGCTCCCCGTTATTCATATCCATAAAGCTGGTTTCATTTATATTTCAACAAGTGTATTCCGATATCGTCCATTTGGATTAGTTTTAGCAGTTCTACAATCAGTCAGTCAAGGAATATGCATCATTTTACTATCCATACATTTTCTCTATCGTTTGAAAATTGTTCTTCCAACGACTTCTTCTGATTCACAAATATTGGTTTATTTGGCCAATATTTGCATCATTTCTATTAGCAATTTGGGTCTCTTTTGGGATATTTTTTGTTATGCCATCTGAGATAACTGATGATTATTTTGAGAATTCTATTTTCACGGAATATAGTATAGATATTCATACCGCTGGTTATTATTCGGTTATTTATTATTTCATTGATGAAAATTCAGGAAATTTGATACCTCATATGAATAGTTTGCTCTGCTTAGGATTAGTCAGCGTCATCATTGTAAGTTCAGAAACGATTACAATTTGAAAAAAAAAGTTCAGATCATAACATTTATAATAATCATTGTGTCTGCTGTCAAACTTTTCCGCATTGTGTATGACTTGAATCGTATGACATCAAACCTTTCCCAAAAAATTCACCGAGAATTGTTTTGGACCCTCGTCGTCCAATCTTCAACCCCTTGCATTTTATATTATATTCCGAGTAGTATAATACTTTTTATGCCAATTTTTCAAATTAAATTTCAAACTTTAGAACACTTGCATCCCATTTTTCTATCATTATACCCTATTATAGATTCATTAACAGTCACAATATTTTATAGAGGATTCCGAAAAACATTAAGAGGTTTAGTTCGATCATTATGAATTATAATGAATTAATACGATTTAGAAATATTCTCAAAATCGAGAGTTAGCCAAAGTTGATGTTCGATCAATTAACAAAAATAATCGCAACATGCACTTTTTTAAATAATATAATATAATTTTTCTCATCCACTTCTATTTTCATATTCGCTGAAAACAAAAACAAAAGTCATTCTTCATCCATTCATCGTCTTTTTTTCTCATAAGTAAGTCTGGATTATACCTTGACGTTCATTTCATTTTTGTTCGTAATCGGTTTCTGATTAGAATTAGAATGAATTCATAGTAGTGGGAATTTCTTTTTATTTAGTTTTTTTTTCATTTTCTTTCTTCAGAAAAACAACACAGATTGTATGCACAATTTGCCTCTTGTTCGAAACCAATAATTATTTTCCCTCTTCTCATTTTGTCGTCGCCCTTGCTCGTTTTCAGAAGTGGTTTGATTTGAGTTGAGTATTATATGTATGACGAATCTCTTCTTGATCTATCTTTGTCTTTTTCAATGCGTGTTTTCTTCACGTTTCTCGGGTTTTTATGATGTGCCCGAAATTATCGAAGAAATTGAAGAGAAAAATGATTTCAGGTATGTTAAATCTTTAATAAAAAGATTAATATAGAAAATAGGCTTTTCTTTGAATATTTAAATATCACGCCCACTCGCGAAAAAAGTCGAACAAAAATTATATTATTTAATCCTTTCCAGGAGTCCAATAATCCAATACGTTTCGAACAATCCTCAGAATAATTCTCAAACAAAAAATGGTTTTCTCAACATAATGAGTTCTCGAAACTTCGAAAGGTTCGTTCGTTTTTTTTGTCCCATTATTTCACATGATTTTGTTCTCAGAATTAATAAACATGTATTTAATTATAGCGTTCAACCCGGCAATTTTCAAGTACAGGTTTCCTCGCGAGGCAACCAAAGTTTCGCTTACCAGGTTTTGTTTATGTTCACACTGTTACATAACACTATGGTGATCACTAATCTCTCACTTCCGTTCAAATTTAATGATTTGGAATATTATTTTGGAACTAATCAGGATTTATCAAACTACAGTTCAATTCCTTATTCCCTGATTTGTGAATATCCAATGGCTCGATATGTTCCATCATTATACGGAAAGGTTAGCCAAAGTACAAGAATGATTTTCAAAAAGAAAAAAAATTTGAAAGATTATAAAAATAATCAACTGTCTGGCTTCTAATTGTTCATATTTATTTTAGTTTTTCGCAATTGAACCATCTGAGCCAGTTAGTCGAGTGTTTTTTGGTTGTAAATCAGCTGAAGAGAACTATTGTTGTGGAATGGAATGCTGCACAAATTTGAGCTTTTTCGATATTTTAAAGTGAGTAAAATAATTTCAAATTGTCATAGTGCAAATTTAATTCGATTTTCAGAACTTGTATGTACTTTATCGGTGTTATAATCTTTTTAATCGTAGTCTGCCAACAAATTTCTCTCTGTGATAAACGTGCCAAACACAAATGTGCTAATTATGAAACTATTTGAACTTGTTCTTTTTTTCTAACTTTTTTCATGTTTTTTTTTTGCTGTTCATTTTTCCCCCACTTGTTCACCCCGCCATTTCGAATATTTTATTTTATTATCGGAGCCCCGGTCGCCGCTGTGTTGTAGAGAAAAAAGCAGAAGAGGCACATCTGTCACATTGGGTATATATATATATATATATATAAATAAATAGTGGATAAAAAGAGGAGAGTGACGAGCCGAAACAGTTTTGTGTTGTAATGTTTGGCATCGATTTTGAGTATCAGGTTCGGTGCTGAACTTGTCATCATCAATCAGTCATCGATAGGGACACTGTTCGTAGATTATTCTCGTGTACTTTTTCCAACACAGACAATGTTTGGAAAAAAATGATTCACATAAATGTAAAATATGAATAATTAGGAATCTTGTAATTGGAGTGCCTCATTATTTTTCATTCGAAAAAACTTTCGAGCAATTTGATCAAATTAAATTGGCTCGCAAGCCTAATTTGTGTGTGTGTCCGGATGCTTTTGGTGGTCCTTGGCGGCAGTGGTGGTAGTGCAGGCCAGCATCAATCACGCGTAATGAATTCAACATGTCAACTTGCTCGCCCAGTCTCTCTAATTGTATATGTGTGAGAGACTGAAGAGAGTGAATGTATTTTTATTTTTATGTCTGCGTCTTTTTTCCAGTTCACACTTCGAGTAAAAAAATATACTCCGAAAAGTACATTTTATTGTCATCGATAGGTTTATTCGCAGGAAAAAATACAATAGTCTTTTCCTTTTTTTAAAGAATAATCCATCCTCATGAAAAACAGTTTAAGAGGCCCAACTTTTTTCATTTCCACCAAAAAATGTTTTTGTGTGTGACGGGTAGAGATTAACGGACGCCTAGGCCCGGCTAGTATGAATTATTCAAATATGATGCTCACTATGATTATTCATGAATATTTTCCAAACGCGTCGTTTTTTTTCCATACACTTTTTGCGAACTATAACATACTGCTGTGTATTCTACAGGCGCGCCTTTTTGCTTTCGAATGAATGTAAAACTGTTTTTGATTTTATCTTGGGCGAGGTTCTCTTTTTTTCTTATTTCCCCAAATTTCTGGATTGTTTTAATAAATGCATTAATTGTCTAAATGTCCCTCATATATTATTCTGTTCGTTCAAACAATACAAGTAGATCTTCCTCAAGAAATCCTCAAGCAAATAAAAAGTGTTCGTCTTCGCTTCTAGCACCATTCGCCGCCATCACTCATATATGTACAAATATATATCGTAAAAGAGTAAACTAGTGGAGGCAGCCAGCAGTTGAGTGCTGCTTCTGTGTGTGTATGTGTTTCCCTGTGCTGTTTCAGTGTTTACTCAACCTGCCGGCGCGCGCACAAGCACTCTTCTATACTTCACCTTTTTTTCTGCCCATATCAATCGATTAGTGGTTCCAACTTTTTTTAATCAATAAGTTTTATAGCATATAATTAGTGTGTAACGTTCTTATCTCCTTGACTTTTTTTGTGATAATAACATGAGACATGTACTTACTATCAATTTTTTTGGTGGTTTGGCGCCAAAAAATCCATAGTATGTGCATGACAATAAAATTGCTCAATTATGAATAACGTATGCATTTTTCGTATTTTATTAATGTCTGCATTTATCTCAATTTTTCTCCTTCCCGAACATATCGATTTCTCAACGAGTTTCAAGTTACCCGCCAGGTTTTTTTTCTTCTTTCAGTTCACTACTATTCTATTCCACAAAATATTAGAAATATAATGATAGTCGTAAATTTTATTGCTGAATCTCGGAGAGGTTTAACTATGTTAAACTAAATATTTCGTTCACAGACTTTTCCTATTGATTCCTTACTACTTCTAGACATTTATAATGAATAAATAGTAAGGTCAAACTCTAATCTCGAAAACACTTGACCTTTCAAAATCGAGTAGACCTTTAATTATTTCGAAAGGCGATGAGAAACATTTTTTGGTCGGTACGCATCTATAAATCGGATTGAATTTTTAATCGCGTCAATTTCCGAAAAAAAAACTCTGTTTAAAATTTTATAATCTGGTGGTTACATTATTGACAGATTTTTTTTTGAAAAAAAATTTTTGGGAAACTTTTCTTCTGAAATGGGAAAAACCATTCAAAAATTCCCAGCAATTAAACGCCCTTTTCCCATTTATACAATTCTACTTGTTTAATTCGTCATTGTGAATCAGTGGCGGTTCATTTGATTATTACAACCCTTCTCCTCACCATCTTCTACCAACCGCACCCTTACAATTTACCTTCTGAGTAACCCCCCGACATCTAAAACGCCTATTTTTATTATCATAAGGTCAAAACAACAAAGAGTACACATAGTAGTAGATATACACCTCATGTTATTTCTGTTTTTCCATCGATTAATGTGCGTATATATTTTCTTTTTATAATAACAATAGTAAAAAATCGAATGTTGAATACATAAATTTTTGAAACCCGAATCAAGCTTAAATGTATTCATTTTTGTGTGGCGCACGAAAATCCTATTAGGAATTGGCGGCAGACCACATGTGTTGTGTTACCCGTTCGTGTTACTTTATTAGTGGTCCTTTGGGAGATGTGCAACCTAATGTGAAATCGCATTTTTGAGTGCTATTTTACTTGATTCTCAGAACTCTGCAGAAATTTATTTGAAGGCGGTCTACTAATTCTTGGGATTAGTTTTTCCCACAATTTCAAAGATTTTTTTCAAATTATTTCTCTTTCCTTTCTATTTCTCTCCCTCTCTCATTTTCTCTTTTACTATTTTCTCTTTTTCTGATTCCATAAAAAATCATAGAAACAGAGATGGTTAGAGATGTCGAAGCATATTTTTGCAAAACCATAAAATGTATTCGACCCAAGCCCAAGCTGTTTTCCACTCCGGTGTTTTGTTGTAAATATGCACTTGAAGTATGTTGTCTCTCATCCTCCTCTATGTTTATATGTGCTCATCCCTCTCTTCTCGCCTTTTTTCTTTTTTTTTCATAGCCAGATGGGATAAAGGTCCCTCTTACATTAAATTGGTCCCTCTTCCCGCACTCGATCGATTTTTGAGTCATTTTGTTTATAATAAAATAATAGTTGAACTCTTTGTGTATATTGGCCACAATTTTGTGTTTTTAGCACCCCTATGTGTTTTTTTCCGATTCCCGACGTACCGTACGGTCTTTTCGATTTTGACCAACAGTAATGTGTCTCCAAGGTCACTAGGTTCCAAGGTTAGTAGGACAGGAAAGTACATACACGAATTTTTCAACACTTCTTCAGAAGACGAACTTTGAAATGCTAAAAATTTTGTTATTCGTAAAAGCCGACTCATCAATCATTTTTCATTCAAAGTAGATCAACCAAATCCAAGTCTACTGTAAACCTATTCATCCTAATTTTTATTTGTCAGCTCAACTAAACTGAACGATTCAAAAACAAAACCATTTTCAGTTTTTTTCCTGGTACCACCCATTCGTCGTTCATATGACAGATGGTGGGGTATTATAAAAAAATAAAGTTGGCTGGTTGTTAGATATTTGCATAAATTGCATTAAATTGGCCTAGGCACACCAGGAGGTTACTATTGTTTTTCTGATCGATTTGTTTACCATCATTCAACAAATTTGACCTCTTGATAGATGTTTCACTGTTTTTCTAAAAATATTTTCTTATCTTGATTTTTAAATTTTAATCATAAACTTCTCTAATGAACATTTTTAATCAATTCAAACTCCGTTCTGTTGTGTACGGACCTAAATAATAAATCAAAGGCGCATTTTGTAAACCAGAAAGATTTTTTTGTGCTGGTGCTGATGTGGTTTGTATTACAACACGTCCGTAGTCGAAGTGTATTGCCCATCCAGAATGTCTGGAATCTCTCGAATATATCTGTTATCTCGTCCTACACACATTCAGAATGCAACTGTTGCCCCGAGTCCTGTTACTTTTTCGATGAAGAAGGGTGACTGCTGTTATATTTTTCTATGTGCTCCGCGACGCCGTTTTCTTCGCAAAATATAAGAAAAAAGATATTCTATTCACACTGTTTAGTGATAGCGTTTTTTGTTTCGGTTAAAAATGAGAAGAATAAGAAGAAGGCGATTTTTTAACCGGTTTTCTTCTTTTTTTTCATCTATTTCTTCTTTTCTTTTTCGTCTTCTTGTCGTAATTCGATTTTGTTTGTGTTATTGGTCACTTTATTGATTAAGTTTAACTCTGGATTGAGGTGACCCACAATTTTCACAAGTAATCCAATCAGAATTTCATTAAGTTCCGATAGAAATTGAAAATTTCAAAAAATTCAAGATAAATACAAGAGTTGTTTTTTACTCAAATCTTGTTTGTCTATTTCTTCGAATTCCCGCTGTCAAGAATGTTTGATGTATCGGACACATCGAACTTTCGACTGTCTAACCTCCTAGCAATTTCTTCAGTGTCTCGTTCTATGTGGGTGTCATGTGCTTTTGTCAAGGACACAACTACTATTTCTACTACCTACCTGCCTATCTAAAAGTCCCAACGCAAAAACACCTATTTTCTCGCTTAATTTTTTACTGACCACGTCACATTCATTCATATGTGTTTTCAGAAAATAATTTGATGTAGTTGCAGTACATGTCAAAATAAGTTCTCCTCCAGCCTCATCCTAACACACACACACACAACAAATTTAGTTTTCGTCAACGCATCCGGCCAGTTTCTCTTTTCTGGCTAGCTTTTTTGCTTTCTAGACTTGTTTTTGTCTTTCTAACTTTTGATGTGCACTTTTTCGAGTTGCAGTTAACATTTTTAACTCTAACAATATTTTTTTACAAAACTTACTTTAAAAACCCTATCCCAAAAAAACTCACAAATTTCATCGCACTTCGTTTCAGGGCGAACAAATAGAGACAGAGAGAGCGTGTAGAGTGCGAAAGAAAAAACCGCGAAACTGAAAATACCGCGAAATTTTATAAGGCTGGCAATCAGCCAACTGTTTGGGTCTTGAAGCGATGGTCCACGAATTCTCATTTTTAAAAATTTTTCGGGGTTTTTTGTGTCTGCGTCGCGTTTTCTCTATTTGTTCGTCCCAACACAGGCTTGAAACGAAGTGATCGATCCATTTTTCCCACAAATCGTCGCATGCACCCAATTTCCTTGATATACCAATCACTGTGATGTTTCTCCATTGCTCTAAAATCATAATAAAATGAAAAATGAAGTGACCGAACAAAGTTTAAGTCAAACTTTTAAGAAAAAAACTAAAAAACGTTCATGTTGCAACATGTTGCTTTCAAAATTAGCATATGGCCTGGGAACCGACTCGGCCATTTCTGTTTTTTTGAATTTAAATTTTTCAATTTTTTTTCTTTTTTTTTTGTGCAGAACCCTTTTTTGACAGAATCTTCTCATTTCAACCTTTTGCTGAATATTTGTTTCTCAATTATCGCGAAGAAAAGGTTTTCAAAGCGCCCCATAGTCCAAATTCAGCCCAAAATTCTCCAAAAATCAACTTTCAAAGATCCGCGCAATCTTGACCTCTCTCTCCCTTTCTCTTCAAAAAAAAATCTGTAGACCGTGGGAAAATTTCATCTCTTTTCTTCTTCAATTTCCCTCATCATCATCATCGGCATGTTCTTCTTTTCCTTCTTCAGATCATCTGTTTTTAAAGTGTTCTTTCATTTCGATCCTATCATCAAAAAACACTCAAATATCAATTTATGTTTTTATTCAGGCGCGGCTTAGTATTTCGTCTGTATGCTTCAGCAAATTCTGGGTATTGGGAGTGGTAGTAGTTCGGCTAATGATTTGAAAAGAATTGTTATCAAGCAAGAGGTGAGTACATTCTCGGTTCAAAACCCCCATTTTCAATAATAAACTTAACTAAATTATTTTGTTGATGAAAATGTTTAAAAGTCATAAATCTTTAACACCGGGGAGCCTTTCGCTGTCAATACTAGTACAGTTTGCGACAAAAAAAAGAGACATATATGAAAGATGGCCTTGAACCGATAGCATGCATCGTTACGTGTGGAAGAAATGTGATACCATCTTTTTTTCTACCCAATTTTTAGTAGTAGTTCTGGTCGGTCGATCGCGACAGGACACCATTTTTTTACGATTTTTCGCAACATTTCATTATTGATTTACTTCTTCGGTTGACCAAGTACAATTCGATTAAATTTATGGAATGAGAAATCAATCAATCTTTTCCCGATTTAAAATGAAATAATTAACTTCATTTTCAAATCCGCCACAACCTCTAATCTAGGTCATAAAACTTCTTTTTTTCTTGCCACCCACAAATCATTCCCTCCTCCGCCATTCCGAAAAAATCAATTATCACATGGCCTTTGATAACCATCTAGGTCCAATTAATTTTTCTTATTATTAGTTTTATTATACCATTGATTATATAAAATACAATTCTTCTTCTAATTTCAGAATATGTCTGGACAGCAGCAACCACACGATTATTCATGGCAAACAGCTCCACCATCAACATCAGTTACTGGAACATCCGAATTATTCAGTTCAACATTTGCCATGCTTAGTGATAATTCAACATATTCAGCAAATGATAATAATCAATGGAATGTTAATAAAGCACCATTGACACAAAGTATATTGTTTGAACAACCACAAATTCAACCAATATCATCGATTAATAGTTTTGATCCACCTGTTCGATTTGATCCACCTTATGCATATCGACAGCAGCAACAGCAACAACAACAACCAACTTATAGCACTAATAATATAACTCAACATTATTATATTCAACAGCAGCATCCACAACCAAGGCCTTATGTTCCTGTTCCACAAACTCAACAACAACAATTTTATCAACCAACAACAGCTACAACAACATCAACATCTTCAACTCCACAAACTCAACAACTTTTAATGGCTCCGTCTGCTGTTGTTATGCGACCTGAACCACTTCGACCAACAAATAATAGTAAAATCGAGCAAAGAAAATCGCCACAAGTTTCAAGACAACAATCAAATACTGTTTCACCGTGTGATGATGTTTCTCTAAATAGTCCCGGTTTAACATCAAGTGCCTCTGGAACACCGCCATTAAATGCGGATACAAGTACAGATTTAGAAGGACCAGATGAGGAAAGAGTTATGTGTATGGCGTGTAGAGGAGTTTATCCATCGAGAAGAAGTTTGACAGGACATATTGGACGAAATGAGAAATGTCGAGAAATTATCGGTCGGAATTATTTGGATGCGGTTGCATCAGGTGTAAATCCACCAATTCCTGGAACTGATGCCGCAATTAAATCGGGTGCGATTACAACAGGACAAGATGGAATGTCACCAGTTTGTCCATTTTGTGATCGATTTATTAGTCATTATAAGGTATGTTGGATTTTCTTTAAGATTTTCAACAAAAAGTGTAATTTAAGGGTAACATTCGTCGTCATATTAATCAATGTTGCAAAAATACGGAACCAATAAAACGACCTGGAAGTGGTGAACTCAACAAAAGTAAATTGAAAAAACCAAAAACCGAAGATGGTTTCCATCAACCTGATTTCAATGATTATGAAGCGATGAATCATATGATGACTGGTTCTGGTTCTCAACTCTCACCGCAATCTTCATCTTATTATGGAGGAAGTGACTTATGTTCACCAAATGGTGGCGGACCTGCTGGTGCAGCTTATTCAAATTATGAAGGGGTAAGTGTTTTGGGGTAAAAAGGGTTGTCATAATTCCAAAAAATCTCCAAATTCTAAACGACGACAACCTTTTTATTTAAATAAACATGGAGACCGTTGAAAAACGTCATGTTTTCAGTTCCATACTCCACAAAAGAATGGGCCGAAACGTGAACAAGCTCCACCTGATGTATGTTATTATATCATCACACAACTCTATATTCTATATAGTTTTCTTTTTCTGTATGTTGTGTGTTTATTTTTACAGGACGCTTACATTTGTGAAGATTGCGATTTTGTGACAGTTTACAAAGGAAATATGAAACGACATTTGAACACGTGTCATCCAGTTACTGATTGTAAAAATCTCAAAGGTTTGTGTTTTTTTTCCTAGTGCTCAAAGTGTTTTGTTCCCAATGTATGCTTTAAAAGATGTAAAAACAATTGAAAAGATTTTTTCTGAAATTTGATAGAGCGAATTAAATTTCAGTTTTGAAGCTCTAATCAAATGCTCAATAATTTTTACCTCTCTGAAGCATACGCTTTTCTATCTCTTTGTATTCAAAAGTGGTATTTTTAGTCGTCGAATGGGATATGAAACTTGAATCGATGCGTGCTTCAAATATGGGAATTGTTGGTGATCGATTACAAGAAAAACTAGCACTTCATAAACAAAACTCTTCACGCGGTCGAAAACCAAGAAAGAAGAAGGAAAATCAGAATTCCGAAGAGGTAATTTTTTTTCAAAATGTTTTTTGGTAAAAATATAATTTCTTGAATAGATTTTTTATTCGAAAAAATTATATTTCATGAATCACCCCAGTAGATAAAAACTCTCTAAATAGAACTAAAATCTATTTTTTCAGAGTGAACCATTGATTGAAGAATACAAACCAACAATTTCAAATGTGCCTGATTCTTATGTGACTTATGCTCAATAATTTGTGCCCTCTCAAATGCCTAATTAGTACTAGTGTACATACACTTTAGTTTGCCCCAGACCTGACCGAAATGCTCAATTTCTTGTTTTTTGTTTTCAATTTTCTCTAAATATCTATGTCTCCCACATATCTCATTTTTCTCGCTCACAAATCAAAAAAAAAATCACAACAATCGAACAAATTCAACCCTTATCCTATTCTTCAAACCTGTGCCATTTTTTGTGTGATTTTTCTCATTGGTTTTCACAAAAACACTCACTCAACTACAAATCTAGCATAATTTTTTTTCATTTTCGAAAATGCCTGACCGTCCGAACCTCCTCTTTACTTTAAAATACAATTTTCTTTTTTATTGAATTTTTGTTGCTCAGGATGAGATATTTTTATCTTGTACTTTTTTGAATTGTTTTTCTCTTTGTCTGAATTTTATTTTTTTTTTGGAAACTTTGATAGGTAATGATATTTCAATTTTCATATTTTTTGTGCTTGCAACAGAATGAATACTTCAATATTGATTAGAGATTTTAAAAAACTTACGATTTTGTGTAATGAAGTGGAATAATTGAACGAAAATTGCTCGAGAATAGCAAAATGTTGAAATGAATGAGCAAAACATAATCGAAATGTCGAGATGAAAAAAGGTCACGCAATAATTTGAAACAGAAAAGTGAAAATTTTTTAATTCTATAAATTTTTTGTTGACATAAAAAAAATAATTTTGTTCAGAAATTCTGGTAAGCGAGATAGAAGAGACGAAAAGATATTGAAATCCCGCCTGATCTACAATGAGCTAAATTTGCGAGTCTTTGATTTAGGAATTATATTTTTAACCAATAAGTCTTCTCTTTCTCGTTAACAGCCCTAAAGTAACTAACATGACTTTAATTTTTTTTAAAAGTTTCCCAAACCAAATATTTCCGGAAAAATGAAAACTTACCGAATTCTTGGAAAGTTTATAAAAATAATAAAGAACCAACGGAATTTGATATTTTTGAAAAAGTGAAATGAGCCGAATTGAATTTGGCGTGCTAAAAATATCGAGCAGGTCACGCGAAATTTTTTTCAGGGTTTTAATTTTGGAAAAAAATTGTTTCTTCTCGGCCAAAATGTTGGTCCCTTAACTTGAGAAGGTCTCAAGTCACCCCTCAAAAACATCAAAAATTATCGTGTTTCCAATACACACCTCTGATATTTTATTCATTTATTTACCTCATTAAGAATGCCTCATCCTCACGCTATCCATATTTTTCATATTTTCCCCGCCGACATCCAAGATGGTGAGTTTTCTCTTCTCTAAAATATTTTTTTTGCAAAATTTAGTAAAAATAATTTAAGTTTGGCTTTATTCATGAAAGTATTCGACAATTGGTTATTCGAAAATTTGGAGAAGAAACATGGATGAATGTTTTGGACAGATCTGGTTTTGAAAATGGAAAAGAAAATATTGTGAATCATTATTACAGTGATACAGATACTTATGTTTTGGTTGATAGTGTTGCTCTGGTTTTAAGTACGTTTTGATCTTGTAAAATCTGGGATTTCCAAATAAATTTATAGAAATCACAAAAGATCAAGTTTGGGAGCTTTATGGCGCATTTCTCATTACTTATTCAATGGAAATTGGATGGGATGAATTGGTTCGAAGTCTTTCTCCAAATTTAAAAACATTTTTGGATAATCTTGACAGTCTTCATTATTTTATTGATCATGTTGTTTACAAAGCAAATCTTCGTGGTCCATCATTTCGATGTGAAGAGACTGAAGATGGATCTCTTATTTTGCATTATTTCACATCTCGTCCTGGACTTTATCATATTGTCAAAGGTGTTGTAAAAGAAGTTGCTCGAAAAGTTTTCAATTTGGATATCAATTTGATAGTTCAAGGTAGAACTCAAAGAAGTGTTCATATGCAAATGGGAGGTGAAAGAGTTGAAGAACATGTTATATTTTCGATAAAACATGTTGGAGAACAAAGAAGAGAATCAGAAGGATCAAATGGGAGTCTCTTGACAGGTTAGTTTTGTTTTTGTGAAGTGAAGCATGCATTCTGAAATTTGATATTGAGCAGATGCTGCTTATACAGAAATCTTGGAAGATCCACTTCGAGTTTCGGTTGATGACTTTTCTCGAGCTTGTCCTTATCATATTGTAATTGATGAATCCTGTAGATTGGTGCAGTGTGGAAATGAATTATTGTAAGTTTTTGAAAAATATGTATGGAATTTCTGATCTACAGTAAAACCAAATATTTCCCTGATTAACCCAAAAAATCGTGTTCAGCAATCATTGTCCAACTGATCTTCTAAAACCTGGAACCCCTCTTCATCGAATTATCGAAATCAATCGACCTCAAATTCCTCTCGATTTCGATAATATCTGCAATTTTATCAATGCTGTTTTTGTTGTCCAAATCAAAACTCCACCACAACGCAAGAAATATCAAGAAATTGAAGAAGAAGGAACTGAAAGAGCTGAAACACCGTTAGTGAATATTTGATGAATTACTGTATTAAAACATTTTTTTTCGTTTCAGTGAAAATAACGATCTTCAACAAGGATGCCATTTAAAATTGAAAGGACAAATGATGTTATTGGGAACTAAGAAACATATTATTTATATGTGTTCACCTTATGTAACTTCAATTAATGAATTAATGCAATTTGGAATGAGATTAACTGCAATGCCTTTACACGATGCTACAAGAGATCTTATTTTATTGAATCAACAAAGATTATCAGATGTTGAAGTCAAGTAAGTTCTAACAATCAATTTGAAAATAACCATTGTTTTATTTCAGTTTGCAACTTGAAGCTAACAACGAGCAACTTGAATCAATGACCAAAGATTTGGAAATCGAAAATAAGAAGACTGATTCAATTTTAAAAGATATGCTTCCTCGTTCAATTGCACTTCAATTACTATCTGGTGAACATATCGAACCGTGTGAATATGAAGCAACTGTTATGTTTTGTGATATTCCAGCTTTTCAAAGTATAATTCCAGCTTCTCCACCAAAAGATATTGTTCGATTATTGAATGAGATATTTCATAAATTAGATCGAATTGTTGTTCTTCGAAAAGTGTATAAAGTCGAAACAGTTGCTGATAGTTATATGACTGTCAGTGGAATTCCTGATTACACTCCTGAACATGCTGAAAATATGTGTCACGTTGCATTGGGAATGATGTGGGAAGCGAGATCAGTTGAAGATCCAGTTAATCATACACCATTTCTTCTTCGAATCGGTTTACATTCTGGAACTATTATTGCTGGAGTTGTTGGTACAAAAATGCCAAGATATTGTTTATTCGGAGAAACTGTGACAATGGCAAGTCAGATGGAATCATTGGGAATTCCTGGAAAAATTCAATGTTCAAAATGGGTTGGTTCAAAATGAAAATGAAATTTTAGATTTTTCACAAAACTTTCAGACATTCCAAAAAGCTACAGTAACCGGAAGATTTGAGTTTTGCCCACGTGGCCGAATTTGTGTTAGAGGAAGAGGTGAAGTTGAGGTGTATTTCTTGACAAGAAGTTTGAAGAAAAGTATTTGGGAGATCACCGATCATGAAAGAGATATAAATGTGAATAGTATCGAAGGTTATGAAGAACTTGAAACAGCAATCGAAAATGCTGTTTCAAAGACAAATGAGAATGAGAAAACGCGTCCAGATCAACGAGCATCGGCGGCTTGCACAATTAGTTAGAGGTTCGATTTCTTCTGTCTTATCAGTTCACCCTCTTTTTTTTTGCTTATCAGTAGTCCCATATTTTTTCATTTGTAACTTTTTCTTCGTTTTTTTTATTCTTTTCTCGTCGAAAAAAAAAATGAAGCTTACTATTTTATTACTTTTATTATTTGTTGGAATAAATCAAGCAACATGGTTGAATATTCCAAAATTAGCTGTTCGAGTTAGTAAATCATTTGTTGCGATGGAAAAATTAGAGACACCTGAAGAATTGAGAGTTTCGGCTGAAGAAGAAGAAATGGAGATTGAGGTAAATCAAGAGGTCAATGAGGAACATAAAGTGTCGAATGAAAAATTGAACTTGAAAAAACCATATACTTCAATGTTGAAAAAAGATTTTGATAATCGAAAATACGAAATCGTCTACATCGAAGATCCAGAAAATGTTGCGATTGAGATTGCCGATTCAAGAAATCAACGAAAAATTGATCTGGAACCAGTCAAATATGCAAAACTAGAAACTGGATATTTCCAATCATCTGAATCTGCTGAATCCTCCGAGGAAAACGATACATCATCATCTGAAGAAGAAGAAGAATTGGAAGAATCATTGCCATATCCAAGTAAATGTGGATGTGTCAAAAAATCCGGAAGAGTTTTCGAATCAAAAACCTCTCCAAGAGAATGGGAATCAGCCAATTTCCAAGCCAATGATTTGCCAGCCGCGTGGGACTGGAGAAATGTGAGCGGAAAGAATTACTGTAGTCCGACAAGAAATCAACATATTCCGGTCTACTGTGGATCGTGTTGGGTTTTCGGAACAACTGGTGAGTTGGCCCTAGAGAAATTGAAACCAAAAATAAGAATATTTTTCAGGAGCTCTCAATGATCGTTTCAATATTGCCCGACAAGGTCGCTGGCCAATGACTCAATTGTCACCACAAGAAATCATTGATTGCAACGGACGTGGAAATTGTCAAGGAGGAGAAGTTGGAGATGTTTTAGAGCACGCAAAACTTCAAGGACTTGTTGAAGAAGGATGTAATGTATACAGAGCCACAAATGGAGGTAACTTTAGAATTTCATTTTAAAATTAAAAAAAAAACCATTTCAGAATGTAACCCATATCATCGTTGTGGATCATGTTGGCCAAATGAGTGTTTCTCACTTACAAATTATACTCGTTATTATGTCAAAGATTATGGAACTGTGAAAGGACGTGAAAATATTATGGCTGAAATCAAGAAGGGTGGACCATTGGCATGTGGAATTGGAGCAACAAAGAAATTCGAATATGAATATGTGAAAGGAGTTTATTCAGAGAAGAGTGATTTACAATCAAATCATATTATTTCATTGACTGGTTGGGGAGTTGATGAAAATGGAGTCGAATATTGGATTGCTAGAAACAGTTGGGGAGAAGCTTGGGTATATTTTCAAAATTATTTTCACCTAAAAAAATCTATATGGTTTTAGGGAGAGCTCGGCTGGTTCCGCGTTGTCACTTCAAAATTCCAAAACGGCACTGGAGATCAATACAACATGGGAATTGAGCGCGAATGTTATTTTGCCGATGTCGATGTGTCAAACTTGAACTAACTCACAGTTCCCCCTAAATAATGAAGTTTTGTCTCTGATTTTTTTCTAACCAACACCCGACCGGTTCTGGTTTTTTTTTTGAAAATGGGCGAAAATGATGTAACATTTTTGGGGTTAATTGTCAGAGGATTACTTTTGTTTCGAAACATGGTTTGTGAGAGAAGAGTTGGAACCTGAACATGCTGGTGAAGTTCAAACATCTTGAAAATCAGTGCTCATAATAAGGGGTTTCAAAAAAACTTGTGAAATCCGTAAGATTTCAAATGCTCCAAACTCATTTTGATTAAAAAATTTAATTTTAAAAGTCTTTTTTATTACGTGTTTCGCGTGACCGACTGGCATTTCAGTTTTTCAATTATGCTTTTTTCATTTTTCAAAAAATTCGAATTAAGAAGGCAGGATTATCAATATTTTGTTCACCAATCATAATTGAGGTTAGTCACTATTTTTTTGGGATAATCAAACTCTTCTTCTGAATCCTAACTCTCTACCCCCAACCTCTCACACCAAGAATATAGAGACAAAAATAAAACCTGGACAATATTAGGTCCGGTTTTGTGAAAACCTGAAATGCCATTCAATTCAATTCAATTTTTTCTGTGTTGTTTTCATTTTGAAAAAGTTGTTTGACCTCTTTTGCCACATTTTTAAACACCCAATTGACAAAAAAAATTGAATATGTTAAGCGGTTTATGAAAAATTGCAGCCAAAAAATAACACTAACATTCTGAGCGCACTAACTATCTTTTGAACTCCGTAACCTTTGTTTGTTTTCCAAAAAAAAAATTTTGTTTTATTTATTTTTTGAATAAGAACAAATATTGTATATAAAAAAATCCCCCAGATTTCGATAAATTGTCGATGAAAAAAGTAAGAGTTTATCATTTTTGTTGTTAAAAACCCAAACCGGTTCAAATACATACGGTAGTAGGTAGAAGAAGGTATTCTTTTCTTTGGTCACGCTGAGACGTGTGATTACAGTTTTGTCTTTATTTTGAGTGTTGCCTAACTTGTTTTTCTGTGAAGGACAGACACGGACAACGGAAAATTAAAATTAAAAGAATGATAAATATTATATGAACCTAACAAGTATCTATACTACGTTGTAATTATATGAAGTTATGATCAAAAAGTTTGTCACTAGGAAACGGGAAAAATCATCAAATGTCTAGCCAATGACAATGACACGTTTTGCACTTTTGAAATTTTCATAATCATTGTCTGGGTTTGGTTTTCACGATTAGAAGTTTATATATTTCTTCTTGATAAGATCTACCAGAATTCGTGAGATTCTTCGACTTTTTGACCTTGTTAGATTGAGATTCAGATATTTCAAACTTCGGGTTCTTGAAAGCTGTGCAGAATTTCTCTGATCCAAGACTATTTTTAATTTTAAAAAGTTAGAAAACATCACAATGCTCTCTGAAAATTTATGACGCAATAAAACTTTTTTTTAAACCACCTGCATTTTCAAAGAGAGTATATTTTTGAGTTTTGTTTTTTTGAGATATTCGAGATAACTTCACTTTTCTTCTTGAAACAAATATCACGAGCAAAGATTTAAAAAAATTAAGAATCTTCTAGTAAATTCTAAATTTGTGCGATCACATTAACGTGGGAATGTCTGAGTAAAATTTCTGCCACGTGATATTTTCTGTCGTCTCCCCTAGCATTTTTAAAATTTTCTGATCATTTTTCGTAGTGCTCTTCTTGAAATATGTTTTAAATCTTCATTGCTTAAATTACCACATCTAAAAATTCATAAAAATCACCTGATTCAACAATAAACACTTTCTTTACTTTGCAATTCTTTTTTTGATTTTCGATGTCAAACCAGAATTTTCTGGTAACCTTTTCATCAACTTCTTCCAGAGAGACACCCTGAAAAATTCCAGTTTTCTCTCTCGAAACATTTTTAAATCCCCTATCATCTCCCATTTTCTCTTCTTCTTCTTCTCTTTTTTTGTCTCGATAAGGTCAATTGTTTCGGTCGGCAAAAATTCGAATTTTTTGAGTAGAGATTGTGTAATCGGGGTGAACACAAAAACCAGTTTACCTTTTACTATTAGATACTTCTCCTTCTTCTTCTTCTTCATATTCTGTTTCTGCTTCTTTCGCCCGATTTTTTCTTATTTTGGTGTTTTTTTTCCGTGTCTCTGACCTCGTATAGTCGTCTAAATCTGATGATTCTCCAATTTTTTTTGCCAAACTGAACCAGTCAGGGTTTTTACACTGATGTGAGAAAAAAGTTTTTTAGAACAAAAAATGTCATTGACGGAAAGAGGTAGAGATGTGGTCGACCTTGATCAGAACTGGATTTCGCGGTTTTTGTCTTTTAGAGTAGATTGGTGCAAGGTGTACTATTTTTAGAGTGCAATAATGATTAACAAGATGACTGCGTACAAATTTCTGATTTTTGAAAGTTCGATCAATGGGTGCAAAAAAGGATTGAGATCTGATTATCTTCAGAAATTTGTTTTTCATAATCTTAAAATTCTCTGCAAGCCTTGAACTATAATTTCAAGAATTTGAGTATCTGAAAACTTTTTCACTTCTGACTTTTCATCAGAATTCCAAAGAATTCAATTTTTCGTTCCAAGAACTTTCAAGCGCCAGAATGTCTCGCTTAAAATTTCTGCCAATTTTTTTTATCCTATGAACTTTTACTCCAGTTTTCTATTCCACGTGGATCAACAACTATTTTCCCAAATAGTTCTGTCTCTAGGTCATTTTCTTGCAGAAAAAAAAAACACTAATTAAATTTCTCAGTTCTGCAAAGTTCCTTTCTCCAAAAATGTCATGTTCAAAATGAAATTTCGAAGATTACACAAAACCACTTAAAACCATAATACATCCATACATCAAATACAATAATAATCACCATGGGTGATTTTGGGTGGTAAATGTAATACAGAAACAGGTCTTTCTTTCTCACCTGTCTCTTTTTGTCTTTTACACTGTCTCATCAATTGGGATAGTGCCAAAAAAAAGAAAGAAGAAGAAAAAGATGAGGACAACTACACAACTCGTTTCAACGACTAGTACTTGCCTTTGGACCGGACTTTTTGAATGGCAAAACGTAGTGAAAGGATAATATCCAGATATGAAAAGAGAAAGAGAAGAAGCTGAAGCAGAAGCTGGCTTTTGGCGTTTTTTTTTGAAAATGCGCGCGCGGAAAGAAGGAGGAAGAATTATTATGATGATGTTTTACTCATTTTCTCACTTTTATCTGTTCTGTTCTATATATATATATTTCTCCACTATTTTCTTTATTTTTAGATTGATCAGAGTTCTAGATTCCCTTTCTAATTAAAATTGAAAAATGTTTCAAAAATGCTCTTTTCTTATCTTATCGGCTCTTTGAACACGTGATCAACAAATAAATAAAGTTTTTCTGTCTCTCACATATTTTGAACTGAGAATAAGAATACAATTCATGTTAGAAATTGAACACGTTTTGTTTCAGCATGAATATGTATAAAATCTGGTCTTTATCAAACCTCTCCGAAACTTTCTCTCATCATCTTTCGGATTATTATTCTAATGCTTCAACCGCAATTATTTATCTATTACACACTTTTTCCGCAATGCGGTTACGTAATTCTACAGTATCTCATCTAGGGTTACCCTATCCAAATTCTATCTCATTTTATTTATTCAAATTGAATTTCAAAATGAACATGTGAAATGAATGAAGAAAGGTCAGATTAATCTCTTCTCTGTTTGGCGATGAATTTCAAAAAACCGGTTCATAGAATTTATTTTGAGAGAGATAGAAGAGGGTTACGTAATTAGTATTCCATTCCAAACGGTGTCAGGTACTTGGTTTTTTTCACATGGAGGCCAGCGAGAAAAAAAATTGCATGGAAAAGACTACAAATATTCTTTCGCATACGACTACATTTTTTCCAGCGAGCTAAACGAATACATTTTTATCGTGCACGCTTTTTTCATAAATTGAGCCACTTTTTTTGTAGCTGGAAAAGTACTTCGTATAGCGGGATAATTGTGAGAAAAAATGAACATTATTCTGAGAATTTCTGAAATTTTTTACAAAAAAAATTGGCAGCTCCTAAACAATTTAGTTCTCTAGTAGTGGATGATTTGGACCTAGGTTCTAAAAGCACTGAACCTTGACAATCGAACTCTAGAGGCGCGACTACATGACAACTAGAAGTTCTAATCTTGGTTATTTGCCATAGAAGCTCTCAAGATTAGGCTACTTGTCGAGTGAGACTGAATAAAGTTTCGAAATTATTTTTCACTATTTTTTGAAATGAATCTCACCACTTCGAACACTGGTCCCATTTAAAAATTTAAGGATGTGGTCAAAAAATGTCAATTATTTTTTCTGATAAGAGGTTTATGATGTGGCAAAATCAATAGTTTGGAGTTTTGAAAAAGTTTCTAGTTGATATTTTCCATTTTCACCAAACCTATTATCGTCTCCTCAAATTGGTTCGGAAAGCAGAAGCTTCATCCTCCCAAACTTCTTTCTGAAAAAAAAGTCTGTAATCCAAGCTCCGCCCATTTCTTCAGAGCAGCCCACTATTTTTCTCACATTATTATAAAATACAAGTTACATCGGCTCGGCCAGTCGCCTCGGCTCTAAAAATACACACAATAAAAAAACATAACCAGTTTTTTGCTGTGTTAACCTATGCCATCTAAAAATATGCATTTTCGCAGGCAATTTTTAGCAAGCAAACACCCCTTCATTCCCAGTAAACATATAATAGTGTCTATTTGTGCTCCTCTTACCAGTTTTTCTCTTGGATGTGTTTGTCAACCGCCTCCGACCCTTCTTTTTCTTCGAAATTTCTCTCCGAGCCATTTGGCCTTCTGCACCTGAAACCACATTGAGTTAGCCTTGACAGTCAGTCTAGCCTTGATTTTTTTTGGTGGGGAAAAATTTTGAACTTTTTTTGTTAGATAGATATAGAAAAGTTCGAAGGTCTTTTGTATACATTTGATTATTTATTGACATAATAATCGAAATCTTCTCCTTTTTGCTTTTTGGTTTTGTTGACCTCCGACGTGAGCTGATTGACTTCCTTCTTCGCTTTTTCAAAATATTTTGTTTGTCACTTTGGTTATTACGGTGTTTTGAAACAACAACATTTTAACGGTAAGGAATTATTTGAACTTTTTCTCTGGAATTTTTTTCAAAAAAAAACTAATTTCCCAATTTTGAAATCGGAAAAACTGAAGCTTCTTCAAACCTTTTAAAATATTCCCAAAACGAATCATAAAAATGTTTTTTTAAGGGGTTTAAGCTCAAAGAGGTGAACCAGGATAAATTTTTGAGCACTAAAAAATTACGAGAAGAAAATCCGAATAAATTACCACCTTAAAAATGATTCCTGAACTTCTTTGACTAACGTGTTCATGGAATTTCAGAATTCTGAAATACTGAAAATAAGCCACATTATCTAGATCTGGTGCCATTCAATCGGGCTCAGCTTCAAAATTTTCCTTTGGTCCATTTTTTACAAGATCAGTTTGTTTACTTCAACAGGATTTTTTCCGGTCATGTCACCCTAAATTAGTCATAATTTTTCGGGAAACGAGAGAATAAAAAACATCACATGGTTGGTGGAAGAAGATTCTTTCGCGCATTCTTCCGATTCGATTCTCCTTTCCTTTTTTTTTCTTCCGAACCGAACAAATCCCGATCTCGACAATCCATCGGACCTCAAGGTCATTTGTGCGTTTTCCTCTAAACCCGTTTTCCGCTAGGGCGGGCGGATGACCTCGCGCACTATTTCTCTTTCTCTCATTCCTCTCGCAAAAAGACCTTGAAAGAGCTACATTACTATTACTATGTACCTCGTTTTTTTATTATTTGAGCGAAGAGCGGTTATGAATTTTTTCGTGTCCTGTTGTCAATAAAAATAATAATATTTGAAAATCGTACGATTTGAAAGGCCGTCCTTTTTTTCGATAGATAAGAGCACATCGATCGTTTGGTCAATTTTTCGTTGAGCCTGTCATTTTCACTTTTTTTGCTGATGGACGGCCATTATTTTTTGGTGTAAAAATCATTTTCTTCTTTTTGCAAACATTGTTTTGCTTTCTTGAACCTTGAAAAATTTTAAAAGAATTCGAATCCGTTTTATTTACTTTGCACATTGTACTTTGAATTTCTATTGGTTTTATCTTTTGGTATTTTTTCCTTTCTTCAAAAAAAAAATTATAAATTGCCAAAGATGAATCATCAAAAAAATGTATAAAAGGCTCAAAATATGTCTACAGCACTTTAAAAAAGTCTAATGGAAGTGAGGACTTGAAATGATCCTGTATGAATAGGGAAACCCTTCCCATTTAACTTTAATGCACTGACTTTAGGTGTTATTATTCCAAAAAAATAGTATTCTGGAAAAAAAATTCCGCACCACTGTGTTCCCACGTGAAAACCAAATTTTTGGTCCCCACCCCACCCCAAGGGGGCATGTTCTATGACTCACCCAAAAATTGATAACCTTTGTGCTCCCAACGTATTAAGCATCGAGATAATTCCGCAAAAAAGTGTCAACGAAGCTTTTGCTCGCCTTATCGAGACGTTTCATGATACTCTTCTTATCAAAAAAAAAATCGGTAAATAATAATCCGAAAACTTTGGACCTTTTCTTTTCTTTTTTTTTTATTCTTTCTTTTTCCCTCTCATTCACATTCTCTTTTTTATAATCGTCATCTAACAATTTTCTCCTTATCATATTTTATTTGTTCCATGCTCATGTCAGAACCCCTCACAAATATTCTTATTCCATACGTTTTTTTGCCTTCTTCTTCTTCTTCTTCTTCTCATTTGTATTCAAGTATATGTAGATTGTATGTAAATTCAATGCACTCTCACCCCGAATTCCATCCATCCACTCTTTTGCACCAAAAAAAAAACATAAATTCGTCTCTTCCTCATTTGCCCGCTGCTCAAATTACCAATTTCTTTTTTCGTTTCATTTCTATTCATTTTTGCATACTGTAAGACTCTCTTCTTCTTCTTCTTTTTCTGATGATAATCATATGAATATTCCGTATATGTAAATTTTGTTTCGCACGCTTCTTTGTGCATTTTACCTAAAAGAAAAAAACCAACACACATTCCTTTTTTGTTGTCATCATAATAATGCAGCATCATAATTCGATTTTCGTTATTTTGCAGAAATGCTTACGGCGACAGCGACGTCGCAAAATTCGGCCGCGCAAAACGGAAAATCGTCGGTGACATCAAACGGAAATTCTGGAAATTTTCAAAGACAACAATGTTTTTTGTGCGATTATCCTCGATGGCCTTGGGCAATGTGCAATGATTATGTTGAACCAGTATGTAGAGGATGTGTAAATTATGAAGGTGATCGGTGAGTGAAAAAAAGAGGGTAGAAAACAAGAGAAACATCAGACGGCGCCAAGAGTTCCCCCAAACAAAAAGTGCACAAAACATCATTGTTTGTCACGTGTTGATAACAATAACATAATAATCATAATAAAAATAATAACAAAATTATGGAGCATACTGTACCTGAAAATCACATTACAAAATTTAAAATTCATTTCAATTCAGGAAAATATTTTTCATTATTTTGTTTTCAAAAAAAAAAATTTCAGAATTGAAACAGCTTTGGAAAATGCTCGCCAAATGAAGAGGATACACGGATTCCCGGTAGCTGACCCAAGTCACACAAAAATTGCAAAAGATATTGGACGAATCAGCCCGCCACGTCCAACCCCAACTCAACAATTTGCACCTTTAGCTGGATTGAATTTTGAAGCTCTTGCTCAACAAAGATTACTTCAATTAGCAACATCAAATCCTCGAACTATGGATGATTTATTACAACAACATATGCGATCATTGTCGCAAGTTGCGCAACAGCAACAACTTCAACAGCAGCAACAACAACAATTGTCAACTTTCCATTTGGCCGCTGGATTGGGTGGACTTTTGCCAACCAATTTTCAAACAACACTTCCACAAGTTACACCACAAATCAATTTAAGGAAGCGAGAACATCAAAATGAGGAGGATTTGAAGCCTGAAATTTATGGAAAAGTTCAACGTGGTAAGTCTACAAAATATATCTCGATCTCCTCTTTCTAACCAAAAAAGTATCTAGAAGAACCTGTATTTTGCGCAATTCAATTCTCTCTTCATTTTCCTTCCGCGAGCGCGCGCGCGATAAAAATGACCTCGAGAAAAATATACAGAAAGAGAGTAAAAGAGAGGGTCACAGAAGGCAAACCGGTTTTTTTTGGTATTGCGTGCCAGGCGCGCCTTATGGCCCCAATGACACTCTTTTGGTGTTCCTCTTTGGGCCGCCAGAAAGTCCTTGGCAAACTTTCAACCAAAAAAACCAAGATTTTTTGTTGAGACTTCGCTCAAAATGAACTTGAGGTTAAAAACGGTTTGTGTGTATTTGCACCTGGCAAATATTGACTTACTCGAAGTAAACTTTTTTTTAGTCAAGCCTGATGAAAAAATCGAATTTCACAAATTGACACAAAATACATAGGGATAGTATTTTCAGGAGATGCACAAACGACTTCAGTTTCACCAACTTCTACACATTCACCATCAATGGAAAGTCGACGAAGAGCAATGGTTGCAGCCGCTGCCGCTGCTGCTGCACAACAACAACAACATCAAACACAAGATCGTGTTTTGAGATGCACATTATGTGATGAGCGATTAGAAGATACACATTTTGTGCAATGTCCAAGTGTGCCATCACACAAATTCTGCTTCCCATGCTCACGAAAGTCTATCAAGGTTCGTCTGAATTTTTTAAAGAGGGTTGATTTTCAAGATTTTTGAATTTTTCCGCTCAAGAGACAATTATTCACATCACTTTTTCAGTGTTTTTATAAAAACCGTTCTTCAATTTTTCAATTTCAGGATCAATGCAAATCAACAGATCTCTATTGCCCATCTGACAAAAAATGTCCGCTAGTCGGAGCTGCGATGCCATGGGCATTTATGCAAGGCGAAATTGCACAAATTCTTGGAGATGAATATGAGGACTTCAAAAAAGCTCGTGAAGCTCACGGACTTGCTCCACCAACCGGAGCAAATGCAGCCACTGCTGCTGCAGCCGCTGCCGCTGCAGCTGCTGCAGCTCAACAACAATCATCGCCAGCTTCAACCACAACATCAAACACATCCTCTTCTTCGGTTGCGACGACACCAAATGCTGTCTAGGCCTTGTCTCCTCGTTTTTTTTCCTTTTATTTTTTGTGACTTCAGGATCGATTTCTTTTCATCTTTTACAAATGTACATCACACCCCGAGATCTCCTTTTTTTCGATTTTTGAAAATTTTTAATCCGGTCGGATAATAACTGTAGGTAGTAGGTTTTTTTTCCATAGTCAAATTTTCTTCTTTCTATTCTTTTTTCTATTTTTGTCCATCCAAATTTTGATTTCCTTTCAACGGTTCCTTTATTGCACTAAAAGCAAAAAATATATAAATAAAAAGTGTGAAATCTGATTATTGTATTTACTTTGAGAAATAATACCAATCTGCGTGGATTTGTATTTTCAGCTACAAAAAATAATAATTTATAGCTACACCGAATTCTCGTCAATAAAAAGGACACTATTTTATGCTACTGAAATAAACATTGAGGGAATTGATTGAGTGGAATGTTTTGTTCGAGATGATTTGATAAACATTGGATGAATTTCTTGATGAAAATATAGCATAACAGCTCCATCAAGAACGTGAATAAGCAAATAGGAAACTGATAGAAATATAAATTCCCACCATAAGACACTATAAAATTTATAAACTATTGTTGCATTTATCATATCAGCAAGATGTAAACAATCTTGAAGAGAGCTCTGGAATGAAGAAGGTATAAGACGGGGAAGTTTAGACTGATTTTTAAAGAACTTCAATTAAAACATCCAAATATTTTCAGAAGAAAACTGGAACAGTTTTCAAACATTATCTGTGGCTTTTTAATTTTTTCGAAAAATCAAAAAACATTTTTTGTGGTTCAGTCAAATCAAATTCCATGAACACATTTTTGAATTCCCTATAACTCCACATACTTGCGTAAACATTCTAATACTTCTTTTCCTTCTACTCGAATTATCAGTTGTACTCATTCCGCCAACTTTCTCGAAAATTAGTTTACATAGTGTTATGAAATTAAAGCTATTTGAGGCAAAAGCTAGAAAATATATAGACCAGGAAAATACATCAACAACAGTTCGACTGCATCCATTAGTTTCAGAATTCCAGGAATAAATAGCGGGATCGAATATGAAACCGCAAGCATCTACAAAAATTAGTTTCGACCCTCTGTTTTTCGATTTAAAATTTTTGGAAATTACTTGGTAAAAATCCGGAAAATGTATACATCAACGATGCAAAAATCGCAATAATGATTGCGATATTTGCCAAATTAATCCGACTTGTTTTCATACTTCTCATTGGAAAATATAATGCATAAAATCGATTAAAAGCCATGTATAATTGAAGAATTGGTCCTAATATATAAGCACCAACACCAGAAAATTGACCAACTATAATGTTAATTAGTAATGGGATATCTTCATAGTCTAAATTTGCAATTGAAAGTGGAACAGCCCAAAAAAGAAAAGCAGCACAAACAATCATATTTGGAATTGCTTTGATTATACAAAATTTTTTGAAAGCGCTGAGAGGTCGAGGTTGTTTTAAAAATTTACAAAAAATATACAAATTCAAAGCAAAACCAATTGAACTGAGCTGAAAGAGAACTATTTTTTCAAAAATTGAAGAGGGATCATTTACTAACCAAAAACAAGATTGCGATAGCTAAAATAGAAAACCAGCCAGTTATAGTCATAATCGGAAAGAATGAGAATGTGTTATTGGAATATGGCAAAAAACCCTGAGGAAAACCTATTATTTTTGGGCATTATTAAGTTACGCAAGAAAATTTGATGGTTTGATTTTTTGTTCGTGGCTCGGGGGTGCATGCCGAAAATTGTACTTTGAAATTAATATAAGTGTTATGGCGCAAAAAAACGTTGAGTCAGAGTTCGGAAAAAAATTTCTGGGCTTTGAACAGGCTGAATGGCAGATCAAAATAACAAGTAAAACCTAAAATTATTTGAGAGAAAAACAAACTGAACATTGATTTTCCATAGAAACTATTGTGATCCAACTTCCTTTTTTTATTGGATGAAAAAATCAGAGCCTAAGAAATTCGAATCAAAGCAAACTTTTGAACTTCTTGGAGAAAATACACTAACAACAAAGTTTTTTTTCGATTTAGCGTGGAACCAAAATAGAAATTCCCTTTTTCTTGTCAATTCTTCAAGTCAGAATTTTTTAGTTCCGCAAACTCAATGAAACAAATTAAAAATATATCCACGAGACACATAAAATTATATAATAAAATCAGGCGCTTACTCAATAATAACAGCCCCCAATTGTTTTGCAAAATAAATAATAATAATTTATTTTTAACAACACAAATGAATTGCCTAACCACTTGGTAATGTTGAAACTCTTGAACGTGACATAATAATGATTGTAGAAGTTTTCTTTTGGTTTTTACACAGCCAAGTTGGATGGATTTCGGAGTGGAAAAAGAACATGACAAATCTGAATTCGAATGAATATTTTTTGAAATTAATTAATTAAATACAAACCCATCCATCGCATGAATAAATAAAAATGAAACTGATAGAAAAATAAATTGAAACCAAACTGCATCATTCAAAGTATAAGTGAATGTTGCATTCACAATATCAAACGCGTGTAAACTATCTTGAATTACACTTTGAATATACATCAGTGTACGTTTTCTTCGACGTGATTTGCCTTCTGCAGAACTCACTCCAGTCACCTGCAAAAATTCAGAAAATGAATTTTTTCAGTTGAATTTATTTCTTTTCATTTGGAATTTTCATTCGTATATTATTTTTTCATATTTGGAGATTATTCTAACTTACTACCTGATTGAAGACAAGCTTCAAAAATGTTGCAAAATTGAAACTATTTGAAGTTATGGACAACCCGAGAACTGAGAAGAATATAAAATCAGCCAGCCATTCTGCACATTCATATGCTTCTGGCCTCCAAGCTAGAATCTCTGTATCAAAAACGAATCCACATTCATCTGAAAAAACTTTAAAATCCCAAAATTAATCCAAATCCAATATATTCAGAACTTACTTGGTAGACCAATAACCGTATAAATAATTGCAATTATAATACCAAAAGAAATTGCGATATTAGTTATTGGAATTGTTGACATTTTCATACTTTTCATTGGAAAATACAGCACATAAAATCGATTTATTGAGAGGAAAACTTGAAGAATTGGCCCGAAAATATAAGCACCCCATCCTGCAATTTGACCAAGTGTTGCATTCAAATCACGCGGGATTTTTGTGTACTCCGGAGTCCTGAAGTGATAAATAAATGAATTTCAAAAATGAATTTAGAACTCACAGTATACAAAGTGGCGTTGACCAAAAAAGAAAAACTGTGCAAACAATCATATTTGGTATAGTTTTAGAAACACATAGTTTTTGAAACCCACTGAATTGCCCTGATTTCCTCAGAAGTTTATAGAAAACATAGAAATTTATAATAACACCTGGCAAACTTATCTGCAATTCAAATAATTATTACTAGAATCCTCCTTTGACTTACCAAAAATAAAATAATTCCAGCAACAACTCTAAAATTAAGCATATAAATGGAATGAAAATAAAAATGCAACTAAAACTTGAGTTGAATAAAACCGCGCGACAAAGTTAAGTTATAACCTAATTGTCGTTGATTTTTGATTATTTTTGGAAAAAACTGAAATTAGTTTTTTGTCTCTTTTTTTTCACTGTGAGAAACGAATATTGTGTAGTTAGTTCAATTATTTTGCAAAAATCAAAAGATCCTGGAAAAACAGAAAAATATCTACCCAATTCTGACACATAACTTTTTATGTTAGCTATTTTTGAATAGAACTTAATGAGACTCCAAGAACACCTCAGATCACTGCAAGAAATCATTGAAACAAAAATGTACTTTACTCCTCTATCAATGAAAAATCGGGATTATGCAAATTTTTTGGCAACAAACATTTTTCGCTATTCCATTACATTTTATTATCATCAAAAATGGCATCGACAGCAACTTTGAGTGCTGAAAATGATGATTTACTCGAATCGCAAGAAGCCCCGAAAAATGAGAAAACGCTTGATAATTTTATGCGGCTTGGCAGATATTGTTGGCTGATTTTATTATTTTCCGAATTTATGTTATTGTCTGGATCAGGAAACACTTTATATATGATGTATGCTGGTAAGAGACTGTTTTTGGGGACTCCAATAGATTTTAAAATGTTCTAGGCGCTGCACCTAAACGAGTTGAATGTGGTAACATTTATGATGTTTGCAAAGAATCGGATGATTTTCGATCTGTCCTTGGAAATTGTACAGGTCCAGGTTCAGGAATAAGAGCACATTATGATTTTCGATCAATAAATGTTGATTTTGAACATTATTGCAAAGAAGGTGATTGGGTGAAAACATCAATTTCAATTCAAATGTTTGGAGTTTTAATCGGATCAGTTCTATCTGGAACTGTTGCTGATAGATACGGTAGATTGAAAGTGTTATCAGTTTGTTTTTTCATGGTTTCTGGATTGAGTCTTGTTTGCACACTTGCAAAAGATCTTCTAACTTTTACCATTCTTCGAACTATTTTATCAGTTTTCAAAGGTGGATTACTGAGTACTTATGGTGTTTATAAGATGGAACATGTTCCAAGACAACATCGATTTTGGATTGCAACTATGATTAGTTGGGCACCAAATTATATGATGCTTAGTGTTGTTGCTTATTTCTGTCATGACTGGAAAACATATCAATATGCCATTTTTGCATTATCAATTCCAGGAGCAATTGTATTTTTGTAAGTTCTCTCAAAATGAAATTTAAAGAAAACGTTTTTTAAAGATTTGTACAAGAATCACCTCGCTGGCTCATTCAAGCTGGTCGACTTGATGATGCTCGCCGAGTTCTACAGAAAATTCTAGCAATTGATGGAGGAGCAAATGAGCATTCTTTGGGAAATATTGAAGAGCTTATTGAAAATGAAAGAGTGAAACAAGAGGAAAGGATGAGTAAGAGGAAAAATTATGATATGAGACATCTTTTCTGGAATCGAAACATGACTGGAGTCACATTGATTTTATGGATTGGAATGTGAGTTGACTACAATTTTCTCTTTGTCCAAAACTAAATCCCCTGATTTTCTTCAGGTTCTCAACATCATTTACTAATTATGGATTCGTTTTTAATATCGAAAAACTTTCGGGATCAATTTATGTGAATGCTTTGATGATGGGATCTCTTCGATGGACTTTGAATATTTTATTCGGATTAGCTGATATAAAATTCCCCCGATTGGGTCGAAAACAAATCCATCTAATCTCGAAATTGACAATTGCTCTTTGTGTATTCATCATTTTCCTAACTTATTTCTTTGAAATCGATGAGAAATATGCATTCATAATTCGTTTTTCAACATTACTTGCATCCGCGACAGCCTCACAAGTTTTTATCACAAAAACTATGGTTCTAATGGAATATTATCCAACTGTTATTCGAAATTCAGCAGTGTCATTCAAAGCTACAGCGAGCAGATTTGGAACTATTCTTGGTCCACAGTTATTTATTTTGGTATGAATTCCATCCATTTTTAACTCTATTTCTAAAAAGTTATGTTATTGCAGTGTCCATACAAAAGTGTACCATATGCCATTTTGACTGGGATGTGTATTTTTGATGCAATTGCTTTTCAAATTCAACTACCGGAAACCAAAGGTCGACAACTTCCCGAAACTCTTCCAGACAAGAAACACAAAAATTTACCACCACTTATTGATGAGAATGTTTTAGCCGCTAACAAGAAATAAACAAGAATGAAATGACAGGCTTCCGTCGGTCTTCATTCTTCATTCTGATTATATATCTTGTAATTAACATTGTTTGAGTATAATTATCACAAAAAACTAGAGATTCTATACATTATTTCAAAAAATTGGGTGATGACCTCATCCAGTGCAAGATTCAAATCGATTTGTATTTTACACCGTTTGAGAAAAAAATCAAGTCACAAAAAATCACATAACAAAAACAAACTTCAAAAAAATGATTTAAAAAAATAAAAATATAAAACATAATTCCGGCTTTACTATCATCAAGCGACTTTTTCATGAAATAACTTTCTTTCATTTTTAGATCATTTTTTCACCAAGATACTTACCCATATCCACAAAAACCCAATATATCCCCCTTCTCACAAATCAGTTTAAAATTTTCGAACTCTACAGAACTCCCTCCGACCGTACTTGAACTAGTCGCTCCGAGAGCCCCTCAGTTAACTCCCTCCCAGGCAAAATTTTCGAAAAGTTAACCACCCTAACCCAATTTTTTACTGATTTTTGACCCCTAAAAGCATAAAATACCTCAAAATATTCAAAAGTTAACCCCTCTACCTTCAAAAATTCACCTAAAGTTAACCCCTCCCTTTAACCCCCCTCCCTCCATCATGTATGCCTCCGACTAAACCTTCATTACTCAATCGAACCCAAAGAAAGAACTAACCTTTGAAATTTCGTCCGTTCCTCGATCATCCCATCGCTCAAATTTGATTTATTGCTTCATTTTTTCCAACAAACATCATCTCGCATATTTTCAACCACGACTAATCTGAAAAATATTTTAAATTTAATTAAACTTTTGGTTGTTTTTTTATTGATCCAAAACGCGCTTTCAAAATATGGGCGTCCACACAAGAGAGAAGAGACAAAATAGTGAAATAAATACATTTATTTATAAAATAAAAATTATAACATATTTACAAAATCAATGAATCTGGAGATGATTCTGGAGCAGCAGAAGATGATACGATTTCTGGTTGAATTGAAGAAGAAGGTGATTGAGTTGATGGCGAATCAGAAGATGGTTGAATAGAAGAAGGAGAAGGAGAAGATGGTGATTGAGATGGGAATGGAACTGGGGGACCAGATGGTGGTGGGTGTGGATGATCAGATGGTTTTGGTGGAGGTGGTCCTGATGGATGTGGTCTTGGTCGTTGTGAATGTCTATGTGGTTTTGAAATTGCCAAACCAACCAAGCAGACAATAAGAAGAATTGTAAGTTTCGAAGTCATTTTTTTTTTATATTGAATTAGGTTCAGAAAGTTTCTTTTATAGTAAATTTTTGCTTCGGGTCCGCCCACAAAAATGATAAAAATACTTTATCAGCTCATATGATTTCCGTTGACTTTTACAAACGTCATTCCAAAGAACAATTACAACTTTGTTAAATTTTTAGAGAAAATATGCAAATTTTTATTTTTTTTATTTTGAGATCCATCGAATTCTATAGAATCGATGAACTTCAAGCCATTTTCAGTTATCAATTTTAAAAAAATGTCAGGTGAAATGTTTCAAAAAGTTCAATCAAACGAAAATAACGGAATCTGTGAATAATCTGAAAATATACAAAAAGTGGTGACTCGCGTCAATTTTTTTGGCCAAAGCCAGGAGTTACAGTAGATCTACATGTTTTTGATCTGTGCACAGTCATTTGTTTTTCTCTGGTTGAATTCAGAAAATCAATAAATTATTGGAATCTCAATCTCATATATTTGCGACCTATATTCCATCGAACATTCGCTTTTTGACCTAACCTTTTCCGTATTTTCAAAAAGAAATTATCAGTTGCGTATAATTCTTTTCCGGTCATTCAAAAATGTTGATAAAATTTTGAAGATTACGAACTTGCACATAAAAAACAATCATGTGAGTTTACGCCAAAAATATGATGTCAAATGAAAATCAAAGAACTCGAACAACCTTTTTGAAGCTGGAACTATCGAAAATACTTTTATAATATACTGTAGATAAAGGCATGGACTGAAATTATCAGGTTTCAACCACTAAGATACAGTACTATGAAAATGTCAGAAAATTTACAAAAAATCTAGAAAACTATAGGAAAACTAACAAGTAAAATAGAACTTGAAGAAATGGAGAACATATTTGAAACGTGAACTCTATTTTTGCCGGCGTATTTTTTAATTTTCATTTTGAAATAATTCTAGATATTTTTCAGATCGTTACGAACAAATTTTTAGTCCAGGTTTCAGTATCATCTCATCTTTTTCATTCAGATGAACACAACATCAAAAAACGAATGACCTGTTTTCTAAATGATGTTGATATAAGTCAACGGAAATCATATGAGCTGATAAAGTATTTTTATCAATTTTGTGGGCGGACCCGAAGCAAAAATTTACTATAAAAGAAACTTTCTGAACCTAATTCAATATCGAAAACATGATTTCGAAACTTACAATTCTTCTCATTGTCTGCTTGGTTGGTTTGGCAATTTCAAAACCACATAGACATTCACATCGACCAAGACCACATCCATCTGGACCTCCTCCTCCACCAAAACCATCTGATCATCCACACCCACCACCATCTGGTCCCCCAGTTCCATTCCCATCTCAATCACCATCTTCTCCTTCTCCTTCTTCTATTCAACCATCTTCTGATTCGCCATCAACTCAATCACCTTCTTCTTCAATTCAACCAGAAATCGTATCATCTTCTGCTGCTCCAGAATCATCTCCAGATTCATTGATTTTGTAAATGTGTTATAATTTTTATTTGATGAATAAATATTTTCGTAATCATAAACAATCTAAAAAATGAAAAAAAATTGAAATAGAAAAATCGCAAAAAAATAATTTTTAGCGCGCCGCGAACACACAAAATGTTGCGAGACCTAAAAATAAAAACGCGTGCGCCCTTATTTCTCTACTGTAGTTTTTAGGCCAAACTTTTTTAATTTCGCTTCGTTTTTCTTCTTCTTCCGTGACAACTGTATTTCTCACATCTCTGTACCAATTATCGAACGTGAGTTTAGAGATGAATTTAACTATTACCTGATATCGTTTACAGATTTGTTTCTGAAAAGAGGCGTAAAACCTCGTCGTTCCGAATAAAATGGTACGGCGTGGTGTGAAGCCTGGCGAATCAACTGATGGAAGTGTGAAAATTGGAAAAAACAAGAGTCGATTGAGACCTAGTTCAGCAAATGATGGAGATGCAAATAAATCGACAGATGTTGTTTCGAGTACTAAAAGTAGTCCAGCTTTGAAAAATAATGATTTGGTAAGAATTTGATCTACCCGCGAGTCTAGAAATATTTATTCATGTCAATAAAATTTTCGCGGAAATTTTTGTTCGCAAATTTTTATTTCTTTTCCTAAAACCTTTCCGTATTTTTAGAATCTCATAACTCTATTTTCTTCCGTGATTAGAAAGAAATATTGACAGAAAACTTTTATTTTTTGTTTTTCAGAGTAGTGAGTCGAGTCCAGCAATTTCAACAACATCATCATCAAAGAAAACAGTTCAATCCAACGTCAGCAGATCTCAACGTGCCATAAATTGGCGTTTACGTGGAATTTGCCTCAACCCTGTTGACATGTCAGATCCACGTTTTTCGATAACAAATGAAGATTTTCCGGCATTACCTGGAGCAGGTGGAGGAACAAAGAAATCCAATGGGATGAAGACATCCGCTAAAAAGAAGCGTGAAGAAGAATCTTCAAATGAATCATCTCCAAGACCAACTTCTGTGAATTCAATGGTCAGATTTGCCTCCTTACTATATTCAAAATTCTCTATTTTTCAGGATGAGCGAGTTTCTACAGACGACAGTGGTGTATCATCACTCAGTCGTGGAAATACTCCACCACAAGAAAACTCATCTGAAATTGAGATGGTGAAGAAAACGGAGAAAAAGAAACTGGCCGCTTCTGCAGAATCTTCTCCTCGAAAGCCACTCAAATCTCTAAATTCAACCCCAAGAAAGGTATTTTCACGTGACATATTCAATGAAATGATGCGCGTTTATTACTCATCATTTCGTTGTTATGTTTTCGTGGTTTGGCATACCAATTTTGGATAACGTGTTTCAGAAGGGAAACAACAATGCAAACAGCACAAACAACGCGTCACCTTTGTCATTTTTGAAGTTGTCAAAAAGCGGCCAAAAAGTTCCGGAGCGTCGTGGAAGATTGAATTCAAGAATCAATGGATCACCTCAAAAATTAACAGACACACCGGAAACTAAAGTCGACGACACGCCAACTGAGAAAGAAGTAGACGAAGAGCCGGTGTTTGATAGTGGAAACGATGCTGTCCCAGAAAGAAAAGATTGCCCCAGAATTCAATTGGGAGAAGATGGAGAAATGACAAATATTCCACCATCAATGTTGGATGATCAATTTGGACTCGCCGCAATGTTGCCGATTTTGAATTTGATGAAAAATCGAAACAATCCAACCAATTCTGAACAACAATCAGCAACACCTGAACAAGATCGAATGGTATGATTGAAACTTTCAATATTTGAAATTAGAAATAACTTGTTTTCAGATCGAAATGTTGGCTTGTGGCGTTGAAATGAATTCGCTGGGCGTTCCCACCAAAAATGATCAAAAGTAAATTTCCAACAGAAATTTCAATTTATCAATAAAATGTATAATTTTTAGGCCAGTTTGGAATACATTTGCGGGACCATTTGGATCAGATCCACTACCTCCTGTTTGTATGGGCGTTGCATACAATGAACTTCCGAGTGTATATTACACAGCTAGAACATTACAAGGAACTATCGATATGAGCAAAACGATGCCCGAAAAAGTTGGACTTCACGAATTGTTCTACATTTTTTATAATTTCCCTCAAGAGTTTTGGCAATTGAACACGGCTAGAGAACTGTAAGCAGATTTTTATTTTCAGCTCAAAAGGTTTATCAATTTTTATAGACAAACTCGTGGGTGGAGATTCTGCATCTCGGAGAAGTTGTGGGTTCACAGAAAATTGAACACCGATGAATGTAAGCACAAAAATCTTTTTTCTATTATTTTTATCAATTTTTTAGTTGGTATCAATTCTCTTGGTCAATCAATCTCGGCGATTTTCCGTTTACCGGCAACTGAAATTGTCACTGGACTCTTCGAAGTTTATGATCCAGAGAAAATGAGAATCGTGAGTATCAAAGAAATAAATAAATGATAAATAATAATTATTTTTCAGATAACCCGTGAAATGCATCTGAAAAGTTCTGATATGGAACCGGCTGGTTGGGAATTGGAAAAGGAAGACAAAATGTATACAGCCTTGTCGTCTGTTCTTCCAGCGGATTATATTTGGGGACCACAACGTAATTCCGAAAACTCAGCGAAAGCTGCTGCAAATGTGAAACCATCTTTCAACCGTGCTCCAGCTCCGCCAGTTCGAGGAAAGCCAAATCGTCGAATTTTGAGTTTTGTTGAACCAGATGCCCCGGAACCAAGCTCGTCGAAAAATGAAGAATATCAAAGACAGGTATTATTCTAACAATATTTTCAAAAGTATTTTTTTGTAATTTTTTTAGATGTATTCTACATTTATGCAGCAATTCACAAGTCGCTATCCCACATCAGCTGGCACAACTCAAAATGTTTCTAAACCTCGCCAATTTTCAACCAATCCATCACTTTTCCGCCAATCTTCTCAATCGACATCATACTATCCTCATCTTCAGCAATCATGAGCGACTTCAAAGTTTCGCAGGTTGATTTTTCTTCGCTCCAAAAAATCACCTCCAATTTGTTGTTGTTTTCTGTTCTCTTGATAATCTCATTTATATATGTTCATAGAAGATAGTTTAGTTTCCCATTTTACTCTAATTCCTCTTCTTTTATTCAATTCATTCATTCCCCAAAACATTCTTTGTTCACATCGCCAGAATTTCACTCCTATTTTGACCGGCCTCCGAATTCTTTTTTTTTTTCATCATAATCATGTCCAATATCATTTCTTTATTGTTTTTTCGATTTTTTTTGTCGGGAGCTTCTTCCATTTTTCGTATGTGCTTGAAAACGACGAGTTTATAAATTATGACATTTCAAAAATCAATTTTTTTTAAACACGTGACCCAAATAGTCGTCAGCAAAAAAATGTGATCTCGATTCGCCTCATTTTTAGATTCAATTTTTTAAATAACTCGATTTGTGATAAAATAACAATGCAAACTAATAAAAAACCGTAAGTTCTAATTTTTCAACAAAAACAATGCTTCAATGTATTTATTTCAGTTATTCTGAGCAACAAATTGAAAGTGTTCCGGACGAAGAAAAGAAGATTCGAATAAATCGAAGTCGAATCATACAAATCACAAGTTCTAGGAATATTTATCATGTTTATATCGAAGATTTTATAAAAGTATCAAATCTGATAAAACAACAACAAGAGGATGGAAATGTGATGAGCTCGATTTCTTTGAATAATTTTGACAATAAAACAGTTATATCATTTGTCAAATACAGTGCGTTTCATAATGATAGGTTCACCCCCAAAATTTCTGAAATCAGCCGAGGTGTGAGTTGTAATAACAATCCGAGTTAAAAATAAAAAAGAGCACACAAAATTAGCTAAGAAAACTCAATTTTATCTGAAACTACCAAATAATAAAAAAATAAATGACCGGAGTTCAAAAATTTCAAAAATTTAGCGTTTCAAAACGATAGGTTCACCCGCAGTAGTACTGTAGTTATGTTTCGTGGTAGGAGTTTTATCGAATATTCTGGAAAATACGAGTGATATTTGATTATTTTAACGTGTTTCTGTTTTTGTTCTCGTTTTTTCACGTCATTCATCAATGTCGCGGGGAAGTCATCTTACAAAAGAGGAACAAGCTCAAATTAGAGCATTCAAAATCGCCGGATGGTCCAATAGAATGATTTCGTCAAAATTGAAACGATCTCTCAACTGTATTAATCAATTTGTCAACAATCCGGATCACTATGAGCGAATGAAAAACACTGGAGCTCCCAAAAAACTCACGGAGAGAGATAAACGAGGGATTGTTAGGTTGGCTTCGAACACAATGAAATCGTGTAATGACATCAAAAACGAGCTGGGTTTGAATATCAGTAAGACTACAGTTTGGAGAGCCATAGACCAATCCCCAGAAATCGTTCGAGCCAAATTGGTGCCAGCTCCGCGTCTCACACTTCGCCACAAAGACAACCGTCTTACTTTCGCAAAAGCCAACATGGCCACAGATTGGGATAAGGTAAGTAATTTTTCTAAAAACATCAAATATTGATGTTTTCTTGTTCAGATAATTTTTTCTGACGAAAAAAAGTTTAATCTTGATGGTCCGGATGGTTACAACTCATACTGGCATGATATCAGAAAGGATCAACTTCGCTTCCCAAAGAGAAATTTTGGAGGAGGACGGGTTATGTGTTGGGGCGCATTTTCTGCAGCTGGAACGTTAAAAATAGCTTTTGTTTCATTCAAGATGGATTCGTTAGATTACCAAAAAACCCTCCATGACTATCTTTTGCCATATTTGAGGCGGTTCCGGACCAGAAAGTTCACTTTTCAACAGGATAATGCTGCCATCCACGTCAGCCAATCATCAAAAGATTGGTTCAAAAGCCACAAAATCAAAGTTTTGGATTGGCCAGCGTGTTCTCCTGATCTTAATCCGATGGAAAACGTATGGGGGAGCTCGTTCGCCGAGTTTATGCTCAAGGAAAAAAATATGATACTGTGGACCAACTCAAAGATGCCATCGAGACGGAATGGAATAAAATCGATAAGAACTACCTCAAGAGACTTGTTGACTCGATGCCAAATCGTCTCTATGATGTCATTTCTAAACATGGAGGTCCAACTAAGTATTGATTTTCGATTATATGTCTCCAATGGGAATTCTGGATTAGGTGAACCTATCGTTTTGAAACGCTAAATTTTTGAAATTTTTGAACTCCGGTCATTTATTTTTTTATTATTTGGTAGTTTCAGATAAAATTGAGTTTTCTTAGCTAATTTTGTGTGCTCTTTTTTATTTTTAACTCGGATTGTTATTACAACTCACACCTCGGCTGATTTCAGAAATTTTGGGGGTGAACCTATCATTATGAAACGCACTGTATATCAGAAGAGGAGAACTTCGAAGAACTTTGTCATATTTTTCGATAACCGAATTATTATCTTTATCTAATTCGTTTTTGATGGAAAATATGAAAATGACAATAGAGCAGGTTTGTTTGTTTTTTTTCTGCAAAAAGTGAACATTTTACAGATTCTGATTGATCAATCAAAAACTTCAGCGGATAATCTTCTACAAGCATTAATTGTGTGTGATTCGATTTCAATTTCAAATGAAACAGAACATCAAATTCAACTCGAAGCTATTCTTTCAATTGAAAAATTAGCCGAATTATCGGATTTCCATCGACTTCCATTTTATCAATTGATTCAAATTCTGTCAAGTTGCGATTTTTTCGCGCAGGAAATGTTTATTGCGGATATCATTTTATTATGGCTGAAAAACAAAAATAATCCGAATATCTATACAGATGCTTTATTTCTTTGTCTTCGCACGAAATTCTTGAGTCCTGCTGACAAAGATCTGATAATTGAACGAATTAAATTGTTGAAATTGCCTCAAAAAGTTATTGGAATTGTTCGAAAAACATTGGATTCGATGAATAATCAAAGACAATGTACAGATCCATTTCATATTTCGAATGAAAAATATATTCGATGTCAATCTAAAAATGCAACGAAATTTGGATATCATTCAGCACTTCCATTAAGTCGACCTGTTATTCCAAAAATTCCAATAAAAGTGAAAAATAAAAAAATGAAGAAGAAAAAGAAACAGAAAATACCACCGGTTTTCAATGTAGGTTTTTTTGTAAAACAAATCTTTGCTGATTTTGAAATCATTTATTTGCAGCCTGACGAAAATCCAACGGTTATTGATTTGATTCAAAATAAACGATCATTTAAAGTGGAGAAAAGAAAACGAAGGTGTGCTTGTGTGGATTTTATTAGGAATAAATTTGAGAAGAACAATCAAAATCAAGAGGTTAGTCCTACTGATATTGAAACATCATCAACTGGGTCTGAGAGTACAGTATCAACAAAAAGTTGTGTAAAGGTTTGAGACATAAATAATGGTTACTGTATTTTTTGTTGTAAAGTTGGGAAAAATTGCTAAAATTTCCTGTAGAAATCTGGTTCGGAGAAAAATCGAAAGATTTTTTCAAAATTTTTATTGCGATACGAAATCATACAAAAAATATCTGAATTACAAAGAAGCCGATGATTTTGGTGCAGAAGATGGGGCAACCGAGGATTTAGGAGCTGGAGATGTTGATACTGGTGCCTTTGATGAAGCTGGAACTGCTGAAGGCGAAGCAGCTGGAGATGAAGCAGGTTTTTGAGTTGATGGTGCTGGAGAAGATGATCCGGGTGCTTTCGATGAAGATGGAGATTTTGGAGCGGAAGTAGATGATTCTGGTGACTTAGTTGAATGTGAAGCTGGAGAAGACGGTGATGAATGTGGATGTTCCGATGGTTTTGGTGTAGCACAGAGTGTAATTTACTACCCGAAAAATTTCGCGCATTTTTTGAGACCTGACACGATCTTAGGGGTGGGACTAAAATCGACGAAATTCAACGCAAAAACGAGAGATTTAGAGAAAAATTATTTTTGATCTACCCAAAAATTAATGAAAAATTTGAGGTCTAGCGATTTGAGGTAGTGAATTACACCCTGTGTGTAGCCTTGGAAGCTGGATGTGGTTTTGGTTTATGTGTTGGATGTGGCTTTTTATGTGGTTTTGAAATAGCCAAACCAATAACACAAACAATAAGAAGAATTAGGATTTTCGAATTCATGTTTTTTTTCGATATTCAACCTGATTCTGAAAATCTTTTATACTCAGAGATTCGCTGGCCAGCTCGCCACTAGATCAGGACCAGGTGGCCGGAAAGTTCAAAACGAGCTGAATTTGATTCGGCCACCAGGTCGCCTTGAGTTTTCCGGCGACGTGGCCTGTGTGTTTCAAATCCTGAAAAGCTAGCAAGACGGTGGTTTGTACTCAAAATAGTGCAATTTTTACTGTTTTTTCACTTCCTAAGGTTTCTAGTACTCCGAAAAAACAGAAAATGAGCCAGTTTCTTCTAGAATGCTCGGATTCACAAGTTTTTTGGACTTTTTTCTCTTAAGCGAGACGATCTGGAGGCGAGGTCGGCTCGAGCTGGACAACCTGGGCGAGGTGGTCTGCATGAACTGAACGACCTCGCGACCATGTCGTCTGGCAAAAAATACGGGCGATGTGGTTGTCCGTGTCAATTTCAGATGGGCAGTCGGTCCCACCTAGTGACCAGCTGGCCAGCGAATCTCTGAGTAGTCCTATTATTTTCAGATCCGCCCACAAATTTATATCAGACGGTTTTTGTTGTCTGAAATTTACGTCACACAACGAAAACAATTCATACTGTATTTCAAAGTTCATATGCCGATAACGAAGTTGTCTAGTGGTTTTTCAGCTGATATCTGTCTATGAAAATTATGGGTAAAAGTTGAAAAATATTGACACAAATTGAAATGATCAAACATTAGAATGTTTTGATACACACACTTGGAGCCGAGTTTGATTTGTCGAGTTTCTGAAAATAATTATATGTTCTCGGAATTTAGTTGTTAGATGTCTTGTTAGAAAATCTTACTCCCAGAAAAAATACTCTGATGCAATCGGAAACAAAGTATCGCAATGTTTATCAACGAACTGATTGCTTTTCCGGTCATTTGAGTTTTGTTGATAAAATTTTGAAGATTACGAACTCATGTGAGTTTACGCTAAAAATATGATGTCAGGAAACAAATCAAAGAACATTGAGAAATATTTTTTCTTGAAGTTATCAAAATTTATATGAATCATGACCTATTAGTTTCTGGAATCAAAACCTGTTGGTTTCCGTTTTTCAAGCTATCCAGTTAATTTAACGTTTGAAAATTAGATTTTCACCAAGACTGTTCCACCAAATAACTCCCAGATCTTCCTATGTTATTGAAAATCCATTCGATAATTTTTCCTCTTTGAACTTTGAAGTATCACATAAAACTATAGTACGTATTGTTTTTGTGACGTAAATTTCAGACAACAAAAACCATATGAACTGATAAGAAAATTTACATATTTTGTGGGCGGATCTGAAAATAATAGGACTATAAAAGAGATTTTCCGAATCAGGTTGAATATCGAAAAATAAACATGAATTCGAAAATCCTAATTCTTCTTATTGTTTGTGTTATTGGTTTGGCTATTTCAAAACCACATAAAAAGCCACATCCAACACATAAACCAAAACCACATCCAGCTTCCAAGGCTACACCAAAACCATCGGAACATCCACATTCCCCACCGTCTTCTCCAGCTTCACATTCAACTAAATCACCAGAATCATCTACTTCCGCTCCAAAATCTCCATCTTCATCGAAAGCACCCGGATCATCTTCTCCAGCACCATCAACTCAAAAACCTGCTTCATCTCCAGCTGCTTCGTCTTCAGCAGCTCCAGCTTCATCCAAGGCCCCAGTATCAACATCGCCAGCTCCTAAATCCTCGATCGCCCCATCTTCTGCTCCATCGTCTTCTTCCATTCCTCCAAAATCAATTTTTTATTTCTTCCGTGATATTTCATTTTAAAAGGGTCTTTTTGAATAAATCTAGTTTCTTGAATATATTTTCGAAAACTCAACTCGATTTTCTTCAAAAACCGGAAAAACAGATTACCGGGTTGCTTGATCGAAGCATTTTTGCTCTAAATCAAAGACTCATGTGATACTTTTGAACTATTCTTATCGCGAGACCAATTCATGTCTTCAAAATAACAAAATAGTAGGTGATAACAAAAAAGACAATACGTAATTCGAAAAAAGTTCTTTATGTGGGTGTTTTGATGTCATTTGAAAATACGTCATAAACATCCGGAGGAAAATATTTGGAACTACATTGAAGTCATAAAAAATGGGTGTGTCTCTAAAAAAAAAAAAGTGTATTGAGTCATTATTTTAAAAATGGCACAAGTTCAAAAGTCAAATTTTGAGAAATGAAGTTTTGAATCAATGAAATCGGAACTGGATTCGGGAATAAAAATATAAGGACACAAAACTGAAAAAGTAATGAAGTACGGTAATTTTTGTGGCCTGCTGAACAAAGAATTGGAGTAAGACCCCATTTTTTTTCAGATTTTCCGATTTATCGTATCCGTACTGATTGCTCTTCAATTTTGCGATTCAAAAACTTCCATTTAAATTTATTGAAAACACGGCTCCAGTTTTTTTTTTCTTAAAAAAATGTTTACCCGAACTTGTGCCAATTTTTTTGGATCATAGAGAACTTTGAAGTTATTTTTTCAAAACATTGCATTATGTTTCTGATTTTTTGGCCTGAAAATCAAGATTTTTAATCGTCAAATAAGCTCATCAGCATCAATTTTTGTTCAATGATAAAATAACTTTTTTTTTGTTAGTTATCAGTCGGCGCCTGTAAAAAGAGGCGGGACTACAACAATTTGCATACTATATAAACAGAACAATAACGTTCTCAAAATAACTCAAAAATGACTTCTCCAATCAAATTCGCTCTTATTCTTGCGCTATTCTTGTCTGTGGTTCTAGCTCGACCACACAATCATCATCATCACGGGAAAACTCGTCGACCGCCTCATAAACCAACACAAAAGCCACATAAAAAGACTACACTTCCACCAATTATTTCAACTTCTCCGCCAGTTTTGTCATCTGAAGCACCATCGATTGCACCTTCCTCATCTGCTGCTCCAATTTCTCAATCGTCATTGGCACCTTTGCCATTGGAATTATCGACTGAAGCTCCAAATTCAAGCTCTGAAATACCATCTGCTGCTCCATTATTAAGCTCAGAAGAGCCACAATCTTCAAGTTCTTCTCCATCAACTGAGAATCCAGTTCCGAGCTCTGAAGCACCAATCTCTAGTGCTGCACCACAATCATCAATAGAGCCAAGTTCAGCTCCAATCGTACAATCTTCGTCAGCACCTTCGAGTGAAGCTCCACAATCAAGTTCAGAAGAACCGTCTACTTCAGCACCAATTATTCCATCGTCAAGTGCTGCTCCAGATTCATCAGTTGCACCGATCTCTTCTTCAGCAGCTCCATCGAGTGAAGCACCTTCGAGTGAAGCTCCACAGCCTAGTTCGGAAGGACCTTCCACTTCAGCGCCTTCTAGTGAAGCTCCACAATCAAGCTCTGCGGCGCCATCAACTGAACAGCCACACTCTAGTTCGGAAGGACCGTCTTCAGCAGCTCCATCATCAGAACCTTCTAGTGAAGCTCCACAATCAAGTTCAGAAGGACCGTCTACTTCAGAACCTTCGAGTGAAGCTCCACAGCCTAGTTCGGAAAGTCCGTCTACTTCGGAGCCTTCTAGTGAAGCTCCACAATCAAGCTCTGCGGCGCCATTAACCGAACAACCACAATCAAGTTCAGAAGAACCGTCTACTTCAGCACCGATTATTCCGTCGTCAAGTGCTGCTCCAGATTCATCAGTTGCTCCGATCTCTCCTTCAGCAGCTCCATCGAGTGAAGCACCGTCGAGTGAAGCTCCACAATCAAGTTCAGAAGGACCGTCTACTTCAGCACCTTCTAGTGAAGCTCCACAATCAAGCTCTGCGGCGCCATCAACCGAACAACCACAGTCTAGTTCAGAAGGACCGTCTACTTCAGCACCGATCGTGCCATCGTCAAGTGCTGCTCCAGATCCATCTGTTGCACCGATCTCTTCTTCAGCAGCTCCATCGAGTGAAGCTCCACAGCCTAGTTCGGAAGAACCCTCAAGCGTTTCACCTGTAGAATCATCAACCGAAGTCCCATCTACTTCAAGACCATTGCCACCAAGACCGTCTGGCCCTCCAGTTCCACCTTCGCCTCCGCCAAGACCTTCTGGCCCTCCAGTCCCACCTTCGCCTCCTTCTCCACCAAGACCTTCTGGCCCTCCAGCTCCACCTTCGCCTCCTTCTCCACCAAGACCTTCTGGCCCTCCAGCTCCACCTTCGCCTCCTTCTCCACCAAGACCTTCTGGTCCCCCGGTCCCACCTTCGCCTCCATCTCCACCCCGCCCATCTCGTCGACCACTCAATTAATTATTTGAACATTTCGTAAATTTTGTAAATAAAACATACATAAATTGTTTTGAGAAAAATAAATAACTTTCATTTTCAATATTTACCTAACAAAAAATGGCAGTAAAAAATTTGGGGCAAGACACACACACACAAAAATGTTTAGTTTTACTCATTTATTGACATTTTGCACTTGACTCCGATGTTATTTTTCTCGCCACTGATCATTGAATCGCAATGTCGCAATGTGTTTCAAATATTGTGAAATTTTTTGAACGGCTTTAGAAAAAAAGGTTGCTCAAAGATCCCGATCAGAAAAATATCACATTTGGAAAATCGATTTGTTCTAACTTTTTTTGGATTTGAGGATAATTATGTCATCTGAGGAGAGAAATCTGTCGAAAATCGGACCAATTATTGGGAATATGCTGAAGTCCATTGCACGTTCAGATTTTTCAGATTTTTTGTCTTTCTTGGTGGTCTACATCAGATTTTTGGCAAAATTCCAAATATTTTTGGACATATTCTACGATTCTTCTGAAGAGAAAACTCATTCATTGTTCAGTATAAGAATACCAGCATTCGAAGTAGAAAAAAGAAAGAAAAATCAAACAAACAAATTGGGAAAAAGCTCGAAATTATCATGGACGATGAAAAAAAAACATATTTCAATGAGAATTGAAGAGCCAAGAGAAAATGTATTTACAAAATCAAAATTTACAAAAGTGCATAAGCGATGGCTCCAACAGCGGACATAACAGCTGAAGCTTTCGAGACAGAGTTGAAAGATTGATCGAATTGTCTTCCAGATGTTGTTGATCCATATTGATTTGAGTTGTATTGATTGTTGTATGGTGACGATGTGGTTTGTCCATATTGGTTACTGTATTGGCTGTTTTGATATTGAGAATTGGTATTTTGATATTGGTTGGTATTGGAATATTGATTAGCACGAGTGGTTTGATATTGGTTGTTATTACTGCTGAAAAATAGTTGATCATTCTTAAAATATCTTAAAATAAGAACTCACTATTGATTTTGGTTTGAATATTGTGCGAAAACACAGGCAACAAGGACGAAAAGGGCGACAATTGAAACTGATTGCATTTTCTTTCTGAAAAATTTGAAAAATTATTTCATTTTATACTGAGAATTTCAAATGAGGTGGAAGGAAACATCAAAAAAAAGAAGGGTGTAAGAAGAAATATGAAAATAGAAGAAGAAGAAGAAGAAAGTATTTACCTATTTTCTGTGCCAACTCTTTTCTTTTTATATATTATTTTCGATTCCCGCCCTTTTCCAGAATACTGTAGTTTTCTCATTATTTACCTACTTATCCTTTTGCCTTCAAATTTGCCCAAAGTTATTTTTTGTCTCTTTTTTTTTTGATATCAGTTAGGGAGAAAAAAGAGATTGAAGAGAAAAGACAAATGTTGATTTAGAGAATTAGTTTGAACCGCGACATCGATAAGTACGAATGATTTTCAACCTCAAATGCAAAAAAAGGACAACACGAAACATTCTTTGGCATTTTTTTGAGTTACTGTAACTTGTTGAAATTATTTATTCTGTAATTTTATATCCAAAAATTCAGAAAACTTGAATTTTTATTTTTATTGTTATTTTGAACCCACAGAAAAGTGTGCAAAAATCTTGAAAATGATTTTTTTTTCAAATTTATTATGTCACGTTGCAAAAGTGAACATTTTCAAATTTCTTGAGGCAAAATTTTAGTTGAAACTCGAATCTTTGAAAATTTCCATGCCACGTGGCAGAATTAAACCAAAAAACGAATTTTCAGATTTCTCATGCCACGTGGCTAAATTGAACTCAAAAATTAAATTTATCGAAAATTATCCTAAAATCTCGATTCCATTGGTTCCACGTGGCAGAAAGTTCCATCATTTTTCTAGCCAAATGTCCAACTGAAAGGTTACTGTAGTTCTAATTCATTTTTTTAAGTTCAAAATTTAAGGAAGTTTGAAACAAACTTCAAAACTCTCCGCTTTTCTCTATTTTTCCTCCATTTCTCGCCTCCACTAAAACAATCCAAACAACAACATCGTAGTCGAAACAAAACATTACAGAGAGACAAAAAACCAGTCGTGAGCAGCAGAAAAAAGTTATTTAGATACATAAATATACAAACCTACATGAACAAATAGACAAAATGTTCAAGCACATCAACTCAAGCAAAAAATTGATAATTTATTGAGATCATAGACAAACTTACACTACTATAGTACAAGGTGCAAAAAATGAGAATAAGAGAAAAAAAGTTGAGATTAAGGAGCATCGCGTAGAAATGCGAGGAGAACATCAACTTTTCGACAAAGTGTTGAACCAGCCAATTTTTCGTAGTTCAATTTTCGCCATTTATGTTCTTCTGGTTTCATTGTCTGAAAAAATTTCACTCATTTTTAAATTGTCTAATTATTCAACTTTTCATCACCGGGAAAACGAGGAAATTTCTTCATTTTCCAACATTATTTTTTTATTTTAAAGTTTTACACTAAAAATCCACGAGAAAGATATTTCTCCAAACTCGAAATGAATTTAAAAAATTATTTCCAACTAAAATAAATAACTTACCGCATCATTAACAACAAACTTTCGAATTCGAATCTCTGGCTCTTTGCCAACTCGAAAAACAAACAAAACTGATTGAGTGGCGTCTTGATTACACAAAATCAAATTTGGCGCTGGTTTTCCCTCATCATCCAATGCGTGAATATTTGCGTGTAATGTATGAAATGGAGTTGTCCACATATTTTTAGCCAAAAGAGAGATCAATGAAATCGAATATGTGCAAACCTGGAATAAAAATATATTTGATAAGGAAAACGTCTGAAATATAAAAAAAACTTACACAATAATTGAAACTATACATAATTTGTTCAGGATCTCTGTGACAAATCATTTTAACACCTTCTTTACTTTCGACAATCACACAATCTGTTGTCACATCGACGTTGAAAGCATTACGCATGCTGGAAAGTTGTTTTGTTGAAAAATCAGATATTTGAAAATACAAACCTTCCAAGAACTGGTTCATAATCTTTTGATGACATATAAACAGTCAATTTCGACAATTTTCTTCCACTTTGAACCCATCGATGTGTCAAACATGGATCTCGTGTTTGTGACGCGCATTTTTCCACAATTTTTCCAGTCAAATTCACCAAATGATAGTGGCCAGCCATATCAAGAAGACGTTCGAGCAATGTTTTTGGTTTGATCGCTTTGATTTTGATCTGAAATTATGGAAAAGCTAGATTTTTTAATAGAGAGAATTGGTGGAATAGTATTGATGGTTACATTGTTTCCATCGAGATGAGTTCTTATTTATTGTTTTCAGCATCTTCAAAACTAAACAAACCTCATCTGCACTATAAGCCATCGATCCTCTCATATCCAAAGATTCGGGTAAATGTGTAATCGCCGAAGATGTGAACATTTGTGGTCGCAAAAATTTGGTACATTCAAAAGATACAACTAATTCACGAAGAATTCGATTCAAATATTTATCGCCTTCTTCTTCCAATTCTCCTTTTTCAAATGGATAAAATTTGAGCTCAACTCGCAGCAAATAATCATCAAAAAGTGAAATAAGCAAAACATTGTCCCGTATCACAGAAAGTCGATTACGCAATTTGATAGCATCTTTACATAACTGAAAATGAAGATTTTGTTTTATAAATTAAATATTTTTAAGGATTTACATTATTAAAAGTGTCTCTACAAAACAGCGTATTCTGTGCCCATTTCAATGCATCTTTCCAATGAACAAACTTGTCTTTTTCTTTCACTCCACAATTTTTCAAATATATTTCATGCTCATCATTTCCACTTGAATACATATTTCCAGATTGAACTTCGTCTTTAATAATCGATACATTTAGCATAGTTCGTCGAGTTAAATCTTTCGGAACAGATACTTCTAGAATACTCTCATTTGATGTCTCATTTTTTCCAACATTTCGTCGATTGATATCAAAAAGTGTATGAGTTTCGTATTTTGTACCGACTGAAATTAAATTTGTGTTAACAATATTCAATTTTAAAACAAAATTAAAAGAACTTACAAATATTATATGAGAGATCTCCATAAATTCGATCACCAGTTTTGCGAACTCGCCAAAAATCACGCATCTCTTTCAATTCCCTGTTAATTTTCTCATTGAAAATATATAGATTTTTTTGAAAAAAACTATAAAACTTACTCAAAGAATTGTGTTCTTTGCATATGTGACATATATTCATCTGAAAGTCCCAAACTCGACGCTGCTCTTTGTCGCTGTTTTCCAGCATTTTCTAGAACACTGGCTGCTTCCTGAATTGCTCTTCTTTTCCAAATCCATTGAGTTCCTTTTCCAATATTTATCATTTCTGCGTTTGTTTCAAAATTTGAGATTGGATCGAGAACTGTTAATGGTTTCATGTAATCCGTATTTTTTGCAATGTTTAGATTATCCAGAAGAACATTTAATTGTTGAAGAGATTCACTGGAAAATATGTGATGCTTTGAATTATTCTTTTAATTGGAGTAGACTCACTGCAATTGTTTTGCTACAAAACTCCATGGTCCAACTTCAGGAACAACAAGATCTTCAGATGGTTTCGTCTTTTTCTCGACGTTCTGAAAATATCACATTTTGTTAAACTTCAAAATTGTTATTTTTGGAAAAAAAAACTAACTTCATCATCTAATTCATTGGTTGAATTTGTTGGAACATCTGAACCAACGATTTTCATCCAATCAATTTTTCTAGCCAATTTTCCTACATTATCCGTGAATGTTTCTGGTTTGATATATTTTTCAACACCATCATACCCGATTTCTTGAATTTTCCATTGATCGGAAGCTTCTAGCACTAATTCAACGCCTTGTGGAATTGGTGGAGGAGGTGGCGGCGCGGTGAAACTAACCCCAGGCATTGGGTTCATAGCTGAACGTTCATTTTGTTTTTTCAAAATCAAACTTACGAGGATAAATATTTTGCATCGACTCATTAACGAAATATTAATTTTTAACGTGAACTATGAATTGAAATGATTTATTTCGCAAAAAAAACAAATTGGACAAATAATGATTGAAAACCGAGCAGAGCGCGCAAGATAACAAAGGCGACAACCCGCGTCAAGGTATGTACAGAATCGAACAACAAGCAACAGGTCAACGGGAAAAAAAAATGAAAATGAGTATCAATCTGGTTATAACAAAAATGTCTAATGCATGGTGTAGGTGTTATCTTCATCCAAGTCACAAACTTCTCCGCGGAATTTGACCTTGATGTTGAAATCCAAATCACGTTCGTTTCTCTTGTTTGGTGCGACACTGAACACTCCCGAGATTTCTTCGTTCTTTTTCACAGTCAAAGCATCCATAAGATAAAAGACGGTTTGTTTCCAGTGAGTGTATTGAACGTCTGGTCCAGTTGAGAAACCAGTCTTCTTATGACACTTTGAGAATTCGACGGTGAAGAAAGTAACAAGAGCCTGGAAGATTATTTAGTTTTTCTACATACAGCGACAAATCAACTTACTTGAACATAGTCACTTCTAGCGCATTTCAAGTTGAAGTCAGATGTGAATGTAAGATCTTCAATTTTGACAGTGTAAAGATCAACCTGTAAAAAGGAAAGTGATATACATTTTAGAAAGTAAAACCTTACGTCTTTGAGAAGACAGTTGTTGGTGACGACTTGATTGTTATCAACGACATCAACCAATGGTTCGGTGACAGCGACCTTACGAATAGCTGACATGTTGAATCCATAGACGGAATCCCACCAGTGAATCTTGTCATCTTTGTATTGTCTATCTTCGATGGCACAAACGTACAACTTGGCCTTGTCTGGGAAAAGAAGACCATCAGGTGCGAGCCACTTATCACGAGCATACAAAACGGTGTTCAACATGGACTCGTAGAACAAGCAATAACCCATCCATTCGGAGATGATAATGTCGACTTTCTCGACTCCTCCTGGAAGTTCTTTGACGTCTTCAACTTTAGCTTGAACAATTTCAACGATGTGGTCAAGCCCGTTATCCTTGATTATTTGACGAGAAGTGTTGGCCATGTTGGAGAATTCCATCTGAAGATCGATCATGTGAAAAATTAAAGATAAACAAAAATTCAACTTACAGCGAAAACTTTTTTGGCACCAGCCTTAGCAGCGAACATGGAGAGAATTCCAGTTCCTGATCCAACGTCCATGACAATCTTGTCTTTGAAAAGATGTCTGTTGTGGTAAATCGAGTTACGATAAGTGATGGTTCTGACTTCATCTTTCAACATCTCTTCGTGGATTCCAAAATGAGCATAAGAATCAAAGTAATAATCCTTGCTAGTCATTTCAGCTGTAGCAGCTGCGGCATCTCCGGATGCATGGCCGTTGGTGGCGGTGCTCATTTTTTACCCTGAAAGAGAAATCAATTATGCAGAGAAACCCCACAGAATGCAATTAGATAAAGCTCAAGAATATAAGGAAATTATTCCGTTGTAATGTTCTGCTGATCTTACGACAAGAGTTGCACAAGAAACTTCTGAAAACGTGAGCATGAAAAAAAAGCGAAAATGATTTGAATTTCAACCCAAAAAAATAAAGTCGTGACGAGACGCAAAAACGAAATAAATATGTGTACCTTTAGCGATGGACGAGAAACCCAACATTTTTTGTTTTTCTCTTCCATCCACACAAGACCAACAATTAGCAAAAATCCATGTTCCTTGAAGTTGGAACTTCATTTTTTTCCAGTTTTTCATCCATTTTTAGCGATTTCTCATCGTAAATAGGCTTTTTCATAAATATAAAAATTTTCAGCGATGGGAGACGATTTGCCAATTGATATTCACAGTAGTAAACTTCTCGGTAAGCCGTGATAATTTTATTTAAATTTTTTAAAATTCAATCTGTTTTTTTAGATTGGTTAGTAAGTCGACGACATTGTAATAAAGATTGGCAGAAAAATGTTTTATCAATCAGAGAGAAGATTAAACATGCTATTTTGGATATGCCAGAAAATCAAGAGATCATTAAACTACTTCAAGGAAGTTGTAAGTGATTTTTTCATGGAAAAATCAGCAAAATTCACTGAATTTTCAGACATAAATTATTTCCATTGTGTTCGAATTATTGAAATACTCAAGGAAACTGAAAAGGATACCAAGAATTTTCTCGGATTTTATTCTTCTCAGCGTATGAAAGATTGGCAAGAAATTGAAGGATTGTATAGAAAAGATTATGTATATTTGGCTGAAGCTGCACAAACTCTTCAAAGACTTGCTCAATATGAAATTCCTGGATTGAAAAGACAAATCGCAAAAAATGATCAAGCTGTTGTTGATGCAACCAAGAAACATGGCGATTATATAAAAACGGCTGAAGATAGCAAAAAGCAATATGAAAAAGAATTAGTACGAATGGGTTTGAAGGTATAAAAAAACATCTGAAATGTTGTATTTATTATATTATTTTTCAGGGTAAATCTCTTCGTGCCGAATTACTCGAACTTGCCGCTGAACTTCCAGCATTTTTTGAAGAAATATCAAAAGATGTATCTAATTTGGAATCGTCTCGTGAACATTACCAATTATTTAGAGATTATATGCACCAAGGAAACACACCGAAAAATTCAAATATTCTTCCCGCGTTATCTCTGCTTATTCAAAGAGGCCTTGATGTCACTGCTTATGAATTGAAATATGGAGAAAAACCTGATCGAATTGAAAAACCAAATTTTGATCTTCTTCTCAAAGCAGATTCTGGAAACACAAATGAAAGTGACGAAATTGATTTTGGAGATGATGAAATTGATTTCGGTGGAGAAGAAGCTGAAAGTGGTGAAATTGATTTTGGAACAGATCTTCAAGTCGTTGCAGATGATACAGGAGCAGTTGGACAAAAAATTGCAAGTGGACAAGATGCTCTAAATCTTCTCGAAAACAGCGAAACTCAAAAAATCGTACAACAAGAATTGAATGAACTTCTCGCATTTTTAACAATGCGATTAGAAGATGAGACTAGAGACACTTCAGCCGATGCTTTGATTCGTGGAGCAGAAAAACGACCAGAAACAATTGCAAAAGTTACTGATAAAAATCTGAAAGAATGGATTTCTCAAATCGAAAAAATCATAACAAAATTGAACAACTCGCAGAAGAAACATCTTTATAAAATTCGTGGTTCTCCTCAATATGTCGAACAAGTTGTTGAAGATTTGGAGAAAAAACGAGACCTCGAAGCAAGATATAAAAGGTAAATATTTAAAATAATTTGAATTTTTGTTTGGTTTTACATTAAATTATAAGTTTTTTTTTCAGACTTCAAAAATTGATGCTTGACAAACAAGAAGAGGCCAGAAATGTTGTTGCAAAAACAAACGAAGAATTGAAGCAAGTCGTTGAGAGCACACGTCAACTTCAAAAACAAGTCGAAGCTGAAATTTCGAAAAAATACAATGGTCGTCGGGTAAATTTAATGGGTGGTATTAATCAAGCATTGGCTGGAGTATAATCAGTTTAAGAATATACATATTTATTGTTCGCAAATCACATGTATTTACACGTCAAAACCCGTTTAGTAAATTATATTAGACATGAGAAATTGAATACGAATTCGATTTAAACACGGTATGTATACAATGGTGTATTTTTGGAAGAAGATGCACTAATTGATCGATCTGTCCACGGTGCTGGTTTTGCAGTTGCAAACCAACAGAAAAATGCATTACAAACTATTAGAATTCCAGCATGAACAAAGAAAACCATTCGCCATTCCTCAATTGTTCCGTCTTTTAAAAGAAATGAGACCTAAAGAAGAACTTTTGTTTTGTGATCTACTATAGTTTGAAAACTTACCAAAATAGGGCATAACAACATCGAAAAACACAATAAAAATTGAATATTGGCCATTACGAAGTGACTGTATTGACGAGAAACTAGAGCCGCGCACTGTAAAAGAAAAATTTCAGAAAATTTATCAGAATTCCTCACTCACTTTACTGAAACCGCCACCATTGAATCCAAACATTGCTGTTGCTAATGTCATAAGTGTTAATCCTAATAATCCATGTCCTCGGTCAACAAAACCAAGAGCAATCAAGAAAGCGGCACTTGCACCAAGAGCAATTGTATTGAAAATCCGGAGTTTTACAGTTTCTGATACACCGTGTAATCTATCACTTGAATGTCCTGCTGATAATTTGACGAAAAATTGGAATAATACAGGAACAGCTGCGGCTAAACCAGTCTTTTTCATTGAATATCCTCCAATATCGTGAAGATAAACTGGCGAATAAATATGAATAAGTTGAACAGCTATCAAATCTCCTAATGCTCCAACCCAAACAGCCCAAATTGATGGAGTTGTTAGAATTTCCAAATATGGAATCGCTGCTCTTTCGTGTGCTGCTGCATTTGCCTCACTCGATTTATCACGTTGAATTTCATTTAATTCAGCTGTCAGAACATATTTGTTATCTGATGGTGAATCGGTAAAGATAAAAAACCAGATAGTGAAAGCTATAACTGATATAAATGCATGAAGATAGAATACAGATTTCCAACCAAATGGAGAAACACAAAGTTCGCCTGCGACTGGCATTGAAAAAATTGAAGAAAGTTGGCCAAATGTAGTGAGAGCTGCTATGAAAAGACCTTGTTGGGTCAAAGAAGCCCACGAGGATGTGATACTTCCAACTGTTGGGAAAACTGAAGCAAATGCAACACCCTGAAAGCAAAGTTTTCAGTTTTGCCGAAGATAAGGTGACATTTTAAATGAGCAAAAAACACAAACCTGGAGGAATCTCAATGCTAGAAATACATTGAAATCTAGCGGCCCAAAAATAGGGATTAATAATGTAGCAATTGTTGTGAGAATTCCAGCACTTGTGAATATTTTCTTCCCGCCATAAACTGATATTCCATAGGTTACTGGAAATACACCAATCATTGCACCAACCGCCACAATACTTAATAGCCATGTTTTCTCAGTTCGCGTATATCCATCGTATTGTGTTTTATTAAAAGCAACAAGATCTTCTGATTCTCCAATTCCAGGCATACACATAATTGTGAAATTGAAACAGACAACATTTGACATCAATGATGAGAGACAAATCATTGAAACAATCAAAATCATATAACGAACACCTCCGGTTTTTTCATTTTCAATTTTGTTTTGATCTGTTTTTGAATTTGAAATTGTTGGAGCCGATATTGTTGGAGCTGGTTTTTGTGTCGCTTCAATTGGCGTAACTTTCATTTCTAGAAAAAATAAAAATATTAGAAAAGGAAATGAATATGATCTGAAAAATGATCGACGGCTTTATACTTATCATTTTCGGCGAAAGAAAAAACAAATGATTGATTACTTTTCTCAATCAACCCAGCGCACAACAAAACATAGAACAAGACGGTGGAACAAAAATCCGGAAAAACACTGAATTTTTCGACGGAAACACATTTTTTGACACCACCAACCAAAAATAATTGTTACAATTAAATGACAAAAAATGTGATCAAAAATGAAAATGTTCTATGACAGACAGACTATCGAAACAATTATTGTGTCAGTTGAACTTTTTTGGTGACATCTGGATTTTTTCAAAATTTGTTTGAAAAATTGATCTTTTTTGTGATATAAAAAATGAAATGTCGCGCATGAAATTTGAAAATGAAAATTGAAGAAGAACAAATCTTGTTTCTTTCCCGAATTGCTTGTCCTTTCTATTGACAGACTAACACAAAAATATGTTGTTTTCACCAAAAAATACTTGCATTGAAAATTGGAAAAATTTCAATGTTCTATTCTTTTTATAGTTCATTAGAGATAGATTTTAAAATGATAATAAGTACAGAAATAGTAAAATGGAAGGAGGAGGATTCTGATCTTTATTCAGCCTACGAAAGAATTTGATCTTTGCAAAGAACAAAATATTTTGTAGCTTTGGGGTTTTTCGAAATTCGTCTTGATTAAAATCATTCTTTATTTTTGAAGAGAACGGTTCCACGAAGTGAGTTTTCCAGTTCAGCGAACTTGTTTTAGTAGTCTTCAAATGTCAGAAATCATTTTCTTTCACGTGGGCCTCAAAACAAACAAAACTGCACTATTTTTCTTCCATGACAACATAAATATTGTAGGTCAAATTTAGTATTTTTAGTTATCAGTGAACTATTTAAACTGCTGAAATTATCATTTAAACAAGCGTGACTGTCATGTTTTCAAATTTGATAATAATTATAATTTCTCTATTAAATTATTCATTCCAATTTAATCACCTTACAAAATATAGTGAAGATGAAGCACGAAAATTGATTTATCTTTGTGCGGCTTCTTATGGCAATCAGCATGTTTCCTGTTTGAATCAAACTTTTAAAGATGTTTCCAAGTATCAGTTATATTCAAGTAACAAAGCGGTTTGTGATGAACTTGGAACGATTTGTGAAAATTATGCAGGTACTACGAATCCATTTTTTATGATTTACAAAACTTTCAAAGATTTCAGTCGCATCTGACACTCATAAACGTGTTTATTTCGTCTTCCGAGGATCTCGTGGAAAAGTTCAAGTGTTTTTAGAAGGAATTGATCAATGGAAGAGTAAACCATTTCTTGACATCGGCCAAGTGAATTCGTATTTCAAAAGAGCTCATACAGTATTATGGCCACCTGTTTTGGAAATCCTGAACAATTCGAAGTTCAAAAATTACAAGTTTTATTTCACTGGACATTCTTTGGGTGGAGCATTGGCTTCTTTGGCAGCTGTGAAAAGTGTTAGATTAGGTTTTCTGGATGGTGAAAATGTAAAGTTGGTGACGTTTGGACAACCGAGAGTTGGAAATTATGATTATGCAAGGAATTTTGATAATCTGGTACCAAATAGGTTAGTTGGTCAACGATTTCTTGTGATGTAACTATTTTGTTTGAAGTTTTCGAGTTGTCCATCGTCGAGATATTGTTCCACATCTTCCATCTTGTCTTAAATCAAATTCAACAATAAATGGAGAGTTTGCAAAACCGTGTAACTCATCAATTTATGATCAAAGATATCATCATGGAACTGAAATTTGGTATCCAAATGGAATGAGCAGAGAACCGATTCAAGACTACAAACAATATGTTGAATGTATTGGTCAACCACTTAACGAAGATTTCAATTGTTCAGATGCTCTTCGGTTTTTCTATTCAAAATCGAGTGAATATATTTGGGACCATCGTCATTATTTTGGAATTCGGGTTCCGGAATTTGGAAAAACTGGATGCGATCGAAATAATCCCGAGGGTAACTAACTATGAAGTTTCATAGAGTTTTTATTTTTTGAAATAGTTTTCAAAAATATGTATGACGTGGTAAATAAATCTGAAGATCGCATATTCAAAGCCTTACCGGAAATTGCTGTTCTTATTTGTTTTCCGATGAAAGTTCATGACGAGAGCAAAAACAAAAATGATAGGAAATAGAAGCGTACTGTAGTTTTTAATTAGAAATATTTAGATCTCTGGTGTTAATTTTTTGAAAAGTCATTCGGGAAAAAAATAATTCTTGGAATGATTTGATTCTGTGAATAATATAAGAATTTTTGAATTGTTCTCAAAATTGTTTTCTTTATAATTTTTTATCAAGAAATGTATACGGACAAAAGAACAAGGAAGGGAAAAGGTACTAATTGAATTTTCCATTGATCAAAAATTTTAACAGTTTGAAGTCCTTTGGGAGAAGGAAAGTCTCATGAAATCATTTTTTCGATACTGTATCCATTTCTGCTTTCTGACTTTGGAACAAAATTCCCAGATGATAGTTATTTTTCTGAACCAGCGAGATTTCCACCAGAAAAATGAGAAAGTTGTGCCAACTTTCAGAGTAATGTTTCCACTTCTAGAAATAGTTTATTTTGTAACATCAACAAAGAACAAAATCTCACAACAACAAAGAACAAAAAAAGAAGTGTACCGTAGTTTTTCAATTGGCAAAATATATAGTTCATTGACAAGCCTCCGTTTTGATTATTAGGAGAAACCTCCAAGGAGACAGAGTTCATAAAATAATTTGATTTTATGAACTCTAATTCAATTAGTATTTTTCGTTTGGTGGTTTTGGTGATTTTGGTTCTGCTGATTTTGTTCGACAAGTTAGGCAATTGAGAAAGTATAGGATGTCAGCTAAAAATATTCGAAATTAGAAAATACGTTTCCATTTCAGTTTCTTACCTTTGAGAGCATTTCGATAATCAACAATAAAATATAAACAAATGAGACCATCGATTGATGGATAGAAAGATAAAGAACAAGCAATTGGTCCGGCATTTATAAAAAGATCCAAATTGAAAAATGGTATGATATAAATAGATAACATTGGAGTGAAAATGAAAAGAGTTGGAAGACAAACTTGAATAATCAAAGTTCGGAATAATTGTTTATTGATTCTTTGAAGATGATTTGACAAAGATATCATTTTCTTGTTCATATTTTTGAACATTTGAAAACCACAGTAAGAAATGATGATATAATGTGCAGCAACCATAATTATAACAACTAAAAGTGGAAAACTTTCGATATAATTAAAACTTCCTTCAAGATAAATCATTGCGATATAATATGTCATTAATTCAGGATTTAGACTCAAATTTGATTTTGTTCGATTCCTGCAAAAATAAAGTTCATATTTCGGGTTATTTTAGAATTTTTGTTATTACTGTAGAAATTCATCAGAGACCGTGTCTGGCCTTGCAATATATAACATAAGGGACATGCAAAGAAAAACAAAAGCACAAGTTGTAAACCAAAGAAAAACACATTTCAACTTTCCGAAATACTTCTTGACGTTTTGAATTCTGAAATTCTAGCTATTTATAAATCTATATTTATCTTTTAAAAAAACGAAAAATTACTTGAAAATAGCCCAATATCGATAAACAAATTGAATTGTTAACAAATGTATGGTGACAGCAAACATGCTGGCGAACATCGCTGAAAATTTGGGTCTGAACAATCTGAACTTTTTTCAAAAGACAAACCTAGGAGAATAAATGATTTCCAAGAACGAGCTGGTTTTAGGAATGTGAGAATTATGAATGCAGAATCGACATCAAAAATCATCTAAAATTTTTGGGATTGGAACCTATTTTGAATATTTTTGAATTGGTCCTTTCAAATTACTGGACCAATTCAAAAAAATTCGGTTGAAACGAACCGGCTTTGAAAATATTTCGGCTGTCGCAAAAATAATTCCCATTAACGAGAAGCTCATGATAAGGTATTTATAACTTCCGAAAATATTATTCGAATGATGAAAAGCTGTATGAAGTACTGTAGAATTTATGACCAATGTCAGGAAAAATCCGATCCATGAAATTCTAATGGATAAAGCTTCTATATCCATTTTTAGAAGAGTTGCGATTAGAAAACTGAAATCAAACTGAAAACAAAAATAAAATCAGGAATACACTTGAGATTTTTGGTTACCAAGGTAATTTTTTTTGGTCGGAAAGTTCAGAGACAGGTGGTAATTTTGTTGATCTATATTTTCAGGTGCTCCTTGACAAAACACAAATTACATACTCAGGAGAACGACCGCGAAATCTACGCGAAAAGCGGGGTCTCTGCGATTCGCTCAACCTTCGCGGGAGAATCACGCGTTTCGCACAAACCTCGCGCAATCTGGGACTCGGTCGACTGGACGTCGCGAAATTTGCGCGAATTGCGGGGAACTTCGCGTTTCGCGGAAATTTCGCGGGCTTCCTCGACCGAATTGGAGCGTTTCGCGACATTTTCGCGCAGTAGCATGGTATATAAAAAACATTTTCGCTATTCGCGTCACGTGCGCGCATGGTCAAGTGGGTAAAACAAATGTATTCGAGGTGAGAGGTTGTGGGTTCGAGGTTGGGTGAGTGTTATAAATAAAAATTATGATCACCTGAATGTGAGGATCGATCATGATGACATTTTGTTTTGAAATTGAGAGGACGCCGCGAAATTTACGCGAAACGCTGTAACAACACCGCTAAAGCGCGGCGGATGCGCGGCGATTTAGCGGACTTCTGGGGTTCGCGTTTCGCGCAGATTTCGCGGTCGTTCTCCTGAGTATGATTACAATGTTTATTGTGCTCAAATAAAGAAAGACAGTAAGCTCGTTGATAAAATAATCCTGGGCTCAGACCGAAATAAATATGAGATGTGAGATCAATATGTGATAAGTATATATGTACAAAAAAAGTTCCTAGATGTTACAAATAAAATTTGAAAACAAAATTATAATTTATCGCCATACAAATGATGATGGTGGTGAATATTTTGGCGTAGATTTGTATTGTAGAATTGGGGAGATGACATATCCGATTTAGCATATAAAATATCAGCAGGTTGATATTTTGGAGAACTTCTTGATTGTCCGAGACAACAAATCGCGTTTTTCCAAGAGCACAATGTTTTGATGCTACAAACCCAGAAACCAGATGTCCAGCCAACAATACACATACAACAAGTTTTGAGAAGTGAAATGATAAGCGATGAATCAGCAATTGTTTGACGTGGTGAGCACGAACATAATTGAGCCATTTCCCATTGTTGTCGATGATTTTGCTCATAAAACATAACTGATATAATGAGCAATGATGGAATTGTATATAATAATGAGAAGATTCCAATTTTCGACATTAATTGAGTAATTTTATGAGCATTGTCCAAAGATGGATGTTGTTTTTGAACTTCATTTCGAATACTCCATAAATTGAAAAATCCAATCATCAAAAACATGACACCCAAAACGAAATAAGTAACCAATGGAGCCAAAACAAATGTTCGTTGGAAGAATAAATCAGTATTTCCAACATAACAAATTCCAGTAATTGGATCACCGTCGATTGCATTGAATACCAAAACTAAAACAGTTTGAGCAGCCGGAAGACCCCATCCAATAACATGAAAATGGAATGAATATGAAGCAATTGCTTCCGAAGACCATTTTGAGGCAGCAGCAAGAACCCATGTTAAAGAAAGGATTACCCACCAAACAGATGCAGCCATTCCAAAGAAATATGTCAAGAGGAATACCTGAAAAATAATTGAAATTATTTTGAGTCATTAAGGTTTAAAGAATGAAAACGTACCACAAAACATAAAGATCCGGAATTGTTTTCATCACTTCCTTTAATTCGGAATCCAGAATCACAGGCAATTTCATCGTGTCCAACAAAATATCGAATCATAAATCCAACAGCAACCATCAATTGACAAAAAGCCAACATGAAAATAGGTCTTTCGGGATATTGAAAACGATCAGTTTCAATTAAAAATGTCAAAAATGTGAATGTTGAAAGAACACAACAAGTAATCGACCAAAATGCCATCCAATTGTTAATTAATCCTTGATTTTCAACAAATGCTGGACTATGACAAGAATATGCACAATTTGAAATATTTCCAACTCGAGCTTTTGATGATTCAACAAATTGAAATGGTTTTTGACAGGTGCATTCGCATTGTTCTTTTGTGTTATGTTGATCGAAATCCGAATAAATTCCAACTTCTGGTTTTTGATTGAATTTCTTTGGAATTTGTTGTTCGTGTTTCTTTTTTGGTGTATCTGGTGGAGCTGCGCAGATCTTGCCATCCGACATTTTTGGAAGAACATCACATGAAAGTGTTTCCGGCCAGCGGAATCCATATTTTGCCATTATTGGGGAACATTTACTGCGAGCTTCGAGACACATTTCCATGCATGGCAGGATTTCACGCTCATAGTTGTCCTGGCAGATTGGTGTGTAGAGAGTGCAGAGGAAGAATTTCAAATGTTGATAACATCCGACCTAGAAAAATTGAATTTGAAAAATTTATGTTTGAAGAAGAAGATCAGGAAAAGAAACTGAAAATAGATTCTTCCATAAGTCAAAGCACAAAACTTCGTTTTTCTTTGAGAGAGTTTTAACAACTTACCTCAACTAATGGATAAAATTGATGAACTTCTAATCCAGCTTCATCTTGTTTTTCATGTCCATAACTATTTGGAAAAGATGTCATATTGTATCCGATTCCTTTGCAAAGTGGAATTGTAATCTGCTCGCATTTCTTCTTTGCGTGAACATGAATTGTGGAAAAAATTCCCAAAATCAATGCTAACCGAAGTAACATATTTTGCTCTGAAAAAAAACTAAAAATAAAATACGACAAAACAAAAGTTTCGGAATTAAGAATAAGTGGAATGTTTGTAAGAGGAGATGAACAAAACGACGAAAAATAGGAAGAAAATAAGAAGAAAAAGAGGACGAGGAAAAAAACGGATCAAATTTCAAAGGACACCTGATCTTACGGGACTCGCCCGGTTAGTAAGCGGAAAAGTTTTGGAACAATATTATATTTTTTTCTTTAAAGAAAAAAAAGCAAAAAATTTTAAAAGTGGATCAAAATACCAATCTATAAATAAATATCTTTTTGCTTTTTTACGAGTAAAAAAAATCAGATATCCACAAGTAGCGAGATATTTCGAGTACCTGTACAAATATAAAAATCTAGGAAAAGAAAATATATAATGAATGAATGAACACATCATAAATCATAACAATAGAAAAAAGTGGGTTGGGCCAATGATGCAAAAAATGGGCGGGGTTTAGGGGGTGCAAAAAAATGGTGAAATGGACAGAAGGTGACAAAATTTGTCTTGGAAGACAATTAGAGCATGTTGAAAATATTGATGGACAGGTGAAGATGATGAGAGGTGATAATTGAAAAAATATTTAGGAATTTTGCGAGGGGCAAAATAGGATTTGAAAATTAAATTCAATTGGCGTGAACTTTGGGACATTTAGCATCTCATTTCAAGAAGAGTTTCAGAAAAAAGTTCTGATTGAAAAATATATAATTTTCTTGGAATATGCAAATTTCCAAAAAGTACATGATACAAATTTTGTAGCCCTACTGTACTTTTTTTTTCGCAAAAAACCCAAAAAAATTATATTCTCAATAAAAAATAAATTATGAAATACATAAAAATAAAACTTTCGAAATCACAGATTTCTCTAGCCTCTCTCTCTAAAAATATTTCTCTCTAACATAAATCCTATGTTTACATAAAATGGTGCCAAAATTGGTTGTAATACGGTAGGCAAATATTACGGTAGTAGAGTGCATTGTTTTACATGCATAAAGGTCAACAGTTGAGTTTCCGGGTTATTATTATTTATAATGCACTAGTAGTATCCATTTTTTATTATGGTACTTTTTGGGTGCCAAAAAATAGAATCTATTGTTTATTATAAAAAAATGGTGTCTGTTTCTAGTTACTTAGTTACTTCTTCTTCTTTTCTTCTTACATAAACTAATCCAGAACAGACGACACCCCGAACAAAAATATTATAAATAAAACGACACTTTGGTGCAAGAAATAGCAGCAGTCACAAAATGAAATATGTAAAATGTGTTAGAAGAAGTGTCAAAGTGACAGATTGTCAGTTTTGGCTCAAGTAATTAGTGCAACTTCAAAAGAAGGAAGTCTAATTTATGCAAATTATTGAGCAGAATAAGAGAAAAGAGATTTGGCTCCGAGGAAACGAATTTTTGAAGTGTTTTGGAGAAGAACAAGAAGAAACGCGGTGAACAGATTTAGTATGTTTTAATAATTTCGAGAATGGGAAAATATGGGAGGAGGAAAGGGTTTTCAAGATTTTCGAAATTAAATTTTAATTTAGAAATACTTCAGAGAAAGTGCAGAATTAGGTGGGATTGGATTTTGGAGCCCTAAACTTATTTTCAAATAAAAACTACGGAGTAGCAATTTAGGTCAAAAATGAAACTGAATTTTTTTTAAAGACAATATTTTTTGAGTTCACAAAAATGTTCCAAGATTCCAATATTTTTTTCAGAATCTCTAGAACAGTTCTGTGAAATCACATATGAAATATAACGTATCTCGAAAAATCAAAAGTACTTGAAATGTTCGTTTAACTTTGCCACGTCATAACTCTCCCAAATTTCAGCTCTAAATGAACTAGGTTTTCCCGAAATTTTAGGAAATTCAGAACCCAGAAAAAGTCCGATTCACTTGACCTTATTCTCATATTTTAGAACAATGCTATTTTAAAAGTACACATTCCTCTTCTTTTTCCTTCGCCTCAGGCAAAACAATTTTTGAAAAATTCATCGAAGCGTGCGCGGAAAAATTAAAAATTCCAAGTACTCTTTTCTCCTCCACGCAACAAATTATTATTACTATTACTATTTTTTTCAAACCAGCCAAAAAACATGAATAATATAAAATAAAGGCAGAAGCAATGAAGCATGTCGAAAAATGGAATTGAAAAAAAAAACTTTTTTTTTTGGGAGCTCCTGCTGTGAGCTGAAATAAAAAGTAACAAGTTGTGCTCAACCAAAAGTGCTCAAATTTACACGCCAGAAAAATAGGGAAAGAGAGAGAGAGAGAGAGAGAGAGCGAGAGATAAACACAGGTGGTGAATGACTAGAAAATAGACCACCCATGGTGTGATGTAATACAAAAAAAAACATACTGTATTACATGGATGAACTGCGAAATAATTACTAATGTATCTAAAGACAATGAAACACACAAAATAGCTGGTATGTTTTGTCATCTGGTTGTGTGGTGAAATTATTGTTGGATCATAATTAGGAGGATTTGGTGGAGGGATTAGGATTTGGGTGTATGTTTTGGGCGAAAAAAGGGCATAGGCTTGCAAAATTCCAAAAGTAAATATTTATTTTTGTTTTGGTTTCCACTTTGGAAATGAAAATGGAGATTTTAGAGAGTTAATTTCAGAATTTTTGAAAATTCCAAAATTTCATCAGGACTGAGAAACCAAGCCAAGTTGAACCACTCAAAAAGGCAGACCCATATTCAAACTTTGATGCTCAAAAATCTGTTTTTTTTGCAAAAAAGAGTGGTATTTTTTCTGGCGAATCAATTAACTATAAACACCGATTCGGAAATCCTAAAAATGCTCACCTGGCCCGTTTCAAAGCTGGCCACATTCTAAGCAACATTTTTCGAGAAAAAGCGCAGAAATCAATCAAGCGCGACTTTTTCGAAGTTTGTTCATTCACATCAAGATGACACGAATCTAATGAAAAATTGATAGGCGCTCTTTCCTCGGCGCCCCAAAAAAAACTTGTTGGTAAACAACCAAATATTTTCTCCATTTTTTATCCAATGAATATTAAATTTCCTTTTCACACTAGTTTTTTCCTAGTATTTTTTCACCTGACACAGGGACAGGTGAAAATAATTAAAAAGTATTTATGTAGATATAGTAAAAAGTCGAACAAATAGGCACGGATGGTCTAATTAAAGGTGTTGGAGCATCTGGAGCATCCCAAAAAAGGTCAGATTATCACCCATTGAAATAAAAAACAAATTGGTTTTTGTAGATCAAAAAGAGAGTTCCGAAAGGAAAATGTGCAATATTTTGGGGGAAGTGACAGAGGCGGCATGTTTTAGAGAATAAATTGTGAAGAGAAAATTTTCATAAGTAAGTAACTTTTCGCGCGACGAAAAGAGGGAAACGATTAGATTAGACGTTTTGAATGAGAAAATAGGATTTTTGGGTTTTCGAGAGACGATTCAAAATATACATAAGCTGACTTACTTACTTGGTTTTATATTAAAAGGGGTTTTGGGTAAAAAAAATGTTCAGTAGTCCTATTTCGATATTTTCAGAAACTATTAAGTCTCGGCTTCTGACTTAAACTGGCATAATCTTACAAGGAAAGGTTTTCAATGTTCCCCCAAGGAAAAAATCGAAAGTATGTGGAATGTTGAGGGTTCCCATGGGTAAGAAAAACCCTAACGGGAATAAGGAGAAAAATGCCTTGTTTTAGAAAATTTTGGTGTTATTGATTTTTGCGATGAAATTTTTTAGAAAAATCGAAACTTTTTTTCGAAATTGATGAAAAATGTCAGTCTAAAAATCCATTTGTAGCGCAAACGGCGTACTTTAGTATTACTTCGACTAAAATTAGGAATAAAATAATTTTGGTCCCAAAAGTCCACTAAATCAAATTTCTAGTTTGAAAAATTCATAGAAAATCAACGTTTTCGTTGAGAAGGAGAAGTTTGTGTGAATCGAGACTATGATTTTTGGATTCTACGGACCAAATTACGTCTGTTGACCGTCATAAATTTTTCAAGTTCCGTTCATTTGAAAATGGAAAAAATTATTTTTTGTGTTTTTTGGTGACCATTTGATCAGAAAAACCCCGACTGAAAAAACCAAATTTCAAAAAATGTCTAATTTTTTGATAAAAAGTTTCACAAACACGTAATCGACCATTCTGAACAACTTCCACGACTCAAAAGTTCATGAAATAGATTCAAAATCGAGTTACAGATGCTCTAAAAATCAAAAAATGGGGTAAAAATCGACCTAAAATACATTTTTTCTCGAGAATAAGGCATTTTTCTCCTTATTCCCGTTAGGGTTTTTCTTACCCACGGGAACCCTCAACATTCCACATACTCTCGATTTTTTCCTTGGGGGAACATTGAAAACCATTCCTTGTTAAACATATTTTATCTAGAAGCTAACAGAGCTAGTGTTTTTTCGTTGAAAAATCCAGTTCCCTATTCATTTCTCACTCGAAAAAAAGACGACACAGCGAAAAAGATAACAAAAACAATAATAATGAAAATAAGCAAATGAAAATATGTAAATTTTGAGTGTAGTGAGAGCGTGCGCGAAAAACAGGAAAGAGACATTATTTAGGTAAATACACACACCGCATATATAAGATATTCGATAAGTAGTAGTAGTTGGATGTGAACATGTACATACATATAGAAAGAGACAACACCACATATTAATATAAGAGGGCAGAGCAAATATTAGAAAAAGAAAAAGAGGAGAAACGAAGAAGTTGGAATATGTTGAAAAAAAAATGGAGAAATTATTATGCACAACGAAGGTATCTATGATGCGATTATTTTCAAAAAAAATCTTGAAGAAGAGAGCTCAAAGGTTTGATGTATCAAAACTTCAGAGATTTTTTGGTAAAGGCGCATTCTTCCCAACTGTTTTTACAAATTTTTGGGGGCACCAAATCTAGAAAACCTTAAAATGCGAATAATTTTTGAAAGTTCGATATTCCAAAATCAGCCTCATAAAACAATTTCAAAAAATAGGATAATTTTTCCAAATGTTAAAAATAATTGATCTATTTTTTTGGAACGTCCTAACAAACTTTTAAGATAAATTAGAAGATTTCTTGTGCCCTAATTCTTCAAAGACATTCCCCCCCCACACTTTTTTAAAAATCAAATCAAGACAGAAAACGAATAGAAATTCCGAAATCAAACCACAACAATCGGCATTGTTCGTTCGGTTCTACAGCAAAAATCGAAATGATATGCGTTACCGAAAACTGACAGGGGTCTATTTCTCATCAATGTTCACTTAATCGTTTTGACAGCTCGTCTTCTTCCTCCCCTTTTATATTCTATCCCACCATAAATGTAAAACTTCTATTTTTGCAGTCGTCACAAAAAAAAACACGGCAAAAAAAATGAAAAGATGGGGGTAGCTTAATACCCTCATAAAACTCGGCGATGCTAATGAAAAAAAAAAACACATCGAGAGCACACGTTTTGTTGTTGACTTGTCGAAGGGTGGGATAATTTGATTGGCACCAGACGGGTGTGTGCACTTGTCAATTATTATAATACTAGATACTTCTACTAAATACAACAGATGACGCGCGAAATTACGGTTTCAATAGGAAGGGAAAGGGAAGAGTAGAGTAGTTTTCAAGTGGACAACAACAACAATAGGGAACACTTTGAAAACAATTGCCAAATTTAGGAAGCCAAAAATAAAATATTTTGGGAAAAACTCCAAAAACCAAAAAAAAAATGCTCCCGGTGAGGCTCGAACTCACGACCTTCAGATTATGAGACTGACGCGCTGCCTACTGCGCTACGGAAGCGATGGGAGCGAGGCGCCCAAATGTCTAACACAAGATTGTGTGTGAGAGAGTGAGCGAGCGAGAAAATGAAATATTTGTTGGTTGGGATTGGCGGGGTGGAGGAGGAAATATTAGCTATGCTTAACACAATTTTGATGCTTTTCTAACGAGCTCTGTGTTCGTCTATGGATTTGTGCTCAAATTAAACAACATGAAAATAGGATTGAATTGAATGAAAACGGAAACGAGAAGAAAACGCGACAAACGAGTAAATTATAAATATAAATACAAAAGAACGAGGAAAAGGGATGTTTTGTTGAAATCGAAAAAAGTATAAGGTGCGCGAGATTTTTATCTTTTTCGTCCTTTTATTCACAAAAAGAGGAATTCTTATGGAAAAAGTGCGATTGAGCGTGAAATTTGTATAATTACTTGCGAAATAATTGTACACAAAAAACCTTGGAAAAACTGTACAGTTATCGAAAATCAAAAAGGTGAGAATGATGGGACAAGGAAGATTAAGGAAAAAGAATAGGAAACCGGGTCCAATTTGCAGGGATCTCTGATTTTACGAAAAATTTTGAATTCCAAAAATTTCACCCCAAAAATAAAATAAATATCAAAACTCAGAAATTCAATTCAAGATGTTTTGAGAACATTTTTACATAAGTTCAAATTTTCGGGTTCTGTAGGCTTCTGTAGCCACGGTCATTTTTTAGAAACATCCATCCGATTAATCGGACTTGGTCCCACTTCTCATTCCAGCTTCAAAAACTAATGTCCGAAAAATATTATTAGCTGACATAAGGTAATAAAAAAACATCATAAAATAAATAAATCGAACGGTCAACATGTTCAAATTTGTCAAGTGTTTCGGTTTTTTGATGAACACCGACATCAAAAAGGATTGCGCAATACGGTAGTTGACAATCAAAAATAATCGTATTAGTTTTATTTTAGAAAAGAGAAAATTCATAGATAAATAAGCCGAATTTGAATTTGAATTCAAAATCGCATTTCAAATTCCAAAAAGTTTTCAGTCTTATTGCAACATCTCATGAATGATATAAAATATATCTGTGGTGCAAATCTTTGCGGCTAGGCTCCCCTTCTTTTTTTTCTCCATAGGGGAGCTGTCAAGCAAATTTTGAAGAAAAGATGATGATCAGCAACTGACTACTCGAGCCATCCAAAATGATGCTTTTTCTTCCATCTTTTTTTCGCCGAGGTTATTATTTTGATTATTGAGATGAGATGAAAAAAAGAGAAAAAAGTTGGGTTGGATGAAGTGAGGAGTGAACAACAACTAATAAGATTGATGATGTGAAAAATGCTTTTTTTGCGGTTTTTGGGAAAGAAAATGAGTTTGAAGTCTACAGCTAATGAATAAAAGTTATGACGTGGAAAATTTAAATTTTTAAACTTTAAACAACACCCTTACGCAACGACAAAAGTGACCTCAAACTCGCTTGCCAGCGCTTAATCACGTCTCGGGGAAAAAGAAGCAAGTTTTGTTTTTGAAACTTTTTCAAAAAATGTTGAAAAACTCACTTTTCCTCCAGTTTTCCTCGTTTTTGAATATCAGTCAACTAAAATTCGCTTTATAAATTGTTTCGACATTTCCAACATTTTCCTGACGTTTTTCCTGTAAAATAGAAATGAGTGAAATCTAAATAAGAACACCAAACTGAAGAAAAATTCAAGATGTAATATTAATTTAACAACAAGTTTGATTCAAATTCATGGAAAAACAACATGTTTGTTAACAAAAATACGTGAATTAAGAATATCCAAAACCTAAAGAAAGAACGAAAAAATAAGAGTGTGTGTCAACACCGACTGCCCGCAAACACTAAATCCTACGCGCAATCTTGTAAAAATAAAATAACTCAGCATCTCCTGGCGTATACTTTTTGCACGATAACGTACGCTTTCCCTACACTCTTTCTACGCTTTTCGTACACTTGCCACTTTTCGCGAGTGTAGCTACATTGTAGGACCGCGTTGCAAGCGCGTTGCGTTGCGGCTATTATTTTATTTTTGTTTTCTATTTTCTTTTTGGCCTAAAATTATTTTTAAAACGTCTAAAGTAGATGAAATGATAGCCGAATTTCATCCACATGGATTCTAGAAGTTGAGTATGGTTATTGAAGCGATTAGAAATCTTTTTGGTCAGAAGAAGTATAGTTTTTTCAAGAAAAATCTTCAAATATCTTTGAAAAATACGGAATTTTCTTCAATGAGACTTTGAGAATCAGAGTTAATCGATAGTTATCAGTCTTCTTATTCTCGTTATTATTGTTTTTACACCTGAATTTGATTGAAACTTGTTGAATTTCAGATCACCATCCGAACAACTCCCAGAACTTGCATCATGATGGCAGCAAAAGGAACGAGAATCTTCTCCGGAGGTGTCCTCGAGCTCGAGGAGATGATTTTGAAGGTGAGTATAACTTAAATACCGGGAAGACTAGGATTTCGGAACCCTACTGGCCAATGGCCTGTCAAACATAACTGAAAGTTGGCTGATAAATTCTTGGAGCTACATCTTATAATTATGATAAGTAGAAGGTCTGTAAATAGAACTGACGACCAACTTCCGATAACCTAGTAACTATTAGGCATTTAGCCCAGGGGAGATAGCCTATAACCTCGCCATTTTTTTCTGCATGACGTAAAATTATGAGGTACTAGAAAATTAAACATCATCCCATTTTTCAGGTTGACACTTGACACCTACACCTACGCCGAATGCTAAAACTGGGACAACCTACAAGATATGATCAAAGCAGCGTCAAAATCAACGCCAAGATGCTCCACCATCCGACTTCTGGCCCTCAACCTCGACTTCAACCACTCAACACACCCTCAACAACCAACACATTCAAAAAATCTTCGAAAAAATTAAATTTCTAACTTTTTTTATTATGTTTTCATGATTTTTGTTATATTATTGATTTTGTGTTTTAAAAGTATATTGATACATAAATAATTTGTTATATTTTCTCGTTTAAACCTTCCCTAATTCGCAGCGCAAAAACGAAAAAATCGATTCGAAAATATGTGTACGCTTTTCGTTCAAAAAGGAAAAGTGTAGGATCTTTGTAGACGTTTTTGCAGCTTGTGCGTACGGTCTTTGTAGCGTGCGTCATACAACAATGTAGCTACACTTTTCGTTCGCAATAGTGTACGCCAGGAGATGCTGAGTAACGACACTCCGCTCAAACAGTGTGTGAAAATTAAACAACAGGCAGTGTCGTTGTCTAAAATGATTTCACAACTTACAGATATCTTGATTTTTCTCACAATTTTTGGATGTATTGTTTCGATGTCTGGTCGAGTTCCTGTTCTCAAAATTTTTCTTTTTGAAGGTTAATATCTAAAGTACATCTACTTACTTTTCCGCCACATTTTTGTTTCTTGCCAACCAATTTTCGAAAATAAAGAAATGATGAAAAATTAAAATGTTTCAAGCGTGAAAATCAAACGTGATTATTTATTAATTTTGTGATTATCAAAATTTATTATGGAACCAAAGTTCAGAATTTATTCTTTGAATTAATTTCCCGTTGCTGATTTTGATCAAAAGTTCAGGATATTCATTTTTAGAGAGACCCATAAATTGTTTTTTATTTTTTTGGTTTTCATTTCTCGAGGGAATCTCTCAATTTTCAAAAATTCAGATATCATTTCATATCTAAATACTTCATTCATTCTTTCGAAGAATACATATTCTAGGATCATAAATTGAAGGTACAAATAAAAAGTGCAAATTCTAAGAAGTGCTTTTTCCGTTGATTCTTTCATCTCAATTTTCAATCTTTTCACAATCAACATTCTTTTCAGACATGAATTTTGATCAATTCAAAAATTCCCTACAATTTATAACACTGGTGTTAACATTGTTTTTCAATTGTTTGTTGATTGTTTTGGCAATTTATAAATCTCCAAAAAAGATGGGAACTTATAAATATCTCATTATTTATTTTTGTATTTTCTCGATCTTTTTCTCGATTTTGGAAGCAATTGTTAATCCGGTAAATTTCTAGGCGTCTTACTCAAAATATCACTGATTTTTATTTTTTTCAGTTTATTTTATCAGTTGGAAGTGTTTTTGTTGTTGTAATGAATCTGTCAAAAACAATAATAACGAATAGATCAATTTGTCAAGTTCTTGTAAATATGATTTGTGGATGTTTTGGAGTTGTCATAAGTTTAATCGCAGTTCATTTCATATTTCGATATTTTGCAATTCAAAGAGAAGGAAAGTTGAAATATTTCCGTGGAAAATATATGGTAATCTGGTTTTTTATTCCAATTATGTGTGGTATTTTTTGGACATCAACAACTTATTATTTTCTGAAACCAAATGATCGAGTTACTCTGATTCTCAAAGATCATTTGAAATTGGTTTATGACGTGGATACTGAAAATATTGTTTACACTGGAAGCGATTATTTTATCGATGATTTAAAATATCAATTTAATTTTGAGATAATTCCAGGAATGATTATTATGGCAACTATTATTGTTTGTATTTTTCAGCACTTTTTCACATACAATTTAATAAATTGAATTTTCAGATAATATCTTTGTCAATTGTCGCACTTTTCTGGATAAAAATATATAAAGCAATCAAAAAACTTGATCAACAAGGTCAATCTGATTTCACAAGAAAACTTCAGAAACAATTATTTTATGCTTTAGTTATCCAATCTTGTATTCCATTATTTTTCATGTATCTCCCAGTCTCGCTTTTCCTATTTTTACCAGTGTTCAATATTCAAATTGATAAAATGGGACATATTGTAACATTACTTTATGCAATTTATCCATCAATTGATCCACTTCCGGTTATTTTAATTATTGATTGTTATCGATTATCACTTTTCAGTTGGTTTTGATTTTTTGTGGATTGAAAAAATGTTTAATTTCAGATTTATTTCGAAAAAACAATCGAGTTGGAGAACTTAACGATATTCCATCGGGAAGGGATAATACATTCTGATGAAACTTTTTTTAAACAAAATCACATACTGAACCTAATTAGAATGTAATTTCTCTCAAAGTTCTGTGAAATGTAGTTCAAATTTTTCAGACCGTTTTAACTGTGAGAAACCCGGCATTAATTATTTCAGCCCACTTGAAATTTAGCATTAATCAATTTGATGAGAATGTACTTATTGTTTTTCATTTTGTCTAGCTTGAATACAAAAATAAAAGAAAATATTTTCATATTCGATCAAAAAAACAATATTATTTTCACTTAATTGAAAAGATATAATCATCATTTTTTCCGGCTGTTTTTCTAATAAAAGTTTGTCGACCATTGAAGAATTCTATTCTTATTCATTGATATATTTCTGAATATCTTCTAATTGTAAATTAAAAATGAAACATCTATGAGTTATTTTCCAAGAATTTCTTATTTGATTTCGTCAAATCAACTCATACAGAAAAAGCAATAAAGAAAACGCTAAATGCATTTCTATTTTCAATTTCCATTCAATTTTAAGACCCTTTATTGTTTTTCCTTGTTTTCGTTGATCAATATTTGAGGAACGTTTTTCTGTGAAAAATTATAACTATTTGAATTGGACCAGGTCCAATTTATGGTACACTTGTGAGCTTTTCCTTTTTTCCTTTTATCAAAAGTTCGATGAGTTTCTTTTTTTACATAACAAGGAATAGGTTTTTGCATACAACGGACTGACTATAACATCAGATTTGTCCTTTTATTTTTGCTGCTTTCAGTTAATTTCCTTTTTTGATGAACCCTTTGTCTATTTTCATTTTCAGAAAAATGGAAGAATATTCGATCGCCAAAAATAAATCATTTCTAATGACTCCGGCTTTGGTACTTTTTATTGATGGACAAACTTCAATTCCATCCTTCTCACTTTCAATTGTTTATCTGATATTTTATTTCATCTCAACGATTCTGGTTATTTTTGCACTTCGAGTTTCGTTTATCGTTGGATCATATCATTGGAATCTCAAAAGACTTTATTGTTGTAGTATTTTATCTTGGTTTTCAATTGGAACCAGTAAACTATTAGTGATTTATGCACAATTATATCATTTTGATAACAAAAATAGTAAGTTAATCTTAATATTTTTCTCACGAGTCGAAAAACAACGAGTTTTTCTAGAAATATTCGATGAAACTGGAGATATAATATTGCATATCAGTGCACTTCTTCGATATGAATTTTGTTATTTTTTCATTGTGAATTTATTTTCGGTAATTCTTGAAAGATCATTTGCCACATTTTTCATTCGAGATTATGAGAAAAAGAAACGCACGTGGATTTTCTATATACTTTTCATATTTGGATTCACTTTTTCGACAGTATTTTCATTTCTTACTGTAATGCGAATCATAACAATTTACATGTTGGTTATTTATGTTCTCAGTTTTGCATTTTCAACACTCATCGGATTCTCATATTTGGTTTTTCGAAATTCTCGTCGATTGAAGTATCTAACAAATTATCATCGAAATACTGTTTATACTTTATCAATCAAGTATCAACTTCGAGAAAATATTAATACTTTGAAAAGTATGAAACAATTAACAATGGTAGCAGTCGGAGCTATTTTCTGCGTCGCAACCGCTTATATTTTACCACTTTTGCTCAATATTCCATCGAAACAAATTTGGATTTTTCATACATTTATCGATATTTTTTATCATTTGTAAGAAAACAATATCATAAGAGTACAGTAATTTTTAAAATATCATTTTTACAGTAACCCATTGTATATGATTCCGGCTTGTCTTCTATCGATCCCTCAGAATTTATTATATTTGAAAAAGTTATTTGCTTCGAAAAATGCTTCCAAACAAAACGAAACTAAAAAGTTTGCAAACGAAGGCGATGTTTATTTTAATATGTTTCAAAAATCAATGACTACATCAAAATCTAAACCTCTTCCTGCAATTATTCAAGTCAGACAGAATTCAGGAACTAAAATCAGTTGTGCTCCGTTTCGATGATGTATAAATATATTTACAAAAATATTTTATTATAATTTTTGGAGTATTAAAATAGTGATCAGTGGAATAATATTGCAAGAAACTACAAAATAAATGAATTTTCAGATATTTTTTTGCGGTTTTTACGTGTTACAATTTTTAGAAATTAGAAAAAAAAACATACGATTTAGAAAAATGATGATCAAATTTCAACTTTTGACATTTGTTGTTGTGAATTTGTGTTTCGTGTAGTATCAGCAAAACGACTAGCAATCTCATTTGGTTTCTTGAAAAACAATCGATAAGGTCGAACAAAATATAAATAAGTGACTGGAGACAAAGTTGGCATAAATATCACAATACAGAAAACAGCATTTTCTATAATTGGATGACTAAAAATTGCGAATTGACAAATGAGATACAAACAGACTCCAATCAAAAGAAAAACTGGGATAAAGGCTTGAAAAGTTAGACATTTCAATAATTGTTGATGCATTGATTTGGTCTCTTTAGAGATTATTTTAACTGATTCAAGTTTTTGTATTATTTTCCGACGAATTATAAAAATAGCGATATAAACTGGGTAAATTGGAGCACAAATATGAACGAGAGAATACAATGCTGACCAATTACCAATTCCTGACATTGATGCAATTGTTTTATTTCTTAAATCATATTGAGGAATATACTTCAGTGCTCGACTTTGAGCTGTTTCTTGATCACTGAAATTTGGGGCGAAAAGGAAGATTTGAGCAAATGAAGGAATATAAACGATCAGTAAAATTTGAACAATTCTAGTTCGAGATAAAGCTGTATTAGAAAATATATAAAGACGGTAAGCAAAAGAAACCAAAAGAGACCACAGTCCATGTGGTAAACAATGAAGAAATATACTGTTTCTAGAATAAAAATAGGAATGGAGGTTTCTCTTTCACCATATGAAACTTACCCAATCTTACAGAACTCTTGGCCAAAAGAAGTACAAAATCCATTGTATACGAAAAAAATAACAAAAGTTCCAGGAGTTGGAACAACTCGATAAGCAAGGAACATATCGAAAAAACATTCGACTAAATCATTCAACGCAAAGTTTATAATAAATGTTGCAAATGACTGAATGGTTTTCGGAGATTTGAAAATGCACAAATAAATGAGAAGACCATTCAAAAAGAATCCGATGCAACAAACTACAGTATGCCAACATTGGATGAATAATGCCAACGGTTCCATAACTTTTTTGTTATGAGAAAAATACGACACGTGGAGGTATTTATAGCGTCAAACGATGTGTAGAAACGATTGTATTTTGAACGCTACAATCGTTTTGGTTGTGTGAAAATAATATTTATGACAATACTGATAGAATGATGAACCAGTTGAGCTGTCGCAGAATTCAGAAAATTAGTTATAGGTTCAATTTTAAAGAAAATGGGAGAACTGATTGTTGTCGTTAGAACTACTTCGAGATATATAAAAATAAAGACGGAAATTTGGAATAACTTCAAAAATACGATTTCTCATTTTTCACCGAGAATTTCTTTGCAATTTAAATACTTTATGATCACAATTTACAATTGACTATTGCAAAAGATTAACAATTTTTGAAATCACGAAGTTTCAACTTTGGGAAGTTGTATTTTTCGAAGTGTCAGCGAATTTATTCACAACATCATTCGATTTCTTGAAAAACATTCGATAAGGTCGAACGAAATACAAATAAGTAACTGGAGATAAAACTGGCATCATAATAGCAATACAAAAGACTGCGTTTTCCAAAATTGGATGACTAAAAATCGCGAATTGACACATGAGATATAAACAAACTCCGACTAAAAGAAAAACTGGAATAATGGCTTGGAAAGTTAGACATTTCAATAATTGTTGATGCATTGATTTTGTCTCCTTCGATATTATTTCAACTGATTCAAGTTTTTGAATTATTTTCCGACGAATTATAAAAATAGCGATATAAGCCGGATAAATTGGGGCACAAATATGAATTAATGAATACATTGCTGACCAATTTCCGATTCCGGACATTGATGAAATTGTTTTATTTTTTAAATCATATTGAGGAATATAAACCAGTGCTCGACTTTGAGCTGTTTCTTGATCACTGAAATTTGGAGCGAAAAGAAATATTTGAGCAAATGAAGGAATGTAGACAATCAGTAACATTTGAATGATTTGCTTTCGAGATAATGCTGGATGAGAAAATATATACAGACGATAAGCGAAAGAAACCAAAAGAGACCATAGTCCATGTGGTAAACAATGAAGAAATATACTGTTTCTGAAAAGAAAGATTCCGCGTTTAACAGATACTTAATTAAGCTCACCCAATCTTACAAAATCCTTGACCAATATAAGTGCAGAAACCATTATAAACAAAAAATATAACAAAAGTTCCAGGAGTTGGAACAACTCGATAAGCAAGAAACATATCGAAAAAACACTCCACTAAATCATTCAACGCAAAGTTTATAATAAATGTTGCGTATGTTTGGAGAGATTTCGGTGATTTGAAGATGCACAAATAAATGAGAAGACCATTCAAAACGAATCCGATACAACAAACTACAGTATGCCAGATTCTAATGAATAATGAGAGAGGGTCCATCATGATTTTTGATATAATAACAAATCGACATACCAAGCGCTATTTATATATTAACACGATGTAAAAATACATTGTATATTATGAATGCTACATTTTCATATTGTTTTGAATATTGAATAGAATATTCATTTCATTATTTGAATGAATAAGAAATCAGTTGATAATAGTCTAGGAACAAAGAAGAACACTGGGATTATTTAGATTCCGGAGAAAGCCGAGATCAAAAAGTTATACGAAAAATCGTTGATCAACGACCGTTTTTTGTCACTTGGAAAAACAACTGAACAATGAGGCGAGAAATGCATGTGATCCAAAAAGTGATATTATTTCATTAAAAAATATTTCTATGTATATAATCAGTTGGAACGGATTCTCTTATAAATTCAAAACTTTAACTTCAACCAGTTCAAACGTAGGCCTTTGCCCAAAATCACATTAAAGGATAATTCAAAAATTTTTAGTTGTTTGGAGATGATCTACAGGAATTCACGAAACATAAATTCATATACGATTAATTTTATATGTAATAATTTTTTTTATATTACAAAACACATAAAGGTTAGGATGTTTCAGCTTTTGACAAATATTGGGAATTCGGATTTTTTGTAGTTTCAGCAAATCGACTCGCAATCTCATTTGGTTTCTTGAAAAACAATCGATAAGGTCGAACAAAATACAAATAAGTGACTGGAGACAAAGTTGGCGTAAAAATGGCAATGCAAAATACTGCACTTTCTAGAATGGGAGTAGTGATGAAAAAATAACAAGTGAGAAAAATACAAACTCCGATTAAAAGAAAAACTGGAATTATAGCTTGGAAAGTTAGACATTTTAATAATTGTTGATGCATTGCTTTCGTATCTTTTGAAATAATTTCAACTGATTCGAGTGTCTGTATTATTTTTCGACGAATTATACAAATTGCAATATAAACTGGATAAATTGGGGCACAAATATGAATTATTGTATAAATAACTGATAAATTTCCTTCTACAATCACTGATGAAATAGTTTCATTTCTCACATCATAATGCGGAATATAAGTCAATGCTCGACTCTGAGCAACTTCTTGATCACTAAAACATGGAGCAAGAAGAAATATCTGAACTAATGATGGAATATAGATTATTAGTAACATTTGAATAATCTGTTTTCTAGATAATGCTGGATGTGCAAAAATATAAAGACGGTAAGCGAAAGAAACCAAAAGGGACCATAGTCCATGTGGTAAACAATGAAGAAATATACTGTTTCTGAAATGAACAATATCGAATTCGGAAGATAATTTGAATATGAAACTGACCCAACTGTACAGAACTTTTGTCCAAAAAATGTACAAAAACCATTGTAAACGAAAAATATAACAAAAGAACCAGGAGTTGGAATAAGTCGATATGCAAGAAACATATCGAAAAAACATTCGACTAAATCAGTTATAGCAAAATTTATGATAAATGTTGCGTATGATTGAAGAGATTTTGGTGACTTATAAATACATAAATAAACTAGTAAACCATTGAGAAGAAAACCTATAGAACAGACTACAGTATGCCAAATTTTAATGAATAGAGTTAGTGAATCCATACAATTTACGAGTGATATAAAGATTCTCAATTTATAGCTGTGCAAATCAGAAATTGTATTATGATTGCTACATTTTTTCCCACATTTTCTTCGAATATCGAAAAACAACAATAGCAAAATAATTGAACAATGTAGAATATCGATTCAATTTTTAGAATTGTTTTTGATATGCTTCTCATTTTATTTTCTCTATATATTCATAATTTGATCTTCTAAAACAGGATATAAATTTTTGAACTGATCTTTGGGCAAAGCTTATGTTTTTGAACCCAAACAAAATATAATCTTTTGTAGTTTCTATTGGTGTTGAAGTGTATGATTGACAGGTTTTTTGAATATTTTTTTCGTTCAAAAAATGAATTGTTCCGGAGGGTGGTCTGGAAGGGCAATTATGACTAAATGGCAAAAAATATTTGTTGGAGGAGGAATACTGTAGTTTTGTTGGTGTAAACAAACATGAGTCATAATTAGATCAGAGTAATGGTACTGATCTTCTAGTCTCCTATTGATCAGATGTAGACAGATTAAATTCTCAAAAAATTTGGGAAGATCAGGAAACGTTTGGAGTTTCAGGCATTTTCTCAAAGTTGGATTCGGAATAGCTGACAAAATGAACCTATTTAATAGAAAAGTGATCAATCACCAAAATTTCACAGATTTGAAAAAAAACCGAAGGAAGCACAAATCACGTTTTTGATACAATTTCACCGTTACAAAGTTTGAGTTGTTTTTAATTCCAAAAACAAAAATGAATCACGTGAACCTTAAATGCCATTGTTTATTTTTAATTTCGAAATAATCCATCCTTGACCATTTTTTTCAAATTATCTACAAAATCCATTCCAATCCAAAAACGTTTAACCTGTGTCACAAACAATAAAAAACCTATTCATAAACACGAATAATATTTTTTTAATTGATCCCCTCTCACAACAACCAAAAAAACGTTTTGAATTATTTGACTAAACTAGTCCTTGTCTTCTTCACTATCCCGCCTACCCGACTATAAAAAGATGAAGATTATTACAGTATGATCAATATAGATTCGTACTTTTGAAAATGTCCAAATTCCTCATTGCCGCCTCAATCATCGCAGTTGTTTGTGCTGCTCCAACTATGCCAACAGCTGAAGAAGCTAAAGCTGAACTCATTGCTGCTGGAGTTTCTTCGGATGCCGCTGCTGGAATCGTTGCAATCGCCGAGAAATACAAGGTTTTTTTTATATTTGTCTTATTACAGACGTAAATCTGATAATTTTATTATTTTAGGATCAATTCGAAGCCGCAAAGAGTGACCGCGAAGCAGGAAAAACTGCCTTCGATGCATTCCAAACTGAAGTTAAAGCATATTTGAAGGAACAATCCGAATCTGATAGAGATGCTTATGAAAAATTTGTTGAGAAGAAGAAGGCTGATCATCAAGCCCACCACACAACTCCAAGTACCGCATAGATTTTATAAATCTTTCTCTGATTATCGACATTTTTTTAATCCATGACATTTTTATAAATAAAGTTTTTTATAGCGAAATTTGAGATAGGAGGAAACTATTCTACTTTGAATTTGTGAATAACGTTTTCTGAAGAAATCCTTCGCAAGTCGGAATTTTAATAAATTTCAAGTTGATACAGCAAATATCTCCAATATTTTCGTACACGTTCAGAAACTTGTGTTAATTATTCTCTCTGACGATATTCGCCCTTGTAAAACTCTGCATTAGCCTAAACTGAATTTCAAAAGACTTCTTTCAGATTTCCAAGTTTTTTGGAATCTACAGTATATCGTCAGAAAAACTTGCTATAAATAAACTCTTCAATAACGTTATTCTACATTTCCCAATGATAACCCCTTCTTCAAAAATTTGACAAAAATATTCCATCACTTATTGTTAACACATTTTCGAAATTAACGTGAGAAAAGTAACAACAATTCGTCCCCAAATTTTCGTGTGAAACGAAATTGGAAAAACAAATTGATTTTTTTTTCGTTGTCGAAAAAAATCCAAACAGATTTGGATTATTTCGAAATTGACAAAAAATGTTTACCGAAAAAAACAACGGTCTTGTAATAACTGCAATTGAAAGCGAGATCAAAGTGTCAATAAAAAGTAAATAATCGAAAAACTGAAGATCACGAAAGAAAGTTCAGCGAGTTCAGATGGACAACTTTTTTTTGGAATTAATTTTGTGTTTTGGTTTCGAGGGAGAAACATTGAATATAATTAAGATCATCAAAGATTCATAATATTATGTGAAGGAAAAAAAGCATTTCACGAAATAGCAAGTCTTAAAACGACACGAAAAAACCCAAAAGTAAAGGAGAAATATCAAAAGAACACGTAAATCGCTCTGAGATCAAACTAACTTTCAGATCTGTGACTTCCGTCTTCTATGACTGTCTAAAAATGTTGCTCCCATACAACTCACGTTTTAATTAGTGCCAGATTGGAATGTATTCGTTTTGGAATTGGTAATCACCAAATGTAACATTTTATTTTTCAAATAATAAAATGCTTTTCAATGTTTGGGAGAAAAATAATTTTACGCGTGAACTAGAAACGTGTAAACAAAAATTTCTGAATTTTTGAATTGAAAATTTGTCATTTTTAAATGATCTGCTCAGGATTCCCAAATACACAGGCGTTCTAGTCACCTCGAAAAATACTGTAAGTTATTGCCCATAGTGTTTAGTGAATGCAAATTTTTTGAATTCGTTAGGGTGGTCTTTTCACATCAGTTGAAACGTATTTCCCGGATTCCAGAAAATTCCAAAAAAAAATCTGGAATGTTCAATAAATCATTCATGAGATGTTCGATCATTCTGCCCTTTTTTCTTGTTTGTGTTCATCATAAAATACCACATACTAAAACGTTGTTCGAAATTCCCTAAACTATATCTATCCATCGAAAAAGTTTGTACCCCATGTTCAGTTCACTAATTGTGTGCGCGCGATTTGGTTCGCGCCTCCTCTTCCGATAATCATAATCCCTTTTCAGCCATATAAAATCGAAATGTTTCGAACCCAAAATCATCATTCATCAAAATGTTGTCAATCCGATCATTGGCCTTTTGCTCGATTATTGCCACACTTGCCACAGTTATCTATTCAACATGCCCAAATCGTGCAATTGTCGCTAAAAAGGCTGTCAAATTCGGTGTCACTTTCTACACAGCCGCAGAACTTCAACCAGTATGTGATTTTTTGTTTTTGAAAACAACAAACTGATGGATTTTTGTGATTTCAGATTCTGACTTGCATCGAACCACAATTATACAAAGATCCAAATGACACAACAACTTTGATTTCAAGTAAGAAACGAGTATTATTCTATTACATAAATAATATTTTTACAGCTGGAAAATCATGTGTTATCAACAATAGTGCAAGCAAAGCAATTAGTGCTCTTTCCCTATATTCCTCGTGTAAGATTCATAGAAATTTGGACATTTCACAAATCCTGAGATTTTCAGAATTTCTAAAACGTTAGGGATTCTAAAACTAGAAAGTGTGAAATATCTAGATTTAAAATTCAATTTGTAGAAGAGTTCCAAAAAATGATATTTTTCAGTCAACTCGTGCACAGATTTAATGGCATTACTCGATAAATTGACAAAACCATTCCTTACAATTTGCAAAGTTCCAATCAACAAATCAGTCGCTGTTTTGAATGCTTGCAAAGCGAATACAACAATCGCGGCCGCCTCAAAACAAGACGCATGTATCAATAAAATGTATGGAACTGGATTAGCAATTGTGACCAAAGATAATGTTAACAAATATTGCACTCAACTCGCTGCTAAAATGACATCAACTGAATGGGGTTGTTGCAAAACATATGCACCAAAAGTTGTTAATGTCAAATTATACAAATGCTACAATATCACTAAATAATAAACATCATCATTCAATTAATCATAATATTTTAATTCGTTTTCAATCCTAAATGAAATATACTGTAGATCAATCACACCTTTTTTTTTCATCAATTGACTCATTCTCCAAGTAAAAACTGAACCGAGATTATCCTGTCTATCCGTGTCCATAGAAATAAAAAAACATATAAACAATAATCTACCGTGACCTGTCTGCGTCTATTCTATTTGTCTCACTATTTCGATGCTTTTATCTTGTCAAAAATATGTCAAAATTGGTCGGGAGGATTGCGAGAGCCGGCAGATCATTGTCCATTCTTGTTTTCTTTTCATTTTCATCTTGTTATTCTTCGTTTATTTTTCAAAATTTCCATCAAAACATTGCTACTGAACATACTAAACTTGATTATTGCCCGAACGAGGTAAGATTTTCACGTGACAGGATTTTTTGAGCAAAACGAAAAAAATTGGAATTGAAAAATAATTAGAAACCGGATCACGTTTTCACGGGCCAAACATTAATTTTAAAACATGTATTTTCATAATTTTCAAATCCTCTTACTCATGAAATAAAACCCGATATTTTAGATGCGCAGCGATGTCGGTTCAATGCCATTGATGTGTATTCTTTCATTGATCACATCGAATGTCTATGCATATTTACCAAATGAAGATTTAACAAATTCAATTCTTGCACCTGGAAATGGTGGATTTCCACCTGATGCAATAGTTCCCGATATTGATAGTTCTGCAACAATTCCAGATGATGAAATAGATCCAACAGAAGCGGATTCAATTTATCGATCTAAAAAAGTGAGCACATTTCGGAGAAGAAATATAAATAGTCCTTATGCGGGTCGAGTTCCTTTTAATCGAATGGCTTATAAAGGAGGTTATGGGTCGAGTTTAGGAAGAGGATATGGAGCAAGTCGATCTGGATCAACACCAAATAATGGATTCTATGAAAGAAATCCATATGGAACTGTTAATTTGGGAGGAGGACAATCTGGATATGGAACTCAACCACATCCAGAAGAATATGCAGTTCGACCAAGTGCACCATATTCTGGATTAATTGGTGGAAGTCGAGCAGGTTATTATGGAAGTACTGTAGGAATGAGAGGTAGATCAAATGGAGCAACGTCTAGAAATATTGATTATCCTGTACCATGTAAGCACCAAACACAGAAAATATCTAATAAATAATCTATATTTTACAGCTGAATATGCGCCTGCTAATGATTTGATGGGAAGTTTCAACAACAATAATAATAATAATCAAGGAGGACAACTTCCAAGTTTGAGAGAACTTGCAAATTATGCTTCTAGATATGGACCAGCTTATTTGAGAGAAAGATTTGGAGGACAAGATGAACGAGTGCCAGTTCCGTATAATGGAATGCACATTCCACGTGGCGGTGGAGGTTCTACAGATTTTGGACTTAATATTGCTTCAAATCAATGGCAAGGTGGGCATAGACCTAATGGAATTATGTCAAGGGATATGGATTCTTATCAACATGATGATGCGATTGGAAAGAAATCAACAACTACAACTACAACTACACATAAACCAGTGAAAAAATTGAAGAAACGAAGAACTACAACTACATCAAAACCAGTTTAAAAGAAGAGTAAATATAAATATATATATAATCTTGGAAAGTATAACAAATGCACAAATATTATGTAAAAATGAATAAAGCACATAAATATTCATATTTTCTCAAATAAAATGACAGAACCTTGTCGTGTTTTTTACAAGTGAACAAAACAAAACAAAAAACACGAGAAAAGGGGAACATACCAGTAAACATTTGTTGAACATTACAAGAATTCTGTCGGGATTTTATACAAGAAGTTTGACAAAATTTATAGGGGCTGCAGAATTATGGGTGTAGAGCTGTGGAGATCATTATTGAACTGGTGTGGTAGCTGCTGGAGTTGCGGTTCCGCTGATTGCTGCTGCCTTTTCAGCTTTTGGTGGTGCTTCTTTCGCTGGGATGCAGATTCTTGGCTTGACAGTTGATGAGGTTCGGGCAGATGAATCTTTATGAACTTCGTATCTGTAAGAAAGTTATTGTTTCGGATTTTCGATACTAACAAAAATACCTCAAAGTTTCCGAGTCTGGAATCGAGAGTTTTGCTTTCAAAATTTGGCCAATTCGAAGATTAACGTCATCCTTAGTAGCATCACGAGTCCACAAAGATACCTTAAAATTTTATATAGAACATTGCAAGATATAAAATTATTTCTTACCTTGTCACCCTTTTGGCGAACATTGACAACAGCTCCACAGATATATTCACCATGATCTTCGAATTGTTCGCCAACAATCGCCATCAACAACTCAAGCCAGTAGTGATCGAGAAGCTGTGTTCTTCTCTGAGGTGATTTCTTAGTTAATTGAGATGGTTTAGTGTTTATGGAACAGTAAACTTACTTGCTTATCAACGACAACCAACCAACGTCCTCCTTGAACATTATTAACATCTTCCCACATTGGTTTGATTCCCTTAAAAATTGATTTTTAATTAATTAATAGCATATGAACCCTAACCTCTTTGAAAAGATAATAATCTGATCCCCAGTTAAGACCGGCAGCAGTTTGAATATGATTGTAGATTCCCCAGAAATCTTCAACAGTGTCAAAGAGTGAAACCATCTGAAAAGAAAAACGATGTTATTGATTTCAATATAGTATATAGTTGGACAACGGCTCGGCTCAAGCTGCTTCAAAGCGGCTCGGCTCAAGCCGCTTTCAATAAAAAAATTGAAAGCGGCTAATCGGCTATTTTTCAAGCCGTTTTGGTCAGCCGATTAGCCGAATGATTTAGCCGAACCGCTTTGATTCAAAGCGGCTCGGCTCGGCTTGGAGTGAATTTTTGAAATTATCAGAAAAATGAAGTTAAGATAATTTATTCATGGGTTTTGGGGTTTTTTGGTACGGGGAACATCGTGGTGGGACCCATTTAACCCAAAAGTGACTCTTAAAGGCATGTTGTCACCAAAAAAAAATTTTTTTTGAAAAATTCAGATTTAGGGTTTTTTGCAGGCATGTTCATTTTGCTTTGCCGGCAAAAAGCAAAGCAGCTTTGCTGGGCGTGGCTTTGCTTTTTGCTGGCAAAAAGCAAGTAAGGAAAAAGCAAAAAAAAAAAGCAGCCGCGGCTGCCTGCCGGGCTGCTTTTTCAAAATACAGAAGGCAACAAGCGAAGCTCCGCCCCTCCACACACAAAACATGGCAACACACAGCGAACCGTCCGCGTATGCATTTATTCAAGTAGTCTCGCGCGCGCGTTAGGGAAGCAAAAAGAGGTTGTTTTGTCAATGCATTCTCACTGCTTTCAGATGATTTTGGAAGGAGTGAAAAAAGCATTGCCGGCAATTCGGCAGGCTGCTTTGCTGTTGCTTTTTCATAGTCTTACCGTGTAAAAGCAAAAGCGGCTTTGCTTTTTCGGGGAACGGCAAAAAGCAGGCAATGCCGGCAAAATGAACATGCCTGGTTTTTTGGTACGGGGAACATCGTGTTGGGACCCTTTTGGTCTGAAAATGACTGTTAAAGGCATGTTGTCATCAAAAAAAAATTTTTTTGAAAATTTTAGATTTTCGATTTTTCGGTACGGCATGTTCCCCGTGCTCTATAAGCAATTTTCAAAAACATTTTTTAGTGACAAAATGGCTTTAAAACTCATTTTTAGAACAAATGGGTTCCACCACGATGTTCCCCGTACCGAAAAACCCTAAATCTGAATTTTTCAGAAAAATTTTTTTTTGATGACAACATGCCTTTAACAGTCATTTTCAGACCAAAAGGGTCCCACCACGATGTTCCCCGTACCAAAAAACCCCATCTTAACTTCATTTTTCTGATAATTTCAAAAATTCACTCCAAGCCGAGCCGAGCCGCTTTGAATCAAAGCGGCTCGGCTAAATCATTCGGCTAATCGGCTGACCAAAACGGCTTGAAAAATAGCCGATTAGCCGCTTTCAATTTTTTTATTGAAAGCGGCTCGAAGCCGAGCCGATCAAATTCAGCCGTTGTCCAACTATAATATAGTAGATATCAAAACAGTACCTTCAAACAGTCTTCCCATTCTTTGTTTCTATCTGCTTTCAAATACCACAAAGCCCATCTATTTTGAAGTGGATGTCTTGTAAGAAGATTCAGTGGAACTCCAACTTCTGTTTGTCCGTCGCCACTGGCTTGATTACGTTGTTCAACTGCAGATGTGGACATTTTACTGAAAATAGATGAACATGACTATTGATTATTACTAGAGCTGTGCCCGAAAGTAACTCTAACCGCAAACAAAGAAGAGAAAACAAAACAGATGGAGCTAAACGCGAAAATTGAAATTTGAAAATATTCTTTACACATTCCACTGAGTGTTACCGTAGTCATCGCTGCAGGGAACAACACACACAATAATATGCCGCGCCTTGAATATAGTGTGCGCCAATTTGAATTGTCTTTTTTGAGAGTTGTTTTTTTATTTTTTTATTTTTTTGGTAAATTTTTATAAAGTACACGCTAAAAAAGAAAAGTAATCTTTCATATTTTGCGTGTGTCATTTTTTATGATCTGTCATTTCTTCATTTTTGTTCGTCAAATAACAAACGTTCCATAATCGTCTCAATTTTTTTTCAATACATTTTTGTCGTTTTTGATAGCATAAAAGGTAAATACTTATCAAATTCAGTGCTCGAAATGAACTTTCTAATTGCCTTTTTCACACTTTTCTAATTCTTCTTTGCAGGAAAATGCCGGAAACGACGCTAATCAAAGAAGAAAAGTAGTTTTCGAGATGTCGCTTGATAAAAATCGTTGAAGCGAGGAGGATTTGTATGTTTTGAATAGGAGTTTCGAGAAAAGGTAAGTTTTTTTGGTGGGGGGGGGGTTTGTATAGAAAGTGCATTTAATTTTTCACCTGGAAACTAATTCTTGAAATATTTTGTCCTAGTACTGGTAAATACAGAGTTTCCTTCAAAAACACCTGTTTTCAAAATTATTTTTATATGTAAAACATTTCATAAACATTGAGTCAAAAAATTTCTCTGACAACCAAGCAGTTGACCGCTACAAATTAAATTTGATAAGAGTCAAAAAGGAGCATTCTCCAAAAAATGAATAATGCCACGTGAAATGCTGTCGTGGCAATTCACAAATTTCATTTCTTTGTTTTTATTAATTTTTTTTTGTTTTCGCTAAATTGAAAATTTTCGAACAATATAAATATATCTCAACCTGCTCACAATCAGGTTATCCAACAAAAGCCAATTTGCTCCCCCGTTTTCAATTTTCTTTAAAATTATTTTTCCAAAGCATATATATATGTATATATGTTTTCTTCAGAAGTATACGACTAATTTGTAGTTTAGAAAAGCTTTTAACTACAAATATAGCTCTTCTAATTAATCCAAGCATCAAGAAACAACTTATTCGAAGATTTCAACCTTGAATTTCTTTCTCTCTCTCGTTATCCGAAAACCAAAGATGTTATGAAAAAGCAAAGATTGAAAAAAGGCTCAAACTAGGAAGTATTTCATAAATACCCCATTTATAAATATAATACCTCCTTCTTCCGTTTTTTCTCCTCTTCTCTTCATTCTGTTTCCCTCAAATAATAATGAAAATGAAAACGAAAATATATAAAAAAAAATAATATGAAATACCCATTCGAATATTTGCTCATGTCAAAAAATTTCAGTGTGCGCGGCAGAAAATTCATAATTGACACACGCACACATAATTGAAGAAGAAGAAGAAGAAGCATGCCCAACGATCCTTCAAAATCCCCAAATGATCGTCTTTTTTTGCATTCTCAATTTCGCTTATTTATCCCTTTCCAGCACACACTTCTTCTACTTTTTTTCCTCCCTCCCTCACCCTCAGTCATTCCTCCTCCTTCTTCATTTTTCTTTCGCTATGTCTAACCGCGATGCTCAGACTCCTCAGCTAGCTTCTCTTCTTCTTCCTTTTACTGCGCGAATCGAACCTCTCTTGAATCGCTATTATATTTTTAGTTGTCGCTGGAAAAACATAGCCGCGACACATACAACTAGCCTCAAGGCACACACTTCTTTTTTCCTCTCTCTTTTCGCTATTGCGAATATTGGAATACAACGACAACGACGACTTCTTTCTTCTTCCTTTCCTTCTTCATCTGTTTTTATTGATTTTAGTTTTTTTTTTCATGGCATCCACTTTTTTTTCTACTTTTTCTCTTTTTTTCTTCTTCTTCTTTGAGACTCCTTCTTGAGTTCAAGATTCAGAATATTTGATTAGAACAAAAGTTAATCTGATTAGGTCATCTCCCTTTTTTCTTCCTCCTTCTTTTTCAATTCTTTCTTTTTTTTTCTCGAATTAATTTATGGTTAGGCATAATTGATAGTTAGCATGATAATTTGAATTAATTGGGGAATTTATCTTTGATATTATATTCTGTTTATTTTTTTGGCTGATTTTAATTCCCATGGGATTTGTGATAATTTGATGATAATTATAATATGCTCGAACCTTTTTTTTTCGAAAAGATGAGATCAAAATTTTTTGAATGATTATAAGAAGTTGATTTTTTGAGCCAATGAGTTTGGAAAAAAAAAACACAAGAGGAAATCCGTATAGCTTTTTTGCTTCCTATATAGCAAAAAAGCAGAAGCTCACAAAAAAAACAACAAAACAACAACAACAAATTTGGGCTTGCCATTTTTTTTCGCTGTTGTTACTATTAGTAATGACTCTTGCTGTTCATTTTGAGCTTCTCGATATTTGAGCCTGATTCTTTTCAGTTGCAGTTCAATTACCCAACCAACCAAAAAAAAAAAGAAGATGCGCAAAAAAGAGAATAAAGAAAAGAAGGCACGTATGCGTTATTGAATTATTGCCCTGTTGAGTGATCCTTCTTTTCTTTTTCTTCTTTTCGCCAGTTTTCCCCAATTTTTTTCAACAAAAATGTTCGAATGACTGACTGAATGAGTGAATGAATGAATGAGGAAAAAAGCTTTTACCTATCTCATTAGAGAGTACTTTTTCTTTCGTCTTCATCTTTTTTTTTGTTATAAACTTATCGAAGCGGCAAGCTCAATGAGCCATACGGAAATTCGAATCATAAAAATAATATTTCTTGATAAAATCTTTCTTTTTTTCCACACGTTTTATGCTTCAATAAAATGTGTTTTGTCTGATTGCAAGTGTTTTCGGAATTTTTTCACATTTTTTTGCGATTTCCAACGATAAAAATTGTACGCCCAATTTTCAATTACAAACTTTATCAGAATTATTTTGACTTATGAGAGTCGCGTGCCAGTCTAGAAAACCTAGTTGTCAAAGGCTCATAGAACCTATTTGTCTAGGATCATCTAGAAGTCCACTCTGGGAAGGAGACACTTCTTGAGATCCACTCTGACTGGGTTTAGAAATTTCCTATCTCAAGTAGCGAAGCCTAGAAATACAAGTTCTTAGGTTATCGTATGTTTCTGAAAGTTATGATCCCAAAATTTTTATCAATTTCTTATTTCCTTCGTCACGTTTTTGGTAGTAGTAAAAATAACTTTTCATGATTTTCAAAAATAGTTTAATTAATTCCAAGAAGTTCCCATAACTCGATCAGAATTTCTACGTAGGCGATTTGTGATCCAGAAAAAATGTATGTGGTCACTTCCGTTCCAAATGACATTTCCGGTTGTTTCTCCTGGTACAACAATTTTTCAAAACATTCCGAAAAATCATATTTTTTCTACGTATTTCTCACTTTTTTGTACATAACATGACAACAACAACAGAAATCGATATGGAAATTTTTCTCGTGTTGGAACATCCGAAAGAAACCAACGGAGCGGAAAAAAACCAAAAAAAAAAACAAAATAAATACCATGTGCTCTTCTCCTTTCTCTCTCACTTTTCATTTATTTATTTATCTACGCTGCCGATTTTTTTCGACCGATTTCCATTTTTTTCCTCCATTCTTTCTCCCACTATTTTGTTGTTGTTATTGTTGTTTTTTTTTGAGTTGAACCCTTTTCATTTGGGAAAAGACAAAAAGTTTTTTAGTCTAAAATGAGAAAAAGATCAGTTTATAATTGGAAAAAGGTCAGATATATAGATATAATTATGGTAATTAGATTTGTAATTGGATCGAGAGAAGAAGAAGAGGAAAACGATGTGCATTTTTTGTTCGACTTACTCTTCTAGAACACTTTAGTTAGTACGAATTTTTCCGTTGTTGCTCATTCTTTGAAGTTTTTGGCACTTTTCCAGTCAGTCACACCGTTTCGTTTCTAATGCCAACCTAGCGGAGCCTATTGTTTTTGTCTTGCCGAAAACAATCCATTATTTTTTTTGTTGGCCAACAAATTTTTTATTGAGGAAAAAATTGCTGACGTCATCACTCTTCCAATCAACCAATTAATTAGCATAAAGAAACGCAGAAAAAAGTATAGAGAAGTTTTTTCTTCTTGTTTTGAATCACAATACTTTTTTATTTATTAGACTTGACAGCAGCTGACAAGATTTCTTTGCTAATTGACACACGTTTTCATCTTATTTTTATTTATTTTTTCCACATTGGTCCTTCTTCTTCCTCCTCAAATGTTTTTTTTTCTTTATTTTTTTATCACCTTTTTGCCGTCCCCCGCCCGATACGAATACTAAACAGGTGTTTTTATTCTATTCTATTCTATGTATTCTAAATGTATATGTCAAACAACAACATAGTCAAACGAGGAAACGAGAAAAAAAATGAATATAAATGAATAGAATGGAATATAAAAATTTGAAATCGAATCGAATCGAATCGATAGCGGGAGACAGAAGAAGGGAATGAAGGAAACAGAGAGAGAACGAAATATTGGGAGAAAGTTTGCATAGTTGTTGTTTGTATGTACAACTAAAATCTTCTTCTTCTTCTTCTATTTTCCTCCCGTAGGGTTTTTTCTTCTCTTCTCTGTTTCCCGTTTCAATCCACTTTTCATCATATGTTTTAATCGAGTGAATCATATGTTTTTCAATTTTTTTGTCTGGTGTCTGATGAGCTATTGAAAAATTTTCACTCAAGTTTTTTGCAGATTTGACAGAGATATCAGACTTGAATTTTGCTGAATTGAACTTCAATAGTTGTGAGATGTTTTCATAATTTTTGTTTCAACACTGATATCTCAAGTTCTCTTCTAATTTCTAATATTTAAATTATTGTTACCCTATGACGATATTTTTTCAAAGTCCTACCTTTTTATCACAATTGTTTGACCTTCAGAAATCGAAAACTTGTGCTTTTTGATCATTCACTAATTGCAAATTCTTCTAATTCATCTCATCAGTCTTATTCAGTATTCAAGATCAAAATCTTCTCGATCTTCAGAACAACAATGACTCATAAAATGTGATTTTTCTGAATTTCTACAGTACCTCGTCTCCACCTCCTCATTTTATTGAATTTCATAATTTTCTATGAGCCTTTCTCGTATATTTAGGTCAGCTGTTTTTTTGCCTAACAATAGAAAATTTTCGTTCTAATTGTTCCTCCTCCCACTCGTACTGATGTTCCTTTAACAATGTTGATTGGGTTGGGCGAATATTTATTCTTGAGCTTTTCCTCATTTTTTGTCGCTTCTCCTCAAAACGAAGAAAAGGCAAGAAGAAGAAATCAAAAACAGATGTAATCCGCATTTTTCAATTATTTTTTATGTGCTCAATACACATATACATACATATTTAGTAGAAGTGGAACAAATTGAATTTCATTTCTGTGAGCAAGTGTTTTTGTTTCAATTTTTCTTGCTTTCTTTCTTTCACCCACACACTTCTAATATTATAAATATCGAGATACCTCGTCATTTTCGTTTTTCGTTTTCTAGCTACTAGTAGTGTCTAATCGTATGATGATGTATATTCAATGATGTAAATAATCTTGACTCTTCTTTTTCTTTCCTTTGATGCTCACAGCAAAGAAGAAGAAGAAGAAGAAAAAACGAAAAGAAGAGGAGACTAATTTCCGCCTATTTTTTTGCTTCTTTTCAGGGAGATTAATTTGGTGAAAAAGAAGAAGAAAAAAAAACGTGGAGGGGAGAAAAAGTTTGACATTTGCCATTGGTTGGATTGGATATAATTGAGATTAGTTCAGAATTTCTGTTTTTTGCTCTAAAACTTGTATTTCTGATTTATCACGATTTTTTTGTTGCTATTCTCTTTTTTTTTGGAACTGAGCCATGGACTTCCGTTCGTTTCTCTAAAAAAAATCTCGTTTTTCTTTCTGTTTGACAAAAGGTCAATAGAACTTTATTAGTTAACATTGAAAAATAGATTTATACAAAATATTTTTGAAGTTTTGGACGTGACGTGAGTTTTTAATTTCATCTATTGTCTATCTATTTTTACCAATTTCATTAGACCTTTTCTCATTTCCCCTCTCAATATTTTCTCATTATTGTATCGCAAACAATACACGCCATTTCTCATCTCAAAATTAAATTCACCATTTCATTTTCTTTTTTTCTTATAGGGTTCGCGACGACAAGTTTGAGTCAGCCGGCTAGCAGCAAAAAACTCCTTTTTTGCTCTGCTAAAGGCTCAAGCCCCGCCCTCGTTTTGCTTCTTCTCTCTTATTATTCTGTTGACTGAAGAAGACGAAGAAAAAGAAGAAGAAGGTCGAACGAAGACGAAAGGCGAAAAGTATTGAAAAGTCGATCGTCATCAATGTTTGGATCAGGTGGAGAGTGAAAAAGGAGAACGAGTTCGTCGTTGAAACAACAAAACAACAACAACAACAACAACAATAATAATAATAGTATTATTATCAGACAGCCGACGAAACACTCTCCGCCCTTTTCCATTTTATACTCTTTTTCCTGGTGAGCACAATTTTTTTCAACATCTTTATTCATTCTCATTTTCTCCAATTATAATAATATAATATACTCTTTTTCCAGAATAAAATGGCGAAAGAGTTTCAATTTAATTGGAAGCCACCGATTCCTCAACAAATTCTACAAGGTTCAATATTCGATCGATATGATGATGTAAGTCATTTTTATTTTATTTTACATACGTAAAAAAGTAATAAGAGCAATAATGTTAACGTTAACGAGATTTTTTTTCCTAAAAGACGCCGCTTTTCTATGATAAGTGCTTTAAATTGTCGTTAACACATTTTTTGAATTCCCTTTCTTCTTATTTTTTTATTATTAAATTTTTTTGATATTGGATTGCAGCGAAAAAAGATAACAAAAGACGGGAGCATACACGCTAACACAGTTTTTTGTCAATAGCAGATGATAAGATAATAGAAAAATTATATTGATCTTGTTAGTAGAAACATGGTTCCAAGAAACGAGGAGTTACAGTAATTCGAATATACAATTTTTAGGAAAGCACATGTCTTGAATTGAATGCACAAGTTCGTGTTGATGAATTTGGTTTCTTTCTTTATTGGTTGGTTGAAGGAAAAGATGCAGTTGTTCTTGATATGGGACAAATATGGGAAGCTCGACCTGGAACATTGCCAAAAGATGGACGTGTTATGTTTGAACTTGAACAACGTGGAGCACGTGAAACCATTGAAGAAAGAACTGTTTGGATTTCACATGGTCAAGATCTTGTAAATGTTCAATCATTTTATTTGGTTGCTGAAAGTGTTGAAACTGCAAAATTGTGGAGAAATGGGTTGAATGAGATTTTGAAAACATCACGAATACGACATGTTTGTCCAACCACGCAACTTCACAAATAGTACGTTTTTCTTTTGCTCTTTCTATAATTTTTAATTAAAAATAATCTGAATTTTTTCAGCTGGAAATGGCTAACATTAAATGTAAATGAGCGAAGAAAAATTCCAATCAAAATTATCATCAAAACGTTTTCGTCTGGTAAACCAGAAAAACTTGTTCAAAAATGTTTGAATGATTTGGGACTTGGTGGAGATAAGGTGAGCTCGTTTATTTTCTGATTATTTGAACCCATAGTGAATGATAGTGGTGTTTTTCTCTCATTTTCAAAAGCTATATTTTTCATACTTATTAATTGTTGTGCAGTGATTGTGTTTGTTGTAGTACACCCCGGCACGTGTCATTCATCGATCAATGCGTAAAAAATTGAGGAATTGGTACACTTGTGGAAGATCGAGAAGGCGAAAGGTATTTTGCATGTGATTTTTTCAGCATGTTTCTATATATTTCATCTATCTCGAAATCTTTATAGAAATCAACGCTTTCTGAAATTATTACAAATGATTTTTTGTAGGAGCGAGAAGAATTGGATGTCGATATTCTGACATTTGATAAATTCCTCAAACTATACAACAAAATCTGTCCACGTACCGAAGTTCAAGAATTGTTCGTCAAGTTATCTGGTCAAAAAGAATATCTTACCAAAGAAAAATTGGTGAATTTTTTGAACGAAGGACAAAGAGATCCACGATTAAATGAGATTCTTTTTCCATTTTTTGATAATGCGAGAGTACAACAATTAATTGCCAAATATGAAACGGATAGTAATTATATTGAAAATGGTTAGTTTTTTTTAAATTTCTGAAATTATAACCTGATTAATTGAAAAAATTGCAGGTAAAATGTCGGGAGACGCATTTTTGCGTTACTTAATGTCTGATGAAAATCCGCCAGTTTTTCTGGATCGCATTGAAATGTATCAAGATATGGATCAACCTCTATCACACTATTATATTAATAGCTCACATAACACGTATTTGACGGGTCGACAATACGGTGGAAAATCTTCGTCTGAAATCTATCGGCAGGTACTATTAAGTGGTTGTCGATGTATTGAATTGGATTGTTGGGATGGAACCGGTGAAAATAAAGGAGAACCAATTATAACTCATGGAAAAGCTATGTGCACTGATGTGTTTTTCAAAGATGTTCTTGTGCAAATTCGAGATACTGCATTCGCAAGATCTGATTTTCCGGTTATTTTGTCATTTGAGAATCATTGTAGTAAATCGAATCAATTGAAAATGGCAAAATATTGTGTGGATATTTTTGGAGATATGTTATTATCGAAGAGTTTTGATGATTTTCCCCTTGAACCTGGAGTTCCACTTCCATCTCCAAATCGACTTCGAAGAAAAATTTTGATCAAAAACAAACGATTAAAAGCTGATATTGAAAGGCATCAACTTGAACAATTTCTTCGAGAAGGAAAACTTGATGAAGAAGATGAACTTATGGAAACTCCTGAAGTTGTTGGTGAAGATTCAATTACGCCACGTGAGTTTTCATCTTTTTTTCTATTTTATGTTTTTTGCCATTTCATTCATCTATTCTCTGTATTTTCATACTTACGCATTTTTGAAACCAAAATTAACAACAACACAACTCAACAAAAACCGACACCTTATATGCTTTTTTTTGGTCTGCTTTTCACCTTTGATTTGATTTTATTTTTCGCTTTACTGTTTGGAACGATGATTTATATTTTCCTATTTCCGATTTTTATACTAACCAAGCTAAAAAACCAATCATATCACCCTATTTTTTATTGAAAAACCTCACCGTTTTTTTGCCTTTGTGCAGGTTCGGACGGTCAAGAAGGAGATGAAACATCGGATGATGATGATGATCCATCAATTCAGTCATCTTCAAATGTTGCTAGACCATTACCAATACTTGCAACATCTTCAACATCTCGTGAAACACCATCGCCAAGCAGCTCAACCGCTTCGATAATTGTGAATGTCGAACGTGCAACAACATCCTCCTCAATTTCATCGGTTTCAACATCGATGTCTGCAATGACAATGTCGGCTTCGAGAAGTCTGGGAAAGTCGCCCAATTTTTCGTCGCTAAGACAAAAATTGTCATTCAAGCGACGGCAATCGCCGTTAGGTATGATTATTAGAAAAAAAACTAAACTGAAAAATTGTTTTGGTTTTTTGCATGAGCATGCGGGTGCTTAGAGTGTCAATATTTTTGTTGAACTATTTGTTGTTTCACACTTTCACCACTTCTCTAACTATCTGTTAACTCTTATTTTCTTTAAAGGTCCCGTAACGTCGCAAGATTCAGTGATCTTAAACACTTCTCTATGCTTTTTTATGTTGATTGAAGTCGAAAAAAATTTTTCTGATTCACCATGAAAAAAAGGACCAAAAGTAACACATTAAAAAATCAGTCTAAAAATGTTGGGTCCACGGCCGAGAAAACCAAATGAGATCGAACAAACGCGCGCTGCTGATAACCGAAAAAATATTTTCTTTTCGCGAAATTTTTTCTATTGGTTTTTGGCGTTTTTCGCAGTTATTTCGATAGGAATGAATGGAATAAACCTGGAAATAGAATGGACAAGGAAATTTATTCGAAAAACACAAAAAAAGTCTTGAAAATCGAGCAAAAATGACAGAAAACAGAGCAAACAACGTTTTTTCAGATTTGCAACGCAGTTTTTCAAGTTTTTCTTCATCAAACCTTGATATTATCCAGATGTACAGTGCTCATTTTGAAGAGGAGAAAATTCTCAACAAGAGGTTTTGAGTTTTTGGTTGGAAATTGTCGATTTCACAAGGCACAGCTGGTTGAAGAAATGTTCGAGATCAAACACACATTCTCAAAACGTGACGCGAAATTCTTGTTCTGGCTCGGATTTGATGAATTCTTGGTTTTATTCAATGGTTGATACATCATTAGAACCAGAATTTTATGGCGATTCTTCTGATATATGACAATCATAGTGAAAGTATAGATTTTGATGATTTCCACTCGCTTGCGAAAAATACGAAAATTTCGATACATTTTTCATTGATTTTAGCGATTTGAACGTGAGTTTCTCAATTTTTTCCCTCGATTTCTCAGAGCAGTATACTCAAAAGTCATTTCGATATTTTACCATGAGATATCACTCGATTCAGTAGAATTATTCCGATAATTCTTTACAAAATTTTGAATTTTCTCAAATTAGCTCGTTTTCTGATCCGTTCATACGTTGAACTCATTTCATGTTTTCGGAAAAGAAGAAAACTGAATGAAATTGAGCATTTGTGATGTTTATTTTCTCAAATTTTGAAAAAAGTCAAGCTCAAATCGCTAAAATCAATGAAAACTTTATCGAAATTTTCGTATTTTTCGCAAGCGAATGGAAATCATCAAAATCTATTCTTTCACTATGATTGTCATATATCAGAAGAATCGCCATAAAATTCTGGTTCTAATGATGTATCAACCATTGAATAAAACCAAGAATTCATCAAATCCCAGCCAGAACAAGAATTTCGCGTCACGTTTTGAGAATGTGTGTTTGATCTCGAACATTTCTTCAACCAGCTGTGCCTTGTGAAATCGACAATTTCCAACCAAAAACTCAAAACCTCTTGTTGAGAATTTTCTCCTCTTCAAAATGAGCACTGTACATCTGGATAATATCAAGGTTTGAGGAAGAAAAACTTGAAAAACTGCGTTGGAAATCTGAAAAAACGTTGTTTGCTCTGTTTTCTGTCATTTTTGCTCGATTTTCAAGAATTTTTTTTTGTTTTTCGATTAAATTTCCTTGTCCATTCTATTTCCAGGTTTATTCCATTCATTCCTATCGAAATAACTGCGAAAAACGCCAAAAACCAATAGAAAAAATTTCGCGAAAAGAAAATATTTTTTCGGTTATCAGCAGCGCGCGTTTGTTCGATCTCATTTGGTTTTCTCGGCCGTGGACCCAACATTTTTAGACTGATTTTTTAATGTGTTACTTTTGGTCCTTTTTTTTCATGGTGAATCAGAAAAATTTTTTTTTCGACTTCAATCAACATAAAAAAGCATAGAGAAGTGTTTAAGATCACTGAATCTTGCGACGTTACGGGACCTTTAACTTTGAAACATTTTGTTTGAAGGCAAAGTGAAGTTTTTTTTTTGGAAATTCGAAAGATAAATTCTGAAAAAATAACGACTTTCACCTTCAGGGGTTTCCCCAAAAATTTTAATTAAAAAGTTTCAACGTGTGAAGAATTTCATGAAATATAGTTGCTGATCAAGTTGAATCTTATAGTTTTTAAGCACAAGCCTAAACTCAGTCAGTCACTAAGTTCTACATATGTTGGACCTTTCTTGTAAATAACCTTCTATTCTAATCCCATTCAAAATTTCAAATCCCCCTTCTCTCTCTATTTCTCTCTTTATCTTCGATTTTTTGCACACTACTGTCGTTTGTTCGTTTTTGCAGCTGGAGATCAACGTGCTCATCCAGAAGCCGATTCAACCGCTTCACCCTCAACATCATCAGCCCATCAAACACCATCCAGTGTTGTCACAAGTCCAACCACTCCTTCGCCAATTGTAAAATGCAAAGATGGTAAAGAATGTGGCTCGTTTTTGCGGCTTTTTCTCTATATTCGGTGTACCCCTTTAGATGTGTTCATATTTTCTCTTTCTTTTTCTCGAGTGGCATGGGGTAGATCAAGAAAAACAATGAGAAAAGAAATTTGAAAAATTTGAATAGAAAATAGTTGTAGTTGTTGTTAAGCAGGGAAACAACTTACTTCACTCTAACTCTTTTCTTTAAAAAATATTTTAATTTCAGGTGAAATTCCGAATAACAAAGAGATGGACGAAGCGCATCCTGAATTGAAACAAAATTTCATTGCAAAAAATCTGAAAGGTTTTGGTTTCTCGAAAAAGCAGGTTAGTGACTTGTTTCTATTTTAAAATATCCCGTTTGCAGTGTTCCTCCACTCTAACTAACTATCACCATAATCTGATTTAATTTCCTTTTTTTTATTTTTCAAAAACATTTGTTTTCATTTCTTTCTGATTTCTGTTATTTATGATTTATAATATTTATCTAGCGGGACCCAAAAAATGATTAATTTCAAATATCTATAAAAACAAACACACAGCTGCCTGATGGTTCGATAGTGAGCTGTCCAGATAATAATGCAACACCATCTATTAAATCGCCACCACCAACCGCAGCTTCATCTCAACAATTATTATCTGCTTCGCCAAATAGCCTTCTCACTGTTTCGTCCCAACCTTTGGAACGAACACGAAGTGAGAAACGAAGTTTTCGAATGTCGAGAAAAGCGTTCGATTCGGACGGTGGTGATTTGGGAGTAATGGATTTTATGCGAACAGCATCGAGTCGCAAAAAGAAGGTTCGAGCCTGCTCTCTCTCTCATTCATTTTTGCCACTCTGTCCGTTTTTGACTATTTTTAACACAGTTTCACGCTTGTTTCGTCCGTTCCATCTAACCAGTTCAATAGGGGAATCATCCTTCCGCATGGAATTTTATGTTTTAATTTTTAATTTTTTTGGAAAAGAAGTTTGTTCAAATGCTTTGTATTAACCGTTTTCTGTTTTTACACTCCACCTAACACCAAATAATGTTTTTGTCAGTTACCACAATGACACTTAGATCATTCACATTTCAAAACTCAAAATAATATTTATTTTTCAGCCTGTTTTGACGAAAGAAGAAGAAGAACGAATCTTTGCCGAATATAATTATACTGGAGCTACAACAAATATCCATCCATTGTTATCTTCATTAGTAAATTATACACATCCTGTCAAATTTTCGGGGTTTGATGTGGCAGAAAGTAAGATTACTGTACCTTTCAAACTTTAAAAATGATTAAATTAATATTCGTAATTTCAGATAACAATTTGCATTTTCATATGTCATCATTTTCTGAATGGGCTGGTATTGGTTACCTCAAACAATCTGCTCCAGAATTTGTTAATTACAACAAACGGCAATTGTCAAGAATTTATCCGAAAGGAGCACGTGTCGATTCCAGTAATTTCTTACCTCAAATTTTTTGGAATGCTGGTTGTCAAATGGTATCTCTTAACTTCCAAACACCTGATGTTTATATGCAATTAAATATGGGAAAATTTGAATACAATGGTGGATCGGGTTATTTGTTGAAACCAGATTTCCTTCGACGACCCGATCGAACTTTTGATCCATTTTCCGAATCACCAGTGGATGGTGTAATTGCGGCGCATTGTAGTGTTCGAGTGATTTCCGGACAATTCTTATCAGATCGAAAAATTGGAACATATGTTGAAGTTGAGATGTATGGTCTGCCAACTGATACAATTCGAAAAGAGCACAAAACTCGAGTTGTTCCTGCAAATGGATTAAATCCAGTTTTCAACGAAGATCCATTTGTTTTCCGAAAAGTTGTTCTTCCCGAATTAGCTGTTCTTCGATTTGCAGTTTATGATGAAAATGGAAAACAACTTGGTCAAAGAATTCTTCCATTGGATGGACTACAAGCTGGTTATCGACATATTTCTTTGAGATCTGATACAAATCAATCATTCATATTGTCACCAATTTTGTTTGTTCAAGTTGTTATCAAAACTTATGTTCCAGATGAATTGAGTGGTAAGTTAGGAAAAGAACATTTGAAATTGTGTAGGCTTAATCAATTTTTATCATTTTTCAGGTCTTGTCGATGCTCTTGCTGATCCACGTGCTTACCTCTCTGAACAGAAGAAAAGGCAAGAAGCTCTTGCTCATATGGGTGTGGATGATAGTGATATTGCCGCCGATGTTCCTGCCTCAAAAAGTACTGTAAAAAGTATAAAGCAACCTCCGAAGCAAAATGGATCATCAGCTGATCTACTCGCTAATAATTCGGCTCCTGGAACTGCAAGATCTGAACAGAATTCCACGCAGGCAACAAGTACATCAAAAGCAAACACCGAACAACCACAACCGGTTGCTGTTGATAAATTCAAGGTATGTTCAGTGGATATTTATTTATGTTATCATGAAAAGTGTAGGCGATTGCTAATCTGACGCGAAATTTGACACGAAAATCATCACCGGCTCCGCCTTCAACGGCGGCAGCCCAATCGACATCAACAGCACTTCAGGTCAAAATATATCCATTTAGGGATTTTTTTTCATTTTCCATTTTACGCTTTTTTCTTCTTCCTTTAAATGCCTGTAGATTCCCAAGAGAGTTTTCCAAACAATTCAAGCTTTATGTTTCAGGTCGATCCGATTGAAGTTGAAGATCTGCGGCGAGACAAAGCTTTTGTGAAACTTCTCAAAAAATTCCAGAAAGATTTGGAAGATTTGAGAAAGAAACATCAGAAGCAACGTGAAAGTATTCAAAAACAACAGGTAAGTTGGTTAAAAAAATATGTACATATTTTATGTTCTGACTCTATATTAGAACGAGCTAATTTCCTTTGTCGCCTTTTTTCTTAATTTCACGGGAACTTAAAGTATCTGTAATTATGTTCAGCCATCTAACACACGTCGAAATTCAACAAAACTCTGGATGGTAAGTTTTTGTGTTCCTCCGTTAACCAGACAAAAGAAATATGTCATTTTTTGGTTTCTTTACTTTTTTACTTACTATATTTATAATCTCTACTAATTATAAGTTCGAAAAGCTATCTTCCGTAATATCCGTAATAATTTGCTTCAAACCCGCTTTTTTATTCCAACTTGGTTGCCGTTCTTGTATTGGGGAAAATTAATTTTTGTATTCAATTTAAGAAATATCCATCCTATGTTTTTGTCGCTTTCAGCAAACAAATGTCGATAAATTGATGAGTCGTCGATCAACGAAAAAAGAAAAAGGTTCAAGGCGAAGTCTAACAGCTTCAGTTTCATCTGGATGTGGTTCAACCACTACAACATATACAAATACATCTGCTGCATGTTCATCAAATGCCACGTGTAATTCAGATGGAACTGCATCGCCAGCTACAGCTGCTGGAAGTCCTGTACCACATGATTTGATTAATAATGATCGGGTGGGTACTAACTTCTATTCTTGGTTTTTTGTTTTCTGTTGTTGGTTCTAGAAATATTAAGAATATGTTATAGGTCCGATCATTGGTCAATTCACAAACTGGAGAATGGTCAGCGCTGATTGAAAGACATGATTCAGAAGAATTTCAAATGAAAAGACAACAAATCATTGAACAATATGAGTTGCTCAAAAAATTGATGGCCGAAGCACAAAAAACACAAATGCAAGCGTTGAAATTGAGACTTGAAGCCGAAGGAAAAGATTTGAAACAAACACAAACCAAGAAAAGTATGGATGATGCTAAAGTCATTCAATTGGTAAGAGAACATATTTTGATTTAGAAAAAAAATCATGGAATTAATTTATAGGACAAGGGAATCAAGACAAAAGCAGAGCGTGATCGACGAGTCAAAGAATTGAATGAGAAAAATGTGAAAATGTTTATTGAGGAGAGAAAACGATTAGAAATGAAGTGAGATTTTCTAAACATTTTATGAAAAAAGTTAATTTCAATCAATTTTTCTAGATCTCAAAAACAAGAATCACAACTTAGTGATCGACATACTGCGCAAATGAATCAACTTTCATCAGATTGCAAAAAATCGATAGAATCCGAAGAGGCGAATTATAAAGAGCAACAACTTGCCAATCAACCATCATCCGTTGTATAATATTATTTGTTCGAAAATTTATTCTCATTTCCCCCCAAAAACACCGCCAAATACAAAAAGTTAGAAACAGAATAGTAGAATTTCTAAAGTATGCTCAATTTTTTATGCATCCAATTATTTTCCACTTTTTTTTTCATTTTTCATATAGTTAGGGCATTTTCTATCTCATTCATTTTTGATCCATTCCTTCAGCCAGACATTCCTTACTTTCTCTCTCTCTCTCCTATTTTCCTTTGCTCTCTCAAACCTTTTTTGTTAATTTTCAATTTTAATTAATAAGAAGATAATTTATGAGACTCTGACCCGCTTAATTATTTTCAACATTAAAAATTGGAAAAAAATTAGATACGCTTACAAGTTCCTGAATCGGTGCATTGGAAACCAGATGGGCAACATGTATGAAAACCGGGACAACAAATTCCGTTTGTAAATGGGCAGCAGCCTGAAAATTATTATGAAATTGGAACAATGATTCTAGGAATTTCAAAAGAAAAAAAGAAACATTTTCGAATTTTTGAGTAACTTTCTGAAATGGATTGCAATTTTATGAATAAATTATTTTCAGAAATTCGAAAAATCCCAAGTCAAAAATATTTGACTAATGTTTTTCTTTTTAACAAAAGCTCTCACCATATTGCCCTTTACCAATATCACAACAAACTGCATATTCATCACACTGGGTTATCATTTCTTTATCGCATAAATTTGGCTCGAAGTCAGCATTTCGACAAAAATATACTAGAAATACAAATATTGCGAATCGCATTCGCATTAAATCAATTAATGACGATGCAAACTTTTTTTTATCATCAATATTTTTATTTGATAAAATAGAATCAAATAAATTATGATAATATTCAACTTAATTGTTTCGAGCAAACGTGACCTTGGTTTAGATCAATGACGCAATGTTTTTTTTTCAAAATTTGAATTATTTCTACAATTTTGTTTGTTTTAAAATCCTCACTTTCGAGATATGAGTTTTTTACTTGAAGCTTGTCAGTTGGTTTCTTTTATTTTTCTATCATTCTACACGATGTTTGTATGTTCATGTAATGATCGGAATCGTGAACAAATTCATCTTCAGAGAAGACAGGTAAATATATCAACTCTGCTCGTTTTTTCAAGCCTAACTCATATTTTTCAGGCTCTCCGAAATCGCCAAAGAGACGCTGCAATAAGTGGAAAAAGTATTCGTAGTGTTATCGAAACTGAAGTCGAAGATAATCCAACAACTTGTCCACATTTAACATGTGTTCGAATGACTCCTCGACTCAAAAATCCCGAAACTGCCGATGTTTATCATCGTTTATCACAAGGTGATGAAAGTATCAAACGTATTGACAAAGAAAAACCACCGCCAGCAATTGAAATAGCCACTGAAACTAATCATTCTTCTGAAGTTTCGAGTGAATAATAAACATTTTATTTCAATTAAATTTTTAATTTACAAGAATTTCTACATATTTACAAGTATCTTTGTCTTACTGTACACGTATATGCTGGATTTTTCGAGATAAATGAGAAATCTCTATCCATTGATGGCAATCCTCTGCTTCCCGGAAGAAATTCAAATCGATTAAACAAATTCGCGGTAAATAAAAATAGTTCCATTTTTGCCAATCCTTCACCCAAACAAACTCTTCGTCCAACACTGAATGGCAAAAATTCGTCAGATTTTTTCAAATTTCCATCATTATCCAAAAATCGTGTTGGTTTAAATTCACTTGGTTCTGGATAAACTTCAGGATCCCAAAGAACACTACTAACTTGATGATTTACAGATGTTCCTTTTGGAATATCAAAACCATTAATATTAACTGATCGAGTTGTTGCATGTGTTAAATTAATTGGAATAAGATTGCAATATCTTTGAGTTTCTTGAATAAATGCATTTGTGTAGGGAAGAGATAATTTATCTTTCATAATAACTGTTCGATCTCCAATTACTTCAGTTAATTCTTGTTGCATTCTTTTTTGACAATCAGAAAACCGAATTCCATATGAAATCATAAAACCCATTGTATTTGTTGTTGTATGCATTCCAGCCAACCACATATCAAAACACATATTCTTCAATTGCATATCATTGAAACTTTCAGAATCTCCCTCCTCTTTTTCTCGCTTTTTCTGTTCTCTCAAATATGTTTCAACATAATCTCGATTTTCAACAATATCCCAATCAATTTCTTTCCGATGTTCTTCAATTTGTGATTCGAAAAACTTGAAAACACCCATTCGACATTCAATTGATGTTGGAGTCATCCATTCAACAACTTTTTTTGGAAGCCAAGGAATCAAATAAGCCAAAAAGGTTGCCATATCACCTTGAACTTCAAAAAATAAATCGATAAGACGTTTCAATTCATGAAATTGGTCCTCATTATCAAATCTCTTTCCGAATAAAAACTGATTGATAACATTTCCAATTGAAACATCGAATAATGCTTGAATATCGATATCTGATTTATTATTTCTCAGATCGTGCATCATTCGATCAACTTCAAGAAGAATTGAATCTTGCAATTTTTCTTTTCCTAACCCAAAATCTCGAAGTGTATGAAGTGCAAATCGTCGATGTTCTCTCCAAACATCACCATTTGTATCAATAACACCATAATCACCACCTTATAAATACAAAAAATTAAAATTAATAAAACCTTTTTAACAAACAAACCTCTCATAGTTTCATTAAATCCTCGGAAAATCTTTTTGTCAATATAACTTTCAGCATCATCAACAAATGTTTCTTTCAATTTTTTATAACTTGTGATAACAACAGTCGGTTCAGTTCCCATCCATATTGTATACACATCACCATAAACTTTTGACCAATCTTGAAACGCTTCAATTCCAGGAGCTTTCGATCCAAAAATAGCTGGCAAGTTTCCAAGAATTGGAAAAGGAGTTGGGCCAGGTGGAAATGTTCGACGTTTCCAATATAATTCATGAAATATGAACAGCAAAATAATAGAGAATAAAATAATCAAAAACATTTTTGAGAAAGAATAAAAATGAGAGACGACCGATGGGTTTTTATAACCGAAAATTCGTTTGTCAACACAAATTTTTGTCCAATTTTCGAATCGTACTTTGTAGACAAAATACTGTGTTATGTTTGTTGATAATGAGAAGAAAAACTGGTTTATTGATCTTTGACATAAAACTCTTTTGAGAGAATCTTATCATTTTCGAGTAGTAGACTTTAGTTAGTTGTGTCCGAGAATCAACGAATGAGAAACATTTTGGCCTTGGTAAACATTTGTTGTCAGAAAAAATGGATTTTTTGAAAGGGATTAACAAACACATTAATTTCAAGATCTACAAACGTTTTGTTCGTGTTCAGCGTGAAAATTAAAAAAAAATTGATTTCAACATGTTTCATTATTCAACCAATTTTTGTTTTTTGAAAATTTTAAATTCTAGTTTTGCAATAAATCAAAATTAATAAAATCAGAACTTCGAATATTTATTCGATTCATTTTTCTGACAATCCCAACCTTCAAAGAAAAAAATATGGCTTGAAAAAATCCGCAAACACGCTAAAAAACTGAATGCACTAAACAGCAAATACTACGCGAAAACCCTACAGTATTTCCCAGGGAAAGTGTAACGGGAGCCCTTTTATTTTATCAAAAAAAACACAAAAAATAAATTTTGAAAATGAAAAAAAACTGGTGCGAACAGTTCGATAGAGCGCACTTTCCTTTGTTTCTCTGCGCTCTCCAAAAAAGAAAAATTCTTTAAAAACATTCTTGTTCAGTATTCAGAAGAACGTTGAGTTTGATTTTTTTGCTAATTATGAATGAGTTTTATTTTTTTCCCAATGAAATTATAAATCCTAGACCCTCAAATGTGAATAGTGTAGTGTAGATCACGCGGGATTTTAACAATTTTTCGTTGTTCTATATCGATTGGAATGAATTTTTTGGAATGAATTTTTTATTTTGTCGTGTTCACGTTTTTATTTTAAAAATATATTCGAAAAAAATCACGCTAGATCTTTTTTTTTCAGGTTGGACGCTCATTTCTCGAAATATGTTATTTTGTATTCGGCCTGTCTTCAATGAGAGCTCTCAATTGAAGGTAAGAGGAAGTTTATTTTTCTTTCTATGACCCAGAGAAATTCCAGATTGCGAGAGAATTCGGAATTGAACGAGCCGATGTTGATGTCTCACTCAAAATTCAATGCGGATTGATTCGAAAAAAAAAATGGATTTGAGGATTTTGTTCTTATTCAACTGCAACTCATTTCAAGTTAGTTTAATGGGTTTTGGGTTTGGTTTCGGGTGACGGGGAACACAGTGATTTGTGTTAAATTATATCACGTAAGTTTGGGGTATATTTGTTAAATGTATAATTTGGGACGGGATGTGCATTCTCATACTCAGTTGCTCACAAGCAAGGACTTGTGGGAAAAAAAGAGGAAGATGCCTTAAAATTCCTCGTTCTTTCATTTTTTTTTAAATTATTTTTATAGTTTTTTTTCTCATTTGTTTTCAACTAGCTCTTCAATCTCTATCTGACAAAGATTATTCTATAAGTTATCATTATTTTTTGAAAATTAAATTAAAAAGTTTGTAAGTATTTTTTCTTTAACAAAAATTCAATTAGGAGTATATTCTCCATTACACAAGTCCTCATCACATAAACGATATGTGTCAAAAGAATCGCCTTCCATTCCTGGTTCCGACATATGTTCCAAACCTTCTGCGTAGGCAAAACTGCAAAAAAGAACTACATGTTTCACTGAAACGAAAGATTTCTTGGTTGAATACCTTGCACAACCAAGATTAAGGCCGTGTGAAGTTTTTTACGAAAGCATAAATCACCATAACAATATTCAGATCGATACATTTTTTGAGAATCAAATCGATAACATTTCGTATTTCCAATTTTAACTTCATAAGGTTGTTGTTTGTTACAATATTCACTTCCACAAAGACACACAAATGAATCTCCAATTAATGAACAACTGTTAGTTTTGCCGTAAACATTCAACATATCTCAAATTATTTTTTTTATTGTGTACCCCCTGATTTTTTTCAACTAAAAAATTCCCTACCGATCGCATTCGAACATCCTTGAACAATCGAATACGCTTTCAAATCACCAAATTCGTTCTGACGCTAACAAGAAAAAAAAGAAGAAGTGATGTTTTTTTTTGAAGTGGCCACTTACAGTATATCCCCAATAGCTGCATGAATGACCGAAGCAGAAATCATCCTCAATTTCTGAGACTGATTCGAGACACTTGACTGTTGGAGGAGTGTAAAATGTTGCATCAGTAGGAATTGCGAAATCATCGCTATTACAGTATTCCGTGTCACATGAAAAAAATTGAATAGGTTTTTGGAAATTTGCTTGAAACAAAAACTTACAAATGCAAGTGACTGATTTTTTCCTGTTTTCAACGCACTGACTTGTTGAAAGTTCTTGTCGAGTTGAAATGCAGCCCTGTTAGAATTTTTTTTAATTCGGAAGATAATGTTTCCCAGAACGTCATGAATAGGTCACATGTTAGATATTAGATTTCTTTTGACTTATCTAGATCAAAATTTCCTCACTAACCATTGTGTCTCGTTCTCCACCCGCCAAAATCCATGTTGTGAAACAATATTGCCCTTGACACTCTGCTGCCTCTCCACAAGTTGCGCTGAAATTTTTTCAAAAACATCATTTCCCTCCTATGTAATCTCCTGATCTTTTGAGACAAACAAACAAACAACATATCTTTTAAAATATATCAGGTTTTTTGGCAAGTATTTTAAAAATCGCGCATTCTGATCATATGTTTCTTACCATCCGCATTGGAATTTTGGATATATCAAGATATTTATTTATTGTTTTGATTTTTGAATGTATGATCTCCAAACTTACATATCACAGTGACAAGTGACTCCAAAAACATTATCCAAATTCTCAAAAAATAATAGAAGGAAAATCAATTTCATGTTTTTTTCCGAATAAATTCTCATAGTTCAGCTGTTCGAGTTATTTATTCGTTAGGTTAGAGAAACGAGCCGCAGACACACATTTTAGCTTTGAATAACATGTTGGATACTTTATTTAAAAAATTGAAAATCAACAAAAAAATATCAATTAGGTTTATAATCGCCATTACACAAGTTTTCATCACAGAATCGTACCAATATGTTAGAACTTCCTTCACTTCCTGGTTTCGATAAATATTCCAAACCTTCCGCATAGCCAAGGCTAAACAAAAAACAAGTTTTCTTATGTGATTTTTATAAATATATGTATAGTTAATGTAGGTGTATGAAACGGGCCTAAAAAGTGGGAAACCTAATTTGCACACCGTTAAAACGCGTGGAATGTTTCTGCTAGCTCTGATTCTGATCCAATACTTTTCACAAGCTATGCTTCAGAACGTGGCCCTATTTTTTTTTAAATAAAAGCTAACCTCATACACCCAAGAATCTCAACCCCATATAATGTTTCTTTCCAACGATAACATAAATCTCCATAACAGAATTCGGATTTATACATGTTTTTAGGATCATATTTGTAACATTTGACTTTTCCGATCTTTACTTCATATGGTTGTTGTTTGTTACAAAATGCTGTCCCACAAGAACATGTCAGACTTTTTTCAACTAATTGACAACTATTTGTTCTTCCAAGAAAATTCAACATATCTGAAAACATAAACATTTATTTTCAAGCCGCAATTATGATTTTTACCAGGATAATCTGAACATTCACGATCGATTTCGCTAACGAACACATCACCAAATTCATTCGTCTGCTAGAGAAAAAAAACGAAAATTAAGAGAAATTGTTTTTGAAGTGGACACTTACAAAATATCCATTATAGTCGCATGAATGCCCGAAACAAAAATCATTGGCCACTGTCGAAGTTGATAAATCACATTTGATTGTTGGAGGTGTATAAAATGTTGCATCCGATGGAATTGCAAATTCTTCGCTATTACAGTATTCCGTGTCACATGAAAAGGAAAAACAGAAATTTTGAACTTTCAATGATTGAATTGCATTAAACATGATATTTTCTCTTTCTAACATAAGCGATGCAAAATAGATCAGTTTTCCCCCTTGAATCCCCTCAAATAAACTTGATCCACCAGACATCACGTCACTTTTTTAATAGATTTTTATCTAAAACATCAGAAAACTTATTTCCCCGCTGCTAAAAATCCAATGTCTTTAAAAAACTGTCTTCGATTTGTCAGATGAATAGATCAATCAGAAGAAAAATTATATGGAAAGCGAAACAAAGAAAAATGATATCCAGTTCAGTTCAGTTCAAAAACCTACAAACACAAGTGACAGATCCTTTACGGGTTTTCACACATTGACTTGTTGATAGTTCTTGGCGGCTTGTTACACATCCCTGAAATTATGGAGAGAAACTTTGAGAAGTATGAAAAATTATGAACAAACTGTTTTGTCAACTTCTCCACCTTCAAGAACCCATGTTGTATAACAATATTGACCTTTACACTCTTCTGTTAAACCACAACCGCTGCTAAAAAAAGAATAACAGTATCATAAAATTTCTAAAGTTCTCTTTCTCTTTTTCAAAACCTGTTTTGGAAAGTTTTACAAACACATTCTTTTTCGATAAAAAACAAAATTTACCCAAAGCAATGACACGTGACTGTTTGAATAACTTTGAAATTCAGAAAAAGTTCTAGCAGAAAAATCGATTTCATTTTATATTTTTTCCGAAAGTGGCTCATAAAGTTCCGCTAAATCACCTGTTATTGACATTTGTTAAACACGTGTTTTTTCATGCAAGTTTTTATGATTTTCCAAAGAAAAAACTATACAGAAAAAGGCGGGCAGAACGGTTTTTAGTCACAAATCCTACAAATAAGCTGATTCTGAATTCGACAAATGATTGGGGGAAAAGAGGAGGGTCATTGAACATCCAAAAAATTGTGAGATCTAGATCATCTCATCCCTTTTTCTTCTCATTTTTATAAATATTTCATAGATCAGAAACGAGGTGTCTCTCTTTTTTATCAACGCTGTTATAAAACTGTATTTGCTATATTTAGGGAGGGATACGGTAGATTGGTTCTGGATTATATGATAATCCAGAAAAAAAAGTTTTATTGATGATAAAACTTTTTAATAGAAGTCTGATGTCATGTTCGCTTTTCAGCGTTCAAAAATCGGGCTAATAGTGATCGTTCACTAAATTTTGTAAATAAAAATAAATGTAAACTTTTGTGAAGTGTATTTTTTGACCTTCGATTACTACTATTCAAGTTATTGTAATGAGCATTTTGAGAAGATGAGTTATGACGTGGCAAAACTACAATTTCTGAAGAGGTCACATTTGTTGCGATGCCACAGACATTTTTTTGGATTCAGTTAATTTACGGCACGATTGTGATTGTGAAAAAAGTATGTACATATTTTATGAATTTGATATTTAAAAAGTAAAGTTATTACTGAGAAGATCAGAAAATCAAAAAATTAATTAACATCATACATCTGGTTTCGTTAGATCAGGTTGCAAACTGGACAACCTCTTCTCTCTTCTTCCTTATGTTAACTATTCTATAGTCGTTCTAATATGAATAACAACAATCGTCATTCCAAGTTTTCCAATCCATCACCTTTTTTGTTATCAAATAAAAAGTTCGACCATGATGTGTACTGTAGATTTCTGATGCCTACGTCACAATGAAATCCTCTCCTTTCCCATTCATTTGCGCGAGATTTATCTCCGATATTTTTTTTTCAAAAAAAAAAAAAGAGCGTTCTATCGTAACCACCCATCTCTTCTGACTGGCCAGCTGAATGTCTATCAATGTTTTCTTCAAAAATTTTTGGGGTTTTATTGGGTCACACCATATATTAATTAGTACAGTTTCAGCTGTTTTTGTCTTGTCTTTTCTTTTTTGTTTTGTGTTAAAATTCTCTCATAATACCCATTGTATGAAGTAAGTACATATAATGAAGTTCTGACCATTTTTTCAGTGGAAACTTGCCTCCTGGAAAAATATTCCGGTTTCATTCTCTAGGATGTGCACGTTTTCTACAGTATTCTTTCATTGAATTATCTGATAGATTTTTTCGAAGTTTTAAACTTTTTTTTGCAAATCAATGAGTAAGTCAATAATCATAAAAATCGAAACTTCAAAATGTTTTAAATAAAATGGACTCCTCCTTCTTTTTCTTTTTCATCATATTTTTTATTCGATCTGCAATTTATCTTTTATGTTAGTTTTTCTCAATCTTCCTTCTTCTTCTTTTTCGTCATTTTTTCATATTCTTCACAGTTTTTCTTCCAGAAATGTCATTTTGTGTAAATGCTGATGAATATTTGCCTGCAGAACTATTTCAAGTGAAAGTGCCAAAATCATCAAAAGAAAATCGGAAATTGAAGTATGGCCATGTGGAAGATGATAATATGGAAATTGCTTATTTGAATTTTCCGTATCTTCGAGCGAGTTTCATTTTTACGATTATTTCGTTAACTGCGTTTAGTGGTGAGTTAAAAAAACTTATGTCATCGAGAAAGAAATGAGAGTTTCAATTTTAGCTGCAATTATTTCGGCACTTCAAACTGATTATCGTCCATATACTGAAGAAGAATTAGTCGACAATTCGCTAATTGTCAGATATGGTGGAAAACCCTTCAGATGTTCAGTGAGTTGAAATATTTTCATTTTAAAGATTGATGTGCAAAATATAAATAATCCTTCTAAAACAAGCATTCCGAATTGTGAAAATTAATGCACAGAAGAATGATAGTTGAAATGTTTTTTTCAAAAACTACTTTAAAATTCTCTCACAACAAAAAAATATGTATTCCAGACATTGCTGAGATTCCCATTTGATGGTTTATTATCAATAATAAATATGATGGAGATAAATGTTTGGGCAAATGTATTTTTCCGATTCTCAACTACTCTCACAATTGCAGTTCGAGTTTTGCAAAGTATTATTTTCAAAAATATTCTTCTCAATGAGCAATTCAAGCACGCAAAAAGCTCATTGATTCGATGGTTCTCTGAACTTCATCCATTGATTACTGCATTGGAAACCCTTTCTTTAGCTCTTTTCAGTATTATAACAATGCATAGTGATTTTAGAGGTTTGTTTGATAACATCAAGTACGTTTATTTTTCCACATCACTGCATTCCAGATGCAAATCAGTTTTGTAAGTCAGTTTTTGCAATTTCCTCTTCAATCAACTTGTTCGTCGTAACATCTTTATATTTGTTGATTTTTGTTGGAAATCCAACTGTACAGAATGGTTTTCTTCTCTCTGTGCGTGGTTTATGTTCTGTGATCTTTGGTTATTATGCCCCACAATACTTTCAATTTCATATCGGATGGACAAAAACGTCACTTTGCCATTCTTACAGTCAGTTTTTCTTTATTGCATTTTGTTTCGATGAACGTAGCCAAGACAAGATAATGTTATTTTGGAACTTATATGTTCATTTTTCAGTTCCTCGCGAATATGCTTTAATGGAATATTCATTGATAATATCATATATGGTTTTTCATCTTCTTTCTCTTGTTGATTTATCCAATCTCAATTTTATTTGTATTCCACGAACATGTAGTGGAGAAACAGAACCACTGAAGCCAGAGAATTTCGAAAAAGGTGCAAAATATGAACATTGTCGAGCATACGAGTATAATCAACAACGGTTACATCAAACCTATATCACTTATTGTGGAAATACAAAAACAGATTTTGTAAAATTGTAAAAGAAAATAAAATTTTTCATTTTAATTGTTTATTAAAGATCTCAAAATATTGATTTGGATTTGCCTGAATACTTAGAGTTAGTGAAACTCGAGATGTTTTATCAAGTCGTCTCAAAGTCAAAAAAAGATAAATTGATAGAAAAATTCCATAGGTTGGAAAATTTTGAATCACTGAAGAACACAAATGTTTACTTTATTCACAAATGAAAACTCACTCTCAACTAGTGCAAAATAATTGGGCTTGGAAAATCGAGAAGAGTTAAAATGTAAAGTTGTCCCAGCGATCGATAAAAATGCGAATACAAATGTATTTATATTCACAAATATTTTCAATGCAACTATCGATCGAATTCCTTGTTCGAGATTATATCGACTACTCAATGTTATAAAGTCATTTGAATTGCGCATTTTTTTATTTTTCCGACTCAAAATATGAAAAATAATTCGGCATATGATTTGAGATATCATAACTATAAACAAAGGACCATTAATTGTCCAAACTGAACCTGTTCCCGAGGCAAGCGTCTGAATTATATATTATTGTAATTGGGTCTTTGGTATAAAATTAAGAGAGGAACAATTTTGGAATAACTCAAAAGTTTTGATAATCACAAACTATTCTTAATATTTACCCACTGTGATCTTGAAAACAATTTACCTGACAATAATACAAAACAATATTATCATTTGGTTGAAAAGACGCATAATAATATAAGTTGAACAAAAAACAAAAAGTTAGGAAAAACTGTAAAACTGCAAGGAAAACTCCAATTAAAATTGAGGAATGTTCATAAGTTTTATTGTAGACCAATGCAATTATTCTTTCAATCACAAGTGCTATTGAGCAAAATTCAGTTATTGAAAATCCAACATTGTAAAGTCCGCGGGTAATAAAACATCTTCAAAATTGATTTTCAATTTTTTTTTTGAAAAAAACCTATACAATAACCTATAGAAGTTTGGTAAAATCTGACATCCATTTTCAAAATCACTGAAATAATTAAGCAAGTCTGACGTATGAAGAGCGATTCTGAAACCATGTTTTTGCAAATCACAAGGTACAAAGTGGAAATGCCTTGATTAGGCATTTTTATCGAGCCTGATAAAACATGCCTAACAAACACAATCACAAGGTAGAAAAACGTGCGTATCTCACTTTTCAATACTATTTTTTGTTTTCTACTTTGTGATTGACCAACCTTGGAAGACTATATAAACTAATTGAAAATATCACATTTCATCAGTTAACTCAAAACAAAATTCAAAATGGTCTGCAAATGTGGTATGTTTTATTTTCAATTCAAAATTTGGACTAGAATTTCCAAATAAATTCATACAAATTTCAGATTGCAAAAACAGCGGATGCAAATGTGTTGAAAAGTGCGAGTGCTCGAATGGTAAATGTTGTGAGAAGTTCTGCTGTAAAACTGCAAGCGAGAAAAAATGTTGTGATGCTGGATGTAAAGGAGGATGCAAGTGTCAATCTTGTGAATGCGCTCAACATTAATTTTTTCATGTTTTTGAAATAAACTGAATAATGAAATAAATATTAATGGGAAAAGTTGGCGTTAAAGTTTTTTTTTTCAAATTTCTCTTACCTTCCACAAGAATGCATAATCAATCCAAAAATATGAACTTGGATTTGGATTCTTGTGTTTTTATGAAATAATTGACGACTACTCAAATATAAAAATGCATAAATATAAATTGGAATCGAGATTATTGCAATCGTCAAGTTCAACAATAGTGAAATTCGAAGATTTGTAGAATGGCCCATTTCAGCCATAACATCACAGTCAACAACCATTGTTTTGATGAATTTTACAAAGTTCACCGAGATCTATGTAATCGGTTAAATTGCTAGGTAGTTAAAAATATGATTTTTGATAAATCACATGAAATGCTCAATTATCATATTGGACTCTTTAAATAAAATATAATTCCAATAAAATAACTAAAATGGAGTCAATGTGGGAAAAAATGAGCAATGAATAATAAAAATGGGAGGGCGGGTTCTTGGAAAAAAAGGCTAACAATCAACAATAAATGAATGAGAAGAGAATAAAAAACTTTATTCAGAGGTGAATCAAAATATTATAAGACTTGCATATTGAATTGTTCAAAATACATATTTGGATTGGTTTTTATACTTTTTGTCAGAGAAGATTTCAAACTTTTGTCTAATTTTCTTAAAGTCCAATAGATGTAAATTGAAAGTAGGATACCATAAGTTGGAAGAAAATGAATCACTAAAAAATGTTTTTTTTTGGAATTTAAATTTGAAAAAAAAAAGAAATCTCACTTTCAACTATAGCAAAATAATGAGCTTTGGTGAAAGAAGCTGCGTTGAAATGTAAAGATGTTCCAACAATTGATAAAAATGCATAGAAAAATGTGTTAACATTCACAAAAATTTTGAGAGTTGTTATAGACCTGGAAAAAAAACCAGAAATCGAAAAAAAAAGCGTGCAAGTTTTGTTAACAAAAATATAATTACAAATAATAAGATTTGTGCAAATTGCCTCGTGGTTTCATGTCATTATTTTTGGAATTTTTCTGACTACTACGTGTGCTTTGTCATAAAACTTTTAATTGCAAAAATTTTCGTTTTGAATCAGAGCAGAACATTTTTTTGGTTCACAAAAATATGTCTTCACTAGTAATTTAAAATCCCACCTTTGCCCTTGCTCCAAATTGTATCGCGTACTCAATGTTTGATTCTGATGAGCTTGCCGCATTTTCTGAAAATAAATAAATGAGCAACTTATTTTGGAATCCAAACAACATACAAAATTAATAGAATCGAGGATTTCAAAAATTACTCGACACAAAACTTGAGCAATCATGACTGCATATAAAGGAGCGTTGATTGTCCAAACTGAACCAGTTCCAGATGCAAGGGTCTTTAAAATATAATTTAAAAACTGAAATTTAAAGAATTTTTCACCTGACAATAATAGAGAACGACAGTTTGACTTGGTTCAAATGGTGCATATTTGTATAAATTGAAGAGAAAACAAAATGAAAGAACAAGTTGAAAAAAGGCTAGGAAGAAACCAAATAAACTCGAAAAATTTTCATAATTTTTGCTATACAATAAAGCAACAGATCTTTCAAAAACTAGTGCAATTGAGCACATTTGTGTAATTGTCATTCCAACATTATATAATCCACGAGCATATAAACATCTATAAAAATCCGGGAGAATTTCACAACCATCTTTGAAATCACTGAAATAATTTATGAGATCGAAAATGTGAAGCCCCAATCTGGAATTTAACATTGAAAATTTATTTTATAATTCATTAACAATCATTTTAACCTTCCAACGCAATGCATAATCAGAGCAAGAATTTGCAATTGAATTTGAAGTCGAGTGTTCACATGAAAAAGTTGTTTTTTTCTCAAATATAATCCAGCTGTTGCAAGTACGGGAATTGCAATAATTGCGATTAACAAATTAATAGAAAGTGAAAATTTAAGAATATAAGAATGGCCAATATCTGCCATAATTGTGCAGTTTGCCGGCATCTAAAATATAATTTGTAATAAGAGGATGAGACCTAGAATTTCAACAACAAAAAACGCAATTGAAATTCAGATAATGAATTATTCATTACGTTTAGACTTTGAAAGAAGAAAAAAATTGAAAGAGTTATATTTTCTTCGACAATCATTATTTTACTAGAGTATTTTTGCATAAAATTGAAAAAGAAACAAGTTTTGAGTGATATTTTATCTGAGAATCATATTCCCTGAAGAGCAGCTATAATGAAGTTGATGATTAATAAATCTGGAAAATGTCAGAAGCCACGTACGCAGAGCCATGTGTTGAAAAATCAGCAAAGTTAGACACACAAAAACAAAAATCATTCAAGATGAGAAGCTGATCACGAACATTTAGCTTCATGATTTCGAAAATGTTTTTAGACTTTACCAAAACAGAAAACATGAGAAGTTTTGCAGCATAGAAAGAAGAAAAACAAATCATTATTTTGAAAAAAAACATTCGAAAATGATATCACTATAGTTAATACAAAGGACTTCATCATTTTGAAAATTCAGAAAAGAATACAATTGAGGATTACAGAACTTTTGGAAAAAAAATTATATTGTTTTGGAGGAGCTTTTTTGAAACAACGAATCAAAAAATTAAAAAAGTTTAGTTTCAAAGCATTTTCTGAATTCACAATATCAAACATTTGAAAAAATCATCTACACGTTTTCAGAAGAGAATGAAAACTTGGAATAAGCCATTTTGCTTTTGAGCTCAGTGTACACAAGTTGATGTTGCACTTTTGAGTAATCAGATGAAAATTACAAAAAAAATGGATGAGTTTGACTAAGGTTTTACTGAATAAGAGATCAATGCGGTTAAATATAATAATTTTAAATTTTAAATAAAACATTGAAAATGTGGATTGAATGTTTTTGAAGGGTCATGTTGAAACAATTTAAATTGTCAATTTTTGAAAGTTCTTTAACGAAAGAATTTTTTAATGAAAGATTTCAAACCACCAATTATAGTAGTATAAACTTCTGACTCACACCAAAAAATCATATAAATAGAATCCTACGATCATAAAAAAACCCCCCAAAAAAGTCATTGTTATGATAACTAATTGAAATAAGATAAACTCTCCTGGGAAATAAAGAAAGAGTCTAGGAAGATTTTGTGGTTTGGTGTGTTCGAAGACTTGCAATATCTAACTAAGTAGCTCAATTGTTCAAACTTGGCAAAAAATAGAAAGTAATCCCTAATTGGAAAATGAACTTTGCCATCTTGATAGGAAAAAATAACAATTATGGCTTGCTTTTTTATAGTAGTTCCTTCTTGGACCGGAGATTGAAAAAATACCAAAAAAATATTGACAAACTTTGGGTTAACCAAACGAACCGAAGCCAAAACTTGAAAAAAACGCGAGCTCATCCCACGGAGCTCAAAAGCTGTGTGAAAATAAACAAGTTCAGAGTTCCAAAATATACCGCACATGAGCATAGCAATTTTTGATGTCAGCATCGTTTTCAGAAGTTTATTCCACTATGTTTCATCAAAGATGAATTTCAGCCAATTGTTGTTGTTCCAGACAAAGCGTTGGCATGTTTTTTGGTATGTATCCTCAGTTTTGTTATTTTTTATCTAATGTTTTTTGGTCTCCCAAAATTTGTTTCAAACTTACAAATTTTTTTTTACAATCAGAAAATTTTTCGGTGTTCCAAATTTCTTAAGCGATATTTCTTCTGCCTATCACTGATTTTAAAACTTTGATCGATCATTTTTATTATTCACCGTTAAATGTGCGGAAATTGAAAATTGTGGTTTTTTTTCAATGTTTTTTGTTGGCTAATTTCCGATCAGCAGTTTATCCACTCTCAATTCTCGAATCACCTGTTTTCCATTGCAAATATCTCATTCCAACAAAAACCGCAAATAAATCATTTCATTATTCTTGATAATGTTTTTATTTTTTCATTTTCTTAACACGCCATGTTATCAAGAATATTGTGTTCTGCTCATTTTATTAGGTATACGGTAGCTTGAATCAAAAATCTGATATCATTATTTTGTGGTACGAGTCTTCCAGATCATCTCAGATCAGCTAAACTTTTCTCTGTTATTCATCAATGCTTATCTGGAATTTTGTCTAGAATGTTTTTTTCTAAAGACCACGTCACTCTAAAAAATCTTCAAAAATCTTTTTTCCATTAATAGCACATTTTCAACCTTTTTAATCTTATGTATCCAAAATGGCTCACCCGCTCGTCTTTTCACATAAACTTAACGAGTTTTTCTCCTCTTTGGGCCTACTCTCAAAAAAAAGTGAAAAATATTTAATTATGACGAACTTTTCCTTGTTTTTGTTATTTTATGTTTTTTTTTGCCCGAGAGCAGTTGAGAAAAAAGCGGATTTAAAAATCCAAATTATTTTTGAGGGCAATCGGATTGACAAGTCTGCGGGAAAAATAGTTATTTGAATTTTCAGAGTTCGAAATTAGAGCACAAATACTGGAGGGGAATGTTTTTCGAAATACCCTATGATTAGAATGAGAGCCCCCAAATGTATCAAATATAATAGATTAGGTCCTCATCAAGAAAAAGGTCCCCACTTGGTTCTACGATCCACCTGAAATTCGAAATCAAAATCAAAATCTTCTTAACGTGAGCCAAGATGATGTTTTTTCATATATTCACATGAGAAAGAAGGAGGGAGGATTTAGAATTCTTCCGATTTTTTCTTAAAGATAGATTATCCCATTAATCTTGTTAAAAACATTTGTTTGTCTTTTATCGTCATTTTTTCGTGATTTTCCATCAAATTGTTGTTTTTTCTTTCAGTTTTGAACTTTTTTTTTCGCCATGTTTTTTTCTTTTCTGATTTTAATTGGCATTTTTAATAAGGACGAGTTTTCCATGGTTTTTTATATTTGTTTTTTTTTCAAAAGAAAAATATTTGCTGGAAGTTTTTTTTCACTGTTATAACTTTAGCACACAGTTTCATTTCGTTTGCCAATTTTTCCGCTCTCTCGTTTTTAGCATAAATTATCACATCAAAATTTTGGGAATCTTGGGATTTTTTAATAATGAGGACAAGTTTGGGTTTTTTATTTATTGAAAATAAAAATGTGAGACGGATTTTTATTTTTCAAAAAAGTGCAAGGAAGTTTTTTTCATTTGAAATTGTGTTTTAAACCCTTGAAAATGATTAGACTTCGAGTAAATCCAGATATTTTTGTGATGTCATTCTTGCAGCTGAAACTTATTTCGGAAAAGTTCGAAAATCACCTCAAAATTAGCGTCATCCGTTTTGCATCCTCTTCTCTCTCTCTCCCTCTCTAGAAAATCTGAAACAACAATTTGTCTGAAAAGGTCACAATCATCATTTTTATCATTCTTATTATTTTTTGTTTCTATTTTCTTTTTTTGGACAAAAAAGGTTTCTTCTCTCGATTCTTCTTCTAATCTTAATTTCCACTTGACATGAGATTTTCGGATCCTCACGAAAAAAAATAAACGAGAAAAAATCTTGAAGATATTTTTTGTGCCTTTGAGGAGACAAAAAAAGTAAGTAGACGGGAAAATTACTCTCTTCTTTGATTTTTCTGTCGCTTTTTTTCGAAATTGTCCGTTCGGATTAATTTCATTTCGTGGCTAATTGCACTTTTTGAAATACATTTCCTGGAACCCTGATTTCATTTTTTAACCAATTTATTTCGAAACTAGACAAATCGAATTTTGTTCTCTCTATAATTTTCTGACATTTTCAACACAAAATTGTTGTTTTCATTTTTTGTTCAAAATGAATACTAAAAAGAGGGAAATATTCTGAACCTATTTCTTGTGACAAGTGATGATTTCTTGGAAGACGAAAACAAAAAATAAATTGAAATTTTTTCGAACATTTTTTCCGAGTATTTTATTTCAATATTCCGAAGTCCACACCAAAAATCTGCAAAGTAAATAAATAGTATTCTCGCGATGATACATTTCCTATTTTTTCTGAAAAATATATTTCAATCTGAATATTCCTTTCGTCTGGGATTGAATTTCTTCATTCATTTTCTTTTTTTCTTCTCTTTCTTCTAGTAAAAAATATCTGCTCGTTGAATCTTTTTCAGGTTCGTTATTAGCCTCTTTTGCACTTCAGAACTCTCCAAACATTTTTCTTCATTCAATTTTTTTTTCGTATTTTCGTTTTTTTTTTTTTTTGAAAAGTAGAGGTTTCAATTAAATTAGTGAGTTTTTTTTACACACTTTTGTTTTCTTTGAGTGAGGAAATTGAAAATGTTTTTTGTTTTCTTAGTTTTTCTATCCTACAGTAATCAGATTCAAGTTGTGTTTTGCTTTGATTCTTTCTGACTCATCACGATTCAAATTGATACCTTTGAGCAAAAAAACATTTGGAGAAAATCAAAAATAAAATTCCAGACGGAGTTCTCTTGAAGAAGAATAGAAAGGCTTTGGTTTTTCCCATAATTTCGGGTGCAAATCCTTTTTTCTTTCATTTTGAGCTCTCTTGTTCATCGGCTCTTTAGACCAAAAAACAATATAAGTATTGTTAGAAAAAATAAATATTGTGATCAATTTTTTTTGGTCTATCATAAATATTTATCTTAATTTTATGGTAAGCTAAATAGAAAATGACTCATTTTTTGTCTTATGGAATGGAACCAGAGAAATTGGGCCTAATTATTAGAATTTTTGAATAGGGCCACTTTTAAATATTTGTGTTCAGAATTTTGCTTCATTTTGAAATTCAAAAAAAACTCAAAAAAACGTGATTTTTTGAAATCGAGATTTCAAAAAGCAATCTATTAAAATCAAATGTACTCCTAATTCAATATTTCATTCTAGCGAAAAAAAAACAAAATCCATTTGAGTTCACTTCCAGCAAAAATGATTTATATTTATTGTTTCCGCGTTTTTCTTGCAAATCTCCCCCGAAAATTTAAAAACATGTCATGAATTAATAATCATCCAAAGATATCATGCATGTTAGATCCGATTTAAAAACCAAAATACTTTTTTCTGAGGTCATAGACAAGTATTTTTCTTCCTCTTCCCAGATATTTTCAGTTTTATTTTCAGTTTGTGTGTTCATTTGGGACTACTTGATCATTTTCTTTTTCCCAATGTTTTTTGAGATGTTCGAAATTCATAAAAGCAAAAGTGGTGGGCGTGTCCCCCCCATCTGATGGATTGACAGACATATTTCTTTAATTTTGACCGAGAGTACTTAGCGCCGTAAATATTTATTTTATTTGGTTATTTTTAGACTTTGTATTTTGAGCCGAAAAAGTAGTAGTTTCTGAAGACCTTGTAGGATTAGGCCAAAAAATATCGATTGAAATGCTCGTGAATTTTTTTTAACATGTATTTCTAGTTAGTTCAAAGACTAGTTGTGCTAAATAAATATAAAAATGCTATAAAAAATGGCTGTACTGAAACGCGTCAGCCAAACATTTTACAACTTTTTGCACCCATATGGTGTAGTTAATCAAAGGGGCGGTCCATTTACTCGAGCAAAAAAACTTCCATTTAAAACGCTCAATTGAACATCTGATTCACTTTTTCGCACATCTTTCTGACTACGGTATATTTTTCGATTTTCTTTCAAGTATCTCGGATTTTGCAAAAAAGTTCGGTTTTTTTTCAGATGAACGACTCAAATGCAACTGCAAATTTTTCAGCTGAAGAATGTGGAATGGTAAGTATTTTATTTCTGGAAAAAAAATTTTGAAGGGAAAAACTTATTGCAGAAAAGTGATTACATCAAAAGTAATTTTTGATGGTTATAGAAATTCTGAATATTGATTCAGATTCTTTGTACTGTATTCAAAAAATTCCTTTAAAAAAACATTTTCCAGGCTGAAGAATACACATTGACACGCTTTGCATTGATTTCAATCGCATCTATAATATCATGTCTAGGAGTTGCTGGAAACACAGTCTTAATCATAATTTTCTCGAAAAAACAACAAAACTCAAACACACCAGCAACTTTATATCCATCAGTTCTTGCATGTCTCGATTTCGCAATTTGCACAGAATATATACTTTTATTTGGTGTCGATGCAATTTTCAGTTATCTCGAAATCGACAGTCTCTTCATCATTTATTATATTTACATTATTCCTGTTTATATATTAGCCAGAATCACACAACTCGCAATTCCTTATATGTTGATTTTTGCCACGCTTGAACGATTATTTTGGACATCCAAAAACAAGTTGGTTTTTGTGTTTTAAGATAACTCAATAATGTTTTTTTTCTTCCAGGAGTCCAATACTCAAAGCTTTTCATTCAACAACTGGTCGACATATTACTGTAGTTCTTGCTTTGCTTATGTGTATGATTGTTCGAATTCCAACTGCATTTTCTGTTGAAGTCAAGGAATTCGAAGATTGCACATATTTCTTTCATTCAAAAAGCACTGGACCACAATTATGGGCCGAAGAAAGTAATGCTTATTATATATTTGATTATTATGTTATGACAGTGGCACAAACAGTTGTTCCATTTGTTTTGCTTCTTGTTTTGAATATGGTTATTGTGAAGAGAATGTTTTCGGATAGTTTGCAAAAAGAAGCGATTGTTACTGAAGTTAGCTATAAAGAAGATCGATTATTGACAGCTAGACCAGTTCACAAATCTTCCACTAGTAAGTTTCTATTATGCCTTGTTGATTGTAATTTCAAATCAACTTATTTTATTTTGCAGTTTCGGCAATGGGTTTATCATTCCCACCTCTGAAAAGTATGTCACCAGCAGTTCGAAGTGCAGTTTTCACGATGGGCGCAATTGTTGCATCGTATCTCATTTCAAATTCTCTTCATTTGATATTAACTTGGTTGGAACGTAGAAAGAGTACTCTTCTAATGGGAGAAGACGAGAATGGCCCAACAAATATTTCATCCAATTTTCACACATATTTTTCTGATCTTGTTTCTTTCACATATATGTTCACATCTGCTATTAGGATTCTGATTTACTATTTTTGTAATCCGAAAATTCGAAATGATTTGCTTGATTTCTTGGCTGACAGAAAAGGTGCCGTTTATCTTTGAAATTGTAAATAAATGAAATGAAACATTTTGAAACATGTGGTTGCGGGTGGAATTAAATATCATTCGTAATAAATATTTCATTTTTTTTCAAAGTGTTTTTCATGATAAAATATGTTGGAAACTGCGAATTAAAAATGGAGAAATCAGTAATAATTGAAATCCTGAAGAACTTGCCGATTTTTTCCAAGTTAATCCACTTCCATGATCCGATGAATAATGATCTCTTTCATTGTTACATCTATCATGACTACAAGTTCTACACTCCATATTTTTTTCGACTCCTGGAAGAGTTGAGCAAGGATAATCTGAGCAACCACGTCGGAAAGCTTTTCCTTCAATTGAAAGTCGATAACAATATTGGGTTGATGGTGGACAAGATTCTTGAAGCCATCGATCTCGATCAAAACATGTTGAACCATCACATGTTTCACAAACTAGGCAATCTAGAAAAAAATCAAATTAAAACAATTTTGAATCGGATCGGGGAGATTCGTGCTTTTAAAATTGACAAATTCAGATACTGTTGTTAATTTCACAAAAAAAAGTTTTTTATTTCTTTAAACTAACCTCCCACAACTAAAAAACTGAAAAAAGCAACAAAAATATACGTTCTCATATTACTACAACAATCAATACCAATTGAATAAATTTAGTTATCAGTAAACATTTTTATTATCATGTCAACCTCCTCCGTGAGAAAAATATTCCAAAATGATGAGTCACGTGAAAACGCTCTCATTCTATTTCATTTCCAAAAATGTCGACAAGAATAATCGAGGACGAACACAATGATTATATGCGAAGTTTTTTCATGCAATCAAGTGAGTCTCGAGAATCAGGGGGAAATGAAAATTTGAAAATTTAAGCGTCGCGGACAAGACTATGTTATTACGCGGAATTAGTATTCACACTTATAATCTTGATTTGCGCTTTTTTGGAAGCTTTTGTATACGATGCAGTTTCAATTGGAGTTGTTTTATTGATTGGAGCCTATGCAACACTTCTTCTTTATTTTATTATGTATTTTGGATGTGTTTATAATTGTGTTGCACTTTTGAGTTTACATACTTATATCACAATTTTGGTTGGTTTTACTTGTTGGGTTGGAGTTCTTCATCCACTTTTATTTGAAAGTGTAATGTATAGTTCAGTTCAAAACAATCGGTAAGTTTAGAAGTGATTTAGTTCACTTCAAAAGCTGGCAGATCTTCTGGAAGTTTTTAATCCCTCCTAAAATTCTCACCTCACAAATCAGCAATATCAAAATTAATTTCAGCGAGTTGGTCTACAAATATTATAGTTTCTTGATAATTTATGGATGTTTGATGGGTTGTTGGGCGGCATCATCATATTCACGATGGAAAGAAATCAAATCAGTCGAAAAATCACACTTGGATCATTTGATAAAATTATTACTGTCAATCAAGAAAGTTTCAAAAGATATTCCGATGGAAGGTAAAAAATATTCGCTCAAACCAAAAGATGTTTATTCGCTTTCATAATAAAAATCATCTTATAACAAATATTTAATCTACGTGTAAGAGAATTCTAATTCGAGAATATTATGTTAATAAATAAAGTTTTACTTATACTTGTTCTGCTGGAGACAATTCGATTGTTTCGTGATTCTCAACTTTTTCCTCTCTAAAAATTTCAAATAATTTTTGAAAAAACTAATTATATTTTTAAAAAAAACTCACGGAGCACAGATGGGATATTTTCGAATATAGAACCCAAAGAATATTATGAAAGCAATAGCAATGAATGAAAAAGGAATGATTACTAAACCTTCATACATTTTTTCAAAGAACAAAAAGATAAGAAGAGCAATGCAATATCGATTTTTCGGTAGTCAGATTCGCTAGGAGGGCAATGACTCATATGTCTGTGTATGTGTGTACTTCTACACGACAAGCGAGGGAAAAAATGGCATTTGATTGTAAAACAAAACATAATTCATGGGAGCGTTGTATAACAACCTGCACATGTTATTTCAAAGAACGGAAAGGGAAAAGCTTCTATGAGAGCGATAAAGTTTTAGGGTTTTCTACAAAAAAATGGATCATTTTTTCTTAAAGTATAATTGACCACTTCTGAAACACCAATTTTTAGCTGAAATTTTGTCACGGATCACATTCAAAGTTCAGTGAACAAAATTGCAAAATGTTAAATTTTCCTTCCCTCCAAAAAAAAGAACAAAAATGACCTTCCGTTTTCTATAATTAGTTTTGTGTTTCCCGCTTTTTGTTACTCTTGTCCAGCCACTTGTAACATTTTGGCATGCAAAAAAAGGCGCTACTTCTCTCACATTTTAAAATCATCAACCAGTTTCTCTCACCTACTCTCCTCATTTCTCAAACTATTTCTTTCTTTCTCGTCTCGGCGTACCGAACCGAAAAGTAACATTTTTGAACGAGGACAATTTTTACTACAGTATGTATAGTAAGAAAAATTACTTGAATCGAGTTTCTCTCGTTTTTTTTTCATGAAAAAAGGAAGGAAGGAGGGTGGGAGGATGGCAGTAGTCAGTTGAATGGACAACATGAACACTGTTATATTTTTACTCCTTCTCATTTTTTGTTCAGGTGGTCTAGGTAAGATTGAGAAAAAAACCTTTCCATTTATTTTCTAATATGGATTAAGGTTTGAATAATTGTCCAACTTCTCCAATTCGCGCAGTTATTCAAAGAGCAGCTGAAACAACTGAAGATGCTGTAACTCAAATGCAAATGATTCGGCGGATTCTTGAAGATATTTATGGTGGAACTTGGGGTGTTTTAGTTATCCGAAATCCATCTTTAGTTTCAAAAGAAGTTCATTGGACCTTCCCCGATCATACAAATGAAGATGGAAGTGCCGCATTTTGTCTAGCTGTAGTCAATAAGTATATCATTGGTTACTGTAGCTCTGATAATTCTGTTTTTTTTTAGATGGCAGTATAATGTTTTCCGAACTGGTCAAATAGATTCTCCACAACGAGTCACGATTGAATCAATGATTCAGAAGTTTACCTCGGGAACACTTCCAAAAGTTGGAAAACTTGGAAGTAAGTCGACACCTGGAAATGGAGAAATGAGAGATGAAATAAAACGAAAACAAGAGCCAAAAAGATATTCGATTGGAGAATTAGATCGAATGTTGATTGGAGTTCTTGATAATCCACGAAAAGTTCGAGTCAATCGATCGCCAAAATTAATTCAATGATAACTTTGAAAGAAAAATTATATTGAAAATAAACGGGTTTATTGATGTTATTTATTTATTTCATACAATATTTTTTACAATCATTATAAGTGAGAAAGTTGTTGAAATTTCCACCAACACCAAAATATGAGAATCGAATACAATTTTTGAGTCCTGGTTGATAGGCATATCTTCCATAATGTTTGAATGCAATACTTTCTGATCCTGATGAAGCTGGCATATTACAAACTACATCTTTGTATGGACAACAATAATTATTTTTGTTGCATTTCCAGCCAACTCCACATCCTTTGTCACAGGTTTTGGCTTTGTCGAAGATTTTTGCGTCGGTTAAAAGTTTGCACTGATTTACTGAAAATAAGTTTCAAAATTTTAGAATCTCCGGATAAACATTTCCCAACAAATTTTGAAGGTTTTTAAAAAATTGAAAAAAAAACCAAGAAAAATGAATCATGGTTCCCTAATTTCATTTACCAACAAGAGTCATATCTTTTCCAGAATCATTCTCATTTTCGTCCTCTTCATCTTCATCTGAAATTTCTTCTTCGTTTTTTTCCTCGGTTTTCTTTACATCCGCTTTTTTTGGTTTTTGCATCATACTTGGAACACATGCTTTATTACATTCGTCTCGTGAATTGAAACGATTCTCATTTCCGGAGCAACCGCGGTAGAACAGTGGTTGACAAACATCTGGGAAAAAATGAATTAGTTCGTGGCCGTGGCCGTGGACGAAGAAACCAAAAGGAAGCGTTGTGTTTTCCTCCGGGAGAAGATTTATTTTTTTTGTTTTCAACGTTTTTAGCATTTTTCGATCAAAACTTACTTGTATGACGATCAAAATAGAATTTCAATGTAATTGGACTGCTGTCACAGTTATTTCCAGTATCTTTTGGCAAATGACAATTCACAGAATCAGCTGTAAATGTTCAAAAAAAAAAGGATTAAAATACAATGAAAAATATTGAACCTTGACTTATGTATCCTGTTAATAAAATAAGAGAAAGTATCTTCAGCATTTTCGAAATGAAACAAATAGTATCTGAAAGAAGTTGTGTAAACAACTAAGGTCACATTAACCCCCTTTTTCTATCTATAACTAGTTTCTTCTTCGTTCTTTTGTTTCAACAAAAAAAACAAGCGAACAATATTTCAGGTATGTGGCACGAGGCGAGAAAACAGGAAAAAATCCTGAAAAATGCCATGGTAGATCAAACGAAAAGAGCTGAAAGGAAGAAACGATATTACGACAATATCGTAAGTGAAAAGAAATTTTCAAATTAAATAATATTCACGCGTGACGTGACCCGAAAACGTGTTTTCTCTTATTACTTATTTAAATTTTATTTTATTTTCCTCATTTCAAAAACTAACTCGAAAATAAGTGGAGATCATTTTTCAATGAGACGACGATTTTTTCGGAAAAAAGTTAGACACGTTGGTTCATATCAAAAATCAAATACAAATTTTCAGAGAAAAGATCCAGAGCAGTTTATGCAAGTTCATGGGCGAAAATCAATTATTCATACTGAAAGAAGTATCGCAAAAGCAGCTGAAGATTCGAATATATTGAGACCATGGCAAGGAGATGCAAAAATAACAATCGATCGATTTGATGCTCGATCACATCTCTCGAAAATGGATCTCATGGACGATTCAACACAAAAACCAAAAGAAGATAATAATATGGGTGATGAAAAATCGGAAATTGTTTGTGAATTCGAAAGATATCGAGTTTTGATTATCAATGATTATAAAGGAGTTTCCGAGAAAAGTTATCTTCGAAAAATTTCTGAAAAAGAATTCTGGAGAATTGAAAAAGATTCAAACAAAAAAGCTGAAATCGAGAAGAAAAAGAAAAGCGCCGACAAAAAATCATCGATTGGATTTTCATATGACGATTCAGAAGTTGTTAGAGGATCCAAAAATGAAAAAGAGGGGGACGGAGAAGCTGAAGGAAGTGATGAAGATCCAGAAGAACTTGATGATATTGGTTAGTTGGTTTAATGAGATATTGGTTTTTTCTTAAAAATTGTTATTTTTTTCTTTTTTCAGATGTGGAACTCGATACAGCACAATTGAATCCAGAGCTTCAGAGAAAAGTGAATAAAAATGGCGAAGAATATGGTGTGAAGCGAGGATTATTTTGTGCATTATTGAGAGCTGATCAACAAGCACAACGAGATGCTGCTCAATTAAAACAAATTGATCGACAAAAATCGCAACTCTCTGTCCGTTACCTTTTTACCGAGTACAGTTATCAATTTTTTTCATCAAAAAAATACTTTTTGAACATCGCCTTATAAAAACATCAGTTTTATTCACAAAATTGAAAAAAAAACTTTCCCGATTTTTAAGTTTAATCATTTCAGGGTCGAGAATCGAAACATGAACGTATGCTTTTGCGTCAACAACGTCAAGCGATTGTTGGAAAAGGTTGTATTGTTGGTGACAACGGCGCAACTGCTACACTTCTCGGATTTATTAATAACAGTAGTAAGAAATCGAAAATTGATGAAATGATGGATGATTTGGATAATTCTTATGAAGATGATGATAAAGCACATCCGGAATTTATTTCGACTTTTGGAGGAAATGATGAGAAAGGTTTGTATTTATCTCCTGATTTTTTTTAATTCTCTGTTTTTTGTAGATTCTGAAGACGATGAGAAGAAAGTATCAGTTGGACCAGAGTTACCATCAGAACATTATCGGAAAATTCTGTAAGTAGCAATATTCAAAAGATCCTGACGCTACTCATTAATTTTCAGGCAACTTTCGAAGCAACGGATTAATGATGATGAAGGTGTAGATTGGGGTGATACAAAAGAATTGTCATCTTCGCCTTCGCCAGTTCGAAAAAGAAGAAGATCGCCATCTGTGCAAAGAAGATCGAGATCTAGAAGTCGAGATCGTCGGAGAAGACGTTCGAGAAGTCGAAGTCGAGAAAGAAGAAGAAGATATTCTAGAAGTAGATCAAGAGAAGGAAGGGCTTACAAAAGAAGAAAAAGTCGATCGAGAAGTGTGAAAAGGAGAAGAAGATCGCCTTCCAGTTCATCAAGTTCAAGGTCAAGGTCTAGATCAAGAGATCGGCCGATGTTCCAGAAAAAGGTTGCTCACAAACAAAGGTCACCATCTGTATCAAATTCATCACCTTCGCCACCTCCAACAACGTCCAAAAAACGAGAATATTCTCGAAAAGTTGAAAGTGAAAGTGATGAACAAGACGAAGATATTAAAATGCTCGAAGTTCGTTCAAGTATGTCAGAATCAGAAAAAGAAAGAATCGAGATTGAAAATCGAAAAAGACGAGTGAAATTGACGAAGAAAATGGTGAAAACGAAAAAAGAGGAAAAAAGTAGTGATGAAGAAAATAATGAAAAAGTTGAAATGGCAAGAAAAATACGACAAAAAATGAATGAAGAACTCAAGAAAAATCGCAAAGAATTGGAAAGAGAAGAAGAAGAAAAACATAAGAATGCTGAAGTTGAAAAAAGGGTTAGTTCTTTTTTGAATTTTTTTGAACAGGTTACCTTTGTTTGTTTGTTGACTGTGATTTTTTATTCAACTTAGATGCAAGTTTGCCAACTTAAAGTTTGAGATTATTTGCATACAAATAGTAGTTAAAATTACAAAATAAGTCTTTATGTCCAAAATATATACAGTTTTAGTTTTGAATATTCTGAGAACTTGGATGAACAGCTCCATGAAATTTGAGAGCAAATATAATATTTCTATAATTTCCAAGAGTGTAACTGATAGGTATTATATAATCCAATTCGAATCGATTCGAACACATAAAATAACTCAAAGTTCCATTTCCATTTTCAAAGTTTTCCGGATTCAAATAAACAATGATGAAAAGAACAACTTGAGCCTGTGTTTTAAGTAATTCGAAAATGTTTAATTTCATGAATCTCACCGTTGATATTATGAAATTAGGTATATTTTGATAGATAATTGCTAGTTCAACTTGTTTTTTTGTTGTTGACATCAAGTCAGGATTTGAGTGTATACGGTAAAGCATGATTATATATAATATTAAGCTAGTTATTGGAAGTACATACTTTATATAAAATATACTGATATCAATATTATCTATGATATTATTTCCGTTGATAAGTTTATTAAAAGTGTGTATATTCTCTGGAAAAAAATGCGAGGGACACGTATAATTTTGTGTGATTATTTGATAGTTCTTGCATCTTCCAAAATTCACAGCGCAACTGCCGACTGAGAAAAATATTTCGAAAATGTAAATTATGAAGCCTGTATAATATACAACTTTCTTTTGAGAATAAATCGCTAGATTTCCGAAATTCATAATTACGAAAAATCGTTGAATCGCTATAAGGAAAAGTAAATAACTGAGAGAAAGTGTAGGGTGGAATACATTCGAACATAATTTCGTTCTATAATGAATATATTCTGAATATTTTCTCTGATTTAAAATAGAAAACTTACAGAATATATGTTATCACAAAAGGTACGGTATAAACTGAGATCATTGTGAATGTTTCGACAATTGTCATAACAAGAAAAAACTTGAAAATGAATTTATAAAATTCGGAAAGAATTGATTCTTTTTGGAATTTTATATAAGTTAAAATAAAGATTAATCGGAATGCTAGAATAAAACATATATTTTTTGAAGTATAGGAGTACATTCTTTATTTGTGAAAGAATGGAGAAAAAACTGACATTAGATTAACCTGAAATTATGAGTACTAAAAGATAATTATAGGGTTCTTTGCATTTCCGATAAGATTGAACTTTTATGAATTCATCTCTTCGGCTATAATTTATTGGTTTGAGAAAAATTGTTCAATGAAACACACATCAAAGTTCTAGTTTCATTTGGTTCTGTTGATTCTTGTAACCAGTCAAAAATACTGATAGCCAACAAATCAATTTATTCTATTTTTGAGATTTTCGATTCTTTGATTTTTTTGATTCAACTCTACACCTAATTATTAGGCGCAATTTTATTTTGATAAATGAAAAATGATTTCTTCGAATAGATTACTAAACTTTTCAGTTGAAAAACTTCAGAATCCCCCTATTTCTCTTTCTCTCTCGAAAAAATCAGAATCCTGTGCATCCGAAAAAAATAGCTGGCCTCTTCTCTTCTAATCCGCACCAGCAGCGGCACCATAAAAATTCGACGAAGACTAAACTGACATCACTTATATTATATATATATATATACATGTTCGCCTTCTCGTCGTCTTCTTCTTCTTCTTCTTCTTCCGTTTTAGTCATTGCTCCTCCGCGTCGGCGCCAAAAATACTTGCAGCACTGAAAAAAAAGCGAAAAAGAAGAAAAAGAACCTTTTTTCTTTCTTTCTCTTTTTGTTGTTGTTGTTTTTTTTTATGTATGGATTCTTTTCTCATCCAATCAGAAAAAACCACGCAATTTTCAGATTTTGGTTGGAAAATCTGTGTTTTTTTGTAGGTTCGCGAAGAGATGCGATATATTGAAGAGCAGGAAAGACGAGAACGTGAAATGTTGAAAAGAAGAGCTGATGAGCGGAAAAGAAGTCGATCCAGAAGTCGAACAAGGCATAGAAGATCGAGGTCGAGATCAGGATCAAGAGATCGACAAAAACATCGGTCTTGAAGTTGATTTATGAAATAAAGTTTTGTTATCGAAAATCATCGATTTATTTTTTGAATTTACCGAATATTACAAAAACATACAATAATTATATTAAAATCCAAAAAAATTCAAAAGTACAAAAGAAAATGAGAGATTCTTTGAAAAGTGGAAAATCTGAAAAGAAAAGCTGAACATGTTTGAAATACAAAAAATTGTTTAATTAAATGCGAAACTTTGGTGTGGGAACCTATCAGACTAGAGGAAATTTGGGAATTGACAAGAAAAAAGAAGCAAATCTATGACTTTGGCAAGGAATTAATATCAACAAACCATAACAACATTTTTGTTAGAGTTAAATCCCAGCGAAAATTTTACAAATGAAAAAGTTTTCTTACAAAGAAAATAAATATTATTATTATTATTATAAACCCATCTATAAGCAACCGAATCTATGGGTTTTTATAGTAAACAACGAGAAAAAAGGTATACTCCAAAGCTAAAATTCATTTCTTATTAATTGTGAGCAGAGCTGAGAACATCAGGGAGCCGGATTGAGAGCACTGGTTGGTGAACAAGATGAACCTTGTTGGCCAACGTGAAGATTTGTTCGAACGGCGTTTGAAAAGGATGGAAGATTTCCAGTTAGAAAACCTTTCGGACCTTTTTGATTCACCTAAAAAATATATTGAATTATTTTTGAATATTTTGAAAGAAAATCAAGTGCAAACTCATGGAAAAAATAGAAAAACAACACAAAACAGAATGAAGCGAGAGGTTAATTGGAGCACATTCACAATCAAACAAACATACAAGTTAGATGGAGGTGGAACCAATAAATTTTGACTTGTTGATACATGAATTGTATTTGTATTTGTTGTTGTTGAACCAAGTGAAGAACCCAAAGATGTGCTTGATTGTAGAAATGGTGGAGTTGATTTATTTCGAGATATTGTTGAACCAATACGACGAGATGCTTTTCGGGCAATTAACGATGTAAATGTTGTCTGAAGAGAGGGGGAAAAGAAAATTCGAAAGCTGGGATGCTTGGGATATACAATAATTTTTGTAGGTAGTATGTTGAGATTTAAGTTTAAGAAAAGGAAGAATTGTGAAAATATTCATTGATAGTTTAGGAAACTTATAGTAAGCCTACACGAAAATTTGATGAGCCTAATCAAAAAAAATTGAGCATTACAAGTGTAAAACTGTTTTTAATTAGTTCTATTCTAGCTTATGGCTTTATAAAAACTACAGTAGTTTTGAACAGAGTTGTTGAAAATGATGAATTTTCGAAGAATAAATTGAAACCTTATATGACGTCAGATCAGAAAATTGATTATTTTGAAATTTGTATGAACCTAATTAATAATTAGTTTAAAAAAACATCCTATGTGATAAAAGAACAGAGTACTGTATCAAAAATAAGTGGTCTAGCCGTATTTACGACAAAGGTATAATATTTTTCCAACTGAAAATATGTTTGTTTCACCCAAAAAATAAAATAAAAGGTGAATGAAATGAGTAATCATGCATAAATTGGTTAGTAAAACTTATTCATTCAAAAAATCAAAAAAATAAAATAAAATCGGAGGATTCTCGAGGTTTGGTGTTAGACTAGCTAGGAATAGGGAAAAAAGAGAGTTAGCGAGAATTCAGATAAAGCTCAGAAACACACATTCAATCACATTCCAGGGTTTCGGGTTTTTCGAACTAACCTTTTTGCGTGATTGTGCTAATAGTTCTTTGTAGATTTCCGAACGCAAGAATCTTTGGTAGCTGTCGTTTTTCATGAGGCAATAAATATGATCCTAAAATAGATTCCAATTTTTTTAAATTATGAAAACTAGCGTCTCCCTGAACTCACCGCTGCTTCATCAAAACTCCATCGATTCGGATTTTTGAGATTCTCCTCTGTAATATCCATAACTTTACAATCAATATTAACCGGAGAAGTCGCGGCTACCGCGTCAATAAATTCGTTATAAATCTCGGTGACCATAACCGGAACCATGCGACTGCTACATTTTCGCAATTTTTGAACTTCCCACCAGAATCGCAAGTTTTCACCCGAATATTCTTTGTCGAGAAACTTTTGAAGTGTTTCACGACCAAGTGGATCAGCAAGAAGCTCTTCGAAACATTCTTCCCATAGTTTCAGTCGACGTGTTTGAATGTCACCCGTTCTACAAAAATCGATTTTTTTCAAATTTTAAATTTGAATATAAGACAAAGCTCACATTTTATCATGTTGCCAGAAATCAACAGTATCATTGATCCATGGATTTGGCTGCGATTGGAATGGATCGATTGCCGATCCTGGTTGGGCTAGGAATGGATCAAAAAGTCGACGTTGATCGAAGTATGACAAATAGCTGAAATTAACGAGTTGGAAATTTCAGGAAAAAAAATTCTTATACTTACTTTTCGACAACTTTCGATGTCCTCAAAACATTTTTCGATAATCGATTATTTAGTTGATTGATTTCTAATTTCAAAGTATCCTGAACTTGTGTACATCGACGTAAACCAGGTCGAGCATAATAATTATTTCGGAAAGATCCGCCAGTTCCAGAAGATGAAGATGGTGTTGTTGTCGCAGTTGTTGTTCCAGAAGATGTTCCAGCTTGAGCTGATGTTGTTGCAGTTCCATTTGATGTTGATGGCATACTTGCGTGCGCAGCTGCAGCACTTGTTGAAAATGGTCCACAACCTGCAGAAAAAAGTTTGGGTACTGTAGCTATATGTCATCTGGATAATTGGATAATTCAATTTGCTAAAGTTTCATGGTGGTATTTTTCTTACTGTAAAATCATCAATGTCTGGATTTTTTGTCATTCACTATAGCTGGGGGATAATTTAATTATAGACCTACCCGATGATGCAGCTGCATTTAATGCCGCATGTCCTCCACTGCTATATTTTGGTCTTCCGGATCTTGACAGCTTTCGAAAATCGACTTCAGTTGTATTCACACATCCAGGAACTGGTCGATGAACATCCCAAAATGCTCGCTCTTGACTATCCAGAATTTGTCGTTCTAATCTGTCGCGTTTTTTGTCGACTTTGTATTGCGCTTCAGCCTGCATGAATACAAATTCCCATTTTCTTGAAAACATTTTCTGAAGTTTTGCCAGATTTTCGGCTTCGAAATCTTCCAGTTCTAGATGCGCTTTATTCTGCATTGTTCGTTTACAAAGATAAACCGCTGAAAAAACAATTTCAAAAAAATCCAGAAGAAAATAGCATACCGTAATCCGTGTTCTCTGGTTCCCAACAATTCGACGGCCAAAAATAAGGTGTCTGAAACCGATAGAATGTCCCATCATTTTTGACTGTCAACACATGATCATCTATTTGAAATAAGTAACCATGAGATGCAACCAGATGTGCCAGATGTAACGAATCGGCTGAAAAAATATTGTGTGTGCTCATATGAAAATTTGAGAAAAAAAATTCTTACATAGATCAGACATTTCGAGATTCTTCATAATCCACGCGATCAAATCTTGACCAGTAAAAACGGATGGCACTTTTGATAGAAAACTTTTCACCGTTTTAATGGGAACACCATTTTCCGGATCGAGCATTTGTTGAACAAGGTGCTCCATTTTATGGTAGACCATATGATTTGGATGTACCAATCTCTCCTCGGAATTTGCATTTACCCTGAAAACTTATTTTTGAAGAAAGAAATTGCGAGACGTTCTCACGAAAATTTTTGACAGTTTTTATCTGTTTTTGTATATTTTCGTATATTTTCCGTCAAAAAAATATTCTCACAGTAATTTTCCCCCATAAAAAAAATCAAAATTTCATAATCTGTCATTGCCAGAGTTCCGAGTTTCGAAACCCAGGTTTCGAAACCTATAGAAACCGAAACAATGTTTCGCGAAACTTTGGGTTTCATACGGTTTCGGTTTCGTTTGCAAGGGTTTCGAAACCCTCGGCAAAGGGTTTCGGTTTCATACCTCTAGGCTCGAAACCCTCGAACGAAACCTTTCGAAACCTTTTGAAACCTTATGAAACCCATTTTTGAAATTGAATCAGTGAAGCTGAACTTGATGTAAATTGTCTGAAAATGGGTTTTTGAGTAGGGTAAAGCTTGAATTTCAGCTTCTGCTATCAATTTAAGCTTAAGCTTCATCCCAGAAGCTGTTATCAGATTATCAGTGAAATTTCAAAATTATCGGATTGAGCTGGGAGTTGGAGGAAATGATGTTTGGTGATTGTAGATGACATTTTTGGTAAGTTTAGAGCTCCAGCTTCATCTCAGAAGCTCTTATCACTCCTTATCACTAAATTATCAATATCATCTGATAAGGCTAAAAATCGGGATTTTTGGGTTTTCGAGTATGGGGAATCATGTGCTGATATTGATTTTGTCTGAAAATCACTTTTAAAGGACCCCATCACTCAAAAAAATGTTTTTTTCTGAAAATGAGGTATTTGGGCACGGGGAACATTTTGGTGAGGTATGCGATCCGGAACAGACTTTTAAAGGCGCATGCCAGGTTATTACACATTTTCCGAGATTTTTTTTTCAAACTATCATAACTTTTCTATTTTTCAAGCGTTTTTGAAATTTCGACAACCATTTTGACGGGCTCGACGTCGGCTACATTTTTTGTGTTGACACCAACTACCGTACTTCGCTCCTAAGGGATGAAAAATGCATTTTTGTTCGAAATTTCATCAAAAATTGACAATTTCAAGAGAAAAAACGTGTTTTTCATCCCCTAGGTGCGAAGTGCGGTAGTTGGTGTCAACACAAAAAATGTAGCCGACGTCGAGCCCGTCAAAATGGTTGTCGAAATTTCAAAAACGCTTGAAAAAAAAAGTTATGATAGTTTGAAAAAAAAATCTCGGAACATGTGTAATAACCTGGCATGCGCCTTTAAAAGTCTGTTCCGGATCGCATACCTCACCAAAATGTTCCCCGTGTTCAAATACCTCATTTTCAGAAAAAAACATTTTTTTGAGTGATGGGGTCCTTTAAAAGTGATTTTCAGACAAAATCAATATCAGCACATGATTCCCCATACTCGAAAACCCAAAAATCCCGATTTTTAGCCTTATCAGATGATATTGATAATTTAGTGATAAGGAGTGATAAGAGCTTCTGAGATGAAGCTGGAGCTCTAAACTTACCAAAAATGTCATCTACAATCACCAAACATCATTTCCTCCAACTCCCAGCTCAATCCGATAATTTTGAAATTTCACTGATAATCTGATAACAGCTTCTGGGATGAAGCTTAAGCTTAAATTGATAGCAGAAGCTGAAATTCAAGCTTTACCCTACTCAAAAACCCATTTTCAGACAATTTACATCAAGTTCAGCTTCACTGATTCAATTTCAAAAATGGGTTTCATAAGGTTTCAAAAGGTTTCGAAAGGTTTCGTTCGAGGGTTTCGAGCCTAGAGGTATGAAACCGAAACCCTTTGCCGAGGGTTTCGAAACCCTTGCAAACGAAACCGAAACCGTATGAAACCGAAACCTACAAAGGTTTCAGTTTCTATGGGTTTCAAAGCTCGATAAATTCGGAACTCTGGTCATTGCTCAGTAATATTCTTCCGCTTGACTTGTCTCTTCTCAAAAAAAAAAGTTCAGCCATCAGTTTGTGCTGTGTGCGCCTCTCTTTTTTTTTTGCCTCTCCCCTCATTTTTCGCCTCAACAACTACTGTAACATGTCATCATCAATTAGGGTGCTCTCATTTGAACCACACAATCTACATAACTTTTAACGTCAGAAATGTTTGTATGAATAGAGAAATGGGGTGGAATAGGAAAAGGCAAAAAGATGAACAGAAAAAAAAAACATAACAAAATATATTTGAAAATATTGCCCGTTGGGAAAAGCAACAAAAAAAAGAAGGCACAAACCTTAAACGCGGGATTGCCATGTTTTTCTAGTTGAAATATGGGAATCGTCGAATATTTCAAGATCTCTCTCACTCCTTCATCACGTTTTTTCCTCTTTTTGTTGTCTTCCCGCTTTGCTTTGATATCTTCGCCTGGAAAATAAAATGATAAGTTCAATAAGAATAACACGTTTCATCGAAATTCGAGGAGGAGAAAAAGAAAGAGCACACCAAAACGAAGAATGATATACTACTACCACACATTCAAAATATATACATACATAGAGAAAAGAAGAAGAAGAAGACGGCGAAGACGGACTACGACGACAGCGACATCTAGTCGTCGTTTCTTTCCTTCTTTCTTTCTTCTTGCCTGGTTGGCGTATAAGGAGACGCAGAACAAAAATATATGTGAATGGGTGTACATTGATATATGTATATGGATGGATGGATAGATAGATGGATGGATGGATGGATGGCAGAAGTAGTAGTTGGCGAATAAAAAAAAGAGTTGCACTAATTTCAATAAATGTACATAAACTAAACTTGTGTGTGTGTGGAAATTGGATGAAAAAAAGAAGGGAAAGAAGGATTTTGAGAAGAAGAAGATTTTGCACTTTTATTATTTTCCGGTCTTTTGTTTTTGTGATCGGAAGGATGTGTATGTACTGTAGTTATGAGATTCGAGATTCGTTTTGTAGAACTTCGAATCTAGACGAAAATAACTTGTCTTTCAGAACGTGTGAGTTTTGAAAAAAAAGAAGATGAATCAGCATCACGTATCAATAGGCAACTAAAGAGTTTGAAAAAAGTTTTCCAATCGAATGAGAAAATTAAGCGAGAATATCTCATCTCACAAAGCTAATGAAGTGCTAACAAATTTTTTTCACTATGAATCAGCTAACAACTTCGACATTAGTAATAGAAAGGGGGTTTTGATAAAAGCGAGTATCAAGTATATCTCAAAAGTTAGCGCATCTTTGGTATGGGTGTTTCAAAAAAAAAACTTGAACTTGATCAAAAATTGCTCAATGAACTTTTTTCAACGTAATCCCTTGGGGATTTATAGATGAACATGAAAAGTGCCTCGAAATTTTGTTGAAAGTTCGATTTCTGTGATATTACCGTTCTACTTCATTATCATAAATCTCTTGAGAGAATTTACAAATTAAATTTTGAAAACAATTTGTTTTATTTCAAGAGAAAATCAAGAAATTATATTCTTTCAAGGGATGGATGAGAGCATAAAAAAGTTTATCTCAAAACAGAGTTTTTTAGATTATCAAAAATTCTAACTGGTTTTTCATCTCATGGCTAGAACGTTCGGAAAATTTTCACGCATTTTCTAGACCTGGCACAATAACATCGACGAAAAAGTGAAAGATTTAGAAAAAATAATTTTTGATCTACCAGAAAATGTTTTGCAGAGTTTGAGTAATTTACAAAAAGTTCAAAGAAATCTGGCCCAAACTTATTAGTAATAATGTCCGTATCCAGTAAAGTTCCTTTGGACCAAATGTTCAATTAATAAGATATTAATAATTATCAATCAAAAGTATGGAATTTTATTTAGGGCGTTATCATGAAAATAGATAAATAGAAAATTGGGAAAAAAGCCGTCGAAAAGTATTTATAGAAGTTCAGAGAATAATTTTCGATTTTCGAATAACAAAAAAAAACAGGAAATAAGAAGGTAGTATTATGAATAAATGACAGAATAATGTTCTCGAAAGAAGAAATTGGGGAGGTTCGAGAAATCCGATTATTCGGTCAAATAAATAAATAAATGTTCTACAGAATACTACGATGATCAATTCAAAAGCTCAGCTTTTAATGGCCTCGAACAAACGAACGAAGGGATTAGTAATCCCTGGTGGAACCCAGTGCCAAATTTATGCGATGTTGGGAAAAAAAACGAAGAAAAAACGATTGAGGGCTTGATTTTTTCCCATGACCTAATGTTCAGCAGATGGTTGTCATTACGACATAATTCAAGTTGGTTTTTTCTTCAACTTGAAAAAAAAGCAGGATGGCATTTCTAAAGCAAAAGAAGAATGAATGAAATCGATAATTATTCATGAGAAGCTTTGAAGTATAGTAAGTTAGACATAAAAAGACTTGTATACATAGATAGGTTAGAGAAAAAGCACACGAAGAACAAAAATATATGTAATAAAAGTAAAAGTGGATCTCTTGTCTCGGCGATCGAAAAAAAAACAAATAAAACAGAAGGATACGGGAAGAAAAGAAGAAGTACATGACAAAAGGTAAATAAATATGTATGTATCTACAAAAAAAACAATATGTGAACAGAAAAAAAACAAGAAGGCGGAGAAAAAAGTGATTCGATAGTAACAGAGAAGGAATGCGAGCTCACATACACATAGACAACCCTGCTACTGCAGCAGCTCGTACCAATGGTTGTGAGGCTAGCTCGAGTCTAGAAGACGACGACGTGAGATGTCGTCGAAATAGAAGGAGAATTTCAGAGAGAAAGAGCGCGGCGAATTGATTAAAGCGCCAAAACAGCCTGCGGCACACTTCTTTTTTTGCTCCTTTCTTTTGCAATCGCTCTCGCCGTCACATTCGCGACGCCGCGAAACAACAACACTAAGGAAGAAGCGAGAGGAAAACGATGGCGCACTCGTTTTTCTCCATTGATTTTCGGCAGCCGTGCTCGTTTTCACTCGCTCGCATCGTTTTGCTCTCCAATTCGCCGCCATCTTGTCTATCTATCTATCTATATTTCTGTCTTTCTTTATTCTTTCATCTCTCTCTCTCTCTCTTCTTTTTTTTCGTTCTCCACAAAACAACACATTCTCTAGTTGTTTATGTCTTTCGTTTCTCTCCAACATGCCGTGATGTTTTCCGGCCATGCTTCTTTGAAAACTATGTGTTGTGTTTGGTTGTCTGCCGCTTCCCCTCTTTTTCTATCGTTATGTTATGTGTCAAAACACTAAAACCCGGTGGCCAGGTACATAACCACTTTTTTTGTTGCTTTATTACCATTATTTTTGGCACTTTTTTTCATTTTTTTCTTCTTCTCAAAACCATTTTATTTTTTCCCCCGGAAACAATAATTTTCCAATTATTCAAATCACTTCCTTCTTTCTTTCTTTCTCCTTGTTTCTTTTTTTGTCTATTGATTTAGCATCTGAATCAATAAAACAAATGGTTTTTGATCAACCAAACGTGTCACTTTTTGTTGTTTTTTTTTCTGCCAGACTCTGGTCTTTTTTGTTCCAATCACAGTTTTGCCGGAAATTGTTTTTTCGCTGTATCAGATGATTTGGAATTGAAGTCTTGGAACACATTTGTTGATGCAGTTCAGTGACTAGACTCTAGTCTCTTTTTTGATGTCCTTTGGAAAAAATTCCTTGAGCTCAGAGTTTAGACCAAAATTTGAAAAGACATTCGGCTTAAACCTATTCTTGAAATTCCTAGAAAATTACTGTAGTAGATGATTCTGAAAAGATCGAATTCAACAGATCTTGCAACAAACACTTCTAAGCTAGAGTCATATCAAACTTTGCCTCAACTTTCCAACAAAAAAAAACCAAATGACCAAAGTTCCATCGTAAAAAGCACAAACTTCGACGCTCGCCAACAAAAATTTATGTTTTTCTTTTGAAATGGACCAAAAGTAAATATTAGTAAAATGAATCGATGGTTATTTTAGTTCTGTCGTTTTTTTTCTCTCTACCTAGCCCAAGGCTAATTCAATTATCTCCAATTATCATAATTTCCACTTATTTTGCGATTTGAAGTTCTTCCGCCACTTGCCAGCTGTTTTTTTCGTGTGCGACGTTGTTATTGTTGTCTTTTTTCGTTGTTGTTATTTTCTTCGTTTTCGTCTGTCTTCATCTTCCTATTTTTCTTCCAATTTTTTTCCTCCTGTCGATTTCATTTTTTTTTTCGTCTTTTTTTCATCTGAAAAATAATGCTTTAACCTGGCTGGAACAATCTAACACAAATTATTGCGATTCATCTATAAATCATTTGTTGACTGAGTGACACCTACAGTAATCAAACATTCAGTTTTAATCTTTTTTGGTGATTTTTCGAACTTTATATACAGTCAATTCCATCCATTATTTTCTCTTCTTCCGTTCCTTCTTTCACATTCCGTTTTTTATTTCATATAAAAATTGTTTATATTTATTGTCATGATAAAAATCACCATTATATTATAACAAATCATCGCTTGCTTCTTCTCGTTGCAGCGACAAAAAAACGAAACATTCTTTTCATCAATCGTTTTTGATATAAATCTACTTTCTATCTATCTATCTATCGATTTTTGAAGATCGTTTATCAGTTGTTTGTTTTCATGAAATTCCATTTATCAGTTAGTTGATCATCTCGCCTGTTCAGTTTTACTGCTTATTATCAACAATTTTCTGTTTTTTTTCGAGACGCTACAAAGTTTTTTCTTTCGTTTTTTATTTCCAATGTTGATAATATAATAATATTATTTTATTTTATTCAGTTTCTATAGAATATTCATGATACCATTATATTTTATGAGCCTGAATTGATGTTTGAACTTCAGGAAAAAACTTTTTCAATAACTATTTTTGTTCATTTTCAATAGTTATCAAAATTTTTCGAAGAAAAGTGGAATTGTATCAGATTGTAACAACAAAACTTTTGGTTTACTGTATTCCAAAATCGATACAAATATTGTTCTTTTTAATATCCGTTAGTTTTCAACCATAAGAGTTCCTGGTATTCATTTTCATTTCACTGATAACAACATTCACCTTGCTATCAGCATTTTTTTTTGAGTTTTTGAACCTATGTATTTACAACTGAAAAAACTTGGCTCATAATGTTTTTCGTGTCTAGTCATGTTCTTATGCCAAGAGTACATATGTTAATGTGCACACGAGATCAGTAAAAGTGCAATAGCCGGAATTTTTCACTAGTTAGAAAAATAAAATGTCATAACACTTCAATGATTATCGATTTCGAAAGACCATAAATGAATATTCATTGCCCACGTGGTTATTTTTGCGCTTTTCAAATCGAAAACAATTTATGTTTTTATATTTTCAAAATGAAATTCCATTTCAGCTTAAGTTTTTACAAAATCTTGTGACACTTCGCTTTGTTTTTTCAGAAAAATGCAAAATAGACGTGGGTGTGTTTCAGCGCCAAAATTTGGTGTTTTTCTTTTCTTTTTCTGCTAACCAAATTTGGTCCCTTCCAGTTTCGAATTGTTGTTTCTTTTTTGTTTTTTGATGTTCTGAAATTGATGACGAGGTTTCTTCTTCCCATAATTGTTCTCGATCCATCTACAAAATATATCATATTACATTTTGATGTATCTCTTCTCTTTTTCACCTTTTTTTTTGTTTCTCAACCATTTTTGTTCATACATAACAACCCACGTAAATATCCAAGTGAGAGCCTCTGCTGACATTCTTCGATGTTTGCCGCAAATAAATATCAAGTGCTTGTTCTTTCGTTTTTCGTTCGCAGATTTCACGCTCTTCAAAAATGTGTTTTTTTATTGTTTTCCCTTCAAAAATATTATTTTTTCAGGTATGTCGCTTCGATTTGTGGACTAAAATGGGTGCTTCATTTGCACTTTGATTCAACCAAATTTTGCTGTTATTATATACTGCTTTTCTCTCTCTCTCTCTCTCTCTCTCTCTCTCCCTGTCTGTTCACTTTTCCACATTTTCGTTGCACTCTTCAAACTGGAAGTCAATATGTCGATGAAGTTTTTAACGGGTTTACAGGTTGGTGGTCTTTTTTGTACTTTTTTGTCATTGAATAAATTATCAAAAGAGGACATATTATTTGATTTGCATAGAAATATCATTGATCATTATTCAGGATCTGCTCGGTTTATACGAGCCAGGTTCAGCGACTTCTTCTCCGGCATCACCGATTCCACCGACTACGACTGGAATGTATGCGGCACAGTCTCCACCGCAAACACAACAATCGCATTCGTCGGCAAATTCTGTACGGAAGAAAGTATCTGATGCAAATAAAGATACCACTGGTCAGTTTTGAAAAATCCTTTCACGTTTCAAAAATTCAATTTCCAAAAAATTGATCTACATTTTCTGAAGGATTACTGTATAGTTCTAATCTCAACATATTTTCAGAAGAACGTATCAGACATTGTTCACACGATCGAAGTGTTCGATTTGCTGAAGATACCGAAGTTGTGACTGGATTTCATGAAGCTCCAATTTCAATTTTCCATTCTGGAAATATTGGTGATTCGATTGATCCAGCAGAAATCGTTCAAGCTTATCGAGATGCTTGTCAACGAAGACAATGTCCACCTAGTCCTACTGTCGAAAAACAAATTGGATTCTTCCATCGAAAAACATCTGAACGTCAAGAAATGTTATGTCTTAAAGGCCAACGGGTAACTCACGAACAGATGGAAGCTTTGGAAGAAATTCTCAAACGGGTACAATTTCATACTATCGATTTTGAATATACGTTTTTGAACGACGAAGTTAGTTTTTTTTTTATTTGGAAAAATTTCAAATTATTTTACTTTTGAATTTCAGTGTGCGATTTCGTTGGGAGAAATGATCGAATTTTATGATTCGTGTGTTCGATTGAATTTATCATTTAATAAACAAATCGAACAACGTGGATGGACTGCAATATTCAGGGCTGTAAAGCATGTTAGTTTACCTAATTTAATTTTGTATCAAATTTCAATATTTTTCCAGTCAACATCTCTTCAAATGTTGAATCTTCGTTATACAACACTTACCGATAAAATAGTTCCACTTCTTTGCCGTTCACTTCGTGCAACTCCACCAATTTCGCTTTCCTGTCTTCACTTGGAAAACACACAAATGTCAGGCAAAAACTTGCTGATTCTCATTTGTGCCCTTAAAAACAATACGAGTATAAAAGAGCTTTATCTCGGTGACAACGGGCTTCAAGGAACTGATGGATCACATTTACATCAATTGATTATGTCAAATACTTCAATTCAATTGCTTGATTTACGTAACAATAATCTGTCAGATGCCGGTGTTCGACATATAAGTGATGCATTGAGAAATCGAGAAGCTCTTGAAAATAGTGCATTATCAGCATTGGTTCTTTGGAATAATCATGTTACTGGAGCATCAATGGATTGTTTATCAGAAGCATTGAAAGAAAATACAAAAATTGAAACATTGAATATTGGAAATAATAAATTGGGAGTTGATGGAATATTCAGATTGAAACCTGCAATTGTTTCAAATTCTCATCTTCATCGACTTGGTCTCCAAAATACAATGCTCGATTGTCAAGGAGCTATTATTCTCGCTGAATGTATAGCTGACAATGTCGCATTGTTACGGGTTGATATTCGTGATAATCCGATTGGTAAGATTTTTTGTTAACTCTAAATATTAACCAACAAAATTTTTGTAGCACTTGCTGGACTTCTCGCACTTCATTCTGCTATGAAATTAAACAAATCAATCACATTATTGAATATAGATGCAAATTGTGTTAAGCTTAGCAGTGAAAAGGTTGGTTGATATTTAACGTAGTTTTGTGAAGCTTTTCCTCTAAACTTCTTACTTATTTTAATCTCGCTTTCTTAATTAATAATCAAAACTATCGGTATATTTTTTGTTTGCATGGTGTGATGTATTTCTGTTGATTTTTACCGTATAATAGGTTCGAGAATATCAGGACGAATTCGAGAAATACTTCAAAGAGATGCAATTATATTGCGAGAGAAACAAGGAAGAAGTTATGGCAAAAATGACAGTAACATTGGAAGAGGAAGAAGAGGAAGAAGAACAAGAAGAAGGAGAAAAGGAAAATATTGATATGACTGAAAAGAAAGATGAAGAAATTATTGTGAAAGAAGATTCTGAAAATAAAGAGAAGCCACAAGAAATTAGTGAAAATATTGATTGTGTTAAAGAAGAAGATAACAATAATGAAAAACAAATTCTGAGAGCAAAACGAGAAAAACGATTTGTAAGAAGTTCTTCATTGACTTGCACTGAAACTGTTCATGATATTCATGTGAGTTGGAATCTTTTTTCTGGTGGATCAAAAGAATAATTTAGGATCGTATTCGAGAAATGTCTGGATCATCTTTATCACTTGATGCAACTTCTCTTTCTTCTGAACCAATTGATTCGCAAACAAATCCAGAATCGATGAAAACAATCAAAAAATCATCGGGCTCTTCATCACTTCGTAAGTTTTTGTTGAAATATTTTCCGAAACTTTTAAATCATTTTACAGCTGTTTGGGGATCATTGCCAGCAATTCCACAAGCAAGTCCAACATCAACCCCTGTGACTGTCAAAAAATTCCGAAGATTCTCGGTGTCACCATCTTCATCGGTTTTTGATGTGAACACAACAAGTCCATCAGCAAATTTGAAGAGTAAAAGTGAATCGATTCCTGAAGTTTGTCCAACTGTTTCTCGACCAACATCTTTATCGATTGGTATTCCAAAAGCTGCTGATTTGGATTTAGAAGGACCTGCATCAGCACCAGTTTCGATTTGTCAAAATAATATTGATATTTGGTCGCCCACTAAAGGTTTGTTTTGATTTTTTTTTTCCAACTTTCGAACCAAAATTATTATTTTTTTCAGTGCAACCATCGATTCCAATTGTTAATTCAGTGAAGGATCGAAAACCAACACCAAGAATCGAGAAAAATATCGAAACAGATCTCGAAATTGAAGAATCTTGCCGATTTGTTATTAATGATTTATTGAATTATGTTGAATATGAGGAAAATTCAAAAGTTGAACGAAAAGCATCATTGCTTTTGAGAAATGATGCATTTGTTCGACCAGATCCAAATGTTTTATTAGGTGAACTTGAAAGAACTCCATTGACACCATCGAGGTAAATAACTTTTAAAAACTTATATTCTGGATTTCAATTTAAAAAAACATTTTCAGAGTTCTTGTAATTTCGGAAGAGCTGGAAAGCGAAGAAGATGATGATCAAATAGTTCAACAAGTTGTTCGTGGTTTAGTTCGTGATGTTCTCCACGCCGAAAAAATCGAACTTCGTCAAACTCTCGAACGTCGCCGTCTTCTTCAACAATCCCGCAATTCTCCAGTTTAGATAACCTCAGATCTCATGTTGTTTTTTTCTTATTTTTTGTTAGATGTTAGTTTTTATTTTTTCCAATTACCGCTTTAATTCTCCCTTTCCAGTCTGCCGTTTTTTTTGGCCGCACGCATTTTTAATGTACATATATACTAAAATTATTGGACCAACTTTTCACCTCTCATTTTATTCAATTTTTCATACTTCAGTTTTTTTTGTATCATTTCAATTTTATAATAAGATTTTCTTAAAAACCTGAACTTCAATTTAAAAAAAAAAGGGTGAATTCTGAATTTCAAGTTTCGAGAGTGCCGTTTTTTTCAAGAATTTGTATATTTTGTCACGAATTTGGAGAACTTGGACCTTTTCTCAGATCACAGAATAACAAAAAAGGTTCTTGAATTGATAGGGACTTACATTTTTATCTAAAAATCAATACAAATAAGAATAAGCAAAAAATAAAATAAAAATGGGGAAAATGTAGATGAATGGGAGGAGGGCAAAATGAACTTTTGGGGAATGCTTCTATGAGAATTGAACATGATGATGATGATAGTTTTGGAGAAAAACAGATTAGTGCAATAACAAATGAAAAAATGGAGAAGTTTTAAAAAAATGACATGTTAATAAAACAATGGTTGGAATTGGAATTGCTAAAAATTCAACAAAAAAAAATGCAATTTGGCTTTGCTATTATAATTTTACATGTGGAGGAGATGTGCTATTAAAGGCATTGAAAAATGGGAAATAATAGAAATAATAATAATATAATTACAGATGAGCTGGGATGTGGAATTTGTTTGGATTGTTATGATTTTGTACAAAGTACATGTTTTTGTCTTTTCTTGGACGACGTTCTGGTTTACCGGTGGGGAGAAGCGAGTGATTTGTGCCAGAATGAAGATGGTGTGAGCAGGACTGAAAAATTCACGATGACTTTCAAAAATCAACTTCTAAATAAAATAAAATCTTTAAAATTTCAGAAATTTTCAAAATAATTATAATATTCATTTTTCACTATTTATTTAACCATGATTTGGTTTTATGGTCCCAGAAAAATGAAATTTTACTGTGTCTTTTTTTTAAAGTTCAGAAAATGAAAGTTTTCGGAACAATTCTATCTACATAAAATGTTTAAGCGAAATTCCGCAACAAAAAAACTTACAGAACAATAATATTGGCGACATGGCTTATCTTTGCAATAATTGCTCTTATTTCCATACATTTTGTCTTTCTTCAATGTCAATCTTGTTTGAATTCTTGACTCAATCGATTGCTCAGAATGATTTATTCCCAAATTTGGTTGTTTCATCACAAGCGCCCAATAATCTGGTCCAAGAAGATATTCAACACCATTGAACCAGACGGTTTTAGGATTATCGTCGAGTTTGAATTGTCTGGCAGCTTTGAGGAATTCGGCGCAACCTTTGCGAAGATCGCGATTTTCTGAATCATCATTCTCATCGACAGTGTTGATAGAGAGACTTGAGCTGAAATCATTGTCGAGGTGATTTGTGAATAATCCATTATATCCCCAGATATCGAATTGCTTGATTCTTCGCTTGTTTGAATCATTCAAATGTTGAATAATATCAATAAATGGGTTGAACCAAAGACCTCCGCATTGATCGCATCCAGCATCTTCCAATACATATGGCTTGATTTCGATTTGAGTTTTACTTGAATCAATATCCTTAAAACTCAAATATTTTCTCTCCAAAGCATTTGCGAATGACGAATCTTTTTCGAAAACAACTCGCGCGGCGCCTTTTGGATAACCATAATCTTGATCGAGATCGATTGTGACGAGAAGAACGCGACCGAATTCGCCAAAAAGTTCGGCAATTTCTTTGGCTGTTACGATGCGTGGAAGTCCGCCGACGAAAACGGTGCGGTGAATGTCGATGATGCTTTTTTCACGAGCTGATGGATGGATGTAGAAAGCATTGTGAAGGAACCAAGGGCGGATTTGAATCTGAAAATATGCAAATTGAAAATTTAATTTTTTTTGAAAATGAAAAAACATTCAAAGGGCCGAGTCGGTTCCTAGGTCATTTTTTCCCAGCCGCGCTATAAATTCAGCGCTGAAAATTCAGTGCTGCAGCAGGTTTTATTGTTTTTTAAACAGACTCTTTTTCTTTTTTTTCGTCATTTTTCAACATCATAATTATGATATTATTATAGAAACTTACAACATCATCTCTGCTCTCTGGAACATTGACATAATAATTATTAGTCGACGGATTCATACAATCTTCCATCAACTTCAAAACCGACGATTCATCCGAATAAACCAGAAACAAATATGAATACGAGGTGAGACTCTTTCGATTCCCATTTTTTGTCATTTTTACCGGCCAATCAACAAAAACATCGCCGAATTTTGCGAAAAAGTTGTTGATTTTACTTCTCTCCATTGACGGATTCACACGTCCGACGAAAACTTTGTTGGAAACAACACGCGGTTTTGTGTTATCTCTTGAAGTTTTGACCAAACTATGAACTGTGTCCGCGGTGAAGATTTTACGGTGTTCTTCGGGTTGTTGTGGTGGAATATTCTCGAAAGTTGGACGAGGATATTGTGGTGATTGGGGTTGTTGTTCGAATTGGTATGGTGAGACTGATTCCAACAAGTTGTACATACTCATGGCTGAAAATTTATTAACTGAAATTGATATGATAGGATGATTGTGTTGCCCTAGGGTTCCCCACAAATTTTTCCGTTAAAAACGCTCACAATGATGCGAACTTCTCGATTCAGAAGGCGATGGTGTCATACAAATCGTCTCCAATGGATTTTGATTATAATACATCGGCGCTTCCGAATTGGTCAATGATTTTTGAATCGCGTTCCAAGTTTGATAAGCGTTCCATTCTTCTTGAGTGATTGTTCGTTGCTGTTGTTGTTGAGTTTGAAGAAACTGTTGATAGCGGAACAGATTCTCGTAGCTCAAGTGTTCCCTAAACAAAACATATTTAGGTGTAATCAAAGAGAAAAGGACCACCCAAGACGAAAACTCACAAGTTCAGTGGACTTGGTTGATGTTTGCATGGTCGCCGGTAGTTGTCTTGACTCATTATGTCAATGGAAGCACTTTGGGTGTTCTGTAAAATAATTAGGTTTTTGCGAAGTTGGTGGTCTTCAAAATTCAGAATCGATTATTCAACGTGGGTGATCTTTTTTGAAATAAAAAAACCATAATTTATTTTCGACGTGACATTCTGGCCTGAGAGAGAAACCGAAATTCATTTCAAATTTTCTTCGTGGGTGGTCTTCGAGAACATTCTAGAGAAAGCAAGTAAGTATAGTTTTAAACATGAATTTACGTAGTTTTCTTTTCGTCGTGGGTTGTGATTACTGAAAATCCCCGAAACACAGTTTTCGTCGTGGGTGGTCTATCTCAAAGCCCCATTTTTCACGTGGGTGGTCTTTCAAAATTCCTAGCAATTTTCAACCCAAAAGCCTCAGTTTCAAACTCATTTCCCTAAAAAGAAACCCTAAACCCGTGGCTACCCTAGAAAAAACACGAGGAAAAAGAAAAAAAACTGGGTGGCCCAAAAAATACTTTTTACCTACCGTATTACCTTCGTGGGTGGTCTTTGTCGATAGGGCGCGTTTGTGTGGGCGTTGATGGCGGTGGTTTGAAAATTTTCATTTTATTCTGGAAAATTCAAACTTGAGCGGGGTTTTCACATAATTTGAAATTTAGAGCATTTTGCAAGTATAACTAGGGGCTTACATCTTTTTTTTTGAAGGGTCTGATTTCCAGCCAAAAATTTTTTTGAGAATTTAATATTTATAAATTGTAAATATATTAAAAAGTTGTGTTTTTGTGGGTGGAGTGACAAGGCACTGAAAACACGGATAATCAATCTTCTGGATGAGATGAAGATAATCTCTTTTTTCCCATTCGGTGCTTGTCTCCAGTTATTTTCCGGTTTTATTTGAGGCTCTGAATTTTCAAAGTTTTCTCGAAGATACGTCTATTTTTAACAGAAATACAAAAAAACAAGTCTAGGATTCTCGTTAATATATTTTTTGTGAATTATAAAAAAAAATAAAAATAAAACTTATATCATTGTACGAATGTACTCTTGAGATTTTTGATTAATTTCATATCCGCACTAGAATTTTTCTGATTATAAGAGTTATTTTCAGCATGTTGAAATCTCTAACTATCTTAACTATAACTAAATTATTCTCAAGTGTCTTATTTTTTCTAACTATTCTAACAAACTCTGTTTTGATTTATCTGACCCTTTTTAAGGTGAAAACAATAACAAAAACTTATCGTAAAATGATAATAATATTTGCACTGATTGGAATTGTTTTCTCATTTTTCGAATTTTTAATTCATCCATTTGTACATTCTTATAATCGATGTTATATTTTCTTCACAATTGAAACTGTTTTCGGGTTGAGTAAAAATGCAAAAACTTTGCTTCTAAAAATCTACAGTAGTTTATATTGCACAATTCTCTCATTTTTGTCAATTATTTTTATTTATCGATATTGGTTCCTTTTGAATTTTTCGAGAACAAAATATTTCAATGGTTTTCGATTATTTATTTGGTTTGCAATTAGTTTGATTTCTGGATATATTTGGAAATTAACACTTGATTTGATGGAAATTAATGAAGAATCAGAGAGCTTCATGTCTGATATTTTTGTCGAAAATTACAAGAAGAATATTTCTGAAGTGCCTGGTTTGATTTTTATGATTTATGATAGTAAAGATGTTTTGAATCTTCAACATTTATCAGTCAGTATTATCACAATTTCTCTAGTTGTTATCCAATATTCTATCATGATATATTGTGGAATTCGAATGCATTTCAAAATTCGAGGAAAAGTCAAAATGTTTTGCCCAAGAAATCAACTTCTTCAAAAACAATTGGTCAATGCACTTATTCGTCAAATAATAGTTCCTTCGATAACCATCGACTTTCCAGTTTTACCCATTTACATTTTACCATATTTCAAAACAAATATTAACCTTGAAACCGGTATGGTTGTAGCGACATTAAGTTCATTTCCACTTATGGATAGTTTAATCTTGATGTATTCTGTTTCTGAATATCGAAAACATTTCAGTAAGAAAATATCATAAAATAATAGAAGGAATCCGTTTGTTTCAGAATTCTCAAAGACCGAAGTCAGTAGCAATTTGGCTACTACAATGGGCTCAATTGGTTTCCACAATTGAAAAGTGTGACCCAATATAGAGAAAAAAAATGATTACAAAAAACTATCTGGGTCATTTTCGATTTCAAAGTGTTGATTCATAATCGTCTTGTTGTTATGTTATATTATGAATTGATTTATTTACCATCAGAAAAAGCTACAAAAAGTTCACTTTTCTCTTTTTTTTGACCATCTTGACAAATAGTTTCAAAACTACATATTATCTCATCGTCACATCTGTTTTGTTATTTTTTCTTTTTCCGTCAAATTCCCTCTTTTGCTTCTCTTTTTTTTTGTTTTTCGCGCGCTCGCCCGCGGGAAAAGGCTTGTTTCAATATTTGCAGTGTTTTTGAATGGATGAATGAATGAAGAAATGAATGACTGAATGAATGAAAGGTGTTCAGATTTTCTCTATTTTTCTTTTCGGCTTCTATTTTTAAAATATGTTGATTTTTGTTTGATTTTGAAAAATATTTTCGAGTGCATTGTTTTCGGATTTTATCGTAATCCTTTTGAGAAATTGGACAGGTGGATAAAAAATTTTCAACGTGGTTTGAGTTTCTGAATTATTCAGTTTTCTTTGGTTTAGATAAAGAAGTTTTCTAGAATAAAGGTTTTTTTGTAGTTCAAAAAGACCTGAACAAATTTTTTTTCAATTCTCCATGCATCTCGGTACTTAATCTCAAAACTTTTTACGGTAGATCAAACATATTTATCTCTGAAATTATCTTTTTTTGTCGCATTGTAATAAACTTTTGCCTAAACCTCAAAACTTTCCAAAAATGTGGATCAAAAATATGTTTTTCTGAATCTCTTCCTCTTACACATTGAGATTTGTCAATTTAGTCGTGTCAGGTCCCAAAAAATTCTGGAGAATTTCGCATACTTCCTATAATATATTATGCGGAGCGTATTAAACTACAAACAAAATTTGAACTTCAGAACATTACCCAAACTGTTTGTTTATTTATTTATAATACTACATATTATTTGCTGTTGTTGTTTCCTTTTGTCTTGATTTGTATAACTATTAGAAGTGTAAAGATCAGAATAATAATATTCTGAATTATAAAATTCCGAAATGTTTTTTTTCATCAATTGATTGTGTCAACTGAAAAGTGTCTGTGTTCCATCTACATTTTCTTTTCAAGAGTGTAGAGAGAGCACTCATTCCTTCTTTTTTTCTACAGAAAGGAAAAACCAAAACATATATAACACATGTGATGAGACGCAGACAAAGCCCGGAAAAACCGGACAAAGTTGGCTGGCTATCGGGTGACCGAATGAATCAACCAATAATAAATGAATGACTGCAGTGTGACCGGTCTCAAAGTGGATAGCGGCTTTGGCTCACTCAATGACTTCACTTTTTTGCGGCCGCTGTGTTTTGTTTTTTCTTTTTCAAATGTTTTTTGATGTTCCAATGATGTGACGGGCAAAAAATTTTTATTTTGGTGAACTTTTTAGAAAAACAAATTTGGAACATTTTTTTTTTGAAAAAATATCCTTCCTCAAAATTTCCCAAAAGTCTACTCACCTTGAAAAAATTCTCACGAACAATGTTCCATTCTTTCAAAAAAATGAGTAAGCACTGGTTGGCGTTGGCCAGATTTTTCTTCTAGTAGTTTCTAAATGTTCCAAATTCCGGAATGAAACAAAGACTGAAATACGAGATCAAAATAAATTGAAATGAATTATGATGACTCGTGATTTCACGTGAAATCGTTTTTTTCGGAATTATTTTCCACTTTTTTTTAGAACTTCTGCGAGAAAGACATGAGTTACAAAAATCAATATTTACTGTAACTTTTTATCCTTTTTGCTTATTTACAAAAATGCAACATTTCTTACTCGTCGTTTTTTTTTCGATTTATTCTATCAATTAAATTGTGTCATCCCCATCAATAAGTATTTGCTCATCAAATGATCCATCATCGGATTACTCATATTATATAAATTTACCGGTTTTCCCTCCATTTCTGTACTGTTTTCATTTTGTTCGAAAAAAAGTAAAAATAGTTTTTTTTTTCAATTCTCGTTTATTATATGACTAACATACACTGCAGCTAGATAGTAATAGTATGCAAATGTTTTTTTTCTATTTATTTACAAACATTTTTGGAAAGATAATCAAACATTGTTATTTTCCATGTTTATTTGATCTATTTGCATTTGCCGCGATATTTTTTCCAGGATGTTTTTATTCTTTTCGATTCGATTTCATTTTCATTTTCGTTTTTTCTTTCTCTTTCAGTTATTTTTTCCTCAAAAAAAAGATAGATGTTTCCTCACCTCGTAATTTTCGCTGTTTCCGCAAAGTACATCGTAAATTCTCATATATCTTTGTGATTCTCTTCTTCCTCTCGAAATATTTTTGTTTGAGTTGGCACAGTTCAACTTCTTCATCATTTTTTTGTGCCATTTTCTTTTTCTTCTTTTTTTTTGTCTACTGTGCTGTGTTACAACACAACAAGAACTCTTTTTCTGCGGCGGAATCAGGGGAAGCGAAAAATAAAGATAATTGAGATTTGAGAGACGAAACTGGGGATAATGATGATAACAGAAGAAAAAGAAAAAGAAGGATAAGACATGACAACAGAGTTGCCAGTTTGTTGTCAAATTATTTTTCATTTTTTTTTCAATGCCATGCTTTCAGGTTCAGGGTTTGAGCCAAACCCTATTTTTCATGAAATCCACATTTTTTGGTTCAAAAATGTTTCTCATTTTCTAAATCGAAATGAACTGTTTGTTCATACCAAATCCTTGAAAATCTTCATTTTTCCTAACTATAAATTAATTCTGCAGATCCACCAATAAAACAGTTATTCATTTTTCTTCAATGTTTTCGTAAACAATAGAATCGCCCTTTTATATACATTTTGTCCTTTTAGAGACATTCTCTGACCTTGTGAATCCTTTTTAAGTCAAGTGTATTCTGGATTTCCCTCCCATCTTCTTCTTCTTCGTCTTTTTGCCTATTCATTATTATTATTCCTCATCTCATAATTCTTATTCATTTTCTTTTTCCTTCGTCCGCCAGGATAACCAAAACTTGTTTGTTTGTTTCATTTTTGTAATTGCTTCATCGAAATGGATGTAGTTATTCATTTTTGATTTATTTATGTGATCATTTTAGTGATCAAACGTGACCTTTTTTATGAAATAAATAGAGAAAAAATATTTCATTTTTTCAAAATCTTATTTTTCAGCTATGGTTGATTACTACCAACAACCTCCATCGTATCATCAACCGGGATATGATTATACCCAACAAGAAGAAGAATGGGATCGTGAAGGATTGCTTGATCCAGCTTGGGAAAAACAACAGAAAAAGGTATATAATTTCGCTTTTCGTCAGACGTATGTTAAATGCTATTCTAACCCTCCCTCTCAATGTTTTTTCGAACGCGAATCAAAACCAACTCGATTGATAAATTATAAGCTCGAAAAGATGAACAGAGCAAGAAAAAAAAGAAGAGTTTGGTCTGTTATTACAACAACATTCTTTTTGTCACTCGAAAACGAAAATAAGATAACTCTCGAAAAAAAACTTTGAGTGGGAGGGAAATCTGAAACTAAACGAGACTGAAAATTAGATAATGAACATTGTGAGAGTGAACTTTCTGAAGAAAAAAAAAAAGAAAAATTCGTAAATGAAACGAAACATGGCGCTTCGCCACAAGACCTGCTTCCAAACACACACGAATGTACTGTAGCAATAGTTTCGTGTGTGTTTATTAGTTTTATGAAAGGAAATTTCAGCTAAGGTGCTTTCAAACTGTAAAACTGAGTTTTTTATTGATAAAATTTTCAGACCTTCACCGCTTGGTGCAATTCACATCTTCGAAAAGCTGGAACTTCAATCGACACAATTGAAGAAGATTTTCGAAATGGTCTTAAATTGATGTTGTTGTTGGAAGTGATTTCCGGTGAACCACTTCCAAAACCAGATCGAGGAAAAATGCGTTTCCACAAGATTGCCAATGTCAACAAAGCATTAGAATACATCGAATCAAAAGGTGTCAAATTGGTATCAATTGGAGCCGAAGAAATTGTTGATGGAAATGTGAAAATGACACTCGGTTTGATTTGGACAATCATCTTGCGTTTCGCTATCCAAGATATTAATGTTGAAGGTAATACTTATTATTGGAAAATATTTAAAGCTTAGTTATTTTCAGAATTGTCCGCCCGTGATGGACTTCTTCTTTGGTGTCAACGTAAAACTGCACCATACAATAATGTCAATGTGCAAAACTTCCATAATTCATGGAAGGATGGTCTTGCATTCTGCGCGTTGATTCATAGACATCGACCAGATCTTTTGGATTATTCTCAACTTCACAAAGGAGATCCAATTCATAACTTGAATTTGGCTTTTGATGTTGCTGAAAAACACTTGGATATTCCAAGAATGTTGGACGCTGAAGGTAAGAATATATTCTCATCTCTAGAATTTCTCAAAACTTCAAACTGATAATGATCGTTTCTATTCTCCCTTTCTAAAAAATGTTGAAACCTCACAGACGTTGCGCGTCATCCGGATGAAAAATCCACAATGACGTATGTCTCTTGCTTCTATCACGCATTCCGCAATATGCGTGAACAGCCACCAATAATTCGTCAACCACCACCACAACGTGTTGTTGTGGCTCCTCCACCAGAACGCGATTGGCGTAAAGATGTGAGAGAGTGATGTGGTTTTTCTTTTTTTCAAAATTAATTGTGAAGTTCATGTCCAGTCCGAGTTGTTTTTTTTTGCAAAAAACATATTAATCGAGTTGTTTTCAACTAACATTTTCTTGTAGATTTGGCCAACTCACAACCTGATGAAAAGGCTGTTATGACCTATGTTTCGTGTTATTATCATTATTTCAGTGGAATGAGAAAGGTGTCTAGAAAAAAAGAAAATCTAAACCTAAATTGAAAATTTTAGGCTGAAACTGCGGCTAATAGAATTTGTCGCGTTTTGAAAGTCAATCAAGAAAATGAAAAAATGATGGAGGATTACGAAAATTTGGCATCTGATGTGAGTTTGAAAGAAAAGTTTTAAAAAAATTCAAAATTAAATACTCAATTTTCAGCTTCTTGCTTGGATTGCTCGTTGGATGCCATGGTTGGCAAATCGTTCAACTGATGATACTCTTCCACAAGCTCAACAAAAACTCGAAGATTATCGCAATTATCGTCGACATGAAAAACCACCAAGAATTGAAGATAAAGGTCGTCTTGAGACACTTTTCAATACACTTCAAACTCGTCTTCGTCTCTCAAATCGTCCAGCTTTCTTGCCACGTGATGGACATTTGATCAAAGATATTAATGCAGCTTGGGCTGGACTTGAAGATTCGGAAAAAGGATTTGAAGAATGGTTGTTGTCGGAAATTATGAGATTAGAAAGATTGGAACATTTGGCGGAGAAATTCAGAAGAAAGTGTGCATTGCATGAAGAATGGGCACATGGAAAAGAAGATGCTTTGAGAAGTCAAGATTGGAGAAGTTGCGGATTATATAAGATCAAGGTTAGTTTTTTTTTATTCGGGGAGAAGTTAGCAAAAAAATGAAAAAAAAATTCAGGCTCTTCGCAAACGCCACGAAGCTTTTGAAAGTGATTTGGGAGCTCATCAAGATCGTGTTGAACAAATTGCCGCAATTGCAAGAGAACTCAATAATCTTCGTTATCCAGATATTGGTCCAATTAATGCAAGATGTCAAACAATTTGCTCTCAATGGGATCGTCTTGGACAACTTTCTTCACAACGTCGTGAAAAATTGGAAGATGCTGAAAGAATTGCCGAACGTCTCGATTCGCTTTATCTCGATTTTGCCAAACGTGCTGCTCCATTCAATAATTGGCTCGATGGAGCTCGCGAAGATTTGGCTGATCTTGTTATTGTTCATGAGATGCGCGAAATCGAAGAACTTGTTAGCGCACACGATCAATTCAAATCGACTTTGGGAGACGCGGATCGCGAATTTTCGAGCATTAATTCAATCGAACAAGAAGTTGAGCATCTTGTCACATCACATGGTTTGGATAGAGAATTGTTGAGAAATCCATACACTGATTTGGCTGCGGCTGATATTCGTAGAAAATGGGGAGAAGTTCAATCATCGGTTCCAAGAAGAGATTCGCAATTACAAGCTGAACTCAGAAGACAACAAAGTAAGTGGAGTTGTTTTGTCCGATTTCTTTTAATACTCCCAGGTGTAGTTGCTCACCCTTAAATGCATTTTTTTCAGACAACGAACGTCTTCGAACAATGTTTGCTGAAAAAGCAAATAATGTTGGTCCATGGCTCGAAAGAGAACTCGAACAAGTTTTGGCAATTGGACTTGGTGGACGTGGAAGATTGGAAGATTCGATTCAACAACTTCGAAATGTCCAAAGAAATGTACTTGGTTACAAACCAAATCTTGAAGAACTCGAAAGAATTCATCAAGAGATGCAAGAAAACTTTGTATTTGAGAATAGAAAATCTAGGTATTTATTTAAACGGGATAATTTTTCTGATGAAAATCTAATTTTTTTCCAGATATTCAATGGAATCACTTCGTGTTGGATGGGAAACACTTCTTACAAGTATCAATAAGACAATCAACGAGTTTGAAAACCAGGTTAGATTTTATGAACCATTCATGTTAATGATCAATAGATTTTTGAACATTCGAATTTTTCTCAGGTTCTTCTTCGTGATAGTAAAGGAATTAGTGAAGAGCAAATTGCCGAATTCCGTTCATCATTTGCTCATTTCGACAAAGATCGTGCTGGTCTCGACACCGAACAACTTCGCTCATGTCTCATTTCTGTCGGCGCTGTTCGACCAGGAAGAGAAGGAGATGCTGAACTTCACCGCATTTTGGCACACGTTGATCCAAATCGAATTGGTCGTGTTCCATTTGAAGCGTTCTTGGATTTCATGACAAAAGAGAATTCGGATCAAGACACTGTTGAACAAATGATTGATTCGTTTAGAATATTAGCATCTGGAAAGGTTGGTTTAATTGTTTTGGAAAAAATATTTTTCAAATACATAACTAAACAAAATGCAGTGTCATTTTGAGAATATCGTAATTTCGTCCCTGTTATCTCGCAAATTCAACTTCTTTATAAAGGAATTTGTAAGAAAATCATTAGAATTTTCATTTTTCCCATTGAAATTCGAATGATTTTTCAAATTTGTTTCAATTAAAAGTTCAATATGAAATGTAGAAAAAATCAAAAGAAAATCCGTCCCTGTGGGATCTGAGGCATAGTCATTTCTGGAGTGTCGTTTAATCGTCCCTGCCGATTGGAAAGCAATGAAAATTTCAACTTTTTTTTACAAATCGAATAAATCTAAAGATTTATATAGAGAACATTCCGAAGCTCTCTAGGTATTTTTGAATTGGGAATTTCGAAATATAGAATATTTTGAAATGTAGAAAAAATCAAAAGAAAATCCGTCCCTGTGGGATCTCAGGCATAGTTATTTTTGGAGTGTCGTTTAAAGCTGCCAAATGGAAAATTTTAACTTCCCATTCTCCTTGAAAATATTTTCTCATTATATTTTAGAACTGGTTTTCAATAATTTTTTCGAGAAACAATTATTTTGAAGTGTAGAAAAATCAATTTTCGAGAATTTTTGGGAAAATATGGATAGCTGAAAAATATGATTTAAAACTCTGAAAAATTGAAAATTTACAAAAAAATCTATTCGATTTTTCAGCCATTCATAACTGCGGAAGAATTGGAACGTGAATTACCCCGTGATCAAGCAGCATATTGTATGGCTCGAATGGCTCCATCACATGAACCAGGAGCACCTCCAAGATCATTTGATTATGTCACATTCAGCAGATCATTATATTCTCAATAATTTTTTAATAATAATAATCATAATTTTTCTAAACCCAAATGCTTTTCACTGCCATATACAGTGTTACTTTTTTCTCTTTAATTTTCGTTTTCTATTTCTTTTTTAGCTGAAAGTACTGTAGTGTGTAAATATTATATGACAAGTTTATGTCGCAAAATTTGAAATCCCCCCACAATTTTCCCAAATAAAAAAAACTTTAATTTTTTATGAGTTCGGTGAAATTTATGAATTTATGTAATAAATTATGCAATTTTTAGATTATTTTGTACTTTTTTTCTTGTTGATAGATATGTGAAGTTTTTTCGAAAAAAGAAAACAAGTCATTTTCTTGGAAATTTATGCAGTGTTTTCATCACTCATATATATCTCGTCACTCAAAAATGACGAAATAGTTTTTGAAAGATGAGAAATGGGTAGGTTTTTCACTAACTCAAAGTGAAAATTGAAAGTTTTCGGAAATTAGCTCTTGGTTCTGAAAAAATTTGGATTTTTTCAATTTCTGAAATTAACATTGAAAAAAAATCCAAGTTGTAGTTTTTCGAAAGTGTTTTTCGGTGTACCTTCTCGAAACTGAGACTCTGTAGGCGCGACTACTTGACACACAAGCTCTCTTGGCGCCGTTCCTATCCATTGTGATTCACAAAGCGTGGCTCTTTTTCAAAGTCGTTCACTAGGCTCTGATCCTTGATGATTAGGTCCTTTATCTTATATATCTCAACCTAAGTTTTCTAGGTCCCCAAAAATACATTTTTTGGCAAACCTTCTCGAAAACGTTTTTGGGATTTTCAAATGATCTACCATATTTATCAATATTTTTATTTTTCCCTGTCGAAACCAAACTACAAATGAAAAAACATTTTTTTGTTTTTCTGTCCAGCATTTCCATCCATTCAGTCTTGTGACACCTTCCTTTGTTTCTCTTTTCGGAAAAATAATAAAATATTTTCCAATTCGCTAATATTCATGAACAATAAAACAAGGGTAAGTGAATTCACACGAAAATTATATGTATGTACATATTTTAATTTTCGAAAAAAATAATTTATAAATTGAAAACAGATGTGTGTTGTGACTTCTGTCTATTCTATTCTATATATAAATAAAATGTGTTTATTTTTCTGTCGGTTTCATTTTTTCTTTCGAACGTGCCATCCACGAACTAACTATAATATGACAGAAAAAAAGAAAGAGTTTGAGAGTTTTGTTTATTTATAGATAGTTAAAGATGTAAGAAACTACGTCAAAAATGGTATTTGCACACTTTTCAAATGAAATTGAACACTGACCCTTTTTTCTATTTTCAAAAAAAAAAACAGAAAAAAGCTTATTTTTTTGGGTGTCACATATTTGATCTACAAAATTTTGACTTTTTCTCGAAACAAGTTTTCATAAACTTGTTCTTTTTTTGAAAAAAGGAAATGAAAGGTGAAAGTTAGTCAATCTGTTACGCTTCACAATAAAGTGAGACAAACATGATTTTGTTTATTTTTTGGAAATGTTTGAAAAAATAAAAATTGGCTCTTTATCTTATCAATCTCATTTCTTCTTATGTTTTTGAAAGTTGTTTGAAATATTATTAGTTTTCATCATTTCTGATTTGTTGTTGGTTTTGTTGAAAAAAATCTCTTTGGAGTCTTTGGATAAAAATTAGGCCAGAAGTTCACTTTGATCTTTCAAAATCGAGTTTTTCGAATCCCTTGCTCTACATATTTTCGATTTTCTGCTTGTTGTTTATTTTTTCAAATGCTTACTCACTTTTGGTGTCTCCAGGGGTGTCGTATCGATTTTAGCTTTCTTCTTTCTATTTCTTCCTCTCCCAACTTTCTTTTTCTTCTTTTTTCTTCCTTTTTTCTATACATGTACACATGGTTGTGTTGGTTGTATCGAATTTCTTTCGCTGCGTGTGGTCTTTATTTATTAGCAGACGAAAAAAGAAAAAAGAAGACGAATATAATATTATACATTTTTGAATATTGTCTGCGCAGCGCGAAGCGAGAAAAATCATATATTTTTTCCTTATATTTGCTTGCTCTGCTGTTTGACTATAAAGTAAATATAATATCTTCCAACATTTGTTGTTTTTTGGCGCCAGAAAGACTGGAAAAATTTTGCCGAAAAAAAATCAGCTGACTTTTTTCATTCTGCAGTGTCATGGAAAAATTATTTGTTCATTTTGTTTGTGTTCAATTTTTTGGTTGTACTTTGGTTTGATTTTTGATGTTGTCTTGTGTTTTTATTTTATAAGCAGGCAGGATAATCCATACATTTTAGGGGGTAGAATTAAGGATTTAGTTAGTCTCAAATATATTTCATCTTTTTCGTATAGCTATGTATGTGGTTACATTGTTATCAACTTGAAAAGTATATTTGATCGGCTACAGTACTCACCAAAGAAAACTTTGCTTTTTTAATTGCAAAAAATAACTCTTATCTTTATATTTTTCGAACAAAAACATTCACTGATAACTTATTATTTGTCGCTGAAACTCTCATTTTCTTTCCCCATTTCATGAACCCCTCTTCCATCCTAGATATTTCGACTTTTTCAAAATAAACAAAGAAATTTATAATATTATTTATTCCTCCGATGTCCATATTTGTTTTCACTTTTCACAGAAGTGAATTAAAAAAATCGATTTTTCCTGAAGTAATGTTAGTGTTTTTCAAGAGCGGAAGGATGGTAATCTAATTAAATTCAGGTTTTTTATTGTTTTTTTCGTCTACTGAAATCGAAAAATAATCAATTCGATTTCTCATTTTGATTTGAGCATTATTTGTTTTTGAGCTTAGCTAAGCTGATAGTATTTTTTTGCTCGAGCTCAAAACAAAGCAAGAGAATATTATCTCTATGCTAGATCTTTCAGTGATTTTTCAACATGTTATTTAGAATCTCTCCACCAAAAAGATCAATAAACCCCAGCTTTTCTCTAAATTCTCACCACTTCACCTACTATTTCTTCAACTTCACCATTCAAAAAAGGAAGCAGTCTTCTTCGTCTTCTTCTTCTTCTTTTCCATCGTCGCCTTCGTCGACAACATCTGTCACAATAATATAATTGTTATTCTGAACACTGCGTCTCTAACCCCCTCAATAACACCTCGTGGTCTATATTTCTCTCAACTCTTCCTCTTTTTCTCTTCGATTCTCAAGCAGCACACAACAGTCCAATAACAACAGAAAAAAATGAGAGAATTGCAGCAATCTATCTTTTCTCTTTTATTTTTTCTGTTATTTTTTTCTGGAACAAAAAAAAACTTTTGTCATATGACCGATCTTCAGTTCCGACCCGATGACACCCACTTTCTTTTCGTTTTCTTTGATTTTGAGGCGGACACAAAAGGTGTCAATTTTGAAAAATATGTAGATTATTTTCAGGCTCAGCGCGGTCTCCCTCTTCCTCCTTTCATCAAACCTGTTTTCATGTCCGTTCAAGACAAAAATGTCGGATTTGACCTCAAGTGAGTTTGTTTTTCATAATTTGTAGGATCATCAAAAAATTGTTTGATATTATCAGTCAAAGTGGCGCCAGTAAATAATCTGATAATGAGCAGTATTCAGAAAATGATAATTCACAAGGGATTTGTGTTTTGCTAATCAGTCAACCGATTTTGACCAAATCAGTCTGATCGAAATCAAATTACTGTAGAATTTTAGGATTTAAAAATGTGCTGCTAGTACAAAACTAAACAAGAAATCCATCAGAATGAATCTAAAACTCAAAGATCAAACAATTCGATCTTCGAATTTTTTTAAAAGTTTACTCTACTTCCGAATTCAAAATTTTGTTTTTCGAGAATTTTCCAAGTTTTCTCCTAGGGGACTTTTTTTTCCATATTGAAAATAAACATTAAAACTAAAGAAAGTGAAAACCCCTTTTTATAGTTGTACTGAAATGGCATGTTGTCGTAAATCACAAAGATCGAAAATCTCTTTCTCTCTTCTTTCGCAATAATTCTTTCCAGACAAAAAAAACGCATAAAATTGTGTCATTTCTCGAAACATGCGCAATCCAACAGATGTGTGAACACCATCTGGGAACTTTTCCTTTTCATGTTGGCCACCAAAAAAAAATGTCGTATCAAATGTCTTTTTTGTTCTTTGATCGGCCAGGTGTCAGTCATGTGAATAGCAACATGAATATAATAATAATACTGTATTTGATCAGACTACATATTGATTGGAATTAGCATATTTACTTGAAGAGGTTTTTAAATAATAAATGACAATACACTCGTGTGTATTTGGACTACACTATAGTTTGATAGTTCATTGAAACAGAAGAGAGGAGAGATATGTTTCGCCATGACGTCAATAAGTTGAGATGACAACAAAAGGCGGTGAAGAGGTACAGGAATTCAGCAAAAATGATCTGTGGAGTCACGTGGATCCAAAAATAAATAGACAAAATCGTATGACTCAATTAAGATTACAAATTTTTTGTTGGACGTCACGTGATTTTTTGAACAAAAAAACTTTTCTTTCGAAGTCCACTGGTCCCTTCCAATAACTAATTTTCCCTAGAAAGAGTATTGAAACAAGCAAACACCGTGTTGACGCTTTTCTAGTTTGTATTGTTAAATCACAAGAACATTTATTTTCATCTCTGTTTCTCTCGTTTTTTATAATATACAACCCACGAGGGCATATGGTCACATGCCCTCTTCCCAGCCAACACACAGACATTTATAAAAGAAATAGTTTTTTCGGCTGTTTTCATTCGAAACATTCAAAACCAACCGAAAACATGCTTACTACTACTAATATTTTCACACCGTACCCATCGACCAGTTTTTTGGTTTCTAGAAGGTTTTTCATTTTTTCAAAGGGTGAATTGTAGAAATTATCAGAAAGCCTATAAATGTTTTTTGAAATAAATTCTCAGATTCACAAAGTTTAGAACAAAAACTTTCTTTATTTCAAAAAAAAAAATTAATTTTTTTTCAGTGAAACCGAATTTCCGGAACTGAGTGCAAAATTGACAGGAAGGAAGGAGAAGGGCAGACGTAGTGCTGTAGCTGCTCGCCATGCGCGTCAAGTTGAAAAAGCCGGTGCGATGCTCGTCAAAACCATCGACGATCCTCATCGTGTTCTTGGCCGTCGTCGTGTTCAACGTGTCAACCAAATCAGCGATGGTTTCGCAACCAATGTCATCTATTCGTTGAACAAACAAAACCGTTGGGACAATGTTACGGAATTGGAGTTGCTCGTTAACAACGACGACACTTTGCCTGTCCAAATTGTTGAACGTGTTATGACGGCTAAAGGTGAGATTGAACATCTAAATAAAACATACAGTTCAATCATAATTTTCGAACTAGTTGATAACAAAATCTGATAAAACCACAAAGTACCACTTTCAATTCTAAAGTCCATTTGACCTTGTGTTTTTTTTTAGATACAACATCGAATGTGGTTGCTCTTCATCAACTTGATGACAACGATGAAGTTTGCGTTAAAACCGCAACCGGCAAAGGTACCAATCTGAATGCTCTTAACATCGGAGAAGGAAAGAAGGTGCGCGGAAGAAAAGCAAGAAAAGAGGCGGAAGCTGAGGCTGAAGCTTCGAGTGCTGAAGAAAGTTCGCATGAAGAAGTTGAGGATCCAAAGATCCAATATACTATCTACAAACCGCACAAGAATCATAAAGTTCTTGCTGGCAAATTGTTCAACCGCAATTACAACACCAAAAAAGCGGGAAAGACGCGTAGTCAACAAAAAGTCAAGATAAATATGGATGAATTGGAAGGAAGTGAGCTCGAACAAAGTGTACATATTGAAGAGCCGCTTTACAAACCATCTAGAGATTTCAAATTTTGTCTAGGTGATTATATAACTGATTCGGATAAGCCGATGAAAAATGATCTCGTCTATGTTAGACGCGAAAGTATTGAAAGTGTCAATCAGCCGGAAAGTATGGATGGAAATGTTGGAGGAGATTCACAAAAACCATCATATCTTCTTGATATTTCGTCGATTCTTCGAACACCTGTCGCATTTGAATGGGTACTTTTAGATATTTCCAACTGGAATACAAGCGATTTTGTTCAACAGGTGTGTTTTTTTGGTTGGAAGTGGATGTGATTAAAAAATATTGAATTTTTGTAGGTCGAACAACTGTTGCAAAACGATAAATTGGATGTTCAATGGCTCGATGAAGACAAAAAACGTGCATCAATCAATGCTTCTGGACTTGTTTCAGAAGAACCACAAGCAGCTCCAGTTTTGATTATCGTTTTGGAACAAGCAAATAGTGTCAAGAAGAATCATGTGAAATTGCTCTTGAACTCAACTGTTGCTCCAACTGGACCATTCTCGTGGCAAATTCTCAAATCAATTTTGAAACATTGCACAAATCTTGAAGATACTGTAAAGGTTCTTTCGACTTTGGTTCGAGAATGGAAAGATGGAAGTGCACCGGAATTGGCTGATGGAAGAAGATTTGTGAAAAATCGCTTCGAACAATCTCGTTCCAATTATCAAGCGGCTTTTAATAGTACTTCACTCACAAAAAGTGGAGAAGTATTGACACCAGAAAATATGGCTGAATTAGTCAGAACTGAAGGTAGAAACACTAGAAATAATAGTGAATCATTTGAAAGAATCGATTTTGATAATGATGATATCGAATTTGGTGATTCGGAAAGTGAAGAAGTTTCTCAAAAAGTCAACACATATAAAATCAAATGTGCGAGATGTTCAAACGATCATTCAACTGAAATGTTCGAATTGGATGATTCGTGGCAATGTCGAGATTGTTTGAGACAACAAATTATTGAGAAAATTCGCATGAAGCAAGTTCCTCTCGAAATCCCATTTGTTCTCGCTGAAGATCAATCAACTTATGATATCTTACCAGCAATTATTCCACTTCCACTTCTCAACTTCTACACCAAGGTAATTTAGAATTTGAAAAATAAATAGCTAATGTCAACGAATTTCAGCTCAGCGCAACTGAATTGGTCGAAAATTACGAACTTGAACCAGGAGTTATTGGAGAATGTCCATCTTGTAAACAATTGATAATTGTATCACCAAATGAATATAATTCAACATGTTGTGATTCATGTGGAATTCATTGGTGTCATGATTGTGGATTCGAACCACATTGGCCAATGACTTGTTCAGCTTATGCTTTGTGGATCGAAAAATGGGAAAAAGAATACAAACTTCATATTTTGGAGAAAACTGATTATATCAAAAAGATCAAATGTTGTTGCGGAAATAATTTCGAAGTTCGCGACAAGGATTTCGAAGCGGAATGCAGTGGATGTGGACGAGTATTCAATCCACAAACTATGAAACTTCTCCAGAAAGCCTATTGGATTGTGGATTCGAAGACTGGTGAACTTATTCGAAGAACTGACAATTCGGATGACTATACTCCACAATCAGTGGAAACTGTAGCAGCCGCCAAAATTATCAAAAAAGAATTCTCGGAAGTGTGTGGACAGGCGAGAAAATTACGCTTCCATGGTGGAACATCGAAGAAAAACGAATTCGACAAATGTGTTCGAAAAATGAAAAATACTCACGCTGGCGTGGAAATTTTACGAGATCTTCGTAAAACGGTCCTGGTGATCGTTGAAAATGGTCTTGGTTTTGTATATATGGAAAAGAAAAAAGAGGAAACTTTGGCGATCAAACAAAGTTTGACTAATTTAATGAGACTTTGGCAAGTCTTGGAAGTTGAAATTCAACATCAAAGGTAACCAATTTTTAATTAAAAAAAATTATTTTCAATCAAAAACTCTTTAATTTTTTGCAGAACTGATTTCAACGACCGTGTCGAAGAAGTTCAATCAGCTCTTCTCAAATCTTTGCAACTCATCAAAAGTTTCCTCGAAAAAACTATGTAAATACTGTAACATTTAATCTTTCATTCATTCATATTATTTACTGCATTTTTTAATTTGTAACTCCTTACTTCTTCTTTAACAACACCCTTAATTTACCCCAGTAAAATCTAGTGTATTTGTTGTAAATATATAATTTCGTGTACATATTATTAAGTAATCCCCCAACAAAAACCCAAAAACACTTACAAAATGTATAAATCTCAAAAAATATGCGTCTGCAAATAATCTGGCTATATATTTAGTTCAGCACCTAGTTCACTTCTCCGTTTTTTTTCAATTTTTTTGTCCCAGCCACTGCCAAATCCCGTGTTTGGTATATTATTTTTTGTATTCTTTCAATTATGCTGGAGAACTAGGTATTATCTCATCACCACCCAAAACTTGCCCTTTTTGTAAACCCCAATTTTTTGTAAACTTCTTTTTTTTTTGAAAAATAAATTTTTGTAAAGGGCAAAAACAAAATAACAATAAGATCTAATCTAACCTACATAAAATAAACAAATAAAAAATAACAAAAAAAACCTATTATAAACCCGCTTTCAATTCTTTTTTGAGCTTTTCCTCAATTTTTGCTTCTTCACTTTGAGTTATTATTTCATCATCAGCTTGGATGTTAAGAAAACCATCCGGTTTGAAGATCCATTTTCTACAAAAACATCAAATAGAAAATAAAATCTGGATGTGAATTTGATTTTAAATTATAAGAAGAGGGACTGGAAGACTTCTAGAGAAAAACAAAGTATTTTTCGAATTTTGTTATTTTTCAAAATTTGCCCCAAAAGTAGCATTTTTCTACTTGGAACAAAGATTTTCATCGTTTGAAAATCCTAGATTCCCGAAAAAACGCCCCAAAGCTCCCATAAAACTAACTTTGAAAGTGCTGAATGTTTCTCAATCACTGTTGCCAATCGATTCTTCTCCTCATCACGCAATTTCACATCATAATTCGAAAATAGATCATAAACACGCAATGCAGCCGGTCCCATATGTCTCGAATCACAAATTCGCAATAAATCTGCTTGCATATTTTGCGCCACTTCCGGATTTTTTGATAAATTCAATCGGCGAAGACAAATCGCTGAGAAATCAAGCATAAATTGTTCGTCGAACTGGAAAAAAACATTTTTTTAAATGAGTGAACATGGCATCTTCGCACAACAGACACCGCATGTAATGATCAAAATTAATGATCAAAATTATCCCCAAAATGTTGAAATGTCATGATCATTTCAATTGTTTTGTTTAAAAAAAATTGATTCGGGCGTGAATTTTCATTAGCTTCCCGCCCGAATCAAAATTTTGATTCAGGCGAGAATTCAAAATTTCCAAAATGATCCCCCCCCCCTCGAAAAATTTTTCCAAATGTCATGATCTCCCCCTCACAGTTTTGGGAGCAGTGCCATGTATGTGAGTGATATGAATCACAAAGAAAAACATGAACTCACTGATCTTGCTTTGAGTGAATTCATCAATCTCATCGCCATCAAACAATCATTTGCCTCAATTTTTCCCTCATTTAAATCGCAAACTTTTTCAGCTTCTTCAAATTTTCTCATTCCAATCAAAACTGATAAATACATTGCATGAATTCTTGAATGTGACAAAAAAGTTGATCCTCGATGAATAACAAATTGTAAATTCTTTCTTGATTCATCCGAATTTTGCATTAAACAATGTCGTAAAAGAGCAACAGTTCCATTTGGACAATGCAAACTTGACAAGAATTTTTGCCACGTGTTCAACGCCTCATTCCAACCAATTCGTTTCAAAACAATATTGATGAAAAATACAGTAAGATTTTCTGTTGGATGCAATTGAATCAATTCGAGTTTTACTAAACATCGCAGAAAATCGATGAGTTCGTCGACTGCTTCTGTTGTCATTTTTTGTTTTTCCAATCTTTCAAAACATTTTGAGAAAAGTCTTTTGTATTCGTTTTGAGTTTCGAAAAAACCATCATAATGACAAGTTGCGTGAGGATATAAATTTCGAAGTTCATATGCATAATCAGTTATATTTCTAATTGATAATGTTTCACCTTCTTCAGCCAATCTGCAAAAATTGAAGATTGAGAAATGAAAATGAAAATGGAATTGTGACGTGGCAACCCAAAATTATTTTACGTTAGAGGAAAAAAAATTTTCGAATTATTTTTGAAATCAGAAGACAACGGAACTGACACTTACACAGCTGTTATTCAATTTTTCAAAGGAGTTTGGCTAAAGGTTAGTGTTTCGGTGCAATATAGCTGGGCTCTGGAGGGAGTTTTTGAATAAGTCCAATTAATTTCCATCCATGCCAAAAAATTAGTAATGGGCTAGGATTTTCCAATTTTTTTAATGGAATAAACTAGGTTCACGTATTTTCTCGAATAATCACAAATTATTTTTCATTTCAAAAAAAATTCCAAATTAAAAATAACCAACCTTCGTAAAACACATAGCAAATGATAATTTTTGACCGGTGTTTTATGTGATTCCTCTTGCCATTCAGCTGAATGTGCCGATAAATCAGCCAACATATTTTCAGTGTTTTTCCAAGTTTCATGATTCAAATATAAATCGATAACTTTCGGCGCAATTTCTTCATAATTTGTATCAATCGGCCATCCAGAATTATTCAAAATCGCAGTCAATTTTCCAATATCTCCTTGATCTACACAAACTTTGAATTTATCATATGGAATCGAAACTGCTTTTTTCGTAGTTGTTTTTGGATTTTCAAATGTTTCTGAATAATAAGCTCTACACCATCCTCTCAAATCCCGCGAAAATGGTCTTTTCCATTGATCTTCTTCTGAATGTTTCTCTTCATTTTGTTTCTTTTTCGACCAATTGTATAAAATATGCCAAATATTTTTATCATTTATTCCATAACTTTTCAAAACTCTTGATAATTTATCCAATTTACTTTGATCTCTAAACGGACGGCCAGAATCTGAAATATAGAAGAATTTACGGCGAAAAAAGAGAAAAATTCATACTATAAAGTGGTTGAAGAATAATTGAAACCATCGGATTTATATCAATATTCGACCAATTTCGATATCCCATAACTGAAAGACGATAAAGTGCAGAAAGTCGAATCTCAAGATTTTCTTCGCTTGTCAAAAGTGGAAGTGTCATATGAATTCTTTCACGAGAAATATCAATTTCATCAACAAAAGTTCGAAAATATTCCAATCTTTCGTCAAGTTTCATATCTTTTAAAAGACAAGCTGAATAAACCAAATCATCATACATTCGAATACGCAGTTTACTAGAAAAACAAAAACTTTGAGTATTTTTTTCTGGAATTCATCTGATAAACTTACGATCCTCTTCGATTGAATGTAAAATGAACACGATTTGCAACATCTCTTATCAAATGTGTTGATTCTTGCGATCGAATCAATTGCGTTGCTAATTTTCCAATTAATTGCACTAAAAATAGACTTCTTTGCTGATTTTCTAAACATTCTGATACTCTTTTCGTGTCTTCCAAAAGTGATAATGCTGTATAATAATGTCGATGACAAATATGTCTCTCAACTTCTCGATATAATTTTCGAAAAAATCCAGCATCTCTTGATGTGCAATTCAACATTTGTTCAACAAGAAGTGCACATTCTTGCCCAGTTCCATCTCGACTTTTTTCAGCCATCAACCAAATTGTTTCAAGAATATCATTACATGATAATATTAACTTGGTGGTTCCTTCTTTCACTGATTTTCTCAATACTTGTCTCAATCTATCCATATCTCCTCTACAAGCCGCGGCTCGACAAGCTGCACCAAATGCCAATTCAGCACCTTGTTCACCATATTTTACTGCTGCCTGCTGAAATATATTTTGAATTTATATAATATTAAATAAGTCTTACTTCACACAATGAATCAGCTTTTTGATAATGTCCTCTGACAGAGAAAACAAAAACCGAAGATGCATTGATGTTCGAATCAACGGGAAAACCCTTCCGAGCCATATTATAAACCATATTTCGACAACCATCAACATCTCCTAAATTTGCCAAACGAGTTACTAATTCATGAAAAGTTTCAGCATTTGGTTGGATTCCACTTCTTTCCATTTTATCTAATTCTTCAGTCACATTCCAATCAGCCTCATTCTGATTCAAAGCAGCGAATCTTGCATTCCACGCTTCGACAGGAAGAGTTTCTACTGAAATTTCCAAAGAATTTAACTTTAACTATTTAATTTTGAACACCTACCATTTTCGGAGAGCGAATTCCATAATCGATCGAGAATTTCAGTTCGAATGATTTTATCCACATTCGATAATGGATGACCACATGAAGATATCAAAATAGGAACCCATCGATCTGTTGATCTTTTTAATAATTCTATAAATTTCTCATTTCCGGCTTCAATTTGTCTAACAACATCAATAAGAATAATATCTCCTGGAATTCGATAATTTTTTCCTAAATTTTGTTGAATTTTCGATAACACAACATCTGGATTTGTATTTGAACGATTTTTCAAATTTGTTGCAGCAACTCCTCTGAAATCTCCTCTTTTCACCAATTTTTGATCAGCTTCTAATGTTGGGAGCGCAGAAGCTTGTGGCCTAAATTTGAATTTATAAGAGTTTTAGGAAACATTCCGACTTACACCGATGAAAAATAGAGTTTATTGAATATTGCTAATCTCCTGAACAAATACCTAGAGCCATTGTTCATCTTACATTCGAGAAATCTACAGAAATAGTTTTGTTTTCCTCCCCTTATAAAAAACGAAATCACTGAAAATTTGGCGTCACATTAAATGTTTCCATCAATAATGTGCAAACACCGCTTCGTTTTTTGAAAAATCAACGCACGTTGCGAGACACGGGAGAAAAATTGTGTGCGCCTTTGATGAGGGGTACGGTAGAAGTATTCGTGAATTTTTATTTATTTTTTCTTTTTTGAGGGTTTGAGCGCTGCAATTTTTAGAACATCTAACACGCTTATTGTAACTTCAGGGGATTTTTTTCTTCAAAACGGGAACCCCCCCCTCTAACTCTGATTTTGAGAATAGATCACATAAAAAGTATAACAGTTGGGAACCCTGAGATTTCTCTCCAATTACACTTCACGAAGAGTATACTAGTCAAAAAAAAAATGAAAAAACAAAAATAGTTCTCGAGAACTACACGAGAAAATTTAAGCGAACAAAACGCGCCCCATTGAGAATGTCGTTCATTTCTTTTCAATTTTGAACACGTTTTGGCCACGTTTGTGATTCCACGTGAAAACCATGTTGTCAACGTGGCATTCAGTTGCAAATTTTCAAAAACCTTCTGTTGAAATCATAAAAACATGCGACTTGTATTAAAACTATTTATTCTGTATTATCTATCAGATTCGCTAAACTTCTATGGATTTTCGCTTGGTGTTGGAGACGTTATCAGTAATGTTAATACAAAGAATAAGAAATTCTTCGAAAATTTACATAAGGATGGCATAAATATCAAAGAATTATGTTTGGAAGGATACATAAAGGCGTTTTATGACACTGTAAGTTTTCTGCTCGCTTAATTATAATTAAAAACAATGAAAAACATTTCAGAATACAACAAGATATACATTCCCAGCAGGTCCCTCAATAATTCTTTCATTTGAAAGATGTTATCCAGCAAAACCGCTTTGTGTATCACGACGAGATACAATTCAGTTGAAACATAGTAATAATCAAACTCAATATTATCGATTTGGCTGTCGATCACATCATTATTGGAAACAATGTGAAAACAATAAAACGGAAAGATCCGCAGTTTTTTGCTCTTCAAATCTTCTATTTCAAATTTTCAAGAAAAACGAAACAACGACAAATTTCGATGTCATCTCATATTTCGAATCAATTTTCAAAAATCCGACGGTCTCTAAAACTTCTTTGAAAGTATCAATTTTATCGGATTCTATGAAAAACAATTTGGAAGAAGAATTCGAAAAAGAAGATCATGAAACAAGCCATAGTACCAGTAAAAACTATGTCAAATATGATACCGAACAATTTTTCAAATTCAGAGTATTCTCATTTATTATGGTTTTGATAGGAACTATCAAAGTTTTTCGAATTGTTTTGAATTATTATTTCACATCAGAAATGGTCAAGGTTTGTCTGAAATTACTAATATTTTTTGAAAATCAAAAATAATTTTTTTCAGGGTTCGGAGTGTGATGCATCTGAAGATGATGGAAATATACGATCGTCCAAATCTGGATTGATGACGAATCAAAAAAGCCATGATGTTGAAGAATTTTATGAATGAATTAATATTTTCAATTATTATGCATCAAATGAATAAACATTTTCCAATTTTTAAAGGTGGGTGAATTTAAAAAACTTTATAAGAACAATGAGTAATTAATATAATTTACTGTTTCTTGTCATTACTTAACAAGATAATTAGTTTTTCTGGAAAATCCGTTTGTGCTCTTTCTCAATTTCAGTTCCCGAGAAAGTGTCTTCAGTTTCATTTGTTGGAACTGGTTTCAATTCCAATTGTTTACTATTTTGTTCTTCTGGAACGCGAATCGAGTTGAAGAAAGCTTTCCAAACATCGTTGACGATTACTGGAACCATTTTTTTGACGGCTGAAAATCATAAAAGATGGTTAAACTTGAAAAGTTAGATACAAACTTTTCATAACAGCTCCATCATCTTCTTCTTTGATTGATTCATTATGAATAGTTGGTGGATGATGATGAAGACAATCTCGATATTGAACACATTTTCCTTGTGAGTTTCGAGCGAATCCAGTTTTACAAATACATCCACGACTGCATTGTTCCTGAGATTATATTAGGACTTTAACATAATTTTTTTCCGAAATTAAATGAGAAATAAAAAGAGCACACGTTAGAACTCAACACAGTGTTAAAGGCACACAACACAACTCAATAACAAAATAATAATAATAATAACAATCAAACAAATACACACTTTTGGGTGTACCTTCACACTTCGTTGAACTCTTGTATCTCTAATTGTAAATATTGTTGTGAATGAACGGACCTTACGGCATTTTGGAATCAAGTTATGACAAGTCGGCTCGCAATCAATACAATTATACATTTCATTCTTTGGGCATTGAACTACGTTTTCTGCAAAACTCTCATTTTTTATTCATTCTAATTGGCTCAATTGTTCTTCACTACGAAATACTTTTATTTTATTTGTTATTAGTATTATTTTTACGTATGGAACTTATTTAGATACCTGTTCTTTTTACATTATTTGGTAATTCATATCCCGCACATTCTGGACGTTCTGTCTGAAAAGTTGATTTCCAATTAATAATTTCATACTTTCAAAATAACAAACTCACTTTTTTGCCCATTCTCGCCCAATATTCACACCAATCGATTGAAGTTAGATGAACAAATTGAAAAAGAAAACTGATCAAAATTATAGTATTTTTCATCGTAAATTCAAATTCGAAATCGAAATGCGAAATGAATGAATTGAGAGGTGTGATTGTCTCCAAAAAGAATTTTTGTTGATTTTTTGGATCATCACCGAATTTGGAGCCATTTATTATTTATTGTGCGCGAAAGAAGGTGAAAAGTCGCAATTAATACTTTTGAACAATAAGTGTGAAAATAGAAGAACAAAAAAGAGCAAATCCGGATTTTGGAATAATCTGCAATTTTTTGACAAGAAAGAAAAAATGAGAGGGGATATTGTTGAAAAGGTGGATCAAATATTATTAGAGAAAAATGTGAAGATTTCTGTGATGCAATTTTTTTTTCGAATGTCACTGATCTATATTTTATTGCCACGTGGACATAAAAGTATCTAAATTCAAAATGAATTTTCTATAAATGATTTCATTAGGTCACGTCTGAAAAATTTAATTTTCAATTTTTGGTTTTCGATTTCTTCTTCATTCAACTCATGTTTCTATAGAAAAGATTACTACTATTCCTAAAGTAGATTATATTTAGGTTTTCATTCCTGGAAAATTCGTATGTTTAAAATTAAACGGCACTTTTTTGAATTATTTATTGTGTTACAATGAATTATAAACAAGGTTTTTTCTCTTTTAAAAGTCAAAGTCCTTCATTTTTTGAATCGTTATTATTCTTCGAGAATAAGAAAAGTCCTCCCTTTAATTTCATGATCGAAGATCTTTGTTGTAGACGTCTTCATTCTCATCTCCTTTCTGCTTTCCTCCCAAAAAACAAACATGACACCAAAATCGGTTCAACATTTTTTCATTTCCCTTTGAACCAACCAAACAATCATCGAGCCAAAAAATGGCCTGCAAAATTTATAAATAAATATTGGATTTCAAGCACAAAGCACTTTCAGCTAATCTCAATATTTTCAAAAAAAACATTTAGTGAGAAAGGAAGGAAAAAACAGATTTAGATATGAATTCGAGAATTTCTAATTATTTATTTTTCATCTATTTTTTGATAGTCTAAATGCACTTGTTTTTCAGCTACTATTTTTAATTCTCGGATTTTTTCTGATTATTTTTCTCCCTAGAATAGAAAAATTCTGATAAATTGAATAAAAAATTGATTGAGCGTGAGATTTTTCTCGGAAAACATTTGTTTTTTTTCTCATTCTCTTCCAGTTGAACTTTTTTCCATTTCCATGAAAACTTTTAAATTTCCTCATTTATTTTTTTCCAATCTATCTGGTATTTTTTTTGTTTTTTTCTCATTCCTAACAAATTTTTTTCAGTTAGGCTTCTGCATTTTCAGACATCACATGTCTCTTTATGTTCATAAGGCTTGGCTTAAAATTAGGCTCCGCCTTTTAGAAACCTTGGGGAATATGTACATGTATGTATTTTCAGAATTTTCGATGAGTTTTTTGAGTTTTTTTTTCGAAATAAGAAATTTGAAAAAAATCTGGTTTAGCACGGATTTGAAAGGATTTTTTTTCAAAATTCTGTCTCATTAAACTTTGTATTGTCCTTCCGAAAAAAAAAGAACCTTGGAAGAGAACCGACATGGCCTAGGAAACCAATACTACAGTAGACTTCGCGAAATTTTGGAGTCTATTTGAAAAATAAAATGCGAAATTTACACGTTGGCTATTTGCCAACCAGTTTGATATGCATGTGTCACGTCATTTTTAGTCTACTGTACGTGAGCGCCAATTCAAACGGGGGTTCTTTTATTTTCGGAACGACAATATAAAAATTTATATTTTTCTGGAGAAAAAATTAAGAAAAACCCCGCCCACCGTTTTTTAATGAAAAAAAAACCGAACAACAAACTGGATGATTTTTTCCACATTTTTTTGCGAGGTGTTGACTTTTTGAGTGTGGGAAATTTTCGAATGAAAATTGCAAACTTCCGGGCGTCACTTTGTTAGTTCTCAATTTTTCGTATGACTCGAAATATATGAGAAAAAATGACGCTACTTACTTATTTGTCACTCTTTATTTTACTCATCATCAAAAATATACACATACGAATTTCGTGCTTTTTTCAGGATGAATTTAGATTATTTTGGATTATCGTTTCCTTTACAAACAATTACTGTAATTATTTGTCTGATTGGTTTGTTTGGAAATTTGAACCTGATTATCGCCACTTTTCGACACAAATCATTAAGGACAAAAATGGGTAAGAATAATATTTTCTGAAAATTAATTATTCTCAAGACTTTCAGGATGTCTACTTGTTATCTCGACCATTGCTCATACTATTTGTTTAGTTTCAGAGTTGATTTTTGTGAAAATGAAATTAAGGTGAGTGAATAATATAAGTTTTTTGAGACATCATTAAAACAAACTTAGATTTGAGTTAGATTCATTAAAAGATGCGAAGAGCAAAAAACATTCTTTCGATTGTGTTTCAATGCTCTCATAAAGGGTATTCAAATGTGTCACGTAAATACTTGAAATGTTGAAATATTTGCTAAAAATAAGAGGGTCCAAAAAACATTTGGTATTAATTTCTGGAAAAAAATGAGGAAGGAAAAAGTATTTTTGATCCTGGATGGATTAGAAAATTGTAGTCAAAAGTTTGTAGAGGTCTATTTTTCTAGTCAAATTTATTAGTAAACAACTGAAAGTTGGGACTACATATTTAGAACAATAATTGAAATTTCTAATTTTTTTCGAACATTTCCGATAATTATTGTTATGCTATAGTTCAATTCATGAAAATCCAAAGTTTGGAATTTTTTTCAGAATCGTTTTCAACAAATTTTGGAGTTTATGAATTTTTTTTAGTAGAAGTCAAGAAATTTATAATATTCAGAATAAAAATATATAAAATTCCAAAAAAAATTTATTTCTTCAGATTCACGAGAACTCATCGAGATGATTGTTATCGTTCAGTAATCGTCTACATGTTTGCAATGCTCTTCCAATCCACACTTTTTTTGATGATGTCAATCGATCTATTTCTAGCTGTTATAATGCCTATAAGGTATGCATTTCTGTGGGAGTTTTTTTTTCCGCCAGTCTTTTATTCGAGTTCGGATTAAATTTCAAACGCGAAATTCAATCCAACATCCGTTCAATAATTAGGAGTGAAATATATCATTGAAATAATGAACCAAACAAAAAATAAAAAGAAACAAGAAAATAAAAATGAGTCAGAAAACTTTTTGCAGACACAAATTATGGCGAAGAGGTCCATATTTATTAGTTTTGTGTATTCCACCTTTTGCATTTTCCACTTTTGCTTTATTCATCGAAGAAATTTATATCAATCATGATGATCTTCTGATTTGCACAGTAACTCTTGGTTTGTTTGAAGTTGACTGATTAAAATTGAATTTTAAATAATTGTTTAGCCGCACCACCGCATATTCGATTTTGGGGAACTCTTGTGACATTTTGCACAATCGCCTTAGCTGTGATTATAATTTTCATCACAGCTTGTCGACTTCATTTCAAAGGTAATTATTTTTTGGAAGTTGGGGATCAAGTCGGAAAATTTGGACCAGGAACGGATTGCCGAGATTTTTTAATAGGATTTCAAAAAAATTGGGCCAATATTTTGTGTTAAGCTTTTCTTTGTGATAAGATTCAGAGAAATTTGTAAAATTTCATTTTTTCAGAACGCGAATCTGCTCGTCGAATATTGCGACATTGTAACAGTATAACAAGCAATACAAAATGTTCTGACACAAAATTATTGAAATCGCTCTCAACTTTGATGTTTGTTTTTGTTTGTTCTTGGAGTGCATCTCTTCTTTTATCTCATATTGCACTGTATTTTGATAAAACTATAGGTTATGAAATTCAAAAATATAATGTAAGTCAAGGCAGAACTTTTAATTCATGTTAAATGTTCACAATAATTCCAGATTCTTCTTTCACTTCCAACTTTTTGCCAAAACTTTTTTGTGACTGGTTTGAGATCTCCTAGATATTCTGCTGCTTATTCTGAACAGCTATGTTTTTGTGGAGTTCGCAAAAATGGTCCTAGAAAAATGTCATCAGTGAAATCGGGTGTTGTTTTCGTGTAAATTTAAAATTATTACATATTTTCTATGGTTACGGTTATAAATAAAAGTTGTTCTTTTCTTCTTTTTTTTCGAAATTTAGAAAACAAAAGTTCTATTTTTTTTTGCTTATTTTTTTGTTCAATTTCACATAAATTGAAAATTTGAAGCATATTTGTATTACAATGCCTAAACAAACTTTTGAAAATTTTCAAAGTTATCGATAAAAATAATTTTGTATAGATAAGAAACGGGTCAATTGTAAAATGCCACGGATAACAGTACGGAAAATTGCAATTTTTTGTTTTTGCTCAATATTTTTAGGTTTATATTTTTATATTGTTATAAATTCAGCAATTTCTAGTAGTATTATTGATGATAATGAAAAATCAATTACAAGACCGTGAGTTGAATTATTATTTTTTGAATCTTGAAATGTTTCAGAGATGTGATACTTCGACAAAAATTCAAAAAACCTCCGGAAAATGCGTTGAAGTTTTATAAACTTGATGACGATGGTTATGCGATTTCGACATTTTTAGATGAAAGAAATGGGAATATGGGATATCGATTTGTTAGAATTTTAGTGAGTTTTTTCTAAATTTCTCAAGCAGTTTGGAAATATTTACTGTACTGTAATACGGTAAAAATTTTTTTTTCAAACCTCGTTTTCAGATGGCTTTGAAAGACAAAGATGTGTTTGAATGTTTCATAAATTCTGAGCAATCCCCGGAAGTCAGAGTTTATGAATTCTCAGAGAATCATCGAAAAAAGTATGGAGTCTTCATTTTGAACTGTAAAGTTTCTGCAAAAGTTACCGGTGATATAAAATCTATCGAGGTTAGTTTTTTGCTTCAAATAAAAAAAAAGTAATTTTTAAAGATTCGTCGAGCTGCTTCTTCTAATTCTGATCGTCTTTCTCTTCCAATTCATCATCATATTCTAGATGAAAAAAATTCACAAAACTTATCAAAACCAATCTCAATGTCAATTTGTGTTCCAGTTCTTTATGGCAATTTTTATTCGGTTGAGCGAATTATCGAATTCATGGAATATAATATTATTCAAGGTGTTGAGAAAGTCAATGTTTATGTTGAACCAAAAACTTTGGAAAATCAAAAACTTCGAAAAATGCTGGAATATTATAGGAACTCTGGTCACCTTGAATACACTATCTTTGATTTGCCATTTGATCCAAAATATATTTGGTATTACGGTCAACTTATTACAATAACAGATTGTTTATTGAAAATGACTGGCACTTCAAAATATACATTTTTCAATGATTTTGATGAATTTTTCGTTCCTTCGTCAAACTTGAAAATGCTGGAAACTTTGGATAAACTATTTGAGAATCCAAAAACTGGAGCACAAAGAGTTTCTCTGAAGTACATTGAGATAAAGTAAGTTGAATTTTTTCAACAAAAAAAGTGTATTCAAAATATTATTTTTTAGAGATGACAAAGTTCCAATTAGTATTCACAACACCCAATCTGGAGATCAAATGGAAACCAGATTTACAAAATGTGTTATTCGACCAGAAATGGTATTCGAACAAGGAATTCATCATACAAGTCGAGTAATTCAAGATGATTATGAAATTAAGAATCACGATGGCTCGCTTTTATTGGTTTATCATTATAAAAAACAATTGTCATGTTGTCAAAAAGAATCACTGATTTTGGACAAATTCGGGAACAAACTTCGGGAAAAATATAATGAAACTTTCAATAATTTATTCACTATTTAGATAATTCATAAATTCATTCTACTTAATACAATTACAGTAATCTTTTGGATACGTGAAATATTGGCAATTGTTAATTTTCAGAAGTTTTATGTGATTTGGAACATGAACTTTTGGTGGATAAACTATTTTTATATTTGCTGATCCTTGATGTATTCGAAATTGTGTTTCTAGAATTATTTCAGAAGAAATCCAACAATTCATTTGACTGTAGATTACCTGAAAATTAGAACTTCAATTTTATACATGAAAAATATTACTTACAGCAGTTTTCTTTCCTTTTTTCCTCCTCATAACTTCTTTTTCACTTATTTTTGTCCTCGCCCAAACTTGCACATAATTATTTGGCATCAAATATTGTATTGTTTCCATATCACATTTTATTTCATCCAAATTGAAACATGTTCCAAGTTTCTCATTTTCCAACCAATTTTTCAAAACTGTTTCATATCTCAAATTATTTGGTGGAATACCTTCTAATTCATCGCTTCCATCAATCATACAAAGACAATGATTACTTATTACATTATTCGATTGACAAGTTTTATGACGATTTTGTAAACCGAACAGAGAAGTTCCTGTTATGTATAGAAATGTTTGAAATGGAAAAAAGAGGAATTTACTAACCTCTTTTACTGTTTGATGGAATATTCAAGATATCAAGAATAGTTTCTCGAAGATCATAATTTGATATAAATCTTTTTGAGTTCGATTGCAAGTTATAATATTTTTCTTTTTTTTCAAATTGCCATTTTATCGGTGGTATTATTGACAAAAATGGTGCTCTTTCTTCTGAAAAAAAACAAGTTCAGGAGCATTTTTGGAAGTGAGAGCGTTGAGATTTACGCAGATTAAAAAACATTACCTATTTTCCCAGCAAACGTATATCGATTCAGAGGGTGAACTCGATTTCCGTGATCTCCCATAATTATCAGAAATGTGTTTTCAAGTCGTTTGCTTTCCTGAAAATCAAGTTTTATGACAATTCAATTCCTACACTAAAAAAACTCACATTGAGATACTGTAAACGTTCGTGCAAAATATTATCCATAAAATTGAGATTATTTGGATCATCGTGAGTCAGAGATGCTAAAAACGATAGAGAAAAATGTGGACGATTTCCGAAAATTCGTTCAAATCTAAACCACGAATCCAAAAATTCTTCAGTCAATAAACTTCCATCCAAACATTTTCTCCAAAAATTATTCAAATAAATATACAAGTTGACATAAAATGGTCGATAATAAAAAGTTGTTGGATTTTGTGAGAATCCTTTATCAAAATTATTTGAAGGATAATGAAATAAACCGCGATGTGTATGCATTATATCATCATTCAACATTGTTATATAATCTGAATCTAATTGTTTCCAAATCCATTTGATTTTTTCTGGATCCAATTTTATATTGCTTGGCAACATTTTGTAAATATTTATATCTCCTGAAGTATCAAGAATTTTTGATTCCGCTGTTTCTTCGAGTTGTTCCGCTAGAATCGGTAGCATGTTAATGGCACTATTGTCACCAACCTAGGTTCAGTTATTTTACAAAACTTTTTTTCATAAAATGTACATAGATCAAACCTTATTGTATGCTTCAAATACCACTCCACCAAGCCCTTTTATCAAGTTCAGACTATTTTTCATATGTCTTTCAAATTGAGCTCTTGATGTTGAATCAAAAACTAACATCGATACCGAAAACTTTTGCGTTTTTTTCAAAAATTTTGTGATGGGTCCAGTGATGTATAATTTCTCCGATTTTTCCAACTTCAACCCCATATATGGTTTTTGAAAGATAAGAATATTTTGATGAAAACAAGAGATCATAAAATTATTGGCATTGATCCAGAAAAGCTCGCCAAGCTTTGGTATGAACTGGAAAATCAAAAGAGAATTCGGAAACTTTAGTGGAAAGTTACCTTTTCGTTTCTTGAATTTATAAAAACCTGTGGATTTGGTTTCAATGCTCCTTCAATTTCTTGAATCTCACAATCTGTTGAATTCGCATACTTTTGAGAGATAAAAGTAAATTCCCCAGTTGCTGAATATCTCTTGAAAAGTTCCACATTTATTCGTTCACATTTTGGCAATCCCGGGAATTTTGTATATTTCTACAACAAAAGTGTTATGTTTACTTTACATCACATGGTCCTGGTTTTTGAAAGTGGTCCTTATCTTTTTTTTGGTTGTTTGATTTTTGCTCTAGACTAGACACACTATACAAATAATAATAATAATCAAGAACTAATTGATACACATAAATAAATGAGAAAAATCAAAATAATACCCGCAATGTCGAATCCAACGGTTCTGTCCATACAAATTTACAAGCATTGTCAAATAAATGAGTCTGTCGTTTTTCTTCCAAACTTTTTCCAAATTTTCCAGATATTTCTAACAATTTATCGAAAATGACAATATAAACGAGACATGTGGAAACTAACAAAATCTGAAACAAAGAAAATAATGCAGTTTGGAAAAAAAAGAAAATTCTAACCTGAAAATACAAAAACCGCTTGACACGATCACAAAAAAGTGGCATAAATATTGAATAAAAACAAAAAGGATTATTGCGAATTTTCGAAATCTATATCGATTTTTGTTTGTTTCAAAGGGAAAGAAAAAAAATATAATTCTTTCATAATTTGAATTTAAACGTGAAACATATTGCGTGGCTTTTTTTGACGTGTATTTTTTTCAAAACTATTCATTTTTGCGATTATGGAATTAGGAAATGACAAGGATTTTTAGTAAGTTGGAAATTCTCAATTACTGTAGTTTATATTTCTTTCCAGGCGCATCGCAAAAGTTCAAAGATCTTGTTCAAAGTAACAAGAAATGAATCATTGCTAATTATTTTCTCAAGATGTTTGTCGCTGGAAATTGAGAATTATGACGTAATTGGTCAAATTAAGTGCTATCGGTTCAAAGTTGCTTACAGGTGGGTTTTTTTCGGGTTGGTTTAGATATTATGAATTAGGTGATAAAAAAAGAGGTTCACGCAAAAAGTTGAGTTATGAGGGGTTTCCATCCCTACCTTACACGGTATGCCAAACCATTCACTTTGTCCTCATATTTTTCTCATGAAACCGTTTTTCCCCAATAATTACCTGCTCAATTACAAAGGATTATAACATTATTTGGGTGGTGGGTGATGTTGAACTTTATATAAATAAGCAAACATAAAAAAGATGCCGATGTTTACAAAAATTTATGCTATTCATTCATTCGACTTTTGATTTCTTGTCGCTCAAGTGTCCAAAACAACTCCAGACATACATTTTGATAATTGAAGGTATCAAAATAAATCCGAAAAACAGGAAAATTGGTAGAATAATATCGAGATTATAATAGATTATTGTATTTGTATTTCGACCTTGGAATAATAATTCCGGAACTCCTTTATTTTCAATAACCCATTCTGTTGTTTTGATGAACTTTTCCTTGGAACTCATTGGTTTCGATGCAATCAAATCTCGAATTCGATGTGCATTTTGTGTATATTCTGGTTCATTCAATATTTTATAAATCGCTTCTCTGATTGATTCTGGATTACTAATCAGAAGATCTTTAGTTCGTCGAATTCCCCATTTTTTCATTTCAACTGCTCGACTATTTCTAAAAATTTATAGTTTTTCAATATAAACCTGAGGTGTTACTAAAACTTACTGATTCTGATCAAACATAAATGGAATAGTTATTAGTGGAACACCAGCTCTGGCACTTTCCATAATACTATTATAACCTGCGTGAGTTATGAACAGCTTCAAACGTGGATGATCTGAAAGTTATTCCATTATTTTTCTCGAAATCTGTAGAGCCCAACTCACTCAAAATCTGTGGTTGTGGAAGCCAATCGGATATTATCACATTATTTATAGTTTTGGAAGCTTCAAAAGTGTCTACATCATATTTATCAGCTCTAACCAAGAAATGATAATCTGGGAATTGTTGTACAATTTTCAAAAATGATTGCATTACAGTTTTCGGAAGTCTTGTTGTATTTGCAATTGTTCCCAAAGAAAACAACACAACTCCATTTTTTCCTTTCTTCATTTCACTCAAAAATGGTTCTTTCAGTTCGGAATGATCTTCTGGAATTCCTAAACCACCAACATGTAACACATTTTGAAGAGTAACCGAAGAATGATCGACAATTTCATCAGTTGTCACAAACGAGAAATCAATTTCACGAAGAATATCTAGAATTTGTGGGAATTCTTGTCCATATTCAGCTCTGAAAATGTCAGTCAAATACATGTTCAGAATTCTAAATTCCCATAATTGTGTCATTGTTTTTGCAATATTTATTGCTCTTTCTCCAATTGTTGGATTTGGGCTTAAATCGGAAGTCATAGGAATATCCGCGATTGCCATTGGAAGTCCAATTTGATCATAAGCTGGGCCGTGAAAAGGACAACTGAAAAGGCTAACTTTGAAAAAGTTCTGAGGAATCAAATTAGTTTGCGTTAAATTTGGACATCTTGGAAATCCCTTGGAACTGTTCGAAAATCAAAAGGTCAAACTAAATTCTGGTTTCTCATAAAATGTAAATGTCAACTTCCTTGTTGTTTTGTGCCGCTCTAATTTCCATACCTAATAATTAACATATACCTTTTCACATGATATTTATATTGCATAAACATGTGAAAAAATGTGGTTTGTTCGAAAATGTCCTTTTCACCTTTTCTCACCTGACAATCAAAAATCTTCTCGGAATTTGTAATGCGTGGGCATAACCGAAACCACACATGTTTATTTGTTCTCCAAAAAATGCATCAAATTTGGCCGCCTTCATTTCGTCGAATATTTTATGATTCTTCAAAAATTCTTCGCAAATTTCGTTGAATGATTTTTGATAACTCCAAAAACCACGTGCAATGTCCAAAACAGATGGTTCATGCATAACATTTTCAGAAAGATCGGATAATAATTTTTGAAATTTTGGGGCACTTTCCAAACCTTCCACTATTCTTCGAGTTGCAAATTTGGAAGTTTTTGTGTTTCTTGTGTTATTCAACATATCAATTTCCAACAAAGTCTGAACAAAATATCAAGATTTGAAATTAAACTGATCATGGAAACATTCTGAAACATACCACATGATGTCCAGCTTGTGCTAATTCATCTGCTAATCTTCCATTTGATATTAAATGTGACTTACTACAACCCGGTGAAAATACGAGAATTCTATATGAATTTATGGATTGTAGGAATGAAAATAGTAGGAAAATGAGAAAAGTTGACATTTTGGTCAGACTAAAACTATTATCAGTTCATATCAATTAGGACAGTTCGTTTTTTTCAGCAAAAAAAAAGTTGAGAAGAAAGTTGTAGATTAGAAATCTTTGGAATGGTTTATTACTATCAACGTTTTATTTTGAGACTTTTTATTGGAACATTGTCCTGTGAAAAATTTTTCGAAATCAATTTGGGCCCTGTTTTCTGGAACATCATTTTTATAAGTTCAAGCCGAGACACCAACCCTCAAAGATCAGTTATCTTTATAGTTCAATGATTGAACTTCAATCCAAAAAAGTTCAATCACTTTTTAATCTTCATCTCTTGGTATCAAAGTTCTATTTTTAGTTTCATTTTCATTTCAAAACCACAATTTCGTTATAAATGTTCCGGAACTCACATATTTTCTGCAAATGACATATTTCTATTGCACTCTTTAGAAAAAAAATGTTTCGATGATCGATTACGATATTTTAAAATTATCTCTTCATTTTTTTGTCTAATTGAAAATATTATAGTATTTGTGTGACGTAACAACATGTATAACTTCAATATTTTTTATTTTTCAGTAGATATTTTCTTCAAAAATAAACAAAATCTTATTTTGGGGATGGGGAGTTGTGTGAAATCGTAATGAGTTTTTTGTTGAATTGAGTGAAATGTATAGTGTTGTTGAAAGAATAAGAAGTTAATATCAAATAATAAATAATATACAGGAAGAGAAAGAAAGTGGTAAAACGAGCAAAATGTTTTTGATTCTCCAAAAAGTTCTCCGATACAGTACCTTTCCGGGAAAATTAGAATGACCAAGAAGCGAGTGACAAAAATATATAGAATTTTGGTGGGGGGTTGGGATGAAATGTGGATGAGCAACAATAGAAATAGTGGTTCCGTATAGATTTGTTTGAAAATTAGAATAATTAGGATTGAAATAATAAAGTAAATTAGGAAGGGTTCGGGATATGTGCAAATGGAAAAAGATACTGTACAATAACTGGAGAAACAATTGGAAAATACCTATAATGAAGTAATGATAAAACTGCCTAAATTGACTTGGTCAATATTAAATAAGAACAATGAATGAATGTCATGGGGTTGGATAAAACGATCAATAATAAATATTCAACACGAAATAAACGGGACAAAAATAATGAGTATTGTGCATAAATATGTATAATATCTGTACAATTATGTACAAATGGAAGATAGAGGAAGTTTAGTTTGATGAGGATAAAAGACGGATCAATTTGTTGACAAATGATGGAGTTGAAACAATTGAACCAGATTCGCGACATCCTTGTGATGCAATTCGCATTGTTGTTTGAGAAATCGTTCGGTTAACTGCAAAATATTATTTTGATATTTGTGAAAAATTTATTTAAAAATTTCAAACTCACTTCGTTTATCTTCTGTATTCATTGTTGTGTTATTTGGAGACAATGAGTAAAGCGATGGAACACTTCGGATTTCATTGAGTGTTGATGATGATCCATTATTCGATCTTCCTCCGCCAATACTTAATCTTGAAAATGTGGAAACTGGCGAAAGAGATTGAAGTTCAACAATATGATCTACTTCACAAGTTAAAACCATTCTTCGCGATGGTTTGCAATATTTGAATCTCAACATCATTTTGTAATCTTTTGAGTGATGAATTACGAGAACTTTTTCCAAAACAACAGCATGCGCATTTTCTTCGACAAAACTTCTTGAATATGGTGAAATTGGTGGTTCTCGTTCATTTTCGTGTTGCAATAATTCCAATTCATTCACAAAATCATTGTATTTGTAGGAATTTCCATCGATTGAAATTTGTGAGAAAATGGCTGGTGTTGGTCGAGCTTTCCAGGCGGCAACGAATGCGGCGAGACCTTTTGGTGTCATTTCTTTGCAACCAGTCAAATGAATTGAAATCTTTTTACGAAGTGGTTCAGCGAGATGAAGCCAATTGATGAGAAGTTTTGGTCGGATAACCATTGCTGGTTTCATTGAATCTGGTTGAATTACTGTGAGTCGGTGAATATTTGCGAGATGAAGAACTTCGTGAGCTTCGACTGGAACTGATGCTTGGCATCTATCAAATGTGATTCGGGAAACTTGTGAGCGCATCCTACAAAAATCAAAATACTTATATTTTTTGGGAAATTTCGAATAAACAACTTACATTGTAAGGAACCAGAACATTGTGACTGGAGGTCTTGAAGCATAACAACAAGAATCTTTGAAAACACAATGAACATTTCTCAAATGCTTCATATTTTCAGCCAATCTTTCAACTCGTCCCAATGACATTTCTTTCAATGCTTCAATATCCTTATGTGTCAAACTTGTGATAGGTGGCTCGGCCATATTTGATTGTGAGGAAGGTAATTTATCATAACTGCGAGTTTCTCCTGATCTTGGTGGTGATGGTGTTCGTCCATTTCCAAAATTCATTTCCATTTCTGATTGTTCTCGGTCAAAAAATGAGCAGAAATTGCGAAGGAAGATTTCATAAATCTCATATTTTGCGGTCCATGGAAGAAAATCAAATTGAAATGCCCAATTTGATTGATTATTATCGGCATATTGTTCACAAATAAATGGCAAAGTATTTTGAACTTTATTTGGGACTCTTTCTTCGCTGCTTTCTTCAGATGAATTCTATAATAATAATATACTTATATATGAGATGTATGTACTTTGCTCATTCCCCTTTTTCCTTATAATTATTTTTTTGCCCGACTTACCGTTCCAGTTGAAGTTGTTCTCTTTTTAAGAATTCGCTGTCCTTTAGCATCATATCTTGGTAATCGAACAGCTTTATAACTCGAAACTCCTTCCAAAATTGCTCGTCTTCGATCACACACAAAAATACGAGCTTTTTGTGAACATCTGATTGGTTCAGTTCGACTGTCTTCCATATCTTCGATAAGTTCACGGAAACGATGATTTACGAGAGAACAACGCGATAAATCGACCAAATCGCAACTATAATAAAAAGAAATGAAATGGTTTAGGCGAAAAAAAAAGAGTTATGGAGGAGAAAAATGATTAGATAACGAATTTTTGAATGGCATTTTCGAGAAATTCTCACGGGGAAACCTTTTGTCATGCATTTTAACTTTGTATGATAATTAGTTAGTTGCGAACAAAAAGTGACTGATAATAATGATCATGGGAACTGGGGACCCGGAAAAGAAAAAAAAAATGAAAACTTACTATTTGAAGACATTTTTGAGAACTGCGTCGGGAAGCTCATCGACGCATTTGATCGGTTTTTGTTTTTTAACAATTGTATTATTGTTATTATTGCGATAAGAAGTTAGAAAACTCATAGTTCTTGACATTCTTCTTTTATCATTAGAGTTTGAAGGTTGAATCTGAAAATAAGGAATATTTAAAACTTGCTCATTTTCACCCAAAACATGGGTGTTCGTATAAGCTTCGAGATCATTAACTTCGAAGTCTATACGAAAAAAATAAATAAATATATAGCAAAAAAGGAAAAAATTCTGAGAACGGAACGGGTGGCGCAACGCAAAAACAACAAGAAATGAATATATGATTAGCTCTAGTAGTCGTAGACGAAAAGACGAAAAAACCAAGTAGAAGACTGGCACGGCGCCAACTTGGCCTCGAGCCAAAAACAAGCAGAGAAAAAGAAGAAGAAGAAACGCAGACAAATATACACACATTACGAAAAATTTCGAAAAAAAAAGATTTCGAAACAACAAGAAAACGAGGGAGGGAGGGAGGGAAAAAAGAGAAAAGGAAGGATGAGACTTGGCACGATGCCAAACCACAATTATATGTGTATTCGCTCACGTCACATACACATACACACACAAAGTGAACGAATGTGTTGGTTGTTTGGAATGGGGGAGGGGAAAAAGGAGAAGGACATGAAAAAGTGGGCGGGGTTTAGATGAAAGGAGAGAGAATGCCGATGCAGCAAAAAAAAATGACGAAGAATATTTCAGAGTGTTTGTTGATCAAGCTTCTGAAAATATTTTCAGAGGAAAAAAAAGAATGACGTGGGGATGCGCCCCCAGTAAATAACTCTTAATTTTGAATTGAAATAGGGAAAGAAAAGAAGATAAAAGTCCAAAAGTTCAGCTTTTTGGACCCAGACAACATATGGAACATTTTTTGACACTTTTACAACTGTCTGCGCGAAAAAAAAACGAGACAACACAAAATGGTCTCAGATTTCGATGATCGGATTATTAGACAGATTAGCCGGTGGAGGAGTGGATTTGATGTAACCCGCCTATTTTTTGAAGAGTAAAAATAGTGATCAGAAATTGTGTGAAGATTTTGAAAAAAAAATGTGAGTGAGAGATGTTAATCACTAAACTACACACATTTTTCGAAAAATTTGAACAACTGCTGCTTGCATTTTGTGTGTGTGTGGATCAAAAGTTCGGCTAAATCGAGGATATTTCGAGAAACACGAAAAATGTGCGTACTTTGCTAGTAAACTAGAATAAAACAAAATAAAATTACGGAGCTCAGCTGTTTTGGCCGAAAAATCTCGTGACTGACTATACTAATAAAGTAAACCTAAAAGTGCATAAATACAAACCAGGTGCATTTTTCAGGCACCACCAAAATCTAAATCTATTACGTATACTCGATCGCGCGGAAAACAACCACCATGCACTTTTTGAATAGTGAAAAAAAAAGGGGAAAACGGCAAAAAAGGAGAAAAAGTCAGCTGATGATGATGACGATGAATAAAAAAAAAAAGAATAAGAAGACACAAATACACGCGCTAGTTGGGTGTGTGTGTGAGAACATTCCAAGGAAAGGAGGTGCCTGGTGTCGAAGGTCAGCCTATCATCTTGGCACCTGTCTGTTCCCGCGCACCACCACCCCGCTTTTTTTTTGTTTGAAATAATCGTCTTTTCGTTTTTTTTCGAAATGGGTGGTCGTGTAGTGCGATAAGACGACGAATAATAGCAATTTAAATCAAATGATTTGCACTTTTTTTTTCGATTTCTCTCCTCGCGCGCGCACTTTTTGTTTGTAGACGACCACCCGCGACGACTTGGCTGCGCGCCAAAAAACATGTACTTTTTACGGAACGAGACGCACAGCCAGCCAGCCGAAAAAGGAGAAAACGGAGAAGAAAGAACACTCGGGGTCTCGCGCGCGCGCGAACTAAACACAGAAATTGCATTTGGCAACGAGCCAACGCGCGAAAACAGCTGGAAATGGAATGAATAGAAAGGGAAGCCTTATACTTCTCCTTCTTCTTCTCTCTTTTTCTTGGCAACGAGCCAATAAAACGAGAGTGCGCGAGAAAGGGGAAAACACTTGGATTTATGCCAATTGTAAGTGCACATTCCAATAGGGTGGTTGGATTTATATAGTGTGAGAAGGGAATGGGGAAAAAAAGGAAAGAGGAGCGATTAGAAAATTGGATATCTGGTCCGGATGTTTTGTTTCAGGAGGGAGAAAAAGGGGAAATGCACTTTAGTGCTGTCATTTTACTAATAGGCTTGTTCGAGGATTATCATATGGCTTCAGCGATTGAAATGTGAAGGTTTCAGTTTTGGAAGTGAAAGAGTGTCCAGAAAAAGATTATGTTAACCAAAAATCAGATCAAGATACGCATGCGACTCCCAAAGGACTACCGATTATTGACCTCTTCAAACTTTGTTCTCGATCAGATTGTAGCAAAGAGATAACTAACTCCATATATTTTAATGGGTGGTCCTTATAAAGAGAAGAATTGTTTGATGTTGTTCTAGAACCAACACACAATACATCGTGATCAAAATGAATCACAGACATATTTGTTATTTTTTGTATCCGATCTTCAGTCGAAACCCCCTCATTTGAATCAGCTGTGCATACAGATCTCCAAATTAATTGCAACAATTCGTTGTGAAACGGAAAAGGGAGGATGGATGGAGAAAGTGACAAGAATACTTAAACAGCCACCTGACTGAACAAGATGTGATTTATTCATAAAGTGGTTAGTTGGTTTTGAAATATGATTCACAACCAATTTCCTCCCAATCAACAAAAAACCGTGATACATTTTATTCTTTCAAAATCCGCCAATAATCCGTTGCCAAATTCAGTATAGTACGCGACTATACTAATCTTTAGTCGAAAACAGATATTATTTGGACATCATCCAACTAATTCGCCAAGGTTATGCAAATATAACATTCCATCGTCGAGTCAAGCATAAAACCAAGAGACAAGTGCCTTAAGATCGCGGTCAAACGCTTTCCCCGAAAGAGCACACCAAAAAGTGCAACAAATTTTGCTTCTTTGTTTGCGCGCCCTTTATCGTCATTGTAATAATAGTACGTAGGTATTTTTTCGTACCAGGTGGTGACAAGAGAAATGTTCGCAACATTCCTTCTTCTTTCTTTTATTTGTCTATATGTGTCTCTCTGTCAGTTGCGCGCGCGCGGGAAAGAAAGTGCTCTCTCTTTCAAGTAGTCTTTTCATTCGTCTCGCGCGCGTAGAGGAAAAAAATCAGCTGATGACCGAGACTTGAGGGGGGATAGGAAATGACCTATTAGGTGTAGAAAAAATGAAAGACGGGGGGGGGCTGGTCATATTTATTATTATTAATATAATACTATGCTGTAGACAAACGTATACACATGATAAACGTATGATAACAAGTGCAAAGAGAAAAAGAAACACAAGACACATCAAAAATCAGCTGTGAACAAGGGGGTTTTCCGTTTCACGTGATGACATTTCGATGAGAAACAACCACAAAATATGGCGAAATTCGGGAACTAATAGGTTTTGCAAAATAGAGAGAGAGAAAGAGAAAAAGATTGGAATGTAACCACATTCCTTCCGCTTATAGATCTTATGAGAAGATAATGGATAAATGAATTCCGATCGGATTAGTCAACAAGATCCGAAAAATAATAATAATCACAACAAATCTTTGATGATGTCGGTGTTTTTTCTGAGATACGTAGATACTTATGCAATTTTGAGTCTCGTAAGAAGCTTTGGATGGCCCATTAAATGGATTACAATAGAGCAATTATAATTGGAGCCAGTCGGTTTGTCCACCTTTTATAAGATTCAAATGACCTATATCTCATTGAGGTGGCATCTAGGCAGCCACCATATGACACATGTGGTCTTTATTCAGAAAACGTCTTCAAAAATTGCGCAAACCGTCTTCCCCTTTCTAATATATTCATTCAAATACTCTCAGTTAGGTCATCATGCACATTGCGCGAATCAACCCGAAGAGTTGCGTCAAAACAAATTTCAAAGAGGTCACCACCCATTTTGCGTCGAGATATAATCAGTAGAAAACGGGGGATAAAATAGACATAATGATTTATTACTACGTGATCTTGTGAACTTTTGTGCGGGGAACACCCCGGCTGGCGATCGGGTGCAACAAAAGAGAAAATAACAGATTAAACATCACCGGCCTATATAGTTCTGCTTCTCGGTTATATAATAAGAATAATAATAGTTTTTTTTGCTCCGTGACACATGTTATTTTTTTTGAGCTAAGCTGCTCCTGCAAGGTATTTTCTCAGAGTTATTTTTCGCTCAAGCTGACAGATTCAGTGATAAACAACTAGTTGGATTTATGAACATAACATCGAGGGATTGTTTGGACTTTGATAGTTCTCCGATTTTTTTTGCATAATAATAATAGTGAAAATGAATATTAATTTTGATGAAAAGAGAGGAACTGTAAAGAACTACATATAATACAGGAATACATCATTCTTTTGTCTATGACAGGGGTTTCCCAAAGTGGATTAAATCAACGCGTAGACATGATAAGTTCATGAATATTTATCAGAATTATACCAAACAAGTAAAAAAGAGAACAATTGGAGAAAAAGGGATCGAGTTACTAACAAGGGCTCATATACTTTTAGATTTTTTTATGATCATGCTTATTGTAGATAACATCTATCTATTGTTTCAAACCAACTCTATAATAAGTTGATCTTTTGAACTTTTTTATCAAAAACACCTCATCTAAACGTTGTTCGAGAGAAACAGAGAATTAAACTTGATTTATCGAACTAGGAAGTGATACAGTAATCCGAAGGGATAAAAATAAAGTTCTCACACTTTATGATGACAGAAATCGTGTTTTAAAAAATTAACGATTTATGAGAACTTGACAATTTCACACGTTTTATGATTGCGTTGGCAGAAAGGCAGGCAAAAACTATTTCTAGACAAAAGCAAAAAAGAATGTAGAACTTTTAAAAGAGAAAAAAGGGACATCGAAAACCGCCAGACTATTTTTTTTGTTGCAATACAAAATTAGACCTAATTCGTTCTTCAAAACTATTTGCGGAATTCGGTCGTCGAAAAAATAAAAACACACATACACATACACAAAACAACAAGTGTAGTCACATTCTATGTGTATGTGTCACATGAATGAAGCTAGCAAGGGAAAACCCGTTTCGTCTCGAGACACTACAATAGACTTCTTCTTCTTCTTCCTTCTTTCTGAACATCATCATATGATGCATAACTTCAGAAGTTTGTTATTATTTTTCAGTAAAAATTCATAAAGGGCACATAAAGTCAGTGAAGGGCAAGACCAAACTAGAGGGAAAAAAAGTAATTATGAGCGAGAAGGCGGAAGCAGAAAGAATACATACATTTCGGATGAGCAGAAAAAGCACTTGTTGCGATATGAGTCCAAGAAAATGGGTAAAAAATTCAAAAAGTGCACGCAACAACGAAACAAACTCGTTGGGTGTCAGTTCACCAACCAAAACACAACACAACAACAACATTTTGAAGGAGGGAGAAATATAAAACCACGTCACGTGGTAGCCCCTGAAAAGGTCACAATGTTTGCTCAAAGCTAAGCAAGCCGCCGAGTCCACATCACGTGAAGAAAAACACTGGATGATGATGTTTTTGTGTGGTTGGTTGTTTGCCAAAAAAACACATGATTGAAATCGGCGTGTGTGAACTGTAAGAGGATTTCAAGTAGCATTGAAATAGAATGATGACAAAATGTTGCGAAATGTTTCTTTCTGGATGAATCATTTAAGAGGAATTAATGCGATTTCCAAAATCGTGTTCCTTTTTTTCAAGAGAATCGTTTAAGCAAATGAATGAGGATAATCGAATAGAAGTCGAAGTCATATGATATTAGAGGAACGTAGATTTTTTTATCGACTAAAAACTACTAATTCTCCACTATAATAACCACATGTTAGAAATATGCGATGTTGGGAAACACACTGACAACAAATTTTATCAAACAATTCATCAACATCAAAAATCCATGTTGCGAAAACGAAAGAAGAACCGATTGAACCCGAACCTACGCGAAGGAAAAAAATAACGACAAATCGCCCAAAGAAATAAATCAACAAGCGAGACCCTATAAATCAAGTTGCGATCTTTACACTTTTCGTTTTTGCTAGAAGTTCCTTCTGGGGGCGCCCGTGGCAACCAAGAAGGGAGAACGAAGAAGATGAAGAAAAACGAAGAGGAGGTCAAACACTCAAAGAGACACGAAAAAATAACTGGCCAGTTGCCAGCTTGCCCCCACAACTTCAAGCTGAATACTTTTTTTTTGCTTTTCGGCTGTCGTCATTCTCTCTCTTTTTTTGCAAACGAAAAAAAAAGAGAAATAGAAGAAGTTCTTTTCTTTTCCCATGAATCATTTGGCGAATGTCCAACAAATTGTTTTTCGCTGATGTGATTGAGGGCGTACACTCCTCGCGCGCGCGTGCGTCGCACGAATTCTATATGCATGTATATTCAAGTCGGACGAAGTTTTGATTTGATTGATGATTGGTATCAAAAGACATTGTTTAATTTGATTGGAATGTGATCATCTATCTAAATAGTTAATTCTTTCTCTATTTTCGAAACAACCATCCGACCAAATTTGATTTCCCGCTTTTTGGTCTTTAAAAATTCTCTCTTTTTGTTGTTTGAAAATGTGTGCTTAGTGAAAAGGCTACGAGTTCCAGCGAAATACGAGTCATCATCTCTATTGAAACAATTTAGAGTTCAAACAACATTGTGGCTTATGTTGAAATCGTAATTTGTCGAACTAATTGGGAAATATTTTCAAACGAAAAAAAAGTAGGTGCGTGACCTGTGTCAAAAGAATCAATGATCTAATCAAGTAAAATGATCGGTCTCTGACTACAAATATCTTTTATTACGAAACCAAACTACATTATAGTTGGGTGGGATGATGATAACTATCTGGAAGAACTTAGTTGGCCGGATGTTTCTTTTGATGCGTAATGTGGACAATAATTGTTGCCCAAACTTTATTATTAGATACATATGACAAGAATATGTGTGTAGATATTCAAGTTTTTCAACAACCCCATTGGGATTCCACCAAACTTCCTTGTCACTCAAACAAAAAACAACGATTCTATTCTCAAAAACCCACTCCTCCTGACCCAGAATATTGCAACAAACGCAACCAGGAAGTTCTCATCGATCTCTCAACGCAATAAGATGATGAAGAAGAAGAAGAAAAAAAGAGAAACCAGGAACTCGATCAACTTCTTCAATATTATTAAGAATACGAAGGAGAAAAAAGAAAGATGACGCATATTGTTGTATATTTGTCATTTTAATTGAATTTATTTTTGGTTGGTCCTCTGACACTTACAATTGACGAATGTGTTCCATATGTGAGTGAAGTAGGCACAAACTAAACATATTTGAACGAGGTGGATTATATAGGTCAACTCAAAACAGCCAATGATAAGTAAATAATTATGCATGCCGGTTAGTGGTTCGGATTATACTTCTTCGTCTTCTCTTCTTACTATTTTTGTACTTGTGTCGGCGCGTGATAGAGGATATTATTGAGTAAACAGTTTACCGTATTTACAGAAGAGAGAATACTTCTTTTTTTGGAGAAGGAGAGGGGACCAGAGAAACACAATATATGACTGCAAAAATGTATACAAAACATTGCATGTTGCGAACGAACAATGCTATATTTCGTTTGCAAAAGAAAACCAATTGTATACATTAGTCCGAAGAACGTTTAGAGCAAAGATATTCGGTTTTTTCGTCTTCTGTAGACAGGTAGACAAACGATTTTCCGAATTGTCGGCAACGATTGAAATGCTAATTTTTGAGACAACCCGACGATCGTTTACCGTGTGAATTTTAGGTAAAACCCGAAACCAAGTTCTTTTCTTCAGATCAAAAGCAGAATGAGAGAAAAAACCAGGGGCTTTTCTCTATTTCTTCCTGGTTCGAAAGATCATTATATTTTTCGTTTCACAAAAAATACCCATCATCTCACGTAATTCTAGGGTTCCAAAGAGACAAAAAGTCAAAAGCATAAATCACTCTGGAAAAAAAACGACTGCTTTGCTGTTCTTCTGAAAAACATGAGGGAACACTACACTATTCCGACCTTCCGATTACTCATTCTCGCCGAACATGTGACCATAACAAATTTGTCGAATGCGTCATACACAAATATGTGTTTGTATACAATGAAAAAGTCAACATTCTCCTACAAATTTGAAAGCGGGGGCGCGTATTGGAAAAGGAATGGGGACAGGGCACATCTGGCAGCAAATTATCGTAAAACGATTTTCTAGGGAACACCACCCTTTGCAAAATATTCTCTCTTTCTCATTCTCACTATTTTCTGATTGGCTGCTGAAAATAGAAAAACAAAGAAACTCACTATTAGCAATGATAAGAAGAAGATGGCTTCAAAAAACGTGACCGAATTTCTTTTTTCTTCAAAAGTTCCAATGATAAAATTCCTCGTGATGGAATTGAAATTAAAAACGGATTGAAATGCAATTTGAAATTTTGCGGGGTCTATTGAAACATGAGTCATTCAAATAGAAGAAGAACACATGTGAACCCACGCTTCAGTAGAAGCCATACAAAAAAGTCTAGTTTGATGTAAACATATACATATGTGCGGAGGGGTGAATCACGTGGTTTGAATGTTTTTTTTCGCGAAATTCAATATGATTTGGAATTTAATTCAATTCAAATTCGATTCCCAAAAATCGTTGGAACTTGTCAGAAAAAGTGTTTCTTTGAATTTTTGAATCATAATTCACATTCTGATTCACAAGGAGAGATTAAAAATATTTGAATGGAAAAGACTACAAAGTAGTTTTGAAAATTGACTATAGTTAGTTCCAACGAACCTATTCAATAGCTAATCTTCAAGTACTTGCAAAACTCTAGTTATTACCAATAATTCTATTGTTTGCCTCCATCCATTTTCCTTTTCTCTATGATAAACCAATCAGATCACACCTCCGTTGTGCAAAACTACGTTTATTTACAAGCCAATGTCGGTGAAACAACGAAAAAGAAAAAGAGGAAGGAAGGAAACAGTCACGAGTTATGCGAATCTGATTTTTGCAACAAATAATCAGTGAGAAACAACACTGTGCTGCTGCTGCTGCGTCAGTCAGTCACTCGCTTATTGTGCGCCGATTATCACCGAGAACAACCGGTTTTTTTTTTGCACATACGCACGCATTTAGACTTCAGCTGCAATGGAAAAAGAGCTTCTTGGTCTATATTTAGAAAATGTTGCTAAACTAAACTAAACCATCCTTTATTGGGGACCGGTTTGAAGATGATTTGTACGAATTTTTAGGGGACTATGATTTATTGAATCACGAGGTACAATGAATCAAAATTGGATAGCAACACAACAAGAATAAATTGTTCAGTCGAAACGTTCTAAAAATGGTGTGATTTATGAGTAAACTGCATATGACTCTATTGATTTATAGCAATTTGAACGAAAATACTTTTTCCCCTTCAGGTCGGAGAATACAGAAACTATTTTTTCAAGGGAAAAACCTTCCGGAAAAATTCGAAGAATGCAAATTTAAATGCGCACTTTCTGTCCGCAAAACAAATAACACATGACTACATTTAAACTACACTATAGATAACATATTCAAAAATGTATCGGAGAAATGAATTACACGTGTATTCTCTTTTGACATCACTGGCGCCAGTTCCAATTATCATCTGACTCGTGAGCTTTTCAAACAAAAAAAACTGTTGGGGGAGAGATAGTTGCAAAAAACGGTATGCTGTGCAAACATTTTTTTGCAGATTTTTTTCTGTTATGAATGCTCAAATTGCGCGGGTGTTCAATCTATTTTTGTAGATTATTACGCACACGAGGAAAAACGCAGAATTCTGTTGACTTTTTTGGGGATTCTTGCGGATGTTCGTATAAAGAAAGAGCCGGATAAATGCAACGAAACAAGAAGAAACATTCTTTGTGCTTCGCTCTTTGCAAACAGAAAACGTAGTTTAGTTGTATAAAATATCATCTATTTACCAGTACTATAACATATTTTTGGAGCCAGTGAGTAATGGTTTAGTTGTCTCTCTGATAACCTGGCGCCGCTGATGTAACTGATGTAAAAATAAATAATGACATAAAAAACAAACGGGCGGAAGTTTAATCCATGGTAAAATGTTGGTTTATTGTAGAATTGAGAATTGTGAACGAGGGATTCTCAATTTCTTATTTTAATTCCAAAGAACATAAAATTATGAGTTTCGTTACTGGGGAACAAGCGTCGAGGGTTTTATTCCTTACTGTCACAAAAAGTTTTTCCGCCTAGCATCTTCAATTTTCAGCTATTAAAAATAAGTTTTTTCATTACTAGAGCGTCGCGATTTTCCGAAAATGATTTCATTATCACTTTTTTCTTTTGACTGTCCTGTGAAATCAAAAATGATAAGATTCTGACCACGAGGGGTTTCCTGGATTTCACAATTTCCTTCCTGAAACTAAGAAATCACAACAAATTAGGAACTGGATTCCTCAAGAAACAACAAAAATTCCTTAGGAAGTTCAAAAGAATTATTTAGATGTCGTATGATTTTTCATTTCGATGAAAAACTCCGAATTCGGAAATTCGTTTCGACGATACAAAATCTTCCGTATGTCACATGCTTTTCTACATTTTACTTGGCCAGACAATCTTTTAGACTGATTTATGGAACATGAAAAATCACAAATCATCTATCTCTATATGACAACACATTATTTTCTTCTCTTATAGTTTTTTTTGCATCTTCTCCTATCAAATAAACATTCTTCAACTTCCGTTTGTACTTTGAAAAAGTATATAGATCTGGCATAGTGTCAAATTTCTGCATATCTCTTTTACTACTGTCATCTATGATTCTTTCTCATCCTCCCGCTGAGAAAGCAAAAAAAGAACTATTCTAGAAGGGGGCCAAAAACTAGAAACAACTATCAAACATCAATCTTCTCTATGACTTCGCTCCTCTCGTTTTCAACAAATTTTAAACAAAATGAAAAAGTATGCTTTTCTCTAGGAACTCCATTTCTTTTTCATTATTATCATCTTCTTTTTTTTTGCTTCACTCAACAAAAATCTTCTATACGGAAAAGTTCAAAGACCTGAATCATCTCTTTCTAGCATCTCATTGGCACATAATTATTATTACGAAAAAAAAAATGAAAAAATGGGGGGCCTTTTCGATGAGATTTTTATGATTCTGATCAAAAATTAGAGAGAAAAGGTAGAGAAAGAAAAAAGGAAGGAACAGAAACATCGGAATGTTCAAAATCACATTTTATTATTTCAATGAATAAACATGGTGTTTGTTGTAACAAATCGATGAACTATCAGATGAACTTTGTCTGGTTGATTTATATGGAACGAGTTACAATAACCAGATTATAGCAAACACATAACTAGAAACCACAAAACAAGAGTTCGAAAATGCAAAAAGGGATTCGGGAAACTAAATTTTATGTCTGATGTTTGATTCATAATGAGATCTATAGATTTCAAAAGGTGAAAGGTTTCGAAAAACTCCCATGATGAGAGAAATTGAAATTTTGATTTTGTCTATGGTGATAACTTCAAAAACTTCATAAAATATCAACCTTTTCTAAAAAAAAAGCCAATCCCAAATCTTGATTTCGAAAAACGAATTTTTGTCTAACTCCGCGAGACTAAATTCACTGCCTAAATAAGTTCTTCTCGTGCTCGAATATCTTTCAAAATTTACTCTGGAATTACAGTATCTGATATTCTTTAAATGTTCGGAAAAGCTGTTCAAACTTTGCAAATTTAAAAATGATAATTTTAAATTCAAATTCAATATTCCTCAACAAAAAAATATTCGCATCCGAAGTTTTTGTCTTTTACGACCACAAACTACACGTTTTCCGTTTTTCGAAAATTTATCAAAATATGGTTTCTGTTCTTTTCAAAATTATGTTATCAGTTGCAAAAAGAAAGTTTGCAACATATGTCATCATACATTCAACACCAGTCACAATAGAATTAAAACTTGGAAAATTGCCAAAATGTTTTGTATAGAATTTGCATTCATTGATAATAGAAACCGACACAAAAAAGGGCAAAGTCCTACAATCGTAAAATATTTGGAGGGACTGGCAAATACAACCGATTCATTTTTCTTTTATCATTTAATCATGGCATAATCAGAAGCTTTAATTAGTTCAAATTTGGAGAAGATCGAAAAATCGAATTGTACAGTTTTATCTTGATATATTTATTTATTGTTATATTTCTAATGTATATGCTAATGCGTTTTTGACAAATAAAAATTTGCTGTTAACACGAATTCGCATAAATTGTGTTCCCAACTTTTATGAGGGTTCTTATTTTTATCATTGCAAAGAAAGACCTACAGACAGACTAAAAATCGTATTTTTACTGCACGAAAAAGCACGGGGGTTCTAGACATGATAGTCACAGCAGGATATCCACTATACAACTACAAATATTTAAAAGTTCAAGGTGGTCTTGGTATTAAAGCCATGTTACGAAAATATTAGAAATTTTATGATTAGCAATACTTTTTTTTTCAAAATATTTCAAAATACTCACAATTTAACGTTGAAGTTGAAACCACTTTGTTGAAGTTAGTAAATATGAGTTATTATCTGAAATTTAAGTAATGTTTGTTTTTGAAAAAATACACTTTTTTCGAAAAGAAACGCAAAAAAAAAAAGAAAAGACGAAAAAAGAATTTCGAAAAAAAACATGTTGCACAGTACTCATCTAAATTAAAGGAACATTAAAAATGTTTGTGTGTCTCACAGCGATCAAAGTTTGCGAGTCTGTTTTTTGAATATTTGTTTGTTTTTTTTTGTTTTTTATCGAACCCGCTGGTTAACCCGAATCAAAAAATAATAAAAACTCGTCAATTAAACCGGATTTATTATACATATTGAAGACCCGCTCCAATTCAATCAAGAAACATCAAAAATACAAGAAATACAAACTGTAAAACATCATTTGGGCGACCCGAAAAGGAAAAGTGATTGGATTTAATAATAGAAAAAAGCAAATTTCTAGAAGAAAACTGAGAAAAATGATATATTAAAGCAAATATAAAATATATAAATTCAATCAGATCATTCCACGTCGAAATCGTTTTTGAATCATTGGTTGAGGTTTTTGATCAATTTTTACACTTGCGAGGCTTGGAATATATGTGTTTTGCTTTTCAGCAAGCGCCGCATCCATAACAATTTGTGATTGTGGTTTGATAATCTGCAAGAAAAATTTGAAATTTTTTCAAACATCACAAACTTTTTGGCTTCACTAAATTTAAATTTATCTATTTTTCCTTTTTCTGTCGTAATAAGACTCACTTGGAAAGAGCACAACAAATTTTCATCAACATTCATAACAGCTCCCGCGTTGTCAAATTCACCACAATAATTAGGGGCTGAAAATACAGTAACCAATCCACGACGTCCAAAAAATTCATAACCATCTTCAACAACCTGGAAATTGGATTAAATTATATATTTTTAATAGGATTGGATTGAATTGGATTATAAAAGATGAAAAAATCATTCAAGTTATTTTCAAAAAAAAAACACAAACCTGATGTCCTCTCACAACAATATCCAAATCCATTTTTTGTAAAAACTGTGCCAAAACATCAACTCCAAATACATAACTAACACCTCTTTCATTTGGTGCCCATCCAACAACAGTTGCATCTGGATCAGACCATAAAACATCGCATAATAATCCAGTTTCTTGAACATCACAAGGTCGAGCGAGTCGTTTTAATTGATCCAAAGATCGAAGATTTGGAGAAAGTCCACCGTGGCAACAAAATATTTTATTGTCAATTAAAGCAGCGACTGGCATACAATTGAAAACATCTTGAAAACATTTCCACAATTTCACACTGTATCTTCTTTTGCCTGAAAAAAACCGCGAAAATTATTTGAATCTAAAGAAATATGAGATTTTCTTACATTCATCATAAAATCCATAAATTCTGTTCAAATTTGCAACTTCATGATTTCCACGAAGCAAGAAAAAGTTGTTAGGATACTTGATTTTGTAACAAAGAAGAAGAAGAATTGTCTGAAAAAAAAAGGAATTTTGAATTGGCCTTGTCATTTTCAATTATAATCGATGTTTGGTCATTTGTTGAAAAAAATAAATATTATTTATTTTTGATTCAAATACTAACCTCAATACTTTTTGGTCCTCGATCAACATAATCTCCCAAAAACAAATAATTTGATTCTGGAGGGAAACCAGCCAAATTGAATAATCTGAGAAGATCCGAATATTGTCCATGAATATCTCCTGAAATTTAATGTTGGAAATTAATAGGAAATTTTTGTGACGTCCAGATTAAAATTTTTTCAGGATTGTAAACTTTTAAAGCTGTTAAAAAATCCCCATTTCCAATTTTTTCTAAAATCAACAAACCTCCAATTTTGAGAGGAGGTTCCAATTCCAACAACATCGGCTGATGCATGAATATTTGCCTTGCCAGAACACAAACCATCCGAATCTCATTTTCAGTAACATCCAACGATTTATGCCAAGGTTTTACAGTAACCAGCGTTGAGATAAGATGATCCACGTTTAGCTCACCGTAACCTGAGGAATTTTTGCGTCGCATCATTTTTGATCTGAAAATCTAATTATTGACAAAAAATACGGATTCGCAAGAAAAATAACAAAGATTCAAAAATATGCATTCACAAAAATTTCGAACACCAATAAAATTCTTATCAAAAACATTTTTGTCACTCGCTCCAAAATAACATTCCATCCTGTTTTTTTTTCAAATAAAGAAGGAACGATTTTCCACCTCACTTGAATTCTCAAAAAAGAAAATAATAAAAACACGACGAAAATCCAAAAAGTCAACATCAACATCACAAAATCAAAAAAGTAGTAAGCTACCGAAAAGACAACAAAACGAAAAGTGAGTTTTTGAAAAATGACGAAAATGTTGTTTTATCACGGTTACGGATGATTTAAAAGAAGTAGGCGTTGGCATTGAAATTGTCTGCGTCTCTCAAATTCCAACACTATTTTTATGATTGTGTATGTGTGGTCAGGTTGGTTTAGATTGGAATTCGGTTAGAAAATAATCAAACTATATTATTTCTCAATGAAAAAGTACTGTAGCTAGATAGATTTGAAATTGTAGGGAATGAAAGCTACGAAATATTCAATAACACTTTCTAATTAATTAAATACAATTTTTCCTTGCCTGCGAAAAAAAAAACGAAATCGAGGTGTGATTTATCTAGATCTTATTTCCGGTTCTAAATTTGAAGGAAATAAAATTATTTTTTCTATGACACAACACAACAAGAAATTGTTGAACCTTGAAAAATTGGTCAGAAACTGGAAGAAAAATGTGATTGAACCGGGAACAAGAAAACAAAATATGGTTTTTTTTGAATAATTTTGAGAGAATAAAAACTTTCAATTTTTAATCACTGAAAAAATGAAAATACTCGAATTCGAAAATAATTCCGAAAAAAACTAGTCAAACAACAACAAAAATTGTTGTGTTAGATACATAGAGAGGCCAGATTATCTGACTGACATTCGAGAGGGCGAAACGATTAAAAACAGAGACAACACACGAGGAGGCAAAGTGGAACATGAATAAATTTTCATTTTTTTTCTATCGTTTCTCTTTTCATTTTGAAATTCCCGAAAACTTGTTGTTTTATTTGTTTCGGATCGTGGGTGGGAAAACATTAAAAAAATAAATTTATTTATGACTTTCTGTCAAATTTTTTTCTATTCTAAATTCTAAGCCATATCTGGAAATATCCAGCTGTTCTGTACTTTTTCAAGTCGAAGAAAATTGGATTATTTTCCAGTTTTCTATGGACACAAATAAATAAAAACAGGTAGAACAACTCGCATAAAAATAGAAATAGCAAAAAAGACATAATTGCGCTTTTTCTCCATTTTTTGCTGGAACAAAAAGATATCTGGAAACTGAAAAATGGATTTTTTTGAAGTGGCTTGCAGAATAACACTTCAAGATTTCCTATGGACTGAAATTGGTTTTGGATATTCCAGATGGAGACCGTTTAGGCTTATCAAAAGTATTTTTAAAAATATCGGAAACAATTTCAAAATTAATATGAATCATCAAATCGGAAGGAAATGCGACAACTTTAAAAGCGGAGACATTTTTCAATTCTCATTTTTTCAACACAAAAACAAAAAAAAAGATTTTTGGACCCCACGTGGATATATCCAGAAATAACCCATAATAATATTGTGGCTGCTCGAAAAAACACAGAAAAAATAAACCAGAAATCAAAATATAAACAAGAAAACACCAACTGACAGAAAAACCCGGGATCTTTTTCCTTCCTTCATTAATTTTTCAGAATGAACAACATGTGTTTTTTTTTTGTATTCTGTTCTGTTGGAAGAAAAAGTTTTTCTCATATTTTTTTTTTGAAAGAGGAAGAGCACAAAAGATTCTTTAATTTTGAACTTTCGAAAATTTTTTATTTATTTTTTTATTGATGAAAAACGTCTATAGAATATAGCTTTTTTATTATTGAATAGCTTATTCAGAAAAAAATTAGAAAAATTCTTTTATTTGTGAGAATTTTCGTGTGAAGAGAACTATTGAAGCGAGTTAAGTTTTATGAGAAAAAAACGAAGAGAAGAAATGAAAATAGTTGAATTTTTCACGAAAAATACGAATTTGCAAATGGAAACATACAAAAAATGTTTTTTGAATTATTAATAAAAACGATCAAACATTGTTTGTGAATAAAAGAGAATGAGTTTGAGCATCTCTCAACTGAAGAACAAGTTCGAAAAAGCTCAAATTTATGAGATGAAACAGATGGCTTGAAAAATGATCACATTTCAGCCCGAGGCTGAGGCTGAAAATCATTTTTGAGAGAAAATGATCAGATTTTATATTAGAAAAAAAAAGGAGGAGAGAAAATATGTCAAATACAGAAAAAATAGTGGAACGGGGGAGATTCTAAATAAAGGATTCCGGCAAATTTCCTTATGAGAAAATGACATCAGAATATTTTTCTCGATTGTGAAAAAGAAAAAACCTTTTGGAAAATTCTGAAAAAAATTACAGTAAGTAAGAAATCGAAATTTTGAAAATCTCAGTTTCAATTTTTTCACGAGTGGTTGAACTCTTGTTATAAAAGGTTTCTCAGTATCAGAATGTTTTTAGAATCAGATTTATTTCTAGAGACAGAAAAAGAGAAAAAGTTTCTTCCTCAAATAGAATCGACCCAAAACGCGCAAAATCCTGACAACAAGCGAAAAATGATGAGCCGGAACCTCACACATTTTTTTCCCAAAAGACACCACACTCTTGGGCAAAAGCTGGCAAAAAAAACAAGATTTTTCGAAATGATAAAATTCAATTTACACGTTTTTTTCAGCATCGGCCTTGCTGGCTGCCTGGCTGAAACATGTTTTTTGGTCGAAAAAAAAAACGAAAAACAAATCATCAAAAAACATGGCAAAAAGAAAATAGGACGGAAAAAAGAGGAAAGTTTTTTTTTTTCGTTGAATAGGCAGAAAATTTGGAAAGTGTGAAAGAAGTACTTATCGAATGTTTTTCTGAAACTTGGAATTCTTCTCTTTTTCTCACTCTTTTATACATTTTTTCTTGAACAGTACATACATAAATGTATCTTTCTTTTCACAGAAAAAAAAAAGAAACACATGACAATATGAAAAAAATATTATGATTCATAATTTCCCCCCGGAAAAAATTCATTTTCAGAAAATAAAATCTGACATCATCATTTTTTTCACACAGAACAAAAGTCGAGAAAAAAACAAAACAGACTGCATCCAACAAAAAAACGCGAAAAAAAAATGAATAATGGGTCTTTTTTCCTGTCGAGACCAAGAAACGAGAAAAAAACAGAGCATTTTTAAATAAGAAGAAGTGAAGTGAACAGTTTTTGAGACAAATGAAAATGAAGAGGATTTGTGTAAACATGGAACAGAGATTCACTTTTAGAAACAACAAGAGTTTGACCTGAAATATGGAGAAAAATGGAAATGTCAAAAAAAAATTGATAAGAAATTTTGTGGAAACATGAAGGGTAGGATGAAAATTTTTTTGCAAAAATTCGATTGCAAAACAAAATACAGAAGTTGTGAAAATGAAAAAAATTGTTCGAACTGAAAATTTTATGGAAATTATTGTGGGAATGAAAGAATTAAGTACAAAAAATTTGCCACGTCATAACTTTTTTCAGAGCTATTTTTCAACATCTTTCAACTGGTAGTACTTGAGAGAATTGGGAAAAATTTGATGTTTTGATCTGACTTCGAGAGAATTTTTACTGTATATGTGCTCAAAATCAAGCTTTTCAATTTTCAGAAAAGTATTCTAATCTAGAAATCTACAGTAATCCTGATTATCAAATTCTGATGTGCCACATCATAACGTTTTCAAAAGGTAAAAATCCTGGCTCTAAAATTATGCCACAGCACATTTTTCCTAGAAAATTTGAACCAATTATTATTTCCGATATTTTCATATGTGGGAATTCTTGTTAATTTGGAAAATTGTCTAGTCACAAGTTTGCCACGTCATAATTATTTCCCAGAAAATTTCAATATTTCAATTTTCCTCAAAAACAAACTCCCTGGCAATTGACCAAAGCTATTTTTGACCGAGAAAAACTAATCCTTCTGACTCAAAATAAACCACAGAAAATACATGCATAACGTTTTTGCACTTTTCGGAACAAAAAATTGGGAAAGTTCTAAAAATATTTTCCAGACAGAAGAGAGAAAAACAAAATTTTTTGAGAAATTCTGACTTTTAGACATTCTTTGTTGTCAAAAAATATGTGGAAAATAAAAATAAAAAGAGGAAAATCTCATCACACAAAAAAGGGTTGAGAAAAAAATGTTTTTTTGGAAAGAAAAAACTTGTACCAGAAAGTTCGAAAACTTCAAAGTTCATCAACAAATAAACCGAAAAATTCCAGAAACGAAAAAAAAAGATAAGCAATAAAACAAAAGACAGAAAGAAAGAGGTTACCAAGTTGCTGCCACGAAAAACCAGAAAAAATCATCATCAACTCAACCTTTCTCCTTCGCAGAAAAAAAAATGATCGTCGCGCACCTCAACAAATATTGCGAGCGCACCACTTGTTTTCTCTAACTCCTCTTTTACAGTTTATACTATTTTTGTAGACTAACTAGATCATATGATGAGGACAAAAAAAATGGTTGGAAAAAAATATATAGAAATAAAGAAAGAAGATGGTAGAAAAAACCCGAGTAAAATGTAAAACGACAGGATTATATATCATCAATAAACGAAAAAAGTGTCAAGTGGTGAAACCACTTGAAACATTGAAAAAATTAGCAACAAATTTGAAGAAGGGTTCAATTTCACGTGGATTTCGAAATATACTGAAAATTGGGTACTTTCTAATCGGTGAGAGTGATAGAGAAGTAGAGAAATTCCACGTAGATCACGTTTCAATAGAAAAATAAGATGTTCACGTGAAATCACCAAAATTTCAAAATGAAAAAATAATGAAATGTTTAAAAATGTACAAAATGAATTTTGACGTGAACGTGAGCCACGTGTGAAAATAAAATTTCATTTCCATTTTTTGGTCCTGAATTTGCAAATATTTTTCAAACCTTTCTAGAATTTTTGTCAAGAACTAGAGACCTATATTTTGTGAAGCCGGAATTTTCTTTTTCAAAAAATTCTGTATATTTTTAGATTTACAGTAACCCTCCTTCTCACTTTCAATAAAAACCGAAAAAAACCAGAAGAAACAAAAAATAAATACTAAAAATACCAATTTCCCCCTTTCTCATTTTTTCCCTGTAAAACTCCGCCTTTTTTCTGTGTTCCTCGAAAAAACCGGAAATTTGTTCGATTATTTCCAAAAATGTAAGTAAACAAACTAATTTTGGCCAAAAAAAAAGAACTTTTGAGCATCGAAACTGTTCCAATTGTCACGTTTTCTTCAAACTTTGACCAACTCTTCACCCCAAAAAAAAATTCAATTTCCTTCCAATTTTCCTTTCTGATTGCATTCATTTCTTGTTCGCAAAAAAACGATGGAAAACGTCAAAATTTCACAGATATATTAATAAAATAAATCAAAAAAAAGACAAAAAAACAGCAGCCCCACTAGTTTGTGAAAAAATAAAAAGATAAATAGTACAAAAATATCATAAGAGAATATGTGCTCACAACTACCAAAAAAAAACTAGGGGTTGAAAAAAATGTAGAGATAAAAAGTCGGTTGGGTGAAAAAAAGATGGAATTGGATTTAGAAAAAAATAAAAAAATTGGGGGGAGAAACACGTTTCGTCGGTAACGGTAATTGTTACCGTAGTTGGACAGGGGAAGACAAAAAAAGAATAAAAAGAACTTGGTGATGATTTATTTTTTGGGTCCTCCTTGAGTTCCTGGCCTTCCTCCAGATACAGCCGGTCGTCCGCTATTCATTCCTTGATATTGATATTTTGCCTTTTTCTCCGATGGTTTCAAAATCTACAAAAATTCATTATTTCCCAATATTTATTTAAACCGAAACACTTTTTTCTCGAAAAATTAATCTCTTGTAAAAACTTTGTGTGAACTAGACAATCAATTCGCAAAAAAAAACTGAATGAGTCAAATATAAACAAATAACCAAGTTTTTAAGTGATTGGCAGGCAAAATTTTAGGGAAAGTAAGGGTAAATATTACATATAGTTTGATCACTGATTGGTGTGTTTTAACCTACGTAATCAACATTTTTTGTACTCGAAAAATTCTACTACGCAGTAGTACTAGTAGTATTTTTCAACAACAACCAATTTTTTTGTATTGTTTTTTTCAAGTATGTCCGCCGCCGCCGCAGCTCAAAGCGACAACAACTACTACTAAACAGAACAGATACTTGACATTTTTTTGTGTGTTAAAGACGGAAAAAGTATTTACCTGGAAACTGCACATCAATGTTTCGTCAACACTCATCATTCCACCGGCATTGTCGAATTCTCCACAATAGTTTGGAGCCGAGAAAAGGGTTACCAATTGACGTTTGGCGAAGAATTCGTAGCCATCTTCGACAACCTGGAAACAATAGGATTTTTAGAATTTCAGAGAATTAATTATGGATTCATTTTATTTATTTATTTATTTACAATTAGAGAAAAATAAAGACCGAAGTAAGTAAAATAAAAGATAAAAATAGAATGAAATCGAACAAAAATTAAAAAAAAATAAAAAATAGAACAAAAAGATTTTATGAAATGTTTTCAAATATCTAATCTATGCTCTACTAATTGTAAGCGAATAGAACTAGTTTAAGATAACTAGATTTTTCTCTAATCTGAGAATCTCAATATATCAAATTTCAAACCTAAAAAGCTGTTTCTCGAAACCGGCTAAAAATTTGCCTAATTTCAAATTTTAACTTTAGCTAACATTACTTTTGAAAAATCAATTTTTCAAAGAACAAAACATATTCTTGAAGTAAGTTTTCTCGCTTCTTCCAAATTTTCAAATTAGAATTGTTCTTGTTCGAAATGAAATTGAGAAACCATTATAGTTCACGTTTCAATAATTTATTTTTAACGTCCCCCATTTTATTTTTGTTTTCTATATTTTCCGAAAAACAATTTCTAAATTGTCACGTCATAAGTTCACGCCAATTATCTCAAAAATCACTTGAGGCCTAAATTCTTGATCAATATTTTCTGTTCTATTTCTCGTGGTCACATTCCGTCGTTTAAATTAGTTTTAATGCAATTTCATGCCATTAGAGAAACTGTAATGTGTTTTAGTTTTAGCCAACCCATTTTCAACCTCGACTTTTGAACAAAAACGGAAAGTTCCCTTTTCGAGAATTTCGATAATTAATTTTTTTTTGTGTCAAGGGGCCGCAGACGAAATGAAATGCAAAAAATACCATAAATTAAGCGAAAACACAAAGTGCATTTGAATGGCGTCACAAAACACTTTTGTTTGGAAAACCAGACGAGAAAAATCATCAAATGAATAAAAGAATCGGCGTGAGACTCTTATAGAATTGAAAAAACATAACATGACAAGTTGTTTTCAATAGAAATTATTTTGAAAAATATTTTGTAAGGGCTTGAAAAGACTTACTTGATGTGCTCGACAAATCAAATCCAAATCGTGTCTGTTCAAGAATTTAGCAACAACATCTGGTCCAAAAGTGAATGAGACACCTCGATCATTTTCTCCCCATCCAGTCACATCTTTGTCCGGATCGGACCACAATAAATCACAGAGAAGACCTGTGTCTGGAACATCAGTCGGTCTCATAACTCTGCGAATTTGCTCCATGTTTTGCAAATCTGGCGACAAACCACCGTGACAACAGAAGATTTTCTCATCAATCAAAGCAGCGATTGGAAGACAATTGAAACAATCGGTGAAGGTTTTCCACAATTTGATTGAGAAACGACGTTTGCCTAAAAATTCATTTTTTTGTTTTGAACCAATAAAAAAAGAAATAAAGAACTTACACTCATCATAAAACCCGTAAATTCTATTAATCGAAGCACATTCGTGATTTCCGCGCAACAGGAAAAAGTTCTCCGGATATTTGACTTTGTAAGCCAACAAAAGGCAGATTGTCTCCAAACTTTGCTTTCCACGATCAACATAATCACCGAGGAATAAATAGTTGGCCTCTGGTGGAAAACCTCCGTATTCGAATAATCTGAGCAAGTCGTTGTATTGACCATGGATGTCACCTGCAAAATATAGGGATTTGAGATTTAAAAATTTGTGTCTTTCAATCTCTGATCACGATTCTATAGTCAAAATCACACGCGGCAGTGGACTTCAAAAGCAACTATTACACGCTTAAGTTTGGGAGAGCTTCTGTATCAATTAATTGAACCTAGAATGCCCAATGAGATGTGTCTTAGTCTAGTGAACATGATTGTCTAGGACCCACGCCTAGAAAACCATATTGGCTAGGAGCCGCGCCTTGAGAGCCACTGTGGTTACGTGCGTCTCTTCAAGAGATTCATGTGGACTTTTGTTAATTAGAGAAGCCTAGGCCTTCAAAAGCCTGAAAAGCCCAAAATCTGCTCATCTCAATGGGAACATAAATTATGACGTAGAAGTTTAATTTTAATTCGCATTAGAAACATTTCGGTATGGATATTTTCGAATTTCACGTCATAAATCAAGTCAAGATCCGGATATTCAGTTACTGACATCTGGAACGTTTTCACTAACATCTATAACGAAAACTCTCAAGATTCCATTGTTTTCAGAAATTCTACCATTTTGTCAAACGTCATTGTTTTTCTCTCTCAAAAATTCATTCTATGTGCTTGAGCACAACAATTTCATGAAAATTGATAGGTTGCTATTATTTTTTGGCCTGCATGGCGAAATTTTGCAGCAGAATCGATGTTTGACCCAACATGACCAATTTTAGAGCTAATTTTTCTTCACAAACCGAATTTCAAAAGTATGTATGAACTTTCTACGAACAAACAAAATTTGTATTATTTTTCTCATGAAATTGTATTTGAAAACACTACAAAATGGGTTTTTGAATAATAACATACCACAGATTTTGAGCGGTGCTTCGAGTTCCAACAAAATTGGTTGCGACAAGAAGATTTCTCTGGATTTGTGGCAAAGTGCTCTGATTTCAGATTCTGTCATTGAAACTGGTTTCCCTGGACGACATCCTCGGACTGAAAAAATTGATTTATAGTTTGGTGAAAAAATATACAAACATAGAACTTTTTTGTAATAAGTTCTAGTTTAGTTTACACTGAAGATTATGATCAAACTGATCGATAGATTGTACTCAAAAGATAAAACAATTGAAATTTTGAGAAAAAAACGAACCTTCCAAGAGTCGAGTGATCAAATTGTCAATATTCAGATCATCTGACGACATTTTTCGATGTTAAATGTGTGAATTGAAAGAAAACAATAAGTTTGGCCCCGGCTACCTCCTTTTCTTCTTCTTTTTCGTCTTTTTTCTTGTGTCAAAAAAGACAACAACAACTGATGTTGTAAGAGGAGCTGCTGCAAAATTAGTATTATTATTATTTATATATTATTCGGTTCGGTTTTTATGAAAGCTGAAAACGAGAAAGCAAACGACTGAAAATGAATTGGATACAAATAAGATGTGAGAAAAAGAATTGCGCCTTGGGAAAAAGGGGAAGAAGAAAATAATTATTATGATATCAGCTTCGGAAATTCGCATAGGAAATAAGTATTAATAATGTTCGGATGAATAAAAATTATGAAATCGTTGATTTTTTAATAAATTATTTCAACATGGCTTTGATGAAGGAATGAATAATTAGAAAAGGAACACGAATCAAAAATAAAATCTCAATGTATTCAAGAGTGTTCTGTTACAACCGTTTTCTCAAGTGCTCTCATTATTCTGGATCATCATCATCCGCCTCTCATTTCCAGAAAAAAAATAACAAAATTTTCGGATTATCTTGATGTCGCGTCATTTCAAAACGTAAATATAATCAATGAAACACAAACATGTGGTAAAATATATCAAAAACGTTTTTTTTTCGAGTGGGAGAAATCTGGACGCGGAAAAAAATTGAAGAAAAAATACAGGGAAAAAAGAGAAACGCATGTGTATAGAGCGAAAAAAGAAGAGAGAAACACGACGATCGGGAGACAAACCAATCAATAAAAATAAATAGAAATAGAAAAAAGAAGAAGAACGAACGATTTGGGCGCCAAATTCTTTCTTTTCTCTCCGTTTTCCATATATGTTATTTATTTCTCTCTTATTTTGCCGCGCAAACACATGTTTTTCTTCAAGTTTAGGGAAGAATAATTCAATTTTCGAAGAAAAAATCAACTCGTTATCTTCGCTAACTATTTTTAACTTTTCAAATTGAAATACAACAGAGCAAGCAAACAATGTTTTGTTTGGCGAAACGAAACAACATTTTTTGTTTCTTTTCGAAAAAAAGAAATGAAAAAGTTTGAAGAACGCCAGGTGCACACAAAATGCGTCAGTGTTTAGCGGAGTGTCGTTGTGTGCGCTATTCTCAAAATTTCAAAACAAATAATTTTGTTTGTTCCGAAAATTCAAACGGAATGAGTCAGACAAAAATATAAATATGCAATAAAATAAAACTATATAGTGATATGATATCAGGAAGGTCATATAAAAAGGATAAGTGTTCCCTCGCAACAACAACAATACGTATATTCTTTCAAAAAGAACACAACATGTTTCGGGGCAAGAAGAAGAAGAAAGATGATGAACATAATTAAATCCGACTGGATTTTGTTGTGATTTTTCGTTCGGGTGTGGTTTTATCAGGTTTTGTTTATGACAAGAATTTTGGCGAACTTCCAAAAAAGGTCACGTGAACACTATTTGTTCGAGAGAATGTGAGTGAAAGTCGTGTTTATGATAAAGTACAGTTGCACCCAGAAGTAAAATGTTTTCGAATATAAAATAGATACTGTGTAAAACAAATCTATCTGAATTGTATTCAGCTTCACTATAAAATAAAAATTTCATGAGAAATGAAACAAAAAAGTTTGCTCAAACATTTTCTCAAAGCCCAAAAAACATCAAAAAGGGCAAAGTTCTGTATTCGATCATCTGGAAACAAATTCAAGGATCACCCAAAAAACGCAGCCAAAAATGTTTTTGTTTTCCATGATTCGTCAACAACAAACATGTTGTTTTAAAATTCCAAAAAAAGAGAAAAAAGAAGAAGAAGAAAAAACTAGAGATTATGAAAAATGTGGTGAAAATGGATTAACAATTTTTTTGAGTGATGTGGGGGGGAAGAAGGGTGACTGAAGGGGGCGAAACAAGGAAAACGTGGTAAATATGTTATGAGGAAATGAACACCTGTGTATGTGTGCAAAAATTCAATCAGACTTGGTCATAATCAAATAAAAATCGTAAAGTTATTGGAAATAATAAAGTTGTCAAGAAGGAAAATTGTGGGAAAATATATCACATAATTACTTAGTAACTCTCTATAACATATAATTTTTCTCAGAAAGAAAAAAAAACAAAAAGGTTTGAGTTTTGAGAAGAAGAAGACGTAAAGGAGAAGGTTTTTCGAAAAAAAAGTCTGTGAAGTGTCATCTTCAACATCGGAAAAATTCACTTATTTGGGTAAGTAAGGAAATGACGCGTTGTCGAAATCGACGTCTTCTGCTTCTTCTTTTTCTTCTTTCTTTTGCTCTCCCCTTTTTCGTTTTATGCTCGCGGCGAAAAAAAACGACTCGTCAAAGAGATTCGTGAAACGCAGACGGTTAGAGAAAAAAGAAAATGGCTGGGAGGACAAGAAGCATTGATTCAAGTGAAAAAAGAAAAAGAAAAGGGGCCCTCCACCTTTGAGCTGTGCCTCACCGAAAAAGGATCATATAAAAATGGAGAAGCATACAAATAACCCCGGAGGCTTTTTTCTTTGCTTCGGTTTCTGGAAAAGGGAAGAACGACAGGCAAAAATTATGTACATGGTTAATTCGTGTTTTGTTTCTGGATTTTGAGATTTTTCCCATTTCTCAAAAAATCTCAAACAAAGAATTTTTAATTAACATTTTCTTTGGTTCCTCAAAAAAAATTTCCATGGAAGGGTGACTAATTTAATTTGAGAATAAGAAAAAGAAAAAACTTTCAGAAAATAAAAATCAGTTTCGAAATAAATGTATGCCAAATAATTCTCGCTGACCAAAAAAAAAATGAATCATATTTGGAAAAGAAATGACTGTTTAAAATGAAGAGAGGAAAAAGAAGACTGATGAAATACATTTGGATTTCAAAAAGGCATCATTTTGTGAGCATGAAATAACGTGTGGGCTGAAAATTCAAATCAAACTTTATGATATACTGTAACTCTCTCATCCGTTAGTTGTATAAAAGGTTTTTCATGAGAAAATGACGCGATGTGAATGTGAATGTTTTTGATTTACAAGACGGGTTTCTAGAAAGAAATAACTATCGGGGTATGCTAAATTAGAAGAATTTCTCACACCAAAACTGTTTTACAGAGTTAAAAATCAATAGATAATTAGCAAAACTCTTGAAGAACATCTTTGAAAAATGCAGAAAAACACTGATAAAATAATTTTGGATGAGAACTGAAATGATGTGGGCTAAAAAATCACATTGAACTTTATGAATTACTGTAATTCTCAGTTGAGTTGGCCTAATAGGTTTTTCATTTGTGATGTTAATGTGAGGATTGTTATTATACAAGTTATCTTGAAATTGAAAAGAGAGTGCGAGGTAGATTGCAGTATTTTTTTCTGGAACTTAAAATTTTTGACAGAACTCAAATGGCCCGGCAACGGAGATTATGAGCACTTTTAAAATGTTCAAATGTTGATGAATTAAACTCAAAATGCACTTACTTCACAAAAAATTGAAGTTGAACATAAATCCCTTATAAAAAGCGAAATAACTGAAAATTTGACGTCACATCCCAAACCTAAAGAAAGAACGGAAAAAATAGAAGTGTATGTCAACACCGACAGCCCGCAAACAACAAATCCTACGCGCAACCTTGACGCGAAATACGCGCTGTGTGTTTTCGCGAATAAATTTCTAAGGATTTTTAAAAATTGGGAACCCCCCCCCCAGATTTTAGAAATGGACACGTTTTAAGTATAACATATGGGAACCCTGAGAATCTCTCCAATGTCGCTTTTCCCTTGGAGAATACTAGTTCAATAAGAAACACCGCTTGGTTTTTTTCAAAATTGTATTTATTTACAACGACACTCCGCTTGCCCACTGTTTAGCGCAACAGGAGAATATTTTCATTTTTCGTTTTTTTCGTTGGGTTTTCAAGTTTCCGGGGGAAATCAGTGAATTTCCGCCAAAAATTGAATTTCTAGATGCTCTACAAGGCTGGAATCATCGCTTTCAACAGAAAATCCGAGGATTACCGAAGAACGGTGGGTTTTTCTAGAGAAACACTGTTTCGATTGAAAATTTTGAGTTTTCAGGGTCAAAAAATATTTTTAATTTTTCCGGATTACTCAAAGATTTTGATTGGGAATGTCGAATTTCCGATGATGTTTGTGTGATTTGAGAAAAAGAAGCGATTGGTGAGTTTTTTGGGGAGGGATTTCGGAAAAATTTTAAAAATCGATAAAAAATCTGTAAAATTTGAAAAATATATGAAAATTATGATAAAAAATCTTTAAAAATTCAAAAAAGTTAGGCTAACATGTGCTCATAATCTCCGTTACGGTCGGTCCATTCGAGAAATTGTATAATTGACAAAACATTGATAAAAGTGACCCGCTTCACTCACGTTTTTCTCTTAAAACTCTTGCCAATTTGTTTTCCTGATTGTTAGATGGAATAGAAATCAGATAGAATTTTAGATCTAGATCTGATAATCACTTATTTCTTTCTCGAAAGAAAAATTGGAAATGAGCGAAATCTCGTAGAATTCTCGACCACGTCACGAAAAACACTTTATTCAGGACTATTTTTTTTATTATTGTAGATTTTTTATAAGGAAGAGATAATGCTCAAATCATCAATCTATGACCACTGAAATGATGTGAGATAAAAACCACACTGGACTTTAAAGATTACTGTAATTCTCAGTTGAAGTAGACTTAATAGGGGTTCTCATTTGAAAATGATGTGAAGCTTGTTGTTCTACAAGTTAACTTTAACTTAAGTTGAACGAAAAAAATTAGGTAGGATATGGTACTTCAAAAGAAACTAAAAATAATGCTGGATCTGAAAATTTTTGGAGGGTTTAAAAAGGTCTGGAAACATAATTAGCAATACTTGGTTAATTGTTCGATTTTTTGTGTCACATCTGATCAAACTATAAATTTCGAAATCGCTGTTAGACACAACGTGAGAAGTTTTTTTAACGAAACATTCAGTTCAGTTAAATTTTCGGATATACAATATTTTTGTAAATCTAACATAAGAGTCTGGACTGGAAGACAAAATAAAACGTTTGAAATATTCTGCGGACATTTGACTTTTTTATCAATTGAACTCTCTATCTGAATAGCTGTAATTATATAGAACGTCACAAAACTTATATACTTTTTTCGAAAAAAAGTGTATTTTGTTTTGAGAAAAGCGGATTGTAAGAAGGGGTTTAAAAATGACGAAGTCACTAAAAATCCGTGTGTTCTGATTTTTCATATATCGGTTTCCAACATGCTATTACACACGTTTTTATTTTCAAACGAAGCGATCAAATTTCACTAAAAGTTCAAAAATCTTTATTTTGGTGCCTGAATTGGAAATTGAAACGATATTATTTTGTGTGATATAACTGAAAAAAAAATAATAAATAGGATAAAAACCGGTAGAAAACATTAAGAATAAAGTTAGAATGAGCAATTTGATGTTTGAATAGAATAATTGTGAATTAACTTTGCCACCATTGATTTGTCATATATGATGGATTTTGTGGAGTATTAGAGAAATATCCAGAAGTTGAACCAGAAAGATAAGCTGAAGGTGTTGAGAGATATCCATTTGGAGCACTTCCAAAAGCAACAGCTGCAGCTGCTTGATATGGAGATGTTGTTGATGAAAGATCCGATTGACATGGTTTTGAAGAATCACCACTACGGACTAACATTTGAAGAGGCATACTGAAAATCAAATTTTTGATTTAAGGAATTTCAAAGAAGACAGGAGGAATCCTAAAAATTTTCTCAACTATTCGATCTCTGAAACTCACGTTCTAGTCGGAAAAGTTGTTGATGCATTTTGAGTTGAAAATCCATTTGGCATCGACGTCAGAATTTGTGTGTTAATTGGTTTGTCTTGATGACACTTTTTCGTCTTGTAGCTGAAAAAAGAAAAAATAACATTTGAAATTCATTGAATAATCGAATTATTTTCTGGAATTTTCTTTCTCGTTAAGACTTTGGGGGAAGTTCGGATAAGGCTCTACAAAAAATCTGTGATTTTTGTGTTATTTATTACAAGTTTAACAATTTGCCGTTAAGATTTATCGATAATTTTTTTTTAAACAATAGCTATGTAAGATCGGCTTGAAAACTGTAACGATGCATCAGGAATGTGGTTTTAAAAACCATGTACTCACTTTATGAAATTTGTCAAAATATTTACAAAATTTGCAAAATTCTCACCGATGATTTTGAAACCAAATTTTAACTTGTGTTGGTGTCAATCGAATTTGATTAGCCAGTTGTTCTCTTTCCGGAGCACTCAAATATTTCTGAATTCTAAATCGACGTTCAAGTTCAAAAGTTTGGCCTTTAGTAAATAGAACTCGTCGCTTCCTTTTCTTTCTTTTTCCTCCATTTCCATCATCTTCATCTTCAACTTCTTCATCGTCAATTATTTCATCCTCATCATCAGCTTTTGAACTAAAAAAAAACTTTCTTTTTTTTCTTGAAGGTTTAGAATATTTGAACTCACTCATTTTTATCATCTTTATCATTATTTTGTGTTCCATCATTCAACATATCATTTTCTGATCTTTGAAATGGATCTGCTGGTGGTAAACTATACATTGGTCCTGCAATTCCTCCAGATGTAAAATATGCAGTTGATGGATCATAGCCATAAGTACATTGATCAAAAGGAAATGAAGGATTTGTTGAATATCCTGAAACAATATAGAATTTCAAAATCGCGTTACTGTCTATCTACATTTACATATTTATTTATTTATTTATATTATATTTTTATTCCTATTTTCTTTCCAAACAAAAACGAGTGAAACGTGTACAGTATCCATTTACTTTCTTTTTTCGGGTAATTCGATATGTGTTTCTCATCTTTATTCTTTCGATCTACGGATATATTACTAGCAAAATTCAAATGTGTCAAAAAAGTACTGTACCTGCTAATAGAGGTAAATGATCAGTCCAGGTTGTGGCACATTGAAGATTTGTTGTATCTGATGATAAAGGGTCCCATTTTGGTGGATCGAGTCTGCAAATAGAAAATGTTGAAATAAAATAAAGAAAAAATATAAGGTTATTTGAAACGTGACCAAAAATGAACATTTTTAAAATAATTTTAAACATTCATTTTGTTTTGAAATATTTCAAAAAGTAAGAAAGTTCCAAATTTCATAATTTCATAATTGAAGTTGAAAAAATACATTTTGAAAAATCTTGATTCAGAACTTTAATAAGATTGAACTATTTTGAAATTTATTTTCAGAATTCCTTGAATTTGTTAAGCTTTTCGTCAATTGTTTTTATTATTAATTAGAAATTCCCCCAAGAATTCTTTTAATTAATTTATTTTTAAATTTTTTGCAAATTAAGCTTGAATATTTTCGAATTTAATTTCATAATACTGATGAAATTATTCATTAAAAATTTGAAAAAAATCTAAAGATTCTGGAATACAAAATCAGAGGATTCAAGATTCAAATGGTAATCGATCAAAATATCTATAATTCTTTTTTTTTTTTTTTGAATTTGAAAAGATAATGTTGAAATTTTTGGAAAACGATGTAGAAAAAACCAAGTTCGAGAAAACTGTGAAATGGTAAAAATAAAAACAAAGAATGGCATTGTTGAAGAGTTTGGCAGACTGAATGAAAGAGTGTCTCTGAACACAGTCGACACAAAAAAAGTGAAGAAGTTGTAATCGAATATTAGATGAGTGGCTCATCTTGACTTCAAGTATTGTTTAGATGAAAAAAGATACACTTACTTGTTGTTATGAATAGAATCACTTGACGGAGCAACAGTCAATCCAGAAGTTGAAGATGTTTGTGAAGAAGATGGAACAACAATTGAACTTGTTCCAGATTGTGTTGCAGCTGATGTTGATGAAGATGAAGTCGTTGATGAAGTCGCTAACGATGACACGTTGAACATAGCTCTCGAGATTCGAGTGCAATTGACAACCATTGATGAGTCGCTTCTTTGCCTGTCCTTTTCCTTATGACTCCGCCTATCTTTTTCTGCTCGCTGGTTGTGCGATTACTGTATTCTTTTTTCCGTTGGGTTGGTTGGTATTAATAAATATAGGGGTGTGCGCGGGAAGGAAAGAGAAAATAAAACACTTGACATTTTGTGGGGGAGAAAAGTGAGAGAGGAGATGTGCACGGGGATATAGTTAGGCTATGTTAGACGGGGAAACTAAATTTTGAACTTGGATTTTGTATATATTTGTTGTGAGCGGAGATGAGGAACTTTTTTTGTGATCGAGATGAACTTTGATAATTATTGGGAGAACAATTATTGATTTGAATAATTCATTTTTGATTGTCCGATTGAGACTCCGGATTAAATAATCTGAAAATGGAAGTGGTAGCCACCAGGATGCAAATAATTTGAATCACAATCGATAAAATCCTCTTGATAAACAATGTATGTCAATCATTATGAAATATTTCAAATTCCAAAACTCGGAGCTACTCGAAAGACATAAACATCGAGGTCGAATCGAAAGCTATCAAAAACGAAAACGAAAATCTTCACCTTCAAAAGTTCATACTACATCCAAAACCAAAAAGTAACTTGTTGTTATTGTTTTTACATTGATCATATTTGCCATATCCTCTTGTCTTTATTATCAAGTGTAGTGCTCAAAAATTATGAGTGGTTTGTTCGTTTCTTCATTATTTTCATTTCTCAAAATTTTGCCTGCTGACTGTCATTTTCTAATTTTCCAACTCCTTTATCTGAAAAATTCCTTTATCTTTTTCTACAGTTAAATTTTGAACTCAATGACCGTCATCCCACTCGATTGTTATATTTACTACTGTTAATCCCATCTTGTAAAATCAACAAAAACTCGAATTTGTAACTCGATCTTTCTCCTTTTCTAATTAAACTCAAATGACCTTTGATTATATTCGGTTACAGTAATCATATGTGTATTTGAGCAACAAAAAAATAGAGAAGAAAACGAAGGAAGACACGACGAAACAAGATATTTTTACGCAATCACGACTAAATATTACTGTAGGTTGGTAAACAACAAAATCGAAAAGATAAATTTATGAAGAATTATCTCTTTTTTTCTTTTCGGTGGATGAAGAATTTTTGGATCTGTTTGGAAAATGAGGATTTTTTTAGGGGACGAATAATAATTGTATAAATCTGTGGGGTTCCGAAAAAAACTATCAAGTTGTTAAAATTTTATAATTTTTTCTGATGAACTTTCCGATGTCTTTCAAATACTCCATTTCCGAACCAAATCTACAGTAGTTGATTGATGATGAGCACATATATTAGATTAGACAAACTTGGGAGCAGCTTCGGCTTTTTTTGAAGATACCAAATAAAGATGCGCCAAATAAACACATCTTCTTTTCGGTAAATATGTATGCAGATTAGACATTGATACAATGTTTCATTATTATTATTATTATGCCTAAAAATAACCCGTAATTAGAAAAAAAATTGGTGAAAAACATTTTGACAAAAATGATGATCACAAAATTTCCCGTTTTGATTGTTCGAAGCATCCAGAATCTTCGATTTGTGAAGTTGTTCTAAAAGTTTTCAAATTTGAGAAAGGCCCTGTTGAAAAATAGAACTTACGTAGACTGAGAAGGCGAATCACCGGAAAAGTCCTGAGGTATTAGTCCGCAAATTTTTCGAGCTTGTGAAAGTTCAAGACTTGTATCAAGTTTCACTTTTTTTGTGCTGAAAAAATTGATACATTTTCAGAAATTTCATTCTGAATGTGAGCAGGATAATATGTATTTAGGGTATCACAACATTCTTACCTTTCGAATCGAAAAGCATATTTCTACTTCTAATAATTTTTGTTGTTTACAATTAAAAAAAAACTAATAGGTACTCACTCAATATCTGAAAGTGATGCCAATCTTCGAGGTGTCATCAGAATTTCTCTATCTGCTGGATCTTTTTCATCGACAGCATCTAGAGGAGATGTTTGTTGTGAAGGTTTTCTTGGAACTACTGGCGGAAGTCCAACTGCTTTGTTGAAATTTGGGTTGATTTTTTCACGAGGAAGTTTCATTACATCGTCATCATCCATCTAGAAAAATATTATGTTGAGGAAAACCAATTTGATTTTTATGATACGAAAATCGAAGAACTAGAAAGCCTACCCTGAAAATTGATTGTGATGAGATTTTATGAAGTGAAGGTGGAGAAACAGCATCGGTTGAATAATCAAATTTCAAATCGCAAAATGCGGCAGACATCAAAGAATCATCATCGGGTAAAAGTAATGAATTGGTAAATATTGTTGAAAATGAAGAATTTGAATCTACAATTATTATTTTTTCCAAAACATTTCAAAGATAAATATTACCCATTCTATAATTCATTCTTCTTCGACTCGTTTTTCTTTCCTCAACAAAACCACAAACATCAGTCTGACATGAGATTGTTGCAACTTTTTTTGGTTCCGCAGCGACCTCATCAATCAATTTGTTTAATTTGTCGGATTGCACAAATTTCGAGAAGATGGCTGACTTGAAATTGTCGTTTTTTGGTCGAATTTTTTTCCAGTGTTCGGATTGTGTTGAATAATGGACGATTGTGGCGAAGGCGACCGGATATTTTACCTCCAGATCTTTCAGATGCTGAAATGAAATTCAGTGGTTAATTGGGAAGGTATATTTCAAATACTAGACTTTTTTAAATCTCATTTATCAAATTTTCTTTATTTCAAACTTACGAGCATAACTGATACGACTTTGCCTTCTTGAATTCATTGTTGAATGCACAATTGTATCTACAGTAGCCACATTCAACACACTTAATCTATCCTTAGCTTCTTCATCCAATTCTTTATCTTTTTCTTCATCACTTTCCTCTTCATCTTCATCATAATTTCCTAATTTTGATGCAATTAAACTATTCGCAATTCTTCCAGCCATCCATTCTTTTGCCTCGGCTAAAAATCCCGAATCATTTGCCACTCTTTTCATTGGCAACGACAACAAATTTCCAGTCATTTTGAACTCAAGAGGAATCGCTTCTTCTTGTAACCCATCATCATTTGTCACGATTTCGGCCATTTTTTCAATTTCCTCAATGTATTCATCGAGCAAACGATTCAACATTTTTTCGATTGATACCTGACATTTAATGATGTATCACTTGTTATTTATTAGTTTGCAAAAATATGGGATAGAGATTAGATTAGAGTTCATGTTTTTTTGTTTAGCTTACCTGGATTAAATTGAAACACATTGATAGAAGTGCGAGACCGACTAGAATTAAACCAAAATTCACAATCATCATATCGGGATTTTTGAGAACAATATCACCTAATCCAACAGTACTAATTGATACAAAATAAAAATAAACAGAAGTCGCATAACCCCATTCTCTTTCCCAAATACAAAACATTGCAGCAGAAAATAGAATCCAACATATCAAAATGATCAAAGCAATCCAAATTGGGAATGAATTTTCGGCATTTTCTTTTTTCTTTTTCTCATCTTCTTGAATCACAATAATTGTCGGTGTTTCAACTTCATTATTATTCATTATAACATTGTTATTCTTCTCATTTTTCCCAGAAAATGCAATTTTATGAAGAGGTGTTGCTTGAGCTATTTTTCTTTTTGAACTTCTCAATCTTTTATATAATTTTCTCACAGATCTTGATAATAATCTTCCCATATCTTTCAAAATTATCAAAAATATCGGAATACCAAATAAAATATAAAATATTGTTGCGATTCGACCGCCAACTGTTTGAGCAGTCGGAACACCGTAACCTGAAAATATTTTGAATAATTTTCGAGACCCAAAAGCTACTTACCAATAGTTGTATAAAGTTGTCCAGCATAAGAAAGTGCACCAATCCAAGACCAAGGTGTTTCTTCAGTTCTTTCATCAATAATGTCAGTCAAATTCATATGATGGAGAAACCAAATAAGTGCAGTTTTTGCATGATTTTCTTGAAGTCGAACATTGTTTGAAGTTATTGGATCGTGGCATTTTATTTCAAGTATTCGTCCAATAAACTGTAATGTTTCTGATGTTAGGAAAAATAAAAAATGAATTATTTGAAACATTTCTGAAAATGATACAGTTCACGTTCTGGATTTTTCACGTTGTTTTTTTTAATTTCACAAAAGTTATCTTTTTCTAATTTTCAAAAAAAATGTTGCTTACTTGTTCCATTGCAAAATCAGTAGTATTCCTATAAGCCGCCCTTCTTTCCTCATCTGGTCCACTTTCAATTGCTCGAAATATAAATGCTCCAAGAACAGTATACCCAACTAAAGCAAGAAATGGCATAAATGTATCCAAATGTAATTTTTGATAAATCCATTTCAATCGCTGATAAATATGAAACATCTAAAATCTCTGGAAAATCAACCATCAACAACTAATAAATCAGGTGTGAATGAAGCGAAAAATAAAAAAAAAGAAATGAAATATGAGTGAGTGAGGGGAAAATGTTTAATTCGAGAGTTCGCGTTAGGTGTTAAAAGAAGACAGCTGGTCTGCCAATTTCTTAAGATTTGCAAAAAAGAAAACGGAGAGAAATAGGTTTTTGCTTGATGAAAAGTTTCAAAAAAAAAAACTAATTAATAATCCAAAAACCGAGTTGTGCAAATAAATATTCTAAAGATCCGAAGATTATTCATTCTCATTTTCATTTTCAAAATTGGATTCAAATTAGATTGGGTTGGAAAAAAAATAGTTTTTTTTTTTCTGTGGGGCACTTCACATTTTGCAAAATGAAACAACCTCTGACCTTTTTTTTTCACACACACACACTTTTGAATTTTAAAATATGAGAAGAATGTTTCTTACAAGCAAAAAAAAACTGAAATGTGAGACTGAAAAAAAGTGTTCGGATTTCAACATGAACGAGAAAATATACCAAACCAAAAGTCATGCAAAAAATAATAAAGTTTATTTTATTTTGCAGGATTTTGAAGCGGAAGAAAATCCAAACAATTTAGAATGTTCCAATGCAGTCTAGTTTTTTTTTTGAAAAAATACGGAGAAGTTTTTGAATTGAAAATAGGGTCTGTTTCAAAAAAAAATATGCAAAAAAAAGAAACAAAAATTGAAATACTTCTCAAAATTTTCCACGATTTTTCACAAACACCGGAAAAATCATAAATCACAAGACCTTTTGGATTAGTAATTTATGGTTCTCTTCTTCCTGACAAAAATAAATGCCACAAAGTGTGTAACGTTTCAAGCAAAAAATAAACAAAAACATAAATAATATTTACCTAATAACACAAAAAAGTTACAAATTCGATTTAGTATGTTTTGTTTTCTCGTTCGAACATTTTTCGAATTCAACACACAGAAAAAAGGTTCCAGGGTTTTTTGTTCCGCAAAGAAAAAGTAAAAAGTCTGAATTTTAAATTTTCTTGTTCGGGTGCTAGAACACCTTGTTTCTGAGTCATAAAAATTAGACATGTGTTCGTTTTTTTTTTTGAAAAAATATAGAAAATGACGAAAAACAAGTTTCAGACAAGCTGTCAGGTTGTCTTCATCTTTTTTTGTTTGATGTTTTTGTTTGACATGAGAGAGCTCAATTATTAGAACTTATGTGAACTTTTAAATAACTCACTTATTTTTTTATACTTTTTAGGTAGTTCATAAGGACATGAAAACAGCTATGTAATAAACAAATAAACAAGAATTGAATTTGGAGAACATTTGAATCCCATGGGAAGATTGTTCAATTTCAAAATTTTAATTAATGACTAGTTTTTGACCTGACCAAATGAAAACATTGCGGAAGAGCCCAATTATCAACATTTGAAAAAAATGCGATAAATGAAAATTGAAAAAAGTAACAACTGACTGGCCCGATACCAACTCCTCTGTTAATTTTTCGCATGTTACAACAATGTGCAACAAAAAAAAACGAAAAAATACATAAAAATGAAAAGATTTAGGAGAAACTATTAACGAGTGACTCGATTTATGGTTTTCGGGTTCAAGATGCAGAAAAAACGAGTCATGGGAAAATTTGAAAAACTTTTTTCTTTTTATGTCGGACCAGAGAAATCGAGCTGGTAATCCCGAAAAAGTGTTAAGTTTTTAAATTCAGCAAAAAAAAACTTCATAAAATCCGATTTCTGATCATCTTTTTTTGAACACCAGAAAAAAAGTTTTCAAAAAAGTTCTTCATCTCATCAAGATAAAAATAGAAAAGTTCTACTTTTTCTTCAACAATTTTTTCTAGAAAAAAGCAACAAAATCCAAATTGATCTAATTTGATAGAAGAACAAACTGCTGGAACACAATTAGTGAAAAAATCGAATTTCTCTTCTAGAAACAAAAAAAAACAGATGAAAATCAGAAGTCATATTTTTCAAATAACGCAAAAATAATCCAGCTATTTTTTTGTTTGGTTTTAAACCCACTTCGAGAAAAAAGACTGACTTGTCGTGGTCAAAATTGTTTTTGTTTATTTATTGTTTTTTTTGAGCTCTGAAAAAAACAAGAATCCTGAACAAAAATGTCTCACATCTGGCAGGTGATTTAATTTTATTTGTCTGTATTGGAATTTGAATTTAATTTGAATTTGGGAAGAAAAAGAAAAAATTATTTAGGGTGAAAGATTGAGAAATATACAAACAAGGCTGAAGTACTTTTTAAGAGCTTTATTTTCCAGGCCTTTTTTGATTTTGAAGCACCAAAAATGGTCACACCACAAAAGAAGAAGAAGGAGAACTTTGAGATGAGATGATCGAAGATCTACAGCATGATATTGAACATCAAAGATGAAACTGATCTAGACACTTGAAATCTAGAACTTTTCTTTTTCCATATGCAAAGTTGAAATTTAAGTCTGGGTTTTGCAAATCTACTATTTTTTGAAATATATATCCCTTCACTTCTCAAACTTGGGTTCTATTAATCGGACCTAACTTTTTCTGAAGTCAGGTTCAAACATTTTTTTTAGGCCGTGATCTCCAGATTGAATAAGAAAACATCGCATCGCTCAAGACACACTTGAAATCCAGAAGTCACCAATTAGTTTGAACAACTTCCTCAATTTCATAATCCAATTAACATCTCATTGAAATTCCTCAATTTGTCACTGACATATTTTAATATTTATCTGTGTTTTCATTTTCATCTCTGAAAGTTCATCTACCATTCTCGTGATTTCGAAAGAAAGAAAGAAACAACCGCGATAAGTCAACGTTGCCTAAAAAAGAGTATTGACGTAAAGAAAGTGCACAAAACTGTTTTGTTATCACAAACTTTATCATTTATTTCTCCTCACTATTATAAATAGTCACGACTGTTTCAATAGATTCTCACAATCTGTCATTAATTAAGTAGCTACTGATTTTTTCCTAATGCTAATTTTTTCAGAATCAAAAAATGAACACCAGAACTGTCATTGTTCTTGCAGTTTGTGCTCTTCTTTTCGTTTCTTCGATCGATTGTAAAAAAGTGAAGAAAAATGCCAAGTAAGCGATTTTTTCTTCTATTTTCTATCAATAATTTCTTCTATTCAGAGAAGTCAAAGCCAAGAAAGAAAAAGTAGTCAAAGTTGAAGAACCAGTTGTTGAAGCCGCGCCAGAAGTCCACGCTGAAGTTGTTCCAGAAGTTCATGCTGAAACTGTTGTAGAAGAAGTTCCAGTCGCCGCCGCAGCTCAAAAGCATAGACTTAGCCCACCAAAATCATTGAAAGTTACTTCAGCTTATGAACAATGCAAATTGGAATGCAGAAAGGCCAGAGATGCTGTTCAAGCCAAAGATGTGAGATTTTTTTGAATTATTTATTTTTTGTACTTTTTGTATTTATTCTGGAAAAAAACAAAAGTGTGGGAGGAAATCAACAACAATGCAGAATGCTATCTTTGAATTCAGTAATAAAATATAAAAGAATAGGCTGAATTCAGAAAAATCTTTTCTGAAACTAAAATTTTTAAGCAGGTTTTTTTTGACAAAGTCTGGTTGAAAAATTTCAAAAAATCAATTTGCCTTTGGTCCTCCAATAAACACTAAAAATAGGTACACACGGGAATTTTCCAAACCGTTTTTTTCCAGTACGTCGAACAACTTCGCCAAGAACTCACAGTTGCCGAAGCCGCCCTCGCCGCTGAAGTTGAAAATGCTCCAGTCGCTGAAGCTTCTGCCGTCGCCCCAGAAGCCACTCAACACTAAACTAAATATACTTTTTCTCTCATTTTCCATTTTTTTTTGTTTCAAAAAATCTTTCATTTTTCCGTTATCAATAATCAAATAAAATGTTTCAAAAAAATTCACGCAATTTTTTTGTTTTAATGTGTATTTTGTTGAGAACCACTGTTATCAGCAAGATGTGAGACTGTATTTCGTGACAGTTTTGTTTTGAATCGTTGCGTCAGCATCATATTTCGGAATTCGACATTCAGGAAAATCAAAACGAGTGGATCAATTGTGTGAACAAGGGTCCAAGCGAATGTTGTGCATAAAAATATTGCAACTGGACTTGTTTGCATTTGCGAGATTATGAAGAAAAATACAAGTTCTGTTGCGAAAACAGCACCTTGGATGAGAACTTGTTTCACGAATTTGATCTCCTTTTTTCGTTTTCGCATGTTACTCGAGTCAGACTGAAAATACGTTTTTAAATTTCAAATCTGGGTAAAGTTATCCCTTACGTTAATTGGAAGAGCTGTAACTCGAATCATAATAATTGTCAGAAGATCAACAACCATAATCAATGCAACAACACCAAAATCTTTACAGAAATCAATATAAAATCGAATCACATCGCAGTCCTGAAAATTATCTTTGAATTCATTTTCTGATTTTTAGTTTAACTCTTACCGCTGATGTATTTACTCCAAAATACCACCCAAAATCAACATATGGAAGAAGGCAATTATCTGAAAATATATCTTGTTTACTCACGATTCATAATTAATTTTAGGTTTCACTAATAACTCACTCGAAAGATGCATATAAATAGATGTAAAGCATGGAATTGCATAAGCTAGGAAAATAAGAAATGTAGTATTGTGGTCACTGAAATGAATATTAATTAATATTTTTAATTAGTTGACTACATTGTAGTTTTATTCTTGAAGAAAGAAAATGAAAAAAAGAGAAGAAAGCTCACTTGAAAATGTGATTGTATTGAATTGGTCGAGCAATTGCACAAAGACGGTTGCAAGCAATGAATAAATGGGAGAAAATACAAACATCATAACAAAATAGAAGAATCAAACCAACGTGAGAAGATGCCATTTTTAGAGGAATTATGTCACTGAAAAATGTATTACTTAAGGATTTGGAACCAAAATTCCAACAACTCACAGTACAACCATCGGACAATAATAGAAAACGAAAACTCCACAAAGAACAGCTTCTGCAAAAGACTGTGAAGCAGAAAGTCGACCGAAAGAATTTTGTAAAGATTTGAGAGTTGCGGCAAAAAGGAAAACTGAGAGATTGCTCAAAAGTCCGATGAGCGAAATCTGAAACAAACTCTTATTTTAATAATAAAAAACTCAAATTCAAAAACTTACGGTAAAAATGATGATGGTCACATAAGCTCGTTCGATTTGAGAAGATACCACAGTATGTGGAGTCACTGTCGAATTTGACGAATTCTCCGCCATTTTTAGTTTTCAATAATGAAATCTAATTGAAATCTCGACTTATAAGAGGCAAATCTTCAAGCTCCGCCCACTTCTCGTCACAATACAAAATGTTATTCTCCGAGTTATTTGAAATGAACTTCAGTTGAGTTCTGAAGGAAAAAAAGAAAATAAATGAGGACATTCTCATTATCATATTTATGGTAATTTAGAAAAAAAGATCATTGGTGGTCTCAAACATCTGAAACGAAAAAAATATATAATGAAAATCAGAAAAAAAATTAAAAAAAGATTGGTTTTTGAATTTTTGAACGAATAAGTTGTTTTTGAAAATATGTATTTCAACAAAATCAAACTGATTGTAGGAAATAGCTAATCTTTTTTTTGTTCATTTTTGCATGTCTACTTTTGGACCCAGGCTAAGAAATCAGAAAACAAAATGATGCGGACTATTTTGAAGATTTCGAAGCAGGAACCGGATTTATGAAAATGGTATGTCAATATAATCCTGGAATCTCATTTGAAAAATTCAAATCAAAGTTGTAGGTGGTCTCATCAACATCGTTCCTTCAAGTCAAAATGATCAGAAAACTTTGAAATTGTCAGTTTCAGATATAATTGCGGGGGGAAAGACAAAGATCGGAACATTCTATTTTATTTTTATACTAACATCATGTCTAAACCTAAATCTATAATAAGAAATATACTTGATAAGTATCAGAAGTTTAGGGATTAACCTAAACCAGGAATAAACAAAAACTACTGTAATCTCCCAACAATGAACCATTTTTAGTCAGCCATTATACTTCGCTTTGTACCTAACAAAAGCATTACTGAGATTAATTTGATTAGACATTCAGTGAAACAGAAATAAATAAGAGTAAGAGTCAAATGAACTTTTTTGTTAGCAAAAAACAAAAGAACTTAACTTCCTTCAATTTCACAAACAAATAAAAATTCGAGAAATTTATGCACATTTTTCTGACAATTTCCATGAATTTTAATTATAATTCTCCTCCATTTTTGGAGAATTATTTGTTTGAATAGAAAAAGAGCCGAAGAAAATAATAATTATAAACGAATGAATGAAGTTTCTGAGAATCTTTTGGATTTTTTGAAATATTTTTAAATCTGATTCATTTGATTTTTTATTCCTAGAATTACTTTGTGGTGAGAAAACATGTGATAGAATACAAAAAATGTTCCAGAAGCAATTTTTGAATTCATATTTGTATTAGGCGATTTGTAAGAAGAAGAGTACTGTAGTCAAGTGCACTACAGGAATTGCGTAAATAATTTTCAAAAATTCACGAGTCAAAATGAAATCACACTGTCAGTAGACATGTCTGGAAAATATTTGTACAGTGTACTTGTCCAAATAATATAAATAAAATCACGTCAAGAAATGGTTTTATGAAAATCTGAAACTTAAACATCTAATACAAAATCAGAAAACCCAATTTAAAATTATAGGTGTATTTGCCACATGTCTCCAAAATCAACCTTCTTATTATTTGTGCAATATTAGGATCAAACAACTTTTGGAAAAGAAAATAATCGCAGTTTTTTCCAAAATAAAATGTACCCCGACTTTTATTTTTCCGAGCTTTGATTCATTCAGTCAATCAAACTCCAATTTTTTTCGCAGACATCAAACTATTGTATCCCTTTGACCAATCCATAAAAAAGTGCATAATTGAAGCGAAGAAAGATGATAGTGATCAACGAACCTGACAAAAAATGAAAACGAAGAACACATGTGTCAAAAGGCTCTCAAGTTCATACACCGCCAGAAAGCTCCTCATTTTTTTTGTCTGCTACTGATTTCTATTTTTTCTTGAGGTTGTTTTTTGTTGCAAAAATACTCTTTCTATTTACTTGTTAGATCACAATGATTGATGTTGTTATGAGATTTTTCCAGTGCTCATTGATTTTTCATTTTTTTTTGCAGATCCTATAGAAAATTCTGTTTTGAGGAATCTAATCAAGAAGGAATGTGGTTCAATGTTTTGAGAAAAATTTAAATTCTGATTTTGTTGAAAAATCTGATTTTTCCGGTTAACCATCTCAAACTCCTTTTTCCTGGTCCCTCATATCATCACACAGAAATCGAAAGTTACAAAATATCATATTTCGGAACTCTTCTCTTTTCTGTCAAACCTACAGAATCATTTGATGAGGAAGTGTTCGTTTTCGTTTCCTTTCCTATAGTCTTTCAGCCTTTGTACTTTACATCAGTCATTTTTTGAGAACTCTGTGCTATTCATCATATTTTCCAATATTGATAAATCAATTCTTCTCACACCTGGATTCTTTGCTCCCCAACGTATTTCGAATAGAATATTTTTTTATTTCTTTTTATTTATTGAGGTCCCATCGAAAATTTCAGTTTTACACTTTTCTCTCTCTTAAACAAATGTTTGATTAATTAGCACTTTGGAATTTGTTCAAAGACTAATTTTTTCATAGAACAATTTTTCTATGAATTTTATTGGTTTCTTTAAATTTTAAATTTTTGGGGGACTTATGATAAATCACTTGACATTTTGAAAAATGTACGATAGAATTCGAGCTCTTTGCTTTTCTTTTCAAAAAAAAAAAGAGAGCGTCGAAACAAATATCACATTACCTGACAATTGTTAGAAAACTTTGTTTTATTGCAAAAATTAGAGAAATTGGGTTGTCAGTTGGCTTTGGATTGTTTATTGGCATCCAAAAATAATGGACATTTTTTGAGTTTCAGATCTTCTTTCAGAAGTGACTTTTCTCTTTGAAGTTGACGGCTCAGTTGATTTTGAAAATTGAGAAGAGATAGGAAAATGTACACTTCTCCACGTAGTTTTTATGTTTTTTGTGACCAATAATTTGTTCTCACCTAGAGAGATGGAAATGTATTTTCAGCACACAAATGCTATAGGCTACAAATAGATACACCTCATTCTCTTTTTATAATTTGGAAATTGAAAAAAGTGCATTCATTTAGATCAAAAATCGGATTTCAGCTAATAGGGGACCATTTTTATACACTTTGAAAATAAGTATGAAAATATAGTAGAAATTATTGTTGATTCCAAATTTCCACCCACAAAATATAATTAAAAATTGTGGCGTTAATGAAAAAACAATTTGGATCTAAAAAAAAGATCCCAAAGCTAAAAGCCAATTTTTTCCGTTTTTTTATCCAAACATTCTAAAAGTTTTGGTTTCCTTTCATCGTTCTAATTGTATTTCTCTCATCCCCCGAGACCAATTTTAGATTAAAGATTCACATAAGATTTCTCAAATTTTTTTTTGGTTAAAAATTGATCTGCACAGCTGACTTTTTGCCTTTTCAGACCTCCATGAACTTTGAAAAGAAAAATGTATGAATAGGAAATATCTTCAAGTCTGGAAAAAAACCTCATTTCAGCTCTGTTTCTTTCTTTTTTCACAGAAAAACAAAAAAGGATCTCATAAGGAAGCTATTAGCCAAAAAGTTCCAAAAAAAACTAATTTTTTCCCCGTTTTTTCCAAAAAGTGTCAGAAAACTTGTCAAAAACAAGATTAATGTTCAATCTTATTCTCCTCAAACTCGAGTTCTCTCAAATGACAGAATAAACCACGCCTCCATATTTCAGACCACGCCTTCTTCATTTTTTCCCGTGTCAAAGGTTTCGGGAAAAACCACTAAAAGTAAAAATGTTGGCAACGTTACTGGTATTATTTTTATTTTTTATTTCAAATTCTGCTGCTGAAATTGATAATTCTACTATGACAAATATCGATTTATTGCCATCGAAGAATATCAAAGTTGGTCGATTAATACCAGCACATTATTATTTAGAAGAAGATATTATGTCGGGTTATAAAAAAGCTCTTATTCCAAAAGTGAGAAGAGAAGATCCAATAAATGTTTCTTTTTCAATTCAATTATATCAAATTATTCAAGTTGTGAGTTTTTTCCGGAGAATTTTTGATAGATTTGAGACAACGTAACCATATTTTTTATCTGAATTGGACCGCCTTGCATTTTTCGAGTAAAATTCTGAACTTGAAAAACTAGTTTAATTCTGATTTTTTCGCCAAAAAAACATATTTTTAAGCAACCAATTCTCACTGAAAATCCACCCTGTTTCAGCTTTTCAAACCAGAAAAATGTTTCAAAAAAAATCTAAACTACGTTTTCTTCCAGAATGAACCCCAACAATTTCTACTTCTGAATGCATGGGTTGTGGAGGTTTGTTTTTCCCATAAAAAATATATAGATCATAAATTCATGACGTCATTCAGAGTTGGACCGATCAAATGCTTGGCTGGAATGAATCAATTCACAATGATACAGAGATTTTAGTTCGACATGATGATGTTTGGCTGCCAGATACAACTCTTTATAACTCGTCAGTATTTTTCAACAACTGTCAAGTTCTAACAAAATTTTTCAGACTTGAAATGGATGACTCTGCGGCTAGAAAATTGACGCATGTCAAACTGACAAATCTTGGTTTAGATAAAGGTGCAAAGGTTGATATGTTATATCCTACAATTTATAAGATCAGTTGCTTGCTGAACTTGAAATTCTTCCCATTTGATTTGCAGGTTAGCATTTTATGACTACTTCTTTTTACAAAAAATAAGTGACGGAACCCATTAATTCTCTTTTCTTATATGAGATCTCATAAAGTCAGAATTACTTATACGACCTTTTTTTCTTCATTTTTTGATGGATTAAAGTGCGTGTGGTATGGAATAAAAGACAAAAGTATAATATGAAATTTTGATGAAATTCGAATTTTTTTTTGTAGAAATGTCGAATGACTTTTGGCAGTTGGAGTTATGATAACACATTAATTGATTATTATCCATTGAAGAATTTGAAAGATGCAATTGGATTATCCAATTTTTTAGAAAATGACGCTTGGTCGGTTGTTTCTACTCATGGTATGTTTTATTCGAAAATACATTTAATTACTTGATGAGAATAACAGCAAAAAAGGTCGAGTCTATTATTTTAATAGATATTGTGAGCAACATTTTTGTGAGCTTTGGGGCAAAATTGAATTTCGCTTCAAATTGAGTGGTTCAATGATTTGTTCTATGATCCGATAATTTTTGAAAATCCATTTTGCAAGAGCAGGTTCTATGAAGAAGAGAATTGCGTGACGATTTGGGGAACAATAAAATCCACTTTTTGTTGCGGAAAAACTGAAGATTTTGTAGAAAAAAACAAGTACCATAAGTTTTGCAAAAGCAAATGCATAAGAAACGATGATTGAAAAAACAAAATAAGACAAAGAACCAAACTATATTATGTTTGAAATATATAGAACGCTTCAGAAGTGTAAGGAAGGAAACACTTGGAAGTAGGAGAATTTTAAAATGTTTTGAGAAGGTCGAAGAAGGCTCTACAAAGTTGTACAATTATAATTCAGATTGACTATGTTTTTGAACTGTTCTAGTGATATTTAAAACAGCCGAAATTCTAGTGAAAAACTTTTCAAAATTTCTATTAGTAGTTAAACCATTCTGTTTTGTTTTTCAAAAAAATTCCTAATAACTCAATTTGCAGTTATTCGAGAAGAGAAAAAGTACGAATGTTGCCCAAATAATTATACAATGCTCAATTATCACATAATAATTCGTCGAAAACCACTGTATTATGTTCTCAATTTAATTGCACCAACTGCAGTCATCACTTTCATTTCGATTATTGGATTTTTCACGTCAGTCAATCCGTTTGACTTTTCTGTGTGCGTTAGCTAATGTGATGTGGTTTTTATTAAAACTTCTCAAAAAAAAATATTATTTAACACAATTTTCAGCACAAATTCCACAGGGATTATTCATTTTCTTTAACACACCTTTTGTTATTCTTATTATGTTACTAGAAACGCTCATTATTAGTTAATAGATTGTGTTAATGCTTGAAATGGCAACCCACCCATTAAATTTCAATTTTCGTTTTCAGATCAAGTTCGGTTCATGATTTACGTCAAGAAAAAATCACCCTTGGAATCACAACCCTTCTTTCAATGTCAATTATGATATTCATGGTTTCCGATAAAATGCCATCAACTTCAACTTGTGTTCCTTTAATCGGAATATTCTATACACTTATGATAACTATTATATCCTTAGGAACTCTTGCTGCATCAGCTGTTATTTTCATTCAAAAACTAGGTGGTGTTGGAATACCTCCATCTCCATCAACAATGAAATGGACACATCGATTAGCACCATTTGTATGGATTGAAATGCCTTTGGTTATGAAACAGGCATATGCAAAAAAAGCAAAAGAAGAGAAAATAAGAAAAAGACAATTGAGAAAAGAAAGTATGTGGTCAAGAGTTTATAAAATTGCAAGGGATTCTTCGAGAACTAAATTATCAACTGCTACAACACCAAATTTCAAAATATCTCTTCCACATGAATATGAACCAAAGAAAGAATCATCAATTACAACAATGACTACAGCTATGGGTATGTCTAGAAATCTTAGAAGAAAACTTGAAAATATGACTATTATTTTCAGATGAATCATTAACAATCGAAAGTTTTACTGCTCCAATTGATGATATTGAAATGCTCAACAGAAAAACAATAAATCATTCAGAAAGTAGTCAAAGTCTAACTTTGAAACCAGTCGAAGTACAAGTATCACCTCATACAACTCGAAATATTGTTGAACTTGAATGGGATTGGGTTGCTGCTGTTGCTGAGAGATGTTTCCTTGTTCTTTTCATTATTCTTTTCCTATTTTCATCAATCGGTGTCAATTTAATAGGTTATTTTTATTGGTTATTAGAACAAAAAGATATCGAACATTTTGACTATGATCTTAATATTTAGAATTTCCGGCTACTTTTTTTTTCTAAAAACATTGTGTTCCAATTACGTTGTATTCAATGGTTGTCTGTATTTATAAACGTTTTTGAGCTTTATAATTTCCAGATGTCAATTTATTGTGCAAAAAATCAGGAAACGTGTTTTGATCTAAAAAAAATGAAAGAAAAAGAGAACTACGATCGAAAAATTAGCGGAACAACGGAAGAAAAAAAAAAGAATCGGCTTAAAAACTTTCTAATTAGATCTGATTGACACCTGAAAAAATTTAATGAGAATGAGGAACACGACAAATTTTGTTCCTTGAAATGAAGAAAAAAACGTCTATATCTTGATGGAAAAATATTGGATAACCTAAGTTTTTAATTATTGAGATTTTAGTTAACTTTTCTATGGTTATTCCAAAGAGAAAGATTTCCTACTTATGAACATACGCTAACTAAAAAGCTCGCACAACATTGAAGCTTCTGATGAAGCTGAGAATTTATCACATTCGGAATTTAAATTTCAACTTTTTTTTCAAGTTTTAAAAACATACATCAGTTTCTCCCGGTCAGGGCCTCAAAATTAGCAACCCCCGGAATGTGAAAATACAAAAATAAGCCAGACCCCCTCAAAAAAAAAAGAAAAAACTTGGTTTTTGCGGTGTAAATTGTTATTTTTTCAAAAAGTTAGCCGGCCCCACCCTTTTTTTCCAAAGTTAGCCAGACCCCCTCCGGACGAAAATCCGGGGTTACTGATGTATGTTTAAAAACTCCTGTGAGTTTTGAAATCGTTGATAAATTCAAGATTGAAATTGAAAACAATTCCCAGATTAAGATTCTTTGGAAAATTTCAGATTGAAAACACAGTAACATATTTCCTCTCTCCCAGAACTTTTTGAACGTGACATCTAATCTCTCAAATATTAAATCGCAAAAAATCCATGCTGGCGAAGCATTGTTTTCCCCCGAATTATTTCTAATAAAAAATAAAGATCAGATAACAACACTTATAGGCGGATTCAGCAGACATCTTTGTGAAGGTACAAAAAGTTGAAGAAACAATATTTTGGCCTCATTTTTTGGGCTGCTTCCAAACAGAAATGATGATTCGAAAATGGTATCAATTTTTTCGAAGAAAACCCCTCTTTATTATTCCTTTGTGTATTTTTGCTATATACATCCCAGTAAGCACTGTTTATACGGTAATTGCTTTTCAACGTGTTGAACTGTATGTTTTAAATTGAATTTTATTTTTCTTAATTTTAAGTTACTTACAGCCAACCAGTTGAAAGGGATGATTTCAAAGCATTTATCACATCTTCATATTTTTATCCAAAATCCAAAAGCTTGGGAGATAATTCATTAGCCTTAGTTATGCTTATAAACCAACACTCGAAAAATCCTCGTTTCAATTCACTCATTCAACCCGAAATATTAATCGACGCTGATAATGGTACAAATAGTATGATGATTAAAACAAATTATACAAGAGTTACTCCTCATGCTGTTTGTAATATGATAACTGTTTTCGCAACTGTTCAACTTTTACCAAACACAAATTTAATATATCTTCATGGAAATAATGGTTCGGTTGCGATTCCATTTGAAATTCCTCCAAGTGTTCAACGTGATGTTGTTGTTTGTATTTCTCCACTTTTTATTAGTGAACAATGGCAAAACTTTTTATTCGCAGTTCATATTTATAAAAAATTCGGTGCATTTGTTAATTTATATTTGATAAGTGCAGTCGATTCATTTTATTATTTGATGAAAGAATACGAAGATCAAGTTAGTTTGTCAGAAAAAACTAGAAAACATATATAATTTGCAGGATTATCTAACAGTTCAACCATGGATTAGTGCGAAATTTCACAAAGTTAATCCAGATGTTGCAGATCCTTACAATGATGTTGAATTCAGAAATCAAGCTGGATCTCAAACGGATTGTCTATTGAAGTACAAAGTGAGTAGATTCATAACTTTTAGAAAAAAATTGATCAAAATAATTATAGGAATCAGCAAAATATGTGACATTTTTGGATCTCGATGATGTTTTGATACCTCGATTAGCTCCGACATATTTAGAAGAGTTCCGAATAATTTCTAGACTGAATCCAGGAAAATCAATGCTTCATTATCACAAAGAAAATCATGCAGTAACAACAGTCAGCAATTCGAATATGTTTTCATTTTCAAAAATGTTCCGATCACTGAAACATTATCCAGTACAAGAAACTGGAAAAATTGTATTGGATCCTAGATATTTGAATTTCACATGGATTCATTGGCCACCAAAAATGCCTGATGGTCTTACAAAGTGAGTTAAACTAACTAAGAACTTATTTTATTTCACAATTCGAAAAAAAATGAATTTACAGAATAATTGTGGATGATAATTCAATAACTCATTTGAAAAAGATTCGATGGATGGAAGATTATTCAAAAGAATCAAATCAAAGCAGCAAAGCTCATCCTATTCTTAACAACATTGTGATGGAAGAAATTGAAGAAGATTGGATGAGAATGAAAAATGCATCAAAAGTTGTTTCATATTTGCCAAAACATAAATTCTATTTCAATGTTATTCGACAATGTTACGACAAAAAGTATTATTCACTACATTATTCGGGTAGAACAAGTGAAATAAAATGTCCGGGACCACAATTATGTGATTATCCACAAAGAGATGAAATTGAATGTATGCATGTTGATGCAAATTATGCAAGTGTTCCAACTATTGATCCTATTACATTTTACTATGCAACAAATCACAAATTCAGTAAAGATATCGGATGTTTACCTCATTAAATTTGTAATAAATTTTTTAAGTAGTATTACTTTTGTTTAAAACAATTAATTTTTTTCCTCCCAAAAAATCAATGAAAACAACTAACCTGTCTGATTTCGTTCCAAAGCTGTCATCAAATCCATGTTTTTCGACGACTAGACGTCGAATTGCGGTGATTTTCGTTGGCATCTCTGAAAAATTACAACTCGTCAAAAAAAAAGAAAAAAAAATTCAAACATTATTTTCCCTCCAACCGCAAACGTGCGTCAAAGTGTTTGCACACTCTAGTTTTTTCTAATTTTTTTTTGAAAAAAAAAGTTGGGGAATTTTACTTTTTGACGCCAATTTCATGATTTCTACAAACTATTTTTCTTCTTTCACTATATTTTATCAAATTTTATAGACTTTGCAAGACTGGAAACCCGCTCAAAAAGAAGACCAACAGAGATTTCGCTGGAAATGGCAATATTTGAGGAATACGTGATTGGATCAAAAAGAAACAGGTTAGTTCAGTTTTCCGGGTGGTTTGAAAAAATTGACGAACATTTGAATTTTATGGATAAAATTCAGAACCCCTCAAAATTAGCGTTTTTCGCAATTTGTTGTCTCAAGGGTTTTCTTCTTCTATAATAAACTCACAGTTTTCACGCAAGATGTTTATATGAATAACCAGTCACCGTTTGGGAAGTCGGTTGGATTTAGAAATAAATAAATATGCGAAATGTTTTACTGCCACGTTAGGCAATTTTAGAGGTCACGTTGAAAATAATATTTCAATGTTTGAATTTTTTTTTAATTTTCAGTTTCAAAATTAATTTGAGAGAAAGTTTAAAAAATTAAAAACTTTAAAAAAATGAAATGAGTTAAACTATTGGGAAGCAAATAATTGAAATCAAAGAAAGTTTTTAAAAACAAAGAACATTTTTGAGAATAATTTATTCAAATATATTTGTTTCACAATTATAACTGACGATTTGATATGTTTTGCATTTTTTGAGACCATTTTGTTTCCATTTATTTTTGTTTTCATTTTTTGGCTACTGATTGTGTGACGGTACTATTGCCAACAGATAATTCCGTCCGAAAAATAATGCCTGGAATATTATTGATTTGTTGATAAATATGCCTTATGATCAAAGTAATACTTTTAATATATCTCCGAAAATCTTTAATCAAGAAAAGTGTGACAAATGGATCGATTCCGGGATAAATATGAGCCATAACAACACATATATTCGCATATGCTCCAAATTCAATGAAATCAACAAATGAGGCAACCATGAGAATTGTGTTTGGTAGAAACATGCAAATCAATGGAATCAAAGTCTGAAATTCTTGAAATATTCTCAAATTTCTCGAAAAATGATACAAACCTGAATGACAAGTGCATGGAACAGTTGTTTTTGCAATCTTTTTGTTCTTGTCGATGTTCCCTTAAAAGCACAAATTGTGCTATATGTTTTGATTCCATAATTCTGCACAATTCCCAATGAAATTTGCATAACAGTTACATGATGAATAACACCAATCATATTCAACATATTCAATTGTTTTTCAGTTCCATTATTAGGGTAAACGTACTATAAAAAGACAATCATCATTAAAATTAAAATATAACGGTAATTAAGGAAAGTACACTTACGTAATTATATGGAACGTAATCAACCGAATTAAATTCCAAACCATAAGATGTAGCAAGAACATAACGAAGTGAAGAATCAGTTCGAGAAGTATGAGGATAACAGAAAAATGCGCAAGCTGACCAAGTCAAAGATATCAAAATCGCACCAAAAACCCAATAAAGAAATTTCTTTCCTTGAAAATGACGAAGATTATCAGGTCTAAAAGCTCAGATTTTGATTATTTACAAATGTGAGCTTAGAAAGATTAACTTACTTGCAAGCTGCAAAATAACGGTAAAGAAAATGAAGAGCGAATAGAACAAAACTCATTGCAAAACATCCGCAGTATATTGCTAGAAAATAAATCGATTATTTATTTCATAATTTTTGCTGAAGCCGAAGACTTACATGAAATAGCTCGTGCTACAGTTGTACTGTAATCAAATCTTTTACGTTGAATCACAAATAATGTGTTGTCATAATGGTGGAGAAGCTGCAAAAATTAATTTCAGAGAATTCTTTTGAATCTGAAATTTACCGGTCTTAAGAATGTTTCAACTGCGGTGTAGAATAAACTGAAAATACTGAAAGTGATCATAAGATATTTGTATGATCCAATTCCTTCATTCGGTCTTTTCAACAAACATCCCAAAAGCATCGAATTTCCCAAAATTGACATTGCCAATCCGAAATATTCACAACCAGTTGTCAAATTCAACCAAAATACGTCGCTCATCTGAAATCTACTATAAAATTGGAGGAAAAAAACACGAAAAAGCAAAACAGAAAAAGATAGAGTTTCAACGAACATATGTTCTGGTTGGCTAAAAAATCTCACAAGACTTATATAGTCCCACTCAGCTTTTTTCATTATTTTTTGTTATTATTTTTTTACTCCGCCTATTTCCTTTTCCTTTTTTCTCGGTTCATTGTTTGAGTTATTTTTCATTTTTAGAATCTATTGAACCTTCGAGGATTAAGGTAAAGTTCAAAATAACACTTGGATTAACTTTGAACTTTCTTTGAATTGGAACGGTATTCTTCGTATTTGATTAAATTAAAGTTCCAATGAACAAAGAATGTTCTTCCACCTCCACAAAATACAAAGAAGTACACAGAACTTGCATGTGAAAAAAATATTTGGAAAATGAAAAAAAAAACACAGCAATTTCCAGCTACTTAGTTCTTTTTCGGAATGAGCGTACTCTTGTCTTTTACTGTAATTTGAGATGTTGAAAACAACTAATGGAATTTGACGAATTAGGCCCATGAAAAAAAGAATTTGATGAGAGATGGATTAATTGAGTTCATTTGTTATATTCCAGCTACATAACTCCACATTTTTAATAAAAAAAAACAAAAACATGGAAAATGATGAATTATTTAGATGTGTTCAATACAAGATTCATAACATAACAACGAAAAAAGAAACAGAATATGTATGTAATAAATAATAACAAGTTATCTAGACATTGATCCTTTTATTCTAGTCAAAAATTGTATCCGAATTCTAAATAAAAACAGATAAAATCAAAGATGACGGGAGAATTATAGTTAAATATTCCGGAAATCTGTAATTTTAGAAACAAGACTACCCAAAAAACAATATTTTCGTAGCTATTTTATCAATGAAAATATTTTTCTGTCAAATTTCAAATTGACGTGAGAAATATTTTGAGAATTTGACTTGTCATGCAAAATTGTTATGAAAAGTTCTCTTATGTCTCCATCCGGTCATTATGAATAAAATGTTTACGCTTTTCATTTTCAATTATAAAACTTGTGAGTGAGATTGTTGTTTTCACAGAGAAAATTATGATAACAATTGAAGAAATTATTTTTTTTTGAGTTATGAAATGGCTACTTAAAAACAATTAATTATTCCAAAAAAATTTGAAAAGATGAAAGACTTTGCGGAACTAAAAAATAATAAACAATGTAATTTTCTTGATGGTAGTCTCAGCTGGATGAAACAGAAAGAGAAGAAAGTGCACCAAGTTGTTTGGGTCGCCGATGAATATTATTATCTGAAAATTATTCTACCCTATTGTTTTTTTTTCCTATTTTTTTTTGTAAACACCAAACATGATGAAAAACAAAAACAGTTTACTTCTTATTCTGTCGATAAGAAAATTCAAGGTTAACCAGTTTTCCGAAATGGCAGTTCAGGAAGTGACCTTGGCTGATTTCGAGAGGACGTATTTAAGGAGTTGAATAGGTTAGCAGAAATCAGTTCCGATTTTGTCGCCGGTTCTAAACGTAAGTTTTTCTCGCAAAAATTGTGTTGCTATTTCACCTGTCATTTTTCAGATGGACGAGAAGATGGAGTTGGTTCGAAAAGAACAAGAAATCGAAAAATTGCGAAGTGTTGCTTTTGCCGCCGTCGCAATTACTGGTTTGGCTATTGCAACATCAATTGTTGTTTTGCCATTACTTTTCAATCATGCTCAAACCATTCAATCTAACTTGGATCACGAACTTCAATTCTGCACCTTGAGATCTCACGATCTTTGGGACGAGTTGCAAAAGGTTGAACACTCTACTGGAAAACAAAGCAGAATCAAGAGACAATATGTTACCGGACCACCACCACAACCTGCTTATGGAGGTTATGCACAAGCTAACTATGGTCAACAAAGATATGCTCCACCACAACCACAGCCAGTGTATCGTCCAGCTGTTTATCAACCAGTTCCACAACCTCAACCAGTTTACCGTCCACCAGTTCAAACTTTCGCTGCTCCCCCAACCTCATCAATCTGTGTCTTTGGACCACCTGGACCACCAGGTCTTCCAGGAGCTGATGGAAAGCCAGGACTTGATGGAAGACCAGGAGCTCCAGGAGCACCAGGAGGTGATGCTAGATCTGGGCCATCGCCTGCACCAGCTCAAAACGATTGTCAAACATGCGCACCTGCACCAGCCGGACGACCAGGGCCACCAGGACCACGTGGACAACCAGGAAACGCTGGAGCACCAGGAGGATCTAGCGGTGGATCGAATGTTGGGCCACCTGGACCACCAGGACCAGCCGGGCCACCAGGAGGAGATGGACTTCCAGGATCAGCTGGGCGACCAGGAGCTCCAGGACAAGTTATCCCAGGACCAGCTCAAGTTGGACCACCAGGACCACCAGGAGGTGTTGGTTTGCCAGGAGCTGACGGTCAACCAGGACGTGGAGGAGCCGGACTTCCAGGACCACCAGGACCAGCTGGAGATAACGGCGCACCAGGACAACCAGGAGCCCCAGGAGCTGCTGGACAACCAGGAAACGACGGAGGATCTGGAGGATCTGGAGCTTGCGATCATTGTCCACCACCAAGAACCGCGCCAGGATATTAATCTAATACTTTATAATGAAAATTTTACTGCAAAAATGTGTTGAAAGAGAAAGAAACAAATATTTTAAGCACATTCCGATGTGGGAACACAAGTTCCATTTGCATTTCTTGCGTAATTATCAACACAAGCACATCCTGAATTACAACTGTCATGCGTTGGAGCTTTTGTTGTGCTTCCAAGGAATGTTGCACAAGTCAGATCAGTATCTTTGCATTTGACCCATTCTTCGTTATCCACACAGTCAGTACCTATAACAGTATCAGTGTTACGATAAACACCTAATATTTGTACTCACTCTTATAACAGTGTCTGTTATGAACACACTCTCCATTTGTATCTTTCTTGTATTTATCTCGACAAACACATCCCGCAGTGCAAACATTTTCATCAATTTCACTATCACATTCTTGATTTCCAGTACAACTCATCCAACATTTCGGAAGACAATCCGTATATTTTTCAGTAGCCAAACACGTAATATTATTTGTTGTCAGCGACGAACATTTTTTGAAAGTCACACAATTTCCATTTATTCTCACAAATCCTTTTGCGCATTGACAAGATTTTGTGCAATTTTTGGTGTCACATTTTGGATAGAGATTTGAACATGTTGCATCACATCCTTCACAACGATAGTCCTCATTTTTACCGCAAATTTGATTATCGGGACAATCCAATTCTTTGTAGCATTTTCCATCGTTTGATCTTGCATAACCATCAGAACATCCACAACCAACACGACAATGAGTTGTGCATTGAGCGAACTGTAATAAAACCCGAGATCTCATTAAGCCACTTATGTACCATACTCACGCTTGGAATACCAGCACATTTTTCTTCGCTACAACTGTTATAACATTCTGTCAAAGTTTCGTTAACTCCACATGTTGTCGAATTCAACGTAGCTTCTACAACAATCGGACAATCATCTGATAAAACACAATGTCCAGTTGTATTTCGTTTATAGCCAGTTTCACAAGTACATCCAGCAACACACATTCTGTTGCAGATAAAATCCTGAAAAAACCAGGAAATCATTTGTTCCAATATACATTGTAGTGTGTGTTTTTGTTTATGACGCAGTTCCTTCTCATTTCACCAAAAATAAATTAATTTCTCGAGAAAAAAACTTACGGTGTTTATTATACACTTCGATTCTGAACAAGGGTTTGTGCATTGTGAGAATGTTTCATTTGTTGAGCATGTTGAGATTGTAGTCGATGTTGTGTTTACTTCAACATATTTCACACATGAAATACGAACCGGGCTGGAAACATGTTTTTGTGAAAAGATGTTCGCTTTGAGAAAATCTCGAATTACCATGTTTCATCTTCACATTCAACAGCGTCTTCTTGACAAACCTCGTCACTTTCACATTGAACAACATCACAACCTTGAGTTGGAACATCGGTTGAATTATAGTTGTCAGAAAGACAAGTTACAACCGGTGGACACGGTGCAACAAGGCAATTAACTGTGATTTGTTGACAAGTTTCTCCAACTGGACAAGTTATAGTTTCACATCCAGAGATTGTTGAGTTCAATTCAACTCGTTTAACACAACTCGCTTTAGTACTACAAGATCCAGAATCATCACAACTTTCAATTTCTTCACATTCTGTTTCTGAAGAACATCGAACCATTGCACAACTTGTTCCATTGATCACTGATGATTGTTGATCTTCTTCTTGTTCAACTATTAAAATATTATTTACTCAATGTTTTCTCAAAATATTATTATCATTATTCATCAACGGAAAATCCCATGGCATGCAGAAAAAAAAAATGGCAACTTAGAAGTAACACAAAATAATTAATATTTTAAATAGTTTTTAATCCATCGCAAACTTTTTGATCGACACATTTTCCATTTGGATGTCTATAGAATCCCGAACTGCAAGCACATCCTGCGTAACTACATTCTTGGGTACACATAAATCTTTCTTTTTGATTGCAAACTTCTTCGCTGCAGGCATTTTTGCATGATACCATACTCTCGTTTTCTGGACATTTTGGAAGGAAATCATCAGAGAATCTGTTTCTTTTCTGACGAGAAATGCTTGCTTTTTTAGGAACACATTCGGCGATTGGGTTGCTAAAATTTAAAATCACATCATTTTATTTTCTAACAAAGTAGCCTACCATGGTGTCATAATACATGTAACTTGTTTCAAAACACATTCTGTTAATGCCGTGCACTTTGTATGATGACACGCTGGAATAAATTGATTTCAATTTCATAACTCAAACTTTTTTGGGAGAAACATACGATTTGACTCGATACACATTGGTTGTGCAACACAATCTGATCCAGAACATCCAGCTGGTTCAACCATAGCACATCCACCTGATGTTCCACATCGAACATTTCTACATGTGATACTTGGAATATCCATAGCTGCTCGAACACATCTTGCTTTTCCCAAACGAGTTACACAATTATAACCATTCATGCAAAGAACTGCTGCGCAATTAGCTGCCGTTGGTTTAACTTAAAGATAGAACATGCTTTTTCCCGAAAAATTGAAATTAGAAAAAAAGTAACCTTGAACACAAATCGGCTTTCCATTTTGTGTTTCGCAAATCATTCCCGATCTACAATCAACCGTTTCGCATGGGTTACTTTGAGCTAAATTGTTTTTGTTAGAGTAATAATTAACATAAAAATGAAAAAAACCAAAGTATAATTCTTACCAACAACACCACAATCTTCTGATAAAACACATTCTCCTTGATTATTTCGAACATATCCTGATTTACAAGCACATCCTTGCATACACATTGTGATACAAGCAACGGCTTCAGTTGTTCCTGATGTTGGGCATTTAGCTTCAGTACATGGACTGTGACAGTCACTGTAAGTTTCATTGGCAGCACAATTGAATGAAGGGGAAGTGGTTGATCCAAGAACTTGTCCAAGATTTGGTGAAGTTGTTGCTGAAGAGTTTGAAGATGCTGATGTTTCAGTACATTGTTCATATTTGACACACGCTTTCTTAGAATTTCTGACATATCCTGTATCACATTGACAACCAATCACACATTGTAATGTGCAGAACGACTGAAAAAATTCATAATAAAAAACTTTAATTATTTTCGATGAATGAAACTCACAGGGTTTGGTGTGTCACACGATGGTTCGCAAGCACTTCCACATGTCTGATATGTCTCATTGTCTCCGCAATCGTCTGATCTTGTTAATGAAAGTTGTGCTTGGCAAAAAGCCAATAGTCCGATAAATATCAATAGACCGGTCTTTGGCCACATCTAAAGAATACAAAATTTTATTTTCGAATTAAAATGACAGTTGAACCGCACAAAAAAAATGAGAGATACGGATCAATAATTATATCCGATTTGAAAAACATAAAAAACATAGAGAGAACAAAAAATGACCGAAAAATAATTGAAGGGTTTACCAAAAAAAAAAAAATGATTTTTTCATCTTTATATAGGGCTTCTTTACACAAACATTTATTGAGAGAAGGGTGACAAATGTTATTTTTCTATTTGCCCTATCATTGTTCAATAGATCAAAGATGATGTCAATTTAAGCGACACAAAAGTTCGAAAAGAGATCGAAACAATTATTTTCATTTTTTGCAAATCGTCGAACACAAGACACAACCAGTCTATTATTTATCAAATTATGATTCATGAGTAAATAAATATTTTTGAGAGGGGATGACAAAAAAACAATTTGAGTTTCATGAGCGGTTTGAACTTCTATTTTCGTTATTTTTCTATCAAAAAGTTCAATAAAATAAATCTTTTTATTTAAAAAAAACCCTAAATTTTCAAAATCCTCTTAAACTTTGAATTTAAATGTTTAGGGTTAATAACACTCCCATAATTATTGAAATTCGCCGAATCTGCGATATTTATCCAAGTAATTGGCGGTTTGATAAATCGTGTATTAGTCATCAACAATCCTTCACAACCAGCTGAACTCTCTCGACATATTTCATTTTCATCTGTCAATTTTAAACCAAATGACTCTTTTCGACATTGTTCAAGGTTTCTAATCACCTGACGAGCTTCCACGGACCACGGAGAGAAATCGAATTCTGAAAAAAAAATAAACGAGGCATGTTTCCTCTATCTGATTTTCAGAACATTTGATGTTTGATTTATTTAAAAAAAAAATCAAACACCATGTGTTTATTTGTTTTGTAGTTTTGCTGTTATGAGAAACGATTTTTCTGAAAATATTATTTCCGATGGGAAAAAATTTGATCGTCGACCCTCGTAACTCACTTTCAAACCACGTTCCTTTTATCCGCTTCGCGTAGTTTTTCATCATAATCCGATTCAAAGACTGCAAAGTTTCGACATTTGTAGTTTCATTATAACTCGAAACTGTCACATTTTTTAAAAATCGTTCAAATCGACGGAGATGGAGGAAAAATGTGTTGGGATTACTGTATAATTCGACAGCAGTGTAGTAATAACCGTTGCGGATTTTCTCATTTCCATACACGTTATGTTGATCGAGATGTATAACCTACAACAAATATAGATTTCACAATTGAATAACATATGCCTATGATCAAAAAAATACAAACTCTTTCAGGGCGATGAATGAATTTTTTGGCATTAAAATAATCGAATCTGACGTTGTCAATATTAAGAATTTTCACTTCGTCGATATTAAAATTGAGATCTGAAGGAGTTTTGATCGAATCCCAATCCAATTTTTGTTCACTCAGCCACCAATCCATTGCAAATTGTCCTGCTTTTGGATGTCTTTTTGAAATTGTCTCCAAATCGTTCAAAATACTCATATTTTTCGAAAATGGAAAGTCATCCAAATCCGTATTCGACACGAATTTCACAATATTCCGTGCTCTTAACATACAATCATGCATAAAAGCAGTTGCACCATATCGAAAAACATGTGCGTTTGGATCTCTATCAGGAATTCCACGATCACGGGAAGGAACTGGTAGATCAGACCAATCGATTAATTCAAGATTATCTCCAAGAGTTTCCTTGTAGAATTGTAGTACTTTTCCTGATTTTTCGGTATAACTATTGATATAAAAATAGAATTTGGTAGCACCTTGAGCAATCCACGATTCAAAAAACTGTATAATAATTGTCCAATCGGTTAAATAAAAAACTGGTTGTAGACAAACTCCTAATCCATGTTCATACGTTCTTTTTGAACTCGATCTTTTATCATTCAAAGGAATCTTGAAATATTCTTGAGATTCAGAAGTTGAAATTTTCAAATATTTTCCATTATCCGTTGCAGGATCAATAAATAATCTACCAATTCTTGGAGAAATTGAGCAATGATGATAATCGATACAAGTTGTATAATTTGTGCAAAACCATTCAATTTCTTTCCAAGTATTATTTATATTTGCAATTATTGGAGTCCTGTAAAATTAACATAGTAATTCATTTTAGAAAAAAACTTACCAGTTATTATTTTTAGCCAAATAAATCAAACGAATTTCCGATTCTGAAACACGATAAGCTTCTCTAACATAAATTCCAGAAAAATCTGGTTTCAATAAAACAGTTGAAGTTAATAAATTTTCCGTTGATGGTTTGTCATCGTTTACTTGAAAATCAACTTCAGATTCTTCAAATTCGTTCCGAATTTTTGTAATCTGCCGAGTTAGACTATTATGATAAACTATGAGACCACCTGAAAAAGTTATATTTACACAAGTTGATATTGAAAATAAAAACTACCTAAATAGACAATTATGAATAATATAATAATAAAGTATTTGATTCGAAATCGATACATAACTGTTTTGAATATGTGTCGATTTTTAGATAAGATGAATAACGAAATAAAAAAAGCGAACAACTTGTTGAAATAAAATACTAATGCGTCGTGGAAAACTTCTTCTTATTATTTGTATTGTTTTTATTTTCATTTTTATCTTCAATGTTATTTTTATTTATCGAGCTCTTCGTGATCGAAAAATTATAAGTGAAGAAGATTATGAGAATGAAGAATCAAAAGAAAGAGATGATTTCAAGGCATTCATCACATCTTCATATTTTTATCCAAAATCCAAAAGTTTAGGAGATAACGCTTTAGCATTGGTATTAACTATTAATCAGAAAAAGTCGATTAATAATTGGTGGAACTTACAATGGTGGAATATACCAAAAAATCCTGAAATTGTTGTTTTATCTAGAAATGCAACATCAAGTAGTATTGTTAGAACACAATATTGGAAGTGAGATTGTTTTTTTTTAATTTTTATCATTTTCATTTAACTTTTAGAATTACACCACACGAAGTTTGTAACATGATTGCAATTTTTGCAACAGTTCAAATTATTCCAAATCCGACATCGATTTCTCTTGTTGGATACAATAGTTTAGTCGATATTCCATTTGAAATTCCTCCAAGTATTGAACGTGATGTTGTTGTTTGTATTTCTCCACTTTTTATCAGTGAACAATGGCAGAACTTTTTATTCGCAGTTCATATTTATAAAAAATTCGGAGCATTTATGAATTTATATTTGATTAGTGCAGTTGATTCATTTTATTATTTGATGAAAGAATATGAAAATGAGGTTATTTTTCATCAAAGAAAAATATTTTGAATAGTTTTTTTTTAGAACTATCTCACCATTCAACCTTGGGTCAGCGCGAAATTCGTTGGAGTTTCTCCAGATATTGCGGATCCTTATAATCAAATAGAGTTTAGAAATCAAGCTGGATCACAAACTGATTGTCTTCTGAAATACAAAGTGAGTGTTTCGATTTTTCACATTTTCACATGAACAACTCTAGGAAACCGCAAAATATGTTACCTTTTTGGATTTGGATGATGTTCTAATACCTAGACTTGCGCCAACTTATCTTGAAGAAATTATTAAAATAATAAACAATCGGAGAAATATTGCTTTCATTCATTATCACAAAGAAAATCATGAAATTTCAACGGCAAAACATGGCGAACAATTTTCATTTGAAAAAATGTTTAGCACTCTGAAATATGAAGGTGCAAGAGAAACTGGAAAAATTGTTGTTGATCCAAAAAACTTGAACTACACTTGGATACATTTTCCACCATTTATGCCAGTTCAAATGAGACAAATTGTTGTGAAAGAAAATGTTATTACTCATTTGAAAAATATTTTATGGTTAGAAGAAATTAATGGAAATGATGAATTACCAAAATATTATAACAATTCTGAAGAACATATTCTAGAATATGACACGATTTCTTCAATTGAAAATGATTTGCAAACAATGATGAAAAAACCAAATATTTCAAAATTACTTTCAAAACTGCCAACACATCATTATTATGCAAATTTAATTGGAAAATGTTATTTCGAGAAATATTATTCCCTACATTATTCTGGAAGAATAAAAGAAATCACTTGTCCTGGTCCTCAATTATGTGATGTGAGTTTCTTTAAAAAAATTGGGATAAATAAAAATAGAATATTTTTCAGTACGATCAACGAGAAGATATAAAATGTATCCACGTGGATGCTGATTATCCTGAAGTTCCAAAATTAAAACCTGTCTCATATTATTTCGCAAAAAATCGACGATTTTCCAAAAATATTGGTTGCTATCCTCATTAATAAAATTTGAAAGTTATTGTAATAAAAATAGAAAAACTATTTCATTTTTTTGGATAGTATTTCATGGAACGCTTATAAACAAAAACTATTTCTAAAATAAACAACTGAATTTTTATGGATCGTTACTATAAGCGTTTTCCATGACACATTATTCTTATCAAAATGATTTTTTGTGGTTTTTCGAACTCGAGTTGTACTTTTTATGTTTGATCTGCAAAAATGGGCTTTGATTGAAAAATGACGTCCCTTTTTGTAGTTTTATTTCCAAAGATTCAAACTGTTTTGTATGCATTAGAGTATTTCTCCAAATTAACTATAGTTATTGTCAATTGCACAATATTATTTCCATGAAAGAAAATTCACCACAGTAAACTTTGTCGGCTTCTTTGATCTTTTGCATGAAATGAAGACATATTAGGTTTTCTAGGTTATATCGATTCTCTTCCAAGGGTCAACATTTTGGATTGACAATATAAAAATAGTTAATTTAAGAAATTGAGCTTTCCAGTGAAAATTTTCGAATACTGGGACCAAACATTTTGTACAACGACTTCCTACAAATTTAACACCTCCCACTTCAATTTTCCACTCCTTCGCAGAAGAAAACTGAAAAAAAAAACATTTTTATGATTCACCTGGTTATCAGTGAGAGCACATATAAAAATTCGTATTGATAGATTTTTTATCATTTCACATTTTCCAGACGCAACGGAGAATGTTTCTAGGATTTCTTATTTTTTCTATTTTATTTTTCAATTTTTCACAAGCTGATGTTTTCACATGTACTGATGCAAATACTGGTAATCTTCCTTCGAATGTGAATAGTGTGACAACAGTTCCAAAAGGGACAAATTGCACATTTTCGGTGAGTAATTTTTTTTTTGATTATCTAAAAAAAATTGTTGATAATTTTGTAGATTAGCACTGCAACTGGTTATGCTGTTCGATTCACAATAACATCACAATCATCAAATGTGAATGACACTGTCATTTTCACGCATACAAATGGAGATAGATATCTTATGCCATCAACAAATTCAATTTCTCAAATTTCCACAACTGGAGTAACTACAATTCAAATTGTTGGTTTTTCTGGTGCAAGTACATTTTTTGCAAATTACACATATTTCCCAATCACTGGATATACACCAAAAACAACAATAAACACAGGAGAAGCTTTCCAACTCAGTTTAACAGTCAATTCATATTACACAATTTCTTCCACCAAAAATGAAACAATCATTTCATCTGTTGCGAAAGTAGCTACGGCTGCTATTGATAATGTTTTAGATCAAATATTTGTGTTCGATGGAGCAGATATTGTTAACTCCAAATTTTTGGGAAGATTGAGTCATGTTGCGGATGCTGCTGTATCTTCCACTTCTTCCGAAATTACTCTAGTCAACTTTTTCAACACTGTATCTACCAATTATTTCTTGGCAAATGATGCTTCAAGTGAGTCATAATACGAGTATTTCAAAAAAAAAACATAACTTTCAGCTGTTTCAAAATTCAACAAATACTCTGTACTTCGTATGAGTTCCGAAGGAGCATTATCCGGAAATTTGACAGATTATTCCACTGCTGGAAGTGCCTACACTTTCATATGCACCGATTGCGATACTTTCTATTTGGGTAGATTGGTTTTCAATAATTTTGCCACGATTGTAAGTTTTCCAAATTCAAAAAATAAATCCAGTTTTAAATAAAATACTTTTTCAGACTAATCTCGCATTCATCAGCTTTTCTGGAATGACACCAACTCATCGATTGCCAACACTTTTGAATTACACGTAAGAATTCAACCAGTCAGATTTCTTTAAATTTTATTTTTCAGTGCAATGCAGTTCACCGATGATAGTTTGCCTCAAATAATTCCTTCAAATGTATTCACAATGTATACTTATATGAGTGGAATTCATATTGGAATTTCAACACAGAACACTTGTTAGTTTAAAAAAAAACGTTGAATTTATTTATTTTTTAAATTTTCTTCAGGGAAGAATTTCTGGCAATCGCCGTATGTTGGAAGAAAAGGTTTTATGATGAATCCTTCACTTTGGAAGCCAACTGCATCACCATCCTTCTCTTACACTATTAGTTAGTTTTCCTATTGATAAAAAAAAGAAAGAAAGAAAAAAAAACATTCTTGAATAGATATTTTCAGATAATCAATCAAGTCTCTACACATTTTCTCTAACTCCTTCAAATCTTGCATTCACATCTGATTCCGATTCTCTCCAAGTTTCGCTTTTGAATAGTGCCGGAGTTACAACATTGCAAAAGAAATATTCACGAGGTGATGCAATTTCAACATTTAGTGGAATTGGAAATGGAATCAATGTTCAATTGTCAACTGGAAAAGATGCAAATGTTCAAATGAGTTTTGATATTAAAGAAGGAAAATCATCTTCCGCTTTGACTCTTTTCACAACTTTTATTGTATTGTTCTACAAGTTACTGTTATAAATTATGTTTTGTTGCATAATATTGTATTAATCATTCTTATTTACATGATGACTTTTGATACTTGTGTGATGAAAGCACACAACTAAAAATGATGATATTTATATCGTTCTTATCAGGAAAAAGTCATTCATTATTGAAATGTCAATACTAAACTTTATTGTGCTTTTAATTTCCCTGACTCAACATGTTCAAGCAGCATTCGTTTGTCCAACTCAAGCTATCACGCTTCAACAAGGATTAACAGGTTCAATTCCATCAAATTCTAATGGACTCCAATCAATATCCGCAAACTATAGTTGTGATTATCGATTTGATATTCCAACTGGCTATGTTGTTAAATTGAATTTTTTCACAAACTATAATTATGGCAGTGAAAATATTACATATATTGACAGTCGTGGGAACAATTATCGGTAACTTTTAATTAAACAAGTTTTACATTTTACGACTGATCCATTTTTTCAGACTTGGCACACCTATGAGTAACTTCCCATATGTCGCAACTCAACCAAATGCTCATGTTGTTATAAAAACAGTGACTAACACAAGCAAAGTTTTCGTGCAATATCAATATATTGACAGTGAGTATGAAAGCTATGTATATAAAATAATCAAAACAAAATTTCCAATTTAGTAACAAAGTTCCAACAAACAAAACTTCAATCTGGAAATATTCTGAATTTGATGTTTATTCCAAACACATTCTACACATTCAATTCGGCTCTCAACGATTCAATTGTTCTTCAGTTCTCCAAACCGTATTATACAACTTCAAAGTCAAGAGTTATTAGAAGTTTAGCATGGAATTATTATATTTATGATGGACCAAATATTCTCACATCAAAGTTTATCGGAAGGTAAATTTCAGAATATTTAGAGATTATTTTATTATGAAAATGTATTTTTTCAGTCTTACTGATTATCTTGAACAACCTTTCACTTCTAATGGAACTTCTATTAGTCTTGTAAATTTCTACAATTCATCATATTCTGATTATATAATTGCAAATGACAAGAAAATGGTGGGATACATGACAAATTATACATTTTCAATTATCGCCAATGATAAAACTACTTATTCTTCACTTTATGATTTGACATATACTGGAGACAGCGCAAATACAGTTTATTGTGTTGATTGTGAAAGTATTTATCTCGATCAAGTTAATCTGAGCAACGATCAAGTAATTGTGAATGTTGCACCATTGACACCAACACAAAGAATAAGTGGATTGTTAGGATATGCGACAAATCTATTTGGTAATCAGACACAAGTTCCACAAGTCATTCCATCAAACTTGTTCACAATTTTTGCATTAAATCAAAACAAGGGAACTGTCTCAACACGTGTCAATGTTGATTCAACGAAATTTTTAACTCCAGCTGATGGGAGACAAGGATTCTTATTCTCACCAAATTATTGGAAAACTATGATACAATCCAAATATTCTTATTATTTCAGTGAGTTTGGTTTATACATTTTGAAAACTAACATTTATTTTTCAGAATCAAACGATTATTACAAATATAATCTCAATTTTTTGACCCACAACTTGGTTGCTGATTCAAAACTAGAAATCACAATTGGCGGAAAAGATTTTGTATCAAAAGTGTTCACTTCGGCATCTACTTCGACAGATTGGAATACTGCTATAAGTGGAGTTGGGAAATATTTGAATGTTACCTATAATGGGGGTTATACATCAAATCTAACAGTTCAATATACAATGCAGTATCAAGGAAATTCAGCTAATAATCTGGGAATATTCGGAGTTCTGTTCACCGTTTTGCTACTCGTTTCATTTTAAATCTCAAAAATGATTTCTTGATAATTGATTTTTTAACTTATTCAATAAAAATTCAGAAAAAAAATTAATACAGACCGATTTTCCGATTTTCTATACCTTTTTCGAAATAAATGAAAAAGATCAAAATTAAGTCTTGATGGAGAGAAATTTCATGGAAAACATAGGCATGAATAATAGAATTGACATCATTTTTTTCTAGGTTTTTTATCACGGACGTTATCGTTTCAAAATATTTTTATCGGGTTTTTTCGTTTCCAAAAGTGTGATAATGTGCATTTTAATTCTCTTAAAAATGATGCGATTCAAGATTTCTTATCAATTATCGAAAAATGTTGTCGATTCTATTCCTGCTCCCTTTTCTAATCAATTCCCAGTTGATCTGTCCAAGTCAACATATTACTTCTGGAAAGGGATCTATTCCATCAGACGCATCTAAATTCACAGTTCTACCTGCTAACTTCAATTGTGACTATCAATTCGATGTTCCTTCTGGATTTGCACTTTCGTTGAGATTCTATGCCAGTTATGATTCTGGAACGGCCAACATTACATATGTTGATAATCTTGGAAATTCGGCCAGGTAAAGTTTTCTTTTCAAATAAAACAATTGAACATCAATTTTTAGAATTGGTGCAAACACCAATAATTTACCACAATGGGCTGTTCAACCAAATGCTCATGTTATTGTCAAAACTACTTCAGCGACAAGTAAATTATTGATTTATTATGAATTCGTTGATAGTAAGTTTCAAGCTGTTCTTTTTAATAACGCAAATTTTCGATTGTAGTTTCGAAATATTATCGGATTCGATTCCCAACTGGCAAAGTTCTGAGTTTGGCAACTTTTCAAGATCAAACATACTATACTTTCTACTCACAAAACATGGATTCAGTAGTTCTAAATCTCGCCAAATCTTTCAACAACTACAGGGTTCCATCATCAAATTATTATATTTTTGATGGAGATAACATCGTGACTGCAAAAATGATCGGAAGGTTAGTTTTTGCATCAAAAAATAATAATGATAACAATCGCTGGAATGTTCAGATTGTCAGATTATCTCACAACTTCTATCAACTCAACTGGTTCTTCTATAAGTTTGGTTAATTTCTACGGAACAAGATATTCAGATTTCATAATTTCCAATGACAAAAAATCGATAGATTCGTTTGCAAAGTATTCATTTTCTGTACTTGCCAATAATCCAACATATCCTCAAACAGATTTAACATTTGTTCCTGGATATAGTGCTGCAACATTCTACTGTGTTGATTGTGAAAGTTTATATCTTGAAAGTTTGGGATTTTATCCAACAGGATCAGTTCAACTTGTTCCATTGGCACCGACAAACAAGATTGATCCAGTTCTAACATACAATTCGAATACTTTCAACAATTCAACACAACTTCCACAAGTTATACCTAACAAGTTATTTACTATTATTTATAACGGAAAATATATTGAGACTCATCTTGGAGTAAAATCAGATAATTGGTTGAAACCATCGAATGGAAGACAGGGATTCATGTTCTCACCGACAGTTTGGAAAGCTGGAACACAATCTGTATTCTCATACTTTTTCGGTGAGATTTCTCAAAGTGTGAATATATTGAATTGAATTTAATTTACAGATTCTGACATTAGCTACAAATTCTCGCTTGGTTTTTTGCAAAAAATTGTAGACTCCAATTCAAATTTGGAAATTTCAATCGGAACTTCGTCATCAACAAATATTTATACAAATTCAACTGCTCTTGATTATTTTTCAGCAGTCGGAACACATATGAATGTGACATTCAAAGGAGATTACAAATCATTTTTAACTCTTCAATTCAACACAACTTTACCAAATTAGAAAAATTATGAATAAATAAATATTCAATGCATTACATGAATTGATTAAACTAATTTCAAATTCGACAACAGCAAAAGACGTGGATCTATTTCCAGTATATTGAATTTTCATATAATTTCCTTGGCGTTGTTGAGAACTTTCAGAAATACTGTAAAGTTGTTGCAGCTTTGAAGAATAGCTTGAAAAAACTCACAACTCTTGGAAAACTTCGGGTCCAGATTGCAGGATCAAGGTTTCTCCGTTCACGGATTTCACACTTATGTTGAAATAATATGTTTGATCTGGATCTTCTGAAGAAGTGAATTATTCAGAAACGAAGAAATTATAAAAATTCTTACCGAAAGAATAATTGAATGATGGACGGGTTTGAGGATCCCATAATGATGGAGAATGAATAATTCCCTTTCGACCATCATAAGGTTGTAACCATTTAGAATCTGAAAATTGTTTGATTTTTTTTGAAAAGTAAACAATTTCATTTCGTACTTGTCATATTGAGAGTGTTAATTGTGAGACCAATTTTTGAATGATGATTTATAACTGTAAACATTCGAGTTGGTAGAAGTTGTGGAAAATAGTTGTCCGAATGATGAATTCCCGAATAATTCAAAATAGGTTTCATTTGATGACTTGGTGATAATGGTTGTACTTCAATAAATGCTTCTTCTTTTGGTGTTTTCCATTTGTCAAATTTCAAAACATTCCAATAAAATGTTGAACAATCGGAACAAATCCACGTGTAGGCACTGCTCAAATTACTCGAGTCATAAAATTCGCCAGATGTTTGTTCATTCTTTGACATGAGTACTGCTTTGTATTTTGCGAATTTTGATATAATTGAGTAATCATTTCCAATAACATAAGATGGTGATGGAACATCATAAAGATTTATAAAACTTATATTATTTTTAGTTGAGACTCCAGACTTTCGAGAAAATTTGTATAGGTTTCCAATCATTTTTGAATTTTTCAAATCTCCACCATCATAAACAAAAATTTTCTCAAGATGTGGATCAAAATCCTGAGTACTTTTAATAGCAATATTGATTTTTATACGCTCATGTGATTTGAAAGTATAATATAAGAATTTCATAGAATTCAAAGCGAAATAATCTCCAGTTTCTAAAACTTTTTGTCTATAATATTTGTGAATATTGACAAATTCATAAATAGCAAACATTTGACTTGAATTTGAAATTGTTCTAATAAGAAGTGAGGCTGTTGATGAAGCTGACCATTCATCAATATGTTGATTTGGAGTTGGTATTCTGAACAAAGACGTAGGTGTTTATGACAAAAATAGATAAGTGCATTATCAAAATCATGTGACATGTCTCGTCAATCTTCAGGGATTTTCGAAATTTTTTATAAAAAGAGGCACAACAAAAACAATCTCATAAGAAACAAAAATCAGATAATTATAATGCTGATTTTCATTTTTGTCCACGCTTTTGTTTGCTTCGTTGGAATGGTAGCAAACTCAATGTTACTATTTTTGGCGTTAACAAAATCACCAAGAATAATGCGTCCTTGTTCAGTTCTTTTAACTTGTAAGTGCATTACAAATTTACTCATTTTGATATTTGATATTTTATCAATGAGTTCGGTTAAATTTGACAGTTCTTTGGAGGCTGAGCTAGAATGTTTTGGATTGTGCTCTTTTTTGAATTCAAATGTCTGTTATATTTCAACTATATCTATGTTGATTCTGTTAAATCAAAATCTTATATGGTTGATTATCAGTTATATTTTTCGATATTATATTATTTATATCAAAGAACCGACTGTTAACATCATATTGTTTTTGTGTGCAATTCTCACGATTACTTCAGCTCTCCATATAATATTCTGGTTTTTCTATCCAGAATTTTCCGTTTTTGCAATAATTATGTTGTTAATAACAACAAGTTTCTGCATAATAATAACTTATTATTGGCTCAGAAAGAAAATCGTCAAATTCATTGAATTTCATGAACATCATCTAACTGAAGAAGTCAAATGCTTAAACAAAAAACTGATTAATATCATTGATTTTCAAGTGAAAATGCCGTTGTTAATTTTCAGCGGAGCAACATGTTTGGGATTATCAATGATCGATAATTTGGAAATTCTCAAATTTTTTGTGACATTATTTTTATTGTGTTATACAATAACCAGTTCATCTTGTTATATTTACTATATCCCACCTTATAAGAACTTCATCGTCAAAAAGATCAAAAAAATTACAACAACTGCGGATGATAATTAATTTGTTGTATGCTGATAAACTCACATAAATTCTTCTCCCAAATTGTTTGTAAATACAATTTGATCTCCAAGCAAAATCTCATAATGTGTACTGATTGAAAAATGTAAAGCAAAACCTGGCGGAATATAAAAATAATATGTGCAATTATAATTTGCCGGTATAACAGATAAACCAACTCTTCCACGTGGAATCACACCAATCGGACCATCTTCTAATGTGATCAATCGATTTGGACAAACTGGATAATTTTGTTGAATTTTTACAATTAAAAATGGAAAACTTACTAAAATACTTTGATAGCACTGTGTTAGCTAAAAATAGAAAATACAAGAGAAAAGCAAAAATCATGCGCCAGACAGTTATTTTTTATTTTTGTTTTGTTTTGTTTTTGTTGAGGGTGGAGAAAATGGGAGAGTTATACATTTTTAACGAAAAAGATCAAAAGCTAAAAATATTGTTATGACGTGGCAACATAGTTCAGGATGTTTTTGTTTCGAAAGAATTTCTGATGATCAGTTATCCATGTTGTTTATAAACACCAACAAAAAAACACATAGTTCAACTTGACATGACCTAAATATCGTACTGTCTGCGTCATCCTATCTCGCAAACTTTCCATTTCTTTTTTTCCGAACGGACACAGCCTTTGGATTTTTTCTTTTCGTCTTCTTGTGAAAATAATTTTTGCAAAAATGTCGATGACCGAAAAAGACCGGGTGGCCATTAATGAACTTCGAGAAGCTGTCAAAGAACATGTAAGTTAGATATGTTTCGGATTAATTTTTCACAAAGATAAAGTATTTCAGTTGACACCTTATTATGATACAGATTTCAATTTGTTGCGATGGTTAAAAGGACATAATTATAATTTGGAATTGATCAAACCAAAATTAATCAATCATTTGTTATTCAGAAAATCTGATTGGGATTTGGATAATTTGGCAGATAAACCAAGAGATCATCCAGTTCATAATCATTGGAAAACTGGGTTGACTGGAGAATCTGGAATTATTCCAAATACAATTGTAAATATTGAACAAACTGGATCAAATGATTATTGGGGAATGTTGAGTAGTTATCCAACAAATGAAATATTGAAGTGAGAAATTATCAGAGAAAAACTTTTTTACAACTGGAGTATTTTTATAGAGCTCGAGTTCATGATTTGGAAAGTATGCTCCGCGCAGTTATGGAACTCGAAAAGAAAACAAATGAACAATGTTCTGTTGTTTATATAATGGATTTGACTGGAATAAAAATGGACACTAAACTAACAACTTTGTTATCTGGAGGACTTGCTGCAATTTCAGCATTTATGGCTGAACATTATGTTGAACTTGTTCATAGTTTTGTTCTTGTAAATGTCCCTAGCTTCATCTCTGTAATCTGGTGAGTTTTTCATTCTGTTCAAGTTTCTTGAAAAACTAAATTGAAGGACAATCGCTAAGCCTCTTTTGCCGGAGAGAACTAGAAACAAGATCAATATTTTGAACAGTAGTTGGAAATCCGAAGTTCTAAAAATCGCTGAAGGAAGATGTTTGCCAACTTATTGGAACGAAGATGAATTAGACGGAGTGAGTAAAAAAATGTTTAAAAAAACACAGATGAAATAAGCTCGAAATTTCAGCCATTCACAGCTCCAATTGAGAAATGTGTGCCATTCCCTGTTGAAAATTATTACAAAGAAAGTGTGCCAAAAGATGCAAAACTGTTGAGTGTAGGACCAGGGAAAACAGGACATGTTGACATTGATGTGAAAGAGGTAAGATTATTTTGGGAATACCAGGCAGGTATAATCGTGAGAAAAATATTTTGTTTATAGGGACAAACATTGTCGTGGGAAATTCATGCAAACGGACATTTTGCTTTTGCGATTTATGATCAAACTGAAGTTGGAAATTCTGATGAATTAAGTGTTTACAAACGAGTCTATCCATTGTTTAGTGTAAGTTTTTTTCTAGGAGAAAAATTAAGATCTTATCTTCGGTCACAGTTTTCATTTTTTACAGAAAATACCCGGTCCAACTTTAGTACCTTGCGTTGATTCGATCAAATGTAAAAATTCTGGAACATATCGTTTCTGGTTTGGAAATCAACATGCTTGGATTCACACACTGAAAATCAACTATGTTTTCAAACTTGAGTAATTCAGATGATAAAAGTAAAAATTTTTCATTCGAAGCTACCCGTGTTCAAAAAATTACAATTCTCAAAAGAAAAAAAAAGTTTTAATAATTTACAAGGTTTTTTTGGCATTTTCATTCAACTGGTGTCACATCCTCAACTTTTTTAGTTATTCGAGGTTGTTGAGCTGCGTCAACGATTGTATGTGAAGCTGATGGGAGTTCGGGGAAATTAGAAATCTGACTATAACTAGGTGGTGGTGGATATGGTGGAGGAGCAGCCAATCCAGGTAAACCTTGAAATTGTCGAGGATCACGGAGTGACATTAAAGGAGCAGCATATGGTGGAACATAAACTGGATAAAGAGCAGATGCATCTGTCGACATTACTTCAGCATAATAACCTGAAAAATATTTGTGATATTATTTAACTATTTTGCGGTAGAAATAAAAAAAACAATATTTGCAAAACAAAACTCACTTGGTGGATTTGGCTGACTAACTGTTGTTGTATGATTTGATTGTGCTGGCGGATTATATGGAACATCAATTGCTACTGAATCTGATGATATTGTTCCCATCGCTCGAATTCGTCGATCTCGTCGAGTTTCATTTTTACGACTGAAATTATTAAATTATGATATTTTGATCCCTCTCTGTTCATAGAACATTTGAGTTCATACGTAATCTATTTCTAGAAAACTACCGTAGTTTCGTACTAATAATTTGCTGAACCTATAATTAGTTCAACTATAAACAAGAAGTTTAGTTGAGCAAACATTGATGTGAACTAACCTCATCATAAAAAAGGACCTCAATAATAGAACAGCTAGAAAGAAGAGGATAAATACGATAAGCGGTGCAATGACGAGCACATGAGACATCTCCATTTCAACATTACCACCAGAATCCGAAATTTCCCAAATTGTTGTCTATGAAAAACTGAAAATGAAATTTGAGACTAAAAGACTGAAAAGAGGACGGGAAGAAGATGAAAAATTTAATTAAATTTCAAAGTTGATTTTCTGTGCTTTCAAAAAAAACGAATGAAGACACATTTCTCAAAAGAGTTGACCTTTTAAGGAAAAAATACGTTCAGAAGAAAAATATGAACGTCATATTATCATAGAAAAATACAAAAACGAGAAAAATACAAATTTACATAATTATTCTTTTTCGAAAAACAAAAGAAGAAAAAAAAAACGTCAGAAGAATTTTTGTGTTATGGAATTGGCTTCCAGCAAAAAAAATTGGCAAAACCAGAAAAAAAATCTGCGTCATTTTTCTTATTATTTTGACATAAATTCAATTTTCCCGGAATTTTTTTCTCTTTTATTTTTTTCCAGACGTTTTGTGTTCCGCTTTCAGCTGTCAAAAGCATATAACAGAAATCTAAAAATGGGTTTGGACCATATTATCCTTCTGCAAAATCACAAGCTAGGGAATGTAGAATTTAATTTCCGAGTTCAACAAAAACTGGAAAAAGGATCAACATTGGAAGTAAACATTCAAAATTAAAATCAAAATTGGAATAGGCTTATGTGCATTTCGAGAAAAAGAACTTTTTGATTGCAGGTTTTGAGGTTTAATAAAAAACGGAAAGAATAAGAAAAAGTTGGGGTGCCGAAACACAATAATATAAGATAAGACAAATCAAATAATGGTTACCAAGGTTTCTGCGCAAAAAATGAGATTGTTAATTTTTGGGAAGTTGTTTTTGTTCTCTAAGATTGGCAAATATTAATCCTAGATAATTATGTATTGACTCATCAATTAATTGAATCGATTTTAAATTTTTTAAGGCTGCACACAAAATATTAATTTCAGAAAGTTAATTCGAACTAACACTTCAGTTCCCCTGATTTGATTTCGAAAAACATATCAGTGGGTGGGGAAAAAATGGAAAAATCATCAAAGACAAATTCAAACTATACACATTTCTTCCTAAAATATTAGCTTCAAACTATGAGTAAAAAACCTGAATAAATCAGTTGATTATATGTGTGGGAAGTAAGAAAAAAGGAAAATATTAGACTCGTGTGAACAAATAAATAGCCTAACTAGGTTGCAAAAATAGCGAAAAGAAATACTGGGAAAAAATGTTTGCAGGTGTTCAAAATTGTTTTATATCGGGGAGAATGTTTGACTCATTTTGTCATGTGATTCGATTCAGATCAAAGTTTTGGTTGTTCTAAAAATGTTAAGAATCTCAGGAATTTGTATTTATCATGAGAAACAAAAACTGGGAATATTTGTCTGAAATACATACTAATTCTAGCATTCGAAGTTTACACTGATGAAAAACAATAAGGGGTGAAAAAAATGATTTCTGAAATCTTTCAAAAAAAAAAAATGACGAGGCCTATTTTCAAAACCGCCTAGTTCTCAACATCTTTTTTGCCAAACCTAATTAATTGAGCATGAAAACAACTAGTACGAATTTTCAGAATCACCATTAAAATATCAGCGTGTTATTCAATACAACCTTACGAGTGCAACCAAACCTAATAAAATTTAAGCAAGTGTGAATGAACTTTAAAAATCAGGTTTTGTTTTTCTGTTGATATTTGAATCAGAAGTTATGTCAAGGTAAATCAACAACCGCGCTGGGGGCAGGTTAAGTTGGAAATGAGTCGAGTCATTTTGAAATCAAACTAGAAACTGAAAACAACGTTCGGCTCAAGTCGTGTTTGTTCGGGTTTGAACGGTACCGAAATCAAATTCAAATTCTAGAACTGGTTTGGAATCATAGGTGATATCTAGGTGACACCATCATCGTTAGACCAGACCTTCTAAAAATTGGATCTGACTGAATGTACCTGGCGATTCTTCGAATGTTTCCAGAAACTTGATCATTCAAATCACGCTTCACTTCCGTCAACAAAAGAATTACGAGCTGATAAAAATCAAGTAACTAAAGATTGTAAGAAAACCAAAAGTGGTGGAGAGCTGATCATATTGTTGTCAAGGAAACTGCTTTTCATTTTTCATTCTTCTTCTTCTTCTCGTTCTCATTCGCCTTATTTCACTTTGTTTTGTCTTTTTCTTTGTGAGCCGCCGAAAAAACCGCCACTGATATTATTATTATTATTCTTATTAACACACAAAAACAAGATATCTGAATGAATGAATAAAAATAACATGTTATCGCGATGTGCAGATATTACGGTCAGACTTTTCTTGAAAACAAAGAATACAATCGGAAAAGTGCACGGAAGAGAGGAAATAAAATGAAAATCAAAGATCTGATCACATTTGCGCAATAATAAAACTTTGTAATCATGCGGCGGAGAAAAAGAGTTTAGTAGAATGGATTCGTCAGAAAAATATGATGTTGATTGTTTGGTCGGCTAAATATGCAAAACATAACACAAGGAAACCGGAAACTTGGTAATTAGATAGAAGTAGAACTTTACAAATGAAAAGTGTTTTTGTTTCAATCAAAGGATACTCCCACGTTTCTGCAATAAAATCATGTTGGAAACTGATCTTGAAATGCGAACAAAAAATTACATAACAAAAACAAAATTCGAAAAACGATCAAAAAATGAAAAAAAAAACAAATAAAAATTGTTTGGGCTTCATTGTGACTATCGTCAATCAACTTTATTAATGAGATGATTTTTTTTCATTTCGGAACCATTTTTTCACCAAGATACTTGCCCATATCCACAAAAATCCCAATGTACCCCCTCCCACCTTTTGTTTCAAAAATCTAACAACCTCTAGAAGAAACAAATGGCTAACAAGATGTTTCAAAAAAGAAAAAAAATGTAATTTCTCCCAACGTCAACGTTTTTGAAAAATTCTAGAACTCCATTTCAAAAGCATCCTCGATTCAAAAGCAAATCAGTAAAAAATCTTTGAACTCTACAGAATTCCCTCCGACTAAAATCTAACTACTCAATCGAACCGCAAAAAAGAACTAACCTTTGAAATTTCGTCCGTTCCTCGAACATCTCATCGCTCAAATTTGATTTATTGCTTCATGTTTTCCAACAAAAATCTTCTCGAACATTTTCATCCACGACAAATCTGAAAAATAATTGTAATTTAATGAAACTTTTGGTTATTTTTTATTGATTCAAAACGCTATTTCAAAATGTGAGCGTCCATACGAGATAGAAGAGACATAAAGATAGTGAAATCGCGCGTGATCTACAGTGATTTAAAAAAAAACTTGCAGGACTAGGTTAGGAATTGTTTTAATTTTTAAAAGTAAAATTGTTCAAATGCGTGTGTACAACGACACTCCGCTTGCCCGCTGTTTAGCGCAACAGGAGAATACTTTCATTTTTTCTTTTTTTTGTTGGGTTTTCAGGTTTCCGGGGAAAATCAGTGAATTTCCGTCAAAAATTGAATTTTTAGATGTTCTACAAGGCTGGAATCATCGCTTCCAACAGAAAATGCGAGGATTATCGAAGAACGGTGGGTTTTTTCTAGAGAAACACTGTTTCGATTGAAATTTTTGAGTTTTCAGGGTCTAAAAAGATTTTTTTGGATTACTCAAAGATTTTGATTGGGATTATCGAATTTCCGATGATGTTTGTGTGATTTGAGAAAAAGAAGCGATTGGTGAGTTTTTTGGGGAGGGATTTCGGAAAAATTGATAAAAAATTGTGTAAAATTTGAAAAATATATGAAAATGAAAAACAAAATAGTACAATAACTCACCTAACCAATTTGAGAACCATTAATTTCGAGAAATGAAAAAAATTGAAAATAATTGTTGGAAAATTGACACGTCACGTTTTAAATTTGTTCGGTGTTTTTGTTGTTTTATTTCCGTTTCATTGTCAGATGGCAAAATTGAATGTTAGCAAAATTCAATTTTCATTTAACTCGAAAGGTGTTTTTTCTACAAGAAGCTTTTATCAAAAACAAGTTTATTAATAATTCGAAGTTCTATCAATTTTCGCTTTAGTTTCCTCGATTTTCTTAATAAATTCCTCTTCTCTCCACTCTTTTCTAATATAATCTCCATAAGTTCCAAGTTTTTTGAATTCATCAAAATCTGTTGGTTGTATAACTCTTGGATCAGTTCGATCAAACGCTTCAACTATATCATCATTATAGTTTTTCGACACAGTACTTTCAGAACAATACATTTCATCTGCATTAAATGTCCATTTCCTTCCAATATTCATCATTAATGTACCAGGAGTGTGATTGTTAACACTATTAAATGCTATCATTTTTCCACAATACGCTGAAATTCACAATTTGTAGTTTATTTTGATTTTTTTTCAAAAGCAAACCTGGAAATGTTCGATAATAAGATATTGCTGTATCTGATATTTGAAAATCAGATTCAAAATCAATGTATTTTCGATAATCATCAGGATTGAAACAATTGACGGTAAAACATAATAAAGAGATCACAGATACTTGAATATAATTCATTGCAAAATGAGAGAAACACGTTGAATCTAGTGTTTTTTTTTTAATTTTATTGTCTTTGAGGTCACGTAAAAATTATGTTAGATGATTTTGTTTCGAAATGTTTTTCAGTTGGTTATTCAACATTTTTTGTGAGATAATAAGTCCGGTCAAATTATTGGCCTGTAATACTATGTACATACAGTAATTAGAATTGTCACTGGAAACTCTGATTTTTGACCTAAAGCAACCTGAATAGAATTTGATGGTAACCCGAGATCTATAGTAACTATGAACAATTAGCGCTATATTCAATTTACAGCTATTACAATGTTTTGCTTCAATTTTTTAGCCAGGATTCCTGTTTTTATACGTATTTTATCTACAATGGGCGTAATTTTGGCCAAAAATTAGATCTACAGTAATCTTGACTTCACGCAAAAGCTTCTGAGGTTTTTGGCACAAAATTCAATCTACCTAACCCGCAGTCAATCAGAGCTGTCGTGATTTCTTAGATCATATTTAATATCTGGTTGTTCTCTAAATTTTGTGTCTCCCTAAAGAATTTTTGATGTAAAACATGCAGACTTATTTTTCTTGACTGTACTTTTTTGTATAGAATCATTGAAAAAAAGTTCCTGATAAATCTAAACCATATCAATAAAAATTTCAAAAAGATTTTAGTCACGCAACATTTTTTTTGATTGTTTTTGATTCAAATCAGATTTTTGACAAATACAACTTTCTTTAAAAAAAAAATTGCGTGACCTCAAAACTTCAAGTTTCTTTGATTTTACGAAAGCATAATTTCTAATGAAAATAATTACGCGATTTTTTTCAGTGTCAGAACGAGTTTTTGTTTGAAAAAAGCAATTTTACAATTGTTTTTCATTATTTCTCCAAAATTATGATTCAATTACCCAAGGATTTCTTGATTTTTGAGCATTTGATCACTTATGATTTCAATATTTTGTTATGATGACTGCTTATATTAGTCACAAAATCGTGGAAGTTATGAATTCCTGAAAAAGTGCTTGCAAACTTGATAAATGAAAATCACAGACTTCAATCAAAAACAAGGTAGAACTTCCTATTTCCTGAGAATTTTCTTCTTTTTTCCAGAAAGAAGTTTTGTTCCATTGAACATTGATTAGAGCAGTAGACAAGTTTCTGAAAACCCAAAAAAAAAACTAATTTCCGCTGAAAAAGTTTCCAAAATGATAAAAAGTCACATTTACACCCGCAGCATATAATATTTTTATGCGTCAATTTCCGACGAAATTAAATTGGCACAAGGACATGAGTTAATAACCTCGCCGGCTACTTTTTGTGTCTTGAACAAAAGGTTTTTGATCTTTGAATTTGTATGGATGAATGAAAAGCTTCTTAATTTTATTCGGTAATTTTAAGTCTGCAGAACTAATTTTTGACGCACGCACATTGCTTTTTTATGAAAAAATGAAATCAAAATTTTTCAAAAGTCATGGATATTAGTAACAAATCATGAGTCAATTTGGCTGTTTTGCTGACTGATTTCCAAGTCTCATGTGAGGTTTTTAAATCATTGTTATTCAGGATTTTCTGCAAATCGGGCTCAAAAAAGAGCTTTCCAAATAACGTGAATATTTTCACAATGTAAAAGATTGGTTAGAAGTAATACATTTATTATCAATTCAAAAAATGACAACTAAAACAATTACCCGTAAGGTAAAACAATGTTAAGCAAGTTTGAAGAATCCCGTAGACAAAATTAGATCTTCGAAAACATCCTAAAAACGATCGCGATGATAAACAATAGGATCAAGAGGTGGTGGTCCTTTTTCAAGTCCTGGATATGGCGGAGGTGGTTCAGTTGGTGGAACAATGAAGTTTGGTGGATAACATTCATCAATATAATGTAATGTGTAATATCGAGATAGATCGGGTTCTGTAAAAAAAATATATATGAATTTTTCATAAGTTCGCCCCAAAGTTCTCATTCACTTTTTCTTAAAGCCGTATTAATGGTGTACTTTTTGAGTTCTAAGTTAGTCTGCACTTTTTTCTTCTTTTCTTCTCGTAGACTTTTTCTCACTTCCGATTCATTAATGTTTGTCTTTTTTTAAGAACCGAAAAAAATGTTGTCTGTGTTCCAATAATTAGCGTTTTGTGTTCTAAGAATCTCAACATACAATTCTTAAAAAAAGAATGGGAAAAAATAAGATTCTTTGAATTTTCCCGTTCTTTGTAATTAATACATACCTGTAATTGCGAAAATATTATCAGTTCGACAAGTGACTGCTTCACCATAAGATGGAGCGGCTTCATCAACTGGTGCAGTTGGAAGAGGTCCTGAAAATATTTGATCATTTTGGGGGTGTTTCTTTCAAAGAATTATGAGTTAATGCGCGAATTGATATGATTTGATTTAGCATAACTTGATTTTTTGAAAGTGTTTCAATCAAAAAACAAACCTCTTTGTGGTGGTGGATATGGATATCCAATAGTCAAGTTTTCACGATGTCTTCTTTTCAAAATATAAAAAATATAAATCAACAAACTGAATGATATGACTGGAACGGCAATATATAACAAAGCATGTTCTAGGAGCATCTGAAAAAAATAGAGAAATTTGTGAACTCGTTTCAAACACAAGGAAAAAGGAAATGGCGTCAGAACGAAAAAAAAAGGGAGACTACATGGACGGGAAAATTGAATTTGTGTTGGACCCGCGAAGATTTTTATTCATTCACTCATTCATCTCTTCTCAAAAGAGATTTATAAGGTTCAAAAAATCTATGAATTATTATTATATTCGAGAGCAAGTTATGATAAATATATATATGTGAACGAACAAAACGAAACGAAGAGAAAAGGAGGCAGAGATTAGGCTCCGCCCAGTTTTTTAGAAAAAAGTGTTCGAAGAATTTTTTCCTTTTCTCTTTAGTCACTTTGACTTCAGAAAAGAAGAAGACGAAGATGGAAGAGAAAGAATAAATGTACTTAACGGACATAAGAAAGTATGAAGTTTAAGTTTCACTAAAGTTCAAAAATACTTTTTTCCAAAAGAAAATGGATAAAGTTTCCAATTTTTTTGATCGTTCTAAATCCAAATCGAAAATAAAACAAATGCACAGTAGTCTTGAATGGCTTCTTCAAAGGATTCCTGCCATTTCATTTTCCCTCTTTATTTTCTATATATATATTTTCAGTCAGTCAACGGACCGAGAATAAAAATTGTTTTTTGACTCTGTAATTCCCAGGAGAATATTTCAGTAATGATCCGCGAAATTCATATTTCTTCGAAAACATGCAGAGCGTTGATAAACTGCAATTCCAGCCAGTTCAACTGGAAAATTTCGAAAAGAGTTTTTTTTAGATAATTTAAAAAATTTTGAATTAGTTGAACTGGAAACAATTTGAAAGGGAAACCCTTTTAGAACTGGTTGAAAATTCATCAAAATTTTATAGGACCGAAATTGTTTCAAGAAACTTTTTTCTGATTCAAGTTTTAGAGTTGATTTGAATTCCGATCATCACACAGGATTTTGAAGTCTAGAAAAATTGTTCCATATAGAAATGAGAGCATTTTGAAGAATAAGATTTGTATTCAGATACAACTATACTATTAACGTCAGTGACTTGGTTATTTTTAATTCTTAGATCTTGTAACAGATATCAGAGAACTTCCTCATTAGGCCTTCTAAGACCAAACTCAAGTCAACTGTTATTTTGAGTTGAGCTTCAAGTTCAAACGTTGTGCTCGAAATTTCAAGACAAAAATAGATTATCTAACCGTTGCTCTGAAATGAAATGAATTGAAAAAGAAATTTTCAGAATTCAAAAAAGCGAAAAATTAATTTCGCCTCACTGAAAAGTCTCTTTTTTCTTCTTCTTCGAGATGAAAAAAATATCTCCAATTATTTCGCACATTCAGCAAAAAAAACGTTGGATTTGTAAAGGAAAAAAAAGGAAAAGGTGTCCTTTTTCGAGAATGAATCATAACTTTTTTGCTAGTTGCGAGGCGAAAAAATATGAGCTTTTGATGGGGTTGAAATCTGAGATCAAGAAAAATTTCCCAGCCTACAAATATGTATGTAGTAAATCGAAAGTCAGACTGAAAAATCAAAAAACTAGAAATCTACAATGAAAGAAGGAAAAAATGCACAACTCAACAATATTTAACCAAATTTTGCATGACTAACAATTGCGAGGAAATTGGATTTTCAGCATTTTTTTTGTGCGCCGGAAAATATTCATATTATATTATAATCTCGGTGAAAACTAGTCAACTAGTAATTGAAGTGAAAGAAGAAAGAAAGAACTCGACATAAACAGATTACGCATTTCCAAATAATTTTAGGGTTTGAAATTTCGAGAAAATAAAAGAATGAAATGGGTTTTGGTGGGAGTTGAAATGGGCTCAAAGATACATCATCTTTTTGATGCGATTCGAATGTGTTCTAGTTCTAGGAAAGATCTAGGAGGTATATAATTTCTGGAATTGTAGAATGGGACCCCGATCTATTCACTAATTCTGTTAATGTGGTTCTAAAAATAGCTCGACACTTTGGAGCACAAAATAACAGCGCTGAGGATCTGTATTCCGAAATACCGTATGATCTATACCAGATTCGAATCAAGTTTTTTCTAGTTCTAAGAATGATCTAGAACCTACATGATTTCTCACGAAAAATCATATATCACACCCAAAAATTCTCACACTTTAAATAATTGTAATAAGAATACAAATATTCTTGGTCTATTCTTGGAATAAGTATATTCCAGATTTCTAGAAAAAATATCTCACAATTATCTGAAAATAAATGAGATTAACCATGAAAAATCTTTTGAAAAGTATAAGGTGCTAAAGAACTTTTTTATGAAGACGTGAGAAGTGAAATAGCTTATTTTTATTTATAAAATAACTTCTGAAAAAATTCAGCTGTTTCTATTGAGAGAGAAAAAGCGGAGGAAAATAGAGATGTCATCATTTTTGTGGATGAAAACAAACAAAAAAAATTCGACGCATTTTTATGTGACACATGAGCCAAAGAAATTTTCAGTAATCCGCTTGTTTTTGAAATCTTTGAAATTATACGTTTTCGAGAAATTATAGGTGTCACAGATTCTAATTTTGTGGCTGATTGATCGACGGTGTTTGCGCAAATTTCAAGAACTTTTTTTCGGAAATACGAGGGAATACATTTTTGGACCTAAAACTTTGGAAATATCCTCAATTCAAAGTTGAAATTCGCAAACTAATATTTCAAACACATAAAATTTTGAGGCAGACAAAAAGTATGAACTTTTCACACTTGTGATGAAGATGGAAATTTTTTTCTGATTGAAAGTGCTATCTCAGACAGCTGAAATTTGTTTCAACTTTAGAAAAAAATTGTGAGGGTGGTGATTAATTGTTTTTTCATTCGAATCCATGAGAATGTTCTTGAATTTTTATTACTGATTTATTTTGAGTTAGGTGAAAACAATGTTCTACGGAATTCCGTCACTTTGTATCCAGATATTTTCATTTATGTACATATGTCCATTAATTTTTAGTCTATCATAAAATTAACACCAGAAATCACTATACCTTACAATAAAATTTCACCTGATCAGATATTTGTTTTGATTATTTCCGTCTTTGGTGAAAAATAATCATGAGGAAATTTGGAATAATGATCAGAAATTATACTATAACTTTGAATCAATAAAATTATTGATTTCTGAACTGTAAATGAAACCAGAGAATTAGAAATGTTATTATTCTTTATTCCATAATTACTATTTGAAACGTAATTTATCCTATGATTTGTTTTTCAATTTTTAACAAGCACTGATTCTAATTATTACTTACGAATAAAATAATTCCCTCAAGTTTAATTCTCTTTCTCTTTCAAAAACAAGCCACTAAATTACTGTATAGGGGCCAAAAAATCTCAAACCACAGTTCTCACTGATAACCATGGATATATGAATAAGCTCAGTCTATATTTTAAAAAAAAACATAAAGTTCAAAATCAGTGAAGCACAATTTTGTAGGGAAACTACAAGTCTACAAAATTGTTCATCGAGATCTGAGAGCAAAAAAAATTCTAAAAATATTATTGAGGGTGATTATAAGCAGGTGAAAATATTTTATGAAAAAACATCATAAAATGTGATTTGTGAATATACCTTACTTACCTCCGGAAAATCCGATCTTTTTAGAAGTAAAGAAGCCATTTTGGAATAAATAAGAAATACAGAATATGGAATGGAAATGAAAAGGAAGAAGAAAACCTATTTGATGACACCAACACAGAATAAATAAACAAAAGAAATGAAAAATGTCTTCCCAATTTTAATTTTAAACTGGATGAAGAAATAGAAAAGATCAAATAAGCAATAGTTCAACTTTTCATGAATTTTTGTATCTTGAGAAGTGCACACAATTTCTGTGCATTGATGCATGTATCATCAGAAAAATTGTACAGTGCACTTTAAATATCTATTTGTGGGGGTGCTGTAAGAGTCTGACAGAAATTAGGGAATCTCCCAGAGGATGGCTATTTTCATACGACCTCAAGCTTAGGCTCTGTTTGGAAATAAAGGGTTTTTTGTTGTGGATCTGTATTCTACGGAAGTTCGCTAAGCCTGAATACGGGATAAATGTGGGAAAAAGAGGAGTGGACCTTTTATTTATACCCCTGTAAATTTTTTGAACTCCTAAATAAAACTTACTTCTTCTGCCAAACTCTTCTTCCATACTTTCTTCTTCTCAACAGTTCCAATTTTAGTCATAAATCCATTCCAAACACCTAACATCTTTCTCCAAATAAATGATCAAATGAACCTTTTTTCTGTAATATTACGAACTTTATAAGTAAAGCATTCCTTTCATCTAATCCCTGACTGATTCATCATTTTTTAACTCAATAGAGATTAACATGTCGTTCACCAAAAAAAAATGTTGTCATCCGTGAGTTTCAGGAAACCTAGGATGACACAAAAAATTGAGGTGAAAAATGAAATTCATTTCAATTTGATTCAATTGCAGTCCAAAACATAACATGACAAAAGAAAACAAGAAAATATGTAAAACACAAGAAAACAAAAAAATAAAACGCCGTGCGCTTTTTTTTTTCATTTGTTCTGTTTTTTGGGACCACCTAATTAGGCGAACATCTTTTGAAAAAAAGTTGAATATTGAGGCACACTATTGGAGGTTTTTGGCGAGTTGTTGGAAAAAGATGGATTTTCCAACAAAAAAAAATAGAATAAAATCGTGACCTATTTTGGGAAAAATGAAACGTGAATTAAAAATTTGAAAATCGGTTATTTTTATTTTTACCTGTATATACAAACAAAAAAATGGTGAGTTCGGGGATAAATTGAAAATTAGTTTGGTGTATCCATACATTAGGGAAAACCTACTTTTCACAATGTCAGAAGATTTTCATTGTCTATGAAAAATTCTGAAACTGTTCCAAAAAAATTGACACAGTAACCTAACATTAGTCCGGGCCTGGAAACTTTGAACCGATATCTATAAAACTAGAAGCCTTTGATTCTGGCCTCAAGCCCAGAAGCTCACGACTAGAACTCTAACCCCGGCCCCATAATTCGAGAGACCAAAAATTGATCTTAAAAATTTCAGAACTTAAATAAGAAAAGGTCAAAAAGTGAACTAATAAGAAAAGAAAATCAAATTGGAAACAATAAGAAGTTATTGAATGAAAAAATACCGCGTCGAGAAAAAAATGAGCGATTTCGTGAAATGGTCATCGATAAATTGCATGGAACAATTGGCGAAGATATTATGTTTGCACTTGAACTCAGAAAACACTCAAATTGGAAACATTTCAATAAAGTCGAGACGCCACAAGAGTTTTTCGAGTCAATGGCATAGTTTGTTTTTTTTTTCTTTTAATTTTCATAGAAAACATTTAAAATTAATGAATTTTTGCAGCAAATGTCCAATGCCAATTCAAACAAGTTATACAATTTATAAAAGACCAGATTATCCAGGAAGACCCAGTTATTTTTATCATTTTTATTCGACATATAATTACATTGATGAATTGACAAATCTTGAGATTTTTGAGAGAAAAATGCATTATATGTCTTGTGTTCCACGTCGAACATCAATTCAAAAAGAACTTGATCTATTAAGTTCAACAATTGGATTACGATATGAAATGGAGCGAAGGCGAATGCTATTTTCACATTCTCGACCTCGAAAACTTGAATTTGAAGCAACATCGAGAAGAAAATTGGAAACATCCAGGGTATTTATTGCTAAAAATGAATATAAATCAACACCAATTTTTGGACATATGTTAATTCGAGATGAGCGAAAAATTCAAGATTCAATGAATATCGGTTTGAGAGATTTGAATTTGGAATGTATCCAGAATCCGGAAAAAGTTGTGAATGGAATTGAGAATTTTATCAAGAGAAATGTTGAATGGACAAAAACTCGATTACAAATTTCTGAATTTCCTATTTATTTACATTTTTCATTTCGAGCGTTGATGTGAGTTTTGAGACACAAAAATTTTTAAACTTCAAAGTTTTATAATTTCATTACAGTAACTGCATCGACAATCATCAAACATCACCAATCCGAAATCGAAGCGAACAAGAACTTTTCAATGAATTCAACTACATCTCATCGCATTTCGCATTTTCAGCACATTTTTGTAAAGTTTTACACAATTTTGAGTTTCGTCGATTGGCTGAAGATATGATTATTCGGAAAAATGGAACCAAAGGTTCAATTCTTCGAGTTCTTCCAAGTCGATATAATAATAATCCAGCAACTTCAGTTGTCCGAAGTATGTTTCTGTTTTTTTGCTGCTAACAATTATACAATACAGTAATCTTTTTTGCAGTTTCAAAAGGTGGATTTCTGATAAGTACAATGTGTAAAACAACAAAACGTGCTCCATCAATCGAATCTTTGAGTGGTTATTCAACAGATAGTGCAGCTTCAACTGCCACAATTTCACCATTGGATTGGGCACAAAATTGGAAGTTTCAAGACAAGGATTTTGAGCATCGATTGATGAAATGTGGAACTTCGGTTGGTTTTTTTCGGAAATTATGTACAAATAGTTTAAAAACCATGAAATAATTTCTAGAATCCAGCTGATGTGAAACGCGAAGCAAAACAGTTTTGGGAAGAGCGAATACAACGTGAAATGCGTCGACGGAAAGAAGCCATCAAGAAAGTCAACGCAAGTTTTGTGATGAGACAAAATATTCCAATTTTTGATGAAGTATGTTTTTTAATTAAAATTTGGTGGGAGATAGCACACGCAATTATATTGTGTAGTTGAGCTAAATTGAAATAGGTTGACACGCAGACTTCTTTTTTTTAATTATCATGGAAGTTATTACTCACGATCTACCAGTTAGTTTTTCTCAGTAGCAAAAAAATCAATTATTTCGATGTTCCCATAAAAATTATTTTCAGTTGATGCACATTCGTCAACCAGCTGCAAGTGTTTATCTTGGTTACTCAGAACTTCACAAAATCCGAAAAGTTTTCGAAAAATTTGAAAATCAGGGAACTATGGATACAGCTACAAAAATTCTGTTATCAAGAAGATCGGATTATATTTTAAGAACACAGTGGCGAAAAAATTGGATGGATTTGGAGTGAGTTACAGTAACTTTTCAATATATATTTATGAATATTATTTTTGTAGCATTGACGTGACTGATGGATGGAGAACATTATCACAAAATGAGGTGCCAACAAATATTGATAATGTTGGACGATTTGTAGGTTTTATAAATTTATTTTCAAAAAATCCCTAATCATTTTTTCGCAGCTTCGACGGCCTTGTTCTTGGATCGAATCGAATTGTTATTCATTTGCTGATACGATTCCACGATGTGATCAAATAACAATTGTAAGTTCACACAACTCTCAAAACTCTACAAAGCTTACACATATTTTCTTTTCAGAAAACCGGACGAAAATTCAAGAAGATCACACTTTTCCTGATATCCGTTGCTCTAATTGTCATTGCATTTTTCTGTGCAATTCTATCAACTGGAGTTTAGAATAAATTTTTAATTTGTTTATTTTTCAAAATACAACCAAATAATACCTCGTTCAAGTTATATATTTTCGTTGACGAAATTTGCAAATTATTCATTTTCCTCTTGCCAATCAAATTTCTCATCCATTTTTATTCCATTATTCCGCATCGCCAATTGAACAACTTCCGAGATAAATGTATAATCGACTGTGTTTTGATATTTCAAACCCATCAAATATGTTTGAATGCGACGAAATTCGACCTTCAAAAAATTCAGTCTTATCATTTTTATTAACGCCCGTGGGTTCGTCCGCCTCATTGGCTCAGTGGCAGAGCGTCTGTCTAGTAAACAGAAGGTCGCTGGTTCGATTCCAGCATGAGGCACCGAAATTTTTTCATTTTTAGAAAAAGTTTGAATTTTCGTTTTTTAGAAGTTTCCAACTAACTCTTGGGCAATATTTCATCATTAATAAGCATCCTTCAGATGTTCGACAATGTTCTTTCATTGCTGCAGTTTCTTTAGTTTGTTCTCTATGCAAATATGTCCAAGGAAGTTGTCCAGATACCAACTCAATCATCATATAAAACCACGATTCCAAATCATCTTTCGGTGATTGTTCCTCTCCATAATGTGCAGCCAAAGAAGCATATCGATTTGTCCCGCGGAATTTTATATCACTTCTTGGAGTTTTCAACTCTCCCGATTTATCTTTGAAACTTCGACTGATTCCAAAATCAACTAAACAGAGTTTCAATTCTTCGGGACGACCATTCAAATTTCCGACAACACAGAAATTTGATGCTTTTATATCTCGATGAACATATCCAATTGAATGAAGAGTTTGAATTGGAGAAATAGCCAAAAGGGATAATCGAAGACCAGTTGACAGAGAAAAACGACCATCTTCAAACATAAATCTCATATTCATTAAATTATCGCCAAGCTGAAAATATTATTTGTGATTTGATTGAATGCAGAAAAAAGTAAAAAGGAAAAAAATATTACCAAGGGCATGATGATAAATTTAAAATGCTCCTCAATTTTTCCACGATCTATCATTTTCACCAAATTCTCTGCTCCTCGTTTTGCTGCTTTATTCATAACCGAATAATCTTGATCAAGTCCATGTGAATGTGTTCCGCAGATTTCCAATTTACAAGCAAAAGGTTTTCCATCCGAACGTCGAAGAACCTGAGCAAAAATATTTATTGGAGACTTGAAACTTTATAGATACAGTAATCCTTCTATCTGTCAGCTGATATCTTTCAAAACAAATAAAATTTTTATATCTAATCTTCCTAGAAACGCTATTTACTTTTAATCGAAAACAATACACTTTTTTCAAAAAAATATCTAAAAATAAAGTTTTGGGAACTTTACCTCATAAACAGCTCCATATCTTCCTTGTGCAATTTTTCGGCCAACTGCATAAACCGCATCTTTTCCGCGAATCAAACAATTTTTGGATGGAAGTTTTTCCTCGATTGAGGCACCTGATGATTCTGTATTTTCACAACTTTCCAAGTCGAATGACATTTTCTGAAATTATATTTCGGAGAAAAAATTAATTAGTTACAGTTATGAAAATGAAAAGGTGGTTGAGAGGATTCAAGTTTTTTGTAATTTTGGGAAACACATTGCAGAACTCGAAAAGTAATGTTTCCAAAAAATGTAAAAATTGTCACTTCATAAATTCTTTTGAAAAATTTCATTTCGTCTTCCGGAATGTTCTTGTGTTTATTAAAATCTTAAAAAACAATTTTCGATATCTTTTGAACAATTCCGAAATTTGCCACGTCATAATTTTGTTTTAAGAATACATTTTAAGGGATGTTTTTCGAACTCTTAAACTTATAGAAAAAATAATTTGAAATTTTCGAGAAAAAATTTGTATTCTTAATGTGACTACTTGAAAACATGTTTTCCCAAAAAAAAATATACAAAATCCATAAAATCTCAAAAAACATTCTCATCCAAAAAAAACAACAAAATAATTGAGCAACCGGAATAAACATCAATTCTTTTCTAAAAATAATAAAAAAAAGCTGGAAAAGAGTTGTTTTCAAACAACAACTGACCTTTGTCCTGAAAGAATGGCGGGAAAAAACAAAACAAAACACAGATATAAAATGAAATTTTTCTTGAAAAATGCTGTCAGGTGACAGCTTTTCCCATGATTTTGTTTGGATATCTGCCAAAAAGTACTGTGGATCAAAGAACTTCGAAAATGTGTTTTTTTTTTGCGAAAAATAATAGATAATCAGTTGGCAAAATCAATTATCTTCAACTTTTGAGATGAACAAACCCAAACAGACAAAAAAAAAATGAAAAAGTGTTGTGTCCACCGACCAAGAAGAAGCTTTCATAAAATGTACACACACAAAAAAGAAATGTGAAGGGATATGTGTTTACAGAACAAAAAATATCTATTTTTCCGCGGATTAACCCAAACCTCAAAAATCTGGTATTTAGATATTAGGTTTTGTTTCAATTTGTTATTTTGAGAAAACCGAAACATATGTTTTCGATTCCTCATTTTTTGAAAAAACAAAAAATTTAAAAAAAAATGTTCATTTTACTCGTGAAAAAAGAGAAGAAAAGAAATTAATTTTGACATGAGTGAGATAGATAAAAAACAAACCGGCACATTTTTCATCATTTTTTTCAAGTTTTGAAATTCGCTATTTTTTGGCGCCCCGCCCTCGAGTTGCTCCGCCACGTGTCCCGCCTCGACCTATAACATGGAAAGTAAATTCTTCCAGATGTAACACATCACGTTTTATGGTAATGTGGGTTTCACATCTGGGGCACATAAAAAACTTTAACGTGGAATTACCTCCTCTTGTCGATTTTGTTGGAGCGGCTTTTCCAGCTTTTGTGATTTTGACAACAACTTCAGATGATTCGCCATTTCCACCTTCTTCGTCATCACTTGCACCATCATCGTCTTCGAATTTTTCGACCAAATTTCCTTCCTCGTCCATTTCGACACCTGCAAAACAATTTTTTGAAAAAAAAACGTCAACAGTTTCAGATTTTCAAAATTAAATTCAAAATTTCTAAATAGAACATCACGTTTTCGCGTCTCAATAATTTTCCCATCATTTCTTATTTTTCTAACCACAATAAAAATACCTATTGAATTGACTCCAGTTCTTTTCTTTCCTTTTGCCACGTCATCCAATGAATATGGCAACATTCTTGATGATTTATTCAATGTTCTTGTCAATGCCGATTTGACTTTTGTCAAAATCTTGCTAGCCGGATCAATTTTTCCCGGCCAAACAACAATTTCCGAGAGCGCTTCGGAATCGTCTCGAATCAAATCGTATTCAATCATTGTATCAACAACTTCGGCAATTCCATCAGATTCTTTTTCCAAAAGTGGTTTTGTTATTTTGGTTCGAAGCATTGGCGCATATTCGGTGGCGAATGAATACATACTTGCGGAAACTCTGCAAAAATAATAATATGAAATTGGGGATACGAAGAACTCATAAAAGTACAAACTTCAAATGAGTATGTGACACGAGTTGTTGTAAAAGTCGTTTTCTTTTTCCAGCAGTCGAATTTTTTCCAAGCCAAGATGGGAATTCAATTCTCGCCTTCATATGTCCTCCAGTTGCAATTGCTGGCAAAGCCGCTGATAACATACTTTGCTCATTCAATAATTTCCAAGAACCACCAGATCTAATTATTCTATCCACATTATCACCCAATGAGATAAGTCTCGATGCTTTTCGTAATCCACGAATTGCTTCAAGTGGAGTATGTTTATCATTTTTCATACTCAAATAATTATCTTGAACAAAAAGTGGCATAATTCCATAATCAACGAAAAACATTTCTTGTTTTTCTTGTAATGTTGATCGAGAATCCAAAAGTTTTCGAGCTGCTTCAAATGGTCCAACAGAAATATCTTTTTGATTCACTTTTGCATCTTTTGAATTTGAACGCATTTGAAGATTATAAATTGTCTGACGAACATCGTGATTTGATAATTCGATAACTTCGTCAAGCTCTTCTTTTGTGATTTTCATTTTTTCCGTACAACAAATCGTCATCATTCGTGACTAGAAACACTATTTTTTTGAGAGAAAATTAATCCTAACTTACGCGAATTTGTTCAACTCTTGGTTTTGGGAATTTAATATCAAAACAATGATTAGCCAATGACCGAATTTTTGTGTGTTGTCTATCGTTGCAAATACAAATAATCGGAATTTTCGATTCCTTGATAATTTGAATCAATTCAGAAATCTAAAAAAGAAATGTGAACTCTGAATCTGTTTTTTTCTAACTTACACCAGCTCGATCTTCATTTCCACTCATTCCATCAACCTCATCCATAATTAACACGTGATGAACTTTCAAATTATCTTGAGCAACTGATTTTTTGACACCGAAGAATTGTTCGATTTGATGTGACCCGGAAAGTTCTCCAATTTTCGCCTCGAGATGTTTTTTGTTTCTCACATCTGACGCATTCATTTCAACGAATTTGAAATTCAACATATTACAAGCCATATATGCACATGTCGTTTTTCCAATTCCAGGAGAACCAGAAAGAAGTGCAGCTTTGAATGGTGTTCCATCTTGTCCATTCATCCATGGAGCAGGTTTTGGTTTTTTGATTTTTGCGCCTTCGCCAAGATTATGTTTTGCCCAATCTTTCAACCAATCCAACAATTTATTGATTGGACTTTTATCTCCATGTTGTCCAACAAGTTGATTAAAACTTTGTGGTTTATATTTATCAACCCATGGAAGATTTGGATCATTGACTTCTACTTTTTTGACTTTCACTGGTTCTTCCGAAAATCCACTATCTTTTGAGACCGTTTTTGGTACCTTTTTCGGAGCTGCTTGAACTTTTTTGGGTGGCGGTGGTGGAGAAGGAGATGGCGAGTTCTTCTTGATTTCTTTTTTCTTCTCCGGAGTTTTGATTTTTGTAGGGACAAAAGATTCGAAACTATCATCAGAATCAACAAATTCGTCATCAATATCTGGTTTTTTGACAGGACTTGGGGTTTTCTGGAAAGATGTTGGTTACAAAAAAGAAAACACAAGTTGATACCTTTTTGATTACTGTCGAGTTTTCTTTTTGAGACGGGCTTATTGTTTTGGTTGGCTTTGGTGCTTCTTTTTTAGTAGTTTTTATAGGTTTGAAGAAATCCGCGGGATTAACATGAGACACCGTTTTCGCTTTTGGTTTTTCATCTTCTTTCGAGGTTTTTGCGAAAAAGTTCAAAGTTTTTTGACCCGCCGGAAGTTCGTTTTTCGATTTCCGTTTATTCGTCTTTTTTTCACTTGAACTGGCAGTACCTCTCACAAGTTCGTCCTCATCTGATGAAATCTAAAAATATAAATGAATATTTAACGAAGCCTATTTATTTTCGCAGCGAACCAACCTCGATATCACTATCCTTTCTCTTTTTCGCAGAATTCTCCGTAATTTTCAATTTCTTCTGCTTCGTTGATTTCACCGGCATCTCATCATCTTCTGAGTCGGAGGAAACCACTATTTTTCGTTTGTTGCTCATTTTGTGCCGCAAATTACGAGGTATCGGGTTCTCACCGTCCGCTGAAAATATATCCCATTAAAACATTGATATAGAGAAGAAGTGAAGCACTCACAAAGTTCGTCTAAATCCTGAATTTTGTGTTTTCTCGCAGAAAAAAAAATTTTTAATTTATTTTCAAACGAACTGATTTGCCGCTCTAAAATTTATTGGTAGAGCGCAACTGCTTTATCGCTAGAGGATATTTCACGAAATGTATAACGAACCTTTAAACTATTCCTACGGTGTTCACGTTTTTTTCTAAAAATAAAATGAATTTTTCAATTTATCCGAATAAAAAACAGTTTTCCCTTACAATTTCAAACTCGGTTAAACAAGGCGCATTGCGGCACATCGTTATTTGTTCAACCCCGCCCACCCTACTCAAACACTCTGCGTCTATTCATTTTCTTTCTCCCAATTTCTAACCGCCTTGTGTCCGAAAATGTGATTTTTCTTCTTCAGTAAATTTTATATATTTTGGAATGAAATGGACATGTTTTCGTATTTTTGTTTTTGTTGATTCTGACGCACTGAATAATTTTGATTTTTTACAGATGGCCAAATTGGCTGTAGATTTCCTATTTTTTCGAAGGTTTTGGCGTCTATTAAAAGTATTATTTCCATTAAATCGAAGAGCAACAACAACATGGCTAATATTTTTTGTTTTAATATCAGCTTTAATCGATCAAATAATGACTTTTTTGGTCGGAGTTCAACCAAGTTTGTTTTATGTTGCAATAGGAAATCGGGACAGTGATAGTTATTTGGCACTTTGTGCGAGAGGAACAGTTATTGTTATTGGAAAAGCATTTGTAAGTTATTTTAAAATTATTCATGAAACATTTTATAAATTTGTTTTTGTTCAGACCTTGGCATTATGCAAATTTCTATCAACATATTTATCAATTAAATGTCGTGAAATTTGCAATTTAACAATTCATCGTTTATATTTCAAAAGACAAGCATTTTATAAAATGTCATTACTCGGAGATCATCTCGACAATCCAGATCAACGAATGACACAAGATATTGAAAAAACAACTCGAATATTATCAGTTGATTTGATGATTCCATTTTTAACAGCTCCATTCATTATTGGATATTATACTTATTTAACTTATGATAGTTCTGGTTGGGTTGGACCTGTTGCAATTTATTCATATTTTGTTATTCAAACTGTTGTCAACAAATTCATTTTAACACCAATTGTTGGACTTGTAAATGATCAAGAAAAAATGGAAGGAGATTTTAGACATCGTCATATGGAAGTTCGAAATAATGTTGAAGCTGTTGCATTTTATCGATCAGGAGTTCTTGAAAATGTTATGGCTAATCAAAAACTCAAACTTTTGATTGCCGTTCAACGAAAACTCACAGAATGGCGACTTGCTTTGAATTTTATTACAAACTTTTTCGATTATTTCGGTGGAATGTTATCATATTTTATCATCGGAGTTCCAATTTTCATCACAGATGCTTATAACGGAGCAACTGGAACTGAACTGAATGCAATTGTTTCGAGAGTGAGTTTTTTTTTGAAAAACTAATTTCGCTAATCCTCAAAAAATGTATTTCGTAAAAAGAAAACTCATGACAAAAAAAACGAAAAAAATATATATTCTTTTTCTCGAGATTAATTGAAAATTCCTACGAAACTGGTATACTCATCTATTTTTCATTTCGGGGGGTTTCGGAGAAATCTTTCAGAAAAAAAGTTTCTTATCAATTTTTTTCCAAAAACAATGTTCAGTAAGTGATCTCTTGTGTCAGCAGGAAAAAAAAAAAGAAAAAAACTTTTTTTGATGGATGGAAGAGCATGAAAGAAATATGATATTTTGCAAAGTACAAAACTTTGAACGACGTGATTTTGTGATTTTTAAACAAAAAATAGTTTACATCGTAAAATAAACACATCGTTGGTGTCCAAAAGCATATTTTCTAGGATTCACATCTAGAGATCTCTGACAAGGAACCGCACCTAGAAAATTCAGTTCTCAAGGATCAGCGGCTAGAGATCTTAGCTCTTAAGTAGCCGCTCCTAAAGAACTTAATTTACTAGGAGCCCCACTTAAAGCTCCACTTTAATTAGAACTCGCTTTTAGAGCTACTAGTGAATAAATCAATTGTTTTCTTTTCCCATTCCAAAATCCACCCAACAAACATCTGTCCACCAAAAATAAATGCACCCTTTTTTTTCCGAAAAGAGTCGCCCTCTATTTTTTATTACTTCATTCATTTTGAAGTACTTTCTTTTACTACTTGTATGTAGTATTGGTCAGTCAGTCAGCGGGGTTATTATTATGTAGAGGAGAAAAACATGGAATAATTGGGCTAGTTTTCGGGGGCGAAAAATCCATGCTTATTTATTAGAGAGGACTGCCTGGCTATACAAAGGCAATATTTTATTCGAGGCGCCAAAAGTCGGCGAAACACACACACACACACAAAAAAAACTTGAACAATTTTTCATAAAAAGTGTCACTTTCATAATCTCCGTGTTATTATTTCTATTATTAACCAGTATATGTTTTTGTAGATGAAAATAGGAATAGAAAAATATAACAATTTATTATTATTTGTTGTTTGAATGAATAAGAAAAGGGGAAAAGTAGTATAATGGATGAGATACCAGCTGCTTTTCAAATTGGGAATGAATTGGATGAATGTGGTGAATGATTTTTCTTACTAGAGGACCCATAGGGCGCGGCTACTTGAGAACCAGGATTTCTAGGCTCGGCTAGGCTTAGTATAGAAGCTCCCAAGATGCATCTCCTTGACAATTAGGCTCTAGGCGCGGCTGGTTGAGAAATAGGCTTTCTGGGTGCTTTTCTGGGGGTTCTCTAGCTTTTAGAGTCAAATCTCAAACATTCCTCACTCACATCAAAAATCAAGATATCATGTTTCAACAAACTTTTTTTTCACTTCCCACTTTTTTTTTTATAAACAATTCTCTTGTTTCTTGTGCTCTCGAACAATAGGAAACCAAAAAACGGGCTGATTTTGTGTGTCTTCCTACCAACATCCATTTTTGTTGTTTTTGTCATGCGTTTCTTTTTTTGCTTTGCTTTGCTTGTAACAAAAGTTTGTCGATGATGAACAGCTGTTTAGCTTTTGAGGAAAAAAAGACAAGAAAAAGAAAGAATTGGTTTGAGATGAGACGAGATTAATGAAAAAAGAACAGAAAAGAAAAGAAGGGTTGCATTTTGCACACAATTGGATTGCTTTTTCGCGAAAAGAAAATGACAAGATTTGATTTTTTGACGTCATGAATAAGGGAAACAGGGTTTAAAATATTGCATTCGAAATGAAATCTTAAATTTTTTGAACTAGCATCATTCAAGTTCACGTTCCAAATTTAAATTCCATTTTTTAATTTTTCAAAAAAATTGTTTGGTTTATTTTTCGGGTATAAAATTAAAATTGATATAAAATAAAAGCCTGATCCGAATTACGCCAAATTTTAATGAGCATTTTTCGGACCATAAAATGAGATTTATTTTGAATAGAAACTTAGAATGAACTTTTTAGAAAAGGAAAAACAAAAGTTCATACATCAAATTCTTATCTTCAATCCATCTTACTACATTCAAAGTCAAAGTATTTCGTAATTTCCCCAGAGAACTCTTATTCTCAATAACCACCAAATCCCAATTTTTCAAAAAATTATCATTTATTTTTCAGAATGCCTTCTACTACATGTATTTGATATACAGTTTCTCAAGTGTTCTCAAACTTGCTGGAGATTTTGGTGAACTTGCTGGTGTAACACATCGTGTTATGGAATTGTATGAAGAATTGACAAGATTGCATTCAGATTGTTTGGAAACAGATCGTCCACCTTCGACAGTTCCATCTTCAGTTGTTGTGATTGCTTCAGATGAAGATGATAAGAATTCGTCAGCAGTTCGAACAATTGAAGAAATTCATGGAAAACAATTATCATTGGAAAGAGATGAACAAGAGGAAGAAGAAGCACAATATTTATTAGGTGCAAAAACAAAAGATGATGAAGAATGGCCAGATGATGGAGTTGCGATAACTGTTGATTCAGCTACACTTTCACCACCAACTGATAATTCACATATTATTATTCAACGTTAGTTTTTCTCGAGGTTTTGTTTTAAAATTCAAAAATTATGTTTTTTTCAGTTCTTTCACTTCAAATCATCCAAGGACAAACACTTTTAATAACTGGAGACAGCGGATGCGGAAAATCATCACTTCTTCGAATGTTTGCTGGTTTATGGAATTGTTCTTCAGGAAAAATGGATTGTCATTGGCGTAGAAGATCACAAAATCTTCTCTTCCTCGCACAAAAACCATATTTCCCATCTGGAGGTGTTACTTTACGACAACAATTGGTTTATCCGATCAAAGCATTGCCTGTCGAAAAAGAAATACCACGATTGACAAAAGTGTTGGAGATTGTGAAAATGGAACATCTCATTGAAAGATGCGGCGGATTTGATAATAATATTGAATGGGATTGGATGAAAACATTGTCACCGGGAGAATTGCAGCGACTTTCGCTAGCTCGAGTGTTTTATACAAATCCGAGAATTGCTTTCCTTGATGAGGCAACAAGTGCAATTGGTTTTGAATTGGAAATGCATATTTATCGAAAATTACAAGAAGAAAAAATCACATATGTTTCAACTGGACATCGATATTCGCTTAAACAATTCCATGATATGGAATTAAGAGTTAATGTAAGTTCAAGATATTTTTACCGAAAAATATGTATAGGGATTTTTTTGAACACTTTCAATATTTCTGTTTTGAATTTTTCCAACGTAAAAAAAAATTCATCTTTATTTTTTCAGGGACATGGCGGTGAATGGACTCTTCATGATATTGATAGTGCTTCAATCGCCAGTCGAACTGCCAGTTTTCTCGGAACTGATACAGTTTTATCTATGTAATCAGTAAAATCTACGGGCCTTTTTTCATTGAGCTTTTTCCATGTCAATTTTTATGGTCGCTTGCTTTACCCTATCCTCTTTTTTCTATGTATTTATATTACAGGTACTCACAGTTTTTTCCCTTCATTTTTTCTTGTTTCCTCATCCCAATTTTCAACAATTGCCGATTGATTTCAGGATTTTGTACAAATTGTTTGTTATAATCATAAATAATTTAGTTTATCAAAAAGAAATGGACATTTCTGAAATTAAAAACGTGATCCATAAATAACGTTGTAAAAAAAATATTGAAATTGAATTATTTTTAATTTTCACATGAGCGACAATTCGGCAGGTTCAACAACTACAACCACAGCAACAACCACAGTAGCATTCGAACGAGCTGTTCATTTCTCTGCCGGTGTCATTTCAGGTTAGTTAGGGTAACTAGTGAACTCACGAGGGAATTATTCTGAAAATCCTACAACTCACTCAAATTATAGTTATGACGTGGTAAAGCTACCATTTTCACCGGGAATCGATATAAGATAATGTTGTTGAAATTGGAAATTTGAGATTTTTTGTTAAATTTTCCAAAAACTTAATATCAAGGTTTCGAGATCACCTTAAATTTCCTAAACGCCGTGAAATCAGAATTCGAAAATACTGCCTCTGGAATTGATTACAGTACCCGGAGAGTCCAACTTCAGATTTTCTAGCAAATATTGAATTCATGCTGAGTACTGTAGATTTTTTTCTGAAAAAAATGATGTTTCTGAATACATAGTTACAGTATTTTTCAAAAATGTTTGAATTTTTTTGGAAAGTTTGACTTGTTTTCAAAATTATTGAATAAATCTGTGTTTTGCAAATTAAGAACCTTCTGAACTCAAAATTTTGAAATATTTCTCATCTAAAAAATCACGGTAACCTAGAGCTCTGTCTTTCGACAAAAAGAAATTTTCTAATTAAGGGTCGCGATCTTCGCCTCTATTACAGTATCAACTTTTTTTAAAACTTTCAATTTAGAACATTTCAAAAATGTTTCCATTCTAAAATTCGAAACATTCCAAATTTCACAACAAAAAAAACAGATATGTAATGTACTTTGTCCGTTGTCCGCTTAGTCTCCCTCTTCTTTTTTTGGTCGATTTGCAGAATGTCTTCTTGATTGATAAAACGCGTGATAATCGTTTTTCGTCAATTAATCATATCCTTTCCTTCTTCCCCCTTCTTTTTCATCGTTATTATATTCTTTTGTTCAAATACTTTTAGTTATAATACTATACCACTACCTTTTTATTAATTTTTGAACGAACGAAGTATCGGTTCAAAAAAAAGGCGGGGAATCAGAAGTATTTGAATGAAGAACACAAAATGAACATAGGGTACAATATTTGTAATAAATGAACATCAGCCATCACTGCTTCTTCTTCTTGTTGTCAAATACAGTCGTAACATTGTCTTCGACAAATAAACACGTGTAGTATCTTCATCACTTCTTCAATCTTATGACGCGTCTAAAATGTCTCGAAGCCATGTCTGATACTGTTGTTTTCTGTCATGAAAATATTTTCGTTTTGTCACGTTTCATCCTAGATACCTTAGTTTTTTTTCAACGATATTATAGTGCGCAAAAAATCAAGTGTTGTTATTTATCACTTTTGTATCGAACAAATTGGGCGGGGTTCAGATTTCATCAGCTGGTCGAACTATCATGGAAAAGAAAAGAAAAGAAAACAAATGTGTTGATGGATCGGAAATAAATGTCAATGAGAACATGAAAATCGCAACAAACTGTGATAAATGGTTTCGAGTTGGATTTCTTGAAAAAGTTCGGGCCGGGCCGGATCAGATCTAGATTTTCTGTCAGGGTTTACAAATGGTTATAAAAAGTTATGAGTCACTTGACTGTTGATCTATTGACCTTAGAACTAGGCTTCAAATTTTCACCGGGTCCAATAAAAACATCCTGATTCAGAAAAGACCCTCCACAAGTGAGCATGGTCAGAAGTTTCGACCTGGAACATTTCACGTATTTTTACCTCATGGTTTTATCTAATGTGGGAATTCAAATTCGGATATTTTTCTAGTTGATCCGAAAAATTGAGGTTTCAAAAAAAATTCTAAATTTACTTCTCCATCCAAAATTCAACGCGTCAAACATAAAAACTATTTTTTTACTTCTCCGTCTTCCGCATGATGAAAACAAACATCGCAACAAAATGATCTTATGAGAACTTTTGTGAATGATACGTCATAAGATCGAAATTTGCGTGAATTCGATAAATCAACACGTGACTCGTGAATTTTTGAGATCAGAATAACACCCCAACTTTAGCTAATTCCTCCCAAAAATCAAGTTGAACTATCATTTGATCAATTTTCAATTTTCTCGTTGAAATCAGTTATCACTTCTCTTGTCCTGGAGAAATGTTGCGTAAATCTACAGTAATATGTTTCCCAATTTCATTTCGTCTCTTTTTTTCTCTTGTCTTTCTCTCTTTGCCTATTTTTTGGTGTCTTTGACGAAAAATGTGACAAGTTTATGAATCTACAAATCAACACATATATCGAATCGAATTGTAAAAAGTGTGTCTTTTTGCCTTCTCCTTCTTCCTTTTTCTTCTTTCTTTATTTGTCATGATCTCCAATGATAAGAACGATAAAAGGCGGAGCTTGCTACTCTTTTTTTTTTGGCTGAATAATGGTTCATTTTTCGAAATTTCGTCGATTCCCGCTAGATTATCTGCTTTTTGTGATTCTCAACATTCAAGTTGAAGTTCGTCTTGATTTCCGGAGAGTTTTGGCATTTTGCCATATTTTTTTTGTTGCGACTTCGACCGCCTTGACGGTTTCTTGCTAGATATCATGGATTTTGTCGCTGGAATGTTTGGTGGTTTGTTTTTTTTCAAGATTTTCGAAGTTAGGGCTACTTTAAATTAGGATTACCGGAGAATCGAGATTACTGTAGCTCAAGTTTCCCAATTTCAAGATTACGGGGAGCAATCGAGAAAATGTGTGAAATTTTTCCATAAATTCTAAATCTGATCAAAAAGGGGGAATTCTGGATCGACTGATTTTTTGTAGTGAAAAACTTCATGAAAAGTTGAAAAAAGTCTAATCAAAATTTCTTGAAAAATATCTTACTGGCTAGATTCTTCGGCTTCATTCCTGAATTCTTCAAATTTTAAATTTTCCGAATTCAAAAACTCTAGAACTTCTCATATTTTCTCCCGAGTCATTCAAAAAACTTTAAAACCTTCTCACTATTTTCCAGGAGCTGCTGGTGTTTTGGCCGGTCACCCTTTGGATACTGTAAAAGTCCGCCTCCAAACTCAAAATGCCACTCAAGGAACCTCCCCGCAATATCGCGGAACATGGCATTGTTTTTCAATGATTGTCAAAAAAGAGGGATTTGGTGGATTGTATAAAGGTTGGTTCTTTTTCTCTATTTTTCAAAACTGAACTCAAATTCTTTCTGATAATGTTTTTTTTTCTGAAGATGAAGAATCTTTTCATTTTTGATCTTATCATTTTGTAATGTCTTTGACAAGATGACAAAATCCTTCGACATAACCCGAAAATAGTTGTGTTGGGTTGTAAAATAAATCATAGATTTATTTAGGACTCTCATCTCCATTAGCATCATTATCTGCGATCAATGCGATTGTTTTTGGTGTTCATGGAACTGCTTGTCGAGAATTTAAAAATCCTGATTCGATTCAAGCACATTTTTCAGCTGGTGTTGCTGCGGGAATTGCTCAAAGTGTTGTTGGTAAGATTTTGTTGTTGTAATTTTGTTTTGGGTCCTATTCTTGAAAATTCTGAATTATTTTTTATTTTATTTTCTTCCAAAGTAATTTTTCTCAAGAATTTTTCCATTTTCCAAAATTTTCTCCCGAACTTTGGATAACTACGAACGTTGATTTTCCAGCTGCTCCAACAGAACGGATTAAATTATTATTGCAAATTCAAAATGACGCGGCACATACCAAATATCGAGGACCAATTGATGCAACTCGGCAAATTGTCAAAAAACATGGATGGCGGAGTTTGAACAGGTTAGATTTTTTTAACTTACAATTTGAGTTTGCAATTTCCAAACTCAATCTTTTTCAGAGGATTTGTGGCAACTGTTGCTCGAGATGCTCCAGCTTTTGGTGTTTATTTCGCTTCTTATGAAATGATGGCTCGAGCAATGAGCCAAGATGGAAAAATGGAATCATTAACATCAATGCAATTATTATTAGCTGGTGGCGGAGCAGGAATGCTTTCGTGGCTTTTCAATTATCCAGCTGATATTATCAAATCAAGGTTTCAAGTGAGTTTATTCTCTTGTTTTTTCTCAAACCCTTATATATTTTTTCTAGGCTGATACTTCATATAAATCATATTTACATTGCATAAAAGCAACATACGCTGAAAGAGGAATTCGATCATTTTATATTGGTTTGAATTCTGCACTTATTCGAGCATTTCCATCAAATGCTGCCACATTTTTCACAGTTGAATGGACTTATCGATTATTACTTGATTTTAATGTTTTGGGAGTTGGCACGGATACTGTTATCGAAAAGAATTCGGTTAGTTTTTTGGTTTTTTTTTGAATTTGGAAAAAATAGTTTTTGTTTAGCTTTAGAATTGAATTGAATATTGAAATTGTTTTATTTAGAAATGCAAAAAGTTTTTGACAAATGCTGATATTTGGTCATCAAATTCGATTTATTATCTACTTTTACCGGAAGCTGGTTCAACAATAATTGATCGATATGTTTGATGGGTGAAATCAAATTCACACAATTTTTCGATTACCTCTTTGTATTTCTTACTGGTCCCCAAACGATCTTTTATACGCTATTTTACTCATTTTTCTCAAATTTATCATATTTATGAAAAAAGTTCAATTTGTTCGAGGAGATTTGGAGTTTTCATGTGACGGGTTTTTTATTTCTATTTCTTATCATTCATAAACTGATTATTCTCTGTGTTTTTGTGCTGAAAATTATTAGAAACTGGAATTTTATCATATGACTAGACTGGCAAAAACAATGCAATAATACAACATTTTTAGAAATATCAAAATGTCCACCCAGAATACAAGTCACGTTTTTAATGGTACCAGAATGCAATAATGCAAGAATACAAATTTTTTCTGTTTCTATTTTTTTTTTAGAAAAAAATGAATACTCATAAGTAGAAAACAAGTCGAAAATTATAAAAATCGAGGGAAATCAAGCCGAAAAACCTATAATCATAGTTTTTTGGTGTTTGGAGAAACGTTTTCTAAGTTTTTCTTCTTGCAATCTCTATTCTCGTTAATTTGCTATTTTTTGCTGCAAAGATTGTGAAATTTGGTTAAGAATGAACGATGTTAGCTTTTTTTGTGAAAAAACGAAAAATGGTTTTGGAGTTTGCAAAAAATTCACAAAAACGTCGTGTTGTCTGGCGTCTCTCTTACACAAACACTCTCTCGTTTATTTTTTCAATTTGGTTTTTTCCGTGGAATCAGGAAATTTCACGATTTTCATCGAAAACATCATATATGAGAAGATAGAGAAACACAAGGCAAAGCCAGAAAAATAGAATAGAATTATAAAATTCAACATCGGATTGCAAAATATGAGCGAAAAACCTATAATCATAGTTTTTCGCTGTTTGGGGAAAAATTTTTGAAGTTTTTCTTCTTGCAATCTCTATTCTCGTTAATTTGCTATTTTTTGCTGCAAAGATTGTAAAATTTGGTTAAGTATGAACGATGTTAGCTTTTTTTGTGAAAAAACGAAAAATGGTTTTTGAGTTTGCAAAAAATTCACAAACCGTCCTGTTGTTTGGCGTCTCTCTTACTCGTTTCTATCTCTCATTTCTCTCCTCCTCACTTCGTCTCTTCTACACACAACACTCTCTCGTTTATTTTTTCAATTTGGTTTTTTTCCGTGGAATCAGGAAATTTCACGATTTTCATCGAAAACATCATATATCACACCCCGGAAAAACGAACCCAATTTATTTTTTGTGTGCGACGCTTGACTTTCTCTCTCTGCACTCTGCCTGTGGCGGCAAATGTTTGTGTGTTTGAAATTATTTATTTTTTTAATGGAAAATTTCTTTTTATTTGTTTTCTAGAAAAATGATTTTAATTTTGCAACATTTTTTCCAGTTTTTTTGTATTTAGTAGTTAAATGGGTGAATATTAGTTAGGAAGTTATGAACGATTTTAGCTTTTTTTGTGAAAAACCGAAAAATGGTTTTGGAGTTTGCAAAAAATTCACAAACCGTCCTGTTGTCTGGCGTCTCTCTTACTCATTTCTATCTCTCATTTCTCTCCTCCTCACTTCGTCTCTTCTACACACAACACTTTCGAAGATTTTTTAGAAAACAAATTTATGATTTTCCAAGATTGGAATTTCCAGCCAACATTCCCATAACTAAAGTTGATCCCCCATCAATTGTAATTGTTTGTCCAATAATATAAGAAGATGAATTACGATCAGCCAAAAATGCAATCAATTTGGCAATTTCTTCTGGTTTTCCCATCTCTCCACTTGGAATTTTACTTGGATCTGATGTCATTGATTCAGTGAACTGTAGGAAAATATATGAAATTTCATGAATATTTCTAAATTACTAACCAATCCAATTTGTTCATCATTCAAACCTAACGCAGAAAAAAATCCAGTTGAAACAATACCAGGATTGACACAATTTACACGAATTCCATGTGGAATAAATTGAAGTGCAAGATTTCTAGTCAATTGATCGATTGCAGCTTTTGAAATTGAATAATAATTATGAGCAGAATGTCCTTGTGGACCAGATGCAATACTTGAAACATTTACAATTTCTCCACGAGATGCTTCAAGATATTCAAATGCTCTTTGTGTTAATTCAACAACACTGCGAACATTCAAATTGAAATTATCATCAAGAATTTGAACATTCTGAAAAATTCCCACGTTTCCCAATTTATCAGGAATCAAAGCGCCAGCATTATTCACAAGAATATCAATCTTTCCAAATGAATTAATTGTCGAAGATATCAACTTTTCTTGAACTTCAGATTCCGTAATATCTCCAATCACAGAATTGATATTTTCTGAAGGAACTCCATTTTCAATTAGAAGTTTTCGAGTTTCTTCCAATCTTTCAGAATTTCTTCCAGTTATTGTAACTTGAGCTCCTTCTTCCGCAAATAATAATGCAGTTGCTCTTCCGATTCCATTTGATGATCCTAATGTATTTCAATGAGAATATTTTTAAAAACAAGAATACTATCTAAACTAACCTGTGATAATTGCCACCTTGTTCTCAAACCGTTTTGCAGTCATTTTTTGAAAAATTCTCAGTCAGGAAACTATTTATAAACTAAATTCGAGTATGAAAAAACGCGTAGTTTTATCAATTTTTTGACAGCTTTATTATGATAATAAAAATAATAATAATAAGTATAGTGTCTTTATCGGGGAAAAATAAAAAAAACTTATTCATTGTGAAGTGCTGAATTTCCAGCCAACATTCCCATAACTAAAGTTGATCCCCCATCAATTGTAATTGTTTGTCCAATAATATAAGAAGATGAATCGCGATCAGCCAAAAATGCGATTAATTTTGCAATATCTTCTGGTTTCCCAACTTCTCCACGTGGAATACAATCTGCATTTGCTTTCATATCCTCAGCAAACTGAAATTTTGGGAATCATGAATATGTCTTGGCTTTTCTGGTATAGTATTTCAATCTTGCAAGATTTTTTCACCAATAGTTTTCAGAATTTTGAATTTTAGAATTCTGCACCGATTTTGAGAACCCTGACAATTAAATCACATTTCAGTTTTCCTTCACATTTTTCTTCAAAACAATGTGTATTTTTCTTATCAATCTAAAGTATTTTCTTCAAAAAATGAAAAAAGTAACAACCTTCTCAACTTCTTTATCATTCAATCCCATCGCCGAATAAAAACCAGTAATAACAGTTCCCGGATTGACACAATTCACACGAATTCCTTTCGAAATCAATTGCAATGCCAAATTTCGAGTCAATTGATCAATTGCAGCTTTACAAACCGAATAATATAAATGTTCTGTATGTCCTTGTGGACCAGATGCAATACTTGATACATTTACAATTTCTCCTTTATTTTCTGCCAAATATGGAATCGCTTTTTGTGTTAATTCCATAACACTTCGAACATTCAAATCAAAATTCTTATCAAAAACATCGATTCCTTGAAATATTCCAATTTTTTTGTTTTTATCAGTTATAAGTGCACCAGCATTATTCACCAAAATATCAATTTTTCCGAATTTTTGAATTGTTGATTCGATCAAATGAGTTTGTCCATCATTTGTTCCAATATCTCCAATCACTTGATTCACATTTTCAGATGAGATTCCACTTCTTAAAATGTGTCGAAATGTTTCATCCAATTTTTCGCGACTTCTTCCAGTTATTGTTACTTTTGCACCATTTTCAGCAAATAAAACAGCAACAGCTCGACCAATTCCACTCGAAGAACCTTTGAAAGAAATTTTGAGCTGATTCCACCTTTTTCGGGTTACTGTAGATCATAACTTACCTGTAACAATAGCAACTTTATTAGCAAATCGTCCAACAGAACTAGACATTGTTTATCAAATGAAATGTGTTTTTCCATTTTCCACTCGCCTATTTTTCATTTGTTTTTGTTTGTTTGCAGTAAAGTAACTGCACTAATCACAAACTCGTTTTCTCAATTAATATTTATGAAAAAGTAAGTACATTGTATTCACAGAGTGTGTATTGGTGGGCCATAAATGACTAGAAAAGGCGGAAAGAAAATGAATAAATATTTTGGGGGAGCATTTGAATAAAATAAATAAATAAGAGGGAAAAAAAGGTACCGGTATGAATCACATATTAGTTGATGAGGCGAAGTTAGATAAGTCTGCAAACATTCTGCAAATGTAGGCAACTTGGTAGACTGAGAGTTTCCAGTGGGAAATCACTATATGAGAATGGAGTTGTATCAAATGGTGGAGCATAAGTTCCGCGCATTATCAATGCATTCTGGAAAAATGTGGATATCTGACTAAATTTTTTTCTAATCCATATTTTGGGGTTATCCTTTGTTTTTATTCTCACCCCGTCTGATTCAAAATTATGAAAATACCAACCTTATCTTCAATTGGATCCCCATTCGCAGCCGCTCTTTCATTCAATTTCTTCTGAACTTTAATCAAAAACGCTGGCGACATTTCCTCTTCCATATCTGGATCCGGATCATAATGTTGAAGAATTGCAACAACTTGACGAGGTTTCAATTTACTCGTCATTTCACCGCATAAAGTATCCAAATTCGATTCATCTTTTCGACTTTGCAATAAATGACAAGCTTGTACAAGTGGTTCCAAATGTTCGCGGAATGATGACAATCCTTTGGCCTGAAGCCAAGATTGTACTTCAGTTACATTATGTTTAATTTGAATGGCTTTTTCAAAATTGCACAATTCTCTTCTAAACATCATATTATTAAGAGCAAGTGAGCACATCCAATGACACATATGACCGATTACTTGATTAACAATTATAGCATCTGCACCATATGTTAATAATCGAGAATGAACCATATCAACCTAAACAAAACAATAATTATTCTATTTTTCATCTCCAAAGTTATGGTAACTCACATATTTCAACAAATCATCAAGTGTCTTTTTCTGTGTATTTTCCGAACTTGCCGATGATCCTCGTTCTCTTCGATCTTGTCCAGCTGTCATCAAATCACTACTACTTTCATTATGCAATATTCCAGGCACAATTTTCGGGCAAAATGCGTGTTCAATTGCTTTTTTCATCAAATTCATATAGCATTCTTCGACGCGAAGTTTGAGTTGATCACGAATTGGAGTGACGTCATAGGATTTGAATCGATATTTGGCTTGTTGTTCAGTGTTGGCAGCTTGCCATTCAGGATTAGTGTCATTTCCGGCATATTGTCGGAGTAAATTGAAAAGACGCCAGGTATTCACAAGCCATAACGATAAAAGTTCAAGATCGTGCGAATTCTGGAAAGAGAGTTTTTTTTAAATTCTAATTCGACTTGATTGTGAAATTTCAAAAAAGTTCCAATTTTAGAAATGAGAAGGAATTTTCAATTATGATACTCCATATTCAAAATTAATACTTTGATTTTGAAATAGCTCCTAATTTTTGGAGCTCAAAAACTACTTTTCAAAAAAAAACTCACCGAGATCGTATCTTTGAGTACAATATGGACTGAAGAGAACAAGCTGGTGAGGGCCGTTTCGTCTTTGTTTTCATCATGAGTTCGGAAGGCGGCAAAAAGTAAGTAGGCTGGCAAATTCTTGGTTAGTAATCGAGCAAGACGTGGTTTCAATTCTAAACAAAAATACATCATTAGATTCGAAAATAAATCCTGAAAAACTTCACTCACCACAAACAATGATTCTCGAAAATTCAGGAACGTTGTAAACCTCTAATAATCCTTGGTGTGGAATTGCTTTATCCTTTTGGAATGTTTCCAATCGAATAATATCTTCGTCCGAAGTGTTTTCTATAAAAAATAAGAAATTGTTGGAATAAGAAAAAAGGGAAAAGTTAAGGGGGCCCCGAGAGACATTAATAAATCCGTTACGCATCAGATGTCAATCAAACTCAAAAATGAAGCTGAAAGCAGAGGGTTAAACAATAAAACAATTTATGCAACAACAAAAACATTGTACTATTCAATTAACAAAATACCGGGAAAAATATTAAAACATGTGACTAGGTTTGCACGAGGAAAAAAGGAAAAGGAATACAGGTTAGGAAAAGGAAAGAAAAACTGAAAAGTGGTGATGGGTGCAGATCTGATCGAGTTAATTGATTGAATAGACCGGTTCCAGATTATTCAAACAAAAATCGAAAGATTAGTTTGAACAAATTGGTAACTGCTAATCAATAATAATAATAATCAACTTGTACAAACAACGAAAAAGTGGATAAATATTTGTGAACAAAACCATGCTGAACAACCATCACCACTTTTACAAAGAAACACAACAAACTAATTCAAACCAAGGCGATTCAATAAACTAGCAAAATATGAAATAAGAGTGTCTTTGAAACCATTTTGATATTCAAATTGGTTCATTGGAGGAACACGATTTGCTGGTGATGTCCAAACCCATTTCGATGTAGATTGTGGTGCAATATCAGTCACCATTGAATAATATGTTGAAGATGTGGTTGAGGATGGTGAAAGAAGTGGTCCACTTCCATCAATGAATGTATCACCACAACCACCCAATTCATTATATCCGCCAATCGATGACAACATCGATTTTGCGGGCGAAAGATTGCGGAAAAGCATGCGTTTCCCTGCCGCTGCTGCTCGTCTCTCACCTAATCCAAGTGGTCCACTGTATCCTCGAAGTTGTGCACGTGCTTCTGTCAATTCTTCCGATTGTCGACAAAGTTTCTCGTTGAGATCCTGAATTCAAAATTGAATTAGATGAGAATGAAGAGATGGGAACGGTTTACCATATTTTGTTGTGCGAGAAGTTGAACATGTTTATGAACACCTCGAACAGCTTCGTCCAACGAACAATCCGATGGTCGCTGCAAAAAATTTCAACATTTTTTTGGAAATGGTTTTTAAATTGGACCTAATCCGGGGATAATCCGTTTTTTTTCGAGTAAATGTTTCCAAATTTTGTTTTCATGAAAAACCATCAATACCTGGTTTGTGCAGGAAAACTTCCGCATTTCCCAGAATAAAAAGGTTAGAAAATTGATTGTTTCAAAACTGACTACTTTTCAGATTTCAGGATGAAACGTCCGGATTCTCAAAAATATTTCCTAAATATAAAAATAATAATTTACAGCTGCAGCTTTAACAAACCGTAAATATTTACTAAAAATATTATTTCAGGAGCCATATTTTTTGATAGAATCATACATTTTAATTTTTTTGTAGAAAATCTTGATCTGGAAGTTGAATTCATACTGAAACCCAGTTTTCCGTTCCCAACAATATTTTGAATGTCATAAAATCTAAACTATCACAATACCTTACTATTAGTTGATGTACTCAATTGATCAACATCTTCATCTGGTTCATCAAAAGTCATACAATAAAAATCAGATGCAGCTGTTGAAGCAAGTCGCTGAACAACAGTTGGTGGTGGAGGTCCAGAAGTACCAACCTCATCGAATTCAAGCATTCTACTAAAAAACTATAACTCGTAGAAAAAAGAGAAAGAACAAAAGAGCGGAAAATTCGGAAAGACATGAATTACAAATGAATGTGGCTGGCTCCATCGAAAAAAAGAAAAAGAAGCCAAAAAATCAATAGAGTCGGGTCATTTGAGGCACAAAACTGAAAATAATTAAAAATCTGCTGGATTCGAGTGGATTTCGAGGAAAAAAAACGAGAAAAAGAGTGCTCAGCACGCAAAAAATGCATTTTTCGGTGGGTCCCATATGAATTGAGTCAACGAGCCAAAAAATAACGAATATGTGCCTGGACGAGACATAAACAAGTGTTGAGAAAATATATAAAAAGAGAAAAAAAGAAGGAAAATGACCATATGAATAGAAGAAGAGGAAGGAGAAAAGAAGCAAGGATTTATAGGATCAGATTATTGTCATGGTAACGGTAGAAAAAGGGGGAGAAATGTTGAAAGGAAATGAGATGATTTGCCAAAAGATAAATTATGAGGAATTCCGAAAAATGAAACAATTTGGAAGAAGAAAGATGATATCTTTGAGCTTTCACTGTAGATTTTTGGTGGGTAATGAATCTTGATGTCAAAGTTGTTAGGTTTGATTCTGAACATTATTTTTGACGTGGCAATTTTGGATACCTAATATATCTTAACGGTCTATTTCATAAATATTTCAAAGAAAAATGAGAAAATTTTTGATCGAGAAAAAGGTCAAGATTTTGAAATAATTTTTGGCCACTTTTAAAAAAATTTTCAAGGACCCAAAACGAATTTTTCTCAATAAAAGTATCGTTGACAACCGAAATTACAATAAATTCTGAATAGCAAACCTCAAAATGAAAAAAAAAACAATTATTTTGACCAGCAAAGTGTAAGTAAAAATCGATAACTTTCCAAAAACAGGAAAAAGGCGAAACCAGTTTTGTAAAACGTCAAAATTAGGTCAATAAAGGTGTTCAAACACAACTACTCATCTCCGATTATTATTATTATTCTAAATTGAATTGAATTCAATAAAAATCACAAAATATTCTCAAAAACAGTGTGAAACTCGTATAGTGTCACGTTTCAAAAACAGAAAAAAAAGATCGACTCAAATTTCGGTTGGCGAAGAGGTAAATAGTAAATAAACTGGATCGAATTGGGCGGAAGTGAGAAAAAAAGAAGAGAAAGTAATGGAGAGTAATTTATGAATATTAAATGAATCATTCGAAAGAAGAAGAAAAAATAGTCGATAATTGTTCAGAAGAAGGTTTTTTTTTTGAAATAAAAAGTGAAAGATGAAATGGACTATGAGATATTTACAAAAGACAAGCAATTTCAAATACCAACGAAAAACCCAACATTTTACAATTATTACATTGTAAGATATGCGAAAGGACGGATAAACCAGATTGATACTATCAAACAATAAAAACTTGACAAAAAATGAAAATGACTAACAGATTATTGATTCGAAGATCAACTACGATAGACATATCAACCGAGGCGGGAAAATTAACTTATGAAATTCTTTGAGATTTTTTTTCGATATCATCTCGAAAATTATTTGATGGGAAACCCCATTTTCAAATAAGTGTTCGATATAAATTTTTAGCCATCGATTTCTCGATAATCGAAAATCTTGCAGAAATTTTGAATATTTTTTTAAACCTTTTAAATTTCTGGAAACAATTTTCATGGAATTTTCATCGTAAACGATTTGTGCTCCACAAAAATCGAATCTATCCCCGAAACTGCCTTTCCCAATGAAAATCTCTCACCATACTAATTTGCTGTTCACTCATTCGTTGTTGATTTTGAAGACGTTCCATCTCAAGGTTCTGATTTGTCAACATCCTTGTCAGATTTCTGAAAAAAAAACATTTTTGTTTTCATTAACTCCGTTTTCTCTTACTCTGCCAAATTCTTCAAATATCTACACTGTCTTTCAACACACAAATCTTCTTCCAAATCAACATTCGAACTTCCATCTTCTGAATCTGCACCAGAACAATGTCCAGAATCAGGTCTTGGCGATCTTCTTGCAGTCGATCCATTGACAGATTGTTTTTCAAAATGACTTGATAACATAGCTCGAAGTTCAGCCGCTTCTTCTCGATATCTTTCATTTTCTTCCATAATTCTTTCAAATACCGCATGAATATTATTCGAATTATCTCTTTCAATTATCAATTTTTCCATATCGGCTTTCAATCGAGTATATGCATTTTCCAATTCAATCATTTTACTCGTTTCAAATGCTCTCAATGATGTTTTCTTATCAAGTGATTCAATTAATGAAGATGCTTCTAACATTGCTTTCATTCGAGCTGTTTCTCTTTGTGAATGTTCCATTCTTTGTCTCATTTCATTTATCATATTTTGTTGTCGAATAATTAATGCAACATCATCTAATTGTGCTTCTGGAGAACCTCGCGCAGATATTATTGTTGTTGGTTGAGATAATTGAATATCTGATAAATTCGAAGTTGTTCTTGATTCATCATTTCTTCGAACATTTGATAATCTCGAACTCATTGCTCCGGATTCAAACAAATTCACATTTTTGATGAGTTGCTCTTTCATTGCAACAACTTCCGAATCTAATGCACTTCGTGTTGATCTTTCTGAAAAAATAAACGAAATTTAAAATATCGATAAATGTCACGTCATAAACACGTGACATCTTTTTCAATTTTATTGACCAACCTGCATTTAATTCAACAATCAATCGATCTTTTTCCTCATTCCACGTCAATTTTTCAGCATTCAATTTGTCGTTGGCTTCAGTCAATTCCATAATTTTCAGCGAACTTTCAGCTTGTATCTGGAAAATATACAAAATGAGAAGAAGAAAGGAGGAAGAGCTGTTTTTCTTCCATTTTTATGACTTTCGAGAAAATTGCAATTTTTCTTCATTTTTAACGGCTAGAACGAGAAAAGAGGAAAACGGTTAAAATAATGAAGTGAAGCTCAAAAGTACACAAGTAAGTCAATTATAAAAAAAAGAAGAGCATCACTAACCTGATCCAATTTACTTTGCAATTCAACCATTTTATTTTCGAGTCCTCCACGTTGTCCTTCTTTCACATCACATTCTGTTTCAAGTCGTTCGACTTCAGCCTGAAGAACTTCTGCACGATGGCGAGCCTCCAAAAGTGTCAATCTGAAAAATGTATGATTATTTTGGGGTTCGGAAAACATAAGATTCGGATGCCAGAAATCCAGAAAAAAATAATCGAAAGTAAATCAAGCTTCTGATTTGATTTAAATTCTCAAACATCAAAACTATACAAAAAACTCGAAAATATGGCTCCATTATTTTTAGCCCTAGTTCTCTGGTTTAAAATTTTCAAGTTTCAGATTTTTTGAGAAATTTGCTAGATGTTCCTAGAAGGACCGATTTTTCCCGTGATGATTTCTATGGTAAATTTTTCAAAGTCAATCAAAACAAACCTTTCAGCTTCCATCATGGCCAATTCAGCATGTGTTTTCTCGACTTCTCGATTCGCTGCTGCCAATTTCTCCGACTCTTCTTTCGCGCGTCCAGTCTGCAAATTCATCATCACATAAATCATATGAGAAAAAAAGAATATAAGATTAATGTGTTTCTGCTCAATCCACCAAACTACAATTTTTTGGAGATATAAGAAAAGGAAATATTTTTGAATAAATACACAAATAAACATGGAATGTTTCCAAGTGGAAAGGGGGTGAAAATTTGAGTGAAATACACTGTTTATTTTGTGTGCAAATAGTGAGAAATTGGTGAACGGGTGATCAGAAATGTTAATATTTAAAAAAGAACAACTGTTGGAAAACAAATAATTCCCCCAAAAAAATTAAGACACAAACTATTCTTGTCCTAGTTTTATTTTTTTCTAAACTACTGTATATATGATAGGCAATAATCACCGAAGCAATTAAAAAGGAACAAAAAAACATGTCCGCCAAACAAAAAAAAATAACATCAATTAATCAGCGAAGAACATGTTCTGACCGAATCAACAAACAAAAAATGCTTCGAAAAAAATGAAGAATATGTCAAAAAAAAAGAACCCAAACACGATTTGTCCTTATTTTGACCCCTTGGGATATTCCAGAACACAAAAATGAGGAATTCTTTGAGAAAGAGAATAATGTTGGTCGAATAGCAAATAAATTTTTCGAGAAGCATAAAAAAATTATAATCAAACTGTCAAAAAATGAGGCAATCATCTTTATTTTCTCTATTGTTTATGTTTGCTTTTTGCGAAAGACCGGAAACTTGAAATTTTTGTTTCGAAAAAAAAAACTTTGTGACGCTTTTGAGATGGATCACGTGTTAAATGATCGGCTAGTTTAATCTTTTAATTGCAATGAATTTGCACATGGTTGGATGGTTCTCAAAACTGGATTTGGATCTTTAAAAAAAACTATTCTCTAAAATTTGATATCCCCATAGAACCTAAAATCTCATAGCTCAAAAAAATTCACACGGGACTACGAAAAACTCATTTGAAAAACACAAAATAAAATAGCTCGTTTCCTCTCACTTTAAAAATCAGGCCATAATCCGAACAAAATGTGAACGACTCACTAAACAAAAAAAACGCATTTCAAGTACCAAAAAAATATAATGATGCCTGAAATGCATCTTTTGTTTTTGTAAGTAATAGATAAATATAGAAAAGTGTTCAGGAAAGAAATAAATAGAAAAAAACATCTTTTGATTAATGATGATTGTCGCGAAACAACAGCAACATGTGTGTTCAACCGGAAAAAATACGACATTTGAATTATCTTGAAATCCACATCACAAATTAAGACTTAAGTACTTTTCATATTTCCAGATCTTCTGAATATTCCAAAACCAATAATAAATTTGAATTATAATTTTTTAAAAACTGCATTTTGGCATGAAAACAAAAAATTCCATTCCCAACTAAACCTACTTCTAGTTTTCAAAAAATTTTCTAATTTTCACAAAAACTAGAAAAAACAAACAAGTTATTCAAAAAAATGTTGAGAACAAAACAACCCGACGAAATCCCACAAGGACTCTTCTAGTTCTCAAAAATGCGTCTTATTTGCCCCAAAACAAAAACTCGCAACAACTTGTTTGAGACAAGTGAATAAATCAAATGTTTGAATGAATAAAATATAGAACAAATGTCATAAAATGTTTTTCACATTTGCTTTTTTTCGAGAACATCATTTGATTATTATTGAAAATCGATAGAAAAAATATGAAGATGTGCAAAAAAAGTCGAAATTTTGATATTCTAATTTCTCATTATGAAAAAGAGCAAGAATCACTCAAAAATAAAAAATAATCTTCGTGTAAATAATAAAAATGCACTCACCACACTATCCAATCTCATTTGCAATTCAATAATTTTGTTTTCGAATCCGGTATTCAGTTTTTGAAGATGGACAACAGATCGAGCTTCGATCTAAAAAAAATTATGAAAATTTGAAAAGCAGATATTTTAAAATAATCTTACTTTGAGCTCACGAAGTCGTTTTTTCGCCAAGAATTTTCTGACAGCACATTGAACCATGATAATTTTCTTTCTTCGAGCAATTTGTTCCTTGCGAACTTGATATCCTCTCCAAGCTGATTGAATTGCGATCGCCGATTTTTCATAGCGTATCTGAAATTATTTTTTTAATAAACGAAAATTTGGCTCAAATAAAAAAATCCCAGAATTTTTTCGCTCACCTTTTCCACATATCTTCTAACAACTTGTGCTCGATAATGCGATTGAATAGCAATAACACATTTCCGTAATCGATTATATTTCTGTCTTTCGATAAATCCTCTCACAGCCGTTTGCATTGTAATCGCAGCTCGATGCATTTGTAAATACTTGATTCTTCGAAAAGCCAAAAATGCTTTGAGAGAAGCTTGTACAATGAGCAATGCTTTCTTTTTCGTCTCATAATTTCTTCGAGCAACGAATCCTTTCCATGTTTTTTGAATCATAACAGCTGCCGATGACAGTTTTTCCAATCGAACTCGTTCCAAAATCGCAACTTGTCCGGTTCTCAAAAATATTTTCGATTTTCCCAATGCGAATTTTCCATCTTCTAAACATTCTTCGCAGGCCAATTTGGCGAATTCTTTGGGTGAATCTCGCCAAAGTGCGACAGATTGTTTCGTGTATAGAACTCGATATCTTCGAGCAAATTCATCATAAGGATATCGAGATGGAAATCCAGCTGCCGAAATTCGAACAGTTTCCAAAACACCGCAAGCTCGAAGTTGTTGAATAGCTCGTTTTGGTTCAAATTCGAAGCTGTAAATAACAAAAATTAGCAATTTTCAATAAAAAAAACAAAATTACCTTGTTTTACTATCATTCGGCTTGATGCATCTAACATAATGCGGTCTTGTCGAACACAAAACATTCATCAATTCTTTGAGCGAATCTCTAAATTGGCTGGCGACGGTTCGTTTTCCACCTCTTTTCAATGTTGGTGTTCCATTTGATGGCGGAATTATTCTCGCACTTTCAACAACATTCCGCATGAATTCAAATTGGCTCGATGCAATGACATTCAATAATTGTTCTCCAATCGCATCTCGATTTTTTTCAACAAATCCATCGATTGTATAAGTGACATCTGCAGCAAAGTGGCGAACAATGAAATCATTGCATCGAACTCGTGGGAATGTCAATTGTGGATTTCTTTTCAATTCGGAATTATTGTTTAATTGACTGAGCCAATCAATATCGCTTCCATTCAATCTTTTGCATTGTTCATCGAGAAGACTAATTAATCCAATTGGTCCTTCAATCAAATCAATAGCAGGTTGATTATCATGAAAATCGACTCGAACCCAATCAATTTCTTCTCTCACATATTCTTCTTGTTCCAATTTGAAAACGTGTTGATTGAATTGTTGTTGCAGTTTTTCATTTGCATAATTGATGCAAAACTGCTCGAATGAATTGACATCGAATGTTTCGAATCCATAAATATCGAGGACTCCGATGAATCGCTCGATTTTCTTTTTCATCGGTGTCGCTGCCGTCACATTTTCATTCAGCGCTCCATTTATTTTCTCAACCAGATAATTGAACAACTGGGAGTAAACCATTTTTGTGAGAGCATCTCGCGATCGAATCGCTTCATCTTTTGTCAAACTTTTGGTGACAACTTCATTGACAGCTCGAATTTCTCGTCGTGTCAACCAAATTCGCAATGCGTTCTCATCAATATTCCAAATTTGGGAGCAGAGTTGAGCGATTTCAGTTGATGAGGATGCCTGAAAAGAAAATTGTGATCAAAATTATGAGAAAAAAAATTATAAAAACTCACGGCAACTGCTGAACAACCTTCTCCATTATCAAAATGAACATTTCCGAGCAAAAGAATACCAGCGAGAAGTCGGAAAACATCTGCACTTTGCTTTTCATCAAATCCAAGAAGACCGAGAGCATTCACAAGATCATCAAAATCATGTTTGTCATAAACACCGGGAATTCGACTATCTCCACCTTGCACAAGATAACTGTATGATTCACAACCACCCAAATGCAAATCTTTGACAATTGGATGATGTCTGGCTGCACACATTTGGTAGAAAATGTGATAATTTCGTTCACCGGGTGCTTGGAATACTAGTCGACTTTTTTCGAGCAAATACGTCTTCATTTCAGCTCCAGCGATTCGTTTTCCATTATCAGCAAAGTTGATTTGAATAAATTTTCCAAAACGAGACGAATTGTCATTTCGAATTGTTTTGGCGTTTCCAATGCTTTCCATAATTGGATTACTCGCTAATACTCTTTGCTCAATTCCAGTTGTTCCTCCTTTTTTATTCGATGATGCCACCGATGCCAAATATCGCATCACAAATTTCGCCGACACTGTTTTTCCAGCTCCGGATTCTCCCGAAACAATAATTGATTGCGATTTCGAGAATTCGCGCATATCAAAAAATGCTTCTTCAGCGACTGCGAAAATGTGTGGATCGAGTTCTCGAACCGATTTTCCGATTCCTCGATAAACTTGAATTATATCCTCGCCATATAAATGTGAACAATCCGAATATGGATTTATTGCGACCAAAACAATTCCACAATATGTGTATATTGTTTGTCGATCCACAAATCGGAATTCCAAGTTGTGGAGAACTGCGGGTTCGTGCAAATATGATAACAGTGTGAGATCATCCTTTCCAACCAAAATTTGCGGATTCCTCAAAAACGGCAGTTGTTCGAATGACGAGATATCGAATTCAGCGGTCTGCAAAAAATATTCTTGATAACTTTTTCGAACACTTTTCCCTATCTATCATATTCAATTATGCATATGATAAGAAAAATATTTCAAAACCCAAAATGAGTCAGTAAGTAAACATGACAAAAGGGTTTGAAGACAAAATATTCAGAACTTACCGTATCATCGTCAAGCTTCAGTCGAATTTTCCTCGTCTCAAAACTGACGTCGTGCTCCAACTGTCCGCCAATCCAAATCAAATGTGGATGGCGATGCCAAACCCGGGCACCTTTCTGAAAACCAAAATATTAGTTTTTTTTAGAAAGCAAATGATCTCACAAGAGGAAGGATCATTTTTTGAATCTAGTAAATCGAGAAATGAGCATTTAGAAAACACGTGAATATTTTTATTTTAGTGATGTCACGTGTTTTTTAAAAATGAGTATTTATTTGTTTGAAAACTTACTTTATAGTTTTCCAACGGGAAAACATAGCCCCTTCCAAGAGTCTCCATTCAAAAAAGCGGTGGAAACTTCTCCAATCACAAAAAATGCGATGAGTATTCCAATAATATCTGCAAAAAAACAAAGATCGATAAATTATTCAAATTTTCAAAGCCAACAAAATCACTCAGCAAAAAAATTCCGGAAAACGTTTCAAAGCGTGTGTGTAAACAAGAGTGTGTTATCATCATCATGGCAAAATAAATAACGAAAAATCAGAAAAAATCAAAACTGTTGACAGCTATAAAAAGTAGACGAGAGAGAAAGTTAAGAGGAGATAAACCTGTATTCAGATAGCCGCAGAATTATGGCAATTTTCATGGAGAATCTTTATTGGGTCAACAAAAATGGGGTTTATGACTTTTTCACGGAAATTGATAGTGAAAAAAACTAAACTAGAGGAATGCTCGCAAGATTTAATAGTTTCAAAACTAAACATGACCTTGAGCTTTTTTTTAGAAGAAAGCAATTTACATTAAATGAGAACGTATTTCGAGTGGTAAATGTTATTTTATGAAGGACAACATTTGAAAAGGTGTTGAATTACAGTCTGGCTTGTTATTTTAACAAAAAATGTTCATTATTCTCAAACTAAAAAAAGTATAATTGAAAAACTTTAAATGAAATAAATATTCCCATTCACACGCATCTATTGACACGACGATGTATTTGACCGGCGAAATAACAAAAATGTTATGTTATACAATATTTTTGGTTATTTTACAAAAAAGGACACTTGATGTGTAGAAAACTAGGACGAGCGAGGAACATTTGCGTAATCCTTTTTTGTTTTTGGAATATTTTCGATTAAAAACTGAAAGTTTTATGAAACAATGAAAACCAGTGTTTTTCTATGCGGAGAAATAAGAATAATATGAATAAAGAGGAAAAAAGTTCGGAAAGACGAAGAAGCATAGTTCTAGTCAATGGCAAAATAAACAAAAATACGTAAGATCTGGACTCATACAATATTCGGCACTTGAACATTTTCTTGTGATTTTTATGCAAAAACAATAATTATTCTTATAAAAATGAATTACTGTCTGGTGTCACAAAATAATCATTGTTTTATGTGAAAATTAGTAAAAAGAAAAAATATGAAGGACACTCGCGTTCCGCTTCTCAACAATTTGAAAAAAACCAGAATATTATGAAGATTTATCACTTTATACGGGAGGAAAACTTTCTTCTTCTTTTTTGTCTTCACCATATGGCGCGAAACACCTTGCAATAGAGCGCGAAAACTATACACAGGCTATGTTTGAAATTACAAAAAAAAACTGAACGTTTACAAATAAATAAAGAGGCATGCGTTCGCAAAATGGGTTAATTATGGGATTATGATCTTTTGCTGGATGAAAAAAAGGAAAATTTAGATTTGAATCGAAAATGAAAGAAAAAGAGAGGAAAGGGAAGATGAGCCAAGTTGTTTGTATACCGAATAAGGTTTATTTGCGTTCGTCGAAGTCATCGAAGAGCAAGAAGAACACAAAACCGGTTGGAGGGAATAAAAAAAAGAGGATTGAACCATTGTTTGTATTTCTCAAAAGGTGCTGGTCAAAGGGCGTTTGCCAAAAGAATTTACACTTCGAACGATATTTTTGGACTCTATTCAAAATGTATTGGCAAAAATACTTTTCAGAGAAAATGAATAGAACGGGAAAACCACGAAAAAAACAGCGAACGCACAAACAAAAAATGAAAAAAATTTATTTGGCGAGAATTTCGAAAAAAAATTCCCGGCGAACGGGAAAAAATTCTCGCGGGCGCGTTGCAAGACCACAACAAATTTGTGTGTGTTCCTTTATTCTTACGGTGGAAAAAATAATAATTTTCCGGTTTGCAACAATTGATTTTTCGCAGAAAATTTCCAAAAAAGAATGTTCACCAGGGTGACGCACCTGTTATTTATTGGTAATTGTGTCTTCCGCCAAAACAGCTGTCATAAGGAGAGAATGAATAAAAAACCACAACCAAAAAAAGGAAGAGTGAACAAAATATTTCGCAATTTCCAAAAAAAAAAATGAGAAACCAGTCAACCATTCTTGCTTTGAGGTAGGCAAGTATGTAGATAATAATTGGAGAATGTCGGTCATGGAAAATTATGTACCTTTAAATAAATAAAGTAATTATCTAGCAGTCTAAGAAGAAAACCGCGATTATTATTTTTTTTTCTAATTGCCGGATGGAAAGATGATGACCACTTTGGACTGAGATGGAGAAGTCATCTAAAATTTTGCTAATTGTAAAGTTCTCACAACTCAATAATCCCAAATGAAGTTTCATTACCCAACAAAAAATAATTGAATTATTATTTTTTAATGATCAGCATGATTTGCATAATCCTTGTATTTTTCGAACATTTCATCGACAGTCAAACAATATCCATCATCACACAACAAGTCTTCTGGGCACATTTTTTGATTCAAGCATCGCTTCTTTTCTCCATTGACCAACAAAACCAAAACCATGGAGATGAAAACAAAAAGAGGAACGAATTTCATTTTTCAATATTCGATATTCTTTGAAAAAAACCGTGGAGTTTTTATATTGAAACTTTTTATTAGAAAATAATTGATTACAGTATACGAAATTTTATGAGGTTTATTATTAAATTATGAGAAAGAAATGTGGGATGGAAGGAAGAAAACGTTGCCTAAAGAATCGAAAGTTTAAACATTGTTCAACATTTTGTGGAAACAATTCGGATATTATCAATTGCCAGCCACTTAAATCTTCTCCATTGAATTGCTCGCAAGAATATTTTGATAGTCCCCTTTGGAATCAAAAATGTCTCGCCATCTTTCCAATATAAATCTTTTTCAAAAGGCGTAACAGTGTAAGGACAATAAAATGGTGTATCCAAGCAAATCTGGAATACATTTTGTTTTATGAACTTTCCTTGAACCCGACCTGTAAAGTAATATCATTTGATCTTCTATAAACATCCATCTTCATTTCCAAATCATCATTAATAATCAAATCCGGTGATTCCAAAATATAATTGACAATCTTGGAACTCGTTGAACTATCAGTTCCAACATATAAAAATCCACCAGTTGATTCTTTCACTCCAGTATGCGGATTTCCAACTCTTTGATTTCCAATTTGCCACGGGGCAAGAACCATACTTTCATTTGCATAATTTGTGTAGAAACACATACTATCACTGAAATCACAATCAAGAAGTTTACAAACAGTCTCCGGTTCTTCTTGATTATTATCATTTTCAGTTCCTGGCATTTCAACATCTTGAGCACTTCCAATAACTTCATTGAATCTTGCTGGATCAATATTTTCCTCAATCGGTCTTGTCAATTCATCCAAAATATTTTCTACTGAAATAGTTAAAGTTTTTGAAAAAAATAAAATCACGAGACTCACATTCGCTCTTCTTTTTTGGTGCCAATCTAACAGGCCTCGTTGGAATTTGAACAGCTTCTTCTCCCTCAATTTCTCCAGTTATTTCATCTGGATTTTCTTCAGCATCAAAGAATCGATCAACAGTTGCAAGTTCATCATTATTATTTCCCTTTTCCATTTCTTTTTCTCGATTTTCCAATTCACACATATCTGCTTCATATATTATATTATCATAAACTATAACAGTTGGATCAATCAAATTTGATGCAACTATTTCAAGTTCGAAAAATGTGGAATTCGGGTGTACAACTTCGATAGCAATTGTTGAAATCGAAGTGGTATATCCAATTTTCTAAAAGTAACTATGAAAGTGGATTACTGTAGCCTACAGTCTGTAGGTTACAAGCTACCTGTGTGCAAGATCTCGCCAAATGATCCTGTGTGCAAACTCGAATCAAAACTTCGTCGTGTTTTCCAACAATCCAATAACTGAAATTTCATATTTTTTAGTTTCAGTAAATAATTTTCAGAAAAATGGAAAACATACTCAAATTTCAACACTCCATTTCCTCGTTGGCATGTAATTGGAGTTGACATAATAAACTCATCCTCAGGTTCTGCTCCCTAGAAAAAATTCTGGTTAGAGAAATATGGGGCTAAAAATTTCACTGATACTTTTTATCAACAAAAAAATATTGCGCTGAATTTCAACCATTTTCTGGCTCACATTTCTAAACTTCTCGACAAAAAAATCTTACCCGATGTTCAATGAAAAACACAAAATTCCCAGTCGGCTTCTGTGTTTCAGGTCTCGATGCCAACGTGGCAAAAGTTCTATAATGATCATCTGTTGGCAAATTTCCAACACTCAACGGACTCGAAACACTTTTGAATCGGCATCCCGAATCTTTCTCAAAATCACACGAAAAATTGAATTCATCTTGGGTTACTGTAGATAATCTTCGAACACATGTTAGAAATTCAGTCATTGTTGTGATTTCAATTGGACAACTCAAGTTTTTGTTTGAGGAGGAGTTATCCGAATTCAACATTATGTGAAGAGGAACATCAGATTTATAGGTATTCGAGGAATGCTGCAAAAATATTATGTTTTTTTTTGATTAGGGAGGAAAATTTCAGAAGTATAAGTACCTGAACTTCATTGTCATTAATCAATGTGGGATATTTCGGCGGTGGAATATAACCAGGATACGGTGTAAATCTCTGAAACAACTCAATGATTTGTCCCACCAAAATAACTTATTAAAAGTAACTCACAGTTTCGCCAGACATTCTTCCAGGCGGTGCAGCATTTATCATCTCCAAACTATCATCATTATAATCTGATGGAGCTGGTGGAGCAGGAACTGGAGCCGATTGATCAATTGGTGCAGCACCAGCGATTGCAGCCGGTGAATAACTTGGAACACTTTGTGGAAGTGCTGAATTTTGGAAGCCGAGGGAGATTGGTGGTTGGCAAGAATTCACTGAAATTTTCGATTAAAAATTTTTTAAATGGGATATACAGTAGGAAATCACTGAAGTGGTTAGCATTTTCTGACAATTGAAAATCGAACTACAGGTTACTGTAGTTGATAATTTTTGATCTACAAATATTTTATACAGTCCCGATGTGTTTTTTTTTGAGATACAGTAATCATAATCGATGGTAGATAATTACAAAGTTTTTTTTCCTATGTTTTGGAGCTAAAAAATAATTCCCTCTTCCCCAGAAACTTACCTGATTCAAAAAATATGAATAAAAGTTTGGTCCAAAATATCACTTTGATCAACATATTTCGAAATGTGATGAAGTGAAGTTAATCCAAGAATAAAATGTGATTATTATTTTGTTGTGATCCCCTAAAAGGCGTGGTTTTGTTTTCGCTCGTTCTCTATTGTTCCAGAATTGAAATGAGGTGAAAAGAAATTGACAAAGAATTTCGAGAAACGAAAATATGTAAAATAACAACAAGAAAAACGCGCGAAATCCGTAAGGAATGGGAGGAAAAAAAGTGAATATGATTGATGATTCGTTTTATGGTATTTTGAAACTGTTCATTTTTATGGGATTATAAGAATTCGAGTTTTCAAGAATACGTAGTATAAGGAAAGGCTATAAAGTGGGAAATTTTTGAAATCTTTATGATAATGTTTTTCAAAATTTGGAATTCAGAATTCAGAAATATTGTATTACAAAGAACTTAGGTTTGAAAAACTACTGTAATTCTATCTATATTTTCAACGAAAAACCTTTTAACTAATAAAATTCCGGTTCAAAATTCAGAATCTTTAAAAAAAACAAAGAAAATTCCCACTCAAAACTGTACAGCCAGCCTCCCAAAAAATAAAAAACAACTCCAAGAAATACAAAAAAAACGAGAATCTAAATATTTACAAACCCTAAAACCGTCAACATAAAAGAGAAAATTTATACGAAAAACGCAAATGTTCTTTTCTTACTGTACTTACATTCAAAAAGGTCGCGCAGAAAGCAAAAAGGACATGCGATTATTCAAATTATTATGATTTTTATCCATATTTGTTTTTCATAAAATTTCATAAGTTTGATTGGAAAAAGTCAGTGAAAACTAGGTTGAGCAAATAACACACAAAAAAGACGGGTACTTACAAGTGAAATACTTCGATGCGGACCTTTGGAAAATTTGAAAGTACTAACAAGTTAAAACAATTCTGGGCGAGCAAACTACAAACAATTAAAAAATGAAAACCAGAAAAAAAGGAAAAGAAAAATGAAATAAGTGAGAAGACCAGTTTAATTGTGCAGAAAAAACATAAGAAAAGTTGGTCGAATATGGGACAAACGAGTGCCGGATTAGCCGATAATCGGTCAAAATGAAAATCGCCAACAAACCGTTCCTCTTCTTAGATTTGATGAAATATGCGTATTTATTTCAACTTGAAAATTCAGCGAAAAATAGATACATTTTATTAGTGATATTATGGTACAGATTAACAACTTTACACAATCAGGTAGATTTTTGGATAAAAAATATCACTTCTTCCCTTTCTCTGCTTTGAGTCGAGCAATCTGAAAAAATCAAAGATTATTCAAAAATGGTTCAAACAATGACTCACTTCATCTTTCAATTTCTGATTATTTTGTTCAGCTTGATCAAGTTCATTGCTCAGTCGAATATTTTCAGATTGTCCAGCTTGTATCGTGTCAATTGCTTTTCGCAAAATCATAGCTCTTGAAGCCTGAAAAATTTGTAAATGAAAAATTTGTTTTTTTTTTCGGAAAACAAAATAAAGTTCACGTTTAGAAATACAATTATTCATTTTTTAATTTAAAAATTTCCCATTTCTAACTGCCACGTCAAAGTTCACGTCTTTTTAATTTTAGAATAAATTAAAAATTGTTTCTTTTTGAACAATGGAAATTATATTTGAAAATACTTATTAACATTATTCTCAATAATTTTTCAAATTTCACAAATTCATAAAACTAACCCTTTCAGAATTGGCTTCTGGCACAACTTCTCTCAAATTCGTATACATATCCTTAATATTATCACGTCTCCGTCTTTCCAATGCATTATGTTGTTCTCTCGCATGTTTTTTCGCATCTGGCCGATTTGGATCAACACTTTCTGGTCCACCAACATCCAAATCTTCTTCCATATCGCTAAAATCTGACATTTTTCTACCTGAAAAAAACAACATTTGATTATTTCTCAAAAATAAAACAAAACGAAAATATTTAGTAAGGCTCATTCAACCTTATTTTTTTTATTAGAATATCGATTTTCAGAGAGGAGAGTAACCGTTTATAAATAATGAAATAAGTGAACAAGTAAATGAATAAATAAATAAAGAGAATAGCCAGCACCGGATAAATTAAAAGTTACACCTGAAAATGTTTCAAAACCAAGAGAATAAGTAAGAAACCCGTCATGGCTTCCAATGACAAATGTTCAAATGTGTAATAAGTGAATGAAGATAATATAAAGAAACCCGTAAAAATCGACCGCTCTGGATTCATAATTCGATTTGAAAATACATAAAAGACGAGGAAAGAGAAAAAGCAGAAACAGTGTTGCATGTTTGCACTCAAAAAATCCATTGTTTCATATTGTCCTTTGAGTTTGAAGAAAAGTGGAATGAAATATGGAATTGCGAGCACAAATTTCTTGATACTTCGATTCTAAAAAAACCAAAACTTGGAATCAAATTGAAAAATCAAAACTTCTTACCAAAGTCAAAATGGAAATGACTATGAAACATGTAAGAATTGGAGAAATAATAACACTACAAAATGCTCCATAAAGAACTTGTTCCATATTATCCGGGTTCAAACGCATATCAATAACTCTGAAAAATAAAACAACTTTCAATGGAAATTGTCAAATAAAAAAACTTACGCTGGCCAAAAGACTGTGGTCACAAGCCAAATGATTTCGACAATGAAGAAATATGCCATACAAATAAGAAGGCCGAGAATTACTGGAACCATTGGAATAATTTCATCATTTACATATACAATTGGGAAAACAAATGATACTGCTATTGAGGCCCAAATCATAAATTGTTCTTCTTCGCCAATTTCTTCAATGCTTGTTATTATGTATGCAAGAAAGATCAGAGCACAGGCAACAATCAGATTGCTATTCGATAAAAATATCTGAAAATTTTATGTGAGTGAATCATCAATGTGATCGTGTGAGAAATTGTCGCAGAAGTTTTTCAGTATCAAAAATTTCAAATTTCCAAAACTCACATCAAAGAACAATCCAGCAGTTGCTTGAGTCAAAGTCGAAACTTCAACATTGAATTGACAATTATTATCGAGACTGAAAACAAGTCTTACTAAACCTGACACATCATTTCTAGAAATTGTTGTGACAAGTGTTGTGCCATTTCTTATTTGAGTATTTCGGAAACTGTTCGCACGAACTTGAGTGACAGAACGAACTGAAAAAATTACGAATTAGGAATTTTCATTTTTTTTTCTAATAAATATCTTACCGCATTGGCCAATCGTCTTTATTTGTACAATTTGATGTTGTCTAACCATAACAGAAACCACATACTGATCATTTTTCTACAAAAAAATAACTTTGTGTCAAATCAAATTCTCTAAATCTTCTTACCGCACGAATTACTTTTTTCGATCCCAATTCTAATTGTTCTGATGCAACTATACTTCTAATTACAAACTTATTATCTCTAATTGCAGTTTCTCTTTCCAAAAACTGTTTCAATATTAATTTTGTATCAATTTTTCCTCGGTTTTCGGCATAAGCTTCTAATAATCTCGAAGTATGTCGAACAACTTGATTACACCAAACAATACATAAATGATCAGTTCCATGATCAGGAACTTCGTCAATATTCCAAATTGGGACTGCCGCTGAATATCCATATTTGGTTAACGGATCAGCAACAAGTACATCTTTAAGTCCTCCAGAATACGATATTATCGCAAAATCATCATATTGTTTTTCATTCCAAATATTTTGCCAATGAACATAATAATCGCGGAAAGAATTGTCGAGTACAATTGCTAAAATAATAGTTATTAATAATTTTCTAGAAAATGAAAAAAACTTACGTGCAACTTGAACCGGTGCTGATTTCAAAATAAACATATCAATCCAATCGATTTTAAATCTTGGATCAGTAACAAGTCCCATTGCAACAGTTCCACCAAGAGAATGTCCAAAAATAATGATTTTTCGATTTTTATACATTTTTCGTAATTCCTCCAAAGCATCAACAACAAAACGTGTCTGCGATCGTAACATATGTCCATTTAGAATAGTGTTTTCCTCTTTGAAATCGCAAGTGAAAAAACGATAAGTGTATTTTGTATTCTTCCTTTTCTTTTTATCTTTCATCACAGTTGCCAATGATCGAACTTGATTCTTAGAACCTCCACTTCCTGGTATAAATACAACTGGGATTTCATTCGGATCGGCTCCTCTGAAAAATGTATGTTAGTTTGAAAAACCTAACAAAGAATTTTAAAAACTCACAAAACTCCAGGATCCTCAACTCCTTCTGTATAAAGATACAATTTGTATTTGGTGTGATTGAGAGGCTGAATCTGAAAAATTGTACCATTCTTATTAATTTTGAGAAACAACAACCCCCAAAGAAAAAAACAAGCTCACCAAGAAAAGTGGAGGTTCCAACATAACAGTCATACCGCATTTATTGAATGTGAAAATGTTCAATAAAAATGGTCGAATTGTTAGAACAATCATTCCAATTGAAACGCATGTTATGGTAAATGCAACAGTTTTTGGTAGAATCATTGTTGTTAATTTATAGGCATTAATTAAAATGCAAAAATTGGAAACCCGATCTGTTAGAAATGACTAGATGGCACGTGTAAAGGACAACCTGAAAATACAATTAGTATTCGTAAACTGAATTGCAAAAAAAAGCATAATCTATATATCTAGGAAGCTGAATCAAACTTCACACAAATCATCGACAAAAAATAACAAAAGATTGGTTTTTTATCAGAAACTATTCCCAAAAGGAAAAACATATTCACAAATAAACAAAAATTCAGATTGAACCGGATATTTTCGATGACAATCAGGCGAAGCCTAGACTAGAACCTACAAAGAAATTGAAGGAGCTTATGAAATAGTTATAAATGAGTATCATTTTGGCTGTGGAAGAGTTGCGGGATTGAGTCATGGATAGATGAAATTAGAATTTGAATTTAGGAGTTATTGGCTGCAACAGCTGAAAGTAATGAATCAATTGTTTGATCAACTGTAGAGCGAAGTTCAGCAGAACAAGTTGCATTGTAATGAACAAGTTCGTCATCATCAAAAAAACGATCCAAGATATTATATGATTTGACATGTATATCGATATTTTGACTTTGTGATAGAAATTCAAGTTTAGCTCGACATCCAATTTCTTCAAGTTGAACTGATACTGGATTTGTATAATCAGGTGAAAGATTGATCTCTCCATATAAAAGAAGACTTTCAAGAGCATCAAGAATCTGGAAATTTCATGAACAATTTTTTTCCAAAGAAAAAAAGAACTCACATATGTGACTAATGATGGATCCATACATGTCAACAAATCGGTGAATACTCGCAACAATCCTATTTCTAAAATATAAGCGATATGTGCCCGACTGGTTGATGAACAACAATGACATATTGTATAAGCAGCTTCTTTTCTTGTTCTATATTCTGCGGTTTCCATTACTTTAGTTACTTCTAATAAAACACCAGAAGAAATCAATCGCTAAAAATATTGAAATATAATATTTTAATAGTTTTTTTTTCTAACTCACATCAATAACGTGTTCGCCTTCTCCGGAAATATTTGCAAGAATATAACAAACATCTCTAGAAATATATCTGACATTGATAATTGGTTTGAGAACTGTGAGAAGTCCTGCATCAATCATTTCTTGTGTAAAATCGGGAGTTGTTTCAGTGATAAAATCGATAGCTTTCAAAACACTTGGTCGAGCAACACCAATTCCAGATGAAAGTGAATTTACAAGTAATACGAGCAACTTATTTGTATGCATTTCTTGCCAAATATCAGGCCATTCAGCCATAAGTGCACAAGCGCGAATTGCATCTGATTGTATTGCAGTATCAGTTGATTGCATTCCTGAAGCAACAAGTTCCATGAGTGGTGCAACTTCTTCAACGCGTGGAGAATATTCTTGAAGGCGATGGAATAGTTGAGAAACAAGCCACATGAGACAGCGATTAGCACGTGGATCACTAAAAAGTTGAAAAATATTAAATTCTCTAATATTTAATCAGACTTACTTTCTCTCATAGATATTCAATAATTCTGGAACAATCGCTGAATCGAATGCAATATTTCGATAAATGATATTCATTCCAACAAATACGGATATTGCTTGCAAACAATCACATGTTATTTCAATTGATTCAACATTGTCTCCCAGAACATAACACAATGATTCGATGCATAATTTATCAGCTGTTTTCGCATCACTCGGCCGATTTGAACAAATTCTGAAAATTTCGGCGATCGATCTTGCGACAATATCACTTCTCCTTCGATTTGAATAAATATCAGATAAAATAGACAAGATTCCATTAGAACACAAATCAAAAAGAGACCATTCGGATGTTGTAAGTTTTGAGCCAATAATTCTTATAGCAGTTGCTTCAATACCAGTTTGTTCACTTTTTAGTTGATCAATAATTTCTGCGGGGATTCGACTAGCTTGCGGTTTCTCATTAACTTCGGTGATTTTTCGACGATTTTCTAAAATATCCTGCCGTTTCTGTTTTCTCAATTCTACTTCATTTTCACGACGTCTTCGACGAAGTTCTTCATTATTTGAGCCTATAAAAAACATCAATAAACAATCACTTTCAAGTTATATTTATAGATCAACTAACCTTTTTTCTTGTACATCCTCGCTCTGTCCTCCATCGCTGAACGATGCATTTTGAATGAAACAGCTCGAAACGAGCTAAAAACAAGTTTGAGAGAGGAAACACGAAAGAAAAACAAAACTCGTGCGAGGAAAAAACCAACAAACAACCAGGCGAGCAAGTGCGCTCCAATGGACTAGAGAGGGAATTTGAAATGTGTTTTTTTTGTGTGTGCGAGTTTGAAGCGCGATTTTCTATAGATGAAAGAAGATTACTGTAGTTTTTTCGAATAAAGTTTGAAAACAAGAAAGCTCATTGCTTAAACTGAAAGAAAAATCGGCAACTTATGAGATTTGTCATTCGAAAAACACAAAACTGAAGAAAATGAAAAAAAACAGAAACACATCATTTGTAATGTTCGCGGAAGTTTCAAGATCAAACATTCTAAAATCATGTAGGTAGATCAAAACTTTTTGAAATCAGAAATAATTTATTATCAAATGTTTTTGAAATTCCAGCTGTGCAACGCAAAAGTTCACGTGAATTACGTTTTTATTTCAGTGCTAAATATATATTTTTAAAACTTTTTTCTGGGCACCGATTCTGAATTTTAATTGTTTTCTATTTATTTATTCTGATTTTCAGAACTTTCCACAAATAAATTGTTTATGTTTTTAGCCTTGTAATTGTTCATATGTACAAACAAAAACTAACATATAAATAATAACTATTTTGGATCATAACTTTTCCAAAAATAATTTCTAAAAATTGTATTCCTAAAAATCCAAATAGTTCACTAAAACATCACAGTTCATTAAAACTGAGATCAACACCGACAAAATTCGAACTTTGTCAATTAATTACGTGCCATCTGAACAAACATATTTCAGTATTTATAAAGAGTGCGGAACTTTGTCTGACCATCAAATCATGCACTCACTTTTCTCAACCTTGGTAATTGCTCTAACTTTTGTAGCTCTTGCTCAAAGTTGCAGTGACAGCGGATCAAAGTGAGTGGTACTGTAGTTTCAAGTGAAACAAAATATATATTTTCAGTTGTGCTAACTGGGTGAAAAATGGATTCTGCACTTCGTCTTCATACACCACAGCTCAAAAAACCCAATATTGTGCATCTTCCTGTAACTTGTGTTCAGGCTCCTCTGCAACAACATCTTCTTCATCATCCTCGTCTTCATGTACCGACGCGGTAACAACGTAAGATCTTACATTAGGAACCAAAAAAATATTATAATGACAAATTTTCAGATGTTCATCGTGGAATGCAAACGGATTCTGTGCCAGTAGCTTCTACACAACCGCCCAAAAAACTCAATATTGTGCAAAGACATGCTCATTATGTTCATCTACAACCGCATCTTCATCTTCTGATTCAACTGATTCTTCAGATTCATCAGATTCCTCAGATTCTTCAGATAGCTCAGATGCTACCACAGCTGCTTCAGCAACCACAACTGCTGCTTGTGTTGATGCTGTTTCAACTTGCTCATCTTGGAATGCAAATGGTTTCTGTTCAAGTTCATTCTATACAACAGCTCAAAAAACAACATATTGCGCAAAAACCTGTTCACTTTGCACATCTTCCTCATCATCATCTTCCTCTTCTTCTTCAACTTGCACAGATGCATCATCAGCCTGTTCTTCATGGGTTTCAAATGGTTTCTGTACCAGCACTTTCTACACAACTGCACAAAAAACAACATACTGTGCAAAATCTTGCAGTTTGTGCTAATTCTATAGTTAATAGTTAGTTGAGTCAATGAAGCATTTCAAAGCAAAATATATTTATTTATTCACAAAAATTATCACCATCAATAGTTTTCAATTTTATATTATCTATCGCCAAAAATTGATGTTTTCCAACATTCTGAACTACAAAAAATAATTTTTTGGAGCCCTCAGGAATTGTAATATTCTGCGAAGAATGCCAGAATTTATTTTTCTGAACAGGCGGTGAAGTATATTGGCAGTCATCAAAGTTATCAATACAGACCTGAAAAAAACATAATTTAATGTGAAGACGTTTTTTTTTTTGAAAAATAATTACCTTCAATTGTGGTGAAATAGATCGAACATATATGTCAAAACTGACTATAATATTTTGTGTCATTGTGAATTTTGGAGATTCCATAACAAAATTATTATTAATATTTGATTCAGTATCACTTCCAACAAATGCATATCCAACTGAAATAACATATAGATTTCTGAAAATGTCTATGAAAATGTGATTTACCTTTTTTCTGATCATCAAGATTGATACGTTGAATTCCAGTATGTCGATTGCCAGTAAGTTTATCTGATATTTGCCAAGATGATGTGCTTCCAATTCCACTCAAACCATAAAAACAAGAATCTCCATCATTAAAATTGCAAGTCAAAGCAGAACACGGGGAAAGTTCACTAAAATGAACATTCGAAGTTGTTTGTTCTGTTGAAGTATCATCATCAAAAAATGCGGTATCAGGTGAACCAGTTATAAGTTGAGGAATTGATACGGTAGATAAAGTTGGAAGAAGTTTTGGAACATTTTCATCCTCAACAACTTCGCAAATTTGTCCATCATAATAGAGATTATCAATTAAAATAATATCATTTTCTTGTAAATTAACAATTTCAATTCGAACAGTTATTGGTTCACCAGTCATTGGAACTGAAAAATTGACAGGATTTGGCATTGGAAGAATATCTTGACATGTTATTTCAGCTGAATGTGAAAGACAAAAACGAAGAATTGGATTGAGAGTATTCGCCCAAAAATCAAATCGAATCACCGAATCACCATATTGACACGGTATTTCAGTTTCAATTGCCGCTTTTTGTGGAGATAAAATTGGTTCACCACCGGCTAACAAAAATGTTCGATCGATATCAAATTTGCGAACACTTGTACAATCAAATCGATCCATATCGAAATTTTGATCAAAGTATGCTTTCCAAAATTTGACAACAGTATCTTGAGCATTATGCCATCCACAAAACTCCATTTCATCATCAAAAGAACATGTCGCCTTTCCACCATCATTGATTGACAAATGAGGCATTTCCGAAAATGGAATAATTGATGAGATACTTCGAATATCTAGTAAGACAAAATATATTATATTTTTTATTCGTATTAAATATAAAATCTTACCCTGTGAAGAATACGAAGGATGCGCTGCACATTTAAAATCTTCCGAATAATCAAGATCAATAGGAGAAGATAATCTATCCATTGATGTTACACCTCGTGCTCGAGATGTTCGATATGGAGAAGTTTGTGAATAAAATGAATGACAAGATAGTGAATGTTGAAAAAATATGGAAGAAAAACAAATAATGAGAAACGGTAATATCATTTCATTTTTCCCATAAAAAGTGAAATATAGCGAAACTTTATTTTCGTTTTTATTATAACCTTGGAAGTTCAGTAATTAAGTATCTCGAATGGTCAGAAGAAAGTACAATAATTACTCGAGATTTTTGAAGAATCGAAAGTAGGTTAATCCGAATTAAAAAACAATCAAGAATAATTTTGGGTGTACTAGGGACTCGAAGATTTTTGGAAAAAAATAAAGGTCATTTGATAATAATTCCCATCAATTGTATTTGAATGTGCACATGTATCTCTGTGTGAAAATAAAAATACTTATGTAGAAATTCACAAATCCCTTGAGATCACATATGTTTTCGTCCTGATGATGTTCCTCGTGTTTCCTATCTATCTAACATGAGTAATGGTTTCGTGTTGGCTCGCAGAAAATAGGCGTGGCTTGCATGAAGAGAAAAAGGGAAAAAAGAAGAAGAAAGACGAAGACGAGTTTCGAATTTCCTTCAAATCACATCACAATCTACATTTTTCTTTTTTCTTTTTCAAAAGAGAAAAATTGAGCCAATTTCTTTTTTTTTTTTTCTTTACGATCGGTTTGTGGTTTCTTCTTTTTTTCATTTGTGTCTCAATTTTTTCAATTATAAAAATATTTTTAATAGACACGTGTCTAGACACTTTACAATATTTTTGCGAAGCTTTTCTATTCTAACTATACAAAATGTAAAATTTTAGTTTTTTTTTTGGAAAAATAGTAAAACCCAAATTATTTTCACACTAAAAAACAATTTCCTGTTATATTTTATCTCTCAAATTGAGTTTCCCCCTATTTCTTGTTGATCGAAAATTTTGAGAATCTTGAGAAGTTTTGGAAAATATCTTTGAATAAACCGTTTCCACAAAAAAAACCCCAAGATTCTTCTCAATACTCATAAAATTTGTGTCATGCATCTGTTTTCAAGAGCATTTCCTAATGAAAATGTGGTGGCTCCTCTTCTTCTTCTCCTTTTTTGGCTCGCCGAACAAGAGATAAATGTATCCTCTGTGGTTGTACTTAAATGAATTTGCATGAGGCCTTTTTGCTCGCAAGACTCGCATAAAAATGAATGAATGAATGGATGTGATGGCCATTGGCTTTGCACAAGTTTGCGCTTCTTCCCGAATACTCATGCATACATCACAAAAACGACACAAATAATCGTGTCGTTTTTTTCTAATCTCCTTTTCTTTTTCTCTCATTTTCAGTTGCTCTTTTTTCGAAAATAATAAAAAAAAGGCATAATAAAATTATTTGTTTATTTAGAGAACGAATTGCTATTGACAACGTAATATTAGAGCCAACCAACAAAAAACCAAACTGGAGACGATTATGAGTTTGGCCGGATCGACTATCCAGGCATATCGCCAGTAAGTTTTTTTTGTTCTTCAAAAAATACTGAAAGTGATTCCGTTTTCGGAGTCATTCTGCTCGTTTTTCAAAATTAAAAATGATCATAACGAACATTTTTTGACGTGAACTCTAAATTTAAAAACGTGAAATTTTTGAAAAACATTTTCAAAAAAAAAGTACGCAAACATCATTGGCGTGTGTGCACAGTTCATTACCGTATACCCGGGTTTTTCATTTTTTCATTTTTCTGCACTTTTTCAGCTGCGCAGCTGTGTTCGAATTTCACACCTGTGTTACGCAGATGCGCAGCTGCAGAATAACACGTGTTGCACGTGCGCGAGTTTCATAGTATTAAAGGGCCTCATTGAGTTCCATTTTTACGCTCCAGACCTAAATTCTCTATTCATTCTGCACTTTTTCAGCTGCGCAGCTGTGTTCGAATTTCACACCTGTGTTACGCAGATGTGCTGTAGATAACACGTGCGCAAGTTTCGTAGTATAAAAGGACCCCACTAAATTTCATTTCACGCTTCAGACCTAAATTATCTATTCAATCGTAATACGGTCGAATATTCAACTTAAGTAAAGTAATTTTCTAATTATGATGATGCTACACTTAATCGCAAGCAGTGGTATTTTCAATCGCGTGAACCTTTTCACCGGTACTCGCAGGTTAGATTTTTTTCGAAAACATTTCGAGGCTGCCTATGTTTAATATTATAAATTCCATTGTTCTGCCCTCCAGAATATCGAATTTCGCGCATTTCACAATATTATTCTTTCAAAAAAAAACGAGGAGAAAGAAAAAGTTGTCTTTTGTTGTCTGCGTCTCAATACAACTGGACATCTGTCTCAATCAATAAATGCCAGCCATCTCCCTTTTCTCTCATTTTCCAATAATATTTTTCTGGTAATTGCGCACACCTCGTCTCTCCTTTTTATACCACAACATTTATACAGCTTTTTAGTTGATTTTACTATCCTTACAAATCGTAATTTGTACTTATTGAAAATTTTTTATTTTCAGACGGAAGATCGAATCTTTGGCGAAAATGTCGAACATGTCGCAAGACGATGTGACGACTGGACTTCGTACTGTTCAACAAGGATTGGAAGCGCTCAAAGAAGAACATTCGAGCATTTCCAACACTTTGGGAACTAGTATCAAAGGTTATATTCATTTTTATACTTCGAAATATTCGTCATCTGTGAAATTTAGGTGTGAAAGATGACGAAGCTCCATTGCCAAAAGAGAAATTATCACAAATCAATGATAATTTGGAAAAACTGTTTGCTGGAATCGACGAGACAACTCTCATGTTGTCGGTGTTCGAATTGAATCAATCACTCGAAGCGCAACATCAAAAATATCAAGCTCAACGTCGTCGACTTTGCCAAGAAAATGCGTGGCTTCGTGATGAATTGAGCTCCACACAAACACGACTTCAACAATCTGAACAAACTGTTGCTCAACTTGAAGAAGAGAACAAACATCTCAAGTATATGGCTTCGATTAAGCCATTTGATGATGGACAAGTGAGTTACTTATTATTAATTTTTAAAAGTATATTTATAACAACATGTTTTTAGACGAACGAAACTAAGGTTTCTGCTGATGCTGGACCACAACCAGTTAGCAGTGAAACACTTCAAGAACTTGGATTTGGTCCAGAAGACGAAGAAGATTTGAATTCTACTCAATTCACTAGTCAACCAACACCAGCTCATTCAATGGCTGCTTCAGCAAATGTTGGTTATGAAATTCCTGCAAGACTTCGAACATTGCACAATTTGGTTAGTAAATTACCAACACAACGCTGTTACTAATAATCATACGTCGCATACTCACGTTTCCAATCGGCCAGTGCACATTTTTTCAGAAAATTTCAGACAAACGGGATACCCCCTCTCTTTCCTTTTTCATTTTTAGCTATGAAGACTTGAAATTCTACATTTTTGATTAACATTTCAGCGATTTCGAGTCCAATTTTCACTTATTAAAATTCTAATTTTTCAAAAATAAAAAAATACGTTTAATCCAATATTATTTCAATCATAAACTCTTTCTTTATGGATGATTCAAAACCAAAGTTTCAGATTGAAATTGGAAAATGTTCAAAATTTGGATGAAAGTTCTTGAAAATTTCAAGTAATCCCAATGATTGATAAATAACAAAGCTGAGAGAATTTTTCAATTTTTTCTCAAGTGAAAACCCCTCCACGGGTTCATTACCACAGTCACGCGAAGTACTATGCTAATAATATTTCATTTTTAGGTTATTCAATATGCATCGCAAGGTCGTTATGAAGTTGCTGTTCCATTGTGCAAACAAGCGCTAGAAGATCTTGAAAAAACAAGTGGACACGATCATCCAGATGTTGCTACAATGCTCAATATTCTTGCACTTGTTTATCGTGATCAAAACAAGTATAAAGAAGCAGCAAATCTTTTGAATGAAGCTTTGACAATTCGCGAGAAATGTCTTGGAGAAAGTCATCCTGCAGTTGCAGCAACTTTGAACAATTTGGCAGTTTTATTCGGAAAACGTGGAAAATTCAAGGATGCTGAACCATTGTGCAAAAGAGCTCTTGAAATTCGTGAAAAAGTTTTGGGAGAAGATCATCCGGATGTTGCGAAACAACTCAATAATTTGGCTCTTCTCTGTCAAAATCAAGGAAAATACGAAGAAGTTGAAAAATATTATAAACGAGCATTGGAAATCTACGAAAGTAAACTTGGTCCAGATGATCCGAATGTTGCGAAAACAAAAAATAATTTGTCTTCGGCTTATTTGAAACAAGGAAAATACAAGGAAGCTGAAGAATTATACAAACAAATTTTGACGAGAGCACATGAAAGAGAATTCGGACAAATCAGCGGAGATAACAAACCAATTTGGCAAATTGCCGAGGAAAGAGAAGAAAATAAACACAAAGGTGAAACAAATACAACAAGTGCTGAACAAGCTGGATGGGCAAAAGCTGCCAAAGTTGACAGGTAAAATTTGATCTATCCGAGATGTAAATAATATAACATTTTTCAGCCCAACTGTTACAACAACACTAAAAAATCTTGGTGCACTTTATCGCCGACAAGGAAAATATGAAGCCGCTGAAACATTGGAAGACGTTGCTCTTCGAGCCAAAAAACAGGTAAGATATTTTTGAAACAAAAATCTAGGAAATTTTGGGTGTCTCTGAAGACTATCGAAAATGCTCAACGCGAACGTTTATCGCAATTACTGGCAAAAGTGCAGCCAGCAGGTGCCGCAGCTTGTGCTTTGCCGCCGACTGATTGTGGTGTGATAACTCGCGCAGGAAGATCAAGCAATGTTCACCATCATCCCATCATCAAACTCAAAAGTGACCAAAATGTTTAGGTGCGCGCTTTTTTATGAGATTAGTTGCGCACTAGTTTTCTTATTTTTTTTCGTGATTGTGATGGTGAATATTGCATGGTTTCTCTAGTTAATTAGAAGAATTTATCGATTTTTATCCTATTTTGGTTTCATTTGCAGCATGAACCAATTCGAAGTGGAGCAATTGGTGGAGTTGATGAAATGTCTCAATCAATGATTGGATCAAGAATGACAACAAGTACTTCACAATCTGGTCTCAAGAATAAGCTTATGTCTGCGCTTGGATTAAATCGCGTGGAATGAATTGACTCCATATATTTTTCATACCCTTTTTTGTGATGTAAGCAGGGGGTTTAATTGTGCCTTCTGTCAGATGAGCTTTATTCTATTTCTCATTTTTATTCTTATATAATATCTGTTGTAAATATGTTTATGGGTTTCATGTCAGTTATAATACAACTTTTTTCATTTTCCTTGTCTTCTTCTTCTTTTTCGTATATCTTTTGCATGATCGATGTCGTGTTGAATAAATTTATTTATCACTTTAAACAAATATAGTTCGTTACAGAAAGCACTTCTAGAAAAATTAGTGATTTTTCTCTGTAAAACCCAATTTTTTGCAGATGTCTGAACAACGAAAAATGGAACGATCTATGATGTATTAGACTATTTCCGCCTTATTTGCCTTGGAATCTGATTTCACAGTTGTCTACAGCATAAATGTGCCTTATAATTGCTGACCACTTCTTTTTTTTCGATTTGTTATTTTCAATTTCAAAATTCATTTTATTTCAACCCAAAAGAGACAACTGTGACAGAAACCTGCTTTTTTCCGATTATTACGTGCCTATGCGATCTCAATAAATTATTCTTTTGCTTTTTCGATGTAATTTTTGGAGGAGAGAAAAATAAAATACGAACTTTTAACAGTGTCAGAACTCACATTTCCACAGTAATCTCCAAGTATCGATTTCATAAATCCAAAATTTCCGCACAAAAATTAAGAAATGACCAAAATTGTATTTTTTCCACTGTTTCAAAATGTCACGTATCACGTTTTAAATTATTTATTTCTAAATTTCGAATGAAAATTTATTTTTCATTTCTAAAAAAATTTTAAACCAAAAAAAAAAGTTTGCATTTGTCATTCTCTGAGGATTGCGAAATTTTTCACAAGACAATCTATTTATTTATATATAAATACAGAAAATTTTATCACAAAATGTGTCATTTTTCCATGATTTCATCTTTCTTCGAATATGATCTGTAAGTTTTTTTTTGTTGAAAATTTATGTCTCCATTTCAAAATTAATAAGCCCTCATGAACGGTCCCTAGAATTAGTCCTGAAATTTTAGTTTTTCTATTACTGTAGCAGCTGTAGTAGTTTAAAACTCAAAACTTATCATATCTCTATTAGAAATAGGTAAATTTTTCCAGACAAAAATCTGGAAGAGGAGCACATTTCCGAATTGACAACAAACAAAAGTTTTTGATGCGTGTTTCGGGAGAACATAAAAGTCTTATCAAAGTTTGTGAACCTGATTTTGAGGAAAATGAATTGGACTTCAAAGCAAATGTGATTTATTCAATGAATAAGGATAAACGTTGCAAAATCGCTGAAAATTTGGATGAAAATTTAAATCCAAAAATTCTAGTTATTGAAAGACAATTTGATGGTTTCTTTTGGTCTCAATGGACACGTCGAGTACATCGATCTGAAGAACATTTCAGAAGATCAAAAATTAAGAATAGAAAAGAAATTGAAGGGTTGGACATTGATGGAAATTATGAGGATTTGATTGTTTATACACTTTTCTCATCTCCAAAATTGAACACAACACGATATAAAAATGAAAGTCTACAACCATGCAGTAAGTTTTTTTTTCAATGTTCCAAATATTTTATTTTTTGTGAATTTTTAGGTTGTTGTTATCTCAAACATGAACCAGAATATGAGCGATTTGATGGCAGAAAAGCTTTGGAAAAATTCTATAAAGAAGAAATTATGGAACTTGTAGATGATAATTATGAAGATATTGGAAGTGAAAAGGAAAGAAATCGGAATCGAGAAGAATTTTATAATTTAGAAGAGCATTTGATCAGAAAACCGGGTAAAAATTGATTGATTACGAGTAGATTTTTTTAATATGGGTTGAAATATTTTTTTTGAAATGAGAAATAAATATTTTATTAAAATTACGTGAAACGTGACTTTTTTGTTTGGTTTTATTTTTGAAATTAAGTCATTTCTTGTTTATTTGTTGTTGGAAAACCTGGGATTTGTAGAAATGTGAGTTTTCAAAAATCTGGATTTTAAATAGTCCAGTTTTTCAAAAGTTACACTCCAAATTCTTCAAAAGTTGTGTTCTACAAAAAAATCCTGAACAAATTTAGTTTTGTGAAATTCTTTGGAGCACTTTTTTCAAATTTGTAGAAACCCCTTCTCTCCCAAAATTTATACAAATTTATAAATAACTTTTTTTTGGTCCATTGATAGTTTACAATTTTGAAATTGATATTACGCCAAGCTTTTTATAAATATTTGAAAATTCGTAAATCAAACAAATTTTTGTCGATCGAATTACAATATTTGTTTATTATTTGTCGAAATTTTTATATTATCAACATTTTTCCAAAAATTTCAATAACTTCCATTGTCCTCGTTTTTCCAACAAAACAATAATGTCCTTGTCTAACATCTCTGCGTCTCTCACCCATATTCACACTATTTTCCAATTGGTCTCATTCTCTAACTGTCTACTTCTCACACTCTCTATTTTTCCCATCTGCCAGTTGAGCTAACTCCTCAAAACGTATAAATTTTCCTTATTTTTTTCAGGAACTTCAGATTTTTTTTGATAATAATAGAATATATATTGGTAATTTGATAGTACTGTATGATGTTTTTGTTGTGAAAATAAATAGTATTTCGAAAATAAACACATAAAATTAGGGATAAATGTGACCTTGAATCCAATTTTATTTATTTTTGTTTTCACGAAAAAAATTGTTGTTTTTTTCGGCAAAAATGAAAACAGAGTTCTCTAGAGTTGAAACATGTGTTCATCGATTCGAAAAAAAACATTTTTTCGTTTTTTAGTCATCAAAAACTTTACGAAAATGTTTTTCTCTCATTTCAAAAGTTCCAAAACTTTTACAATAAAAATGTAACGGTCAAAATATACGGTGTTAATCTGTAAGCTTAGGGCTTCTCCTACTTTCTTCTATTCTTCAACCAAATTTTTTATTTGTTTGTTTTTCTCGCGCGCTTTTTGCCTCTTCTTTTTTCCCGCCATTTCTTACTTGTTGTACTTGAAAATTTCTGCCGCAACCGACAAACGAAACATTATTTTTTGATTTATTCAGGTTATGACCAAAAAACGACGGATAGGATTTTGGAAATTTTAAAGGTTGGTTTGATATTTTTTTCCAAGGTTCAGTTTTCCCAGGAAATTATTCCGATTTATATTTTGAAATTAAAAAAAATTGACCAAAATTTAAATTTTTTCAGAACAAAGCAAAAGTAGTCAAAGATGGTGTTGGCAGCGGTTTTGTCGATGCTCAGATATGTGGCAGGTTCAGATGATCGAGATTTTGTTGATCGACTTCACTCATATTTCACGTGTAATTTATTGATTGGTCTAGCAGTTTTGGTATCATTTAAACAATTTGGTGGGAAACCTGTCGAATGTTTGGTGCCAGATATATTTAGTAGTAGTTGGGAGCAGGTTAGTTTTGTTTATGATCAAAAAAGTTTTCTAAAAAAAAATTAAGAGCTATTATTTTTGAGAGTTCCGACTATAGAACTTGGTTTTCCCAAGCTAATCTTCAAGTGTCCCATGTTCTCATTTTGAATTCAGTTTTTTTCCAAAAACTTTTCTTTTTACTCCCAATTTTCTTTGCTGTAAACGAGCCATAATTTTTGTGAGAACTTCGAAATAAAAATAATTTTCTCACCTCAATTTCAATCCCAATTTTGTTCCAGTACGCCGAAAATTATTGTTGGGCTAGTGACACATATTTTGTGCCAATCGGTGATCCGGTTGCCGGAATTGATACGGATGAAAAACGACAACGAAAAATCAGTTATTATCAATGGGTTCCGTTTTTCTTGCTTTTGGAGGCTGCTTGTTTTCGACTTCCAAGTCTTTTATGGAAATATTTAGCTGGTCATTCGGGTATTAAAATCAATGAGATTGTCAAACTCTCATCTGATCCTAATAATATTAAACCAGATATTAAACGGGCTAATATCAAATCACTTACTGTTCATCTTCAGGTACTTGCATTTTTTTAGAATTAAAAAAAATACTTCTGAAATTTTCAAATTTAGGGAGCTCTCCGATTTCATCGTCGCCTTCAAAAGAAACAAATTCGACCGCATCGCTTTTTGTGTTTTTTCAATCTACCGTACTCTGCATTTTTTGTAACTGCAATGTATTTATGCACCAAGTTTTTATATCTTGGAAATGTATGTTTACAACTCGCATTTATGAATAAGTGAGTTCAAAGAAAAAAAGGTTCGGGGAAATTCATAGTAGAGTTTCAGATTTCTGGAAACTGATAAATATAAATGGTATGGTCTTGGAGCTGTTGTTGATTTGTTAAATGGTACAACTTGGGAACAATCTGGAATGTTTCCAAGAGTTTCACTTTGTGATTTTGATGTGAGTTTGATTTTAAAAGGGAAAGTTTTTTGCTGTATCTCATTTTTTGTTAAACTCGAACCGTTAAAAAAAAATTAAAATCTAAATTCCGGGATTGTATTCTAACGTAAACCTTTTTTTTACCTTCTAGAATAATTCTTATCCCAATTTTTTGTCAGGTCCGTGTAATGGGAAATCTTCAAGAGCATACAATTCAATGCGTTTTGGTTATCAACATTTTCAACGAAAAAATTTTCATTCTTTTATGGTTTTGGTACCTAGCTCTTCTCGTTTTCACATTTGGATCTTTTTCATATTGGCTAATCGTTAGTTTATGGTCAAATCTCAATCGTCGTTTCATAATCAGACACTTGGAGATGTCAGATATTGCATTTGATTCAACTGATGAAGGAGCCGAAGATCAAGTCAAAAAATTTATCGACAATTATTTGAAAAGCGATGGAGTTTTTGTTATCAGAATGATGACCTTGCAATCTGGTGTTATCTTTGGAACTGATTTGATACAAGAATTGTGGAGAAATTTCTATGGCTCTGAGCAGCAATTAAAACGAAGTAATTCGTTGCCGAAAATGGAAGGAGGAGGAGGTGCTCCAAGAAATATGGATGAACAATGGTGGCCAGCACCTCCACCATTAGTCAATCAAATAACACCATCAAGTGAGTTCCTCGGTTTATCAAAATATTTATATATTTTTATACTTGAGAAGGAAGATTCATCCTTTTTTCATTAGCATAATGCACCACCTACATAATCCAAGATTAGATATAAGCATTTTCAAAACAAAATCTTTTTCCTCCTCATATTTTTGATGATTTTTTAGGATATCGAAACGACAATGAGACAAACGCGTTGCGATGGAGACGGGCTCTTGGAGCCAATATCGATAATACCATAGCAACACAGGATTTGATGGAGAAATTGCTGCCGAGAGGCGGAGTCGATTCGAGAGGAGGCACATTCAGTGGCCATCAACAACACGACCAAGACGAACTGTTGTGAGTTTTTATTTTATAACTTGGTTATAATTTTTTTTTAACTTTTTGTTAAATTCCTAGTTAATCCGTTTTCAGAAGGTTGAGTGTTGCGGCGTTCGCGCCTGAAATTCATGACAATCGATAATCGATTGAATATTGTCGAAACAAGTAAGAAAATGTTGTTGTGTGGTGTTTTTGCTGTGAAAAAAAACTTTAAAAATATTTTCTAAATTGAATTTTTCCCAGAAATCCTCCGACAATGTTCATCGACGATGATGGTAGTCAGAAAACAAATACGGACGCTGTCAAAAGATTGAGCACTTTCAAATGACACTCAAAGATCTCAACATCATAGATTAGAATCCCCCAATCCCTCAAAACTGTTCAATTTCAATCATCTTGGAATTTACCGTATCCCTACAGTACCCTTAATGGAGTGTATTGTCTCGATGCGAATTTCTACCATGAATTATTCTACAGTACCCCTCCCCCCTCTTCTCAATTTCTGGTCTCCTAAAAATGCAATATTATCTGTAAAGTTCCCCATCCCCGTTTTTGTCCCCATTTTTTGATATTTTTTTGTAAAGCCCCCCGGTTTTCTTGGAGTCGTTGGTTAACCAAACTCCCTCCCCGCCCCCAATTAAAAAAAAACAAAAAATCCCAAAAAAAAACATGGAAAAGGATTAAAAGACTCATAAATTGTACAGACCCCTTCCCCAATTCTCGCGCCCCCATTTTTCTTTTGTTACATACATTCGCCGAATGCTAATCATATGTACAGGCCCGATTCCCCCGATAGTTTACAGTACTCTTAAAGTACTGTACGTCCCGTTTTTTTGTATTAAATGTGTACTCTGCAATTCCAGCAGTCTAAAATTCTATTTTTAATTTGTTAAATACCTCCTTCTAAAAATTCGTAACATTGATGATAAGAAATCATTCTTGTTACGTATGTAGAGAGGTGCAGTTTGTGTTCAAAACATCACCGCGCGCACATTTCTACAGTATTCCCCCAATCCAATCCCCCCGAAAGAAATGTACCCGGTGTTTTGTCCCCCAATTGTTGCTATTGAATCTTTGAATAAAACTTTATTTTGTTCATCTACTATCTACTTTTGAAGTGATTTAGCGAATCCAATCAAGCTTGATCAAATAATAATCGCAAGATGATTCTATACCAAGTTATTGGTGGTTATTTGGTGGCCAGCTGGCTGTTTGTTTTCTTAGGACAGAAGGGTGCTAATAATTAGCGTGCACCATGGTGTATGAGCAGAGACGCAGAGGGAGAAGTGGACATGTCAATATCGCATTTTTGTTTTTATAATGTATATTTATTGAAATTTTTTGATTTTAGCCGTTTATTGTTTATTTTCAGACCACTCTCTCATTGCGTAAAAATTAATTATTTGAATCCAAGATGGAAAGCGAATTGAACATGGTATTTATTTCCATTTTTCCAATTTTAAAGGGAAATTTTTAGACTTCTTCATCGTCTGTCAACAATGATCACTCATTCGAACTTATGGAAGCACTACCGGCATTTCAACACGCGGATATTACTCACGCTGGTCTCAAACAAGTGAGTTATTATCAATTTTCGTTGTTATTTCTGAACCTTCATGGTTTTCAGCTCGGTGACAATACAGGCATGGAACATTTGAGTGCCGGTTCGTTCTTATCTCCAGCGTTCCCGGTGGAAGGCGTTATTTTCGGACCTAATAATCGATTGATGGTGTGTCTCAATTGTTGCCATGCCGAGAAGCCTGATGCGCCAATCGTCAAAGTCTGGTTTTTGGTTGACCCTGCATCGAATTGCACGTTTCTCGACGAGAAGACTATCAGCAAGCTGACCGGAACTGACGACATTCCATCGGCCATTCACGTCTCTATTCAGGTTCAGTTTTGTACTCTTAATTATAGGTTCAAATTTCTGATTTCAGGATCAGAACTCTGTGATCGACTGTAATGTTTCCCAAAACCACTTCAAGGAAGCAAATGTCTTGGGAATGTTGGCAATGCGAACATTGAACTTGACGATCGAAAACATGAATTGGACTTCAGATACTTGGCGTCTTGCGACTTCGTGAGTTAATCACAAATCGTAATTTTAATTGAAAACTTATTATGTATTTTCAGACCGAAGATCGAACCTTTGCCGAAAAATGTTACCAGTGAAACACTTGATTATGAAACCCCTGAAAGAATTCGAACATTGCACAAGTTGGTAAGTAAATTACAAAAAAAGGTGAAAATAAATGAATATATTCAATTTTCAGGTTATGCTTTATGCATCGCAAGGTCGTTATGAAGTTGCTGTTCCATTGTGCAAACAAGCACTAGAAACTCTTGAAGAACAAAGTGGACACGATCATCCAGATGTTGCTACAATGCTCAATATTCTTGCACTTGTTTATCGTGATCAAAACAAGTATAAAGAAGCAGCAAATCTTTTGAATGAAGCCTTGACAATTCGCGAGAAATGTCTTGGAGAAAGTCATCCTGCAGTTACAGCAACTTTGAACAATTTGGCAGTTTTATTCGGAAAACGTGGAAAATTCGAAGATGCTGAATCATTGTGCAAAAGAGCTCTTGAAATTCGGGAAAAATTTTTGGGAGAAGATCATCCGGATGTTGCGAAACATCTCAACAATTTAGCTCTTCTCTGTGAAAAGCAAGGAAAATACGAAGAAGTTGAGAAATATAAGAAACGAGCATTGGAAATTTACGAAAGTAAATCTGGTCCAGATGATTCGAATGTTGCGAACACAGAAAATAATTTGGTTTCGGCTTGAAGATCACCCTCTCCTCCAAAATTATACAAATTTATAAATAACGTTTTTCCCTCCACGTCTTTCATCCTTGTTCCTATTGGTCTCATTGTCTACCTCTCTTTCCCATCTGCACTAAAATCAAATTTTGATTAAAACTTTGAATAAAACTTTATTTCATCTACTTTTGAAGTGATTTAGCAAATCCAACTCGTTGATTGGTAACATCATAAACATTACAATATTGTCGAATGAATGGATCTCCCAAAATCCAACTTGGTCCAAATCCAAAACTATTGAATGGGAAGACGGCGAAAATGCAATTGTTCGATCCATCTCCTAATGGAATAACTGTGTTACTTGAGTCAACACTGTAGACATTTGATCCGATGGTGATATCAACTGTTGGAACTTTTGTTCCACATGGAACCAAGTAAACACCATAAGTTGAATTGTACTGAAAATAAAGAATTTTTAGGGAAAAATTCTTTGAAAAAAAAAAACATACTGTAGCTCCAGCAGCTGATGCAATTCCAGAAACAATTGAAGCTGGTCCTCCGATCAAAGAAGTTCCAGTGTCTGAGATAACTTGCCATCCTTTAGTAGATTTATAGCTTCCGGCTCCAATAGCACTCATCTTGAATTGATAATAAGTGGCTGATGAAAGTTGTTGATAAGCAAGAACTGGTCCACAATTTGTTGTGTCAAGTCCTCCATAAGTGTAAACTCCTCCCGGAACACCATTTTGATCTCCTTCGTGTTCGAGGAAAACTGTGAAGATTGGTTGATCAACAAGTCCTTGATTAACGGCATTGATGAATGGTGGAGTGATTTGATCAACAGCAATTGATTTGAATGCCAATCCCAAAATACCATCCAAAGGTTGTCCTTCGAAGAATGCAGCCAATGAAGTGGCTTGTCCGAATACTTGATTTGGAACAGTCAATTGTGGCTCTCCAACTCCTCCAAATGTAATTGTATCTTGTCCAAGGAATCCTCTTGCTGAACCAGTTCCATATTCAATAATGAAGTTTTGTCCATTTGCAACATAGGTTTTCGATTTTGAAGAATCGAATTTAGCCTGAAGAAGACATGAATCTGTGTAGTTTGGTCCAGCTCCACAACACGCTTGATCTTCACATTCAAATTGGCAAAGAAGTGAACTCGAACATTTTGGATCAGATTGACAATTGATTGGTTTTGTTCCACAAGTAATATCAGGAATCCACAAATTTGATGAACCAGTATCAAGAATAACTTTGAATTGTTGTTGTGGATTTCCGATGGTAATATTTCCAACATATGCTTCATCTTCATAATCACTAACAATTTGTCCAACAGTCGCAGCTTCTCCTCGATTTATATAAAGTCGACGAAGTTCTTTTGTTTTCAAATATTCGGCATATGTTCCTTGACGAATCATACGATTACGAATTGATTCAACTTTCAAAAGTGGAACTTGAACTACAGCTGAGTATGCGCATGCCACAAGGGCAAGCAAAATTAATGTTCGAGACATGGCTGAAAAATATTATATTTTTGGCTGGAAAAATAAAATAATCACAAAAATCATTTGCTGCTGAACTATTTTATGGCGAATTAAAATAGGCTTTTTTGCATGTCGCAAATGAAAATGAGTTATCAGCACAAAAACTGATTAGAAAATGATGATTGAACCGGAAAATTAATCTAGAGTCATAAAGAACATTGTGATCGAGAAAGGAGAAAAATCGAAAGTCTGATGAAAACTGACTATACTTTAGTGGAGCAAAGGGATCCCCAGAAATTTTTGAGTTCTATTTTATTCAGATGCACTTCCTAGAAAAGATTCGGAAGAAAGATCAAGTTATCAGATTGAACTTTGTTGGTTAGAAAACGTTTTTTGTGTTCCAAAGTATTTTTGAAATTTTTTCTAAAAAAATATCCGAATCTTTTTCATTGTTATTTTTATTTCCAAAAATGCATTTTTCCCGATTCCAATACTTTCAGAAAACTTCCAAATTTCACGTTCCTCAATTCAAATTTTCGATTTCTCAAAAAATTCTGAACTTTTCCTTCTGTTCATTTCAAGGTAAGTTGAAGGTCAAGAACAATTCTTTCAATTTCTTCCAATACACATATATTTACATATATTTTCAATTTCAAATAATCAAAAATCCTTTTAATAATTTCTTCAATCTTGATCAAGATTCGAACGGGAAAAGTAGCAAAAATAACATCGCTCACTTTCACAAATTCAAAAAGATTCGAAGAAAAGATAAACAAAGGTGAAATTAATTCAGATTCATATGTTTGATACTAAAAATCGCGTTCCACTTTAATTATGAATATTTTTCTATTTCTATTCCCTTTTTTCATTTTTCTATTTTATCAAGTCAATTGTTGTGTTGATTTGCTCTTTGTTATTGATACAAAAAATGCTGAGGTTGGTTTTGGTTTATTTTCAATTTCCAAATTAACATGAGCAAGCAAAAAAAAAAAACAACTGTAGATTTCGAAAAATCGTGCAATTCAAGTTGCAAAACAAATCCCAGAAGATCAGAAAATTCGAAAATGGATTGCGATTTCGAGACAAGATCGATATGTTCCCCGAGTTGTTCGAGTACGTTTCTTGAATTTTTTTATCTGATAACGATATTTTTTCAGAATAACGCTGAATTACTATCAGTTCTCAGTTCAGTAACAGGAGAATATGATAGATTTTTAGATGTTGTGACATCTGAAGTTGCCAGAAGAACACCAAGTTAGTTCGGATTAGAAAAAACAATCAGAATTTCAATATTTTTCCAGCTTATCAACCTCTCATAATTCTGTTATTCTCTGATGTTGGAGTGAATGAAACTTTGAGTTCGGCTTGGAAATCAATGTCAAGAGCTCCAGCCTTGCACATATTCAGAATTGGAACATCGAAAAAAAGAGAGTATGTAGAATACATTTTTCTTTTTGATTTCATTTTTTTTTCAGAATCGAAGAAGCTTCCGAGTTCCGTCAACTTATATCTTGTGGGAACAACAAAACATCAGGACCTGAAACACTTTCATCAAAGTTTTCTGGCAACGAAATCCGTCGTGCTCCAATTCCTCTAACAACATCTCGTCCACTCACATCAACTCGCGATCCATTTGTTAGAAAATTGACATTTCTGAATCCAACAAAAACTCTTCTCAAGGATCGTCCAATCAAAAGATTTACAGTGACTCGAAATTTCAAAAGAATCACAACATCAACTTTTGCACCAACTTGGCGAAGGTATCGTTTGACAACAATTGCACCAAGACAAATATCACCACAAATTGGTTATGCAACAAGATGGACACCAAATAATAAAAATATCAATAATAATAATAATGCACCAATTTGGTCGAGCACTGCACAAAAAAGACCACCCCCACCTTTTAGAAATGGGAATTCGAATAACAATCGGGTAACAGGTTCGAATTTGGGGTTTCGGAATCGACAGCAGCCATCATTCAGAAACAATATACGATTAACAACAACTCCAAGATCAATTTGGAATCGATTTGGAAATACAAAAACAACTCTTCGGCCATTCTTTCGAAATAATCAACGTGTTTTTAATAACAACAGAAATATTCTGAAAACTACACCACGACCAAGATTTGTAACTACTAGAAGACCGTTGATATCGAACAATGTGAAATCTGGGATACGGAAGAATTTAATAACAACACCCAAACCAATTCGAACAACGCCTCGACCTTTTACGATGAGAAAACCATTGTCTACCACAAGACGACCTTTGAACCGGAACATAATACAGAAAAAACCAATTGCAAAAATTATATCCGGTAAAATAACACCAAGACCTGCATTCAGATTCACAACACATCGACCAATCACAACCACTAAATCTTATTTCAATAAATCACGAACCACTTCTAAACCACCAAGATTCACAACTAAAAAAAGTTATGTGCAAAAAAGTCGAGTAACAACAGCTCGACCAAGATTTGGATTTGGAACTACGTCGAAAACAACTACAAGAAAATTTTTGAAACCGACTACAGCTCGTCCAAAAATAACTGTGACACCCAAAGTAAATTTAAAAACTTTATCGAAACCCTCGAGATTCACACCAAAACCACGTTCAAAACCACGATTTTCAACAACGACTTCAAAAGCAAAAATCATCAAACCAAAAATTCCACCAGCAAAACACCGTGTCACTTCTTCACCTCGATCAAAACTGAATCACAAAGTTACACCTGCACCACACAAAACCTCAATTTCAAAACTTCGCAGCTCAACGCCAGCGCCTACTGTATCTACAGTACTATCTGCTCCTCCACCATCTATAAAAGAACAATTTGCTGGAGGAAAGAATTTCCGAGTTCGATCGAGGAGTGTGCAATTTACCCTAACAGAGTGAGAAAAAATATGAAAAAAAAAATACATGTTGTGTTTTTCAGAAAACCTCCAGTTTCTCCAAAATCACTTGGCTTCAATATTCGAACTCATCGATCAACTTTGGCTCCACCAACAACAACCCCATTTACACCACCAGCTTGTATTATTGATGTTTATTTTATGATTGATTTATCAAAAGGAACTGGTGATAAAACTGATAAATATCTTCAAATAATATCAACTGCTGTAAATCAAATGCCAATCTCAAAATATGCAACACATGCTGGAATAATTGGATATTCTGGACCTGGTCGAACTCGAACCGATGTTTATTTAGATCAAATTTTCGAGAAGAAAACTTTGATTTCGGAAATGATGAAAATGTGGAGAAATGCTGGAACAACAAAAACTGCAAATGCTTTGAGATATGCTGTAAAAGAATTCAATTCAAAAGCTCATCCAAGTCGGAAAAATTCGAAGAAAGTTTTAGTGATTTTCACAGATGGATATTCACAAGATAATCCAAAAGATGCTGCGAAAATTGTAAAAAGTCGAGGAATTCAAATAATTGCAGTTGCATTAAATGATAAATTAGCTCCGCCAGATGTTGAACAACTAAAAAGTATTGCCGAATCTGTGAGTTCCAGAATTAAGATCTTTGAACTTTTGGGAGAAAAATCTGATTTTTTTCGAAACTTTTTTTTCTAAAATTATATTTTCAGAATGTTCTACTTTCTCCAACTGGCAAAGACTTACGCGACAAAATAATTGGCTCCCAATGTAGATTATAATATTGTTCTTCAAAGTATTTGTATATTCGAATTTTTCTTTTCTCTAATAAAACTTTTTTTCGGGACAATAAAAAGCTGACTAATAATCCCTTGAAAGACATCAATGTTGTTCTTCTTTCTTTTTCAATTTTATTTTTTTTGTTCCGGCTGCAAACTAATTCCAAATCCATTTGTTGTACCACCGGATTCCATTCAATTCTAAAACAAGTAGGTTTCTTCCCCTCGAGAATTGCCAATTTGTTTTTTTTTCTGTCTTTGTCTTGGCTCATCCCGTTTTTCCCACACTTTTTATGATTTTTCTGTCCGTCGTTTTGGAAAATGGCCAGAACCAAAAAAGATGTAATTCGATATATATTCACACTTTTTCTTTTATTTTTCTTTGACATAGATATATTCATGTTTTAAAAGAATGTTTTGCAGGAAGAAAAACGTAAACAGTTAGTTTTGTTCTCAACAACTGTTCTCGTTTGATTTTCTTTTGCTCTTCATCTTTTTTCTTCTCAAAAAGATAATTATGATTGCAGATCAAATGTTATTACTTCTCATTTTATATTGCTCATGTTTGAATCAATTTATCTGCTCACCAGCTGAAAATAAACTTTATAATGATTTGTTAATGGGTTATGTGTCTGAAGAACGACCAACTTTAGATATTTCGAAACCGGTTGTTGTTAGTTTAGGCGTTGTTTTTCAGCAAATTATAGACTTGGTGAGAAATTACATTTTCCACGTGTGTTTTTCAAAATAAAATGATTTCAGTCAGAAAAAGAGGAGCAACTCGAAGTGAATGCTTGGCTAAAATTTTCCTGGACTGATGAAAATCTTCGATGGGAGCCAAGTTTATACGAAAATATCACAGATCTTCGACATCCACCAGATCAACTTTGGACACCAGATGTTCTACTTTATAACAGGTCAGAATTCAAATATCAAATACTAACTTAACAAAACTTATTTTCTAGTGTGGATTCGGCGTTCGATTCAACATACAAAGTAAATATTGTAAATGCATATAACGGGTTAATGACGTGGATTCCACCAGGAATCTTCAAAATTTCGTGTAAATTGGATATTTACTGGTTTCCATTCGATGAACAAACGTGTTTTTTCAAGTTTGGATCATGGACTTATTCTCAAGACAAATTGAAATTGGAAAAAGGAGATTTCGATTTTTCGGTTTTTATTGAAAATGGTGAATGGATTATTTTATCAAATAAAACTGAAATTGTCAGTAAAGAATACGTTGATACGGCTTACGAATATATCACTTTTACAATTCATTTAAGGAGGAGAACTTTGTAAGTTCCAATGATTTATAAGACAAACATAAGTAATAAGTTGCCAGGTATTATGCTTTCAATCTCATTTCTCCGGTTATTCTTACAATGGTTCTTGTGGTTCTAGGTTTCACAGTGAGTCCAGAAACTTGTGAAAAAGTTGGACTTCAGGTAAGATACTGTTTTTGAAAACTTATATACTTCAAAGCAGAATTTCAGATTTCGGTATCTCTCGCGATTTGTATTTTTCTAACAATAATGAGTGAATTGACACCACAAACATCGGAAGCGGTTCCACTTCTTGGTGTATTTTTTCATACTTGCAATGCGATTTCGGTTTTGGCAACATCTTTCACTGTTTATGTACAAAGTTTTCATTTTCGCAATCATCAAGTTCATGAAAGAATGGGATTTTGGGTATGTTCCGGAAGAGATAACAGATAATGGAGATTTTGTAGATGAGATTTGTTTTACTCGAATGGAGCCCATGGATTCTTCGTATGAAAATGCCTGACCGTGAAAATAATTATAAAACATTGAAACACAGTTGGGAAGAAAGGAAACGACGAGAATCAGTAGCAAGAACAGCATTTGAATATGTAAGAATATCTCAAAAATTCTGAAACATTTTTCAAAAAAAAATAAACAATTTGCAGACTGATGGAACAATAACACAAATTCATTCAATGGGAATTATGTTAAAAGAGAACTTTGATGAATTAATTTATCAAGTTCGAAAAGACAAAGAAGGGTCAGCACAAGCTGATAGATTACGAGTACTTCAAAAAATCTATGACCATGTGAAAATGATTCGAGAACACGACGATGATAAAAATGAAGATTCGATGGTTGCATTAGAATGGAGATTTGCTGCGATTGTTGTTGATCGAATTTGCTTAATTTCTTTTACAATTTTAATTCTTGTTACTTCAACTATTATATCAATTCGTGCTCCATATTTATTTGCATAAATTAATATTAATTCGAAATGAATTTTCTAAAGTTCAGATCCCTCGTTTTTTTAATTAGCGCAAAAAAAGTTCGTCCAACTTATCATCCATCAAAATCTATTGCCATTTTCACACACTAAATCCATTTTATGTGCTGTGAAAGAAGCATTTTAATGACCATTCACTTCTTGGTGGCATTTTATTTTTGAACACTTCCGACAATTATATTATTTTCAAGTCATCTTATATGATTTATCGCTAGATTCTATCCTCTAGACTTCCGTGAACTGAATATTGAACCTTATTAAATATTCATTTGAGCTTCAAGAAGGTTGTGCAAACATAAAAATAACAAAAGTTGTGGGTGAAAACAATTCCTACTCAATTTTTACGACATTTTCTTTTTGTCTTATGAAAGATGAAAGGGCAACATTCTTTTTTGTCTTTTTTTATTCTATTTTTTATCTTCTCCGAAAATAAAATTGAGTTTATTCAAAAGTTCAGAAATCTATCTATCTATCTCCAAACGAAGTTGTAAGTAACAGAAAAAATCATTTGATTTTTTGCACCGCACCGAAAACTTTTTTCCTGGGTTGAGCCAACTCAAAACAAAACAAAACAAATCCGTGTTTTTCCCACAACCGAAACTCTTTTTTTCCGCATCTTCTAAGTGCTTTTCTTCAATTTCATTTTTTTTCGGGTTTCCCCTCAACTTTTCCTTGTTTTTTGGAAAAAAATGATTCATAGATTTCAGATATTACTGTAATGAACTCGAATGTTTATCTTAACACATAAATCACCAGAAATCAGAGCCAGCTTTCTCATTTCTCCATCATCAATCTTTTGTTATTTTTTCGTTCTCATCCAGGTTGAGATTCTTTTTTTTTGCTATTTTTTCACACATTGTCTCAATATATCTTTGATCAATCATCTGTGGATCTGTGGTTGCGTGGGTTATTCTTGAACTCTTCTCATTCTGAAGATCCAGTGATTTCTCAAAACTTTTCGTAAAGAAGGAGTACTGTATTACTCGTCTTTCTCTCAAATATCTTGTCCCTCCAACAAATCATTTATTCATTTTCGTCCAATTTCATCCATCGTAAAAAAGATTTCCACCATGTTTTTTTCGTCGTTCAATTTAAGAAGAAAAAGAAAAAATGGGGGTAGAATAGCTCTTGTCTCCCAACTTGATTAGTGCCCTCCCATCTATCCATTTTCCCTTTCTCAATTTTTTCTTACTTTAAAATAATGTGAAAATGAGATTTTCAAAATGCAAAAAAAATTATTTGTTTTATTTTTGTTTTTTTGTTGTGATGTTGTTAGTTGATAGTAGAAAAGTGCCAGCTGACAAAAAAATGACCGGTCACATTTTTTGTAAATTTTTAAATCTGGACTTGAGGTTCGTATTATTTTACCGCTCTTAAGATCAGGAAAAAATTCAAAATTCAAATTTCCAGATGAAAAATTCTTTGTACAAAAATCAAGAACTTCAAAACTTCGAAACTTTTCGAAAAGTTATATCATTCATAGCCCAAAGCTTGTGCATTGCTCAGAGTATACTGGAACCAATTTCACAGTGTGTAACTAGCCAAAAAATAATAAAAAGATTTTTCTAACTTTTTTCTCTCTCTCGAAAAAAAATCTTTGAACTATCTATGTTTCTTATTTCTCATTTTCATTCCCATTCTCATTTTTGAAATTCCATTATCTATACAACACCTGACACGATATTTATAAGTGCACATATATCATTGTCATATATTTCTCTTGTTCATTTCAAAAATGACATGAATGCGGTTTCCAAAACATTTTGTTCTTGACAACAAAAAGTTGCAAAATATGTATAAAAAAGAACACAAGTTCAGTGTCATATTTAAAAAATCCTCTGGAGAAGAAAAAAAAAGAAACAAAACAAATTGTTGTTGCTCCTCCTTTTTTCCTTGTTCGCCACCGCAAAAAAATTCGTTTACCCCCAATCGTCCCGAAACTTTTAAATAATAAAAAATGTTTTGTTTTCGGCCGGATATTCAACACCAACAACAAACAAATGATATTATGTTAGCAATATGATTTTTCAATTTTTACTCACTTTTTTATTTTATTATTGCTCTATTCACATTTCAATAATCGACGGGTCGAAATACGAGAGATCTTTGTATGAAAAGTTGTTGGATAAATATAATATTCTTGAAAGACCTGTTGCAAATCATTCTGATCCGGTTATTGTTCACTTAAAGGTTGGTTTTTTCGGGAAAGAGAAATTGGAGATACATTTAATGAGAAGAGCATTTTCAGATTGTTTTGCAACAAATTATTGATGTCGATGAGAAAAATCAAGTTGTTCTGATCAATGCATGGCTAGATTATGTGAGTTTTTTTGGGGAAAAATTTAAGGTTCCACGATTTCACCTTCCAATTTTTTTATTTTAGAATTGGCATGACTACAATCTAATGTGGGATAAAAGCGAATATGGAAACATCACAGATGTTCGAGTTCCGGCTGGAAAAATCTGGAAACCCGATGTTCTTCTATATAACAGGTTATCAAGCACTAAACTTGATCCTTGAAGATCAAAAATTTTGCAGCGTTGACACAAACTTCGATTCAACATATCCAACAAATATGATAATAAATCATGATGGGAGAGTTCAATGGGTTCCTCCTGGAATCTTCAAAATATCGTGTAAAATTGATATTCGATGGTTTCCTTTTGATCAACAACATTGTTTTTTCAAATTTGGAAGTTGGACTTATGATGGATTTAAAGTTGATTTAAGAGCTGATGAACAACATGGAATTGATAGATCAGAATATATGATGAATGGAGAATGGGATCTACCACGTAAGTTATCAATTAGACTATGAAATTGTATTTTGATTTGATTGAAAAAACAAAACTTTCAGTGGTGACAACAAAAAGAAATGTTCAATTCTACGCATGTTGTCCAGAACCATACTACGATGTTCACTTTTTCCTAGTTCTACGTCGTCGTACACTTTACTACGGTTTCAATCTTATTATGCCGTGTATTTTGACAACTTTAATGACCCTTCTTGGTTTTACACTTCCTCCAGATGCCGGTGAAAAAATCACACTTCGTGAGTCTATCAATCAGAAGTGATTTTAAAAAAAATCAATTTGTTTTTAGAAATCACCGTGTTACTGTCAATTTGTTTCTTTTTGAGTATTGTTTCTGAAATGTCTCCGCCAACTTCAGAAGCAGTTCCTCTTCTCGGAATATTTTTCACGTGTTGTATGATTGTGGTTACAGCTTCGACTGTTTTCACTGTTTATGTTCTTAATTTACATTATCGAACTCCAGATACTCATGAAATGGGAACATTGGTGAGGATTGAGGCATGCGATTCAAAAAATTACCCTAACTTGAATTTCAGACCAGAAACATTCTTCTCTACTGGCTTCCCTGGTTTTTGCGAATGAAAAGACCAGGAGTTAATCTAACTTATGCATCTCTTCCTCCATTATTTTCTCAAAAACCAAAACGTCATTCCGAATCTTTGATTCGAAATGTGAAAGACAACGAATGTCATCATTCAAGAAGTAATTCTTTCGACGCTGATCGAAAAATTGATCAATATATTATGATGCAACCAATGATTCCAAATATTCTACCAAATTCTGTGGTAAGCAAATACCTTATGAGGGAAGATCAGAAAATAATAAAGATGTAATTTTATAGATTCCAAACAATAATCCACACGTGGATCCATCTCAACAAGCAACCCTTTTAATTTTACATCGAATTTATCATGAACTAAAAATTGTGACAAAACGAATGATTGACAGTGATAAAGAAGAACAAGCTTCGAATAATTGGAAATTTGCAGCCATGGTGAGAGATACTTTTTAAATATAAAATTTCAAATACTTTCCTTTTGACCCATTATGTTCCAAACTTTTTTTTCAAAAAGTTTTCATCGCAAATTTAAACCTCGAGACAAAAAACCCCCTTAAAACTCACGTGACTCATAATTTTCCGCAGGTCGTCGATCGTCTCTGCCTCTACATGTTCACAATTTTCATAGTTGCCTCAACAGTCGGAATATTCTGGTCGGCTCCATATCTTGTCGCATAAAAATCAATACACATTAATCATAACTATAATATAACATTTCCGAGCTTTTTTCCTGTGATTCAAAATATCGAAGAAAACAATTCAATTCAATTCAATAAATATATTTTTTGGAATAAATTTGGATAACAATTGGAAAATGAATACAGCCTGAGAAACACTTATGATTTTTGTTGAGTTGCAGCCGCTTTTTTGTTTTCCTCGGTCTTTTTGCGTTTTTCCAAATTGACGAGTTGAGAGACGAGAATTGCTGAATATTGAGTGTGGAATTTGTTGACTTCCTTTGCTGTCACCTGTGAAAAAATATTGATTGGTGGGGAACGAAGATTTAAAAAATGAAAAATATTACCTCTGTGGCAATTTTGCGGCTTCCCCATTTTGCTCGGAATAAGCATGAAACTTCATCTCCATCTTTGAATTCCGATCCTTTCGCAACAGCTTTTGTTCGTCCATCATCTAGAAAATGAAAAATGTGAAATGGGAGACGGGAAAAATGAGATGATGTGGAAAACTGAATAGATTCACGTGAAAAATGTCACGCAAAAAATACATTTTTAAAATTATTTTCAAAAATTGAGCATTCGGAAAATGATCATTTCACCGTATATTCCTGAACTTTCGAAAAAACCCCCGATTTTGAAATATTAATTTCACACTGATTTTAAAATAACAAAATCTTACATGGCTTCATTGTGACATAAACACTTTTTGCTCCGCGAATTTTCGAATCTCTATAAAATCCAGTCAATTTTTGCAAAAACACATCATTGCTCAAATGTTGTTCAACTGACATCTGAAATATCCACGATTACAAAAAAAAATATCAAATTGATTTAAAAAAATATTTCAAGGGTTCCGAAACCCCTATAAAAATTGAGTGTAATGAAAAACAATATAACATTTATTCTAACAAATAATCGAGAGAATTCTCGGATAACAAATTGATTTTTGTCGGATCTTTGGAAATCCAGAAATTCGTGAAATCTTTGATAAAATTTTTCGATTTTTCCGGAACTCCAGGATTCTCCAAAACTTCAACAAAAAATTTGAACAACGTTGGTCGACTCGAAACTTCTTCCAGAATATTCTCAAAGTTCGAACAATCATAACAATAATCCCGAATAAAAAACTTATTGGGTGATTTTGAAAGGACGAATGCATAAAAAAGTGAAATCAATTTTTCCTGAAAAAAGAATTCCTATTAGAAAACTCATCCATAATTAGTAAAAATTACCTGATTTTCAGTATCTTTTTTCATTTTCGAATATTCGAAAACCAAAAAATCCGCAAATTTCGCAAAATCAACCGTGATCGCGAGCATATAAATTTCCAAGAAACCCGAATTCTTGAAACTTTCTAAATCCACATTTTTCTTTCCTTCAAAACCATCAATTTTCAACCAAATTGGATCATAAAAACTTGAAAAATCCCGAATATTTGGTTTCTTTTTCGATAAAACTTTGGAGAAATCATAATGATTTTGTGAGAAATCAGGATTTTCAGTGATATCCAAATACTTTTCGATGATGTTTTGAGATAAAGACGGTGGAAGAAAAGTTAAATCATAATCTATGATTTCCAGAATTTCAGCGTTCTCTAGACCTTGGAATATTTTTCGATCATAAATTCTTTCCTGACAAGCAAATTTCAATTTCTTTTTGTTCGGTAACTTCTCCATTATATTCAACCAATCCAAAGGAGGGAGAGGCCTGAAAATCTACATTTTTCTATAAAACTCAATCTCAAAACTAACCGATTATCTTCTCTTTTCAAACCAACAAAACAATCGATCCAATTCGTCTCAAAGTTCTGCAAAACTTCCAAAAACATGGATCCTTTCAATTTTTCCAATTCCAAATATTTTCGAGTTTTCCATGTTTTTCTCGATTTCGTCGATAAGTTTTCATAAATCTCTTTTCGATTCTCCGAAGTTTTCCATAATTTTTCCAATTCTTTGATATTTTTAGAATATGTTTCTGTTTCTTCTTCTGATTCTTCATAATATTCTTCTTCTTGTGGATTCAATAATCGTTCTCTACAATATTCCTTGACAAATTCTTCAGTTTTCAGAGGATTTTTGAAAATCGAATCTTGCAAGTTTTCATCATCCAACCAATTCCAAACTTTGTTGTTCCAATCATCTTTTTTCAAAATACCGTGTTTCCTTATTTCCAATTCGAAAACTTCAGAAAGTGCAATCAAAATCAATAGAACATCGGAATTGTCTGGTTTATCGAAAGTGAAATTCGACAAAATCAAACAAATATCATTTCTCGATCTGGAAATGTAAATTTTGAGTAATTTGAAAAACTTCGAAGGAATAAATTGATAAAACTTACTGTATCAAATTTTTCGATTTTTCAAACATTTCTAAGAAAATTGAAGAAATTGCAGATTTCCATGATTTTTGACGAATTTCCAATTGGTCTAATGATGTTATCGGAAAAATCTGAAAGAGGAGAATAAAAAATTATTTTTCAAATGCAAAATTCAACCAACCTTTGCTAGACAAAGTTTCAAATATTTGATTCCGACAGCTGATTTATCTCCATTATTTGCTAATTCCATTAGAATCGGAATCATTGGAATAGTATTTTCAGCAAACCAATGAACATTTGATCGAGAAACTTCAGCTGCCCAAACATCTAAACTCGAAAATTCTGGCGAAATTTGCCAATTTTCAGCAAAAAATGGGCGAGGAAATTGATCAAGTTCAATTTGAATCCAAGGTCGAAGAACTTCGGGAGATTGAAGATTTTTTGGGAATTCAAACTTTGGAATTTCTTGAAGATCGTATTTTTGAAGCGATTTCCAAGCTTCGTTTGCAATTGAAACATTGTCTGATTTTGTTAATTGAAGAAGTTCAGAAATAATTTCCAATCGTAATTCGAGATTCTGAAAATAAGAGTTTTCAGATCGAAAGTTTGAAAAAAACTTTGATAAATATTACATTTTCATCAGTTTCTTCTTTGTCAGGAATTGCTCCCACAGCCAACAATCTACAATATGCAAGAGTCACAATTTCTGTACAAGACCCGATTTTTTTCGATAATTGTTTTCGTGTGTTTTTCAATTCCAATACATTATTTGCACATAATTCAGAAACAATATCAATTGTTGAAGCAAGTCGAACATCTTCTTCTTTCAATAATTTTGATAAAGTTGAGAGAATTTCATCGCAATTATCACTGTAATAAAACTAAGATGTTTTCATATAAAAAAGCAGCTTGATAATATACTCACTTTGAAATACAGCATTCTTTGGCAAGTTCCAATTTCGCTTTGAAAAGTTCTAAACTTTCGGATTTATCGAAAGTTTTACAAAGTGGTGAAACAAATTCGTAACATTTTGGATACTTTTTCATCAATACAGTTAGACTTTGATAAACGTTGATCTTTTCGGGAATTTGCATATTTGAAACAGCACATAAAAATCGGATGACTGGTTCGAGTGAGATCTAAAAATATAACCTTTGTTAAATGAACCTTTGAAGAAAAACTAACCAAATCTACAGCTAATCCAGTAAGAACATCAATAACAAGTTTTCGATCAATTTTGAAATAAGGTTTTCCGAATAACGAAATAAAATAAATGATGACTGTGTAAGCAGTTTCTTTTTGAGTTTCAACAACTTCAAGTATTCGTTTCGTGATTTCTTCAGGATTCCGTGGTAAAATCGATAAAAGTATCCATAAATTCCTAATGTTTCTTCTTTCTTCTGGAAATCTTGACATAAATTGTGCAAACTCTTTCTCATGATCAAAAGATTTTAATGATTTTTGAGATTCAATAATCGATTTTTTGAGAATATCCAAATCAGCAGGATTGAAAAGTTTGGATTGAACAATTTCGAGAACTGTTGGTATAAAAAAGTTGTTGAGCTTTTTGGTAAAATTTGCATTTTTCACAATATCCGGACGGTTTTGCAGAAGATCCAATAAATTGAATTCGTTTAATCCTTCAAGATCATCTTCAATCAATCGAGAAATTTGGCAATTCTTCAAAACTTCTAACCTGTTTTTCGGTTTTCGCTTCAATTTTTCTCCTCCAAGTTTCGATAATTTACAATATTTTGGAAATTTATCTTGAATATCTTCTGTTTCAAAAATTGGTTTTGAATGAAGTCTTTGTACATATTTGAGGAAATCTCGATATTTTGGTTGACAAATTTCAACAATTCCAACATGAAAAAAATCCGTTTTTTTCGTGTTTTCACTCGTTCGAATAATTGATTCATCCCATATTTGATCGGTTTTCAAAGCATTACTGATTACTAATTCGTGAATAATTCGTAAAATCCAATCATCAGATATTATTTTTGTTTCAAATATGAAATCGAAAAATAGATCGGCAGCTTCTTTATGATTTAACAACTTGATAAGTTGCTGAAATGCTTCTGATTGAACAACAAGATTTCCAACTTTCAATCGTCGTTTGATATCAGGTAAATTATCCATCTGAAAAACAATAAAAAATAGTTTTGAAAATGAAACTTCAAAATATACGTCTAAAACGAATTATCGAAACCCACTCAAACCCGCCAAAAGTATTGAAAAGGGCATAACACGGGCGAAAAAACAAGACAAAAAAGGCACACTTTTTTCACTGCGGACTTTTAGGGGAAAAGGGGCGTGTCATGTACCCTACATTGTACCTTATGGGAATCCCTCCAGAGTCAGCTCTGATCACTCCTCGATTCATATTATCTCTCGTTTGAGAATCGACAAAAAAGTGAAAATGAAAAAAAATACAACAAAATGATTTTTTCGCGCACTGATTTTTAGGTAGATCAAATTAAAATCTGAATAGTCCGCAATGAAGAAAAATGTTTGATTTTTTCGCCCGTGGGCATAAAACAACATTTTCCTGGCGTTCAGTGAAAAAATAAAATTCCAAATTGCAAGACTGCAAACATGCTCTATTGACAATCAATGCATGAAAGCGCGCTCCAGTGAACAAGGAGGGAGTTTGAAATTGTTTGTTTTCACTGTAAAAACAAAGAGTTTGCATAGAATAGATACAGTACAGTGGAAATGAAGAGTATTGACGTATTTGAATTCGAAGAAAATTGGCTGAAATTTCCGAAGAATTATCTCGTTTCAACGCTCTCCTCTCTCCGAAAACACATTTTATTTCGCCATAGTGCAAACACGGCTACGCAAAAGAGCACTATAAAATTCACATGGTTACGAGAAAAAGATAAAGTAAATAGTGAATCACTTACTAGTGATGCGTTTGATAATAATTTTAATATTTTTATTCCAATTATGTCAAACCTACAAAGTTCTAGTTTTCAATCCTGCTTTTGGTGCCAGTCATTCAAATTTTCTAGGAAAAATTTCTGATATTTTAATTGATGCTGGAAATGATGTGGTAAATAATTTTGAATTTTTTATTGAAGTTCAATTTTCCTGAATTTTCAGACTATGCTAATTCCAGTATATATGAAAAGTAAATCACATTTGGTAGGCTCAAAAAAGGTGAAAAATATATTCAAAATAGATTTGGATCCAAGAGCAGAAGAAATGCTCCAATATTCTCAAGCAGATGAATTGATGAGGAAAAAAGTTTGGGAACCAGTTTCTGATTTATCACTTTTGATTCCGATTCTGAAAAATTTCACTGGTGCAGCTGGACATCAATGTGAATTTATAATGCAACATTCTGAAATTCTGGAAAAATTGAAAGCTGAAAAGTTCGATCTTGCAATTTCCGAATCGATTTATTTATGTGGTTTAGGTCAGTGTTATGATTTTAAAATTTTTAAATAAAATAAAATTGCAGTTGTTTTCGATCAAATTGGTATAAAAACTACAATAAGTGTTGATTCAATGGTTTTCCAAGATATTGTGAAATATTCGATTGGAGAGCCATCTTCAACAAGTTTTTATCCAAATTTAGTTTCCCCGGATTCCGATGATATGTCGATATTTGGAAGAGCAAAAAATATGGCTGGGTTTTTATTTTCACTTTATTTTGGAAGATGGCGATATTTATCCGAACTCGAAGCTATAAATTCAACAAAAACTTGGTTTGATTATTTGGATAATGTTGCCTACAGTATGATTAATTCTAATCCATATATAGATTATCCTTCTCCAATTTTACCAAAGACTGTGTTTATTGGTGGAATGCAAGTTACAAAATCACACAAATTAGAAGAAGTAGGAATTTATATTCGAAAATTATTCGAAATGTCATAACTGAATTTTTTCCAGAAATGGGACGATGTTCTAAATCTGCGTTCTAAAACTATATTGATATCTTTCGGAACTCATGCTTATTCTTCAGATATGCCTGAAAAATATAAAAATCAATTTCTGAAAATATTTGAAGCTATGCCAGATGTTACATTTATTTGGAAATACGAAATTGAAAATTCTACAATAGTTGATCATTTGCCAAATGTTGTTCTAACAACTTGGATGCCTCAAATTGATCTTTTGGCTGACGAGAGATTATCTCTTTTTGTAACTCATGGTGGATTGGGAAGTATTATCGAATTGGCATATTCTGGGAAACCAGCAATTGTTATTTCATTATTTGGAGATCAACATCGAAATGCTCATATGTTAACAAGACATGGTGGAGCAATTGAATTACAGAAAAATGAAATTGGAATTGATAATGCTATTTTTAATGCAATTCAAAAAATTCAACAAGATCCAATTTATGAACAAAATGCGAAAAAATTGGCCAAGATTTTGGAATCTCAACCGAATTCACCAAAAGAAACTGTTTTGAAACATTGTGATTTTGCTGTCAAATTTGGATCTCTCGATACAATAAAATCAAAAGGACGATTGTTGAATTATGTACAGTATAATAATATTGATGTTTTATTTTTATTTATAACTTTGATCATTCTAGTCATTCTCTTGATAATTTTCATTATACGGTTTACAATTTGGATAATCAGAAAATGTTTGAACAAATATAGAAGAATACCAAATTCTTGATCTCAGAAATATTTTGATTGTAAACTTATCGTGTAAAGTGTTGTTATATGCTTATGCCCACCTAGTCTTCCACTTATTCTTTGAACAAACATGATTTTTGAAATTTAGTTATTCTCAAAAGTAATCTAAAAATAAACTTTTGTCTATTTGTTCTTCCTTCCTTGCACCTGCAAAAAAAGAAGCATTCTTTTTCTCCAAAAAAATCTTTCTAGTAATTTCAGAAAAATATTTACGACCTCTCATAAAATTTGGAGGAACCTGTTTTTTTCAGAGGTCTTTTTTTCTCAAAACAATTGCATTTTCAGTTGAAAGAAGAAGAATTTCACAAATTTTACTTAAGTAATCCTTGTTCTACGCAACTCCGTTCCAACCTAATCCGATTGTAAACACCACTTTTTTCGAAGCATACGAGAAAAAAAGGTTTTTACTTACTTTTCTCAAAAAACAAACAAGGTTGGACATTCGTTTAACTTCTCATTTTTTGTTTTAGTGAGAAGAAGAAGAACAAGGTGATAACGATGTGTTATCCAATTGAACCACCAAATGACAGGTTAGTTTTGGGAATTTAAAATTTATTGAGACCTTGTGGCCTCATCTACGATCATATCAAAGTTTAGATCAGCTTTAAATTTCCAATCAAGTTACAGTATCCCTAACCAATTGTCAAAAAAAATAATTTAAATAAATAATCCAAGAGTTGGGGTTTTGAGACAACGTTAGAAGTTGCGACAACAGTTTAGGCAAAAAATATAAGATCTCAATATTCATGTCGTCTGAAAACAGTAATTCTGGATTTCTGAACACTCAATTGGTAGAATATCTTATTTTAATATAAATTATTGATGACAGAAAATCACAGCTGCGAAAGCAAAAAGCCACGTGTCACCTCCTCATTTTTAATCATATTTCTAAATTTTCCATTTTTGCATATAGTTCTTTCTGTCCGTTCTCCATTTTTGTTTTTCATTCTCTGTCTCTCTATTTTCTTTTTTCTTTTCTCCCGCTCTAAAATTTTCTTTTGATTATTCAATCACCAAAAAGATGATCATATTATTATTATTATTTTATACAATTCTCTTTCATTAAACTTTTGGGTCAAACTTTTCTCTCGTTTACTCCACAAAAAATAGCTGATTAATTTTGTTGGCAAACATTCGAGTACTCCTTCTGTAAATAAGACATTTTTTCTTCCAATTTTTTGTTTTTTTTTTTTGGTTGATTGTGAGAAGAGCAGACAAAAAGTTTTTTCGAATCCAAAATTCATGACTCATATAAATACATTTTTTATTTTATTTTCATTTTTTGCAAAAAAAAATAATGTTCATAACATTTTATGAATCATTTCAACCAAGATTTAGAATTTTCTCAAATAAAAATGTGTCTTATCACATGTTCCACCCAATTAAATTATACTTATCACATACATTTTCATATCATTTTTCAGTGTAAAACTTTATCCTCCTCAAAAAATTTCTACCTCACATTAGAACCAGTTTTCTTCGCTTTGATATTTTTCATCCAACATTAAAAAATTCTCAGCTTTTTCTTTTTCGTGTCGTCATGAGTGAGATTTGAATAAAAATATCCTATTTCATTTTCTTCCGCCAAATTTTTTCTCACACCCATTTTTTCTCGCCCTTTCTTTCTACAGCCGTCAATCACAAACAAAAGACTGCCCAAAACATTTTTTTTTCGTTGGCGCGCTTTTTTTCGAATAACATTTTGTCGTCCTCTTCAAAAATATTTTCAGTGGGTCGCGGAATTTTTTCTGAAATGAAACATAATAAATAAATTGGCAATGTTTATTGAAGTGATTCAGAAAAAAAACCACAAAAAAGAAGCGCCCCAATTTTTTTCTTCATAAACAAAAGACATTTTTTCGCATGTTCTGTTTTTTCCTTATTTTTTTCATTCTGATGATTATTAGAGCTGTTTTTTAGGAAATGGTATCTAGAAATGTACTTTTACTTGATCGAAATCTAATTTTCGGAAAACCTCGAAATCAAATTTATTTCTCTTTGTTTTAGTGTGGATTTTTTGAAGGTGTACGCATTTTCTGAGAAAACACATTTTGCTAGTTGTATTTCTGTACTTTGCTATGTTTCAATGAGCTGATCTACAGATTTTTAAATTTTTGATAGGTTCTGATAGATTCCGTAAAAACTTGAGATCATTGGAAGTTCTAAAAAGTCCACAACCTAAATTTTGAGAACCTGAATAACTTTATTCGTAAGAAGTTTTGGGAAATTATAGAATTGAGACTCCTGGAATAAATCTTCCAAAAAGTTAGGGATATCAGAAAATTCAGTTCAAACAAGTTTCTAAACTTCGCCACGTCATAACTTTTTCACTAATGATAGATCTCCACCCTGGAAAATTGTGCTTGTTTAAATTCCACATCCCAGATCTTTTTTTTTCCAGAAAAATGGGCCTTGACACTTCACTTCTCAAAAGTGTTCTCGAACAATTTGTGGATGAAATCGGAGAAGAATCCTCTGATCTAATTGTTGATCGTCCTCGTTTTGCACACGCTGTTATTGTTGTAGCCGACGAAGAAAATGGCGAATTTTGCCAGGCATCTTGCATTCGACAACTCGATGAAATTGTACTTCACGAAACACATGTTGCAAATGTGTAAGTTTTTTGAAGCGCTGATTTATTAGCTATTGTTCACAGTTATTTATTTTCCACATGTTGTTTTTAGGGAAGCTGAATGGATGGATGAAGAAATTCAAAGAGCACTTCGTGAATTGAACGAATCAAAAGATATGTTGGAAACTCCAAGAAACAGTGTCTTCGTTGAAGAAACTCAAACACAAACACAAAAAACATCAAGCAGAACAACAAGTTCAACAAAAACATCAACAACAACGACAACTTCAAATTTGGGAACTGGTTCAAGATATGAGGTATGGTTTAACTAAAAGGTCATCTTGATCCCAGATCCCATGGTCTAAAATATAGTATTGTATTTCAATGATATTCATTTCAGTTTCCATCAATGTCTCGTGCTCGTTCAACTTCTGCTGCTCGCCGTCAACGTCAATTCCATTAGAAAAGTGCATTTTAAGACAAAAAAAAACGAAAAATCGCGAAGAAATAAACAACGATAATAATAATATTAATAACTGTATCTATTTTTTTTATTTTTTAAATATTCATATTTCAAATATGAACGTTGTATTTATTATCTTTGCGAAAACTGACAATAAAAATTATTGAAAATATTTTTTTGAAAAACGTAGTCTCCTATTTTTTCACAATCTGTTTCAGGCCTCAATAGCTTTCGAGTACTATTCTAAGAGAATTCTATTTTTTATCAACTTTTTTTGGCCAAAATTTGTAAATCTGGAAGCTCTTCCAGTTTTACAAATCCATCTTTTTCGAGGCAAAATGCATGATTTCAGTCTGAAATTTTTGGGAAAATAAAAAATTTACAATCAGAAAAAAAAGATTGTATTTTTTTTAATAAATGCACTATTTCAAAACACCACGTTTCACTTCACGTTTTCAAAAAATCACGAGTTTTGTCTTTTTTTTGTTGAGTAGGCTGGCAAAAATGTAGTAATGAGGTCCCAAAATGCATTGTTTTTTTACACGTTTACAAAAATAATAATACAATTTTTTTCTTTGCCTTGTGTTTCTCTATTTTCTCATATATATTGTTCTCGATGAAAATCGTGAAATTTCACGATTTCACGGAAAAAAGCCAAATTGAAAAAATAAACGAGAGAGTGTTGTGTGTAGAAGAGACGAAGTGAGGAGGAGAGAAATGAGAGATAGAAACGAGTAAGAGAGACGCCAGACAACACGACGGTTTGTGAATTTTTTTGCAAACTCCAAAACCATTTTTCGTTTTTTCACAAAAAATGCTAAAATCGTTCATACTTAACCAAATTTCACAATCTTTGCAGCAAAAAATAGCAAATTAACGAGAATAGAGATTGCAAGAAGAAAAACTTAGAAAACTTTTCTCCAAACACCAAAAAACTATGATTATAGGTTTTTCGGCTTGATTTCCCTCGATTTTTATAATTTTCGACTTGTTTTCTATGAATATTCATTTTTCTATAAAAAAAGAAACACAGAATTGTTGAAATTTTGGCTGAACGAAAAATTTTCTATTCTTGCATTATTGCATTCTGGTATTTCGGATACAAAAAAATCAAAACGAAATAGAAATCGCGTGCATAAAACTATGAAAAAATTAATCTACCTATGAAATATTTCATAGTTTGTTTTTCAATAAAATCTTGAAGCTTATCCTATACCATCAAGTGTAATTCAAAGCTTCATCAATAAGAACTTTACCCAATAGTTTTCAATGAAGCTCAAATCTCACCTGTTAGTCTTGTTCTTCCCCCCAAACCTCAAAATAAACTAACTTGACTGGTCCGTTCCGTGAAAATTTGTTGATCTCTTCGAATGTCTTTTTCAAACGAAACATCTTCTTGATCGGAAGCCTGAAACTTCGACATTCTTTTTCTCAAAATTTTCGCCTATTCTTAAACTTACATCAGAAAATGACAATTGTGGATTTTATGGGACCACTGCATTCTTTGACTGTTGTCTCTAAAAAAAATAAGAAAATTAAAAAATGTAACACCATTAATAACTTTTTCTACGCTGAAAAAAAACGAGAAAACTGATTCAGTTCGAAAAAAAACGTGCAATCAATAATTTCTTTTCAAATAAAAAACATATAAGTATATCTCTTTCTCTCTAACCCTCTCTCCATTTCCCACACTCTCATCTACCCTGCAAAAAAAAAACCAACAAAATAAACTAAACAACGTGCACGCGGAGTATCGTTGTTTTTCTTTTATTTTTTTTGCACGACATTTTTATTTTTTGTTTTTTTTTCTGGTTTTTGAGTGGTTTTTTCAGCGCAGAAACAGTTATTAATGGGGTGGTTTGGTAAATTTTTTAATTTTCTTATTTTTTTAGAGACAACAGTCAAAGAATGCAGCGGTCCCATAAAATCCACAATTGTCATTTTCTGATGTAAGTTTAAAAATAGGCGAACATTTTGAGAAAAAGAATGTCGAAGTTTCAGGCTTCCGATCAAGAAGATGTTTCGTTTGGAAAGGACATTCGAAGAGATCAACAACTTTTCACGGCCAGTCAAGTTAGTTTATTTTGAGGTTTGGGGGGAAGAAGAAAACTAACAGGTGAGATTTGAGCTTCTATTGGGTAAAGTTTTTTTTTCGAAAAAAAATTTATTTAATTTTTTTTTGTATTGAATGCACTCGAAAGATGTTGAACACACGAATTACAATTGAATTCATGAAAAACTTCAAATTTTTTGATCGAAAAATGACTCGTGGCAAAATCTGGAAGGCTTCCTAATTTTGCCATGGATGAAGTCATCAATAAATTTTTCGAAAAAAATTTATTTAATTATTTTTTTGTATTGAATGAACTCGAAAGATGTTAAGAATAAGAATTAAAATCAAATTTATAGAAAATTTCGAGTTTCATTGGCTTGAAAATTGAAATATTAAGTCGAATTATTTTCCATAGAAATGAAATAAAATTGAAATTCTCGAGTTTTTCAAAGGTTTTCCTCACCAACTATCCGAATTATCCATAAATATTTCAATTTTTGTTATCTCGATCACTTTTTCTACTCATTTATTGGCTTGTTCAAAATTGAAATATTAAGTCGAATTATTTTCCATAGAAATGAAATAAATTTGAAATTCTCGAGTTTTTCAAAGGTTTTCCTCACCAACTATCCAAATTATCCATAAATATTTTAATTTTTGTTATCTCGATCACTTTTTCTCCTCACCAACTATCCAAATTATCCATAAATATTTTAATTTTTGTTATCTCGATCACTTTTTCTACTCATTTATTGGCTTGTTCAAAATTGAAAAATTAAGTCGAATTATTTTCCATAGAAATGAAATAAATTTGAAATTCTCGAGTTTTTCAAAGGTTTTCCTCACCAACTATCCAAATTATCCATAAATATTTTAATTTTTGTTATCTCGATCACTTTTTCTACTCATTTATTGGCTTGTTCAAAATTGAAAAATTAAGTCGAATTATTTTCCATAGACATGAAATAAATTTGAAATTCTCGAGTTTTTCAAAGGTTTTCCTCACCAACTTTCCGAATTATCCATAAATATTTTAATTTTTGTTATCTCGATCACTTTTTCTACTCATTTATTGGCTTGTTCAAAATTGAAAAATTAAGTCGAATTATTTTCCATAGAAATGAAATAAATTTGAAATTCTCGAGTTTTTCAAAGGTTTTCCTCACCAACTTTCCGAATTATCCATAAATATTTTAATTTTTGTTATCTCGATCACTTTTTCTACTCATTTATTGGCTTGTTCAAAATTGAAAAATTAAGTCGAATTATTTTCCATAGAAATGAAATAAATTTGAAATTCTCGAGTTTTTCAAAGGTTTTCCTCACCAACTATCCAAATTATCCATAAATATTTTAATTTTTGTTATCTCGATCACTTTTTCTACTCATTTATTGGCTTGTTCAAAATTGAAAAATTAAGTCGAATTATTTTCCATAGAAATGAAATAAATTTGAAATTCTCGAGTTTTTCAAAGGTTTTCCTCACCAACTATCCAAATTATCCATAAATATTTTAATTTTTGTTATCTCGATCACTTTTTCTACTCATTTATTGGCTTGTTCAAAATTGAAATATTAATTCGAATTATTTTCCATAGAAATGAAATAAAATTGAAATTCTCGAGTTTTTCAAAGGTTTTCCTCACCAACTTTCCGAATTATCCATAAATATTTCAATTTTTGTTATCTCGATCACTTTTTCTACTCATTTATTGGCTTGTTCAAAGTTGAAATATAAGTCGAATTATTTTCCATAGAAATGAAATAAATTTGAAATTCTCGAGTTTTTCAAAGGTTTTCCTCACCAACTATCCAAATTATCAAAATGAAAAGCGATTTATGAGCAAGTCTAAAACCCGATGCAAATAAAACATTTAAACAACTTTAGCCAAGAAAATGATGCAAACTTCAGCTTCTCCTTTATCGTTAACAATTTCCCATCTGACTGGAATATTGTTGTATCCTTTTTGATTGTCTTGGATTTCAATTTCTTGCTCAAAAGTTTGTGATTGGCCAGCAACAACTGGACATTGGACACCTACAAAATTGATAAATCGAATGAAAATATCCAATTTTTTTTAAAGCTTACCGAATTTGCAGGCGTTTCTTCCTGGTTGTGGGAAATCCAACAAATTATCTTCGATTTTAGCCTTGATTTGGTTCTTCATGGTTTCAGAGTTTGAATGAGCAGTGAATTCAATTCTGATCTTTGGCTTTTGTCCAACCTTGAATTTGGCAACTGTTTTTGTGCCTTCTTTGAGAGCTTCGAAGTTTTCAGCAGTTACGCTCAAGATGGTTCCTTTATGGTCTGCAAAAATCATTTCTTGTTGCTAAAATGGGATTTGCTGAAACCTTAAACTAACCGCACGTTTTGTGTTTCAATGGAGAGAAATCAGCAAATGTGGACAAAACCAACAAGCATGAGAAGAGGGCGATTTTGGTGAGAAGCATCTGAAAAAAAATATGTAAGAAAATATTTTCTTTTGAAAAATTGAGAACATCTCAAAGCATAAAACATAGAATAAAATAAAATAAGTTAGCGACGCTTTGTCGAATGATTTTAAACCAACAGTTGCTCAGCTTTTCCCTCCCATTATCGTTTATCAATCGAATTTTCTTCATTTTGTGGTGTGTTTCGAACAATGTAATATTTTTTTATTCAAAAATCCTTTTTGTTACAAAAAAGTATGCGTTGCAAGAGACTTTTAGTTGGAAAAGTTACGGAAAAAAAAATAAAAATGAATGAGGAGGTGGATGGAGGTGAAAGAATATTATGAGATGATAACTTTAAATTTTCAGAAAAAAAAAAACAATGCTCACAGTTAGACTTGAAGCAAGAGTTTTGAAAAGAAAACGGAGAAATCATCTTTTGATCTTGAGCAATGAAAAATATCAAAAGTAAATTGATATTTCGGATTTTTAATGGAATTTTAGAAAATCAGAGAAAGTCTGAACCTAAAAATCATTTCATTATTCAGATTTAATTTAAGATTTATTAAAAAATCGAAGTTGTAACATTAGGCTGTCAACTAAAATTCTGAATATGATCCCAAAAATCAAAGAAAACTTTTACAAAAGTCCGATTCTATTTAGAACCCGAACTTCCTGAATTTTCAGAATTGATGTTTTCCTGAGACTCCTTGAAGAACATTTTTTCTCGCTCCATATTTTTGCAGACTCTCCAAATCCTCTGACAAGGTCAAAGTTCTATCATTCCCATACAAAAATTTATAGTTCCAGACACTTTCTTCCTTTTTTTTTATTCCTCGTTCCCCCTCATAAAAATATCAAGCGATGGTGTTTTGAGATAACAACGTTCCAAAAGGTCATCAGATTTATTATGTGATTTGATTTGACATGAAAGGTGACCGACGCAAAAACAAAACAGATCAACTTTTTCTGTGTTATACTATTTGGAAAAGTAGCTGGATTTTTTGTTCAAAAAATTCATTTGTATAGATAGATAGATAGTGAGGAAATTAAGTTCTTTCCTATTTCCTCTTAGAAAAGATTCCTACCTCAAAAAGGGGTGGGGCTTCGAGAACAAAACCACGCCCACTTTTTTCCTTTTTTGCGCATGAGAATGTTATGAGTTTTTTTGTTTGAAGAAAAAGAATAAGAACATTTTCTGAAATGTTATGCTGAAATTATGCTGAAACAATACTTTTTGATATTTGCGCTATCTTTTATTTTTTATTCACAAAACTTGTTCGCTGATTTTGTTTACGATGATCGGTAAGTTGGATTTTCATATTTTTTTAATACGAGTTTTTTTTCGAACATTTCTGGTTTGAAAAAATTACAAAAAATTATAGAAATTTTTTTTATTCAATAAAAATGAGATCTCAAGTAAAAGTAAGTAGCCACCATTTTTTTTCCAATTGTCACTTTCACATATATCTTTTTTTTCGATTATAAATTCCACGACATACTTTTTTTTGCTCATCCAATTTAATATTTATATGATTCTCCTTGTCCTCCTTCGTCTTCTTTTTTTCCTGTTTGGTATACTTTTTTGGCTTCGGTCGACCAAAAACAATACATTCAAGAAAGTAGGAAAACAAAGTGTTGAATTACTTTTTTGGAGAGCAGCCAACAAGAGAACCTACGAATTTTAAATGGGTAAATAACAATACAAAAATCATAAGTTTTGAAAAGTGGACTAAAAAATAAAATGAATTTGGAACCACAAAAAAAGCGAAACGAACATACATTCTTTCGTTTATTTTATTAGTTTTTTTTCGAATAGGAGCGAAAAAGAAAATTGGTTTTTTTTCACTTGTTGTCAACAATTATTCCCACAACTTCTTAATAAATTTTTAGGCCAGCGATTTTGGAAAACGATGACGTTTTATCGAAGACAAGTTGGAATGAAATGCTATTCGAGAATGATTTTTGGGGAAATCCAATTAAAAATCCGGGATCGCATAAATCTTGGAGACCTTTGACAACAGCCACATTTCGGATTCAGATGAAAATTCATGGCAAGAATCCATTTTGGTGAGATTGAATTTTTTGTTGGAAAATAGGGGTTTGAAAAAAATTTCGTTGGAAATCAACGTTGCAAAAAAAATTTCACTGCTGGAAATCCACATGACCAATTTTTCTGGGCCGATTCGAATTTTGTATTCCAAAAACTTTGAAGCATAACTTTTTTTTTCCAAATCAGTGGGTCATTCTAATGTGTTTTTTCTTTTTTCTCATCTCATTTCCATCAGCATCCTATCCTCCTCTTTATTTTAATGTATCCGGTTTAACTCTATCTTGTTTCTGTTGACCGCGTCGCGAGAAATGCAAATTTCCGTCCGTCCGTCCAAAAGTAGTAGTACATCTGCTCATAAGTCGACTGACAACCTTGTACTAAAAAGTCGAGAAAAAAGATGAGCACAAATTGAATGCGTTGTCACTTCAGATTGAGCCAATTGCAAGAGATTGATGAAGTGTAAAATAAAAATATTTTTGTTTTCTTGTTGAAAAAAACATAGAAATTTCAAATTTCTGACAAGTTAGTCTAAATATGATTGATGTTTTAGAGTTCCAAAAATATTTTTCCTCTTTTCTCATTTTCTATTCAAAAAAGGTGCACTTTTAAATCAACCCAACCTTCAGAATTTCTAATATCTTTAATGAATTCTGGATGAATTTTAATGCAACATCCTCTTTGCATAAAAGAGAAAGAAGAAGATGTAATCCAAGATAAACATGCCAAAATGTCATTATCCTCGCCTTCTCCTTTTTCTCAAAAGAACGAAAAAGTAGAAGAGCTCTCAGATTCCAAAAGGGACTCCAAATAATTCAATTAGGAAATCCGGGAGATTTTTTGAGTGTTGTTTGTGAGCCAAAAAAAAAGAATAAAATGGGACACCATAATTTTCTAATGCAGAGTCATATGTTGTTTTGTTTATATAACCATAACTAATTCTTTTATAGACCTTCTTTGCCACTTATTCTAATTAGATTATTTCTGAAAATTGGGTAATTGAACCAATGGTTTGTTATGTTTTTGGTTTTAAATGCAAGATAAAATCAGAATCAGGAAATTATTGCAATACAACACACAGGGGACTATAAAAATATGATTAATTTGGGTTTCAAAAATTCTAAAAAAAAAGGGTCAGATAAAAATGTCCAATTTCTTTCCATTTCAAAGTTTTCAGGTTCCATTTGTTCAATATTCTGCTTCACTCTCTCAACTCATGTTTGGTGGCAGTTTTGGCAAAGAAATTAAAATTGAATGGTGAGCAGAAAGAGATTATATCATATTACTGTTGGATGAAATTTGAGACACAAAAACTACTAAATGGGATATTTAAGAAGACATCTGTGACTATATTTATTATTCAGAATCAGACACAAAATTCTCATTTTTAATTTTGAACAAAATGAGAAAGGGAAAAGTAAAGTTAATATTATTTTGAAAAACATCATGTTTCAGATGCTTCAACCTTCTGCGGACTTTTATTTGCACTTCATCCAATAAATACCGAAGCTGTTTGTTCAATTGTAGGAAGATCAGATCTTCTCGCAACATTTTTTGTTCTTCTTGGTCTAATTTCAGAAAAGGTACTGTACTGGTCAACACTAATTTCGAAAAAAAATTATTTCAGGATCCATTGATTTTCTCGATTCTTGGATTGCTTTCCAAGGAAACATCAATAATTCTACTACCATTGCTCATATCAAAACAATTTCTAACAAATGGCAAAAAAGAGGTACCTTTTAATTTTCTTCCTGTTTTTTCCTATAAGAATACCGCACAATGTAATTATGACCTGACAATAAGTGAAAAACTACCTACAGTAAGACAAAAAAGGGAAGACCTTGAAGATCTTATGGGAACAATACTACAATAGAAAATGAATGGGCGCGAGAATTGGTTGGATAGATAAATAATACCATGACACATAGAAAGGGGCAGCAAATATTTTTCGCATTTTTTTAAATTTGGGAATAAGGGAGTCTGTGAATGGTTTTGGACCAGGGTTACGGGGCTCATAGAATTTTTTTTTCAGAAAACACTTCAATATTTATTCTACCTCTCATTTTTGCTTTATTTCCGACTATCAATCAACAATTTCGAATCTCCGAAGTTTTCCAAATCCGATAATCCAATTGCCTATGAACCCTCGATAATATGCAGATTTTTAACATTTTTATACCTTCCATTATTCCACTTCATGTTGATTGTTTTTCCAAAAACTGTAAGTTCCAAATATTCATTCCAACATTAACAAACCCCCATTTTTCAGCTTTGTTTTGATTGGCAAATTCAACCAATTCGCTCATTTTCTGATTTTCGAATTTATGCATCACTTTCATTCTACATTTCAATTTTAATAATTTTCAAAAAATTGAAAAGTTTCCGATTCTTAGTGATACTTTTATGCAGTCCCCATATTATTTCATCAAACATCTTCTCATATGTTGGATTTGTTGCAGCCGAAAGAATATTATATCTACCTACAGTAGCCTTCGCAATTATTTTGGCCAAATTCATAACTGCAAAAGGCAATAGCAATAGAAGCTGGATAATTTTCGTGATTCTATCAATTTATGGATCAAGAACAATTTATAGAGTTGGAGAATGGCGAAATGAGACGGAATTATTCAAAAGTGCTCTATTGATTAGTCCATTAAGAGCAAATGCAAATCTGGGACATATTTTTGCGATGAAGGGAAATGATATTGAGGCGAGAAAACATTATTTGGAAGCATTGAAATTACGACCAACAATGGCTGATGTTTGGTATAATTTGTAAGTTTTTAAAAGTTATCTTTTATTTTGAAACTGGATTTGATATAATATTTACATCTGAATCCTTATTTGAAGTTAAAAAATTAATTTTCAGAGCAATATTAACATCACCATCTGATCGTAACTCATCAATTCAATATAATCATCAAGCAATCAAAAATCGTGCAAACTTCCCCGCCGCACATTTAAATCTCGGACTTCTATACAGTAATCCAACCACTGCTTTGAAACATCTCGAAATTTGCCAGAATTCAAAAAGTGAAACATCAAAAAATTATAGAAATCAGCAAAAAATTCGAGCAAAATGCGCGTATAATTCGGCAAGAATAAATAGAAAATTGCAAAAATTCGAGAAATCAATTGAAAATCTTGAAAAAGCGATGGATTTGCAGCAGGGAATATGGGAATTATCACCAATGATTTGGAATTTGTTGGGTGATTCGTGGACTGAAATTGGAGATTATGAAAAAGCTGAAAAATATTTTGAATTATCGATGAGAATTGATCCATTGAGAGTGAATAGTTTAGTGAATTGGGCGAAAATTCGAATTCGACAAAATCGAACAAATGAAGCAAATCAATTATTTGGAAAAGCTTTGGAATTAGAACCAAATAGTTCAGATGTTTTATTTAATATTGGATGGAGTTCTCAAAAAATGGTAAGAAATTCAGAAATTGATTGAACTTGGGGATGAACAAGAAAATATTTTCAGGGTGATTTCAATCGTTCAATTTCATATTATCAGAAAGCTTTGAAAACCAATCCAAATCATTTCGAAACTCTCGAGACTTATGCAAATCTACTTCAAAAACTTGGAAACTATTCAGAATCTGAAAAATATTTCGCAAAAATCGTGGAAATCCATCCAGATGCTGCAAGTTCATGGACAAATTATGGAGCAATTTTGCATTTGAATAGAAAATACGAGAAAGCTCTGAAAATGTATGAGAAAGGATTGGAAATCGAACCGGAGAATCGAATCTGTCAGCAAAATCGACGAAAACTATTGAGAATTTTAAAATAATTTGTGTGTATCTAATATTTATTGTGATATTTCAACGGGTATAATATTATTTACGTGTCGAATTGAATAATAAAAAGTATTAATAAAATGAATAAACATGCGAATGGATGAGTAAAAATTAAAAGCAGAAAATATACCCAAAATAAGTCGAAGATTCTAAGAAAAAAGAAAAAGAGACACGTAAGAATCGGTGGAATAAAAACATGATGGAAAATCTAAGGTGACGCGTCTCGATTTGTTCGATTTGAACGAGTTCGTGGAGTTTGTGGATGAGTTTCAGTTGAGGTATTCGATGAATTTGAGCCAGAAGGAGAAGCTAAACGACCACCAAGGCGACGATAAACCGTTGAACGACGTGGTCTGAAAATTCTATTTTTAAAGATTTAGGCTGGAACAAATGTTGCATTCTTGTCCACGGTTTTTTTTCAAAACGTGACCTAGTCTTGTCACGTGAGTTACGTTTTTGATTTTCTTCCATTTCACATATTTCGGTGGTCTAGGAAATAGAGGAATCAAAGTCAATTATAAAAAATGTGAGTTGCATTTGGACCATTGAAAAGATTGCATCAGGAAAATTAATAAAAGTTATTTTGCGTGACTTACCTTGTTCGTGCGGCCGTCAATTCTCTAGATTCCGATTCATCATCTCCAACATCTCCACTTGTGTTTTCCTCGACTACCACTTCCGGTCTAGGATCGATAGCCAATGAAGTTGGTGCGGTTGAAGTAGATGGAGTATCATCAGAAACATCACGATTCTCTGATTTTCTGAATCGTTTTGTTGGAAGCGGACTAGTAGAATTACGTGGATTTCTCGCAGGTGAAATAGTGATCGATTCCATCAATTGTTTTGCCCTTTCTAATGCAACTGTTTTTCTATCCGATCTTCTTGTTGATGGACCTGGTTCATTTGAAGAACTTGGAACTTGACGAACTGCTTTTTTCATAGGACGACGACTTCGGCCATCTTCCTCCTCTTCTTCTTGGTCATTTCCAGCAGCAAAATTAGGAGAAGCAGTTGGAGTCTGAAAATTTTTGATTTTATTTTATTGATACATTCAAAATTTATTACACTTACTTTGAATTGTTGAACTTCCTCTTCATCTTCACTGCTTGATTCAGCTTCAGGTTCAGGTTCAGCTTCTTGTTGTGGTTCTTCAACAGGCTCTTCAACTCTTGCTTCAGCATTTGGTCTATTCCGATCTCCCTGAACAACGTTAATTCTTCTCAATTCCGTCGTATGTCGACTCATAATTTCTTCGTACTCATCTCTCTGAGCCTGCGTCGCATTTCTTCCAGGTTCTTCAATTTGAGCCAAATAAGCAACAGCTGGTATACCAGTATTACGCGGAATCACAAATGGTGGTCGCTCGCGATGAGGTGCAGGCGCATTTTGAGGTGCAGCACGATTCCCTTGTACACCTTGAAGATGTGGACCTCCTTGTTGTACAGCTTGTGCAGCTATTCCCTGACCAACTTGAACTTGTTGCGCTTGTTGTTGCCGTGCTGGAGGTGCAATAGGCAATTGTTGATTTTGAGGTTGAACTTGCTGCTGCTGTTGTTGTTGCTGTTGAGGATATGGTCTCATTCTCATTTCCAAAACAATTTCGCCTTGATGGTTTGGCAAATAATTTACATTATATATTGGATTCATGAATCTTGCTTGATTATGCATAGCTTGTGCTCCTTGAAGCTGTCTACCCATTTTCTGATGTTGAACTTGTTGCGGTTGAGCTTGTTGTGGCTGAGCTTGTTGCGGTTGCGCTCGCTGTCTTTCTGGTGGTTGGGCAATTCCCATCATAGCTCTCTGTTGCTGTTGCATATGTTGCTGCTGTTGGATCATATAATGATGGATTTCTGTAAAAAATGACGTAATACACAAATTATATTATACAAACTGAAAAATTTAACCTTCAAAACCAGGTACAGTAGACTAAAATGACGTGACACATGCACATCAAACTGGTTGGCAAATAGCCAGCGTGTAAATTTCATTTCCCGCAAAGATCAATTCCCGCAAGATCTCGCTCCTCCCGAAACATATCTCCCAGCTCCCGAATTCCCGCTCCTCCCGAAACATATCTCCTACCTTCCGAATTCGCACAAGATCGTTCTGGCACATATCTTCCAACAACAGTAGATGGATAATCGCAACTTCCAACTTTGGCTCCTTGCGCCATTGCCTTTCCGCCTTTTCTTGTCGTTCTATATTTCGCCCGCGCAATAGCATCACCAGAATACGAGTGATTTCTTTGTGGTTGAACTATTAATAATTGAAAATGTTTTGAAATAATTACAAAAAAAAACTTCGGCGTAAAAAAACTCACAATTGGCGAGTGGAATAATTCCATCCGGAATTGATTTGCTGTTTTCAGGCAGAAAGAAGTGATCGTAACAAATATAGCTTCTTTCAACGTTGGCTTCCACATTTCTTATGAACGTTTTTCCGAGGACTTGATTCCATAGTTTGAGTTCTTTTTTATTCTCGGTGACTTGTCCTAATTTTTGACGAGGTTTAAATCTTTCGCAATATGCACATTTGTAAACCTCTGTAGTTGCCGGCAATTCACAACTAGAAGACCTTGCAGGAGACTTTGAATCCGCAGCATTTATATCATGGCTCAAATCGACAGACAAATCATCACAAAAAAATTGCACACCGCAATAAACACATGAACATTCTTGCCGCTGGTAGTAATTGTTTTTATTACTACAATTGTTGCAACATTTTTGCATTTCGAACTATAATAAAAACAAGCATTTGAATTCAAAAACAAGAGAAGAAACGGAGAAAAGAATCCCATCCCACCCTTATAAAACACGAAATCACTGAAAATTTGGCGTCACATAAAATGTTTCGTTGTGTGCGCACGTGCAAACACCGTTTCGTTTTGTTTTTCAAAAAATCAAGGCGCGTTGCGAGACAAGGAAGAAAAATTGTGTGCGCCTTTGATGAGGGGTACGGTAGTATTCGTAATTTTTTTTCTTTTTTGAAGGGTTCTTTTTTGCTTTATCTGAAGTTAGCAATAGTGATATTGATGGATGTTCCCCTCATATTACTCGAACCCGTACTGGTTTTGGAATTCAACACCGAATACTTATCACCAACATCCATATTCATCACATCCACACCCACTTCCACTTCCAACTTCAAACTTTGATAACGAATCTGATATTATAAAAATCTTCAAAATCCACGTTTCTCTCCAATTTTCATCCAAAACCTTCAAAATTTCCCTTCCAGAATCAACCTCTTGCAATGAAAATCCATCGAGACATCGATAAAGAGCTCTATCAAGTCGAAACCGATATGATGGATCTTGTCGCGAAAAAAGCGAGAGCCAAGTAGTTTTTCACTAAAATTTCAATTTCAAAAATGTTTATTTTTCAGAAACATCGTGAAAATGCACGGATTCGGCAATTTGAAAACGAGAAATCGACAAAAGCTTTGTGCGATCGATATATTATTATGGATTTGCTCGGACCATCGATTTTTCAAGTTTTGGATTCGGAACATCCAGCCTGCTTTGAAAGTGAGGAAATATTTTGAAATCGGCTGAAAAATATTATAAAATTCGATCCTTCATTGCTCATATTATGTTTTCTCTCGGAAAAATTGACTTTGATGAGAAAAATCGTAAGAGTCGAGCCCGTAAACATGGATCATCGTTTGTATTTCAAACAATAACTACAATGCTCCGCGTTTACATCTTGAAAATTTATAAAATATTCTCTAGCACTTTTGAGCCAAATTTTAGTTGTTGGCTCGAAAACGAAAATGAGAATTTTTCATAACTATACACAACTTTTCAAGATGTAAACGCGGAGCATTGTAGTTATTGTTTGAAATTCAAAAGATGCTCCATGTTTACGGGGTCGACTCTCACGATTTTTCTAATCAAAATTCAACTTTTCCGAGAAAAAAAACATAATATGCGCGATGATTTTGAATCAGAATTTCAGCCGATTCTGAAATATCATCGATTTTCACTATTTCTGCCTCTCGTTAAAATCCCGTAAGGTGCAATTTGTTTAAAAATGTTCATTTCTCCCGGTCACGTGAAAAACCTGATAAATAAATATATATTCACCAAAAATACATCATTTCTTACCTACACGCGGGGAGAGCGCTTCCTTCTAGGCGGGGAGAGCGCTGCCTTCTAATCAGACAGCCCTCCTACTTTTGTGGGTTCGAGCCCCACTCGGGAAAAATTTTTCCCTATATCGAGTAACGCAGATTTTCGGAAATTTTGTTCATGTCTCCCCAAAATTGCAAAAATTCGGCTTTCCAACGCGGCAAAAAAGAAAAAAAGAAGATGGAATAAAAAGAGCTCAAAAAATAAAGAGAAAATTGAGAAATTATCCTGCGTGACCTATGAATGAAAAGTCCGAACACTTCAGATGTTATTGCCGTTGTTCGAAAATTTCAAAATCTCAATGCCTCGAAGTATTTTTTGAGTAACTTTGAATCAGATCAAAATTCGAGCACAGCTCAGCCAATCCGTCTCAGCAAATTCATAGTTCAATTTTTGAAAATAATCTGAATTTCAGCTTTCAGAGGTCAAAAACCGACGAATTCGGAGTTTTAGAGGTCAAAAACTGAAAAATTCAAATTTTCCATACCGTAAAAGGTTAGTGTATTTTAATTTTAAAACCAAGATTTTGGCCGAGGTGTGTTTCCAAGATAAACGGAGAAAATTTACGAATAATTTCCTTATTCGATAAGGAAACATTTTCCGATCGGTGATCGAACCCACAAAAGGAGGAGGGGTCCCTGATTGGAAGGCAAATATTTATTTATCATAATTTCAAGTGACCGAGATAAGCAAAAATTTCTTCCAAAAATGAAACCATTTCGAGCTTGGAGGAGACACGCTCAACAACCAAAAATCAATAAATTGTTATTTCAGACAGCGACATATTCCAAATTGGCTATCAAATCTGCTCGGCGATGGAATATCTCGAAACCGTGAATATAGTGCACCTTGATTTGAAGCTCGAAAATATTTGCTTTGTAAAAATCAATAATTCAGTGCGATTTCGAAGAATCCAAGAGCAAAAACCGATTATCCAAATGGAAAATATATAAATTCGCCTGATTGATTTTGGAACAGCAAGAAGAATCGATCAAACAAAATCGTGGATAAATGTCGAAGTTCAAACACAGAACTATACCGGAAGTTTTTCTTGGTTTGGGATTCAACGAGATATATGATGTTTGGTCTTTTGGATGTTTGTTGTCGGAATTATACACCGGACAATTATTGTTTTTTGGCGATGAGAGAACGAATTCGGAAGAATCGCAATTGGATGTTATGCAGACTGTGCTTCGAAGATCAATTCCGTATTATATGTATGAAAGAGCCTTCGATTCTGAGTAAGCATTTATAGCGGGGATTTTGGGATCGGAAATGATGAGAAAACTTGAAAATTGAACTGATGATCTCTGCAGAATTGAATGAATGAAAAACTTCACTTCGTCAGTAGCGTGCGGCTGCGCGTCGCGGTTGATTGTTTCCCGAATTTTTTTTTGTATTGGTCGGCAACGGAGATTATGAGCATTTTTTTAAATCTTCAAATGTTGAAGAACGAAACTCGAAATGTATTTCATTTACTTGACAAATATTGAAGTTGAACGAAAATTTCAGAAAAAATGAAAAATATATGTGGCCGAACTTCTTTGGAGGCCGAGAAATGTGGGAATTCGGCAAATGCAACGAACTCGCTCTAATGTTGCGAAAATCCTCATTGTTAGAGCGCTTTTGTTGCTTTGACCGAATTCCCGACATTTCTCGGCCATATAAAATAGTTCGGCCATATATGCAATTCATTTTTTTCTGAAATTTATGTTCAACTTCAATTTTTTTCAAGGAAATGAAGTACATTTTGAGTTTCATTCATCAATATTTGAATATTTCTAAATTCTTATTATATATAATTTTCTGAATTCTTATTATATATAAAACTTCGTTTTTCAGTAGCAAGAAGGTGGAATTGTCGGAAACTGGAATCGGCTTTCACAAATTCAATGAAACCTCAAGGACATCGAACCGATTTTTGTAAGTTTTATCTAAAATTGCTGCAAAATCCCCCGGAAATCCAATTTTCAGACAAATGTTCGACTCAACGATTCCATCGGCTGTCAATTATTCGACCTGATTCTCGATTGTTTGGAGATGGACCCAGAAGATCGCCGGAAATGTGTTTATATTTTGTGACGTTGCATCAAACAATTTGGAAACTGTTCTGATCGGCTGATTCCATTTCCTCGATAAATTACTGTTTTCATTTTTGGTCGGAATAATCTGAATATTTCTTGACAACTTCTTGAGCATTTTCCAAATTGAGTTATATCTTCCGGATCCAAATATACAAACCTCACCCAATACCTGGAATTCCAGGTGGGCAACTGAAAAATTTTTTGTAGGTGGGTAAAATTTTTCAAAAATTTGAAGGTTTTTTTTTCGAATTTTTCGCCGAAAAATATTTAATAAATTATATAATTTGCTCCTGTGGGTTGGAAAATGTTACTTCCAACTATGTTCTCAAAATTTTTTAGAAAATAGGTTCAATTCAACTATTATTTTTGGATGGCCAGCTTGAAACATCTGAAAAACACGAAAAAATGAGTTTTTCAGGTTTTCCGACACTTTTTCTAGGAAAAGTTGGGTATTTTGTTTCTTAAAATCAAATAGTGAGTAGATTTCCAGCTAGTTTCACTTCTCTCCCACCTGCAAACTTTTTCAATTTTTTCCAAACCTATCACCTGGAGTAAAAAACCAGCTATTTTTGATAACTCATGTCAAAGTCATTTTTTCAGAAATTTTGAGAAGCTGAAATTAGTCTACAGGCAAAAATCATGTTAGTCCCAAAACAAACTTTTTCCTCAAAATCACTCTGAAAGCTCAAAAAGTTTGAAGTGTAAAATCACCCAAAATGCTCTAACGTTATAAGAGAAATCAGGTCATCGGTTTTCTCGGCTTTTAAACAAAAAAGAATCTGGCCATTGTTATTTGTAGCTGGGAACTAGACATACACCCTAAATGCTGAAAAAGCTGAAAATGAACTTCAGTTTTTTTTTTCACAATGCGAAATAAAAAGAAAAGTAGGTGGCACAGAAGTGTTGGTTGTCTTGGAAATTCGCATCCTCGTTCTCAACGAGGTCGGTGGTCTAGTGGTGAACACGTGCGTCTATTGAACGCACGTGGCGTTGAGGGCGTGGGTTCGGGTCCCACCCGGGGCGCGAGGGAAATTAGGAGGAAAGAGAGAGGGAGGAAGAAAATTATTTTCATGAAAATCTCATATACTCTGTCTGTAGGAACACAGGAACACAGGAGGGTGTAGGAACACAGGCTGGCAACCCGTCCCAGACCTGTGCCGCACCAGTTCCCCCAAAACCGAAACCGACCGGTCTCGCACCAGTATGACACCCGTCAGATTTCCTGGTCAGAGGTCGACAAGGGGAACTTGAAAATGAAAAAGGCCAATGTCCCCAGAAACCAAAAATATCGACCTTGTAGTCATGTCCAATATGAACTAGAACAACTTTTCATAGAACCTCTAATTCGAAATAGCAAGCAACACTCGCTTCTCTTAAACAATCAGACTCACAGACAGTTGGCTGTTTGTGCGTCTCGCTATGTTTTGTGTGGGAGATGGTCGAACCGTTTGCGACCTGTGACGCGCCAGTTTTAAGTGACCCGTTACAGGTCTGCACCCGTCTGACACCAGTAACAGACCTGTAAACGGCCAATTTTGCTGACTGGTGCGGCACAGGTCTGAGACGGATTGCCAGCCCACCACCTGTGAAACTCCGGAGTTTCGCCAAAACGGAATGAGAATGTCGCTAAAACGGCTCCAAACCCGGTTCCAGATCTTTTCTCGGAACGCTTTGGCGATTCTCCAGAACTTTTTTTGACGATTCTCTAGAGTTTTTTGCATTGTTTCGCTTGCCTTTTTCGAATACACTCTAGTCTTTCACTCTCAAAAATCAATATTTATTTTCATCAAAAAGGAAAATATAATTATTTTCTGATGGATTCAGTGTCCAAACGAGTAGAATATGAGCATCACAAGATTAGGCAGTCATTTTGATGAAGATTTGATGTTGATTTCGGAAATCTTCTGACGGAATCTTCTGTTTGTTGCCCTCGGGAAAAGAACCGCAACTGTGGCGGCCATTTGTCGCAGCGCTGCGGCAATTTGTCGCAGCGCTGCGGCATTTTTTTGTCGCAACACATGCGCCAGAGTTGCGCCCATTTACGCAACAGTTGCGCCTTTTTACGCAACAGTTGCAACAAAACTCGTGATTGAATGAAAATCGTTCAAAAACTCAATTTCATTGCGACACATATAAGGAAACAAAACATAAAACAAATTAAAAAAACATGGAGAAACAAACCGGTGTCAACGAAATCTTAACATTTCGTATTAAAAAAAATAAAACAATTAACTTGGATCCAATTCGCTGGCTTTACGCTTTTTCATATTTCTCGCATTGATTCGAACTTTTGAATCACGCTGGAATAAAAAACACATTGATTAAAAAAATATACGTTGAATAAGCAGAACTAACTTCTCTTCCTTTGAATTTCTTTGCTTTTTTCTTTGGATCCCAAGTTCCACGTCGAAAATCATAGCTATAAAATAGGATGTGATGCATATTTAGAGCAATTGGAAAAAACAACTCACACTGCTTGTTTCAGTGTTTTCTTGAAATGAACTTTTTTGAAATCCTTGTATTTTTTACGCAAATGCGCCATTTTTTCGATTCTTGCATCCCAATCCGTCCCAAAATTCAGAAAATCTGGATCATTTTCTAAATCGGCAACTTTCCATTGTCTTCTATCAGTCAATAATGGACTCGATAATTTGTAGAATTGGAGAAAGACATCTAAAAAAATTAGAATTTATTTCGAAATATTTTATTCAAAATTGAAAATTTACATGTTTCTATATTTATTCTGAAGCTGAATCAATCATACAATCAGAATTCAGATCCATCTTATTAGATAATTTGTTTGAATATTTGAAAAAAAGTTTTATATAAATCAGACTAACCGAACATGTTCCTCTTAATAAATCCGTTTAATTCCACCAAATTTTCATTTCGAGATCCATGTTTAGACACCTGTGATGGCTCGTCAGATTCATCGGAAGGTTCTTCTTCTTCGACTTCTTCAATATCGTCATTCGCATTTGTTTCATCTCCGTCTTCCACAAAAAAATTGACTGATGTTGATGTCAATTTGGCTTTCAAGTCTTCATCAACAATCTGCAAATTTAAAGTTGTTTTTGAAAAAACTTTTTAAAAATCATTTCTCATTTTTATTTTCTCATATTTATTGAACAGGCTTCCAAATCGGGATAAATGCGAGTAAGCAGAAGAAGATACTTATTGAACAAGAATACTTCTCAAAAAATATATTTCTGGTTTTATAAGAAATGAGGTTAAAATCAAATTTTGATAAATTCACCGTGTTATAACGGGAAAAAAAACTCACTTCACCAAGAAAATAGATCATGTAATGTTTCATTTTCATGAGCTCAGAACAACCATCTCTAGGTGGTTGCAAATCACCAATTTTTCGAGTGTGACCAGTCTGTAATATGTAATATGTGAATGTGCGTTTTTTCATAGAGAATTGTAAAGAAGGCTGTTTTTTGAGCAGATTATTTCCAAAACGTCTCACTATTTAAAGACAGCCTACAAGTTGGAAATGAGATTTGAGGCATTTTAGCAGTTTCTTTTCTTGAGTTTTCCCAAGTTCTATTCAAAAAACTCGTAGAAAAAATTCAAACATTTTGATAAAATTTTTACTGGAAAATTGTATGTGGGAAACAATTACACCTTTACCGCGACGTTTGTAAATCGTCTGAATGTATTGAATTTTTTGCGATTGAATTACCTTATAACCTTCTCCACATCTAGCATCGACAAAAAACATTGTGGAAACATTCGACGTGGATCCAATGATATCAAAATTATCACGAGCTTGTTTGATTTCTTCATTTCCTTTTCTCATTGAAACCATGTTTTGCTGAAAGCAATTCCGAGATTTTCAGAGAAGTTCTCAGAGTTTAGTAATTGTACTTTGATAACTTCTATTTTTTGCTTGAAACATTTTCAAATTATCAAGTTAAAGATGTAACTTATTTTTTTAATAGAACAATCATAATCATAATTTCTACGGAAATTTACATTTTAATTATGAAACACTTAAAGACTTACAAAAACTGAATTCGCAATTGCTAGAATTCCTGCATTTTCGGCTTCATAACATTTTTCGCTCAGTCCCAACACTTTGACTCGCCCGCAATTTTCTTTGACAAAAGTCTACAAACATCAAAGATTCACTAGATTTTTCTGAACATTTTTTCCTCACCTTCATAATGGAAGTGTGGCGTTGGAAGTTGCTTTTTGCGGATAATTTGCAAATATTCCCAATCCGGTAGGCGTCGAGACGATCATTTGTGACACAACTTCTCATCGCATCTGTAATCAAAAAACGGTTGGTCAGAATTTAGTCATTTCTCAATGTTTCCCTTTTCCTAACTAGGGAAGCAATTAAACAGTCGAAAGTAAGTCAAACTACTGTAGAGGATAAAATCATAAATTGTTCAAATTTCCAGATGTGGAATAATTTTTTTGGTTAGAACAAGACTTAACATCGTGAGTTATGATTTTTTTTTTGGGTCTCATTATTTAGAATTCGAAAATTGAGGCTCTGAACGAAAAAAAGATCAATTTCGGCCTGGCAGATTTGGATTTATCGAAAATTAATTGATTAAATTATGCTTGTAGAAAATTAGGTTTATGGGATTGTTCTTGAAAACTCTAAAACTTTAAGGAAAATAAATAACGATATTTTTGGCTCTACCACAATTTTAAAATTTACAGATTCATCTTTTTTTCTAGAAATTTCGAGAAACAACTCTGGGAGTGATTTAAGATTGGTAAGATTTGAAAAGTACGAAGGATTAGACGAAAATAGAAATATAAAAAAAAAACATGCAATCATTGTTCGTTTCCGATGTTTTATGAAGTTTCGGAAAAATTTGGATTTTCTATCGTTATATTTTCGAATCGTTATATTTTCATCATTTTGAGGTCACGTTTTTTTCTTCAGAATTTCGTCTTTTTAAACTAAAAAAACGATTTGGGTCGGAATTAAATCGTTAGATTAAGACAATACAATGTTTTTTTTGAATAAAAAAATTCAAACAATTAGTTCGTTTTTCAAAAAACAACAAAATTGACTAAATAAATATTTTCATTGATTTTAAAATTCGAATCTGATGTTTTTTTTCGATATTTCGATTTTTCGTCTTTTTTACCAATCTTATATCTTACACGGAATACCCTAATTTTTGAAACCCTCAAACACAAATATCCATAAAAAGTTACCTAATGAAATAGATTCGGATGTGTAACATGGTTCCAATCTCGGTGAACTCGTTGTCGCAATACTGGGCGATCGTCTACTTGGTGTGGAAAGCGGAGTTGCATGAGGTGTTGAATAATTGGTCGTACTAGTGGTTGAAGTAGCTGTTGGTGGTGGTAATTCTGGTGTCGGAGTCGGAGTAGGATACACTGTTGGAGTCATGAACATGTTAGGACCATGCGAATCTTTGTAATAAGAAATAGGAGCGGCCAGAGGATTGGGGGGTTGGTGTTGTTGCATTATACCCATTTGATTTTGTTGTTGTAAAAGTTGCATTCTCAAATTGGCAATTTCTTGATCTTTTTCCAAAAACATTTGATAATTAGCTGCTGGTTCTGAGACTCCTGATACTTTTGACATTGCGGCAAAGTTTTCTGCAAATAAATTACTTGAACATTTCAGAAACAGGAAATGTTTAGGATGTACCCAACATATCCCTTTCACTTACCACCCATTTTGCTTAATCCACAATTCAGAACACGAAACAACTGTAATCTGAAATCGATAGGTTTACATGTGTTTTTTATGAAGGTATATACTGTGAATTTCAAACACATAGAAATGGAACGGTAATTGACTTATTAAAGAAGAAATTGTATTTTCATTATAAAAAAAAAAGATTGTCGGAACGCAAGAAGGCATTCAAATAGAAATGGACGCCGTTGACATACTAATCAATAAATGAAGAAAATGAGAATTATATTTAAGGGGGCATAGTGATAAACTTGAGCCGTTCAAATGGAATGAAAATCGCACTTCCAACGACATCGCTAAATTTTACAACATTTAAATATGAGCTTTCGATCCGTTCGAATGGGGTGTTCAAACCCCGGAACTTCTCTTGAATGGAACGACAATGTTCGAACGAGCTTCGGGATTCATTCGCTTTCACATTTTGCAGCATGTTTTCCATCAAATCAACCAAAGTGGTTGTTCTAAGTTCTTCTACTAAAACATACACCTCATCATTGCATTCATAAAAAATAATACATTTCATAAACTTAAAATCGGCGTTTGTTTTTTTGAGAAAATATGAACCACATGTTTTTTTTGTTCTCCAATATTTTTCCGAATCGATAATTATTGGTTTTCCATTTATCTTTTCACAAGAAGCTCTAGATCTGAATATTTCCAATAAGTTGATTTCGAACAACCCCAATTTCAACTTACCCAAATTTGGTTATTTTCTCCAAATTCTCAAATACGTTTATCGAATCCAAATCTGATATTGACACCAACTCTTTCTCCACCTCGTTCAATATCCCATAGTTTGGCACATCGATTTCAATATCCAAAATTGAATGTATAACATTTTTTGCATAGTCTTGTTGATCTTCGAGATCCTTCATCAAATCGGATCGAATTCCAGATTTTGCAAGAAATCTGGATCCATACAAATCAATTACATTCGTACATTTTGAATTTAAATTTGCTTGAAATTTAGAGTGCAGTTTTTCGAATTGCTCCATGTCGAATCTCACACCATACGTTTTCAAATGCAGAATTTGATGTTTGAAGAAATCCTTAAAATGATTCGGTATATATTAAAAGGCAATAAAAGGCAAAATTATGATAATTTTTTAGATGTTTAGATATTCCATAATCAATTCATAAACAATAAAATTATTTTCGATATGAATTTGTAATTCTAATAAGATTTAGTTTATCTTTTGAAATTCGAAATTGGAATTTCTTCAGAAAAAATGTTGAAAATTACAGAAACTGACTAGCTAGAGGTTAACTTCCAGAAGATTTCTATATCAATTTTGAACAATGCCACTCTTCTTCATTTTATATTTTTCATATTAAACATTATCAAATTTCGCATAAAAACCTACATGACCCTTCAATGGGACTTTCTCCGGTTCCTTCGAAACATATAAACGAAGAGCAGAATCGAAAATTTGCTGTATGGTGTCATAAGCCGCAACATTTTGTTCATTCCATAAGACTATGAATATCGTCAAAACATAAAATCCGTAAGACGTCTGAACAAAAACCATGTTGACCGCGGCTAAAGGAAGCGCAATACTAGCCATCTGAAAACAAGAAGACTTACAATTGATGAAGTTCATCATAAAAAGGAAAACGAAAAAAAAACATACGCGTTGTATTTGGCACCCAGTTGCGATTGCAATCGATGATGTGGATAGAAGGTCCGTTTCATTTGTGGTGGGTTTTGTGTTCATCAATGCGTGTTCAATAGCAGCTCTTCGAGTATTTTTGAGTTTGGACCAGCTCCACTTATTTTTCACAAGTTCTGATATGCAAAACTAGTTTTTCCAGTAAATTTACTCAAAACTGTCGACTTTTGACCCGAAACTTCTAATCAGTAATTTTTACGCTTAATCAGATTATATGTATCAATTACATAGACTTGAATATTCTGTAAAAGTCGAAATTTGATGATCCGACCTACTAAGTTGAAGAAAATTTTTTATCTATGGAATTGGTGCATATAATCAGATTCAGAAGGAAAGTCTTTTGATGTTCCCCCCTGAAATAAAACTAGGTGGAATCAACTACATATTGATAGATAAAAAACCCAACAGGATTAAAGAAATAAAAATCTATTTCAAGAGTTACGGCAACTCCTCAAATTTTTATACAAAGAAGCCTATTATTTAAAAAGAATCGTAGTTTGGCTCACAGTCAACAAAAAAGCATTCATATTTTCTGATTTTTCACCTTTTTGTATGATTTCTGAAAAATTAAAAAATTTCAGATAACTCTTGAAATAGATTTTTATTTCCTTAATCCCGTTGGGCTTTTTCACCTATCAATATGTAGTTGATTCCACCTAGTCTCGTTTTATTTCAGGGGGGAACATCAAACGACTTTCCTTCTCAGCGTAAAAAATAACCCATAAGAAGTTTCGGGTCAAAATTCGACAGTTTTCAGTAAATTAACTCGAAAAACTAGTTTTGCATATCTTTTTGGCCAGTACTGCAGGTCCAGAAATCAACATTCACTGCTCGTAACATACCTTTTAGCGCTTTTTTAATAACGCCTTCTTTCCGAATATGGAACAAGTCCAGGAGCATCATAACCGCTACAAATAATTTGGCAAATTTCGAATAATCTGGAACAGTAAGTTATATATCTTTAGCAAACTAACGATAAGACCTAATAACAAAAAAAACTTGCCATCTCTCCTGAATCCTTTTTCCTTTTTTGCCATATCGTTCAAGCAGGACGTTGTTGTCCGCAAATCAGCATCTTCGACTTTGTTGAATGAAATAGTCATCAAACCAACAGGTTCTCCAACAGTCTCACAAACTTGACATCCCACAGGTATTTGCCAATCTGGCAAGCCTCCTACTGTCCGAGCACCCTAAACAAATTTCAGAGAAATGTAACTGCACCAGAAGATCATAAACCTAAATCAACACACCTTCATATCGCTCATTATTCCTAATACACTGATAAATATAGTCCATTGAGCGCCATTAATCTCAACTTGGAAGCCTTCTGTGATAATTTTTTTCGTATTCGACGACGAATCTTCAAAAATTATTATTGGTTGCAGTCCTGGACAGAAAGATATGCAAAATTAGTTTTATTTTTTCATAAATTCCAATATTATTGATTTTATTCAAAATTACATGCATTTCTGTTAGGCAATTTAAATGAAAAAAACGTTTTTACATATATATATATATGGCACAAAAAACTTGAAGTATTGTACATATATTTTCACACTTACGATTTTGTAAATTCATCAATATCCTCTGATTTCACACCGTTGGATGAATAATGAAGTGAAGCTAACACAAAATTTTCCTCGATGTTACGAACTTTTTTGTTCAGCGATTCCAACCGTAAAACGAAAGGGGTTATTTCTCGTCTAAGAAATGAGAAATATATTTATTTTGTAAAAAAGTAAAAATTTCTTTTCAAAAATACTTACTTTGTAAGTTTTGCGGGACGTGCCCCATCAAAACTTCCAGTGACAACAATTGTAATCTTTTTCTCATCAAATTGTTGGCGAGACTCTATTTTACTTCGATAAATCGGCAAAGTTCGAACATCATCGATTGATTCTTCCTGAAAAATAGGGCATTTTTCATGTATATGTATAAGCAGTAAAATAAAACTCACAACTTGGTTATCGTGAATGGCTTGATGATGTGCGACTATTTCTTCCAAATTGTCTTCAAGTAAAAATCGCATCTGGTTTTCCACACTATAATCGACAAGGCAATTTTCAGCAGTACTTTTTCCATTTTTCACAATATTTCTAAAAAAATAGTTTTGGTATAATATACGGTATAATAATATAAAGAAGATATTATCTTCTTTTTTAAATCAAATCACCTCCAACGGTCACAGTATGGATTCGGGCATCTTTTGTTATTCGCGGATAACTTCCACCGGCATTCGGTACAGTAAAATTGTTTTCGAACTTTGAACCTATCACCCATTTGTTTCGCATAATTCCAAACTGATGAAGCCTGCAAATCAACGGCAAGTTGAGAGAGAGAACAAATGAAGAAAAAAAATTAGTTATTTCTGAAGATCGAAATGATTTATTCTACCTACTAATTTCGTAGTTTCCCACACTCTGAAGACTTACACCGACTGGACAATGACCACCATAAACAATGTTCATCACAGCAATCGTCTCTTCCAATTGTTTTCTCGACATTGCAAATTTGACAAGAAGAAATCCGAGAAGATGTTTGGAAAGATCTGAACAAAATGAACAATTTAATACACAAACACAATGTAATATATATTTTTTGGGCATAAGTTAACTTACTATGTAGGTGAGAAGTTTCCATAACCGGATCATTATTTTGATTTTCTCCATCTATATCACCATGATCTTCAAGGTCAAAATCATAATCATCCGATTGACTGCCGTTTTGGTAAACTTCATCAGATTCTGCGCTAGAATCAGACAAACTGCTATCAGATCGCAACACGAAATCGGTGTCTGAAATGAATAATGTAAACATCAAAAATGTATAAATTCTAAACTCACCTTGGTACGATCGCCGACCGATGGAAGATGTGAAGGGTCCCTGTGATTCGAGATCAACATCGTCTTCATCAGAAGATGAATAATCATTTTCGGAATCTGTTTCCATGAGGAAAGAACTCTATAAAATACCCAATTATATTGGTACGAAGTTAGAAAAATCACCATAGTTCTGTTTATGACCGCAATTCAACGTCGAAATGAAATAAAAGCCACTTCCTATAAAAAGTAAAAATTATACATAGATTACAACAATCTTTTGAAAAATACGAACATAAAAAAGTTTAAACTCCTCCAAAAATGCCGAACGTTAAGAGAAAGAATTTACAGTACTCAGGACAATAAAGTTGGATGTTAGGAATAGATAGATCGCTATATTTCAGAAACGATAAATCTCGGAAACAATGATAAACCCGAACCACCTTTTTTTTCAAAAAAAAAAAACAGAAAATAAAAAAAACACTGACAATACGCTAAGCCATACTTATGATTGGCACATTTTCGGTTGTCGCAACAGTTGCGGCAATTTTGTTTTACTATTATATACTGCAACCGTTGCGACCAAATCAAGAAGCGCGACAAGCAAAAAACGCTGCATGTGTTGCGCCATCGCTGCGGTTCTTTTCCCGAGGGCCATTTCGAGCAATTTTTTACAAATTCAGCATTCTGTAGAGGCATCAGGACCACGTTTCATGCTGAAAATTGAAAATTGATAATAGATTTGTAAGGATATGCCCCCCCCCCCCAGTGATTCATTAAGTTTAATTTCTAATTTTCAATGGTTTTTAAAGAGCTGTGGTGAGTTTGATGATAAATTTAGAATTTGGAATATTTTAAAGCTCAAAAACTTGAGAAATATACGTGACATAAATTTTCTCTCTGACGACTTACCTCATAAATATAAAACATCTCGTGATTTACGGTTTTCAAAATATTACACGGCTATAAAAATCGATCAAGTCTCTGTTCTCGAATTCTCCTGGCGCAACGAGATCCAATTGAATCTGTAAATAAAACCAGGATTCACCTTTTTTTGAAGAAACTTCACTCACCAGGAGCAAAAATCGCTAATTTTATGCCAATTCCAGGTTGACTTTTATCTATGACGATTTTGTAAGGCGCACAATGCTTCAGGCCGATTTTAGCTGTCTGAAAATTATCAAATTAGACTATGATACTCCGAAAATTGAGTGATTTTGAAGGAAAATAGCAAAAACTAGAAAAACGAAAAAATATATGAAATGAAAAAATGACTCGTCATTGTCATCATTCGATGGAGCGCGTTCGATCGACAGCGATTTGCTCCAGAGAATCGCCAAAACCAAACTAGAAAGACGTGACCAACTAGGAAAAGCAGGCACTCTCTCGATTTTCTTTACCCACTTTGGCCTATCTCCAGAGTTTTTGCGTTTTTTGGTTACCCTCCGGAGTTTCCTACAGCCAGAGAGCATGTATTTGTTCAGGAAGGTCGTTTACATAAGTTTAGAAAATTCATACAAAAATCCAGAAGATTTTTCAAAAAGTTCGAAATCTGCAACCCATTAAACTTTTTTCACCAAACAAAAAATGTTTTCAAAGTTGATCTTGTGAAAATATCCAATAATACACACCCGTCAATAGAAATTTGCAAAAAGCAAAATAGTGAGAGAGTGGAGAGCAGGGTTCCGAACCGGGCCGGTTTTTGGGCCAGGTTGGTTTTGGTGCAGTTGGGTTGGGCCCAAAACCAAAAGCAGAATATGGGTGAACCACCCAAACCCAAAACCCAAAAAACGGGCCTGGTTCTGACCCAACCCAAACCCGGACCAACCCAAATCCAACCCAACTCGAACCCATTTTTTGGGTACCCAACCCAAAACCAAAAAATGGGCCAAACCCGGGTCAGGCCCAAACCAAACCCAAACCCAAAACTACCCGCCCAACCCAACCCAACCCAACTTAAACCCAATTTGACCCGGGCACCCGGGTTCAAAACCATGGGTTACCCGGAAAATGGCACCATATTTTTAATTGGCGATAATTTCACCAATTGCACAAGAATTTAAAAAAAATGGTGCCAATTACACCATTGTAATGAAAACATGAGATGTGATCAGCGCCATTGGTGTGATTGGTTCAGTTGATAAATTTTCGAATTACTGAATACTGGATGGTGTGATTGGTGGAATTGCACCAATAATGGGAAATTTGTGTGATTGGTGCAGTTGGCGCATTTGGAGCAATATTCACCATTGGTGCAGTTGGTGCAATTGGTGCATTTTTCATCATTGGTGCAATTCGTGACCATTGCACCAATGGTGAAAATTGCTCCAAATGCGCCAACTGCACCAATCACACAAATTTCCCGTTATTGGTGCAATTGGTGTGATTGGTGCACTGTCACCATGTCCACCAATTTCCGGGTAACCCATGGTTTTGAACCCGGGTGCCCGGGTCAAATTGGGTTTAAGTTGGATTGGGTTGGGTTGGGCGGGTAGTTTTGGGTTTGGGTTTGGTTTGGGCCTGACCCGGGTTTGGCCCATTTTTTGGGTTTGGGTTGGGTACCCAAAAAATGGGTTCGGGTTGGGTTGGATTTGGGTTGGTCCGGGTTTGGGTTGGGTTAGAACCAGGCCCGTTTTTTGGGTTTTGGGTTTGGGTGGGTATATTAAAGACTGGGTTCGCATGGTTGGGTTTGGGTGGGTTTTTTCGGGTTGGCCCTGCCCCAAACTGATGGTCCTGAACCGGGTCGGAACCCTGGTGGAGAGACGACGCGAGAAAATTATCAACAGGGCGACGTTTCATCATTAATTTTCAAAAATGAAAAAGAAGAAAATAAAATGAATGATGCAATGTCGCTCCATTGATAATTTTGTCACGTTGTCTCGCCACTCTCTCACTATTCTGCTTTTTGCAAGAAAAAAAGGTGTGAATAGATTATTGATCATCGATTCAGAAAACTTCAGGAATCGAGATTAAATCAAATGAAATAGTGAATAAGGTCAGAATCAGCATAACAAATTACCTTGAAATATTTTCATAATTTTCATGGAAAATTGACAAAAAACCTGACATCACGAATCCGAAGTCAAAAATTGCCACAAATGCCTGTGAGCACTTTTCTGGAGCTCAAAAGTTGAAATCGAGTTCTGGTTTTTGTCCATTTTCACCATGTTCCTGGAGGAAAAATCAACTTTCATATTTCAAATAAGATCCGGCGATTTTTATTGAAAATAGCTAAATATACGTAAAAAGGCACGAGGAACACTTTGGAAGCGGTTAGAAAGAGCGGAAATGACTCCTGAGCAATGTTTTATTATGGCGAAAAATTTTTTTTTTCGAATAGAGTATCGAAATGCATGCTATTTCCCATCGCAAAGAGCGTCAAAAAACGAGCAAAATGCTTTTTTGATGTTCAAAAAATATGAACTTTAACCCTAGTTACAATAAATTTTCCAAAAAAATAATTTCGCCTTCACCCGGTCCCACCAAATTGGCGAAAAGGGATTAAGACCTTTATCTCGGTGGAACAAGTTCCCCCACCCATCCCCCAATTTAAAAAAAATTTGGCCAATTCTGAGATCATGACTTTTTTTGTCCGAGCCCCTATTGTAAAGTTTACGTTTTTACAAATAATGTCTTTTAAACACTTATAATTGAACGAATTATAACACTTGCTGCATATTTCCTTTGTGGACACCAACATATCATTGTAACATTTGTTCACAATTTCCATGACGTGCTCAACCTATTCAATGAACTCGAAAGTTGGATGCAGATAAATAACATTTTAAGAAAATAATTTACCCTAAATTCAATATTCCACTGTCTATTTATAATTCGATATAACTTGTTCAATAGGCTGATGAAATTTAAATGAATACCTTGCATCAAAACAAAACAAATAAAAATACATTGCTCAACGACAATATTTGCTTCCATTTGTTTGACATCACGTCTCAAATTCTCGATGCGCCAACAATTCAGGGTGAGAAAAGACTAAATTAGGAGGAATGTTATATGAAAAACATCATTACAATTACCTCGATTGTTGCATCAACATCGACGCCACAATTCTCGCACTTCAACAACCATATTCCTACATTCACAACATCAATAACACCTGATTTTACACAAGATTTCAATTTAGCTGGAAAAGGGGTCGATTACTAGGTGTTAAAAAAAATACAATCAAATTACCTATGACATCTACTCCAGCTAGTGAATCAACAATTATTGAACGAGATCCATCTTTTTCAGTCATAATTTCCGATCGAACCACCAAAAGTTTATCTTCATTTGTCATCATTACGATATTGTTATTATCGTCAGAATCTAATGTACACTCAATTTTTGCCTTCTTCGTAGAATTTGACGGAGATTTCGCGTTTTTATTCAGAACATTCGAATTTCGCCTCTTATTCGATTAACTCAATAGCGATTCTTGGGACATCTGCCCAAATGCATTCACATCGAATCCAGGTATTATTGAATTAAAAACACGTGAGAAATAAAAAAAGTAGGTCAAGTGACGTGGATTTAAAAACAGTATAGGTAGCCATGTCGTCAGTTGCGATGCGTGTCGGCAACACGTTTTTAGAAATGAAAATTTGAAAAATTCAATGGAAAAATCGAGGTCAACACGCATCGCAGAACCGCATCGCAATTGACGACATGGGTACCTATACTGTTTTTAAATCCACGTCACTTGACCTACTTTTTTATTTCTCACGTGTTTTTAATTCAATAATACTTGCAACAATTGAGGTGATACAAAGTCGATGGGCGGGACTTGCTGAAATTCATATAAATTTACAAATTGTTTTCAATATTTTCAGAACAAAACCAAACCCACTTGATTGAAAACATTTGTTGATGAAGCGCATGGGGTCCGGCTGCCATTCCAGACGTGGAGACCATTTGCAAATGCATTTTGGAAATCGATGGAGGCGATACGATATGCATTGTGGAATGTTACAGAACTGAAAACAAATTGAATGATCTGCTTCAAAGAGTAGACTCAAATAATACGTTGGGAAATGTGGCCAAAGAAATGTATGATTTATTGGCACTTCTACCACCAACTTGCGTAAAAATTGATGATAAACACATCATATCTACCTCAATTATCAGTTTGAATGATATCGTATGCCCTTTCGTCACTGTCACTCTTCACGATGAAAAATTCGCATTTTTGGTGCGATCCTAGATTCTCAATCAACATCGAGATAAAGAGAAACCACATTATGTATAAATTGGATTATGAAAATAAATAGCAAGTTATATCCTCAAGAACAATTTAAGGGATCTAAAACATAACTTTTTATCAGATTGGAAAAATCATCGCAAAAAAGTGAAAATAAAAACATCTGGCCTATAGGTCTATATAGAATATGTTTGAAATTCTCGGCCATATTTTTCGGCGGTGAATGACGTGGTTTGAAATGGCCTGCATTGCTTCTGTATTTTTGCCCATTACTATTTTTCTTTTTCATACGCTCATTATGTATTTTTCCGCCATATTACGTCCACAACTTCAATAGAACTTTTTCAGATGTCCCATGTTCAACTAGGAGCGAATTATGGACAACAAAATCCGCATTTCATGGCTACGTTGGCTGGACAATTAAGTCGAAGAAACATGATCAATGGTTTGATGAATTCTTCATCGAATAATAATTTGACTGCACCTATTGGTTTTCAACCTGGTTTCCCTGGGTTCGGATCTCAACATGCTCAAAGTAATCAAGGTCTACAATATGTTCCTGCAAATGGTCTCCACGTCTGGAATGGCAGCCGGACCCCATGCGCTTCATCAACAAATGTTTTCAATCAAGTGGGTTTGGTTTTGTTCTGAAAATATTGAAAACAATTTGTAAATTTATATGAATTTCAGCAAGTCCCGCCCATCGAGTTTGTATCACCTCAATTGTTGCAAGTAAATACCTGGATTCGATGTGAATGCATTTGGGCAGATGTCCCAAGAATCGCTATTGAGTTAATCGAATAAGAGGCGAAATTCGAATGTTCTGAATAAAAACGCGAAATCTCCGTCAAATTCTACGAAGAAGGCAAAAATTGAGTGTACATTAGATTCTGACGATAATAACAATATCGTAATGATGACAAATGAAGATAAACTTTTGGTGGCTCGATCGGAAATTATGACTGAAATTGGTCAAAGAAATTGAAAAAAAAAAGATTTCACGTATTTATTTTTAATTCGAGAAATTTCGCGTCAACCGAACATCTTGCTCGGGTTTTCCAATTGGATTTTCACAGAGGAAATTTTGCAACTCTCAATCAATTTTTTCGAACTAAACATAACTTTTTCATAGTTTATAAAATTGAACCGGTCTTGATTTTTCGAAAAATAGGGGTTGGAAAGTGCATAAATCAAAACTTTTGCTAGCAAAAAAATAAATTCTGACAGGAAATTCCAAAATGTTCTTATTGTGACTTTCGAATTTTACATTACAAATTACTGTATTTTTTAAAACCATCGTACTTTTATCTGTTTTTTTCCTAAAGAGAAATTTTCTTCTCAACTCTTCTAAAATCGATAATGGTTTGGTAGTTTATAGATTTTGAAGTCAAAAGAAGCTTTCAAAATTTTTGTTACCCTGAGCCAAATTTCTAATTCTTAGAAATGTAAAAATTGCCAAAATTGGCTTATGAAAGCCACCAAGAGCATTCAATTTTCATTTTTTTTATGTTGAATAAAAGTTTTTGATGTGATATAGAAACTTTGAAAATAAAAAAAAACATAAATTGTTCTAAGGGGAAAAAACAAAAAAAAATCCATGAAGAATTATTTCAAACTTCATGACACAAAAAATGAAAAATAAAACTTTTTGTTTGGCGCCCAAATTTGCTGTGAACGGGATCGTCATTTTGTTTTCAGAAAAATCATCTTGTGAAAGACCAAAAACGGTCTTCATGTAAAAATCCATCTTTTTTGAGTTGCATACGTCCATCTATACTGTTTTGAATCCACATCACTTGACCTACTTTTTTTATTTCTTACGTGTTTTTAATTCAATAATATATTTATCACTCCTTTATTTTTCCAATCGAAATAGAAAGCGGTGGTTTTCTAATCTATTTTTCTATCTAATGTATATTCTATCCAAAAACCAGTGAGAACTGGCATGATTTTTGAAAAAAGCTGAATGAAGCGGTTGGCAAGGTGTGGTTTTATCAATGGGTACTTAGGAAGTGAAAGAAAATGAGGTTCTGATCTTACTTGCGGGTGGGGGACTAATTTACGCCCAGAGTTCCGCAATGAAACATTTTTTCGACACAGTGTCATAACCCCACTTCCTCTCAATTCCAAAAATTACAAAAGCGTTTTATTTTTGACGTGTCCCATTCTCAATTTTAGAATTGTGCTTCATTTTGAAATGAAACGCAAAAAATAAAAACAGAAATACTTTACATTGAAAATGTGGAGCATTTAAAAAAAATGAATGTGAGCCATTTAAAAAATGTAACGCATCAGAAATGTACCGCAAAATGTTCCGCGTTTCAATTGAGCCAGGTTTGGTTCATTGTTCCATGGCTCAATTTTGACACATGTTCCATATTTATTTCACAGACACAACTCGATCAAGATTTTCCAAAAATTAAAATTTTACGCTGAAGTATTGTGTGTGCAAATGGTGAAGCTGATCTACAGTGATGTTTGATCAAATCTGGTGGGGATCTGATCTACATTAGTGGGGACCTAAACTACATTGGTGGTGGGCTGATATACTGGTCTTGGTGCGGTTGCGAATAGCGTCACGCCAAGGGGGCCATTTCTCAGGTACAAGCCGATGTTCCATATCCGGGCTTGTCTGAGCGTTCTAATATTCAAATACAATGTAGAATATAATATTTATTAGTCGTCCATCTCGAGGGAAAGTGTAATATAGAAATCAGGATAGAAGGTCATTAGAACAGATGTTACTCTAATATGAGAGATAAGAGACGCAGGCATCACACATTAAAGGAACTTATTGAGGGCTTGAAATACACGTTTGCCTTCTCGGTAAAATGCGTTTGGAGCCCCCACGCACCTTTTATTGGTGGGGACATGGGTGGGTCTTCCAAACTAGTGTTGGGGCCCTGAATATAGGTGAGGGCTCCAAACGCATTTTTACCGAGAAGTCAAGCTTCAACATAAAAAAAACATATTATGTTTCAGAAAAAAAGTAAAACAGATAAAGAAACCAGAAAATTCTTAAAAATCCTCTCGTACAAGATTTACTCGAACAGGCAAATTATCAATATGATCGATCATAACTCCGATGATATCGAAATCTATCGATGGCGAGCCAACAAGTCCACATCTCTTTGCATGATTCCTGCTGCAAAAAACATGAAAATTTTTTTGAATCTCACGGCTTTTTTGAAAAAGTGGTTCAACCCCTTCAGAAGTTTTGGGAATTTCAAAAATTCGAATTGTTCTCCGAATTTTGCTGAGATTGTGAGGAGTTCATTTTCCAAATTCTAAAACATTGTGAAGTTAAAGAGAGGATAAATCGGAAATAACAGAATTTTGAACATAATTCTTAAAGTTTGTGAACACGTTGATAAACTTTACGGTGTCAATATGATAAACCTCCTGTAAATACTTTTTATCAACTCACTATCGTAATATATCTCCATATTCATTCATCATAAATCTGAGCATCGTATTATCAAGAAACAAATAGCGAAACCATTCATGTTCATCTCCAATCATCAACACTTCTCTCAAATTATCACTCAATTCTCCGTCTCTCCAATTTTTCAAAAATTGTTCATATAATTTTTTGTCCATAACTGTACTGTGAATCCGAAGATACTTTGATTTTATCATTGGAAAATGTTTCTTGCGAAGATTGAAATTTTGCATTATAAGAAATTCAACCGAGAGAAATTGATTCAATTGTGGATGATTTGTGAAATATCCATCGATTGATAATTTTTTCAAGTTTTCCGAATAAATATCGATCGATCTCATGTATCTTGATTCCTAAAATGAATAAAGATATGGAGGTTGAAAGTTTTGGACGGTCCTTGTTAAATAAAAATTAGCCTCCTAAATTTGAAAAAAAAACATTTTTTTGAAAAAAACTTACAATAACACTTGCTTCAATTTCAATTTCTTCAATCGATGATTTGTTGAATTCAATAATGCTTTTGAACATTTCAAGAGCAATCTTACCATGACATTTTGGTTTTGTTCGCTTTGACAGTATTTTCACAGCTTCATATGTTGATTGCTGTGTTTTTGTGGATCTGAAAATATGAGTATTTGAATGCCACTGGAATTGAACTGGAATATCTAGATTGGAAATCCAAAAGGTCTAACATCTGACCCATTTGGTTAAACTTAGGTAAGGATCAATTTTGACCCCATGATAAGTTGCAGAGGACTTTGAACTATTGGAAATGTGTTTATATTTTGTGACGTCATAACCTTTTTGAAAAAATTCCGATTCCAATGAAATAAAAAACACGTTCATTATTGGATCAAAATTGATCGGTGATTTAATTTTCACAAATTCAGCCAAAAAAAACTAACTTTGAGAGTGTAAAACTGGATCTGCATCTTTTAGTTGTTTTTGTCGGTAATTTTCTCGTGTCAGCTTCTGTCCAATTGTTTGAATTCAATGTTTCAACTTCTATCTCATATTTCTTCCACGGATGTTGATGAAATACGATTTGGATCAAACAATTTGGAAACTGTTCTGATCGGCTGATTCCATTTCCTCGATAAATTACTGTTTTCATTTTTGGTCGGAATAATCTGAATATTTCTTGACAACTTCTTGAGCATTTTCCAAATTGAGTTATATCTTCCGGATCCAAATATATGAAAATCATCATTTTCATTTCCATTGGAAGAATATCGAACTGCAAGAAAATAAATTTTGGTCGGAATTTTGAAATGAAAAGAATGTGCCGTGAGTAATATGAGCTATGACGTGGCAAAGCTTGAAAAATGAAAAAAAATGAATTTTGAAAAGAAAACTCACCGGACTTTTGATTTCGTTCCAATTAAAGAAAAATATTTTCTCAACCTGTTCGTAGTCAGATTCAGAATCGCTTTCATTTTTAAACTTGAGTAGGGCCATTTTTTCAGCAACAAAAATAACGAGAAACAAAAAATAGCAGAGTCTCACAATTTTATAATCAATATAACAATATGAAACAGGAGCGTCGCTTTTTTTGACACCCTTTGAGCTCCGCCCATTTGTTGGCTTGGGACCAATTTATAGGGGGTCAATTGAAGAGAGAATGTACAAAAAAGGAAAGAGATATTTACAACAAAAACTTTTTTTTAAATCTTATTATGAAAATTACAAAATTTGACATTTTTTCCAATTTTTCTCAACAATACGAGACATGCTAAAAGAGTGTAAATTAGAAACCTAGCCCTTCATGGCATAATAATTTAAAGTTTTTGCAAAGAAAACGGAGAAATCATCTTCTGATCGTGAGCAATCAAAAAAGATCAAAAGTGAATAGATGTTGTGTCTATTCAAAATTCTGGCAGATTTTGACCCTCTTTGAGCGCAGAAAACGTGTACTTAAAATTGTTTTTGAGAGCTAAAAATTTTGGCGCATTTTTAAAATGAAATTCTGAATCGAATGATGTATGACACCATGTATGACAGGGTCAAATGTTTAGTGCATGTGATACATGGCATGTTTTGACTGTGCATGGAAAAATGTGTTTTACATGTAAGATGTTTTCTTTGCAAATACTTTAAATTATTATGCCATGAAGGGCTAGGTTTCTAATTTACAGTCTTTTAGCATGTCTCGTATTGTTGAGAAAAATTGGAAAATATGTCAAATTTTGTAATTTTCAGAATAAGATTTTAAAAAAAGTTTTTGTTGTAAATATGAGAGCTTGAGGGATTGGCTGGCAGAATCGGGCACAACTTTTTTTCAAAAATAAAATCTGACATAGTCAGATGGGTTTGGATGCCCCGGCCCAAAAACTTGTTTCCATTTAGCCAACTAAATATCTCTTTCCTTTTTTGTACATTCTCTCTTCAATTGACCCCCTATAAATTGGTCCCAAGCCAACAAATGGGCGGAGCTCAAAGGGTGTCAAAAAAAAGCGACGCTCCTGTTTCATATTGTTATATTGATTATAAAATTGTGAGACTCTGCTATTTTTTGTTTCTCGTTATTTTTGTTGCTGAAAAAATGGCCCTACTCAAGTTTAAAAATGAAAGCGATTCTGAATCTGACTACGAACAGGTTGAGAAAATATTTTTCTTTAATTGGAACGAAATCAAAAGTCCGGTGAGTTTAATTTTCAAAATTCATTTTTTTTCATTTTTCAAGCTTTGCCACATCATAGCTCATAATACCCGACCAAAACTTTTTTCTTGCAGTTCGATATTCTTCCAATGGAAATGAAAATGATGATTTTCATATATTTGGATCCGGAAGATATAATTCAATTTGGAAAATGCTCAAGAAGTTGTCAAGAAATATTCAGATTATTCCGACCAAAAATGAAAACAGTAATTTATCGAGGAAATGGAATCAGCCGATCAGAACAGTTTCCAAATTGTTTGATCCAAATCGTATTTCATCAACATCCGTGGAAGAAATATGAGATAGAAGTTGAAACAATGAAATCAAACAATTGGAAAGAAGCTGACACGAGAAAATTACCGACAAAAACAACTAAAAGATGCAGATCCAGTTTTACACTCTCAAAGTTAGTTTTTTTTGGCTGAATTTGTGAAAATTAAATCACCGATCAATTTTGATCCAATAATGAACGTGTTTTTTATTTCATTGGAATCGGAATTTTTTCAAAAAGGTTATGACATCACAACATATAAACACATTTCCAATAGTTCAAAGTCCTCTACAACTTATCCTGGGGTCAAAATTGATCCTTGCCTAAGTTTAACCAAATGGGTCAGATGTTAGACCTTTTGGATTTCCAATCTAGATATTCCAGTTCAATTCCAGTGGCATTCAAATACTCATATTTTCAGATCCACAAAAACACAGCAATCAACATATGAAGCTGTGAAAATACTGTCAAAGCGAACAAAACCAAAATGTCATGGTAAGATTGCTCTTGAAATGTTCAAAAGCATTATTGAATTCAACAAATCATCGATTGAAGAAATTGAAATTGAAGCAAGTGTTATTGTAAGTTTTTTTCAAAAAAAAATGTTTTTTTTTCAAATTTAGGAGGCTAATTTTTATTTAACAAGGACCGTCCAAAACTTTCAACCTCCATATCTTTATTCATTTTAGGAATCAAGATACATGAGATCGATCGATATTTATTCGGAAAACTTGAAAAAATTATCAATCGATGGATATTTCACAAATCATCCACAATTGAATCAATTTCTCTCGGTTGAATTTCTTATAATGCAAAATTTCAATCTTCGCAAGAAACATTTTCCAATGATAAAATCAAAGTATCTTCGGATTCACAGTACAGTTATGGACAAAAAATTATATGAACAATTTTTGAAAAATTGGAGAGACGGAGAATTGAGTGATAATTTGAGAGAAGTGTTGATGATTGGAGATGAACATGAATGGTTTCGCTATTTGTTTCTTGATAATACGATGCTCAGATTTATGATGAATGAATATGGAGATATATTACGATAGTGAGTTGATAAAAAGTATTTACAGGAGGTTTATCATATTGACACCGTAAAGTTTATCAACGTGTTCACAAACTTTAAGAATTATGTTCAAAATTCTGTTATTTCCGATTTATCCTCTCTTTAACTTCACAATGTTTTAGAATTTGGAAAATGAACTCTTTTCAAAAAAGCCGTGAGATTCAAAAAAATTTTCATGTTTTTTGCAGCAGGAATCATGCAAAGAGATGTGGACTTGTTGGCTCGCCATCGATAGATTTCGATATCATCGGAGTTATGATCGATCATATTGATAATTTGCCTGTTCGAGTAAATCTTGTACGAGAGGATTTTTAAGAATTTTCTGGTTTCTTTATCTGTTTTACTTTTTTTCTGAAACATAATATGTTTTTTTATGTTGAAGCTTGACTTCTCGGTAAAAATGCGTTTGGAACCCTCACCTATATTCAGGGCCCCAACACTAGTTTGGAAGACCCACCCACAGAACAGTATTTGTACAACGAAATCTGATCAATTTTTCACGTGGCCTTTTTGAATAATTTTTTCGTTCTTTTTTTCTCTTCATTTTTTTTGGAAGAAAAAAGGAGAAACAAAAACCAAGAAAAATACACACCCGTCCAAGCCACGCAATGAGTGTTTTTCTACTGTATAACAAAACAAAAAAGTGTGCAAACACTTTTGTCTAATTCTCTCTGTTCGCCGTTATATTTCGCACTACAGTGTTAAAGGAACACGATAAATTTAATGCGTTGGGTCTTGTCGCGATTGCTAACTTTCTTCGCAGGACCTCAAAAAGTATGAAAAGTAGAGAGTCAGGTAGAACTCGAGGCGCTGATTGTCATGCTATATTTAGTTTTTCATGAACATTATCTAAGTTTTGAGCTACTTGGCGCACCGTTTTAAACAGCGTTTCGCTAATTTTTGTGTTGCTTGGGTGGGTGTGAATAATAAATTTCACGTGTAAAACGTCATTGCTGATGTGGCAGCATTTTCAATCATTTTTTCTCATTCGCTGCATTTCATTTGGAAGGAATTGGACGATGAAGAAAAATATAAAAATTTTATAAACCTGTGGAAATGCTCGCATATCACATATGTTTCGATACAATGAAAAGTAATGCAATTTACTTTTCGAAAAATTGAGACTGTTTTAGTCTGTGATCGTTATATTTTATGAACACTTTGCCAGATTGAAAATCATCAAAAAATAATGACTGAAAAATGAAAGTTGAAATTGTATCAAAATATTATTTTCTTCGCTTTTAGCTCCCCATATAAAAATTTCTCTAAATTTGAGAAATGAAAAAAAAATTCACGTGAAAATTTGAAGAAAAAACGTGACAAAATTTTTAGTGATCAGATTTCGTTGTATACCTACGGTACTGTGGGTCACACATGTCCCCACCAATAAAAGGTGCGTGGGGGCTCCAAACGCATTTTACCGAGAAGGCAAACGTGTATTTCAAGCCCTCAATAAGTTCCTTTAATGGCCCCCTTGGCGTGACGCTATTCGCAACCGCACCAAGACCAGTATATCAGCCCACCACCAATGTAGTTTAGGTCCCCACTAATGTAGATCAGATCCCCACCAGATTTGATCAAACATCACTGTAGATCAGCTTCACCATTTGCACACACAATACTTCAGCGTAAAATTTTAATTTTTGGAAAATCTTGATCGAGTTGTGTCTGTGAAATAAATATGGAACATGTGTCAAAATTGAGCCATGGAACAATGAACCAAACCTGGCTCAATTGAAACGCGGAACATTTTGCGGTACATTTCTGATGCGTTACATTTTTTAAATGGCTCACATTCATTTTTTAAATGCTCCACATTTTCAATGTAAAGTATTTCTGTTTTTATTTTTTGCGTTTCATTTCAAAATGAAGCACAATTCTAAAATTGAGAATGGGACACGTCAAAAATAAAACGCTTTTGTAATTTTTGGAATTGAGAGGAAGTGGGGTTATGACACTGTGTCGAAAAAATGTTTCATTGCGGAACTCTGGGCGTAAATTAGTCCCCCACCCGCAAGTAAGATCAGAACCTCATTTTCTTTCACTTCCTAAGTACCCATTGATAAAACCACACCTTGCCAACCGCTTCATTCAGCTTTTTTCAAAAATCATGCCAGTTCTCACTGGTTTTTGGATAGAATATACATTAGATAGAAAAATAGATTAGAAAACCACCGCTTTCTATTTCGATTGGAAAAATAAAGGAGTGATAAATATATTATTGAATTAAAAACACGTAAGAAATAAAAAAAGTAGGTCAAGTGATGTGGATTCAAAACAGTATAGATGGACGTATGCAACTCAAAAAAGATGGATTTTTACATGAAGACCGTTTTTGGTCTTTCACAAGATGATTTTTCTGAAAACAAAATGACGATCCCGTTCACAGCAAATTTGGGCGCCAAACAAAAAGTTTTATTTTTCATTTTTTGTGTCATGAAGTTTGAAATAATTCTTCATGGATTTTTTTTTGTTTTTTCCCCTTAGAACAATTTATGTTTTTTTTTATTTTCAAAGTTTCTATATCACATCAAAAACTTTTATTCAACATAAAAAAAATGAAAATTGAATGCTCTTGGTGGCTTTCATAAGCCAATTTTGGCAATTTTTACATTTCTAAGAATTAGAAATTTGGCTCAGGGTAACAAAAATTTTGAAAGCTTCTTTTGACTTCAAAATCTATAAACTACCAAACCATTATCGATTTTAGAAGAGTTGAGAAGAAAATTTCTCTTTAGGAAAAAAACAGATAAAAGTACGATGGTTTTAAAAAATACAGTAATTTGTAATGTAAAATTCGAAAGTCACAATAAGAACATTTTGGAATTTCCTGTCAGAATTTATTTTTTTGCTAGCAAAAGTTTTGATTTATGCACTTTCCAACCCCTATTTTTCGAAAAATCAAGACCGGTTCAATTTTATAAACTATGAAAAAGTTATGTTTAGTTCGAAAAAATTGATTGAGAGTTGCAAAATTTCCTCTGTGAAAATCCAATTGGAAAACCCGAGCAAGATGTTCGGTTGACGCGAAATTTCTCGAATTAAAAATAAATACGTGAAATCTTTTTTTTTTCAATTTCTTTGACCAATTTCAGTCATAATTTCCGATCGAGCCACCAAAAGTTTATCTTCATTTGTCATCATTACGATATTGTTATTATCGTCAGAATCTAATGTACACTCAATTTTTGCCTTCTTCGTAGAATTTGACGGAGATTTCGCGTTTTTATTCAGAACATTCGAATTTCGCCTCTTATTCGATTAACTCAATAGCGATTCTTGGGACATCTGCCCAAATGCATTCACATCGAATCCAGGTATTTACTTGCAACAATTGAGGTGATACAAACTCGATGGGCGGGACTTGCTGAAATTCATATAAATTTACAAATTGTTTTCAATATTTTCAGAACAAAACCAAACCCACTTGATTGAAAACATTTGTTGATGAAGCGCATGGGGTCCGGCTGCCATTCCAGACGTGGAGACCATTTGCAGGAACATATTGTAGACCTTGATTACTTTGAGCATGTTGAGATCCGAACCCAGGGAAACCAGGTTGAAAACCAATAGGTGCAGTCAAATTATTATTCGATGAAGAATTCATCAAACCATTGATCATGTTTCTTCGACTTAATTGTCCAGCCAACGTAGCCATGAAATGCGGATTTTGTTGTCCATAATTCGCTCCTAGTTGAACATGGGACATCTGAAAAAGTTCTATTGAAGTTGTGGACGTAATATGGCGGAAAAATACATAATGAGCGTATGAAAAAGAAAAATAGTAATGGGCAAAAATACAGAAGCAATGCAGGCCATTTCAAACCACGTCATTCACCGCCGAAAAATATGGCCGAGAATTTCAAACATATTCTATATAGACCTATAGGCCAGATGTTTTTATTTTCACTTTTTTGCGATGATTTTTCCAATCTGATAAAAAGTTATGTTTTAGATCCCTTAAATTGTTCTTGAGGATATAACTTGCTATTTATTTTCATAATCCAATTTATACATAATGTGGTTTCTCTTTATCTCGATGTTGATTGAGAATCTAGGATCGCACCAAAAATGCGAATTTTTCATCGTGAAGAGTGACAGTGACGAAAGGGCATACGATATCATTCAAACTGATAATTGAGGTAGATATGATGTGTTTATCATCAATTTTTACGCAAGTTGGTGGTAGAAGTGCCAATAAATCATACATTTCTTTGGCCACATTTCCCAACGTATTATTTGAGTCTACTCTTTGAAGCAGATCATTCAATTTGTTTTCAGTTCTGTAACATTCCACAATGCATATCGTATCGCCTCCATCGATTTCCAAAATGCATTTGCAAATGGTCTCCACGTCTGGAATGGCAGCCGGACCCCATGCGCTTCATCAACAAATGTTTTCAATCAAGTGGGTTTGGTTTTGTTCTGAAAATATTGAAAACAATTTGTAAATTTATATGAATTTCAGCAAGTCCCGCCCATCGACTTTGTATCACCTCAATTGTTGCAAGTATTATTGAATTAAAAACACGTGAGAAATAAAAGTAGGTCAAGTGACGTGGATTTAAAAACAGTATAGGTACCCATGTCGTCAATTGCGATGCGGTTCTGCGATGCGTGTTGACCTCGATTTTTCCATTGAATTTTTCAAATTTTCATTTCTAAAAACGTGTTGCCGACACGCATCGCAACTGACGACATGGCTACCTATACTGTTTTTAAATCCACGTCACTTGACCTACTTTTTTTATTTCTCACGTGTTTTTAATTCAATAATACCTGGATTCGATGTGAATGCATTTGGGCAGATGTCCCAAGAATCGCTATTGAGTTAATCGAATAAGAGGCGAAATTCGAATGTTCTGAATAAAAACGCGAAATCTCCGTCAAATTCTACGAAGAAGGCAAAAATTGAGTGTACATTAGATTCTGACGATAATAACAATATCGTAATGATGACAAATGAAGATAAACTTTTGGTGGTTCGATCGGAAATTATGACTGAAAAAGATGGATCTCGTTCAATAATCTTGTTTCGGTGGCACTAATTATAAAGTTTTACACATTTTAGAGATAATATTCCAAGACTCATAGAGATTCATCATGTTTGGGCCAAGTTAGAGAGGTTGGCCGGGACGATACAAAACAAAAAAAACACGATTTTTTGTACGCACCTTTTTTTTCTATTAATTTTTCTACTTTGGCTCCTGAAATTGAAACAATATGGGCATTTCAGAAGCATAGCTGAATTTCCAAGTGTTTTTTGGGTATCAAAAAAGGTATTCCACAAGATGAAACCCTCTTGAAAATTTTTATGAGATCATTTCTAGGCTTGTTTTGAATGTCCACTGTTTTTCACAACAAATTTGATAAGTGGTGCCAAAATCAAAAATGTTGTGAAGCATATGAGATATCAGAACCAAATAGTGAAAACAGGTCTACTAGGGACATTTTGCACAGAAAATACCAAAAATTAGTTACACACCCTGATGGTGAACAAGAAAAATCATAAAAATCGTGTTTTTGAGTTGACAATTCGGTTTTGAGGGGTCCAGCTTACTGTTTCCTATTCTTGTTAGAGAACATTTCTGGACATGTCCTTCAGAAATCAAACACATCTAGGGATAATCTTCGAATTCTGATCTAGAAACATATAACTTCAAACCCCACATGTATAGAAAAATCATGATCTTTTTGAAAAAAGCTGCGTGTCTGAAGTGAATTTGTGAAACTCATTCTCGATAGTTCAGCTGCCACATGACTAAATTATATCAGAAGATTCTATGTCAAAATGATGAAGATAATATCTGGGAAGGCTTTTTAAAACCAAAAATCATGTCTACATTCCCCGTTCAAATATGACTACGAATTAAATTTGTACGGGTAATTCGCGACCACCCTGTAGAAACTTTGAAAATAAAAAAAACATAAATTGTTCTAAGGGGAAAAAACAAAAAAAAATCCATAAAGAATTATTTCAAACTTCATGACACAAAAAATGAAAAATAAAACTTTTTGTTTGGCGCCCAAATTTGCTGTGAACGGGATCGTCATTTTGTTTTCAGAAAAATCATCTTGTGAAAGACCAAAAACGGTCTTCATGTAAAAATCCATCTTTTTTGAGTTGCATACGTCCATCTATACTGTTTTGAATCCACATCACTTGACCTACTTTTTTTATTTCTTACGTGTTTTTAATTCAATAATATATTTATCACTCCTTTATTTTTCCAATCGAAATAGAAAGCGGTGGTTTTCTAATCTATTTTTCTATCTAATGTATATTCTATCCAAAAACCAGTGAGAACTGGCATGATTTTTGAAAAAAGCTGAATGAAGCGGTTGGCAAGGTGTGGTTTTATCAATGGGTACTTAGGAAGTGAAAGAAAATGAGGTTCTGATCTTACTTGCGGGTGGGGGACTAATTTACGCCCAGAGTTCCGCAATGAAACATTTTTTCGACACAGTGTCATAACCCCACTTCCTCTCAATTCCAAAAATTACAAAAGCGTTTTATTTTTGACGTGTCCCATTCTCAATTTTAGAATTGTGCTTCATTTTGAAATGAAACGCAAAAAATAAAAACAGAAATACTTTACATTGAAAATGTGGAGCATTTAAAAAAAATGAATGTGAGCCATTTAAAAAATGTAACGCATCAGAAATGTACCGCAAAATGTTCCGCGTTTCAATTGAGCCAGGTTTGGTTCATTGTTCCATGGCTCAATTTTGACACATGTTCCATATTTATTTCACAGACACAACTCGATCAAGATTTTCCAAAAATTAAAATTTTACGCTGAAGTATTGTGTGTGCAAATGGTGAAGCTGATCTACAGTGATGTTTGATCAAATCTGGTGGGGATCTGATCTACATTAGTGGGGACCTAAACTACATTGGTGGTGGGCTGATATACTGGTCTTGGTGCGGTTGCGAATAGCGTCACGCCAAGGGGGCCATTTCTCAGGTACAAGCCGATGTTCCATATCCGGGCTTGTCTGAGCGTTCTAATATTCAAATACAATGTAGAATATAATATTTATTAGTCGTCCATCTCGAGGGAAAGTGTAATATAGAAATCAGGATAGAAGGTCATTAGAACAGATGTTACTCTAATATGAGAGATAAGAGACGCAGGCATCACACATTAAAGGAACTTATTGAGGGCTTGAAATACACGTTTGCCTTCTCGGTAAAATGCGTTTGGAGCCCCCACGCACCTTTTATTGGTGGGGACATGGGTGGGTCTTCCAAACTAGTGTTGGGGCCCTGAATATAGGTGAGGGCTCCAAACGCATTTTTACCGAGAAGTCAAGCTTCAACATAAAAAAAACATATTATGTTTCAGAAAAAAAGTAAAACAGATAAAGAAACCAGAAAATTCTTAAAAATCCTCTCGTACAAGATTTACTCGAACAGGCAAATTATCAATATGATCGATCATAACTCCGATGATATCGAAATCTATCGATGGCGAGCCAACAAGTCCACATCTCTTTGCATGATTCCTGCTGCAAAAAACATGAAAATTTTTTTGAATCTCACGGCTTTTTTGAAAAAGTGGTTCAACCCCTTCAGAAGTTTTGGGAATTTCAAAAATTCGAATTGTTCTCCGAATTTTGCTGAGATTGTGAGGAGTTCATTTTCCAAATTCTAAAACATTGTGAAGTTAAAGAGAGGATAAATCGGAAATAACAGAATTTTGAACATAATTCTTAAAGTTTGTGAACACGTTGATAAACTTTACGGTGTCAATATGATAAACCTCCTGTAAATACTTTTTATCAACTCACTATCGTAATATATCTCCATATTCATTCATCATAAATCTGAGCATCGTATTATCAAGAAACAAATAGCGAAACCATTCATGTTCATCTCCAATCATCAACACTTCTCTCAAATTATCACTCAATTCTCCGTCTCTCCAATTTTTCAAAAATTGTTCATATAATTTTTTGTCCATAACTGTACTGTGAATCCGAAGATACTTTGATTTTATCATTGGAAAATGTTTCTTGCGAAGATTGAAATTTTGCATTATAAGAAATTCAACCGAGAGAAATTGATTCAATTGTGGATGATTTGTGAAATATCCATCGATTGATAATTTTTTCAAGTTTTCCGAATAAATATCGATCGATCTCATGTATCTTGATTCCTAAAATGAATAAAGATATGGAGGTTGAAAGTTTTGGACGGTCCTTGTTAAATAAAAATTAGCCTCCTAAATTTGAAAAAAAAACATTTTTTTTTGAAAAAACTTACAATAACACTTGCTTCAATTTCAATTTCTTCAATCGATGATTTGTTGAATTCAATAATGCTTTTGAACATTTCAAGAGCAATCTTACCATGACATTTTGGTTTTGTTCGCTTTGACAGTATTTTCACAGCTTCATATGTTGATTGCTGTGTTTTTGTGGATCTGAAAATATGAGTATTTGAATGCCACTGGAATTGAACTGGAATATCTAGATTGGAAATCCAAAAGGTCTAACATCTGACCCATTTGGTTAAACTTGGGTAAGAATCAATTTTGACCCCATGATAAGTTGCAGAGGACTTTGAACTATTGGAAATGTGTTTATATTTTGTGACGTCATAACCTTTTTGAAAAAATTCCGATTCCAATGAAATAAAAAACACGTTCATTATTGGATCAAAATTGATCGGTGATTTAATTTTCACAAATTCAGCCAAAAAAACTAACTTTGAGAGTGTAAAACTGGATCTGCATCTTTTAGTTGTTTTTGTCGGTAATTTTCTCGTGTCAGCTTCTTTCCAATTGTTTGATTTCATTGTTTCAACTTCTATCTCATATTTCTTCCACGGATGTTGATGAAATACGATTTGGATCAAACAATTTGGAAACTGTTCTGATCGGCTGATTCCATTTCCTCGATAAATTACTGTTTTCATTTTTGGTCGGAATAATCTGAATATTTCTTGACAACTTCTTGAGCATTTTCCAAATTGAGTTATATCTTCCGGATCCAAATATATGAAAATCATCATTTTCATTTCCATTGGAAGAATATCGAACTGCAAGAAAAAAAGTTTTGGTCGGGTATTATGAGCTATGACGTGGCAAAGTTTGAAAAAAAATGAATTTTGAAAAGAAAACTCACCGGACTTTTGATTTCGTTCCAATTAAAGAAAAATATTTTCTCAACCTGTTCGTAGTCAGATTCAGAATCGCTTTCATTTTTAAACTTGAGTAGGGCCATTTCAGAAACAAAAATTGCAGAGTCTAACAATTTTATAATTAATATATGTAACAATAAAAGACAGGAGCGTTGCTTTTTTTGACACCCTTTAAGCTCCGCCCATTTGTTGGCTTGGGACCAATTTGTAGGGGGTCAATTAAAGAGAGAATGTACAAAAAAGGAAAGAGATATTTATTTAGTTGGCTAAATGGAAACAAGTTTTTGGACCGGAGCATCCAAACCCGTCTGACTATATCAGATTTTATTTTTGAAAAAAAGTTGTGCCCGATTCTGTCAGCCAATCCCTCAAGCTCTCAGAAATCCCTAAAAAATTAATGTTTTTCTAAAAAAATGTTTTTTATAGTTCCAAAAGTCTGGAATCTGATCATTTAAATTTTGTTTTACCGAATATGTTTTCCACATATGCAAAATTTTTAATTATATACTTTTTGAAAATTTTCAGCCAAAACATATTTTTCATGGTCGCATCACTGACTTCTAATTTGATGTAGTCTGGTTTCATTTTTCAGAATTGAGAGAACTTGAGATAACTTCAACTTCAGTATAAAACTCTTGACTTGCACTTTCAATAAATGATTATAGATAAATAATTTGGAAAAAATTTCTCCAATTTGCAGAATTGTGAATTTGAACTTCTAGAAACAATTTCCTTTGAGAACCAAATTTGAATGAATGAAATTTCTATGATTTTCAGATTTTCATGTTGAAAATAATTGACAATATTTTTTTTTAAATTTATCTAACTTTGACATATTTCAGAAAAAGTTGATAATACCAATCAATCAAATTATGGTATTTATTGACTTTTGATACTACTTTTAACAGTCACAAACACTACAAAAACTACACAAAAATACTGTATAAATAGGAAGGTAAATTCTATAATTTGGTCATTCTTATAATGCGAGTTTTATTGTTTTTTCTGTCACTGCTAAATTTGTTAACTACTATATTTTCATACAATGCACTCATTTATTCTCCGGCTTTTGCAACAAGTCATATGAACTTCATGGCACATTTATCGGATACTTTGACTGAAGCTGGGCATAATGTTACATTTTTGGTACCGATTTCGGAAGAATCTCTACGGAATCGAATAAAAGTTCGAACTAGACATTTGATTAATGTGGAACAAGATGAAATTTATGAGAACCATTTTTGGGAAGCAGGTGATGAATTGATGCAAACAGTTTGGACATATGTTGAAAGTCCGGAGAAAAACAAGGAGAAATTCAAGTTGTTTGAAAATCGAACGATAGAAACATGCGGTTTGTTAATAAGAAATCGAAAAGTTCTCGAAATATTACAAAATACTAAATTTGATGTTTCAATAACTGAACCATTATCAATTTGTGGATTGGCATATTCGAAAATACTAGGAATTGAAAAAACAATAATTGCGTCATCTTGTACAATGTATGATCATATTATGTATTTAATTGGAGAACCAGACCATCCATCTTATGTTCCAGGTTGATATTTCTCCACATTCATCTCAGAAATCTTAAAATATTTTTTACAGCAATGCAATCGACATATACTGACAAAATGAACTTATATGAAAGATATCAGAATTATCAATATAGTGTTGGATTCATTGAAACGATGCAAAATGTTTTTGAAGCTGAAATTCAATTATTCTCAGAATGGAATATTTCAAATTGGCATGATCTATATTCCGAAACATCATTACATTTTGTCAATTCGAATCCATATATAGATTTTCCTCGTCCAATAATTCAAAAAACAGTTTCAATTGGAGGTATCAGTGTAAATTTGGAAAAAATCAAATCCGAGAAACTATCAGATGAATGGAATAATATTTTGTATAAAAGAAACCAGAATATGTTGATTTCATTTGGAAGTATAGCAAAGTCTATGGATATACCAATTGAGTGGAAATCAAATATTTTAGATGTTATAAAATTATTTCCAAATGTCACTTTCATTTGGAAATATGAATCAGATGATTTGGAATGGGCTGAGAACATTGAAAACATTGTATTTATGAAGTGGATACCACAAACTGCGTTATTGAGTAGGTTGAAAATAACTTGAACTTTTTCAAAATCAAATTCAAATTGAAACTTGATTGAGAAAAACTGACCGTATTTACAGATGACAAACGAGTGAATGCATTTTTAACACACGGAGGTTTGGGAAGTACAAACGAATTGGCTTATTTGGGAAAACCAGCAATAATGATTCCAATTTTTGCAGATCAAATGAGAAATGCAAATATGTTGAGAAGACATAATGGGACTATTAGTTTATCGAAATTCGATTTGGGAAATTTAGATTTATTGAAAAAATCAATCAATAGCATTTTGAATTATCAAAAATATTCGAAAAATGCAGAACAATTGGCAAGCTTATTATCAAAACAACCAATGGAACCAAAAGAAACAGTAATAAAATATGTTGAATTTGTTAGCAAATTTGGACCATTTCCAACAATGGATCCATCTTCAAGAAATATGTCCAAAATACAAATTTATATGTTAGATATTTATTTTATTTTATTTTTCTCATATTTTATCACACTTATTGGATTTGTATTCACTGTTCGATTGTTGTTTAATTATTTGAATTTTAGAAGTACAAAAAATAAAACAAAAAATAAATTGAATTGAAATAAACGATTCCGACAAATAAATTTATGTACATATATGTTATTTTAATTGAATGAAGAATTTTAAATTGCCACGTTTACTTCACGTTTTTATAAATCATGAATTTTGTCCTTTGTTCCTATTGAAAATAATTTTAAAACTATTTTTTTAATGAAAAAGCGATTTATGAGCAAGTCTAAAACCCGATGCAAATAAAATATCTAAACAACTTTAGCCAAGAAAATGATGCAAACTTCAGATTCTCCTTTTTCGTTGACAATTTCCCATCTTACTGGAATATTGTTGTATCCCTTTTGATTGTCTTGGATTTCAATTTCTTGTTCAAAAGTTTGTGTTTGACCAGCAACAACTGGGCATTGGACACCTACAAAATTCAGAAATTAGGAAAAAAGTTCAAAATGTTTCAGAAGCTTACCGAATTTGCAGGCATTTCTTCCTGGTTGTGGGAAATCCAACAGATTATCCTCGACTTTAGCCTTGATTTGATTCTTCATGGTTTCAGAGTTTGAGTGAGCAGTGAATTCAATTCTGATCTTTGGTTTTTGTCCAACCTTGAATTTGGCAACTGTTTTTGTGCCTTCTTTAAGAGCTTCGAAATTTTCAGCAGTTACGCTCAAGATTGTTCCTTTATGGTCTGCAAAAATGTTCAGAGTGAATTTTTCTGAAACCTGAAACTAACCGCATGTTTTGTGTTTCAATGGAGAAAAATCAGCATAACTGGACAAAACCAACAAGCATGAGAAAAGAGCAATTTTGGTGAAAAGCATCTGAAAAAAATCAAATAAAATTTATATTGTTCTTTCGATGAACTGAGAACATCCCAGTCACAAACAAAACATAAAACATATAGAATAAAATAAAATAAGTTAGCGGCGCTTTGTCGAATGATTTTAAACCAACAGTTGCTCAGCTTTTCCCTCCCATTATCGTTTATCAATCGAATTTTCTTCATTTTGTGGTGTGTTTCGAACAATGTAATATTTTTTTATTCAAAAATCCTTTTTGTTACAAAAAAGTATGCGTTGCAAGAGACTTTTAGTTGGAAAAGTTACGGAAAAAAAAATAAAAATGAATGAGGAGGTGGATGGAGGTGAAAGAATATTATGAGATGATAACTTTAAATTTTCAGAAAAAAAAAAACAATGCTCACAGTTAGACTTGAGGCAAGAGAGTGTTCTATGGAAAAGAAAAGGGATAAATCATTTTCTGATCGTGAGCATTGAAAAAAGATCAAAAGTAAATTGATATTTCGGATTTTGAATTGAATTTTAGAAAATCAGAGAATGTCTGCACCTAAGAATAATTTCATTATTCAGATTTAATTTAAGATCTTTATTAAAAAATCGAAGTTGTAACATTAGGCTGTCAACTAAAATTCTGAATCTCGAAAATCAAAGGAACTTTTTAAAATTTCCAATTCTTGAACCCGAGATTCCTGAAATTTCAGAACACATCTGGTCAGGAAAAATTAGCGATGCAACATTCCAAACAACAAGTTTTGTCACGGGTAAAATAAAACCGTCACTGTCTCAGACGTTTTATTAAAACTCCGTAAAGAACATTTTTTCTCGCTCCATATTTTTGCAGACTCCCCAAATCCTCTAACAAGGTCAAACTTCTATCATTCCCATACAAAAATTTATAGTTCCAGACACTTTCTTCCTTTTCTTTTTTATTCCTCGTTCCCCCTCATAAAAATATCAAGCGATGGTGTTTTGAGATAACAACGTTCCAAAAGGTCATCAGATTTATTATGTGATTTGATTTGACATGAAAGGTGACCGACACAAAAACAAAACAGATCAACTTTTTTGTGTTATACTATTTGGAAAAGTAGCTCGATTTTTTTGTTCAAAAAATTCATTTGTATAGATAGACAGATAGTGAGGAAATTAAGTTCCTTCCTATTTCCTTTTAGAAAAGATTCCTACCTCAAAAAGGGGCGGGGCTTCGAGAACAAAACCACGCCCACTTTTTTCCTTTTTTGCGCATGAGAATGTTATGAGTTTTTCTTGTTTGAAGAAAAAAGAATAAGAACATTTTCTGAAATGTTATGCTGAAAATATGCTGAAACAATATATTCTGATATTTGCGCTATCTTTTATTTTTTATTCACAAAACTTGTTCGCTGATTTTGTTTACGATGATCGGTGAGTTGGATTTTCATATTTTTTTGATACGAGTTTCTTTTCGAACATTTCTGGTTTGAAAAAAAATTACAAAAAAGTTTTTTTTTAATCAATAAAAATGAGATCTCAAGTAAAAGTAAGTAGCCACCATTTTTTTTCCAATTGTCACTTTCACATATATCTTTTTTTTTCGATTATAAATTTCACGACATACTTTTTTTTGCTCATCCAATTTAATATTTATATGATTCTCCTTGTCCTCCTTCGTCTTCTTTTTTTCCTTTTTGGTATACTTTTTTGGCTTCGGTCGACCAAAAACAATACATTCAAGAAAGTAGGAAAACAAAGTGTTGAATTACTTTTTTGGAGAGCAGCCAACAAGAGAACCTACGAATTTTAAATGGGTAAATAACAATACAAAAATCATAAGTTTTGAAAAATGGACTAAAAAATAAAATGAATTTGGAACCACAAAAAAAGCGAAACGAACATACATTCTTTCGTTTATTTTATTAGTTTTTTTTCGAATAGGAGCGAAAAAAGAAAATTGGTTTTTTTTCACTTGTTGTCAACAATTATTCCCACAACTTCTTAATAAATTTTTAGGCCAGCGATTTTGGAAAACGATGACGTTTTATCGAAGACAAGTTGGAATGAAATGCTATTCGAAAATGATTTTTGGGGAAATCCAATTAAAAATCCGGGATCGCATAAATCATGGAGACCTTTGACAACAGCCACATTTCGCATTCAGATGAAAATTCATGGCAAGAATCCATTTTGGTGAGATTGAATTTTTTGTTGGGAAATATGGGTTTGAAAAATTGTTTCAAAAAATTTGGTTGGAAATCAACGACCACACGTGGTCCAATTTTTCTGGACCGATTCGAATTTTGTATTCCAAAAACTTTGAAGCATAACTTTTTTTTCCAAATCAGTGGGTCATTCTAATGTGTTTTTTTCTTTTTTCTCATCTCATTTCCATCAGCATCCTATCCTCCTCTTTATTTTAATGTATCCTGTTTAACTCTATCTTGTTTCTGTTGACCGCGTGGCGAAAAATGCAAATTTCCGTCCGTCCAAAAGTAGTAGTACATCTGCTCATAAGTCCACTGACAACCTTGTACTAAAAAGTCGAGAAAAAAAGATGAGCAGAAATTGAATGCGTTGTCACTTCAGATTGAGCCAATTGCAAAAGATTGATGAAGTGTAAAATAAAAATATTTTTGTTTTCTCGCTGAAAAAAACATAGAAATTTCAAATTTCTGACAAGTTAGTCTAAATATGATTGATGTTTTAGAGTTCCAAAAAATATATTTCTCTTTTCTCATTTTCTATTCAAAAAAAGTGCACTTTTAAATCAACCCAACCTTCAGAATTTCTAATATCTTTAATGAATTCTGGATGAATTTTAATGCAACATCCTCTTTGCATAAAAGAAAAAGAAGATGTAATCCAAGATAAACATGCCAAAATGTCATTATCCTCGCCTTCTCCTTTTTCTCAAAAGAACGAAAAAGTAGAAGAGCTCTCAGATTCCAAAAGGGACTCCAAATAATTCAATTAGGAAATCCGGGAGATTTTTTGAGTGTTGTTTGTGAGCCAAAAAAAAAAGAATGGGACACCATAATTTTCTAATGCAGAGTCATATGTTGTTTTGTTTATATAACCATAACTAATTCTTTTATAGACCTTCTTTGCCACTTACTCTAATTAGATTATTTCTGAAAATTGGGTAATTGAACCAATGGTTATGTTATGTTTTCGGTTTTAAATACAAGATAAAATCAGAATTGGAAAATTATTGGAATACAACACACAGGGGACTATAATAACATGATTAATTTGGGTTTCAAAATTTCTTTAAAAAAAAGGTTCAGTAAAATATATTTGGCCCTGATCCAATTTTCTCCAATTCAAAATTTTCAGGTTTCATTTGTTCAATATTCTTCTTCACTCTCTCAACGCATGTTTGGTGGCAGTTTTGGCAAAGAAATTAAAATTGAATGGTGAGCAAAAAGAGATTATATCATATTACTGTTGGATGAAATTTGAGACACAAAAACTACTAAATGGGATATTTAAGAAGACATCTGTGACTATATTTATTATTCAGAATCAGGCACAAAATTCTCATTTTTAATTTTGAACGAAATAAGAGAGGGGAAAAGAAAAATAATATTCTTTTTAAAAAAATCATGTTTCAGAAGCTTCAACCTTCTGCGGACTTTTATTTGCACTTCATCCAATAAATACCGAAGCTGTTTGTTCAATCGTAGGAAGATCAGATCTCCTCGCAACATGTTTTGTTCTTCTTGGTCTAATTTCAGAAAAGGTACTGTAAATATATCAGACAACAATTTTTCAAAAAAAAAATTATTTCAGGATCCATTAATTTTCTCAATTCTCGGACTTCTCTCCAAAGAAACATCAATTATTCTACTCCCATTGGTCATATCAAAACAATTTCTAACAAATGGCAAAAAAGAGGTTAGATATGTTCTTCCTGTTCTTCCTAAGAATACCGCACAATGTAATTATGACCTGACAATAAGTGAAAAACTACCTACAGTAAGACAAAAAAGGGAAGACCTTGAAGATCTTATGGGAACAATAATACAATAGAAAATAAATGGGCGCGAGAATTGGTTGGATAGATAAATAATACCATGACACATAGAAAGGGGCAGAAAATATTTTTTTTCTCGTTTTTTTTAATTTGGGAATAAGGGGAGTTCTGAATTTGAGAATTTTTTTTTCAGAAACAACTTCAGTATTTATTCTACCTCTCATTTTTGCTTTATTTCCGACTATCAATCAACAATTTCGAATCTCCGAAGTTTTCGAAATCTGATAATTCTATCGCTTATGAACCTTCGATAATATGCAGATTTTTAACATTTTTATACCTTCCATTATTCCACTTCATGTTGATTGTTTTTCCAAAAACTGTAAGTTCCAAATTATTCATTCCAACACAAACAATCCACATTATTTCAGCTTTGTTTTGATTGGCAAATTCAAACGATTCGCTCATTTTCTGATTTCCGAATTTATGCATCACTTCTATTCTACATTTCAATTTTAATAATTTTCAAAAAATTCAAAAGTCTCCGATTCTTATTGATAATTTTATGCAGTCCCCATATTATTTCATCAAACATCTTCTCATATGTTGGATTTGTTGCCGCCGAAAGAATATTATATCTACCTACAGTAGCCTTTGCAATTATTTTGGCGAAAATAATAACTGCAAAAGGCAACAGCAATAGAAATTGGATAATTTTTGTGATTCTATCAATTTATGGATCACGAACAATTGATAGAATTGGAGAATGGAAAAATGAAACGGAATTATTCAAAAGTGCTCTATTGATAAGTCCAGTAAGAGCAAATGCAAATCTCGGGCATATTTTTGCGATGAATGGAAATAATATTGAGGCGAGAAAACATTATTTGGAAGCATTGAAATTACGACCAACAATGGCTGATGTTTGGTATAATTTGTAAGTTTTTAAAGATTCTCTTTCATTCGAAATAGAAATTATCATTATTCATCTGAATTCTTTTAAAAAAAACCGCGCCTTCCTTTCCAAAAAATTAATTTTCAGGGCAATATTAACATCATCATCTGATCGCAACTCATCAATTCGATATTATCATCAAGCAATCAAAAATCGTGCAAACTTCCCCGCCGCACATTTAAATCTAGGACTTCTATACAGTAATCCAACAACTGCTTTGAAACATCTCGAAATTTGCCAGAATTCAAAAAGTGAAGCATCAAAAAATTATAGAAATCAGCAAAAAATTCGAGCAAAATGCGCGTATAATTCAGCAAGAATCAATAGAAAATTGCAAAACTTCGAGAAATCAATTGAAAATCTTGAAAAAGCAATTGAAATACAACCTGGAATATGGGAATTATCACCAATGATTTGGAATTTGTTGGGTGATTCGTGGACTGAAATTGGAGATTATGAAAAAGCTGAAAAATATTTTGAATTATCGATGAGAATTGATCCATTGAGAGTGAATAGTTTGGTGAATTGGGCGAAAATTCGAATTCGACAAAATCGAACAAATGAAGCAAATCAATTATTTGGAAAAGCTTTGGAATTAGAACCAAATAGTTCAGATGTTTTATATAATATTGGATGGAGTTCTCAAAAAATGGTAAGAAATTCAGAAATTGATTGAACTTGGGGATGAACAAATAAATAAGAAAATATTTTCAGGGTGATTTCAATCGTTCAATTTCATATTATCAAGAAGCTTTGAAAACCAATCCAAATCATTTTGAAACTCTCGAGACTTATGCAAACCTGCTTCAAAAACTTGGAAACTATTCAGAATCTGAAAAATATTTCGCAAAAATAGTGGAAATCCATCCAGATGCTGCAAGTTCCTGGACAAATTATGGAGCAATTTTGCATTTGAATAGAAAATACGAGAAAGCTCTGAAAATGTATGAGAAAGGATTGGAAATCGAACCGGAGAATCGAATCTGTCAGCAAAATCGGCGAAAACTATTGAGGATTTTAAAATAATTTGTGTGTATCTATTATTTATTGTGATATTTCAACGGGTATAATATTATTTACGTGTCAAATTGAATAATAAAAAGTATTAATAAAATGAATAAACATGCGAATGGATGAGTAAAAATTAAAAGCAGAAAATATACCCAAAATAAATCGAAGATTCTAAAAAAAAAAGAAAAAGAGACACGTAAGAATCGGTGGAATAAAAACATGATGGAAAATCTAAGGTGACGCGTCTCGATTTGTTCGATTTGAACGAGTTCGTGGAGTTTGTGGATGAGTTTCAGTTGAGGTATTCGATGAATTTGAGCCAGAAGGAGAGGCTAAACGACCACCAAGGCGACGATAAACCGTTGAACGACGTGGTCTGAAAATTCTATTCTTAAAGATTTAGGCTCGAACAAATGTTGCATTCTTGTCCACAGTTTTTTTAAACGTGACCTAGTCTTGTCACGTGAGGTACGTTTTTGATTTTCTTTCATTTTACATATTTCGGTAGATTAGAAAATATCGGAATCGAATTCAATTTTTTTAAATGTGAGTTGCATTTGGGGTGTTTTTCTTGAAAAAATTATTCAGAGGTATTTTCAAAATTTAAAATTTCTGTGACTAACCTGGTCCGTGCGGCAGTCAATTCTCTAGATTCCGATTCATCATCTCCAACATCTCCACTTGTGTTTTCCTCGACTACAACTTCTGGTCTAGGATCTAAAGCCAATGGAGTTGGTGCAGTTGAAGTAGATGGAGTATCATCAGAAACATCACGATTCTCTGATTTTCTGAATCGTTTTGTTGGAAGAGGACTAGTAGAATTACGTGGATTTCTCGCAGGTGAAATAGTGATCGATTCCATCAATTGTTTTGCTCTTTCTAATGCAACTGTTTTTCTATCCGATCTTCTTGTTGATGGACCTGGTTCATTTGAAGAACTTGGAACTTGACGAACTGCTTTTTTGATAGGACGACGACTTCGGCCATCTTCCTCCTCTTCTTCTTGGTCATTTCCAGCAGCGAAATTAGGAGAAGCAGTTGGAGTCTAAAAATTGTTGAATTATTTTATTGATACTTTCTAAAGTTATTAACACTTACTTTGAATTGTTGAACTTCCTCTTCATCTTCACTGCTTGATTCAGGTTCAGGTTCAGGTTCAGCTTCTTGTTGTGGTTCTTCAACAGGCTCTTCAACTCTTGCTTCAGCATTTGGTCTATTCCGATCTCCCTGAACAACGTTGATTCTTCTCAATTCCGTAGTATGTCGACTCATAATTTCTTCATACTCATCTCTCTGAGCCTGCGTCGCATTTCTTCCAGGTTCTTCAATTTGAGCCAAATAAGCAACAGCTGGTATACCAGTATTACGAGGGATAACGAAAGGTGGTCGCTCGCGATGAGGTGCAGGCGCATTTTGAGGTGGAGCACGATTCACTTGTACACCTTGTTGATGTTGACCTGCTTGCTGTACAGGTTGTGCAGCCATTCCTTGACCAACTTGAACTTGTTGTGCTTGTTGTTGTCGTGCCGGAGGTGCAATCGGCACTTGTTGATTTTGAGGTTGAACTTGCTGTTGTTGTTGCTGCTGTTGTTGTTGTTGCTGTGGATACGGTCTCATTCTCATTTCCAAAACAATTTCGCCTTGATGATTTGGCAAATAATTCACATTATATATTGGATTCATGAATCTTGCTTGATTTTGCATAGCTTGACCTCCTTGAGCTTGTCCACCCATTTGTTGATGTTGTTGTTGAGCTTGTTGTGGTTGAGCTTGTTGTGGTTGCGGTTGTTGCTGATTCTGCTGCTGCTGATGTTGTCTTTCTGGTGGTTGAGCAACTCCCATCATAGCTCTTTGCATCTGATGCTGTTGTTGGTGCATCATATAATGATGGAGTGCTGTAAAAAATAAGGTCATATGTACAACCCTCGGCATTTCAAAAATTATTTTTCCATTTTCCTCTATGAAGCTTAGGCTTGTTAGTTAATGCTCAAGAAAAATGTTGTTTTTTCAACAAAATACGATGTTCCAGATAAAAAACAAGTATTTCTAAATTAGAAGGGAAATTTAGAGTTTTTCGCCTAGATCCAAAGATTAAAAATCTTACCTCCAAAACCAGGTGCTCCAGCGGCTCCTCTCATATATCTTGCTCGATATGGATGATCATTCCATACGAATCCATTCATTCCTTGTTGATTTTGAGGTGGCTGATGTTGTTGATGTTGAATCTGTGGATGGTATGGAGCTTGTTGCTGAGGATGATGCATTTGTGCATTTGGATGTGGTTGTGGCGGCGGCGGAATTTGTTGATGATTTTGAGCAATTTGTGGTTGTTGAGCTACAACATCTTCTTCTCTTTCATCTCCAGCTTGTCTATTTCTTTCTCTAATTCGATCTCTCATCATCATAAATTGCACAGCGTTTCTAACATCTCCATTTCCTCCTCCAACATCTTCACGTCTTGGCGCTTCACCCATATCAACATCCATTTGAACTTCAGGGAATTCTTGTTCAACTGGCGCACCAGCCACAGCAGCAGCGGCTTCTTCGGCAACTGCAGCAGCAACTTCGGCGGCAACTTCAGCTGCAGCAACCGCAGCAACTTCTTGGGCAGCTTGTACTTCTTCAAAAATACCGATTCCCATTTCCATCATTGAATTTTTGATTGGAACAAGAAATTCTTCAACAGCTTGACGAATTCTTAATCCAAGAACTTGATCACAACTATCAACAGCTTCTTTATAGATTTCAGCCAATCTTTGAGATTTTCTAACTTCAGCTTCCAATTCATCAATTGTTGAACTTGGATTGATTCGACCATCAAAGTTTGTAGCCATTCTTTCAAAACAACCAAGATTGTCTTGAAGAATTTTCAAAATATTGTCATTGATTGCTTGACTCAAATCTCGAAGTTTTGGTTGTAATTCATCCATAACTTGAAAAGCAACTCCAGCATTTGCACTTATTTTTTCTTTCATTGCTTTTACATCGTCATCAGTAATTGCTCTTTTTTCTTGAATATCATGTCCATTATGAGTTCGAATTGCACAAGTTGAACAAAGTTTTGCCTGAAAAAAAAACAATAAATTATATTCATTTTCTAGACAAAGAGCACAAATAACAAACCCCTTCTTCACCGCATGTCAAACAGTCAAAGTACACTCCTTGATTTAATGCCTCATCGCAAACTTTACATCTTTGTTGGAGTTGTGGCTCTGATTTATGAGCATTAGCTGTCGATGCCATCTTTGCAACAATATCTTGGACACGATAATTTACGGGCAGACCATCTGGTGGTACAATCGTTGGTTTTCTACATTCCGGACATTTTATTTCAGTTCCACCGCCTCCTCTTCGATGTTGTCTCAATCTTTGTTGAACCATCATCATTGGTCCGTTTCTTTGCATTGGTCCAAATGGAAGAACACCTCGAATTGGTCCGCCACCTCCAGCTCCAGCAAATATCGGTTCATTATTAGGCATACCTCCTCCTAATCCTTGTAAATCGTGCATAAACATATCAGCTGCATTATTCATCATATCGACATGAAATTGTGGAGCTGGACGACCGTGAGGTGGAGGAGGAATGAATGGTTGAGCAACCATTTGATTATTATTTGGAACTACACGAGCATTTTCAACAAGACGATCGATACACGTAGAGCAAAGAGTATGACCACAGCTTAATTGTAAAGGTCTGTTGTAGACATTGTAACAAATCGGACATTCGATGATATCACTCAGTTGATTCTGAAATCAAAACAAAATACATTAAAATTCTACTCGTGTGAGAAATATTTCTCATTTTAAATAGATCCACTTGTTCATGTGAAAAAAGAACTCACGGCAGTGAAACCAGAAGTGCTTGGAGCAGAAGTAGTTGCCATTGCCGACTGTGAGTGGTTATATTGAAATTGGAAAATATAAATGTGATTATTTATTAGTTTGAACCGGTATTGGTTGAAATACCCTGAAAAGAAGAAAATGATTGGAATAAATATGAAAATGTAAAATCAATACGTCTTATTATCTACTATATACTAATTGGGAAAATTTTTTTGGCAATAGTATGTCCGGGACCCGTTCTCAAAACTGTGCGCATAAAAATTGATGATAAAAAAAGAAAAAGTTTCTAAATGTTGGCAGCTCGATGCGCTTCCTATTCATTCTTTCTCAAAATGTCTGTGAGTGCGCGGAGAATGAAAAGTTTGAAAACTCCAATGTATTTTTCGATTTTAAAATGTGTCGCTCGACTTTTCTCAATTTCCAGAAGACCATTTTTGATGGGACCTTCACCATTCGATCCCAAATTCTTTCCCATCGAGGCGCTAATATACAATTTTTCAAAAAATGCGCGAGTTTTCACGTGAAAAATCAAAACTTTTTTCATATAAAAAAGAATGATCACGTTTTTATTCCAAAAAAATTAAAGGACACGTTTCTTATCTGATCTTTCTGTTTTCTGAAAAAAGCGAACAATTTCTGGGCATTTCTCACTGTTTCTCTTTACCTAACCGGAAAATAAATCAAAAGTAAGTCAAACTACTGTAGATGGCGTTAGCCAGCGAAGCCCTTCTAGTTTGTTTATAATGCGAAAATCGATAGAGCGCTCTCAAACGTACTCGAATAAATAAATTTTTGAAACGACAAGCAAAAAAAATAAATATTTATATTACAAAAATATTTGTGTTTCAGTGACAGCAAAAAAATAGAAAAAGAACGGAAAATGAAAGAACGTTTTTTCGAAAAAAAAATGGAGAGAAATGACGGCGTCGCACGATTACACATAAAGAGGAGGTGAGACGCAGAGAAAGAAAAAATGAAAAGAGTGCGCGACTTAAAAGAGAGGTCAGTGGGACCATAAAGTATATTATAGTAAAAGAAAGAGTGTTTGCGCACGAAAAGAAGGTATTTAATTGAAAGAAAAGAGCGAATGAAGGTTGTGTCATGTCGAAATAATTATTGGGTTTTAAGACCATCGCGTACCAGGAGACATGAGGAGCACAAATTAGACATAATACGATCAGATAAGAAATTTATGCATGAAAAATTATTATTCTGAATCATCTAGTTATATATTTTTCGAATTCCAAATATAATTTTGAAATTTCGATTTCTTAATTAAATGAGCTTGGGAAATAGAAGTAACCGGAAATAAGAATTTCTTTGCATTCTAATTAGCTAAATGCACATTGGAATTAGTAACACCTGTCTAACACATTTGAATAAGACTTTTCGGGAGAAAGAAACAAAAAACGAAAAATTACAAGAAACGCGTCAGTGTTTGATTATCCACGTGAAACACGTCAATCCAACACTTGACACATTTTGAGTGTTTTTTTTTTCATTTTTTGTTTGTTCACCAAATCATTCTTATCTAGATCTCAAAGGAAAACAGTTTTCAAAATGTTATTATCAAAAGCAAATATGGCGGCGACGAAGATCAATAATTTGACAGTAATTGGAGCTGGTTTAATGGGTTCGGGAATTAGTCAAGTTTCGGCAAATGCAAATATAAATGTTACAATTGTTGATAGCAATCAGAAGGCTCTTGAAAAATCCCAGAAGGGAATCGAATCAAGTTTGAAGCGTGTTGCCAAAAAGAAATTTGCCAATGATGAAGCGGTTTGTTTCTTTCAAATTTGCATATATAAATACAATTTTTCATAGCAGCGGCAGAAGCGAGGAGGAAACGTAATTTTCTTTTTTCAGGCACAATCTAATCTTGTCAAATCGGTTTTGGATCGAATTAGAGTTTCGACAAATGTTGGAGATTCGGTTGAAAATGCTGATCTTGTTATTGAGGCTATCGTTGAAAATATTGAGATTAAACAGAAATTGTTTGCCGAGGTGGAAGATGCGACAAAAAAGTATGTAAATTTATGAATAAAAAGAAAAATGAGAATATTTGTCTTTAGATCTACAATTATCGCAACTAACACATCTTCTCTACGATTACAAGATATCGGGAAAAATCTCAAAGATAAAACCCGATTTGGTGGTCTACATTTTTTCAATCCTGTGCCTATGATGAAATTACTCGAAGTTGTCAAACATCCCGAAACATCTGATGCAACTTTCAAAACTCTGATGGCCTATGGAAAAGCTGTCGGAAAAACGACAGTCGCTTGCAAGGTAACTTCGGATAATCTATTTATCAAGAAAAAAAACAAGCTGGTTTTAGGATACCCCAGGATTCATTGTAAACCGACTTCTTGTTCCATATTCTTTCGAAGCATTTGGTTTATTTGAAAGAGGAGATGCTTCAATGGAAGATATTGATATCGCAATGAAATTAGGAACTGGATATCCAATGGGACCATTCGAATTGGCTGATTATGTGGGTTTAGATACAATGAAATTTATAATGGATGGATGGAAACAACAGTATCCAAACGATCCATCTTTCAAAGAGAGTAAATTGCTCAACAAATTGGTAAAAGAAGGGAAATTCGGAAGAAAAAGTGGAGAGGGATTCTTCAAATATTGAATAGTAAATAGCTTCAAGTAGAATATACATACATAAATGTAGTTTTAGAAAAAAGAAGAAAAATGAATGGAACTACAGATGTATTGAACATCTGGTTTGAACAAATACTTGGAAAATAATGAAAAAGCCGAAAAAGATGAGAGGATAACTCAAAAAAGGAGCAAATAACCCTAGAAATGCGATTAATAGACATATTCAAGACAAAATGACCTTTCTGTTTGTTTACACTATCTTTAGGATATCATCTGCCGGTTGTTGTAATTTTTGTAAACCATCTATTTAATATCTGGCGGGTGGTCAAATATAACAGACAAAAAGAAGAAGAAAAAAGAACAGTTGAACCGAAATTCAGAAAATGTTTTTATTATCGGAAGAAGGGGTTTTTCCGATAAGAATGAATTGGTGGGTGGAGCCAGAAAAATGACCCCGCCCATAAGAAAAATACGCAATCAATAGAATCTAATTAGATAAAAACAGTATCATTAATAAGTGGATAGATTGGGTGATTACAATACTAAAAATATATAGAATTAAACCAGAACTATTATTTGTTTTATTAATTGGAACTGGTCACGAAATGTAATGCATAGACTTCAACAAATTAGATCAGACTGCTTGCTGGCTTCTGCCAGAAAATGAGAAAAGAAAAATAAACCAATTTTAGACAATTAGCCTGAATATATGCATCCTTTCTTCTCAAGAGGAATCTAATAGAAAAAAAGGAGCGAATGCAAATATTATGCATGTAAATATGGGAAGGGACTTCTTCTTCTTCTTTCATTCTTGTGTAGACGAAAAGGATTTACATAAGTATTGTTGTTGAAAATCGATAGAGATTGTTGTAAAAATGTGTGTGGCAAAGAGTGGGAAGAAGGCAGGCAGCCATATGAAATTACAATAAAACTTGATACAAAAGAGTTTAACAACGAACAAATAAACGAATGTAAAAAAATATGAGAACCAGACAGCAGGAAAAACTCGGCGGGAGATGACTAAAATTGCGTCATATAGAAACAATTCGCCAAAAATGTATATAGAAAAACTTATACAATTGTAGAGAATGTATCAAGGAAGAATTATGAAGTTTTTTATATTCACTTCGTTGACTGATGAATCTTTTGGGAATATAATTATTTAATTTCGTTAATGTCAAATAACACACACACTTTTTTAATGAGATTTTCAGCGAATGAGAGAAAAGTTAGAGAAACAGATATATTACGAAATATTTCCAGGAGGTCTTGTTTTTGAGACAAATACATCAGGCAAATCTCATATAAAACGTATTTTTATTGTAGTTTTTGGGGGAAAAATATTCATGAATAAAAAAGGGAAATGAAATAGATTAATATTAAATACAAATCATATAATCTACTTTTTATTTTGCGAAAATTCTCATTTAAATAAAAGCAAAAATAAATAGACGAAATGATAAGTGATTCAAGAACTATTATTTTCATATCAAAAGAACGAAACATGATTCATCTCACATCAATTTTGTTTTTATTGAATGTTCCAAAAAAAAAAAAGAAATGATTCGTTCTTATATAAAAATTAAAACGGAAAAATATCGAATCTGATCATACGTACTTATCAGCACAGACATTTCAATATCTTATCAAAAAATGAACAAAGTCTCTCTAAAAGCACCTGACAAATAATGGATTCAGAAACAAACGTAATTAATGACAATGTGTGTGGACAGGAAATAATTTCGTTTGGTTTAGTTTTCAATAATCCAAATAAGTAATAGTTTTGAGAATATATGATTAGTAGTCAGCCATACATACATTTTCGAAAAAGATGAAGAAGAAGAAGAAGAAGGCAATAAAACTAGGGGGTAGATACTTCTTGTAAATTATAGACTCTCATTCAACTAACACGCCAACATATTTTCCCACCAAATGGCCACTCTTCAGCTATAATAAAACACGTCAATACACATATCAATCTTTTTTCAGTCGGCGTCGTCGTAATTTTTTAAAGGGGAAAACGAGATAGAAAAAAGGAGAAAAACGATGACAAAATAATAATGGGATGGAATTATCGCAATAAATTTTTGTGGGATTCTGAAATATATATAATACATATTATGACCAATTTGGTTTATTTGAAAATATATTCACATTTATAATTTGATGGGAAAATGGCTGAAGTACTCGAATTTCTAGATTTCACTTTACTATTTCTAGAAAAAAGTGCTAACTCAATTTGTGAATGTGAAAAAGAGACAAATTCAATTCATTACAAAAATCTACATTTTATGTTTGTCACAAAACGAAATAGAAATGAATTTCTATAAAAATAAGATAATCTTGGCCCATAATCCGCCCAAATTCCAATTCCAATATTTTTGCGAAATATGAAAATGCGAGCAACGCAAAAAAAAAAACACGACCAACTGAAAATTGACTTAATTCGTTCTAAATTGGAACCAGTTTTCTTTTCATTCTTTCAAGTGCACAATTAAGTAACAACCCCATAAAAATAGGCAATTTTTGAAAACGAAAAACGGCCAGGACGCGAAAAAATAATAGAAGAGAGAATGGGAAAAATCAGATAAACATAATAGAGGTATTAAAAATTTATCTGATACAAAATTATAAATGAATCAGAAAAATATAATAGCGAGAGAAATAAATAATTAGTCAGATGGATATAGTATGATTAAAGGGAAAATGTAGCAACAAAAATGAACGGATTATTTATTATAATCAAAAAAAGTATACGGTAGCCATACTACAAACAATTTTTTATCGCCATGAAGGTTTCGTTGAAAACCAGTTTCCAAAAAAGACATTATCAGGCAAGAAGTTGTTTTTTTCTGGTATATTTGATTTTCCGCGAAAATAACCTGTCTAATCAATTAGTTGAAAATAGATACTTTGATAACTTCAATATCTAATATAGTCCAAAAAACAAAACAGACAAACAAAACTAAATAATCTTTACCGCGAGTTACCAACCAAAAACAATTGGAATTCCTTTGAATGTTTTGCGAAACGTGACCTTTTTTATAAATGTTTGATGAAACCAAAATTTTGTTTATATTTGGAAATGAATTTCAAAAATTGATAACATTTTGGTCACGTTTCGAAAATCTATCATGAATTTTGTACTTCACATTTGCACCTGTCGTTTATTTTGTGTTAGAATAACGCTGGCCATGAAAAGAAACAGCTGCAATAAGTGTGAGAAAGAATGAACTATTGAACAATTTCCTTCGATTTTTGTGATCAAATCAGAGGTGTGCTGATTTCTATTTGGTAGTCCGATTCTAAGTTACTGAAAACTCGAATTCCTCGTTCGATTCAACAATCATTTGAAAATTATCAAAAATTCTACTGAATTTTTGCAATATCAGCAAAGTTGCACTATTCCTTTCACAATAAATTCAAATATTATTTTCAATTGATGTTTTCCGGAAATTTAGTTTTTCCTAACATAATAATAGTTCCTTATTTTCGCTTGCTTGTTCTCCAAATTTGGATCGTTGATGTGTCGAATAATTCTCCTTGGCTTCTATTTTCAATCGCTCAAATTGCACTGTTTTTTGTTGAGAAAACTGAAATATGATTTCACTAATTAGTCAATTCACTTTTTTGTACTTGTTAATTGAAGATCATTTTTCTATCCGAAACTAAAAATTGGGATCTAACTGAAAACCAATTTTTCAAATAGACAATATATCATTAAAATTGTCTAGCCATTTTCAGAATGAGTTATTACAAAGTCCTTTTTTTTCGTCACTTCTTCGAAAACAAAACATGGTGTCAATATTTCTTTTTCTGTCCATCCGAATTCAATTATTTCTGTTTTATTTCATCCAATTTCTATTCTTTCTAGAAAACAACAAAACAGAAGAGATTAAAAGTGCTGCTCTTTCAACCCAACTAAAAATAAAACTATGCTGGTATTCAAGTATTATATAATTTCTATAATGCCTGCAGCTATTTGCATTTCTATACATCTTTTTGTATAGTTTCAGTGGGTGCAAAAAATATAATGATGATCCAAAAATATGCAAAAAAAAACGAAAAGGTGTTCATCGTCATACTCCCAAAGGGCTCTTCTCGTTTATTTTTTCGCCAATTTTTCTGTTGGTCTCCACATTTTTTCGTCGTCCAGAAAGAAGACCACCAAAACAAAGCTGAAATATTTGAGGATTACTCATTTTTGTTTAATTTTTGCCCTTTTCCCTCACGCTTCTTCTAATTGAAAAAAAAGTTTTGCGGTAAACAACACATCCTTGTTTTTTTGGCGCGAAAATTTCTCTGAAAAAGAAAAAAAACGAATGTTTATTTCTGAAGTGATGCTCAATTGTCTTCTATCTATATTTCAATTGAACAAGTCGGCACAAAATTGGTTTTTTCGAGGATTTGAGAAACCAAAACATTAAATAATTTATTTTTTTGGCGGGGTAGAAAAAATCTTGATTTTTCGGTGTTTTCTCAACCTCTAAAAATCTCCAAAACCTTTTGCATTTTCAATCAAGTTTGAGTAGTAAATTTAAGTAGAAGTTCAAACTTGAAGAAAAACAAAGTTTTAATGACTTTTTGTTATTCTCTTTTTGCAGAATTTCAATCATTTGAGGTAAAAACACAAAAAAGCTCAAATAATTCGCAATTGTTTCAAAGCTTGACCTGATTTCTGATGAACTATGTGAAATTGGCAGAAAAAGAAAAGGTTCCTCATTGTTGGAGAAAGAAAAATAGAGTTTAGTTTAAACGTTTTCATTTCCTTCTATTTTTTTCGACTTTATTTTCTTTTCCCAATTACCCTCATTTATGCATTTATTTTTTGCGTAGATATGTGTTTTTGTCGCATGAATAGACAAAACTTTGTTCTCTATGTTAGCCAAAAATTTGTATTTCAATCAAGGCTAAAATAGTCTCGTTCCAGTTCAACCTAATTACCAAATTCTCTAATCTTCCAAAAAGCATTTTAGAGCTCGTTTCATTTTTGTCGCCGACGCCAAACATTTTTGTTGCGAAAACTCTTCTTTTTTGAATGTGAGTGTGTGAGAAAAACCCTGTTTTTTCCTGTCGAAGGCTACTATTTTTTGAAGCCAAGAATAAGTATTTTGAGAGCAAACGTCATTTTCATATTTTTTATTTCAATGAAGTGGAAAAAAGTATTCATTATTATTCACTCATAATATTATCTTCAAGTATAATTATTCAGAACTTCCAACAAAATGACTTTTAGTTAGAAAGCATTTTTTTTCAAAATTTATTTTTTTATTTTCAGTTGAGAAATCTGAAACAGTTGTCCTTTTAGCTGCAAAATGTTTATATTGTTTCTTTCTTTTTTGTTTTGTTTTTTTTTTCCAAAATCAAAAACCAAAAGTGCGCCACATGCTTCTCGAAAATTCCATTTCAATTAACAATCTTTTCAATTATTTATTTGAAACTCTACCGAAAAAAAAGTAGAAAAAGAATCGAGTCATTCGACAATGGAAATATGCTTTTTGTTGAGCTAAAATTGGCTCTTTATGCTTTTCCGGTTGATGCCGAAAAAGTTCCATTTTCAAACTTTTATGTTTCAGAAATTATGTAGTTTTTTCTTGATGTATGAGAATTATTTTTCAGAGCAAAAATCAAAAACAAAAATGCGGGTATTGATTGTTTTTTGGCGTTTCCGGAGTTCCCAACATTTTGGGCTGTCTAGTGAAATTGAATTTTTTTAGAGAAAATATACATTTCATTCTAGTTTTAGTTTTAGTTTTGAATTTGTATTTGAATTTCAGGCGGAAATACTTTGATCTTAGTGAATCCAAAATTCAACCTAATTTATTCAACTACGTCACGGATTTAGAGATTTATTGAAATAGGAGTATTCCTCACTAGAATTGTTCACCAAAATAATTTCTAAAATTAAAAAAAAACGAATTGAATAAACTGTGGAAACACTGTGCGCAAAAAACCTACAGTACTTCTAACGAGCAAATAAAAAACTGGAACCTTACATTAGGAACCCTGAGAATATTACAATATTCAATTTTTAGAGAAAGTATAATAATTACAGCATTATTTGAGTCAGCGACCTCCCCTTATTAATTTTTCATTTCCAATAAAAAATATTTCGAATGCGTCATTTTCATTTTTTTTTTTCAAAAATAGGTTGTGACGCATTGTGGTTTGAACACGATCAGAAAAATCTAATCAACCGTATCATTGAAATCTTTGAAGCAAAAACACAAATCGAGCTAGATTTCGGCAAGCTTCCTTGTACACAACTCTCTTATCAAAATAACAAAAATCTTTCGATATTTTACACCCACTTGTTTATTTTTGTCTTATTTCTTCTTTGATAGTCTACATGCACTATTTTGAAATTTTCAAAGATTTGTTATTTATAATGAACTTTGATTTAATTGGATGTTCAGTTCGCATTGGAGCCATCTTATTTTGTTATTTCTTCTTGTTTTTTTTATGAGCAATGTCGGCGAATAACTTGATTATGTTTTGGCCGGAGCATTGGCATTTGCTCAAAACATAACTTTTTACTTTATTTTTTGTTTTGTTTTCATCAAAACTTGGAATCGTAAAAAATTATAGGGAAAAGAAAATTATTGTGCAGCGAATCGTATTCGTATAATATGCATGTATACGAAAATAATAAATCCCCGCGAAAACTTTACGTATTTTTGATGGTCACTAAAAATGTTTTACGAAATTGTACGAAATTTCTGTCGGTATAAAATACGAGACCTGATGGTCAGCAAAAATATCAACCAACATGAAAATTTCATTTGTTGTTCTATCACTTTTTGTTTTCTTTGCTGAAACTTTTGGGGCAACCACAACTGAACCATATTGCGATGAACTAACAACAACAACCACTGCGAAGAAAACCACTGCAAAGAAAATCACTGGATACGAATGTCCAAGTGGATGGGGTTTGTTTAGCCGACAAAAAGGAAAATGGTGTATCAAGGTATTTCAAAATACTTTGAGTCAACCAAGTGCCAAATTAAATTGTCAAAATGTTGGAGCAAAATTATCTGGAATCGAAAATACGAATGAGCGCGCTTATATTATCAGTAAGTCAATATTCTTATTCTTTACAGAAATTTGAGTTTTTTTTAATTGAAGAACAAGGACTTGGAATTGTCAGAAGTATGAATCTGAAAGAAGGAACTCTTTGGGTTGGTGGAATCAGAAAAACCGCATGTTCAGGAAGTAATAAAAGTGCAGCTGGATGTGTTCCATGGGTTAATAATGCCTTCGAATGGATTGATGGATTTACAACTCTCAAGAAAATGTTCACGTGGATTCCAAATCAACCAGATTATTATAAGTAGGTTTTGTCTTTCTAAAAAAAGCTTGCTGTAAAGAATGATATTTTCCAGAAATAGTGAAACCTGTATTCAAATGGTTATCTCCGACAAAACACCTGGTACAGGAGGTGCAAAATCAGGGCAAATGAATGATATTTCGTGTTCAAAATCAACTTCAACGATTGAACTCAATTATGTTCGGGGATATGTTTGTGGTAAACAAGCGACACCAATTTATGGATAATATAAATTTTGATTGTTTTTGTCAAGATTTTTTAATAGTGTAGTTTGGGAACGCTGCAATGAATAAATAATTTTTTGAAAACATCTAGTTGCCAAGTTTTCGGATTTATAGTTTTCAGAAATAGAAACATGGCTGAATTTTTGATTTTACATGTTTTCAAACACAGATTAAAATTTTCAAAAATACTTTGACTAACAAGGGAAGTGTATAAGGTCCCGGAATAAACTTTTAATGAGACTTGGTACACATATAGATTCGAACTCGCTGAGCTCGAATTCGTTTTCAAAAATTGCCACAATTGCACCCAAGACGAGTTTTTCACCATCGAAAATGCGCCATATTTCTCATTGTTTCATATGTCAAACATTTGCGGGCAAGAAAAATAACAGCGGATGGCAGAGTGGTTAGCGATCTCGACTTTAAAATTTTAGGTTTCGGGATCGGTCCCGGCCCGTGGCGAACTTTTTTTTCAAAATTTTTTCGAAACCTGTAAAGATGTCTACGTACCGATTTTGAATTATAATTTTTTGTCATCATTTTTTTTTTCGTTTTTTAAATTCTCGTTCAAAATGTTACCTTCTGAACAAATTTTGCACTTCGTAATGTGTAATTTCAATGACAATTGTACAATCCCAAGAAAGTATGTCTCCCGCGAGAACTTCAAAAAGTTCCTAACGGAATTATTGATGTTTTGCGTAGTGTGGACATCAACGAAATTATAGTTGAAAACGATGAAATTCTGGAACGAATTGAAGATGATCCACCGGATGAAGGTAACTTGGATAGCTATAAATATGAAAGCTATAAAAATAAATATGAAAGATCATCTTCAATTCGTTCTTTTTTTTTGAAAAAAAAAAATAAAAAAATTTGAAAAAAAAAGTTCGCCACGGGCCGGGACCGATCCCGAAACCTAAAATTTTAAAGTCGAGATCACTAACCACTCTGCCATCCGCTGTTATTTTTCTTGCCCGCAAATGTTTGACATATGAAACAATGAGAAATATGGCGCATTTTCGATGGTGAAAAACTCGTCTTGGGTGCAATTGTGGCAATTTTTGAAAACGAATTCGAGATCAGCGAGTTCGAATCTATATGTGTACCAAGTCTCATTAAAAGTTTATTCCGGGACCTTATACACTTCCCTTGTAAAAATAATGCAAAGATCAATGAAGCCCCTTCAAATCCACGTTTGATTTATTACTATCAAATATCTGTAATTTATCCCTGAACTAAAATTCCAATTCAAACTATCTAATTTCTATTGGTGTACTTTCTTATGCTCTTTCCCTTCTTTTTCCTCAAAACAAAAGTTCTTTGTAATTTTTTGATCAGAACTCGGAAAAATATTTTGTCTCTGAATACAAGGTCAATGAATAATTGAATTTCGTTGTTTATCCAAAAATAGTGGCCAAATCCTAAAAAGGGCCTCGCCTCTCAAACATTTTCCATTATTTTTTTCCCTATTGCTCAACTTTTTATGCTCAACTTGACACAAACAAAAAAAAATAAACTTCTACATTTATGTATTTTCATATTCTGAACTACACAAATTTGGGATAAAACTTCACTTCTGTTTTGAGCAACGATTAAATAATGAAATAGCTCAAAATACATGTGAAGCCATTTTGTGATGAATGACGAAAAATTGAAATATTCTTTCAAGCAGGTCAGATCTTTCACATAAAAATATATGTGTTACGTATGTTCAAAGGCTCTCTAAGTTTATTTTATTATTCTTATTTTCAAAAAAAAAAAGTTTTAATCTTCCAATAATTTCATTATCAGAACAAATAGGTCAAAAATATACTGATAAATGCTTTTTTGATTTTTGTTGTCCAAATTTTCTCAAAACTCCATAGGTAACTCATTTTTTGCCAGGCTTTTCTCATGCCAATCGAAAATTCATTATTTTTTCTTTCCTTTTTTCCCTACAATTTCATCCGTTCCTTTTTACACTTCCTAACCTTTTTTGTTATATCTTTTCCTAAATCTTAATCGTTTTTTGTTTCGGATTTCCAGAAAATGCTCTTAAACAATTTAATTTTAATTTATAGGTCAAATGGCGAATTTTACCGAAATATGTTATCCTGCAGAGCAAAATAGTGTTTCAGGCTCGCCTTTTGAGTATCATCTGCAAAGGTTAGATGATGTAGATTATTTAAAATAAACATTGTTTTTTTTAAAGGTATTTCTATCCAATTTTGGTCATTTTCGGAATCCTTGGAAATTCATTGAATTTAACAGTTCTTCTAAATCGCTCAATGCGAAGCAGGTTTGATTGTTTTCGAAATAAAAGTTTCACTTGAAATTTGATTTTTCAGAGCGAATTCATTTTTGGCAGTGTTGGCATTTGCAGATATAATATTCCTATTTTTATTACTCCCTAACATTCTTATAAATTATTCATTTTTCATGAATAGTTATTCGTTTCGTTCCATGTACTTTTATCTCAAGGTACACAAATTTCCGGCTCTGCTCGGGGATAACGAGATCTAGAGAAACATTGATTTTTAAACTTTAAAAAGTTGATCTACAGTATCTCATTTCTACAGGTACACATACTTGCAACGGCAAATTGGTGTGCTTCAATTGCACATTGGTGTGTTATTGCTGTTTCATTTGACCGTCTTTTCGGAATTCGTAATCCGTTATATGCGAGAGCCACGTGGAAATGGTGGAAACTTCCAATGGTTATATTCTCGATTGGTATTATATGTGGTGTTTTCACATTTTATCAACATTTCGAGTTTCACTGTTTGATAAAAGACTTTTGTAGCGGAAAGCAGATTTTTTCAAAATGCAAAGCTGTTACAGGACCGTAAGTTATTAAAACTATTTGTACAAATTCAAAACATTTTTTATTGTAGTACATGGTTTGGAAATAGAACAAATCCATATTCGGAACAATATCGAAATTTAATATCAACTTGCAAGATGGTGAATATTTTTGGGATGATTGTTACCCCAATTATCTTACTTGTGATTCTCAATTTCCTTCTTCTTTGGTCACTTCGAAAACGACAGAAACATTTATCGATGGGAAAAGATTTGAATGAAGATGGAAGACATAATGATTCACATATGCAAAAAACAGAACATCGTGTAACTTTGACCGTTTGTTTCATAGTTACAATGTATACTCTCACAAATCTTCCATCTGCATTGGTTCATGTTTCTGTTTCTGAACCAGCGTCTTATTATGATCTAACAATATTCACAAGGTAAACAAAAAATTTTTTATTGAAAAATATATTTTTTTCAGTACCTTGGTAATTTGTGGAAAAGCATCAAACTTTATATTATTCTGTCTTGGCTCAAAACATTTCAGACTTCGACTTCTTAAATTGACCCAACGAAAAATAAATCGAAAAATCGGTAAGTTTTAAAATGAAACTCTGAATATGAAATGCTTAAAGTGGTGACATCGCAAGTTGGTACAAATTTTACGAAACTCGGATAGGTAGAGTTTATTTGAAATTTCGATTGATTTGATCTAATGATTTTTGTGTTTTGCAGTGTGCTCATTTTTCAGTTTGCTTTTGAAAAAACCCAAAAACTAACTCTGATTTTTCTAAAAATGAATGTGTGATGATTTTTACCTAAAAAAACTTTCTCATTGAGTTTTTTTGTGTCAAACTCATTTTTTTCAGAATCTCTTGCTGGTTCTCTCATCAACAATACAACTACAGTACCCCTATCAACTGCAAAATTGAGTGTATCCTCATCTTCAGGTGCAGCTTCTCGCCGTGTTTCAATGCCACCTCCAAAACGTGGATCTGAAATGCCACGTGGAAAAAGAGCACAAAGTGCAGTTGAAGCAATTTATCCACTTTTGAAATCAAAATCATGATTTTGAATTATTTATTTCAATCATTAATTAATTTATTTTGTTGTTTTTGTTTGAATATCAAAAAGGCATATATTAATTGTATACCAGTTCTTCCAATTAGGTACAATAAAGCGGGTTAATTACAAAAAAGAAATGATAATATTTTCTGATAATAAAAATGTTTGAAGTGAATTTGAATTGAAGAGACCCGTGAACAAAGAAAAATAAAATTCAGGAAGGAAAATGGGGTTTAGAGATTTTTACAGTCGACGAAATGATCGAGGTCAAAATGATGACAGAATGATTCTAGTTTTCTACGGAGATCTGGGTTGATCATTGACATCGCAGACATTCTGGAAAAAGGGAAATAATTTTCAAGGTTGGATTGGTCAGGTCCCATTTTCTGAGTGTGTTAAGTGGGCAAGGGTAAGGACCATTTTAGATTTTTAGAGACACAAATCTGAATTGGGCTTGAAGTAGTTTAAAGGGACATAACTGTAGCTATGGTATCGTGCTTTATCCTAACTTAAAGGATCATACTAAGAACGAGTTCCCAAGAATTGGTTTGGAAATCTTGAAATATTCAAGACGATCCGATGTTTTCAAAAATGTGATAACCTTGATCCCAGAACATCTTGAAAATTTCCTTCAAAAATTACCTGACAGTGAAATGATTACATCCATGTTTATCAAGTTGCCATTTCCAATCGACATCGATTTTCAGCGGCGAAATCGATTCGACAACAGTTTTCCGTTTGTCATACCCACTCAATCCCAATTTCAGATATTTTTTCTCGCCATTTTCCATATTTGGTAATTGTACATAACTGAATGCATTTCGCCAGATTGGCATTTCTGTTGAATTTTGAGATGTTCTCGCATAATCCACATTTGTTCCACCTTTACATTCTCCAGTTTCAGCTGAGCAACTCGAAACATGCCATCTGGAATAATAGTCATTTTTATCTATGTATCTCTTTTTTTTTGCTCATTTTTTATCTCACCGAATAGCAACTTTATCCCAATGTTTACATCTCAAAACATCATTTCCTTTCCATTCATAAGTTCGACTTCCAATCAATTCCCAATCATCAATCTGAAATTGGAAATAAATAAATAAATAAATAGGCCACACCTCTTATTTTTTCTAGTCCCGTGATGTAATCTTCTCAAATCTCTCTGTGCTCTCTCGATTCTTCATGAGTTTTTATATTTATTACACAACAACAGAAACTTTTTCTCATTTTGCCCGAGATTTTTCTTTTTCTGTTGTTTTTGACAATTTTTTTCAAACTTCAAGTGTCCGTTTCTAAATTCTTCCCTGAAAAATATCAGTCTCTAGAAAATTTTTCAACTTCAAGCTTCCGAATTTTCAGAAATGTCCGAATACTTGGGATGGAGAGATCGAAAACCGGCAGTCGGTTACAATCGACCAAGTGAATTTGATCGCGAAATTATTCCAGGCGGTGTTCAAACGAAAAGCTATGAGAATTATGTCAAAAATATTTTCCATCCTATGAATCGCCTCAATTTCAAGGTAACCTATTTTTGGAGTTTCAGAAAGAGCTTTGAAGAATTTTAAGCCCAGTACTTTTTTGTGCCAAGCTATACAGTACTTTTTGAATTTCTGATTTAATGTCCCTCCTACAGAATATAAATTTTTTAGGACAAGGAAAGACTTGCGCGTGATCATGGATTGTCGGCTACAAAAATGCTGAGAATGGAAAAGAGAATTTGGAAGAGCTGCTTTGGACGACAAATACGATCATGATCATTATTTTGAAAAAATGCCACTTGAAAATCTTTATGCTGAACTTGGCCTCAAGAATCCGGCGGTGAGTTGAACTTTCACTAACAAGGAATCTATATAACTAACATTTTACACTTGCACTTTTAAAAATAGAAAATAAAAAACAAGTAGATGAATTGCAGTCAACAAATTATCGATCATTCCCAGTTTATGAACCAAAATCATCATCCGAATATTTTGCAACAACTTACGAAGCAGAAAGAGATCGAAGAAGAAAAGAAATCGAGAAAGAATATGAAGAAAATCAAAAAGAAGATCAACCAGAAACACAAAAGAATTTGTATTCGACTTTTTCTAGTTATAGAACGGTATGCTGTGGCTTATTTTTTGACATTTTTAAATGAAAAATATTTAATTAGCGTATTTGTTCAACGCAGATGAACCTAATATTTTCAGCCACTTTCATCTTATCGTACACGAGAAGATGATGAATATGCGAAAAATAACAGAAAAACTTTGATTGACTACAAGGAATTTGACAGGTAATTTTGGAACTCACGAAAAGGCCCCTGTCTTACAAAATTCCGAATAACTTGCTTTTTGCAGTTCCCCATTGTCACCATATTTGTACCAATCTCATCCATATGTTAGAAATCAAGATTCGCGAATCGTTGGATCAAATTTCGTGCAACTCACAACTCGCCCAAAAGACAAATTTTTGTCGAAAATCGATGAGACTTTGGCTATGGTTCGAGATATGCCAAGATATTAACACAAATATGATAACAATAATAAGCTTTTTTTTAATTAGAAATATATCCGGTGTTTATTTCTTTCAATTCTTTGTATAAACTTTTTCGAGAAAAATTGTAAGAAGTTTAGTAGGGAAAACTTGGAAAAAATTTTCAAATTTTGTAAGTAGAGTTACATCTCTAATTTTTATTGCATAATTTTCCAAAAAACAAAAAATCAAGCCCCAAATTCAAAACCTCACCTCTAATTTGATAGCCAATCCAAATCCAAAGTTCAAAAATACAATAGTCAAAACCAATATTTTGTATCCACAAACCATTTTAACATTTCCAGCTTTCGTTTTTGTTCGCGTTTTTTTACTGAATAAAAAAAATAAATAGAAGAAGATAGTAGATAAATAGGCAAAAAATTAATAAGACGAGAGATTATTGAAAATTTGGAGAGTATTCTGACAACAAGAAGAGAAAATATATGTATATCCGGAAAAAAAGCAAAAAAAATGCATAATTTTTTTTAGAAAAAAATCTTTCAGGGAGTTTTGGTTTCAATTGAACACGATTTTTATTTTATTCTATTTTTTTTCGAAAAAAAATGAGAAAGAAACTAATCGTAAAAAAATCCGCTTTTAATTGTTTTTTCTTCTTTTTCTCCAGTTTTAGTTTTTCCTTTTGTTGCAATTTGGCTGAAATTTTTTGACTGGAAAAAACTAAACTGTAAGAATATCGTACTAACTAACTGAATTATTATACCAATTATTTTAATTGACAAAGAAAAGTAGTGAAACCGGAAGACTTTTGTACTTAAAATGAATGGAAAAACTGAACTTATCACAAAATAAATTCGATTTTGAAAAAAATAAAGAAAATTTTTCGAAGTAAGAAAAAACACAGTGAGTAATTATTTGCCTCCTCAAAAAAATTTCGTAACTTTCCAAGAAAAACTGGTTTTTTTATTATGAGAATTAGTGAAGAAAAATTTGAAATGAGAGTATTCAAAATTTTTTTGAAACCTACAATTCCCCCGAAAAAAAGTACAAAATTGAAAAGCTAGTTTGAAAAAAAAGAAACTATTGATCGATAATACATATGAATGATGATTTTAGTTTTTTGTTTGCACAAAAGAAGAATTGAGGCGGTCTTCTTTTTTAACACTATTTATATGATTTTTGTAAACATTGCGAAAACTTTCTTCAAATTTCAAGTTTTAATTTTCTTCCAATTTTGAAAAAAAGAAACCAGACTAATTCAAATTAGAAGTCAGTGATGCGACTATGAAAAATATTTTTTTGGGCTGAAAATTTTCAAAAAGTATATAATTAAAAATTTTGCATATGTGCAAAACATATTGGCGAAAACAAAAATTTGAATGATCAGATTCCAGACTTTTGGAACTATAAAAAACATGTTTTTACTTAAAATATGTTTTTTTTAAAGCTCAATTTTGCTCATCCGATTTTTTTTCGAATAAAATCTATCTTTGCGCGATTTTTTGATGTTCCTATCCAAAAAATTATATCCAATTCAAAAGCTTACATATTTCCGTACGCTAATAATTTTCAGAAAACAAAAACAGTCGCGCCAATAAATCAGCGAAATGGCATGAACACAGGAAGGAAATAACCATATCAAATGAAAGTGACCCAAATATATTTGTGTCTAAAAATGAGAAAATGCCGACATTTTGATGGATTTATTATCGAGTCGTTGAAGATTTATGAGATATGTCAGTCAGTCATGTATTTTGTACTTCATTCATATTCATGGGAAGATTGAGACAACAATTTAGAAAGGAAAAAACTATATCAAAATGAGTTCGATAAATATTCCTCTTTTGAAAAAATTGCCTCCATCATTTTTTTGAAAAAAAAGTATGCATAATTTGTCATTGCAGAGCGCAGAAAAATGTTCCAAAATTTAATTTATTCTCGTCACGGTCAAAAAGAACATCAGAATATTGGAATAGGATAGGGTGACTTTTTTTTGGAGAAAAAAATAAGGAGTTTGGAAATTACCAAATATTTGCAAGATGTAATAAAAAAATACCTTTTCCAATTCCATTTCCAGCTATTTTTTGTGTTGGTTCGAGAAAAAGAAAAAAGAAGAAAAACATTGTGAATAATTCAAGTATTTAGTGAAAATTGATTACAATGAGGGTCTTCGTGTTTTTTCTTGTTGGAACAAAAATAGCAAAAAATTTAATTGGAAGCAATTTGAATGGTTAGAGACGCAGGTTTCAGTCATTTTTTGGAACTTTTTTCCAATTTGGTTGAAAGGATCTGCGAAACACAGAAAACAACGAGCAGAAAATAAAATAGAGGAAGAGATGTTGTTTTAGATACTATTTATTAGGTTATTTTATTAGGGAAGTGGATTTGGGACAAGAAGAAAAAATAAACAAGAAATCTGCGTCTCTTGAACAAAAAAAAAACACGAAATGAGACTAATTTGGTAAATTGAAGAAAAAGAAACACATTCTTCTTTTCTCTAACATTAGAGCTCTATAGAAAGAAAACCTGTGAAAAGTTTTCGAAGTGCACTCAATTTTTTTTCAAAAAAAAAAAGAAAAATTTTCACAAAGAAAGAAGATACTGCTACTTTCACCACTTCTAATTAATTTAATTTTCTTTTCGCAATTCAATTTTTTTCAAAAAAAAAAAATAAAAAAGAAATCTTTCACAACCAAAAAAAGTTCACAAAACATTTTTCGAGACCAACAACTTAACAAACTCAGAAAAAACGAAAGAGTTGCTCGTTTTTTTCGAGCAAAGAAAAAAAAAGAGATTTTGGAGTAGAAAGAGTACTACAAAATTTACATATTCTCGAACTCTGAATAATAAAATATTTGGGGAGGAAACTATTGATACTTATTAATTATTTGGAAATCGTCGAATGTTTAATGAGAGAAAGCAAGTCAAAACAAATTAAATATAATTGGTGTGATTTGCGGTTTAATACATTAGGAAATAAGTTTTTTCTAATTATAGGCATCTCTTTTCTCAAACATATTATTTTCACATAACAAACACATTTTTTTGACTGAAAAAAATGAGAAAAAAAAAGAACTGGAATTCAGAATTTTAAATCAAGGTTGGCAAAATGAAGGGATTTTTGGTCCAATTTGCGCAACATGTCAATAAACAATCGGTGAGAGTGAAAAAGACGAAAAGATATTGGAATCGCGCGTGATCTACAGCGAGTTAAAATTGTGGGTCTAGGATTTGTGAAATCTAAAAAATAGGCTTCAGATTGATTTTTGAGAATTTATTCTTGAACTTTCAATTTCAGAAAAAACGAACAAATTTCGGTTCAATCCAGAAACTTTCTCAGAAATTCAAAAAATGATATTACTCTTCTCATTTACCCTAAAAATTGAAAAAAAAAAAGTTCAATTCAAAATTTCTCAAAATTTTTATTGTCATGTAAGTTTTCTTATTTTCTTCAAAAAAAACTTTCTGACATCTTTTTTCTCCGGATCAAAAAAGAAATAAAAAAACAACTGAAAATTCGAATGTGAAGAGTAGTGCATCCATCAGTTTTGCAATTTTTTGAATTCCCCACGGAATTACAAATTCGATGGAAGAAACAAAAAAAAATGTGTGGAAATAAAATGAACTTTAGGTTTTTTGTTCTTCTTCGTCACGGGATTCTGAAACTTTGTTTCCTTTCCTTTTAGCATGTCTCGTATTGTTGAGCAAAATTAGAAAACATGTCGAATTTCGTAATTTTTATAATAAGAAAAATAAAGTTTTTTGTTGTAAATATCTCTTTCCTTTTTTGTACATGCTCTCCTTGCCAAACTTCAATTGACCCCCTATAAATTGGTCCCAAGCCAACAAATGGGCGGAGCTTAAAGGGTGTCAAAAAAGCAACGCTCCTGTTTTATATTGTTATTATATTAATTATAAAATAATTAGACTCTGCTATTTTTTGTTTCTCGTAATTTTTGTTGCTGTAAATATGGCCCTACACAAGTTTAAAAATGAAAGCGATTCTGAATCTGACTACGAAAAGGTTGAGAAGATATTTTTCTTTAATTGGAACGAAATCAAAAGTCCGGTGAGTTTTCTTTTCAAAATTCATTTTTTTTTTCATTTTTCAAGCTTTGCCACGTCATAGCTCATATTACTCACGGCACAATCTTTTTATTTCAAAATTCCGACCAAAACGTATTTTCTTGCAGTTCGATATTCTTCCAATGGAAATGAAAATGATGATTTTCATATATTTGGATCCGGAAGATATAACTCAATTTGGAAAATGCTCAAGAAGTTGTCAACAAATATTCAGATTATTCCGACCAAAAATGAAAACAGTAATTTATCGAGGAAATGGAATCAGCCAATCAGAACAGTTTCCAAAATGTTTGATGCAAATCGTATTTCATCAACATCCGTTTAAGGAATACGAGATAGAAGTTGAAACATTGAAATCAAACAATTGGAAAGAAACTGACACGAAAAAATTACCGACAAAAAAAACTAAAATATGCAGATCTAGTATTACACTCTCAAAGTTAGTTTTTTTTTGGCTGAATTTGTGAAAATTAAGTCACCGATCAATGTTGATCCATTAATGAACGTGTTTTTTATTTCTTTGGAATCGGAATTTTTCCAAAAAGGTTATGACGTCACAAAATATAAGCACATTTCCAACAGTCCAAAAATCCTCTGTAACTTATCCTGGGGTCAAAATTGATTCTTACCCAAGTTTAACCAAATAGGTGTTAGACCCTTGGGATTTCCAATCTAGATATTCCAGTTCAATTCCAGCGGCATTCAAATACTCATATTTTCAGATCCACAAAAACACAGCAATCAACATATGAAGCAGTGAAAATACTGTCAAAGCGAACAAAACCAAAATGTTATTGTAAGACTGCTCTTGAAATGTTCAAAAGCATTATTGAATTCAACAAATCATCGATTGAAGAAATTGAAATTGAAGCAAGTATTATTGTAAGTTTTTTCAAAAAAAAAATGTTTTTTTTCGAATTTGGGAAGCTAATTGTTATTTAGCAAGGACCGTCCAAAACTTTCAACCTCAATATCTTTATTCATTTTAGGAATCAAGATACATGAGATCGATCGATATTTATTCGGAAAACTTAAAAAAATTATTAATCAATGGATATTTCACAAATCATCCACAATTGAATCATTTTCTCTCGGTTGAATATCTTATAATGCAAAATTTCAATCTTCGCAAGAAACATTTTCCAATGATAAAATCAAAGTATCTTGGGATTCACAGTACAGTTATGGACAAAAAATTATATGAACAATTTTTGAAAAATTGGAGAGACGGAGAATTGAATGATAATTTAAGAGAAGTGTTGATGATTGGAGATGATCATGACTGGTTTCGCTATTTGTTTCTTGATAATACGATGCTTAGATTTATGATGAATGAATATGGAGATATATTACAATAGTGAGTTGATAGAAAGTATTTACAGGAGGTTTATCATATTGGCACCGTAAAGTTTTTTTAACGTGTTCACAAACTTTAAGAATTATGTTCAAAATTCTGTTATTTTCGATTTATCCTCTCTTTAACTTCACAATGTTTTAGAATTTGGAAAATGAGCTCTACACAATCTCAGCAAAATTCGGAGAACAATTCGAATTTTTTAAATTCCCAAAACTTCTGAAGGGCTTGAACCACTTTTTCAAAAACGCCGTAAGATTCAAAAAATCTTCATATTTTTGCAGCAGAAATCATGCAAAGAGATGTGGACTTGTTGGCTCGCCATCAATAGTTTTCGATATCTACGGAGTTATGATCGATCATGTTGATAATTTGCCTGTTCGAGTAAGTCTTGTACGAGAGGATTTTTAAGAATTTTCTGTTCTTATGGGTTTCTTTATCTGTTTTACTTTTTTTCTGGAATATATCAATAAAATAATTGAATCTTAATCACATTTATCGCCCATGTCAAATGGCTTATCGAAATGTGTTTTCCCTCCTCATTTTCGGTGTTTTTTTCACAGAAGACTCAGGAAAAAATATATTTTTTTCATTCATTTATTTTTGAATACACTTTACGGGATCTGAAACTTTGTTTCTTCCTGCAGATTTTGATATTCTTTACAAATGAAAAAATTTATTACTCGGATAAAATTATCACAAATTCGAAGGATCAGCCAACAATGCTTTTTTCTCGTTTGACGACGCTTAAATAAATAATAATTTATTCCTTAAATACTACTTGAAAAAATCTAAAAATCTATAATTTTTTAATCCAACCTCCTTCTGACGTATTTGCACCATTTCCATTTGTTTCGTGTCCATTTGTCAATTTTGCTGATTTCACAGATTTTTCATCATCTGAAGCCTCCAAAAGACCTTTGACAAGTTCCTTATCGACTCCTAGAAAACAATTTTGAAAAATAATCAAATGGTCTCCCAAACCTTTTCCACCAACTAAAACTCCATTCAAATGTTGTTCAACTCTTCGAAGTTGTCTTTTCTTGGCAAAATGTTCACAGCCTAAATTTTTTATTATTTGAAAAAATGAATATTTCTATTACTGTATCCAACTTACACATATAAATCAAAGCAAGAGGGATAATTGTAATAATTCCAATTGGTCCAATACTCGAGGTGAAATTATTGTACCATCTATAAATGTCTTTTGTCTCAGCAAACTCACAATAATCCCCTGAAAAGATTTTAAATTTTTAGGGAAAGAAAACTTTAAAGAAAAGACTTACCAGTATATGGCTCGTTACAATTACATTTTGTTAAATCACCATTTGGTGTACCAACTCCATTACAATTTATAATATCACAATCTGGTCCAACCCATCCTTTTTCACATTCTGTGCAACTTCCATTTTGTTGTCTTTCATATCCGCCACAATGCATTGGACGATGACAGAAATCACCAGTCCAACCATCTATACAATAACATTTGTCACCTGAAATTGATTAATTTGGAATCGTTTGAAAATGAATGTCAGAAACTTTAATGCACTGTAAAAATTTCAATTTTTAATTTGGATGTTCAGGTTTCGTTAAAATATTTTTTTCAACTTTCCGAAAACTGAAAAGCATTATAGAAATATAAATTTGGGCTAAACTGTTCAAAAAATTGACCAAAAATTAAGATAAGATTACAAACTTGTACATTCTTTGATCAAATTTTTGTGTTCCAATTATTTTTTTCGAAATTAATTGATCAATCAAAAATTGATGTCACCTGAAATTTCACCTAAAATTCAATTCAAAAAATAATAATCACAAACCTTCTGGTGATCCATTGATACATGGTTTCTTTTTTCGAAGAACAGCAGCGATCGAAATAATTAGTATAGCTGAAAATACTAATCGGCTGAACCACATATTACCTGAAAATCAACAATTAAATGCATTTTTGATCGTACGAAAAAAAGGAGTTTTGCAAGACGGATGGCCTTGTCACCAAATTAACACCGAGAATTGAATTCTTCTTGATTTAGGGGGTATTGATGGAATTGTTTCGAGTACTGTATTTGGAATATCATGAATATTTTTTTCAAAAAAAAACTCGGCTTGAATTATTGTATGAAAATGTTTCAAAGACACAAAAAAACATATTTTCTAGCTAAAAAGTACTCTAGCAAAACCCAAAATTTTTCATGTTGAAAAATAGAAATGAAAATTCGAGGAAACCAAAAATCAGAATATTAAAATCGTTTGTCAAAACAGAAATAAGGAAAAATTGAAAACATATATTTATTTGTAAAAGATTGACAATCTCTTTTTCTTCTTCTGTGTTTGGAAGATGATAACCTGTCCGAATTCGAACAAAATGTGAGAGAATTGACAAATCAGAGAGACGCAGACATCGAGACGAATCGAAAGCTAATCATTCAGAAGGTCGAGAAAATAAGACAACTGGTTGAAATCAAATACTACAACACAACTATCAATCCAAATTTACTACACATAAATTAGAATCGACCCTTATCGATAACATCCGAATTCTAAGAGTTTGCAGAAAAACATTATTTCGCAATAAAAATATTTATGATAAAATACCTGAAAAATATAAACATGAAACAATTAGGCTCCCAATTGTTTGTAGAGAATTGGAACGTAATCATCGTATTCGGCCTGACATTCAAAATTACACTTATTTCAAGACAAACACGAAGTGAAACAATTACCTGATACAAGTTTCCGTAAATCGGTTGTCCCAAACCGTGTTTTTCAACAAATTTGGCAGCTTTCCAGCCTCCTCGCTTATCACCAGATGTGTTTGTCAATTTTCCGTGTTCCGCATCTTCGATACGTTTCGATTGTTTGTACAAAAGGAAAATGTAGCGATGCAATCCAGTATTTGGTGGTGGACCAGATCCGATATAAGCCGAGAGAACATCTCCCTTCGAGATGTCGTTTCCTGGAATATTTGCGACGAGCCAATGATGCCATTCGCGATAAATTGGATCTTGGCGAGATGGCGCATCCGGATCTGTAACATGTTTTCATTTTTAGTGATTTTCTAAAAGAATGTTTACCAGTCATGATAAGTGTATACAAAGCTCCATCTTCAGCATCCCATTTAACTTCTGGTTGATCTTTGACTTGAGTTGGGGTCAAAACATTTCCCAGACTGGCTTCAACTCCAGAATTGTATTTAACCGACAATGTCTTCGATGGAGCACCAGATGGGAGAACATCAGGAATAACTTGATGTTTGGTGAATGCTTCTGACGCCATTGATGCCAAACCTCTTGAAATTAGCAAATTATCTAAAACACTCAACTTTATCAACAAAAAAACCTTGTGAATCTCGGTGCTCCCGTGATTAAAACGGCGGTCAAGCGAGTTAACATGCTTAAATTCATTGATTATATTTTTGAGAAATGAAGATAACGCGTTAACACAGAAAAGATGCCTAGGTCAACAAAAAAACAAAAACAAAAATTATTTTTGAAGGTCGCCCGAGAGAAGTACACAAACTGTTCGTTCATTTTTTTCGTGATGAGATATTTTGCAATAAATGAGTGCGTCTTTTTTTGCAAGTGTTTTTTTTTTGAAAAAGTATATTTTTCAAGAAAATTTTTTTTTCTGAAAAATTTCTCGGAATATTTCGAATGAAATTTTCGAAAAAAAATTGTTTCTAGTCCACGTGAGCTTTTTTTCGCATTTTATTTTTTAATTTTCGTTTCGAATTTTTGGATCATACAAAGTCAACCTATCTCAAAAATTCATAGATTCCTGAAAATAACTACTGTAAGAGAAACATCACACGTATCAAAAATTACTTTTATCATTTATTGCTTCATAAAATAAACCCATAATAATTTTCAGATTTCAATTGGATGATTTTTTCGATTCGATGAAGTGTGCAAAGGTGATTGTCGTTCATCGTGAATTCGTCGACAATGGAAAAAACATAATACAAAAATGGCAACAATAATTAGAGCAATCACAATTAGCAATAAGGCGAAAACCATTCTGCAAAAACAATGAGGTTAGTTTATTTTGTGGGTGTTTTTTGTAGTCCCATTGGGACTGTCCCATTTACCTGTAAATCCCCTCAACGGATTGTTGAATTTTTCGAGTTGTATCATAGTTGTCATAAATGATGCCTGAAAACATTTGTTTGAAGTTTATTAGTCAGAAAATTTATAATTAAATCTTTTTTGAAAAAAAAATCCGACTAACCATCGGCAAAAAGAATACCTAAAAGACCGTTGAGTATCGCTTTTTGTTCTTCTCGTATTGATGAGCTATAACTATCCATCCGTGACATTTTCATTTGAGTTTTTACAATTTTTTCATCTGGTTGTAGTTGGCTGAAAATTGAAGAGAACTCTATTGGAGGAAAAAGAAGAGGAACAAATGATTAGAATGAGGTTGCAAAAATGGAACTATTAGAATTACTTTCGGCAAAGTATATTGATTAACAAACTGGGATTTTATAAAGCTAGCTTCAGAAATTGTTAAAACAAAATAGAAATTCATCAGGATAACTATATAAACTCGTAAGGTTTAGAAATCCTAGAGGGTTTGAAAAATTTTCTGGAAACATACACGACCGAGATAAGTAGATAAAAATATACTACAGAATTTCATCAGAAGGCTCAACTGAAAGCTCAAGAGGTTTCCTTGTCAGAACCATTTCCTACTGTAGAATTTTCATTAATTTCTCAAGAGATTCCGAAAAAATATTCCCTAGATTATTAGCTAACAGAAATCTATCTCTTACAAAATCCCTGTCTACTTACTGTAGGTGGCAATAAGCCAACAAACAAAACAAAATGACACTTCCTAAAAATTGGCAGATAGGAAGAAGGAATAAGAATAAGAAGAAGTAAGTAAACTGAGATTCTCGTTTTTTTTCTTGCTTTTTCTCGTCTTCGATTGAGCAAACAAACCGAGAAAAAAATGGAGGATATTTAACACAAAAATTTGTGTGGAACCTTTTTTCGTAAAATTTTTTGAGGAACAAAAAAAGGAAAATTTTGTTTGGTTTTGGTTATGATTCGAATCTTTTTCCTTCCAAAACACAACGTTGGTTTCGAAAAACTAACTACATATACTACTCACTTTTTCCTGAAATAAAATAAAAGTGCTGAAATTTAGCGAGCAGGTGAAACTTTTTTCTCGCGGCATATTTTCTACACGTCAAGAAAAAAAGAAACGCCCGAAAAATCGAGAACAATGAGGAAAAAAGTGAATAATTTGTTAGTTTTTTCCTGTTTTTTTTCTGGGATGGAAAAATTCGAAAACAAAAATAAACAACATAAAAAAGGCCAAATTCAATCCGAAATTGATTTTTTCTCGGTCTTTCAGAAGAGGCACAATTTTTTAGTATAAACAAATATTTTGAAACAAGAGAAAAATATGTTTCAGAAAATTCAAAAATTTTTAGATTTCAAAAAAAGAAGGCAAAAAAATTGTGAGAAGGAGATAAGAAGCGAATTTGTGCCCAGAAATTTGTTTAGCTTTTCTCCTTTTTTCGTGCCGTCGGTTGCCCACCTAACTCGATTTCTCACTTTTTGATTTTTGTCTTTGTCTGAATTTTCGAAATTCAATTTTCTCCTATACTTTTTGTTTTTCTGAGAAGAAAAGGGCAAAATGTAATACAATTTGATATATAGAAAACTAAAAAAATGTAGATTTTTGATAAAATGTGAGATGAGATGTAAAATATACATTTCCTCCAACAAATTTTTATAATTTCTCACATAAATAAGGGAAATGGGTAGATTATAAAACGAAAAAGAGGATTATCCCAAGCATCAAAATTAGATACTTCTGGAAATTTGCTCATTTTAAAAAAAGAAAAAGTGAGAAAACTCCAAAATTGTTCTTCAAAAGTTCCTCAAAAAATTCGGACAGACAAACAAACATATGTTATATTATTTAGTGTGTAAGAAGAATTTGTCGGAAAAATAAGAAATGACAATCAAATGTCGAAAAATATAGGTATTAAATGACAAACAAGAAAAAGTGAATGTATTAGAAGAGCAACAAAAAACAAGAAAAGTTGTAGGAAAAAAGTGGAGAAAATAATAAGAAAAAATTCGATTAGGTTGTTATATTTTCGCTTCGACGAGTTGATTACTTTTTGCTATTTTAAGCGGAAACAAAAACGAATTCTTGATGATTTTATTGGAAAAATAATCGAGATGTTTTGAAAGTGACAGATTTGTTTGTTCGAAATTTTAAATTTCAATAATTCGAGGTGATTTTAAAAGGGACCAGAGTAGAATTTTTTGTGTTTTCAAAAAATTTTCTTGACAGCTACTTTTTTTCAGTTAAAATGTCAGAAAATTGAATTACTGAAAATACCCTTTTTGAAAAAAGTTCTTTTCTAATTAAATTATCTGCTAAAACTTTAAAGGAAGGAAAATTCCACCTGATCCTAAAATTACCAAAAGCTTTGAAATTGAATTTTCTACAAATTAAAAAAAGTTCAGACTTACTTTAGAACTCGATTTCCAAATTATTGTTGTTTTGAAATGTATATTTTCTATATTTTCTTCTCGGGTCAGAAGTGAAAAAAGTTAGAAAATAAACAAAAAGTGTGAAAAGAAGATGAATTGAGTTGAGTGAAAAAGTGAAAAGCCTCTTCTTTTGGCTTTGTTACATTTATGAAAAAAAAAACTTGTTGGCTGAAATCTCGAGGGACCTTTTGATGTTTTCAATTTTTTTTTGTTTAAGAGTCTCATCAGTTTCAAGTATCTTCTACAGTAATCACTCGTCAAAAAAAAGTCAGAAAAGTTGTTTCTCTTTCTTTCTCTTCGTCTCTCAATCAATAATGACCCCCAAAAACAGGTTCACAATCTTTTTTTCATTCAAATATTTTTTTTACATAATAATAAGAAAACAATAAAACAAAATGTCAACTGAATTCACAACTCATTTTGTGAATCCTTCAACTTCTGAAGATTTACTTTTAGAAGACGACAAATGCTCAGCATCTTATATGACTCCTTATGCAACTGTTATTGCAATGGCTGCACTATATTTATTAGCTATTTTTTATTTTTTGAAAAATGGAAAGAAAATATGTTTACCTTTGCCAGATTCATTACATCCATATCAAAAAAGATTGAAGCAGCTGGAAAGAGGTTAGAAATTATTTTATAATTGACTGTGAGAGGATACAAATTTAAATTCAGATCTTCAATCATATTTAATAGCTGAAGATGGAATGGAAGTCGATGATTATCAAATTGGCCAAACTGACAATGGATTTGTGTTTCGTGGTGGAGTTTATCCGAAAACAAGAAATCGGTTCAATGCAAGAGTTACAACTGCGGTTAAAGTAAGTACTTTGACTAGAAAATGAATCATGGTGTTTTTTTTTCAGATAAGTTTTCCAATCGTTAAAAGATCTATAAATTTATTGGAAGATGCGTTAAGACTTTCGAAATTGGAACATCCAAATTTAATTCGACTTTTGGGAGTTTCTGAATTATCATTCACAGGTAAGGACTATATTTTTAAAGTTAGTTATATCTCAAAGATAACTTTTTTTTCTAACAAAAACCCTATGAAATTTATCATAGATAAATTTGATCTCTCATCCCACCCCCATTAAATTTTCTCAAAACACAAAAGTTTAGTTTTTCGACCAATGATTGCTTTGGAATGGCTTCCTGGTGGTACTTTGGCTGATTATTTCACATATTCTATCAGAGTACGTATTATTTCCAATGTTTTCCGAACCTCGAATATATTTTTTCAGGCAAAAGAAGATGATGATCGTCCAACAGTTCAACTGAAAGATATGTTATCTGTTATTCATCAAATATCTCTAGCTCTCAAATATATTCATGGTAATTTGGATGAATTTGGACAGGAGTTAACACATGGAAGAATAATTCCAAGAAATATTCTGATTTCCGATCAAGAACTCAAAAAATGCCACGTGAAATTGGGAGATTTCGGAGATGATCCATTACCAGGAAGTGTTCCAATCCTTGCCTATTTACCACCTGAAATTCTTTGTTGTTCTGAAAAAGTGGCTCCGCATCGACCAGAAAATGATGTTTGGATGTTTGGTGTGTTGTTTTGGCAATGTTTGACACTTGGAGCTGTCCCGCATTTTCGAAAATCTGTTGACGAAATAAAAAAAGTCGGTTCATTTTTTCATTAAATCTCTTTCTCTACTATATAAGATACATTTGAGACGAATTGAACTTTTAATCCGCTTACGAATATTTTCCGAAAAAAACAATTTATCCTTTTTGAGCAGCCAAAAGTTCAGAGCTTTTTAATGAGAAAAATCAAACGAAATTAAATACGAAACTTCCTTTTGTCCTTTTCTTTTTGTTAAAAAAATGAAAACAAAGCTAAATATTTTATAGATCATTTCGTCTACCAGACAGAGGTCTTTCATGTCCTCCAACTTGTCCATTAGATGTTTGGACTTTGGTAACTGATTGTCTTTCCGAAGCTCATATTCGACCTCGATTCTCATCAACAACTCCAGCATTATCAATCCCAAATAGAGTATCTTCTTTACATAATTCTATATCAACTTCTTTGTTTTTATATCCCACACCTGATATTTCATCATGTTCTTGTTTAGAACATCACTGTCAAAATATTGCTGTATATTATTAATAACATAATTTCCGAGTTTTGAATTAGATGGTGGGCGGAAAGGGGCGGAGATTGATAGAAAACAACAAAAAAATCAGCGAGAAAAGGAGAAAAATATTATTTCAAGTGAAAAAGTTCCGAATTTCGTGCAGACTTGAATTGTTGATAACTTTTTTCTTCCGCGTTTCAGACTTTTCTGTAAAGAATTACATTTTTTTCTGAAACTATTGATTTACTTGAACTTTACTTCGAACTTTGGATCATGGATTTTCTAGATCATCCCAGGTGATAGTTCCGCCTCAATGACTTCAAGACAGGTTCCCTTATTATTAAAAACCCAAAAAAAAGTTTCACAATCTCGTGCAGACTTGGATTAAGTGAAAACTCATAAATTTGAATAAAAAATTGTTGATCATTTTTTCTTTCTCGCGTTCCAGACTTCCGAAGAAAAAAAATTCTTTGCGGTTTTTCCAATGTGATCTTTGCTAAACTCAAGTTCTAAGCTCTTGAGCTAAACTAATTCTCAAATTGACCATCAAAATATTTTTTCTCTCTAATTTTATACCCATTTTTTGCGGTCCAATTTTCCTAAAATCTAACCCGCCTAGATTTTTTGTTCTTCTCACAACAAAACTAATCCTCTTTCGAAAAATAGAAAAATATATTTAATCTTCATTTTTTTTTTTCTCAGTGAGCTCTTTTCGGAGAGCTCTAAGAATATCCTATCGTTTCAAATTTCTTCCGAAAATTTTTCATAAATTTTTGATAATCTCGAAATTAAATATAAAGGAAGAATGAATGACGAGCACTTTTTTCTCTCATTTTTTTGCGCGCTAGCAAAATATTATTCATTTTCATATTTTTTCTGGTTACAAAAATTTGTAGGTTTCAAAAGTTCAAACACCGAAAAAAGTAGTATCTACCGTAGACAATTAGCCCTCTTTAGTCATTTTTTTTCCAGATAAATACTTTTATACTACTTACGTTTACTCTTCTTTTTTTCTTTGCTCATCTTGTCCAATCTCGTTTTTTTTTTCAGAAATTTACTTTTTTCTTTGCTCACCGCACACGCTTAGGGCCAATTAGAGGCAAGAAATTGAAGAAGAAGAAGAAAAAAAAAGATGGAAGGAAAAAAAACGAAAAAAAAAGAGAAAAAACTAGAGACCTTCTACATTTCTATAAAAAATGATAAATGTTTGAGATTTTTCAGACATATTTAATTTGTGCTATTTTTGTCGGCTTTTCCTTTTTCCTTTCTTATTTATATTTTTCTTTTACGTCATTTCATTTCATTTCAATTTCATTCTTATTTTTTTTCGAATTCATTCACATATTTGCTGTCCAAAAAAAAAGAAATTCGATTTTCTTTCCGCACTTTTGAGCCTGAGCCCCTATCTGAAAATAATCAGCCAATTTTTTTCTTCTAAACACCTGCACATTCATATCTGAAAAAATTAGTTTAACTTGAATGCTCTCGCTCTTTTTTTCTTCTTTTTTTCTTCTTCTGACAGCCAAAAAATGTCAGCATATAATTTTAGGTTTCGCTGATATTTTCCAATGAAAAATGTAAAATGTACTATATAATTATACATGAGCAGCTTTTTTTTCATTTCAGATTTTTTTTGAATTCATGTTATTTCAAATTTTTTGTGTCCTCTGTGCAAAAAAATATTCTTTTTAAAAAAAAAAAAAATGAATGAATGAATGAATGAGAAAATGTGTCTAATTAGGCACCTAAAAATAAATCTTCAAAAAATATCGGATTTCATTGTAAACTCGAACCTTTTCGTTTTTTTTTATTTGGAGCCACAATAAATGTGTTTCATTGAATTGCTATACGTGTGGCTTTTATTATTGATTTTCAAACCACTTTTTTTTGTGTTTCAGGTATAGATCAATACGGGCCTTTTAGGCCTCAAACTTAACCAAAAATGATGTCAACAAACTCGGTAATTGTTCAAAAACCTCCAAACACACTGTATTGTTCTTTCTCAATTTATGTTACTACTTGTATTCTGGCTATGTTTCAAATTATTCTAACCTCATTTATGGCGTAAGTTTATTAGTTTTTCTTTCCAATACATTGGAAATCACTCACCGCAACAAAATAATTGAATTTCAGAATCTTATACAAGAAAGTGTTGGAAGGTGGAAGTTATATAGTTCACATTGTTTTCTGGATCCATATTTATTGCATCTTTGTGTCCACAATCTTCTTTGTCTTCTGTGTTTACAAACGAAAAATTGGATCAGCCTATGAAATTGTTCTCCACGCATACCTTCTTTGTGTTGTCAGTTCCCCGTTTTTTTTCAAAATCTTCTACCTATAATTTTTTTCAGCTTCTCAATGGCTTGACTTCATTCTTCGGCGTAATGTATATCCCACTTTTTTTCTTGCAAACTTCTCATTCTTTCATGGAAGGTAAGAAAGAAGTGATATTGATTTTCAGCGCAGAAACAATGTTTTTTTTGCAGGAGTCGATTTTTTCGTCTGTTTCGCTGCTAGTGCTCTTCTTCTCGGTCTTCAATGGGCCATCAAACAGGTCACCGAACAAATGTTACCGGTCATGGAACACGATTTCAAAGTTTAAATTATTTTTTTTTTTTTTGATAATTTTTTGATACACACTTTCCTGATATTTTGATACTTCATTTATTTTTCACATCAACTTATTTTTATTATGAGACAATGAAATATATATTCCAAATTTGTTTTCTTTCTGTACAAAAATTTTCAAGGAGTCCATGTTTCCGTTAAAAATAAATTTGAGTTTTGATTTGATCATGAAATTCAGTACTAAAAATATAACAACAAAGATTTATTCAACATTAAACAGCCCATTTGCCACAAGCTGAAAAACGGTCCCCTGGTTTCGTGCAGTTAAAATCATCAAATTTTCCAAGATCTGGTTTATACTGCAAACATTCTCCAGAGCAATTGTAATCAATAATCGTAGAATTATTAACAAGTTCAGTGTTGTTTGAAACTTCTGGCAACCATCGGAAAGTTGGAGAACAGGGTTTTGGAATCACTGGATATTGTTGAGCTCCAAGAACAATTGAGTTGCTTATTCCATTTTCTTTCACAACATTTTTGAATTCTTCAAATTCTTCCCAGTGAGCAAATCCGTTCAGAGTACTCTCTACATTTTTGCAAACTGCTACTGCTTCGTCATAAGTGTTTTGGATGGTTGTGATAATCTGAAAATTATCAGAAAAATCGATTTTTTTATTGAAACTTTCAAAGTTTTCTCACTTTATAGCACCATGTTTTTCCATTTGATCTTACAAAAGAATTCCATCCGGAATCACAAGTTGGCAATTCATAGTTTATTGTGTAGTTTACTCCGCTGTTACACTGCCTATCAGTTTTTTGATATGTTATAGAATATTTGTATTCTTCCGATTCAAATAGTAAACATGTTGGATACGTTGTGCAACTATTTTGAAGATCAGAGAAAAATTGGTAATATTTAATTCCATTTTTTTCATAAATGGCAAAAAAACAATATTCCGTGTTACAGTTAGTTTCAACAACTTCGTGTATATTTGGTGTTTTCATATCACCATTAGCCACGTTTGTTCGAGTCATTAAATATGAATAGGGAACATTTGATATGAAAAATAAATCACATGAACAAGAAAATAAAAACAAAACGTTCAGAAGGAATTTCAAGAGCATTTCTAGATACAATTCTAAAAGTTCATTATATGCGTATATAACATTTCCATAGATACATTCTTCATGACTACAAATGGGAAAATAACATTTGTAAACAAGATTTTTCATTTTTCTTCGCTAAGAAAATATACGGGGTTGAGGACCATATTTTTGAAGTTTGATATTGATATAAATGTATTTCAATAGTAACTTTGCACAAAAAATGATAATAAAGGCTATTATTCTCAGATAGTTGAAATAATAATTCACGTTGAAGTTCGCATATGTTTTAATCTCAAAAACGAATTGGCAAAAAATTTCGAACACTCATACTTTTGCGTTGAAATGAAGGATTATTTGAATGTCCTTCAACTTTTGCCTTATTTTTTGAGAAAAATGATAAAATAAATTCTCGATAATTTTTATGGCAAAATAACATTGTTAAAGTTGCAAAACATCCATGAGATGCAATCATCATAATACTGATATTTGTAAAACCTGCAAAATAGAAAAAATAAATGAATGATAATTCGAAAAATATTACTGACCTTGTCGATAATAATTGAATTGAAATGCATACCAAAAATAAAAAATCGGCAAAATCAAAATTGCAGTGGAAACAGATATTTGTAAACTGAGAGCTGAGAATACAGCTTTTTGTAATTTTTGTGTTTTTACTGATGCAAAATTTGATATTTTTCGAAGATGATAAAATGAATGAATTGAAAAAAATACAATTTGAATAAAAGCAAACGAAAGTGTAGTACTCAAGGAAAAAATAGCATTATCATATTTCAAAGTTAATGTGAATACTGGTTGTTGAAAATATTCAATTGTTGGACAAGGTATTCTCTGAAAATGAATCATCTATTAAAAATCCTAATATTCTTGAAATCCATACTTTCAAAATCTCAAGAGCTGCAGGAATTTGATCTGGAATATGAAGAAACACGGGAAGTTGACAGAAGAAAGGAAGAGTGACATTGAGAAAGTAGAATAAAATACGACTGAATTTTCCAGTGATTTTGAAATTACTTCTAACAAGAATGTTATGACGATTCTCAAAAATAATTGGAATCGAGAAATTCATCAAACTTATTCCAAAAACTGCAATAAAACATTGAAATATCATTGGAAATCCGATACTGCGATAAATTCCTATTGTGAATCCAGAACATGTTGGGAAAAACAGATATGGTATCATGCAAACTGTTAAATTAATGTCAAGGAAAATTATTCTGTAAATGTCCAAGTTGATTGAAAACTTTCATATTGATTGGAAATACTTACATGCTTTGCAAATACATCAAACATCCTTTTGTTTCTAATTTTTTTGGTGTTTTCGTAATTATACAATACATTCCAAAAATATCGATTGGAATTATAACAATACTAATTGAATGACCGATAATGAACACAAAATCAGAACTATCGAAAAAGTCGAACTTCACATCTTTACAGTACTTTGTATAATTGTTATTGAAGTATTCGTCCATTTAAAAATAAAATAGAAGCAGATCTGAAATTAACAGATGAAGACAAGTAGAAAATAAAATGATTGAAACTGAAAAAATATTAACGGTTCACAAATAATAACGAATTATTTTTCGGTTCGAAGAATTTTTCTAAATTCTTGGAAAATAAGCTGAACTCTTGATTTAACAAGTGTTCACAAGCAGGTGTTTTCTGCCTGAAAATTAAACATCAGCTAATTGATTATTCAGGGTACACAACATTTTCGGCTAATGATAAAATACAATAGGGTGAGAGGGAGAGATACCAAGCCTAAAGAAAGAACGGAAAAAATAAGAGTGTACACCGACTGCCCGTAAACACCAAATTCTACGCGCAACCTTGACGCGAAATATGTACTGTGTGTTTTCTGGGGATTTTGAAAAATAAAAAAAATTTTTTTTAAACAAACGGAGCGTCGTACCATTTCAGTACGACACTCCGTTTGTCCGCATGCCTGTTGTTTATCGAGAAATAATTTTTCTTTTTTTTTTTTCACTGTGTTTTTTTTTGGTTTTTGAGTTTTTTCGTAGAAAAATACGTGACGTCATTTTTTTGTTCTGGATTATTTAAAACGTTGTTTTTGATTTATAGGAAAGACCAGAAGGACTCCGCCGGCTATCGCCGGCTCCTCCTTCTGGGTTATCGCGGCTTCGCGTTCAGTATTCTTTTGATGAACGGTTTGCTCTGAAGTCCTGTTAGGAAACCTATCTGATCTTTTAATGAAATCACGAACAATGATTTTTTAGTCGATTTTTCTGATGACACAGACGTTTGGCCAAACGAAAATTCAAACACTGACCCTTTTTTTAATAATATGTACGGATTCATTTTTGTATGTGCCTCAAAAAATGAGACCCGGCTGTAATGGGAAAAATCCGTGTTGAGTCCAATAAAGAAAGAGAAAAATATGAAAAATCAATTTCGCCAAGCTAATTAATTTTTAGGAAATTAGCCGGCGGAGTCCTTCTGGTAATCAACCTAACGTGGGCAAAAATCCTGGTAGATCCCGTCTTAATTTTTAAAGAATATTTGCTGCATGTCCTCTGCTTTTATTGGAATCATAAAGGTTAGGCTAGTCCATTACTGTAAAACGCTGGGGCTGATTTTTTTTCTCGTCTCTCTCCTCATTCATCCCGAAAAAGAAACGTATGTACTTCACAGTTTTCTAGTCTAAGGATGAACCGAAACTTACAACAGAAGTTCATAAACCGTCTTGGAATCATTTGAAACCATTATTCATCTGAAGTTTCAAATAACTGATAAAAATTTCCACAGTAGTTCAACTCACTTTGTTTTCTATTAATTCAGCCAACCGATTAGGAAGAAGCTATCATCGAGAAATGACTCAAAATGTTCAGCTTCTTCAGAAAATAGAAAAATCAGATAAGAAACGTGTCCTTTAATTTTTGTGGAATAAAAACGTGCTCATTCTTTTTTACATGAAAAAAGTTTTGATTTTTCACGTGAAAACTCGCGCACTTTTCGAAAAACAAAATATTAGCGCATCGATGGGAAAGAATTTGGGATAGAATGGCGAAGGTCTCATAAAAAACGGCCTTCGGGGGACAGAGCAATCTCGAGTGGAACATTTTGAAATCAAAAAATACATTGAATTTTTTGACTTCCTCGAAACTCGAAACTCTCCGCGCACTCACAGAACCTTAATCAAAAATCCAAGAAAAATACCTCGAGGTGCCATGCAAAGCTACCTTTTCTTTTTTTGATGATCAATTTTTATGAAGTGGAAGCTGAGAACGGGCTCTGGACACACTATTTTTGAAAAAGCATGTTTCCAATTAGTAGATAGTAGATTTTTATTTATTTTCAGGTTGGACTCTCATTTCTTGAAGTATTGTATTTTGTATTTGGCCTGTCTTCAATGAGATCTCTCAATTAAACGTAAGAGGAAGTTTATTTTTCTTTCTATGATCCAAATGAATTTCAGATTGCTTCAGATTTGTTGGTTTTCCACTCCAATTTCAACGATGAATACAAAATTAATTTGAGGACTTGGTTCTTATACAACTGCAACAACTCATGTCAGGTCAGTTTAATGGGTTTTGGGGTCTGGTTTTGAGTGAAAGAACACATTGATTTGTGTTAAATTATAGCAGGTAAGTTTGGGGTTAATTTTTGATAATCAGATTAAAAAGTTTGCAAACAAACATTTGTATTTTTCTAGTTTAGAGAAAAAAACATTGTTGTGGGTACAGCAGAATTTAGCTGAGCAGATTTTGAAAACCATAAAAAAACGGAAGTTTTTATTGAACAGCATAACTTTGATAACTTGAAACATCAATGTCTTTCGCATTAGTCAAAAATAAATCACGATTTTTCAAAAATCCGAATCCGAACAAAATCAAAATCACAAAAAACATCAGAAAAGTTAGTATTTTAAAAAATCCTTGTGATTCTTCTTCCATTTTTCGAGCTCTCAAAATAATGAAAAATCCAAGTTCTTCTTCATTTGAATCACTTTCAAATCTCAAATCCACCTCGTTTTTTCCAGTCAAAATTGTATAGTTTCGATAAGTTCCGGTCAATTCAATCACATTCTTATCGATTCTCAAATAATCGTGGAAATTTTCGAGTTCCGATTTTTCGATAAAAATTTCGATTTGAGTTCCATTTTCAGATTTCAGATTAATTTGACAATTCATATTTTCACAATATTTATCCGGATAATTTGGGCTTGTTAGAATTATTGATTGATTTTCAAAAATTTTAATGGGTGGAGTAGGGCAAGAGCAATCTGGAAAAAAAACTGATAAATGGACTCATGTAAGTAGCATTAAATTTACCAAGGGTAAATTTCCACGTAATCTTAATATGGGTTTCTGTCGAAATATTCATTTCCAAACGCTGAAAATCGATATTCACTGGAAAATTGTTGGTCGAATATATATCAGATTTCTGAATTCGATGATTTATAGAATTATGATTAAAAATCAAAGCATCGTTGATATGCGGGTTTTCAAATTCAATTTCGAAAACAACACGAGGTTTTTGAGAGCTTCTATCAGTGAGAATTGTAGTTTTCCTTTGGTCATTCTCAATTATCCAATGACAAAAAATATTGCGACAAGATTTGGGAATTTTTAGTTCGATTTTCCCGCGCAAATCATTATAGTATTTATCGAAAAATGATGGGCAACGACATTTTTCCAAAATATCAATTTTCGTTATATTTATTTCGAAACTTCGATCAGCAATTGTGGAACTTGCTTTATATGTAACATTCAAGTTTCTCGAAGTTAGAAAAAATGTTCTGGGCAGGTATTTTGAGTGAAAATTGATATCTCGGTTTCTGACATTATCACCAGCTATTAATCTATCTTTGACATCAAAATTCGTGACAAAATTGAATAATAACACTGTATTTGGATTATCCGAAGGTTCGAAACTCAAAAAATAAGTGCACTTTCGATGATGGCAATTTGCTTTCGGAAAACCGGGAGATCTGATTGTTGTGAGTGTAGAATTTGTTGATATATTTTCTGCACCACAATCGCATGCTGAAATTAAATGAAAAATGATTTTAAACTATAATTTTTGTCACGTGGCATTCAGAAGTTTTAACGCTCAACAATATAAACTCACATTTATGCACCAGACTCGTCTTCAATTTCCCACTATCATATCTTGAACTTTTCGACAAATAAATATCCAAAACTTGTGTCGCAAAAAATTTTGTGCCCACAAATTGTACCTCCTTTGAAATTGTGCCATTTTCATCGTGTTCAGAAATTTTGTAATCGCTTGAAGTTTCGATGAGAATCTCATTAAAATCCTCCGAATTTTGGGGCGGAATCAGGCGATATACACATGTTTCAGATTGTTCTGGTTTTTTGAGAACTATTGTTTGATTTGCAGTCAGATTTTGAATAGGAAAATCACATTTTCGATTTTTTGGATTTTCATTTCTTGAAAAATCAAACCTAATTCCATATCCCTCTGGATTATAAAATTTTACACGAATCCCTGTGCTTTTTGGAGACTCGTATCTATAATTATAAAAAGAACATCGGCTTGTGGTGAATTCATCTAAATAAATCTCATTCTCTTTCGAATCTTCTTGCTCATCAACAAATATCAGCCAAACTTCCATGTCATAGTAACATGGAATATCCGACAAAACCACAGATTCATTCAATTTTGGCACAAAAATATACTCACAAGATTCGGCGCCTGCTTCACGGAATGATTCTTCGGTGATATTGGTGCCAAATCTTGCCATATTTTTGTTGCAAATAACATCGGCCTCGCAAATTTTAATTGAAATTATTAGAAATATCATTGAAAATGGTAGAAGCATTTTTTAAAAACAAAAAAAAAATAGTTTTTTTAGTTTATAAAAAATTTTGAAACGTTTTTTTATATAAACAAAAAAAACGGGAAACTTTTTTTGAAAATTAATAGAAGTTTCACGTTACAAAAATATTTTTATTTCAAAACCGAATTGGTTCAACATGTTGAACACTTATATTTGTACGTTGAAACGAAGGAGTATTTGAATGTAATCCATCAATTCTTGGCTTCTTTTTACAGAAAAATGATGAAATATATTCTCGATAATTTTTATGGCAAAATAACATTGTTACAGTCGCAAAACATCCATGAGATGCAATCATCAGAAAACTGATATTCGTGAAACCTACAAAATTAAAAAAAAAAAATAAATGATAGTTCGAAAAATGTTACTAACCTTGTCGATAATAATTGAATTGAAATGCATACCAAAAATAAAAAATCGGCAAAATCAAAATTGCAGTGGAAACAGATATTTGTAAACTGAGAGCTGAGAATACAGCTTTTTGTAATTTTTGTGTTTTCACTGATGCAAAATTTGATATTTTCCGAAGATGGTAAAATGAATGAATCGAGAAAAATAAAATCTGAATAAAAGCTACAAAAAGAGTAGTACTCAATGAAAACATGGCAACATCATATTTCAAAGTTAATGTGAATATTGGTTGTTGAAAATATTCAATTGTTGGACAAGGTATTCTCTGAAAATAGCACTTCGATTAAAAAATCCGCGAATTTTTGAAACCCATACCTTTAGGACTTCAAGAGCTGCAGGAATTTGATCTGGAATATGTAGAAAAACAGGCAATTGACAGAAGAAGGGAAGTGTTACATTGAACAAGTAGAATAATATACGACTACATTTTCTAGTGATTTTAAAATTACTTCGGACAAGAATGTTATGACGATTCTCGAAAATTATTGGAACTGCAAAATTCAGCGTACTTATCCCAACAATTGCAATAAAACATTGAAATATCATTGGAAATCCAATACTGCGAAAAATTCCGATTGTAAATCCAGAACATGTTGGGAAATAAACATAGGGTGTCATACAAAGTGTTAAAAGAATATCAAGGAATATTATTCTATAAAAATCGAAATGAATTAACAATTTCTGAGTTCATCAAAAAAAAAAAACCTACAAGCTTTGCAAATACATCAAACATCCTTTTGTTTTCAATTTTTTTGGTGTTTTCTTAATTATACAATACATTCCAAAAATATCGATTGGAATTATAACAACACTAATTGATCGACCAAAAATGAACAAAAAATCGTAGCTATCAAAAAAATCAAACTTCACATCCTTACAGTACTTTGTATAATTGTTAGTGTAATATTCATTCATTTTCAAAAGATTGAAGCAGATCTGGAATTCAAAGGTGCTGAATTATAGAATATCGACAAAAGTGGCTCGTGAGGTTAAATGAGAAATATAATAATATTTTTGTTCAAGAAAAAGCTTTCTCTGAAAATCATCTGAATTCTTGTTTTCATATGAATTTTCCACCTGAAGACTAATTACGGTTAATTGATTATTTGAACTACAAGAAATCTGGTGAATTTTAAATAAAAACTGGAAAACTGGAAGAAGTTGTAAGTAGAACTCTTTTGATTTTTTGAAACTTTAGGAAAATCAGCTGCATAGTTGAACATATTTTTTTCATAAAAAGAGTTGAATCCTAGAGTATTTGTGACAATCAACAAAACAAAAGAAACCCAATAAAAATCACATAAATCAGGTCCCATTCAATTTTGTCTGCAAAAATTATAAAATTTTCATTCACAAAAATGTATAAATTATTCATAAAATGCTCGAGAATGTAATCCACTTGAAGTACTGTGGAACATTCTCGAGTTTTGTTTGAAATCTCTTTTGAAAATCGAAACAATAAAAAGTCGATAATATTTGTGACATAATAACATCACAACTGTAGCAAAACAGCCATGCAAAGCAATGAGAAAAAAACAAAAGTTACTCAAAGCTGAAAATTGACAGATGTTTTTCAAAATGATATCAATCAAAGAAACAAACCTTGATTATAGTAAGTCATGTGAATTGAGTACCAAATATAAGAAAGTGGAACAACAAGGATTGAAGTTGATATTGATAATTGTGCACATAATGAGAAAAAAACTGATTTTTGTAATTTTTGAGTATTTTTCGATGCAAAGTTATGCATTTTTCGAAGATGATACATTGAATGAGTTGAGAAAATGATCATTTGTCCAACTCCAGTTAACAATGTTATACTCAAACAAATCAAAGCTGTTGTATTTTCAATATTTAGAACAAATATTGATTGTTTAAAATATTCTTCAATTGGGCAAGGTATCAACTGAAAACAGAAGATCAAAAATCGAAATAATTTTCAGACTAAAGTTACCTTCAAAACAGCTAGAGCTGCATGTTCTTGATCAGGAATTGAAATAAACACGGGATACTGTACAATTGTTGGAAGTGAAATATTGATAAGATAAAACATGAAACGACTTATTCGTCGAGTTATTCTGAATTTTCCACGAACAATAGTGTTATGACGATTTTCAAAAATAATTGGCATAGTTAAATTCATCATACTCACAGCAACAATTGCAATAAATGTTTGAAAAGCCATTGGAACATTCCAATCGTGAAAAAATCCGATTGTAAAACCAGCGCAAGCAGGAAAAAATACAAAAGGTGTCATGAAAAATGTGAGAAGAAGATCAAGAAAAATTATACTGTAAATTATTCAAACATGAAGATTTATCAAATTGTTTTGAATAAACTTACAGAAACTGTAAATATAAAAGACAATTTCGCATTGTCTTGAATTTGATTGGTGTTTTTTTGATAACACAAAACACACCGAAGAAATCAACTGGAATAACTATGAAACCAAGAACTCTTCCGAATATTTCTGGGAATGTATAGCTATCAAAAAAATTGAAATGTGAATCTTTACATTGAATCGAATAGTTCAGTCGATAATATTCCTCCATATTTTTTCAGCAAAAAAACAGGATGTTAATCTATCAAATCTGAAAAAATTTATATTTTATTTGGATATTTTCACCTGCTGAATTGTTCATTGCTTTTGAATAAAACAAGCTTTATAAAAAGTGAAAACAACAAAGTTTATCTGTTCCTAAAAATGATGTCATTTTCAATAATTGATCATGAACCGGTTTTGAAACTTTCTTGTTACAAATTTACGTGAAATTACGGTGACTTTTTCCTCTGGAAATACTACTTTTCGCCAAAAAAAACTTCGTATCTATTTTGAACGATTCCATGAAAGGTAGTATCTTCAAAGTTAACAAAAATGTTATCAACTTGATTTTTTATCAAGTTCTTTTCCAGAACTGTTTGCCAAGTTTGATCATTTGAAGAGATCTTTATCAATTTTGGAAAAGTATAAAAGGTTCAGAATTTTTATAGGTTTCAAAACACATCGCAATGATTTCAACTTCTTTCCTTCTTCTTCTTCTCGCTGTTTTGGTTTGTCTTTTTGTTGAAACCGAAGCTCAATGGGGGTACGGTGGATATGGAATGTATGGTGGATACGGTAGATGGTACAGTAAGTTATTTTCTATTTTACGAGTATTAGGATTTCATTTGAAAATAATTTTTCAGGACGTCGTATGTGGAGAATGGGATATCCATATGGCGGATATTATGGATGGGGAAAATAAATCAGAATCTGTATTTTATTGAAAAAATAAATTTATTTACAATCATCTTTTTCATTAGTCTGTCTTGGATTTTTTAGTTAAACGAACTACAAATCTAACTAAAACTCGATAAGAAAAATATAAAAATGAGATCGAAATAAACCCAACAAACAACCAAACATCAATATAATAATATGCAATAAAATTATTGTTATTATTTTCAGGGATTAATGTTTTCAGTTTTGGGAATTTCACGGAAAATTCCATGTGTTTGAGGAGATTCTCTTTTGGGTCAATTGGTTGATTATTCAATATCATTTGCAACTGTTTTGCATTTTTGTCATAATCCGAGTTTCCAATTATTTCACTCACTGAATCAACAAGTTTTTTGTGATTTGGAACATCATTTTTGTTATATGCTTGTGCTCCTCCGTGTCGAGAAAGCATCATTGCATTATTTGGTTGATCTCCAAATAATGGAATCTGAAAAAAAGGTATTTTTGATGAAACATTCAACAAATCTTACCATCAATGCAGGTTTTCCAGCATATGCAACTTCCATTGTACTTCCCAATCCTCCATGAGTTATAAATAGTTTCACACGGGGATCTGCTAACAAAGATGGCTGAGGAACCCATTTTTTCAAATGAACATTTTTCGGAATTTTTTGCAACATCTCATCATCTTTTTCGTATTTCCAAATAAAAGTGATATCTGGAAGCGACTGGAATAAATTCAGAAAACTATTTTTATATGATTCTGGCATTTGATAAGATCGTACAACGGATCCAAATGATATCAAAACAGTGGATGGTCTTTCTTTCAGAATATTTTCATATTCTTCCGGAAGTTCATCAATTTTTTTCGATTTATCAATTGTGAATCCTCCAATATTCACAATACTTCCAACATTTGCCATAGCAAAATCGAGATATGGATTTGAATTGAAAAAATAATAAGTGGATTTTGTAACCAATTCTTGCCATGTTGGGACTTCTATATCATCTCCAATCATTTTTGAAAATTCATAAGCTTGAAATTCCATCATATCAAAATCTGTTTTTTTGGCTGTCATTAAATAATAAAAATCATTGAGTCTATCAAAAAATCCTGATTGTGGTCCAAACTTCGAAAATTCTCCAGGTATATAACCAAGAGTATTAGGTTGCCCAAAAATGGATTGAATTGAAAATTTTGAAGCCGAAAATACTGATATGGTTTTTGGTATTTTAATGAGATGCGCAAGATCTGAAAAACTTGTTGATGCTTCAAAAAATTGAGAAAGAAAACTCACAGAATGGTGAAAGTTCAAAAGTTTCTGCAACGTGCGCATCAAATTTTTTATTCTCCAAAAGATCGTGCAACTCTTTGTCATTTAGCATTTCTATAAAATTTGCTATCATTAATTTTGTTTTGTGTATCAAAACCTACGTTTTGCAAGATTTGTAAACTTTTGAGCCATAGCTCTTGGCATAACAAATGATCCAAGAACTTTGTTGTTATAAAAAACAGATTCCCATATTTCGTGGAATGTGTCTCTTTCTCCATCTCCAAGAGTATCAAAATTAGCCGGATAATAATTTATGATCTGAAATAATTCTTGTTTTGCTGATACTTAAAATTACTTTCAGAGTTACCTCAATGTTCTTGTTTTTTATCAAATTATCCATGTTTTTCATTGGTAAATGATGAAGAAACAAGGCTGTCTGGAAGTTGAATTTTGACTTACTTTAGGTCATAAAATTAGAGACGTTCTTGATAAATTAATGAAAAACTCACCACATTATGTCCACCATCAGCCAAAACATTACTCAATTTACTCATAAATTTCACATGACTGAAACCAAATACAGGAATTGAAACTAGATAGTTATAACAATAAACTTGACTCAAAAAAATGAGGAATAGAAAACCTGAAACATAAAAACGATTCATGTTTTGTTGAGAAATGACCGCCTCATCAAAGTCTTTTATAGTTTCACATCACAATGTAGTTTTTGTGATTATTGTGATTGATAAAATGTTTAACATTATCGTATTAGTAAAACACAATGATAACTGAAACAGAAAAAATGAGAGAGACCACATGTCAGAAGTTCTTGATCAAAATTTATTCGCAAAAATTGTTTGTTTAAACGTTTTTTGAGTATTTGAACGTGACACATTTTTCACGTTTAAAATCGCTATTTTTGTTATTATTTTCATTTCACGAAATGGTGGAAAACACTTTTGGCGAATTAGAATTCGACAAACTCGGTAATTTTTATCTGAAATCGCATTGGGAAAATACGGCAGACGTGCTGCAGATGTTGTGCAGATGAAGCTGTAGGCGTATAGCAGCCCTGCTGCAGTCCGGGCGTAGTTTTCCAGTGTATATACATATACGTATATGCAAATTTGATGTTTTTTTTTTTCAAAAAATAAAAAAACGAGAAAGCGTTTTCTGGTGAAGAGACCGAGAGAGAAAAAGATGACGAGAGAGTATTGCAATAGAAGAGAGCGAACAGACATTAGTATACCGTGTGTTAGAGTGCAGACACAGCGTACGTATTTTTATTTGTGGTCATCGCGCGGAGCAATTTTTTTCAATAATTTTTTAAAAAGAACGTTTTCACAATAATAGTTTCAATTTTTCAGAGATGCGAAAATATCAAAAAGAAGATGGCTGGAAAATTCGTGTTGTCTCAATATCGAAATGGATTTGGGCTTCTTTGGACATCAATTGACAAGTTAGTTTATTTTTTTTCCGGGTTAGAAAAACAGTTCACTTCAACTATTCCTGAGAAGTATCAGGAATTATATCTAACAAAGTAAGTTAGCTGTAAGTTTTTTTGCTTCATTTGCGCGTTTTCCGGGTTTATTTGAAATTTACAATTGATTATTTTTTGAAAATGTGTTTTTCACCACATTTACGTGTGTGTCACGTTTTATTTATTTTTTTTTCGTACTTTTTTTTTGTTTTTTTTTCAAAGATTTCATTAATTTCAAATATTTACAAATGTACAAATACAGGGTGTTTCATAAATAGTGTTACAACTTGCACAGCTCACCTAGGGAAGCGCAAAAGATCAAAACTCAATATTATTTGACACAAACTTAGCCGAACGTAGGTATGACAAGATTTGAAAATGAATAACATCTCATTTCAACTTTCACACTATTGCCACCAGCCCAAGTGTGCCAGTGGAGGGTCACTGTTGCACGCACGATTTTTTTCGTTCAATGAGATCCTTTATTTTTGAAATTGGTCTTTTCCCGAAAGTAACTTTCGAAAACCCTTTTTGACGGGTTTATATCGTTAGTTTAAAACGGACAAAGTAATAGCATTACTGTAGACTCGTAGCCGGGAGGTTAAAGTGAACCTACTTTTCGAAATTTTCAAAAAATAAAATTGAGTTTTTCAGCTTTTGTGGAAAAATATGATTTTTTCCACTCAATATTTATTATTCCTGTACCACAATTGTTTTTTTTTCTATAAATAACTGATTTGACCGATTACATCAAAATTTAAACTCGATTTTAACGATATTTTTGTCAAAAAATCGGGAAAAACCGAAGTTTCAGTCTAAATTGAAGATCTTCTTCTAAGTTCAAGAAAAAAATAATAAATATGTGGAGTTGTGTGAAATTTTTACTAGAAACATTGTTTACATTAGAAAATATCATATTAAGCCATAAAACTCAAAAAAAAAAACTAAAGATTTCATGGCTTTTCATTTTTGGAAAGACCGTCGTGCCAGAAAAGGATTTTTCCAAAAATTCGTTTTTGTTTACACGTCATAAACAGAGTCCAAAACACATTAATGTCAAATTTACATAGATAGCTCTTGTAGAGGAAGAAAAACTCTACATTTTTGATCTTACGACCAAAACGATTGGAATTACCCAACATTCACAAAACTGACCTAAAGATGAACAACTCTTGTAACACTATTTATGAAACACCCTGTAAAACATCAGTTAGTTTTCTCTTTTTTCACGATTTTCACAATTTTTGAAAAGAAAAATCGAGAAATATAGAAAACGGAGATCAATGTGAAAATAATTAAAGAGATAACAATTAGACCAATATCCAAAAAATAATATGAGATGAATCCTGTTTTTGAGATTTCCGGAATCAAACTTCTTAAATTTGGAAACTTGACAGCAAATTCCATATGTTTAATCAAAACTTCTTTTGGATCTATTGGTTGATTTTTCAAAACATTGAGCAGTTCTGTAGCTTTGATGTCATATCTGAAGAGTTGTTTTTTTTTGTTAATCTTAAATTGAAAATGATAGAATAGTCAAAGAACTTACTTCGGGTTATCAATCATATTTTGAAGAATTGATGTGAGTTTTTTATGATTTGGAAGATCGAATTTAGAATAAGCAACAGCTCCTCCATGTCTTTCTAACATTAATGAATTGTGAAATTGATCTCCGAATAAAGGAACCTGAATATAAATAATTGTTGAAGTTATATTTAACAATTATTCTTACCATCAATGCAGGTTTCCCAGCATATGCAACTTCCATTGTACTTCCCAATCCACCATGAGTTATAAATAATTTAACACGTTTATCACCAAGTAGTTCAGCTTGTGGAATCCATTTCTTCAAATAAACATTTGATGGCACTACATTTTTGAAATAATCATCCTTTTCATATTTCCAAATGAAAGTGATATTTGGCAAAGATTCAAATGTTTTGACCAATCCCTTTTTGAAATATTCTGGCATTTCATATGATCTCACCACTGAACCAAATGACACCAAAACTGTAGATGATCTTTCGTTCAAAATGTTTTCATATTCTTCAGAAACTTGATGAATTGTTTTGTTTTTATTAACGGTGAATCCTCCAATATTCACAATATTTTCTAATTTTGGCATTGCAAAATCTAAATAAGGATTAGCATTGACAAAGAAATATGTTGATCGTGTGATTAAATCTCTCCAGTTTGCGATATCATATCCAACTGCCTTTGAATATGCTTTATGTTGTAGATCAAATAGTCGATAGTTTCCGATTTGAAACAAAACCGTTCGATAAAAATCGTTCCATCTATCAAAAATAGAAGCTTCTGTTCCTATTCTTGAGAAATGTTTTGGTAAATAACCAATTGTTGATCCTTCGCCATATTCTTTTCTGATCGCAAATGTTACTGCCGAAAATACTGCAATTGGTGGGATGTTCAAAATATCAGCCATATAAAATCCAGCTGTATCGAAAGTCTCGACGATAACCGCATCGAATTTTTCATTTCTCAATGTTTCATGAAGCGTTTTATCCCTCAAAACTTCTGTAAAAAACTCACAATTGTCGGAGTAAATTCAAATTTATAATTAATTACTCACGTGTTGACATTTTCTCAAATTCTCCAGCTAACAAGTTTGGCATTGCTAAACATTCCAAAACTGGATTTGTGAAGAACGCGCCATCCCAAATTTGTGGAAATGTATTTTCCCCAACTTTCTTCAGTTCCTCGAAATTATCAGGAAAATAATGAATTATTTTCACATTTTTATTCTTGATCACATTATCCAGGTTTTTCATAGGAAGATGGTAATACTGCAAAACGGTCTGTAAATTAGAAATGATCAGTTTATCAAATTAAATTAATTATTAGTTTAACAAAACTCACCACATTATGTCCAGCATCTGATAATGTATCAGCAATTTTTGAGAGGAATTTAACATGGCTAAATCCAAAGACTGGATTCATAATCAAATAATGATAAGAATCTACATGCTTGATGATGACAATTAATAAGACCAACAGTAATAATGTTATTTGTCTCATAATATCTCAATATTTCATCTCATCATTCTTACAACCCTTTTATATACATTTCTCATAACTGACCGTGGTTTTCCTAGTTTGTAGTGCTTTCTTGATACTGTAGAAATAATAATTGATATGAAATTGCAGTGGTCTTAACTAGAAACTACATTTCTATCCAACACAGATTGAAAAGTCTAATCTTTTTTCATTTTACCAATCAAACATTTTGATATAATTGTTGAAATCAATTTGACAATTAAAAATACTATAAGAATTATTGAAACAAGGACGAATGAAAAAACATCCAAATAGTAAAAACCAATGAAATTTGATGATAGAATGTCTGGCGCTAATGTTTTGAAATTTGGAAATTTGACAGCAAATTCGATATGTTTAAGAACTGTTACTTTTGGATCATTGGGTTGATTTAATAAAACATCGAGAAGTTTTAATGCATTGATTTTGTATCTGTAAAACACTGTGTAATGTACAGGGTGTTTCATAAATAGTGTTACAAGAGTTGTTCATCTTTAGATCAGTTTTGTCAAAGTTGGGTAATCCTAATGGTTTTGCTCATAATTACAAAAATGTAGGATTTTTCTTCCTCTACAAGAGCTATCCATGTAAATTTGACAATAACGTAGTTTGGACTATGTTTATGACGTGTAAACAGAACGCAATTTTTTTAAAAATCATTTTCTGGCACGACGGTCTTCCCAAAAATGAAAAGCCAGGAAATCTTCAGTTTTTCTGAGTTTTATGGCTCAACATGATATTTTCTAATGAAAACAATGTTTTAGTGAAAATTTCAAAAATCTCCAGAAATTCATGATTGTTTTCTCGAAGTTAGAAGAAGATCTTCAATTTCAACTGAAACTTCGAATTTTTCCGATTTTCCGACAAAAACATCGTTAAAATCAAGTTGAAATGTTGATATAATCGGTCAAATTAGCCATTTATAGGATGAAAAACAATTGTGATACAGAAATAACAAATATTGAGTGGAAAAAATCATATTTTTCCACAAAAATTCAAAAACTCAATTTTATTTTTTGAAAATTTCGAAAAGTGGGGTCACTTTAACCCCCCGGTAAAGTGTCTAGATGTGATTCTGTTACTTTGTCCGTTTAAACTAACGAAATAAACCCGTCAAAAAGGGTTTTCGAAAATAACTTTCCGGAAATCACCAATTCCAAAAATAAAGACTCTCTTTGAACGAAAAAAATCGTGCGTGCCACAGTGACCCTCCACCGGCACACTTGAGCTGGTGGCAATGGTGTGAAGGTTGAAATGAGGTATTATTTATGTTCAAATCTTGTCATAACCACGTTCGGCTATGTTTGTGTCAAAAATATTGAGTTTTGATCTTTTGCCTTTCCCGGGGTGGACTGTGCAAGTTGTAACACTATTTATGAAACACCCTGTATATACGTTCAAAGTTTAAAGATAAATTTACTTTTCATTTTCAACCATGTCTTTGACGATTGGAATCAGTTTTTCCGATTTTGGAAGATCAAACTTATTATAAGTGATTGCTCCACCATGTCTGGATAACATCATTGCATTATTAAATTGATCAGAAAATAATGGAATCATAAGAGATGGTATTCCTGAATAAGCAACTTCCATTGTACTTCCTAATCCTCCGTGAGTTATAAATAATTTGACACGTTTATCAGCTAAAATTGATGTTTGAGGAATCCAATTCTTCAAATAAACATTCTTCGGCACTTTTTCCAACATTTCATCATTTTGCTCATATTTGAAAATAAATGTGACATTTGGCATTGCTTTGAACATTTCAATTAATCCTAATTTATAACTATCTGGCATTGCATATGCTCGAACAACAGTTCCAAATGATATAAGTACTGTAGCTGATCTTTCATTTAAAATATTCAAATATTCTTCTGATAATTGTTCAGTTTTCTTCTTATTTCTATCAATCGTCATTCCTCCGACATAAATCATATTTGGAGAACTTGGAACTGCAAAATCCAAATAAGGATTTGAATTTATTATATAAAAAGTTGATTTTTTAACTAATTCTGTCCAATGTGGAAATATTCCAGATAATTGTCCTTCTGTAAAATATTCATGTTGTTGTTCACATAAATAATATTCTTTCTCGGATTCAAAATAAGCATAATAAGCATCATTCAATCGATCCCAAAATCCAGCATTTTTCCCGAATTTTGAGAATGGGCCAGGAACATAGCCTAGAATATTCGGTTGACCGAAAAGATATTGGACACCGGAAAATCTGACAGATGTCATGACAGCTATTACTGATTTCACTCCGATTAAATGAGCAACATCTGAAAGATGGATTATTTTCACAATAAATGTATTATGGAAACTTACAAAATCCACTGATTTCAAAAGTTTCAGCAATAACAGCATCAAATTTCTTAGATTGTAGTTTGTATTTGATATCATCATCTTGTAGCAATTCTGCAAAACCAAACATGTTATTGTCATGATATTTTCACAAAAAATGAACGAACTTTGAACACATGATCTTGATTGGTTCGCAAACATTTTGGGAATAACAAGACTTCCGATCAAAGGATCAGTGAATATTGGATCATCCCAAAATCCAATATCTTTATTATCTTCTCCTGATATTTCATCAAAATCATCCGGAAAATAATGAATTATCTCCACTTTTTTGTTTTTTATCAATTTTTCTGTGTTATTCATTGGCTTAATGTAATATTGAAGAACTGTCTGAAAACAAAAACATTTTTGGAATTACTTAAGTATTCCGGTTTTTCTTGACTTTCAATAAAATATTGTGAACTTACCACATCATGTCCAGCATCAGCTAACAAATCAGCTAGTTTTCCTAAGAATTTCATATGACTAAATCCAAACACAGGATTTGCAATGAGAAAATTATAGCAAATAATAGTTTGGACATAATTTAGCAAAAAAATCAAAAACAAAATGTTCATTTTGTCAAAAAAAAAATGAAAAACAAATTTATTTCCTCCTGTTTTTCCTCTTCTCTTATCATAAGAACTAGTAATACAAAAACAGACTGTGAACATTTAGTTTGAATTTTTAAGTAGCCAAGGAGTGAAAAGAGAGTAACGTACTTTTTGAAAGTTTATTCTTTTCTATAGTGTTTTAAAAGAAAATAATTGTGAACATTGATGGACACAAAATACAAAATTTGTCACAATGCTCTTATTTTTTCAGAATTTTCAACCTGATAATGTTTACATCAGAAAGTTGAGCGAAATAGAAAATATTCGGTTTTTTATTGTTTCCTAATTTTTTTCCTCGTCTCTTCAATGATCTCTGTTTTATTTTTCAAAATGTTCATTTTCCACGATTTACAAACATGAAAATAAAAAATATAAATTTACAGTAGTAATCAGAAAACAAAACAAAAATTAATTTTCGACAAAACATCATAACTCACAACCGTGAGAGATCATTTGCGAAAAAAACAAAGATTATTTGTTGATTTCTTGAACATGTTTAGTTTCAGCTCCCTCATTCTCAGATTTTTTTGGATTTTTCAAAATTTCATAGTGGTTGTTCTTTAAGGTGGGAACTGAGATATTAAGATAACATCATTTTAATTTTCAAAAATACGGTCGTTCGTTGAAGCATTATTATTTTTTAATGAAGAAGTACTATTGTTTTCACACTTTTTTTCTGCTCATTCTTTTTTTTCTAAAATTGACCTCTATCTTTGAGACAAATAACAATAAAGCCAAAAATAAATAAAATCCAATTTCCCTAGAATTAGTTTTAAATAAAAGTTATGATTGAAAACATTAGGCCATTCTGATCCAGAACTTTTCCTTTTCTGTTCCTGTTTCTGTTTTTTCTCGTTTTCATTTCAGAATTTTCAATGGAGATCCTTCAAGTTTTGGTTGATCTCGCTCCTTACAGTATCGCATTTTTCATATGTTTTTTCAATATCATTGGACATTTTGGTAATATTAATTTAGTTGTAATAACAATTCGAACGAAACATTTGCAAACGAAACATGGTCTGAACATTTTAAAAATATTTTTCCAAGAAAACAAAATCAGTTTTTAATTTATTAGGTATACTTTTATCAGTTGTTTGCACAGAACATTCTTTGTGTCTTTTGGGTGAATTTATTCAAGCAATATCTGGATTTATCCCATTTAAAATTTCTCGAAAAACATGTTTAGCTTTTATGACTCCTTATATTTCAATTAATTGCTGTCAATCGATGATGTTTCTTATGATTTCACTTGATATTCTAATTTCTATTTTATTTCCGATGAAGTGAGTTCTCAATGCAATATCTTCAAATTATTTCAATAAAACAGTTTTCTTCCCACAGGTATGCAAAATTTCCAACTCTAAAATATTGCTCAATAATGTCTATAATTCCAACTTGTTTTTCATTCATCGTGATTAGTTTTTCATGGACCAATTTATCTGAAGAGCAGATATTTCTATGTAATCCACCATTGGCTTTGGGTGAAAATGGAACACGTGTTTGGGGAGGAGGGGTAAGATAAATAATGAAAGTAGATATCAAAAATCGAGTACCTTTTTTTTCAAATTTGAGGAGCATAACACGAACAAATAGAACACCGACCGGCACTTTTTTTAAGTTCCAAACAACAAAAACATTTTTATTGAAAATTAAAAGTAATCCTTGTTCCTTCATTTTTCCCACTTTTTTTTAGCTCTAACAAAAATGTGACCTAGTCACGTGGTGTCTTTTGAAAACAAACAGATATTTAACTGAACAAAAATCAAGTTCCAATAACGTCAGAGAACAATTCTAGGTGCTTATTATCAACATCACAACATTAATTATTTATGGATATATTTATTGTCGAATTTATTGCAATCAGAAAAGTTTGAAATTTGTCTACAAATATCGCCTATTTTCATTGTTTTTTCCAGAAAATTCAATGAAAAATAGTGCTGAAAAACGGGTGATGAAATCCTTATCAATTCTTGTCATTGTTTTTTGTTGTTCATGGGTCATTTGTATGGGAAGTGTGTTTTTTGTGAACTTTATCACTGAAAATCAGTTGATCATCATACTTGTTCAAAGTTATGTGGTATGTGAGACGATATGAGTTGACAACAAGGAAAAGAAAATGATTCAGGTGTTATTTGCGTTGATTGCATTTTCACAAACTTTTTATGTGTGCTATTTTCGTTCAAAAATGTATCGTCGAGAATTTCAAAATCAGATGCCATGTTTCAAAAAACAACAAATTCCAAGGCTCGAAATGTTCACAGCTTCAAAAACTTGTGTTATATAAATAAATAACATTGTTTATTTTTATTAATGATAATGTTCTGCAATTTTACACTGTCTTCTGTCTGTTCATAAAAAACTTGAAGGGGAGGAGAGGGGTTTTCCGAAATGTAATTGTCACGAGACAAGTGATAAAAATTGTGATATTGGTAGTCAGTTCGACGAAATATTTCAGAAATAAAAATGTCGATCGAAGTAGTTGGTGATGGTTTTTTTATTGATGCATCACAGTTCAATTTTCTAATCGCTGATAATAAAATTATTGGATTTCAGAAGAAACGTGAGTTATTTTCTGTTTTTTTTTTCTACAGAAAATATAACCATAATTTTTTGAACTTACGAGAAATTGAATTTATTTCCAATCGTGAACTTGTGTTTTTGAAAGCATAAAAAGTTCCCTGATTTTTTCACGTAAGGTTTCTTTGTGATAAATTAATTACAGTACTGTAATTTCCAGTGCAACTATGAAAAAATTCAAAAATTCTACAGTAATCCCAAAAAATGTTTTTGTGTGCAGGTTACGATGATGATGGTCATGAAAAAGAGTCTTGTTCTGTTGAAGGTGGTATTCTTGCAATATTAGATCTTCAAAATGAAGAAGAATCTCAATGGGAAATGTTGGAGGTAGAGTCTTGTTTTCTTTCATCTTTTAGTATCAATCTCAATCGTAAAGGGGCAACCCCGCACTTACTTGATAACAATTTTGCAACAACAATAAAAAAGTTTTAGTTTCCGGCCTTCGACGAAACACCAAACTCTATCGACACATATTTTACGTTTCAATCGAAAGTTTATTCGTTGATAACAAAATATACTGGTGGATCACAAATTCAAAAATTATACGAATTCAAAAATATAAATGGAGAATTTGTTGAGATTTCTCTTGATACACCGGAAGAAATTGAACATTCTGATGATACAATTACACAAGTTATTATTGCTGATGGACTTTTTAAAGATGTTCGAACATATACAAATAAACTTCTGATCATTTTGAGTACAGGATCGACATATCGAATTTTTAGTTTATCAATTGGAAATGATAATAGTGGACATGTTGAATATATTGCAACAATTGAAGAAAATTCGGAAAGAGGATCTGCTTTGAATGCAGTTGTTATAAACAATCTTTTATTTATCAATTTTGAAGTTGACAATCATTGGGATAGCAGCAGAATTTTAAAATTTGATCTCGAATCACACAAAAATAATATTATTGAGATTAACAGTCCAGAAGGTCTCCCTCCGTTTTCTCAAAATGGTGCACATTCAACTTGGTTATGGTCACCAATGCCACTTTGGGGATTTACTACTGGAATTAATTTGAAAGGTAGGAAACATAAGTGTTCAGAGTTATATGGAAGATTCTCAGATTCTTCATTCAATGGTGAATCTTGGGCAATTGAAGGTTTATTGAATGCTTCTCCATTTTGGCACCGGCGAGATTATACTGTGCCAGAAGAATATGGTGGATATGTTTTGACGGATTCAATTTATTTAGACACTTATATAATTGGAAAACGCCAAACTGTTGTTGTTCATAATGTTTGAGATTTTTATCAAAATCATTTATTTCATTTTGAGCACAGTTAAGATATATAAAAATCGATATTTTTTGAAAAAAAGGGGAGTACAAAAAAGTATTGCAAAATAACACGTCGTTCGAATAAAACAAAGATAAATAAGAACATTTTACTGATCAACGGTATGATATCTTCGTAAACTATCACTACGTGCCGCATTCGATGAATTTGAAACAGAAACCGATTCACACATACTACTATGCTCATTTCTTGTTCCCATTTGTCCTCTTGCTCTCATTCGTCTTTGACGTTTTTGTTCGTCTTGAAAACCTTCTTTCAATTGCTCAATGACAAACAAAACAATTTTTGTCCAACCAGTTTGAGTAGCCTACAACATTATATGTTATAGTCGTTTAACAAAAGACAATACAGCACTACCTCTGTTCGATCTTTTTTCTCTCCCCATTCTAAAGTGCGTTCAATCATTGCAGTAGCAAACTGATCGAGAAGTTGAGCACGGAATGGGCAACCGTCTGGAAAATTACATTTATTTTGGAAGTTCTCGTGAGATCTACATTGTTCACGGCTTGGCCAAACATGTTTTTCTCCGGCTTCTCGCATTGATGCAACTGTTGCATGTGGAGAATCTAAACCTTGGATCAAATCATCCATCATTTGAGTGAACATTTGAGCGTGTCTCTGTAAAATTTCGAATTTATTTTGATAATTTGTTATCTGACTAACCTTCAAACGTTCATGTCCCGAATTTTTTGTTCCATGCATAATCATTTGGCGAATTTCTGGATGTTTGAAGAATGAGTTACGGAAAATACTTATAGCTGGTTCAAGAGCTCCTTGATTTCTGGCATGAGCCCAAGTTTTACGAACAAATAATATTTGTGCCGCTGTCAAATGAAGATATTGATGAACAAATGGAGCACCGATTGCTGAAAAACATGTTCAAATGAGTTCAGAGTTTTGGAACTTCTAGCTGCTCACGATTTGAGTTAGATGAAGAGGCCTTATCTTTCGAGTTTTGAGTACGGAGTCCATTTTTTGATTTTGTTGAGTTTGATTTCTGAACACTCATTGTGTTGAGATTTTGAGATTGATCACGTTCTCCACCACTTGTAGTTCGAGAAACCGAAACGCTGAAAAATAAAGTGCTCGGAAAAAATATGAAAAATAATGAGCAACAGAAAAAATGAAGACGAAGAAGAAGAAGAGGAGGAGAATTAGTAATAACTAATGTTTTGTACTTGTCTTCGAAGACAAATTAAAAATACAAAAAAGCGATATCTATACAGCTATGTATATGAACAATAACAACAACATACTGGCTTCTTGGAGTTACTGCATCTTCAATATGATCAGAATTGGAACTGTCGGTTGAACGGCGTTCCGATGATGAGTTTTCTTTCGAATCATCGCCTGCAAAAAGAAAACAGCGACGATGAGAAATTGAATGAAGCGGTTAGAGAAAAACGCGCGAGCGAGAAGGGGAAATTCAATTCAGTCTGAGATTTTTTGTCGTATTCGGGAAAAAAAATGCGGTTTATTACTTTTTCCGAGATGGAGATTCGTATTAAATTGAGTATCATGTTGGGGTCTTCTCTGATTTTCGCGCGCACAAAATATATATTTGTGAGTGTGTGAGTAAACTAACTTATTCTTCTTTCTCCAGTCGAATCTGTTTGGGCTCTTTGATGAGAATATGTGTGATTGGTGGTTCTGGCAGAGCAAAACACTTCATCTCCCGAATCATCGTCATCAGTCACATTTATATCAATATGTTGTTGTTGCAAGGCTAAATTTGTATTGTGAAAGGGTTTTTGATGTTGGAAATTTTACCTCTGCGATTGTGTGACACGTCAACATATTTTCCAGGCGCTGCTACTGGACATGGCGAATTTTTGATATCTCCATCATCTTCGAAAAATTGTTGTTTTTCTGAAAATTATTAGTTTTTCTCAAGAAAGTCCCGTGGCAATGATCCCAAAAAAACTCACGAGAAGTTGGAATAGCTGAAGCGGATCTTGGAATCACATCATGTTCAATTCTCATTGTATTATGATGCGATTTCGAATGAGGAACTCGCGAACTTCCACTTTCTCTCGATTTTGTTGATTGGTTACCCATCTGCAAGAAGAAAAAACTTGTTTACAATCCTTTTTTTTCAGGAAACGCGAAAAAAAAACATAATGAATGAAAGAATGAGCACCCAGCAGAAAAAGCTCACTAATGAATTCTCACCGCCAAAATAAGTATATTTCATTCATTTTTTTTTCAAACAAAAAAAAAGAATATTGATTTTGGTTAGTTTTAGGGACAAGATAATTATCGAGAGCAAAAAGAAAATAAATAAAAATAGAAAAGAACATGAACATGAAGAAAAAATAGCAGTGGGTCAGGATTGCGTCAATCATTGTGGAATGGTAAATGAGCTGGAAATATTATTGTGTGTGGTGACGAAGAACAAAAACAAAACAACTGAAATATATCGAGTTGGGTTGATTATGTATTCTTGAGAACAAAAAAAGAGAAGAGTTTGTGTCAATGATGACGTTGTTTTTGGAGGAAGAAGAAGGAGGAGACGGAAGAAAAACGGAAACAGCGTTCAGATTTTTAAATACATTTTTGACTTCAGAATTTTTAATTCTGAAAAATTGTACTGACGAATCTGGACTTGTTTGGGCAGGCTGAAGGTTGTTACTGTAAGAAGATATGGGTATGATTGAGAAGTTCGAGAAGTAAAATTCTCTAGGGCTCACATCTAGATATCCACTCTGGCAACGAGCCTTTCTAAATTCAGATGCCTGAAAAATCAGTCTACAGTAAGTGTTATCAATTTTTTAAATAAGTCTGAAAGGTTTTAAATAATCGCCGGCTTGGTTCAATTGAAGAAATGTTCAAACAAGGAATTCCCGCCCGCCCGCCGCAAAATGAACTCGAAAAGAATCAAAAGAGTGTGACGACAGAGCCAACAAAAAAATTAAATTTGATTTTTTGCCACGCGATCTAATTTCCTACATGAAAAGGTCATCGAAACGAGGAAAAAATAACTTTTTTCCCCCGAAAATATGTATTTCTCGCGCACCACAAAAAACACTCGTGTGTTAATCGAATTGGCAAGCACTTCTTACGTATCGCGGGATATTTATGGAAAAAAATCCGAAAACGAAAAAAAAACTAATTCAAAACATCTGAATATGGATCTCTTGGGAATGCGAAAAGTACTGGAGCCGAAGCAAAAATTGATGACGTAATAAAGAAGAAGAAGAAGACAAAAAAGAGGAGACCTCGGGCCGGCGAAGCAAAAAATGAACAATAAAAAATTGCTCACTTATTATTATTATTTTTGGACATGTGGCGCGTTTTTCCAGCTTCCGCGAAAAACGAAACGAAAATGGAAATTTCGAAGAAAAATGAATGATTTAACCCTATAATTTGTATTTTTTTCTCGAAATGAAATGACGTCTGAATTCTGAGAATTGAGCCACGTAAATATCATCAAAGCGTAGGCACTTGAAAAGTTCAAAAGATGATATTTGTTGCTAGAATCAGAGATGGAGCCAAAATAAAACAAAACAAAGCTGGAGCTAGAACCAGAAAAATAGTAGACATCTCTGCTTTTTCTCCGAATTAAATTAAATTGAGAAGAAGGAGAAGAACACATTCCCCCCCCCCCCCAGATTTTCTGTGAATTCCAAAACCAAACAAAACAAAAACACGTGGATAAATGGAAGCCATCAAAGGAAAAAGTACTTGAATCTGAATCCCTCGAGATTCTCAAAACCCCAAAAAAAAATCAGATTTCGACGGAATTTGTCGCTATTTATTTGAGTAAGTAAAGAAAACATGGAAAATTGGTAGGAAATTGAAATCTTTTTTTTTTTGGTCGAGAGTTGAGCTGCAGAAAAAAAACGACAAATTGAGAAACGAAAAAAAAATAAAACATTTAGTTTGAGAAAGGAAGAAAAATAAAGTGTGTTGTTTTGGAGATGCCGAAAATTCTATACATACTACAAATAATTTATTTAATTTATCGGCTCCGCTCGGCTCAGTTTCAGAAAAAGAAAAAAGCAAGTATTTTGAAAGATCGAACAAAAATAATATTTTCCACATTGCTGACTTCAAGATTATGAAAAATATGTAGAAACCTTAGTTTTTCTCGAAAAATATCTTGAATATTTTTATTATGAAAATGTCTGGATGAGCCTTTTCATGGCCAGAAATCCTAAGTCTCTGTTTAATTCACTTGATTTTTCAAAATATAATCTTATTTTTTGAAATGAATAAGCGGCAAAACTCAAAAACTCAAAAATAAATCACCAAAATAAACCCTCTAATTTTCTAGCCGAGCAATCATGCGAAAAAACTGGAATATATATCCAAACGAGAGCTGAAGAAAAAGAGTACTTTCATAATAAAATCGAATTTTGAAAGAAAAAAACGGAGGGAGTACACCTGAATAGATGGAATTAGCAGTATTTTTGAAAAGAATTCAATTTTTTTTTTGATAATTTCAGCTGCGAAAAAAATTATATGTTTTTTTTTGTTTCAAAGAAAAAGTTCTCGAATTTCATAGAAGACGCGTTTCTGACAATATAAATTATTCACATTCCGAAAATTTATGAATGAACAAAAATTATGAAAAAAAAAGTTTCAAGAAGGGATCGATGTGGAAAAAATGCATAGACCCTGAAGAAGAAAAAAAACACATGAATCCATAATATGAGAAGATTTTAATCCGTGCATGTCATATTATAATCCGACTTTCTATTCTAGATATAACAAGTTAAAATGATGAAAAAAGGTTGGGCAGACACTCCAGATTCTCCACCTCTTTTTTTTACTGTTTCATGTATTTATTTAGAACGATATCATTTTTGTTGGTTATGTTGTTGAACAAGAGAATATAAAGTGATATGGGGAGTCTACTCGTGTCACTTACAAGAGCTTTTGATTGCAAAAATCAAAGAGGGTAAATAAAATCTTTTGAGAAGATCAAAAATGAACACCATGATACATAATACACAGAAATATGTAGGTTGCTAAGGTGATTGAAGATTTTTTTTTGATATTGAATTAAAATTCGGTTCAAAAATTATGAAAAAAAAACTAGACAAAAAGTGATCATTCAAAAAAAAAAAACAGGAATGACTAACTCGCTGATCACACTGAAACTACAATAAATGGCTGCTTCAACAAGAAATATTTGTAGCAAAAATAAGAAGAGAGTTCCGGTAAGAGAAAACAGGAAGTTTTTCATCATTTTTTTTTGCAACTGGAACGAAAAAATCTGAAAATAGAGATATACGTGTGTTTTTTTTTTGAAAAGGAAGGAAATATTTGTTGAAAAATATTTTATTTTCATCTTTGAGATATGAACTTTATGCAATGATTTTTTGGGTTTTTGAGTATTGATAAGATTTTTGAATAAATACAAGAAAAATGAACTGATAATTATCATTTTTAAAAATGAAACGTGTATTATTAACTCTTATAAGTTGTTTTGTTTTCATAGTTTCAAAACCAATCGAAGATGTAAGTTGAAAAAAGAAAACTGGGAAAAATTCAGAAAACTTGTAGGAAAACTTGGTAGGAGATTCATTGGATATTAATCGCATGGCTGACTCTGGAAACCTTCTGAAAATGAGAAATGATGGATACAAAACTATTTATATTCGAGCATTTGATACTTATGGATTGACAAGTTTTGATAAATCAATGGCACAAACAATTCATGACGCGTATAAAAACAATTTCCAAGTTGAACTTTATATGGCACCAAATTCATATAGTTATAAAAGTGGAGCAAATCAAGTTCAAAGTTTTTATGATGGTTTGATTGATAATCAAATACCAATTGATAGTTTATGGGTTTCTGTAAATCATACAGCAGTTTGGTCAGTTAATACAACTGCAAATATTGCATTAGTTGATTCCGTACTTCATAAAGCAAGAGTGAGTTTTGTTTAAAATTCAGCATTCAAACCTTGTGTTCCAGCAACTTGGCTTCAAAAAAATTGGCATTTTCACAAATTCTGATGAATGGCAAAACATAACTGGAAACTGGAAAGATGCTGGAAGTGATATTCTTCTCTGGTATTGGAGTCATACTGGACAAGGGAAAGATGGAGAATCTGCAAAATCTTTTGATGATTTTGTTCCATTTGGTAGCTGGACTCAAGCGGAAGTTAAACAATATGGAGTGAATGAGTTGATGTATAACACAATTGTTAATCGGTGAGTATTCTTATGCATAGTAACATCTAAAATCTAAAATTTTTAGAGACATCTATAATGGGTCGACTTCTCAACGCCGTAATTGATTGTTTGAACAAATAAAAATTTCCAATCGGATTTTTTCCACAAAAAAATTCCAGATGAATTTTACAAAGTGCAGACGTACTATTGCGAGCGTCACGCGATAATTGTCACATTTCGAAATTATTCCATCTAAAAATATCAAACTAACTAGCAATTTATCAAAATTTTATGAAAGGGATTAACATCACTTTTTGTATTGTGATTTGAATATACTTCAACAACAGTAAACCATTAAAACCTTACCGACAAATATTTTATAGCATTCCAAACTCTAAACAAAAATTTTATTTTTATTAATTGGCACTCAAAAATCAAGTAGTGATGTGGTATGCAGTTTTTATACACAAACTTATTTAAAATCATCATTTCATGACAAATTTTGTAGATTGATTCTTTGACTCGAGATAATTTTTGTATTTAAACGGCAGCAAATTTTACTGATAACACCATTTTTCGAAATGAAAGTTCAATTTACACTACTTGCTTTTATTTTTGCTTTGTCGACATCGACGCCAGTTAGAGATGTTAGTTGAAATTGTCAAGATTTTCACAAAATTAAAACAAATAATTTCAGCAAATCTTGGTTGCCGATTCAATCGATCTTCATCATCCAACTGATTATGAAAATCTTTTGAATATTCGCGATGCTCGATATACAACTATTTATATTCGAGCATTTGATACTTATGGATTAACAAGTTTCGATAAATCAATGGCACAAACAATTCAAGATGCCTACAGTAATCATTTCCACGTCGAATTATACATGGCACCAAATCCATATACTTATGTTTCTGGAGCTGATCAAGTTCAAAACTTATACAATGGATTAATTGATAATCAAATTCCAATTGATAGATTGTGGGTTGCTGTTAATTACACAGAAGCTTGGCCAGTTAATAAAACTGCTAATGTTGCTTTGGTTGATTCAGTTCTTCACAAAGCAAGAGTGAGTTTATCTTCAGTTTTTGTAGGAATAAAAATAATTTTTTGAAACATTTTAGCAATTGGGATTCAAAAAAATCGGTATTTTCTCAAATTCCGTAGATTGGAATAACATTACTGGAAACTGGAAAGGTGCTGGAAGCGATATTATTCTCTGGTATACAAGTCATCCGGGAAACGGTAGAAGTGGAGAATCTCCAAGATCTTTTGATGATTTTGTGCCATTTGGTAATTGGACTCAAGCTGAAGTTAAACAATATGGAGTTATCGAAACTGTTTATAGCACAATTGTTAACAGGTAAAAACTATATGAAAATTATTTTTCAAATGAAAATATATTTTCCAGAGATATCTTTGTACTTCAACGAAATCCAGATTCATAAATGTACATATTTCTCTATCCATAAATATTTTTATATTTAAATTTTTTTTGAAATTATATTCTTTTACAGAATGGGTCTATTTTGCCAAAGATCTGGTACACAAATTTGAACTCGTGATAATAAATGAGTGAGGAACGCGATAACGTTTATTTGACACCTTAAAATTATATGGTGTAATTATTTAAAATCATCATTCAATGAAAAATATCAAATGTTGATTCTTCAATTTTGAGATTATTTTTTGATTGATAAAATTATCTCGAATTGAAAGTTCAAATAATGAAAATTCATGATAAATTTTGATTTCGACACAAAGAAATATTCGAGTTCAAAATCTGTTAAATCAAACGTATTCTAAACCACTTTCAAATTAAATTGTAAAGCGGTAATAAATTCAAAACTCGTTAGAACAAAAATACAATTTAATTTGCGAGCGATAAACTTGTAGTTAAGCGTCAGCTGTCAACTTTTATAGACGTATTATTTTTAATAAATATTTATTTAGGAAACTCAAATTATTACTCATAATATTGTTTGTTTGATTCCTCTGACTTTCTTTGTCTGACAATTTACGTCTGAAAACTTTAATAAGCACCTGTCTTCAACGTTTATTTCAAAAATTTTCATTAATTCTGCAAAAAAGTATCATTCAGACCGAAGAAAAGAAAATTCAATTATTTCTATGATTATTGACTTTTTGGTGTTGTTATGCTCGAGAATTCAAAAACATTTCTAAATAATATTATGATAGATACGACCAAAGAAATGCTTGATAACTATGTTACTTTATTTCTGAGTTTTTCTGGAACTATTTCAACTTTCTTCAATTGTTTTGGAATTTATATGATACTTCATCAACATGGAACAATGGATGATTTTCGATACGGTTTATTATTTTTTCAGGTGATTTTTTTTCAGTTTTCTTTGACTAAACATCTTGCTTTCAAATTCTGAGAAATACATCTGCAATGATGACAAATAAATCAAGTTCAAAGGCCAAATTTTCAGATTAATCTTTTGATATTTGATATTTACTTTTCATTTTTTATGATTCCAATTCCAATATTTCCAATCATCGGAGGATACTGTATTGGTATAATGACTAAAACACTTGAAATAAGCACACATTTTCAAATGGTAATTTGAAAGAAAACTTGCTCAATTAAACATCAAAACATGATTTTTTTTCAGATATTTGCTCTTTGGTGTGTTGGTAATATAAACACGTGTATTTTTGTAAGCTTATTGAAAAGACATCAAGTTGTTTCAAAAATTGAACAAAAACATTTGATAAATGCAAAATTCTTGAAACTAACTAAATTATCAGTTTATATTTCACCATTATTTGGAACATTGATTTATGCAACAAGTGAACCATCTGAAATCAATAAAACCCTGATAATATCTCAAAAATATCCATTGTACTCATTTATTCTGAAAATTCCTGGAATTGCAATTTATGATATCGATTTTTCATTGAATCCTGTGTTTTTCTTTGTCACTTATTGTATCATGGTTGGATCTTTGATTTTATTAACATCTTATCATGTTCTTTATATTCAATTATTCATTATGTTACAATCGGTAAAACGCAAAATATCAGTTCGAACTTATAAAAAACATTTCGCCGCAGTTTTAAGCACAGTTTTTCAGGTATGAAATTATTTGACTGTAATTTATGAATTCTGAAAAAGAAATTACAGAACGTCGTTTTTTTCATATTTTATATCGTTCCTATTTTCATGCTCGCAACTGTTATTTATTTTGGATTCGATGCTTCAGGTAAAAAAAAACTTTTCAAAAAAAGTATTCAAAATTTTACAGTAATCTGTGTGATAATGGTTTGTATATTTTCATTACATTCAACAGCTACAACAATTGTAATGATTCTAACTTTCCCTGCATTCCGAAGATCAATTTTCGAAACTTTTGAAATAATGTTCTGCTATTCCAAAAAGCCACCAACACCAGTTCCAGTAACTCATATGAGCAAGAATTTCCACTAAAATAAGTATTTCCTGACAGAAAAAAAGAATTTCGGTGCTCTTTTTTTTGTTGCCAGTTTCTTTTTGTTTTATTTTTTTCTGAAGAAAAGAAAAGAAAAGAAAATGAATTTTTTCTGAATTATTTATATTACTTTTCTTGTTGCAAATTAGTTATTTCTTTCTCTATCTTCTTATTTCAGTCGTCCTCTTGAGTATTCAGGTTTTTATTGACTCTCACCATTTTCTTGAATCCTTATTTTATTGCGCAATTCCCAAAATAAGAAGCTTCTTCTTTTAATTGAAAAACAAAAAACTTTGTGAGACGAAGAGAGACTACCACACTATCTCAACAAAATCGAGATAGGGTTTGTAAATAATGCTGCGGAAAATGTCGCGTTCGTGGTGTAATGGTCAGCATGGATGCCTTCCAAGCATTCGACGGGGGTTCGATTCCCCCCGAACGCAGAAATGACATTTTTGTTATTCTGTTTTTTTTTTGAAAGTCCCCTGGTTATATGTGTTTGACAACAACAAAATAGCGACAAAACTTTTTTCTTCATTTCTTTTTTTTCTCGTGTATATATGCATCGTCTCTGTTCCCCCCGTTTTCTATATTGATTCAAAAATAGGAAGAAAAAAAGAAGGAAAAAAAAGAAGCTCTGCGCAGGCAAAAGCGAGAGCTGCTTCTGGCGAATCGATCTTTTTTTCTTTCGCTTCTCTTCCACAGAAGACGACGAATATTTTAAATGGTCACAAAGTAATCTTTATATTTTTTCCACTTATTTTTAACGTTTTTTTCATTTTTCGTATAAAAATGATGATTTGGTAACGAGATTCATAAAAGAAGAATAATCGTTGTTTTTCATGAAACCTGATCCATAATTCTTTATTTGTAGCCTGAGAAAGTTGGTCCGCTTCTATTCAGAACGGCTATTATTTTTCCCAAATACAAGACTCAAACACAAACATCATTCTTTCTTCCTTCTTTTTTTCCAAATCCAAATCACAAAATTGAATTCTAACTTTTGAACTCGAAAAAGTTTGTTAGACTTGTTTGTCACATTTTTTTCCAAATTTGAACTTCAGTGAATATATCTTCCAAATGTCAGTCAGTCTGCAAAACATATCCGCCCGGAAATTCTCGCTTTTTTTTCCTTTTTAAATCCCAAGAGCATCCTTTGTTCCATACTCTCAAAGTTTTCCTTTTTTAAGACACTATTTTTTTCAAAAATAAAAAAAAAACATCTTTCTATCTAGAAGTGTTTTTATTGTGTGAAAAATCCTATTTGTGACGTATTTTTGTTTCGAAAAACTGACTCACCAGAAAAAAATAGATTCTTGAACACTAGTTTCTTGAGTTCCCAATTAACATCCGCTTTTTTTTCTGTCGCATCTCAAAGTTCTAAAAATTAGTCGTCTACTGTAATCCAAGGATTTCAAAAGATAAAAATTCATTTTTCTCTCTCCCAAAAAAAGGAAAAAAAAACAAAAGTATCTATTTTCACCCAAAAAACCTAATTAGTCAACTTCACTTTAGAAACTTCCATTTTTGAAAAATAGTATTGTTTTTCTCAGTTCAGTTTCTGCGAAAATAATTGAATTATGAAGAAGAAAAAATCGATTTCTCATTTTTTTTTGTTTGTGGATTCATATTTATATTCGCAGAAAAAAAGCGGGGTGGAATTTAATATGCATTTTTATTTCTTCCCTTTTTTGGTTCGTCGGTCGATTTCAGCTTTCGAGCTGAGCTCAGATGAGTGAAAGACTTGGGGTTAGGTTATATAAGGAAATATGAGACCATCTCTATGCTGTTACCAACTTTTGACACGAGACTTATGCTTGTTGGAGCCAATAAAATCACACTGGAAAATGAAATTTTGTTCTATAATTCACCACTTTCTTTTCATAAAACTTGCAAACATTCGAACAAAATTGAAATAATAGCTAACAACATTCAACTACATATTCCGACCAAATTTCACGCTTAAAACTTGCTCCACATCCGGTCGATTCCTTAGTTACCACGGAAACTCTTTCTTTTTTCTGCCATTCCATTTTTTTCTTTTCTTCATAATCCACCTAATCCTTTTCCTTTTTTCTTCCCGAAAAAATCAAACAGTTTTGTCATTCATCAAAAAGAAAGTAGCAGTTCAGAAGCTGAAAGCTGTGTATTTGTTTTGGTTTCAGCAGGGAATTTTGTCTGATTCTCTCAATTTCCAGTTATATTTTTCGATTTTTTCACATTCATTGGATATTTTTTCTTTCTCGCTGCCTTGTTTAGCCAGCTTCATACGGAATATAAATATATGTTTTTTGCGCTGCTCTCAAATGATGAATTTGTTGTGTTCTTTTGTTATTTGGCACCAGCAAACCTTTTTTATTGATTTATGAGGTTTTATTTTATTTCAACGTGGGAACCTTTTTTGTTATTTTATTTTTTGCCGACATTTTGACAAACTTGTAAGATGTGTTCTTAAAAATTCATGAACATGCATACATATTTCTTCTGCTTTCCAAAATTATTCTAAAAATGAGAAAATAGAAACCAAGTTTCCTGTTATTCTCGTGTTAACGTCATATCCTTTCAGACCAAAAAAAATCATTTCAAATGATGTTATTTTCTGTTTTTTCTCGCAGAATTATAGATATAACGAAACTAATTTCTAACATACATAGATATGTATTGCGAAATATAGAAAGTACAGTATTATTTAAATTTTTCGATGATTCACATGATAGGAAAAACATGTATGTTCATTTCTAAATAAATTTAAAAATTCTTTTTAGAAAAATATCAGATTAGTATATCAGGGTACTGTATTTAATTGAAAAAAGTACACCGATTTTGATAATAGATTATTTTTCCGGTTTGGCTTCTGTGACGTCAAGAACATTTTAGATTAAAGGTTCTTGTATTTTTGAGAAATAGTTTTCTCATTCAAAATGTGACTAGAATTTAATAGAAAGTTTTCTTACAAGTATTACAAAATTAGAATTAATTTTTAAAAATTCAGAATTCAGTTTTATTTTTTTTCTTTTATTATTTTGTGAATCAAAAATTCTCAATCTTGAATAATTTTCAGATTTTATTAGGAATTACGAATTTCTTGTCTGACTACAAAAACTTTAACATCGCTTTTTAGGATTTGATAAATTTGAAGTTCGAAATTATTTTTTTTCTGAATTACGTAAACCTTACTAAAATTCTCTTTTTTATCCCCAATCCCATTTCCCTCCAAAGAAAAAAATACTGACCTTTGCTTTGCTTCCAGAACCGTTCTTCAAGTCATCCCAACTTCTCCAAACTCAAAATGCCAGGCGACGACGATGTTCCAGAATCGCTTGAAGCCATCAACTTGAAAATGAATGCTGTCACCGATGATGTAAGTGATTTCCTTTGGGTATTCTGAATTCCAAATCAAATTGGTGGTACCAGAAAAAAAAAAGAGAATAACAAATTTCTCGTTTATTTTTTGTTTGTGATTGAAGTTTTTGTCGACGATCACGGAGGTTTTGAGCGAAGAAGAAGAATGCTGGACAAAACAAAATGGAATGGAAGTTTGCATTTTCTATCGTGACTCTTCTTTTTCGAGTACTCTCAATTTTTCAAACACACATACACCAACCAAATTGAGCATAGTCGAATAAATTGAAAATTCGCATGTCATTCACTAATTTTTCTTTTTTTTTTATTCTTTCTTTTTTAGATCATAGAAAAGTACGCTTTTTTCGAAACAGAAACATCCTATTTTTGGTTTTCTTGAATTATTCTTATTAGAAAATTTTGAATCGGTCATTGTTCCATTTCAAGACAGTTCGAAAATTATTTTCGAATTCGTGTGTGCAAACACTACGACAAATTTTGCATACAGTAGGAGTTGAACTTTCATTTTTCAATATTTCGTGTCTATCAGCAGACATTCTTTTTTCTGAAAAACCTGAGTTACACGACCATTTACTCCAATAGAAAATTGCCCCTCGGGTCAGACGAGAGACGACGGGAGTCTGATGACGTCATCTGGGACAGAGAAAGATATCGCTTCGAAATATTTTTGAGAAAATATGTGTCCCTTTGAAAAAATACCGTATTTTGTTTCAAGGAACACATGTTTTATTGAAAATATCTCGAAGCGAAATTCGTTTTCGGCATATTTTTGTAAAATACTCTCGTCGTCTCGCGTCTGACTCAACGGGCGCCTTGTATGGTCGTGGTTAGACCACTCAAAAGATATTCAAATTCAAATTACAGCTTCTGTCAAAAATTGATATTGATCCTATTATTTTTTACTGATATTCTAAAATCCTGAAAACATTTTTCGGATGAAATTTTGCAAGGTTGACTCAGTTCAAAAAGTTCTTTGTTCATAAAAATTCCAATCAATCTCTCTCACAAAAAATGTTCCATACCGGAAATTGAGCAAGTTGACGTGTAGATAACTCACACTTTTATGAGCTGAATTGTCTACTTTCAAAAATTTGCAGAGAAAAATCTAGAATTGAGAAAAAAAACATGTTTTCCTCCTCAATACTGCACAAAAAACCAGAGAAAAAACCAATTTAAACATCAATATTTTATACATGTCATTTCATTTGAAAAGTGTGGAAGAAATAATAATATGAAAAAAGAACCGAGGAGTCTTCTCTCATTTTTCTCGTTTTTTTCTGCTTTTTTTGTTCTTCTTCTATCCATATCCCATCCATCCATCCATCCATCTAGTTACTCAACTAATAGAATAACTCTATTTTAAGCCCATTTTTGTTCAACCACACATTACCCATTTTTTTCGACTAGTTTCGTTTGAAATCTTACAGAAATACGCATTTTGTTTTTTCCGACACTCACACTATTTTTAGTTCTGAATTACATTGTACTTTTACTTTTTGTTGCGCAATTCCAAAGGAAAACAAAACGAAAAAAACGTCATTTTGAATTTCGAAAAATTAATGTGAGAACTCCGACTTTTTCGAGAGAAAAATCCCGTCTTTTCTCGTTCGGACAAGGAACCCGAAAAATCGACATTTTCTAATTCAAAATGCATGTATATTTTAAAGCCAAATGTAATGTTGGAGAGCACACACAGAATTTTCGCTCTCTATATCCTTTTCATTTTTTTTATGTGTTCATTATTTTGTTCTTTTCACCACTTTCAACTTTCATTCGAAATTGGAATTGAACACACCAGATCCATAATTTGTGTACCACTCACTTTAAAATTCGACATCTTCTTTCTTTTTTGTCGCTTCTTCACATAGGTATCGAATTTCTTCTTTTACAGAATTTTTCAGTGTCTTTGTGTTGTTTTTTTCCAACACCAACACATTTTTTTTGTCAATTCATTCAGTCAAGTGTAAAATTCAGCTGGAAAAATACATTGTTGGCCGGCGCAAAAAAATTTGATTACCCATAAAAAATTCGCAATTTTTTCGCGGCTTTCAGATTTGTTGCTGCGCGCCCCAATAAATTAGAATTTTTCTAGATTTTTTTTCGAACATCTTTGTTTGTCTGCAAGTTTTTCCCGTGGGACTAATTTGTGATTAGAATTTTGAGAATCGGGATACCAAAACAATTATTTTTATTTTCATTTTCAAATCATAAATATATATTTTACCCGCTTGAATATTATATTCTAATAACTTCTTGATTGATTTATTCAATTATTTTTAACTGATTAAATTTTCTTCAGTTCATTCTGATTTACCTTGTTGATTGATACAATCAAATTCAACTAACTTCCCCCGATCTTTTTATTAATCGGGGATGTCGTCGTCGACGCGTAACATCAATAGCTCCATCGGCGGCAGCGGCGCTCGACATCCCCGTCCGTTTCCGCCGCCTCCAACTCATCAATCAACAATTGATATCAATGGATTATTATTACCAGCTGATATGAGCGATGAACTTCAGGGTCTTAATATTTCGATCGATAATAAAACTATCGAGGTTTTAAAGAAAATGGGGTTTTGGGATACATTTTCAAATAAATCTCAAAAACAATTGTTCTATTAATTTCAGTCTTTGGAATCAACTCGTCGTATGTTGGCATTATGTGAAGAGAGTAAAGAAGCTGGTATTCGAACTCTTGTCAATTTGGATGATCAAGGAGAACAATTAGAAAGATGTGAAGGTGCTTTGGATACAATCAATCAAGATATGAAAGAAGCTGAAGATCATTTGAAAGGAATGGAAAAATGTTGTGGATTGTGTGTGCTTCCATGGAACAAGTAAGCTTAAGTTACATTTTTTGAAACACTTTTCAACTATTAAATTTCAGAGCTGATGACTTTGAGAAGAATTCCGAATATGCGAAAGCTTGGAAAAAAGATGATGACGGAGGTGTGATTTCCGATCAACCAAGAATCACAATCGGTGATCCAACAATGGGACCACAAGGAGGTTATATTACCAAGTATGTTAATCCAAATTCCTATCAGCTAGACAACTGTGGTGATTTGACAATCTGTCTGCTCACTCAATTTATTCTAGAAAACATAATCAATTTATGAATTCAGAACGCATAACAATTTCTAGAACATCTAATTTTTCACATTCTCATTCTCATTCAAAAAAATTTCAGAATCACAAATGACGCGCGTGAAGATGAAATGGACGAAAACATTCAACAAGTGTCAACAATGGTTGGTAATTTGAGAAACATGGCTATCGATATGAGCACCGAAGTTTCGAATCAAAATCGACAACTCGACCGAATTCACGACAAAGCACAATCGAATGAAGTTCGTGTTGAATCAGCAAATCAACGAGCAAAGAAACTTCTCTAAACAATTTATTCCCAATAACAAAAATCTCATAATTTGTTCCCCAGTAATAATTATTTTCATTTTCATTTCCACTAATTTATATTCATATTGTTTCAAAACAAATTCCAAATCCAATACAATAAAATACACTTTAGAAACCTACGGTAGTCCGAAATTTTTCCAGCGTGCTTTGATCAACCAAATTTACATAATTGTATCTTTTGAAAATGAATGATTTGACAAAAATATCTTTGTTGAAAGAATACAATTTGAAAAATAAAAAACAAAACCGAGAAAACTGACTCAGTGCAAAACAAATACAGGGTGACCAGAAATTATCCGTGCAAACTAAACCGGTCATAAAAACTTCAAAATTGGATATTTTTCAAAGAAATTTTTTGTTAACAATAATAAATGCATTATAATTCCAAAATTATCACGAATGTTGATTTTATGATTTTTTCAGGGCTTTCTGGGCCTTCAACCAGATTTCTGAAATAGTGAGAAAGGCCGCGTGGAGTTTTGACTTTGTTTAGTACGTGGAAAACTCCAATTGTATTTTTACAACTATGAAATGAGTAAGATATCTTCTAATGATGTTATTTTTCAAAAATTACCACTCCAAGTAACCTTGCGGACTGAGATTCGATGAGCTTCAGAGGCCCAAATAAATTGAAAAAAAAAGAAAAATTTTTTTTCGCGAAAGTAAGTTTTTGGTTTTGGTCCAAATGTTAGGTCTTCATCAGCTTTAATGGTTTTATGAATATTTTTAAGTTAGACTAGACTGAGAAAACATGAAAATTTTCAAATATGATCGTTTGTTGTGAATCTTTGTTGGTTTTGACACTTTTATCAGTAAAAAAACAAGGGGCCGAGGGAGTCATGACCGCCCAAACCATCCCCAAAGTCGGTAAATTTAATTTCATTTTGGCAAAGGCAGAAGAAGTCGTCTAAGATCCTTTTAGGAACAAGTGAAAATAGTTTTGAGAATTTACACAGTTGTTGAAGCGAAAAATGGGGCAACATTGTTAACACCACTAGCCGCGGCTCTTTGCCCAATTTCTGACACATCAACATTAGGCGCTCAAGGTCCAAGTAAGATTTCAATTTGATCACGATTTTTTGTGATAATTTTAAAATAGTTATCTATTGATTGGTGCTCAATCAAAAAATTTGTGGAAAATATCATGTTTTTAAATATTTTACGGCCGGTTGAGTTTGCACGGATAATTTCTGGTCACCCTGTAGAAACGTTTGAATTAGCTGAATAGAGAAGCTGAATCATTCAACTGAATTGAACAAAAATGATAGAAAATGTTCCAGGTTAGTTGCCCTAACTTCTGATTTTAAATACTAAAGTTGTTTTTTCTTGGTAAATAAGAATAGAAATTAGAGAAGACAATTTCTCATTGTCAGAAGAGTTAGAAAAATTATTTTGTTTAAAAATTATCACGTTTTTATTTATTTTAATTGTCGAGTTCACGTCTGAGACGTGGATTGGTCATTTCAAAAATTATTTTTCATTTTGATCGGGAAAACGTTGCACAAAAACAAAAGATTATATCTATTTCCTAGTTTTCAATAATTTTGCGATGAAAATTGAACTGCTACAAATACTCCGTGAGTTTTGATTTAACGAAATGAACGAATTTAGAAATGTGTTCCAAAAACTGTTTTTTTTTTTCAAAAATTGTAAGGCCTCGAATTGGGATTACATTTCTTTTTTCGAAAATTTCTAGTTTTTCCTATACTCGATTATAGCTCGAAAATTGAACTTATTATACTCCGGAAAATGTTTTATATTCGAGTATTCATGTTACATTTTTCTATATATGTAATATGAGTATGAATATGTTGCTGGATTTCAAAGTGATGACTTTACATAAGTATTTTTGCTCAATTTTCCTCTTTCAACTTTCTAAACTTCGAACACTTTAGAAAAAAAAATGCATTTTTTGGAGACATTTAAGTAGGTCATTAATCAGCAACGAGTTCATGAATTTCCAACAAACAAAAAAAATCGATCTCTTTCTCTCAAAATATCCAAATGTTTCAAATTTTTAAAACGGATTAATATTTGTACATCTCTCCTATATTTGTTCATGAACTTTTATTATAATGACTAACAAAATTCTCAGTTTTTCATTTTTATGAGAATAATAAGAGTTCTCGGTGCCTAGCAACATCATTGTTGGCTTTCAAGAAACAAAATCCTATATGAGAAAAAACACGTGTATTTTTTTTTACAAATCATTGAATTTCTCAATTTCTTGATAATTCGATTTGAAAATTCCCCAGATTGTTGTTTACAGAAACAAATATTTCTTGGTGTATGCGACCATTATGGAAAATTTGCATTTTATCAGCTTCAATTTGTAAGTCTTTTTTCGAAATTTATCATAACTTCGAATGGGAATTTCTAGATGTGTTTGTTTTTCTGAACTATGAGAAAAGACCTTCGATATCATTTGAAACTGAATTTGTTGAAGAAAACAAAACTGAAGAACTATTTTATGCCAACTTCACAGATAACAGCTTTGCCTATCAGTTTTTGCAGCACCCAGGACATTGCAATGAGTAAGAATGTGAAATTTGATGATTTCTCAAAATATTTATTAATTTCAGATCAGTTGAACTTCTGATAATTGTTTTGTCTGTGGAGAAAAATATAGAAATACGTGAAACAATTCGACAAACTTGGGGTGCCTCAAAATATGAAAATGTTCGACTCAATTTTTTGTTCTCATCAAATATATCAACAACTAATGAAACAGATGTTATTTTAACAAATCTAGCTGATACTTATGACAACTTGATTTTGAAGGTGGGTGAACTTTAGAAAATGTTGAAAAGTTCACAAGAAATTGAAATAAGTCCAAATTTTGTCAGAAAAATTGAAAATCAGGCTCGTTTCCTTGAAATTTCCCCATAGTCAAATCAATTTTCAGGTACATTCCTTGTTATCCTACAAATCAACATTCTGTCCAAATGCAAGTTATGTTCTAAAAATTGATGAAGATGTTATATTAGAGATTCCCCGTCTTTTAGCAAGAATTCAAAATAGTTCGAAGAAAATTTCAAGTGAAGACTCACTAAGTTGCTATGTTTGGAAAAATGCATTACCGAAAAGAGAGCGCAACAACAAGTGGTATATTCCAAGGTCATTTTGGCCGGCCAAGTACTTTCCAAATTATTGTGATGGACCGATGTATTTAGTTGGGAAAAACAGTGTCGATAGAATGTTGAATGAAACAACGAAACAAAAATTGTGGAAATTAGAAGATGTTTTTTGGACTGGAGTTGTTACAAAGGCTCAAAACATTAGATTATTTGAATGGAATTCGTTTTATTTAAGATCACCGGATCAAATGAAATCAAGTGGAGCAAAAAAATGTTGGAGAAAAGAAGAGCCTTTGACAATCACTTGTCATGGTTTCAAATCAACAAATGAAATTAAATCAGGTTATAGTGAACTTTTGAATGTTACGTGTAATAAATAAAGACTTGTAAAACTGTTTTGCTTGAAATGAATTTATTTTCAATTTATTAATGTTTGAGGAACATAACACTTCTTGCTGGGCATGCACAATATGCGGCATCTGGTCCAACGAGTCCTGGGTTTCCAGGAGTTCCAGGTGAACCTGGTCTTCCAGGAAATCCTGGTGATCCGGGTCTTCCTGCAGGTCCACATGTTCCATCAGTTCCAGATGCTCCCGGTCTTCCTGGTTGTCCATTTGGTCCTGGTCTTCCTTGTTGTCCTGGTCTTCCTGGTTGTCCAGGTGCTCCTTTTCCTCTTCTACCATCTTTTCCAGGTTGTCCTGGATGTCCTGGTTGTCCATTTCTTCCTGGAAGTCCAGCAACACCTGGCAATCCAATTGGTCCTGGTTTTCCTGGAGCTCCACGGAATCCTGGTTGTCCTGGTCGTCCTGGGAATCCAGGTCTTCCGACTGGCCCAACTGGTCCTGGATTTCCTGGAGCGCCTCTTGGACATTTAACACACCCTGTATCACGTTGAGGGCATGGGTTTGAATGAAGTGTTTGATAGTTGTCTCTTCCTCGTTGTCCTGGTTGCCCTGGATATCCACGTTGTCCTGGACGACCTGGTGGTCCTGGTGGACCTGGTGGACATCTTGGTTTTGTTGGTTCGCATTGACACCAAGCTGGAAGACTCGAGAATTGTCCACGTTTTTGACGGAAAACACTGTTGAATGGGTTTTGTTTTGGTTTGGATGGTGGTGCAACTGTTACTTGAATATCCATCATTTCAACCCAAGCGGCATCAGTTTCAACTCGAAATACTTGAACTCCATCGAGAACCTGAAGATAATAAAATAAAATAATTACAACTTTTCAAAACAAAAAATAACTTACTTCATTATGCATTTCATTAATAGTATTGAGAAGCGATGGAATCACAATAAGACATGTGATAACAGCTAAAGTCGAAGCTGCCGAAGCAATGCCAACTAATAACTTTTCCTCAAACATTTTGTTGATGATTTTGGTTCAAAACCGCGCACCTTTTTAAATGCTTTCAATTGACCATGACCTAGTGTCCCGCCCATTTTTTCTCAAATTTTCCTGAAAACTTTGTTTTTTTTGTAGGTTAACTGATAAGAACTTTCGCCGATACTTCCGAGAAAGAATGCTTGCAAACCGACAAATTGACCTTGAAAGCGGTTTTTTTTTTTTTTAGAGATTATAAGAGATTTGAGCGAAATGTTTGTAATCCTAATTCATCGGTAAAAATTCGAACTTTTTCAATGAATAATTCGCGAAAACTTGTTTGGTTGGTAACTTGAAGTCAAGAATTTCTATCTGAATATTTATGTGAGCTGAAATTTTTTAAAGCTTGTTCTTATGAGTATCAATATTGTTTTCCTATTTTCTGAAGTTACTTTCGGTATTCTACAGTTCTTCTTGTCTCCTTTTATAGCAATTTTGTTATTGTTTTCCAGTCAAGCTTTGTTTGTTTGTTCGATTGAAATATTCGAAAATGTGTAATAAAATGTAAAACATCAATCACATAATAAATCAAACCATAATCACATGTGGTTAACTAATTCGGGTCAATGAAAAAATATAGTTATCCAATTATTCTGAAGGACAATGTGATAAATTGACAAATTTCGTTTTGGATGAAAAAGAACATTTCTCCTGAGGATTACACAATCAAATTTTGCAACAAATATTTAATTATTACACAATTATTAAAAAAAAGCAACAAAACAAAACAAAAAAATCAAAAACAATAACAAAAATTGCGGTATAAAAGCAACCAGAAAAGAATGAAAAAGTATCGGAAGATGATTGAAGAGAAGATTCTAGTTGTGTTGGCTTCTTCAGCCTCAGTTTTGGCTATTCTAACATGTCTTGTTGTTATGCCTTCTCTTTACAATACTATTCAAGATACCTATGAAGATGTAAGTTAAACTTTGAAAAAAATTGACTTCGATGATAAGTTCTTTTTTAATTTAGGTGTTGGATGGTGTTAAAGTTTTCCGAACTGAAACTGATTCTGCTTGGACAGAAATGATGGATATTCAAATAACTGTTTCACCACCATCAAAACCAAAAATCAATCCATTCAACAGTGTTTTCCGTCAAAAAAGACAAGGATTTGGCGGTCTTCCAGCCTGGTGCCAATGTGAACCAACAAAACCACAATGCCCACCAGGGCCCCCGGGACCACCAGGTCGTCCAGGACAACCTGGAACACCAGGTCAACCCGGTCAACGTGGAAGAGATAATTATGATCGACCAACAGCTCCACCATGTCCACAAAGACAACAAGGATGCATCAAATGCCCACAAGGTCCAGCTGGAAGCCCAGGTAATTCTGGACCACCGGGACCACCAGGACCATCTGGACAACCAGGACAACCAGGAAGAAAAGGAAATGATGGAAGACCTGGACCAGTTGGGCCACCAGGAGATAGAGGACAACCAGGAAGAAATGGAGGACCAGGACAACCAGGAAGACCAGGTCAAGACGGTAAACGAGGAAATGGAACACCTGGACAACCAGGAAGACCTGGATTGCCAGGACCAGCTGGACCAAATGGACAACCTGGACAACCAGGAGGACCTGGAAATGATGGTCAACCTGGACCAGGAGGACAACCAGGACAACCAGGAAATCGTGGAAATGACGGACAACCTGGTTCACCTGGTAAACCAGCTCCACCAGGAACTGATGCCGCTTATTGTGCATGTCCAAGAAGATCTGTTAGCTTTGTCAAACACTAATTCCTTTTTTCTGTGATGAATATTTCGAATGAAGATTTTCTAATTCAAAACAATCAGTTCACAAACTTTAATTATGGAAAAAAAACTGGTTTTTCGGAGAATTTTCAGCAAGTTTTCTCTCAAATTATAAACTGAAATGCAATGACCTTTTCTACTTGAATTATGGGAAAAAACATTTTCAAGTGAAAACTGTCTGATTTTACTATGAGAAAAAAAACAAACTCTTTTCAAGACTAGAATTTTTGTATTTCTGATGGAAAATATTCAAAAAACTTACGGACTTTCGCAATTTCCTATCGATGTTGATCATCCGTTCCGAAATCCATATCCTAATCTCAACAATCAAAACGATAAGCGACGGAATTTTCTTCTGGCATCAGTTGTTCTGCAATTTTACAATAAACTTTGGGTTTAAAATGCATAAGCTAAATATACTCACCTGTTTTCATCAAATCAATTTTGGTTTCGAGGTTGTCCAATATGTTATTCCTCATAATACTCGTATCTTCGATGGCTCTGATAAAACGATAAGCGACTCTGAAAAAAACATAAAAATGCGGAATTTTCAAAATAACAAGAAAACTGACCTTTTTAGAGTGTAAAGAGCAAAATCGATGTCCCGCACCAATGCAGCATGCTGAAAAATGTTCTTCAATTGAAAAGTTTTGGCTAATATATCAAAAAATTCGTCAATAATCAGCTGAAAAAGAGAAGCGAATCGAAAAAAAACAGAAAAAAATGAATTTTGAAAATGAAAAAAAAACTGGTGCGAACAGTCCGATAGAGCGCACTTTCCTTTGTTTGTCTGCGCTCTCCAAAAGAAAACTCTCATTTGTGTCATTTGTGTTCAGAATCAGAATTATAGAACGTTAACGTTGTGTTTGATTTTTAGCTCATAAAACTTCATTTTTTCTGATTTTCATTCAATATCTTTCTAGAATTTCGCGCGAATTCAAATTGGTCCAGAAAACAACGAATCGAACTCAACTCAACACTGCTTGGCTCATCAATAGGATATTTTGGATGATTTGAAAAGAGGCTGGAAAAGATTCGAATTTTTGAATTTTGGTAAGTGAAAAAATGAATTGAAATTGTGAAATTTCAGTTTAAACTTTGAAACTGATAAAACTCGGATTTTTCTAGATTTTCTTTCTAAAAATCAAATCAAAAGCTGAAACCTGATTTTTAAATTCATAAATCCTAGACCTGCAAATGTATATAGTGGGGGAAAAAGTACATGTAGATCACGCGGGATTTCAACAATTTTTCGTTTTTCTAAATCGATTGGCAGCCGAAACGAACATTTCTAGAAAAAGAATTTTGTAATGATTTTTTTATTTGTCGAAAAAAAGTGTTCACGTTTTTATTTTAAAAGTATTCGAAAAAATCACGCCAGATCTCATTTTTTTTCAGGTTGGACGCTCATTTCTCGAAATATTTTATTTCGTATTCGGCCTGTCTACAATGAGAGCTCTCAATTAAACGTAAGAAGAAGTTTATTTTTCTTTCTATGACCCAGAGAAATTCCAGATTGAGAGAGAATTCGGAACTGAGTGAGCCGATGTTCGTTTCCCACTCCAGATTCAATGCGGATTGATGCGAAAAAAATGGATTTGAGGATTTTGTTTTTATTCAACTGCAACTCATGTCAAGTTAGTTTATTGGGTTTTGGGTGAGAGAAAACACAGTGATTTGTGTTAAATAATATAAGGTAAGTTTGGGGTATATTTGTTAAATGTATAATTTGGGACGGCATTCTTATACTCAGTTGCTCACAAGCTTGTGATAAAAGAGGAAAATCCCTTAAAATTCCTCGTTATTTTTTATTTTATTTGTTTTATTATTTATTTTTATAGTTTTTTTTATATTCCACGTTCCGATTTGTTTTCAACTAGCTCTTCAACTTCTATCGGACAAAGATTATTCTTTTGGTTATCATCATTTTTTGATAATCAAATTAAAAAGTTTGTAGTTTTTCTAGTCAACAAATATTGGTTTTATTCAGTCAAGGGTACAAATTTAATGTTATAAGCTGGTGGTCTTTTTCATCATTGCAAACGGTGAAATACTTTCCATTTTTGGAATTGTATTATCAGCACATTTGATGTCATAGCGAAGAAGAATATTACCAAGAATCTGAAAATATTTAGCTGTTTCAGTAAAACTTAAAAAATATTTGAGAATACCAAAAATAATTCTGCTCTTGCCAAAGATTCTCCAAGACAAACTCGTTTTCCAATTCCAAATGGTATCAACATTTTTTCGAGTTGTTCATCCTCCAAAAATCGTTCAGGCCGGAATTGTTTGTGATTTTTGAAAACGCCTTCATCGGTGTGTAACATTGATAATTGTGTTGTGATAACAGTTCCTTCTTGTAATGGTTGACCATCAATTAAAGTATCTTCGTTTGTTTTCCGTAATAGATTTATATTCAAAATAGATGCGATTCTTTGTATTTCATTTATAACTGCATTCAAGTATGGTGTGTTCTTTTTATCACTCAAAGAAAGATTTCTAGTTCCTCCTGTTATTTGAATAAGTTCTACTCTAGCTTTTTTCTGAACATCTGGATTATTCAAAAGACAAACACCGGCCCATGTCAAGGTTGTAGATGTTGTTTCTTGTCCAGCAATCCATAAATCCAGCATATCAATTGATAATGTTTCCAGAGTAAAACTGGAATTTTTGTTGTTATTTCCATCTGTTTTATCTTTTTCGATTTTATCAATGAAAACATCCAGGAAGTCTTCGTGTTGTTCATTTGCTGGCTGTGAAACTCTTTCTTTTATTTCGTCAAGACAAAATTCATGAATCCAATCAAACACACCAAACATTTGTCCTTGCCTGAAAAATTATAGCATTCAACACGTTTTTGTATTTTCTCACCTCCATTTCAAGCATTCCCATTTCTGAATCCATAATGGACAAAACAATTCAAACAAGCCAAATTTTTTCAAAGCGTCCGATATGTTATTTTTCAATTTTTCAAATCGTTCATCATCTCTTGAAAATCTTTTGGAAACCAATAATTGATTTATTATACTTCCAACTAATAAATCAAAAAACGAAGAAGCATCACTGGTTATTTCCTTTTTATTTTGAAATTTCTCAAAATCTTGGATCAACCAGTTCAATTCATTCAATATTTTATCTTCCATAACATTTCTTCCAACTCCAAAATCTCTCAAAGTTTGCAACGCAAAACGTCGATGTTGTTGCCAGAATTCACCATTCGAGGCAATAATTCCTCTTCCCTCTCGAATATAATGAAATATTCCCGGAGAAAATCTGTTACTGAATATTTGCGATTGTTTTATGTGTGTTTCATAGGCTATTTTGTAGTCAGCAATATAAACAGTTGGCATTGGTCCAATCCAAATTGTGAAAACTTTACCGTAGATTTTTCCAATTGCATTGAATCCTTCAACCAATCCACCACTTTTTGAAACATAATAAATAAGTTGGTGAAGATTTCCAATAATGGGAAGAGGGTAAGGTCCTAAAAATTATAGTTATGGTTAATAACCATGGTTATTTGAACACCTCTAGGCAATTTCTTTCGTTTGACTTCAACATAGAGAAACAAGGAAACAATTACGGTAGAAAATACGAGAATAAGAAGCATTTTTTTCAATTTTATGAAAATGAAAATGAAAAACAAGTAGTATCAAAATGCTTATCATGCGGTTGGGTCGAGTTCCATTTTAATTTGATTATTTTGTTTTGTTTTGATTTTTTGTCTTTTCTTGGGATTATTTGGGGAACAAAAAAACGATAGTTGATTCGATGATTGATCTTCAAATGAGATTAGATCGACCTTCAATATCACATGGGCCAAAACACAATTTTTGTTGTTTTTTTTTTTCAATGACATCATCAATTGGGATCAAAAGTTTGGTAATTTTCAATAATCTCTGTACGAAAAAAATAACGAGAATCAAAGAAAGTATTTATTAATTTCAGAATTTATATGTACATAATCAATGAGTCTATTTTCCCCATCCATATCCACCGTATCCACCGTATGGTCTGTATCCTCCATAGAATGGTCTTCTCCATGGTCGGCCATATCCATATCCTCCTCCGTATCCACCATATCCACCATATGGACCTAAAAAATAATATATTCATATTTTGTTCTCAAAATATAGATTTTCTGACTTACCGTATCCCCATTGAGCATCGACGACAGCGACGAAAGCGAGGACAACAAGGAGAAGAAGTAAAAGAGAAGAAATTGAAGCAATCATTTTTTTAGAAGTTGTTGATGATGAGAATAAACGAAAAAGTTGCGATATTTATACTGTTTGGCTGGGGGAGGAAGACATGAATGACCTTTATCAAATCTATTGGCCAAATTCTATCTTCTTCTTTTTTCATCTTCATGTTCTTGTTCCTACTGCTTCATCTTTTTCGTTTTTTTCTTGGTGTAGAGATCAATTAAACAAATGACGTTAATGATTTGACGAATAGAAATAAACATATACGAAGATCTTTGTGTATGGTTATAAGATCACAAGCTGTGACTTGATCGGAAAAGTATGATGTCACGACTAGAGACTTGGAAAAAAATTACAAGAAGCAGAATAGTTGAATTTCGAGAACTATACAAGTGTGTTTCTAAACGTAGTTCAGTTATCGAAGTTATGTTTTCCCGAACTCAGGGCAGAATATTGGTTCTCATGGTTCATCAAGCTCAAATTAGCCGTGTATTGAAATGGGCCTGAAAAAATACGTCAAACAAAATTTTTAGACATGTGAGCCTGGTCGACTTTGTCACTATCTTACTATCTTATTTCACCAGAATTATTGAAATTTTTAGATTTACTTCCCAATTGAAAAAACGCATCGAATTCCAAAATGTTTCTTCAACCCATTTTCTCAAAATTGTTGGTCATTTTACACTTTTTTCGCGTCACAAGTCACAAATGTCATCATAGACAGACCATGTATTTTACAAACTTTTTGAAAATATATTTTTCAAGTCAACTTTTCTTTACCTAATATGAAAAATAACAATCATTAAAAAACACTCAAATCTTGTTTTTTCATTGCAAAATGAGATTTTTGATCACTAATTCTTCTTTCCTCATTCACTAAATGGTTGTCGCGCGCACGTGTCAAAACAGTCAATTCGTCAAATCTTCAAATAGTATATAAGCCTTTACATTTTTCAACATTTCCATCATTCATTCGAATATGTCTACAACATCGTTCTCTCTTGTACTTCTTCTTGTTATTTTTGCCTGTTTTGTGGCTGTTGATGCTCAATGGGGATATGGATATGGAAGTGAGTTGATGTTCTGAATTTGAGCAATTTTCTTATTGATTGTTTTCAGGACCTTATGGTGGTTATGGTGGATACGGACGTGGATATGGATACGGTAGACCATGGGGAAGACCATTCTATGGAGGATATAGACCATACGGTGGATATGGATGGGGAAAATAAATCACACATATCTAACCATCAGTTTGTAAATATTTATTGAATAAATTTTTTTCTGTGATTTTTTTGAATGAGGAATTTGAGTTATTCCTAATTTGAGAATTTTTTTACACCAATATTGAAATAAAAATACACAACCAATTAAAGCTTACCTCTCTACACGTAATACCAATCCAATGGTTTTGATGAGTTATTTTCAATATTTCGTACACATGAATTGTCCTAGTTTTACTGTTCCTGCCAAATGTCAGTTCCATTTTTCTCAAAATCAGATAATTCACCGAAAAAATAGAAGTTGAGTTAAATCTTTTATTTCTCAAAAAATATCGTCATTTATTGTACAGTCTATCTTCAATCCGAGTTTATTTTCCCCATCCGTATCCACCGTATCCACCATATGGATATCCCATTCCCCACATACGACGTCCTGAAAATAACAGTATTGAATTGAATTTCTTTTTTAATTGAACTCACTCCATCCGAAACCTCCTCCATACATTCCGTATCCTCCCATTCCATATCCACCATATCCCCATTGGGCTTCGGTTTCAATGAAAAGGCAAGCCAAAGTGGCGACGAGTAATAAAAGGAAAGATGTTGAAATCATTGTTTTACTTGGGAAAATGAAAATTTAGTTCACTTATATAGTTTCTCCGAGAATTGATAAGTAGTTTTTTCTCGATTTCTGGAACTATATTCGCTGAAAACTTGATAACAGAGAATACGGAAAACAGTTTGGTCAATTAGTAAGTTTGGTATTTTGGACAGTTTTGTTTTTTTGAAGTCGAATATTATTCGAGGAACACACCATCTATGAAGATTCAATAAATAAAACTAAATCACACTTTCACGTCATGTTGATCTGTGATGCAGATTTTAATACCCTGGGTTCAACGCTCGAAATAAATAAGTATTGCTGAAAAATCACATATTTCGAGTGAGGTCACGTTTAATATGATTGACCTTTCTGTTTTCCATTTATTTTCTTTCTAACTGGTTTTCATATTCCTCTTATTTATGAAGTAGTAATGAATTAGAAAAATTAGATTATTTTGAGTAACCCACGAACTCGGAATTTTTATCACGAAAAACTATTCTACTACTCATTTTTTTTATTTTCCCCACAGATTATTAAAAAGGTAGAATATCGGTTATGACCCCACTAACTGAAAAAAATTGTGAAAATTTTGGTTGCGTCTTTCATGGCAGTTTGAAAATGTATATATTTTTTTAATTTTGCCGTGGTTTCTAAAACTGTCTTCCACTTATTGATTTTTCAAATATTCGATATTTCATTCTCAGATTGACCAATTCAAAAGCCGTTTTACTGTGTATCTTGAGATGAATAGTCTGCATGTCTAGCTGAAATATTAAAAAAAAAGATTATCAAATAATATTTATTCAGTTACGATGTTATTAAAAAACAATTTCAATTAAAGTCGGCTTGTAAAGTTGATTCGATTTTTACTTTCCCCATCCGTAATATCCACCATATCCACCATATGGATATCCCATTCCCCACATTCGGCGTCCTGAAAATAACAATAATATTATTTCTGCAACGAATTGGGAAAGAACTTACTCCATCCGAATCCTCCTCCATACATTCCGTATCCTCCCATTCCATATCCACCGTATCCCCATTGGGCTTCGGTTTCAAGGAAAAGACAAGCCAAAATGGCGACAAGTAATAGAAGAAAAGATGTAGAAATCATTTTTAATTGGGAAAATGAAAATTTAGTTCACTTATATAGTTTGTCCGAGAATTGATATATAGTTTTTTCTCGATTTCGTGGAACTTAGTTCGCTGAAAACTTGATAACAGAAAAAAGTTAGTTTGGTCAATTAGTGAGTTTGGTTTTTTTGTTCTTTTATAGTTTGTTTGATAGCGAAGTCACGTGATTCAGAAAATTAAGAATATTTTGAGAGCTCACAAGATGATTGAATTTTTGTTGCAGTCTTGAATGAGTTATATGAAAAGGAACAAAGATCGCATTGATTGAGACAGTGAATGTTTCGATGAACGATGACCGCCCATATTTTTTTTTTCAAGACAAACTCTAATTATATTTCACGAGATGTTGATCTGTGGTGGTACACTGTAATTTTTCACTTATGAAAATGAGTTTTACCCAAAAATAAATCACATAATTCTAATTAGGTCTCCTGCAAATTTACCTTTTTGTTTTTCATTTATTCATTTTCTATCAGGTTTTGTAGTTCGCTTATGTAAAACATTTGTGAATTAGGAAACACGGATTTTTTAAATTTCAGAATTTCAAATATACATATTCTGGAATTTTTGAAATTACCAAGAAAGTTTTCATATTATTTTTTGTTGATTGAAATTATCGAAGGGACCCTATTAAAAAAAACATCACGTTTCAAGATTCTATTGAGAAAAGAAGATAACACTCATTTACTTCTCAAAAAATTATCTAGAAAAATTGGTTCTGAATTTGTTTTTTCCGACAATGGAAATCATAATAACGAAAAATGTTTTTCTAGTTTTTATTCCGTTCTGGAGTTATTTTCTTCTTGCTCGTACTGTTAAGGAAGGTAGATGTGACTAATATTTATTAAATTTATGTACAATATAATATAACAAATCAATTTTAATTAAAGTCGGAAATTCATTCGATGCTTATTTTCCCCATCCGTATCCACCGTATCCACCATATCCTCCATAGGGATACCCCATTCCCCACATACGACGTCCTGAAAAAAACAGTTTTGAATTTAAATTCACTTTTTAATACACTTAGGACTTACTCCATCCGAAACCTCCTCCATACATTCCGTATCCTCCCATTCCATATCCACCGTATCCCCATTGGGCTTCGGTTTCAATTAGAAGACAAGCAAAAATGGCGACGAGTAATAAAAGAGAAGATGTAGAAATCATTGTTTCACTGGAAATACTGAATTTTGTTCTCCTTTTATAGTTTTTCTGGGAATTGATGAAGGGTGTTTTCTTGATTCGTTGAAACTTAGTTCGCTGAAAAGTTGATAACAAAAATAGGAGAAATGGTTCTAGTTAACTGAACTCGTGTTTTGGACACTGGGTGTCTTTTTTCAAAAGTTCATCCGGATCTTGACCACGAAATCAAAAATCAGGACAACTCATTGAAATTCAGGACAACTGTGTCAAAGTGTATTCCATTCTCTCCGACATTTTTATGTTTATTGTGTCCTGAAAGATTTGTTTATTAGTCGATCAAAAATATGTAGCTGTAACATTTTAAAAGTTTTCTAGCTTTAATATAAATTTGAAAACTTATATCTTATTCATCGAATTCAGAAATTCCGATAGTATTGATCTATGAAATTCGTAATTTTCATTGAAAGTCACGAGTGCAATATTTATTTTTCATGACCACCAAATTTAAAAAGTTTGGCAAAGTAAAACTTTATTCTGTAATCATTTGATTTCATCTGTCAGCAGGAAGGTCACGCGGACAAAATTCTGTTTTTCGAACTTTCGGTTTTTCTTTTAAGAGATGACGTTTCTGTTTTTCAGTTTAGCGAATCAGACTTGATTTCTATTTGAATTCTGTTTTTTTAAACAAAAAATCAGATCAATACCAACTTTTTATTTCAATATAAGATTAAAACATAGCAATTAAAGTTGTGTCGAAATTATCATCATTTGATGTTTCGTCAAGGTTTATTTTCCCCATCCGTATCCGCCATATCCACCATATGGATATCCCATTCCCCACATACGACGTCCTGAAAAAAAAAACAATACTATTTTTTCTGCAAATAATTGAGAAAGAAGAACTCACTCCATCCGAAACCGCCTCCATATCCTCCTCCATACATTCCGTATCCTCCCATTCCATATCCACCATATCCCCATTGGGCTTCGGTTTCAATCAAAAGACAAGCCAAAATAGCGACGAGTAATAGAAGACAAGATGTAGAAATCATTTTTACTGAAACTCTGATAGAAATTAGTTTTCGGAAACTTTTATAGTTTTTCTGGATTGATAACAATCAAATGACATTCTGGAAACGAAGGTCAAAGAACCGGTTTCGAAAAAAATAGAAAAAAAAACAGTTCCAGATTCGCTATGTGAAAGATAGCAAAAAAATTACAATTTGAAAATAAAATTCATTGAAAATAAGAATCAACATGTTGATTTGTTTCATCATACATTTCAATATATTTTCTAGTTGGCATTGGAGGTGAAATTGGCGCCGAGTTTGAAGGTTTCTTCTGTAATAATCATAATGATAAAATGATTTCCAACCTCTTCGATCTCATTACACTCCTTTGTTTCAAGAGCGCTTAGATCGAAAGGTAGTTTGGATTTTCGAATAAAATCACAAATTACCTCCGGCATTGAAGACTTCTTTTTCAGTGTCGGAACTTTTTTCGTCGTCGTTGTTGTTGTCACTTTTTTTTTCTTCCTTGTCGTTTTTTTCTTCTTCTGAGCTGCTACTGCTACTGCTGCTTTCGTCGTTTTTACGTTCTGTTGAATCATCGATTGATCACCTTGAACACATTATGTGTCCAGAATTCCCTAATTTCTCCAAATCTCACCTTTTTTATCAACCGATCGAACTGCTCTTCCACTTACAACCGATGGATCATGGATTTCTTCGGAAGACGAATTTGTTGGATGCTGAGGTTTTTCTGAAAAATCGAAATTGATTGTCTAAATTGAAACCTACGGTATAGATGAATAATCTGATGAATGATCATATCAACACCTTTTTCTGATTGTTTTGATGTTGTTGAATTGTCAGAATCGAATTTTGAATGCGCTTCGAATTTCAGACCTTTGTCCAATTTCACAACAGTTATGTTTGATTCTGAAATTTTTGTGTTTGTTTTCAACAAGTTTCTGAGAGACGGGGGTCTAAAACAATGATTGCGAAAGTAAGTAAATCAGCTTCTATCCAAAACTGTGACCCGATAACTTACCTAACTCTAACTCCAAAGTATCGTCTGAAACTGGAGCAAGTTCAACAAAAATCACAAAAATAGTGCAAATAACCAATAGGCTACGCAACATAATTTTTTAAATGACTGAAACGGTTTTTTTCAGAGATAACACACAAACTTCCGTTGTGTTTTTTTTTGTAAATCCGATTTTAATTGTTATACCAATAACCAAATGATCAAACAAAAAGGGCATAGATCAGGAATGTATTTATTTGTTCACATGAAATTTAATCTACCAGTGGACAATACCAAATTAAAACTAGCGGAATGTAATTAACAGTATGAAGGGTATCAGAATTGTTTTGTTTACAACAATTACAAGTGAATTTTATCCCAGTTGGTGAAAAGAAGAATGATTGATCCGATGATTCCGATGACAAAAACGAACATGAAACAGAATGCGCATTGATTTTGATAGCGAGTGCACAAAGATTTGCGAAGAGTTGGTGGTGGTGGTGTCAATGGATTCGAAACTCTGCAATTATTGATTTATGATGATTCAAAAACAGCTAGTTCGAATATTTTGATATTTTGTTATCTCACCCATGTCTTGCCAAATATCTCGTGCCATATTCGGCCGAAAAGAATGAACCAATCATGATTGGTTGACGATCAGCGTATTGTTGAACTCTTTGGGGATTCATCAAGAATGAAGAAAGAAAGAAAGAAAGAATAAAATAGTAAATGAAAGAAAGTAAGTGTTCATAAGACCTCCATAGGCGGAGCTCAAACTAATTGCATATATATGAAATGTGTGGCAGTGCAAACACATATGAATAAATGAGTAGGTTTCGAGAGTATATGTATCTCAGTAGGCCAAGAAATCATTACTACTTCGATGTTGTTTTTTATTCCAGTTTTCAACGTCGAAAAAGGAAAAGAACGAGAGGTGCCTGCCTGCACAGATTCAAATTAAAACAAACTCAAGACCCCCACTAATTTGTTTCTTGCGCCTAATTAGAGTGTCTATAAGAGACACGATCAAAGTTCTGCGCAGAAAAAGTTTCCCCTTTCGAAACTCCAATTAAAAACCTTTTCTTCAAATGATATCACTATTGAGCAAAAAGCGTAAACAGGAAGAGAAAAACTCACATTGATCCAGAAGCGGTTATATCAAAATCCAAACTATCATCATCGTGTTCACCAATTATATTCAAAACCATACTTTTGTTGTCGACCAATAACAAAAAAAAATATTGGCGAAAACGGGGGGCGACAAATAAACGAACCACAATCTCAGATTTTTTTGCTCATTTGCCCGCGTCTGCAAAAAAATGCCACAAAAAAGTTCAATTTGTGTCAGTTGTGAGCAAAAGAGGAAGAACCTTATTGAATTGAAATATTCGCGACCCTTATGCTCAAATAAAAAAAAAGTGTTTTGTTCCTGTCAGAAAAAAAGTGAAGCCAGGAATTTACATATTTTTTTTTGCTCTTCAATGTTTTTTCTTCTTCTTCTTCTCAAAATCTCAGTTATGTTAATACCACCTTTTTTTTGATTGAGAACAAAAACAACAACAACAATAATAATAATAATACTAAATATGAGGAAGAAAAAGAAAAAGCAAGTATTCTTGGTTGTAAAGTGCTAAAATGCAATTCATCAAGACGCGCGAGTCAAAAACATTCTGTATATTCTTCTCATGGGAATTCATGCCACGGGATTTCGCTTTTTTCGACAGAATTCTCAACCAAAAAGTTGAACATTTGTGATTGGCGTACTTGTTATTTCTATACTCACATCAGAAAAAATAAATAAAAACAATCTAAAACAACTTTCAAGTATATTGAAAGTTTTAAAACTTGCAAAAAGCACTCGGCATGTCATGTCAACTCAATTAATTCTTGCACAAAGATGAAAAAGACGCAGACATTTTCACGCAGTTTCTAAATTTTTGCATAAAAGCACGAAAGATAAAATGTTTTATTTGAATAAAAAGTAGGAATTATTCTTTTTGAAATGTTTTTTAATACTGGAAAACATGACAACGAGGAATTTACAGAGAATTTCAGAAATTGATTTCATGAGTTCAACCTTGAAATTGGGGAAGACCTGATTCTTAATGAGCAAAAGTGATTTGAAGTTGATTGATCTTACATCAGCTTGTTGTTCACTTCTTGTTTACTTTGACAAAATCAATTCGGATAACACTTTTGAAATGTTTTATGACGCAACATCGGATTTGGTTCACTTCTTCTATCTGAAACTTTAACCTGACACTGTTTCACCGAGCAATGTTTTTTATTGTTCATTTTATTTTAACAATTTTCGGTCACAAGAAAACACCAAGTTTAATTTGCAGTTTATAGAACACCCCAAGAAATAATTATTTCCAAAATTATAGGGTTTATAACCCGTAGGTATGACGTGAACGACTTTTTTAATACTGCAATTTTTCAGGGGCTTTGATTTCTCCTGTATTTGGCGAAAAATACAGAAATCTGAAAAGTATGAAGTATGAACATCCAGATTAACTTATTTCGTCTGAAACATCGATATCTCATTTGTATTCATTCCAGGCCGATCGAAATTATCAATTTGATAACATCATCCAACTAACCATAACCATATTCCCCTAGTCCAGAAAAATTCCTACTCGTAGGCGTAGTAAATACACATAGCACTTGAAACTCATGAAAAAAGAGTGGAAGATCTTAAGAGATGCGCAGACAGTTTAAACATCGCGCAGCTCTTTCGAAGAAAATGATGGGCGGGCGACACAGGATTTGAGAGAGCAAACTTTGTAACACTTTTGTCGACGATATTTCGCTCCGCATTTTTCTTCTTTTTTTTGGGATAATCATTTTAAGTGAATTTTTCAGTGAAAACCTTCAACATCAACATGTCTGACGAGGAAGAAGTATAGTAAGTTATTTTTTTTCGAAAAAAAAATTTCCCAAAATTCTGAAATTTGAAAGATCTGGAATGAGAGATGTTTTCGGTTTTTTTTCGAAAATAAGTTTCTTGAAATTCAAAAATTATGAATATTCCAGTTTCAATTTAATAATTTTTCAGTTCTGACGAGGAATACGAGGAGGAAGAAGAAGTTGAAGAAGAAATCGAAGAAGCTCAAGCTGAAGAAGAAGAAGAGGCAGCTGAAGATGATGAAGAAAGGTTCGAACCAACATCAAAACGTGCTTCTATCGATACAAATGCCACAACTACAACCACTACTGCGCATGCCCAAAATGCTTTCGAGTATCTTTTCTTTCTCATCTTTCGAATACTAACCTTTCTTTCCGCGCTCACGGGCAAATACAGTCAGTCATCAAGTGTAGACAAAATGTTTGCACACTTTCAAGTAGTTGGATTTGCGCTACCAGATATTGACAGGATTTTTTTGCCTTTGTCTTTTTGAAATATGTTTTTTTTTCTTGTAAGAAAAAAAATAACATAGGACATCATACATCAAAAAAAAATTAAAATCACATTTTATTTTGAAAACAATACTGTTCTCTTTTCAAAAAAACCCCGGAGCGCTTTTATTCACTAACTTTTTTTTCATTTCTTCCACTTCTTTTCCTTCCTCATCAAACTTCGAACTTTCTTTATAATCTCCCAATTTCAGAACTGAAAACTTGAATGAAGCCGAAAAAGCAATGTTGGCTGCCAAAAAACGGCATGAAGAAGATGATCAAGCAAAACTTGAAGATTATGAACAACGTCGTCGTGCTGAACGTGAAAAAGAAGAGGAAGAGTTGAGAAAACTCAAAGAGAAACAAGTGAGAAATCAGAAAATGTTGAACTATGTTTGAATGAGTTTGATTTTTAGGAGCAACGCAAATTGGCTCGCGAACAAGAAGAACGTGAAGCCGCTGAAAGAAAACGAGCTGATGAGGAACGTCGTAAGAAAGAAGAAGAAGAACGTCGTGCTCGAGCTGAAGAAGATAAGAGAAAGAAAGAGGAAGAAAAACTGAAAAAGGCACAAATGATGGGTGGAGGATTTACACCAGGACAACAAGGTGGAAGGTAAGATAAACAACAATACTAAAATAAATATGACTCACCTCATTCGCTTTTGACACATTTCAAAAAATAAATAAATACCGCTTTTAAAAACATTTTTTCATTTGATAGTTTTGCGGTGGGAGAATGAGAAGGTTTGTATCATTTTTCCTATACGTAGTTTCATATTGTTTTCAGAAACTTTGTTATCAATAAGAAGGCTGATACTGGAGTTGGAGATCGTTTCGGAAACATTGTCCAAGCTAAACAAGAAATGGGAATGACAAAAGAACAACAAGAAGAAGCTAAAGAAGCATTCTTGGTTCAAATTCGTAAGACTTTGCCAGCTGGATCTGAAATTTTGCCAAATGATTTGAAGAGCAAAATTAAGGAACTCCATCAAAGAATTTGCAAGTTGGAAGCTCAGAAATACGATCAAGAGAAAAGACATGAACGTCAAGTTTATGATGTAAGTTGTTTTTCTTCAAATAATTTTTCAAACAATCTGAGTTTCAAAAAAAAAGAACAATATTTCAGCTCAAAGAATTGAACGAACGTTCTCGTCAAGTTGCCCGTGCTAACAATGCCAAAAATGGTCAATCTTCAAACGACGACACCGGTGGCCGATTCCCAGCCAAAATTCAAGTTTTCTCCAAATACGACAGACAAATCGACAGAAGAAACTTCAAAGAACGTCGCGCAGTCTACGAAAATGTGAGTTGAAAAATACCGTCATTTATTTTTATTTTTGTTGTTTTTTTCAGAAGATTGCATTCCCTTGCTTCCCTGGAATTGCTCCACCACCTGCATTGTATGAAAAAGTTATCAAAAAGTTGGACTACGAAATTCAACAAGAATTGGATGCGGCTGAAGAAGAAGAGGAAGAAGAAGATTATTAGATCTTTGTAAAGATAATTATTTTCAATGTTTACAGAGACTTTTCCATGTTTAAATACCTGATTGCTAATTTTTGACCAATGAATCGTTTGCGAAAAATACAACACCTAGGAAAAACAATATTTTATGAAATGTTGCACATTTCTACGTCACAAACAAATACAACTGATAGAACAAAATAAGTCCAAGAATCAAAATTGATAACATCTGCATCAGAATTATGGACATTTGTGGTTTTTTGATTTGGAAAACATTGAAATTTTAGAATTAGAAATAAAGAGATGAGAAATTAGGCCGACATTAGAAGTTTTCGCGATTCGTGTGAAGCGGTCTTGAGTTTTGATTTTTTCTGAATTCCACCATTGAGAAGAGTTTTCATAAATAAGTTCCTCTTCTTTTTCAATTGGAATTTGAATTTTGGTTTTCGAACTCTCAAAGTTCATCCAATCAACACTCATTCCGTGGAATTCTTTTCTTTTTACTGTTATTTCATCTGAAACTGTCTCCTTTTTCTGGAAGAAAAATTGAACGAGTTCATCCGGATCTTTCCTCTTTTCCGTCTTATCTAATTATAGAATACATATTTTTACAATTTACAAGCATTCAAACAACCACGTACTTTCTTTTGATTTTATCAGCAAAAAATGCTTGATTCAATTTACTCACCTTATCATTCTCTCCGTCCCTACATGTTTTATTAGCTTTTCCAACTCCCGCAGTTCTTTCTAATTGATTTTTTATTTGGATTCCACGTGAATCTTGTCTTGATTTCCACACTTTCACAAGTCTCACAGATTCTATCAACTTCAATGTAGTTTTTTTCACCGTTTTCATTTTTGATGATTAATACAAAAAAAACTGATATACAACTTATCATCTTATTTTTTTTGTTTATTCATTGGCGTCAATATTTCTGAAATTTGAAAACCGAAAATCAGTGATGTGGTTTGCTCACTCACATTCCAATCCTATTAAAAATATTTAATTCCTCTACTCATTGAAAACTATTTTCTCTTATCAGTTAAATGTTTCAATTTCAGATAAAATGTCCGACGACGAGGACATTCAAAAACCAAAAACTTTGGTGTAAGTATAATTGTAATTCAATAAAAATCAGGTATTTTCAAATTTCAGAAAGCCAACCTATGGGGCAAAGAAGAAAAACAAAACGAAAGATTTAGTTTTCTACACAAATTTTGAAGAGGTTCTTCAAAAAATCAACCCATTTGGAGCTTATCAGATTTTCTGTTTCATTGTCATTTTATATGCGTCAATCGAATGGGCCGGAAATTCCACGTTTATGTTTGTTTTGGGATCATTTGAACCTGATTGGAATTGTACATTATCGAATAATCAAACTGAACGATTAAATGCTCCAACAAATAATGCATCGTGTGCATACATCAAAAAGAATTGTGTAACTCTTGAACCAATTGTCAGTTTTTTCTCGGAATAATCGGAATTTGTATTTGTAATTTCTGTTTTTTTTTCAGCGTGACAAATTAGAGTTTTTCTCGTTGGTCGCACAATTTCAATTGATTTGTGACAATGCTAATGTTCCAGAATATATTGAAGTTATTATGGCAGGATGTTCTGTAAGTCATCGGGAAAATTAAATTTGATATGTATGTTTAAACAAAAATATTTTGCAGTTAGTTGGATCTATTTTTGGTGGTCATATGGGTGATCATTACGGTAGACAAACTATATTCTTTACCGGTCAACTATTAATTATTATAACATCAATGATGTCAACAGCTGCTCAGAATTGGCAAGCTTTTGCTGCAATTCAAGGAGTTAACTGTTTCTTATATGGTGTTATCGAAGTTAGTCTTCAAGTTTTTTTTCTTCTGAATAAGAAATAAAGAAGGATTTTAGGTAACATCACTGACAATGATGATGGAATATACATCAAATAAATTCCGAGTTATTATGGCGAATGCTTTCCAACTTCCAATTGCTTATATGACAATTGCATTGATCGCGTATCTCACGAAGGGTTGGCAAAATTATTTTGTGTTCCTCAATCTTGTTTCATCTCCTCTTGCAATTGGTTTTATGTTGTTCTTGGAATCTCCAAGATGGTTGATTGCAAGAAATCGATTGAATGAGGCATGTGATGTTTTGAATGATATTGCACATCAAAGATGGAATAATACAAAAGTAAGATTCACAAACAATGATATCTCAGCTATTCATAAACAAGAGAAACAAGGATTCTATTGGTTCATTCATTTATTCAGCACAAAAAGATTAGCGAAACAAAGTTTTCTGCAAATTTTATCAGTTTTGACATATGCGATGGTTTCAAATACTTATCTTTATACTGCTTCGGGACTTCATGATTCAGCAATTATGTTCACATTCCTTGATGGTGTTTTCCGTTTGGTTGTTCCAATTATAATTGTTGTTTTCGATATTTTTGTTCCACAATTTGGTCGCAAAATTCAATTCCTCGGATCACTTGTTATTGAAGGAATTATTTTTGGAGTTATTATTGGACTTGTTGCAAGTGGAACATGCACATATGATTCAAAACGTGAGTAATTTAGCAATATTAGAATGTTTGGCATTTTAATTATTTTCAGCAATCACAATTATGATCGTTGTTGCTACAATGATAAATGATTGTGTATTTTGGATTAATATTGTTCAAATCACAACTCAGAGATATCCAACAGTAATCAGATGTATTGCATTTGGAACACTTCATTCAATCAGGTTAGTTTTTTTTAAATTTTGCAAAAAATTCATCTTAAATATTTAGACATATTGGAGCCATTATTGGTTATCTAATTCTTCAACCACTTTTAACATCTGGATGGCCAACTGGAGCATTTGTTGTCCCTGAAGCAATGATTGTTCTCACAATTATTGCTGGATATTGCTTCCAGCCAGAAACTAAAGGAAAAGCTTTGATGGATCAAATGATTGAAGCGAACTACGGTAGATTGGAAAATGAATTACCAAGAGCTCTTATCAGGTAGGAATTAATTTCAAAAATGATATCAATACTTACAAAATATTTCCAGACTTGCTGCTGGCCACAAAGTTGCTCAAATGGAAGTTCGAAAACAACATCGACAAGACTTGGAACAAGCAAAAGCAGCTGAAAGAGCTGGAGAAACTATCGATAGTCCATGGGTATTCAAAGGTCCAGAAAAACAGGAATAGATTATAATTATTATAGTGAAATTATATATTTTATATAATTACAGAATGAATTATGTACATACATACATATAGCTAATCCAATCCAATTGTTCTTGTAAGAAGATTTATCCGATTGACAACATTTTCGAAGACACTTGGTTTGCCTTCCGGAAATTTAGAATCACATCCGGTTTTTCCATATGGTGGTACTTTAACACCGAAATAATGTCGATGGTCCCAAGTATAAGTATCAGATTGATCGATGTAGAATTTTATACGATCAGAGCAAGAGAAATCTTCATTTTTTGGAGTTCCTAGGCATTCTACGTAATGAGCACCGGGACTCATTTCATCTGGATACCTGAAAATCTTTGTTTTCATCACAGAAATGAATAAATAAATAACAAGAAGGGCTTACCATATTTCAGTTCCGTGATGATAATAATCATTATGTGAAGCATGACAAGGTTTAGCTCCACCTTCATATTCCGAAATAAATGTTTGATTCTTATGACAAGCTGGTAGATGTGGAACAATATCTCTTCGAAAAACAACACGATAACTTGTTGGAACTAATTGATCAAAGTTTCTTGCATATTCAATATGACCAACTCTCGGTTGTCCGAAGGTATAAACTTGGATCTGATTTCCATTTCGATATTGTTGTTTTGCAGTTCTTGCTGCTGCCAAAGAAGCTAATGCTCCCCCGAGAGAATGTCCTGTGAAAGTGACATGATAGTTCTGGAAAAAAGAATATGATGTCAGAAATACCTTTTTATGTCTTACCGCCCATTTTTGATTTTTCAAAATCTGCTCAATTTCTGGCCACAAAACCATATGAGCATTTAAGAAATATCGATTCACATTTCCCATATCAAAAAAGTCAACACCATCATTTATTGATTGCCAACCTTCTAATAATAATTGTGTTTTTGTTTTCGTGCCACGGAAAACAACAATAATTCGTAGTGTATTTTCGGAAACAACTAAAAAGAAAATGTTTTAATAGTGTTAAAAAATAAGACAAATAAAAAACTGACCAACAAATGCTTCACAAGTACTATCCAAATGATCACATTCTTTTCGAACAATTGTTTCAATATGGAAATTTTCACCATTTCCATAGCTTCTGAAAATAAAAAAGGTATGCAAATAAAATGAAAGTTTTTCTCACTTATTAATGCATGGCGCGTGTTTTGTTCCATAAGCTGCGGCTGCCAAATTCACTAATTTTCGAGCTTCTTCATCATTATAAGAAGTCTGTTTTCCAAGTGGAATACAATTCACAGAATAAAAGTTCGGTAAAATAAAAAATGAAAACAATATCAGTATTTGCATTTCGAATTGAACAAAAAAACGGAAAGGAACAGAACAAGGAACGACTCGAATCTGTATTTTTAAATAAGATTAAAATTTAGAAAAACAACAGAAAAAATGGAGAGATAGGAAGAGAAGTTACAATAACTTTATCAATCGACGCGGATTATTTTATCAATTCGAAAAGGGTACAAACTATAAAAATCGATATGAATCACTATTTCGAATAACTCGTTTTATTTCATTTATACTATTCATTTTTCCGTGTTTCGTCAAAAAAACACACAACTGGTCACGGACTGTTACACTCGAAAAAAGATGGACAATGTTTATTTTTCACACATTAGTTTGGATAATAATGTCAATCGTTGATGAGGTTTTTGAATGATTTATTGGATTTCAATTCGAAAGGTCAATGATCATATTATTCAAATAAAAAATTCAAATAACAGACTGTAAATCCAGTCACATTGAAAAAAGATACTAATCAAATCCGATTTTCTTAATAGCCTCGAAGAAAAATGATGCCGATCTTCTATTTTTCAAAATGAATCCAATGTTTTATGTGAGATTTTTTCTTATTATTTCTATTTTAATTATGATTGTTTGGTTGTTGAGAAATGTAGTTATTAAACCAAAATATGTATTTCCTCGGCCGAGATTTTCTGAACCCTATCATCACACAACTACTAAATCGCCTGAAGTCAACGAAACATATCCGGTTGAACGAGGAGGAGCTCGAAATTTTTTCGCTGATTTGCCACTTCCAAAAGTGAGTAGTTTTTTTTAGAAATAAAAACAATTTCTAGAATTTTCATTATAGAAATGGTCAACTGATTTGCAACTACTAGAAAAATCATTGGATGATGAAGAATCGTATTCAACTCCAAGAAAATTGAACTCCAATTATGAACTTTTAAGACAGCAATCACATCGTAACCGAACTCAATTGAAATTATGAAATGTTCTTCAGATTTCGAAAAATAATAAACAAAAAAAAGAAATAGTTTTAAAAATGTATTTATTTCTACAATTGTCACTTTCAAAGTTAAAAAATTTGAAAAAAAAAATTAAAATTCTATAAGCTTTCAATTTCATTATACATTTGTTCTATCTCATTTTTCCAAAAATTTTCCAACATTTTTCGTCGATTTTTCAAAGTCGATGTTATCAAACCATCTTCTTCGCTAAATTCATTCATCGTCAAATATACATTTTGCAATAATTCAATTGTTTGAAGTCCAGATGCTTTTCCAAATTCATTCAATTCTTTCATCACAGCATTTCGAACTTTTCGATCTCCCAAACTTTTTTCAATTGGAATATTTTCGTAATTTTTCTCCGGCATATTACTAAGCAATTGTTTAAACCACATTGATTCCAAAACTACAATTCCAACCAAAAATGATCGTAAAGTACTTCCAGTCACATATATTTGAGTAATCAATGGTGAATTACAATAAATCGATTCAACTTGAATTGGTGAAACGAATTCACCTTGGCATAATTTGAACATCTCATTTTTCCGATCAATAATTTGAAGTGATCCATTTTCCAACCATCTTCCAATATCTCCAGTATGTAACCAACCATCTTCATCAATTGTTTTTGCTGTTAATTCTGGATCTTGATAATAACCAGACATCAATGCAGCTCCTCTAAAACAAACTTCTCCCTCATCATTCTTCGCAAAATAATTTTTCTCTGGAACATCGACGACTTTCATTTGAGCCCAAGGTGATGGTCCACCAACATTTCCATAAGTTGTATCATAAGGAAGTGTAAGTGTTCCAGCTGCACCGCATTCTGTTTGTCCATATCCTTCAATTAATGGACAACCATAAGCAATTCTTGTGAATATTTTGACTTCTTTTGTGACAGGAGCACCTCCAGTTGATAAAAGTCGAATATTTCCACCAAGAAGTTCTTTGCACTGCAAAATGTTTTCAATGTTTTATGAACATTTCAATTTTTCACCTGTCGACTTGTTTTTCACGCAAAGAAAAATTAACTTATGGTCTCTTGAGATCAAAAAATTACATCAAACAAACAAAAAACATTTACCTTTTTAAAAACAATTTTATCCCAAATTGTGTCGTTTTCCAAAACTTCCTCTTCCAGCTTTTTTGTCTTCATCTAAAATAAAAATTGATGTGTTTTTCTTTGTGTTGCAAAGACAAGACAAAAAATTAAGGAAGAAAAACCTTTTTGGCGAACTCGAATAATTTTCTTGTTAGCACGTTTTTGCTGCCAATCGAGTTGTGCACATTTTCGTAGATCTTATTCAAAAGACGAGGAACCAAAGAAATGATTGTTGGACGGAGAATCTGAAAATCAACTATTGTTTTTTTGTTTTGTCTTTTCTTCCTGGTTGTTTTCCATGATTCACTTTTGGGAGTTTTTGAATTGGATTCTTGGAATCGTAAAAGATTATGATTAATTGGACGAAGATATCCAGAAATTCCAGTCAAAAAATCTAACCTGAATTTGCTGAATCAATGTTTTAACATCTCCATTATAAATTCCAATTTTTCCACCAAAATACAAAACCAAAGTTTGCATCAAATGCTCATAAATATGTGCTAGAGAAAGAAAACTGAAATACGTATCATTTTGATCAAATTTCCAATTATGAGCAATTGTCCAACTTGTGCAAATCCCACTCATCGAAGTTAACAATGATCCATGTGACATTTCAACACCTTTCGGTTTTCCAGTTGTTCCACTTGTATGAACAATTACATAGATTGATTCGGATGTTGGACGAGTTCCTTCAATGAAATTTTGATTTCCGAGATTTTTAACATCTTCATATGATAAAATTCGAACATCTGGATGAGTTGGCAATGTTTCAACTATTTCAAGAAGAACAATAGTTTTCAATGTTGCCAATCGTGTTTCGTTTTTAATATCTAAAAACTGTTGTGTTCGTTTTTTAGTGTCAACAAATATCAATTCCAATCCGCAATTATCAATTATATCGCACAATGTTTCGAATTTTGACATATGATAAAGTGGAACTACGGTATAATTATAATATGCCATTGCATGCATTGAATACATATATCTGACTGAATGAATACCAGCAATTCCGATTAATTTTGTCGAATTTGGAAACGATGGATGGGATAATAAAATATTCTCAATTCCTGAGCCGATTGCTTTCGATTCTTCAATCGCATCTCCATAAGTTGTCCAAATATATTTTCCATTGACTAAAAATTGAAGAATTTACAAAAAAAGGACGCAAATAGTTTTAAAAGTTTTGGAAAAACACTTACCATTCTCACCGAAAAGCAGAGCTTTCGGGTTTAATTGATAACTTCTTCGCAAAACATCTGGGATTGTTTTTGTGAATCCATCAGGTGTTCCAGTTATTGGTTCTGAAAATTAACATCATTTTCTAAAATGGTCAGATTCCAAAACAAAATAAGATTTCATTCAACTTACGAGTAACTTGAACACTTTCTCTTATTCTTTCTGGTCCACCAATCAATCGAGAATGTTGATAACTCGAAGTATTCGACATGGTTTTTTATCCTCAATGATCTGAAAAATGATCGGTTTCGAAAAAATGTCGATGAAATGATGGCAAACATGTTTTTAAATGGAAAATGAAAAATATGAATAACAACAAAAACAACAACCATATATATCTGTTTGCATGTGCGAAAAGAGATTCGCGCGACAACCAAAAAATAATTGAAAAACTGGATCAGATGAGGAAAATGACCTCAATACACTTAGATTTTTTGAAGGCGATTAAATATACATACACCTTTGCATTTCGAGATTTTCGCCACTTTCTTGCGACTAGTATAATTAGATATCCAATTAATATGAGAAGCTTATTTTAATTGAAGGTCCGGCAAACTTTTTTTTATTGCTTTTAATAACAAAGACTTTTTTTTTTTTGAAAAAATTTTATGAAACTGAAAAATACTGTTCATTAAAAAAACGAGGCCAAATTGCGAATACTTACCAAAAACAAAAATCGTTGTCAAAAAATAATATTTTCAATGAAAAATAAGAATAAAATGGATGAATGTATGAGAGAATTTGGTGGAAAACTACCCGTTAAATATTGAAAATAATTACTGTTTCAGGTTGAGAAAAAAGAAAAAAATATACAGAAGAGGCGGAACAGTTAAAGATTGATGAGAAATGTTCGGAGAGATGTTATCTGTATCTAGGCGAGACAAACACTTATCAGGTACTGTTTCAGGACAAAAAATACAAAATGATCAGATGATGTCTATTCTTTTCTTGATTTTGTTCCGTGTTCCGTGTTTTGTTTTCTACGAGTTGAACCCTTCTAATAAATATTTGAGACAAAATTGGAAAAATTTCCTAAACAGTGATTCGGCTTTCTCATTGAATCGATCTTGTAGAACATATTTGACCATTTGCACAAATGGTTCTTCCATATTTTGAAAAGATGTCGCTGTCATTCCGGATACCTGGAAAAAGCCACAAAATAACGATGATCAAAAATCGTTTTGTATTTATTTATTTATTTTGTTTATGTATTATTTTTGGTTGGTTATTCGATTTACTGACGATTGTGTATGTGTGTGAGACCAACAATTTTTGAGATCAGTTTCTATTTTTTTCAAATAGAATTCAATAAGAAAACCAACAAAACGCGAAATTGAAAAAACACATTTTGTAGCGTGTCCTTTTAGAATAACAAGAAAAAAACTACAAAATGCTGGATACTGTACTCACCTTTGTCCTATGCATTTTTCCCACTGAATGTAACCTATCACAAGCTGTTTGCACGTCACCTGGTTTCTCTTCAACAGCAGTAATAACATCATCAAACACCTAAACAAAATAAATTAGATTTATTCATAAGTTAGATATGTGTGGTTTTTTGACTTACTTTGAGATACGTGGCTGATATTGCTTCAAAACCGGGATCACTACAATTCATATCAACTGTATCGGCTTTCACATTTTTCAATTTTGCATACAACTCTTTGTTTTCCGGAAAATCATTGAGATATCTGAAAATAAAGTTGTTTGAACCTATGTTGATGGTGATTGGTCTGATAAAAATGTCACGTTTCATTTTTCAAGATTTTTTTTGAAACTGAACTTTTGATAAAAATGAGACAGTTCCAATGACTTCTAAGAACTGAATTCAAGATAAGTTCACACTCACTTTCCTAACATGATTTTCCCGCAATCTTTCTCATTTCTGCGGATAGTTTTCCAATAATTTTTCAAAGTGAAAAGCTCTCGAAAGTTAGGATAAGGTAATCTCGAGTCCACAGTTGGCGTTTCAGCAGCTGGTTGTGGTTCCGGATCCGGCGGTTTTTTAGCAGCCGCTGAACCTTTTGACGCGCCACTTCCCATATAGACAACAGATAGTAAATGAAGTGAATGAATGAATGAATCGAGCTCACGAGCTCCGAGAAAATATACACGCACAAAGTGTATCCGCCGGCCGGGTGGCCACGCCTTCTTCTTCTTCTTTGCTTTTCTTTTTCTTTTTTTGAGGTAAGAAAAGAGAGAGAGAAAGAAAATTGAGAGTGTTGAAGACAAAGTGGCTGAGGTAGAGGAGGAAAGGTAGAAAAAATGATTACGTATTTCTCACCGATCACCATAGAGACCTCAAAATGTCTTGAATTGTGAATATGTTTTTTTTTCGAGGGGAATTCATTGGATTAGGTTAACAATTTCAAAGAACCACAAATTACTGTGAGAGCTAACAAATTTAAAATGTTATCATGGATGGAACTGGAAAGTTCAGCAATTTCCTGAATTTCCGAAAAAGTTTACAAAACTTAGTCTGATTACCAAAATAAACTTCCAAAAATCGCCCACGAAAAATATATTTTTGCACGCAAATCAGCACCTCACAATCAGTCAGAATTTGCCAGATTCTACATAATTTCTTCAAATTGAATTCCACCACATTCATTTATTTCTTTATTCAAATTGAGTTTTCTATTTTTAGTAAACATATGTTTTTCATTTCAATGTGGCGAAAATGAGGAAGTATCTAGGGTAATTTGCATTTCCTTTTACGTCAAAATTGGGTGTCTGAGGTGATAATCAAAAAATTAATCAAATCAAATTGTTTGACAATGATTTATGAATTAATTTTGGAGAAAATCTATGACGTTGGGTTGATTTGATTTAATTTGATTTGAAATTTTTCCATCTTTGAACTAACAACATGAATTATCAGGATTTTCTCACGCAAATCGCAACATTTCCTAATACGTGGGAGTTGAGAGTTTATTTTTCCTTTGGTCAGACAGACAAAACGTCAATTTGGTTCAAAGTGCTTTTGCCCGTACAAAACGGTATTGTCTGTCCTTGGACGTCAAAATAATCGAGAGACCCAAGAATTTTCAGAAATTCTTAAAAACAATAACAGATTCATTCTAATCTTTTTCTTCTTCTTTCGTTTCAATGAGCATAATCCGGTGTATTATTGAATTGTGTGTGAGAAGAAATACAAATTTTCTTCTCACACAAATGTTTACTACGTAATCATTCGCATAGTATTTTGAGGGGTTTTGAAGGAAAAATTGAAAGGAAAACTCACTTGCTGAACATATATTGTCCAGAATCTGCTCGTTTTCGATCAATTGCTTTCCAATAGTTTTTGAGTGTGAAGAAGTCTCTGGAAAATATTGATTTATTGATTATTGATTGTGAAAATTGGAACATTTCAAATTCTGGGTTCTTTCTATGTAAGAGTTGTGTTATTTTCATGTTTCATTTGAACATTCGGTTCCAAGGATTCTCAAACCTTTTCAAAATATTCATCAAAAAACATGTGATAATCTTGTTTCAACTTTAGTTTTTCAATTTTTGGTCCGAATAATCCGCTTAACTTCTCTGGTACAATATCATGATCATGTGATTTCCAGACAGATTCACATTATTGTTTACTCCAAAAACATGAGATCATCATCATTATCAACCCAAAAAAACTGTAACTTTGAAAAAAATCCAGACTGATAAGAGTTGTTTTTCTCACTTTCCAGGGCGTTTTTTGACAAGGTGGTTTTTTCTTATGATAATGATGATCACAACTGAAGAATCAAAAATCTGTCTGGATTTCAGGTTAGACACTTCAGTCAGAAATCTAAAAAGAGATTTTGCAATTCTTGAACATTCAAAGCTCAAAAATAAAGACAAAGAAATTTTTGAAATTTTTGAGCGTGACTCTTTGATTTCCAAAATTAATTCTTGAAAAAAATTATCATTTTCAAAAAAGAAAGTAATTCTAAAACGTAGGAAAGCTCAATTTTGGTTCATGTGGAATTCAATGTTTTTTATTTGTTTCAAATCAATTTTTTTTCGAAATCACGAAATTTCTCTGATTTCTGATTCAATTGTTCAGACTTGTTCTCTTTTTGAACATTGGCCGAATAAATCTTCAATAAGAGGATAATCTCTATGTATTGTTTCAAAAAATAATTCAAATCCTATTGAAAACAAATATCAAAAAATAACTAACCTATATGTATCCATTCCCATCCTTTTGTCAAGTTGTTTAACAGGTTCAGGTTCAGGAAGTGGCATTCCTTTGTCTTTATTTTTCTTTAATTTTTTGAATACCGCCATTTTGTTCTTCTGAAAAATGTAAAGATATAACTAATAAGTTATAATTAGAAGAAAAGAAAAGGAAAATGCAAAAAAAAATGTCGAAAAAATTCTGAGAATTTTACAGTAGTTCAGTTTCGTCAAAAAACACGCTTCGTAATGAATAATAATAAGAGAAAAAAGGCAAACGGCTGCGAAAAGAATAATGCCAGTTATATACAGCACACGCAAAAAAAACGAGAGAGAGAGAAAAATGTTTAGAAATCGGAAACCCGGAAATTATGAAACCTCCTTCTGCGAAATATCTATGTATGTTGTATGTTACCTGCCAAAATTGACGGCAGTCTATCTATGAATATTTTTTGTTGCCGCGGGACACAACATTATTTTTGGGGCGAAATATGAGTCACTCTTCCTTTCTCTTCTTTTTTTCGGAATTAGTTTTGATGGACGAAAATTCGGAGAAGAGTTATGTGGGAGAGAAAATACGAAAAAAAAAACATCAAAGTTTGATCGAGAATTTGGAAATGCTTTTGAAATAAAATACAAGCAAAAGTAAACTATCCGAAAAATTCGAAGAATTTCAACATTTCTATTATATTTATTATAAAAATAAATACGAAAAAAAGGAAAGTAAACAAAATGAAATGTTCTAATCGTGAGAAAAATCGATAATTCAGATAGTTTTTTTTGTATATGAAAAAAAGAATTGCAAGTTTCTTCTGACTAAAAAAAGATCTCAAAAAAAAAGAGAAAACTGAACCTCAAACGAAGCTGATTAAGAGGAAAACTTTTTCAGTTTGGGTGTTCAGCAAAGTCACGAAAAATGAGACGAAAAAAATGTTTAATTAGAAAGTTCTGAAAAAACTGTGTGTGGCATGCGAGTGTGTCGTGTCAAATCTCAAAGTGTCAAATTAATTCGTTTCTCATTTTACTGAAAAAGTTCGTGTGAGAGATTTAGAGAAAACTTTTTTGATCTTCTAGAAAATTTTGGAAAAACTTGAAGCCTTTGAGGTAATATATCACTACAGTCCAGATTGTTATGCTTCAAAATCAAATTCTGAAATTCTTAGGTTATTACAAGAATTTTTCCAGGGGTTCAGAAAGTTCAGGTATTCCTGACGTCGAAAAAATCCGAAGACCACAAAAAAATGTGAATACAAAACATTTAATTTCAAGCACAATAAATTTTGTGCAGATCCAAAGATCGAGACAGCAAAAAAAAACACAATAAATTAACCTCTTGAGAACACGAAGAATGTGAGAAGCGAAAAAAGCAATTAGTGAAATTGTACAAAGGATCAAAATAAAATATTTTTCGAAAAAAGAAGACGAAAAGGTTGGATTTCTCTTGGGTAAGCAGGTAGGTAAAAATTGGAGGGGAGAAAAAAGAAAGGATGGAGAAGAGACTAGGCATGTGTGTTGTGTCTCGTTTAGGATCAATGAAGGCTCCTCGCTCATCGCTCGCGCACACACACAAAAAAAAAGAAGAAGCTGAAGAAGAAGAAGACGAGACTAGTAAGGCAAAAAAGAGGAAGATGTGTATGCTTTTGTGGGGGCGGATAGATTGGCTTATTTGGCAACGAAGAAGAAGAAGAAGAAGAAACTAAAAAAGACTGAAGACATGCAGATTTATCCGTTTTGTGACAAAACTTGGAACTTGGAACTTTTTTTGGTTGGGTCACTTGGGGAAGTATTATATATTTTAGTTTGTCATCTTACTAATTTTCACTACTGAATTTTTATTCCATAAGTATTTTCATTTTTAATTCAATTTACTTGGAAAGATTTTAATTGCTGTTTATAACTTTGTTCAGGAAAAAATAAGTATTAATTATAATTGGTTTTCAGTGCATATTTCCTGGCGAAAAAATATAAAAAATCGAGAAGGAGGAAAATAATTGAAAAAATGGACGAAAATTGAATTTTCTTTTTTTTGTTCAGCTCATTTTTCAACTAGTTAACTACTATAGTTTGTCTCCAAGCGCAACGAAATTTCGGGTTTTTTCTTTTTTTTTTCTAATAAAACACAAAACATTGAAACTGAATAAAAAGAGAAAGGAGAGCAAAGAAAAAATAATAAATAATAAATTTTAGCCAATTTTTCTTGTGTCACTCAAGCAGCAAACGAGCACACGGGCACAAAAAAAGAAAAAAAAGAGAACGGACCACGAAAAAAAAACGTCTAACACCCTGGAGGCTCATGATTTTTGCTTTTCTACTTCTTGTTTATATTTTGCGCGATTTTCCGGAATTATTATTTTTTAGAGGTCTTTTTGGGAAGAAGACAGAAATTTGATGCGAATCAATCAAAAAAAAAGAAAAAATTATGCGTTCGGGGGGAATCGAACCCCCGTCGAATGCTTGGAAGGCATCCATGCTGACCATTACACCACGAACGCGGTTGAGAAGGGTTGATAAAATGATAATGTTTAGTTCGCATTTTTCTTATCATTTATATCAATATTATAATGAAGGGAAAGTTGAATGAAAGAAAAACTACAAAAATGTAAAAGTGTGGGAAAAAATCTAAAAATAAAATCTATATATTTTTGGAAATTGTTTACAATTTCGGTTAAAATTAGCATAATTTTATTTGGTTTTTTTTTCGCTCTAGAAATATATATTTTATCGATGTGGAATATTTGATATTTATTCGATATGAACAAGGCTTGATTTGAGAAGGGGAGGGCTTATCAACATTTTTCCATCTGTGGAGAAAAACAACAATAACAACAAAAGCTGACATGACTGCTGTCAACATTTTTCTTTTTTTCTTCTTCTTCTTCCTTTTCCTCACAGAACAGAACAAAAAAAAAGAATGAATAAAAAAATAAGTTTTTCGCGTTTTGAATTAGCTATTCAGACAATTCGTCGATGCGCAAACCACACAAAAAAAATGGAAATTGACTGGAAAATTTTTATTAATAAATGCCGGCCCGCCCGCCCGACAAAATGGAATGTATTGAGAAAATCATAAAATTTTACCGTAACCAAAATTTACATTTTATGTATTTATTATTGTCAATCCGAAATTCTGTGTCTAGAAAATCAAACATACAAAAAATCAACGGAAATTCAAAAAGGTCAGAAAACTTTCTTCTAATTTGTTGAAAGTTATTTGAACTAAATGTTTTTTCAAAAAATCTGGTTCTAATATTACAACAACACCAAAGCTCATGTGAAAATTAAATTTTATTTTCAATAATTCTAAAAATATCTTATTTTTCAACACATTGATGTCATTTTTATTTCCTTCGAGTTATTGTACTGGAAATTAAAATCTATCTATTTATATTTACTTACTTACTTTCATTTCTCTCTATTTTTATTGATAATAAATAATAAATAACACTCTTTCTCTTAAAAGCGTGAAGTTTTTGAAGATGGTTTTGAAGAGGGCACGAAAGAAAAAATCAAATAAATCTTTGCTTTTTTGCAATATAAAAAAAAGAAACAATGAAAAAACCGGGGGATGGCATGTGCAAAATGTAATTATACTGGGATACGGTAGTCAAATAAACTTTATTCGTTTTTGTCTTATACTTTTAATTTAATTTAATTGTAAATCTTGATTTTTCGATCCAAACAAACGCCCATGCAAATGTATAATAATGTAAACAATTCTAATGCTATTGAAAAATATAATGATAAACTAAATTGTACTAATTTTGAATTCTGGAAAAATAAAATATTGAAAAAAAAAGAATCATAATAAAATATGACGCTGAAAACAATCACATCTTTTTGAAGAATCTGGTTGATTTTGTTGTTGCTGATTTTTATGAAGTTTTTTACGATATGTTGAAGATTTTGTGCTAATTGTTGAATTCGAATAAATACGTTGCATATCACGAATTTTATCATTATTTGGAAGACTTTGACGAACTCGACTATCTGAATTTTTTTAAATTTCCGAATGAGCTGAAATATATTGCTCACCAAATTTGCTCAGTTTCACATTGGCCCCATATTTCGAATCCATATTAGTTTCGGCCAATCTTTCTCTTTCTTCCAAATATATTATTTTTAGTTGTTCTGATAACGCGTCATATAAAAACTTTTCCCAGGCGTAGAAAGTTTGGAATTTGAAATTTTTCACGTCCAAATTGTGCATTTTACAAAAGTTGGAGACAAGCGATCGAACAAGTATTCGTTCCTGAACCTAAATATTTGAGTTAAAAGCAATTCGAATGAAGTTGGTAGGGAATTTTTTAAATTAGGGCTGGCCACATAAATCTTGTTAGGGAATAGACAAGTTAATTTTAAATGAGAGAGCACTCTTGAAATATTATAACTGCAAAAAATTCTCTGGAACTCTAGAAAAAGGTCCGAATTTTTTGAAAACCCTGAAGTTCCCCAAAAATTTACTCACTTTTCCATACTGTATTTGCATTCGTTTCAAATGAGTCAATTCTTGGAAAATGGCTCTTTCATGAATATATTTACTTGTTGCCAAAGCCGGTGATTTTGATGATAAATTCGGGTCGTCTTCAGTTTCTTCATAAATATCAACATCTCCTCCATCATTTCCAATTTCAGGTTCTCGTCGAACTCTCATTACTACTTTTCCAGATGATGTTTGGTTCTTAAAAATATTTTTTTTTTAATCAAGTCAAGTTCACACAATTTCAGGCCTCACCTTCTTTTTTATTTTCCGTCAAATGATCAGTCGAATCTGGCACAATTCGAACTTCTTTTTTCTTTTTCTTTGATTTACTAATACTTGTTTTAGCAACCGGAATATCCAATTTTTCCCTCATTTTTTCATCCAAATATTCTGGATCACTTTCATCAATTGAAGTAGCAGCTGATAATAATGGACTATCATCTGAAAGTGGTGGCAAATTCTCAAATTCTTCTTCAATGTCCAAATTTGGATCTTTTTCTCCATCTGATTCTTCGTCACTTTCTTGTGGAGATGGAGCACTTTGAATTGTTTCAATTTGAACTTTTTGCATTGTTTCTTCTGGTTCAAGATTTGTAACAGATGTTGATTTTGATACTCCAGCTGATCGACTTGTTCGATTCTGCAAAATTTGCAGTTTTTTTCTTGTTTTTGTCATTCAATCTTTTTTGCTAGTAAAAGTTCCGCCCAAACTTCCTTTACTAATTTCTTGTTTTCGTATTTTTTCTCTCAATTATCCATTTTTCGACAATGATTTTTCTCAATCTGTGAGTTTTCAGTTTTAAAATATCACAGTAATATCGTATAATTCAGATTCTTAATTTTGTGCATTTTCATTTTCGCTTGCGCTGAATTGGATGATAGTTTCAGTCGCTTTTATGGTCGACTTGGTTTCAGTCGAAGAAATATGAGATATTATGGATATTATGGACGCAAGAAAAGACAAGGTAAGTAATTTAAAAATCTACAGTAGTCCCTATATTTTTCAGATGATACAATTGACTTACTGATGTATTGACACCAACATCTTCTTTTTTCTTCTCAACTTTTTCAATAATTCCATTTGATGTCGAAGGTCGTCTTGGTTTATTTTTAGCTTCCTTGATTCTCTGATCTCTCTCTAATTTTGCTGAAAATAAAGTGTTAATTTATAAAATTTCATTTTTTTTTTGAATTATCTACCTTTCGCTACCATTTCTTCAAAAGACACTTTCCATTTTTGAATATATTCCGGTGAGAATTCAGCGCTAGATTTCGCCGAAAACATTTTTGTGAGATAATCAACAACAAGTTCATGATTTTGTTCCTTGGCCAAATCAAGAGGGGTATACACGTTTTTCTGAAATTAAAATTATAGAAAAAAAACAACTTTGAAAATATAGGTACTTACCTCGATACTAATCAAAGGATCAACAAAACATTTCTTGCTGCATAGTAAAATGACAAGTTCAAGATTTCCAGCGGCGGCAGCTAAATGTAAACCAGTTCGACCATTATGATTTGGTGCATCCAAAACACTTGAATCCATCGCAAGCAACCATTCAACAACATCTTTACTTCCTGATTGAACAGCTTCATGAAAAGGCATATCACCTCGATAATTTTGAATATCAAATGAAGCATTATATTGTCTCAATAATTTCAACATTCTCATTTGTCCTTTTGCAGCTGCACTGTGTGCCGCAGTTCGTAATCTTTGATCTTGATGATTTGGATCAGCGCCATATTGTAATAATTTCAATGCAGATTCATAATGTCCATAGGTAACTGCATAAACAAGAGCTGTATGTCCAGCAGAATCTTGATCATCTACCATTGTTCTTGGAATTCGATTCATTACAACATCAATTATCTCATGATATCCATGTGAAGCAGCACAATGTAAAACACCAAGACTATCTCGATCTTTTATAAGAAGATCACCTCCTGAACTTGCTAGAACTTCAATAGCATCCACATTTCCATTACTTGCACACCATAAAATTGGAGTTCGATTATCAACATCTTTTGAATTTGGCATTGCACCATGTCTTAATAAAATAAGAAGAATTGCTTGTGAAACTTCTGGAGAAATATCATCCATTACTGTAGCATAATGAACTGCACATCCTTCTTGCTAAAAAGTATTATTTATTTCGGAAATTAGATTAAACATATGGATACAACATGTCAAAAAACAATCGATGAGACTCTCTCATCATGAGAGTGAACGAGACGAAAAGATATTGAAATCGCGCGTGATCTACAGCGAGTTGAATTTGCGAGTCTAGGATTTTTGAGGCTTGGTTTTTTTTCATTTTGCCAAGCGAATAACAATTTTTTCGAAACAAAATATGCTCGCCAAACGAAATTTAAAAAATTATGGATTTTCAGTCTCACAATTTTTCTCTAAGTATTCTTCACTCTCACCGATTGCCAACTTTCATTGGACTGACATGTTGTGGTATACTAACCGTATAATCCTTCAAATTAATATCAACTTTTTTATCAATCGCCCATTTTAAAGATTCAATTTGTCCACAAACAGTTGCCCAATGTATCAAATTATGTCCGTCATTATCAAGTTGATGAACATTTGCACCATTTTCTGCCAAAAATTTGGAAATATTCAAATTTCCTGACATAATCGAGTTTATCAATGGAGTCACTCTATAAATTTTTAAATTTAAAATTATTTCAAATGTAATTTGTTCATACCCTTTTTTATTTGGATCATCTAGAACTGTTGTATCAAGTTCGTACAATTTTTTGAAAATTTCCAAACTACTTTTTTCGGCTGCATAATTCAAATATGTATTTCCTTCATCATCTCGTATTGAAACTTCTCCCTGATAATTGTTGAAAAATAAATTTATAATTTTTTTTTGATAACTGATATGGACTTACCGGATGTTCTTCTAAAATTTTCAAAACTTCCGCTTCATTTTGTTGATCGATGGCATCAATTAAACTCATTTATATAACAATCCCAAGTGACCAAAAAAAAGTAAAATTATTTTTTGTTCAGCAATGGTCAAACAAAAGAAATGGGAAAATTACACACACAGGTTGCTAGGGAAACTTTGGAGCACGAAAAAAATGGAGCTCGAAAAAAATTGGAGCTCTGAAAAAAAATAAAAAGGAAATCGCGTGATAAGATGAAGTTATGCATAAATTTATGGATATCTGTTTATAAATAAATGTGTGAAATTTTAATATGATGGATGGATTATCCGGAGCTAAACGATTAGGGATTTCATTCCTGGGATTGACTCACAAAAAACAAACAATTTCTGTAAATATTATGTTTTCAAATACCCTCTTGAAAATCTTCTCCATGTCAATTGTGAAATTTGAAGCTATCTAACAATCAATTGAAAAGTACAACACAACAATACTCAAATATTTGACCACCTACTTTTCTCCTGTAAGTAAAAATTTCAACATTTTTTTTTGAAAAAAAAACTCCCTCTCTATTTGTTGCATCTCTTTTTCTCTCCTCATCATTTGAAACATATGTATTTCGAGAGGCAGTTGAGTGTAAACTAACGGTTTATTTTTCAAAAATCATGAAATTTCATAATTTACCTTGTTTTGAGTTTCCCTCTAAAATGGCGACGCACAAATGCACACATTGTGCAAACACCAGCGCCGCGCCAATTTCGAATGTTTGTCGCGTCCCATTTTTTCTTTTTCTTTTTTGCGCCACACAAGCCTCATTTCCCAACCTTTTACCCGGGAGAAACATATTTTCTTGAAATGAAAAACGTGTCTTGTTTCACGCGGGGTTTTCTTTTTTCCGCGACTAGGATTTATTGTTAAAAAATGGTTGGGAAATATTGCTTGTGAAAATTCCCGCTTTTCGAACTCAAGATTGAAAAATTTCAGTTACATCAAGCAAGAAGAAGACAATCACCAGAAACAGTTGGCAAACATTAAAAGTGAGTTTTTTTTTCAAAATTTTTAGAGAAAATAATGCGATTTTTCAAATTGCACACATGCACTCTTATTTATTTCTTTTGTTGGGAGATTTATAGCTCCGAGTTCAAAATTGTGTGTTTTTTCGAGGTTATAGTTTGAAGGCGACCTCGAATTATTTCTTTTGTTGTCAGCCAGTCTTTATTAAGTGGTTTTTCCCTTCTGAATAAATAGGAGAAGTATAATTCGAGTATATTCTCTATTTTTTATAGAAGTGTAAATAATAAACAACGAAAAAAATATATATTACAAAATTATCTGTCAATTTTTTTGCCGAAAAACGATTGATAACAATGTGTTTCATTTTCATTCTAAAATTTTCATAAATAAATAAACATTTTCGTTTTTTTTCTCCAGGGAAACAAATCCAATACATTTTTTTTCGAAAACCACGAAAAAACTTTTCTTGGGTTTTCCCTGCATTGATTTCTGGTGATTCACTCAAGAATTTTTCGCATTCTTTTTTTTAGTTTGATTTGATTTGTCAGATCTTATTTCTCCAATTATATTTTTATTGATTTTCGAACACTCGAAAAATTTGAAAAGAATGACAGTGAGCAAAAAGAAAAGAGTTCCTGAATATTTCAAAAATGTCTGTTCCTAGCATCAAACTTTTCTCTATTTTCATCACTTGTCAGCCATCACAGCATGAAAATGTGTACTTTTTTCGATATTTTTTCAAGTGTCTCATCTCTTTTCCGGTTCACTAAGTTTGCCGCATGTTTCGAAATAAACATGAAGAGATGAAAGATTCGAAAAACAGCTGGTTCAAAAAAAATAGAAGCTAAATAGCTAATGCACTTTCCTCAAAATAAATGTGGGGGAAAAAGTTTTGAAATCAAAAGTTATGTGATCCCAAAAAAATGATGAATAATTACTTGTCGCTAGGTTACTTTGTTTCTTCAAGAAGCTTTCCATAACATTATGCTTCATCGTATACGATTCTGAGTCACGTCTTTGTAGCATGCATTCTTATTTTTTTGGAGCGCCCGAATATATTCATCATTTTTGTTGTTTTTTTCTCCTTTCGTCTTCTGTAGGCGCTAAAGCGAAAAGCGGCAAAGAAAGAGAAGACATAACACAACAAAAAACAGCACAACATCATTTCGATATATATTCTCTTTCTTTTTTTTTTTGCTTTTTTTGTGCTTCACCCATCAAAGCGACGAGCAAAAAACGAAGGAAAAATGCACATACATGCATACACAACAACTCTCGATCTCTAACAAGCCGATCCTGTTTTTTTTTCAGTTTTTCGCGCTGAAATTCTTGTATCATTTCGAAAATTATTGATATTTCTCCTCTCTTTTTTGCACTCATAGACAAAGTTGATTAGTTTCATTGATCTAATTTAGAACGGAAAAAAGTGTTCTCTCTTTCGGAAATATATTCAATTAACTCAATAAGTTCACAAATACCTAATAAATTTCTTTTTTGTTGAAAACAATTTCCTCTTTCTAATCATTTCAGTTCGAATCAGACATTCCAAAAACAACAACTTGTAATTGGGTTTTTCTCTTCTCGTTTCAAAATACGTCCTGTGTTTTTTTCAGTTCAGTTTCCTCTTTTTCTCCTCGACCAAAAAATGAATAACTCTCTCCTCGGTCTATTTTTTGAACAATGTTGAATTTATAATTCGGTGTTCTTTCTCACGCACTTTATGCGATTAAACGAAGACGAAGGTCGGTATTAACTTTGAAGTTTCTACTATTTGATGCGTCAGTTATTTTAGTTGAATTGATAAGATTTGAAATGGTATTATCTTTGTGTTATCATATTTCGCGCAATAATTCATCAATCATATTGTTTGACCATTCATCTTAATTCGAATTAACTTGAAATAAGTTATATTTTATTAGCTTTAGAGGAATCGTTGTCTAGGGTCTGAAATCATCAAAAAAAATTGAAATTGAAAGGGTTCCCTTTTAATTCCAATAAACATCAAAAATTACATGTCATTTTTTTACATCGACAACCCTCAAACATCATAAATGACTCATATATCATATTATTTTTTTTGTTGCCAATCTAATTTTTTGTGCTTCTCACATACACATTCTTTCCTTTCTTCCTTCTATTTGCCCTTCGTTCATTCATTCGTTTTTTGTCTGTTTCTATGTGTGAATTGTAACACCTGCAAATTGTATTTCGAATTTCAAATATTGTCAAAACATCTGTCTTCATCATCTTTTTCGTTTCACAAAATTATAAAACATCTCGAGGCACGCCCCATTTTTTCATTACACGGTGTTTTTTGCTGTGCCGCTGCGCTCGCTCGCTTGCTAACAATTTTTGTCATCGTCTAGAAATATTTTTTGGCTATAGAAAAATTGATTGATTCATCATCATCATCAAAAAAAGTTCAAAATAATTAGTTTTTTCCGAAAGTTTATAATATTTTCATTTGAATACAAAGTAGATATTTTTTGAAATCCTCGAATTTTTCACACAAAATAGATTCAGTTTATACCAATTATCTTCTCGCTCCGGTCGATTTTTTGGTGTTTCGCATCATCACAAAATAATTTCTTTCCTTTTTTTGCCCCACGAAATCACATTCCCTTCTTTTTTTCTTTCCTCACTGATTGTTTCAATAAAATTGAGAAAAAAAGTGTCAGATTTCATGCTGTGTGTGTGTTTTTTCTCTGTTTTGGGGCGAAATTTAAACGAGTCTAATTTCCGTTTCCTCGTATTTTTTGTGTGAGCCGTGGAAAAGAATAACTCATCAGATATTTATGAGCTAATAATGTTCAAAACCTTACTTTCAAGTATCAATTTTCCTTTATTTATTTATTTTCTTACTCATTGAGTTATGAGTGTTTTTTTTGCGAAATAAAAAAAAAACAAAGAAAAAAATAGAGGGCGGTGAGCGAAACATGATCTCTTCTTGTTGTTTTCCGATGCTTTTTTGGCATAAGAGAGGGTAGATTATTTTAAAGATTAGATTTCATCAAAGTAAGAAACTTTTTCACGAAAGTTCTTTCGCGGTTAAATTTTGGCCAATCTTCTTTCTGTCTGAGAAAAAAAAATGTTTTTTTTTTCTATAATTTATAGTTCCTTATTTTTCTTTGAAAAGTTAAAACTGGTTTCGTTGATAATAAGTTTTCAACCATTTTCAAGAGATCATCGTCGATTTTTTTAAATGAAAATCTGAAAAAGTATTTCAAAAATTGACTGTTTCGAAAAATATTCAAATTTTTCTCAAAAATAGAAGTCTGTTTCTTTGTCGTTCGTCCGATTCAAAAGTTGTTCTCTCAAATTCTAAAAATCGTGCCCTATGGATTTCACAACAGATCAAATTGAAAAGTTTCTTTTTTTTTTGTTAGTGTTCGTTTTGACTCACTCGATCAAGGTCGACAAAAAAAGAAGTGCAAACGTTTTTTTCTTCCTTCTTCTTCTCATTTTCCAAAAGTATTTCAATGATTCAAATAAATTTACATTTCTCACTTATATGTTAGTTTTATATATAACCTTGAAGATCTATATCACAAACTGACAAACTCTTCTCAATCTTTTTTTATTTTTGGCTAATTTTCCCACGATTTGGCTCTCTATTTTCTATCTAACTATCTATTTCTTTAATGTTTATTTGCTTTTTTTGTCGTCGATCGTAATAATGTGTATTTTTGTGATAAAATATTTGAAAAAATGTGTACACATTTTCCTACGTAACTTTGTCAGAAAAATTGAAAAATCGCTTTTTTGCAGAACGAAAACGTGTAGAATAGAAGCGAAAACCAAAGAATAAGAAGAGAGGCGCAAATGTTGGAATTTTTCAAAGTTTGTGCATTTTTTTTTGCATTTTGTAAGTTTTTTTATTTATTTATTTTTTAGAAAAAAATACATTTTTTCGAATTGTATGATAAGATAACGACAAAATGTAACATTTTTTGAGAAAAAAAAAATAAATCGAAATAATCCTCAAAAAGTTAACGGCTTAGGGGAATTGCAACAAAAAAATACTGAGAAAAATCAAACTTCTTGCAGATTCGGCTGTAAAATGTGAGACGAAACCAGTTGCGATGGGAAATGTTCAAACTGTTATCAACAGTGCAAAATTGTATTCGGAAGAACCGTCGAAAAACTATTCAGCTACTGCATTGTGGTGTGAAGTGAAAAAAGATAAAAATGCGGAGGATATTCGGGCTGCCAAGTTTGTCAGACATCATGATAAATTTGAATTTCCTGTTAGTTTTTTGGGGGAAATATTGGGATTTGAATTTAAAAATATGTGTATCAGGCTACAGCTGAACAGTTTTGTTTTAAATTGTTACATAACCAATTCAGAGCAAGATGATGTCGATAAAGAAAACTTATACTTAGAAATCAAAAAAAAATTGAATTTTTCAAAACCTAAATTTCAGAAAAAAGTAAAATTATTTCTGAAAATTTCATATTCCTGCGCCATTCAGAAATCAAAATCTTTTGATCTATAAAATTCAATTCGCGATTTCCAGGCCGACATTGACAGTGCTAACCGAGCCTATTTGAACTTCCCAAAAGAAGCTAGCGCTTCTGCTAGTGGAAAATATCGCTGTGAAATAACATTGCTAGACGGACAAACTATTGTTGGAAATATGTTCGCTTATCGTAAGTTAAAAAATTTATCAAATTCACAATCTGTGTTCTTTTTTCTCTCAGATAGTGCAATTATCAACAACACAAATCGTTGGCCGGTCACAAAATCTGAAGATGATCCAGTTCTTATTTATGTATGTTTTATTTTTTATTTTGAAAAAAATGTTTTAATCTGGTTTTTTCTTCAGGCTCCAGCTATTACTGCTCCACTTGAATCTGATGCTGAAATTGAATGTCCATTTGGAGGATATCCTGTTCCATCAGTCACTTGGTATAAAGACAATTATCCAATCGGTAATCAAGAGTTTTCTGAAATATTTTGAAATTTCTTTTTTTTCCAGAATTTGGAGAGAAATTCCATTGGGACAAAGAAACACACGTTTTGAAAATCAAAAATGTCAACGTGACAGATGCTGGAGAATATAGGTATGTGAGAAGAAAATTTAGATTTTGAATTTTTTGCCGCCAAATTTTAGATTTCAAAAAATTTGTCACATGGATTCTTTTTTTAGCAGGGAACATTTTGAGATTTCAAAAAAATTCAGTTTTTTTGACGCCAAAAATATGAGTTCCACCCTGTAATTAACATAAAAATCCGAGAAAATATAGGTTTTTTTTCGGCAAAATTATAGCTCTACAATGAAAAATTTGCACTTTTATTACTGTGGAAAAATTTTCATGGAAATTTTCACTGTTTCACAAAATCATAATTTCTGATTTATAATGCAATTTTTAGTGCATATGATAAAATTTTGAAAATGTGAACTGAAATTATGAATTGAAAAATATTTTTTTCATTTTTTGAAGTACCTTATTTTCCAGACAAGCCTAATATGTATATCCATATCTAATTTCGTTTTTTTTTCAGATGCGAATTGAAAAACATGTTCCCATTGGTTTATGAAGGACCAGAACAAACTTATGAAGCAAAATTGGCGAGAAGATTGGAAGTTGGAAGTGAGTTCACCGAATTTTCTCACAAAAATAATCTCCAAAATATTTTCAGGCAATCTTGGTTGGATTCTTCCACTTATCGTAATTCTCATAATTCTTCTTCTCCTCTTCATTATAATATTTGTTTGCCAACGTTGCCAAAAATACAAATCTGCAGATTATAATGTTGAAGCACGCGAACGTGGTCTTCACAATGATACAACTCCGCTTAAAAATAGTGTCTAACACTAATCTTCCCCTTTTTCCCCCAACCCAATTTTTTAATCACTTACTACTTTTTAATTTGTGCCTAGGTATCTAGCATCCGCTCTTTTTTAATAGATGTTGTTGTTCACCCAAAAGCCGGTATATTTCTTAACTATAACTTCTTTCTTGATGTGTTTTTTATGTTTTCCTGTATTTCATATGGTTCCAAACCGCTTTACTTTTTCCCGATTATATAATTTTGTCCTAATAAATGAATGCTTTTCGAAGAGAAGAGAAGAAAATTTTTCATGTAAAGCAAAACAACAAAAAACAAGCTGTAAAACATTCGGGGATAATGAAAAGCATGAGATTCTGAAAAATTGAGAAAAAAACCGAAAGCTGATTATTTATTGTCCTGGGAGTCCAGGCATTGCTCCACCGGATGGAGTACGAACATTTTTGACAGTTTGATCGATTGAAAGAACCAAACAGACGGCTTCAGTTGCGGCGGTTATTGCGTTCTGTAAAAATTAGAAATTAATTTACAAAAATTTAAAAATGAAGGTTTGAGTTACTGTGAAAACTTGGAAATGAAAATTTGAGATAAAAATCTCAAACGTGGCATTTGACGTGAAAAATTAGGATTAATTCTTTGAAGATTCGAAGTGATTTTAGAATTTGGAGTTCTCTAAATTTTCAAACAAAAGTATTTCAAAATCAGTTTACAGATCACTCAGTTTTGACAATATACGTTTAAATTTTGAAACGGAAATTTTCATTTTAAAATTTAGTTTTCTAAAACTCCAACTTTCAAAAGAAATAGCCGAAGTAACGCTATCTTCAAAAATAAGTTTTATTTTTCAAAAAAAAACTCACCCTTTTGACAATACTTGGTTCCCATACACAAGCATCCAAATTATCTCCAATAGCTTCACGATGAATATCAATACCAGCCCATTTTTCACCTGAAAATCGATTGATTTTTGGAAAGAACAATCTATAACATTAGCATACCTGTACTATGACGATGTCTCAATTTGTTAACAATATCCAATCCATCAAGTCCAGCATTTTGGCATAATTGTTGTGGGATTATCTGAAGAAAATCAAGAATAAAAATGTGATGCTGAATTTTGAGAGTGAAATAAAAACAAACCTCGAAACTTCTAGCAAATGCCATCCAGAACATTTGTTCTTTTCCAGCAATTGTTCTAGCTTTGTCTCTCAACAATTTGGCTAATTCCATTTCGATAGCTCCACCGCCTGAAAAAAAAAGAAAATTTTAGGAACGAAATACAAACGATTCTAGAGGCTCTAACAAATCATTGTTCTGTGATAATTTTTATCGAAAAATGATTGCAAATTTGAAAATGTAGCATGAAAAAAGCCAACTTTCCTGGAACCATCATATTTCGAAACAAACACTTTTCCAACTTTCAACAAAAATCTGAGGTAAAATCACTTACCAGCAACAATGGAATCGTTTTTCTTGGCTCGTCTAACAATCATAATAGCATCATGAAGAGATCTTTCAGTTTCGGCAATAAATTGTTCAGCTCCACCACGAAGTAAAAGAGTGCAAGCTTGAGCTTTGCTGCAATCTTCAAAGAAGTTGTAGCGTTCACTTCCAACTTGTTGTTCATAGAAATTTCCACAAGTTCCCAAAACACTTTCTTCAATTTGTGAAACAGTTGTCAAAACGCTTCCACCGCAAGCAGCCATAAGTCGATCCAAATCGTCTTGTGGAATTCTTCCAGCACAGAACATATCACGATCAGCGAACCATTGAGTAGCAACATCACCGATTGGCAATTTTGACAAAACAACATTTGCTCCACTGTCGGCAATTTTTTGCAATTTATCGTACAAAATATTCCATTCAGCATCAACGACAGCTTGGAAATCAGAAACATTTGTCAATCTCATTTCAGCGTTTTCTTTTTCGGCTTTCAATTCGAGTTCAATATTAAGAAGTGCAACCTTTGCATTGGTGTATTTCTTTGGTTGCATTTCAAAACCAGCATAACTGAATGCTTTTTGGAAAGCAACACCTTTAACAAGACGTGATTCGTGCAAATTTCCACCACTAACTTTCTTGATTCCAATCATGTTCAATGGAAGATTTTCATCCAAAGTGTTAACTGCATCAACAACCATATTCGCGAAGAATTGACGTTCTTGACTGACTAATTTACTGCTCAAAGTAGTCGCGGCACATTTGACCAACATTTCGCGAAGCTCTTTTTTTCCGTTAATTTTGATTTCGAGCTCATTCAAATATTTCAAAACTTCTTCCGAAGCTCTTGAAATTGCTCTGATCAAAAGTTGAGGATGAACACCATCTTCAATGAATGGTTTCATTCTTTTCAACATTTCAGCGGCAAGAACTACGACTGATGTTGTTCCATCTCCAACTTCAGCATCTTGAGATCTTGCAATATCAACCATGACTGATGCAGCTGGGAAAACAATATCCAACAATTTCAAGATAGTGGCACCATCATTAGAGATTGTTGTTGCTCCTAAAAATACATCTTTTGATTTATTTTAAAATGAAACTGATCAACCTTTGCTGTCAACAATAAGTTTATCCAATCCACGGGGTCCAAGTGTTGTTCTAATACTGTCAGCAACCACTTGACAAGCATTGATGTTGGATAAAATTTGTCCTTTACCCTGTTTGTTTTCAGTTCCATCCTTGAGAAGAATAATCGGTGGACGCATCATCTTGAAAACTGTAAAAAAAATCAACGTGACATGACAAAAAAATTTGAAAAAAATCAGAGGTTATTCATTTCTTGAAATGAATAGATCACGAGATTTAACAAGACTATTCTCTACAATAAATTTATTCCGCAGAGCTTATAGTGGTATGTTAAACATATATGAATTTTGAGACGAATTTCGCAATAAAAACGTTTATTTGGGTATTTATAAGAAGGGAAATTATAATTCAAATGAATTATAACACTAGGATATCAAACCTCAATAGTGTAACAACAGAAACAACGAGAAACAGTGGAAAACACTTCAAAAATTCAAACGAAAATTTTCTTCTCGAACAAAATGCAAAACTCCGCCCATCGCAAACCCGCCGCACACATTTTCTGTTTGGTTTCCTAGGCCACGACCATTTCGAGCAAAAAATGCATGCAAAATAAACGTCAATACTCGAAAGCGTGTGAAGCATGAAATATTATAGAGATTCGAAAAAAGAAATAGTAGACAAAATGAATAGACATAGAAATGCACAAAAAGTTGTCTGAGGAAGGAAAAAGGAAGCCATTTGCTTTTTTTCTAGAGTAACATTTTCTTCAATAATATTTAAGACGTCGTTTTTTTTCAGCCAAAAATATGGATCTCGAATTCAAGACAGGACTTTTGGCTCATAAACAACAAGTACATCAATTTTTATTAGATAATTTTCGTGTAACCGAACCGATTACTGTATCATTGGGTTCGACTGTGAATGATGTTGACACATTTTTCACTGATTTGACACTTTCTGGAATTGAAAATGAAAAATCATCAATTCTTGTTTTTCGAAATGGTGACATTGTTGCAATTGCATTAAATGCAATTAAAGAATTTGATATTTCATCAAAAAACTCGGAAATTTCATTTGATCCACATCGTGATTATAAAGATGGTAAGTAGATATCTGAAAAATTTCAAAACTACAGTAACCATTTGGATTTTCTGAATATAATAATCATATATTATTTTATTAAAACTTCAGTTTATCATTTTATCTACGATTACGTTCGATCATCCAGAAAAAGGAATTTTTAATAAATATTAAAGTTCAAAAAAACCAAATTTTCCTGAAAAAATGTATTGAACTATCTCTCCAAACCTCTTCTCGGCCAGTATTGAAGGAGTCTTTCGAAATATCAACTGGGAAAACCACGGAATTGAAGTCAACGGCCGTAAAATCAATCACCTAAGATTCGCCGACGATGTAATTCTTATCACACACCACCCAACAATAGCCACCAAAATGTTGAATGAACTTGTCGCTGAAAGCGCAAAAATTGGTCTGAAAATCAACGAATCTAAAACGAAATCCATGAAAAACTCGTTCACACATGACGACCCAATAACAATCAACAACCGCCCTCTTGAAAACGTGGAAGAATATGTATATCTCGGTCGCCAGCTCAACGCAAGAAACGAATTATTACCCGAAATTCACCGAAGAAGAAGAGCTGGATGGGCAGCTTTCAAAAGCATCGAACAAGCAGTCGACAATATAACCTGCCAAAAAACCAGGGCAAAACTTTTCGACCAAACTGTTCTCCCAGCATTATGTTATGGTTCGGAGGCATGGTCATTGACGAAAAAGAACTCGGAAGCTCTAAGAGTTTCCCATGCCGCTTTGGAAAGAAGACTCGTTGGAATGAAATTGAGTGAACAAAGAGAGAGAAATCTCCATCGGGAAGATATCAGAAATATGTCGAAAGTCGCAGATCCGCTGAATCACATCCGAGAAAGGAAATTGAAATGGGCAGGACACATAGCGAGAAGAAATGATAACCGATGGACAACATCAACCATGGAATGGTGCCCTCGTGATTGGAAAAGACCTGTGGGACGACCGCCAATGAGATGGTCAGATGAATTGAAAAAGTCCTGTAATATATATGATCCTGCATCTGGAAAACTAATTGAACACTGGACGTCACGAGCCAAAAACCGTGAAAATTGGAGATCTGTGGTCCGCGCATTATGCTGAAGAACGGACCGACTAAGTAAGTAAGTAAGTAAGTTCAAAAAAACCAAATTTTCCTGAAAAAATGTATTGAACTTTGTTTCCACCCAAATTTTTGATTATGTAACCCGAAACTTTTTTATTTATAGAAATCGAAAATGGACCATATGATTCAAAAAATGCGAATTGTTTGAGTGCATTTGTTGGAGCAATGGAACAAGATTTGGATATTTTACTGGGTCGCCCCAAAAAAATATTCAAGCTTGATGTTTTGTGTGTATCAAAAGATATTCAAGGGTTAGTCATAACAAAATAATTTGCTGAAATTACAGTCTTTTTTTACAGACAAGGCCTTGGTCGGAAACTTGTTGAAAAAAGTCTTGAGATTGCTGAAAAAGAATCATGTGAATATGTTGCAACAGTCGCGACAGCGTGTGCATCTCAAGCAGTTTTGAAAAAATATGGATTGGAAACAATTCGAGAATTACCCTTTTCTTGTTTCAGATGTGATGGAGAAGTTGTTTATAAAAACTTGCCAGATGGCGGAGTTTCAGGAAAATTGATGGTTATGAAATTGAACAAAGAAAATTTAGGAGTTGAAGAAGATGATGATCTGCGATAAAAATTGACCGAATAAGTACTAATAAGATAACCAAACTAAATATAGAATACTGATTACTGTGAGAATAATAATTTATGCAATAATATACAAATTAATAAACAAGTTCACCATTTTTTCGTCAAAGTGGCATCATAAAACATGGCGCTGTTTGCAATTGAATTAAACCGTATTTTCGATGAAATTCTTCGAAGAAACAACTTTTTGTTATTCGAATATGCGAACGTTCAACGAACATTTCTTTGACAATTGTGACATATTCTGGAGCTTTTGGATAAATAAGTGTTGCTGTTACGTTTGGTCGACAATTTTTCAAAAATGAATCGAAATGATTGAAATAATCTTGAACTTCGGATATTGGTTGAGTTGAGCGAAATGGGCAACGAGCAAGAATATGATCGACTGCATAGAAGTTGAAAAAACCTGGAAAAAATATCAAATTGTTTTAGGAGAACCGATTTCTGACGATTTTTAGCTAACCTTTCATTTCAGCAGCAATAATATCAAAATATGGAATTTTACTTCCTCTTCTCCAACTTTTGAATTTCTCGAAATTTTTTAATGCTCCTTCAGAATCATCTAATTCTTGTGCTATTCCAATACAATAACAGTTTTTCAAAAGTAACACTTCTAATAATAATTCACCAACAACTGCATTTAAATCAAGAACAATTGAACCATCTGTTATATTTGTTAGTTCAGCAACAGCCATTGAAGATGAACCATATTGGCTGGTTTGTGAAAGATAGGGATAGAAAAATTGGTAACTGGAAACAATATAAGATTCTCAGAGAAAAATTAATTAGAAAACTCACTCTACTAAACGAAGACCCGTATAAATTGAATTACTTGTGATATGAACTGTTAGATAATATGTAGATTGATTCTCATGAACTGGTCCTTGTTCATTTATACACCATTGAAGTTTTCTACTCGTTGTTTCTTCTAGTAAATTTCCGACAAAATAGGTTTCTAATATTGTAGTTGCATCAGCGTAATATTGAGTATTTGTACATATTTGTACAATAAGTTTGATCTTTCGATAATCCTTAACTTTGAACCATCTCGGATATTTCTTAATATAATTAATTATACTATTAACATATTGATAATCTTGTGTTAAAACCGCGCATAATTCATCAGCCCGTTTACAATCGCTCATAACAGTGGGTTCTTTCCAAATTACACATTGCATCAATAAATGAGCAAAAGTTGCATGTCGCCATTTTCTTACTCTCCTCAAAAAATCAAAAGTGATAGGTTCATCAAAATTGTAGACTGTGTGAACTTTATCACAGCTTCTTTCTTCCACTTCGACCTGAAATAATTTTTATTTCAAAAACCTGTCAATTCAATAAAAACTCACATCCAAATCGGCTCTGTGTCTGGCTGTAATGAGAGATGAATGTGTTAAGAATATCTTGTCCGGCATTTCAGAAGTGTGTTTCACCTCTTCGCCGCAACTTGGGCGGCTTGAGAAAGCTTATAAGCTAGCTTAAAGCGTCGTCAAAGTGACTGGAATTATTTGAATAAATCGCAAAGGACTAGTTTTATTTTGGTTTCTTAGGCCATTCTGAAAACGCGTCAACAGCAAACTGACGCGTTTCCCATTTGCTGGCGTCTTTTTTTCTTTTTCGGTTTTTCACATTTTTCGGCTCTCTTAAAACTTACGCCGTTTTAACCTTGTTTGCAATAGTGTTCGTTAAAAACTTTGCTATGGACTCGTCCCATTGATGCCCAAATTATCCAAGTATCAAATCTCCATATTTCAGGTAAAAATGGTCAAAGAACGGAAAAGTAGGAAATCAAACATTGAAATTCAACCAATCGACGAAGAAATGCCATTAACCAATGGAAAAGAGCATGTAAATGGGAAACATGTAAGTTTTCAGTTTTCAGGACATTCTGCACTGTAATTTTGCAGTATTTCGTAAAAATGCCACGTGAAAATTGATTTTTAAATGTGTGAAGATGGTATTTCGAAATGAATTGTGAAATGAACATTTTCAAAATTAAAACGAAGAAAGAAACGTGATCATTTTGACGTGTTCTCGGTCGAACTGAAAATTGCAAAATCATTTCGTGGAAAAAATGTTTCGAATTCCAAATTATAATTTATAATTCTCTAGGTGAACGGTGTCAAACACAACGAAGAAGACAAACGACCGCTAGGCGAGCGAGAAAAAGCATTCAAAACTCCTAGAAAGCAAAGCCCAGCCAGTGGATCATTATGTGTTTTGTTAACCCAAGGAATAATGGCCAACGATGCCCCGAAAGTGGATTCAGTTTTGCAAAATACTCAACCCGAAATTATAAATTCGACCCTTCGAGATATCCAACCAATGCATGTTTTGCCACTTCTCAAGAATATCGAGAGTAGATTGAAAACACGATCGGCAAATGAGTAAGTTCGAGAATTTTATATTTTGCAAAAATAATTATCATGTTTTTTATTTAGCATTCGTCCAATAATTCGCTGGGCACAAGTCGCCTTATCAGTTCATATGCCCTATTTATGCTCATTGCCAAATTTGGAAAAAGAAATCAGCGGGTTATTAGGATGGCTTCGTTCAAGAATTGGTCATCAAAGGGAATTATTGGCACTTCATGGAAAGATTTCTTCAATCGCTGATCAAATCAAAAGGAGAACTAACAAAGTTGTTATTGTTCAACAACCTCTTGTTGTTTTCAATAATGATTTGGATAGTGACGAAGAATTCGATACAATTGGAAGTGATGAAGATGGCGAAAGCAGTGAAGATGATTGGTGGGATGATAATGAATTGAAAGGAGATGAAGAAGATGGAGAAGAAGAAGAAGAGGATGACGAAAATGATGAGGATGAGGATATTCAATCATCTGATAATGAGCAAAATGATGACAATGATAGTGGATCTGAAGATGTTTCTGATGAGGTTTGTTGGGAGGTCGGGAGGGGAAATTCTATATAAGATGGTAGTTCTACTATTCAACCTGAGTTTGTTCGGAAAATTTAGATCCTTGTTTTCAAAACCAAATATTTGATCAGAATTCATAGAAAAATACCATTGAAAAGAACTGCAATGTTTTTTATTAAATGGAAAATGTAGAAAAATCAAGGAAAAATAGCATTTTCTGGTGAACACCAACCACACCTCGGCCAAACTCGTGATTTCCAAAAGTCAAAATTGTACGCTAACTTTTTTTTCCAGTGTAAAAACTTTAAAGTTCAGTTTTAAGACATCTGTAATATTTAAATTTAGTTATTTTTCAAAGTTGTACTCTTGAGCTTTTCCATAATAGCAAACACTTTGTGAGAATTGAAAAATACGAATCTCACAAAAAATCAGATTTTATTCTGAAATATCAACTCATTTCAATATCTTGTTTCTGCACTTTATTTTCAACAAATATTTTTTCGCCAATCCCTAGATTCAGTTTTCCTTTTTTGTACGAAAAATCCAAAAAAATAATAATCAAAAAAAATTTAATCCAGGTACAAATATATTTCACCTGGAGGAGTTGATATGTATATACTTTTTTTTTTCTTTTTGATTTTAGATGTTTTCGATTTTTTGTTCATTTGACATGAAACGAGATTAGGCTATCATCTGATAATAATAGTTGAAGACACAAAAAAAAAAAGAAAATTTTATATTCGAATGAAAACTGGAATAAAACTTCTTTTTTTTTCAGGGCGAAGAAGAAGAGGATATGGAAGTCGGATAATTTTGGATGATTTTTTCGCTCATTCGCTTAGACAATTTTCTCCTTGTTGTTATCGTTTTTTTGTTGAGTTTGTCAATTTTTCTGATTTTTTTCTTCTTCTTCAAAATGTGGTTGGAAAATGTGTGGAAAAAAGTTGCTCCCCATTTTTTGAATTCAAAGTGATAATCCTCTGTTCTTTTCTCTCATTTTCTTCTGATGATCATCAAATTTTATGATGTTCTCTTTTCTTCCACAAGTGCAGAGAAAAAACTGAGTTTTTTACGAAATTCGATTCATTTTTTTGGCGGACAATTTTTAATGCCTAACAGCTGCCACGCATAAACATTCCGACATCTCCATCCACTTGAACACGAACAAAAAAATCGAAAAATAAATAAACTTTCTTTTTATTTTTTCTGAGAAATCGAGATTTTGCTGAACACTAGACTCGAAATCTTTTTTTTTTCTTGATGCCTAGTTTTCAAAAATATCTTCGCTCAAAATTGTTTCCCCTAATTTTTTTTTCATTTTTTTTGTTAAACCCTTCCCCATTTTTATTTGTTGAGTTGCCTTGACTGTTTTCTGTTGTTATCCAATTTTTTTTCTTTTTTATGCAAGTATTTCACTCGCCGTAAATGTTTTTGTTTTTATTTTCTGTCTTTTTGTTTCCCAAATTTTTCCGAGAAGTAAAATCTTCCTAAAATATTCGAAATAGCCACAGGCTGTATTTTTGGGTGTGAAAACTGGAGTCCGCCCCTCTATTTCTCTTCGCCGAATTTTTTTTTTTTTTTGGAAAAATTTAGTCAGAAATTCAATTTCCAGAAAAAGACAAACTCAATTTTTTCCTCACCACCGAAGGAATTTTTTTTTGAATTTTGAAAAGCCGGAAATTGAGTTGAGTTTGAAAAGTACTGTAGTAAAAGAAAAATAAAATGAAATGGAAAATAACATATTTTTAAACCACTTGCAATTTATTGAATAAATTTGCATTTTGAATTTTTGTTGCGTATCTCCTAAAATTTACATTTTTGGATTCTTTGAAAGCTTTTTTCTAATATAAAATTTGGATATTTCTCGCTATTTAGTTCCTTTTTTCATGTCCACTTCCAAAAACTTGTCTTTTCACATTTAATCCATTTTTCGTTTTTTTTTCCTTCTTTCTTTCTCACAATTGTTGTATTTATGTTTTTAATTTTATTTCATTCAAAAAAATCCCTGTTTTCTCGTTTTCCCAAAGGAGAAAAAGTAAAACTTTCAAGAATTTTAAATTTTTCAAAAAAATTGAGAGACATGAAATTTTGGAATTTTTTATGATTGAATTTTTAAATTCCCTAGAGCGAAATGAAAATTCTAGATTTTTGACATGTGAAAAAAAAGACGGATTTGTATATGGATGGATGACCATTTGCATTTTTGTGTGTGTAGAGAAAAAAATATATTTATATTTGGGAAATTTTGAAAGAGAAGACATTTTGAAGCAAGTCCCAGGATTTGGGCGAGATCTGAAGCCGAAGTTTGTGCCAGGTCTGAAAAATTAGGAAGTAAAAACGTGGTCCCCAGATCAAATTTATAAATTCAGAAAACCCCTCCCGATTTGAGAAATCCCGAAAAATCCTTGTTTCTTCGTTGTTTAATCAACATCCGAGTTTTCCACGAATCATTTTGTTCGGAAAACAAAACGGAAAAAATTCAAGTTAACCTAATTTCAAAAAAAAATGTTCATCTTCCTTTTTCGTACCTGTCCGTCCCCACCTGTTATACCCAATTTTCTCTTCTTCTTTCAACTTTTTTCCGCGATTCACTTTTTTATTCGAAATTCAGGTCAAATAAAAAATCGAAAAAGTTTTTTTTCGACATTTTCGTTTTCTCAAAATTAAATTCAGCTGTTTTCAAAGAATTGTTTCTTTTAGTTTTTTGGAAAAAAATGTGTGATATTGCAGTTTTGAAATTTTCAAAAGTCCCTCCAAAATTTTGAGCGGCCGCCGCGGAAAAATCCAATTTCCTTTTTTCTTCAGAAATTTTCCATCTTTTTTCATTTCTCTCCACCAAATATCAAATTCCACAGAAAAAAAATTTGCTCAATTTTTTTTCAAAAAAAAAAACTTTTTATGGCTCTTTTCCGAGGGCGAATGGAAAATTTATTGGATTTTTGATGGAGACTTTGAAAATTTTGAAAAAATAAACATTTTTTATGCTCGAAGAAAAACTGAAATATTTATTGAGTTTTCACAGTCAGCTGTCCATTTTTCTAAATTTTTTTTTGAAATCTGAGTGCCCGAAAATTGAAATTTGATTCTTTCATAATTCAAATTCCGGATTCCCCGAAATTTTTTTCAAAAATTATTTCGTCAAACAAAAATTTCTCAAAAAATAATAATAGGCAATTTTCAAGGGCCACTTTTTTGTTAAAATAAAATAAAAAAAATTTGGTGGGGCGAGAAAAGTGCACTTATTTAAATAGCCATGAATGTACACATTTGAAATTCAATGAGTTTTTGAAATTTTCACCAAAAATTTCGAATTCAATTTCGAATTCAAATTCAAATTTGAATTTTTTTGCTTTTTTGGCGCCAAAAAGTGAAAAGAGAACCGAAAAATTGGGGTCATTTCTCTCCTTTTTTTGTGCGCGCCGGGGACAGAACAAAGCCAGTTTTTCATTCTCTATTTTATTTTACGCCTGCCCCACACATGATTTTTTTTCGGTTTTCTCAGAAATTGGCGCGCAATTTGAATTATGTTACATGATTCCTTATTTTGTTTCTTTTTCTATTTACTTTTTGAAATCTTAAATTTTTTCTGTAGTTTTGAAAGTTGACAGAAATCTTCAAGACGTGGAGAAATACATGGAGCTATGACGTGGCAAAGTTTTGAAATATCTGAATTCGAGAAACATTGGATTTAAAGGTCCTCTTTTTCACAGTAATAATCGCGGCGAGACCTATTCAAAAATATACTGTATCTCACACATTTTCATATCTGGTGAAGAATTTCATCAGAATCGCACTTTGATTTTCAAAAAAATGATAAATTTGCCACGTCATAACTTTTCCTGTAGAGTTCCTAAATTTTCAAAAAAAAATATTGGAACTTTCAAATCACAGAACATTTTTATTATTTATGTCCAGTTTTCTCAGACTAAAAAACTAAAGCAAATCCCGTTCTGTTTTTTTCTTCGAACCCAAAATTTTCCAGTTTCTGAATATTTATGAGGTCCGCCAACCAAAAAAAGGCGAAAAAAATTCGAAAAAAATTTCCGGCCGCCTAAAAAATCTTTTTTTTTCGCTTTATAAGAAAACTGGTTCTTTTTTCTTTTTCTCCGTTTTCCTCACTCCTTTTTTTTGAATTTCACGAAAAAATATCGCGCGCGCGAAAATTTCGAAATTTTTTTGGCTTGCCTGCAAAATGTCTCCGCCCATTTTCCTCCTTCGCGCACGCCGCCAAGATTTTTCATGGCCCCCCAAAATTCATGAGTTTTTTTTCATATTTTTCTCGTTAGCCAATTTTTTTCTCGAAAAAATTTGTTTTTAAAAATCGAGAGAAATTTTTCTCACCCAAACCAATATTTCATTTTTGTTCCCCCTTTTTTCTCCCTCCCCAGCCAAAAAAAAAAACATTTTTTCTTCACCAAAATTCCCCAGACGCTTCCAAAAATGGAAGAAAAAGAGTGAAAAAACTAAAATTTGAGAAAAAATTTCTCAAATTTCATTCATCTTTCGCTCATCCCTCTTTTTTTGCCTTCTTTTTTGAGATGCTTTTTTTCAAAAATTTTCAGTAAAAATATTTTCTGTTTTTTTTTTCTTCAGATGATAAGCACATTAACCCCATCATCTCAAAGATCTCAAAGCCCAATTAATCCACCACCAATTTGTCCAAGTCCAGACACAATTTCAAGAACTGGTTTGGCACCTGCGCCGAATATTCCGAATCCAAGAAATGCTGGAAGAAAAAAGAGTAATCCGGTAAGCTGTTTTTTCTGTAATTTCTGTAAATTTTCAACAAATAAACCAAAAACGTGACGTGACATTCCGTGTCAAAAATTTTCAAAGCCTTCATTTCTGTTTTTTTTAATCCAGTCATAGCTCATGTTATCAACCTCCTACTCTAGTAAGTATCATTGCTCATATTAGCCTACTTAAATTTTTTATGTGATTCCAAAAAATAGATCAATATTGAGTTTCATTGAATAAATTACGAATTCTCAAGATATTATCTGTTTTCAAAAAATTTAAAAGATTTTTTATTCGATTAATTTTTGTTTGAAAAAAAATAAAATTGTGTTTTTTCAAGGTTTGGGAATTTTTCACCGATTTGCGCACACATGGTTTGGCAGGTGTCCGATGTCGTTTTTGTCATTGGGTAACAAATGACAGAAGTCCGACTACAATGAAATTTCATTTGAAAAGAAAACACGACACAGGTTTGTTGTCAAATTCTCGAAAATTTTCCTTGAATAAAGTTTTTTTTCTTTTAGGACCAGGTGGACTTTGGGCAGTTTGTGAGGAGAAAATCAATTCGCAAGCTCCAGCAAATTATGCTCCAAGGACGAAGAAAACTGTGAGTTTTTCATTTATTTCTTATCTCCAGAAATTCATATAAAACATTCCTAGGATAGGAAAAACTAGTTCGAAACAACGAAAAAATTAAAATTCAGTCAGATCCTCTTAAAAAACCAATTTAATGTCTTTGCTTCCTCATCTCTCCTCTTTTTTCTGACCTACAAAAACGCATTAATTTTTACAATACACGCCGAGAGAGTGTGTAAGAAATTGAGACGCAGACACGAAACTCGGCGCGAAATCCAGTTTTATCCGTCCGTCCGTCCGTCTTTTAATTTTACACAAATTTTTTGGCGTTTTTTTTTCAATTCAATTTCGAAAGAATTTTTTCTCAATGGGAAGATGAATGAGGAGAAAAGGGATTAGAAAAAAATAAAGGAAAAATATGTAGATATATTTGGATAGTGAAACTTATTTGAATGTTTGTATACAACTTTGTGGATCGATTGGGGTTTGAGAATTTGGAATTTGAAACAAAATAGAGAATTTTGAACAAAAAAGAACACATGAGTCACAAAATCATGATTTTTTTACCAAAATTCAAGTTACGGGAAACATTTTCTAAAAAATTGTACATAGATTTACTACTGTAGGTAGCTAATATGAGCAATGCTCTTTCAAGATTCACTACTCTATATATCTTCAAAGCTGGATTACTGTAGAATCTTGACATGTGCAATATCTGATTCACTTTACAAAAGTAATTTTCAGAAATGAAATTAAAAATTTTCGGCACTAAAATTCTATACATCTATAAAAATTACGGTAAATTCTAATATTTTTTCTTTCAGCCCGAAGATATTTTCATCAAAGCTCTCAGTCAACAATCAAATCAATTTCCATCATTCAATCCTTTCGGAACTGCAGAAATTAAGCTTGCAGGTTTGTTCCGCGAATAGTTTTTCTGAAGTTACGTATATTTTTTTAGATCTATCAGCTCAAGATGATTTCCTCGCTGCTCTTATTCAACAAGCATCACAATATGCAAATTCAAGCACAAGTCCATCTGCAAATTCGAATGAAAATGGAAACACAAATGAAAACGAATCAATATCTCTCGCGGATTCAGTTTTTCTCAGCAAATTGAATGATCAACTTCCGGTTACTGTAAGTTCATGGTCTGATATTTTAAAAATACTTAATCTTCAAGTTATTTTTTTCAGAAAGAAGAAGATTCTTCATCATCTTCAGTTAGTGGAATCACAACTGGAACTGATTTTCATCTTTCTGATGGATCGAGTATTGCCACACTTTTACAAATTGCATCCGATTCTGAATTGAATTTCAATGTTCGAAAATTGGGAGAATATTCATTTGAAGCGAGAAATGATAAAACTGTAAGTTCATGAGAAAATAGTTAAAATTTCAAGAAGCTAGTTTTCCAAATAAAAAAATAGGACCGGAGTTAACCTGTGAGGAAAATAGTTTTAGAGCTTCAAAGTTCAATTGAATTCAAAAAAATTCAATTTTTCAGAATAAGATGATAACTTTATCTGATTGCGGAAATGAGATTCGTGTTTCACACGTTGAAAATGACGAAGAAACTCGAATCGAAATGTGGAGAAAATCAGATTGGCAACAATTTACTTGGGCTGTTCGTGGAACTTGTCTTCATTATTTGAAACAACAAACTCCATCGCTCCAATCAATTTTTGAACAATTTCTTCCTCAAAAATTGGTCAATTCAGAAGATGATGAATAATCAATCATTCTTTTTTTCTTTCATATAATACTTTATTTTTTTTAGAAAACAAAAAGAAATCTCATTTTGAATCCCTGTGCTATCATCCCATTTTCTGTTTAACACTGAAACAATTTTTTATGACACGGGTTTCTGTTTTTTTTCATAATTAATTAATTCAAAGTTTGTTTGTTCTTTAAGAAATTTTTGTGCCTCTTTGATTCGATAAATATTTTATTAAATGACCTTGATTTTTCTCTTTCTTTTTTTTTATTTTCAAATTTCGCACATCTGCGTTTTTTTATTTCAAAAAATTTGACAACACGAGGGTTTTTGGAGTGAAATTTCAATATAACCGTGAAAATCATATGACTATACTGTGTATATTTAGAAGTATCAAAAAAATCAAATCTTGTTTATTCAATGAGAGAAAATGCCATTCTTATCCAGTTCTTTTCTATTAAAAAATCGAAAAAAAGAAAGTTGACGAAAAAATGTTTGGTGGCATAATATGAGTCATCAATTTTTATCAAAAGCTTGTTAACAATTTTTTGAAGATTTCAAAGTACAATTTTTGGGGAGAAAGTGAGATCTATTTCGAATGTTTTAAATTATCTAGAAGTTAATAGTATTAGTCATACAAAATCACGAAAATTGCAAGTGCCCAATTTTTTTTGATATTTTTCCAGTGATTCTGGATTTTGAAATTTTATTTTAAAAAATTAATTGATCCCAAAAATTCAGGAAAATTTTCTACTAGAAGGAAAATAATATCTATGAAATTCTGAAATTTTTCCAAATAAACTAATACTTTTTCCCCGTTTGAAATACACCAAGTTCACGTCAAGAAATATTTAAAAAATATATTTTTTCACTAATTTTTTTCAGAAAATGAAATCCCAAAAGGTTCACGTACTATTGTTTTCATAGAATTTCATTTTTTTTTCATCCCTAAAAATCTCGTTTTTTGAAGGAAGAACCATGTGATGAGATAGTTTCAGTTTTTTTTCAGAAAATCTTTGAAACTGGATCCTCCAATTGTAACAAATCATTCAAAAAAGCGATAATAAATCAAAGAACAATGCCAATCTTGTTTCGATTTTCTCGCTTTTTCCAATCAATCCATAAAAACACAGGCATAACCAAAACCACAAGCAGAAAATACAAAGCCAAAAAGGCGATAATTGAGGGAGGAGAAACTTGAATAGAGAAACAACGAATAGTAGTTGTTGTGTAGTTATGGTGGGATGACGATGTGGTATTATGCCTCGTTGATTTCACCGCCCTTTTTCATCTGTATGTAGATATTATATCCTGTGTAGGAAAAGCAGCAGAAACGACAGCTTTTGGTTGTATTGATTTGAGATACTATTAATATTATCATGATTTATCTACAATTTATATTATTAGTTTTGGCAGGGATTTCGAAAAATGCTGTAGCACAGGTAAGAACTTCCTAGTTTTTATCAAATTCGAAATTTTTTTGAAGCTTCTTTTTTTTCCAAAATTTTAATTCAATTATTCTACAAGAAATTTCAAAGTTATTTTTCTATTAAAAACTTTGAATAGGCACAAAATCATCAATGATCTAAAAATCTAGAATATTCTGGAAACAACTTATAATAACTCTCCTCACCCACATATTTTCTTCAGAATATGGATATTCAACCATTTCTATCATTTCTTCGACCGGAAAATATGCGAAGTATGGCTGAATTGGCTACAGAATTATCCTCAATGGCTACAAAAAATATAGCCGAAAATGAAAGAGATATACAGTATGACTTTTCTTTTCAAATCCCCCAACCAACATAATCTTCTTACAGAAAAACTGCTTCAATTCCTCAACCAATTGATCCACAAACAGCAAGACCATCTCAAATGATTGGAGGCGCTTTGAGTAATATTGCTTATCAATCGAGAAATGCAATTCTTGATGTATTATCATCTTCTTCAACTACAACACCTACTCCTATCACTTTTGGAATGTTGCCAACAACTTTGTCAACAACAGTAATCCCTAATATTTTTGGAGCAAAGACGGTTGAAATTGGAAATGGGAATGCGAATGAAGAAAGAGATGTTTTAGGTGTTAAAGAATTTAAAAGACCAAAAGAAATAAGATATGCTGAAGCAAGTAGTTCAGGAGTTGTTGAAGAAGTTGCTGCTGCTTCAATTCCAAATTCTGAACCACTTTCAAAACTTCCGCCACCTCAAAATGCATTTGATGGAAGTCCTTTTATGCAAATTGCTCGAAGATTTTTGCAAGTTGGAAATGGACAACAAAAAGATGGTGAAGGAATGATTCCACAAATTGGAATTCGAGATTTTGTTTCGAATTCTGATAGTAATTTTGGTATTCCAAAGGGAAAAGGTTGTTTACCTTTTATTTCTGAATTTATGCAAATCGCATATGGAAATTGTCAAAATGTGGCGGATGAAAAAACATTTGATGCTTGGGGTGATGAACTTCGAAGTGCAATTCTAACTGGTGAAATTGATCTACTTAAAGCAAGTCAAGAAACATGTAGAAGAGGTGCTGAAAGACAACAATGTGATGCATTAAGAGAAGCTGTTGCAAATTGTGATGTTATGGCAAGTATTGAAATTGGATCACAACTTCAAAGAAATATGAAAAGATGTGAAGAAGTATCTGGAATTATTGATCAAAATCCAGCAGCAGTTTTGGGACAATTGAATAATCTAATTAGTGGTGAAATGGCTCAAGGATTCTTGAATAACTTCCTCAAAAATGGTTAATTTTATATTTTTGTTAATTTTCCTGTTTTGTACATACTGATAATAATGAAACAATTTTTACTAAACAACAACTCTAAAATCTAAAACAATGAGAACAATTAATTAGGAAGACGAACTTTTTTGATATTTTGTCAACGCGTTTTTCACAATCAAACCCCATGAATATGAAGAAGTTGGTTGTGAAAATGGCAAACTGACACCACCAACACTGACTGTTTCAATTCCAGAAGATTTTGAGTGTAAAATTGAATATCGGCCAATTTGAGAAGTGGAACGAATAACAAGACCAGATGATGGGAATACATGATCACCAATTCGAACAATATAATTACTAAAAATATATGAACTTCTCACTAATTCAAAACTTGTTATCTCGATTGAGATTTATGGGGTTTGTGTCAAAAATCTTTCGTTGTTTGTATAAAATTCCAGCGTATGTTTTGAAACATTTTCAATTCAAAATGACAAACCTTGGAACTTCGTCGGATAAATCAGAAGGAATCGAAACAACTTCGAAATCTTTGGCATTTTTGATGAAAGATTTAGCATATCTATTGATTGTATTCAATTCGTCTCTACTCAAAGCATTTCCATTCAATCCTTCGACATCAACATGGAAAAATCCAGAAGAAACATCAATGTTTGGAATAGTGAATTCTAGATTGACATCTAATGATTCTTTGAGAATTGCAGCTGTAACCAGAGCGCAAGAACGCCAATAGGCATCATTCAAAAGGTTGACAAACTCGGATGAATCAAAATCGATTTTTCGAATTGTTGCTTGATCTTGAAGTGGTTGATTGACGCAAGAAGTGTATGAACCTCCGATATTTGGTTGAACATCGACAAGAACAGCATTATCAGCTACGTGTTTTGAAAGATCTGAAATGAAAAATAAATACAAATGCAATAATATACGTAAAATGGGTTAGGGTGTAAAATTAATTTTTGCCACAAATTAAAAAGCATTTCATTATTTGAAACTTAAATGGTGCAATCTGGTGTTTCTAATGAACAAAATAAATTCAAGTTTCCACTATTAAAAATTGGCGTTTCAAAATCTTTTGCATCGCAGTAACTTTTCGCCAATCTAAAGAAAACTCACGATTGAATGCATGATAACTGGTTGAAATATTACGATTCAATAAAACAGGTAAAGGCTCATCATCGGTGTGAACATTTACAACAACCTTGTCAACTTTTTCTTTCATCTCCATATACTTTTTGACGAATATGATCGAAAAATTCAGAAGTATACGCAGTATGATCTTAAAATGAATTGTTTTTCAAATATTATCCTGAATAACCTACTTGAAACCACTGCGGGTTTTGTTGAGAGTCTTCGAATTGTTGACGATAACATTGGTCACCTTGAAACTCGAAGATTTTACCTTGAAATTAAAGTGTTCTCTTTTCAAAAACCAAAATAAAAATTGTAATATTTACGGTAAACAACAGGCAAGCGGAGTGTTGTTTGCATGCCGCACAGTTTTTTCTCCAAAGCTCCGCCCACTGCCAGCACATTTAAAATTTTTCATTTTTCTCCTTTGACGACCGCAATTTCTTTCATTTCAAACTAGACTAAGTGCTTTTTTCAGGGGGAAACTAAACCAGTCAACCGGCAATGTTTATAGCCAGAAAGAAGCTGCAATTTCAGCGGCTTTGGAGACAAAGGTTAGTGGAATTTTGAAAACTAGGTCAAATGTCCTTATTGATAATGATTGAACGAATTAATGAAAATCAATAATTTTTAAAGAGGGTTCCGCGTGTCGATTTATATTGGGCTTGCTATTCTTGTATTGATCGGAATTGTATATAATCGAGATGATGTTGTAAGTTTATACTTATTTGAATTTATCTAATTAATTAAATTAATTAAGAATAATTTTGCAATGTCTGACACAAAAAGTGGATTAATGAAATTCGATGATGTAGATCAATGGAAAAATGAAGAATTACCTGGAGGACCCGATCCACATACAACTTTCAATGAAAATGAGCTGGGAAATTATGAGCCAAGAGAACCAGAAGTTCCTTCAAATCAACCAGGAGAACATGGAAGACCTGTTCAAATTCGAGATTCTGAAGGAATTGCTGCGGGAAGAGCTGCTGAATCAGAATTCGGTTTCAATACATATGTTTCTGATATGATTTCAATGAATCGAACAATTCCTGATATTCGACCAAAAGAATGTCAACATTGGGATTATCCAGAACAATTGCCAACTGTTTCTGTTGTTATTGTTTTTCATAATGAAGGATGGACTCCATTATTAAGAACAGTTCATTCGGTTCTTTTGAGATCACCTCCAGAATTGATTCATCAAATTGTTATGGTTGATGATTTCTCAGATAAACGTAAGTTTTCAATTTTTGTGTGTTTGTTTATGTTAATTCAAAATTCTTTTAGAACATCTCAAAGAAAAGTTGGATAAATATGTAACTCGTTTCAACGGAAAAGTAATCGTTGTTCGAACTGAAGAAAGAGAAGGTCTCATTCGTGCTCGATCAATTGGTGCACAACATTCAACTGGTGATGTTGTTCTATTTCTTGATGCTCATTGTGAAGTTAACACAAATTGGCTTCCACCATTATTAGCACCAATCAAAAATAACAGGTTACTTAGTTATATTATTTTTTCGATGATTCTATATTTTAATTATTTCAGAAAAGTGATGACTGTTCCTGTAATTGATGGAATTGACTCAAATACATGGGAATATCGTAGTGTTTATGGAAGTCCAAATGCTCATCATAGTGGAATTTTTGAATGGGGACTTTTATATAAAGAGACACAGATTAGTGAAAGAGAAACCAAACATCGAAAACATAACAGCCAACCGTTCAGGTGAGAATTTAATCGATTTTTAATATCGTATCATTTTTATTTATTTTTATTTGAATTGAATTGAATTTTTTCAGATCTCCAACTCATGCCGGTGGTCTTTTTGCAATTGATCGTCGCTGGTTTGAAGAACTTGGTTTTTACGATGAAGGACTTCAAATTTGGGGAGGTGAACAATATGAATTGAGTTTCAAAATTTGGCAATGTGGAGGTGGAATTGTTTTTGTTCCATGTTCTCACGTTGGACATGTATATAGATCACATATGCCTTATACTTTTGGAAAATTATCTGGAAAACCGGTAATATCTATAAATATGATGAGAGTTGTTAAAACTTGGATGGATGATTATGCACAATATTATTTGACAAGAGAGCCGCAGGCGGCAAAAGTTGATCCAGGAGATATTAGTAAACAACTTGGGATGAGAGATCGAATGATGTGTAAATCATTCAAATGGTGAGATTTTTATATTTTATTTTGAATCGAGAGAGAGGGTTATATATTTTTGTAACGATTTGTGCAGTTGTTTAAACATTCACAATATTTGTTTTTCGATCTATTGTATTTTTTATTTTTTCTGTATCTTGTTTCAATCCTCGGGGTCAAAAATTTCCAACAATTTTTGAACTTTTCAGGTATGTTGACAATGTTGCATACGATGTTTTGACAAGTTATCCACTTCTTCCACCAAATGATGTTTGGGGAAGCGCAAAAAATCCAGCAACTGGAAAATGCCTCGATAGAATGGGTGGAATTCCTGGACCATTAGGTGCTTCTGGATGTCATGGATATGGTGGAAATCAATTGATTCGACTCAATGTTCAAGGACAATTAGCACAAGGAGAATGGTGTTTGACAGCAAATGGATCAAATAAAATCCAAGCAAATCATTGTACAAAAGGAACTGTTGATGGACAATTCAGTTATGATAAAAATACTCAACAAATAGTACATAAAGCGAAACGAAGATGTATTACTGTAGCCGAAGAAGGAAACGATGTCAAATTATTGCCGTGTAGTCCAGATAACGAGTTACAAAAATTCGTGTGGAAAGAATTTTATCAAGCCAATTGATTTTTTTTTAAAGTTTTGTATTGGGAGAACGGGTATTGTCACCATCACTTGTTTTTTTAATAAGCCAAAGGGAATATATTTATAATTTATTGCATTTTTTTGCTATTCAAACTGTGATGAAGATGTTTATAAGTAAAGTAGAAGTGAGAAGTGTGCAAATAAATAATAAAGAAAAAGGAGGAAGTGAGTACGATTGGAAAATAACAAAAAGAAGAGTAAAGAAAGAGGGAGAAAATTGTGTTATTGACCAAAGTTTCATATTTTGCAGTGAATAATTATTATTATTTACAGCGCTGAAAAATTTGAAATATTGTTTTGTAGGCTTGGAAAATAACAAAAGGTCAAGAGATTTTGTGAGTAAAGTTTTACTTTATCAAAAATATACATCACGAAGTTTGTAGTTAAAATGACTTCATTTTGAAATATTTTTAGAAATCTAAGAATAGGAATAACAATTTTAAGAAAAAAAAGATAAAAATACCTCTCCGAAATCAAGGAATTGGAATATATGAAAAATATATCAAAAATTGCTGGTGAATCTAAACTTCGTCCTTTAATTCGAGACTCTGAATTTATATTTTCATAATCAAAAACTATGCAGTTACAGTACCCAGAAGTGTCACATTCAATAAAAAATCATAAAAGTACAGTATTTCAATGATCAGTTACAAAATCTACAGTAATCTCAAATGATATCATTGGAATGTCTAAAAATAGTGTTTTGAGCCCACGTGGTTGTACTCAGCTGGTTGGTTCATCATTCCAAATTAGTCACATTTCATTTTGAAAGTACAAATCAAATTCTTCTTATCAAATCGAAATTGTATATAAAAAGAGAGCTCTGAAACAAAACATCAATTGTTTTTTGATTCCTCAATGAAACTAATATTATTTTTCTCTTTTTTCTTCATCAAATCATTGTCTGCAATTCCACTCGATTCTTGTCGTCGAATTGGAAATTGTGAAGAATGTGTCAATTCAACAGATGCATTTGGTGATCGATGTGAATGGTGTATTTCTGGTGGAAGTTGTAATTCAATATCAACTTATAGTTGTCAAGTCGATGATACAACACTGCATTCTTATAATTGTCCAAAAAATATATCAGATGTGAAATTTGATGAGAAATTTATGAGAAATATTGTGACACCAATGATTGCTGCAACACATTCACCTGATAATCAAAAACTTCGAGATTCTCTTGAAACTTGTTTCAATTCAGATCTTGAAATTGTTAATACTTATGAAATATTTTGTGATGAAACCAATATTGTAAGTTTAAGTTTATCAAAAGCTCTCTAATTTTCTATTCGATAAATATATGTTTCAGACAACTTGTTTTGGTTACACCGCAAAACTCAAATCTGAAAATGCTTTGGTTCTTGTTTTTCGAGGAACTACCACTTTATTTCAACTTATCGATGAAGGAATTTCATTTTTTCTTCATAGAAAAGTTAAATTTGAAATCACAAAAGGTGTTGTCGATGGATATTATTTGAATGCATTTAATAAAATCTGGGAAAATGGAATGAGAGATGATTTCGAAAAAATATATGAAGAAAATCCAAATATCAAATTTTGGGTGAGTTTTTTCCCAAAATATATATTTTTTTTAAACCCTGATTTTTTCAGTTTTTCGGACACTCTTTGGGTGGCGGATTGGCATCAATTGCATCCTCATTTGTTACCAAAGTTTACAATTTGAAAACTGATCAAGTAAAATTAGTGACATTTGGAATGCCAAGAATTGGAGATATTGATCTCGCAATTGCTCATGATCAATTAGTTCCGGATTCTCTTCGAATTGAACATAGTAAAGATCCAATTCCTGCACTTCCACCAAGAACTTTTCCGGATTCAATTGATCGTGGTTCATTTCATCATCGACTTGAAGTTTGGTATCCAAATGAAATGACTGAAGGATCCAAATTCATTCTTGGAAGTCGACCAGATACAACTGTTGGAAGAAGTGTATTTCCATTCAATATTGAAGATCATTTTAGATATTTTGATGTTTTTCTCGAAACTTGGTGGATCAAAGCATGTAGAAATCATTAGAAATTTTAACTTTATTTATTTATTGCTACGGGTTCTTGTTTTTCAAATTTTGTCATCAATAAATCATTGTGAACTTAAACTAGACTACTTTGATATCAAAATTATTCATCAAAAATGTTTTCAAGTTTTTTCTTTGAAACGATAACTCTTTTTTAAAGTTATCGTATTCCTTTCAAAGAGTCATAGTGTTCCTGAGTCGAAATTCATTTAAACCGCGGAAAAAGAATGCAGAGATCCACGGCGCCAGGGATCTCCGGACGCGACGAAAAAAGCTAAAAAATATTTTTGCACGTACGGCTTTCCGTAAATCGCCCCATAAATGCTCGTCATATTTACGGTATGTGCGGACTTCGTGTTTGCACACAATTTTTTTACTTCTTTTTTTTCGCATGCGTCACACCTTTTTTGTTTCCCTCTAAACCTCGTTGAAGCTTTTAAAATCAAAATTTTCAGCCAAAATGTACAGTTCGGTCAATGATCATTCGTCAAGATTCGATGCTACAATTCAAGCTGGAATGGCTGCTGCTCAAGGATTGACAAACGATCAAATAAGTGCGATTTTAGATGATGAAACAGCGTTGGAAAATTTCATTGTGAATCTATCAACGGTAAGATTTTTAATCAATTCTATAGATATAATGTTTTTTTAAATTAAGGTTCGTTGTATGTCAACAGACAAAGAATCTGCCCTCGCTTCAAATAAATCACTCGCTGAATGGAATTTGGCTCAACGTGATCGACTAGAAAATGCGAAAGCGCAAACTATCGATCTTTTCGATCAAGCAAATCGACTGAAATCAGAAGTTCAAACGCTGAAATCACAACTAGATTCAGTTTCATCTTCAAAAAGTCTCGATACAACTTCGAGTTTAATGCAAGTCGCTGCTCAAGAAGCTGACGATGATGCTGAATCTCTTCTTCAACAATTTGAAAATGGCGAAATTTCCATCGAAATATTTTTGAAACAATTCAAAGAAAAGAAAACTCTTGCTCACTTGCGAAAAATCAAATCCGATAGACTTACCGCAATTCTCCGAGAACAAACTTATGCTCCACCTCCACTTCCACAAACTCGTCAACAACAAATGCCAGTCTATCCAATGGGTAATCATATGATGCCAAGTGTTCCATTTGGTACCGGTTATACGGGATATCCAAATTTATCGGCCGCACCTCAAAATAATCATCCATTTTTCTAATTTTATGTAAATGTGTATTTATTGATTGATCTGCTTACATTCTGTATAAAGCCATAAATCTATCTCCAAAATATTTGGCATTTTATCGAAATTTTGGTTTTACTGCCATTTTACTATTGGAAAAAAAATGATAAAATGTTGAAGGCTTACCCAAAACTCACAGAGAATGCTGGCACTTCGTGTTGCAGCTCGACGTGGATTCGCATCACTTCGCGAAATTGCTGGAGAACAAGATGCATCGCTTCTTTATGAGCCGAAATTTGTAGACAGCAGAGAGTTTCCAGAGTAAGGTTTTTTAACAATAAAAAATTATTATCCTCAATAAAATGAACAGAACTAGGTCACGTTGAAAACAAATTGAATATATATTTTTTTTTGAAATTAAACAGGAAAAAATTATGAATAAAGAAAATACGTCAACGTGACCTAGTTTATCCATTAAAAAATTAGAAACCCAAGTTCATTTTTAATGTTTTGGCTTGTGGGAACCACGAAATATATTCCCAATCGAGTTTGAAAAAGCGAAATTTCAGATATAACACAATAAATGTTCGAATTCAAGGATATGATTTTGGACCATTAGAAAAATTTCAATCCTATATTCATCAAACTGCGAAAAGATTCGGATTCAATGTTGTTGACAGGTATTTTTTAAAAATAAAATCACAAAATCCTGATTGATATTTTAGCTATGCTTGTTCTGCTCAAACCCATCGTGCAATCACATACAAACCTCATTCAACAGTCGGAGAAGCTGAAATGGAATTGTCAGTTTATGATCGTGTTGTTAGATTGGATGCTGTATCAGCACCAAGATTATCATTGCTCACACAAATTTTACAAGCACATATTCCTGTTGGAGTCACGGTTGGTTTTTTTTCGGATGAAATTTAGGGCGAAGCTGAAATTTTTAAACATAGGTATTTTCAGTTGACAGTCAAGGAGCACGAAAAAGCCGACGAAGATTATCGTTACATTCCTGATCTTTTACTCAAAGAAAAACAAACCGAATTGAAAGCATTGGATGATCCAAATGTTCGTAGAAATCTTGGATGGGAATAGTTTTTTTTGTTATTTTTTTAGTGTCTATAGATGAATGTTTTGTTTTACAATACTTATTATAAATAAATAAATAAAAGTTGGAGTACTAAATTTAAAATTATCTGGAATTCTTATAATCATAAACCTGTCTGAAAATGAATTAAGATTCGAGGATTTGGCAGACTTTTGAGAATGGCACAATATGAATTGGTGGATATTGGAGCCAATTTAGGACATCCATCGTATAAAGATGATTTTGCGGCAGTTTTAGATCGAGCAAAAGAAGCTGGACTTGTCAAAATTATGGTGACAGGAACAAGTGAAGAAATTAGTAAACAATGTGAAACACTTGTCGCACCGTATTCTGGATTCTTATATTTTACTGCTGGTATGGTTTTTTTTTTGAAAAGTTTTCAGATATAAAATCAATTCAAAAATTACGGTTTTTGAGGTGTTCATCCACATGATGCAAAAGATTGGAACTCTACAACAACTCTCCAAACAATTCGAAATCTTCAACAAAATCCAGCTTGCGTTGCTGTCGGAGAATGTGGTTTGGATTTCAATCGAAATTTTTCTCCACAAGATGTTCAACGGGATGTTTTTCGAAAACAAGTCGAATTAGCTGTTGAACTTCGGAAACCTTTATTTATTCATGAACGAGAAGCGCATAAAGATATGGTTGAGATTTTGGGAGCATTTGGTGATAAGTTAGTTTTTTCTTCTTTACTTTGGAAAAGTAAAAAAAAATGAAATTTCAGATTACCTCCAGCAGTAATTCATTGTTTCACAGGAACTGTTGAAGAAGCCAAAAAATATCTTGAAATGGGACTTTATATTGGATTAACAGGTAAAATATTATTGTAACCATTTCATACATCGAGTATCATTATGAATATCTCGACAAGGTAAAGAACAATATTTAGTGCCGCATCGAGTACAACAATATTTTGAGAGAAATCCGCAAACTGCACAAAATTTTCGAGATGGTTTATATGAAGGCGGCGCAGTTGAATTAGTATAAGCATCGATTCTGAAAATATATTTAGAATGCAGAATTTATTTTGAAATTTGTTTACAAACCTTCGAAAATCGGGATCTAGTGATTCTAAAATATGTTTACTTTGTTCCATAACATGAACATTGAATGATTTTTTGAATCGCTGTTTGTTGAATTCCGGACGAGATAGACGTCTTCGTCTCGCTTTTTCAGCATCCGGCCTTCCAGGTTTTTCTGAATTTTCCCCAGTTTTCTTCTTTTTTGGGGCTGATGCACCGGCTAATTCATCATCAAATTTTGGAGCAGCTTTATTCCAGACAATATGAGCATGTGGATCATCCTATAAATATTTTAGTTTATTAAAAAGTATTCAATAATAACTTACATGTGCATTATCTTGCTCTAAACCATCTAATTGTTTATTTTTTCTTTGTTGTCGAACAGTTTCATCCAGAGTTTTATTCACTTCTAAGCTTGAGATACGACTTGATGCGCGATTCTGTTGTATTGTTCTTTTCGGTGCAAAAACTGACATATTTCTGAAAAATAATAAAAATTCATCTAAATTTCAGGATTTTTATGGAAAGACAAGTCGGATAATGGAGTACAAGCTGGTTTGAAATCTGGAGAAATTCCAATTGAACAACTTGTTATCGAAACAGACGCTCCTTATATGTATCCAAAAATAAGTGATAAGAAAATACCAAAGGAAATACGAGACAAAATAACTGAACCTACAAAATTGATACACAAGGTGAAACATTTTTTATGGAAAATTTTTAAATTATAATAATTTCAGTTTTCTTCGTTCAATCGAAATGAGCCTTGCTCACTTGCCGCAGTTTGTGAACTAATTGCTGGTTTTTCTGGAAGAGATCCAAAAGATGTTGCTAGAATTACAACTGAGAATGCTAAACGTATTTATAAACTTGAATAAAATGGAGTTTTTTGTTGTTTCTGTTAACATGTTTTTTTCGCAAAAAATAAAAATAAAAATTTGAAAAGTGCGATAGAGCGCACAAACATGTTTGTACTTTTTTGAATTTTTCATTTTTTTTGTTTGGGCGCCGCTTTTTTTCTATCACACAAAAACAGTGGCAATAATACAAAATTTTGCCCTCTAGCCGTCCAACAGATAAGATTTTTATCAAAAGACTTTCAATTCGTATAGTTTTATCTTATCTTGCTTACCAGTAGCAAAAGCTATCTGAGTTTTTCATTCCATTTATCAGTTTATTTATAGAAATGAACGGCTTGATTGAAAATACTCGCAATGGAGCTTTGCAACGAAATCTTCTTCGTAAAATGCTGCAATCAAAGGTCTTCAAATTCGGCGAGTTTCAATTGAAATCTGGCCAGATTTCTCCAATTTATATCGATTTGAGAGAATGTTTTGGATATCCAGATTTATTGGTGAGTTAGATGAATATTTTATAAGAAGAACAATTAACAATGATAAATATTTTAGATGCTGATCTCTGAAGCATTGTCGAAACTGATTGATTCAAGTTCTGTTGAATATAGTGGAGTTGTTGGTGTTCCATATGCAGCTCTTCCGTATGCTTCTGTTGCTGCTGGACAATTTCTGAAGAAACCACTTTTGATAACTCGAAAAGAAGCAAAATCATATGGAACCAAAAAATTAATCGAAGGATTATATAAACAAGGAGATCAAGTGATTCTCATCGAAGATGTGGTTACAACTGGTGGAAGTATTCTTGATGTTGTTCGTGTTTTGAAAGACGAAGGACTTGTTGCCAAAGATGTTTATTGCATTCTTGATCGAGAACAAGGAGGTCGTGAAAAACTTCAAGAAGCCGGTGTAACTCTTCACAGTCTTCTGAATATGGAGAGTGTTTTAACATTTTTATTATCAACCGGAAGTATTGATGAAAATCAATGGAATGGAATTGTAAACGCTTTGAATTTGAAATATAGCCAGCCAGTAAGATTGAATATTTCTGGAGAAATTGAGGATTTGAATAAGTTGCCATATGTTGATGCCGGAAGAACAAGTTTGAAAGATAAAGAAAATCTCACTGAATCACCGCTCAATAAGAAAATTCTTTCGATTATGAGAAAGAAGAAATCGAATTTGTGTTTGGCAATTGATTATACAACATCAGAACAAGTTTTGCAAGTGAGTTATCTACAGGAATTAATTAATTTTTCAATTAAAAAATTCACAATTATAGCTCGCCGAACGTGCTGGTCCATTTGTAATTGCAATCAAAGTTCATGCGGATGCAATCACTGATTTCAACGAAGATTTCACACAAAAATTGACAACTCTTGCCAATGATATGGATTTTGTTATTTTCGAAGATCGCAAATTCGCTGATACTGGAAATACAACTCAATTACAATTGAGAGGAATTCAAAAAATCGCTAGCTGGGCTGATGTTGTCACAGCTCACGCTATTCAGGGAAATGATAGTATTTCGGGAGTTTTCAGAGAGGTATTCAGAAAAAGGTTTAAAAAATTTTTGAATTTAAATATTGCAGTTCATTGCTGATCCAGCTTATCGTCTCTCTGGTGTTTTATTGATTGCTCAACTTAGCACAAAAGGTTCCTTGACCGCATTGAATGGATATACTGAAGGTAAATCAATATTGAATTCAGAAAATAAATGAAATTTGAAAAAAAAAATTGTAGAAGTCGCTCAAATTGCCAACGAAAATCGTGATGTTATTTCTGGTTTCATCGCTCAAACACGTGTCTCGAACTTTTCGGATCTTTTGAACTGGACTCCTGGTGTAAATCTTGATGTCAAATCCGATTCAGCTGGACAACAATGGCGTGGAGTTGATGAAGCAATCGATATTCAACAAAATGATATTGTAATTGTTGGTCGAGGAGTGACATCTTCAAATGAACCAGTTCAACAACTCAAAAGATATCGACAAACTGCTTGGGATGCTCTTGTCAAAAATGAACCTGCCGATAATTAGACAAATTACAAGTTGGTTGCTTTTTATTTTTATATTCAAATATTTATTGATTGATTTCTCAAAAAACTATAAATTATGCTCACTTTTTTCTTCCCGCCAATTTTAGTAATGCTGAAAAACCAAACGGGACACATCGACAATCTTTTAGCGGGGAAACTGAGAAATCGTGGCATGTTCCTTTACAAAAACCAAAAATATCATGACATCGAAATTGAAGAACATCCCAGCTACACCCAGAAACCTATAAATTCAAAAAACTTTTAAGAGAACAAGTAATTTTTTCAAAAAATACCTGGAAATTATCTTTATCATTAATCAAACTCAAATAAGATGCCTGTTCCAATATATTTTTCGAAGATCCACTTCTTCTTGGCTGAATTGCTGGGATTACTGTAGTTGTTTCTTGTGAAAATATTTGTTGATTTGTATCGTATTCATTTCGCAAAAGTTTTTCGCTCAAACTAATCGGGTTACTGTATCCTCCTAGATTATTATTATTAGTGAAGAAATTCTGAAATTGATTACTGTAGCTTTGCTGGTTACTGTAATCTTCAGAAGGCACTTCGATTGCTGCATAGCCTGAAATTTTCGGGAAAAAAAATAGTTTTGTCAAAAATTTTCTAACTAGATTGCTTTCCACTTCAAAAACCCACCAATAAATTGCAATTGGTCATACAAAAACTGGCATTGCGTAATAATTACGAATAAATTAATTATGAATAATATTATTAGCATTTTTCATTTGAAGATTTTTTTTCGAATAACCAAAAAACCCGAAAATCGTCGCCCTAATTTTCATTTTTCTTCAAGTGGATTAGTAATATTTGAATGAAATTGAAATCGAAAAAAACAGTTCATTCATTATGTACAAACATTTACACAAAAAATAATATTCAACCTAAATTCTCCAATGAATTGATATTTCAATATTAGCTGCATCCATTAATATTTTTGTTGTTATTCCAAATGAAATAATAAATATTAGAACATCTAAAGTTGAAGATTCGAATGCGATTTCAATTATCCAACCAATTGCAAATTGTGTTAAAAGTAGACAAATTTGTAGAATTAAATAGAAGATATCAAATGCGCTCTGAAATAGAAACAAAATCAATTTATAGATTTAAATTTGAAAATTAAAAATTTGTTCGAAAAAGCTGAAATTTTCATTAAAAAATATTTTTTACTTCAAAAAAATTTGATCTGATCACTTCTGTGCTGAAACAATTCAATCAGGTATTTCATATTTTGATTGAATTATTTTTGAAGCTTGGATAATCCGAGTACTTTTTTCAAAATTTTTCAAAAAATTATAGCCAAAAAGTATCATTCTTACCTTCAAATATGGCCAAATTGTTACCAAAGATGCAATTTGTGTTTGAAATGTGAAAAATGCGGCAGCTTGTAGGTTTTCCATTTTCTTGAAAAAATAATTGGTTTCACGAAACTTTTGAACTGTTGAAAGAAAATAAGGGCGGGGCTAAGGAGTACTGTAGAAGATTTACGAAATTTGATAAAACAAAAAAAGTCAGTGAATTAGATTTTAAATAAGGAAAACAGAAAATAGAGATTTTTAATGACGTTTTTATCTGTTTTTTCTTCGTCAACTTAAACTTTGAATTCAAGAAGGTAAAAAAAAGTTTATCACTCAAACTTTTTTTTTTCAAAAAATAAATACTACACTTTTTATTTTGTTTCAACAAAAAGTGCACTAGAAAGCATAAAAAAGCACAAACAAAAAGAGCAAAAAAATAGTAAGAGGAGTTAGAGAAACAGCTGGAGACAGACAAAAAAAGCCGGTTATGTTATGGAAGAAAAAAAAGAGATCTCGAAAAAAAGAGGAAAAAAATTATATTGGCATAAGAGAGAGGTCATTGGGAGTCATTCAAGGTTATATAAAAAAAATTAGAAGTTTTTTGGATGACACATTTTTGAACTGTGGACTGGACTTTTTGAAAGGAAATGATCAAATTTGGAAGAAACTTGTTTTTGAGAAAAGATCTTAGAGATGAACTTTTTGATTAAAAATTTTGAAAAAGTAACCGAAAAGATTTCAAAATTCAGTAATTTTTTTTTCGAAATGAAAAAAAAAACAACTTGGAAAATACATAGATTTGATTTCAAATCCAAAAAACAAATTCTGAAGATGCAATAAATCCCTGCATGTTATCAATTGTCACGTGGGGACATTTGATCATTAAAAATGACCTTGACAAAGTGCTAAATATTTTGAAGAAACATAGAAAATCCCAGGAATTTTTCCTCCAAAAAAATGTGTGAGTTGTGCCGTCGCTCATTGAAAAAACTGATAACCTTCCTGTGAAATCATATTTTTGTCGCTGATAATGTTAAAGGTTTCCTTGTCTCCAAATTATTTGTTAATGTCAGCAACTTGGAAAAAAAAGTATTTATTTTCAAACCCGCTGAATATTTTTTTTTGTATTCAAAAAAAATTGACGATGCAATTTACATGTAATACAAATCATCAAATGACAATGGACCCAAAAGATTGTGTCGAATCATTGCCGAATTTTCTTGTGAGATAGAACATCTTCTCGATTCGATTGATTGTTTTCTTCCGGATGTTGTTGCGACGAGACTTGTTCTTTTGTGAGTTGATGGAGAAAGAGCTTGTGGAGATGGAGAACGCGATGTGAATGAATGAACTTTTACCTGAAAATTAGAATTGTTTTTTGGAAACTTCAAGTTCAATTCAAACACAAACTGTTCCTTCCAAAATTATCAGTGATGCCTGATCAAAAATCAAACTAAATATCTGAGACATTTTATCAATTTCAAAAGATACTGTAGTTTTCCGAAAAACTGATGTGTGAACTACATAGAGGAACAAGGAAATGTTTCGAACTCGTAAAGTAACTGCCTAATTTGAGTCAAAGAAATTTGGGAAAACGCTTAAATAAATAGATTTTTGAGAACTTGGGAAACTTAGAAATAGGAAGTGTTAAATTGGAAAAATTCATAAACTTTTCATCCCCCTCTTTCATATTTTTACCTGCTCATTTTGTTGTCCAATATTTTTCGAATCATCTTGTTCATCCGCGGCTACCGTAGTCGTCACTTTATTCGTCTTTATCACTTGACTAACGATGGCTAAAAAAAGAAAACACGATAATTAGTTCAACGTGACATTCGTCTTTTTGTTTCGTCTCATTTAATTTCCAATTTATTTATTTTAATTTACAAAAATTTCCGAAACATCTCTTCAACGCGCGAATTAAAATTGTAGTCAAACACAAATTCGAAACTTACATCGTAGTTTTGGTTTGACCGCGTTGGAATCTTCGGCATTTAGTGGAACTTGTTCAATCTGAAGGAAAATGGTGGGATGAGTGAAATTTGGAGGAGACTTACATCAATGAAGTTTCGAGGTCTCAAAAACGATGGGCGTTTACGCAAGCATGAAAATATGACACATAATCCGAACAGGAGGAAGAAAACTGAAACATTAAAGATATTTTTTGAGAATTAAATCTAAACTGTGAGGGTCACGTTAAAAAATAAATATTTTTGAACATTTTTATCAACTTCCTGAGTTCTTATTTAGAAAATCCCTTTTCAAAAGCAGATAAATTTTTAAATTTTACTCACAAATGCAAACTCCATTCATCAAAAAGAATCCAATCATCATATCCATTTCACCTTCTGGTCGATTTACATAATTATGAGTTCGATGATCAGTGAGCCCACTATAAAAAAATCAATATTTTCTTCCAGAAAAATATCCTATGCCTTTCATTTATCTAACAAAAACTTACATAACTTGTTGATTATCATGTGCAGTTTTATTCACCAACAGATTAGGTATCATTTTGTCTTTATATTCTGGAGTATTTTTTAACTCACAAAAAATTGGAATAAAAATAAAAATTCAATTTGAACGGCCCATTGAGCACACACTCACACAATTCAACACAAAAAAAAAGAGTCCAATTTTTGTGCGCACACACCTAATCCAGTGTGTGATGGGATTATGTGGTGGGCAAAAAAATGGGGGTTTACATAAATATAATGTGGAAAATTTTTAATGGAGAATTTTATGTTTGACTGAAAAGAGGAGTTCCTCGGGGAGATCAAGAAGAAGAGGTGAAACCTCACAATTTTTTGTGGCTAAAAATAGAAGTTTTTTGCTGTTTCAAACTCACCCAGTTTTTTCTGGAACAATATCTTCGCCATGACCGACTATATGAATATCTTGATCTGATCCAGGCATCTAGAAAAATCAATGGGAATTCTAACAATCAGTATGAAAAACAAACCTCGATTTGTTGAAAACTTCTCGAAGTTGTAGTAATTGGTGATCTCCAAAAGCTTGGAAAACTTAAAAGATCCATTATTTTGATGGAAAAAGGTCGTATCTTATGACAAAAACTACTAACAGACAAAATGAAATTAGATAAAAAGTGAGAAAAACAATGAACAACTGTTTAGCTTATTAATTGATAAAAATAAATACATTCCATGTCTCACTCGGATAAATTTTTCAGACTCGAAAAGTTTATCTGACAAATTGCCCAACTCTCTTTTTGTTAGAAATCAAAAAAAAATGTGAGAAGTGTTCTGTTTTTATTGGACCCTTGAGAAAAATCATCTGTCAAGTATACCAAAAAAATCTTTTTTATCTCGAATACGTGACCAAAATTTTTCGCTTCACTTGTTTGACAGATTTAAGCAAAAAAAAAAAATAACTTTCAGATTTTTAATTCAGATGTTTGTTTTTCTGAAATTTTGAAAAAATTTCTGGCGCCAAGAAAAAATAAAACTTTCGAGATTTTAGAAAGTGATATATTCGTATTCGGATGTACATAAATAAACTTTCGATTTTTTTTGCTACGAAAAAGAGAAAAATTGCATTTTTTTTAATTGGCTCGAAGAAAGAAATATTACGGAAATAGAAAGAACTCGAGTATTTTGATGTCATATAAAAAACCGCACGCACAGCTCCCGGAAAAACCAACCAATAAATCAATTTCTCACTCACTTAACAAAAATATCTTCTCTACCAATTTTTGTTTCAAAAAAAAAATGAAAAAAGTTGGAAGAAGAAGTGTAATAAAAAAAATTGCTTGAGGCAAAAAATTTCGAGTTCCTATTTTTGTTTTGAAAAATATTATGATGACTAAAAGGAGAATAAGAAGAAGAAGCTAAAATGACAAGTGGTTAAGAGCTGAAGAAATTGGAGATTTTCGTGAAAAATGAGATGAGACATCTTCCTTTTTGCAACATTCGTAGATGATTTTGCAGAAGATTTCGAACTTTTTTCAGGAAAACAAAGTATCCATTTTTTTCGAAATTCTGAGGAGCTTGAAGTTTGAAAAAATATTTTAAACAAAAAAAATTTTTGAATAAGGAACTTGAAACTTATAAATATAACACTCGCTAATTAAAAAACCTCGAAAAATACTTTTTTATTCTTAGAATGCGATATTTGAGAATGAACATTTTATTTTCCGAAAAAAACACGGATAAACTATTTTTCTTCGAAATGTAATTTCGAAGCTTTTCCTTTCCCGAAAAATTGAAAATGTGATAACATTTTTTTGTTTTTCTCAACCAAAACGTGAATTTTAGAGTAGATTAGGAGAAGATTAAAAACATCTGGAACGAGAAAAACAGAAGAAGATATAATAAAGTTTTTTGGAATTTTTAAGTATCTTGTAGTATTTCTAGTGAACATAAAACACAGAAACTGAGTTGAAATGCAGACTTACCTTGTCGAAGATTCTTGACCTTTCTCCATAATTTTTTCCTAATTTGCACTAATGGCTTTTTTCCTCTTTCCTTTATTCCGTGTCTCAATCTGGAAAAAATCACATAAAAATAAACGAGTTGTTTGCAGTTCTCAGATCGTTAAAGTCATGAAATTCAATATAAAAATCTAAAAAAAAATACCGAGAAACTCAAAAATGAAACTTCTAATATTTTTAATCTTGCTCGCCGGGGTGAACTATTTTTTTTTTTAATTTTTGAATGTGACAAAATTTTCAGATTTCCGCGCTTCGAATTCAGAATTTGTGTGATGCGAACAAGTCCGAAATATCGGTAAAACTTCTCACAAATTTGAAAAACACCGAAAAAAATCAAAAAGATGTTGGAAATGTAGTGAAGTTTGTGAAGGTTGGTGGAAAAAAAGAAACAAAACCTCATAATCTCCTTCCAAGTTCTCAAATTTCGATGGGAAATAATTTGTCAAGATTTTTTTCGCTCTGAAATTGTTTGTTTTTCCCACGAAGTTCGAAAAGGTCAGAAAAATAGACCGAAAAGCATCAGACATTTTATAGTTCATACGAAAAAACTTTAATTTCTTCTTTTCCCGAGTGACGAATAATTCACATTTTTTTTCAGAACTTGCAATCTTCCACAATTCAAACTTCAATAATCGAATATAATTCAAAAATCGCTGTTGAAATCGAAATTCCCAAAAGTATGGGTTCTTGTGATGACGTTAATGGATTTTTCGAAGAATTGAAACAAAAATATAAAGAAATTGTTGGAATTCTGGCGAATTGCGGTAATGAAGTTAATATAATTGTTTGAGTTATGCGAAAAATAAATAAGTTATTTTTCTTTTTTTTTGCTAAAATTTCTCATAAATATGTTTTTATACTTGTCTTTGTGAGAAAATTAATCTCCAATTTTCAAGTTTTTCTTGAAAAAAATTCCATGGAACTTATTTACTCAATTAATTATTTTCATTCACAGACATTTTTTTTATTTTTCAGCATTATAAAATTTTCCTGAAAAACAATCCGATTTTTTTTCAAAATGAAATTTTCAAACGAAAATAAAGAGGACAACTTCTGAAATATTTATTACTTCAATATTCAGGTCGAAAATTCATCTTAAAATATAAAATTAGGCATTTTGACTGAAAATATCAAATTTCATGTATTTTTGCAGAAATAATTTCATTGTCTCAAAAAAAATCAAAAATCCAACCCTTTTATATAATATTACAAAAACAAGTCAAGAATTCTTTGTTTTTCGTTCAAAATTTCACTTCAATATTGGAATTGTAGTATGAACGTCATATTTTATCCATCAGTGCATTTTTTTGTTATTTTTTTTTGAAAATAAAGAATCTTTGCCCAAAAGAAGTCATTTAGAAAAATTGTGTTTTTGTCAAGTTTAAAATTTCGCTGTTTTTTGTTCAGCGGAAGTTGTTTCATGTCGAGAAATTGGATAATTGTGTTTACCAAAAAGAGTCCTTTTTCATGATTATTATATAAGATTTAAAGGACTACAATTCTTGTTTACTGAATTCTTGTTTTACTCGTTCAAATAATTATGAATAATAAATATACTTGAGTATTCATGTTGAAAAATAGAAAAAAAATCCGAATTCTGAATACATAGACATGATCTTTTCTTGTTTTCTATAATTACTTTCAAATTTTTTTGTGCTACAATGTACTTTTTTCTTGTTTTGTTTTTGGCCTCTGAAAAATATCAGCAACCACGTTAGAACCTCGCCGAAAATCTAATTATTTTTCGCAATAACCGCAAGTTCTTCGGCACAAAAAATCATAAACTAGAAAAATCCAGCCCACTTTTTTTCTGTTCAATCACATTTTTTCAGATGACTACTGAGACCGATATTGAAATAATTCGAACTTGTCTTCTTGTTTTTGCGATTATTGGGATTTTTGGAAATATTAATATAATATTAGCAACAAGAAAGAATAGTAGTCTTCAACATAAATGTGGTATTCTTTTGGCTATTTTGGCAGTTTGTGATTCAATTTGTTTGATCAATGAATTTCAAAGTTTTTTGAGAATGACTCTGAAAGTTGGAGAAACAACACTAAAGTTTGTTTTTTTGTATCTATAGGGAAAATTATAATTGAAATTGTTTGTTTTCAGAAAATGTTTCTATGCGAATATAACTTATATATTAATTGAACCTCTCGAAGTTTATATGATTTTTATTCTGGCAGTTGATCGTTTGATTGCAATCAACTTCAGTGTTTTCTACAGAACAATTCGAAAAACAAAATATGTTTTGTCAATGTTATTACCAGGTTTGGTGATAGGTGCTATATTTCTGATATGGAGTTTTGTAACTCTATCAAACCCTGTTGTTGATACTTGTATTCTACCCTATGCAATGCCAGAAATTGTTTCATATTGGTGGAATCAATATAATCTTTGGGGTGCAGTTGGAACTCTTTTGGTATATTTATACACATATATAACAGTTTATTGTTGCAGTAAGTTAATTGAATTTTGAGCTTTGGAATTCGTCTTTTTCAGCATTCAAACAGAAAAATGAGAAAAACTTGCAAATTCAAAAAACAATATTGAATACAGTTATTGTCGGTGCTGCTGTTTTCTCAATTTCTTCTGTTTTATCTGCAACACTTATAGCACTTTTCACAAATATGAAGAATCCGCCAATTGATCCGGATACAGTATCAACTTATGCAGTTATCCCAGGTGAATCATGATTTCTCGAACACTTTTCGGGATATCTAAATTCAATTTTCGCATTCGTAATCCAATAAAAACTTTAAGGTTTGATCTCATATTCATGCAATTTTTATGTGTATTTCTGGCGAAGTAGCGACTACCGTAATGCATTTGTTAAACAACTTTGTTGTGGGCGAGTTTTGGCGAGTCAAGAGAATTTGGTATCATTTGCACCGCCTTCATCAATGATGTCAAAGAAATCAAGTTCAGTTTCAGTTATGTATAGAAGAGCAGACGGGGCTTAAAACGGTTATCAAAATAAAAATAATTTATGTTTGTTAGTAAAAATAAATATATTTGAAGAAATATAAATAGAAATCTTTTTTGAATTCATGGTCCTCTTCTAAATCTTGCTGGCTTCATTTCACTTTTTATAATACTTTCGATTTTTGCCAATAATTCTGGACTCATTCCACCATTCAATTGAGATGTAATTTCTTTTAACATATCTTGAGATGGTCTGGCAACTGGTGGCGATGTTACTTGCATCAAAAATACTTTTTCGGATGCAGCAGCTGATGATTTCGTTGTTGGCATTGATAAAGAAGAAGGAGATGCTGATTTCGGTATAACTCGAGTTCGTTGTCCACTTGATTTATTTGGTGTTTGTCGCGGGGCTAATGTTTCGGTCTGCAAAAAATATTTCCTGAAATCTTGTAGAACAAAAATCATTACCTTTGGAGTGCTTGAAACTTTTACAAATGTTGGTTGAACAATTTTATGTTTTGGTGTTGTTTTTGTTGATTCCATCACATTGTTAACACGTGGACGTGGTCTACTAAAAGTTGGTTTTGTGATGCGAGTGGCTACTCTGAAAATAAATGTACATTCCTAGAATTTCAGTTATAAATTCGAAACCTTTGAGTTGTTCTCATTGTTGTTGTTGTAGTGATTGGTGCTTTTGTGGTTGTTGGAAGATTAACTAAACTCAACATTGGGAATTGAGCATTTTCATTTTTAATTTCTTCATAATCATAATCTTCGCCTTCTTCTTCTTGTTCAACTTCTTCAACTTTCGATAAAGATTGTGATGGAACTGGTTGATATGGAACTGCTGCAGATGTTGGTTTCGAAAATGTGATAGCAGAAGAAGGTCCTTGTGGTATTTCACAATATGCTTCATCTGACCCATCTGGACATTGAACAACACCATCACAAACTTGACTCATAAGAATTTCCGTATCTCTAGATTGACACGTGTATTTTTTATCGTTTCCAGCTTTTTTGCATAACATTTCATCTTCGCCATGTGGACATTGTCTTTTTCCATCACATCTTTCTTCCATTGAAACACATTCGTTACTTTTTCCACAATGAAATAATCCATGTCCACAAATATCACAATCTCTTTCGTCTGTTCCATCATCACATTCAATTAATCCGTTACATCTTCTATCAAGTGAAATACATTGTTCTGATACTTTACAAGCAAATTCTCCAGCAGTACAAAGTGCTATAAATATTTAATCGATGTTTTTGTGTTATCTTCTCAATCTGTATATAACTCACGACAATTTTGTTCATCTTCTTCCATTCCACAATCATAATGCCCATCACACCTTGATGACATCGGTACACATTGTTCAGATAGCGAACAATGAAAATCAGTACCATTGCATTGAACAGGTCCTATAATGTTTGTTTTTGAGTTCATCACACCGACAACGATTAGTGTCAAAAAAGAAGAAGAGATATGATGGTAAATATTTGATTGTTTGATGTTTTGAGAAAAAAAAACAGAAAATGACAGCGAACTGATGATTGAAAAATATGAACATGTCTGGATGGTTCAAAAAAATCGGGTGTTCTATATAGTCATTATTTAACAAGATGTTTTTTCGTGTACTCACCAGAAACAGATCTGATTCCACAACTTTTCACATTATAATCATAATTACAGTTCTGTGTTCCATGTACATCATAAACTAATCCGGGTTTGCACTTTTTTCGATACGTCCGAAATCCGTCACTTTGCCATCTGTGTATTTTAATGTTTGTATGTATTTATTTGTAATATAATACTCACCGACAATGATAAAATTCTTCACTACAATCATATCCTAAAAATTGTCCAAGAGTCGCTCGAACTAATCCAGCTTCTTCAAGAAGTGTGCTATAAATTCAATAAATATTCAAACAAACTCCGAAAAATATATACCTGTCATTACAATAATTCGTTTCGATCGGTCCTTCTGCAACTACTAATTCCAATAAGTTCGAATAACCAAGTTTGAAAAAACAATAAACTAAAAATATTGAAAAAGTATGCATAGCTTCTTTAAACAAAAATAATATATAAGTAGATATTAATAATAATAATAATTCTTTTCTAGCAATAATACAATAAAATGTTGGGTGGGCAAATCAAAAATGGGCGGAGTTTATTTCGCGCAGACGACTCTCGCGCAAAAATAGTTGACGGTTTTCCGCTTTGTAACATGCGGAATGACCGGAAAAGGTAAACATGTTGGTATATGAACACAAAGAAACATAATAGAATTATGAATTAAACATGTTATAGATTTTGACGTTTTACTTCGCGATGACTTACGAGAAGATTAATCCAACCTTCTTTTTTAGTGTGTCTGTGTTTTTTTCTAAATTTTCCTTTTGTCACACGATCTTTGCTCGGTGAGATACTAATGATCTACAAATATCCGAAGATATTTACCTTTTTACAAAAGGTCCCGATAGCGTGGTGAAATAAATAAATTTCCTGTAAGATCAAGAGACTGTTATTTTATATATAGGCTCCTTGATCATAATTCGAACTATTTTCCTTCAACGTCAGGGAAAGTATAAAATATATCCTGCTGACTTATTTTTTTTTGTTGAAATATTTTACCACTAGCTTTTAAAAATCCAGCGAAAAGCTAGGAAGCGGAAGCCGCGCGGCTAAATATTCCAATTGTCATTTTGTATGTGTGTGTGAATTGGCCGGCATCTCCTCACTGTACAAATATACATTGCACTTCAAAATTGTTTATTTTTTATTATTTTGTTTTGTTGTCTTCGTTGCGTGGTTTTCGTCTTTTTCTTCATTTCATGATCATTTCTTGAAAAAAATAAATAAATAATAACAATAATGGAGAAAGATGACGTAAATTTGATGGGCGATGGAAAAAATTCATGTGAACTTTGTAATTCAAAGGTTGGAAAATATAATATTTGAGGAAATTGATAGATAATTACAGAATGTTCAACAATGCTCAAAACTTTATGGTAAACTTGCAATTTATGGACTTTGGTGGATTGGAATTGGATTTTTGATTCATAAAATAAGCAAATATCCATTTTGTGAGAATTGTTTTCAGAATGATTTCGAGAAAAACGCGAAAGGGATACGAATCATGGAGGTAAATCTTATAGATTTCTTGAGAGATCTGAGAAAACCGATTCTCAAACTTTTAATTTGAATTCCTTGTGGTTATTCACTAGTTCCATAGAAAACATGAACTATGACGTGGATATTCTGAATTATTTTGTTATTATTCTCTAATTCCAATTTATTTAATTCCACGTGGAATTTCATCTGCTATTGTCCCTCTTCTAAAATTCTATATTTTTCTGTTATTAGAAAATCAACCTGATATTTTCCGCTCTCCTCATTCCTTATTCCTTTCAGTTATGCGTCGATGATCGTTCAAAATGTGATCCTCCAGAATTGTCAAAATCAAAAGTTGAGAAGAAAATCGATGCGAATTTGTTGAATAATATCATCAAATCATAAACAATTTATCACCATTCGCACCAGGCACAAGTCATAAAACAAAAAAAAAAGAATCGAATCAAATCAAATTAGCATAGGAGCGAAGGAAGGGGCGCTCCGCCCGCCGCGGGTCCCACGCATAAATAGACAAATCAATGGCCGCATTCCTCACATTATTCAATATTTCTCTTCTATGTATAAAGAATAGCATAATACCATTTTGGGCAACATGGCTATAGATATCTAGAATTAAATGAATCCAGATATTGTAGCTATCATGCTCATAATGGTTGAAAGCTTCATTTTTTCGTGAACATCTATAAATTTTGAATTGGGAAAAAGTTTCTTTTTGATATGCGGGTAATGTTTTTGATGAAAATTTAATCCAACTGTCACTTTCGATAAGCTCACGAACAATCAAAAAAACTAGTTCAGGGCAAGGTTCGAGAGAAAATCAAGAGTGTGGCAGAAGTTAGGTGGAATCGGAGTTTTGAAATGAGTAATAATATTTAGGACTCGTGATATCAGATATTTCTGTTTAAAATTTTCGAAAGGGAAATTTTTTAAAAATAATTTTCTTCACTGTAAAATTAGCAATACTTATGCCAGAATTTTTCGAAACAGCAGAAAAATCGTCGAAACGCAAACAATTAAAATCAGTAAGAAGCATTGAACTGACCTTCAACTTTTTCCTAATCCCTTTCTGATTTTGTTTTTGTTCTCGGCTTTCAGCTTTAAAAAAACCGGAAATGTTTCAAAAATATCTAAACCTACATTAAAGGTTCAAGGTCATTTTGCAAGCTTTGTTGTTCAATTCAAAAAATCATCATTTGTCCGCCTTTTTTTTGGCTACCGGTTGGATAAAAAAGCGCGTCACGCCCATCAGAGCATAACAATACTGCATAAAAATAGACAGTCACTGTCTAGTTAGTCACTCATTCATTCACTAGTTATGAATTCATTGCCTATTTCTATATTATCGTTATTGATTGTTGGAGTTTCGTGAGTTAGAAAATAGGTTCATGGAATCTCAGTTTTTCAATGATTTTCAATTGTTATCATATTCAGAACTCTTCCTGCAACCGATCCACTTTTAGCCGCAATGGGATTGGGACAATTAGGTGGAATGAATGGAATTGGAAATGGTATGTATCCAGGAATGAATACTGGAATGATGGGTGGAATGTATGGAGGAATTCCTCCGCCAATGCCACCACCAGGAATGTGTAAGTTTTTGTTGAGGGGGAAAAGTTCTAGAAGCTAGAAGATAGAATTTAATTCTGGTTCCATCCATTATTGAATTCACGAAATCGCTGTTCTAAAATAGTTTTCACGTTTATTTTTCTAATCAAAAATTACAGTACCCCATTAGATTTGTGACCCCTTCCCCCTCATAAAACCAAATAAAAAATTATCATATTGATTTTACAATTATCATCATGTGAAAAAACAATTTTAGCTCCATATGGAATGGGACTTGGAGGATACGGTATGAATGGAATGAGCGGAATGAATGGGATGTATCCAGGAATGGGAATGGGTATGGGTATGTCACCATATGGAATGGGATCATCGATGAGTTTCCCATTTATGGGCAAAAAATAATGTATTTTTCTTATGATTTTATGTATGTATATGTATATCATAACTTTCTTTCATGTACATAATATTTTCTCTAATTTTCAAAAAAAATTAATTAACCCATCCACCATAAATAAAACATTACCATAAAAATCATGCAGAAAATCACACCAAATACAAAAAGTTTCCAATCCTCTTTCACACGTTTGTCGATTAAACGAAGAGTTGTGTCAGATATTCCAATTGATTTTGCAACAAAATGAAATCGTTTTCGAATCGAGAAAAGTGCCGATTTTTGATTTTCAAGATCTTCCAGAATATGAGCACCTTGTAATAGCATTTGATCGATTAAACTTGTTGATTGTTTCAAATGTTCATTTGTATTCAATTCGTGATCAAATCCCATATTCAAACGAGTTTCATTGTTTGTTGTGAATCTGCAAAAACATTTCATTTAAAAAAAAAATAAAAAAGTTGAATTTTCCACACCCGTTCAAGCCACGCAATGAGTGTTTTCTACAGTAAAACGAACAATCTGCGAATGAAAAAAACTGTGCAAACACTTTTGTCTAATTCTCTCTGTTCGCCGTTATATTTCGCACTACAGTATTAAAGGAACATGATAAATTTAACGCGTTGGGTCTTGTCGCGATTGCTAACTTTCTTCGCAGGACCTCAAAAAATAAGAAAAGTAGCAAGTCAGGTAGAACTTGATGCGCTGATTTTCATGCTATATTTAGTTTTTCATGAAGCTTATCTAGGTTTTGAGCTACAGGGTGCACTGTTTTTACAGCGTTTTGCTGATTTTTGTGTTGCTTGAGCGGGTGTGTTTCAAAATGATTCTCACCTTCTCTTCAAAAGTTCTTCTTTTTCCATCGCACGTCGACATTGATTTTCAAAACGAGTTTTAATTGTGTTGAAAGAGCTTTTGACAAGATATATATCACTTTTTAATTGTTCAATTGTTATTTTATTATTTTGTCGAAAACTGGCTGTTTCACGATAGATTTGCGAATCCAATTTATGAAGTTGCGCATCAATTTTCCTGAAAAAACAATATATTTCGTTTTTTTCTTTGTTTTAAAACTTTCAAAAACCCACACCAATCCTTGTTCCGTATCTCGAATCAATTTCCTCACTTCATTTTCATCATTTCGTCTTTCGATAGTTATAAGAAATACTTGAATATTTTCCAAATCTTGGCGAGTTTTTTGAATTATTTCATCCGCCATTGCTTGCACTTTTTTCTGAACAACAAAAAAGTATTTCGTAATCGAAAAATGCAAAAAATAAAGATAGTTTATGAAACGTGTACATTTGGGATTGAAAAAAACGCAGGAAAAAGTGGAAATGGATTTGCCAGCTGTTTTTTGTTGTTTTCACGTGAAAAAAAGAAAATTACTTTTTTTGTCATTTTGAGAATTGAGAGAACTTCTAACATCGGCATAACAAGACCGTGAACAAGACATTACTTTATTTCAAATTTTTCAGAGACAATTATTTTAAAAATCTGTTTTCGAGGCGTTGTTCGGGATCAAAACACATTGAATTCACATCTCATTTGTTCAAACTAATAGTCAGAAGTATTTCCGCTTCAAAGGTGGTTCAAAAACTAAAAATAGATTCGAAAAACAACATCTCCAAGTGCGAAAAGCATCTAATTAACCTAAATAATTAGTATATTTTTCTGCTTTCAAAAACAACGAAATGAAAAAATCAGTGCAAAAAAGCATAACATTTTCAACCACATACTAAAGTTCAGACATCTTTGGTGCACTAAAAATATTCCGCCCATTTCTTCTAAATTCCTTGTTTTTCACAGACAATTATACCAGTCGTCTTCTGGTGTGAATCATTGATTAAGCCAAGCCTTTCAGGGAATTCAAATTTGCTGATATATCACTTTTTTTAGTCATTCGTTCCTTCTAACATTGTTCATTTTTTGAGGAAGAAAACATGGATACTTTTACTCCAATGTTTTCTTTCACCTGTTTTTATGGTTTTCTTACATTTGCTGTTTATACAATGACAATGTATATGATAAAAAAGAAACAACAAGCTTTTTCAAGTTCATTTTTCGTCTTATACAAAGCCAATTATTATATCGTAAGTTCTTCGCTGAAAAATCAACACTGCAAAACAATTTGATTTTCCAGAATCTTATAACATTTCTAAATTCATTTGTTCCCCTTCGAATCCCACAAAATACATGTCATGATTGTAGTTTGGCATATTTATTTGAGGGACATACAGAGACAAACTATTCAAATTTTCCATTGGGATTATTCTATTCGATTTTGGTAACAATGGCTTTCATTCAATATGGAATGATCTTTTTGGTCTCTTTTAACAGATTTACAATGTTCTTCCTAGTTCAGGACAATGACAGAGTGAGTTATATTTGAATGACAACAAAATGTCATCAAATGACGAGGGATTACGAAGATTTTTGTGCAAACTTTGATGTAACTTCAAAAATAGAATTGATCTATTTGATATCTGACAAAAGCTTCCCAGAAAAGTCGAAAAATCGTGAAATTCTAGAAATGGAAGGCTGTTCTCCCTGCGGTTTTGCTCATTTTCATAATTGGACCAATAACACAAACCTACACAATTGCGACAAGCAAAACATATTACAGATATCTTGAAAGTCTTGGAGGTTACAAACCATTTACAAATGCGGTAAATTCTAGTTAGCTTATGTTAGGAAGAAATAAAGTCCGCTTGTTTTTCAGAATATAGTTTTGATAACCAATTCATTGCTTATTTTTATGATTACAACAACAGTTTTGTCTGCCGGATTTAATATATATTCCACTTACAAAGTTAAATTATTGAACAAAAATATCAAGAAAAATGATCGAACTCTTCTTTCAATGACACTTGTTTCATTTCTCATTCAGATGATTGCTTTTATTGACACCGTATGTTTTGTATCAAAACTAGATTCAAAAATTTTCAAAATTCAAAATTCAGATAGCTCTCCGTGTTTTCCCAAACACATCTTATACTTATGCTGTTTTCCAATTCTCACAACCATTTGTTAGCGATGCATTGACTTTGAGTCAACCTTGGATTTTGATCGCTTTCAGCTCTTTGGTAACTCGAAAATCAGAATATTCTAAAAAAAAAATAATTCCTAATTTATTTCAGACACGTTCCGAACTTCAACGCCTTCTTGTTGGAAAATGCTTCAACGATCTTATTTTCACAACAAGAAGTGAAGTACAGAATTCGAGAGGAGGTGCAACCATAACTATTTAATTTTCTAATGGAAAAACATATAATCATTCCAAGTTATAAATAAATTTTTGTCGAAAAGTACATCAGAAAAATGATAGTTTTGAAGAAAGCGGAAGTATAATTTTTAGAAAAACATAAGAGGAACAAGAATAACTAAATTCTGAAGAACAAAATTGCCGAAAAATATAGAACTGAAAAATCGCGAAAACAGGCTGAGATTCAGATTGAAACTTCTAGATTTAAAAATAGAACACAAGTTTTCAAATTACTTCCCCTCATTATCGAATTTTCCAAAATACAGTGATGAATAGTCGAAGTATATCTCTTTGAAGGTTCAAAAACCAAGTTCTTGCTGACAATTCATCATAAATACTTTTAATTTCTGAAAGGTCAGCCAATTAATTTTTGATTACATTTAGTCAGGATGAATATTATTGTCATCGAACAGGTTCGAATACATCAGAAACGTTTTTCAAAATTTATTTCAAGTAGATATTAACATTTATCCATTTCTAATATTTCTGTCAATACGATTTGCTAACATTCCAGAAATTCAAAATTCTGATGTTCATCTAATTTTTCTGACCACAGTTCTGTCGGAATTACGTAAATTGAGGAAAAACAGCATGAAATCACTTTCTCTCTTGGGGCCAAAAAGCAATTTTTATCTCGTGATTGTTTTGAATATGGTCGAATTGGTATTTCCACCCAGTTTAATTTTAATTTGAATTCAAGATCTTTCTATTTTCTTGTTCAGTGTTCTGTAAACTACATGTGAATTCGAAAATCTCAAAAATCAACAACTATTTTTTTTCTTTTTTTTTTTGAAACCTTCATCGAAACAAACTATTAGTGTTTCTGTTCAAAATGTTCCCATGATATTCAAAATCCGCAACAATTTGAAATCTAATTACAAATATGATTCAGATTTGATTTTTTATCATCAATTTTTAATCTAGTGCAAAAGTCAATTTATTTGAAGTTAGATGATAACTATCAATCACATGGCATAAAACGATTTTTAGTTCAACCCTATTCGAAAATTTTGACCTTGTTGAGACTCTTAGTCAAATCTGTAGCCAATGTTTGTTCTACTGACTTTATTTACATAAAAAATATAATTGCTTGGGAATATTCCAGAAAATAATTGGCTTTATATCATTAGGTTCAACTCTATTTTTAACGAATAGCTCAAAGTTGTCTCATGACATTCCGGTTCTACTAATCATATTTAAAAAATCGGATCAGGCCCGATTTTTTGAGAACAAATATCTCGGATACGTTTCAAAATTTTTAGTTCAAAGTACAATTCAGTTTTAGTCAGAATGTATCTGCTAAAATCACACTAAAATAATTTATGTTACTCATCATAGTTTCAGGCAGGCTGATATTAAAATGTGACCGAGTTAAATTGAGATCTCAATCCCACGCAAAATTTAATTCCTACAGTAGAAATAATTTCAACATTTTTTTTAGCAAATATTCCGGATTTTGAATTATCATTTGTCTTCTAATTTACAAATTTTAAGTATGGATACATTTAAACCTGCATTCATAGTCACACTTATTTATGGTTTATTCAGTGTTGTTTTATACACTCTTATTGTTTTTATCATCATAAGAAATAAAAACAAGAATCTGAACAGCTCATTTTTCACAATTTTTGTGATTGGATATTTTATAGTAAGTTCTAAGTTTGAAAATTTTTTAGATATAATAATAAAAAATAAATATTTTCAGAATCTGACATGTTTTTTCAATTCTTATGTAACTCTTCGTCTTCCACAAAACACTTGCAAAGACTGTAAATTATCATTTCTTTTCTCAACTGGAAAAGAATCTACATTTCCATTAGGCATTTTTTATGCAATTTCGATAAATATGGCATTTATCCAATCTTCAATGACATTATTGATATCAATCAATCGATATACAACTTTCTTAATGGTTTTAGATAAAGACAAGGTAGGTTTTAATATAGTATTGAAACCATTTGATATTTAATTTTAATTAGATATGGAATCACAAAATTATTCCATGTGTTACATTAATTATTATTTTATGGCCACTTTATGTTACTTATCCAGTTATTTTCAATCCAACTTATTACATGTATTATGAATCGATTACAGGCTATCGCACTAAAACAGAAGCTGAATTAACGAAAATGTTAGAAATTTTGAATATATTTATGATTACAGTAGCAGTTCTCTCAGCCATTTTCAATACTTTATCGTGGAGAGGTTTGAGACAAATGCAAAATGTGATCAAGAAAAGTGAAAAAGCTTTGATTTACACAACATTTATTGCATTTGCTATTCAAGTTATTGCAATTGTTGATACGGTATTCATCATTTCTTAGTAGAAATTTTTGGAATAAATCTAATTTCTTTCAGCTTATTATTCAAAAAGTTTCTTCAACTGGTCCAAATGCAAATATTTTAAGTATTGCCCAATTCTTTCAAACATATGTTAGTGATTTATTGACTTTCAATCAGCCATACGTTATTATATTTTGTAGCTCTGTTGTAAGTTGAGATGAACTTTGACCAAACTAATAGATATTTCAGGTTCGAAAAGAACTACGAGAGCTTTTCCTAAATCGAATTGATCCAATTTTGGTGGTGAATACGTTGAAAAGTCAAGGAAATACAGCAACTTTGGCATGATCTACTGAATTTTTCTCACATTTGTTTGCATTAGATACATTTTGAGTAGCATTCCGAACAATTACTTTTTTTATAACAATTAGCCGTACTAGTAAACACTTCATGATTTTCTTTCTGATAAATAATTTTATTTTCTAATAAATTTTTGAGTTGGTTGTAAAAACTATATGGGAAGTATATGAATTTCAGGAAAATTACGATGAGTGAAATGAAATTCAAATTGATTTCATACTATTTGAAATTTGGATCAGAAAGTAAAAATTTACAAATTTCTGGGATCCAAGAGTTGGTCCACCTGGACTCGGTTTAAGTCCGACCTTACAAATCCAGAACCTTCAATTTTTAGACTCTTTTCAGACTCATGAAGCTTCTAACTCTTCAAATCCCTCCCAACTATTCAAAACAGTATATCTGTTTTATTGCTCATAACTCCAACAAATCCAAAAAATTCTCATGATCCAAAAAATATATTTAATTGCTCCTTGTAAAGTGCGAAAAATCCAAGTACACCAGAAATTTTCCGAAATCCTTTCCCCGCTATTTAAGAATCAAAAAATGTTCTTTTGTTCTCAGACAATTCTTCTCTTTTGGGATTTTTACGACAAAAACAAACTGTTTTCAAATACCAATTATCGAATAACAATGAGTAATTATCTAATCTTTCATCCAAAACTAATAAAACCAAAAAAATGTGCTTTATTCCTAATTTTTCCATTTTCTCACAATTATCCGACTGCAAACAATTATAGATATACTTCCATCAATTTGTTCTTGATTTCTCTTCAATATTATCTCTAGAGAAGTTCCATTTCGAAATAATTGGAAGTACACATTTTTTTATTATGACTAATTGACTCAAATTTCATTAATGTCATACTCTGAGACTAGTTATTACAACATGATTAGAATGTCTCTTCATGTTTTGGAACATTTTTGCAGCAATCTTTCATTTATGATTCTGATTTAAGTATACTGTCTGTATTTTTTGTTGGCTAAAGTTTCAGAATTAGGGCATCTGACAACATTTTTTGGTAGATTTAGTGAAAATAGGTGGCTCATGATAGCTTTCTAGAAAATAGGAACATCCAGTTCAAATCCGTATCTTTTCCATGAATTTCTTACATTTAAATTTAAGTTTTATAAACTTCTAAAGACTTAAAATTTGAAAAAAAAACTGAAATTAGTCATCATTTTTGTTTTTCTTGCATAAAATCTGCAAGATTTCTCGGAATTGAGTAAAAATAACACCTCTGAGCTTTCCTAATTAGAAAAAAATACGGTTCACCTAAATTTTGATCCTAAAACCAACCCGTTTTTTCTATATACTCCAAAATATGATGAACTTTTTGATTATGTTCTGATTCATTACACACTTCCACAACATTTTACTAATTCACAATTAATCATTTTGTCATTTAGCTTCGAGTCAAAACTTTTGACATTAATGTTCACTTTGAAATTCGCGATTACCGTATTCTATGGTGGATTATCGTTTGTGGCATATTTTTTGACTGTTTTTATGATGCGAGCAAACTGGAAAGAATTCTCAATCGCCTTTTTTCGGCTTTACATCGCATTTTTTATTTACGTAAGTCAATGTTTTTCTGCAAATGTCTAAAACTACAAATATAATTTGATTTGTTTCAAGAATTTGATAACATTTGTGAATTCATTCATCACAGTTCGTATTCCTCAAAATACTTGCAAAGATTGTTACATGTCGTTTCTATTCAAAGCACATTCTCAAAATAATACATCCTGGTTCCCTCTTAATTTTTTCTATACAATTCACTATAGTATGGCATTTGTTCAATATGCAATGATTATGTTTGTCTCGATCAATCGATGTTCTATGATATTCAATTTAACATCTTACAATAATCAATGGAAACGTATTTTTCCTTGTATCATTGTATTAGTTTCACTGTTTCCCTTAACACAAACCTATCCTATATTTTTTAATACCGCATACTATGTTTATACAGAAGCTTTAGATTGTTATTCAACGAAAACATTGGCGGTAAGGATAAATAACTGATTTATTCTGAAATATAACAGTATTTTCAGAACACTGCCACGATTTACAGCCATCTTTTAATTTATATGGGAGTTACGACTATTATAACCGCTTTAGCAAATATTTTTGCATTTTGTAAACTCTCATTAATGAATTCAAAAATTCCAAAAGGTGAACAGAACCTAATGTTTGTTAGTCTTGCAATGTTCTTCGTTCAACTTTTTGCTGGGGGAAATACGGTATATTTGAAGAGAAAATAGGCTTATAACAAAATGTTTTTTTTTGACAGATTATAAACCGTCTATTTGTAAGTGACAGTAATGCTACTTCAACTTGGTCACAAATTGCTCAAACATTGATTCCTTTTACAAGTGATGGTTTGACTCTTATTCATCCTTGGATTTTGCTAGCTTTTAGTAAACGAGTCAGAAAGTGTATGATGAAAACATATTTCCCAAGATATGTAACAACTCCAATAACAATTGCAGTTCAATCTGGCAAATCGAAATCTGACCGTTAGGTTTTACAATAACATAACATTAACTATGTTGTGATTTTTTTCATTAGTAAATGAATCAGTTGAATATAACTCATACAGGAAGGAACATATGTTCTGAGTCATCGTAAAATAGACACAATTACTAGAAGATGAAAATATCAGACAAATCATCAGGCTACATTGTATTTCTCAGAAATACATGACATTAATGACACAAATGTGGGAACCTCAAAAATCATTGAAAAATCGGAAAATCAAGTTTCCCCAGAACATGTTACAAAATACGTTATACTAGAAAAATTTCATTAACGTTAAGAATTAAATGGGAATGAATATGAACATCACTTATCAATGTCTTTCAAGAAATTTCGTCAGGAGACTTTTTTCAATTTTAAACCCAATATATTCCCAAAAAAACTCACTTTTTTTTGTTGAATCCAGTTGTTCATTCAATTTCCAATATAATCGCCATGCGTTGAACGCAGAAACTCTTCTTTGACAACGATTCTTCTTTGCAAAAAAACAAACGCACACTGTTTTGAAAAAAAAACAAAAACAGTAATGAAAAAAGGCACACAACAAATTATGATTGTGCGTGGCGAGACCACGTGTTTATTTATTGTGATGTTTCTTTTTTTTTCATTTTCAAAAAATTGTTTTTCGTGACGGTGTTTCGTGCTATAAATTCTATGAATAAAAACATTTTGAAGATTCTTCAAGCTGAGCGAACAATCGGATTGTGAAGAAGCCGAAAAACAGAATTTGAATCGAGTAAGTTCGTTTTTAATTCGTGGAATTCCAATTTACTGTGACAAGCAAAAAGTTTCATTGATTTTTTCTTGTTAAAATATATTTTTGGAATGTTTTCAAAAAAGTTACGATAAGTAAGTAATTTATAAATATAGTATAAAATAAGTATTTACACTTTTCCGATTATATTTATTGAATAATCCAAGTTTTTCATTATAGTCTAGCCGAATTTGGAGGGTAAAAAGCCATATTTTTCTTGTAAATAATTCTTTTAAGACGAAGAAGTTTCAAAGCACCATCTCGTATTTGCACATTTAGAAAAAGCATAACGATCCTTAATTTATATATTTTCAATTTCAAAGATAGATGTAAGTGCTTTACCCTTCCAACATTCGAACGAAAACAATTGAACAACTCAAACAAGCAAAACGAAACCAATCAGCGTCATAAACTTTGAAAGTCATTGTAGTATTCAACATATGAAAAAGATTGAGACAATCTTGAAGAACACTTTGAATGAACATTGCTCTTCTATTTGATTTTCGACGTTTAGTTTCGTTGTTTGAAACTCGAATTTGAGCCTGAAAACTTTTTTTCTAAAAAACTTGTTCATTGTATGTTCTTTGGAATTGTTACGCAAAAACAAAATACCGAATCAGATATCAATTTCCATAAAACTGCAATATTAAATGAGTTGGATATAACAGCCATACTGAAAACAAAAATCAAGAAAAATCGAGATAATATTTGAGCACACGGTGATTCTTCAGGTGCCCAACCTAATCGATCCAATAAATACAGAAAATGACAACCATCTCGAAAACCAGCAATTGAAAATGATAAAGATAATAAAATTGAAACAATGATTCCAATATTTGTTGGATTGTAATTGTATTTCTTGTTGAAATATTGAGGAAAATATACAGCAAATGCTCGATTTGATGTTAACAGAATCTGTGTGAGAGGCGCTAAAAAACTTTTGTTTTCGAAAAAAAAAGTAATATCATGTTTTCTACCCAATGTGCAAGCGAACCATCCCAAAATTTGACCAAAAACAACATCATAAAATAATGGCAAGAAATATTTGTTTCTGAAATCCTATAGTTTTTGAGCTGAAAAAACAATTTTCAAAAAAATCTTACAGAAGAATACATGGAACTGGCCACATTAATGTTCCAATCGAAACTATCAAGTTAGCCCAACTTTTGACTAAACAAATTTTTGCAAATCCACCGATTGAAGTTATTGGTTTCCATAATGATAGAAAAACTAGACTGTTTGAAAACAAGCAAAAAATACAGATGACAATCAATACCGTACCACCAATAATTCGAAATTCTGGTGAAAAATGATTATGAAAAACAGTAATCATCTATGATCTCTTATTTATTTTCCGGAGTTGTAATAAATACAGAATAAATAATCAAAATTGTTCTATGTCTGTCTGTGGAAAACAGAAAAAGAAAGAGAAAAGTTGATTAGGAAAACGAATAACAAAATTTGCCACTAAAAACCTTTGGAAGTACGAGCACTTTTCACAAATAAAGTTAACGGATTTGTAGATATTCGAGATGTATTTGGTGTAGATTTAGAATGAATGAAACGAGTTCCAATAACTCGTTTAGCTTCTTCTCGAATTCTCTCATTCATTGTCAAAAATATGAATCTACAAAAATAATAATTATAAATAACTGAAATCTGAAGAAAATCACTACCCTTCAAGCATTCTGAAAAATACCATAGATAATGACATTGTCAGAAATTGTGTTATTGGATATTTTCTAGATGTTATTGTTGTATCAAAAGTATCGAGAACAATCAATAAATCTTGACAAACACTTTGAATCAACATAATTCGATGTTTTCGTCGTCGAATCGATGCTTGAACATCGCTCAATGTTTTACTGAATGCGGCAAGTTTGATGAAAATTGAAAAATTGAAGCAATTTGAGACAATTATTATGAGGAACATTGAAATGACGCAGGCTCGAGCTAAATTATTTCCACAATCCGAATCCATATGAATCCAACCAATCAAAGTTCTTTGAAACATATATTGACAGCCATCAAATATCATTCCAATACTGAATAAAAATCCAGAAAAACAAAAACACAGTGTCAACATTATCTGGAAATTTTTAAAATTGTTTTTTTTAAGAAAAAAAAATGAAAGTTTCTAACATTAGTTGTGTTGAATCGAAATTCTCTCGAAAAATAACTCGGATAAAACACTGCCATCACACGATTTCCATTCATTAGAAGTTGAGTTAATGGTCCAAGTGTCCATGCAAACCAACCAAGAAATTGACCCATAAATGTATTAAAATACTGTGGAAGAAAATATGAATCTCTGAATATATAAGAAAAATTAAAGAAAATATGAGATTTAGGAACTCACAAGTAGGTTACAGGTACAGGCCAAATAATATATCCAAAACAGATTATATTATTCGCCATTGCTTTCACCATTATAATTTTTAAATACCCGGAATTTTCTGTATTTCTTCCCCACAATGATATTATAACAAGAGAGTTTAACGATACACCAATAACTCCAGTCTGAAAAAATAAACATATTTCAAAAAATATCTGAAAAACTCACAATCAACATAATTGATGCTTCAATATGTCGAAGTTGTTGGCTGGCAGGATTTCCAGTTTCCTGCCACCGGTTATATTCAGAATCCATCATATCCATTATGATTCGATTCCAGTCACACACTCACAGAAAAAATATGATTATTTTGATTTGCCTGTGTAGAATTTTTTTCTGCGTTCAATTACCAAGTGACTGAGACAAGTTGAGATAATAACATTGTTGTTTTTGTTGTTTGAAAAGAATATGTAATTTTGTTCCGCTTCTTGTTCAAACCGTTTTTTGGAAAATCGGAAAGTCAGAACATTGAATTAAAAAAAAGAAAAAAATTTTTATTCGACTTGAAGTTTTTATTGTTCCGAAATTCAAAAATTCTCAGATTTTTCAAATTAAATACTTCCAAAAATTTCCCGTTTCAAAATAATTTATTCAAACTTTTTTGAACATAACAGCTGGTTGATTTCCAATTGATTGTTGACTTGATTGACGTGTTGTTCCAATTTGTTTTTTTCTAATTTTTAATATTTTTAGGGCACCATTTCTGATTCGTACGTTGATTAATAACATTGCCAAACTAAAATACATCATAAGTTTTTTTTTTCATTATGAAAAATATAAAAATACATAGAACAAAACAAAATGAAAACATACCCTTCTAACATGCGAATAAAAACCATAGAAAATGAAAGAGTTAGAAATTGAACCCATATAGAGTTGCTTAATTGACAAATAAAAATCGCATTACACATATCAATGAGTATCAATAAATCGTGTAAAACGCTCTGTAATAACATTCGACGATTTTTTGATCTTCGATTTGAAACTTCGTTATTTGAAATATTCGCCTTTTTCTGAAAAAAGTTGGGAATGTTTTTTTGGAATTAATGAAATATTTTTGAATCAGACCAAACTTTGAAAAAAACCAGATTCGATTCAAAATTTGCCGTGAATTTTGATTCATAAATGATTCCAGAAAAAAACAATTTTTTTCAACTTTACCGAGTCATAAAATAATTTGAAAAACGTTGCAATATTCAACGAATTCGAAACAAAAGCCATACTAAAAACAACAATTGTAAACATATTTGATAATAAAATAGCGCATGCCGAATTTTCAGATGTCCAACCAAGTGATTCAATCATAAATAAAAAATGACAACCATCAAAAAACCCCGCAATTGCAGCAATTGAAGCAACAAAAAATGCAATTGAAATACCTATTGATGTTGGACTAATTTTATAATTATTCCCAAAAGTTTGTGGAAAATACACTGCGATCAACCGATTTCCAGCCAATAAAACTTGTGTTAAAGGAGCTAATGTTATAGCAAACCAACCAACTATTTGACCCATAAATACATTGAATTGTTGAGGAAGAAAATAATAATTTCTGAAATATTATTATTTTTCCAGAGTTTTTTGTTAAGTAACACTTACAGTATAGCAATTGGAATTGGCCAAACTAAAAATCCCACACATATAATAATATTAGAAATCGATTTTGCTATACAAATTTTGAAAATTCCACCTAGTTTTTTGGGGCTCTGCAAGGCTAGAATAACTAAAACATTGAAAAATAAACCAAGAACAGCAGACTGTAATTAAAATAATTAAAAATTCGAAATTCGAAAAAATCGAAACTCACAATAAACATTGAAAAAGCAGCAAACATTCGAAACCAAAACAAATCCATTTTATTATTTAGTAATAAGGCAAGAAAGAACCCAATAAGGAAATGTTATAAAAAATAGAAAATATAACCAAAAAAATCTGAAAAACAAATTACTGAAATATTATTCGAACCAAGAACTTACTTATTTTAGAAAACTTATAATGGAGACATGAAATATGAAATTAAATTGAGACTATAATTATTTTGGAGATTCAAAATACGGAACTTATTTATAAAATGTCAGACTGTGCTTTGCAGAGTTGTTCGATCGCAAAAATTAATTAATTAATTAATTATGTCAACTCTTCGTTTCACAACATTTTTGGTTTTTTGGCGAGCAGATTTGTGATTTGAAAAATAAAAATAAACGTGATTCTCATCTTTATATCAAATGTGTCTGGGATTTATTCGAAAAAAATTAGAATATATTTAATTGGTGAGAGAATAATATGAGTTTTTGCACAAAGCGAGGTTTTCTGAAAAATGGGAAAAGCTGACATTTTTGAAATGACGCGCGAAAAGGTGAAAATGACAATTAGGAAATACATGAATACGTATTTTTTGCAGAACATTTTTTTTTTGAAAAATGGAAAGCTGAAAATAAACATTTGGAATTGTGGAAACCAATAACTCAGATTTCAAAAATGTGAGAATCAAAAAAATTATTTCAATGATGTTCCCAAAATAAAGTACTGTAAGTGTACTGTAGATTGTTGCTCACATTTTTAGGTGAATTCCTGATTGAAGTTGATGTGCTCAAAATTATCTCTATAAAAATTAAAAAAAAAATTAAATTATAAAAAATAAAGTTGATTTCTTCAATAATTTTGAAAAATCACATAGAAAATTATAGGTTACTTTTGAAAAATCAACTGTTTCTGAAAATTCCCTAATCGATTTTTCAAACTTTGCTCTACTTATAATCATTGTCGAGGAGTCTACATTTTCCACCAATTTTTCAACCAGGCTATTGTGAAAGTGAAAAATTGAAACCATATGTTGTTCTCGATGTTTCCCAAACCATATTTTGTTGCATTTCACCGTAAAAATCAACAAAAATGTGAAAATTCTCCCAACTTTTCCTTTTTTTTCTGCTATTTTTGTTTCATTTTCGTTCCAAGACACCGGAATCAATCGCATCATTTATTGATGGTTTTATCTACCAAATGCTCCTTATTTTTTCAACCACATCTCAAAATTTGTTTTGTTTTGCTTTGTTTGATTTTGTCTGAACTCTTCATCAAATAAATCATTTCTTTTTAAAGAAATTGTAATTAGAAAAAAAAGAAGAAAAAAGTTATGTTGAAGAAAATGTTGAAAGTTGTCTTGTTTGACACTAAATTTGATACTTTCCGAAACATTTGCGCTTTTGTTGATTTTCACACATATTTTTATGACTCTTTATTTTTTCTCCATTTTTTTTCGTTGTGCTTTTTGGATGATAATCGTGTGAAAGAAGCAAAAAAATCAAGATTTGATTCGTGTTTATTTTTAGATTTTGTCTCTTATCGGATGAATTCTGATATATGATTTTTTTTCTCGAAAATCTTCATCTGCTGGAAAAAAAGCCTTTTTTCAAAAAACAAACAATCTGATAACACATTTTCATTTAATTTTCTCCTATTTATTTTCTTTGTGTGTTGTTTCCAAGTTCATTTTTTCTATTTCCAGCGAGGTTCTACGAAAAAACTATTGTTTTCAATATTGAAAAATTGAAATTAGTTTTTTTTTTGAAAAAAAAACAAAATAAAATAAAATAGTTCACACATTTTAGAACATCAAATTCATCAAAAATGCATCTAGTGAAAACTTGAATATTTTAAGATTTCAGATAGTTAGATAATTGTTTCATATGAGTTATGACGTGGCAAATTTTTTCAAAATAATTTTCATGAAATTCTAGCGTAGATCACATAATTTAATTTGATTTCCTAAATTTTTATTTAAAAAATCCTAACTCATATTAGGAAGTTCAGACCTTCTTCGTAGGGTTGCAAACTTTGATTAAAAAATTGCAACTTTTTTTGGATTGCCATTTTTTTTATAATTTACAAATAAAATGCTTTGTTCTCTCCTTTCCTTCATTTTTTTCCCAAAAAAGCGATACTAAAAATAGAACCCAACTCGTCGCAAAAAACTGATAACAAGTCAAGAAAATAGCCTCTCAATGTATTAAACAAAATCATTATTTATCGATTTTGAGAGCGCCTATAAATGTACATATGTATATTTACAATTGCTATTTTATGTTTTTTTTTTTCAATTTTTTTGTCGGTGTCAAAAATTGCTTCTGCTTTTTCTATTATAATGTACATTTATTCATGAAAATGAAAATAGAAATACATCAAAAAAACAAACTGTTTTTGATTACAGTATTTTTAAAATATCTCATCTCATTCATTTTCTATTTTTTTTCGCCTCTAACATCAAATAATATTTTTATTCATTTCGAATTTATGGTTGGCGGAAATTGAAAAAATACAAGTTTATTGAAATCTGAAAATGTCAACAACTCTTATTGTTTTTTGTTTTCATCCTTTTCGTTTTCTGGATACAAATTTATTTTGGTATGACTTTTTATTATTCCTTTCTCCAAATATAAAAAACTTCTTTTTTCTTTCGTTTTTTTTTCAAAAAAGAAATTCAAAGATTACTGTAAATTATGATTAAAGTACATGTTTCATTTCAAAATATCTCAAATTTCCATCCGTTTAAATTTTTTGCATGCATGCTCTTTTTATCCCAGGATTACATTACCTTATATTTCTTTTTTTTTTGAGTTTTGTTTGTTTTTCACTTCATTTTTTTTGAAAGTCTTTGCAATTTGTCAAAAATAATCTTTTTTCGAAATGGAATGAAAGAGTGTTCAAAACACTTTTGGTATTCTCAACAATTCTCTAATTTACATAATTGAAATTCTTCTCTCAACAATGAATAATGACATTTTCTGCTCATTTTATATAGGATCATTGTACAAACAATTAAGCCAAAATTGAGTTCATTTTTCAGTGCAAAACCGATTAAATATTTCAATATTGCTTTTTTTGGTGTTTTTATGTGATTGATTCATTTTATTCGGTATTTCCTCTATTTTTAGAAGGCGTTCGAATGTTCTTTCAGAAAAAAGCTCACAACAGAACCTTCTTGGAATCTTTTGATTAATTTTTGAGTAAAAGAACGCGGGCCTCAAAGTTGTAAAAATTTTTGAATCTGGCTCAATTCCTCTGGCCCTATGTATGCTAAATTTGTCCTAAAATAATCCAGTTATGTTTTTTCCAAAACTTTCTTCAAAAATGTTGAGCACTTTTCATGTTTTCAATAACTTTGTTTCTATAAACAAAACATTCAACTGGAAATGACACAACATTTAGTAAACCAAAATTTGTTTAAAATTAGCATCCACAATTCTTCTTCCAATTAAGCAGATCAAAAAGAATCACATTCAAATAATTCGATTTGTTTCCAATTCTGACGTGTTTTTATTTTTGTGTTTTTTTTTTTTTGGAATGAATCAGGAAAATGTATTTTCGGAAGCGAATATTCTCACTAGAAATTTCTGTTTTTATTTTTGTATTTCAAAATTGTTTTGAGTTTCTAACATCACCCAGATTTTTGATCAATACACACCACAATCTCAGTACTTTTATTCCTGTTCTCTTTTTTTTTCTGAATGAAATCCTAACAATCTTCGACTGATTGCACATCCGGAAACAAACCGAAACTCACCAAAAAAAAATTCTCATGTTTTTTGTTGTGTTTTTTTCTTTGTGTTGAGCAAAAAAAAAGAAAAAGTATGTAATTTTATTAGGTCTCATCCCTCCTCTTCCTTTCCCGGATATCACTTTTTTGCTATTTTTTCCAAAAATTTTTGCTATCTATCTATTATTAGCCATCCACATTTTCACTGAACCATTTTATGAATGTGGTGCCATAAAAAGTTTTGATGGTTGAAACGAAACACACCAACATATATAGACAAAAAAAAACTTTGGCTTATGTGTGGATTAACTTGTGAAATTTTCAAAAAAAAAAGTTTCCTTCTTCTGCTGTTATTTTTTCGCGTTGGTTGCAAAAAAAACCAGCAGCAGCAAATAATATTTTGGTTGACTAGTGACACGGAAAAAAGAGAAAGAAAAGAAACAACGTTTTAGTCGTGCAAATCCTTAAATTGTTCACCTCGAAACACACTGAAATATTTCCTCTTTTTGCATATTACATGAATTTTTCTCGCACGCGCCAACTTCTTTTTGTTCGTCTTTTTGTTTCTAAAAAAAAATCCTTGTTTTTTTTGTTTGGAAAAAAATAGTTACCGTACCTTCACAGTTTCATAAGGTCACATGAAATATATTTTGTTCAATTTTTGAAAATTGAAACTTTTGCTCTACCAGATTACTAGATGTTGTTCAAAAAATCCAAAAATTGTGAATGTTGCCACGTCATAGCTTTCACGGTGTTACTGTATGAAATTCCATCAAAACTTTACAGTTTCAAAAAACACATGATTCATTCGTGACAATTTTCGTCCAATATAAAATTGAAAATTTATGAGATTTTCGGATCTAGAAGATCAAGAAGATCAACTTTCTCTGTAATTTTGTGCATTTTTCAAAATTGTGTATATTGGAAGCTTCTTTCCTCCCGTTTTCAGAATTTCTACCAAAAATAACTCATTTGCCCTAACACCTTTGTTATTTGACAAAATTCGTACTTCTGAATACATTTTTCGTCTGTCTGTGTTTTTTTCCAATTCCACTTCTTCTTCTTCTTCCTCTAATTTTTAATTTCCTTCTCATTTTTCTTTTCAACCTATCTAACCGTATATTTTTACATCAATCACTTTTTCTCGAACCTCCAATTTTACTTTATTTTTTTTTTTTGAAAAAAAGCTTGGAAATATGTATAAATCACGTTGTGTTCTGGTAGCTTCTGGTTTCTATGAAAACAAAACCTATTTCAAAAATGAATTATAAATACCGTTTCGAATTATTTATTCCAACATTTTTCCTTCCATTTGTAACTTTCTCGTTTTCAGGTGACTAACCATCAAACAACCCAAATTCTCTGATGAATCGACCTTATGAGTCGCTCATCAGACCTCACCATCATTCAATATTCGGCAATTCAAATCGTCATTTATCTCGTCGACAAAGAACAGCTTCAACTCTCCGAGAAACATTTGGAAGTCAAGTTCTTCGAGAACTCGAAGAAACAACAACCAATTTCAAAGATGTTCTATCATTTTATCGTTTTCCATGGTCACATTTTCGACAAAAAAGGGATTTGAGTAAACAAAGAAGATCAACATTATATTCATTTTATTTCGAACAAGTTAACAGTGGTCGAATACAATTCTCATTTGTTATTATATTTTTAATTGGAATGAGTGAAGCAATTTTTGGAATGCTCAAAAATCAATATTATAGTGCTATTATTCTTCTTATTATTTGTATAATTTATTCAATTTTATCATTTTTCTATTCCAAAAAAACACAAATTATTTGCTTCGCATCTGTTATAACATGTATTGTAAGTATCTTTTTTCAAAGGTGAAACCATTCAATCAAGAAAATTTCAGGTAATAACCTCATGCTCTGTTCCTCGTTTTCCAGTTTCACATCTTCTAATATTTGCAACATATTCATTATTACCAATGCCTTTATTTTTCATGCTTATTTCAACATTTCTTCTAACATTCACAATTGGATGCAGTGAATTGTTCAATCTCAAAACTTTGAAAACCGGAACTGAAGTTGGGGATCTTGATGTTTTCGATCAATTCATTCCAAGGCTTTTGATGTTATTGATTGTTAATATTATTGGATGTTTAGTGTATTATCCCACTGAATTTGTGCAACGAAAAACATTTCATGAAACACGGTGAGTAAAGTTTAGTAAAAATGAAAATCTATTTCAAAAAAAAATCCTCATCAGATGTTTCTTTCATAGTTCTTCAATCGATCTTTTTTTTGTAGGAAATGTGTTCAATCTCGAATGTTATTAGATCGTGAAATGCATCGTCAAGAGAAGATTTTATTATCAGTTCTACCAAAACATATTGCATTCGAAGTCAAAAAAGATATGCAAGAAACTCAAGAAGAACGTCTATTTCACAAAATTTATATAAAAAAATACGAGGATATAAGTATTCTTTTTGCTGATATTTGTGGTTTCACAAATCTTGCATCAGAATATACAGCTGAAGATTTAGTTCTGATGTTGAATGAATTATTTGCTCGTTTTGATAAACTTGCATCAATTCATGAATGTATGCGAATCAAGATTCTTGGTGATTGTTATTATTGTGTTTGTGGTGTTCCTGAATATCAAAAAACACATGCAGCAAATACGGTTGAAATGGGTTTGGATATGATTGAAGCAATTAAATTAGTTCGGGATATGACACGTGTCAATGTTAATATGAGAGTTGGAATACATTCTGGTAAAGCACATTGTGGAGTATTAGGATTGAAAAAATGGCAATTTGATGTATGGAGTGATGATGTAACATTAGCAAATCATATGGAAAGTGGAGGAATTCCAGGGTAAATATTTTGAGAACGTTTCAGAGAGAAATAAAAAATGATATTTCAGAAGAGTTCACATAACTGATGCAACAAAACAATCATTAGATGATGCTTATGTTTTGGAACCTGGAAATGGAAGATCAAGATCGAAATATTTGGAAAAAGAAAAAGTGACCACATGGCTGGTTGTGGAGAAAAATGACAAACAAATTAGCCAAAATGGAAAACTATTTCCTCTTCCTCGAACTAAAACAACGGTTAGTTGGTGAAAAATACGGAATGAAAATATTTTCAAAAACTATTCCAACAGTTCCATTATTTTCCAGAAAGGAATGAGCAAACAAGAAAGAATAACTGGAATAACAACAGCACGTGGAAGAGGTGGAATGTCAGATGAAGAAGTGTTAGTCGAAAATGTTGATTCGCATCTTCGACAAGGAATTCAAGCAATTCATCAGGAAAATTGGAAAAGTTTGTATTGTAAAAAATGGACATTGAAATATAAACAAATCAAAGTCGAAAATAAGTTTGTGAGAATGAAGTTCAGACATTTATTATTTCAATTGTTCATGTTTTTGGCGGTTACTAATTTGGCTGTTTGGATTGTGACAAATCGAAATATATTTGAAAGTTATCCAATGATTGTTTCACAATGTATTATTGCACTGACTGTTGGAATGGTTTATGGGTTTATCAAGGTTTGTCATTTTCTAGAATTATGTATTTTGAAATTGAGTACAATAATATTTCAGTTTCTGATAAAATATGTTCGACTGATAAATACAATCGTCAGTTTCTTATTATCTGTTCTTGCAATTCATCTTGTTATTTATTTGGCATTGGTATTTGATGGCAAAAAAGACGAACATTTCCAACTCCTCGAATTATTCACAATCTATTCATTATCTACTTGCATTATTTTATCAGCTGATTTTCCAACAAAACTTATAATGACTTCAATATTCTGCATATCATTTGTATCAGCAACATTCCAATATAAATTTGATGAATTGGCTCATTCTTTAGCTGTTACAGTTATTACTTTCTTATTGGTGTTATTCAGTACAAGAAGAAGTGAACTGATTGCTAGATATGATTTTATATGGAAACTTCAGGTATTTGTTCTATCAAATCAGAAAAACAGTTCTTTAGATTATAATTATAGGCGTTGGATGAGCAACTACAAATGAAAAGTAAACATGAGCAAAATCGAAGTGTTCTCGAAAATATTCTACCATCTCATGTTGCAAAACATTTTGTTGAAGAAGCCACAAGTTTTTCTCAACTTTATCACGAAGCTCGAGATAATGCATGTGTTATGTTTGCAAGTTTGACCGAATTCGATAAATTTTATATTGAATGTGATGGAAATAATGAGGGAGTTGAATGTCTTCGATTATTAAATGAAATCATTTCGGATTTTGATGAATTATTAGATCGAGATGAATTCAAAGGAATCGAAAAAATCAAAACAATTTCAACAACTTATATGGTTGCAAGTGGATTGGCTGGAAAAGATGATTTGAAGGATAATTCACATGTTGAAATTATTGCTAAATTTGCGCAAGAACTTCTTCGAAAAATCACATCAATTAATGAACACAGTTTTAATAATTTCAATTTACGAATTGGTATAAATGTTGGACCAGTTGTAGCTGGAGTTATTGGAATTGATAAACCACATTATGATATTTGGGGAAACAGTGTAAATGTTGCAAGCAGAATGGATAGCTCAGGAGTTCCAGGAAAAATACAGGTATACTTTTTTTTTTAAATATTCTAGGATATCCCACTAATAAAAAATGAAAAATTCTACAGGTAACCGAAGAAGTCAAAGATGTGTTAGAAAAACTCGGGTATGAATTCGAATGTCGCGGACAAATCAATGTTAAAGGAAAAGGTTTAATGACAACATTCTTTTTGAAAACTAATGACGAGGATGAATTTTGAATTGAATTGAATTTGTTAGGATTTTTCGATTGAATACGTTTTTTAAATTAATTACGGTGCTTTGTACATAAACTTGTTTTTATTGAGAAAATTTTGGAAAACTCCCAAATTATTTTTAAAGAAATTATCGGAAAACTGCCACGTCATCAAATGCATTTGGGTCACGTGAGTTGTTTTTTTTTTCTCTCAAATGTTCGTTTCCAGCTTTTAGGAAAACTTAAATTTGAAAAAAAAACCAGTGAAAAAATTTCCCGAAAAATTTTTCCGGTAGTTTTTTAAACAAATTCAGGATATTTTTAGAAAACTGTATTTTTCCAACCCAAAACTGATACTTACCTCTAACTCCCAACAATCGAGAAATATCCAAATCTCCGCCACTCAACCATTCCACGACACATTGAAATATGACGATTTTGTTCTCTGAAATTTTAAAAATGAGAAAACTTCAGAAAGATGTTTCAACAAAAAAACAAACCTGATAGTTCTGCTCATCGTGTAATATCATCTAGTTTTTCAGTCGAATTGATTGCAAAATTCGTGAATGCATAAATATTAATGTATCTTATCAACCATTTTTTGAAAATCAAAAAAAAAACTCATGGAAAAAACAAATAAATATTCATGAAAATAATTTTCCAGAAAAAACTGTCATTGGACCTTTTGGTCAAGGCCACAAAAATTGGGGGGGGGATAAGAAATACGCGTATAATGAAAGGAGTTTGGGAGATGAATGGACAAAAACATGGATGAAAATGCAATATTATTTTACAAGACATTTGAAATTACAGATGGAAAATAGTTATTGAAGGCGACAAGTTTCTCGATCACCTTCTCCTTCAAAATTTGATGATTGAGAATCTTCATTTTTCCAATTGATTATTGCACATCTCATTGCTTCGAGATCTTTGTCGAGTTCAACCAACTTTTGACATTGTTTTATGAGCTAAAAAAATATGTTTTAGTTCTACTCATAAAACTCAAGATGAAAAAAACAAGAACTCACAATAGATTCAGCAGTTAAAAGTGAAAATGGTGTTGACTCTTCAGCTTCATCTTCTTCATCATCCATTTCGCTTTCAGACAATACATTTACTGGAAAAATATGAATATTTTTATGATTTTTAGTTTTAAATTTTTGAACAAATTCAGAAAACTATATTTTTACTCCAAAATACTTACTTCTAACTCCCAACAATCGAGAAATATCCAAATTTCCGCCATTTTTCAATTTCATAAGTGCATCATTCATACAAACAACCATTCCACGACACATTGAAATATGACGATTTTGTTCTCTGAAAATTATGAAAATGAGAAAACTTCAGAACGCAAAGATGTTTCAACAAACCTGATAGTTCTGCTCATCAATGGTGTAACATCATCGCGTTTTGCAGTCGAATTGATTGCAAAATTCGAAAAACTCTTCGTCAATCCAGATATTTTTGATGGACCATTTAAACCAGCAGATGCTGGTCCAGATCCAAGAGTTGAATGGGCTTTTGTATATGGTTTTGCCATAGAAGGTCGAATATCACACATTGGATCAGATTCTTCAGCTAAAGGTGTTGAACCAGAAGAACAAGATTGTTGATAAATTACTTCTTCGAGTCGCAAAGTCTGAAAATTTTTCAAAAATTATGTTCAGGGTTTCCAAATCTTTTTCAACTCACATTATTTTCAAGAGCTTTCACATCTTTCACTTTTGCTTCTAATTTTTTGTTCAAATTGTCATTTTGTAATTCTAAATAAGCCATTTCAGATTTCATATTTTCCATTTCCGATTCTTTTTCTTTCAATCTGGCTAATAATACACGACTTTCTTGCAATTCTCGATCTTGTTTCCAAATTTGATTTCTCAAATTTTTCGTCACTTCTTGATCATTTGTTTCAATCGATTCACGTGTATTTACAAGTTCATCTTCCAAATCTTGCAATTTTCCAAGACATCTCGATAAATCCGATTTAGTTTGTTCGCCTTCTCGAATAACACTTCGAATTTTCATCTCATTTTCCTCGTTTAATCTTTCCATCTTTTGATAGGCTTTCAACAATTTACTCTGAAAAATTTAAAAATTATGGATTTTTTTGAAATCGGAAAAAACAAACCTCCAATTGTGTAACTTGTTTTTCTTTATGCATCAATTCCTCATTTATCTCTTGAATTTTAATTTGATCACTCATATTAGATGCATTTGTTGCAAAAGGAGAAGATCGAGAATCTGCAATATAAATCATAATTATGTTATTGACATGATATGATAATAAATTGGTTTTCTCATATTTTTCGACATTTTTTTTTCGGAAAAACGAGATTTTTTTCGTTTGATTTGGAAGAAATGGGAAAATTCGGATTGTTTTGAGAAAAATTTAAAAACTTTTGAAAATGAAAAGAAAAACTTACGTCTAATTTGTTGTGGTGTATGTGGCTGTGGTTTTGTTTCATTCTTTGCAATTTCCAAATCTCGAATTCTTTGTTCCAAATACGCAATTCTTGCATCATTTCCATTTCGAATTGGACCATCAACTGAAAACAAAAATTTGATTTTTTTCAATGATGAGCTCTGTCAAAATTTAGGAAAAAGAAAAATTATAGATTCATAACCGTCCCTTCTTTTCAGCTCAAAAAATCCCCCCAAAACCCTTACCAAGTCTTTCTTCTCCTTGTTGCTGTCTCATTAAATAACTATTATATGCTGGCAAATTCATCGAACCACTTCCTCTTCTTTGAATATCATTTGTATCATCACGAGAACCACTCAAATGTCGACTTTTATGAGTCAAAGGAGCAACAGCAATCTGAAACACAAGAACATATTTATTATTTTCAAATATAAATCACAGAGCCCTTTCCCCCATTTATTTTATCAATATATTTATTAACCTCTGGTCGACTTTCTCTTCTTCTATGCAAAGCAGGACTTCCCGATTTAGCTCTAGTATGCATATTATTTCTATTATTATTATCAAAATGTGTCGAATCTGCAGCACCATTTCCACCCGTTAATCTTTCCATCATTTTTGAATAAAATCGAACCATTGCTTGACCACAACACCAATCAAAAGGACTCATAAATATTATTAATCAATTTAGAAATAAAGATATACGCCGTACAAAATTCTCGACGTTCCGAGAACTCGTTTCAACAACAACTAACCAATAACTAATCGAATATGGGTTCGCTATAAAAGTAGCGCTGTTGAAAATCTTAGAAAAAAAAAGAGGAGGCGGGAACAGAACAAAAAAAAGATAAAAATGAATAGAACGAAAGGAGGAGATAAACATCTAATGGAGGAATGCGCAAAAAAAACGACAGAAGAAGTGTGATTCGAAAAACAGTTATAATTAGATATGACAAAAACGAGAGGAAAAGAAGAAGAATAAAAAGGAGAATCGGAAGCAAGCCTAATAGCCTAGGCTAATTAAAATTATTCCGAAACAAAATTGAGATTTTATATAAGACATTTGTGAATTAATCGAGAACAATCAGAATAGAGAAATGCGTTCAAGTTAGAATCTAGAGTATGAGAATTGAAAGGACTTCAAAACGGTATTGGAATTCTAAAATTTTTCAGTTAGTTGCGTTTTATTTCAGTGACCTCAGATTTTCAGAAATTCTAAATCGAACTGTTTTTGGACCAAAAATGTTCTATGAAAAAGTTAAATTTCATCAAAAACAGCGTGAAAATCAAAAAGGTTTTCTTGTGAAACAAAAGAGCCTCTAAAAATGCGAAATATTTTTTGCAAAATGTTTCCTTCTGACTCATTTTTCATAATTATATTATTAATTTTATTATCATCATCATGTTTTTTTGTTAGAAAATGAAAAGAATTCCTTCTTCTTCTTCTTCTCACCACATAAATCATCTTCAACTTCAAAAACCGAATGCCGACATCCAAAAAAAAAGATACTAAAAATCTATTAACTGAATGTGTGGGAATAATTCAAATGGAATGTTTTCATGTTTCCAATAAACATTTTGTGTTTCCGTCAAGTGATGGGTAAATAAAACTATTACTGTTACTATTATTGTTGTTCCAAAAATATTCAACAGCAAACAGAAAGAAAATTTGGAAAAAAATGAATAGGAAAAAAACCGAGGGGAAATCAATAATGGAAACATCCTTGAATGGTAATTATTATAATAATAATAATTGTTGTAGTTCCAAATAAAACATATGTTTATTGGAGTACTTGAAAAATAATTATTTGATAAACAAAGAGCAAACTCTTCGAATAATGCTCGGCCAGAAAATGTTTCGGAAAATCACATTTGAAAAGCTCGAATCTATCAAACTATCAACAAAAATCTGAGAAATAGTTGGAAAAACACGGAGAAACTAAATCATTGTGTCGTATTATGTGGCAGGCACAAAAGAATAAAGAAAAAGTTGAAGAAGAAGAGCACAAGAGCAAATATCATATTGGAGGAATGAATAAATGGACAAATACGTTTAACACTTTGGGGTGAGATTGATTGAATGGAATATAAATACGGAACAAATGAACAGACAAAAAAAGAGATAAAACAGATAATTAAAGTCTAATAAAACATTTATAATAGAGGTCATATTCGGAGAAAAAACCTATTAAAATACTGCTACTATTTATCACTTTTAGTGGATCGGCGATTCGAAACAGTCATTTTTTATCTTATTCTAAACTCAGAAAAATTAATTAGCTGGTGAAAATATACTAAAAACATCAAGGTGCACTTCGATTTTCTCCATTAAAAATTCAAAAATGCATTAAACAAAATGCGCGGCACAACTTGGAAAAGGAAAAAGTAACAACTAGCAAAAAAAGAAAGAAAATCAAATGTTTGCCAAACAAATCGTGATGATCTCTTTTTTTATTCGAAACTGTCAAAAGATCTACGGAATTAAATGTGTTTTTTCGAGTAAAAAACAGTGAATAGATTTTTTTGAGAACCTGTTTTCTATTTTTGTACAAAAAAAAAGAAAAAGACATTAAGGTTGGGAATTTGAAAAATGTGTTTTATACAAAATCAATTAATTAATTAGGGTTTCAATCAATTTTCCAGCTAAATTTGTTTCTGAAATTTTCAGAGCAAAAAAATTTCGACCCTAGATTTTAGTGAGGTATATTTCGAATGATTGGAAAGTGTAAGGCTTTTTCAGAAATTACAGCGTGCAATTTTAGCGATGCCTGCTAGAATTTATCAGAAAAAATAAACTACCAAACTAAAAATTGAACGGAAAAAATAAGAAAAATTGCAATTTTCCCATTGATGTCATTGCGGAACCAGACATTTTTCAACAATCAACGTATTATCAACAAAAAAAACAAAATGAACGTTTTTTTCCACTCTCCAAAAAAAAACAACAAATCGATTGAATTATAGAAGAGAAACGCGAGAGAGTATAAGGTATAAAAGAGAAACTAGAGATAAAAAGAAAAATGGATATGCAAATATTCCAAAAACACATGGTTGAAACTAGCCATTTTATTGCAAAAATATACCCTCCAATATAAATTTTTCACGAAAATTGATGGATTTTTATGTGGAAAGGTAGAAAAAAAGGACGCCAAGCAATAAATAGCGGGTGTGTTGTGTCTATGTGGTGAAATGCAATGGTGAAGGGCGAAATTGACACCAAAGTGTATCTATTGGTGTCTATTTTCTATCTTATCTATATTTCTAATTGACCGAAATAAAAATCAAGAAATAAATCATTTTCAGACACACCAGTTACCTACCAGAAACAATTAAAACTCATAAATAATTTAATTGAGACAGCGAAAAAAAAGTGAAAAGCGACAAAGATTTGGTAGATAAAAAACTGAACTGTTCCTTGTTTCAAGGTTGTCATATTACGAAAAGCATGCGGTTTCAAAATTATTTTTACTCGGAAATTCCCCGAAAAAATACTAACCTTTTTGGGATTCGATGAGTTTGGTGTTTGAAATTCGCTGAAGGAATCATGGAGATTGTGAACACTTCGACGTTGACTGAAAAAAAAAATGGTTAATTGAAGGAGAAAAAATGATTTGAACACTTTTTTTCAAAATAAATTTTTAAAAGTTTTTTTTTATTTGTGATTCATAATTTGGATCACTGGTTATTTCATCATTATTTTCGGTTCTTAAAAAACTTTCAGCAAAAAAAAATAAGTCAATCTTCCAAATACCTTTTCTTAATATGTTTACTCGTACAACTTTGCTCTTTTCTTTTATTTCTCCTCAAATCTGATCCAATTTCCGAACATTCCGTATCAGAAATCGTAAATAATGAATCATTACAAGAACAAGATGGCCGAATTGACGAAGAAGAAGACATTTAACATTTGCTAGAAACTTATTACTTATTATAAGAAAAGAGTAAAAAAGAAGAGAACAAAACAAACAATCAATAGAGTGTCAAAAAGACAACAAGGAATTAACTAGGATTTTGGGAAAAGAGTTGACAGATGTCGTCAAATTATACATTTTTGTATTAAACAATATATATGTAAAAGGAATAAGGAAAAATGAAGAAGTGAAAAAACATCTATGTTTGTTTTGGGAGAAAAAAAAGGATTTCCTTTTTTCGTATAAATAAACAGAAATTTCTATTCGATTCTTTTCAAAACCAAGAATAAAAAAAACAATATGAAAGTGTAAGTCGAAAATGTATCATAGAAATTCAATTTCTTTTCAAAATATTGTTTCGAGAATACGACATTTTGAATCGATTTGAATAAAAGAAGGCATTTACAATTTACGATTATCGCTTTCGTGTTCATTTATTTAATGGACGAAGACTCCCAAAAAAGAGGAAATTTCAAAATTTTGTTCCTAAATGAGTTTTGTAAATTACATATGACTATCAAAAAAAAGAAAAGAAAAAACTCAAAGAAAATATAGTCACATGCATTTTTGAATAGACAAAAAAAACAGCTGAACACAGTTGGAGCTGTGACAGACACTCGAAGAAAATAATAGGAAAAAAGAAGAGCATTTCTGGTCATATGTATAATTTGACATGAAGTGGACTAATTAGACAACGTCTCCTTCTATTCTCTTATAAGGATACATCATAAATTTCTTGTTGTTCTTCGTTTTCAAAATAAAATCTTTGTCTCATGGGAAGAGGAGCAACGAATAATAAATTGATATAAACGGAAGAAGAAAGATGGAGAGAAATTCAATTTATGCGCGAAAATTTCCAAAGAATTGAAAATGAAGAAAGTGCGCTCCATCTAATCAGAGCACATCAACTAATTCAATTTATTTTTCTCACGAAGAAAATGGAACAAAAGGTTCTTCTTCGTATTTGCTACTTTTTTCCACAAAAATTGATAATTTGTTTTTGACATTTAGCAAATATCAACTTGATATAAACAGTTTGTTTGCAAACTGTCAACAAAATCAAACAAAATTTGAATAAAATACCAAGCAATAAAAACTTTTGAAATGTTCGAATTGTTCTTGAAAAAAAAGAGCGAATGTCATATTTGGGGAAACACCGGAATAATTCTGAAACTAGGTTTTTTTTTCGAAATTCGAAATATATTCATTGAAAGGTTAATTCAGAAATTTTAATTTTTGAAAACGAGTTTCGGGATCTTTGTTTCAGGAACCATTTTTTATAATTTTATAAATAGAAAATTAAAAAATGAGCCAGAAAAATCGAACCACTTTAAATTTTGTTGAAGTGGGCCGATTAAGATAAACATAATTCTGTTAGTCAAATTTTTTCTAGCAGCTTTAAAATATTTTTTCAAATAATTAACGATAATTGAGCTTATTTAAACATCCTTAAAAAATGAATCCCGTTTGAAATTTTTCAAAGAGAAGTTCATATTTTTCGAGCATCTTTAAATATTTCTTCCCATCATTCTCATAAAAATTCTAACATTCCATAACTTTTTTTTTTTCAAGAAAAAACCCTTCCCAAAATAGACCAACCTGTCCAAATTAATTTGATTCACACTCGAAACACGTGGTCTTGTTGTTCTTTCAGCACTTATCGATCCACCATTTCCAGGATTCGCCAAAAATTGCGAAGATGAGACTCTTCCTCCACCATTTGTCAAATGATACAAAGAACTCGCTGAAATATCAACAAATTCATCAGCTGCATCGCGATTTCTCGTAATTCTTCGACCATGAGAAATCGATCGAATCGATTTCAATCTTCGCGATGGTTCACGTTGAAACATTTAATTTCTTTTTTTTTGTTGAAATATTCAAAATACTAGCAAAAACTAATAGATAATAGAAGAAAGTGAATTTCTTCTTCTTCTTCTGATAAGGAAACTTATGCCCAGCTGCCTCCTGCCGTCACAAAATAATATTTGATTTTTGTTTGTTTTTGACTCTCTTTTGGCTAGGTGCACTATTCAAATACAAACAAGAAGCACTACGATTAAATCAATCAATATGAAGAGGCAATTTAATAAATAATCTGATCTTTTTGATCAATCGATGCGCAAAACGCGGATTATTTTATGATGACGACAGGAATTAATACGATAAAAAATATTTTGTCGAAATACGAAAAAAAAAAACGATTTTGAAATAGAGGAATACCAACCTGTTAATGGTTGCAAACTGCATCGACGATTTGATTGTTGTTGTTGTTGTGTGGCTTGTTCGAGTAGACGTAAATCTTCTTTATAATCATATGAAGATCTGAAAATCAATATTAATTTATTATGTTTCTTTTTTGTTTCTTCTTTTTCAATTGTTTGAACTCTTAAATGCCCACAAATATTTGCTCAAATCGGAAAACTTGTAAATTCTTTTTGTGAATGGGCAATGGTCGAAAACCTTGTAACACTAATTTTCTCATAAAGAATTCATAAAACATTTTTCCTATTGTTCAATACATAATTTATCATTTCTCTCCTTTTGACCCTTTTCAAACTATTAAAAAATCAGCAGGGGTCCTTTTCAACAGCTTGTATCCCTAATTGTATTCAATATCTTTTCGGGGATTTATCATATCTTACCTGCTATGAGTTGGTTTCAAAATCTTCTGATGTGGTGAATTATTATTGTTATAATTTGGATTGATAATAGCTGTAGGAGCATTTCCACTGGTGCTATCACATTTTGCAGAAATAACAGATCTTCCATTTGGATTCAATGACAAATCACTTGCAAGAAATTGCGAATTGTTATAGGATTTTGTTCGTTGAACATCTCGAAGTGATTGAGTTGAATTGCATCGAACAACATTATCATTTGGCTCGAATCCAGCTTCGACTGCATCATGTCGAGATGGATCAACTCGTTTTCGAAGACGAACTGCAAAAAAACCAATTTTATTTTGATGATTTTTTTAAAAACCAATACCACATTTAAAACTGTATTTTTTGCAAAGCCCAAATTTCAGAGTATTTTTGGGAAATCAGACTTTTATTCAGAAAATTTCAGGTTTCAGCAATATTTTTCTCGCGCTTTTTGCTAACCTTTCACACAACAAACCTTTCTCAATTTTATTTCTCCTTCTACTTCGCTCATTTATTGGCGATGGTTCATTATATTTATCGTTCGGAATATAATTTTCAATTGAAAGTATTTTATCAATATTGTCCGAAGACATCGATTTCGGTGAAATTATAACAGTAATATTCGGCATGAATTCGGTAACTTTTCGAAGTATTTTGTATCCAATACAAATCAGACACATTTCTTTTATCTCATTCAAAATTCGTTCGAAATAATGCTCATAACTAGATTGAAAGAATAATAATGGAACTAATAAAAATATAGATTCATAAATCAAATGAGAAAAGAGATGAGCAAAAGCGTGTGATGGCTCATCGAAAAAAATGCAGAAAAATGATATTGAGGAGAAGGAGGAGGAGAACAACGTTTTTGCTCAAAAAATATCACAACATAGAAAAACTAACTGATTGACAGATACACATCCTAATGTCTCTTCAGTAATATATACTATTTCATAGCAAATTTTTGGAAAAATAAAAGGTCACAATGACCTCTGACTGATGTTATTTTGATATTTGAAACGAAAACTTCAGTACTAAAATCCTAATATTGTTTTAATCAATAAATTATTTCATTTCATCTTCACCGCTCTGCTTTCCATTAAGATTACAATTTCCTACAACTCCTCATCCTGCATTAAAAAATAAATACACCTGTCATTTTCGAAAGGACCTTCATCAATTAGTATTTTTGTGTCCATCTGGTGTTACATAATGTTCCGTCGATCTATCAATGTTTTTGCAAAAATTCAATTTGACAGTCTTTTTCACTAAACATCACCGATAATTGGCAGAAAAAAAAACACTTTTAGTGATAGTGAAAGTCTACTAATTTGTAGACTTGAACAGAGAAAATACACCGAAATAATCGAGAATAAAGATTTCGATACTTGCGGAATGCTGATGTTTTGAAGTTTTCCGAAATTTGATTTTTTTTAAATAATGTTCTTATGAAAACATACAATTAAACTTGTTTCATCCGGTTGGAAATTTTTTCCGAATAGTATCACATAACATGTACTAACTAATAATCCATGCATTTCTCGTTCTCATCATAAACAATGCGCGTCAAGGACATAACAAAAACATTAATAACCCTAATTTTATTTGTTCCTATTCTGTTCCACCACATTTTTTTATTCGGAAAAAAGATTTCAACAAAAAACTGTTTATCCAGATTTCGGGTCAGATAAAAGCACTAAACCGCGAAAAAAAAGATGCGAATCTTCTTTTATTTTATTTCGAAGCCAAACAAAAAACTCACAATTCAAGCAAAACGGTGACATTTGATGGCTGTTGAAAACGAACAATTTTGTACGAAAAAAAGAGAAACGACCGCCCAATTCGGGTAAAAAACAAAACAGATAATTAAAGTATAAGTCAACCAAAAAGAATAGATTGAAATAGAAAATGTGAAGAAAACACTATGAGAATCGTACTAGGATTGCCACAATAATATGATGTGTAAAAATGATTGATAGATTCGAAAGACAGGATTTAATTGAGTTAGTAAGATGTTTTGAATTGAAAATGCGTGAATAGCAACAATCAATCAAATGAAACATATACACAACACGTTTAAATAATTTATTGTAACTTGATACATCAATCACACAGAGTCTACAAAAACTGCACAAATGAAACGCGCGCGCGCCTAATTATACTTCTTCTAAATTTCGAAAAAAAATGTTTCGTCCCTGATTTCCAAAACTATAACGAGCAAGTAAAAAAAAACTCACCAATCGGGATTCCAAAAAAATTGCTGCACAACGAAGCCATAAATTGCGTTTTCGAAACAAACAGAAAACTTTCTTATGCAAACTTCGTTAGGGAATTGCGAAAAATGAAATACGACCCGATTGAATATCTTCTCTGATTATGAAAATGAGATGATGCACAGGTATAAATAATAAGATTATTAGATATGTGAATAACTAAACGGATATATGAAGAGAAACGCAGGTCGAATTATTGCGTATAAGGAAAAAAAAGGAGAAGAAAGTGAGACGCAGACAAACAAGGCGTGGCTATTGTAGACAAAAAAGGAAAAGGTTGGGAAATGGCGAGACGAGAAAAAAAGGTCCCAGTCATTATTTGCTCGATGAATACACAGGTGTATTATTCATATGCAACATTAAGAAATGAGAACAACAATACAAATATTACTTTGAAGTTTTTGGCCATTTTGATTAAAATGGAGAAACATTTAGAATATGCAATTAGAGCTAAAACTTTTGCCTAACCCATTTTACTAATAATAAAATATTTCAATTAACGTCGAAAATTGCAAAAAATTTATTCCGCTGGAAAACTGTATTGAAAATCCTGTTATTTTTAGACCAATTTTTCATAACTGAAAATTGTTTATCAATGCAACATTGAACTTTTGTATTTTATTCATATAATCAAAAAAATGTTTATGGAATTTGATACTATAAACTGAGAACCAATAATTTCACAGCTGCAATTTTATTAGTTTTCAATCGTTTTTTTTTTTTTGCAAAATTCTGACCATCTGGTGAGTCCCGAAAAGGGACATAACTATCTACTCGTTTTTTTCTTTATACCACAGCTGTCAATTCATCTAACCGCACACATCTGTGGAAATACACAGTATACTAAAATGGACGAACGGGCGAAATAAAATAAAGAAAAAGTAAGAATAAATACATAGACAAAAGAATGGAAGAAGGTGTCCGCCGAGTACAAATAAATAATAACATTAGATATTCTGCTTGTAAATCAAGGAAAACGTTGTAAAAAGTAAAGAAATAAATCTTGGTTGGACTTTTTCGAAAAACATCACATGTTTACGGATTTTGTTATGAATAAATTCGCATCAAAACAAAAATCTTACTATATACTAATTGACAAAAATAAAAAATGTGTGTCCAGAGCCCGCATTTCACTCCCAGAGCATGAAAATTGGAAATTCCTGAACTAGAAGTTAGGAAATTACGTCTACTTGGTGGGGAAGTCATTTATCATTTTCTACTCTTCTGATAAGTGCGCGGAAAAATGCAAAGTTTGAAAAAATTCAAAATTTTCAATGTATTTTTGGGTTTCAAAATGTGTCGCTCGACTTTTCTCAATTTCCAGAAGGCCATTTTTGATGGGACCTTCACCATTCGATCCCAAATTCTTTCCCATCGATGCGCTAATATTCGATTTTTCAAAAAGTGCGCGAGTTTTCACGTGAAAAATCTAAACTTTTTTCATGAAAAAAAGAATGAGCACGTTTTTATTCCACAAAAAATTAAAGGACACGTTTCTTATCTGATCTTTCTGTTTTCTGAAGAAGCCAACAATTTTTGGGCATTTCTCGATGATAGCTTCTTCCTAATAGGTTGGCTAAATTAATAGAAAACAAAGTGAGTTGTACTACTGTATTTTCATTAGTAATTTGAAACTTCAGATGAAAGCAATTTCCAATGAATGGAAAAAGACGAGCTGAATCGTATTCTATCGTGAGTTTTGGTTTAGGTTTAGGCTAGCTGTGAAGTGAATCAGTTTTTTCGAGAGAAATTCTACTCCCTGCGCTGTACAGTAATTGACTAGGCATGATGATATTCATAGAAGACAAAAAACATGCTTCATGCTTCTTTCAAATATTAGTTATTAGTTTTTATTAGGATTTTTGATCAGGTTAAGCTGATTAAGAGCCAGTTCCAAAAAAAAAGTCAATACTGAAAGAGGTTGAGGTGGGAAGTCTGACAGAGGCAAAATATCGGATAAAGGATTTATCTTAAAGGACTCTTTCTGGAATGAGGAGTAGGGGAAGAGATGAAGCTGCTTTTAAATGAAAGAATATGTCTTTTTATCATTTTTTTTTCTTTTTACAATCTATATCTTGAAATCTGTTTAATCAAAAAATGAAAGAAATTTTGAGTACTCGAAACCCGTGGAATTTCGAGAACCTCAACGGATTTCTTCTTTTTTTTCGAAAGAGGAGAAAAAATTATGGAAAAATGTAATTCAAAAAACTTAAATTTGGATTTCCTCCATTAAAAGTAAGGGAAATCCGCTGAGGTTTCTGAAATTCCATGTCTTCGAGTACTCAACTTTCTCTCAATTTTTAATAAACGGATTTCAAGATAGAGGCTTTTTAAAAGGAAAATATGGATGAAAAGACATCATTTCGTTTGAAAGCTACTTCATCATCACACATACCTCTTCTTTAAGGAGAAAGGGAATCATACAAACATACAACTGTTTCGGGTGATCCCAAAATATGGTCGAATCTTTATTTGAAACCTTAAATCTATGAATTGGGTTCTCAAAACGAGTTAGATATTGTCAATCCTAAAAAAAAGAACCGTGGAAGAGAAAACCAAAGTACAGTAGACTTCGCGGCTGCTTCGATATTTTGTATTGAAAGAGGATTTGGTTTTCTAGGCCGGTTCTCTTCCAACGGTCACAAAATTTTGGACTGACAATACCAAAAATGTGTCCGAAGCACCGCGGAAAAAGGTCGGTGAAAAAAATGGGTTGGAATTCCAGGGCGAAATTTTTCCACAACCCAATTTTTCGTATTTTTAAACGACTTCGAAGCGAAATTCCAATTTGATAGATTTCTAAACCAATAATGTCCGCTCAATCGGTTGACATTTGGAAATTTCTATCGGTTTGAAGAATCATTTCGCAAGAATTTGAAAAATTTTGAAAAAAACGAAAATTCAAGCACTGACTCTTTTCTCTTAAAACTGACAGAGCCATTTTGGAAATCCATGTCGAAAAACCACTTGCATAGTGTTTGTTGGAAACCTAATAAGTTTTATAATTATTAAAGAGGCAGGTGCTGAAAACCTCTTCTTTGAGGAGAAAGGGAATCATACAAACATACAACTGTTTCGGGTGATCCCAAAATAAGGGAGAAAGGGAACAATTTTCAAAAAAGTACACACAAAATATTTTTTTTTGAATTCTTATGCAATTTTTAAAATTAGTTTTTTTTCAGCGGCTGTTGCTAAACCTTGAAAAAGTGAACTTCCATGGGGTTCTCAAATATTCCCCAATTAGCTGAGAGATATTCAAAGTTATAAAATGATTTTTTTTCCATCTGTTGAGAAAGGCTAGGGCGGTGTCTGTGTGATCAGAAAAAATATCTCAAATACCATTGTTCGTGATTTTATTAAAAGTTTAGATGTAGGTTAAACAATTAATTAATTATCTTAAGATAAGCGATGATGTTGAATACTTTTTGATACAAGAATTCGGTTTTTCAACAAATTGTTCAAAATCTCAATAAAAAAGTTTAGTTCCATTCCTAACAGTACTTCAAAGAAACGAACTGTTTATCAAAAGGATACTGAGCGCGAAGCCGCGACAACCCAGAAGGAGGAGCCGGCGATAGCCGGCGGAGCCCTTCTGGTATTTATATACTAAAATATCAAGTCTTGTGTTCTTGATATAAAAATTTTATATTTCAGAACTTTTAGAATTGAACTCACCAGTGACCGATTTTATTAAACTTGTCATAAAAACCTCAATAAAATAACAATAGAAAATATTAATGTTCCGGAATATACTTCAAGAACTCTTTTTTCTTTTATCTTGCTCCAATAATGAAGAATACTTCAAAAACGGAAAGAATGAGAGAACCGGCAGAAATTTTGGCGCCTTTTTTCCACATGTGGCGGGGCGGAGTTTGAGCGAAAACAATAATTCAAACAAGTTGTTTCACATTTTGAACATGAGAAAGAAACAAGCCGATGACAAAAGAGAAAATGTCGAAAATTCTAATAAGCGAGCACAGAAATAATTCAAACGGGTGATACTCGAGGGAGTATTTTTGAGAAAAGAGAATTTTTTCAATTCAATGATTTGTTTTTATGTTTAGAAACGAAATGTTGGAACAATAGAAAAGGATGGACAAAAATTAAGTGCAACACTTTTTATGAGCTCGTAATGTGAAGAAAAATTGTGCCAGAGATTTCTTGGTTCATGAATAAGTATCGGGGAAAACATTTCGTTTAGAACTTTTTTTCTGAATTTTTTGTAATAAATCATACCTGGAGAGTTCAAAAAATGACGAAGCGAATTTTGATTTTTTTGAAACTTTGATCTTCGATCCAAACTGAATAATCGACTTGTTGATGCCGATGATATCACCGATCTTCCATCATCAAATTCAATCTCATCTTCTTCCTCTTCTTCCAAATCCTCATAATCTCCATTCATTTCAAAATCTTTCAAAGTTGTTAAACTTGGTGAAGATGGAACTCCCCAATTTGGAGCAGTTTCAGAATACATACTTTGTGACATTAGACACGAAGATGAAGAAATGAAAGAATCCGAATGTTTTCGAGGTTTTTGAATAGGCGGAAGATGACTGAGACTACCGAAACCAATTGAAGACGATGAAGTATTTGTATGTAGACGATTTCGGCGAGGAGTACTTGAACTCGAACGAGGTGAACATGAAGAATGACAGCCGCTGCTACTTCGACTTGTCGCAATACTGTGATTCGTGTTACTCTTGAAATAAATCCGGTAAGGTTCCTGAAAATGAATTTTTTAGATTTCAGACACACGGAAACTGCGAGTTGCATAGAAATAATTACTGTAACATGGCCATAGAATCAGAAAGAGAGAAAAATTGAAATATTTATTTTTTTATGATGAAGAAAGAACTCACTTTTGTATCACTTTCAGAACTTCTTTCTTCTGAACTTCTCATAGTCATTGTTGTGAGTGCAGTTCCGTATTTCGGCAAATCCATCATTGATTTACCCCGTTCATTTGAGTTACTTCTTTTTAATGTACTTCTAATTGCCTTCGATAATGTTTCTCGAACTGATCCTCTTGTTCTTGTTCTCAACATCAATTTCTCGCCCAACGACCCAGTTGAAATTTTTTCATTTGTCATTTTTGTCTTTAAAAAATTGGTTGCAAAACGAAATATAAAAAAGATGAATAAAAAAGACAACTGGTAAAAATTGTAACAAGAACATTTTACACTTTTTGATGGATAATAGGATCAAACTGAGCAAAACAAAAAACGAACAAGTTTGTACTGAAAAAGAAAATTGATAGAATTGAAAACATTCGTTTTCTGCAGTTGAGTTGAGGACAAGGAAATGGCGCCAAAATTTTTGACGCCATCCAACCAGGTGGCCAAAACATCCTCTTTGTTCTCAGACTAAAGAGTAATGACAAAATTATTATGAAACTAAAACTAAATCAAAATCATATGTATTTATATCAAACTATCAAATAACAATTTTTGAGGGAAAAAACGAAGTGCAAATTGATACTTCATAAAAAAGAGCAAAGGTGTGTATGGCAACAAAAAATTTGAGAGAAGAAAAGATGACCAGACCAGAGACAAAAGAAGGGAACACCCCGAAAACGCCAGAAATTGTGATAAATGACCACAACAGCCGTTATTTTCTCGATTGACACAAAGATATTCAAATCAAGCTAGTTATTAAATAAAGATACAATCAATCAATATGTGAAAAATAGCTCGATTTGTACCGAAACAAGGAAGGATTGAAAAAAATCCTTTCAAATTATTTAGACTGAACTAAGCTTTGGAGTAATGAATAAAAACATAAAACAAAGTTAAAAGAAAAATTGAAAACTAAAAAAAAACATGAGAAAAGCGACGACCAACAAGATCGTAATATTGTGGTGGCGGGTGGGTGCATATGTTTCAACTACTTATTATCATCTGTCAATATTAAGTGGGTATGCTTGTGCTCTTTGTCAAACAAACATCATGTATATATTTTGCCCCTGTTTTTATTTGTCAAACTTACATTGTTGTGGCGAAACTGAATTTGTTGGTTCAATTTGCACAAGTCTGCTTCTTCGGCCTTTTGAATCGACTCTTCTGGAAAAATATGAAGAAATTAGAAAATTATGAACAAATTATTTGATTACCTGATACGTCCATGTCGTAAAGATCCACCAAAAACTTCAGGTTGTCTTCTCTTATAATAATTCGGAGTAAAGAAAACCTGCAAAAATGATATGATTTATTTGTTTTTTCGAAGTTTTCATTTAGTTACCTCGGTCATATTCAATCGATCAATTAATTCAATATCGTTACTTCTCGATTCACTTGAACACATTTCATTTTGATTTTCCTCCTTCTTTTCCTCTTCTTTGTTATTGTCGACATTCAAATTCAGTTTAGCCTTGAAATATTTTATACATTTTTTCAGTGGAGTTGGCATTTTAGTTGTTTCTAGTAGCCAGTCTGATACTACCGTGTCAAATATAAAAAATGAGTGAGCAAAATAATGTTTCCAAAAAATTGGTCAATAAGGTCACGTTTCATTTATTAGTTTCAAAAAACATTCACTTTTTATATTTATATTTTTTAACATTTCTCACCTCGACAATAATGGTATCTTCTGATAATTCTGGTCGTGCCGATTCAAGTCGATCCCTTTTCGCATTTTTCCTTTCGCAAGTGAAAGACAATAACTTTTTGAGCATTCGCAAACTGTGAGAACAATTCCTAAATATGATAATTACATTATTCAGAGATTTCTCGAACAGAAAAAACCCCAAAAAACAGAAACAGAAAAAACTAGCATTCAAAATCAGAAAACGCGCGTTGTGGATTACTGTGTGTTTGTTTAAAGGAACATTATTCATGAATAATTATTTTGAAACGATCGTGTTGAGACCTTGTTTTGTTTCAAAAATTAAATGATTACTGTAACAGAAAATGCAAAATTCTTTTTTCGAAAAAAATTAATTTTCTTCATTTGTTTTTGCAAAGTTTGAATTTTAAAAGTTCTGTGGAAGGCAGTGACGTCACATCTCTGAGAAAAAGTTATCTTTGAAGACACTGATAAACATGCTTATTGAATAATGTGAAAAAACTCTGCTGATATCATTTACATTACTTTATAGTTAGATAATTTTCTTGATTCTGTTCTTTATTTCAATTTTCTCTCTTTTCACCAAAGATTCTTTTTTGTTTCCGCTTTTCTTTCGCAATAGAGCATGTTTTCTTCTCTCGCTCTCTTTTTTTTCATTTATCTAGTTGGTAAACATCACATGTTCTTTATGATGTTTTTTATGTTCGCGCGTATAAATCTTATGATTCATTGTCTCAAAAAATGATTTCACATTCGTTCTAAAAAGTTTAAAATCAAATAGTTACTCAAACCATTTGCCTCTTTTTTATCGATTTTTCTCTCGAGTTAAACAAACATTTTTTTTGGTTTTGTCAATTTCGCAATTTTCAGGGCCAATTAAAGTTTATTTTTGTTTGGAATGATTCTTGCTGAAGGTCGAAAATCTTTGAGTAAAAGTCGAAATGTTCAATTGCCAATAACTGATATTTCGGTGAGTCTTCTTTCAAAATGTTTGATAATGCGTATATTTTATCATGACTGATAGAATTATCGATTTCCTTCGTTTTATCATTTTTACATTTCATTGAATGTTGTAAGAATGATTATGTTTCAGCAAAATGAAAATAATAACTCATCGAATAACTATATCAGTAATACTCCTATCAGTCAAGATATTCGAAATCGAAAACATGTTTCAACTAGTCAAGATACTATAAATGGAATTAAAACAATTCGAATCTATACATCTATGTTCTCTGAATTCGACACATTCAAAGAAGTTGAAATATTTGGAAATCAAACAAATTCCGAATGTTTGAAAGATAAATTGAGTGCTCTTTTTGGAATTGATCCTTTTGTTTTCAAAGAAGTTTTCTCAATTTGGGTCGTTTCGGAACTTTTTGGTGAGTCATATTTTCTATTCAAATAAAGAATAAGTTTATTTTCAATTCATTTTTTTGCAGAAGTTCAAATAAAACCACATCATAGTCCTTATGAACTTCTTGCTTCTTGGCCAGCACTTCTTGCAAAATATGTTGATAAATATGATCCAAATCGAAATGATGAACCAATTATAATGTTACGAAGAAATGTTCATTTATCAGCGGAAAGAGAGCTCGAAATTATATCAAAAAATGATATTTGTGCGAAACTTCTTTTAACTTATGCAAAAGAATCACTTCTTTTGGGTAGAATTCAATTTGCGGAATTTGATGATTTATTACGAATAACTGCTAAACTTATTGCTATCAATATTGATTATGATGAATTAGAAGCTGAAAATTGGGTTCGAGAAAACTTGGCAAATTATTTACCAGAAAAATATTGTGAATTAATAACTGGAAAAACAATATTCGGAAAAACAATAAGAAGATCAGATAAATTCGATAAACTTTTATCAATTTGGAAAAAGGAATCAAAAAATACAAATAATATCGATATTTTGAGAGATCTTTCGGAATGTTCATCTTCTTACGGCGCTTGTTGGTTTGATGCTTTTGTTGAAAAAAAGACATCACGTGTTAGTGTCAAAAGTTTAGGACAAAGTTATAAAAATGTGAAAGCAAAAGTTGCTATTAATCAAGATTGGATAACTATAATTGAACATGGAACAGATGAATTATTATTGTTGCAAAATATTTCGGAAATGACGTGGCAATTGAATTCCGAAAACAATGAAAAAGTTATTGTTTTTAATTTTAATGAAGAACCGAGTGGAAGTGGAGATGAAAAACAAACTGTTATTCCAATTGAAGATAATAATGATAATGAAATCACTTATTTTTTGATGGTTAGTTTATTTTCTTGAGTCACCTTAATTCCAAATAACTTTATTTTTTCAGATTTTTGGTCATCAAACAGTTCTTATCGATGTTCTTCTCCAATCATTGCTAAAACAGAAAGAACGTTCACCTTCTGTTAGTAAAAAAGATCTTTATTACAAAATTCAAAAAATCCTGATTCCCGAAATTTCAGACATCATCTTCATCATCCGATTCTACAACTTCTTCTGAAAGACATTCAATAATAGTTCGAAAATTGAATTGTGATCGTCTTTGTCTGGCGAAATTCGAAAATGGAACATGTAAAAATGTAAATGGTAGTTTGAAAAGCCTGTATAAACCAGGAACATGTATATATTGAAATGCAAATGGAAAAATAAAAAAAGCTTTTTTTTATTTTTGAATTTCAATTTAAAAGTTCAGCATCTCTAAATGTGTGCTTTGTTTTGTTTGTCGGAATAATGTGAGTCACTCGTGCCAAATTAAAAGTCTGAAATCTAATCCACCACCCATTTTAATTTCCTTTTCATTTCGAAGAAAATGTCTTGGATTCTCGTGAACTTTTTCGAAATATTTATTGTATTTTTCGCTATTTTGGGAAATATCACATTTTCTTATATTATTCATTGTGCCAAAAGTTTACAATATTGTTGTCGGTTCGTAAGGTTTTGTTAGGTTTTCACATAAAAGTTTTCACTTTTTCAGATGTTCTCTTCAATTATTCTCATTTTCAATGTTTATTTTAACCATAACTCATGGATATACTGTTTTATGTTTTCTGATTCTCAACACAAATTATGAGATACTATATTTGAAAACTGGTAAAAAATATTTATTGGAAAATGTTTTTGAAAAATAAAATTTTTGCAGATCATGTAAAGTATTTCAGAATGATCCACGAATTTGGATATTGTCTACAATCGCTTTCTCTTCTGATGTTTTCAGCCGGTAATATTTTTCACAAGGGTCTTAGGCAATGTAAAAAAAACTATGACGTGGCGAAGTTCCAAACTCAGCGGTAAAAATACAGTAGCCTAAACCACAGCTGAAAATGGCTAGTTTTTTTTTCGTCGTATTTTTTGGTTACCGTAGATCAGTTTTTTGCGCTATATTTTTCAAATTTTGACATGTATATAAGATTACTGTAGATGTACAATATATATCCTTCATAATGAACTTTGCAGATCGACTTGTGGCTGGAACATTACTCCAATTTTATACATCCAACAGTTTCAAATTGTTGATTGTCGTTCTCACAATTTTCAGTTTTATCATTTCAGCCGGTTTCAGTTATATTGTTCATATTCAACATTGGACTATAATTCCAACACTTTTCATGGATTTTCTCGATTTTCTTGGTTTATTTGTGAGTCATAATTTCGAAACAATCCGAATTTTAAATCATTTCTTTTCAGTTAATCTGTGTTGCTTGGAAAAAATCGATAAAAACCTATAATTCAACAATTGGATCAATTTGTCTCGAACAAAGATATCAATTATCCGAAGTCTATAATTGGTCAAAAACTCTGATTCCTGGTGTGATTTGTGCGAGTGTCGCTAAAATTATTTCAATTATCTCAATTTGGGCCCTCATAACTGCGAAAAAAGTTTACGTTGAAAATGAAGCTGGATGTTTTTTATTTTTCTATAATAATGTGAGTTTCTTTAAAATATTTTTCGAAAAATTATAAAATTAATGAGTGCATTTGGAAAAAACACATATTTTCTTTTTTAAGCCCACAGTTTTTTTAACTTTTATTGGTCAATTTTTTTTCCCAAGCTATTTTTCCCAAATTTTTTTCCCAAGTTGATTTTTCATTTTCCCAAGTTTTATTTTTCCCAAATTTTTTTCCCAAGTTATTTTTTCATTTTCCCAAGTTTTTTTCCCAATTTTTAGTTTTTTCCCAAATTTTCGGATCGCATGAAATTGGTTCGTTTTTTAAGAACATCAGGGATTTTGATTCTCTATATGAGGATCTCGAAATTTTATAAAATAGAAGGGTCCGTCAAAAATAGCTACTAGAAAAATGAGAGTTTTTCTTGTGTAAAGTGTGGTGTGTTTTTTTCAATTTTCGGCGAGTCTGTATGTTTCCAGGAGGGTTCACTAAGCCTAAGCCTAGAAAGAATAATAGAAAAATTAAAAAATCTTACTTTTGGCTTCTCAACTTCAGAATTAGGCTTAGGCTTAGTTAAACGCCCAGAAAACTGAATGTTGGTACATTTTTTACAGTCGGCCTCTCAAAATATCAGTCTGAATCTGCTGTTTTCGTTCCGACAAACTTGTGAAAAATCACAATGTTCATTCCAAAAACAAAATTTTTTTTTTCGACTAATTTTAGCATTTTCGCATTTAGGAATTGCATAATTTCAGGTTATGACCGGGAGAAGCTGATATGTGGGATCAGTACTCAATTGGCTTTGAAAAATAGGAAATACCGGAAAAAAAACTTGAAGAATTGGGTAAAAAACGACAATTTGGGAAAAAAAGAAAAATTGGGAAAAAAACTTGGGAAAAACAAAAACTTACTTGTGAAAAAAAATTGGGAAAAATAAAACTTGGGAAAATGAAAAATCAACTTGGGAAAAAAATTTGGGAAAAATAGCTTGGGAAAAAAATTGACCCTTTTATTTTAGATTAGCTAGACTATAGTGTAGTTTGTAGATATCTAAAATAGGTTTTCATAAGATTCTTCATTTTTGCAAACACTAATTTCCACGAATATTATTTTTCATTAAAAGAAAAACCACTCGCAAATAATAACAAAAACAATGTGTCAAGAAATATTGGTTATATATATTTTTTCAGAGTCTCAATATCTACTCAATTATTCTTCCTTTTATTATTTTATTTCGACACAAAGCTTTGCGAACAAAAATTGTTCGAAATCCCGAAAATTTCGAATTGACGACTTTGGAAGGAAATCCGATTGATTTGAAAATTAGTTCGAATCAATATTTTCAGACATTGGGAAAATTTTGGAACGATTAAATTTATTTTGAAAATGTATATTTTTTTGAAATCCTAAGAAATTGATGAATCAAAATCATATTTTTTTTGCAAAAAAATAATTTTATGATTCAGCCTCTCTCATCTTCAGGGACTTTTTCTACATAATCAGCAAATTATGTTTTTCTGATTTCATATATTTTTTGTTTTCAAAATTCTGAACTTCTGGGCGGAGTCCTATATTTTTTATATATTATAGATATTTTCTTGAAAACCTCATTCCATTTTTTTTTCATAATAAAAATTCTAACACTTGTTGTAAACAAATAATTCAATCAATTTTTATAGATGTCATTTTGGCATAATGCATGGCCTCTTGAAATGTTTTTATCAGTTACCGCACTGATTTCAAGTTGTTGTTTTCTTTTTATTATTTCGAGTGTCAGTTTTGTTGAAAATCGTTGTCGACCATTTTTGATACAATTTTGTGTTTCTTTAATTCTTCTATCAATTGCACACGGTGTCAAAACTTTTGATTATACAATTTCGGAAAAATCGAAAAGTGGAAAGTATATTGAATCAGGTAAATTGTCATAAACAGGAAGTAGTGAAAATAGGAGTAAGGTGATAAAAGTGCAAATTAACTACAGTAACCAATTTTGGCAATTTTCAGATTTGTTCAAGTTCTTTGATTTGATTCATGAATTCTCATATTGTATGGAATCATTTTCCTTGCTTTCATTTACAATTGGTTAGTATTTGAAAAAACATGTCGATTTTCTCAAGACAGAATAAATTTCAGAAAGATATTGGAATTCTCGCAATGGTTCAAAAACAACCTATATTTTCTATATTTTTGTTGTGATCTTATTAACTCTCAATACATTGGTTTCATATTATTTTGCGATTTCTTCAAGATCTTGTAAGTTTCTTCTGGAATTTTTTGAAACTTACCAAAAACAAATTCAGATTCTGATTCGATTGTTATTATTCCAATGTCTCTCATATCAGCCCTTGATATTGTTTCATTAGCAATTCTAACAAGATTATTTCAAAACTCAGCAAATCGATATAAAAAAACAACTGGAATGATTAGTTTAGAACAAAGATATCAAATATCAGGTAACTATAATTTCCACTAATTGAATTTCTTCTAAATCTTCGAAATCTCAATTTCAGATGTCTATTATTGGTCAAAAACTTTAATTCCAGTGATTTTTGTTGGAGTTATAATAAAATTATTATCCCTAATATCTGCCTGGATTGTTATGTTAAATGAAGGACCAGTCGAAGCATTCTTCAATTTTTTCCATGAAAATGTGAGATTTTTCTGTTATTTTGATAAAAATCACTGCTCTTAAGTAGATCATTGTTCACTCGAAGTATACGTAATTTTCCAATTCAATAATTTCAGCACAGACATTGTCTATATCTGAAAATCAAATGTTTTCAAAATAATAAGTACAAACTTTTTTCCAGATTCTCGATGCTTATACAATAATTCTACCATATTTGGTTGTTCGAAGACATCGATTATTGAACAAAAAACTGATAAGAGCAAAACTTCGAATAAGTCCAGAAATAACTATCAAAACGCTGGAAGGAAAAATTGTGAATATGAGAGGATCAGCTCACGATCATTTTAATATTTTACACGAACATTGGAAATGAATTCGAAATTTTTGAAATTGATTTTTGACACGGCTACACCTTTTCAAAAAATTTTTGTTTTTTTTCACCACTTTTTTATTTATTCATTTTCAATAATAAACATGCCACGTGACCCGAGTTCAATTTTTAAAAATAGAAATGGAATTCAAAAAAAATGATAACAAGTCTGCAAATGTCATTCCACCTCAAAACCCCTTGAATACATAATCCTTTCGTTCTCATCGATCTGATTTGCTAGCAACAAAAAATCGCCCTTTGGACTTTGTGGGCGGAGCAAAGAAATAGACAAACATTCAACATATATCGACAAATTAGTGAACAATAAAACTGGAATTTTTCTTTCCAACACAAAAAATACAGTACTCCTTTGGCTTAAACTCCAATACATTCTACATAAATTATCAGTTTGCAAGTCAAGTCATCAAAAAATGTTCCGATAACAATTCAAAAAGTCGAAAGGTCGTTGTCCTTTTTTTGCTAATTTTCTTGAACTGGAAGTAAATTTTTCTATACATAAAACTCCAAAAAATATCGTTGCATTTTCTGAAAATTTCAACTTCCTCAATATCTGTCATTCTGTGTCTCTCATCTTCCAATAAACTCTCTCAAGCATTGTATGTAGGTTGATCAATACCATTTTTTTCGTTGTCTATCTCGAAAGTGCAAGACCACACACGTGCTGTAATAGGCTCCGCCCACAAAGGGCGAAGGTCGCTTTTTTGTTGGGAAAAGATGAACAAAAATAGTGAGATGCTATCTTTGAGAAAAATAATAAATGACTGGAAAATGGAAACAAATATGAAACAATATTGGTAGATCTGAATATCGGTGACTGGAAAGGATTCAAGAGGATGAAGAAAATATTGTAAAATTTAAAAATAGTAGAAACTTTACTGTAATCATATGTGAACTTTCCAGAAAAGTTGCCATTCATAAGTTTTGACAAGAAAGATCAAAGCTAAACTTCAAGAAATTTTGGGGCATGTATTTTGGGCGAAACTTCGGATGTTCTGAAATTTATTTAAGTTCACAGCTTTGTTTGTCAAAATTATAGTTCCAAAATAAATACGATGTTTTAACCAAATTTCAAATCCTTTCAAAATTTTGTCGTTGGAAAACTCGAACTTTTTGAAATATCCAGAACCATTGGATTACTATAGATTTCCGATGAAAACAGTTCATTTTTGTCGATGACAGATTTTTGCGAAAACCCAGAATCTTTCAAAATTATACATGTATTTCACCTAAATATTGGATTTTGCGCAATAATAATAATAATAATAATATTTTGTTCGTCCGGGTTCAATCCATCCTCTTCCTCGTCGTTTTTCCTCTTTCCATTATATTTCCAATTATTTGTCTGTTTTCTCTACCAAGTGGACTTCGACCTTTTCTGTTTTGTAGAAGAAGGGGCGGGACACACAGCAAAAGACGCACTTTTTTACCCCCACGAATCTCTTATTATTAGTCTTATTTGTGTTTATCGGGCATCTGTTCTTACGAGGGAAGTGTGTGACCAGTCCCCGGAGATTTTCAATGAGACCTATGTTTTTTAGGTCAGTTTTTCACGCTGATAAAGCTCCTGTTTTCAGTTTTTGCTGAACGACTCTCTGAAGAGCCCAAAAATGAGCCAAAAGTTGAGAATTTCCTGAAAATCGGGTTTTTAGGAGCCCATAACTCATGTTAGAAATTATTTTTATGGAAAACTGAATGCATCACGTTGTTCAGGAGGGTTGATTTACCAAAGTCACAAGTTTTGACAAAATTTTCAAAAAATTTTCAAATGTGCAATCCATGACCTGAGCCTATTTTCTGAGCCACAAAATTTTTTTCTGAAAAAGTATGGACTTACTAATCAAAAATTTGTGACTTTGGTAAATCAACCCTCCTGAACAACGTGATGCATTCAGTTTTCCATAAAAATAATTTCTAACATGAGTTATGGGCTCCTAAAAACCCGATTTTCAGGAAATTCTCAACTTTTGGCTCATTTTTGGGCTCTTCAGAGAGTCGTTCAGCAAAAACTGAAAACAGGAGCTTTATCAGCGTGAAAAACTGACCTAAAAAACATAGGTCTCATTGAAAATCTCCGGGGACTGGTCACACACTTCCCTCGTTAGACGCAAAAAAGAGTACGGTAGGTGAGATCATTAAGTAATTAATTTATTTTTGTTGGGAGCATTTCTATATGATCTAATTTTAGTTCAGAACCTGTGGGGAATGGGCTCACACTGAAAAAGGTTCGGGAGAATGTGTACTCTACAGTAAATTCCAGAATTTTTTTGTTTTATTTTCAAAGTTCCATGAACTCGGGCCCAGCTTCTGGATAAAATCTTCAGAATAAGACTGTCTCAATATTTTAGTCTTCAATTTAAAAGTGATGGTTTCCGGGTCATTTAGAAGAGTTTATTTTTGAATTTCAAATTTGGAACTTTTGAATTCGAAACCCTCAAAATTCTGAAGAATTTTTGAATCTCAAAATTCCACCAATTTCTTTGCGAATAATTTTTAATCATGCGCTGATGGATTAAGTTCCGACCTGAATTTTATTTCAAATCTCTTCACCTCCGTGTATTATTTTTCAATCACATCTTCTCCTGCACTCTAGTGCTAGATAGAACTGTAGTGCATTATTGTTTCTGAACTTTTTATCAATCGTTTTCGATTTCTATCTCTCATCAAGTTCAATCTAGATACAAATAAATTCTTATCAGATTATTTGTACTAAAATATGCTTTCAGAAAATGGCAAAAATCAAACAAATCAGCTTCGATCGTGTTTTTTACAACAATTTCAAATCGGTTTCAGTGAGTTCATTCAAGAATGGATAAATAGACAACCTGATTTTTGATTTTTGCAGAGAAAAATCGATGATTTGGTGTTCCCACTTTTGACAAAAGAAGTCATTTATTTTTTGACAATTTGGAGCATTTTGGATGTTATGAAATTAAATCCATTTGAAAAATATATTTCATTTGTTTTTCCTGAAAATCAATGGGGACAAGTTATTGCAAATCTTCTTGTTGGATTTATTCTTATCTCATCTTTAATTCAAATTCTTCGATTTACAATAACTCTTGTTTTATATTATCATGGTTGGCTTTTCGAAGAAATCGGAAAAGTTCCAAGTTTATCAACAAAAGCATTTATGGTTATTATTGGTTTTCTCTCAAAAAGATCCACATTTTTCACGTGGCAAGGTGTTTTGCCGTGGATGATGCCGCCACGTGTGAAGGATACTGTAGAGAAATATTTGAAAACAATGAAACCAATTTTGGATGAAAAGGAATTTGAACTTTTGAATGATCAAGCAAAAGAATTCCAAGAAACAATTTCGAGTGGACTTCAAAATAAATTATGGATGAAATGGTTGATTTCAAAGAATTATGTAAGATTTTTAGATCTTTGAAAAATTATTCTGAAAATTTTACGAGAATTTTTACAGTTATCCGATTGGTGGAAAGAAGTTGTATATATGAGATATCGTGATTCCCTAATTCGTTCAAATGTTGGTTGCGCAGATGTAATTTATCAAAAAACAACATCAAATCAAGCCGCAAGAGCTGCTTATGTTACTTTAAATCGCCAACATTTCTGTAGAGATATTTTCGAAAGAAATAAAATGAAACCAGTTTCACTTGGCGGTATTCCACTTTGTGCTCAACAATACAGCGAATATCATCGAACACTTCGAATTCCAAATGAAACATCTGATATTACAGTACATCTTGGAAATGAGGCAACACATATTGCTGTTTATCACAAAGAATGTTGGTATAAAATTGAGATTATTGATAGAAAATCTGGAAAACTTATCAAACCAGCTGAACTCGAAAAATCATTCCAAAATTTGTTGGATAATTCGGAAAAAGTTCGAGCAGCTCAAGGAGAAAAATTGTTGTCTGCATTGACTTGTGGACCACGTGATCTTTGGGCTAAAATTCGACGAGAAAAATTTGTTGATGGTGTGAATAAGGAGTCTCTGGATATGATTGAAACATCATTAGAAATTGTATTTTTAGATGAAGAGGAACGATATTTTGATGAGGTAAATTTAAAAAGTTGTGAAGTTTTCTATTTTAAAAACTTTTTTCAGAATGACAATTCGGCATATAATAGAGAATATGCAAGAGCATTACACGGAGATGGATATATGTTATGGTGTGATAAACCAAGTGTTTATATATTCAGCAAAAATGGAAGATTTTCCTCAAACGCTGAACATTCTCCATGTGATGCAATGATTTATGTGCAAGTTCGAGAATATATCAAATACCACGAACAATACGAAAATCCTTATGGTCCAGATGGACATTGTACTGGAAAATGTGAAAAAGTTCCAAAAGTTGAGAGATTGTGTTGGGATTTTGATGAAGAAACTTTGGATGCGATCGATAAAGCTTATGAATCTTCGAAAAATGTTGCGGAAGATTTCGAAAATGCGAGCTGTGTTTATACAAAATATGGAAAAGATTTTATGAAAAAAGCAAAAGTTTCACCGGATGCATTTATTCAAATGGCACTTCAAATGGCATATTTTAAGGTAAAAGCTTTTTCTGCTTGGAAAAAATACTGTAGCTTTAGTTTTCCATTATTTCCAAATGATTTTTTGGCAAATCCAACTCATTGATTTTCAGGATCAAGGAAAATTCGAGCAAACTTATGAGCCAGCTGTAATGCGTCTTTATAAACATGGTCGAACTGAAACTGTTAGATCTTGTAGTATTGATTCATGTGATTTTGTTCAATCAATGTTATCCAAAGATTCAGCAAAAACAAAACTGGAAAAATTGAAAAAAGCTTGTGACAGTCATCAAGATTATTATAGACAAGCAATGGCTGGAAATGGTGTTGATCGACATCTTTTTGCACTTTATGTTGTCTCAAAATACTATCAAATTCCCTCAGATTTTCTTTCAAATGTATTTTCTCGTAATTGGAGTCTTTCAACATCTCAAACACCACAACATCAAATGATGGAATATTCGAAAATTCTGAACAAAGAGCCAAGTTTATTCTGGCCAGCTGGTGGATTTTCTTGTCCTGATGGATCTAATTATGGAGTTTGTTATACAATTGGAACAACTGGTGATCGAATGAGTTTCCATATAACAACATGGAATTCGATAAAAGGAACAAATGCCAAAAGATATCTTGGATATTTAGAACAAAGTTTAGAAGAAATTCAAAAAATGGTCGAAGAAGCTACGAGTAAAAAATAATTCAATCAAATTATGTATACATGTATATTATTATTATTATTACGAATAAAATTCATTATTTTCAAGAAAACTCAATTATCAAAGAAGTTATTTTTATGTTCGTCCATTTCTCAAAACAAACTTAGATTTTCGAAATTTCCCAAAGTTTTTCTTTTTTCTCGAAATCCCAATTATTTTCCGATGATATCCAACAACTCCCAAATCATGTTTCCGATAAAATTGTGTAGTTTCTGGGAGTACTGTAGAAGTTGTTGTGACTGAAACTGTTCGTTTTTTGACATTTCCAGTTCCTTGCATCAAAGAAAATATATAATCTGAAAATAGCGAGAATTCGAAGAGATTTTGGATAATTTCTAGTTAGTTAAATACCAGCCAACTTTTTGATGACATCATTTGGAATTTCTCCACTCATTATTGAGACAGGTGCAGCCGGTTTGATATCATTTGTGAGAAGTGAAATGTCATCTACGTGATCCTGGAAAAAAATATCGCCAGAAAAAAATAAGAACTAGAAAAAAAACTTTAATGTTTCAAAAAATACCTGTACTTGAACATCGTTTCCCATAACTGCATTCATCAAATCTTCATAATTTTCGGAATATTTATCAAGACATAAAACCAAGGATTGAATTGAGCAAAGAAGAAAAATCAAAACAGTAACTTTTGAAGTGGACATATCTAGTTGAAATGAATAAGTAGTTCTACTTTTTCTGACTGAGGAAGGGAGGGAAGGTCACATTTCAGGTTGATAATGACAGTTCGAGACCTTGATAGTTCGCCGGTTCAGTTTATGTTAATTTTATTTTATTTGCGTTTTCCCTCAATCAATGTCTGGCAAAAAACGAGATGAACTTATGATGGAGAAATCTTTTTTTCTCGAATTTTTAAAAATAGAAAGTTTTATACCTTGAATTCAATAAAAAATTAAGAATCCCTAAAAGTTTTGTAAAAGTCATAACTATCATAACGATCAACTTTTGGAAAATTTTCTGATGAGCTGCTGGGATTCCGTTTTAAAACACGTGGAAGTTCGAACTTTACTCGATCATATTTCAAAACATTTGCAGATGGATAATTGAGAATTGCAGATGGAATTTGTTCCTTCAGTTGGTCTTTCTCATCTTCATCTTCATTTCCATTTTTCAACAATATCATTTTCTTATAATAGTACAACATTTCATCCTCTTTTTCTAAATTCGCATTTTTTCCCAACTGAAAAATAAAATTATTATTGAACTGAAATCCCAAACCTAAAGAAAGAACGGAAAAAATAAGAGTGTATGTCAACACCGACTGCCCGCAAACAACAAATTATACGCGCAACCTTGACGCGAAATACGCGCTGTGTGTTTTCGCGAAGAAATTTCCGGGGGATTTTTAAAAATTGGGAACCCCCAGATTTTAGAAATGGACAAGTTTAAAGTATAACATATGGGAACCCTGAGAATCTCTCCAATGTCGCTTTTCCCTTGGAGAATACTAGTAAATATTTAAAAAAATACCTCTACTTGCTCATTGTTGCCAAAATCGTGTTGATGTTTTATATGATATCTTCCTTCGCTTTCTATGTGAAACATCATACCACAATAAAGACAACGATATGGACAGTGACTGGAAAAAAAAACTATCGTATAAGAAATTGAGACTGATAACTAACTTGACATGCACTTTCATAATATGATATTCAAATCCAGCCCAGGTTCTGAAAACTAGCGAACATTCTTCACAACATGGTTTTGCTTCATTTTCTGGAATTAGAGCGTCGTTTTGATCTGGGTTGAACATCAATACGGGGTTTCTGTCATAAATATTTTCTGGAAAATATATTAAATTAGGTGAATTTGAATTCGAGAAACTCACGTTTTTCCTTCATTTCATTTCACTTATTTGATAAGTTTAGTTGAATAGATTTTTGAGATTTTGGAAAATTTTTGGAAAAAATTTTCGAAAAAAGAAAATATTTTAATACAGTAAGCAGTGTGAGAGAAATAAAGGCACACATCTTAACAAAAACATGGTCTTGCAACGATATTATAATGCGCTCATCGAAAAACTGTTTGAGATTGTTTGTTTTCTCTGTGCTCTCTCAATCGAGCACAGTGTTGCGATTGTTTATTATTTTCTGGATTTTTTTCACAAACGTCACATTTTTCTGCTGTTATCATTTATCGATAAGTCGGTTTTTCAATGAAAAAATGTATGTATTTCACAATTTATTCATTACTCAGCAAATCGCTGCGTACATGAACGGTAAGGATTTGTGTAGCTTGTGTGCTGTCTAACTCATTTTACACGCATTCCACACACAAGCTACGCACGCGTCTACACACCAGCTACACAAAATAGTTTTTTTTCGATTTTTTTTCGTTTCGCGTTTTTTTCGGATTTTGCAGGCTGAAAGATGATTTTTGAACACGTTTTGAATGAAAACAACAATTTATTATCAGAATAAGTGAAACATGAAAAAAAACAAAGTATTTCAAACAAAATTATAAATTAGGAGTTGAAAATTTCGTAGATGTTGCGGATTGTCTAATTTCCCTCTTCATACATGCAGCCGTTTTTCATGTCGTTTGTGTAGAGATTTCGATCGAGTGCTGGCGAGACTGAGCATCGGAGATCATATTCTGAAAAATTAAGATGGATTTTCAAGATTTTCAGACTAGAAAGAACTTGATATTTATCTTGAAAAATAGCTAAACGTGGCCAATTTTCCCAAAACATATTTTGTTTGCCGTTTTTTTTTCGGTTATTGACTCACCTTTTGATTAGCGTGGATGATAACTGATTGATGTTGACCTGATTTTTGTGGAGCGTAGTCGTAGTCGTTGTTGAAATTGTTGAAGTTTTCTGAAAATGGTTTTTGTAGGAAATATGGTCGTTTTAATAAAGAAAATTCCCTCACCATTTAGCAGTCATTTTGAAACGATCACGCAATTGTCCGGAAACCTGAAATTAAAGATAGTTAGAGCAATTCTGAATGAAAGAAAAATTTCCAGACTTGAGAAATACGAGAATTCATAGATGTTCAAAAGAAATTTAAACATAATTTTCATGAAATACAAAGATTTGTTCAATGATAACCAATAAAAATGTTGAAGAGTATGTATATGTTCACTGTTGGCCCGATTTTCACAAGAATTTAGGCCTGGAAAAACAAAAACAAAAATGAGAAAAGTAGCCGCGACGCCAACCGCGTTGTTTCTCTAATTTGTGTATTGTCGTTCCGAAAAAAAAAGACCGTTGGAAGAGAACCGAAATGGCCTAGGAAACCAAAATACAGTAGACTTCGCAAAATTTTGGAGTCTTTTTGAAAAATAAAATGCGAAATTTACACGTTGGCTATTTGCCAACCAGTTTGATATGCATGTGTCACGTCATTTTTAGTCTACTGTACGTGAGCGCCAATTTAAACGGGGGTTCTTTTATTTTCGGAATGACAATAGCTGGTGTGTAGCTGCGGTGTAGCTATTTTTCGCCGATAAAACCGTTCATGTACGCGACGATTTGCTGAGTAGTCAACATTTTTTTTTCTATTTGTAAATCATTTTCATCGATTCACATGTTGTTGTATTCTTGTTTATTTCTTTGTTATTCATTTTATATTTTCACATTACAACTTCACATGACAATTTGCCATGGAGCACACTTTCTCGTTATTATTTCACAATATTTTTATTTCACTTAAAAAAAGCTTAAACTTACAGAAAATGTCACATTGGTTCCATCGAAATCCTATCAAACCCACCGAATTCGCCAAATTCGAACTGAAAGGTGTTCTAACAACAGATACAACTTCGAAAATTTGTGGAGAACTTCGTCTTCGCCGCGATAAATTATTGAGTCATTTCAAAAATGCAGCAAACGATTTAACTGAAGTTAACACGGATTTTACCGAATATTTGAGATTATTCGCCGGGTTTTTAGTGGAAATTCAACCTCCCGGTTCAAATAAGTGAGTTTTTTTGTTTATTATTGGGAAATCAATATATCTGGATTTTCAGAGAAGCCGGTGAGAAGAACAGCAAACTTATACCATTACAACGCTTCAAATGGGGAAACTCAATGCTCGTCTCAACTCCAACGTAAGTCCATTTTATTGAAAATGAAATTTCACGCTTGATTTTTCACAAAACGATAAATCTGAAATGATTTGTTTCAAAAAATGATATTCCAGCGAAGTTTCTGATGCATGGTTTGAAGCTCTTTCAATGATCCAAAATATGGCAATCTGGTTAACAAAACACGCTGCTTGGGTTGCTGGAAAAGATGAAGTTCGGGATTCAGAAGCCAAAGAATGTTTGCAATGTTTAAGACAAGCTTCTGGAATGTTTAGCTATGTGAAAGACGAATCTAGTGAGCTTTGAAAATAGCTTATTCATAACAACAAGAAAAACCACGTATTCTAGGTCGATTATCGGGTGCAAATGACAATGAAGGCTCAGATTTCGATCCAAAAGTTCAAGAAACTTATATTTTAACAGCAATCGCTGAAGCTCAAGAAATAATAGTTGCACGAGCAATTGAAATGAAACACAATGATCTTCTTATTTCTTCACTATCTGCACATACTTCAAGTATATTTTCCAAAGCGGATCAATGTCTTTCAAATCTTCCTGATGAAATATTCTCGCGATGGAGAAAATATTTACAATTAAAACATCATTTTTATCTTGCTTATGCTTATGCATTTTTGGGACAATCTCAATTATCAGAAGATAAATGTGGTGATGCTGTCAGGTAAATTTTTCATTTGAAAATCAATTTTTCCTTGAATTGTAAAATTATTTTCAGATCTTGTAAAACTGGAATGTCTGAATATTCGATAGCAAAAGAAATGGCAGCCATGTATGCAGTTGCACCTGGACCAGGAAGTCGGATAAAACCAGAACAACATTTATTTTTCCGAAAAATTGAACCACTTCTTAATCGACATTTGGAAAAAGCAGAAAGAGAAAATGGATTTATTTATCATCAAAAGGTATTTTTTCAAAGAAATTTATTCAAAAATTCAGCTAATTTTTGCAGGTTCCCGACGAAGTTGCAACTCTCGATTCTGAAATCACATATGGTATTGCAAAACCAGAAGAATTCAAATATCCAAGACCAGCTGAAATCTGGAATACTGCAGTTTATGCCGCTTTTGATATTTCGAAAGCCACAATGCCAGATTTTTCAAAAATGAAGAAGAGCTCGAAAAAATTGGATTCGGTGCAAGAGGAAAAGATTTATCAAACGGAAAAAGATCCGAATAATTCAAGTGGTTGTGTTATTGCATGATTCATTTGTGTGTATATATTTCTAACAAAATATGATGTAATAAAAAATACTTATGTAATTTTCAAGAGAAGTCACGAGATAATTCAAGTTTGTGCTTCATTGCTCCTTCCACTTCAGGTAATTTTTACGATTTGTAAAAAAAAAATTCACGTAAAATGATCTTGATCTAGTAAAATGAAGTTTACAAGGAGAAGTGTGTTTAAAAAATTAGAGAGTAGAAAGTTTCAGAAAAAATATCTTCTGAAAATTTGTTATTTTTTGAGTCACAAAAATTATTGTTCCCAATAAGAAAAAAACGTACTCATTTTACCCTTGTTTGAGACCTTACGGGTTTCAGAATAACTATTTTTGTAAATGAAGTTCATTGAAATAAAAAACTACAGAAAAAGTTCATTTTTCAAATTTTATTATTCAGAAGATCTCTCCAGAGATGTCAATTTTTGCGTCTCGAATTATTTCCCAAGATGTGAATTTTTAATTCAAAAAAATTTATAGAATTTGAAGTTTTCCCCTAAAAGTTTTTCCAAAACTTTTGAATTTTTTAAAACAACTTTAGAAAGCCTTTCTTCCAGATTCCATTTTTGCTCCAAATTTTTTTTCTGCTTATACATGAATTATTTTACTCATTTTCCCATCATTTTCTCATTATTTCACTTTCTTTCAAATTATTTTTCAATCAAAAATTGAACTGATTTGAAACACATTCTGGACACTTAACGTCTACCTCAATACCCTTTCTGAATTGGTGTTGAGTTCGACTTATGTGCCAAAATGTGCTCAGTTCTTGTTAGAATATGAAGATTAGTAATAATATCAGGCAAATGAGTGAGTGTGTTGTACATGTTTCGTGTTGAGCTTTCTTAAATACGAATCTGAAAATGGGCGGATAGTTTCCTTGGTAACCGATCACAATAATATGCACTTTAAGACCGCCTCTTTGAATACTAATATGTACTTAGAATCAGTCAGCACGACAAGATTAATTGGATTTTGGTTTCTTGAAAAAAGCATCTGGCTAAAAAAAGAGGCAGCCTAAAAATTATATAGAAAGAATTGTTTGGAAAAAAATATGTGGGTCTGAAAAAAAATTTTTTGATGATTTACCGGAATATTGTTACTTGGAAAAACCAACAGGACTGAGAGAGGATGAACTTTGAAAAAAAGTTAATGTTACTGGTTGAAGAAATGGCAAAGTATATAGAAGAACTTCTGTTGTCTTTGGGATATTGGAATCAGAGAATCAATCAGGACTTCGGAAGCCAGGTGAGGCTCAAGCTTCAGACTGCGCCTATTTGGGTTCGAGTTGGATCTTTGTGAAAAAATTGTCTTCGAAATCTCGCAAGTTCTACTTTCACTTCCAGATTTTTGAAAAATGTTCTTAAAAATTTTCAAGAGATCCCTTTCTCCATGAATATAATACTGTCTTACCAAAGTTTTTGAAATTATGTTCAGACAAGCACCAAACATGACACAGATTCCATTTTTGCTCCGAATATGTTTTTGTGCTCCTACATGAATTATTTGTGATATAAATTTTATTCGAGATTTTCTGTCATTTTCCCATCATTTTCCCATTATTTCACTTTCTTTCAAATTATTTTTCAATCAAAAATTGAACTGATTTGTAACACATTCTGGACACATAACGTCAACCTTAATACCCTTTCTGAATCGGTGTTGAGTTCGACTTATGTGCCAAAATGGGCTCAGTTCTTATGTACACAATTTATTAGAATACTTTCAAAATGTATAATATCAAGTCTAATCCGTTTTCCAGGTAAATCTCATATGACAATTTCTATTCATGCTTAGAATTCACTAGAATATATTTATCCTTTCATCACATGATTCATCTCGCGCAGTTTTTTTGTTTCTGGTGATTAGCACACAAAAAAGTGCAAAATAATTTTTTTATCCAAAAGTACATATTATTAATACCAACCAACTATACGAATTTATCAGAGCAAAAAAAATGAAGAAAAGATTATGTGTACTAATAAATTATTATTATTAGAAAAATGAGATTTGGAGCTACAGTAACCTAGAATGTAGCATTTGCTTGATATGTGTATAATAATGTTTGTCGAATGCAAAAATAAACAAAATACAGAAATCATGTCAAAAATCAGTCAGCTGAATCTACAGTTTGTATAGTGAGCAATATAAAAATGACCAGAAAATGAACAAGGTGTGTTAGTTATGAATATTTTTATAATATTTTGTCTGTTTTTTGGATTCACTGTGGGTTACGGTAAGTGGACAATACACGTTTTAGAAATTGGCCAAAAATTAGGGGCTCTGAAAAAATGTTTGAAATTTTGGCAAGGATCTATGTTCCAATTAATTAATAATTTGATTAATTCTTGAAGAAAGCTCAAAATTTTATTCAAAAATATTTTCTGGAACAAATTTTTTAGTGTTCATAAAAGTGAGCCGAAATTTGGGATTTTTTTTCCGAAGTTTCTGACTCTATTCCTAAATTTATCCAGACAACCTGAAACTCTCCAAAACACAAAAAAATTGCACGGCTTTCATGATCATCCAAAATTTTCAGCTGGTCGAGCTTGTACTCATTCACTTCAATGTGAACGTGGCACATTTTGCAATGAAGGAGCTTGTCGAAAAGATACTTGTAGTTCAGATTCAAATTGTGAAGCTGGAGAAGAATGTCGACCTGGAAATGTGAATGGAAGACAAAAATCGGGGTGCTTTTTGGTTACTACAATTTCAACTTCTGGTAAATTTATGAAAAAATTATTTGGGGAATTTCCCTGTTCTAAAAACAATTAACCCCCAAAATATTTTCAGCTGATTACTGTCCAGGCGGTGCACTTGTTCTATCTTCTCTCGGTTCAATTACTCAATGTGATTTATCATCTCAATGTCCATCAACTCATATTTGTAATCCAATTCATGGAGTTTGTTGTACAAGTAATTTATGAATTCCAGAATTCCTCCCCAAATCAACATATTTTCAGAACTTCCAACTTGCCCAAAAACTCGCAAAACAATGTTGAATTTCATCACAGGAAAACCAATAATGTGTCAATTCAAAAATGGTCGAATAATGCCTTGTCCAGAATCAGGATACTGTGAACAAACAACTGGATTCTGTTGTGGGAATCAAGAAATTCCAGAGGTCCCAAAATCCAACAAAGGTCTCGAAAAACTTTCAGAAAAACCATGGCGCGGTGAAATTTGTCAACCTGTGACAGGTTGTTCTGGTGGAGCTGCTTGTATTTGTGGCGGAAGAGGAGGAACACTTTGTAAATGTGAATGTTCCGGAGAATTTGGGTATACTGTAGCTGCTGATGGGAAAACGTGTCAAAGAGTTCGAAGAAGATTGAAAGAAAAATGTCGAACTGATATGGAGTGCTCAGCTGCATTTTCAGAATGTTCTTCGGGTGGATGTAGATGTAAAAGAGGATTTAAAAGAAATGGAGATGGTGGATGTGAACCTATTGGTAAACACTTCTGATTTCTCTTTTTATTTCAAATTTTTGCAAATTTTCAGAATATCGTTGTGTAAACAAAGGAACTGTTTTAAAGAAAAACGAGAAAATCGTAACTTGTCATTTGAAACATACAACACTTCGAAGTGTTTTCAAAAGTTTAAAAGTCACAAAAACAAATGAAACAGACGATGAAACATTCGAAAAATTAATGAAAGGAATAACTCTAGATCTCGCAAATAACGAAACAATGTTTGATTCTTCTTCAATTTCTGATCGAGATGATTGTCCATCTGATCATTATTGTGTTCCGGTTTTTGATGATTCAAGTCGACCTGGTTATTATCAAGGATTTTGTTGTCCATCTCCAACTGAAATTCGGCCAACTTGTCCAGTTGGAGAAGCACATGAATCGAGTTATCCGCCAGATTATGGATGTTCGAATTGTCCTGGAGATTATTATTGTCATCGCGATGCAGTTTCAACAGAGAAAACGGTAAGAATAATAATGGAGCTTGGACTCGGGAATAAAATAAAACCCCAAAAGACTGTGTCGGGTACTGTAATTTTTCAGAATCGAATTTTATTTTTTTTCAAAAGAAATTTTAAAAAAAACGAAATAATTCCCAGGTTTTCGCACAAAATTCCTGAGTTTTTTAACAAAAAATCATCTGAAAAATTTCTAGATGTTCAAAATTCCTTGAATTCCAGATTTGTTGTCCAAAACCATGTGTATCACTTGAAGATATTTATCACGAAGGACAATGTTATTCAACTGCATATTACGGTGACAGTTGTCATGTATGTTTTTTCCCTGATCTAAAAAACTCTCAAATTCCCCAAATTTCAGATCTCTGCCCAATGCAGTTATTCAAAATCAATCGATCACTCAGAAGAATATGCGGAGATTTCGAAACTCGAATGTTTGAAAAATATTTGCAGTTGTCCGGCTGGTTTCAGTTTCGCTGATGGAACATGTAAAAGTAAGTGGAAAAAAATAATTAAAAGAAAAACTATTTTTTTTCAGGAATAATGTGTTCAATTGGTTTGAGAGGAGAACCTTCTGTTGATAAAAGTGGACAATTAATTCGATGTGGAAGATCTTCAGATTGTTCAATGGGACATATGTGTGATCCAAATACACATGTTTGTTGTAAAGGAACTAACCGTAAGTCTGAAAAACCTAACAAAAAATTTCAAAAAATAATTTAAGGATGCCCAAAAGACTATGTTGAAACTGGCGAACTTTGCACCGATGATAATTGTCGAGGTGTAAATGAGATTTGTGAATGGACAAAGAATGGAAAAACAAAAATATGTTGCACTTATGATGATGAATATAGTCTTCTACAGTACCCAAGTGATAATCTCAATTCATCATCAACGATTTCAGTTTTCTAAAATCAGATAATTTATAATTCTATTTATTCTCTAAATAATATTTGTATATAAGTTAAATTTTACAAAACAATAATAATAAAACATGTTGAGTTATTAAATATTGGCAAAAATACATGATAATTAAAATTATAATTATTAAAAGGGTTTGCTATTTTAGAGATCTGATATTGTATTTGATGTTGATGCAATCATTGGTGTCATACTTCGTCTTTCTCGCATTTTCTTCTCTTTTTCTCGTTTTTTCTCGTAAAACCTTCGTTTCTTTTTTTCCATTGCAACAATATCGGATTTTGCTGTCATATAAATTTCTCGAAGTTCAAAACATCTTGCTTCGAGGATATCACTCAAATCTTCATCACGAGTATTTTTTAGAAGTTGATCTGGAAAAAAAATTAAAAAATAATTTTTTTTTCAGAATTTCAGAATCCAAGTGTGGTTGAAAGCATGTTTCTCTTCGAAATATTTTTTAGAAAAAATTTCAAATTTTAAAAAAATGACAAGAAAAATTCTGAAGTTTTTGAGTACGGTAAAAATTTTCCGAAACTCGGCTTTTTTTCAGAAAAGCATTCTAAGTCGAGATCACTTGGCTCACAGAACAATTCTGGGTTTTCTTCAACTAAAAATTTTTTAAAAACTTTTCAGCTTTTCCTGATCCACAAACTTTTCAACAACAACAAAAAAACAAACCATAATCCGGAAGATCGAGAAGACTCAAATCATTCAATTCATTGTTTTGTTCCATCAATTTGTGCATTTTCGTTTTCAAAGAATGGAATGTATCTGCTCGATGTGATATTGTTGGTGTTGAATGACTAGCTTCTCCTCCTCCCAAATCTTCTTCATCCGAATCATCTTCATTTTTATTTTTTCCATGCGATTTTCGATCAATTCCAGATCCACCAAAACCACCTCGTCCAGATCTGGAAATATTTTATTGACAATGAAATAAAAATCAAAGTGAATAAAAAACAAACCTTTTCCTTTTATTCGGAACACCTTTCGAAGTCGATGGTAATAAAGTCGGATCAGCAAATGGTGTTGTTGTTGTTGGTGTTACAGTATTACTCAATTTTCTTGCAACAATTGGTGTATCAATAAATGCAGGTTGAGGTGTTTTCTCTTTTTCTTTCTCCTTTTCAGGTGTTGGAAATGTCAATGGTCCAGATTGCATCAAAAGTGCTGCTTTTTGTGCATTTATAGAGGCCGTTGATGAAGCAATTGTTGATTTTCGAGCACTTTTTCTCAATTCTTCTGATTTTTCAGGTGTTCCCTCTTTTTTCGGTGGAGTTTCTGGTTGTTTTACAATAACTGCTTCAATTGTCTTTTCTTCTTTTTCCTCTTCAATTTTATCTTCTTTCTGTATTTCCTCAATCGGTTTCTCTTCAATTTTCTTTTCAACTTCTTTTTGAATATCTTTCTGTGCTTCATCTTTGGATGTTGATTCAATAGCTGCAACATAAGTTGCAGTTGTTGTTACCGGAACATATGAACTTCTCAATGCTTGAAGACCAGCTTCAGACGATACTTGATGTAAAAGTGTTTTCTGATTTCGATTCGATGCTGGACCAATCAGAACTCTTCCACCTCTTTGCCTCGCTTCTAATCCAACAGCCATCGCAGCAACATCTCGAACTGTTACTTCAGTTGAAGAAGTTGCAGCAGCTGCAGCTGACAACATTGCAGCAACTCGAGTTGGACTTCCAAATCCAGTTGCTTGTGGTGATAACGAAGCAGGTCTTTCGATTGTTGGTGGCAAAGGCGATGCGACAACTGATTTCTTCTCAATTGTATTCACAACAATTTGTGAAGTTGTGGGTGGTGATTGAATTGGAATTGGGAGTGGAATTGGGACAGGAAGTGGTATATTTATAGGAACATTTGGTGGAACAGGAGTTGACAATGATGAAGGTTGTTGTGGTGGAGATTGAATTTGTGGCGGTTCGGCAGTAACAGGTTCCTCTTTTTCTTTCTCTTTAATATCTCGAATACTTTCAAGAATTTTCTCAATAGTTGGACCATCTTCCGAATATTCAGCCAAAGCAATCTTCATATCAGTTACTGTCTTCAAGTTTTCTTTGATCAAATTTCTTGAAGATTGTTGATCTTTTTCCGAAACTTTTAATTTCGTCAAATTAATCCATTCATCATATCTCGAATTCCAACCAAGATAATGAACAAAACATTCCATTTTCTTCGCCAATTTCAGCAATTCGTCTTTCAATTCAGGTGATAGAGCATCAGGCTGAAATATGAGTTTTGAGAAAATGGTAGAAAGTGAAATACAACATTTTTAATCCGAAAACGATTGGGAGTTTTTTTAATTTAAAAAAATAATTGAAAAAAATTTTGATTTGAGCATGAATTTTCATTAGCTACCCGCCCAAATCAAAATTTTGATTCAGGCGTGAATTCAAAATTTCCAAAATGATCCCCCCCCGCTCGAAAAATTTTTCCAAAAGACATGATCTCCCCCTCACAGTTTCGGGAGCAGTGCCATGTATGATTTTTCTCAGAAAAATTTGACCTGGTTCGAAACTTTTTCCACCCAAATTACCCCCCCCTCCCTTTAAAAATACTCACATTATTTCCCTTCTTCAAAATAGCTGTAATATCATTGGTTTTACTTTGTCGAATTTCGACAACTCTTGCATCATACCATCTATCACCATGCATTGCTCGAACTTTTTGACCCATATAAAAATGCGATATTCTGAAATACCATTATTTTAATCAATTAATTTTCAAATAAAAACATACATATTACTTTGTAGATATCCTTCATCTGGGTTTTCTCCATTTTCTCCAGTTCCATTTGCATCAGGAATTGGAATTGCTCCGACATTTTTTCGTTCAGTTTTTGGTCGATTTGATGTTGTCGAAATATCAGATTTGTCTTTTTTCTTTTTTTTTTCAAAATCATCTTTCGATCCACTAATATTCTCCATTTTTCTATTTGGTGTCAATTCTTTTTTATTGCCTTTTTTTCGTAATCGAATTTTCTCTTGATTTTGCTTCTTCGTCTTTTATTTCTTCTAATTTCAATTTTAATTCATCTCCAATTTCCTCATTTTGTTCTCGAACTTCGACATTTTCTGATATTCTTCGTTTTTTGGTTTCAATTTCAATTGGCTTCGGTGATTCGCTGGAAAATTTCGTTTTGAAAATAAAATGAGGCTAAGATGTTTGAGAAAATGATTTTGAAAATAAAAAACTTTTCCAGTGCTAGTGGAAATTTTTAAAGTAGGAAAAATCGTTGGAAAATTCAGACTTTCAAAAGAAAAATGGGGATTTTCTCTTCTCAAACCTTAAAACTACTCTCAAAATTTACCTTTTCACAACAGCAACAACATCAGCAATAATACTTCCTTCTTTCGATCCAATCGAACTATTTTCTCTACTCGATTTCTTTGCCGCATCTGATTTCCTCCGCTGTTTCATTGATATATGTCCAGGTCTTATAATCGATCTTCTTTCTCCTCTCGCTCCACTAATATTTGCATCAGAAGTTGCCCAACCAAGTTTTGATTCAAATGAAGAATAAGGTTCCAAATACCTAAAACCAATTTAATTTTTAGAGATCCAAATTTCAAAAACAAACCTCAAATATGCTTTTTTGATAGTAACTGAAGTAGCTCCCGGACATCCATTCAATTTCAATTTATTCAAAACTTTATTCCATTTTCCATTTGCTGTCACTTTTTTCGATCCTCCATAATTTTGAACTATTCTTTGAAGATTGAATAGATCAATCTCTTTTCCGCCCAAAACAGGAACTCGATTGATCGGTGATGCTGAAAAAAATAAGATTTGAAGGGAAAAATGGCGAAACATTTTGATTCTTACCGCTTTCTTCGTGGAATTTATAAACCTGAGCAATGAAAAAGTTTCTCTCCTCCGCAGTTATTTCAGTATCACTGTCTTCACTCAACGAATCCTCCTCTGAACTTTTCTCAATAGTTTTCTCTTTCTCCTTCTTTTCCTCTTTTTTCTCTTCTTTTTTCTTAATTCCTTCAATATTTACAGTTGGTGTTCCTTTGAATATTTCCTTCATTGTCCAATTTTTCGGTAACTTTCCAGATTCGACAAATGCATATGTGAATTCAATTGAAGTTGAAAAATCAACATTATCTGTAGATGAATTCGAAGAAGCGGAATAAAATGATTGAATTTCCTCGAGTTTCTTTTTCGAAAATGTTGGCAGCCATGAAAATGGTATGATTTGTGATTCACTTCGAATTAGGCTGGAATTTTAAAAAAAATTGTATTATCGTTTCGAAATTTTAATACAAAAAACTTACAATTTACCATCAGAAAACCTTCTAACACAAACTTGATCTTTTTCAATATTATCTTTTGGTTTATTCGAATATTGTTTATAAGCAGTTTGTGATACAATAACTGCTGGCCACCATTGTTTTTTATAGAAAACTGAATAAAGCGATGAGGGAATTGATGCTTTTGAAGCGGATAATGGAGATGGAATACGATTTGGAGAAGATGAAGCTGAAGAGGAACAAGGAGAAGTTATCTGCAAAAATATAAGGTGTTTTTGGGGCGAAAAGGAAAATTTTCAATTTTTTTGTTTTCTGTTTTCTGAATTTCAAATTTAAAAGACATACATTTATGACAATTTTCATAAAATTTCAAGTGTTTTTCTTAAATTTTATGAACTATGTACAAAGCCATATATTTTTCGCGAGCAAAAATTCAGAAATTAGCAATTTTTGTAGTGTTTTAAGACTTTAGGTCAACATTTTCCTATACAAAAATTCTGGAAGAGCAGTTTTAATTTCTATTTACAAACATCCCAAAAATTTTTGGGATTTTTAAAAATCCTTACCTGTGAAGAAGGTGAAATTGATATACTTTCCTTCAATCTAATAGCAGATGATGGTTCTTCAAATACAACAACACATTTTCCGATATTCAAAAACTTTTCATGCAATGTAACTGTTGTTGCTGGTTTCTCCTTTTCAGCAGCAGCTATTGTTACTCCTCCAGATCCTCCTCCAACATTTCCAATATTCCCAACTTTCTTCTTCTCTTTTTTCTCAACTTCATCTTTTTTATTCTGTTTCTTCCGCTCTTTTTCTTCAGATGAATCAGCACTCGAATCTTCAGTTGTATCTCCGCCACCAGATCCAATTCCAGATATTTCAGTTATTGCCATAGTTGCAGCCGATGCAGCTGCTCGTTTTTCTCGTTTTTTCGAACCTTCTTCATCACTTTCATCATCATCTTCATCTTCACCATCCTTTTTCTTTTTTCGTTTTAAAGGAGATAATGACTCATCGCCTTTTCTCCTAAAAATATTGATTTTTTGTTTTGTTTTGATTTTTTTAAAATTTTGTTGAAGACAAACTCACTTTTTATTCAATAACTTATTCTTTGCTCCTCTAACTACAGGACTACTAAATTGTTCCGGATTATATAATGGTAAAGCATCCAAATTAACTGCCGCATCGAAATGTTTTCCACCTTTCAAACATAATTGAGTTCTTCGAAGTTCCTTTTCATCACCATCATTGAAAACTTTAGAAATTGATTTTTGAATTAAATTTAAAAAATTGGGAAAAGTTCAAAATCACTTACCAACATGATATTTACTACAATCTTTAATATTTGATATAACAGCTCGAAGAGTTTGTTTTCCTTGAATAACATCGACTAACTGTAAAAACCTCTACGTATTTTTCATCAAAAAAAAATTAAATTACCTCATTAAGTTCAATTTTGGCAGTTTTCGGAAGTGCATTTTCATCAATAATCAAATGACCAAATGGTGATTCTTTCAATAATACTTTGATTTTTATACTTCTCGTAACTTTTTTCACTTTCGCTTCACAAAAAGCTCCTTTAAATTTAGCACTGACTTCTGTTCCAACTGTTAAATATGCCGGATCATCAGACTATAAAAATTCAACATTTGTTTCTGAAAATAATGAAAATTCTCACCTGCATGCTTTTGCAATTTTCAAACTGAATAAGTACACAAATACGAAAAAAGACGCCAATAGAAGCAAAACGAGAGAGTGTGTGGAACCGAGATGGACGAGAGAAAAAAAGAAGGAAAGAAAACAAAATGGGAAGAAAGAGGTTTTTCTGAAATGACTCTTTTAACGAAAAAAACAACAACAACAATTTCACGTCTGATGGATTTATAGACATTTTTTGATGGTTGATATTTTTACCGAAATAATCAAAATGCATTGAAATAATAAATATAAAAGACAAGTTCATTGTATCGGGTCATTTTTTTTTACAAATTTCATGAAATAAACATAATATGAGTAATTCTGTGGACAATAAGAAATGATTGAAATTGAAAATAAATAAATGATAACTTTCAGCGGGAATTTGGGGATGACAAAATTCAGATTTTGGGTCTAGATTTCGATTAATATTATGAATTATGCGATATATTGATACATTCGATGATCATGTTCATCTCTCGCCAAATAATCTCGCTCGATAAGAGTTTCGATACGTTGTTTGATGATAACAGGATTCGGCAAAAAGCGATGGCGAAGTTGTTGAGTTACCTATGAATTATGGAATTGAAAAATTTGACACTAAACAATAAAGCTTACCTCGGTGACCAAATTATTATGATCAAGCTTCTTTCTCGCTTTCATAATTCTAACAATTGCAGCTTCAACTTCTAATTTTCTATCATCGTCAACTTTTCCACGTGTTTCTTTGATTTCTGGTTCAGTTTCAGACTTTCCGGTGACCATTTGAACTTTGACACGTGTCAATTTCGATGAGAAATTATCGTTTACAGTGAATTCATCAGATGAATCAATATCTTTTCCTTTTCCTTTTCGAGCCAAAATACGTTGCGATGGTTTTCCCATTGCCAATGATTGCAGATTTCTTTTCAATTCACGTTCCGGGATTTTCGATTCATCCTGAAATGTTTACAGAATATTAAGAATAATTTTCAAATGGGGGAATAAAATTCTACGAGGTTTTTCGGAATATTTTAGTACAGTACAATAATTCACACTAGATACATTATTATACATTTCTCCAAAATCATATCAGCATACGGTAATAATTTCGACAATTTATAAGATTTCTCCCAAGCTCCCCAATTTTTTCCCGAAAATAAAACTAACCAAAAGTTGTTGATATGTATATCGAGTGCGATAATTGAAATGCAATAGAATAATCATTTGATGTGTATTCACTTGTAATATTTTATTTTCAGCTTTCGTTGAATGTTGTGTCGAACTACTTGGTCCTCCAGTTTCTTCATTCGATGAACTTCCTTTTGGTGGTGGATAAAATGTTGCTTTCACATCAGCATTTCCCAAAAGTGTATTCAATGTCAATTTTCTGCCACTATGTTTTGTCACATAAAATTGCGCAAATAATTCATAAGCCGTAGAACATTCTGGTGGTAAAGTAACTGGATTACATTGTTGAGTTGGCCAAACTCCCGATGTTAAAACTCTCATTGATATATCGATCGAGGTATTTGCTTGTGCAACAATTGCTGGATTTTCATCTCGCCAATCACGGAATGAAGTTCCAAGTGTTGCCCACAATTCTTTATCTCTAAACATATTTTCCAATTTTTGAGTAAATTGGCAACCACATTCTGTTTTCAATTTTCCAATCAATGCTTTTTCCACGTCATCCGAACAAGATTTATCCAAAAGAAGACGTTTTGCAAGGTGTTGTTTGAAATATCTGCAAAATATTGATTATAAAGCATTTTGATTTAGAAAAAATGCAAACCTTTCAAAAACATCTTTCTCTTGCAAATATCTGAATAAAATCATAATATTATCCAATCGATTATCCATTTCAGCATCCGAAACACATTTCATACCATTTTTCAACATATCATCCATATATAATGCAACAAATTCAGGCGATTGTTTATTCGAATTGATAAAGCTCTCAAAATCATGTTGGAATTTATTCTTGAAATCTCGCTCATCCGAAAATGCACTTGTCAAAAGAGATGTGAAATAATCTTTGAGTTGTAATAATTCCTAAAAATTTATATTTTCATTTTTAATTAAAGGTTGTGGAGAAAAATAAAATGTCGACAAAAAAATTATTTGTGAAAATATTTCGTTTTTGTCTAACGTAAAAATTATTATAGTTCCAAATTTCAAACTTTCAGACAATTTTGATTCACACGTTACTGAGTTATTGGATTTTTTTCGAAATTTCATTTTTCTGCACAGTCACATTAAGGTATCGTGCCTACTTTCTCAAACAAATAAAAAAACTTACATTAACAAAATTCACAGGATTTTTGGCCAAGTCCCCATCTTTGACTATATTTTGACCAGCCTCACATAAATACCTGAAAAAACGCTTATTATTTATTTGTTCGAAAGATAACAAATGTGAACAAACAAGAAAATAAACAGAAGGAAAACACCTGATAAATGGTCAAAAATTGAGAAAGAATAACTTACTCGCTAATTGCTTTCAATAAAACTTTGAGACCACATTTAGCTGGATCCGTTGAATTAATTCGTTTGAATATGCGATAAATTCTTGTTAAATCCGAAATCTTTTTATGCTGCAACATAAATTTGACTCCACCATTTTCCATATATACAATAGTTTGCATATGTTTTGAAACCATAACATCGTCCATAACCCGTAAAATTTTAGTTTCCGTTTCACTATCCAAATATCTTCTGGCGCGATTCACTTCTTCTTGCATACAATTTTCAACCTAAAAAAACAAAAATAGAAACAATTAAATTTCAAAGCTTCTCACCCTAGAAAGATAATAACATGCATCATTTTCACCGTCTAACCATTTATTGCAAACATCTCGATAATAATCAGCGGTTTCCTGAAAAATTCAAAATATATTCAAAGATCCACATGATTTTCTTACCAATAATAATGGTTTTTCAAATTCATCTTCATAAACACTTCTTGATTCAAGTCCCAATGCAATCAACATACTACATGTTTCTTTTATTCCTCCCCAATTAATTTGATTTGATTTTCGATCCAAATTGATAAGATTTAATAAAGCGGCACGAAGACAATCGCCAATTCCATTTTGGTGTAAAACTTCTTCTCTGGAAAAATGTTCAATCTAGTTTTTCTTTCACAAAAAAATTTTTAGAGAGAAAACTTACTTGAAAAGATCTAATCCAAGATTATAAACAGGCATAGCAACTGTACTATTCTGTTGAACATAAATACGATCCATATACATAAGAATATCTCGAATCATAACCATTGCAACAGTATGATCACTCCATGCATCATTTAATGTTTCAAGAAATCCTCCTTGATCCATTGATACAACAATTTTGGCACGAACATCTTCTAAATGTTCACTTATAACACCACTTAAACCTTTGTAAAGTCTTTCGCCGTGTTTATGAAGAACCATTGTATAAGCATGACGATAAAGTTCTTCAAAGCTGAGGCCTGAATTGTTTTTTCGTTGAATTTCTTGAATTGCTCTTTTCAGATAATTCCATGTTTGAGTTACATAAGTTTCATCCATCGCAGCCTGCAAAAAATTGGTCAGAAATATTTCGAAACATTCATAGCATTATTCATAATCATGCAGATTATTGAAAATGACTACACGTTGATTTTTAAGAACTTACGGGAAATGCACGAATCCGCATTTTTCCGGCTGATCCACTGCCACTATTTGACGCTCGTGAGGTCATTGCAAAAAATGAGGTTTCACCAAAAACACTTGACAAATCCGACGATTCACGTTGATCACTTACCCCAGAAAACACTGAAAAATGAATTTGAATTACAGCAAATACTTGTTAGAATTGGAGAAAAAGAAGGAGCTCACTTTTTGAGAAGAGATTTTTAATTTTATTATAAGCCAGAAATGAATGTAAAATCTGTCTTATTCAAATTGAATCGGAACACGTACGTAAAACAAATCATTTTTCGATCAATATTTTATTTTCAATAAATTTATTGTTTTCATTGGAACAATCAATAATTATATACTTTTGAAAACTAGAAATCATTTTCATTTTGACAAATTGAGGTCAGTTTGAGAAAAACAAAAGTGATAACGAACTCAAATAATGAAATGTGTGAGGAAATTGAAAAAACGAGGCAATAGCAAAAAGTGCGCCAACATTTTGAATGCTGACGTGTTTTGTGTGCATCGTCAATTAAGGCGGCTAGTTTGAATTCTTCTCTTCTTCCCTCTCTGGGATAACAAAGTATATTTCGCCAGTGTCAAACATCTCGTATCCCTCTACTTCGTAATCGACAAGAAAATATGAAGGTCGATTAAAAACACCTGGAAAAATCGATTATTTTTGTGTGGAAAATATAAATGAATACCTTCTAAAAAGATGAGGAAAACAAATAATTTGAATATTTTCATATCGAAAATGTAAATATTTCTAGAATTCTGCAACAATATACAAAGAAATGACGAACTGAAACATTTTGTTGTGAAAAAAACTATTTTGAGATCACGCATCATTTATTTGTTATAATCAAGTTTTCGTACTGTAATTTCTCCAAAACTCGAATTTTGTACCGCTTCTTTTCAGTATGTCATTATCCTCTTGTTCTCTTTATTTTCGAATGAATAATTCAACATCACGGAAAAAAGAGACGGAAACTTAGAAAACCATAAAAAAATAATTCCGAGAAAAAAAACCATTATTTATAGTTTATTATAGTTTAGCAATTTAAAATACAGGGTGGTCGCAAATTACGGACACAACGAGTTGTGAATGTTTTGGACCTTAGTTATATGTCTTAAACTATAAATGTCAAAATATCGTCTCAGAACTTAGTTACTAGTATGGTTAACTTGAAATTCAAAAAAATTCAACCTCAATTCATCATGTTTCAGAATAGTTATATAGCTCCATTCAAGCAATTCGAAATCAGACAAAAACAGTTTTTGACACGGTGCTTTTTCAAAAAATTATTATTTTGCTTCGGAGTGATTTTACAAAAATAAAAATGAGAATATAACTTTAGAAATGATTTTAGGTTAATCAGGAGCATTTTTGACCCTATTTCATGTAAATATTTATATCTTTATTATTCAGAACTCTGTCTATGTCCCACATTGTCGGGACAGGTTGGTTTTTGCCGAAAATCAGGATTTTGAGCTTAAAATCGATTCAAACCGCACATTTTTGTACATATAGAAATTTAAACTTGTTTTCACTGTTACTATACGCAATCACAACAAATATTACTTGAGTCCCTCATATATTTCGCAAAAAAATCGAATTTTTTCATTTTTGGGTCATTTTTTTATGATTTTTTCGATTTGAGCTATGTAATTCATCAGTCTGGAACATGACTGAAAGTAATTTTTGAAACTTTTCTATCTAAACTTTTTTAGTATATTATAGTACCTTTGAACCCACAGTAATACTATTCTAGGGTAGTATCTCCATTTGGTGAAATCGTGGTGATAATGTAAAAGTAGGGGCCGTGATTTTTTGAACAGCCACTTTTCACTTCAGCCTCATCTCATCACCTCCAATGATGCACATTGGAGTATTTCAAGTTTAAGTGAATTATTATCTATAAAGGAAATAATTTTGCCTCAGATTAAATTTCTAACTGATCTAGGACTTTTTCAATATCAAATTGAATTTGTGTTCGTAATTCGCGACCACCCTGTAGATAATCGACATCATTTCAACAATTTTTTCATTCCGGATCATTGAAAAGGCTGTGCAATAAAAAAATTATATTCGATTTGTTTTCTGAGTTGAGGGAATCCCTCAAAAGATAGTTGTAATGTTTTGAAATAATTAATAAGAATTTTTCTTAAAAAGTTAAGGACCTATTTTCGGATCTATACTTTCCTGGACCAAAAACAAGTATGTTCTGAAGACTTGAAACAAAAAAACAAAAAAAATGCATTGCAAAATCGATTTATTCAGATTCGACTCAAAATGCCAGACAACATACATTCATCGATTATTTGCGGAGACTCCAAGATTTTTGAGGAAATCTTCACGATGTGTCAACAAATCATTCGCCGTAAAAAGATACAAGTTGATCGTCTTGAGATATCTGCAAAAAATTTATATCAACAAAATGTATTTAATTTTTTCAACAAAAAAACTTACGCCATAAATATCACTTCCATATGATCATTCCGTGGCTTTCGTATGAAATACTCGTTTCGTTCTTGAACTTTCATGAATGACAATCTCGATACTTTGATGTCATCATGTTCGGTGATATCTCTCAGCTCCTACAAAATAAGTTATACTTTTGTTTTTTCATTCTCTCACTCACTTTTTCAATGGCCTGGAAATTGTACTTTGTCCTCTTCTCAGCCGTTCTTCTGCGCATCGCTCTTTGCATTCGGCACATACAGTCAATAACGGCTATGGGATTTGAATTATACTTCCCAACAAGAAATCGGGAAGTATCGTATCCAACATCTTGATTTTTTGCCGCAATTCGTCTCAAATCTTCTGTCAGCCTATTGTTCGAGAAAATATGATAAATTTCATATCTTATAGTCTGCAAAAACATATGGTTATTTCAATCTGACTATTATTTTAGACTGTTACAAACTTACTTCTCCATAATGTCTGAAAACATTTTTCGAGACAAAGTTTTCGCGGATTGATACTGTGGATGTTTGAGTAGCTCCTCCAATAAGCGTATCTAAAAAAACCCAGTTTACTGTCGTTTTGTCGTCATTTTCATTGTAAACTTACCCTTTGTTCGAGCGATCCTCGCTTAGCAAGACCGTACAATCGTGTGATTGCCGCATTATTTCTCGCTCTTCTTGGCATATTGATTGAAATTATTAGTGTTTACAAGTAGATAAATAAAAACAGTAGCTAATATAAAAATGACAGATTCAATGATTTTATGCGCTTATATAGATAGTGACAGAAAAAATAGAACACGCAAAAATTAAAAGATTTCCAATTTTTGTTTTTTTTCGCCATTTTTTCAAGCCGTGGGTTTATATTCGACAATTTTGAATTGGATAAAAAAGAACGACATGGCCGAGTGGTATGCACTGCAGATTCCCATTCGCAAAACCAGCGTGCGATGAGAGTTTTTTGATTTTCACTTTTTCCAGCTGAATTCTGATCTACAGTATATCGAACTGAAAAAAAAAACAATTTTTGCAAAAAAATTTGTTGATATTTGGTGTCATGTTTCAATAAAATCGACAATTCTGTTTTTGGCTATAAATATAGTTCCAGACTCTAATTTCAGTCTGAAAATAAATTCAGAAAATCATGGACATCAACGGCACACATCTCAACGGGACTTTGGAATGAGTTTTAGGTTCCAGGCTAACATGAGCAATGAGCAATGTTAGTATATAACTTGCCGCTACACGGAAGATCTCATTTTGCTCTCGGTGATTCTCTAAAAATAATTATTGATTGATTTTTATTTGGGTGGTGGGATGATTTGAATAATATAAATGTTTGCTTTTTTTAATCATTTTTTTCTTGCAGTTTACTGGATTACTGTAATTAAAGAATTTCCAAAAACGATTTTTTAGATAGAACTCGGAAAATTTAAAAATTTTGCAGTTTGGATTACTGTAGCTGCAAAATCCCTATTTTCAGGCAAAATTTGTGATTATTGGCTCTTTTTTATTGTTCCACAGTACCTCAAAGTTCAAACTGTAACAAATCGGATAATAAAAGAGTTTTGCCGTCCGGATTACTGTGGTCCAGAAATCCAGAATTTTGAAAAAAAAAATGGTTCGGATACAGTAATCCGAACTGCAAAAATCGGAAATTAAATTTTGAAAAAGAATAAATCCTTCGCAAAAGTTATCCGAAAATTTCCAAAATCATTCAACTTTCTTATTTCGGAAAAAAATTAGCGCGGAATTAGCAAAATTTCTCGATGGACGTTAGCACTTCTTTTCAAATATATCATTGTCCTCTTGTTCTCTATATTTTTTCGAATGAGTAATTCAAAATTGCTTGTTTCCAGTTACCCTGACAACCAAAAAAACAGAATAAGGGGAGAAAAGAATGGCCATTTTCCGATAAATCCTTACATTTTCCGCTTTTTCTTGTTTTGATTGACTGACTGACTGACTGCAGTTTTTTTGACAAAAATGTTGAGACGTTTTTCAAAAAAGCGTAATTCATCGCAAAGTTCCGAATATTCAAATTCAAAATCGGAAAGCAAAAAACTATTGAACAAGTTTTTGGATTTTATAACTTCCTCAATTTGGTCAATTCCAATTGCATCTTTCATTGAGCAACAAAGCATAGGTTGGTTTTAAAAGCAAGTTTGGTTTTGAGATGTTTCAAATCACAATTTCTTCAGTCTTTGATCGTCAACAAATGGAAATTGAAGTCTATGAGCAAATTCATAAAGAATATTCATCATTGATTGACACTTTGGTAATTCAACAAAATTAACATCCATTCCCAATAATCAAAAAAATTTTCAGATCGAATGTTTCTGTGAAGACGTGTCGACTTCCACAGAAAATTTGACAGAAGCCCTAAAATTGTTGGATCAGAAAAATCTAAGTCTTCGTCAAAGAGTAAGTATCAGAGAGATCTTCATTTACAGAAAATAATTTTTAAATAAAAAAACAATCATCAAACATCTTCGGTGTTTTTCGCTTCCCTTTTCCGCTTGTAACCTGAAAAATCTCGAAAAAAAATGGTTGATTCTGAATTTCATGAAAGTTCAAACCTTTTAGCTTTTTTGGGGCAAATCTTTCGATGTTTTCGACAATGATGATGTCTTAAATGATGTTTACATCTCGATACTTTTGGTAATTGTGCAATAGGATCTTCTTGTATTTTCTCTTGTTGTTCTGATTGATTCCAATCGTCTTCTTGTTGAAATTGAAATCTTTTTCGCTCTTGAAATTTCTCATCGATATCTTTTTGAATTGGAACTGGAATTCGGGGAAAAAGGGTTCCATACCAATCCAATTTATTAATCATCGCTCGAACTAATTGTCCAAATGTCATACAATCTCCTCCGCCTGATTTTGGATCTATTTCTCTATCATCGTCCTATTAAAAAGAATGATTGAAAATTGAAATGATTTTTTGTGATTACATCTGACGTTCTTATATGGAACCTAATTTTTCTGAGATTCTCATCTTAATTTTTCACAAGAAACCAACTATTTTTTTCGGTGAGGTAGCGCCAAAAATTGTTCTACAGATTTATAGAAAAATCGTGAACTAGAAAACAGTTTAACTTTTTATACATATATCCATGTTTTCAGATTTTTAAAACTAAAATTTGTGGGACCCTAAATTCATGATAGAATATTTTTGCTAAACTCACCAAATAAGTTTCAAACCAATACCACAAATCAGCTGGTGGTTGAGTATATCGAATATACATAAAACCAATTCCTCGAATATAAACCGATTGTTTCGAATTGAGCATAGAAATCAATTGTTTTTTGGTGATTTTCAAATTGAAAAGGCGATAAAGAATACAATAAGCGGAGCTAACAACTCCGCCAGCTCCAACTCCTCGAACTCCTCCACACATTCCAGTCATTCCTTGAAGTCGACGTGTTCCTTTTTCCCATGGTTCCAAGTGTTTTACCTAAAATTAAGTATGTATTTTATGAAGAAATTCAAAAATTAATAAAATCCTTTTTACCTGATAGAAAATCTGTTCAATCAATTCTTGAAAAGTGTCCATTTCAACAAGATTATTTTTATAATAATAACTTTCTCGAATATTTTCCAATACCAACGTGTTCAAATTCATCGTTACTTTATTTCCCCAAATCGGTAGAATATTCCCGCCAGTTTTTTTGGTTTCCTCAATTTCCTCTTCGTTTTCTCCTTCTCCATCTTGATTTGGATTTTCGGAAGGAGTTGCAGATTGTTGTGCTGAAGCCATAAATGTTCCAGATTCGATTTGTTGTTGGATAATTGCCTGAACTGGATCCATCTAAAAAATTAATTATGAGATTCAGAACTGAATTATTAGTTCAAAAAATATGTATAAAAATGGTGGGAAACCATTAATTTTCGAAAAAAAGAAGAAATTCACAAAGTAAAGATTTATACCCGAACAAGTAAAATAAATAGAAATCATGTAGGAATTAAGACAAGTTAAAACTGTTTACTGGAAGTTGATGAGAAGCTTGAAGAATCTGTAAAAAATATTTTATTATTTCAGGTTTCATTGGAGCCTTTGGCAGCTGCTCAAGATTTCAATGTATTTGTTCCGATGATGATGAGAAAAAACATTGAATTACAATTACAAGCTCTTCAAATGATCGAATTTATGTGTGGTTTGATACCAGCAGTTTTACAAATTGAAGATGGAGAAACACTTCGAAATCGAAAAGAATTATCACCAGAAGATACAGAAAGATATGTTTTGATATCTGTTTTGAGGCAAAGTCGAGATGAATTTGAAGCAATGCAAAAAGGAAGAGAAGAAATGGAATTTTTGGCAAAAGAAGGTGAACAACAAAGAATGAGATTAGAAGATGAAATAAGAAAAGAGGAACGATTATTGCAAATTGCATTGGCTAATCAAAAAAGTGCAAAAGAAGAAACACCATTATCAATTGCTGCAATTATGTTTTCAAGAATGACTGATAATTCAACAAATACAGAAGAACAAGGAACATCTGAAAGTAGTAGTAGAGGAAGATCAATTAATCGAGATTATCAAAATATTGGAACAGATGCTAGACCAATTTCTCGAAAACAACGAACGAATTCAAGCAGCAATACGGAAAATCAACAAAATCTTGGAAAAAGAGATGATTCTGCTGAACCTCGAAAAATATCTGGTGATCAAAACATTGAAGATTTAAAAATAGAAAAATCTGAAATTTCAACTAATACATCCAATGTTTCAAACGATTTTGAAGATTCAAAAGAAGACAAAAACTTCCAAACTTCTGAAACCTCAAAACGAGAAATCGGAACAGATGCTCGACCAATTAGTGGAAAACACGGAATAAGAAGTACTTCTCGACCAGGAACAGCAAAAAGAAGAGATTCGAAGGGAACTGCAACTGAAGTAACACAAAACAGACCAACAACTGGAAAAAGGAAAAATTCTCAAGGAACTTTGACAGATTCAACGATTGAAACAAATAATTATGAAGATGATTTGGAATCGATTAATATTAAAAAACAACAAAATTCGGGAATTTCGGAAAATGAAAAACGACCAGAAACAAGTAAGAAATCGAATCAAATTGAAAATAAAACGATTGAAATGGAAGAAACTGAAGAAAATACCAAAAAACGACCAGTAACTGGAAAAAGACGAGGATCTAAAAATATTCAGACTGATAAAAACTCGGAGAAAATTAGAAGTTCAAAAGAAACTGGAACTGGAACCGATTATGAAAATATGGAAGAAAATAAAAATGATAAATCAACATCTCGTCCATCGACTGTTAGAAGAAATAGTTCGAAAGATAAAGTGGAATCTGAAGAAAAAGAAACTGCGACAAAAACAAGGCCAGCTACTGGAAAACAAAAAAGTTCAAGTGATTCTGGAAGCACAAAAGATATTGGAACTGAAACTGCTGGAAAACAAAAAGAAGATCGACCAAGAACAAAATCAAAAACACGTGAACTTCCACCAAAAGGACCAGTCAAAGAACCAAGGTATGCAAATGAAAAAGAACAAAAAAGATATGTTGAAACACCTGGAATGGAACATGGACCAAGAAGAAAGAATTTGAATGATGTTAATGTGAGTGAAAATATTTCTTAATTTAAAAAATACTTCGAAAATTCAGAGTCATCTTGTTGATAGAGATCGTTTGAATAGTTCGGATGTTCGAGCTCGTGCTGAATATTTAAGAGAACAAAGAGATCGACTACTTCAATTGAAAAGAGATGAAAGAATCAAACAAATGAATGTAAGTTATTAGATTTAAAGTTGACATTAAAAAACCTTTGAATTTCAGGAACTAACTAAAGATTCATTGGATCGTCCAAAAACTGCAAAAGCTGCACGTGGAATGATGGATAAAAAAGAGGCTGATGATATTCGACGAGAAATCAATCAGAAGATTAAAACTGATATTTTAACTTTGCAATAAATTTAACTTGGTTTTTTGTTCGAATTTTGAAATAAACTGTGATTGGAAAATAAAAAAACTAACCTTTTTCATATTCATGATGATGGCAAATTCTCAATTGCAGTTACAAAACGAAAATCTTCGGGGAAAAGTTCAGCTGCTCTTGGATACAACAATTTATAAGTTTGTTTTACAGTAATTTCAGCAGCTCCAGCAACATCTCCGATTTCTAGAAAATATTTTTGTTTACAATACTATGAAACAAATTGGGTTTCAAAAACAACCTTTTGCATTTCTTTTTTCTGCCGAAGCTTGCGATGCCATGTAAATTGCAGCTGCGGCAATTGAAATAGGAGTACGTCTGGAATAAATGTTAATCGTGTTTTGAATTTACACGACTTCCTTATTTATTTACCCTGCAACAAGATCCATTTCAACAGCTCTTTTCGCAATTCTTGTGGCAGCCGCTTGAATCGAATTTGGAAGTGATAAATTTCCGCAGAATCTTGACATAAAATCGGCAGATGTAATCTGTTCCAAATTGGTCTCCAAATTCTTGATAATAATTTTGAAACATCTTCCAATCTCCTTTTTGGAAACTTGTGAAATCGCACAAATTTCTTTGAATGTTCTTGGAACACCGTCTTTACGACAAGCAATATATAAACATGCAGCTGCTTGAGCTTCGTTATTTTTTCCACGAAGAGCTTTGCTATCCAAGACATCTTTGAAAATTCTCGCAGCATTATCCTGTAAAAATGGAACTTTATTTCTTACCACTCATATTTTTAAACAAACCTGAATATTCTTTGTCAAATGGATTCTTTCACCCATTTCTCGAATCAAACTCATTGCTTGTGTCATTTGTCGATCCGAATTATTCATTGATTTTCTTTGCGCATTCGCCAAGCTATTATCACTATCCGATCCACCAAAACCAACAGCAATTGTTGTACTCAAATCACCACCACTCAATAAAGTGTTTTCTGGTGCACCAACACGAGAAGGATCATTTCCACTTCTTTCGTTTGAAAATGAACGCCATTCTGTTCCAACATCCACCAATCTGAAAAAAAAAACATTCGAAAACACATTCTAAACATCAAATCAACAAATCTTACCTATCACCAACTACCAAACCACATGCTGGACAAACCAAATCACCCGCTCGATGATCTTCAATCAAATGTACTTCTGGGTGAGAAGGGCACATAACAGGAGCAGACATTTTTGCAGATATGAACCCTGAAAGCTTTTCTGTAGAATAATCACTCAGAAATTTAGTTGACAACAAGTAAAAAGAACGAGGAAAACTTCCTAATGCACGGACAGAAATATTTCGAAAGAACTCGATGAATAATAATGCGAAATAAACTGATAATCGTCTGCTTAAAATTTCGAAATGATCGTCAGCAGCGTTGTCCGGGCCCTCAGAGAAAGCCGGCGACTAATCGGCGACGAACTTACGACGAATCGAGATCAGGCGACTAATCGTCTGCCAATCGTAAGTTCGTCGCAAGTTCGTCGGCGAAAATAGTGTGTGTTTCCCGGAGACGCAGACGAAAAAGTTTCAGGCGACTAATCGGCGACCAATCATAAGTTAGTCGCCGATTAGTCGCCTGAAACTTTTTCGTCTGCGTCTCCGGGAAACACACTATTTTCGCCGACGAACTTGCGACGAACTTGTTGGTCGCCGATTAGTCGCCGGCTTTCTCTGAGGGAGATGTACACAAGCGGAGGACTAGAAAAACAAACATTTTCTAGGCCATTATTATCACATCAATTTTTCATTTTCGTGTGTGTTTACTTTAAAAACCAAATCGAAGCCAAACTATTCGAACTCTTCAACTAAATGACTATTTATAACGTGTATATATTCGATCGAGAAGGCCAATGTCTTTTTTATGATGAATGGTTTCGTACAAAGCAATCAGGATTGTCAAAAATTCAGGTAATGTTTTATTTTTATAAAATTAATTGATAAGATGAGTAAAAGGTCACGTTTGCAATTTTTAGGAATATAAACTTGTCTTTGGTATGATGCTCTCAATGAAATCATTTTCTGAAAGACTCGCAACTGCAGATTCAAATCAAACTGTTAATTTCTATAAAACTTCGACATATAAAATGACGTTTTTAGAATCTGCGACTGGAATTAAAATTTTAATAAATACAGATCCAAATGCGAACGGAATCAGAGAATTATTGCATAAAATTTATCAGGTATTTATAATTTTCAATTCGAAAAAATATACAATTTTATTGATTTTTTTCCAGGCATGGACTGAAACTGCGAATAGTGCAGCTCGTCTAATCTCATCCGAAACAGAACCCGACGAAAGTTTTTTGAAATCCCGAGTGAAGCAAATTGTGACAAAACATCCTTGTTATGTATAGAACTTAAAAATATCTCTAACTGTCTGCGTTTCCACGTTTCCAACAAACTTATTTATTTTCCCTCGTTTTCTTTCTCTTCAAACCGATTTTTTTCGATAAAAATGATAAACGAAAAAAATGTTTCTGAAAAAAATTGGTTGTCAAATGCCATATTGATTTTTTTTGTGTTTCTCAATATATATTTATTTGTATTTATTTTATTATTTGTTCGTTTCAGGAACAAAAAAATGACATCACCTTCTGCACCACCGGAAGATGGAGACAATGTTATAAGAAGTCCCGTAAGTTTGAAATTTAAATTTTAAAAAAATTGAAAAATAACGTTTAATGTTTTCCAAATTTTTAGACATAATATTTATTCTTACGTTAGTTTTTTTTTTCAAAAATTTATGGTTCATTCATCATCAAAAATAAAAATTTTTATGAATAAACAAACAACACTTTCGATTCAGTCAATTTTGAAAGGATTAACCAGTTTAGACGACCTTTTTTATCGCAATTTTTTGTTGAAAAAAATTATTCGAAAATATTTATGTACAGCGAAGGTTTTTTCCCATTAAATATTTGGGATGCACCGTTGTATTGGATAAGAAAAAATCCGGTGAATTTTTAAATTGCAAATTTAAAAAAAAATTCAGTAATTATTTTCTAGGAACTACCATTTGTTTCTTCAATTGTTGGTGGATTATTTGCTGGTCGATCAGTTGTTGTAAGTGGAATGGTTCTTCCAGGATTCGCTTCAGATGCTAAAAGGTTCAGTAGATTTTGACGCTTGAAATAATCAAATATATTTAAATTTCAGATTCCAAATTGATTTATGTTGTGGTCTTTTAATTGATGGCGATCATATGGATAATAAAGCACTTCATATTAATCCACGCTTTGATTCAAAAGGTGGATGGTTTAGTGGACCTTCAGATGATAAATTGGTTTTGAATTCTTTTATTTCTGGAAGATGGGGAAATGAAGAACGATTTGATAATCCATTCAAAGAAGGAGAACCTTTTCAAATCAGAATTATGGCTTTGGAAAAGTATTTCAAGGTATTTTTTTTGAATTTTTTCATTTTTTACATCATGTTCATACAGATTTCTGCATCTGGTCGTCATGTTTGCGATTTCCCTCACCGCGTAGAACTCGAAGATATCAAAACCATTTCAATAAAAGGAAATGTTCGCTTGGATTTTGTCGAATTCCAGCCACCGGTTAGTTTATAAACCTATCCTTAAATTATTCCTTATCTTTTTATATTTAGGAGGAAGGTGCACCAACAATATAAAATTGGTCTCATAGCAGCTACAGTATTCAAATAAAATAAAAATAATGATATTTAGATGTTGTGTTGTGTGCACCTTCTTCTTTTAATCGTCATAATTTTGAAGCCATAAAAATTGCCAAATTTTCAGTTTGATTTTTAAATTTTAGATTTCTATAGGACCAGATGGAAAACCAAATATTGTAGCACCAAAACCGAAATCCGAAGTCATCACAAAAATTGATAAACCGGTAAGAACGTTATTTATATTTCAAAAAACGAAAAAAACAAATTATTTCCAGACAATCCCATTTCAACTAGCTCTCCCACCTGGAGGATTTGTATCTCCACAATCTATGCGATTCACTATAACCCCATTTTTATCTGCAAATCGTTTTGATATCAATTTGAAATCGAAACAAGAATATTATTTTCATTTTCGAGTTGATATGCCAAATCAAGCAAAAAAGTTGAAGGTAATTTTTAATTTTAGAAAAAGCTGACAATGAGGAATTTGAAAAAGTCATTTTCAGGCCGCTGTTATTCGAAACAGTACAACAATGAATGGAAAATGGTTAACAGAAGAACGGACATTTGGAACTTTTTCCATTTCATCGTGGAATTACTCACGATGTATTATTTACTGCATACGGAAAAAGTGTTACGGTAGGTTTTTTTTTTGAATTTTCAACGTATGGTTTTGGAAACAAGTTAAAAAATGAACCTGTGAGCCAAGTTCGAGAGCTGCGAAGTTTGAAGGATCAGCTCATTTGGCTACAAAACTTGACTGAAAATTATAATTATAAAAATTTTCAGGTTGATGTGGATGGTTCTCCTTTCGTCAAATTTGTCTACCGCGAATCTGATAGTCCGTGCGAAGTTGATTCTGTCACCGTTGAAGGAGATGTTCTCCTACACAGATTCGAACACAAATCGAATCGTTGAAATTTTTTTCACTTTATTAATTTTATTTCTATCTGCTTGTAAAACTGTGATTTTTTAATGACACAACGGTTAATATTTTTCTGACAATAAATATTCAAAATCACGTGAACTTTTCATGACGTGTCGGAAATAGGTTGGAAAAAAAAGAAAATCGAATAATTGTCATGTTTTGTCATCATTTCATTTATCAGTTAAATCGACAACGTTATTCTCTTCAAAAGGTTTTCTTATCAACAAATATTACAAAAATAATGCCGTTTCATCCAAAATCTATTGTTGTTACTGGTTCAAATCGAGGAATCGGATTTGGACTTGTTCAAAATTTTTTGAAAGATCCTCAAGTGGAAAAAGTTATTGCGACTGCGAGAAATGTGGAAAATGCCGAGGTTTGATATTTTACTTGAAGAATTTGTTGTGACTTGAATTTTTCAGAAACTGAAAGAAATCAAAGATTCTCGTCTTCATATTCTTCCACTTGATATCACATCAGATTCTTCAATCAATGAATTTATTGAAAAATTATCTGAAAAAGTTGGAGATTCTGGTGTTGATTTGCTTGTTAATAATGCTGCTGTTCTCATTCCATATACAACAACACAAACACCAAATCGTCGAATTATTCAAGAACTTTTCGAGGTCAATACAATTAGTGTGGTTATTTTGACTCAGAAAATGTTTCCATTGTTGGAAAAATCAAAACAATCTCATTCTGGAATTGTGACAATTACATCGGAAATGTTAGGATCAATTGAATTGAATACAACTGGATCGGGAAGACATGAAGCAATGGCTTATCGAATGACTAAGGTGAGCAATTAAATTTCGATTTTATATTTGAAAAAATGGTTTTTTAGTTATATCTTCAAAAAATTTTGGTTCAAAACAATTTGAAAATTTTCTAAAAAATTTAAAAAAAAATGTGATTTTTCAGACCGCAATCAATCAATTCATTAAAACAATCTCGATTGATTTGAAAAATGCAAATTCTCGAATTTTTTCAATCGGAATTTGTCCAGGTTGGGTTCAAACTGATATGGGAGGAACTGATGGAAAATTGACAATTGATGAATCAACTTCTCAAATTGTTTCAAGTATCAATAATTTGGAACCCGAAACACATAATGGTGGATATTTTAGAAGAGATTTGACTAAAATTCCATATTGAGTCAATTTTTCTTGGAAATTTTTGTGGATGAATTTTAATTCCAAATTGTTTTTGTGAAAATGAAATTTGAATTATTTCCAATTACCACGTGCAAGTTCACGTATATAAATATTATTTTAACCAGAAACTTTTTTCACAAAGTTTGTGAGAATTTTCTAGAATGCTACTAAATATAGACAAGAAATTCGAAATATTAAATTTTATTTGATTTCCAAGCTCTTTGTAAACTGACTTATAATTTCCGGAAGTTCGGGAGATCGACAAATAAACTTATGACCAAAATTGTGAACTGAATCGAATTCTCGAAACTCGACTTTTCGATCAGATTTTTTGGCTGCTTTCTGAAAATTTGATTTTTTTGAGAAGAAAAAAAAGAAAATAACTTACGTAAAGCGCTCTTCCTAATTTCACCGGTAAAACTCGATCATCTTGTGCATGTAGAATCAAAATTGGACAACTGATGCTATAAAACTCTCAACGATTATTTTCAATTTTTCAAAAAAAAATAAAAAGAAAAATCTTACTGTGTTATTCTTTGATCAGATTCCATTCTTAATCCAACACTATTCAATGGTTTTATAATAACATTGTCGACAAGAAAATCATTCATCCATTTGAATATCAAAAATATTGGATGATTTGTAATTGCATCCCGTAAATTATTGAATGGTGATTCTAATACCAAACCATTTGGAGGTTTTTCAGCCAAACATAGATCTTTCACTAATTTACAAGAGACTCTGAAAATTTTTTTCTCGAAATACTGCCTAAAATCTCAGATTTAAAAACTCACCCAGTTCCCATAGAATGACCCCATACAATTACAGTATTATTTTTCGAGTGTGATTTCAAGTAAGAATATACAGTATGTGCATCTTGAATTATACCATGTTCAGTTGGTGTTCCTTGTGAATCTCCATATCCTCGATAATCAAAACATATTACGTGATAATTTGAGTTGTTCAAAACATTATACAATTCTACTCTATGATAAAATGTTCTATCAAATGAGTTTCCGTGCGCGTAGAAAATTATTCTGCAAAAAATATTGATTTTAAATAGTTGCTCCTTGTTCCGATTTGATAATCAACTAACTTATATTTGGAATCAGCTAAACTTGACTCCATTTCCTCATCTGATGGATGAACTCCTTTTGATCGATATTCTAATGATAAATCGCGTGGAAGCATATGCCAAACACCGATTTTTCCCGCTTTTCCTGGGATATAAAAACTTCTCCCAACAGCATTAACATCATTTGCTGATATATCATTATAATCTGTGTTTGGTAGACGACCTGAATAAAATTGGAAATGTATTTGTTTTGAATTTCAAAAATGTTCAAAAACCCACGAAAGTTCAGGAAGAATATAAATTGAATATAATGCGGGAAAAGAAGAACTAGAATTGGAAGAATGACAGCAACGAAAAATAGAAATGCAAAAATCAAAATGAAGACGGGTTGAAGAATAGATATAAAATAGCCGAGCATTTTGTTAGTAGATTTTATCCATCGGTTATATTACCTGTAAATAAAACAATTGAATACAACAAAAAAAAAGACAAAATACTTTCAATTTCAACTAAATAATGACGAAAACTGGATATCGATCGAATTTCAAGTGCCCGGATTTTTAGCGCATGCGCCGATCAGCTGAAGAAAAAAAGAAATGAATTTTTTGAAATGAAATGGTGTACGGTGTGCAATTGTGCAAACACGGAATACGCAATTGCAAACTACAGTAAGTTTTTTATTTTGAAAAAATAAATTTTTTTAGTTTTCAGTTTCAAAAGTCGACGTTTTCATATTTTTAACGAAAAAAGTATTGCGAAAAATATTAAAATACTCGTTTCCAGGGTTGTTATCAATTTTGTTATCAACAAAATGACTACGATTAGACCTTTCGACGTTATGGATATGCTCAAGTTCAACAATGTGAACTTGGACAGAATGACCGAAACGGTTGGTAAATTATTAATTTTTTTGAGTGAAGAATTATTTTTTTTTCAGTACGGGTTCAATTTCTACTTGTATTATTTGGTGAATCATTCCGAATATTATCAAGTCGCTGAACATCCAAATGGCGAAATTATGGGATACAGTAAGATTTTTTGTTCGCCTATATTTTGAAACAAAATTAATAAAAATTTTTTAGTTATGGGTAAAGCTGAAGGACGTGATAATGAATGGCATGGACACGTTACTGCAGTTTCAATCGCGCCAACTTATCGGAGACTTGGATTGGCTGCCAGTATGATGAGTTTTTTGGAAAAAGTTTCAGAAGAGTTAGTTTTAAAAAATATGGAATGTTGAAAAACTTACTATAATTTCAAAATTTTCAGAAAACGAGCGTATTTTGTTGATTTATTTGTTCGATTATCTAACACGGCTGCAATTGAATTATACACAAAGCTGGGATATGTTATCTATCGTCAAATTATTGACTATTACACTGGAGAACGTGATGAGGATGCATATGGTATGAATTTGAATAGATTTTATCGTAATTTTTTTCACTTTTGCGCTTGAACTTCGCTTAATTAAAACTAAAAGTCCTCGTGATTTTTGGAATAATTAAACTTGTTCCTTCATAATTTTTTAAAACTTTCACTTTCCGAAAATTCTCAATTATTTATATTTGCTAAAAAAAAAACAATTTCAAACCTAATTACTTATATTCTAATTTTCTAACTGTCTATGACTGTTTCTAGAATAAAACCTAAATAATAGTAAGAAAAATAAAATAAAATAGAGTTGAACGATATACAAATAAATCAATTGAATAAACAAACATTTTTCGAGGAAAAACATATGATTCATAATAATAATAATAATTCGTTATTTTCTTCAGATATGCGAAAATCATTGTCTGCTGACCCGAAAAAACTCTCAATGGTTCCTCTTCCTCATCCAGTGCATTCAAGAGATATTCCGTAGAACATATAATACTTCATTTTTCAAAATTTAGTAGAATAAATACATGGGTTCATATAAATTTTCAAATTTTAAACATTCAATATTGGTTTACGATTCGCGGGTGCTTCCAAATGTACAACGTGGAAAACTTCATTTGAAGAATTTCTGGTTCCAACTAGTTTGATGAAAACAACTGGAATTGGATTGAAAATCAAATCTTGCCAACCTCTGAAAACAATACTGCCTACTTACTTTATCTAAAAAAATATTCGAATTCTTACCTGCATTCTTCATCAGTTTTATCAACAACAGTAATCCAAGTAGATTGATCAGTTGAAACAGCAATATAATATGAGTAATATCTATCATCACAATCCCATAATAATAATCGCATAGTTGAAAGAATATAAGGCTGTGGTAATTCAACAATTATCGCTCCACTTCCAATTTGATGACAAGTATATCCACTATCCCAATCATAATTCATATTTTCCCCATTTATAAGAGCATTTCGACATCGAGAAACTCCTTCCACAACAAGTGCATTACTTTCAATTGTGGCAATATTTCGAGTTGGAACTAAAAGAAAGTGAAAATGCAAACTATACTTTTTTTGGAAAATAAAAACTAACCAACAAGCCCTGTTGATTCATCAACTGGCATTTTATCATCTGTGTACAATGCTTCGAATCGCTTCACAATAACTTTTGGAAATGTTTTTTCAGCGCATCTTACTCGAATATATCTGAACTCAATTTCTCGTTTTGAAAAATCTCGAACAATTCTTTTTATACCTTACAACTCGATCTTCAAAATAAATTCTTTGTTTTCTTCTACAAGCATAATTTGAATAATCAGCAACACAAATCCAATGTTGTTCTTCTTTATCCCATGATTCATTGCTCATACTAACATCAACAATATACGAATATAATTGTAATTCTGATTTTGAGCATAAATCAAGCATGATTAGATTGATAATATGAGGTCGACCCAAATCAATAATAATTCCATTTTTAGATCCATAATGATTTGATTGTTTTGGATTGTAATGTATTGCTAATCTTTGTTCCTCTGGTATTTCTTCACATAATAATTTTTTACCATTCTCATTTTCACAGCAAACAACTGAAGCACCATTGAAAATTGTGGCAACATTTGTATTTGGTACTGAATTTTATATAATTTATTATCACTTTTTTATGATAAAAAGAACTTACTTCTTACTCCTCTATGATTAACGTGCTCTTTTTTCTGAGTTTGTATAGTTATCGCATCCAATAAATCATCGGGTTCAACTAATTTCGAAGATCGAACAAATTCCAATAAATCATTTTGTCCAATTAGAGGAAGTCGAACTAAATCCAAAAGTTTTTTCAGCGCACTTTTTTCTTCTGGATTATTATCAGACCATCTCTGAACTGCATTGAATATATCTAATTCTGGAGCATAAAAAGAATCACGACGAAGAAGTTGAAATAAACTATCGGAGGTAAGGTTTATGAAGTTCTGAAAAAGTATCTTGATTGCCTTTAAATTTGAAACTGAAAAATAAATACCGGAGCGCTCAAAACATGAGTAGCGTGTCTATCAGAATATGAAAGGCAGAATTCGATAAGATCTTCCAGTGAGAAAAATTGTGCAGCATTGAAAATAACACATAAATTCAGAATATTTATAATATCTTTCAAGTGATCCCCAATTGCTTTGACAAGTTGTAATAAATTATATCTGTTTGCTAAACTCAGAAATTCTAATAAAATTTCTAATTCAATTCCAGCGAATAATATTCTCGAAGTATATACATATTTTAATATTTGTTTGAATGCAATTGTACTTGTATCAACTAGACGAATTTCAGATTGTTCTGATTCTTTCATTCCATTGTATAATAATGCTTTGAAATAATCACTTCTTGCTGCAAGAATCAGACGATGTGCACTGATTCTTTCGCCATCATCCAAAACAAAAGTGACATCACTGAAAAGCAATATTTATCTCATATTTAATTGATTTTCTCGATGGAAAACGTTGTATGTTAAAAAATATTACCTTTGAAAGTTTTCCAAGATCAAAACTTCGAAATCATTCGAAAGTTCGGCCAAATGTTGCACTTCATACGAGGTACTAGGTTTATTTACAATATTGAAATTATTCGAATTGTTTATTCCATCATTTCGAACAATATCGTGATGTTCGCGAATAACATGGCCAAGAGCATGAACATCACTCATTTTCGTACACTGAAATATATTTTTGAATGGAATTATATAAACTTGAACAGATTCGCTACTTAAAAAAAGTTGTTTGAAACTTTTGAGGTATGCTAGACACTGTATAATACATGTTAATTGCTAAGCAGAGAAACAGCAGAGAAACAATTGCTAAGCAGAGAAACAAAAAATAATGGCTGTGGCCTAGAAACCGACAATTTCCTCGGAATTTGTTTTTATTTTTTGACCGCGGCCAGCAATTTATAAATTGAAACAATTGCATTTATATTCTGTTTTATTTCTTCATAAACATTTCGGATGTTAACAATGGAATCAATAACAAATCCTCTATATTTTTTCACTGGCTCAAGCTCAACACAAAACCATAGTTCAACCTCATCAAATGTGATACGATTCATAGATATTCTCGATTTCTTTTTTATTGCTCACCCTGCATCCGGACGAAAAGAAGGCGAAGAACACAAACGAATAATGTATTTTCATCCAAAAGGCGAAAGCGTGGATCGACAAACTGAAGTGACTGGTTTCGCAGAAGCTGTTGTTAATTTCACCGATAATTTCTTGACTTCTCGAGAAATCAATTCACACGATTCGGATAATTTTGATTATCGAACCGTATCAACGCAAAAAACTGAACATGTTTATATTCAAATTGAAGACAATAATTTTCTGATGGGAGTCGCTCTATCAAAGTGAGTTTAGACTTACGATAAGAATTTATATGACGTTTTGTTTAGGCAATTGGCAAATGTTTCGGAATATCCTCTTTTTCAACCAGCAATTCGAAGTATTCTCTGTGATGCGTATAAAATGTTTCGAATGTTTTTTGGAACATATTCTTCATTCAAGTAAGTTACTGTTTTCTAGGAGAATAAGATGTTGAAATAAAGTTCAGAAATTTTCACGCGTTTAAAAATTTATGTATTTATTTAGTTCACGCGTTTAATCAGAAACAATATAATTATTCATTTTATTTTTTCAGTCATCAAGAAAATGACAGCAAATTCAAAGATCGTCTCGATTTCTTCTTTTCTCGATCTGTTCCACTTCTCAAATGCCATAAAATGCCATTATTAGATCATCTTGGAGGTGTTGAATTTCTTCGAATGTCTGGTCCACTTTATCTAAATGTTGTTTCATTAATCAATGAATTACAAGAAGAATTCCAACAAATCGATAAAATAATGTTTCTTTATCAAGACAAATTATTATATTATCAATTATCACGACGAGATCTTCCAACTATTTTTCGATATTTGACTCAAAATCTTTTGCCGAATTCAATTGGACCAGAATTAGAAGGAGCAAATAATCGAGCAAAGGGAAGATATTTGAGAGGACCAATTGAATTATCAACTGATGAACCACTTTTAGGAGATGAAAGTCTACCAGTTGTTCATTTATTTGATAATCAAAATGGTGAAGATGAATATTTACAAAGATATCAAATGGTAAGATATTTTAGATTATTTTTTCAAAAATTATGAATTTCAGTTGGTTTATCGCTGTCTCAATTCAACTGTTTGTATGTTTGTCAAATATAATACAGAAAATACAAATGTTAGCCGAAGATTATTAAGAAATATTGATCAATTTCTCGAAAGTGAATTATCTCAAGTTGCAAATAGAATTGGAGAAGAGTAAGTTTAATTGAAATTTATGGCAGGGTTGCGGGGATCCTAATTTTTTCAAATTCAGAATTGGAAGTGAGGTATCGGAGCCAACCGATTTTCATTATATTTATTTCAATCCATCTTCTCTCTCAATGACATCTTCACTTTCTTCGAGATCTTCTAGTAGTTCGAAAGTTGCAATTCCTCCTGTTGAAGTCAATCGGTAAGTTTTTATGCAAATTTTATGGAATAGGTTATATTTTTGCAGACTTGTATGTGATACAATTGGAAAGTTTATATCCGATTCTGAAGAGTTTGGAGAATGTTTTGTTAAATCGGAGACCGATTGGTGGATTGTAGTTAAAAAGGTAATTATTTTGGCGGGTGTTTTTTTCGAACTGTTATATATATTTTTTCTCAATTTTTCAGGTGAATTCTCGTCTTCTCGTATTAATTATTCCTCCATCAAGCAGCACTTCTTCTTTGGCTGATATTCAATCCAAAACTTCTCACATTGTTCGACACCATTTTGATGCCATATTTTTCACATGACTCGTTTTTCGCTTGCCTTTTTTCTGTGATATGTATATTTATATGAATGACTGAAATTTTATTGAGAGAATCACGGTCAGTTTTTTTTGAGAAGGGATCAGGAACAGGGGTTTCAGGAAAGTTGCACACAGAAAATTTGCAGGAAAGATTAATCAGGAATTATATTTTTCTGCCATTCTTAAAAAGGTAAAAGCTGAAAATAAAATTCTGAATAAATTAAAAGTTCGAACGTTTTTTTTATGAATAAGGGGTCGCAGCGATTTCAGTTTTCAACTTTTCTTCATGAGAAAACTGCATTTTTAGCATTATTATTCTGTTAGACCAGAAAAAAAGTTGAGCTAAAAATTAAATAGTTAATCCATGAAAAATCTTTTTAAAAAACGCGATTCATTAAGACAATTTTAAAATACAGTACTTTTCGGGCCTAGAAATATACTGAATCAATGAATTTCAAGTAAGTTGTTAACAAAATTGTTTATTCAAACGAAAACAACAAAATTAGCGCGAGTAGATCACAGAACCATCAACAACCTACAAAATTTAAAAAAAACGTCAATGAAATTTGAAATACAAATAACTTACTCCATGTTGTGATAATGATTTTCCAGCCACAAACGGTTGTTGACGAAAAGTGAGCGCTTGGTAATACTAAAAAACCATTTCACTTCAAAAATGTTCCCAGTCAGTAAAAACGTACCAAAGAGTAGATTTTTTCAACAGCAACAAATGGGCTGACTTTGAAAACTTGCTCGTAATTATTCTGTCTTTGGTACACGATTTTAACCGTAATCTATAAAAAATGTTATTGTCATTCCGAAAATAAAAGAACCCCCGTTTGAATTGGCGCTCACGTACAGTAGACTAAAAATGACGTGACACATGCATACTCAAACTGATGTTGGCAACATAGCCAGCGTGTAAATTTCGCATTTTATTTTTCAAAATTGAGACTCCAAAATTTCGCGAAGTCTACTGTAGTATTGGTTTCAATCTAGGCCATGTCGGTTCTCTTCCAAGGTTCTTTTTTTCGGAAGGACAATATGTACACATATCATGTGACGTTTCACGAAATAAAAAATAACGCAATGTTATTATTTACTTGAATTGTCTCGTAAATTCAGAATACTTACCTCAGTTTTTTCTTTTCAACAGCTTTAACCAAATGCTGTCTTACGAGCCTTTTTGACAGCATCTCTCCAATCCTCAATATTTCTCAGCATATTCGAGAATTCTCGGGCACTCAAAAAAATCATAGATTGCTTGAATTTTGTCTGACAAGATCCTGGCTGACATTCTTGCGCCCACAATAACAATTCAGTCGACGATTGACATCAAGATACTGAACGCTTTCGCCAAGCTTCACCCCTGCAGCAATTTGCAACGAGCGAGTTTTGAAAGTTTGAGAAGAAAAAGTGATTTCGACTAAGCATTTATTTGCACATCCACATGATTTTGGTCTGAAAATAGATATGATGTTTTTCTGAATACTTCAAAACAGTCTTCATACTCACCTCGTCTTATTGACAGCGACTTCCAGCTTGGTAAAAAGCTGTTCAAGCAAATCCAAATTGCCTGACATTTTTGAAGTGTTTTTGGGACGAGGAGAAACAAGGGAAATAAACATGAGCAATACAGTAATCAGTCGCTGGGTCTGACAACGAAGAGATGAAAAATATTGTGCGCCTTTGAATGAAAATTACAACATTTCGCGTTTTGGGTTCGAAAATCAAAAAAAAAGTAGAAATGGCTGACACGTGAATTTCACGTGGATATGTTTATGACGTAGAAATTGAAAAAAATCATTTCTAAAAACAAGGCCCACCAAGAAAACACGATTCATAGAAAACAAATTTGAATGTTTCAGAATCTCGCAAACCTGAAATAAGTTCAATTTTCAACAAGCTATAGAAAAATTGATGACTTAACTATCAATTTCCAGAAAATCTCATTTTGTTGTGATTCCGGAAAAATATATCTCATTTTCATTTTTTCCCCTGAAAACTGTATTTCAGTCATGATTTTACTTGGCAATAATAACCTTTTCCTTTGGAAATCGTCTTGTGAATTGTGATATATCTAATTTGATATTTGTTTTTTATAAGTAAAAAAAAAACTATTCATCTCCCCTTTGCGTGTTTCAAGAAAAACGAAGTTTCGAAAAGTGCATTTCTGAAGTTTGACCTTCTGAAAGATTTAATTTCATTCTCGATTTTTTGCGCTTCTTTTTTGTCGCACTTGATATCCAATGTCACAAGATTGAATTTTTCAAATTCAATTTGCCATTTTCCCCTTCGCTTCTTTTTTCCCATGTTTTTTTTCGAATTTGCGCCAGCCGGTCACCAAGGTGACAACCAAATATATTCCCGCGAATTGAGAAAAAAAAGTAGAAGAAGAAGAAGAAGCAGGTGGCTGACTTATTTTATAAATATCCTTTACTTTATGCACATTTATTATTTGGATATATTTATTTATTAGATACCTTGAAATATATTTTCATGTCTAAAAATGAATGGGCTACAAAAATTTTAACATAAAAATTATCAAATTTTTTGGATGAATTTTCAAAAAAAAGTCAATTGGCAATAATTATTTGGTCACGCTTAGCTGCTTTCGACATTTTTTTCGGAAACTTGATATTCTTCTTTTTTGTCGGAACTCAGCCGTTTTCTAAAATTAAAACTTTTTTTTATTTCTCAACGATTTGTTTCTGTTTTTGTTTTTTCTCTTTAGTCGTCAAAGAATTTTATATTATTTACAATGTAACTCTACTATATTCATTTTTCTGTGTCTCTTACTATTTCGCTACTATTCTCCGCCAAAAAAAAAGAAAAATAACAAAATTTCGTTTTCTTCTCCAACGGATTTTTTCGTATAACACCCACCATAAATGTGCATAAGTGTGAACAAAAAAACATCCGCCTAGTTTTCTTCGCCACTTTACTTTTCTCAAGAACAAGTTAGTCTAAATTGAATATGAAATTGCTAAATGTTGAATTTGTTTCCCGTGATGATGAATCCTTCATTTTTCGTCAACACACATTTGTTTTGCACCTCGAGGTTTTCGGGTTTCTGAAAATGACACATTTGTTGGTTTCTTTTCTTTTTCGAGAAAAATAAGGCGACGGAAAAAGTTTGTGTGAGTAAACAAAAAATTCGTCTGCTGGGGCCGAAATTAATAATTAGTTTTCGTTGTTGTTTTTTTCCTCAACTGGCGCTTTTTTTTTTAGAAAAACTCTTTCGAACTCAATTCACACCATTTCCCTCGAGAAAATTATCATATTTCAAAAATTGCAACACTCAACAAGTTTGGTGAGCTTGAATTTCAAAAAAAAACTTGATGTGGGGTGAAGAGTCAATAGTCATACCAGAGAAGTTTTTGGAATTTTTTCTGTGAACAAAGTTACGTGAAAAAATTGCAGCGTCTCAATTTAACTTTATTTCACGTAACTCGACTTACAGTCAAAACTATTTTAATTTTGGACCCGACTAAAATTCAGAACAATTTTGGGCTTTAAACTGTGGAGGTCCGTGGAGCCTCGATCTCATTTTGAAATTGTGGAGCATTTTTTCGAACCCCCAAATGGTTCCTAAAAAGTTCCTATTACAATAGTACACCTTATTTATACAAATCGCATTCTCATCAACTATTATTTATTCCCCCTCCATCCTATTTTTTCCCGTCTTAAATGGTAGCATAAAACATAAATGACTTCCTGACCGAATTACTCAACACAAAAGATTATACAAAGAACCTTTCAGAATGTTTTCGACCCTTCGATTCCCAATGGAATTTGTGGGAAAAAAACCGATTCTTTTTTTTCTCGCTTCTTCGAGTTATCTAGTTCGTACACTTTTTTGTTGTCAAAAGTGAGATTTTTCTTTTTGATTTTGTGTCATCACACCTTTTTCCTCTTTTTTTCATCCAAATATATGGAGGGCTAAAAGTAAAGACTAAAAATTGCGAGGTGAAATGTGTGACACCGGATTTCCGCCATTTACGTCTTGCAGAATCGATAATTGGCACAAGAATTTTGTGTGTAATTTTTTTTCAAAAAAAAAAAGTATAGTTTCCCTCCGTCTTTTTTTTCATATTTTTTCGAATAATATCCAATTTCAGCCAGTCAGTCAGTTAACATATTCAAAATCATATATTATTCTCACACTACTTCTTATTTTTTCTTCATCTTCTTCCTTTTTTTCTTCCATATTTATGCAAATTTTTGTCTGCGTCTTTCTGAATCTCCTGCTCTTTTTTTCCAATTTCAAATGTTACTCGAGAGTGCAAATATTCACTTTATTCTTGTTACTTTTGCCGTTTTCCAATTTAAGGAAGCTTTTTACGGAACTGCTTGAATTTTGATACTTTTTTTTCGAAACAAGATAACGTACTCAAAAAATTCTGGACCTGTAATCCAGGTTAAAGTTCAAAAATTGTTCAAAAAAAGATGGTTTTGTTGTTTCGGTTCTCATGTCGATCTTGTTCCTGAACTGTTCCATTCAAATTTCATTTTTTCTCAAATTTTATAGAATATCTAGGATAATTTTTCACGTTTGACTAATTTTCGGAAGTTCATAGAAAATTCAAATCTATCAAATTCTTCTTTAATTATGCCCATTTCTCTTTATCCACATTTATTTCTCTCATTTTTTGAACATCTTTCTCTTTTTTTTTTTCTTCAAATTCCCATATTATTTCGTTCGTTGATTTATGACCCATTTTTCCCGTTTTTGCTCTAACTTTTTTTTGTCTTTTCTTTTTTTCTTCGTTCCATTTTGTTACTTTTTATGTATATTTTTTGTCAGTCGTCCCATTTGTCAAAAATATGCATTCTGACATTTTTTCTCTTCGAAACTGATTTATTCGACTCATCATTTTGAAAACATTTTTTAAAAAAATTCCGAAAAAAGAGGGAATATTCATCTTTTTATTTCTATTTAGAATGACAAAAATAAATTGAAAAAAAAAGAGATGATCGTTTATTTTTCCTCGTTTTCTCCATATTTTTCATCGCAAATTTTCTTATGTGGATTATTTAGTATTCTAGATAAGAAGAGAGAGAAAATAGCTCACATAATTCGCCTAATTTCAGGTCGACAAACTTTTTCGAAACTTTTTTTTCGTAGGATTTAGAATTCATGTCTCCCTCATATTTCATTCATAATTTTTCTTGTCTTTTCTCATTTTTTTCCCTCTTTTTTGGCTGTTCAAATAATTGCATCGTCACTTTTTTCGACCTTTTTTTGCACATCTTACTCTACTTTTAGTGGAGAAAAAACCTAATTTAAAATGAGTTCAGAAATCAATTGCACGGAATGTAAAATGAAATCAGTTATATTCGTACTTCTTGCATTTTTGTTGAATTTTTCAGTTTCTTTATTTTTACGGGTTGAAACTGGTCATCAAAATATTGCCATTGATGGAAGTAAGTTTTTATTGATTTTTTTCTGATAATTTTTAATTTATTCTAAATATTTCAGGAGACACATATTATGGTCATTTCACAAAAATATATTTCCACAATTTGACATGTATAAATTCAATTGATATTAATTGCTTAAAAGAATTAACTGGTGCTGAAGAAATGTAAGTCAATTTTTTTAAAGAAAAAATATTAGGATTCGAAAATTTCCAGAGATTTATTATATTCTGAATGTCAACGTGGAGCATCTTGGAAAGTGGCACATTATACAAATTCAAAACAACATTTTCGAATAAAAGAGGTCATTTTGTATTAGGATTATTCCTCCAATAATTAAAACAAAATTTTTTCAGCCAATCCAAGCGTTCAGTCTTCTTATCTCAAGTCGTATTGATTTATCAATAATTGATGTTCAAGTTCAATCTTGTAAACATCACTTCAAAACAACAACAAAACCATCAGAATGTGATCGAACTCATCGACATTCAAATAGAAATAAACAAGAAGTTATAAAAGCGCATGACAATAATTTGGAATTTCATAAAAGATCGAAACGAAGTTCAGAAAGTCATCAAATATCTGGAAATTTAACAATTGAACAAAATATTATTGTTGAAAAGGGTGAATTATTGACAATTGTTAGTGGAGCAAAATTGAAATTTTCGAAAGGAGTTGGAATTATTGTAAAAGGAAGATTACATATAAATGGAACTACTTATAATCCAGTTCATTTTGAATCAATCAATAATAATGAAAAATGGAATGGTATTTATTTTGAGAATGGTAAGAAAAACACTAATCTATTAGTTGGTTATATAATTTCAATAATTTCAGGTGAAAGTGGTTCTGTAATTTCAAATATTTTAATATCTGGAAGTGAAACTGGTATAAAAGTTGAAAAAGGATTTGCACCATATATGGATCATATTATTGTTCAGAAAAATAATTATGGAATTCAGATGAAAGATCTAACCACTCCATCTTATCTTCATAAAATAACTTCGATAAAAAACGAAAAAACTGGAATTGAATATGTAGGAAAGGTATAATATATTTGTTCAAACGGGTTTGTTAGGCGAATTTAATTGAATCACATTTATGTCGAACTCACAAATGTGACGAATTAATTCAACCAACCTAAACCCTTTCATCACCTTATTGTCTCTGTATCTCATATCACAAAACTTCTCTCTCTCTCTCTCTGAAATTAAAGCAGCATGCATTTATTATATTTTCGCTACTACATGTATTCTCACTTGTCCTCGTTTTTGATTATTTTTTATCATCATCATCATCAATAATAAAATGTTGATTTTTCTACGCATGGGTCTTGTCACAAAGCAACACAATACAGTACACCAGATAATTTAGGGAATATTATCGATTGATAATTGTGTGACAGCTTCGAATGGAGGATTGGGAATATTTGCGAAAACAAGTTCTAAAATTACGATAAGGTATTGTTTTTGAAAAGAGTTTACTGGGAAAATATCTTGTATTGATTTTAAAAATTGTGCCAACTGAGGCGAATTGGAAAAAATACTGAAACCAATGTCTAGGTTACTCTTGAACTTTGCCAATTTACCCAAGATCAATTTTCAGATGACTACTGTAGAATTCAAATTTCAGAAATGTAGTTCATAATTTCAAGATAATATTTTAGAAAATCTACATCCTATTCAAATAATGGAACAGGAATTTATATTGGAACAAGGCAAGCAACAATCGAAGATTCGGTTTTGAATTCAAACAGTCATTTTGGACTTCATTCTGAAATATCTGAGAATCTTGATATATCAAATGTGAATATATCTGCACATTTTCTCAATTTTGCAATTGATTGTTACCTGACTGAAAATGCTCAAATCAATATTTTCCAGTCGCATTTTTTTGATAACAAAATAGGAAGTATTCGATTATCCGGAAATTATAATCAACCAAGTGTAAGTTATTTTTGTATAGAGTTTGACTTACTACCTCTAGACCTCCAATTATTTTGTCAAAATTTTTTGTGGTAGATCAAAAATATTTTTCTCCTTTGAAAAATGCGGGAAATTTTTGGATAGTAAATTACACATTTTTTCATTATTTCATCTGCTTGTTTTTTTTAATTAAAAAAAAGTAAATATTTCAGGTTAAAATTCGAGACTCCAAATTCATAAGAAATAGCGGTGCTCAAATAATATGGAATGATTTAGAAAATGGCAAAATTGAAGTAGAACACAGCGAATTTTTATCAAATAGCGGAAAAGAGAATTCGACTTTGTTATTTAGAAACATAACAGGTACATAATTTTGTATTTCTTACTTTTTCCTCAATTATTTTGATTCAGATGGCAAAGTTATTATTGATTCTTGTGAATTTGCTCAAAATAAATACCCCGAAATCATTCGACTTCAAGATTTAGCAATAAAAGGATCTGAAATACAAATCAGCAACTCAAAATTCTTCAAAAATGTTGCGAATTCAATAATATTCACGAATTCACCATCAGCTGAAATATCAAATACAAATCAATTCGAAAATCCGAAAACAGATTGTGATTTGACTTTTACTCTTCCAAGAATTATGAAATCTTCCGATGAAAACTTGAGATTATGTTCTGGAGAATATCATAGTATTCAATCAGATCAACCAAAACATTCTGAAAATGATCAAAACAAAAATGAAGAATATATCAAATTCACAATAAATCAAGATGGAATCATAAAATCAGCACAAACTCCTTATTTAGTTGAACAAGAAATTTATGTTGATGATAAACTTATTTTTGAACCTGGAACTATTTTGGATTTTGCACCAGGAATTGGAATAACAGTACATCAAACTGGACAATTTATAATAAATGGAACATCTGATAAACCAGTTGTATTAAGAGGAAGAAATGGAAATATATGGCGTGGAATTGTAGCAAAACCAGATTCGAAGTTGGATTTGAATAATATGATATTAGAAGATCCATCAATTGGTTTATGGATTGATTCGAAAAATGTGAAAATAAATGGAGGAAGAATAAATCATCCAATTGTTCATGGAATTGAAATAACATATAATTCAAATGAAAATATTGATTTGGGTGGAATTGAAATTGAATCATCGAGTGAATCTGCAATTGGAATTGATGAACGAAGAAATGATTTGAGTATTTCAAATGCTCGAATTAAAAATGGACAAGGTTCTGGAATTGATTTTGTTACTCCTACTCAAAATATTGAAATACGAGATGTGAATATCATAAATATGGGGAGTTATGGAATTCATATATCAGAATTTCCATCGACTCCGTTGCATTCTGTCTTGATGTCAAATGTTTCAATTTTGGAGCAGAAAAGAGGTATTTTTTTAAGGTATTTTAATTTCATTATAATTTTCCTTTTTTGTTTCAGGAAGTGCTGGCATTTTGATATCTGGTGGATGGCTCAAAAATGTTTCAATTCATAATTCAAAGTTTTCTGGAAATTCCGTCCCTTCTCTAATTATCGCAATTGAATGCAATGATGATTCTGAAAAACTTATTCGAATTGAGAATTCAAGTTTTTATAAAAATCAAGATATTGTTCAACATGTTCAATTGGGTGAATGTGTTAATGTTCAAATGGAAAGAAACAATTATGAATCAAACAATTTGGATGGTATCGGGAGTACTGTAGTTATAACAACTGGAATAGATTCTCATTCAACTGATTCCGTTGTTGAAATTTCGAAGAATAATTTCACATCAAATTCTGGAATTTATTCATTGACACTTGGAAAAGGAACTATTATGTATGTTACGGATAACGAATTTATGAATAATTCAAATTCTGGAGCTGTGATTAAAGTGGAAGGACAAGATGTTAAATTAGTCACAAACACTTTCAATAATCCAAAAACTCAATATACAATAAATTATAATGAAGAAACACCATTAGAAGTTGGATATAATAATTGGAAACAAACTGAAAATATAATTGATTTGATTGATGCACCAAAACAATCAATTCGAATCAGCGAGACAATGCAACAAAATCAAACACAACTACAAATTGATAGTCCACCTTATAGTGCAAATGAAGGATGTGCACATTTAAAATATTGTTCACATCGAGGAACTTGTCGAGATTCAATATGTATTTGTCCACATGGATTTACTGGATTCGATTGTTCAATTTCTGTAGTTTGTAATTGTTCGGGAAATGGTTTATGTGATTTATTCAATAATTGTATTTGTAATGGAGGATGGAGTGGAAATAATTGTGAAATACCAAAATGTTATAAAGATTGTAATGGAAAAGGTAAATGTGTTGGACCAAATCAATGTGAATGTAATAAAGGTTGGATTGGTGAGAGTTGTACAACTACAACTTGTATTGATTCGAAATGTTTGAATGGACATTGTTCTGATGGATTATGTAAATGTGAAAATGGATGGAAAGGTTCAAGATGTCAAGTTCCAATTTGTAATGAATGTTCATTAAATGGACAATGTACAAAACCGGATAATTGTGAATGTTTTGATGGATTTTATGGGAATTCTTGTATACAAAAAGAAGAAGAATGTGATTTTGATTGTGATAATGGAATATGCAATGAGAACACGAAAACATGCTCTTGTCATGGAAATTGGTCTGGCGGAGCTTGTGATATTTGTAAAACAAAGGATTGTGACCAAGCCTCAACTGTATCATTTATTCAACCAAGCACAGCTCATTTAGAAGATACGAATACAGTTGTCACTGTTTTTGGCACAGATTTTAATAAGTAAGTGATCTTTGATTTTGAAAAAAAACCAACCAAGTTGGTTTTTTCAAATTGCCAATTTTATATTTTTTTCTAGAACTCCCAATAATTCCTATATTTGCACATTTGGTCGAACTACAGTACTTGGTGTTCGAATAACTTCAGGAATTTTAAGATGTCCAGTTCCAGCAAATATGACACTTGGCCGTCATTTATTTACAGTATCCAAACCGAATTCTTTCGAAACAATATCTCATTCACCAATTCATTTCACAATATTTGATGGTTGTGATCCTTCGATTTGTCAAGGTTCATGTTCAGGTCCATTATGTATTTGTCCACAAGGAAAAACTGGAATTCTATGTGATGTTATTGAATTGATACCTACCATTGATCAAAAGTTTTTACAACATCAAAAAGTGAATGAAGCTTTCGAAGGAACTCCATATGTTGTTATGCTACCAACATTATCTTCTTCTGTTCTTCGAGTCAATTCAACAATTCCTGGATTGAATTTTATATCATCGAAAGGAATTTTGGCATGGCCTGAACCTATTGGTTCTCTTGATCCATATTCAGTTACAGTAACCGCATTTTCACCAGCTGGAGAAAGTAATATTTCATGGAATGTGACAGTTCGACCTGAATATTCTGCAAAAATCAATAATATTGAAGTGAAAAATGGAGTTGCAATTATTAATGGAACTATTATGCCACCAAATTCAGTAAAAAGAAAAGTTCCGATTGTTATACGAGTATTATGTAATGGAATTGTTGATGAAATATTATCCGAATCTGAAATATCTGGAAATATTGAATATTCTTATATTCCAATGGCTCCTGGAACATGTTCTGTTTCTATATTTCATCCAGCAGATTTGAAAAATTCTCAAAATCCCACACAATTCACAATTCCTGAATTTAATATGAAAGTAAATGGACATTCTGATGATTCATCTCTTCAAATTCAAGTTGTTTCAAATTCTTCAAATTGTAAAACAAGACTCATTAAACCATTTGGAAAAAGCATTGAAAGTTTTGAAAGTGGAAGTGAAGTTATTTTGAAATATGATCAAGAATGGCAAGATGAAGTATTTGCTTGGGTTAAATGTGGTGATTCACCAATTGAAATAGTTCATGCACCAGCAAATGAAATAGTGACAGTTTCACCGAATTATATTTCAACAAGTGATCCAGCAAATCAACAATTTGAATTGGAAATTAAAGGAAATCCAAATGCTGAAATAAAAGGGCCAATTAGAGAAAAGAATCGAGAACAAATAAATAATGATATAACTCGAGTTACAATTGAATTGACTCAAACAAATGGATTAATTGAAATTGGCGAGTCGAATATTACAATTGTTTCACAATCACCTGATTATTCACTGTTCAAAATATGTGCGAGAGATGAATGGGATGGACAAGAACATGCATTATCAACTATTGAAGTTGCAACAATTACAATATCAAATCCACAAAAAGGTGTTCTTATTTCAAAACCAAATATTCGTTTGAATGTTCAATGGGCTGAATTCACAATAATTCCTGGAATTTATAGTCTACAAATTCAAAGCGAATCTCATTATCCATTTGAACAAATTATTAATTTGGATACAAATAATTCAACATTTTGCGTTGATTTGAGATCATCAAAAATGAAATCTTTTCCAAGTCTTCAACAAAATGGTCGGAATATTTTGTCAATCAAAAATTTTGGAGAAGATTCGCTGCCTTATTTGAAATTCTCACCATCTTTGGTGACAATTCCGGGTCAAAAAATATTGGTGACACCAAAAGGAAATTTTGATGGAACAATTGGTTTATGGAATCAAAAAATTGATCCAGTTTTTGAAATTTTGCCAAATCGAAGATCAGTTATGCTAAATCAATCATTTTGGATAACTGTTATTTGGGATCTGAATCAGATTTCAGAAGATTATTGTGATGTTAATCAAATTGAAATTCCATTTGTATTTCTGCCGAAAAATGGAGATTTAGCAATTCGATTGAGTTCACCAATTCTTGTCGAAATCAAACCAACTGCAAAAAGAATATGTGATTCAAATAATCAAGAAATCGAGATTGCTATGTTGACAAAAGTGAAATGTAATTGTGGAGACGGAATAAGAAGCAAATGTCGAAATATTTATAGACCAGCAAATGCTTGTGATAATTCATGGCTGAAAATATCAGATGATACTGTATCTTTGGAAGTTTTGATTTCATTTCTCTCAATGTTGTTTGAATGTACAGAAGTTTCTGTTAATTTTCATGAAATTCGTCAATCATTGGAGTAAGTTATTTTATTTTTGAAAAAAAACACTTTGAAAAAATATAAATATTTTTAGATGTGTTGCATCGATAGAAAATAATTGTCCGATTGGAAATCGAGTCAAACGAAACTTCCAAATGGATTCTCCTGTTAATATTGTTAATCATGTAAGTTCAATCTTCTTGTCAAACACATAACTCTTTTATATTTTCAGTTAGCATCTGTAAAAATGGATCTTGGAAAAGTGTTACCAATTCTGAATGCATTGGATGTTCAAACAATTCGAATATCAACTGTTTTTATTGATTTTATTGATCAACTTGAAAAAGTATTTCCTTCGGAATATTATCATAATTTGAATAGAAATCAGGTTGATCAATTTATCAAAGCAATATCAGATGATTCAGAAAGTTCGAATTATATAAGTGAAAAAGAATTTGATGTTGGATCAAAAGATCTGATGAATTTATGGAATAATACAGTAAGAAATTGGAAATCAGGAAAAGAATCGATTTTGAATAATGAAATATCGTATCTTGAAGCGAAAAAACTGGTGCAAACATCGGATAAATTGAAATCAATAACAAGACAAAATGGAGCAACGAATCCTTTTGAAATGTTGAATGGTTATATGGGAAGAATGTTAGAAACATCAGGAGATGAACAAAAAGAATGTGCGAGTGGATTAGTTAGTTTTGAAAAAACTGAAATTGAAGAAGGTGGAAATGTTCGAGTGAGAGTTTTTGTTGAAAATCTATCGAATTCAACGTTAACTAATATTGGAGTCAAATTATCATTTGAAGGTAAACTAACTTTTTTTAGAAAAAAAAACAAAACTCAAAATATTTCAGGAGACTCGGAGAATATACGTTTCGAATTAGGTCCATCTTGGTCCTCCGGAATTCAGAGTCTGAATGGTATGGGAAATTTAGGATCAACTGGTAACTTTGAAATTCATTGGACGAGATATGTGAATGTTATAAGGCGACTAACAAATAGTCACGTTTTTCCAGGTAAACCGAAATTTTCAGATAATTTTGAAAGAAAATTCCAAAATATTTCCAGCCGATTATTACATTAGCTTTTTCAAACAATGGAAGACAAACTCAACAAAAACTAGCTTCTCCAGAAATCCGAATAATTCCCAAGAAAACAGTAAAAGCTATAAATATAATTCGAGATGAATTATCACCGCCTTCTCTCAATTTTTCACTGATTTCATCAATTATAAATCCAGGATATTCTACTCTTTCAAACTTACAAATTATTATTGATTCAATAAAAATGGATGAAAATATTAAAGATTTAGAAGTTGAAGATGTTCGAATAAATGGAAAACCAGCCAAATCGAGTTTGAGACAAAGATTTGATGAAATGCATAGTGGAACAACAAAATCGATACGAATTGCATTGAAAAATATGGTCAGTTCTGATATATTTATTTGTGAGATTATTTTCAAAAAAAAATATTTATTTTTCAGATTCCAATAAAATCGGCTAATATAACTTGTATTGAAAATAACAAATTGTTAACAATGGAATCAATTGAAACATATGCAATCCGAGCTTCCGGACCATCAGATTATGGAATGCTTTTAGCTCCACCACATCAAACTGTTCCATTATTTTTCTTCCAACAATCATCTGCTCAAATAAATAATGTTATTAAATTGGAATATTTATCATCTCAACAAGTTAAAATTGCTGATCCGGATAGAACTATTTATATGGCGGCTTTCAAAAATTCGTAAGTTATTTTGAAGTTTTAATGGGAAAAGGTTTCCTTGTAAAAGGAATTTGTTATTTTCTCTATTTTCCTAGGGTCTGGTTTTTGGAAGCATAAGATTTGAAATATCTATTTAAAACCCACGTGGCTCCATTTCTGGCAAAAACAAAATTTTCAATTAAATATTCGAAACTACAGACTCAATAAACTAGGGAGTTTTTGATCAGTTTTTCAAAATTTTCAAAATCTTCTTATGAAAAATTTGAAACGTATGATTTTTGGGAACTTTTTGGGAAATTTTAATTTGGCGCGAAAATTAGAACAGGGGAATTTTTCGCGCCAGTAATTTTAAAACGTATAATATTTGGGATGAGATATGAAAAATTTGATAATTTCGAAACTGAAGAAACAAGTTGGATCAGTTTTTCAAAATTTTCAAAAATTTCTTATGAAAAAATTGAAACGTATAATTTTTAAGAATTTTTTGGATGATCAAAATTGGTGCAAAAATTAGAATGGGGTATTTTTCGCGCCAAAAAAAAAATAAATGCCACGTGCATGGTTCTATTTTTGGTGCAAAATTTTTGAAGAAATTTTTTTTTGAAGCTCCAAATTTCATAAAATGATCGAATCAGCTTTTCAAAATTTTCAAAATCTTCTTATAAAAAATTTGTAACGTATAATTTTTTGGGAGATCAAAAATTAGAATGAGGCGAAAATTAGAAATATTTTTTAGAAAAGTATTTTTTCAGTGAATCTTCAAGTTTCAATGGTGCACTTTGGGCAACAATGCCAATACCTGAATTACCAGGTGAAAAAAATAAATTGATTCGAATAATCGAACATTCTTCAAGTCGTCCAAGAGAATTACAAGCTGTTCAATGGTTTTCCAAAGAAAATGTTAGTTTTTTGCAGTTTTCTTTTCTGTTTCAATTTCGAAAATTGTTTTTTTTCAGGATGTTGATATGATAAATTGGATCGATTCTGGACTTTCAATTCCGCAAAAAGTGTTAACTTATGAACTTCAATTTTCAAACGAGAAAAAATGAAGAATCAGATAATTCTCCTGAATTTGATGAAGTTCGATATCGAATTGAAGTCCCAATTGGTTCAAAAAATCAAGAAATTGGACAAATTATTGCAAATGGAGATGGATTATTAGAATATTCATTGTTTTCACCAAATAATGATGAAAGATATTCAATCGATTCAAAAACTGGAAAAATCTATCAAAAAAGTGGTTCTGAACCACCATCTGATATTGAATATTGTTTAGTTTTGGAAGCAAAAGATTCAAAAGGAAGAACTTCGCGAGTTCCAGTTTCTATAAATAATGGAGGAATGAGAAATAATTGTAATTTATTCAGTATTGATGGTTTGAGACCATTGATATTTTCTGGAATTATTGAAAATCACACATCAAGTCCGATTCCTATTCCAACAACTTCGATATTCGAATCAACTCATTCTACATTTCCTGATAGCACTTTGGAGAGTGTTACAACCATCGAAACGACTACTGAAATCACAGATACTTCTACTGAAGTTATGAGTTCAACAACTTTTGAAACATCAGTGCCAACAACCGAAAACATACCAGAAAATGTTACAAATTTCGAAGTTTCTACTCTGGAATATGCTTCAACATCTGAAACATCTACTGATTCGACACCAATTGAAATAACAACTTTGGAAGGGGTTACAGATAGAACATCTAGTTCTGGAACTGATATTCCAGAAACTACAACTGATTTTTTGACAACATCAAATTTTGAATCAACACAAAGCACATCTGGATTACCAACAACTTCTGAAACAGTCGAAACAGGAACTGAAACTACAATTGATTATTCTTCAACAACAATGCTTCCCGAGACCTCACCTACAGATTCTGAAACATCTGAATCACCAACAACCCCCTATGAAGTGACTGGGATTCTTCCAACTGATCCAACAACTCAATCAACCACTGAATTAATATATACAGTAACTTCTGACAGTAATCTAGAACCAATTACACAACCAATATTTACAATAACACCAGATCCTTCACCGGAAACTCTTCGAACTATTAAACCAGATGATTCTTCGATGACTACAGTTTCTACAACAATTGAAACTTCGACAGAAGATGTTTCTGAATTAACAACAACAACAACAACAAAATCAATCGAATCAACAACATTATTACCTGCAATTCAACAAGCTTGCGAACTTGTCGCCCAATCACCAATTTATAAAATTGTTTGTGATTTATCAAATATTTCTGAATCTACAACATAGTTAATAAATTCATTTATTCCTATATAAAATGTTGTTTTTGTTGTTACTTTTTTTTCACAATTTAGTCTCGCTACGACAATTTTCAATGACCTTTATTATGTCGGATTAGCAAAAGCTTACGACGGGGTCGAGAGATGGCAAGGTAACAACTATTGAAGGTCATTCCGTGACCCCTGTAAATATCAAAATAATTCTTTTTCGAAGAGCAAACTCGTAAGTACTAAACAAAAAACATCTTGTCACATTTTGATTTATTATTTTGTGTCTCGTCCAATTCTCGAAAAACCTAAATTACCGGTCATTAAACATTTTGCCCCGCCCATTTTTTCTTGCGCACACCTGCCTGTCTTTTTTATTTGCCTTTTCGTGCACCTTTTTTTCCTGGATATTACTATTATTATAATGCCTAAATTGTTATTTTTGTTATTGATTTTTGGAATTTTTGGAATCGAAGCGCAATTAAGTGAGTTGAATGCACAGGTTACTGTATCTAGATCAATTAATTTTTTGAAGGATTATGTGAAGCTGAAGGATCGTGTAGACATTGTGCAGATAATCGATATTCTTATTATCGATGTAGAATGCAGGTATTCTATTCTATGACTTAATAATATTTTTTCAAAAAAAAAATTCCAGGATGACTGTTTTATTGGAGAAGTTTGTGACAATGGTTTTTGTTGTCCAAATGTTGCACCAACATTTTCATTACAACGAGAACGTGAGTTTATCTCTGCTTTTTTTCCAGAAAAATCTACGTTTCATTTTTGTTGCTTATTTTTTTGTTAACTAACCCGCTTTAGCAACATCCCCAACACAAAAAGAAACTTGTCCGGATGGTTTCAAATTCGAAAGACGTTGCTCGAAACATTCTGATTGTACACACAAAGAAGAAATTTGTATCGAGGAAAAATGTTGTAAAAGTAAGTTTTATTGGCAACTTTTCATGGTCATTTTGTGTACGAGAAAAAAACTATCAAAAAAATAAGGGGAAAAAGTTACAAGATTGTTGTGACGAAGGTTATAGAATCACTGAATTGTTTTGAAGACAAAGTTGTGTGGCGGAATATATTTGACTGAAATTTTTGGTGTGAAATTATAAAAACAACATGTTTTTCTTTTTATAAAAATTAAAAAAATGTCATACCTCAACATAAAAAGTGTTAGCAGTTTGATTTTGAATCATTCGATAATATGGTGTTTTATATGCTCCAAGATTGAATATATCATAATGCATTTTTCCGAATAATTTCAGAATCCATAATATCGATAATTGAATAAAACGAAACACCTTTCAAATTATTTGAAGCATAAATTGATTGTAACATTTGAATTGCTTTATCATCTGCATATGAAATACATAAATCCAAGCCAGTTATTATCACAAAACTTTGAGATGAAATTGATAAAGTTGATAGAATTGGTGTAGGCATTGGATAACAAGAAATTAGACGAGTTGAACATGTTTCTCCCATTGTTATTTCAATTTTCAAAACTTTATATCCAGGAGATGCTCGAATTGCATCCTTATTTGCTCTTTTTGTTAAACTTGACTTAACTCGTAAATTACACATTTGTGGCCAATTTGGATGACAATAATTAACAGCTGATGTAAAACATTCAATATCTTGTTGATGAATATAATCAATAAATGGATTTCCAGTCATTTCAACTTGTGATAATCCTAAATAAATTGAAATTGTTTCGGAAATATATAAAACATCGCCACGTCGATCAATAATTATAAAAAAACCATCAAGAAGTTCCAAATGATTTGAAGTCCAATAAGAATCATGACAATAATATCCTTTATTTGGTGATGTGAATATTTCGTGTAATTTGATATAAGAAGTTGCCAATCTAACCATTGTTGTTTTATCAATATGTTGATCAGAAATAGCTCGTGCTAATGGAAGTTCTTTTGCCAATTGAGAAAATTCGAAATTTTCCAATTGTCTTCTTTGTTGAGCTTGAGATTTTGTAGCGCGCATCATTTTTTAGTAGAAAAATATAATCAACAATGGTGAAATATAGCATATGGGGAAGAATAATTAGTATTCGTGTCATGAAATTTGAGATAATTAATTGGCCAAAAATTGAACAACACACAAAGGTTACTGTAGTTTTTTGAAAAAAAATTGATATCTGGTATTTTTCTCAAATTGTTTGAAGTAAATTTGAAAAAAAAAGTTTTTGAAAAAGTTAAAAATTTTGGACAAAAACTTGAATGAAAAACCTGGGCCCAAGATTAGGAAATCACAAGTCTCAAAATTTTCAGCATGTGGAATTCGCCGTCGCGATTTTCTTGATTCTCTTCAATCATCTTCCGAAATAGTTGGTCAACCAATTCCACAATGCGATGAAACTGGCCAAAAATATAGAAAAAGACAATGTTTCGCCGCAACTGAAACATGTTGGTGTGTTGATGAAAATGGAAGAAGATTGTCGAAAAAAGAAGCGGCTCAAAATGAAAAACAATGTGAAACAGTTCGAAAAAAACAAGAAAATATGGCAATGGAAGCGGCTAAAATATTACTTGAAACCAAAAAAACCGCAAATTGTTTGGAAGAGGAAAAACCTGGAGAATGTCCGGTTTTGAAAGATGGATATTCGAATAACAGAAGGCCTTGTGAATGTGATAGCGAATGTCCGAAACAGGAAAAATGCTGCCGAACTGTAACTAACAAATTTAATATTTGTTTGCCTGCTTTTAACACTTCCAGCTTACAAAGTAACAATTCCATCAGTTTTTTTCCACCGAGTTTTCCAAGAAAAAAAATCAAAACCTTATTTTTTTCAGTGACTCCTGCTCTTTCTCTGGTTTGTGGTTCAAATGAGCAATATTCAGCATGTTATTCAGCTTGTCAACCATCTTGTCAAGATCCATCAACACCTTCTTGTCCAATGCCAAATTGTCAACCAGGATGTGTTTGTCTTCCCGGTTATATTCGTCGAGATGGAAGTCCTCGATCAGCTTGTGTTCCACGTGGATTATGTCAAGCATATGATTTAACAATTCGATGTGCCGATGATCGTCGACAATATCAAACATGTGGAAGTGCGTGTCCAATTAGTTGCGAAACACGAAATACACCAAGATGTGAAAGTGAACGATGTGTTACTGGTTGTTTTTGTAAAATACCATATATCCTTGAGAATGCTGGAGATCCTTTACATTCTCGATGTATTCTACCATCCGAATGTCCAGCTAATATTGATTTGAATATACCTCCAACAATGGATATTGCTCAACAATATCTTGCCAGAAATCCAGCTGCATTTTTAAAGAATATGAATTCATATCCAACTTCACCTTCTCCATTAATCTCAACACCGAATAATCATTGCTCAGATCCTCTCAAAAATTATTTGAATTGTGGAAGTAAATGTGCTGCATCCTGTGATCGACCATTATCTCAAGCAGCATCATTAGATTGTGCACTTTCTTGTGTTGCTGGTTGTTTTTGTCGACTTCCATATGTTCTTCTCGATTCAACAAATCCAAATTCCACGTGTATTCTTCCTCAACTTTGCCCTCGAAAATCAATTCCCCCTTCAATTGTTCCAACTCAAAGTCAAAGTTGTCTCGACCCACGAAAAGAATGGTCTCAATGCGCAGCCAAACAATGTGCTCGATCGTGTCTTAATCCAGTTGGTCGATGTTCTCCCGACACTTGTATTTCTGGTTGTATTTGTCGTCCCCCATATCTTTTATTACATCCAAACGATTCCGCATCAAGATGTGTTTTACCATCAGAATGCGAAAAATCATGTGAAGATCCAACAAAAGAATTCATCAGTTGTGGATCATCTTGTCCAATGGGATGCGATAATCGAAGACCCAAAAACTGTGCACCTTGTCAAACTGGATGTTTTTGCAAAAATGGATGGGTTTTTGAGAATTCGGCAACATGGCCAACATCGAAATGTATCAAATTAGAAGAATGTCCAGCAGAAACAATAGAGGAGACAACAACAATTATTGAAACTACAGTAATCCCAACAACAACCACAACATCGACTACAACAACTCTTCCACCAATAACAAAAAGTCAAGAAGCTTTTTCAAAAGAAGAAAATTTCGGAATCGCAATTTCTAAAAGTTAGTTTGATTTATTGAATATTGATGTTTCGGAATTTTCGTGTTCTTTTTTTCATTTTCGAAATTTGAGGATTTTCCGAAAACTTAGTAGATAATACTTTTAAAAATTTCAAAAAAATTAGTCCTGAAATTTTCCTTGTAAGTCCGAGAAAAGTTCCGATTACGGACATTCAGATTCCAAACACTGCCAATCATCATATTTTTCCAGATCTTCCTGATTCGTCTCAAATTCCTTCAACTTCACAATGTCCCGAAACAACATTTGATGTTGGTGGTCGAGGTTGTAATTCAGATATGGATTGTCCAATTGAACAAAGATGTTGTCGCCCAATGATTGTTTCACTTGGTGTCAATCCACAAAGATGTGTTTGCCCGGATAAACATGCAGTTTGGTCTTCTTGTGGAACACTATGTCCCGAATATTGTGGTCAACCATCTGTTCCAGTTTGTAGTTCCACGTGTAATGCTGGTTGTCATTGTGCTCCAGGTTTTATTCGAGCAAGAAACGATGTTGGTGCTCCGTGTGTTCCACGTGATAGTTGTTCGCTGGTTTTGGCAACTCAAAAGTTTTCCGCAAGTTTTGATGATCAACCGATTCGATTTGCGACAATTCGAGAAATTCGACCACATGATCCAATTATTGAAGATGTTGTGAGGAGTTGAGAGAAAGTAATTTAAAATAGTTTTGTTTTTTTTGCAGATAGCAGTTTCTTTTATTCATTCGCGAGAAAATCAATCATTAGGAAAATTCACCTTCTCCCAAATCACTCCAAATACAATCAAAATATTTGGAGAGATTAATAATTTGCCACGTGGCAATAGATATGCAGTTGTAATGCACAGATTTGGAGATGCGTCAGAAAAATGTTCGCGAGTTGGTCCACCGTTTTCAAAATCATCAACACCTTCTTTCGGAGATTTGGATGAAAATGGAAAATTGGAACGAATTATTGATTGGCCAATTGGTGATGTTATTGGAAGAGCTTTAGTTATTTATCCGTATGTTTTCTATTTTAATTAGAGGAAAACATAAACCCGAAATGGAATTTTATATTTATTTAGATTTTCAACATCTGAATGGACATCTCGTGCACATTTTGGTGAAAAACCATTGGGATGTGGAACAATTGGAATAGCAAAAGTTGCTCAATAATCATAATAATATTGTTTTTGAACTTATGTCTGAACTTATGTCTGTTTTGAACTGTTGGAATTTATGGGAAATTTGAAATAAATATTGATTTTTGATAAAAATTCCAAACAAATGTGGGCGCTGCTTATTTTTCTCTGCACTCTCTCAAAGTTATGCATAGGCGCTGCTCACTTAGAAAATAAGCAGCGCCTATGCATTATTTAGAGAGAGCGCAGACAAAAATAGAAAATAAGCAGCGCCTATGCATTATTCAGAGAGAGCACAGAGAAAAAGAGAAAATAAGCAGCGCCCAAATTTCCAAACAAATGTGGGCGCTGCTTATTTTTCTCTGCACTCTCTCAAAGTTATACATAGGCGCTGCTCACTTAAAAAATAAGCAGCGCCCATGCATTATTTAGAGAGAGCGCAGACAAAAATAGAAAATAAGCAGCGCCTATGCATTATTCAGAGAGAGCACAGAGAAAAAGAGAAAATAAGCAGCGCCCAAATTTCCAAACAAATGTGGGCGCTGCTTATTTTTCTCTGCACTCTCTCAAAGTTATGCATAGGCGCTGCTCTTTTTTATTTATTAAGCTCCGCCTACTTTGAAAAAAATAAGCAGCGCCCAGATTTCCAAATAAATGTGGGCGCTGCTTATTTTTCTCTGCACTCTCTCAAAGTTATGCATAGGCGCTGCTCTTTTTTATTTATTAAGCTCCGCCTACTTTGAAAAAAATAAGCAGCGCCCAGATTTCCAAATAAATGTGGGCGCTGCTTATTTTTCTCTGCACTCTCTCAAAGTTATGCATAGGCGCTGCTTATTTTTATTTATTAAGCTCCGCCTACTTTGAAAAAAATAAGCAGCGCCCAGATTTCCAAATAAATGTGGGCGCTGCTTATTTTTCTCTGCACTCTCTCAAAGTTATGCATAGGCGCTGCTTACTTTAAAAAATAAGCAGCGCCTATGCATTATTCAAAGAGATCACAGAGAAAAAGAGAAAATAAGCAGCGCCCAGATTTCCAAATAAATGTGGGCGCTGCTTATTTTTCTCTGCACTCTCTCAAAGTTATGCATAGGCGCTGCTCACTTAGAAAATAAGCAGCGCCTATGCATTATTTAGAGAGAGCGCAGACAAAAATAGAAAATAAGCAGCGCCTATGCATTATTCAGAGAGAGCACAGAGAAAAAGAGAAAATAAGCAGCGCCCAAATTTCCAAACAAATGTGGGCGCTGCTTATTTTTCTCTGCACTCTCTAAAAGTTATGCATAGGCACTGCTTACTTAAAAAATAAGCAGCGCCTATGCATTATTCAGAGAGAGCGCAGAGAAAATAAGCAGCACCCAAGTTTCCAAACAAATGTGGGCGCTGCTTATTTTTCTCTGCACTCTCTCAAAGTTATGCATAGGCGCTGCTCACTTAGAAAATAAGCAGCGCCTATGCATTATTTAGAGAGAGCGCAGACAAAAATAGAAAATAAGCAGCGCCTATGCATTATTCAGAGAGAGCACAGAGAAAAAGAGAAAATAAGCAGCGCCCAAATTTCCAAACAAATGTGGGCGCTGCTTATTTTTCTCTGCACTCTCTCGAAGTTATGCATAGGCACTGCTTACTTAAAAAATAAGCAGCGCCTATGCTTATTCAAAGAGAGCGCAGAAAAAAAGAGAAAATAAGCAGCGCCCAGATTTCCAAATAAATGTGGGCGCTGCTTATTTTCTCTCTGCACTCTCTCAAAGTTATGCATAGGCGCTGCTTATTTTTATTTATTAAGCTCCGCCTACTTTGAAAAAAAAAATAAGCAGCGCCTATGCATTATTCAAAGAGAGCGCAGACAGAAAGAGAAAATAAGCAGCACCCAAATTTCCATACAAATGTGGGCGCTGCTTATTTCTCACTTTTTCTTTGCGTCTCTCAAAATAAAGTGTAGGCGCTGCTTATTTCGATTTCTTATTTCCGAAAAATGAATCCAGGAAGTTTTTTTTTTCGTAAATCGCGCATCTTCAAACTCCTCTTTCCGAATAAAAATATATTCACATAAACAACTCCAATGTTTTTCAAAAAGAAATCTTTTACTTCCATGTACTAAAAAGGGGACTAAAGCGGCAAGTTGTATAAACAAAATAAATAAAAATGAAAATATTACATACACAGACGTTCACCATTTTCATCGTATTCTCCAGAATCCTCTTCAGTTTCAAAATCATCATCGGACTCATATTTTTCAAATTCCTTTTTTCTTTTCAATTGTTCATCTCGAAGAATAAGTGGTGGTTTTGAATTGAAAATCAATTTCAAACGGAACGCGTCACCTCCATTTAAATAATATCTGAAATTTCAAATTGATTGAAAAATATGTAAAAGACAAACAAAAACTCACTTTATTAACCGTTTCTCTCTTATGAAACCCAAATTACTGTATAATCTTTGAGCATTTTTGTTTGACACTTCAGTTTCCAAAACAACTTCATCACATCCTTTTGATTGCATTGCATCGATTGCTCGACGAACCAAACGAGTTCCTAAAATTCAGAATATTCATTTTTATTTCTTCTCCCTGGCTGAAAGAATTCGAACCTAATCCTAATCTTCTACACGATTCATCCACAGCTAACATTGCAACATATCCTTTATTCCATGCATTCAATTCAGTTTCTAATTTACATAAAACAGCTCCAACATATGTACTTGCTTCGGTATCATAAGCCTGTTTTCAAAAAAAATTAATTTTCATTGCAAAAATTGTTCGAAGAACCAGATTTTAATCGATTCTCCGAGAAAACTGACACCTTTTGATAAGATAACGTATCAAAAAATAAGTCAAAGGTTGTTCGGGAAAAATTAAATAAAACTTACCAAAAAACAAAGTTCGGGCCAATTGTGAAGGAAATATCTGTAGGTATAAATTGAGTATGGTTCGGATAAATCTTTTGTGATTAAACGCATTATATCACTTATTTGACTCTCGTCCTGAAATTAAAAGGTATTTTGGTAAATTTTTTATTTTGATGATCAAGTTTTGATCTTAAATCAGGTGATTTTTATTATAGAAAAATAAAAAACTAACCTTATAGGGAACAAGTCGAATATTCTTAATTTGTTCATCGACTTGTCTTGCTTCATCTTGACTTATCATATGTTGACAATGTGGCCATTTTGATGCTTCTGGAACTGCTTCTTCTAACCGCAAATCTTCCTATAACAGTATTGATTTTTCGAAGTTATGCTAATTGTTTTCACAAAAAAAATCAACTCACAAATTGTTGATTGACTTTAATAAAATCATCATTCTTCTTTTTTGTACTTGTTCCAGCCATTTCAAGACACCGTTTCAATGTTCCAATTGTTCTATCAAGATTTGTTGAATCAGTTTGTGTTCCACCGCCCAAACATGATAATGTTGAATTTTTTGGAGCGCCTATAGCCATCTGAAAACAGGGTATAAGACTAGAGAAAAAAGATCAACAGAATACGTATCAAATTAAACTGAAAAATAAAAAAAGAAATAGAAAATGATGACAAAACAAATGTGGAGAATTTTTATGATGATACAATCAACTATTCGAAAAAAATCTACTTTTTTAAAAGTGTACTTTGGTTTTCTCTTTGTGTTTTCTATCACTATACGTTTTGGACCCATCAATTCGTTATCACATGTCAAAAGAGTGCAAAAACAACAAGCAGCGAGCATAAATATTTTAAACTAAAAAAAAGTGACCATTCGTTTTTATCTGTTGTCAGCTGTATACATTTCTTATGAGAATCACATGATGACTTGCCCGGGGTCGAAAAGATTAGAAGACAAATAATTAATTATAGGAGAGTTTTTATATTTCAAACTTTTTATTTTTTATTGGAGAGATCTTTGATGGAAAATAAATAATGAATGGGACTATATTTTACCAAATAGGACACTTCCGAATCAAAAATCGGGGGAACCACATTATTTATTGAGCTGGTCTGAATAACCCAAGAAGATACTTTTTTGGCGGGACCATTCAGAAAAGTTCAATAAATTGTGTGGTCCCATTTTATGATTCTGGGGGCCAGAAATTTTTTAAAGCTCTAAAACGATTTTTCTAGTAAACTTCTCTAAATGCTACAACAAACAACTACTGTCGAACCACAAAATTGATAAAAATGATTAAAGTACACATATCTAAATCAGAAAAATAAACAATTCTGGAAGAAAAAACCAACTTTTTTCTCCTTTTCTTTGAACATTTTCTGAGTAGATAACAAAAAGTGCAGAACTAACAAATATTTTTGTGGGAAAAATATCGAGAATAATACAAGGACGATTTGAAAAAGGGTGAGAACGATAAGAAAACGAAGAAAAAATAAAAGAAAATGATAACAATCAAGGGGCGGGAGATTTGAATTCGAATATTTACATGGATTTTTGGCAGAAAAAATAGAGTTCTTCAATGTTTTTTATTGTTTTTAACAAAAACTATTTGTAATATTATGAATAACTTAATAGTTCTACAATCGTAACAATAAAAAATATCAACACTTTGCAATTCGATTATCGAAAAATGCCAAATAAAAATAGGAGGAGCTTGGAAAACCCCAGAGAAAAGAGAGGTGAAAATCATGTGGCTGGTACGATCAGAGTTCGAACAAAAGTCATTTGATTGACAACAGCGAAATGTAGATTTCATGGAGTTTTTCATTTAGATATTATTGAATTTTTGTTCCGGACAGACAACAAAAGAATTATTTTCTAAACTTTGTATTTATTTATGGCTAGGAATTGTGAATAAAATAATAAAAATACTTCGATAAACACAAAGAATATTTTGATAATCGAACAGATTTTATCATTTATTTTCGAAAAGATAAACGACAAATAATTGATTGAATTAATCAAAAAAGAAACAAATACAATTACCGAAAAATGTTGCAAATTTTGTCTGAAAGCTGAATAAAGCGGACTTTTATCCAGTTTTATTTTAATTCTTTATCAAATTAGCAGACAACATAACAGATATTTTATAAAAGTTTTAAATTGACTTTGACATCGTTCAATTTTATTTATCTCAATTAATTTTTCAATAATTATTTATACTTTCCAAGAACATCAACAATATAGTACAAAAAGAAAGTCAAAAAAACGGAACAGATAACGGAAAAACAAATGGGTATTTTTGAGTTAAAGGGAGAGTTTGATTGATTATTATCCTGAAGCCATCGCAAGTTCTTCCAAGAGTTTCAATTCGGAACTTGACAACTTTGCGAACTTTTTGTGAAGTTTGGCATCTCTTTCCTCGTCGGATAAATCTCTGTATTTATCAGCTTTTGTTCTAGCCCAAAGAGAAAATGCAGTTTCTGGATCTTTCTTTTTTCCTGTTGCATTTGAACGACGAGCTCCGCTTGGTTTATCAATCTGAAAATTAATATTTAAAAAAATATTGGAAATTGATTGAACTTACTCTCTTGAGAATTGATTTAGCTCTAGAATCAATCGATGTTATTTGATTAGTGGTCAAATGCGGATGAATTGTCAGAAAGTTGAGAAGAGCTTGAGCGTATTCGCGCTGAAAATTTGTAATTAATTAATTATATTTAATTTAAAATCAGCAAAAAATAAACCTCTTGTTGTTTATGAATTTCTTGGACTTCTTCAACAACTTCTTTCGATTCATTTTTGAATGCTTCATAAGCAGAGGCCAATTCATGCAACTGTTTCGATAGATTATTACGTTTAATGTATATTTGGATTACTTGCGGAGGTTTTTGAGGGAAATCCTTGAAATTGACGAGAGCTTTTTCATCTTGTAAATATCTCAAAGTGATTCTTGACGAATCATTGATTCCCATAATCGATACTTTCATCGCAGTCTTCAAATATCTTCTATAATCTTGGCAAAACATCGTGATATCAATATACGAGTCGTTTTCTGCTTTCCTTTTCTCCGCCCATTCAGTGACCAATTTTTCAAGGCTTTTGACTGTAGCACTTTCATTTGACTCACAAAACTCATTAAATGAGTCTACAAGAATACGCATTTGATCTGGCTCATAGTTGATGTTCATTTCTTCTGTGATCGTTTCTTCCGGATTTCCAGCTTCACCTTCCGAATCAGAATCTTCTTCCTTCGGTTTTTTCGACACATCTCCGTTTGACTCACTGGCACGTCGTTTAGCCATCTGAAAACGTTGTTTTCGGCTCAAAAACAAAACACGTAAAAAAAAAAAGAAAATAGAAAGACGCTTGACGGTAGAGCGCGCTTTCATTGTTGGATGAGTATTTATGGCCTAGAATTCCAAATTATTTTACGGGAGAGCGCACTTTCTCCACCAACTGTTATTTTTTCTTTTTTCGGCTGTTTACTTTTTTTGCGTGTTTTTTTGGAGAAAAAGACTCTTTTCTGAGTTTAAATGTGCATATTTATAGATGTTTCATTCAATGTCTATCATTTGTACACCTTGTTCAAGTTATTCCTTTTGAAACCTTTCCGTATTTAATTGACGTGCATGTGAAATTTCAGAACATTGGAAATAATTTAGATTGACATTTCAGAATTAAATGTCAATAGCAGGGCCTAGCGGCACATCAATTCAATACTACACAACTGGACGAGGAAAAAATCCAAAATGTGTTACAATACTGAAGTGCCCCGAGAACAGTAACACATCGAAAAAAGTTTCATGGGAATGTAAAATTTGTCATAAAGACTTGTCTTCGAAACGATCTTATAGTGAACATATGAATGTGCACAACAAAAAACGTCCGTTTCAATGTGATAATTGTGAATATGCTGCAGCAAGTCAAATGACACTCCATCGACATAAACTTCGCAATCATACACCAAAAACTGAATGGGGATATCGATGTCCATATTGTGATGAAGCATATATGGAACCTGCTGGTTATCAACAACATGTTCAGTTAGTTTTGCTTCTAATTTCAAATTTACTATCCAATTCTTTGAAGGCATCGACATCGCGGACACTCTGCAACATACGGATGCCCTTTTACATTCTGCAAATTTTTCTCAAAATCACAACGACATTTTCGTGAACATTTATTCAAGCATGAATCGTTAGTTTTCTTATTTTTAACAGTGTTATTAAAAACAGTATTTTTCAGATCGGATCAATCAGATGGCGCGATGATTCCCTGCACAAATTTCCCATCTCATCAACTTGTTCGATATTTGATAAATGACGAATGTGGATATGGATATGAGCGAAAGTTCAAAAAGGTTTTAGTTCGTTCAAGTCAACAAACTCAACAATTTCCTCGAACTATTCGAATTGCTCCAAGATATCAATTGGCAAATACAACAAATGGACCGAAATTTATTCAAATTCAGCAAATGTGAGTTGGAAGACACTTATTTTGATAGAGATTATGTATCAGAAATGGTTTTTTCAGAACTCCTCTTCGTAAAATAATAAAATTGAATATTCCACAACAACAACAACAAGGGAATTCGGATTATTCAAACAAACATATCGAAGAAGAAGAAGATGATGAAGGACCACCAATTTTAGACAAACAAATTGAAAAACCAAAAGTTTATGAAGAATTCCGAGAATCTGAAATGGAAGAAGAAGAAATTGAAGAACAAATGGAAGAAGAAGAGGTTCCTTTGTTCCCGAATGGTTTTATCGAAGAAGAACTTGATTAATTGTTTTTAATATTTTTTGTTAGTAGATTTGATTAGTTATTTACGGGCGAATTATAAATGTGATTCATGATGCAGATTTATAATCCGGTAGTTTATCATTTTTCGGTTTTGAAATCCTCATATTTTATTTAAATTTTTTTCTTTTAGATGAAAAAGAAGTTCTGAATATTTTCAGATGGAGGTTTCGGGTCCTTCGGAAAGAAACAAATTCATAATTCCTGGAGAAGATGATAATCAAGACGAAAAACAAAACATAATGCGTTTATCAGTTGATCCAGATTATGGTAAGAATTCCTAGATATTTACAAAAATAAATACATAATTTAAATTATAGAAGAAGAAAATGAAGAGAATCGGCCAGCTCCAATTAACAAAATAAATGAGCCGCAGGAGAGAAGTGTGAAAATGTCAATTGGAAATTGGGATGATGATGAAGAAGATGAAGATGAGGTTGAAGAAGCCGAAGTTGGACCGAGTAGAATTGCTCAAGAAATGTGGAGATTTCGAGAGAAGGAGAATTTTGATTTTGAGGAAAACGAAGATATCAAAGCGTTTTTCAAGAATAAAGTTTCTGAAGCAATGTTTCCCGGAGTTAATGTAAGTCAATTAGGCGTCCCGAATGTAACTTACGTTTTTGGTTTCAACATTTTAATTTTTAAAAATGAACTGCTTTTGATTTTTTATGACGTGAACTAAAAAGATTGCATACGTGTAAATTAACATTTCATTTTGCATTTTAAATCGTTATTAATATGTAGGACAAGAATTCTACAAGTTTACCAGCCTAAACTAAAGAATTATCATTTTCAGACGATTGAAGACAATTTCGGATTGATAAAATCGAAAAAAGGGCCAAAAATAATCGAAGGATATTTATGGGGAGCTGTAATTGGAGTTGGATCGTATGGAAAAGTCAAAGAAGTATTAGATACTTTCACATTAACAAGAAGAGCTGCCAAAATAATGAAACACGATAAAATCAAGAAAAATACCAAATGGTTGGGCGAATATTCGAAGTGAAATCAAAATTTTGCAAAATATCAGACATCCAAATGTTATTAAACTTCAGGAGGTTTGATTTTGAAATTTAATTTTGTTTTTGAAAAATGAAAGTATTTTTTATAGGTTTTCGAAATTCCGGAGAAAAAGAAGATTTATATGATATTTGAATATTGTATTGGTAGTGTTCAGCAATTATTAGATATCGAACCGGCAAAAAGATTAACACAAGGAGAATGTCATAAAATATTTTGTGAAATGATTCATGGGTAAGTTATTAAAAATACTCGAAGTATTTCAAAAATCAACAACAAAAACCCCCATTTTCAGACTTGATTATTTGCATTCTCGCCGTATTTCTCACAAAGATATCAAACCTGGTAATCTTCTAATCTCGATTGATTTTACTATCAAAATTTGTGATTTCGGAGTTGCTGAAGAAATTTCAATGTATCAAGAGAATGGGAATTGCACTAAAGTTAATGGTACACCCAAATTTCAACCACCCGAATGTGTTGCTGGAAATCATCAATATTTTGAGTTAGTTTACTTTTTTCGACAAATATTTTTAAATTTTTCTGTATTTCAGTGGATATAAAGCTGATATTTGGGGTGCTGGAGTGACATTATACAATTTGATATCTGGAAAATATCCATTTGATTGTCCAAGACTTATTCAATTGTATGATTCGATTGCAAAAGATGAACTTGTTATGCCAACTAATGTTCCCATTTCAAACTGTTTACAAGAGTATGTTTTTCATTTTTGGAAATTGTTTTTAGTTCAAAACTTTTAGCCTCATTCAAAAATTGTTGGAGAAAGATTTCGAAAAACGAATCACAACAAATGATGCTATGCTTCATTCTTGGTTTTTGACAAGTTTTCCGGAGGTTAGTTGATTTCTTTAGTTTTTGGGGGATCTGCGGAAGAACGAGGGCAGAACATCAGGGTTATTTTTTCAAAATAATTATCGAATTCTCACCGTGAAATATCTGATCCCTCATAGTAGATACAATAAATAGATATGTTTAAAAAAATTATAAAAAAAAAAAAAATAATAATATGACGTCATGCCGCCCCCTCTTTTTTGGTCTGCTCTGAAATTATTCTGAAAAGTTCTAACAAAATGTGTAAATTTGTTCATTGAATCGCTCAACCGAAATCGAATTATGCTATCCGCATTTCGTATGATACAAAATCATATTTAAAAATTTTGAACGCTATTTTTATTTACGCGAACACATTTAATTTTTATTTGTTTTCCTTTCAATAATTTTATTTATAATATTTAGGATGAGGGACTTGGTCGAATAATGGAAAGAATGAGAACTGGAGATCGGCCATTAACAATGCGTCCATCAATGGAAATATTATTTGAAAAAGATGTTGGCGAATTTCAAAATAATGCAAGTGGAAATTCGGAAATGGCACCACTCACTTATGGTGGAGAATTAGATTCGGATGCGTTTAGAGGTTTCAAATATTTGAAAATTGATCCACAACCAACAGACGACGAAAAAAATGAGGACAAAAAATCAGTTGATAATTCAAAAAGAAAAAAGGCGAAAAAATCGATATTTTCTTGTATTTTCAGACCACGATCTGGCTCTTAAAACGGGGATTTTCTCTTTCTTTTTTTTTCTGTTAATGTATATTATTTATTTTTATTTTTTTCGGTGCTCCTCCTTTTAACCCGGTATTGTCAAATAGCTGTTTATATTTATTATTTCAGAATAAATTTTCTACACTGAAAACCCGTGAAATTAAAAGATATGAGGTTAGAAAAACTAATTAAACACGTTATAATTAAATATTACACGGTTTTGTGAACATTTGTGGACTCAATCGATTTGTTGGTGTTGGATTTGTAGATGCTTCACCTTTCAAAGAAACCATTGATTCTGAAAAAAAGTTTTTAGTTGTGAAAAGTTCAAAGACCACAAAATTTTATCATAATCTCAAAAGTTAGGGTACCTTTTGAATAATGAATGGGGTTTATCTCGAAAATCCTAAAATCTCTGAAGTTGCCCTAACTTTTGTGCTCCCCTCCCCCGTTTAAAAAAAAATAAATAAACCTTTGAATTTGGTATCCATATTGCTTCTTGTTGCATTTTCAGTGTCATAAATATTCAAATCTTGACTGAAACACCATTTGAGAAAATATAAACGTCTTGCTTGATTTCGAAAACGAGTCGAATAATTATAATAAAAATAAAATGGAGAAGAGGAATTGATAATTATAAGAATATTATTAACATCATTCAGAAAATAGCCAAGATCCGATTGAAATATTGATGGAGAAAACACTTCGAGAACATTCAGAACAAATGAAAATGTATAGCAAACCAGGAATACTGAAAATAATAATTATTATTTAGTTTAATCAGAGTAGTTTTTCATAACTTTAAAAATTATACATAAATATAATTTATCGTTTTTTTTTTCGAGAATAATAAAATATATTTGCAAAAATTTCGAGAATTTTCACCAATTCCCAAGTTACAGTAACTCACCGATTACAACCATAATCATCATTTTAGCAGTTGAATGTTCTCTTTTAACACTTGCAACTAATTCTCTTCGTTGTTCTGATGCTTTCATAATAGTTCGAGCAACTTTCAAATTCAAAACACATAAAACAACCAAAGGAAGAAGAAATTGTGAGAGAAGTGTCGCAACATTTTGATACCATAACATAAATGTTGTATTTTCTCGAAGATTTGTTATTATCAGATCATTTGGTACTACTGGAAATTGATATTTTCAGAGAAAAAAACGATAATCAATAATATTTCAAAACCTGTGTAATTTTCTGGTTTTCCTGTTCGGTTAAATTGATCGAGTTTAATTATTGAGAATTCCCAATATCGAACAAAATTGTAAGCAAAACTAAAAATCATAACAAATGCAACTGTTATGAATGCGCGATTTCTGTAAGAAAAAATGTTTAAAAATAGGGGGATTTTTGATTGCGAACTTACTTTGTGCAATAAGTATTAACCATAAATGGATGACAAACTGCTAAATATCGATCGATAGTTATTGAAACTAATAACCAAACACTCAATGATTGAAACATAATTATAACAGGATATAAATAAAATGTTGAACAAGCAATTAAATAAGTTTCCAAAACATTCTCTAAATGAGAATTAGCAAATACGGGAACTGTTAACAAACAACAATTCAAATCAGAAAATGATAAAGCTGCCAATAATATATTTATACTTCGATTTCGAAATGAAGGACGGGTATAAATGAAAAATGATAATAAATTGAATGGAATTCCAAATGCACATATTATTGCGGTGAATGTTGTGAAAATTTTTTGGAGAAATTGAAGTTGCATTTTCTGAAAATAAAAAGACAATTGAAAAATTGCGTGTCGAAATAGTAGAAACAAGAATGACTGAAAAATGATCTTTAGAAATATGCGAGAAGAAAAATGATTTATGGACTTTTGAAGGCTCGGCTCATTAGGACTCCGAAAATATGTGTATCTCTTTTGATTGTTCACAAATTGAAAGAGATTCATTTGAAAAAAAATTTTTTTTCCAAAAAAAATAGTGTTCAATTAATATTTTGCTCACGTTTATGATAATTGTTTTCAAAAAAGTATTTATTTCAAATCCCAAATTGTTTACAATTAGAGTTTATAGATTCTTTCAAACTAATTAATTAAAATAAAAAATGAGATTTATGGAATATTTTCAAAACTAGAATATTATTTGAGAAGATGATGCTATTGAAAAAATGTGCTGAAATATCTTTTCACTACTTTCAGTGGAGCGAAAAATTAATAAAAATCAGAAAACAAAAACATAGAAAGATATTCTTCGAAGTTTGGTTTTTTATATGAAAAAAAATGATTTTTGAAAAAGGTTTCAATTGTCGCTGACTTTTTCCTTTGAAAAAAAGAAAACAAAAAAAACACGTTGAAGACAAAAAACAAAAAACTCTAGACAACAAATATCTTTACACGAGCTCGAAAATAAGGTAAGCTGAAAAACATATAAATATCAGTCAGTCAGTCATAATAATAAATTGAATGAGTTTGTAACTTCTTCGTACTTGAGTATTTTTGATGTGGAAATAAATATAATTGGCTTTTTTTGAGAATAAAGGAAGGATATACGTATGTATGTGTAACTAACTTATGTCAGTCACTTTCTTTTTTGATTTTTTTGAGATAAATTGTGAAAAAAAATAACAATAAGCTAAGCTGTCAACTCGGGAAAAATCCCGCAAGTGTCGGCAAGAAATGCAGTAGAGCCGCAATGGCTGCGGGTGAAGCCGCCGTTGTTGCGGGGGAAAGACAAGGGAAGTGTGAGAGAGCACAGGCAGACAGACAAAAAGTAGCGAGCGTCTGCGCTCTCTCACATTCCCCTTGTCTTTCCCCCGCAACAACGGCGGCTTCACCCGCAGCATTGCGGCTCTACTTCAATTCTTGCGGGCACTTGCGGGATTTTTCCCGAGAAGTGTGTTTTTTTGTTCTGAAAATAGTGAAGAAAAATAAAAAAATAATTAGAAAAAAGAAAGAAGATATCTACGTATGGATGGATAATAACAAAAGAATTAGTACTATTAAAAAGCGAAATGAAAATGTGTCAAAGAAAGTACATTTCGAAAGACGAAAATGCTCATTTTTAATTAGAGCCTATGTATCTAGAAATAATATAGACTCACATCAAAAAACTTTCAAAATTGATCTTTCAAAAAATTATGCGCGAACTTTGAAGGAGAAAAAATGGTTTATAACGGGGTTTTCTGCTTTAGAAATATTATTTTCTTTTCATATTTTCTTGTGACTCTTCTTGTAAACATTTTTCGTATTATTATTTTCAATTAATCTGAAATTCCTCTCACAAATAAACAATTTCAAGCATGAATGGTTGGAAAGTCTGCTGACAAGGAAGGAATATTCTTTGAACTTCGATTTATGAAATACCGAGTTTTGCTGGTTTTTCAGCCAAAATGTACAGTAAGAAACTATGATTCTGAAAAAATGTTCCAAGGGACAAAAGTGAATAGAGTTACGTAAAAACTCTATTCCCGCAATTGTGTGTCACAATTTTTAAAAGGAAAATCAATAAACCATAAGCAATTGAAAACTTCTACAATTAAAAAGTTTATGTGAAAATACAAAAGATGCACCAAGAAATTAATGAACTCTAGTGCAGCCAGGACCTCACTTGTACATATTTTTATCGAGTTTGCAAGCCTCCATGAAAATTAGGCTAGAATTGAATTAGAGTTACATTTCAATAGATTCGTTCCAAAATTAAAAAAACCAATGTTTTGACAAAAAATCAAATTCACAAATGACTTATTTATTCTGTTTTTCTATTATTTGAACTCGTTTCTGAATACAAGATTTAGAAAAAAAATGAAAAGAAATCAATGTTTCCTCAATTTTTGAGCGATTCAAAAAATGTGAACATTTCAAGAAAAAAAATGAAAATCATAATCAATTTGGAACATTTGGAAAAAGAAGTTGACGACCTTGAGAATTTGATACATTTTTAATAATAAATTAAACAGTTTTCCAAAAATTGATAGTATTTCTTTCTCAAAAAAAAAAACAAATATCTTCGTCATCGTTATAATCATAATAAAAATAACACATAACTCATCTAAATTCAGAAAAAAATGAAGAAATAAACAGATGAAATGGAACAATTTTTCAAAAAATAAGAACGAAAACGAGAAATGCATTGATGTGAGTGAGATAGATTTAAGTTTAATCGTAAGTTCAAAATGATTTTCAGCACATAAAATGGCGGAGCGCGCAAAAAGGCAATAAAAGTGAGAAGAAGCGAATGACTGAAGTGAATGAAGTAAAACATAAAACATTGAAACAAAATTAAATTCTTTTGCTGCTGAATAGACAAGTTTCGTTGAGAAAATACTAAATAGCACAAGTTTTTTTTATCTGAAGAGGTTAATCGAATCCGAACATTTATTTTTTATGCGTGTTGTGTTGAGAGGTTGCCGACACTCCAAAAATATTATACTAAAAAAGATAAATGTGAAGAAGAAGAAGAAGAAGAAAATATAACAACAAAAACAACATTTTTGCCATCTGAGACATTCGAAATAAGAAATGAAAGAAAAAAAAATATGAAAAAAATTAATATGAAAAAAGAATACAAGGTTGAATGAACAATGTGACATTTACACTACATTTTGTTCGTATTCAGTCAAAAAATAACAAAGAGTCCGTCTATCGGACATCCGAAATAACAAAAAAAGAAACCCACGAATATTAATTTACACACATTTAAGTATCTAAAAGCAATTCAAGTCAACTCAATTTTATTTTCGTTTTATCTAATCACATAAAAATTATTTTTTCTCGGAATTTTTTTTATTTATGCTTTCTTTACATTGGAGAATTTTAGAGTATTTGTGGCTCACGAAAAAATTGAAGAAACAACAAACAAGTTACAAAAAAGTGCACAAAGGAATCGAAACTAAATTGGATTTCGGTTTTTTTCTAAATCAGTTTTTTTCTTCAAACAACAATTAAATACAACAAACAAACAACAAACTTTTCTCGTCGAAGAACTATTTTAATTAAAATTTCAAGACATTTCGGAATTGTGGTTTTTCGGAAATTATTTATGTTCTTTTTTGTTGGCACTCAATTTTTGTGTGTTCGGAAACTCCTGATAAATAATTTTTTAAAAAGTTACAGTACTCAAAAAGAGGTTTTGATGAAAATGGAATTTATTTTCGATATAGGAATTTCCAGGTAAAATAGTTTTTTCAAAAATTTCAGAATTAAACACATTTTCTAGATTACTGTGGATTGTTTCCAGAAAATTTCTGTGGTCTGATTTTTTGGCGTTTACAGGTGTTTTCTAAATACAATTCTGAAAATTTAGATTTTTCATGGTTCGGTGAAGTCGCTTTTTACATTATTTTTCCGTAACTCTCAAATTCTTCAAACCTTCAATAATTTATTTTATTTTTGAATTCAATACCAAATAATTAATGTCGAGGAATAAGTCTAACTCTAACACCATCAAATGGTCTCAAAATAATTTCCGGAACCGGTCTTCCATCTGGCCAATGTTCAATACTTTCAACACGGAATTTTCGGAAAATCGTAGATAAAACAGTTTTTTCCTCGAGAATCGCAAATTTCTGGCCAATACAATTTCTTGGTCCAGCGGCAAATGGAATATATGAATATGGATTACGTTTTGAAACAACTTCTGAATCAAAATGTTCTGGATAAAATTCTTCAGGGTTTTCAAATTCTCTCGGATCTCTTGATGCTGTTAATGGAGAAACAACAACTGTCATTCCAGCTGGCAAACGAATTTCGGATAAATTTGGATGCGCTGAAAAATATTTTTTAAAAAATTGTAGAAGCTAGATTTTTTAAAATTTTGAACTAACGTAAAACAAGATCTTCGGTCAATTTTCTGGCGATTAAAGGAACAGAAGGGAATAATCGCAATGCTTCTTTGACACATTTTTCAAGATAAACTAATTTTTTGACATCTTCATTTGTCGGATTTCTTTCATAATCTCCAGTTCCAAATACATTGTCAATTTCTTCATGAACCAATTTTTGATATTCTGGATATTGTCCAAGCCACCAAAGTGTGAAAACCATTCCACTTGCAGTTGTATCATGTCCTGAAGATTTTGTTTTGATTTGGAAAATTAGTTTGGAAGATTTCAATCATAATGTGTAATTGATCAAAAACCTATGGGCCTCAAAATTTTAAAAATTCTTTAAATCTAGCTAGAATTTTGTCGATGGAATTATTTTTCGGATCTACAGTAATCTTGAGGCGCTCTCCACAAATGGTTTTTTTGGGACTAGTCTTTTTTATAGTTACAGGATTACTGTAGTTATAAAAAAAGTTGATATTTCTTGAAAAATTCAAATAGCATTGTTTCGGCGCCAAAACATTGCTTGATTACTGTTAGAGGCGCCAAAAAAGATTTTGAAATTTTCAAAATTTTTTTATTACTGTAAATTTTTAGTGCCGAAAAATAGGTTCAAAATTGAATTTTTATCATAAAAAAATCCACATGGCTTTTTTCCTAGCTGTAGTTCTAAATAAATTAATGGATAATTGGTTTTTGACCAATACATCCGTATTTTGATTACCTTCAAACATAAAAGTATCAACTTCTTCTCGAATATCTTCATCACTCAATTTTCCTTCAGATTGCATTTTCAACAAATAATCCAAAAAAGCAAGTTTGTTATCATTTTCATCAATATGTTCCTCTTTTCTATCTTTAATAACATTTCTTGTAAAATCATTAGTTAATTTAACTAATCGATCAAATTCTCCTCCTTTTCCACTAAAATACCAAATTGGTTTAAACCATAACCAAGGAAATCGTTCATAATCCCAAATAATTTCAGATATTCTTCCAACTGCATCAACATATTCATTATTTCCACCAATTTGTGCATTTACAGTTGCACCCATTGCTGTTTCACAAATGATATCTAATGCACATCTTTTGATATATGGAAATATATCAAATGATTCATTTGTTTTTTTCGATAATAAATCAACTAATATTTTGGCTTGTTCAGCAAATATAGTTTGATATCTTTGAAGAACAGTAAAATGAAATGTTGGTGTCAACATTTTTCGTCTTTGTCTCCATTTTTCATTTGTACTTGTTAAGAGACGTTATTTGTAAAAACTCAAAAATTCTTGACATACGAAGCACAAAAAAAAGTGATGGTCTTCGATTTGGGTCTAATTTTGGTAAAATGATGCCCCACGCCTATAGAGTTGGAAAAAAAAAGTAAAATGGCGCAAAAAAATTTTTTGAGGTCAGGGGGATTTTTTTTTCGAAAAAAAATTGGACGACCCGTAAATAGGCTCAAACTTCATATTTTTTGACGTTCAAAAAAGCATTTTGCTCGTAATTTTACGATCTTTCCCGTGGTAAAACAATCCGTAACTCATTCTTTAATTTGAAAGAAATTTGTTTTTTAAAAATGAAAAAATGATGAATTTTCGGTTAAAATCATCATTTTCAACTCGAATGAGTGAAAAGCGCACTTTTTAACTGCGCGCAAAAGCTTCCTCGCGCAATTTTACCCCCGGACGCGTACTTTTGAAAAAAAAACCGGAGGACCATCATTCTCATCCAGGTCGATGAAAACCGCACACTAACACATTTGTGTGCGCAAGGGATGGGTGAAGATTTCACTTTGAAACATTTGGTTTATCTGATTCTAGGGTCATAGGTTCGATTCCTGGTGAGGGCTTTTTTGAAAAAATTTCGTTTTTCGAAACCATCCGACAAAATGAAGTCTTCATCACTCAATGAATACTTTTTCTCTGATGTCAATAATAATGAGAAAATTGAAGAAAAAATTTTTTATTTGGTTTTTTTTGTTTTCGAATGTCGTTTTTTGAATTTCATTTCTTATTGGGTCACACAAACCCATGTTTAGTGTGTTTATATTTTTATTTATGCAGTGCTTTACATAAATAAGATCGCTAGTATCAATGATAATAATCCTGAATATTATTTTTATTTGCAAATATTTGTTTTTTATCTATATTTTTATAAATTTTAAAAACTTCACTATCAAAGTAAATAGTTCCTTGGAATAAGTATATAAACTCAGTTTTATTAACGTATATTGTTAGTGCTTTATATTAATTATTCATTAAAAAATAATTTTTTTGCAGAAGCTTCTATTTTGATGAAGATCTATTTTTTTCTAATAGTTGGTTTGATTCTATGCACATGTGCACCTATAACGAAGGTTTGTAAAATTATCATTCCCTGAAAAAATTTCATTTTACAGAAAACCAAAAATGCGCCGAAAATCGAAACCCCTGGTTGTTATTTCAGAGAACCGCAGTTCTCAAAACTAGAGAATATCAAAAGACTGCCACAATTTATTGTGACCGATAACCATTCCAAAAAATTGACCAAGTATGAGCCACATAATATGTTTGAAATATATATTTTTTTAGATTAACTGATCTTCCTGAAGTAAGATCTCAGTTTCTATTTGGAGCTCAAAATAACATAGAACTATTACTGTGCCGAGGAGCAGGAAATTGGTATGTTTTTTTTTAATTCGGAATCTTTTGAAAACTATTTAGCGCTATCAATTTCAACGACAGTGACGTTACAAAGCAGCTCGATAATACATATGTTTGTCAAAGCCACATTACCGAACTACTCACTGGTTGGGCTAGAGTGACATATCATCACATAAATCGAAAATCAGAAAAAGGAGTGAGTTTCTAGTATCAATATATGGTTGATAAAATTTTGAATTTTCCGGTAAAATATCCAGCATGTTCTTTCCCTTCATCAATACGCCTACTACACAGGAACTTGAATAAAATGAAGTCAGCTACATATAATGCATTGACTGTACCGGAATCCCATCTTTTACTGTTGAAGCATCGCACCTTGGTACACCCAGGAATCCGTTAGTGTTGGCTATTAGAAAATTTTTGTTGAATTTTGTTTTTCAGCAATGTGTAAAAACCATCGCGATTATGTTGACTCAATAGTTTCCGAATCAAATGCGGATGATGGAGACAGTGAGGGCAAAGCGGAAGTACAAGTGGGAGAACAAGACGAAGAAGAGGAGAATGAAAATGAACAAGAAGAGAATGAGAAAGAGAGAAAAAAAAGACGTTGATCATGATACAGAGTATGATGAGGATATGGAAAGCAGTTCTGAACATGATTTATACAACAATGATCCGGATTTCGTTCCAGATTCTGATTCTAAAACAACTGGAGGAACATGTATGAATGATATCAGAAGATTTTTCTACAAATTTGCTCACGCGGCTGGTTTCACTAGAGTAAGAAAATTTTAAAGAAAGTTGAGATTGTTTTTTTCTAGATAACATCGCGGAAACCCTTCAAAGAACTCTCATATGGTACACAACTGAAAAAAGTTTCAATGACAAAAAAACTCATTAATGCAGTCATTGAAGAAATTTCTCCAGAGCATCCCGAAATATTGAAGAACTGGGCATTGTCACAAGATACTGAAGAAATTTGGGGTGATCATCAAGACAGTCACTTATCTTCTCTATTGGAAAACATTGCTTTCCGATATAGAATAGGAGGAAACCGAGCAGAACGGATATCAATTCTTTCTCTGGTAGCAAAAACATTTCCGTTAACTCAAATTCAAAAATATATACCTGGATTATCACGATTTGTTTATGATGAGGCCAGAAAACAAACAGATTATGAACCTCAAAGTTTGAAAAGAAAGCGGGAAAGATTCAATCCATCTGCTTTGCACACCTTCATCAATTTCATCACAAGGTTTCAAAAATTTTATCTTAGAAAAATTATCCATCTTTCATTTTTTATAGCTCAATAGTCATGGTTCCCAATACTTTTGGAATGAGGAAAATCAAGTTTTCTGATGGGAAAGTTGATTATATACCAGATATTTTACGAAAACAAACTTCCTCTGAAATTGTTCGAATGTACAAAGAATACCTGAAAGTGAGTTTCTCACCAATTTTCAAAAATTGATTTTGTTCATAGGACACCGATCAAGAAAACAAACTACTCAGCGATAGTACACTTTATAACATTTTATCAATATGTAGTGCCTCCAAATTACGAGCACACCAGTGCGTTGATTATTTTTTAGCAGATTTGTTCGAGGTTTGGTAAAATTACAACATACATGAAAATTTCTTTTCAGGCACAAGTAGACATCAAAAACATTTTGGAAAAGTTGAGATCCAAAAATCTAATTTCGGGAGACTTTTTTGAAGATTCTTCGAGTAAATTGAATGAGTTTCTTCTTTACCTTCGAACGGATTACGCGTTACATATTAAAGAATCCTCCAGAATAAGCGATCACTGCATATCTCACTCATTGAGTGAAGATAAAGAGCAGCGTCTAGCAAAGAGATGTTCACATTCTCATGATTTAGCTTGTAAGAGATGTAAATCTGGAACAAATCTTCTGGAAAATTTGAAAGAAACGCTGTCATCAATAGTTTCAGATGCCAAGACCGTTGCTGATGAAAACGGTTTGTTTTTGAAATTTTTTATCAAAATAGGAGTGCCTAATAGACAATTTTAGATTCTTCATACAATCTCCAACGTCACAGTGAAGCAGTTGACATGTATCGCGGCATCATTGAAAGTATTGAAAAAATACTGGCCTACAAAAAACATGTTATGCGAGCTCGTGTCACGGAGAACGAAAAGGCTTTCAGGTTGGCAAATTTGCAAGAAGGAGAAGCCGTTCTTCTTATGGATTATGCACAAAAGTTATTGCCTCTCAAACATATTGAACGTCAAACTGACTATTTCGGAAAAACTGGCATGAGTTGGCATGTTGCTCATGTTACTGCTAATGTATCCAGTGAACTAAAAGTTCATCATTTCATTCATATTTTGAAAGCAAAACAGGTGACATTTTTTGAAAATTATGTTTTCACATAGAAATTTTTTTAGGATTCAAAATCAACTGTGTCTATAATAGAGCATGTTTTGTCAAGTCTGAAAAAACAGGGTATAAAAAAAGTGTTTTTGCGTAGTGATAATGCGGGAAATTATCATTCGACATCTACCATTGGATCTTTGCCGCAAATATCACAAAGAACTGGAGTTGAAGTGATGGAGTATTCGTTCAGTGAAAGTCAAGACGGGAAGAGCTCTTGTGATCGACTTGCCGCAGTGGCGAAAAAAAAGGTAACAGCATGACTATTGTTGAAATCAGAATTGAGTCACAGATTCATACTGCTGTGGATTCTGGATACGATGTGACAACAGAGGAGGAATTGTTTTCTGTTTTGAGCGAAAAATCCCAAATTACTGCAACATCAGTTTTTATTATGTCTCTGAAACAATCAGCCAATTGCGAGGACAAACAAAATCAAAAATTTGAGAAAATAAGTAAACTTTTTCATTTCACATTTGACAAAAACCGAATAATTGGTAACGGATATCGGGGAATTGGTTCTGGTATTATTATGAACAAAAATGATGTTATTGTCATGAACCCAGTGTGGATCATAGAAAAAGAATCAGAAGACACATCTGAATATTGGTATATTCCAAAAATAAAAACAACTGAAATGCGCGAGAAGTGAGACTTATACTTTTTCCCGAAAAAATACTGTTATTCAGAAAACAACCCACTCCACAATCAGATGATTTGGATATTCAAGAACCCGAAGGAAATATTGAATTATTTGCATGCCCACAGTCAGGATGCATGAAAAAATACACCAGTTATCCACATCTCGAGAGGCATTTGATAGGAGGAAAACACAAATTTCACCCGGAACGAATATCTTTACTTGATCAAGCTTTGAATATGTACAAAGAAAACGTAAGTAGCTTTAGAATGGTTTGCAAACCTGTACTATTATATTGAAGGTTGAAAGTATCCAAACTCACGAAAATTTTGGAAATGTAGCTCTCGAGGAGCTAGAAAAAAATTCAGCAGATGATGATATTCTCCCAGTTGGTTGGGCTCTTAAAACGAGAAAAAAAAATGAACGGTTTGTTGATTCAAAAAAAAACTACCTTATATATACATTTTTAGATTTTCTCAAAGTGTGGTTCAAGAACTGCGTTTTTTGTTTGAAGAAGGAATCCGTAGAGGATACAAGTATTCCCCTCAAGAAGCTCAAAGGGTCATTCGAGAGAAACGCTCAAAAAACAATGAGTTAGTTTTCACTGAATCTGAATGGTTATCTACAAAGCAGATAGCATCGTTTTTTGCAAGATTAAGTAGTCAGAAACAAAAAGATTCAATGAAAAAATCACAAAAAAACAAATATAAACGACAATCTGATATGCTGGGACAATGCGAAGATACAGAAGATCTGAATGAATGGTTTGAGAGTGATTACGAACTGGACTACAAATATGAAACTTTGTATGAAGACTTTCTCGACAATGTTCGTAAACTTATCAGTCGCAATCATGGCGAATTATTCTTCATGGAAGACAAATTGATAGACTACTCCGAACTACCCACAAAACATAATTAGAAAGTTTTTATCCATTCATATGCAAACTCCATAAACTTTTTTCGAATTTACAGAGGTTTTTTAAATGTAAACAGCAAAGCAAAAAAAAACTTCAACGATAAACAGCAAAGCAAAAAAAAAAACTTCAACGATAAAAACCAAAAAAAAAAACTTTTTTCAATGTTCTCATTATTATTGACATCAGAGAAAAAGTATTCATTGAGTGATGAAAACTTCATTTTGTCGGATGGTTTCGAAAAACGAAATTATTTCAAAAAAGCCCTCACCAGGAACCGAACCTATGACCCTAGAATCAGATAAACCAAATGTTTCAAAGTTAAATCTTCACCCATCCCTTGCGCACACAAATGTGTTAGTGTGCGGTTTTCATCGACCTGGATGAGAATGATGGTCCTCCGGTTTTTTTTTCAAAAGTACGCGTCCGGGGGTAAAATTGCGCGAGAAGCTTTTGCGCGCAGTTAAAAAGTGCGCTTTTCACTCATTCGAGTTGAAAATGATGATTTTAACCGAAAATTCATCATTTTTTCATTTTTAAAAAACAAATTTCTTTCAAATTAAAGAATGAGTTACGGATTGTTTTACCACGGGAAAGATCGTAAAATTACGAGCAAAATGCTTTTTTGAACGTCAAAAAATATAAAGTTTGAGCCTATTTACGGGTCGTCCAATTTTTTTTCGAAAAAAAATCCCCCTGACCTCAAAAAATTTTTTTGCGCCATTTTACTTTTTTTTCCAACTCTATAGGCGTGGGGCATCATTTTACCAAAATTAGACCCAAATCGAAGACCATCACTTTTTTTTTGTGCTTCGCATTTCGAGAAATTACAAATAACGTCTCTTAATAATCCAGTTCCAATCCATTCCATTATTTTTCCATATTGCACTGGTTTTGTTATATTTTCAGTGCTTTCCATCAATGGTCGAACAACTTCATGTGTTAATAAAATTGCAACCGGAACAGGACCAACCCAGATCTATTCAAACAACAAATTTTTTATTGCCTACAGTACTCCTACAGTACTCATATGAATTTTTGAATTTTTCGCGCAAGAAACATCTAACAGTGTTTCCACGTAGGATTTTTCTTGGAAATATTTTTTCGAAATTATGCAACAAAAATGTTAACAGACGGAAAAGTTTCGAGTCAATTAAATTTCAAATTTTTTTTCTTACCGGAAATGCGCCACACGAATTATCACAAAGTCCATATTCTCTAGCCCATTCTTCAATTTGATATGTGAATTCACGATTATCCAATTTGAATTGATAAGCAGTTCCGATAAGTGGTAAAGATTTTGGGCCAGGCCATTTCTAGAAAAAAAAACATTCAGAATTTCCTCAACAACTCAAAACCTACAGCTAATTCTTTGGTGCATATTCGATTGATTCGAAACAATTCCCATAATTTAGACCAACTCGCAGCAATTGTCCAAATTATGAAAGTTAGAACGAATAATGCAATTATTCCCAACATCAGTTGTTATTCATCCGATTAAAATAGTGAAAAACATTTCATTTTTTTAATACTTTATACTTTTTTATAACGATGTTCTTTACTATCAATCACATGTTATTAGAGCAACAAAAAATAACAATTTGAACAGAATGATAACAGATAAAACTAGATAAATGAATGATCTGAAATTGTATTGAGACGTTTTGGAGCACGAGAAATTTCAGCGAAATCTTTCTCGCTGAACACAGATTTCGATTTTTCTTTCTTCTTCGATTTTGCTCCAGGAAATTGTCGTCGTGGCTCTTTTACCCCTAAAACAAATAAAATTATGATATTTGAAAAAAATACTAAATCGCATACTAATTTCCTAGACAGAGAGCAATTCTATAATTTCGCAATTCCCCGTAATTTCGTAGTTTGTTGTTTTTTCAAATTTGTAGTGGAGCGCATGTCTAATGATGATAACAACTCAAAAAACAAAACATGTTTTCCACGTTTTCACATTCTGACAATTTTTTGAATAGTCAGAACTGTTATCGTGTCACAAAAATTTAGACATTATGAGTATGAAAAATTGGAAACGAATATAAACAAAGAGTATACATTTTAATGTTAAAACTGAAAAAATGAATTTCGGTCTAGGTGAAACAGGAACATTTGATTTCTTGAAATAAATAATTCGCGTATAGAAAAATTAGAAATGAAAAATACGACCAAAATACAATAAAAAGACGTGAAACGTGAACTTTTTTTTTCACAAAAACAGTTTTCAATTTCATTTCGAACTTCCGTTTTTTAGGAAACCTTTAATGATTCAAATGACTATGAGCCACTAGAAAATTGTTTTTTTTTAATTTTTAAAATTGTACGAAACTCTTATAATCAAATAATGGAAATATGTACTTACCAATAAGCATCTTCTTCTGTTTTCTGATCGCCTTCAAATCATTTTTTGTTTTCAAATGCTCATTGACCAGTAATTTTCCTTTTTTTGAATCCAATTTCCGAGTTTCTTGATATTTCACATATCTGAAAAATAGAGAAATAGAAATCTTCAAAATTTTGTCTTCGGGATTAGCAATATTGGCAAAATTGTAGCGTTAAATAATATTAAATTCAACTCACTTCAAATTTCTTTTCTTTAAATCCTTTGGTTTGTACGATCTTGCTTGTTCGATCAAAGAAAATCCTTGAGAAGCGAGATGATCGTTTACATAATCTCCATGAGAAGTCGATGGTTTTTGAACGATATAACTTTCTTCGGCGGATAATTCTATGTGACCTTTGGAAGCAGCGTTGAGTATTTTCTTCACATTATTTCGAGCAACCGAGTTCTTATCTTTCTTGAAATTTTTTCGAGAAATACCATCTTCTTGTTCAACTGAGGATAAGAACTTTTGCAAAAGTTCTTCTGACATCTGATAAATTTTTAACTGAGAATTTTCTGGATAGAACTAGAGTTACTCGAGAGCGAAAATACGCATTTTACTGTTTGTTAGTAGAAAAACGTGTAAACAATAACAATTTATTCAGAGAATCCAAAAAACATCGCCGATATTTATTTAGGCGTTGGAGTTTGGTCCGCGTTTCTTTCCTGGTCCAGTAGAGACATTGATGAAGCGGCGAGTGTATTGAATACGACGGAATGCACGTCCTGGAATGTTTATCGATTATTGATTGGAAAAAAAACAAAAAGTTTGAGACGAGCCCTTTGTTTTATTTAAAAATGCATTTTTCAGAAGTATATACAACAATGTAACTAAAAAGCTCAGGTTTCAACAAAAATTGAACTAACAAATCTGCAATTCTATCAAAAAAAAAACTGAAGAATTTTTTCCAATTCTCAGAAAACGTCTCGTCAGCCATCCGCGAGGTTGCGAGCTGTCGAAAGCTAGCAGAGGCATTTCGACAGCTCGCCGCGAGGTTGCTAGCTGGCAGAACCTAGCAGACGCTGTCTGCGAGCTAGCAAACTGACAAATTAGTATCAGAATTCGACGGCCGTCTGCCGGCTCGCGGACGGTTGACGAGACGTTTTCTGAGTTGATTATGTTAAATAATCATAAAATGCTGACATATGGATAGTTAACAAGAAAATCTTTGGAATTGATAAATTTTATGAATGAAACTACTCACCGCGCTTCTTCTTCTTCTTGTCTTGCTTGTCAACCTTTGGTGTTTGAGCACGGACTTTACCGGCACGAGCGAGGGAACCGTGAACCTTACCTGAAAAAATTTATTTGTATTGTTAGAAATAATTATTCAACAAAATATGGAAAGTTAAACGAACCTCCGAGAAGTCTTCCGTTGATTGAAAGAGTTGAGAGGTTTTCGATTTGGTAATCTCCGAGAGTGCGTTCCTCATCGAGAATCTTGGATCCATGGGAGATGGCGAAATCTTGTCCGGCTCCAATCACGCCCTTCAAATATATAATTTAGAAGTGTTACCTAATATTAATAAAACGGACCTTGATGGCGCTGAGGGTGGTGGACGCATCAACGTCGAGGGTGTGTGTAGTGTTGTCGAGGCCAAGAAGGAAGATCTGCATCCTGAAATGAAGGAAATCGTAAATTTTAATTTTTTTCAAAAAAAATCCATAAAACTTTAAAAAACGAATATAACTTCACAAATTTCGTATCTAGAAACATTAAGAATTCACTAGAGAAGATTTAAAGGTGTAAAACTGTGTGAATTTCAATCTAGAATCAAAAATATCACGCAATTTTGGCGTAAAAAAAGGTTGAAAAGCCGCGAACACGACAGGAGAAGAAAACACATGTATTAAAGTTTAATACTCAGTCTACATACGCAGCCAAATAGTGGGTCTCATAGCGATGAGACATTTTTCTGTTTTTCTTCTCTCTCTTTCAACGTTTTAGTTCCTAAAATTTTTCTTTTCTTTTTGCAGCTAGAGTGATTTACCAAAACCTATGTTAAAGTTACCTTGTTACGTTAGAATTAAAAATTCACCCGTATTTCTTAGGTTAAAATGCATTCTATCATCGTCAACCGTTTTTTCTTACATGTTGTCCAATTTTTTGAGTTTTATTTTCATTCCATAATTTTTTCAGGTAATGGCTGCTTTGAAAAAAAGCTTCATCAAGCGCAAGCTTGCCAAGAAACAAAAGCAAAATCGTCCAATGCCACAATGGGTGCGCATGAAGACTGGAAATACCGTGAGTTATTTTTCTGGGATTTTATCGATTTTTTGTAAGAATTTTTCAAAATCCAGTTTACTTTGTCTTTATAAAAGTAATTTATATGTGCGATTGCTAAAAAGGTAACGCAACGTAGTATTCAAATATTTCATCCTGTTTCAAGATTCAATAATTTAAAGACAAACTTTTTATAAACCTGTTTTTCAGATGAAATACAATGCCAAGAGACGCCATTGGAGACGTACCAAGCTGAAGCTTTAAGTGATTCGCCTTCATTTCAATCGACGCGAACTATGCCTCTCAATGCTCTTCGTTTTGTTTGTTGTTTATTTCAATAATAAACTTGTTATTGAAATTACTTTATACAAATATTACATGCAACTTATTAAATCAAGAGAGTGTAATCAAATTCTGCGCAATAGCTTTTTCCGGTTATTATTACGATTGTCATTGTTATCCGATTGTCTGAATGCAATACAAGTGGTCAATCCTTTTGATGCTTCACAGAACAAATTAGATGTAAAGATGTAGGAGAAATGGCCTCTAGAACAAATAACATCCACATTTCCACCAAATTTCGCTTCAGCGGCTAAGTTTATATTCTTTTTTGACTCAGCTGAGCTATCACTCATATTCTGAAAATGTTTTTTGCAATTAGTTCTGAAGAAATGTTAAACCTCAATCATCAAATTCCGCAAAACACTGCTACTACATTTCTCATCATCAAAGGTTCCATCCGAACCAATAGTTGTTGTTTCAATATCCCCATGAACATGCACAGTTGGACTTCTTCTGATATCTCTTCCTTGGTTCAATCCTTTCATATCAGTCAAATCCCCATCATTTTCTTCGGGGAAATAATTAGAATTCGTACTTGAATCGGTTATCAATAAAGGTTGATCATTATTCGAATCATATTTATCACCCAAATTATGAAGAATATCGAATAATGTATCACGTTGTGGTTGAGGATCAATAGGGACACCAAAAGCAGCAGCTCTCTAAAATAAAACTTGATTTTATTCGAGACAAAGATGTGACATAAGATGATTTGATTTGATAATCTCATGATTATGACACAAAATCCTGTTTTTATCGATACTTACCCAATCTAATTCATCGGGAACATTATAAACTTTTGGAATACGAGATTGATGATCAGAAAAACGCTGAAATTTATTATTTTTTTTTTGAAAAAAAAAGCCTCGAAAAATAAAATCAACTCACAATAGTTTTCGCAGAATATGCCACAGTTTTACACGGTGGATTTGGTGGACATTGTGGTGTTGGCTGACATCCACAATTATTTCCTCCAAAAAAGAAACCAAAAGATGAATGGAACAGGAAAACCAAAATTATAAACGTTTTCATGTTTTGAAACACTTGACAAGATAATAATAAATTAGCGATGAAAAAAAACTGAAAAGAAATATTCGGGATATGAAAAGGGCGGGATAAATTAGAAAAAAAGAAGGAGAAGAAAAAAGATGGACAAGAAAGAGAAATCTTGTTTTTCTTCCGATTAATTGAAACGAAAAATATGATTTTGAACTTTACGAAAAAAAAGTCCAGTTTTGTCATTTTTACAGTTCTCGACATCATTTGAAAATTTGATCTTCAATATTGAAGCTCAGATTTTGAGATTCGAGAATCTGGGAAATATTTGAGTCGGGTAAGGCCTAAGTCGGAATTCTTGAAGAAATACCTGGAAGTCATCATACGGTAGCCGTTTTTTTTCAATAAATGAACAAATTATTCCGAAGAAAAAAAATTTATTGACCAAGTATTTAATAGATGAAGAATTCTCCCGATGCTTGTGGCTCGAAATAAGCTTTTTGGAAATTCATACCGCCGTTCTTTTGTGTAATAACATACAATCCATGTTCAGAAATTCCTAATGCCTTGCGATGTTCGTCGCACATATTAACATAATTTCCTCCGATATGGACCCCTTGAATATTCAAAAGTCCGTTATCGTTGAAACGCTGATTATCCCCGTACATTTCTCTTGGATTACGAACTTTTTCCATTTTCATAACTTTTGGAATATAACGGTATTCAACATCATTCACAAGTCTGTCTTGTTTTTGTTTTACAGAAATCAAAAGAGTCAAATGATGACCGTCTGGCACTTTGGGTCCATCTGTATTTGGTGCACCTGGTATTTCTTTGAATTTTCTGCAAACTTTGAATGGATCTGCACCTCCATTATTTTGACATCTGGTAAATGAAATAACTTTTCCATCGCGATCTCTAACGAAGAACCAAGTGATATGAGTGATTTCAGTATCAGGGTTTCCTGCATACGCACAATTTCCAAGCACTATCTTCTGTAATTATTATAACATTGTCATCAATTGAAAATAGCAAGACGATTATTTCAACTTACGTTTCCTTCATCACAATTTACAACAGAATAACTGAGAAGAATGAGAAGTGGGAGAAAAACGATTGGAATCTTCATCGTTGTTTTATCCAGCCACCAAATATTTCAGTATTTCTTCTGCGTATTTTAATATGATTTTCTTTCATTTTTCATCCTCTTTTATACCATTCATTTCCACGTTTCATGCGTTGGCAACACGTTTAATGATGACGTCATTCTTTGAAATATCGGTCACGTTTATGTTTGAAATTTTCATTTTCAAAATTTCTAGATTTTTTGGCAAAATATACGTGAGTCTTTATTTTTCCGATTTTGTCTCGATTACTGTAATTTTAAATAGTCAATTGGGATTAGAAATTCTCTTGATTCGAGAAATTTTTTTTTGACAAGATGAACATCAGACAACGTTCCGAAGTTTTAAAAACTTACAATTTTTGTATGTTTTTTTTCAGAGTTTTCGCCGAAATTTATGGATTTTTCAAATTTTTTTTCTCACGTGCTTTCATATTTTTTCATGCTTTGTACTCATGAATGTGGCTTAGATTACTGTAGCCTCGAAAATTTTGTCTGGGATATTATTAGCATCTAAAGAAAAACCAGAGTAAAATTTTTTCAAAAAACAAAGAAGCAGTTTTACAAAATGAAAGTTTAAGAGAGTGAAAAAAACTCGTAACACAGCTGAAACAGTGCTACAGTAATACTTGGAAGATATCCAAATTTGGTATTTTAATTTTCGAAAATAATTACAGTGCATGAACGTCATAACTATATTTTGGGTGAGTTTTGCATCCTGGGATAATTAGAATTACCATCTATCGGGGCTCTTTTTTCTTGCTCAAAATTATATTCTGTCAGAAAAATTTTCGGGTAAATCCCAATATAAAATGCCGTGATTCTCCCCAAAAAACCAGAATTCTTCCTTTGTCTTCCAATCTTAAAAATACATCTCGGATTCGAAAGTTTGAAACAAAAAAGCTAAAAAAGATAAAATCTTTCGAGTTTCTTCTTTTTATTCTTCGTTTTTCATTTTCATCACTAAAAATGCGCAAAATATATTCGGATTTATTACTATTTTTTACAATTTCTTTTTTTATTATTTTTGTTAATTTTCAAGTTTTTCACAGTGAAAATAATTTTCCTGAATTATCAAATGAAAATACTGAAAATCGAGTTGAAATTATTGATGATCAACATTATATGAAAAATGATGAAAATTTATCAGAAGAAAAAATAAAATATTATGGACATGATACGTATTTAATTAGTGATACGGTAATTATATTAACTTCAGATTTCAAAAAAAAATCACTTTGTTGCAGCCAGTTCCACGTGGATATAATTATCATTATTTGCCAGAATGTAATTTATCTCAAAATAAACCAAATCCAAAAATTGATTTGGAAACAGTTATACATGAATGGAAAGAATGTTCGATTATTCTTTGGCAAAGATTATGGAATAATCCCAGTGCTATTTTACACAATTATCCTTATTCATTTTATGTTTGTGATTTGGGTCCACAAGTTTCCAAAAATATTCCGCTTGTATCTTTTCGTAGCAATCAAAATGATGTTTATTGGGCTATTTTGCCAACTTGTGTTAGTTTTTTCAAAATACTGTAGCTATTTCAAGTAAATAAAAGTGTACTGTAGTTACAGTAACCCGGTATAGAAATGAATAATCCCTTCAGCAACTTGTATGAGTTTTTTGTTTTCAAACTTCAAAAAAATCCTATTGCGTTTTCGAAAGATCTGATCTTCGGAAAAAAATCGAAATTGATACCGATATTTTTTCGCAGATACTTCCTTGAAAATCAGAATTTCGGAATTTCGATTCTGACCGAAACAGAAATGTTTTTTCAAAGCAAAGATAACGCTTTTGAAAGTAGTACTATAAAAATTGGTTAAACCAAAAATTATAGTCCAGAAAACTAATTTTGAAAAAATTTGGAAAACTTGAAATTGACATTTTCACGCCCTACTGTAGAAAAAGTTTAATAAACTTCAAAATTAATGTTTTTTGGGAATTAGAAAGTTCTAAAATATATCCATTTTTTTTTCAGCGAGAAGAAAATATATTAGTAACATTGGGTGTGAAACCAGAAACAAAAGCTGAAGAAGAATTATTAGATACTTTAGATAATATGACAACATTTGGAACAAGTCCATTTTCAGACAAAAGTGATATTTACAAACATTTCAAAAAAACCGCATTTGGTTCAAATCCTTCACAAAAAACAACACAAATCAGACATGTCACACCAAATGGTAATTTGATAACTGAAACTGTTTATGTTGAAAATTTCAAAAATTATTTGGACAAAACAATTCAAAAAGGCAAGAAAATCGATATGTTATGGATAAATATTGAATCGGGTGATTTGGATTATTGGAAATATCTTGGAACAGATCAAAAATTCGATCAATGGGAAATTGTTGTTTGTCAAATTAATATTGAAGTTAAAATTGAGGATGGTGAACAATTTGAGCAATTTATGAAACCGATATTTTCATCGTTGAAATGGATGTATTTTCGACCGAGTTTTTCACACGATCATCAATTTGTTCGATCATTTTTGTTAAATGTTCACGATGAAGCTTGTATTAGAAAATATTTACAGTAAATATTTGAGAAAATAAATTAGTTCAAATTTGTATCTACAGTAATTTTGAGCTATTTTGTTTGAAAAATTTGACCAAAATCTAAAAAAAAATCTAGTAAATTTATTCTTGAAACCCGAAAATGAATTAATTATCAAAAATGCAAACAAAAAACACGTATTCCACCTTCAAATCACAATAATCCAGCAATCGAGTCCGATTTTCTCAAAACACAATGACAAACCTTTTTCAAAACAGCATCATTGACACAAAATGACGTGTTACCATATCTGAAAATGTAAACTTATATTTTCAACAAAAAACCAGGGACATACTTATTATTCCTTTCAATTTCAGCAATTGTTGACCATTTATTTGTTGTCAAATCGAATTCGATTGTTGTTTCAAGTAATGCGCGACTTGGTGGTTTAGCTTTTATAACCATGTGATATCTGAAATATTTTCGGATTTTTTCAGAGAATTTCATTGGGAAGTCTTACTGAATTGATACAGCTTTGAGATTAAAACCATCAGTTTCAGCTTTATTTACAACTGGAAGACGAACTGCTGCATATTGGATTGAATCCATTTCAATTGGAGAACACATGTAGTCTGACTGAAAATAAAATTTGAAATCTGAAGTTTTACAGACCTGGATTCCAAAATAAAAAAAACATACCAGTTTTTCGGAATCTCTTTCATATTCCTCAGTTTGTTCAGTTTTCTCCTCCAATAAAACATTCAACTGTTTCAAAAATTCGTTTGAAGCTTCAATCATTTCACTCTTCGGGACTTCAATTTCAGACAAACACGGGCAATAATCCGAAGGTATCTATAAAAATTTGGTTTCATTATTTTCGATTTTTTTCAAAATCTCTTACGCCAGCTGCATAACAAGTTTGTCTTTTGGGGAATTTGTCAAAATATGAATATCCTCTTTGCAATGTTTTTTGTTCCAATTCTTTCAAAAAATTGCCATTTGCTATTTTTTTGAGGCCTTCGAATACATCAAATTGTGTGGTGATTCCATTCGAATTATGTTTTAGGTTTTCGACAATCTGCAAAACTTTGGATAAGTTTCTTGAAGAAAGCTTGAAATAAAATAACCAAAAAAATGCGGATTTTAAATTTTCCCAAAATCTAGCGTTCCCGAAAAGTACTGTAGTGCATACAAATTAATTAATTAAAAGATACCTTTGGATATTTTTTGCGAATATCTTCAGGTATTCGAATTGCATGAAATGGCATTCTTGATTCAATTCTTCCAATAATAGTTTCCCTAATTTTATCACTTCGATGTCCATGATCCGAAAATAAATAAACTATCGAATTCCTCAAATATTTCTCATTTCTCTCCAGAAAATCTCGATAATCTTGATCAGTTCTTCCAATTAGATTTATAAATCCATGTGACATATCTTGTGTCCAAAAATAGCCAAATTTCCGTTTTCCTTCGTATTTTCTAATGAAATCTTCTGAAAATCCAAGGTTTATATATATTTTTCTGAGTATGAAATACATATGTTTACCTAAATAATTTAATTGTATCATATGTTGTTTTTGATTATCATAACAAGATGGAGAAGATCTTCGAGAAATAAGAGACCAAAAACAAGTTTGCCAAAATGGTCTCAAATAATGATCAGTTGGTTGGTTTAGAAATCCATTTAATTTGCTTTTATAATTGAATGTTGCAATATCAGGGCGATCTTCAGCAAAAAGTGTGACATATCCTGAAATTTTGGAATAAATTGGGGAGGTAGCAAAACCGGAAATGTTTTCTTTAAATTCTAAAATATAAACTTGGATAAATTTCAAATTCCCAAAAAAAATCAATGAAATTTGGAATAATTCTTACGTAAAGCGATGCCAAAAGTTGTAATCTTTTTAATAAAAAAAATTTAAATTTCTAATTTTTCTTTTTCTTAACCGCCCCCGTTATTCTTACCATTTTCACTGAAATTATTCCAAATAAATGGGAAATCATCAAATGCAATATTCCAATCCTCATTCAATTCAGCTTTGAACTCCTATTTTTCAAAAAAATACTATTTTTTTCTCTAAATCTATTCATCCTTACAAAACCCTTACTTTCACACTTGTTCCTCGTTTTCCAGTTAAAATAGCAATTGTATTTCCATAAGTATTATCGTGTATTTTCATATGTCCTTTCAAATCAACAAAATTCCATTTTTCCAATAATTTCATAGTTAAAGGCATTTGTCGAATAAAATTTGAATGCGACATTGAATCCATTCCAATCATTATAACTGATGGATATTGCTCAGATTCCAATTCAATTTTTCTTGAAGAAATAAAAATAATTTTTTTCAAGAAAAATTGAAATTGCAACAAAAAAAACTAACTTCATTTTCAGATTTTCCTCAATTTTTGGGACGATTTGAGCAAAATGTTTTTTATAAGAATTCTTCCCGAAAAATCGTGTTGACTCGCAATTTATCTCGAAAAACTCGTCTTTGATTGGAAATGATAAACCAGATGAAAAATCGAGTTCGACTAATTTTCCAAATAAAACATCATTGTCAGAAACTCCTTCATTGTGTTGAATTTGGGTTTTTGAACATTTCATATTTGAGATGAGTGAGGAATTGAACTGTAACAAAATATACAGGGATTTTTGAGTTTTTGTACCAGGGTTTCATAAGAATTCTGAATTTTTCACGAAAGTTGTGAGCATGAAATTTCGAAAAAAATTTCAAAAACCGAAATTTTTTTGGGAAATCTGAATTTGGTTATTTTTTTACCCCAACCCCAGTTTTTCTAACATTTTTCAAAGTTTGAAAAAAATTTCTTCAAATATTTTCTCATAACTCAAACTTACTGTAATGATTCCATTTTTAAAAGATTCCACAAGTTGAATTTGTTTCGCATCACAAATCAATGGAGGCGATTTATCATAATATTTGAGAATTGATTTATCCCAAGGATCAAGTTTTGGAATCAAACATTCTGATGGTTTTGTGTTTTCTTGAAGTTTCTGAAATTCAATTACCAAAAAATGAAAAAAAAAAGTTTTTACTCAAAAAAACTTACTTTCAGGTATTTATAATGAGGATTTTCAATAAAAATATTTTTCTGATCTCCAAAAAATATTAGATATACTAAACTGCCAATAAAAACCAGAATAATCAAAACTTTCAAGAAAAATCCAAAATAATGAGAATTCGAGAATATTTTGAATTTGACACGTTGGTTGAAATTCATGATTTTGTTCAGAAATGAAAAAAAAAACGAGAAATCAGAAAAATCCACGTTTTACGTGGAGGTCACGGGAAAATTGTTTTTTTTTATTTTTCATATAAAAATTTTTGTGACAAACCTTGAGATAAACCAAATGTGGATGTTGTAAAACATCATAATTAATTGGATAGATTTTCCAAATAAAACACACAAAAATCAGTAGAAATATAAGAAAGAATTTGATAAAAAATGCAAAATAATGAGAATTGGTATAATATTTGAATCGTATCATTCGAATCATAATAAATAGTTAGAATAAATAATACTATTGATTTCTTCGAGTTCTTTTTTCTTTCTTTTTTTTGAATGGTCTCCAAGGACCAAACAGATGTAGTGAGGAAAAAAGAAAAGAATAGCTAAAAAAGCTCTTTCGGTTTGCACATTTATTGCAACATAAAAAACAACACAATTCAAAATAAATGTAAATTGGAGAAAAAATTCAACAGGAATGTACTCAAATTAAAAATTAGAAAATATATCAATTCGTATTATTCTCTTTGTCGGATGCCCTGAAAAAATGAAATAAATGGAATCGTATATTTTTCGTGAAAAAACTGATTGTAAAAAATGGAAAAAAACACTTTTAGAGAGAAAAAAAGGGGGAAAATTCAATTTATTTCCAGACAAAAGAGGAAACAAATGCGACAAAAGTACTATTTTTCTCGATTTTTTGAAAAGAAAATATTCGTAACAACTAAAAGAAATGAAAAATCCAGATTTTAAACTTTTGCGCGCGAAAAAGAAAGAACAAAGACAATTTATCATTTTCTATTTTAAATTTTTTTTAATACAAATGATTTTTGACGCGCATTTTGAAAAATGTTACGAGGAACTTTTTGGAGAGAGGGTCGCGAACTTAAAAAATCACTAACTGCTAAAGCTATGACGTGTAAAAACCTATAAAGAATAAAAACTCTTGAAAATCCTAAAATTTTGAAAAATTCTCATTTTTTCTCTAACAAGGAAAGGTTTTCAATGTTCCCCCAAGGAAAAAATCGAGAGTATATGGAATGTTGAGGGTTCCCATGGGTAAGAAAAACCCTAACGGGAATAAGGAGAAAAATGCCTTGTTTAAGAAAATTTTGGTGTTATTGATTTTTGCGATGAAATTTTTAAAAAAAATCGAAACTTTTTTCAAAATTAATGAAAAATGTCAGTCTAAAAATCCATTTGTAGCGCAAACGGCGTACTTTAGTATTACTCCGACTAAAATTAGGAATAAAATAATTTTGGTCCCAAAAGTCCACTAAATCAAAAATCCAGTTTGAAAAATTCATAGAAAATCAACGTTTTCGTTGTGAAGGAGAAGTTTGTGTGAATCGAGACTATGATTTTTGGATTCTACGGACCAAATTACGTCTGTTGACCGTCCTAAATTTTTCAAGTTCCGTTCATTTGAAAATGGAAAAAATTATTTTTTGTGTTTTTTGGTGACCATTTGATCAGAAAAACCCCGACTAAAAAAACCAAATTTCAAAAAATGTCTAATTTTTTGATAAAAAGTTTCACAAACACGTAATCGACCATTCTGAACAACTTCCACGACTCAAAAGTTCATGAAATAGATTCAAAATCGAGTTACAGATGCTCTAAAAATCAAAAAATGGTGTAAAAATCGACCTAAAATACATTTTTTCTCGAGAATAAGGCATTTTTCTCCTTATTCCCGTTAGGGTTTTTCTTACCCACGGGAACCCTCAACATTCCACATACTCTCGATTTTTTCCTTGGGGGAACATTGAAAACCATTCCTTGTAAGCCTACCCTTGCCACAGGCAAAAAAAACTTTTTATTTTAATTAGAATATAAATTAAAATCTAGCTATTTGCGAAAAGAGCATATTTTGCCATCAATAATTAAGTTTCAGAGTCTCAAATTTCAAAAACATAGAGATCCGCAATCCCCTCATAATTTTCTTTATAGTTATTCTAACTTGAAACCTACATTTTTTGTGCCAATTCAACTTCTTTCTTCTTAATAAGTTGTCCTCTTCTAACTTCATAATATTCAGCGCAACTCTTTGTTCGAAGTCTTGCAGTTGGTCGAATCGCCGGCAATTTACTCGCATATTTTTCCCCTTCAACAGTTATTTTCTTTGTATATTCACCGGCTTCCAAATACCATGGCTTCAGAATTTCTTGCATATTTTGTGGGATTTTTGTAAAATCTGGATATTTCTTTGCGTTCATCATAATTTCATGGAACAATTCTTCATTTTCCTCCTCATTTTTTCTCATTTTCTTTTCCATCGAACCTTCTCTTTCAATATTTTCAAATAATTCTTCATATAATCTTTGATCTAAATCATCATATCCTAAATCTTCCATAACTGCTGAATACAAACTCCAAGTTGAAATTCGAGGAAAAACTCGAATAAAATCTCCTTTTCTTTCATTTTCAACATTAACTCTTCTAATAATTTGATCCATTTTTTGTTCATTTGGAGTAATTAGAGATGTTTGACCACTAGCGATTTTTCGATTCAAAACACTTCGCTGAAAAAAACGAGGGTTAGAGAAAAAATAATTTTGAACTTGAACTAACTCTAATTCCAACAGGTCTTCTTTTCAATGTTTTCACACATTTTGGATCCATTTCCAATTTATATTCAATATCTTCTGGTTCTTCTCCCGAATTCGAAATCGCATTTTTTATTGTTGCACTCACACTATCAATTATTTTCTTTTCAATCAAAGGAATACATGCCAAATTCATCAAATCGGCAATTAATCGAGTTTTGATCAATGAATCCAAAGGAGCATCACTGGAAAAGAACATAGTTTTGGTGAAATTTTTGAAAAACTAACCAGGCTAAACTTGGGGACAAATTAACTTCTAATAACCATGGTTTCAATTCGTTGTCAACAAGAACATCAAATCCAAACAATTCGAAATTTGTTCCATGGAATTTCAACAAAGTTTTGCTGGCGGTGGCAACCGAATTTTGAATTGATAATAAACTTTTAACAATCAAATCTTCGATTCGAATCATCATTACTGTAAAAAACACACAATTATTACAATAATTCTATCATTTTTTGAAAAACTTACATTTCGAATCAATTCCTTCGTTGTCCAAATGTCTCAAAAGTGCTCCAAGCGTCCATTTGTGTCCCAAATCTTCTGATGTCATACTTTCATTTCTAACAAATGAATCGGAATTTTTGTTAATACTGTAATTTGTGAGATGAACGAATTCGTTGCTATCCGAAGATGAGGAACTATCATATGGCATTGATGCTAATCTAAAATGAATGGGATTAAAAAATGGATTAAAAATGGAATAAATTACCTTGCCAAACCTTCTGAATAAATATAACAAACCAATGGATAAAATGATGTGACAGCAACATAAATTCTCAAATCAAATTTATGTTTGTTTACCAAAAGAGGATCTGACAAATATCTCGAAACCAAAAGTGGTCCATCTGTTGGAATATCTTCCATTTTATTGGCGAAAAAGATGCCTTTTCCTTGTCTTGAATTTGTTGGTTTTACAATAAATTCTCCTGGAAAACAGAATTCTCCACCATTTTCTATAATTTCCTGATTGAGCCGATCAAATGCTTCTGTCATTTTCTTGTTTTCTCTTGGTGTTACATAAAATTCAGGAATCTAGAAATAAAATAATTAATGAACTCGATAAAAGCTCAAATAAAAACTTACAAAATCAAAAGGTGTTCCAAAAATACTTTTCGATCTTTCAATATTTTCATACAATCTGTCTTTTTTTGTTAGTTCAGTTGATCTTGGAAATTGATTCAATCTTTGCCATGGCATCAAATCTCTCATTCGAATATTTTTCATTGGTGCTCCAGACCAAATCACATTCACATTCGGATTTTTGCTCGAACATTGCATAAATCCGTGTCCGTGTAACATTGTTCGAATCAATTTTGAATCACTTCTCATCATTTTGAATGTCAGGCGAAGGCGTTCTCCCAACCACGTATATCTGAAACAAATTTTGATCTGAAATTAATGGAAATCGATAATTTCGAATTTTTCATGAATTTTTGACCTCGGAAACTTCTAAAAATAAAAATTTTTCCTCTCTAAAATTCACTGTTTCAAAAATTTATTTTGAAAATTTTTTGAATGACAAAAATTAATTAACTTGTTTTGGATATGTATTCATGATTTTTTGACCAAAAAGCATGGACAAATTTGGATTTTTGAAATCACCGAAAGGAAAAAACCCAGATTTAACCAAAATCGTTCAAAAAACGTAGGGAAATGAGGCTCACTTTGACAATTTTTGAAAGGGGACCTTAACTGAAAAATTTTGCTCGCGGGGCCAATTTCATGAATGATTGAAATTAAACTCACTTTTCCATACACTTTGAATCAACTGAGATGAATTTGAGAGCATCGGTGTTGAAAAGAAGATACTGTAAAAGTTTCAATTTTCAAAATTTCAAATTGAAAAACCAACATCATTAGACTTATGCTTCTTTCTTCTCGATGAAATAATCAAATCCTCATTCTCCGTATTTTCTTCTGTGCTAATTGGTGGTGCCATTTTCAAATCAATTACTTCTAAATCGTTAAAATATTCTTCCAAATGATCGTCGGAATGCAATTTGAAACGAGGACAATAATATTGAAACTGGCTTTTCCCCTGATTCAAAAAACTGCAAAAAATACAAGTTTCAAAACGAAATTAGATGAAGCTCACCGTTTAGGTTTCATATTTTAGGACAAAAAAAAATAATAAATTTTGTACGACAAAAGTGGGATAAATGATAAGATGTTCAAGGTCATTAAAATATATCAACATGGTTAAAAAGAAACCAATGAAAAAGTGCAGAAAAATAAATAATTATGTCGAAAAAAAAATTTATATTAAAAAAAGGAAGAAAAAATAGAAGTACGACAAAACAAATATTTGAAAATTGGAAGATGGCAAATATTAGCCTACTGTTTCAAGACTTCTTCGATTATCACACATGTTTTTGGACAAATATCACCTTTTGTACCCGAACTGAAATTAAACTTTTTTGAGAAAAAAAGAAAAATATAGACTAACCTTCAATAAATATCATGCATTATAAATTAATTATATATGTACAAACTATTCACAAAGTGATTGAAACACTTGGAACCAAATGAAAAATCGATGGAAACATATTGGCAATTGTTGTATAAATAGAAGGAGTTAAACCAGATGGTAGAACAAAATGAACATTATAATGTGGTAATGATTCGAGATTTGCTGCTCCACCACAAACTTCCATTAAATATCCTTTCACACATTTATAAACCATTTCTGCTCGTTTTACACACCATTGAATTGTTGTACTCTAAAAATAGAATAAAATTTTGTTTTGGGTTTTTTTTTTTGAAAATGTGTTACCTCATCTGGTCTATCAATTAATAAAAGTGGCAAATGAATTGAGGTAATTCCAAAATGTGCGGTCATTTTGATAATATTTCGAATTCCATTCAAACAAGCATGTCGAGATGATATTTCAACAGATTGTAATACATCATCAGCCACCAAATGAAAAACAATTTGAATTTTATGAAGATTTGAATGTTTTGTACAATAAACATCGCCAATCGATAATACCGAATCGTGTAATTGTGGTTTGATTTGTTTTTCACCGCAATCATCTTTTTCAACACATTCTGCTCGCCAAATATTTCCTTGACGAGTTGAAGTTTTGACATGATTTAATTGTTCAGCAAGAGGTTCGAAATGTAATTCAGTTGATTGTTCGCATAATTTTTGAAATTCTAAAAACTCTTTTCAAGTACAAAAATGTATATTAATCTTACTTGTTGATGACGTAACATGATGCATTGGATCTCTTGGAACTAATAATGTTACAGCAGCAAGATTCCGACCGTATAATTTTGTTGCCATTTCTAATCGAGAAGAAGTTGTCCAATCTCCCTGAAAAACAATTTTTCTTATTTACAAAATTAAATTTTTTTTTAAATTGAAAATTACCTCAAATGTTTGACAAATATCAGTCATCGTATCAACTGTTACTAAACAAGCATTGTGCATTGATTTGAGTTGAGCTCCTATAAATTAATTAAAAATATATATGTTTGTATAGTAGATTGATGTAAAACTATGAGAAATGATGGATGAAAGAAGTAGAAAAGAAACCAATAAAAAAACTAAATCATGGAAACGTAAAAGAAAAGAAACAACAGCTGTGGATGCAAAAAAAATGAGAAGAGGAAAAAGAAAAGCGAGAAAGAGATTAGGTGTATTGCTCTGAGGGGGTGTTTGAAAGTTTATGATTTGACAAACAACTAACCAATATATATTGTAAAACTTTCGTTGACTCCTTCCGCATTGGTAGAATTTGTTGCTGGTCCCATGAAACTGTAAAAAAACATTTGATTTCATATTAAACTTCAAAAAAACAGTCTTACTGGCTTTCATCTAAATCAATTTCTTCTATAAAATCGGCTGGTAAACTTCCGTGCGAAAAAAGAGAATCAACGGATTTTCGATATTTTTGTCGTTGATTTTCAGACAATTGAGCGACTTGATGAGAATATGTCACATAGACTTGCTGAAAAATAAAACAATTAGATTAATCCGTGTTTTATATTGATTCTCTCACTCTTAGTTTTTCATTCAACATACTAATTTGATGTGGATGCATGTCATCATTATGTTCATCTAATACTTTTTCACATTTTCGTGTCAATTCTTCGACTTCCCAATTTCTTGCTCGGATCATTTCAGTCATTTCTTTTTTCATAAATACTTCCATTTGCATCAATGTTATAAGATTTTGACTTGAGCATTTTGAAACAACAAATTGGAATTTCTCAGCAAAACTTGGTTGTCTTTGATGATCTTTTGGGATTTGAGGAAATGCAAAGTTTTTGGACATCGAACTCAAAATCAATACATCGTTTTTGGAATCTTCATATTTTCTGGTTTCTGATCGAATGAAATCACGGAGTTTTCGATAGACATCTAAAAACAAAAAACTTGAAATAAAAACAACAAGAAGAACAATACCTTCATAATCTAAACTTGTTTCCGAAGCACATACTTTTCTCACCCAATCTTCGATATTTGTATATTTTGGAAGAGGAATAGGGATTGAAATCTATAAAAATTTGATCAATTTCTCAGAAATAATTTTAAAAAGTACCTTTTTCGTAGAATCTCCATCTGAATCAATTGGGAACTCAACTTCCATCCTAATAAATCACTTTTTGAGTCGTACAATGGCAACGAGTGGAAATATTCGATTTTATTAGAGGTTCACGTACCCGCTGAAAACGAAAAAACAGTCAAAAATACGATATTACAATCAGAAACATCGAAAAACGTGATTCGCGCCGCGTCGCACAAAAAATTAAAACGGTAATTGTGCATTTTTGCGTCACAGTGTCGAGCAAACACGAACACGACAAAATGCAGATTTATTTTTTTTCTCGCGCGTGAAATTTTTTTTCTCGTTTTTTTTGAGTTTCGACTGAAAAACTGAAATTTTAGAGTTTGGCTCTCGTTAGGAATGTTTAAGGAGGGAATGAATTTCCATAAGAAGTAAATTTGTAGGTCATGTTTTTGGAGCTCGATTCAATTCATAGAGATTTCAAATATGGAAGTAATCAAATACAACCTATGAATATCGATTTCTTTGAACGAATTTTAATCCAATTAATACTGAAATATAATTTTAAATACTGATTTGAAATTTAAATGAAACGCTCACTTCTGATTGTTTATATTAATTAGTGAAATATGATACAATTTCTCTTTTTGTTTTTCAGAAATAATCAATGCTGAGTCCTGCAATTCCTGGTGAATCAACAGTTCAATTACCTGCAATTTCATTATCTGGAAACAATGCAAATAGAACACTTTGGGTTGGAGATGTTCCACATGATTGGTCTGAAGAGGATCTATCAAAAGTGTTCGCTGAATGCTCGCATCCAACATATAAAACAAAACGTGTTTTTATAAAAGGAGAATTACAAGGATATTGTTTTGTCGAATTCAGAAATACAGATGAAGCTAGAAATACAATGTATGATTTGAATGGAAATCGAGTTCCAGGTACAAAAGGAAAAGTTCGATTCAATTTGTGTTTTGCAAATGATACTTATAATCCGTGAGTTTACATATATTTAAAATTAATCCTTTTGCAAACAAATATTTTTTTACAGTAATTCTGAATTCAATATTCATGTTGCTGGAATTCCAGTCGATTATTCAGATGCTGAATTTTATCGAATTTTTGATAAATATTATTCATGTCGCGGTGCAAAAATGTTCAGATTCGCTGACGGAAAATCGAAAGGAAGTGGCTATGTTCGTTTCGGTGATCAAACAGATCAACAAATGGCATTAGTTGAAATGGACCGGAAAAAAGTTGATCATCAACGAATTTCAATAAAACTCGCCGGACCTCGTGGTGAGAAAATCGATCGTTTTGAAAAACGCGATTCGTATAGAAACGGTGGAAGAGATAATGGAAATGGTCAAAGGAAAAGTGCACCGTATAGCAGAGGATCTTATAATAATCAACAGGTTTTTGACGCTTTTGGAATGCCAATTGTGAGTTTTTTATTGTTTGAAATCGGGGGTGAAAAACATTGTTTTTTGCAGCAACAAAAAGAGCAAGTGCAAGATTTATACAACACTGATTATCCATGGAAAATTCTACCAGATGAAAATGATTTGGATCCAATTATTGGATTAGATCTTTTACGTATGTTTTGATAATTCTAGAAGGGTACCCTGGGATCGAAAATTCAACTCACTTTCATTTTTTTTTGGTTCGGACGGATGTAGAATCGCAAAATGATCAAAATATTAATTTTGAATGAAAAATTGAAAAGATCAGACGTGACCCTGGTTTTTAAAAAAATTTTCTATTTCTGAAACAGGCGGCATTATTTGTAGAATACTTATAAACCAAAAATATTTTTCCTCTTGCTCCGAAAAATTGGCATTTTTCAGCTGCAAAATATCGTCCCCAAGTCACAAATAAACGATATATGGTAGATCCAGAACAATTCATGTTCGATATGGAATCGAGTCGATGGAGTACTGTATGCTTCAATATAAATATCAAACAAGAAGAACTCGAAAAACAATTATCTGCCAATCAATGGACACTTCCTGCTTGAAAACATATATTGTAATTGATTGTAAATTTGAAATCAACTTTGTTAATTAATGAATTCTTCTTTCTTGAAAAAAGATCTGAAACCAACAAACAAAAATAATTTGTTTGTCATCCTTCAATTATTCTTCGTACAAAATAGTTTTGGTATTGAATATTTGTTAATTCTGTACTTGAATGAATCATCCAAACAAATAAGGAAGGAAATTGGTCATTCCATTTATTTATACAATTTTCATGTTTTTTTTTTCCAGAAGTACTCTTGATTTTTGTTTGGTTTTTTTTCCTTTTTGAATTTGCGAAATTCGAATCATGATTCATTTCATTTTTTACCTATAAAACCAGTAATCCTTTTCATTTTTGTTATTTAGTCATGATTTTCTATTTTTTGCTACTTTTGCCAATTGGATTCATTGAAACACAAAGTTTATGTAAAACACCAAATGTGAGTTATTGAAACTTTTGAAAAAAAATTGAAAAACCATCGAAAGTTTAGACTGTTTATACATGTTATGTATCTTATTTGGAAAGATATGGATATCATGGAGATGGAAGTGGATATTTGCCAGCATTTCAGAGTTTAGATTATCAAATGAGAACACATTCTTTGCCAGTTATTTGCAGGTTTGAGTTTTTTTCGATTTTGAAAAATTCCTCATGACATTTTACATTTTTGACATCCATAGTGATAAGGTTACTGTGGATTTTGATTTTTAGAATTTAGATCTATGGCACGTGGCATTAGGTCACATTTCCTCCAAAATTACAGTAGTCTAGGCTCATTTGGTATCAAAATGTTTTAATTTCCAATGTAAATTCAAAAAACCACGTGGCATCTTTTGAAAATCGAAATTTGAAAAAATGGTCGATAAAAAAGTTGTTCGGAGACAATTCATTTTTTGCTCAAAAAAATAGTTCGAAAATTTTTCTGAAACCTCTGAATTCTGAACTCCCCATTTTTCAGCGATTTTGATAAACTCACGAGTTGTTTGGGATCAAGTTCAACATACTGTATAAGTTATGATGTATTCTATACATTTACGCGAAATCAACAAGAAGCAATGTATTATCTGCAGAATCATGCATTCTTTGAATTTGTTTGTGGAAATGGAAAAGAATGTAAGCCTTTTCCCAAAATTCCCCAATTCCAAAACCTTTTTTCTTTCCAGTATTTCTCCAAAACCAAATATGTATTCAAAAATCCCTCGGAAGAATATCACTAACAGATCGAATGAGAGAATGTGGACAACCACAATTTATAACAAATATGCCTGAGAAATGTCCAGAAATTCTTGAAGTAACAAATTGTGTACACGAGAAAATGAGAGTGGAATGTGGAGAAGTTGCGGGAACTGCGACATGTGGAGCAGCGACGAATATTGAGAGAAGAATGCAATTTTTAGATGCCGCATGTTTAACAGAAATGGACGTTAGATGTAGCACTAATCTTTTAAGTTTGATGTTCTCAATATTATTTGTTATAACCTACTATTTTATCTAATAAAAATCTTTGTTAACAACTAATTGATAAACTAAAAATCAACAATTACCTAATACCAGTTTACGACTTCAATTGAATTCCATATCTGAAAATTTTCGTTTTTTCTTCTCTCCAATTTTTAAAAAATAATTTTAAGTTACCTTTCAATTTGTTTCGCATCCAAAGTAGTCGGTGAATCGCTCATCAAATCTCTTCCATTTTTTGTTTTTGGAAATGCAATAACATCTCGAACTGGAGTTGTTGGATCACCTTCAGATGTTAAAAGTGCAACAAATCGATCTAATCCAAGTGCAAATCCACCATGAGGTGGTGCTCCGAACGATAACGCTTCGAGCAAATGATTCTGGAAAACATGTTTGTGAGAGTGGTTTTTGAATCGGACCAGAGGAATCAGGCCAGGTCCGATTTTTTGAGAAACATTCTTTTGAGAAAAATTTCTGAAAAAGACGGTCTTTTACATAAAATACATAAAATGGGTCCCCAGAATCGGGGTGAGGGGCATAACTTTTTTCAAAAATCTGAAAGTAAGGGTGCCTAACTTGGCCAATTTTCTGCTGATAATTTACCAAAATTCCCAGATTTGTCCAAAATTTGCTCAAAAATGTGAGGAAGGTGTTTAACTTTGGAAAATTTTCAAGGAGGGACCCTAACTTTGAAAACTGACTCGGGGGACCTATTTTATGTATGAAAAGACCACCTTTTGAATATTTTCAGATTCAAACCCTTTCTAAAAAAGTGGTCCAATTCTTATTTGAACAGTGTCAGCCTGATCCGATTCAAAAAAACCTTCGAAATCGGGTTCGATTAGTCGGACCTGGCCCGATTTCAAATTCGCCCCAAATCATTTTGTTATTTACCATTTCTTCCATTGGTTCATTCAACAATTGAAGAACATGTTTTTGAATATCAGAATTATGTATTCGAATTGATCCACCACCCATTTCCACACCATTTATCACCAAATCATAATGTTGTCCTAAAATCATCATTTTCAGTTTCATATTCATTAAAAATTCATTAACCTACCAGTAATATCTTCTAGCCTTGTTTCATCATTCAATAATTCTTGATGTTCTGAAATCGGTGCTGTAAATGGATGATGTGTTGATACCATTTGACCATTCTCCCTCGAAAAAAGTGGAAAATCAATAACCCAATGTGCTTGAACTTCCGATTTTTGTCTCAATCCATTCAATTCAGCCACATAATTTCTCAAATATCCAAGTGTCCAATTAACACCTTCCGATTCGCCCCAACTTACAATAAGTGTATCATTTTCAACATCGAAATTCGGAATTTCGGATAAATTGATACTTTTCAATGTATGATTTTTCTGACAAATTGCAAAATTTCGACCATTTTCGTTCATTTCGATAAGTCTTTTCCATTCTTTTTTCAATGAATTTGATACTTTTTCCGAGGCATTTTTACAAACAATAAATCGTGCATTCCAATTTTCTGTAGAATTTTTGGTCTTCAAAATATCTGAAAACGTAGATTGAAATATTGAAAATTCAGAAAATAAAATGAAAACTGTGCTAACCAAAAATATTCTGTTCATCTTTTTCAATTTTCCAAGGAATTCGAAAATCGGGTTTATCGCTTCCATAATTTTCCATAACTTCTGAATATTTTACACGTGGAAATGGTAATTTTGGTTTGAGATGTGAAAGTGAAGAAGGCCATGAAGATACAATCATTTGCTCAATTAATTGCATAATTCCATTCTGGGTTGTGAATGACATTTCGATATCAACTTGAGTGAATTCTGGTTGTCGATCTCCTTTTGATCCTTCATCACGATAACATCGGGCTATCTATTTACACATTTGGATTTTTTTGTTGAAAATTTTTTAATTTTTTTTTTTGTTAGAATTTCAATAAAAACGTGAACTTTCACGTGGCAGTTCAAAAATTCATTCATTCTATAAAAAAAAACTGTTTTACCTGAAAATATCGATCAATTCCACCGACCATCAATAATTGTTTGAATTGTTGTGGACTTTGTGGCAATGAATAAGCTTGTCCTAAATTTGGCTGCGGTGCCGGAACAACAAATTCAGCTGCTCCACCCGGAGTTCGTCGAAATAATGTGGGAGTTTCGACGTCGACAAACTTTTTTTGATCAACAAGAAATTTGCGTAAATTATGAACAAATTCGGATCGAATTCGAAGTGATCTTTGCATTTTTGCACTTCTCAAATCAATATATCGATATTTCAATCGTGTTTTTTCATGTGATTTTGTCGATTTTTCATCGGGTAAAAATGGGATATCTTTTGAAGATCGATTTAATATTTCCAATTCCTCTACTTCAATTTCAATTTCACCAGTTTTCATATTCAAATTTCGATTTTTATCTCCTCTATCAACAACTTTTCCATCAATTCGAATAACTGATTCATAAGGTAGATCTTTAACTAAACTCGATAATTTTTGAGGTAATTTCGCTTGAATCGTTCCATAAGAATCACGAACAACTAAAAATCGATCCATTCTTTTGAATGCCAACCAACCCATTATCGAAACTTTCTCATCTGAAAATCACCTGACAAATATGAATTTTAACAGGTTTTTTTTAAAACTAACCAATATTTTTAGCCGTTAATTCATCACAAGTATGAGTTCTTATTGTATAATCACAAAATGATGAAAATCTTCGACGAAAAATTCGAAGCATTTTTTCTATTTAGAAAAAAATTATTATTTTTTGAATTAAAAACAAATAAAAATATAAAGATTGAGATAACTTCACACTTAAAAATATATAAAGATATTTATGATTTATGATTTATTAATTTTCATTTTTGTTTCAATACAAGTAAAAATTTTTGGCAAATTACAAGAAAACCCGAAAAATCAACATCACATTAAAAATGAGACCCCAAATAATACATTTACCCAGAAAACTTTGTTACTTTTCAATATTTCTTAAAGCAATATGTGGTCCAGCTGTGAATTGATCAAGAAATGATAAACCAGAAGAAAGAAGTCGACGAAAACCAAGATGTTCAATTTCAGATGGATCAAAATCGAGAAAATCTTCAGTTTCCAAAAATTCATCTTCAAAACTTCCAATTTTTTGAGGAACTGTAAAAGTTGAATTTATTTTTTTTTCAAACTGAATCAAATGTTGTTTTTCAACCAAACCTGGTGGTACATTTTTATAACTGTCTTCAATTTTCGGAGCTTCTTCATTCCAACAAAACGGTCCGATTTCGAATTTCAAATTTTTCGAAGGGAAAATATGATGTTCGAAAATAGCTGATATCATCGAATGCAATTCAATATTATCTGGTTTATCATCAGATAAATAACAACAATTCTGAAAAAAAATTGAATATTGAAAAATCAAAAACTTGTTTTTCACTTATAATTTCTTACCTCACAAAAAACCATTGGAGTTCGTCGTTTCTCAACAATTTCTCGAATTTCTTCATTTTTCAAAATATCTAATGTTCTCTCAAATGCTTCCTCATTCATTAAATCAATTTCAGCAGTCATATTTGGATATAATTTTTTGAGTTGTCCAACAATAATATCTACATTTTTCGCATCATTTTCATTTTCAGCTTCCATATCTTTTTTATGTGATCTTATCAATATTTCAGTTATTTTAGATTTTGCTTTATCCACTGATATTTCTTTTCTAATCAATTTTCGCCTTTCAGATTCTTTTTTCAATTTCAAATCAACTTCAAATCCAATTTCAGTATTTTCTTTTCCATATTGATTTTCATAATATTTTGCGCCTCCTTCAATTGTTTGTCTTTGACTTTCAAATTGATCCACAAGTTCTTCCTGAAACCAAAAATCAATAAAATATTATATTTTTAAAAACTAACCTTTTTCAATTTCTTATTTCCATTTATAGTTGAAAAAAGCATTTCAGCATCAATAACATCAATATTTTCTCTCATTTTCTTCAACGAACTCTGCTCTTTTTCAGCCTGAATACTACAACAATCCAACATTCCTGGATCAATTGGATGAGCTTCTGTATTGAAAATATATCCACCAGCTGTAAGTTTTCAGAAATTATGGGAGGAAAATAATAAATAACCTACCATAAATAGCGCATGTCAAATTTTTCTCAGTCTTCAAAATTCTCGCATTTTCTCCTCTTGAATGAATCCAATTTTGTGGATCAAATAGAAGATATAAATATTTAGTTGTTTCAGCCAAAAAGAATGATTCCATTCTGAAAATGTATTATGTCATTGGAGCAAATATTCCCTTGAAAACAAAAAAACGAACCGATCTTCAATATTATGTTCTTTAACATTATTAATAGTTGCATATCCACATTTTGTTCTAGCCGATGATTCAATTGCATCAATCATTTCAGCTCCCAATTCCAACCAAATTGTATCTTTTGTTGCTCGATATAAATACATCAATGATTCGGCAATTTCAGGTCGAAGTGGAAAAGCAGCTCGTTTATCAACTGGCTCAGAATTATGAATATTATAAAATTCGGGAGGAAATCCATATTGTCGAATAACTTCAGAATATTGCATCATAATTCGACGAGCATCTCGAATATTTCCAACCATTGTCTAAAGAAATAATATTTTTTTTACTTAATTAAAAACAACAAAAACAAAAAAAGCCTCACCAATGTTCCAGGCCAAAATGCTTCCAGCGATTGAAAAATCGGCAAAGATACAGTACCTTTCGTCATTGAGACCCACATAAACCAATCATCTTTTCTAACATATTTATTGATTGATTTGTGAAATTCTTCAAATTGTTTGATAAGACTTGGCCTTCTGAATAAATATGCGCCTTTTGCAAGATATTCGAAATAACTATCAACTCCGGCTCCAATTCCGGAATCTGTCGCAGTCCATTGACCAGTTTGAACATTGATATGATTTCCAACCAATCCAATCGGCGATTTCGCAGTATATAATGCATCCAAAGCTTTCAACGCAACTCTTTCATATTTTTCATCTCCAGTCAATCTTGATAATGTTCCAAATTCAATTATAAATGTCCCAACTCCTGCCGTACACGTAATTGGTGTTTCTTCCTTATGCACTCCATATTTCAAATTCACAGTTCCATAAGGCATTCCAGTTTCAGTATTAAATGCTGGCATAAGTCGATCAGCCATTTTTCTCGATAATTCAAGTAATGGACCAGAACACGGCCATCCAGGCCATTCTTCAACAATTTCTCGATATTTTCCAGCTAACATATGAGCAGAAAGAAGACCGCCAACAACTCGAATATTTGTCTCGAAAACTGACACATTCACATTTGCATCATCTCGAACTTTTTGAAGGACTAATTCGATTGCTCGACGAAATTCCGTGTGATTTCCCATAATTAGAAGAGTATCAAGTGAATCAACCAATGACAATGAGAAAGAACCCCAAGTATCTTGTCCTAAATGGATACTTTTTAATTGCGACAATTTTGGTATAAAATAAAGGTACCTGTACATGAAATTGGTTTGAGTTCATCAAGTGGAAATGCATGATTCAAATATCCATCGTAAGCATGATAAAACATTCGACGAACTTTTTCGCGATATCTCAAAAATTAATAAATTAGACAGGGCTAATCGGAATGATTCAAAATCAGGAATTAGAAACATTTTCCAATAAAAATTTATGCTGAAATTCTGGATCTCAACATTTTTTGACAATTTCGAAATTTTTTTTGAATTCCTAAAGTTTCCCTCCACAAAAATCAAAAACTCACCTCTCAATAACATCTTTTTGAAAATATTCTTGCGCTTCAATTTGTTCGGGCAAAATAAAAAATATATACAAAACTAGTATCCATATCCGTAAAATCATCTGAATTACCTTAACTTCAACTTTAACATTTTTAAATTTTGAAAATAGTTTTACGAGTTGAATATTACTCATTTTAAGTGAAAAAAAAATTGTGAGCGATTGGGAAAAAAACAATTTTTTTAAAGAAGTAAAATTCACAGAAAAAAGAAAGATCATAATTAAATTAACCAGTAAAATTGTGAGAGGTTTCAATTGAAAAAAGTTGGATCACCGAATCGTTCAATAACCTGGCTTGATTCTTCAATATCATTTCGAATTTTATCGCGCATGTAATAAATTGGACAATCACGAGCAGAACAGTTTACCTGCAAAAAAAGATAAAACATTGGAATCTTCAAAAAAACACAAACCTTTTCTTGCATTGTCTTCGCACAATTCTGGCATTCTGTCCAAAGTCTTGCAAACTTTGTTTCAAGTTCATGAAGATTATTCAATCTTTGAGAAAAGATTTCCGGCAATTTCGGTTGGCAATGTTGACAAATCGCATTTTCAGCATCAGATTTCGGTAAAACACTTTTGCATCCAAGACAAGTTGCTGATTTCTTTGTAAAAGCCGCAAGTCCTCCAACTTTACTTTGAACAACAGTTCGAACACGAGTATGTTCGCCTTCGACAAGAATCTGAAAGGAATACGGCTCATCAAAAATCATGGTAACACAGAAATGACTAACCTTTTCAGCTCGATCCCCCAAAATCGGTTCAAAAATTCTAGCAAGTGGTTTAGCTAATTGATTAGTCAAATAATGTTTAGTATCAATTGGAATATTATTCGATAAAACGAAAGCTGGATCTTCTGCTCTTTCATAAGCCGGAACATTTTTAGCAGCAGCAACAAAAACATATGGAACACGATCTCCTAATCGCGGGGCACTTCCTGGATCTCTTTTCTTCATTCGAGCTGCCAATTCAACATGAGCTTGTTTTGCTTGATATTTCTTTAAAAAAAACAAACTGAATATTTTTTTCAAGAATTTGAAAAAAAAAACTCACATCTCCAGATTTTGTCAATTCCTTGCTAATAATCAAAAGTGAGATATCAATTTTATTGCACAATAAATCACCGATCGTTTTCTTTGCAAAATCAAGAGCAGATTGCTCATCTCTATCAATCAACAATTTTTCGAGACAAATTCCCAAAACCTTGGCAACCAATGGACAATTATCACGACGAACTGTTTCAAGTCCTTTACAATCCATTTTATCATGAATATCTGGTTTTGTGAAATATAATCCAGCATATCGTTTTTTGTTAATCAATAAATATGGAAAATATACTTTTTCGAATTCCAATTTGATTGGAGGTGTAAAAATTTTTGAAACTTCAGTAGCCGCGTGCAAACCAATTTCCATAGCTTGTGCAACTGTTTCAACACCAAATTTCACCATAACTGAATCCGTATCTCCATAAATAACTTTTGCATCAGCCGGACATTTTCCATTCATTGCTCCTTTTTTATAAATTCTTTCCACTTCACTTTTTGTCATATCAATCATTTTTCTTCCAAATGAAGTTACTGATTGTGAAATTTCCAAACATGGCAATTTTCCAACAGTTGCCCCAGTGAAACCATAAACTGAATTGGCTGAAATTTTCAGAGCCAATTGTCGTCCATTGAAAACCATTTTTCGAAATTCATCTTTCTCATTTTTCAAATCATTTTTCGCTCGTTTTCTCGCAGCCAACAAATCTTCCAAAATAATCGGGAGCAATCCTTTTCTTCGATTTTGAGTTGCAAAATATTGTCCTGACGGTGTTCTGATATAATCTTCATTTTCAACACCATTTGGTGATTTCAAAAGAGTTGTATAACATAAATTATGTGCAATCATAATTGAAGGATAAAGTGATGCAAAATCAAGAGTTGCGATTGGTTCATTATAAAAACCTCGAATTGGATCAATTACAGTTGCACCTTCATAACTTTCTCCATCTCCACCAGAAGATTCGATAACAGGAAGGAAGAAATTGTTGGCTTTGCATCGACGGAGCATCATTGATAGGATCTAGATTAGAAAGAAAATAAAGAACTCAGATCCATAAAAAAATAATTTGAAACAAGGTTACCTTGATTTGTTGTCCTCTAGTCAATAAATAATTCATTGGAACTCCAGTAACTCTTGCCATTTCAATATAATTAATAATAGACATAAGTTTATCCAATAATCTCAAAGGCAACAATGCATCTTTCAAACAATACATTGCGAGTCTTCTTCGAGTTTGTTCATTTCCTCTTTGAAGATCGGGAATAATATTATGTTCGACATCTTCTTTTTGTTCCGATAAAAATTGATATGAAACACTGTTTAGAGTATAACTTCGAAGTTTGTAATCACGAAGTACAACCTGAAAAAAACATTTTTTGTCATAGTGAAAAAATCTAAAAATTTCTGAGTTGTACCTGAAGAACATCAAAAATAATTCGTCCATGAATATCAATATTTTTGTTAACTCGGCTTCCCATTTGTTTTGATGAAATAGCTGCATCTCGAATAACAGATCCTTTATCTTTTTGTCTTCCAAGATGTGAAACCATTGGAAGTTTGAGAACTTTTGCGCGATCCAGAATATAAGGTAAATCGAAATTGAGAATATTATAACCGGTAATAATATCAGGATCGACTTCTCGAATAAATTCTGCCCATTTTTCCAATAATAATTTCTCATTTACACATTCAATAATCGAACTTCCAACAACTGGAGCACACGTTCCTAATACAAAACAATTTCGAACAAATGGTTCAGTTTCTCCTTCAATTTTAATCATATTTGCAATTTGAATAATTGGATCCATAGTTGCTTCTGGAAATACTCCTCTTCTTCCAATACATTCGATATCAAATGAAAGTGTTCGAATTGGTGCAATATCAGCCCATTCTCCATCACTTTCATGAACAATTAAATCACGAACAGAAACTGATACTTCAATTTGACATCTTGATGCTTTATCTTTTTCTTTAATCATATCACATTTTCCAGCTGGTATTTCGATCCAACCACATCCTACAATTCCAGTTTTTGCCATGAATTTAACTTCAGCATCAATATTTGATTCATAAAGATTTCCAATATTAACCGGTCCTTTTCCCATCAAATTTATTCCGGATTTCAGTTCAGTTCTTGCTTTATGAAGAGCATTTGTTGTGCCAGTTACTTTGATAAATGGAACTTTTGTATCAGCTCCACGAAAATAATACAAGTTTTCTCCATGAACAATTTCAATATGAACTAGATTATCAACAACAGTTCCTGATAATTGAGCATTTCCGGGTCCTCTTTTAATTTGAGAAGCAATTGCATTACAAATTGCATTTTGAGCTTGACCAATATGTTCGACACCAAATCCAGAAGGTGCCTGAAAAAACAACAATAAGTTAGAGCGGAAAAACAAATTTGAATTATAACCTGAAAATAGAAATGTGGAAAATAATCTGTGACAATCACACAAATAGAATTTCCAGCTCGTGTTACACCGTATATTTTAGCATTTGTTCTATCATATCCACTTCCATTTGCTGCTTCATAATATGTTTCAACTTCAAGAACTTGACAAGCAATATTCTTAGAAATTCCGAGTTGTTTATCGACTGCTGGTCTAGCCCATTTTGATTTGTCTATTTTAATGTTTTCTGATAAATCATTTTCGAAGTTTGGAACATATTGTTTTTCGAATTCATCACTCTCCCGTTTCCTTTTAACCGTTGGTTGAAATGTGGCACCTCCAATCCGCTTGTTAGAAGCCATTAGATTCTGAATAATTAACAATTAATATCATTGGCACGAACGTTTTTGCGGAGAAAAACATCAGTGCAAACTTTCAAAAAAGAAAAAAATATATAGTTGGCTGCAACTGCGCTCCATCGAAACGCGCCAAAAATAAAATTCAAACATTTGATCGTGAAACTATGCCCTATCGCACAAGGCGCCGGCGCCAATTTTCTTTGTTCGTTTCGCAATTTTCGGGTTTTTGAAGTTTTTGCATGTTTTTTCGCAGTTTAAAGAATTTCAGCAGAATGAGTGCACTTATCGAAACTACTAACACAGAAAACATCATTGCCGAGACTGCCGCAAAGAAGTTAAAACTCGAAGAAGTGAGTCAATATTGTCTCACTTTTCTATGGATTAAGATATTCAAAAATTTCAGGTCCCTTCTTCCCGTCTCACAGTTCGTTTCACCAAATTGAATGAAAATGCTCAAATGCCAACTTACGGATCATTGGCTGCTGCTGGAGCTGATCTTTACAGTGCTGAAGACTGCGTAGTTCCAGCAAAAGGAAAGTATTGTGTTTCGACAGGATTACAATTGGAACTTCCATTCGGATATTATGGCCGTGTTGCTCCACGATCTGGTCTTGCTGCCAAACATTTCATCGATGTTGGAGCCGGTGTTGTTGATAGCGATTATCGCGGAGAATTGAAAGTTCTTTTGTTCAACTTCAACGAAACTGATTTCGAGGTTTGGCTTCAGTCAGTGTTTAGAAAATATGTATGTTCCATTTTCAGGTCAAAAAAGGCGATCGCATTGCTCAATTGGTTTGTGAACAAATCGCCCATTGTACATACGAACAAGTCGAATCACTTGATGACACCGAAAGAGGAGCTGGAGGTTTCGGATCAACCGGAAAGTAATTTTTCTTATTTATAATTTTGCATTTGTCGAATAAACAAGATCTCACCTATTCAAATATTTATGCTAACAATTTTGTTTCTGAGGTTTACAAAATCCTCCAAATTATATTCATCACTTAAACGTATCGGACCAGCTTCGAATAATTGAGCATTACTTTCAAAAATAGCAGTGTATGGGAAAAATCCTAAATATCTACTTTTTCCTTGATATCCTAGAATTATCAAATCTTCTGGATTCTGGACAGGAGACATTGATCCTTCTTTTTCTCCTGAAGATTTGTCCAAAAATCCACACTGAAATTGTGTTAAAATTAAATAGTTTCAAATAAAAACTACTCACCATTAAAAGCCAATGTGCTTTATGTCCATTATGTTTTGTTGCACTGAAATTCTTATCGCAATCATAAGCTACCAAAATATGTTGACCATTAAGAAGTCTTTGACTCAATTCGGAAGCTCCCGGAAATTCTTCAACTTTTGAACATCCCGGGGAGATTTTATTCGCAACTTCAGATAAACTATATGCTAAAAACTTCTGATTTTTTTCTGTAAGAAAAAAGTATAAGTAATATTACCTGAAAACATTTCGCCTTGTATTGTATAATTCAATTCTTTTGCAATTCCGAATATTTCGTCCACATTACAATCAATTCCTTTACTCTTGAGAGACATTGAAAGAGCAACCAAACCACATCTGATAATTTTTGGGATTTTTAGGGTGGCCAAAATTTCGCATTTTGGTCGGTAGCAAAAATTCAAAATGAAGTGATTTTTCCATTGCGAGAAGACACGTATGTAGTTTTTTTCTAGTTCACGCTGAATAATTTTGCCTCCCAAGAATTAAACATTATTCAAAAATAAAATGACACAATCTCGCCATCATTTTTCTAAAATTAAAAAGCAACCAGGTCCAAATTAAAAACGTGAGTTAAATTTGGGCTGGTCATTTTTATCATTTCTAAAATCACGACAAATCATTCTTACTTTGGTCCAATTTGCAATTCTGGCTTCACATTTTTGTCGAATATAAATCTCGAATTTGATCCATAATCTGATAGCTTTGATTGTGTTATTGGTGGAATATCCGATATTGTTTCCATTTAAATTCTTAAATTCAATAAATATGTTTATAACATAACAATTGATGAATTCGTGCACTTATTAAAATTTTACACTCAATGGCCGAAGAAACAATAATTCTCGGTCAGTTTGTTGTTTTGTTAGGCCACGTCATTTCTTTCATTTTATGCCACTGTATTTTTTCTTGCCAGTTCTGAGAGACGCAGACTTTAACGTGGGCAGACAAATCTCTCGCCGAAAAGGGGAGAGAAATAGTGTGTGGCAGACACACATCGTGTCGAGACCAGTCTCTTTCTCTCTCTTTCTGCGTCTCCTCGGAATTGCATTTTTCTATTAGAAAAAAACACAGTGATGCTTTCAAAATAAAAAAATCTATTTTATATTTGTTTGTTTGAAATTGATTTCTTGCAGATGGATGATCAAGAATTGGAATATGAACAATTGGAACGGTATGATGAACCAGACGACGAAACCGATTCTGTATATCAGGTTAGTTGATCTTTTAAATAGTTTATAAGGTTGGTTGGGCTAAAAATATTACAACGTTCGTTTTTCTGTCTGTATTTTATTAGAAAACGAGCCGAGGATAGGGTTTACAAAATTTAAAATTTTACGCGAACTTTTTTCTGTTTGAAAACTGTTGGCCATTCATAAGAAATTCAAGACCAGGCTGGTCCGATTTCGAAAAATTGGAAATGTGTCTCGTTACTCGAAATTGAAATCTGGATATTTGCTTTTTTTGAAAGCTCACAATCATCTTTTTTTAAAGTCGAATACAGTTTTTGATTGAAAACCATATCAATTTCTAAAGTGGTGTGTTTCATGAAGATTTTCTGTTCACTCTTCCTGTGATTTTCGAATTTTTCCTTCGTTGTATATAAGTTTTTTCTGTCATTCTCAATATCGAGCTTATCTCATACCGAAATTGGAAGCCTTTCTGTTAAGCTCTTCGATATTTTTCTCAAATATGAAATAATGTTGATGTTTGGTTAACTAGTTTGATATAATTCAAGATAAATGCACTTTAAATATTCCCTTGATCCAAATATTTTTCATGATTTTTTCCTCAATTTCCACCTACTCAACCTTGTGTTTTTCATTACCTTTCTTTTTTCATCTTCTTTTTTCTTTTCCCCATGACAACCTAATAATTGGTACAAGATTTTGCGCAAAGAAGAGTATATATGTGTGCGGTTATTATCCACCTCTTCCATTTTTTACCACCACAACCTATATAATTAGAAAATAGATGGGGAGAAAAAAATAAATAGAGAGAAAATGAAGAAAAGATGGAGAAAAAGAAGAGGTGGTAATTGAACAGTCCGTCGTCCCTTTTGTGAAAATTGAATAGAAATGAGTGTGGTATACACAGAAGAAGAAGGAAAAAAGGAAGAAGAAGAAGGCTGCGCACACAGTCAGACCGACAGAAAACACAACACAACACTGCATTTTGTCGTCTGTTCGTCATTGTTATGTTCCCTTCGATGTCCTTGTGGCTCTATTCATTTCTACCATCAAAAATACATACATACATACATCTATATTTTATTTGTCTAACCAACACGCAAACTTTTCTCTTTGCTTTCTTTACACCTTTCCGATGGCCGTCAATTCATTGCAAATTATATCTACTCACTAATTATCCAATGTATTGTTTTGCTTTTCTTCTTCTTTTCATCGAAGCTATTCGATATTTCGTATTTACTGTATTTTGCTACTGAATTGTCGAGAAGTTCGGATTCGTCAGGTGAAAAACATCCTATAATGGATTTTTCGTTAGGTTCATAGGTTCAACGAGTATTTAGCAATCTAGGTTTCGAATTCACTAATCTTGCAAAATTCGATCCGAGGTTTGGATTATCGGTTCTGACTTTTACGTTGATTGAATTAGATCAAGATGACGGAATTTCTACTAGACATCGGACGATCTTAGATTACTTGAAAATTATTTTTCATCGGACCTCTTCAAAAGTCGAGAAATTCTAATTCGGACCACTTCGGGAAATTTCCTGATTCAGAATTTTAATAGCTTTAATCGCGAAAACTTCTGTCTTCAATTTTTTCAAATCGAAATTCATGTTCCATCCATTTTTTTCTCTCGAAAACCTATTTCAAACCAACAATTCGGTCTAAAATAATGTTCAGTTTTATGGCTCATTTCTAGGAAATGTTATAAATTTTCTGTTGAGAACGAAAAGAAAAATATTATTAACCCCATAAAAAATATAAACAATTTTCCCCCCGAGAGCTGCTTGTTACTTTTGTCGTTTTCTTTGTATGTGGTGTGTGGCTGGCACTAAAATCAATTAAATAATAAACAGTATTCAAATTCCCACGAAAATTTTGCAATTTTTTTATTTCTTTCGTTAGTTATTGCAAAATCGATTTGTTCGCCTTCAAAAATGGTCACAATTATTATTATAAATATATAATATAAATATAATAATGATTGTGATGGTTTTCATATATTTATGAATATATATATATTTATATGATTCAACAAATACATACACACATATATTCATATAAAAATGTATACATTCAAACTAACAAAACGAAACAAATAATAAATAATTGTAATAGTTTTGTTGAGTTAATTGGTTAGTGTTCAGTTAACCTGAACGAGCCAACCAACAACCACTCAACAAAATTTGTATATATCTAAATATACTCTGTTTTTTCTTTCTTTCTAAAAATGGTAGTTTTTGATGGTAATTGTGACAAGGTCGTCGTCGTTCGAGGGTTTTTTCATCTCTAAATACTTCATTAATCCTTACGCTCACCTTTCTTTTTCTTTTCGTTTTTTATTGAGAAAAAGATTTTCAATAGAACTTTGATTCTATAGAACAAAAGACTGTGGTTTCATTTTCAATGTTAGTTCTGACCGAAATAGCTTATCTTTGTATTCAATCACTACGTTTTCTGTCATAGAATCAACTCTTCTTGCTTATTTCGCTGAAAAATTGGATTTTCATCTCGCGCCTTCGAAGCCTCTCTCGCCAACAACAACAACAACACACATCTCCTCGTAAAAATGTTAATTTAAAAGCGAGAGACGAGAGACATGTAGCTCTTTTTTGTGATCCTTCTCCTCTTCTTGGTTTTTTTCGCGGCCCGTCGCTCTCGGCTTCTTTCCTTCGTTGAGCGCACGCGCATAAAGGGCGGAGCTTAGGCGACAGCAAGCGCCGCCCATTTATTTTTTTTTGCGGCCTGTGGTTTCTCCTTCTCTTTTTCTTTCTTCTGTTTGTGGTTGCTGATGCTGTCTTTTCTTCTTCTTCTTCTTGGCTTCCTGAAGGGCCCCTTTATGGATTATTATTATTATATTTTATGGTGATGATGATTCTCATATTGCCTTGTAAACGGTAAAACGGTCTCGCCGCCTGACACTTTCGTCTCAACCTCGTAGTGTCGATGCGAAGACGCAGGTGAGCAAAGTTTCAGGTGTGCAAGACCTGCGCCTGAATTTATGAACGGTGAGTTTCTCCTTTTTCGATATTGGAAATTCATCAGAATCTAGAGAATTTCAGAATTTTCTTTGGCACTTTTGATTCAGATTCAGATTCCAATTCATATTTTTTTTACAAGAATTTCCCCAAAAGAAATTTTCGAGCCAGAAGATTTTTTGTCAGAAAACTTCTCGCAACTTCAACTAAAAACCTGGAATCTCTCGAATTTCTACCAAAATTCTGAATCTATTTAGATGAATCACCTAAATGTTCCGGAAATTGACGTTTTTTGTTGTGTTTAAAAATGTGTATGGCTTTTTTTCAAAATCTGCGCATTCTGTGCCCGTTCTCTATTTTTTCCTGCATTTCGAGCCAGTTCTTCTTTTTCTTCTTCGTTTTTCCTTTTTCTTCTTCTACCCACACATACATACATACATATATACAACATATATGGACACATACTCTTTTTCACTGACTGAGGCAAAAAAAAGGAGCGTCGCGCTGGCAGCAACAGAAGTAGCAGTAGCAGCAGCAACCACACCACTCTCCAATTATATATTGATGATGATGATGATGTGTATGTAACATGTAACATATAGATAGAAGGAAGATATTTGTGAATGGATGAAACCAAATATTAAATTTTGAAGAACAAAAACGTTTTTTTCTTCTCCACAAAATTCTTTTTCGATCGACCAACAGATGTTATGATTGTTTCGAATGTTTGCAGTTTGAACAGATGTGCAACAAACTTTCACGCGTTTTTTTCTATGGCAAGGAATGGAAAGGGCAAAGACATGTGGAATTTACAGTTTCTGTAAATTTTGTAGTTGGAAGAAGAGCTCAAGAGGAAAATTTTCGGCTTGAAGAAATAAGATTACAAAAAATTAGCCCGTCGAAAAAGTTTCGGTTCTAAATTTGTTCTGCGCACTGCCGTACGAAAATATTCTGAATCAATGTTTCTGAATGATGATTTCGCCGTGTTGTTCAGTACCAACAGTTTATTTGTTCAACACACCTTGATATTATCCAATTCGCTTTTTTTCCTGAAATTCTTAAATTCCGAAACAATTAAATTCGATTTCTTTCATGAATGCTTCTTCGATTAAAGCTGGTATATCGAAAATAGTTGTCGCTTTGGTGTCAACTTGCATCCGATTCTTTTCGGTGATGATTCTCCCGATTTTGGAAACCACTCGCTGCTACCAGAAAACAAGTGGGACCCTATTGGTCCGCGCTCGTTCTTCCGCCTACTGTTTCGAGTTTGTTTAGGTAACTTTCCCATACGGTACCGGGTGAGATCTCCCCAGACTTCCGCAGGTCTTACAAAGATAAGAGAACACGAATTAAGTCAACTACTAATTTATGGGATCAAATATAATTATAAGAAGTAACGGGACAATGGGGGAAAGGGGAAAGTAAAAATAACAAATTTAAAACAAAGGCGGGAGCCATGCTCCCATCCGACCTCGATGCATCTCCAGCGCTGCTTTTATAGTCGTCGCTTCGGGCGGGGCTTTGAGTCGGCTTATTCTGGAAACAAAACAGTTTTTAATTGAATTTTGGAAAGCACTGTGTCTTCCGGTGAGACGCAGAGACAATACACTATCATCTGATCCTTTTGATAATGCACGTCCGTTCTGGATATTGGTTTTGGGAAGATGAACTTTAGCCCCTGGATGATTGTTTCAGGTTATTTACCTTTACATTGTTCAACACAAATTGATATTATCCAATTCGCTTTTTTTTCCTGAAATTCTTAAATTCCGAAACAATAATTCGAATTTTTTCCAACTCATACCACGTTCAGAATCTGGAACTCCAGGTCGAAATTTTTCCGCAAGCCAATTTTCGTAGCGAAATGTTTCAAAAATGCCTTTTTTCTGGAATTTTTTTGCATGGGATTTCTGAAGAAGAAAATCCTCTACTGAACAATTTTGTGAGATCAGAATTGTACTCGAAAAGTCCGAAAAAGGCGAATGTGCCACGTCATAACTTTTTTGTACGTTTGCTTAAAGCTCTCAAAATTCTTATAGCCTGCGATCTTTCTTCAGAGATGAATTCCGATTTTTCTCAATTTTCCGTATTCAGAATTCGACTTCGATAAAATAAAAAAGCAACTAATCCATCTATCTCCGTCTGTTTTTCTCTGTTTTTTCCTCCATTTTCCACTCGAAATATATATGTATGTATGTATATATAAATTCCGTTGTTTTTCTTTTTTTGTTCTTCTTCTCCTATTCGTTTTTTTCCTCTTCGAAGTGGCAGAAGAGGTGGCAAACAGAGAATACTAATGAGAAAGAAGAAGAAGAAAGAAGGGCTCGAAAAATGAAACAACCAGGAAAAAATAACACGAAGAAAAGGATCATTAGATTTTTGGTTTTGTGCGCGGCTCCTTGCGATTGTGCTGCTGCATTTTGTTCATTTTGGTTGGTGCTCTCGATTTGCCGAGCGCCGTCGGCAAAAAAACGAAATTTGATATGATGTGCTTGAAAATGGACAATGTGCTTTTTTTGTGTGATATATTGTTCTTTTTGTTGAAAAATGAAAAATAAAACACAATTTGGAAAAACACAAATATAAATATTTTTGTTTTTAGTTTGCTTTCATTTTGTCGAATATGAAAAAAGTAATAATATTAATAACATGCTTCTCTATTCTATTCTTTTTCACCATATAATCAAACTCGAATATGAAATTAAATATCCGGCTGCATTTTTGGTTACTCTGACAACCTGCCTGCCTTTTTTATTCGCCCACTTCAAAATATGGCACAATAAATAATTATCTTTCCGTTTCGTTAAAAATTGTATACACATACACACAGAGATATTTACACCTGCCCAACCAACAAAAAAGTTGGAACATAAAGGGGTTTACGATCGGATTTTGAAGGGAGATAACAACAAAACAATGTTTTTTCAGGGAAATGTTGAAGATTCGAAAATTGAGAAGAAGGAGAAGATTGCAACTGAAAAAGCGTTTGGAATCAATCCAACATCAGGACAACATTTGAAGGTAAAATTATATATTCGAAATTCTGAACATCGAGCGAGACAAAAAATTGGAATAAGATTTTTCTAAACTGCCACGGCACAGTTCACGTTTAAAATATTTTCAGAAAATCGAAAGTGATTATTTTTTCAAAGAAAATTTAGAAAGCAAACCCGAGAAGGGTTTTTTTTCTAAAATTTTTCGAATAAACTCTTTGTGAGACATTTTTAACCCCTCAAAAAGTCAAACAAAAATGTTTTTTTTCGTGACCTGAAACTAATTAATTAAATTGACACAAAATGTCAATATTTTGATCTAACTCATTACTCAAAAACACGTCCTTTTTCTTCTTTCTCATCATCTAATTCTTCTTTTCTTCATTTCAATATTCAATTATTGAATGCATTGGAGCAGAATAATAAATTGGTATAAGAAGAATATTTGCAGGTGACATCAAAAGAAGGAGCTGCTTTGAGAAAAGAACTTGGAGCTGAAATTGGAAAACATGTTATTCGAGCAGCACTTGTTCATGGGGTTGATGGAATGCATGATTATCAAATTACTAAGTATAAAAAATGTTAGAAGTTTTTGAGAAAAATGAGGATTTTTCAGAGTTTTCGCAGCATTTCGCGCATCAAATACAACAAAACTCGATGAATCTCAAGCAATTGTTCAATTTATTCTACGACAAGATGTTGCTGCAATGATGTTGAATATGACGAAAATGATGAAAAGAGTTCGTGGAAGAAAATTGGCAGATGAAGATGGAGAAATATCATCGGATGATGAATATGAAGAAGGTCAAATTATGCATGAAAAAGGAGATGATGTGGAAATTGTTGATAATTTGCAAACTAAAGGTTTGTTGGTTTTGGGTCTGTTGAATTGAAAGCAAAACTGTATTTTCTGAAAAAAATCATTAGAGAAAAAAATATTTTCTAAAAAGCAGAAAATTGTTGTTCCCTGAAAAATTGGGATTTGGAATAAAATTTCAGAAAAAATTGAATTTTGGCAGCAATTTTGTGATTTTATGGAGTGATTCAGGTCGAATAAAAAACATTTTTTAAAAAAAAATTCGATTCAGCAAATGTCAAAAAAACTATATTTTTTTTTCTATTTTTCAACATTTTCTGACATTTTTTTTCATTGAAACATTTTCGCTGCGAGATATCTCTCATTTTTGTGTGGAAAAATAGAGTTTTTTGACATTTGCTGAATCGAATTTTTTTGTAAAAAAATGTTTTTTTAAAGTTTTTTCGACCTGAATCACCCCATTACGTTATTAGATTAGAATCTTTTTATTGAAAATTGTCAATATACTTTTTTTCAAAACCAATTTTTTGATTCAGGAAGTAGAAATTTAAATCTGAATTTTTGGAAAATTTCACTGTTCAAATCTATTGCCAGATTTCTGACCAAAATTTACGAAATTTTCCTGAGCGCATGATTTATTTTCATTTTTTCACTTTGCCCAGGCTTCTTTCGAACACGTTGAATTGATCTCGAATAATAATTGATTTTTGCTTCACAGTTTACACAGCTGATATTCATAGTATTCTATTAGCTCAGGTTGATTTACCAATTCAAACAAAAAAAAAACGCGACAAATGATTTGTATATTAATTTATACAATTTATGATGTGAATATATATATACAAATATATATTATTTTGGATACATAATATTCGAAAATAATATAAACATTTTTTGTTATCCAAAACAATAATATTTCGGGCCAATTTTTCTCAATTATTATTATTAAAATATTAATCTTCTAATTTTGTGGGGATGAAAACAAATAGTTGTGTTGTTGTTGTCCGTATATTGTCTTTGTTGTATAGTACTTCTGAACAGAACAAATCCTTTGTTGAAAATTAGTAGTAATTGGATATGTTTGTTGAGGTGAAAAAAGAGGGCGAATATGTAGTGGTGGGGGAAAAATATTGGATGGATTAAAGGCAATTTGATATTTGACCATGGGAATTTTATTATTAAGAACGGGATATTTATTATAAACAACTAAGCTTGTCCATAACTACAGTAATCAAATGTTTGTTTATATTCTTTTGGAAGGTGTCAAAAAGGATGATAAGATGAGAAGATAAACAAATGAAAACATAATAAAAAGACAAATGAAATAAGTTTACTCAAAAGATTAGGAAAGGAGGAAAATAGGTTTCAAGAATAATAGAAAAATCATATGAAAGGGTTTTTTCAGGCGATGGAATAATCAAAAAAGATAAAGATTATGTCACAGTGGATGTTTCAAATCGACAGATTCCTGATGGAAAATGGAGAGTTGTTACACAACATGTTCCAGCTGGAAAATTCTTGCTTGTAAGATTTCCAACAAATGAAGAATATGAGGTAATCCTATTTAAAAATATCCATATTTCAACCTTGTTCTTTACAGTTGGCTGGAATAACTGTTGATGATTCGGAAGAACAACAGACTAGAAAACGACAAATTGCTGAGAGTGAATTTTGGACACATGAAACGAAACATCGCGGAGGATTGAATATGTTTGATAAAGATGGAAATGAATTGGATTGGGATTATGAGCATGATACAAGGTTTTATGATGAAAAAGTTGAAGAGGAGAAGAGAAAATCGGATGCGCAATCGAAATTTGAATTGCCAAAAGGAATTAAAGTTCGGGTATGTTTGACAAATTTTTGTTAGTCTTTATTTCAAGAAAAAAAATATTCTAGGGACGGGGAGCTGTAAAATGTGGATTCCTATTTGGATCTTCTTCTTCAAATTCTGAATCAACATTAGCTTCGGATGATCAAAGAGAAGTTAAAAGAAAACGACAAAATTCAGAAGACAAAGATGTTTATGAAAAAGACGATGTTTTATCGCGAGTCAAAACTACTGGAATTGATGAAAGAATTAGCTTCCGATAGTTATTTTTATATAATTTGTGAATGTTTTATGATAAATTATGAATGTATTTTGATCATGAAGTTGGATTGCATGCGAGAATTTGAGGTTTACTATTAGAGATGTGGAATTTCAGGTGGGCTGCAGAAGGTTTTTTTTTAAATTTGTGGTGAACCTGCCGAATACCTTTTTTGGTGACATAAAATTAAGAGTTTTTAAATTTTTATTTGACAAGAGAAAAAAAATGATGAGAAGTTTACAATAGCAAAAAAAATAGTTGACAAGATTGTTTCGGAGAAATTTGATGGGAAAATTAGAATATATCACAAGAAGTAAACACTTTCAGATACGAGAAAATAGTAGAGTGTGTGTTAATTCTAAGCGGCGGCAAAAAAGAGAAGAATTGTGACTAGACGAATTTGGGAATGATTATGAAAAATTAGGGGGGCAAGAAATAAAAATGATAAATTATATTTGGAGAAAACTGTAAGTAAATTGTTTAAAGTAGAAAGCTTTTGACAAAAAAATTCGTTGATATTGTTTTTTGGGCGACTGCGGAGATAATTGAATTTTTGAAAAATTCAATGAAAAAAATTAATATTGGAAATGTGGATTGATGAACGAAAATCCACGGAATTCTTCTTGATTGATAGCTCGAACAACAGTTGGATCAGTTGGTGTTAGAACTGGTTCCTCTTTTGTGAAATCACTATCGAAATTGTTAGCATCTCGTTTTGATTTCTGAAAAAAATAATTTGAGAATAACTTCAAGGAGGAGAACAGGAAACTCACAATCTTTGGTTTAAATGGTGGTTTAACTTGTCTCGCTTCCAATGCATCCCAATCAATTTCTCTGAAGAATGGATGTGCTCGAATTGCATCTTCTCCTCCTTGCGAAATCACGCATCCTAATCTTTTTGATGCGTTTTTGGTCATGAACTGAAATGATTGATTTTTTGTTGGAAAAAGAAAGATGTACTTACGGCTTTAAGAATATTGACAGCCTCTTTTGAAAGCCACACTGGATATAACACATCGTCGTTTAGAATGGCCTGAAAAATTGAATTTTGAAAGCGGATCAGACACGCCTGACATTTTTCAAAAGTCAGTTTCCTTTTCACCAACATTTATCTAATGAAAAAGAAATGCGCATTTAGTTCAGTGGTAGTTCGTTTTGCTAATGTTCAGAAGGTCCATGGTTCAAATCCTCCTGCCCGCGGAGTTTTTTTTCAAATTCAGAATTGGGAACAATTTGGGCGTACCAAAATTTTTTACTAAATTTCCAACAAAAAAAACACATATACTCCCCTCTTACCTCAAAAAGATCATCTTCATTATCAGCTTCAAATGGCGGTTGTCCAGCCATCATTTCATACATCAAAACACCCAATGCCCACCAATCAACCGATACACCATATTCCATTTCTTGCAATATTTCGGGTGCAATATAATCGGGTGTTCCACAAAATGTGCTTGTCAGATTGTCTTTGTTGATTCCCTCTTTACACATTCCGAAATCAGCCAATCGGCAATGACCATCGGCATCAAGAAGGATATTATCAAGTTTGAGATCACTAGAAAAATGAGGAATGATATTTTTGTTTGAAGATAAGATAAAAACACAAGTAAACGAACCGATAAATAACATCATTTCTATGCAAAAATTGGAGAGCACAAGTAACTTCAGCGGCATAAAAACGAGCTCGAGATTCGTCGAATTTTCGTGCTCTTTGGATTTGGAACATCAAATCACCACCATTTACATATTCCATTACAAAGAATAAACGATCCTGGAAAATTTGGAAATTAAATATGAAATTATTTTTTAAAGTTTGTTTTGCTTATCAGGATTGCGTTTTTTTTGGATAAAATATGTGGGTTCTCAGAGAAAGTCTGGCTTGAACGGCGCGGTCCGCGGACGATTTTTTCCCAATTTTTGAGTGAAAATCATTACGCGGATTCAGCGAAAAAAATTTCGCGGACAGCGAAACTTCAGCCAAAGAGAGTCTCATTTCGCGCATTCCGCGAAATTTTTTGACTCGGAAATTTGATTTTTTTGAGTTTTTCGCGGATCCGCGGATGGACTCGAGAGGGAGGGTATAAAAAGTATAAATTGTATCGCGTACGCGACAACGAGGATAGCGCAGCAAGGAAGAGAGATGACTACAAAACGACAGGATTGGGATCGAGGCCGGGTTGGAACTACAAGTCAATACTAACTTCTGATAATTATCAGGGGTAGTGAAGCATTTTTATATCTCGAGAGTGCATTGCGCGGACGTTTCGCTAACAGCGGAGTATAATTTCGCGGACGTTTCGCTAAAGTTCTTGTGTCAGCCGCGGATTGGCAGATTTCTGGGTTTCGCGAACCGCGCCGTTCAAGCCAAACTTTCTCTGAGTTACTGTAGAAAATTTAGGCTTAAAACTAAAGAGATACTTCAAAATATATTGGTTACTGTAGGTTTCCAAAAATACAGTAGTTCGATAATTTTGTGGTAGATCAAATTGTAAAATGAACAAAACTAGGAGTACTGTAGGTTACTGTAGATCCTTTATGTCTAAAGATTTTGAAGATTTTTTTGTGTAAACATTTGTTCTTATGGGAACCTTTTTCTATAAGAGAAAAATATTTTTGTTTAAAAAATGACAGATTTTTTCAAATCTCTGAATTTGGCCCATTTTGAAAAATTTTCGAATCCCACCCAAAAAACTCACAGCAGTTTGGAATGAACTGTGTAACGCAGTCAAAAATGGATGTTTTGCAGCCAATGATAATATTCTCTTTTCACACATTGTGCATTCAACATCATCATCTTGAACAATCACATCTTTTTTCAGAATTTTGATTGCATACACTTCTTCGGTGCCTTTTTTCTCAGCCAACATTACCTACAAAAATCACATTTTATTTTCCAAAAAATTCCTTTCCCCCAAAAAAACCCACTTTTCCAAATGATCCTTTTCCCAAAACTTTCATAAAAGTAAAATCATGAATCGAAAGAGTTCCACCACTTGCATTCGCCGATTTCGATCCACTATTTTTCGAGTTTGGTTCATCCTCGCTAATCTTATCCAAATAACCCGAATTCAAGTCAGATGCTGAACATCCAGATATGTCTGTTGATGTTTCTGTCATTATAGATGGCTGAAAATAGAATTGATGTGAGGAATATCAAGTGAAAAAATGAAATATTGTTGAACAGTTTAAAAATTGATATGAGCAAATATTGACTTATCTATTTCAAGATTATTATATCTTTTACCTTTTTCTTCGATTTCACACTCATTTTATCACCAGTTAGACCAAGTTGTGCTAATTCAGCAGCCATTTGTTTAGCATTTATTCCACAATTATTAGCTACATTCCTTTGACATCTACAAAATTAAATATACTTGGGCGAAAAGCTCCTAGAGAAAATCCAAATACCTTTTATGTACATTCAATTTGCAAACAGAACATTGTAATCCTTGATTTATCAAACCATACAACATTGATCCACAATGATCACAAAATGTTGGTCTTTTATAAGAATGAATTGAAAACCTATGCGGCATATTTATATTAAATCGACCAGCACCAGTCTGAAGATTTTTTATAAATTATTATGATAATAATAAGGGGAGTGGGAGGAGCTAATGGTAAGTATTTAAAAATAGAATTGAAAACAATCCCTCGAGCTTTTACTGAAAATTTTAATTGGACTGAAAAAAAAATATTTTTGTTATTTTTATTTTCGGTTATAAATTAATACAGACGCTCTTTTTTCTTTTTGAAAATATATAGAATTTTGAAAAGAAAAAAATTTAAATTGCAGTATTTTAGAGTTCAAAAGTGAAAAAAAAAAACTTAGGGAATACTTTTTTGACCAAGCTATTCTCTTCAAACCCCCAAAAATCAGTATACCTCGCTAATTTCCTTTCCTAATTCTTCAACTGCATCAGCTTTATTACCCGGACATTTCCAGACAACTTCTTCGTGACATCTTTTATGAACAACCACTGTACAAACTGCAAAAAAAGATTATTTATAAGTAAAAACATAGGTCTCTAACTCACTTTGACACTGATATCCTTGTTTACCGATTCCCCAAATAAATTCTTTACAATGTGCACAAAAGGTTGGCTGACGTAGGAAAAGAGCCATGAACTTGTGACCAGTCACCTGTAAATTCATGAGTTATGATAAATTAATCGTAAATATTTTAGTTACCTCATGAATTTTTCGTCTCATAGCTCCTCTTCTTTGTCGATCATTGAATGCATTTGTTCTTTCTTTGAATACACGTTCCTTGTTATGAGAATGATGCATATCTGAAATATTATTCAAATTCAAATCATTTAGCAACTTATCCCACCAAAAAATCCTTTTGAATTCTTTTTTTTAACTTTTTGAGTTGGACCTTCGTAAACCAATAAATCCATTATTATTTAGTAAATTATTAAGAAATGTATAGAAAAGTTTGTCGCCTTATCAAAAAAAAATGAATTGATATGAATTTATGCATTATCTTTTTTTGGAAAAAAATGGTTTTGTGTTACAAAAATCATAGAATCATTGGCACGTGATTTTGAACACGGGTTTCTGATTTTCAAATGTTCTATGATTTTATTGTGAAATTTTAAGCTTGGTTTAAATTTTTAAAATACAGTGTTTTCTTAGCTGAAATCGCTAAGCTCAAACTTTTGAAAACATTTTCTGGTGGATCAAAAATATTTGTCTTTTGAACTCAGTTTTGTCAATTCTAATCCCACCCCTTAACTTGTGCCAGGTTTCAGAAAAAAAACAATTTTTTTTCAAGTTATTTGAAAGTTGCTCAAACCTTCCAGGTTTTTTTTGTTGAAATCCAATTTTCCGCCGTTTTCTAAAAATTCTAAAAATATAACTCTTATATTATCTTTTCATTTTTTCAAAAAAAAAAAAAAACAAATTGAGTTAATTTTCCACTTTCTCATTGTTTTCAAAATGTGCTTTGCTCACTCATATTTCTTAATTTTTCGTCATCAATAAAACAAAAATTTAAATGATTCATTCTAATTCGAAACATTTTGTTATCAATCAAACGCGAAAACTTATGCACTTTTTATGCATACTTTTTATTGCCTATGATGTATAATGTGACAAAACTAACAATATTCGCTTTTCTTGCTTTTTTTCTTTATTTTATTTTTCTAATTTATGACACTTTTTTGAGTGTTCCCTATTTTATATCAGAGGTTTTTCTTTTCTTTTTTTTTGTTCAAAAAATATCTTGAAATAATTTTCAGCCTCAAAATTATATAAAAATATGTAAAGGTATTCAACCGCCTGATCCTTGGGATAAATCAATTCTCAAATATCATGATTTTTCGGAAATTGAGCCTTTGAATTGCTCCAAATCACGAGTTCAACCTGAACTTTCTTATCTCGAAAATGGTTTTTTGTATTTGAATTTGACGGAAAACATTGAATGTTTATATCGAAGTTATGAAAAATCGAAAAAAGACGATGACAAACTAAATTATTCGGAATGGTATTCAATTTCAACAATTCCAATTAAAATTATGGATGAATTTATTGAAATCGAATGTCGAAAAACAACATTTCCTAGATCGAAAATATATTCAAATAATCATTTTCAAATTTTAAAAAAGCCGGAAAATGAGAAATCGGAGGAAATTGGAGAATCTGTTTTGATTATTGTTTTGGATTCAGTTTCACATTCAAATTTTATTCGAAATATGAACAAAACATTAAAGGTTAGTCTGATGAAAAGTTAATTGAAAGAGAACAAAAATGTAGTATAAAAAACGTGACCTTTTTTAATTTCCGAAAAAAGAAATGTGACTTTTTGTTTGGAAAAAAAGGAAGAAAACGAAATGATTTTTGAAATTTGAGAAAATGGGTTACGGTTAAAAATTATTATAAGTTTTTTGGAAAATACAAAAAACTGTGCTAAAAATTGGGATCACATCATTTCTGAAGAAGTTCGCGGCTTCTTGATAACTAGGATCTCTAGGTACTAATCCTTGACATTTGAAATTTCTAGGCTTGGCTGCTTGAGATCGAAGCTCTCAAGCCACGGCTCCTTGCCAGTTCTGTTCTCTAGGCACTGATCCTTGACAACCTTTTTGTGCTTGAAGGACCCAATTGAGTTAAACGTTTTGTGGTCCCATTCAGTATCCCTCTCTAATTTTTGAAACTCATTGAAAATATTTTCAGGTTTTGACAGAAAATTACAAAACTCATATTTTTAATGGAATGACTAAAGTTGGAGATAATTCATTTGAAAATGCAGCTGCTTTTTTTGCAGGTTCGTTTTCTCTTCTTCTAAATTATCTAACTAATTTATTTTTTCAATAGGAAAAAATTCAAGCGAATTTCCAACGAAACATGGATTTTTCGATGAATATCAAATGATTTGGGATATTTATAAAAATCAAGGATTTTCAACATTATATGCTGAAGATTATCCACAATTCAATTTATTCAATTATTTAGCAAAAGGTTTCAAGAAAAAGCCAGTTGATCATTATTTTCGACCATTTTGGTTGAATGTTTATGGTTCGAATATTCATCGACGAAGTCGTTATTTATGTTATGGCAATCAAAAAATGCATCAATTACAAATATCGTATATTTCTCAATTTATAAGTTCATCTAAAAATAGGAAAAAATTGGGAATTGGCTGGTTTACTGAACTCGGTCATGATTGGCTCAATCAAATACGTTTAGGTGATCAAGATTTTTCGCATTTTTTTCGCGAAAATCAAAAAAATCTTGAGAATTATTGGATAATTGTTATGGCTGATCATGGACATCGATTTGATCGAATTAGAAAAACTAAAATTGGAAGAATTGAAGAAAGACTGCCATTTTTCTCAATTTCAGTTCCAAAACAAAAAAGAGGAAGTGATGTTGACAGAATACTTGGAGACAATCAAAATGTATGTTTTTCAATTTCATTTTTAAACATTGATCCAAGGTTTTTTTAGAAACTAGTTTCATTTTGGGATGTTCATAAAACTCTAATAGATTTATCTGGTTTTTCCTCTTCAAAAACAGAATATTCTCGTGGAATATCTCTTCTAACTTCAATACCAGATCGATCGTGTCAACAATCAGATATTCCCGAAGAATTTTGTGTTTGTCAAGATGAGCCCGAATTATCAATCAATTCTCCAACTATTTTATTTTTGGCCGAAAAAATTGTTGAATTTATCAATGAGAAAATTGATCGAACAAAATGTGCCGAAATGAGTTTGTCACAAATTTTGAGTGCAACAATTGTTGAAGAACATCGAAAATATCGAATTGGAATTGAAGTTCGACCAAGTAATGCACAATTTGAAGCAGTTATAGATAAAAATGGAAAAATATTCGGAGATATCAATCGAATTAATAAATATGGAAATCAATCAATTTGCATAAAAGATAATCAATTTTTGAGAAAATTATGTTTTTGTTTACAATTTTTGGTATGAAGCTACTTATTTTGTTCAACTAACCTTCAACATTATTTCCGTGCATTTCAACAATAACATGTAATTGTCCATGTGGTTCTAAATCCACCCAAATATCATTTTTTGCTGATCCAATTTTCAAATCTTCAAATGGTATTCGAGTATTTGCAACAAAATCATCTGGTGGCATTACACAACTATGAAATACAGAGAAACCAATCGCTTTTCCTTGATGAACATCGTTCTGGAATCAGAAGAGATAAAAGTTGGTTTAATTATTCATGACAGAAAATTGGCTTGATCTGCGTGTTTTTTTAAAATTAATCCACAAAAATTTCAATTCTAGAGAACTTTTAGGGCCTAAAAATAGGGAGGACTCAAAACTCACGATCACGCAAAAATAAAAATATTTGACTTATCGATTAATAGACTAATAATAAAATCAAGAAATGACTAAAAATTATTGGACCACGAATAAAAAATGATAAGAAACGTGAACTCATTCATTTTCAAATAAAAACGTGAGCATTGATTTTAATTTTGGAGTGAAATTGTCAATCCGAAATTCAGTGAACCTCGGAAGAGAAAATATGGCCTAGAAAACCAAATATTTCCTAATTTTAGGCCCCCAACAAAAAAATTTCTGATTCACTCATCAGTTTTCCATTTCCAGCCCAATTAACTTACCGCAATAAATTCCTCATTAAATTTTGGTTCATTGGTTTTTGGTCGAATTTGAGTTTTTCCCATCGGATATTCATCCCAATCTACATTTACATACGAATCGATTGCAGCCTATAATTCAAATTCATTTCAAAAATTATTAATTTTTTCAAAAAAAACTCACAGTTGCAGCTTCATTCTGACTAAATCTTCTCGACCATTCCGTCGGTCTTAATTGACGAGCTTCAACTATACGAACACGTAAAGTTCCGGTGAACAACATTTTATTTGTGATGAGATCCTTCTTTTAATTTTGCTTATTTGCCGCTATCTTCTATTTTTATCCGCACATTCGATCAAATAAGTTTCTCTGGAAAAAATGAAACTTTTTTATGTTACATAGATAATACTTTTTTCACCCGAGAGAAATTCAACAAAAGGAACTAATTGACTAAGGAAATTCTTTTTTTCTAAAGAAACAAATCTACAGTAGTCGCTCTGCTCGATAAAAAAGGAACTTTTTCGTATCTATCTCAACTACGATTTTTTTTTGTAATCGGATTATTATTTTCACTTGGAATTGGAATTTTAACAAAAAATCGATATTGTTTCAAAATATAAGAGAAGCAGGAAATGGACTTCGAGAGAAAATCCCTAATTTTTTAAAACCTGACACAATTCGTGAATAATTTTTGAACTACATACATTTTCAAAAATTTTAATTGGAGGCTAGAGATTTTAGCAAGTAAGTTAGACAATTGGGGGACGAAAAATTTCGGAAAGAAATCGAGGAAAAAACTAAAACTATAATAAATATCCTCGATTTGAATGTGATGAAATGCAAGAGAAAAAGAAGAGCATAGTAGTACTAGCATGTGTTAGAATTATGTTCTTCTTCTTCTTCTTTTTCTCCATTTTCTCGATATATTTATGTTTGTCTGTTGTCTCTTCTCAATTCTTCAATCTATCATTTTGTCTCATCCGAGAATGTCGGTGAAATATTGTGTGATGAGATGGAGACGACAGACACACCATTTCTCTCGTCTCTTCTATTTTTTTGAATTAAAAATGAGCAAATTTTCATGTTTTAATTTATCTATTAGAAAAACTCATTCTTTTAAATAGTCACTAGAAAACTTAAATTGTTTTTGGCCAGAAAAAAATATTTTTGAAATAAAATGAAATTTTCGTGAGAATAAGAAAACAAAAAAATAACAATTTCAAAATTTTTTTCGAAAAAAAAAACATTTTTATTGTCGCGGGAAATATTTTGTTTAAAAGAAGAAGAAGAAAAACAAAAACTGGCTCCAAAAAGAGGAGAGCTACAGTAACCCGTTCCAAAAGAACCTTCATTTCGAAAAAGCTTGGCGCTAAAAATAAGAGAGCGAAAAAAAACTAGAAAAAAATGTTGATGTGTGCGGAGGAGGCGCGCAAAAGAGAAAAAGGAAAAAAAGAGTCCGAAAATAGAGAAAGAGCAGACAAACGACGAATTTCAGAACGAGAAGAAGAAGAAGAAGAAGAAGTAGAAGAGGGAGATCGAAACGGGCTCCGTGGGGGGCTGTGCGCAGAAAAAAAAGAAAGAGAAAAGAAGTGAGCACATATAATAAATATAGTTATATATTTTCTCTTTTTCTGTGTTGTTGTTGTTGACACTTTTGGTAGTGGCAAGAAAAAGAAAAAAATACGAGGATTTTTTGTTTTCAAAAAAAAAAGTTTTAGGGAGAAAATGGAATCGAAATATCAAATATTTAATTGACAGCTTTGGGAATTATGAAAAAAAGAATTAAAATTCAAAGAACACATAGAAAATCAGTTGAAGAGAGAAAGAGAAACGGAGAAAATGAGAACATAGATCAAAAAGTTAGGAGAACCTAAATAGGGTTTTTATTTGTAGATCAAAAAGAATGACCTTCTGATCTTATGAAAAAAGGGACGAGATATGCAAATTGAATTTTTTTCAACAAAATCTTTTAACATAAGAAATCATGAAGATTTTACAGTGTGGAAATTTGGAAAAAATCACAGAAACTTTTCGAGTCGGACTCGAAAACTATCTGGTTTTTAGGATGTCTGAATTGGAACAGGCTCAACTTTTTTAAAATTTTTCTTGATCATTTTCAGGCCCATCATTTCGTATTCTCCAACTTTTATCTATTTCTAAATTCAATTTTTGGAAAAAATGACTTTGATTTGTAACTAATAGTGATTATATTCAAAATAATTTTTTCCCTTTCCTGTTTATCAGCAAAAAAAAATACAGTAAGAAGTGCAATCTGATTTTTTAATTGAAAAATCCAAACCTAAAAATATCCAACAATCTCAGTATTTATTTTCAAATGTTCAGGAAATGAGAAAAAACATGTGCACAGCAGAAAGTAGATTTATTATTATATGGAATCGGATTCTAATCCTATCATAAAATTTAGATATTCCGATACGATTTTCTCTAACTAAAAATGTGGAAAATTGGAGAAACGAAAAAGGAGAAATGGAAAAAAAACGAGATGAAGAAGAAGAAGAATTTAACCGAGTGGAATAGGAATATTCAGTAGACAAGTTGATGGCAAAAAAGTGAATAAAATATACATAAGTGAGCAACAACAACACAAAAACAACATTTTTGTCATAGTTGGATGCATTTGAGATTTTTATTATATCTAAATACCACACAATTTTGGTTTTCGTTTGTTTTTGTTTTCAGAACTCTGAATTTGAGCATTGAGAAATATCACATCATCTGATGAGAGCTGGAACTATTTTTAAAGTGGTCCGCTTCAGAAAATTTCAAAAATTTTTGATTCACATCTCTAGAAACTCCGATTTGTCTAGGAATTTTGAGCATTTTTCAGAAGTCATTGAAAAAATTAATTTAGAATTTGAACTTCATGGAATCTTCAAAAATGAACTTGAACACGTCGAATCCTAAAGTGCAAAAAGTTTGGAGGAATGTTTCAAAATATGATTATCAATCCGAAAATATTTATAAGAGCCGTGGAAGAGAAAACCAAAATACAGTAGACTTCGCGGCTGCTTTGATCTTTTGGGAAATATTTGGTTTTCTAGGCCATATGGGTTTCTCTTCCAAGGGAACTAAATTTCGGATTGACAATATAACTCGGGACATTGAAAAAGGTCGAATGAAAATTAATTTCTCATCTTAAAAATCTAGTTTTCCAAAACATAACTTATGTTTTTGAAATTCAAAGAACTGAGGACACAAAACAGAAAGAAAATCTCATATTAATTGGTAAGGGATTTGTGACATTTTATGAATTATTAACTCATTTGCTTTTATCTCTACGGAGTTCTAATAATTTTCCAAAAGTACTAAACTTCATAAAATATTAATGAAAAAGTTTGAACTCAAGAAAAACAAAAAAAAAAATCAATTTCGAAAAAAAGTAAATGAGATGGCGACGGCTTTTCTTTTTTTTTATTTTTCTTCTTCTTCTCAAAATCTGGCTGCTCATTCATTTTTTTTTGCTCGCGCGAGCTCTTTTTCAGCTTTTTCTTTTTTCTTCAGCAAAAAAAGAAGTAGAAGAAGCAAAAAGCTGACAACGACGAAATGGAGAGGGGGTAAAAGAATAAGAGAGGAAAAGAAGAACAAAATGTGGAGCTCTAGGCTCTTCTTCACTTCTTCTTCTTATTCTTATTCTTTTTTTCTTCGTTTATGAGAAAAAATGGATGCAACGATGCGAATAGGGAGAACAACAATAACAACCAACAAAATACATAAAAAACCTGAAAATATACCTGAGAAACTACATATTTATGTATCTGAAAGATGGGTTATGAAAATGGGTAGTCAGAAAATATCATCCAATCGGTTACTGTAGGAAATTGTTGGGAACAAAAGCAAATCTCAGATTTATACAGTGTGCAATTCACTACTGGAAAACGCTAGGTCTCAGATTTGACTAATAAATACTTCTGAAAAACCTTATTCATTATGATTGCTTGATTCTTAGTTTGGAAATTCCTGAAAGAAAGTTCAATTCAAAATTTATAACGTAAATCAAATCTACAAGAAAAAGCTCAGAATTGAATTGAGAAAACACGTCATTATATTTTTTATTTTAAAAAATAATGTTACAAAAAAAGTCTGATTGAGTCAATTTTGAAGCTAATTTGATTCAAATATTTTTACAGAAAATTTAAATATTTATTAATCCGAAAATATAGGGGCCGTGGAAGAGAAAACCAAAATACAGTAGGCTTTGCGGATGCTTTGATCTTTTGGAAAATATTTGGTATTCTAGGCCATATAGGTTCTCAGGTACAGTTCTGATATATTTTTTGAGTTTAATTCGTATAAAATTTTTGAGATCACAAAATAAATTTGAAAACTGAAATTTTTCCAAAAAAAACAACAGTACTCAAAAAAAAGGCCAGAAAAAAATTCACAAGGGTAAAAACAGAATAATGAAAAACCGCTGCTGCAGAAAGAATGCAAACCACGCTCAAAGCTGGAGGGTTGGGCCAAAATGGCAAGGTTCCGCACGCTTTTTATGGGTAGATCAAAAAAATATTGTAAGTCTGAAACACACAAAAAATTTTGAAATTTCAAGATTTTCATACAAACTTATGTTAGTTTTTAAAAATTATTTTGTTGTTACTAGAAAGTTACTAGAAATTCAAAATTTATGAGTTTCAGACACAATTTTAGAAATTTTCTGAAAAATTGTGATTTCTAACACGCAAATTTTTTTTTGATCTACAAGCTGTTGCTGATGGGAGAACGCGGTTTGCATAAACTCATTTATTTTCAATTTTCATACATTTTTTGCTGTTTCTCTTTTTTTCGTTTTCCTCTTTCATCAATTACTTTTTGACATAAAATGCATCTCTTCTCAACTCTTCGACCAGCCAATTCCCATTTCCGTAATAATTTTTTCAATTAATTTTTCAAACATCTTCATATTTATTTATTTATTTATTTATAAGTTAGCCCAACTCAAGTATCTCTATCTTTTTTCTTCGTTTTTTTTCTCCGCCACTTTACTAATTACCTCTTTCTTTTTCTTTTTTTCTCAAATATTTTCGTACCTCAAAATGGACCCAAGGGAAAAAAGTTGCTCGCCTTTTTTCCGCCCGTTTTTCTTTTCTTTTTTCTTTGGAACGAAATTTAATTTTTTTTTCTTTGCTCGCCTTTTTTTGTATATACTATAGTCAGACTTCCTACAATTTTTATCGACTTTATTTATGTTCGCACTTTTTTCTTCTTCGGTTGTTAAATATCTCCACATTCGTCGTCTGGTCACACCATCTGTTCATTCGGTTAAAACAAAAAAAAAAAGAAAAGTAGTTAGTTTATTGTTATTATCTATGATAGATTGTGGTGTCAGGCAGCCATTTGACCTGCTGCTGTTATTTTTTTTTGTTCATCTTGTGACCAGTTACTTATATACTTTTTTCCAAACATCGTATTTTATCGATTTTTCTATAATATTCTTTTTCAGATGGGTAATTCGATTCAGTATATTTGCATTTTACTCTTTTTCATTTTTGGAATTTGTTCCGCATTTACATCAGCTGAAGAAGAAGAGCAAAATTTATTCAGAGTAGGTTTTGGTTTTTTGGTTTTCCAATTTTTCGAAAATGATTTCCATGTTTCTCATTTTGAAGTTCTTTTATATCAGTTATTGACGCTGAAGAAACCCGGAAATCCAAAAAATAAACATTATTGATAAAAAAATAGGTTTACTGTAGATTTTTAGCCAAAACGTTTCTGAACATTTCATAAGTCTTAAGCCTGAATAATTTACGTTTCAAAGTATTTTTATAAGTTTTTTGAAATATTGAAATAGGATTCAACTATAATTCCGAGAAATTACAGTTATATTCCAAGGCTAACAATATCTTTATTTTGGCACAACATTTTGGCGTACTATTTGTAGATAGACCTGAAGGTACTGTAGATTGTTAGTCGATACTTTTTTGATCCATTTATGAGATAATAAATTACCGAATAATTTACGTTTCAAAATTTGTTATTCTAGAAATTTAATTGTAATATTTATTAACAACTCAGAGAAAGTATGGCTTGAACGGCGCGGTCCGCGGACGATTTTTCACCGATTTTTGGGTGAAAATCATTACGCGGATTCCGCGAAAAAAATTTCGCGCACAGCGAAACTTCAGCCAATGAGAGTCTAATTTCGCGCATTCCGCGAAATTTTTTGACTTGGAAATTTGATTTTTTTGCGTTTTTCGCGGATCCGCGGATGGACTCGAGAGGGAGGGTATAAAAAGGATAAATTGTATCGCGTACGCGACAACGACACAGCGTTTTCGCATACAGGTGCATTACGGGCCGTTTTCCACCCGTTTACGGGTACTCAACCCCTCGTGCGCGAGTACACCGACGGGTACACGTTTACAGCTACTACGCGCAAAAAAATAGTACTGGGAAACAGCTGCTTTAGTGGTCGATTTTTGTTTTCCTAGGTTTTCATATATTTCACACTAGTTATAAATAAAAAGTTTATCTCAAAAATATAACGAACGATATTTATAATTAGACGTTTTCCTGAGGTCGGTGGTTGACCAAGTGTTGACGTTGGGAGACTTGGTGTTGTTGTCGGTGAATGGGAGTTCCTGGTGGTAGCATGTTGAATCTGAAATTTTAATAGATTTTTCTTAAATCATGCTATTTTGGGTGTGTGACATTATGGCGTAACTTTTCAAAACTCTAGCGGCTACTTCAGTTGTTTTAGGGTCTATAATTTATCCCATGACACATTTCCTATTTTAAAGCAACACCCTCGTATAATAAGGCCATTGCGGAATGCATTCAAACACGAAAATTTATAAAATTAACCTATCCAGCTATGCTCACAAGCAATATGAAAAAGAAAAACTCAAAAACGATCAAATTTGACCACTTTTGAGAAAAAAAATTATTTTTTTTTGAAAATCGCCTGCAGATTGTGCAGATCCGCAATTTCATGAAATTGTGCAAACACTGTGACGACAATTGTGTGCTACAGTACCCCTTGCAACTTTTTTTCCACAAAAAGTGAATTGTTTCACTGAAAACAATGAAATAATTCATAACAATGATTTCTGAACATCCTTAACTATCTCTACTTTCATTTTTGACAACGATATTTCAGTTTCGTATTGCATATTCTGGTCAAAAACTAAAAAAAACACAATTTCCATTGAAAAATTTAGTTTTCGTCTGAAATATTGAATCTTTGTGTTTATACTTCTCTAATTTATTTTTTTCATACCCCGAAAACAGTTTTTTCCATGCAAATTGTCATTTTCCGAAAAAAACGGAAAAATTTTGAGAAAAAATAAAAAGAAAACCACGAGACTCCGCGTTGACACTAGCCCGCGTTGTTTGAATTTGAGTTTTTTCAATTTTTCAATGGGCTTCCATATTTCGGCTAATACTTATTCAAACGTTTTGAATTTTTTCTCCGAAATAGAAAACAGTAAAACTAAGCTAAATCTAAGATTTGAGAACATTTGGGCTTTTTTCAAGAAAGTGCCTATTATACGAGGGTGTTGCTTTAATTTATCCTATCACTGCGAAAAGTTCAGATTGAGGCCAAATTTCTATGATTTTCAATTGAAAATTGTCAAATTTTTACTTTTTCTAGTTAAAAATCACACTAGCTGCAGAAATTTTAGCGTATTTTGTTCCGAAACAGTTTCTTTAACTCCAAAATCAGTCATGTGATAATAAATTGTTTGTGAATTGTGTCATAGAATAAATTATCGAGCTGTTTTAGAAAAAACCCCGTTTTCACGTCCGGCCACAACAGTTTTGATATAGAAAGACTTACCTCAAAGTTTTTCGACTCCTTTCTTCACCTCACGCCATTGTGTCGATGTTGTTGAATGTGATGTTGCATGAAGAGCTGACCTAAAAGCAAATCATTTTTTTCAAGGTTGGTTATCTGAGGAACTAACCATTCATTTTTTGACGATCTTATCGTTGGAGCAACGCCTCGATGAGCAACGCAGCTGAAAACGTACCATTACAAACATTTATACACGGATAAATATAAAGTAAAGGAAACTAAATGAGATAAGAAAAACATTTTTATGATCCTACAGAGAGAAATTAAAATTATCAGCTGGTTTCCTACATTTTTCCATTTCAATGCGTTGAAATTTTTCTCTAATTCTACACGAAAAGGTCAAGAAACGTCTGAAAATAAGATGGCTTTTATTGTTCAAGCACCAATAATTCGAACTCAGTTATTCATTCATATTTGAGACTATTCCCAAACATATTTCTGATGAAAAAGTGAAAATTTTTTTTGATAGGCCTAAAATCATCGGAAATTGACGATTTTCAATCGTTTTTGGTGGAAATTTTCAGTTTTCCTTCTAGGAAAGTAATTTCCTATACTTTTAGCACAAAAACCTATACTCCTAACTCTAAATACAACACAAAACCACAGCAAAACGAAAAAAAATGAAAAAAAAAACGAAAAAAAAAGAAAAAATGAAAACACACAAACTGTGTATTTCGCCGCGAGACCACACACTAGCGTCTCCGCGTAAATCTACACAGAACACGTTTTTTCTCAATGGACTCCAAATTAAAAACTGAAAACGCAGTTGAGTTGTAAATTGAAAGGCGAACAAAATGATATACAACATCTGTACAAAAAAAATTAATTTACATACATCCAACTCTGGCAAATTCAGCGAGATACTCAAAGTGGGTATAATGAAAAATATATCTAAAAGTGTTTGAAATTGGTACCTGAAGAGCTTTCTATCAACAAAGTTTGTATTTCCATGAACCTCGAGTATCATTATCCTAGTTTCATACTTTTTTCTTCTTATTGAATTTCTCTGTGGGAAGAACCACCCGTTTTTGACCACTAAACCACCACTAAGGCAAAAATAGATGTTTTTATGAGTTTATTGGCTGCAAAGCGGAAATCGGTTGGCAAAATGTAATTATTAACCAATCTGTGGTGTTTTTTGATACTATTCTGCCTTCTGTGGTTTAAAACTTTCACACCCGTTTTGGACCACTACCGTACCACTATTACCAAAAAACGAGGAGCCTGATTTTTTGATTCTCTATCAACTTTTCGCCAGCGAAAAGTGATCTAATATCAATATAAGTATTCCTGAACATATACCAATCTATAAAATCTGATTTTTTCACAACACTATTCCACCACTATCAACACCACTCAACCCACTTTCGCAGTAGTAGTGCGATAGTGGTCGAATAGTAGTGCGTTAGTACCCCTAAACGGGTGGTCGACCCGTAAACCACCCGTTTTCCTATTGTGTGCGAAAACGCTGTGCGAGGATAGCGCAGCAAGGAAGATGGATGACTACAAAACGACAGAATTGGGATCGAGGCCGGGTTGGAACTACAAGTCAATACTAACTTCTGATAATTATCAGGGGTAGTGAAGCATTTTTATATTTCGAGAGTGCATTACGCGGACGTTTCGCTAAAGTTCTTGTGTCAGCCGCGGATTGGCAGATTTCTGGGTTTCGCGAACCGCGCCGTTCAAGCCAGACCTTCTCTGAGAAGATTAGCTCATTAATCAAATTATATTTTCTGTAAAAAATTCGGAATATTTTAAGTCTTAAAGATTACAATATCATTCCTAGGATTACTGTAGATTAGCTTTAGCGCAAACCTTCATAAAAAAAACCTGGCCCTGAATATTTTACGTTTCAAACTATAGCCATTCGATTTTTCCAATCATTGAAATTATTGAATATATCAGTTAAAATACAAATAGGATGTAGATAAATTGAATTCAAAATGTCTTATAAAAATTACGAACAATTCCAGAGTTTGGCCCACAAAGGAATCCATAAACTAAACCGCGAATCGAATGATTTTTACAAATGGGAATTGGATCGAACATGGAATGGAGAAAGAAATCTCAACAATGGAATTCATTACAAAATCAATATCACTCTTGTAAAAACAGATTGTAAAAAACACGAACATAGACATTGTAAGAAAACTGATGTTTTGAAGGTTTGTGCGGTTTTTCTTGCTCAAAAAATAAATATTTTATGATGATTTTTTCAGAAATGTCAAGTTGAAGCAAGTCGTCGAATTGTTGGGGACAATTTAAAAGATTTTTCGAAAATTGTAAATTGTGGAGAACCTTTTACGAAAAATATCACAAGTTTTGAGTAAGTTTATTTTATTTCACGCTGAAAAATAGTTTGAACCAATGTTTTTGCAGTTCACGAAAAATCGAATTAACCAAAGATGATGCGATTACTGTAGAAGATCTTCGCAAAGCTAAAATCATCAAAGCTCGAGATTATGTTATGTGGAACTCTTTTCTTGATTTTGTAGACAGGTAATTTCAAGGTGAAGGGAGAAAAAACATGATTTTTTTATTGAAGACATGGAAAAAAATACGAGAACAAACGACATGTTTTGAAACGATTCCGAATCTTCAAACACAATTCGAAAATTATTCGAGAAATTCAAAAACAAGAACAAGGAACTGCTGTTTATGGAATCACACAATTTTCTGATTTAACAAGTGCAGAATTCAGAAAGGTATCAATTTTTGAGGAAATTTTCAAGATTATTTCATATTTTGCAGATAATGTTACCTTATCAATGGGAACAGCCATTATATCCGATGGAACAAGCAAATTTCACAAAATATGGTGTAAATATCGACTCTCAAGATCTCCCAGATTCATTTGATTGGCGTGAAAAAGGTGCTGTAACAGAAGTGAAAAATCAAGGAAATTGTGGAAGTTGTTGGGCATTTTCAACAACTGGAAATGTTGAAGGAGCCTGGTTTTTGGCCAAAAATAAATTGGTCTCATTATCCGAACAAGAATTGGTTGATTGTGATAGTGTTGATCAAGGTTGTAATGGTGGATTACCAAGTAATGCATATAAGTAAGTTCTAATAAACATAGATGAGTTCGAACCTTAAATTTTGTAAATAGAGAAATAATTCGAATGGGAGGACTTGAACCAGAAGATCAATATCCATATGATGGAAAAGGTGAAACTTGTCATATAGCAAGAGAAGATATTGCTGTTTATATAAATGGATCTGTTGAATTGCCACATGATGAAGTTGAATTGCAAAAATGGCTTGTTACAAAAGGACCTATTTCAATTGGTTAGTTTGGAATTGTGAAAAAATATTGGAACTCGAGAAAAGGTTTGGGTTCAGAATCTGAAAAACTCTGAGAAACAATAAGTAGAAACTAATATCGAAAATTTATTTTCAACAGTAAAACAAATTTTTGAATTTCTCTCATCAGAGAATATTTTTTAAATAACAAGAGATCAAAATTAAAAATACAACAAACTTCGGAATTCCAAAATCAAAAATATTTTAATTAACAACTTTTTGCTTCAATACTATGTAGAATACGATTAATATCAGTTCTCTTAACAATCATTCGTCGATTTGAAGATGAAACCAAAGGGCGACGACGAAGTTGGTATTGATTTTGACATAATCCAACACCACGAAAATATCTGACAAAAAAAATGATAATTTTCTATTCATGAAGTTTTCATAGTGAAACTAACTGTTCAGAAAAATTTGGTTCCGGAAATAATTCATGAGCTGGTTTGACTAAAAAATCGACAGTTGCTTGTTGTATTCCTTTCGCCGCCCATTGAACTAATTTACAAATTCCACAAAAAATCACAATTATGAATGATTCTAAATAGAATTATCATTGTTTTTGAAAATATTTTAGAATTTCTAAAATAACTCACGCTCTTTTCTTTTATTTCCAATATTTCGTCGAGTTGATCGCCAATTATATTGTTGTAAACATAATGGCTTCTTATTTAGGTACCTTGAAAATTTAGGATAGAAACTACTTAGAAAATAGTCCATAGAAAGAGAGAAGAGTTACCGTAATTTAGTCATAGCTTCCATTCCACTATCTCTTCTTCCAATTGATTTTCCAACTGCTCCAGAAGAACTATTTCCTTTTTGTTTTCGGTGATGCATTCGAGATGATCTTAAACATCAGGAATTAGAAATGACGTGGCAATTTTTAGTGCCACGTCGATTTATTTGACAAATTCTAAATGTTCAGAGCTACAGTAATTTTTGCCACGTGGAATTTAAAGGTTCAGTGTTTTCTAAAGTTCAAACAGCAACATTTGTCTGATCTACTAAATTTCATTCCAGAAAAATTTCTGAAAACCTGAATTTTTTTCACAAAAACTAGAATTAAATTTTCACAAGCCAATTTCAACAACGTGACAATTTAAAATAGATTTCGAAAAAATGACAAGAAAAATAAATAAAACTCATATTTTTCTCGAAAAAAAAGTGATGATCTTTTTGCGCACTGATTGTGAGATATCAAAACTTTGAGACAACAAAATGACATGGGTTTCAATATTTGCTTTATGATTTCTTTTTTTTTTCTTGCTTCAAAAAACTAACCTTTGAGAAGAAGAAATGCCTTTCGAATTCATTCGGAACAAATTTTTCGATTGCGAATGAATGAATGATAGGCAACAATTTTCGAATTTAAAAATCTCAAGTGTTTCAACAAATGTTAACCAGTTGTGGTGGGATTTTGTGATTTTTGATGAAATAAAAAAAAACACGTACATTTCTTGTGTAAATATAAAATAAAATGTTTTTCTGATTAGACATGTGGTGCGCAATAAAAATAAAAATACATTTGAAACGTTCGGAATATTTTGAGTTTATTTTTTCCGAGAATTATTGACTTTTTAATGAAACTACGATCATTTTGAGTATATGAACCATGAGATTACTGTAGAGTTGATGCAGTTCGTGGTGGGACCTAATACTGTAATCAATCTACAGTAACTCAGATTCTGAAAACCTCATAAATCTACAGTAACTTGAAAAAATAGGTTACGGTTAAATAGGCATTTTTAAAGAAAACAAAAAAACCTGGTTACTGTAGATCGAAAAAAATTCCGAAACAGAACTTAGATACCACGGTTTTTTAATCTGAGATAACAAGTATTCTGGAGAAAAAAATTGCGCTACAGTACCCTGTCTCCTAAATTTAATTCAAATTCAATTTTTTCACAGGTCTCAACGCAAACACTCTTCAATTTTATCGTCACGGAATTGTCCACCCATTCAAAATCTTCTGCGAACCATTTATGCTAAATCACGGTCTTTTGATTGTTGGCTACGGAAAAGAAGGAAAGAAACCATATTGGATTGTCAAGAATTCCTGGGGACCATCTTGGGGTGAACAAGGATATTTTAGGTGAGTTTGGAATTGATATGAGAATATTGGAAGTTTCAAATATTTTTTACAGATTGTATCGCGGCAAAAATGTTTGTGGTGTTCAAGAATTGGCAACTTCATCGATTGTAAATTAATTTTTTTTAAAAGTTTATCTTATTGTTTTATTTTTCTTAACTTTTCAATAAATTTTGATCTATTTTTTTTCTAGAAAAATCACGTGGCTAATGATGTTCAAGGCAATCAAAAAATAGATCACTCGAATCATTTTGTCGCAATTGAACTCTAGTTTTTATCACCAAAACTATTATTGTTTTATTGCTGTTGTTTTGTCAAATCGATTTTTGAAGATGTATGATTGATAATAATTCCGCACGTTTTCATTCACTATTTATTCATTTCGATTTTTCTTTCAACTTCAATATTTTTTAGAATGAGCCCATCGCCAGTTTTGCTAACAATTAATGATTATCGAAAATATTCGGAGAGAAATTTGATAAAATTGGCGAGAGATTATTATGAATCTGGAGCTGAAAGAGAACAAACATTGAGAAGAAATGAAAAAGCTTTTGAAAAGTGAGTTTGGAGGAAATTAATTGAAAATACCTCACAAAATATATTTTTTCTTGAATATATCTTCTGAAATTATTTTTAAAAAATTAAAAAAAGTTGGTCGCCATGTGGGGTCGAACCCTGGTTTCGCAAAAGCTTGGCAAATGTGCAGACCACTCGGCCACGCATGCGTTTTTTTTTATGTCGAAAATGTTGAATATAAAATGCGCCCTTTCAAAGTTCCGCCAATATTTTTCAGTATTTTGATTCGTCCAAGATGTCTTCGAAGTGTTGAAAATATTGATACGAGTAGTGATTGGTTAAATGGACATAAAATGGAATTTCCGATTGGAATTGCACCAACAGCTTTTCAGAAAATGGCTACAAAGGATGGAGAATTGAGTACTGTAAGAGGTAAATATTCCTTTTTTTCTCAAAAAATCTCATCAATTTTTAAAACAGGATCAGCAGCTGCAAAATCAATAATGATTTGTAGTTCTTGGTCAACAACATCAATCGAAGATATTGGAAAAGAAGCAAAGATCTGTGGAGCAACAATTTGGTTTCAACTCTATGTTTATAAAGATCGAAAAGTGACGGAAGAATTGATTAAAAGAGCTGAAAAAGCTGGAGTTCAAGCATTAGTTTTAACTGTTGATACACCAGTTTTGGGGCGAAGATTAGCTGATACAATTAATGGATTTAGTTTACCGAAACATTTGAAATTCGCCAATTTTGAGAATAATCAACAATCTGCAATGCCGAAAGGAGAAGCTGGAAAAAGTGGATTTATGCAATATGTTAGCTCACAAATTGATCCAAGTTTAGATTGGTCAACATTGAAATGGATTAAATCGTAAGTTTTCATTTTTAGTATTTTTGCTGATGTAAATAATTATTTTTTTTACAGAAAAACAAATCTTCCAGTGATTGTAAAGGGAGTTATGCGAGGAGATGATGCTACATTAGCAATTTCTGCTGGAGTTTCTGGTATAATTGTTTCAAATCATGGTGGAAGACAAATGGATTCAGCTATTGCTACAGTAGGATCATCAATTTTTCCCCAATAATTCAAAATTCCAGATCGAAGCACTTCCCGAAGTTGTTTCAGCTGTTCAAGGAGCAATCCCAGTGTTTTTAGATGGTGGAATTCGAACTGGTCTCGATGTTTTCAAAGCAGTTGCTTTGGGTGCGACTGGTTGTTTTGTTGGAAGACCTATTTTATGGGGATTGGCAGCTTCTGTTGGTTAAATTTTAAATTTTATTGAACCTAATATTTGATAATCATTTCAGGGATCAGCTGGAGTTTCTAGTGTTTTGGGTATTTTACAATCTGAATTCCGTCATTCTTTGCAATTATCTGGAATTCGATCAATCTCGGAACTTCAAAATGATTCACATGTCATTGTTCATTCTTCCAAATTGTGAAATACATATTTATCGTACATTTTTTTTTGTTTTATATACATATGAATATGAAAATAGTTTTTACCGGATCAAATAAAACGTCATTTGAATAATTGTTTTGGGTTTCAAGCAATAAGTGAATATTTAGGCGGGAAGTTTTGGCAATCCAAATTCGTCAACTTCCAAACCTTCGGCGATCTGAAAAATTATGCAAATTTGAAAAATTTTCTGGATAACTATTTAATATTTACGTGAACCCATGACTATTTGAAACATTTATTTTTTATTTCTTGATTTTTATTTTTATGTTTCCGGTTGTCAAAAACGTGAGATTCGGGATTAATTTTTCCTAACTTCCCTAGTAAGAAAATATAAAATTACTCACTCTTTGTTTTGGTTTTTCGCTTGGAACTCCTGGAGCAGCTAAAGCCTCATCCAAATAATTTGTGTCAGTTTCTCCAATATCTAACTCATCTCCCAATGCTGCTAATTCAGCTTCCAAATCAGCTTCATCGATCTGAAATTCAAAAAATTGATTTCGGCTAACTTCAAGATTTTTTACTCACATCTGGTGTATCATATTGTCTGCTCATTGCTTCTTGAATTTCATTATTCATATCAAGCATATCTTCCATTTGATCTTGCAAATCTTCAATTTTATCAATGTTCATTTTCTTGTATTCTTTTTGCATTGTTTTGAGTCCTTCTTTCATTGCAGCAACAGTTACCTAGATTTTATAATTACATTAATTCTCCATGGAGGCAGTATAAAAATATAACTCACTTGATTATCTTTCATTCCTTGAATAGCAAAGTTGCTTTGATCCATATTGAAACATTGTTGATCCAATTGTCCTTTTTGGTTTTCATACATTCTTTTTTGTTTCAAAATACGCAATGCTTTTTGCTTGATCAAGTTCTTGCTTGGACCCTCACGCATTTTTGACATTTGATCTTTCAATTTAAGCAAATCTTGATCTAATTTCTGAATCTTCTTGTCGATGCTGTCGCTTCGAGATTCAACATTCGAGATAGCATTGCTGAGATCTGGTGGAGGTACTTTCTTACCAGTTCCGAAAATTCGATTCATTCTGAAAATAGAAAATTAAATTTAGTGTGAAAAGACAGCAAAATGATTTCGCAAAATATTTATACACGAGTGGGGCGATGATGACTAATCGAATCGATAAGAACATATTTCGCAATTCTCAATTTCTTAAAATAATGAAAATATTACATAAAAATAAATATGTCTGTGAGCTGCGATACAATTTTTAGATTGAACGTTCAATCCAAAATTGTACTGCTTTCTAAAAATATCTGTAAATGTAGAGTACGAGCAAACAAACTAGAAACCAAAAAAAGAAAAATAGTGTCTAACTGTCTGCGTCTCCTCATTTTTAACACACAAGAAATGCAATCGCAACGAGACCCATGAATGTGTGTCGTTCGGTGCGTCGCGGTTGCACAGCGCTGGCGTTTCGTCCGCCTTTTTATCGAAAAAAAAACACTGCGGCCTGCTCGTTTTATGACGTAATCAATTTTTTCTAATTTTTTTTTACAGCTTTCTTCATTTTTCGTTTCTGATTCTTTTTCTTCTTGATATCGAAACTTATTACGAATTTTAAAGTAGTTTGAATGATCATCAAAGATCACTATTGATTATTGATTTTTTTATTTGTTAGGTGATATCGATACGTAAATGGAAATAGTTTGAAAATCACTTTTATATTTTTTCATTCTAACATTTGAATCCTGTTTTTTTCAGCTCGTCACTTGGATCAATTGGAAAATGAGTGATGAAGTCAAACAGAATGAAACAGATCAACAGGAAGATGTGAAAAAAGAAGAGGATACCGATGCTGAAAAGAAAGTGGAGGAACCAAAGGAAGAAGAAGAAGAATCCAGTAGCAGCGAAAAAGTAGTTAAAACTACCGAAAAACAAGAAGAGGAAGAAACTGTTGATAAAAAAGAAGAAAAGAAAAAAGTTGAAAATAGTCCGAAAAAGAAAGAAAAAGCGGATGGAAAAGAAAATGTTCAGCATGAAACTATCACTGAAAAAGACAACACCTTAGATCATATTGAGATCAGACGAGTGAGTTCATTGTGAGCTAGTCAAAAAAGTATTCAAGTTATTTTTAGGATGCTGCTAATCGCGTGAAACTTTATGTGTTATGTGATCAAAGAGTTTGGGAAGATCGGGGTACTGGACATGTTATGTGTGTCAATTCACCGGATGACGATTCACCTACGAATACTTCACCGTATGTTATTATTGCGAGATTAGAAGGACAACGTGAGTAATTTTAGGTTTAAAATCAAATTTGGGAAAGAACTTATAAAATATTGAATATTTAAAAAAACGGTCAAAGAGAAAAATGTTGAATTTTAAGAACAAATTGTATAATATTCAAAATCATCTTCATTTTTATATTAATTGGAGGAAGAATTAATACAGTTTTCAATACTAAAATTTTTGAAGATTTGGGCCATTTAATAATTCTGACGTTGATTTTTTCCTGGTGAATCCTTCTTAGTTTTTAAGCTAATTGTAAAATATTGACAATTTTTAATCAAATGAAATGGATCTTCCCTCGCTTTTTTTTTGAATATTAAATCACAATATCTAAATTTAGCTGCGAAAAAAATCAAAACTTGTTTATTTATTTATTTACGATGAGCGGAAAATACACCGTTAGAGAAAATTAGACACCGAACTAGGTAATATTCAGAAAAAAATTAAATTATTTACTCACAAAAAATGCGCAGAATTTTGACGAATAACATAAAGTTTATAAAAGTATAATTATATTTTCGTATAAAAATTGATTGTTCCAATATTATGTGCCATTTTTTCAATTTTCAATAAATAATCAAACAGCGGTCTTGTATGTTCCTTTGAGACTTATAATTAATTGAAAAACTACCGTATTTTCATCTCGAAAAATTCATCTCGTTTTATAGTTGAAATTAAATAAATTTTGTTCGACCTATAACAATGGCCATTTCTCAAAATAAAAGCCTTTGTTCTATTTTCAATTTTTCAGCCAAAAACATCTTGGAATCTCGGATATTGATGGATACGGTATATCAAAAACAACAGGTTAGTTTTTAATTTTTTAATTCTTAAAAAATAGGGTTAGAACAATTTTTATAGGCAGATAAGTACTCTAGAAATCTGTCTGACTTTTTTGGAAATGTTTATTTTCAAGTCGTCAAAAAAGGAAGAAAAAAAACTACTTTACAATGTTAAAGCTTTTTTGAAAAATGGGTATCAAATCTTAGTTCGTTGTAGGATGGGTTTTCACTGTTTTCATTTGTTTTCTGGTTCAGGCTTTCATTATTTTGAGCTTCAGTTTTTATATTTGAACATTTGAAGTCGCACTTGAACCACACCATCCGTTGTAGGCCAGAGTACAATTTGAAAAAAAAGTCAAACCCATAAAAATGCCCGATCACACCTTCAAAATTTTATTTTATTGCACACTAATCTTTTTCTTAGTATCAAAATTTCAATTTTCGAGATTGAGCTCTGAAAATATGAAATTTGGTTTTTTTTAAATAGTACTCTGAATCACAGGATTGTGGTAGATGATTGTGCACAATTCTCAATCAATTAGCGTACTATTGCGAAAAACTGTAGATTTCCGAAAAAAAACAGTTTCTACGTCGTGAATTTTTCATTCAAATAATTTTTAAAATTTTTCATTTTCGGCGTTTTTTTTCCGAAGAATTTAGGAAGTTAATAAACTCTCCCGTGATTGTGAATGTTCTACTGGCTACTGAAATTCTGTAGATTCGGATTTAATTTGCATGAGAGAATTGAGTTTTTTTTTTATTTTCTAGGAATTATTCGGCTGTATTCCAACACTATTTTCTGCAGTTCGAAACTAGAGGGTTTCAAGTTTTCTCTTTAAAGAATTAAAGGTTATTTCATGACAATCACTCATTCTTTCTGAAATTCTACAGTATACCGAAAAAAGTAATGATTTCAACAAAATATAATAAATGTTATGGAATAATCCTTGCAACCAGCTGACTTGAAAAAAAAACATCTCGGTCGTTCTTTCCTCTTATAATTCTTGCTTTTTGTTGTTCTTTTTGAACTGTCTGCGTCTCTATTCTTCTAGTCCAATGACACATTGAAAACTAACAATTTCATTTTATATATCTATCTATCTTTCTATCGCCCTTTTTTCTTTCTGTTCCAACAACCGAATATTATATTATTCATTTCATTTTCTTCTTTGCCTTTTCTTGTGCCAGCTTGTTCTATTTCTCTCTTCCTCTTTTTCTGTTTAACACATTGTTCCAGTTCGTGTTTGCACTTTATTTTTCTCGTTTCGAAGAAGTTTTCAACTTATTTATAACATTTAAGTTTTCAAAACGAAACGGTTTCCATAGAAATAAGTAACATCATGTGATTAATATAATTAGGGGTTAGCTGTACTTCTTTCAACAAACTTGGTTATTTTACCTCAAAAACATTTTATATAAATTATATTTATGAAGAGTATTTCGAAATCATTCTTTTTTATCAATAAAAAAGTTTCATCGCATTGTGTACATTTCTACCAAAAAGAAAAAAGTTCAAGAATAATTGAGCATACTTTTTTCTTGTCTTTCTTTCTTTTCCTCCTCTTTTTTTTTGAAAGTTTCAACGAAGAAGAGGATTTGCACATTTTCCCTCGAATATTATTAGCTTTTCCTTGAAGCTTGGTTAATTTTGTTTTGTTTCTCCGTTTCTTTTTCCATTTCTTCCAAAAGCAGAAAAATTGTATATATTGATTTGTTTCGTGTTTTTTGTGCCTCTTCCTTTTTTCTCGTTCACAAGAGTGTGTTTTATTTTTGTTTGTCTGACATTGAGGAGTTGTTGTTTACTCGAAAAGATGGAGCTGCCTCCTTTTTTTCAGCAGAAAAGCAGATTTTTTTTCGTTTCTATTTTTCATTTCAATTTTGTGGTTTGAAAACATTTTTTTGTGGCGGCCAGAGAATTTTTCCTCCCTTTTTTCTCGAGGAAAGTAGTATGATAAGAAAAATGTAGAAATTGTTATTTGATAATTCCTAATCCCTCTATTGAAACCTCATAGAAGATTAGGACTCTCTGAAATTCTAGTTACTCTTTCTATCGTCTTATATTATTGATCTTTTCTCACTATTTTTTCTATAGAATGGATGAACCTTCAACTTCGGAATCGTCGTCTTCTTCTTCTTCTCAGAGCGAAAGCGCTTTTTATTTTTATGGGAATTTTAGTCGATTTGATAAGGTGAAAAAAAGAAAAATGTTTAACAAGAAACGAGGAATTTTTGTCACCTGGTTGAAAAAAAAATGTTCAAGGTTTTTTTTTGAAATCTATATATATTTTTTTTTAGGAGACATTGATTGTTTGGTCTGAAACTGATGTGATGGATTTGGCATTATCATTTCAAGAAAAGAATGGATGTGAAGAATTATGGACGAAAATCTGTGAAGTTCAAGGACGTGATCCAGGAGATTCAGATGCGAATTATGATGATGGAGAAGATTCAGATGTTGGAGAATTGACAAGTTCGACAAGTCGAATGCAAATACCACCAATTGAAGTTGGAAGATTGAGCGAAATTGATGCTGTAATTCATATGCATTTATCAACAAGTGCTGGAAGAGAAAGAATGGCTAGCACTATTGAAAATGATAAGTAAGTTTTTGAAAAACTTTGATGATATCTAAAATTCTGTGATTTTCAGCATTCTACCAAGTTTGTGTGAAGTATTTCAAATGTGCGAAGATATTGAATATACTGAAGGACTTCGAACATTTTATTCGATTGCCAAAAATTTGTTCATGTTGAACAGAACTAGTATGATTGAATTATTGTTGGATGACAAACATATTCGAGATGTTATTGGAATGTTTGAATTCGATCCTGCTTATAAAAATCCAAGAAAACATCGAGATTTTGTATATGACAAAGCACGGTTTAGAGAAGTTTTGCATATTTCGAGTGATGAACTAAAGTATGTATTTTATTTTCTCCATTTTCACAAATTTCACAAATCAATTTTGGTTTTTTTCAGAGAAAAGATTCACAAACTCTACCGTGCTCAATATATTCAAGATGCATGTTTGCCAAGTCTTGGGCTTTTCGAGGAAAATCTCCTATCAACTCTCAATAGTCATATTTTCTTCTCACGAGTTGATATTGTGACTGGAATTCAGAGGGATAAAAGAGCGATGCGTGAATTGTTTGGAAATTTGAAATCAAATGATTGTGAACCGAAAAAACGACGAGATTTAGCATTATTCCTCAAAGAAATGATAAATTTGAGTCAGAATTTGCCGGCGACTGGAGGACAAAGCAAAGATAATTTCTTCAAAAATTTGTTGGCAAGTGATATTTTGGATGGAGTTGAGCCTTGTATGAGATCAAAAGATGTTGAAACACGATCTACTATGGTTGAAATTTTGAAATCATTAGTTGAACACAATGCACAAACAATTCGAGATTTTCTGTTGAAACAAGCAAGAGATCAAGAAGATGAAGATGTTCTATTAAATCGATTGATTACACATATGTTAACGGATGAAGATCCTCATTTGACAAGTGGAACTGAAGTTATAATGGTATGTTGAATTCTTTTGAAAATTCGAAATAATAACTTATTTTCAGATAATGAAAACTTTGTTGGATCCTGATAATATGACAAGTATTAAAACAGAAAGAAGTGAATTTCTTCAATTGTTTTATCATCGATGTATTCATACTTTACTCAAACCACTTTTGGAAAATGTTAGCGGTGGAATTATCAAAAAAGATGATTATACAACTGCAAATCGTGAATCAATAATGGTTCGATTATTGTCATTTTGCATCGAACATCATTCATTTTCAATGAGACAACATTGTATTTCAACTGATTTATTGAACAAAATACTTGTTTTACTCAAATCAAAACATAGATTCTTGGCATTATGTAAGTTGAAATTATATTTCATTTCAAATGTCATTAAATAATTATAGATTCGCTCAAATTATTGCAACGCGTGGTTTCTGTAAAAGATGATTATTATGTTCGATATATTGTACGAGAAAAAGTATTGGATGCTGTTATTGAATGTTTCAAATCAAATGGCTCAAGATATAATGTTATCAATTCTGCAATTCTTCATTTATTCGATTTCATTCGATCTGTAAGTTTCATCATAAAATAAAAAGAAGTTTTTTATCTTCATAATATTTTTCAGGAAGATGTTCGTCCGCTGATCAAATATATTGTTGAAAATCATGGAGATGTGGTGGAAAGTGTTCAATATGTGAAAACATTTATGGAAATAAAAATAAGATATGATCAACATCGAGATCGAGAAGAAACAATGAGTATTAGATCAGAAGATAATTCGATGGCAAGTCCAAGAAGTTTGAAAAAAGAAAGACAAGAAGAACAATGGTTTGATGAAGATGATGAACTTGAAGTTGGAACAATGCTTGAATCAATTGAAAAAGATGTTACAACAAATGTTGCTGGCGGAGATTCATCAAATAATAAGAAAAAAGACGAGCAAAATAGTCCACGAAAAACTGGAATTGAGCCAATGTTTCCGTCAATTATGATGAAACGAAAAAATGCAATCGATAATGATGATGAAGCACCTGTATTTGGAGGCGGATCAGCGGCTGTTTTAACAACTTCGGATAATCAGAAAAAGATTGTTATAAAAGTTGCGTCAGATCGATCACCTTCAAGAACTCCAAGTCCAGCATCATCTCCACGTGCTTCACCTGGACCATCGAGAGAAGATGAAGTTACCTCATCTCAAAATAATAGCAAAGAAAATAGTCCAAGTCCTGCTCCAACTGTTAAGGTAAGATTTTTTGAAACTTGGGGAAAGGGTTGAAAAAAAGTAGAATCTTTTTTAATTAAGAAAATCACGATTTCTCAAAAAAAAAATCGGTTTCTAAAATGTGTTTATTTTTCAGTCGCTGGTCGATTACGATGAGTCGGATTCGGATGAAGAAGCATCACCAGATGCAGTTCCATCTTCTTCAACCGGTTCACCAGATTCGGAAAAAGATGGAAGTATTTCAAATATGGACAATAATGAAGAGATTATTGAAAATGGAACAACATCACCGGCGCTTCAACCAAATTCGCCACAAAAAACACCAAAGAAACACTCGCCGGATTATGTTTCTTCAACATCTTGCGAAATGGTTTCACAAAGTCCAAATCGAAAACGTGTGTCAAATGGAGAAAATACGATCGAAGTGAAAAGGAGTCGAGTTGTAGAAGTAGAAGAGCAAAAAGAAGACCAACAACAAACATCTGAAAATTCATCAACTTCTGTTTGAATCATTTTTTGATGTCTTTGTTTTTTCAAATCTACCTACCTCATGTGCTCTTTTTGTTTCACTCCTGTGCCTATTTTTTCGGTGAAATTTGGACTTTTCTGTGTGTTTTCCCGGGTTTCTATTCATTTTTCTTTTCATTTTCTGCCCATTTTATCCTCTTGTAAAATATTCCTTCAAACAAATTCTGTTTTTGGTTCGAAATGTTGAGAATCGTTCTCAGAATCTGTAAACTTTGAAGATCTCGATTTATGAAAATTCTATTCCCCCCGTTGTCTTTTTTTGTTGTGTAATCCTATATTCTCAACAATGTTTTCATTTTATTCCTTTTTCTATTTTTATAAATATAATTTTATATCAAAACTTTATGTGTCTAAAAACTGAACAAGAGATTTACAAACAAGCCCAAGTATTTCCAATTGGTGGGAATGATTTTGCTTTATCCAAGGCTAACAAACTGTTCAATTCTTCTTGTGTCAATGGAATTGAAATTGTCTGCAAAAATATATTTTTGCCCATATATTTTTCATCGAAAATAACTCACTGTATGCAAATTATCGTGAATTCTACTCGGTGTCGCTGATTTTGGAATAATTGAGAAGTTGTTCAAATAACCGAAAGCATATAAAATTGCCTGAACACTAACATTATATTTTTGTGCCAATTGAACAACGACTGGTTCTTGAAGGATTTCTTGATCACCCCAACACAAAGATGAATATGCTTGAACTACAATATTGTTGAGTTCGGCGAATTTGCGAAGTGTTGGACGAGTCAAATATGGTTGATATTCATATTGATCGACAACTGGACGATGTTTGGCAAATGAGAAGAGTTCGACTAAATGGTAGACTTCGAAGTTTGAAACTCCAATTGATCGAACTTTTCCTTGGTCTGGAATTTAATTAATTATTTTTAAATTCAGAAATTTGGGGGTTTTGAATAGAATATTGTGCATTTTACTTCCCAAAAATCTCTAGATCTCAAACTTTTTCTGGTAGATCAAAAATATTTTTCTCTAAAAATCTCACTCAGAATATGCGGGGAAATTTTTTTTTAAAATTAAAGCTAGGCCAAAAATGAATTTGACTATGGTCCAAAGAAAGTTCCTGAATCGGACCATTTTTTTTTCATATTCCTCGAATTTGGCCCGATCATACCATATTCTGAACCTGAAATTACAGATAGAAATCTACGTTCAGTAGTGATTTCAGGGTTTTTTCGTAGCACAATCCCTGAACGAAAAATTTTGGTAAATTAGAAATGTAACTACAGTAACCTGAGCTATCATTTTCTACAGTAATCCTAGAATGATCTACAGTGACCCAATGCTAACATTTTGGCGTACAAAAAAAAATTTTTCAGTAAAATTTGATCTATCACTTCTATGAATTCGGCCCCTGGTCAGATTCCTCTGAAAAACCAACCTTTTGCGTTTTCCAAACATTGCCAAACAGTTTTTCTTCCTTTTTGATTTTTCTCGAATTCGCCATCTTTTCCAGTATCTCGATCTCTTGGATAATGAACCAAAAGAAGATCGATGTAACTAAACAAATATGTTGATTCATTTTTTGAGTTAGGAAAACTTACTCGGTTTGAAGTTTTTCCAATGATCCATTGAATTGTTTTTCAGTTTCTTCCCATGTATTTTCATTCAATGTTCGAACTTTGGTTGTGATGAAAACGTCAGCACGAGTGAGGCCGAATTTTGGAAGGAATTTCTGGAAAATACACTTTTTTGTCTGAAAATTATTGTGAGCTACAGTAACCCATGTGGCACACAAACCTTTAGCGAATTTCCCAAATAATCCTCATTTTTATATAAATTTGCTGTGTCAAATAATCTGTATCCTGATTTCAAAGCAGCTTCAACTGCAATATCTAATGCTTCTTGAGTTGGAATTCTTGAAATTCCGAGTCCGACACGTGGAATTACATAACCATCGTGCAACTTGAAAACACCACCGACAGCATCAGAAACTGGCATTTTTCTGAAATTTATTTTTGAGAAAAAAAATTAATTATGATTAAGCAAAATTCAATTTATATCAATTTCAGATAAGAAAGAAAATGAATTGAAAAAGTGGAAAATGTGTCTTTTAATAGTGAAAAAGAGACACAGATAATCAGATGGTTTGATGATCGCATCAAAGTTCTTTTTTCTATACAATTAGAGAAATATATTATTGAAATCGAAGAGAAATAGAGAGAAAAAGGAAATGTGACTGTATTTGATTTTTTTTTGAATTTAGAAAAGAAAAGAGAAATAGGTTGTAAAAGTTCTTGATCTTTTTTATCGAATTGAAATTTTGAGAATGAATCATTAAAACAAGTGAGGATCGAATTGGAATCATTTTTTTCAAAGTATTTTAAGAGGGATGGGAGTTTTCGAAATCAAATTTTTGATTCTTTTTGAACCCAAAGCGATAAAATTGGAGATAAAAAGAGACGAAGACACATGGAGAGACACAAAATAACGTGACGAGAAAATTATCTTACAAAATGTATTTACTTTGGCGAATTGTCAAGGGGGAAATTTTTTTTTGAAATTTGTCGAAATTTTTTTTTAAAAAAAAGTTTGTTCGACTTGAATTGTTCAAAATTTTCGAATTTTCAAAAAAAAAAAATTATTTTATTTTCGAAAAAACGTGAATCATTTTTTTCCCGAATTCATTTCCAAAAATAACAATCATTTTTCAGGAAAAAATGTGCGACTCTGAAAAAAAATTTGAAATAATAAAAAATTCAATAAATCTACCGTATTTCATCAAAGGAACATGATATCTTCTCTGTGTGGTCTCGTCACGTGAGCCCGCGAAAATTTGTATTTTCGTTTTTCTCGAAAATTTTTTCTTTGCGGAAAAATTTCGAAAAAGCAGTTTCATTCGTCTGTGCTGAGCTGTGATGAATTCCAAGAAGTCCAAGCAAAACCCGAATTTTTCGTTTTGCCCAGAGTTGCCGAAATGCAAAGAACCAAGGCATTGCTGCAGTTTGTTCAGCACAACGGTAAGTTTTGAGAAGTTTTGAATTTTGAATTACAGTTGTAAATTTTCAGACTATTTTCATCATATTATCAATATTGCATGTTATTTGCACGATTCCTCTTATTGTTGTTTCGATGTTCGAAAAGAATGAGGTAAGAATTATCCGTTCAGGAGGTTTTTTGTTAAACAATACGTTTTCAGGATTTGAAAGAGTTTGGTGCGATTGGATTGATTCTACTATCAGCATTTCTTGTATTCACATTCATCTCAACCTATGGAATCATTTCACAAAAACCTTGTTTCATAATACCTCATTTTGTTTTTATCGTAAGTTGCAAACTTTTCCGAGATTTTCAAAAAATCACATTTTTTCCAGATCCTCTTGATTTTCTTGATAATTTCTCTTTCAATTGCTGTCAATATTATTTATGCTAATATTTCCATTCAAGAAAGTTGGCCTTTATGGATGATTGTTGGAATTATCGTATTTGTCATGAGTTATTATGCATACATTGTATTTTCACTTTACAAATTCGTGAAGAACAAAAAAGAAACTGAACAATTTATCAGAAATCAGAATATGTTTGATGATGTTTGTCGAGAAATGCTTGAAGAAGATGAAATGTTAGAAAGGACACAAATGGGATATTTTGAAGACGCGTGAGTTTTTGAATATTGATTTATGTATTTACTTATAAGTAATAATGATCATTATTTTTCAGACAATATTCATATGAATATTATGAATCATTTTGCTCAAGTGAAAGTGCATCTCTACCAATCACAACATTTCATCGTTCTTTTCACCCACGTGTTACTTTCTACGATCCGGAGGAACCGTCTCTTTGAATAATTTTCGTCTACTAGTTTTATCTTGTTGAATAGCTAATCTATTATCGAATCCCGTGTTGAATAAATTAATATTTACTTTTTTCTGTCAATTAATTTGAAGATGTTGATTTGCATCGTTATGAGTACTGTGTCTATTATTTTTGTCTGCAATTTCTGCAAACACCACAGGGTACTGTAGATAATGCACACAATTTGACGCCAATATATTTTCGTTTTTTACGCAAATTCTGCTCTGAAATTTCACTGTATTTTTTTTTTTGCAATTCGAGGGAGACGCAGACTTTAACGTGTGCAGACAAATCTCTCGTCAAGAAAGGGAGAGAAATAGTGTGTGGCAGACACACATCGTGTCGAGACCAGCGAGTGTCTGCGTCTCCTCGAAATTGCATTTTTCTATTAGAAAAAAACACAGTGATTTGTTTGTTTTCGTATTCTTACGTGACTTCTTCGATTCCAAATTCATTTCCAGTATTTATAAATATGTTTCACTATATTTCTCGAAAACAAGGTCAGTTTTTTGTAAAATATAACTTCTCAGTTATTGTATTTCTAACTTGATTCAAAATATACAACCCAAAGTTTCCCTTTTTCTTCCCATTTTCGGATTAATAAAGTATTCGTAGTTTCTCGTTTCTTCTTTTTTTGTTTGTTTTTCATAGAAAAATGAGTCACTGAAGCAAGTGTGCTCTATCGCACTACATGTTCATTGCCTGCGTCTCCTCACTTTTTGAACATTTTTGTGATTTTTAAGCTTGAAAAAACAAGAATTATTGCTGAAATTTAGTGAATTACTGTTATAACTCTATTCAGGTTTACCCATTTTTACTTTTACTCATAGGAATTCACATTTTTCGCTCTTTTTGCTCGTTTATAAAGCACAGAAAGTGTTTCGACATATTTGTTTCCATTTTTGAATTTTCAGAAAAATGGATTCACAAGGAAGAAAAGTGATTGTTGTGGATAATGGAACCGGGTTTGTCAAATGTGGGTATGCAGGAACCAATTTTCCCGCTCATATTTTCCCTTCAATGGTTGGTCGACCAATTGTAAGAAGTACTCAAAAAGTCGGGAATATTGAAATAAAGGTAACCGTTAATTTAGATATAGGATTTATTGAAACACCAATAATATTTCAGGATTTGATGGTTGGTGAAGAATGTTCTCAACTTCGTCAAATGCTTGATATAAATTATCCAATGGACAATGGAATTGTTAGAAATTGGGATGATATGGGACATGTTTGGGATCATACATTTGGCCCCGAAAAATTGGATATTGATCCAAAGGATTGCAAATTATTGCTAACTGAACCTCCATTGAATCCAAATAGTAATCGCGAGAAAATGTTCCAAGTTATGTTCGAACAATATGGATTCAATTCGATATATGTTGCTGTTCAGGTAAAATTCATTTGAATTGTTCAGTTTTAATATATATTTTACAGGCTGTTCTTACTTTGTATGCTCAAGGATTGTTAACTGGTGTAGTTGTTGATTCGGGTGATGGTGTAACTCATATTTGCCCGGTTTATGAAGGTTTTGCTCTTCATCATTTAACAAGACGATTGGATATTGCTGGAAGAGATATTACAAAATATTTGATCAAGGTAAAAATTTAAAAGATTGTGTTGATTAATGCATTTTTTGTTCAGCTTCTTCTTCAACGTGGATACAATTTCAATCATTCAGCTGATTTTGAAACTGTTCGACAAATGAAAGAAAAATTGTGTTATATTGCGTATGATGTTGAGCAAGAAGAAAAATTGGCTCTCGAAACTACTGTTTTATCACAACAGTATACGGTGAGTTGTTAAAAAGCTAGACAACTCTTTCGGTTGACTGAGATCATCCAGAAGGTCTCAGAAGTTACCACATAATTTTCCTGAATAAATTCGATTTTTCAGCTTCCGGATGGTCGTGTTATCCGATTAGGTGGAGAACGATTCGAAGCGCCAGAAATTCTTTTCCAACCTCATTTGATAAATGTCGAAAAAGCTGGATTATCTGAATTGCTTTTCGGATGTATACAAGCAAGTGATATTGGTAAGAATTATTGATTTCTTAGCATAATAGACTCAACAATACAGGGTGGCCGTTAATTACCCGCACAAATGCAATCTGGTCCCAAGTTTGAACAGTAAATGTAGATATGATTTCTGGTTTCAAAAATTATTCCCAGATATTGTGTTCATCATTTTAACATAGAATCTTGTCATATAATTCGGTCTAAGGGTAGCTGGAATATCGGGAATGAATTTCAGAACTTCGCATCAGGCACGCTGCTTTTTCTGAATTAATCGAGCTTTCTGTACCCATAGGGAGTTTCAAATTATATGTTACCGGTTCAGAATTTCAAGATAACCCCTAGACATGCTTGATTCTTGATGGAAATGATATACAAAATTTTTGGAACAAGAATAAGGAACAGTGAAGTGAACCCTTCAAAACGGATTTTTCAACTCAAAAACTCAATTTTTATCATTTATCATGTTCACCATCGTGGTGTGAGATAAATCCATGGTATTTTCGATGTTAAATGTCACTAGTAGGCTCGGTTTGGCTATGCAGATCTCACATTTCCCACACTTTGTAACATTTTCCATTTTGACCTCGTTTTATGAAATTTCTATCAAAAAACGGTCAATTTTAAAAACACGACCAGAAATGATCTAAATAATTTTTCAGAAGGTCTAATCTCGATAAATTTCTTTTTTGATACCAAAAAAACATCATTAAATTCTGCTATTATTCTAAAAGTTCCGAAATTGTTTCAAATTTATCACGCGAAGTATGAAAATCACTCGAAAAAAAAAGTAGCGTGCAAAAAATCTTGTTTTTGCGTTTCATACTGTCACGAAGAACCGCTCTAACTCGGCTCAAACATGAAAAATCACTATGACACTTCGATTATTTACTTTAAAACAGGTAAAACTAAATAATTATAATTACGGTTACAAGTTTGGGACGTTTTGATAAGAATCTGAGCTGGTTCAACAAAAATTTGGCTTGTGCGGGTAATTAACGGCCACCCTGTATTGATTTTCAGACACTCGTCTCGATTTCTACAAACACATTGTTCTATCCGGCGGTACTACAATGTATCCAGGACTTCCAAGTCGTTTAGAAAAGGAATTGAAACAATTGTATTTGGATCGAGTTTTACATGGAAACACTGATGCATTCCAGGTATTATAGATAGAGTTTTTTCAAAATGATATCAGAATTTGAATATTTTCTAGAAATTCAAAATCCGAATCGAAGCTCCTCCAAGCCGTAAACATATGGTGTTTTTGGGTGGTGCTGTTTTGGCGAATTTGATGAAAGATCGTGACCAAGATTTTTGGGTTTCGAAAAAAGATTATGAAGAAGGAGGAATTGCGAGATGTATGGCTAAATTAGGAATCAAAGCGTAAAAAATGGATAAACTTCGGTATGTTGTTTTTTTTCACATTTCAAAATTCGAATATCAAAAAGATCCGTTTCACGGGAGGAAGATCTTAACTGTTTCTCAATATTTTCCATGTTTTTCAAAGTAATTTTATAAATTAATATTAATTCTCCGAATAATTAGGCTATGTTGAAGTTCTGTTTCTCTTCACAAATAAAGTGTCATTCTCAGAATTCCAAAAAATTTCCTGGTTGGCTGATCAAAAACTTGTTTTTTGTCATAGTTCCATTTCCAGGATACAAAAAAGTTTTGGTTTGACATTTTTTTCAATTTGAACAAATATTCAACTCTCTCCAAACATTTAACTCCTGTCTTTTATGAAAATTTGACAAAAAAAAATCGAATTTTAATGGCTCTCCTCCTAAAATACTATTGGAGTATGATTTCCAGAATTTTCGAGCCCATATGTTTTTGAATAGTTTTATTTATTTGTTTACATTCTGTCTATTTTATTCGAGTTCATCCAGTTACTTTTTCTGAATTGGAAAAAAAGTTTTGTGAGAAGAAGATTGATCATGTTTCAAATTGTCAGAACAACTGTTTTCAGATTTTTCATTGAATCCAAACTGAAACATTAATTTTTTTTCATATCTCCAGAACTTTTTGAAGTGTTTATAATGATTCAAAGAATTTAATCAGTATATTTCAGATTGCACTCACTTCCCAATTTATTTATTGCTCGAAAAAATCTATTAATGTGCTTTATTATCATTTTTGTTTTGTTTTTTGACATTTCATTTTGTAAGTGTAAATAATTCAATACTTTTTTATTTCTTTAAATTCACTTATTTTTTCTATCCAAATCTAAATAAATAATTTGATGATGATATGACCCGGTTATCCTTTTTATCTTTCTACCCTTCATTTTTTTTGCCTATTTATCATTTTTTGTTTCCTTTTATCTTTTTTTTTATTTATTGTTTGTTTTAAGACTTTAAGGTTGGGTGAAATTCCCTACGCTATTTCGTTTTTCAGAATAATTTATCAGGAATTGTCACTTCAAAATCAAATTCAAAAACTTTGTGTCGGAATTTTTTTTATTTGTTGATTGGAAATCAATTTTTTTGAATTCCGTTCTGAAACACTTATTAAAAAATTTTCAGTTTAACTTACAGTACCCGAACATTAATTTGTTTCCTCGGAGAAGAAAAAAACCAATTTCGCCTAGTTTTTGTTCTTAAATGAGACTCATTGAAAAAGTTGTAAGTTCTAATTTCGTTTCGTTTCCCTCTTATTGTTTTTCTCATTTCTGAAAACAAAAGTAAAAGTGACCGAAACATTTTGTTGTTTTTTTTTGTCTTCTTCTTGTGAGGCCCCCGAAAAAAGCGATGAAAAGACGACAGAAAACGGGCCAATAAAAATTTGGGTGATTTATTTGAGAAATTCTACACAACACATTTAACTGTTTTTTTCTGTCATTCTTGCAATTATTTTTTGTGTCTTCTTTGATTAGTTTTATTTTATTGGGTGCCTTATTGAAAGCCCATTTAGCTTAACACATTCTTTGAATATTTTTAAAATTAAGTGAATGGTGTACTGTAGATTTCAATATCTGCAAACACCATCCGAAAAAAATTATTCACGTTTTTTTTTCTGAAAAAAAAACATTTCACGTTTTTGTTATTTTCAAAAATTGTTCATTTCTGAAAAACAATCAAAATTGAACTGCTTTTTATCTTTGAATTTGGATTTGGATTCATTTTTGATCTATTCTTATTTTCCGTGAGTTTGTTACAATGTTTCTGGATTTTTGGAAGCTTAGAACTTCACAGCGAGTATTTTACTACCCGAAATTTTTTTTAGAGACCTGACACTATTTTAAGGCTGGGACTAAAGTCAACGCGAAAGTGAGAGATTTAGAGAAAAATATTTTTGATCTACTAGAAAATAACTCGCTCAAAAATTATTCTTTGGAAAATTTGCTTTTAGGCTAAAAATTGAAGTTTTCTACGACATTGTACGATATTTCTAAATCGTTGTTCAGGCTCATCTATTTTTGGAAATGTCATTATTAGCTCATCATTTAAAAAAAGTCTCGGAAAAATTCTATAAAGAGCTTTTTTATTTGAAAATGAATTATATTTTCTCTACAAACATTTTGATTTTATTTCAAAAATTACAAAACTTTTTGAGTCCGCAAATCTCTAATGTTTATTTTTTTCCTAAATTTCTCCAAAAAATACTATTTTTATCCGGTCTAGAGAAAAAGAATATTCCAAACATCTGGCATGTGTGAAATATTCATCGTATTCCAAAAAAAAAACACAGTACAACAACATAATTTCGTTTTCTTTCTAATCGTTTAGAGATTCATTGAAATGTAACAAATTCAGTATTTTTCTTATTGAAATTGAATTTACTACGCAGTCATTTTTTTCCAAACATTTTTTGCATTTATTATTATTGATATTATTTTCAGTGTTCTTTTCAATTCCTACTGATAACAAAATCGTCTTTTTGTTCGAAAAAAAGACTTGCTCTTCTCTTTTGAATGACACTTTTAGGGTTTTAATGTTGTTTTAAGATACTTATTTATGGTTTCGATTTTTGTTCGGCAATTTTCAACAGGTTGTTGAGAGACAAAGTGCAAATATTTTTGAATAAAATTCAAAAAAAGGTTCCCATAGGTTGCCCATTCCATAAATAGTAATGGTTTGCAGTTTCACACATTCAAAAACTCATAAAACAGGGTTTATAAATGCATGGAATTGTTTCAAAACTAACCATTATACTATGTATTCTATAAGTACATACACTCTCCTTTTTACTTGTAAATATTCGCGCCCCTCGTTTTTTTCAGGAGCTTCCTTTAGATCTCTACGTCTCTTTTTTGAATGTTCTTTTAAAAGTAAATAGAGCAGCTTACAGTTTTTGGCTCAATTTCTCGAGACGCGCGACGCCGAAGAGGGCGGGGTTTTGGGAGAAAAAGAAGCTGGCGAAACACAAAACGCGTTTTTTCGGACATATTTTCTATGTATATCAAATATTCCGTATTTTAATTTTAAAATTTTTCTTCTCAAATATTTTTAATATTGTTTTTTTTTGTAGAATCGAGAAATGCGCTAAATCAATAAAGAATGATGTCAAATTTGGTTATAATTTTTCTTCTTGTTTTTTGGTGTATGATTTCAACAGCAACTGCAATATCCACAAATCAATCATGTGCAGATAAATGTGAACCGGAAAAATGTGCAAAATTGGTTGATGATTGCAAAAAAACTGTTTTGGATCCTTGTCAATGCTGCAATGTTTGTGTTAGTCAAGTTGGTGAAAGTTGCGGTAATCCTGGACAAGTTTGTGATAACAAATTGCAATGTCGACAAAAGGATCCGATGAATGAAACTGGTATTTGTGAAGGTTAGTTTTTTGGGGGAGGTGGCGGGATTTCTTTATTCAAATTTTTTTAATGTTTGGAAAAAACAGGAAAAAAGTTTCAACAAAAACCCATTATTCCTTGATTTTTTTTCCCATCCAAAAATCCATAATAAGAATAATATATTTCTAATGTTTCTCTCGTCCGAATCATCCATCCATCCATCCTGCTGGCGCCTACGAGTAAAGTAAATAAAAGGAAAAAAGCGAAACGAAATTGTATATTTTGGTGTGCTTTTCCTGTGAAGCGAGCAAAGGTTTAGAGACTGACTGCGCAAATGCTCAACTTCTTCTTTCATTTTTTGCCTCGTTTCCGATATGCGTGTCGAATTGAGAGTAGGAAAAAAAAACGAGAGAATCGTATCGGATTTCATTCTTTAATGCAAAACAATGAAGTCACAAAGGGTCAAACATCGATGGAATGAATTCTCATTAAAAACATGATGAATACACAAATATTACAGTCTTTTTTGTAATACAAAGTTAGATATGATTGAAATTAATTTTCGAAACCTAAAAAAAAGTTTTTTTTTTCAATTTAGATAGAAACAGTAGTTTATTCAATGAGAAATTATGGCTCCAAATTTTCAAAAACAAAAATCTAATTCGTGATTTTTAGAGCCGCAGAAGAGAAAATCAAATATACTGTAGACTTTGTCGGCTTCTTTGATCTTCTGTATCAAAAGAGGAAATTCTTGCTTTTTCTGGGGCAAAAAGTTTCGGATTGACAAAATCTCCCAATTAATTTACCATTTTTCAAAAAAATATTCTGAAACTTTTATTTTTCGGGAATTTCTTTTTCTAGTTGATCATTATTTTTGAGAAAAAAAGACGATTTTTGTTGGCTATAAAATTTTTTGGTAACTTTCTCATCAATTTCTTATTTCTCCAAAGTTTCTTAATTAATTTCCCAGAATGTTCCCCGAAAATATTTCCTTGTAAAAGACGAAAGTTTCTTCAAAATATTGACGTGTTTATTAAATATGTGTATTTAAATACACCCAAAAAAACTAGACATTGTTCCCGTGAACAAACAATCTTCTTCTTCTTCTTCTTCTTCTTCTTCTTTATCATATTTGTCTTTCCATGAGATTCTTGATTTTCAATGGTTTTTGTCTTAAAATACTTGTGTTCCATCGAAAGCTTGTAGGTTTTCTTTGGAACAGAAAAACTTTTTTTTCTATCAGAAATATTTTTTATATGAAAAAAAAATGAGGAATTTGTGTTCCTCCTGATATATTTTGGCACATTCCTCAAATACTTTATCACCTCACCTCAACTCTCTTTTTTTCCTCGCTTGTTTTTCTTTTTTTTTTGTTGGTCATCACACCCGATTTTTCTCTATTTTTCACTCTTCAAAAACATTTTTCTCCATCTTTTTTTTGTATGATTCATTTCACGGAAAATTGTCATAATTTTTTTCCATTTTATATTTCATTTCATTTCGGGTCACATTTTTTCGAAAAGTGTCGATTTCAGCTATATCATTGGCCTTTTTGTTGTTTTTCCTGTCACATTTTTCTGTGTGCCCCGTGATGATCTGATTATTATTACAAAAATCTGTATGTTTTGAGAACACAGTCTTCTTTTCTCATTCTTTTATGAGCCGATAGATTTTTGTCATTATTTTCTTTCATCAAAAGAAAAGAAATCATCGGAAATGAAACTATTTCTATTTTTATTCTTTATTGCGGTATTTTTCCCAATTTTCTATGCTTTTGGGAAAACAAAAAGTTAGTTGATATTAATTGGCTTTTATTGAAAAATGTCGAGTTTAAAATTCAAGAAGGGAATTTTTTTTTTCATAATTTTGGAAGTTGGGAAACTTTTCTAGACGTAATTTTTCCGAAAATTATTCAGAGAGAGGATATTTTTGAGTTTTTATTTTCATCCGTAAAATTTTATCCGCAAGCCAATTTTCAGAATATTTAATTTTTTTCGATTCTGTAGACAATTTCAATATTTCTAAAATTTTGAAAAAATACTACAGTACTCCGAATTTTTGTATCGATAATTTTCACTTCATTTCTGAAGATGTCATAAGTTCGAAAATCCTCGAAAAATGTTCAACATTCCCACACTCATCAATCTCTTTTCTCGTAGTTTTTTGTCCGTTCGGTCCCCACAAATACTAGAAAAACTAAAGAAATAAAACAACTTTATTCGTCTTTTTTCCAAAGGGGTGACTCTTTCGTTTTTTTTTGTTTCTTTGTTTATTCTTTTTAAAATATAAAAAAAAACTCGAGGAAAATAAATGTTTATGATTTTTGGTGAGATAGGATAGGATAGAAATTAGGTTCGCGAAGAATAAGATGAGATTACTTTTTGATATAAGTCATGTTCATTTTGTGTCAAAATAATAAAATTTGCCTTCAACTCTTTTCCGGGTGAAAATAGGCCTAAAATCGGCCTGAAAAGGGCTTAAAGGGATATATTTTATACCAAATGACTTTTTTTGCAGAAATGAAATCTCCTGGTTGTATGTCAGCCAATTGTACAATCGCCTTCAGTCCAATCTGTCCATCCGACTCATTTTTGGTTCAAAATCCACCGCCGCCTGGAGAATGTTGTGGACAACCGGGAAAATGTTATTGCGATTTACAGGTATTATTTTTTGCCCCACATATTTTTCTCAAAGGGATCTAAATACAGTAGTTTGAAGAGTAAGAAAAAAGCAAAAAAAAAGAAACACAGTTCTTATTTGTTCTTCTTCACTTTGAGAGCTTTTTTTCGAACAAATGAGAAGAAAAAGAAAAGAAAGCACATATTCGAGACGAGCCAGCCACGTATCAAGACCACTATTGTTCGATTTAATTGAAAGAAAAAAAGAATGAATGAAGAATGAAACAATAGACAGGGAAACAAACGAATTGATCAAAGATGAATGTAGTTTGATCATAGGTTAAAGTTAAAAATAGTCTGGGCTCTCCACACGCTGATCCTCAACGAATTGATTTTCTAGGCTCGGCTAATTGCTAGAGTGAATCTCTAGGTGCGGATCCTTGTGAATTAAGTTCTCTATGTTAGGCTACTTGATAATTGTGCTCTCTAAGATCGGCTACTTGAAAACTAGGATCTCTAGGCGCTGATCCTTAGCAAAAAAATTTTCTAGGCTCGGCTACTTAAGCCCTCAGTGCTTTAAAATTTGAAGTTCAATACAGTATTTTCATTTTTGGGGCTTTTGAGAAATTAGAATTTAAAATCAAAATTCTAATTATCAAATCCTGAACTCCAAGCAACTTTTCCAAACCTTTTGTTTCAGAAATGTGGACCACTTTTACCAAAATGTGAAAACGGAGAAGAATTAGTCTTGAAACAAAAAGGAAGCGATGAACCTGGAAAATGTTGTGATATTTTTGAATGCAAAAAGAAAGGTAAATATTTTTCTAACCTTATCCTAACTCATATTCACCCAACATTTTTTCAAGATAAAAAATGTCATTGTCCAATTTCATCTCGATCATTTGATGAAGGTGAAGAATGTCCAGCTGATAGTTTTCGTCCTCCCGAACACGTCACATCAGATTCTTGTTGTCCAATCAAACAAGGTTGCAAATGTCGTGGTTTGATTTGTCGACCAGCTCAATGTGCTGATGGAGAAGAAGTTAAAATAATCAAAAGAGGAACTGGACAACCGGGAAGATGTTGTGATATTTTCGAGTGTCAAAAAACGACGGAAAAATTGAAGTGCGGAAATTATACAGAGGGAGACAAATGGCATAATTCGTCGTGTGAATCGTGTAGTTGCAAAAAAGGAGTTGTGATGTGTAGTAAAATGGCATGCAGTAATGTATCACGTGAGTCGCATCCACATATTATTGGGAAACTTTTTTTTGAAATCTTTTTTTCAGCTGAATGTACTTGGGTTGGAATACCAGAGGGTGAATGTTGCCCAATTTGTTTGGGATGTCAAACTGATTCTCTTGAAAAAAAGAAGAGAAATGAGACATGGCAAAGCGATGATTGTACTGAGTAAGTTACTCGAACTCCAAAATTCTGAAAATCAAAAAATAATTTCAGATGTGTTTGCTCAAAAGAAGGTGCTCACGTTTGCACTAAACACATGTGTAAAACAGATTGCGAAAATCCGAGAAAAATACAAGGACAATGTTGTCCGGTTTGTGATGAGCCAACAATTGTTCGACCGCCTGCCACGTGTCCGAGTTTGGAGCATTGCTCCTTGAGGTATATTTTGAAAAAAAAATGATTTTGGGGATAACAGATATTTTTTTGAAGATGTGCAAATGGTCTTCGTCGTGATAATGTTGGATGTTATGTTTGTGAATGTTTGCCCGAAGATATTCCAATTGATGCACAATGTCAAGAATTGAATGATGAAAATTGTGACAAGTAAGGAATATTTCAAAAGAGGGGGTGGTAGGAACAACAAGTACAAAAAATCAGCTTAGAAGATCAATTTTTGAGCTCTAGAACTCAATTTTGAGCCCAGAAAGTCAATTTTGAGCTCTAGAACTCAATTTTGAGCCCAGAAAGTCAATTTTGAGCTCTAGAACTCAATTTTGAGCCCAGAAAGTCAATTTTTGAGCTCTAGAACTCAATTTTGAGCCCAGAAAGTCAATTTTGAGCTCTAGAACTCAATTTTGAGCCCAGAAAGTCAATTTTGAGCTCTAGAACTCAATTTTGAGCCCAGAAAGTCAATTTTCAGCTCTAGAACTCAATTTTGAGCCCAGAAAGTCAATGTTGAGCTCTGGGACCTAAAAACTAAGATTACTAGGCAGATGTGAATGCTCTTTTTTCAGACAATGTGCACACGGATATTTGAAAGATAACGAAGGATGTTTGTCTTGTAAATGTGCAAAATGTCCACCTCTTCATCAATGTTTTAAACATTGTTTATATGGATTTGAAACCAATTCAGCTGGATGTCCACTTTGTAAATGTCGTGCAAAATTGGAATTAGCCTCTGATAATAAAATACCGGCAAAAAAGGGTGGGAATTCGAACAACGAAAAATGCATATCATTTTCGCCGGATGGTCATCAAATTGAAAGAGATGGTGGAGAATGGTGGAGTGATGGATGTCGGCATTGTTTCTGTGAATCACGACAAGAATTCTGCTCGCTAATCTCTTGCCCGTCAAAACCAAATGATTGTTCGGAAGAAATGTGGATACAAAAAGAGGGCGAATGTTGTGCGAGTTGTCATTCAAAAGGAAAACATAAGAATATCGGAAGTGCAGCTGTTTCGCCACGTCAACAAAAACACGAGCATACTGTATGTCAATCGCCTGGAACTGGTCGATTATTTACAGATGGAGAGACTTGGAAATTGGCACCGTGTGTTTCGTGCACTTGTCGAGTTGGACATGTTTTATGCAAGACACAAGAATGTCCACCGATTCCTTGCAAAAATCCAACAAGAAAAAATGCGGATGATTGTTGTCCAGTGTGAGTTTTTGAGCTGTGGGATAAAATTGGACCTGAGCCAAGCCGAATTTTTTGAGAAAATTTCTGAATCGGACTTAAAAATTGGATAAATTCTGAAAAATTTCCAATTTCGGCCCCCAAATGTCGATTTACTCGAAAAAAAAGTCAGATTTTCTCAAAATTGGACCTGGTCCAATTTTTCGGGTCCCAAACACCTAAAAACAAGATTCTAAAAAATGATGCAATTTTTTTAACCAAAAAATTAGACCTTTTTTGATTTTTTGGGAAAATTCGAGACAAGATCAGATTTTAATTCAAAAAATTAAAATTCTAAATCTCCTTCATTTTTCAAATTCCGCATTTCTCAATTTCAGTTGCCCTGATCTTGTTCCACCAACTCCTCCAAATTTATCACAAAAATCCAACATCGAACCAGTTATTTGTGAAGATGAACTTGGAACTGCTCATTTAGTTGGAACAACTTGGCGAAAAGACGATTGCACTTCATGCATCTGCAAAGAAAATGGAGAATCTGAATGTTTTAAAGAATCTTGTGATGAAATGGGTTGTAGAGGAAATCCTCTTGTTATTAAAGGAAAATGTTGTCCTGTTTGTTCTGGTAAGAATTATATTTATAATTAGAAAATTAATTGGTTAATTAATTAATTAAATATATATAATTTTAAGATGCTCTTTCATCATCAGCAGTTTGTTCATATCAATCATCGGTTTATTCAATTGGTGAACAATGGCAAGATGGTTATTGCTCGAATTGTACTTGTGTTGCTGGCGGTCAAACTGTTTGTCGTCAAATGGTTTGTCCAGCATGTCAAAACACAGTTCCAATTGAAGGACATTGTTGTCCACTTTGTAAAGATGCTGGTTGGGCTCCGTATGGAATTGGTAATGATTCGACCACATTTTTATCACCACGTATATCACAATCTTCAAATACTGGAACTACAACTGCAATGTCACTTCTTACTGTATCTTTGATGTCTTTGGCTGTTGTTGGAATGCTAATTGTTCTTTTATTGGTTTATAAGAAGAGTCGAAAAAGTACAAAAGGACATAAATTCAATGAAGTTGGACAAATGAGTTCGGGAGGAACTTCGACAGTTCGATTGTCAGCTTCGAAAACAATTGGATCAATGCCAAGATTGGTTGATTGGAAGGATACCAGAGAAAAGTGAGTTTTTTTTTTGAAATTTCAAATCTTTTGAAAAATATTTTTTCTAGACCAGAAGATTGCGAACTTCTAAAAACAAGCAGCAAAACTCAACATATTCGACACGATTCTCAAAATTCGGATGATCAATCAGACAGTCTTTTATCAACAATGTCTGATACATCAACTACACCATCTACAGTATCTTCTGGAAATGCGCCAATTTCGGATACTCAACCATTGACGCCAACGCGAAAATTTCCAGTTTAAAAACTCTTTAATTATTTGTTGTGTCCAACTTACTGTACAATTATTCTCCTCATCTTTAAAGACACCTTTGATTGTCTCGAATTTTCGCGGGTTTTCCACAATTTTTTTCTCGAATTTCGCACGTAATATTTTTTTTGTCGTCACCGTTTTTCAGCGGGTTGTATTATATTTGATAAGGCAAATCTTTGTTGAAACAACTCATGTTTTTTATTGCTTTTTTTGTCTTGATTTTTTGAATTTGAATCATTATTATTTTATTTTATTTTAATAAGTAAATAAATAAACAAGTTTATCAATGAACAGTTTTTAGAAAACAAAAGGAATGAGAGCTTTTCGATTTTTCGGATATTTTGAACCGAATTTCTTGTGATACCAACGATGTGTGATTTCAGCAGCAAACATTTGATTCATAACAACAAAGAGAAGCACAAACTGAAAACAAGGTTTGTATTGTGTAATTTACCATGGCTAGATCTTTTTTCAAAAGGTTTTCTGGTAATTTATCTGATTTTTTAAATTATTCGGAAAAATTTATGAACATGGCCGAATTTATTTAAAATTAATTTAATTTTCATTTATTTATCACTACAGAACTCACCTTGAAGACATATGAATACGGAATAATCAGAAGAATTGACAAATATATCAGAATTTCATAGAAGAAATGTGGACACGAAACATATTCAAATAATCCGCCACGACAAATTGTATATCTATAATCTCGCACGTTTCCTGGAATAAAATATTTATGAGAAAACACTGAAATATAATCCGGTTACCTTGACGATTAAGACGAGTTTCGGCAACTTGGTTGGCTATTTGAGATTGTTTGAAATTGCAGAATACGAAACAAACAATACCAAACCATTGGGAAATTCGGATATTGTAGACACTTGGGACTGCAAAAAAAATATAACAATTTTCATTTAGATTACACAGTAACCAGCCATCTGACAGAAAGAACTTACATATTTCATGACTGTTTGTTGCGACTCCATAAGTTTCACAGACAATTGTGATTGGAAGAAAAGTATAATGAAGAATACCGAGAAGATAATGAAGAATGTTCATTCGACTGTTTGAATAAACACAAACAAAATAGGTTTCATAAAAACGACGCATAACATGGAATAATATAAGAATAAGACAGAGATGACCGGATGTATGGGGAACTGGAAAAATAATTTAGTTTGGAATTTTGAAAAAAAATCTGAGAAACTTACTTAAATCATTCGCATTTTCTTTGGTCATCATTTTCAAAATGTGATGGATAAATACTGGTCTGTCCTCAAATGGCCATATTGAATATGCTACCCACAAACTTGAATTTATAAATCCAACAATATAAAAATGACGGAACCAACTGCAAAAAAATCAAAATAAATATTGAAATTGAATCATCAAGTTACCTCTTTGGCACTGAAATCCTTCTAACAAATCCACTTGTGTCGAGAGTTTCTTCGAAACTCTTTCCATAAGTGGTTATTGCAGGAATAATTTTCCACATTTTTGGTCCGTAAAGTGTGAAAATGCAGAGAAATGAAAGACCAATTGTGACTAAAAGATAGTATGCGGGAAGAATTTGACGAATATTTAGAATAAAGTCTAGCATGGCTGTCTGAAAAAATCAATTTTAAGATGAAAGCTTATGCAAACAAAAAATATAACGAAATGGACAGAATGTAATGTATAAAATGAACCAAGTTCACCAAAAAGTACTGAAAAATCGAAATAATCTAACCGCGGTGAGAAATCGAGAAAACTAAAGTTCGAAAACGAAATGAGCAGTGCGCGGCGGAAATTATTATTTTGTTCGAGAGAAGTACAAATATTCGAAAAAATATGACCGTGGCCTAGAATCCGACAATGTTGTAGTTCTCTTGGATGATGATTTATTTTTTTTTTCGTTTTCTTCTTGGTTTTTTTGCTGTTTTGGATGAAAAATGTCGCTGTTCAATGAGAAATTGTTGGTCCCTCATTTGCCGAAAGAGTTTGCCGATGGTTTCAAAATCCGGCCATTGCATGAAAACGATTTCTCCAAAGGTTATCTCGATTTGTTGTCTCAATTGACCACGGTTGGAAAAGTAAATGAGACGAAGTATTTCGAAAGATTTGAGGTGATGAAAAATACTCATCCATTGTCTTATTATATTGTTGTTATCGAAGATGTCAAAAATAACAAAATTGTTGGCTCGTCAAGTTTAGTAATCGAATGGAAATTCATACACGAAGCAAGTTCACGTGGAAGAATTGAAGACGTGGTTGTCGACAAAGAGCAACGTGGAAAAAAGTTTGGCGCGGTTTTGAATGAAATATTGGTTTCGCTCGGAAAATCACTAGGATGCTACAAATTATCTTTAGAATGTGTCGAAGGACTTGTTCCATTTTATAGTCAATTTGGATACAAAGATGATTGTCATTTTATGACACAAAAGTTCTAATTCTTCTTTTTTTTTGGTTCTTGTGATACTTTTATATTTATTTATTTAATGCCATGAATTATAGTCAATGAAGTTTTATTTCAGATGGAATCAGACTATGGGTTGACCGAATATGCATCTGGAGAAAAATTGGAAAATATTCCATGTATTTTGAAAGAAATGTATAGCGATTTCAAAGTTGAAGAGATTCTTGATGACTTCACTGTTCTACAAATCCCTTCGCCTGATTTCATCGTGGAAAATTCGGCAAAAAATCAACCGGAAGATGTGAAGCAATTGCCAAAACCTGATTTTCTTGATGATCAAATAATAGAGAAATTGGAAGAGAGATTTGCACAAAAAGGAGAACCAGTTGTAATTGAAACCGAGGTAATGTTTGAGAAAAAAAGTGTTCAGAAAAAAAAAGAAAATATATAATAATAATAATGAGATTTTTCGCAAGGAAAAAGTTCAGAAATCTTTAATTATTCACATATTTTTCATTATGAAAATTCGCGCGCATTTTTCCATTGAATTAAAATAATGTATGACATCACATAGTTTTTAGTCGAGAATAATGAAATGAGCCCATTTGTAATGATCATGTTTTTTTCTTCTTCTTCTTCTTCTTCAAATGACTCACTGAGAATGAGAAAAGTAAAGTAATGTAATGTCATATTAGAATTAGAAATATTTTCAGAACTTATCAAAAGAAGACCGGAAAAATATTCATAACTATGTTCGTGAAAATTATGGTGGAAAATTGATAAGCGAAACGAAGGATGATAAAATAATAGTTTCGCATGGACATACTCAATCAACTCGAAAAAGAAAACATTGGGATGAAAATATTCCAAAAGAGACGCATTTCACGATGTGTAAGGAGAATAAGGATACAAGTTATGCTCTTGGAATTGTCTCGAAATTCCTAAAAGTTCCACCAAATCATTTGAAAACTCATGGAATAAAAGATAAAAGAGGTGTGACAAGTCAACGTGTTTGTGGTCGACAAATTACTGAAAAACAAATATTGGATTTGAATTCGATTTTACGACAAATTATGATATTTGATGTTTCGTATAAAAATGAATCGATTCAAATTGGAGGACATTGGGGAAATCGGTTTAGCATTATTTTGAGAAATATTCCAGAAGATTCACAAGAATTGCTGAAAAATCGATTGGCATCTTTTGATAAACTTGGATTTATAAATTATTTTGGTGAGTTTTAAAAAAGAAAATTTTTTCGAATCAATTTCATTGTTTTCTCAACAGGAACTCAAAGATTTGGTTCGCGAGTCTCAAATACTGCTGAAATTGGATTGCACATTTTACGTCGTGAATGGGAAAATGCTGTGAAAGCTATTCTGAACAATGCTCTCCCACGTTAGTTTTTAAGGAAATTCCTCAAAAATGTTTTTTTTTGTAGAACATTTGGAAGATCGAACTGTTGGTTTTGCAATTCGATGTTTTCAAGAAACTGGAAATGCAAAATTGGCTTATTCAAAATTGAGAGGTGCACAAGCTTTTGCAACAATTGAAGGATCGATTTTGAAATGTTTGTTGAAAGGAGGAACTTGGCAACAGGTTAGTTTTATTTTATGCAAAAATGCTTACAATTAAATGTATTTATATTTAAGTGCATAACTGATGCAATTCCAATTCAAACTCGCTCTCTTTATGTTCATGCTTATCAATCATTGATTTGGAATCGAGTTGCATCAAAAAGAGTTCGAGAATTTGGAAGAGCAATTTTGAATGAAGAAGTGGATTGTGGGAAAAATGGAGAAAACTTGAAAACTGGAATCAATTCACATTTTGATATTCATATTCCTTTGGCTGGAGAAAATGAAACATTCAAAAATTCGATCGGTATGTTGATTTTCTTTAGAAAAAAAGTGTTCGGATTTTTTTTTAATTTTAGCAATGCAATGGACGAATGAAGAACTTGCCAAAGATAATATTAAACCAGAAGCATTCACATCACTTCATGAGTTAGTTTTATTTTACTTTTCATTCTTGAATATACTTTTTTTCAGTCGTTTTTCACTTGGCGAATCTTCTCGTCCGCTTTTTGTCGAAGCAAAAAATCTCGAATACAATTTCATTCGATATTCTGAACCTCGCGCTTTACTTCAAGATGGTTTGAAAACTCGTGCAATTCCAGAATCTGAAAGAAATGGAGATTATCTAGCGATTCAGTTGAAGTTTGATTTACCATCAGGTTGTTATGCAACAGTTGCACTTCGAGAAATAACTGGAGAAGATATGAGTAAAATATCGATGAAAGAAGCTAGTTTCAAACTGAAAAATGATGCTGAAACCAAAGTAGAAGACGAAATTAAAGTTGAATAGAAGTTGTTTGTTTTTTAATTGTTGATTTGTTATTATTTTTTTGTTAAAATTAAATATTGTTGAATTATTTTTCTATTTTTTTAATATTTTTATATGGTTCTGAATCGCCATCTATTAATTTCACCTGTTTTTTTTTCTGAAAAAATAGTATACTTTTACAGATTTTTTTGGTAGAATGTCTGGTCTCACAATAATATGTCCAAATGCAAGAAGAGTTCAGGTTAAAACGACCCCAATGATGCTGATTCGACAGGTTCTCGAAGACGCTTGTCTAAAATCGGGATTTGAAGTCGGAAAACATCAATTGCAAACTCAAAATAAGAAACCAGTTGATTTATCGCTTCCATTTCGATTGAGTGGAATTTCGAATAATGCAACACTTGAAATGATTGAAAAAGTTGGAAATTCTTCTGGTAATTCTGGAATCGTTGAACTCGCTATACAGGTTGGTTTTTTTTATTTTTGAAAATACAAACATAATTTTGGAAAAAAAAATTTTATTGATTTTTTCTAAAAAAAAATTCACTGTTTCAAAATAGCCTTTAATTTTTTATTTTTCCGAAATTATTTGATCGACATTCGATTGGGCTTTTAAATTTTCATGAGATAAAAAAGCTGAACCAACAATAATAATAAGGCGATGTTGCAGATGAGTTTCTCCTCCGAGGAGAAATGAGGAGAAATGGGGCGAAATTCGAAAAATACATTGTTTCGCCTCCACGTGCAACACATTTCTCCTCTTTCTCCTCAATTAGCTCGGGGGAGAAACTAATCTGCATCATCGCCTAAGAGTCATCTGATTTTTTCATTAGATTCCATCGGGTGCTCGACATCAGAAAAAAGTAAGATCGAGTCAGACACTTTTTGAAGTTCTTCAAGAATTCAGCACGGAATTTGGAGAAAACTTGGCAGCTGAAAATGATAATAATGTTCCATGCATTGTTTATATGAACAAAAGATATTGTGGAAAACATGAATTGGTTTCGAATTCATTGGAGAGTTTGGGAGTTTCGAATGGAAAATGTTTAGTGAGGTAAGCTTAACTTATTTTTTCTGAAAAAAAAGACATTAAAAAAAAGGGATTTTTAGATACAGTAGAGCGGAACTAAGTGCTGAAGAAATTAAACAAATTCGCGAGAAACATGAACATGAAGAACAACAAAAACAATTAGCTGCTAATAAATTTCAAAAATTGAAAGCTGAAAATGAAGAAAGAGCTAGAATTGAGAAACAAAGACAAGAGGCATTTGAGAAGGAAAAAGAGGAAAGAGAAAAACGGGAAAATGAACAGAAACAATCATATTTGCCAGTTGAAGATAATCGAATGGAAATTGAAGAAGTTCCTAGTGGAAATAATCGAGATATTCTCGGAGAAATTCCACAACAAAGAGATAATGATTGGAGTTTTGATGGACATGTTTTTGGACAAAGAAATCAAACAAATACAATGAGATTAGAAGAATTGAATCAATTATTGGAAAGAGTTAATTCACAGAGTTCAAATGATGATAGTCGAATTGATGCAATGGTAAATGCACTTGCTGATGGTGGAAGAATATCTTTGAATGAAATGAGACAAAGAGCTGAAATTCAAAATATTGAACAACAACAACCTGAAATATTTGCTGAACCTTGTGATAGAAAACCAGTTTTATTCAGAAAAATTGCGCCAAAAACTGATAATGTTGAAGCAATGGAGATTTCTGATGAATTTTTTGAAGTTAAAGTGGAAGATGTGAAAGCAATGCAAAGAGATTTGAGAAAAACTGTGTAAGATTCACGAAAATATTTTTTTTCAAAATAATTTAATTTTTTCAGAAAAGAACAAACACAATCCGGATTTATGTCCAAAACTTTTCTCTCGAACAAGAATCGAAGTTTAAAATTAGCCGCTTATAAACATTGTGTTATTCGAATTCAAATCGGCGAAGATATTCTTCAATTATGCTTCAAAAGTGCTGAGAAAAGTGAGTTGTTATCAACAGGAAATTTCGAAAATAAATAATTTCAGGTAAAAATCTGGAGACTTATTTGAAAACAATCATTTTGAACAAACAAGTGAATTTGAAATTATTCTTCACAAATCAGAAAGTTGTTTTGGATGAGATGAAAAATTTCGTAGATCTTGAAATCGCCCCAAAGGCTAATTTGGTTGCTAGATTGGGAATTGATAATGTGTCAGCACAACAATTGATTTCGCAAGAAATCTCTCGTGTTTCGTCAGAAGAAGCGGATGAGATTTCGAAAATTTGGTTGAGTTCGAATACACAATTTGTACCATTCAATACAATTGTTGAACAAGAAAGAAATAATAAAAGAGAATCAACTACAATCAGACCTGGAAGTTCGCCACCTGCAAAAGCTGCATTGCCAAAATGGATGAACCAAGGAAGAAAATAATTATTATTACTTGTATGTGTAAATATAGTCTTTACGGATTGGATAAATATTTTATGAATCTATGGCAAGATCTACTATACATTTTAACAATAATCGAAAAATCAATCAAAAACTTATGCAGAAATTGCATCATTGATAAAGTCATCCAATTGTTCATCTTCAATGAGTCCTGTGAAACTTCCAATTTTTTCGCCATCCTGAAAAAGTTTCTATTAAAAATTTGATGAAAAAATATTTTTAAAACCTTGAAAGCAAGAACAGTTGGAACTACAGATATTTCATAATCCATCGCCAATTCTCCAGCATAATCGACATTAATTTTTGCCATAGCAATTTCGCCTTCTCTTCCATTGATTTTTTCTTCAAGTTTTGGTCCGAGAATTTGACATGGACCACACCATTCAGCATGAAAATCGACAATCACTGGAGTCGAAGCTTGAAGAACCTACGAAAACAAACTGTTATTATTTTCTCATTTGAAAAACAAACCTTCTCGTTGAAATCCTCCACTGAATTGACATCGAAAATATGTTGTGGTGTAGAAAAGAATCGGGATTGTTTTGGCACAAATGTTGAGCTTCTCGCTAGATTTGCTCCAAATCGCAAGAACTTCAGCATTTTTAGGGTTTTTTCAAAAACTGAAATTAATTTTTTGTCCGTGAGAACTTCGCAGCGCTATTATTTGGTTTCCTAGGTCACGTCTATACAAACATTTCTTGATTATTTCCAAGATGTTTGTATATCTTCTGATCATTGTTTGGCTAAATTTAACAGTAATGCATCTTGTTTTATGTTTTGGGGATTTTATAATGATTCTGGATAGAGCCGGAATGTGAGAAAACTGGGAATAAATTTGGTGGCCGAGAAATCTGTAAAAGTTACGAATAGAGCGCACAAGCTCCTTTAAATTGCTGTTTTTTATTTTTCGAATTTTTGTTGCGACAAATTTTTTCCCGTTGTTTTTTCACGTACTAGTCTCTCTAGCTTCATCTCACCCTCTCTTTAATGTCAGTCTCAGTATCTCGCTCGTTCGAAAGAACTATACAGAAAAAAGAAGAGATTTTCGAAAAATTCAAATTCATCATAAACAAAAAATCAAAATCAGGATGTGTTTTGTTGACGAAGCGCTCGATGATAGGCAGCCGAATAACGATCGAAACTTTCCTGAAAACTTTTTGAAAGTAAATTTTTTTTTTGAAAAAGATGCATACCTCAGTGATGAGCCTATTTGAAACTCCGAAATCGAGTACAACTTTACGAATAAGTAAATATTGCTGAAGAGTCTGTACAGCAGCACATCTTCCAGTTGAACGAATATGAGCAACAATTTTCTTGATATCAGGAAGCTCAAAGTGATTATGAATCATCATAAGCGCAATCTCAATTGCCACAAATGTCCCACTTCTTCCAACTCCCGCCGCACAATGAATAACCGATGGAAATTTCTTTCCCCGAATCTTTCTCAATAATCTCAACATAATTTCAGTTGATCCAGGCACTTGATAATCCGGCCATTCCATCCATTGATAATGTGTCACTGTTCGAGATTCTCCCTTATATTCCAACTTTAATTTGGTTGTCAAAACCATACGATCTCTTGTTGAATCGATATAACTCAATTCCAATCGATCAAATCGAAGTTTGCTTTTATGATCGTTTGGGAAATATTCGGTGCATTTTTCGCGACCATGTTCAATGAATTGGCAAAGCATCACAATTGCGGCTGTTTTTTCCTGCCAAACCATTCGCCAAAAATCGACAACTGTATTTTTTTTGGGTCCTTGGGTCAAGATATATTTCGTTCGCAAATATTTGCTTGTCACATAATTCGCATGAATATAATCACTTCCCGGTTCTTTTGGGTTTCCCATAAAATGCAATTTGACACGCGAAACTTCGAGACAAGGAATATCCTTATACCGATTCTTTCTAGAATTTACCGAATTATAAAATGTAGTGCATTCGTCTTGTAAACTTGGTAGATCTTGAAAATCCTCGGTAATTTCATCGATGTTTATTTGCTGCGATTTGGCTGCATATTCTTTGAACAACGATTTATATTTGGATAATCCTTTTTCATTTTCAGCCAAAGAAAATGAATCATCTTGTGTTTCAACAGAACTACTTTTATGTGGAGATGATAGAGCTGGTGAAGTCTTCTTGACAAGATGTTTCTCACTTGGACGAGGGGAATTGTCATCAGTGTCAAGATCTGATTCACCATCAAGACCAATCAAAGAACGATGTGATTCTCGTTGAGGTGGCAATTCAACCATTTGCTTATTATTGTTGTTGTTCTCATTTTTGAGTAGAATCATATTTGCTACTGGTTCTTCTTTTGCCATGATTGGTGAATGTCCAGTTCTTTTCATGAAATCAAATTCCTTTGCATTATCGCTGTTTTGTGATTTTTTGTTGTGAGTATTCCAACTTGGCTCAGATGTTTTTCCTCCGGATCGTTTTGGCTTTTCAGGTGATCGTTGAATAGCATTTGGTTTTCGAGAAATCGTTTTAACAACATCAGCACGACGATAGCTTTTGCTTGAATCGCTGTCAATTTTCGAATCCGATCTTCGATTCGGCTTTTTTGTCTCATTACTATTGCTAAAATTGCTACTCTTTCTTGTTTCATTACTTCTTGAAGTCTGAAAATAGGTTGATTAGATGTATGCCATGCTAAAAGATTGGACTAACCTTTTTGTTTTTATTCATTTTGGTCTATTAGAAAAATCACAAACTGAATTTTTGTCGATTTTGAATCCGATCGATGCCACGTTTTTTTTCAAAAAAAAAAAAAGTAGTTCACGCAAAAAATATTTTTCATCCTTTCTCGAAATGTTTTCATTTTTCAAATTTCTACAGCCAAAGAAAAACGGGAAAACCAAAAAACAATCGAGAAAAATAAAAAGTTTTCCAACAGAAATACACAAAATTTTTCAGTTTTTCAAACTTTCGAGCATCTTTATCTCTAATTTTCTTGCTGATAAATTTGTTTTTTTTTCAAAAACTGGAAATATTGTGTTTCAGAGATAATGGGTGATTTCATCGAATTGGCTGAAGATGGAGAATCAGCGTCTCAACGAATTGCAGAAGCTTTGAAAGATGCGAGAGAAGGAACTACTTTTGACGCAAAAATAAAGTCTCTTGCTTGTGTGAGTTGTTTTCACCAATTTTCAAAAAAATTTCTGAATATTTTTTCAGGCAATGCATATTCTTGTTGATCCAACACGTCCAAATCATCTTCTTGACAATTTTTTAGTTGAAATGCTCGAGTTTTCGGAAATCGGCGAAGCACGGATAATTTGTCTAATTGTTGATTTTCTACAAAAAGCTTGCGCGAAAGATCCAACACTTTGTTCTCGGGCTGTCGAAAAATACAGTACATTTTTGACGCCAAATGCGGAGATTGAAAAATATTATCGAGTTATTAAACGGGTTATTGTAGCATGCACCAATTTGTATCCGATTATTCTTGAATACGGTATAAATCATGCAAATGATACGAAAGCTGAAATTTGCTGGGAAGCTTTTTGTGTTCTGAAAACTAGAATAACTTGTTTGGTGGATTGTGATAATGATGGTATTCGCACGGTTACTATTAAATTTATAGAAGCTATGATTTTATGTCAATCACCGAAACCGAAAGATGTAAGATTTTCTTATTTTTGAAATAAATTTCATCATTAGATTTTCCTTTAGATTGCTCCCGATCAACAACCTGATCAATATACAAGATTCAATAAAATATCTTTGGCTGATATTCCACGTGGTCATAGATTCTTATCATATCGAAAAACACAATTAGAAGCTGAAGAAAATTTCACAGCTCTAATTAAACATACAACATTGGCACATATAACTGCACAAAACCTTTTAACTGTAATCGATTCTCTTTGTTTGATAACAAGATGTCGTCCTCAATGGGAAAATGCTTTGATTCGAGTTTTTGATGCAATGAAAGCACTTCATTCGAATGTTCCACCAACTTTATCTGCTGGACAAGTAAAAGCACTTCGGAAGGAAATCAAGAGAAACTTTATGCGATTTTTACGTTTATCTGCAGCTCAACCACTTCAACTCAAAATTAAATCACAATTAATTGATTATTTTGGAGCAAGTCCGAATGAAGTTATGCGAGCAATTCCAGCACATTTAGTTTTGAAACCAACACCGAAAGTTGATAGTCAAAGATCGCAATTTGTTGAACCAGCGGCGAAAAAAGCGAAATTACAAGGATCTACATTATTTCAAGATGATGATGATGAAGAAGAGGAATCTGCTGCTTTGACAGGTGTTCCTGCTCCATCAGAAGCTGCTCGAACAAAAGATACTTTAACATCAGCAATTGATACAACAGCACAATATGTATTTGAGCGACTAAATCCTCCAATTGTTACAAATCTTGTTCTGATTGCACTTTTAACACTTCCTGATGAAATGCCTCCATCTTTTGCTTCAAGTTATACACCAATTGATAAAGCTGGAACAGAAGAACAAATCAGAGAAGTATCTCGAATGATTGCAACACAAGCAACACAAAAAGAAATTGGACCAGGATATGAAGAAATGAAAAAAATCAAAGAGAAACAATTTCGAGAAAGACAAGATGCGAGAAGGGAGGGAATGGCGATTGCAGCAACTCCAATTCATCATCCAAATACATCTGCGACGAAAGTTACTCAACCAATTCAACCAAAAATGAAAGCGCCAGTTTTAAAATCTAAAAAAGCTTTTAATTTGATTGAGGATACGAAAGAATTATCACTTGAAGATATGGATGAATTATTTGAAATTGCATTTGAATCTGTTTTGATGGCTGAAAGTAAGTGAATTTTGAAAAAAAAACAAAAGATTTCATACATAAAAATTTTTTAGGAAGAGTAGTTCAAGGTGGAGCCACGGAAAAATATCAACAATTAGTTGTTCGATTGACATCTCGATTTAAAGAAGAATGTAGTTATTATGAAGATAAATTAGTCAAATTTATTGCGGATGATCATAAAAAACGAACGGATTTGGCACTTTTATGGATTTGTGAAATGTATGCACAATATCAAGGGTTTTCGTATTGTTCATTATGGCTCAAGGAATATATTAGTGGAGAAGATGGAATGACAAAAGAAGCGAGATATGATAGATATGATAGAGTTTGTTGTAAATTATTGAATGAATTAGTCAAAAGGAATTTACAAACTGAAACGTAGGTTTTGCGAAACATTTTCAAATTCGAATTTTATCACAAAAATTTCAGATTGTTCTTCAAAATTTTATTGGAATCTCCTCTTGTTACACCAAATGCTTTCGAATTTCTCAAAGCTATTTGCTTGAATGCTGTAAGTCTTTTGGTTTTTTTTTCTCATTTTCCACCTTTTTTTTGATATAGGAAACAAATGCGGATGGTATGGCTGTTTTACGTGAACTGATTTTGACTAGAAATCGACAAAGACCTGAATTCTTGCAATTCTTTTTTGGATTATGCTTCATGGATCGAGTTGAGGTAATTAGAAACTTTTTTTTTCGGAACTTTCTCTCTCAAAAAAAAATTATTATTCAGCTTCGAAATTCTTGCATTGAAACAACAAAAGAGCTGTGTAATCTCGCGCATATTCGAACTGCTTTAAGTGAAAGAGCTGTTCATCAAATAAAGGATTGTTTGGAAAGAATTCCACCAGATTATATTCAAATACCTGGAAAAATGACTGATATTTGGACTGAAGATATGTTCAAATCAGCTCTTGTTATTTATACAACAATTATGCCGTATGATTCTTCGCTTTTATTGCCATTAGGAAATGTATATGCACTTGGAACTACTGTATTCAAAAAGGTTAGTCATTATTTTGAAAAATGACGTGGCAAATATGGAAATATCGAAGCTAATTATTGAAATCTCAAGTTTGCCACGTCATAACCCTTGTTCGGAGTTACTCGAAGTTTTTTTTTCAAAAAATGCTTCAAAGAAAACCAGAAAAATTTACGATTCAAATTTTTTTAAACAGTGAATTTTCAATGGACGGTTTATTTCGGAATTCCGAAAATTGAACATTTTCTCAATAAAAATCTTGAAATTTTCGTCTTTCCAATTATTCTGAACTTGAATTTTTTTCAAAAAAATTAAAAAAAAAAAAGTTTCACTGGAATCGTCTAAAATTCGAAAAAAAGTTCAGGTTGTTCTTCGTTCAATTGAACCAGTAATGCGACTAATTGGAATGAAAGATGAACAAGTTCTTCGATTAATTGAAGAATGTCCACCTGGAGCAGAAACCCTTGTTGCACGAATTGTTCATTTGTTGACCGAAAGAGCTCCAGCAACACCAGAACTCGTTGCACGCGCCAAAAAATTGCATGATGAAAGACATATGGATATACGTGCATTGATACCAATTATTGGTGGATTAACAAGAGATGAAGTTGTTCGACTCATTCCTCAATTCGTATTACGATCAGAATATCAGAAATCGGTTCAACTTGTGTTTCGAAGATTGTATAATGCGAGAGATTTACAAACTGGAGAATTGAGTTTTGATCCGATTGATTTAATTAAAGAATATCATTTAATTGAACCAAAAGATGATATTGAAAAAGAATATCATATTAATAGTAAGTTTTTCTTGAATTTTTGAAAAAATACACACTTACATTCAGATTTGATTGATTTATTCGATATTCGATTTGTCAAAAAAGATGCAGCATCACAAGCAATTGAAGCTATTTTTGAAATATCACCACTTCCATATTTATTTCTTTATTCACTTTGTATTTTGGTCGACAAAGTAAGTTTTTCTTCTTTTTTTTTGGGAAAAAATATCGAATTTTCAGTTTTCTTCATTTGAAAGTTTTGTGTCAACTTTACTTCAAAAAGTGGCTGAAAGGAAACTTTGGCAACAAAATGATAGAACGAAACAGGCATTTTTCAAAGCTGTAAGAAAATTGAAAACCACTGCTTATGGAGTAAGTTTTTGACATATTTCGGGATTCACAATCAGTATTCATTTATTTTTAGGCTGTTTTGACGTGCCTCACTTTTGATGAATATTGCGAACTGAAAAGCAATCTTGGAACGAGTTTCATCGACGAACTTAAGGAATTTTTCCCAACTTTGTCAACTTCACAACAGAAAAGTGTCGAGTTAGTTTTTTCCGGGAATTTTTGGATCTAAATGGAAAAGGGGGATTTTGAAAACTCTATGCTCTCAGATATCAAATATTTTCACAATTCATAAAATTGAAGAGTAAGATTCCGATTAGGCTCGAAATTCTGGACCCTAGCTATTTCTAAAAGAAACTTTTAGAAATTAGTTCAAGCTTTTAAAAATAAAGTCTCCTGAACCCCAGAGCCAATTGTTCTTGTTGAATATTGATTATGTTATTTTTCAGTGAGAAAATCAAAGAAGAAGTGTATGATAAAGAAAAAGAAAGTCGAGATCGAAAAAGTCGAAAAGAGGAAAAAAATCGTGGAACTGAAAAAGAACGAGGAGAAAAAGAAAAACGAGAAAAAGATTCGGATAGAAGTCGAAGAAAAACAAAAGCACCCTAAATTTCAGATCTCATTTGTATTATTGAACGGTTTTTTATTTTATTTGTTATAAATTATTATGTTTTTATAGAATTTGTCAAAATATTCTGTTGAGTTTTCTAAATTTCAAATTATTTTTTTCCTTGATTTCAACATCTAAAAAAAATGTTAAACCAGATAAATGGAACCTGTTTTTCGACATTTTGGAGTTCGAAATGGAGCAAATTGTATATTTTTGAGTGAAGATTCAATTATAATCGGAAGTGCGATGGGAGATGTTGAGATTTTAGACACAGAAACATTTTTGAAAATTTCTACAGTATACTGTAGGTTTTTTTTGTTAAAAAAAGGTCAAAAATTACTGTACTATGTTCAGCGGATCCTGAAATGCGAGCTTGTCAAAGCATATATCTTTCCTCCTCCGGAAGATTGTGCATACAAATTCGAAATTTTGGAATATTGATTTTTCAAAATATTTCTGGAAAACAGTGGGAAGAAGTGCAATTTATCGAGATGAATCATGTTGGATTTTGTAATTTTTTGATTTTTGAGGAGAAATTGATTTATGTTTCACAAAATTCAAAAGGAAGGTCGATTATTTGTTGTGAAGATGGGAGAAAATTAGAAATCGATGAGGTATGTCTGGCGAAAAGTGCGAATTTTTAATATTTTCAAAAAAATTCAGGTAACTCCAATGCATTTATCAAGTTTTTCGGATCGAATAATTCTAGGAAGTGAAGATGGGAAAATTCGAATAATTCAGGATTTCAAAGTTATTTCAGAGGTTAATTTAATTTTTAAAAATGTTCTTCTCTTCAATTTTGAAAAATTCCAGATTCAACCAGTCAAAGATACAGTATTCTGTACATCTGTCAATGAAAATGGAGAAATTGCATGTGGATATTCGAAATCACCAATTATTATTATCAGAAATGATTTTTCAACATCGGATTTTGAAGAATTGCATTATCCTCAAACATCTTCTGGTTGTTCTTCTCTTCAATTTTCACCGAATTCAAAACAATTATTGGCTGGGTTTTGGGATGGAACTATTCGTGTTTTCTCGATTCAAAAATTGAAAATTCTATTAGTTATTTCAAATGCACATTCGAATACTGTAACTGGTCTCGTATGGAAAAATAAAAGGGAATGTTTATCTTGTTCAACTGATTCAACTATTGCTGTTTGGAATTTTGAAAAATGAATTGTTTATTTGATATCAGCACAAATTTTTGCGTATGAATTCGAAGATTGTTATCCGACAATTTTCATTTGTGAAATTTTTGATTTCCAAAATGCAGGAAGAGAGCTGAAAATATTATGTTATTTTTGGGGTTTGTTGAGATAGATAAATACAAACCAATTCGTTGCAGGAATTCTGAGAATTATTCCAACACATTTGAAATTTTAGAACACAAGAAGATAAAATTGATCGATTCAAATAGCAAAAAGTATATAAATTGACAAATTCGGTATCAAACAGGGCATTATTTGTAGAAGGAATATAAACAATTAGAGGTACATCTAAAATATCTTCAATTATATATTTTCCAAATATTTTAACTTACATCCAGAAGCTAGTTTATAAGCATTTTCCCCAAAAAATTTGACAATTCTATAAGATGATTCGCTCACAGAAAAACAATCATAATTCTGAAATTTTTATTTTTTTTTTATTTTGAAAAATTTTATCCAAGAGATCCAAAAAACATACACTGGTACAATGATGAAAACTTTGATCACATAATATTTTTCCTTTTTGTTGGTCATAACAATCGTCGTGTTTTGCACAACAATGATTGATTTGTTCTTCAAAACAATTATATTTTTATTCTCAAAAAATGTTTTCTTTACCTGGTTTCTCACAGAAATCATAGACTAGAATTCCAAGAATTTCTGTGAATTTTCCACTTCCACAAAAATTGAAATTTATATCGAATTTTGTCAGATTATTGGGTAGCGGCAGAATAATATCTTTACAACTTATAAACTCAAAAAATAATATGAATAAAATATTTTTTCGAAAGAATCGCATGATCAAAAATTGTGTAGTTATTCTAATTTTTATTCAATTTTTTTGTCTAATTAATATTCGATAAATGGAATTATTTATTTATTTAATTATATTATATTACTGTTATCCAACCAACCAAACCACATTATTATTATTTGTCGCGTTTTTCGAGGAAAAAGATTGCGGGATCAGATAATTCCATGACCTTCTTTCATAGTTATTCTGATTGACTATACAACATGAATATACCGTAAGTTTTTATTTTTTATATTTAAAAGTTTTGTACCGCAAGGTATTTCTGAGACTTAAGAAATTATCGGGATTCTCGGTTTTTATATACGGTAATCATATCGGGGTTAATTTTTGAAGAAATAAAAATCATTAAAAAATAATTTTTTAAACGTGTACTTGACGTGGTTTGTCATTTATCAGCGAAATTGGTTCATTTTTAGAAATTATGACATGTTCTATCAGCGTTGCATCTAAATGTGCGCTATTTATCTCAAAAATTACCTCGTTTTCACGTCTGTGAAAGTCCAACTTTTGAAAAATGAATTCATTTTCAAAAAGATGTAAGAGTACGGTAGTTTTTTCAAAATGTGCAAACACCGAGCAGGCATTTTATTTGACGCACAAGTTTTTTCTTTTTTTTTCTTCGTTGCGCTCTTTTGAAAAGAAAAAATCATTGTCATCTTTACAACGAATAGTTTAGATTCTTAAAGAAACTGCTTTCTTTGATGTTTCTGTTTTAAACCTATGATTAGGAAAACGCGCTCTATTGCAAACATTTCGTTTACCAGCTGCCTGCGATGGACGCGATTTATTTACGAGACATTTCTTTTGTGTTTTGAATGAATGTTGAATATCGGTTTTAGTTTTTATTCTTGTTTAAAACCATTTTTATTCTAGAAAATAATCTATTCATAGATTTAAAAAATTCAAAGAAATGTTGAATTGCGAAATGTTTTTATTATTCAATTTCGAAACTTTTTCATTTATTTCTTCAGAAATGGCGACAACAATCCCAGGCAGTTTGGTAAACAAAACCAAAAAATTCTTCATGGGCATGCCAGCTCCGTCTGGATATGTTCCTGGAGTTGGTCGAGGTGCAACTGGATTCACAACTCGATCAGATATTGGACCGGCTCGAGATCCAACAGAAATGCCAGAAGCCGGTCCAGTTGGTCCGACAGCACCAGGAGGAGCTCCGCCAGCTAAAAGAGCGAAAGAAGATGATGATAGAGAAGCTGAAGAGATGAATGAAGCAAATTATGATGAGGTAAGTGGAATTTGGATTTTTTTTGAAAAAAGTATTTTCAAAATATCATCATTTTTTTTAGTTTGCTGGATATAGTGGATCTCTGTTCTCGAAAGATCCATACGATCAAGAAGATGAAGATGCTGATAGAATTTATAATGAAGTTGATGATCGATTAGATGAAAGGCATCGAGAAAGAAGGTTTGTCCATTCCATTTTTAAACTTTTTGAAAATTGTCAAATATTTACTCAACAATTATGTTTTCAGAGAGAAAAAGTACAAGGAACTTGTTGAAAAATATCACAAAGAGCGGCCGAAAATTCAACAAGAGTTTTCAGATTTGAAACGACAATTGGCGGAGGTAAGACATTTTTTAAAAAGAACTTTAATTCAAAACCTATTTTTATTTTTCAGGTAACAGATGATGAATGGCAATCAATTCCGGAGGTTGGAGATATGCGAAATAAAGCAAAACGTAATGCGCGAGCTGAAAAATTCACACCAGTTCCTGATTCTGTTATTGCAATGAATATGAATTATGGATCTATGAATACATCAATTGATGTTAATAGTGGAATGTCAACACCATTTAATTCTGGATGTAAGTTTGATTTTCAACGTTTTTTGTCTACGAAAAAGTTTTTTCAGCTGGAATTTTAACACCTGGTTGGAAAACCGGAATTCAAACCGGAACATCGAGTTCAATTGATTTGGATCTTGTGAAAATTGGGCAAGCCAGAAACAAAATCATGGATATCAAGTTAAATCAAGTATCTGATTCTGTAACTGGTCAAACTGTTGTTGATCCAAAAGGTTATTTAACTGATTTGCAATCAATGATTCCACAACATGGCGGAGATATCAATGATGTGAAAAAAGCAAGAATGTTATTGAAATCAGTTCGAGAAACAAATCCGCGACATCCGCCGGCATGGATTGCGAGTGCTGGATTAGAAGAAGCTGTTGGAAAAATTCAAACTGCTAGAAATTTGATTATGGAAGGTTGTGAGAAAAATAAAGGATCTGAGGAATTGTGGCTCGCTGCTATCAGAATGCATCCACCTGAACTTGGTAAATCGATTGTTGCAAACGCAGTTCGATCTTGTCCACACAGTGTTCGTCTTTGGGTAAAAGCATCAGATCTTGAATCCGATTTGAAAGATAAAAAGAAAGTTCTTCGAAAAGCTCTCGAACAAATCCCATCATCGGTTTTGTTATGGAAAGCTGCTGTTGAATTGGAGGAACCCGAAGAAGCGCGAATTTTATTGACAAGAGCAGTTGAATGTTGTAGAACGAGTACAGAAATGTGGCTGGCATTGGCACGATTGGAAACATATGAAAATGCTCGAAAAGTGTTGAATAAAGCGAGAGAACATATTCCAACTGATCGACAAATTTGGTTATCTGCTGCAAGATTGGAAGAAACAAGAGGACAAAAAGATATGGTTGATCGAATTGTTGCTAAAGCACTTTCTTCTTTGAAAGCTAATCAGGTATTTTATTTTTTTATTCATTTGGAAAATGTTTGAAATGATGTTTTCGCTTTGAAAAAAGCAGGATCATGTGAAAAAAATTTTGTCCCTAGAGAACAATTAAAAATTTGTTTTTCAAAAGCATATTTTCACTACTACTAAAAATATTTGAATATTCAGGTTGAAGTGAATAGAGATCAATGGTTAAAAGATGCAATCGATGCTGAACAAGCAAAATGTCCACTCACTTGCCAGGCTATTATGTTAGTTTTATTTTTTTTTCTATTTTTTCCATAACTTTCAATTTTTGCAGTAAAAATGTGATAAGTTTGGGAGTTGAAGACGAAGATAAAAAGACAACGTGGCTTGAAGACGCAGAATGTTTCGAAAAACAAAATGCATTTGCATGTTCGAGAGCTGTTTTCTCGATTGCTCTCAGCGAAATGCCAAGAAAAAAGAGTGTTTGGGAAGCTGCGATTGCTTTTGAAAGAGAACATGGGACAATGTAGGTTTTGAGTTCATTTTTCTGTTGAAAAACATGTCAAATTAATTTTTTACAGTGAGGAACATGAACAAATTTTGATAAAAGCAACTGAAGTTGTTCCGGAAGTCGAAGTTTATTGGTTGATGTTGGCTAAATTGCGATTTGTGAATAAACGAATCGATGACGCAAGAAACACGCTAAAAGATGCATTCGAAAAACACAATCATCAATCGGAAACAATTTGGTTGGCTGCCACAAAAATTGAAATCGAAACAGATCAATTCGAAACTGCACGAACACTTTATGCAAAAGCACGATCAAAAGCTTCATCGGCTAGAGTTTGGATGAAAAATGCGAGATTTGAATGGTGTTTGGGAAATTTGAAAGAGGCTCGAGAAATTATTGAAAAAGCAATTGAATTATATGATGATTATCCGAAAATGTATTTAGTTTTGGGACAAATACTCGAACAAATGGGAGATTCACAAGCCGCCAAAAATGCATATACACAAGGAATACGAAAATGTCCAGGAGTTATTCCTTTATGGATTTTATTGGTTAGATTAGAAGAATCGAATGGACAAATTGTAAAAGCTCGTGTAGATTTGGAAAAAGTAGGTTTAGATTAGATTGTTGTAAGAGTTTGAGAAACAGTTCGAAATTTTAGGCTCGACTTCGAAATCCGAAAAATGAGGATTTGTGGTTGGAATCAGTTCGATTTGAGAATCGTGTTGGATGTCCGGAAATGGCAAAAGAAAGAATGAGTCGAGCATTACAAGAATGCGATGGAAGTGGTAAGATTTTTGGGTTTATTTTAATGTGGGGGGAAATTGGGAATCGCTTTTCTTGAAGATTAAATGTCCCGGCAACGCATTTGTGACTTTTTGTGACTTGTGACTTTTAAAAGTCAAACCTAGTATAATCGGGTGATAAACTTCGACTTTAAAATTAGAGTTATCGGAGAAGCTTTAGGCTACAGTAGTCTACAGTAAAAAAGTAAGCAGAGCAGTGAAAAGATTACTGAAGCTGAAATAAATCACCTGAATTTCTTATTTTCACTTTTAAAAGTCACTAAAATGCTCCGTGAGCCCAAGAAAATTCGAAAACAACAGGGGGACTAGGTTTACATCCTAGTCCTCGTGCATTTTTGCCTTTTTTCCGTTTCTCTTATCAAAGTGAGGGACCCAAAAATTATCAACCAAAAACATTTCAAAAAACTTTTTCTTGAAACCAATTTTCAACTGAAAATTTTGCGAAATTAGTTCAATTGTTTCAAATTTCGTTATTTGAACAGCTCTGTATTTTTTTCTCATTTTTTCTGGTTGACCGAACAATTCTATTATTATACCAATATATGTATATTTCGTCTCTCTTTTCTTCTTTTTTTTCCGAAATGTATACAAATAATTGCGTTTGTTTTTTTCTCTGAGTTTTCTATTCCTTTTTCGAACCGAACAATGTCTGTGAGATTTTTTTTCCTCAAAAAATTTTGCAATTTTTCGGAAAACTATGGGCTGAGGCAATTTGGATGGAAGGACCACATGGAAGAAGAGCTAAATCAATTGATGCGCTGAAAAAATGTGAACACAATCCACATGTTTTGATTGCGGCTGCAAGATTGTTTTGGAGTGAGAGAAAGGTATTTTTCGATTTTTGGAAGTCTTCTAAATGACATATCTATTTTTGTAGATCAAAAAGTCGCGTGAATGGTTCCTTCGTGCTGTTAATCTTGATCCTGATAATGGTGATGCATTTGCGAATTATCTTGCATTTGAACAAATTCATGGAAAAGAAGAAGATCGTCAAAAAGTTATCAATAAATGTGTTTTGAGTGAACCGAAACATGGTTATTTATGGGCGCCAATTGCGAAAGATGTGAAGAATTGGAGAAAATCGATGGAAGAAATATTGTTGATGGTTGCTGCGAAGATCACAATTCCTACATGATTAGACTAGATTTTTATAATTAATTTATGTTGTTGTTTTTTTCTTTGGAAAATAATTATTTTTATTTTATTTTTTTTGTTGGTATTTGTGATCCTGGCGTATTTCATCGCTATTTTATATCTGAAAATCTAATATTTATATTTCAGCTTTTATTCTATTTTATAGAATGGCTCAACCTGTTGTCAATGTTTATACAACTGCTTCATCAGCTGATAATTTATCCCGTCATGAAATGTTGATGTGGGTGAATGATTGCTTGCAAGCACAATTTTCGAAAATTGAACAACTTCATACAGGAGCTGGATATTGTTTGGTTAGTTATTTGGAAAGGGATTCAGAAATTTCTGTTAAAAAATGAATAAGATCTCAATAAAAACAACAAAGCCACTTAATGTTAGATTTCAGTTTCTCGATCTATTCAAATTAAAATCCTTGCTTTCAGTTCACCGATTTTCTGTTTCCTGATGCAATCCAATTGAAAAAAGTGAAATGGAACAGTCGTTTGGAACTCGACTGGCTATCGAATTGGAAATTAGTTCAAACTACGTGGAAAAATTTGGGAGTTGAAAAAGTGATTCCAGTTGATCGACTCATCAAAGGAAAATTCCAGGTGCTAATTTTTCCAACATGAATTTCATAGATTTAAATTTTTAGGACAACTTTGAATTCTTGCAATGGTTCAAAAAATTGTTCGATGCAAACTATGATGGACACGAATATGATCCAGTTGCTGCTAGAAATGGAGAAGCTTTTCCATCGGATGCACCAGGTATTTTTTTCGAAATTCAGATTTTTTTGAAGACAAAAATTAATTTTTCAGCAGCAAAACCAGCAGCAGCTTCGCGTATGCCTGGTCGTACTACAAAACCAGTGGTTACAACAATTCGTCAAGCTCCCGCTGCAGCTGCTCCATCTCCAGCGGCTGCTCCAAAACCAACACCAACCCGTGCTGCTCCAGCTCCGCGAGCTGCTTCATCGATTTCTGGCTCATCAAATGCTCTTCATTCAAATAACAATAAACCTGCTGCGCCTGCAAAAGTTGCTGCACCACCAAAAGATAATTTTGAGTTGCAAAAAGTCAAAGAAGAACTTGATGAGGTTAGGTTTCCTTACTAATTGCGAAATTCAAAATTAATTTTGAATTTTCAGGTAACTCGACAATTAACTGAAAGTGACAATGTGATAGCATCATTGGAAAAAGAAAGAGATTTCTATTTTTCGAAATTACGAACAATTGAAGTATTATGTCAAGATAATGAATCGATTGGAAATGTCGAAGTTGCTCGAATTTTAGAGGTTTGCTTTTTTTTATTTGATCATTTTGGAATTTATTTGAAAATTGCAGGTTCTTTACGAAACTGAAGAAGGATTTGCTCCACCAGATGAAGAAGCAAATGGAGCTCCTGAAGAGTTTTGAGAAAATTTATATTAATCGCCAGACGCCAACATTAAAATCTCGCTGAAAATTACAGAACACATAAAATACGCGTGCTTTTTTCTTTTACAAGCTAATTCTTTCTTTCTGCTAAGTTTTATTAATTATATGACAGTATTTTTATAATCAACAATTCCTAGATTGATTTCTGATTTGTTTTTTACCCAAATGTTTTCTTGTCGAATATGTATTCATAATATGTATTTTAAATATTTATTTCATTGTTTTTAAAAAATAAAAGGTTCTTTAAAACCTGGAAATATTTCTTTTCTCACAATCAAATCTCCAAACATTTTTTTTCTGAAATTTATAGAAAAATGACAGTATTTTTCGAATATATCGAAAATATGAAGAAATTATTTGATGAAATTGAAGCGGATAAAAAATGTGAAGCGATTGGAGAAATTGAGGAATTTTTGAATTGGATGACTTTTCGATGGCAAAATGAAGAACAAAATGAATATCCGATTCTATTGCAAAATGCGGAGGAAATCATTTTTGTGAGTATTTTTTCGAAATTTTGAACTGAAAAATCCGAGAAATTTTAGAAGTCCTAAAATTCTTTCAAGTTTAAGTTAGGTTTCGATATTTTTTCAAAAAAATTAAGAAATGGGATTTTTTTGAAAATAACAATTTTCACACAACACAAAACGTCAGAATTTTGGAAAACATTTTCAGATTTTTTTTTTGAATTTTCTGAATTCTATAGCTCTTATGTTTTACGATCAAATTGAAGCTGAAATTCAAAAAATTCAGAGCTTCAAAACTTTTTCGCGTCCTGGTTTCACCTCAAAAATTGATCTAAAATTTTTAAGGACAGATTTGGAGAAGATTGGCAAATTGAAGAAAATCAAGAATACAACAGACAAAATGATAATATGATTTATTATCGAAATCCTGACGAAGATACAGTACCCTCAACATCTACAGTAACCCGAAAAATTATAAAATGTTATTCTTGCGGACTTGAATTGAATAATGAAAAAGCATTGTATAGACATGGAATAAAAAGTGGACATAAAACAAGAGAAAAAAGAAAATATCAAAGGAAAAATGAAGAAGAAGAAGTAAATTATGGAAATGAATTACCAGCTGAAATTCTTGAACCAGAAGTTGGAAATGAAGAAGATTTTGATTTTCGATGTTTCACGTGTGGAATTGAATTCAAAAATAGAAAAGCTTTGTATAGGTTCGTTATTTTTTGAGTTTAAAAAATGTTTCGCAATATTCTGTTTTTTTAGACATGGAATAAAACTGAAACATCCGACAAGAATTGGGCGAAGTCCACAAAAACGAGGAGGTCCATTTAAATGTGATTTATGTTTGTGTTATTCGACAACAAAATTCGAATATTTAACGAGGCATAAAAAAAGACAACATAATATTGAATAATAATAATAAAACTATTTTGAACTTTGATACTGTTTTGTTATCATTTTTGAAAATGAGATAGTTGGAACTCTATTTTATCGATTTTTATTTGCTTTTTGAATAGTTTATTATGTTTTTTTCAGATGTGCATTGGATTTATAAAATTAGGAAAACCTGGAGATCGATATAAATTGATTGTTTTGAATAATCGAGATGAAGATTTGAATCGAGAAACTTCGAAATTAGATTGGAATGATCAAAAAACTATTCTAGGAGGTTTGTTTTGGAAAAAAAATATGGCAGGGGAACATTTTTAGCAGAATTTTGAGAACTTTATGAAAACTTTTGAAGGTTTTGTCTAAATTATCGATCAAAATTTTGAAAATTCCTGGTCAAGTTAGTCTCAAAAAATTCAGAAGCTTGAGTCTAGACTGGTTTAAAATTTTTGATCCTAATTCCCAAGTTCAAATTTTTCACCAATTTCTTTTGATTCGTATCCTACTTTTTTTAGGAACTGATCAAGCGGATGAATGCAAAGGAACTTGGTTAGCTATAAATAAAAATGGAAAAATAGGAATGTTATTATCAATAACTCAACCGAAAAATCAAAAAATGACAAATTGTCCAAGTCGCGGCCAAATTTGTCATCAATATTTAAACACCAACAATTCTCATTTATTTTTCGAAACTCTTCTCAAAAATTCGCAAATTTTCAATGGTTTTCAGTTTGTTGGAATTGAAAGAAATGAAAAAACCGGAGAATATTCGGAAGTTTTGAGTTTAGCCAACAAATATGTGGAAGATGTTGAAGTTATTAGAAATTATGATTCGATTCAAGTTTATTCAAATAGTCCAACAAATATTCCATTCAAAAAAGTGTTGAGAGGAGAAAATATTTTTGAAGAATGTTTAGCAGATTCTGAAAATATGGAAACATTTGAGATTTTTGAAAATCTAGTTGAACAAGTTGCAAAAAACAAAACACGGTAATAGAAACACGAAATATCTACTGTAATCATGAATACATTTTCAGACATTTACCAGATTCTCAAATTCAACTTCAAACTGGATATTCTGAAACAATGTATGCACCTTTATCCTCAATTTTTGTTGAATTTCCATCGGGTTTGGAGTACGGTACACGTTGTCATACTGTAATTATAATTGATAAATTCGACAAGGTTACGGTATTTGAAAGACGAAGAGAAAATGGAAAATGGTTGGATGAAATGAAAGAATTTGAGATTTATGAATAAATTTGAATTTGAAGAATTTTTAGTGTTTGAAAAATGAAACATTCTTTGAATTACTGTAAAATATTTTTGACAAAATTTTGAAAATTTTTTGAATAGAAAAAGTTCCAAATCAATATTTTATTTGTGAGTTTTTTTCAAAAAAAATCGACCCGAGTTTTTTCAGAAAAAAATCGGCCCGAGTTTTTTCATAAAAAAATCGGCCCGAGAGTTTTTTCAAAAAAAATCGGCCCGAGTTTTTTCAAAAAAAATCGGCCCGAGTTTTTTCAAAAAAAATCGACCCGAGTTTTTTCAGAAAAAAATCGGCCCGAGAGTTTTTTCAAAAAAATCGGCCCGAGTTTTTTCAAAAAAATCGGTCAGAATTTTTCAAAAAAACTCGGCCCGCGTTTTTTCAAAAAAATCGGCCCGCGTTTTTTCAAAAAAAAATCGGCCCAAGTTTTTTCAAAAAAAAAATCGGCCCAAGTATTTTCAAAAAAATCGGCCCAAGTATTTTCAAAAAAATCGGCCCAAGTATTTTCAAAAAAATCGGCCCGAGTTTTTTTTCAAAAAAAAAAAATCGGCCCAAGTTTTTTCAAAAAAAAAAAATCGGCCCAAGTATTTTCAAAAAAATCGGCCCAAGTATTTTCAAAAAAATCGGCCCAAGTATTTTCAAAAAAATCGGCCCGAGTTTTTTCATAAAAAAATCAGCCCGCGTTTTTTCAAAAAAAAAATCGGCCCGAGTTTTTTCAAAAAAAATCGGCCCGCGTTTTTTCAAAAAAAAAATCGGCCCGAGTTTTTTCAAAAAAAATCGGCCCGCGTTTTTTCAAAAAAAAATCGGCCCGCGTTTTTTCAAAAAAAAAATCGGCCCGAGTTTTTTTTCAAAAAAATCGGTCAGAGTTTTTTCAATAAAAACTCGGCCCGCGTTTTTTCAAAAAAAAAAATCGGCCCGAGTTTTTTTCAAAAAAAAATCGGCCCGAGTTTTTTTCAAAAAAAATTTGTTGGATGAAAAAAATCGGCCCGCCACGAGGATTACTGTAGAATATTTTTTATTGATTTTGAACGAGAAAATCAGATTTTTTTTCTCGAAAAATTTCCAATTTAAAAAAAAGAGAGACAAAAATAAATAATTTATTTGGTAAATTTACAAAGCGTTCATGCTATAAATATCTGAATTTCAAATTCTTTATCTGAGATCATCATCATCTTCTTCTTCATTTCCATTTCCACCAGAATTTTCAGGAGCTTTTAATGTTTTCATCAATCTCAAATATTCATTGTCCATTGATCGAAGTGCTCCACATTTCAATACATTTTGAAAACTTTGATCATCTCCATTTTCATAATTTGCAATCAAAGATTCACAAACTCGACCATCTTCAGTAGATTGAAAATCAGGAACTTGACTGAAAAAAGAACATTTGTATTTGTTTATTTTTTTTTTTGAATTCAACATACTTAACAATCCATCCATAATCTTTTGTGGCAGCAACCGAATCTCCTTCATTTGCCAAATTCACCAAAACTAATCCAATAGCTAATTGTCCAATTCTTGGTAATTCTTTAACTTCCAAATATTTCTCAACTTCTTCTCGAATTGAAATCATTGCATCTTTATAATTACCCAATTGCAAATTTAATTTTGTGATTTTATTTAAAAATTGCCCGGCCATTTTTGCTCGATCAGATTGTTGGACAAGTGACAAACCTTTTTGATAAATCTGAAAAAAATAAATATGAAAATATTATTTTAAAAAATATAACTAACATCAAGCGCTTTTTTCGGATCATCATTTTTCAAACAATCCGCTGCTTTTTCAACAGTCATTGCTGCTGTATCAAGACTTCCACTTTCAGCATAACCATCAATTGCTAATTCAAATAATTTCACAGCTTCACCGAAATCTTTCATATCTCGAAGCATCATTGCAGCACCTTCACGAGCCCTAGAATTTTTATTTTATTGGGATTTTTTCAATAAAAAACTTACTTCGCCGCATGAAATAAATTCCTATTTTGTTCATAATAACTAGCAGCTTTTATCAGCGAATTTGCTGCTTTTTTGTGCTCCTGCGAGTTTCGATAACAAACAGCGGCTCTTTCCATCGAACTTGCTGCTCCGTCAAAATCTGGTTTCAGCTTTAGTTTCAGCATCGATGTTTTGAGACTGAAAATGGGCAAATTTTTTTCGGAATATTGTTGAAAACATTTTTTGACATTGGCTAATTGTGAGATTAGAGAAAAAAATTATTTTCTGAAGAATACAAATTATATTTTTCCAGATTTAGAAGATTGAAAAATTTTCCATAAATTTTCAACACAAGTTTTTGAAACAGTGACATAAAAAACTTCATAAGATGTTTTTTTCGAAATATTTTTCCAAGAAAATACAAGCTTTCAGCCAAAAACCCACCATTCTTCAGCTTTTTTCTCACATTCAACCGCTTCATTTAATCTAGCTGAATTTGACATGTTGAGTTTCTCTGAAAAATTAGACATCTATAATCAGATGAAGGAATGATGGGAAGATATTTCAAGACGAAAAACACATGAAAGAAAAAAGAGAAGAAAAAAGAAGAGAGTTTATTAGGACAAAATGATAGAAATGAAAGAAAGAATAATTTAAAAGTTTTTTTTGGAAAAATACGGCGATATAAAGACAAGATAAAAAACAAGATCAAAATAAGAAGAGGGAGAATAAGAATAGGAAGGAAGGAAGGAAGGAAGGAGATCAGTGGAGGATGAGGACAATGATTATCGACGCCAGTAAGACTGAAAACAAACAGATTTAATCTGAAAACAGATATTTCGACAAGATTCAATGAATCTAGAAAATATTTGTTTTTTTCTGACCTGTTGTTCTCCACCATATCCACTACCACCTTGTCCGCCATTATCACCAAATCCGGCACTTCCGTGATTTTGTCCAACTTCTTGTCCGGTTCGCATTTGTGCCATTGCAGCAACACCCAAACCAAGGCCAAGTCCCATTATATTGTATTTTGCGAGAACCTGAAAATTAATATAAATTAGTTAAATATTTTGAAAGTTTAATTATCAGCATTCAAAAAGAATTTCAAAATTTTCTGAAAAATTACCTGCATAGCTTGCATAACTTCTGATACACTTGATTCATTGAATCCGGAAGTTCTTAATGTAGATTGTAAATTGTCCAAAAATGATAACAATTCATTATTTCCCAATCCACTCATTGGATATTTCACAGCTCCTTGAACATTTCCAGGTCCACTACCAAAAGCATTTCCACCAAATGAAGAATTGAATGAAATATTTGGACCGCCGCCACCTCCGCCAACATTTGGACCATTGTTGAATGCTGATTGACCACTATTAAATACGCCGTTTCCTCCGCCATTGAAAGGAATATTGATTTGAGTATTGTTGTGATTATTATTTGGTGGAATAATTCCGACAGAAGTTCCTCCGGAATATTTACCAAAATCTTCTTTATTTATTTCACTCGCGTGATGAGGATCTGATGCAACTTTTTCGAGAACTCGACTAACAGCTTGAAGCATTATCTAAAACGTTTTCCAATTTTCAATAAATTCAATAAAATGATACCAACCTTATCATCATCATTAGCAACAGTTACAACACGTTCTGGAGTATTTTGAGCTTCAGCAGATCCAACTTTTGGATAAACTTGAATTTGGCATCCAATATTTTCTCGAATATCTTTAATATTCGCACCAGATTTACCAATAACCATACCAGCTGATGTATTTGGCATTACAATTTTACATGAATTTGCACGTGGCGAATGTTTTTGATCAAATTGATCAGTTCCAGTTTGATCGGAGCATTTTTCTCGAATTTTCTCTTGAATAATTTCAACAACTGCCAAAATATTCAAAACTCTTCCTTTTAATAAACAAATTCTTTCACTTGTTCCAGGATATGTTTCAGTTGATTTGCTCATTTGAACGCGACAATTATGATCAGTTTTCAAACTTCTCATAGTTTCACCACCTTTTCCAATAATTGCACCAACTGCATTTGATGGAATTAATAATTTGATTGATAAATGATCTCCTCCAGTTCCATCATCATCTCCGCCATTTCCATAATTTGTTTTCTTTGTTGCTGGTCCATCATTTGCATCTTGAGCTCTTTTTACTCCTTGTTGAGATGGACGATCTTCATCAAATTGTTCATCAGACATTATTTAATCCAACTGAAAATAAATAAAAATAGTGCAGTGAATATTTCGAACAAAAAGAGTTCTATTTATAGAGGAAAATCGATGAGCGCACACAAACACGCAACGCTAGGCGTTATTTTGGACATCTGCCAAGAAACGAGGAGACGTAGACAGCTAGAGTAATGGCTAGCAACTAAATTTTAGAACGGAGTTATGAGAAAAATATTGGAGAGGTTTAGAAGAAAAAAATAGAAAAAGAAAACGGAAATTAGAGAAGTGAGAATATTTGTGAAATTACGGTAATCACGAGAACATAAATTACACTAATTGGCACCTGGGGAAACACCGTAATTTTGGAGAGAAAATGCTATTCCAGCTGACTGGCACATATTTTTGTTTTTCTACCTTTTTAATATCTGAATTTTGAAAAGACTACTGAAGAATTTTTACCTAGAAATAATATCCGCATATAAGTACAGTTATTGGCGATTATATTAGACTTGCAAGTAACATTTTTTCTATGGAAAATAGTTAATAAACTTTCTACTAGAAACTAAGCCCATATGCTTGCCAAAATCCCTGATATAAACTATTTTGGAAATGGCAAAAAATTAGACATTTTTACAAGTCACGTCATTTTTCAAAAGACGCGATTAAATTTAAATATATTCGATCATTTCTAGAAAAGTTTGAAACACAATTTAGTGTTTAGAAATACCCGGGCGCTTTGTTTTTGTCAGCCTGCGGAAAACCGAAAAAATATGGCGTAAAATTAAATGTAGGCTGGCTGGTGGTGTATGCAGAAAGTGCACACACACGTCATGATTACAGTACACCGCAGTGAATAAAAAATTTATTTTTTTTCGGAAAACGCGTTACGATTTTAAACGTGTTCAAGGAAATCTGGTATGTTTTTTTCTGGGATCCTATTAATCGTGAGGTATTAATGAGCAACTAGTTATTAGATAAATTTAGTTTTCTCTAATAAAAATTTAAAATTAACTCAAACAATTTGAATCAAATTGATTGTATGAAAAGTTTATTTCAGTTGTGAGAATGAATCAATAGTTTGGTTCATATAAAACTGTAAAATTGTGGAAAAAATATAATAGATAGTGTCATAAATTTTTGAATTTTTCCGCTCATTTTCGATGTCTGCGTCTCTTGTGAACCCGTTGTTACAGCGATGACTCGACAACAAAAAAAGAAAAGAAAGAAAGAAGCAAACAACAAAAACCTTGTGAGAAGACGAAATATAATAAGAGACAGAAGAGAAAAAGAGAGAAAACATGCGACGCGGTCATTGCGTTGCGGCTTTTCGTTTTACACACATCTGCTTATAATGCCTTTTTTTCAATTTCTAGATCAATAATAATAATCATTTGTTTTTCAGATTATCGATATTCGTCAAAATTGAATTGAACAGATGCTAAGTTATTAGAAAACTTCCCATATGATAAGAAGAGATAATATACACAAACCGGACTCGATTGTAAGTTTTAAAAAATATTTTTTATTTATCCTACTTCATTAACATAGAAAAAAATCAATATTTTCCAGAATACGGGATTCAATAGATCGGTTGATAATGGAGTTCATCATCAAACATTAGAACGAAAAAGAAGGAGAAGTCCTGAAGCATTAAATGGTATTTCTTCACCATCCATAGATTCACCACTTCTTCTTTCACCATCAACAAGTTCTAAATGTCATACTCCTTCAATATGTCCTCCTCCACCTCCACCACCAAAAAGAATGGATGAAGTGATACCACATCGACCAAGAGGTCCAAAAACACCTCCATTACCGATTGAGGAGACGATGCCTACAATTACACCAATTCCCCCACCGCCGCCAAGAAAACATGATCCATATATTTATCAGATGTGAGTTTTTGATGGGAATTGAAACAACTCTTCCAAAAAACCCTTCCCCATCATTCAGAGATATTATCAAACTGAATTTCACGAAAAATGTGCTCGAAAATCCATTAAATGTTTTATATTTATTAATAACTTCAAGATCGCCCTTTTCTGATTTTCTGATTGTGAATACAAAAATTTCAAATTATTTAAAAACGTAAGAATTCCAAATAAAAATGAATTTCATGCCCAAATTAGTGCTGAAATTAGAAGACCCTTGAAATCATTGGAATTATTTACCCGGTTCATTTTTGATTGGACTTTTTGAAAATAAATATATTTCAGGATGCATCCATATGCCCCATATGGTTATCCTCATCCATATTATCCATTTGGCGCACCCCCACTATCAACCCCGAATCCAGCAGTCAAAGTAACAATTCGAGATTGTTCCCCGCCGCCTCCACCACCTCCTCCGCCTCCGCCACCAATGCATCACAATTATTATAAAAGAAGTTGGGAAGGAAACAGCCGGAAAACATCTCCGCCACCACCTCCGCCACCAAAAAAGAAACCATTAGTCGATGATGAGTCTGTTATGGAATTGTTGAATAATGCACATAATACAACTGTTTCGTGTGATAATAAGAAAAGTTTGAATTCGAAAACAGCTTATAAGAAAGTTGAACAGGTTTGTTTTTTTTTTGGGTTTTCATATTCATCAAGATTAGTTTTTTTTTCAGAAGCCAATTGCAAAACCTGAAAAACGACCGCAGGTGATTGAGAAAAAGAAAAAAGAGAAACCTTCATCGCCACCTTCAATTATTTCACCACCTCCGATTCCACCAGCACCAATACAAAAAGAAAAAGAAACACCAAAAGTATTAGAAGAAGATGATTACTGTAGAAGACGAAGTAGTGTATTAACACCAGTTGCAGATGATGATATTGTTGAATTATTGACACCGTCACCTAAGTGAGTTTTTTCTGATAATTGGCTAGAGATGTTTTTATTAAAAATTCGATTTTAGAGCTGATTCGGATATCGAAATAATTTCAACAACAATGAATGGTCGAATTGTTGAAACAAAAGATGATCTTTTGGAAGCAATTGCTGTACAATTAAAGAAAAGACAAGCTGAAATTACGAAAAAAGAAAAAGTGAAAGAAGAATTGAAAGAAGAATTAGTTGATTATGAAGTTAACAATTATAATCATCGAACATCTGATTCTACTATCAATTTTGAAGAAAAAACAAATAATTTGGAGAAAACAACTGAAGCTGTTACTGTGGTAACACCAAGTGCAAGTGAAGCTGAAAATAATGAAAATACATCGAAGAGTAGTGAAGTTGAAACACCGGGAAAGAAATTGAAAGCAGTGAAAACAGTGAAGAAAGTTCAAGAAGCCAAGAAAGAGTTAGTTTTTTTCTTCAATTAAAAAAAAAATAAAAAAATATGAATTTCAGAGAGCCAAAAGAAGAGAAACCATCAAAACCAGAATATTCGCCACGAAAAACATTTGAAACTGAGACGTTGAAAAATGAAACTTTGAATTTTGTGAAAAGAGAAGAAAAAATATCGGGATCTCCATCGAAACTTCCGAAAATCTCATCGCGATTTCGAAAATTTGTTCGTGTCGAAACTCATCCAAATGGCGGTGCTTCGATGTTATGTTCAGATTGGAGTCGAGTTACAAAAGAACTTGAACCAGAAGATGTGTTAGTTATTTTTTTTAATTGATTGTTGAAAAATCTACAAAAATTTTGTTTTTTATTTAATTTCAACCACTTTTCCTTTGAATTAAAAACTGTCATTTCAAAAAATTTATATTTTTAAATTAAAATTTACCATGAAAAAAATCTTTTTTTTATTTCAGTGAGAAGTTTGCTCGTCAATTTATCCGCCTTGGTCTTGCTGAATCAAACGGTGTTCCTGTTTTCGTAATTGGTGTTCTTGAAAATGCGGCGTCTTATCTTTGTGTAAGTTTTGCTCTTTTTTTCTGAAAATCATATTTTTATTTTTTCCAGGATGTTTTCGAATATTTGAAAGACAATTTTGAAAATTTACCAGTAAAAGTTGGATCGCTGACCAATAAACAAATTGTTGAAACAATGCCATTGAAATCGTATTATGAACAAGTTATGGAAACTTGTCATCATGGAACTTTCAGGTTGGTTGATTTTTCTTTCTCAAAATCATTGCTCATATTATAGATATGGTCCAATGCATTCTTTATCAATGGTTGGCGCAAAACAAGAAGAATGTGGTCAACATTTTTCTGATCTTCTTTCAAAACTCGAACAATCTCCAATTTTACGTCCACTTATGCCTTGGGGAGAATGGTCTTGTTTACAAGAATTGAAAGAAGATGTGACTGATTCAGATGATGGTCCAATTTATTGGGTTCGACCTGGTGAACAACTTATTCGAACTGATGAATTGAAAGATGAACGAAAAAAGAGTGGAAATATTGGTGGAACAAGTTCAAAAGCCCATTCGATTTCTATTAGAAATTCTGAACGTCGAGAATTATTATTCGAAGATCGAACACCGTGTCATGCAGATCATGTTGGAGATGGATTAGAAAGAAAAACAACGGCGGCGGTTGGAATTCTTCAAGCAATTCGATCGCCAAATGAAAAAGTGAAATCGAAAGAAAGAAGAGCTGTTAAAGATGTTATTACTTTTCATGCCGCTGATTTTCATCGAATTGTTGATCGATTGCAATTGGATTTGTATGAACCACCAATGTCACAGGTAGGCTTTTGTTTATTTTTTCAACAAAAAAAAAAACACTTTGTTTAAAAAATAATGTTATAAACATTTTATAAACTTGAAACCTGAGATGAAAGTGAAAAAAAAAACAAAATTTCAAAAAATTAGAAATGGGCGGATTTGTGAAATCTGAAGATTTTTGAAAAATATTTTCGCATTTCAATTTTCTGTAAATCAAACGTGGTAATAATTATAAATAAGAATTTATAACTAACTTCAGAGCTCATCATATTTTTAAACAAATTTTTCAACTTCTCGAAATTTTACTGATGACAAAGCTACCATTTGTGATAGTTTTGAGCTCGAAAAATTTGAATAAATCACAAAAATTTTCCATTTTTGCAGTGTGTTCAATGGGTTGAAGAAGCCAAACTAAATCAATTACGACGAGACGGAATCCGTTATTCAAAATTCCAACTCCACGAAAATGACATCTATTTCCTCCCTCGAAATATCATTCACCAATTTCGAACAATTTCCGCATGTTCCTCAATTGCTTGGCATGTTCGACTTCAACAATATTATTTGGATGAACAAGCTGAAGATTCTCAGGATAATGATTAAAAGAATCTCAACTGGTTTTTTTTTCAAAATTTTTTTTTCTTTTTCTTGATTCAGTTTTTTCTGGTCTGTTTTTTTTCTTTCCCGGCTATTTTTCTATTTATTTTCTGTTTTTTCCTTGTTTGGTCTCAGGCATTCAGCATAGAGATTCGATAGTCAGTAATATATGTTCCTTTAACCAACTTTACCTCCTTCCCCCTGTCCTTGATATAATTATTTTCTAGGTCTTTCTGTCTGGTCCCAACAAAAGGATACTGTAATCTCGCAAAAATGTATAAATACAGTACCCTTTCAGGGTTCCGGTTCGAGCCGGGCTTGGCTTGGCTTGCCAAATAAGCCAGAAAATTTTTGAACAAGCCGATATTAAAAACTTATGGCTTGAAAAAAAACAAAACACAGAGATAATCATGAAAAGCATCACCGGTAAAAGCCGAGCTTGATACTATCAAAATGGACCAGGTTTCAAAAAAGCCTGGCTCGAAAAAATGAACCAAACAAGTAGATTTCATGAAAGTAGACTTGATAACAAGCCACAATATATTTAAAACTCAACAAGCCGGCTTGGAAACAATACGGCTTGATAGCAAGCCGGCTTGTTAGCAAGCCGGATTGCACTGGCTTGTTATCAAGCCGGCTTGCAGCAAGCCGGCTTGTTTCTCGTCTGTGGCTTGCAAGTACAAGCCTGGCTTGCCGGCTTGTTTGCAAGCCATGCTGACAAAACGTTTGCAGTGAGTTGGGGGTTTCTCGTGTATGGTTTTGGCATTGGTTTCGATCGTGAATGGCGCTATTGATGTGTTTGGTGGACAGGGTGGCTGATATGAATTAATGGAATTGAAAAAAGTAGACCAATCACGCCAAAATCAAAAATCACACCAATTGCACCAAAGACAGGCTTGGAAACAAGACCACAAGCCCGGCTTGTATTAATAAAACAAGCCAAAAATCAGCCGGCTTGTTAACAAGCCGGCTTGACGTAAGCCGGCTTGCTGCCATTCAAACAAGCCATGGCTTGTTGTCAAGCCGGCTTGAAGGCGCTGTGAACAAGCCGGCTTACTATCAAGCCGGCTTGCCGACAAGCCGACTTGTATAACATTTATTTGTTAATCTTGAATATTCAAGCCAGACTTTTTGAACTAATTTCAGAACAATTTTTGTAAAGCACCTTTTTTAAGACCAATTTTAAAAGTTCTTTTTTTCAAGCATGGTTTTTCAAGTGGCGGTTTCATTAATTAAATTGTTTAAATATTTTTTCAAGTCCATGAACAAGTCTAAGCCACAAGCCAAACGGCTTGGTCTTGGCGAAATTCGGAACCCTGTACCCTTTCTCTCCCATTTTCCTGTTAAATATCTTTATTTTATTATGATCTCTACAAAAGCCATTTTATTTCATTTTTTTTTTCAAAATACTTTGTTTTCCTTTTTTTTTGCCCCACCCAAAAACATATTGTGATTTTTGATTGTTTTTCGAAATAGTTGATTGATATAAACTAAATATAAATTTATTCATTCCGTATAAAAAACACGAGAAAATGTGGGATCTATGAAAAGAAGCTGCACTCTCTATACAAAAAAAAGAAGAAAAAGAAGATGGGCAAAAAATAATTAAAGTTTGTCATTTTTAGTAGAAAAAAAGAATAATCAAGTGCATAAATGATAAAACATGGTTTGTTTTTTAGTTGTGTGTTAACTACATAAACAATGAATGAGCAGCCGGATAAAAATCAATCAAGTAATGAAATCTGAGCGAAGCCTGTTAATGTTCGTTCATCGGGAACCTGGAAATTTCGAAATTTAAATTTTAGATCATTTTTTTAAGTAAAGAATTTTAGAGTCAAACCAACCTCATTTGGAGCAACTCCGGAGTTAAGAGCAAAAGTAATGGATCGTTTATCTGATTTCGCTTCAGCTAAATCAATCAATTTCTGGAGATTTGCAGCAACAATAACCAAATCGTGGCAATCAATCAATTCAGCAGTCACCAATTCGTGAGCAATTCCTTCCACTGAAAAACAACAGAAAAATATTTGAAAAAATTTTGTCGAGAATTGAAGTTTTTATTTTGAAGTTCGGATTCAAAAAAAAAAAATTTATGATTTTTTTGAATTATTCAAATTGTTACTATTTAAAATTTCTGTGTTTTTCATTTATAGGTTTAAGAAAAAGCTTAAAATCAGAAACTTTATTTTTGAACCAAAATTGGAATCTTATAGGATATTTCAAGTCGAAAAAAATTTGATTCACAAAATATCCACAAAAAAAAATAAAAATATCTCGGCACAAAACCGTTTCAATGAAAAAATCGCGAAAATGGAAACAAATATAGTTTTTTGACATTTTCTGAATCGAAATAATGTGTCAAAAACATTTTTCAAACTGTATTTTTGCGCTAAAAAACTTTTTCTCTCTGAGAAATCCCGCATTTTCTGAAAATCCCCGAAATTTCTTTAACTAACCAGTATCAGCAGATTTAGTGTAGTCAAATTTGATATCATTCAATTCTCTTTGTTGATTTCTCACTCTCAATACCAAATTCAATGTTTCCGAATTATTTGTTCCACTTTCATCTCCTTCTCCACTTCCTCCAGTTGTTGTTGCTGTTTTTCCTTCTTTTTCTTTATCTACATTATCTTCTTTCCGTTTTTCCTCTCTTTCTTCATCTTCTTCACTATCCGATTCTTCAGGTGAATCATATTCGAACTCCCAGTTACCGTATTGATCTTTTCGCAATTTTCCCGATGCCACTTTTTTCGTGCTATGATGACTAATTACTGGCACAGATGCCAGATTTTCGATTAATGTATGTACAAGATATTTACGATCTTTTGATTTTTTGAAAAACGAGTATTTGAGAAGTTCTGAAGCTGTTGGTCGTTTTGTTGGATCTTTCTATAATTATTTTTTATTTATGAGATGTTTTGAAAACAAAATAGAATAATACCTGCAAGCAATCTCTGATAAATGTTCTAAACGATTTTCCATATGCTTTATACTGATCTTTTCGTTCAGAATTCGCTTCCAAAGTTGGTGGATCATTTTGCAACGTCAACATCAATACTTTCATTGGTGGATATTTATGATATGGTGCAGTTCCAGTAGCCAATTCAATCGCAAGAATTCCAAGACTCCAAATATCAGCTTTAAAATCATATCCTTGAACTTGTTCCATTACTTCTGGTGCCATCCTGGAAAATTATAATTTAATTATCAATATTTTATTAAATTTAACTAACCAACAAGGTGTTCCAACGAAAGTATGTCGAACTTTTTGTCTGGATAAATCACCGCCCGAAGAAGCCAACCATCCAGAAACACCGAAATCAGCAATTTGAATAGTTCCATCATCGGCCAACAAAATATTACCAGCTTTTATGTCTCGATGAATTTGACCATTTGAATGAAAATATTCAAGACCTTTCAAAACTTCCCGAAGTACTGTAGCTATTGTCACTTCATCCAAAACACCAAACATTGCTTGCTCTTTTCCAATCGCCTAAAAATCATATGTTTTTTGAGATAAGATAAGATAAGATTTTGAGATGAAGAAACTCACTTTAACCTTTCGTTTCAAAATATCCAACATTGAGCCACAATTTAACAATCGCATTATAACCCACAATTCTTCAGCAGCTACAAAAGAAGTATGATAGCTGACAACATTTGGATGATTGCATTGAGACATTGCCTAAAATTTGAAATTTTTTAAAGATTTGGACTGGGGCCTGGTCTCTTGGACGCCTGAATCGGCCTCATTCAAAATTCCGTGACCGATTCAAAAGTTATAGAATTTCAGGATTTTTTTTTTAAATTCTAAAATTCGAATTTTTCGAGTCCGATTCAGATTTTTATCCATAATAATCTTATTTTTAAATCAAAATTCCAATATAAAAAAACCCCAAAAAACCAACCTGAATTTCGTGGCTCAATTCATCAACCGAAGTTTGACACTTCTCCAAATTGATACATTTTATAGCAACTCGCTCATTTCTTGGTATACAAATTGCCGTGTAAACAGTTGCAGTTGCACCAACTCCAATACTTTCCTCCAATTTATAGCTAGCACTATCTGTTGGCCATCGAATATCAGCTTGTGCTCCACTTGCTCCAGTTCCTTCATTTCCAGTCACTTGTGCCTCTGCTAAATTTGACGAGCTCATTTCTTTGTCGGTTTTCACTCGTCAAAAACGTTCTGATCCTAAAATTGAAATGAATATTTAATAGGAAATATTTAAGAGAACACGTTTTAAAATAAAAAAGAAACAATTTCGATTCACAATTTCTACAGAAAAATTCTAAAATCAATAAAAGATAGTTGAAAATTTGGGTTGTCAAACCACATAAAAATGATCGAAAATAATCACAGGATCATCATAATTTATTCACAAATTATACATGTTTTTTCGCTGTGTTTTTTTTGATTCAATAAATAAAAATATCACAAATTTGGCCAACCGAACTAGTAATGCAATAAATAAATAAAAAATAAATGAAATGAATAAATAATAAGTTATGAAAATCATGCAATATTTACAAAAAAAAATAAGCTAGAAAAATTAGATTATTGTTCTTTCAATTTGGCGATAACATCTTGAAGCAATCCAAGTTGAGTCTAGAAAAATCAAGAAATTCTCACAAAAATTATATGAAAAATTGCACAAACCTTTGAATGTTTAACTTCCAATTCAGCCAATTCACAAAGATTCTTTTTGAATGCTTGAACTCGTCGATTTTTCAAATCTTTCAATTCGGTTTTCGATACTCCACTGATTTCTTCAAATTCTTTGCATGCATCAGCTTGTTCAACTTCGGCTTTTTGAATTTCTCGATTTTTTGCTCTTGCTCTTTCGAGATTTTTGTTTGCCGCTTCATAATTCGCCAAACATCTGATTCTTCTATAAAGAAGATCCTGAAAATGAAAAAAATATGATATACGTGTAAATAATTATAAAGTTCACGTTTAATTTTTAATTTTGTGGTCATTTTCAGAATCATTATTTCTAGCAAGTGATCGAAAGGGGATAAATTGAACCTCTCTTGAAACCAAGTAAAATGCACGGTAAGTTGAGGGTTTTCATGAGAATTTCAAAATCCCTACCTTTGCTGCTTGCGTGTCTCTCGCGAAATATTGTAAAGTATCAGATAATTTCAATTCTTCATCATTTGCTGATCTCGCTTCAACCTTTTTCAATTTAAACATAGCATCAGCTCCTCTTGCAAATGTTCTCGCTAATTGTTTATTTGGTTCTCCTCTAGCAATTCTTTCAAATGAATCTCCAATTTTCGAAAACGCATCAACAACATCTTTTCTACATCTGATTGTTCTTTCGGATCGAATCGCTGCTTCTTTTATATGAACATTATATTCCACCAAATATGTCTTTTCTTTTTCGAAAAATTCATCGACGTCTTTCTGAAAGCATTTTGATAAAGTTCAAATTAACAAGCATATGTATTTTTGCAACACAAAAAAGATCATGTACAGAATGAATGAATAAAAGGAAAAAGAATGAATACCTGTCCAGACAATAACACTTCGTCAGCAGATTTTGCAAACTTTTTCCAAAACGATTCAACTTGCTCTTTCTTATTCTTTCCACGAACCGCGAGCTGAAAAATGACAATAAAAACTGGGATGGAAATTGTATCAATTAACAAAAAACAATTGAAATTTTGGATAAATTTCTATAGAGCATGTGAGTTTCAAAGAAATTGGGCAAACTTACATCATTTTCATATTGCAAGAAAATTCTGAAATTAGTATCATCTTTGAAAACTGGATGAGCAGCGACTCTTTGAAGAAAAACTTCGTGCATCGCCACGGTTTTCTTGAATTGTGCCAAATAATCTTGCTCCAAATCATGTTTCATTTTCGAAAATTCCTCTTTAGTCATTGTCGATTCGCCTTCTCCTAATTTTTGCAATTTTTCACGTGAAGAATCAAAATCTGGGCGTGGCGGAGCGGGTGGAATAATGAATCCAGCATATTTCACATTTTCTTCAAGAACTCCATGAAGCCATAGAAATTCTTCATGTTCTCGCACAACTGATGATTCACTTTTCATATCGCTCAAACGAGTTCTAGTGTGAACGGTGTATTTCACCTAAAAAATAAACATTGACCAAAAATTACAAGTTAGAATAATCTATTTACCTTATCTCTTTCGGAAAGCGCATCAGAAATATCAACATAAATAGCATTAGCCGAATCTGCATCAATATTGATTTCTTCGGTTCGATGCTGCAACATGTTTTATTTTGTCTATTGATAAAAAAAACGAGCCAATTTTTTATCAAAAAAAAAAAAACGAGAAAAATGTTGTTCATATTTGTTTTGATTTTTTGATGAATAATAATAATTCGATAAATCGAATAAGTCTTGTAAATATATATTACAATTTTCCGACTGATTTGAGAAAATTCATTTTTTTTTGATTGTGAGACTTACATTTCGATTGTCAGCAAATGATGAATAAGTTGAATCTTGATTAGTTGGAATAACAGAACTTTCATTACGAATACTTGCATCAGTTTTTTGAGTTTCATTTCCTGTTGTTTCTGATAATTTTTCCGTAGTTTTTATTTCATCTTCTTCTTCATCATCCAAAGAAACACTTTGAAGTGGATTACTGATTACTTCTTCGCTTATCATTTTTTCTTTCTAAAAACAGCCAGACAATTTTGCAAAATTGTATATTGATAGATAATGAAGAAATAATAGAACTATTTAGTATCAAATTACAAATCAATCGATTATTCTGATAATATATAATATAATAATTTTGTATGTGTGTTCTATAAACAATAATAATTCACACTGGAAAAAGTGCGAAAGAAAATATAGAAAGAGGCAGAAATGTGTGTATTTGTCAACATTTCTTGGAGAGACGAGAGACCGCAAACACTTTTGCCTACCATATTCCTAATCGATTTCTCGATTTCGGAAAACAAAAATGAAAAGAAGACAAAAAGAAACACAAAAACAATGGAAGTTTTGATGAGATCACAAGTCACGAAGAATGAGAAATCGAATTTTTTGAAAATAAAAAACACACACACCGCACTCTTCGCTGCGAGATATTTTTCAACAAACACTAAAATGTTTCTTTAATACAGTACTTTATTTCTTTTCCAAACCGGCTTCGGAATTTATGTGAGAAAAGTCTCTTATTCATGCATATTTTCATTCAACTATACAAAACCATTATATTCATAATACGAAGATGAACACCTGCAGAAAAATTAAGAAAACAGGTGAGTTATTTAGTTTTTAGGCTATATTGTGAAAAATTGCACAGTATATCTCAAGTCCCAAATAACTTGAGATAAACCGAGAAATATTGGGAAATTCTATATTGTATTTAAAGTTTGTCGAATTCCTTTCAAAATAGAAATTACTCGTAATTGAAAACAAGATAATATGTTTCATTATCAGTGTTAAAAAAATACGTTGACCATGTAATTTTTTTTTGAACTTTGATTCAAATTCATTTCCGAAAAATTCTTATCTGATTTTTAATTGTAAAAATACCGATTTTCCATAAATATATCTCTATTCTATATTTATCCTCATTTTTGCATTTTCTTCTTCTCTCGCGCACTTTTTTCTCTCTCACTCTCTTCATTTCGTATACTATTCAGCCATTTGAGCCAGCTTTTTCCTTTTATTATTTCTGTTCTCTTTTTTTTGGCAGCACATTTCTGAAATGAAATGAAATGTAGTATTTTTCATGTATAGTAAAATTGATTTTTTTCTAAATTTATGTAGAAGATGATAAGTTTTTAGTAAATAAAATATTTCCGGAAATTTAATCTTCAAACTTTTGAGAAGAATGAAGCAATTGTTATTTCTCTCATTTTTCTTGTTTTTTTTTAAATCATATGATTTTACCTGGATATTTTGAGTATGAGGTTTAACCTCATGTTATTTTGAACAACACAAAAAATGATGGTATTGTTATATTGTACTTTTATTTTATGACTAACAGGGTACATTATTAATCTGTATGTTTTCATTTTACAAAAATAATAAATATCTGTCATAATCTACAGTATTCTCATTCCCAGGAAATTTATTTTTATTCGCCGGCAAAATATGCTTTTATTGTTTGACTGGTTTCAAAAAATATGAAGAGATTGGCGCCAGAATTGTTGTCATAATAGGATTTTTTGTCGACCTTGTCAAATTCTTTTGTCTAAATTTTGCGATAGTTTCAAAATATGTATTTGTCATAGTTGTTTTTATTGTTTTGAAATTGTCTGGACGTTTTCGAACTTTCAAACTTCTTAATCACGCGTTTAGCAAATAATTCTAAAAATTAGTCACAATCTCAAATGTTTATCTCATAATTTTTCCAGCAGTCATGTTATTATGCTGCAAAAAAGGATCTGGTGATCCTGTAGCAAATGCAATTTACAAACTTGAACCATTTTATCGATTATGTGTTATTCTATTTGGTGCAGTCTTTATTCATCTAACAATTGGAACATATCATACATTTGGAAATATGTTGCCATATATGGCATCTTATATGAGAAATTATACTGATCCAAATATTCGAATTGAACATATGATGTGGATTCCAACTTTTCAGGTTTCTTTTTGAACTTTCATTGGTTTTTTGGGATTAATGTTTATCGTTTATTTTAATTTTTTCAGGGTTGTTTTCCATTTGCAATGGTTATTGGTGGAATAACTTCAACTAAATTCACTCCAAGAATTTCAGCATTTATTGGATGTTTTCTAGTAACGTTAGTTTAACTTCCGAGTTTTTTCTCCCAAAAAAAATTATATTTTTCTTAGGTCGAGTGTTGCTTTATCAGCTTACGCAATTCAACATTCATTCACCGCTTTTTTTGTCTGTTATGGTCTCATTTTTGGTCTTGGAACTGGAATTGCATATGTGACAGCTGTAACAACTGCAATTAATGTGAATTTTGAATTTAATTATGAAGAAAAGAAAATAATGAATTTTAAATTTCAGTGGGCGCCTGATAAAATTGGAATTGTTTCTGGAATTGTTGCCGCTGGATTCGGACTTTCATCCTCGATTTTTGCCCCGATACAAACTTGGCTTGTTAATCCGGATAATTTAGCAGCTACAAAAGATGGGTACGTTTTTTTTTTTGAAAAAATTGCGCTCTATTTTTGATTTTTAATTAGACCTTCGGGTTTAATTAAGCTGAATATCCTAAAATATATTTTTAGGGGATCCCAAAAATGATATTTAAAAAAACCAAGTTCAAATTCATTTCAGGTATTTCGTGCAATCTGAGTTACTTGAAAGAGTTCCTGGTTTATTCACAAAATTGGCAATTATTTATGGAAGTATGCAAATAATTGCATTGATTGTTGTTTGTGATCCACCATATCGAGTGAGTTTTTAGATACATTTTTTTTTTGAAAAAAAATTTGGAATTCATTTAAAAACTTTTGAAAAAAAACCTTTTGTTAACCAATATATTTGAATAATGAATCAGATTCGTCATTCTGGTTTGGGTTCTTTATCCGAATTCTTATTCCCTTCTTCTTCTTCTTCTCGACAATATTCTTCTGTTCAATATCGTCCTGTTCGACTTGAAGAACAAATGGTTCGAACATTTTTTAGATGTTGTGAAGTGTGTGTGTGTGCACAGTGTGACAAAAATCCCGACACAAAATAATACTTTTTGCATGTCTTTAAATCTTACTGTACTTATACAGAGTGTAATTTACTACTTATCCAAAACTGTAGACTTTTGGCGCCGAAACTTACAGTAACCCAGTGTTTTTTGGCGCTCAAATTATCTGGAATTTGTGGGCTTATTCAAAAATTGACGCCAAAAAGATACTTTTTGCCACGTCATAACTATTTTTGTGAAAATTTTATTTGATCGATATCTCAGACTTTCCAACTACAGTAAACCTAAATTTAAAAATTCTGATGTTTCCAGAAATTTTGAAACCAATTTTTGGATTTGTAAATTACAGACTGTAGCTGCAGATTCTTTATTCATTCTCTAATTTCATTTTTCTTCCAGAAATCTTCATCAAATGAATCTTTGACAAATGGAAGTGATTCAGAAGGCGAATATGATCCTGTTTTCAATGGTAGGCTTCTTAGTTTTGCCTGAGAATCTCTGAAATCAATTATTTTTTGTTTCAGAAAATGCTGAAGATATGACACATCAACTCACTTCATCAGAAATGCTAAAATCAACAACATTTTATTGTTTGTTTCTCTCATTGTTTTGTTGTTCATTTTATGCCAATATGTATTATAATTTATACAAGGTAAGTGTATTTTTCTCTAAAAAATGTTATACAATTAAGATATTCTTCAGACATTCGCTGAAAGTTTCATCGAAGATGATTTCTTTATTGCAATGGCATTTTCAATTGGTTCAATAGTAAATGCGATTGCAAGAATTGGTTGGGGATATTTAACAGATCGATCAAGTTTTCAAATATCTTTATCAATTGCCACGTGTATGGCATCCGTATTTCTTCTAACAATGCCTTTAACAATTGAATTGGGTAAATATGCATATTTAATATGGTTATGTGGAACATTTATTTGTATGGGTGCAACTCATGCTCTTTTTATTACTGCAACTGTCAAATGTTTTGGAACTAAAAATAAGGCGAATAATTATGGATATCTGATTTTATCAACGGTAAGAATTATTTTTGGGTGTATTTCATTTTTTTTTATTAGCATTGGAAATAATTTGCACCAAATCTTTTTCTAGTAGATCAAAAAATATTTATTTTTTATCAGTCAAAATTTATTCTTAAATCTCTGCAAAAATTGTTTTTGTATCATTAATTCAATCTAATTTTAGATTGAGGGGGATTTTTCAAAAGCAGAATCAGAAAACAATTTTTGGAACCTTCGAGCTCAAAATTGTTTTTGCAGACAATGAGTGGAATCTTTCTTGCTGGTGTTTCTCAATTCTACCTTAATATGATTGGTTATACATATCTCTTCATGATAACTTCAATTTTCCCATTCGTTGCTTTTGTCTCAATTTCGTGTATTCAATGGACGCCACAAGGAAAACGGGTTGTTTAATTTAAAAATTTTACGAGTTCAAAAATTATTTAATGCATATTTCTTTTCTACTTTTTTACCTTACTTTTTTGTCAAATGGTCATATAAATTGTTTTTTTTTCATTTCTTGTTTTTTTCGAAACCTAATTAGCTCACGTTTCAAAATGTGACAAATATTTTTCTAATGCGGAAGAACCAAAGATTTTTCTTCTCTTTTTCTGAAAAAAGTTCAGTTTTGATTCCAATAATTGTTCATTTATCTGAAAACTTTATTCTTTTTCAGGTTAAAAAATTGCAGCTGTCTTTTTGTCGCAAAAAGAAATCACATATTCAAAATATTTCGAATTTGACTATAACCAACCAAGTAATTAGATATAAGCAAAAAAGCAATTGGTTTTCGCCTTCGAGCATTTTACCACATAACTTTTCTATTTTCAATGATGTATAAAAATGAGCTGGAAAAATATTATATCACAAATTATTCTGTAAATTGTTTCCCAGATACATCATTTCTTGCTTCATCGGATGGTTTGATGATTATTTCTAGAACTATTCTATTTTTTCTCATTCCTCTTTATATTTTTGGAGGATTTTGTATTTGGAAAAAGACACCAAATATAATGAAAACTACAAAAATAGTGATGTTCAACCTTCATTTTTGGTCCGCCTCGGCTAGCATTTTATTATGTCTTATTGTAACTCCTTTCATTTTTAGTCCAAAATTCGCTGGACTTACTATTGGTTTATTCAATTATTTACAAATTCCAATGGTGGCACAAATTAATTTTGGGGTTTTTGTTATAATTTGTAAGAAGTTTTAAATATTTTTCGGTTACCCAAAACAATTTTATTTTTTATAGCAATGTGTTTATCAGTTTGTGCAATATTTTCCAATCGAAGCAATTCAATTTCAACAAATCGTTTTAGAATTCAAAATCCAATTTTGAATTATTCCATATTTTTCTTGAATACAATAATTGGATGTGTTTATCTGACACCATTTTATTTCCATATTCCAGATCAAATTATGGCTAAAATTATTATTCTTAATGTAAGTTTTTTCTTGGAATTGTTCGGAAATCAACATCAAAAATCAAAACAAAGTGGGTGGAAAACTAACTGAAATATATGAAACTGGGGGAAATTAATTTCGTAAAAAAAATACAGTAACCTTTGGGAAAGATAGAAAATTTTTTGAAAATTCTTGAAGTTCAAAAAACTTTCCAAACATGTGGAAGAAAGTTCAGCAGTATTTTTTTCTGTCTAATTCTTTCCAGATGATTCACAAAACGAGACCAACATTTTATTGAACCTTTTTCCAAAATCCACATTTTTTTCAGGAACTTCCATGTCCTGCTCCAGAATTCTTCGATGATAATAATTTTGTATTATCAGTTGATCCAAAATGGACATCATATTTTATTTATTCAACATTTTGTATCACACTTTTAATAGTTTCTCAATTATCATTTTATGTCTCCTGTTGTATTTATTATATTTATTTCGGAAACATTTCCAGATTTTCCACAAAAACCCAAAGATTTCAAAAAAAGTTTTTTCGCGGAATAACAATTCAAGTAACAATACCATTTGTTTTTATTGTTTTTCCCCTTTCATATCATTTTTTCGGACATTTTTTGCAATATTATGATCAAAAACTTAATAATATTTCTGTAATTATAATGATATTTCATGGTTTTGCTTCAACTTGTGGTGCTCTTTTAATTCATTATCCATATCGTGCTTATATTTTGAGTTTTTTTCAAAGAACAAAACCTCCCCCAAAAGTGCAAATATCAAATAGAGTTGTGTCTTATTCTCCAAGCCCAATTTATCATAAATGATTTTTCTTCATTTTCAAAGTACATACACATATGTTTCATCCAATTGCAAAAAAAAACGTTGAACATATGTCTAACATATGGATCAAAAAACCATTATCAGTTAGTTTTCAGGGTCAACCAACAACCAACCAATATTAAATGTTTTTCCAGAAAATATCAAATGAAACCGGGTAGGTATTCAGATATTTTCCATAGAACCTGTCTTTTGTTAGTATGACCATTCTCATCTATTATCATTTTTCGAAACTTCTTTTTTTTTCATGAAAAGAACATTTCTTTTCTTTTTCTCAAAGATGATGAAAGGAACATTTTTGTTATTATTGAAAAAAGAAAACGAATCGTAATATATAAACATAAAGATCACTTTTTTTCAGTCTTTCGGATTTTCATTATTTTGTTTATTTATTTTTCTTCGCTTTTTTTCGATTTGATCATTTTATTTGCAAAATTCCTCAATTTTTTTTTGTGCAAAATATGTTGTTTTTTATCATGAATGGGAAGAGTTTTGTTTGATAATCTTATTGTTTTTGTACAGTTACAAATAGTATCTTTTATTTTTTGAAAAGATGATTATTATTTTTTTTTTGAAATGGAAACGATTTTCAGAAAAATTTAATTGGAGGCCAAGAGTCACTTTCTTTAGAGTGGACCAACTTTTTTCATAGCTAGGTTTTTTTCAGGTTCAGAATGCTGCCTAGCATTTCAGAAATGACAAAAAGTTCCAATTGATCTATACTAGTGAGGGTTTAGGATTTTTAAATTCTAGAAATTTTAGGGGATTTTTAGGGATTGCAGACCCGCAATTTTCAATATACTTTTGATCTATTTTTTCTAAATCTCTTAACTCTCGCCAGCAGCCTTAGATTAACATGGTCAGAAATGTTGTGCAAAACGAATAAAAACCGGTTGCCGGTTTAAATTTCAAATTTTTTTCTATCGAAATGTGTTTTTTTTTTCGAAACAAAAAAAAACTGAATTTTAATAAAATTGTGCCCCTACACACAGTAGTATTTGTATTTTCTTTGCTAGAAAAATTTAATGTTTTCTTTTCATTCGAAAAATAAGATTATTTAGATTATGTCTAGTTTTTGAACCTTTTTTCCGATTTATGTTGAGTTTCGACCCGAAAATACGAATTCTTTTCTTGACTAATCTAATATCCAAACAAATAATAATTATATCGTTTTTCTTTTTCTTCTTCTTCAGTCACGCCTTTCCATTTTTTCTATTTATTCAAGTGATAAAAAAACAAGCTTCTCCCGTTCTTCAATTTTACATATGTCATTTTCAGATTTTCTCCAAAAAAAAAAACAAATTAGAAAAAATGTGAATTTGTTTACCCGCGTGCGTGAGAGCCCTTATCAATTAGATTTTTTTCGATAAAATTCAGTTTTACTTTTTGTTTTTTGAGTGCTAGGAAATTGAATGCTACACGCTAATTATGGTTCAACCCTGCAGGTTTGTGAAATTTTAAGAATTTGGGGAAAAAAGTGATCCAGAATTACTGTAGAATGTATTCTTTAAAATTACTTGTTTTCCAAAAAATATATAAACAAATCTAATTTTTATAATCAAATAAGTAATGAAAAATGTTTATATTTTTGTGTTTTTTCTTTTTTTTTCCAAATCATCTGGAAATGAAATAAATAAATGCGTTTTTTTCAGATGGGTCAACCACCAGAGAAAAAATCAGGAAATATAAGTGGAAGATCGATAATTGTTTCGATTCTTGCATTTATTTTGGCTGTTGTTATAACTGCTATTTTAACATGGTATATTACAAAAACAACATTAACTGGTGTCGAAAATTCGACAAATGTTGAAGAAACAAAAAATGAAAAGAATTCTGCAGAAAGTGCATCAGCTGCAGATTTGAAACTGCCCGAAACAGTTATTCCGTTGGATTATCAATTAACAGTCAAAACATATTTACCAGGTTATGGATGGAAATCACAAAATAATCCAGCAAAGAATTTGACTTTGGAAGGACAATTAATCGTTAAATTGAATGTTACACAAAAACTTCGCAAAATAACAATGAGTTCTTTGGATTTGGAATATAATTCGAAGAAAAGTTCACTTTCAATTGGCGAAGATCCAGAAAAAACAATTGATATTGAAAGTATTGATGTGAATAAGAATTTTGAAAAAGTATTCATAAATTTGAAAGAAGCGATTGAAGCTGGAACTATTGTGAAACTCAAATTAGTTTATACTGGACCACTTAGAAATGATATGACTGGATTTTATCAAACTGTTTATTCAACTGATGATGGACAACAAAAGTGAGCAGATTTTTTTTGTGAAAAAACAACTTTATTTTTTTCTAGAATGTCGGCTGTCACTCAAATGGAACCAGTTTATGCTCGAAGAATGGTTCCTTGTTTTGATGAACCTGCATTCAAAGCACCTTGGACTGTTACAGTAATCCATCCAAAAGGAACAACTGCTTTATCAAATGGAAAAGAAAAAGAGAACTCAACAGTGTCGGAGGAATTTGTTAGCACTTCATTTATTCCAACTCCAAAAATGTCATCATATCTTTTGGCGATTTTTGTGTCGGATTTTGAATATAATGAATCTCAAACGAAAACTGGAGTTAGAGTAAGTTCGAATAGGGGGAATAAAAAACCTGGTCCAAACATTTGGAACTTTTTTTCTGGACTTTTATTGATCCAGCCTGATCCAAAAAATATCTAAATTCTGGTATTTTTTAGTTCCGTGTTTGGTCGCGACCAGAAGCCAAAAAATCAACAGAATATGCTCTAAAAGCTGGTGTAAAATGTTTGGAATATTATGACAAATATTATGATCTACCTTTCCCACTTGAAAAACAAGACATGGTTGCAATTCCTGATTTTTCTGCCGGAGCGATGGAAAATTGGGGATTAATCACTTATCGTGAAAATGATTTGCTTTATGATCCAAAAATCAATACAGGATTGAATAAAGAAAGAGTTGCAAGTGTAATTGCACATGAATTGGCACATCAATGGTTTGGAAATTTGGTGACAATGAAATGGTGGAATGATTTATGGCTTAATGAAGGATTTGCAACAATTGTGCAGTATTTAGGAACTGATGAGATTAGTGATGGTAATTTCAAAATGGTGAGTGAGATTAAGATAAGACTTTTTTGAAAAAATTTGAATTTTAGGACCAAGAATTTTTGAATGATGATTTGTCAAGTGCTTTGGATGCTGATTCAATTGCTTCAACTCATCCAATGACTTTTAAAATTGACAAAGGATTTGAAGTGTTAGATTCTTTTGATACAATCACATATTCAAAAGGTGGAAGTGTTTTGTGGATGTTGAGAAAAACATTGGGAGAAGAGAATTTCAACAATGGAATTAATGCATATTTGAAAAAATATTCATATTCAAATGCTGAAGCTGTTGATCTTTTTAAAAGTTTGACTGAAAATCTGCCAAATGGTATTACAAATTCTGAAGGGGGTCAATTGAATGTGACTGAATTTGCTGAACCATGGACATCTCAATTAGGATATCCAATGATTTCTGTGGATAAAGTTAATTCAACTCATATTAAATTGAGTCAAGAAAGATTCAAGAAATTGAAAGATGCCAAAGAACAAGAGAAATACAGTCATCCAAAATGGGGATTCAAATGGGATGTTCCAATTTGGTATCAAGATTTGAATGGTGGAAAAATTGAAATGAAATGGTTGAAAAGTTCCGAAGATTTATATATTGAATCTGATAAAACATTGGTTTTCAATGCAAATTCTGATGGATTTTATCGTGTAAATTATACGGAACAAATGTGGAATGAAATTAGTGATGTTTTATTGAAAAAACATGATGTAAGATAATTTTATAAGAAGAAATTAAAATTGTATAGTTTTAATTTTCAGGTATTTTCTGTTCGCACTCGTGTTCGTCTAGTTTCAGATGCTTTTGCAAATTCATATTCAGGTGGAATGACTTATGAGATTCCAATTAAATTAATTGAATATCTCAAAAATGAACAAGAATATGAAGTTTGGCAAACAGCAATTCAAGAATTAAGAGCAATTGTAACAATGTATGGAACTGATCCGGAAAAAGAACCTATCGAAAAATTCATGACGAAACTAATTTCAAAATCGCCAGCTTATAAAGATATCAATTATGTTGTGAAACATTATACTGATGAAAAACTATTCTTTGAAGTGTGAGTTTATTTCGAAATGAAGAGAAAAGAAAAAAATGGAATTTTTAGAAATGCAGCACAATTATTGATTTCATCTGAATGCACTTTGAATGATGCTGGATGCATTGGAAATATGACTAAATTATTCCACGATGATGTTATTGCAAAATGTGATTCGAAGAAAATGTTATCACATTGTTCAACGTAAGTTCTACTTTCTAGAAATATAAAATCACATGATCTCAATTCCAGAGTACCTGCACCATTCCGTGGTCTTTCATATTGTCAAGGAGTTCGAAATGGAAATGATGAGATATTTGAAAAAGTAATTGGATGGTATAATATTGAAAGAAATCAAGCAGAAAAAAGAAAGATTTTGAATGCTTTGGCATGTTCGAAAGATGTTGTACAACTTAAAAAATTATTGTTGGATTCGATGAAAAAAGAAGGTTCGATGTTCCGTTTGCAAGATGTTTCTAGTCTTTTTGCATTCGTTTCAAAAAGTTCAGTGGCTCAAGATTCAATGTTTGATTTCTTATTAACAAGATGGGATGAAATGCAAGTAAGATTGGCTGAAGATCGAAGTGGTTTTAATGGAGTATTGAAATATTTGACAAATAATATTAGAAATGAACAAGGATTGGAACAATTGAAAAATTTCGAGAAGAAAACTAAAAATTGGGATTTCCGAAAAATTGAAGAATCAATTGCGGTTGTTATCAATTGGAGAAATAAAAATGCGAAAAAAGTATCTGAATTATTCGAGAATGCCATTAAAAATATTTGAATATCATTTTCTTTTCCAAGCACCACTACTTTTTATTTACGGGAAAACTTGTCTGATAGTAAATACTTATTTTTTGAATAAAATGATTTATTGAAATTATTTTTAATTTTTGTGTTTGGCGTGGAAAATGTCTTTTTTATTTTCTATTTTTTTTAGAAACAAATGAAGACCAAAAGCTAACAGTCACTCTAGCGTATCCGAAAAACACTTCAGGACTAGAAATAATCAATGTCAATTTACAAATGTTCGCAACAAATAAAAAAATTGCAAAAATGGTGAAGTTTACGCCAAAATAAAAAATGGCAGAAAAAACCGTTTGAATTTTCTTCTCAGAAGCGAAGTGTGTAAACACCGTCACGTCAGAATGCACACAAAAAAGTTATTTTTTTTTGTTTTAAATTTTCACCAGTTTTTGCTTGTTTTTCACTTTTCAACGATGAATTCATATTTTGCTCATATTATAATAATTTGGTGTATAAAATCACAAAAAAATTTCACAGAAAAATTTCCAAATGAAATTTCTGATTCTTCTGCTTCTCGTTGTTCTTCCAATGATTATGGCGGTGAGTTTTTGCAGTTCGGAGAGAGTACTGTAGATCACCGGAACACTAAGCGTAATCGTGGAGTCTCGTATTTTTTCCAAAAACCAGTGCGATTTTTCCCAGTCGATGGAGATGATATCGAATTTGATGATGATATTTTGAACAAATCAAAATATCATTGAAATTCGAGATAACGTTGAACAAACTCAAAAAATCTACTTTATCATATTTGACAATTAAGAAATTCGAGACGGTCCAGGGTTCGACGAATTGTCCAAATAAAGTTGCGAGTTTGATGGAGATTTTCCAGAATTTTTAGATTTATCTGGAAAAAGATTTTTCTTCCACATAATTTTCATTAAAAACTCACATTTGTCCAATTTCCATCCAATCGCCTCATTCAAAAATTCTTTTTGATAATCTAGACTTTTTACATTTTCCTGAATATTCCGTAAATATGCCATCTTCTCTCTATCTCCATTATAATTTGCAATATACTCTTGAAAAACTTGTGGGATATTAATAGATTGAAGAGGTTGAGAAGTAGTTGGAGGAGGACATCGACGCTGAAAACTTTTTGGTTGGGAAAATGTTTTTGAAAAAAATGTCAGCTACTCACTTTTGGCACATTTGCAACAACTCTCAGAGCCGATTTTCTTTTATTCGCCGTCGTTCTCTCTGGAATATTCTCGATTTCTTCCAGCTCTTCTACAATCTCATCATTTTCTCGTCTCCCTCCAAGAGTTCCTTCACAATTATCAGATCCACATTTACAAATCGGAACTTGGCTAGCGTTTCCAGTTTTCATTTGATATTTGAAACAAATCTCTTCCCCAGGCTGAAAATGAATAAAAATTAGAAAAAAACTCTCAATAATTTTTGAAACAGTAAAATTTTAATATGAAGATGAACAAAGTGAACCCTATATTTTCTAGGAGGAAATTAGACTGGACCGTATTTATCCAAGGCAATAGACCATATATAAAATTCAAGCTCTCCCCAAATCTACCTGAATATTGCGTATCGCTACAACCGCAATTCGTTCATCATACAAAATCCCATTCCTTCCCGATTTTCCAACAATCACACTTCTTTTTTCAAAACGGCAATTCGGCTCACAGCTGTGATTGATATACCGTGCCCAATTTCCTATTTTTGCCGAATCAATTACTCGTCCTTTCGATAATTGAGCCATGAAAAGATTGGCCTCTCGATCTCGTCCAATTTCCAAAATCAAATTTCTTCTATCAACTTCTCTCTTACTCAAAATCTCTCCAGCATATTCGATGATAAAATCTCCAGAAAATATCTGTTGTTTCGCAAAGACCCCATAGCCTTTTTCGGGAGTTGGAAGAACTTGAATAGCTAGATTTTGCTGGGGAACGTTTTCAGAAATCCCGCGATTTTTACATTTTCCTTGTTGCGTTGTGCAACTTTCAGAGCATTCATAATGCAGTTGGATGTTTTGGCAATTTGAGTTTTGACAGTGAGGATTTCGAGTTTTCGGACAATCGCAAATATATTCAGTTTCAACGAGTTCAACGAATTTCTTTTCATCTTCTTTTTTCAAATATCTAGCGGTCTGGAAAATGTGGAATTCTAGACAGGCTGTTTTTTTTTGAGGATTAGTTGGTCTAACTCGGTTTTCTCAAATTTTCTGAAAAATGTGAACAAAACTGAATTTTCAACTGAAAAAAAATTTTCTAAAGATTTTTGGACAAAGTATTTTCCAACCGGTCGCCCTACTACCAAAAACCCACGAAACTAACCTCCAAACTCCTGCCAACCTCCTTCAAAATCGCCGGAAAATCGACATCCCTTTTCAATGTTCTAAAATCTTTTCGCACCGAATTCCTCATTCTCAAATCCTTAATTGCATCCAATATTTTGATAGAACTCGTATGAAAAGATATCAATTCCGAAAATAAAACAATCGAAAATGTTTTATTCTCATACCATTCAACTAAACAATATCCAATTTCTTCGAAAAATTTCGATTTTTTTAATATTGGCGGGATTTTTTCGAATTTCCAATCTCGAACAATTCCCGGATAATATTGATTTTTCCATTTTGCCAAAACATGCGAATTTATTCCAAGACTTTCTCCAGTTAAACAATATTCACAGATATCAGTGTTTATGATTTTGTGGTCGATTTCTTGAGTTGTTCGACATTCTTGATGAAAAGAGCGAACACAAAAGCGGCAATTAATAAGAGTTCTTTGAGAATTATCTTCATTTTCGCAATCCAAACATGATTTAATATGCGAATTTGGTTTGATTATTGGTTTTGGGCGATGTGCGGAGCAGATTAGCATTTCAGATTTGTAGGGCTGAAAATTCATTTTTCAGTGAGAAAATTGAGCTGAAATCTTGGAAAATAAGAGGGTTTTGAGAAAAATTCAAATAATTGAACGCTTGAAATCAAAATTTTCATATCGAAAACTGTTTCTAAATGAAATATTTGAAAATTGCCCAGTTTTGTATCTCCTTACCTTGTCCAATTTCCAAACAACTTCCAATCTCTTTGATCCAACCGGAAAACATTTATCCTTATGAAAACTTCTCAAACACGAAACACATTCAATCAATTCTCCAATAAATGCACTTTGTTTTCTTCTTTCCATAAAACAACAATCACAATTATGAAGTGGACAAAGTATAGAATTTTGGCATTCAGCCAACGAAATATAGCGAATGTTATAGTCAAACGAATTATAACTTCTTATGCAATCGAAATGAAATTTCGATAAACATTTTTTCCTAACTTCATTTTCTCCATCTTCAATTAATCCATTGATAAATCCTTGACAGCTATACAAAATTCCTGATTTTTCACCACAAATTATACAATTTTCCACTGATTTTTTATTGATTGCAATGATGTTTTCTCTACGTTTTCCTTGCTCTTTTGCCAAATAATCGATATTTTCTCTTTTCCGAATTTGATCGATTTTTTGCGGCCATCTTTTATCGATTTCTGAAATTTCCAGATTTTCCAATTTATCCACACAGTACTTGATTGACATTCCTGCAAAAATTTCATTTCATTTGATTTCAAAAATTATTTTGAGAACAACTTACCGTGTTAGTATTTCCAAAAAATGGCTTGATTACATAATATTTTTAGCCATCGAGAGTTCACGGGTGACGCGTCACAAAATAGGACATAATGAGAGAAATGCATTTTTTGATCTATTCAGTAGATCAAAAGTCTACTGCGAAAGTTTCAGGTCTTGGTTCACAAATGTTTTTTTTTTTTTGGTAAAATTTGGACTTCTGGAATTCCGTTAGAACTTGTAGTCGCAGAAGAACTTCGACCATCCTCAGATTTATCCGCTCCGCTCCCGGGTCGTACGTGTTTTTGCACTAGATTTTCTTGTTTTCTTCTTTCCCAGGGGCAATTTTTGATGACAAGTCGTGACACAATATCCACAGGGCAACGCGAGCGCATGCGCTCACAGCGAAAAAAATTATTTTTTCTGTTTCCTTGTGGTACGATGCGCAAGGAAAAAAAAAAAGAAAAAACAAAAGGGGATCGGGAGAACACACAAAAACCGTGCGCACATGCAATAACATTGCAGAAAGACTATGCCAGGGGTTGCATGTGGAAAACTCCGCCCATTATTTTTTTTGAATTTCCTCAGAGAAAGCCGGCGACTAATCGGCGACCAACAAGTTCGTCGCAAGTTCGTCGGCGAAAATAGTGTGTGTTTCCCGGAGACGCAGACGAAAAAGTTTCAGGCGACTAATCGGCGACTAATCGGCGACTAACTTATGATTGGTCGCCGATTAGTCGCCTGAAACTTTTTCGTCTGCGTCTCCGGGAAACACACACTATTTTCGCCGACGAACTTGCGACGAACTTACGATTGGCAGACGATTAGTCGCCTGATCTCGATTCGTCGTAAGTTCGTCGCCGATTAGTCGCCGGCTTTCTCTGAGTCCGCAACGAATTTTTTGTGAACAAAAAAATTATTTTTTTTGCTGTGCGCTTTCTCTGAGAATTGTTTTTCACTTTTCAACGATGAATTCATATTTTTTCAGTAAAATGATGTTGGCAATTCTTCTCCCAACTGCCTCTATCAGGTTTTCGACGGAGGGATGCGAAATCTCGTCGATTTTCAGCCAAAAAGTGAGTATTTTGAGAAATCACAGATTATTTTCATAAATCACTGTTTTTCAGGCTCTTCAAGTTGTTGGCATTTCAGCTTTTGATGTTCCTTCGAAATGATTTGAGTACAAACCACAAAAAAGCGGATGTTGAAGTCGGATTTCGCATGATTTTTAAACCGGTTAGTTATTTTACATTTATTTTTGAGTGCTGAAAATTTAGTCACTGTTTGTTATATTATTTTTCTGAAAAATATCTTGAGAAACACAGTTTAGTTTAGACAGTTTTATTATATCTACAAGTATATACACAAATAAATAAAGCAAGAATAAATAACCTCGTACAATATAAAAAGTCATGATTAGTCAACTTCTTCGACGGTTGGACCAGATGGATAATTATTATTTGAGAATCCTGAACTTTGCGGATTACCACAATTTTGTTGTCCTTGTTGATGCATTTTTGCCATAATTTGTTGACAAACTTGTTTGATTTCTTGATATTTTGCATCAATTTCATCTTTTTCGGCCAATGTATTTGATTCCATCCATCTCAATGTTTCCTCACAAATACTTTTAGCCTTTTCAACATCTTCTGGTGATAATTTCGAACCATATTCATCAATTGCTTGTTTAATTTGGAATACATATCCTTCCAATTGATTTCTCGCTCCAATTTTTTGTCGTTGTTCTTCATCTTCTTTTTCAAATTGTTTAGCTTCATTTACCATTCGATCAATATCATTTTGTGATAATCTTCCTTTTTCATTTTTGATTTGAATATGATTCGATTTTCCAGTTGATTTATCACAAGCTGTTACATTCAATATACCATTTGCATCGATATCAAAAGTAACTTCAATTTGTGGAACACCTCTTGGAGCCGGTGGAATTCCAGATAATTCAAATGTTCCCAATTGATGATTATCCTTTGTCATTGCTCTTTCACCTTCGAATACTTGAATTGATACACCTGGTTGATTATCAGCATATGTTGAGAATGTTTTTGATGCTTTTGTTGGAATTCTTGTGTTTCGTTCGATCAAATTTGTCATAACTCCACCAGCAGTTTCGATTCCGAGACTCAATGGAGCAACATCAACCAACAAAACATCCTTGATTGAATCATCTTTGATTCCAGAAAGAATTGCAGCTTGAACAGCAGCACCATAAGCAACAGCTTCATCTGGATTGATTGAGCAGTTCAATTCCTTTCCGTTGAAGAAATCTTTCAACATTTTCTGAATCTTTGGAACTCTTGTTGATCCTCCAACCAAAACAACTTCATCGATTCTCGATTTATCCAATTTTGCATCTCGCAATGCTTTTTCAACTGGTTCCAAAGTTTTGCGGAACAAATCTGCACACAATTCTTCGAATCTGGCACGTGTAATTCTTGAACATAAATCGATTCCTTCGAAAAGCGAATCAACTTCAACAATTGCTTCCGAAGAACTTGATAATGTTCTTTTTGCTCGCTCACATGCAGTTCTCAATCTTCGAATTGCTCTTGGATTTGATTGAATATCCTTTCCATGTTTTCTTTTGAATTCAGTCATAAAATGTTGAAGAATTCTTTGATCGAAATCTTCTCCTCCCAAATGTGTATCACCAGCTGTTGATTTAACTTCAAAAATCGAACCATCAGCAATTGTTAGAATTGATACATCAAATGTTCCACCACCCAAATCAAAGATCAATACATTTTTCTCATCATCCTTGATGTTCTTGTCCAATCCATAAGCCAATGCAGCAGCAGTCGGTTCATTGATAATTCGAATTGCATTCAAACCAGCAATCGTTGCTGCATCTTTTGTTGCTTGTCTTTGTGAATCATTGAAATATGCTGGCACAGTAATAACAGCATCTTTTATCTGATGTCCCAAATACGTTTCAGCTGTTTCTTTCATTTTTCCAAGTACCATTGCTGATATTTCTTCTGGATTGAATTGTCGTTTTTCTCCTTTCATTTCAACTTCAATTACTGGTTTTCCATTTTTTGATTTGATTGCAAATGGAAAATGTTTCATATCCTGTTGAACTGTCGAATCTGCGAATTTTCGACCAATCAATCGTTTCGCATCAAAAACTGTATTTTCCGGATTTCGAGCTGCTTGATCTTTTGCCGCATCTCCAACCAATCTTTCAGTTTCACTGAATGCAACATATGATGGTGTTGTCTTGTTTCCTTCAGAATTGGCAAGAATTTCGACCTGAAATAAAAAATGAATTATGATTTGTTTAAAATTCGAAAAAATAGACTTACCTTTCCATTCTGATATACTCCAACACATGAATATGTGGTACCCAAATCGATACCAATAGCTTTGCAAGTAGACATGTTTGATAGCTTTGTAAGTAAATTTCAGAGAAATTATGAAAATACTAGAGAAATCCGGACCTTTATATACATATTTTGCCGTTTTCGAGAATCTTCTCCTTCTTTCTAGAGACTATGTCAGCCTGCGTCTCTTCTCCTCGCACACTATTTCTGTCTGTTTGTTTGATTCTCTGCGTCTCTTTTTCTGGTGTTTGCGAGAATTTTCTAGAAAAGTGTGTTTGGAATGGAATAGAATTTCTGGAGTTTTCTAGAAAAAGTTGAAAATTTGGAAGAAAAAACAAGTGTCTATGAAAATAAAAAAAAACTTTTCAAAACTTTTCTTGGGAGAAGCTTTGGAATCGAGGATATTCTAAAGAAAAACTTATTTTTCAGAAACTTTTTCTTTTTTCATTTAAAAACTGATAAAAGCTCAAAGTTTATCGGAAAATATTTATTATTATTATTATTCACAAATCAATTCAAATTTACAAAAAATAAAATTAAAGCTTCAATTCAAGATCATTTTCAGAAGAATCATTATTATTTTTGTTTTCATTAGTTTTCGTAAATTCAGCTGGTTTATCAGTGAATAAACAATATGAGGTGAATGTTGCAACTAATAAAAGTCCAGAATTAACACAAAAAGCCATTGCCCATTGTGATCGACTTGTTTCATCGTGAACAAATACAGCAACAAGACCAGGAACAAAAAATAATGCGATTGCTTTGCAAAATTGAATTGCGGCTATAACAACATCGGCGTATTGTTGAGAAACATATCTGTAAAAAGAATAAGTACAGCACGTGCTTTCAAAAGAATGTTATCTTTGATATACGCAATTATGAATTGATAAAGAAAAATAAATGTTTTTTTTTAAAATCGGCTTACCGTGCACATTGATAATAACCACCACAATTTGAAGACATTAAACAGTTGACTGCTGTTACTAAACCCATCGCAATCCATTTTTGTGAAGCTGGCACAAATCCAACAAAACCAAAAAGAACCGCAACAATTCCACAACTAATTGTATTGAAAATTAGCATTTTTGTTAGAGGAGTTACAATCGTAACTTTATCACTGATATAAGCAGAAACCATTTTGAATGGAATTTGTGCAAAATTTGTAATACTTATAATAAATCCAGTTTGTTCAATGGGAAATCCTAAGACTTCATTGAAATATGTTGGAGAATATGTAATCATAAGAATTGACATTGATAAATCCATAAATGCATTGAACCAACAACATAAAATTGCTGGGTTTGTGATTAATTTCAAATATGGAATTGTTCTTTTTGTCTCAAAATGTGCATCGGATTTTCCTTTTTGAATAAGTTCACATTCTTTTTGATTTACAAATCGATGATTTGTTGGAGTATCAGAATATACAAATGCCCAAATTATGAAGAATATAACACCAACAAATGCATGCAAATAAAATGCTGATTGCCAACCAAGACTTGAAGTACACAACATTCCACTTATTGAATCTGTTATTGAAGTTGCTATTGGTGAAAATATTGTTAACACTGAAACAAATATCGCATTCTCATCAAGTGGCGCCCATTTTACACAAATTATTCCGATCACTGCAAAATCAGCGGAATATGCGACTCCCTAAAATAATTCATAATTAGAGTCAGAGAAGAGTTCTAGATATTTTTGAGTACCTGAACAAATCTAACAACTAATAATAATGGGAAACTTGTTAATGCAACCATTGGAATAACACTTGTAGAAACAGCAGAAATCAAACCAGCGGCTAAAAATGTATATCGTGCACCAAATTTCACAAAACAATAATTGAATGGAAATGTTCCGGCAATTGTTCCAAATGCAACTGCCCAAATAATTGCGGCTTTTTCTGTGGGAGTATAATCATATACATTTACAACTGTCTGAAAATATTGAGATTTTTTTTTGTTTGGTTTTCAATAATTAACAATTACCCCATTTATTAATGTTTCAGAAACTGAATCTTCCATACAAATAAATGTGAAATTAATAATTGTAGAATTTGAAAATATACTCATCAAACATAAAAATGCAGAGATCATTACAACAAACCGATAATACGGTAGATCTATCATTTTATTTCTATTTTCACAGACAAAATTATAAAATATTTTTCTAAATGAATGAAATTTTTGATTTCGGAAATTTAAACCGTCTCAAGTTTAAGAAATAGGCGGGATCTTGTTATCAGAAAGAATTTGACCAAATCAGACAAAAAATAACAAAAGTTGTGATGTTTCGATGATCACTGATAAATTAAAATATGAGGAAACGTGAGAGGAAAGAACAAATACGTATTTTGGAAGGAATGAAAATGAGGGTCTTTTCCGGAATATTCATGTGAGATACACATGCAAAAGTTCACGATGTATCATCAATTGAACTTGATTGCAAAGTGTGTTTTGTCGAACACCAGACACGTCTCATTTCGATATGATTATCAAAGAATTTCTTGATCTACAGTGAAACTTTTTCAGTTTTCTTGAAAAAATGAAACATTTTCACAAAGATGGGATATTCTCATCCTTCCCATTTTCTATATCCCATTAAAAGTTTCGAAATATTCTTCCCAAATTCTTTCAACATTTTCGATGACATTAGGTATTACCTAAAAGCTTTGTGAACTGTAGTTTAGAGACTAGATAAATCAAAAGCGAAATAATTAGAGACGAGACGAAAAACATTTTGTGCCCGACTCAAAAAACAATGATACTGACACGTGCTTATTTCGTTTTTCGTTCAAAATATTTCATCGATAACAGAATTGGAACAATTTGGGGGAGATTGATGGTTGGAGAAATGGAGTTTGGAAATTTGGGGAAACATTTTTCAATAGAGCGCATAGGTACTGTAATTTTAAATTTGCCGGAAACATCTGGAACAACTCCAAAATTCAAAAAAATCCAGTTTTTTTGAAAATCTGAAAAATTTTTTCACTTACCCCATTATCATTAGTATATTCCCCGCTTGGATCAAGTTTCATACAAATAAAAGTCATATGAATTATAGAATAATTAGAAAATACACTGCTCAAACACCAAAATGCTACAATCATTACTACAAATCTATAATATCCACCTTCTGTCATTTTGAAAGAAAACTTTGAATGGTGAATGACAAAAATGAACCGCGTGCCAAATATATTAATAAAAATATGAAACCAGTTTTTGTAGAAATTCAATCTGTGCTGTTATTTTTATGACGATTTATGATTATTATGTGATCTATGTTTCATTGTGTTCTATCATTTCTTTATTTAAAGAAAACGAAGAAGAAGAAGTATTTGTTGTACTTTTGAAAATGAAAAAAAAGGTTCATTTTGATAGGCATTCTCTGAACATTGATGTGACTGACCATTTTTGGTGAACACAAAAAGATAAATTTGTATCAATGATTTTTTACCAAGGTGTTCACAACAAACAATAAAAATTTATTAAAGACATTTTCATAAATTATTTTCAGAACTGTAAAAATAATTTTGCTATAAGTGTATTGTGTTCAAACATCAGTTACAATATAACAATTTTGTTTCGTTGATGTTGAATTTTTGAAAATCGGGAAAAGGGAAAGTGACTATTAAAAAAAGATTATTGATACAATTTTTGTTTTTGACTGTTTGTCTGACAAAGAAATTTTATGAAAAAAAGTTTAACCAAAGAAGGTTTAGCTGAACAACTCTAGAAGAGCACTGTGAATTCAAAACTCCAAAAATTATAAGAAACACTTCTGGTTTCACTGAAATTTATGGGATTTTTCAGTGATCTGATCATTTTTGGAAAACTTTTTCTAGTCTGAAAGTCTCTGCAAAAAAAAACAATTAATCATGAATAAGCATCTGAAAGATTGTAAAACTGCAAAGATAGTTTTCACAAAAATCTCTAAAACTCAAGAAATTGTTCCAAATTTTTGAACTTACGAGGGAAGTTTCCGAATTATTATTGTTTTGAAACAAACTGAAACCACACGTCTGAATTATTTTGCTCATCTATTTTTACATTTTTGATCATCCACGCCTACTTATTAGTTAGTCAGTTGTTTAATGTCAACAACTTTTTCGTAATCTGAAATCTGTACGCATGAATGAATTAATTTTTGGAAACTTTTTGGTTTTTGAAAATTTAATCCGATTCAGTTTTGTTGAAAAGTTTTAAAGATCAGAAAAAAAACATCTGCTAAAGGCGTATTTTTTTATTATCAATTCAATTTTCAGACTGAATATTTTCTTGTCAATTTTTCAATTATTTTTTTTCGAATCAGTCTTTAACTTTTCCCCCTTATAACTCAATTTTCTTAATCCAATTCAGCCGCATGTTTTTAATTATTTCAGGTTTTTGATATTTATTCCACTATAATAGTTTTTTTAAAATATTGATTAGAATAAATGGAAGAATATCGTCGATTATATTATAATTCAATGTGTAATCAATCGAAATTTGGATATTTAGATAGTTGGCAATTTCTTGCAACAGCTTCCCATTCATTATCTTTTATTCTAATTCCGCTAAGTTTTTATGGTAGTTATTGTATTATTTTTAAAACTCCTTATAAAATGCGACGAGTCAAATGGATTATGTTGAATTTGCATGTTTGGACTGGAATTCTAGATGTTATGTTGACAACTTTGATCACTCCATATTTTTTCTTTCCAGCTGCTTGTGGTTTTCCAGTTGGAATTCTAGCAGTTTTTAAAGTTAATGTGAAACTCCAAATTTTTATGGGACAATGTTGTTGTGGAGGTAAATAATTTGCTTTGGAATTTCATAACTTTCATTTTTTCTAGGATTGTTTTCAAGTCTTCTATTGCTTTTCGAAAATAGACATAATAGTTTGGTCACTTCAAAATTCAGAATTCCAAACAATACTTTTCGAATCATATATTTCTTTTTTGTTTATTTATATGGATTTGGATTAATGTTTCCAGCTTATTTAAATGAACCAAATCAAATTGAAGCAAAACTTACAATTCTTAGAACGGTAAATCAATAATTTCAATCTGATCTAAGATTGTCTGTTTTCAGATACTACCTTGCCCGACTACAGAATTTTTCGATTCTCCAGTTTATGTTCTTATTCTTGATACAAATTATGTTGTATTCCCAATTATTTTATACATTTTCATAATGGGAATACAACTTATATTCTTCGTTGTTCATAGTTTTTTTTATTTATTTTGTATTTCTTCAAAAATGTCAAATAGAACAAAAGATCTACAGAAAAAATTTCTGATTGGTGTTTGTATCCAAGTTGCAATTCCAATCGGAGTTTTACTTGTTCCAGTTATTTATTGTGTATGCTCAATTTTATTGGGTTATTATAATCAAGCAATGTTGAATATTGCTGTATTATTTATATCTCTTCACGGGATGTCAGCTACAATTGTTCTAATTTATATAAATGAACCATATCGAACATTCACAATTCGATTATTTCGAAAAACCGATCATTCAACAGCAAATAATTCAACTCAAGGAAGACGATTTGCAACTACTTTTACCACTGAGAAAACCATCGTGTTTTGAATAATTAATTATTATAATCTCTATTTTTTCAGAATTATTTTCGAATAAAAAAAATCGGGAAAATTCAGAGAAAAAAATTTTGGTTGTATTTATTTTTTAATGTTTCAATCGTCACAGGAAAAAAGAACTTTGATTCTGAAAAAAAATGACTAACTTGATAATTTTATCAGAAAATTGGATAAAATAAGTGATCAATAAATAATTATGAATCTGTCTAGAGAATTAATTCTATTTGCGAAAAATAATAATCAAAAGCAACGTTCTATATTTTTTTCAGAAAGAAAAATCTGAAATTTTTTTTATGAACTCATCAAAGAATCATTAAACTTTCACGATTGAATAATTTCTGAATTATGCTAATTTTGTTCATCTTTTTTTCTTACATCACATACTTTTAAACTAGACTCGATGAATACTTGGAATTCTCTAAAGTAGATTTCGAAGAACTCACTTCCTTCGTGTAATTAGTGAGTGCGCAACTTTTCTTTCAGTTTTTGTTTTTGTTCAAAAAAAACTTTGAAAGTTTTATGTGCGCACTCTGTTTTTCTGCATTTTTCATTAATTGCTGAATAGCAGCAATGTGATTTTATTTTTTTTATTAAGACTTCCCACATTAATCGGCTTACAAGTAGATCAAAAATTCAAAAGTTCTTCTAACTATTTTCAGAATTCTCAGAAAAAAGTTGCGATTTCCTGATTATTCTCGGCTGATTTTTAGCTTTAAAATTGGATATTTATTTATTTTCACTTGAAAAAGTAGTGATGCCCTTTTTATTTATCGTGCAATGTTTTTCAAAATGAGTTTCGGAAATGAGATTTCAGAAATTCAGAAAAACAAGATTTCTATTTTTAAATCAAAGCAATCGAGTATTTTTCTTATAAAAATTTTTGAACTTTGATTTTTTGTAAAAAAAAAAGATCGCGGATATATATATATCCAAACAAGCATTTTTCTCATTCTTTTTTTTTTCGGAATATTTTTTCGATGAATATTAATATTTATTGCAGAAGATATGTTTTTTGAGCTGCTCACAATTGTTCATTTTTTGATTATTATTTTTGGAGTTGTTTTGAATATTGTATTTATCAAATTGGCTATTCTTTCTAGATATTTTCATAATTATACAAGGTGAGCATTTTTTATCGAATTTGGAAAATTTTTTGGTCAGATTTTTTTGTCCAAAATTTAGTGGAAATTTACTTCAATAGCAGAATCTACGTAAATTTTGATATAATTTATTCAAAAAAACCTTACTCAATTTAATTTTGTTCTATGAACCCATCAAAGTTTTAATTAAAATATTTGGCTTCACAGATTTTGTCTTCTTTCAATGGTTTTATCAATGATGACATTAACAATGATGAATGGTTTAGGATTAATTGAATGTTTACTTCAAGGAACATTTATCGAAACTCAAAAAGTGAAAATTCTTCCAAGAAGACAAGTTTGGAATCAGATGGGATTAATATCTGGATTTATTATTGAAGCTTCTCAATTTATGGTTCTAATCGGTATTTTTATTGAGTCAAATCATTCCATTTTCCAAGAAATAGTAATGATTTTCAGAGCGGTTAATTGGTGTTCGATTCACAAATTTTCGTTCATCTCCATTATTTTTTCCATTTTTCACATTTTCAACAATTTTCCTTTATAGTTGTTCTATAATTTATGTTCAATTATTATATGGAAATGATAATCAAAGAAATATTGCATTGATTATGACAAATTCAATGGTATCAATTAGTCTTTTTGTGAGTTTTCTTTTTCAAGTTTAAAAATCAAAATGAAAGAATTATTTTTAGTTGAGTATATTTCTTTTTGGATATTCGAAATAGTCTTTATTCGAGAACAAGAGGAACGATTGGATTGAAATATAGATTTAGGGTAGGAAAATTTTATTTAAAATTAAAGAAAAAATTCCATTTTCAGATATCCGAAACTTATGAAATTTGTCGTGGATTAGTTCCAGCTTCAATTTATCGACTCATGAATCGTTTATTTATTCTAACTTTTCTTTGGATGAATTTCATTGGTTATAATCTCAAACTTGATGATATTTTGAATTTCTTTTTCTTCATAAATATAGCGAGAAGTTCAGAATCTCTGATATTTCCAGCACTTTTCATTTTACTTCATCGAAAACTTCATCGAAGGGTTTGTTGTTTGATTGTTTTCTTGATTCCAATTCCCATTTTTTACAGTTCAATAGAATATTCTGTCATTATAAGAAGAAGAAAGAGACATTTTTCAATTTTCGAGGATTGAATGGTAAAAGATTGACAATCAATCGATCGCAAAATGAACATTTTGAAAGACTCAGCGAGCAATGGAGAATTTTATATTGAATATTTCAATTCATAGAACAGGTGAAACATTTGACATGACAACGTTAAACTTTTCATGATTTCTAGCTGTTTATTTGAGTCCAAAAAACGCCCGACTGACGGAATTATGGCCGATTTGTTGAGAGTTGATTAAAACAACGCCAGCTGCTTTCGAATTGCAGAAATACATAACTCATTTCCATATTTATATCAATTTCCAATTTCCAATTTCACCCACAATGATCTGGGAAATCATAAAAGTTTCACATTATTTGATTTCGATACTTGGTATTGTTTTTCATATTTTATTCATTCGCTTTGTCATCTTTTCAAAAGTTTTAGATGGTTACTGTAGGTATGTAAAATAAATATTTTTGATTAATTTTCAAATCGACAATGAATATTTAGAACAACGTCTTTCCTAATTTCAACCGGACAATTGGCTGTTTTATTTTCTTACCCAATTTCGATATCACTATGTTTTTCAATGGGTTTTGAATTTGAACAAAATGAATGCGTTTATTCGAGTAAGATTATTCTGACTTGAGAAGAAGAATATAACAAATATTTTTGATTTCAACTTTTTTTCAGATGAAAATCAAATTTTTCGATTAATTCATATTTATGGTGAATACACAACAATTGGCCCATTATTCATTTTAATCTGTGATAGATTGATATCAGTCAGATTTTTAAAGTTTCATGGATCAAAAGAATACCAATATATTTTCTTTTTTTGCTCTCATTTTTCATTGTATTCTTTTGTTGATTTATATCCGATTTTTATATTTTGGAGATTCGGATTTGGGTTCAGCACTTTGTTTATTTTCAAAATTCATCATAGTTATATTTTGTGCAGTTGTAAGTATACCTAATAGATAAATTACCAACTGAAAATTGTTTTTTTTTTAAAGTTTTCAATTTATATCAAATGTGTATCAAAAACAATATATTATGATAATCAAGGAAAAGTTTCACTTGGAAATCGATATAAGGTTGTTAAGAACATAGAATGCGTCATAAATAATAGAATAATTTGATTTCAGATTTCTCAGTCTTACGAGATTATAAAAAGTTATATTCCGCCAATTTTCTTCAGCGTTGTTCTGAAAATCATAATTTTCGGGTTGGCAATTGCTTTCCTTTTCCATCAAATTCAAATCGATGGAAAATTATACATGATTTATAGTTTGGTGGGTATTCTTTTAAAAAAACATTATTTTATTTTCAAATTGAGAAATTTTCAGTTTCTAAACACCGAAGCTTCAATTTTCCCAGTTTTAATAATATATCTCCATCGCCATTTTCGCAACAAAATTGTGGTTTTTCTACACTTGAACAAAGTTCAAAATACAAAAAATGTCGAAGTTCACGCGTTAACTGGAACTGTGTTGAATAACACAACAACACAGGAACAATATTTTGATGGACTCAAAACAACATGGAAATAAATTCACGAGATTCTGGTTTAATAAATACCCTTTTGAAATGAATGAATGTTTTCATAATTTGGAGCAGATGTGTTGCTCTTTCTAATATTCATTATCTGATTTTAGTTATAACGCAACTATTTACAATACAAATAATAATAATAATGTTCTTCTTTCTGCTAATCTCATTTTAATCATAGGGTTTGTTCGGATTCTTGGCGAGAAGGTCAAAAAGTTATAAGGATATGGGTATTAGAAATATAAGAAGAGAATAAAATATGATAATTATTCAAAAAAGTGTAATTTTTGAATGTTTTCTCTCACAGAAATTTCAAAACTGAAAAAAAATTAAATGAAATCCACGTGCTATAATTTTTTGAGAAAACGGACTAGTTCAAATCGGTCATTTCAAGTATGGAATCTTGAAAATCCTCAAACCCTTCGGATTTGATTCGAAATATTGTCATTCAGAAAAATTAAGAGCCTTGGAAGAGAATCGAAATGGCCTAGGAAACCAAGACCACAGTAGACTTCGCAAAATTTTGGAGTCTATTTGAAAAATAAAATGCGAAATTTACAAGTTGGCTATTTGCCAACCAGTTTGATGTGCATGTGTCACGTCATTTTTAGTCTACTGTACGTGAGCGCCAATTCAAACGGGGGTTCTTTTATTTTCGGAATGACAATACCTTATCTCATCTCAAACCCCAATATTTTCAATCAACTGTGAACTTTTATTTTGATTAATCAAATAGATACATTTTTTGGTATACATTGATGACCCGTTTTTTTTGTCTATTTGTATCCACCCAATAAATAATAATAATAATAATACAGTGTCGATGTGTAAACAGTGTCCATTTAATCTTCTACACAAATTTAGAACTTCCTCTTTTTTTCTGGGAGCCTCAAATATTTGTTATCCTCCTTTTTTGCTTATGACAATTTCGGAACTGAAATTAGAAATATCACCTTTAAAAACCTTTATTTACAAATATCTCAATTATTTAACCTTCTGGAGAAATGGTCATTGCAGAAATCCCTGGAATATTTTGATGTCATATTTACAATATGGTTTAGAAATAAAGAATACAAGAATAAAATGGGCGAAAAAATAAGACGAAAATTGGGGGGAAAATGAAAAAAAAGAAGGAGATTAGAGTCAAGATTACTGTAGTTTCGCGCACTTTATGGGTGTAAATAATAATTAGAAAGAAATAAAATGAACAGATAATTGAGATGTTTATTTATGATGATGACTATTGTAAATAAATTCGGAAGTCCGGAAGGAATAAACTGGCACCAAAACTTTATTACCGTAACATCCTTCCCTCTTAAATATATAATTAACTTCTTATTTCCAAATTATTTGTTGATGTTTACTCAATAAATTAGTAACAAATACATCAAACAAATGTGCTAATAAGTATCAATTTCATTCAATTTTTCATTCAATTTCTCCATTTGCCCAACCAATTTTTCTTACGTAATCCATCTGCTCAAAATTGCACAATTTCTTTCCTTCTTCTGTTGTAATTATTTACAGTAGAGCTATTTTGGGATTAATTTTTTGTCGTGACCGAAAAAAGCACCTGGCTAAAAGCGAAAAGAGTTTTGAATTTCATAAAGATTTTTGGCTTCGAGATAACGAGATATTTGAGAATGCCGAAAATAAAATGTGGAGAACAGCTGAATTCTGAACATTATTTATAGTTTGAATGTTTGATTTCAGTAAAAATAAGAAGAGAATGACGGAAGAGAATAACTAAGGAAAATAAGCAGGGGAACAGTTTGGGGGGAACTTCGGAAAAATGAATGAAAATCTCTTTGAGAGTAAAAAAAACAAAATTTTTTTTTTTTTTTTTTTTTGGACATGAGCCTAATTTTGAGATTAGGATGAACCAAAAATTTGAATTTCTAACTTTTCCGATGTTAGGTTAGTCAAAAAAATTCTTCGAAATTGGAGAAACCTCAGTCGAAAATTGAAATTTGAAAAATCCAAATTTTCAAGAGGATCCCAGAATCTTTTGTAGAAAACTCTTTGGAATAAATTCCAAGTTTCAAAACTTTTCTCTAGCCCTCAATGCTATAAATTTGCTCCCGAAAAAGATTTTCATTTTCTTGAATAAATATCCACCGTAATCCCTTCTTTTTCTCCAATTTTTCTCCTCTAAAAATATGGCCAATTTTCCCACGCGAAATGGAAGCAGTCGTCAAGTATTTAGCATAACTACTACCAACTGCCAGATGACTTTTTCCCTTTTCTTGTACTTAATGACTTCATTTTCTTGACAGCCCGAAAAAAAAACAATACAATTATTTTGATAGGCTTTGGCGGGTTGAGAATGGAAAATGAATCAAATTTGCATTTTGGAAATGGAAATTGGGAAAACAACAAAAAATCGAATTTTGAAAGCAAAGACTACGGTATTTTATCTTAATCTGATAAAAAATATACTGTGCTGATATGAAAAGGACTTTGGAATACGGAATCTTTAGACTTTTGCCGAATGCGAATTCTGAACCAGGAACTAGAGCTGATTTTCAGAACTGACTCAAAGGCTGGATTTTGTGTTAAGATGATTTCAAGATAAATCCTTCAGGAGTTTCAGTAAGACTGAAATTAATTCCAAAAAAAATTCCAAGTCCTCAAAAAGATCCCTCAAACATTTGCGAACACCTCTTATGTGAAAATATTCAAAAAGCGAGTGCACACCTGTCCCTTTTAGACCATCTTCCACCATCCATTTTTTTTGGTTAATCCTCTTCACCCAAAAAAGAGAGTACGAACAGTAATGTTTTGTAACATGCCGACAAGCGAGCGAGAACCAAAAGTGGAAATAGAAAGAGACAGAATTAATCTCGTGTTAAACTGAGCGGAAATAAAATTGCGGGTGTTAATCTCCGGAAAAATAATATCAAAATAGTTTGTAATTTGCGGTAAAAATATAAAGACAGTCTTTGTGAATATGGGAAGATGGTGTAATTAAATACGGGAAAAATTGGGAGTAATTTATGAAGTTTTTAAACATCTTAAAAGATTTCCGAGGTTTCAGAAAAATACAATTTTTGATATTCAATTTATACGTGACCCAAAAACGTGGAAATTTAGAAATCATTTTAGAATTTTGAACTATTACAGAATTTGTATCCACTTTCTAGCTTTCATTTTCAGACTTTCTCATAGTTTTCCAGAAATCACAACTATTTTTCGACCCCTAAATTTCGACTCGTTTTTTTTTCGTTCACATTTTCATTTTCGTCGTCGTCGACAAACAACCAAAAAAAAGCGAGAGAGTATGTTGAAACGAGAGACCGAGTGTATTGAAGGATTACGGTAGAAAGAGTGGAAACAAAAATGCGCACAGATAATATTTTATTGATTTCAACTGACTAAAAAAGTTTTTTTTTCTCTCTTTCTTTCTGTTTCTGTTTCTCGAATTACATCATCTCTGTTTTAATTTCGGGGTTACTGTAGTAATAATGATATGGTTATTTGTCAGACAAAAATACAAAAAGTTTGACGATAATCCGAAGGAAGTATTGCGCAATTATTAGATAAGATGTGTGACAACAACTAAAAGAATACTATATATTTATGTACACCTTTTTGTTTGAATTTGGATTATTTTAATGGTGTTATGTGTATGTGGTGAAGAATATTATGGAGCAGATGCTGATAAAAAATAGAGCAGACAATTTGAATAGTAACAGAAAAGGATTGGGCACAGTTCAATTTTCGACCAGATTTTCAAAATAGTCCAACAATTTGGTCAGAATTAATGAATCGGTTACAAATTTCAGAACATCTGAATCAGACGGTCACTTTTGTGACTGAATTTGGTAACCAGATGAGTCTTAGATTATTCTAGATTTCACCGGTAACATCAGATTGATTTTCAGGCTTGACCTGATCTAGAGATCAAATTGGCCCATTAAAAAGTGCCCTGGAATATTTATCGACAAAAAAGAATATTCTAACTCTTGGACCAAAACATCAAGAATCAAATTGGGTTTATAACTAACTACATAGATGACAAAAGGGTTTGGCTGATGAAGAGTAAATTTTTAAAGTTGATTGGAAAATTGGAAAAATCGTGAAAATCTCAAATTTTGAAGAGAAAAATATAGTAAACGAGGTGATGGTGACTGTGTAGAATGACTGAAATGAAAAGTGAAAAAGAGGCCAAGAAGCGAGTCGGAGCCAGCCTAGTGAGGGGATGAGCCGCGCTTAGCTGCCATTTTCAATACTTCATTCTTCTTCTTCTTTTCTCAAATACTTAAGACACTTCAAATAATCGAGAAGAAAAAGACGCAACAAAAAAAACTGAAACAGTCGGAAAAATAGTAAAGGTTGGTATGTATGTTTATATACAATATTATCAGTGAAGAGGAAAGGCGGGCGGTCCTGTCTGGTATAAGCTCTGGATTATCGGGTCGAAATCGGATAAAAAAGACGGCGACAGTACAAGAGAAAATAGACAAAAATATATATGTAAACTGTTTGAAGTGTGTATTTATTCCTATGTTTGTATATATATATTTGATTTCGATGCCAATAATCTGAGCAACATCAGGATTCTCCCTCAAATATTCTTCATTACTTTTTCAAATATTCATGAATAATAATATACCGTGCTGTCATCAATACTATTTAACAAATCTCCAAATATTTGATGCTGTCACAACAATATTCTTCTTTTATCATTTCCCGCATGTGCGCAAACTTTTATATGTGTGTCGACAAGTGTATTAACACTTTTGAAGAGCCCTTTTTTGTCCCGGTCAAAGCGAGTGAGCGAGGAGGATTAACTTGCCTTTTTTCTATATTTATTTGACCTGTATGCATTATTTTTTTTTATGTACATAACTAATAAATGTTGCCGTTGTCAATGGAGCGCGATTGCGAAAAAAAAAGATTTCTGTTCATATATACAGTACTCCGAGTGAAAGAAAGGGAAAATGAAAATAGTTTTTTTTTTTCATAAATTCATTTTCAATGATGAACTGGTTCATGTATTATAACGAGTTTTGTATGGATTAGGCAAAATATTGATTTGGAGGTCGGCGAGAAAAAATACGGTATAATTACAATAGAATATTTCTGAATTTCTAAATTCTCTGCGTCTCTTCGACGTTTTTTTTTTGCAAAAATTCTTGATTTTCCTACACAAACACATCACTTTTTTATCAACAACAAAAACTTTGATAAAATTGATTTATGAGGTGTTAGTCATCCCTATTTACCCCTCATTTTTATTATTTTAATTTTAACCATGAGTATATTTATTTTAATATACAATTATGAAATATCCATTAGCATTTCTCACCGGTTTCATATTTCTTAATTCTCTGCTGACGATAGCAAACCATGTTATTATTGTGATTATCATGCTTAAATCCTTCTAAGATTATCCCCCGCCAAATGAATACGGTAGAATATCCATTAGTGTGATTATTATTATTTTTATATTCATTTTCATCTCCATCACACCTCATTTCTCGACTCTTCCTATTTTTTCCTGATATTTTTCTACCAAAAAATGTCTTCACCAATTCCACTTATCGCAGCCGCAACTAATTTAACAACAAGTGTTGTTAATGATTTGGTAAGTATCTTTAGATATTATTTAAAACATATCCATGATTATCCGAGAAGCCAGATAAGCTATTCAGATAATTTATTGAATCCCGGGTAAAGTACTTCAAACCAAAAAAAAAGGAAAGAGTAAAACATTTCTGCTCCACCCTAACTGATAACAACTATCAAAAAATGTTTGAGGAATACTTTCATTTCCGTTTTATCAGTCAGTTTGTATCATTTTACCGTATTCGCGAAATATTTCTAAAATATTGAACAGATTCTGAAGTAATACTGTATCCCATTTCAATGTTTTGTCTAACTATTGAGCGCTTGTATATCTTCAAAAGAACTTGTGTTAAATCTACAGGAATAAGTGCTCCTGGAATGTTCCTAGATCAACATTTCACCGTAATGCACAGGAATAATCAAATTTGCTCTATTGCACACAAAATTTGTGTGAAGGAAAATTGCGGAAATGATTTTCACAAGCATTTAGTTTTCTCAACAAAAACCGAAAAATTTGAATCCGTATATTTTCCATATACCAAAACCCAGTCTTGTTCAATCTAGTTCAGTTCAAAACTTTTGATACCCTCGAAAATGAGAATCGTGTTTTCTACAGTATTTTTCGTTATTGTTAGTAGCTTCTTCTTCTTCTTCTTCCTTGTCCAATTTATTTTGGTAGCTTCTTTTTCATTTTCTTTTGTTTATACTGTCCGCCGATGTCCAGTACCGTGACAATTTTGTGTCTGTGTCTCTTTTTAGAACTACAGTACCCCCCAATTCGCTGACAAATATACCAAAATTTTGTTGTTATCAGTCAACATCGAAAAATATATATTTGGAAGCGAAGAAAAACTGAAAATTCCGAGAAACTCAAACATTTTTTTGACTTAAATTTGAGAGAAACAAATGATGATTATTCTATACCTCCCAAAAACCTCGGAATAAATCAAAAAATATAGTTTGCCCCGCCCATTTCATAATTCTCATTGGTTCGCCAAAAAGTGGGCGGAGTCTTTCGAATTACGGTGGAAATTAGAGAATGCGCAAACAATAGAGAGTCTAGAGAAAAGTTGGGCGGTTCGATGAGGCGACAAAATCGCATTTTGTGTGTTGTGTTGATGGGCCACGGCCGAAAGAAGGATGAGCCGTTTTGACGAGAAGAGTTCGTCTCTGTTTTTTAATACCCTAAGATTTAGGACCTTAATCCGGCTCGGATTTAATTTTTTTTCCGTTTGGGCCTTGGGGGGAGGGAAAAGGGGCTTTCTCATTGAATTTTTATTTTTATTCTTCTTGTTTGTACGTTATGGGTGAGACCAATTTTTGTGTTTTGTAAAAAAATTATTGATTTTATTATATTTACAGATTACATCTTCTCGAAGTCCAACTGGAAGTGTTGTAGCACAAACAGCAGTAAACATGAACGGTGGAAACTTTGTAAGTTTATTCAAAAAATGTTCAAAAAATTCTTTCAACAATAAATATTCCTAATGAAAATCTATAGAAAAATTGGAATTTTTTGTAATTTTAATTCACCACGAAAATGAAGTTGAAAACATTGAATATAAATTAATTGTTTTTTAAGCTCGAATAATTTTGGGAAAAATAAATTACAGCTTCTTGGTTTTCACCAATTTTACAAATAATAATTCAAAATTTATATACTTCACCAAAACGTATATATATATGTGTTTTCCCCCATTCCTAACCAATATCCACTTCTATCTACCTTTCCATGTGTTGTTTTCTATCTCATCTCACCAAATTCAGGGTGTTGTTACTTTACCTGAAGATGATAAAAGTCGAACACAACAACAACAACTTCAATCAACTTCACCAACACCTTCGGCTGCAATTTCATCAGCTTCATCTTCTTCTGTTGCAGCAGCAACTGCCTCAACCTATGATCCTTCGTCAGCTTCTTTGTATTTCCAGCTATCGGTGTGTTTTGTGTATAATTTAATTTATTTCGATCAAAATTCCTAACTGAGTGCTTACGAAACAAAACCCGAAGAAAAAACCAAGTTCGAGTTTTTTTTTCTTTCGAAAAAAAATTTGTACTCATATTACTATTACTACATTTCACCAGATTTTCTCTTACTAAATTTCTTATTTTTTCCAAACTAAACTAAAATACATGTATTCATTGATAATGAATGAATTCTATCAATTACAGCCAATGTCTTATATTCCAACTGTTTCTTCTGCACAGTCTGTTGCAAGTATGACAGCTGCATATTTTGGAAACAAAGCTGCCGCTGCTGCTTATCCTACAAGTCATCTTGGATTTTCTGCACCCAACAATTTTCTGAATCCGGGAATGTCTTATATTGGAGGAAGTTTGGGAGAATGTCCAAGTTCAACAATGGGATCAATGTCATGGAGTGCAACACAACCAAGGTTAGTTTGAAGAACAATATCAGAAGAAAACTAATCGATATTAATTTTCAGAGAAGACTTCAATTTCTCACGTAAACAACGTCGTGAAAGAACAACATTTACTCGAAATCAGCTTGAAATTCTTGAATCATATTTCTCAAAAACTCGTTATCCTGATATATTTATGCGTGAAGATATGGCGCATAAAATACAATTACCAGAATCTCGTGTTCAAGTTTGGTTCAAAAATCGCCGTGCAAAAGCAAGACAACAAAAGAAAGCACAACAATCTACTCATTGTTCAAATTCGTAAGTTTCGAGGAAAAATTTAGTTATTCGAAAAACATAAATGATTCAGATTCAGTAGCAGCGGACCATCAAGTGGTGGATCAACTGGAAGTGAAGTTCAACCAGCAAGTCCAGCAACAACTGATGGAGATTTGAAATATAATGATACAATTAAAGAAGAAGAAGCTGAACAATCAACATCACCATCTTCTGATGAACAAAAACCAGTTGCGACTAGTTATATTACACCAATTTCACCAACAAATGCATCAGTTACAACTTATAATGCAGCAAGTTTCCGACCACAAGCACAATATCCATACGGTATGTTTCAATAGAATATTGATTTATATTTTTTTAACCCAATTTTTCTTACAGCATATCCAGACTTCTACCCATATACTCAAGCAAATTCAGCAACTACTTATGATTGGAAATTTGGGGTATGAGAAATATAGACATTTTCTTCCTTCATATAACAAATATTCATTTTTTCTTTTGATCTTCTTTTCTTTTTTCATTCTTAAATTAATTTGTGTTTTCTCACCAATTTATTTTACGCAAAAATATATTTGACCAGTGATTCTCTTTCTTCATTGTCTACGCAATTTTTGAGATTTTTCCTTGACATTTTTCCCCAGCTTTATATAAAAATGAATATGATATAGGTCCCAATAATTTTTTTTTGTACTTTTTTTAGTATTGTATAAAAATAAATACTTTTATAATATTAAACCTCCACTACAGCTTAGATGATCAAAATTACATCTCATTCGAAAAATTAATAATCCTTGAAACTTCCAGACAAAAATTGAAGTTTCAAACCCTAATTGGAGTTTTCCAAACTTATATTTCAATCAACATTTTTTCTGAATTACAAAAAATTTCGAGCATTGTTATCAAAGAACTTGAAATAATTGTTCCTAGTTGAGATATTTTCCGATTTTCAGTTTAAAGTTAAACTGATTTTTCATCTGATCCATTTAATCTAAATAACAGTTACAGATGCTGAATCGCCATTCAGATTTTTTAACCAAAAAATATCATCTTCCTCATTGTAACGTGCTCATTCTGTTTGACAAAACCAAACCAGAAGTTATGTGTTTCATTCCAGAAGTTATGTGTTTCAGTTATGTGTTTCACCTGAGGGTGCTCAAATCCTCTTTTTATGTGTTCTACCTTTGTTGTTTGTTAGTTTGCGAAAAAATGAAAAAAAAAATGAAAAAAATCATCGCTGTCGCGGCGAAGTCCCAGCTCAAGATTTCAGGAGAAATCGAACATGGCTTCAATTTTGCACAGTACCCCTCTTCTTAAAACCCACCCAAATAACCTTCTAACTAAAAAGCCGGTTATTAATCAAAATCATTCCTATTTCAAAGGCCGGTCAAATACTTCCTCCCCATAACCTATAGGTTTCGAAGACACAAGCTGTCATGAAAAGGAGAGCTACGCAGCCTGAATCCTAGGCTTGGTCGTACTAAAAAGTGCAAAAATTATTTTAAAAATGAAACAAAGACCCGGCAAGTTTTTCCTAACTTTACTTAACTAGTTGTTAACAAATCAGTTTTTCATAACGTTTTGAGATATTCTCCTACCTCAGAGTGGACTGCGATGAATTGTTGCGTCGATCTTATACCAAATCCATTCATCCCATCTGGATATCCAGCCATATTTGAATCGCCTGCGAGAAAAAACAAAATTGAAAATAGAAAAATCGTTATTTTCAAAGCGTCATCCCTTTATTCATTTCCCATGTTTTGCCCCACTCTTCACCAGAAAAACATCATAAACGATGCGCAAAACCCAATGCGACTCCCGTCACTGTTTTCCGGCCACAACAAAGGGATTCAATCCTCACTCATGTGAAATGAATGGCTTTGGGTTTCAGAAGCTGGTAGGCGGTACTAACTCAGGGAGCGCGCGCAGACTTTCTCTAGTTTTTGAGGATCCGAGTGGGTATGATTTCGAAATTTATTGAAGCTTTTGAAAGTATGAAATTACCCCCTGAAAAACTTATCTTTAACATCCTCGTACGGCCAAAAAAATACACAAAATAATGAAAATGGCAAAAAAATCGATGAGCATTTTTTTAGTTCGCGAAAAATATTAGCGGGGTAGATCAAAAAAAAAATTTTTTTTTAATTTTTTCTGCTAAAAATCCACGGTTTTTCCCTTTCGGCCGAACTTTTGCATGGCCGAACTTGTTTTTTTCTCGGCCATCTTGTGTTTTTTCTTTTTTTTTTCGTTGTTTTTCAGGTTAGACAGTAAAACCTGGTCACATTTTTATCAGATAATGTTCACAACATCGCACGTCGACCCACCAAAGAACAAACTGCTGCAATGGGTGTGAGACTGAATGCATCAAAATGCAAGAAAACTACTGAACCATTTTGAAAACTGATTACATATTCATGATCAGCGTGTTCAAATCTATGGAAATAAGGAGTTTCATGAATTCTAGTTGAGGTTTTTTCTCGTAGCACTTTGCGGAAAACCCGAAAAACCGTACACCCGTTGCAGCAGTTGGGTCGACGTGATCGGGATCAGATCATCGAGTTCTGTCTTTTTTTTCAAAAACTGTTCGCTCCCTAATCTAATTTCCTCAAAATTTTTACATCTCCTAAGCGGTCGCATTTCAGCATAGACTTTGTCAACAATATGTTTCAACCAAATTCGAATTTTGTCTTCCGGAACTTCTCTATCAACATTCTACAAAACACTCATGCAATTTTAAAACAAAAAATGTAAACTTACAACTTTTATCAGTTTTTTGGGTCTCCGCAGATTCGCTCATTTTATTTTTCCAAAAATGAAAAAAAATATTATAATTCAAACAACTCAAATTAATAGGTCACGTAAAAAATAAAAAATTTATTAAAATTATTACTATTTGACAAAAAAATATAGAAAATTGTAAAAAAAAAATAAATATGAAAAATTATTGACAAGTACTTGTTGATTGTCGGTTTTTTCTTCTTTGTTCAACTAATGCTGGATGATCAGGAGCGCTCATATAAAGCGACAGAACTTTTTCGAAGTTTTTTACTGGAAACATTGAGGAAATTTTCGAGAAATGGAAAAGGGGGGTTAATCGGAACTAATTTTTGGTGTGGATCGAACCTAAGCGGACCATCTTAGTTTTTTGAGAAAACATTACACCTGGCCTGATTCAAAATTTTCCCAAGAAACTCACGATTGCGCCCATTCACTACAAACGATTTATAATCTCTGGCTAAATAATAATATCGAAGCGAGAAGAAATGGAACATCTGAAATTCATAAAATTATATTCATTTTCAAATTTTTCAAACTCACATCTTCAAAACTGGCTTTTGTCAGCTCTTTATAAAATGTGTTTTTTGTACAAGCTGGAGTTAGGCATAAACAATTGTCCTTGAGTTGATCAGTCACGTAGTTCTCGCCGTAATCAAAGGTTAGCTTAAATAAGATTGGATATTAATTTTGAAAATGAAAATTTGCTCAGTTTTTTATCTCATGAAGATTTTGAAAAAATGAACCAAAACTAATAATTCAAAAAAGACATACCTGTGTACCAGGAAATATATCTTCTAATGAAATCATGATGCATTTGAGATGTTGTGGTCCTATTCCACCTTGAAATATTCGACACATTCCCAAATTCGGTTGACATCCGTGAGAAACAAATCGAGCTTCATTGCCTTGGAATTTTGGATCGACAAACCATTGTTTATCGAAAAATTTCTGAAAAGAATATCATTGAAAATGTCAAAGTTCCCCTGTGTATAGTTCCCACTCACATTGAATCGTTGTCTTGTTTTTGAGCTGAGAAATTCTAATTTTTCAAAGAAGTTTCTCAACACAGTTTCGTCAGAATCAAGACAACAAAATGCATAATCCTCTGATTCTCGATCCGAAACACTTTCAAAATCAACAAATTCTCCAACAAATTCGAAGATTGGACTTCCGTAAGGAATGTAATTCCTGGTTCTGAGACAGAATCCTTTCTCATCGTGACGATAAATTTCAAATCGATTGATTTTTTGTTCGATTGTGTACATGACATTATTATCACAACATCCTTCACATTCACAATTTGAGCTACAGCAAAAACCAATTGTGTCGAAATAATGATCAACATCGCGCATCAGAATTTTTGAGAATGTTTTCTGAAAATAATGAATTTTATGAATAAAAATGAGTTTGCACATACAAATTGAGTTTTCTCATTTTCTTGTCGATATGCACTGATTTTTTGGATTTCTTGAAATCTTTGATTCATATTAAAACAAGGGCAATTGGGATTATCAAAACAATTCACAAATTTTCCTTCGATTTTTTTGCAATCACATCGAATCTGAAAAACCCCATTTGTTTTGAAGAATGAAGAGAATATACGTTCTTACCAAAATCTCTTCCGATTTCACGAGTTTTTCGTATACAATATCAACATCCGTTGTAATCTTATTTTTATCGATATAATCGAATATCGTGGTTTCGCTAATCTGAACTTCTTTTGGATCGAGGGTTAACATATCGCAATAAAGTGGAAGAGGATTTTGCGGATCCAATGTCAGATTTTTCATGATTCGATTTCTTCGATCTGGTGGAGTATATCTCGCTCTGTTTCTTAGATCCTTAAATGCTTTCTTCAACATAAAAACATCCTTTGGAACGGAGACTTCATCAGGTGTTTCATGTTTCTTGATAAACAATTGTACTGCCTGATGTAAACGAATTCCTTGCATTTGACACACTCGATCATCAGCTTTTTCTAACACCGTAAAATTGAAATGTTGTTTGAGGATTGGATCATCTTCAATTCTCTTCTTAATTTCTGCATAAATTTTCTGATAATCTCCCCATTCATCATAATCGATTGTTTTTGTATTCTGTTGCATTTCCATTCGTTTATCCTGTTGACAATTCAAAAAAATCGATCGTTCTTCATCTTCCGAATCGCATTCGATGATATCGTCTTCTTTTTCTTGCTCAATAATTTCAATTTCGTCCTGAAATCAAACCAATCACACAAATTGAAACAAATTTCCAAAGAGAAACATACCTCCGAATCTTCTGTTAAATCGATTATATCGACAGACTCGCCCATCGCTGAAAAAATTATTTTTTTCTCAAATTACATTAATTCATTCTCAAGAGCATAAACAAGAGATAGAGAATAATTAAGCTTCAACGTTTTATAATGAGAATTTTCGAATAATTTTCAAATAATGACGTTTTTCTCAACTGAGAGCAACAAATCAATTTTCAGATGAAAAATTTGATAGCTTCTTAAATTCAATAATTCAGGTTCACGCGAAAAACAGTTAAAATGAAAAATTTAGGCTGAAAACAAAAGTGTATGGGGTACTGTAAGTGTGTTTGTCTGCAGTCCGTGGATTTCTTCAACGTCAAACACGCGAATTGACGACACAATTTTTTTATTTTTTTTTGACTTTCAATTTTCTCGAGAAAGAAACAAGCGAAAAATGAACAAAATTTGTGATTGCGGATTTTTCCACGTCTTATTCCTAGTGGCCCCGCCCATGCCACGAGTACACGTTTCACGTTTTTTTTTACTCGAACTATTTTAATTACAAGATTTATAATCAATCACAACATTTTAGGCTAATGATAAAATGCAATAGGGTGGGAGGAAGAGATTTAGAGAAAAACATAAAAGAATTCACGTTTTGTTGATTATTCGCGTGAACTCTTGTCGACTCGCTTCATTTCACAACATTTTAGGCTAATGATAAAATGCAATAGGGTGGGAGGAAGAGATTTAGAGAAAAACATAAAAGAATTCACGTTTTGTTGATTATTCGCGTGAACTCTTGTCGACTCGCTTCATTTTGCAAAAAAACAAAGAAAAATAATACATGTGTGTATAGCGCTTGGCCATTTGTTTGATCAATGTCGGCAATACGTTTGAACGACCTCTCAGAAAATGTTCGAAAAAATGGAGTTTTTGTTCTCATTTGAGCACGTTTGCCCACTAAAAACGTATGTTTTCTCTAGAATCTCTCTCCTCTCACCCAATTGCGTTTCGGAACGTTGTGCAATGTGATTAGAGCCTTCACTCCTTTGTCTCTCAGGTAGAAAATTTTTTTTTTGACTTGGTTAGTATTTGCGCGCAAATATCCGACGAATAATGTGTGTAATATCATGTCATTGTGTTTACATCTTCTGTTTCCCTCTCTTTTTTTTCAAAAAAAGGAAATAATTCAAAATTTCTTGTTTTCAGAACGAAATGTCGGAGTCAGACGACAGTTTCGAAAATTTTGTCGCAGAGAGTCAAAGTTCTCAGACAAAGGTGAGTAATTATTCTTTTTAAAAATTAGACCAGACGATTTTTAGTATGAAAAGAACGAACTTGAGGAAAGTTGTGTAGAAGATTCACAAGAGCCTATGAACAATACAATGGTTGGTCAAGACATGTTTGAATATGCAAATCCAGCTGAACCCGAAGTAGATGATGTTATCAAGATTCTTGTGGCAACTGATATTCATTGTGGATATGGCGAAAATAAACCAATCATAAATATGGACGCTGTTAATACATTTGAAGAAGTTTTGCAGATTGCGATTGAAAAAAAAGTGGATATGATACTTCTTGGTGGTGATCTTTTCCACGAAAATCATCCATCGAGAGAAGTTCAACATAAAGTAACACAATTATTGCGAAAATATTGTTTGAATTCAAATCCAGTTGAGTTGGAATTTTTATCGGATCCTTCTGTTGATTTCAATCAATCAATGTTTGACAAAGTAAATTATCATGTAAGTCATTTTTATCGTTACAATATTGAACTCAAAATTGATATTTCTAGGATGAAAACATCAATGTTGGTTTGCCCATTTTCACAATTCACGGAAATCATGATGATTTGGCTGGAAAAGGTTTGACAGCATTGGATTTATTGCACGAATCTGGGTTGATAAATCTATTCGGAAAACATGAAAATATTCGAGAATTTGTTGTTTCTCCACTTTTATTGCGTAAAGGAGACACGCGATTAGCATTATATGGATTAGGAAGTCAACGAGATGATAGATTAGTTCGAGCATTTCAAAATCAAGAAATAACATTTCCTCGACCAAATGAAGGAGCTGAAGATTGGTTCAATTTATTCACATTACATCAAAATCGGCCAAGACGATCTTTACACAGATCAACAGGAGCATATTTACCTGAGAATTTGATTCCAGAATTTTTTGATTTATTGATTTGGGGACATGAACATGAATCAAAACCAGAACCACAATATGTTGCATCATCTGAAGCTGTTGGAGATGGTTTTTATATTTTACAACCAGGTTCAACTGTTGCAACTTCACTTACAGAAGATGAAGCTCTTCCAAAACATGCTTTTCTACTTAAAATCAAGGGGAGAAAATTTGCATCAAAGCCTATAAAATTGCAAACTGTTAGACCAATGATTGTTGATGAATTACTTTTGGAAAAAATACCGAGAGGAGCAAAAAAAGATTATACAAATAATCGATATAAAGATGTTTATGGCAATTTTATCGATGAAGTTTTGATTGAAAAAAAATTAGCTGAAATGATTGCAAAAGCTGAAAATGGAAGAGGTTCACGACAACCAATATTACCACTTATTCGATTGAAAGTTTTATATGAAGATGAATGGGCTGATGTTCAAACTATAAATACAAGAAGAATTGGAGCGAAATATGAAGATATTGTTGCAAATCCATTGGAGATTTTGATGGTTAAAAAGGTCTGTATTTAATTTACTTGCTTTGAAATATGTATTTTTCAAATTTTGATGTTTACAGAAAACAAATCGAGATCGTACGAAGAAAACCAAAGTGGATGAATTGATGGATGATGAAAGATTAGGAAATGTTAGCTCATCGAATTTACAATTCATTGTGAGCTTTTTTCTTTTCTAAATTCTCTGGCTCATTTTCTGAAAATTCATTTCAGATCAACGAATATTTTGCGGATCTTCCTCTTGAACAAAGAATGACTGTTTTGAAACCTGCTGATATTGGAAAAGCTGTTGAACAATACGCTGATGTTGAGGAGAACATTGCATCTGCAAATGCAGGTTTTCAGAAATCTCTAAAGGTAAATAACCATGATTTTATTTAGCTTTTCTAAATCTACATAAATTTTTAGGAACAAGTTGAATTGATGAGAAATACACTTCGAAAAATGCCGATTCCAAATATCGAAACAGAAGATGATTTAGAAACATTCAAAGATATGATTCACAAAGATTTGATTGATTTGAAGAAAAGTTATTATGAAAAATCGAAAGAGGGACTTGAAAATGTTGCAGAAGATGATGATAGAGATTTGATGGCTTCTTTTTCAATGGCGGAAAATTCGATAAATCAAGAACAAATGAATACTGTGTCCAGCGATGATTCCGATGTTATTGTATCAGGTCAGTAAAAAAGTTATGGGAAAGAAAATTAGGAAAATATGATTTTTTCAGATCATGAAGATATTGCTCCACCGAAAAAAACAACTCGTGGACGCGGACGCGGAAGAGGTGCTGCTTCAACATCTACAAGAGCAACAAATAAAAAGAAAACATACAATTTCTGATAAGTTGTTTCATTCAATTTCTAATTTTAAACAGATCTTCAAATTTATATACCGGTAATGAAAATATCACACTTCATAATGTTTCCAAGAATCACGTAACATCTCAAAATAATCGTTTTGTGATCCACGTAATTTTATCTCGTCGCCTTCTAAAGTTCGAATTTTCTCATTATTATTATTATTGGATGAGGGAGAAGATTTGGAAAAATATTTTCTTTTCAAATTTCGATTTCGAAATACAATAATCCATGGAAGAGCAACGATATAAGCATTGAGAATCTGAAAGAATATTTGGGAGAATAAGATATTTTGTTGTGAACTTCTAACATTATTGTAAATGAAGTTAGCGACACCATAATCAGAACTTGTTAATTCAAGAATTAACCATGTCCAGATTGCTAAAGAAGAAAGAAGTTTACAAATCATTGCACCAAGAGCCGCTGGAAGAAGAGTTGAAGTCCATTCAAATACTTCAGACATTTGAAATCTCCGATTCAATCCAACTTCTCCAGTTGTTTGACGATAAACACGTAAACTTGTATGCCATGCAAATATCATTATCTGAATTTCTCGGTGAATTTGATGAATCAGAAAGATCAAATCTATTTCTATAACCATTTTCCCACGAACTTCAATTAAGTGTTCGCATTGAGAAAAAATTGTGATCTTATGAATTATTACTCACTAATAATGCTGATAAATCTAGAACCGAGGCAACTGCTGTTGGAGAATATAAAATCCCATAAACATGAATACTCGTACTAAAATATAAAGCAACGCCAATTGAAATAATCAAACTAAAAATAATGAAAACAATGAAATGTTCGGAATTATATTGCATCGGATATTTTGAAGCAATCAATCGTTCTAAAAACGGAATTTTTGAAAAGAAAGAAATAAAGAGAAAAACTAAATACCCGTTGAGAAAAACAACATTGACATTGATTCAAGTGCATAACCAACTTCATGAATAAATTCCCAAGTTTTAGATCGAACTGGAAAGGATAATTTGCAGAAAAAACATTATAAATCTAACAAACATGTAACTCCTTCGTCTAATAATGCAAATTTCTGTCCAGCTGCAAGATATTCATAAATCGATAAACCATACGAAGTCATAAATAACATTCCGATTCCCAAAATAATCAGATAAATTCTGAATCAAAAAGTATAAAATTCCGATTTTTTTAATTTACAAATCACTAACCTACAGTAAGAATGAAGAACATTAGCTTGATAAATCAAATATAAATAAAATATGCTTGAAAAAAATGCAGCAAAATTCAAAATAGTTTCAAATATCGTCATCAACAACCAAATCATTTTTCGTTTTTTTCTGAAAGAATTCTATACATTCAAAGACAATTATGTGATTTTTTGTAGAGCAATTTTTGAAGCTGTGGGGTGGGAAAATCAGCTGCCTTCGAGGAAAATATCTTTTTTTCTGATGATGAAAAAGAGAAATGAGTTTTCAGAAAAACAACGTGGTCTTCTTTCTTAATTATAAAAAAAACTTGTGAAGACATCAGAAAAACAGATCTTTGAGAACTTAATTAATCAACCAAAAAAAACTTGAACTTTCAATTATGAATGCTTGATAATTTAACTTCAAAAAAAAAAATAAAAATATTTATTACATATGCGAAAACTGATGACCAAATCGTTTTTCATTTTTTGCTTTTCTTGATGCATCAATAACTTGTGATACTCTTTTCACAGTCTTTGGATCCAATAATTTCTTCTTCAATCGTGTTCGAATTTCTTCATCTTCCCCAATTTCTTCTTTTTCATATTTTCTTCTCCTTTTATTGTTTGCCTTCTCGAAACTCATTTTTTCCTCTATTTTCCGGCTAAATTTCTCAACTTCTTTCCTATGTTCAATTTCTTCTTTTTGTTTCAAAAGTTCTCGATCTTTTTTGTTTATTGGTTCTCCTTTCTCATTTCTTTCAACAATTCGACCATGCAAAGGACAACTGAAATAATTAATTAGGACAAATCAGAAAATTAATTAGAAAAATCAAACCTGCTGAAATCTTTTCTTGGGCACAATATTCCATTTTTCATCGGTGCTCGACATATTTTGTCACTTTTCTCTTGATTTCCAACAAAATTGAAAACTCTTTGAGTATATACACATTCTTGGGCAACTGCACTGCTTCTGGAAAAAAATGGAAAATTAAAAAATAAATTGGTGAAATTGCGTCACGTGAACTATGACGTGGAAATTCAGAATTGTTTTTTTTCATTTTCAAAAAAAATGAAAACTCACTCTTCATCTGGCGGTCTCCAAAATCGATGACAATCCGAGTTATTTTTCGGAATTTGAACCTTATCTCGTTTTTCTCCCCAATATTTCAAATCCAGTCCAAATGGTACAATTGGAATATTTTGAGTTTTGCTTGGTCCCGCTTCTTCTTCTTTTTCTTCATTTTCCATTATTTCAGGCTCGAAATTATCCGAATATTGTATCATTAATATTTGATCAACAGTCATTTCTTCAACATCTTCAAATTCATCATCGTCATCTTTTTCTTTTCCAAATTTATGTGATTTTCTTCGTGTTGATTTCAATTTGAGAGCTTCAACTTTGCGCAGAATTTTGATGATTTTGGTACGCAAATCTCGAATTTCAGATAAAAAATCGTCTGGAATATCAGCCATTCTTTTTGATGTTTTCTTCAATTTTTCTAGTCTTTTTTCAATCAAATCTTTCATTTCCATTATATTTTCAATAATAACATCATTTTCCACTGTGATTTCGATATTTGGATTTTGAATGTCTTTCAGATAAATTTCAATTTCTTCTTTTCCTTCTTCTTCAAAAGTTGTTTGAGAAGTCGACGGAATATTCGAAAAATCCTGATTCATGTTGAATTTTGGAACCAAGAATTCGATGAGTTGTTCAAGAGATTCAATTATTTGATTTGTGGATTCTTGAATTTCGGAGAATTCGAATTTCATCAAATTTAGAGTGATTTTCTTCATATTTGAACGGCGATTTTCGATGAGTTCATTTTTTCTTTGAACAAGATCAATTTCTGAACTAATTGATTCGAAATTCAAACTTTTCGACGACTTCAAAAAATCAACAACAAGATCAAGAATAGGGTAATGTTTTCCGAATTTCTCGTGCCATTTTCTGATTTTTTCAATAGTCAAAATCTGAAAGATAAAATAAAATCTCAATAAATATTGAAAATTTGTAAAATACCTTCAGTTTGCCACTTGACTGTTTTGTTCCTGGCAATGGACGATGTTTCAAATCAGTTTCACATGTAATTTCCAATAATTCCTTCGATTTGTTTAAAACTTCTTGTCGAAATTTGTGACATCTTTCGAAAAAATAATCAATAAATTCAACAATGATTGCTCTATCACCACAGTTTGATCTCTAAAAATTGACAGTTTTTCATTGCTTCATTAATAAATAAAAATTCAACTTACATCAATAAATTCTAGAATAACTTCGAAAATCTCTTCCATTTTATTTTGATTAATTTTGATTTCCTCGCGAAGTTCTTTGAAATTTTGATCATCTCTGTCTCCACCTTTTCTCACAATTCTGTTCAACAAACTTCGAAGCCATTTTCGATAATCAGGAACAGCATCCATTCATTTGACTTCTGTAAAAATGAACATTTTTTATTTGAACTAAATTCACAACCAGAAAAAATAAAAGCCTAACGTGTTGACCACGTGATGTGGCATTCTATTTAAACACGCTAGCGAAGGAAAATTCATTTCGGAGAAATTTTAATTTCGAAATCAGTGTGAAAAGTGAGTTCATATGGAATATTGTCAAATTAAAAATAGATGGCAGAAAATAAATAAAGAAACGTGAACATTTTCAGAGAACCCATGTCGTTGGGGGCGTTGCGGTCACGCGCTACGTGCTTCATTTTCAGAATTTTATAAATTTTTCCCATTTTTTGAGCAAATTTTCAAAAATGAAACACACATCGCGTGACCGCAACGCCCCCAACGACATGGGTTCTCTGAAAATGTTCACGTTTCTTTATTTATTTTCTGCCATCTATTTTTAATTTGACAATATCCAAAGTGTGTTTCAAAAGCAATAATACCTTTTAATTATCGCTAAATTATTCTACTCCTAGATAATATGATTTTCCAGCTAAAAATAAGTATTCCGCTGTTGCATGCAAAAATGCAATTTTTTGTTTGTCAACAAACATTTCAATGCAGCAAACATGCTCTACCGATAAAACAAATCGGCGGACGAAATAACCAAACGCGAAATTCGAAAAAACACACGGCGTCTCGTGATAATTCATTTCTGCAACATTTTAAGATTTTGAAATGTTCAGAACTTTGTAGTTTTTCAGTTTCAGTTATTGTTCTATTAATCATTCTCTGAAATAAGAAACACTTGAAAATAAGTAGAGAGAAAAGAAAACACAGCAGTCATGTGATCTTTTTTCGTGCATCATAATGTTGTTTGGGTACCCGTAATTACACCTATTTTCTATTGCGCAGATTACTTTTTAGGTGAAATTATATTGAATTTTTCGTTGAAGAATTGATCGTTTCACTCTTGTTTTTCTCAATTTTATGATAGATAAATACTTAGTTAGATATTTTTTGAATTTATTTCAGAACTGGGAAATAAAAACGCGATCTGGTTATCGAATAATATCGACTACGAAGCCGCCCGTGTGAGAGTGCGTGTGTGAGAGTGCGAGACGGACATTATTTTGTAATTTTGTGAGCGTGTGTGACTGGTTAGTTTGACTTTGAAAATTTGAATTTTCAACTGTTTCATCATTTCAGAGACTTAAAAAATGACTGCAATCGGGGCAAGTCAAGTACTTGCGGAAGCTCGGAAACAATTTACCGAAAGCGATCGACTTAATATTGAATTACTTGATGAAGTAATTCTGATTATGAATCGATCTCATGGAAAAGATCAACAAGAAGCAAATACAATTCTGATGATGCTTAAAGAAGATCCAAATTCATGGACAAAGGTCGATGCAATTTTACAGTTTTCAAATTTGAGCGAATCAAAGTATTTTGCATTACAAATTCTTGAAAATGTAATTCAAACAAAATGGAAATCATTACCACCAGTTCAAAGAGATGGAATCAAGAATTTCATAGTTTCAATGATGTTAAGATTGAGTTCATCAGCTGAAGAGGTTTCAGGAAACTCTTTGCTTCTTCACAAACTCAATTTGGTACTGGTTCAGGTAAGAAATGATCTTATTATTGCTATTTTATTTCAAAAATGCTCCAAATTTCAGATTGTCAAACAAGATTGGCCAAAACATTGGCCAACATTCATCGCAGATATTGTCGAATCATCAAAATCAAACGAACATGTTTGTATCAATAACATGAATATTCTCAGTTTATTGAGTGAAGAAGTATTCGATTTCGGATCGCAAAATTTGACACAAGCTAAAGAACAACATCTGAAACAACAATTCTGTGGACAATTCCAAGAAGTTTTCACGTTATGTGTAAGCATTTTGGAGAAATGTCCATCAAATTCAATGGTTCATGCTACTTTGAAAACTCTTCATCGTTTTTTGACTTGGATTCCAGTTGGATATGTCTTTGAAACAAATATCACTGAATTGCTCTCTGAAAATGTGAGTTTTTATTGATTTATTTTATTTGAATAACAATTTTCTTATTTCAGTTCTTATCTCTCGAAGTTTATCGTGTAATTACTCTTCAATGTTTGACCGAAATTTCACAAATTCCAATTGAAACAAATGATCAAAGTTATAATGACAAATTAACTGGAATGTTCTGTTCAACAATCAAAGAAATTGCACAATTATTAGGACCAGATCCAGATTTGGCATCAGTTTATAAAGGAGCATCAGATCAAGATCAGAAATTCATCAGCAGTTTGGCACAATTCATTGTTTCATTCATCAAAGAACATGTTCAATTGATTGAAATTGCAGAAAAACCATTAACTGATCAGAAGAAACAAATTGCTGAATTACACAATTATGCGATTACTTTGCTTTTGAATATTTCACTTGTTGAAGAAATGGAGATTTTCAAAGTTTGTTTAGATTGTTGGTGCTGGCTCACTTCTGAATTATATCGTGTTTCGCCATTTATTCAACCAAGTATGTTATATGGAATTGGAAGTCAAGTAAGAGATCATCCAAGAAGAAATATATACAGGTTAGTTCAATAATTATATAGCAACCTATTATTTTTTTTTCAATTTGCAGAGATCATTTGAGTCGACTTCGCTCGATTATGATTTGTAGAATGGCAAAACCAGAAGAAGTTCTTGTTGTTGAAAATGATCAAGGAGAAGTTATACGAGAAATTGTCAAGGACACAGATTCTATTGCTCTTTATCGAAATATGCGTGAAACTTTGGTTTATTTGACACATTTGGATTGTAAAGATACCGAAATGAAAATGACTGAAAAATTGGCATCGCAAGTGACTGGAAGTGAATTTTCTTGGAAGAATTTGAATAGATTGTGTTGGGCTGTTGGATCGATTTCTGGAACAATGACTGAAGAAGACGAAAAACGATTTTTGGTATTAGTTATTAGAGGTGTGTTTTTTTTTCGATTTCTTTGAAAATCTGACATTTTTGTTTTCCGTAATCTTCGCTTAAGAAAAAACAACCTAAACAGAATTCTCGAAAAATTATAATTTTTTACAGATTTGCTTGGACTTTGCGAACAAAAACGTGGAAAAGACAACAAAGCTGTAATCGCTTCAAATATTATGTATGTTGTTGGACAATATCCAAGATTTCTTCGAGCTCATTGGAAATTCCTGAAAACTGTTATCAACAAATTGTTTGAATTTATGCACGAAACACATGAAGGAGTTCAAGATATGGCTTGTGATACATTTATCAAAATTGCTATCAAATGCAAAAGACACTTTGTTATTGTAAGTTTTTTGCATTTTTTGAAATTATTCAAATTGTACTGTTTTTCAGTTGCAACCAGCTGAAAACAAAGCTTTTATTGATGAAATGTTGGAAAATTTGAATGGAATTATTTGTGATTTGACACCACCACAAGTTCATGTTTTCTACGAGGCTGTTGGACATATTATTTCATCACAAATCGATCCACCATTACAAGAAGCATTGATTGATAAATTGATGGAATTACCGAATCGAGTTTGGAATGATACAATTACATCAGCTGGAACAAATGATTCTGTTTTGGAAGATGATGAGGTAATTTATTCGATTTAGTCAAAATAGATAGATTTCCTCAATTTCCAGACAATTCGAAATTTGTTGAACATTTTGAAAACAAATGTTGCTGCTTGTAAATCGATTGGAAATTCATTTGTTCATCAACTTGGAAATATTTATCTCGATTTGTTATCTCTCTATAAGTGAGTTCTATTCTTCTTTTTTTGAATCATCCAATTTTTAAGGATTTTGTCTGAAAAAGTATCGAAAGCAGTTTTGGGAAATGGCGAAGAAGTTTTGAAATATCCGCTCATTAAAGCAATGCGATCTGTGAAAAGAGAAATCTTGATTCTTCTTTCGATTTGGGTGTCAAAGAGTACTGATACAAGAGTGAGTTTTTCTTCAATGTTTCTCATTCAAAAAAAAACATGTTTTTTCAGTTGGTTCTTGATAATATTGTTCCACCATTATTCGATGCTGTTTTGTTTGATTATAAGAGAAATGTTCCACAAGCTAGAGAACCAAAAGTGCTTTCTTTGCTCAGTATTCTTGTAACTCAACTTGGAGTAAGTTTTTTTCAATCAAGCTCTCATTTCCTATTTCATTTCATTATTTTCAGCAAGAATTATCACCAGAAGTTCCAAAAATTCTTGAAGCTGTATTCGAATGTACTTTGGAAATGATCAACAAAGACATGGAAGCATTCCCAGAACATCGAACAAATTTCTTCGAATTGGTACTTTCATTGGTTCAAGAATGTTTTGCAGTTTTCATGGAAATGCCACCAGAACAATTCTCGTATGTTATTGATTCGGTTGTTTGGGCATTCCAACATTCAATGAGAAATGTCGCTGAAATTGGTTAGTTTATTTTGGGAGGGTTTCGGGAAATGATTTCATTGGGTCAAGTTTCTAGTGAAAATTAAAATTTAAAGTTCTCAAGAAAAATTCTTTATTGAATGTAGAAAGTGATTTATTCATAATTTATAGTCAATAATTCCTGCGTGTGAATCCATATTTTGATAAGTTCCTAAATTATCAATATATTGTTCGGCTTGAACTTTGAAATCAGGCATGTTCATTTTGCTTTGCCGGCAAAAAGCAAAGCAGCTTTGCTGGGCGTGGCTTTGCTTTTTGCTGGCAAAAAGCAAGTAAGGAAAAGCAAAAAAAGCAGCCGCGGCTGCCTGCCGGGCTGCTTTTTCAAAATACAGAAGGCAACAAGCGAAGCTCCGCCCCTCCACACACAAAACATGGCAACACACAAAACCAGCGAACCGTCCGCGTATGCATTTATTCAAGTAGTCTCGCGCGCGCGTTAGAGAAGCAAAAAGAGGTTGTTTTGTCAATGCATTCTCACTGCTTTCAGATGATTTTGGAAGCAGTGAAAAAAGCATTGCCGGCAATTCGGCAAGCTGCTTTGCTGTTGCTTTTTCACAGTCTTACCGTGTAAAAGCAAAAGCGGCTTTGCTTTTTCGGGGGACGGCAAAAAGCAGGCAATGCCGGCAAAATGAACATGCCTGTTTGAAATGATCCGCATTTTCTTTCACTGTGAAATCGCTTAATTGTTCTCCCAAAGATATTTCTTTCATTTGTTGATGAGCTGCATGTTTTGCTATTTTGAAATCACTTGGAGCAAATTTAATGTCTGGAATACTGTGTATTTCTCCAGCTAGAACTTTCTGTGGGAATTGTGGCTCAGCACAACTCCATCTACCGAATCCAATTGCATCAGTCAGATTCATTTTGATTGAATTTATCATTGCATTTGTTGTTTGCCATCTTCCCGTTATGAAAACTTTTGTTTCTTTGAAAATATTCGAGCATCGATCGACAAATTGGAAAAAGAAGTTTTCTCGAGCTACAGTACTTTCTCGCTGATTCAATTCTTTGACTGCACTTTCCATTGCTCCACCAGTTAATTCAACAAAATCGAATCCAACGTTTTCGATTAATTCACATAATCTCGAAACTTCTTCATCAGAAATACCACAACTTTGGAAATCGGTTGAGTTTAGTTTGACACCGATCAAAAAACCAGTTTCTTGTGGAATTGATTTTCGAATTTCGAGATATGTATTTATGAGAAGACGTGATCGATTATCGATTGATTCACCACCATATTCATCAGTTCTTTGATTTTTAGGCTCTGTAATTTATCAATTCATAATACATATTTCGAAAAAATTCTATCTTACCTAGAAATTGATTGAACAACATTCCATGAGCTCCGTGTACTTCAATTCCATCAAATCCACAATCATATAATGTTTTCGCAGAATATTTGAATTTTTCGAGAATTTCTGTTTGAATTTGATCTGTTGAAAAAGTAAGTGGGTCTTCAATTTTTGAATACATAACATGTCGATTTCCTTGATTATCATAATAATATTCGAGTGCTAATTTTCCGACGTGATTAATTTGAGCGATTGCCAAAGATCCTTCCGATTTCATTGCTTCTGATAGTTGTTTCAACAAGTTTCGAGATTTTTCATTTGATGTGTTTTCAACAGAAACCACTCCTTGACCGCCTTCTCCGATGAAACGCTGAAAATATAATTATTTGATAAATAACAGATCAATAACATTACCGAATCAGTTGCGAGATTTCCAGTAAAAATGACTCCGAAACCAGATGTTCCCCATTTCTTATATAAATTGATAATTTGAGTATTCACATTTCCTCTTTTCGATATTTCGTTTTCTTTCCAATTATAGAGTTTCTCTGAAAGTGGAGCCTGAAAATCTCAAATTATTTTATTCAAATAACAAATACGTACCTTAAACAACCGATTTTTCGATGTTTTTCCACTTCGAAATTTCAATGGCTGACCTAATATAGCTGGATCAACTTTTGGTCCAATAATTCGACTGACTGACATTTTCCTAAAATGAAAATAGTTTGATACTTTTCGATTCTCTGATAAAAAACTAACCATCTTTTGCGATTATTTGTACTGAGAAGAGAGATGAGAAAAGAAGAGACGAAGAGAAATTAGATAGAATGTATGTTGTGTCCACGAAAAATAGAGGGAACCAACGAAACAATCGTAACTTGACTCTTTTTGTGGATTTTCAAAATCTGTGGTCTCTGACTAAAGTTTGGTGTCCAAAATTATATCATTCGATTAAGGAGACAAAGAAGAACTCTTGAAATTTCCTTTTTTTCTGGAATTCCGTACCAATTTGTATTTTAAAATTCAAAAAACATCACATAAAAAGAGAGATACAAAGTGGAAAGAGTATTTTAGGCCCCGCCCTTTTTGTGTTTTGTGCCTATTTATATATGTTTTGTGTCAAAACACGATAAGAAACATTTTGGTAGAAAATTAGGTTTTTTGAGAAACTTATCTAATTCTTGGACTCAAACGAACAAATAATCATCAAAAATTTAGTTTTATTAAAATTGTACATAATATTCATCTACAACGGTTTATAAGAAATAGTTTCGGCAAAGCTATCTGGTTTTCCATTTTCTCCAACATGTTTCATATATTCGGCGGCTTTTTCAGCGAAATGATTAGCTTCTTTTTCATTTGTGAAATCTGGTATTCCATCTGTTGAACTTTGTACATTTTCGATGGAAGATTGAGCTGCAGAACGCATTTGGAAATGTGCTGCATGTTTTGAAGTCATAAAATCACTTGGACCGAATTTGTTATGAAGAACTGCGTTAGCTTGACCAGTGAGAAGTTTTCGAGCGAGATCTTTAACAAAATGTTTTTTTTCCGGAATCAGAAAAGAAAAAGATAGAACTTACTTGGTTCGGCTGCACTTGCTCTTGCAAATCCAATTCCTTGTGTAATTCCGAGATTAACAGCATCAACCATTCCTCCAACAGTTTGCCATCCTCCGGTTATATAAACTACTGTTTTACTGAAAACCTTGGTCACCATTTTAATTAATTTCACAAAGAAATCTTCTCTAGCAATAGTTGAAGATCTTTGATTTTCCTCTTTGATAACATGTTCCATTTGACCACCAGTTATTTCAACAAAATCATATCCAGTTGTTTCGATAATTTCGCAGAATTTGATAATGTCTTCATCTGAATAACCATTTTGGAAATCTGCTGAATTAATTTTGATTCCAATCAAAAATCCAGAAGCAGCTGGAATTTCTTTGCGAATATATTTATATATTTCAACATGAAGTCTTGCTCGATTTTCAATTCTGTTTCCTCCATATTCGTCTTTTCTTGGATTGCTAGCAAGCAAAAAACTACTGTAAAGATTTCCATGAGCAGACATTATTTCGATTCCATCAAATCCACAGTTACTCAAAAGTTTGGCAGCATAAACAAGTCGACCAATTACTTCGCTTCTCAATTTTTCCCCATCAAATTCGAGTGGATTTTCAACTCCATCTGATATTTTGTGAACTCTTCCTCGATTATCAGTATAAGATGTCAAAGCCCATGCGCCTGGATTGTTAATTTGAGCAATTGCAAGAGAATGATTCGCTTTTGCGGCTCTCGCCATTTTTGCATACCAATTTCTCATTTCTGAACTATCATTTTCTCTCGAAACAATTCCTTGACCTGCTTCGTAAATATATTTTGGATCGGGAACGACATTCCCCAAGAAAATGATACCGAATCCACCAAATCCCCATTTTTCATATAAATTGACTAATTGTTGATTTGGAACTCCGCGTTTTTCTTCCGAAGGATCTTCCCAATTATAAATCTTTTCTGACATTGGAGACTTAAAATAAGTTGAAATTTATTTTATTTTTTTTTCATAAATTGGACTCACCTTCATTAGCCGGTTCAACGCAACTTTACCATTTCGGAATTGAATTTTTTCCTTGAGAATTTCGACATTTCCAACATTTCCTTTGAAACGCTCTTGTTGGTGAACCATTTTTTTTTGCTGTACAAAAAAATTTTTCGAATAGTGAAAAAGTGCAAACTAAAGAAATTAAACAAAAAAAAAGTTCAGGAAAGTCAATAGTAGACTACTATTTTATATAGCCTGTGAAGATGACAAATAAAAACTGTACACAACATACAAAATAACAAATACACTTGATGAACAAAAAGAAACGACCCAACCTTTTTCTTCTCCTAATTCTATTTTGTCATCATTTTTCAAGTAACATTTTGGTTTTTGGGCAAAAGATAGAAAAAGAAACAAGTGTTTAATTGTAATTAATTAGAGGTCATTTGAAAACAACAACAAAAACACTTGAGTAATTTTCGAAAACACTTTTCAGGTCTCGATATTCTCAAAGAAATTTTGGCAAAAGTATCTGAACTTCCCGAAGAAGCATCTCAACCATTCTACAAACGACACTACATTGATATTCTTCAACATGTTCTTGCTGTTGCATGTGATAGTTCACAAGTTCATGTTGCTGGTTTAACATATTATGCTGAAGTATTGTGTGCTCTTTTCCGTGCTCCAGAATATTCAATCAAATTGCCATTAAATAGTGCAAATGAACAACAATCGAATATTGATTATATTTATGAACATATTGGTGGAATCTTCTCGCAACATTTCTCCAATTTGACACAGTTAGTTTATTTTTTTTTTTTTGAAAAATTATTTGGAACCTGAAAACGTGTAATCTTATTTAATTTTCAGAGATCAAATTCGTGTTATCATCAAAGGATTTTTCTCGTTCAACACTGAAATTGGATTGATGAGAAATCATTTGAGAGATTTCCTTATTCAAATCAAGGTGAGCTTTTCAAATTCTTGAAAATTCATTCTCATTTTCGCCATTTTCAGGAATTCAATGGTGAAGATACATCTGATTTGTTCCTTGAAGAACGCGAAGCTGAAATTCAACAAGCTCAATCAAGAAAACGAGCTGTTCCTGGAATGATCAATCCAAATGATTTGCAAGAAGAAGATGTTTTCTATTAAGTTTGTTTTTAACCCTCTGAAAATTCAAATACACGTGTAATTTTTTCATCAAATTCCCATTTTCTTGTTTTCTTCCTTTTTTTGGTGATTTTGTTCTCGGTTTTCTTCCCAATTCCCCCTAATATATAACGTGTTTTCTTCTCGGAAAGTTACCCAGAATCTTTTTTTCTTTTCTGTTTTTTCTAGATCTCCGACCTTGTTATACATATTTATTATTATTATTCCTTATTTTATCCTTAATTCTTATTCCGTTTGATATATTTTTCCGAATACCATTTACTATCTTTAGTTATTGAAATAAAATTCATTGTTTTATATTTCTTTTTCCAAATTTATTTTTTCTGAAGAAAAAACGGTTCGAGGTAAACCAAAAAATGTATTTTCAACAATGTTTCTATCAAATATTTTATTTGTGAATAAGTAAAAAAATTAGGCGACTTTAGTTATAGATTTTTTATCGTTCTTTGTAACAACTGATTGATGATTTGTAATTGTAGCTTCTGTTACTGAAACAGTGGGTTTGACTCCGGCAATTCTAAGTAGAGATCTTCTATATGGAGAGACATAATATAAATATAAAATAGGAGATAAAACTGGAATGAAACATTCCGAAGCTGAAAATTTTATCAATTAATTGATTGAAATTAAAGAAGCTTTAAAAAAATGAATACCGGAAATAACTACTTGAACTGCAGGATTTCTAACAGTTCCTGATGCTTCTAATCCGAACATAACAGTTCCAAGCCCGAAAAATATTGGAAGACAAGCTTGTAGTGTTAATGCAGTCAATAATTGTTTGTGAAGAGCCTTTGTCTCTTTTCTCAAATGTTCCATTGTTTTAGCAAGAAATTTTACAATCATTCGACGAATTAATAAAACAGAAACTAAAATTGGAATAGGGCAGAATAGCATATTTATCATTGGAACAACTCCGGTAATAGCATCAGTATTCACACTTCCAGTAAATTGTGAATAACTGAGTGAAGTATCATTTGGATATATTTCATAGTATAAATCATAAACAGTTTGAGTATCAGCTTGATTGAAACAAAAACAGAAAACACTTGAAAATGCTGGAATATAAGCAATTGCCATGAATATAAATAATGATCTGATTTTTGGAGCTGGATTTTTTAGAATATAATAACGATAACTAAATGATAAACATAACGAATATTGAGAGTATATGAAAAAATGAAACATTAGACCACATCTAGAAAATTAAAAGTATTGAAGATTTAAATTTCTATTTAATATAAACTTGCCCGAGATAACAAAATGTTGGACTTAAATATTGACATAATCCATATGATACTTGAACAGTTGCAATTCCAATTGGAACTAATCTTGCCATTACAAATAGGGAAGTAACACAAGCAAATATATCAGTAATTGCAAAATTCATGATTAAAATTGAATATGATTTTATAGAAGAAGGAGATTTGAAAAAGGCTAGATATAAAAGTAATAGATTTAGGAAAAATCCTGAAACTGAAGTGACAATACTGAAAATTTTGAACACAACGATTATGAACATTGTTAGAGCTCAAGTGATATCTAGAAAAATGTTTTGATTTTCTGACAATTCGATATATTTCTTGTTTTTAATTAAACATGTGAGAATAATAAAAAAAAACAATTTTCTGTGAAAATTATTTCCGACAGATTTTATCACAAACACATTTTTTCCTCATTGTATTTTTAATTCATTGTTTGTTGATATTTTCAATCCAAAAAAATAAGAACCTCGGAAAAAGATAACCGAAATGGCCGAGAAAACCAAGACTACAGTAGACTTCGCAAAATTTTTGAGTCTTTTTTTGGAAAGATAAATTCGAAATTATTAGATGGGCTATTTTCGGATTGACAATACATTTTTAAAAATTTATTTACTATCTTCAATTTTCAAAAAAATAAATTATCAAGTTCAATATTTTTATATTTATATACATAAAAGTACAAAAATTATGCAACTACAGTAATAGGTTTATCGTTTGTTTTCTTCGCAACAAATGATTGATGATTTGTAATTGTAGCTTCTGATACAGAAACAGCTGGTTTCATTCCAGCAATTCTAAGTAGAGATCTTCTATATGGAGAAACATAATATAAGTATAAAATTGGTGATAAAACTGGAATGAAACATTCTGAAGCTGAAAATTTGCATGATTATCCTCAATAACTGTTATTATTTCACCGGAAATCACACTTTCTACTCCAGGATTTCTTACAAGTCCCGAAGCTTCTAATCCAAACATAACAGTTCCAACTCCAAAAAATATTGGAAGACAAGCTTGTAGTGTTAAAGCAGTCAATAATTGTTTATGAAGAGCTTTTGTCTCTTTTCTCAAATGTTCCATTGTTTTCGAAAGAAGTTTAATTATTTTTCGGCGAATTAATAAAACCGAAACAATAATTGGAAGTGGACAAAGTAACATATTACATACTGGAAATATTCCAGTGAATGTTTGAGTGTTTAAATTTCCAGTAACTTGTGATAAACTAATGGTATCATTTGGATATAATCCATAATATAAGTCATAAACTGTTTGAGTATCAGCTTCATTAAAAAGAAAACAAAACATGTGCATTGCTGCTGGGATATAAGCAATCGCCATGAAAATGAATAATGATCTTGCTTTTGGGGCTGGATTTTTTAGAATATAATAACGATAACTAAATGATAAACATAACGAATATTGAGAATAGACGAAGAAATGAAACATTAAACCACATCTAGAAAATTTTTAAAAATTTCCTATTAGTTGAACATCTTCGAACTCACCCGCGGTAACAAAATGTAGGACTAATAAATTGGCAGAATCCATACGATATTTGAACAGTTGCAGCTCCAATTGGAACTAATCTAGCCATCACAAATAGTGTTGTGATACAAGCAAATATATCAGTAATTGCAAAATTCATGATTAAAATTGAATATGATTTTATAGAGGAAGGAGATTTGAAAAAGGCTAGATATAGAAGTAGTAGATTTAGGAAAAAGCCCACAACTGATGTGACAATACTGAAAATTTTGAACACAACGATTATGAACATGATTCCGGGTCCAATAGAGTTGATACGTTTCTTGTTTTTGATTAAAATGTGAGAAGCAGGAAAAAACAATTTTTCACCGAATATTGTTATTCTCAGAATTTTCAGACAATTAGGACATACACAATTAGTTGGTTTTCTCTATTCTGAATTAATTTTGGGTAGAAAAACAAGCACTTTAGTAGGACACAAAAATGGTATTAATTTATTCAGTTTAGTTAAGAATGGAATAATAATTATGATTATAAAATACAACAACATTTAGTTTTATCTTGCATATTGTTGTATGAATCAATTGAATCGATTGAAACCCGAGATATTAGATTATTTGAAGACGGTTGAGTTATAACAACTTTTGGTGGAATTACACGGGTTTTTGACATTGTTGTGTTTGGAATTGAAGAATTCACATCATTCTGAAAATTGAATGTTTTATTGAAAATTTGGGTCAAAAGTGCCTTTTTTATTGTTAGAAGCTAACTTCAACCTTAAAATTTGGACTCTGAAAATAGATTTTGTATGAAATTTTCCATGATTTTTTCGGTGACTCTCTTCATTTTAAGTCACTTTTTTTTAGAGTGAAAATGGTCGATAGGAAAAATTTTGAATCTTCACTTCCAGTTTTTTTCCAAAATAAAATACTTACCTTAAATTCTCTTGGATTAGTCATTTTCTCCTTTTATTATTGATCATTTCGGAATAAGCTAATGGCAGACAATCTGCAAAAATTAATTGAAAAAAAAATAATAATGGGCAAATTTAATAGATAGAACGTTTTCAAGTATTCCAAAGAGTACTTTGATGTTTTTTTCTTTTTTTTTAGAAATAAAAGACACAAAACAACTCTTCTGGGACAAATTTTTCTGTTTCGACGAAATCTTGACAACAATGTTTCTTGAAATTTAATCGCATATTTCAAAACAACTTTTTTGTTGTTGAAACCAAACCACGGAAAAAGGTTCACGAATGAACGATTTTTGGAGAAAAAATGTTTTCAATAAACTAACCGAAAAAGAATTGCTTTTTCAAAAAAAAAAATTGATTAGGAAATGAAATGAGAAAAGATGAAAATGTTTTTTGTTTTCTTGAAATTTTCCAGACGAAATACATAAGTTATGAATTGAAAAAAGAGAGAAAAAACAATAACAGAGTTAGTTATATTTTTCATTTTAAATTACGAAGAAAAAACGAGAAAACTAGAAAATAATAATCAAGTGACACTTTCAATGAAAAATTCCTCCAAAAATAAATAAAATATTCACATCTCGTGATAAATTGAAATTAATCATGGATATTTTCCATAACTCTTTTATTTTCATGTAAATAGTTCCCAGTTTTTCCTCAGATTGAGAGAGAAACTTGAAAACTCGAAAAAAAGAATAATTCGATTTGCTAGAAAGCTGAGAAAAATTATTTTTTGTTGCTATTTCGAATGAAGATTTCCCAGAAAAAAAAGCTGGCACAAAATGCTTGTGGCACTTTTTTGATTGATATTTACATAGAAAAAAAATGAGAAGAAAAAGAAACAGAAAAAGAAGAACGTTGAGTTAGTTAGTTAGTTGCATATGTTTTTTTTTTTGAATAATATAATGAAAAGAAATAGCCAGAATTATGAATGAGAAAAATATTTTAACGGAAAATTCCGATTGCAACTTTTTTTTACTCGACGAAAAACCTAATATAGCCAATAACTGAAACTTAGTGAGTCAACATAATTTTATGTTAAGTTTTTAGGCTGAGAAATTGGGAATTTATGTATTTTCAGGAGACAGAAGTAATGACACCTACACAAAATAAATTAGTATCAGAACTAACCTTTGAGGTCACAGAGCTCCAAAGTTCGATAAATCTAAAAATTTGAGCTCAAATCTAGTCAAAGATTTTTTCATGAAAAAACCAAGTATCAGAAAATGAATCCCGTAATTTGATTAGTACAAGGAATAACAAAAATACAATAAGAATTTAAAATAATAAAAAAATAGTTTTTTGAGTCCAAGTTTCCCCCTATAAATTAATTCATCAATAGTTTTTTTTTCAACCAACAAAAAATTTCGAAAAAAAAGTCACACATTTTTATTTAATTTCCGGCTCTCAAAAATTTTCTCTAGATTTAATTGAGAAATAGAAGGAAAGCAAACTCATATTCTTTGAAAATGAATTTTTTGGAAAATGCTTCTCATTCCGCAAAAAAAACACTAAAAAATGTGTTTTGTTTTTCGATGCGAACAAAAGTCAAAAGTGATGCGCGAGAAAACGAGGGAAAAAGCTGAGAAAATTAGTTTGGTCTAATTAGATTCTTCTTACTTTTTCTCGTTTTTCGAGTACTACATGGAATAATGTGATGATGATTTCAGAGGAATGACTGAAACCAGAGAAGTTCCAAACAAGTTTTTTGGTCGATATGAACTCGAAAAATCTGAAAACTTTGATGAATTTCTATCATCAAAAGGTGTTAATTGGCTTATTCGACAACTTATAAAAAGAGCTGGGCTCACAAAAATCATTGAATCAAATCAAGAGAAAAATGGAAGGTTATTAAATAGAAAACTGTGAGATAAAAAAAGTAAAACTTATTATTTCAGATATAACTTTGAAAATCTGACCTCAAAAAAGAACACAAATTATCAAGGATGGGAATTGGGAAAACAATTCGAAGGAGATGGTTTGGATGGAAATAAACATCAAATAACTTTCGATTTCAAAGACGAAGTTCTATCCGAACATCATATTCGATTGAATGAACCAACAACTTCCGCTGAAACTTATTATTATACAATTGATGAAAATAATCAACTTGTTATGGTTTGTTTTTTTTGTTTTTCTGTAAATTCTCAACAAATATATATATTTTTTCTCACAGAAAATGGAAAATAATGGAATTGTTTGTCGACGTTGGTTCAAAAAAGTCGAGGAAAAACAATAGATAATTATTTATCAGTTTTTTGTTTTGTTTAATTAGGGTTATTCGCATAATTTTTGGGTGTTTTAAGTAAATTATTTCATAAATCGAAATACATTAGGAAATTAAATAGATGAAAACAAAAACAGAAATGCATTATTATCAAACAAAAAAAAACAATAGACAATATTTTGTATATAAATCTAGAAAATTTTGGGAATTTCGAACAAAAAATGAATATTTTTGTGATATTTCTCTCTATATTGATCCTGGTAATTCAAACAAGATGCCAATTTATGGGAGGATGTGGCTGTAGGTATGTTGTTTAAATTTCAGAAGTATTCTCAAATACTGATGTTTTTCAGTATGGGTGGATGTGGTTGTGGTCAACCAACAATAATAGTTCAACAAACTCCTCATTATATGGCAGCTCCTCCGCCAATGATTGCACCTCCTCCTCCGCCACCTCCCCCGCCTCCGCCTCCCCCACCAACTCATTTCTATATGCCAATGGCGCCTCCACCTCCTCCGGCTCCTGTTTATGCGCAACCCCCTCCTCTTCCACCCCCTCCGGCTCCTGTTTATGCGATGCCTCCACCAGTTGCAGCTCCACCGCCTCCTCCACCAATGTATCTTCCACCAACACATTATCACGGTGTTATGTATGGAAAAAGAAGAAAGTAAAATATTTGAGTTTTTGAAATTATCGATGTTGATTTTTTTTTTGGAATATTTTTCATGGGATAAAGTTAGTGGATTACTGTACTTCATAAATAGGTTCTATGTGAATTGAGGAGAAAAATTGTGCCTAATTGAGATTTTTTGAAAATTTTAGATTGGGATCCGAATTCCTGATGTCCTAAAATTAGGGTTAGGGTTTTTCGAAAAATTGGAAAAAAATGGTCAGGAAAAAAATTTTTTTCACGCTCAAAGTGAAATTTTCATTTCGGCGGGCTATTAATTTCGATTCACGCTCAAATGAAATTTCTGAAACATTTTTTTCCAGAAAAATTTGAATTTTAGAACTTTTGTTTAGCACTTTTTGATTGCTCTCTTCAAATTCTATTATTTTTTATTCAATTTTTTTTGGTCAAAAATTTGTGAATCTGGAAAGTTTTCCAGTTTTACAAATTCATCATTTTCGAGCCAAAATTCAGATTTCATTGTGAAATTGATGTTATTTCATTTGTTGAGCACATTTTTATTGCTCTCTTCAAATTCTCATATTTTTTTGGTCAAAAATTTGTAAGAAAACTCCACCATAATTTTCAAACATCGTTCAATTCCAGATTTATTTATCATCTATAATATTATAAATAACCAAAATATGATACAAATTGTGACGAAATGCAGAAATTTAAACAGATCCTTTTTCCTTTTTAGTTTGACCCATCGGCAACTTTTTCAATTGAAAGTGATTCGAGTTGTTTGACAATTTTCGGTTTTCCATTCGGTGGTTTTGGCCCTTTTTTGACTGGAAAAAGAAATTAAGTTTCGTAGGATAAAAATTTGCGCAAACTAACATCCTTTTCCATGTTTTCCATCTTTTCCTTTTGCTCTTTGTTGAGCCAAAGTTTCTTGTGGAACAACAGATAATACAGTTCCAACCGCTTTTGTTCTTCCTTCTCGGAAAACCATTCGAGTTCCTGGTCGAATATATTCAGGTTGACGGATGAATTTGAATTGAACTTTATCGCGATCACCAGTTCTCAATACTTCCTGCAAAATTTACGAATAATTTCAGAACCTCAAATTCAAAAAAAACAAACCTTTCCCATTTGTACAAGAGTTGCAGTTTGTCTTATTGATCCAATATGTAACATTGCTTGATAATTCGTTTTAATTGTAGTTGGATGATGGAGAACAAGAATTTCGGCTTCGAAAAGCATTGAGGCTTTTGGCTCAACTTTTGGGTCAACCATAACCATTCCTTTACGAACTTCTTTTTTCGTAATTTTTCTGGAAAAAAAACATTCTGAAAAATTTGAAGGCTGTTTTGTTGATACCAAACAAATCTAGCGTTACTGTAGATTTGAAGGCGCATTTTCGGACACCAAATACGCCTAGGGTTACTTTTCTTACCTTAACGCAAATGAAGCAGTTTGTCCACATCTTACAGTATTTACAGGCATACGTTTCCGATGAATCGATTTGATTGGAAGCGGTAAAAAGTCGCCAGTTGAAGTTGGTCCAATTAATAATACATCATTTACATTTACAGTTCCAGCTAACATTGTTCCACTAACTACAGTACCAACACCTTCAACCCAATAAACATCATCAATCTATAAAAAAATATAAGAATTTTTTGGGTGTTTTTGAGAATGAATAAAAGGTACCTGGAAATGTGTTGGGTCGTGTTCACAAAGTGTTCTTCTCAATGGTACAATATTCAAAAATTGTCTGAGAAGCGGTAGATTTGTTCCATCAACATTTGAAACTTGGAAAATTGGACAAACACGTTTTGACGGGAAATTTACAGCTGCATGAATTACATCGTCCATTGTTCGAACATTTACCGGAATTTTGCGAGCGCCTAGAATTATTAGAAATTGAGAAAAAACAAAAGAAAAATCTTACTTTTGACCAATCTCATGATATTTTTGAGTGTTTCTTCAAGAATTTGCGGTGGGCACATGTCGATTTTGGTGACAACTAGATAAACGGGTACACTTAATGAGAGAGCTAATGATAAATGCTCTTTTGTTGTTCCAATAATACCCATATTAGCTCCAATCATAAGCATTGTATAATCTGGCATATGACCAGTCATTCCGAAGATTGTTGTTTTTAAATATTTTTCATGGCCAGCCAAGTCGATGAATGTTACAAGCTGAAATTATGTTCTTGAACAATTCACTGTGGCCTTGTTTTTTTCAATTTAACAAAAAACCTCGACGAACCTTACTACAATCGGATGAGATTTGAACCCAATCCAAATTATGATTATGCGGATCTGGTTTATTAACAATATTTCCATGAACATCAAAACCCAAAATATCATTTCCAACCGACGAAGTTCGACCCGATTCAAACTCGTGTTTATGTCTGGAAATTTTTATTTTCCTATATAATTTATAAATCAAAAATTACCTGAATAATTTAGTTCTAGCTAAACCTCTTCCATCATCTAATGCACTGTGTGTTAATACACCTAAAAGTGTTGATTTTCCGGCATCGACATTTCCAACAACCGCAATTCGAACCTAGAAATATTTGAGGATGAAAATTCGATTCAAAAATTCCCCAATTCAACTGACCTCCGTAAAATCCTCATCCTTCGGTGGTTCTCGAACCAAATAAACTTCGGTAAACTTTTTCTGATTATTCTTTCGTCTTTCGATTTTCGTTCCAATCGCCGGAATAGTTTTGAGTATTTCGTTGTGTTTTTCGGCAGCCTTTTCCAATTCATTTTCAGTCATTCCACTTTGTTTTGATGACATTCCAATTGGAACACCAAGTTCAACAAGATATTCACCTTCGCCTTCGAATAACATTTTACGAATGTGAATCACATATTTTTCGACCTGGGGAAAATTTGGTTGAATATGTATTTTGCTTGGAGATAATGGGGTGATTAGAAAAAAACGTTTTTTGACAAAAATTTCGATTCAGCAATGACAAAAAAATTTGTTTTCCGTATTTTTGACATTTTTTCCACACAAAAATAAAAAATATCTCGCAACGAAAATGTTTCAATGAAAAAAAATGTCAAAAACACATGCTGAATCGAAATTTTTTCTCAAAAAACGCTTTTTTATTTGTCTAGTTGATTCCCCTCACAAAATCAGCATCGCATTCATAAATTAGAGCTCCAGATCCCAGATTTTCCCGCCCTAAAAATTCACCTCATCTGGATTATTTCTCAACAAAAATGTTGCATCTAATCCTCCTTTCTCAACATTATCATCTTCTTCATCCGATCCATATAAAGCTACAAGTCCTTCTGCTTTTGATTTCGAAGATTCTGATATTCGATCCATTGTTTCGTCTTCAGTAGAACTGAAAATAATTGCTAAAATATTCAGTTTTGACCCTCAGGCAACCGTTTCCCAAAGTTGTAAAACATTGCGAAATTTGACTCCTCCCACAATAGTTTTTTTGCTTTTTTTCGAAAAAAAAAACTACGCTTGCTAGAAAATTGACATATTGCTGACAAAACAAATAAATAAAATTGAACTACAAAAAGAAAAATCGATGAAAAGTGGAAGAAAAAAGAAACAGGAAAAAAACAACAACAACAGAATGACTTTCGCTTTGTAGTTTATCTCAAAAAAAAAATATCCAGAAAATGGTTAAATATTTCCTAATTTTTTTAAATTGATAACAACGTGTTAGAAAACACAAAAGTACAAAAATGGAAAAAATTAAATAAGAACAAGAACAATTTTATAATAATAAGAACAAAAACAACTTTGGAATGAGTTAACAAAAACAAAAACCTTCTGAAAAAATGCAATTATTTAGCATCTGTAGATTCCCCTTCTTCCTCATCTTCTTCCGCCAAATTTTCCAATTCTCCATAATTCTCAACTTTCATATCATTCAACCCCAATTCATCATTTTGCTCATAAGAACGCGTATAAAATTCTTTATCCAATCGACTATCATCTAATGGCGCGGTTAAACTCTAAAATTTTTTTTCAAATTTCCAAGTGGCCTCTTCATTCTGTATAAATTACCTGAACATAACTACAACCAGTTGGATCATCTAAAATAATAGTCGCTGGCATTCGCAATGCAATAATATCATCCAATTTTGTCAAGAAATTTGTGACTTCTGCTTTTTCCTCATTTTCAGCCGAATCTCCCATGAAAAATGAACTTTGAGCATCGAGTTGCTCTTTTGTTGCAGTTAGCAATCCTGAAACATTTGATTTTCAATTTTTTTTGAAAAACTTCTGGAGTATTTTAAAATTATAATCACTGAAAACGGATTCCGAGTAAAAACCGAAAGGTTTCTATACCTTCAATCGTCGTAAATCTTCCACACAACGCAGCTCCTCCAACTTCCAAATCAATTTCCGGAATTCGCATAGCACAAGTATCGGTTTTCAAAACATCTCTTGCCAAATCCAAATCTTTTTCAATTCGAACAGTCAATTTACAACCTTGCGGTTTAATTGCTCCTCCACTTTTCACTTCATTCGATTTATATCCACAATGTTCGCAATGTAATGACATAATAATAACTGTTTGAAAGAATGGAATATCTGAAAAAGATTTTCATATTAATTTCACGAATCCAAAAAAATCCATAAAATTACCTGTTGGTTTCATATTCACCGAAGTTTGTGCATGACAATTTGGACAACTCGTACCAAAATGCAAAACTTCATTCTTGGCATCCTCGTATGACTCAAAAGCTGGAGCGAGTGTTTCTTCTTCAACTTCGCTAAAAATTTCTATAATAAGTAAGAGATAACTTCAAAAATAACTAACTCATCAGCTGCTAATCCCAACATTTTTCTCTCTTCCAAATTTCGATGATAATGCGAGATAATACATCGTGCATCAACATGTCTCACATCCGGATTTTGAATATAACAATTTCCAGTTGGATCTCTCAATTTCAATGTCCAATTTTCTTTCAAATCCATTAATCCTTCCAATCTTTTTAAAAATGCATCAATTTGAATCGCTGATTCTTCATCCAAAAGTCGCCTTTTTTCCTGAAATAAAATGCATAAACTATTAATTCTTTCTTCTTCTCAGCTAACCTGATCTTGAGACAATCCCTGATGAACTCTTTGAAGAACTCCTTCAACAGTCGTCACTTCTCCTGGTTGACTTTTACTCGGAATTGTCAATTCAATTTCTGGAATTTCAATCGAAGCATATTCGGATTTGACGAGTTGTCGTCTCAAATCTTCTTGTTTTTGAACTCTCAAAACTAATTCATTTCCATGTTCTTGAACAGCTTCTCCACTTTGGATTTCATTGTTTTTATAAGCACAATGTGGACATTCAAATGACATCAGAATGACTGCTTTGTAATATGGAATTGCGGTGCACATTATTCGAGTTTCACCCTGTACAAAAATGTTTAATTTTTGGGAATAAAAATGTGTATCTTACATTTTCTTCACAATTCGGACAAACACTTTCAACAACAATTGGTGCAGCTTCATAATCATCCGCCGAAAGATTTCGATAAATCTGAAAATATTCATCTTTTTTTAGGTTTTCAAGTTTTAAAGCCATCGGAATTTAACAAAGTTCGACAACAGTACAGTTTTGAAAAAAAACTAGTTTTAACCCTAAAATTTAAAAAAAAGTGAAACTTTGGTTTTTCATCTAAAAAATTTCGGATTTCGGTTTTATACAGAGCTTCACTTACATCTTCAGAATTTGCAGCCATGGTTTCTATTGCCAAATCTGAAGAGAGAAAATTTAATTCATATATTCAGAATATGAAAAAAAAAGATACATTATTGAAGAGATATTTAACATAACTCTTGAAAAAATCCAATCAATTTTTTTCTGTAAACAAAAAATAACGAAATTTACTGAAAAAAAAACAAAGATTAAATTAGATAACACAAGAGATAAAATAAATAAATAAAAATATCAAAATTTGAAGTCTTTGTGTTTTTTGGAAGACGAAGACGATGAAGATGATGAGGATTTATTCTTTTTGTCTTCTTGAGCTTTCCGTTTTCTCTGAAATTAAATTTTCAATAATTTTTATTTATTTATAAAGTTTTCCTCACATTTTGTTTAGCAGAATGTTCGGCTATCATATCACTCAAATCTTCTTTATCTTCATCATCATCTCGTGTATTTTGTTTTCTCAATTGTTCCTCATATCTTTTAGCCAAACCTTTTTCATCCATATCAATTGCATCAGGATCCAATGAAATCTCAACTCCATCATCGCGAACACCGACACGTTTCTGAAAAAAAAATAAATTTCAAATTAACGGGAGAAAATAAACTAACTGATAAATCATAAGTATGTGTTGATGCCATCATTTGACTTCCAATTCGATCATTCTTTTTCTCTGGAATAATATGATAAGCAGCAGCTGGTGTATCACTTCCATGTAATGTGCTTTCTTCCGTTCTTTTTCCTTTTCTCAATTCAATTGTATCTGGTGTTTCTAATCCAGTTAAACCAGTTGTAGTTCCAGATGGTGTTACCAATCCTTCTTGTCCGCCAGCTGGAGTTTCAAATCCATCAGTTCCTTCAATTTCTCCATCCAAATCATCATCATCTTCCTCATTTTCCGATTCTTCATCCGAACTTTCATCCGATCCAATTTCACCCCAATATCTTCTTTCAATTTGTGATTCATCTTCTGGTTCAAAAGCCGGTGCTTGTAATCCGAACACATCTCCATGAATTGGTTGTCCATATTCATCAACTGGTGGTTTTCCCCATCCTCCAGCGTGATAACCAAAAGCACATCCTTCTGGAATTGGTGCATTCAATCCAGGAATTTTTATATTTGGATAACTTGGAGGTGGTCCATATCTTTGCATTGCAATTAGCCATGGAGGTGGGAATTTATAAGCATTTGAACCAATTGGCATTCCTAATGCAATTCGAAGTTCATCCGACATTTCACCTGGTTTTTTATCTCTCATCATTGCTTCCATTTCTTTTCCCTCATAATATAATTCACCCATTTTTGTCATCAATGGTTTTGTTTGCCATTTGAAAAAGGCGTCGTGAAGTTTTTGATAATCGATATCAATTTTTCCCAACTTTGGACGAGTTCTTTCTCTCATTTTTGATTTTAGTGATTGATTTTCTTCTTTTTCTAACAGAGCCTCTCGCATATCTTGAATTCCTGTTCTTTTGATGAAATCTGGTAATTCAAATGGTGGTCTTTCGAAACCTCTTTTACCAGCCAAATATTTTCTTTTTGCATTCCAATGTCGAGGAACTGGAACTGTATTACGATAAGATTTGAGAGCAACAAGAAGGAAAGGATCACGAGATGTAACATCAGCCCATTCAACAGCATCTGCTCGACCGGTTGTCTGAAAATATAAAACTGAAATTATATTTTTGTGAATGTGTAAATACCTCTTTCAGTTTTGCAATACTTGGCTGCAGTGAAATTCTTAATTTCCTTCTTGATAACTTTTCATCGGTATTTTCTTTTGCTCTTTCTTCCATTTCCTCTTGCAATATTTTTTCAGCCTGTCCTACTTTTCCTAAAAATTCATCCTTCTTTTCGCCTCTCGAAACTGGATGGAAATTCTGTTGATCATCTCCATCTGTTGAAATCTGTAATTTCCCTTGATTAATTGTGATATTCTATGACGTAAACTAACCTTGAAATTATCAAACACTGAAGCAAAATATTTGTAGTTAGGATTTTCTTGATCCAATTCAGGTGTTTCTCCAACATATTCAATTTCCACACCAGAATCTTCTTCTTGTTTCACTTCCTTATTTCCATTCTCCAATTCTGGTTCTTTTTCCTCGGTTTTTGTCGCCTTTATCCGTTTTTTAGATTCTTTCTTCTTTTTGTTTTTCTGCCGCTTCCACTTCAGTTCTTGCAATTCTTTTTTCGATAATGTTGGTTGATCTTCATCTGAATCATAATCGACGTTTGGCATCTGAAACGAAACAAGTTACTGGAAAAAGGAATAGAAAAAGAACACAGGACAATTTTGAAGCATTTTAAAGTTCAAAAACAATTGAAAATTTCGAATTTCAACCGGAATTCATGGGCGAAACTGAAAATTTTGAATGAAAACGCTGTCTGTTGTTGTGCGTCAAATATGTTGCTTGTCGAATGCAGAGTGTGCACCGAAACTGACGAGAAACACAAAGTACGCTCCACCGAACAATTTTTTCGTTTTTTTTTTCGAGGGAGTTCAAATCATAGAAGTCCACATTTTGCAAGTGATTCTTCATTTTCGTCTAAAGTTTGAGCGTTTCCGTCTAGTTTAATATGATTTGCAAACTCTCATTATGATGAATAAGTTAGGGTCATCATTATTACGCGTAATTTACCCGGCTTTCTTCTATGTACATTCTAAATACGATCTTTTCCGAAAATCGGCTCTTTCTAATCTTTGAAGATAATGTTGTAAAAATGATTTCGACAAACATTTCATTTGGACGTGAACCACGTACCTTTTTTCCTCAAATAATCAATCAATTTGTTTTCATTTCTGTTTTGTTTTGTTAAAAAAATGACTCGGTGTGCTGTGTTCAATAAAATATTTATTTCAAGCTCTTTTTTGTGAGGTAGGCCGAAGTTTGAACAAAAGTTTGTTTATACTACTTCAGTTTTTTTTGCAAACATTTATAAACAGACCATTTCACACTTTTTTATGTTTCCGAAATAATCGTTGAAATAAAAAACAATTCAGCGCGTAGGCGAAGAATCGAATTTCAAATACATTTCATGAATGAATTATTCCAGCAAAACTTTTGTGTATTTTTTAAAAATTCTTGATAGAATAATTTATTTCGAATTTCGTTCCTATCATATATATATATATAACATGTTTGACCTAGAAACCCAATTGTTTGTCCAAAAGAACTACACACTTTTTGACTTATTTTTATCTTCATAAAACTTCGTTTATTTGTTTCAAATGCTCTAAATTTATTGCAGATGGGTATTATGCTATTCAATTCAAAATATAATCAATATATTCTAATAATATGCTTATTTTTCTTCTTGAATGTATATTTGCTTTACAATTCTGCATCAACTCCCGAAGTTCATAATAAAAAGGTAATTTTATGCACAATAAGTATTTGAATAAATTATTTAATTTTTACAGGATGTTGTTGCTCATGTTGATAAAAAAGGAAAACTTCACGATAGTTCTTTGAATGTTGGAAAATGTGAAATATCAGATGAATTGGCACTTTCAGCTTTGAAAAGAGTTAAATCAGATGTTTGTCGAAAGAAAATTGAAGAAGCTGCTTGTGCAATCAAAGAAGGGACATATCATGATAAATTTCCTGAATCACAATGTCCAAACCATGACCATCTAATTATTGATTTTTCGCTCGGATGTTACGCAGATTCAAAAAGTTCACGAGTTCTAAAAGATTTCACATATAAATTCCCCAACGGAAATTCAAGAGATTTATGTCGAAAACATTGTTATCGAGCTGGATTTCTTTTATATGGTTTAGAATATAAAGAAGAATGTTTTTGTGGAAATCAGATATTTGATAATGCTACAAAAATTGAGGAAAAAGAATGTGAAATGTATAAATGTCCTGGAAATTCTGAAGAATATTGTGGTGGTTTTAATGCTGTTTGGATTGCAAGAACTGGTCTAAAAAGTTAGTTTTTTTTGAAAATGCATATGATTTCAAATAGTTGGGTGAAACGCAGAACAGGCCCCCACCCATATCATTTTATGCCCCCGATTCGGAACTATGTTACAGGCCCCCGCGCGGTATTTTCAAAAAACAAAAATTTATGGAAAAAATAACGAAACAAAATGTTTTTTTTGACCTACCCGCGAAAAAGAAAGCTGCACGTAGCAAATTTTTGTTCAGAAAAATTAGCAAAAAACTAATCATTCCGATTTTTAATTAATTTTTTTCATTGTGGGGACCTCATCTAAGACAAATTTTTTAGGTGGGGGTCTCAACTAAGACAATTTTTCAAAATGGGGGCCTGAACTAAGACGATTTTGGGGGCCTGAAACAGAGTTCCGAATTGGGGGCATAAAATGATATGGGTGGGGTGCTGATCTAAGATTTAACCTGAGACCGTAGATGAGGCCCCCTCACTCATTAAAATTATCTTAGATGAGGCCCCCACAGTTAGTTGAGCCCCCCACTGAATAATAGACCCCCACCCAAAATGAAGACCCCAAAATATTATTTTTTCACTGGGTGGGTCCAAAGTGGGGGCTTCTCCTGGGATGTGGGGACCTGAATTGGGGTGGGGGCCTGTTCTGCGTTTTACCCCAAATAGTTTTTTTCAGAAACAGTAATTCCTCTCAAACCAAAATTCGTCGAAAAATCCGAATCGTCTAATAAACAACAAAAGATTTTATATTTATTGCAATTAAATGGTCGAAATGAGCGACAAGTTATTCGATTTCTCAAAACAATTTATTCAAATCAACATCATTATGTAATTCATGTTGATAAACGACAAAATTATATGCATTCGGAAATGTTGAAAATAGCCGAAAGATTTGAAAATATTCGAGTTACTGAAAATCGTTTTAGTACAATTTGGGGAGGAGCATCGCTTCTTCAAATGTTTTTACAAGTTGTCAAAGATAATTTGGGTTTGGAATGGGATTATATTGTCAATTTCTCTGAGTCTGATTTTCCTGTTCTACCAATTGAAGATTTTGAAAATTTGATTGATTCGTAAGTTTCGAGTTCTAGAAGTTCTTAATTATATATCCGAATTTCAGACATGTTGGTTATTCTTATTTGGCATCTCATGGTTATAATACTGCCCGCTTTTTGCAAAAACAAGGTTTCGAATTCGTGTTTCTTGAATGTGAAGAAAGAATGTGGCGAATTGGAAAAAGAGATTTCCCAGCAAATATAAGAATTGATGGAGGATCTGATTGGGTTGGAATTCATCGAGAATTGGCTGAATATTCAATATCTGAAACAGAAGAAATTCCGATAAAATTGAGAAGATTATTTGAAAGTATTCTACTTCCACTTGAAAGTTTTTATCATACATTATCATTCAATTCAAAGTTTTGTGATCGAATTATGTCAAGTAATTTGAGATTAACAAATTGGTATAGAAAACAAGGATGTAGATGTGCTGGATTGAAAAAAGTTGTTGATTGGTGTGGATGTTCGCCATTAGTTTTTAGAAAAGAAACTGTTTCGAAACTCGAAATCGAGGTTTGTTAGATAATGTTTTTTTGTAAAAAAAAATTTGTCTATTTTCAGAAAGTAAAATTGAAACCTTCATATTTTGCTCGTAAATTTGACAGTATTATAAATATTGATGCAATTAGTTTAGCTGAATCTCAATCTGTTCCAAATTCAATTGATATTCAACATCCCTCATATAATTCTTCATTTTCAAATGTTTATAAAAAAGATATCGATGGAGAATGTATGTTTATTCATTTTTATTCCAATTTTCAATTTTTTTCAGCTGTCCATATTGAAAATTTTGCAAAATCTATTCTAAAGTTATCTGGAATTTTAGAAAGTTTTGAAGAATTGACAAGAATTGATGTTTTTCGAGCTCATTCAACTGCTCCTATACAAATTGTAGTCACTTTAAAAGTAAGCTAGCACCTATTTTTATCAAAAAAATAAGAAAAAACATTCAGACACTTTCTGGAAAGTTAGTTCAATTTTTGGTGGATCGAGTCCGACATATAGAAATCTTCAAACATCAAAGTCAAAATGGATTTTTACTCAAAAATTTGACATTCGGAACAAAGTATGAATATAAAGAAGAGTTATGTCGAGAATATATCGGAATTATTACAAATGTTAGTTTTTTTAAAATTTGTGGAATAAAATAATTTTTTTTAGAAATCAACAATCCAACTTCGTATTCAATGGCACCCTGTTCAAGCTATAACAGAAAAAATGGACAAAACTAGTCCGGAAGTGGAAATTCGATGGAAAACACCGCAAAATGCGATTTTCTCAACTCATCGTCTGAAACCGTATGATTCAAGTTTTGGAGGACAATTTGATGAAGTTAATTTGGAGAAAAAGTAAGTTTTAAACTAAAATTTTAAAAAATATACTAAATTTTTGAAGACTTCCTGCAAACCTCAAATCTGAAGAAGATTGTTCATCTGAATATTCAGCTGATATTGTTTCAACAGATCCAAGTTCTCCAAATATTCTAGCAACTCTTCATTTTCCTGTTTATCCCATCGATAATTCTGATTGTCATTTTAAATTAACGCGTAGATTTTTTGATATTTCGGATAGTTGTGAAAGTTTAGAAAAATGTAAAACCAAAGTATGGAGTATTTATTTCCCCGATCCAAAGTCGCAATTCTAGATCTTGTTTTTTTTTCATATTCTCTCATTTTCAAAATTGCTCTTTCTTGTCTTTTATTTTTATTGATTACTGTGATTTTTCCCCAAATTTCTCGTGCATTTTTTACATTTTGTGATAATTTTTCATAATTTCAGTTTTATTTGCCTTGTCTGAAGAATAACGGGTTCATTTTTTGTTGACTCCGCATAAAAGTTTTTTCTTGAAATTATTGAAATCAATTATTCTGTGTCGAAATGTCATTTGAATATTTTCTTGGAATTTTGAGAATTTTTTGGTCATATTTTTAAATGAAAAAAAAAAATTTAGACCCCGCCTATTTTTGTGTGCCGCGGAAAATAAGAGAAAATAATTTTGCGTGGGAGAAAATCGAAACTTAAAGTTTATAATATTTAATCATAGGGGTGGCTGTTTTTGACAAAAAAAATGTGATTCAAAGAAATATTTTTTACCCATGAGTTTTTCTTCGAACGCGTTCTTTCGTATTTCAAACTTTAAAAAAAAATAAAAAGCTCTCCATTTTCCAGATGAATTTGTTATTAGGATTTGTGAAAAAAATAGAGCGACTTTCAAAATGTCGAAATATAAGTATTGAAGAATTATGTGAAGAGATCAATTCTATGGACCAATCTGTTTTCAGTGAGTTTTCATAACTTCAAATTAATTGTAAAAATTGGAAGATCTCCTTTTTCAGAAAGTTTTTTGCCAAAATTTGATTTTTTCAAACCGTCGGCGATCAGATATGCGGATGTTTATAAGGATGAAAGTGTACATATGAATATTTTCGGGTTTTTGTGAGTTTTTTTCTGAATAAAGGAAATGGGAGCTTGAATTTAAAGTAAAATTATATTTTTTAGAAGATCGGGTCAAAGAATACCTCTTCATAATCATCCGAATATGTTTGCCTGTATGAAAGTTTTACAAGGAAGTTTTAGGGTAAGCTATTTTTAGACCAAAATCTGAAATTTATCAATTTTCCCTTCTAAAACTCATTTTTTTTTCAGATAAATTCATATACAATAATTGAAAGAACACACAATAAAGTACTAACAAGATATGATGGATTCAAATGTGTATCAAGTAATGACTCAAAACATACAATATTTTTGGAACCTAAAAAAGGTATTTTTCTAACTTCATCCATCAATACTTCTCACTTTTTGTATATTTTCAGGAAATATTCACGAAATAATTGCCCTCGAAGATCGCTCTTATTTTTTTGATGTATTTTTGCCTGGTTATTCTGATAATAATTGTGAATATTATCAACCAATTATGTCTGAATTATCAACTTCTTCTTCACTTTCATCCGATTCATTGTTGGATTTTGATGACTTGATTTTGGGAAATACAATTGAATTACTTGTTATTCCACCGCCACGCGATTTTGAGACCAAAAGTTTTAATTTTCCAAGTTTTCTATGAATTTGTGAATTATTTTGATATAACATTTATTTTGAATATGAACAAAGGGGTCCCATTAACCCAATGATATTTGAAAACTTTTTTTTTTGAATGAAAAATAACAAATTTTGTACAGATGGAAGGCTGGAATATAAATGAAAAACTTGCTTTGGAATTTTTTGAAGATCAAAAACTTCCCTCGAATTCAAAAGAAATTGAGAAAGTTTTGATTGACGAAGATTTGCGAGAATATGGAGAACCTGTTTTTCAAAATTTGATTGATAAAACTACAACAGTTTTGAATTTATCAAAATCAATTGTTGTTCAACTTGTCAAATATCGAAATGTACAAATTCCGAAAGTTCGAGAGGATTCAGAAAATTATCATGAAAATTCCGGAATTTTTCGCATTTTTTTGACCGATGGACATTCTACAATTTCTGGAATTATTATGGAAAATATCAAAGGATTGAGGTGAGTAATTTTTAAAGTTATTCCCGGGAAAAATCAAATTTTTTAGCACTGAAACTCCGCCTGGAACAAAAATCCGGTTGTCTGGAAAACATCCCGATTGAGTCGAATTTTCTTTTTATTTTCTCGATTGAATTTGCAAATTATTGGGGGAAATGTGGAAAAATTGGTTGAAAAATGGAGAATTGAAAGAGGCGGAGGCGAAAAAACGGCAAAAACTGCGAGTTTGGCACCAAAATGGATACCATTTGGGAAAAAGGCAAAACAAGTTCAACAATTGGATAAAAACTTCAAAGCGAATCAAGTTTTACCGAAAAACGAAATCGATGAAACTACGGATTTTGCGAAAAATCGAGAGGAAGTTTTGAAAAATTTGGGAGATGATAAGAAAGATCAAAAAGTATTTTCTCGACCAAATGTTGAAGTTCCTCTTCCACAGATTCAGAAAACAGTTCCACAAAATAAACCGAAGAAAAATACGGAAGATAATAATATAAATAAGAAAAAACAGAGAAGAGGTCGAAAAAATTCGGAAGATGATGATACTCCTTTACCTGTAAGTAACGTTTCTAGAAATTTGATAAATAAAGTTTCCAGACATTTATTTTTTTAGGATTATGTGAAACCTGGAGCAGCTCCAACACTTTTCGATTTTATTGGAGCAACAACTGGTTTAGAAGATGAAATCAAAAATATTCAAATAACAAGACAGCAAAACACTCCTAGAGGAAATCGTTCAGAACCTCAAAATTTCTCATCTGGAAATAGAAATTCACACGGTCCAAGGGAGAAACAAGAAAATCCACGTGGCAATTTCGGTATTTCAAAATTTTCTCTCATTCTTCATTTCAAAAAAAAACAAATTTCAGGCAATAATCCTCGGAAAAAACGAAATGATCAAAGAACTTCGACTTCGGGTAACTCAGAAAATCCAACGAGTTCAGGTTTTCGAGGAAATCGAAATGATGGTTTGGGAAAACCAAACAATTTTCAAGAAAATCGTCAACAACAGCAGAAATTCCCGGAAAAGAAAAGTATGATTTTTTGTTTTTGTGAGAATTTATGTATTCATTTTTCAGGAGAAGATCAACAACGCGGTAATTCTTCGAGAGTTGAAAATAATCAGCAAAATCGAAACAATAGTAGGAAATTTTATTTTTTTTTTGAATATAAATTTTGTGTGGTTTCAGAAGCTCAAAATTATCAGCATCAAGACAAATATCCAAACCGAAATCAGAATTTCGCGTCGAATCAAGGTTCGGGAAGATCTGATGTGGCTGGAAATCAAGGAAATCGGCAGCAAGGAAATAGACAACAACAACAACAATATGGAAATCAGCAGAATCGAGATGTTTCAAATAGGAATACACAAAATCAGAGAGTGGCTCAATGTAAGATTTTAAAAATTTGGGAAGAATTCAGAACCTGGAATTGCAGAGCAATATTTGTTCAATAATCCAAGTTTTGGAACGGAATTTTTCGAAAAAAATTCTAATTTTTTAAATATTTTCAAGCGATTTCAGGCCACAAATTTTCTGTTATAGATTCCTTACTATCTCTGAGATTCTGAATTTTTAATTTGAACTCTCCAAAAACAACATTATTTTTAGCGCACCATCAACCCGCCCAATCCACATTTAATCCAAATCAACAACCTCCAAGACCTTCTGGTAAGCTCCCCCTTTAAATTTTTCCCATCACTCAATTATCACAATATGTAATTACAGTTTGGCAAATTGGTAGTCAATGCATGGCTCCATGGGAAGATGGCAGAATTTATCCGGCTCAAATAATGAATATTCTACCAAATGGAACATGTGTTATCAGATATACCGAATATGGAAATATTACTGAAATTCCACTTGATTTTTTGATGTATTGCTAGAGAAAATAAATACATTTATATTTTATAAAGAAAAATATAAAAAATAGTAGGGCAACATGTGGGAAAATTATATCACTTGAATCACTTATTTTTCGAAAGAAAGAACCGAACGAAGACTGAAAAAATGTGAGTTGTATTGAATTTTGTGAAAACCAGAAAATCTTACCTTTCTCCTTTGTGAAGAACATCGAATGCTGTATTGATATCATCGATATGATAGCGATGAGTGATGAACTCGTCAATCAAAAGTTTTTTGTTCAAATAATCTTCGACAAGTTTTGGAACACTATCAACACTTTTCCATCCTCCAAAAGCAGTTCCTTTCCAAGTTCTTCCAGTAACCAATTGGAATGGTCTTGTTGCAATTTCTTGTCCAGCTCCAGCAACTCCAATAATACACGAAACTCCCCATCCTTTATGTGCTGCTTCCAAAGCTTGTCTCATTGTATGAACATTTCCAATACATTCGAAAGTGTAATCAAAACCTCCGTTGAAGTTTTCGACAAGCCATGATTGGAAACTTTGACCTTCGGCTAATTTAACCGATTTTGGATTAACACATTCTGTAGCTCCGAAAAATTTGGCTGATTCGAATTTGGTTTCCAAAAGATCGATTCCAACAATTTGTTTTGCTCCAGCAGCTTTTGCTCCCATAATAACAGCAAGTCCAACAGCTCCAAGTCCCCAAACAGCTACAGTACTTCCAGCTTCAACTTTACAAGTATTCAAAACTGCTCCATAACCAGTTGAAATTCCACATCCAAGAAGTGAAACTTTTTCCAACGAAGCAACCGGGTTAACTTTGCACAAAGAAATATCAGCAACAACTGTATATTCAGAAAATGTTGAACAACCCATAAAATGGAACAATTGTTTTCCGTCTTTCGAAAATCTCGATGTTCCATCCGGAAGGAATCCGTTTCCTTGAGTAATTCGAATTTTTTGGCAAAGATTGGTTTTTGGATTCAAGCAATATTCGCAAGATTTACATTGAGGAACATAAAGTGGAACAACATGATCTCCAATTGCAAAACCTGTCACACCTTCTCCAATACTTTCAACAATTCCAGCACCTTCGTGTCCAAGAACAACTGGGAAAAGACCTTCTGGATCATGTCCATCCAAAGTATAAGCATCAGTATGACAAACAGCAGTGTAAAGAATCTGAAACAATTTTATTGATGTAAGGTGTTCTCATTTGATACAACAAAATGTCTACAATGTGTTTTTTGTAGTTTATGTGGTTTTTTTCATTGAAAAATGTTCAATGATTACATTTTTCAATAGAACAAATTCCAGTGTTGGATAATTGTTGATTAACAAAATATTTCCCTAATTTTTTTTCTTCAATTTTCAATCCAAAATCACTTACCTTGATTCTAACCTCGTTTGCCTTTGGTGGTGCAACTTGAATAGTTTCAATCGATAATGGAGCCTTTGCACTCCACGCAATTGCTGCTTTACAATTGATTACTTGGCCAACAGTCGACATTCTTAATTAATTATTATTTTTAGGTTTTCAAATTCTCAATTCAAATAGAAATAAATATGTTCAATGGTCATCAAAAAACCAAATAACTCAAGAAAAACGAAAAAACGTGGGTATTTTTTGATATCAATTTATAAATAACAAAAAAAAACGGGCAACAAATATAAAGAGACTGATAACAAAAGATAACAAACAATAAAAACCACTTTAACAAATTGAATCAAATTCGTATTAGCCTATCTGTCTAATTGAATAATCCATTCAACATGATTTGTTTGTGGAAACATATCGACCGGTTGAATTTTTGAGATTTTGAAAGGCTCACCACCAAATTTTCGAGACCTGAATCAAAACAAAAAATAGTTTCTATAGAAAGAAAAATAAAAAATAAACTTACGTTTGTCTGCATAAATCGACAATATTTTTTATTGCCGCATTCGGTTCACACGATACAAAAATCAATCTTCGAAGAGTGTCCAACTCTCTGCAAGCCAAAATCACTTTTTCGTGCATTCCAGCTCTTGGTGGATCCAAAACTCCAACTAATCGCGATTTTCGTAGATCAAATTGAATTGGCACGTGATATTTCATTGTTCGGAATACATCTTCCGCTTTTCCCGCAATATATTTACTGGAAAATGAGAAAAATTGTACTTTTGGTAGAAAAAATATGAATAGACTTTACAGAATTTTCGAAGGATTTTTGGTGAAAATTTGGGTTTCATTAAAATTTTGGTCGGCGTTCAAAAACAGATTTAAACAAGAAAAAGAAAACTAACCAAGAAGATTCCATTTTATTTTGCTTTGAGTTTTGTTTCGCATCTTCGACAGCTTCCGCAATCATTTCAATTCCAATACAACAAACCTGAAGAAAAACATAAAAACTGAAACTTACAATTAATTCTCAAAATTACCTTGATTGATTTATCCAAGTTTTTGAGTAGACATTGTCCAATTGTTCCCGTTCCACAACAAATATCCAATAATATTGTGCCATAATCCTTCTCTACTTCTTTAACTTCTGCCTGATTTTCAGAAACTTCTGCATCATCTAATTTTATTCGTTTTTCGGGTAGACCTTCCTCTTCTTCTTCTTTCACTTCTTCTTGTTTTATGGTAGAGATGATTTCTGATTTTGATTCCGTCAGACCACAAAGTTCACCTGAAATGGTTATTTTGATTTTCGAAATTCTCCGATTTTTCTTCTTTCTTTTTTAAAATCAAAAGTTGAGTTCTGAATTATTCAGATTTTCAAAATACAAAATTAAACTCACCAATTGTTTGATAAAGAACAGAAGCAGCTTGACTATTTGTTTGGAAAAATGCAGCTGGTGAAACTCTAAACCGACAATCCAATAAAGTTTCGTAAATATACGGTGTTCCTCCGACTAATTCAAATACAACTGGATCACTACAATGAATAACTCTTTGCCAATAAATACTGCTAATTCGGAATTTCTTTTCAGATAATGTTGATTGATTGAGATATCTTGCTAATATTTTCGCCTTGATTTCATTTTCAATATTTGATTCTCCTTCTTCTTGTGGAAAAACCGTGAAAATTAGCATGACATCTCCACCGAATTCTCGAATTGTTAACATTCTCCAAAAACCTTTTCGCTCGAATTCATCGAATGGAAGAATTCCTGATTCTTTAACAAATTCATGAACATCGTTAACAATACTTTTCATTTGTCTGCTAACAATATCAACTCCTTCAATTGGAATAACATAATGTTGATTTTTCGAAAATCTTCCTCCAACAAAACCAACACAAATTTCTCCATTTAAATCCAATCCAATCGTGAATTCGCATTTATTTCTGTATTCTGATGTTTTCGGAGCTTCGATGACTTTTTGAAGACGATTTCGGAATTCACCCATTTTTCCAATATCTGGGATTCGATTATCTCGAAGTTGCGAGTATAACTTGTCCATTGTTCTAAATTATTTTTGATTAATTAATTCAAAACGTAAACAAAACTTACTTTTTGCAATTTTCTTGTTTTATTTCCAATTGTTTTTCATAAGTTTCATCAGCTAATGGAGTTACACTTTCTCTGGCTGTTTTCACAACTTTCGGTTCGGTTTCAGTTCCATTTTCTTTAATATTTGTTGGTGCTCGGAAATCTTTCACTTCAGTTGCAGCAAGTTGAGCTGACAAAACATGCTTCTTAATTTCGGTTCCATTCAAAATACTAATTGCTTGTTGTGCATCTTCGGCATTATTGAATGTAACATAAGCATAATCTGACATATGTCGAATTTTCTTGGTCTTTAAGTCACCAAGAGATTTTTCGAGGATTTTCTTGAATTGTTTGAATCCGATGAAACTTGGAATATTTTTGATGTGTACACGATCAATGTCAATTCCATTGGATTCTTCGGTCATTTTCTGAAAAATGTAAATAAAAACATGAAAAATCCTATTTTAAATATTTAAGTTCTTAAAATTAGACATAAATTTGATAATTTTCATCCGAATGTACACAACTGATGTCTGGTTTTAAAACGAAACGAAAAAAAAAGGAAAAATTCAGCTGAATCAGAAATTTCAGCTGCAGAATAGAAAACACACTACGCGCCTATTGTTTTTTTTGGGACTTTTTTGAAACGCCCCCCCCCCCGGATTTTAGAAATGAACAGGTTAAAATTATAAACATTGGGAACCCCGAGCGTCTATCAAACTTCGCTTTTCGCAGGGAGAATACTCACAGGCAGATGCAGAACGGCCGGATACTTGCCAAAAATTGAAAACCGGTCCGAAACTTGTACGTTTCCGACCAGTGTTGAAAAACGGCCAGTAACAACTCAAAAACCGACCAGTTTCTGACCGGTTTATCAAAATTGACCAGTAACCGGCCGTGTTTTTTCACTGGTTTTCGGCCGTTTTTGTTGAATTTGAGCAGAAACCGGCCGATTTTCGAGTGGTTTTTGGCCGTTTTCAACACTGGTCGGAAACGTACAAGTTTTGGACCGGTTTTCAATTTTTGGCAAGTATCCGGCCGTTCTGCATCTGCCTGTGACTATAGTTTTGTTCAGGAAAAACAGGCGTTAACGCGAAAAAAAAATGAAAAATGGACGAGAAACCCAAAGTATTTTCTCTTCCAATTAATTTTTCATGTCGACACTCTCTCGATTTTGCAAACTCTTTCTGTGTTGTTTCTCGAGAACCTAAAAGTTTTTTTTTTCAATTTCTCAATTTGATCTACCCGCGAATTTTTTAATCCAAACTGTTTTCTATCGATTTTTCCGCACGAAGGTACTAACAGCCGATCCAATTCATTTTTTTGACGAAAATGTTTGTTTGTGGGCTTTATTAACGCAGTTTTCACGAACTAAGTGTAAAGGCTCTTTACCATAGGGTCACTTTTAAAGGGATTCTAACTTTTGAATAGTTTGGGGTTTTTAATGATCAGAGGATTCAAGTAAAAATTAGGAAGAATCTCCCAGATTCTTTTCTATATCTTTTCCTAAGAATGATTTTGCAATAAAGTTAAACTAATTTCGACAAAAATCGAGTCTTCTAAGTCGCTTAAATTGCCAGAAGACTTTTGCATAATTTTGAAAAAATTCATAAGTGTCATCCAAAATGGCTTAAATGGTCACGATGACTATATCTGATTCAACTAACTTCTAGAAAAACACATCGTCTAAGTTGCTTAAATCGCCATGACGTTTGTGACTCAAATTTTTGACAAAAACTGTCATAAACGGCTTAAATCGCCTCGATGACTTCATTAATTTTGACGAAAAAGACTAGTTCTGAAATTAAAAATAGGTTATTTTAGTTTTAGTGTAGGTTATTTGCGAAAACACTCGAAAAAGAAAAGATATAGAAAAGTTTTTTTACCCAACTAGTAAAGTAAAATTAGGAAAAACTTGCTTGTTCGAGTCGTTATTGTTTCTTTTTAATTTTTTAATGGTTTTTGCACTTGTTAGTGCGATTAAAGCAAGGATTCGAGCTGCGTAGCTCTCCTTTTCATGACAGCTTGTGTGTAAAATTTTTAGGTTATGGGGAGACAGTATTTGAGCGGGATTTGAAATATAAATGATTTTGATTAATTTTTCAGAGGAGTTAGAATTAGGGAGAAGTTTTAATGTCAAATTTTAAAGAAATTCAGATGTTTTTGTTTAAAATTTAAGGCTGGAGAGAAGGAACCGGGTTTTTAGTGAGAAGGTTATTGGGGCGGGTTTTAAGAAGAGGGGTACTGTGCAAAACTGAAGCCATGTTCGATTTCTCCTGAAATCTTGAGCTGGGACTTCGCCGCGGCAGCGATGATTTTTCTCTTTTTTTTATTTCATTTTTTTCGCAAAGTAACAAACAACAAAGATAGAACACATAAAAAGAGGAATTGAGCACCCTCAGGTAATGAAACACATAACTTCTGGTTTGGTTTTGTCCAAACAGAATGAGCACGTTACAATGGGCAAGATGAAGATATTTTTTGGTAAAATCTGAATGGCGATTCAGCACCTGTAACCATTATTTAGATCAAATGGATCAGATGGAAAAATCAGTTTAGCTTTAAACTGAAAATTGGTAAAAGATTGATAACAATGCTCGAAAACATTTTTGTAATTCAGAAAAATGAAATTTGCGTGATATTTGAGAGTTGAAGTGAGCAGTTTATAGTTTTGACCAGAAAGTTTAGTTAGAGTTGGAATTGAGAACTTAGGAAATTTGAAATTGTTCCACGATAAAAAATCATTGATAATATTATAATATAAATATGTCGTTTATGTACATTATGAGCATTGATTAAAAAAAAGAACAATAGATACAGAAAATAAATCACCAGATTTAAAATTCAACCGATAGAGATCTTGAACAAAAATAAAAGTTTTGGATAAAAATTATAATACTTTGAGGTTGTTTTTATTTAATTGTCTTTTTTGGTCTGAATGATGTTCGAAGCCTTGATAATTCTTCTTTAAATATATCACCAGATTGAAGTGCACTTATTAATTGTTCAAAATCTCGTTCTTTATGATTTGTATTTCGACGAGCGGTAGCTGAAAAATAATAATTATTAATTATTTTCAAAAAAAAAGGTTCAAGCTTACATTTTTTGGCTAAAAATGTTCTTGCAATAGTTTGCCTTTTGGCTTTTTCTTCTTCTTCGATTTCATTCCATAATTGATGGTGATATTCAGTGAATGTTGTTAAAAATTTCGAAATCACAGAAAACATTTCTTCTGGCGAAGTTGTAGATTGGAAACAGAAATATTTTGAACATTCTTCGAATTTCAATTTCATTTCTTTGAATTGTTTTTCCAAATTATGGAATTCAGTTGTTGCGGAAGAAATGAAAGATTTCGCAACTTTTTCAAATTTATCCTCTTTTTCTGGAACTGATTCCGGTGTTTCCAGAATATTCAATTCTCTTCGAATAAGCAAAATTGATTCTTCAAGACTTCGAATTTCAGCCGCAGTTTCAGATTGACTAAATCGAGCAGCTTCAAGTACAGTACTCAAATCTCTTTTCAATTTCGTGATATCTGGATATTTCTTCTCGATAAATTGAATAATCCAATGTAATAAATTTCTATCTTGTCTTGTCGAATATTTAACATCGGTTAATTTATTAAGTGAATTCAATTCAAATCCATAAGCATTTCCATTTCTTTTTCCACTATTCAAATAATTTCCAGCCGCAAGAACAATTGTTAGAAATTGTCGGAATCTTTTACTTGATTGAAGTGCATTTGTTGCATTTACAACTCCTTTTATACAAGGAACAATTGTATCGATTCGATCACGGAATGTTCGAATTGTATGAAGACATCGGAGACGTTGTTCGAATCGTTTTATCCTAAAATAGTAAGTTTTAACTTAGAGGAACTAGGAATTTCTGATATAAGAAAGGGAAGCTTTTCTGAAAATTTTGCTTGTCGGAAACCTCCCAGATGACGTGGCAATCTTTTTTTTTTCTATGAAAAATTTAAAAATTTAATTCCTAGACCATAAGTCTCATCCACCCGATTTTCTAACTTACTTGGAAACTTCAAACATATATCTGTCAGCTAATGCAAGAACTGTTGGTTCGCCATTTCCATTTTTCTGAACAGCCTCATTTATCAATGTTTGCTCTTCTTTTGTTGGAACAAATTTAAGCATTTGCTCAATCATATCTTTTGGCAATTTCGATTTTTCATCCATTGTCATTATTGCTTGACATATTTCTTTATGGCTCAATTTCAGTTTTGATAACATAATTGTGCAATTTTGATATCTTCTTGGATCAATTACAGATATCTGAAAATACAATTTATTCTTTCTATTTTCTCGCATTCTATTTCAAACTCACATTAGCTTGTGGTCTTCGATTGATTGTTCCATAAACAGTTTCATTATCATCATCTTTATGTGAAGAAGTTGCTGCAAAACAAGCTGACAAATCATTCAAATCCATAATTTTATATGTTTTTTCTCCTCTTCTTGAATCGATATTCCATCCCAAATTGTTCCTTTCGATTTTTCTTGTCCAACTCTTGCCCAATTCAAACTTTTTGTATTATTCGATGGAGTTGGAATATTTTTCTGCTCATCTTTTGATTTCAAATGATTTGCTGATATATTCATTGGCGGAGGTGGAGGTGGCGGACAAGTTGGGGGACAAATTGGTGGAAGATTTGAAGAGGAATTGATAAGTGGTGGAGATGGACAGGGATCTGATGGACTTGATGATGCAAGTGATATTCTTGAACCTGATGATATTCGAACATCTGAATAATCAGCAAGTCGATTTTCCAATTCAATACATCTTGTTCGTTCAGTTTCCATTTGTTCTCGTGTTTTTTCGAGTTCTTTTTCAATTCTTTCATAATCACAATGATTTTGAAGTCGTGCCAATATTTCATTCATATCAATATTATTCTGAATTGGTGTTTGAACATCAGTCATTCCATTAACTGTTGATTGCAATGTTAGATGTTGAAGAATTAGATCAAAAAGTCGCCAAAGTGGAATATGTTGATCATCACAAGGAACCATGAATAAATGTTGTAATAGCGAAATAAAATGTGGCAATGCTTGACTATGTTTCAGTTTGCTATTCAATGCTTCAGCCATTCCAACAGCACTTTCATAATCAATCGGACTACTACTTCCGGAATCAATTTGACTCGAAGTCGTTGATTCCGATAAACTTATCTCATCTTCTTTTTGCATCATTTCGAAAAGATCCAGAGATGATCTTCGAGACGAGTTGATGAACCAGAACGACAAACATCGAGAGCAGTTGACATTCCTAATAATAATAATTCACAACGAAGATGTTGACGATAAATTGAACAATTCTGAAAATAAAATATCTATGTAGATAGTTAGATGAATATGAAAGAAAGTGACCAAAAAATTGTACTTTTTAAATAAATTATCATGGAAAAGTGAACATTATTTAGAAAGTTTTAGCGGCCAGTTTTCATAATAAAAAGGTGAAATGCGATTTGATATATATATTTTTTTTTAAAAATCATGAATATATAAATATTTTGCTTACCTCAGCCGGTCCAGTTCTCAAGATCGCATTTATCAATCCAAGAATTGATGTTCTTACTCGATCAGTGTCTCGATCACTCGAATAATTTCTATGAATATCAGCAACAAGTGTTTGGAAATCTCGTTCGTTCTCCCAATAAAGAAGTAACCTGAAAACAATTATGGAATAAAATAATCATGGGAACGCATATTTTGAAAAAAAACTGGTATATTTGTTATATGTACTATCATCTCATATGGTTTCTATTATTATTTTTTTCATGGAATGGAATGTGTTTCGTATTATTGTTATGATTATTATTTATCAATGTGATAATATGAAATAACAATAGAAAAAACATATCACAGATTTAGAGATACTGTAAGCTTTTTGGGAAAAATTCCAAAAGTTTAGATAGAAAATAAATTATTTGCGATCGGAATACTGTGCTCACCTTTGTCAATGCTTTCAAAACTTGTGAATGTCCTTCTTCGGGAATAAAACACAATCCGGAAAGAATTTCGACCGCAACGATCTGAAAACAAAAAATTTTATTTCACATTTTTAAATTTTATAAAAATTTTAAATTTTTTCAAGAATCTCAGCTTACCACAAAAACTATCCATTGCGGATAAAAATAAAGAACTGGAAAATAAATCAGAAATATTCGACCTAACAACATTTTTGGTAAGTAACTAATAATATGTACCAAAATATAGGATGTGATAGATATACGATGAGAGAGTGTGAAAGAATAAGAGACTTAGACGAAACATCTGTTTAGAGCCACAAAAAAAAGAAGGGAGAGAAAGAAACTTTTTTGCGCAAGATATTGATCTATTTTGATTGACTTATACAGTACTCTACAAATATTTTTTATTGTCATAAAAAGTGTGTCAAGCAAATTTTTTCAAAAAAAAATGAATAAAAATTTGAAAACTTTCACTTTGGAACATATGTACATAGGTTTGCTAAATACTGTAATAAAATGTATTCAAAATGAAAACACAATTTCATTTACGATTTTGCGATAATATTATTATCCGAAAAGTAATCCTTTCTCTTATTTTCCAAATTTCCTTTTCCGATGCAAAAGTATATCAAGGACGGATTAGTCGAAATTCCGGAGGAGAAAAATCAAAAACTTTTTATTTTTATAGAGAAAAACCTGTCAAAAATATGACGAAATTTTTAATTCATGAATGAATGAATGATTGAAAATACTCTTTGTGGGTGAAAAAAACTTGGAGAAAATAAAAAAATGTTTCGAAATTCTAGAACCGGAAAGGGAAATGTTCAGCAGAATAAGTAACGATTGTTTTGTTTTTGGAAAACAATACTCTGATTATCAGAGTTTGGAAGCTCTATTTATACTGTTTTTTTTTGAGTTATGAAATTGGGAACAACATAATTATTATTATTTTCTTGTTTTTTTCCAAAAATAATGATAAGAACCTCTTTCCGGAAAGGAAATTGTACAAACGAAAAATGAAGTAAACAAGAATAAAAATAAATTACACTTTTGCAAAATATCTCTAACGAGCAATATATTTTCGTAAATTTTTCAATGAGAAAAAAAGGGTCTGAAAATTACAGTACTCTGAGAACTACAGTAACCCTAATCTAAATATGAGTAGGCTATAAGGTTTTAGATTTTGTAGTTTGGGTTACTGTAGGATATTTTTGGATAAAAGGAATGTTTTAGTCTGAATAAATCTAGAATTACTGTGTTTTTTGTAGTTCGGGTTTTATAATTTTTTTAGAATCAAAAATATTGCGCTATCTAGAAAATTTCTAGAAGATCAAAATTGTTAGATTACTGTAGTTTTTGTCACTGTAGAACTAAAGCCTTTTCCGAAAAAAAACTTACTTTACACTTGAAATCACGAAAATCGATAGCTCTCGCAATATTCAATAATACGAGTTCATTTTGAAGAACTGCGTTTCGTCCGTTCTGAAAATAATATTATTAATTTATTTTTGGCACCAAATTTCATTATGGAAATAAGAAAAACTTCTGGAAAAATATCATATTTCAATTTGAGTATAAATATTTCAAACAAATATCCAATTACTTTTTAAAAAAAACTACTTAAAATTTAGTACTGTAAGTTGAATAAAAAAATGATGAATAAAATGAAATAAAATAAAATATGTTCGATTTTTTCCGGTGCGGAAAAATTTTGTTCGACAAGGAAGGATTAATAAATGTTAAGTGAAGGTGTGTCTGAGGAAAAAAAAACTTCGACGTCATAGAACAAAGAAAATGGAACACGTGAAAACTTGAAACCTATATCATTCCTTTTTTTTCATGAGCAAAGACAGTTAGGGGAACTCGTAAGGGAAATTTATTATGAATTAGTTTCAAAATCTCATGGTTATTCTTGAAGAGTAAGACCTGAAAAACCTCACAGCTCTAAAATCATTTCACGAAAGAAATTCGAGTTTTCAGTGATTCAATTTTTCATTTGAAAAAAGTTGAGGACCTATGCAGATACAAGATATAATTTCAGTTATAAAAACGATTTTAAAAAATATGGTTTTAAAAATTCCAAAAATCACGAATAAATCACGAATACTATTTTTTAAAAATTCAGTGGTTCTATTTTGTATAAACATTTGATGATATATTTAATGAAAAGATTAGGCTCCTTTTTTGCCTGCCGTGAATAATGGTTTAGGCACATTTTCACTAAATTATAAATATTTTAATTCTATTGTTTGTCTATCGAACATTCTTGTCATTTTCTTCATTTTTCCATAAAAACTAACCGGTGAATTGAGAAGTGCTCTCAAAGCATATAAAAAGAATAATGCAGGTTCTTCAAGATTGTAATGTAAATGACAATTTGATAATAAATCTGTCAATAATTCCAAACCAGATTGAGCCAGAAAATCTTCGAGATAACTGAAAGAATAAAATATTTTGAATTGGACACAGAATTCATCTGATAATTGAAATGAAACAACATTTATTACATTTCATTTTATTTTATTGGACCATTGGGAATAATTGGTTATAATTTATTTGAATTCAAAGCGGGCGTCAGATGGTGAGAAAGAAATAAAAAGTGCTAATTTTTGAAATATTTTGTGAATAAAAAATAAATGTTCAGAAAAAAAGGAAAAGTTTGCAGAAAAAAGTCAAGGTTAGACTAGAATCATCTTTTTGTACTTATTTTAATGGAACATGAAAAAAACGAATGAACTTGAATAAATTTATCCCGCATAAATAGCAAGGCCACATTTTTTTCTGAAAAAAAATACTGAAAAAAATGGAAAATTTCCGTGAACGTGAACAAGGAAATTTGAAGTTCATTTCAAATTGGAAAAAAATTTAGCAATTTTTGAAATTTTTTTCACGGAGGTAAAACTGGGCAACAAATTTTTTTAGAGGTTTAGTTTTGGTCCCCAAATTACTCACCTGAAATTCTGTGTTCTCAGCGAAATCACCAATTCTTGTAGCAATCTCAAAGCAGTCGAATCAATCACAAATGAATTTTTCAAATTTCGCAGAAATTGAATGAATTTGTTTGCGTCTTCAATTTGAAGACACTGAAACAACAAAATAATATTATTTGTTAAAAATTAACAAAAAAAAATCCTCGAAAATTATTTGGGTGCGAAGAATGGATAAATTTCAAAAACAAATAAAACACTTGAATAATTTGAACAATTATTTGTTCTTGGAAAAATGAAAAAGACAATTTGTTTTTGAAGAAGAATTTGGAACAATTATTTCGAGAATTAGTCAAAATGGGATAACCGATCCAAATATATGCAAATCTATAAATCGAAATTGGCTATTTTTGTCGAATTCTCTCTTATTTCAATACTATCTCGTTAAATTCAATTTGGGTTTTCGTTTTGATTCGAGTGTTGTTGTTTTTTTTTTCGGGTTTTCCCTTCAACCCGTGAATAAATCAACTCACATGTTGTGATACTAATAATGACATTTTCTTTTCCAGCGAATAATTTTGCATTTCCATTTGTTTTTCTTCAGCCAAACCAAGTTCTTTCTGAAAATAAAAACAAAATGAATTGACAAGTATTTTTTTGAGATTTAAAAAAATTATTTAACAAACCACAAGAACTTCAAAATCTTTGTCAACTTTTGCTGGATCCAAAGGAGTTGGCGGAAGTATCAAATGATTGTTTATGTGCTTTTCGGGATCATCTTTATCTCTGAAAATCGAGATTGATTTTTTTTTTGGAATTTTGTAGAATTTCTAGAGCTTTCTAATGAAATACAAACCTATCTCGATAAAAACAAGACATGACACGATCCACCCAATCTTCGATTATATCCATTTTCAACACAACTGATGAAAAAATAAGAAATTCAAAAAAAAATAACCGCCAAGAAACAAAGAAAAAAAACAAGTTTCACTGATTTTTCCTGATCGGATTATATGAAAACCAAAAAGTTTTTTTTCGGTTGGCAGGGGGTATAAGCCTCACATAAATAACAACAATGGTTTATTGGGAAGAAGAAAAAAGGAAAAAAAGGGGAGGAAATCCAGCTGTGAAAAGAAATGATACATTTTATGAGCGGTTACGGTCATAGCCCATTTGATAGCTGAGTATGACAGAAGAAAAACAAATTGAATAAAATAAAAGGCTTTGAAGTATTATCAAATTGTTGTACATTTTGAGGTTGAGTTGAGAAAAAAACTAATAAGAGATGGAAATTGTTGGAGCAAATAAAATTGGATTATGTTTTTGGGGTTGATTAATTATTTGAGTTAGAAAAAGGAGGAGATACATATTTATATCAAAAATAGAAACACGTAGAAGTTCAGATCATTTTGAGTTCTGAAATTTCCAAAAATAATTCGTCAGTGAGGATACTTTCCTTAAGATTTCTATCATCCTGATTTTGAAGTAGCTAATTAAGAACACTAATTAAAATTCACCTGAAAATTAGAGCAAATTTTGGGAGGAAATCAGAGAGTTAGCGAATGTTCCATTAATTTATTAATAAAATTTTGGAAAAATTCAGATTACATACTGTTTCAACAAAGTTTGATAAATTATTCAGGAACTTTAACTTAATCTAACTCAAGCTTACTTAACTTAGCTATATTCCTTCTCATTGAAAAATAAATTTCACTGAATGCAGAACTGTTTGTTGAAAACAATGCACAAAAGGTTTGGAAATTTGAGATGATTTCGGTCGAAAATTGGTGACTCGGTAAACAAATCGAAAAGAACATCAAATAAATAAAAGTTCCACATGGATCAAAATTTTGATGTTAAATAAATGATTTCCAGAAAAAAGTGTCCGGGTCAAAAATGAATCCCATACTAGTTTTGCAAACAAAATAATAACAAATAATAAACAACGAAAAAATGTTCAAGTGGAAGGAGGGAAAATCGAATAAAAAAGTGAAATGAATTCGAAAAAATGACCAAAAGTAATATAATAAGTAACTACAATTGAGGAATGAAAATGACCCGGTAAAAACATGAAGTTTTTTTTTGTTGGAATTGGAAATATGGGCGGTTTATGATCGAGAGTGTACTGTAGAAGAGAATGAAAATAAAAAGGAGTAATTTAGGGATTAAAATAAATACGTAAGAACAAAATTATTGGTGAAATGATGGTTGTTGATGTTTTTCATGTGACCAGATTTAAAATGACTTTTAAAGAAGAATAACATCATCAAAATTCAACATCATCAAAAATCACAATTTCCCAAAAAAAAAACTAAAATTTGGCGAGAAAAATGCTCTCAAAAAGGCGTTTTTTCGAGTGGTTTCTCTATTTATTTTATTTTTATGAGAAATAGTAAAAAAATAATAATTACCTCAAGAATACTTTAGCAGATGTTTATTGGTTTGGAACAGGTTTCGATATGTTTCATTAATTTTTGACAAGGTAATTTTGAAAGAGAGTTTTGACCTTGGAAAAATGAGGAAAAGCTTTCAGATTTGAAAAAGAGGGGAACATGTGTTGGGAATCTGAATTGAGGGATCGGGGTTTCAAGAAAATTCAGAGCAGGAAAACCCTCAGTGAAAAATCTAGATCTGAAGTTCTCAATCTGAAGCTGAAGTTTTTTATCGGGGATCCGGTCATGGCTGAGCTTTCGGATTTTTTGAGATAAATTCTAACTCATTCTAGGAAAAAATTCTCTTCGGGTATCTAAAAACTTTTCAGAAAAGTGGCCTGAGCAAAAAGACCTGTCTAATTCAAAACTGCCAAATCTTTCCCAGAAAAACAGTGGATTTCATTTTATTTTATTTCAATTCACCACTTTTTGCTAACTGAATAACAATACAATTATTATGTAATACACCTTGACCCTCAAATGAAACTAACTGAATATAATACTAGAAGAATCAAGAAATCAGGCGAAAAAAATAAGGACAAGAATATTAAGCTCCTCCCTTTGAATATTTTTGGCGACAAAAAGTCGCCAAACTATTAAAATAAAACAAAAGGCTTACTTTTTATGCAAAAAAAAAGAAAAGAAGGTCAAGTGTTTGGCGGATTACTGTATCTACATATTTTATGACAAGATTTTTGGGTAAGAAAATAATAATAGGTAAAAACCTGGGAGCGATGAGCAGCAAAAAAAGTAGAAAACAAAAAACAAAAAGCTCAACTTGCCGCCTTTTTTTCAAATTCGGAATCGAAAAACAAATAAAAATCAAGTGAATGACCAGTTGCGCGAAAAAAAAACGAAGAAACAGAAAACACCTAAGCCGAGTCGCAAATATGAAATTTTCCGTCGTAGTTTGCCGATTTCCGCGAGCAGCACGTAAAAAATGCGCGTGAACAACAATAATTGTGACGTGAAGCGGGAGACGGGAGAAGGAAAGATGAAAAAAAAAAAGAATGTGGAAAAAATGGCGGTGTTTGATACCTAGAAACTTGTAGTGTGAGAAATATTTGAACTTTATTGTCAAACATTTTGGGAGAAATTAAATTTCTAGAGAACTTTGTAAACTTTTTTTTGAAATCTGACTCTAGAAAATTTAAAAAAAATCAAATTTTTCACATCTCAAATAATTACAATAATTTTTTGATTATGAATTCAAGATTTCGAAAAAAAATACCATGTTAAAAAAATAAAAAAAATGTTGTCATATTAATAACATGTCAAGTCAAAAAGCAATCGGTGAGAGTGAAAGAGACGAAAAGATATTGGAATCCCGCGTGATCTACAGCGAGTTGAATTTGTGGGTCTAGGATTTGTGAAATTTAAAAATAGGTTACAGTTTGTTTTTTAAGAATTTATTCTTGAACTTTCACTGTGCCAGGTGAATAAAAGTCATCCTCAATTTTTTTCGAAAAAAATATGTTTACCAACCATAATTTCCAAAAATTATGAATTTTCAGACCCACAATTTTCAATGTACCTTTGATCTATTTTTCTCTAAGTCTCCTTAACTCTCACCGACTGCTAATTTTCACTGGGCTGACATGTTATGCATAACTCAAAAGAAGTTTCAAAAAAACATATTTTTCATATTTGATGAAAGTTCAGTGATGAATCAGATTACAGAGTTCAGAACAGTTTTTCAAAAAAAAAATCTCAAAGCCTTCTGTACATACGAGAAGTTGAAGTTTTCAGAACTTAAAATCCAATACTACAGAAAATCAAGTGTCAAAGTTCTCTCAAACTTCTAGGAACAACATAGAAAATGACAAGAAGGTTTACAGTAAAATGAAAAGATTCCGGAAAAGTACTCTAAAAATCTCAAGATTTTGCAAGTTACAAAAAAGTGGTCGGCCGCCTCGTGCCAAAAAGGCATTCTTAGATTGGATTGTTTGAAGCACCTCAACAGCAAAAAAATGAAAGAAAAAAAAAGAGAAAAAAGAACAACTAGTTCGAATCAAACAAACATTATATTGACTATACCAATATGAGACAATAATAATACATAGAAGTTGGAATAAATTCACTATTTATTGGTGTCAACTTTTTTTGTACATAGTTGTCTGGTGTAAATAAATATGTGAAGTGATTTATTTGGTTAACTTTAATATAAATATAGTTGAACTTTGTTAGGTAAAATTAAAGATAAGAAATTATTTTGAAGAAAAAATTATTTTTTGAAAAAAATCAAAATGGTTAGAAATTTTTAGTAAACAACCAATTTCCAAGAAAAAAATCAGAATTTAAATTTTTTTTGAAAATTTGAAATGGCTAGAAAATGTATAAAAGTTCTACGGTAAACTATACTTTTATTCAGACAATCTATGTAAAAATAAAACTTCAAAAAATTCCTTAATTCTTACAAGTTTTACAGTAATCTTTCAAGAAACCCGAAATTCACACAGAAATAAGTTTTTGAAATATTTTTTTCACTCAAAATTTCAGGATTCAAAAAAATCTGGAAAATCTATAAAAAGAAGTTTCGAAACCAAATGAATAAGTCGATATTCATTGTTTGGGCGGTCTTCAACCACCCAAATAAAAACAACATGTCGAAGACGAAGAAAATAGAAAAGACCGCTGTTTTCTTCTTTTGCTTGCTCTACGGTTTTTTCGACATTACAAGAAGAAGAAGAAGAAGAAAAAACGACTGACAGGAGACCGAAAATGGAATTGTATTTGTTGTTGTTTTTTTTGTGCGGCAAAATAAAAAAGAATACACAAAAAATCTCGGCTCCCCGATATTTTTTTGACATTCAAATCCGATATCCGATTTCCTTGTCGGCTCGATGGATTATTTTCCGGTTTTCGAAAGCGTTTCAAATGTCAAACTATAAAATTCAAAGAGTGAATGAGAATAGTTCAAGTTTCAAATGAACTACTGTAGATTTGGTTGAGAATTTCTACAGTGTTTTTTGTTTTCTGAGTTTTTGAGACCTAAACACAATGCGACTACAAAGTAAAAATGAGAAATTTAGAGAAAAGTAGTTTTGATCTACAGTGAAAAGTTCAAGGCTTAGGGTTTTGTGCTGTAAATTTTCCGATTTTTGAAATCTGGAAATTTTACAGCTCTGTGCCCTCTTCAAAAATGAAAAACGAAAAATTCCCAAAACTCACTAAATCAGAAATATTCCAAAACTTTGTTTCGTTTAATTTTATAAATACCATAATTCGATTTTTATCTGAAAAACTTGAAAAAACTTGAAAATTCTACAGTAATCCAACTCACTAAATATTTCTCTCAAAATTTTTTCGCTGGAAAGAATATTTTGAAAACAAGAAATGATTCAATCCCACGTAATTTTGAGATTTGAAAAATTAAAACGTGAACTTTAAAATAGAATTTTCATTATTTTTTCTGAAAAGTGTTGTTGGAAACATGTTTTTTTAAAAGAAAAAAAGCCATCGTGCCAAGGAAGTTTCAAAAGTGCAACGACACAAAAAAGGAACATCATTATTAAACCCAAACACAAATAACACGAACTATCATGGAAAAATAGGGAGAAGCTAAAAATGGTGAAACTTGACACTTATTCGAAATAAGCATGTATAGAAAAGTAGTAGGAAAATAAAAACGAATGAAAAATAATTACCTGTTGGCACTTTGCCCAACTGTAATTACACCAACGATTTGAAGAATAAGAGTATCTTATTGCAAACTACTATTATTATTATTGGATTATTACTTGGGATGATTTTTGCGCGAAAAGATGATATTTTTGGGGAACACATAAATCAATTTGGCAAAACACCAACAGTTGAATGACAGTTTCGAGGATTGTTGGAAAATTATTAAAACGAGTACCAATTAACGGTAATTCGAGATGTCAAAATTCTTGTGTTCAGAAAAAGGTACATTTATGTTGACAAAATGAAAGCGACGCTGTGGTTTCATAAACAAAACAATTTATGTAACAATAACGCAATAATTATTGCTTCTTGCGGAAGGAGCATCCGTCAGTGAGCTTGGCCTTTCCTCGGGTTGGTTGGCAGAGAACGGCGTTGCATCCGACGCAAACAACAACAGTGGTGGCGTGGGAGAAGACGGTGGTGATCTGAAAACATTGAGATTGATTGAATTTTTCAACAAAAATTGTCTAGTATGAAATTTATTATTTATTCAGTTTTTAACATTCGTTAAACTATACACAGCTTCAAACTGAATGAAGTATTTCTTCACGTCAAAATTGAAAAAGAGTGGTCAACTTTGAAAATGTATTTTATGAATTTTTCAGAACATGGAACGGTGAAATATAGTTACTCTCGCGTTGCTTCCGTACAAGATAGCCAACTGAACTATTAATGGAATCAAATTTGCATTTTTAATTTTCTTTTAAATTTATCGACTTTCATTAACGGCCGAAAAGCTTACCTTGTAGCAACCGGTGCATTTAACATCCATGAAGTAGGAGTTTGGGTGTTGAACGAGACGCTTGAGCTTGTGGCATCTTTGCTCTCTCGCTGGGTCTGGGTGAAGCAAGTCAACGGCCAAAGGCATTTTGTTTCCACTTGTTGAGACTAAGCTGTAATATATAAACTGAATTATTGAAATAAATAAATCATTTAGTTAAAGAGATAACGATTTTTATTCAGTATCTTATGAAGGGAAAGAAAAATCAATAGAAGAATGGTGAGAATGACTCAAAAAAAAATAGAGAAAAGGTAAAAACTTAAATTTACGCTGTCGTACCATGTTTTGAATAGAAAAAATGTATACTAATAAATGCGCCTTCAAATTCTCTATCTAACACACCCCGCTGAAACGAGAAATGACTGTTTTTCTACTGTAGTACGCAATCGAAAAGTGTGCAAACACCGCGTCTCTGCGTCTCTTGAGAATTCACACTGTTTTGTTCGTTCAAAGGAACATACATTTATTAATTTATTGGGTCTCGAAAAGCTGGCCTTCCTGGGCTCCTAGGAATTATGAATCATATGGTTTAATGTAGATCTCGACACGCTGAATCTCGTGATATTTTTCATTTTTTCTCTAACGCCTGTTTTCCTAACGAAAATTGGTACGCCAACTATTTCATTGATTTACGTTGCAGATTCAAGGGACACGTATTTATTTACCCGCGTGGTCTCGACGCAAATCGTAACTTTCTTCGCAGGACCCCTAAAAATATGAGTAACATAGTTTAATGTAGATCTTGAGACGCTGATTCTAATGGTATTTTTAGTTTTTCATATAACGACCTCTAAGGTATCTAAAATTGGTACGCCAATGAGAACAGCATTTTGCTAATTTTTTCATTGTTTGAGCGGGTGTGCTAAAAATATGAAAAATTGCTGGAATTGGCCAAAAAACACCTCAGAACGCGTTAAAAAACGTGAAAAAGTTTAGGCCAGAAAAGAAAATAAAAAAACGAAAACGTTCGAAAAGTGTGTGCCAGGCTTGCCCTTTTTGCAATTTTGCGGCGCGTTCATTCGGAGTGTTGTAGTTGCCTGCATTTTAGCAATTCAAAATTTGTTTTTTTTTTCGGTTAAAAAATATTTTTCGCTGTTTTTTCGAGTGAAAGCTATTTTTTCAGATCTCAAAAGTATTAAATAATAATTGAAGCTTGGTTTTCATTCACATTGGAGTGTATCTATAATCGCAGAACGTTAAATGGCAACTATAAAGAAGGAAATATCGTCACCGAGAAAAGAAGTTCAGAAAAAACGAGTTGAAGACGATGATGAATCAGATGACGATAGATCTGTTATTACGTTAAGTTCAGATTCTGAAATTGAGGAAGGAAAAAGTAAAGAAGATGAGGAACCAATGGAATGTGGAACAGATTCTTCTGGCGAGGAAGAAGATGAAGATGAGAGCGATGAATCAGAATCAGATGAGGAAGACGAAGAAGAAACAGATTCAGATGAAATGACAGATTCAGATTCTGTTTGGTCGACAGTTGATGAAAATGGAGAAACTGAAATGATAACAAGTGAAGCTATTGAAGCTAAAATTATTAGAAAGTTTGAAAAATCAATGATTCTTCTGGCCGATAAACAAATTGAAAAAGCGAAAAGTTTTCTTCTGGCACTTCTCAAAAAACCACTAATATCTATCCATCGAAAATCGAATATTGACTTCGAAGAAATTGAAGAAATCAGTAGACCATCTAAAATTCTGCAGGTTTATGTTGCAATTCATAAGAACTTGGCTAAATTGGAACCAAACAAAGCTATCGAACATTATCTACAGGTAACTAGAGAAACAAGAAGTACTTTTTGATATTATTCAATGATTTTTAGGTATTATATTATACTCCAAATGATACGAGTATTTGGCTGGAAGTCGCTTTGAAATCATTTGAAAACGGGGATTTACAGTTTGCATTATATTGTTTCAAAAAATGTGAAAATTTGAAAGAATCAACTGAAGCACATGCAACTGTTTTATATTTGACGTGTAATTATTCAGGTTAGAAAACTAATTTCGAAAATGTTTTGTAAGAAAGTTATATTTCTAGGTTGCCTTTATTTGCTGAAAGATTATATTGAAGATGTTGGAGAATTGAACGACAAAATGAAATATTTGAAATTCAAAATCAGATCGACAAGTAATCATTATAGGTAACAAAATTTTCAATTCAAATTAAATTTCGTTTAAAACACTGTTAAAATTCCAGAAAAATGTGTGATAATATATTCGAAGAAGATGATTTTTATAAAGAAGTGAAAAGTTTGGATTCAAGAAGAATTGCAGTTTTTGACCAAAGATTTGAAGAAATGTCACGGAAAATTCGAGAAAAACAACAACTTTTGGATGTTTCTTTCAATGAAGAAAAAGAACTGAAACCAATTCAAGTGGAGATTTCAGAAAAACAAAATTTGACGGATGTTTTCACGATTTTCTGTGATCTTTTCGATAGAATTCAGGCTTATTCGAAGGTTTGTTTTTCTCTTTTTATAAAGGCTGTTTCGAAATATTACAAAATTTTGAAGCAGATTACGAAATTTATTTATTTTGTTTTGTTTTTCAGCTCAATTATCATCCAATTGAATTCAAATATTGGGGAAATCGAAAAGATTATTTAGAAATTGAAGAATGTTTGAATGAAATTGTAGATATTGTTGATTGTGTTGAAGATATGACTGGAAAAATTGGAACTAAAAAATCGAACAAAAAAGCGAAAGAAAAATATTTGTCAACTTGGAAAACGAGATTATTTGTAGAAGAAGAAGTTGTAGAAATATGTGAAACTGAGGACGAATCAGATGAAAATAGAACAGAAAGTAGAGAAAATAGTCCGAAAAATGATTTTGGATTGGAAGAAAATGAATTGGCTATTGAATATGGATTAAAATGTGAAAATATTCGACCGATTTGTATGAGAAAACACAAAAGAAAGGTTTTTCATTTTTCTTTGATTTTCCAATAAATTGTGTGTTTCAGATCACCAGCTCGAACATCTTCCGATTTCAAATATTTGGATGACGAAAACCTTCTAAATTCTCTTCGAAGTCATTTTCTTTCTCAATCCCAAAATCTGACAATCACCGAAATTATTAAAATATCTCTTTTGAAATTCTCAAACTATAGTGGAGTTTTGAAAAATGATTTGAAAGTTGTAGTGGAGGAAATGTATACACGATTGGCATATTATCAATTTATGGCAACTCCGAAATATGATCAAATTAATATTATTATGATGGAATGTGGTTAGTTATTTGGATTTATGAAATTGATACGTGAACTATGACGTGACAAATTAAAATTCATTTTTTTGAACAAAAAAAAAACAAAATATTGCAAGTACTTATTTTATTTATGAAACGTGACCCAATAATTTCCACTGGGTTTTATTTATTTATTTAAAATTTCATTTCATTTCTGATAATTACAGATCATAGAAAAGGACTCGAATTATGTTTGAAAAAGTATATTTCATTTTTTGGATATGAACAAGACGATGAAGAAGATGATGATGATCTAATAAATGTGAAGAATATGTCAGAAAATGAATTATATCTACGATTTTGTTGGAAATATTCGAACACAAATTTATTGGATTCGATAAAATTGGAATATTTATATGTTCTGATGAATAATATGGATGAACATCGAGTTATTTCAACTTCAATTGATCAATTCGATTTGAATGATGTTAAAGATAAAATCGAAATTATTGAGAAAAAATTAAGAATTGAATCGATTAAACAATTATGGAATTCGAAAAATTATCAAGAAGTTTGTCGCTTTTTTAAAAACTTGGAATTAATAATCTATCAATTTTTCAGCTTATTCGAATCTGTGAAAATGATATTGATTTTTCTGAAACAGGAATCGAGGAAACTGAACAAATTTTGGTTTTTTGGTTGAAATCCCTAGAAAAATCGAAAAAAGAAGAAAGTTTTGTGATATTAGCAACTCGAGTTCTTCATTTTTATCTTTTTTCGGAATCAAATTCAATTGAAAATTATGAAGAATCAATCGATATTTTATTGAAATCATTGAGGAAAAATTGATTTTTCGAAAATAATTGATGAAAAAATAATATCATCTGTTGGCTATTTTGTTTGTGTTGCATTTCAAAAATCGAAAAATATTCAAGAAAATTGGAGAAATTGGAAATTATTATATGAAATCGTGAAATCAATGAGAAATGTTCCGATAATTGATTATATTTCGACACTTGATAAAATTGATGATTCGGATTGTTTACCAAGTTTGGAATTGAATGTTTTGGTAAAAGCACATGAAATATTAGGAGAAGCTAAAAAATGTTGCCAAAATGAAAATGTAAGTTTTTCAATGTTTTGAATTAAATCTTTTTCATAAATTTTATTTTTATTTTAATTTCAGTTCGAATTTCTATTCTTCATTATTTCTCGATTCCGTGAAATTGTCAATAATATACCATTGCTAGAAAAATTATTTGAAAAAGAATATAATTGGATTTGGCAAAATTTAAATGATGAAATATCACAAATTCTCAATTGTCTTTTTGGAAAATATTCGAAAAAGCGAAAATGTGCAGAAGATCATGGAACTAAAGGAAATTGCAAAGCTGATATGAAAATAGCAAGCAAAATATTGAGAGTTATATTGGTTCAACCTTTGCCACTTTATGATGATAAAGAGAGATTAGGTCATGATGTTGTGGAATTGATTAATTCGAAATTTGAATTTCTACTTGAAATTAAGCCGGAAAAACAGAAAATTGTTGAAAGTTTTGAGAAGATTTTGAAAGAAAGTTCGTTTCAAGATGAGGAATCAATTCGGTGAGTTTGAGAATATTTTGAGAATTTCTAACATAAATCGGATAATATTCCTCTTGTTTTCAGCCAAGAATTTGAGAATATAAAGGTTGTTGAAGAATCTGAAATACAAGCATTGGTTTGGTATTCGTTGGCTCTGAATAGTTATAGAACAAGTAATCATGAAGATTGTAAAAAGTATTCGCAGGTATCTCTTTTTCCTTATTTCTAACGGTTAGAAATTCTAACCCAATGAAATTTAATTTTCAGCTATATTTGACTTCAATTGATTCAACCTACGATGATCGACTTCGTTCTTCAGCTTGGGCAATTTTAGCACACGAACATGTTCGACAATTATTCCAACTCGATAAAAATGCAATATTCAATGAATGGAGATGGAGAATATTACCATTTAAAATGGCAATTTCAGCACAACCAAATGAAGCTGTAATTCATTTCGAAGTTGCTGCAACAATGTATCAATTAGCATCACAATTAATTCGATTTGTTCGACAATTACCATTAGATGATTTGAGAAGAAAAAGAATCAAAGATGGATCGATTTTACGAGAATATTCTCGATATCATTTTGATAAATGTCTTCAATTAGCACAACCTTCGTTAGATGGAACACCTGCGGAATTCAATTGGTTATGTTATTTCTTCATTGGAAAATTGGCTGGAAAACAAAATGATGATATTGTAAAAGTTGTGGAATATTTTTATGAAGCTGCTTGTGGATGTCAATTGGCTGGATTTTATTATCCCGTAAAAATTAATTCGAAAAAACAGACCAATTTTGAACCACTTGAAGTGCATTATCAAGCACATTCTGCGGTTTGGAAATATCTTGATAGAAAGTAAGTTTGAAAGGGAAATTATCATATCTAAATATTTTATTTTTGCAGTGATAATCCACCATTAAATACACTTCTTCAATTAGAATCATATTTGAAAGTATTTGCAAATGGCCACAAAGTTGTGAAATATTCAAACTCGTTATTCGATACACCGCCAGAATTATATTTGACAGTTTCAGAATTGGTTGAAAATGTGGCCGGATCTGAAATTGAGAAAGAAGAGGAAAGAGTTTGTCAAGAAATTCTTACGAAATTGGAAGTTATTGAAAAATTAAAAACAATGTGCCAAAGTGCATTTTTATTGATCTGTGAACGATTTCCTCACATCAAATCACATTATCGATTGGCTGAATGGTATTTGGAAAATGGAAAGTGAGTTTGAAATGAAATTTGTAAGAAATATAATAGTAATCTAGATGTTTTAGGTTCGAGTTAGCTTCAGAGCAGATATTGAAAAATGTTTTCAAACGAAAGAAACGAGACGATGGAGTTTTTGATGTGAGCTAAATATCTTTACTTCTTATTAATTCGAGACAAAAAATCCAGAAAAGAAAATCCAAAATTTTCAGAATATAATTGAAATTTCTTGCAATGATATAAATCGAGCTGGCTCATTTTGTTTCCACGTTGAAAGATGTCTTCGAGTTGCGATTTATATCACAACAAAAATGCTTGATGTTCATAATTTGGCATCGATTCTGATTAGTTTGATCTCAACAATTGCATTGGATGATGAGTAAGATCAAGTTTTCTAATGAATGACTAAACATTTACTATTTTCAGCCAGTTTATTGAACCAAGATCGAATGTGAAATTGATTCGATCGGTGTTAGAATCAATTGAAACAGTTTGTTTGACAGTTAGACCGAGAAGTTGTGAGTTTTCTGGAAAACAATTAAGTTCATAAAGATTTAATTAGTTAATTATTTCCAGCAAGAAATACACCATCACCTCCTCCTCAAGAAATTTCACAAGATTCTTCGAAAAATGAACCGACAAAAGTAATTCATGTAACTCCAGCAATGATTCGAAATGAATTGTGGAGAATTTGGAATGCGTTTTTGAAGTGAGCTTTTTTTTGAAATGGAGCAGTTTTTTTTAAAATGTTCCCTTTTTCTAAACACAAAGTCTCATTTTTTCCAGGCGCGATAAAAAGAGTGAAAATGAAAAACTGTTGGCTTTTGCTGAAAAACGAATAAGCGCACTTATCACAAAAATTTATGGAAGTATTCAAATTCTGCGAACCAAAGTTTTACAAAAAGAATCGACTTCAAATAATTCTGCTGAAAATTTGCCGAGAAAAACTAAAAATGTATTGAAGGTAAAGCATTTATTTTTTAACAAATTTCAAAATTGAATTTTATTATTATTTTTCTTTCTGCAGAGAAAAGCACAAGCAAATGCTTTGGATGTGATTCAACCATTTCTCAAAAAGACTGCATTATCTTCAATTCCTTCAACATCGGCACAAATTGCTCAAGATGATGATGATATTCAATGTTTGGACCCGCCTGTGGTTACTGTAAATCAACAATTGGCACATACTTGGAATGTAAGTTTGAATATTTTTTTCGTACAACATTTCAGAACTCACAATACATTTTTGCAGACCATAATGCAACAACTGTATTCCAAAAAGTGACAAGCTGTTTCAAAATTATTTGTCTGTAAATAAAGATTTTCTGAATTTGCCATGTTTTTTATATGACGTGACATTTTCACGTTTCATCATTTTTTTTTCATTATTTAGATAGAATCTTCATTTCTGAATTTCATGGAAATTGAAAATGCGACTATTTTTGCTGATTATTTTTCCAACTATAATATTTGCTTATTTTGACCCTTCAGCTTATTCTCAATCATTGAACAATGTTTTGAGAAAATCCGAGAAAAAAGCAGATATTGAAAATTTTTGTAGTAATCTCGGATTTTTTAAAAGTGAGTTTTTTACTGGGGTGGACTCAAAAACTGGACTTTCTGTTTCAAGTTTAGAATTTGCCACGTGGCATTTTTTTTTTTTGAAATTTTTTGGCGTCCAAAAATTTAATTGCGAAATTTTTCTCTCAAAATTTGCCACGTGGAATTTTGAAAAGTTCTGCATAAAAAATTTCAGAAAAAATTATTTCAATTTTTCAGATCAAAGTGGACGAGTTTGTAGTTGGTATCACAAAAAAACATTCGGAAGAAAATGGGAAAAATGTGATATTCTAATTGGCGATATTATTTTGGAAAATGAAAAAGATATTGTGATATTTCAAAAATCGAAAATAATGGGAATTTATGGAAGTTTGATAATTCGCAATATACATATTTCAATAATCGATCTTGATCATTTGAAAATCGTTGGATGTGAAGGAAAAGAAGAGGCAACAATTCTTATCGAAAATATTGATCATTTAGAACATCTTTTGATTTATAATCTGAAATCATTGATAAAATCAACTGTAAGTTAAGTTTTCTTGTTATTTTGGTCATTTTTTGATCAAACACAGAATATCTATATTTCCTATCTTCTTCTTCTTTTTTCGGTTGTTTTTCTGTTTTTTATCAAACCAGACTACAACAGAACAATGTGATTTTTACAGGAAAATCAAAAAGTGTTCATTGTTCGGAATTGTACGAATTTATCATTGCAATATGTATTGAGGAAGAAAATTCAGAATGCAGCTGGAAATAATTCAGATCTGGTTGTTTTCAATACAAATCAAACTGTTATTCGTGTGAAATCAGTACTTCATGAGGATTTGACGCCAGCATTTATTGCAAGTCTTCTTTTATTTTTTGCATTTATTTGGCATTTTTATGGAGTTGAGATAAGAGTTCTTCGATTGAAGGTTAGTTTCACCAAAAATATTCCTCAAACTACGGTAGTCTCTGGGATTCCCAAATTGGTCTGATTGAACTGTGTTATAGATATTTTCTCTCTCAATATGAGAAACAGAGAAAAAAGAAGATAGTGTATCTGTTTCTATCAGTAAAAGGGCGACAAAAGTTTGCACCCAAGTTTTCGAACTGTTGACGTCAATGCGCTTCGCGCTTGTGTAGCGGATTCTATTCGGAATCAGAATACTGTCCACGTGAAACCGAAAAATATCACGGGAGATCATGATTCATTTTGAAGTATTTTAGGAAAGAGAAGATGTAATAATTCAAAATTTGATCAAAATGCGGAATACTGTATTGGCTTCGGAATTGTTGGTTCAAACTCCGTCGACTGTGAAATTGAAATTCGATCAGCCGGTTTTGAAGACAAGTTCGAGGAATAAGCATTTGGTTCAACTTATTGAAAAACGATTGAAAGATATGTGATGATTGTTAGTAGAGTAAAGTTTTTTGGGATTGTTTTTGGGATGGAAGAGAATGTGGGAAGCATCAAACATCATTGATCTGACAGAAAAAAGAATCAGCGGAACATGTGCTGACAAAAGTTCTGAAATAGGGGAAACACGAGGCCCAAACATTTTTAGGGAATTCAATTTGCAGAAAATAATAATCTGAAGAGCTTGAAAAATTTTGAATTTTCATTCGAACAACATAGAACTACAGTAATCCAGGATTTTTCATCCAGAAATTTAATGTTTCAAAAAATTTAAAAAAATCTTCGCAAGTTGATTTTCCGAAAAATTTTGTTCCTAAATCTGTCGAGATTTTTTCAGACATACTTTTGGTTTCCGGTGATTTTGAGCTCCAGAAATTTTCCGTCTCCGCGCATCGAAAATTTGGAATTTTGGGAAAATTTGAGCCACTTTTAAATTTCTGAAATTTTGAATTGCATTTCAGAGATAGAATTTTATTCCGAAATTAATTGACCCATGGCCTAGAAATCCAAGAATTTCCTCATTCAAAAAAAAGATCAAAGGAGCCGACAAAGTCTACTGTAGGTGTTTTTTCCACGGCTCTAATAATTTTTTTAGAAAATAAACTGAATTTCAGGATTACTGTAGCTCCTTTGATTTTTTCGAAATTTGGAAGATTCAAATCAAAATATTCCGAGCGAACTAGACATATCACAAACTTTTCTAATTTGGAATGATCTTGTCTATGATCGACTTCGTCACAAGACGAAAGTTGAAATCATTCGACTTTGAACTATCTTTCATTTTCTCATCAAATGGTCATTTTTTCCTTCTTCTTCTTCAACTACCGTATACGTATAGAAAGAAAGAAATATACTACAATCAATGTTCACTAATCAACACGTTGTTGTTCTATCACCTTTTGTACAAAAAAGATGGATTATGTTTTTGTTCATTTCTTCCTCCCTCTCTCTCTAAAATCATGCTGATTTCACGCGACACTTTTTTGGGGGGGAAACAACAAAACATACAGATACAGATATTTTGAAGGGGGCGGTGCTAAATTGTAGTTAGCGGCGCGAGCGAAACAATAAAGGTTCAGTGGTCGATGACGCGTCTTTCTCTATATAAATATATGAGAACCAGAACCAGAAGCAAAGTGAAGTGTGAAATTCATTCTAAACTAAACCAAAGAAAAACTAACCGAGAGAAAAATGGGATTGAACCCAGTACAAAACCGATATCGGTATATTGTGGTGTTTTTGGGATTAGCATGTCTAACTTCTGTATTATCTAATTATATTATCATCAATTTTACATTCATTTGTATGAAAGATGATCCAACTGGAATTGTTGAAGATGATAATGGAGTAAGTTACAAAATTTCTCAAATCTTATAATCCTCTCTTTTTTAGACAGCTTACAATCGCTATGATTATTCGGTGAAACAAAAATCATATATCGTTTGGGCAGTTGCAATTGGCACAATTCTTGGAACTGGTCCAATCAATTATTCATATGTTCGATACGGCGCTCGTTGGCCATTTTTTGTTGCTGGAGTCATTTCCGCCATCTCAACACTTCTAACACCTTACGGTGCATATCTTGGACTTCCATATTTGCTTGTTCTTCGATTTTTGCAAGGTCTCGCTTATTCTGCTGATTTTGCGGCGATTGGAATTGTTTGTGTTCGATGGGCTCCGTTGGCACAGACTGGATTGTTCATTTCGATTTTGACAAGTTTCAGTCCAGCTGCAACTGTTATGACAAATGCTGCATCAGGATATGTAAGTTGATGTTTTTTTTTCAAAAAAAAAAAAATACTTTTGATGTTGAAAGTTCGTCAAAACAAAAAAAATAGTTCAAATTTTGTCATAATCGGATTTCTCCTCCTATCATCCCCCTTCCCAATTACACGATATTTATAAACTAGAAATATATTTGTAGCTCTGCAAATCTGATTGGGGTTGGCAATCGGCATTTTACATTCATGGAATTATTGGTCTCCTCATTTTTGTTGCCTGGATTTGTTTGTATAATGATGATCCACAATTTTCGAAAAGTGTTTCGGCCAAAGAATTATCAACAATTCAGAAAAATAAAACACAAGCTCATATTGAAAGAGACACTTTTGTTCCTTATTGGGAAATTTGCAAGAACAAAATTATTTTGACGGTTTGGTTGAATGCATTTTTCGAGATGACAACTTTGATTCTTCTTTTGACTTATTCTCCAATTTATTTCCGAAAAGTTCTCGAATTCAGTGTCATCGAAACAGGTTTGTTAAAAAATATTATTTTATTTTTTATTTTAATTTTGAAAAAAATTGGTATTTCTAGGAATGTTGATATCTGCATCAGCAGTTGCTCATATGCCAGCAAAACTAATCTCCGGATGGTTATCTGATCGTCAATTCTTATCCGAACGTGTTCGAATGTGGTTCTTCAATACTTCATCTGTTGGTTTTGCTGGTTTCATGTGCATGACATTGGCTTGGATTCCAGCTGATTGGAAATATACAAGTTTTGTAGTATTCAGTATTGTTTATACATTGATGGGAACAAATTGTGGAGGATTTTATAAATGTGGAACATTTGCATCTCGACAATATGCTCATTTTGTTTTGGCAATGATTCAATTTATGAAATGTATTGCACTTTTTGTTGCTCCATTGACTGTTGCGATTTTTGTTCATGAGGAATCGTCGCATACTCAATGGGGATATGTTTATCTTTTGAATGGTGGACTTATGTTTATTGTAAGTTTATTTGTACTTGAAAAAAAAGAGAACATTCCAAAATTTTCAGGCGAATATTTTGTTCTTCCCAATGGCTACTGATAAACCACAAGATTTTACGTTCATTACACGTAAAACCATTGAAGAGAAGAAACAAATTGATCAAACGAAATGCTAAATAATTTCTATTATCCGCTTTATGTACATATTTCTTTACGGTTAAATGTAAATATTTTCGCTTTTAATTTTTGAAAATAAAATTGTTATGACTTATACTATCTTTGTTGAAATTTAGAATGGCTATTGTCAAAATTCCAACCTGAGCAGTATGATCTACAGTAATCAATAAAAACATTTTTTTTAATTTAAACCCATCCTCATAATCAGACGCGGCCTAAATTTAGAATTTAGAAAAAAAAATATTTTCGTCATTTTATATTTCACTCTTTCCATCAACGTGAAGCAGAGCTAGCTGCAATATTGATTACAACCAAGAAACAGAAAAAAAAGAAAGTTGCGTTAATGGTCTCGCAACGATATCGACACGAAAGGTGTGTGTTCCTTTGTGTGTTTCCTTTACTGTGCGTGAAAATAAATTTTTCATTTCGAAAATTCTATTTCCAGGAGTTTTGCAATTGATAGAAATCAATTTTCGGCTCATTTTGAAGATTGCTAGGTTTCACACAATTTATGTTGATTGTCTTGGAAACTGAAACGTGGATTTTCGGATTGCTTCATCATAATAACTGACAAGAGAGAAGGGACAAGCTGTTGCTGTTTGAAAAGTAAGGTTAGTGTTTTATTAATTTTAGGATAAAATAGAAGATCCTCTTAATTGAAGTAAAAAAAGTCCAACAATTTTAAATTTTAAAAAAATGAATTTTGAAAAATGAACAATTTTCGGATCAGCGAATCGTAATTATGCAAAAAAAGGAAATTTTATTTGAATTAAAGTTTTTCTTTTTTATTTTCTATTCGACACCCTAATATGTTACCGTAGCCACGTGAAATTTCAAATATTTTTTTCTCAAAATTTGTTATCCAGTCGGACAACGCCCAACATAATAAAAAAAAGTTGAGACAAAGTTGTTCTGGCAACTACGCGGCACATTGTCTGCATCTCTGCGCTCTCTTTCTTTTTCTATTTTTTGGCAGCTGTCTTCGCTTTCATCCCGCACATTTGCCTATTGATCGACAAAAAATGGAGCGTATGTTGGGTAAGTTATACTTTTTATTTTCATAATTAATATAATCTAATACATATTTCAGAACGAATATTGAAACAAGAAGAGGAAGAAGGAAGTAATAATGGAAAGATGGAAGAACAAAATGTGCAATTTTTAAATGCTACTATCAAAATCCCAGTTTTCTATAGTACAAGGAATGTAATTCCTGAAAGTATTCGTTTTGGAGAATCAAATATTGAAGTTGACCCAAATTTTGAACTTGGTCGTTTGAATTCTTCACTTTATCAAGGACCTTCAACTTCAGGAAGTTTTACTGGAAGAAGTTTGACAAATGATTCATCTTGGAATGGTAAAGGTTTCATATTTTCTTTCTATAAATTTGATTTCATGATACATTTTGCAGACAATCTCACAAATTGCATTAAAAATGGGAAACTTGATGTTATAAGTGCAGGTCAACTATTGATCAACTTTGGCGGACCAAGTGATCAAATAATTGATGAATTCGTTGCTCAAAATTATTCAAAAATCACTGGAGCATTAACAACATCTTCAATTTTGGACCCAAATTGTTCGCATGCTTTACAAATTGGAAATTTCATAATGGTTCAAGTGAATTCAAAAAAACTTGAAAACATGGGAAAAGTTGCAACTCGTCAAACAAATGTTCAACAAAACATTGATCTCGGTCCAATTATGGGTTCATTAACAAATTTGCGAAATATCTTCGAAATCACAAATGATCCACCATTTTATCAAGTTCAAATTGATCTTCGATGTTTTGATCCACCGAAAAAAGGACTCAAACAACATATAATAATGCGTGATTATCTTTATCAAATTCTGACTATCCTTACATTCCCAGCTGAAGCTATCAAAAATTACACATATCGTGATAATCCGCGTAACTTCTCAAATAATGGTGGAAATTGTGATGATAATCAAGAAAGTGATTCAGAAGAAAACGAAGAACATTCTGAAGATGGATCAAATAATATGCCACGTGGAAGATTTAAAGATTTACCTGATCATATTGTCAAAGTTCTCCTTAATTTATTCTTTGAATATTTTGGATTCAATTCGCCAATGTATACAACTTCACCAGATGATCTCGAAACCGACATGTTTGTTTATTTTTAAAAAATATTTTTTTGAAATTTAATTTTCTTTTTTTCAGAGAATTCATGTGTCTTGGAAATACATTTGAAGAGCGTTTCAATGCACTTCGAGAACGTCGGCAAATTTTGAACAATTTCACAAGTGCCACATTTCCATCAATGTTGAAAAATGCGTTCTGTGAAATTCGTCTTTCAACAGTTGAAAACAATGATGGCAAAATCGTATGGTCAAAGAGAAAGGTAAAACTTTTTCATCAAAATATTCTAAATATAAATATTTTTTTTAATTTCAGAGAGTTGCCGGATTCCGCCAATTAACAAATAACAAACGAAAATCTGCAGCAGCTGGAAGTTCCGAAAAACGTGTTAGAAAATAATAATTTTCATTATTGTAAGTGACTTTTTCAAAATAATAAAAATCTATCACAAAATACATAAAATACACGTTACTGTGAAATATACAATTCATCAACTTGATATTCCCGATTTCGTCTCTTTTCTCGAAATCTTGCAACATCTTTTCGAGTTATTACACCACGTAATTTGTTGTCATCATTCACAACAAAAAGATAACGAAGACCCAAACCTCGAAATAGTCGGAAAATAAATGGAAGCGAAGTATTAAGTGGAACACGATGAGGATGTGGATGCATAAATGGTTCGATATTCAACCAACAAGATTCATCGTATGAAGAAAGTCCTAATTGATCGATTTGAGAATTTTGGCTGGAATTTTGGGAATTTTTATGGTTTTCCAATAAAAAACACGAGAACTTACTCATCATCATCTTGACATTCTGAAAAATCAATCGGAATACTTTCACTCGCATGTTCCTCATCAAAAACGCGATTTTCAAGAAGTTTGAATAATTGCGTTCGCAAAATATATCCTTTGAGTCGTCCATAATCCGGTAATGTTTGTGTCACAGATTCCTCAATTCGATCAACAACTGGAAAACCATGATGAAGTGTTGTTTTGAGAATTTCAACAATTCTCGAGACGCGTTCTCGTCTTTCTAAAGCAACAACATCTCGACGCATAACTTTGCTAAAAAGAAATGAATTTTTTTAAAATTTTCTCTCCAGAAGCTTCAACTCACTCGGCAAGAATATTTCTACTCATTTTCGGAGGATTCCACCCAAGAATTGGTACTTCAGCTAAATCAATATGTGAATCATATAATCCTTCATTGAACATATCTCCAACCCATTTTGTTATCATTAAAACCAGCATAATTGGTAATCCAAAAGTGATATCTTTTGTTGCTTCCATAATAATTGCAGTTAATGAAATAGTCATTCGAACAACTCCTCCAAGTTGTGCAGCTGCTCCAGCTAATGCATATTTTCCTGGATCAATTCCAGTGACCGATGGGAATAGTCTTTCAACATATATTCCAAATAATCGACCCCAAGCGGCTCCGGTTAAAATGGCTGGAATAAAAACACCGGAAGGGACTGCAATTCCAAATGTCCAAAGGGTTAAAAGAAAATATTCGATGGCGAAAATGATGAGAGTTGGGACACCAAAAGAATCTGAATAATAATCGGAAAACTTTATTTTTCTTCAAAAAAATTTTTTGTTGAACTAACTTATTGGACTGTGAAATAGACTTTTGACACTTTCTTCGGGATTTTGGAAGAATAAACTTGCAACAGCCGAATATTCTCCTTTTCTACACCACATTTGATTGATTTGTGTCGATGTTGCTGTTGGATTTCGGCCAATTGGTTGACAATCATCGACGGCGAAAATTGTGAGAAAAGCCAAAAATGCGGAAACAGCGGCAACGAGAAGACATTCGAATAAACGACCGAATTTGCTATTTACATAACTGCAAAAAAATAAATTAGAAGAAAAAGTCGGCTGTTTGAATTTTTCGGAATTTTTTGTTGAAAAAGTTTGGCAAATTTTGAATCGGACCAGGGTGACATTTTTCAATAGGAATCGGACCAGGTCCGATTTTTTGAGAAAAATTCTGAATCGGACCCGAAAAATCGGATCACTTTTTCAGAAAAGTCAATTTTTTGGTGCAAAAATCAGCAAATTTTGAAAAAGTGGTCCGATTTTTCGGGTCCGATTCAGAATTTTTCTCAAAAAATCGGACCTGATCCGATTCCTTGTTTGTGGTCCGATTCCTATTGAAAAAATGTCACCCTGGTCCGATTCAGAAAACCCTCAAAATCAGGTCCGATTCCTATGGTCTGATTCAAAAACTGCCAAAAAGTTCTGATCCCAAAAAAACTCACGTTTTTCGGAATTCTGTCAATCTTGTATTCAGATAATTAAACAATGCTCCAAGAACTCCACCAATTATTCCGATCAATAAAAATATTGGAATTTCCCAAACATTATAATCCTTATTTTCGAAAACACCGAAATTCGCAAGACCATTCCAAGACAGCCATCCACTTCGACCATTAAACCAACCAAGAATACAGTTTACTGTGAATGAAGAAATCATTGATGAAAGAAACTGTAAAATATAGATAAATAATAGGAATTCAAATCCAATTCGAGTTCTTACCATTCTCCACGTCAAATTCTGATTCCAAAAACTGGCTCCTTCTTCCAATGAGAATAAAACTCCCCCAATTGGTGCTCCAAAAGCGGCAGCAACTCCAGCCGCAGCACCAGCCGAAACAAAATCTCGTCTCTCTCGATCATTCCGAAACTCTTTGAAAATTCCGAAATCAATTCCCAACGAATATGATTTTCCCTGTGATACTCCAGCTCCAACAACAGCTCCAGAATGAATCATTGGCCCTTCTTTTCCAGCAGCCAAACCGCCTCCGACAGAACAAGCAACACCGACTGCTTTTGAAACAAGAGTTTTGAGTCGACACAGCAAATTTTTCACTACGCATTTTCTCATTGCACAATTTCACGTGTCGCTACAGTATTTTCGCAAAAAAATGTCTTTTTTTGTGTTTTTTTTCACAAAAAATGTGTTTTTGAAGCCGAAACCGAAGGAAACATGCTCAAACTACATTTTTAGAAGTAGTTGATAATTTTTCAAGTAGTAATAGTTTTTTGAATCAAAAGTTTATTGTCTTTCCTGGGAAAATCGAGAAAAATATGGAGAAACGTCATTTTGAGCGGAATTAGAAGATTAATAAGCAATTATCTGTCTTCCGGACCTCCCTCAACCCTTCTTTGCTCAATTCTGATAGTGAAAAATCAACTTTTCCCTGAAATTCGGGTTCAAATCCTCAAAAAACGAGTAAAAACAGGATTTTATTAGGCTCCGCCCAGATGTGTGTGCCGCGTGAAAAACACATTCTGCAATGATTTTTTTATTTGAGGTCACGTAGAAAAAAATTTGCTGTGGTCGAACAACTTCGGGGATAGCAATTCCATTCAAATAGCATTTGATTTGCGGGATTCCCGAACCACCAGCGATTGGAGCAACGAAAATAACAAGACAAGAGGCGATTGTGACAAGAATACAATTATAAGCAATCCAGGCAATCATAACAGTCCACATACAACCTGATGTTGTTCCACGTTGTTCTTCATCACATTTTGAAATCACTGAAAAATGTTGCGATTGGAAATGAAGATGGAAAAAGCCCTGGTAGAAAACTCACAGTATTTCAGAATCCAGTTAAATTTGATGTCTTTACTATAATGTACACCAATATCGATTAATGCGGCAACTAAAGCAGTAATAACTCCAATGAAAAAACAAGCGATCCATCGATTTCGTGAAATTCTCCACAATGTTATCTAGAAATTTTTGGATTCTAATTTTTTACTCAAAAACAAAAAAAAGTACCTGATGACTAGTTTTATATTCAGCTTCTCGATATAATTTATTTTCTGATACTTCATAATTCAAACTTTCATATCTGGCTGATAATGCTTCATGACTTTCTGATCTTGGAATTGCCGATTCAATCAATTCATTTTCCTGTTCTTGTCTTCGTCGCCTTCTTGCCATTTGTTCTAAATTTGAATTCGAAAATACTCTTTCCAATCCTTCAACTGGATCTTCATTTGGATCAATGCTATTTGAATTATGTCGACGGCGGCCAGACATTTTGTGACCGACTGAATGAATAAGTCTGTTTAGAATTTCAAATTTCTACTAACATATTTCTAAACAAATATTAGAATTTTGAAATAATAACAAATCGATGATCAAATAATTTGTTTATTATGATAATTTATTTCCGGATTCGGGAAAAGCAAAAGAAAAGTGGAACAGTGGTAAAATGTACAAAATTGTTATGAGATTCGATTTATTTAGAAGTTGTTATTGAATCCGCGGCCACGTCGACTAACAACTCTTTCGGTGACATATTGAACTGGTTGATAAGCTTTTACCTGGAAAAAATTAAGTTTTAGTTTTCTCACAGAATTTTTGAAATATTATACAAACCTGTCTGACAACAGTTCTTTGATTGTTTCCTCCTTCATTTCTGAAGTTTGGACGACGGTTTTGTTGTGGGCGGCGAACAACTTCAACAACACGTTCGAATTGCTGAAATATCAATTAATAATTCTTTCAAAATAAAATTTTTTTTGAAATCCAACTCACTTGTTGTTGTCTGACTGGTTTTCTTTGAATTTGAACAACTCTTTGATTATTTTGTGGTTGAACTCTTCTTCTAATAGTTTGTTGTTGTTGTGGTCTCGATTGGAATACTCCTCCACGTCTTCCGCCATTTCCACCAACTCTTTGTACAATAACTGTTCTGGCTGGTTGAGCTGGTGGTGGACGACGGATAACACGACGTTGTTGTGGTTGAACTGGAGATTGGATAACTTGTCGAATAACTTGGCGTTGATTTCTTGGAACAACTCGTCTGACCTGTAAATTATGGATTTATTTTGACAATCTATCACAAAATTCTGCAACCGAAGTTAAATTCAAAAGCTAACCTGTTGAATAACTTGTTGTGGTGGAGCAACAATTCGTTGTCTGATGATTTTTGTTTGTGGCACAACTCGAACACGTTGAATAGCTTTCGTAGTCGCAGCGACAACCTGTAACACCTTACCTAAGCCTGGTCCAAAAAAACAAACGAAAATTGTCGAATGAATAATTGGACGACGAGAAGAAAGGACTCGGCCTTTTTATTGGCTTAGTTCAATTCAATGATAGCTTTATATCAGGTTTTCAATAGACTGTATGCTATTCGCCGAATGAGTGCTTTCAGAAGCTCTCAATGTTTTCAGCACGAGATTTCATTCTCGACCTGATTTCTAGCTGTTTTTTCAATCTTCGCCGGGGAGTTCAATTCCGAACAATTTGAGAAAGATGGATAATGTTAATAAGAAACGTACGCCGCGACGACGAATTGCTGGAGAAGCTTGAGCGACAACCGCTGTTCTTTTACGAATAGCATTCTGGAAAAAATGAATGTTTATGAGAACTTTCAATTTTGAGAGTATAGAAATTTACCTTGACAAGTTTTTGCACCAATTTCTTTGTCGCTTGATTCACAGTAGCTTGTTTTTGTGCAGCTACTTTTCTCACAGGTCCTCCAGTTGTTTTTCTTTGTTGTTGTTGTACCTGGACTCTTCCTCTTCCACCAACAATAATTTTACGAGCTCCAGCTCCCTTTTTAATTGGAAATTGTTTACGATTACCTCCCCGGTTTCCTCCACCATTTTCTCTTTTAACTTCGGTTTTCTTCTTCAATCTGATAATATCGTCGAGTGACATGTTCAATTTGTCCGCCATTTTTTGAATAGTTGAATAGAGTTGAGTAAAACCTTCTGAAAAGTATAATTTTGTTTATAAAAAGAAGGGAACAAAAACATAAAAATTGGGGGACGCACAACCAAATGACTAAACTATTGATTGGAAAAAGGGGAAAGAACTAGAAGGAAAAGGGCGTGGTCTGGTGAGAGACAGAGAGAAACAGAAGAAATACCAGATGGGAGCCCACATTTGTTTGATAGGTAACGACTATTTATCTATGAAAATTATCAAGAGAAAATTGGCAAATAGAAGAGACGCAGAAAATGAAGATACGCTTGCGAGTGTTATGAAATTATTGAATATTTCGCAATTGGTGGTTTTTTTTCGAAAAATACGAAAATTTTTCATTGAAATGAAAATAAAAAAAAGAGTTCACGTAACGTTAAATTTTTTATTTTCAACTTCTCAATTTCCCTGTTAAACTGCTCGGATAAGTAACATGCAATTATAATAGCAATTAAGTATGTGAAATTGCCATAACTATCCTGGAAATTGAGAGAAATATGACATTTGCCAGAAAGAAACCAAGAAAATCGATTCTAATGTTTACAACAAATTGAACGCTCACATTACAGCGAACAAAAAACGAATCTGGTTCTTCTGGCGTTTATTTCTTTCGTTTGTTTAATAATCGAAGAGCGGGGCGAATACTTGGCGAAAGATGTAAATGTAAATGCAAATTTTGAACAGATAGGGAATGGAAAAGCCAAAAATCGGAATAGAAATGTTACGATATTTATAACATTTTCTTCGACAACAAAAAAAAACGAAAATGTCGCTGACACGTCAAACGAAAAACCAAAAAATGAAAATATTTTTTCTCATGTTTTGAATTCGAAAAAAAACAGTATGTTTTTTGTTCGTTTGAGGACGCGATATACAAACGCACGTATGCACCTTGAAACTACAGTAAGAAAAACATTTTTTGTTGTTGTAAATATTTATTTTGTGTCAAAATTTTTACTGTCTTTTTAATTTATACAGGGCAAATGCTATTGCTGCCAAAGTCCCAGCAAAGCCACCATGTAAAATAGATAAAATAATTTTGTCTTGACTTTTTCGTCTTTCCACAACTTCTGAATAAGGTATTCTGGAGAAAGTAACCATTGAATAAAGAGGGATCCATGATTTTGGGAATATCGAATTTAAAAACAAATCGAATTTTTTGCGAAGTTTGTATGAAGAATGGTTAACCAAGTCTTTGAGCTGAAGGTTTTTAGAATTAAAAAAAAAAAACTTTTCTGAAAAAAACAACCTCTTCATAATTATACATCGCCAAATCATTAATTGTGTGAGCATCTTTTACACGAACTCTTGAATATTCTCTGATACTTTCTCCAATATCCCCAATTTTATCCAAAATTTCACTGAAAACCAAACAATCTTCAAATCCACAATTCATTCCTTGCCCATAAAATGGTACCATCGCATGAGCAGCATCTCCCATCAAAACCAAATTATCAAAAAATGCATGTGGCGAACATTTGACAGATACCAAAGGTTGTGGTTTGACACGTTTAAATGTTTCACTAATATGTTGTTCCCCCAAAAGTTCATAAGCATCCGGGAAATTTTCTTGGAAAAATTGAAGAACATCTTGAGGAGTTGCCATATGTTTTTCAAATTCATCGAATGGTGCAAATATTGTCACAGTAAATGTTTTGTCTTTATTCGCCAATGCAATTAATGTAAAATGTCCTCTTGGCCAAAGATGGAAAACATTTTCTTCCAAAGCGAATTCATCATTTTTCGCAAGAATATTCAATTCAACATAACCGTGTTCAATGTATTCTTGTGAGAAATTGAATCTTGGCAGAGTCATTAAACTTCGTCGAACAGCTGAATAAGCACCATCACATGCAATTATCAAATCAGCTTCAATTTCGAATTCTTGATGATCTTGATGCGTTTGTTTTTGTCCAAATGTTGGAATTCGACTCGGTTGAGATATACTCAAAAATTTCAGAATTTGTTTTTTTAAAGAAAAATTTCAAACTTACTTCTGTACAATCAACTTCTTGTTTTCATAATCTACACTTTTCACTTTATGTTCGAAGAAGAATTTGACATTTTCACATTTTTCTGCCTGAGTTATCATAACTTCATTCAAATGTCGTCGATTGATACTCACAATATGCTGGAAAAAAGTTCAGTAATCATTTTTTTCAACAAAACAAAAAGAATTCAAACCTCTCCCGGTTGTCCATAAGGTTGTCTACTGTAACTTTTTCCCATCTTTATTATGAATTAATCTAGAATACATCGCAACTCCTTGATCTACAATATAATCTTTCAAACCAACAGCTTCTAATGCACTTTTTCCTCTTTGGCTCAATGCCAAATTAATACTTCTGCCTTGTACATGTTTCATTGTTCGAATATCTCGACGAAATTCGTAAATTTGAACATTCCAACCTTTTTTGGCGAAGAAACACGCGTTCAAAGCTCCAACTAATCCAGCTCCAGCAATTACAACAGTTGGCATTCTAGAAGAATTTAGAAAAACTGTCAGAAAAAAATAAAAGGCAAGATTCCTTGAATTGGACCAAAAAAAATTGAAATACCAAGACTGATTCAAAAGTTTCCAAAAAAAATATATATAAATGAAAAACTGTGAACACTTTTGAAAAATAGAAAAAAACCTAATTGAGAGAATTATTACAACACGTGGTTTGATCTTGTCCATTAGGATATAATAACCAAAAGATGTCATGATAAGAATTGCTGAAATGTCCTTGAGAAACATCAGATTGTTGCATTTCTACTTATTTTTTTGCAAAATAAAAATAGCAGAATTTTTTGAAATTTTCGAAAATTAATTTGATTTTATTGAAAAATGAATTACAAATTGAGATAAGCTTATCTGGAAAATTTAGTACTCGTAAAAAAATTTTTTTTGGAAAAAAAACAGAAAAAATATGATAGCAACTGTTATCAGAACTTTTGCAAAAACAAACAACAACAAAAAATTGACAAACTTTTTGAGATAGTAATTTTTTCTGGAGGGAGATTGAATTTCAAATTTTTCATTTATCACGTTCTCAAAAAAAACCGGTCCGAATCAAAATTTTACAAATTTTGATCCAATCTTTTTCATTTCTTTTTCAACATGGAAAAAAAAATCTTTTTTTTTCTGAAATTTAAGTAAAAATTTTAATAGTTCAACATTTATATACAAATTCAAATAACCCGTTAGAACCCCTATCCAAAATCTAACAAACAAATTTTTCTTTAACATAAGTTCCATTTTGCTTCAATTTCATTTCTCGATATTGTGGTGACCAATTTAATGCATCTTCCGGAATTCCACTTGTTTTTCCTTCTCGAATCATTTGACGCAAACAAATTATTGGACCAAAATCAAAGTTATCAAGAACTTTATTCGCTGAAAAAAAAATTTTTTTGAAAATTACTAAATTTATGAATGTTACCTGTAATTCGATTACTAGTTGAAAAACTTTTCAAATATTCCACTCCAATAATACATATCCCATGCCTCTTCCATTTTGATCTACAATGTTTATCATATCCATTCGGCCCACTAAAATTCCAATCAGTTTGTCTTGTCAAATTATCCGATTGTGATTTCGTGCAATTCGAAGTCATTTGTCCTTCAAGTCCCAAATAATTTTCATATAAAGTTTGAATTAACATTTCATCAACTCCATACATTTTATTATTGTCGAATAAATCCAAAATTGGATCCAAGTTTAATTTATCGAAAAGTGAATCGACAAATGTTTTCGACAAAAATACTTCATTGAGTCCTTTACGAATTTTCAACGGTGTATGTAGAATTTCATCTGGCACTCCTTTTTCTGCAAAAAAATGTATCAATAAAAATGATCCACTTGATTTAATTTTGAATTACCATTTTTGAAAAGTTTCAAACCAGCCGGTGTCCAATTAGCATCTCCTTTATATCTTCCTTGAAATCCATATTCCAATCCCATAATACTTGTATAATTCAACATTTCACTGAGATCCGATAACTGTTCAGATGATTTGAGAACTATATCGTAATTCTGAAACAATTTCACAAATCTTCCAAAAAAAAAAATCAATAAATAATTTCTCACCTGTAAGAGTAAAGCATGATTCCAAGTGCTATTCAAAATCATTTTGAGACAATCAAAATGTGCTCGATCTTGAAAATGTCCCGATGAGTCAAATGAATATTTCGTTGGATTTATGACAATATTCGGGAGACATTTTGAAAGTGATTGCATATTTTCAGAAAGTCGATGAACTGATTTGAAATCAATGGAAAAACAGTAAGTATTATCTGGATGATAATTCAATGAGATAAGACTTTCTTGAAATTCATAAAGCTGGAAATTCACATATTTTCAAAAAAAAATCAAAAAGAAGTATTTACTCACTGTAAATATATTTCTGACAAAAGCAATTGGTCTTTCAAGTTTTGAAAATGATGAAATATCTCCGCGTATTCTTGTTTTTATATTTTCACAATCCATCGGAAGTTCCAGAAGTTTTTCGCGTTCGAGTTTTAGTCTCCCATTATTCACATAATTGTCAATTGCATCTTTTGAACCATTTGATATTTGGGAACAATTTAAGAATCGTGATTCATCTCTGGAAAAAATCAAATAATTATCTGATTGTCAAATTTGTCCAGCTTACTTTGTGAAATAAAAATCTTCATAATTCTCGAATTTTTGAAAAACAAAAGGTTTCACCAGCATTTCTTTCAAAGATTTCAAATCCACCATTTGCTGAAAATATTGTATTGATTGTAATTAAAAAAAAATAAAATTGAAATTCTTAGGAACTCACTCTTTCACTTTGCACATGTAATAAAACAATATAACAGAATACCATTCCAAAAATAAAGAATAAAACATTTTTGAGTCTACTTGAATGCTTGATTTTTATGATAACATTTGAAACTTCTTCCTCCATTTCATCTTCGCATAATAATTTATATCGAGTGTCAGACATATTTACTTATCATCCACAAAAGTGTTGCCAAAAGAAGAATGCTGGGAAAAATAAAAATGTTGTGATAAAAGAACAAATAAACGTTACTATGGTTACTCATGTTAACAATTAAGTTTTTCTATAAAATATTTTTTCAAAAAAAAAAATGGAATCCCTCTGGAGGGTTATATAATAAACTGCCAAATATCTATGGAGATGACGAAAAACAATAGGCTGAATATGAATATTTTTGTAGACCAATGAAACAAAACTATGGAGGTTGCGGTTGATCTATGAGACAGAACTCTTACGTAAATAAATGCCTGTTCCAAATTGTATTGACAACAACACGAAAAAGAAAGAAGGAAATTGAAAAAAATATTAACAGTCACATAAAATCCAAAATTCAAACGGGAACAAATGGTTTTCAAGCATATTTTTGTATTTTTTTTTATCGGAATGTTGATGATCACATGAAGTTCCTCAACACATATCAGCAACAAAGTGCAGAGAGTGCATTTAAAATTGAAAGGTTTCGAATTTGATAAAATATTGATTAGGAATTGTGAAAGATTGGAAAAAAATTTGGAGAAATTGCAGCCGGATTTGTAGATGGAAAGCTTTGAACATATTTAATTTAAAATTTAAAATTTGAACAAGTTTTCACGTTTACAAAAAATTAATTTCACACTTGAATATAGGGAAAAGTGAACGTGAAAATGTTACAAAATATATTTCCCGGAACAATTTTCAAAATGAATAATCTCAAACATACAAAAAATGACAACAAAACCAAAAAGTATCATACAAAAGTTCCACGTAAATTATTTTTGTATAGTAATATAATAAATATATATATAATATAACAAAGCACAATCAATTTTTGACAGAACCATTCAGGTCTCTAAAAATTTCAAAAATCGAAACAATTTTTTTAACTGTGATGAATGAGTTCAAGAGGATTATCTGACTCGTCATATTTTTTTTTATTTACAAAAAAAAAATCAGATTACAAACTGGAAGCATTAGAATATTTATAGAAACCCGAAAAATGTTGAAATAACAAAAAATAAAAAACTGAGATCCAACGATCGAAATGAAGAAGAATTACATAAAAATCCTTTACAAGTATAAATTATTCCAATTGTTGAATTATCGGTTTCAGATTCTGTTAGACGAACCTGCAAAATTTCAAGGGATACTTGGGGATAAACAGTTAGAGTAACTTACCATATCTCGCCTTGAATGTGGAAATAGAATTTCCGAATCTACAACGCGGCTCCAACAATCTCTTACAATTGCACCACCAGTTTCTGAAAATAATTTTTTTTTGAAAAATGTTGAAAAAATAAAATTCGAAATGATTTTCAAAAGGTTTTTGAGAAAATTAAAAGAAAAACGTGAACTTTCAAATAAATTTTCATTTCCGAAAATATTAAAAAAAAAAGATTTTTTGGGGATTAAAAATTTTCGAGTACTGTAATTATTTTCAGGGACAATTTTTTTTTTTAATTTGAGAGAGGTTCACCCTGATTTGGAAAAAATTTTTTTACCACAAACACTTCTTTCAGCTGGAGGTTCTTTAATAACAGCTTTTATACAAACACTATTTGGACAATCTACAACTGGCATTGCATCTCGAATCTAAAAATATCAATAAATTCATATTTTTCTGAAAATTCTGAAATTCTTACAGTTTCACAATTATCATCTTCATAAATCGGAAATCGTGCCAAATAAAGCAATCGATTTGAAAGTGAATGTTTTGGCTGAAAATATTATATTTTTCCATTTCCATTTCTTTTCTCCGCATAATTTGAGATCTTTTATAATGGGGTGAGTCAATTTTATTTTTCGTCAATTAATTGACAGAAAATCCGAGTCATTTTTGTGCGATTTTTTCACGTTTTTGTCGATTAATTCCATATTTTTTTGCAATTAATTGCATTCAAAAATGAGGAATTTCAATACGAAATAGAATTTATTTGACCTCTTTTTTGAAACGTGTCCCAAATTCACTGCTTATTTTTTGGATTCATTTTGAAATGAAAGAAAATTGAGGGAAATTGGTTTTTTGTTGATAATTCCAACTCATATAGGTCACGTTTTAAAATAAAGGTCAAATAAATTGTATTTTTTATGCAATTAATCGCATTTTTTGCCAAGAAATGAAAGCGATGAATTGACAAAAACGTGAAATTAATCGCCCTAAAAGACTCACTTTTTTTGTCAATTAATCGCAAAAAACACGTCGATTAATTCGATTGACTCACCCCATAAATATTTTCTTCGGCGGAAATGCGATTTTCTTTTTTCTTCTCTTTTTTTTGTGCCAAACATCTAATGCATCCCTCGATTTTTTCTTGGAAAAAAGAAGGAAAAAAGAAAAAGGAGAAGAAATACATACCCATTTGAGATGAAGCTGAGGAGAAGAACAGCTATAGCATTTTTCTGGAATAAGAAAATATTTATTTTTATTTGGAAGGAAAGATTAACGAGAGAGAAAATTAGAATTCTGCCGAAAAATAACATATCAATTATTTTTCTCTTCTTCGATTATTTTATGAAGAACCTTTTTTTTCAAAATGAAAATTTTCGAGTCTAGTTTTTATAAACTTACCAGCCTTAATATAATCTCCAAAAATAGCGGCAATAAAAAATATGAAAAATGGCATAAAAACAAATTCCAACTTATTCTTCTTCTTATTTTCTTTCCCTTTTTCTCTGAAAATATGAAAAAAACAAATATTGTGAGAGCAACAAAAAAATAATAAAACGTTTGTCCCAAAAACGTTGGGGTTTAGTCTAACGAAAACAAAAATCTTGAAAAAAACATGCACAAAAAAGTGTGCGCGGAGTGGAATAATGTGGTCATGAAAAATGGGCGGAGCTCGACAAAAAGTAGGGAGATTCTTGAGAGTTTGTCCAAAATTTTGCGGCGGAGCGTGAGAAAATTGAATTTTCTATACTATTTTGTTCGCGCAGTCAGTCAGTCAGTCACAAAGTTTATTGAAAAAAAAACACATTGGAGAAAAGCTGACAGCTGAAAAGTATTTCTATAATTAGATTTACTAGTAATTTTAAGATTGGAAATGCAATTAATTGAGAGCCAAAATCCAAAAGCAGTTTTCGTGTCGATCTGTAATTTAAGTTCCATGATCATTCATTAATTTTTTGTTGATAAGTCGGATTACAATGCAAAGAAATTGATGATATTATATTTAGAAATGTGTGCTTTCGAGTTATTTGTACAAAGGAAAAGAAGGCGGGTGGAACATTTTCGAGTATCTGAGAACAGTCCATTTTTTGTCGACACAACTAAAATGTTTCTGTTCAAAAAGAAAAAGAAAATTTCTAAAAATGAACCAAAACAGACGTTTCCAAGTCGAACAACTTCACTTCCAACTATTCATGAGGTAAGATTTTTGAGTTGGTTTTCAGGGTTTAAAGTTATATTTTAATGAATGTTGGAGAGAAACTTTTTTGGAATTTTTCAAGAAATTAATGAGAATTTAACAGAAGGCTCTGATTGTGAAAAAGAAAAATATTTTTTTGTGAATTCCAAAATAATTTGTGAGTTGAGCTAAATACAAAAAAATCGGTACTTTAGCTTTAACCTCTTTCTATTTTTACTGTAGTTTACTGTAGATTCTCTAAACCTATTTGTTTCCTACAGTATTCCTACAGTAACCAGTTGTTTTTCTTCCAAAACAAAACGCAGTGTTCATCCATTATTTTCTCGAAAAAAATAGTTTCTGTTGTCGTGATTGAGCGCCAAAAAAACGACAACAAAAATGGCTGCGTCTCTTCAAACCGCCTATATCTCTCGCCACAACTGAACATTTGTTTGTACTTTCTTGCAATTTGTCGTGTTTCTCTGCGTCGCTTGTTGTCTTGTCTTATAAGAAAAAGTGAAACTATCCGTAGCAATATGATAATATTTTTGTTTCGATTAAGATTTTTGTCACATTCGATTCGATTTGTTTTATTTTGATTCCCACATCGAATCTTCGATTTTTGTGTGTCTCTCGGTCTCTTTTTGTCTCCCTTTCAAATATTTTTATCGCAGCTGCTGCATATTACTATTTTAGTCGTGTTCAATGACACCAAAAATCGATAATATCTCCATTTTTGCCCTCCAAAACTTTGACATGCCAATCAACTAACAAACTTATTTGTATTTGAACAAAAATTTCTATATTTTTAGAAAAAATTTCGTATTGTGACAGTTGTGTTTCTTTTTCAGTGGACAGGCGGGGTTCGAAAAAAAAATGAAATATTTGTTTTCAAGTTGAAATAAGTTACTTTTTTTCGTATCGCAGAAGACGTTTTCCTGAACAAAAAATAATATAACTTTTGATTTTTGAAACTCTTTTTTCCTGTTGTAATCTATCTTCTCATCGATCATTTGTGTGATCACAAAATTTGTTATTTTTTTGAAATTTCTAGAAAACCAAAAAATGACCGCTTAAAAAATGTTATTGATACTGTTGTATGTCAGAAAAATGTTTATTTTTTTTTACTTGATACTGTTGTATTTGAGAAAAATGTTTCGGAAAGTTTTTTTAAAAACTGATTATAAATTTTTTTTAAAATTATCGCTTCAAGTTCTTAAAATTGTGTTTGTTAGTAGTAGTATCTGTTTTTTATTTGAAGATTACAAGTTCGGGCTGAAAAAAATAGCCACAGAAAATATTTGCCATAATTTTAAGCATATTTTCAACAACCAAACCCATAAATATCCCTGACACCCGTTCATTCATCTTTCAATCTATCTCCCCTCAATCCATCAAATTTTAAGATGCTTTTTTTCTCGAAAACCCCTAACTCACCAGGAAGAAAAATCGCACTTTCTAGATCTTTCATAGATATCATTTTTATTTGAGAGACGCAGACATGTGGACATGAAAAATTAGCTTGAGTCTCTTCTATTAATTCTCATTTAATTCTTTTTGTTTCAAAAAAAAAATGCCTCCAAATTTTAACTTTACTATCAATTATTTGAATACACCAACACATTTTGTGGTGAGAATTTGATATTTCAGATGGATATTCTGTTTTTGAATACTATTTAAAAATTATATTTTTTTAGAAAGCTTCTTCAAAAAGTGGTCGACATTTGAGTGTTTCTGTTAGTTTGAAATCTCAAATATTCGCTTCAAGTTCACAAAATCAATCAAAAATGGAAAGTTTTCTTGTTCCAAAATATACTTTGCATGATTTTGAAGATGGAGAGGAATCAAAAGTTGTTCGAATGATTTTCGAAATGTCTCAAGTTCCATATGATTTCAAATTTGTTCATCACGATGATTTCATCCTTGAAGGTATAAATATTTTTCGAAAATTTTTTGAACACGTATTGAATTTCAGATTATCCTTATTATGCTCTTCCAATGTTAGAAATGAACAATAGAAAATTCGGAAGTATTGTATCGATTTGTCGTCATTTAGCTTGGAGATACAGTAAGTTTTTTTTTGGAAAACAGGAGATAATTTCGAAAAATTTGCAGATTTGTCGGGTAAAACAGCTTACGAAGATGCACAAATTGATGATGTGGCAGAAAAAGTGTATGAAGTTCGAATTAGAATTAAAAACTGGATTGATCACATCGAACATGCAACAGATCATGAATGTGATGTGAGTTCATCTAAAATATTTTAAGCGAACTTTTCCATTCAAAAAACCTTTCAGGAAATGTGTACAAAAGATGACGCTTCTCTTCTTCTCACCACACATCTCTTTCCTATTCTCGAGGCTATGTTTGTCTCAACAAACACATCATGGCTGGTTGGGCAGCAGGTTAGTGACAGTGGGTGTGGTGTAGTGGGTAACGCGTTTGCGTTTTGTGCGAGTAGTCGTTGGTTCGATTCCTCTCGCCACCTCGAGCGATGACGAATGCACACATTTGCTTCTGACACCTCTTATGTTAGTGGTAAATTTCCGTTACCACGGTGAGTCCAACAGGATCTCTGAGCTCTTTTGTATTTTACTATTTTTTTATTTATTTTTGTAACTTCTATTGAACATAATCTTATATTTTTACAGATAAGTTGGCTTGATTTGTTGGTAGCACATCTGGTTAATCCAATAATATATCATCGTCCACACCTATTGGAGAAATTCCCGAAGTTATACCTGCACAACAAGCAAGTTGCAGATCTTCCAAGTCTTGTTGGATTCTTCTATCATGTCAGACCACGAGCCAAATTCACTGATACAAGTTCAAAAACAGCTGGTTATAGATATAAACTCAATTAATCATTTTTACTTGTTATTTCAATAAATATTTTTATTAAATTTTAAAATATGATCGATCATGAGAAACTTCGAAAGAGATTCTTCACGGAGAACAGACATTTGAGCTAAAACTTTTATACTTTCTTCTCGTGTAAAAAAACGATTTTTCATGAAAAATGAAAACAAAAAACACAATTTCAATTTGCCACACCATAGTCCGCAAACACAAATGCACACAATTTAATTCATTACAGTATCACTTTGTTTTGAAGTTTTTTCCGAAATTTTTGCGCAAAAATGTCAGAAGGTAAGAAACTTATAGATAACGACTACGTTGATTGTATATTTTGCAGAATTTCCAACTAGATCGAGTACAAGAAAACGGAAAGCAACAAAACGCGCAGACTTCGTATATTTCGATGGAAAAAACAATGCAAGCATCGAAAATGAAGCTGTCGTGGAAGAACCGCCGAATAAATTGCTGTGTGATTTGAAAGAAATGGATACCCTTGATATTATTTATGCTCATTTGGAGGTTGGTTTTTTGCAAAGTTTTTGTTTTTCATAACAAATAACATTATAACCTTCGAAGATTTCTTGAAAATCAACAATATAAAGAACGATTAATTATTAGTCACACCGGAAGGCCTGAAACATATAATTTTAGTTTTTTTTTGTTTTAAATAACATCTTGAACAAGTTCAACACAGCACTTTGAAGTGTTGAAAATTCGAGCAAAGTTTGTTTTTTTCAAATTCATAATTGAATGTTTGATTGAATTTAATAAATCAAGGCAATGGTTTTTTTCAGAGTTTGGAACGTCGTATGGATTTGATAACAAAGAATTACAATTGTTTGATCGATACAAATCAATCACTTTCGTTTCAAAAGTCTCAATTTCTCGGAAATTCGTCGTTGAAAGAATATAAATATACGGAATCCGACGAAGTTGCGATCGGAATTGTTATGGAGAAATGTCTTCGAGTTATATCACATTTTCATAAGTAATATGTAATCTCATAGTTTTATTTGACTAATTTTCACGAATTTTTAATGTTTTCAAAAAAGTCTACGACAAAAATATTTGCCAAAAAATGTTTTTATCATTTTTTGATCTATCTTTATTTTTTGATCTAAAAACAGTTTCTAATTGTGCGAGCCATGTGGTTTTCACCATTTATATGAAATCATGACAAATAATTATTCGTATACCTACTGTATGTATTAAATTATAGGTTATATTGATTTAACAAGGCACTTGGAGAAAATGCTCCACCCATTTCTTCAGATATTTTTCAGCTTTTCGAAAAGGTTAGTTTTGTTTTTCCACCTTTCGATTTCAATGAGGTATTACTAAAATTCAAACCTAATTTTATTTCAGAAATAAAGCACATTTTGGTCAACTGCAATGACAACTCCTACTGGATCTACTTTAGGTGAGTTTCAGAGCAAAAAAAAAACGCTCCGCCCATTTTTTTCATGCTGATCTAGGGGTAGAAACACTTTATGCATTTTTTTTGTTGATTTGAGTGAACTTGAGTGTTGCAAAAAATGACAGAGGCAAATGAAAGCTGCGTTGTTTCAAGTAAGTATTTCCAGTATTTGGTATTGTAGTTGGGTTCTAGATTATATAATTTAGCGTAGATCACTTAAAAATAGTTTAGATTTTTCTTCATTAAATGTAATCTAAGCTAAAAACTTATCCAATGAAAAATAAAATACAGTAATTTGGTTCCGATGAATCACTTTTTCGTAAACAAAATTCTGATTTCGTAATAGATCGTGCATTTTCGAAAGATAAAAGCTAAAATAAAAATCACCTGTTTTTTCTCCAAAATAATAGTTTGTTTGATCATTAATGTTTCAGGTTCGTTCTATCTTCGCGAAACCGGTGAGATCAGAAATATTTATGTGAAATATCTATTTTCGGAAATGCCAGTTCACGTCTTCAATATTTTCATCATATTTTTCACGTTCTACTTCATATTTTCGAAAAAAGTGCTGATCCATATGAATTTGAAGGTACGTCATTTTTGTTTTTTTCCAGAACTTGTTATTTTGATTTTCTAAAGACTGTTATAATAGCTTTCTTTAAATAATAACCTCCGAAAAATGGCCACAATGGAGTAAATAAATCAAATAAGTTATTTTGATTTCATTATACTTTATATATTTTGGCCAAAAAGGGAGTAATAGTAAAGCTAACATGAGGGATAATTATATTTTGAAGATGGAGTTGAATTCTAAAGTTTTCAGATTGTAATTACAAGTTATTCTCTCACTGCTTTATTTTTGAGTATTTTCCGTTTAACTTGGCTAATTTGCGATGTTTTTTGGGTTCCACTTAATATTATGGAATTTTTCATGTTTGGCCGATTTATTTTTCAATCTTCAAGTGAGATTCTTTGTTTTTTTTTTCATTTTCTCATTTTTTTTAGTTTCTGCCCATCTTTTTGTTTTATCAACTGAAAGAGTTATTGCAACTGTAAATGCAAATAATTATGAGCATAAGTCCTGCTCATTTTTTATTGTTTTTTGGTGTCTTATGACTTATCCATATTCCGGAGTTCTTTTATATTCAAAATATTGCATTGAAAATGGTAGACAATTGAATATTTTAACAACAATTGTATGTTCTGGAGGATCATTGATAGTGAGTTTGGAATATTTTGATTGCATAGTTATTTTTAAACGTTTTAGGCAATGTTGATAGTTTATTTTGTGAATAAAAAACAAGTTGATGCTCGTCGATGGAAATCAAAAGTATCAGAAGCTTATCAAATTCGCGAAAATATTCGAACTTCTCGAATTCTTATGCAAATGTTTGGAGTTGGTAGTATTTTTCTCGCATCCGCTTGTTTCTTTGTTCTCAAATTTTCGACTGCTTTACTTGGAGATAACAAATATGATATAATATTCAATGGTTATATGTATGATATTCTTGTTTCAGTTGGTTCAACTATTGAAAGTTTTCTATTTTTGTATTATATTCTGCCAGAATCGCAAAGACGCAAGGTTTTACGTAGAATGGGTGTGTTATTTTTCAAAGAAACATTTTTAATTCTCAATTTTTTTTCCAGATTTATCTCATTATCGACATCGAAAGTCGATCACAATTACACCGACAGTTGTAAAATTGAAGTTTAAAAATATTCATGGAATTGATGTTGAAGTTGGAGCAAATTCGGTAAAAAATAGTGACGTTGAAAAATGTAATTTCCGTTTTTTTCAGGGAAATGATTATTTTAAACAATTATCGACTGCGTGGAAATAGAAAAAAAACAAATTATATTTATTTTAAAAGTACAAAAAGCTCTATAAAAATTTAGTTTTGATTAAGTTATAAAATACATTAAACTAAAGCAAATAATCAATAGCTCCCAATGGTTTCGTTCGAATTTTCATAAATTTATACAATCTTCTAAAACCTTCTTCTAATTCTTCCGAAGTACACGCAAATACCAAACGGAACCATCCGAAATTAACACATTTCTGATGAACACCCGGTGTTAACATCACACCAACTTCTTCTGCAATTCGATTCCATAATTCAAGTTCAGCTTTTTCCGAATGTTCTTTCAATTGTGCTGAGAAATCAGCGAATACAAATATTCCTGCCTGAGCAACGACAAATGGGAATTTGCAAGTTCTTCAGATTTTCAGATGTATATGTGTAGTGAATTCGAATTCGTCGTTGAACTTCAGCATGAAAACCTTTCAGCCAATCTGAAAACATAAATAATATGAAAATCATTATTTTTTCAACGTGACCTTGAAAAAAAACGAGGCTTTGTTTTAATTTTTGGTCATTTTTCACTTACCGAAATCTGATAACAGTTTGACTGCAAAATCTTGGACCAATGCCGAACATGGATAATAATATTGCAATTTTGTTGATGCCAATTTCAATGATTCGTCATTGGTATGAATAACAGCAAATTTGAGACCAGGTAAGCCGAAGTCCTTTTTTTTTAGAAAAAAATTGGTAAAATTGTGAGTACACAAAGTTATCTTACCTTGCTCACACTCCATAAATACGTAACATTTTCGGGTCGAGAAATTCGATGTCGATATGATAAATATGATTTGAATCGTGAATCTTTATCATAAACACAATTCGCAAAAACTTCATCGATAACAACTTTCAAGTTTAATTTCGATGCCCAATTGCATAATTCAATAACTTCTTCGGGTGGAAAAACAACACCGAGTGGATTATGTGGATTGACAATTATAATACCACCGATTACTTGATCTTTTTCCTTCGTCAATTTATCATAATATTTTTGGAATTCTGCCAGATCTAATTTTGGTTTTTTCGTTAAATCTGTTGGAACACATTCAACAATACATTGAGCACGTTCATTTGGATTCGAAATAGTTCCAGTATAAATTGGTCCATTTGTCAAAAGTATATCTGAAAATAATAATTAGTTGTATTATTTCTGATAAATCGATATTATCTTACCATGTGGTTCAAATAAACAATGACTTATAACATCATAACCAGTTCTTGTCGATGCAGTTAATACTAATTCATTTGGTTCAACTTGAGCATTCATAAATTGTTGGAAATATTTGCATAATATTTGTCTTGTTTCGGGCCAACCTCCACTTGGTGGATATCTTACAAGATGTTCTGTATTTGGTATGAACAATTCAAGATGTTTGAATCGTTCTTCGAGAAGAGGAGTGCACAAATTGTTTTCCGCTGTGCAAAAATTGATGATTCCTTTCGGATTCTTTTTATAATGATACTTATTATCATTCATTTTCAAAAATGTTTTTGATGCATTATCCACAGATGATAATAAATGTTGGCCGCGAATTGACATTGTTGGATCTAAATACGATTTATATTCTATTGAAATATTCACAAAATTAATCAACTTACGTTCATTTCTATGCTCATTTGTTGCTCGTTCTTTGATACATTCGAAAAGCATTGCTTTTAATTTTCGAGTCATTGAAAAATCAAGTGTTGCTAATTCATGTTCTTCACTCAATTTTGATAAAAGTTGACCGAGTGGATCAGTTTTTGGAATAACAAGAGAATACGATCCTTTGACGATGAAATAATCTTGATTTGATTCGATTTCCAGCATTTCTTCGTCGTTTTTGATTTCTTCAATTTGTTTTTCAACAATTGTTTCTGATTGTGATGACTGATTGAATATTAGATTAATAAGGTCATCTTGTTGTTTTTGTTGTTGACCTTTTTCTTCTTGCGTCATTTTTTCTTCCTTTTTCTTTTTTCGATCAATCGATGTGTCGGTGTGCTTTTTGAAGTCCAAACTTTTTGTTGAACTCAAAAATGCAGCTTCGTCTAGTGATTTTCCAAGAATATCATCAACAAAATGACTGACATCAATATCAACTTCTTGATTTTTCACAGATGTTATGTAAAAATCATTATATTCGTCATACATTTCATCAACTTCTTCTTGATCTGGATGAACACTTATTGATTTTCGTTCTTCATAAAAGTTCGAATATCTTCTTGGTGATAATGGTTCATTTCTTGATCGAGAAAAACTTTCAGATATATTTTGAGTTGTTCCAAATGATGATGTTGAAGGAATTTGATCGACAGATGATAAAGTTGGATTTGTTTCGACCTGAAAACAAAACAATTAGTTTTTGGCAACAATTTCTCATAACTGAAAAATCCCATAATTATGTCACGTACCTGTTTGTTATCTTCCAAATCAATATAAGCACTCGAAACTACAGTACTTGTAGGTGATAAAATATCAGCTATCCATTCATATTTGATTTCTTGTGATATTCTTGTTGGAGATGAAACTGAATTTTCTTGAACTAATCGAGATCTTGGATTTGACATTGGTGGAGATAAAAATATAGAATCGAGTGTATTCACATCAATTTCGGGTAATCTTTGACGAGTAAAAGAATCATCGAGACTAATTGTTGATGTTGAAGATGTATTGAACTTATCTTCTGTGACAACTTGAAGATTTTTATTCTTCTGATCACTTTTTGGAATATCAATTTGTCTTCGTCTTGTTGTAGAAGTCGTTGTTTCAGAATCATCAATTGTTTCTGTTGTTTCTTCATTTTCTTCTTTTACAACACGATTAAAAGAAGGTCTTGAATCATTCAAAAATATACTCGATGTTGTGATATTTGTTTCGAATTCGGTTTTCGGTGTCTCATTATCTTCTCTTTGACTGATATTATAAATATCATCCAAATCTTTTTTAATTCCAGAATCATAGAGTTCGGAGATATCCGAAAATGCAACAGATTTTCTTTTTCCAATCAAATTGAAATTGTGGGTTCTATCTTCTTGTCCTTTTTCTGATTCATCTGATTTTGTTTTTTCCTCATGGTCCTTTGATATATTTGTATTGAAAACATCATCTAAAGAAACTGCTGAATCATCAAGATTTGCTTTTGATTGTTTTGTTCCAACTGATGATGAATCTTGAGGTTTTTTGTGAGATTTATTCATCTCAAATTCAGAAATTCTTTGTTTCAATTTTTCATCATTAACATCTTTTTCTGCTCGATCAAAACTGACGTTGAAAACATCTTCCAAATTCAATTGTGCTGTTGATTGAGATGTTTTTTCGTCTGAAAGAACTTCAGTCGATGTTGTTGGTTCGCAATCAGGAATATGAATTGGAGTTCCAATTGTTTGTTGGTCATTTGAAGGAACACTAGTTTTGGAAACATTGAAAACATCATCAATTGAAATTCTTGAATCGTTTAAATCAACAGTTGCTGTTGTTTTATAGCTGATCGGTTCTTCTTGATGTTTCTTATCAGATTTGTTCATCTCAAATTCTGAAATTCTCCTTTTTCAGTTTTTCGTCGTTCACATCCTCTTCGTTATGTTTGAAAGCTAACATTGAAAACGTCATCCAAGTTCAAATTTGATGTTTGTTCAGATGTTTTTGTGTTCGATAGAACTTCAGTAGATGTTGTTTGTTCAGAATCCTGAAATGTTAATAGGAGTTTTAACATTATGCTTTATAGATATTTCCGAGGAAGATGGTTTGGTATTCTCATCCACAGGATCCATCTGTGGGGAAACATTGAAAACATCATCGATTGGAATTTGTGAATCATTCAAATCTACAGTCGATGTTGTTGTGTATTTTATCGGCTCTTCTTGATGTTTTTCGTGAGATTTGTTGTTTTCAAATTCGGCGATCCGTTGTTTTAATTTTCCATCATCTACATCTTCATTGTCGTGTTTGAAGCTGACATTTAGAACTTCATCTAAATTTAAATCTGAAGTTTGTTGAGATGAGGTCTTCTCTGAATCAGCTTTCAATCGATGTTGACTTTTCAGAATCTGGAACATTAATCGGAATTTCCACTTCTTGATTTTGATGGTTATCCAACGAAGGTTTTCTCTCAGAAACATTGAAAACATCATCGATTGAAATACTCGAATCATCCAAATTCACATTTGATGTTGTTGTGTATTTTATCGGCTCTTCTTGATGTTTCTTATCAGATTTATTTTTCTCAAATTCTGCGATTCTTTTCTTCAGTTTTTCATCGTTGACATCGTCTTCGTCATGTTTGAAAACTGACGTTGAATATCTCTTCCAAGTTAACAGTATTTGTTGAAGTAGTTGGTTGAGAATTCTCCGAAATCACTAGAATTTCAGATGTTCTCGCTGGTTCATTCGCTGTTACTTCAACTTCAGCCGATTTCTTCTCTTCAAGTTCAACATTGACGTGAGGTACATGTGTCTCTTCAATTGATGATATTTTTGTTGATGCTTGATCTTCAGATAATTTTTCTCTCAGTGTAGAATCTGTTGATGGTTTGTCAGATTTTGTAGTCGAAACATCCGATGAAAATATTGATTTTTGTTCGTTTCTATCAATATTGAACACATCCTCCATTGAAATATTTGAATCATCCAAATTGATGCTTGACTTTGTAATTTTTGGATGTTCTTCCACTTGATGTTGTTTTTCATTCTTGTTTTTCTCAAATTCTTCAATCCTCTTTTTCAGTTTCGAATCATTGACATCTTCTTCATTTTGAGTAAAACTAATATTGAATACATCATCCAAATTCACACTGCTAGGCTCTTTTTCAATTATTTTCGAATGTTCAATAACAGGCTCAGATGTTTCTCGATCTTTCATCCGAATATGATAATTATCAGTGGTTCCAAAAGGTTGATTTCCAACATCAGCAGTTACTGAATCGGATATTGAAGTTTTTATTTGGTCCGAAATTGTTTCATTTTTTGTGGCCTCGATGTTTACTGATTGTTGTTGATTTAGATCGATTGAAATATTTGTTGAGTCGATGTTCGGTTTAAAATTGAACATATCATCAATCGATATTTTTGAATCATCAGGTACCAAATTAGAAGATTTCGTTGTTGTTGTTGGAGATCCAACTTCATGTTTAATATCAGTTGTGTTTTTCTTGAATTCAGCAATTCTTTGTTCGATTTTTTCATCATCCACATCTTTTCCGTCATCAGTGAAGCTTACATCAAATATTTCTCTCATGTTCAAATTAGATGTTTCAATTGATTTTGGATTCACATTTGATTCAATTTGAATTGATTGGACAGTTTCATTGTTTGTTGCTTCAATATTTGCCGAGGTTTTTTGGTTCAGATCAATATTTAAACCCGAAGTTGTAGATGGGCTTTGCTGATTCGAGGAATCTACAATTTCATCGCCAGACGCTTTGTTAAAAACATCGTCCAACGAAATTTCGGAATTATCAAAGTCCACTTTTGGTTTTTGAGTTGCAAATTATAGTTGTTTCTTGTGGTTGCTTATGAGATTTGTTGTTTTCGAATTCGGCGATTCTTCTCTTCAGTTTTTCATCGTTCACATCATCTTCGTTATGTTTAAAGTTAACATTGAAAACGTCATCCAAGTTCAAATTAGATGTTTGTTCAGATGTTTGTGTGTTCGATAGAACTTCAGTAGATGTTGATTGTTCAGAATCCTGACTTTCGATTGGAGTTTTTACTTCACGATTTATTGATATTTCCGGGGAAGATGGTTTGATATTCTCATCCACAGAAACCATCTGACGGGAAACGTTGAAAACATTATTGATTGGAATTTGTGAGTCATCCAAATCCACAGTAGATGTTGTCGTGTAATTAGATGGTTCTTCTTGATGTTTTTTGTGAGATTTGTTGTTTTCAAATTCGGCGATCCTTTGTTTCATTTTCCCATCGTCAACATCTTCATTGTCGTGTTTGAAGCTGACATTTAGAACTTCATCTAAATTTAAATTTGAAGTTTGTTGAGATGAGTTCTTCTCTGAATCAGCTTTAATCGATGTTGACTTTTCAGAATCTGGAACATTTATCGGAATTTCCACTTCTTGATTTTGTTGATTAACCAACGAAGGTTTTCTCTGAGAAACGTTAAAAACATCATCGATTGAAATTCTCGAATCATCCAAATTTACATTTGATGTTGTTGTGTATTTTATCGGCTCTTCTTGATGTTTCTTATCTGATTTATTTTTCTCAAACTCCGCGATTCTATTCTTCAGTTTTTCATCGTTGACATCTTCTTCGTCATGTTTGAAACTAACATTGAATATTTCATCCAAGTTAACAGATGTTGTTGGTTCATTTGGCTGGGATATTTCTCCAACTGAATTCGGTTCTTTTTCTGGTTTTTTCTTCTCTTCACAACTTGGTTTTCGACTGATATTTTCGTTATCAATTTGATGCGTGGCATTTTCAATATCTTTAATCGTTCCAACATCATAAATTTGATCAAGAATATTTCTAGTAGTAGTTCCAGCAAATTGACTGACAATTGGATTATTCTCAATTTCATTTGGTTTGGAACTGGAAACGTCATCAATCGAAACATCTGACATTCTTCGAAATTGTTGTTGACTCTGAATCAGCTTCAGTCGATAATGGCTTATCAGAATCAGGAATATTGATCGGAATTTTCAGTTCTTCATGTTGATGATCATCCAACGAAGGTTTTGTTTGAGAAACATTGAAAACATCATCGATTGAAATACTCGAATCATCCAAATTTACATTCGATGTTGTTGTGTATTTTATCGGCTCTTCTTGATGTTTCTTATCTGATTTGTTTTTCTCAAATTCCGAAATTCGTTTCTTCAATTTTTCATCAACGTCTTCCGATTTGTTTTGGTTGAAGCGAACATTGAGAATATCATCTAAATTAAGAGCAGATTTATCTTCGGTATCGAGATTATCCGATTTTTGATCGTGTAAATCTTCGGAATTCGAATTTTTTGTTGATGAAGTAATCGTTCCAACAAGTTCAACTTATTTCATTGTTTTCATTCGATAAAGGTTCAATTTCTTCATTTTTCGGTGAATATTGGACTTTTTCAATATTTCTTGATAGTTTCCGGTCTTTTTCCAAATTGAAAACATCATCCAAAGATATATTTGAATCATCCAAATTGCTCGAATACTCTATTTTTGAATCTTTCTCTTCTTGTTCCACTTTTTTCTCAGATTTATTTTTGTTGAATTCCGATATTCTTTGTTGTAATTTTAAATCCGAAACATCATCATTTTTGTGAGTGAAACTGATATTGAAAATATTGTCAAGGTTCAACGATTCTGGCTTTTCCGAAGTGTTATCTTCCAAATTTTCAAATGTCGATTGTTTCTCCAATTCAATTTTCACTTTTGTCAAACTTGTTGGAGCAACATTTAAAGCTGATTCAGTTGGAGTTGAATGTGGACGATGAATATTTTCTTCCGTTTCTAATAAAACATCAGAAATAATTGGCACAATTGGTTTTGTAACCTCTTTTTGATCTTCATCCTGTTTTGGAATAGTAGAACTTATATTGAACACATCATCGATTGAAATATTCGAATCATCTAGAAGTTGCACAGATTTAGTTGTTGTTCGAGTTTCATTCACTTCCGGAAGTTTTTTATCCGATTTATTTTTCGAAAATTCATCAGTTCTTCTTCTCAATTTTTCATCAATATCATCTTCATTTGAATTGTATTTGAAACTAACATCAAAAACATCATCCAAATCAACATTCGCCGCTGAAATAGTCGATGTTTTTCTGGATTTGCTTGTCCAATTCATTGTTCAATAGAATATTAACTTCGGATAAAGCATTTGAAGTTGTATTCTCAGATGTTTTGTCAATAATTGGTTCTGCTGGTGAAGATGGTGGTCGATTAATTGTTTCTTCATCTTCTACTTTTTCATCAAGATACTTTCTGGATTCGGTCAAGGTAACACTAGAAGTTGAAACTGTCTCAGATTTTGTGTTGTCAGAAATATGTTCTTCGAGATTTTTCCCAACTGTTTCTGAGATCTGATTAGTTGAATTGACATTGAAAATATTATCAAGATTCAATGTTGTTTCTGAATAAATAGATCCATTATCATTAGTTACTTCGATTGTTGGATTTTCTTGTTTCGATTTGTATTGATTGTTCAATTCAATCAAAACTTCAGCAGATTCATTTGCCTTTGATTTTTCAGTTGGAATAATTGGTATAGTTACTTCAATTTTTCTTGTTTTCTCATCAAAATCAAATGCATCAATATCTTGAGCTCGTTGTTTTCTTGTCACGATATAAGTTCCTTTTTTCGTTTCCGAATCTTTCGATTCTTTTGCTGTTGTTGTTGTTATTTTCATCGTAGTCGTTGTTCTAATTTCGCCATCCTGTGGTGGTATTTGTATTTGTTGGTTATCTTCCCGAAACTGATCAGCATGCGATTTGTTAGTTTTTGTGCTTGTTCTAACCTTACTTTGGTCGATGTTTTGATATGTTTCATTGTTGAAAATATCATCCAAATTTATCTTTTTATCTTTTGTCGATGCTCTTTTTGGTTTTGGATTGAAAATATCATCGAGCATTATTTCGACTGGAGGAGTTGAATGACGACTTGGAACTGTGTTTGTCTGAAAAAATAATTCAGTTGTTTAAAAATGCTTTTTATCAGACACTTACTGTAAATTCACTGAATGTTCGATTGAATATACGACTTGATGTTGATGTTGTTTGTCTTGTTGTTGATCGAGATCTTCTTTCATTATCACTTAAACGAATTAATCGACATGCATTACATTGACATTTTTCATCATCAGATCGACGAATTTTCGTGCAAATGAACACCTGAAATTATTGATTTTTAAAAAAATCCCTGATTTTTTCTCCCGATTAGAACATTTATAGAACTCAACATCAATCTAGAAAAAACAACAGAGAACAATCTTTATTCAATTTTATTTCTACAAATCATCACAGTTAGATACATTAGCACCAACTACTTTAAAATTGAAATTGTTTTGAATATTTGATTCGATAATTTATAAGATATTCTTCATTTTTATATTTAGTTTCTTCCATTGTTTCTCTTATTCTAATTATATAATTATTACTTCGTGTATATCCAACCCAATCAACAGCAACCTCACTTATATTTCTTTTTTGACTTTTCAAAACATCTATCCACTCATTTTTATTGAATTCGAATCCACAATCATCCATTTTGAAGTCTTTATGTAAGTAATCTTCCAAGACATCGTAAGTTTGATTATGAAGAATTTGGAATATAGTTGTCACAAATTCCTCAATACCATTTGCATCGTCGACTAATCTAACAGAAGCGGAAACTATAGAAATAAGTAGAAAAATATGTGCGCTTTTCATTGAGAAAGAAATTATTAACAAAGTTCGGAAAATATCTGTGAGCTCTGAGAAAATGTTGCGAATTAATATTATTTTTGAAGAAAAAATAGACGCAGGCATCTAGAGAATGATGAGAATATGAATCTGCGAACCGAAAAAAATTTACACATATTTTCCAGATTGTTTGTTCTATGGAAAATTTAATTTTTATTGTCAGAGAAATATAATTTTTCCTGATAATTGAAAATATTTTTAGAAAATTAGCCCCGAATAATTTTTCAAAAAACTAACCTGATTCAAATCTATATCGGCTGGTGGAATTGCTAGAGAAGATTCTGAAGCGCGTCTTCGAATTGGAATATCTTTTCGATCAGGTTCCTGAAAAAACTCAATTTATTAATACATTTTTATAGACTACAGTAGTCCAAGAATTTCGGGATTCCTCTATAGTAATTTCAAACAATCTTTTTGTAGTTTGAAAATTTGAATTCCTACCTCATCCGTCTGCTTTTTCTTTTTCTTTCGTCGAAAAAGACTAACAAATTTTGAGAACACCATAAAATATAAAAAATGTTTGAATATGAAAATGAGTAAAAATAGGTGCGAAAAAAGTGTGCTAATCTGTTTAAAAACTAGATATATTACCCACTTTCATATTGAACGCCGCATACCAATCAATATCGGTTACTGTCGATTTACGTCGACGTTCGGCTGGAGTTGAAAGTAGATCTTGTGATGATCGACGAGATGTTGGAGTTTGATTAACAACAACAATTGGTGTACGAGATGGGGATCTATAATCAAATCAAATTAAAGCAATAAAAAATTTGAGAGAGTTATATACTAACTTGACATCATTTTCACATTCAATAATATTAATATCAGGTGGCCTTCGACTAATTTTTCTTTCAATTGTTGCCATTGGTGTTGATGTGGCTAATGGTTCACCAAGTGTTGCATTATCATATTTTGCTCTTCTTGGTGGTTTTGGTGGTGCTTCTGAGGAAGATCTCCTTCTATTTTCTTGCCTATCAATATGTATTTCTGATGATCTTTCTGGTCCAATAACATTGACGTGAATATGATGTGATGAAGTACGGGGAATTGTGGAGAATCGCGATTCGAATGATGTATCCTAGAAGTTTTCCGAATTGAAAACAGAATTATTTAGTAAAAATAAATATTATAGAACTTACAGTACAAGAATCATTAACTGAAACAGTTGTGATTCCAGCAGTAATATTTCTATGATCATAATTATCATTGATTGAAACAGAAGTAACACCTCCACCTTGAACTTCTTCATCTTCTCGATAATAATGTAAACTTTCTTCTTTTCCTAATCGTTTTCTTGGTGGTGGAATTGGAATCGGTTCAGCTGATCTACTTCTATTCTCATTATCTATCATACTTCCCTGACTACTTTCATCATCTGATAATTCATTATTGTGTGTATCAATGAATTTTCGATAATAAAGTGTTCGAACTTGTGGTTGAGCACTACAACTTCTTTTTCGATTTGATGATGTTGTTGTTGTTACTTTTTCATGTTCAGTTGTTTCTGTTTTCGTTGTTTTTGATACACGTTTTCGACGAAGATCAGCAAATGCTCGAGTTCCTTTTGAGGTTGAAGTTGTTTCTATCAAATGTGGATGTGTGAATTCTAGATCTATGATATTGTCACTAGATTTATTGAATAATGGTGTATAATCTGTTGCTCGATTGAATGAACTTGATTTTTCAACCTAAAAATTTTGAGATTTTTTTCTTTTTCAACTTTTTTCAATTTCTACCTTGGTTCTGACAGATTCTTGTTCTTTATAAGAACTTGAACTTGATCGTTTTTTCATTCCTGAATTATTTATATTATTTGAATGATAAGGTTGATGTGTTTCTTGAATTCGAATAACAGTTCCTTTTTCACTCTCTAATGATTCACTCGATCGCCATCTCTCATTCAAATGCTACAAAAATTAGGTAATATATTTTGTAAAGGTTTTTGGGGCGTCCCAAAAACAAAAGCTGAAAAATTCACACATGTCCAATTTCTATTCAAACTAAAATATTTTTGTTCACTGTTGAGTAAGCTGCTTTATCAAAATTGAACAGTCGTGAATTTGTTTTTTGATTTTTGAACGCCCCATTTTTCGCGAGCTTACTGTAATAGAAACATTAACTGGATGCGGACCACTTGGTGATAAATTGGTGACTTTGACTTCGCAAGATGATGGATGCTTGTCTGGTCCACCGTTGACTATCTGTAGGAAAAAAAATGTGAAAAATTGATTTAGAAGTTACAACAAATGAAAGAAAAGGAAAAATTGTTGAAAAGACATTTGGTAAATATATAATAAATAACAAATTGATAGAAAGTTGATATTGATTTTTGGTTGATTAGAATTTTTTAAGGGGAAACTATAACTTATAGAGAAAAATCAGACCATGTTTGGTTTGGTCCAGTTCTAAAATCCTGAAAATGGGTTGGGCCCAAGTCCAAACGTATTTACCTCGGTGACAGTGACAGTCTTGACAATTTCGACAAATTTCTCTCGTCGACGCGGCATTTGATTCTGATATTCGTAAGTCAGAATGTTACGCAGAAACTTCTGAAAATTTGGAACATTTTTTCCTTTCACTTTCAAAATTATTCATTGATTACCTCAGAAAACGACTCCTGATCGTCAGCAATTCGATGACTCAAAAATGGCCGATCATCCAATTGCTCCTCGTCCGAATTTGGTTCTGATTTGTGTGCAAAAAAGTTGTCTGTCGTATTTTGAACCACGTCGACGTTCGACGGATTTGTCTCCTGTTGAAACATTCAAAAATACGAAGACCCACGACAAAAAACCAAATATCGAATAAATAGAATGAATGAGAAAAAACGGAGAAGAATGAATTGATATGATGGTAGATTGTGAGAACTTTGAGAAAAGAAGAAGAAAGCAAAACCGATTTGTCACACCTATTCAAGAAAAGAAGAAAAAAACAACCCGAGCGAGCGAAACAGTTTATCAAGGTTGATTGATATTTACTGTGATATTTTGATTTGAAATGCAGTGTACTTTGAGAAGTTCGATCGAAGGGAAGTTCTTGTTTTTGATCTTTGATAAGAGAAAAAAACAAAATTCGCGCAACTTTCACTATTTTTGAAAAAAAAACTTTGAAACAAAATCAAGTTTTTTTTGGCTAAAAATAGAACTGTCTCACGTTAAGAAGCTAGAAGGGTGTATAAATAGATCACAAGCTGATGTGGACTTTAAAAAAAATAGGCCACCCTTGGACCCGATTCAAAAAATCCCCAGAAAGTTATTCCAATTTTTAAAAAATTTATTTTTCAATCTCACAATCAGAAAATATTCTCAAAACAGTCTTAGATTCCGAAAATACCATGAAAGGATTTATTTTTTTTTGCATCTGAATTATGAAAGGAATAATCAAAATGACCTGGCTTGGTTAGTCATGCAAAACTAAATTCGGTCACCAAATAGAAAAAATATATAATGGTGTTATTTCTATACTTTTTTGTACTACTTTTCCATTCTATTTATAATATTTCTATTTCTATGAAAGATCAGAAAAAATGAAGGAATGGACATAAAACGGTGACCTTGGTTTCTAACTGAAACTGGAATTCGCAACTTTCTGGAAAAAATTTGTAAATAAAATTTGGAGAGATTCAGACAGATAAATATGGGTGTTTTCTTATTTCAAATTTTTTTTTAGTTGAAACTTTGTTGATTTTTCAACTTTTAGAAACGTGTTATTGCAATAATAATAACAAACTAAAAATGTTTTCGTAGAAAAACATACAAATGACCCGAAAAGATAGTAGGAAAAAAAGAATTCTCGTTTTATAGTGTGTTTGGGTTAAAACAAAAAAAAACACACACACACACAACATTTGACAGAAACAGCAGACAAAATCTGTAAACAATGCGAAATTTTTTTGCGTATTTTTATTTTTATGTGTGTTTGGTGGAGAAAGTAATTGGAGGAGAAAAACGACAGATCGTTTACACTTTTTCGAGAATTTTGAAATGAAAAATTTGAAATAAACAAAATATTGTTTTTTTTAGAAAGGTGCCAAAATCATTTCTTTTTTTTGGGCCCAAAATTTCCAATTCAAATGAATTTTTCAAAAGATAAAATATTGTAGTTCATTTTTTGTCTACGAGTTACTGTAATAATAAAAAATAAGAAAAATAAATAACAAAATCCGCTGAACTTTCAAACGAATTAAAAAAACACAAAACATCAAATAAATTTCAACTCAAATCCCCCTCACAATATAACATAACTCAAAAAAAATAGTTTTGATCAAAAACCAGTTAAAACTACCAGCAAAAAATGACTGGGCGTTGTTTTTTTTGGCGGCAACAAACGACAAAATTGGATTTTTTTATTACATAGCGAATCGGAACGGAAGCAAAATTATTACTCATGTTATGATGATGATGACAATTGAAATTGTCAACATTTTTTGTTGTTTTCAAAGGAATTTCGGGAAGAAAAAGGAATGTACGAGTTTATTATTTTGTACGAAAAAAAAATTTCAAAACCCCTAGCGCAAATTTTTTCGAACTTATGTAATTTTCCAAATATCATTCAATTGTTCGAAATATGCATTTTGACTTGGTTTATGATCAATTATATTTCCTTCAAGACTTCGAACATTTGAACTTCCATATTGTTGAATTCGAGCACTTCGAAAACCGATAAAATTCAAAACTCTAGTTTTTATTTTTCTATGAGCCATTATAATTGTCCACGGGAATACCATACAAAATGTATTTATTAACTGAAAAAATTTTTTTTGAAGAGCTGCAACCTGAACTCACCAAATTCATAACAAAATAGAATTCAGGATTAGTAGCTTCTCCAAAAATCCCAACAATTTTCAGCCAAATGTAAGCGAAAACAATAATTGCAGCTGAAGTACTGAAAAAGGCAGAAGGGTAAAAGGCATTTGGCCAATTTATATGTTGCAGATATCTGAAAATGTTAGATATAAAACAAATTTAATTTCAAATGTCTCCTAAAGTTACCTGATATCTTCTTCGAAGTGTTAATTGTCCTCGAGTTTTCAAATACAATTTTTTCGAACTTGACAGTAATACAACAAGAAGAAATAGATTCAAAACTACGAAAATATTTGTTGAACCATAAGCAATTGAAAAAAGTGTTAGATTTTTTGCAATTCGAAGATAATAAATATAAAAAATGACATAGGATTGGGAAAATAAAAATATGAAAATGAAAAATAATTTGAAATATTTGGACGCGTGAAAACGTGGAAAATAAATTCCGATAAGACGTTCTGAAATTTTGTTTTTCATTTCAAGTTTAAAAAAAAATTTTAAATTTTATTTTTTCACCCACCAACTGAAGATATTAATTCAACAATTATAAGAGTTGCTTCTCCATGTGAATGAATATATAACCAAATTTGACGACGTTCTAAATCAAAATTTTCAAATGGGTCTCTTAAACACTTTTTTTTACGAACTTAATAGATTAACTTCCTTATCCTCGATAATTTTTCCTTTCAAAATCGCTTCAATAAATGCGAGTCCAGAAGTTATTGTCATATTAATCTGACTTAATGATAAAATCAATAAATAAAAACGAGAATATGAACTGAAATATTTTTTTAGAATCGCAAATTGGAAAAATATTGAATGGGAGAACCATGAGATTAGAATAATTAGAAATTGGAGGAATAAAACTGGAAGCCAAATTGAGAAAAACATCTGAAAAGAATAAGTTATTTTGAGAACTAATTGTAAATAACGAAAAAACATTTTTAGCAAATAATTAGAGTTTTTCGTCATGTCCTTCCTATTTTTGCAGAAAATTGAGATCTCTTTCATTAAAAGGCCGAACTAAAATTTATGAAAAGAAATAAAATAAAAATTGTGCTTGATCATCGAAAATCTAGAAATATTGAATTTTCTTGAAAATTTGATGACGGATTTTTTTTTGAAATCATCAACTACGCACTTTTTTTTTCAAATAACAGAAAGTGCAACTTTTTTCAGCTTGATTAGGTTACGGTACAAAATTATAAGAAAATTATTTGAAAATGATTTTTTGGAATATGAAAAATCACAGGGGAATTTCAAAAAAAATTATTGCGTAAATGAATATTCTGATCTCTTTTTCATGATTCTGAATCACCGTGATCTACGCTCACTCTTACTATAGTTTTTTTTATCGAAAAGAATTGCTTGATCTAACGGAAAAAACAAAGAAGTGGTTCTCTAATTATGAAAAAAACTAGAAAACAGAATAAGAGTTCTCCAGATAAATTAGATTAAGGAGACTAGATTTTCAAATAAATCATGTTACCTGGAACAACATGAAATGTCACGTAATTGAAGGTTAGCAGAACTTATTCTCCAAAGTTCTTGTTTATTTTAATCTGAAATCTCATGTTTTAGACAGGTGAAATCATAAAGACCATTGGGATTTTTCAGCAATTATTTTTATCAATTAAAAAATGAAAAAACCAAATTTCAGAGAAAACATCGATAATTTCTATTAAAATATGGTTCTTGATTAAAATGAAATGTTATTGGAGACATTTGAAGACCAGATCGATAACGAGCATCCGAATGAATACATTGAACTTTGTCTTTTTTTGGTAGATCACATTTGAATAAATTGACACATTCAGAATTTGACAAGGATTTGAGGCATTGTGTTATTATTTGAGAATACTTTGATACTGTTTTCAGGCTGGAAAATGGATAAACTTTTGGAAAAAATCGGAAAATTTTTCGAAAACACACCGTTTCACATTAACACTTTGAATAATTGTTTTTTGTTCATTCCCAATATATTTTGAAATATATCTATTTTCTTGATTCAGCTCACTTTTCGTGATATTAAAATATTCGGGACGAACAAATTGTATATCTGAATTTTGAATTTGCAACCAATTATAACCCATCTCAAATATCTCATAATAATTCAATTTTTCAAAATTGGGGATAATAATGTCTTGTAAATCCATAGTTCCAATAAATTGTGCAGATTCTTTGAATTTAATGAGACAATCAGTTGAAGAAGCTGTTTGTGTTCGAAATTCGAATTGGAGAAATGAATCAGAAGAAGTTGGGTGATATGTTTGTGGAAATTTAATCGAAGGCCAAAGTGATATGGAAATGTGGGAAAACTTCAAGAAAATTCATTTGTTTTTTGACATTTTCCATACAAGAAAAAAAATGATTGCTTACTTTTTCGATGTTCGTTTTCAAAACTTTGTAAAATTCTTCAGACATACTAATAACATAAATATGAAGATGTGCTCCAAATCTACGTAGAAAATATATTCAATTCGTAAAAATTGAAAAAAGAAAACCTTTTTGTAACACTAATTTGTTCCAAAAGTATCCTCCAATCTAATTCAGCAACCAATGGATTTATACAAAATACAACTGGATTTTGAACATATCGAATTGGCTCGATAAATTTGATTTCAGAACTTTGTGGCTCAGAAAATTGATTGATTGATCCTTGTATTTCAAGTCTTGACATATTTCGCATAACATTTGTGTACAAAAGTACTGTAGTATAATCACAAGAACTTTTTGATCTACAAAAAATTTAAAATTTAATTCTGACAAGAAATCACTTTTGTTTTTTTTTCTTTACATCTGAATTTGAAGTGGTCTAATCCATCTTGTCATTGAATAATTTGTAGCAATTATTGAAAAATTCAAATTTTCCAAGTTTTTTGCGGTTTTCTGATCAAATGTTGCTATCATAACAACGGCATCTGATCCAAAGCTTTAACAAAAATGATTTTTTTCGAGGATTTTTTTTTGAAAAATGAAAACAAACGTTTTGGAATTTGCAAAATAATATGTTGAGTGAATAAATGCATTTGATTGTAGAAGAAAATAATTTCTATTATTGGAAGATAAAAAATAATAATCAAAAACTCTATGAAATATTGAAATAAAAATACAAAAACAAATCAATTTGAATATTCTCAATTCTATGAACATATTTTATTGAAGTATTGTTCTTATCTGATTTCAGAAGTTTTTTTTTCAAATCTGATCGAAAAAGGGAACAAAAATATGTTGCGATTAGAATAATTTATTCTTTCCCATTGTCAGGAAAAACAAAAAGTGGATTCTAAATCGATTTTGTTTGAAAAAATAAAAATCCCTATTTCAAAATATTTAGGCAAAACTCGAACACATTTTTCAGTTTGATTTGATTTTTTGAAGTTGTGTAAATTGCCGGATGATTTCATTGATTTTCACTTCTTTTGGACTTTCTGCTGATTGTTCAAAATGACATTGAGAAATATATTCATTGGCAGAATTCCAATCACTTTTTGTGATATTGAAATGATCGGGTCGAGCGAAAAATGCAGCACTATCACTTTTTGTAATTGAAACGTTTTTTGGATTATATAATTTTTGATAGACCAAATAATTGTGAAGCCATTCTCCACCAATTTCAAATGAAAATTCAGAATAATAATTCGAATGTCCAAATGGAATCAAAATATCTTCTAAATCTAAAAAACCAATAAATTGAGCAGATTCTTTGAATCGATAAAGACAATCTGAAGTTGAAGCTGTTTGAGAAAATGGATCAGATTTTGATTGAAGAAAATCTGGAGGGTAAAGCCCAGAATTGATATGATAATAATTTTTTATTGTCAGATTTCAGATTTTTCAGCAAATTGTAAAATGATTCGGTGGAATTTATCAAATAAACATGTAAATTGGCACCGTAGCTGAAAACACGTGTATTTTTCGATGAATATAATCCAAACAAACTTTTTGGCATTTTTGTATTGTTCCAAAAGTGCTTGAGAATTCGCAGTTTCAAAAACCTGAGGATTAATACAAAACATGACAGGATTTTTGATATATTTCACTGATTCTATAAACTTGATTTCCACCGTAGAATTGGAATTCTTTTGTGGAGTTTCAATTTCAAAATAGTTATTTTCAGGAATCGAGAAAAGATTAGTGTGTAAAACAAAAGTTGCAGAATTTGGAGATCTGCAATTTTTTTGTTAATTTTCAAAAGTTATTCCAAGAAATTCTATGGACCTTGTTATTCGCAGTTGATGAATTTTATTCAAAACTATTTCCGGTATCTGCTTTGATGTTGTAGCAATTATAGCAACTGCATTTCGACCCAAGGTTCTAGAAGTTTTGAAATAATAAATTGAATGAATAAATACACTAGAAATATTTGAGAGTTCCACGTTTTCGATAGAGGAAACTTTGAACTTTTCCCCAACCAAAGTAAATAATTGCAAAACTTGCTAATATTATTAGAAATAACACTTTTCTATAAAGTCTTCTTAATCGCATTTAGATAATGAGAGAGAGAAATGAAATATATTCATGAGAGATTTTGATCTCAATACTTTTCGCTAGTTTTTTTCAGAAATATGAGTCTTCCTGTTTTTGAACTATAGAAGATTTTACCTGCACCATTCCGAAATTTTATAATAAGCCATCCAGCAAAAAATAATTTATGACAATATATTTAACAGACAGAAAATAATCATTCTTGTTGTGGTTCTTCTTCAATTTCTTCTTGCTCCCGTGTTTCAACATTATCTTCATCATTATGTCGAGATCTACTACTTTTCTCCGATTTTCTTTCCCGTCTTTCGTCGTCATCATCTCTTCGACTGCTTCGACTGAAATTAAATCTAAATTAAAGAAAAAATCAAAACAAATAAAATAACGAAACCTTTTCTTTGATGATCTTTCATCATCATCTCTCCGATCTCTTTTTCTATCTCGATCATCTCGATGTCTACTACTTGTTTTTCTTTCAGTAGATCTACTTCTACTTCGATGTCTTCTCGATGATTCTCTTTCTCGATCTCTTCTTCTACTACTACTACTACTCTCTTTTTTACTCGGACTTCTCGATCTTTTCCGTCTTCTATCATCATCTTCATTATAACTCGGTCTATTTGTAGCAATTGGACTTGGACCAGGTCCAGGTCCGAAACCAGCTCTTGAAAATGGCGCCATTGCAAATGGTGCACCCATTAAACCCATTGGTGGAGGCATTGCTGGATTGAAACTGCCAACCATTCCAGGTGGCGGCATTCCAAGATTTAAATCGAGTGAAGCAGGAATCGCAGATAGATTAGTTGCTGATGGAGGTGTTAAAACACCTGGTGGTCGATCAGAATCAATTCCAGGTGGAGCATCCATATTTGGAGGTGGCATTGACATTCCTGGAGGTGGACGAGAGAAATCAATTACTGGAGCAGATTGTGTTGGTGGACCACCAATAACAGTTCGCATAACTGGAGGATCATTATTCAACATATTTTGATTTGGTTGAGGGAATGTTGTAGGCTTGAAGCGACCACCATTGTCAGTTAAAACTTTCACAACGCTCGCAGACACTGAAAAAACAAATTATTCTATGTATCTAAATAAATAACACTTACTAGGAGCAATAACAGGATTTGCAAGAGGATTTACTAAATGAATATTATTGAATAAAGCTTGATTGGCTTTTTGTTGATTATTTCCAAACTCGGATCGCAATTTCTTTTGACGCTCACAATAAATATTAAAAGTATCTTCAGTAAACCCATAATTAAAATAATCTGTGATATCAGCTCCAGGTTTTCTCCATGGTTTATCTTCCATTTGAGCCAAATCTATGTCATAAATGGTTTTGTCATTTAGCATCGGAGCTGCATCGATATCCAGTTTTCCTTGTTGTTGTGCAATTCTCTGCAAAATTATTTTTTTCAATCGATGAATGTAAATATAAATAGAAATAATGAAAAACTCACAACAACAGGTTCAACTTTTCTGATTGTTACTTGAACTCCACCACCTTCTTCATCTGAATCATCATCATCGGCAAATGGATTGTCTTCTTCTTCCTCCTCTTCTTGTGTCTCATTATTTTCATTTGTTGCCTCTGTTTCTTCTTCTTCTTTGTCTTCCATTCCTTCAGGAATATCCGCATTCAATGGTTCTAAACCAGGTGGAAAAGATTCTACATCTTCCATTTTACCTATAAAATAATTACGTTGAAAACATCGATTTCTTTTGTGGGAAAAACGAAAAAAGAACGTTTTAATTGGAAAAAAATTAATAAAATGCAACCGCTAAAATGCAGGCAATACGGCGGAGTGTCGTTGTTTTCTCTGCGTCTCTTCGTTTTGTGTGCTCTTCAACGTTTTCTAAAATGCGCCAGGACCAAAAATACTGGCGCGCTATTTTGAATTTCGTGTTTTCAAAATTTTTTGGTTTTGGGATTTTTCATTTTCAACCTTTTTTTGTGTTTCAAGTTTGATGCGTCACGAAAGTTTATTATCTTTTTGGTCTGTTTAAGAGTACTTTAGAATTTTCAATTTCGAATGGAGGTTTTTGAAGATCCGCCACGGAATTTTCCTATTTTCTTCCACAAAATATGTTTAATCTTTTGAACAATGTGTTTTCCCATATTCCAAAGCGTTAATCTGGTTTTCTTCCCATATGAAAGGTCAACTCTATAAATGTCTTTGTCTACTTTTTCCCGCATAATAGCTCTTCTATGGACACGCCCACAAATAATACAGGTGCTGCTCACTGTTCATTTAGTTTCATTTTGTGAGAAAAGAGCCCACCAATCCTTCTATATTTTTTCTGATGTTACATCAAATCAACCTTTGATTTTTGTTGCAAATTCGTATTGTATCTTCTGATAATCTCTATAGATTTTGTTTTTCAGGTAATCATGCCTCGCATCGAAAACGAGCCAAAACTCGATTTCAAAGATGTTCTTCTTCGGCCAAAGCGATCAACTTTGAAAAGTCGAGCAGATGTGGATCTCGACAGAACCTACGAGTTCCGTAACTCGAAAGCAAGTTACACCGGAGTTCCAGTTGTTGCTTCGAACATGGACACTGTGGGAACTTTCGAAATGTCAACTGCTTTGAATTCTCATAAAATGTTCACCACTGTTCACAAACATTATAGTGTTGATGAATGGAAATCATTTGCTGCCAACGCTGATCAATCGATTTTTGAAAACATTGCGATTTCAAGTGGAATATCGGATAATGATTGGAATAAGTTGACTCAAGTTATTTCGGATGTTCCACAACTCAAATATATTTGTTTGGATGTTGCCAATGGATATTCGGAATCTTTTGTTGATTTTATCCGACGTGTTCGTGAAGCTTATCCAACGTAAGTTGAAATTTTCTCACATTTTCGATGCGATTGGTAGTTTTGAAATGAGAAATTGATAATTCCAACAGAAAATGATGAGGCCGATACGCAAGAAATCATTTCTGAAAAGTATTTTTCAGACACACAATCATGGCTGGAAATGTTGTGACCGGAGAAATGGTGGAAGAGCTCATTCTTTCTGGAGCCGATATTGTTAAAGTTGGAATTGGACCGGGATCAGTTTGCACAACAAGAAAGAAGGCTGGTGTTGGTTATCCACAACTTTCAGCTGTTCTCGAATGCGCTGACGCGGCTCACGGTTTGAATGGACATGTGATGAGCGACGGTGGATGCACAAACCCTGGAGATGTCGCCAAAGCTTTCGGTGCTGGCGCTGATTTCGTTATGATTGGTGGATTATTCGCTGGACACGATCAGAGCGGTGGAGATCTTATCGAAAGCAATGGAAAGAAATTCAAATTATTCTATGGAATGAGCTCCGACACTGCAATGAAAAAACATCATGGAAATGTTGCGGAATATCGTGCATCCGAAGGAAAAACCATCACAATTCCATATCGTGGAGATGTCAATGCAACAGTTTTGGATATTTTGGGTGGAATTCGATCGGCTTGCACTTATACCGGATCAAAACATTTGAAGGAACTCGCGAAACGCGCAACTTTCATCCGCGTCACTCAACAAACAAATGACATGTATGTTCCGTACGAAGTTCCAACAATTCCAGCTTCATCATCTAAATAATTTTACAGTTAGCTCATAATACTCGTTGATTCACATTTTGATGATAGTGCCTTAGCTTTATCTAAACATAAATATTGTATGCAAATACGATTTCTAATAAGAGAAATTCGAAAAGTGAAAAAAAAATTTGACACCTTTCCGCAATTTTAACTCGATCCATTGCGTTCCTTTCTTTTTTTTTTTTTTTGACATGTAGTGAATAATCCGTTTTCAAATAGTGAATATAATAGTCACTAATTTTAGCTGTGACATCATCAACAAAATCCGATAATAACAATTTTTTGTCTCTCAGAACATTCTGGATGTATTTTTGAGCCTAAAGTAACGATATGTTAAACGAAACAAAGAGAGAATTACCTCACAAGCATCCACGCGGAAGTAGTCAACACATTGATACGCTTTCAATTTTGTAGAATTACATACGCGCAGTATCGCGTAGTACGTGGAATCGCTCATTATTTTTGTTTCCTGAAACAATTTCTAATATAATATTTCTTTGTTTTTTCGGAACTCACATCTTGGCTAATTGCAGTATGACCAACAATCCAATAGCCCAGACATGGTCCTATGTTTCCTCCGCAAAGCAATGTTCTTTCCCAATGACATCCCTAAATGGCATAATATATTAATTAGTATCTCTAAGTTCTCTGCAGGTTATTTTCTCCACCGAGGAGAAATTGGGGGATTTATAAAATGAACTTACTTTATATTTTGCTGTTGAAACATCAATACACACAATATTCAGGTTCATTTTTGAATATTTTCTGAAAATATTATGATTTTCAAAGCATTCCAACGTGTTTAGGAGCTGATTCAAGTCGAAAAAATTATCAAAAACATTTTTTCGCGAAAATGTTATGAATTGTTGTGATGACGATCCAATTTGTCATCATTTCTGAAAAATGTTTTTGAACTGTACAAATCGTATATTTTTAGACACACAATCATGGCTGGAAATGTTGTGACCGGAGAAATGGATTCACATTTTGATGATAGTGCCTTAGCTTTATCTAAACATAAATATTGTACATGCAAATACGATTTCTAAGAATAGAAATTCGAAAGAAGTTATTTTGTCTAGAAAGAATAGAATAGGGAATTCCGCCTCCAAAATATAATGACGCGGGTCATTTGATTTATTCGCAAAAAAAACTAGTAGTTTCTCTGAACTTTGGCTAATTTATTTTAGTACAATCATCAAAATATATCTGACTAATATAATCATCAATTCTTGTCAGAAAAGTTCATTTGGTATAACTTCATTTGGTAACCCGACAATTATATTAATCAGTTATGTTTTCAACTTTTTTGTTGATTTTCGAATTGATTTTTTGTCTACTTTCATGTCCAGCAAATATTGTATTTTTGATAATTATTAAAGAATCAAAGGAAATACAATTCAAATGGAGGCAAGTATTTTTTCCAGAATTCCACGTGAATTTTTATTTTAGAATCGCATTGTTCTTATTGTTTTGCTCTTCTTCGATAATGTCATTGACACATTTATTCAAAATTTATTTGTATTTCAAATATTCTGATTATACTGTAGCTGAAATGTATGCAAAATTAGATGGTAAAAAATCCAAAATTTTTTAAAATTTTGAAAAATCAATAATTTTTTGTAGTTTTGAATAATACAGTATACTTGCATCAAGTTGGTTTATTTCTTCAATCTCTTTCATTGTTTTTATTCACAATGAATCAATTTTTGGTAACTTATATCTTGGAAAACACATTTGGATCGATTTTTACAAATTTTATCTTCACAATTACTGTAATTGCAATCGTTATTTTCTCATTTTTTCTATCATATTTGACTCATTTCTCGGAAAATGTTGAGTTTTATGACATTGCAAGTATGGAACTTATGATAATTATTGATCTGATAAGTCTTATTCTTCTCATTTACACTTCTCGACTATCAAAAATCAAATATAATCTAAAAATTGGCCTAGTTTCTCTCGAAAAGAAGTTTCAATTATCACAAGTTTATACATGGTCGAGAAGTGTTCTTCCAAGTTTTGTTTTTGCAAAAATATTCCGATTTGTTTCGTTGTTCAATGTGATTGTAATCAAATATTTATTCAAATTGGTTTCCGCGCAAACTATTTCGATTGCTTATTCAATTTTCAACGTTGGACTTGACATTTTCATAATTTCGCTGACAATAAGTGCAATTTATCGACAGAAAAAACTTCGAAAGGGATTATTTTTTTGGAGTCACAACTCGAAAACCACAAACTATTGATGGAAAACAAATTGAGATGAATCCAACACATAATGATTATATTAATTATCTACATAATCAATGGAAATAATTGAAAATGTTTTATAAAGAAAAAAGTTTTTTTTCAAAAAACCAAATAAATTTTAATGATTATTGAAAGTTCTTTGAGCCGGAAGTTGGCTGAATGCATCCAACTGTCAACAATTTCAACATTATAAGAAGTTACGAATTTCACTCTTCGATGATCGCTTTCTTCTTTTTCTTGATTTTTCCATAATTGTTCCAGCCAATCAACAACAACTTGTCCTCTGAAAAAAGGCTAAGGCTTAGTTAAGGTTAGGCTTGAACTTTTGTGTGCCATTAGTTATAAGTCAAACATTCCACGAGGTCCCATTTCTTTCAGAGGTCCCATTTGGACAAGACTTTCATTTGGTCATTTGTGGTCCCATTATCCAGATGCTTACCTTGTCTTACTTCCAGTTAACTCAACATCAACATATAATTCTTTGCTCTCTTTTGCAATTCGATTTTCATCAATCGCAGTTGCGATCGCAATTTCATCACAATACGAATATTGTCTCCCATTTTGCTCACATTTTGCTCGCCCAATACTTGTAACTCTTCCCAAATATCCAGCCAATTCGGTTTCATATTTCAAATGAGCTGAGAAATCGACAGATTTGTCATGAAGTTCCGATTCGAAATGAAAAGCTTCCCAGGGAACAATTGTGATTGGACACCTCATTCTTCGCAGAACAATACTTGCTGCTTCTGGATCACCATGGAAATTATATTCAGCCGAAGAACCTCCGTCAACATTTCCAACCGCATAATAGTTTCCTCCCATAATAATTAGACGAGATGGTAGTTTCGCAAAAGATTCGTCTAATTGTAGAGCGATCGCAATATTTGTAAGAGGTCCAATTGTTACAAGAGTTGTATTTGGATTCTGTTGAAATGTTTCGATCAAAGCCAATGCTGCATGTTTGCCAGAATATTTAAAATCATCTTCAAGAACTTCAGGAAACTCTTTTGGTTGATCTCCAATGCCATCAACTCCGAAAAAATCCGAAACAGTTTCATCTTTCGGCAAACTCAGAATACTTTTATGTGCTCCTTTATAAACTGGAATGTTTTCATTTTCTTTTCCATTTGCTCGAATTGTTCTTTTTATATTTGCATATGCTTGATCTACCGTGACACATCCATGAACTGATGTTATTGCAATTACTTCTGCATTTGGATGTTGAAGAGCAAGAGATATCGCGCGAATATCATCGCTTACTCCGTCAGAATCTGAAAATCTTCGAGTTCAAAAAATTCTATTAATGTTGATCAAAAACATACCAATAACTAGTTTCACAGTCATTTCAAATAAAATAACTTTTAGAATAGAATAGAAAAAGAAAGGAATAGTTAATAGTGATTAGGTAATCTTATCAGTTGGTTTTATCAATGCACAATGTGTTAATCGGACACTTAAGTATTTATAAGTATATACAAAAATGGAAAGTATTCGGTTTCTGTTGTGAGAAATTGAGAGATTTCTCACCCAAATACAACGTTTTTAACATGAAAACCAATGCTAAAAACCTCAACCCAATTCGTTTGTCTCGAATAATTCGAGCTCAATTCAATCGGCAACCAAAAGCCGAAACAACCAGCGAAAACGCGCTGAAAATCGAGGAAAAAGAAGAGAAAACCCGTTGACGAGAAAATAGTGTGTATTTGCGAGAGCGCGCAGACGACGAGAGCGCAAAACCAATTCAAGGCACACATATTTATTCGCTCGGGTCTCGTTGGGTTGAGGCGGCAAGGCCGCCATTCAAATATTCGAATTTCTCCGGAAAAACTTTCGCCGTTGAAGTTTTTCGGATCGTTTTGGGACTTCGCAGTTTTCGTGCTTTCGGGTTGCGCGTTATACGTTTTGGGCGATGGGTTTTCATGTATATTTGGGTTTTCTCACACCCCCCTAGGAATTCAATCACATTTAGAGCCAACCATTTGGCCTAAATCGCGCTAAATTAACATCAAAAGCATTCTACCACAACAACCACAAAATTTTAATCCTAATTTGTTTTCTTTCTTTTATATTTCTCTAATAAATTAGTAGTTTTTTGTTCTTGTGTTCTCTCATTTTTATTCTCTTTAAGAGATTAAGGGATCTCAGTCCCTTTTCTCTATCATATCTAAATGGGAGTCAATGCTCGAACCCAACTAAATCCACGCGATTTAACATGGTGCATTACGACCTAAACCAAGAGAACATCGGCACAACTGAACCAGAGGTCACAAGAAGACCAGGTGTTCAAACTGAACCAGAGGTCACAAGAAGACCAGGCGTTCAAACTGAACCAGAGGTCACAAGAAGACCAGGTGTTCAAACTGAACCAGAGGTCACAAGAAGACCAGGAGTTCAAAAAACAACCAGAGGTCTAAAAGACCAAGTGTTGACAAAACTAGAGGCACAAGAGGCCAATAAAGTTTTGAAGAAAGCCAAAGGCTCTGGAAGCCAACGGCAAATAGATCTCGGAGTTGTGCCGACGAAAAAAGACCCGTTTGAGAGTCAGAAGCCGTGAATAGAAGGAACAGAATCCCAGATTCTGAAGGGGCAAGAAGCCTCCAAACCTTAAAAATCCCCGCGCAAGACACAAACCAAAGTTTTTAGTCAAGGTCTTGCATGGGGAATGGTATGGAGGATTCAAACCTCTGAATCCCAAAGAAAAACGGCAGACGACTCAAATCGCGGGCAGAAGTTCGCCACACTACTAAAAGACTAACAAAAGTCTCAAAAAATGGCCTCAACATCAGCGCCAAGTCATCAAATTGAGCCAGAACGACAATATCATCGAATTGAGACAAAATGTCGCAGTTCTTCGGAAAACATCTGCAAAAAGCCAAGGAGTGAGAAAGAGACACACTAAGAGAAAGGATCTCACAACGCCTACATCGACAGTGTTCTCAAACAAGTTCACCCAAATACTGGAGCTTCATCAAGGTTCTGTCAATCATGAACTCATTCGTCAATAATGTTTTCGAAAGATTCGCCGTCAAAGCTTCCAAATTGGCTCGCTACAACAAGTGCTGAACCATCTCATCCAGCGAAGTTCAAACTGCTGTTCGTTTGACTCTTCCAGGAAAATCGGCCAAGCACGCAATTTCCGAAGAAACCAAAGACCGATTTTGCAAATTCACATTCAAAGAAAACCAATGTTTTCTCCCTTCAAGGATTTGGAAATCTCAAATTTCAAAAACTTCTGGCAGTTCGCAAATATTTCCAAAATCTTGAGAAATTCGAGAAATTGGCGACCCTTGGAGGACAGGAAGTTTGGAAATTGTCAAACATTTCGAATACAAGCTTCGTTCTTTGAAACGAACTGGCGAATTTCAAATAGTCTCAAAAGACTTTCAAACCTTCGAGAGATTTATAAGAATTCTCCCAAAAATCAAAAGAATTTCCAACATCTCTTTTCTCATTCATGAATTGATGTCTGGATCACAGAAGAAAAAGGTCAAGAGGACCTACAAGCTTAAAACTTCGCACCAAAGGCACAAAGAGTTCCCAGAACTCCACAGCCAAGAAGCATCAAAAGTTCTTTAAACTTTCTGCCAATGTCATCGAAAGATCAACGCGTTGTCAACTGTCTCAAGTTTGCAGACTGTCTACCAAAGCTACCAAAAGTCCTTCAGACTTTTTGTAAGCTGGATCGAGAGTTTTTGCAAATCTTCTGTCAAAGTTGTCAAAAGTTCTCCAAACTTGCTGCCAAAGGTGTCGAAAATGCTTCAAGCCTTTCAACCAAGAAGCGCTGAAAGGTCTTCTAACTTTTCAGCCAGGAGGCGAAAAAGTTCATCACACTTTTCAGCCAAAAAGCATCGAAAGCTCTTTAAACTTTCTGCCGAGATTCATAAAAAGTTCTTCGAACTTCCTTTAAAGGTATCGAAAGTGCTTTAAACTTTCTACCGAAATTTTCAAAAGTCTTGAACTTTTATGTCAAGAATCATCCAAATTCTGCGAAATCATGAAGCAAAGCTTCAATTAACCTGTCGTAAAAAGTATTCATGTACTAACTCGCAGCACAGCTGCATCATCAAGCTTTTTCCTCGCTCGCCTTTCCCTACTTCCGAAATCAACATGATTTCGGAGCGTAAGACTATTGGACGATAGAGCGTCGGTCTCATCGATCTACTGAGTTCGGTCTGATCAACTGGGCCAGCCCCGATTCGCCAGAATTTGCCGGGATAGCGGTGAGATAGGGAAGCAGCAGGAAATTAGCGCATGAACTCAGAGGGAGTCAACCCGAAAAAATTTACAGGCTTCCAAATTCGCTGAAAACCAATTGGACCACGGAAGAGAACCGCTCAAGAAATCAAGGAGACGTCTGCGATTATTGAGAGAGGGTGATTGGTGGCCGAACAGTTCGAATCGATTTGGATTTTGCGCAAGTTAAGGTAAATTTTTTTAGGGAGGGTTCCAGTGGAATTCCAGTCATCAAAAATCTGAAACCCACTATAAAAACGTCAATAACTGAAAATCGGCAAAACCGAAAATCAGGTCATTGATAGAAACAAAAAAAAGAAGTTCGCAAAAATGAACAAGAGAAGAATCACCGGAGAAATGCTGTGGAAGATGTGAAGTTGTGGCAGAGCCAATCACCTTTCATTGCTGCTCGGATGAAACATAATTTCGTTCACATTGATGAACGATTGATGAAGAAATCTGAAACTCCGCAACCTTGTGAGCATCTACTTTATCCCCTAAATCAACCCCATCAAAATTCCCACAATTCATGTAATTAGCACTTACTGCACCTACTAACCATGAATCAAAATCGCTCAACACTTTTCCAACTTATGTAGGGGGGGAAGGGTTCTATCGAACCTCAAATTTTGATTTACCCACGGATACCCCCACACATTTCCAATTCAACCAGGGGATACCCCACAAATTTCGATAAAACCATCGAAAACAAAAAAAATTCGAATTTTTTCAACAAATTTCAAGAAAATTCTCATCTACGCTGGCGATAATACTGCCACGAGAAAAACAATTCATTTGGATAAACTTGACAACCCAAGTCGATTGCAAAAAATCGAACAATTATCAATTCTTTGTTAGTCAAAAATTCATTCACCATCACTACTTAAAATTTGAGCCATCAGGGCATAACAACTTAAAATTCGTGATCGGTTACCAGAAGAGATCATCTCAATTGCTACAGTATCCTGAACATACCCCCACACAAAAGAAGGGGTAGCAAAAAATTTTGTGCATCTTTGGATCGACTTCAACGATTGGAACAACAATATTGGAACATTGAATCGAAGGACTGCTGTTCACACACGGTATGGTCAAGTGATTGTATGAAATGTGATACTACTCAATCTGGAACTCAAATTCAACAAGGCCCCCCTACTCTCCGCCGCGATTGCACTGATGTCGTCTTCGAAATCGCCGAAACACTGCACAAGAAATTCAACACTAACTTCATCTTCAACAAGGAAAACTACAGTAACCTTCGCAATCTTATGTAGAGGGGGAATGTGAGAAATTGAGAGATTTCTCACCCAAATACAACGTTTTTAACATGAAAACCAATGCTAAAAACCTCAACCCAATTCGTTTGTCTCGAATAATTCGAGCTCAATTCAATCGGCAACCAAAAGCCGAAACAACCAGCGAAAACGCGCTGAAAATCGAGGAAAAAGAAGAGAAAAACCCGTTGACGAGAAAATAGTGTGTATTTGCGAGAGCGCGCAGACGACGAGAGCGCAAAACCAATTCAAGGCACACATATTTATTCGCTCGGGTCTCGTTGGGTTGAGGCGGCAAGGCCGCCATTCAAATATTCGAATTTCTCCGGAAAAACTTTCGCCGTTGAAGTTTTTCGGATCGTTTTTGGGACTTCGCAGTTTTCGTGCTTTCGGGTTGCGCGTTATACGTTTTGGGCGATGGGTTTTCATGTATATTTGGGTTTTCTCACACCCCTAGAATTCAATCACATTTAGAGCCAACCATTTGGCCTAAATCGCGCTAAATTAACATCAAAAGCATTCTACCACAACAACCACAAAATTTTAATCCTAATTTGTTTTCTTTCTTTTATATTTCTCTAATAAATTAGTAGTTTTTTGTTCTTGTGTTCTCTCATTTTTATTCTCTTTAAGAGATTAAGGGATCTCAGTCCCTTTTCTCTATCATATCTAAATGAGGAGTCAATGCTCGAACCCAACTAAATCCACGCGATTTAACATCTGTGGAGAAATATTTTTGTGGATCACATGAATTCAAAGATTACTGTATTTAGAAAAGGGCCAGGTATAACTTTTTGGCCCAGCTCCACGAAATTTAATTTTTAGAGATTACAGTCGTTATATGTCTGAAAATTCCGGTTATCTCATTCAAAACTTTTACAGAAACCTGGAAATTTTTGAGAAAAAAATTTAACTGAAAAATCCCATCTCGTATCAAATTTTCTTCGAAGTTCACGTTTTCAAGACTCGATTTTGATTGGTGCAAAAAAGTTTATTCAAGAAAAAAGGAAAAAAAATGTGTGTCAAAATAAAATATAGGCAATTTGGTCAGTAAAAAGATATGTTCAAGAACAATTAAAAAGTTTTGTTAAAATATCATTTGCATATTTAGTCGATCACAATTATTGATTATCTTGTTGTTTGTTTTATTTTATAGATTATTATTATTATTGCTAAACACCGGTTTTTAGACTTATTATAGAAGAGATCGAAAATCAGAAGAAAAAGAAGGGAAATAATCACAAATGACCCGGTGATGGATGATAAAATGTGAAAAGAATACAGTATTGCTCATGTTAGACTTCTTCATAATTTGTGATAAGTGGTGTTGTAACTGTTGCATAAATTCCACCAGTTGGACAATTTGATATTTGATCTACAGTACATTGTGGAAGAATTCCATTTGCTGAAGATGCTCCTGAAGATGTTCCACTATGTGTGGTTGCAACAGAAATTCGAGGAATCGATTCGTTTTGAGATGTTACTTGGAGTGGTTCACGATGTGACTGGGAACAATGCAACATCGGACTTTGAAGACTTTGAAGAGCTCCAGCTGTTGAAGTTGTTGAATAATATGCATCTGATGAATTTGTTGGTGGACAACATGGTGGGCGAGAATTCAAAGTTGTTTGGAGCTCGATGATTTTTTGAGTCAAAATATCGATTTGTGAGATGAAATGATCTTGTGTTCGATGCATTTCCCAAAGTGTTTCATGCATATCCGAATGAAGTTTGCCAACATCGAGTAATGAATTTCCCTTTTCTTGAAGTTTACGTTGATCCCACTTGATTCTTCTGAATTCATTAATTGAGTTGAGAAATCTTCTTTGATGATGACGCAAACGCAAATCATCTCCTTTATGAAGCGCCTTTTTATATTTATGAATAAACCTGAAAAAAATAAGGAAATGAATTGAATAGAAAGTAAATAATTCAACTACCATGTTTCTTGAAGAACACTCGCAGCTGCATTTTTCCGTTGATTAGTCAATTTTGAATCAGCCATAAAATTGTTCACATGTTTTTCCGCTCTTGACAATTCCAATTTTCTTGAGATAATCGCAATTAATGCCGAAGAAACACCAGCTCCAACAATTCCAGTTGTAATCGACAAACATCTTCCACAATAGGTATTCGGAACAATATCACCATATCCGATTGACATAAAAGTAACCATAATAAACCACATTGAATTGAGATAATAATGTTCAACAGTCAATCCACCATCATATCTTTCGCATTGTGTAAACATCCAAGACATACAGATCCAATAAGAAAGTGTGAAAACAATCAAAACTCGAAGTGGATGATCAGCCATCATTGTTTTGATGACAAAACGGAAATCCATTGAAATTCGGTTGAGAGCAGCGATTGATCGAGTTGCTGCATCTTGGAATTGTTTGCTGTGAAGAACCATGAAACGACAGACAAGATATGATCGCAAAAACATTGGAACCGATAAAATAACATCGACTGGGATTTTTCTGATTGAAATTTTTCTCGAATCTGAATCAATGTATGGCATTTGCATCACACCGGAACCTGAGAAATTTTGAAATTAGATTTTTTTTCAAATAAAACAGTTGGGAGGGATACCTGGGAAAGGGCAAATCATACAAATAAATATTTCAATAAGTAATTTGATCATTCGATCCGTTGATAATGCAACTCTCCAATCATCCGCTCCACTATCTATTAGTGCTATTTTCACTTCGATTGCATGATAATTAATAAGGCAAATTATGAGAAGAATTGTTGAAAAAACACAAATAGAACGAAGAACAATTGATATCAATTCACCCTGAAACTTTTCAAAATCAGTGAATAATTCAAATTTGCTAATGTTATACCTTTGCTGCAATAATATCCTCTGTACCTTCACTTTTTGCAGCCAATGCAGTGAATTCCGAATCAATGATGATTAAGAATAATCCAACCAAAGCGAGAATCAGTGAAACATCGCAAACCTGAAACAATCGATTTTGTCTTCAAAAGTTGATTGAATTTACTGACGCAAACAAATCAAATCGGTTTGCAGGTGAAAAAGTACTTTTTTTGAACTTGTGTTGCCAGGATACCAATAAACAACTCTTATAAGATTCCCGAAAATATCATCCCCCAAAACTCACTTTATTTCTACGGATGAACAATTGTTTTCTGAGTCGACATCGCATTTTTGCCGTGCTGTCGCTGAAAACCCATATTTGTTAGATCAATTTCAGTTTAAAAAATGTCTTATTTTTTATTACTGGGGAAAAAACTCACTCAAAAAAGAAGAAAATCGTATCAACTATGGTTTTTCGTGTCAAGATTTTCATGTTTTCAAAAATGCGCGATAGAAATATTTATAATAATAGTAAAAAACTGGCGCGCTCAAATATCTAATTATTTAGTTTTCTCAATTCTCACAAGGCAAAGTCAGTCAGTCAGTAAAAATAAATAGGCTCCGCCCTCATTTCTCATTTTTTTTCTTTTTGATTCTGTTTTTTTTTTATATCTTGGTTTTCATCAAATACAAATCTGATGATTCATTTTCATAGTATCTTACCACCATTTTGAATCAACATAATCGTCGTAGATCATAAACTACTGTAAAAATGAGACTGAAAGGTATCAAAAAAAAAGAAAAAAGAAGAAGGTACAAAATATCGGACTACTGTAGGTTGTTTTTTCCATTTTATTATTGTCAATCCTGACGCCCACGTACAGTAGACTAAAAATGACGTGGTAAACAGCCCAAAATTTTGCAAAGTCTACTGTAGTCTTGGTTTTCTCGGCCATCTCGGTTTTCTTTCCAAGATCTTATTTTTTCAGATTGACAACATGATAATCTGCAGTTCATTTTAATCTGCTCTTTGTTTTTTTATTTTCAAAAAAAAGCAAATCTTTTTGTTCAAATTCAAGAAAGGCGAGAAAAATAAAATAATGTGTGAAGTTGAATTTGTGAGAAGCAGAAAAAAATGAAGTCTTGTTTCGTGAAAAAGGATAAAGTGTTCGGGAAAACGAGCGAAATTGAATTACTTTGGGAAAAACGAACATTTTTGATGGATTTCAATGTTTTCCGCAACTCTCCGCCCCCATTTCGAATCGACCCGATTTTTTTTTGCTCTTGATAATTAATTCCATTTTCTATTTATTCTATATGTAGTTTGTTAGTTATCAAATCACATTATTACTACTCTACTATCTCATAACTTCTCCGCGGATAACCCATTAAACACCTGCTTGAACTTTACTGAAAAAAACTAATCTTGGTTGCCAGGTTACCTACTTTTTCTAGGTTTTCATTACGATTGATTTTTTTATAGTTTTAAAAAATCTCAAGATTTCACAGACTTCAAACATCTCAAAATTATATAACTAGTTTTCCAACAGCAAAAATTTACACATTTCTGTGACGAAAATCAAGAATCAAAAATAACTTTTTCAGGGGATTAAACCTACAGTATATTTTGCAGTTCTTGTCTTAAAAACCACAAAGGCATGACAATTGTCGGAATACGGTAGATCAACGTTCGAAATACTACGGTAGTCGCCATCTTGATCAGTTAGATATTTTAATAAAAGACAGGTTGTTTAGGCGCGTTGCTGAGCCCAGAATGTGAGCGAAAAATAGGGGCGGAGTTTGAGAAATTATTATTTTTTCTTATTTTTTTTTGTATTCTTAAGGAAGGTAAAATGTAGTTGTATAGAAGAGAAAATAACAAAAAAAAACTATATGCTTTTTTTTCGTCGAAGCTGGGAAAAAAGAAAGAGAATTGATTTTTTGGATATACTTCAGATTTAACTGATTTCATAAGGAAACTGGGCCACAAAAAAGGCCAATCGGGGCCTAAAAGTTCGTGAACAGAGCCCACAATGTGTAATTTATTTCTCCAAAATCCCTAGACCTCAAATTCAAAACTTTTCAGGGGAAGATCAAAAATATTTTTCTCTAAATCTCTTACTTTTGCGTTGACTTTCAGGAAAATTCGGGGAAAACTTTGAGTAGTAAATCAAACTAATTTTTTGATAAATTCTGAAACTTTAGAAAATTGGTTCAAATAAATTTTTAATTTTTCAATAACTAAAAACTTATTTTTCAAATCTCCCAAATCAAAAAGCAATTTTTTCAAAAATAAAACTTCAATCAAAAAAATTTCCTCTCACAATTAATTTCCTCATTTCATCTAAATGTTCGAACAATAAGAATCACCAACAAAATAATCAAACATCACCCGACAGAAAATTCCAGTATTGTCATATTTCTTTTTTGGCGAATTGAAAAATGTCAGAAAAATTTGGAATTCATGGAGCCTTTTTTCAACGGATAATTGCAGATTTAAAATTTACAGCTCATTGAATTTTTCTAGAAAAGAACAGAACACGAAAAAAGGGAAAAAGAAAGAGTTTCAGAAAAAATAGGGGGAAAATAAAACTATTACTTTTCTAATGATTGAAGTTTGTCACGAAATCTTGAGTTGAAAAAAAATAAATCATGGGAACTTTCCACATTTTTTTGTTCACTTGGAAATTCTTAATTGTCAAAAACAACATAAAAAATCAAAAAAATTCAACTCAATGATCAAAATGTGTGTGTGTGTAAGAAGCCGAAAATAAATAAAAAACGAAAAGGGCATTATACGAAAAAGCAGCATGTCTTGGCTCTTTTAATTTAATTTAATTGCAAAATCTTTTATTTCAGTTTTTTCTATCTTGTTTTTTTTTCTAACATGGAGAAAAAATGCAGGTTTCTAAAGTTTGAGAAGAACTTTTGCAGTGAAAAATCCAAGTTAGCGAAAAACCTGATATTGGAAAATGATGAAGCTTATTTTTAATTGAAAGGTACCTAAAAAAAGTGATTGAAGCGTCTATTTTTCTTGAAATTATGAAACTCGTCGAGAGTTGAAACATGAAATTATAGTTAAATTTTCTGAAATTATTTATGACGTGGCAAAGTTGAATCAAATTTGGTTCCAACATAATTTCAAAACAATTTTCTCTGTGTTTTTCACAGGAACCCACACGTTTGCCACGTCATAGCACATTCTCAGATAAGTTTTCAGTATCTCTTTTACGAAAAATTTTTAAACCTAGAAAAATGGTTCTAACAATATTTCAATTTTTGGTATAAGTTACTCTAACTTATAAGTTTTGTGTCTAATTACCCTACCTTATCAATCTCAAGACCTCCCACGATTAAACTAACCTAGAAATAGCAATTCCATATCCACTTTGCCTTCTTCTGATTCCAGGTTTTCCTGGTATTTGTCCTCCTCCTCCTCCTCCATTTCCAGTCATTAATTGCCCACCCGAACCTGATTCTTCAATTATTTCATTATCAAATCGAACACTTCCATTTGCAAATCGATCATCTAAAAAACACATATTTTAAGCCAGTTACTGTAGATCCTCCAGTCTTTTTATCCCATTTAGAATCAGGATAAAAGAATTGAATCGTCATATTAATCCGCTCTCAAATCCTCACATGATTTATTGTAAACAGATCAATTTTGACTTGATTCATAGCTCAAATGATATCATCATTTTATAGTTTTTTTCGCATTGTGAAATCAAAAAAGCAAATTATTTAGATCATCTCTCCCCGTTTTCCGGTTCAGCTCAAAATAAATTATTTTTTTTCTTTCTTGAAAAAAATAATAATTTTTCTCATGAAATAATTTTTGAGAGTGTATCATATTTCACCATCTCCTCCTTCCTAATTCCAAATCTTTGATCTCCTCCCAAACTTTTTTTTTGTTGAAATAACTATAAAACTGAAAATGTTCCCTTGGGAATATTGCGAATCGCGGCAGTTTGTCACTTTTTCAAACAACTTCCCGACGATTCGAACATCACTACACAACACAAAGAAAAAAAAAGAGACAAGACAAGAAAATATCAACCCATTTTCCCATAAATCTAGAATTTCTCCTTGTTTTCTTTTGTGATCCGCGAACGAGAGAAGGGTCATAACAAATAGTGGGAAAATATCAATGTTTTTTTTTCAGTGCGCAAAATGAGAGAGAGAGAAAATATTATTACTAATCAACCTAATTTTCGGCCAACAGAAAGAATAACATTTTTTTCTGAAAATAATAAACTCACCCAAAATTTTTGCTTCTCTACATATTCCCGAAATTATTCGATACAACTTCTGCATTTCCTTCTACAATTTTGAAAATTTAATTTTTAAAAAACGAATTGTTAAAAAATATTGTCATAAGAATCCTAATCATAATTTAAGTCTGATTAAAAATGTGACCCGAAATTATTTTTTTCCAAGTTCTCAAAATATAGTCTAGTTTATTTTCAGCAAAAATTAAATCAAAATTCACGCCTCATTCTCAAATCTAAATTTCATTTTTCACATTAAAATCAATCAAAAAAACATAAGTGGCGCTATGTAAAATTGTTGTCATGACAAAACGCGCGGAAAATAGAGTTTCATTAATAACAAAAATAAAGCTCAGGCGACTGGCTCTTTTTTGGCGCCCGACAGAAAAAAAACTAAGAGGAAAACTAAAGAAATAGAGAATGGGCTGAGCTGAGCTGAAAAGTAGGCGGAGCCTGATTCAGAGTTGATCTGGTATTTATTTTTGAATGACTATGACTCTTGATGAAAATGAAAAAAAGGGAGAGAAGAAGAAAATGAAGAAGGGCAGCAGTTTTTAATTATTCGAACCAAGAAAAATTGTGTTCAATGGAGATAAAAAAGACATTTGAAATGCATTGAAACTGTCACACTTTTTTTGCACGAATTTGCATTTTGAGTAAATTTAATTGAGTCATAAGTCTTGAAATTTTGCATAAATTTATTTGGAAGATCTCTAATTTTGAAATCACTAAAGATTAAGTTTTGTAGATTTTACATTAGGGAAAAATTCAGAATTTGTTTAATCCTCAAACAAAACACATTCTCAATAAAAACGTGAAAAGATCTAGATTATTTTCAACCTACGATATAAAAACAAATAATATATTTCTGAATCAAAGGAAATTGGAAAAAGCTCGGAAATTGAAAATTGTTTCAATTCAATTCACCTCCATTCTATTCTATTATTCATAAAATGTCACGTCACACATTTTTCTGTTCGCGTCACAATATTTTGCACAAAGCAAGAAGGGATTATTTTTCAAATTTTGCACTTACCTACCAACAAGACAATCGGCATTCATCAAAATATCAACAAAGTATTAGATTTCCTACAAATTGAGGTTTACTTTTTGCAATCATAAATCACAACAATTTGATTTCGAAACATCTGTTTCAGATCAAAACATTTTATTCGAGTTTGGACGAATAAAAAAAAGAAGATCAGACCGGAAGATAAAACCAAAGACGCAATTTATGTCTTTAAAAAGACCAAATTTTTGGAAAACAAAATCTGAACTTCAACCTTTTTTACTTTTGCAAGAAGTCTTCTTTTTGTTTCCTAGTTTTTTCAAGTTTTTCACACGAACACACAGATTAAAAAAACCGACAAAAACTATGAATAATTTACTTCCAAAAAAACTCGAAAGCACTTCCCTAACAGTTCTTCGACCCTTTTTATTCTATTTTTCTATTACCAAAAAACTTCCCTTTTTCAGTTCTTTTTTTTTGTTATTTTTTCGTCGTAAACCCGCTCATATTTCACCCCTTCGACCCATCACATCATACAAAGCTTCTTCCAAAAAAAAAAACAACAAAAATATTCTTTGGTAAGAAATTTTTAATAAAAACAGGAGAAGATGAAGAAAAAGAAATCTTAGATGAAATTAGCAAAATTAATGGTTTGTTATGAGTTTTTTCCTATTCGAAGAAAAATATTTAATTGTCCTTTGTGGTTAAAAATCAGAAACATTTGGAATGATTGTTTCAATCATTCTCAAGAAGAAAAAGGGCCGACAGGTGCAGTATCAACTCAACTTCAAAAACAAAACAAGAAAGTGCGCTCTAATGCACATTATTTGTGTGAGCGTGTTTTCAGACACACAACCCTTTAACATTTGATCACCCTAATCTAATTCTGAAAATCAGATTTTTCAGACTGGATAACCTCCAAACTCACAAGGATTCGTAAAAATATGAACAAGTTGTTTTGGATCAGCCAACATCTTCGAACTTCTCCTTCTACCCTTAAACAAATTATTATCCATCGCACTGAATCGCCTCGAATCAAAATGTTGAACAGCCATAATTGCAGCCGAATTCGACGCAGATCCTCCATTCATTGTTATAGTTGATCTACGAATTGTTGGCGGGCATCCAATTGGCGGTAGACCTTCGGATATTTTCCGACGAATTGCAGAAGAAGACATCGGAACTGACGATGATATCTCATTACGATATCGTTTACGCTTCTCACTCATCGTTTTTGTGATGATGACTTCATTTTTTAGATCATCGCATTTTTCTGGAGAAGAATTGAATTGAAATCGGATCAATGAGAGAAGGAAAAAGAAAGAAAAAGAAATGAGCAACCAACCTGAAACCCGGAAAAATAATATATTTCAATTGCACTTTTTCATAACATGCAAGATTAATTTTTCCGGGTTACTGTGGTTGCTTTTTCTTTTTTTTTTATAGAGAAAAAATCGAAAAAAGAATTGTGTTGCTCTAATTCGTTTAGAGTCTGACTTTGGAAAAAATGGAAAACTTTTCGGAAAAAAAACACAAGATGACATACATACCTTGACAAAAAATATCAGGCGGCAGTGTTTTTCAAAAAAGGTAAGAGGTGAGAATAAAACACTTTGAAGTAGTCACGGAAATATTATGTCGATCTGCCGCCGGGGTGTTCTTCTTCTTCTTCTTTTTCTTCTCAAATATCAGCAGTAGAAGCGAGAGAGGATCCTGACGAGACTCCGCCCACTTTTCTCGCGCACCAAAACCTCTGCTGCTGCCTAATCTTATGAGTGAGAAGACATGGAAAAAAAAACTTATATCAGCAATGAGAAAAAGAGCAGAATATTATTATTGATATTTCATTATGAATGATGATGAGAAAAAAGTTTCAAAAAAAAAAATGTTGTGTAATTTTTTTCGAAAAAAAACGACGAAAATATGTATTTTTGGGTGAACCGAACATTGATAGGCCATTTTGAGAACAGCAAAAAAAATATTGTTTTTCTCAATTTTTCTTATTTGATTTGTTGTGTCTACCCGAATACAATTCCCTAGTCAAATTCCCAAATTCCACGTCAAAAAGTGTCACATTTTTCGAAATGAAAAAACTGTGATTCATTTTTTGATCCTATTTTTTATGGATGAACAAAAAAAACGCGATAAAAAAGATAGAACGAGAAAAATATGTGGATTATCCAGAGGATTTCAGATTTTTTTGGGGATTCCTGGCAAATAGGATCAATATAAAAACACTGGAAATATTAATTCGAGAACATACTGTACATGTATATTTTCACAAAAATGCGATTTTACAAAAATTTATTAACCGGTTTTTTACTAACCGAAAAATTTCCCGAATTTTTTGAGACCTAACACGATTTTAGGGTGAGGCTAAAGTCAACACGAAAATAAGAGATTTAGAAAAAAATATTTTTGATCTACCCCAAAAGTTTTGAGGTCTAGCAATTTGGGGTAGTAACCCTAGTGTTTCCTCAAAAACACACACGACTTAAAAAAACACCAGACAAAACAAGAAAATGCGCTCTACTGCACAACCATATTTCCCTCTCAGCAGTTGCAGATGTAGCTAATTCATAGCTCAACCGATCGCAGCCCTTGACACTTGCGTTTTATTTACGAACAGTGTGCGGTTTAGCTACAAACACACACCGAAGTCTGTTTTAGCTACGAAACACACACGCATGTTTTAGCTACGAAAACTGTTTTCCTGTTTATTGCGAAATACTGCTTATGTGGGTTTCTTTCTGTATTTGGCGTAGTTAGAAAACTTGCAAATATAAAACATTTATTCGTATTGAAACATACAATAACATAAGAATATGAAATTATAGTCAGTTATTCACCAGAAACACTTAATTTTCTCGCAGTTGTTTGATAGCTTCTGGATCCTGGACCGGCCGAATATTGGATAGAAAAGTAGCAACTAAAATTTCCCAATAGGGTAGGCTTGCAAAACATGACGATATGGTGTTTGTGCATTTTGCGACTCCATTTGGCGGTTTAACTTCCCAAAAACCTATTAGAAGCCAAATTGGTTGAGATCCATGACATCCGGCTTTTTTCTTGTTATTGGCATCTGTAAATTGAGAAACATTGTGGAATATTGAAAAATTTGTTGGAATTACCTCATTTATTGAATATTTCACCATCACTTTCCACTTTTTCGAGAAACGCAACAAACTGACTGTTTTTCTGCAAAGATTCAACGTAAAACGTAACTTTTAGATGAACTTACTCGTTCTCCATCGATAAAACACTTACGCGTAGACGATATAATATGTTACCAGCACTTTTCTAGGCTTTAAGTCACGAAAATCGTCGAAAAACAAAACAAAACGAAGAAAACATGTTTGCGCGCCAAAAAACCGTAGCTAAAACGTATGTGTGTTTTAGCTGAGAAATCGGCCAGAAACACTGAGCTAAATTTTTGCTTCGATTTAGCTGGAGATGCAAGTTCTTTCTACGGTTCAGCTACGAAAACCCTCAAAATATGATTTAGCTACATCTGCAACTGCTGAGCTGTGTTTGCAGACATTCTGCGCCACATTGTGACGATATTTTTTCCAAAGAACCTACAGTAATCCACCCAGTTTCACATTTACCTTTTCCTCATCATCGAATATTCGATGTCTGATTTATGAACACTCAATCTTTTTTTCCCGCCTTCTCATGTTTCCAGGTGTTTTTTTCTTTTTCAAATGTGACTCGAGTTTTTTCCCCCGTTCCCCCCAAGTAAATTAACTAACCGATATCTCCAGTCAATTTTTGATTTTCATCGCCTGATTCAATGTTGACATTCGGTGTTGATTCGCGTCTTGGTGGAAATCGAGCTGTTAACAAACTTCGGAATTGTTGTGTATAGCCAGAAACTCGTAGAATGTCAGAGGAGACCTGCAAAAATAGCACATTAGGAAAAAAATGTATCAGAAAAATTGACCCCACACACATATTTTTGGACTTTTTTTGACCATCAAGACTAGAGAAAACTAGATTCACACAGATATTTTTATTGATATTTGAGAGGGATGCTTCCATGTGCTTCCGTGGCGCAATAGGCAGCGCGTTCGGCTGTTAACCGAAAGGTTGGTGGTTCGAGCCCACCCGGGAGCGAAACTTTTTTTTTTGCTGGAAAATTTACCGAAAACATAGAAAGTGCTCGATCTCTGGATCTTGTTGATGTTGGAAGAATCGATGAAGATTGATAATTCCGACGTTTCGGTTCAGTTCTTCGACGATTTAAAGGAACCGACATTTGGCGAAAAAAAAGCAAGTAAAACGATGGACTTTAGAAAAAAGACAACAAAAAGAGAATCAATAAAACTAGTAATAAATGGTGAAATTAAAGTTTTTTTCGGGAAGCAGAGAAAAGAGAAAATCGAGAAAAATAAAGAGAAAATGAAGCATGCTTAGGCTCAAATTGCTTTACATCTAATTGGGTCTATTTAAGGACGTTTCCAATTCTTAAAATGGTTTTTGAACTTTCAGTTGTAAATAAATATATTTATTTATGAGCAAACTAGACAAATAAGTGAGGTGGAAACGAGATATTTACGAAATTTTTTTTGGCTAAAAATCAAATTTTATTTTCTGTCAAAATTCTTGAAATTATGTATAATAATAATAATGAAAAGTTTATTGTTTTTCATTCAAAAGAATCATTCAGCCAAAAACTGGCGAGTATGAAAAATTAATGGACACACAAAAAATGCGGAAAAAATCTGAGAAGAGGAATATTTTAAAATGGCAGATGATGTGTCAAAAAAAAGCCGAAAATGAAACAGTGGAAAAATATATAAGTATTTGCATAGATACGAAGAAATAAAGAATGAATGAAAAAAAAACGTTTATATTTGAAAAATGAGAAGATTTTCGAGAATGAATGAAAAATGTCGATAAAATTCCGATTTTTCTGCATTTTTTATGTCGGATCTTTGTTTTCGACTTTTTTTCAGCTGCTAGCAAGAAAAAAATCTGACTAATAAATTTTGTAGGAATGGGAATCATACAAAATCATGCTACAATATTCGAAATACAAAATAATTTTCTCTCAAAAAATATATCAAGTGATTTGATCTTTTTTTTCAGAAAGACTAAAAATGCATGAAGTTGAGTTGTTCGGATGTGCGAAGACAAGAAAATAAAATAAATGTTATTTCGTTTTCGCGCGCAATTTTTTCGGCGGAGGCGCCAAGAAAGAATAATAAAAAATAAAATTCGTCAAAATTACCGGAAATGAAAGTCTGCATAGGAAAATATGAGAAGCTAAGGAAAAAGGTCGAGTTGTGAGAAAATTTGTGTTTTTTTTCTGAAATCTGAGAACTGGGAACTAATCAAGTCAAAAACAAATATGATTGTGAGTATTCAAAATTTTTGTGTCTAGCTTGATCGGAAAGGGGTCTACGTCTATTTTTAAAATTCAAATAAAAATATATAGTTTTGGATCACGGCCTTTAACAGATCGAGAGATCGAGAGAGAGAGAGAAAGAGAGAGAGAGAGAGAGAGAGAGAGAGATAGAGATGCAGACATTCCAAAAAATGAAATTCGAAAACAATTTGATCTACCGTTTTTAAATCAAGCGCGGGAAAAGTTTTTGAATTAGAAAATTTTTCAAGACACAGGCTAAATTCTAAAAAAACCCTTATCCAAGTTTTTTTTTACACATTTCCCACCCTTCCCAAAAAATTCTTGAACTAACCTGAGCAATCGGATTATTGAACCGATCATGTCTGTCTCGATCATCTTCCGATGTGTTGAATTCACAACTTCGACCCTGTCGTCGATCCAAAGGAGCAGGAATTGATGTAGATCTGAAACATTTTTTTTCTCGAACTAGTTCAAAATTTTCCCCGATCCCTTGAGTTTTGGTGAATCAGCTGCCAAGAGTTCAGTTCTAAAACATACCTGAATCTAAACTTTTGTCTCTTGATTCGAAAAGATCGATCAGCACTTCGATGTTTGATAAAAAACACCATTTAGACTAGACGTGTGAAAGAAAAATGAATAGAATCAAGCCGGAATAATCTATTTTACCTATTCTAATCCAATTTTATGTGTCAGAAAAGACCGGAAATTAGTAATTTGGTTAGGACAAAAATGCAACATAACGGAAATTTGATTTTTTTTTCGCGGCGCAAAAAAAACGGTGTCTATTTTCAGCACTTTTCAGAATAAATGATTAATGAAGTTTGGCAAAAGAAGGACTAACTAAATAACAAGGAATACAATTCTAGACTCTTCAACAAACTTACGTTTTTCTACAGTAATTACTATATAAAACAGTATCAGAATATTTTGGCATTCGAGGTGATCTTCGAATTTTTGTAGCTGAACTTGGTAAAGGTCGAATATATTCATCGACTGAATCTTGCGATGAACCAAATGATTTCCACATCTAACATAAATATCTATTTATGATGAAATGTTCGAGAAAAAAACAAGGAAACGACTAAAGAAGAAATAATATTCAAAAAATGGGAAATATGACACTTTTTGGTGCATTGCGTGATGAGAAAAAACAATTCCAGAGACTTTTTCAGAAGCAAAAAAAATCTGAAATTGTCTGCGTCTCTAATCATTCATTCTGTCAAAAAAATATCTTGGGAAAATCGAGCTAGAAAATATTTGTAAATTAATGTTTAGATGTGTAATCATAGATTTTCCGACCAAAAATTGAACAGGAAAAACGTAAAGCTAAAATATTTCAGATGAAAAATAATGAGAAAAACGACTTGAAGTGCATTAGAAAGCACCTGTTTATGTTACAAGATTTTTTCGTCACTATGACAATTTCAATTTCAATTTCAAATTGAAAAATTCATGAATTTTTAATTTCAAAAATGATTTTTGATGATTCACATGTGTCTAGAAAATTCTAGGTGCAAAAAAGCTTTGATTTCGAGACGAAATGACGAGAGAACAAAACATTTATGTGTTTATTTGAAATCCAAGACGATTGTACTTCAGAAATGAGGAATTTGGAAAAATAAGATTTATTGGGAGAAAAAAACGAAATTAAATTTTTCTCTCTCAATGAGAAAATGTCGTGAGAAACGAGTGGCTAACACAAAATCAAAACTCATGTTCTCTGAAGCAAAAATTATCATCAAAATAGAAAATGAGAATAGGCCAAGTGGAAAAATTATCTTTCGATTTCAGTTAACTTATTTTTGAAGAGGGATGTGAACTAAAACTACAGTACCCTTCTACTCACCTCGGAAAATTATTTCATCTGCCATTTTCAAAGTCCAAGAATTTTTTGAAATGACGAAAAAATGTGGGAGGAAATGTGAACACGTCGAATTTTTTTAATTAGATCACGTGATAAAGTAATTTAAATTTCACGTGAAAATTGTTTTTTGAAGGCGGGACCACCCAAGAAGCTTCTGGCTCAAAATTGAGCCGAACAAGAGATCGAAAGGAAAGTTCAAATCTTACTGTATGCAAAAGTGTTTGCACACACCAATCCGCTGAACGTGGAGGCAATTTGAAATTTTTAAAATACAAGATTTTCTCAGATTTTATTAACTTTCGAAATTTATTACTGGCTCCTTTCATATTGAGCTATTTTTGACACTGAGCTTTGAAGAAAATCAAAATAATTGCCAAACTGACTTTAACTAGACTTGAAGATCACTTTTTGACTCTCATTTCACTTGACTCTCATTTCAAACCCCCCCCTCAAAAAATAAACTAACCCAAATCTCGGTGTGCATGTTCCAACCGTATGTCCTTTCACCAGTGTTCGATTATGCAGATTTCTGAAATATTACCTCTATTATTTTTCAAAATAAATTCAAATTATTTATTGACTAACCCAGAGACTGGGAATTGTTGACAGCGAGCTCGACATGTTTGGATTTCCTGAAAAAAAGGAAAAATGATTTCGTTCCGAAGAGAAATGTATATTTTGGATGAACAGAACACCGTTTATTTTTTTTTATTTTCAGTTGAAACCCCATAATTTTGATGTGACAAGCAAGCCCCCCGATTTTATAGGTTTTTTGTTGTTTTAAGCTTAGAAAACAAAATGATGTCAAACTAAAATATTTTCCTGTTAGCATAAAAATGAGCCACAGTAACCTTGTCTTTCTGTAAAAATAATAGGTTGATTAACATCCAATTGATAATTGCTTCGTTTTGTTTCTGATTGAATACATCGAGCTCGTGTTAGACGACTTCGTTTTCTTCGAGCATTTGATGTTTCATGGCTCAAACTTCTTGCAATCATTTCGAGTCTTGGATTGTTGATTCCTTTTGGTCTTGCACCATCCGATGAACATTTTGTCATCAAACGACGGACCATTCTAATTTATTTTAATTAAGTTGATCAAGAACTATGAAAGGTTATAAGTATGAGAAAAGAGCTAACAACAAAAATGTTTTTAATCAAAATAAAAGAAAAAAATAGAAGTAAGGAAATACATATAAGCGTCTAAATTACAGTGACAGAAGTTTTAGCGGCTAAATTTTAACTCAAAAATTGTGTAGATCATAATTTAGGTCAGGAATACTGTAGAACTTTAGTGCCAAATTTTGTTATATACTAAACTAATGAGTTTTCTTGTGGCAAAACCTATTAATAAATTCAAAACACTTTCAGAAATTTTGTAGATCAAATTTGGCTAAAATTGTTTTGTTCCCCCTTATAAAATTTCAAAACTGTAAGTTTCAGTCCTCTATTCTCCCGCTCTATCAATAAAAAATAATGAATATAAATAAAAACATTCCAATTTTTGATGACAAGAATATGTTTTTCAAGAAAAGCATAAAACTGGAAGAATAAAAAAATGCAAGAAGAAGTATTATGCTGACTGAGCGGACACAACAAAAAAAAGTGATTATAGATGATATATGTATATTTTTCGTGTTCTTTATAAGAAAAAAAAACAATAAGAAAACCAGATGTGAAAAAAAGAAGAAGAAACATGTGTGTGAACTTTTATAGGAGCTCTAGATGATAATTGAAAAAGTATGAGTTGATCAAAAAACTCAAACGTGGGAAAATTTCTGTCTGCATTTTCTGTTTCACGATGAGTTTTGAAAAAATGTCATATTATTTTTTAATCAGAAAAACCACGAGACTGGATAAAGCTATAAAAAAGACGGGAGGGAAAAACAATTGAAAAAAGTTCATCACGGATAAAAAATGTATAGAAATAAATATACTTCCTTGTGGTTTTATTCATTTTTTCAACAAGAAAAGAAAAAATCGTATTCTAGCAAATTTATTTTCAAAAAAAGAATTTTCAAAAAAAAACAGCTGCAATTTGATCCAAAAATATCAGATATTCGGAAAAATTGGGGGATAAATAAATAAAATAAAGTGCGCAAAAAACTTTTCCCAAGAGTTTCTGCCCATAAAATGTGTGAGAGGAAATTAAAATAATTTTTTCATAACATTTTGTCCCGAAATTGGAAAAATCTCCGGTTTCAACATGCTATGATATCAATAATATTCTATTTCACACATTTTTTATCTCCGCCCATTTTTTGAGCCGGAAAATTTCGATTTTTTTCGGAAACTTGTGATACAAATAATAATAATAGTCATAATCAAGAAAGCTTAAATTATAATAATCATAATATATGACTAAAGATCTAGGTGTGAGTCAAAACTATTTATCATCAATAATTATTTTTTGCGAGATTTTTTGCTGAACCACCCAAAAAGTGCAAATATTTGTACTTTCCAGAAAAAAAGGCTATAAAGTGATGATCGCTTGAAGAAAAAACCACCCAGGGAATATAGAGAAGTATTTGACATCATAGATATTTTCAGATCAAAATAAATACTTTCAGATTATCCACGCAGCAACTGGTTTATTTCTTATTCATATTCAAGAATAGAATAGATTTATTTTCTTTTATGATTATTAATTTTTTAAATCTTCTTTCAAAAAATTGGAACAAAGTAACAGAGTGAGATATTTCCCTATAAATTTTAAATTTAAATTTAAAAAATACCACCTTCAAATTATATAACTGCGAAGAGAGTTTGCACAGAAATATCTGGAACTCAAAAAAAAAAGTTTCCAAAAATTTTGGAACTTTTCTCCCAGGCCTTCTGATGCAACATTCTTTTTGGTACTAATTTTGGGGTTCTCATATATTTTAAACTGATTCTGTCATTAATCCAACCCTTCCTCAGAAGTTTCTATTTCAGTTCTCCTCCTGTTAATTTCAAACTAACCTCCAGTTATCATTCGAATTGCAGGAATTAGTCGATTATTTGAATTGGTTATCGTCGAAATATTTTGAATCGATTGATTATTTGAATTTTCGGCGGGAAGAAATGGAATTCGATCATCAAGTTGACAATAAGATGCGGCTCGAATTCGCATTCTGCAAAAATAGAAATAAGAACGAACAGCTGAATATTGACTTGGAAATATAAACTAATTTTCAAGTCAAACGCAAATCAAACAGCTGAAAATTACAGTATTCAAATTTAGTTCACATGGAAACCAAAGTTCAACAAAAACTTGAGGTAATACATAAAGAATCGAAAAACTTTGCGGCGCAACACAAATTATATTATTATTATTATTACTTACAAGATATGGGATAATGTGATTTTCTTTTTCTCAAGGTGATTTAACATACATAAAATATATGTTTTTCGTGGGCTCAAAAAAGGCACAAAAAAGGAAATCTCAACTTCCTCCTAGTTTCCTATTTTTTGTGTGTTGCTTGGTCAAAACCCGAAAACTTTTTTGGGTTGACTTGGAAAAAAAGAGAGAATTGGAAAGGGAACTTTTTCGAAATTGGGAATTTTTTTAACTTGAGGATCTATAGCATTCTGAAACTTCAAAAATTCGAAAAATGGGTTTCAAAATATTAGAGGTATTCTAACTGAGATCAATCAGAAAATATCATAGAAAACCAAAAATCAGAAAATGTATTCGACTACCGAAAATCCAAAAAATAGGGCAATTTTTTTGAAAAATAACATACACATCACTTTTAATTTTTCAAATGATTTCATAAGCTGATAATTTTCTGAGATTCCGAAAAAATTCTTGAACTTCACAATTCATATAACTAGACTAAATTTCCGTCTCTGAAAAATACATCTGACTAACTTTCTCACAAAATTTCAATGTGAGAAAAAAAGGGCAACGAAAACCAAAAATATGTTTCTTCTGTCTAAATGTATTCAAAAAATGATTTCATAAAGTAGTTTTTCCCTCTCTTCCTCTTTCTCAAAAAAAGTAAAAAATTCTCATTGTTATGATTATTTTATTTGGGTGAAAATGAGACTAAAAATGAAAAGAAGCAAAAAACGAGGCTGAAATGTCCCTAGAAACCAATTACGTCAGTTATTTTCAAGATTTTTGCTTTCGAATTGATTCGAAATTTCGCGCTAACAGTAAAAATGAAAAGGAAAAAAGCGATAAAAAGTTCTTCAAATCCTTGAAAAATGAAAATGTGAAACAACATATGTCCAGTTGAATTTTTATTGCTTTTTGATATATTTTTTGAAGAAGCGCTTTTTTTTTGCTTTTTCATTTTTCGACAAAGAAATTTCGATCCGAATTGGAAAATTTGCAAAAATTCACTACGGTATTACAAATTTGTGCATTTTTGCGTCAAAACACTTCGAGCTAAAAATAAAAATTCGAATAAATCAAAATTGCACAAATTTATTGAAGGGCCGTGGAAGAGAAAAAGAAATCACAGTGACTCTTTTGATCGATATTGAGAGAAGAACTGTTTGGTTTTCTAGGCCATATCGGTTCTCTTCCAAAAAAAAATGATTCTCAAAATGACGTCATCATTGAATGAATGAACTGTCGAATTTTTGCTCAAGAAACATAGGATTTTTTCCAGATCTCTGGAAAAAAATTAAATGTTCTTAAAATTAAAAAAACAATTTTTATTCCTTTTCAGAATAAAAGTACTAAAAATCGCACATTTATTGTGATTCTATCGAAAATACTGAAAAATTAATGTTCTTCGAGAATTTTGTGCACTAATTTTTGAGAAAATAAAAAAAAACTCAAATTCAAATTCAAATTACGAAATTTGAAATTTACATATTTTTTAGGTTCAGCCAAAAACAAAACATTTTCGCAATTTTTCTACAAACAAAAAAAAATGGAGAGACTTTATGACATCTTTTTCTGTCAAGCGGAAAAAAATTGAATTTTTCTATTTTTCCTCAATTTTTTCCGGAGAAAAAAAAACACTTCGCACTTTTTGATGAGTTGATTGATTTGTGTTACACAAAAAAAGTGATTTTTGAAATTTTGCAGAAAAAATTAGAAATCGTCTGTTTTTGTGCAAAAAGTTCAGTTCAACTTTTGAGAAAAAATTGAGGCAAATTGAAAATTCAATTTTGAAGGCGAAGCCGATAAAAAAACGTTTTATTTCGCGAATGCCGAAAAAAAAACATTTTTTGATCGTTTTGTGGTTCAAAAAAAAATACTCGTCACATTTGTCAGAAAAATCTCGAATAAGAAGATGTGTACTTCTTTTTTTCTGACAAATATAAGAAAAAAGAAATTTTAGCACGAAATTTGATACCCTTTTTTCTTTTTCTCCCAATTCAACGCCTTTTCTAGCTGGATGAGATTTTCATTTAAAATCTGGCAAGATGAGATTTTTTGAAATTTCTATTTTTAAATACTGCGAACATTTGTTGTTGTGATTTCTGAATTATCAACCATAAAAATGTATGAAAATAAGTGTATTTGTTGGATTGAAGAAAAAAATGAAGGCAAAAAATGAGAAAACCTGTGTAAAATATCAAATTGAAACCTAAAAATAACAGGGTTGGGGGAAGAGGAAAAAACAAGGGGTCAAATAAATATTTCGAATTAAAAAAAGTAGAAATGAGCAAAAAAAAATGAATGAGGGGAGGGAAAGAGAAAGAAAAAAGCGCGAAAAATAATAATTGTTGTTGAATTGAGACCGTTTGCATCTATCTAGTTTTTAATGACAACTGTTTGACCAAAAAGCTCACTAAGAATACGCGATGCCGCTTTTGGATTGATCTGAAAAATGAAAATTATTTAAGTTTGGAAAATATCTCTAGACAAAACTTACATGAATGGCTTCAGTTTGACATGCCGAATCCTTTGTGCTGACAACATCAGTTTCTGTTGAAACACTTGTAACTTGTGGCAAATTCTGGAAAAAAATCAAGTTGGAATTTCTTTAGAGTGACTTTCTGTGAACTACGCTTTCTAGACTTGGCTACTTGACAGAGAAGCTCTCAAGGCGCGGTCCCTAGACAATAATATTCACTAGGCTCAGCTACTTGATAACAAGACTTTTTAGTGCTCGGCTATTTAAAAAATCATGTGCTCTTGAAATTTCAAAATGTTAACTTTTGGGGTACAAGAATGCGACTTCGAAGAAATTCGACAACAATTTGACTCATAATTTTTTTTGTAGAAAAAAAAAAACTAACCGCACGGAGACCCAATTCCGCAAACCATGCGTTTGTATGTTTTTGTTTCATCGATTTTTCATGTGTGCGGATCTGGAAAAATATCGAGATTCGACTTGGATTGAAAATAATTTTACGTGAAAACCACTCACATCATTTTCGGAATCCGGTGTATGTGACAAACTTCCAGCATCAATTGGCTCTGATGGTGGCTGAGAATGTAATTGATGCAAAGTTTGTTGTTGTGGTCCGTTCGGTCCGATACCATTCATCTGATGGATTTGTTGAATTGGTGCCATTGGCATGAAATTTGGATAACGAAGTTGTGGTGGTGGATATGGTGGAGCTATTCCAGGTGGCATTATCATCATTTGTGGTTGTGGTGGACGGATTTGGTGAATTTGAGACATGAGGGATTCCATTGAATAAATTGGCATATTGAATGGATGCTGCAAATTCATTTATTAATCTTAGAAACTGTGTAATTCAGATTTTTTGTTTTTATTTTTTATATGAGACCAAAAAAACAATCACGAGGAGAAAAATCAACATCCGGAAAATGATATTCAGCACTTCATTTGGCTGTGTAAACGAATAAACGCCGATTCATCAAGAAATGTGATATTTTCCTCGGAATTTCTAATGAAAAACTCACAGTTCCCAATAAACTATTCCATTCGCCCAACGAATGATATTGTGTCTCATTTTCTGTTCTTAGCTGCAAACTTTCCGTGAAATAACCCGATTGTAACCAAAACAACATATCCTTTGAAGTGTATGGCCCTGAAAATACGATACTTTTTTCAGCATGGATGCTTCGTTTGGAATTCAGTGAAAATACTTACCGTACATTTCGTTATCCGGTCCTAAATAATGCCAACGAGTCTCCTGAGGTTGCGGTGACTGTTTATTGATCATTTTTAATTATATTCTATAAAGTTTAAGCCCTGAAAAAAAAGATTACAAATAAAAATAACGTATCAGAGAGATATTGAATGGTTTAAAACCGAACACCAAGAAACAATTTCAAAAAATCAATAAAATAATTTAAAGTTTTATTCATCATCAAACCATTTTTCTTCCTCGTCTCGCTCTCTTATTTTATCAATGTTTTTACTATTTTCACATTTTGAATAGTCGAAAAATCTGAAACAAAGAAAATGTTGGGGAAAATGACGATAATGTAGAACTTACTCTTTATCTTTTCCGGCTAAAAATCGTTGCTTCATGAAATTTTCAAATTCTTTTCGAAGAAATACCGGTGTTTCTATTTCATCGAGATCTTGATTATATTGATCTGCTTCGAGTTGTGATAATCGTTCCATTTCTTTCCGAAGTTTTTCAATTTCGTCATCATCATCTTCTGCTTCATCTTCTTCTGGTACAAAGTCATCGTGATTCAATCGATTCGAAACATGCGCCAGTAATCTATCAGATTTGTTCTGTAATACAAAAAAATTGATAAAATCTTTTCTATATATCGATATAAACTGACATTTTTGTCCTTTGTATACTCATATTCTTGCATATTTCTACGTTGCGCAATCTCACCGCTCTCTTCAAATCTATCAAGCATTGCGGACCAACAACCTTCACCAGCATTGCGTGTGACTGTAGGACGAAGTGATAATCTTTCTGAATTAGAAATTGTGAAATGAACATTTTGATTTAGATATTCTCACCACTTTCATTGAGAAACCTTCCAATCATTGCGTCGAACAAATAAGGTTCCCTTTGTCTCATTTTAATATCTGAAAAATAATCTCCATTTTCGATTAAACTTTGCATCATTACATATCGCTCATTTTTCGTGTTCCTTGGACGGCTATCTTTTAGACTTTTGAGTAGAAATTCGACAAATGGATCATCAGAGGAGTTGAAAAGGGAACAATCATCCGATGACAAATACTTTCCATATCTGAAATTTTATTGATAAAGAAAGAATACAATGAGGAAAATTTCATAATAATCTTTTTTGAAGAAATAAAATAGAAAATCACAAACCTGGTTAAAAATAACGAAATATTGTTTTCAATGAGATTTCGCAAGATTGAAACTTTTTCATCATTGGTCAATTCGTCTTCATCAAACTTTAAATGTTTATAGAAAACATCAGGAGTAGCCACAATTCTTGAAATCAATGAATCCATGGCAAAAACAGGCGCGAAAAATTCGAAAAAACAAAATTGAATAAGCTCCGCCCATTGATGAGCACGGCACGCATTTTTGCAAGTGCGGCGCGGTTTGTTTTTTATTTTTCATTTTGCAAAAAATTTGCATAAAACCTGAATGACGTGTTTTGTGACGGTAGGAACGACATTATTCGAAGGTTTGATAAATGAAATATTGTCTGATGTTTGTATTGAAGATTTGAGAAGTATTGGAGTGAATAGAATTCTTCTACAAATCGGTGAGTCACGCGTTAAACATTGGTTAGAAAATTCAATTTTTGTTATTTCAAGGTAACGGAAGTTTTCCGAAATGAGGTTATTGAGAGAATATTCAAAGAAGATACCTTGGATGAAGGAAAAACTGTATATAAAGGTATGAAAATCGAATATTATAAATTCAAGCCGTCTTTATTGGAAGATATCGAAAATTCTACAGTGAGTACTCAATAATTTATATCAGTCATATAAATGGCTCTTTTTTCCGATTGTGATAGGTCATGCTGGTGCCGGTACTTGTCTGGAAGTTTTGAAACTCCAGAAACCGTTCATTGTTGTTATCAACGAATTATTAATGGATAATCATCAAGCTGAACTTGCTGTTGCTCTTGCAGAAGGTGCACATCTACTTCATTGCACTCCTTTCACACTTTCAGAAACAATCCGAAATTCAGGATTATTCACTCTAATTCCTTATATTCCACTAAGTCAAAAACGAGTTGCTCGATTTATCGACAACAGAATGGGTGTGTGAAATTCTTTATGAATGTATTTAAAACCAATAAATTAACCTATTTTGAACTTGAATCAGATCCAGAACTTGATTCAGAATCTGACGTAGAAGATGAACTAGAATTAGATTTGGAATTCTTTGAAGACGATGATTTTCTTGACGAACTTTTTGAGGATGAACTTGCTGAAATGTATTCTTGTTCGGGTTCTTCTTCATCTTCTCGATTTATCACAAATGTTCCAGATGAATTTTCTGAAGGTCTTCTAACATTGTTTTTCTTGGTTTCTTTTCGCATTTCCGTCATTCTTTGTTCATATTTTCGCTGAAGTCTATGTTCTTGAGACAAAGCTGATTGTTTTTCCATTATCAATGGACCATTCAAAACTCGTTGTTTCATTTCTTCTAATTGACGAAGATAATCTCGACTTGTTTCCTGTTGCTGTTGGCTGAAAATATGAACTTATTGAAAATCAAAAATTCACTTAAAAAACTCACATTTTGATTTTGGTTCTCATAGCAATATCTTCATCAGTTTTACTTCGATTCGCCAGAAACATATCAATACGTTTTCGATTATCATTTTTCCAATAAGCTTTCTCATTATGATACAAACTTTCTGACTTTTTAATTTTTGATCTGAAAATTTGAAATTCAATATTTTCGATTAGTCTAAAAAAATGCCAATAAATAACTCACGCAATAGTTTGATCTCGAAGAACAGTTGCATGTGTTGTTGGAACATTTGAAGCAACTGGAAATCGACTCAAATTTGATGTAGATCTTCGATATTTTGAAATGTGCTGTTTATTGCAATTAGCATGTCGAAATGTTGATGTTTGTGGTCTTGATTCAAAAGAAAATGGCTGTGGAACTGTTGAAGGTTTCGGCGAAACCCCAGATCTTTTATTGATATTTGCATGTAGTTTTCGAAAATCTGGTGGTTCTGATCTTCCAACCATTTCAACTGTCGGTTTTTCCAATTTACATTTACTATGTCTTAAATGAAATGCCATATTTGAAGTAGCTTGTCTAGTTTTGATTCCTTTCGGTGTTTCAGCTTCTTCAATTAATCTTGTTGCTCTTCTAACCGCACTTCGACTTCTTTCATTTTGTTTGACTGGAATCGGAGAAATATACGTAGTTGGTGGAATATATCCAACTGGTTTTGCTGATAAATTTCCTTCGCTTTTCGATCTTCGAATAGTTTGCTGTTGTAATTCAAATTTTTTCTTTGCTGCAGTCATCACTTTTCGTCTCATCGAAGCAATATATTTCTCATCTAACAAATAATTATTTTCAGGTTTATAAGTTGATTGAGGTATAGGTTTCGCTTTAAATTTTTGAGCATTCAAATTTTTCGTTTCGGCTTCTTCCTTCTTCTTCTTCTCCTCCATCATATCCTGCATAAACTTTTTGGCATAAGTATTTTCTATTGATTTTCTGACTGTCAATTGGAAAGGTTGAGGTACTGTAGGTTTTGGCACAAAAATATCAGATTTTTTCGGACGAATCACATTATCTATATAAACTACATTAGCAATTTTATGTTTCGGTGCAGATTGTGCTCGTTCTTTCCGAAGATATGGCTTGGTTTTTGATTCTATTTCAATATTTTCATATCGCAAATTTTCGCGGTTACTACCATTTCTAGTTTTCTTGATTCGTGTATCCCTAGATCTTTCTTCTTCCAAACGCCACGAATCACGTTTTCCACTTGATTGTATTCTTGTTTCATCATAAAATCGACCTCTTTCATAATTTCTACTTGGAGGCAGACTTTCATCATAAAATTGTTCTTCCACAACATGCGAACTTGTTGCAAAATCATCTGTCAATACTTTTGAAGCTAAATAGTTTGTAGTCTCTTCATGTTTTTGACGCAAAGTTGATAATCTATGAATAAAATCGCAATCTGACAGCAAACTTGGATCCTAAAAAATCGTGAATTAAAGATGTTATGTTTTTGAAAAAATAACTTACCCTTTCTAAAGCATTTAGCAAATTCTCAGTTGCCTCCAAATTTCGTTGTATAGAATCCATGTCACTTCAATTCAGTGAAGTTTGAAAACAAGTTCATAAGTTGAATAAATAAATAAATACTAAAAAAGTCCAGAAAAATGAAATAGTGAACGACTCCTCGAAAAGATTCGTTACCTTGACAACCGTAGTTGTAGTAGTGCATATTAGGAGAAAGAAAGGGGTAGTAGATATCTAGTGACCCCCAGTTTGTAATTAAAAATTGCTCACACGGATATAAATAAATACGCCTCGATATACAAAGTGGATTAAATTTTTCATGTGAAATAGATTTATGGAAAGCGCCAAGAACAAACTTTATATACAAAAATATGTATCAATTGTAAAATTATGGTATGCTAACTCTTTTCAAGTTTTTCTTGTCGATCTTTTCTTCATCAATAATTCCTAAACTTTTGGCAATCTCTTCCAAAATATTACTATTCTCTTTGTTTTGTTCGACAAGATTTTTCGATGGTGTCAAATCAATTCTCTTCAGTTTACTATCCTTCCTATTATTGATTTTCTTCTCGCTATCTCGAGCAATTTCTTTTTCAACATCAAACATGTTATCCTCTCGGATTTTTTCTATTCGAATTGGACTTCTTCTTCTATTTATTTTTCTAATTCTTCTTCGAACTTTGCGAACTTTTGCACTTCCTTCTTTTCTCCATTTTGGATATTTTCGATCGATGAATTTAGCAGAACTTATTTGATTTGTTTGATGTTTCGATTCTTCATCAACAGTTTCAATTAATCTTATCGGCAAAGTTTTTCGTGGTGTCATAATCGTTGTTCGAATTTCCTTTATTTTCACATCTGGAACTACTGTAGTTGTTGATATCGTCAATTCTTCATCTTCTTTCATTGGTTTAATATAATCCTTAACTTTTGGTAAATGAGCTCGTTTTGGTTCTTCAAATACCATTCTTTCAATTGTTTTCACTTCTTCAACTCGATTATTTCGTTTTTCCGGATTCATTTGATCTCTTCGAACATCTTCTAGAGATGGTAAAGGCAGAGTTGGTTTGATTGGATTTCTTCGAATTTCAGGTTTAGTTGGTGGAACTTTATGAATATTTGCTGCAATTGCTTCAACCGCAACATACGCTGTATTTTCAGCTACTTCAATCGCTCTTTTTATCATATCAGCACATTTACATTCCTCTTTTGTTCCAATTCCCGGTTCTCCTTGTGGTCCAAAATCTCCTCGTTTACCCGGTAATCCAACATTTCCTGGAGCTCCTTGTAATCCAGGATAACCAATAATACCACTTGGTCCCTCAATATTATTATTCGTTCCATCTTCTCCAGCTTGTCCATGTGGTCCCGCTTTTCCTGTTGGTCCTTTTGGCCCTTTTTGTGGAAGTAATACAACACCATCGAATCCGTTCACACCAACAGGACCACGAGTTCCCATATTTCCCTGTTTTCCAGGTGGTCCATAACCACCGGGTAAACCAGGTTGTCCATTTTTTCCGTTTGGTCCAGGAATCCCTGGGGCACCAAAAAGTCCAGGTTTTCCCGGTTGACCATTTATACCTGGTTTCCCGTCTGGACCAGCTGGACAAGAAATACAAAATTGTGCAAAAGTTGGGATAAGTTCATCCATTGCATCTAATCCCGGACCACCATCATTTCCGTCTTCACCATTTATTCCAGCAACTCCTTTTTGTCCTTGTGGACCAGGTGAACCAACCGGACATCTATTCTCTTCAATTGGGCAGACTGCAAAAAAATAACATGAGATTTCAAAAAAAAGTTGATCAACTCACTAGGAAGATTATGCGAAGCTGGTGGAGCTGGCGAATGTGGAACTTTTCTTTTCGGCAAAACTTTTGGAATTTCTGCAATAATCGTATCAGATTCTTCTTCATAATCACCGTCTTCATATTCAATTACTTGTTTCTGTTTTTGTGGATAAGGTGTTGGTTTCACTGATAATTTTTGAAATGTTGAAGTTCTTTGTTGTTTTGTTGTTCGTAAAATTGGGGGAAGAGGTGGAATTGCTGCATATGATTTCAATGGATTTTGAACACGACGAGTTTTTGAACCTTCTGCTTTTATTGGATGATCTGCTGGTCCAACAGAAGTTGCATCGGCCACCATTCTGAAAAATTATAATTTTTCAAAAAATAATTCACATCACATTTGAAACTTACTGTAATGCAATATCTCTTTCTCTTCTCATCGAAGATGGTCGAATTTCAGACAATTGCTCATATGATTCTTCGAACATTTTCAAACTATCCTTAATTTCTCCATCGAATTCTCTACGAATGGAATCGATTTCAGAAAAAATAAAAGGCAGTGAAACAATTTGAAATGTTACTGTTATTGCTACAACAACAACACCGAATACAACATAATTTTCAACAGCCAAACGGCTCATTTTGAAAATTTGCTGGGAAAAACAATACAAAAAGTGGTTATATAGTAAACTTTATCATACAAAATGATCTGCTTTTACTATATGACCTCAATTGAAACGGAAATCTTGATGAGTGAAACCGGAAAATAACACTTTTATTTATGACAATTTACTGGTAGCTCCAGGTGTCACATTTTCACTTTTCACCCGAACTTGATGCATCAAAACTGAATATTTATAAGTTCAAAAAACAGACGAGAAAACAAAAAAAAAAGAACAAAAGCAGCCCATCATAGATTTTCCAAGGAAAAAATAAAATTCGTGAAAATTTTTCTACATATTTGCAACCAAAAATGCACGAATTTTTTACAGTATTCTAGATAAATTTAAATTTTCAGAAACTCACGTTTTTTCATGTTTCCCAAAAGCCAGAAAAATAAAATTTGAAAAAAAAAACAAAAAAATTTTTTTGTTTTTTAAAAAATAATATTTCCGCGTGACGTGAAAAAACGTGCGGCGCGTTTGCAGAATTTTTATATTCATTTTTTATTTTTTTTTCTCGCGAAAAACAATTTTTGCGTTTTTTGTGGTGAGCTCCTGGGAAATTGTGGACAGTTTACTGAGTTGCGAATTTTTTGTCAAGAGAAATCATGCCTTTCTATCGTCTTTTCTTTCAATTTCACTGAATTTTACTAAATACCTTGTTCATTTTCGAAAAAACACGTGACCTCTTCATCTTGACCTAATTTCGATTTTGCAAAAAAATACTCGGAAAAATCAAACCCACTATTTCTATTTTTCGTTTCTCTAGGAAACAATCTCCAATTTGGAGGTAAACAATATTCATTCTAGTGTTCCATATAAACGTTATTCCAGAATTTCGTGATTTCTTTCGGAAAACTGTTTCGTGTTTCTCATAAAAAATATGGTGAGTTCATGTTTTCTATGAATATTTCTCAATCTATTATCTTCATATTATTTCAGTCTCGTCAATCGACTCTTCTCAGTCCTCCAACATATTCTTCAACATCCAATGATCCAACGACAAGTATCGAACAACACAGACAAAAAGTTGATGAGGAATTTCAAAAAATATTTCGTCGTGCTCAAGAAGCTATCAATCAAGGAATTCAACCAACTTTGATTCCTGAAGGCAGTTCAGGATCATACTTTGTTTATGGATTAGAAGGGGAAATTCTGGGTGTTTTCAAACCAAAAGATGAGGAACCTTTTGCTTCTCTCAATCCAAAATGGCCAAAGTTTTTCCAAAGGTATGCATATAAATATCTAAAAATTGTGAATCTATATCTATTTTCCAGAATGTTGTGTTTCTGCTGTTTTGGTCGTGCTTGTCTTATTCCAAACACTGGATATCTTTCTGAAGCAGCTGCAAGTATTGTGAATGAAATGTTGCAATTAGATGTTGTTCCAACTACACGAATTGTCAAACTTGCATCACCTTCATTCTTTTATTCAAGATTTTTTGGTCATTATGATGTTCGACCAAAAGAAGGAAGTTTTCAATTGTTTGTTAATGGATATGAAAGCGGAAATACAGTTTTTGCTCGTTGGAATTATGACAAAACACTTTTGACTGACGAAGAAGATCACAAATTTCGAATTTTGTTCCAGAAAATGTGCATTGTTGATTATGTTATCAGAAATACTGACAGACACATGGATAATTTGTTGGTTCGACATGTTCCTGGAAAAGAGATCAATTTGGCTGCAATCGATAATGGACTTGCTTTCCCAGTCAGACATCCAGAATGTATTTCAAGATTCAGAACTTTTCCATTTCGTTGGTCAAATTTCTCTTGGGCACAATGTGAATTTGATCCGATTTTGAAGCAACATGTTCTCTCAATGCTTACTCCAAATTTTGTTCATCGGCTTTGTGTTGATTTGAAGAAACTTTTCCGCCATGGAATTGGAAATTCGAATTATATGATGGTTAATAGTCAATTGAGAGTTGTTAGAGGACAAATTTGGAATCTTCGAATGGCTTTGTTATCAAATGAAACACCAGCTGAAATGGCTCAACGTCCACCGGTTGTTGTCAATCGAAAGTATGTTGATTTTGTCTTGATTGTTTTCTATAAACAAATTACAGTTCAGATATCGCGGGAGTGAGCCAAAAACTAGCAACTGGGACGATTGGTACACCCCAAAATATCCAAATTGTACACAACAGCAAATGTGCTAGCAATTGTGCCGAACACATTGAACACGAAGAAATTGAGCACTTTTTGAAGTAATCATGAATATCATCGATTTTTCGCCATTCATTTTTAGTTTCACACTAGATAAACATTTTTCAAAAAAAAATCTAGTTTGAACTTCTGTTAAGTGATAAGCATAATAAAATTTACATTTTTTTGAAAAAACTCGGGCCGATTTTTTTTTTTTGAAAAAACTCGGGTCGATTTTTTTTTGAAAAAACTCGGGCCGATTTTTTTTTTGAAAAAACTCGGGCCGATTTTTTGAAAAAACTCGGGCCGATTTTTTTTTTGAAAAAACTCGGGCCGATTTTTTCATCCAACGAAAAAACTCGGGCCGATTTTTTAGAAAAAACTCGGGCCGATTTTTTAGAAAAAACTCGGGCCGATTTTTTTAGAAAAAACTCGGGCCGATTTTTTTTTTGGAAAAAACTCGGGCCGATTTTTTTTTTGGAAAAAACTCGGGCCGATTTTTTTTTGGAAAAAACTCGGGCCGATTTTTTTTTTTGGAAAAAACTCGGGCCGATTTTTTTAGAAAAAACTCGGGCCGATTTTTTTTTGGAAAAAACTCGGGCCGATTTTTTAGAAAAACTCGGGCCGATTTTTTTTTTTGAAAAAACTCCTGCCGATTTTTTTTTGAAAAAACTCGGGCCGATTTTTTTTTTGAAAAAACTCGGGCCGATTTTTTTTTTGAAAAACTCCTGCCGATTTTTTTTTTGAAAAAACTCGGGCCGATTTTTTTGAAAAAACTCCTGCCGATTTTTTTTGAAAAAACTCGGGCCGATTTTTTTTTTGAAAAAACTCCTGCCGATTTTTTTTTGAAAAAACTCGGGCCGATTTTTTTTAGAAAAAACTTGGGCCGATTTTTTTCCATCCAACGAAAAAACTCGGGTCGATTTTTTTTTGAAAAAACTCGGGCCGATTTTTTAGAAAAACTCGGGCCGATTTTTTTAGAAAAAACTCGGGCCGATTTTTTTTTTGGAAAAAACTCGGGCCGATTTTTTAGAAAAAACTCGGGCCGATTTTTTTAGAAAAAACTCGGGCCGATTTTTTTTTGGAAAAAACTCGGGCCGATTTTTTAGAAAAAACTCGGGCCGATTTTTTAGAAAAAACTCGGGCCGATTTTTTTTTTTTGAAAAAACTCGGGCCGATTTTTTTTTTTGAAAAAACTCGGGTCGATTTTTTTTTTTGAAAAAACTCGGGTCGATTTTTTTTGAAAAAACTCGGGCCGATTTTTTTTTTGAAAAAACTCGGGCCGATTTTTTTTTGAAAAAACTCGGGCCGATTTTTTTTTTGAAAAACTCGGGCCGATTTTTTTCATCCAACGAAAAAACTCGGGTCGATTTTTTTTTGAAAAAACTCGGGCCGATTTTTTAGAAAAAACTCGGGCCGATTTTTTTAGAAAAAACTCGGGCCGATTTTTTTAGAAAAACTCGGGCCGATTTTTTTTTTTGGAAAAAACTCGGGCCGATTTTTTAGAAAAACTCGGGCCGATTTTTTTAGAAAAAACTCGGGCCGATTTTTTTAGAAAAACTCGGGCCGATTTTTTTTTGGAAAAAACTCGGGCCGATTTTTTAGAAAAAACTCGGGCCGATTTTTTAGAAAAAACTCGGGCCGATTTTTTAGAAAAAACTCGGGCCGATTTTTTTAGAAAAAACTCGGGCCGATTTTTTTTTTGGAAAAAACTCGGGCCGATTTTTTTTTGGAAAAAACTCGGGCCGATTTTTTTTTTTGGAAAAAACTCGGGCCGATTTTTTAGAAAAAACTCGGGCCGATTTTTTTAGAAAAAACTCGGGCCGATTTTTTTTTGGAAAAAACTCGGGCCGATTTTTTAGAAAAAACTCGGGCCGATTTTTTTTTTTGAAAAAACTCCTGCCGATTTTTTTTTGAAAAAACTCGGGCCGATTTTTTTTTTGAAAAAACTCCTGCCGATTTTTTTTTGAAAAAACTCGGGCCGATTTTTTTTTTGAAAAAACTCCTGCCGATTTTTTTTTTTGAAAAAACTCGGGCCGATTTTTTTTAGAAAAAACTTGGGCCGATTTTTTTCCATCCAACGAAAAAACTCGGGTCGATTTTTTTGAAAAAACTCGGGCCGATTTTTTAGAAAAAACTCGGGCCGATTTTTTTAGAAAAAACTCGGGCCGATTTTTTTGGAAAAAACTCGGGCCGATTTTTTAGAAAAAACTCGGGCCGATTTTTTTAGAAAAAACTCGGGCCGATTTTTTTTTGGAAAAAACTCGGGCCGATTTTTTAGAAAAAACTCGGGCCGATTTTTTAGAAAAAACTCGGGCCGATTTTTTTTTTGAAAAAACTCGGGCCGATTTTTTTTTTGAAAAAACTCGGGTCGATTTTTTTTTGAAAAAACTCGGGCCGATTTTTTTTTTTGAAAAAACTCGGGCCGATTTTTTTTTGAAAAAACTCGGGCCGATTTTTTTTTGAAAAAACTCGGGCCGATTTTTTTCATCCAACGAAAAAACTCGGGTCGATTTTTTTTTGAAAAAACTCGGGCCGATTTTTTAGAAAAAACTCGGGCCGATTTTTTTAGAAAAAACTCGGGCCGATTTTTTTTTTTTGGAAAAAACTCGGGCCGATTTTTTAGAAAAAACTCGGGCCGATTTTTTTAGAAAAAACTCGGGCCGATTTTTTTAGAAAAAACTCGGGCCGATTTTTTTTTGGAAAAAACTCGGGCCGATTTTTTAGAAAAACTCGGGCCGATTTTTTTTTTGAAAAAACTCGGGCCGATTTTTTTTGAAAAAACTCGGGCCGATTTTTTTTTTTGAAAAAACTCGGGCCGATTTTTTTTTTGAAAAAACTCCTGCCGATTTTTTTTTTGAAAAAACTCGGGCCGATTTTTTTTTTGAAAAAACTCCTGCCGATTTTTTTTTGAAAAAACTCGGGCCGATTTTTTTTGAAAAAACTCGGGCCGATTTTTTTTAGAAAAAACTTGGGCCGATTTTTTTAGAAAAAAACTTGGGCCGATTTTTTTAGAAAAAACTTGGGCCGATTTTTTTCCATCCAACGAAAAAACTCGGGCCGATTTTTTTTTTGAAAAAACTCCTGCCGATTTTTTTTTTTTTGAAAAAACTCGGGCCGATTTTTTTTTTGAAAAAACTCGGGCCGATTTTTTCATCCAACGAAAAACTCGGGCCGATTTTTTTTTTTGAAAAAACTCGGGCCGATTTTTTTCATCCAACGAAAAAACTCGGGCCGATTTTTTCATCCAACGAAAAAACTCGGGCCGATTTTTTTTTGAATATGATGCAAATGAAAAAGTGTTCAAACTCAAGCCGAAATTCAGATAGAAAATAAGAATTGTAAATTTTCCAAAAAAACGAGTATTTTTTGTTGTCAATTTCAATAATATGTGAAAAACAAATCAAAATAATTCATTCATTTTATCTTTCCTAGTAATTTCTTTCGCTCGATTGTTGTGTGGCTTCGACTGGATTTTCATATTCGTGGAACATTTCCATCAACTAGTTTGGCAATTTGCCATGAAATCTGTCACGATGTGTTACTCTGCAAAATGTTGAGTAGGCGGGAAAAAGTGAAGTTGAAATAAATAAATAAATAAAAGTGTATTTTGATTTCACTCACTTTAGAAAATTCGGCAATGTTTGCAATTTTCCCGCGTTATAAATATTTGCTAAAAAATGGCAGAACTTCGTTGGCGAATTCTTTTAGCCATCAATTTTCCCATCAGTGCATGGTCTTCGGTTGCTAATAGTGATATTTTAACGGCCTTCCAATTTTTTACAACTTTCATTTGTGTAAGTTTCTTCACATATTCAATCGTTGCTATTGCATTCGAGTTGTATGCCGCAGGTAGTGCATCAATTACTTCTTACAGAGTTTTTGGGTGTGATGTTACCATTTTCACGATCTCAGTTCCCAAAACTGGCAAATTCGCAGCTACGAATGTTTTATATGAAATCTGGAAAGAGGTGATGAAATTAAAGTTGAACTTGCCCTTCCTCCCCCCCCCCCACAGGGTGTAATTTACTACCCAACTTCTCTAGGCTTCAAAATTTTCAAGAATTTTTTTGGTAGATCAAAAATATTTTTCTCTAAGTCTCTCATTTTTGCGTTGAATTTCGTCGTTTTTAGTCCCGCCCCTAATATTGTGTCAGGTCTCAAAAAAAACGCGAAAATTTTTGGGTAGTGAATCACACCTTGTGCCCCTCCCCCCTGAATTTTGATATATTATCGAAGAACTCACCGGATATTTACTTTTGATTCTCGAGTTGAACGTCTTTTCTACCATATTGACTAAATCACACTCAGGCATTTCAAATTTTTCGTATATGAAACGTGCGAGTTTGATCTAAATAAAATTGGAATTGATTCTCTCGAAAATTTTACAACCTACTTTAGCCAGCACCGAAGATTGATTTGCAGCGTTCTTCAAACTTTCCAATGTTTGCCGATCTTTTTTTGTTAATGAAGATGGATTCATATTCATATTCATGATCTATTAATTGAACAGTTATTTATTTGTCAGTTGAATGATTTATCCTATAGAACCGATTGATTTCATACGAATTTTTATCTCGTGTTTTGATCAAAATAAATAGGTCACGTATAAAATTGAAAAAAATACACTTTTTTTTTTTTAGACTCTAATGCAAAATTTCTACCTCTCATTAAAATCCCGTAAGGTGCAATTTGTTTAAAAATGCTCATTTCTCTCGGTATGGCCTAGGATTTCTATATCGAAATTCTCGGCCATTTTTTCATCCGATGTTTCGCGCCAAAAACTACAGTACCCTCCAAAACCCATTTTTTGCAGCTCGACGAAATCGTGAAACAAGCCAAAAACGTGCGTTTCGCCTTCATCAAACACGGTCGAAAATTGACAGCCGAACAAATCGATCAATATATATTTCGAGCCGGATAAACTCGGCGGAATCGATTCGTATTTTTTCAAAGAAATGTTGGCAACAATTTCGAAATATGATGCGAAAAATTCCGAAATTCCGAGGTAAAAATGTCGGAATGAAGGTTCGGAGTTCGGAATTACGATCTGACCACTCGGAACGAGCGTGCTCATTCCGAACCTTCCGACAAGGTCCATTCCGATCAGGCCTGATAGGATTATACCTAAAGTTTTAAAGTTAAATTATAGGATTGCAATTCAGACTTAGGCTTAGGTTACGGCTCGAATTTTACGCTCCGATTTTAAGATTAAAAATTAGGTCTAAAATTTGAGATTTGGCTTTAAATTAAATATTAGGCTGAAAATATAGGCTTACATCAAAAAATATCTAGTTTGAACATTTGTTCAAAGATAAATATTTTGGGAATGTAGAAATCAAAGTTTTATTATTTTTATTAAAGTTGTCAATTATAACTATAATATTTATAATGGCCGCTTGTAGACGAAACAAATAACACCGTCTTTTTGAGCTTCACAATGTTCAGTTGTGCTGACAAGATATGTGAAACCAGTTGTTGAGCAAATCACATCAACACTACTGTCTGGGAATTCTTGTAGTGCATTTTCATGGATGAGTTTCTTTGAGCCGAGAGCATCATTAGCCACGATATTCTGAAAATTATAAAGTGTTCAAAATTTAATCTGAAAAGGAAACTTACAGTAAGAACCAGACTCTGCAACACTTTGCTGTTACATTTCTCATCAGTGATTGCTGTCTTCGCAGCTCTCGCTTTAAATTCTCCACCTGGCGTCGCATCATCTGAATCTTCCCCATTTTCTTGTGCTGATATCTCTTCTCCAAGTTGAGCATCCAAAGGAGAAGCAGTCGCTTCAACATGTGGCAGATTCTCAACTTCTTCCAATTCTTCTTCAACAACTTCGCTATTTTCAGTTCCAGGCAATTTTCTTGCTCTCAACATGATATATTTGACTTGTGATTTACATTGTGGTTGATCTTCTTTTGGTGATCGGAATACTTGATCAACTGCTGGTTCACTTCCGGAATCTTCATCTACTTGTGCACCAACAGCACCGGCTGCAGAAGCGTGTCTTCCACCGGTCGAATATCCTCCTCCTCCAGCAATTGGAGCTTGTGGAATGGCTTGTGGAATCGGAGCAGCTGGGCCAGTAGCATAACCACCCCCGCCCCCAATACCACCAAACGAAGCACCGCCGCCGCCACAACCTCCGCCTGAAAAATTTTTTTCTGGAATTTTTGAGATACTTTTCCTGATTGTTTAGCTACTTTCAAAAAAAGTGAAGAAAATTTTTATAAATCCCGAGAACTTTGATGTTTTTTTTTTGAAAAAAAAAATCGATTTCAGAATTTTACTCAAAAAAAGTTGAATAGCTCTGGACCCAACTCGATTTCTGAGTCCTAATTCAAAAATTAAAAAAAAACTAACCGCATCCACTACTTGCTGGAATATAAACTGGTTCAACTTGTGGACAATATGCAGTTGGTGGAGGTGGACAAGGAGGTGGTGGTGGGCAAGATGGACAAACTGGTTGTGCACATGCTGGAGCTGCTTGTTGACATCCACAACTTGGTGGTTGAGGTGTTCCACATCCACAACAACATCCACCGCCGCCACCTCCTCCCATTGGGAAGAATAAAGAGCTCGCTTGATGTATCAATATCAAATAAAAAACTAATTGTTTCATTTTTACAAATAATTTAGTTAGGTTAAATGAACAGTATTTGAGTGGGTATAAAAGTTATATACATATGGAGAATGACCCAAAAAGTCTTGTTTTTCCGGTTGGTTAGCATAGTCCCACCCATTTGCAATAATCTATTTACTACTTCTTATCACTTTCGCCTTCTCGACAAATCGCTTGTTTCATTCAAACTGGTTACTTATCTCATTATGCCAAATAATGGATAAAGATTTCGGAAGAAGAATGTGAAAATGAAAAAGCATACACAATATAACATGATGGATGAATTTGATTTATGTAAATATAATAATAATGAAACATGTTCTATCTGGTTTTGAGATTTTATCGGTGTAAAATGCGAATTATCCGATGCCATTTTCGAACACTCAATAACAATTTTTTTCCCTTTATAATGCAGCTCAAAAAAACTACAGTAACCCATGAAAAATCAAGAAATATTCTTCAATTTCACGATCTTCACAATGATACCGTACTTTAAATTTTCTGGAGCATTTTTTTCCTGAAAACTTGAGATAAACAGCGAAACTGGGAAAAATTGATCAAAATTAATTAAATTTTTGATGAATTTCGACAAGCTAGAGGGTTTTCAAAAGTTCAACTAAACAAATTTCAAACAAAAAAAATTTTTCTCGTTTTACATCAAAAAATCTAGTCCTAACTATATTTTAGCCAAAGCAAAAGAGTTTGAAAAATAAAAAAAATTCAAAAAATAAAAATAAACACAATTGGGTCTCGTCCCGCGTGGACTAAGCAAACAAACACGTGTAGTTCTCTCGGGAAACATTTATTTTATTATTTTTTTTTTGTTACGTTCTGATCAGTAAAGATCAAACAATTAGGGTTGTTATCAGTTCATTTAAACGGTGTGATAGATAGATAGAAAATAGTATATAATATTTACACAAGAAAATGAATCGATTGGCTATTGTTGCGAGAAGATGTTTTTCTGCGAAAGCTGCAGCGTGAGTTATTTTCATTTGGAAATTATTTTTTAAAGTTGCTTTTTTAGAAAACAAACATGCCTCATTGATGTTCATAAAAAATACGGAGGAAAACTAGTCGAATTTGCCGGGTATGAAATGCCAACACAATATACTGATCTTTCAATCAAAGATTCATCAATTCATACAAGAAAACATGTCAGTATTTTTGATGTTTCTCATATGTTACAAACACATATCACTGGAACTGATAGAGTTGCTTTTATCGAAAGTTTGACAACAGCAGATGTTCAAGGATTAGGTGAAAATTCTGGAGTTTTATCTGTATTTACAAACGAAAAAGGAGGAATCAAAGATGATCTGATTATCATGAAAACTGACAAAGATTTTCTATTTCTTGTCACAAATGCTGGATGTATTGAGAAAGATTTGCCATATTTGCTGGTTAGTTTGAAAAACTGAACCGTTGATAGCTTATCAGTTTATTTTGTCATTTTCGATTTTATTTATTTTTTGGTAAAAAAATTGTTCAGGAAAACGCAGCAAAATGGAGAGCAAACGGAAAAGATGTTCAAATTCAAACATTAGACAATCGCGGACTTGTTGCTCTTCAAGGCCCAGAAATGGCAAAAGTTTTACAAGCCGAAACAGATATTGATTTATCGAAACTCTCTTTCATGCATACTCAAATCGGAAAAGTTTTTGGTATTGAAAATTGTCGTGTAACACGTTGTGGATATACTGGAGAAGATGGAGTTGAAATATCTGTTGATCCAAAAAGAGCATCTGATTTGGTTGAAAGATTATTGGAGTCAAAGGTTTTTTTTTATTTTTAAGAATAGTTTTTTTTGAATTCGATATATTTTTTTCAGAATGGAAATGTGAAATTGGCCGGTTTGGGAGCTCGTGATGCGCTTCGCCTTGAAGCTGGTCTTTGTCTTTATGGAAATGACATTGATGAAAATACAACTCCAATCGAAGCAAATCTCGCTTTTGTTGTCGGTATGAATTAATATTCTCTCAACCTTGTCTGAAAATTTAATTCAATTGTTTCAGCCAAAAGACGTCGTGAAACCTTGGATTTCCCAGGCGCCGAAAAAATCGTGAAGCAATTGAAAGAAAAAAGTTGGCCAAAAAGAAGAGTTGGACTAATTTCGGGTTCTGGAAGATCTCCAAGATGTGAGTTATATTTTAAAAAAATAAGGTTTCAAAATTTCAAAATCGGGAAATCAAAAATTTCAGCACATTTGCCATTGATTGATCCACTTGATAAATGTTCAATCGGATTCGTTACATCTGGATGTCCATCACCAACTCTCAACAAAAATATTGCGATCGCTTATGTCGATAAATCACATTCCAAAATCGGAACCAAATTTGTTGTTGATTTCGGTGCCAAACAACAACAAGTCGAAGTTGTTAAAATGCCATTTGTTCCAACAAATTATTTCACGCAAAAGTGATAAGTTTTCTGTTTTTTTTTTTTGAAATTTTTATTTTTTAAGTTTATTTATTGTTTGCGGTTTGATAGATCAGGAAAGAAAAAGGAAATAAATTACTAAAACCAATAACGCGGACTTTTTTGATGTTGATGATGAATAAAATGAAAATGTGGTGGATCAGAAAAACGATCGCGTGGAATTTCGGGAAATCTATCTGACAAAATATCTTCCGATTGTTTTCGCAAAAATTCCGCCATTTGTTCTGCAATATTATCTGGCGATTCAATGAATCGATGAACTGGAAATTTCGAAAATCCATTGTGCCAATTTTGAGTTTCAGTGTAAGGCACATTTTGCCATCTAAAAATTTTGTTAGTGAAAAAAACCTCTTTTAAAAAACCTACCCAGTGGATCGGAATTTTCTTCTCGGAATATATTCATTTTCATTTTCCGATTCTATTTCATCCGATGTTATAAATCGTTGTTTATGAGGAGAAATTGATTGAGTTGAATATTTCGAAGGCGATTTTCGAACATTTTTCGATTTTTTGAATATTTTCATCAATTCATCTTCATCTGTTACATCATCGAATTTTACGCGAACTCGAGGTTCTGAATCTTTTCTTGGATCATATTCATAGCGATATTCAACGCGTTGTCCAAATGCACGAGATTCTAGACATTCAAATTTTCTATCACTTTGTTTTCAAAAAAAAAATCTAACTTACCAGAAACTTCGAATAAAAATAGTACAATCAAAAGTAGGAATATTTTCGTAGTTGTCATAACTATGTACAAAAAATATGTAAGTGTATTATTAGTATACATAAATAAACCGCCCATTTTATTGGATTCTTCGTTATTAGTTTCTGGTTATCCACTAAAATGTTATGGTCATTTTTTATTTGCAAAAAAAACTCGAAAAAAATTTTATTGACTCCAAATTTGATGAACCAAAGAAAAAAATAAATAGAAGCATTCGCGAATACACGTATTCCACCCAAAAAAAAAAAACAGGAGAATTCTCTGAATCTCAGAAAATCACAGAGACAAGACAGAACATGAATGTAATCTTTGATGACAAAGATTGGAAATAAATATCAGAATCTAGATAGATACAAAAACTAAATCGGAGAAGGAGAAGTTTTGGTTTCAATGAAAAATTATACAAACCGGGCAAGACTTTGGTTGAAAAATCGAATAATAAACAAGCTTTATTGTGGAGGAGAATTTTGACGATCGAATCTGCAAAAAAATATTTTTTTTTTTTGAAAAACAACTTGAAAGGACAAACCTAGCCAATCTTCTTTGTCTCAATTCTTCAGCTTCTGGTGTTCTGCTTCCAATTGAAGTTGTTGGAACATTCTCCGATTCAGATTGTGCATCTGTTTGTGTATTATTTGGTGTGATTGGTGTAGCTGGTGAACCAAAAAGTGATGAAGGAGTTCGTATAACTGGTTCAGATTCAACATTTGTATTTGTAATTGGTGTTGTTGGTTCAGGTGTAGGTTCTACAACTGTAGCATTTGTAGTTGGAATTGCTGAAGCTGGTGGAATAACATTAGCAAGTTGTGTCATATGAATATGTGCAGCATCAAGTAATTCCATAACATTATCCAATGCTCGAAGTCTTGCTAGAATAGCTTCTCTTCGATTTCCTTCCATTTCTAATAATTGTTCATTCGTCAACTCTTCCAATCTTGGTTGAACCGGCGGCGAAAATGGTGCAGGTGGGAGGCCAAAACCCATTGGTGGTGGAGGAATTGGTGGCGGGAATTGTGCCAGAAAATCGACACGATTCGGAGGCGCCGGCGCGAAAAATATCTGATGTGGAAAGTTTTGATGTGGCGGTGGTGGAGGGGGTGGAAGATTGGCTGGAGGGGCACCGAATTGATGGGCAAAGAACGGGAAGATTTGAGCGGGTGCTGGAGGCTGCTGTTGAGCCGGTTGGGGCGGCATCGGCTCCAATTATTGGAAGACCATTGCGGCCAAGAATTTCTGTTCGACAAGTTGGACAAGTTTGTTGGCGTTGGAACCATGAACGAAGGCAATGAGCGTGGAAAACATGAGAACACGGTAGTCGTTTTGGTGACGAATCAGCTGTCATTTCTTCGCGGCAAATAATACAAGTTGTATCAATTGTTGTCAATTCTTCTGCCGAAACCAATGGGAATTGTCTGAAAAATATTGGATTGGAACAAATAAAAAATATTCCAGGAAAAAAGGGACTAACGTATTCATAGCTTGAATTGCTCTTCGACTCAAAACAACATCAGAGAATGCCTTGTGAAGTGCTCGAATCGCTTGATAAAATGGACGAACCCAGAAGAATGGAAGAGTATGAACACGAAGCATAACAATTGCAAAAATACCATACAAAATACAACGAATGAAGTCTAGAACGGAAAAAATTACTTGACTATAAATACATATTCCAAGATAAAACTTACTAATGAAAAGTTCTGCATATAATAAATAAACAGCTTTGTTATCCCATGATTGTTCAGTTCTCAAATCGTGCATGTGTAGAATATATTTGATTGTGATATGTACAATAAGAGTCATGAGAATCGCATATTCGAAGCCGAAAATTATTTGAGAAGAGGCGCCTTTTGAAAGAGTTGTGAAGTATGCATGAGATACGAGATATGAATCGACGAAACCAAGACAGCCAAGAATCGCTGGAAAACAATCTATTAGAAAATATAATTTTTCGAATTCAGATAAGTGTTGATTTTTGAGGGAATTCTTATAGAAATAGAGTTTCCTAAATCGCCAAATTTTTGGGTATCAGAATCATACGTCGCAGTAATCGATCCGTGGAGGGATTGTCACTCAATCCAGGTTTTAGGAAGCGGTTGGCACTTGTGAAAAAATTTGAGAAAATTTCTCAGTTTTGTAATTTATCAATCATTGGGATTACTTAAACTTTTCATTGATTTTGATCCAAAATAACGATAATTTCTGTGTTTTCAAAAAATTCTGGAATTTTTTATCCCCTTTGGTTTTGGATTAATAAAAGATTATATTGGATTATAAAATATATGAAACATTTGAAACGTATTTTTTTCATTTTTCAAAAATTAGAATTTTAATAGGCGAAAATTGAACGGAAAATCGCTGAAAATGAAAATTAGAGCTGAAAAACGTGAATGAAATTATCAATGGTATGGCAACTCGAAAATTGAGGATTTTTATGGAAAAATCCATAAAATTCTGCATTTTCAGGATTTTTCATTTTCTGGAATCAGAGAACATCAAATTTCTCGATTTTTGCCGGAAGAGAGCAATTTTGAGCTTAAAACAATCAAAAATGTGGATTTTCAAGTCTACATAGTCAAAAAGGAAAAAGGAAAAAGAAAAGAGGGGTTGGGGATCCCTTTTGTCGGAAATTTTCAAAAATAGAGGTATGCACTGGCCGATTTGAAACGTGGGTTTGCCACGTATGATCAGAATCACCAAAACAATTTTTGTTTAAAAAATTGATTCGAGACTAAAAATTAAAAGGGCCTGTCATGACCAATTCACAAATTTTTCCCAAATACAAAAAAAACTCACCCATCATTCTCAAATGAAATTTGATAGTAATAATTGGACTTCTCTCCATCATATCAACTCGATCATCCGCCAACCAATGGAATCTTTTAATGAACAATAATCCAATAAATAACATCACAAAAGTTGGCGAAAATTCATCTCGAAAAACTGTGAATGCGAGGCAAGTTTCAATTATTGCATGCCAAGTTCGTTCAGAAAGATGTTCTGCTTCAGCTGCTCGAAGTTCGCCGAAAAATATTGATCTAATTACTTCAAATGCCAAATATACAAGAACGAGCGCTTGAACATAAAGAACCTGGAAATGTTTGGGGGTTAATTTTCTGCATGAATGTTTTTTTAAAGAACTAACCGCCATACTCGCACTACTTTTCGAAATATATACAATTGATGGATAGAACTCTTTATGTAACACAAATGCGTTGGCAAACGTGACTGCCGAAGCCAATCCGGTTCCAGCAATCACAGCACCGGATGAAAAACGCATCTGCAACAAAAATATGATAAAATTCTGTAAGAAGAATTTTTTAAATCAATATAATATAATTATTATGTGGATAGAGTTAACCAACAATTATAAAAAGAGAAAAATAAACTGCAAATAAATTACCTTCATCAAAAAAATCACATTAAAAAGGAACGTCTAACCGGTGTGTATAATAATAGGTACATGATATTATACAGAAAAAAAATGAAGAAAGAAATAGCGAATCGAAAAAAAAACACACTCAATTAGGTCAAAAAGAGCACAAATACCACGAAAAATACCATGAGAACTCCGAAAATTTGGAGCATGAGCCAACGATTTTTGGAAATATTTTGAAGATAACGAACAAGTTCTGTATGAGCCATATCAATGTTGAGAGCTGTGTCTTCAACGTTTGAATCAATTCTGAAAAGAACAATTGTTTTTGAATTGATTGATATTAATATTTTTGGAAAAAAGGAAAAAGTACTCACCTAGTAATCATTTCACCTTGTTCACTAACAAGTGTTGCTAATTGAGAGAAAATTTGACCAAGTTCTGATATTGATCCTTCAATTGTTGCCATTGTATTACTACGATCTTGGGCGTATTGTAAACTTGTGTCTTGTTGTTGCTGAAAAAATGTTTCTTGTTTTCTAGACAAAACAATTGAGTGAAAATATCTTACCATTGTTTGTTGCATTCGATAATTTTCCAAACTTCCCATATCCAATGCAATACTTCCTGATCCATGTTCTTGATCATCTTGTAATAATCTTGATCTTACATTTTGCGATGGTCCTCCTCCTCCTCCTCCAGCACTAGCACCTCCTCCTAAACCAGAAGCCGAAGAAGATGGTAACCCCATTGGAACATGTGCTCCGCTTGAGAATTTATTTCTTCTCGTTTTCTCGGCCTTCATATTTTCCGTGCTAATTTCAATGACACTTTGGAAATCTTTCGAAACGCTCGCTAATTTCGATTGCAGTCCAACGACCACCAATTGACTGTGACCATTATTTTGATTTTTAACATTACCAGCTCTTCTTCGAGAAAATTCTTGAAGTGCTGCGATTTGCTTGTTGAGTCCCGTTATATCTTCCTTTACGATTGATGATAAATGTTCAATCTGAGATCTTTCTTCGTATAAACTTTTTTTCTTCGCAAATTCTGCAAGTTTCTCCATTTTCGCACATGTTTGACTCAAATCTCTTCCAATTCGTTTTGCTAATTGATTGAATTGTACAGATTCTTGAAGAACTTCGGATTTTTGTTGAGGACGAATTCCGTTCGCTGCGGCTTTCATCTAGAAATCGATATTTTTTTTGATTATCTGATTTGAAGTTCAAAAAATTGACTTACCTCAAAAGACTTTGCAGTCATTCGAAATTCACTAGTTCGATCTCTGGATGGCATTGTGAAATTTATTAAATCGTATGGACTTCCACAAATACCCAATTTATCCAAAACTTGAAGATTTTCTTTTTCGTCTGCTGCTGCTGTTGAATAATCGTCACCAGTTAGAGAAGAATAGGCAGCCGAAGGAGGATAAGAACTTGTGTCGTATGTTGAAGCAAGCGCTTCCTAGAAGAAAAAAAGATTTGGAAGATAGATAAAGCATGGTATCTTTTTTTTGAAGAAAATTATTGGAATGAAAAATGTCGCCGCGAAAAAATGGAAATACCTGTGCTGAATTCCAAAGTTGCGAGGCAGATGCGTTGAAAACTGTGGAAAATGAGCTGTATGCTAATCCTTTATTCTTTTGATCAGGATCTGTTTCAAAATTGACAACTGTTGAATAGTTGGCTGCTGAATTTTCTTGAAGTCGACGTCGAGATCTAATGTTGTCAGACATCCGACATCCCAGCTAACCCTGCAAAAAAATTTTTGAAAAGTTATTTTTTTCGTATAATTTGAAAAATAGAAAGTTGCGAGTTGTTTCATATTCCCAGGAAAAATCTTGCGTATTTATAAATTCTATTAAAAGATCATGTTGTTTATATTTACAGATAATTATCTCGAATAGAAAAACACAAAAACCGCGAAACACTGCGAACAAAAGAGACAACAACACACCCGTTCAAGCCACGCAATGAGTGTTTTCTACTGTAAAACGAAAAATCTGCGATTGAAAAAAACTGTGCAAACACTTTTGCCTAATTCTCTCTGTTCGCCGTTATATTTCGCACTACAGTATTAAAGGAACATGATACATTTCATGCGTTGGGTCTTGTCGCGATTGCTAACTTTCTTCGCAGGACCTCAAAAAATAAGAAAAGTAGCAAGTCAGGTAGAACTCGATGCGCTGATTATCATGCTATATTTAGTTTTTCATGAAGCTTATCTAGGTTTTGAGCTACAGGGTGCACCGTTTTTACAGCGTTTTGCTGATTTTTGTGTTGCTTGAGCGGGTGTGACAAATAAAATATACACACAAAAAAATAGCGGTTTTCAATCAATGAAACAAACAGACGAACAGACATGCAGCGTCTTTTTCGCGTCAGAAACACGCTGCAAAACATTTTTCTCTTCAAAATTTCCTAATTTTCTACTTTTTCCTGCGTAAAATCTCGAAAATTCTATCTGTTGTTTCATAGAATATTTAAATATTGAAATTCGGTTAATTTTCATACAAAAATCCCTATTTCAAATTTGAATTACCGTAGTTTCTGGACCACGTAATGGTCGAATTACCGTAGTTTACCCCGTAAATCGACACAAGATAGTTCCAATTGGAATGTCGTTTATTATTTACTTCCTTCATAAAATTCATAAAATCGTGCATATTTTTAGATGATTCTGAGGACATTGATTGTTATTGGAGTTTTGGCAAGCTTGGCGCAATCACACCAACCACAACAGTTTCCCGGTTCTGAGCAGGTTGGTGTTTTTAGATAATTTTGAAGAGAACTTCTTAAATATTCAGGGAGGTCAGCAAGCTCATCCACAACATGGACAAGCTCAAGCTCAACAACAACAACAACAACAACAATTTGGTGGAGAACAAGCTAAAGATGAACAGTGAGTGAACCATTTTTGTTTTTTGTGGGAAAACAAGTTTCGAAATCTGATTTTGATGAAAAAATTCAATAAAAAAAATTACACGTAATTTTTCAGCCATATAAAAGAGCATTTGGATGGAAAAGTTGATCCGACTGCTAATATGACTCCAGAACAACTACAATTCCATTATTTCAATATGCACGATTTGGATAAAAATGGAAAATTGGATGGAGTTGAATTGATCAAAGCTATTACACATTTCCATTCAGGTTTGTTGAGTTTTATTTTGGGCAACAAATTCAAAACAAAAAAATATTTCAGAAAACCCGGGACCACAACATAATGGAGCCGGTGCTCCAGCTCCAGCTTTACCTAGCGAAGTTGAACTTGAAACCATGATTGACAGTATTCTAAAGGACGATGATTTCAATGCTGATGGATATATCGATTATGGAGAATTTTTGAAAGCTCAAAAAATCAGAGAAGATCAAGCTAGAGCACATCAAGAATCAATGGCCAAAACAGCACAATAATCCAACAAAAAACAGCTATCATTTCTGTATACAGGTTATTTCTGGCTGCTAACGATTACTTCTTTAAGATTCTGTCTTTTTCCTAATCTAACACACTAAATGTATCATCCTGTCAAATTAAATCACAGCTCAGGAAAATGACTACTCCGGAGAAACACGAAAGGGGCTATTTTCTCCAGTGCTACCCAAGAATGCACTAATTCTCACCAAACTTCCCGAATTTACTCCGGAGAAACACGAAAGAGCCGTGATTTTCAGCGCTCGTCGATTTCCCCCTTTTTACTCCGGAGTAACTCTGGTGTTTCTCTTGATAGAAAAGGGGGAGCTCCGGTGCGATCAAAATTTCAAACTTTTGGATGCGCTGCGCTGCGTCGCGGTCAACTATTGATTTTTTGCATTCGATTTCATTTTTCGTTTTTCTTTTCTATTTTGAGTTATTTTTCTCAGAACCCATACGTTTTTTTTTGTAAATTTATGTTTCACATGTTTACTTCGCATACTTGAAGCTTTTTTGAATAAAATTACTATCTTTTTCATATTTTTCAGTCAAAATGGGCGCGCTGGAAGGAACTAAGATTCGAATGAATTTTTTTCGAGGAAGCAAGATTTGTTCATGGGATATTTAAGTGTTAAGGTATGTTTTTAATCAATCTCCGTATTTACATAAAGTGATTTTTACAGTCGACAACTGGAAAACAATTCATATTATGCATCAAATTGATGTCGCAATATGGACCACCGACCAAATGCAATTCAAAAGTGTATAATGTGAGTTTCTTTTCACTTCCTAAAAACCATGACATCTTACATTTCACGAAAATAATCTCAAAAGTTGGTTATTTATCTAAGATGGGAAATCGCTACGATTCCATCTTGAATTTCTCTCTCTAATTCTAAAAATGTGCAATTTTAAGTATATGTTTCATTTTCAGATCATAAAAGCGACAATCAAAAAACTTGATGTTACTTGGCAATAGTTATCAACGAAATATCGATCTACGAAGAAGGATTTGGCTATTTGGTTACCGAAGCGACCATATTTGTGTACTAAATCGAGCCTTAGTAATTATAATCATTTTAATTATTCAATAAAAGGTGAACTATACAACGTGTTTTTGATCAAGCGAATCAAAAAGCCAGCTGGGAATCTTCTGAAACGCACTGAAAATACATAGAAATTTACCCAATTCGCGCAAAACTTCTCTAAATCGCACCGAAATTCCCCCAAACCTCAACCGAAAACGCTCCAGAGGAGCGCCGAAGCGACCGTTTTTCTCCGGAGGAGCACCAGAGCGCACCAAACTACCCAAAAACTTTTCAGGAGAAAAACGAGTGCTAGCACCGGAGTAATTTTCGGCTTTCTCCAGAGCTGTTTATGTGTTTCTCCGGAGTATTCATTTCCCTGAGAGGTATTGACAAATTTGAATAGTCCCACTCACTTATCGCATTTTGTTGAATCCATAGTATTTATTTATTGATTGTTTCTTTAATAGCCCTCTAATTTGTACCATATTTGCATAATTTATTGTGATTTTCTGAGTTGTTGGCATCTTTCTTCTTTTTGCAAAAGCATAATTTCATAAATTCTTCTATTTTTTTAAAATTAAAATAGGAGTTACTTCACAGAAAAAATAAAATCGAAAATGACAAAAATAATAAATACTTATGCAACGTGTACAACGACGTGGAAATGTTCATTTTTATAATTTAAAACGTCATAAAATATTGAAAATTTATAACAAAAGGCCATCTCTTTCTCTCTTTTTTTCTTCTATACAAGTGGTTTGCTGATAATGCATTTTTCATATGAATTTTATAATATGAATACAAACAGTCGTGTGCTTTTATTAATATGTTGTTTATTGATTTTTACACTAAACGTGTCAGGTAATTTTTTTTGTTGGAATTTGGTTTGAAACTAATTAATTATTTGATTTTTTTGAGGTGAGGGATCTGGACATAATTTTGGTCAAAAGGATGATGTTCATGATGAAGAGTGAGTTTTAGAAATAAAATTATTGAAAAACCAAACTACAGTATGCATTTTTTGAACTCGGTAGTTTACTGTAATTAAATTTGTATTTTCTGAAACTTTTTTTTTGATTTTTGGTAAATTTCATTTCAGAGAAAAATTTTAAGTTGATTTTTTTTGAAAAAAAGCAATGTCGATTTTCAGACATATAAAACAGCATTTGGAAAATAAAATAGAAGTAGAAAAATTATCTGAAGAACAGCAGAGATTCCATTATTTTTCAATGCATGATTTGAACAAGGATAATTTTATTGATGGAATTGAAATCTTGAAAGCTTTGATGCACGAACATACGAGAACTGAGAATGGTAGGAAAATTATAGTCTTACCCAAAAAAAATATTGAATATTCAGATGCACCTGGGAGACCAGTTCAAAATGAAGTTGAAATCGAAAGACTTGTTGATGCTGTTCTTGAAGATCTTGATCAAAATGGGGATGGAGTTATTGATTATTCGGAATATTTGAAAAGACAATCGTAAAAATGTGTTTATTGGGTATTTTTAGGGTATGATTTTTTTGTTGCTGCTGAATATTTTCTAGTCATTTTTGTTCTCATTTGTTGGTTGAAACAATTGTAGAATTGCATTTCCTTCCTCTTTTGTTGGGATTTCATCTGTAAACTTTTTGTTTTTTGAATAAATTAATTTTTTGTTTGGAAATTTTTATAAATTTTTGAAAATGAAATACATATAATATTTTTTATATACTAGTAGCTTCCAAAACAAAAAAAAAGGAAACTCGACTTGCCTGTTGTTTAATTTTCTCACACTGTTTGAGCGGAGTGTCGTTACTCAGCATCTCCTGGCGTACAAAATGCGCACGATAACGTACGCTTTCTCTACACTCTTTCTACGCTTTTTGTACACTTGCCACTTTTTCGCGAGTGTAGCTACATTGTAGGACCGCGTTGCAAGCTTGTTGCGTTGCGGCTATTATTTTATTTTTCTTTTCTATTTTCTTTTTGGCCTAAAATTCTTTTTAAACGTATAAATCAGGTATCATGATAGTAAAATTATATCTGCGTGGATTCTAGAAGTTGAAAATAATTATTGAAGCTATCAAACAACTTATTCGTCAAAAAAATATCGTTTTTTCAAGAAAAACCTTGAAATAATTTCGAAAATTCATCCAAACTGCGAATCAGAGTTGACCGATAACATTCCTTCTATTTATTCTCGTTATTATTCTTTTTACACCTGAATTTGATTGTGATTTGTTGGAATTTCAGATCATCAAACCAACAACTCCTAGAATTTGCATCATGACGGCAGAAAAAAGGAGGAGAATCTTCACTGGAGTTCATCGAGGAGATGATTTTAAAGGTGAGGAAGACTACTAGGAAGACTAAGAATTCGGAATCTTACTGGCTAATCGCCTGTCAAAACGTAGGTGATCTGAAGTTGGCAGATCATTTCGTGGAGACGCCTCTTATAATTATGATAAGTAGTAATGTAATGGGACTTGGGATGTTTATGAATATCTAGAAAGTTGAAAATCATCCTATTTTTCAGGTTGACACTTGATGCTCCGCCTACACCTACGCCTCAATGCTAACATCGGGATAGTTTCGACCGAAGATTCACAGTCAAGTAACCTGAAAATCAACGACAACATGCACATGCGCTCCACAACCCGAATTCTACCTGCAACCCCGACTTCTACCACTCAACCCTCAACAACCAACACATTCTCAAAAAATCTTCGGAGAAATTAAATTTCTAACTTTTTTTATTATGTTTTGAAGATTTTTGTTATTATATTTATTTAATGTGCTAAAAGTCTATTGATCCATAAATGATTTGTTATATTTTCTAGTTTTAATCTCTCCTAAATCGCAGCGCAAAAAGAAAAATCGATTCGAAATTCGGTGTACGGTATTCGTTCAAAAAAAGGAAAAGTGTAGGATCTTTGTAGAGTTTTTTGTAGGATGTGCGTACAATGTTTGTAGCGTGCGTCATACAACAATGTAGCTACACTTTTTGAACGAAAAGCGTACACAGAATTTCGAATTGATTTTTTCCCTTTTGCGCTGCGAATTAGATGAGGTTGAAACGAGAAAATATAACAAATCATTTATTAATCAATATACTTTTAGCACATGAAATCAATAAAATAACAAAAAATCATGAAATCATAATAAACAAATTAGAAATTTAATTTTTTCGACCATTTTTGAGAATGTCTTGGATGTTGAGGGTATGTTGAGTGGTTGAAGTCGGGGTTGAGAGCTAGAAGTCGGGTAGCGGAGCATATGCGTATTGGCATTGATTTTCAGCGGACTTGACTGATATTCTTCCGTTGAAACTGTCCCGATGTTAGCATTCGACGTAGGTGTAGGTGGAGCATCAAGTGTCAACCTGAAAAATAGGATGATTTTCAATTTTCTAGATATTCATAGACATCCCAAGTCCCATAACTACTACGTATAATCATAATTATAAGACGTCTCCATGAAATGATCTGATAACTTCAGATCACCTAAGTTTCGACAGGCGATTAGCCGGTAGGGTTTCGATTTCCTAGTCTTCCTAGTACTCAAGTTATACTCACCTTTGGAACCATCTCCTCGATGAACTCCAGTGAAGCTTCTCGTCCTTCTTGCGGCCGCCATGATGCAAATTCTAGGAGTTGTCGGAATGATGATCTGAAATTCAACAAATTACGATCAAATTCAGGTGTAAAAAGAATAAGAACGAGAATAAGAAAAAAGAATGTCATAGGTAAACTCTGATTCGCAGCTTGGATGAATTTTCGAAATTTTCAAAATTATTTCAAGATTTATCTTGAAAAAAACGATACTTCTTTTGACGAAAAAGTTCTGTGATCACTTCAAAAACCATACTCAACTTCTAAAACCCATGTAGATCTAGTTAGACTAACATGATACCTCATTTAGACGTTTTGAAAAGAAATTTAGGCCAAAAGAAAAGAAAAACAAAAATAAAATAACAGCCGCAGCGCACACAGGCTTGCAACGCGGTCGTACAATGTAGCTACACTCGCGAAAAGTGGCAAGTGTACAAAAAGCGTAGAAAGAGTGTAGGGAAAGCGTAAGTTATCGTGCGCATTTTGTACGCCACGAGATGCTGAGTTATTTTTACAAAATTGCGCGTAGGATTTTGTGTTTGCGGGCATTCGGTGTTGACACACACTCTTATTTTTTTCGTTTTTTCTTTGTCTGTCTGTCCGCTCGACCTACTTTTGTGCCCTAGATTTAATTTAAATTTAAATAATATATAATTTGACGTGAATCATTTTGCTCATTTTTGATTTTTCAAAACCCTCGGATTACCGTCTCAATTTTTTGAAATGTATCGTGAGTTTCTATAGAGATTATATAGATTTTAAATTTTATCCCAAATCCAAAAATAATCATCTCACTACATGCTTAGGTTTACTTTCAGAGCTTTCCAATATTCACACCTTTCTTTACTTTTTTGTTAAATTAAAAATTCCTAACCTAGTCCCGCAATTTTTTGAATCACTGTAGATCACGCGCGATTTGACTATCCTTTTTGTCTCTTCTCTCTCGTATGGGCCCCCATATTTTGAAATAGCGTTTTGAATCAATAAAAAAACAACCAAACGAAATTCAAATTGAAATTGAAATTATTTTTCAGATTGGTCGTGGATGGAAATATTTGAGATAATTTTTATTGGAAAGCATGAAGCAATCCATCAATTTTGAGTGATGAAATGATCGAAGAACGGACGAAATTTCAAAGGTTAGTTCTTTTTTTGGGTTGGATTGAGTAGTGAAGTTTTTTTAGTTGGAGGGAGTTCTGTAGAGTTCGAAAATTTTTAAACTGATTTGCATTTGAATCGAGGATGCTTTTGAAAGAAAGTTTTAGTATCTTTTAACAACTTTGAGGTCGGGAGAAAAAATATTTCTTTTTTTTTGAAATATAAACTAGGCATGTGTTGTTTCTAAAGGTTGTTAGAACTTTGAGGAGACAAAAATGGAGATATATTGGGGATTTTTGTGGATATGGAAAAGTATCTTGGTGAAAAAATGAAACAAAGTTATTTCATCAAAAAATTGCTTGATTATAGTAACAATAAAGCCGAAATCATGTTTTTATTTTTATTTTTTTATCGTTTTTTGAAGTTTGTTTTTGTTATGTGATTGAAACGACCGGCTTTCGCCGTTTTCTTGTTTTTCTGAATTTTTGAATGTGGTTCACGTTGAAAAGTATTTTTTAAGTAAAAATTATTCCAAAATGTTTTCAAAGTTCTTACCTAAACCCAGAAATCGTTTCGCTAAATCGAAAATTTTAACTTGTTTTCTCTCCGGTCTTTCCTTATCGAAATCAGTGTCTTCTGTTTTCAAAATCGGAAATCCTTGAATTTTCCGAAGATCATAAAGATTCTCTTGATTTTTATTGTTCGATGACATCAAATCACCGATTTTATACATCACTGGAGGCAGGTTTTTGGCTAAAAAAAATTGTTTTCACTGAAGAAATTGTTAGGATAAACTCACAAGGTAGAGAATTCACAACTCTCGAAGAAGAAGATGGAAAAGACATTTGAGATGGAAATTGATTTGTTTGACTGTACGGGATGAGACTGAATTTCTGAGAATTTTGAGATTTTGGATGAAAAACAGGTTGCGGTTGAATATTTGGTTCATAATGCATTCTTCTTGATTGATCTATATGATGAAGTTCCATCATATGAGCAATTGATGAAACTATTTGAGTAAGTGGAGAATATTCCTATAATTATCAGATTTTCAGCAAAAAATTTCGAAAATATTTTAGATACCAATTCAAACCCATTATCAAATGGATTTCCAAACATTGGATATTGAATAGGCATAAACATTACAGGTTGAAACATTTGTGAATGAACAGAATTAATTACAAGGAAACATACAAAGCTGTACATTTTCCAAAAAAAACTGTGTTGAGTTATTTTATATTGAAAACCAAACGAGAAATGGGTCATCGCACTTATGAGAAAATGAATGAGAACGAAAATGAAAATTAAATATGATTTCGAAAAAAAATGTCTGGTAAAAATAAAATTTATTCAAAAAAATAATCAAAACATTATTATGTTTTTTGTCAAGAAAGACATTAACCCGTAAATAAATAAACTCAAAAAATCAATTCCTACATAAATATTCACAATTAATTAATTAAACAACTTGAAATTAGATGAGATAAAATAATCACTCAGGTTTAAGAATGTACAAAAATGGATTCAGTTGATCTGGCCGTTTCGCAGGAACTCGATTCACTTCTTGAACTATACATTTTACCCATTCATCAGAGCTCAATTTGCGATTTCGATCCAAATCGCAGGTTTTGAAAAAGTTTCGCGAACAATGTCGCGCATTTTTCCATTCTAATAATATTGATTTATATGGTTTCCACTCGATTCGTTCAAGTACACCATTATTATTTTTATCCAATTGATTGAATTTCCATCGAATTGCTGTATCTCGACCAATTTTAGACGTTCCATCTACAATTTTTTTTATTTTATTTTTTTGGTTAAAGAAATGTTCAAAGAAAAACTCACTTCCCAAAATCATTTCAGTTTTAATAGTTGCAATAAGTCTTCTCAAAAATCGTTGTCTTCTGTTAGCTTTACATCGATTCTTCTTTTTATTTTTTCTAGTCTCAATAATTACAGTAGTCACTTCTGGACATTTTGGCTTCCCATGAAATGTGTTGGTTCCGATTTTTGGTTCTCCGGACACTTCATCAACACACCAACAATAATTCGATATTTCATGACATTGAACACGTTCATAATATCTGAAGAAGTTATTGGAACTTGTGTTTTTTATTTAAAAAAATACTTACAAAGGATTTCTTGTTGAACAAACTGGCACATATATTTTAGAATCTCCTGAACTTTGACGAAGTCTTGCCTTTTGTCTTTGAGATGCACAATCAAGTCGAATAACTTCTTCAAAACGTCTTCGACCAGTTGGATTTGTTTCACTTATATCAAGTATTCCTGAAAACTTTAGAACAAGTTTTTCTAGGTGAAACTTTTTAAAGCTAACCTAGGCCTGATCTGCTGGAAGAAATTGGTTGCATTTGGAGTTTTACGATTAAAAAACACAAGTAGATGAAAACAGATGATTGCATTCTGAAAATCGTTTTTATTTTCCTAAGATTAAGAAAAAAATAAAATCCAACAAGAAAATGCGTCATAGTTGAGTTCAAAAAAACAATTCATGAAAACCCTTCCATCTTATGAAAATTCAATTATCGGCTGCAAAAAACAACAAGTGCAAATTTCTTTTTTTTTCTCAGATTTAGAGTTGTGGGTGGGCGAGTTGAACAATTTCCGGTTAGCATTTTCCAGCGGATATGATGTTTTAACTCAAAATATCCAAAAAATGACGAGATTTGTACTTTGAGAGAAGAAGAACTTGCAAAATAAACATAAACTTCAAAAATAGAATGTAGTTAGTATGGGATAAATGAAATCAGAGAAATTTTATGTGTGTACTTTCAAAGATTGAAACTGAATTTAAAATTTCGAAAAAAAATAGTTTCAAAGTTTTGAAGAGATTCAGAATTAGATACTGTATCTGGATTTAATAGAGAATTCTACAGTACTTTAAGAAGTTATAAAATTACAAAGAACTTAGGATAGCTGTAACTACAGTATTCCAATAGAGTACTGTAGAAACTAACTAAATGTGGAAGGATACTGTAGAGAACCGTACTACAAAGTTTAAAAAAAAAATTTTGGTTCAAAAATAAATCCGAAAAAAATCCTCGTGAAAAGTACATGCTTGTTCTTCTCATTTTCAAATTCGTTTTTTTTCGGAACACAAACTCAATTAAAATGTTTTGGGAAAAAACAATGACGTGATGAATGGAAAAATTCTAGACTAAAATGAATCACAAAAGTATTTTCTTCACTGTCAATTATTTATCAAGTGACAACATTTTTTCTTGAAACATCATAAAAATTTGATAAATGTTTCAAGCTCAAAAAAATTTAAAATTGATTTTTTTCAAAATTGTTTTTTTTTCTCTTTCAAAATCCAAACATTTGGAAAAAATCGATTACCTAACTAAATAAAATCATTTCAAAAATCGTTAAAACGAAGAACAAAAAAACAATAAAGTAGAAAATAGTAGAAGGAAGAAAATCGGAACGGATGACTGGATCTAGAGGTCGCACTCATAAAAACGACAATTAAAAAATCGTAAATTTTCTCAGATTTTTTGACAAAAATATTTATACACACACATTTTTTTTTTGTTTGTGATAACATGGCTTGGCTCCAGACTGGTTGGCTCCAAATTGGATAATTATCATTAATTTTTTTGTAACCGAATTGAAGAAAAAAAAAAAGAAATTTGAGAAGTTTTCAAACGCTACACGGTAAATAATGTAATCTGTTTGGCAAATAAATCGGAGAAAATCTTTGTAAATTCTTTTATTTTCGGACAAAAATATCATTTTGATGAATCACAAAAAAACGGGAGTCTGAAATATTTTGCAAAGAGTTCCAATCATTTTTTCTAATCACAAAATTAGTTGATCAAGATCATGTGTTCCCACACATAACATATACTCCCGGATTTTCATAATTTCAATCACCTATTCCATAAATGTAATGTGTTCCAATTAAAATCGGAAGAACTATAAATTGATCCTCATTTGATCAATGTTCACACACAACTGAAATGAATTCACTAATTTTCTTATCATTTTTCATTTTTATTTCCAAATCTAATTGTTGTATAAGAACACAATCATCAACTGCAATTGTCGCCGAAACAGTGAGTCAATTGTTTCTGAAAAAAATTTTGAATTTTAATTCTATGTTTTTGTAGTGTGATATGAGTATCACGAACACAAATCAAGAATCTGATGTTGGAACTAATTCACTACAAGCGTAAGTTTGTTTTATTAGTTTATGGAAACATGAAAATGTGGAAAAATACCATTCAATTGAGACGCTTTCAAAAAAGTATAATCATAATTAAACACAGTAAGCTTTGCTGTGTAGATTTTTCTCAAAGTATCCTTTGAATAACGTGATTTCAATAGATTTTTGAAAATTAATCTATTTTGGAATTAAAACAGTTTGTGTTTTCAGGGATGGGACTCTCTCTGTTCAATGTGTGGATACGATTGGCAACCATTTTGTGCAGGTAGGATTGCATGTAAACTTCTTCAAAATTTTAAATTCTCTTTTAAGATTACTAATTATGTTGACACGTTATGCGGTGAAATAAGTCTCACATGCAGTGGAACAACATGGATGTATGAATCAGAGTGAGTCAACAAATAAATAAAGCATCTCCAAATATTTTCTAGATCCGTCACACAGTACTACTGTTCTTCAGATTCTTGTACTCCATAAAATGTTTTAAAAAACCAACGTGGTGCAAGAAATATTTATTTTTCTTCTGATAATTATTTTTTGAAGATTCAATAAGTTACAGAAAAATTGATATGTGATAAACATTTTACTGTAAAACAGAAAAATGAAATTACAATTGTGTTGATCCTTACTAGAGAAGTCTGGAGAAGATTTTCGATCAGAAACTAAAACTCAACAAGATTTTCCATATTCAATCCACACACCCTGTTCAATTTTTCCTGAATTCTCCCAATTGCATGATTCAGCTATTCTCATTTGTTCAACTTAGTAGATCACAATAAATTTCATTCACCAAACAACTTTCTTTCTGCAACCCCTCTCATTTTTTCCATTTATTTTTTTGGTCACTACATAATAAAAACTTTGTCATTGATACCACGTGTGTTGATTTCTTGAGTGGAGGTGTACTCATCTGAAGATAATAAGAATTCGGCGAAGTTCAAAAAACCAACAGGAATCTGCTGCAGAAAAAAAGGAAGACTTTGTTCGCCTTCATTCTTTTTTGTCTTATCATTAAAAATCTAATCAATCACATAAATATTTTATTTATCTCTATGTATTTGTCTTATTTTTCCCACCGAGACGCGCGCAGATACATACGCAATCCACGTGGATGAATTAGATCAAATTTGCACGTGATAAGAAGAAGACATTGTATGAAGAGAGAGTGAGAGAGAGAGATGAAGAGAAGAAAATTTATTTATTCATGAATCAAATCAATGTATGTGTACATTCAGAATCAGTGGATTTTGAAAATATAAATCCTGAAGGCATAGCCAGAATAGAAATCTGAACATTTAGGCTTCCGGGCAAGGGAAAGCTGGAATTTCAGCAAAAATTGAAAATCTGAAATGTTTGGATCAGCCCTAGGCTACCGTAGTCCTTGCAGTTCAGGGTGCTGTATGCCTTGGAGTCTCAGACGTTCAACTACAGTAATCCTTGCAGTTCGGATGCTGCTGTAACCGTGAGGCTACAGTAATCCTTGCAGTCCGGGTTCCCACCAGGCGACCTAGGACTTCGAGATACAGTATCTCGTGTTTTTGAACATACCGTAACCCCAAGCTACCGTAATCTTTGCAGTTCGAGAAAGCAAAAAAAAGTATATTTTCTCTTACTTGATTGAACTTACAATTTACTACACTCTTCTCAATTGAATGACAGTTTTTATCATTTACTTTTCTCAAGTACAATTTTATTATAAATCGGTTTGCACTCCTTATGAAAGAAAAAATGAAAACCGAAAATCATAACGGTTTCTGATGTTTACCATAGTAGATAGACCTTTGAACCCACCCGATAATATCCAAATATCCGATCACATGTGTACAAAACACGTGCAAAATTATCACATTTCTTGTTTTCTACAAAATCAATAATGTCTTCTTCTTCTTCTATCTTGTTTATTTGTTCCAGTTTTTGCGGCCAATTCGCAACATTTTTCTCATCTTTGCAATTTCAGTGGGAGGAATCGAGAAACAAATTAACGTCATATGTATGATTACGTGACTTTTCGAATTATTTTCAGGGAAGAAGTGATAGGAAAGGACAGATGGAGAAATGGAAGTTTCTAGAAATTTTTCGGATTTCTGAAAAATCGCTGGGATGAAAGATCTATTTTTCAGCTAAAGATCCAAAATTTTGGCCGATCTAGATTTTTGGTCAAGCCTGATTGTGAATCTAGATTGGATTTCTCAACAGAAAAATTGCGATTCTAATTTTTTTCCAAATTTTTTTGACTCCAACATTTTATGTGTAGTGTTGAACTCATCAGGAAATAAGAAATAAAAAATGCAATTCATCAAAAACCAACACAGATACCGTATTTCGTTGAAACGCTCTCCTCACAATCAAACAAATGTCTTTATGTTTTTTGTCATACACGTGAAAGAAAAACCCGTCAAATATAAGAAAAAACGAAAACAATTAGGGTCAACAATGACTAGAATATTTGGGATCGTAGTATTTACAGGGAATACCATGAAGAGGTAGGTTGTCATAGTAAATGAATGAAAATATGAATATGAAAAGGGTTGAAGAAGAAAAGTGAGTATAATAATAATAATGGATTTGGATTCGAAATGAAATCCAGGTTCAGGTTCAGATTCAAATTCAAATTCAAGAAGAGAATAAGAACTTTTTGGCTTGTGAAATGAATTGTGGAATAATAAAAGTTGAGCGATCATCATCGTGAAGAATTCCAATTTCATATTTAGCCAACATAACTCGAGCATCAATTGAATGCCCAACAGATTCGAATGCATCAGTTGCATCTCCTCCAGCCTAGAAAATTATTATCATTAATTAGATATTGATCGATTAAAAATATTGATTACTTACGTATTCTAAAAGAATCTCGGCGCCTCCTGGATGAGTATACAAAAAATCGGTAATATCATAAACATAATCACCATAAATAATCCAACAATCATCATCTGAACAATGCATATTGACTTCTTTTCTGGTGAAGATTGCGGACATTTTTAAACAGTTTTTTTTCAAGTTTGATAGGCGCTCTGAAAATTTGAAACTTTTTCATGATTGAATGATTTTTCAGTTGCGAAATTGTTATCAAAGTGAAACTTATGGGGAATTCCCAACCTCGCATCGTTTTTATATCAGAAAAAATTGGACTCCGCCCACAACCTGGGTACATTTACATTCTAAAGAACATTTCAGCCACGTGAAACGCGCGGCGCCACGTGCAGAGGCGGTTCTTCGCAGTTGTGAAGTAGCCAGGCAGGCCGCCACCGCGCGTTTCAACGAAACGAATTTGATTTTTTGGGTGCGTGTGAATAGAGGGGATTGCACGATGATTTACGATTATGGGAATATTCTGTGAATGAAAAATGTACCATGGAATGAAAATTTTGGGGGATGATAAGATAAACAGAGATAATACAAATCAAATTTATTGAGACGGTTTCATTGGTTTATTTTATATCACAATGAAAAACTTTGATCTTCCAACGTTTTTTTCAAAGTTCAAAAATATTTATTTGAGAAAATTCCTGAATGATTTTTTGAACTTTCTAAACTGTTTCAACGCCGAGAAGTTATGCCCAAATTAAATTAGGTTTCTGAAGTTTGATTTGTTTTGTCGGTTGCACTTTTTTTCTCGATCTTCGGTTTTTTAAAAATATGATCTTGAAATACTATGTGAGGCAGAAAAATTAATTGAATAATGAGTGGAATAAAGACAGATTTTGATTTTTGAACTGATTTTTTGTTTGATCATTAGAACAAGAGTAACTAGAAAATAGTTCATAAAGATCAAAGTTCTGGGAGAAGATTTTGGAATTTTGAAATTTATTGTTAGCCTTGTTTCAACGCACCATCGAAAATTGGAGTGCGCCTTTTAAAGACAATTTCGACTCACAAAAAAAACGCAGCGTGGCCGAGTGGTTTGCGCATCCGCCGAGCTTTTGCGAAAACCAGGGTTCGACCCCACCCGCCGCCCAACTTTTTTTCATTTTTTTTTTCATTTAGCTTTGTTGGATTTTGAAAACCCCACCTGAACTTGGACTAAAACTGAAGTGTGCCTGAAGTGTCCCCAAGACCCCCTCTCATATGTTTTTCTCAAAATTTTGCAGATCATGAGGTAACAATACTATTTTTATATCAAAAATTGCAATTTCCTCAACTTTTATTTATCTCAAATACAAGAGGACCGAACTTTGATGCGTGTACCTCTTCTTTCCATTTTCATTTCATTTCAATTTATCAATGGATTTGTATGATAAGCCGTGTCTGCAAAAACGATCAAAAGATGCTAAATGAATTCTCTCCACTTCATTCACTCATTCATTTAATTTCGAACACTATCAATCAACAAATTATATAATTTTACAAAATTTCAATCATGTGAACATTTTTGTTGTAACAAGAAATGGGTCATGGGGTTGGGCTGTTTTTCGAAATTTAAAATAAAAAATTGAAAAGATACTAAAAGAGAGTGCTAACAAAGTTCAAATGACCGTGAGTTGCAGTTCTTCCAATATATTTTTTGATCTTACAAAAATATTTGTAAACAAGAAGTGTCTACAAAATATCTAGATGATGAAAAACCAGAATGAATTTATTTATTTATTTTCTTGGCTTGGTTCATGTGACAACAAAAGAAAACGACAACAATTTTGATTGTACGCAAATTTTACACTGCTTCTTTTGCTTCTTCTTTTTCTGATACAACGGGGGATGCCCAATTTATTTATTTGTTAAAACATGATTTTTGCACGAGGAAAAAATTCCGATAAGAAAAAAGTGTAAAAGGGGTTTTTCAGCTTTCGAGATCAATTTTCTATTAGATTTTCTTCATTGACAAGAAAATAGTGTATCATTTTATCATTTCTGAAAGTTTTCCCACATCCACATGGCAGTTTTTTGTTGCTGGCGACGTCACAGATAGGAGAGAAAAATCGTCCATTTTTTGCGCGGTTTTGTTCCATTGATTATCAAAAATCATAGTTCCATCATATCATTTTGTTTCAAAAAAAAATACTTCAGACGATAAAAATTCCCCAAGAGGAGAAAGTCTAATTGATCAGAAGATTTTATTTTGGAAAATAAAATTATTTTGAAATTATTTTGAAAACAAAACACGTGGTATGACGTGGCCTTTGGGAGTTAATTTTAATTTTTTTGTGGAAAATTTGTGGAAATGAACTTTGAAGGTGGACAGGAAGATATTTGATTTCACACTCTGGCAGATCCAAAAAAATTTCCAAATATTACTGTACGCAAAAGTGCGTCGCAGTGTTTGCACACACGAATCCGCTTGTCGTGGTTGCAGTTTGAAATTTTAAACTTCCATGTTTTCACAATTTTCACTAATTAACTATTTTTCAGAAAAAAGCTTGAAGAAACCGTAACTGAAAAGATATTTGTGCTCACTGCTACCGTAATCCATTTTAGTTTACCAAAAAATCGAAAGAAAAATCTTATCAAGGAAATAGTTTTCACTTTCCTTAGCTCCTTACGTTCCAAAAAAACCATTTTATTTATTACCGTATTGAAAACCAGTAGTTTTTATCAAGCAAAACCCTTTTTATCTTATCACTTTTTGTCTCGCAGGAATTAATTACACCCCGAAACCTTTCTAGTTTGAAACCTGAAAAGCATTTTTCATTTTTGTCAACAACAAAAGTTGTAGATGGAACCCTAGCTGAAATTCACATGATTTTATTTTTTATTTCTTCATTCACCAATATTATTTCATAACAAATAAATAAATCATAAGTTGCCTTCCGGAGAGAGGATCCTTTTCAACGAAATCAGTAGAAATATGTTTGTTTTTTTTTCAGAAGAAAATAAAAAATAAAAAAATGGAATCAAAATCAAAATTAAATGTAGTAGCACAAAATAAATATATACAATGAATAAGTGGATGAATAAAGCGGAATGTGGAAAAAATATGTATTCAAGGAATCGGGTCTTTACATATTTTCAGGGGATCATCTGACACCCATAAACTTGAATTTTCAAAAAAACATCTGAAAATAAACGTGGCCCGATTCCTCACAAATCCAAAAATTATTCGGGAGATTGAATTGCATGCCATTTGGAGACTGTAATTCCAGCACCTTGCATCATTTGTTGCCAATGTTCATTTGCATCTGGTGTTGAGCTGGCGAATCCGATTGAAATCGAACCGATTTGTTGTTTTCGTCGAAGAATTCCCGAAACTGTCCAAACTTCGATTTTGATTGTTGATGTTTCGACTTTGTCTTTTAAAAACTGCAAATTATTTATTTATTTATTTATTGTTGTCTCTCTTATTTTTTCTAAAAAAAATTCTGTTTCCGCGTACATTTGTTTTCTGATTTGCCCCTTCCCTGCCCCTGTCAATTTCTAAAAACAAAACAAAAAAATGTTTCAGTCTCTCCACATTTTTTTACGATTCCAAAAGCAAATTACCATAGCAACAAATCTTTGTTTGTTTTATGAAAAATGTATGAAGTTTTTGCACTTACCCGAATCGAGCAATGATGGCTGTAAACTGGCTGAGTTGTATGTTTCACAGTCTCCGTCTTGTTTCTGGACAATTCCGTGTTGAATTCGTCGAGTCCAAGAATTCGAATAAATGAATCTGGTGGATGTGAAACATCACTTCCAAGTGACGATGCTTTATCAATTGTCACCGACACAACTTCGTGTTTATCATCGTAGCAAAGGCCAACCAAAATCTGAAGAAAAAATTGAGGATTTGAAATAATCTACACAAAAAATAGATATAGATACTATGTACCTCAGGTGATCCACTCATTGGTTGACTGCAAAATCTTCCAGTTGCATCAACCATACTACTTCTTCGACTGTCTCCGTTATGTCCATTTCTAGACATACTTCCATTTGAATGCATTGATGGCTGGAAAAAATAGAAATAGAATGATAGTCCAGCAGATTTTGAAAGGTTTTCTATGTCTATTTTTAGCTCAAAATTTCTAAAATAAAAATTATGCAGGTGAAATTTAAAATTATAACTTATGTAGAAGAAGTTTTATGAAAAGAGGAAAATTTTGAGAAAAAAAATTAGGATTTGTTTTTTCCAAAGGTGAATCGAGTTACTCAAATTTGTAAAGTTCAGTGTAACTTAATTTTTACGCAAATAAATTTTTTTTCAAAAAGAAAGGTTCCCATGGCAAAATTTTTCAAACTGGTAATTATTTATATTTGAGAACTACAGTACCCTGATGAGTTTTTTCCATCAAAAAACAGCAAAAATGAAAAAAAGTACATTATCCATTTACACACACACACATAAAAAGACACCCAAACATTTATAATTGAAAATCGACTTGCTCTTGTTCTTCTGAAAAAGACATTTCAATAGTCTTCTTCTTCTTCTTCTTCGTTTTGTTTTTGTTTATGTGTGTATTTTATGGGGTGCTGCTCTTTTTATACGCTTCGACCACCCGCCATCACTAAACTCGTAAAAACACACAACACACACAGAATAATGAGAACGAAAAAAACATACGAGAAAGACAATAGAATTTAGGATTTTCTCATGGGAAGAAGAATCATTTAGGCGTTGATTTTGAAAATAAATAGAGGAATCTCTGGTTTCAAAATTCGGGTGTTTTAAATATATAGTTTAATTTCTCGGATCACATTCAAATTTCTTCGAACTTCCAAAAAAAAACTTTTATTCGGATCCGAATTTGGGGCCCTAAAAATAATATGACTGTGCTAATCCAGGCCTAGGATCAAAGATTAAATCACCCGCGACATAACAAAAGGCCCTTTCAAAAATATTATTTTGTGCCACCAACTTTTAGGTCCACATTGAGAGCTTTTCCTGGGTGAACCAACCTTTGAGCCTTTAAAATTTTGACTCATTTTTCAAAATACAGATAGAAAATCCGGTCACATTTTCTGGAGTTTCTCAGAGTTTCAAAAATCTCAAATCCCACATTTTTCCCTCCTCAAAGATCATCCGTTCCATCTCGTGAAACATTTTTTTCTATTAGAAAATGGAAACAAAAAAAAACTAATTATTCAAATATATCAACTTTATAAATATTCATGAAGAAAGTTTTCAAAGTTCTCCGAATTTATTTTTCATTTTTCTCATTAAAATGAAACTCCCAGAGGATTTTTTATAGGATGAAAAAATGATGTGGAGTTCTGAAAACAGAACAAAAATTGAGAAGAGGCGGAAAACAGGTGAAATATGTGAATAATTTGACGAGAATATTTTTGGAGAGAGTGAGAGATCTTTTGAAAAAAAAATAAATATGGTAACTTTTTGAGCTTATTGTTAATTTCGAAATTATTATGCATGCAGGAGGGAAAAAAAGAAGAAAACGATTACTGAAAATTTCGTATGTGTGTGAAATGAGGTGAGAGAAGGGATATAAATGAAAGAAAATAACAAAACAAAACGCATATTTTGTTGTGTTTTTTTTTGTTCATTGGATATACTCGAAATTTCCCATCAAAAATCCCTTCGCAGACATTTTTATTCTTGAAAAAACGACAGACACAACAAAGAACATAAAATATTCATAGAGGACAGGACAAAAAACAATGATAAATTGGAGGAAATTCAATTTTTGGAGAAAAAATAACATCTAGAAATTTTTGCACTTGTGTCTGATCTTGCGAATTCTGACATTTCGGAAGTTTAAATGGTTTTTCTAATAAAAAAATTCTGAACCAAAACTTAAAATTCTGAAAATCAGGATCTAATATTTTTTGATGATCATGTTGGAGAGGGGCAATTTTCAGAATTTGAAAATAAAACTTTCTGAAAAATCGTCAGCTTTGAATTCTGAAGAAAACATTCTGATCGAGTATTTTTTGCAAATTTCTTCTTCGCAATTCGAAATTTTGAAATTTTCTTGCAAAATCAAGAGTGGGCTTTTTTGACTGTCATTTTCAGGTAGTTTTGGAACTGGAATTCTCGTGTCTTCATCCCCATTCATTCCTCTTCTCATCTCGAAAACTATAGAAAACTCTCATTTTTGTTGGTTTTTTTTGTCGCCCACAACATTTTTGTTGCATCCTCCCTCGAATATAATTGGAAATGTTGCCTCTGGGACTTCCTTTAGACGAGGGTGTCAAAATTGAATTATTTTATTTTACCTAACTCAATATACTCTGAACTTTTTTCTTCCCTCCCAATTTTGCTATTTTTAATATCAGCTATCTCTCTTGATAACTGTTATTTGAAATTGTTTTTCATTTTTCGAATTGTTTTCAATTAGCTGATTTCGATTGGGAATTCAGAATCGTACTCAAAACAAGTTTTTTTATTTTTCCCCAAACTAAAATTCTCAAATCCCACAGCATTTTTTCATGAAATTCGAAACCATATTATATTTTAGCTCATATTTACCAAGCAATTTCGAAATTCCCCCGGTTTTCGTTTTTTTTTCCCGAAAAACTCCGAGGAACAAAAAAAACACAACAAAAACGGAGAAATCACTAATCCACGGTGTGTTAATTAGAAAAATGGAGGAAGAAAAAGAAGAAATGAAAGGAACATTTTATGTACTTTTTTCTATTTTGTTTGTTGTTTTGTTGCTATTTTCAGACAACAAAAATAACAAAACTGGAAAAAAATGCTTGGAATTGTTTAAATTCAGAGCTTCTTGAAATGGATTTTGTAGCGAGAATGACTCTGAAAATTACAGCCATGAAATCTAGATTTTTCGAAATTCTAGAAAAAAGTTCTGAAATCTTTTGAAGTTTTTAATTTTCAAATTTTAGAATTAATTTAATAGAATCTTCTGAACTACGGTTGAAATTCAGAATTCTAAAAAAAATCTTCGAAAAATCTACAGTATCAAAAATCTTCCCACGTCATTTTCAGGAAGAAAGTGTTTGGCCCTGGAATGAAAACTGATATGGCCTAGAAAACCAAATTATTGTATTTTGGTTTTCTCTTCCACGACTCAACTAGACCCTTCTAAACTAACCGAAATTGGCAAAAGAGTTGGCTCCAACATTGTCGATTTTTGAGATCCAATAACTTCCGAACACGAATCGGAAGAACTTCGCGAATCGCTCAACTTTCGTCTGAAAATAAAATAAAAACAGGAATAAAAACAATAATAATGAGAAAAATAGAATTGTTATGTGGACCATAAATTCTTCTCTTATAGAGAGAATTCATTTTTCATATATATTTTTCTCTATAGAAACGACAGAACTGGAAAAAGAATTCGAAAAGATTAGACTTTTCCTCCTCCAAAACATTTTTTTCTGTTTTCTATAACACGCAAGAAAATTGGATTAACAAGATTTCATTATTGTTTTATTATTATGTAATGCAAATGCATAAAAAAGTTTTAATTTCCGGCCGGATATTAGATGAATTTTTGGAGAATGTGGGGAGAAAAAAGAAAAAGAATAGAAGACATTTAAGAGGATTTTTGGATTTTTGCTTAAGAAAATGTGAAGTATCCTAGGACAGCCAAAAAAAATATAAAATAAAAAAAATGATGTATGTTTTTGAACTATGATGATTTAGAAGAAGAAGAAATTCGAACTTGGATTAGAAATAATTAGGGAAAATATGGATTCCTAATAATGTCATTCTGATATCTAATTCTACTTCCTTCAGAAAACTGAATAAATTGTTCAAGTCCTTTTCCTCAGCGAAGCTCTGCCCTTAAATAATTTTCTTTGTGGGCGGTCCGAAGTTTGTCAAGAAATCAAATCGTACTTGCCAATTAAATCCCACACTCACAGTTTTTATTTTATTTCAAAAAAATTATTTTTTTCTGAAAACCAACCTGAAATCAAATGACATTTTCGGTCGAAAATCTCTTCTCGCAACACAACTCAATGAAATAAAAAAGTCAGTGAGTGGAAACAAAAAATGGGCGGAGCAGCAAAAAAAGAGTCGCGTCGTCGCGCAGTCAAAAAAAGCAAGCAAGTAAAAAAAAAGAAAAACGGAAGGAAGGAAACTGTGGAAGAAGCTCAATTAGGTTCAGTAATTTGCGGAAGTTTCACAAGAAAGCGAAAAAGATCGAGATTTTTCAAGAAAAAGACATCTTTTTGTGTCTGAAAGTTCTTGGATTGAACTTTTTTTTCGAAGAGAAAAACGCGTTTTGAATTCTGCAGAAATAAATAGCATCATGGTATTTCATGGAAATAATTTTTTATGATTTTCTCGAAAAATATTAAATGTGGGAATCGTTTGATCTATTTCAGTTTCCGGGTTTTCTTTGAAAGCAAGTAATTCACAAAAAAGGAATTCTGAATTTTTGAGAGTTTGAAAAATCCAAAGTTTCTCAAAAAATCGGACTTGGCCTAATTCAAAATTATTCAGACTCAATAAATACAAAATAATTTAAATTATCCGAAAAAATATCATGACGAAGAAAAAAAATCATATTTTTCAAAAACCAATTACAAAATTACAGAAAATGTGCTCTTTGAGCTCAATTTTTCCTCAAAATTTTCCCTCTGAAAATCAAAACTAACCTGCAAAAAAACTCAAAAACTATGTTGAGACAACCCATATTTTTTGAGCGCTGTTTTCTCAGATTTTCGTCTGAAATAAATGAGATTCGGAAACGAAAATTGGTATTCTGTTTCGAAAAAAACGAAAAGAAATATTGCATTATTGCGCCAAAAAATATAATATTTATGTTCGTTAGGTGGTCTAGAAAACATGTAATTTTTGAACGAGTGAATTTATTTTTAGACGAAAAAGAAGAAATAAAAAATTTTCGGATGACGAAAGAAAATAAATTGGTTTGGTTGACGATTATCAAAAAAAAAACGAGTCAAAAGTATGAGAAAAACAAAATATTTATAGATATTACATGCAACAGACTATTCAAAAAACACTAAATAATTAAAAACAAAAAATACAGGAAAAAAGGTATAATAAGGTGTTGATTTTTCAGTAGAAACTCGAAAATTTAATGGGGATTTAAGTAGAAAATAGAAAATGAAATATCACTTTGGAAGACCCGTCAAAAACAAAAAATCAGGAACCCGTTCAAATAAAATTATCAAACTTTGCACAAAAATTGATTCTGAAAATCGATTTTAAAAAATCAAAAGAAAACTAGATTTCCAAGAAATCTTGTGCAAAGTTTGATTAATTTCGGACTGATTTTTGCCAACTTTGAATAATAAACTTATCAATTCCACCATAACCGAGATTCAGAATAAAGCTGACGATGAAAAAATAAGAGAAGCCAATCTAGAAAATGACTTTCACAGTGAAAACCAACCCAGGAGAAAAACTAACCTGTAAACTTCGAACAAACCAAATATGATAAATACACGCTGAAATTACAGTATACCAGAACATCAGAGCAGTGATTTTAACAAATATATGCAACTTTGACTCTTTCCACTGAAAAAAACTTGTTTTTGAATAAAAATTTGAAAAAAAAACAACTAACACTTCTCCAAACACCATCTCCTCTTTCAATTGGAAATTGTCGATTTATTGGTTGTTCTTCACTGTAGAAATTGTGCAAAACTTGTTCTTTGATAAGCCAGCGACTGAAATGATTTACTAATTTTGTTTACATTCGGAAAAAAGGTTCACAATATTAACGTTTTTCGTTAAAAATAACCTGGGACTGGCAGAAGCCCTTTTTCAAACCTTCAAAATAAAAAACTCACTCATTCAACCATTTTTGCACATCTGAATCACTGAGAGGAACTTGTCCGATCGGTATTTTTTTGACATGAAAATGAACTTCTTTGGGTGCAGAACCTTTCAGAACCAAATCAACTTCGGATTGAACAATATTATAAGGATATGCGATTGTAATATCATAAATGTAGTCGATATAATCTTCTGGAAAACAACGGTTGAAATTGGCTATGATTTCAACTGAACTTATCCTGAATTCCAGTGAAAGGCAGGGAAGAAAAACATTTTCAAAACTTTAAGTTATAAACTAACTTTTTCAGTATAATAACTATGCATTTTAAGTTTTTTGAACTCTGAAAATGACCCTAGGTTTCAGGTTTCAAGTTTTTTCCTTTTGAAAAATTGAAAAAAACACAAACTTTCTCTCATTCGATTCAACAAATGCAAAAATCCCGTCGTTCTCGGATAAATAACATATTCCAAATTTCGCAGTCCATTTTTCTTGGCAAATTCTCGACTCTTCAACGTTGTCCATTCAGATTTGTCGGTTCCTTCAGGAAAAAGAAGAATTTGATAATTACGATCAAGTCCATGGAAAATAATCAATTGCATCATCAAACGATTTCCGATCAACTTCAGCGTTTCTTTCAAGGAAAACGAATTGAGCAGCAGCCATTCCGAAACCTAAATATTTCACTTTTTTTTGAATTTCCATTACGTACATATTTATGTCAAAGAAAAACCTACCAGCTCCAGGCAACTTTTTCAATTGTGCTTTCAATGATATTTTGTTAGTTGTGATGAGCCATGGATTAACTTGATAAAGAGCACACCACATATACATCCAATCGAGGCGAGTTCGATGATTCATTATTATTAATGCAGGTCGACCAAATTCAATTTCATCTCCACTTACACGAACTCGAACACCCATCAAATATTCGAGTAAACCCTGCAAAAAATATTAGGTAATTTGGAAAATTGTGTATCGATTCTATTTTTCAATCTTTTCCGAGAGAAGTAATTTGTTGGAAATAGATTCAGAATCCTTCATCTCCCCTAAAAATCCCCCGCCCTCATTTTTTTCCCCAACTTCTCGTTTATCAAAGAAACAAAACATGTTTACATTAGTAGTTGTAACCCATGACATTTTCCTTCTTTTTCTTTTTCTTTCAATTCAAAAACAGAAGCCGACGTGTTGGGTGAGAAACAAAACTGATTCATAAAGTGCAAAACCGTCAACTCGTGAGAAGGTGAAACATTCCTATTTACGACTACTAAACACATTTTTCTAAAGAAAAATCTATTTCAAAAGGAACCCTTTTGTTTGGAACAAATTTGAAGGTCGTTCGAGATTTGAAAAATTTCGGCAACAACAAGAACAAACTGATTTCTTTAGAATTTCAAATTTTCAAAAAAAAAAAATAAGAAATGCAAACCATTGGAATAGTCATCCAATATGAAATAGCTCGATCCATCAATCTTCTCCATAATCGATGTTTTCCACAAACAGCAATGATAAGAAATAAACTAACAACATAATTACCGAAAAGAGAAGTGAATAATATAGAAAGTCCAAAAAACCATCCTAGAAAAGGTTGGAATATTCGAGGAAAGCGCATTTTTGTGTTGGTCTTTGTGGCGAAAAGTTTGACCTATATTAGGTGGAAGAAAGAGAATAAAACGACGAAAGAAAAAGATGAGAAAAGATAATTGAGAAAAGAGAGAATTAGGAAGATATTGGGGGAAAGATTTGTACTTATGAATAAAGATATCAAGGATACAAAAATACAATAATATGTTTGTTACTTTCTTCGTATTTTCTATAAGAAACATAAAACTCACCGAAAAAATCAACACATTTTTACACCCAAACTTGATCGAACTTTTTCATAAACAACATAACTTATACTAACTGCTGGGATAACTTTCATAAAATTCGGCGTGATCCCTCTATAAAAACCCAATAATCCTTCATTTTTATATATATCTCGAAATTGTCCGAACATTGTGTCAGCTTCAATTTGGTGTCGGGAAACGGCTGAAAATATGAATATATTATAGTTTCTACAACAACAAAAAAAACATACTTCTGGCTTGTAATCTAGTTCTAACCAATGCAAATGGATAACTTGCTAATTGTCCACAAGTTGAACTACAAGTACCACATACAAGAAGAGCAAAAACACTCGGTTCTGAAGTCTGAAAATATTCAATACATATTTACGAATTCAATTATAAAAAATATAGATACCTCATGATTTTTCAAATACATTCGTTTGAGTGTTTCATAAATGGCAAGATCAATTCCAGCATATGGAATTATTCCAATCAAATTCGGCCAATATCCTTTATAAAAACTTCGAATTCCTTCTTTGGTATACATTTTATGGGCAAAATGAATGATTCCTCGATCCATTTGACCTGTTCTTCTCAATGCTAAACGAGTTTTCATAACTTCCATCGGATATATTATTGATTGAGAAATTGCACCAGCTGGAAACAAAAGATTTTCTTGGGAGGCAAATCAATATTATTCTCACCACTGCTTCCAGCGAATAATCTTTCAAGAAGTGTTATATCATCATCAGGATTTTTATTTCGTTGAATGAGTCGTTTGATTTCCTCATAACACATAAATTTTATAGCAGATTCTGGAGCAATTTTTATCACATTTATACCATTTCCTCGCCAAAATGATTTCATTCCTCCTTCGGCATGCAATAACTTTATACAAGATAATAGACCCATGTTATTTGTTTTTGATGAATTGACCTGAAACCATATTTTTCCGGTCAAATGTACAATACCTGGAAGACATGCCCTGGAACTGAATTTACTGTAAAAATGTACAAACCCTGCATTATTTTTGAACAATACCTGGAAAAAAAATTTGGCGTTTTTCCGCTCAGAGATTCAAAAAATTTCACAAAAAACGTTTTCAAATTGATAGATCTGTGGTTCGAAAGATGTTCCAAGGTGAACAGGTGAAAGTGTGCAAAATATTCTAAATTTCAGGTTTTTCATTTTTTGGCAGAGGTCTAGTAGCGGAAAAAACATTACTTAGAACAAAAAAATCACGTTCTGGAATTGATTCGAGAAATTTCAGACCTTTTTCTCGTTTCCAGGTATTGCTTTAAAAATCCAGGGTTTGTACATTTTTACAAGAAATTCAGTTCCAGGGCATGTGCTCCAGGTATTGTACAATTGACCTATTTTTCCAATGTTCCACACTTGAATCTTTCTGAAGAAAAAAAAAATCAAACCTGCAAATAAACTTTGAGTCGATCAAATGGTGCTGTAAAAGTTCGAGATATTGTTCCAGCAATTCCACCAGCCACCAAATGTCTCCACCAAATTCCTTCTTTGATTTCTTGAGCACTAAAGTCTTCAGGAACCAAAACATCTTCGCCAATGTCAAAAATCATTGCGTGTCTCCAAAAATCGACAATTTCTTTTATATCATTTGATGGATATAGGATCATATAATTTACAAACTCGTTGAGCCCAATAAAAGTGCCATTTCCAGATTGATCCATTCTGAAAATATGAATCTTTGTGAAACTTTCTTCGATTAATTACTGACTTATTGACAATCAATTGTGCTTGTTGTTTATCCAAAGACATTCCATTATCCATACAATAATGTCGAAGTTCCCAAACATCTATCACACCTGAAACCGAATATTTTTCCCAACCCCTTCTTCAACTCTCAAAAGAATATTACTCACCATCGTTGTTCCTATCCATTGTAGCAAACATTTCTGCCAGTTTTTGTTCATGATCTAAAACATAATTTGCGAATTCTACGAATCCAACTTTTCCATCATCATCTTTCGACATTTGTGACATAATAGCTGGTGCTAAATTGGTTGGAATATGTGACAGTGAGTTTTCATGTTTGAGTGCCTGTGTTAAATCTCTTATATCAATTGTTCCATCGTGATCAATGTCCAAACGATCATAGAACTCGCGGATTCTGAAAATATTAGCTTTTTCAAATAAAAAATATCTTCAAAATGCTCACTGTTGTTCTTTATCTGGAGAAAGTGCAAATATCAGCGCTGAATGTGTTGCAATTGCAGTTTCTTTCGTAACAGTTCCATGAACAAGTGAATGATGTTTTGCAGTCAAATGAGGTGTCACATCGCCAGCCAAAAGTGTGAAGTCGGTGAGATGAGTTAACTCTTCTGAAATATGTTTTATCAATCAAAATTTTCATGATAAATATTACCTGTCTCTTCGTCTTCAACTTCTTCATCGATAATTTCTTTCGAAGTACTTGGTTTCGGCTCCATTCGTGCTGAAAATGAGAAAATTTGTTGCTTTTTCCAAAAAGAAAAATGTTTTCCATCAATACTGCAAACACTTCCACGAACAATTGCACTAAGTGGTGTGAACTACAGTAATTCAAACTTTTTTATCAGAGGAAAGGGCCCATGGGATGGAGAAATAGACTGCGATCTGGCTAACATGTTATTGCAATACTAGAACTCTTGAAAATGAAGTCTTATCACACAGAGCGAAACTAGAATCTTCGCTCAAAGTTTTACAAGGAATATGGCTATTCCGAAGTCTTACAGAGTAGAAAGTTGCGATTTTCTGATTTAAATCGAATATTTCTTCAATAATTCTAACTCTTTGATGAAAAATACATAAATCTAAATTAATTATTGCAGAAAGAAGTCACAGACAATCTAAAATCGGACTATTTGACCGGCCTTATTGTTGTATCATTCTCCAATCACAATATTGTACCACGAAATTTGTTTATATTCTTGTTTTCCTCTTCAAAATCATCAAAAATTCCATTTTTTATCGAAAAATTCAACATTTCCCACGCGAAATTCAAAAAATGGGCGGGGTTTCACACGCACGAGAAACAAAAACTTCGTTTGTTCGTCTCTCGTCTCGTTCACAATGTGTGTGTTTCGCCACTCTCTCGCCTTTTTCCCACACTCGGTTCGCCTATAAAAAGGGTAGGCGGAGACTATTTTCCTCACTTTTTTCGCATTCACCTGCCAATTTCTACGGTATTCTGCCAAATTTCTACTTATATTATTCCGCCATTCGCGATTTGGGCGCACCGTTCTTAGTCCTTCGGAATGAGCAATGACTAGAACCGTCGCTCATATCGCGTCTCGGCGCACTTTTTCAACATTATTCTTATTCTCTGTAATTATTCAATCGCGAAACTTGGCCCGACCTCCAGTTGTCTCGTGATCCGCCGATAAATGGAACGAATCACAGTCAACTGTTGGCCTGGTCTTGAGAATTTCGCATTTTTCATATTTGTGAGTTTGATATTTCAGATACCGTAATCATTTGGAGCCTTTGAAAGCTTACCGTACTTTTAGTTGCTCACAGGATGCATGTTGTTGAAAAACGAAGAAATGAGCATGTTACAATTAAATGAGCATGTTGTTAGATGTTTCATATCTAAAATGCGTTTTCATTTTTGTGACGTGGAAGTTCACGCTTCGAAATTGTTGAGATTTGTTACTGAAGTTCCGTTGAAAATGTCTGATTCTTGGAAAAATCAAAAAGTTTTTGAAAGAGAAAAAAGTTCATATACTGAAATTTACACCATAGTAATAATAATGCTAATTTACACATGTGTTCCAATAAAAAGTGGATGAGTATCTTTAGCCAAAACAAAAAGGAATGGATGATCAGCTTTGAAAACAATTGGCTCCTTCAAATGCATAATTGCTGATTTTGTCATAAAATCAACAGTAGTTGCAGCAGCCGCAGTGGTTCCATCTTCATCAACATCAATCAATGCTTTGTGTGTGACTTTTGAGACGTAGATTTCGTCAGCGAAGTTTGATAAATCAGCATTTTGTTCGAATGCATCACGAATTCCAACTTATTTGGAGAACTTCTTTCAATGCCAATTCACTTTCGATGTGAATTTTTGGAAGATGAACCTGAAAATTTCATTATTTTCTGCCCTTTTTTTAAATCTCTTACATTCAATAATTCAGTTTCGTTATTTGCAAGTAATTGTTGAAGTGTTGCAGCATTCAATCCTTTCAAAGCTTCAGCTAAACCGAATCTTGTTTTTGGAAGGAAAACGTGGAATGAGAATGTGTCATCTTTGTATGCAAATTGGGCAACTTGCCAAGTATCAGTTTCAATGAATCTTTTGGTTGCTCGGAAAGCATGAAGAAAATCGACCTGAAAATAAATTGAAATTATTTTTCAAAAAATTCTTGAAGTTCTTGCCTGCTTTTGATCATTTGCATTGCTGAAGAAATTATCCTTGAAAGTATCAGTTGGCTTGAATTTACGATCCCAAGTTCCTTTGAAATAAAGAGCATTGACCAAAACAGCAATAAGATCTGGTGTAATTGAAAGTGGTTTTACGATTTCTTTGATATGCCCTTTTGTATTTTCTTTTACAAATGCATTGATTGCATCAGCTGTTGCATCGGTATTTGAGAAATCGAGTGAAGAAGCATTTGCATGATACAATTTTTGGGCATCGAGAAGATATTGGGGTTTTGGTGGATGAGAATCGCTCGAGAAAATGTGATTGGCAATGTTGACTTCAGTTCCTTTGGTTGCGTTGAGAAGTGCGGAATTCAGGGCAGAGAAGTGGGCTTCGAACTCTTCGTCGGTTGAACCTACAGAATTTTTTTGAAAACTTTTTTTCCAGGATAAAAAGAAGATATTTGATCTTTTGATCTTTCACAAAAATTGTGGTTTTGAACCCATAATTTAAAAAAAAAAAATACCTTTCGCCAAAGCATCTCTGATTTGATTGCGAGTTTCGCCTTTTGCCGCCAAGTGAACCAAAGAAAGCGCCAATGCAATTGAGACTGGCGAGAAAATTGTGGAATTCGACAAATCTTGTTGACGAAGAAGAGAAAGTCCGAAGTTGGTCTCCGATTCGAGGAGAAGAGCCATTCTGAAATTAAAATAGGGTTTGAGATGAGAAAAAAGGGTCGACAAAAAATTGATCCAAGAAATATTGTTTCTAAGTCTCTCGTTAGACACGATATTTTTAGGTCAAACTAAATACAAAGGTAGATCAATTTTAGAAATCACATATTATTTGGGTCAGTTGGGAGCATTATTACTGAAACTATATTCGAATCTACAGTAATAATTTTTACTCTGAATTCTCACCACTAAAAATCATTAAAAATTATTTTTCTGAATGTTCCCAGAACATTAAGCAAAAAATGAAAAAATGAAATTCTGGCAATTTCATCAATTGGAAACCACAGTAATACATGTCATCATTTCTAAAATAAAGCATTTCAAATGATAAAAATGACTGTTCGCCCAATGAGATAAATAGTTCTATTTGGCTTGATCAGCAGTGAGAAAAAGTGGAAATGATTTCTTTATAAATAGGTTTACTTCCGAAGTGTTCAAATAAAAAACATATCGATTCTTGGCGTAAAAAGTTCACCAAAAAACCAAAACCACATGAAAAATCGTGCAACCATTTGATCAAAACAAACAAAACAACACACTGACTCATTCTTCGCTTTTCTCTGCTTTTATATCATTTTCTTCTAACTTTAAACTAACTTGAAACAGTTGTGCTGAAAGCTAAACTCACTTTTCTTGATTATCTGACATGTTTCAGTTTCTGAAAATCAAAAAATCGTTGGTTAGAATTGAAAGTAAACAAGTGAAACAAAAATAAAAATGTCAAACCAAAAAATGTGTTTTTTTTCTTGTTTTCTTTTCCGTCTCTTCTATGGACTAGAGACCAGGGAAACAAAAAAAATTGGAGAAGGACATTTTTACTTTCAAAAAAAAAAGCAATGAACGTTGATCGATTGTGAACATTGGAAAGGAAAGTGTAAAAAAATCGAGATTTTTTTTTCAAAAATTGAGAAAAATTGGAAATCTGAAGAGAAACAGAGAAAAACAGAAAAATAACTGCAAGACTTTTTCGCGCTGCATTACCAGTCAAAAATATAATCATTTTTTATTTTGTGAAAATGAATTAATTTTTGACTGGTATTGCAGCGCGAAAAATTTTTGCAGTTCTTTTCACATTTTCTCTGTTTCTCTTCAGCGTGTTATATTGATATCGATATCTAGATGATTTAAAAAAAACATGATGGAAATGAGTATAATTTTTGAATTTTTATTTAAAAATATTTGGAATTCTCTTCTCATTTTTTTTCAATTTTGTTCCCTCGAAATCATTTTTTGAACTCGAAATTATTGACAATAAAATATTATCAAATGTAAATAGTTGACAAAAACGTATCTTATCGAAAAATTTTCACTTTTTTTCTTGAACCAATTTTCAATGTTTTCTATTTTCAGTGAAATGTCGCTGAAATTCTGCCTCGATCTTCTTGATCATCTGAACCTGTCAGAATCTACAATATTTTCTCCGTCTTCAATATCATTAGCACTTTCGTTGGTACATTTGGCAGCTGAAGGGAAAACCAAACAAGAACTTCGGAAGGTTCTTGTGAAAGATAGTGGTGAGTAATCTATAGATTAAAAAAAAATCTATAAATGTTTATGATTTTTCAGAAAATGATGACGAAATTCAAACCTTCCATTCGAATTTATACAAATATTTGAATAACTCTTCTTCTGGTTGTGAAAATCTGGAACTTCTCATAGTCAATCATATTTTCACAAACTCAATATATCCAATCAAACAAAAATATCTTGATAATTCATCGGAATTATATTCATTGAGTGCTTCTCCACTCGATTTCACTGATTCTCAAAATTCAGCCGATAAAATCAATGAATTTGTCAAAATTCATACCAAAAACTTTATCAACAACATCGTGAAATCGGATGAAATAACAGATGATATTGTAGCAATTCTGATGAATGTTATATATTTCAAAGCAAAATGGCTTCACAAATTCAATTCGGAACATAGTTATATTGGTGATTTCAATTCGAATGGAAATATCAGGAATAATATTGATTATTTATGTGAACCAAGTGGAATCGAATTTATTTTGAAAATCAACATTTCCAAGTAATCCAGCTACAGTATCTCAACACAGATTTTGTTCTTCATATATTTCTACCGAGAACTGGATTGGAAGAAGCTGTTAAGACATTGACTGTGGATCAATTCAAAGAAATTCTAGAAAATCAGAAAACCGAAAATCTCAATGTAAGATCATTACAAAAAAACAATGATAAACTTGGATATTTCAGATTCATCTTCCGAAGTTTCAAATGGAAAGAAAAATAAATTTGAATGAAATTCTGAAATCATTAGGAGTTGTTGAAGCATTTTCAAAAGATTCTGCCAATTTATCAAATCTAAGTGATGATATATGGATCTCTAAAATCACTCATAAAGCAAAAATCGAAATCGACGAAGATGGAACAACAGCTGCAGCAGTAACAACTATTGTCATGAAAAAACGTGAGTTCATTTTTTGCATTTTTCTAGAAACAGTATATTTTTCTAGGAAGTAAACCGGCTGTTCCAAAAGTTCCGATTTTATTCAAAGCTGATCATCCTTTCCTGTTTGTACTGGCTAAAACTAGTTTCCCAATTTTTATCGGAACTTATGTTTGATGATAATTATGAAGAATACTGTAGAAGCGGATTTTGAATGACATGATTATTGCGCAATAAAAATCTTGTGACCAAAACCTGGTGTTCCAGCTGGTCCTGGTGGTCCTGGTGGCCCGGGTGGTCCTTGTAGGCATGGTTTGCAAGGTGGAGGAGTTGTTGGCTCACATGGGGCAGTTGGAGGTTTTCCTGGGACTCCTGGCAATCCAGGTGATCCTGGGCGTCCAGGTTTTCCTGGTTTTCCAGGGTTTCCAGCTGTTCCTGGTGGGCCTGGAAGACAACATCTGAAATTGTTACAATGTTGTGCGGGTCAATTATTTTTTCATCTTAAAAGAATGATCACGTAATTGATTATTTCAACGGCCTCGGCCACGTCATTGTTCTAGTTTTACAAAAAAATAAAATAAATTTGGCCATTTCTCTGGATTTTATTCTACGAAGAGACGCGCTCATTTATTTTTTAAAATGGGTAAGTGAAGAATACATTGGAAACCTATTTATATCAGAATCTTGAAGCTAATATTTTCACAAAAATCACAGTTTGCCGACTAGAAATTCTTTATTTAGTTTCATATCAACTTGACAAATTATGATTTTTTGTAGTTTGAAACTGTAGAAATCAAGAGGTTTTGTTAGACAATTCGATCACAAAATCCCACTGATCAATTCAAAATCAAATGAGTAAGGGCCAAAAGTTTTTGGGCTAAACATACCCCACATCGAACACACTTTTTGGAGAAACTATTTCGGATATTCCACATCCCCTTTAGAATTATTTGTCACTTGGTTTTTGGAAATGAAATGATAGTTATCTAGGTCACGTTCTAACATTCCGAAATTATTGAAATTTCCAAGAAAAAAATTATGAATCTATCCAGAAAAATTGAAAAAAAAAACATTTATGAGAATTATTTTACAGATGTCGAAAATTGTTTGTTTTTCGTGTTAAACTCAACTGAAAAACAATACTCAACCTTAGTCAAAGGTCCAGGCGCACAAAGCACTCTCCCAGCCGAAACTCCACTTTGGTTTTGGGTCTTAACCGAAAAGGATATCGAAAATATCAATGTTGATATCGAAGGTAAGAAAAAATGATCATTGTTGTTAAAAATATCACAATTTTTTTCAGTGGATGATGCAAAAGTTAAGTTTCTTCAACAAATTGACAAGAAAGCGAAAAAAATGACGATTTTCTATACCATTACGACCACGATTTCAAAACAATTGGTTATTTCTATCAACGCCGAAGGAGAAAACTATCGTTTGGTATGCGATATTTGTGCGAAACCCTCCGATGTCAACAACGAACCTTCCGAAATCAACAGAACAATTATGGATGTTGTGAGTTGAACATTTTTCCGAAAAAACAGCGCATCGAAAATATATCGCGCTTTGATTCAAAATGCCTTCCTTTAGACTCCTCCAGCGCGCTATGTGTTTCTAAGAAAACCTAGTATTCTTGTATTTTTTTAACCTTAGATACGATAGGATATTCCTGAGAAGGGAACCTTTTTCACTCATCACTTCAAATCACGATGAAATTTTTTTCGTTATGCTAATTCGATATTTTTGCAACATGTTGTTTTGGTTACTGTAGATTCAAGAAAACTTGTTGAATTCTTGCAATATTTGTTTTATCCATGATTTAAAGTGTCGAGTAAAAAAAGGTTGCCCTGTTAGAGAAAAATTGAAATGACGTTCAATCATAAAAATATCATGTCAAAAATTGTTTTTCCAGTATTTTTCTTATTTTTCATTGAAATGACATGTTGCCAGCAGTCCTTTTTTGCGAACTCACAATTGAATTCTGAAAGCTTTAAAAAAAATCGTTTTTTAGAGCCGAATGTTGCAGTTGCCTGGGGATACGTCGGTATGCAATAGCTCCGACCCAATGTGGAAAAAATCTCTCGATTGGAATCGACATTTGATTGTGGAAATCGAACCACTTCGACAAGGTGAGTTATGCACGAAGTCTCATTAAAAATTCTTTGTGGAACCTCCCATTTAAGCTTAAACTCTGGAAATTAAATTTCAGGATGGATTTGACTGGTAAATCGTCTGAAGCGAGATCGAATTTGGATAGTGGCAAAAGAGAAGACGTGGTTGGGCATGAGTTGAAGTTGGGCGAAGGACAAAAGAAGAATCTCGTTGATGCAAAATTGAACTTGAATACTGGCAAAAAAGAAGACGTGGTTGGGGATGAGTTGAAGATGGGCGGAGAACAAAAGAACGAATCTCGTTGATGCGAATCTTCATGGTTTTGCAGCTCCCGAAGAGAAGAGAAAAAAGGTAGTGAGTCATCTCAATTATACATTGTAGACTCTTCTGAATACTGACTCTTCTGAATAAATATTTGTATGAAATACATGTAAAGTCTACAAAACATGAAATAATGTTGTATGCATGATATAAAAATCTTACGATTTGATCCCAACCCAAATTGTTTAAATTTTGAAAATCAGAAACAAATCATTGTTTACATTTGTTTTGCAGCAAAGGGAACTGTTCCGATTTTATTCAAAGCTGATCATCCATTCCTGTTTGTACTCGCTAAAACTAGTTTCCCAATTTTTATCGGAACTTATGTTTGATGATAATAATGAAGAATACTGTAGAAGAGGATTTTGAATGACATGTTTATTGCGCAATAAAAACCTTGTGACCAAAAAAATTTGAGATAAAAAATAAAAGTAGAAGAAAATTGCACTTAAAATTGAGAAATTGACACCGTTTAACGGCGAGTTCCATCTTCGAAGAAGACTCCTCCATCCAAAGCGCAATATTTTGGACAGATTCCCTTCTCTCCTGGTGTTCCAGCTGGTCCTGGTGGTCCTGGTGGTCCGGCTTGTCCATCGACTCCTGGTGGCCCGTCTGGTCCTGGCGATCCTTTTGGTCCAGCTGGTCCTGGTGGCCCGTCGTTTCCTGGTGCTCCTGGTGGTCCTGGTGGTCCAGCCGGTCCAGCATCTCCTGGCTCTCCTGGTGCTCCTGGAACAAGTGGTTCGGATTGAGCTGGTGCTCCTGGGTCTCCTTGTGGTCCTGGTTGTCCTGGCTCTCCAGGTGGTCCTGGTGGTCCACGTGGCCCTGGAAGTCCGTTGGTGGCATCAGTTCCTGGTCTTCCTGGAGTTCCAGCCTCTCCCGGGTCTCCTGGGGCTCCTGGTGGTCCTGGTGGTCCGGGTGGTCCTTGTGGGCATGGTTTGCAAGGTGGAGGAGTTGTTGGCTCACATGGGGCAGTTGGTGGTTTTCCTGGGACTCCTGGCAATCCTGGTGATCCTGGACGTCCTGGTTTTCCTGGTTTTCCAGGGTTTCCAGCTGGTCCTGGTGGTCCTGGAAGACAACATCCTTCGCATTGAAGATTAGCTGATGGATTGACTTCAGGGGTTCCATATCCGGATTGTCTTGCAGTTCTGTTTCCTGGGGCAGCTGGTCCAGCATTGGCCTTCATGAAGTTGACCTCAGCAAAGATATCCTTAGCGGATCCCTTAAATTTGGAAAATGATTAACAATTTTGTTATTATGGTATAATTTTCAGAAGAAAATCCAAAATATTTCAGAAATATTTCAGAAATAAAATAAAAAAACAAACCTTGCAGAAAGACAATTCATGGTTCATTTGTTGTCTAACATGTGAAACATAATTGTAAACCATTGGAAGTGTCAAAACTACCGATAAAACAGCTACAATCGAGAATGTTACAGCTGCATAAGCGACAAATTTATAGGCCTTTGTACGACCATCAGAAGACTCCATCTTTTTCTTGATCTCCAAATATGATGATCAAGTGTTGATGATGTTTTGACTATCCTCCTGATCGACTTTATATACTCGTAAGGATATCATTACTGGTATCCGATCGGGCGGGGCAACAAAAACAGCAACGCAAGGAACACCAAAAAAAGAGGCTTATCAATCCTGATTTGCGCGCAAAAAAAAGAGAGAGAAGCATACTTTCGCCTTTACTTTCTTCAAAAACACACTGACCCATTTTAAATTATATATGTTTGAAAAGTTATCATTCAATTGATTACTTGATTATGTGGCGGTGATTAGGTAAAATCGAAATTTGTGGATAAACAAGATGTGAAAGACAAAATTGGAAAACTCGGGAATTCGGGGAAAGTTACCGGAAAGATTTCTAGAATTGTCTCTAAATATGATTTTCTGGACTGACATCAGGATATTCTGAAAATAAATTGTAAAATCAAGAAAAATTGTACCACAATTGTTGATTTTCCAAAGTCAGTTTTTTCATAATTTTATTTTTTATTCAGTATAAACCGTAGTACTGTACTCAGAGAAAATCTGTACCACGTGCCTTTTTTTTCCCAAAAAAGTCTGAAAATTGAACAATTCCAAAGAAAATCTGAATATTTTTTGTAAAAATTATAAATCCAATTATTCGATTTTTTGATTTCCCCAATAAATTTTGCCAGATTGAATTCAACCTTCCTTGTTCAATTTCGAATTGAATGATGTCAAACCTTTTCTCCTGTCTTTAAAAAAACAGCTCTTTCTTTGTCAATTTTTCAATTTGTTTTTCAATTTCAATTTTCCAATTTCATATCCGCCTTCATTAATTTATTTTTTTTATTTTATGAAATCAAATTTATCTTCGTCAAAACAACAGAAACAATATAAATGCAAATTTGTTGTCAGTTTTTTGTTGTCAACCCACGATTTCAGATGTCAAGATTTCATTTGATTTTATTTCAATTTATTTCATCCCCGCCCTTTTTTTCATTTGCTCTTCTCATTTTTCAAATTCAGTTTTGTTTGGTTCCAAATAGAACAAACATCATAACATAGATAATAATTTAGATATCATAAATCTATCAAACCATCACCAAATATGCGAACTACATTCTTGGTGGCTGTCTGTCCATCATATTCAAGTAGTTCCTAACTAGTTTCGATTTCTCTATTTCTCTCAACTCTCTTTTATCAATTATCTTTAATATTTTTGTATTTTTGTTGTCTTCTCTCGATTATCCTTCTATTCTGGTTCTTCTTCATGGAATTTCCAAACGAGGAATGAAGGGATTCTCAAAATAAGTATGTACACAATTACAGATGAATCAAACATTACTATTTTTGTTCGTGCAATCGATCGCAATTCTTTTGGCAACTTCTCACTTTGTTTCGAGAAATGAGAGGTGAACTTGAATTTCGAGATTCAACCAAAAAATAATTTTTTTCGAAATTTCAGATCCTTGATGAGAACTGAAAATATCGACAAAACTGAAGAATATCCAAAAGGGATGAAAGAAGTTGTTGAATATCTGCTTCTCAAAGATTTGGCAATGGAGTATCCGGACCTAGTTCCTTCCAAGAAATCTGAGAAAAAGCCACGTCGCATTGTCTATCTGGTCAACTACAAAATTCCAAAACCACTTGATGAAACTCCAACATCTAATCCAATTCGCTATAAAATAATGTATTGATCTGAATTTTTTTCGAATCCCATTTCACAACTCATTATTTGTGCTTGCTAGATTATCATTAGTATGCTTTTTCTATTTTTTTGCCAATTCAATAGAAAACCTCAAAAATGTATTACAATGTTGCTTCGTAATAAAATGATTCACCGCTTTTTTCTCCAAATCAAATTTTTCGCTGTTGTTTTTTCGATAAATATTTTCTCGCCTCATAAAAATGACGACGTTTATTTCAACTGAAACTATTCCATTATTAGAATATAGATCGAAATGGGAAAGAATTTGGCCGAAAGATGGAATTGAGACTATTACATTGAGTAAGAAGGTATGGACTGGGATATACAGGTCTGAAATTATTCAACAGTTTTCCCACTTTTTTCAAAAAATTGCTTTATTCTAAAAATCTGAACTTTCAAAATTTTAAATTCCCCCCAAAAGCTGAAATAAATTTTCTAGGAACCTCCCTCGTCAAGATTCATTTGTTCGTTCCCGTGTTCAAAGATACAGTATCAATGACTCGAAAAATTTGTCAAAACAAACGGGATTTGTAAACACTGTGAACACATCCAAAAATAACCTGTCAAAATGAAAAAATCAAAGAGGAAGATCAAGTTTTTGTGTGGGTTTTGCACAATGCTTTGCCACGTGTCAAAACTGAAAATGTTGTCGAAAATGGAGTTTACACATCTACAATTTATTATGAAAAAATTAGAGAATAAATGTTTTGTATGCTTGGTTAATAAATGTTTTCAGAAAAATTGTTGAAGTATTGTTTATTTGACCGATATAGATATTTGTTGAAATAATGGTTTTTTGTCTGATCAGATAAAAATTCCTCATAAAAGAACATTGAATTGTCCAAATTTAAGTAGGTCAAAAAATCAAATGACAAATAAATTCCAACATTTATTTTTGAAATCTGTATTTCTGATTTCAGCTATTCCTATTTCATTGATAGCCTTCAAAGTATATCAAAACTATCAAAATCTTCAAATTATTCAGAAAAATGAAGCAGAATTCAAATGGTCTGATATAATTAATTATAAAGAGTTGAAAGATACTGTAGAAAATAAATTGGAAGATGGATACGGAGTTATTTTATTGAAAATAGACATGCTATTAGAATGACTCTTAATTGGTTATGTAATATTCAAAAGTTCCCAGAAGTCCAGAAAAATATATTATTCATTGTTATGGATCAATATTCTGATGATGAACTTCGCAAATTTTATCCTAATTTGAATATTGTTATTTGGTTGTCTCCTTTACTTCAAACAAGTTTTCGACCCTATGATACAACTTATATGAGTTTCTTTTTGATGAGAACAAATATGATTCGAGCACTTCAAGAATTCGGAAAATCATTTTGGATGTTACAAGCTGACACGATTTGGACTGATGATTTTTTCAAAAGTTTTGATGTTTCAAAATATAAAGAGAATTCTGATATTTTATTAGATCAACAAGGATTTTCAGGAACTGCTGAAGTTCGGTTATTTTTAATCATTTTTTCAATAATAAAATTTCAGACAACGAACAATGAATGGTGCGAATTTCTTTGTTCCTGTCAAAAAATCATCAAAATCTTTGGTTGATTCATGGCTATCCTGGCAAAAATCCGTTTATATAACTGACCCAGATCTCCTCAAAATGTTCTGTCTTCGACAAGATTTCAATTGTGAATATGTTCCTTACAAGTAGGTTCTCTAACAGTTTTCTTTTTAAAAATAAGACTTTTAGGTATATAACAGGATGGGAATGGATATATGGAGATCAAAAATTGGCACCAATGTTAATTCAGATGGATGGAGAAACTGGTGGAAATAAAGAACAAATTCTGGAAAAATATAATTTCTGGTTTTTGGATAAGAATAATCAATGTGATTTGGGAAGAGTTGAAAAAGCGATTCGATTAGTTAAAAATGGAAAAGTCACAAGATTCATTTCAACTTCGAAAGCCAGAGAACAATTTTATTTGAAGTTGGGAGAATTCATGAATCAAATTCCTGTTTTTGGACATTATTCTTCAATTTATGGAGGATTGACATCATTGTACTTGCAAATATTTTGAATTTAATAAATTTTTTATTAAAAAACAACAATTAATACATAATTTAACTTTTTAATAAATATCTCCTGATACATTCAGGATTTCTACCATTAATCATAAATAATCGAATATGTTTTAAAATTGGATGAATTTCAGAATTTATGAAAATCCACTGTTTTGATTTGAAGTTCTTTTCAAGAAATCTAGAGAAGATAATACGATCTTCAAACGATTCAGGCTTATGAATCTCGATATTTATCTGAAAATATATATATATATATATATATGATTTTCTTGCTATCACTACTGACCTGACAAACAAATATATCATTCCTCTCTAATTCTTCATTTTTCCCGAAAAAGTTCAATATTTTATATTCAGCGTGTTCGCCAATGTTAATTCAGATGGATGGAGAAACTGGTGGAAATAAAGAACAAATACTGGAAAAATATAATTTCTGGTTTTTGGATAAGAATAATCAATGTGATTTGGTTAGAGTTGAAAAAGCGATTCGATTAGTTAAAAATGGAAAAGTCACAAGATTCATTTCAACTTCGAAAGCCAGGGAACAATTTTATCTGAAGTTGGGAGAATTTATGAATCAAATTCCTGTTTTTGGACATTATTCTTCGATTTATGGAGGATTGACATCATTGTATTTGCAAATATTTTGAATTTAATAAATTTTTTATTACATAAAAAACAACAATCAATACATAATTCAACTTTTTAATAAATATCTCCTGATACATTCAGGATTTCTACCATTAATCATAAATAATCGAATATGTTTCAAAATTGGATGAATTTCAGAATTTATGAAAATCCACTGTTTTGATTTGAAATTCTTTTCAAGAAATCTAGAGAATATAATACGATCTTCAAACGATTCAGGCTTATGAATCTCGATATTTATCTGAAAAAAAAATTATATGATTTTTTTTGCTATCACTACTGACCTGACAAACATATATATCATTCCTCTCTAATTCTTCATTTTTCCCGAAAAAGTTCAATATTTTATATTCAGCGTGTTCGATGTCAATCATCATTTGATCAATGATTTTTTGTTGAACTTTTTGGTTTATAAAAGTTACTAGATCTACAGTAGTCACTTCTTGATAACGATAAATATCTGGAATTGGGTATGGGAATTTTTTTTTAGTTTTTGAGAGGTGTACCTTCTAAAACATATGATCGGAAACTTCCATTTTTATCGCCAACTGCCATATTATAAAAATCGCCGATCTGAAAGAGAAATTTGAGCCACAAAGGTTTCTGAGCAATTTTTGTTCAAAAAATGAAAATTTCGATTGTTTTTTTCAAAATTAAAAGTATAATTTCAACAAATTCTGATTCCAAAAAACCCACCGGTTCAAAAAGTTCTTTATTATCCTCCTCAATCGGATCTGCTCCATAAAACAGACATTCTGGCATATTATATTTCATTTTCTTCTCAGCTTTAACATCTTTTCCAATTCCAAGTGAAATAATCGAACAATTTAATTGTTGATAAATCAACTAATGGTAAATAATGATATTTTAATTCATCTGTATTTGCATAATCTGATAATTTGATACTTCTAAAGTTTGGAGAACACATGTTCACAGCAAATGTGAATTTTTCCCAGAGCTAGAAAATGTTTTCTATTTTGTTTGAAAATAAGTTTCAAATTAAAGTACCTCCCAATAATCATCATCAAATAATCGTTCCAATTTTATTTGTACACAATCTGCAGAATTTTCCAAAATTTGAATATTATTCGGGATTTTCACAATGGATCCTTTGAATAATAATTTAATTAGAAGAAAGAAAATGGTATAAACAACAAGTTTTGACGAGTTTCGACGATTCAACATTGGCAAAATAATAAATTTGGATGTTTGTTATGCTTTTCTTGATTTTATCGAGATTTTCACTTGTTTGTGTGGCATGGAACTAGTTATTTTCAGTAAGAAACATCGAAATTTGAGAAAAATTGATTTTCGAAAAAAATCAAAATCTGATAAAACTTTCGGGAAGAATTTAGATTTTTTAAAATAATTTTCATAGTGTTTTTCAAACTTCCTTCAAAAAAAAGCAAGCTTTTTTACCTGTATAAATTTTTTTTTTTTGGTTTCATTTTTCTAAACATTCCTTCTCTAATTTCAAATTGTTTATTATCAGATTTCATTTATTTTTAGAAAAAATTTATAAACAAAAAATCTCTAAAAATAAACAAAAATTATTATTTTCGATTCACCTTGCGTAATATTTTCGGATGTCGGAAGTATTCTTCAGATGTGTCAGATATATCATTAGATAATACCAACCATTTTTGCGCGGAAGGTGACAAAGGTGACAACAAAACCAATCCGATTTTATCGTTTTATTCTCAAGGTTATTGGGAGCATTATGGAATTGTTTCACAAAAGAAAAGAGCCGGTAATAATGCGTGGCGGGATATTTTTGAATTGAATTGAGTTGGGTTTCCCATTCAATTTGGCGCATCTTTGGTGCCACCCTCGTCTGTCATTTGTTCGGAAAAAACCGGTCAATTATATTTTATTGTATTGGTGTAGGCCACCAAAAAAGAAAGAGCGAAAGAAATACCGGCAGAGAAAAAAGAGGAAGTGCAAATAATGTTGACCTTATAAGTAAGTAAGTATACATTTATGTCATTAAATAGAAAAGATATTTCATTTGTTGTCTTTTGAGATTTGAGAATTTTCAATTGTGCGTTAGAGCGAATTTTCTTGTTTTAGTTGATGTGTTTTTGTTTTTTTTCAACAAAATTTTCCACAAAAACCTAAGATTTTTCCTCTCTCAAAAAATCCCAATACAATCAATTATTGTTTTATTTCTCATAGATATAAAAATTAACATAATCGCTAATTATGGTAATTCTCTAAAGTATTCCAAATCTTCTTCGCATTCCTAAACCACTCTTAGAATACAGTGTAATAAATAATCTCAATGTCATCATAAAAATTGACACCCAAACTTTTTTGCAGTGATTTATTTATTCGATGTGTCATAAATTCCGAATCAGATAAGAAATACATAGAATATTCAAAAAACTTTGGAATACAAAAAAACTGTCTGACTGTCTGCGTCTCTTTGCGTTCGAAAAATAATCAATTTTTGGTTTGGTTATTCACAATCACATACATGAATAGATATTTTCGAATTATTCTTTTTAATAATAAAAATAATAATATGTTGTTGTGCGGTGTCAGGAAGTGTCTGGTCCGTGGTTTCCTTTTGTGCAAACTTGACAGACATTCTTCTTCGGTATGTGTCAATATTTGTATTATATTTCTCTTTATTCCATTTCCGATTCGCCCTTTTTTCTCGTTTTTTTTTGTTAAATGTTACTGAATTTTTTTCATTTGGAAAAAAATCAGAATTAGAAAAATCAATCTGAACTCTGTTGCCACGTCATTTTTGAGATTTCAAAGAAACAATTTTTTCTGTAAATTTTGGAAACTCCAATTCCATTTCCAAAGTTAGAAAAATCAATCTGAACTCTGTTGCCACGTCATTTTTGAGATTTCAAAGAAACAATTTTTTCTGTAGATTCCGAAAATTCGAAATTCCATTTCCAAAGTAACCCCAACTAATTCTGCCATTCCTCAAAAATCATTAATCATTCACCTTGTCCTTGGTCTAATTTTTCTTGCCGTTCAAGATTATATCAAAAAATAGGTGGGCGTGTCTTATGCACCCTCCTCCACCCTTTTTCTTTCTCTTTTCTGAAGGACATTGCAATTTAGGTCATTCTCATAACCATCCTTCGCTTTGAGTAGTCGGGATATATTGAGAGACTGTAGAATAACAAGAGTGTTTAGAGACAACCGTCCACACTCATTCTCTTTTTACCGCATTTCTAAATACTTTATTTTAAATTCCTTCGATCTTATTATAATTTTCTCTTATTTCAGATGCTTCCCAAAATTCCAAAATTCGAACAAAAATGGGAACTTTGAATAAATAACATCAGAAGGTGAGTTTTCTTTACTTATCTAATTTTTTTTTGAAAATTCAAACCAAAATTGTATTTTCAGCGAGATTTTTGCCCGACTTTCTCGTCAAATTCAAACATTTCAACTTGGCGTATTCAAATCTATATCGTCTTCCAAAAAAATCGAAAAAACCAAAAAATATCCAAAAAATCGAGCTCGTCAGCATATCTGTGATAATTCAAAATGTACAGTACCCCTTCCCCAATTCCAAAGTGTCCCCCATTTTTTTTAAATCAACGCGTTCACCAAAAAGTGCCTTATTTTGTGTGAATATTTTATTTTTGCCTTATATTTGTTGTGTGTTTTTTTTGCAAAGAGTTAATATATTTAATGAGATAAATAAATAATTTATTCGAAACTTCAGTGTTTATAATTTCGATTTACCAAAACAGCAGCTTTTTCAGAATACGTTATAGTTGGATAAATCCAAGGAAATTTACCAAGATATCTTCAATAATTTTGGATCATTTGATTTTTTTCTTGAATAAAAAAACAACTCACTCAATGTTATACGTGTGGAACGCGCTGACAAAATATAAAAGTTTGTGATGTTTCGAGAATTTGTCGTTAACCTCTTCTTTCAAGTTCGAACCATAAGTTCCAATTACCAGAATATCAAAATCTTTCAAATCATCAGGCTTCAAATTTTCAGTCTTGTTATATCTGAAAACAAAATTGTTGAATGAATAAATTCTCGAATAGAAAATAACTCACATCCAAAATGGACTGGCTTCTGTGAATCGACTAACACCAGTTTGAGCACAAGCATTGTCAATATAAACATTAACTGGTTTATGGAAATCAGAGCGTAATTGGAACTGAAAATATGACATTTAGATGAATTCAGAAGTTTGGAAGGGGGAGGAAGATGGTAAATAATGAATGGGACCCCAAATGACTGAATGGGACCCCATGCTGAATGGGACCCCGGTCTTTAAAAATCGTCGTGATGAATGGGATCCCAAAATAATAAAATGGGACCACAGCATTTTTTTGAATTGTCTGAATGGGACCCCGCAAAAAAGGGACCCCGTTGAATATTTGTATGAGTACGAATGGGACCCCATTGAAATTTTTTCAGAATGGGACCACAGGTAGGCTTAAACTTAGACGTATCCTCAGCACTGGGGTTATGCATAGGCTTAGGCTTAGTTAGGATTTCAGGCTTAGACTTAGATAGGCCTTTAGGCTTAGGCTTAGTTAGGGTTTTACGCTTAGGCTTAGTTAGGATTTTTATTTTTTTTTTTTGATAAAAAAATAAATTTACTTTGAACTCAAAAATTGTCAGGCAAAAGTTACAAACTTTCAAAAATTGACTCACATGTAAATGATTAATTGCATCAGCTCCTGGATAATTTCTCGATGAAACCAAAAGCAAAGTTCCAGCAACAACTAAATTGGCGAATAAATGACAAAGGCAACCGAAATAAAGGAACCAGCGAATCACATTTTTTGTGCGATTGATATACCTGAAATTATGCCATTTTTATCATAGAGAACACAAACCGAACTAACATTCTTGCGCAGAAAATCGCTGTGGCTAGATTGAAAAGTGGAAATACATAAATAATGAATCGAAGTTCTTTGTGTGGCAAGAAACTGTAGAGAAGAACAAAGAAAAATGCAGGGAAAACCAAGGAATAAAGTCGACGATCCAATAATAAACCAAGAGGGACAAGAAATATTGAAGATAGTAGAGCACGTGGCAAAGCAGAATAAAAATACCAGAGGAACGGAGAAACCTGGAATTATTCAAAAAATAATAGATATATTGTTTGATATGAAGACTTACCCCATATTCATGACTTTTATTCTGAATAATATTGAAATATGCAACTTCTCCTTCTGGCCAAACAGGTCTTTGCCAAAAATATGAATCAATTGGAAGTGTTAAAGCTAAGCAAAGCGAAGAAACTCGAATACCATTTGGAATTGCACCATCATGACCAAAAAATGGAAGGCGACCATTTAAAAAATATGGTAGAAAAAGTGGGCCATATAAAAGAACAAGTTCACATCTAAAAATTGAACTTATTGATAAATGATCGGAAATTTGCTCACCTAAACAAAAATACAGAAGCTGTTGCCCATCTCACAGCTGATTCAAGCCTATTTTCGAGAATTCTTTCGAAAACAATCATAACAAAAAGTAAAGCAAATGTATTTGGGAGCGGTCGAGAAATATAAAATATATAATGAAATTGTGTTGCAATTATGATTCTGAAAAATGTTTCATATTTTTCTCCAAAATCCAAAAATAATACCAACCTCAAATAAAACGCAGTGATACTTCCAAAAATTCGTTGAATCGATCGAGCAAAACTCAAAAACGCGAGAATATTCATGAATCCAAGTGTGGATCGGATGAGAATTAGTTGCCAAACTTTGGGAACCATCCAAAAGCGAAAAATGAAAGACATTGGAGCGGATAAAATGGCAAGAAATATTGGGCCAATAAATGTTCGAGGAACCACACCCGGAAAATTCGAGTGATCATACTGTAAACCAAAATATATTGAGAAATCTGGTCCGATTCTTTTTTTTGTGGTTTTATTCATTAAATTTTTGAGAAATTCGAAAGGTTTTTGTTTTTTAGATACGAAAATTTCTTGACCCTGAAAATCAGGTCTTCAAAATTTGCTCTGATTTATGAAATTATTTATCAATTGAACTTTTGACCTCTTCTTCTCGAAATGAAATTTAAAAAAACTACGTGAAAAGTGTCTAGGTTCACTCATGTTCAAGGTTGATTTTGTTTCTTTGATAATATCAAAAAATCAACCTTGAGTACTAAATTCGCTGAACTTGACCAGTTTTACTATAAAAGACAACCTTTTTGAACTTGATCAAACTATTTTCGAAAATGTTGTCAAAGTTTGTGCTATTATTTGTCTCATTTTCTGTAGTCTCAAGTATTAAAGGACCAGAATGTGCACAACCTGAATTTTTCAAAGTATTAGGATGTATTGGGGTGAGTCTTGAAAATCTAATCAAAATTTTGGTGAATAAAAAAATTCAGGGGCTTTCTCAATTCGTCAGTATTCAATTCGATTTAACGAAACCAGAAGAACGTCAAAATTTCACCGAATCTTGTAAAGTAGCAACTGATTGTTTTGGAGATATCACATGTCTTCATGCGGATCGTCTCAAATTATTCCTATCAACTTATTGTGGATATTCAACATTTTTAGAGACTGAATTTAAAGAATGTAATGATAAATTGAACAAAAAAGAGAACAATTATTCATGTGAAAAGAGTTTCAAATCATTTTTCGATAATGTGAGTGGACATTTTTGAATTTCTGAATTTAAAATTAATCATGATTTCAGGGAACTTCGGAAACTGAAAAATGCGAAAATTTGACAAAAGCAACAAAATGCATAACTAAAGAAGTTGGAAAAATCTGCAGTGCTGAAGATGCATCAAAAATGAATGAATATTTGACAAAAATGTATCAAGGATTATCATGTGATTTAGCTAAAAGTCAATAGAAATAAATTGTTTTTTCAATAAGATTTTTGTCGAACTTTGATTTATCCCCAGATATTTTCTGATCTGTTCAAAAGTGTAACTTCCTGGTCTCTTTTTCGATGTTCGAAGATAACATGAAAAAAAATGACCTTCGGTTTTTTCATTTAGAAATCTGTTCATTTTCATTTGAGACACAAAAATGTTCAAATTTGTGATTTTTCTATTTTTCTTTTCAACAACTTTGGCTGCCAAATGCAGTGTTCCTCAAAATTTGAAAAATGCCGGATGTATATTGGTAAGTTTCTATCAAATCTCAAAATTCCAAAAAAAAAAAACAAAAATTTCCCTAGAAAGCCGATGTTCTTTTGGACAAAGGTCTGGATCTTGATCCCGAGATTCCTGAACAATCCAAAAAATTCGACGGGATGTGCAAAGATGTTCAAGAATGTTTCAAAAAAGTTGGTTGTGATGAAGCTGACAATTATTACGAAACTTATGTTGGAGTTTGTAATTTTGTGAAATATATTGGAACTAATTTCGCGAAAAAATGCGGGAAGAAATTGGAAAAAGTTAATTCAAAGTGTTACGATAATCTTTTCGCTGATTTTTCCGCTGTTTTCAATCAAAAGGTATCTAGAGAATCAATATTTTGAAAAGAAAATAGAATTTTTCAGACACCTAAATCCACGCGATGTTCGAAACTTCAAAAAACTTTGAAATGTCTTGATGGTGAAATTCAAAAGAATTGCGATAACAAGATCGCAGTGGAGTTCAAAAATAAAATTACTGACCTAGCGAAACCAGTAAAATGCTAATCCGTTGCTCATTTTCTAATTTTTCGGGCGAAATTCAATAAAACTTTGGGAAATATTCAAAAAAAAAACTCACATTACTCAAATTAGTTGGCAATTTGAATAAAATATCATGCGTCGCTTGAACATTGAAAGATTCTTCAACTTTTGTCGCTGGTGCAAACATCAAATGAACAACTGCCGAAATGATAACAATCCATTCTGACCCAGCAATATCACCCATTCGATATTATTCTGAATTTGGTTAAAATTCGAATTAGCAATGGAAAACAATAGTTAATATTGGTTAAAATACCATTCACAAAACGCAAAAAAACAAAAAACTTTTTTTTAACCTAAAAATCTATTTTATTTATTTTGAACTAATATTATTTTTTCTATCCTATCTATTTCTTCTTGAACATTTTCCACAACTTTTCGAGAATTCTTCCAATTTTCTTCGTGATTTTTGAACATTTGATGGTTTTGTCTGAAAATTTATTATTAAAATTTCACAGAGAAATATTTTAAACATACATTTGGATTATCGATAATTGCTTGATAAGATTCCATTTTTGCCAAAAATTGATTCTTTCTTTGTTTTGTTTTTTCAAGTTGTTTATCCAAACTTTCCAAAAATGCGTTTCTCGATGATTCTTCAATTTTCAACCAAAGTACACAATTATGTCCAGGAACAGGACATGCAATATATTCTCGATCTTTCTCAAAACTTCCAACAATTTCAGTCACTTCTAAACCTGAAACTGGTGTCACATCTTTCGCCAACATTTTGATATCAGAAACCGAAAAATCTTGATTTCCCGTAAGTTCCAAAACTCCTCTGAACACCAATTTCGGAGATAATTCCAATTTTTGACGAAGAGATCGAGTTGCTGCAGAGAGAGCTGTTACAAGATGCATCACTTTTTCGAGTTCAGGATTACGATGGAAAATGAATAATGAAGGCTGAAATTGAAATCTCGTTAGTTTGAGAGAATAATAAAAACTCTAACCTTTACAACATCAAAATTAATAGAACCTTTTTCTCTGGCAAAAATTCGTTCATATAAATATTCGGTGACAAATGGCATAAAAGCTGATAATTGAACAAGAGTCGGTTGGAGAACTCTTTGAAGTGAAGAACGAGCCTCCGCAATTCGATTCAAATCATTTGACCATAGGGCGCGTTTTGTGGTTTCCTATTTGGAAATTATTATGTATTTATTTATGTTGAAATAAAATGACTTACCAAATAAATATCACAAATATCTGAATTAATAAATTGATGCAAAGTTGAAAGAGCCAAATGCAATGAATAGTTTTTCATATTTTCATCAACTTGAGTGATAGTTGATGACAATCTCGACATAATCCATTCATCAATCAATTTATCCGAATCAACATCTTTTATCACTTCACATTTTGATGATAATTGCTCATAATAAGCGGCAAGATTCCATAATTTATTGCAGAATTTGAGACCTTCTAATGCAACATTTGAAATATCTAATGGAATGTCACTTGAAAGAATGTCATATTTTAAAAGTGCAAAACGAAGAGCATCCGGGCCACATTTTCGAATTCCTTCGGGAAAACGTTTTTCAGTGTCAGCGATAGCAAGTTCTACAACAAAACAAACATTCTTGGATTTTTTATTTTCAAAAAAATAAAAATAAATTCTCACCGATTTCTTTTTTTCCAAGAGCACTTTCCTTCAATCTTTTGATCATATCTTCTAATTTTATACCATCCAAAATATCCAGTGGATCAATAACATTTCCCAAACTTTTACTCATTTTTCTACCTTCAGAATCTCGAACCAATCCATGTAAAACAACTTGACTAAATGGAACATCGTTCGTTAATTTCAAACTCATTCCAATCATTCGAGAAACCCAAAACCCACTAATATCCCATCCTGTTTCCATTAATTGTAAAGATGGATTTTGTTGCGGTGAATTATTCTTTATTAATGGAACAAGTGATGAACTGAACCATGTATCCAAAACATCTTCATCTTGAACCAAATCTTTCTCATTTTCGATATTTTCAGCTACAATCCATTTTCCTTCCAAGTTTTTATAATATGCCGGAATTCGATGTCCCCATAATAATTGACGACTTAAACACCATGGTTCTTGATTTTCAAACCAATCAATTAATCGATGAGATTGATATTCCGGAAAGATTTTAATCTAAATGCATTTTCATTCTCTCCAATCTCATAATAGAAAAATAACTCACCTTCCCAGTTTCAATAGCTTCTTTACTTCTTTGATACATATCTTTAACATCCATAAACCATTGTTCCATCAATCGTGGTTCAATAATATCACCAGTTCTCGAACAAATATTCACATGACTACTTTTAAATGTTTCATCAATTCCAGAATACGATTCTAATAGTTTCAATTGTTCAATTGTTTTTTCTCTTCCTTCAAATCTATCCAATCCATCAAATATTCCAGTGTTTTTCATTTTTCCATCTTTGTCGATGCATTCAATGATTGAAGAATTTTCAAAATTCGATTCGTGTCTTTGATAAATTTCGAAATCTAATGGATCGTGATATGGTGTTATCTTAACTGCTCCAGTTCCTTTATTCATTAATACAGCTTCATCCGCGATTATTAATAATTTTCGATTTGGAATCAGACGATTTATGACAGATTTTCCAATAATATTATTATATCTTGGATCATTTGGATGTACAGCAATTGCAATATCAGCAAATATTGTTTCAGGGCGAGTTGTTCCAACTATAATATATTCTTCACTTCCATCTATGTAGTACTTTACATTGTGCATTTTTCCTGCGCTGATTTTTCGATTTCCAATTTGAATGATCCCATTTTCAGGAATATCGATTTTGTCAACTTCTTGTGAACTTAAAGTTGAACCCAATTTTGGACACCAATGCACAATTCTTTCGCCTCGATAAATCAATTCTTCTTTATAAAGACGACAAAATGTTTTCTCAACGAATTTACTAAATTCTGTATCTAATGTATAATATTTGTTATTCCAATTCAAACTTGCACCCATTCTTGAAAGTTGTCGTTGAATCTCTGAAGAACATTTATCACTCCAAACTTCACATTCTCTCAGAAATTCAGCTCTGCTCATCGATTTCCTTGATTTTCCTGATTTTTCCAACATTTTTTCAACAACAGCTTGTGTTGCAATTCCAGCATGATCAAATCCAGGAATCCATTCAGCAATATTTCCCTTTTATTCTTTCATGTCGACATATTGAATCTTCAATTGAAACTGTCAATGCATGTCCAAGATGTAGTTTTCCCGTTACATTTGGCGGTGGAAGTATCATTCGATAAAACGTTCCGCGTTTCCGATAATTTTCTGATGCAAAATTGGTTCTTTCTTCATAATTTCTTGTTACTTCATCAATGTTGAAACTGAAATTTCATTGAATTTTGACTACTATTTTGCAAATAATCAATTACCTACTTGTACTACTGCTAGCTGTTGAATAAAAACATCTCCTTGGTCTTCTTATTCCATTTCTTGAGATAATAATCATCTGTAATAAGGAGCTTGAAATTTAATGAGGGAAATTGCAAAGTTACGCGTAATTACACGAAGAAAAAGACGCAAAATGATTGAAAAGAGCGCAAAAATCACCGGTGCACAGTTTCAAGGAACAACATAAAATATACAAATATCTTGAAGCGATACACACAAATGGAACCTGTGTAGTACTCTCGGACAATGATTTTATTTTTTTTTAATTTTCAGAAATCTATCTAGATCTCAAAGAAAATACCCAGTTTAGGGCGCTGTTTTTTGAAAAATCATTAAGAAGCGAAAAAAGGGTGCGTTCAAAAAATAGATGAGCTTGTTCGCTCTAATGCCACAGCGCCCAAAGGAAAACAAAAAAAACATTTACAGAGAGAACAAAATGCTGAGAAACTTGCGATTGTTACGAGTCAAACCATCAACCTCAGTTGCTTTTTATTCAAAAGAAAATGCAGATATTAATATTCGAGATGAGAAGAAAAATGAGCTAAAAGTAGGTTTCTTAAGTCTGTGAAAATTAACAAGAATAAAACCATGTTCCAGGATTTCAATAATAAAGTTCAAGTGATGGAAAAAAAGAAAGTTGGAATTTTTGGAACAAGCAATGTTCCGATGAACACCAACTTTCCAAATCCAAAAGGAGTTCCTGGTTATGATCCTGAATTTTCTGTGAAGGAATTACTTGCCGAATTGCCAAATACAACAAAAAAGCAATCAAAATTGTTAGGAGGCGAAATGCGAGATTTAATTAAAAGTGCTGGTGTGGAAAAAGTTGAACTTCTTGAAGATATTGGATTTTTGAGGCATAATGAAGCAAGAGTTGAATATAAATTTGATACTAAAGAGGTGAGATATTCATTATGTTTCAAATAAGAAATGCAAGATTTTTTTAACAAGGGAAGTGTATAAGGTCCCGGAATAAACTTTTAATGAGACTTGGTACACATATAGATTCGAACTCGCTGATCTCGAATTCGTTTTCAAAAATTGCCACAATTGCACCCAAAACGAGTTTTTCACCATCGAAAATGCGCCATATTTCTCATTGTTTCATATGTCAAACATTTGCGGGCAAGAAAAATAACAGCGGATGGCAGAGTGGTTAGCGATCTCGACTTTAAAATTTTAGGTTTCGGGATCGGTCCCGGCCCGTGGCGAACTTTTTTTCAAATTTTTTTATTTTTTTTTCAAAAAAAAATAACGAATTGAAGATGATCTTTCATATTTATTTTTATAGCTTTCATATTTATAGCTATCCAAGTTACCTTCATCCGGTGGATCATCTTCAATTCGTTCCAGAATTTCATTGTTTTCAACTATAATTTCGTTGATGTCCACACTACGCAAAACATCAATAATTCCGTTAGGAACTTTTTGAAGTTCTCGCGGGAGACATACTTTCTTGGGATTGTACAATTGTCATTGAAATTACCCATTACGAAGTGCAAAATTTGTTCAGAAGGTAACATTTTGAACGAGAATTTAAGAAACGAAAAAAATGATGACAAAAAATTATAATTCAAAGTCGGTACGTAGACATCTTTACAGGTTTCGAAAAAAAAATTTTGAAAAAAAAAAAAAAAGTTCGCCACGGGCCGGGACCGATCCCGAAACCTAAAATTTTAAAGTCGAGATCGCTAACCACTCTGCCATCCGCTGTTATTTTTCTTGCCCAGGAAATGTTTGAGATATGAAACAATGAGAAATATGGCGCATTTTCGATGGTGAAAAACTCGTTTTGGGTGCAATTGTGGCAATTTTTGAAAACGAATTCGAGATCAGCGAGTTCGAATCTATATGTGTACCAAGTCTCATTAAAAGTTTATTCCGGGACCTTATACACTTCCCTTGTAAGTAGAAAATGAAACGTTTGTTGAACGTGAACTAGAAATAATGTATACGTAAAAGTATCTACCTTTTTTAAAATAAAATCCCAAAAGAAAAAAAAAACTCTGGTCAACTTTTTGTTGGGTCAAAATTTGTAAATCTGGAAAGTTTTCCAGTTTTACAAATCCTCTTTTTTTCGAGCCAAAATTCATAATTTCAGTCTAAAATTGATATTACCGAACAAAAACACTCCTATATTATTATTTTTTATCAGAAACTTGATCTATGGCATCTTGGTTGTGATAGTGATTGGAAAGAAGGATTCTCGAAATGCTCTTTTGTGAATACCCAAAATAAAACCGGATTATTCAGTGGATCAATATCTACTCAAATTGTAAAAGATGGACGTGTTGAAAGAGCTGGATGGGCTTCGATTAAATTAGAAGACAGAAAATCATTCAATAGGAAAAAGTTTCTGACAAAATGGAGAAATTTTTCACATTTATTTTTGAAGGTTTGTAATTTCAATGAAATTTCGAATTTTTTATTTGACTTTGATTTTTTTAGATCCGCGGAGATGGTCGAAGTTATAAAATAATGCTTCATTCGCCATTATCAATGGATTTTACATGGGGTGATTCATTTTCATATCCTCTTCATACACACGGTGGACCATATTGGCAATATGAAAAGATTCCATTTTCCAAGTTCTTTCACACGGTTGCAGGAAGAATTCAAGATCGACAATATCGAGTGAATTTAGAAGATTGCAGGTACTTCATTCTTGAATAAATTGATATTCAATTCATAATATAATTTTCTTCAGTTCAATTGGAATTGTTTTGATGGATCGAATCGATGGTGATTTTTCACTTGAAATTGATTATATCGGAGTATACAATGATACAACTCACATCGAAGACTTTGCATATGAAACATATACTCTTCCAGTGTTCAATACGCATGGTTTCTAGTCATATTTAATTCTTTATTTACACTCTCTTGAATAAAAAACAGAAAAAAGTATCACTAAAAAGTTACCATTGCAAAAACCGGTTTACAGAGCGTTACACGCCATGAAAAGAACCCAAAAAACGGGGAAAATAGTATTTAAAAACCTAGAAATTTGATGAGATCGAGTTTAACATTAGAAGCTTTCGAATTTTGAATGATCGCCTACAACATGATATCCTTTTTCTTGTTTTTCGAAATCATTGGAATATACGGTTCGACATCAATCTGCAAAAATTGCATCATATTTTTTTTGTTGAAAGAAATATTGGTTAAAAAGATTTTCGTATGTACTTCAGGCTGAATCAATGAGGAAAAGAAAATAACTTACTCTATCTCCATCTATGACATGTGGTCGCTGCTCGATTGCTTTTGTTGCACTATCTTTATTTTCGAATGTGATTGAAGCGAATCCACGATGAAGACCTGTTTCGCTATCCTGAAATTATTCAACTTTTTTTTTTAAATCTAGATATCAAAATATTTACTTACATAAAACATGTTAACACTTTGAATATTTCCATATCGTTTAAAATAATGCTCTAATTGTGCTGAAAATTATCAAAATTATTTCGAAATATATTTAACAACAATAAAAAAACTAACGTTTTCCTGTTACCCATTTTACATGTGTCAAATAAACAGTTTGTCCTGGAACTTGTGGTCGAGCTTCGATCAATTTTTTGATATTTGTTGTTACACCTCGAGCCACTGACCGCATTCTGTTCTATAAATAATATAAAATATTGAAAATGATCAGATAACCTTTTTGTTTTATAGAAAAAAAAGTATACACGGCCTGAAAAAAATCATATGACAAAAGAAATGAGAGACATGTGAGATTAGAGCGAGTTTGCGTCTTTTAACAATTTTTTATTTGACATAGAAAAGAGGAAAGGGAAAAAGTAAGTACATATTGTTCAAAAACTAAAGAGCGTGTTTTTTTGTTTTTGTCTTGGCTGAAAAATGTGAACAGTGATCTTTAAAGTTGAAAACACGTCATTTTTACTTTAAACTTAGGTTAAAATAAATTTCATTTTGCTGCGCAAAAAAGCACACTGATCGCAAGATCAAAAGCTTCACAAATCAGAACTCGTAACAGAAAAAATTTTCAAAAATAAATGTTTTCCGAGAGAACTACACGTGTTTGTATTCCTAGTCAACGCGGGACGAGACCCAAATCTGTTCATTTTTATTTTTTGAATTTTTCATTCTTTTTGAACCTCGTTTGTGTCGACTAAAGCGTTGTTAGGATTAAATTTTTCATTTTAAAAACAAGCGAAAATCAAAAGTTGTTCAGTTGATCTTTTGAAAACCCCTCTATTTGGTCGAAAATTGGTCGTGGGCTCTGTCACTTCAATGTTTTTTCTCTCTCCGATGACAAATAAAGATTTCAAAAGGATTTCAAAATTTTATCAAATAAATTTTGTTTTTCATTTCACAATTTTGTAATCGAAAGTTTTCTTTCACAATATTTATTATTTTCGGTTTCTTTGGAATTTTTTTCTGAAAGTGTTTCAAACCGCCTCCATGAGCACTTGTTTTTTTTTCCATTTTGAATCACTGACCACGAGGTTTGGCTATAGTTCTCTTTATTCTCTCTTTCCTACTTATTTAGTGTTTATTATTTCTTTTTATTTTGTAACCATTATCAATCAACCGTTTATTTCACCATAAATGACAAATTTCGAAATCTTATCTTATAAAGTGCGGTTTGTTTTCAATCCTCTCAATATATAAGCGGTTCATTTCTTCGCTAACCGTGTTTTTCAAGATTCAGAAAACTTTACAAATTTCTATTGTTCTTTCGACAATTTTCAGTTTCTTTTGTCGAAAAAAAAGCCATTTTCAAGTTTTTTTCTGCTTCTTCTCTACAGAGCGCGCTTTCTCCAAATCATTTGTTTTGTTTTCTTTTCGTTCTAAAGTCACATGAGCTGATATGACTAATGTTTACAAAAAAACAACGATATTATTTATTTTCATTCTTTTTTTACTGTTTCCCTCAAAAACTCCTCCCCCTCCATCCAATTTCATAGCCAAATAAACAATTAGACACACATAGAGACGCAGGCAAGCAGATCAATAAAATGCAAAGGCAACAACAAAACCTTTACTCCATCGTACTTCTTGTCGTCGTTTTCAATTGTATTTTCGCAGCAGCAGAAACAGCAATGGTTGGTGGACATACTGAACAAGATCCAACTAAAAAGGAATATACTGTGAGTTTTTTTGTTTTTGAATACATCTCTGGATGATAAAATAATTATATTTTTCAGGACTTCGCATGGAAGGCGGTTAAAGGAATCAATGATCAAGCTTCAAACAATGGCCCATATTATTACGTGCCAATCAAGGTAACATTTTTTATCAGAAATCTTTATATTTATTTTGAAAATCAATCAATCAATACACTTTATCATATAGCATTTTTCCAATTTACAAAAAGCCTAGGCATGTTTTGTAGTAGTTGGTGAAATGGTAGTTGTTGATTTTGGAACATCTCCATTATTCAAAACAATGATTAAAATTGATCCACCAAGAAGTGCTGCCCAAACAGCCCAAAAAAGGATAATTGCGATAACTCGAGCAGTTTTCCAAAATGGCTCGCGACGTTTTTCACGAAGTTCTAGAAGAGTGTAACCAATTACCTGCGGTTTTTCCTGAAAACCAAAAAGTTTTGGGAATTTTAATGAAAATTCTCACCAACCTTTCGATTTCTAGCCTCTGTGGATTCTGAAGAATATTCTGAACATGGTGAAGAAACAACTGTTGCACTTCGTATTGTCTCCATTTTAATCGATTAGAAAAAAATTCCGAATTGAATGAATGTTAGAAGACAGAAATGAAAATGATAAGACGGTGTGCAAATAATTCAAAATAGATAATAATTTTGTGTTTTTTGTTCCGATTGAATAAGAAAAACTAAAGTTCACGGAAAAATTGGAATGTCAAATAATTTATTATTTTTATTTTATTGTTGTTGGACAAAAAAAAATGAAAATAAAAAATAATGGTTTGCGCAGATTAGTTGGAATATAAAAAATAAAAATAACATTTTGAACTAAATGAAATTTTTTGCAGGTTGTAAAAGCAACAACACAAGTCGTCGCTGGTCTCAGCACAAATCTCGAAGTTCTCGTCGGCGAATCCACATGCAAAAAAGGAGAACTTCAAGCTCACGAGATTTCAGCTTCCAACTGCCAAGCTAAAGAAGGAGGATCACGCGCGGTAAATTTTTCTGAACAAAGTATGAAAAAAAAATTATGAACATGGTGGTTTTCAGCTCTACAAAGTCAACATTTGGGAGAAGCCATGGGAGAATTTCGAGCAATTCAATGTTGAGAAAATTCGCGATGTTGCTGCCAATGAGCAAATTTAAAATTCCGATATTTGTATTTACTTGTATGTTCATACTTTCACTTTTTTCATTTTACATACTAAACTAAACTTTTTAATGGCCAAAATATCGAAATTCACAAATCTTAAAAACATTTATTCCCAATGTTTTCACATCAAAACATATTTCAACATATTTGGATTCCTTTTCGCCTTGATTTCCAAATATTTCTTATACTTCCTAACAAATAACGGAAGATCGAATTTGAAATCAGTGTTCATCAAAACCGCGTGATCCACAAAATCCAATTGTGTGTGTTCTAATTCAACTCCACAAAACACGGGAAGTTTGATGCCTCTTCGATTCATCGCAAATCGCAGGCGCTTTTTGACTTGGGGCCAGAGAACTCGTGGGACAATGAATGAGAAGAGTTTTTCGATTGGAGCTGCGAGTGGGCCACCGATGCCAAGCTGGAAATCATGAATTTGGATAGATGTTTATTAGAGGGGAACTTACATCAAACACATTGACATCAACATTTGTCAGAGAGACTTCTCCAAAAATTCTCGAATGTCGAATTGTTGGTTTCAACTGAAAAAAAACTCGAACTAAAAAAATTCAATTTTTAAAGGCTTACCGTAACATGTAATTTAGTATTGGCATGAAGAACATCGTGAAGTTCTTCTCTCCCTTTGAACATAATCGAAACATTTCCACTCAATTGAACTCGAGCTCCAAGACTTGCATCAATTTGAAGACGTGGCTGTCTAAACCATCTGTATGTGAAGAAAAAAACTGGCTATCATCCAGTTTTGATAGACTTACTCTGTCAAATTTGCGGAGATTTCAACGTAGCATTTTGAGCAAACTGCTTTGGAGAGTTTTTGAAGGATTTTTGGGAGACTGCTTGGGCCGTATCTGAATTATTGGGATTTTTTGAATCGAAAAAATCACTGTTTCAAAAATTGTTTTTTTTTCGTGAATATTGTGACGCAAAAAATCAAACTTATTCGCTCAAAAATTTAGTTTTGAATAGAAAATCTGAAAGTACAAAATTTCAAAATTTTCAACCTCAAAAAAAATTCACTGTTTCAAAAATTGTTTAAGTAATTGAAATTTTCTTGATTTTTGTTCATTATCTCGTTGAAATATAGATTTTCAAAATAAAACTGAAAAGAAATGGAAGCAGGTCGGATTTTTTGAGAACAATTTGAACCGGACCCAAAAATTGGCCAACAGGGCCCAAAAAAAAAAATCGATTTTTCAAGCCCGAACCAGAATTTTTCTCTAAAACCGGACTCGGCCCGATTGCTATGGTCCGATCGAAAATCGCCATCGGGCCAGATCTGAACAATTTTGAATCGGGCCTGAAATCCACAAGAGCCCAATTTTCGGCCCCAAACCAACCTATGTCTAAATGATCCCAAATCATTCATAAAAACATGGTGGAAAAGTGTATTTGGAATATATTCCGACAAAAGAATTCCAATCATCCCTTTATCCAACGCGGTTTTATTCAAAACATGTGGCAAATGAGCTGACTCAGCTTTCCAACCATTATACATTATTCCACCATCCAATCCAATTATCATATCCTAAAGAAACATTTGGGTTACTATAAGTACTCATTTTCAAATCAGGGAAAACTTATTTACATTATCGGAGAAAGTTGGTGGATGATTAACAGAAAGATCAACATCCCAGAATGGTTTTGCTGTCGAATTTTCAGCTACAACATCTAAAAGATCTTCAGGTGCTGGAGTTGTTGTTGATTCGATTTCCTCCTCAGATTTATCTTCCTCTTCTTTAGCTGAATGCGATTCACAAAGAGAAGCTCCAAGTTCAGCCATACTGAAACCATCAGTAGATGTTGACACTTCCGGTTTTTTATAATCTGGATGTTCTGGTTGAACAGGTTTGTGAGCCATTAGAAAAGTGAGAGCTTCAACTGCTGTGGTGCAAATGGCTCCTTGAAGAGCAGACAGAATCTGAATTTTATATTTATTTTGGTATTTGAAATAAGTTTGTAAGTATCTAACTTGGCCCTTGATTTCTCCTTGAATTGAGACAAGTTGAGAATCTGGTGGCATAGAAATTGATAAATCATGATGAGTGACGTTGCAGATTGGGGCCTGTGACATTTCAAATTATTTTTTTTTAAAAATATTGCTTCCAGAACTTACGGTAACATGTGTTGTGTGATTCAAAAACTCGAATAATAATTCCGAAACCACGTGTAATCCACGTAACTCAGCGATAAAACTTCCCTCATACTCAAAAATGAAAAATTTGATTGAAGCATGCGCGGAAGCTTGGAAATTCGAGAGACTTATATTATAGCGAACACCTCGACCTTCGATGAATTTTGCTTGAATTTCGGGTTTTGTCACTTTTGAAATGTGGAGATTCGAAATATTCACATTTTCATTGACTTCGATTAAAGGGGGACTCATGTTGTTCAGAATTTCTGGCACAGCTTGGGATGCAAGTTCTGGAAAATAATTTTTAGTTGAAAAACGGTATGGGTTCCTTTTTTCTCTATAAAAGTTTTTTGCCCAATTTATTTTTATTTTCCAATTAATTTTGTTTTCAAGTTGGCTATGATTACTGTAGCTTAAAATAGATATTTTTGGGAGAGAGAGAGAAGATAAATAAACCTACGCTGGTTGTCCTTTTATTTTTTCTGAAAAATTTAGAAGAGGTACAGTACAGCCCAGAGCCCACCGTAATACGGAGCATCGTTTGAACTAAAATATTGCGAGTTTACACTTTTAGGAACTAAATTTTAAAAAAAAACTACGATACTCCGCATTTACGGCGTAAAAATTATGAAAAAAAAACTCTAAAATCCTTTTTTCTCCCTAAATTTATGAGATAAACTAACCACTCATATAATCGACAGCTTTTTGATTTAATCTAACATATAATCCAGCTGGTTGATAAAAAACCTTATCATTTTCAGCATTTGCTGAAAATGCTAAAAATCCCAGAAATATTAGAACAGCTAACATTTGTGTTCTTGGGTTAATAATAAAATGAGCAAGCATCTGACTGACATCTGCTTTCTTTTTTCGACACACAGCTAGTGTAAAGTTCAATCAATCAATCGATAAAAAACATGCATCTGTTGATTTATGACATTTCCAGAAAGCACATTTTTTCGAATAAAATTTGTTTTTTTTTAATTGATTTATCAGTTTGATGACGTTGTGTGATGCGTTGAGCAGAAATCTGGATAAAAATTGATAAAAATATTAGGAAATCATGGAACATGTGTTGTTTTAGATAGAAAAAATGAGGTCAAGCCTGGAAAAAATTAGAAAAACACTGGAATGAGAGAAAAAATATGAACGGTTGTTGGGAATTCCAAAATAGGATGCATTTTTGAGAAAATTTCAGGGAAATGGGAAATGTGTGAGCAGTTCTCGGAGATTTTCGATTCTCAAAACATAAGGATTACTGTAGATTTTATTGTTTTTTTTTTCTGTAGAAATCTCGATTTTTTATAATGTATGATTAATCACACCAACAAACAATTATTTTACAAAATTGGAAAATGTTTTCAACTCGGAATTTTCGAAAATTATTTTTTCATCGTAAAAGAATGATCACGTAATTGATTTTTCAACGGCCTCGGCCACGTCATTGTTCTAGTTTTACAAAAAAAAAAAATAAATTTGGCCATTTCTCTGGATTTTATTCTACGAAGAGACGCGCTCATTTATTTTTTTTTAATGGGTAAGTGAAGAATACATTGGAAACTTATTTATATCAGAATCTTGAATTACGAGCTAATATTTTTACAAAATTCTTCAGTACGAGTTCATAGTTTGCCGACTAGAAAATCTTTATTTAGTTTCATATGAACTTGACAAATTATGATTTTTCGTAGATGAAATTATAGAAATCAAGAGGTTTTGTTAGACAATTCGATCACAAAATCCCACTGATCAATTCAAAATCAAATGAGTATGGCCAAAAATCCTATTTAGAATTATTTGTCACTCGGTTTTTGGAAATGAAATGATAGTTAACTAGGTCACGTTCTAACATTTTGAAATTATTGAAATTTCCAAGAAAAAAATTATGAATGTATCCAGAAAATTAAAAAAAAACATTTATGAGAATTATTTTACAGAAGATATTAAACAATTATTGTCGATGTTGATAACGGAGAGCGAAACGAAATGTAGAACAAGTCTAAAAGGAAATGGCATCAAATCAAAGGTTCCAGCTCAGAAACTTATGTCTTTTTGGGTGGATTCAGAGACCCCATTGGAGAATATTAATGCGACAATAACACTTAGTGAGAAAAAATTATGATTGTTGTTAAAAATATCACATTTTTTTAGTTGATTCGGAGACACAAGTCAAAGTATTCACATCAGCGGATCACAAAAACAAAAAGATGACATTTTTCTATACACTTCCAAACAGTAATGCGAAACAAGTCATTATTTCCATCAATGTCGCCGAAGATAATTATAGATTAATTTGCGACATTGAAAAAAACAATGAGAAACCAACGGAATTCGACAGAACCATCATGGAAATAGTGAGTTGAACATTTTTCCGAAAAGTTGGAAAAACAGCGCATCGAAAATATATCGCGCTGTGAGATTTGATCCAAAATGCCTTGCTTCAGACTACTGCATCGCGCTGTGTGTTTCTACGAAAACCTAGTATTCTTTTATTTTTTCCAACCTTAGATACGACTGATTGAGTATCTATCTCTGACAAGGGAACCTTTTTCACTCATCACTTCAAATCACGATGAAATTATTTCGTTACGCTAATTCGATATTTTTTGCAACATGTTTTTTTGGTTACTGTAGATTCAAGAAAACTTGTTGAATTCTTGCAATATTTGTTTTATCCATGATTTAAAGTGTCGAGTAAAAAAAGGTTGCCCTGTTAGAGAAAAATCGAAATGACGTTCTATCATAAAAAGGTCACGACAAAAATACATGTATTGTTTTTCTAGTAATTTTCTTATTTTTCATTGAAATGACAAGTTGCCAGCAGTCCTTTTTTTGCGAACTCACAATTAAAGTCTGAAACTTCAAAATCGTTTTTTTAAGACCGCGCAGTTAAGTCAAGATGCTGATGCGACTCGCCCAGTTTTTTCTGAGTTGAAAAAGATGGACGGAACTGAAGAGAGTTTGGCGGTTGAAGGGAAGACAAATGATGGAGTTGTTCCAGCGGTTGATGCGAGTTTGGCGGTGGGAAATATCAATAAGGATCAAGTTGGTACAAATGACGTGAGTTTGTTTTTAACATTTTCTTGAGCGCAATTTTCACATTTTTCAGAAATCCGAATTTCAAATAGGCTAATATTTTTTTGAACCTGTTTTAGTTCTTGTCTAACCATCCAAAGCCAACAGGTTCCCCAATCATAACAAAAATAATTTCAACGAATATTTTCAGATGGGAAGACAGTTTGAATCAACATGATTTGCAAATTTTATATCGCCTTTTAGAAAAACAATATGGTGCAGCTGACAGAACGGTTGGATTGAGAATTGGCTTAATAAAAAAAAAGAAGGAACAAGGAAAAGATACTGGAAAATAATTTTGAATTGAAAAAATTTGAATAAACTTTCGGTTTGTATTTTGACATTGCAGTTGAACTGTAGTTTGAACTACAAGCACAGAAACTTGGGAAAAGCTGACAGTTTCAGATTTCTATCATTTTTAATCGAATTTATGCATCTAGAAAAAATCTGTTGATTTATTACGTCTTTGGTGATTTCCAGAAAGGACATTTTTTCGAATAAAATTTATTTTGAACACTTCCACCAGTTTATAGAAACTTTTTCAAGATCAGACAATAGATTAAAAGGGAGAGAGAAAAAACAAACAAAACACGCCTAAAAATTTACAACGAATTCAACTGTGACACAAAAAAAGAATAGTTAACATTTTCTAGATTCTAAGTATGAAAAAATAACGAAATGAATATGATACAAGGGATACTGTAGAAAAAACGAAAAAGATACTTTTAAATTAATTATAATTACAGCCATTTAGGGAAAAAGAAGACAAAATTGGTTAAATGATGATTTTTTTGGGGGGAAATTTTCTATTTGCAATTCTTCTGGAACATATTTACATTTATACAGTTTGATGACGTTGAGTGATGCGTTGAGCAGGAATCTGGAAAAAAATTTAAAAAATTATTGAGAAATCAAGGAACATGTGTTGTTTTAGATAGACAAAAAATGGTCATGTCTGGAAAAAATGAAAAAATTGGAATGAGAGAGAAAAATATGGAAGATTGTTGGGAATTAAAGGGGTTGTCTTTCTACGTGAGAAAGCAAGTCCGCAATTGTGCGTCACTATTTTCAACTAACTATAAACTAGCATTAACTTGACTTGCAACACCCCAAATGACTTAATAAACGTTTGGGTGTGAACTCCGAGAGAAGTACACACAAATAAATAATGTGTGCGATAGAGCGCACTTACTTTCCTAGTTTTAAGGTTTTAGCGGCTTGTGTTTTTCACCAAAAGATCAGTATTTGCGCACCAAGAAAATTTTATGAACACGGAACGTTCAAGAAGCACCTTAGCCCAAGCGATTTAGCATATCTTGTTTGTGGAAAGACAACCCCTTTAAAACAATTGATCGAAATTTTATTACTGGATGGATTTTTGAAAGTTTACCATGATAGGTCAAAAATAGTCTCAAAAAAGTTCGCAGAAAATTTTGACTTGGGCCTCAAAAATCCGAGAATCCCCTAATTTTGGCGTGTAAAAATCATTTTGAAATTTTTTTTTCGAAAATCTTACCATCATCTCATCGTCATCAATACTTGCGCAACGTTCTTCTCTCTTCTTCTTCTTCTCATTCTTTTTCTGATTTTTGCGCTTTTGAGCTTCAATGCTACTATTGCTATTAAAAAGTCGTTTTTCTATTCTTTCACTGAAAGAGACACTCTTTTTCCGAGGAGCTGCCACCACTTCGCAATCCTCTCCATCTTCTGAAATTTATTTTTGTTTTTTTTTCAAAAAATTTTTCGCTAGAATAAATCTCACCATGAAATAGATCTTCTTCATCTTCAAAGAATGGTTGTGAGCCACCAAAATAATTTGGAGAAATCGAACCATCTCCAGGAATACATTCACTATAAGACCGATTGAATAATCGACCATGACCTGTACTGTATGGTCCAGTTGCGGGCCATTTGAGAATTCCTCGAAGTCTCATTCCACACTCACTGATTGATCTTTCTCTTCCAGTTGGAGTATAGAATGGTTCATCGATTGAATGTGTTGGTGAAAGAGAAACTCCCGAATCAATCGAATCAGTTGGAGACCAAGCTAATTGAGTTTGATCCGTTGAGGAGGAATTCGCCAAAAAGTCGCAATTAACCATCAATGGAGTTGTGGTTATAGCAGCCACGTATTTCGTCAAGTGAGAGGCTTCCGTCTGAAATAAAATTGTATTTTTTCACTTTCAGCAAAAATTGTTGTTTTGTTGCAATTATTAATCTGACCAGTTCTGTTTTTCATATGATTTTTGTTCAATATAAAAACTAGGTCATACAAAAAACAGTATAAACCTGTTTTTTTTCGGCCATTTACTTTTTTTCTCACCTTGTCCAGTCCAATGATCACATCATTGGTCAACGAATTGGGCACTTTGATAAGCGACTGTTGGATATTATTTGGATTCGGTGAAACTGGTTGCACCCCAATTGCGATCGACAGTTTTGAAGATAGATTCAGAATTGAAGAGCATGGCGAATAGATTGGCATCTCCATTTCGACATTGTTCACAAAAATCGAGCATTCGAGACGTTGAGTGATTTTTTGAGGAACATCGCGCGGTGTTTTGTCTTGTCGTTTTAGAATCCACGAAAGACACGTTGGAGAAGTTTCGAAATGACATTCTGTTTGAGAAGTTTGAAGATAATCCGAATCAATGTACAATTTTAACAAATCTCGTTTGAAGTCATCTTTTTCGAATGAAATTTTGGCAATTTGACCGTTCTCATCATTCGATATTTCAGTGACCAGATGACTTTTCACCGAATTGCATCCAGCGATTTTGATCAACTCTTCGAAATTTTCATTTTGAAGAAAAACAACAGTCAAAGTATTGTTTTGAAACTCGACGATTTTATCAGTTTCCATCAAAATATCAGTGAATTTATCAAGTTGAGATTCGAACAGTTTGTTGTCTTGATCACCTCTTCTTGTCCAGAGACTATCTTCGAGAAGACAATCGAGATATTTGAGTGAAGATTTGCAAGCAATTTCATGAATCTCGCGATTCTTCGATGACAATTCTTCGATCGATGGATGGAAACGGATTTTGACACATTTCGACTTCTTCGCGTTCAAACCAGTGATATCACTTGGAACAACCCAAATATTATTCGAGTTGTCGTAAAATGGAGCACCGATTTCCTCGCAAAAATCACAGATAACGTTCAAAGTGTTGTTGTGTTTGTTTCTAAAAGATTTTTTTTTTGAGATTTTGAGACATTTTTTATGAACTTACTTGTTGAACAATTGGAAAAGTACTGCTTCATTCTCTATTTTGAAAACAGTTTTGGACATGACAGGAAGTGGTTGTTTGAAGTTTCCTGTAAACAATAATAATTTTTAATATATTGATTTTCAAGAACTTCGAATTATTGCGACGGAACACAAAAATTAGTGAAAAATAACCTCTGAAAACTGATGATAGGAAAAAATAAATGTGCCGAAATGACTGATACGTGACTAGGCAAAAAATATGAAACACACATTTGGAAATAAAATTAGCGTCCAGAATTTTCGAGAATCTTGATTTAAATGTCACGCTTAATAAATGAAAAGTATTATTGTGATTTGTTTTCATTTTGAAAATTAATTCCTATAGCAAACAACAGACAAGATTTCCTGTGATTCTAAAATCAGCTGCCTGGTACAAAATTGGTCAAAGATTCTAGTTTCTGAAATTTTTCTGCATCTGAAGGTTTCAATTTTTCCACCATTATTATTTCAGAAAACGTGCAACAGTACATGTAAACAATACTGATAAGATTGTAGACAAAAGGACGCCCTGTTTTTCTTTCTGGTCTTTCAACTAATATATTTAGTTCGGAAAAAAAGCAGAGTGGAAATTGTTTCTTTTCAAAAACCTCGTGAGCTGCCTAGCTGGCTGATGCAATGCAATTTTTGGCCGAAAAAGAAGATAGATAGAAATAGAGAGAAAAAGTGACCGATTGGTATATACACAAAGTTAGAGTAGAAGTGTAGGAGAAGGGCAAAGATGTTTGTATGCAATGCACATTATTACGAACATCAAAAATCTTTACTTGTCACATGATTCACATTTTGTTGACTTTTGATGATTCTACTGATAAAAACGATATTATATTTTTGAAAGAAAAATATTCAAAGCAAAGAAAATCTTAGAAACGACCACATGTAAATAGCTATTGATTTCTTTTGCTAATAAAAATATGAATAGCCAGAGTATTTTCTAACCATGTGGCGGGCTGAACAGAATAAAATCAATTAGAACGAATTCCCAAATGAAAACAAGTCCGAGAGAACGTGTTTTTCGAGAATATTCTATTCGACATTGAGAAAGATGAATAAATTATTTGAGGGTCAGAGAAAAACAGCGAAATTGGGCATAATAGAGTGCTGAATAGGAACTTCTAAATACTAAATCATCATGAATTTTCCTAATCAAGGATGGGTAAGATTCACGGTAAACCCGGTGCCAACCAGATTCCCAGAATTTGTTGAAAACTTCGAGATTTTAAAATATTTCTTTCAAACTATTGGCTACAGCCTGGTTTCTCAAAATTGTTGAGGTTTTGCTACCAAAATTTAAATCTAATGAAAAATACATGCTCAAGTTCTTTGAACTTCTGTTTAAGTAGGCCAACAAGAATTTATGGCTGGTTGAGTCTGGCGGAAAATTGAGCCACAATTCAGATTTCTATACAATTTTTGTCCTATTTTTTGGTGAGAACAACAAATATTATAGTATTTATACTATAGTTGTAGTACGAAAATTCTCGAAGCAAAAAAGCACGGCGTCGAAGAGAAGAGAAAAACCTATTTATCGACACACATCTGCCTTTTTCTCTTCTTTTCTCCCTCTCCCAAATTTTTTGAAAAACAAAAATTTGTTCAATAGAGCGCACTTGGTGTCGCTCGTCCGCGGCCACTGGCAGCAGCCGGTTATGATGAAACAACAATTGATCGCAAAATAGGAGAGACACCACACAATGTCTGTGTGTGTTCGCCTTTTATTTTTTTGTTTGGGTTATAGATTTTTGGCAATTTTATTAAAAGGAGGTTTTTTATTGTTTACAGGTATTATTCTATGAATTCGCGCAGCTAGAACATGGACAGAAATAATTCTGTTCCACATTCACCATCTATAAAGGTATGAAATTCAATTGTTTTTCTTAATTAATAAGTGCTTTTGTTTTCAGGATGATGATGGGCAACAACGTCAGCAACCAACACCACCAACAGCTTTTCCGTTTTCGGGTTTGCCTGCAGGTAGTCAACCAGTGCTCAATCAACCAGGTAATTTATTTATTGATTTTTTTCTATTTGCATCGTCACTACTTATTACAAACATCAAAAGGGAGCACAAATCCGTAAATATAAATACTTGACCGAAACTTTTACTCGCTAAAGTTGCAAGGGGTCAACTGGTTTTTAATGTGCTTGAAACTTGTAATTAAATTAAACCAGTTTTTGTGTAGGCTAAATAAAATTTGAAGAAAACATAAAAAATCCAAGCCTTAACCTTTTGTAAGTAAGAAAATTTTATTTGAATCTTGTGGCCATTTTAGATAAATCAAAGTTCCAAAAATATATCGATCGCGATAAAATATTCTGTCTTGCCGTTTTTTCTCATCGAGCCAGCTGTTCCTTTCGAGAATTTATACTCATTTAGAAATTCATGAGAATAAAACCAACAAAGTGACGAGTTAATTGAGAAGCGTCTCTTTTGTTTAGAAATTAGAAATTATTTTTAACACTTTTTTCATCACTGATGTTTTACTACAAAAGTACCTCTCACAAGATTTATACCCCCTCTTCATTTTTTCTTAAAAATAGATCAAAAAACTTGTCATATCTTCTAGCAAAGTCGTAAAATGTCTACAAAAACACCGAAAAAACTATAAATTTTAATGATTAAACAACAAGATGAACAAGAAGATCTTTTTATATTCTATCTGTATCTCTAGCATCCTTCTTTATTTATTATTCATTCCCCATTGTCATGCTGGCTGTTTCGCCATTGTGCATCTTGCATTTTTCAGCGGCGGCAGCTCCAGGATATCCAATGCAGGCTCATGTTCTTTATGATCCGGTTACCGGTCAACATTACATAGTTCCACAACCCTATTATCAACCATTACAACCAATGTATTATCCACCACCGCAGCCACCAAATCAACCTGCTCATATGTATTATCCATATCCAAAACAACCACAACAACCTGGTAAGATACACTAGTTATTTTGAAGTTAGAAAAAAAATGTTTTTTTTCAGTATATATGGGCATGTATTCTCCAGCTAATAGTAGACCAGCAACATCAGCTGAAGGACCATCGAATGAAGATAAATCTGAAGCAAATAATTCTGAAGATGCCATGTCAACCACATCAAACATATCAAGAAGCTCTTTTTCACTTATGTAAGTATGAAAGATTCAAACTCCCTCCATTTTTTTGTGTGTGTTCTGGCGCGGCGCGGTCTGCGTCGTGTGTATATTCCGGTGGAGCGCGTTTTGAATTTTGGATAATATTTTTCAATTCCGAAAGAATATTCCACATTTTAACGATTTTTAGGCAAAATGCAAAAATTCCACAATTTGGAACAAAACGAGAGAATAGTCGAGAATATATGTTTCGATCTCCAACAACCAATCATTCACCATTTTTGCATCATCAACATCAACAACAACAAGATTATGAACAACCCCTTCGATCTCCAATTGGACGAGCAAAATATGAAAATCCATTTGTGAAATTGCATCGACTTGAATCCGAACCTTCTCGAGGGGGAACACAATCAGATTTTGAGGGAAAACCAACTCCAAAATTCGCATATCCCACGAATTCTTCTTCATCGGATGTTGAAACATCGAGAAGATTTGGAAGGCAAAGAGCACCTGAAACTCCAGAGTCTTCGAGAAGAATAATTGAACAAGAAATTGAGAAATCTGAAGAAACTATTGTTGAAGAACCGAAGAAACGTGAGTTTATTGAATATTTTTGACTTTAAAAATTATCTCTTTTTTTCCAGCTCGAATTCCACCGGCAAAATCTGTTCGAATGGAAATCAATTTTGATGATGTTCCAGTTGTTCCAGAAGAAAAAAGGATTCCTCGAAAATCGAATGCGACTGCATTCACAGTAACCCTTGATTCAAAGGAAAAAGATTTATCATTACAAGAAGCTGCTAGAAATTTGGCTGAAAATCGAAGAAATCGAGGGAAAATTGTGAAAATGACATCGCAGGAAGAGAAATCGGCTGATCTTCCAGTGAGTCGAGCAAATAAGAACTATTTACTGGAAAAATTATTGACGGGAAAAAATAGTAACGAGTATGATGTTGGAGAAAATGCTGGAAATGAGGCGGGTTCGGAAGTTGGAAGTCGAGAAGATTTTGATATGAGATCTGAAGCATTGACATTTGTTATTGATACTTCGAAACGAACTGGAAATGCAGCATATCTTAATCAGAATAATTTCCAAACAAAAGTTGTGCAATTTTCTGATGATGAAGATTCAGAAAGTGATAGTGAAAGTGAAATAATGCAACAATATTCACAAAGAAGTGAGCCACCAAAACAACAACCGATTAAAATTAAAACTCCATCTCCACCTCCACCTCAACCTGTTACAAAACCATTTGAATCAAGAATAAGTCGACCATCAACATCCAAATTATCTCCGAGACCAACTTCGGGAACTTCTGATTTCTTGCAAGAACTTGCTAAGCTTCGACTTATGGCAGGCTTGCCAGCTTCGGGGATCGAAGAAAGTGTTTCGGAAAATGATTCCACAAAAAGAAGCAATTTCCGAAGAGCTGAAACAAGTTCTGCTCGAGCACCAACTGTTTCCTCAACTCAAAAAGTCAATGCTCGCGCTTCATTCAGTAGCAGTCGACCACGTGAATCAATCACAACAACACCAACACCAAGTAGGAAAACTGAAACGAGAAGATCGTTGACTGGAACATCATCGCCGCAATTATCTGGAATGTCAGCTGGACAAAGACCTCCATTTAAGTCTGGAACAAGAGGAATTCTGGTTGGTTTTTTTGTGTTCTCTGGAAATTTTTAGCTAACATTTTTCAGCTTGGACAAAGTGAAGAGCAACGTGAGCAAGAACGAAATGCTTGGCTTCGACGAAAAGATTATAATCCAATGAAAGCGGCTGCGGCAGCTAGAAAACCATCAACAGAATTGAAATCAAAAGAACAACAATTCCAATCGAGACGTTCTATAACAATAAATACAATAAACAATGATCCATTTGCAAAAAGAGCACCGCAATGTGTTTCTCGTCCAACTCCACGAAATCGATCACAAGAACCAAGACAACGCCGGCCGATTCCAGGAGGAGACGTACAAAAATTATCTGGTTTGGCAAAAGCTGTGGATATGTTATCTGCGAAATGTAAAAAGAGTATTGAATTAATTCGACTACAAAATAAGGGATGTTTATCGGTTTCGGTGGAAGATTTATTGCAAACAGCTTCCGAACCACCAAGACCAAATGAATCATTAGATGAACAATTGGAAAGATTGTCAGATGCATTTGATGCAGTTCAAAGATATTTGGAACAATCGCCTTTGGATGGTTTTAATAGTCCAACACCTGATGCTTTTTATGATGATGATGATGTGGCTGAATCGAGATCCACGTTTTCCGGTGTCAGGTTGGTTTTTTCAAGAAAAAATTTCAATTATAAATTTTTTTGAAATATTTTTTTTTCGAAGTCTAACTTTTCTTTTTGAATTTTCTAACAATTCGAAAAATTCTACGGAAAAACTTGGTTTTGTTAAAACGTATAAAAAAGAGAATTGAATTTTAAAAAATATGGGTTTCCAAAAAGGTTAGGGTAACTCTGTGACGAAATTTTTGAAAAATAAAATTTTTGATGAAATGATTTTTCAAAATTCCACGTCATTTCACGTTCCACTTTTTTTTTTTCAGTTTAAAATTTCAGTTTCATTTTTTCAGTACACATCAAGAAAATCGTCCTTCAAATGAATCCATATCTTCATCATATCGAAAAAAAGTACTTGATTCATCATAATAAACAAATTAATTATCATTTTCAAATTACAAATTCTATAGATTTTTTGCTCCTAATTTATTTGCATCTTGTGATATAAATTTGTACTCTTTCAAATATCCCCCGCCTTCTTTTTTTTCCTTTTTAGAAAAATGAGCTCAACGAAAAAAAACCAGCTCAATTTCACAGAGATTTGAGTACTTTTACTATCCAAGAAGAAGAAAGAAAATTGAGGCAAAGAAAAAGTGGAAAAGAAGAAAAAGAAGGTAATGAGTTGGTTAGCCTCGAGGGATTTCGAGTCTTTTTGAAAAACGAAGAGGTAGAAGAAAGTTGCGGTTTTTCCCCCTTCTTTTTTTATTTTATTCAATCCAAGGTGAAACATTGGTTGAAAACTCGCGGAGCTGCTGCCGGTCCGATGTGCGGCGGTGCATTGCTCAGCTCCGGATTATGCAGATTTTCCGAATTAACACCTGGACAATTTGGACTTACGAAACAATTGGTTAGTTTCATTTGTGTTCTAGAGAAAAATCTCGAAGATTTTTTGGTTGTGTTGTGGAAGATTTTTTCAGTAAGTTCTAAATAGAACTTCAAAAAAATAGTTCTGAAATGTTGCTTATGAAAAAATGTGAACATGCCCTTTTTCCATTTACATAAATAAATTGAATAAAAACTTCCGGTTTTCTGGAGGACTGGAAAAGTCCCAATTTAATTTATGGAACCAGAACGACGAACTTTTCTTAAAAAACTTGAAACCCAATGCTGAAACCCAATTTTTTTGAACTTCCAGAATTAATTCAAAAGATATCATCAGAACTTTCTCTCTTATCCAAAAAAAATCTGAACCATTTTTTTTTGGAATTTTAGGTGCTCTAAAAAATGAAGGCTAGACCAGTTCAAAATATTTCTCCAAAAAGGAATTCGGTCCAGATTTACTTGACCGAAATCTCCGATTTAGTCGCTATGTTTCATAAAAAAACTAATGAATGTTCAGATTACTGTAGACGACATTTTCTAAACAGAATCTGAACCATTTTTTTGGAATTCCAGACTCCTGAAAATGATGAAAACTTTTTCTAGTTCAAAATATTTTTCAAAAAACTTGATTCAGGAATTCTAAAAATATTTTCGAAATTCTATGGTTTCATAGAAAAACCGTTCATAAAATCGTTCAGGTTCTCCGCCTTGCACTTCCACATGTCACACTTTTATTCGTTTCCATTTGCTATGCCGCATTCGGTGGTTGGATGCTAACAATTATCAATTATAGTCAACGATCTGGACAACATTCTCTTATATTTGATTCGTAAGTTTCGGAAATTCGGAAATTTTAAAAATCAAATCTTTTATTCGAAATAATTCAAAATCAATTTCAGAACACGTCAAGAATTCGCGAAAAATCTTATCAATTCAACAGAACTCATAGATTATGATCTACTTTTTGATGAGTTTATCGAAGAGGCATTCGAATATCGAAATCACGCCGATGGTGTTCATTGGCAATCACCAATTCAATCAAATCCTCTATCAAATTTCACATCGAATCTATTTTTTGCTGCAACAACTTTGACTTCAATTGGATACGGTATCGATGCTCCTGAATCACTTATTGGTCGTGTTTTTTGTTTGGTTTATTTATTTTTTGGAATTCCTTTGTATCTTATCACAATTGCTGATTTAGTGAGTTGACAGGCCTTTGTTCTAGAATATTATTCCAGGGTTTCAGGCAAAATTTTGTACTGAACTTATGAATCGTGGATATACTGAGATAATCAAACATAAGTTCCGAGTAAAGCGGAGATATAAACGATGGAAATCCGGGAGAATCAGAAGGTTTTTGCAAATTTTTTTTTGGATATTTTATTTGATCTCCAATTTTTTCAGAGAATCAATGAAAGTTGGTCAAGTCATAATTGCTGGTGGAGAAGATGAAGTTGCAGAATTCCTGTGGACTCATCTTGAACACGCACAATTTGTTGAAGTTCCTTTTCTGTTGGTTATAGGCATCTTATTATCGTATATTGGTTTGAGTTCTTGGGTCATTTCGTGGATTGAGAATTGGGAAATGACTGATGGTTTTTATTTTGTTATGATGAGTGTTTTGACGGTTGGATTTGGAGGTTGGTTTTCTCAAAATCAGGGCTGAAAACCGGTCAGAGACAGAAAAACAGAGTGTTTATATTTTCAAAAAATTAAATTTCGTTTTTTGCTACTTTGGTAAAGTGGTTAGTGAGTTCGGTTTTGCTTCACAAGGTGGCAGGTTCGATTCCTGCCCGGCACATAAAGTGTTTCTTTGTCTGGTCCTATAAATATCTATAGGGTCTCTGATCTTTTTAGGAAAACATTATAATTCTTTCAGACATGGTCCCCAGGAATGAATGGTTTGCAGTTCCAATTTTATTCATTATTCTAGCTGGTCTCGTTTTAACAACAACTTGTGTTGATGTTGTAGGTGCATATTATATTGATCGATTGCATTTCTTTGGAAGACGTCTGGATGATGTGAGTTAATTTTTTTTGGGGGAATTTCAAACCATAAAATGAGGCTTTCTAGGATCCACTGAGTTGGTTGAAAGAAGTTCAACAACGTCGAATTGAGGCGATGAAAAAAGAGGCGATGAGGAAGCTTTTTGAGACTGTTACTGCTTTACATCACATTCGATTGACAGGTATTTGAGATTTTTAGCAGGCTTGGTACATAAAACAGGCTTCGGCCAGCCAGGTCCGGAAATTGTGGGCGGAGTAACTTCCAGGGCCAGAGACCGGCCTGCTTGTGAAATTCCGGCCAAGCCTCCTGGCCGCCCTGGTTTTGAACGGCCCGGCCATAATTTTCAAACTGCGGCAGCCATTGACAAGCCTGAATTTTCAGAAGTATAGACCATTGTTTCCACGTGGCTTTTGAAGTACTGTAGAAGAAACATTTTTAAATCTGAAAATTCCAATTCCAATTTACAAACAAATTTTTCAGCGTTCAAACAACTCACACAAAATTACGATGATCATTTGAGAAAAAGTGAGTTCTTTCAACTTCATCCAGAAAATTTAGATCATATTTTTTTCAGCCCCAAATCCACCTCGAAATCTGGTCGCCTCACACGCCACGGCGGATTCTGTTATGTTGAGATGGAGCGCTCCGATTTATGTTGATGAAGGGAGAAGATATTGGTATACGATCACATATAAACCAAGGTTTTCCAAATAAAATTCTGATTCAAATTTGAAAAAAAAAACATTTTTCAGAACTCCACAAAGAAAAAGTAATATTGTAGTTGTTGATTTTGTTAACAAAGATCGATATCTGGTTACTGGTTTGAAGTCTTTCACTTTGTATGAATTTAGTATTCATACAACAACGAGATATGGCCAAAGTATTCCGATTAAAGTTCAAGAATATACAGGTGAGCATTGTAAAAAAAGAGTTCTGAAAGAGATAAGGGATAAACTCAAGCTCCCCTCCCCAGAACTGTAATTTTAAATATTGTTATGATTTCCTAATAAAATATGGGGTCACTTTGAAGCTCTAGATTTTGACGAACATTTTCATAAAATTTTGAAACAGTATTTTTTTTTGAGGAAAAAATTTCAAAAATTGTTTCAAAATTTTTTGATAATTTTTTTCGAATTTTTGAAAAATTCGATAAGCATCTAATCGGCCAAACTTATTAGACTGTAATTTCTTTAAAAAACTTGGTATGTCGATTTTCAGCTCAAAAAAATCGACATGCAAATTTAAAATTGAATTTGATGTATCCAAAATTTTGACTTAAAAAATGACTGTTTCAAAAATTTTTTTTTTAATTTTTTTCCGGTATGTTTAAAATTTTTAAAAATATTTAAGCAGTCCAGAATTTACTCATCTAAACCTCTTTCAAAGATTACCACGTGAATTTTCAGCTTCAAAAAAAATCTTGAAAAAAATTGACTGTTTCAAAATTTTGTGATAATTTTTTCCAGTATTTTTAAAATTTTGATAAACTTTGATTAAGTTGCCCAGAATTTATTAATCTAAAAAATTGACACGTGGATTTTCAGCTTAAAAAATTGACATCTAAAAAAATTCACATTCCAGAACCTTGCACAGTTCCACAAAGTGTTCGAATCGATGCGATCAGCGACGAAACAGCCACACTTTCATGGCGAACACCGAAAATGAACAATGGTCCGGAGGTGAGTTTTTTTCATGTGTTCCAAATATTCTGGAATTTTCAGAGTTATGTGATACAATATGTGCAAGAACCGGCTCCACAATTTGTTTATTGGAATAAATATCGAGTTGGTGAATCGTGTCGATTTACGCTAACTAATTTACAGCCTGATACTAGGTGAGAGAATTTTTTGGGGGAACTTGTGATCTACAAAATATACTGTAGTCAAATTATCCTTGAAATTTGATCAATTTTTGAGAAGGAGCTTTTAGTGGAAATCCGAACTACAGTACCTTATTTTGGAATTTTCAAAAAGAAATGTGTGATCTACCAAAATTACTGTAGTTTTGATTTTTCTGAAATGTATTTCCTGCTCTAAAATGCGGAAGGGAATCGGGGTTACTGTAGATTATCGGGGAAAGTTTGGACTACTGTAGATAAAAATAATAGAAAAAACTACCATCTGAAACCTTGGTTACTGTAGAACTGCAAGTACTGTAATTCGAAAAATCCCAAATTTCTGGTTACTGTAGATTGTCTCAAAAAATATACAGTTTTCCTGTAAAATTCAAAACTACAGTAACCACTGGAAACTTTGAATGTATGAAAATAATTAGAAATTTTTTTAATCTTCAAAATCTGATGAGAAACTTTCCGAATTACAGTATCTATGTGGAAACTTTTTAAAATTTTAGATTTTTATCTACAAGTTCTACGGTGCTGGAATTCTAGTTAACTGAACTCTACAGTACTTTTTAGTTCAAAACTATTATTTTTTGCAGATATATAATTTGTGTGACTGCTGAGCACAATTTCGGATTAGCAGCCATGTCAAAATCAATGCGATTCCGAACCAAAAAATGGTGGGGAGACGAGGATAGTCAATATCTTCGAATTCCTGGAACAAGTCATCGTCTTTCGATTGCATCTGCTATTAGCACATTGAGTGCGTTGAGATGATTATGTATTATGAATACCAAAACAATAATTGACAAATTTGAACAATTCAGGGTTTTATTATGAATCGATATTTTTTCACATTCAATAACTATTTTAAAGCACCATTAATGGGGGTTAGTAAAAGGTAGTTTGTAGTAGAATTTTGAAATGACACCTAAAAAAATTCTAGGAAAGGCACATGAACTTAAATTTAAACACGCAAAATCTCCAGTTTGTTATCTGAGCAAATTGAAATCCAGTCAGGGAATGAACTTGACCAATGAATATGATTAACCTAAAAAAATTATTTTTTGAAAAATTCTGGGAGGTAAGTCTACAGTACCTCTCCAGCAGCTTGATAGGCTAAAATTGGATCATCGATTGGTTTTGGCATCTCATGAACATCCCAAATTAGGGCTTGACGATCGTCGCCAGCTGTGCAAATGTGTGAGCCAGAATGTGGAGCCCATGATATTCCATTTATTGTTGCTTCATGATTTCGAAGTCGAGCAACAGGAGTGCAAGGAAGACGTAGATCAAGAATTATCACCTGAAACTTTTACATTTTTTTCGAATTCACATTTGAAAATTGTACCTCTTTACTATCCTGTGCAAATGTTGCAATATAATTTTGATCATTTCGATTCCAGGATAATCTGAGCAATGGAGTTCTTGTTGGATCTTCGTACATAATTGTTGAATGTTCCAATCTTCGTAAATCGAATATTCGAAGACTTCCATCAGCTCCAACTGATGCAAAAATATGACTACTTGCATTTGAAAATGAAATATCGAAAACTTCTTTATCATGAGCAATCAATTGTGTTCGTATATTTCCATCAATTTGTGCTGGCCGTGTTGTTCCAATCGCTTGTCCAGTTTCCAATTGCCAAACTGTACAAGTTGTATCAATACTCGATGTTCCAATCAAATTCAAATCATTCTCATTCCAATCGAATGATGTTAGTGGAGCACAATACTCAGCTGTTCGATTTGTATTCAAAAGTGATTCGATTCTCGCCTGATTATTCGAGCCAATTCTCCATAATCTCAAATAATCTCCACTTGTTGCCAATAAATCCGGATAGGTTCCTTTTTGATCTGGGATCCACATGATTTTTGTTGCCGGATATGGATGATCGAATGTGGCGCGTTGAACTATCTCACCAATATCTTCATCGAGTTGAACAATCGATATTTTATTCGAATATTCTTCAATGAAACTTGAGACTGCGATTCGGAATTTTCGAGATGTGTCAGTGGCAGAACTCCAACCATGTGAATATAAAGTGTGTGGAGCAGTGTAGGCATAGATTTCTTTTCGACGAGAATCATCGCGCGGACCACCCGAAGAAGAGCCGATTAAATCCGCTGAAGATGGTCCAGCTGATAACATCGCATCTTCAAATGGTTCTGAAGATGGTCCAGCAATAAGTTCGATTGGTTGTTGTTGTTTTTGAATTTCTGCATATGTGTCAGATGGCTGTTGTGGCTGCTGTTGTGTATAATAGCTCATCTGATGTTGTTCCATCCACGAAACTTTGTACTGAAAAAAAATGGGATTGAAAATTCTATTTGTAAATTCTGACAAACAAAAGTACAAGAAATCGGATATCAGACCGATTATAATCGAAAAAACAACGCAAAATCAAAATAAAATTATTGTCGGCTTATCATTTTAAATGAAAAATATCACATATAAGAGTTAATAGGAAAGAGATCAAAATAACACTGGAAATTGTTTTTTGGGTAAAGTTAGTTGTTAGGGAATTAATGAATGAATAAACATGAAAATGAAAATGGAAATATATCAAAAAAATACTTCTTAAACTCGGAGAATTTCAAGTGATTTGTTAAAACAAATACATATCCAATTGCTATGCACTGGTCCCCAATGAACTTGGTTGACTTCTCCGCCTGCGGAATACGCCAAAATCGGGTCTTCAACTGGTCGTGGAATATGTTGAAGATCCCATATCAATGCTTGAGCATCATCTCCAGCTGTACATATATGATGTGGACTGTGTGGTGCCCAAGCGATACCATTTACTGGTGCATTATGATTTTTGAGACGACAAAGTGCTTGACACGGCATACGGATGTCTAAAATAACAACTTCGGTTGCATCTTGAGCAAATGTTGCCAAATAGTGTGGTTCTTGTTTGTTCCATGCTAAACGCATTAAAGGAGTTTTTGCCGGATCTTCGAATACGATTGTTGAATGTTCTAGTCTTCGCAAATCGAACATTCTTGCACTTCCATCGGCTCCAACTGTTGCAAAATGGTCACGACCATTATTTACGTGTGAAAAACCGATATCGTGAACTGGTTTGTCGTGAGCAATCAGTTGGGTTTTCACAGAAAATGTCGTTGGTTTTGTGGCACCGATTGCAGATCCAGTCTGAAATTATTCATATTTAAAAAAAAATGATAGCCATTTTAGTTTTTTATTGAATAAATGTTACCTCTATATCATAAATAGTACACGTGGTATCAATACTAGCAGTTCCAATAATTCTTGGATCTTCTTCATTCCAATCGAAGTTTGTCAATGGAGCAGTATATTGTGTTGTTTGAACATGCTGAAAATTTATATTATTTATAGAAAAACTTGAAAACAGAATACTTACATTGCTAAGAACACAATCTGGTTCAACAACATTTCCATCGATTTTCCAAATTCTTAAACAGTCGCCAGTCGTGGCAATTAGATCAGGATAATTGTTTTTTGGATCAGGGATGAAACCGATTGCATTTGCTGGGAATTCATGAGCAAAACTTGCTGTTTCAATAAGTTCGGGGTGGTTTTCTTTTAATTGAACAATAGATACACGATTTCCTTGATCTTGTTCAACGATAGTTCCAACGGCTAACCGAAACTTCGCATCTTGTTTGTAACTCCAAGCTGAAGCAAATAGTGGTTTATCCGAGTTATATCGATAAATTTCACATCTTTTTTGCTGTGGTGCAGTTTCCCGTACAGTATTTTGTGATGTATTATTAGATAGCGGTCGTTGTGCAGATGATGGTGTAGATGGTTCCGATCCATTAGGTACACTAGTGGACATATCTAAAAATTAACAAAATGATCAATCGATAGTGCGATCAAAAACAAACAAAAAACTATGTAAATTAAGATAATGAAAGAGTGTAAAAAGAGTAGGAGAAATGAAAGAGAAAAAGAAAAGGGGGTAGAGTGTGTAAAAAAAGGGTCAGCGTCTAGAGAGTTGGCCGGCCAGCCAAGCCGTTTTTCTCTCCCTACTCTCCTCTTTTTACACACTACATAGTGTTCGAGAGTGGCATATGTGTCAGTGCGCTAAAATCAAGGCGTTTTGTCGCACAAGTTGTTATCAGGAAAATGAGCGAACGGAGCAAAAAATAATTGATGCAATTTTTGCAAAAAAAAATTAAAACAATATTGTTCAAAAGAAGTACACATTCACGGGTCTCGCGTGGAACGCACGTAATTTGTCGTGCGCCTTTGAATCTACAGTACCACATGTGCGGTCTAGTTTTAGAAAAATGTTCCTGAAAGTTGCGAGAAAGTTCAATTTTTCGTAAAGTAAGCAGCCGAATCAAATCTGGTTTCTTGCGTGGGGTCTTGCGTGGAATGAACATAATTTGTTGTGCGCCTTTGAATCTACAGTATCACATGTTTGGGGTCTAGTTTCAGAAAAATGTTCCTGAAAGTTGCGAGAAAATTCAATGTTTCGTAAAGTAAGCATATCAATTAGCCGAATCAAAAATTTTGATTTATAATCACCTGAAAAAACGGCTATAATTATTTCTAGATGTTGGGAATAAGAAACTGACTCATAGTCACATGAATTGTACAACTATAATTATTTCGTTTCCAGCGAAATGAACTTTTCTCAAAAAATGAAATAAAATAAAATTTTTCAAGAAAAAGTTTTCATAGATTTTATGTGAATCACTTAAAGTTTCACCATTCTGTCGACAACATGTGCTCAAATCGTTCATTATCTTCAGTTGCTTCTTCGTCTGGAAAATATGTTCGAATTGATTGAGCTCGAAATGGATGCATTTCATCATTTATATTATGACAAGCTCCAAAATAACAAACATATCCTTCTCGACATTGCCAATCTCTCATACAATCAATTACATCTCTTCTGATCGGATTTTTCGTACAGAAATCCTGAAATCGAAAATATTATTTTTGAGTTCGATTTTCAAATTAAACTTACTGGTGGTGTCATACAAGGGGCATTGCAATTGACTAATTTTAAAATGAATAGGAAAATCACAAGATTTTTGTTGAACATTGGGTTCGGGAAATGAAAAATAAAATGAAATGAAAACGTTTCGGCAGAAAGTTCACGTATTTTAAATTTATTTTGAAATGTGGAATTTTGTTAAATTTTTGAAAAAAAGAAGGGGGGGGGGTTTGATCTGAGCCTTGGGGCCAATATTTCTAAAAAAAACACTCTGGATAAATTTTAGCATAGATTTAAAATTGTGCCCAAAGATCTAGCCCAGATTTTTCAGTATCCCAGCTCAAACATTTTCACGACTCCCGGAATCATATTATTTCCTCACTATTATCTCAAATTCCAAAAATAGTTTCTCAAAACTTTTCCTATGTCTTCCCTATTCACTAAAAATGATCAAAACCTTTGAAAATTATTTGAAGTATCTATTTCGCTTTCAATTCTTTCCCCCGGTTTTTCTTTTTTCTTGAAAACGAACTGACTAACGAGCCATCCGCCCGAACAATTGAATATAATCATCAAACAAGTGGTTTGTAAGTCGAGGAGTTTTGTCAAAAAGAGGCGAGCGAGAGGAACCACCACAACCAGTTGAGTGGCCCCCCGAATTGAATTGAATTGACACTACAAGTGGTGTCTTCTATTCGTTACTTGTTTCAATTATTAGATTTTTGCTGTAACATTATTTTGAAAGAATATTTATTTCACCTAGAATCTAAAAATATTTTACACCAATCTCTCAATCAAAATGTCACCACATGTTTTGATTTCTTCTTCAATCCCCAACCCTCTTTAGTTCCACTTTGCACATTTTTTGAAGAGTCTACGGTAAGTGTCACTTACCTATGAGAAAATCGTTTTGATTTCTTTTGTTATTGAGAATCTCAATGAAGCATGTTTGGCTACTGTAGTTAATGCTTTTTGACACTCCCAACAAAATGCTCTTCTTGATTGGCTGCCTCTTCATATTTTGTTGATTTTTTGTGAACTTGGTTCATTTTCATTTTCAGAAAAAAAGTTTTGAATCAAAATTAAGTCATAGCACAAAAAAACAAATTCTGATCAAAGTTCTGATCCCAAATTCTAACTACAGTAGTCTCCTCAATTGTCTCTTTGCTTCAAAATTACATCAAACAAAATGTAATTTATACGGTAGTGGGGTGGTGTCGTTTAGAAACGAAAAGAAGAGGAAACTCAATTTAATAAGCAAAGGCGGGCTCCAATCAAGCCCAAAAACAAAGCATCCTTCTTCTTCTTCTTCTTAACCCGATTTTCACTTCTCCCATTTCTCGTTATTCTTCGAATTTTATCAAGGTTTCATTTTCTTGTTTATTCTGAAATTTATATATTCTTGCAGATTTCAGCCAATCATGAGCGAAAAAGAGGAGAAGGTACAGTAATCCAAATTAGATTCTGCCTCTTGACATTTTGTCATTTTTTAGACTTCTTCTTCTTCTTCACCCGATGGCCAAAAAGAAACTTCAGTGAAATTTTCGGTTTCAAGTATTTTATCGCCATTTGAGAATCTGGGTAAATTTAGAAGAAAATTCCTTTTTTGATCATCTAAATAAAAATTGAATACTGTAGCGCGTGTTCAACAACAACTTCTTCGAATGGCTGCTTCTCATCGACAAAGTTTTGATCAAGCTACAACATCTGGGTTGAAATTACCATTGATTCCACCGCCAATTCCTCATCCAGCTTGGTTATATAATCAACAATCCACAGCAGCTTCTTGTAAGTTTATAGAAACAATTTTGATCTACAAAAAAATCTACAGTACTCCCCGGCTCTTTTGGAAATATGCCTTTGAATCATCGAAGAAAACGACGAGTTCTATTCAGTCAAGCTCAAGTTTATGAATTGGAAAGAAGATTCAAACAGGCGAAATATTTGACAGCTCCGGAAAGGGAGCAATTAGCGAATTCAATTAGGCTAACTCCAACACAGGTATTTAAGAAAACTTTTTATTTTAATAAAAACCAGGAGCTGTTAGCTCTCAGGTTCAAGCATGTTTCTTGTTCTCCAATGTATAGAAAAACTTTTTCTGTGGAGTGATTTTGTTGAGCTTCGCTAGCTCTTCTTTTTCTGTAAAATTTCAAAAAATTTTCTTGCGCCTTAGATAACTTTGCTTAACTTACCAGCTGGTTTGCAGACTTGTTTTTTCGAAAACAGGCAGAATAAGATGACTAGGGCATAAATGATTCCAAGTGCAATAACAATACCACTGGCAACCACAATATACAATGATGGGATTGGAATTTTTGAATTTTCTGCAATTTTTTTGAGATTTTCTACTTCCTCTTGGGCTACCATTTTTATTCAAAACTGATCTGGTCATTCATTAAAATGTGTTTGGATAAAATGTCACGCGAAATTTTTTTTTTTTTAATTCGAAGTCAATATTTTCTTTTTCCAGGTGAAAATTTGGTTTCAAAATCATCGTTACAAATGCAAACGTCAAGAAAAAGAAAAGGCGATGAGTGGCCTTGATAATTCTGATTCTCCAACAGCTGAAGATGATGATGATGGGTATGTTCACAACATCTACAGATTCTCCAAAAAATAATATATTTTTCAGAAAATATTCGGAGAAAGATGATGAGGAAATTGAAATTGAAGAGGAAGAAGAAGATCCGATTGCACAACTTGCTAGAAATCGAATGTTTGCTGTAAGTTTCGAAATTTTTTTTTATTTTTATTCAGAACCACAAAAAAAAATTTCAGCTTGCTGGACAATTTGCATTTTCCCCTGGTGCTTATTTGCGATGGTGATAATAATTTTTAAAATTTAGATAAGAAGCTTTTTGATGATCTCTCTCGCTAATAAATTTTTATTCGCTTTTTATTTTTTCATGCGCAGATGGTTGTATCAAGGACAAGGATTGTAATTTCACAGAAAATTGCAGATGGCCACCATTTAGAACAATTGTTGGTTTCTTTCATTTTTGAAGATGGTTTTATGAATTTGCATTCGTGAAATCGTAGTTTTGCTTCACTTTTAACATTCTGAGCTTTTTTGAAATTTTGAAAATTGAAAATAAATTTTTTGACAGTTCGAAAACTAAAAACGTGAACTTTTTTCATTTAGACGTTTTATTATCTCGAAAAATTAAATTATTGGCATTTCGAAATATTTCACCCCAAGGAAGATAACCGAAATTTCTCAAAATTTCTCACATCCGATTGAATATAAAAATTTGAGAAATTTTTGAAACCCAGTTAAGTTAGTATTTTCTTCATTTGCTTGAAGGTTTTTTGTTGATATCCGAGGGTGTTATTATTTTTCTGTAAGCTCAAAAAAAAAAGTAAAAAAAGAAAAAAATTATTATTCAAATGTTCCGCGAAGTACCGCAAACGCGCCAGCATTGAGCCACTTGACACACATCAATTTTGTTGACGTGTTTTTCGTAAAAAATTCAATTTTCTGATTTTTTCGCAAAAAACATGTTTAGCGGGAGTTTTTATCAATGAGAAATAAATTTTTTCAACAGTAAAATTTCAAGGAAAATTTTCGCCATTTTTTTCAGTCTTTTCTCATTATAAAATAGGCAGGTGATAATTAATTATGGTGTAAAGAAAGAAACTTTGAATGTTCATGAGAACAAACTTTTTTCGTATTCTATTCTTTAACATTTTCCCAGAGTCGTTGATATTCGTCATAAATATAACAATTACTCTGTTCGTTGCTAGGCATTATTTTTCATCTCTCTCAAAAAAATCGATATTTTTCACTCACAGGCCAGGGTTATGTGGAGTGGCGATGATGTTAATATGGACGATGAGATGTCAGGAAATTCGAATGATAGTGGAGAAGCTGCTATGGAAGATGATGTAAGTTAAAAAATAAGCCAAAAACAGTTGATTATTCATGAAAACAATGTATTCAGGATCAATCATGCAGTAGTTCATCTGTGACAAAACTATCAACTCAATTTCAATTAGAACTCAATGCATCATCTCCAAGTCATAATAATCCGCAATCAAATCCAAAAGTCGATAATCTAGTTCAACTTTTCAAAGAATTATCCGAATCAGAACAATGCGAAACATTCACTCGATTACTTTATGAAACATCAATGTCAAATATCCGACATTTACGACATTTAATCGAACCATTTTTTCAACGTGATTTTCTATCTTGTCTTCCAATTGAACTTGGTGTTCAAATTGTATCTCATCTTGAAGGAACAGAACGCATAAAATTATCACACGTTTCTCAAAATTGGAAATTAGTATCTGAAGTTGATAGTAATTGGAGAAGTATATGTAGTAAAACAGTTTTATCACTTCCTGATCCATCAAATCGAATTTATGGAGCATGGGCTGCAACTGCAGTTGGACAAGGGGTTAATATTCCCGATCACTGTGTTATGGATAATTTTTCAGTTACCAGAATGGATAAAATGTTATCAAAACATGGATCGTGAGTTTCCTAGGGAGAAATAAAATAATTTCGTTTTTTTTTCAGAGTATTTGCTCGTGCACCAGACAAGGCTCGATTCATGAGAATGTTGAAAATTGAAAAGAACTGGAGAGAAAAACCAATTCGCGGATCATGTGTTTTAAAAGGCCATGAAGATCACGTAATAACTTGTATGCAAATCCACGATGATTTACTTGTAACCGGTTCGGACGATAATACGCTCAAAGTGTGGAGTATTGATAAAGGAGATGTTTTGTTCAATCTTGTCGGACATACTGGAGGAGTTTGGACATCTCAAATCTCGAGTTGTGGAAGATTTATAATCAGTGGTTCGACTGATAGAACTGTTAAAGTTTGGAGCTCATCAGATGGTAGTTTAGTACATACATTACAAGGACATACAAGTACTGTTAGATGTATGGCAATGTGTAAAAATATGTGAGTTTTTTTCTCAATTTTTTTGGAAATTAAGCTAAATTGAGTTTGTTTTTGCAGATTAGTAACTGGTTCTCGTGATACAACTCTTCGAACTTGGGATGTTGAAAGAGGAACTTGTCTCAGTGTTTTAGTTGGTCATCAAGCGGCTGTTCGATGTGTTCAATTCGATGGATGTCTTGTTGTTTCTGGTGGTTATGATTTTACTGTAAAAATTTGGTCGGCAAAAAGTGGAAATTGTTTGAAAACTCTCAATGGTCATACAAATCGTGTATATTCGTTATTGGTGAGATTTCAGAAAAAACTTTCAACTAGCAATCGAGATTTTTAATGAAACATATGTTTTCTAGTAGTTTTTGATAGCTCTACTCCTAACATGAGTTGTGACGTGGCAAATTTCGAAATATTGCGACTTTGGGAGGTCGAAACTCGCTTTCAAAATAGTTTTCATAAAAATCTGATATTATAGCCTTTTTCAGGAGGATTTTCTGAAATCTGAAAGATCTTTCAAAAACGTGGCAACCTTCTGAACAACTATTTGCCATCAGATTTTCATGAAAACCATCTTGAAAGCGAGTTTTGACCTTCCAAAGTCTTAATTTTTCGAAATTTTCAAAATTTGCCACGTCATAACTCATGTTAGGAATTGAGCTTTGCAGTTTTAGATAAAGAAATCGTGATCAGTGGGTCGAAAACTGCTAGAAATTATATATTTCCTCAAAAATCTCGATTGCAAGTTGAAACAGTTTCGCTGTGAGAAAAATTCTTTGACATGTTTTATTTTTTTCAGTTTGATCGTGAACGTGCAATAGTTGCTTCTGGATCTCTTGACACATCAATTCGAGTTTGGGATTTTCGCCGAGAAGATGGAAAAGAGTGCATTTCACTTCTTCAAGGTCACACTTCTCTAACTTCTGGAATGCAATTACGCGGAGATATTTTGGTCTCTTGTAATGCTGATAGCACAGTTCGAGTCTGGAATATTTATGATGGTTCTTGTCTTTTTCATTTACACGGCCATCGATCTGCAATCACTTCTCTTCAATTTTTCGGTGATCAAATTGTTGCGACAAGCAGTGATGATGGAACTGTTAAATTGTGGGATATTAAAAAAGGTGCGTTTTTTCTTGTGAGCCTGCTTATCTAATTGAAAATATAAATTTCAGGTCAATTTATTCGAGATTTGGTGACTCTTGAATCTGGCGGAAATGGTGGATGTATTTGGCGACTTTGTGCAACTCCAACACTTTTAGCATGCGCTGTTGGATCACGAAATAATACAGAAGAGACCAAAATCATCTTGTTGGATTTTGATTCGGTTTATCCATAGATGTCTATTCTTATTTTACTTAATTTTATTTCATTCATTTTTTTATCCGGGTGTTTTTCTAGTGTGTTATTATTATTATCATTTATCATCATTTTTTGTCTAGCTTTATTTCTTTCATTTCATTTCTCAAAAGTTATTGTTTTAAAATAATCTCGTATGTAAAAAGTTGAACCTTCTGACAAACTTATCTGAAAAAAAAACATTTCAGGAAATTTCATTTTTCTAGTTAATGCGAATCAATTGGATACAACTTCAAAAAATAACATCGAAAATGGAACCGATTTTATTGAATATTGCAGAGAATAAGGATTTTCAGTGGGTTTTTCGCAAATATTTTTTTTTCAGAAAATTTATTCAATTTAGAGCGCTCTTTACACCACAACTGCAAAAACTTCGGGGATTTTTCGAATCTCGAGGATTTGAAATTCGAATAGCTGGTGGAGCTGTAAGAGATTTGTTGATGAATATAAAACCGGCTGATGTAGATTTTGCTAGTACTGCCACGCCAACTCAAATGAAGGTATTTCTGAAAACTCTGAATTTTATATTGAAAATTGTTTTCAGGAAATTTTCGAGGCCGAACAAATTCGAATGCTTCACAAACGAGGAGAAGAACATGGAACAATTACTTGCCGAATTGATGATTGCGAAAATTTCGAAGTGACAACACTCCGCGTTGACGTAGTTTGTGATGGACGTCGTGCAAAAGTTGAATTCACTGAAGATTGGCAATTGGATGCGAATCGACGAGATTTGACAATCAATTCATTGTTTTTATCGCTGGATGGAACTGTTGTTGATTATTTTGGTGGAATTGGAGATATCAAATCGAGAAGAGTTTGTTTTGTTGGTGATGCGAGACAAAGAATACAAGAAGATTATTTGAGAATTTTGAGATATTTTCGATTTTTTGGAAGAATTTCGAATACTTCTGAACATGAAGATGATACAATTTTGGCGATTATTGAAAATAAAGATGGGATAAAAGGAATTAGTGGAGAAAGAATATGGACGGAATTGAAAAAGATTGTGATTGGAAGAATGGCATCAGAAGTTATTTATACTATGATAAAGGAGTGTAAATTGAATGTTTTATTAGGTTTGCCAGAAGAATGCAATATTGAACGATTTAAAATGGTTTGTTTTGTTTTTCTTTTTTGAATCTTCAAATTTTATTTATAAAAATCTTTAGGTATTCAAAAGATTTGAAGGAAGTCTCGATCCAATGACAATGATTGCTTGTCTTTGCGAAGAAGTTGAAGATATTTCAAACTTTCATAAAGTCACAAAATTATCCAACGATGAACGAAATACTGGTGAATTTATTCTAGAACACCGCAGAGAAGCTCAAGAAAATTTGGAAAATATTGATTTTTGGCAAGATAAAATTGTTGATCTTGAACAAAGACCTGGACATGATCCAAGTTTGGAGAAACTTCGAAGAAGAGTTGTTCAATTAGCAAAAAGTGTTGGAGCAAATCGGGAGATTTTGGAGATTATTGAGAAGTTTGAATCACCGAAATTCCCGATTGATGGAAAAGTTTTGATGAGTTCTGGAAATTTGAAAAAAGGTCCACATGTTCGAAATGTTTTGATGTATTTGTTCGATTTATGGAGACAGGTTAGTCAGTTTTGTTTTTCATTCATTCACAACATTTTTTGGAAATGTTTAAAAACTGGGAAGTTATTTTTAAAAATCTGAAGCTCCAATGCACTTTGAAAAATGCTTCACATATATTTTCCACATTTTTTTATTTCGATTTTTTTTAGTTTTCAAAATTATTATTATTGGTTTTATTTTTATTTTTTTATATTTTCAGAGCAAATTCTCAATGAGCCAAGAAGAATTGCTCGAACATACAAACGATGGAAATATTCCAATTCTCTCTAAAAAATCAACTTCACCCAAACGTGTATGACAGACAGACAAGTTTATTAATTTTGCAATTGCAATTAAAATAAAACAATAAAAATGTTCTAAAGATTTGTGTGATATGCTTTAGCAAAACCAATTCTTGCATTTCCAATATCATAAATATTACAATATTGTCGAATAAAAGTGTCTCCAAGAATCCAACTCGGTCCAAAACCAGTGAATGTCATTCCGAAAAATGTCAAAACACATTTGTTGTTTTTCAATCCAATATCAAGAATGTATTCGACACTTTTGACTGTGTAATCAATTTGACCAATTGTAAAAATGATATCTGGAGAGGAATACATTTTGTCACAATCAATTTCGTATAATTCGTCATTCCAATTATATTTTGCACCCGATGCTTTAACAACAGCTGAAACAACTGAATGAGGTGCGCCAATCCATGATGTTCCAGTATCACTTATCACTTTGGCTGTTTTATTCTCAGAAAATGTTCCGACCTTAAATGAATCGAGATGAAATTCCCAATAAGTTTGAGCTGTCAAATTGACATAATTAATGTCAGATGCACAATTCACTTTATCCAATGCGCCATATGTGATTAATCCACCATTTCCGCCATTTGATCCATTGATTTTTCGATCAAGCCAAACTGTGAAAAGTGGAAGATCAAGTTGAGGGAGAAGATTTTGCATTGGAGGGATGATTTTATCGACGGCGAGACCAGGCCATGCAAGTCCAAGAATTCCATCAACTGGTTGATACGCAAAAACCTAAGAAATTGTAGGATTAGTTACCGTAACCAGTCAGCTTCTAATTATTTTGTTTACCTCGTCCAAAGAATTTGCAACTCCAAATTCTTGTTGTTCCACAGTTAATCCACCTCCAATAATTAGAGTATCTTTTGCCAAATAACCAGAACAAGATCCTGACCCATAACTTATACTGAATTTTTTGTTTTCTTTTGAAAAACTCGACGACGCAGCAGTATTGAATTTATGTTTTGGATAAGTAATTCCATTACACGCATCTGTATTACACATCGAATCAATAACCCATAAATTTGATGAGCCAGTATCCAATACAACAGTAACTGTTTGTGGTGGAGTTCCAATTGAAATATTTCCAAGGTAGAAATCATCGGCCCAATCTAGAAATGGTTGATTTCCGGTGTTTAATTGGATACGTTTTTCATGATGTTTTGCAAGATATTCTTGATATTTTCCAGAATTTATGAGACGATTTCGAAGGGAACCTGCACTTTTTGTTGGAATTGAAAATGAGGCAGATGTAACTAAATGAACAAATCCGAGAATAATCAGAACTTTTTTCATACTGATAAACTTTGAAAATGAAGACTGATAACTCTGATCAGCTTATGCTTATATACACATGAAAAACCATTGATTTTGTCAAGTGATGCAAATATTATTTTATTCCAATTTTCCTCCCGAAAAAAATGGCGTGATGAATTTTTAAGCACTTATACATAGTACAATGGAATTTCATGCATTTTAAAGTTTATTAGATTTTCTCAGACTCGACTCATCATCAAATTTATTCAAGTTTTCTCTATCTGAATCAACAAAAATGGATGAAACATGAAACATGTCACATTAATTTGAATACGATTTGTTGATTTGATGAATAAATAAAAAATAGTCTGGTTTTCGATGTGAATCAATCCACCCAGATATTTGGTTACTTTGGTTTTTTCTTTTTATTTTTATTGGGAAAAAATTGAATTTGATCTGAGACACAACACTTCAATAATACTCTAATCCTTAGGATATCAATTACAAATGTATTCTATTCTATTTTGGGTCAAAAGTGTTTTGAATAGAGTAATCAAAACTATTGTGTTTCAACAATTTTCATAAATTGTTCGAAACACCTTTTCGTAATTTTTTTAGCATGTGGTTGGTAAACCCTTCAAAAATATGTTTTTTGCTAAATAGGATTACTATACTTATGTTATTTTCCCATCTGTTTTTGGTCTCTTTTCCATTCATGACCTCCAATGTTTACCCACATCAATGTTTCTTTCTAACTCACAAGGAATTAGCTTCAAAAATTGTGCAAATTTTATGAAGAATCCCCATGTCGATTAAACATCTTCTTCGTTTTATATATAAATTCGTAGTTTCTCATTCTCACACCCAAATTCAATCACCCATTTTTCGGGGAGTTTTTCGTTCGTCAGCCTCCGCTCGTCCATCCCATCCCATCCCTTCATTTTCTTCTCCCCCTTTTTTTCGCCAGCCGCCATTTGCATATACTATTGTTGTTGTCTGTTTGTCAATCACTCTCCTCACATCACACACTCTCTCATCTAATTTGACGAGATAGTGTGGAATGAGTGGAGTGTCGACGAGACAGAAGAACGCGAATCGATAAAAGTGAGGAGTGAAGAGAAGAGTGGAGGGTCCCTACACACAAAAAGCACAATTTCTTTTCTTTTCCTCTCTTCTCCTCTCGTATTCGTAGTAGTACGCATGTACGATTTTTGACGACGGGCACATTTGGTCACTTTTTTTTTGTGTTCGAACTTCGTTCATCTTGTTGTTCTCTTGTTTTTCTGACCTTGGAGAATTTTGTTTATTTTGATTATTGTCCGAGAAAAGAACATCCACTGGTCACTCTTTCCTTGAAAATTAATTAGTTCCATATGTTTTTTATTTGTAAAGTTCAGCTTCTTGATTTTTTTCCAGTCTTCCAAAGTTTTTTGAAAGTTTCGTTTCTTAACGAACATTTTAGTTGTCAAAAATTCATTTGATTTCGAACTTGAAAATTCATGAAACTTTGTTGTGACCTTTCAAATAGAACATTTTTCCAATTAGTCGTTTTTTTTTGTTTCGAGGCGCCGAAATTCTAATTTCTTATTCAATAAACGTGTTTTTTATTAGTGCAGTCGAAATACTTTTTGTTATTTTTTTGAGTGTCTTTCTTTTCGATAAAGAAGTGTTCAAATTTGATTAGGTGAATAGATAACAAATGTTTTTTTTTCACAAAGAAAGTTTCAACAATTAACATTTCGTTCTCTAAAACTGTTATAACTATACAATTTTTCTTCCATTCATAGCTCTCATTGTTTTTTTTTGTCATAAATGCGCCATTTTCACATTTTTTCTTGAACAAATGTTTTCCGAACATCTGGCAATATTATTCCATGATTTTCAATACTCGTTCTTTTGCTTTGGATACAAATGTGTTGTATTGTTTTCTTGAGAATGAGAAAGAACATCAATGTTTTTTGCCATTCAGATAATCCTCCGAGAGAACTACACAGAATGTTCCGGTAGGAGGCTTATAACTGGGTCAGTTGAGACAGAAAGTGATTCCGGTGTTCGTTCGTTGCGACAAAAAATAACTAGACAATCTGTGAGAGAGTGTGTTGAGTGAAGAGGTTTAGAAATGTTGTTCTTTCTGTCGACTTTTGAATTGTAGTTTCTTTCTTCTTGTCTTCTACTATTTTGCACCAAAAATCATTTTCTCATAATTTAAATTTCAAAACCTCTGCTTTTTTTTTCGTCAACCATTTCGTAACTCACATTTTTTTCTGTTTTTTCGGAATACCAAATTAGATAGGTTTCTAGTTCTATGTTATTTTTTCCTACTTCGTTGAGGTGTTATAATTATACCCATTAATACTTTTATGAATAATATAGTATGGAAATGAGAGAAGAATATATACTATTATTATTATTATTGTTGGTATATACAATAATGGATAGATAAGATCTTTTTCACACTTTTCTGTCGGATTAGTTTCATCGATTTTTTGTGACTATTATTATTTATTTTGGACACAGATACGGGAAACTGAAATTTCAAGTTTCTGAATTTTTTTCAAAGTGGATTTATTTTATTTTTATTGCAAGATGCCTCAATAGATTTTACGATCTCGTCATCTTGTTTTACTTCTCCTCGTTTTTTTCATCTCATATATTATTTGGATCCTTGCCAGTGAAATATTCATTTAATTGAATTTTTCCAGTGCCTCAGGCTACTTTTTTCCAAAAAAAAAATGAAAAAGACAACACAACCACCCGAAAAAGTAATTTATCATTTTTTCTTCTTTGAAACTTTGTTCAACTCTATTTTTGCTGCTCTTCGTTGGTTTTTTGTTGAATAGGAAGTGGTGTCGCTCACTATTTTATTGAAATGAGTCATGTTCTTTTTTTTTGGTTCAAAAAATGCGATAAAATGCGTCTTTCACATTGTTTACCCCTTTCTGACTATACAAAAATGTGTGAGAAACTTTCTTTTTTTTTATTCACTCTCAACAAAAAAGGTTTTTTCTCCCAACGAAAATATTTGGAACTTTTTCTTGGTAGAGAAATAGAGGGAAAATATTTTGAGCTTGTGCCTGAATTCCGAATAACCGGTCATTTTTTTGAGTTTTGATCAGAGAAATTGAATTGATGAACTATTTTCGATTTTGAAAAAAAAAGTTTGGCGGGCACCGGGAATTGGACCTGTCACCTTTTGGGCAGTAATAGAAACATCCAGAGGCCAAAAAAATACGATCATTTTTTCAAAGGAATTTTTAATTTAAAAATTACTGTAACACTCTTACTGTAAATTAACAAAATCCAAAATTTTGAACTAAAATCTAGTTTTCACAGCGCACTTCCAAAGTTCCTTTAGCAACATTTTCAGACAGTTTGTCTAACTTTGCCGTTTTATTACTCTACTCTCAAATAAAGTATCAAATACAAATACACCAATATATTTATATTTGTGAGTCTTTCAACACAAAAAAAAATGTGAAGTGTCTTTTTCTATTTTTTTCTCGTTCTCCTTGGCCATTTTCTTCTTGTGCACAATAATATATCGTATTTTCTCCCCCTGTATTTCTTGTTTTTTTTTTGCGTTTTTGTGTGTCAATAAGTAAATAATAAAGTGGTTGGTTGGTTGACTGTGCGCAGCAACGAAAAGCCACAGTGTGTTAAGTCGAATGAGACATTTTTCGGATAGTTTTTCGCATTTTTCATTTGTTGTTGGAGCAAAAAATGTAGTTGTTTTGCTGAAATTTCTGCTTTGACCTACCTTTTTTTTCTATTTTTCGTACAAGACTCGCGAAATTTATTATTCATTTCTATTTTTTTTCTTTTCAGGATTTGGTGTCAATGCCAGAAAAATAGTAGCCGATATTAATCATCATCGCCAACACACATTTTTTATTCGACGTGTTTTTTTCATTTTCAGTTTTTCTCTATTTTTTTAAAAAAATAATTCAATATGAGGTAAGTCTGTTTTTTTGTTGTCAGTAAACTACAACATATCACATTTCATTCCGAGCAAATTTTTTTTGGTGAAGGAAGGAAGACAAAAAATTTGCTCACTCATCAAAAAATAAACAGTTGTTTGGTTGAGCAAAATTTTTTTCCCTGCCAAAGATTTATCTGACCAAGGGAGATAAAAAATTGGGAAATTAAAAAGAGATTTTGCAGTTTGGAAATATCAGTAGCGGCTGCATTAGCCGAAGTCATGGTGTATAATGAGATGACTAAAAAATGGCAGCCACCGCAAGGAAGCGATGGACAAGCATCGAAGGTTGAAATAATGCAACACAATCATAAACCGGCATTTCGAATTGTTTCACTTCGAGATGGAAAATGGCTGCTGAATTGTAATATTCATCAAAAATTGAAATATCATAGTGCAACTGCGACATTTCATCAATGGAGAGATGAGAATCGACAGGTTTATGGGCTCAATTTTCAATCGGAACCTGATGCGAGAATGTTTGTTTCGATAATTGGACAAGCTATTGATCATATTGCTCATCAAGCGCTAAGTGAATATCAAAACCCGCATCGTGAGTGTTTTTTTGGATATGAAATATTAATAAGGCGTTGTCAAGCAAGATTATCCCTCCTTAAATTTTCAAAAAAAAACTGACAAAGATATTTATTTATTTAGTAATGTTTTTCTGCTGCAGTGAAACTAAAAATCCTATCGATCCTATTTCTATTATTAATTTTCCAGCTGCGGATAACGTTTATCAAGATCCACACCAACATATGATGCATATTCAATCGGCTCCGAATTTTGCGGCACATGATGAAAATCAGAATGCAAACTTCAAAAAGCAATCGAATGTACCATTACAACAGCAAATAAATCGTCGAGTTTCACAAACATCGAATCAAGATTATCATCATTCGCATGCAATTCCGTCATCTTCTACGAATACAACAACAGTTCCAGCTCCACCTCCAGCACCTCCAGCTCCGCCACCAATTCCGCCGCAGGCATCAGCTGGACCATCTTCGATTCCGCCAGTTAGTTCGAATGCGCCCCCACCACCTCCACCTCCGCCACCAAATTTTGGAGCGGCTGGAACTGCTGGTAAACCGACGAGTTTGGCGGATCAGCTGAAAATGCGGAGTCAAAATTTGAATAAGACGACGAATGGAGCGGCGCCGGTGACGCAGAAAGCAGAACCCGAGAAACCAGCAGCACCATCAGCTGGAGGTAAGAATTTTTTGAAATTGTACATTTTTCCTCTCGACCTCTAAAATGTATTCATTTGAGTATGTACATCTGTTGAGTACACTGCCACGTTTTTCATTATTTTTTTGCAGGAAATCTAATGTCTGAATTGGCTGCGCATATCAATAAAAGAAAAATGACTCAAGCTAAAGCTGATGCTGTTGATTCGAAATCGAATACAAGCAATGGTAAGTTTTTTTTTCTGGAGAAGTTTTAGAAGGCTGAAAATTTTCTGCGCTTCTGAAAAAATTTTCACCCGATTCTCCAAAATTCTTCTTGAAATGATAATTTTGCAGGTTCTTCAGATAGCGGATGTGGAACTGCAACATCAACAAATGGTTTTTCGAATGGTGGAAGTATTGGATCAGCAGCGGCCAAGAAATGGTCAGTATCCGATGTTAAATCAGCATCGATTACGGAAAGTCCGAAAACTCATAGAAAGTAAGTATAAATTTTAATGAATTCTATATTTTACATAAATCTCAACAAAAAAATCAATTTCAGATTGCCCTCTGCATCTTCAATTTTCAGTCAAGACGAGAAAACTGTGGTGTCTGAAGGCAGCAGCACGGGAAGTCTTGTGAATAATGAATTGCTCGAAAAATTCCGTGCCGAATTGATGGTCGAAGTTCGATTGGAAATCAATAAAGCGAAACAGGAAATCATTGAAGTTATTCGACAAGAATTATCTCGACATTAACGAAAATCTCCATAATTTTTAACCAAAAAACATAACTAACTATTCCTATAAATGTAAGAAAATAATTCCGGTGCTCCTTTGTGTGCTGCTTATTTTAATTTGTGAAACCTCCAATACTTTTTTTTTCTTTTCTTCTACTTCTTCTTGTTCAGTTTGCCTTTTTACGGGGCAAAACACTAACCAACAGTTTTATCATTTTTATATTTTATCCCTCAAATAACCTGCTCATGCCGGCTGGGATCATTGCAATCATGACCCGATTTTTCTTTCTTTCTTTCGATGTGAATTTTCTATGAACAGACTCTATATTTATTATTGTATTTTTGAGACATTGTCAATTATTTACATAAATCAATTCAGTGTTTGTGTTTGATTGTGAGAGCGAAGATCAGAAAGTTCAGATGTAGGGGGTGAAGTTTGGGTTAGGCCAAGTTCAAAAAACCCAAGCCTATGATCATGCGTTGTCACGAAACTTTTTTTTATTTTTCCTTGACAACGTTTCCCTGACAACATGTACATTTTTATTTACCCGAACTTTTTTCGAAATTTTTCTGATCAATTTTTTTTGGGCTGGACCCGAGGCCAATTCCGACCCAAAAAGTAATAAAATTAAAAATATTTTAGAAGTTTAGAAAAATAATAATTAGAGAAGGACTAGAAAATTCAGAAAAATTTAGAAAATCTAAACCAGAGTAGGTAATTTTCAAAAGTTTCAGTTTTTAAAAAATATTTTTGATTTACAAATAGTTCAAGAATTGAATTTTTTAAAGTGAAACTATGTATTTAGAAGCGTAGCGTTACTTTAAAAATTGAACAAAAAATATTTCAAGGAACAAAGAAAACCTTACGACTCAATTTATCAATCACATCACTTTTTATTTCTTCTTTTCTTTATCCATCTTCCACTTGTTTTGTTTTGTTTTCATTGATTTTAGTAGTTTTTGATCATTTTTCCCATCGGACCAAACCAAAAAGTTTCCCATTTTTCAAAGCCACTCCCATTATTAGGCCACGCCCATATCGATATAAAAGTTTTCCTGTTCATTTCATCGGTCTATCTATTTCAGATGATGTTCTGTTTTTTGTTTCTGCTATCATTTCCGATTCTAACAAGTGCAAATGGTAAGTGTTTCATTGGTCAAAAATTATTACACTAAATTAAACAATTTTCCACTTTTCTACCAAGGAGGAATTTCAGATGGTGGTCCGTTTGATTACTTGATGTTCACAACAATTTATCCAACTGCAGTTTGTCGTGCTGATGATGATTCAGTTCCGGATTCTTGTGAAATTCCAAAAGGAACTCCACAATGGACAATTCATGGATTATGGCCAAATTATGAAAATGGATCTTATCCACAGTTTTGCCCGGGAACACCATCACGTTTCGATGAGAATTTGATCAAACCAATTGAGCCGAAGCTTTTGGCAGTTTGGCCGAATTTATTCCCTCATAAATCGATTCAATCATTCTGGAAGCATGAATATGAAAAACATGGAACTTGTGCACAATCAGATGAAAGATATAAAAATGAATTACTCTATTTTTCAAAGTGAGTGGTATATCAGGTCTTGAAGAAAATAATCCAAGATTTCAGCTCTATCAAAGCCTACGAAACTTTCAACATTGCCTCAGCTTTATCTTCAATTGGTCCAAGTGACAAACTAATTACCAAAGAGCAATTACACAATGCACTTCTAGAAGTAACCAACGGCAAAAGCTATCAGATTCATTGTTTGAGAGATAAAAAGGTCAGTTGATGTGAAAGGGCAAGTTCATATAACTTGTTCCAGACAAAACAATATTTGCTCGGCGACATTCGTTTGTGCCTCAACAAAGATCTCACAATTCGCGATTGTCCAGATGATCGGAATTCGAATCGGGTTCATACTCGATTCCCGCGTCGAGCATCGAATGGCGGAGGTCTTCCAACTTATCAAGAATGCCCACATTCTTTTGTCTACATTTCTGCGGAAACATCGTACACTCCAAGAGGATTGTTCGCCCCACTTTGGGATAAAATCTTTGGATAATTTTATTTATTCATTTTGGTTGATGATAAATACATTGTAAAAATAAAATGTTTTAACAAAAGAATGATAAAAATTGATCATCCATAGAATCCGTATGGTGAATATCCGAAACCGCCGCCATAAAATGGTGGGGGCATCGGGCGAGGGAACATATAGGGATTGTATCCATAACCATATGAATATGGGAAGCCCATACCAGGGTAACCAAGGTATTGACGTTTTTGACGGATACTGGAAACATGGAAATTAGGATAACTTCTGAAAGGGAGTCAGATCAGAAAAAAGTTCACATCAAAAATTGTGGCACCGTATTTTCGCAGTTGAAAAATGTGGTTGTCATAAAAATTGTTTAAAAAAACTAGTGCAGAACTGAATTGTCACGTGCGGCTGTGCGTCGCGGTCGGAAAACAAATACATTATTGACTGTTTCCCGACCGCGACGCACAGCCGCACGCGACTGACGAAGTAGAGTTTTTTCATTCATTCAGTTCTGCAAAAAAAGTTGCTTCGTCAGTCGCGTGCGGCCATGCGTCGCGGTTGGAAAAAAATACATTATTGACTGTTTCCCGACCGCAACGCGCATCCGCACGCGACTGACGAAGTGAAAACTTTGAGGTAACTCACTGATGTTCTTCTTCTTTCACAATTGCACCAATTATTACAAAAGCGAGTAACAAAACGTAAATAACAGAGAGAAATCGCATTTTATTTTTTTTGTGTCTCAAATTCAGTCAACCACGTCGTTTATATATGCCTCAATTTTTCTCGAATCATCACCGGATCACAAATGATGACCCTGAACAAAATTGGCGAGGAAAATTGTTTTTTTATTTCGACCTCGGGTAGCCGTATAAGAATGTTTACATTTATGTTTTCACAAAAAAAATAATTTAGTGTAGATTTGGAGTTTTGGGACCGATGATGGTTATTTGAACTTCGTTTCCGAATTTTTTTCGGATGAAAAATTGATCGAGAGCTTCGATTGTTCCCTGTAATTACACAAGTTATCGCAAAAAATTATAAAATTCAAAGAAAAATAAACTGAACCTGAATACAAGTGATGACTAATGTAACAATCGGTGCAGCTTGATTATTATGATATGCAACTGAAATTCCAGCACTGACAAATAACGCGATCCTTACTAAAACATGCAAAAAACTGATCAAATCTCTCAACCACCATCTTCTTTCAGTTTTCTTATCGATATATTTTATAAAATTTTCCACAATATTCTCAATTGTTCGAATTTTATTCTTCAAATTCTCCTCACTTGTTCTTGTTGCCGATTTTTTGAAAATATTCGCTTCCTCCTCATTTTTCGAAAAATGCACAACTTCTTGAATAATTCGAGCTAAAATAGCGAGTTCATAAGCAACATTTCGAATAGTTTCATTTTCTTTTGGTGGAATATTGAAAGTTGATTTGGCACAAATTCGATTTAGACGAAGAATACAATTTTTGACAAGACGATAACAAAATGTTGAAGATGTTTGTGTTTCGAGGTCTCTTTCAAGTTCATAATGAAATATTTTAAGAGCTTCTTGCATTCGAATAAAATCAACTCTCAATGGTCGAAGTTCATTTATAAATGCAGCTTCTCGAGCACCGAAAAAATCACAAGTTCGATTCCACCAATCACGAGATTTCATTACTGGTGGTTCATGAGGTCTATGATTCCAAAATAGATTTTTTTTTAAAGATTTGATTTACTCACTCAAGTATACATTTTGTTAGTGGTGTTTCACAACTTGGATTTGAATTACTCTCTTCTAAAATTGGACTATGACTAGACATTTTAGAAAAAACAAGAAATGAAAATTGAAGATCAACACGTTCATTTATTTCATTCTTATTTATTTTCAGTTTTTTTTCGTAATTTTCAATTATAGTCTAGAATTTCTTCAATCTTTGATTTCATCGAACAAAAGTGGTTTCTCCGATTGTTTTCAATGAAATAATTGAAGTTCTTCGATCTTTTCTGCATGAAAATAGATTAAAAGTATAATTTCGATAATGATCGTATATAAAAATAGTTGTGATTGTTGAAACGAAACCATGCATTGATATTATCATAAAACTCAAATTATTCAAATCTTGATTGTAATAATCCATAATTATTGAAAATGTGAAATAATAAACTGGCAAAACAACAAGTAACATTGGAACTGATATTTGAATACAAACTGATATAAAATATTTTCTTTGTAAATATTTTGTTCGTTCGGATAAAATTGTGTTTTTTGAGGAAATATATAAGGAAATCGCAGAATAAACGAAGAAAAATATACATTGACCGAATAGAAATACAGTTATAAAAATGAACAAGATTCCAACAATTTTTGGATCCATTGTGAGAATTGTTATTTGATGTGTATTTATAACATTTGATAAACATTCATATGAGATAATTATTAGGAATTTACTCAAAATTTGGTCAGGAATATTGAAATATAGTGGAATTATGAACAGAAAAGCAATAGAACAGTTTATTATTGTAAAGAGATTACGGTAGATTGGATTATTTATGCGATATTTTTCCGAAACTGCATAGAAATATCTATTCTCAAAAAGTAGAACAATACTTGAACCAACTTCCGCAATACAACAAGTTGCGATATATGTTTGAATGAAAGGACTAATTTCAAAATAATTGAAGAATCCTAAAGGAGTTCCAGCAATTGCGGGAAAAAATAAATATGGTATTGTCAAAGTTCCGATAACTAAATCACTTATTGTACTCCAAACATGGGTATTTAACATTGTTATTCTCATATTATACATACGTTTTGGAGTTTTGTAATATATCATGTAAATTCCGAAAATATTTATGAAAAATCCAAAAGATGTTGAGATACAAGAAATTGTAACATAGATTTTTGGATCAGAAAGTATAGAAAATGTTGAACAATTCATATCAACACAAAATAACTTTAAGGAAATGAAATGGGTTTCATAAATTAAGTTTATTTTTTTTCCAATTAAATTAGTTCCGGCTTCTCAAACCACTGTGTTCATAACACTATTTTGTTGAACAAACATTGAAGTTGTTTCTTTGAATTGCATCATTTTGAAACAAACAGTTCGGAAATGATCATATGTGAGAATAGTGGTTAAAGTAGAAATACAACCATAAATTGACATAAAAATGAAACAGAAATTATTGAAAGCTTGATTATAATATTCGTAAATAATTGAGAAAACGAAATAAATAAATGGGAGAGCAAAGGATAAAAATAGACTGGATATTTGAATTATTACTGATATCAAATATTTTCTTTGCATTTTTTTGGTTCGACTTGATAAGGTTTTTGAGAACGAAGAAAAATAGAGACTATAAATTGTGTGAGTCACAAAAAATATACATTGAATTGTATAGAAAAATAATAAGACAAAACATATGAAACCAGCAGTATGGGGATCATTTGTGATTATTATATTTGGTAGCTCATAGAAATCTGAGGGAATACATTTTGAGATTTGAAGCAATTCATTATCTGTTTGATCGGGAATATCAACCCAAATTGGAAGGAGAATTATAAATGGAGTGAAACAATTCAAGAATATGAAAATGAAGCGTTGAACTTTAGTTTCAATTTTCCAAGCACTTCGAACTGCTTGATAATGTCGATTTTCAAACATTAAAACAGCTGAAGCAGCCAATTCAATGATTATAATACATAAAAAATAAAACATAACAAAATAGCTGATTCCAAAATCATCTAGCCATCCTAAAGCTGTTCCAGACATTGATGGAATATAAACATATGGAATTGTTAGAGTTCCAATTGAGATATCACCAATTAAGCTACTTGAAACAGAATTTGTGTGTGTTCAGATTTGAATGTTGTTTAACTCACCACATATGCGAATATACCAAAACTTCTCTCATATTTTTCATTGATGGATGTATTTTAAAATAAATCAAATAGAATCCAAAAATATCAATTGGCATTGTAATAATTGTTAGAAAATGCGAAGTGTAATGCAAGAAATCAGAAGTTTCGAAAAAATTGAACGAACATTCTAACATCTCTGAAATTGTTGTATGATTATAGAAAAATGAACGACTTCAGGAGATAACAACTTGATTATTATGATTATTCGCCATGAGAAAAAACAAAGAAAAAACGACTCATAGGAACTGATTTTTGAAAACAACAAACAAAAGTCTGATTGGAAAAGGAAAACCAAAGATTTTTTTCCCGGAAATTAATTATTTTGCACGTTTTTGTAAATGTCGAACACGTGACCTGAACCTTGTTGAAATTCGAAAATCTATAAACTAGTCGCTTCCAAAAAAAAAGGCTTGCCTGTTGTTTAATTTTCTCACACTGTTTGAGCGGAGTGTCGTTATTACAAAATTGCGCGTAGGATTTGGTGTTTGCGGGCAGTCGGTGTTGACACACACTCTTATTTTTTTCGTTCTTCTCAGAGCGTGTCTGTCCGCCCTAGATTTAAATTTAAATAATTTGACGTGAATCATTTTGCTCATTTCTAATTTTTATGGGGTGATTCAGGTCGAAAAAAAATAATAAAAAAACATTTTTTATTGTTGAATTAAAAACACGTGAGAAATAAAAAACTAGGTCAAGTGATGTGGATATAAAAACAGTATAGGTAGCCATGTCGTCAGTTGCGATGCGGTTCTGCGTTGCGTGTTGACCTCGATATTTTCCATTGGATTTGTCAAATTTTCATTTCTAAAAACGTGTCGCCCACACGCATCGCAACTGACGACATGGCTACCTATACTGTTTTTAAATCCACGTCACTTGACCTAGTTTTTTATTTCTCACGTGTTTTTAATTCAATAATAACAAAAAAATTCGATTCAGCAAATGTCAAAAAACTATATTTTTTTTCCTATTTTTTGACATTTTTTTACATTGCAACATTTTCGCTGCGAGATATTTTTCATTTTTGTGTGGAAAAAAATGTCAAAAAATAGGAAAAAAATATAGTTTTTTGACATTTGCTGAATCGAATTTTTTTGTTAAAAAATGTTTTTTTATTATTTTTTTTTCAACCTGAATCACCCCATTAAAAAAGTTCGGATTGCCGCCTAAAATATTTTGAAATGTATCGTGAGTTTACTTAAAGAAATCTATAGAATCTCTAGTTTTTTGTGATTATTATACTCAAACAATGTATATAAATAATGAATTTGATAAACAAATTTCAAATTAGGTCTATTATCTTCAGAGCTTTCCAATATTCGCACCTTTTTTGTTAAATCAAAAAATTCCTAACCTAAATTGCAAATATTTTTCAGATTGGTCTTGGATGCAAATATTCGATGTGATTTTTATTGGAAAGCATGAAGCAATCCATCAATTTTGAGCGATGAAATGATCGAGGAATGGTCGAAATTTCAAAGGTTAGTTCTTTTTTTTTGGGTTCAATTGAGTAGTGAAGTTTTTTTAGTTGGAGGGAGTTCTGTAGAGTTTGAAAATTTTTAAACTGATTTGCATTTGAATCGAGGGTCATACATGAACTGGGACTCCGGATTCGGAGAGAGGGGGCTTAACTTTTGAAAATTTTAGGGTATTTTATGCTTTTTGGGATAAAAAATCAGTAAAAAATGGGTCAGGGGGGTTAATTTTTCGGAAATTTCCCCTGGAAGGGGGGTTAACTCGAGAGTCCCCGGAGCTACTAGTTCATGTATGTCGAGGGTGCTTTTGAAAGGAAGTTTTAGAATATTTTAACAACTTTGAGGTCGGGCGAAAAAATATTTCTTTTTTTTTTTGAAATATAAATTTGGCATGTGTTGTTTCTAAAGGTTGTTAGAACTTTGAGACAAGAAGGGGGATATATTGGGGTTTTTTGTGGATATGGAAAAGTATCTTGGTGAAAAAATGAAAAAAAAGTTATTTCATCAAAAAGTCGCTTGATGATAGTAAAAGTAAATAAAGCCGAAATTATGTTTTATATTTTTATTGTTTTTTGAAGTTTGTTTTTGTTATGTGATTTTTTGTGACTTGATTTTTTTTCTCAAACGGTGTAAAATACAAATCAATTTGAATCTTGCACTGGATAAGGGAATCACCCAATTTTTCGAAATAATCTACAGAATCTTTCGTTTTTTGTGATAATTATACTAAAAACGTTAACCTTATTTTTCTCTTATTCTTATCCTCAACACCGTAATCCTTTCTCTAACCTTTGTCCTTCCTGTGGACACTAAAAGCAATTTCGATGTGTCAAATAGGACACGCTGTAAACTAAAACCATTCTGTTATTATTGAAAAATGTCTGAGTCTCATAAAAACACATAATAACTCTATTTTTAATAAAATCCAATATCTTGGATATTGCAGGAAGCTCCCAAACTGTCAGGGACCGGCCAATATTTAAACCCTCAACACGTCGTTGTTTTTCATTTCGGAATTTTTTTCTGGATTCCTTGATTTTATTTTTCACTTACCCGTTGGCTTTTGCAGTATTAAAAATTCGCATTCACCAATCACTTGCTAGGCAAAAAAAACATTTATTCAGATTTGAAACTTTAAATATTTTTTCTCCGAAATGTACTTTTCATTGAAAAAAAGAATGCTCTCTGTCATTTCGAAATCGATGAAAATTCCATTTTTTTTTCTTTGATTGAATCATCCCCATTACGTGTTGAGAGCAAAAACTGTTTGCCGTCAATCAAAACATTTTTGACTCCTCAATATTTTCTGTAATACATTTATATTTTTTGCAAAATGTTTACAAATATCTGTCTACGTCTCGAATACTTCTGAAAAAATCAATATTTTTTCTCGATTTCTGTGTTTTCTAGCGTTCTTTCTCTTTCCTCCTCTTTGTTTTGTTTTGCAAAAAAAGTGCATGTGAACTTTTTATTTACCAGTCAGTGTTCGGCCTAAAAACAAGCCAAAATTCTATTTTCAATTTTTTCTCGTTACTTTTTAGTATATTTCTAGAGGTTTGTAGTTTTTTTTCGGATTACTGTAGGTGTGTGATTAATTAAGTTTGGATCAAGTCTGTGATAAGATTTATTTTTTATCAATCCCTTCAAAATGTTCGTTCTCCCGTTTTTTCAAGAACACTTGGTCCCTTCTCCTGATTTTTTTTTGTTGCATCTGAAGAAAAAAATTCAGCAACAAAAAAAAGCAACATAAGACAACGTGTACAAAAAGAAAGACGAGCAAAATTCGCTCCATCGCAATTTTTCACCAGAAAATTCTCTGTGTTGAGAGAGATGAAAAAGAGAGAGATGAAAAATGTGTTTTTTTTCTCTCCTTTGAACAGCCACTTTCCTCTCTTTTTGTTGTTGTCCTTGAGAATCGATCAAACTAGAGCATGATGAAAAAAAGTTCGAAATTACTTCGAGAGAACACTTTAATATTTACCTTTTTCGATTGATTGACAGCAAAATTTGAACATTTTTACAGAGACCTTTGCTTGCGGTATTCAAATTGGAAGACCACAACATGGACCGAAACCAGCCACCAAGTTAGTTTTTGCATTAGAAAATATTTGAAACCTTTTTGTGAAGGGGACCACAATTGTGTTTTATTATCTTGAACTAACTAACAAAGCTAGCCTAAAATTGATTGAAAGCAAAAAATTGGGGAATGAATTTTGCGAGAAGTATATAGAGACAAATAAATTATGCACTAACTAAGACCTTAAAACTTAACGAAACTTTTCAAATCCCTTTTTCTCTGAAGCAGAACACTCCGCTCAATGAATATTATAATAGAAAATCTCCGGAACAATGCTGTGTCATCAGATTCGCCTGAAAATTATTCTGAAAGTTAGTCGTTCCATCCTGAAGCTCACAGCTTTCTGAACTTTTTCGTCCTGTGCTTTCATAGCAATTTTAGAACTTCTAAAAAGTCTGAGCATCTTGAAAATAGTAGTTGCCACGTGGATTTTCAAGAGCCCAAAAAAAAGTGGCAATTTTTTTTCCAACTTTGCCACGTCATAAATCAACTTGAGATTAAATCATCGTCAGTTTGAAACATTTTCCTTGTAAGAAATCGTTCAGTCATTTTTTTTGTAAAAATAAGTGTATCTAATTTTGAAAATTTACGTATCAATTTTCTAATTTTCCCCATAAAATTTGAGGCGATATTTCATAATTGCCTCAAAAATTTAAAGGCCGCCCTAAAAATGAATCGATACCGCTTTGGCTGTATGATTGATAACGTTTTTCATTCACACATTTATATTTTCTCTATTTTTTTTCTCACGAAAAAAAACTCTAAACTAAGAAAAATGGAGGGATTAAGAGGTTAGTTTAAATAAAAAAAGAAATAAACAACTTGATCATTATTACTATCTTGAGGATGTTTACTAGTGTTTTAGGTAATTTTTTTTTGCACAAACTTGATTTCAAGAATTCAAAATTTTTAAAGATAATGAAGCTCTAATCTTAATCGTATTTTTCCCTTTTTTTTTATTTTTCAATAGCCTTATTATCCGCTAGAAAAGCATATTGTAGCCTATAATTATTGGTTGTGAGCAGATTATCAAACCACGCCCCTTTTTTGGATACTGTAGTATGTATTTCGAAATATTTCACGCTTTTTTCGAAAACATTTTTAAATTGATTTATTTTTTTTATATTGTTCAAAGCGAAATTATTTGAATGACTTGTGAGTTGTCGGAAAACTTTTTAGGACATGATAAAACATACTAACTTTCTTCAACATAACAATTTTCCAGATAATTCATTTGATCCAGATGAGCTCATGGAATTGAGCCCTGAATGGAATGAAGACATAATAAACAACGAGAACGATCAACTCACTGAACACGACAACATGGAAATACAACTCGAAAATGATCCACCCAACAATGAATCGGACTCGGGTCACGAAGAAGATGGTGCTGTGAATCAAGAAGCAATCAACGCAACCATGTTAGTTTGAGAGAATATACAGTATCATAGAGATACTTTGAAAATCACCGGAGAGTCTGCTAGTGGAAAAACGGTTAACTTTGTCATTTCTGAAATCTCACAAGAGATTATTTAATGATCGAGTAAGTCGATGTTCACATGTTGATAACCCAATAACCCAAAAAAATATTTTTTCAAAATTGATCAGCCCAGTGATTTCAGAGCATCTCGTTTTCGCGAAGTCAACAAGAAAAATCGAAGTTGTGTGAAGATGATTGAGATGAAAGAAGCCGAGTCGCGTTTGAAAAACGAACAACACGATGTGATTTTCTTGGAAATCTATTTCAAGATGAGAATAATGTTTGATAATCTCAAACTTGAGCTAAATACAATTGCGAGTTGTTATAAATTTGAGATGGCTAGTGTTTATGCTCGAACAGCTGCGAAATGTTGGTTGTTCGCAAAGCGAATCACCGGTCCAAATAATGAGCCGTCGAACCTTCCCCTGGAGCATTTGAAGGATTTGAACACCAGAAATTGTGAGAAGAAAGTCAACCGGTTCATGATGGTTCTGGTAAGTTTTTTCCTATTCTTATTGAGTGATTTTCAAATTTTTATTTTGTTACAGGAACAAAATCCGATTTCGGAAGTATTATTGGATGTGTTGGTGATCAATGAACCCATCTTCGTCGAAAGATTCAAGAAAGTTCGAAACAGTTATCATTCTCGAAAATAATCGTCATATATTTTTTGCCGTGTCAACGTAATTTTGCATTTCTTCATTTAGCCTACTTCTCATTATTATTATTATTGTCATTTCGAATGCCTTACAATTAGCTCCCGTCCAAATTCTGATTCTGGTTGTGAGGATCCTAGTGTTTCATATTTTGTTCTGGTTGGTTCAAAAGCTTGGGGTATTTTATTATTTTTTCGGAAAAAAAGAAGAAATTATTGTTTGAAGCTTGGGAAACGGATATTTTGTGCCATTTTTTGAAGTTACTCGCGAAAATGGAGAAAACAGGAATGCGTAGAAAATGGTGCAGCTTGCCGTACACCTACGCTACACATTCCTGGTTTTCTCTTCGTGAGATCTGCGGTTTTCGATGATGCAGGTCTCCAGGTTTTTTCAATCTACCAAGCTGATTTATAATGTCGAAATATGACAAAATCCAAGAAAAGGACTTTCCGGTGGTATCTGAATATTCAACACTGAGAAGGTTTCGGTTCATTTGTGGTTAAATATTTTAAAACCTGTCAAATCAAAAATCTACAGTACTCAAATTGTTTTGTTATTAATACTTTATGGTGATAGAGACGTTATCAGGCTTAACGTCCACAAACTTCGAAAATCAAATTTTTACTCGAAGAAAAAATTTAGTCAGGCAGAAAAAAACGCTCAGACTAATCAAAGTATTTTCTACGACAAAAGTTTTCCGATTTTATTTCGACTAAAAAATTAAAAGTTCTAGAAAAATGGCACAAAATCTCGTATTTATTCCAAAATAAAACAATATTTCGAAAATTTTCGATTTCCAAATCAATTCCCAAACTTCGTCCAACCAGAATTGTTTACAATTTGAATCTTGATAACCAAACCAGAATACTCATCCTTTCCTATCCATTTCTCATGTAGTTTTTTTTGTTTACATTACAATTCCACCCCTGATACTTAACTGTGACCTCGAAAATCGACGACGACCCTATGAATATAGCAACCGAACCGACGAACCGAAAACCGCCTGCAAACGACCGCAGAACTACGAAAAATCGTATCACCCACCTCCGTGTATCGCTCTGGTATTCTCACCATACGAGATGTTAACGAAGTGATGTCGAAGTGAACCGCAGAACGAAATGAACCGCAGAACAGTGTAAACTGTAATTGAAACGATATGCTGCTAGAAAAAAAACAATGTTAACGATGTTTGGAAACATTTCAAACGAATTGACGATTGATGGAAATTTGCCAAAATCATGTTAAGGTAACATGACACTCAAATATGACACTCAAAAATTGACACTCAAATATTGCTGATAGAAGATGTCAAAACTTCAAATATTATTTGATAAACTCGGTATACTTTTTTGAAAGTTGTTATAAGTTGAATTCGCTCGGAAAATTGCGATGTTGTCCATTCCGGAATATATTTTGCCGTCAAAACTTCCGCTGATGATTATGATAGTATAATGTTCGGGTGTCTCCAATAGACACCACCCACCTCCGTGTATCGCTCTGGTATTCTCACACGAGATGTTAACGAAGTAATGTCCCCGCCGTAACAAAATATGCAACACGACGATAGAGCCAAGATATTATACGCTTGCCAAAGGTTCAACACAAAACGGTTGCTATTTTATTACGGGTTTTTCGTCGTTTACTGGTCACAAATGTTTTCAATAAGGGTGTTTTTGTTGTAAATTGTATTTTATTGTAGATATTTTTTTGGTTTGTAGTTGTTAAAAAATAAAAACGTTGCACACGGACAAACAAAGTGTTTCTTTTTGGAGTTTGATTTTTCAGGAAATTCAAAATTTTGAGATTGAAAAAAGAATCCGAATTTCGAAAATTTTACATTGGAGGTGAGTTAGGGGATTTCATATTGTTCCAGAAATTGTTTTTCCGAACGCAGTTTGGGAATGAGAGAAAAATTATGGTTTTCAGATTCATGCTCGCTTCAACGGGAAGAAGGAAAGTTATCCCTTGTAGTTTGAGAATCGGTTTGCTTGCAGATTCGGTTGTAATTAGCATTAGGCTACAGTAATCCTTGCAGTTCATGAGCTACAGTAAACCTTGTAGTTTGAAATAACCGTAAGCTACCGAAGCGTACAATCTCTCTGACCTTCCATGACCGCCAGCTTTCGAAAATTAATTTTTCAAAAAAAATATTTCACCATTTTGCCTCTGATCAATTCAGAAGAATGGACAATAAGTGAATAGGTTAATTTGGACTTTGAAAGCATTTCGCAATAGCTGAGAGACGAGTCACACAGCGATTCACCTGCAGCATTAGGAAGAAGTACAGTGCTCACTTTCTCTGCGTCTTCAAAAAAATATTCCAAAAAATAGATAAGGATTTTTCATTCACACATATTTTTTTCACCCGAAAATAAACTCTAAAGAAAGAAGAATGCAAAAATTTAAAGGTCAGTTTAAATTTTAATGAAAATAAAAAGATTATTATCTTGAGGATGTTTTTTCTAGACCACGCCACTTTTTTTTTGATACGTACTCAGAAAAAACCCGCAAGTTTTGCCGACTATAGTATGTATTTCGAAATATTTTAGGATAATGTGCCTTTTTTTTTGAGGTCCCATTAAAAATCGAAAAAGAGGAATATTCTACTAAAATAATAACAAAATTTACAGATAATAATTCAAATGATCCTGAGCTCATGGAATTGAGCCCTGAATTGAATGAAGACATACAAAACAACGAAATCAATAAACGCAACAATCACATAGAACAGGACGACGTGGTGATGGATATAGAACTTGAAAATCCACCCAACAATGGACCAGATTCGGGTCACGAAGAAGATAGTGCTGTGAATCAAGAAGCAATCAACGAGGAGTGGCAGTTGATAAAGGAACGAAATATCGATATGTTATGTGCGATCTATTTGAATATCAAAAATCTTCTCAGACCACTCAAACCCAAACGGAACACACATAGAACTTGTTTTGAATATAAAATGGTTAGCAGTTATGTTCGCACACTTGAAAGATGTTGGAATTTTTTGAAGCAAATCACTGGTCAGAATAATGAGCCATCAAACCTTCCTTTAGAAAAATTGATGGATTTGACTCCCAGAAATTGGATAAACAAGGTCAATCGTTTCATGATGATTTTCGTAAGTTTCATTTTATTTAAGTTTGTTCAACTTCACATTTTAAATTTACAGATGCAATATCCCATCGCGTATGCTTTATTGGAAGTATTGGTGGTCAAAGAACCTATGTTTTTGAGAATCTTCCAAAAAGTCAGAAAAAGTTATCATGCGATGTAATTGTCATATATTTTTGCCGTGTCAACGTACTTAATTTTGCACTTTATCCCTTACAATTAAACTTATCTGTGACCTCAAAAATCGACGACAACCCTATGAATAGCAACCGAACCGACGAACCGAAAACCGCCTGCAAACGACCGCAGAACTAGGAAAAATCGTATCACCCACCTCCGTGTATCGCTATGGTATTCTCACACGAGATGTTAACGAAGTGATGTCCCCGCCGTAACAAAATATGCAACACGACGATGAAGTTAAGATGTTACGCTTGCCAAAGGTTCAACAAAACGGTTGCTATTTTATTACGGGTTTTTCGTCGTTTACTGGTCACACATTTTTTCAATAAGGGTGTTTTTGTTGTGAATTGTATTGTATTGTCATTCCGAAAAAATTAGAACCTTGGAAGAGAACCGAAATGGCCTAGAAAACCAAAATACAGTAGACTTCGCAAAATTTTGGAGTCTATTTGAAAAATAAAATGCGAAATTTACACGTTGGCTATTTGCCAACCAGTTTGATGTGCATGTGTCACGTCATTTTTAGTCTACTGTACGTGAGCGCCAATTCAAACGGGGGTTCTTTTATTTTCGGAATGATAATAGATATTTTTGCTTTGTAGTTGTTAAAAAATAAAAACGTTGCACGGTTTTGGTGGAATTCAAATTTTCAGGATTTTTATTGAAAATTCAAAAATATCAATCAGGGGAAACAAAAAAATTAAATTTTAGATCTCAAAGATTCGAGTTTAGCCTTCTTCACAGTTTCAGAAAGCTTATATGCTCGATCTTTTGGCTCGAGAGATGACCAAAGCGACAAAGTATTTGATAATTTGTCCATCCCAACCGATCTTCCAAATCTCATTGGTCCACCGATTGATGGAGGCCAACCGAATCCAAGGATACTGAAAAATATACAGGATTCGAAAAACAAAACTTAGAACTTACAACATAATATCAATCAAGCATTCGTGTTGAATAATTCCTTCTTCGAGGCACAGAAATCCTTCATTTACCATTGGATAAAGTAGGAAATTAATAACATCTTGATCACAAATCAATTGAATATTGGTTTGAATTCCATTTGATATTTCACGAATTATTTGTTCAACTTCCATATCATTCTCTTTTTTGTGTGTTTTTTCGTCATATTTATAGAATCCCTTGTCTGAAAAAATAAATTCAGTGATCAATTTTCAAAATTTGAAAACTTACTTGTTTTTCTTCCATATCTTTTTCTTTTCAATAATTCAGTTTCAATCGGATTCAATGGCCAATTATTTTCTTTTTTCAATTTTTCCATCACATCAATTCCATTCATATCTGCCATTGTCAGCGGTCCCATCAAAAATCCAAAATTTCTCACAATTTCATCAACATGTTGAGGAGTCAAACCATAAATATAAAGAAGTTTTTCAGTTTGTTCCAAATAGACAGCAAGAAGTCGATTGAATAGAAAAGCTGGACAATTGCCAACAAGAACTGGCAATTTTTTGATGGTTTTACAAACTTCGAAAGCAGTTGCAACGGCATTTTGTGATGTATTTGATCCATAAACAATTTCAACCATTTTGATAAGATTTGCCGGATTGAAAAAATGTATTCCAACGAGTTTTGTGTTGTTTCGAAGACACAAACTCATTTCATCAATATCTAAACTTGATGTATTTGTTCCAAAAATACAATCATCTCGACAAATTCTATCAAGTTTTGAAAAAAGTTCCTTTTTCAGTTTCATATTTTCAAAAACTGCTTCAATTATCAGATCACAATTTTTCAAGTCTTCCAAATTCGTGGTAAAATGCAGAGCCGATTTGATCTTCAAGATTTTTTGATCATCAAGACGTTTGAATTGTTTTTCACGGGTATAAGTTATATCAAGTTCACGTTGACACCAATCAAGAGCCTGACAAAATTTCATAAGCCTTAAGTAGCAATTTTAAGTTACCTTTTGATCATTTTCGACCAATATTGTTTTATAACCAGCTCTCGCACATGCAATCGCAATTCCTCTTCCCATAGTTCCACCTCCAATAACTGCAACCTCTCGAATTTCCCCCAAAACTTTTGCACTTTCATAATTTCCTCGTTCATTTGGTAGTGACCACTGCAAAAAGGAAAAAAAGTAATTTTAATTTGGTGAAAACAAAAATATAAATTAAAGAAAAGAATCACCTGCTGACTCAACGAATATGCTTCCATCAAATAATTTCGAACATCTTCAGGCACCTTTATTTTATCCATGGCTGACAATGAGTAAAAAATTCAGAAGAATAAAATATTTTGAATAAAAAAAATAATGAGAAAAGGTTGATTGATAAGGAGAAAATGAGAGACTACAAACAAATAGGGACACATGGCCTACAGTGTAGTCAATTGATTGGTTACTTTTGGGAAGGATCTTTTTTGGGAGAGAGAGAAAAAGTTTAATTTGAAAAAAAACAACAGCATCTTGTAGATCAAAAAATTTGGGAGTTCAGAAATTAGAACTTTAAAGGCACATTCTCAAATTGTCTATGATTTTCCATTGGAAAAGGTTCCTTTTTTACCCTTCTGAAAAAGATTCCCTTCTCTTGTCAGTTTCATTTTTTTAACTAAAATATTGTTTTGTTGTGTTGTTTTGTTATTTTTTTTGTAATTATATTTAATAGTTTTCTGAATTGATGAGAAAAAAATGAGATAAATAAAAAAAAGTTTGTTTTTCAAAATACCGGAAAAATTGGATTCACATGTATTTATTCGATCTTAGAAGACAATGAGAGGCGCAGAGTAAATTATAAATTTTTTTTTGATCTACAAAATTCGAGTCTAGACAATTTCTTTGAAACTTTGTTTTTGATTTCAGAATCTGTACCCCTTTATTCTGAGATGAAAATGTTTTTGAGTTAAAATTGTAATAAAATATACAATTTCGTTTACATTCTACAAGTTCAAGCCTACAATTTTCTCGAATTTTTCTAGATAAAAACTACAGTACACTTTACAGTAATTGGAAACTTTTTTCATTTTGATCAACAATGACGAACCAAAGTATCAAAAACAAATGTTTATCCTTTTATAATCCGAAATAAATTACCTCTATAAAACCCCCACAAATTCGAATTTTCAACCAATTCCAATTCAATCAAAAAATGTCGAAACTCTCAATTATTCTCTTGATTTCCGCTGTTTGTATCTTTTCGATCAATTGTGAAAATTCAGTCAGTGGTAAGGTTTTTTTTCGGAACTATGAATTTTAAAAAACTTTAAAAATAAAAAAAATGATATTTTTCAGAAGCCAATTATTTGGAAGAGTTAACTGACTTTGGAATTTCTGAAGAAACCGCACAAGGAATTGTTGATATTACAAAGAAAGCCGCCACAAAATCAACAGATCCAAATGAGACCGGAAAAACAATTTTCGAATCAATTTTGAAGGAAACTAACAATTATGTGGCAGGACGTTCACCAAGTGATCAAGAAGCTTATGCAAAATTCGTCGCATCCAAGACAAATGAAGCCGAAAGCGTTCAAGAATAAACTGATATCAGCAAATTTCTTTAAAAATTTTTTCTATCTATCTATCTATAAAGCTTTCCCCTTTCCAATAGTTCAAAAAATTTTCTCGTTTCAAAAATCAAAGTGTTCTTCTGCCCTCTTTCAATTCGTCACCCCCCTTCATTTTCTTCCGCTTCTCATGATTTTCTCAAAGACAAAAAAAATATTTGGCAACAATTTCAATGATTTATTCATCAACTAGTTTCTATTCAACCAACCAAAAAAAAATTTTTTGAGAGAAGGGGATTTTTCAATTTCTCGCGTACACTTTTTCATTCTCAATGAACTGATCTGAAAACAAAAACGGAGGAATGGACTTTTGTGACATGATAGGTTGTTGTTTTCAAATTTCAATAAAATTAGCTGAATCAATAAATTGAATTCAGCGAAAATTGAACAAATTAAACAGTCTGTTGGTTGCGTGTTGCGATAAAAATAGAAAGATTTCGTGGGATTTTGTGCTCGGGTTCAAACTACAAACATTTCAAGAGAGAACAAGGAACGGGAAACATGGATTTTCCGGGTTTTGAATTACCAAAAAATGTTTGGAGTATTTTTTGCTGAGTTGACGTAACTCTACTCTCGGAACCTTCCAGGCACCCAATAATTTTCAGATAATTTTTGACGCGCCAGTTCTGCACAGTCTTTCAAAAAAAAACGGAAAATGGGGATTTGAGAGAGAGAAGCTCCAATGTGGAATACACAATTTTTTCGCGGTTCGGCTCTTCGTTTCAAGACCAAACGCGGGAATTTCAAATTCGAAAACTATTCCTGTGCTAGGTCCCGAAACGATAGATCAAATTTTTTCGAATTTCTGATTTTCTCTGCGTCTCTCTTGACTCCACATATTTTTTTTTAAATTCAAATCATTTTGAATATTCTCAATGACGTCCAAGCTCTCATATATTTTTTCCAAAAATCGTACTAATCATATGATTTTTTTCCTGAAACATTTCCCATATACACTACTAAATACTTTTAGTATTCAAAAAATCCCACGACAAAACCAAAACCACAGAAAATATTTATTATCGAAATATTATAATTGTTGAAAAATCGGAAACAGAGGGAGGGATTTCGGGTTTGGAGTTACACATATACTCGACAATAAGTGTTTTGCGCGAATGAGAAGAGACCACACATACCAAGAAAAAAAAACATGAAAACGAAAATAACAAGAAATACTTCTGCTGTTGCTTCTGCTCTATTTTCTACCAAATCGTAATCGCTCTGCTCCTTTCAACGATGCAACAAGTGAATCGGTGTTGAGACCACGTTTAAGACTGCAATAGACTAGACTATAGTTTGTTGGGGGTATGTTTTTAAACCTACAGTTCTGGATAATATGAATCGTAGGATTCAAATTCTGCGGCATCGGGTTGTTCGATATCCCAAGATGATCGTTTTCCATATCGAAGTCGTCCAGCATTGTTGAGTGCTGATGCAAAACCACTCATATCCGATTTTTTATCCATCGGTTGAGACAGAACACTGAAAATATATTTAGATTAGAATAACTTCCGGTAACTCTTTTTTTTGTTTTATTTTTAGTTTTGTCCCTTTTTAGATGAAAAAGTGAAAAAAAATAGGAAAAATGTAGCTAGTAGTGACCAGATTTGGGGGATTTGTATTACGTATTACATACGGATTTTTTTTCATGGAAAAAAAAACTATATATATTTTTTAGTATAGTACAGTACTACAGTAAGATATTCACCTACAGTAAGATATTTACCTGACAAAAAGAACAACTAGGAATAACATCAAACTGTGAAGCATTTTGTGTGTGTGTCGGCTGAGGATCAGTCGAGAAGAATGAGCCAAAAAGTGGGCGGAGTCTTCTCGAATCGAGAGCCCCCGTTTTCGTTTTTTATTTTTCGCGTGAGAAATAAAGAAAACATAACGAAGAGAAATATACTAGAATGAATGGGAGAATTAATTTCGCGAAATTGTTTAATTGGTCAATAAAACCATTTTTGAGAAAAGAAAACACGAACCTGATGAATAACACAAATAATATGGTGGGAATAATAATAATAGGAGAAGTTGAAGATGTCATTTTGAATCGGAGGACGGGGATATCTGGAAATGAATATTAATGAAATGAAAAATATTGCTATGGTGAGAAGAGCAAAAACGTGTCTGGAAGTGTACTTTTAAAGGGGTGTTGTTTCGCAATTTTGCGTCACCATTTTTGATTTGGGAATAATCAGAATAGATCACGGACTTTCAAAAATGAGGAAAATCTTCGTTTCGAGACCAGGCGCGGGAAACATATTTTTCAAATGCAAAAAATTTTCGCGCACTTGGTTTCGAAACGATAGATCAAATCTATCGCGATTTTCCTCGAGAAGTACACACAAATAAATTATGTGTTCGGTAGAGCAAATTTGATGATTTTGTTGAGAAAGCGCTGAGGAAAATCACAATCTCCGAGAGAACTACACAACTCTTCGCTTCGAGACCGCAGGAGTTTTTTTCTGAACTCGACGCGATTTGTATTTTGTTTTTTTTCTCATCACCATAAATTCTAACCTCGTGAATTCTAACATCTTCCCACGCTTTTGCAAAATTGTATTTCTCTCCAGATATCTCAAAATCCATAACCAAAAAAAAAGAGCATTTTTTCCATAGATGTCCCCGATTAATTATAACAAATCCCTAATCTACGTGGATTAGCACGGCTATTTTTGATTTCAGGTTTGGTTAATTTTTGACATTATCCTTATTTCCAGCCACATCATATGTTTTTTTCTACTCAAAATGGAATAAGATGGGGAAAACATGTCATTAAAACAAGAAAAAGCCTACTCACAAAAACATAATATAACTACAGTACCCCCTTTTAGTATCCAAATTTTTTGTGGGGTGAAAGTGGGCATACATTTATATAGAGCTCTAAATACTCATCATTTTGAAAAAATGCTCAATGTCAAGTGGTTTTGTTGTTTTGTTTTCAAAAGTGAAAAGAAGGAAATCTATGTGTTCATGGAATGTAGGCGGAACCATTATTATTCTTTGAGGGAAGAAAGGATGAATGAATGGATAGATATCTGAGGGGGTAGAGGTATTATCAAATATTTATGATGTGAAGGATTGAATTGGATTGTTGCCAAGCTAGATATATCAAATTTCATTGTCTTTTTTCAGATTTGAATGAAAAAAAAAATTCTGCAGGAAGGGGGAGTCGAACCTGGGTCAAAATATTAAGAACCTATCAACTTATCCACTCGGACACGCGCGTTAGTTTTTCCAAACGCCAAATTTCGATGAAAACATTTTTCTTTCATTTGCATATGTTTTTTCTTTCCTTCACCAAAAAAACTCGGCTATACAACAATGAACAGAAGAAGCCCAAAAAATCATCGGAAATTCAAATTGAATTTCCTCTCAAAATATGATGTGATTGGTGTGTGTGTTGTCGTATTTTTGTTGTTTTCGTTCATTGACTCAAATCCTCGCCTTCTTCTTCCTACATACTCATCATTTCAATTCATTTCCGCTCTCATCACATCAGTACGTACACTCAAATAATTCCTCATTAAAAAACCGCACGTTTTTCGTTTGAATCTGCTTCTTCTTCCGATGACAAAACAAGAGCAAAATGTGGAAAATAATAAGTAAATACACTTTGAATATTAATGACATTATACCGGAAATCACTAATTTTTCAGCGACTAATTAATGAGTAGCAGCACAGGTGGATGGAGTGTGATCCACGGCGGACCCACCGAGGACCAATGTGGAAAATTCACCCACGGTGGATACGTGGTGGGTCCGCTGTGGGTGAGATTTAGGGAGAATTTTATAAAAACCTGTTAAATGAACTAAATGTACTTTTAAGAGTTCCGCTATGCCTCGAATGGTGTAAAAAGAGATTATATTGGCTATAGAATCATTTTTCAGTTCTTACTCACTTTCAAGGGTGAAGACACAGATTTGTAGAGCGGAGGACCAATATAAAATGTTATAAAACATGAAAACTAGTTCAAAAACTCTATAAATTTGATCAGATTCACTAAATAATTGATTTTCTACTGTTCTCATCTCTTTTTTTCAACTTTAAAGCGTTTCTTTCATAATTTTATGAATTTTTGCAAAATGTTGGGGTACTGTAGTTCGAGATGTGTGTAGTGGCATTTAATCTGACGCGCACTTATTTTTATTTTTCGTTTTTTGGGCCAAGTGTTTTTTATGTTTTTTTTTGGTGTTTTTTGCGGATTTTCATATCATCTGTTCATGGTTTTAGTACTAAATGATATTTAAAGTAGTCCTAAAACAGTTACAGAAGTAAAAAGTATGTAAAAGTAGCAAATTTTAGGATATTAGGGGAAAATATTCAATTTTTTCAATTACATTATTTCCACCGAATACTCTGTTAAAACCAAGGTTTTCTTGATGTTTATCCTGCATTCGTCTCCTTACCATTAATTTTTGACATAATTTTGCAGATTCATAGTTCGTGACTTTGACTAAAACGAGGAAATGCTGAGAGCCGAAAAAAACAGAAGAAAAAATGGAATAAATTGTATATTCAGATGGATCTGCTGGAAGACCACTTGATGTAAGTTTGAATAAACGACTTTTGAAATATATTTTTTCAATTATTTATTTCATTTCAGACATTGGAAGATTCACCAGCTCTTCTGTCACTTGGACTCAACATCTTCTCGGCTTCCAGTATTTGGAACTAATGGTAGGGATTCAACATTCTAACAATGAACTATATCAGTTATATATTTTTCAGGCAATGTTATCTCCGCCTGGACCGACTTGGATGAATTTTGGAAGACCGGCGTTCACCAAGAACATATATCACCGACTTCGCTCAATATGGTCAATATTTTATAGGTCAGTTTTTTTTGTAGTCTATGAATATAAGATGTGATAAATTACCTGCAAACTACTGTTTAATCGGAAGTTTGCAGAAAAAGAGATAACACTTTACTATGCCGATCTACTGATCAACTTATAGCAGAAAAATGTCACTTCATTCATCAAAAACTCTGACAAAATTATCAAAACTCTGATCTAAAAGTCTAAACCCAACCCTTAAATCCAAAACTACAGTTCGCGCATCTTATAAAATTCTTACAGATATTGCCAACTCGGAAAAACAACGAACGAGGATATGGACTGAGCGAGACGTTATGTGATCAGGATTATGCAATTCTGGCGCCCGAAACTCAACCAGGAAATCAATAAATTTTTATTTATTCTCTGGTTTTTGTTAAATGAGAATAAATATGTTTTTTATTGAGCATAAATTGTATTTTTTCGGTAGTAAAGGGAAAGGGAAGTAACAAATAATCTAAACCCACCGCCGACCTACGGTGGGTGGGGCCGTCGGTGCACCAGTAGTCCACGGCGGATGAAATCGCCGTGGATCCTCGGTGGGTCCGCCGTGGGTCACACTCCATCCACCTGTGAGGGAATTTTGAATTTTTCAAACAATTGCGTTGTTAGCAATGGAGCGCGATTGCACATTCTGTACTTTTTTTCATTTTTAAAATACAGCGCCTAATTAGCAATAGAGCGCGTTTGCTTAATTGGTATTTTTTCAAATAAAGCGTTTCAAAATCTGTCTTTAGAAGCGTTGCGGTCACGCGATGCGTGTTTCATTTTAAGACAAAAAAGGCGGCGATAGTGTGCCACGTGAAGAGTTGCAGACAAAAAAACACGCAGCGCGTGACTGCAACGCGTCCAACGACATTTGTGCTCGATTTTTTCCAATCGGAAATCTACATCCCAATTTTCCATATTTTTCTAGACATTTCGTCAACATGAATTTCCTGAAAATCCAAGACCAATTTTGTTTTTCTTACTGTAATATCCGCAAAATAAACAGACATGTGAATTTTTGAATATTTTGGTTTGTCAAAAAAAGTATCGGATTTCGATCCGAACAAAAAAATCATGGAAAATGTCTATTTATTAAAGAAAAAAGAAACACGAAATGCAAAATTTCGCCAAAAAAAAGCAAATAAATAAAAAATAAAACTCTAAAAATACTTATATAAATTAAATAAAATAATCACATTTTCACGGAATGTTTTCGAAATTAGCAAGTTTATTTCCGTTTTCTTTGGCTTGGAGAATCACCAGTTGGATTTGGAGCTGTAGCAAATTGATAGACTGATTGGAGCAATTCAAGTACACGGTTCTGCAAAAAAATCGTATATTTCCCAGAAATATTTCATTCGAAAATGCATTTTTTTTATTTGAAAAAGCTGAGCAAAAAACAAAAACAAACTATTTCAAGACGTTAAAATTCATGGAATAACGGAAATGAAGTCAAGTTCCTAGTAAAAACTATTAAAGTTTATCATGTAATATTTTTTGCAAATAACATTATAAAATGTTAGATTTTTGTTGCGTTTTCTAGTTGTTTCTGAAAATGAGAAAAAAAAGGTTGTGACATTTGTTGTCATCTGACTAATCCTTCTATTATTAAATCTGCTCACATCATAACCAGAAATCAGTCTCCTTCTGAAAAATGCAGCTTTCAAAAAAAAGCAATCTACATTTTCTCAGTAATTTGTCCACACATCATATCATCTGATAATTATTACCTGGTTAAAGAATGCGAGAGCCAAACAAACAAAGAATGGCAATGACATCAGTGATCCAAAACTGATATCAACTTCTGATGCTTTTTTCGATGATGTTAATGGAATTCGAACAACTCGAATTGGAGCATCCGCGATGAAATATGCTGGAAAAAAACACTGATTTTGACAATTATTCTGAATTGTTATTTTTGTTTTGTTATATTTTTTTGCAAAGAAAAACATAATTCTTGAATTAAAAGGGAATTTTTGTTTACGACTTGTAATAAAATTGTGAAAATGAATGTTTTTTAAAAATTAAGATTAAATGTTCAACGCGGAAGTTTTTGCATTTTATCTGTAATTTTCAGAACAAAACACGAAATGACAAATTATTTGAATTTCAGTTCCAAAAAATGTTCCTATAATTACTGGTTTTTTATTCTTTGTAAACAAGCCAAATTGATATTTTCAGCTGCAGTTTTTATCTGCAAACCTTTTATGAAAAAATAAATAGTTAGGGATTTGGATTGAAATGAAATGAACTTTAAAATTAATTAAATTCAATATTAATCCAGGTGTGATTCATTAAAAGATCTTTGAACATCAAATTGGATTAACTCGCAAAATAATAAAGTTTTTGGCTGTCGAAGAAAAACGGGACTCACATGTTTTGGCAACAAATGCCATTGGTGGTTTTTCAGCTTCAACTCGAATATTATATCTCGATCCATCTCTTGGCAAATGTGATAAATAGAACAAATGTTGAGGGAATGGAATACTTGCAGTTTGAACCAGCTCATTTTCCTTGTGAATAACAACTCGAACCGATTGAATATCTTTCAAAGTGCTCATATCAATTTCAATCGCCGCATCTGTTGTTTTTTCAATTGTTGTTGCAATGAATTCAAGATTTTTGACATCTTCAGATGTCATTGAAACAGTAAATTGTCCAGGGAAACTATGTGGAGCAGCCGAACCATCAGTATATGCTGAAAATCATGATTTTTTTTTTGAAAATTTATTTTTTTTTCTTTTTGCAACTTACATTTTGCATACACATTATATTTACAATTTGGTAATAATCCACGAAGTCTGAAAGAACCATCAGATCCAGTTGGAGCTTCTGATTGATGTGAATCACAACCAGTTGAAAGAGCTTCAACAACAACATCTTGAACTGCACTTCCAGACATTTCACGAATCTTTCCGAAAACACTATAGGAAACACGTTTTCCTTTAACAATAACATTTTCATGAACTCCTTGTTTCACTTGAATTGTTGTTGTTGATGGATTGAATTTATATTCTTGCAAAATTGCACGAATAAAATATTCTCCTGGTGCCAAATCAACGAAATTCTTGCTCGCAGTCGAATCCAAAACATTATTCGATCGATAATCTTTTCCACCAACTAATGACAATAAAACACCATCCAATGGTTCATTTGTATTCTCATCAAGTACAGTAATCGATAATTGTGACAATTTGATACTTTCAAAAATTCCATTCGATCCACTGAATCTATATCCATCCAATGAAGCTGAGATATCATAATCTTCGACTTTTTTAACTGGTCCAATTTTGAAATTTCCATTTTTATCCGAATTCAGAGAAATAATGACACTTGGATCGGATTTCAAAACAGCTTTGATTGCGACTTTTTCAACTGCTGGTCGAATTTGTCCATCGATGAAAATTCCACGGAAACTTTGGAATTGCACGGCATTTTGAATACATTTTCCCGATACTTTGATTGATTTTGATGTTGGTTCGAATAAACGAGCAGATGATGATGGAACAAGATGAACATTTTGACCAGTTGAGGAAAGTGGCTCGTCGAAATGGAAGGTTCCATCATTATTCACTGAAACATCTCGTTCACCAGTTGGAGATCTGGAAAAACGAAAAATGCGCATCTCACTGAATCACAAAACTCACTTAATTTTAATATGAACTCCAGCACTTTTATCCCCTTGCAAATCAACAATTCCTCCAATTCTTGCAGCAATCGCAGACTCTTTCAAAACTCCTTCGAATGGAACATTCATCTCGAATTGTTGTCTTTCAAATTTATAGCAAGAATTCAATGAAACACTGTAAACTCCAGCATTTGGAACACAGATCGATAATGGTTCATTTCCTTGATGATGAGCTTCGCCGTGAAGTTGTTTTTTGTCGACGTTTTCCCATTTCTAAATAGAAAAATATAATATCACATGATTGTCCCTTTTCAATTCAAGAATATAGAGCTAACTTACGATATCAGCTTCGTGTGATAATTGAATTTTGGCAGCAAAACCATTTTGAACAAAATGAACAGTTGGTTGTTGCTTGGATTGTTCGACGACTAAATTCAATTCCGAATTTTCCCAACATCCTCTTCCATTGTCATCCAATTTTGCTTTATAAGTTCCTGGTCCAATTCCTTCGAAAATGAAAACATCAGTTCCTTTAACACTTCGGACTAAATTGTTTCCAGAAAGATAGAGGGAAACTGTTGAAGTTGGACAAGCACCTGAAATGAAATTTTATTATTTATTTATTGAAGTTGGATCAAAACTCACCAATACATGATACTCTGACATTTGCATCAGTTTTGAAATGAGTAAAACGAAGATCGAGAATTGGTTTCGAAGTAACATCAATTTGAAGTGATTTTGGAGTAAGGGAACTTGTTTTATCAGAAGATTCGATTGTGTATAATCCAGGTGCAACAGATTGACAGAATGAACCATCAGAATTTGGTCGAATTTCAATATTGTTCGAAAGTTTTAGGCTTTCAATCACTCCATTTTCTGATTTTTCAACTGTTCCACAAATATCAAATTTGGTGACTGTGATATCGTTTATCGAAACTGTTGGGAACTTAACAGTGATTTTCGAAACAGAAAAATGAACATTTTTTGCTTCGGCAGTTACAGATTGACTTGTTCCTTCTTTCAATCCTTCCAAAGTTATGTATCCATTTGAATCTGATTTTCCAATCGATTTTCCATTCAATAAAACATTTACATCGCTAAATGGTTTTCCATTTGCAGTTACACGAACTTTGGATGATGCAGATTCGGCAACAAATTTGGCGTTTGAAGCAGATTGCGAGACTGTGATTTGTTGAGTTGACGGAGCAAATTGAATATTTCCGAATGATGCAGTTAGATAATAATTTGCAGATGGAACACATGCGACTGATAATTTTCCAGCGTTGTTAGTTTTACCGAGTTCACAATTGAAAGAATGACTGTTTGGAATATTTGGAGATTGATTTTGAGAACATTTCACATTTGGGAGATCAATTTTAGCTTGAGAGAATATATTGATTGTTACTGAAGCGAAATTATTTGTATCGACATTTAATTGATAGCCAGAAATTTTGAGATTTGGCTTGACTTCAACTGGAGCTCCAGAAACTTCGACATTCGCCTTTCCTCTTGAAATACATTCGGATGCACCAGCTCCAGTAGAAACTTCGTATTTTCCTGATGGCGCTTTCATTTCATATTTTCCTCCATCAGTTGTCACAGTTGAATCGATTTGTTCACCAGATGATGATTTGAGAACAAGATTAAGACCGGCGCCAGCTCCATCAACAACTCCGCGAATTGAGAAACCATTCAATTTGAAAATGATGTCCTCATTTTTGGAACAAGGATCATTGACACCATCCAATTTGAAATCAAAAGTATCTGGCTCAAAATAATAACCAGCTGGTGACGAAACCTTCAACGAATATTGACCCTTGCTATAAACTGGGATCATAAAATATCCATTTGATGGATTTACTTCTTCTTCATGTTTCAAATGACCTTCGGTTGTCAGAAGTTTGACCTGAATTTATATGTAAATTTTAGGATATAAGAACAATTTAATACCGTAATTTTGGAAAAATCGATTGAAGCACTCGATTTGACGAATCCTCCACAACTGTATACATTGGCAGTTGTTGCAGCCACCAGTAGAGATAAGACTAGACAATTTAATAAACCCATGATCTGCAAAAAACACGTTGGAAACACACGAAAACCCCAAAAATCAAAAGAATTGAAAAATTATCGTGTGCTAAATTACGGGCAAGCGGAATGTTGTGTGTAAAGAAAAGCATGCGCGCTCTATCGAGATGAGTGTAGCGAGGAGGCAATTTGAAAATTAATAAAATTTCGGTAATTGATAACAATTCGAATGTATGGCTTTTGGAGTCGACTAAAACTAACCGGGAGTGATTTATAATGAAACGTCACATTTTCCTCTATGAAAAATAATGAAAAATGAAATCCAACAAAACAAGGTCACGTTTTTTTTTTGTTTTTTTCAAATTCAGTTTTCACGTTTTTGATCCACCCCTTATTTTTACAGATATAATCTGAATTCTCTGATAATTTCCTGTTTTCGCCTTTTTTTTCGAAAAAGTGCAATGTATCCTCATTATTTCTTCCGCTTGGCTCAATTTCAAAATTGTTTTGTAATCGCTTGTCCTTTTAGAATAATGATATTCACCAAGATTCCAACCCTTTTTGGTATTGTAATAGGTTACTGTACTTTGAACCTTTAAAAATCACAAGTTATTTTTTTAATGTCTGAAGTTTTCGTAAAAATAAAAATGTTTTTCAGAAAAAATTGAATTTTTATTTCTATTTTCATGCAATTCAAAAATAGTAATATTTTTTCTTTCAGCCAATTTTCCAGGTTCTTATAAAAGTATAATATTATTTCCCTTTCTTCAAAAAATGGTCTGCTCTCTCCACATATCCGGTCTCCAGCCCCGCCCCGCCCATTCTTCTTTTTTTTTTGCGACTACTACTGCAAAATAGTAGCCATCCCTCTCGTTTTTTTTCATTCCTTTTCACTCATTTCTGTGGTCACCCTAGTAACTCCACTAACTGACCAATAGTACGTTTTGCTGTGTGCTTTGAACTAATCCCCCCGAAAAATATTCGGACTAAACTAAAAATGCGATCTCGATCGACTTCAGTCACTGTGTTGTATAATATCAACTCGAAAAAGGATAGAAAAGGTGATTATTTGATTATATCTAAGTTGGCAAGCATGTTGAGCTAAAGTGCAATTACTTGCAGGTGTTTCTCTTGATCGGAATAATAATTTTACAACGAGTCGAGAAGTTGAAAAACAGCCAAGAATGGTGCATACAAGTTCGAGACATGTTAATGAGGGATTTTTTGGGGTAAATTTAATGCTAATCAAAATATTTTCAGCCAAAATCTAGAATTTGTATTTTATAGCTCGCTAAATAAAAAATGATCCTAATTTAATTTAATTTTTAAAAATTTGACCTAAAGTTCAATAGGAATTTTATTTTAAAAGAAGCTTTTAAATTTCAAAAAAATCTGAATAATAGTTCAAAATTTGTGAACTAATCAATTTTTTAAAAAAAGTTCCCATGTGAGCCAGAAAAAATAAACTCTGAAATTATCTGAAATCAGCAAAAGCTCACAAATATTCAGTGTGAGCTCAAAATTTTCAAATTTTTCTCGGAGTAGAAAATAATTTTCTCTAAATCTCTCAGTTTTCCGTTGACTTTAGTCTACCTCAAAGATCGTGTTAGGACTCAGAAAAATGCGGGAAAATTTTCATCTGTGAAATTCTGAAAAAAAAATTTCATTACTTTACAATGTGCTTTCGGAGTATTATTTTTCTATTTTTTTGTTTTCTCATGAGCAAATCGCTAATTATAGGCTTCATAAAAAATAATCGAAAAAAATCTATTTTTTGCTGTTCATTTTCTACTATACAAAATCATATATACATTCATTCATGTTCAAAAAAAGCATATAACAATTATGATGTATATTGGACCGGAACTGGTCAGAAAAAACCCCCTTCTATGAAAAAAAAGTACACAATCTTATACTTTTCGTATATACTCTTTTTGTGCTCCAAAAAATTGTGAGTCAGCGGAAATGAACGGAGGAGGAGCACAGAAGTTGACGAGCCGGAAAATTTTCACCTGGGTAGAAAATTTTGAGGCCAAAGTATTGGGAGTTTAAGTCTAGTCATGTTTTTTTTTACCAAAAAGAAATAAAATAATCGTTGTGTTTATTTTGAAATTGAGGAAAAACCAAACCAAAAAATATGTTTTTCTTCCAGGTTTCTAAATGGATCCAACATGTGTCAACTCGTCTTGATGTTGAAAAACATTACGAAATTGGAGCGGTCATTGGAAAAGGCAATTTTTCTAGTGTCCATTTCACACGTAGAAAAGTGGATGGCACTAAATGTGCTCTAAAAGTGAGGCTGAATTTAATTAAAGAAAAACAAACATTACTTCGTTGGTCCTTGATTTCTTCCTGTTTACATTTGAAAAAAAATGGGCCTTTGTAGAAAAATAAAATGTAGAAAAAACTTTGAAAAACTCGAAAACCAGGAAATCAAAAGTTCTTTGTTTTGGAAAAGCTCAAATAGGCGCAGTCTTGAAGCCTGCGCCAAATATTCATATTTTTTAGCAAGTTGAAAAACGAGCAATGCGTGGAAAATGTTTTTTCGTTGACAATGAAGTTGAAATGCTCTCCCTAATCCACCACGATCATATAATCTCAATTATGGACGCCTACAGTACTCAAACAGAATACTTCATTGTTTTCGAGCATGCACAATACGGTGATTTGTATGAAACAATTCGAAAAAATGGTCGAATAGATGAACCAGATGCAGCTATAATCACACTTCAGATAACTTCAGCACTTGGTTATTTGCATGATAGAAATGTTGTTCATCGCGATGTTAAGCCCGAAAATTTGTTACTCGTTGATAAATTTAATGTGAAACTTTGCGATTTTGGACTCGCTTGTCATGTTTTGGGACCATTGTATCGAGTTTGTGGGACACCAACTTATTGTGCACCTGAAGTATTGACAGAAAAAGGTTATTCAACAAAATGCGATATTTGGTCATTAGGAGTTGTTTTATATGTGATGCTTGCTGGTTATGCTCCTTTCAGAGCTCCAGATCAAAATCGTTTGTTCAAATTAATTATTGCTGCGAATATTGCATTTGATATGCCAGAATGGAAAAATATTAGCTTGAGTAGGGTTTTTCTTTTTAAGTTAGAAAAACTTTTGAAAAAAATCTATTTTTCAGAAGCTCGTGATCTAATAACCCGCCTAATGAACAAATCTGAAGATCGTCGTCCTTTGGCATCTCAAATTGCTTCTCATCCCTGGATTCTGCCATATACAATCGACTCAATTGATGATGAATGAAGCCTAATTTTTGAAATATTATAATTAATTTCGCATTTCTTGTCCGGTGTACTTATTTAATTTGTCTTTCGTGCCATGATATTGAATACATTTTGAGAAATAAAAATTATTCGCTACTTTACGTTTCACACATAAATTATGGCAGAAAACTTTTATGATAACGTTACAGATTTTATAATTTTCTGATTTTTTTTTTGAGAATACATATAAGAGAGAACTAAATTCTCAGAAAAATGATTGAGTTTTGTTGAAAAATTGAATTGAATTGGGATTTCCTGGATTTTTAAATAAAATTTGAGAAACTATTAATTTTAAAACGAATTTTCACTGATTTGATATTATTTCAAAAAATTTTGAAATATTTTTTAAAAGTTCAGCTTTGAAGAAGATCTTTTGAAAAAAAATTGGAATATTTTTGGAATTTTTCAGATACACAACACTTTGAAAAAAATTAAATCAAGCTTTGGAACATTTTCACAAGTTTTTTCGGCCCCAAATTTTTTTTTTTTTCATATTTAATTCCTAATTTGACGTGTGAAAAATAGAAAATTCAATAAAATCAAATTAGGCAAAGTTCATTTCTCTCAGTTTTCTGAGACCAGGAAATTCAAGATCCAATTCAATTCAATTCTATTTTTAACACACATGAAAAACCCGCTCATATTCATCTGTTCCTTCTTCCGATTTCCCTATTTACACAAACAATTCATTCATTTAGTACCAGTCTATATGTATGTATTTCCTCGAACTTTCTCTCTCTCTCTCTCTCATTTCCCACCCCACTCATATTCAATTAAAAAATGAAATACATTTATCCATCCGCATGTTTATATTAACAAAAGGCTCAAAAATTTGATCACCTGTGAATGCTGTGTTGCCTCCTGCGTCTCTTTTGTTCTCTATCTATCCGATCACAAAAGATTCGAATTCGAATTCGAATTCAATCAAATATCGAAAATGTTTGGTTCTTTTTCATTTCTTTCCTCTAAAATGTTTCGTTTTTTGTTTGTTGTTTGATAATTGAATCTTGATTTTTTCAAGAATGGCGGATTCGCCGCCGCCGAAACCTGAACCACAACAACAACAACAATCAGTGAGATCTTCGAGAGTTCAACTTCCACGATATACTTCAATCGATTTGGAAAATGAATTACCAGAAATTTATAAGTGAGTTTTTTGATGTTTGGCTTCTTTTTCAAAATCAGTTGACTTGAAATTGGAAACTTGATTTTCCGGTGATCAAAAGCCAAATTTTTTATTCCAGCACATCTTTGAATCCAAATCTTCACGATCCAGATATGACAATGTTTTTCAATCGAAATTTGCCACCATTTCATTCAAATTGGTCGAAACGTCACAGTCCTCCTCCAATGTATCAATCGAGATCGAGTAAGTAAAAACAACTATTTTGACCAAAATCCGATTATTGTTGTTTTCAGAATCCGGCAGTAATTCATCGATTCAATCATCAACTCCATCAACAAAAAACAAGAAAATATTTTCTCGAAATTGTTTAGCGGGAGGATTCTTATGTGTATTTATAGTAACTCCAATTCTTATTCTTCTCGTGTTTTATATTATTCCTCGAATTGTAGTTGTAGATAATCAACCATTTCAAATAAATCAGTTTTGAGAGAGAACAGTTTACCTTATAAAAACAAAACAAATAAATTAATTCAATTCAATTCAAAATTTTGGCTCCGTGATAATACTAAATTAATTAATTACACAAGTAAAATACCCATTGTTTTTAAACCATAGTTCGGACTTCGAAGAATCGTTTGAGGTAGAAAATTTGGCCGACGGTCATTCCGACGAGAACAAATGCTTCGAAAATTGCCCAAAGAACGACGCGAGAATTTGTGTTTTCATTGACTGAAAATTAATTTGGTTTTCTTTGAAATCAGAAAATTTAGGAAACGTGACCCAACCAAATCCACATTGGAATCTAATTTTGGAAAAATTCTATCATTTTCTTCCAATTTCAAATAAGAAAGCTGTGCTCGAATTCGACCAAAACTTGTTTTTTTCTTATTTATCGCTAGACTATTCTGGAACACTGATAAAACTTGTTTGTTTACATATTCTAGTTTCAAAGTTACAGAGTTTCTCGATAAATTTAATCCCCATTTGATAAAATTCAATAAAAAACTTACTCGATCGATGAACTCGTTCTCTAACTTCCATATACTCTTGTTCATGCTTTACATTCATCAACGAGCTTGACAATTCACGGACCATTTCTTCCAATTTTTGATTATCAATAGCTTCTTGATTTTGCGCGGCTCCTGGTGCATTTTGATGTGGTTCTGTGATATCAACAGTGAACATAACTGCTTTTGGTGTCATTGTGCTCATTTTATTGCCAAAGCAATAAGTATATTGTCCATCCATATGAGCTGCGAATGCGAATTTTCCACTAGATTCACGCTCTCCTTTGTAAATTTCTTTACTATCTGGACCGGTGATCTGAAATAAATTCATGAGTTCGAAAAGAAAAATGACCCGGCAAAATACTCACTTTGACATCAATATCCAAAAATCCACCCTCAGCAACTTCAAACATAAGTCCAAATTTAGTTCCAGAAGTCAATCGATCAAAAAAGCATTGTTCTTCATTTGCATCGATATGAATGAAGTATCCATGGCAAACTGATAAAGCGCTGAGCAATATTACTAATCCTATTTTATTCATTTTTACCTGAAAACAGTTTTTTTGGCTGAAAACAACAAAAAAAAACGCTCGAAAAAAAGAAAAATATTTGTCCACGTTGAACTGCGGTGTTTGCACACATTGTCAAAGTCAACACAAATGACGCACAAATGCACTACTTTTTATGTTCTCAGCAAATCGCTGCGTACATGAACGGTAAGGATTTGTGTAGCTTGTGTGCTGTCTAACTCATTTTACACACATTCCACACACAAGCTACGCACGCGTCTACACACCAGCTACACAAAATAGTTTTTTTCGATTTTTTTTTCGTTTCGCGTTTTTTCGGATTTTGCGGGCTGAAAGATGATTTTTGAACACGTTTTGAATGAAAACAACAATTTATTATCAGAATAAGCAAAACATGAAAAAAAAAAGTATTTCAAACAAAATTACAAATTAGGAGTTGAAAATTTCGTAGATGTTGCGGATTGTCTTGTTTTCCTCGCCATGAAGCTGCTTTTGATGTCTTCTGTGTCCAGATTTCCATCGAGTGCTGGCGAGACTGAGCATCGGAGAGCATATTCTGTAAAATTGAGATGAATTTTCATGCTTTTCAGAGTAGAAAGAACTTTATATTTACCTTCAAAAATAGCTAAAATTGATCAAATTTCTCAAGACATATTTTGTTATCCCGTTTCTTTTTCGGTTATTGACTCACCTTTTGATTAGCGTGGATGATGACTGATTGATGTTGACCTGATTTTTGTGGAGCGTAGTCGTTGTCGAACTTGTTGAAGTTTTCTGAAAACTGTTTTTGTAGTAAATATGTCGTTTTTTAAAAGAAAATTCCCTCACCATTTAGCAGCCATTTTGCAACGATCACGCTCCCGGAAACCTGAAATTAAAGATAGTTAAAACAATTCTGAATGAAAGAAAAATTTCCAGACTTGAGAAATTGGGGAATTCATAGATGTTCAAAAGAAATTTCAACATAATTTTCATGAAACCTGAAGAAAAATGTTAAAAATTATGTATATGTTCACTGCTGGCCCGATTTTCACAAGAATTTAGGCCTGGAAAAACAAAAACAAAAATGAGAAAAGTAGCCGCGACGCTAACCGCGTTGCTTCTCTGATTTGTGTAGCTGGTGTGTAGCTGCGGTGTAGCTATTTTTCGCCGATAAAACCGTTCATGTACGCGACGATTTGCTGAGTTTGCGGGTTTGAAAAAATGAAATATTTATTCAAAAAATAAGCTTCAATGTGATAGTTTAGAAACGGATAACGAAGCAAATATGAAAGCCACCAATAAAACAGTCAAAACTAACAATAAAAATGCGACTTTCACAGAACGATGTATAACTGAACTTGAAGATACATTTTCCGGAATTCGAGAATCACTGCGTTCAATTGTGTAAATTGTTTGATGTGGGAATTGAATACTTCTGAAACTTCTGATTTTTTTTCCACTAAAAATTGGAAACTTGAACTAACCTGGATGGCAATCTCGAATGTTTTGGTGTGCTATTATAGTACTGATCAAGCTCTTCTTTCGAGTTGTGCATATTTTTTGAATCGGGTTTCGGCCAAAACTGTAACATTTTTGTAGGAACTCTTATCTCAAAAAGTATAAAGTAAAGTGTCAGTTTCAGAAAAAAATGGGAGAAAAGAAAAGAAGATTAATTCAAAACAATGGGTAAAAAACCTTTGAACTGATTATTTGTATAGTATCATTCATATTTTATTATTATTAAAAATGGTACAAAAACAAATAAACATGTATAAATATAATGAATTAAATCATACATCACGTGGAGCAAAAGTTGTTGATTTTTTTGTCAGATAAGTGATTTTCGATCATTACAGTAATCTTTTTAGTTGAAAAACTAAAAGCTCAAAATGTGTTTTCTTGGTAACCAATTTTTCCAATCAAAAACCATACAAACGCCCAATTTAATCTAGCTTATTTCCCGGTAATTACCTTTTCTCAGACCTTAGCAACCGTCTCATTCTACTAGAAAAAAATGCCTGCGAAATCTGATTGTAATGCTACAAAAGCACTCGTTTTCACACCAGAACTCCCAATAATCAAAACAATTTCATATTTTGCATCTGAAACTTACGATATTTCATTGATTATTCTTCTATGTATTTTATTCTTTGGGTTTGTTTTACAAATCTTCCATCTATTTATTTTATCTCGGAAAAATATGGCACATTTAATGATGCTCAAACCATTGCTCATTTTAATGATTTCAGCAATTTTTCTATCAATTGTATCTTTTATCAAATATTTCATTGAATTCTTGGCTGACACAATTTGTGGTGTTGAATATTCATACATCAATAATCTTTTCGAACTTATAAATATAATTGTTTTCACAATTTCACATGAAGCAATCATTCGATGTGTTATTTTTATAACATTGACCAGAGTTAATATAGTTATTGAAACTCGTTATTCTCGAAAGTACCGTATCCCTGAAAAACTATTGTTTTGGTTCACAATTATTTCCGTTGTTTTGGTTTTTGTTAATCAAGTCGTACGAATTTTTGCGAGAGAAATTGATGAAATTTTAGATGCAGAATCGTATTCTGAAATTTATCGACAATATTCACAAAATAAGTGAGGTAGCAAATTGTTTTCAAACTTTTTTTTGTATTTTTTTAGCTGCACAATAACTGCAAACACTAGATTGTGGAGAATTCATATCAAAACTATTGAATGCGAATTAACGAGATTGAGATCAATTGTGAGTACTGTAGCTGGAGAGGTAAGCTTGAACTTAGATATGTTTTTATGTACATATCTATGCTTTTTTAAGATAATCCCATGTATTATCCTTCTTGTCTCCACAATTTTTCTTTCTCTCGAAGTTCGTCGAATTGCCGAAAATGATCCAAATTCTGAAAAAAAGAAAAAATCAGGTCAAAATGTTCGAGCATTGATTATTTTTCTGATTTTATTTTTTCTATCTGAAATTCCTCTTGCAATTATTTATGGAATTGGGATGATTAGCACCGCTGATTTCTCGTAAGTTCTACACTTTCCATTCAAGAAATCAAAGAATTATGTGTTTTTTGCAGAGCAATTGATGTAATGTATGTGCAAGAGGATTGTTTCATTTTTTTGAATTTGAATATTGGTATTTTTGTGTATTGCACAATGTCTTCTTTGTATCGGGATACTGTAGCGATGGTTTTTGGCGCCAAAAGTCAGAATATTCTCGAAGTTCAAAGACAACAGGTATATACTTTTTTGAAATCACATAAAACTTAAAATATTTTCAGTCAAAAGCAGTTCGAAATTAAAATCAATAATATCGAAAAACGAACACTGCTCTTTTTCTCCCGCGTATTTTCTCTATCCAATGTGTATCATCTTCTTGGGATGCAAAAGTTTTCTGTTGGTTGTAATATTTTGTCTCTCTCTCTCCAATTTCCATACTATTTCGATAATTCGGAAAAGTGAGGAAATAGTTTTGTTAGCCACAAGAATAGAGCTCATCGTTGGAAAAAAAGAGTTTGGATAACTTATCTTTTTTTTTCTTACTTATTTATTATTGATTGGATTTTACAGTTAGAATAAATGAGTTTTTTTTGCTGTTGACCTTATCAATTATACATATTTTGAACTTTTCTCCTAGATAATTAGCTTTCTCCTTTTCTTCTCAAAATAAGGAAAAAACCGGTTAACATAGTAAAGAAACCGTAATAATATTATATAAATTACATTTCCTCAGATTTTTTTCATTCTTTTACCCTCTCCAAAATTTCATCTACCTTCGCATATTATTTTTAATAACTCTAACCTTGTTCCGTCCGAAAATTAGCAATTCAAATCGGGCGAGAAGAACATAACACGAGACAAAAAATGAAATAATTTTGCCCATTTTTTCAGTGAACAAACATTATGACACTTGAAACATATATATCAAGAGACTTAGACAGTTATTGTTTGTCGACATCAAAAAAAATTGAGAGTCACAGTCTATTTTCTGACTTTTTAGAATTACTTTGATTCTCAAGAGCTTTGAGAAAAGCCCCTTTTAACACTTTCAGAAATTGAACTTTTTCTAGATTTCGAAATGTTTTTGTTTTTTCTCTTGAATCAATTTCGAAATTGTAAACTCTTACAGCTGGTGTCTTGTGATATATGTTTTTGTTTTTCCGTCCGATTTTTTCACAAATTGTTAATTTTTATTATTTTCGGAGAGTTTTAGTTTGAATCTGAAAATTGTTTGAAAAATCTTTGTGTTTGTCTTCACTTTACCAACAAAAAAACTTTTTTATGATCTTCAAACTTTCCAGCTCACAATCAGAAAAAAAATGGAAGAAGAATTGCAGCAACTACGGACGAATGCGTCTTCAGATCTCATGTCAGATGAGGTGAATAATTTCGTATAGTGTTAAAATCCCTGATAATCTCTGATCAGATTTCTTTAATCCAAAAATCTCAAATATGATTTTTTTTTCAGGATTTTATCAGTCAAATTGAGTCGATGAGTGTTGAAGCTCAAGAGAGGGAAATCAACGATTTATTGAGTGAGTTTGGTTTTTTTTTGGAAATTTTTGGTTAGGAATTTTAGATTCTAAACTTTGAAAAATTTTTTACAGAAGCCATGCATGAAAATCGAATCGTATCTTGGGATGAAGCTGAAAGAATTCTTCAGGAAACAGATCGAACACCTGTAAGTTTTTTATTTGAAAACTTTTTTTTTATTCGAAAACCCAACAATTTTTCTCGCAGATAAAATGCAGTTTACCTGAACAAACTCGTCCAACCGAACCAGACAATGAAGTTGATGTTGATTCTTGTATTCGAAAATTACTTGACAATGATCCAAGTTTGAAAGAAGTTAATTTGAATAACATGAAGGTACCTTTTTCCTTAATTCTAGAATTTTTTAATTCAAATATTTTCAGAGAACTCCAGTTCCAGCGATTAAACGTTTATTGGAAGCGCTTGCTTATAATGAACATTGTGAACGGATTTCTTTGGCTAATATGGGTTTATATGATCATGATATTATGGTAAGTTCAAAATTTGTTTTCAAAACTTCAAAATAACATTTCAGGTTCTTGTGACAGTAATTGAAATGAATCAAGCAATTAAAAAAGTCAATTTGGAAACCAATTATTTGAGTGGCGAATTTTTCTCGAAACTTTTCAAAGCTGCACTGACAAATGAGACTGTTGAGGAGATAAAAGCCGTGAATCAAGGAGTTTCGTTTTCAACTCAATCGGAGAAAGAGATTATTGATTCAATTGTGAAAAATAAAGGGTTGACTAAAATTTCAATCAATTTTCGGTTACCTGAAGGAAGACATAAAGTTGAAAATGCAACATTGAGAAATGGAGAATACAGTGAGTTTTTTAGAGTTTTAGAGAGACGAAAATTGTGCATTGGAGCGCGGATTCCTCAACCAAATTCTTTAAAAATTTTCCAATAAAATATTTTTGTAGAACGTGTAAAACGACGAGAAGCTGCACTAAAAGCCAAACAAGAGCAAGAGGAACTTGCGAAAAATCCAGTTCCAAAATTGGCTCCCGAAAAACCGCCAGCTCCTGCTCCCGCACCAATTCCCCCGAAAGTACAAATTCCAGCCAAGGTTCGTTTGACTGTTTTCTAACTCGAATGAATAAAGTTTGACTATTTATTGCATGGTGTTGACAATTTTTTATATGTGCATGAATGATTTTTGTCTATCTACATATTTCAGGGGTTTTTCAAGTCCGTCCGTTTGCTCGTGTTCAATGTTTTTCTCTGAAAATCAAATTTGAACCTCAATCTATTTTCAGATTCCATATTCACTTGTCACACCAGAACCTCCACCATCTTCTTCTTCATCTCAAAATGTTGTTCAAACTGCTCCACCAAAACCAGCAATTCTTGCAAAACAATTATCATTTCAAAGAGCAAGTCGAGAAGATGAAGAAGAAACAGAACTTGTTGCAATTCCAGAACCGAAAAAAGTTCAAATTCCGAAAATGTTTCAAAAATCGGAGAATGAAAATGGAGAGATAATTGTCAAGAAAACTGGAAAAGTTTGGAAACCTAAATTGAAGGTTGAGGAGAAGCCTGAATCATGGAAGAAAAAAGTGGATTTGGAGTTGCCGGAAAGATCAGTGAGAGATAGAAAGTCACCAGCAAGACATCTGAAATCTCCTGAAGTTCATGAAAATGGAAGAAGATCTCCGAATCGGTCATTGAAATCGCCAGAAGTTCCAAATTCAGGAAGACGATCGCCAGGTTTTTCGAGAAGGAACAATTTGAAATCACCAGAAGTTGCTGAAAACGGCAGGAAATCTCCAGAACCACCAAGAAGAAATTTGAAATCTCCGGTGCCTCCACAAAATCATAGAAAATCACCAGAACCACCGAGACGGAATTTGAAGTCTCCAGCACCTTTGAATAATCACAGAATGTCTCCAGAACCACCTAGAAGAAATCTGAAGTCTCCGCAAAATTTCAGAAAATCTCCAGAACCAACCAGAAATGAATTGAAATCACCAGATCAACAGCCACCTGGACGCAATCTCAAATCACCAATACCCTCACGAAATCAAAGTCAAAGATTGTCTCCAGAACCCCCAAGAAACACTCTGAAATCTTCGGAACCTAAAGAATCTGAAAATCCAAGTCAAGCAAAAAGTGCCAAAAATATGTGGGAACATCGAATGGCAAAACTCGAGAAAAAAGAGCAAAAATCGAAAAAACCACTGCTTTCAATTCAACAAATTCGTGAAATGGAAAGAAATGGAAATGTATTCGAGCAGAAGATCAAAGCGAAAAAACCAAAAATCATGGAAAATGCGGCGACTGAAACTACAGTAATCCGAAGAACTGTTATGAGACAAAGAAAAGATGAGCAACCAAATGCATGATTATCGAATATAACTATTATATTATTTTTCCACTTCTTTAAATTAATTTAATTTAATTTAACATGTACATTTTGCAAGCGAGTATTTTGTGATTTCCATAGAAAAACAAATAAATATCAAATGTAATTTTCCAAATATTTTCAGCCAAATCCCGAAGATCTTGCTGCTGGAATTGCAAAAGTCTACAAACTCAATCGCTCAATTTCCAAAGACGTTTCAAACTAATAATAAAAATATTCAAATGTATATTATTGCCATGTGACTTTCTCACGAAGACAAAAAAATTGATGAAAAAAGAAAAGTTTCAGCTTTTTCTTATTCTTATGTTGTTATTTTCTTTTCTTTTTGCTGTGATAAACACGTCATTGTCAAAAATTAATTAGAAATGACAGCTCACAGAGCACAGGACAAAAAGTTTATCCAGTAAATAATTTTTCAACCCTTTTTTTTGGCTAATTGGATAAAACTCGCACAAAAAACGAGGAGCACATCAGATAATTAGTGCACCACACTTTGTGTTTTTTTCTTGATTTTTTTATTTGTTGTATTTTTTTATTTTTGACTTGTTTTTGAAAAAGGATGTGGTTGGGAAATTAGTTGGAACTATTTTAGTTATTCTCAAATTTCTCTTTAAATAGAGAAAAAGCTGGAGGAAAATTGGTTTTTTCAAAATTGAGACGTGAAATCTTTTTCACGCGCAGCGCAGCCAACAAGTGTCGTTGGGCGCGTTGCGGTCACGCGCTGTGTGTTTATTTTTGAAAATTTATTTTTTTAACTAGATTTTTGGGCCTAGATTTTGATGAGTTAGCCTAACTTCTTTCTATTTTTTTCAAAATCCCTCACCAAAAAACTCACCAATCGCTTCTATTTCTAAAATCACACGAAAACTCGAGATCCTCCTTGTTTTCCATCTTATTGACATTGAAATCCAATTGTCCATCAATATTTCAAGCTGAAAATCAGAAAATTTGAATTTTTCATGTACCATTGAGTTCAACTCACATTTAAATCATTTTTGACTCTGAAAACTCAAAAATTTCAATCGAATCTTCGATAATCCTCGGATTTTCCGTTGGAATCGATAATTCGAGTCTTGTAGAACATCTAAAAATTCAATTTTTGACTGAAATCCACTGATTTCCCCCGGGAACCTGAAAACCCAGCGAAAAAAAAAACAAAAAATGAAAATATTCTCGTGTTGCGCTAAACAGCGGGCAAGCCGGAGTGTCGTTGTGAATGTCAATTAATTTTCTATTTTTTCGCTTTTTATAATGGAGAGATTGAGAAAAAAAGAAAGCGCCACGTGACCGCAGCGCATTTTTATACGTGGGAGCAAAATCTGGATTTTTTCTTGATTTTTTCTAAAAAAAAAAGAAAACATAGGATTTCCTATTTCCACATCATCATAATAATAATCGAATCAAAAAAGAGAAAATAGAGATTAGCCTAACAATTTTATCCTCTGCTCATTTTTCTCATTCTCAAAGTGAAATCCATAAATTCTACATATTTTTATGGTGCGTGTCCATATATTTTATTTCCCCCCTTTTCAATGAACTTCTTCTTTCTTTCAGATGTTAAAATGGCACTTTCGGATATTTTTCCAGTTATAATAGTTGCTGTTGCTCTCTGGATATTAGTTTATTGTATTCTTATGACTCAAAAATGTTTTATGGAAACACAATATCAAGAAATTGCACCAAAACCAGAGGAAGAACCTCAAAATCCGTAAGTTTTGTAATAAGCTCCGCCCACTTTATGTGTGTTGTGTGGCAACACGCGAAACTCGTTTATTGTCGGGCGGATTGAAATATAAGAAGAAATGGCGAGAGTTTTGTTCACGTTGAGGATGATATTGTTTTGACTAGGGCGGTCTTACTAAATCGTGGTGATCTAGTCGATTCTGATGACGTGAACTTTCAAAGATCTTATGAGAAAGTTGCAATTTTTGGTTCCAAAAGAAACGGGAAATTCTTTTTTACACTTTTTTCAAAACCTTATCATCTGATCATATTTTTTTCACCACCCCAAAGTGTTGTTAAAAATAACTAGATCATATCTTTTTTTTATAGATCTCCCAATCAACAGGATCAACACGTACATCACACGAAACAGGAAGAAGAACGACACTTTCTTGCTTATTATTTGTAAAGTACGGGTTTTTCATATTTTTTTTCGATTTTTCATCGTTTTTTGTGTTCTACCTACATATTTATTTCCATCAATAAATAAACAATACAAAACAAAATCATAATCGGTTTTCACTTTTTATTCAAAAGTAACAAAGTTTTACCGTTTTCAACACAAATTTTCAGTCGTTTCGCCGGTTTCTGCCAAATTTCAGAATGCACAAATCAACTCTGAATATAACACAATTGGGCAGTGTTTTCTTCTTCAATTTCTTCTCCTTTTTTACACTCTGTGAGTTTTCTTCTTTTACTTCTTTTCCGTCTGTGTGTGTGTTTTTCTGTCTATGTTCTCTATGACAATCACAGGCTTTTTGAAGACGTATGCGCGATGTGCGCGCGCGAAGGCGCCAGCCAAAAATAATGGGTTTGGTGCAAGCGCGCATTTTGTCCAATCTGGCAGGTTAAGCAACGTTGACTCGAGTTAGTGGTGAGTTCGGACTCATCCAAAAAGTTGTTTTGTACAGTTTCAATTCTGTTTGGGTAAAGTTTAGGGACTCTAGTGGAGATGATCTTCACAATCAGATGCCAAGATGGTTCATCCTGAACTCCAGTACGACCATCGGAAGATCGAGAGTCTGAAATTTCCATCAAAAATTCAAAGTTTTTGAATTCTTCTCAAACTTTCAGAACATTCTACTGAAGTCTTGTGGCAATCAAAATGATCAAAAATTTCGATTTTTTGTATTCCTGATCTTCAGTATGACCATCAGAAGATCAAGATTCAGGGCGAAATTCTGAACATTTTTTGAAAAATTATGAAAATTTCTGAAGTTTGTCTTGGGACACCTTGGACTTCAAGGCCATCAAGATCTGTGATTTTAAATCATCCTGATCTTCAGTATGACCATCAGAAGATCAAGATTCGGGGCGAAATTCTGAACATTTTTGAAAAATTATGAAAATTTCTGAAGTTTGTCTTGGGACACCTTGGACTTCAAGGCCATCAAGATCTGTGATTTTAAATCATCCTGATCTTCAGTATGACCATCAGAAGATCAAGATTCGGGGCGAAATTCTGAACATTTTTGAAAAATTATGAAAATTTCTGAAGTTTGTCTTGGGACACCTTGGACTTCAAGGCCATCAAGATCTGTGATTTTAAATCATCCTGATCTTCAGTATGACCATCAGAAGATCAAGATTCGGGGCGAAATTCTGAACATTTTTGAAAAATTATGAAAATTTCTGAAGTTTGTCTTGGGACACCTTGGACTTCAAGGCCATCAAGATCTGTGATTTTAAATCATCCTGATCTTCAGTATGACCATCAGAAGATCAAGATTCGGGGCGAAATTCTGAACATTTTTGAAAAATTATGAAAATTTCTGAAGTTTGTCTTGGGACACCTTGGACTTCAAGGCCATCAAGATCTGTGATTTTAAATCATCCTGATCTTCAGTATGACCATCAGAAGATCAAGATTCGGGGCGAAATTCTGAACATTTTTGAAAAATTATGAAAATTTCTGAAGTTTGTCTTGGGACACCTTGGACTTCAAGGCCATCAAGATCTGTGATTTTAAATCATCCTGATCTTCAGTATGACCATCAGAAGATCAAGATTCGGGGCGAAATTCTGAACATTTTTGAAAAATTATGAAAATTTCTGAAGTTTGTCTTGGGACACCTTGGACTTCAAGGCCATCAAGATCTGTGATTTTAAATCATCCTGATCTTCAGTATGACCATCAGAAGATCAAGATTCGGGGCGAAATTCTGAACATTTTTGAAAAATTATGAAAATTTCTGAAGTTTGTCTTGGGACACCTTGGACTTCAAGGCCATCAAGATCTGTGATTTTAAATCATCCTGATCTTCAGTATGACCATCAGAAGATCAAGATTCGGGGCGAAATTCTGAACATTTTTGAAAAATTATGAAAATTTCTGAAGTTTGTCTTGGGACACCTTGGACTTCAAGGCCATCAAGATCTGTGATTTTAAATCATCCTGATCTTCAGTATGACCATCAGAAGATCAGAAATCATCATCGAAAATTATCAATTGTATCTGATGACGGTGAAAATTTGATATCGTGGGCTCTCGACTGTGCACTGTATTTTTTTTTGCAATTCGAGGGAGACGCAGACTTTAACGTGTGCAGACAAATCTCTCGTCGAAAAAGGGAGAGAAATAGTGTGTGGCAGACACACAGCGTGTCGAGACCAGCGAGTGTCTGCGTCTCCTCGAAATTGCATTTTTCTATTAGAAAAAAACACAGTGTGTGGAGAATCACATGGTCCTTATTTTGTTTTCATGAAAATTATTCTTGAAGGAACATACCTACCAAAAACACTTTTTTATGAAAATATCATTTTTTTAAATCGAAATTGGACTTTTGAAGTTCTTGACTACGATAGACATTACAGAAACACTATTTTCTCATAAAATCCAATTTGTTGGTTTTCATTATAAATTTGATATTCTCTGTATTGCGTAGATTAGTCGTATCACAATCAGCGCAGAACAGGATAAACTCTCGCGAATGGTTTCAAGATCTGCGAAAACTACAAAAAAATTGTATCGCAGAGTTAGTAGTGAAGAGTCAATAGTTAGTATTCGGAGTTAGGAAGAGTAGTGAAACCACCAAGTATTTTTTCTCGAAACGCCTTCAAGAGTTTTAACTTTTAACAGTTTAAAAACTTATTGGTCTTACTGTCCTCCTCCCTCTAACAGATCATTAAGCCACGCATTAAAATTAAATTCAACAGTTTGCATCATATCGCTTATCCTACAAACCTCGATTCACAAAAAAAAAATGATATTTTCATGGGTAGTGCCTTAAAAAATCAGTTTTGAGTCGAATTTTCATAACCACATTGTTTCTCTCATAAAAAATAAAAAAACACAGTGTTCAAGAAACAAGTGTTTTTGATGGGTATGTCTCTTTAAGATTAACTTAACTGAAAAAAAAATAAGGACCATGTGATTCTCCACAGTCGAGAGCCCACGATATCAAATTTTCACCGTCATCAGATACAATTGATAATTTTCGATGATGATTTCTGATCTTCTGATGGTCATACTGAAGATCAGGATGATTTAAAATCACAGATCTTGATGGCCTTGAAGTCCAAGGTGTCCCAAGACAAACTTCAGAAATTTTCATAATTTTTCAAAAATGTTCAGAATTTCGCCCTGAATCTTGATCTTCTGATGGTCATACTGAAGATCAGGATGATTTAAAATCACAGATCTTGATGGCCTTGAAGTCCAAGGTGTCCCAAGACAAACTTCAGAAATTTTCATAATTTTTCAAAAATGTTCAGAATTTCGCCCCGAATCTTGATCTTCTGATGGTCATACTGAAGATCAGGATGATTTAAAATCACAGATCTTGATGGCCTTGAAGTCCAAGGTGTCCCAAGACAAACTTCAGAAATTTTCATAATTTTTCAAAAATGTTCAGAATTTCGCCCCGAATCTTGATCTTCTGATGGTCATACTGAAGATCAGGATGATTTAAAATCACAGATCTTGATGGCCTTGAAGTCCAAGGTGTCCCAAGACAAACTTCAGAAATTTTCATAATTTTTCAAAAATGTTCAGAATTTCGCCCCGAATCTTGATCTTCTGATGGTCATACTGAAGATCAGGATGATTTAAAATCACAGATCTTGATGGCCTTGAAGTCCAAGGTGTCCCAAGACAAACTTCAGAAATTTTCATAATTTTTCAAAAATGTTCAGAATTTCGCCCCGAATCTTGATCTTCTGATGGTCATACTGAAGATCAGGATGATTTAAAATCACAGATCTTGATGGCCTTGAAGTCCAAGGTGTCCCAAGACAAACTTCAGAAATTTTCATAATTTTTCAAAAATGTTCAGAATTTCGCCCCGAATCTTGATCTTCTGATGGTCATACTGAAGATCAGGATGATTTAAAATCACAGATCTTGATGGCCTTGAAGTCCAAGGTGTCCCAAGACAAACTTCAGAAATTTTCATAATTTTTCAAAAATGTTCAGAATTTCGCCCCGAATCTTGATCTTCTGATGGTCATACTGAAGATCAGGATGATTTAAAATCACAGATCTTGATGGCCTTGAAGTCCAAGGTGTCCCAAGACAAACTTCAGAAATTTTCATAATTTTTCAAAAATGTTCAGAATTTCGCCCCGAATCTTGATCTTCTGATGGTCATACTGAAGATCAGGATGATTTAAAATCACAGATCTTGATGGCCTTGAAGTCCAAGGTGTCCCAAGACAAACTTCAGAAATTTTCATAATTTTTCAAAAATGTTCAGAATTTCGCCCCGAATCTTGATCTTCTGATGGTCATACTGAAGATCAGGATGATTTAAAATCACAGATCTTGATGGCCTTGAAGTCCAAGGTGTCCCAAGACAAACTTCAGAAATTTTCATAATTTTTCAAAAATGTTCAGAATTTCGCCCTGAATCTTGATCTTCTGATGGTCATACTGAAGATCAGGAATACAAAAAATCGAAATTTTTGATCATTTTGATTGCCACAAGACTTCAGTAGAATGTTCTGAAAGTTTGAGAAGAATTCAAAAACTTTGAATTTTTGATGGAAATTTCAGACTCTCGATCTTCCGATGGTCGTACTGGAGTTCAGGATGAACCATCTTGGCATCTGATTGTGAAGATCATCTCCACTAGAGTCCCTAAACTTTACCCAAACAGAATTGAAACTGTACAAAACAACTTTTTGGATGAGTCCGAACTCACCACTAACTCGAGTCAACGTTGCTTAACCTGCCAGATTGGACAAAATGCGCGCTTGCACCAAACCCATTATTTTTGGCTGGCGCCTTCGCGCGCGCACATCGCGCATACGTCTTCAAAAAGCCTGTGATTTTGCAAGGCCAAACATGTGCCTCAATAGCTCAGTTGGGAGAGCGTTAGACTGAAGATCTAAAGGTCACCAGTTCGATCCTGGTTTGGGGCAATCCTTTTTTGCTTTTTTTTTTTCAAATTTACAATATCTGGAATTATTTTTCAGCCGCTTTATCTCAAACGCTGATACAAAATGTGTCAAAAGAATATGGGATAAATGAGCATACGGGATATTATTCCAATTTTGTAATTTATCTGGTGTTCACGTTTGGCCATTTTGTGGCAACACCGATTGTTGAAATAATCACACCCAAATGGTCAATTGTTTCGGGTCTGATAGGATATGGACTTTACGAAGTATCTTATTTGATTTTCAATGATACATATATGTATATTGCTGGTGCATGTGCTGGATTTTCAGGATCACGTGAGTTGTATTAAAAATATCTGAAATTCCAAGTATTTTAGTACTGTGGACTGGTCAATTTGATTATCTTGCACAAAACTGTAAGCCTGAAACTCTCGATCGAAATGCATCAAATCTTTGGGGACTCACACAAGCTTCAATTATTTTTGGTGGAATTTATCTTTTGATTATTTATCGGTTTCAAGAAGGCGATGATTTTCCTGTTCCATTGGTAGTTCTTTGATTATTTTTCGAAAAAATCTTCTATTTTTTAGATTCGTTTAATTGTCGGCTCATTTTTGGTTTGTACATTGATCTCAATTATAATTGGAATATTTCTACCTGCTCCATCTTTCAAAGTTCCGAAAAGAGAAGTTGGATATATCGAACATTTAGGAGAAATTGTCAAAATTTCTTACGAAAAAGAGCTTTTATTACTTTTCTTCACATTTTGTTATTCAGGATTGGAGCTCTCTTTTTTCTCAGGTAATTTTTCATTTTTTTTAACGCAGAATAATAATTTTATTTTTTATTATAGTCGTTTTCCCCACAATGGTTTCAAATACAAAAGCTCTTGGAAAAACGCGAGATCTCAATGCGTTTTGTTCAATTTTCATCGGCGCCGGCAATGTTTTGGGTAAGCTCCGCCCCTTTTGCATGCAACAGATAGCGAGGCGCGTGGCAAGCCAAGTGTCGGCTGCGCTGTTTATTGAAAAATGGGGAGAGATAGGATGGCGTTACCTTTTTACACGCCGAGGATGAGAGTTTGCGACTAGGGCGGTCATACAAAATAATGGTGATTTAGTCCATTCTGATGGCGTTTTTAAAAGGAAAAACATATTTTTGAAAAAAAAGTGAATTTTATTTCATTTTTGTTAGAACTGAAACGGTGGAATAGAAGATTTTCAGTTTCATAAATAATTGATGGAAAATATTTTTTTTCAGGCTGTGTTGTGTTAGCCTACCTCGGCCCAAAAGTCCGGACTATTGGTCGACATAATGTGTTAATAATTGGTTCATTATTCCATTTGGCAGTCTTTGTCATGTCATTTTTAACATTTCCCGAAGTTTCCCCATTATCTGAATCAACTGATCAAGCAATTTATCCACCATCAAAATATATCGTCTTCATTTCTGCACTTTTCCTTGGAATTGGTGACACAATTATCAACCAACAATGTTATACAATTTTGGCTGATATTTATGAGCATGAAAAAAGAATCAGCGCTTTCGCTGTGTATCGTTTCTTTCAAAGCGCTTCTAGCTGCATTTTAATGTTTTCTGCTGCATTTTTCAATTTATCCACACATTTGATAGTTTTAAGTGTAACTTGTATATTATCCATGATAACTTTTCGACTGATTAAAGTTGTTCCGCAAAAAATTAGTGAGCAAGAATTGTTGCAATGAATTTTTTCCCTTGAATTTTTGTTGAAGTACAGTCAGATATTATAAATATCCGGTTATAATCGTTTTTGGGTAACTCGGGATACAGATACAACCAACCAACAGAAAAATATTGAAATAACAATTAAATATTTTTCGATGAAAACAACAACCGGTAAAGTTCTGTGCTGTTGTGGTTGTTCATTTCTGTGCGTTTCGGTTTGTATTATGTTGGGTGTCACAATTGTTTTGATCTCCTCATTGGTGTTGGTTTCAAGAGTTGCAACATTTCGTGATCAATCGGTTGCGGTTAAAGGTTTTTTTTTGAAAATAAAAATATTTTATTCATTTTTTTTTAAAGTTTTGATTCCTAGGTGTTCTTATTTGTGGTGACGAGCCTGCTGGAAATGTTCGAATCAAATTATGGGACGAGGATTCTGGTCCAGATCCAGATGATCTTTTAGCTCAAGGATATTCGGAGACAAATGGCAGCTTTTTCTTGTCGGGTTGGACAACTGAAACAACTCCAATTGATCCGGTTTTTAAAATTTATCATGATTGTAATGATCATGGATTGGTGAGTTAGGAATTCAGAAAGGGACTCTGGGAAGTGGTTGAGAAATTGCAGCTGGGAAATGCGGACTTGAGAATCTTAAATTTTCATAAACTTCTTACAATGGAACTGGAGATCAAGATTTTAATAAAATATATGTTTTCTAAAAGTTTTGACCCACTGATCTGTAAAAAGTAAGCTACTAATATGAGTTACTTATGACGTGGCAAAATAAGGAAATTTCTAAAAATTGGGACTTCAGGAACTATTTTTGAAAATCGTGTCCCAACATTTTGAAACACGGATTTTTTTCGATCAGAAAATATTACAATCTGCAAACTTTTTCATCAAAAATAATTTTACAAAATTGATATGAATTATTTTTTAAGCTAGTTCTCACTTCCTGATTTCCTGATTCCAAAAACAACCTTTTTTCCTCTAAAATATTTTTAATTTCAGCCAACACATCGAAAAGTGAAATTCACAATTCCAGACAAATATATAACTGCGGGAAGGGTGAGTAAAAATCTTATATTTTATATTTTGAAAAAAAAAATTAATTTAAAGTTTCCAAATGCAACAATGGATGCCGGAATAATCCAACTCGAATTCGAATATATGAAAGAGGAAAGAGTTTTGATGATTGATTGATTAATTCCCACAAAAAGTGTTTTTTTTTGTTTCAAAAATGAATATTTATTTCGTTTCGTGAGCAAACTAGAGAAAAAAAGAAGAAAGTCAGAGCAAAAAAAATTATGTCGATCGGAAATGGCAAGAAATGAAGAAATATGAGCAAAATCGCGCGGAGAAAACCAAAACAAAAAGAAAAAAATCATGAAAAGAGGTAGAAATTACAGAAAAAAATGTAGCCAAAATGAAAAAAAATAATCACTGAGAAAATGAAGTGAGAAAAATAACCGCATTTTTGAAGTGTAGACGTGTTGAACTTTTTTTTGAATTTTGAAAAATTTTAGTTAACCATTTGCTGGTTTTGACTTTGATATGGCGGTGGTGGTGGCAGATGAAGGTTTCTGCAAAATTCAAAAATTTAAAATTTATTTTTGGATAAATTTTTAACAGTGTTAAAATATTGTGGGTTCAAAAATATTAGGGCCGTGAAAGAGAAAACTACTACAGTAAAATGTGCAGTTTATGTACAACCCAAACTGCAAGGTATACTGTAGCTCCCGGACTACAAGGGCTATTCCAAACTGCAAGGATTACTGTATCTTGAGGCTTGTTGAAACCCGGACAACAAGAATTACTGTAGCCTCACGGATATTCCGGACTGCAAGGTATTCTGTAACCTACGAGTTGCTGTAACTCGCGAACGGAACGGATTACTGTGCCCCAAACTGCAAGGTATACTGTGGAGTCAGAGTTACTGTCTCTATCAGACTGCAAAGATTACGGTGGCCAGGGGTTTATCACAACCCAAACTGCAAAAATTACTGAAGCCTTGTGGCTATCCCAAACTGCAAGGATTACTGTATCTTGAGGTTTATTTTTCACAAAGATTACTGTAACCTCATGGAAAATCCGGACTGCAAGGTATACTGTGGAGTCAGAGTTACTGTAACTATCAGACTGCAAGGATTACGATAACCTGGGGGTCAATACAACCAAAATTGCAAGGAATACTGTAGCCTCGTGGCTATTCCAAACTGCAAGGATTACTGTATGAATTTTGAGATTTGTTTAAACCGGAAATAAAAAGATTACTGTAGCCTCATAGAAAATCCGGGCTGCAAGGTATACTGTAGCCTCATAGTTACTGTAACTGTCAGACTGCAAGGACTACGGTAGCCTGGGGCTTATTTGAACCCGAAATACAAAGATTACTGTAGCCTCATAGAAAATCCGGACTGCAAGGTATACTGTAGCAGGCAGTGTATTTTTAAAAAAATTAAAATTTTTTGAATTTCTCAAAAATTCTCCGAAAAAGAGCTTTTACGTAGTCCGAGAGAAGTACACGGATTTCAAAATTAATTTTTTTATAGATAACTTTTTCGATAAAAAATCTGCAACTCACCCATTATGCTGTTCAACTCGTTGTTGTTGTTGTGTACTACTAATATTATTACTATTACTACTAATATAATTAGTGCTATTTTTGACTATTCCTCCTGTTCCTCCTCCTCCTGTAATAACACCATTCAAGGCGTTCTGCTGAACAAATGCAGAATCGATCAAATATTCGCCTCGATGTTGAACAACTGAAGACATCAGTGGATCTGAAATGTTTGGATTTATATTTTTTTTTAAATAAATTCAGAAAAAAAAAAAGAAACTAACAACTGATTGCATCAGTTGAAGCTGTCAAATCAATACAAGACGATGAAGGTCGTCGTTGATGTGTTTTCGGTGCCAAATAAAACTTTGGCATTGTTGTTTGTTGATGATCTTTGAGTAATTGAAGCATCATTGGATATTTTTGAATATCCGAAGAATCCAGATTATATTGTGTTGCAGAAGCTGGCGGAAAAGATGGTTGACCGCCGGCTGCTTCAGCTGGAAGTGGACCAGATGATAACATTGGCGGGGGAGATGATGCTGAGATTGGTTCATATGGTGGCGGATTCCGGGGGCGATTACTACTGTTCATTGAATGCGCGTGGTTGAGTTGGGGGATTATTGGAACATATATGGATTCATCTAAAGGAACGCCAGTCTGAAAAAATATGTAATTCAAGAAAAAAAAAATGATTTGCTTCAACAAAAAAACTAACAGTTTTCATAACTCCATTAACATGATAATGTGATGGCATTGAATGAACTCGATTAATCGTTGCCGCAGTTTTACTTCCCGCCGAATTCTTCTTCACAAATCGCCCCGGTCTCTGCCCCCAAACATCTGCTGAATTGTCGATTTGAGTTTCAGACCTCGTTCCGCCAAATTGTGGAGACATTGGTGGGATTTTCCATTGCGCTGGTGGCGAATGACTTGTTCGCAGATCATGAATCGAACTTGATTGAATACGTTCAGATGATAGTTCGGATGAATCTTCGATGGCGTGTTCAATTGATTGTTGGACAGAAAGACTTTCTCGTTTTTTGTTGTTGAAATTCACATCGACGTTTCGAATTAAGCTAGATTCGACAGTTTGAGAAGCATTGTCAATCGAAGAAGGGCGACTGAAAAAAGATTTCGTTTTTTTTTTCAAATTTCAAAATGATCACGACCATACAAGGCGGCCGTTGAGTCAGACGCGAGACGACGAGAGTACACGTCGTGCCAGAAAAATGGGAAAAGATAATTTTGTGGAGACGCAGACATTTTGTGTGGTCTCGCAGCGATGCACCTGGGGGGCCGGGGAGAGTACGGTTTGAAGCTTGGTCTCGCAGCGATTCACCTGAGGAACCGGGGAGAGTACGGTTTCGGCAATTGGTCTCGCAGCGATGCACCTGGGGGACCGGGGAGGAGTACGATGTCTTTTTTTCTCTTCGTCTCCTCGAATTTGTGTGGTGGCACGACGTAAGTAATTTGCAAAAATATCCCGAAAATGAATTTCGCTTCGAGATATTTTCAATAGAACATGTGTTCCTTGAAAAAAATACGGTATTTTTTCAAAGGGACACATATTTTTTTCAAAAATATCTCGAAGCGATGTCTTTCACGTCATCAGACTCCCGTCGTCTCTCGTCTGACCCGAGGGGCAATTTTCTTTTGGAGTAAATGGTCGTGTGATTTCTAGACTTACGTTGTTTCATGTGTGGTTACTGTATGTGTCGAGGAAGTTGCACACGATGAAGATTCAGTAACTGGATGATATGTCATGAATTTTGTTGAAGGTGTTGATTCATCGCTAGCTTTACTTGATTGAGAAGCAGCTCGTTCTTGTCGAATATCTGAATTTTATTTTTTTTTTTTGGTTTTTTTTCTCAATTTGACTCACGTTCTAATTCCATTTTTTCAATCTTAACATCTAGATTCGAATCCATTTTAATTCTCATTCTCAATTTCGATGAAACCGAACCATGACATCGACCATTTCCATCTCCAATACTACTCAATGAATCGCTATCTTTATCATGATCACCAGATCCAATTCCACTTGTTGAACTACAACTTATCCCATCCACAGACATTTCTTGGTATGGTTTTGGTGGTGGAGCCATTGTTGCGTATAAATGTGACATTACTAGAATTGTTTGATGAACTGCTCGACATAATTCCAAAAGATATTTCGCTTTATTCTCAGTTTGAGCATAAAGTGACATTTTTGTACCATCTGATCCAATTATTGTCAACTTTTTTCTATCAAATGATAATCTTTGAACTTTGCTCCAATGTAAATTTCGAAGTGGAATTCGATCGCCAAGTTCAGAAATATCACACATTTCAATTCCTCTTGCATTTATTCCCAAAACTGCATTATCTCGACTATCCATTTTGTGCCTTCTCAATCCGTATAAATGACAATTTAGGGCAAATGGTGAGCGACCAGCTTCAATCATGAATTTATCCATTGCTTTATCCGAACCTTCATTTAATATATCAGCACAAGCAGCTTTCAGATTATTTCGAATGTATTCCAAGCCTCGTTCATTTATCACCCATAACGGGAAATATTGTTCAGCTCGAAAGTATCTGGAAATTTATAGAATAAATTAAAAAATAAGTATATATTGATCTGAAAAAAAAACAAAAGTGCTATTTCAGCTTCACGTATGTTATCCACAGGTATTATTTATCATCGGAAGACCGTCGTGAAAATCTCATCATCAATAACAACAATTTGAACAAAACCCCAAATGCGTCGAACGGGCAACGAACCCGGGACACACAATCAAAAACAGCGCCTTAGACCACTCGTACACACACTCACCCGAGATACTCTGTCCCCTTGTCTTTTATAAGAGCGAGCGCTGCCATATACCAACATCTCTCTTCAGATACGCAATGACGATTGGCCCAATGATCGAGAAAATTGTCTTTCAGTTGAAGATAGTAATGTTCACGGGCTTTTGGACAGCTGAAAATGTGGACTTTTGAGGAAAAATAGTATGGGAAATGAGGAGAGAGAAGAGAAAAAGAGAACATTCCTTTGGTTTGAGAGAGAAAGAGACGCAGACAAAAATGAACTTTTTTCTTTTGTTTGCTAACAGTTTTGATTAAAAAATGTCTAGAATTTTATTTTTAAAAAAATCAACAACCTAAATACTTAGAACTCACGTCAAAAGTCCGACTTGATCAAGATAAACTCGAACTCTGAAATACAAAACTAAAATCGGTCGATTCTCCGTTGATTTTGTGTGCCAATTCGCAAATCTCGGTTGTTTATGAGCATATTTCATAATCTTTGCAGCTGGATCAAGAAAATAATATTCGTGTCTAGGTTGATCACCACCAATTCCTTCAGTCGGTTGGCGAAATGCTAAACCGAATAATTTGTCTTCGGAAAGTGATAGACGTTCTCCACACTTCCATAAAACATCGTGAACTTTTGTTTTGGCCTGGAAATTTTTCATGGAATAATTTTTTACAAAAGTTCTAGGTTTTTTTTCAAATTTCAAAAATTAAGAAAAAAACTCACATTAACCGCAATATGAAAAGATTCTTTGGTCAAAGTTTGAACCGAAACAAAAGTTTGTCCCGGTCGAATATTATGAATTGATTGAAAAACTTCGGGATCGGCAGAAAAACTGGATGAAGAGGGCTGTTGTAGATGATGTGGAAGAAGACGCGGTGAAGGTGAATCCATTTATGGTGGAGATGTGGACAGAAAACCTATTGATGGTGGCGGTGAAAATTCGAACATTTAAAACGTTCCGAAAATCGCCGACGAACAACCACTTTCAGACAATTCGCGCCAAACAAAATGATGAGAAGAAAGTCTGGAATGATATTTTTTTAATATTAAAAAAAAAGTTCGCCCCGTGATTGATTTATCATAGGAGATATATAGTTGAAAGAAGTGAGAGACGCAGACAATCAAAAGATCCCGTGATGATATTTTTGCAATGTGTGGGAGAATGGTGATATCGTTTTTTTCATTCATTTCATTTCATTTTTCTGATAAGCCCCTTTAAGACTGAAGAAGAGAGAGTGTTGGAAATGAGGAGACATAGAGAAATCGAGGAATGCGAGAAAGAAATTTTGTTTGTCTCGCACTATTTGGGGTTAAAATAAATTGACACTAAGGATTTGGCTGATTCAAAGAACTTTAAGAGTTCGTGGAACTACTCAGAAAAAAATTTGCGTATTTTTTGAGACCTGACACGATTTCAGAAGTGGGGTGAAACTAAAGGAAATGTGAGAGATTTAGAGAAAAATATTTTGAAAACTTTTTCAGAAAAAAATTCCCCAATTCCATAAATTCAAAAATCATCATGCAAAAAAAAAACAAAGAATTCCAGAAAATGTTCTGACAAACAAAAAAAGTGTAATTTTGTTTTGTTATGATCAATCAATGTGTGTTTTTTTTGGGCGACAATTGAATCGAACGCGAAACGATAAGAAAAATGGGGACAGACAATAAGAGAAGAATGAATAGAAGGAATTAACACATGAGGACGAGAAGAAGAAGAGAGACTTTTTGGAATTTTTAACAATAAAAAAGACTGAAAATATGAAAAGAAAAGAAATGTCTGGAATGGTGGAATGTGATCGGAAAAGGGCAAAAATAGACAAAAACGTGACAAAAAGGGGGGAGAAGGAAAAGAATTTGATGATGTCATCGGAATTTTTTTTCTCTTTTGTAGATCGGGATAATATTACGCGGTAAGTCGGTAGATCAAAAATATTTTAAAGTTACAGCCGTTTTTAAAAAATAATTAAATTAAACATTCAAGGAAGTTTCACGTCAGGATTGGGAGGTTTTTATGAATTCTGAATTTAAAAAAAAATAAAATTGAAAGTAACATGAGCAATCTTTTTTGTAGAATTTTAAAATTACTGTAGCTTCCAAATATTTTGTAGATCAATTCTTGTAGAAGGTTGTTGGAAGGGTTACTGTACTTTTTTTTTTGAAAATTACTGTAGATAGCAGAATTCTCCTAACGGACTCCTGAAAAGTTCCTTGTCAAAGTTTCTTACGGTTTTCAAATTACACTGTGTTCAAAAATTTTTAGATAAAAAAAATAAAATAAAGTTCAAATTTTTTTTCTTCCAAAAAAATAGAAAAATTCCTCTGATAAAAATCTTATACTGAAAAAAAAACCCGCAAGAATTTTTGCGGTTGTTAAATTGTCGTAAAATTTTTGTTCTTCTCCTTTTTCTTCACAAAACGGAATAAATATCGATGTGAACAAAGTTTCTTCTTGCAAAAATTTTGATTTGATAAAAATAATTTGAGAGGGAATGGGGGGGGGGGGTCTAGAAATTAGCTTAATTCAAAAACAAAACACAGAGAGAGAAACAAAAAGGTCAGTTGAAGGTGAAAGTTTTTTTTTTGGTTGTTTTTAGTCTACTTGGAACTATTAATTTTTCTGAAATTTTTTCGAGTGTCTGGCTGGAAGAAAATAAAAAAATTCAAAAATGTTTTTTTGAAATTTTACAGTGTAAAATTATTGGATGAGAGTTTCCGCCGGAACTGACTAATTTTCAAAAAATTTATGGAATTTCATTTCGGATAACGAAAAAAAAATAGAAAATAAATAAACACAGTATTTATTACACATGAGAGTTTGGCAGGTATTCAAACACAAAATCAAAAAAAAAAGGATTCACCTTGACTTTCCAAAAATAAAATGAAAAGAAAACTAAACAGTTTCTTCTTCTTCTTCTTTTTCTTTTTTCTCGCACTGTCTGTACACTCTCCAAAATCACAAAACTCTATCAATCACAGCAAATTCCTTCACTTGTCTTATGTCTCTTGTGTTTTTTTTTTCGGCGGCCGCGCGCGCGGGGCGCGTAAATGTTGTAAAACATAATCTTCTTTCGTGATCAATCAAATCAACCGCGCGCGCATAAAAAAACGAGGGAAAGAAGAGAGAGAGAGAGAGAGAGAGAGAGAGAGAGAGAGAGAGAGAGAGAGAGAGAGAGAGGAGAGAAGCAGACAACGAGAGTAAGTTAGAGATGCAGAGTACATTTATTAGCATTACAGTAACTTGTGTTTTTTCAGAGAAAAAGTTCCGATTTGAATTTTCGAGATTTTTAGATCCTAACAAATTGAAAAACAGAGAAGCAGGCGGCGAGAGTAGGTTAGAGATGCAGAGTAGAATTACAGTAATCCTGACTCCTATTTTTTTCAAAAAAAAAAGTAAGTCTTTCAGAAAAATAGAAAATTTTCAACATAAACAGGAATAACACATAAAATGAAAAAGGGCAGGCGACGAGAGTAAGTTAGAGATGCAGAGTACATTTATTTAGTATTCAACTGAAATTAGAGTAAATTCAAAATCGTAAATCTTTCAAAAAATTTTCAACCTTCACAAAATAAACTGGATTTTCAGAAGAAGATCGTAACAGATTTAATGCCAAAATTTTCAGTATTTAGAAAAAGTTGTAAAAAGATTCTAATCGCCATACATACACATCAACAAAGAATGATGACGATTATAATGATTTTATCGCACTTATTAAATTTTTTGTGAAAACTTTTTGTGTTTGAAAATCTGAAAACATTTGAAAGGGTCAGATTTTGGCATTGGTAATAAAATTTTTGAGAAAAAATCTTTGAAAAATTAGTAAACTCGGGGAAAAAATAAGTTACTGAAGGAATTTTCAACATTTCAAAATCGAGAATTCAAAAAATGTTTCTGTTAAAAAATTGCAAAAAAACGAGTCTCTTATCTTTTTGTCATATAAAACAACAAAAAGAAGAAGAAGAAGAAGAATGATTTGTAAACGATCCGAAAAAAGAAGTGGATGTCTCAAAGAAAAGAATTTGCCTATTCAAATTATCAGTCAGGTGAACAAGAAAAATGCAAAAACAAGAAGAAGAAGAAGAAGCTGGGGCTGGTTTCATTGGCATGAAACACAAAGGTGATATGGAGAAAGAAATATGTATTTATTAGATATATTTTCAATCAAATAAATAAATATTTTATTTATCAATGTTTCGAGGAATTCAATTTTGGAAGAAAAATTTGAATGGGAAAAAAGGGGGAGTTTATTTGAATCGGACTCGAGGAATCTGGAGAAGCCCGGTTTTTTTTTTGAAAAAAAAACCTGGCTGGATAGGGCTTCAGAAAGAGGTCCGATTCAGAAGTTTAAAAAAAAATCGGGAATATTTTCCCGCGCTTGGTTTCGAAAAAATAGATCAAAACATTTTCGAGTTTGAAAATTTCCCGCATTTTTTTTGAGTCCCGACACGATTTTAGAGGAGGGACTAAAGTCAACGAGAAAGTGAGAGATTTAGAGAAAAATATTTTTGATCAACCCCGTAAGTTTTGAAGTCCGGTGATTTGAGATAGTGAATTACAAACTGTGCAAATGTGAGCTCCCACGACTTTTCAGAGTTGAGACACAGTGTGTAATTTACTGGCCCAAATCGCTGAAATTTTCAGACTTTTTTGGGGAAGATTAAAAATATTTTTCTCTAAATCTCTCACTTTCGCATTGACTTTAGCCCCATCCCTAATTTTAAGATCGTGCCGGGTCTCAAAAAATGCGCGAAATTTTTTAGGTAGTAAAAAATCTACAAAAGGAGCATCAAACGCCAATTTTCAAAAATAAAAGCAGAAAAAAAATCAATAAATACAGTTGATTTTTTTTCTCGGGAACGTCAGTCAGAATGATGGTATTTGTAGTACTCAAAAAGAAAAGATGATTATTTGTTTTGCTGCTAATTCGACCACATCCATTTTTTCTCCTTCTCCTCCTTTTTCTTTTGCGCATTTTTTTCTGGACAAAAGTCGAAAAACAACCAAAATTTGAGTATTTAACTACAGTGTAGTTCGAAAGACAAGGAAAATGAGAAAAAGAAAAAAAAATTGAAAAATAACTCTCGGCAGCATTCCGCAAATTCCAAGACTATCTTTTTTTTTCTTACGAAAAAAGGCCGAGATTCGATCAAAAAACGTTGAAAATCCTTTCCCAATATTGGGTTATCTGATTGCGCGAAAAATGAGAAAAGAAGAAGAAGGACACATTTTTTGACACCAATTGAGTATGAATACATAATATTAAAACGTATAAAATAGTAGTTTTGATAATGATCATGAAGGTCATCGCGGTTTAATTATCCAAATCATCCAAAATTTATTATTATTTTTTTTTTGGTCTAACAAAAGTTATCAATAATTTTTGAATAAAAATCCCTTGTAAAATAAAATCAGACATCATACGTTCTGAAATATGATTTCTGATGTTCAAATAAATAGAAGGTATCAAATGGCATTGAAAAGAAACTAGAGATAATTAATCGTTTTTATCATTATTTTCTGTATCTTTCCTTTTCTTGCCAAAAGACAGAAAACAGTTATATCACAAAAATATTTACTACTGTAACCGAAACGGTTGTTATGTAAACATTTTATATGGCAAGCAATTGAAAAAAACAATGCGAACAAAAAATACCGTGGAAATCTCTAAGATCGGCCAACTCTTGGCATACTTCTCAAAAAGTGCGTATCCAATAGTTCCTCTTTTACAACATCCAATCCACCAATAAGTTCACCATCCAAATATAATTGTGGATAAGTTGGCCAATTCGAGAATGTCTGAAATATCCGTATATTAGTATTATTTAATAATTTTTCCGCAAAAATAAATACCTTCAAACCCTGTCTAACTTCTTCGTCTCCCAGAATATCAAAAGTTCCATAATCAGCTTTTGCCTCATTCAATAATCCAACAATTGTTCGCGAAAATCCACATTTCGGTTCATTTCTATCACCTTTCATGAACAACATCATTCTTTGGCTAGAAATCAGTTTTTTCAAACGATCTTCGAGTGTCTGAAAAAATTAAAATAATTTTAAAGAAAATATTTAATTAAAAAAACTCACCAATTTTCCTTCTCCAACTTTTGGTAATTTTTCAACAAAAGCTTCATCGGCGAATTCTTCTTTAACAACATCCAATCCACCAACAAGTTCACCATTCAAATATAATTGAGGATAAGTTGGCCAGTTTGAGTATTCCTGAAAAATTGAAATGAATAAAAAAAGGGAAATATTTATGTGAAGTTCACGTGAACTTGTCTTTACGGTTCATTTTTTGAAAAAAAAACTGTTTTTTCTCCAAATCGCCACGTCATAGTTCACGTTTTTACAGATAGCGTCTGACAAGGGAACTGTTTCAACGTTCGCTCTACATGTTTTAATGAAATCTATGTTTTCTAATAGTTTTCGATCTGCTGATCACGATTTTGCCGTCTAAAATTGCAGAGCTCAACTCCTACCATGAGTTATGACGTGGAAAAGTTCGAAAATTTCAAAAAAATGGGATTTAAGGAGCTGAAAACTAGCTACAGAAATGATTTTCATGCAAATCTGCACAGGCTTGTTCAGGAGAATCGTTTTTGAAGCTAGCTTCTGAAATCTCGATTTTTTGAAATTTGCCACGTCATAACTCATGTTAAGATTTGAGCTCTGCAAAAATTTAAGACGGCGAAATCGTGATCAGCGGACCAACAACTACTAGAAAACATAGATTTCATCAAAAATGTAGAGTGAAAGTTAAAACAGTTCCCTTGTGAGATGAAATTAAACATTTTACCGATCAGAAATTTTTTTTGAAAAAAATTAATTATAGAAACCATCTAGAACTGAAAAAAATACCTTCAATCCTTGTCTCACAGAATCATCGGATAAAATGTCAAAACTATCGAATTCGATATTTTTCGATTGCAATAATCCAACAATTGTTCTCGAAAATCCGCATTTCGGTTGACTTGGATCTCCTTTCATAAACAACATAACCGGACTTTTCTTTGTCAATTTCTCAATTCTCAAAAACAATGCCTTTTTCAATGCTTCCTCGTCAACATTATCAGCAAATGGAGCAGCTGTTGAATATCGTGTAACTGTGTTCAAAGCTTTTTCTTTGATTTCAGTTGGAAGGAAACCATCAACTCGCCCAACTTCTTTTCCGTTCTGAAAACATGAAATTCAACAAAAAATCGATGTTCCAGAAATAAAACTAACACTGAAATAAATAAGTGTTGGTGCAGCGGTGACTTTGAAATTGAGAGTTATTCCTGGCAAACCTTCTGCATCAATGAAAGCAGTTCTGATCGCTAAATTCGAATCTTCAACAAAATCATCGATAAGAGCATTGACCTGTTCGCAAGATGGCGCCCAATTTGCATAGAAGTGCAAAACTGCCGGGCTGAAATATTGATTTTCTAACATGAATCTATGTACAAAGATTTGAATGTTAAAGAGTACCTTGGATCTTTGATGAATTCGGCGACTTGTTCTCCTGTTTTAATCTCACTGATCGGCATCTGAAATTTTCAACTCTGTAAATGTTTTTGAGCCATTTTACAAATATCAATGGTTTTTCAGTGACCATGTTTTCAAAAAAAAATCAAGAAAAAACGAATAATTGGAAATTTAAGTGAACTATTGTACAAGACAAAAAATGACCCGAAAATGAAAAACGAGATCGTGAAAATGGTACAAGATCAAGATCAATAAAAAAAATCACTGAGGAGGCAGGCAACCGAATTTTCGATCCCACAATGAATATGCATCAAGTTGAGAATCGTCGACGGTTGGACGAACAACACGAGTTGCGGCAATGAAATCACTAAGATTGACAGAGCGAATCTGGAAACATTCGGAATTAGAAGGAGTCTTCCGATTTCATTTTCTTACATCATCTTTAGGAATAGTTTCAATATCATCTCCAACATCTCTTATCGGACCCATCGCAGCTTCTGTGCATAACTGTCTCATATCAGCACCCGAATATCCCATTGTCAATTCGCTGATTTTCTCCAAACATCTACTATCAATACTGTTTTTGGTGTCGCGCAATAAATTCTCCACGATTTTTGTTCGCGATTCGGATTCGGGCAAGGCAATGTAAAGACGTTTTTGGAATCGACGACGAGCGGCTTCATCCAATTCTTGAGGTCTGCGAATTTTGATTTTTGAAGTGGGTCGAAAATGAGAAATTTGGATTTGTACGACCTTCCAGATTTTTACTACGAATTCACGATTATCAAATCTAGCCTAATTTTATGGATAAAAATGAGAAATGGTCGTTTCGAAGTAACTCCGAATTCACGATTTTCTATTCTAGCTCATTTTTATGGATAAAAATAATAAATCGCGGTTTCTTTAGACATTTAGTGAGCATTTATTGAATAAATGCTCACTAAATGAATTGCAATCAATTTAAGCCTAAAATCTTGAAATTTGGCTCGATAAAAAAGAAAACCTTCCAGATTACAAAAAAAAGGTTTCGCAGTCACTACGAATTCCCGATTATCAAAACTAGCTCAATTCTATGCATAAAAATGAGAAATCGTACGATACTTTTTTAATTAACTCACAGTCTTTGCTACATTTCAAAAAATAGTGCAGAAAATAAATGCGGCAATCCAAACGTTTAAAAAAAATTAGAAATGAGCAGAATAATTCATGTGTTTTATAACGTGAACTCCCTTGAAAACAACGTGGAAAATCAAACATAAATAAACCATTTCAAAATTGTTATATTCTCAAAAATGGCCTAATTTCGAGTGAAGTGAGTTTGATAAGTCATGTTGAAAAATACTAAAAAGGAACATGGCAGCCTCCTCATTTCAAAAATAAATCAAACTAACCTATTAGTTGCTCCTAAAACAAGCAATCTCTCATCCGATGCTGTATTTACACCATCCAATTGCACCAAAAACTCGGTTTTTATTCTTCGCGATGATTCATGTTCCGATTCGGATCTCGAAGATAGCAACGAATCCACTTCATCAATAAAAATCACACTTGGTAATTTGAGGCGAGCAACAGCGAAAAGTGCGCGAACCAATTTCTCGCCTTCTCCAACCCATTTTGAAGTCAATGATGAAGCTGAGATATTGAAGAATGTGGCACGACATTGTGAAGCAACACAACGACCAATCATCGTTTTTCCTGTTCCAGGAGGTCCGAATAATAAGACACCTTTTGGAGGAGCACGAATTCCAGTGAAAACATCACTGAAATAATTTTTTTAAAGTGAAATCAAGATGAGCAAACAACTCACGGTCTTTTGAATGGAAGAACAACAATTTCTCGCAAAGCCTTTTTAGCTCCATCCAATCCAGCAACATCATTCCATCCTATTTCAGTATTAATTGACATAATCTGTAATATTTCAGAAATAAAAGATCAGATCTCATCTCATCTCAGATTTTACCTCTGATTCAATAAGAGAAATAATATTTTCATCAAAATGCTTCAATGATGGTTCGGCTCTCAATCCACTCAAATTTTCATCTTTTCCTCCGCCCGAATTATCCATTTCCATTGCTTTTTTCACAATTGCTGGACCCGTAAAGGAAGATTTCTTTGATAAATCGGGAACTGATGGTTTTCGAGATCCAATTGATGGAATATTTGGATTTTGAGGACTTGGTTGTCGTATCAAATCTACCATTTTAGCACGCTTCTGACAAAAAAATAATTTTTTTCAATTTACAAAGAGAAAATGAAGAAAACAAACTTCTGAATCAATTGGATTTACAAATTTGGATTTATGAACATCTTGTCCATTTGCAGTTGTGAAACTTGGATAAATCGAAGTTGTTGAGCAATTTGATCCTTTTGAAGTCTTTTTCGTTTTTTTGTGTGGTTCAGTTGCTACAATTTCAGCACTTTTTTGCGCTTTTTCAGCCATTCTTTGAAGAAATTCTGGATTTCTACGTTGTTCACCAGTCTGAAAAATAGTAATGTACTTCTGATACTTCACAATCATGAACTAACTGGATCCACGATTTCACAAATTTTATCACGAATTCGGCTAACATTTGGATCAGATGCAAAATTGAACACTTTTTTCGCCACATTTTTTCTACTCGGTGGAAAATCATCTCCTTCTGTATAGTTTTGACTTGTCTTCGATAAAACTGATGCAGCAACAACATGTCCTGAAGTGGCTGTGTGTTGTTGAACATCAGAATACTCGGAGGATTCTCGTCTGACAGTTAGAAATGAGCGAAGCGATGCATTTTTGAGAGGTTTTCTGTTTTTCTCTTTGACTGGTGTTGTATCAACATGATCATCTTCTTCTATAACAATTTGCTCATCTTCTTCTTCTGTCGAATCTCTCATTATAAGTTTTGGTGGAGGACTCGTAGATTTCAGTCTAGCAGAGCTATCCAATTTTTTTCGTTTTGGTTTTCCAATATAATATGGACTAACTCCGTCGCGTGCTAAACTTGCCGGTGGATAAATATCAGAGTTTTCGTCTCTTTTCCTATTCATCAGAAGCTGTGTTCTTATATATTCTATATAGAAAAATTATTGGAAACATGAAATATGACAAATCAGAAGTGAAACAAATATAAACATCCAAAATATTCAGGTTAAAGAAAAAATTTATGAAGGCTAAACTATTAAAGTAAATATGGAACATTTAGGAATAAGTGACGATCAAGTTTGGAATGTGACCATAACGAGAATCTTCGAGCAATTTTAAGCCTTGATTTGCTTTCCGTTTTCCCATGTTGAAATCTGAAATGTTTACTTTGTCAGTATTTTTTTTTCTGAAAATAAGTTAAAGATAACTGTACCTTGAGTGTTGCGTCAGCTTTCTTCACTGGTGCTTTTCCTTGAACTTGCTTGGTGCATTTTCGGGTGATTTCAGCAGCGATTTGCGAGAATCTAACGTAGTTGAGTCCAGCGGCTCTCCAGGCGACCATGTTTTCTGCAAAATTGAAATTTACATGGATCTAAGAACTTTTTGTATAGAATAACTGAAAGTTTGCGAAAGGAACATTATAAATTGTTTTTGCAAAAAAAGTAAAACTGAATTTGATTTAAAAGACAAGCTAAGAGCAAAAATCAAGTGTATTTATGATAGGAACTTTGTTCCTAACATTGAAATCTTCCCTGAGTTTGATTCAGGCAAAAAATGTAAGAAAATTACTCATGGTAAACCACGTAAACAAGCAAAAAACACAACAAAAAAGTGGCAGCCCATCTTTCCCAATTTGGAGAGGAAAGACGCACATATTTTTTGTGTGTTTGGGTCTCACACCGACCGCCAAAAAAAGCGGGAATGCGCGAATTTAAAACGCTACACACACAGCATATGTTGCATTTCTCATTTGTTTTTTTCTTTTTTGGTGGCGTTAGTCATTGGTGTGGTTAATTATTCATTTTGTTCACGTCTATTGAATTTTTGCAGAAGTTCAACATGAAGGCACCAACTTACAACACTGACTGGACTGCTGAGAAGCAAAAAATCCGCAATTTCATGGACGGTTTCTATTTGGATGATGAGAACGGTAAAGAATTCATCTATCGTGACCAAGTTTTCCAACTCGCACAAAGAGAAAAACGAGCAATCGTCATTGACGTCGAACACGTCAAAGAATTCGACGATCCAGAAGCTCTTGAACTCTCTGAAAATATTATTGGAAACACGAAAAGATACGAAACTCTGTTCAAAGACACAATTGACGAAATGATTCAAACCTATTTGGGAGATAAACAACCAACTGTTACTGATGCTTTGGACGCTTATATGTTCCAAAGAATTTATATGGATAAGACCGAAGCTTCGAATGAGAATGAAGTTAGCATTGAAGATAAACGGAGAAAGTATCCACCACAACTTCTTCAAAGATTGTAAGTTTTGATTTAATAAATACAAATCCAGAATATTGTTTTTGTTTTCAGCGAAGTCTACTTCACCACTGACAATGCTTCCAATCAAACTTGTGTCCGAAACATCAAAGCCACTGAAATCGGACATCTTGTTACTTTGAAAGGTGTTGTTATCCGTGCCACTGAAGTCAAACCATGTGTTCAAGTTATGACATATGCGTGTGACACTTGTGGAGCTGAAGCTTATCAACCAGTCAAAGGAATGCAATTTACTCCACCACAAAATTGTCCAAATAAAGATTGTGTTGATTCAAAAGCCAATGGACGACTTCATATGCAACTTCGTGGTTCGAAATTCGCAAAGTTCCAAGAACTCAAAATCCAAGAATTGAGTGAACAAGTTCCAGTCGGATCAATTCCTCGAACTATGACTGTTTATGTGTACGGAGAAATGACAAGACGGTGTAACACTGGAAATATTGTTCAAGTCTCTGGAGTATTCCTTCCAATTTTGCAATCTGGTTTCAAACCAACTGGAGGACTTGTTGCTGATACATTTTTAGAAGCTCATGTAAGTTTTGCAAAAATAATTAACTATAGAAAAATGTTTTTTTTCAGTACATCATCAATTTGGATGACAATCCAACATATTCTGGTGTTCAATCAGAAGAACTCGAAATTCTCAAGAAAAAAGGGGATAATTATGATGCTTTGGCTTCTTCAATTGCTCCTGAGATTTTCGGACACACTGACGTCAAGAAATGTCTTCTTCTCGCATTGGTTGGAGGAAATGACAACAGTTCGAATGGAATGAAAATTCGTGGATGTATCAATGTTTTGATGATGGGAGATCCAGGAGTTGCCAAATCTCAACTTCTCGGATACGTGAATCGTCTTGCTCCTCGCTCGCAATACACAACTGGTCGAGGTTCATCTGGTGTCGGTTTGACTGCTGCCGTTATGAAAGATCCAGTGACTGGGGAAATGTCTTTGGAAGGAGGTGCCTTGGTTTTGGCTGATGGTGGATTGTGTTGTATTGATGAATTTGATAAAATGATGGATAGTGATAGAACAGCAATTCATGAAGTTATGGAACAACAAACGATTTCGATTGCCAAAGCTGGAATTATGACTACACTTAATGCAAGAACTGCGATTATTGCTGCTGCAAATCCAGCATATGGAAGATATAATCCACAAAAATCGATTGAACAAAATGTTGATTTGCCAGCTGCGTTGCTTTCTCGTTTTGATATGATTCTTTTGATGCAAGACAAAGTTGATCGTGAAAATGATAAGACTTTGGCTGAACATATCACCTATGTCCATCAACACGGAAAACATCCAAATCGCGAGAAGAAGGATATTATTTCGCTGGAAACATTGAGAGAATATATTCAACTTTGCAAAACCTATTCGCCAACTGTTGATCCAAGTCTTCGTGAAAGAATTGTTGATGCTTATGTTGAGATGAGACGCGATGCGAGATATTCATCTGATCCGACTTTTGTTTCGCCAAGAATGATTTTGGGTATCGTAAGGTAATTTTATCAAGAACAATTTTTCAAAAATTATATATTTTGTTAATTTTTCAGAATGGCAACTGCTCGAGCAAAGCTCCGTCTTTCAAACACTGTCAACGAAAGTGATGTTGAAGAAGCACTTCGTTTGATGCAGTTCGCAAAGGATTCACTTCGCCCAGAACAAACTCGCCTCGAAAAACGAATGGCTCCAGTCGATGCCGCATTCGCTGTTCTTCGAGAAATCTATCATGGTTCAAATGAACCAATATCACTTCAAACCGCAATTCAACGGTGTGCCCGAAAGGGAATCAGCGAATCTGCGTTGCAGAAATGTCTTGATCAATACACTAATAACGGTGTTCTTATGATGGATCGTCAACACATTGTATTCGCAATAAATTAACCTACCTTATTGATTTCTAACATTGCCTTTTTATACACAACAACATTGATCTCTTTTTGATTTATTGTAAACACTGTAACATTTTAAATTTTCACGAAAATAAATCGATTTATACATATACAAACTCATATTTTTTTGGTGATAATTGAAAATTGGTACTTTCGCCAATGAAATGTCTTCCAATATTCTTGAAAGAAATTCTCGATAGTAATCAACATTGAATTGTTGAAACTTGAGATTTTTGACCGTTTGCGAATCCAGCTGAAGATTCGAATCGATATGTTTTTTGTGTGGAAGCAACTTTTGCTTTTTTGCAGAAAACCAAATTTCTGAAATTAATCAAAAATCCAAAAAGTTTCTTATTTTAATACTTACCTTTTACAAACTTCTCTGTATGGTCGAACAAAACAAATGTATGTAAACGGTGAAAAACAAGGAATCAATAACCAAATTGGGATAATACTGTACTCAATAATCTCATTAGGAAGAACAATTCCAAATTGAAGCAATAAATACAAAATTACAGAAATTAGCATAATTGCTGGAATTAATGATTGATAAGTTAGGCATTTTAGAAGTTGATTATGAATTGCTTTTGTTTCTGTTGATAGCAAATGCGTTGATTCATTTAGTTTTGATACAATTTTTCGGCGCATGATGAAAATTAGAATGTACAATGGGAATATTGGAGCACAAATATGAGAAAATGTGAACATTGATGAGAATGAGAAAACATTATCGATAACACTTATCGAAGTAGAATTTGTGAAATTATAATTAGGCAAAAATTGATTAGCCATTTCTATAGACGCTTCTGAATCCAGAAGACAGAATGGAAATGTTAACATTTGCAATAAACTTGGAATATAAACAAGAAAAAGTCCAAGAACAATTTTTCTTCTTCTCATTCCAGCATTAGTTAATATGTGATATCGATAGAAAAATGATAGAAATAAGGACCACAAACCATGTGGAATACAGTGTTGAAGAATACTCAATCTGAAAATTAGGGATTGGGTCCAAGTTTGTCTGATTTTTTAATGGATCGTTCATAAAAATTTCAAATCACAAAAATTCACTGTTTCAAGAAAGTTGTATGATTTTTTGGAAATTTAGTGATGTGATTAAAGAAACCTTCTGTCTTCTTTAATAAAATAGACAAAAGTTAATATATTTTTAATTAATTTACCCAATTTTACAAGAATTCAAGCCAGTAAATTGGCATAATCCATTGAAAACATAAAATAATACAAAATTGTTGGATGAAGGAACTAAACGAAATGCCACAAATACATCCATAAAACATGCCACAACATCAGTAAACGCAAAATTTATTATAAAAGTTGCATAAACACGGATTTGTTTTGGTGATTTGAACACACTCAAATAAATCAAAAGACAATTTGAAATTATTCCGAAAATTGACAGAAATCCATGCCAAATCGAAAAAATCAAGAGAATTGTTAGCATTGAATAGTGGATATTTGTGAATGATTAGGAATTGTGGATGTTTTTGCGGCCGTTTTAGCCCCAGTGGAATTGAAGCGATTCTCATTAGTTGTAGGTGTTTTCTTGATACAAAATATTCTGAGAAAACAAATTTTTGAGTGAGATCTTTGGTTTGGAGAACTTTACCGTTTACAATATTGACGATATGGTCGAACAAAACAAATATATGTTAAAGAAGATAAAACTGGCATGGGTAAATATGAAGACATAATTGATAATTCAAGCCAGCGACTATTATAAATTCCAAATTGTGCGATAAGATATAAACATATAGCTAAAACCATGAAAATTGGAATAAGCGATTGATATGTTAAACATCTTAGCATTTGCGCATGAACTGATTTTGTTTCTTTTGATAAAAGTTTTTCATTTGTTTTTAATGCTTTTACTATTTTTCTACGAAGTATGAATATTACGATATACACTGGATACGATGGAAGACAAATATGGAGCACGGCATAAAGTGCTGTATATGATGCGGCCAAATCGATTGCACTCAAAAAACGATTTGATAAATCGTAATGTGGGAAGTTTCCGCTTATCAAATTGTATGCTGATTGTTGATCCCACATATTTTGAGAAAATGTGATCATTTGAAGAAATGAAGGTATGTAAATTATTATCAAGGCAATGATTATTTGTTTTTGTTTCAGTCCGGGATGTTTCAAAATATGAAAACGATAACAAAATGAAAGCAACAAGGACCATAGACTATGTGGGATAAGACTCAAGAATATACCTGTCCTAAAAATGTTTCGAAAAAGATCCACAATGTAAATATTTTAATATTTCTTACCCATATAAACAACTCTGAAAACTAACAAATCGACAGAATCCATTGAATTGATATCCAAGTTTGATTTCCATTGGAATTGGGATACTTCGAAATTCCAAAAACATATCAAGAAAACATTCAATGAAATCAGTTATGGCGAAATTTATGATAAATGTACCATAAACTCTGATGGATTTTGGAGATTTGAAAATACACAAGAAAATTAGAAACGAATTTATGAAACATCCGAAAATAGAGGAAAGTGTATGCCAAAAACTAAAAATTAAAAGCGGCCAATCCATTAAAATGAATTGAATTCTTTGAATCTAACTCATTTTTAGTATTATTATTATTTTTTTATATCAATAGCCAATCAAATACGGAAAAATGATAAACAAGTAAAGTAATACGGTATGATCAAATTAACATCAAAATATAAATCAGAAAACTATTGATCAATTTTTTGAAGCGGAAGTTGCGAATGCTGGAGTTTGTGTAGAATTGATTGGGAGATTAGTTTTTGAATTGCAAATTGATTGAAAGACTCTGAAAAACAAAAACAAAATGATTTCGTAACGAACAGATCACGAACCTTTTACAGTATTCGCGATAAGGTCTAACAAAAACCAAATAAGTCAAAGAAGATAATACTGGCATGGGTAAATAAGTTGACATTATTGCTAATTCAATATATCGATTATTAATAATTCCAAATTGAGCAACAAAGTAAAGACCTACTCCAACTACCATGAAAACTGGAATAATTGACTGATCACGGCCCGGCGAAACGTACATCCCGCCCACTTTTTTTCTCATTTTTTCCTTAAGCGTGGGAGCTCATGTACGAGTGGTTAACACACGCGCCGAACAAACACACAGCGCGAGTTCGACTCCCCATGGGCGCACACATTTTTTTCTTCTTTTTTTTCTTTTTATTTTTGCGCGCGCTTTCTTTTCAACGATAAAATACTTCATGAATAAAAATTATTTGGAAGTATATAAATATTCATTTCCATCAAATCGATGACGATAAAAAATATTATTTTGTTTTTGGGTGTTTTTTCGGCTTTCAAAAACAAGAAAATATCGAAAAACCAAAATTATCCATATTTTCATAGGGTTTTCAAGTTCAAAAATTAATTTTGAGAAAACCGCTTGTACAATTTTCATATAATTTTTTTTCTTGACTAATAAGGTCTAAAGGAAAGATAATAGCCCACAAACAAAAAATTTTACGATGGAATTTAAAAGTAATGGGCTTGTGACCAGATTTTGCTACATTTTTCAGAGATTTTCAAGTTCAAAAATTAATTTTGAGAAAACCGCTTGTACAATTTTCATATAATTTTTTTTCTTGACTAATAAGGTCTAAAGGAAAGATAATAGCCCACAAACAAAAAATTTTACGATGGAATTTGAAAGTAATGGGCTTGTGACCAGATTTATCCTTATTTTTCGGTGATTTTCAAGTTCAAAAATTAATTTTGAGAAAACCGCTTGTACAATTTTCATATAATTTTTTTTCTTGACTAATAAGGTCTAAAGGAAAGATAATAGCCCACAAACAAAAAATTTTACGATGGAATTTGAAAGTAATGGGCTTGTGACCAGATTTTGCTTCGTTTTTCAGTGATTTTCAAAGAGTTTGAATATTTGAAATTTTTCTGTAAAGTTTGAAATTTTTGAAAAAAAAAACAATATTTCCGAAAAATTCAAATTCAGAAAAGGTTAACTATTTTTGCTTGAAAAATCTTTATACATTGTTATTAACCAAGCCTAGAAGTTGTTAATCCTACACGTAACAGTCTCCTTCATTAAGATACATTTCTCTCTCACGTTACTTTCAAATTCCATCATAAAATTTTTTGTTTGTGAGCTATTATCTTTCCTTCAGACCTTATTAGTCAAGAAAAAAAATTATATAAAAATTGTACAAGCGGTTTTCTCAAAATAAATTTTTACTTTTGAAAATCACTGAAAAATGAAGCAAAATCTGGTCACAAGCCCATTACTTTCAAATTCCATCGTAAAATTTTTTGTTTGTGAGCTATTATCTTTCCTTCAGACCTTATTAGTCAAGAAAAAAATTATATAAAAATTGTACAAGCGGTTTTCTCAAAATAAATTTTTACTTTTGAAAATCACTGAAAAATGAAGCAAAATCTGGTCACAAGCCCATTACTTTCAAATTCCATCATAAAATTTTTTGTTTGTGAGCTATTTTCTTTCCTTCAGACCTTATTAGTCAAGAAAAAAATTATATAAAAATTGTACAAGCGGTTTTCTCAAAATAAATTTTTACTTTTGAAAATCACTGAAAAATGAAGCAAAATCTGGTCACAAGCCCATTACTTTCAAATTCCATCGTAAAATTTTTTGTTTGTGAGCTATTATCTTTCCTTCAGACCTTATTAGTCAAGAAAAAAAATTATATAAAAATTGTACAAGCGGTTTTCTCAAAATAAATTTTTACTTTTGAAAATCACTGAAAAATGAAGCAAAATCTGGTCACAAGCCCATTACTTTCAAATTCCATCATAAAATTTTTTGTTTGTGAGCTATTTTCTTTCCTTCAGACCTTATTAGTCAAGAAAAAAATTATATAAAAATTGTACAAGCGGTTTTCTCAAAATAAATTTTTACTTTTGAAAATCACTGAAAAATGAAGCAAAATCTGGTCACAAGCCCATTACTTTCAAATTCCATCATAAAATTTTTTGTTTGTGAGCTATTTTCTTTCCTTCAGACCTTATTAGTCAAGAAAAAAAATTATATAAAAATTGTACAAGCGGTTTTCTCAAAATAAATTTTTACTTTTGAAAATCACTGAAAAATGAAGCAAAATCTGGTCACAAGCCCATTACTTTCAAATTCCATCATAAAATTTTTTGTTTGTGAGCTATTATCTTTCCTTCAGACCTTATTAGTCAAGAAAAAATTATATAAAAATTGTACAAGCGGTTTTCTCAAAATAAATTTTTACTTTTGAAAATCACTGAAAAATGAAGCAAAATCTGGTCACAAGCCCATTACTTTCAAATTCCATCATAAAATTTTTTGTTTGTGAGCTATTTTCTTTCCTTCAGACCTTATTAGTCAAGAAAAAAATTATATAAAAATTGTACAAGCGGTTTTCTCAAAATAAATTTTTACTTTTGAAAATCACTGAAAAATGAAGCAAAATCTGGTCACAAGCCCATTACTTTCAAATTCCATCATAAAATTTTTTGTTTGTGAGCTATTTTCTTTCCTTCAGACCTTATTAGTCAAGAAAAAAAATTATATAAAAATTGTACAAGCGGTTTTCTCAAAATAAATTTTTGAACTTGAAAATCTCTGAAAAATGTAGCAAAATCTGGTCACAAGCCCATTACTTTTAAATTCCATCGTAAAATTTTTTGTTTGTGGGCTATTATCTTTCCTTTAGACCTTATTAGTCAAGAAAAAAAATTATATGAAAATTGTACAAGCGGTTTTCTCAAAATAAATTTTTACTTTTGAAAATCACTGAAAAATGAAGCAAAATCTGGTCACAAGCCCTTTACTTTTAAATTCCATCGTAAAATTTTTTGTTTGTGGGCTATTATCTTTCCTTTAGACCTTATTAGTCAAGAAAAAAATTATATGAAAATTGTACAAGCGGTTTTCTCAAAATAAATTTTTACTTTTGAAAATCACTGAAAAATGAAGCAAAATCTGGTCACAAGCCCTTTACTTTCAAATTCCATCGTAAAATTTTTTGTTTGTGGGCTATTATCTTTCCTTTAGACCTTATTAGTCAAGAAAAAAAATTATATGAAAATTGTACAAGCGGTTTTCTCAAAATTAATTTTTGAACTTGAAAACCCTATGAAAATATGGATAATTTTGGTTTTTCGATATTTTCTTGTTTTTGAAAGCCGAAAAAACACCCAAAAACAAAATAATATTTTTTATCGTCATCGATTTGATGGAAATGAATATTTATATACTTCCAAATAATTTTTATTCATGAAGTATTTTATCGTTGAAAAGAAAGCGCGCGCAAAAATAAAAAGAAAAAAAGAAGAAAAAAATGTGTGCGCCAATGGGGAGTCGAACTCGCGCTGTGTGTTTGTTCGGCGCGTGTGTTAACCACTCGTACAGCGTGTTTTCGCTGTTGCACATTTTTGTGTGGGAAACGAAAAAACACAAACGAAAAAAAAAAGTGGGCGGGGCGTCCGTTTAGCCGGGCCGTGCTGATATGTAAGACATTTCAGCATTTGTGAATGAGTTGCTTTTGTTTCTACAGATAACATATTTTCACTCTCAATTAGGACTTTTATAATTTTCCGACGAAGAATAAAAATGATTATGTAAACTGGATAAATTGGAATACAAAGATGAAATATTCCGAAGAGTGCAGAAGGTGATCCAAATATTTCCATTGCACCTGCTTTCAAACCTGTCAAATTATACGATGGCAGCTTCTCGTGTACTAAATCAATGGTTTTTTGATTGTCCCAAAAGTTTTGAGGAAAACTGAGAAGTTGAATGAATGATGGAATATAAATTAAACACAATGTGAGAATTATTTGTTTCTTTGACAATCCAGGATGATTCAAAATGTAAAATCTGTAACTAAAGGACAATAATAATGACCATAAACCATGTGGAACACAATGAAGAAAAACACTGAGTCCCCCAATGCAGATTTTTTGCCCAAAAAATTGACAAAGTCCATTGAATTGATATACCAATTTAGCCTCGTTTGGTATTCCAATTATTCTCATTTCTACAAATATGTCAGATAAACATTCTACAAAATCTGTAATCGCAAAGTTTATGATAAATATTCCATAAGTTTGTATGGATTTTGGAGATCTGTAGATGCATAAGTAAATCAATAATACATTGACACAACATCCGAAAAGTGAAGCTACTGTATGCCAGATATTAAAAATCAGAATCAACCAGTCCATTTATGAAAAAATATATATTTATCAAAATACGTATTTTATCAACTTTTTTTTCCATGAAATGAAATGAATTGTTACACCAAAATAAATAAAATAACTAGGTATTGTTAGGTTTTCCTCTGAATTTCCTTGTTACACCTTTTTTTTGTTCCCCTCTTTTACAATAAAACTGTTTAAGCTGCAGACATAAAGCAGTATAAAAAGAAAGGATAGATGAGAAATGAACATCAACATAGAAATATGTCGGCGAAAACATTGGTAACAATTGCCAGCATTGGCAGCGGTTTGGCTGTGATTGCCTGTCTTTTTACTGTTGGATACATTTTCAATGACATCAACAACTTCTATGATGAAACTATGGATACACTTGATGAATTCAAGGTATGTTTTTAGTTTATTTTTGAAATAGAATTTTTTATATGGCTTTTCTAGATGAACGAAAAGGGAGCTTGGCATGGAATGGTTGAAAAGACCAGAATCTCATCTGATGTTTTGTTCGGTCGCGCTAAAAGACAAGCTTCTCAATGCAACTGCGGTGCTCGTGCAAGTGGATGTCCAGCTGGACCACCAGGACCTCCAGGACAACCAGGAGATCGTGGAGATGATGGACATCCAGGAGAGCCAGGAAAACCAGGAGTTGACGGAATCGCTATTGCTATTTCAACCGGAGACAGCGCTTGCATTCAATGCCCAGCTGGAGAACCAGGACCAGCCGGATCACCAGGAGCTCCAGGACCAGCCGGACCAGACGGACAACCAGGAGCACCAGGAGCTGGAGGATCTCCAGGACCAGCTGGACCACCGGGACCATCAGGAGATGCTGGACAACCAGGACAACCAGGAGCCCCAGGACAACCAGGACAAAAGGGACAAGATGGACAAAGATCTAATGGACTTCCAGGACCAGCAGGACCAGCCGGACCAGCGGGACCAGCTGGAAATGACGGGCAACCAGGAAATGCTGGAGGAGTCGGACAACCAGGACCAGCTGGACCAGCTGGAGCTAACGGACAACCAGGATCTGCTGGACAACCAGGAACACCAGGACCAGACGGTCAACCAGGACAACCAGGATCAGATGCCGCTTATTGTCCATGCCCAGCCAGATCGGCTGTTGTTCAACGCAAACTCTCGCACAGAAGAGTTTCCAAAGTTGTTGTTTAATTCATCAATCAATAAATATTCATTCATCACTTATTCTAATTTTTATCCCAAAAAAAGATTCAATGAAAAGTTCCCCTATGATGACCCACGTCGTTATTTCGAATATGTGGAACATCTAGATTTCTCCAACATTGAAACGTAATTCGTCGAAAGTTTTCATATATGAATACTGTGATAAGACTAGTTGAAAATCCATGCATTGAAAGAATCAAAAAACATAAATTATTAAGAGTTTGATTATAATATCCAACGAAAATTGAAAAAGCAGAATAAGAGACTGGAATTAATATTGCCATAAATGGAATGGATACTTGAAGAAATACAGCCAGAAAGTATTTTCGCTGTAGAATTTTGGTATTTTTCGATAACCTTGTGTTGTTTGAAAATAGGTGGAAAAATGTTCGCAAAATAAAATAGAAACTTTGTCCAACATAGAATATCAAATGGAAAACTATCAAACAACTGAATGAGAAGACTTGATCAGTCAAATAGTAAAATGAATCTATGTTCATAATCAGTTCGTTGTTTATGCATGGAATTTTTTCGAGAATTTCAATCTTGGAAATTGTATGTTTTTCATTCATTAGTAGAAAATATGGAGACCATAATAAAAATCCAATCGAAAGTGTTAAGATTATCAAGAACGACCGAAATTTCGAGTCACCAAATATTTTGTAGTTATCACTCACTAAATAATGATGTCGATTTTCGAACATAATAACTAACGAAGCTCCCACTTCTGAATTATTTTTGAAAAACGATTTTTGTTGTGACGAATATTTACCTGTCAATCCTACAATAACTAGATAAACTTGAATTTTTCTGCTAATTCCAAAAATGTGCAAAAATCCCAAATCCATTCCAGCCAAAACTGGAAAAACAATAAAAGGAATTGTCATAACACTAATCAATAAATCAGATATAAAACCAGCGATTAAAATATTCAATAATGCAATTTTCATATTCTTCATGATTCTTGGAGTTTTCAATAAAACTAGAATAATAACATATAACTGTACAGGAATTTTGAAAAACGATGTGGAATGAAAAGAATAAGTTAGAAATATTGGAGTTCCTAGAAATGGTTCTGATTCACACATCTCAAGGATTATGGAATTGTTTTCAGAAATAAACAGGTGAAATTGAAAACGGCGCTTGATGAAAATCAAGCAGACGTTAAGATAAGCGAACTTTGGATCTTTGGATTCAATAGAAAATATTTTTGTTTTTGGAATTTTGTTTTGCATAATTGAAATATTTCTGTTTTTGTTTTCATTTTGTTGAATTCGGATTTTTCATATTTTTTAAAGCCAGCTGCCGAGTTTCCCAAAAATTTTTCATTTTAGGACCAAAACTACATCAAATATTCAAGCAAACAATATTTATATTGGCTACTGTAGCAACTTTTGTTGTGTGTAATTTTGCGTCGCGGTGTATGTGTTCCTCGAAATTTTCAAATTTTTTTTTCTCGAAGTGAATTTCAGGAAAAACAGATAACGAAAGCTCACAAAAATAATAAAATAACTGCTAAAATTTGGATTTTAAGTACAACGTCTGAAGTAAATACAGTAAGTCATTTTCATTCTTCATTTTCTCAAGTTGTATGACAGTTTCTCGATATTATTTATCAAGCATCAACCATCTGCTCGTGAATATATATTCATAATAATAAATAACCCGTTTTTCCTTCTTCCACCAACCAGCCTGCTCCAATTTCCTCCATCTATTTTTTTTTCTCAAAACCTCTCCTACTCTCTCTCTCTCTAGTTCTTCCTTTTTTCTTCCTCAAATGTCCATTCTCGGCCACTCTTTCTTTCTCTGTGTCTCCACAATCTGCGCACTCTCTCCCCGTTTGCTTGTCTTTTCTCTAACAACGTTTTGTATTATACTTTGTGGAAGGACCTTTTTTTTGTTGGTTTTTGCTTCATTTTTTTTTTCAACACCGCAGATTTCAGATGATGTGAAAACGTATTATTTTGGTTAGTCATGTCATATTTTTTACGAGAAATTGTTGGCCAACGGGCCGAAGTGCATCCCGAAGATATTCCGAATTCCAGTCGGATATCTCACAAATTATCAAATCTTATGTATAAATGTGCTGAATATCGATGCAAAAATGAGATTCTCAAAATTCCATCTGCCGAAGTTCCATCTTTCAATGATTCTGGTAAGTTTTCTGCTCTCCTGTTTCAAAATTCATGATCCTTTTTTTCAGAAAAATTCAAAAATCGTCTAGAATGCCTGAATTCTAAATTCGTTGTCAGTGCTCCCTCATCTTTTGGATGTATCGCAATGGCAAAAGCTATTTTAGCTAGATTTGGAGAATTCAATATCGAAAATAGTTCACAGAAGTCAGTAGATTTAGATGAAGCCAAAACAAGTAAAAACCATGATGCTGAAAATGAGAAAAGTTCGAAAAATGTAGGTCAAATTTTTTTTGTTATTCTGAAAAAATATTATGGTTTTTTTCAGACTGATCAATTAGTTGGTGCCAGTTTATCTTGTGTTTTCGAAATTCTTCAGCAACTAAGTAGAAGAGATTCTGAATTATGTGTTCAAGCCCTTGAATCACTACTTTCACTGATTCAAACAATGCCAATAGAATGTCTAAAATCAGAAAACAAATGGTCAGTCTCATCAATGATGTCAGTTCTCAAAAAACTTCGAGAAGAAGGTGGTCCAGCCGTTTGTTCGAAAGCCACCTCTTGCCTTGTTTCATTGGCTGTCGCAAGTGGAGAACCAGAGCAGCTCAGCTCGGCAATTCAATCTCTGATTTGTCTTCAACGACGTGATCGAAATAGTGTTGATTCCACTTTCGATTCAATTCAAATTCCGGAAAACCTTCGAAGATTGCTTTTGAAAATTCGACGAAAAGCGCATCAACAACACGATGGATCTTCCAGTTGGTCTTCCCTGAAAATTGAAGATCACACAGTATCTTGCTCTTTTGATCTACCAATTCTACCAGATTCTTCTCCTGATGATACTCCAGATGATGATCATAGATTATTTGCGACACTCGTATGCGATGGTGCTTATATTTATATTTTAAACTATGTCGGATTGTATAAACTTGGAACTGGACTCGAAGAAACTATTATAGGTAAACTATATGCTGCAAATCAATCACTAAAAGCCACGTGAGTAAAAACTTTTGAAAATATTTTTGAATTTATAAAAAAAATTATTTCAGAAAGAATTGTATGCTGTATCTTTGCAATGGATCTCTGTATCTTCGAAGAAATTTATCATCATGTATCTGTGTTGTCGATACAGATTCACTTCAAGACATCGGAGAAGTAATTCTACCACCAAACGCAAATCAATACTCATATTTTTCCGATGGTTCTAGTTTCTTTAGTTCAACTCTGATTGCAAATTCAACTTTGATGACTGTTCAACTCAATGACTCGTTTTGCCCGATGAATGAGACAACATCGAAAAAAAGTTATCGTTTGACAGATGTTAATTTTACATCCTATGGAGATACAAGAATACCTCATACTTTACCGCGACATCTACCTTCTAATCTTCAATGTTAGTTTGATTTCTGATCTTTTGAACTTTGAACTAAAAACCTGTTATTTCCAGCTCAAGCTATTGATCTTCATTTGGCTAAAGACATGGCTTTTATTCAAGCTCGGTCTGGAAAAATTTACTACGCTGGAAATGGAACTCGTTTCGGTCTACATGAAACAGGAAACACTTGGATGGAACTGGTTCTACCGGAACCCATAGTTCAGATTTCAATTGGTTTTGAAAATATAATGTTCCGATCTGGAGCTGGTCATTCATGGATTGCTAGTGTTGATGATAAAAAGAGGAATGGACGATTGAAAAAATTGATTTCATCGAATCGCCGGAAAGTTGTTTGTGTTTGTTCTTCTGGTCCGATGTTTGGATATGTGACTGAAAATGGAAAAGTTTTCATGGGCGGAGTGCATAATATGCGCGTTAATCTACAAAATAACATGTTATCCGGTCTGGAAAATGTTCATATTTCTACAATCGCTCTTGGTAAAACACACGGTGTTGCAGTTTCTCGAAGCGGCCATTTGTATACGTGGGGTCTCAATAATTTGAATCAATGTGGACGCGTTGAACAACCATCTTCTATCAATAATTCTCCTCGACACTCAAATCAACAAATTTGTCCAATCGGTGATCATATTTGGGTCAATGATATGCCAACAATATGTTCACAGTGTGGACTTTGTTCAGCGAGAGGTGTTGCGTGTGGAAGAGTTCCACGCCAAAAAGGAACTATGTGTAAATGTGGAACTGGAGAATCAACGTGTCTTCGATGTGGATTGTGTAGACCGTGTGGAGAAATCACTGAACCAGCTGCACCTGGACAACCTCAACATGTGCAATTCAGTAGTTCGTCACAACAACGAACTAATTTGATGCCGGCCAGAGTTATGTTATCCAAAGGTGTTCACGATGTCAAAGTTTCGTTTGTTAGCTGTGGGAATTTTCATACAGTACTCCTCGCATCTGATCGTCGCGTATTCACATTTGGATCAAATTGTCATGGTCAATTAGGATGTGGAAATACATTAAGCAAAACAACAGTTCAACAAGTTCAACTGCCAAGTGATGTTGTTGTAGTTCAAGTGGCTGCTGGTGCAAATCATACTGTACTTCGGACAAATGATGGATCTGTTTATACATTTGGAGCTTTTGCCAAAGGACAACTCGCGAGACAAGCCGGAGAGAAACAAGGTTGGAATGCGATGCCAGAAAGAGTGCCTGGATATGGAGCAGGATATAATGCATTTGCTGGATGGATTGGAGCAGAAGGCGACTCGACAATAATTCATAGCCATACAGCATTGCTCAGTTCAGACGATGTTTCGAATGCGCAAATTGTGGCAAGCAAAAATAATATTTTTATTTTCCCTCGGGAAATTGGAAAAGATTATATCGTTATAAAAAGGAAACATAACATGTTCGAACATCATACAATTGGTGCAGCTGGTCTTTATACAAGTTGGGCTATGGAACCAAAATATGATATGTTATGGTCGTATAATGCTGCTGAAATGAGAGTTCATGCATTCAGTATATTCAAAAGACAGGATAATGTAACACCGGGAGATTTACTAGAAACATTACAGTATCAAATATCTCCCGAATTTGCCGTTCCTCTTGATTCGAATTCTTTCACAAGTTCAACAAATCTTGGAATTTTGCTATTATCCGCTACATTTTCTGCGAATATAATCAAGAATTCGAATTTTTGGAAAGATAAATCATCAGATATCAGTGGAGAGAATAATGGGCCCAGTGAAGGTTATTCAGTGATAAATCGATTTGAAGGAACTGGAGGTGGATGGGGATATTCGGCACATTCAATTGAGGCAATTCAATTCAGAACATCGAAACAGGTGAAATTAGTTGGAATCGGATTGTATGGAGGGAGAGGAGAATATATTTCAAAGCTGAAATTGTATCGATTAATGGGTGGAGATTCGGATGAATTATATGTTGAACAGATAACTGAAACTGATGAGACAATGTATGATTGTGGGGCTCATGAAACAGCAACACTTCTTTTCTCCCAGCCAATTATTATTCAACCAAATCAATGGCATGTTATTAGTGCAAAAGTCAGCGGGCCTTCTTCAGATTGTGGAGCGAATGGAAAAACAACCGTTGAAAGCGATGGAGTAACATTTACTTTTAGAAATTCAGTTGTTTCTAACAATGGAACTGATGTTAATGTTGGACAAATTCCTGAATTCTATTATCAGTTGAATTCTTCATCTGATGCAAAAGAGAATAATGAAGAAATCAATAAGCAATTGACACTTAGTATGTCGAGATTATTCTCTCCGTCGTGTTTTGATAATATATCATCGAAAGGAATATCTGATTTGTTGACAGTTTTGGAATGGAGTATTCAGAAATTACAAACAGAAGATGAGGAAAGTATAGAGAAACATTGGACAATTGAAAGAGCATCTTTTGTTGCGCTGGTGACTATGAGACTTCTCGCTAAATTTATCAATTCAATTTATAAAGATGATGAAAAACATGATGATGAACCTTCGATTGATTTTGCTAACAAATTGGTTCAACTTCATTCATTACTTCTCGATTTTTTCAACATTGATGTGACATTTGCTGATCTAGAAGAAAGATATGCTTTATCACAATGTTTATCAGAAGCAATCAAATTGTTTATTTCACTTTCACATTGTTTTCTTGGCTCGAAAAGTTTGATCAATGCACATCTGATTGCTGTAATGAGTAAAAGAACATCTTACTGTGGAGTTTTGACTGCTGCTGTTATTGGAAGTATTGCAAAAATGAATAAGATATCACATCAATTGATTCAAAATATGACTGTTATTGAAGATCGATATCCACTTTTAACATCTCTTCTCACAAAACATTTCAATTGTGAAAAAGAAACATTGGCATCTTTGACATCGTTTTCAAATGTTATGCGATTTTTCTATGATCGAACATTTCACTATAATATAAGCACAATTCACAATACACCAAAGTTAGCTGAAGATATCATTGTCAAAATTTGTGAAGAACTTGCGGTTCCAGAAGAAGATGGTGTGATGGGCCCGATTATTCATCAAACTTTGGCAAGGTTTCGAAGAAGAAGTGTCGCCCCAGCGTGGGATATGTCAGATGGATCATCAGATGCGATTGCATTCCGAGTTGATACGGAAGGTGTTCGACTTCATGGGTTTGGTGTATATTTGCCAGTTGAACACGATTGTCGACAATTTATTGGAGAAATTCTGATGTTGTCTTCAGAACAATCTGAAAAATGGACCTGCCTTGTAAAAGTTACAGCAGATATAAGTTCAGACGAAAAAGAAGTTGGAAGTATTCGCTTCCCTGATTATGTTCTATTGTCTCCTGGAGTCACTTATGCTCTTAAAATCACAATGCCGAAAGTTGCCAAAACGTTTTGCGGTGAAGGAGGAATTCCACAACTTCGACTTATCAATGGTGCCAAAATTAATTTCACGGGATGTTCTTTGAGTCAAAATGGAACAACTGTTCAGAGAGGTCAACTTCCATTCTTACTGTATTCAATTTTCGATCAAACAAATACTGTTCAAATCTCAGAAGATACTATTCATGATTCATTTTTATTGATTCTCCGATTGTTATCCAACAAACTTGGAACCTCAATTTCAGACGGACATCTTTTTGAATGCGGTCGTAGTTTGGTGTCAAGAATCTCACCGTATGTAATGGTATTTATGGAACGATATCCTGATAAATGTATCGAAGTTATGGCAACATTAGAACAATTGATTCCATTGATTTCGAATATGAATGGTATTGCTGGAAGTCAGGAAAGTATTAGCAGTGTACTTGGAGAAGCACAATGTAGAACTATTATTATTGAAAGTCCACATCCTTATAAATCGAATTCTACTTATTCTGTTGTAGGTTTTTTTTCTGTAAATATTGTCAACAATTTATTGAAATTTTTTTTGCAGGTGGTTGGTTTCAACGAGAATATTGATTTTATGTGTTTGAGATTTTCCCCAAATTGCGAAACTGCTCAGTTCGATGATCAACTCACAATCTATCTTGGTGTAGATGGTCATTCCTATATTCCAATTGAAAAGTTAGTGAATCTGAACATGAAAATTAATTCAAATTAATTTTTTAGATGTTATGGTTCACATGATTGGCCAGCTTATCCTATGATGCTTCCTGGAAATTCTTTATGGTTTGTGTTGGAAACTTCAAATCCAATCGATGGTGCATCAATGGAACATATGTTTGGCTTCCATATTACTGTATTAGGATATTCAAGTATAGATGATGACACAAATTTGAGAATTGAACAAGAACTTGTTTGGTTGAGCGCGAATGCTTGTCGAATAATCACTCAACTTCCTGTAAATCCATCAAGTATTGAACATTTATCAACAGCTGAAGATGATACACATCATTTATTTGAGAAACATGGGAATCTTTTGAAAAAAGGGTTGAGTCTTAGCCATGCTCCAACTTTGAGTGAGCTTATCAGCAAGGGACAACCTGCACCAGCACAATCACCAGATTTACAATTTCTTCGGGAGTTTTTGTCGTGTCACACTTCAACTGCTCCTGGTTTTTTGGCGAAATGGCTTCCAATTGGATCTGTTGTTGATCCTTCCAAATGTCAATTAGCTTTATCACATGAAGAAATGTCAGTGGGAAAAGCGGTTACTATGAAATTATCTTGCCGTGATCAATATGATAGAGAAGTTGAATGTTCGAAACTTCACGTTGAAGTGACAGCTGTGATTGGATATCAGAATACGAATGCGAGAAATATGACACATGAGAATCTTCCATCAGCTTTATTGATTCAACAAAATCCATTTCAACCGTTGGTTCAAAATCATACAAGATATATGAGTATTTGTGCAATGCCAGCTTTTGCAAATTATTCTATCGAAGAAATTCGACTTGGATTTATGAAAGAAGATTTGATAAAAGATAAGATCATTTTGAAGAGTCGAGGACAATCTGTATTTTCTGGAACTTGGACACCAAGTGCTGCTGGAAATTATCGAATTGAATGCAAAGTTGATGGATATGATATTTCACATACTTATACTGTTGAAGTTACCGAAAGATTGAGAAATGATGAATCTTCATCGAGAAATAGAACACCAACAACTCGAGGAGCACAAATGACAACTTCGAAAAGTGTGGTTATTCCATTCTCAAGTGATTTCTCAGGAATTCGAATGAGATTGGGAACAACTCTTGCATCAACCTGTGCTGGAATTATACCAAGAGGTGCAATTATTGAATATAATGAAGAGATTGAAAATGCAGAAGGAAAATGGATTAGATTAACTGATGAAACAGCAATGTTATATGGATATCCAATGGGAAATGGACAAGTTTGGTGTTTATCTTATCATAAACAATTGAGAAGAGTTTTGATACCATTAGAAGAGCGAGATCAGGAAAAAACTGTTCGATTGAGAAGGAAAGAGATTGAACAATCTGTTGATGGTTCGAAACATCATAGTGTGTCGATTGATGCCGCGGAAACATATATTCTTGCAGCAAATGATGTTTTGCAAGTATATTCATCTCCATTTTTGAATGCAGCTATTCCGGGAGACATTCTTAAAGGACCATGTGAAATTTTGAGTAATGGATGGATGACGAATCGAAATGGCGTGTGGATCAAAATCCATGGACAAGAAAAGTATATACTTCAGAAAACATTGAATGATGGGTTGGAAACAAGTTTGAGTTTTTCGACAAATGGAAATGATGAAGAGGAAATTGTGCAGATTCAGGAAAGAGAAAAATGGAATATTTTACCGATTGCCTTGACACCTTCGGTCGCTGATTGTATTCGGGCGGTATTTGCTGCTTTTGTTTGGCATGAACATTTGGTGAAAGATCTTATGGCTGCTGCTGCTTATTTGAAGTTTCATCAAAACCTTCACAATGTGAGTTTGGATTGAAGATAGCTTGGAACGGAAAATTTTTAGCTCAAATTAGTTTGGAGCAAAAACACATCGAGAGTGAAGGAGACGCAGAGAAAATCTCTAGACTGCCACGTAGTTCACGTTTTCATTAAAAATACGTTTCATCATTTTTTTGGAATGGAAAATTTTGAAATATTTACGTGAAAATGTCTGCGTCTCACTCACTCTCACCCATTATTCATACTGTAGTCGGCGAATGTTTTTCGTGTGTATTTTTTCTGCGAGTTTTTCGAATTACTAAAAACAGCAAAGCTCCTCAAAGCATATATTCCCAACATTTCCAAAAACAACAATCTAACAAATTTCTCGAATTTGCAGATCTGGCAGTCTTGTGATATCCCAGTTTGTTCAAATGCTCCAGCAGCACTTCAACCAATAGTTAAAATCTGGCGAGATATATGCGAAGCCGTGCAAACAAGTGTCGAACAACATCTGATAATGCCACCGGTCTCATCGAAAGCAGTTCTTCTCCAAGATAATCCGAAAACACCAACCACAAATGGTGGAACATGTGAATTGTGTGAAGAGTATTTCAAAGTTCCAATAACTGCACATTTACGAATGGCTCATCCTGGCTGTGGCAATGATTGTCTTGGTTACGGATATAATTCGAATGGTAAATTTACAACTGGTTGGTCGGGAGAATGTGGAGCTGGTGGAAGAGGACAATCACCTTGGTATTTGATGTGTAATAATTGTCGAGCACAATATCTTCGGAAAACAAAAGCGGGACATCATCAGGAGAGAACTAGAAGATGGAGGGAATTCAGGTTTTCGACAAATGCGTTGGATGCTCGACCGGAAGTGATCATCAAACAGAATGCGATGTTTTTACTTGATTTGAATTCGCGACTTCAAACTGGATCGAATAATTCATCTGCAAATACATCTGGATGGACAATCAATCTATTCCCAACACATTCGAGTAATCCATCAACAATTCAGAAAAAAGCGGATGCATCCATCGTCAAAACATCGTACATGGCACAATCATTGATGAAGACAGCCTGTTCTTCGGATCCTGGACCAAAACACAATTTTCTGATATCCCCACCTGGCGGTGAACAAACATCTTCACTCAATCGACAAGGAATGACGGTAATTGAGCCGACGGAAGTGTTACAAAGTCCGTCTGCTGCTCTCCGAACACTTTTTTCGAATACAAACCCATCAACATCAGAAATTTTGAAAAGACCAGTGTTGGCATTTTGTGTAGAACATCACGATTTGAAGCGTATTCGAGCAGCGTGTGTTCAATCAATTCGAAGAGCTGTTGCATTTTCTCACGCATTTCGTGTATGGAATTGGTTACTTCGAATGGTGTCATCTGAAACTAGTGTTGCCGATGTTTTACTTCAATATTTGACAAGTCTTACTTCATATAACAGACTTGCTGAATATATGTATAATTCGAAGAAGAATTCACACATCCTTCCACATCCATGGCGACTTTGTTTTTTGGCTGGTCCACTTGCTTCTGAAATGGTTTGTCAACTTCACGCACTTCTTCACACGATTTCAATTATTCTTCAATCTTCCGGAGTTGATAAACGACTTCAATCACTTTGCTTCAAAGCTTGGACACTTCAACTAACTTCGCAAGAACAGGATCTATTGATTCTTACTTGTAATATTCTTGCGACTGTTGGTGGAGTCCTCTCGGATAATTCGATTGGTGGTTTTTCAACCTATAATCGATTAAGTGATACTGGAATCAAAGAAATGAGGGATATTTCGAATTTCGTGAAAATCACAGCCAGTTCTAGACAAGCAATGGTTATTTGTTTGACTGATGAAAGTGGAGAAACATTTTGGGAAAGTGGAGATGAAGATAAAAATCGAACGAGAAGTTTAACAATAAATCTAGATGAATGTGCAATTGGAGTGCTATTATCTGTTTTTATTGATAATGTGAGGGATGAGAGTTATCGTGTTAGTACTTTGCAATTTAAAGCAATTCAACCAGATGGAAATAAAAAAGAATTGGATAATGCGAATCTAGATAATGTGAGATTGTTCTTTTTGAAAAACTTTAATTAATTTATTTATTTTTAATTTCAGAACTTCTGTGGATGGGTGAAATGCTGCATTTCAAATGTGAAACAAATTCAAATAACACTAAAAGGACCATCTTTATCCTCAAGAGTTCGGCAATTATCAGTTCTCGGATTCACCGAAAAACTTGACACAACATGTACAATTCCACCATCAACTTCTCATCATCTATTTTTCAACAATACCCAACTTGATGCTTTCGGATTATTCCAAGCAATTTCATCCCAAGCATTCAGTGGTGAATTGACAGAAGATGATACATTACGAGAACGGGTTATTGATTTATTGTTCAGTCAAGTTCAACTATTTCCTTTGCAAAACTACGTGCATAATCAAGTTGTAAATGCTATGGAAAAGTAAGTTTTAATTGAAGATTCCTCCAATAATTCCAGTATTTTTCAGAGAAGTTGAATTACTGTGTACAAGAGTGAAACGAAATTATTCATATTTCTGTGGATTAATGGAACTTATCGTGAGAATTTGTGATTCAACTGGAAATCTAGACAACTTTGGACAGCGAAATTCAGTGTTGAATTCAGTCTCACAAATTATGATATTTGCACCGGTTGTGGTACAAAGACAGTGTCTCAATTCTTTAGAATGTATTTTTGGATCATTTTCTCCGGCAAATGTGGATTCTTCTAAAGTTATTAGGAATCTTCTAGTTGCCGTTGGAAAAGTTATTCAATTACAAGTTAGAGATAAAGCTGCACATACGGTTGTCACAGTTCATTTATGTGTAAGTTTTTTCTCAAGAGAAACTCGGGATGCAATATAATTTGTATATTTTTGCAGTCTTCTGTCACAAATGCTCCTCATAATTGGCGAGTTGATAAACCAATCGATACTGATATTGGAAGACAAACTGCTCTACTTATAATGAATATTTGTGATGGATCTTATGGTCAAGAATGGAAAGATACAGCACGGAAGGAGTTGTCAAATGGGTTACTCAGTTTGATTTATATGCCAGAATCTTCATCATGTTCTGAAATATCAGCTCATAATCAATCGGCTTCAATTATAAATTCGAAACGGTTTTGGATTGCTATCGCTTCTTTGGCGCTGATGAAAAATAAAAGTTGGTTAGATCTTTCGGATCGATGGAAATCGGAGAAAGAGAGGGATCAATCAAAAGAAGAACCGATAACTATTTGTGAAAATCATGATGATGGTCATACTGTAGCTCAAGTATTTTGTTTGAATTGTGATATCGCGTTGTGCAAAGAATGTTTCACTGTAATGCATCTTCATAAGAAAAATCGAAATCATAATGTGAAAAACTTGACGCAGCCAAATATTCAACATGATATAAATATCCATCAAGGTTGTGCTAGGATGAAATTTCTGAATTATCTCATACTTTTCCACGGTGAAGCATTAAATGGGATGGTTGAAATCGCAGCTGATTCGATATTTCCATCATCGTCTTCAACAAATATAACAACATCAACACTTTTAGCTGCAGCATCTACCTGTAGATTTTGTGGAAATTTTGTTCCAGACAGTGAACAGAATTTGGAAGGCACATGTTCACACGAAGATTGTATCGAGTATTCCAAAACCGCTTGTTCCAATTTCCACGAATGCGGTCATTTTTGTGGAGGAATTAGTGGCGAAGAAGATTGTTTGCCTTGCATGCAATGTCAAAAATCTGACACAAATCAAGACGCCGATGATGTTTGTGTGATTTGTTTCACCGAAAGACTTGGAGCAGCACCATGTATCAAATTAGGATGTGATCATGTTTTTCATTATCATTGTGTTCGGAAAATTCTTGAAAGAAGATGGAATGGTCCAAGAATTGTATTTCGATTTTTGCATTGTCCTTTATGTATTCAACAAATTAATCATCCCGGTTTAATGGATCTTATCGATCCGATTCTAACAATTCGTCAAGAAGTTATTGAAAAAGCCAAAATGCGGTTAGAATACGATGGTCTTCTCGCAACTCCAGCTCTCGTTGATCAACGAAGTGAATTCTATAATCAACCAGAAGAATATGCACTCGATAGATATATGTATGTTCTATGTTACAAATGTAAAAAAGTCTATTTTGGTGGAGAGAATCGATGTCAAGCGGCAATCGACAGCTCACAATATAATCCTGAGGAATTGATTTGTGGAGCGTGTTCGAATTCGAATGGTCAACAAGTTTGTCCAAGACACGGTGTCGAATTTTTGGAATACAAATGTCGATTTTGTTGCTCGATTGCTGTATATTTTTGGTTTGTTTTACTAGAGAGATCAAAATTTTCAAAAAAAAAATCCTTTTTTTCAGTTTCGGTACCACCCATTTCTGCGCGCCATGCCACGATGATTTCCAACGTCTCATATCGTTCCCCAAACATCTTCTTCCCCCGTGTCCAGTTGGTCCTCGTGCAATTCCAATGGAAGAATCAGCCACTTGCCCACTCAAAATGAAACATCCGCCAACGGGCGAAGAATTTGCGATGGGTTGTGGCATTTGTAGAAATATCAGCACTTTTTAGGATTTTTTTTTTAATATTCAAATTTTTTTTATTTTCCCAGTCAATCCATGATTCTTTTTTGCCATACAGAGTACAACAAAATTTAGTCACAATTATTTTTCACAACCTTAATAATAATTCAATTATGATCTCTTCAATTATCGAAACGGGAATAAATATTTTTAGATGTTTGAGTTTTTACTTACATCGGAGCAAAATCGAATTATCTTCGACCGTTGAAAACATCCATTATTCTTTTGAGAAAAAGAAGCTGAAAAAAAACAGAAAAACTGATAATTCGGTTAGCCGCAGAGCTCTATTTTAGCTCAGTGAGTATTGGATTTTGTGTTTTCTGTTTTCATGTGGAAAAATATATGTTTGTACTTTTGGAATTCAAGAAAAGATCTATTTTTTCTAGGCAAGGCAAAAAACTGATTCCAGATTTTTTTTCACTGTTTCAAAAATTTCATTTTTTTAATGAATTTTTTTATTATTGCTTTCTACTTTTTTTTACATTTTCAGAAATTTATCCCAAAATCAAGCTGAAAATCTGAAAATTCTTCTGAAAATGAGCTGTGAATCATATTTTAAATGAAACTGCAAACTAATATTATAATTTCAAAATCCAAATTTATTTAAAGAAAATTTTGAAACAGTGATTTTTGTCGGAAAAAAATCCACTGTTTCAAAAATTTAATTTTTAAAAAAATTATTTTTGTCACTATTGCTTGTTAAATTCTGACAAAATTAAACTGAAAATCTGAAAATTCATCTGAAAATGAGCTGAAAATCATATTTTAAATGAAACTGCAAACTAATATTATAATTTCAAAATCCAAATTTATTTAAAGAAAATTTTGAAACAGTGATTTTTTTTCAAAAAAAATCCACTGTTTCAAAAATTTAATTTTTAAAAAAATTATTTTTGTCACTATTGCTTGTTAAATTCTGACAAAATTAAACTGAAAATCTGAAAATTCATCTGAAAATGAGCTGAAAATCATATTTTAAATGAAACTGCAAACTAATATTATAATTTCAAAATCCAAATTTATTTAAAGAAAATTTTGAAACAGTGATTTTTTTTCGGAAAAAAATCGGAAATTTTTTTTCTTTTTCAAATTTTTTCGAAGAATTTTTCATTCGCTACTAACAAAATTTTGAAATTTTCAGCTAAAATCCAAATTTTTCTTGAATTTTTTTCTGAAATCCGAAAAATTGCTAAAAATTTTTTTTGGAAAAAAATCACCCAAGTTTTTCAAAAAATTTTAATTTTACATCAGATTTTTCCACTCATTTTCTTGAAATTCCAATAAAAATCAACAAATTTGAAATTTCATACCAACAAAAAAAAAGCCTCATCTCATCTCATAATTACCATAATATTTCAGAGACTCTTCTTCGAAAATATAATTTTTTTGCAAAAGATTTACGACTCTCGTTTTTTGCGCTTCAACCACCAAACCACATATTTCATTTCTCTTTTTCCTCGTTTTTTTTCAGTTCCAGTTTATTTTATTTTATTTTAGTTGGCTCATCAAATGTGCTCCCAAATCTTTTCCAAACTTTGGTCTAAAAATTAAAAATGCTTCTGACACATCTGTTTTTGACACCTACAGTATCTTCCATATTTGTGCATAAAATGCAAATATTTTATAGTTTGAGGGTCGAGCCAAGTTTTGTGGAGTGAGTGAACAATTATAAAAAAAAAAAGAAGAGAGCATTGGAGCTTTTTCTTTTGAGAATATCCTTGAATAAACAACACTCTCTTCTCTCCTCCTCTTTTTTTTCGCCTATTTTGCATTGGTTTCAGGGTCCGCTCCATTTTTTCACACTTTATTTTATTGAGCATTTTTTTTAATTGGGAGAAACAACTGACACTCTTAACAAAAACATAATTAGATTTTTATTTAAAAAAAAAACATTTTTAAAATTGTTTTTTTTCTGTTGTCTTTTTTCTCTGGACCTAACTTTTTTTTCTTTTTTTTTCGAAAATTCTAATTATGTACAGATGTTAAATACATTTCTTCTCATTTTCCCTTTTTCTTTCCCAAACCCCAAAAAACGACTAATCCATCGTACTACATTTTACTTTTTTTTCTTCTTTTTTTCCTTTCACACACAACATTGCTCATATTAACTACATATATAATCAAAATGACCAACTGTGCTTTTTCTCTCTCAATATCTCTAGCCCCAAGGGTGGTTCTCTTTGGCTCATATGTCGTTTCTATTCTATACATCGTGTATCTTTTTTTGAAATCGCCACAACAAAATAACATTTCGCTGCTTTTTCTGCTAATTTTTGTTTGCGATGTTTTTTTTTGTTTTGAAGTAAAACTAGCCTGGGACCTTTTAGAAAATGTAATCATTTTTACGAAATTTTTTATATGACATCATCCCTGGTAAAACCCTGGTACCATAAAAAAAAGAAAAAAAAGAAAAAAAAAAGAAAAAAACAACGAGACTCCGCGTTGACGACAACGCGCGTGGTTTAATAAATGTATTTGTGCTTCCATTTTTCGGTTTATCGAAATGTTTTGATTTTTTCTCTGAACTAGAAAAAATTGAGAAAATTTGGGCTTTGAAAGTGCCCACATTTTTTTTTTGAAAAAAAAAACCATCAGCTGTTTTTATGAGGTCAATCTTATTTCATCGTCATTTTTTTTCTCAAAAAATATTTGTTTATATTTTGATTACTACAAATTTAAGTTGATTGAAGGCTATAAATCATCTAAACCAGAGAAAAACTTTCATCTTTTATTTATAGTTTCCAAAAAATAAAAAAAAACAACGACGCTCCGCGTTGACGACACCGCGCGTGGTTTAATAAATGTATTCGTGCTTCCATTATCGAAATTTTCCGAATTTTTTTCGAAAAAAAAATCTATCAGCTGTTTTTATGAGGTCAATCTTTTTTATTTCATCAATATTTTTTCCGACAATATAGTTTTCTCACATTTGTTTATATTTTGATTACTAAAGTTGATTGAAGGCTATAAATCATCTAATGTTTGTTGTTTTTTCTGATTGTTTATCCTCATACCAGATGTTGTTCGTCATTTTATATTTTCACATATTTTCTCAGAATTCTTCTGAATCAACTCTTCCTTCCTTCCTGATTAATCAAACACATGAACTTCCTCTTCATTTTTTTCCTAATTACATCTCTTGAGAATTCCATAAACTTCTATTTCCACTTCATATTCTATTCCATTGTCCTTTTCTCTTCTCAACAATGTGCTCTAATTAAACTTTTCCATTTTTTCTCTCAACTCTTCTCTGAAAATAAAAGTTTCAGAAATGTCAAAATCAATATCTATACCACAAGCTTTGAGTGATCTCAAAAAGAATTCGTTGAGAAGATTGAGTAGTGCAAGAATGGGAATACTGACAAGTTCTTCGAGTAGCAGTGGAAGTTCGGACAAGAAGAAAGCTAGTTTGACACCTGGAACACCGTTGACTGGATTTGTGATTTTAGTTGAGAGGGATGGAGATATTGTCAGATTATATGGTGAGTTCGGAATGTTTTGTTTTTCAAGGGGAATCTCTGGGAATATCTGGATTTCCAAATTTTTGAAGAAAATCTGAAAATTGCCACGTTTAAGTTGCATTTTTCAAAAATCTTCTGCCATGTTGAATTCCAAAGACTTCGGAGTACTGTGGGTTTTGTGAATATCTCAGGTTCTGGTTATTGTGGTAACTACAGTGTAGTTTATGATTTCAAGAAAAAAAATTCAATTTTTGTTACATTTCACTCAAAGCACGTCGTGCCACCACACAAATCCGAGGAGACGCAGAGAAAAAGACACCGTACTCCTCCCCGGTCGTTCAGGTGAATCGCTGCAAAACCAATTGCCGAAACCGTACTCTCCCCGGTCCCTCAGGTGCATCGCTGCGAGACCACACAAAATCTCTGCGTCTCCACGAAATTATCTTTTCCCATTTTTCTGGCACGACGTGAAAGTCCCGTTCATTTTTAGAAATTCAAAAAAAAAAATTGAAATGAAATTTAAATCCTAAACTCACGTAAAACTATTTTTTATTTCTTCACGTCAATTTTTTTCAAATTTTCTGGAAAAGCTACAGTAATAAAGGTCTTTGATGTTCTAGAACTTTACACATCTAACAAGGGAACCTTTTTTACTCAACACTTCAAATCATGATGAAATTTGGTCCATGGACACCTATTGGGACCATAAGAACACCCTAAAATTTTTAGTCTCCCAATGGACCTCTGAGCCAAGTTCTGGGCTCTCAAAAACTCAAAAAAGGCCTAAAAATGGTCATAAGAGGCATCATAGCTTCATTTCAAATTTTTTTTTGGGAGAAATGAAGTTTCTGATAATGATCAGCATAGTCGATTACCTAAAAGTCAATCAATAAAAAACTTTATTTCGAAAAATTTTGAAGTTTTTTATTTTTGGGCTGAAAATTCATGAAAATTCATATGTGCCCCTGCTCATTCTTTTTTTCAAAATCAAAAATTTTTCCGAAAATTTGATTTAATGATGGTTTTTGGGTAAATCGACCACGCTGATCATCATCTGCTACTCAGTTTTTCATAAAATTGATCGAAAATTGAGTTATGACGTGTTTTATGAGCCAATTTCGGCAATTTTTGAACTTTTGAGAGCCCAGAACTTGGCTCAGAGGTCCATTGGGAGACTAAAATTTCTAGGGTGTTCTTATGATCCCAAAAGCTGTCCATGGACCAAATTTCATCATGATTTGAAGTGTTGAGTAAAAAAGGTTCCCTTGTAAGATTTGTCCTTCATCTCAAGAACTTTTTGATTAGCTACAATCTTTTTAGGAACAGCCGCAGAACGTGCTGGTTTAAGTGTTGGTGATGAAATCATCGGAATCAACGACATGAAAATTGATGGGAAAAAATATGATCAAGTTATTGAATATATTCAAGATTGTATCCGCAAAAAGATCATTCAACTCAAAATTCGAAGAAGAGCGCTGGAAATTCCCGCGGAAAATGAGGCTTCTGTGTTTAATTGTGAGTTCTTTTGAGTTGCTGCTGAAATTATTTGTTAAAAATGTATGTTTTCAGGCGCAACATCGAATCGTTTGGTAACTGATGCATATTTGGTATCAGTTGAAAAAGAGCACATAAAAGAAGTTATCAAGCGATTGAAAAAGTGAGTTTTTTCCCTTTTTTCTAATTTATTCTGACTACTATTTGTTTATTTTGCAACTCTTCATTTTTCGAGTACTTTCTCATATGGTAATTACTGTTGACTCTTTCTTTCCTCTCGACATTTTTTCTGGGTCGAGTTGACCGCATTTTTTTAATTAAATAATTAATTAATAAGAAAAAACACGAAAAAGTGTAATTCCAGCTACTTAATTTCTTTGAAGGAAGAGGTGATTAATCATTTCCTACCTGCGAGTGGGTCTCAATTTTTTGTTGTTATCATTTTTTTATCACAACTAAATATCATGTTTCTCAGACACACAGCCGAACACTTTTTTTTTCAATGTTTAATAATATTTGCTAACATACGTTTTTTTTTTACATCTTGATTTATGAAACTTTGTTGGAGAAATAGTTAGTAGAAACTTTTTTGTATTTTAAAAATTTTGGAAGTTCAGTCAGAATCTACAAAAAGGTTTCTGGAAATTCATCTAGATTTGAAAAATTCCCGTCTGAAAATATAAGTTTCAGAATTTAATTGAACCCGATGAGACCAGGGTAACCATTTTTCTATTAGGAATCGAGCCAGGTCCAAATTTTTTGAGGAAAAGTTTTTGTTGAAACACTTTTCGACAATGGTAAAATTCTTGTCCCATAATGTCGAACTTTTTTGAAAAATTTTCACAATTTTGTTTTGGTTGAAAAATTAATTGGTCACCCTGGTTTGATTGAAAAAATTACAAAACGATTTTTTGATTTTTTTTTCAAATCTAAATTTCACCGCGAAATTCTGATTTTGTCCAAAACTTCAACCTCATAAATGTGTTTTCAACATTTTCATTCCACATTCTATTCCAACAAAAAAACCAGAATACAAACACAACTCGTGCATTCATTCATATTGTGTCCCGCCCGTGTCCCGACTGCCTGGTAACGGGACACAATAATAACAATAAGCTGTCGATGTGCAAACAGCAAAAAAGGTTGTTATTTTGAATACACATTTGTGATGAATGTATGTACATTTGAATGTGTCAGTTTTTGATTATTTTTCATTTTTGTAGCAATCCTCCTCTCTTTTAGCACTCATTCATTCCGACACGGTCTGATTGTTGAATTAATTTTGTTTTTGATGGTGGTGGAGGGCACCCCATACATACAATAAAATGTGAGCGCATTATTGTTGTTGTAAAGGTCGTATATTGATCTGGTTGCCTGCCCGTTAGTTACATGGTTTATTATTATTTTTATTTGTCAGAACAACAATATTTTTATTCGTATCCTCCAACTAGTTTTAGGTATTATATTCCGATTTGGACACAAATTCTATTTTTTCCCTCAAATCATCCGGTTTCTCTCGTTTTTTTCCTCTAGATAGTTCAATCTAATTTGTTCGTTCCCGCCTTCTCTCAACACCTAATTATATTATTCCCTAATAACCATAAAACGGAACCCACGGATATCTTGTCGGTCGGTGTCCTTTTATCCAATTATTTATTTACCACATTGCACCAGGTGTGTCTTTGCAAAAAAAAACAAAAAATATTTTTGCAAGAAAACTCGAACCCGCATAGCGTGCCTCAAAAAACTAACGCTCTACCACTCCGCTAGACGCGTCACAATTTCCACAGGTTTATTTTTCTTCATTATTTCGACTTAAAAAATGAAGGTTCCCTTGTAAATATTATTATTTTCTTCATTTTCTAAAACAATAACAACACCAATTGTTCATTTTTCCTTCTTCATTTTCTGTTTTTCTTTCCGTTCTCGCCTCAAATATAATTATTTGAATTTCCGATTTTTCCCTTCCACCGAGACGGATTAAAAGAGCCAGGTGCACACACCGTTTCACCCCATTTTCGGCCCAATTGTTCCTTTTCTCCCCGTAAAAAATGCGTTTCACGAAAAAGATTGTATCGTGTTCATTTTGCTTACTTATCTGTCTCCAAAAATCTTTTTGTTTGTTGTGTATTTTTTTCGAGAATTTTAAAATTTTATTTTTTTTATTTTTTCTGTGACTAACACTTTATTTTTGTTATCATTTTGGGTCTGTCCATAATTTATCAGTTTTGAAACAGCACCACACTTTATTGTTTTTATGAATCACTTTTTTCGCTAGTTTCGACCTTGCCCTTATTTTCTAAGTTAGTTAAGGTTTATTTTTAGAAATCAGAAAAATTAAGCAATAATTTTTAAAAGTTTTTTTTGTGGCTCAGCTCAAGAAGAGTAACTTTCAAGCTCGTATTTTCTCCAAAAAAAAGTGCCAAATTTAGCCTCCAAAAATATTTTAACATTTTCAGAGAATATCCAGAAATTCGAACATATGACATGGAACATATCGCAGCAAATACACCCACAAGATTAGGAATCGAAAGGGGTTCTCTACGAAGGCCACCGGAAAATCTAGAACTTCAGGAAAAACGAAAACAGGAGCAAACATTTCTTCGAAGTTCGTTGAGAAAATCAAAGAAACTCAAATTGTTAGCGAGAAGTGTTGAAGAAACCAGTAAGTTTTCTATTTCCAAAAAAATTATTACAAAGGAAATTACAAATTTCAGAAGTAACTTCGTTTGCTAATCCGGTTGCTGAAGTTGAAGAAGAGCAAAAAAGTATACATGTGGAGAAAACGGAAAATGGAACAACGAGAATATCGATTGGTGGGGATGAACCGACTGAAGTTATGGTTGATGAAGAAAGCAAAGATGGAGGAATTCGTAAGTTTGGGGCGAAAGGGAAAAAATAAAAAAAAGCTGCGGGCGTTGGGAATCGAACTCGGGTCAAAATAATAACAACCTATCCACTTATCCACTCGGACATGCACGCTACATTTTCATTGCGCCGATTTTTCCTGAAAATGGCGCGCCGAAATAATTATTTTTTTTCAGACATGGAAGAAGTTACAATATCTGTGGAGAGAATAGTTTCAAAATTATCCTCATTAGGACATGAAAATGACGTGGCAATATTCCGTGATTTCTTCGCTGCTCCTCCAATTCAAGCAGCCATCGAACAAACAGTAAAAGCTCAAACAATTCCATCAACAGATTCTGGAAATGATACATCATCTTGCACTTCTTCACCAATTCCACCATCGTCTTCACAAGATCAGAAAGTGAAGATTGTTTCAGTTTTAAAGGATGAAGATAGTTATCTTGGTGCAACTGTTAGAAATGAAGATAATCGAATTGTTGTTGGAAGAATTGTTAAAGGTGGAATTGTGGAGCGAATGAATTTATTTCAAGAAGGCGACGAATTATTGGAATTGAATGGAGTTTCTTTGAAAGGAAAACAGGTTAATGAAATTTGCGATATTTTGCGGAATCTTTCTGGTGAAGTTAATTTTGTTGTTGCGGTCAAAGAAACGAATGAAAATGATGAGACAACAATTGTGAATAAAACTAAGATTCAACATGTTCAACATCTTCGAGCACTTTTTGATTATGATCCAGAAGATGATGTTTATGTGCCTTGCAAAGAATTGGCTATGAAATTTACAAGAGGCGATATTTTACATGTTTTTAATACGAAGGACGAGAATTGGTGGCAAGCTTATCGAGAAGGGGAAGATACTTCACATTCCCTAGCTGGACTTATCCCAAGTTCATCTTTCAGACAACAGTAAGTTCTATAATTGAAGAAAAACGTTTTTTCCATAATTTTTTAAAAATTTTTCCAGAATAATTCTTTATGTGGATGAACTTGAAAGAGAGCATGATCTGAAGAAAAAAGATTCGAAAAAGAAGAAATCGAAGTCTAAACTTGAACCCAGGAAAGCTGCAGATGAAGAAAATTTAGAGCCAATATCTGGATATTCATCTGATATGCTGACTTATGAAGAAGTTGTTCTTCAACTTCCAAAGGCAAATCATAGAAGACCGATTGTTTTATGTGGAGCTGAAGGTGTTGGATGTTTGAAGTTACGAGATCGATTACTTGAATCTGATCGGATTACATTAGCATGTCCAGTTCCATGTGAGTAGATAAACCTTATTCCAGGAGACGTTTCCAAAAAAAAAAAATTTTCAGACACTTCACGAGCTGCAAAAAATGGTGAATTCGATGGCGTCCATTATCACTTCGTCACCAAACAAAAATTCCACGAAGAAGCCAAATCGGGAAAATTCGTGGAATACGGAGAATATCAAAAATATTGGTATGGAACATCGAAAAAAGATGTGGTAAATGTAATTGAACGCGGCAAGACTTGTGTGATAACATTGAAGCCAGAAAGTCTCGGAGCAATTCGATGTCAAGAAGTTCAGCCGTTTATAGTGTTTATCGCTGCGCCTTCTTTGCATGTTTTGAGAAAACAAAGAGAATCTGAAGGAAGTTTTGGAGCGAAGGATGATGATCTTAAATCTATTTTGGGGCAATCCAAACAAATTGAAAATGTGAGTTTTTTTTTGTTAAAGACAGCTAACCATTTGGGAAGGTTTTCCAGAAAATTTAGAATTTTCATTTTTAAATACTGTAGTTGACAAATTTTGTTGTGTGCGATTTTGCGTCGCGGTGTGTGTGTAGCAGAAATGGTTTCCCGCGCTTTTCAAAGTTTTTTGAATTTAATTTTTGGAAAAACAGGAAATGAAAGCTAATGGGGTGATTCAAGTTGAAAAAGAAATAATAAAAAAAGATTTTTTGACAAAAAGTTTCGATTCAGCAAATTTCAAAAATTTTTTCCTATTTTCTAACATTTTTTTCATCGAAAAATTTTCGCTGCGAGATATTTTTCATTTTTGTGTGAAAAAATAGGGTTTTTTGAGATTTCCTGAATCGAAATTTTTTGTAAAAAATTTTTTTCGAACTAAAAATCTGTAAAACCATCTCAAAACTATATTTTCCTTGAATTTTTCAGAAATACGGTCATCTATTCGACGGAATCATTGTCAACATCGATTTCGATCGTTCATTAAAAGAGCTCAAAGAAATGCTCCGTAAATTGAACACCGAACCATCTTGGGTTCCAGCCACCTGGTGCTCTTCCTAATTAAAAAAAATTCTAATTAAACATTCCTTTTCCCCGGGTAATCCAAAAAAAAGTATTGTCTAAGTCATCTCTTTTCTCGGTTGTGTTTTTTTTATTTTTGAAAATTAATATTCATTTTTTTTTAAATAAATACATTAAAGGCACATTATTAAAGAAATCACAAAAAGTTACAAGATAAAAAAAATAAATTATTCCTCACAATTTTCCAGATATTTTTCAATTCCAAAATTTTTCAAATCTATCAGATTTTTTGTGGATTCGCCAAGTTTTTCTAAATCTTCGCGGGTTGGCAAAGGATGATCGATGAAAAATGCGGGAAAACATTCTTTGATTGATTTTTTGATGTCTGCCACGTGGATCAGACGATTATCGATTATTTTTTGAGTATTTGTTGGATGCATGTCTTTGATATGTTTTGTTAACATATCTCGACATTGATGGCCCTGAAAATAATCTTTTTTTTTCTAGTTTTAAAAATATCACAGTGTGTATTTCACAAAACTCACAACTTCACAAACTGGACATTGAAATAATTCCGCTTTCATATGACTATAAGCATGTTCTGGCATTTTATTAGCTACCAATTTACTACAAATCTGACAATACGAAAATTCGTTGACCTTCTTCCGACAGAATTGTGTTCCTCCGATTAGAATTGAAATATTCCTGGTGACCGCCGCAACTTCTTTTTGTTTTTTCGATTTTTTCCCGCGAAAATTGAAGCGACTGATTTTCCTTTTTCTTCTTGCACTTCCAGTAACTTGTTCCTCTTCTTCTTCACCGTCTTCTTCAATTTCTTCCTCATTTTCAGTCTCTTCGACATCTTCTTCCAGATTTTCCTCAGTTTTTTCAATTTTTGGTAGATCAATAAAATCTTGAAGGGTTTCGAGAAGAACATCAGCTTCAAGTTCAGCTTCTTCATCGATTAATGTCAAAGGAGATGCATCTCCGCTTTCATTTTCGCGCTGAAAACGTGAATTTGTAATTTTTGGGCTTGATCCAAACTTTCGGAATCTTTGGCACAATTTTCTACAGTAGCCTTTTAAGAGTTTCTGGGCTCAAATTTTGCTGAAAATAAATGAAAGCGTTTTTTTTCAGCACAAAATTTTGAGCCTAGATACTTTTCAAAAAGTTACTGTAGAAAATTGTGCCAAAAGTTCCAAAAATTTGGATCAAACGGATTACTGTAAAAAATATTTTTCTAGATCAGAATTTCGCGTTGAAAATGCTGGAATTATTATTTTCAACAATTTTTGAATATTTTCAACATATTCATCACAAAATTTGAGCCTAGAAACTTTTCAAAAGCAAAAAAATGTGCCAAAAATTCCGAAATTTTGGATCAAAGGATTACTGTAAAAAATATTTTTCTAGATCAGAATTTCGCGTTGAAAATGCTGGAATTATTATTTTCAACAATTTTTGAATATTTTCAACATATTCATCACAAAATTTGAGCCTAGAAACTTTTCAAAAGCAAAAAAATGTGCCAAAAATTCCGAAATTTTGGATCAAAGGATTACTGTAAAAAATATTTTTCTAGACTGAAATTTTGCGCTGAAAATGCTGGAATTGTTGATTTTCAGCAATTTTTGAATATTTCCAGCATTTTCAGCACAAAATTTGAGACTAGAAACTTTTCAAAAGCAAAAAATTGTGCCAAAAATTCCGAAATTTTGGATCAAAGGATTACTGTAAAAAATATTTTTCTAGACTGAAATTTTGCGCTGAAAATGCTGGAATTGTTGATTTTCAGCAATTTTCATTATTTTCAGCGTTTTAAGCACAAAATTTGAGGCTAGAAGTAATTTTTAGGATTTATCCAAATTTTCGGAATCTTTGGCACAATTTTCTACAGTAGTTTTTGAAGAGTTTCTGGGCTCAAATTTTGTGCTGAAAATGATGAAATTAGTTAAAAGTGCTGGAAAATCAAAAATTTCAGCATTTTCAGCACAAAATTTGAGGCTAGTAACTCTTCAAGAGCAAAAATTGTGCCAAAAATTTGGATCAAACGGATTACTGTGAAAAATATTTTTCAAGATCAGAATTTTGTGCTGAAAATGCTGAAATTATTAATTTTCAGCAATTTTCATTGTTTTCAGCACAAAATTTCAAATTTTTAGACTTCTTAAACTTTCTAAAATTGGTTTGTTTTTCTCACCTGAACATTGGCAGCTGGTATTTTATTTTTCCTTTTGCTTTCTTGCGCAAACAATGATGAAATACCAAAACAAGCTTCACTCATTTCTTTCACATCATCCTGATATTCTCCAATTCGATCTTCAACACAATCATCTGAACCGTGCTCTTTTTTTCCATGAACTTGCACAGATTGAGAACGATCGTGTCCAAAATCACACTGTTTACAAGTATATCGATTGATTCCTTTATCTTTAGCCATATGCCATAAAATATGAAATCCACGGATTCGATTTTGCATTGTTTTTCCGCATAATCGACATTGAAGTGGATGATCTTCATCGGGAACAAGTTTCAATGGAAGAAACCCTGAATTTTTTTTGAATATTTCTTTTTCTTTACATAATCTCAAAATTAACTAACATCTTCCAGATTAAAAATTCAAATTCATAGTACATGGATTTATCAAAAATAAAATTCAAATTCAGAAAAAAAAACAAAAAGTTTTTAACACAACCTGTTGGACCCAGAAGGAAAATTGAGGACAATAACAAGAAAAAATCGCAAAATGTGACCGGAAACAAATAATGCACAACACAACATTTAGGAAATCTGTCGTTTCAAAATTTGAACTTATGAAAGTTTGTTTCGAGTCTCATAGCGCGATATGGATTATCAGATGGAAGAGAACTTATATGGCCTAGAAAACCAAATTTTTCCTCTTTCAATACAAACGATCAAAAGAGTTCCGAAGGATTTGAGATTACTGTAGCTCTTATTGTTTTTGATCTACCAAAAATTTTCAGTAACATTGGGGAGATGAAGCGTGTTGAATAGACAATGGGAAAAATAAAGCCCGAAAATTATTAGACAGGCACCCACCCAAATGAAAAAAATCAACAAAAAATGTTAGTATTCAATTTTTTAGACCTTTTTTGATAAATCCACGCACCATGATTCGAATTTCTAACTTTTTCGGTTCAAATTTTGAAACGACACAAAACAATATTCTCTAAAATTATAGCAATCCTACTGTAATTTTGAAATCCGTACCGTTTGTTGACACATTGTTTGATGAAGCAGAAGTGGAGATCGATGACGATTTTGCAGCTTTATTTGCATTCTGAAATCGGCCCGAATTTTGTTTGTTTTTTTAATCAATCAAAAGGTAGAGTTAACAAAGGGAAAACATTGTTACTTGATTTTTTTTTTAGAAAAAAATCAATATGACTTCCGAAATCCCGCGCACACCAAACCATGACAAACCTTTTTCGCATTTGCCAATTGTTGTGCCGCATACGCAATTTCAGCTTTTGCCGCAGTTGGACCCGGAATCGTGCCATTTTTTGTGCCCAATAGTTCCATGCTCAGATCCTAAAAGGAAAAAAATGTTAATTTCACACCAGGGAAAAAATGGTTTAAAGCAGGATAAATAACATATCACAACGTGCAAAAAGACAACAACAACGTCATGCAGAAATGAAATCACATCACAACACCAACCTGTAAATCTGGTGACCAGGATAAAAGATTTGAGCGCGATGCTCCGCCGGCACGATGAGCAACAAATAATTCATGATTCAATTCCTGCAAATGTGGTGAGGGTGTGACTTGAAAAATGTAGTGAATACACATATAAAACTTATTATCACCACCACCAATATTATTGGAGTAAAAAAATTTGGCACTCTTCCCAAGTACGGTGTTCCTGAGTCGCTGCGAGACCCCTTGTTAGTGACGCAGAGGAATACCGTACTTGGAGAATGTTTTTTCAAAATAGGTTAAGGTGCGACTATTTTCTGATTTGTGCGGAAACATTTAAAAACAAAAAATGAAGAAAATAAAAAAAGCTTACCTGACATTTTTGAAAAAGTTCCAAAGATCGATCTTCCATCATATCTGGATCAATTCTTCCGTGCATTTTTGATTGATGATTTTCCATTTGATCTTTTCTATAATGTTCAATTGTACATCCTTCGTGTTTACATTTAAAGCGATAGATCTGGAAAAATTGAGACTTTGGAATTTCGGGTAACTTCAGAGTAAAATTCTTACATTCTCATCTTTCGCCAAATGGAAAAACATATGCATTTGTCTTGCGCCGGCAGTAACTGGTTTCTGGCATTTGCTGCATTCACCAAGTACACGTTTTTTGGAAACGCTTGAAGTTATCTTTTTTGTTTCCGATGATTCGATGGTGTTTGGGGTTGATCCGAAAAGAGCAGCAACATTATCGAGAACAGAGCTGGAATAATTTATTGTATTTAAAGGAAGCTAATCAGTTGGAAATGCGCCTGAATGACCTGGCAACGGAGATTGTGAGCACTTTTAAAATGTTCAAATTTTGATGAATGAAACTCGGCCACCGAAATAGTTCGGTTATATCTCATATTTTTTTCAGTTCTTTATTGCTCATAATCTCCGTAGCTTCGTGGGTGGTCTGAAATAGCTGTCTAACCTGATTCAAAACTTACATTGGGTTCAAAGCATCGAGCGGATCATCAAATGCATCATTTTGCTCATTTGACAAATCATCAAGATTCAATTTGTTATTTGCTCCAAAAAGCGATGCAAGTGCTGAATTTCCATCCAAGTTCAAATCATCCAATGAAAATGTTGCTAAAAATAAAATGTTATTAAAAATCTATTGTTTGTTCAAAACTCACGTTGTAATTCATTTTCTTCATTTTCCCCATTGATTTTCGATGCTTTTGCAACAATTCCATCCAAAGTTGCATCAGAAACTGGAACAATATCAACAGTTGCACTTCCAGAAGGAATCGAATCAAATGGCCGTTTGTGTCCTCGACTTGTCCCATTTTGTTTTGATTTTGGTGTAGCAATGTCGGAGACAGAGAAATCGAGAAGTTTCAAAAAATCCGCTGCAACTTGTGCCTGCTGTTTCTCTTTTTCCTTAATCGAAGGAGTCGAATCATTTGAAGTTGCCGTATTTCTTCCAGATGATTGATTCGATCCGCGACAAGTTTTCGGTGAATTCGGCGACGCGTTTATCCTTTTCGCCACATTTCTTGCAAAACATTTGTCCATGAGTATTTGCAGTTGTCTTTTTGCACCAACATTATCCACATAAATGAATTTGTTCATATTTTTATTGTGTGTCGCATGTAAATGTTCTCTCATTTGTGCATCACTTGCTCTTTCAACCAAACAAATTGGACATTGAAATGGTAACCAATTCAGATGTTCTGTTTTTAGATGTGTTTCCATATCTTCAGATGTTGATTTTTTGACACCACATTCAACACAATTCAGATTCATATTTGGGGAATTATTCGATATGAATTGAGGTTCTTTTGGCGAATTTGTTGAGGATGAAGCAATTGATCCAGCTATCAAATTTCCACCACTTGATGAACCATTTTTGAGGCGAGAAGCTATGTCATCAATACCATTTTTCACTTGCATCGATGCTGAAAAACAAGCTCATAAGGGGTCTATCCAGAATTTTTTGAAATTTTTTCTCATTTTTTTTATCAACTAGAGATATTTGGATTTTTTATGGATAAAAATACTTTAACTGAAGTGGAACTTTGAACTTCAACTTCCAAAATTCAGACATTGCTCATATTAAACAAGATTTTTGGGTTTAGACTTGAAAGTTGGACAATGCGCAAAATTGATCTACAGTACTGATTTTCCTATCGAGACCCAAAAATTTCAACTCATATTAAACGCAAAAAAGTACTAAAAACTGTGGACTTCAACCAAAACTCAGAAATTACAGTAACCCAAAACCCAAAAAAACTCACAATTTGCCTGAATCAAAAATTGTTCGAGTAGAGCTTTTTGTTTATCATCAAGATTCAATAAATCCTTTGAAGAAAACCCGTTTTGATGTGTAGTTTCATTCATTTCCAAGTTTCGAATTTTGTTCCGAATTCTGGAAAACAAAAGAAAAATTATGAGATGAGAGAAACTCAGCCAACAAAAAAAGAACGAAAAAAACGAAAAGAAAAACTGGTGAAGGCAAGGGACAAAAAGTGAAGAAGAATCTTCTTCTTCATCTTCTTCTTCTTTTTTTCGACGTCTCCTCTCCAAACGGAGGAGAAATCGGGTGAAAATGAAGAACACACGAAAGAACAGTGAGTGTAAAAGAGACACAGAGCGACGGACATCCCGGCCGCTATTTACCAAAAACTATGTGTGAGTGTATTCGGGGGGAAAAAGAATAATATCAGAAATGAGGAGAGTTGACAGACATAGACAAATTGAGCTGATGAAATGAAATGAAGATGAAGAAAAACTGGAGATAAACTGAAGGAGATGATGGAAAAAATGAAGAAGAAATAACTAACACAAAAATTGTGAGGTCAAATACTACAATTCTAACAAGGAAAGTTCAGGCTATAAACTTTTTATAAGACTTCGTAAACCTATAGATATATCCGAACATAATCTGTTTTCCATTTTTTCAAGCAGTTTAGCCTAGTGGTTTTCATGGCTGCCGACTACTTACAAAACCAGGGTTCGACCCCGCTCTACGTTTTTTTCGAATAATTGTCTCAAAATTAAAAATGAAAGAAATTCTAGATTATTTATTCCATGAGGAAAAAAGGTCACGCGAACCCGCAAAAATTTCAAGACCACCTCCCATCATGAAAAAACACAATGTGACAAACATAAATATTATTCGAAAAATATCAGCAGGCAACAAAAAGAGTGACTGGGGGCACAAAAAAGAAGAAGAAGAATCGATCGATCGATTCTGAATAGAACGACGATGAAGAAGAAGAAGACGAATAATATGCAAAAAGGAGAAGAGGAATAAGAAGAATGTGACACAAACTATGTATATGTGCTGATAAGAAGAAGAATAAGAAGAAGAAAGGACAGAATGAAGAAAAAAGGGCGACGTAGATGAATGAAGAAGGAGAAGAGGAGGAGAAGAGGATTCTTGGTATACACAAATATAATTAGACAACACAGTGATGATGAGGAATCAAGATAAGAATATGATGAGGTCAAGTTGAGATGATGATGACTTCATTTTGGTAGATCAAATAATTGCGCAGGACTCTGAAGTATTGTAGGTGCATAGCAAAACACTTTTTGAAGTTTAGGAAAGATACCGCTACTGAAAAATTTATAATAAGTCAGGTGCTCAATTTCAATGATAGTCTATGGACGTTCGTATGAACTTAAATTTTCCAAGTTATCTTGTGAAAAGTAAAAAAGAAGAAATCGCTGAGCAGAAATACTTGCTCACTCCCTCTTCAAGTGTCTTTGTGAGATGAAGTCATATTTCTTCATCTTGTTTTTCATCCCGCGCAAGAAGAAGAGAGTACACATACAGAAAATGAGAAGAAGACGAATGACTTCTGATTCTCAAATGAAGAAGAAAATTTGTGGGGGAAAAACAACAAAGAAGTGCAGCAGAAACACACAATGAAAAAGAAGAAGAAGAGGAGAAAAATGGTGGCGGAGCCTAGAAGAAGGCAAGAAGCAAGAAGAGAGCTAAATAAACATTCCGAAGGTTGGCTGATAGACGGGAGACAGACTATTTGAAGAGCAGAAGAAGAAGAAGAAGTCGATTCGGAATCGATCGATCGATACCGTTATTTCCGCTTTTTCGTGTTGTTGTTGTTGTTCGTTGGAGAAGAGTTCTAATAGAGGAAGAAAGGAAAAAGGGAAACAAGGTCGAAAGGTTTTGGGGATAAAAATGAAGCAAAATGAGAAGACAGACAAAGAAACATTAGGCAAAGAAATAAAGATCATTATGTTTTTCTGGATGCAAGAGATGCCTTTTGGAAATTAAGGGGGAGAAATGAGCCCTTAGATCTAACTTAATTCTTCAAAAAAGATTCCTCTACAGAGAACTGTGGGGTTTTCAAGGTTATTGTTCCGAAAAGATGGAAACTTGAGCTTATAGTGTACCGTGTTCAAAAATTATTTCATAACCCAAAATCTCAAATCCAAAAAGGCCGAACGATTGCAATTCATACAGACATACAAATATAACATGTATATAAATATATATATATATATATTTGTCGTCAATTCTTCTTCTTCTTCTCTTTCGGACAAAATCCGGCAAAAGGTGTGTAAATATGAAGAAAGAAGACGAAGAAGAGCTCTTCTTCTCGTCTTCTTCCTTCTGTCACTAATCACATACTCACAGCTCATCCATATTATATTCAGAAGACGAGGAAAAAGACGCCCTTTCTCTAGAAATCAGGCACCAATTCAATTGGTTTCCATGGAGCAGGCACCCCAGAAAAAAAAAGAAGAGCTAAGAAAAAATGAAGAAAAGCAAACGAAAACAAATATGAAATGAATGAAGATGAAGAAGAAGAAGAAGTAAAAGAATAAAACTTTCTTTTTTCTCAAGAGTTTGTCGAGTCACTGATAAGAGCACATTTACACTCCTCTTCTTCTTCTTCATCGTCCTCATCTGCTTTTTTATTCTTCTTCTTCTTCTTATTTTTTTTTCTTGGAAAATGAGACGAAGAGAATATTAACTGATAACGTCATCAGGAGAAACAATTTTCGAAAAAAAAATGTGGCGACACAAAAAATAATGAGAAAAAGATTTCACTCAAGTTCGTGCGGAGATTGGAACTTTTTTCAGAACCTTGAGAAAATTTTGGAAAATATTTTTGAGGAGTTGTGAATCGGAGTACAATTTCGAAATAAAAACCAAATTGTAATTTTAAGAGTTCAAAATGGGCTCTCAAGCAGTGGCTCCTTGAAAATTGAACTTTCAAGGCGCGGTTCCTTGCCAAAGTGAATCTCTCCATGCGGGTCCTAGACAATTGAGTTCTTCAGGAACGGCTATTTGAGAACTAGGCTTTCTAGGCGCTGACACTTGACAATTAAATTTTCTAGGCTCAGTTACTTGAAAACTAGAAAACCTAGGCTCGACTACGGAAGCTTTCAAGGCGAGGCTCTTCGGAGTTTCGAATTCAACGTTTTTATTATTGAAACCCACGACCTTAGCCAAAATGAATGTGGTTGAAAAAGTTAGAAAACAAACTCTGTCAAAAAGTGATCGAAAAAAAAGAAGAGAATAGAAGAGCAAACAAAGAAAAGAAGAAGAAGACAAAATCCAGGAAAAAACTTTAACAAAAAAAAAATAAATTTCCGGATCGGCATCACGTAAATTCTCAAAATTCAAGAAGGAACCCCAACTTGAAACAAAACGCAGTGTATTTTTTTCTGTTGCAGCACCACACCGTCTTCTGAATCTCACTCTTTCACACTATTTCCGTTTCTCTGGGGAACCGAGAAGCTCTGCGTCTCTTCGTCTCACACACTATTTTGTGGGCTCTTCAGAAGAATCTTCAGTGCATTTTTGAAAAGGAGAAGGAGAAGAAGAATTTTTGAGAAGCCTTTTTTGGAGCAGAAGCGTTTTGAGACAAAAATAGTTTGCTCCGCCCATTTTCTAAAGGATTCTGATGAGTTCAAAAGCTCATTTGGATTTTCTTATGAAACAAAAGAATAACCTCGAAAATACAACAAAACCAAAAACGATTTCAATCTTTATATTTAGAAGATGTCAGAAGAAAAAAGGAGAAAAACGAAGAAGACGAATGAATTGGACACAGAGGTCACTTCTTCTTCGTTTTGCTGTATCACTTTTTGAGAAGAAGAAGAAGAAGAAGAATTCCAAATCGGCGCCCGTCTTCTTCTTCTTTTTCCTTTTTTAGATGAAGAGAAGTAGACGAAACATGATTCTTTCTTGAGATTTTCTCCATTTTCGTGTTTTTTTGGATGAGGAGAGATGAAGAATGAAACGATTTCAAAACTTGAAAGGGATGAAAGGGTTACTGTAGATTTTTTTGTGAATTTCTAGTTTCCAAGCTAAATATTTTCTGAATCTAGCACTTCCAGAAAATATCATTTTTGAATCATAAAATCCTGTAGCACTGTAATTTTTCTGTAGTAAACTTTGAAAAGCCAAAAACAAAGTCATCTATGTTTTTCAACTTGTTTCTTTCTCCAAATATCTGTATTTTCCTATTTTGTCCATCTGTTAGTTCGACCTTGTTATTTTTCTTCTTTCAACAGACAAACGGAAAATAACCTGACTAATTCACACTAAAATGGGCAAACAACCAGCCAGATTCTTCTGAAACAAAATGTTGCGTTTGCAAAAATGATTGGCTTCTTTCTTTTTCTTCTTCTAGTTTCGAGAGAAAATGAATGAGCTTCTTCTTCTTCTTCTTCCACTCAAACATATATATACCACCAGACTCTTCTTCTTCTTGACTTTTTGTCTTTTCTTCAAAGCACATACAACATTTTGCGACTTCTTCTTTTTTCGAATTCATTGGAGTTTTTTTTTTGAGAAGAAGAAGAAGAAGATGAAAATTGAGATGAAGAGGAGCACACACGGAATGAGGGATCGACTCGAGCAACAAAATACATTTTCGACAAAAAAATTCAAGATTTTTTTGTGAAACCAAAAAACATGTTGTATGAAGTGAAAAGTGAAAATGTTCGAAACTTTGAGAAAAATCTTTATTTTTAGAAATTTTGATTTGTGAAAACTAGGGTTGGAAAAAAATACACGGATACACGCGCTCGATACACGGTACACGAATACACGCGATACACGAATACACGAATACACGAATACACGCTTTTTTATAAATTGCTTGAGAAGAGAAGAAAACCGTGTATTCGTGTACAGTGTATTCGTGTATTGCGTGTATTCGTGTATCCGTGTATTCGTGTATCGCGTGTATTCGTGTACCGTGTATTCGTGTATTTGGCTGCGCGTGTATCCGTGTACGCAAATACACTGTTTTTCCAACCCTAGTGAAAACGAAAAGAAAGATAATTTTTGGACAAAAATTTGATCTCTCATATACTGTGACTAAATAAAAAAGGTTTACCAAAAAATCACGAAGAAAAGTTTTGTACCAAATTTTTAGACACATTTTTGGTACGACAAAACTTTTCTTCATAAATTTTTAGTAACCCTTTTTTTTTGAATTTAGTCGCAGCATCTATTTTGAAATCGAAATTTTCATTTTTTTCGAAAAATCATTTTTTTCGAATCAAAAATGTGTTCAGAAAGTCGTACCGATTAGATTTTTCATCGCCTAGGTCTCACCACGAATCTACATTTTTGGCGGTAATTTGTAATTTGCACTGATCAGAAAATATTTACCACACAATTTTGATTATTTCAAACGGGAAATAAACCTTTGGTCTTCGCAAATTCGATATACTTGAATGAAATTAAGCAAATAACAAACAACTTTTATTTTTAGGTTTAGTTTCATTCACATTTTCATTTTCATTTCCAGTTTTTATTCTCAAATCGAAAATTCATGAATTTTTCGCACCTGCAGCAAATAAATTATCAATTTGTTCTTGATAAGCCATAGATTAATATGAATAAACCGAATTAATTCGAATTTTGATCAGTGTTCAATTTTTAAGCCCGTCTGAAAATTTCAGCTTGATTAGCTTGAGTCACATTTAATGAAGATGCTTCATTTTCTTTCAGCCCACTCTTTTTACCTAAATAGCAGGTGTTTTCATCACGCCCGTATTATTTTTAATGATTTTTTAAAAACATTTTCCAAAAAAATATTTAGCTTTTTCAGATGGCTTGTATTCCTCAGAGCTTTTTAGATAGTGCTGAATTGATGAGACCATTATCCCATATAATATCAGCTATTGAAACACCTTTCAATATTTATGGTATACTTTTGATTTATTATAAAACACCATTTCGTATGAGAAGTATGAAATGGACAATGTTAATTGCTCATATTAGCAGTACAATTTCTGATATTATGTTAGGAACAATGACTATTCCATTTGTATTTTTTCCGGCAATTTCTGGAGTTCCTCTTGGAACTCTTTCTGATATTGGGCTCAATGCTTTTGTCCAAACTTTTGTTACAGTTGGATGTATTGGAGGTTGGTAAAAATTTTCTTGTTGAATATTTATCTAATTCATTTTTTTTTTAGAAGTTGGAGCATCAATTGCTTTGATGTTTGAGAATCGACAAAATCAAGCAGTCACTAGTTCTTTCAAAATTCGAACAAAACTTGGACGCTATTTTTTCACAATTATTAATTTGACAATGCCATTTTTCTTCATGTTACCGGTATTTTTACAAATTCCTGATCAAGAAATATCAAAAAATAATATTATAAAGGTAAAATCCAACAAATTCCTGAGCTCATTGAGTTTTTTTTTCTGAAATTTTCTAGGATAATCCATGTTTGTCTCATGAATTTTCCGAATATCCAGTTATAGTTGTTACCGATCAACCTCGTCTTGTTGGAATACTTTTTGTTTTCATAACAGTTTTCTATCTTTCCCAAGCCTTTGTTTTTATTCTTCATTCATCTTGGTATCTTTGCCGATCTGCACATATAACTAATCTCAGTCAAAGAACCAAAAAGCTTCAACGTAAATATTTCACAGCGGTTTGCATTCAAATCGCAATTCCTCTATTGATAATTGCAACTCCAGTTTATTATTTCATATTTTCAATTATCACCGATTACTACAATCAAAGTGAGAATCTTATTAAAATTCTACATATTTAACAATCTTATCAAAAATTTCAGAACTCAACAATTTATGTTTTCTGATAATGTCATTACATGGTTTCTTTGCCACATTAGTCACACTGCTAATTTATGAACAATATCGATTATTCACAATTAATCTAATTCTATGCCGAAAACAACCAGTTTTGACACCAAGTTTTTCGAACAAGAGCACAATTGAAACCACTTTTGTTAATTGAATTGATTAATCTGCCTGATTGAATTTTAATAAATTTCAAGAGAAAGAAAACGAATGAATAAACTATTGAACACACATAAAACATTCAACAAAAAAACAACTAATGTATGATATCATTCCCAACTTCACCAAAGTAATTTTCAAGCAACAGAACATCCCATCAAAAAAGGACGTGAAAAACACATGCTTCACCAGGTTCGTAGCGAGAAATTCTCGTTTTTAGAAATAAATTTTCCATTTTTTTTAAATTCAAAAACTGAACTTACATTACAATACTCGAAAAATCGACATTCAACCAAAATCCGTCAATTTTCTCTCGAAATCCTGATCTTGTTTCGAAAATCAATGCTTTTTTCGGAAAAATTTGATAAAACCTCCAGCTTCATCTTCTTCTAACTCAAAATCTACGAAAAGTCGAAGATATTTGAATTGTTGAGTGAAAAAACCTGCGAACTCTTCAAAAATCCGATTCAATGCCTGAAAATCAACAAATTTTCGAAATTTCTTGATAAATTCACAAACCTTATCAATTTTCTCCATCGCTGAATCCAGCAATCCGATTGAGATAAACTTCCACCAGATTTCAATGTAACAGCAAGAAGTTGGGCTTCTGGAAAAAAAACAAACTGTCAAGTTTCAGCTAACACGTTTTTTGTCTCGGGAACAATAGAAAAATATTGAAATACTCACCGTAAAGCAATTTCATCTCTTCTATTCAAATATCTATAGTTGAAGCCTTGAAAATGTGTTTTTGATGGAGAAAAACTGAAAATGCGCCGAAATCCCCACCTAGTGTGTAAACACCGCGACGCACAAATGCACAGAAATTTGCGCACCGTAGTGAAAACTTTCAAAAAAAAAAACCGGCGGCTCATCGCAAAATGTGTTTTTTCCTCGATTTTCTGACGTTTACACGTGTCGAACTCAAATTTTATTGATTTCAGAATGTCGGGAACTTCCGGATCATCCATCTTCATCTATTCAACAACTTGAAATTGTTCAAAATGCGTGGTAAGTTTTTTATAAATCTGATTATGTTTAGACAGTCAGCATGACTTGTTTCGGGATTTTTCTAACAGTCAATATGAACTATTTCGGTAAATTTGGAATTTTTCAAACATAAGTTTGACATTTTCATGAAAACTGGGGGATGCATATCCCATATTTATTTATGAATTAAAAAAATTCAATTAAGCTTTGAAGTCAGTGATTCGTCGAATCTGGTATCCTCCCAAAATCGCCGGATTTTCGATCAAATTAGTTGTGCAAGTATATGTCGAATTTCTTCGAACATTGAAAGTCAAATACTTGATTCCGTCCTCTTTTTGCTCAAAATATGCGATTCGATCGTACTTGTAGAAAAGTCTCAAGCCAAGTGCGGTTCCGAAATTTTTTTGAACTTCCTTTAAATATTGGGCTGAAGGAAGAAGTTATTTTCCACTGGTTTATAGTGTTTTTTGATATTTGACTCACCCTTATTCTGTACCTTTTTTGTTAATCGTAATTCTCTCAAAATTATCAGTAAAATAAATACCAATCTTCTTAAAACCAATAGTTTCGTGCATTTTCCACAAAGAATCCACAAAATGTTGAGCGGCTTTAATTGCCTTAGGATCAGAAGAACTGAACGAAGATGGGTTTGCCGCCGAATTCTGCGCGAAAAACGCCAAGAATATGAGAAGTGTTTTGGTCGAAATCATTTTTCGATAATACAAATATTTTTGATTTTACCGTGGTTTTTATGTTGATTTTTGCTGATTTTTGGAAATTTTGCAAGAAGATTTTCCACTGAAATACAGTACTCCATGGTTACTGTAAATAATTTGTTTATTTTTCAAAACACAATTTTGATTAATAATTGTAAAAAAAGAAAAAGAAGCGACAGAAAAAAGTTCAAAGCTGGATGAAAAAGCAAGATTATAGGATATTTGAAAAAAAATTAAGTTTTCTGAAAATGATATGAAAAAATGGGCAAGTGAAAAAACAGAGATACAGGAAATAATAACAGGGGTTCAAAATTCCAGACAAAAAATAATTAAAGCTAGGATACAAAGAAATTTCAAGATAAAAGTTGATATGAAAAAAATCGGCAAGTGAAAAAGAGATACAGGGAATTCAGCCCTAAAATGGATTTCTCGAAAAATAAATCAATCCTCCTTCTCCATATCTTCCAACACCGGATTCCAAAGCACAAGTTTCTTACCAGCCGACAAAAATGAGATGAAAGCTGGATTCCATTCAACCAATAATGGTATTTGTTCATGTGGTGATCTTTCAAAAGTATGAACAATTTGGGCAGTTTCAGTTGACCAAATGTGGATGTGTTTGTTGCTACTTCCACAAACGACATATCTCGCATCCGGGGAGAATGAACCTTTCAAGTGGAGTCTCTAAAAAGGATTTTGTTTTTTTTTTTTTAAATTTTGTCTGGGACTTTTTGAAACCTACGGTAGTATTCAAATGTCCTTGAAGAACATGTTTGATTGCTCCGGTAAACGCATCCAAGAGTAGAAGTTTATCAGTGTTTGTTGAAATCAGAATGGTGTCCCCAGCCGGTGAAAATCGCATCGCAACCCAATCATCAGTTGGAATATCAACACTCAAAAAAGGTCCATAGTGATAACTTTTCAAATCATACAGTCTCAGTTTTCCACCACATCCAACTCCAAAAATCGAACCTGTTGGATCGAATTCGGCGACCGCTGTTGATGGCAATGAAATTGTTCCCAGTGATTCCTCTTTCAGAGGCTCCCAAAAACGAATGGTTTGATCTTCGCTGATTGATAGAAACAAATCATCTTTTGGAGATGTGTGAAGTCCAATTATACGGCCTTCGTGACCAGTGTAGTAGCGCGAGTAATTGATTGTCACAAGGTCTAAGTAGCTGATCCTATCTGCAAAAATTGTGTTTTGAGAGCTGCTCTCAGCTCCTTCCCTTCCCAAAAAAACTAACGATCCCCTTTGGTACTAGCAAGAATAGCGGTCTTCGCATCGACAATGAATCTGACATGCGCAGCTCCATATTTTTCGCACCATACAGTCCTTGCTCGAGCTGACTTCTCCAAATCATACAGCCAGACTTGATCACTAATTGTTGAAACGATTGTCATTTGTCCGTTTCGACTCATGGAAAGGCTCTCGATTTGAGCAGTTGAATCGCCAAATACTCGGCCCGGAATCATGGTATTGAAAGCTCGTGGATTGAGTTCAGATGTTGGCCAAGCTTCCAAGTCCTCTCCATTCGGCATTTTTGATTCTGGAAAGTATTTTATTTCACTTCAAAATGAGTTCTAGGAACAGAGTTATTCAGGTTTAAAATTCAGACGTCGTGGGTGGCCTAACTATTTTTTGTAAACAAATTTCAAATGATAAACAAAAAATAATATTGAAAATTCTGAACCCAATTAGAGAAGAAGACAAAAACCTATAAAATCTCGAAGAAAACCTCATTTCAAAAAAAAATCTGATGAATGAAATAGAGCAGTTTTGCGGTGGCTAAAGAAGGAGAGATGCACTTTTATGAGAGAGTGCAGACGACTAATGAAAAATAGTATAATGAATTTGTTTTCTTGAGGGGATTTTATTATTGCGAAATATTGCAGAGTTACTATGGATACAGGAAACAGGGGAAACTAATCCGATCTTTTTTTTTAGGTCATCTGAGATTTGAGAGAAGTAGAGGGAGCATTGAAATTTTGAGACCACCCAAGAAGAAAAATGGAAAAAACTTCAATTTGATTCTTGACTCCAGCTTGCTACATAGATTTAAAAAAATCCTAAAACAAAAAAGTTAATGATATTTTTTGGAAAAGAGAAAAGGGCCTATATGACTCATATTTAAAGATTGAGAGAAATGAGAGATTTAGAAAAAAACAATGCTCCGCCCATTTTTTTATAAACAAAAAAAAAAAACAAATGGATTTAATTTTAATGAATCTACAGTAATCCTGGAGTACTGTAGATCATTTTGTAGAGAATTTCTAGGGCTTCAAAATGAGACCAAACACGGATGGATTTGCATCAGAAATGTTTGAGATTCTACAGTAATCCTGGATCTTGCAGTACTGTCACAGATAGATGATTTGAAAATGAAACCAAACACTACAGTAATCCCAGAGTTACTGTATTTTGAATTTTTCCAAAACTAACATTGTTTGGTATCACCTTGAAGCTCTTCAAATTCTCTAGAAAATTTCATACAGTACTCATGGGTTACTGTAGATTCTTGGGTATAAGGCCGCTTTTTGGATCTTCAGAATTTTCGAATTTCGAAACAAAAATGGGCGGAGCAGAACTGTTCTCGTGTTTCTCTAAATCTCTGAAATTTGAACCTCTCTCCAATTTTCTGTAAAAATTATTCATTTCGATTTTTCTTGCTCTCTCAAATCATTTTAGTTGTCAAACCCTTTCTCTGAATCTCTCACTTCCTACAGTATTGAACATGACTCATATTAGCGTCTCTTCGTTCTTCTTCCGATCCACAGAAACAGTTCCACTACAGTAGGACACTATACGGTAGTGTTAAATGACCTTTTTTGTCTAACATCTCTGAATCTCTCACCTTCTCCACTCTCTCTTTGTTCCCATGACTCATATTAGCTTTCTTTTTGTTTCTGTGAAAAACATGTTTTCGTGTTTCCTATTTTTTTTATTTCTTGAGTATTTGTGTTTTTAAATAACCTTAAAGCAGCGCATTGTAGATTAATGCCAAGTAGCCGACCCTATGAACTCCAGTTCTCAAGTAGACGCGCCTATAGGACCTTATTGTCTAGGACCCGCGACTGGGGATACGATTTAGCAAGGAGCTGCGCCTAGAGAACCCTATTGTCTAGGAAGCGCATCTAGAGATTCACTTTGACAAGGAGCAGCACCTAGAGAACCCTATTGTCTAGGAAGCGCATCTAGAGATTCACTTTGACAAGGAGCAGCACCTAGAGAACCCTATTGTCTAGGAAGCGCATCTAGAGATTCACTTTGACAAGGAGCAGCACCTAGAGGACCCTATTGTCTAGGATGCGCATCTAGAGATTCACTTTGACAAGGAGCAGCACCTAGAGAACCCTATTGTCTAGGATGCGCAACTAGAGATCCGCATTGGCAAGGAGCCGCGCTTGAAAGTTCTAGCTGTCAAGTAACAGTGCCTAGAGAACCCTATTGTCTAGGATGCGCATCGAGAGATCCACTTTGGCAAGGTGCCGCGCCTAGAGTGTCGAGCTCTCAAATAGCCGCGCCTAGAGGACCCTATTGTCTAGGATGCGCATCGAGAGATCCACTTTGGCAAGGTGCCGCGCCTGAAAGTTCTAGCTGTTAAGTAACCATGTCTAGAAGCCACTTTTGAACTCTAAAATATAAAATTTGAATTTCTCTCCAAAATTTTCCCCCTTTTTTTTTTAAATTCTCCTATTTTCAGACAAAAATGAACCTCCTCCACGAGCTCATTTCTACCTTCTTCTGTATCACAGTCTTCTACTTTTTCTGCGAAATTCACGACGAAAAGGGACTGACCTTTGCCGATTTGGGATGCCATATTGATGTAAGTTTCTTCTTTGAGAATAGAAGTTTCATTTTTAAAAAAAAAATCAATATTTTTTCTATAGATCATATCTTGCGATCCAGAACTTGGACCTGGAGTTGAGGCAAATTGCGAAATCACCTGTGGAGAATCGGATGATTCAGACGAATTGGCGAGATTCATTTTTGCATGGGTTATGGTTTTCTACTTGGTCTTCAACTACTTCAGCGTGCTCTGGAAAATCAGACAACACTTCTTCCCAGCCCAAAGAAGAGTCATCATGAGACGCTCAATTATTCGTTTTGTTTAGACTTTAACATTTCACCTTAAATCTAAAGCCTTAAAATTCCTTATTTTTTTCATTTTTTTTACTTAAATTCCGACCAGTTTTATCCTTTTTTTTTCACTTGTAATGTTTATTGCTCATATTTTTATTTTTCTAAACGTGGTTTTCTTTTGCCCAAGTTTTTGTAATGTCGCTACTTTCTTTGATCATTTTTTTTCGAAAAATAAACAATTTTTGATTTACAATTTTCCAAACTTTATGATCTTTTTTTGTGCAAAAAAGATTTTCAGTCAAAAATTTTGGGAACATCTAGAGATTTTCTAGAAAGCTTAAACTATTTTTCCGAATTCCCAAAGTCTAGACTCTATATTTTCTGTCTCCCCCTTTTAAAACCGCATTTCAAGAATCAATTTCAAAATATGAAACTTATTTTATTTTCTGCGATCTTCACTCTGATCCATGCCAAACTTTCTGGAAACTTCAAAATCGCCGATGAACTTTTTCAAAATGTTCGGAACCTAGTGAGAAATTCCAAATCTCAAGAAGCTGAAAAATATTTCGCTTCTGATTTTGAAGGAGTTCTCTATGGAAATGGTTTTAGGGATTATAATTGTCCAGAATTTTTGTATAAGTTGTTCGAATTCAAAGATTCGAAGTTTTCAGATGCAATTCAGATTTCCGAGGACAAAGATGCGACAATTGTTTTGAATTATGAATTCGCTGCGCCTAACGAGCTTATTAAATTGACAATTCGATCCAAATTTGATGGAAATGGTCAGAATTTGAAGTTTGTTTCAGCGGATTTTCAAACTTTCTTTGTGCCTCCAAAAAATTACTGAATTTATTGTATATTGTTTCTAATCAATAAAACATTTTATTCGTTTCTGTTTGAAAAAAAACCATTTTAAAATCATTTTAATTTAACTATCCTTCTACAAACTAGGATAAACAACAATTCAAAACACATCTCTAGAAAAGTTCAAAATTTGCGTTGATTTGTTTGAAAAGGAATTCCACGATATGAGTGAGAGCCCAGAAAAAGAAGAATCGATAAGCATGAAGAGAAAGTTGAGTTTCGGCTGGAACTTGGGAAGAACATGTCAGTTCGCAGATTGATTTTATGCCGGGAGCTGGTTTTGGAAAGCAGTCCATTTTCTGGAAAAAATGCAGATTTTTTGAGGAACTATATTTTTTTTCTGGTGGGAATTTGGGTCTTGTCAAATTTTCAGACAAGCAGTCATGCTTATAGACCGTCGCTGAGAAGGAACTACGCCTTAGAAACCCCGATTTTCAAGCAGGGAACCTTATCTGATCCTCTCATAAGGTAGCACGTCTTGTGAGCTTTACTGACAAGCAGCCTCACCTTGAGAGCTTCTCTGATAAGCGTTCACGCCTTGTCAGCTTTACTGACAAGCAGCCACGCCTTCAGGACATCTCTCACAAGCATCTACGCCTTGTGAGATTATCAGACAAGCAGTCACGCCTTGTCAGCTTTACTGACAAGCAGTCGCACCTTGTCAGCTTTACTGACAAGCAGACGCACCTTGTGAGCTTATCAGACAAACAGACACGCCTTCAGGATAACTCTGACAAGCATCTAGGCCTTGTGAGCTTTACTGACAAGCAGTCACGCCTTGTAAGCTTCACTGACAAGAAGCCGCACCTTGAGAGCGTCTCTGTAAAGCATCTACGCCTTGTCAGCTTATCAGACAAGAAGTTACGCCTTGTCAGCTTATCAGACAAGAAGTTACGTCTTGTCAGCTTTACTGACAAGAAGCCGCACCTTGAGAGCGTCTCTGATAAGCAGCCACGCCTTCAGGACATCTCTGACAAGCAATCTACGCCTTGTGAGATTTACTGACAAGCAGACACGCCTTCAGGATAACTCTGACAAGCAATCTACGCCTTGTGAGCTCTACTGACAAGCATCTACGCCTTGTGAGCTTTACTGACAAGCAGCCACGCCTTTAGGATATCTCTGACAAGCATCTAGGACTTGCGAACATATCACAAGTTGGTTCTAACCAGATTTTTTCAAAGAAAAAGAGTGGATTTCAATTTTCAGACAAATTTTTTGATAATGTTTCTAGGGCTGAAATTTTTTTGTACTGAAAATTTGAAACTCCTATCAAAATCTCCCCCAAAATCCTCACCTCAGCTCTACAATCAATTTTGGCATAAGTTCCATTGAACGACAAAAGCATGTAGTAGACCATCAAAATCGCTTGAATAATCAAAACCCGAACAGCGAATCGAGTAAGGCTCATTTTTTGTTGGTTGCGACAAAAAAGAGGAACAAACGAATAGAAAGATGATGGTCGTTAATATGAGTCATGATTAGGAAAAATGGGAAAATTCGAGATAGTGAGGGAAGGCGAGAGATTTAGAGAAATATGGGGTTGTAACCTGGGAGCGGTCGGCTACTTTTTTGGGGGGAAATTTGAGTGTACGCTTGCCACGTGGCATTTAGAGCCCAGCAAAATTTTTTGAAACCAAGGAAACTTTTTTGAAAAAAAAATGTTCAAAATTTCGATTTTTGCCGCCAAAAAGTTTCATTTTCCCACTTTTAACTGTGTCTAGCCGATTTCCCTTCATGGAACATCTATCTTCACATTTTCCATATCACAAAATGAAAATTGTCCTATCCGTTATTTTTCTCCTTCTTCTAGTTCAAGCTGAAAATTGGGAGCTTTCTGAAAATCAAAAACTCGCCGATGATCATCTTCGCGAAATCATTACTCATGTTAACCAAAATCAAACCGATGAAGCCAGGGAACTCATCCACGATGATTTCAAAATGAAAATTGCATCATATAAATTTTCGGCTAACGTATTTTTGAAGATTTTACGAAAACACAATATTGATGAATCGCATTTACCAAAACCTGAAGCGGTTGGCGAAGATGAAGAATATGTTTTGGTGGCTTATAATTTTCCGATGAATGAATCGTATTTTGATTTTATGACTAATACTACAATCGATAGAGCTTTTGGAGGGGGATTTTTGTTGACATCTGCGGTATTCAGATTCAAAAATAATGAAACAAGGAAAAAAATATTGAGCTTTTGAATAAAATTGCTCAGATAATAAATGATTTTGAATTAACTTTTTAAAAATGACAAAAAAAATGAGTGAAAAACATTTTACTTATTTTGTTAAATTCAAAAAAAATTCACGTCACGTAGACCTGAATAAGTAAAAAAAAATAGGTCCAGAAAACCCCAAAGCTAACTATTTTTAGACAGTTTTGAAATATGAAATTGTGAGTTTTCCAAATTCTCCAGAGCTCTGGGAAATCCAAAAAATTTTTCAGAAAGTCAGATTTGGAACTCAAAATTGAAATCAAAAGCAGTGAAACACGTTATTCTGGATTCGAAAAATGGAAGAATTTGTGGTTTACTTTTGGATGATCATGTGAATAAAAATTTCTTTTGAGGTTGTGAAGTTCTGGGGAATAATTGGGAGTTCCAGGGAGTTCCAGGGAGGTTTTAGCATGCTCCAGAAGATTCTGAGAAATTCTGGAATGGAAATTTTTCTGAAGCTTTTTCCTGATTCTCTTGATCCGAAATACTTTTGAAGATCAAAATTATGAAAAAAAAACTGTTCCAACTTCACAAAGTTTATTCAAAAAAAAACACAAAAAAAAAACAAAAAAAATTACAAAAACTCACAGAAAATCTAGATTACATGTTTCTCACTTCCAAAAAAAAGATCAATCTTGCTCAACATCGTGATTGAAAACATCAACCTCGAAAAAGTTCCTGTAAACTCCATAACAGATGAGTCCAGTGATCATCATTTTTGTGAATGGTGCAATTGTGATCGGCTCAATTTTGACACCAGATCCTGGAGCACAGCCGGTAGTTGGCACGTAGATTGCAACCTGGAATTTTAGATTTTGAAGAAAAATTTTTGAGAGCCTAACAATAATAAAAGGCTTACCTTGCTGAGCTCATACTCCATATAAAACATCAAAAATCCGCCGAGCAACAAAGTGGAAACAATAATAAGATCGCGGAAAAGCTCTTTGATCTCCATTTTTCGCCGCCAAGCACAGAAGAAATATTTTTACGAATGAAATCGGCAGTCCTTTTCTGTTAATATGAGTCATTGTAGGAAAAAGAGAGAGAGATAGTGAGAAAAGAATTTGAATGGTGTGAGAATGTTTTTGTGGCCCAAAAACACGTGGCCAAAAAGGACATTTAGGAAAAGAAATTCATTTTTGTTTTGGCCAAAAAAAAACAAGGACACCTGTTTTTTGGAAGAAAAATAAGATGAGTGGATTAATTTTGGGGACTTCAAAAAGAAAAAGGAATGCTGTCAGATTTTTCAAATTGGCGGGAACAAAAACACATTTTTCTCTCTCTCGCTATTCAAAATCAGAAATGAAATGGAATATTTCAAATGTGAGAAAACAAAAGAGGAAAATGTAAGATGAATGGGTTTAATTTGCGTGTCCTTCTTTTTTTTGTTGGGAAAAAAATTGCATTTCTATTTATTTATTGATCAGAAATTGAATCAATTTGGGCTTCAACGAAGTTTAGAAATTTAATTTTGTAGATCAAAAATTAATCTGGGTAAAATTTAGCCTATTTCATTTTGAGATAAATATTGTGACAGGAAATTACAATTTTTCTATGCAGAACAACAAAAAGTACAGTACTTTTTGATTATTATTTTTTTTAGTAGAAGTTGTCAAAAACCTCCAGAATCTTTCCACAATAACCAAAACATTTTTACACATTTTCAAAAACCACAATTTATTCTTCGTTCGAAAAAAAACATCTAAACTACAAAAAATATTTAGCAAATCAATTATTTCTGTCTGCACGAAAGCCTTCCAACGGATTCTGTCTCAAAACATTTTTGTGAATTGCATATGCCAAAGTGATCGCAAAAGCAGCTTTGATCCATGGGTTGAGCTTGGGAACTTCGATTTTTGCGTCGCAATTCGCGGTCTGAACAAAAAAGAATTATTTCCAAATCAAATTCCTCTGGCAAAGTAAAAAAAAAAAGTAACAAACCTCAAAATCACATCCAATTTTCTCGACTTTCGGGTACATGATTGATAACAAATACATAATCAAAACATTCATTGTGACCATGCAGATCACAAAAACCACCACTCTTCGAATCATTTTTCGTCGAAAATGATGGCTAATATGAGTCATGATGGTAGGAGAAGAAATATGGGAGTGGCTAGAGACGCAGACAGTTGGAGAAATTGTGATAGTTTCTTGGCGCTAACCAAGCAACCATAAAAAAAAAATCGATTTATGATAATCGTTATGGGCATCGTGAGAAAAAAATCAACACTGGGAAGGAATTTTTTGGTATGGAAAATATATTGAGGGACCAGAAACAAGTTTGAATTTTTTTTAATTTTGACAATTCAAAAATGCAGATTTTGCCCAATATATAGTTATGACGTGGAAAATTTAATTTTCTCAAACTTGAATATTTATTTCTTGCTTTTAAGTAGCTTTCATTTCCTGTTCCTACTGAATCCCAAAAAAAAAAATTAATTCAAACGGTTTTAAAAGCGCGGCAAACCATTTCTGGTACATACATACACCACGACGCACAATTATTATCGAAAATCTCATCGGTACCTTGCGCTCCACCGAAATAAACACGCAACGCAGACCGCGTCGCGCCACAAAACACACAAATAAGGGAACGATTCAAATTCCCTCCCTTTTTTGTATGTGTTGTTGCGTGGCGCGGTCTGCGTTGCGTGTTTATTTCGGTGGAGCGCGTGGTACCGATGAGATTTTCGATAATATTTGTATGAATATTTTAGGTCAAAACTAACATGGACTAAAAATGAAAATTTTGAGAAAGATCATCTTAGACTTTTCCTGAAAAATCGCACTAAATTCAGCCAAACTATAATTTCAACTAAATTTTTATTTTAACAAATTCTCGTTTGAAAGTTTTAAAAAGTACATAGTTCAATCTCTCTCACGGGGGCCAAAATCTCTCAAAAGCATAATACATATACAACACAAAGAATTGCAAGTGATTCCCATAACAATCATTCCCACAATCGAAAGTACAATCTTTTCAGAGGCTCCAATATTCGAGTCGGAACTCTGGAATAATTAATCGCTAATTAATTAACTAATTAAGAACAGCTAATTAATAAACCAACCTCTTTTCGAATCGGACCACCAAAAACGCGTGTCAAAAAGCAAAGCAAAACAGAAATAATTAGAGCAAAAACAGTAGCAGTTCTCATTTTTTTTCCTGTTACACAAAAAGAAGACAGGAAAAAAAGTGATTTTTTCTTTGGCGACAATTATAACATGAGTCATGGGCGAGAAAAGAGACAAAAAAACATATGTATCTATCCTTTTTCACCATTGCACAGTCTTTCATCATTTTTCTTGTGCCTTCTAGAATTATTTTTCTTAAGAAAAGGAAAAAATGCGAACTATCCTTTTGCTTCTCACTATTCTGATTGCTGTTGTGATTTCATTCACAATTTCTGAATTCGAACGCGAGGTAATTAATTAATTAATTAATTAGCTGATTAATTAATTAGTTAAAATATTTCTTTTTTTTTAGTTTTTGAATCAACAAAATCTCTTTTGGATCAAAATGTTTCTCAAATATGTCATTTTCGGGATGATCGGATTCTACCTTTTCGCATAATTCTTTGCAAATTGAGATTTTTGTATTTCCCCGTGACCCCCTTTTTTTTATATTTTCAATCCCAAAATCATTTTATTCATTTCTTATTTATCTTTTTCTTCAAAGTCCGCGGAATGAATCGATTCCAACAAAAAGTGTTATTTCTCTCGCCGTGGCGCAAATCCCTTTTTTTTTTTTTTCATATATTTTTCAAATTTAACAGAATTTTTCCGGAATCCCTCCCCGAAAAAAACTCACCAATCGCTTCTACATTTCAAATCCCAATCAAAATCCTTGCGAAATTCGAAATCCTCCAAGTTTTCCACGTTGAAATCCATCAATATTTCGAGCTGAAAATCAGAAAATTTTAATTTTTCATGTACCATTAAGAAAAAACCGCACCCTTCTTCGATAATCCTCGCATTTTCCATTGGAAGCGATAATTCCAGCTCGATAATTCCAGTAGAACATATAAAAATTCAATTTTTGACAAAAAATCCACTGATTTTCTTCGGAAAACCAAAAAACCCGCGAAAAAAAAACGAAAAATGAAAATATTCTCATGTTGCGCTAAATGGCGGGCAAGCGGAGTGTCGTTGAGAAAGTAAACAATAAATTCAATTATTTTTCTATTTTTGTGCCAACAAAAAAACATTTTTTTTGATCTACCCCGCTAATATTTTCTATTTTTCGCGATCCAAAAAAACGCTCATCGATTTTTTGCCATTTTCATTTTATTTTGTGTATTTTTCGGCCGTGCGAGGATGTTGAAAATAAGTTTTTCAGGAGGTTTTTATGTTTTCGAAAGCTTCAATAAATTTCGAAATCATACCCACTCGGATCCTCAGAAACTAGAGAAAGTCTGCGCGCGTTCCCTGAGTTAGTACCGCCTACCAGCTTCTGAAACCCAAAGCCATTCATTTCACATATGAGTGAGGATTGAATCCTTTTGCTGCGGCCGGAAAACAGTGACGGGAGTCGCATTGGGTTTTGCGCATCGTTTATGATGTTTTTCTGGTGAAAAGTGGGACAAAATATGGGAAATGTAAAAAGGGATGAAGCTTTCAAAATAACGATTTGTCTATTTTTGTTTTTTCTCGCAGGCGATTCAAATATATCTGTGTGTGTGTGCAAACACGGCGACGCACAAATACACACAATGGCTACCGTAGTGCTTTCAATATTTTTTGTTGCGAAAACCTGGAATTTTGCTGAAAAATCGTCAATTTCGCGAGGAAAACCGTGGTGGCTGGAAATCGAAGAAGTTTGAAGCTGAAAAATCTGGAAATCGTGAGTTTTTTGGGGAAGGTTTGAAGAAATTTCAGCTTTTTTTCAAAAAATTAAATGATTTATCAAAAAAAGGTTCATCAACTATGTAATTGTGGCAGATGAGATTCTATGCTTTTTCGGGAGCAGACCTGAAATTTTAATTAAAATTTTCCATATAAAAAGCAGAATTTTGCCCTCGCTAACCCTTGAAAACATCGCGATATTCTGTGACCATGAAAATCAATAAAACCGCATCAAAAGCTGGAAATAAACCAAGACCACAAGTAAATATCCCAATTGGAACATTGATTTCAAAATATTCGCCAAAAAACGGTGCATAAATTGTGAAAAATACAGGAGCAAATAGGTTAATTGTTGGAATAATGATTTGCAATTTCAAAGTTCGATACATTTGTCGATTTAATCGTCGAAGATTCGGCGAAAATCTACTCAAAAGATATTCCATTTCTCCATTCATTTTTCGAACAATAAATAACATTATAAAATATTGAGAGAATAAGAGAAACGTTTCTTGAAATGTGAAAAAACTTGGAAACCATCGCAAAGAATTTTGAGAATCCTTAAAAACTTTAGGATAAAAATTTAGGCTTTCTGATGAATCTGACTCACATGTACAACCATCGTAAATCCTGAAACTGTTGAAATATTCAAAGCGTAGAAATCTGTCAATACATTTTTGAAATAATTTTTGGAAAATTCGTCGAAATTCGCGAAATAATACATGCTGACTGAATTAATGATTCCAATGAGGAAAACATAGAAAACCCAAAGAAAATACCAGTGATTTTTGAAGTAGCGAAGTTTGGAAGAACTGGAATTTTTTGAAAGAATTCGTACGTACTTCAAAAAATGATTCAAAACTCACTGAAAAACGGCCCAATATCTGTAAATAAATTGGACCGTAATTGATGAAATTGTAGAGCCATAAAGACCGTAATAAGAAGCTTTAATGAAAAATTTTGTTTTTCCCCTCAATCTCAAGAAGTTCTTACCCATTAAAACTTCCAAAATGCCCTTTTCAAAATAATCTGAAGTTGTGAAAAATACAAAACCACTGTTATAATTATGCAAATTCGGAAAAATTAAAACATCCAAATTGGCGAAAATCATTCCAAGAATTGAGACGAAAATAATTAGAAATCGATAGGTTCCGAATGATTTTTTGATTCGAAATATTGTTACGAAAATAACGATTGAATTTGCGAGATTTGTAGTTAGGAAACCAATATGAGCAATGATTTTGGAGAAGTTTAGCCAGAATGGGGCCATATTGGGAAATTCAAAAAATTGAGACTATTTATTCAGAAAGATGTATGAGCTCTTGAAAGTGACGGGAAATTTTAAAAGTGCATACAATTTTAGACTACACTTTGGTCAAAACAAGATTTTAGTTGGGGAAAAATGGAAAAATATTAAAAATCAAAAATTTTCGACTAAATGGGATAAAAGTAAAAATTATTGCTCATGATAGCGTAAAAATTATCTGATTTCTTGATGGGAAACTAGAAAATTAGAAATGAAATGTTCTTTGGTAAAAAATAAAAAAATCGTATATATTTTGAGACGTGAAATTTCTTGAGAAAATCAATTTTCACGTGGAATTTTCATTTCTGTCTTTATTTTCGAATTATTCTCGTCTTTTTACAGATCAAGAAACCTCGCAAAACTACGATGCTCCGCTTGCCAGGAGAAAATTGATTGGAAAATATCGCATTTGCTGCCCAAAAAACCGAAAAACCCTGAAGAAAAACAACGACACTCCGTCTCCGCTTGCCTGTTGTTTATTCTGTTTCGCGCAAAAAACAATTTTGGTGATTTTTCTTTTTCTGTCTTGATGTGTTTATGATTTTTATTGTTTTTCAGGTGTCAAAATGCAGGAAAATGGATCGATTTCGAAATTTGAGTGGAGTTTTGCCTTGGCGTGGGAATTTTTGGGCTGAAATTGGATTTTGGAAGCGAGAAATGAAAAGTATGTGAGATTTTTATGGATACTATAAAAGTTGATGACGTCAAAAATACTAGAGGTTGAACAATCACTTCGATCCATGAAAAAATCATGTTATATATTGAAAAAATCAACATTATGAATTTATAATTCCCCAGTAATTTTGAAGATGTGCAAATTATTAAATATATTAAAATGGCATTGAGGATTTGAGATCCGAAAAATCCAATAAATTGGAAAATATGGGGATAGTACATTTTGAAATGAAATCAGAATAAGAAGGGCGAAGCGAAAACGGTATTATCTGGAGGATTTAGTGCAATTGTCAGATTAGAAAAATTGAAAAACAACTGGGAATTCTTGAGATTTTTATGAGCCTTGTGATAAATTTATTTTTTTTTCAGATTTCAACACTTGGCCACTGGTTTCTAGATTTTTGAAGAGTGATGCGAGGAACTTTGAGACGAGGAATTTTTGGTGAGATTTTTGGGAAAAATTGAAAACAAACTTCCTGGGAGCTAAAAATTTGGTAAAAACATGAATTTTAAACATAAATTTTGGATTTCACTAGCTTAAAAATTTTTTTAAAAGTTCAGTTTTCAAATATTAAAATTTCTAGTTTTAGTTAGGAACCTGGATTTTTGTGTTCCAAAAAAATTCAAACCAGATTCCTGGAATTTCAAAAATTGTTTTTTTTTCTATAAAAGCTGAAACTTTCTCTAGGTCCAGAATTTTCAAAAACCAAAAAAAGTTATCCAAAAATCGCGAAAATCTCCCACACATATCTGTCAATAATTTAGTGAAAGTCTGGTATATTTTTCCCGAGAAGATTTTTATCGAAATTTATGCGTTTTCCCCTCCCAGAGAAAAATATATGTTACCGCCAATAATAATATTAATAATAATTATTATTTAAATATTCATTCACAAAATCTCTTTCTTCTGTTCAAATATTGACTAACGGGTTTATCTAGAAATCAATTTTTCACGCTTTTTCATTTCCGTTATGCGGAATTAGGAGAAGCTTAAGTTATGCTAACTCGAATTTTGGTTAGAAGATTCTTAACCCATATTTGAAGCCTATGAAAATTGAGAACAGGTGGTGTAGGCGGTAAGTGCCTACACCTCTGTTTTAGAGGTCCCGGGTTCGAGCCCACCTTGTGACTACTTTTTTTTTGAAATTGTATAATTAGAATTAGAAGAAGCTTAATTTATGCTAACTCAATTTGATCAGAAGCTTTCAGCTTAACCCATCTGTTTTTATTCCTCTTCTGTAGCCCAGTTATAATAATAATAATTGTGTTTTTGAAGTGATTGGATTGGTCAAAACACTATTTACATAAGACAATAGAGCATAAGCAACACACAGTCTCTTTTCCTCCCGTTCTTTCGCTTGTTAAAATAGACTAATAACAATAATAATGAGGGAATATGTCAAGAGGTACATCTCACCACTTGGCGCATTTCTAGGCCTTGTTTTATCGCTGCTGATGTTTTTTTTTCGCGTTTTTTTTGCTGGTTGGAGAAATCACAGTGGGTAATTTAGTGGCCAATGCAATTTTCTTTGTTGATCCACCCTGGAATTTTTGAAAATTTGTTTTGGGTACTGTAGAGGAGATACGGTAGTGTTCACTGGTTTTCTTATGGAAAGTAGTGTTGTAGGTTGATTTTTCAATTGTTTTTCACGAGGTTTTAACACGGGTCCTGTAGATGTTTTTTCAAGAATTTTGAAGTTTTTGAGAAATTTTGAAGCAGTTGGTTTTTTTTTATTGAACAAATTGATTTTTTATTTTAATATGTTATTTTAGCGTTTGAAAAATATATCGTGAGTGTTAAAGAAAATATTGAAACAGTGATTTTTTCAAAATTTTAGCTGTCATTTTATGAACATTTTGAAACAATAAACTTTATCTATGAAAAAATTTTGATCAATTTTTTCAAATTAATTTAGTGGAGCATTTTTTCAGCGGAAAATTTCATTCAATTTTCGAAACAGTGAATTTTTTCAACAAAAATTGCATTTTTTTGTCTGAAAGACAGTAGAATTTTCAATTTTTTTTTTGACACAAGTTCAAAAAATAATTCAAAAGTTAATCACTGTGACATTTTCCTAAAGGAAATTGATCGAAATTTTGAAACAGTGAAATTTTTCTATAAAAAAAAATTAATTTTGTATTATTTTTTTCTGAATCACTGTTATCAAAATTTCTGAATTAGAAACTGTAATTTCTACATAGTTTTCAATCTACAGTTGAATTTTCTAGTTTTTTTACTGTATAAATCTGAAAGAATTATCACTGACACTTTCTGCCAGAAGTTCATGAAAATGTTGAAACAGTAAATTTTTTACAACAAAAAATTCTAATATTCGTGATTTTTTAAAATTTCATTTTGGTGGTTTGTTTTTAAATCATTTTGTCAATTTCAACCCGAAAATGTATCTAAATTTTGAAACAGTAAATTTTTAAAACAAAAAAATTTTAATAATCGTGTTCTTTTTTATTTCAAAACAACAAGTTCTATATCAACATTTTGCCAATTTCAGCCGGAAATTGGTCTAAATTTTGAAACAGTGAAATATTTTGAAAGAAACATTTGAATATTTTTTGAGAATTACCGGTTTGTCTTTTAGTATATTAATTGAAATGAAATAGTCTACAGTAGCCAGAGTACTGTAATCTGGAAATGAAATTATAATGTGGAGCAGGACTGTTTGAGTTCGTAGAAGTTCGGAAATACTGTAGCTACAGTACCCCGTAAAATTAGCCAGTACTTGACAGTATTTCCTCATTACATAATAATGTTGTCTCATCAACTTTATTTAGTTTTTTTCTGGTTGTCCTTTTTGGCGATTATTTGTGTAACATGATAGTCTGTCGTCGCTTCATTTTCTCTCATTTTCACCTCCCGCATTTTCCGCGAATTCGTCCTCTCGAAGACCCAATATTTGTTGTATTTAGTGTGGAAATTAAACGGTCAATAAATAAATAAATAAATAAATGTGGACACATTTTCAAAAAATGTATGTGTTTTCTTTGAGAAAACTTTCCCTTTTTTGGTCACAATTCCTCCCAATTTATCTTCCGTTTTTTTTTGGTGGCGCGGCATACTTGAAGAAGCCACTTTTACAAGTGTCGTATTCTGTTTTTTTTTGTGAATTGACTTTTTTTGGTGAAACATTGTTTAGTTGGGCTAAGTTTGGTGACCCTGATTTTGGATTTTTTAGAAGTTTTGGGGGTACTGTATGCGATTGTTTTTTGCAAACTTTTTGCTTTATATTTTGAAAAAATCGGTATTATCAAAAAATTCTAGTCATGAATAAAATTTGAAAAAATTTTGAAACAGTGGATTTTTTTTTGAAAATTAGTTTTGAGCTGCTGTGCTTTGGCAATTTTTGATGATTTTTTGAGACGCCATCTCCATTGAAAATCTAGATTCATACAAAATTTTATGGAAATTGTGAAACAGTAGATTTTTTGATGTTGAAAATTTCAATTTTTCCCTTTTTTCATGAATTATCAGTAGAAACGTTACTAAAAATTTGGATTTTTCTCAAAATTCGTGATGACATTCAACGAGTTACTGAAAATTTCATCGAATCTGAAAATATAGGAATAAATTAGAAACAGTGGATTTTTTTTTTGGAAAATTAGTTTTCAGCTACTGTAATTTCAAGATTTTTGATGATTTTTTCCGGTTCCGTCCGCTCTTACATTGAAAATCTAGATTCATACGAAATGTTATGAACAATTTGAAACAGTAGATTTTTTGTTGTTGAAAATTACAATTTTTCCCTTATTTTCTTGAATTATCTTTCTTGAATTATCAGTAGAAAAAAATTGGAAAAAAAATGTTTTTTTTTCAAAATTCGGAATGAGGTTCAACGAGTTACTGAAAATTCCATCGAATCTGGAAATTTAGGAATAAATTAGAAACAGTGGATTTTTTTTTGGAAAATTAGTTTTGAGCTACTGTGCTCATAAGATTTTTTATGATTTTTTCATGCGCCAGAGACTGCTCTATTGAAAATCTAGATTCATACGAAATTTTATGGAAATTTTGAAACAGTAGATTTTTTGTTGTTGAAAATTTCAATTTTTTCCTTTTGTTTTCTTGAATTACCGACGGAAATTTGGAAAGTGTGTGCACACAGTGTGTCGCTATGAGGCCTAAGGATTTACTGAAAAATTTGATCGAATCTGAAAATTTAGGAATAAATTAGAAACAGTGAATTTTTTTTGAAAATTAGTTTTAAGCTACTGTGATTTCAAGATTTCTGATGATTTTTTGCTACGCAGCCAGCTCTTACATTGAAAATCTAGATTCATACAAAATTTTATGAAAATTTTGAAACAGTAGTTTTTTTTCTTGTTGAAAATTTCAATTTTTCCCTTATTTTCATGAATTATCAGTAGAAATGTTACTAAAAATTTGGATTTTTCTCAAAATTCGAAATTAGATTCACCGATTTACTGAAAATTTCATCGGATCTGAAAATATAGGAATAAATTAGAAACAGTGGATTTTTTTTTCGAAATTTAGTTTTGAGCTACTGTGCTTTTAAGATTTTTTATGATTTTTTGCTATGCCGCCGGCTCCAGCATTGAAAATCTAGATTCATACGAAGTGTTATGAAAATTTTGAAACAGTAGATTTTTTCTCATTGAAAATTTGTTTTCTTTTATTTTCTTGAATTATCAGTAGCAAAAAAATTGGAAAAATTTTTTTTCTCAAAATTTGAAATAAGGTTTAACGATTTACTGAAAATTCCATCGAATCTGAAAATTTAGGAATAATCTAGAAACAGTGAATTTTTTTGGAAAATTAGTTTTAAGCTACTGTGATTTCATGATTTTTGATGATTTTTTGCTATGCCGCCGGCTCCAGCATTGAAAATCTAGATTCATACGAAATTTTATGAAAAATTTGAAACAGTAGATTTTTTCTTGTTGAAAATTTCAATGTTTTCCTTTTGTTTTCTTGAATTACTGAAAATTCGGATTTTTCTAAAAATTTGAAATGAGGCCTAACATTTTACTGAACAATTTGATCGAATCTGCAAATTTAGGAATAAATTAGAAACAGTGAATTTTTTTGAAAATTAGTTTTAAGCTACTGTGATTTCAAGATTTTTGATGATTTTTTGCTACGCAGCCAGCTCTTACATTGAAAATCTAGATTCATACGAAATTTTATGGAAATTTTGAAACAGTAGATTTTTTGTTGTTGAAAATCTTTGAAACAGTAAAAATTAATTTTTTGAAACATTTATTTACTGAAACAGTTTCAGAGTTTCTTTGTTTTATTTTCAAATTAAGATATTTTCCGAATGTGTCTCAACAACCGTTCATTGCAAGTATGGTTTTTAATTGAAAATTTTTTGAAACAGTAAATTTTTCTAGTTGGTTTGTTTCGAATCTCTTTTAAAGTTTATTAATCGATAAAATATATTTCTTCAAAATATTTTAATAAATTTTGAAGCAGTGAAATTTTTTCAGGAATTTTAGGAATTTGGGATTATCTTTGTCCTCTCAAATATACTTTCTACTTTATTTAAGTATGATTTTCATTTAATGAACGTATTAATATCTGTACAATTCAAAAAAACAATATATATATATAAATTCTGAAACAGTAAAATTTCTCATTTTCTTCTTCTACAAATGTCTAAACATAAATTTCTCGATAGGTCCAGAAATTCAGGTTTTCTCCCCCCACTTCTCCCCAATTTTTGACCAAAGTATAATCTCCAGCTCCCTTCAGCAGCTACAGTACTCCTCCTCCTAATCGGAACATTTTTCCAAGCTATACAAACTTTATTTTGCCCACAAACATTGTGAAAAAAATACAAAACCAAACATCATTAAAACCGCGTTAAGCTGCGGACTGGTCTGACCGCTTCTGTTTTTTTTCTCGAGAAAAAAAAACAACATTTTTATTTTATATGTATTTATTTTTGTTCTTTTTTCTTTTTCTAATGGTTCGAGAAATTATTTACAGAATAGTATTTTGTTATAGATAGAGAACGTGAAATTGAGAGAGTCTAGAGAAAATAGTTGTCTAGGCTCTCTCAATTTCACGTTATCTCTAATAATTTGCAAAATTTCATTTTATCACAGTACTGTATTTTTGGACTTAAAGAACTCGCAGTAACAAAAATTCTGGTAATGAAAAAAAAGTTGAGAAAATTTTGAAACAGTGGATTTCTTTCAAACACGTTAATTCAATTTTGATTAATTAGGCTAAGATTTTTCTTTTTCACAATTTCCCTTTTTTATCGAAATATCAGGCTCATTGAAAAATTTGAGAAATCTTTGAAACAGTGAGATTTTTCGATTTTTATTAATTTTGGATAAAAGATTGGGACCTTTTTTTTTAATTTTTCGTCCATTTTCTCGGTTCTTTCTGAGCTTTACAGCTAATTTTTCACACCATTCTAAAATCGTGTTTTCCAGAATAAAAAAATGCCAAAAATTGTCTGAAAATGCCGATTCCTTCAACGTCTCATCAACAAATCAGCTGGAATTTTCCGCCTTCATCGCTCAAAAATCAAGTGAGAGTTGCGGAAAAGCGGAATCCGGAAAAATCTGAAAATCCCGACGATTCAAATCATATCTACGCCTGCTCAGATGACACGTCATATTATGCGGCTCCAATTTTTCTCAACTCATCGACAATTCGAAAATTGGGAGAAGCTGAAGAAGTGCCGAAAAAGCCGGCGCCTTGCCTAAGTCGACAATCCACGTGTCGACCCACAAGCCAACTTTATTTGCCGAGCAAAAAACGAAAAAAGTGAGCTATTTTTGAAATCAATTTCTTGACTAATTAAAATAATTGGGAGCATCTTCCTATTATTTTTAATTGGCTCTAATTATTGCTCCAATTTTCTCTGGAAGATTTTTTTTTTTGAAAAAAAAATCTTTGAATTTTTCCCCTACTTGGAGCTCTGAGAAATTTAGAGCTTATTCATGGCTCGTTTTTTGAGCGGGGGTGGATTTGGTGCACTTTTTTCCTATTTCTTCTTTTTTTTCCGACTGGAAAATGAGCTTTTGGTGGCATTACTGTAGAATAATTACTGGATTATTTTTCGCAATAAAATTTTGATGAGAAAATTGAGAATCTTGGAGAGCTTATGGATTATTTTCCAGAAAAAATGAGGTTTTTTTTTGAAATTTTTTAGTTTTGAAGTGAAATTTCAATTTCAATTTGAAATTGCCAAGTAGAAATTCACAATTTCAAAATTTTAATTTCAGAATTTTTTTTTGATAGTTTTAGAATTCTGAAACTACGATGTGTCAAGTTGCCAAGCCTAGAAATTCTTGTTATCAAAAAGTGAAGAGCCTATAGAACCTGCTCGTCTAGAACCCACGCCTAGGAAACCACTCTGGCTAGGAACCGCGCCTTGAAAGCCGCCGTGACTAGGAACGGCGCCTTGAGAGATCTATTTGAAAAATTGATTTTTGAATTTTAAAACAATTTTTAAATTGGTTGACCCATAAATCCATGTAGAAAAACTTCTGAATAGTTTTTTAAAAAATCTAAAATTAAAAATTTTCTCTGAAACTCTTATAATTTTCAGTTCCATGAATTTATTTCTCAAAAAAAAACCAGATAGAAAGCAAATGTGTATAGTTTTATAATTGATCCAAAACTTGCAATTTCATTTTCACATTTCTTCCATCAAAAACAAAAAAAAACAAAAATGTTTTTTTTATTAAAAATGATTTGGTTTTGTTTTTATATGTCTCATCCTTATATTTTTTTTAAACTTTTGACCACAAAGAATATTTTTTAATCAGATTCTGACGCATAGGCAAAGTTATCATAACTACAGTTTCACGGTAGATAACGCGGAAGCTTGCGGATCAAAAAGTTTTCTCTGAAAACATGGAATTTTTCCTGCCTTCGCAACCTAATTAGAATCCGAGCATCTTTCATGAAAACTTTTGTCGTTCTCGTTTTTCATCATTTTTTCCTTTTTTCTTCCTGTCATCATTAATTTCCTTGTTTTTTCCGAGGAATTTTTTTCTAGATGAAAAAGATTTTTTCATATTTTTCCAACAGAAAATTCTAATGTGGTCCAGATGTTTTTTTTTTGTTCTGAAAAAAGTGACGAAAAATTTGTTGGACCCTCAAGCACTCAACACATTTTTTTTCTCGCTTGCCAATTAATTTTTCTTCGGCCCAAAAATTTGTTGGCAGCTGTTCAGCTACAGAAAACCTTGAACTTTTTTCACACAAAAAGAAATTTTTTTTTTTTGAAAAAAGTTCCGAAACATACAAAAACATGTGTTAACTTGGGGCCAACAACTGACCTTTTTTCACAAATTTTTCCAGTTGTTAACAATTTTTTTTCTGTCCCGGAGAGATAGACCAATTTCATTTTTTTACGATCATAAATTTTGTGGTCTTCCCGTTTTTTTCCAGTTTTTTCCAACTCACCGAAAAATTCTTCGAGACACATGTTCGATCGATTGAAATTAATCATTCGAGACACTGAAAAATGCTGTTTTTTTCGAAAAAAAAACAGCACAAAAAATAAAAAGTTGAGGCTCGAATTTCCAGTCAGTCAGTCAAATGTTACTTTTTTTCTCGATTCTCGTGATCGGGTGGAAAAAGGTTTTTTTGAAGCTTGAAATTTGTAAAGCGTCAAGGAAGGTTTATTGGCGTGTTTTTAGTAGTAAGGAATATTTTCTGATCTACCAAAATCGGAATTTTGTTGACGCGATTTTTGTAGCCTTGTGAATCTAAGCCTGGAAATATGTTGACGTAAATTTTGTAGATCACAAAAATACAGACCTTGACGCATTTTTTGTAGATTACTCACCTGATGTGCAAAAATTGCGTCAACAAATTTTTGAGATTCATAAAATTTTTCTCAACTCCAATAAAATATTGTAAATTTCTAATGAGCTACGTTTGAGCTACCGAAAATGCGCCAAGGTTAACATTTTGCGACCTACAAAAAAATGCGCCAGTTGAGCTTTCCTTGACGCTTTTTTCTCAAGTCTACAAAAACACTGTAAATTTTTCATCAAGTTTTTTTTCTTCAAATGTTTGATCTACAAAAAACGCGTCAATCTCACATATTTAGACTTTGTCCATGTGTTTTAGCTACCAAAAAAGCGTCAATACAACTCTCTTTGACACATTTTTTTAAAACGAAAAACACATGTTTTCGTGATGTCTTTTGTTTATTTATAGTATAAATACAACATAATATTTCTGTGTTGGGAAAGTATTTAAAGGATTAGCACCCAAACTTTTTTTTTTTTGAAAATTTCGCTTTTTCTTCTTCTTCTTCTTCTTCCTCAAAAAAATCTCGAATATATTTTTTTCCCGCCAATTTTTCGACAACTTTCCCTCTGGGGACAATAAACATGAGTTTCGCCTCGCAAAACTTCCTTATTTGTCTCCTGCGTGGTGGCCTGTCAAAAAAGTGTCAAGAAATTTTTTCACGATTTTTCATCACCCCCCATGTTTTCTCGTGGCTTTCCATCCTTCCTCCCCCAAAAATTTGCATTTTTTTTGTGGTTTTTTTTTTGAATAATCGAATTTCGCGCCTCCTCCCGTTTTTTTTCTTGTCAAACCACAAAATATTTTTCCGGGCTCTCGTGGAATTATCATAAATTACTGGCTATAATAATAACATGTTCGCTGAAAATAGCAGCAGCTGAATGAATGAAGGCCGCCGATTTGCCAGCATGTAATGGAGCCACCAGTTGGCATGCTTCCAAGCGGTGGGTACTGTAGGGAAAATTTGCGATTTTTTGAGATCGAATTTGACCTGGGTTTGGGGAGTACTGTAGGTCTTGATGATTTTTCATCTACTCAAAAATATCACCATTGAATTCCACGTGGAATTTGAGTAATTTTGAGACCAAACACGGTTACTGTAGTTCTCGCTGCAGGACCTAGTAGTAGATTTTTTGAGACCGAATTTGGCCTGGGTTTTGGGAGTACTGTGGGTTGTGCTGATTTTTGATCTACTCAAAAATATCATCATTGAATTCCACGTGAAATTCTGGTCGTTTTGAGACCAAACACGGTTACTGTAGTTTTCGGTACAGTACCTTTTAAATGTGGGAATTACTGTAGATTTTTTGAGACCGAATTTGGCCTGGGTTTGGGGAGTACTGTAGGTTGTGATGATTTTTCATTTACTCAAATATACCATCATAAAATTTCACGTGAAATTCGGGTCGTTTTGAGACCAAACACGATTACTGTAGTTTTCAGTACAGTACCTTTTAAATGTGAAAATTACTGTAGATTTTTTGAGACTGAGTTTTGCTGGGGTATTATTGAATTAAAAACACGTGAGAAATGAAAAACTAGGTCAAGTGACGTGGATTTAAAAACAGTATAGGTAGCCATGTCGTCAATTGCGATGCGTGTGGGCGACACGTTTTTAGAAATGAAAATTTGACAAATCCAATGGAAAATATCGAGGTCAACACGCATCGCAGAACCGCATCGCAACTGACGACATGGCTACCTACTCAGGTAGCAGCTTGCCCATGGACTGCCCTTAGGAAAGCGGTTGCCCCATAATTGCACCTTGGGCAAGCCCTAAGGGCAAATTTTTTAATGGGAAAAATAAATTTATAGCTATTTTTCATAACGTGACCTAGTTTTGATACGTGTCCTGTATCGAAATCGGAATTTCTTCTCATTTTTGATATTCTGTTAGCCAAGAAAATAGCGAATAAACAAAACTATTTCGATGACGCTCAAATATCGACTTATTATAGAAGCAGTAACTTTATGCAAAACACTGTGAGAAAGTTATCAATTCAAATATAGTGAAGCGGATTCTGGGATTGTCACTGTGATTTTTGGATGGATTTTTATGAATTAGATGTTCCAAACCATGTATAAAATTCTCAAAAAAGTTGTTTTGGATCAACTGCTCCAACCATTGCAGCTTTGAATTATAAAATTTCGGAAAATAAATTATCAACTTATGTGAAAATTTGATTCTATAATGAGAAGCAAAGTATGATCAAGCTGAAGTGCATCTATCCACAGAGTGTAATTTACTACCCCAAATCGCTAGACCTCAAATTTTTCATTAATTTTTTGGTAGATCAAAAATAATTTTTCTCTAAATCTCTCGTTTTTGCGTTGAATTTCGTCGATTTTAATCCCACCCCTAAAATCGTGTCAGGTCTCCAAAAATGCGCGAAATTTTTCGGGTAGAAAATTACACTCTGTGCTATCTCTCCATGTTATTTCGTTTAATAAAATTTTTACCTCTAGAAAACTTTTTTTTTACCTCTAGAAAACTATCATGATTTAGCCTTCAACTAAATACATGATAATGTTTTCATGTGTTTAGTTAGTTGAAGGCAGCTTCTTTTTGATGAAAGCTGCCTCTCCAAACTGCCCCATTTTGGGCCTAGGCTTCATTTTTCCAACCTGAGAACAAGAAAAATTAGTGAAAATGCTTTTTTACGTGGCTTGAATTAATTTGAATTTAAAACGTGATGTTCTTGTTTAATTCAAATGCCCAACGATTGCCCCTTGAATGCTCCAATGCAGCCCTTAGAACCTGCTCTAAGGGCAGAGTAAGGGGCAGTCCATGGGCAAGCTGCTACCTGAGTATACTGTTTTTAAATCCACATCACTTGACCTACTTTTTTATTTCTCACGTGTTTTTAATTCAATAATACTGTTTGGAGTACTGTATTGTTTGAGATTCTGAAAATTCTTTAATTTGCAGTCCAGGGTACTGTAGCTTTTAGATTAAGAAAGTACTGTAGGGATACGGTAGGTCTTTGGAATTTTTTGATCTACTCAAAAATTTATCCACGTGGAATTCCGATTTTTTTGAAATTCTAAATTATACCCATTTTTAGGATACTGTACTGTAGTTTTCGCTTTGGGACCCAGAAACCTGCATTACTGTAGGTTTCGAGATTTTTTGATCTACTCAAAATTTCGCTTAGAATTCCCTAGTGACTAGAGTCTAGTTGAGTTTATACTCATTCTAACGGAAATTCCACGTAGATCAAGAAAAAATCGATAATTTCCCCTTTTTCCCCCGAAAATCCCTTATTTTTCAGAAGCTGTTTGGGTCGGCTGACGACACTCGAAATTCTGCTATTTGTACTATTCGCTTTGCTTTTCATTTCATTGTTATCTGTGTTATTTCTCTGGTTATGGGTTCTCGACGGATATAAAACATTCAGTGAAGGTTGGTGCTGAAAATTGTGCATTTTTGAGATGAAATTCAGCGTTTTCACCCAGAATTCATTATTTTTAACCTAAAATTAATTGCAGGTCGTCCAATTTATCCGCATCCCTTTGAAAACTCTTCGGTTGCTGTCGATCGATCTGCTTTAAATCATAATCAAGTTGTATGCACATCGCGTGAATGTGTTCGACTCGCCGGATTTTTGGCCGAAAATCTCAATCCGAAAATTGATCCGTGTCAAGATTTCTACGAATTCGCCTGCGGAAACTATGGATTGAATCGAAATTTGCCGGCCAACAAACCGCTTCGACAAACTATTGGAGATGTGCAGGCCAGATTGAATAAACAGGTCAAATCGTTGTTGGAGGTGAGCCTGAAAGTTTTATTTTATTTGTTAAGGAAATTTTTTCAAGTTGTCGTGCCTAGAAAGTTGAATTGTTAAGGAAAAACCCTATTCTGAATTTTTTTTCGAAAATCACCAAAATTTCAAATTCTGCAAATGATTTTAACAATTAAAATTGTTAGACAAATTATATTTAAAAATTATTAACAAATTTTGAAACAGTGAAAATTTTTTGAACAAAAATAATTTTTATTCAAAATAATTTTTTGCCTGAATTTTAGTTGAAAAATTTTAAATCTTATAAAATGTTGTATTTACAGATTCACACAACATCGGAAATTAATTTTTGAAAAATTTGGAAAAATTTTGAAACAGTGAAATTCTCAACAACAAAAAAATTACTGTTTCAAATTTTGCTCTAAATTTTCTGGTAAAAATTGGTTAGTGGTGAATCTATTTTGTTGACGCTAAAAATTCCACGTCCTGAATTTTAGTAGAAATTTTTTATCGACATTTGTTCTGGACCAAACTGCCCGCATCAAAATTTGAAAAATATGAAAAAATGTTGAAACCACACCTGACGAGAGAGTGTCCCAAAATTTTTGTGCAGCGTGGAAATTTTTGCGAAAAAAATTGTGCAGCGTGAAATTTTGAATTTTTGAAAATTTTCATCGAAATCGGCTGAAAATCAATGAAAACTACACTGTTTTCGTGAAAAAATGTACAGTGTGACCTTTGAAAATATTTGTACAGTGTCCATTTTGGACACGTCTCGTCAGGTGTGGTTGAAACAGTGAAATTTTATTTTCTTTTTAATTTCAAAAAAATTCACTGTTTCAAAATTTTCTCATAATTTTCTGGTAAAATTTTTAAAGTGATACGACTTTTTTTGTGAAGTTTTTAGTTTTTAAAATTCCACGTCATAATATTTTTACAGTTTTCATTTCTATTTTTTTCCTATGAAGTTGAGCCCAAAAAGTTTTCGAACATTTTTTCGCCGAAAAAAATTCGCTGTTTCAAATTTTGCTCATAATTTTCTGGTAAAAATTGGTTAGTGGTAAATCTGTTGTTGATGTTCTGAATTTTTTTAGAATTTTTTTATCAAAATTTTTTCTGAACCGAACTGCCTTAATCAAAAAGTTGAAAAATATGAAAAAATGTTGAAACAGTGAAATTTTCTTTTTTTTTTTAATTTTAAAAATTCACTGTTTCAAAATTTTCTCATAATTTTCTTGTTAAAATTTTTTACAGTTCCATTTTTCCCTTGAAGGAAGTTGAACCAAAGAGTTTTCTAACATTTTTTCGCCCAAAAAATTTGCTGTTTCAATTTTTTCTCATTATTTTAAAATTCAACTTTTTTTATTGCTTCTATCAATTTCAATTTTTCTTGAATTTCAAACGTGTAAACGTGACCCAAATCCAGATCATCTCATTTTAATTTTCTATTCGTCATTTCCATCAATTATTTTCACAGAAACCAATAACATCATCGGATAAACCATGGGATCGCCTCGCCAAAGGCTACTATCAAAAATGTCTGAATGAGCCCGAATTGGAGAGCACCGGAATTGTGGCAATGAAATCGATAGCAAATCGAATTGGCGGTTGGCCAGTTCTAATGGGCGATGATTGGATCGAATGGCAACATGGTTGGGAAGAACAATTGGCCTATGTCCTAAATAGAACCGGTGTGAATGCGGTGATTCTTGAGATGGCTGTCACCCACGATCCATCGAATTCGAGTAAAAGTGTGATTGAATTGGATCAACCGAAATGGGGAGCCGGTTCGAGATATCCGTATTTGAGTGGAATTGATGATCCGATGTTGAGGAATTATACAACACTTATGATGCAGACTGCAATTGCGATGGGAGCTGATCCAAAACGAGCCGAGAAGGAGATGATTGAGGCGATGGAATTTGAATCGAAGTTGGTGAATTTTAGCGCGGATGATATGGTTCGAAGAGATCCTGAGAGGGGAAATAATCCCAAGCAATTATGGGAACTGAAAAATACATTTCCGCTGGTGAGTTTAGCTGGGTTAGAGAGCTGGGAGGGAGCAAAATTCTCAAGAAATTTTATTTTTGCTAAATTTTGATCACACCAAATTCGAAAATAATGAATTTTGGCTCTGAATAAGTATATCTAAACAGTGTTTTCATAAAAATATCAATTTTTGCTCTTTAAAAAATATGTCAAAAAATTTTGAAACAGTGAAATTTTCAACAACAAAAATTTACTGTTTCAAGATTTTTTGATAGTTTTTTGGTTAGGAGAAAATTCGGTGTATTTGAGATTTTTCCAATTAGACTGAATTTGGAGCATTGCTTATGACGTGGCAAGATGTTTTGAGTTAATGAATCCTGTAATATTCAAAATCAACATGTAAAAATTTTGAAACAGTGAAATTTTCAACAACAAAAAATCACTGTTTCAAGTTTTCCTGATGGTTTTCTGGTTGAAGGTAACACGATAATAGTATTTTTGTGCAATTTCTGAACAACAAAAAAACTTTCTGAATTTTCCCTAAAAATCTCTGAAGATCCTCAAATCATGAAAATTTTCCAGATAAATTTCGAAAAGTACATCCGCACAGTGTTCAAAGAGTTGGTCGATATTTCACCGAATCACACGATTATCATTAGAGAAGTCGATTATTTTATTGGAATTCAGGTAAGTCTGGAATTGGTTTTTGGCTGAAAATGTGAAATTTGAAAATGTTAACTGAAAATTTCTCTATTTTCCAGCACGTCCTTCAAAACACACCCAAACGTGTCCTTGCTAATTATATATCTTGGCGCCTGGTTCAAGGTGGGGTGGCCGTCGAAGACTTCTTCAGTACGTTGCCAAGTCCAACTTGGCCTTTTCTCGTCCGGCTTTTTATCGATTTTTTAGCGTGCCTTTTCTGATTTTTCAACACTCCCTTTGTCTTTTTCTTCTAAAAATGTTGAATATAACTTTCCTGAGTTGGCTTGGAACGTGTGAAGTTGTTGCTTCTTTTTTTTTTCTTGAAACATACTCCAAAATTTGGGTCCTGATGCGAAAAAGAGTACTGTAGGTCTATTTTTGCCGCGAAAAATTGAGTTTTTTTGCTTCAGGGCTTCTAATTTCGACCGACTTTTTGAGATCAAAAATGAATTCTGAATTTTCGCGCCAAATGTTGGTCTTGGAACGGAAAAGAGTACTGTTGACTCGTTTTTGGCGGTGATTTGAATTCTCACGTCAAAAATTGGGTCCTGGTGCGAAAAATCTGTAAATTTGGCCAATTTTCAGTAAATTTGAAAATTTCAAAGCTCAAAACTTTTTGGAGTATGTTTCTACCTCACCCCAATCCTCATACTTATCCTAACTATCTTCAGGTTTTTCACCATTTCTTCCACCATCAATTCGCGAACCCTTCTATCAATTCAAAGCCAATCAAACAGGAATGTTCAACAGTCCACCGCCAGATCGATGGGAAGATTGTGTAACTCTATCAGTGATTATGATGGATATGCCAGTCGGTCGATTATTTGTCGAAAACTTTTTTCGAAAAAGAAAAAGCGTTGGAGAAAATGACGGAATTGACGTCGTATTTGAAAAATGAGTTTATCAAACAACTGAAAGTTTTGGATTGGATGGATGAAGTCACGAGAAATCGAGCGATTAGTAAAGCAAATATGATTGAATATAAATCCGGTTTTCCGGCGCAGATTTTGAATGACACGTGGATGGATAAAAATTGGGGATTGCGAATCGCTCCTGATGAATATTTGTTGCATTTGACGATTCGGGTGAAACTTGTGAGGTTTACTGAGGAATTGATGAGATTGGATCAGCCGTTGGATCGGAGTATGTGGTTTCAAAGTCCCGCTCAAGTTGATGCTTATTATGCGCCAAATAATAATGAGATGAGTGAGTTGATTTTTTGGGAGATTGAATAGTGTTCTAGATTTTGAGATAGAGCCGCAAAATTCACTTTTAAATTTATTTTTCTAGTTCAATTGTGAATCTGGTACAAATCAAAATTGAATTTCAAAAATTTTATTTTCAAAATAATTCGAAACAGTGAAATTTTTTGAAGGCAAAAATTAGTTACAAAAAATCTCCAATTTTTAATTAAATAAAAATTAACACGGAAAAATCACCAATTTTTTCTTTTTCTAAATTAAAAATATCACTGTTTCAAATTATTCTCTTTAAGAAAATATAGTATATTTAGTAAAATGACCTCTCGAAGCGGAATCGAATTTTAAACTTTTATTTTCAAATTAATCTGAAACAGTGAAATTTTTTGAAGGCAAAAATTAGTTACAAAAATCTCCTATTTTTCAATTGAATAAAAATTATCTCGGAAAAATCATTTGCAGTTTCTCTCCAAAAAAAATTTCACTGTTTCGAATTTTTGGGGAAATAGATTTTAATTTTTTTAAATATTATTATTATATTCAATTTAGTTCCGCAAAATTTTCATAATTTAGTTTCAAAACAAAAATTTTGGAGCGATAATTTCGATTCTAACAAAATTTCAGATCTCGGAAAATGTTATCTAGAAAATTTGAAACAGTGGTATATTTTGATTATAAAAATTTACTGTTTCTAATTTTCTTCAATTCTCAATTTTCATTTAGCACGTCGATACATGATTGAGTGAGCTCTCACTTAAAAATGAAATTTATGTTTCAATAACATAAATTCTTGCTGGCGTTTGAGAAAAGAGAAAACGTCGTAATTTTTGGGCATTTGAAGTTTTTTCTTCGGTAACTATGTATATTGTTAGAAAAAAATCGTAAAGGTGGTAGTGGGGTTGAAAAATTACAAAGTTTTCATCTAAAAATTTCGAAACAGTGAAAAATTTGATTTAACAAAATTCACTTTTTCAAATTTTAATCAAAATTTGCTTTTGAAAAATACGCGGAAAATAATTTTTCGAATCTAGTTGAAAATTTTTCAAAATAAAAAATCACTGTTTCAAATTTTTCACAAACTTTTTTCTTTCAAAAATAAAACGGTTTGAAGAGAAATGCTGACTTCCTTTGAAAAAATGATATATTTGCAGTTTTCCCCGCCGGAATAATGCAATTCCCATTCCTAACTCTCGGAGTTCCCAATTATATCACCTATGGAATGGTTGGTGCTGTAATTGGTCACGAAGTTTCACATGCTTTCGATGATCAAGGTGGACAATATGATGAATTGGGAAATTTGAATGATTGGTGGGATCAGGAGACGGGCGAGAAGTTTGTCGAAAAAACACGGTGTTTTGTGCGACAATATGAGAATGTACACGTGGCTGAGGCTGATATTCATTTGAATGGACAATTGAGTTTGGGAGAAAATATTGCGGATAATGGAGGAGTTAAGACTGCGTTTAATGTGAGTTTTTTGGGGGGAATTTTCAGCACAAGATTTTGATTTCACATGTTTTTTACCTGAAAATGATCATTTTTACCCAAAAAATTGAGATTTTTCAGGCCTACAAAGCTTGGAAAGCCAATACAACAATAACCAAATCTGATGAGCCAGCTTTGCCAGGATTCCAAAATTTCACCAGTCAACAAATGTTCTTTTTGGCGTATGCGAATGTGAGTTTGGGATTTTTGACTATAATTTTGAATCTGCAAACCGCCACTTTTTTCTCATTGTCACGTGGATTTTCTTTTTTCAAATGATAATATTCTTGATCCAGTAATATTCGAAAAAAAAATCAGAAAATTCAAGAAAAATTGAAACAGTGAATTTTTGCAACAAAAAATTTGAAAATTTATTGAAAAATGGGAGTGGCTTAATTTGTGAAATATCCAAGTTTTGCATATTTTTCATTGCCACGTGGATTTTCTGAAAAAATCCTTTATGGAGTAATTTTTGAAAAAAAAAATTATTCAAATAAAAAGTTTGGTTGAATTTTGAAAAATGTAAGTCTGGCACACTTTTTTCTATGCTACGTGTTAATTTTTGGCGCGAAAATTCGAATTTTCAAAAAATTTGGAAACCTAAATTGTGGGAACAAACATTTGTTCACATAGTTTTTGAAACAGTGAAAATTTTCTTCAAATTTTTAAAAAGGCGTGGCCGTATTATGCAAACCCAACGCACTTTTTTCCACGTGGATTTTGAGTTTATAATTAACGATGAAGTAGTCAATTATTTTTTGGAGAAAAATCGGAAAATTCAAAAAAAATTAAATCGATATTAAAATTTTGTTTAAAAAATCTGCAAAGCGTTTTCACATTTTTTTTCTTCTAGAACTGGTGTTCAATAGTCCGCCCCAAACACTACATTCAAATAATTCTAACCGATGTTCACGCGCCGTCAAAATACCGTGCAATGATTCCCCTTCAAAATCGACCCGAATTCGCCGAAGCTTTTCAATGTCCCAAAGGTTCACCAATGAATCCCGAACGAAAATGTCAAGTTTGGTAGATTGGCCCAAATTTCGGATTTTTTTCTGTTTTTTCTCGAACTTGCCATATATTTTTTTAAAATGTGTCTAGTCAACTTTTTTGTTTTTTCATTTTTTTGTCCCCAAAAATTTCTATCATCTAGTTAATCCCCTGATCTCATCTCAAATTGTACCAAAAAACCCCCCACTTTTTTTTGCTTCATTCAAGTTATATTTGATTTTTTCTGTCTGAAAATGAAAGAGGTCTAGAAAATCTGAAATTTTCAGGCGGAATTTATTTTTGGAAACGTGTTTTTCGGATGCTTTTTCAGCTGGATGAGAGTGAATCAGAAGATTGAATTTTGGCGGAAAATTTGAGGAGATACGGTAGGTTTTGGCGCCAAAAATGTGGGAAAATTGTATTTTAGAACCAAAAAATTCACTGTTTCAAAGTTGTTGTATATTTTGGCGGGTTTTTTGGAAAATCTAATCCATAGTTCTTAAACTTCAAAATAAATCAGAAAAGTTAACATGGAAATTTTTACTGTTTCAAAATAATTCTATATTTTTGCTGGCTTGAGGAAAATCTGGTACACCATGATCAAGCAAATGTTGAAAAAATCAAAAAATATTGATAAAACAAATTTGCGCTTGAAAATTTATTTTTTAAAATTCACTGTTTCAAAATTTGGGTATAATTTTCTCAGGTTTTGGAATATCTGATCAACCTCAATTTTGAAGTAAACATCTAAAATTCAGTCAGACCACAAAAACTGCACGTGTTGGTAAAAAAAAAGGTCCAAATATATTTATTTTTATAAATTCAGAATTATGAATTTTTCATCTCCAAAACCACAGTTAGATCAAATTTCAATCAAAATTTTTGTTGAGTAGAACTTTGATTTTGTCATCTTGAAAACGTACAGCGATTTTTGGAAATTTTGATTCCTCTGACATTTTTCGTAGACCAAAACTTGTCTGAAATTAATTTTTAAATTTATTCGAAAAGAATCAAATCTTACTTTGTCACCAAATTTTTGAATTGTTCGTTTGTCATTTTTCGCTCTCCGAAAAAATCGGAAATTGGGTCACGAAAATGTTTTTCTGTTGATTTAGGCTAAATTCCATTTCTAACAATAATTTGTGACATAATTCAATTTCATCCCACAAACTACTAAAAGAAAAAAAGCAGCTCAAATCCACCTGAATACATTTTCACCTGATATTCCTCATTTCCCTTCTTCTTCAAAAGTGTTCATTTTTCTAATTTTCCAGGAGAAAATGATAAGTTTCGAGGTTCCGAGTTGGCTCATTTGGCATTATGATATTGTTGGAGCAATTTCATTTATTATAAATATTTTTGCAATGTTTTTGATTGTGACGAAAAGTGGAAAGAAGAATGAATTCAGGTTTTATTTGATGTATTCACAGGTAATTTTGAATTTTGAACAAAAAAACTTGAAATTAGAATTTGGCTCGGAATATTGTTATGACGTGGCAACTCTTTTTCGCCAATTTTTTAAAGAAATTTTCAAAAATACATTTTTTTTCAAATATAAGCCTTGAAACAGTGAATATTTCTGTTAGAAAACATACCTGATTGGAAAATTTCCTATTTTCAATTGAAAATTTGATTTCAAAAATATCTCTGAAATATTTTCTGGCTCATTTGTTTTCTGAGAATTATTTTTCCTGAAAAAAATAATTTTTCAGTGAATGTTTCCTTTTTTGTTTTGAAAATAACGATTAAAATGAGCAAATTCAGCTCTAATATGAGCAATCCTCCCTCAAATCTTCAACTTTCTTTTTTGCAGTTTTCCTGTATAATATTTGATCTACAAATGTCATGTTTCATGCAACTTTGCCCGCTTTTTCCAATTGTCGCCGGATTCTCAAATGGAATTGCATCAAAATATCTGAATATTTCCACGCATGTTCTAATGTGCCTCGTTTTTCTTTTTGTAAATATGCAAATTCATTCGCTAACAATGTGTTTCATCAAAAAACATCAAACATTGGTCAGAATTGGTAATACAAATGATTTGGGATTTTGGAGAACTCGAGTGATTTATGCGGTTTGTATTTGTTGGCCGGTTTTTGCGTCGGGTGTTTTTTATATGTGTGAGTTGGATAAAAATGAGCAATGGAGGCAGATTAAAGAGGTTAGTTTATTGGAAATTCCTATATTTCAAAGAAAATATAAATTTTTTGAAACAGTGACATTTTTTTTCAGAAAATTATTTCTAAATGTTGCTCTCGAAGGAAAAATTCACTGTTTCAAAGTTTATTTAATAAAAAATTATATTTTTAAAATTGTTACATGCTCTGAAAAGAAAGTTTGACACTTTTTCTCAATTTTCTGATTTTTTGTGTCATAAAGTTGAAAGTGAATTATTATTTCCTGAAATTCAATTTCAGCTGCCTTTTTTTTCAAGTAAACATTTTTATGAATTTAAAAAATTCACTGTTTCAGATTTTATATTCATTTTTTTCTCCAAAATGTTGAATGATGGAAAATATTTCGTTTTTCTGATTTTTTCCAGACTTTTTTGAGTCGTGATCTGAAATTTTACAGTAGTCAGATTCATATTTCTGAAAATAAGTTTCAGCTGTCACAGAAGTGATGTAAAAATGTGAATAAAATGATTTTTTGTGAATTTAAAAAATTCACTGTTTCAAAATTTTTATAATAATAAAAATTGTTTTGGAAAATTATTGAGTTATTGAACGAGACTGTAAAATAAATACAATTTTGAAAATAAAATTCACTGTTTCAAAATGTATACTTGAAAATGAAATGGTTTTAGAAAAGTGATTTATTGTTTGGGTAAATTTCTAATTTAAAAAATGCACTGTTTCAAAATTTTTATAATAAAAAACGTTGTTTCGGAAAATTGTTGGATTATTCATCTGGAGAAATATAATTTTTAATGTTTCAAAAATTTGATTCTATTTTTGGAAAAGACTCCTGGAAAATTTTAATGTTCTTAATTCAGTAGTGAGTAAATTACTTAAATACACTTTCAAAATTCACTGTTTCAAAATTTATATTAAAAAATGAAATGGTTTTAGAAAAGTGATTCATTATTTGGGTAATTTTCTAATTTAAAAATTCACTGTTTCAAAATTTTATAATAAAACAATTATTTTGAACAATCGTTATTATGATCAAAAAAGGCCGAAAAATTGACTGTTTCAAAAATTATTGTCGAAAAAATAATAATCAAAAACTTTCCAGCTCTACCCTTCATACCTCTCCGGATTTCAAAGCCTCCGCGAATTCACCATCTACGATGATCGCAACTATTTCACACTCTTCGCAATGGTCCAAATCCTTTTTGGTTATTCAGCCGCACTTTTTATAATTCCACCAATCGCAATTCATATGATCAATGTTCTCAATCAAAACAAAAATCAAACTTCAGCAATTCTAATGAAAAAACATCGTGCAGCAGTCAAAGGTCTAATTGCACAATTTTCAACGTGTCCTTTGACATTGATCCCAAATGTTTTTGCGATGCTTACCGTGGTTACGAAATTCGAAAATAGCCAGCAATTTATTTATTATGTGATTGTTGTGATGACAATTCATTCGATGACAAATTCAATCGTCATTATTTTCAGCTATCCAGATTATCGAAATTATGTTCTAGAAATTCTCAAGCTTCGAAAACGTGTAACACCGAAAATAAGCCAAACATTTTTCGTGAATGTTTGAGACGTGACCCATTTTTTTTTCTTTTTTTTTCTAGTTCAAAAAAATCAGAGCTCAAAAAAAATTGAATCAGTATCGATTTTTGTATAACAAAGTAAATAGCAAACTGGATCCCGGAAAAATATAGAAAAATATGGTTGACAGAAATATTCATAGTGAATTGTGGTTTCATGGTTTGTTGCCGCGTGAGGATATTCGAGTGATGTTACGCAAAAACGGCGATTTCCTCGTTCGCTCGACTGAACCGCGTCCCGGCGAACCTCGTCAATATGTATTATCAACAATGAAAAGCGAAGAGCAAGAAGATCAAGGAATCAAACATTTTGTGCTCAAAGAAGGAAAAGGTCAAATATTCATTGAAACCAAAGGATTCGACACAATTTCCGCTTTGATTGCACATCATTTGAGCACAAAAGAACCCATCAAACAGACTTGTGTTCTTCGAAATCCAATTGTTAAACAAGATTGGGAAATTGATCATAATCAAGTTGTTCTAACTAAAAAATTGGGAGAAGGCGCTTTTGGAGAGGTTTGGAAAGGGAAAATCACATTGAAAAATGGGAAACAGGAAGATGTGGCGGTGAAATCGGCAAAACTTGAGTCATTGAATAAAGAGCAGATCAAGGAAATTATGAGGGAAGCAAGATTGATGAGATTTTTGGATCATCCGAATATTGTCAGATTCTATGGAGTTGGTGCGGGACAAGAGCCGCTTTATGTGATTATGGAATTGGCGGATTCGGGAGCATTGGATTCGTATTTGCAGAAGAATCCGAATATGACGATGCCTAAGAAGATGGAGATGATTTATCAGGTGAGATTGCAATGGGGACTAGTTTGGGTTTCTAGGCCATCAGTACAATATTTTTTTTGAATATTTTTGAACTCAAAAAAAAAACTGTTTCAAAGTTTTGTAATAAAAACACTTTATTTTCGAAAAATTTGATCTAGAAATATAGTTTTCAACAAAAAAAATCACTGTTTCAAAATTTTGTGATAAAAACAATTTATTTTGGGAAATTGATATTTCTGGCCCTATTTGAAATGGATTTTTAAAATTTCAGAAATAATTTTTCAAACTCTTTTATAGATATTTAATTTCAAGCCAAAAAAATACTGTTTCAAAATTTTTCTATTAAAAAAATTTATTTTGGGTAATCGATAGTTCTCCTCCATCTAAACCAGAGTTCCGAATTTGCAACACCTTGAAACCGTATTATACCGACACCTCACACGGTGTCGGTTTCATTAGGGTGTCGTTAAACGACACCCGAGTGAAACCCATCATTGTTGAATGACACCCTTATGAAACCCATTGCTGAAATTTCGCATTGAAGTTGAAATTTTTGTAAATCGTCTGAAAATAAGTTTTTGAGTAGGGTGAAGCTTGAATTTCAGCTTCTGCTATCACTTTAAGCTTAAGCTTCAACCCAGAAGCTGTTATCAGTGATTATCAGTGAAATTTCAAAATTATCAGAATGAGCTGGGAGTTGGAGGAAATGATGTTTGGTGATTGTGGATGACATTTTTGATAAGTTTATAGCTCCAGCTTTATCCCAGAAGCTCTTATCAGTCCTTATCACTAAATTATCAATATGCTCAGATTGAGCTGGGAGTTGGAGGAAATGATGTCTGGAGCTAGTAGAGACTATTTTTGATAACTTTATACATCAAGCTTCATCTCAAAAGCTCTTATCAGCTGTTATCACTAAATTATCAATATCATCTGATAAGGCTGAAAATCGGCATTTTTGGGTTTTCGAGTATGGGGAACCGTGTGCTGATAATCATTTTGTCTGAAAACCACTCTTAAAGGACCCCATCACTCAAAAAAAAAATTTTTTGGAAAAATTATGTTTCGGGGTTTTTCGGTACGGGGAGTCATGTGGGGTTGATCAATCGACTCAAAACTCGTTTTTAAAGGCAGTAAACATGAAAAAATTAATTTTTTTTTAATTTCAAGATTAGTGGTTTTTTGATACGAGGAACATCGTGGTGATACCCATTTGACCTAAAAATGACTTTTAAAGGCACAGTCCAGCCAATTTTTTTATTCAAAGGCATATTTCAGGTTATCACTTTTTTTGAGTTTTTTTAAACATAAAAAACCATTTTCGAACCAAATTGATGTCAGCACAATGATCACCATATCAAAAAACCTAGTTTCCATAAAAAATATTTTTTGGTCAGAATGTGCCTTTAAAAGTCATTTTTAGGTCAAATGGGTATCACCACGATGTTCCTCGTATCAAAAAACCACTAATCTTGAAATTAAAAAAAAAATTAATTTTTTCATGTTTACTGCCTTTAAAAACGAGTTTTGAGTCGATTGATCAACCCCACATGACTCCCCGTACCGAAAAACCCCGAAACATAATTTTTCCAAAAAATTTTTTTTTGAGTGATGGGGTCCTTTAAGAGTGGTTTTCAGACAAAATGATTATCAGCACACGGTTCCCCATACTCGAAAACCCAAAAATGCCGATTTTCAGCCTTATCAGATGATATTGATAATTTAGTGATAACAGCTGATAAGAGCTTTTGAGATGAAGCTTGATGTATAAAGTTATCAAAAATAGTCTCTACTAGCTCCAGACATCATTTCCTCCAACTCCCAGCTCAATCTGAGCATATTGATAATTTAGTGATAAGGACTGATAAGAGCTTCTGGGATAAAGCTGGAGCTATAAACTTATCAAAAATGTCATCCACAATCACCAAACATCATTTCCTCCAACTCCCAGCTCATTCTGATAATTTTGAAATTTCACTGATAATCACTGATAACAGCTTCTGGGTTGAAGCTTAAGCTTAAAGTGATAGCAGAAGCTGAAATTCAAGCTTCACCCTACTCAAAAACTTATTTTCAGACGATTTACAAAAATTTCAACTTCAATGCGAAATTTCAGCAATGGGTTTCATAAGGGTGTCATTCAACAATGATGGGTTTCACTCGGGTGTCGTTTAACGACACCCTAATGAAACCGACACCGTGTGAGGTGTCGGTATAATACGGTTTCAAGGTGTTGCAAATTCGGAACTCTGATCTAAACTTAATTTTGAATCATTTTCAGAAATAATCTCATGAAAAATTATGAGATTTTGAAACTTTTTCTCTAGACAGGGTTTCAGCTTTATTTTTTCCAGAAATAATTTTTCGAACAAAAAAATCACTGTTTCAAAACTTTTTATTAAAAAGTTTTGATTTTGGGAACAATTTGTTTTTTCGAAAAATGCACTGTTTCAAAATTTTGTGATAAAAACAATTTATTTTGGAAAAATTTGATGTATAAACGTTATCTAGAACTATGATTTTCAACAAAAAAAAATCACTGTTTCAAAACTTTTTATTAAAAAAAGTTATTTTAAGAAATTGATATTTCTGGCCCTATTTGAAATGGATTTTTAAAATTTCAGAAATAATTTTTCAAACTCTTTTATAGAAATTTAATTTCAAGCCAAAAAAATACTGTTTCAAAATTTTTAATTGAAAAAAAGTTATTTTGAAAAACGGTTATTGTTTCCAGAAATAATATTTTGAACAAAAAAAATCACTGTTTCAAAATTTATATTCAAAAACAAAAAGTTTTATGAAATTGATACTTCCCCTGCATTTACATTTAATTTTAAATCATTTTCTCAAATAATCTCAGGAAAAATTATGAGATTTTGAAACTTTTCTCTAGAAAGTGTTTCAGCTTTATTTTTTCCAGAAATAATATTTCCAACAAAAAAAAATCACTGTTTCAAAATTTTATTATCAAAAAAAGTGATTTTGGGAAATTGATTAACCTGAATTGACAATTTCTGAAATAACGAAAAATCACTGTTTCAAAATTTATATTCAAAAAATAGTGTTTCTGGAAATAGATAATGGAGAAATCTCAAACATGAACGAAAAACCCAACCGCAGATTTTGAGATGGCCTAGAAATCCAAAAACTTCCTAAATTTCCAGGCTGCTTGCGGTGTCGGCTACATGCACGAAAAACATTTATTGCATCGCGATATCGCCGCCAGAAACTGTCTCTACGGTGGAGGACAAGTTAAGATAAGTGACTTTGGTTTATCTCGCGAAGGTGTGTTGTACACAATGGATATGTCGAAAAAAGTTCCGATTCGCTGGTTGGCTCCAGAAACGTTGAGAGGCGGTGTTTATACACCGAAGACTGATGTCTACGCGTTTGGAATCATGTCGTGGGAAATTTGTGAGAATGGAAAAGAGCCGTATGCGGAAATGAGAGTGGCTGATGTGGCGAGAGAGGTTTTGACGGGTGGAAGATTGCAATTCAAGCCAGATGTTTGTGCGGATTATGTGAAGTTTATTAATGTGAGTTTTGAGAATTTGAAGAAATTCTGAATCCTATTATTTTTTTTGCAGAAATCTTGTTGGTCTGAAAACCCCAATGATCGTTCATTCATGCCAGAAATCATCAAATATTTCCAAAAAACCTACAAATTCAAACCAGTTGTAGTTCATCCGGTTAGTTTTGCTCAAAATTTTTTATATCTTTTCGAATTTTCTGAATTTCCAGAAAGACGAACACATGGACTCTGCCAAAACAAAACCCAAGAAGAAATTGTTGGGCGGACTTTTTTCGAGTGCTCATTCGTCGCCGGCTCATTCCACTGCTCATCCTTCTGGTCATTTGACTCCACATTCTACAGCAACTCATCCAGCTCATCCAACACATTGAAATTATGGGTAATGAATATTTTTGGAGAATTTTTCTGATTTTACCTTATTGGTTGTTCAATAATCATCGCCGTTCTCCAATTCAAAAAGTTAAGAAATCCTTGAAACAGTGAATTTTTTCACAATTTTTCGTGCAGACATTTAATTTAATTTTCCTGGAAACTATACGTTTTAGAAATTCTAGAAGGTCAATTTATAATTTTTAGCAAATAAAAAAACAACGGAAATGAATAATTTCCCTAATTTTTTATCCAAAGTTCACTGCGAGTTCATTCATAGATAATTCCTAGAACCAAAAGATTAACGAAAAAAATTGGTCTTGGAGTCTGCCATAAGTTAATACGCTTTTCAAATCCCTTGGATTTTCATAAGCTTCTGATTTTTTTTTTCATATTTTTAGTTTCATTTTGAAAATGGACGAAAAATCGCCGAAAAATATTGGGACATGTTTAGTTTGCGAAAAACCAGCGGATAGTCATCATTATAATGTGAGTTTTAAAAAAGTTTTTTTGAGGGGAAAAGTGTGCGAGGCTTGCTGAAATTAAGCCACGCCTATTTTGAGAATATTGAAAATTTTGAACGAAAAGCTCATGTATCAGGAAATTTAATCAGGAAAATTTTACTGTTTCAAAATTTTCAGAAATTTCCTGCAATTAATTTTTAACTGTTCGGATGGAATTCTATGTTTCGAAAATAGAAAAGTGTATATTTTTCAAAAATTATTAGAATTCATTTTTTTGAATTGAAGTTTTTGTATAAAATTTCAATTTTTCAATTACTGAAACAAATTTCTTGTATCAAAAAAATTCACTGTTTCAAAATTTTCATAATTTTTTTGTAAAATGTTTTCGAAATTCTGCAGACTCTGTGAAGTTTTAAAATTCGCTTTGAAATTTTTTTCATAATTTTTTTTGCATAGAATTTTCAACTGCTCAAGTACCTATTTTCCATTTAAAAAAAATTCAGAAATTTTTCTTTTTATCCTTATTTTTACTGAAATTTCCTGTTTCAATTTTTGAAATTTTCGATTTTTTTTATTGAAAAAATTCACTGTTTCAAAAATTGCATAATTTTTTTGCAAAAAGTTTTCGAAATTCTGCGGTCTCTGTGAAGTTTCAAAATTCCCTTTGAAAATTTTTCAGAAAATTTTTTCATAATTTTTTTTTGCAATTCTAAACTACTCAAGTACCTATTTTCTCCAAAAAATTCGGAATTTTTCTTTCAATGAAAAAAAAATGTCATCCTAATTTTTTAAAGAAATTTCCGGTTTCAATATTTGAAATTTTCGAATTTTTTTTATTTGAAAAAATCACTGTTTCAAAATTTTCATAATTTTTTTGCATCGAATTTTTTTTTACTGTGTTGAGATTGCTGTGTTCATAAAAATAAAACTGACTTATTGTAACTTCCCACGTCATAGTTAGACTGAAAATACACTTTTCTGACTTGAAAGTCAAATTAATCCGATATTCAAATGTGAGGGCAGATTAGTTGAACAACTCTTGATCGAAAAAAAATGTGCCAGAACTTTGTTCAAAATTTTTTTCCAGATTCTCTGCTGCCACGGTTGCAAATCCTTCTTCCGCCGCGCGATTCTCATCAAAAAAACCTTTCCGGATTGTTTCCGCGGCTCGAATTGCTACACAAAATCGGCGAAGATTTTGAATTGTCGAGCTTGTCGATATCAAAAATGTTTTCAAGTTGGAATGGTGGCGCAGTTTGCGACAGAGAGGAAGAATCGGAGTGTTCAGGCGGTGGTGGTAAGATCGGAGGTGAGTATTTTGAAAATCTAAGAGTCGCGGTAACTCAACTTAGGTTCAAAATAAGTTCAGAGCCCATTTCAGAACGAAGAAATGCTCAACATCATCAAAAACCTATCAATCCTTGATTTCGAGTTGAATCAAATCCGCAACTCCGAATTCCACCCACTCTTCCCTGATTCCCTCAAAACCATCGTCAATTCCACATCAATCATCGGAAATGCTCAAAAATATCAGCAAATGACTGGATGGCCGTTGGAAATTGAAGAATTCATAGGGAAGCAGAGATTTTTGAGCAAAATGAAGTTTGAGGCTGAGTTGGGCATTGTTCAGGAGCAAGAAGTTAGGATAAATACGTGAGCTGATTTTGGGGAATTATTTTAAAAATTATAGATTTAAAAAATTTCAGAAAAGATTGGCTACCTTTTGACATGCTTTTGTCAATTGAATACACAAAAACCTTCCAATTTTTCGGCGAATTGAGCACGGATGATCGAGTTAGCCTAATTCAAAATACGGGGCTGATGTGTTTGGCGATAACCAGTGCTTATAGTTCATATCAGAGGAAGAAGGATATACTTCAAACACCTGATGGAATTTGTTTATCCGGACCTCCGGCGATGGTTGGGAAGTTGTTTGATTGTTTTGTTGGGTATTGTGATGCGTGTGAAGGTGTCAGGTTAGGAGGTTTGGGAGGGGAAAGAAGGTTGAGAAAGGTAACATGCGCTCTACTGCACACTCGCCCGCGAAAATGTTTTTTTTTAATTTTTTGCGTTCAAGAGAATTCATGAAAGTCTTCAAGATTTCGTGCTGAAATTGAACTTTATCCTAATTTTTAGCAAATGGAAAAATGAAAGATTCAAATTCCCTCCTTTTTTGTATGTGTTTTGGCGCGGCGCGGTCTGCGTTGCGTGTTTTTTATTTCGGTGGAGCGCGTGATATTTGGAATTCATTCCGGAAATTTTTTAAATAATTTATTTTTTCTGAAGATGAAAGATATTTGAAATAAAAATCTAGAATTTGAAATTTTTTTTACAAAATTTTTGGAATCCTGGTTTTTTGTTTAATGAAAATTTTCCAACAAAACATTACAGTAACCCAAATACAGTAATTAAATTAGAATGCTGTGAATAGTTTCTGAACTTTTTATGAAATTCTACAGAAGCCGACCTACAGTAATATTTTCGGTCTACAGAAGCCCAGAAAAAATACAGAATCTTAAAATTTCCAAGTCTTGAAATTTGATCTACAGTATACTATGTATAATTTTCAGATTTACAGTAATCCATAGAAAAAAATCTGAAAATTTAAATTTATATTTTCCACGTGATTTCACGTTATTTTTTTTTCTTCTAAAAATTCATTTCACAGTTTTCCACTTCAAAAATTTCAGGGATCCGCCAGTCATTGAAATGCTCAAGAAAAACATAGATTGGAGAATGGGAGTCAAACTAATCATTCCATTAGTTCGAGAACAATTCAAATATTCAGAATACCTTATATTGAAAGCAATTATCGTTGCAAATCCAGCTGCCGGTTTATCAAATGATGGTCAAAAAATTGTGCAAAAAGAGCGCAAAAAATTGTCGAGAGCTTTACTTGATTTATGTTTTTCGAATTTTGGAAGAATCAATGGTCCCTCGAGATTTATTACACTTATTAGTTATATCAATTTGATGGAGAGTAATCAGAAAGATTTTCGCAATCTTATTTCGATTTTTAAAATTTTTAAGCCACGACAATCTTTGAGAAGTTCATTGCCTGAACAGGTTTTGTTGTGAATCATGGATGTTGAATAAATATTTTTCCACAAAAAATAAAAAATCGCAATAACAATCAACAAAAAATCCGACCTCGATGAGGAAACGTGATTTAGTTTTGGCTAGACATGTTTTCAAAATTGTGCCTATATTCTCACAATATTCTAGGGAATCAAAAATAATTTTGGAGATAACATGTAATCATCAAAATACGTACGTATCATTGCTTGTCAATGAAAAATACAGAAAACTGAATTGTTTTTTTTTCAAACACAAACTTGAATGTTGTCGTGATAAAAAGCATCAGATATCATTGAACAAAATGTTTTGGATCACTTATTTTTAATTTTGAAAAAAACAACTTTCTGATAATTATAAAATTTGCATTAGAGCATCTAAAAAATTACATAAAACCTCTATGACGTGGAAATCGATTAGTTAAGCGAGTGAAAAATGTTGCATTAAAAGTTTTATGATATGTTATCAGTGATCATTTCTCATCTCAACACACATAGATCATAATTTCGTGAGGCATCCAAGTTTTTTCAGCTTCCTGGATAGATTTTGTTCTGAAAAACATCAACAACAATTTTCATCACATATAAATGTTGGAAAATCTTCTGAAAAAACATTTAAAAATGTTTTTGATAATTTCAGCTATTCTAATATTCCCAATTGATTCATGTTTACCAACTCAGAGCTCTCAGATAATATTAGCGGATAGCGAAGTTGAAGAAGGTGATATTGCGTCATTTGAAGCGTCCACCATTATGAATTCTGCCATCTCCACTACCACAATTTCAACCACAACTGCTATCAAATCATGGCATTGCTTAGATGACACGTGGACAATGTTTGATAGAGATACTTATTATTGGTGTATGAAACCAGTTTATAAGAGCATAACTTTGAGTGAAGGAGCAGCGCTTTGCGAATCATTACAACCTGCCGCAGTTTTATCAGGTTTTCAAAACGCCAATGAAATCTCAGTGATGGCTGATGAAGCGGTAGCCCACGATAGTACAATGGATGACCTGGCAGTTGGCGCAGTTCGATCAGACGATTGTAAAACGCAGGCAAGCCTGAACACTGAAGCTTGCACATCGTTGAATATGTTTTATTGGACTGATGGTTATACAACTGGAACGGATGGATTTATTTGGTATCCAACTACACCGAATGGATGTTTCTATGGAGGTTGTGCTGAGGATTTCTACGCTTCGCTTTATATTCATCACAAACAGTTGGATGATTTGCCAGGAACTCGATCTATTGGTGGCGCTTTTTGTGGAATGTTGGCTGAGTATTATTGAAATTTTTAATTGACTAACAGGTGCAGAAAACTGAATCGTCTTTTCTATTACTCAGAGAACGTCTGGCTTGAACGGCGCGGTTCGCGAAACCCAAAAATCTGCCAATCCGCGGCTGACACAAGAACTTTAGCGAAACGTCCGCGAAATTATACTCCGCTGTTAGCGAAACATCCGCGCAATGCACTCTCGAAATATAAAAATGCTTCACTACCCCTGATAATTATCAGAAGTTAGTTTTGACTTGTTGTTCCAACCCGGCCTCGATCCCAATCCTGTCGTTTTGTAGTCATCCATCTTCCTCGCTGCGCTATCCTCGTTGTCGCGTACGCGATGCAATTTATCCTTTTTATACCCTCCCTCACGAGTCCATCCGCGGATCCGCGGAAAACGCAAAAAAACCAAATTTGCGAGTGAAAAAATTTCGCGGAATGCGCGAAATTAGACTCTCTTCGGCTGAAGTTTCGCCGTTCGCGAAATTTTTTTCGCGGAACCAGCGTAATGATTTTCACCCAAAAATTGGTAAAAAATCGTCCGCGGACCGCGCCGTTCAAGCCAGACTTTCTCTGAGTGATATGATGATCAATGAACAATTATGCAATTATGTGTCTTATCACCCTTGAAATTTCTCTGAAATTTTTTGTAAGCTTTAAAGTTTCATATTTGTTGCATACCCATGGATATAAGTTTTGGCAGATTTTCGAAATCTTATTTCGATTTTTGAAACTTTTAAACCTAGATAATCTTTTGTTGTGATTTTTTGAAAGATAAAATGTTTGCCACGTCAAATCTATTTATTCTTCTACTCGGGTTTGAACCCAAAAAAATCATCTACAAACAACTGTCACTGATTATACAGAGACAACAAGAAATAAAACACCGTGAAAACAATCAAAAGAAAGATGCCGAAATATCCGACTTCGATGAGAAAATCGCAAATGAGTTGTCTGAAGTTTGAGGGAAAATGATCGGAGAAGTGGAATTTTGCAAGTGCGGTGAACAATGTCTGAAAAAAGAAAGAAAGTATGAGGAAATCCTTGTGACTAAAAATAGCATGCTTTTTTTTTCGGAAAATTGCGAGACCTAAATTAAGAGCCTTATCAATTTTTTTGATGATTAGACGACAACAAATTTTTGACCTGTCTATGTAATTTCCGGGGGAAATCGGAGGTTTTGAATTAAAATTTGAAAAAAAATTAAATCGAAAGTTTTTTTTAGAATACCGAAAAATGTTTTATCAAAAATCTGGGGAAAAATTGAAACCTAGGAAATATTTTACTGTTTCAGAAAAAAAACCTTCAAAATTTTTTTTCGAAAAGTTTTTTTTCCTTGTGGCTCCAAAAATCCCTCAAATATTAAAATATCCTACCTCATTTCTATGAATCGGAGCAGCAGAAATTCCCAAAATGATGAAAAACATCAATAGAATAAGAACAAGTTTCTTTTCAGAACTAATAGCCAACATTTTTTCAATGGAAAAGTTTGAAGAAGCCAGAAAATAAAAAGAGAATGGGAGTACCGAACTATCTTAGCATGAGAAATATGATAAGGGAAAATTGGACATTTTTGTGTGGAAAAACTTCGAGTCACGGGAGAAGGGAGTAGTAGCACAAAAAATTTCGCAATATTAGAACAAAACAAAAATAATCTAAAAATAGATAATTAATAAGTCGCACTTCAGGAACGTTTCGAAACTAGAAACTAGAACTATGTTGAAAATTTCACCTGAAATTTATAAGAATTTTGAAACAGTGAATTTTTTTTCAAAAAATTATTGCACTTTTTTTTATAAACAATCAAATTGAAATTTTCAATCCAAAAATTCATGAGAATTTTGAAACAGTGAAATTCTTTTCAAAAAAAAAATTAATTTTTGCTTCTTTATTGAAACACAGTTGCTAGATTGATTATCAGCTTTTCCTGTCCAAAAATTCATGAGAATTTTGAAACAGTGAAATTTTTTGTAAAAAAAAATAATATGTAGTGTTTAATCAGCTTGAAATTTTCTATCCGAAAATTCATTGGTTTTCTGAAACAGTGAAAATTTTTGCAAAAAAAAATAATATGTAGTGTTATAATCAGCTTAAAATTTTCTGTCCGAAAATTCATTGGTTTTCTGAAACAGTAAAATTTTTTCAACAAAACTTTAATTTCCGGTTTTTTATTGAAATACAGTTAATCGTATCATTATTAGCTAGAAAGATTCTATCCGAAAATTCATTAGTTTTCTGAAACAGTAAAATTTTTTCAAAAAAAATTTTACTTTTTCGCAACAATTTTGTCTTCATGATCAGCTTGAAATTTTCTATCCGAAAATTCATTGGTTTTCTGAAACAGTGAAATTTTTCAACAAAACTTTAATTTTCGGTTTTTTATTGAAATACAGTTAATCGTACCATTATTAGCTAGAAAGATTCTATCCGAAAATTCATTAGTTTTCTGAAACAGTAAAATTTTTTCAAAAAAAATTTTACTTTTTCCAAAAAATTTTGTTCGCTCATCAAAAATTGAAATTTTCTATTCGAAAATTCATCAAAATTTTGAAACAGTAAAGAAATATTGTGTGTTTTTTTTTGAAAAATATGCCACGTGGCATGAACTTTGCTCTCTGTGATCACGCCCTTCCATCTTCACATCAAAACATACATAGATTACTGTAGGGAAATTTAACGATTCCGTGAAAAATCGTAAAACTTTCCTATAAAACTCTAGTTTCTTGCCCTTCCCAGATGATTTCTGATTTTATTCAATCATGAAAATAGTTTTAATTTTCTTGATCTTCATTCTCTCAATCGAGGCTCGCAGCAAAAACGTTGAAGAAAGTGACGAGTGTTCAGCTTCATCTAGTGAAGAAGCTCAAAAACCCAAACACCATCACCATAAACACCAGCATAAACATCACAAAAAACGTCGGACCACTACGACTACAACAACAACCCCAGCGCCACCAAAATGTTCGGAAGGTTGGACTGGATTTCAGAGATCGGGAAGAACTTGGTGTATTCAGGTGTTTGATAGTTTGGTGAATCATATGCATGCTGATGCACATTGTCGGATGTTAAGAGGAAGTTTGACGGGAATTGAGAGTGTTGAGGAGAATCGGTTTATACAGGGTGGGTTCTTAGAGCTGACTCTAGTTTTTTACAACACTGACAATTTTACAGCGGAAGGTCTTCGATGTCTTCAAAAATATGGAAAAACTCTTGGTGCAATCTGGCTTGGTTTAGAACGACGACCGGAGTGTCAAGGCTTCTGGAATTCGATATCAGCCGCATGTTCGGGAAGTAATGGATTTGTGTGGATGGATGGTGTGACAACGCGGAAAGATACGATGACTTGGCGACCAACGATGCCGGATAATAGCGGGTGGGTTGGGTTAGACTAGACTGTAGTCTGGCTGCATCTAGCTGAAACTGATAGGCCTAACTAGACCTACCTCAATTTTCAGCGGCAATCAAAATTGTGCCTATATGCATGTCGGTTATCAATCGTTCTTGGGAATCAATCCTGGAACTCTTGATGATATTGAGTGTCTGAATCCGGTGACCGCAAATTTGGATATTCAAATTCCAAGAGGATTTGCGTGTGGAAAGTGGGCTGAATGATAAGGTTTTGATTTTTTGTGGGGGTGATAAAGTATTTTATTTTGCAAAAACACAGTTCATAATTTGAAAAATATCTGCAAAATTCTGAAATTCATGATTTTCTGGTCATTTTGTGCTAAATCTTAAAATTTCCCCATAATTTTTTCATTTGAAAAAAAAGTATCAAAAACATCAAAAAATCCCACAGACATCAAATAAAAAAATATTCAACAAAAATTTTCCTAAATTTTTTTCACTGTTTCAAAAAAAAATGAAAATTTTCTACTATTTCATCTTCATAATACTAATTCTTTACCCAACAGAATCCCTCTGTATTTACAATGCGACTTCCAAGGATTTTGTGTTAGCTCAAAACTTGACCAAAAAATTCCTAAGCATTGTAAAAGTGTCAACAACCCAACAAATGGGACCATTTATATTCGAAAAATTGCAGAGCTCAACTTTATTAATGACCGAAAATTTGCAAGGATTTCCAATAGATCCATCGTGGAAAAGAATTGAGATTCTGAAACATTTTGAGAGTTTGGGAGATGTTCGATTCAAAAAATTTGAATTCACAGTTCCAGAAGTTAAAAATGTTTATTTCAAAGTCACTGAAAATGGGACAATTGATAGAACTCGAATGGCTTTTGAAATCGAATATTATTTGAATATTGGAAAAGTGAGATCGGTTGTGATTACTAGATTTTCAGAAAAATTTAATTGTTATAAAATATATCATCATATTCGACTTTGTATTTATGGAGGAAAACCTGATTGTGGAAATATTTATGGGATTAGAATGCATTTGAAGATTTTGATGGATAAGCTGAAAACTATTCCTAGTTTTGTTTTGGAGAATATTTATTGAATTTTTGTTGATATTTTAGAATGTATCCTGTAATTTTTTGTGAAAATTTTTTTGTATACACACATTTTTATTCGCAAAAAATTAGCTGAAATAATGACTGAAAAGCATGAAAATATAGAATAATTTTGAAAAAAAAGTAAGAATTATATGAGCAGGTTAAAGTAAAAACCAAAAGCTACCAAAAAGTTATGTCGACCAATCAAGGAACATGTTCCAGAGAATCCCAATCAAAAAAGCAAAGATCAGCACTAATAAGAACATTGTGAAAGTATGGAGAATAACGAAATGAGTCTGGAAAACCATCGAGATAGCATCGGAGTACCAAGTCTGAAAAAAACACATGATTTACTTATAGTCCCTGTTTAAAGCTTAAGCTTACCTCAGGGGGAGCGGAGAGTCCAGGCAACATAACATCATTGGAAATTTCTTTGGGTTTGGCTGATTTTGGCATCGAAGTCGAGCAGTTTGCAGAAGTCTTCTGAAGCTCATCCGTGCAGTTAATTTTAGGGGCTCGAATGAGAACGGTGATTTTTGATGAAACAAAAATGGCCGAAAGAAGAATGAGAAGAATTTTCATTTTCTGAAAAAAAATTTAATATATTTTACTTCGCATTTGAAAAAATAAATGAAAATGGTTTGCCTGGAACAATATGACATGGCAAGGGATGAAGAGAGTGCAGAGAAAAAATCTGGCTAATATGAGTCATGTGCTAGAGATGAAGAGGGTGCAGAGAGCTGCGGATCAGGCAGGCACCAGGAATATAGGAAAAATAATTCTTCTAAACTCCATTCATGCTTAGAATTTAAAAAAAAATTGGGAACTCATAATTTTGAAAGACTCTAGATTCTCCCAAGATGAAATACAGTAATCTACGGTCCAGCTTATTTCTGAATTTAGAAGATCACTTCAAATTTAATTTTAATTTTCAGAAAACTTGAAAATTAAAAATTAAAATCTAAAAATTTACACCAAGAGGTCACACGACTCAAACAAAAGAAAATTATGAAATGATTTTTTCTAGAACAAATCTTACAACATGAGTCATGAGCTAGAGATAAGAGGTTGCAGAGAAAACAGAATGAGACATTGACTCATACGAAAAAGAATACTGTAGATCATTTTGAAAAAAAAACAATTTATTTTCAAAAATGCTCGAGCTCATAATTTGACCCGTAATTCGGACGATTCAAACGACCTTTTTTGATAGCCACGTGGGTTTTAAAAGTGATCAAAATTAAGCTGGCAAACACGAAAATCAGAAAACCAATCAGAAAATAAATTGTGGAATTAAATTGTTCGTCATTTTCGGATTTCGCTGTCAGTAATTGCAGAGTAGAATTTGAATTGCAGGTCTGAAAAAATGAATCAAATCTTGAAGTCTGGAAAATCAGTATACCTGTTTTTCACAATCTGGAAGAGCACTCATTTTTGTGAACATGAAAAATATCAAAAAAATGTAGAGGAATAGTTTCATGTTTCAGGAAAAAAAGAAAATGATGAGAAATATTGAAAAACAATAATTTATAATTGAATGTGGTTTTAATTTTATTTAAAAAGTAGAAAAGTTTTTTTTAACGATTCTGAATTCCAATAAAATTTTTGGAAAATCAGCGAATCAAAAAAAAGTATGATCTTCAGAAGATCATTGAACTTGCAAAAATTTGGTGAAAATAGAAAGAAATTCACGTTTTTAATTAAAAAAATAATTAAAAACGTGAACTTCCAACGTGGATTCCATTTTTATTTATGTTAATTTAATTTCCAAATTTTTGAGAACAGTTTTTTTGAGTTCTTCAAAATCTAGGCCCAAATCCCTGAATGATTACGCTGAAATCAGGACAGATTTAGTTGGCTCGAAGTTTGTTTTCTGAATTTTCATTTGTCTTCGTCTAGTTCACGTAAATTCGGTTCACAATTTGGTTTTTTTTCTAAAAATCAATTCTTCCCACAGACAATTTTATGACGATTCCAAATGTTCCAATTCCAAATTCTAAACAAAAGTTTCCCCCCAAAAAATATCAGTTTACAACTAGTTCCACTGAAAACAATGCTCGCCTTTTTCATTTTATTGATTCTATTTTTCTGCAATTCTATAAGATCATCTGAAACACCAATTCAAATTCAAAATGTCAATGCAACCTTCTCACAAAAGGTCTCCCCAGAAGTTTCGAATCTCATCAAGAACTTGATCAAAAAAGAAAACTTGGATAATATTTTTGAAAATGATTTTGTTTTTGTGAAATGTGGAATCCGTAGGAACTCTTCGTATTTTTTAGAAAATGTTATTTTTAAAAATCAAATGAGTTTGGAAAATATTTGGGAGTATGATTTTGGAGAGGATTTGACGCTGGTTGATGGGAAGTTTATGACAAATGTGGTTCAGATTAAAATTGGCGCAGGGAGATTATCGATTTTTGCCAGATATCAGAATTCGGAGAGGAATTTGAAGCTACGATATGTGAAACAACCTTGTCTTGAGATTTGATCAATTAATTTTGATTTTTGTTAGAAAATAAATTTGTTTAAATTGTTTGCTTTTTAATTCTGATACCTCAGCTTCTGCAAATTTTAGGTCCAAAGTTCTAATTTTGAATTTCAAATTTCTAAATATCCCTTTTTCGTCTAGCGTCTCTTCTGCACACACACGCTAACTTTACTCTCTCGTTTTCTCTCACGAAGATTGGTGTGCGCAAACACTGTGTTTATTTTTTCAACCATTTTTGGGTTAAAACTTCGTGGGTGGTCTCGAAAAAAATGTCTAGCCGCTTTCAATATAAAAATTTGCCCAGACAAAAAATTTCCCATTTTTTCCATTTTTTGAAGATGAAATGTTCTCTTCTGATTTTATTCCTGATTGTCAATGTTCAGCTCTCAAGTTCTGACAACTTGCTTGACAAACTCATGGTGTTTAAACAATCCAGATTTAAAGCATATTTCGTAAATCATCGACCTTTCAATAATAAACCGGAAAAACTCACAAGTTATACGAATTTACTAAAAGAAAACGTGGATTTTTTGAATAATGAGATCTTCAATTTCATCATGAATAATGAAACCTCTGAAGCTCTCAAGTTTATTGCTCCGGATTTTATTTATATTGAGAGAGGGACCCCGCAAACAGTCTCAAGGCTATTTGAAACAATTCGAAAATATTCAAAATATTTAACTTTTCCCGCTTCGAAATTAATTGATGTTAATTACATCATTCAGGAATCTCAACATTCTTCGATGAAACTTGAATATTATGTGAATTTTGGTACGAAGGAATGTAAAATTGTCACTGAAAATATTGAAAGCCAGCTGGATTTTAATATTACTCTCACTTCGGTTGATCTAAAATGCCGGGAAGTTTCGATTTGCCCGAATTGTTAATTTTTTTTTTCCTTGAAAAAAATAAAGTGATGAAATGCAAACACGCACAAACACGCACGTTGCGTACATTTTTATTTTTTGGGTTAAAACTTCGTGGGTGGTCTCGAATAAGATGTCTAGCCGCTTTCAAAATTTGCCCAGACAAAAAATTTCCCATTTTTATCATTTTTTGAAGATGAAATTTTCTTTCCTGATTTTATTCCTCAACATTTCTCTCTCAAGTTCTGACAACTTCGAGGATAAACTCATGGAATTTGAACAATTAAGACTTGGCGGATTTCTTGAATATGTACGATTTTTCAACGATAAACCTGAAAGGCTCACAAATTACACCGATTTACTCAAAGAAAATGTGGATTATTTGAACTATAAGATTTTCGAATTCATCATGAAAAATGAAACCGCTAAAGCTCTCAAGTTTTTTGCTCCAGATTTTATTTATATTGAGAGAGGAACCCCGGAAACTGTCTCAAGGTTATTTGAAACAATTCGAAAATATTCGAAATATTTAACTTTTCCCGCTTCGAAATTATTTCATGTCAATTACACCATTTCGGAATCTCAATTTTCTTCGCTGAAACTCGAATATTATGTGCATTTTGGAACGAAGGAATGCAAAACTATCACTGAAAATATTGAAAAACGCCCAGGTTTTCATATATTTCTCACTTCTGTTGATCTAAAATGCCGGGAAGTTTGGATTTGCCCAAATTGTTAATTTTTATTCTATAAAAAAAAATAAAGTGATGAAATGCAGACACATTTATCAATGCAATTTTGAAGCGAAGCGCTCGTGGCCTCCTTAGCTCAGTTGGTAGAGCGTGAGACTTTTAATCTTAAGGTCAGGGGTTCGAGTCCCCTAGGTGGCTTGATTTTTTGGTTTTTCTCATGATTTATTTGTTTTTCGATTTTATCAGACAGATTCCAAATCATTTTCAAATTCCAAATGTTGAAATTTCTCCCGCTTCTAATTTTGATGATAAAACTAGTCGATTCACAACCAGATGTTCTTAGATTAGTCGCAAGTTTCTCTCAGTCAATATATCTCAAAAATTACAAACTTTTTCGAGAAGTAGTTGCGCCAATTTACTCAATAGTTGATGTAAATGGAACGAGAAAATCGATGTCGAGATCATTTATTTTCTATCGAGCAAAAATGGCGCCTGGAGATATTTCATTAAGAGAATTAACACTTTACGGAAGGAAAAAATCAACCGAAAATGAAGGGGAATTTGAAAGTAAAGCGCTTGTATCTAGGAACGGTTGCGAAATGTACATTTAAGTTCAGAAAATATGGAACTCAATATAAAATCTTCGAAGAAGTTCACACTTCAATAAACCCAGATCATCAATATCCGAGAAGTTCAATATTTATAAATGATAGTGCAATTGATAAAAATGAATTTGCTTGGAATATCGCAAAACATCTAACAAAAGGTTATGAGAAATGTATAAGATACAAAAATCGAGAATTACTATCAAAATTTTTGAAAACCCCTTATCAAATAACTTTCACTGATCACTGGAGAAACATTCATGTCCAAGAATATCCGAATCATGAGATGGTTAATAGTTATGTTCAAGTAAATGGTAAAGTTCCAATCGGCTCATTTATTATCACTAGAGCGATTTTGCATTCGAATTGGAGTGTAGAGTTTGATGCGCATTATAATCATTTGAGAAATACATTTTTGGCTGAAACTGCGTGGCATGGTTATATGATTGTGTCGGAGATACAAAACGCTGTTGTTGTGCATAGTAAACCTGTTTTTGATGGGTTGAATCTTATGGAGGGAAATTATAAATACATTTTTGATATTGGATAAATTGGGACGATCTTTTTTCAGTTTTTTCAATTCATGAAATGTTTTTCTTCCCACAGTTTATTATTATTTTTCAGTCAGTCGACACGAAATGTTAGTCATTCTCTTGGCAAAAAATGAAACATTTGTTTATATTACTCCTATGTTTCACCACTTCATTTTCAGCTACTGATTTCAATTTCCTAGAACTTGGCAGGAAAAAAATATCGGATTTTCAAAATGCTATTCGCCTGAAAAACATGGATCTATTCTATCTTGTAATCGCTCCAAATTATAAAATTGTGTTCTCAAATTCAACCAAAAAATCAATAATCAGCAGGGACATGTTTTATCGTGTATTGTTGGCGCCTGGAGATGTGGCGATTCATAACATTTCAGTGGAAAGACACAAACAACCAAAAAATACGGAGAAATTGGAACTTGATGTATATCTAGGAGGCGTGGCGATTTGTGTTTTTATGTTGAAGAAATTTGGAGGGATTTATAAAATCTACAAAGAAAGGCATATATCAATCAACCAGAATTATAATTATCCTTTGGATTCTATAATGATTAATGATACTGCAATTGCCTGGAATGTTGCCAGAAATTTAACAAAAGGTTATGAAAATGCAGTGAGATATAAAAATCTCAAAGAAATGAGCAGATATTTGGTGTCACCGTATCATATAACTTTTACTGATCTTTTCAAGAAAACACACGTTCACGAGTATTCACACAGACATATTTTGAAGCAGTATAGCACAGTTAATGGGGAGGTTCCTGTTGGATCTTTGATTATCACTAGAGCGATTTTGAAACCCAATTCTAATTGGCATGTGGAATTTGATGCTCATTACAACTTGATAGATAACACATTTCTAGCTGTGACTTTAGGGAATGGTTATATAATTATGTCGGAGATACAGAAAACTTCGACTAAAAATGAGTTGCCGATTTTGGATGGGTTGAATTCTGTTGATTAAGAATTATGTAGATAATAAAATTGTTTATGCGCAAAAAACATTGACAAATTTATCCAGCAAAATTGTTTCATTCTTCAACTTGGTTTCAATATAACCTGAGCAAGTCTTCCCATTTGATTCTAGAACATAGAATGTTCTAACTTTCATAGAACCATCAGAAAGTTCTCGAACATCTGCAGCTTGGGATTTTGTTAGCAGCAAGATCGAAAAATAGTAAAGAATATCTGAATTTGAACGCTTGCTGGATAGAATTTCACCATCTCTTCGGGTTTTGAGAATTTCAAAGTCTTCAGAAAGGTGTTTCAAAAATTCAGAAGAGTTCCCAAGTTTGGCGAGGTGGGTTAGGTTTTCCAGGAACTCCTGATTTTTCTGAAGATGAATATTTTCAGCAGATGTTAAGTTGAAAATGAAAATAGGCAAGATGTAGACTTTCAACATGCTGGAATGACTGAAAATAATTTATTTGAAGAAAAAATGGGCTAGCCTCTATCTAGACGGTCTAGACAGTCAATCAATGTCGCCTTCGAAGTTTAACATTAAAATCCTTGGTGTGCATACTTCCAAGCTCTGATTTTACGATACATGGTGGACCATTTTCATCAGGAAGCACCTGGAATCAAAGAACCTAGGTTTTTTTCCCCTGAAAAAAATGCCGACCTCATATCGATTCAAAAAATTGGCAAAAAACAAAAAGAGCTCCATTTTCGCCAATCCTTCTCCAGGACATTGTCGTTTTCCAATCGAAAATGGTATAAATTCCTCGATTTTCTTCAATTTCCCACTTTCCTCATCGATAAATCTTGAAGGATTGAATTTCCAGGGATCCGGGAAGGCTTTTTCATCCAAAAGAACTGTGCTAATCTGAGCAACCACTCCGGTTCCTTTCTTGATTTGATAGCCATTGATTAGGGTGTCGCGAGTTGTCATGTGAAGGAGATTTAGGGGAACTATGTTGGCACAGCGTTGGATTTCCTGGAGAATTTTGGGATTTTGTGAAAATTACTTTTGGAAAAACAGATTTATGATCTTGAGTTCTGAAATTGAAAATTTTGAAAAAAATTTTGAAATTGAAAAAAAATAATTCTGAAAAAGTTACAAGTCAACTTTAATTTTGAAATTTAATTTCTGAAAAAATTAATGGCATATGTTCTCTAAATAAAAATCTGGAAATTCTGAGGATCCCAGAAATCTACAGTACGCAAAACTAGCTTTCAAAACTTTTTTTTCTTTTATTCAAACATTTTATTTACTGTTCTGAAATGTTTGAAAAATTCAATTTTGGTTCAGAAATGTTCAAATTCGAAATAAAATTTGTGGAATATTAAAAAAATACAGAATCTGTTTTTCCCGAACTCCCCAATCGAAACAAGACTCTAGTCGAATTTCCCCACAATAAACTCACATTCAAAAACGCTTGCGTCCGCTGTAAATCCGCTCGATCTGCCGTCGTAATCAATCGATCTCCCGCCACAACTCTATCCAACTCCTCCTGCACCCATTTTTGCTCCTCCAAATAATTCACCACATACGCCATTCCCCAATTTGTCGTATTTGAAGTTGTCATCAACGCGGCAAACCATAAATCCAGGCACATATTTGATAACTGCACATTCGAAAAAGTCTCAAAATCCCCGTCAGCTTCTCGTCTCTTCTGCTCCTTTAAATATGCCTCAACATAATCCTTATTCTCCCCATCTTCATCATCCAAATCAATTTCCAATTTGTGATCGGCGATTTGTTTTCCGAAAAATTCAGTAAACCCAATTCTATATTTTTCAAATCTTTCGAGAATTGTAGGACCTGGTAGAATATATCCCATCCAGGGTAGGAAAAATTGAACTCTCATTGAGAAGGTCGCGAATTCCCCGGTCTGGAAATCGAAGAATTTGCGGATTTTCTGGAATTCCGAACTTCTAGATTTCTCAAATCGATATCCAAACATCATTTGATTGATAATATTTCCAATTGCTTGATCAAATATATCTTTCAGAAAGATTCCCTTGTTTTTTTCATCTTGAGCCTGGCCTTCCAGAATCTTCTGATCACATCTCTCAAAAATATCCCGAATCTCAATCAAGATTCTCTCCTGCATCCGATCTTTCCCCAATCCAAAATCCTTGAATTGATGAAGTGCAAATCTCCGATGAGTCCTCCAAAAATCCCCATTCGTCTCAACAATCCCAAAACTTCCACCACGAAAAGATTCTTGAAAAGACATTGGTTTCTTATCCGCGTAAACTTCACCATCTTTCACAAAAGTTTCCTTGAGCGCTTCGAGACCCGAAATCAATAAATATGGCCGAGTGCCAACCCAAAACGTGTAAATGTCTCCATATTTTTTGCGCCAGTATATGAAGGCTTCATAACCTGGTGGCGGGTTTCGAAGGGATAAAAGGTTTCCGATTAGAGGTAGCGGAATTGGACCCGGAGGGAAATTTCGACGCTTCCAGTATAATTCATGGAATAAAATTAGTAGAAATAAACTAGAAATTAGTAGAAAAAACATCAGATTTTTTGTGATAAGAGGAAAAAATGGACAGGAAAATCAGATAAGCAATTCTTCTTACATCATATTTTTCTGGTTGGTTTTTTGATTTTAACCCAGCAAAGCAAAAAATTAGGTGAGAGAGTTTAGAGAAAGAAAAAACATAGATCAATAATAAATAGACTTTATTTTGTTAGTTGTGATCAACGTACAAATTAAAGGTATCGCTTTTGAATTTTTCCAAAAACTTGTCTTGGTGTTACTGTCGGGTCTATTGTTCTATCGATTATTGGAATCTTGTCAACTTGTATCTGGAAAATGAAAATTACAGATTTTCGAAAAGAATTTCACGTTTTTTCAAAAATATATTTTTTTATTCCACGTCATGCCCCATTTTCATTTTTTTTGTTAAAAAAAAACATTTTTTTTTTGAATTTTTGATCTTGTAATTTATTTCTTGAGTCATATTTAGCTAGAAATGGTCGGATGAAAAAAACAATTTGAAAATGTCAGATGGGAATTATTTGGATTCTGTGAGTTTTTAGGATTTTTTTTCAGAAAATCTAGAAGGTTTTGTAAATTCTGGAATTCTAGCTTTAGTTTTTTATCTGGAATTTTTTACATTTTCTGAGTATGAAATTGAGACTTTTTTGAAGTTTAAGTTCATTTTCTAATTTGCTATTCACCTTATATCGATTCAAAAAATTCGAAATAAACAAAAACAATTCCATCCTCGCCAATCCTTCTCCCAAACACTGTCGCTTCCCAATCGAAAATTGTAACATCTCATCAAGTTTTCTAAACTTCCCAGTTTCCTTATCAATATGTCTTGTTGGATCGAATTTCTCAGGATTCGGAAACACTTTTTCATCCATCATAACTGTACTAATCTGAGCAATCACTCCAGTTCCAGCTTTCACCGGAAAACCATTGATTGTTGTATCCCTTGTAGTTTTATGCAATGTGTTAAGTGGCACAATATTTGCGCATCTTTGAGTTTCTGCGATAAAAGCATTTATAAATGGCAGATAATTTTTGTCGGAAGTTGTGATAAGTCTATCGCTCCCAATCACTCTATCAAGCTCCTCATTAATTCTTCTCTCGATTTCTGAATCATTCAAAAGATATGCAAATGCCCAAGATACTGTAGTTGTAGTTGTTACCAATCCAGCAAACCAAATATCCATACACATATTTGATAACTGTACATTGGAAAATGTTTCAAAATCTCCTTCAGCCTCTTTTTTTCGTTGCTCTTTGAGATAGGCCTCACAATAATCATTGTTTTCCTCTGAATCGAAGTCGATTTTAGAGCGATGTCTTTTGATTTGCTCATTGAAGAAGCCATAGAAATCCGCGCGGAAGCTAGCCATCCTGAAATAAATTTGGATAATTTTCTCGTAATTTTTTTAAAATGACTTACAACTCGGGCAGCCGTTTTCCTGGCAAGAAAATTCCAAGGGCTGGTATATGTTTTTCTATAACCACATATTTATTATTGAACGCTGTCTTCTGCCAATCGATAAGATTCTTAAGTCTTACAAAATCCTGGTATCTTTCTCCCTCAAATCGATATCCAAAAGTAACTTGATTAATAACATTAGCAACACCGTTGTAAAATTGCATGGTGATATCGAAGTCCGATCCAATACTCGAATCAAAATTCTTAATCATATCTTGAACCTCAATCAAAATCTTCTCCTGCATCAAATCTTTACCCAACCCGAAATCTCGCAAATTCGACAATGCAAATCGTCGATGAACCCGCCAAAATTCACCATTCGTTTCGATAACACCATAACTTCCACCACGAAACTTTTCTTGAAAAGGTTGCGTATATTTTGCTGAATAAGTGTCACCATCTTTTATAAATGTTTCCTTCAAAGTTTCGTAGGAGTTAATGCAAATAAATGGAGTTGAACCAAGCCAAAATGTATAAATATCACCGTATGTTTTGGTCCATCTGTTAAACGCCACAAATCCTGGAGGAGGTTTCAACATCTCCATCATATTTCCCACTAATGGTAAAGGCATTGGACCTGGTGGAAGATTTCGACGCTTCCAATATAATTGGTGAAAGAGATAAATTGATAGTAAAGTGATAAATAATACAAAAATCATTTTAAAACTCAAATTGAGTACTTTTTTGAGTGCAATAAATTTCTATTTCTATTTATATATAAAAAATTTATAAAATTTTGTTCTTGTTCTTTTTGATAAGAGTGACCAAACTATGTGTGGCGTAAAATTACACAATATTTGTCTGATTTTGTCATGCTGTGTGCTTTGTTCGTTGATCTTTGGAGGAAAACGAGGAAATCTTTGTTATATATTAAACGGTGAAGTTGTAAAAACAATTCAATAAAAAATAAAACAAAATGAAAATAATTTCAAAATAAAAATTAAATTTTTTAAAAATTTCGCGTGTACAGTTTTTTTTTATTTTCACTTTTTTGAGAATCCAAAAAATCTGGTGCATACATCTGTTAGCACCCCAAATGTCATGACCTTTCTTCGAAATTTTCCTTTTTCGAAACCCCACCCTCTTACCCTCTAAAAATATAAAAACTACAATCCATTTTCTAACCAAAATCTAATCATTTCTCAAATGTTTCCCGAAAAACTCACTTAAATCAGCAATCGGTTGTTCATTCCATTTCCCTGAAGACAATCTGAAAATTCGAGCACTCAAATCCGGAAGAAAATACTAAAAAAAACAACAAAAACGATAATTATTGATTTTTTCTCCAAACACATGGCCGAGAAGACCCGAAAAAAAAATTCCGTAAATATACACACAGTCGACATGTGTGTTACAGTACCATGGTCTCGTAGCGATCCGCGCTGGCGAAGATTTGAATTTCATTTTTTGTTTTTCAGTTTTTTTCAGTTTCTCCGGGGTTTTCTTAGTTTTTGCTCGGTTTTTGAGCGTTCCGACGTGAAACTAGGGTTTAGTTTCAACTCTAGAGCCTTTTCAGCTGATTCTCAAAGCCAAGCTTCGTTTTTTGCGCATTTTCAATGCGGAAATTTGGTTTTTTGTTTTTTTTTCACTTTTTTTTGTTTTTTCGGGGTTTTTTCCGGATTTTAAAAAGTAATCTAGCGAGGTGTTTTAAAAATTTCGGTTGTTTTCCAGCATTTTAGTACAATCAGTAAATACCTATTTTATTACAGTCATTAAATCACATTTTCTGACAAACCCCTCTAATTACATCTCTGATATGATTTAAACCATGAAATGTTAAATGATTAGGACTTGAAAAGTAGCTAAATCCTCGATTATCGAATAATCTCCAAGTGTTCGTGTCATTTCTATAGAATTTTGGAAGATAATCGAAAAGTTCGCATTTGTCACCACAATCTTTCATCAGTCGAGAATACCTTATCCGCGCTCTCTTGGATGTGTCTTCGCTGACCAATTTTTTCTGAAAGTTTTCGAATTTCAATTAAAATTGATCTTTATTGCGACCAACATCAATCTCCGCAAATGTCAGATTTTTTCTAATATTTTCCACGATTTTTCCAACTTCTCCAGGATTAGTTCTTGGCATCGCATTCAGAATGAACAGTTTTATCTTGATGTTTTTCAACAGGATTTTTAGTTGATTCAGCATGTAACTATAAATCGGATCATTCTTCGAATCTCCATGAATAGGATCGCCATATGAAATATCTCTGAAAATTGTATTTTTCATCGATAAAGCCTATAAGTTCATTATACCTGCTGATGTGAATAGCATAATCCGGTTGGAATTCTTCAACATGTTTTTGAAAACTTATAATATTTTGCTGACACATTTCTGACTGTTTTGATGGATAGAGCGGTTCACAGCCAAATGCTGAGCCAATAGTCATTTCTTTTGCATTGTTTCCGCATTCCTGATAGATAAGTTTTGCGTGATTTGCTGCCCAACTATTTCCGATAACCATTATTTTATACTTCGGAGTCGTTGTATTTGACACACCAAGTTTCCCAAGTACATTGATTTTACACCAACCCAGTGGTTTTGTATCTTCGTAATCGCATTTTTCAAAAAGCAAATTTTCCCAGTCATGAATGCTCCAATCATAGTTCAATTTTTCTGCATCAGTTAGAGTCAAATTTGAAGTATCACCATCAAGGTTACTGAAATCTAGAAGATTTTGCTGGTCACTGAACAGCTTGATAATCGAATCAGTGTACATAGTTTTCATGTTTCCCAACAAAAGAACTGCGATCAGTATAGCAACATTTTGGTTGGATAAACTTATATACCATTTTTCGAAAAGGTGATAAATCACAATCGCAAGTAATATTGAAAAAGTTATAGAATAACACAAAGTCAAAAAATTTCCCTTCTGTGTAATCTTCCAGTAAGCATAAATTGGCCAATGTATCAAATATAATGTATAGGAAATGTCTCCGATATAAGTTATAAATTTATTTGAAAGTAGTTTGTTGTTCTCACCATTTGAAAATATTAGAATAGCAGAGGTGAAAACTGTTACAAGTGGTCTGAAAAATTTGTGTTTTTTGTGATGATTTTTTCTTGCGATACCTCACATAGTATTCAGAGACGGAGAGATGGTTGAATGTGATAAAAGCCACGAAAATGGTCAATAATAAACTTAATTTCGAATTTGGCTCTATTAAATATAATTTCTTCTCAATTGTTGGGTGTTCCTGTAAATGTGGTTCTTCCGAATTTTCTAATAATGCATACGATTTATGGCTGTCACTCAAAATGTAGGCCAACATTCCTAACAAAAACTGCCAGACCCGCGAAAATACACTCAAAAACGCGGAACTCTTTGGTAAATAATAAAAATAGCTAATACTCGCGATTGACAGAATAATCAACGATGATTTTCTAAATGGAAGAAGAAATATAAATGGAGCTAGAAAATAAAATTGAATTTCAACTGAAAGTGACCAAGTATGTGTGAAAATATCGATTGCAACTGAAAGCATTTCGAAATAGCTTTCCTTGTTTGTTTTCATTCGATTCGATAGAAAAAACAAGGCACTTCTAGCTGATTTTTCATTCGTATCGATCGATGTGTCCGGAAACCATGAATAGAGAAATTGTAGCGAGAAAAAGATAATTAAATAGTATAGAGGAAGTATCCGTCGAAGTCGTCGATTATAAAAATTTTTAATAAGTTCAAATGAGGATTTATCAGCTTGTTCACTTTTTGATAATAACATGGACATAAGAAATCCAGAAAGCACAAAAAATTGATCAACTCCCAAATATCCATTTGGAAATATTTCTGGGAAAAAGTGAAAACCTAGAACCGAAAGAATAGCCAGGCCACGGATTCCTTGCAAATCCAAACGTTTCACATTCTGAAAACCATTTCAATACGAAACATCGAGAAATTTTGCAAACCTACTTTTGGTGGTTGAAAAATGAGACCAATATCTGACTTTTCTTCAGTTTCATCGTTATTCATAGTGCACTCATAAATTGCTTGTTTTGATGCTATTTATAGTATGTACAAGAGATAACATCTTACACACGACAGGATCTCTTTCGAGGAGTGCTTTTGTGTTTTTCTGTAATGTTCTTGGCCCCGGAAATAATGTGTCTAATTTGTAATAGACTGAAGACTAAAATAGTAGACGTGGTCCTGAATCCTATACTTGATTTGAAGATGATTTCTATCTTATGTTTTGTGTTTCATTTCCCAACTTTTTTAAATTGAAATTTGGAGGGATTTCATTGACACGGGACCAAAAGAGATTTTTCTGAAAATTAGTTTTCATAGTTAGCGGGTTATGGATATTGTTGAAAAATGGTGGTTATATCTTGATAATGAATTCCAACTCTTGTTTTTTGAACAGTTTTTATTGACTTCTGAGCTTGTTGATGGTCGTTTCCTTCTAATTCGCATTATTAAGATTTTCAGCTGTGTTTTTCTACTTATTTTCTTCATTTTTCCCCGACCGCGTCATGATTATTTTTTATTATTATCAAAAATCACAATTTCGCACAAACCCCTCTAATTACATCTCTGATATGATTTAAACCATGAAGTGATAAATGATTAGGGCTTGAAAAATAGCTGAATCCACGATCATCAAAAAATCGCCAAGTTTTCGTGTCATTTCGATAGAATTTTGGGAGATAATCAAATAATTCACATTTTTCACCGCAATCTTTCACGAGTTGAGAATTTCTTATTCGCGCATTTTTGTAGTTGTCCTCGTCGACTAACCTTTTCTGAAAGTTTGGAATTTTTTGAACACTCAAAATTGTTCAATATTCAACCAACATCTATTTCTTCAAATGACAAGCCGTTTCTAATATGTTTCACAATCTTTCCAACTTCTCCACCATTAACTCTTGCAATCGCATCCAAAATGAAAAACTTTTTCTTGATACTTCTCAATAGGATTCTGGCTCGATCAAGCATGTAGTTGTAAGTTGGATCTTTCTTCAATTCGCCATTTATTGGATTTCCGTATGAAAAGAACCTGTTAAGAGAAATTTGTTTGCTACACGTTTTCGATATTTGTGTCCAACCTGGTAACATGTAAAAGATAATCCGGCTGGAATTCTTCGACGTGTTTTTGAAAATCAGTCACATTATGCTTACAAACATCCGACTCATCTGATGGATAGAGCGGTTCACATGCATAAGCTGATCCAATAATTATTATTTTTGCTTTGTATCCACATTCCTGGTATATTAGTTTTCTATGATTTGCGGCCCAACTATTACCAATCACCATTATTTTGTACTTTGGTTCCAAGTTCTTTGTGTTATTTTCGAAGTCACTGATTCTACACCAACGTCTTGAATAATCAAAATTACATTTGTCAAGCACCAAATTTTGATCATCATGAACACTCCAATCATAGTTCAAGTTTTCAGCATCATTCAGTGTCAGATTTGAAGTATCACCATCTAGATTACTAAAATCCGGAAGGTTTACTTGCTTGTTGAAAAATGGCTTGATTAAATCATTATGGATGATCCTCATATTTAATAAGAAGATGAAAACGATCAATATTGCAACATGTTGATTTGATAAGCTTATGTACCATTTCTCGAAAAAGTGATAAATTGCTATCGCTAATATAATTGAAAGAATTATTGATTCAAACAGACTAATAATATTCCCATTCTGAGTAAGCTTCCAATATGAATAAATAGGCCAGTGTACTAAATATAAAGCATACGAAATGTCACCGATATAAGTTAGAACTTTATTTGAAAGAAGTTTATTGTCATCACCATTTGAAAATATAAGAATTCCAAAAGTGGACAATGTGAGAAATGGTCTGAAATATTGATTGTTTTTTTTTCTAATTTTTCCTATTATATTCTTTAGTACCTAGCGATTTCTTCTGGCAGAATAAGATGGTTGAATGTGATAAAAATCACAATAAACGTCATAGCAAAACTTAATTTTGAAGCCGATTCCATAAAATATGGTTTATATTTGGCTAGATCAGTGAATTCCTCTGTTGACATTTCTAAATTTTCTTCAGAATTTTCGACCAGCTTATTAGATTCCTCACATTTGTATGAATATTCAGTCATTATGTATGCTAACATTCCTAATAAAAATTGCCAAATCCTCGAAAATACACTTAAAAATGCAGAGCTACTTGGTAGAAAATAAAAATAGACAATACTTCCGATTGATAAAATAACCAGTGATAATTTTCTGAATGGAAGTAAAAATATAAATGGAGCTACGAAATAAAATTGAATTTCAACTGAAAGTGACCAAGTATGTGTGAAAATATCGACAGCAATTGAAAGCATTTCGAAATAATTCTCATCATCACTTTTTATTCGATTTGACAAGAAAAACACGGCACTTTCAGCGGATTTTTCATTAGTCTCAATTGCAGTGTCCGGAAAAATGAGGTATAGAAATATCAGGGATAGAAAAATAATTAGATAATATAGAGGAAGAATCCGCCGGAGTCTTCGAATATAGAACGTTTTGATAAGTTCAAATGTTGATTGTTTAGTTTTCTCACTTTTTGATAATAACATACACATAAGAAATCCAGAGAGAACGAAAAATTGATCAACTCCCAAATATCCATTCGGAAATATTTTCGGGAAAAAGTGGAAACCTAGAACTGAAAGAATAGCCAGGCCACGGATTCCTTGTAAATCCAACCGTTTCATCTTCTGTAAACATTTTCAAATTGAAGCCGAGATTTTCAATTTTTTTAAACGTACATTTGAATTTAATTGTCTTTCATCTCATTTTTATTCGTTGTTTAGTCGTAGAATGAATATCCACATCACTATTATATAGTATGTTCAATAGTCTGAGATAGGCATCTTGTTTGTAAGATACCCTTTTTTGGGAGGTATTTTTGAAGAAGATTTCGATTTTTGCCGGGCACAGGAAAATCTAGTTCTATTTGGAAATAATTCCGTAAGAAATTTTTTGAAATAGATTTATATCGCATATTTTGTTTCAATGAACACATAAAGAATAAGAACTGATCTTTTCGCGCTGTGTATTGGGCCTGTGTAGGGGTTTGTGAAAAAGGAAGTAATCAATTTTTCACTATTAATTATAAACGAGCCTAAAAAGGAAGAAAAATATTTCGAGAAATTTGTAAAAGAAAAAATATGCAATGTTTTTTTCAAATTACATTTTTCTTTGGTTTGCAAACACTTTCAATAATTCCCGTTAGTTGAGCGATTCCACAAACTAGTCATTTTTGCCTGAATTTTTTAAATGGTCAACACACACGCATAAACTTTAAAAATTCACATTTTATTACAAATTCCTCTAATTACATCTCTAATATGCTCTAAGCCATGCATTGAAAGATGATTGGTACTAGTGATGTACGTAAATCCACGGTCGTCGAAAAATCGCCAAGTTTGGGTATCGTTTTTATAAAACTTTGGCAAATAATCAAACAGTTCACATTTTTCACCACAGTCCTTGGCGAGTTGAGAATATCTGAATCGCGCATCTTCCATCCGATCTTCGTTTGCTATTTTTTTCTGAAAATTTAAAGTTTTGGAATGCAAAACAATCTCTCTACTTACATCAATCTCCGCAAATGTCATATTTTGCTTAATGTACTTCACTATTTTTGAAACCTCTTGTGGGTTTGCAGAAGGAATCGCATTGAGAATGAAAAACTTGTGTTTTATATTTTTCAAAAGAATTTTTGTTTGATTTAACATGAAACTGTAAACCGGATCGTTTTTGATATCACCTTTATAAGGTGCACCATAGGAAATGTGCCTGAAAAAAAAAATGTATTTTTCGGCTGAGATAAGGGAATCTTTACATACCGGGTAACATGAAAAGCGTAATCTGGTTTGAAATCTTCAACATGCCTTTGAAAATGTGTGATATTAGGTTTACAAATTTCTGAATGAGATGATGCATAAAGTGGTTCACATCCATATCCAGCACCAATAACTATCATTTTCGCTTTGTTTCCACATTCCTGATAAATTAGTTTAGCATGATTTGCTGCCCAACTATTACCAATGACCATTATTTTATACTTGGTCGTTGTATTTTTTGATTCATTTCCAAAATCAGTGATTCTACACCAACCAATCGGTTTAGTATCTTCATAATTGCATTTTGAAAAAATTAAATTTCTCCAGTCATGAAGAATCCACTCGTTATTCATTCTCTCAGCATCATCAAGTGTCATATTTGAAGTAACTCCATCTAGGCTATGGTAAATTGATCGGTTTAGATTGAAAGGAGAATGTTTTTGAAGTGTTTCGTGATTCAGAATTGTTAAATTCCCAAGACAGAGAAATGTAAGTAATATAGCGATATTTTGATTTGATAATCCGAGATACCAATTTTCAAAAAAGTTGTGAATAATGATAGAAAGAAGTATGGAGACAATTATAGAATAGAACAAACTCTCGAGGTCTCCATTCTGGGTTAACTTCCAATATGCGTAAATTGGCCAATGTATCAAATATAATGAATAAGATATATCACCTATATAAGTTAGAACTTTATTTGAAAGTAATTTATTCTCGTCGTTTGAAAATATTAGAATCGCACAAGTCAACAATGTAAGAAGGGGTCTGCAAGTTCTATTCGAATTTTGTAATATGTTTTTCAGTACCTAACATAGCCTTGCGGTAGTTCGATATGATAAAAGATGATGAAACACACGAGAACCGTAATTGCAATACTTATTTTCAAATTTGGTCCAGTTAGAGATGCTTGTTGTTCCCTGAGAGCTGTATCTTCCTGCACCTCTATTTCTAATTTTCGTTCAAGATCTTCCACCAACTCGTAAGAGTTATCCGGAGATTCACTCAAAATATAAGTTATCATCCCCAGTAAAAACTGCCAAACTCGAGAAAAAACGCTAAAAAATGATGAACTACTTGGAAGATAATAGAAATAGGCAATACTTGCGATTGATAAAATAACCAATGAAGATTTTCTGAATGGAAGTAGAAATATAAATGGAGCTAGGAAATAAAATTGAATTTCAACTGAAAGTGACCAAGTATGTGTGAAAATATCGATTGCCACTTGAAGTAGTTCGAAATAATTTTCTTCATTGGTTTTTATTTGATTTGACATAAATAGTAAGGCGTTTTTAGCGTATGATTCATTTGGTTCAATTGATGTGTCCGGAAAAGCGAAGTATAGAAATATTAGAGATAGTAAAATTATTAGATAATACAGAGGGAGTAACCTTCGAAGTCTTCGAATATAGAAATTTATAATCATCTGCCAAGTTGATTGTTCAGTTTTCTCACTTTTCGATAATAGCATACACATAAGAAATCCAGAGAGTACGAAAAATTGATCAACTCCCAAATATCCATTCGGAAATATTTTTGGGAAAAAGTGGAAACCTAACACTGATAAAATAGCGAGGCCACGAATTCCTTGCAAATCCAAACGTTTCATCTTCTGAAAATATTATATATTTGAAACCTTGAAATTGAATTCAAAAATTTTCCAAAAACATTGATTTTAATTCTCAGAAGAGTACGGTAGAATTATCCACTTTTATATAGTTCTAACTTTCAAGATACGATCACGGATAAAATTTTTCTCGGGCATTTGCAGATACAGAAATCGCATGAATTGTGTTTGTATTCTAATTGGCCTTTAAAAATTTCGAGACACACGATATTTTTGATGATTTTTGTTGTCTTAATAGAAATTTGGAGATTTTGCGGAAGATTGGTCTAAATGATCATCAAATGATTTTTGAAGATACTATCATCTTGCACTATTTTAGACTCGAAGGTATTTAATATTTATGATTCGGATTCAAAATTTAGTCGTCGTTGATTTAGGTCTTACTGTACGCAAAATTGAGACGAGGTGTTTGCACACACAATTTCTCAGAATTTGGAAATCTCCGTTTTTGGAAACATCTCAACTTGTATCAACATTCATGTTTTCCGAATTTTTTTAGTAGTTCATGAACTGTTTTTTCACACGATTCTTTCAGGAAAAAACGTGCAAGCTGATTTCATATTATTATTTTTTATTTTTCTGACACGTTTATAGTGCACTTTGACTTTCGAGATAATATCTTTCCAGTCGTTGGGCCTAGTCTGGCATGTCTCATTTGAGACAAAGTATTGGGTCATAAAAAAAACTCTCATGCGAATTTTCTCGGTCAGTGTCGCTGACTCAGTGACCATCGATCGATCATTCATGTGAGAAAACAAAAAAGCGCGAAATTTATTTCTCTGAAAATTGGGTATTGACCTGAATTTACAGCTGTTTCTCAATTTTGCGTCAAAGGACGTCGGGGCTTGAGTTCAAAATTCCGGGTTCAAGCCTGAAATTTGGGTTTATGATCTAAATTTGAGACTTCTGGCTTTATCTTTTAGAAACAACTTTTGGGACAAAAATATAAACACTTTAAAAATTCGAATAAACTAATTTATGTCGCTAAAAAATTTTTCACGTTTTCTTTTATAATTCTTGAAAACTATAAAGATAAAATCAGCGATACAATATTTAAAAAAAAAAAAAACAGAACATTTCGATCCATTTTTTACATTGAAAAACGTTTATCTCACATTTTCTCACAAATTCCCCTAATAATATCTCGAATATGTTCAAAACCATGGAATGATAAATGATTCGCATAAGTCATATAACTGAATCCACGATCATCGAAAAATCGCCATTTTTTTGTATCATTCCGATAAAATTTTGGAAGATAATCGAACAGTTCACATTTTCCACCGCAATCTTCGACAAGTTGAGAATATCTTTCCCGCGCATTTTTGTACTTTATTTCACTTGTCATCTTTTTCTGAAACATCGAAAAAATGAAACAATAAAGAGTTATTCTAACTCACATCGATCTCTACAAAAGTCATATTCTGTCTAAAATATTTCACAATCTGCCCAACTTCTCCACCATTAATTTTTGGAATCGCATTCAAAATGAAAAACTTCTTTTTGATATTTGTCAATAGTGTTCTAGTTTGATTCAACATGATATTATAAATTGTGTCGCTCTCGAAGTCTCCATTTTTGTGAAAAGGTTCACCGTACGAAATATGTCTGAAATATGGAATTTCCTAGTTCAACCTATAAAACATTTCTAGTACCTGGTAATGTGAAATGCATAATCCGGTTTGAAATCTTCCACATGTTTTTGAAAATCAGATAAATTGTGCTTACACGTTTCTGACTGATCTGATGGATAAAGTGGTTCACATGCATAAGCTGCACCAGAAAACATCATTTTTGCCTTATATCCACATTCCTGATATATTAATCTGGTATGACCAGCAGCCCAACTATTACCAATAATCATTATTTTATATTTGTTTCTCAGAGTTCTTGATTCATTCTGAGAAGCGGTGATTCTACACCAGCCATGTGGTTTTGAATTTTGATAAGTGCATTTTTCAAAAATCATATTTCTCGTATCATGAACACTCCAATCATAGTTCAATTTCTCAGCATCATCAAGTGTCATATTTGAAGTAACTCCATCCATTCGACTAATATTTGATAAATTCACATTATAAGTGAAAAAATTGTTAATTGATTCATAGTTTAAAATCATAACATTGCTCAAGAAAAGAGCAGCTGTTAAAATTGTGACATTTCGATTTGATAAACTGATATACCATTTTTCAAAATAATTATGAATTATCATCGCAAGGATAATGGAAATCATTATCGAATCGAATAAATTTACAAGACTTCCATTTTTAGTGAGCTTCCAGTAGGCATAAATTGGCCAATGTATCAAATATAATGAATAAGAAATGTCTCCAATATAAGTTAGAACTTTGTTTGAAAGAAATTTGTTGTTTTCATCATTGGGAATGATTATAAGCCCAGCAGTTAGAATTGTTATCAGGGGTCTAAAAAGAGTTCATGGTTTTATTAGTCTCCCGAAGTTTTGCAGGGTTACCTCACAAATTCCTTTGGAAATGGTAATTGATTGAATGTTATCAAGATGGCAAAAATCGTCATTCCTGATCGTATATTTGGATAATAAGACTTCAGAGAATGCATCTGGATTTTTTGCAGCACCAACTCGAATAATTTACCATATAACTTCTTCTCGATGTTCATGTCTTCCTCTATTTGTAGTTCTAACTGTTCTTCCGAATCTTCCACTAACATATACGATTTACCCTGAGATTCACTCAAAATGTAAGCCAACATTCCTAACAAAAACTGCCAGATCCTTGCAAACACACTTAAAAACGCAACACTCGGCGATAAATGATAGAAATAGATACAACTTCCAATTGAAAGATAAATCAGTGATGCAGTTCTAGAAGGAATCAGAAATATGAATGGAGCCAGGAAATAAAATTGAATTTCAACTGAAAGTGACCAAGTATGTGTGAAAATATCGACAGCGATCGAGAGCATTTCAAAATAATTTTCTTCATCAGTTTTCATCCGATTTGACAAGAAAATCAGAGCTTTACTCGCGGATTTCTCATTAGGCTCAATTGCATTGTCAGGAAAACCAAAATATAGAAATATTAGGGCAAGTAAGGTTATGAGATAGTATAGAGGGAGAATCCGTCGAAGTCGTCGAATGTAGAAGTTTTTGATAAGTTCAGTTGTTGATTGCTCAGTTTTCTCACTTTTTGATAATAACATACACATTAGAAATCCAGAGAGCACGAAAAATTGATCAACTCCTAAATAGCCATTCGGAAAAATTGTTGGGAAAAGGTGGAAACCTAGAACTGATAGAATAGCCAGTCCACGGATTCCTTGTAAATCTAAACGTTTCATCTTTCGGAAACAAAACGAATAAATGAAAAGACGAAGCAAAGCACATCTTTATTTCAGAATTGAATAGCTCACAGCAACAAAAAGACTAAAACATTAAATGAAAGTGCATTTATTTTTTGGAGAAAACTATAGCGAACCGAAAATATATAAAATATTGTTCATAAATGTAGAAAAATAGAAATGAACTATAGAATAAATATAGAATTTAATGTTTCTCCCTATCGAGACTATGTAACCTGGGCACTTTTTGACAAAACATTTCCAATTGAACCAATGGCAAATATAATGTTCCTTTCATTTCGTTGTTATACATTTTGTATGAACAACTCGATTCGCCAAAATTCCATTTATAATCAGAAATAATTTTTGAAATAACTCTGGGGTCCGTGAAATTATAGAAAACCTGAGTATTCCTTGGTTTTGGGATGAATGGTGCACGTTCATTATATTTGAACATTTTGAAAAAGGTTTCATCGTCATAACCATCTCGACCATTCTCGTCTTTTATAGATGTTTTGAAGTCTTTAGCCATCAAATTACTCGCTCCTGTGTAGTCATCCACAAATATTCTTTGAACAATCTCCTCATTGATTCGAGTAACATCTTCGAAAAGATATTTATTATACAAATATTCCTTGTATCTCAAAGGTTTATGAGTTTTCCAAGAATCTCTGGAAAACCATCGATTCAAAGTTCTGCGCTGCATTAGAGATGTTGCATGTGATTCGTAGAATTTATCTGCATTTGCTTCTGGCAACTTTCCGCCGTTTTCAAGTTGACAGTTTAATATAAATGAATAGAGACGGAAATCTAGAAGTACAGCTCGTTCAGTATGTAACATCTGAAGTCGGCAAATTGGAAGTTTTTGCCTTTCAATCAAAATCTCAGTTTGCAATGTTGAATGATATTTTCTTGTAAAATTCAAAGTTGTATAAACAACTTCAGGAGTCGGAAGCTCGTTTTTTATATTATACCGAAGAATTGAAAAGCATTTATCTTTTTCATTGATATATTGATCATCAATCCAACAATCAAACTGATAAACAAGATAATTGTAAATATCATCTCCTCCTTCGATCATTATTCTATTCATAAGTTTTACTTCAGCAGTGAGATTAGCAAAATACTTTTTACTATCAACCAATTCCGCAAAAATGGCTCGTCGATATCCACGACGTAACTCGAATTCTTTGAAGGACTTTGTCAAATTTTTACAATCAACGATAACATTCAGCAATGTTATATGCGAATCATTTCTATCCACACCATTATCCGTGTAAATTACACAGAAAGTTGTGTCGGTCATAAATTTGTACTGTGAACGAATGTGTAGAGTGCCCTTATTTCTCCAGACCTCCATCGGAAGTATTTCCGGAATAGTCGAATTCTTAACAAGGTTTATGAAGTCGTCCTTATCCATTCCTTCAATCTCAAACCCATCCTTCAACAAATGTTTTACTTGGTTCACCTGTTTATTCTTGATTCTTCTGACTAGCTCTGAATTAAGTTTCTCAACATCGTTTGTAAGGAAACTCTCAGGTTCCATAAAACTGAATATTGTTTTTAATTCATCCGATGTATAATTCAAATTTACATAATGATCCTCTTGGTTTTTGTGTTTTCTATAGAACCAATCTTTCAAATATTCGGCGGTAATAAAATTGAAAAATAGCGAAAATTTGATGATGAGCATGTTTATTCAGGCAAAATAATGACTGGGGTCTATAAATTTTGAGAAACACAAATGTTTATGACTTGTGAAAAATGACAAAAAAATTCACTAAAATCCAAAATTAAATTCTTTTTTTCAACACAATTCAGTATTGTTAATTTCTTTCATACAGTTTAGCTTGAAATAGTTTAATCGGAGATCGAATAGCATAGCTCTTTCAGTGTGCAACATCTCAATCCTGCAAATCTGTAGATTATCTTGTTCGACGTGGATTTCGGTTTTCATAATTACTTGATATTTGTTGTTAGAATCAAAAATGGTTTCAATAACTTCTGGCTCAGAAAACCTTTTTCTCACGTGCTCTCGTAGTTTTTCAAAACATATTTCCCTATCCAAAATCAATTTATCTTCAACATTGCAATGAAAATGTCCCGAAAGATATTTGAAAATCGCAGTCTCGAGCATCTTTTGATTCATCATTCTCGTTTCATTTATCAGAAGTTTAATCACTGGTGCTGGGAGTTTGACCAAAAATTGGTCAATTTTTGGTCAAAAAATTTTGAACAAAAATTGACCAAAAATGCACCAAAAAAATTTTCACCATTTTTTGGTCAATTTTTCAATTTTTTCCCACCAATTTTTCACCATTTTTTGATCATTTTTCCCGACTTTTTTCAAATCAAAAACACTTTTTTTTTCACAAAAATTTATTGAAAAAGAACAAAAAAGAAACAAAAAATGGTTCTAATTGTTAGGAATCTGCTTATATTATGAACTTTAATTTTCGTTAAAAAACATTTTTAGCTAATTAGAGAAAAGAGTTGGAGGCTTGTGCTCGTAAGAATGTAAATTTTGCCCTAAGAAAGATAATTTTAGAGCAATCGCAGACTCCTAACAGTTTGTGAACCTTACAAACAATAAAAATTACTCAGTTTCGACTAATCCTTCTGCTTTCTCTGCACCAGCAGAAAGAGCAGTGTCAACTTGTTCCTTGATTTGCTCACGTTCTTCTTCTGACGATTTATCCGGATTACCATATTGTTCCTCGTCGATTGAATCGTTGTTGGCATCACCTTCTCCTACGGTTGGCATGATAGTCATGGCATTTGAGAAAACTTGATCTTCAAGTTATTGAGTTCCAAAGGGCTTGTCCATAGTAGAAGTAAGGATCAAATGATTGTTCGCTGTCGTCTCCGAAGAGTTTACCACTGAAATGCATAGAAATAGAAAATGTATGAAAATTTCAAAACTTACGCAAGTTGAGAAGCCAAACTCGAGAGATCAGCAGCCTTGCTGAATTCGCTTGTCAACAAAAGACGCTTTCCAGATGTAAAGTTGTTCTTCAATTGTGTAGCCCTAGAAATAAGAACCAACTTTGATTAAAATTCTTCAGAAGAAAAAACTGACTTTTCCTCGGAAGTGAGCTCTGTGGTGGCAGCGGTGGAAGTTTCAGCAGTAGTTGGAGTTGTTTCTTCGGTAGTGGTGGTCTTGATATTTTCAACTGGAACAGTGGTTTCTACGGTCATTGTGTTGGTAGTGTCAGCAAGAGCAGCATCCATTCTTTCTTGGTTAGTAGTTTCTAAAAACAGCACAAATATCAATATTGCGAAATAAGATAGATGAGAATCGGATTTAGATGAGATGAAGAATCGGACTTTAAAACCTCGACAGCCGTCTACGGCTGTTGAGACACTTCTGATTGTAACATAGAAACTCAAGCAAATGTTGCTGGAAATGTGTCAAACTGAGAAACAGCCCCGTTCTGATAAAAATCTAAAACTCTAAGAAAACCAAATTTTTTTTAGTTTTTGGCCTAAATTCAAGTTTAATATGTGAATTTCAAAATTCTGGTAAAACTTGCTGCTAGATCCTACACAACGTTCCGAAACGCAATTGGGTGAGAGGAGAGAGATTCTAGAGAAAACATACGTTTTTAGTGGGCAAACGTGCTCAAATGAGAACAAAAACTCCATCTTTTCGAACATTTTCTGAGAGGTCGTTCAAACGTATCGCCGACATCGATCAAACAAATGGTCAAGCGCTATACACACATGTATTATTTTTCTTTGTTTTTTTGAAAAATGAAGCGAGACGACAAGAGTTCACGCGAATAATCAACAAAACGTGAATTCTTTTATGTTTTTCTCTAAATCTCTACCTCTCACCCTATTGCATTTTATCATTAGCCTAAAATGTTGTGCCTAGTCGGGGAACAAGCTTTATATCTTTTTAGCAGTCGTGAACAATCAATTTCTCTATAAGTAGGGCAACACACAAAAAAAAACGAAAAAAAAAAGAAAAAAATTTTGGCGTGCATTTCGTCCGAGAGAAGTACACACACACATTTCGCTGCAGGACCACATTCCATAAATATGTGCGCCTTTAATCTATTGTTTTCGCGCCCCAATTAGTATTGTTTGGTGATAAATAGTTCGCATCATTAGATTCAGAATTTCACGCTGAGTAAAATGATATAAAAATCATCTCTGCCTGTGGAAGTTTTTGAGTGCACGTTTTTGGGAAAAATTGCATGATTTTTGGGTCACTGGTGTTATTTTTTCGAAGCTGATGGCTATCACAACAATATTCTTCCAAAAAATAATGGAAATTATTGCCTCTGAACCCAATACTTCTGAATTCTCTGAGCCCTAGTTCTTGATAAATCAAGGATCAATCAATACAACTGATAGATTCGAGATGGGTCTCTGCTTGGTATCAAATAGCTCCAAGATAAGTCAAAACTGATTTTAGTTGAAGATTTGGGGCTGAAATTTGCGCCAATGGTGCAATTGGTGTGAGTGGCGCCAAAATTCACCAAACGAAGTATTTAACTCCTATTTATTGATTCACCAGTAGAAAAACAACGAAATTCATCAACCTAACTTCACCAAAAGCCACAAAACGACATGTCTGCCCAACAACATTAAGATTTTCGAAATTTTTCACAATTAAAATTTTCACTGATTTTTGGCCAAATTTCGACCAATTTTTTGACCAATTTCTGACCATATTTTGGCCAATAAATATTTTTGATCAATTTTTGGTCAAAATTCGACCAATTTTCGTTTTTGGCCAAAATTTGGTCAATTTTTGGTCAACCTCCCAGGACCAGTGATGTAATATTGCTTATCCTGCAATTGAAAATGAATTCTTCGAAATCTCTGTCTGATCTCAAATTCCTTCTCAGATCTTGTCAAGTTCTGACAGTTCACAATTACTCTGAGCAATATTAGAGTATTCGGGAGGATTTCGTTATCACAGTCGATAATACATAAAATGTTTCCGATTAGTTTTTTGTATTGTGAGTAGAGGTGGAGAGTTGATTCACGCACAAGTTCTACAGGAAGAGGTCTGGGTAAAATTCCATTTCTCATAGTTTTGAGAAAATCTGGCTTCTTCAAACCCTGAACTTCAAACGTGAAATTCTTCTTGGTTTCATCTCTCAAAAACGTTTTCAAAATTTTTGAATTGAATTCCGCCACGTCACCCATCAATCTATTTTCATAATCGATATTACCAAGGACTGGTTTAGATTCTCCGAATGTTAAATTGAAATTTTGAATTTTGTATTTACTATGATAGGAATTTTCACTAGAAATTGAGCTGGGAAATGAGAGGAAAAGTAGGAAAAACATTTTCAACCAACAAGTTTTTCGAAAAAATATTTATTTATGTCTAGAAAAATTTTATGATTGAGAAAATTCGAAATTCAATCATTTGAAATTTCTTCTCTCTACGAAACCATGAAAAGTCCGTGGGGTAACTGAGGCGTCTTTTGACTTATCCAAACTTGGTAGGTTTTTCACTCTCATCTTGTATCGCTTCAGGAAGTTCGAGATAAACAAAAATAATTCCATTCTAGCCAATCCTTCTCCAAGACAATGCCGCTTTCCGGTCGAAAATTGAATCATCTCATCGATTTTCTTGAACTTCCGAGTTTCCTTATCAATATGTCTTGTTGGATCGAATTTCTCAGGATTTGGAAAAACTTTTTCATCCATCATAACTGTACTAATCTGAGCAATCACTCCAGTTCCAGCTTTAACTGGCCAACCATCAATTACAGTATCCCGTGTTGTTTGATGGAACGCGTTGACTGGGACAATATTTGCACATCGCTGAGTTTCAGTGATAAACGCATTCATATATGGTAAATCATTCTTATCAGAAGTTGTGATAAGTCTATCTTCCGCAATAACTTTATCCAGTTCTTCGTAGATCTTATTTTCTACGTCAGGGTTATGTAAAATAAATGATAAAGCCCATGAGATTGTAGTTGTCGTTGTCAACAATCCCGCAAACCAGAGATCCAAACACATATTCGAAAGTTGGATGTCTGAAAAACTCTCAAAATCTCCTTCAGCCTCTCTTTTCTTCTGCTCTTTCAGATAAGCTTCACAATAATCGCCATTTTCTTCTGATTCGAAATCTATAGTCTTACGATGTTGTTTGATTTGCTCATTGAAAAATCCATAAAAATCATCTTTGAATTTCTTGAGCCTAAAGAATAAAAAAATTAAATGAAAATAAATGAATCACATACACATTTGCGGCTTGGTTTCCTGGTATAAACTTTCTCAAAGCTGGCACAAAAAATTGTAGAAAAATCAGAGGTTTGCCTAACTCATCATTCTGCCAGTCAATCAGTTTTTTGAGGCGCAGGAATTCTTTATCTTTCACACCATCTTCAAAACGGTAACCAAACGTTGCTTGATTTATAACATTAGCCACACCATTATAAAATCTCAAAGGGATATCAATTTCCTCACCACTTCCGACCGTAGAATCAAAGTTTTTGAAAATATCTTGAACCTCAATCAAAATCTTCTCCTGCATCAAATCTTTACCCAATCCAAAATCCCGCAAATTCATCAGCGCAAATCGTCGATGAGTTTTCCAAATATCACCATTTGTCTCAATAACACCAAAATTCCCACCACGAAATTCTTCTTGAAATTGTTGCGGTTTTTTGGCCACATAAATATCACCATCTTTTATAAAAGTTTCCTTCAATTTCTCATAACTTGTGATACAAATATATGGTGTGCCAGCCACCCAAAACGTGAATACCTTACCGTATTTTTTGGTCCATTTTTCGAACGCCAAATATCCGGGAGGTGGGAGAAAGACTGACGCAAAATTACCCACCAATGGCCAAGGTGTGGGACCTGGCGGGAAATTTCGACGCTTCCAGTAAAAATGATCGAAAAAGTAGAGGAAAATTAGAGAGAATGCAATTACAATGATCATTTTCTGATCGAAAAATCTGATTTTGTTTTGGTGAAAAAACAGTCTACTTATATTTTGTTTTCTTTTGTGACTGTGTTTTGTGTTTGTCTTCTCTTGAAAAAAACTTGCTTTGCAATTAACAGATCAAAGTTTCATGTTCCCAAGAATCAAAAAACATCGTACTTTCAGTGCTTCTACGCAACGAAATCTAATCACCACCAATTAAATATAAGCGTATATTAGAAAAAAATAACAAGAAAGCTACAGACATAATCATTTTTATTCCATTTTTTCTCACAAGAGCTGAAGAGGTTCCCTTGTCAGAAATATGTCTGATCGAAGTTGGATAATTTGGACAGATATCAGTGGAACAATCGGTTTCAGCCTATCGATTTTATCGAATTCTTGTCTATTTTTAATGATTTGTTTTCTGAAAACAACCAAAAATATTGGTTCTTATAAATATTTGCTCATTATTTTCTGCATCTTCACATTATTTTATGCGAGTGTTGAAATGTTATTGCGACCTTTGATACATTCTTATGATGACACGTTGTTTTTGATTCAGAGAAAACGATTTGATTGGGGAAAGTTGGCGACGAGATTGGTGGCTAGTAGGTTTTTTTGAGGGAGGAGGGAAATTAGGATTTTTCAAATTTCAGTAGGCTCCATTGAAATTTTCCCCAAATTCCCACGGCATGTTTTTTGTGAAAACATTTTTTTGCAAAATTAACGACCTAATTCCGCTAACTTGATTTTCCGCGAAAGATACTTGGAAAAGTGATTTATTTCAAACCACATGGGATAAATTAGTTTTTTGAGCTCTAAAATTTCAGGTGGAATTTTCTGAAGTTCAATGATCAAAATTCCAGATGATTTTGTGGTGAACATTTGAGTCAGCTCTCATTTTTTAGACAGAATTTTTTAATTCTGAAAATAATTTCGAAAAAATAAAAATGTTGAAATTTGATGCTGTGGAAATGCAAAAAATTGTAATTTTTGCCCAAAGGTTAGAGTACTGTATAATGAAAGGTTTGGTTACAGTTGATCAAAGACCTCAAACGTAAATTATAAGTTTCAGTATAAAATCTGAATTTCTCTACTCCCAAAGTCCACCTCATTCCCCAAATTTCCAGCCACATACTGCGGTTGTTATGCCATGAGTTTCACTCTTTTTGCTCTCCAATTCATCCACCGATATATCGCAACTTGTAAACCCCAACATCTCCATCATTTCGATGGCAAAAACTTCCTTTTGTGGATTTTTGGCGCAATTTCGATTGCGATTAGTTGGGCTTGCGCTGCACTGTTTCTCTTTCCTCAAACTTTGAGAACTCATCAAAGTTTTTTGACGATTATTAAAGATTCCTATGATTTAGATCCATATTGGACAGATTATGTGCCTTATAAATATGTGAGTTTTTAGTGATTTTTCAAATATTCTCTCCAGTACTCAAGAAAATTTTTTAGTTTTACTACAATGAACTTGGCCAAAAATTGCCTGATTTACAAAATATGTCTGGAATTTTCCAGCATCTTTTAGTAATCTTTATAAGCTTTTTAATTCTATTCTACTGCGGAACTCAAACATTCTTCGAAATGCATAAATTCCGTGGAATTTCGAATAAAACTCGTGATCTACAATTCCAACTTTTCCGCGCATTGGTAGTTCAAACTATTTTTCCAATGATTTTTGTGTATATTCCAACTGCTTTCATTCTTGCTTGCCCATTTTTTGGATTGGAATTTGGAGCAATCACTAATTATCAATCAATTTTAACACAACTTTATCCTGGTATTGATCCAATTATTTTTATATTTTTGATAAGGGATTATCGAAAAACTGTGAAACGTGTTATTTTTGGCAAAGTTTTCAAGAATACGGTAGCCAGTGAATACAGTGCACCATCTTCATGATAAATTTTTATTAAAAATTAAAATAAATAACACTTATGTCTTCTGTGTAAAAATCCCACGAATTTTCTTGGTCCAACAGCTGCTTCTTTAGTTTTGTCCATTTCTGGAAGATTTTCAACTATCATTTTGTATCGATTCAAGAAATTTGAAATAAAAAGAAATAGTTCCATCCTTGCTAATCCTTCTCCTAAACACTGTCGCTTTCCAATTGAAAACGGAATCATCTCTTCGAGTTTCTTGAACTTCCCAGTTTCTTTATCAATATGTCTTGCTGGCTCAAACTTCTCAGCATTAGGGAATATCTTTTCATCCATCATAACTGTACTAATCTGAGCAATCACTCCAGTTCCAGCTTTTACCGGCCAGCCATTGATTACTGTATCCCTTGTGGTTTCGTGTAATAAGTTTACAGCAATAATATTTGCGCATCTTTGAGATTCTGCGATAAAAGCATTCATATAGGGAAGATCATTTTTATCCGAAATTGTGATAAGTCTATCACTTCCAATAACTCTGTCTAGTTCTTCATATATCTTTTCTTCGGCTTTCGGATTATACAAAATATACGAGAGGATCCATGAAATGGTAGTTGTTGTTGTGATCAATCCAGCAAACCATAAATCCAAACAAACATTTGAGAGTTGAATATTTGAAAAAGTTTCGAAATCTCCTTCAGCTTCTCGTTTCTTCTGTTCCTTTAAATATGCTTCGCAATAATCTCCATTTTCCACAGAAGCGAAGTCAATTTTTGAACGATGGTTTTCGATTTGCTCATTGAAAAAAGTATAGAAATCAGTTCTGAATACCTTGATCCTGAAATTAGTTTCATTTTTTCAACAAAAATGTGGTGAGTTAGAAGAACTTACAATTTATCAATACTTTGACTTGGAAAAAGTTTGCCAAGAAATGGAATGAAAAATTGGATTATAACCAGAGGTTTGCTGAATGATTTGTTTTGAAAATCGATAAGCTCTTTAAGGCGATCAAATTCTTTATCAGTTTCCTAGAAAAAAAATGTGAATTAGGAATTTTGCGAATTTTCTTACCCCTTCGAAGCGATAGCCAAACGTTGCCTGATTTATAACATTTCCAACAGCTTTGTAGAATCCTAACGGAATGTCGATTTCCTCGCCACTTCTAACACTCGAATCAAAATTCTTGAACATATCTTCAACTTCAATCAAGATTTTTTCTTGCATCAAATCTTTACCCAATCCAAAATCTCGCAAACTCGACAGCGCAAATCGTCGATGAGTTCGCCAAAATGCACCATTTGTCTCAATCACACCATAGATTCCGCCACGAAACTTTTCTTGAAATTCTTGCGGTTTTTTCGCCGCATAAGTTTCACCATCTTTCACAAAAGTTTCTTTCAAAGTTTCATACGAGTTAATGCAAATATATGGCGTCCCAGTGACCCAAAACGTAAAAACATCTCCATATTTTTTGGTCCACTTGTTGAATGCCACATATCCTGGTGAGGGTAGAAATATTGATAGTAAATTGCCGATGAAGGGAAGAGGAATTGGACCGGGTGGAAGATTTCGACGTTTCCAATAAAAATGATGGAAAAAATAATAATTTTATTGGAGTGAAAAGGGTAGGATGGATGGGATAGTGCGCGGGATTTGTAAAAATTGTAATTTATTGATCAGAAAAACAAATGTTTTTTTTGACCAACCCGCGAAAGCGAAGAAAATTATTAACAGTTTATCGTCAAGAAACATTTTCGGAAAAACAAGTCATTCGGATTTTTGTAAGCTCAATGCCCACCCACCCACCCAACTACATGTGACTTCCAAAAATAAGTAGCCTCAAATTACAAGATAAAACAGCCACATATCACAAACTTACATAGAACAAAAAGGGAGTTCAGAAGCCTTGGATATGACAAGAACACCACGAATGGGAAACGATAAGCAACGAGAGATTCAAGATATGCAACCGCCGGAAATCGCCACCGCAGAATAGGCTAAGTTTCTTCAAACACATTCCCAAAGTTCCTAATTTTCAGTAAAACCCAACAACCAGCAGCTCCAGCTTCTGCCTTGACCTGCCGCGTTTTCCAAGTCGCTCAAGCCCGACAAGTACTTCGACACCACGCACGGAATCGTCTTTACGCCCTAGCCGACTACAGTCAACAACTACAGTCAACAACACTTACGAATAACGAAATAACGCTTAATTCTAGTATTTAAGTATGAATACTAACCTATTATGTTAGAAGTAGGGTTACCTCACTGGCTAATTATTGTGTCTTCACTTCCTTTGAGTTCTACAATAAATCCATCCTATCCAGAACGTAAATAAAATTGCCTTTTTCCCGAAGAAAAACGAAGGGAAAAATAGAGAAAAAGTAGAGAGATAAGTGTTACAATGATCATTTCATAGAATGGCAAACTTTTATTTGTATTTCGTATTTTTTTTTCACATATGGCCTTGCAGAGACGCAGAGAATCAAAAGATTGAAGTACATACATTATTTGATCAGAACAAGAATTGTTTTCAAAAGTTCATTGTTTTTACATAAATCAATACAGACACTTATTTTTCCAATCAGAAAAATTAATTTTGTCTTCTCTTTAAAAACCCCTTGAATGCTCGAGGCCCAACAGCAGCTTCTTTAGTTTTATCCATTTCTGGAAGCTTTTTCACGTTCATTTTATAGCGATTCAGGAAGTTCGAGATGAATAAAAATAATTCCATCCTAGCCAATCCTTCTCCAAGACATTGTCGTTTGCCAATTGAAAATTGAATCATCTCATCGATTTTCTTGAACTTCCCAGTTTCTTTATCAATGTGTCTTGTTGGATCGAAATTCTCAGGATCAGGAAAAACTTTTTCATCCATCATAACTGTACTAATCTGAGCAATCACTCCAGTTCCAGCTTTTACAGGCCAACCATTGATTACCGTATCTCTAGTTGTCTCGTGGAATGTGTTAATCGGAATAATATTTGCGCATCGTTGAGTTTCGGTAATAAAAGCATGCATATATGGAAGATCATTTTTATCCGCAGTTGTGATAAGTCTCTCACTTCCAATTACTCTATCAAGCTCTTCATTGATTCGCCTCTCAACTTCAGGATTATGTAGAATATATCCAAGTGCCCAAGAGATTGTAGTTGTTGTTGTGACTAGCCCAGCAAACCAGATATCCAAAATCACATTTGAAAGTTGTTTATTCGAAAAACTTTCGAAATCTCCTTCAGCTTCTCTTTTCCTTTGTTCTTTTAAATATGCCTCACAATAATCCCCATTTTCTTCTGAATCAAAATCAATAGTTTTCCGATGTTTCTCGATTTGCTCGTTGAAAAATTGGTAGAAGTCAGTCTTGAATATCTCCAATCTGAAAACGTGATTCTTATGGTGAGCTTTTGGAGTTGTTGAAACTTACAATCGTTGTATACTTTTATTTGGTAAAACTTTTCCAAGAGCTGGCACGAAAAATTGAATCAGAATCAGAGGATCGCCGAATGCCGTGTTTTGAAAATCTATCAAACCTTTGAGACGCAAGAATTCTTTGTTATTTTCCTGAAAATGTTGGATTTTGCAAATTTTCACAAACGGAAATTCAAAACTAACCCCCTCGAAGCGATAACCAAGTGTTGCTTGATTGATAACATTTCCCACACCAAAATAAAATCTCAAAGGAATATCAACTTCTTCGCCGCTTCCAACTCTAGCATCAAAAGTCTTGAAGATGTCTTCGACCTCAATCAAGATCTTCTCCTGCATCAAATCTTTACCCAACCCGAAATCTCGCAAATTCATCAGCGCAAATCTTCGATGAGTTCTCCACATTTCACCATTCGATTCAATCACACCAAAACTTCCGCCACGAAATTCATCTTGAAATTGTTGCGGTTTTTTCGCTACATAAATATCGCCATCCTTGACAAATGTCTCTCTCAATTTCTCATAAGTATTTATGAAAATATACGGTGTTCCAGCCATCCAAAAAGTGTAAATATCACCGTATTTTTTGGTCCATCGATTAAAAGCCACATATCCTGGCGGCGGATAGAACATTGAAAGGGAGTTTCCCACTAATGGCCAAGGTGTTGGACCCGGCGGAAGATTTCGACGCTTCCAATAGAAATGATGGAAAAAGTAGGCAAAGCTAATTGTGAGAAGAATCACAAGAATCATTTTTGATGTGAGAATCAGTCAGAATGTAGAGGCTAACCCTCTATTTATATAACATTTCTTTTCTTTTGTGACTGTGCTTTGTGACAAGAAGAGACGCAGAGAAAAATGACCACGAGAGGGGAAAATAACTATAGTTTGTTCATGTTTTTGGAAAAATTTGGGTTATTCTAGAAGCCATTGAATTAGCGATCGACCTAAAACTGAGGTAACTTCAGAATCAATAATTTTTCACATTTTCAGACCGAAAAAAATATTTCATTAAAAAAACTGCACATTTTTTCTTTTCCTACGTTTCTCTAAAACCCCCTCAATTTTTCTTGATAAAACATGCGCATCTTCGGATTTATCAATAGACGGAAGAGTCTCTACTTTTATCTTATAGCGATTCAAGAAGTTCGAGATGAATAATAATAATTCCATTCTAGCCAATCCTTCTCCTAAACACTGTCGTTTGCCAATTGAAAATTGAATCATCTCATCGATTTTCTTGAACTTCCCATTGTCATCGATATGTCGCATTGGATCGAATTTCTCTGGATCAGGAAAAATTTTCTCATCTAGCATCACCATACTAATCTGAGCAATTACTCCAGTTCCAGCTTTCACATGCCAACCATCAATTACAGTATCCCGGGTAGTTTCATGAAATGTGTTCATTGGGAAAATATTAGCGCATCTTTGAGTTTCGGTTATAAAAGCATTCATGTATGGTAAATCATTCTTATCAGCAGTTGTTATCAATTTCTCACCACCAATAACTCGATCTAATTCCTCATGAATGTTCTCTTCAACTTCTGGATTATGCAAAAGATAGGCTAGCGCCCAGGAAATCGTAGTCTCGGTTGTCACCAATCCAGCAAACAATAAATCCATACAAGAATTCGTAAGTTGTAAATTTGAAAAACTTTCGAAATCTCCTAAAGCTTCTCGTTTCTTTTGCTCTTTCAAATAGGCCTCACAATAATCGCTATTTTCTTCAGAATCAAAGTCGATTTCTTTTCGATGTCTCTCAATTTGCTCATTGTAATATGAGTGAAACTCGTTTTTCAGTGAGCCAAATCTTAAAATTTTAAACTTTTATAAAGCAATTCTTTTGGTGAGAAGAAAACTTACATTTTCTTTACATTATGATTCGGCAAAAAATTTCCAATAACGGGCACGAAGAATTGCATAAAGACTAGAGGATTTTTGAAGGACTCATTTTGAAAATCCATAATTTTCTTGTGCTTTTCGAAATCGGCATTTCGTTCCCCTTCAAATCGATAACCGAAAAGAAGCTGATTCGTAACATTAGCCACCGCTTTATAAAATGCAAAAGTTATGTCAACTTCTTCCAAGCAATTATCGAAGTTATCGAAAATATCTTCAACTTCAATAAGAATTCGTTCCTGCATCAAATCTTTGCCCAACCCAAAATCTCGCAAATTCATCAACGCAAATCGTCGATGAATTCTCCACATTTCACCATTCGCCTCAATAATCCCCAAGTTCTTTCCGCCACGAAAATCTTCTTGAAATTCTTGTAACTTTTTTGCAGCATACGTTTCACCATCTTTTCCAAAAGTCTCCTTGATTTTCTCATACGAATTTATGCAAATATACGGTGTCGATCCAACCCAAAAAGTATAAACATCTCCGTATTTTCTGGTCCAATTTTTGAAAGCCACATAGCCTGGCGGAGGGTTGAAAACTTGCAGGAAGTTTCCCACTAGTGGCCAAGGCGTGGGACCTGGCGGGAGATTTCGACGCTTCCAATAAAAGTGGTGGGAAAAATAAATTGCAATGATTGCAATCGAAATCACAAAGATCATAATTTTCTTTTGATCATTGAAAATTTTCTATTTATATACTCTGATAAGAGTGTTCTAACATTGTGTAATTTTTATTTTTGTTGTCAAAAGTTTGTGGATTTTTTTAAAATTCAAACATTTCAGCGTCATTTTTTTTTCTTCAACTTTAACATTTCGAGCAGGTGAATTTGGAACTATGTATTCACGAGAGAAAAGTTCAGTAAGTTATAAATTTCACACACAACTATTTCAAAAAATAGATGGAACAAAATGTTTTCAATTACAACTCTTTCCAAAAAGGTTTCAAATATTTTATTGACGTATTCTGGGCTATGTTACTTAAGGGGTGAGTCAATTTTATTTTTTGACGATTAATTGACAGAAATTGTGAGTGTTTTCTTCACGTTTTGGTCAATTCCTTGCTTTCATTTATTGACAAAAACGTGAAAAAATTGCACAAAAAATACTCACAATTTCTGTCAATTATTCATCAAAAAATAAAATTGACTCACCCCATTAGAGATTATTTCACCGCTGCAATGATTATCACATGGACGTTTCTAGCCTGTACATTTATTTTCACCTCCTTTTTCATATTTCCAGTTTATTTCTACGTTTATCGAAAAAATCAAAAACGCGATGAAAAGGTTGGGTTTCTAACACTACCAGTCAATTTCTATACTAATTCCAGACGCCAATTTTCCCAATAACAAATCATATTCATAATTCTCTATGTTGGCTCCAAACATTATTTTACATTATCATAGTTTCTGCGGCAATTACCTATTATTTCATGGCCACACATGAAACATTGATTATACTTTTCTTCTTTCTATTTTATATTTATGTAATTATTTGTCGAATTATACTTATTGTTTGGAATTTCTCAATATTTCTTCTGGCTTTCCAAAGATTTATGATATTTTTCTTTCCCAAATCGATAAATTATGTATCGCCAAGTCGAAGAACATTGAAAAGATTTTTAATTTATTTTTATATCTTATCAATTTCCAGCAACTTGTTTATTGAAATTTACAAAAGAGCATGCAAATTTTTTTGTTCAGGGAAAGATAAGTCTTATGAAAAATATGAAACCTATTTTGATATGTTTTATATTTTTGGTGGCGTACTGGTTATCCCAGCTGCAATTTTCTATTTTTCGATGTTGATTCAGATACGAAAATTGACCAATATGTTGACTCAAGTCTCGAAGAACGATCCTTCACATTTTGTGCTTATTCAAGTGCTACTGACATTTGTTCTGAAGATTTTCGTTTTTCCGGTGTTTCTTCTATCCACCGAACGTTATTTCACTGAACAAGTCAGTTTTTTTCAAAAAAAAAAAGAAAAATGGTCATGCAGAAACGCTTCAGATCGCGAATTCCTTGGTCTACGTGGATATTCTGACTCTCCCATTCACTCTTCAGATTTCCTATATTTTTTGCAACAAAACAAATTTTGATACTGCTCATCAGATAAATTTGCTTATATTGAGAAATTGGGTTATCCTATGTTGCCAATTTTCAGACTCGCGAATTTCAGATTATAGTTCGAGAGAAATTGTAAGTGACAGGCGGACAACTAGATCATAAATATGTTTTTGAATATCCAGTATGTATGAAAATAAACGTTGAAAGTGTTCTGTACCAGAGATCTTTACTCACACTTCAAAAAAACAAAAAGAAAAATATTGTGCCTTGGTCATAGACCACAACTGATAAGGATAGTATAAATAGAAGAGATATTTTTGAAGAAAAAAAACACTAAAAATGTTTCTAATCCTTGTAATTCTCTCTGTTATTTCCTATTATTTATACTGGAAACTATCCGAAATTCTATCAAAAAGCCCGCCGGGTCCATTTCCTCTCCCAATTTTTGGGAATATTCTCTCCCTCAGATTTCCCGCTCCCGGGTATCAAGCTTTTATTCGATGGAAAAAACGATACGGTCCAATCTCGACATTTTGGATGGGTTCCAAAAAATATATAATCATTTCGGATTATGAATTGATGAAGGATACTTTTGTTAAAGACCCGGAAACATATATCAATAAATATGCGAATGAAATTGGAAAAGAGTTACGTGGTGGAAATTATGGCGTGATTGAGACAAATGGTGATACTTGGAGGGTTCATCGAAGATTCGCGTTGACTACACTTCGAGATCTTGGATTTGGTAAAGATTTGATGCAGATGAAGATTTTGATAGAGGTCGAGGAACTTTTCAAGATTCTAGACAAACCTACAGAATTGCCTGTTGATCTTGCGAAATTAATTGATCGTGCAGTTGGGAATGTTATCAATCAAATGTTATTCGGATACCGTTTTGATGATTCTGGGGATTTTGAAAAACTCAAAAATTTGATTGACACACTTCGCGAGACATTTGGAGAGTTCCGATATTTTATACAATTTATGGCTCCAGCTTGCTCGAAATTCATTCCTGGTACAACATTAAATGAGATGGTTGCTATTCGAAGAGAAAAATTGAACAAATTTTTCGACGCGCAAATCAAAGAGCATCGAGAAAATATTGATTTCGATTCCGAAGATGTTAGTGATTATTGTGAAGGATATTTGAAGGAACAAAAGCGATTGGAAAAATCTGGAGATCTTGAAATGTTCAATAATAATCAACTTCGAGTGATGTGTTTAGACATGTGGTTGGCTGGTTTGGTAACAACTACAGTTACACTAACTTGGGGTATTTCATATTTTTTGAATGATTCAGAAGTGAGACGGAGAATTTATGAAGAACTGGATAGAGTTATCGGAAGTAGCGAGACACTTGTGACAACTTCTGAGAAACTAGATTTGCCATATATGAATGCGTTTATCAATGAGACTCAAAGATGTGCAAATATTTTACCAATCAATTTATTCCATGAAACAACACGGGATACCGTAGTAAATGGTTATTCAATCAAAGCTGGAACCGGTATCATTGCTCAGATTAGCACAGTAATGTTGGATGAAAAAGTGTTTCCGAATCCTGAGAAATTTGATCCAACAAGATTTATTGATGGGGAAACCGGGAAGTTACGAAAAATTGATGAAGTTATCCCATTTTCGATTGGCAAACGACAATGTTTAGGAGAAGGTTTAGCCAGGATGGAATTATTTTTATTTTTTGCTAACTTATTTAATAGATACGAGGTGAGGCATTTTACTGTTATTGTTTCGTTTTGAACTTTACCTAAAATTTTTATAGATCACAACAACAAATCCTCCAAATTTGGACAAGTCACATGGTATTATTGTGCTGGCGCAAAAAATCAATGCAAACATGCAAAAAAGAAGTTGATCTTTTGGTTTTGTTTGCCTTTTTCTCCCTCGCCCTCTCCACTAATTTAACGAATCAGAAAGCATGAACACGAAAATTTAATATAAAACTAGAGATTTTGTTTTACTTTTCTTATCATTTTGGTCTCTTGTTTTTTGAAGAACAACTAATAAAACATGATTTTTGTTCTGTGTTTGACATTATTCGTCATATTCATATTTCACCAATTTTATTGGCGTCGACGAAATCTTCCGCCAGGTCCAATGCCATGGCCATTAGTCGGAAATTTTGCGTCATTATTTTATCCCTCGCCAGGATATGCGGCTTTTAATCGATGGACTAAACAATACGGAGATGTCTATACTTTTTGGCTGAGTTCTACTCCTTATATTATGATTAACTCGTATGAACTTATGAAAGAGACATTTGTGAAAGATGGTGACACTTATGTTGGAAAGAAAACACAACCTATGAATATTGAACTTCGTGGTGGGAGCTATGGTGTGATTGATACGAATGGTGAAGTTTGGAGGAATCATCGAAGATTTGCGTTGATGAATTTACGAGATATTGGATTGGGTAAAGATTTGATGCAGGAGAAGATTTTGATTGAGGTGGAAGATATGTTCAAAGATTTTGATTCGACGATCGGAAGTATTGAAGAAATTGATATTCCATTGAGATTTTATAATGGAGTTGTGAATGTTATCAATCAAGCCACCCTTGGTTATCGTTTCGATAGTGTAAGTTGAAATGTTATCAGCAATTGTGATCCTTTTTCTATTCAGGAAAATTATCATGAGTTTACTAAACTCAAAGGCTTGCTTGAATTCCAAGATGAAGCATTCAACGATCCAATAGTGATGATCCAGGCATTCGTTCCAATCCTTGGCAAATTATTTCCGAATCGTAGCATTCAAAAAATTCTAGATGGATTCAAAGAGGACTTCTATGGATTTTTCAACGAGGAAATTGAGAAAAATAGAAAGAAAATTGATTTTGATTCGGAGGAAAGTGATAATTATTGTGAGGCTTATTTGAAAGAACAAAAGAAGAGAGAAGCTGAAGGTGATTTCGAAAGTTTTTCAAATAAACAACTCTCTAATATGATTCTTGATCTTTGGTTTGCTGGATTAGTCACAACTACAACTACTATCTCATGGGCAATAACTTATTTTTTGCATAATCCAGAAGTTCAGGAAAAAATTTATGAAGAACTTGATAGAGTTATTGGTGGCGAAAAACTTATCACAACTTCGGATAAAAATGATCTTCCATATATGAATTCATTTATAAATGAATCTCAAAGATGCGCAAATATAATTCCAATTAATTTATTACACGAAACAACAAGAGATACAGTAATCAATGGTTGGGCAGTAAAAGCTGGAACTGGAGTGATTGCTCAGATTAGTACAGTTATGATGGATGAAAAACTATTCCCAAATCCTGAAAAATTCGATCCTTCACGATATATTGATAAAGAAACTGGGAAGTTCAAGAAAATCGATGAAGTTCTTCCATTTTCAATTGGAAAACGACAATGTTTAGGAGAAGGATTAGCAAGGATGGAACTATTTTTATTCATTTCAAATTTCCTAAATCGATACAAGGTAAGCTTTCGAAGCAGAATTTCTAGAAATATGATAATTTACAGATAAAAGTCAACGAACTTCCATCAATCGATAAAAGCAAAGAAACAACAGTTACACCAAGAAAATTCAACGGGTTCGTCACTCGACGATATTTGTAAATATTTATTTTAAGATGTCAGCAGAAAACTTCAAAATAAAAATGCTGAAATATACATACATAATTTATTTTTCGTTTTTTCCTCTCGTGCCTCTCCTTTTCCTTATCAAATCAGAAAGCATGAACACAAAACGATGATATATAACTAGACATTTTTGACTTTCCTTATCAATTTGATTTCATTTTTCAAAAACCATGATATTTGTTCTCTGTCTAACTTTCCTATCAATTCTTGTATTTCATCAATTTTATTGGCGGCGTCGGAATTTACCGCCAGGTCCGATGCCATGGCCTCTAGTTGGAAATTTCGTTTCAATGTTCTATCCGCCTCCAGGATATGGTGCGTTCAATAGATGGACCAAAAAATACGGTGATATTTATACTTTTTGGCTTGGTTCAACTCCTTATATTATGATAAATTCGTATGAGAAAATGAAGGAGACATTTGTGAAAGATGGTGATACTTATGTAGCGAAAAAACCACAAGGTTTCAATGAAGAGTTTCGTGGTGGAAGTTATGGTGTGATTGAGACAAATGGTGAGGTATGGCGAAATCATCGACGATTTGCGTTGATGAATTTGCGAGATATTGGATTGGGTAAAGATTTGATGCAGGAGAAGATTTTGATCGAGGTTGAAGATATGTTCAAAGATTTTGATTCGACAATCGGAAGTATTGAAGAAGTCGATATTCCATTAAGATTTTATAATGGAGTTGTGAATGTTATCAATCAAGCAACACTTGGTTATCGCTTTGATAGTGTAAGTGGAAATTCCATCAATAACTTCAACTCATATTTTATTTACAGGAAAACTATAACGATTTCGCCAAATTGAAAAACTTGCTTGATTTCCAAAATGAAGCATTCAATGATCCAATAGTGATGATTCAAGCCTTTGTGCCGGCTCTCGGTAAATTATTCCCAAATCATAGCATTCAAAAAATCCTTGATGGATTTAAAAACGATTTCTATGGATTTTTCAACGAGCAAATTGAGAAAAACCGAAAGAAAGTTGATTTTGATTCGGAGGAAAGCGATAATTATTGTGAGGCTTATTTGAAGGAACAAAAAAAGAGAGAAGCTGAGGGAGATTTTGAAAGTTTTTCAAATAAACAACTCTCAAATATGATTCTTGATCTTTGGTTTGCTGGATTAGTCACAACTACAACTACTATCTCATGGGCTATTGCTTATTTTTTGCATAATCCAGAAGTTCAAGAAAAAATTTATGAAGAACTTGATAGAGTAATCGGAGGTGAAAGACTTATCACAACTTCTGACAAAAATGATCTTCCATATATGAATTCATTTATCAATGAATCTCAAAGATGCGCGAATATAATTCCAATCAACTTGTTCCACGAAACCACCAAAGATACCACAATTAATGGTTGGCTAGTGAAAGCTGGAACTGGTGTGATTGCTCAGATTAGTACAGTTATGATGGATGAAAAAGTATTCCCTAATCCTGAAAAATTCGATCCAACAAGATATATTGATAAGGAAACTGGGAAATTCAAGAAAATTGACGAAGTTCTTCCATTTTCAATTGGAAAACGACAATGTTTAGGAGAAGGATTAGCAAGAATGGAACTATTTTTATTTATTTCAAATTTCCTAAATCGATACAAGGTAAGTTTTCACACAGGCATAAATGCTTGACTTTTTTAATTCAGAAATTCCTGTCGCAGAAAAAAAATTTCTCGCGTGAATCGGGAGGCGGGATTTATTTGGCAAGGTGCGGCACGTTTTTTTCAAGCAAAAATTATTTCTGATTTTTTGCATTTCGAAATTTAATGGAGAAAAAAAGATGAAATCGAAAAAATTATTTTAAAAACGTGAAACGTGTAATCGTGGCAGGGGCGGAGCCAGCAGGAAAAAAAGTCAGCAATTTATGCCTGTGTTTCAGAGAAGAATTTCTAGAAAAATATGATAATTTCTAGATAAAAGTCGGCGAACTTCCATCAATCGATAAAAGCAACGAAACAACAGTTACACCAAGAAAATTCAACGGGTTCGTCACTCGACGATATTTGTAAAAAGCCATGTATTTTTTGTAAATGAATTTAAAAAAAATGAAAATAAATAATTGAAACGTATTTACGCACAACGTTCCGAAACGCAATTGGGTGAGAGGAGAGAGATTCTAGAGAAAACATACGTTTTTAGTGGGCAAACGTGCTCAAATGAGAACAAAAACTCCATTTTTTCGAACATTTTCTGAGAGGTCGTTCAAACGTATCGCCGACATTGATCAAACAAATGGCCAAGCGCTATACACACATGTATTATTTTTCAATGTGTTTTTTGAAAAATGAAGCGAGGCGACAAGAGTTCACGCGAATAATCAACAAAACGTGAATTCTTTTATGTTTTTCTCTAAATCTCTTCCTCTCACCCTATTGCATTTTATCATTAGCCTAAAATGTTGTGATACGTGTTAACATAAATACAAAAAAACCACGCGACTCAAGCCACAAGAAGCCATTTCTATTTTGCGCCCAATTAAAAAAATGGTCAAATTACATCTCTCAAAATTTCTCACAATATTCATTGTGTTGACTATTGTTCTAATTCTAATCGCTATTTGTAATCAAGATGATGCTCCGGTTCACGTAAAACCTCCCGAACACATTTGGGAATTGGCGAAAATGGCGAATTTTGGGGGAAAAGATGGAACTCGCGTTTTGTGAGTTAGAATTCCAGAAAATTAGAACTAAGGTTGAAATTCTTGAAAAAATTTCAGACAAAAATTTGGTGAAAAGGAAGAGGTATTTGTGGTGGATGTTCTACAAAATGATGTGATTTTTCGAGCTGTTTTACTCAATAAAAAATTTATTGGAGATTTTATTGGCAATGCAGCGCTCAAACCACCGATTTTTAATGGCAGTTTGCCAACTGCAATTTGGGAATTGGATCATGGCCGGATTCTACCGGGAACTTTGCATGAAAGTCAGCTGATTCAAATCTATAAATCGGGAATTTTGCCATTCTCGAAATCTTTTGAGGGAAATGCGCTGGTTTTTGGTGTTGGCACCGGTGCGGTTTTTATGTATTTGCAATATCATTTCACGGAAATGACGATTACTGGAGTGAAATTGAGTAAGGAGAAAATTGCGGTTGCTGAGAAGTGGTTCGATTTTTCGCCGACTCGCGGGAATAATTTGTATGTTCAGGATATCGCCGAGTTTTTGAACGATGGTCAGTTTCAATTTTGATTGAATCGAAAGTCTGGAAATTTTTGTGAGAAATGCTTATGAAATAGCATTTTCTAAAGGTCACGCGTCACGAAAATTCAAGAAAAAATGAAAAATTCTTTTTTTTCTCAAAAAAAAAAACTAAAAATAACCTGTTTTCAGAGAAAGAGGAAAATAATAAATATGATATGATAATTGCTGATGTTGGAATTGGTTTCGATTGCCCACCAGACTCTCTTATCACTGAAGAATTCCTCAAAAACCTCCGAAAAAACATGAAACCAACTGGCGTCATTTCAATCAATCTACTTCGCCTCGGCGTTCCGAATTTGCTCCAAAAATATGAGGAAATCAGAAATAAGTTTGCCAAATATTTCGAGAGTTGTGAGATTTTCAAAATCAACAGTTTAACCAACGCAATCCTAACTTGTTTTTGCTCGAAAAAACTTGAGAAATCAAGAGATCCTACGAATTTCCTACGAAGTATTGGAATTAAAACTAAATTTTAATAATTAATAAAATAAATGTTAAGTTATTAAATCAATACGTTTTCACAGAAAAAGAAGAAAAAAGTAAAAATGTTTTCAGAGAAAAACAAAAAGAAAACAACGACACTCCGCTTTGCCCGTTGTTTAGCGGAATGAGAAATATTTTTCATTTTTTGTTTTTTCGGGGTTTTTTGTTTCTCCAGGCCGTTTACACACGAAATACGCCTACTTTCTAAATAAAGTATGATATTTTCAGAACTGTCACATCAAGATGACCAGGCGATTTCACAAATGTAAGTTTTTTCATCAAAATTTCACAAAAGACATAGAAAATTAGGTTAGAGCAATAGATCCAACTCGTTGTACATTCGTTTTGCCTCCAGCTAATCCAAGCAAATCTCGGCGAAAAGCTGGAGTTGTTAAAAATATCGAAACTGTCACAAAGCTCCCGTGACATCTCACAACAGCCAAACAACTTAGAATAACTCCAGGATTGAACCAATCATAATATAATGAACTTGATGTGATTTGTGATGGAAATGTATACATAAATAGGTAAATTAAAGTTTGAATAAGTAAACTTTTCAGAAGAACTTGTTGATTTTTTGCGTTTCGATTGCTCTGTGGACGAAACTTTTTCATAATTGTGTAAATTGTTATAATCGGAACTATATAGATCCCAGTGAATGTTAAAAACATCACAAAACTCAATGGATAGTTATCTGTGAGCTCTACATTTTTCCCTGTATAACAGTTATCTTCCCAATAGAAATCTGGAAGCCCAGATGTGTTTTTCGCATAAGTTTCTTTATCAAAGTTTTTTCCACTTGTATCATAAATCTCTTCGGAATACAGGATAAACCCTGAAAAATAAAGAAAGACGAAGAAAATTCTTCCAAATCGTTCCATTTTTTGATAAATTGGATGTGGCCAGATGGCTGATTTTAATCGATAAAAATACAAATGAATAATTGAGACACCTAAGGAATGACTTAACGAAAGTGCGATACTTTGCCAAATAATTGGTGGAATATTGAAATGTTTGAGATATCCTGTTGGACAAAGAACTTGTAAAGGAGCAAACCAAATAAGTGCAAGACTTGAAGAAAATTGTTCAAAAAGAAAATTGCAAATTATTTTGAAGAGCAGAAAAAAATCGATAATTCTTCATATAAAGTTTTGCACGGTAAATCAAGTAATAAATTGCGAAGAGGTAAATAGGTAATGATAGAAATATATCCAAATAACTTGAAATTGTATAAATTTTGAAGAAATTTGTGAAAGGAGCAAAGTCTTTCATGTTTTTTGGTTTAGTGAAAGAAAAAAGAAAATGAGCTGAAAAATTTGTTATGCTCATCTGATTAGGTTTCTGATCTTTTTGTGTTTTGAATCGCAAGAAAATGCGGAAGTTCAAAAGTTCGAAAATGATGTTTATAAAAGTGGAAATAACTTTGATAAAGAAACGTATTGCGAAAAATACATCTGGGCTCCCAGATTTCTATAAGGAAGGTAATTTTTATGAGGAAAAGCTCACAGAGTTTGAGTTTTGTGATGTTTTTACGTTCACTGGGATCTATATAGTTCCGATTATAACAATTTACATAATTATAAAAAATTTTCGTCCACAGAGCAACCGAAACGCAAAAAATCAACACGTTCTTTTGAAAGGTTTAGTTATTCAAACTTCGATTTACCTATACCTATTTATGTATACTTTTCCATCACAAATCACATCAAGTTCATTATTTTATGATTGGTTCAATCCTGGAGTTATTCTAAGTTGTTTGGCTGTTGTGAGATGTCACGGGAGTTTTGTGATTCCAGCCTAGTAGTTGCTCTTTTTCAACCCCGAAAACTAAAAAAAATAATACTTTTCCCAAAATAAAAACGTAAAACTTGACGTGACCCAATTTTTTCTCCCCACTTTTTTCTGCCAAACTCGACGCCAAAACTCGGCATTTAGTATTTTTTGACAAATAGAAAATATGTATTCGGATCAGAAAAATAAAAATAATAACATCAGTACTGACGAGTGAGTTTGGAGAGTTTTGAACAAGAAAACATCGGAGTTCTAGAAAGTCTAGGATATTTTTCCAGTGTCGATGAGCAAAAATGTACTCCAGTGAATCGACACAATAAAAAACCATCTCGCGAGTGAGTTTATCTATATTTTTGATATAGTTTTTGAGATGAAATTCGTGATTTTTTCAGAATTGTGCATGACTCGAATACTCCAGAGTAAGCTTCAATGTTGAATTCGCGAGAAAAATCGATGAAATTTCCGCAAGAGCAAGATTTGGCTGAGAATTTATAAGATCTCCCTGGAACTAGTGCTCCGAAAATCAATAAATTTGGCTCGAGAAGTCCAGTGTCAGAGATTTTTGATAAAATATGTTTTCTAGTAGATGTCGATCCGCTGATCACGATCACGCCGTCGAAAATTGCAAATCTCAACTCCTACTATGAGTTATGACGTGGCAACGTTTTTAAATTGTGGAAAATCGTCACTTTAAAAGCCAATAGCTAATTAGAGTCACGTTTTTTTCCAGAATTTTAAAACTTTGCCACGTCATAGCTCATAGTCAGAGTTGAGTTTTGCAATTTTTGACAACGGGATCGTGATCAAGGGGTCGAAATCTACTAGAGCCCATGTTGTATCAGAAATCTCTGATTTTCTCGAGTTCCCGAGCCAAATTTATTTATTTTTGGAGCTCTGACTTGGCTCACGGGTTCAGCGAAATCATATCGATTTTTGGCCCAAATCTTGCTGCAAAAAGTTTTTTCGCAACCCTCCGTTTTCCTTAGAAAATCCCTATTTTATCCAGAAATACCGGATCCAACGAGAATGGAGCAAAAGACGGAAAATTGGCGGTTATAATCGATGAGCCAATCGTTGATATCGATGTTGGTCCACCAGATAAAATCAAAAATCGAAAAGATGACGAAATGTGTGAGGAGAAAACGGGCGAACAAGTCGATGAGCCGACTGATCGAAAAAAGAAGGGGAAAAATAAGAAGAAGAAAAAAGTGAAGACAGATGTGGTGGCGGAAATTGTGCAGGATGATAATGAGACGGCAATCGGGATCATTTGTGATAATGAACCGCCGTCGCCTGAGGTACTTTCGAAGCGAAAACGGGTCTGCCTATAGTTGGACATCGACTAAATGACATTTTCATGTTTTTTAAGCAAATGAGTCGAAATATTGGGTTCTAATGTTATTCATATGATAGAATGGTTTAAGACGAACAGAATGATATGAATTTTGATGACTTTACGTTATCCATAAGTGATTTAGCGACGTTTGGTCGATATTTAGTCGATAAGCTCGCTAAATCACTTATGGATAACGTAAAGTCATCAAAATTTATATCATTCGGTTCGTCTTGGACCATTCTATCATATGAATAGCATTAGAACCCAATATTTCAACTCATTTGCTTAAAAAACATGAAAATGTCATTCAGTGGTCAATTTTTTTTCCCAAGCTATTTTTCCCAAATTTTTTTCACAAGGTCGTTTTCAAACTTCCCAAATTAAATTTTTCCCAATTTTTTTTCCCAAGTTAATTTTGCTTTTTCCCAAGTTTTTTTCCTATTTTTTCTTTTTTTCCCAAATTTTCGTTTTTTTTCTCAAAATATCCATTGTTTTTCCTTTTTTTGTAAGTTAATCAACATTTAAGCCTATTTTCCCACCAGAGCCTGAAATTAAGCACTTCCGCAATGTGAAAAAAACTAAAAATAGTCGCAAAGAAATAATGGTTGATGAGAAACTCGAAAACAAGAGACCAATTGTGTATAAGTTGATCGAAACGAGAAGGTCAAACCGGAATTGCCTGTCCAAAAAGAATCAAACAAATAATAATCAAAATTGAAGATTTATTTTTAAAGAATACAATAACATCCCAATTTAGTTAATCCCCTCGTTCTTTTGATTTCGGATAGCAAATTTCGCTGGCTGAAAATATGTAATTTTGGATTTCTAGGTCTTCATACAAAAAATTTATTCACTAGTTGATTTTCTCAGAATTAAATTAAGCAGAAACTTTTCGTTTAGAAAAATATCGCGTGAGAAATGTGGGGATATTTTATCCCACTTCCGACTGTGGATTTCTTTTTGACATTTAAAATATTTGCCGATTATTAAAAAGGCAGATGAATTGAAAAAAAAACTTGGTTACGCTCTAAAAGTTCGAAATTTTCTGATTCTTTGACTAGTTTTTTTTTCAAAAAAAAAAACACTTACAGAAAATACCACATAAAATTCGAATTCGGTGTACATTAGATGAACCACTTCGACTTCTAACAACGACGCAGAAGGATTTTTAGATTACAATTCTCCTCTCAAATCTCCATTCCTTTACAAGTTCCAGCCAACAATTCATATTTCTCATTTTCTCCTCTCAAATCTCCATTCCTTTACAAGTTCCAGCCAATAATTCGGTCAATATCTCAATCCTAAACTTTCATCATTTTCTCTTGTAAATTCGCTCGATTCATCTAACTTGATCGAATTCAACAAACGACGTGGCAAATCAAAAATCAGGGAAATATTTTCGAGCGATGATTCATCAGTAACACCTCCATTTTGTACATATCTTTGGCCATTTTGGTTTTGTGATCTACGTGGAATTTGACATCTTCTACGGGTTTTTTGATATCCTCGCCCAAAAGCCAATTCCTTTTCCGGCAATTGTTCGACAAATCCTCAAGTTTCAACGAGATTTTCAGTTTCCCAAATCAATTGTTTTGAAGTTTCGAAGCCGGAATTTTTTGTTGGGCTGATTGTAGGCATCTGAAACAATTGAAACTTATAATTAGAAGAAAGACTGTTCAGAAAAAACAATTAAACGATAAAAAACGGAGATAATAACTATTTTGAGGCGAGAAATAAAAATAGATGCGCGTCAACGAATGTTTTGTGCAAACACGGCCACGACAAAGTGCACAACCCGGGTGTCGCTGCAAGTTGAAACTTATAATTTTCGTTGAACAAAAGTATCTCGACAGAATCTACTCGTAACCTTTTTTGTATAAAATTTAGCGAAGAATTGCTTCGTGAAAAGGTTTGTGAATTTTTTCTAGAGAATAAAAAGTGAAAAGAGTGTTTCAGGAGTATTTCGTAAAGTTTCGGCTGGGATTATATGATTTATGACTATGAAAACAACACATCTTTGATGAATATTGAAAAAGGCGAAATCAATCATATTCATGAAGCAAAAATCTTGAAGAATGAAAAGTCAACAGTTCATCAGTCACCAACAACACAAGATGTCAAGCAAATTTCGAACAACGCTTCTAACAATATTATGACAACCAAAATGGCAACAAAAATGTTATTCTCTTGCACTTGTTGAAGCTCGCAAATCAAAAAAAATCGAAAATTAACACAAATTGACTACAACACGCAAACGTTTAATACTCAGTCAAGAAAACAGCGCATCGTGGTGAGAACACGTGTGTGAATACCGTATTGGAAGCTTTTATTGATTACAAAAAAAAGAGGCTGATTTGTCGCTGTTTGATGTGGAAAAATCAAAACGAAAATCACAATGATTTTCCCAGAAATTGATTTTGTCGAAGAATGGAACAAAAAGTAAGTTAAATTGTAAAAAATAAAGCATTAAAAATTCATTTTTAGACATATTGAAATGATTCGCTTGATCAAGCCGATCGATTTGGTTGAAATCATTCAAAAACGACGGATCTCTTTCGAAATGCCTGCTCATTTGTCCGAGAAGAAATACCCCCCAGATGATTGGGATTGGCACGGTAAATGTTTTCATTTGCTGTCAGAATCCTTTTGCAATTTTCAACCACCAATTCTGAAACAATTTCTAATATATATCACAAAGTTTGAAAATATTTCAGATCTGAAGAAGAAAATATTTCCACAATACGGAACTTTCACTGTTGAGGGCGAAAAGATGGGATTTGTAAAATGCAGACAAGTGGAGAATTTGAAGTTTTTCAAGTTCGTTTTGAGAGATGAGAAGAATACACGAGTGGTGTCGATTTATATTTTAGAGAGTGGTTCGGTTGATTTTACGAGTTGTAAAACAAGTAGAGCGTCTCGTAAGTTGTGATATCATAGTCTTGGATTTCAATGAAGATTTTCAGCGACTGATGTTCAATATATTCGAAATAATCTGAATGGGTCTACGAAAATTGGAGCATATAAACGAATGGCTGAAGAAGGAAAAGTATTTTCAATGAGTCAAATCACAAACCAATCGATCACTCACAAAACCGTGGTTAAAAAGAAAACGGGTCCAAAAATGGTCAGTAAACCGCAAGATCTCTCCGCATTTCAAGCAAAACGCTTCAAAACCTCAGTCTACGAACCATATGTAACACACAATAATTTGCGTGGTATCAGATTTATGGATTTTTCAAAAGATGCACTGTCGATTTATATGGCGTTATGCCCATCTGAGGCTGAAATTCATCTACAACGTGAAGAAGCTGTCAAATATTCGCGTCTTCCGGAAACTTCAAAAATCGAATATTTGAGTGAGTTTTTGAATGAACGTCAGAAAAAAGAAATTCTCTTTTTTTCAATGTTACTTAGAAAATAGGAAATAAAATTGAATCATCATTCATCACAACTTTTCACTTCTCATTCAGATACACTTTTTGCAAATCACCCCGACGGAAAAGTTTTGAAATCTGGCGCTGAACTTGATTCAACATACACAGATACCGATGCTCTGGTTTCAACATTTGCGGTGGAATTACCACTTTTTGTGTGAGTTTATAATTTTAAAATTGATAAATTTTTCTTTTTTATTAAAATGCATTGATTTATAGAACATCATCATCTGGAAAAAATGTGAAAATATTGATGGGTTGGTCAATTCATTCAAATAAGGAGCTTGTGAATCACGAGGCTTTTGCCAAGTTCTTGGCCAGCAAAATGGGAGATTTCAAAAGAATTTCCAGTTTGACCGTTGATGGAGAAAAATCGTTTTCGATTTATTCACAAGTTAGTTTTATTTATTCAATTTTTGAAATAATTCACCTTTATGTATTGACAGATTTTACAATGCCCATTGTTGCGCTGCCAAGTCCACATTGCCAGCAACATCAAAGACAAATTTGGAAAAAACGGAAAAGAACTAGTCGACATTTTAATGGGATCGATGGTAAAACTTTTACTTCTAGCTTGATGAACTCTCACTCAAATATTTTTCAGAGTCCTTCTGGGAACTGGATCATGGGACTTTTGCATTGCGGAACATTGGATGAAATGACCGAGAAGATAGAAAGTTTGTATTTGGATGGTGGATTGAATGATGATTGGTATTCATATTTGAAGAAAAATGGTAAAATGTTGTTTGATGGATGCTCGGTTTATTCAAAAATATATTGTGGAATGGTGACTTTGTACAACTCGACGAATAGAACGGAGCAAATGAATTGCGACTTCAAACGTGCAATTGCAAAACAAGTTTCACAAGCGGACATAGCTCAGTTTCTTCTCGACTATTCAAACAGTAAGTCTAAATAAAGAAAAAAATCACTATTCAAGGGTTGGTGCTTTCCTGGTGAAAAAATCGTCTGCAAAAAGGCGTCACAGTGTTGTGTGCAAACACACACACGAAAATTCAAAAACAACTGCACTAGAGCGCCTTTACATGTTTTATTTCGTAGGTTTTAACTCGCTTGTGTTTTTGAGGAAAAACATGGGCTGAATTTATACTAGATTTTTTTCTAAAACTTAAACCTTCCAGGAGCACCTTATTCCTATCTAAACCAAGCAAAATTCCCTGGCGGAGCACCAACCCTTTCAGTGAGACGAACAATTATATTAACCTAATATTTAACATTGAATTCACTTTGTTTTTCAGAGTAGAGTATAACCCTAATTTTTATAGCTAACAATAAGTAGTTTATACAGCTTGGCCTAGGATTCCAAAACCTCGATTCCGAAAGTTGAGTTATTTTTCAGAGACGGTTCTCGACTTGTATCGATCATTAAAGTTTGATGATGGGCCGATTCGTTTCTTGAAGTTTTCGGAGTCATCGAAATTGGATTCGGTACAATTAACAGCGTATGCCGGGCGACTAGGGTTCCATGAATCAGAAGTATTATTTTGGAATTGGCCAATATCATTTTACTCAAGTAAGTGATATATTTTAAAAAATTACAAAAAATATAGATTCACAGGCATAAAATTCTGATTTTTTCTGCCACGAGTGCACGTTTCACATGATTTGAATCATTTTCGCGCTTTTCATCTTCTTTCTTCACTACAATTTCCAGGAGAATAGAAATAATAATTTCTCGAAATAAAAAACGTGCCGCATTTTGCCAAATGAATCTCGCCTCCCGCGAGAAATTTTTTTTTCGGCAGAAGGCATTTCTGAATAAAAAAAAGTCAAGAATTTATGCCTGTGAGATTTGCCAAATATTTCATTTTCATTACTAATATTTTTTAATTTCAGGTCTCGATTTGTCGATTCTGGTCAAAAACTATGATATTACAAAACGACTTAAAGTAAATGTTATTCAAATTGGACTTTATCACATTGAAAACCCGGAATTATCATCATCTGCAAGATTTGTCACGGTTTTCACTGAAGATTCTCTCATTTGTCAAAAATGCACCGATTTTGAACCACATTCATTATGTGAACATTTGTTAGTTTTTATTTTCAAATATGAACGTAATCATTCAGTTCTTATTTTTCAGATTAGCTGTACTGAACAGTTTGAGTGAAACTGATCGATTCGTCAATTTATGCAAACTCGAACTGAAAAAACGGAAAGAAATCACAGAAAGAAAGGAGTTGTTGAAGTCTGCTCCGGTGGGAGCTGGTCAGAAGTGTCCACGAAAAGCATCCGAGCGGAGTCATCATAATGATCAAAGAATAATCAATAGAGTTGTGCTAAATCCGGCGTTGTGTCATAATCAAATCATTCGCGAGACAAATGAAGAAAACCCTACAGCGGAAAGTTCATCAAGTTCTGACAACTCAGTGATGTTCAATAATTATGAATCAAGTTTTGAAGATGTTACGACAACGGAGACGACCGTTCATGATGAGAATATTGAAATTGGTTCAATCACATCAGAAGATGATGTTTTCCCAGCCGAAAATCCGAATCCTGATTTGAATAAAACAACATCCGAAATCCCCGAAAAACACAATACTAATTGTTCAAAAAAGGAAGTGATGCGAGATTTTTTATCGAGCGCTTTTCTATCGGATATTCAATTTATTGCTGATCACAACAAAGTCGCTCTTTCAGATGATTATTGTGCGGTGAGTAATCAATTTCATCTAATATTTTTAGACTAAAAACCCGAAATTTACTCAAAGTTCACTAACAACTTTGAAGTTACATTAAAATTTATAAACAAACCAAGATTTTTCGCGAATTAAGTCATGGAGACGCTTTTTGAAAATATCACTGCAGAAAATGATAATAATCTTTTACATCAATTTATTTTATTTCAGAATCTTGCAAAAATGGTGAATTGCATTATGGATGGGATAAGTGAATGTTCGAAATGTGGCGTATGTTCGGAAAGAGAACATGGAAACTTGTTTTGTAATGCTTGTGATCAATTCGCTACAATGCATTGGAAACCGTTTTTGTTTCCATCTGGGTCCGATTTTTGTGCATCTTTAAAGACATTAAAAGTGAGTTATTTTTTGTGTTCTATAAACAAAACCAAAAAGTATTCAGTTCGGCACCACCGACTTTGGCGACTCCAGTTTGGATGACAGTATCGAATCATTGAATCAATTGGGAACTGACAAAGAACGAAACCCAATCGTCAACGTTTTGCAGCCTTCAAATTCGGTTGTTCAAGAAGGATGTTCGACAAAAATGAAGGAAGTTCCACAAAAACCAGAAAGGCCAAAACGGAACAATGGAAAAAGGACAAGCTATGATAAAAATGGACCTTTTGAAATTGTCAACGATAAAAAAGTGTATAGGTGAGTGATTTTGAGCATTTCCGATGTGCCATCTCTCAATCTCAAAAGTTTCAGATATGCATAGTTGTGTATGTTCTACACTCGTTCATCAATCCGTCTCCCACAAATACAATTTTTGCTTGTCTTGTTAATCGTTTTGTTTTTGTTAAATTTTGTTATTGTTACGTTTTTCATTCGTTTCGTTGATATTAATACTATCAAATTGTGGATTTTTCATCTTATTGCTCATAGAAAATAACAAAGAATGGTGAAAAATAGCAACTTTCATGCTATTTGAAAATTTGGGAAAAAAAGAAAAAATAGGAAAAAAACTTGGGAAAAAGCAAAATTAACTTGGGAAAAAAAATTGGGAAAAATTTAATTTGGGAAGTTTGAAAACGACCTTGTGAAAAAAATTTGGGAAAAATAGCTTGGGAAAAAAAATTGACCCATTCAGTCGATGTCCAACTATAGGTCTCTGCCACGTGGATTTTCTTTCTCTCTCATCCAAATTTCCTCTTTCCAGAAAGAAAAGAAGAAGCCGAAAAAGGAGAAGAGCGCAAAGACGGCGGCTCGCGCGCAAAAACGCGACAAAAAAGAGCAATCACTTCACATGGGTTTGGCGGCGCAGGAAACGCGGAAGCGGACGAAAATTGCAACAACAACAGAGCACAAATAATTCGGAAGAAGATGGCACGAAGCAGAAGCACAAGAAGAAGGGAGCGGATGCGAGCACGCGGAAAAAGGCCAAGAAATCTGGCGAGAAAGAGGTATCGCTTTGGAAGATATATGCTGTCTAGTAGATTTTGACCCGCTTATTAGGATCTTGTTAAGAATTGCAGAACTCAACTGATAATATCAGTTATGACGTGGCAAAGTTTAAAATTTTCGAAAAATCGTGAAGTTATAGCCATCTAAAGTCACGATTTCTAGAAATTTCCAACTTTGCCACGTCATAACTGATATTAGGAGTTGAATTCTGCAACTTTTGACAAGATACCAATCAGCGAGTCAAAATCTACTTTGAAATCTCTGGAATTTCAAAAGCCCAACAAAAATCTAATGTAAAAATCAATTTTTCAGCGCGATTTGGAGAAGACGAAACGGCGAAAGGATGTGGCGGTGAAAAAATCGATTTTCAATTCGCCCGTCAAAACTGAGCAACAAATGAAGAAGGAGAAACAGGAGGGATTCTTCAAATCGATTTTTCAGCGAGCAAAAACCTCGTTTACCGGCAAATTGGACAAGTCTGATGATTCGTTCATCGCGTGAGTTGGTTTTTTCGAGGAAAAGTTAGGCCGTGGCCTAGAAAACCGAAATGTTTTACTGATTTTCGTGGAAAAGCTAGGCCACGACCTAGAATTCGCAATATTGTTCAAAAGAAGTAAACATAATTTCTGATCAGATTGTTTTCTGAAAAATCGACATTTATTTTCAAATTTACCAATCTTGAATTAATTTTTTTCAAAAAAAAAGAGAACTTTCTGGAAAATCCATCAAAATTCCCATTTTCCCCTCGAAATCCGCATTTCAGCGCTCCCGAAACCATCCAAAAAGCAGTCGATGTTCGTGCCGAATACGGTTGTCCCGAAGACTACGGTATGCCACCCGACAAACCCATCGACTCGAATTACGACAACAATGGTGCCCTCTTCGTCAAAGGTCGCCCGTTTTGGTGTCTGAAAGACGAGAAACCGCCGCCCCCGAAACACTGTGTAATGAGTACGGCTATGAGGAAATTTATGGACAAATCGTGGCAAATGGCTGATCCGATTACTGAACCGTAGGGAATTTTTTGAAGAAGAAAATTGGGTAATTTTTCATTTTTTTTTTCAGAACTGATTTGGATCCTTATCATAATTTGGAATATATTCAAGCTAGAGATTGGATTTATATGAAAAATGATAAACAGGTGAGAAAATGCCCTAAATTTCCGGAAAAAAACAGAATTTTCTTGCAGATCTTCAGTAACACAATTCGATCGCTCGGTTTGATGGCCAACATGAAGATTAAAAGATCGGAAAAATCGGAGATTGATCTGGACACGACAACTCAAGTCATGTCGAAATCGACAATGACATTTGTGGCGGCCAACAAGTTGATTCAATACAATCGGAAAAATCGACACGATCTGACGAATACGATTGCATTTACACCGGGAATCACCAAAAAACAGAGAATCAAACATCCTGGACTTCATGGAAAAAAGGGATGATTTTGTCTGGAAATGAATGATTCATTTTGTAATTTACATTTAACAATTCTGCCGGCTCCCGGAATTGATCCGGGATCTTTTGAGTCGTAGGCTGAAGCTTAACCTAAGAAATCCTGGATTCTAGGAAATTCAAAAATTTTTCAACGGGCATCTGAATCGCACCAAAACTGCGAAATTATCAAATTTTCCAAAAATCCCCTTATTTTTTCACGTGACATATTTTCCACGTCCCATTTTCCATGCAATCCACATTTTCTTTGCTCATTTCTTTTTTTACTAAAAAATAAAAATATCGCGAAATGGATATTTCGAATAGTTTATCTCAAAGTCGAACAATTTCAAATCAAGAAACTGGAAGTGAAGAATTTGAATCAGTTACTAAAAACGATTATGGATTGGAATTAGATTCAGAAATTCAGGAAACATCTACAATATCTGATGTAACTTTGGTGAAACCAATAAGATCTGCTGAAGTTATCGAATCGCCGACAAAATTCGAAAAACCGAGAGATCGATTGAATATTGTGTTCTTCATTTTCTTCTTTTTTGGATGTTCGTCGTTGGTTGCTTGGAATATGTTTATTACGGTCTCTTTTGATGTGAGTTTTTTTGAGGGGGAAATTTTGGAATTTGAATTTTTCATTAGGTTTTGGTGAGAAAAAATTCAGAATTTTTCATTCAAAAAAATTTCACTGTTTCAAAATTTCTATTCAATTTTTCGGGGTATTCTCTCGTTTGTTGAGATGGAAATATAGTAACTTCTAAAAATTAGTGTGAAAATGAAATTTTTGAAGAAAAAATTCCGGATTTTTCATTCAAAAAAAATTTCACTGTTTCAAAATTTCTATTCAAAAATTTTGACATTTTTCGGAGTATTCATCCGTATTTGCAGATTTGAAAATAATTTTGATTTTTGTGCTCAAAAAAAATCCACGTGGCCCTAATTTTTCACGCCTAAAAATTCCCACGTGGAATTTAATCTCTGAATCTTTTTCTTCGAAAAATGAAGTTTTTGAAGAAAAAATTCAAAATTGTTCATTCCAAAAAAATTTCACTGTTTCAAAATTTCTATTCAAAAAAATTGGAATTTTTTGAGGTGGTATTAGGTTCGTTCTGATCTGTCAAAATTTAGTCGAAAACAGCTCCAAAACTCAATTTCCAATTCGAAAAAAAATTTGAATTTCGCGCTAAAAATCACACATGGCCAAAAAATGCCACGTGGAAAATTATTCAAATATTTTTTTTCACAAAAATCTGAATTTTTTCATTCCAAAAAATTCACTGTTTCAAAATTTCTATCTATGAATTTTCGCATTTTTTGAGGTGGTTCTTCGTTCTGATCTGTCAAAATTCAGTCAAAAACAGAAAAATTGAGAAAATTTCGCCAGAAGTCACACAATTCCACGTGGCAATGTCTGATGCCAACAAATGTCACGTGGAAAATTGTTCTAGAAAATTTTCAAATTCTTTTTTTTTCTCACAAAAATCTGATTTTTTTCATTCCAAAAAATTTCACTGTTTCAAAAATTCTATTCAAAAAACTGCAAACTTTTCGAAGTGTTGTATAATATATCGCCGATAAAAAAATTCCCCGAAAAAAATTCCACGTGTCTTTCCAAATCTATGTTTTCTACAGTACTACGAGGCGTTCAAACTGCAAACATCTGATGGAAAATCGAATTGGTATTCGCAAAATTTCCAAAATGCAATGACAATTTGTGCACAACTTCCGAGCGCCATTTTTTGTATTTTGAGCATTTTCAAAGATTTGCGGTGAGTTTTTGAGTGGGTTACGGTATTAATTATCTACAGTACCTATTTTTTTCAGTGGAAATCTACCATTTCGAATGCAATGCTCACTTTTAATATCTGGTACAGTACTCTTGATTACGATGACTTTGATCTACGTGGAAACTGAATCTTGGATTCCCATATTTTTTGTCTTCACACTTTTCACTGTTGTTGTTTTGAATGCGGCAATTGGGGTTTTTCAGAATGCGTGAGTTTTTTTTTGGCGCGAAAAATTTGAATTTTAAAAATTTTTTGATTTTGAAAAACTTTCGTACAAAAGCTCTAATTTGAAATTTGAAAATTCAGCTCAAAAATTTTTTTTTTCGCGCAAAAATTTGAAATTGAACAAATTTCTGAGATTCTGAATTTCCAATTCTTAGCTCAAAAATAATTGGATTTTCATATTACATTTATTTTATTTTTGAAGTACATTTCAGCTTCAGAAAGAATTATTTTCAGATTTTCCTAGATTTTCAGCTCAAAAATCTAGAATTTTGCAGAATGTTTGGTCTTGTCAGCACATTTCCCTTCAAATACACAAATGCTGTAATAATTGGCCAAAATTTCAATGGAATTCTCATAACTCTTTTATCGATTTCAAGTAAATTAGGTTTGTAGACAAAAAAACCTTGGAGTTACAGTAACTCAAGCTTTTTTGCAGTTTCAAATAATTCACAAATAAGTGCGATGATATTTTTTGGAATTGCGGTTCTAATGATTTTGGCGTGTATTTTATTGCTAATGTTGGTGCAGAAAAATGTGAGTTTTGAAATTTTTGGCAAGAAAATTTCAAAAATTCAAATTTTCCCTCCAGGAATTCTATCGTCGTTTCGGAGTTTTGGATAAAATCAATTCACAAAGATCAATTCAGGAAAATGATCAGAATTTTTGGCAAAAAATCGGCCACGTGTTCAAAAAAGCCGGTTGGCAATTTTTCAACATTTTTTGGTTGTTTTTTGTCACTTTGAGCATTTATCCGAATATTACGGTTTATATTCGACCCAAGGATCCAGAGAGTTTTTTCATTTCAGGTTGGTGGATTTTGGGAGAGTGTTTAAGGGAATTCGCATCAATTTTCTCAGAAATCCCAAAAAATTCAACAATTTTTTGAAACAGTAAATTTTTTCACTCGAAATTTTTTAAAGATTTTTTGAGGTGAAAATGTTTGCCACGATAGGGTTAAGCTCAAAATTGAGCTTAGGCTTAGATTAAGGGTTAGGCTTAAGAACTTACATTAGATCTGGAGTTAGGCCTAATCTCAGGCTTAGCTTTGGACTTAGGCTTGGGATTGAATTTGGGCCTCAAATTAATTCTGAAGTTAGGCCTACACTAAATGTTAGGTTTAAAGGCTTGGGACCGCATTTTGGCCTGAACTTAAGCTCAGACTATATTTTTGAATGTCAACAAATTTTGAAATTTAAAACAATTACGTAGGATCCAAATCAAAAGTCTCAGAAATCCCAAAAAAATTCAACAATTTTTTGAAACAGTGAATTTTTTTTGAAAATTTTGTTGAGATTTTTTTCTAGCTTTCTTGCCACGTGGCACAATTTTCTCTATTTTTTTCATTGAACCAAGTGAATAATTATTATAATATAATTTCAGTTTGATATTTTAGAAATATTTTGAAACGTATTTTTTGAGGGAAGGAAAATTTCCTGTGAAAATCTGAAATTATTTAATTTTTCTGGTAGATCAAATTCTAGCGCCGAAACTCAATTAAAAAAATATTTATTTTCAATGACAACAATCATAATGTCTAACATGCTGTGCTAATCCACTTGCCAAAAGCATCAAAATTCCAGAAATCAGAGCCAAAACGCATGAATAACCCATCTGAAATTTGAAATTTTTGAGCATTTTTTGACCCAAAGTGCTCCAAAAAACTTACAAAAGTCTGTCCAATGCCAAAAAAATTGCTCAGATTAGAGGCTGTTAGAATAAATGGCACAATTTCCATCATTGCAATAATTAAGGCGATAAATGAGATTAGATTGAAACTGTGACGAATTGAGTGTGAGCAACCGCAGTGGCGAATTTTTCGACTGAAAATTTGGGATTTTGAGAAAAATTGGGAGCTGATTTTGATGTGCCACGTGGATTTTTGTTCCGAATTTTTAAGATTTTCAGAGAATTTTTTCGACTAAAAATTTGAGATTTTTTAAACCTAAACTTGATGTGCCACGTGGTTTTTCAGCCCCAAAAACACAATCTTTCTCTTAAAAAATGACCCCGAAAAAATACGTTTCGAAATTTTTTGAAATTTTCAAATCGAAATTTAAGAATTGATTCTTCTGATAAATTTCCAAGAAAACACTGAATTTCTGACGCCAATTTTTGAGCCTGAAAATGCACCAAAATTCTAATTGTTCTATAAACTTACACGGCATGCAAATACGCCAAACACAATAAAATTGAGATGAAAAATGAGATGAACATAAACTAACTCGAAGTGACAAACCACGTTGGCTTATTGCCATTTTGAAATGGCATTATACCGTAGAAATATTGTTGACCCAAAATTTTGACAACAAGCCAACCAGTTGTGAAAACTGATACGGTATTTAGAATGAAACCGCAACCGATTAGAAATCCAAGACCGCCGATTTTTCGCATTTTGAAACTGGAAATCTAGAGGGGTTTGAAAGGTTTTAATAGCCAGTTAGAGTTGGAAATGGAAGAAGAAAAATTGAGAATAAAAATTTTGAAAAACTATTGAAGAATTTTTGAAACAGTAAAAAATTGGGAAAAATTTATTGTTAGAATTTTTTTCAGATTTCTCGAGCTGAAATTTTTTTCGTAATAGGTTTGAGTTGAATTTTTAAAGATGAAATTATTCAAAATTTCTAGAAACAGTGAAATTTTCGAAATTTTCAAAAATTCAAGAACTTTAAATTTTTCTAGGCTGTTCTTAGCATAAAAAATTACTGAAAAAAAGAATTTTTCATAAAAACGTGGAAATTTGGGAATATATTTCTGGAAATTTTTTCACTGTTTCAAAATTTTTATGAATTTTTATTTGAATATTTTATTCTTAATGAGTCAGCTCGAAAAATTATTTCGAACAAGATTCAACGAATTCTGAGTAATTCCAGAATTTTATAAAAATGCTAATTTTCTCACTGTTTCAAAAAAAAACCTCAAAAAAAAAAATAAAATCACATTTTGCACCACAAAAAATTGTGTGAATGAATAAATATTTACACATTATCTTATCATTTTTCACTTTTTTTCCTTATGACGTGTTTTTTGGGCCAGAAAAGAACATTTTGTTTGACGCATTTAAGAATTGAGTCACTGGATGACCTGAAAATAATTTCGAAATTTTGAATTTTGACGCTAGATTAAAATCCACGTGGCAAAAATGTATGAAACATAACTTTTTCAGAGAAATTCTACCTGGATGTCGTGACGTTTTTGAACTTCAACTTTTTTGCGTTTTTGGGAAATTTGGCGGCGAATTATGTGAAATTTGTGAGTTTTTTGGGCGGATTCTTGAAAAATATTCACTGTTTCAAAATTTCTATATATATTTTTTTGAATTGTTCTTTTCTGGTTAAAACATTGAATTACATTCCTGAAGATTTCGATTGAATTTTGAATTTCCAAAATTTTGTTTCAAATAAATTTCACTGTTTCAAAATTTTTGTATATTTTTTCTGATTTTTTGAAATTTTTTTAGTTGGGCCATTCAAGTTCTGAATAATTCTCAGAAAATTTATTTACCACAAAAAGCAGTGAAAAAAAGTAAAATAGTTTTCTAATTGTAAATATTTTTCACTGTTTCAAAATTTCTATGAATAAGTACTTTTTGAATTTTGAACAGTTGATAACATTCTTTAAATAGCAAAATTTAGCTGAAAATTTCAATACAAAAAACAGAAATCTCAATGTTCAATTACCGATTGGAAAATGAAAATTCGATTTTTTTAAATGAAAGTTTTTCACTGTTTCACTCATTTTCATCAAACTTTGGTTCCCAAAAAAAAATTCGATTATTTTTCACTGTTTCAAAATTTCAATGAATTTCTTTATCTTTCTTTCTCGATATTGCAATTGGAATTCTAGTTATAATCTAAATCTAAACATTTCACTGTTTCAAAATTTCTGTATTTTTTTCTCTGATTTTTGAAATTTTATAAGTAGTGGCGATTCAATTTCTGACAAGGGAACCTTTTTTACTCAACACTTTAAATCATGATGAAATTTGGTCCATGGACAGCTTTTGGGACCATAAGAACACCCTAAAAATTTTAGTCTCCCAATGGACCTCTGAGCCAAGTTCTGGGCTCTCAAAAGTTCAAAAATTGCCAAAATTAGCTCATAAAACACGTCATAACTCAATTTTCGATCATTTTTATGAAAAACTGAGTAGCAGATGATGATCAGCGTGGTCGATTTACCCAAAAATCATCAATAAATCGAATTTTCAGAAAAATTTTTGATTTTGGAAAAAAGAATGAGCACATATGAATTTTCATGAATTTTCAGCCCAAAAATAAAAAAACTTCAAAATTTTTCGAAATAAAGATTTTTATTGATGTACTTTTAGGTAATCGACTATGCTGATCAATATCTGAAACTTCATTACTCCCAAAAAAAATTTTGAAATGGAGCTATAATGACTCTTGTGACCATTTTTAGGCTTTTTTTGAGTTTTTGAGAGCCCAGAACTTGGCTCAGAGGTTCATTGGGAGACTAAAATTTTTAGGGTGTTCTTATGGTCCCAAAAGCTGTCCATGGACCAAATTTCATCATGATTTTAAGTGTTTAGTAAAAAAGGTTCCCTTGTGAATAATTATCTGAAAATTTATTTACCACAAAAAGCATTGAAAAAAAAAAATTTCCAAATATTTTTCACTGTTTCGAAATTTTTATGAATGTTTATTAGAATTTTTTTTTCAATATTTTTTATTCTACTATAAAAAATTCACTCTTTCACTAATTCTAGAAACAAGTGCGTTTTCAATTTTGAACAATTAATAACATAAAAAAAAACAGCAAAATTTAGCTGAAAATTTCAAATTTACCTGAAAATTCAATTTTTTTTAGACAAAATGACTGATAATAATGTGAGTTTTTGGGATTTTTCATGGAAAAATGATGAAAATTCGATTTTTTAATGAAAGTTTTTCACTATTTCACTCATTTTCATCAAACTTTGGTTCCCAAAAAATTCGATTATTTTTCACTGTTTCAAAATTTCAATGAATTTCTTTATCTTTCTTTCTCGATATTGCAATTGGAATTCTAGTTATAATCTAAATCTAAACATTTCACTGTTTCAAAATTAATGTATATTTTTTTTGATTTTTTAAGTTTTATTAGTCTGCCGTTCATAATTTTGAATCAGGGCTGGTCGGAATCGGAATATCGAAATTCCGAAATTCCGAAAATCGACGTTTTTCGGAAGTGTAGTTTGGTCGGAAGCACTTCCGAAAGAAAAACTCGGAATTGCTCAAATTCCGACTCTCGTTCCGACTTTTTTTCATTCCGACTTTTTTGTCGAAATCACTTTCGAAAAATCTCGGAATGTCGGAATCTATGTTTTTATAAAGAAAACTTCATTTTAAGACTGAAATGACGGTGAAAAATTTCTTAATAATCGATAATAGTCAAAATTTTGTTGTCTTTGATGAACTAAAGAACAAGATTTACTTTTTCGCAACTATTTTTACTATTATTGTTCTGATAACTCATCGAAAAATGTCGTTTTTCACTTTTTTCTTGCGTATTAGAACTTCCGAATTTCTTCCGAAATTCCGAAAAAAAGTCGGAAGAAAAAATCGGAATTCCGAACTATCGAAAAATTATTCGGAATAAAAAGTCGGAATGCCGAAATTCCGAGAATAAAATCGGAAGTGAAAATGGGTCTTCCGAAATTCCGAAAGCTCAATTCCGACCAGCCCTGTTTTGAATAATTCTCAGAAAATTTATTTACCACGAAAACCATTGAAAAAAAGTAAAATAGTTTTCCAAATATTTTTCACTGTTTCAAAATTTTTATGAATGTTTATTAGAATAAAAACATTTATGCTTTAAAAATTCACTGTTTCACTAATTCTAGATATAAGTGCTTTTTAGATTTTGAACAGTTTTAACATTCTTTAAACAGCTGAAAATTTCAATACAAAAAACAGAAATTTCAATTTTTAATTACTGATTGGAAAATGAAAATTCGATGAAAGTTTTTCACTGTTTCACTCATTTTAGGTGGTTAGTCAAACTTTGGTTCCTAAAAAAATCGATTATTTTTCACTGTTTCAAAATTTCAATGAATATTTACACAATTTTTATTCGATATTGCAATAGGATTTCTCTTGAGAATCTAAATCTAAAAATTTTACTGTTTCAAAATTTCTGTATAATTTTTCTGATTTTTGAAATTTTATTAGTAGTAGCAGCGGTGATTCACATTCTGAATAATTCTCAGAAAAATTGATTTACCATTGCAAAAACCATTGAAAAAAAGTAAAATGGTTTTCCAAATATTTTTCACTGTTTCAAAATTTCTATGAATTTTTGTTAGATTTTTTTTTTCAATAATTGTAATAATTGTAACAAAAAGCAAAATTTAACTGAAAATTTCAATACAAAAAACAGAAATTTCTATTTTTTTTTCAAAAAAAATTTACTGTTTCAAAACTTCTATGATTTTTTATGAGTCTCTGATTGTATATTTTCCTAAGCACTTGTTTAATACTAAATTTTTCCAAAAATCTACAGTACCTCCCTTTTCTCCCCCAAATCTCTATGTTTTCCAGCCAGGACCCAAATACATAATAATTCCCGTTCTTCTTCGTTTCTGGTTCATTTTCTATTTCCCATTTTGCAACTATAATCCGGAATTTCGACGATTCGATGTGTTTTTCGAATCCACGTGGCTTTTCATCGCAAATTTGGCATTTATGTCATGGACAAGTGGATATTTGTCATCGTTGATTATGATGTATGCGCCAAGGTGAGAGTTTTGGGCTGAAATTTTGAGCATAGGTTTTTTAACTGGAAATTGATTTTCGGAGCACTCCAGCTCAAAATTAAATTAAAATTTTACACGAAAAATCTATTTTCACACAAAGTTTTCCATTTGACGCTAAAATTTTATTTTTTTTCAACAAAAAAAAAATTCACTGTTTCAAAATTTTTTTAATTTTTTGTGAGAATTTTATTCTTATTATTTTTTCACTTTTGTAACGAAACACTATTTTTATCAGAAAAAAATTTCGCACTGAATTCAAAATTTCCAGTCCTCAAATCTGAAAATTCCCCCAGAATCCCAAAAATTCCCAAATTTTGCAGAACTTGTTCCGATCCCCAACTTCAACGTTTGGCTGGAATGATTTCGTTGGTGTTTTTGCTTTTGGGAATTATGAGTGGACTTTGTTTTTCGTGGATTATCAAACTTATTGTTTTGAACTGATTTAAATGAATTTTTATTAATTTTTTTATTATAAATAAAAACATGAAATGGTCGATCTGAAATATGAGATTTTTTAGAAAAAAACTCGGGCCGAGTTTTTATACCAGAAAAAACTCGGGCCGAGTTTTTTTATACCAGAAAAAAATCGGGCCGAGTTTTTTTTTTTTTGAAAAAATCGGCCCGAGTTTTTTTTTGAGTTTTTTCCCGAATTTGTTTTTATCAGCTACCTGCCCGAAAAAATTTGAAATATTGATATTTGTTTTTTTTTCGTTAGAAAAAAAAAATATACCTTTTTTATATGATGTGGCAACTCGGTGAAAGTTGCAATTTTGAACAAATCTTCGCTTAAAATCCACGTGGCAATCTATAAATTTCATTCTAAAAAAACTCAAAATTCAAAAAAATCTTCTTCATTCGATCACAGAACAATTGTGGATTTGCCAAGAAAAAAATCAATAATAAAAAAATAAATTCGGGGGCCAAAAATATAAAAAGAAAATAAAATGAAATTAGTGAGGGATGAATAAAAAAAATGAAAATCGACACACAAAAAAAATAGAAATGACCCAACAAAAATTACATGTTTTTCAATCTTGTGCTCAAAATTCGGGCGGGAAAAAGAAGAAGAAAATGCGCGCGAGAAAATAATGAAATTTCAAAAAAAAGCATTAAAAATTAGTCGAAAAAACACATTTTGAAATTAGATTTTTCAGTTTGAACACACAAAAATGGGCGGGAAAATGAGAATATTTACGTAAATCGCTGGGGCAAAAAACATCAATAATGACAAATAATGATAATTAATTAGGGAAAAAAGAAAACAAACACGGAGAAAAAGCACCTAAAGATTGAGCTCTTGCGCAATTTTCGAGGCAATATTTTTGAAGCCGATTGATGTTCCCGAAATTCGTTTGAATCGAACACCGTTTAGGCTGAGGCGGGGAAGTTTGCAGACCTGAAATTAAATTTAGGTTTGGTATGGAAAGATTTCAATTGAATCAACTTTGGTCATTGTATCAAAATTGAAATTAAATGGAAAAATTATAAGAAAATTTTGAAACAGTGAAATTTTGTTGGAATATTTTTTTGCAGAAATACCTAAATTCTCGCAATTTCAGTGAATTTTACATAATGACATCTGCATTCTATCAAAAATTAGAAATCCATGAAAAAATTATGTGAAAATTTTGAAACAGTGAAATTTTTAGGGGTTATTTTCATTCTGAGTTTTTTCGATATAACAATATAACAATGGAATTAATATCAATAATGCATTCTGTGAAAAATATATGAAAATTTTGAAACAGTAAAATATTTCAGGATTTTTTTTTGGAAAAATATAGACTTTAAATTTTAAATTAACATCTGAAAATTCCTAATTTTCTGGGAAGAAGAACAAATTCAAAGTTTATGATTTTTACCCAAAACTCTCCTAAAAATTCATTTTTCTTACGGTAATCTGCATTTTCTGGTTACAAAAAATATTAAAATTCAATGAAAATATAGGTAAATTTTGAAACAGTGAAATTTTTTGGAATATTTTTTGCAGAAAATCCTAAATTTTCGCGATTTTATCGAACAACTTATCAACAATCAGAAATCATGAAAACATAAATGAAAATTTTGAAACAGTAGATTTTTTTTCGGATTTTTTTCTCAAGAAAATTCCAATTTTAGGGTTTCTCCCTCAAAATCCACAATTTTTCATCAATTTCTCCCTCAAAAACCTCAAACATACCTCCATTTCCCATTGCACCAACGAATCCGTATTCGGATCACCATGAACACACAAAATCATATATCTTTCGCGTTGTTCGTAGTCGCAATTGTTCGAGTCCAAAACTTTTCGAATTTCTCTCATCATATCATCCGGTGCCAAACTCGACGTCGTTTTCATACTCCAAGTGAATCGCAATGATCGAGGTTTGACTTCTTCACCCGCTCCGCCGCCAATACTTCCGGTAACTCCACCTCCAACTGAAGATGCAGCTGGACTTGATGGTGGATGATTCTGAATAAAAAAAAAACAATAGATGAATGAGGGGGTTTCGGTGCAAAATTTAATAGTACAATTTTGAAACAGTGATTTTTTGGATTTGGTAAATTTTATGAAAACAAATTAAAAAACTATCATTTTTCAAATAAAAAAATTGAAACAGTATTTTTTTAAAAATAATTTCTTGGAAATTTCAAAACATTTGAAAAAATGAAAATTTTCCATTCCAATTTCTTGAAGTAAAAAAAAACTGAATTTCATTCCCAAACCATCTATGGAAAGCAAATATATTTTTTGATGGAAAATTTATTGAAAAAATTTTGAAACCTATTTTTTTCTGTGAAATTCACATGAAAATACCACTTTTTTAATAGAACATTTTGAATTTAATCCGGAACTTTTGATATAGAATCAATGAGATAAATCTTTTGTTGCAAAACTTAATACAATTTTTGAAACAGTAAAATTTTTTGAAATTTAACAAAGTTATTAAATTTTATGAGAATGAGAATCAAATACGTTTTCAAAATATGGAAAATTCATGAAACAGTGAAATTTTTCACATTGAATTTCAGGTTTGAAAATTGGACCGGAAATTCCACGTGAAAATCCAAACCTAGAGCATACCATGCCTGGGTGAGGCATATGCACGGCGCCAATAAAAATTTACGGTAATTTACCTCGTCAATTTGAGATTTTCTTGAAGTTTCTCTGTTAAAAAGTGGTTTTTTCCAGTCTAAAAGGTCGTTTCCACATCGCCAAAAATTCTCAAAATCCATACCGCCAATTTTCGAAGTTAATTCGCACGAAGCTGGGCGTGGTTTGATTTAGAATTAGCAGAACAAAAAAACGTTTCAATGATTCAAACAATTTTGAAACAGTGTGATTTTTTTGAACTAGAAAAATTCTTGAGAAAAAATTCACGGTAAATTTCAAAAAATAGGTATTTTTTAGGTCAAATTCAGTCTTAAAATTGTCTGGAAAATTGTGTGTATGAATTTTGGTTTTGTCAAAACTCTTCAGATTAAATTATGGCTCATTTTTTGCCTCAAAATGCTCCAAAAACTCTCCTCTTCTCAAAAATCATACAATTTTTGCAAAATAAATCAAATCCGCTCTCCAAATGAAAATACTGAAACACTAAAAAATTATAGGAAAATTACACGTTTTTAATAGAACATTTTGAATTTCATCCAGAGTGCGTGTCGTTATTAAATTAATGAGATTTATTGTTGCAAAAATTGATACAATTTTTGAAACAGTAAAATTTTTTGAAATTTAACAAAGCCAATAATTTTTGAATATAAAAAAATGAGAGAACGAGAATCAAATACATTTTCAAAATATGGAAAATTCATGAAACAGTGAAATTTTCACAGTGGATTTCACGTTTGAAAATTGGACCGAAAATTCCACGTGGGGAAATAGGATTTTTCCGAAAAATTCTGAATTTAGAACAACCCAATGATCAACATGAGCAAAAACAAAAAACATTTCGATGATTCAAAGAATTTTGAAACAGTGGGATTTTTTTGAAATTCAAAATTTTTAGGATCCAAAAAATCCCGGTCAAGATTAGTGTCAAAAAACACATAGCTGATTTTTTGAGTCATTTTTAGTCTCAAAATGCTCCAAAAACTCTCCTCTTCTCAAAAATCGTACAATTTTTTGCAAGAAAGCTTCAAAATCCCTCCAAAAATCAAACTCACTCCCTGTCCCTCTCGAATCGCAGCCAACGCTGCGGCAGTTTGTTGTCCCTGCGCGGCTCCAATCGTTCCAGCTCTTCCAGACACCGGTTGCGTCATACTTTCCCGCGTATGATCTCTGGAAAAAATTAATTTTCAGATAAATTTTATTGCTCAAAAAAAGAAAAGTTCCTGGGGGCCCTTGAGCATGTTTGCCTAGAACTTAGCCTAAGTCTAACCCTAAGGCCTTATAAAAAACACCCTAAACTCGCAAGAATTTTGCACATCAGGAAAAAAAACACATAGAGAAAAAATAGAAGCCAAACCCATGCCTTTGCCGTTGCGACGCATAAATCGGCGGCAATTCGCGTCGTCGTCGCATCGCAAAATTCGAAGAAGTCGCCGATGACGTGGATGTCGCTGATGGTCTAGATTTTGACAAATTATCACACAAGAAAAAATTCAAGAAAAATAGTAGAAAGAGAAAAATCATGCGCTTGCGTGTGTGGCAAACATGCTCAGTGTGCAGATCATAGATTTGGCGCCAAATTCAAAAACCCCCTGTGTACCTTTGATTCATCGACATTGAATGGTGCAATTGGGTGGAATTTCGAGGAGCCGTCGAATTTTGGCGAGCCGACGAGCTTCCCGATGATAAATTGTTGTGTGGTCCCGAAACTTGGCTGCTACTGCAATCAATGAAAAACACACTACAGAGGCTACAGAGAGAGAGAGAAGTGATTGAGAACATTTTTTGGTGGTTTGGTGAATGGGGGAAAATTGCAGTGAGGACAAGACAAAGGACAAGGAAAATTTTGAAAAAAAAAATTAAAATTTTTTTGAGCACATTGAGCATTTTGGATTTTTTTCAGATTTTTTTCTGAAAATTCAAAGAGATCACTCGAAAACAACCATCATTTTTTGAAATCCATTCCCATTATAAGAAAATTTTGAAACAGTAATTTTTTTTTCAGAAAAATTCTGATTTGCTCATTCAAAATGTGATTTTTAGATTATTTTCAGACAAAATTTCAAGAATTTATTTTTTCAATTGAATTTTAGCCGTGTGGGAACCCTATTTGCATCATTTTTATATTGCTTAATTTCTAGATGAACAAAATTTGAAACAGTACATTTTTTTCGAAGAAAAATCACAAATTCCCAGTTTTTTCTACACTTTTTGTGGTTCAAAAACTAAATTTTCCAACAAAAACTGAAATTTTCAGGTTTCTAATTTGGAAAATGTAATTTTCATCAAACTTTTTGAATTAAAATTATGTATGTAACTGTGATGTAGTACCTTAACTATCAAAATTAAAACTAATCCCAAATTATAAATTTTTTGAAACAGTGATTTTTTTCGGGGAAAAAAATTCTGGATATTCCTGTTTTTTTGGCTCAAAACTCTTGTTTTCAACACAAAGCTGAAATTTCAGAAGAATTGTCTGGAAAATCTCGAGGTTTTTAATTTGATAATTAATTTCTCGAAATTCCCGGATTATAAATGATTCCGTAAAAAAAAAAATCAAAAATATAAAATGTTTGAAACAGTAGATTTTTTTTGAGATAAAAATTCCTGAAAATACATTTTTCAAAAAAACTGAAATTTTCAGGTTTCTAATTAGAAATTTAAAGTTTTAACTGGATAAAACATTACTTGTAAAACCCATTAAAAAATATAAAATTCTTGAAACAGTAGATTTTTTGCTCAAAAAAAAACCCAGCTCAAAATGCTCAAAACTTCTCCCAAAAAAACTCCCGCAAAATTCATCCATTCCAAAAATAAGGTATTAAAAACACGCAGTTATTCATACAAGTTAGGTTAAATCAGAAGAAAAAATAAAGATTATATTATCACACAAGTTAGTAAAATTCTACATATTTTAGGTAAAAAAATAAGGTGTTTAGGTCATTTTTGAGACCTTCTAGGTTTCAAAGGAATCAGGGTGTTCTAGGTGTGAAATCAAATCAAAAATCAAAAACGATGAACCAACCGTCTTGTCAATTTGCTCAATTTGCTCCAAATTCCCTCGTTATTATTCGATTGTCCTTGTGATGTATTTGCCGGTTGACCGCCGATTGAAATATTTCCCGCAAGTTCGCCAGAACCATCGAGATCTTCACCTCCCTGGAGAAAAAAAAACATTGATAAAAATTTTTTGAATAAAATTGAGAAGCCTGCTAAAGGTTACTGTAACTGAGCCTAAAGTTACAGTATTCAAGTAGTTATGACGTGGCAAAATTACTGTAGTTTTAGATGTTTTCACGAAATTACTGTACGGGATTATTACAGTAGTGCGATTCTTGAAATTGTATTTTTTTCAAATAAGTTATGACGTGGCAAAGGTTACTGTAATTCTCAATTTTTCAGGCATATTTATAATCAGTTTATTGAGTTACAGTATCCTAATTACGGCGTGGCTAAAGGTTACTGTAATTCTCAAAAATACAAGGGATTACTGTAGACTAGCTTTGGAATACGGTATTTCTACTCTAGTTATGACGTGGCAACATTTCTTTGAAATAATCCAAATTTTTAAAAACTACAGTAACCAGCTAAAAATCCACTCAAGACCCAAAAACTGATCTACAGTAGCCCAAAAAAATTGATTTTTTCAGAACTAAGTTCGGAGTAGTTTTCAATAAGAAGACTACACTCTAGTCACTACAGTACCCCCTCAAAAATCATCTCAAGACCCAGTAAATTTATCTACAGTACTTATCTACAGGACCCTGAATTTTCAAAAACTTATGAAAACAAAGGTATGAAAAAAGCGCACAAAGGAGAGAAAAAAAAAAAGACAATTTACCTTATCTCGTTCAGTTTTTCCATGGAAAGTCTGTCGATTTCGAGTGTTTCGCGGAAAGGCGGCAGATTGTGCGGCAGCAGCTGAAGCTTGCGCTGCGGCTGCAGCTGATGACGCAATTGTAGTTGGCGGAACTTGATAGACGGATGGCGAGACAGAAAATGAGGCTGCGTTATGGGTTAGTGTTGGTTGATTTTGATGTGTTGAAGATGTTGTTGTTGTTGTTGTAGTCGATGGATATTGCTGAAAAACCAAAAAAACGGGCTCAGAGACTAGACTTTTTCAGGAAAAAAACTGGTGAAGAGGAAGGACGTGACAATTTTTTTTGTGTAAAATTTTGTAAATGAACGGATGCATTTATGTGGGAAGATCAAAAATAATAGAAATCTTGAAATCTAAAATGAATTCTTGAAACAGTGAAATTTTATATGAAAAAAATAATTTCCAGAATTTTTTACCCAAAATTGTTTCCCCTTTGATTGAAAATTCAAAAATTAGCTAGATTTCAAATTAAAATTTTGAAACAGTAATTTTTTTTCGGAATTTTGAATAACGGCTATGAAATGAACCATTGAAAATATTGAAAAACTAAATAATTTTACAGAATTTTTGAAACAGTGAAAAATAATTTTTAGAATTTTACACCCACTAATTGAAAATTCAAAAAATATCTAGATTTCAAAATAAAATTTTGAAACAGTGATTTTTTTCTTGAAATTTCAAAGACCAACTATATAACCGTCACATTAAAAATGTTGAAAACCTAAATATTTTCACAGAATTTTTGAAACAGTAAATTTTTTTTGACTTTTATACTGTATAAAATGGAAAAATTGAAAATATGGGAAAATCTAGCTTTTTAGGGCAATTTTAAAACAGTAGATTTTTTATGAATAAAAATTTGTTCTGATTTTAGTTGAATACAAACGAATCAATAATTATTCCGAATCCAAAAAAATTAGTGCAAATTTTGAAACGTACATTTTCGGGGTTCGGAAATTTTTTGTCGTTTATGTAGAACCATACCATTGGAAATTTCAATAAAATACTAATTTTTAAGACAATTTTGAAACAGTGATTTTTTTAGATGAACTTCCATCAAAAATTTCTTTAGATTTTTATAAGCTGATCCACGAAAACTACTAAATTTTAATGATATAAAAACGAAAAAAAGAAAACCAAACGATAGGGAAAAAAGAGAGAAAAACATTCAAAAAATGAAGAAATCAGCCAGGTTTTTTCTTCGAAAAGCGATAGAGGAAAGAAAAACGTACACCAACTAAGAAATTCGTGCAAATTTTCAAAATTCAAATTTTTAATCTGTATATAGGGGTAATTTCTATAAAAAAAAAAAGAAGAGAGGGTAGAAGGGTAGGAGTAAAAAAGGGAAAAATTGAACTGAAAATGTTGTTGCACCCAGGAAAATATATAGTACCACCACCAGAAAACAATGCACCAATTTCTTTTTCGCACCAGGAAAAAAGGCTCTGTTCGGGGAGGGAAATCAAGGGTTTCAGAGAAAATGAACTCAAGGGTCCGAAAAAAAAAATTAAATTTGAGAGTAAAAAATTGCTGTTTCAAATTTCTCTCATATTTTCTGGGATTTGAACATTTTTCATTAAGAAGCAAAACGGAGAAAAAAAATATTATCAAAATTATTTAACAAAAAAAATTGCTGTTTCAAATTTCTATCATAAAATTTCCAAATAATTATGGGGCTATTCAAGTATTTTCTCAACACGCTGAGAAAACAGGAGAAATGCGGAGAAAATTCATTTTCTTCACTTTTTTCGTATTTTCTCAGCCTACCTGAATAGGTTTTCTCCTGTTTTCTCAGCGCTGAGAAAATAACTTGAATAGCCCCATTAGGCTTTTGATTTGATGTTGTTTGAAAAACTGTGAAAATGTTCATCAAAATTTTTTGATGAAAATTTTCACTGTTTCAAAACTTATGTAGAAATTTGAAAAATTGATTCTGATTCGATTGATTTAAAGAAGTTCTTCAGAATTTTCTCAAAATCAATATTGTTTCAAAATCTACAAACTTCGAAAAAAAATTTACTGTTTCAAAATTCAGAATTAAATTTCCAGGAAGAAATTTTCAGTGATAAATCATTAAACATTTTTGTTGAAATTTAATTTTTTAAAAATTATATTCCTGGACCCCCGAAACCATTTTTCTCTTCAAAAACCCCTCGAATTTCCCCAGAGCCAATTTTCCTTGCACACCAAAAAATCCACCAAAAACCAAAAAAGACCAACCTGACTAGAAGCACCCGTAGAAGTCGTCGAAACATTTGCCGCATTATTGATTGTCGCTGATCTCGACATTTGTTGTTGGGGATTGGTGTTGACACGTGGCGAATTGGTTGTGTTTTGTTGTTGTTGTTGTGATTCCGCCAATGTGATTCCTTCCATTGCTTGAATCATTGTCGCTGGTGGCATTGATGGCGATTGGTGGAGGATCATCGACGGCCTAGAAATAATCGAGGTTATTTTGCGGTTTCTATAGATGTTTAGGCCTTTATTGATTTTCAGGCTTGAATTTTCAATTTTTATTGATTTCTCTAGTTTAGTGATTTCACTTCGTAGTTGAATTTTTTTATTCTATTTCTGAATAATTTACAATTTAACAATTTCGCAGAATTTTTGAAAATCATGAAATTTTATTGAAACAGTGAGATTTTTCAACTTTTGTGAAACAGTACTATTTGCTATTTGTGTTCGCGGAAGAATTTTAGATTGCTTACAACAGGGAAACAGAATCAAAACACTGATTCAAAACAATAAATTGAACTTTTCCTTGAAACAGTGAAAAAATTAACTTTCAAATTTATCAATTTTTGATTGAAATTCAACAAATGCGTAAAAAATAATTGCCAGAAACCCGGAAAAATTATGCATTTTCTTTGAAACAGTGAATTTTTTTTCGAATTTTCAGAAAAATAATTACTTTCAGAAAAATTATAAAAACTGGCTAATTTTTAGATGTCAAAAATCCTACTTTAATTTTTATACAATCAAAACAATGATTCAAAACTATAATTCAACTGTTTCTTGAAACAGTGAAAAAATTAACTTTCAAATTCATCAATTTTTATCAAAAAAAAATGCAAAGGCTGGGTAATACTTTCCAGAAACCCGGAAAAATTATGCATTTTCTTTGAAACAGTGATTTTTTCATAACTGTCCTATCTTGATTTTTTTTTCGAATTTTAGATCACTTTCAGAGAAATTATGAAAGCTGGCCAGTCAGGGATCAAAAATTCATACAAACTCCAAAGGAAACTATGAAATGTTTTCATTTTCATTTTCATTTTCAAAATTTAATGATTTTTTATATGGAAAAGTGCAGGACAATAACATCAGAACAATGATTCAAAATTATAATTCAACTTTTTCTTGAAACAGTGAAAAAATATAGAATATAGAATTTATGAATTTTCATCGAGGATTATCATAGCAAAACTACCATATTAGGAATAATTTCCAAAAAACCTTGAAATATTATGCTTTTTCCTTGAAACAGTGAATTTTTCCTTATAAAATTTCTGTGTGAGGAATTTAAAAATCCACTCCGAAATTTCAACCACAAAAAAAATAATTTCAAGCTGAAACAGTGAATTTTTTGAATTTTAATGTTCGGGTTGTAGATTATACATATAACGTAATAAATACCAAAATCCTTGAAAAATCTTGTCTTTTCTTTGAAACAGTGAAATTTTAGTTCTGAAGCCCTCAATTGTCTGGAACGTATGGTAGAAATAATACCTTCAATTAAAAAAAAATAATATTTCAATTTTGCTTGAAACAGTGAAAATATTTGAGTTAAAATTTTAACTTTGGAAAAAACCCCCGGAATTTTTAATTTTCAGCACGAAACTTTCAGAAAACTTCAGAAATTCAACTTTTCTGATTAGACTGAAAATCTGTGCAAATTTTGAACCTAAAATAAAAAAATACTCCCCAAAAACCCAATTTTTTTGCGCGCGCCAAAATAATTTTCGAAAAAAAAAACTCGTGTTGATTGTTACACTGCACACCATTCAAAAGTATCACTACATTCAGGAAAAAAAAAACAAAAAAAATTCACCATTCGAAAACTAATAGTCCTTTTGAAATATGGCGAAATCGTGGAGCTCGTCGAAGATTTTGGTGATTCTGTAGTTGTGGTAGATGGTGTAGTTTGACTTCTCAATCTCAAATTTCCAGCTCCATTTGTCGAAATATAGAGTGCAGCCATTTGTCGATCAATTGTATCCTGATTCGAATTTTCGATAAAATTCGAAGTGGACGGAGTTAGCGGAAGTCCCACAACACAAGTTTGTCTTCTCGCAATTCTTTGAACCGGTTCCGATTTTCTTCCAGATTTCTTTTCCAGAATTTCCAGAGTTTCGGGAGTTCGATTCAAATTCATCATTTGGTCTCGCCACGAGCTAGAGAAAAATAAAAGGACGTGCACAAATCACAGATACACACACAAACAGAAAAAAAAACACAGCACAACCACCCTCGGTCTAAAAAAACAGCACTTTTTTTGAGACCAAAAGTGGTGGCCTTTTTTGTTTTTCGTTGTTGTGTGTTTACAGGAAAAATAGGGGGATTTGGGAGAGGAACTTTGGGAAAAAACGGGAAATACTGAAATTTTCTGGGAAATTTTGAAAATTCAGGAATTTCAGAGCTAAAATTGGATGATTTGGAGTCAAAACTTTGAGAAATTCTTGAAAATTTTAAGATTTTGGCAATTTTTGTTGGTGAAATTCGAAAATTTCAAGGAATTCTGATTTTCTTCAATTTCAAAAACCGGTTTTAAAAATTGAAAAAAAAAATTCAGCTTTTCGAATTTTGTTTGCTAAAAATTCAATGATTTTTTACAAAATTTCGGAAAAATATGTTTTGAGACCTGAAATATTAAAACATAGGTTTTGGGACCAAAAAAATTGGAAAATGTTCAAAAATCATTAATTTCTGGTTAGACAAAAAATTTCTTAAAATTTCAATTTTTCCCGAAAACTCTACGTTTCAAAAATTTCATATGTAACATTTTTTTTTTGAAAAATTTAATGACTAAATAAATCTCTGGAAAAAAATGAAAGAAAAAAATCAACATTTCGAAAAATTTAAAGGAACATAGGTTTTGAGCCGAGAAAAATTTTATTAATTTTTTGGCTCAGATTTTTCCCAAAAACTCCTCCCAAAAAATCTCCCTCAACTAAAAATCATCTACAAAACAACACAAAAATCGATCATACAAAAAAAACAAAATTACTGTAAGAATGGATGAGTACTGTAACAATCAAACACGTTTTTTTTCCAATTTTTGGGCTCAAAAATAGTGATTTTTAAAGACCGCGGGCAAAAAAGAAGAAAGAGGAAGCGTGCAAATTCCAAAAAGTGCAAAAAATACAGTAATCCTACTGTAATTTATCCCCAAAAAAAAGAAAAACTCACTTCTCTTTTGGCGCTTCAGACGATGCTTTTTGCAAATTTTCAGCAGCGTTTTCAGCCAAATTTTCAGAGTCGGCTGGAATTCCGCCAATAATTGGGATTGTCGATGATTCGCTCGATTCATCTTCGTCTTCTTTGATGGCTGGCTCAGTTGGAGCATGTGAGATTTGTGAACCGGATTTCTGGAAAAATTAGGAGATTGGGATCGATTTTTGAGGCATGACGTGGCACAAAATTTTAATGAAATATATATTTTTCGGGTTCATTGAACTGGAGAAGGAACTCCTTTAAAAAATTTCAAATCTAATCAAAAAATTTTGAAACAGTAGATTTTTTCAACAAAAAAAGGTATTTAATAATGATTGCAGGTTCAAAATTCTCCGAATAAAAATTTCTTAAGTTTTTGAAACAGTAGATTTTCCCACAATTTTTGTTTGAATTTTTGAAATTCAGAATCTGAACTATGACGTGGCAATTTTTCATATTTTTTTTAATAATATGGAATTTGCAATAGAAAATCAGGAACCTGTAATCTTATGTTAAAATTTGGAAACAGTGAATTTTTTAGCAATTTTTTTTTGCTAAATCAGAGTTATGACGTGGCAAAATTTCCAAAAAAAATTAATTTATAAATTCAGGGATCCGGGATCGTCATAGCAAGCATCCAACCTAACCAAAATCTAATACAAAAATTTTGAAACAGTGAAAATTTTCCATAAAAAAATATATATGTATGTTTGATAATTTTCAAAATGGTTATGACGTGGCAAATATTCAATTCGACAATTTTTTGATAGGAAATTCCCCGCCCCTTTTTTTAGCAATTTTTTTTTCGTTGAAATTTCGATTTGCAAAGAATTTTGGAATATTTTGAGTTATGACGTGGCAAATTTTTTCAACATAAAATAGTTTTTTGTGACAAATCAGGTTACTTCAATAAGATCCAAACAAACAAGAAAATATTGAAACAGTACATTTTTTCAAAGCAAACATTAGGGCGTTTCAGGGGAATCGAAGCGAACTACTGACTAACCGAAATCTTACACAAACATTTTGAAACAGTGCAAATTTTCCATTGTAAAATTGATTTTTTTTATAAATTTCAAGAGTTATGACGTGGCAAATATTTAATTCGACAATTTTTTGATAGAAAATCCCCCTTTTTTTTAGCAAAAATTTTTTCGTTGAAATTTCGATTTGCAAAGAATTTTGGAATATTTTGAGTTATGACGTGGCAAATTTTTGCAACATAAAATAGTTTTTTGTGACAAATCAGGTTACTTCAATATGATCCAAACAAACAAGAAAATATTGAAACAGTAAATTTTTTCAATGCAAAAATTAGGGTTTTCCGAAATTTATGACAAGTTTGCTAAATCAGAGTTGTGACGTGGCAAAATTTCAATTTTTAAATTTCAAAGTAATGATTCAAAAAATTCAGGATCAAAGCCGACTGACTAACCAAAATCTAATACAAAAATTTTGAAACAGTGAAAATTTTTCATTCAAATTATATATGTTTGATCATTTTCCAAATATTTATGACGTGGCAAATATTCAATTCGACAATTTTCTGATAGAAAATTCCCCGCCTCTTTTCAGCAAAAATTATTTCGTTGAAATTTTGATTTGAAAAGTAAATTGGAATATTTTGAGTTATGACGTGGCAAAATTTCAAAAAAAAATTAATTTATAAAATCAGGCCAGCCGAGAGCGTCATAGCAAGTATCCAACCTAACTAAAATCTAATACAAAAATTTTGAAACAGTGAAAATTTTCCATTAAAAAATTTTAATTTTTGATAATTTTCCAAATAGTTATGACGTGGCAAATATTTAATTAAACAATTTTTGATAGAAAATCCCCCCCCCCCCCTCTTTTTTTAGCAAAAATTTTTTCGTTGAAATTTCGATTTGCAAAGAATTTTGGAATCTTTTGAGTTATGACGTGGCAAATTTTCTCAATATAAAATATTGTTTTGGTGATTAATTGCGAAAATGAATAAGATCCAAACAAACAAGAAAACATTATAGGAAACATTGAAACAGTACATTTTTTCAAAGCAAAAATTAGGAACATACATGGCACTGCTCTCAAAATTGTGAGGGGGAGATCATGACATTTGGAAAAAATTCTCGAGGGGGATCATGACATTACATACAAAAAATCTAAATTTTTATCAAAGTGAAATCGGTACGCTAGAAAAAAATTGGGTTTTTGCATGTGGTCATTTTTGACATATTTTTTCAGGTTCGATAATTTGGAAACTAGTTCTTTAGGAATATCGAATGTAGAGAACGAGCGAAGAATTCGACGGATATCATTCATTGGCTAATTATTCTTATTTCTCATTTTATTTCTAAAATTCTCAATTATATTTTTCTATATCCTTCTAAAATAAAAAATGAGTTTATTGTAGTAAGTTCCTTTCAGAAATTTTCATGCAATTATCATGCTCAACCCTTCTGAACAATTCCATATAAATTATAGACAATGCGTTATTTATTTGATAATCAAATTGAAATCCAAAAATATTGAATTACAAAACAAAAGAAAAAAGTGGATTCCACCGAGAATTCGATCCAAAAACCCTCAGATTATTACGCGCGATCTCTACCGACTTGACCACGAGGCTACTTTCTTTCACACGCTTATTTTTAAGTGATAAAAAAGGGATAGAAGGGGAGAGAAAATGAAAAAGAGAAGGAGAAGCGGAAAAAAATCATGAAATTTTTGAAAAATTACCATTTTTTATCGAATTTCGCCGATTTTGTTATATGTTTCGACTGTATAAGTAACTTAAGGATGGTAGAAAGGAATGTCTGTCGAAATTATCTAGAAGGAAGGCTTATTTCTTGAGATATGATCCCCCCCAAAATGACATAGCAAAACGGCTTCGATTTTGGGGGGGGGGATCATATCTCAAGAAATAAGCCTTCCTTCTAGATAATTTCGACAGACATTCCTTTCTACCATCCTTAAGTTACTTATACAGTCGAAACATATAACAAAATCGGCGAAATTCGATAAAAAATGGTAATTTTTCAAAAATTTCATGATTTTTTTCCGCTTCTCCTTCTCTTTTTCATTTTCTCTCCCCTTCTATCCCTTTTTTATCACTTAAAAATAAGCGTGTGAAAGAAAGTAGCCTCGTGGTCAAGTCGGTAGAGATCGCGCGTAATAATCTGAGGGTTTTTGGATCGAATTCTCGGTGGAATCCACTTTTTTTCTTTTGTTTTGTAATTCAATATTTTTGGATTTCAATTTGATTATCAAATAAATAACGCATTGTCTATAATTTATATGGAATTGTTCAGAAGGGTTGAGCATGATAATTGCATGAAAATTTCTGAAAGGAACTTACTACAATAAACTCATTTTTTATTTTAGAAGGATATAGAAAAATATAATTGAGAATTTTAGAAATAAAATGAGAAATAAGAATAATTAGCCAATGAATGATATCCGTCGAATTCTTCGCTCGTTCTCTACATTCGATATTCCTAAAGAACTAGTTTCCAAATTATCGAACCTGAAAAAATATGTCAAAAATGAAACTCCCCACAGGATGTAATTTACTACCTCAAATCGCTAGACCTCAAAATTTTCATTAATTTTTGGGTAGATCAAAAATCATTTTTCTCTAAATCTCTCATTTTTGCGCTGAATTTCGTCGATTTTAGTCCCACCCCTAAGATCGTGTCAGGTCTCTAAAAATGCGCGATTTTTTTGGGTAGTAAATTACACTCTGTGCCCCTCTCTCTTTGATATTTTTCATTTTTTTCACCATTTATTTTTTCAAATTTTTGACAAAAAAATTGAGGGGGGGATCATGACATTTCAAAATTTCGGGGAGGGGGGGGGGATCATTACATGGAGGGTCCGTTGGGCAAAGATGCCATGTATGATTAGGAATATGACAAGTTTTGCTAAATCAGAGTTATATCGTGGCAAAATTTCCAAAAAAATTAATTCATAGAATCAGGTCACCCGGGATCGTTAAAGCAAGCATCCAACTTAACCAAAATCTAATACAAAAATTTTCAAACAGTGAAAATTTCCCATTGAAAAATATATATTTTTTTGATAATTTTCCAAATAGTTATGACGTGGCAAATATTTAATTCGTTCTCCCCTCCCCAAAAAATACAAAAAAAATCGCGAACCTGAAGTGGCGGTGGATGTTGTTGATTGGAACTTGCGCTATTCGCCGCCGACGGTGTCTTGTTACTAATCAATTTCGACATCATTGTAGACGAAGTCAGCTGATTCATATATTGATCTCTTTGATGATGCGAAGCACTTGTCGGAATTCCTCCCGCACCTGCGGCAGCCGCACCAGTCGCAGTTCGATGTTGTGTGGAAGCAGTCGAGTTGAGAGGCACACGTCCTTTCGGATCCGACACTTTCCGTTGGGCTGCCGCTACCGCAGACGCGGATTGCGGAGTGCTTCCGGAAGTGGAGCTTCGATTGAAGAGCGGTGGAATTTGCGCGAGTTGTGTTCCGGTATTTCCGGCACCCGACGATTTATAGCTGGGCGGTTGGAGGAGCGAAATTGCGGCTTGCCTGCTGGTTGGCTGCGGTCTCATTTGCACTCCGCCGTGACGTGTTCCACTCATCACTACCGTATTCGCCGCATTTGCCGCCGCGTCATTTTGACTGGCTCTTCGTGAAGATGTGGAGCTGGAAGAGTGTTTTTGAGCGTTTGCGGCACTGGCGATTGCTGATCCTGCAGCTGCGCCAGTGGCTGGTGGATTGGCACCATTTGTGGATTGTTGAGCCGAGCGAGAATATCGGGATGGCTGGAAAAAAAATGAGATTCAGAGGATGAATGGGGGATGAAACATAGATATGACAAGACAAAGACAAACACATGCTTCTAGATTTTGATGAATCGCTCATATTAGTCTAAATTCTCATTGCTCAGATTAGCCGAAAAAAATTGAATATTTCTCAATAAAAATTTTTTGAGCTCTAATAGATATTTTGGTCTAAAAAATTCAAATCCTATTTTTTTAAAGTATAACATGAGCAATCTAAGAAAAATTTCAACACACTTTTTAGAAAAGAACTATAACCTGAGCAATGCAAATTCCAGATTTTTCATATTTATGAAAAATCAAAAATTTTCAACATAACCTCTAAATTCCCCATTGCTCATATTACTTAACATTCTAGATAGAATTTCATTTTGAATTTCCAAAAAGTATAATCTTGTAATGGATAGATGACCTCCCAGTCATCCCCATTACCCAGTCCCAATCATAAGTACATCACATTAACGTGTAAGATCTTTATTATACAGAATAATGTTTAGCAACCGATGTTGGTGGTCGCAAGCCAAAGAATGAGGGTCTCCAGAGAGAGGGAGAGACACATGGATGCACACGAGTGTGCACATGTCTCTGCATCTCTAGAAGGCACCACATCCCCCTCCCGATACAAGCCAGCGTCCTCGCGGCTGATATATACCGGGACGGTGATGTCTTAACATAAAACAATATAATCATAAATACAAATCAATCTGATATTATCAAGCAATACATTCAAATCACAAAGTTACACGGATTCTTTGGGGTACTTATGATGGTCTGGGTCTGCCTAGTATCTAGTAAGATGGAATTTTACAATATTATCGGGCGTCTGGGTGGTGGAATAAAAAGAATAAGCAAGTGAAGGAATAACAAGTGAAATACAACTTTAAAAATTTTCAACTATTTAGATGTTTCGTTTTCAATACTAAATCATGGGGAAGAAACGACAAGAAGACCATAATTTGTTTTCTTATTAGGGACAGGAAACCTAATAATAAAACCATTGAAAACGTACTAGGAACAAATAAAAACCGAGAAAAAATTTGCCTAGAAAGATATAACGAACATAACTCAATTTTTTTGAAAATTCTTCTTCCTCTAATTGGTTTCCCTCACCAGCTGCTTCTTCAACCAAGTTCGAAACACATGCAGGCGCTCTTTTGTTCTGCATGTCGGCTCACAAAAATCGATAAAGAAGTTGTTGAAGACGAAAAGTGCAAGTCTTCGAAATATTTCGAAATACTCGGATTTTTCCAGACGATAATAAATAAAAATACTAGACAGATAACAGTAGTCGAATGTGTGTAGCGGTATAGAATGGTTAGCTCTCGACCGCGGAATAGTTCGCGAAATTTCTGGGGCTATTGGTGTTATGGGAGACCCCAGAAAATTTCTTCAAACGGTCGGAACCTCCATGTAATGGATAGATGACCTCCCAGTCATCCCCATTACCCAGTCCCAATCATAAGTACATCACATTAACGTGTAAGATCTTTATTATACAGAATAATGTTTAGCAACCGATGTTGGTGGTCGCAAGCCAAAGAATGAGGGTCTCCAGAGAGAGGGAGAGACACATGGATGCACACGAGTGTGCACATGTCTCTGCATCTCTAGAAGGCACCACAATCTGAGCAATCCTTATTTTTCCATAGAAAATTCGAAATAAAATTGTGGCTCAAAATTAAGGCCATGAGATCTTTCAGCTAAATTTTCATTCGAAAAAATTGTTCAAAAAAGTATAATCTGAGCAATCATAATTTCTCCATTGCTCAGATGAGTCTAGAAAACTCGAGAAAAATTGGTTTTTAGAAATCTAGGCTTACTCAAATTGCTCATACACTGCTTTACTCAAATTGCCTACTATAACATGAGCAATCTTCATTTCCTATTGCTCATATTGAAAATCTCAAAAATACAATTACTGGACCATTTTTCTAGATCAAAATCCCTATCAAAACCTAGAATTAGGGCTAAATCCAGGTCAGACTTTCAAAATTCCAATTTTTCACAACAAAATCACATCACATCACCACACAATATAACTCATGCCTAATTTTCTCTATCTAGAATTCTAGATCTACAAATATATGCATCATACACAACTCACAGATCCACTAACATGTTCTCTGGTTATAACACCAGCTGGATGTTGTCCAAGTGCCGACGAAACATTTATTGATGAGTGTGTGATCAGCGATTGTGCCATTGTTATTTCATTTGCATCCATCTGAGAGAGAGAGAGGAGGTGAAGGATGAGAGAGGTTAGATCAGAATTTTTTGTGTTTTTTTTCGGAATTCAAAAAATTTTGAGTTGAGTTAGGATAAAAACTTCAAAAAATTCAAAAACAAAATATTTTTTGTGGGTAAAAAAAATGGATTTTTCATGCCAAAAATATTCAAATTTCCGCTCAAATTTTGGCGCCAAAACTTTTTTGAATGTTTCTTGTTAATTCTCTCTCAAACATGCAACATACAAATTTTTCCCCCGAAAAAACTCACATCCGATTTTCTTTCTCCTAACAATAAATACGTGGCATGGATATCCTCAAACTTTTCCTTTTCAACACTTTCCAATATTTGTTGTTTGTTGAAACCGAGTTGAAAGATTTGAATGAGTTTTTCGATTCGCGAATCGTCAATTTGATCTTTTGGCGGTTCGACGTATGGTTTCAATTCGTCTTCTTCGTAGCCAACGTTCATCCATCTGAAGATGAAAACATTATGAAAATTGATTGCGATACATTCGAAACAGAATGTTCGATTATTTCACCAGAATAGTTTACAGAAAATTTGAAACAGTGATTTTTTTGAGGCGAAGAAATTATAGATTCCAATTGTTTTTTTTGAACTTCAGAATACTTTTTAAATGAGATTTTAGGTTCAAATTTTCGTGTCATTTTCTCAAACCAATTCAAGTATGAACGTTATAATATCGAAATCCGAATCAGAATTATTCAAGAAAATCTTGAAACAGTATTTTTTTCGAATGTTAACATTTATTTTTTTGTGGAAAATTTTTGTCGGGAATTATTTGAACTTCAATTCCAAAATTTTACTGTTTCAAATTTTTCTTGAATTCTTTTTTTTAGTTTTTTTCGTATTGATAAATTCGTCTTTGGAGAAAAAAAGTTTTTTTTTTTTAGAATTATTGAACCTTCAAATTCACATCAAAAACTAAACAAGATTTCAAGAAAAATTTGAAACAGTGAAATTTTTAGGAAATGAAATAAAAATTAATTATGAGTCAATTTTTTGTGGTAAAAACTATAGTGTAAAATTCAGAATTTCGGGTCAAATTTCAGGTTGAAAATTCAATTTTTCTACAATTTTCTGAAAATTCAGAGATTTTGATTAGATTTTTTTTTGATTTTGATTAGACAGCGCGTATGTAGCAGGAGCGTTGAAAAAACCAATCAACAATTTTAAAAAAATCTTGAAACAGTAAATTTTTATAATTGAAAAAAAAATAATTTAGGAATTGATTTTTGTGCATAAATTAAAGTGAAAATTCGGAGCGATTTTCATTCAATTTTTCAGGTTAAAAATTCTTTTTTTTTTCAATTTTTCATTTATTTTCTGATGAAAATTTTGCATAATTTTTAGCCGCCGGAAAATTTTTCAAGCTAAATTTTTTTCCCAAAAAAAACTCACCGATCCTTCATAATCACATCCAACGCACTTCTCCGTTGCGGATTGATCACCAAAAACTTCTTCAGCAAATTCTCGCAATCCGTCGACATATAGAATGGAATACGGTATTTTCCGCGCAAGACCCGCTCGCGCAACTCTTTCAAATTCTGTCCATCAAACGGCAAACTACCCGACACCAATGTATACAGAATTACACCCAAACTCCACACATCCACTTCGGGACCATCGTATTTTTTGCCGGAAAATAGTTCGGGAGCGGCGTATGGTGGAGAACCGCAAAATGTGTCGAGTTTGAGACCGGGTGAAAATGTGTTGGAAAATCCGAAATCGGCAATTTTGATATTCATATCTTGATCGAGGAGCAGATTTTCAGCTTTCAAATCACTGGAAAAATCGAATTATTTTTTGAAACAGTAAATTTTCACAGTTGGAAATGTGGTACTATTGAAAAATCAGAATTTCTCGAGAATTTTCATGAAAATTTGAAACAGTGAACTTTTTCAAGAAATTCAAATTTTCTAGTTTTAAAATCAATTTTCCAGCAATTTCAGACTAAACATAAGAATTTTCAAAATTTGTTCAATAATTTTTTGGTTAACTGCTAAATCTATTGGAATTTCTAATCTCTCCAAATTTTTCATATGTTTTTGAAACAGTGAATTTTCATAATTGAAAAATACAGTTTATTGAGAATTCTTGGGAAAAAGATAACTAGAAATTACGATTCTCTCAAAAATATTAATAATTTTTTGAAACAGTAAATTTAATGAGGCAAAAATGTCGCACCTATTGAAAAATCAAAGTCTCTTGAGAATTTTCATAAATATTTGAAACAGTGAATTTTTCAAGAAATTCAAATTTTCTAGTTTTCGAATCAATTTTCCAGCAACTTCAGACTAATCATAAAATTTTCAAAATTTGTTCAATAATTGTTTGGTTAACTGCTAAATCTATTGGAATTTCTAATCTCTCCAAATTTTTCATTTTTTTTTTGAAACAGTGAATTTTCATAATTGAAAAATACAGTTTATTGAGAATTTTTGGGAAAAGAAATAACTAAATAGAAATTACAATTCTCTCAAAAATATTGATGATTTTTTTGAAACAGTAAACTTTCTCATTTGAAAATGTCGTACCTATTGAAAAATCAAATTATCTCGAGAATTTTCATGAATATTTGAAACAGTGAACTTTTTCAAGAAATTCAAATTTTCTAGTTTTCAAATCAATTTTCCAGCTATTGGAATTTTTAAATCTCTCCAAATTTTTCATATTTTTTTGAAACAGTGAATTTTCATAACTGAAAAATACTGTTTATTGAGAATTATTGGGAAAAAAATAACTAGAAATTACGATTCTCTCAAAAATATTTATATTGTTTTGAAACAGTAAATTTTATGAGGAAAAAATCTCGTACCTATTGAAAAATCAAAATCTTTCGAGAATTTTCATAAATATTTGAAACAGTGAACTTTTTCAAGAAATTCAAATTTTTTAAAATCAATTTTCCATTTTTGTTCAACAATTATTCTATTGGAATATCTAAATCTCTCCAAGTTTTTCATATGTTTTTGAAACAGTGAATTTTCATAACTGAAAAATACATTTTATTGAGCATATATGGAAAAAGACATTACTAGAAATTACGATTTTCTCAAAAATATTATTAATTTTTTGAAACAGTCATTTTTTTTTTGATTTTGGAAAAAATTGAACCTTTTAGAAACGAATCATCGCTTATTAATAATTCGCTCAAAAATTCGAAAATTCTTTGAAACAGTAGCTTTTCAGAACGAAAAATAGTGATTTTTTTTTAAAAATAGATTCAACTAAACAATTAAAAAATTCCATCAAAAAATTTGATAATTTTTTGAAACAGTGAAAAAAAAACTCACCGATGAATGATATTTTTCGAGTGCAAATATTGTACAGCAGACACAATTTGTCGAAATTTCGCTCTCGCTTCTTTCTCTTTCATTCGACCATGTGCTACCAGATAATCGAATACCTGGAAAATAATTAGGGTAAGTAATTGGGTCTTGATTTTTTAAAATATCTATTTCATTTTTCATTACTCAACCAATACTCAGCGTTCCCATTTATAATTTCATCTAATTCAGTTGTTTTTGAAACAGTGAAATATTGGCGGAAAAGATCAATTTCAAAAACCCCACATTTTTCATTCAATTTTCCATGAAACAGTAAACTTTTCATCAGTGATGGAAAATCAAAATTTCAAATAATTTCCTGGGTTCATAAAATTCTTGAAACAGTAAACAATTTTCAAATCTTGAAAATACAAAATTTGTATTGAAAAATTCAAAAATTTGCAGAGTAAATTAAGAATCTGATCAATTTAAATTAGAGATCAAAACATCCATCGTTTTCCAAAAAAAATACAGGAAAATATAACATTTTTGAAACAGTATTAAATTCTTGAATTAAAAAAATGTATTTTTTGGTGAAAAGAAAACAAAAGTTTTCAAATTCAGATTTTTGAAACAGTGAAACTGTATCTTGCAGGTTAAATTATATTGAATGTTCCCTGCGGACTCAAGCAAATGATCAATCTCAAAAACCCCACATTTTCATTCAATTTTAATTGAAACAGTAAATTTTTCAAATATGTTCTCTAGCATAATTAATTGTTTGAAACAGTGAACAATTTTTAAATCTTGAAAATACGAAATTTGTGCTGAAAAATTTAAATTTAAAAATTTTTCAGAGTGAAGTAAGATTCTGATCATTTTTAATGCGAGAATAACACTAATCGTTTCACCAAAAAAAATTCAAACAAATATTAAATTTTTGAAACGTAAAAAATCGAGGAGAAACATTTTTGCAATAGGAAACGTGCAACGTGGCAAATTTCTCTGGTTTTAAATTTCTGAGAGCAAAAATATATTTTCATGCTAAAACATTGAAAATGTTTCCAGGGTAACATTTTTTTTCGAATTTTACACATGTAAAAATGCCACGTGGCAAATTTTAATCGAATTTTCAGATAAACAAATGCCAGATTTCTTCAGTTTCAAATTTTTATGCTTTTTAGGTTTTCGAAATTCTTCCCCAAAATTCATGGCTCACCTCTCCTCCACTCGCATACTCCAAAACCAAATACAACGTTTGTTCAGTTTCCATAACTTGATACAATTTGACAATATTCGGATGATCCAATTGTTTCATAATCTTCACTTCTCTAAACAACTTTTGCAAACTCGATGGATTCAGGGCAGTTTTATCAATAATTTTGATAGCAACTTCTTGTCCGGTTATCACGTGTTTTGCCAATTTCACTTTGGCAAAATTGCCTTTTCCAATCGTTTTCATCAATTTATATTTGCCAACGTGGACATCTTCGGGTTGGCGGCGAGCCGCCGAACGACTTGATGAACCCATTCCGGCTTGTGAACGAGAATGTGATGATGAGCTGGAAAAAAGGGGGTTGGGGGAGGATTTTTTGATGGGAAACCCTTGGAAAAAATCCCGTAATTCCAGATTTTCTGGCTGAAAGTTCAGTTTTTTCTTAAAATTTCCAGCCCAAAAACTTATAAAATAGTAATATTTTCTCAAATTTTCAGTACAAAACTGATAATTTTTCGAGCTTCTTGATAATTTCCCAAACAAAAACACTGATAATAAATGTTCAAAAATCACTTTTTCAATTCAAAAAATCGAGATTTCGATCAATTTACCAATAAGAAAACCTCAGAACTTCAAATCCTCTCAAATTTCTCAAAAAAGATCTAAAATTCTCAACTTTTCCAGGAAAAGAAGAAAAAAGAGAGAAGAACGACACATACATACAAGTAACCTAATTAGACAACATTTTATTCTCCGTGTTTTGGTTCATTCAAAGTTTCCGAGAAAGAGAAATCTCTAAACTTTCAAGGATTCTCAAAAGTTCTAATTAGATGAACTTCTCGAGGAAAAAAGAAACATTTTTCCACGTCATAGAAATTTTTGGTTGAAAATAAACAAAAAATTAAATGTTTCCAGGAAAACAATTGGAATTCCATGAAAGTTTCTTCAATTACAATAGGTTTTGGGGTTAAATTCAAGAGTCTCAAAAATCCGCTTCCGGGGCCAAAACTCTATCAAAATACCTAATTTTCTACCCAAAATCTCTCAAAAAACCTCCCAAATTCCCAATTTCCCACCCACAAAAACCAACTTTTCACTTTTCCTCCTAATTCCTCCACTTCTTCTGCTTCTCACATTTCTATATCTACTATTATTATTATTTCTAGTCACAATTTCAGTCGTCACAATTTGTTGCAACTCAGATTTCGGTGCACCACAAAAAATCGCCGAAATCGCATTTAGCATCGAAAAGATTTTTCCGCAGCGAAAAAAATGAGGAAAATGAATTGGGAAAATGTGTATGTGTGTGTGTTTATTTGACGACCAAAATTAATTTAAATTTTTTTTCAGCTTGCTTGCAATTTCTCTCACAAAACAACATTTTGGCACTTTTTTCGAGAACAAATATTGTTTAGAGAAAAAGAAGAAGGAAGAAGGAAGGAAGCAAAGTTTTCGAGGAAATTGATCGAAATTTGGCCAATTTTTTCGAGATTTACTAGAAAACACAAATTTTCTGATTTTTCAAGATTTTGGGCACATTGCTTATTTTAACGATGTTTTTAATTTTTGAGCAAACACTAAAAAGCATTGCTCATATTAACTACAAAACTCAGAATCCAACTTATTGATTAATATGAGCAATCCTTATTTCAATAATTTTGCTCATGTTGAAATTGTCCAAGATTTCGAGCTCCAAAATCTGGATCCCAAAATCAAGTTGCACACGATTGCTCATGTTAGAGTGTTTCAATCAAAAACCTTGTGAATTTTCAGCCAAAACTATCAATTTCTCAAAATTCAGAGCATCTCAAGTGATTGCTCAGATTAACTTCTCGATTTCCAATTCCCTAGCATTGCTTATGTTAACCAAAACGTTCCTAACCAGTTCCCGCACCTCAAAAAAGTCGACACAGTAAAAGGTATCAAATTTCACTTAACTCAAGTGAAAAAGGTCTAGATTCTCCTCCTCATTCATATATAAAATGTTTGTCTAGGCAAACAACACAAACTTCCCAAAAAGAACAAGAACAAGTAAAAGGCAGTGACGACGGAGAAAAAAGTGGCTGCTAAAAATCAAAAACCTCTACGCTTCGAGACCCAAATTAAAGGCAATTAGAGGCACTTTTTATAGAAAAAACAAACAAAAACACTTTAGAACTACACAATTTCCCTCTAAAATCAAAAAACATAAATAAAACGACCAGTTTTTTTTCCTAGAAAGTTGCAGGAAAAAAACATTGAGAAATTGGCCACTTGGGGGCGACAAAATGACACAAAAAAAAGAGTGTTCTGTTTTGTGTCAAAAAAAAGTTCAAATTTTTTTGTGCGCGCGCTGGGAAAATCGATGAATCATTCGCATTTTTTCCCAGACAATTTTATTGATTTTTTTGTGGATTGATGAATCATTGTTCTCCAAGAGAACTACACGATGAAAAAATATATGGTGATAAAAATGAAAAAAATATCAAAATTTTCAAAAAACAAGATAAATAATTCACGTTCCGAGAGGGAAAAACTTGTCCAAAAGAACTACACAATTCGTGCAGGAGGATAAGAAGAAAACAGCTGATAGCTGGGAAAACGATCAGAAATCTTGTGGGAGAAGCTGGATATTCTCCTCGAGAACTACACAAGAAAGCCCGAAAATTCAGGGAAAATCAAAAAATCTTTCAAAATTGATGGAATTTAACCGGAAAAAATTCGTAGGCTAGAAAAATCGGAGTCGGAAACTAACAGAAACCCCAAAATATCCCTAAAAATCAAAAAATCATTCGAAAAATCTAATTAGACCGGAAAAATGTAGCCAAACAGCTGGATGGGCTGAAAAATCGTCCAAAACATATCCGAGAGCCCAAAAACCATCAGGAAAATTGGATCCTCCTCGAGAACTACAAAATTCAAGGGTCAAACTACAATGTTCCAAAAAGTCACTAAAAAATCCGACAGAGTTCAAAATTTGTGAGAAACTATTAGGAAATATTTCAGGTAAGTTCTCGAAAAATTGTCCAAAAGAACTACACAGAAAAAGCTTCTAGAGTCAAAAAAATCCAAAATTCTCCAAAAGAACTACACGAAAAAATGAGTCATACCTCTGCCCATCGCAAAAATCCCTAGATGTTTCCGCATAGATGGTATGCCTGTGATTCGTCGACTTCAAATCCAAAGCGAAAGCATACGATTTTTTGAACGTCATAACAGTCAAACAGAAATGAATAAAAGCAAAAAGGTACACACACAAAATGTTCTCCTTGAGGGATGACTAATATGCGATACCACACACTCTGCTTCTCTAGACTCTCTCTCAGCTCCAACACACTATCTCATCGTCCCTTATTATTATTGTTATAATAATAATAATAATAAAATGTAGTAGTGGTATATAACAAAAGAGGGAGCGGGGAGCGAAATTAGGAGGAGGCCAGAGAGAGAGAGAGAGAGAGAGAGAGAGAGAGAGAGAGAGAGAGAGAGAGAGAGAGAGAGAGAGAGAGAAATCGGAATGGAAAATTAATATACCAGGTAGCAGCCAGCGGGCGAATGGTAAATATTGGGAGGGAGAAAATTGGCCTCCTGGTAAATTACTGTTTTATGAGAATGTGTCTGATTCATTCATTGACGAGACAAAAAAACGGATTATTTTCCATTTTCGGAGGAGAGGAAATGACAGGTGCACTGCCTCCCCAAATCTACGTGTGTGTGGAAAAACGAAAAATGTCTGGCACGCTCTCGCAAACACACACTCTCTCGCACACAACTTTTTACTTTTATTTCGCGAAAACAGTGCATATTAGGAGCTGATTTTTATGTGTTTTTCATCGGAACCACAATATGTGTTATACATAGTTCGAAAGAGAATTTCTTCGGCTACAAACACATATGAAATGTTATAAATGAAACCGAGATAAAAAAATAAAAATTTCATGCAAACATGACATGGTTTTTTTGAATTGTGTGAAAAACGCATGTGTTTTTTGATGACCTGGCTTATTTTTTGAATATCGAATATATGTATAATCGAGTCGTAGTTTTGTTCAGAATCTCAAGGGCTTTCAGATGATGTAAATCAATATTTATGAAATTGTGAAATCATGGAGGAGTAGGGATTTTTCGTTTGTCAATTTTTAAAACGAAATTTTCATTTTAATTTGAAAGGAACTCGAATGAAGTTTACATACGTTTTGAAGAGAATTTCTCGGGCTTCAAAATCATATATATTTCTATACACAAAAATGGAAATTGGAAGCACCGCTTTCGGTTGAAAACTCACCGCTGTTTTTCGCAACGCCACTGAACGCGGTTTGTTTGTTTGGTGCAAACCCAACGAGTTTTCAACCGAAAGCGGTGCTTCCAATTTCCATTTTTGTGTATAGAAATATATATGATTTTGAAGCCCGAGAAATTCTCTTCAAAACGTATGTAAACTTCATTCGAGTTCCTTTCAAATTAAAATGAAAATTTCGTTTTAAAAATTGACAAACGAAAAATCCCTACTCCTCCATGATTTCACAATTTCATAAATATTGATTTACATCATCTGAAAGCCCTTGAGATTCTGAACAAAACTACGACTCGATTATACATATATTCGATATTCAAAAAATAAGCCAGGTCATCAAAAAACACATGCGTTTTTCACACAATTCAAAAAAACCATGTCATGTTTGCATGAAATTTTAATTTTTTATCTCGGTTTCATTTATAACATTTCATATGTGTTTGTAGCCGAAGAAATTATCTTTCGAACTATGTATAACACATATTGTGGTTCCGATGAAAAACACATAAAAATCAGCTCCTAATATGCACTGTTTTCGCGAAATAAAAGTAAAAAGTTGTGTGCGAGAGAGTGTGTGTTTGCGAGAGCGTGCCAGACATTTTTCGTTTTTCCACACACACGTAAATTTGGGGAGGCAGTGAGGTGGAAAATTGGAAATGTATATAATTTTATACATACATAAATCACGACGGTTTGAACCTTTTTTGAGGTTTGGAAAAAAAACTGCAAAAGAGATTTCCGAAAAACATTTTAATCCTGCTCCAAGATTTTTTGATAAACATTTTTATCCTCAAAAATTGTTTGATCTTTTGGAATTTTCAGGGATTTCAAGGATTTACTCATGAAAAAAATGACGTGGCAATTTAATTTCAAAACCTAATTTCAAGATCAAAAATTCCAGCAAAAAATAATATTTCTCAGATTTTAGCCACGTCATAGAAATTTTCAGAGAGAATTTTCAATATGAGCAATGCTTCAAATCAAAATTTCAGGGCTAAAAAATCCCGAAAAACCCAAATTTCTACGTGGAAAATCACTGCAAAATTGTGGTGCAAAATTCACATTTTCAGGGCTCGAAAAAAGCTTCAGGCTCCAAAAATCAGTCAATTTTTCCGCACAAAAAGCTCCCCGAGCTCAAAAAATCGATAAAAATTCAAATTTTCCTCAAAAAATCAAACTCACTCGGGCGGTTTCCACATAAACTTCATCACTTCTCGAATAACCAAACCGCGCGGCAGTTTTGCTCAAAAAGATTCTCCAAAAAAAGTAGGAGAAAAGTTCGTTTTTCTGTTTTTTTGAGGGGGGAAAAATCAGAGATGCTCCTCGGAGCCAACAGAGATAATTTACATCTACAGCCGGGTTCTTCTGGAAAATCGATATTTTTTGGAGGGTGGTTTTTGGCGCCACGAACACAAAAAAGAGCAACGAACGGAAGAAGAAGAGCCGGAAGATAAAGGAAAACCAAAAAAAACAAATAAAATGAAATCTGGAGCAATTTTGGGGTAAAATTCACGAATTTTTCATCAATCTTTGAGCTTGCTCATGTTAAGGCTCAAAATCTGATGAAAAATCGCATTTTCATAAGAAAAAAGCCAAAAAATATCCGGAAAAAGTACACAAAGTGTCAAAAATCTTGTTTGACTCATCTTTTCGAGAGGAAAACTAGTGAAAAAGCGAGGCGAGATATAATTGGCTCATGAGAGATTCTGAGAAATCAACAAATTCGCACAAATTGTACATATATAGAAAAGGGAAGAGATGAGATGAGCTAACTTTTCTCGGAGCAAAAAAAAAGATGGAGAGCTCTCTCAATTTGCATAATTTATCTTGTAATGTTCCTTTAAAAACCGTAATTTTCTCGGGGAAAAGAACATGTTTTTCTGATGAAAAATGATGAATATGTGCACTTTTCAATGAAAAATTGATATTTTCCAGCCGAAAAATCGGTGAAAAATATAATATTTTTTGGGTAAAAATGAACGAAAACAAACAAAAAGTATTTAGCCTTCTCCTCTTTTTTGCGACCACAAATTGATTCGAAAAACAAATATATTTTCATATTTATAACTAACTACTATTTTTACTACTATTACTTTTTTTTTGAATAAAAAAAGTGAAAATTTTTTGGTTGAGCGAAAAAACAAGGACGTAAAAATTTGTAATTTAAGCCTTGGCTGGAAAAAAGTTTTTGCAGGAGAGAGAAAAATGAAAAACAAATTGAAAAAAGTTTGTTTCGAGAAAAAATTGGGTCTCGGAGCGAAAAATCTCGAATTTTTCGAGTCAAGAACGGAGAAATGAAATTTTATGGGTTTTCTTTTATGAAATTTTGGTCTTGGAGCAAAAAATAGTCTCCTAGGTCCTATTTTTCGTTGTGAGACCAAAAAAAATTAAATTATAGGGTCTCACAACGAAAATTAGGTTCAAAGCCCCAGAAAATCGATAATTCTCAGTATTTTTTGGGTCTCGTCACGAAAAAATCATTTTTAGACCCACGAAACCACGAAAACACACCAATATTTCTAAGATCACATGAAAATCACAAAATTTCACCAAAAATCAATAAATCTCCTCACTTCCAATGAAAAATCAAACATTTTCATCACAATTTCAAAAATCAAATAATTTTCCCACAACAAAATGTTTATAAACATTTCCCAGACCATCGATTTTCCCACTTTTAATATTTTTTTTTCGGAAAAAATCAATAATTTCTCCCCAAAAAACTAACCTTCCACCAGTTCGACTACTTCCGCCACTAGTTCCATGCGCCGATGTCGAATATCTTCCGGAAGATGGTGCGGAAGGTGCGGCGGCTTGCGTTTGTTGCGTAGTCGCAGTGGTTGTTGCGCTTGCCCCATTCATTTCTCGTCCGGATGTTGTTGATGGGCGCTGAAAGAATTGTCTGTGTTTTGTCGATTTTCTATGTGAAAATCGGTTACTTTTGATGTTTTGATGGTTGACGATGATGGTTTCTTAGCTTCTCTCGATGCGGTTGAAGAATTTTCCTGGAAAATTTCACCATTTTCTCTAGAAAATTCCCTGCGAAAACCCCGAAAAAAAAAGAAATGAAAAAATTTGTCATGCGGCCTAGGAACCGTTTGGTTTTCTAGGCCACGTTGGCGGGGGAATTTCGAAAAATCAACCAACCTTTTCTGTTTTACTGCTGCTCTTGGATTGCACGTCAGGTGTATTCACATGCTCCTGAAAGAAAACACAATTATTGATTGATTATTATATTATATTGTCTCAAGAGCCCAACAAAATCGATAAGTGGAGCTTATCATTGAAAAATAAAATGAAAAGTGAATGAGGCAAAACCAAGCTAGAGTGTATGGGTTTTGAGGAGAGTTTAGAGATAAAATAAGAGTATTTGACAACTGTTCACCTCCCACTTTAACAACAAAGAGAACTCTGTTTGTTGTTGATGTGAATCGAAATGTTATTTGTTTTTTTTTTTTGCGGGTGGAAAAAACAGGATGAAGCAAGTGCGCTCCATTGCAAAAAGACTGGTTTTTTGCGTGTTTTTGCACTTTTTATATATTAGAAAATGGATAGAATAGAATTGAAAAGTACAGAAAAATGAATCATTTTATATTTCTGTGATCAAAAATGAAGTGAGAGAGAGAAAATGGGAGAAGAGAGGGAAAAGAAAGAGAGAGAGAGAGAAATTTGGAATGAGATCAAAAATTAGATTTTTGGCGGGATTTTTGAGGTCTAGAAATATTGGGGTTAGTTATGACGTGGAATTTTGACGCGTTGAAAAAATTTGAAAAAAATTTCAGCCTCCGAAAAAAAAACATCTCTTATCATCTCAATCAAAAAATCTCAAGGGAGGTTTCTCCCCAAAAAAAAATCGATAATTTTATTTTCAAAAAAAAAAAAACGAACAAGAAAACTTGGTGCGGCTGCGTTTTGACCCTGGGAAAAATCAAATCGCGCGACAAAAAAAAAGAAGAAAGATATTTACATTATACATAGAAATGTCTGGCGCGCTCTCCTCAAATCACGCACTATTTTCCGGCACAGAAAATGTTGGCGGTCAGGAGAAGAACGCGCCCGCGCGCTCTCTCTTCTCTTTTCATTATTATATTAGGAAAATCAAAAAAATAAAAATAATATTATGTACAGTGAGTGAGTGAGTGTATGACAGTTTTCGGGTGAATGCGGAGAAAAATGAGAGAGAGAGAGAATTCTAGTTTTGTTGCGGAACACTTTTCAATCGATAATTATTGTGTCTTTGAAAAGCGACAAGCAAAAAGTACTTGAGAGAAAGAACACGAAATGAATCTATTTTTAGCATGTTCCTTTGAGGTACTGTAGATCAATTGACAGTTATGTTCCTTTAAAACGAGTAAGAGAACTGTGGCTCTGAATTTTAATATTGAAGTATGGGTTGAGGATAGCTATGCTCCTTTAAATCTAGAAAGGTTACTGTAGATCAAAATCCAGAATTTTTCAAAAGAGTTGAAGACAGCTATGTTCCTTTAAATCTGGAGAGGTTACTTTAGTGGCTTGCGTACTGTAGCTAGACTTATTGAATCTCAAACTTAGGAACCGTTAAAAATAGTTCAAAACAGTAATGTTCCTTTAAAATCAGTTGGAATACTGTAATTCTCAATATTTTGAAAATTTTGGAGAAAGCTGTGTTCCTTTAAATCTAGAAAAGGTACTGTAGCTTCTACTTTCTAAATTACTGTAGTTCCTAAACATCTTACAGCTTGTACCGTACCCCTCAAAAATTTTGAGTACTGTACATTTTCAAATCAGAATTTTCCGAAAAAGTTTTGAGTACTGTAGCTAGATTACTGTAGCTTTTCAAGAGCTCAAAAAGAAAATTTTGAAAATAAATTCGGACAATTCAAAAAAAAAAAGTGCTAGACTACGTTACCCAGGGATTCAAGGGGTACTGTAGACCTGAACTTTTCCTCAAAAAAAAATAGAACATGTTCCTTTGAATCTAGAGGTACTGTAGAATAAAAATAACATTTTGAAGCTCAAAAATCCACGTCCTTCCTTCTCTTCCCAAACAAACAAAAATATAAATATTTATATTTTTGGCCATATCAAATTACCTAAGGCCTCTAATCTGAGCAATGACCCAAAAAAAATCAAAATCAAAACCAAGTCAGCGCAGTCCAGAACTACGAATCGAAGGCCACCTTTTTTCAAAATGAAATAATAAAAAAAAGGCGTAGAGAGCGCAGAGAAAAACAGAAAAGGAAGTGGCGAGAGAGCATGGGAAATCGAGAGACGCCGACACGAAACACAAGACGAGAGAAAGCATTGATTGGTCAGGGAGGGACGGGGGATGAGAGAGTGTGGGGAAATGAGAGAGCGTGCAGACAGAGAGAGAGAAACATTGGCTGGAGGGAAACAAAAAAAGTTTTGATAAGAGAAATACAACTTGGAACTTTTTTATTATAATTTTAGATGGACACAAAATGTGTCTACGATTTTTTTGGAGCGGGGAAAAAACGGGGAAAAATAAGGTGTACGAGGAAATAAATAGCTATTATTATATGTATTGTGAGTGGGTTTTGGCGCCAAAAAACTACAGTAACCCGGAGAAAATTTGGCGCCAAGTTTGAAGCAGATTTTGTTCAGAAAAATTGTTAGATTTTTTTAATTTCTGAAAATCCAAAAAATTTCAGATTTCAAAAAATGGCGCCAAAACATCTACAGTACCCCAGATCAAAACCCCCGAAACTACAGTATTCCTGATCTACAGTAATCCTTGATCTACTAGAACTACAGTACCCCTAAAAGCCTCCCAAACATTTTCAAATCAATAAAAAAAGTTCCGAAAAAATTTGGACAGCTGCAAAGTATACTAAAGAACATCTGGAGTTCGATTGATTTCTGGGTGGCCAAAAAAATTTCAAAAATCGGTAGATCATACAGATCTGGAAGTACTGTAGATTTTTGGGCGCCAAATTGTTTGATTCAAAATTTTCGCCTCAAGAATTCTGTGACCCTAATTTTTCACATCGATCCGATTTATTTCTGGCTGGGTTTTTTTTCGGGAAAAAAGGAGGGGTACTTGAAAACAGTGTGTAAATAATAGCAAAAATGTGATGAAAAAGACAAAAAAGATCAGAAAATGGGAAGAAAAAAAGAGAACACACGAAAAAAATGAAATGGGTGTGGCTGGAAGAAAATTGGACGCAAATCGAAAAAAAAATCGATTGATAGATTTTTTTTGGCGCCAAGAAATTTGGTTGCGAAATTTTCATTTTTGAACAGGTGGATTTTTGGCGCGAAAAAATCACATTCAAATTTGAGAGGTGAATATTTGAATTTAAAATTTTGGCGCCTAAAACTTTTCCACGTAGATTTTTGACTTTCAAAATCAAGTTTAGAAATTCAAATCAAAATTTTTGAATTTCAAAACTTGATGCTAAAATTTTGCAACGTGGATTCCCGTCCTAAAACTTCAAATCCCTCAAAATAAATTTCAGACATTCCTAATTTTCAGTCTCAAAAATATGATTATAACAATTTTCAACGTCATTGAAAAAAATGAGAAAAATATTCCCAAATTCCCCAATTTGAATATTTTTATATTTTTGTCCAAAAAAAACTAAACCGATTAAAACTTGTGATTTTTATAGGGGCAAAAAACTTGATTTTTGGTATTTTCGAAAAAAAATTCAGATTTGAAATTCAAATTTAATGAATCCTAAATTCAGATTCCAGATTTCAACTCTCAATTTTTCAAAATTTCAAAAAACAAACTAACCGTTATTGATTTTTTGTCAACCGAAGCCGTGCTCATTTTTGGCGCCAAAATTGATTTTGTATTATTATTCTTATTATTCTGATTATATTTTCCTCTTTCTATATAGAAAAAAGTGGGCGGAGCTAGAAAAAATTCAATTTTTTTTCGGTGAGCACAGAAATAAACAAGTGAAGAAAAAATTGAGAAAAAAAGTTACGAAATTTATTTTTGGGCCAGGGAATTTTGAAATCATCAAATAAATTTTTGAAACATTTTGGTTAGTGACGCAGAAAAATTGAAATTTGATACTAGAATTTGAGAATCAGAATCAGAAAATAACAATTTTTTAGGTCATCACAGTTGTGCTCAAAATTTTTGCCACGTGGATTTTTCGGGGTCCCAAAATTTGATCTACAAATTTTCTGGAATTATCTAATTTTCAGGGCCTGAAAATATAATGCCACGTGACAAATCCACAATTTTTGATAGGTCTAATGTAGATCAAGAAATTAGAAGGCAAATTTGAAGAAATCAGTTGGCTGAGTATCAAACGTACGCAGCCAAAATTCACTACTTCTGAAGTCTAAACTTTTTGAATCTAATCCAATTTGTAGATCACAAGATAAAAAGCTAAATTTGTGGAATCGGTTGGCTGATTATCAAACGTACGCAGCTAAATTGCCTGGTGTAATTTCCAAGTAAGAAACTTTCTGGGCCCAATTTCTGATCTACAAAATCCCAAAAAATGAAATTGGAAGCAGTTGGCTGAGTATCAAACGTACGCAGCCAAAATTCACTACTTCTGAATTCTAAACTTTTTGAATCTAATCCAATTTGTAGATCACAAGCTAACAAGCTAAATTTGTGGAACCCGTTGGCTGAGTATCAAACGTACGCAGTTATATTGCCTGGTGTAATTTCCGAATAAGAAATTCAAAAACTTGCTGGGCCCAATTTCTGATCTATGAAATTCCAAAAGAATTAAATAAGTTGGCTGAGTATCAAACATACGCAGCCAAATTTTTTTCCAAATAAAATTTCAAAATTCCCGGGAACCCTGGCCCCAAAAAATCAATAATTTTTCTCCGAAAAAAAAAACGAGAAGAACAAGAAAAAAACGAAGAAGAAGAAGGTCTGGAAAAATATATAGTGACGCGAAAAAAAGGCGAAAAACGCGAAGAAAACTCTCGTTTCTCTCTTTCTTTTTTCGCTTTTGCCTGGTTGCTTTTCAGAGCTCGAGAAAAAAATAACGCGAAAATTTGAGAGAAAAAAAGAATTTCGGACCAAGAACAAAAAAAAATGGTCCCAGGCAAAAAAAGAGAGAGAGAGAGAGTGGTCAGAAAAAATAGAGAGAGAGTATTTTTAAATTGGGTTTTTTTTGGAGCATCAAAAAAATGAATGAATGATGTTTGAAATTGGAATTAGAATTGAAATATGTCACAATTTTTTGGGAAAAATTTGAAGATCAAAATCTAGTTACCGTAGTCTTAGAGTACTGTAGTTTTTTTTTACTGTAGCCAAAATTAGAGCAGAGGATACTGTAGTATTAGATTAGATAAGGAGAGTTTGATTTAAGTTACAGTACTCTTAGAGTCTTAGAGTACTGTAACAGCTTAAAATTTTCAAAGTTAAACTATACTTCAAAATGTTCTATGAGTACTGTAATCTCTATTGACACCTCTAGTTACCGTAGTCCAAAATACTGTAGATTTTCTGGCGCTTTACAAAATTTAAAAACTTGAATTGTATTTTTTTTTGTAAAGGGCTTGTTGCTTGAGAGCCAATTTGTCAAAGAGCCGCGGCTTGGCAAAATCTATGTCAAGGAGCAATGCCTTGAGAAGCCATCTCTCAAGGAGCTGTGCCTACATAGCTATTCTGTCAAGGAGCCGCGCCTTGAGATATTCTCTATCAAGGATCCACGCCTTGAGATCTTCTCTGTCAAGAAGCGAAACTTTGAGAAACTACCTATCAAGGATCCACGCCTTGAGAGCCAATATGTCAAGAAGCCACGCCTAGAAAAGCTATTTTTCAAGGAGCTGCGCCTTCACAGCTATTCTGTCAAGGATCCACGCCTAGAGGCGCTACCTCTCAAGCAGCCGACTCTTGAGAACGTCCCCTCTCAAGGAGTCGCGTCTTGAGAACACTGTGCTCAATTTTCCCCGCCAAAATCTACAGTACCCTCCAAAAATCCCACCAGAAAACGTAATATTTTTCTATATTTTTTCGTGGCTCTCGAAAAAAGCGCGCGCGAAACTTGATGCATTTTTGGCCGGATGTCACTTTTTCGCGCAAAATTTTTTTTTTTGCAAAAAAAAAAGTTCTCTTCTCGTTTCAAATGTGCAATTCGATTCTTTCTTTATGGGAAGTAAGGGGAAAAAAAAGTTTTGCGGTTCAATGCAGAAAAATGAAAAAAAAAATTTCAGAATGGAATGTGCCTACGTCAATCTATCTAGCCAAAAAAAGGCCCGTTTTTGGTTGAAAGAACATTATGAATTGAGAAAAGAAATTAGTAGAAATTTTTTGGCTTTGAAAAAAAATTGGAGAGAAAATTACAAAGGCAAACATGTTAGTATGTAAATATTGATAGATGCAGAAAACAAAAAAATGAACTTTTGTTTTTCGAAAAAAAAATTTGAGGCTAGAAATTCGAATTTTTGAATTTGGCGCAAAAATCAGGTCAAGTTCTCAAGGCGGGAATTTTGAAATTTTGAAATTTCAAATTTAAACAAAAATGAACTTTTGTTTTTCAGCAAAAAATATTATTCACATGTACTTTTCATTATGATGATGAGAAAAAACATGAAATGAAATATTCAGTTGCACTTTACTTTTCAGAATTCATGATGGATGAGATAATTTTTTAATAGAAAAAAACATTCCAGATTTTTTTTTCGAAAAATACAAGGATTTTCTGGATTTTTGTTGAAATTTTGGATAATTTGTTGCACTTTATGGATATTTTTTTTTCTTTTGAGAAAAAATTCCGACAAATTCAAATTTCATCAATCTTCAAAATTAAATTCAGGACTCTAATTTGGAACAAAAATCATCAGATTAATTGGAGCAAGTTACAGTACCTCCAAATTTTCAAATTGAGTTTACAGGAACCTAAATTTTAACTGAACCTTACCTAAACCTAATCTGAAAATTTGGCTGAAATTTTTAACGTTTTCCACGAGTCAGAATAATTATTGATGAAAATATAGAGTAAAAATTCCAAAATCTGACTACAAAAAACACTGAAAATTCAGATGATTCCAGAAAAATTCTACAATTTACAGTCCACAAAAATTGTCTACTTAAAAATTTTAAGATCCAGAAAATTCAGTCACTAAAAAAATCTATAGATCCAGAAAAATTAGTCTAAAATCCTATATCTCCCACCCGCCAAAACCTACCCGATCCCTCTCCCGTCACCCACCCTTCTCCCACCTTCCCAAACCAACCTTTCCACCATGATTATAAATCCTATCCACACTTTGTCGTCTCGATTTCTTTTTCGATTTCGGCTCATTTTGATTTGTCACCGCTTCCGAAGCTCTTCGTCTTTTATCATGTTTCATTCGATTTTCTTGATCTTCTTCAGTTTCATTCCCCACAATTCCACCATCATTTTGTCCATTATTTCGACTTCCCAAAAGTGAGGCGATTAGTGAAGAAGATCTGAGGAGAAATGAGGTTTTATAGGGTTGGAAAACACGTGGCAGCGGAATTGGGTCACGTTTTTTTGTTCGAAAAATGTTTCTGGTTTTTTGAAATGTATACATTTTAGTGGGTCACGTTTTCAGATTTTTCTCGACTTTTTCAAAACCAATTTCAAAAAGAAATCCAAATTTTGGCGCGAAATTCAAAAATTCAAATAAAATTTAGGAATTTATTCCGAGTGCAGAGAATTTCAATACAATTTTTGAAACCTATTTTTTCCTGCTTCATTTTTTTTTAGAAAATTTTAAATTTTAAATTTCCCGCTCTCAAATTTTTAGCGCGAAATTCGAAAATTCAAATTTTTTCTAGAGAGACAAATTCTTAAAGCAATTTTTTTTTCAAATCCAAAATTCTTGTATACATTTTTTGAAACCTATTTTTTCCTGCTTCATTTTGTTTTAGAAAATTTGAAATTTTCATGTTTCCCGCTCTCAAATTTTTAGCGCGAAATTCAAAAATTTGAATTTTCTCAACAAGGCCTCGCGGCTTTGCGGAAGCTCGCGGAAGCATGCGGCTCAACCAACCTCTTATTCAATCTCCTCGACAATCTTTTCGTCCAAGCCAATCTTGCCGTCGATGGTTCTTCTTCCTGCTGTTCCGGCATTTTTTCCTGAAAAATTTCAAAATTCAATTTTTTTCTCTTTCTCAAAAAAACCTCATCATAAACAAGGTAAGAAGAAAAAGTTGGGAAAAAAACAAGTTTTTTTTTCGAGGTGACCTCGAGCTACCTAAATGTTCCTCACTTCATTGAAGAAACAAAACGAAAACCGGTAGAAAATCGATAATTGCGCCTTTAAAGATAAAAATAAAAATATTTTTTCTTTTTTTCAAAAAAAAATAAAAATTTATAATCGTATCAAGTCATTCGAACACAAAATTTTTATTTTCTTCAGTCAGTTTCCTATTTTTTTCAAAAAAAATAAAATGGGAAAATTAACGAGCTGCACTGCACAACTGTGAAGTTCACAGTTGGCTCATTTATTTATAGACCAAAAGATAACGAGAGAAAAAAAAAACAAAATGGCCTCAACGCGGCTTCGAACCTCTGACCCCTGGATCCCAAATCCAGCGCGCTACCCCTGCGCCACGCGCACAACTGAAAGCGCCACTGCAAATTGTCAACAAATGAAACTCTCAAAAAGTGTAGTGTAAAAAGTACCCAAAAAAAAATAATCCGCAAAATGAGAGAGAATGGGTTTTTGAAGAGACGCAGATAGGGTTTATGTTTGGGGGACAAAAAGAATGTGTAGATGAAAATGTATGAAATGAAATAAAAAGGGGAAAAAAGTTCAATTAAAATCCGGAAACCAAGGAAAATGTGGGGGAAAAAATCATAAACAAAATGAAAAAAAAAATGAAAAATGTTTGGCAAAATTTTCTCTTGAAAAAATTTTTATTGAAAAAAAATTTTTGTTTTTTTTTTGGTCGGAAAATGGAGGGTTTCAAAAAATTGAACAAAGTTCAACAACAAATTTTTCATGAATATAAAATGAGCAATGTTTAAAATTAAAAATTCCGAGCGGAAAAATTTTGAAAATTTAACATTTCGCGCACTTAAATTTTGGCGCGAAATTCAGAAAATTTAGTTTTTTCCTAGAGAGCCAAATATTGGAAGCATTTTTTTTCGAAAACGAAAATATTTCTATGAATTTTTTGAAACCTATTTTCCCCGCTAAATTATTTCTCCAAAAAATTCAAATTTTCAAGATTCCCGCGCTCAAATTTCAGCGCGAAAAAAAGCAAATTCAAATTTCCTTCACAAAATGCTCCAAAACCTTGAGAAACAAAGAAAATCAGGCGAAAAATATTCAAAAAGATTGAATTTCATTTCTCATTTCTTCTTCTTTTTGCTCAAGAAAATATTGTGTAAAAATGTCTGCGTCTCTCAATTTCGCACACTCTCTCATTTCTGTGTGTTCGCAAAATTTTAGTAACAAACTCGAAACTTTGTTTTGTTGTAATTTTATTTAACAATTTTGATTTTGAAAATTTTGATTGCATTTTGAAACAGCAGAAATTTGAACAAAAAATTACAATTACAAAGTGGCCAAACGCTCAGGAAAAATCGAAAAAAAATTAAACGCGCGAAAAGTGGAAAAAAATAAGAAAAATCCAAAAAGAACGAAAAATTAAGAGTGTGTGTCAACACCGACTGCCCGCAAACACCAAATCCTACGCGCAAAAATAAAACAACGACACTCCGCTCACACAGTGTGTGAAAATTAAACAACAGGCAAGCGAAAATAATATATTTTGTAGATAAAAGGAAATTCTTGATTGAATAGGGAAACAGCAAAAAATTAAATTTGAACAAAAAAATTACAATTCCGGAAAAAAGCTCAGAAAAAATCGAAATTCGCGAAACGAAAAATTTCTTTGGAATCAAATTACAATTTTCCATTTCTGACCACTTTGGAATAAAAAATAAATAAACAAAAAATATCTGGGATTTTTTCATGGCTTCATTGTTTTTTTGGCAAGCAAAAATTTGAATTCAGCTGTTTTTCGGAGAGATTTTTTTTAGAGGAAAATAGAAAAATTAGTACCTGAAAATCCACGTGGCAGAACCTAACTGGGAAATTTTGTTCAAAAATAAATAAGGAAAGGGAAATTCGGAACTTTGATTTAAAAGTTACAGTTTCAAAGATTTCGAGCCAAAATTCCACGTGGCAAAATATTCCTGAACTTTCTATCAAACCTACATGTCATCTCAAAATTTCCGTGCAAAACTTAGCTCAACTTCCAGGAAAAACCCATAAATAATTCAAATTTATCAGAAAAAGTTCAAAAAATCACTGGAGCAAAGTATAACCATCTCGATTTCTCACTCCATTTTCATTTTTCCAAAAATATCGCCAAGTTTGATGAAAAACGATGAAAAGTATCGAAATTCCAATGACTCCAAGATAAAAGTCTGAAAAAATTGGATTTTGAATTTTCCGGAAAGCTCGGGCGCGGTAGAATGCGGAAGAGTGCGGCAAAGCGCTGGGGGATAAGGGTTCTAGATTTAGGCTCAGTCGCTTCGCGGAAGCTTGCGGTCTACACTCGCGCAAAGCGCTCGGCGCTTTGAAAACTCACAAAAAAATATGTCAAAAAATCCGAGACCTCCTCCATTTTCTTCTTTCTCCACATTTTCCGAACTCATAAATTTTTCATTGTCAGCAACAAAAAATCTTCGAGTTTTTCCCGTCAACTTTTTCACAAATTCATCCAATTCTTCGTATAGCTCATTCCAGATTTCACGGGGTTTGGTTTCGACATTTTCAGCTGGTTTTTGATGGTGATATTTGAGAATGTTCATGAGATTTTGGGTGAAATGACTGTCGAGGGATTTTGGATAGGATTCGAGGTGGATTCGAGTGAAGTTTCTGGAAAAAATGGGAAAATTTCAGTGATTTTACTGTATTTTTCCCTGTAAAAAATCACTGTTTCAAAAAAGTCACAATAATTTTTTTGGGATTTTCACCTTAATAATGTTAGTTTGTACAATAAAAAATCAGAAAAATTCACTGAACAAAAAACTTCCAGGAATTTTCATCTAATTTGAAAATAAATTCCAAAATTTGAACTTTTCTTCATTTTTCATTTCAAAAAATCATTCCTGAAAATATTCGAAAATTTCAATTTTTCCTCAAAAAAATCTCACTGTTTCAAAATATTTATATTAACTTTCATGGTTTTTTAATTTTATTGTGTGATTTTATAATAAATAGTTTGATTAAATGAATATTTTTCTGAAAATCTGTCGAAAAAATTTTTTCAAGATTTTTTTCCAGAAAAAAGAAGATAACTTGAATTTTCTTCGAAAATTTCAAATTTTCGCTTCAAAAAATCTCACTGTTTCATAATATTTTTATCAATTTTTATCAATTTTCATAGATTTTTCATTTTTAGAAGAAATTAAATTGATTAAATGAATATTTTTCTAAAAATCTGTCGATAATATTTTTTCAAGATTTTTTTCCAGAAAAAAGGAGATAACTTGAACTTTTTTTCGAAAAATTCAAATTTTTGCTCGAAAAAAATCTCACTGTTTCAAAATATTTTTAAACAATTTTCATGAATTTTTCATTTTGATTTGTAACACGCATTAAAATATCTAATTAAATGAATATTTTTCTGAAAATTTGGCGAAAATATTTTTAAAGAATTTTTCCAGAAAAAATAAGATAACTTGAATTTTTTTCCGAAAATTCAAAATTTTTGCTCAAAAAAATCTCACTGTTTCAGAACATTAATATTAATTTTCATGGATTTTTCATTTTATTGTGTAACTTTAAGACAGAAAAAATCAATTGATTAAATGAATATTTTTCTAAAAATCTGTCGAAAATGTTTTATCAAGAATTTTTCCAGAAAAAAAGGAGATAAGTAACTTGAATTTTTTTTTCGAAAATTTCAAATTTTTGCTCCAAAAAATTTCACTGTTTCAAAATATTTTTATTTATTTTCATGAATTTTTCATTTTGTTCCTACTATCGAAAACTATCGAAAACTACAAAATAATCATTCAATAAATCTTTATTTTGTGGTAAAATTTCCAGATTAATTTGAATATCTCAGAGACTTTTAGAACTAATAAATCAGAAAAAAAATGAATTTTCATTGAACAAGACAAAAATTGTTGGAACTTTAAATCTTGACCTATTCAATTTCACTGTTCACTGTTTCAAAATTGTTTTATCAATTTTTTTCAAAGATGATTATCTGATATAAAATCGAACATGGCCACGGAAAAAAAGATTATTTCAAGTCAAAAAAATTCACTGTTTCAGAATTCTGATAAATATTTTGTTGGATTACGAGCGAATCTTTACAATTGAATAAATAAAAATTCACTGTTTCAAAGTTAATTTATTATTTTTCTTGAATTTTTAGCCAAGATTTCATTATTACTCAAGCATGAAAAAAAACCACAAAAAATAACCAAAAAATTGATTTTCCGGAATTTTTTTACTAAGATTTCATATTCTCAAAAATTTCTGGTCAACTGAAAAATTCACTGTTTCAAAAAATTTTGATATATTTTCCTTGATTTTCTACCAAGATCAATTGTTTTACTTACAACTCTTCCCCCAAAAATGCTCACTTTTTCACATCTTCATTCCAAAATTGATGTGCATCTTGATAATATCCATTTCTCATACCATTTCCAATCAATTTTCCATTCTCATCAAAATCAATCTCAAAATATCGTGCACCATTATTTTCCTCGAATATTTCCCAATTCTCTTTTTCATTTTCCAAAGGTTTTTTGAAATTCACAAAATCCGCAAATATTCCACTATAAACTTTTTCAATCAAATAATCTTTCATATTCATTTTTTCCGATTTTCTATGAGTTCCAAAAACATATATCAAATCTTCAGAATGTGTGGGAGATGGTGTATTCTTCATATATTTATCGAATGCTTCACCAGCTCCAGAATATTTATAAGAATACAGAAACACGTCTGATTTTGAATTTGAATGGAATTCGGCTAACTTCCGAGTTGGAGCATAAGTATCCAAATCATCTGAGAAATATTGAGCCATTGAAAAATTGCCATATCTTTCTGTACATTTTTGAGCAAAATCCTGGGGGTTTTCAAATCGATAAGTTGCTCCAAATTTCCAGCAAACTTCTTTGATTTTTTCTTGATCTACAGTTCCGTTTGAATTTTGACAGAACTGGGAAATTCTGAGTTCCCCGGTGGTTGTTCCAAGTAAAGTTGGGATTCTGGAAAATTTAGAAGTTAGCTGGGGAACTTCGGAAAATCAAAATTTTCATCTCAATTTCTCTGACTGTGAGCGGGAAATTCTTATTTTCAAGTTTTCAGACACAGCCTATTTTTTGATAAAAAACCTACTGTTTCAAAAAATTAACATAAAAAATTTTATTTTTAGCAAGGTTCAATTTTGTAGTCATATTCTACATTTTTTAATTGAAAAATCTACTGTTTCAAAAATTGAACATAAAAAATTTTATTTTTTAGCAAAGTTGATGCAGAGGAATAACGGATGCACAATGACGATTTGCAGGAAGTTCCTAGATTTTTCAAACATTCTTTGTTGTTCTTAAAAAATTCACTGTTTCAAAAAATCCATATTAAAAATTTGAGTTTCAAGAAAAAAAAATAAAAATCTACTGTTTCAAAAATTTAAAATAAAAAATTTATTTTCTAGCAAAGTTGGTCAAGTTTCGTAAATATGGAATGAAAAATTATGATTCCCAGGAAGTTCCTGCATTTTTCAAAAATTTGTTTTATCAAACTCATTGTTGTTCTAAAAATCACCCAAAAAATTCCAAATTTTCTCCAATAAAAATCCCGAAAATTTACTGTTTCAAAAATTTAACATAAAAATGTATTTTCTAGCAAAGTTGGTAAAGTTAGGTAAATATGGCATGAAAAATTATGATTCCCAGGAAGTTCCTGGATTTTTCAAAAATTAATTTTATCACTCCTTTTGCTGTTCTCAAAATTCACTGTTTCAAAAAATCCATGTCAAAAATTTGAGTTTCAAGAAAATGTTAACGTATTAAAATTTAAAAAAACGAGCAATTAAAATAAATTCAAGTTTTCACACACATTCCAGATTTTTTTAAATTAAAAATTGACTGTTTCAGAAATTTACTATCTCCAAAATAACTCCCTAATAAAAATCCCGAAAATTCACTGTTTCAAAAAATTCAAATAAAAAAAACTATTGTTAGATTGATGATAAGCTTTTCAATGCTTTTAAAATAAAAAAAATACCTTGAAATGCCAGAATTTCCATTCGATAGTGTTACATCAAAATAATCCTCCATAATTTTCCCATCCATAATAATTCCATCGAAAAAATAACTAGAATTCTGTTCAACTTCTTGCTGAGCTTCGAAAAGCCTTGAAGCTTCAATATTTTTCAAGCAAGAAATATCCGAACACTTTAGAATTCGCGCGATTTCTCTGCTGAATTTTGAATTTGTCCGCTTTGTTTTCTCCTGCAATGGTGAACTCATCAAAATCTGCCTCGCCACCAAATTTGGCGGTAATTCTGGGGATAATATCAGAACTGCTATCAATGCTCCACCAGCACTATGTCCAGCCAACGTTAATTTTTTCGGATCTCCCCCAAAATTCCTGATCTCTCGATGTATCCAATTTATAGATTCTAGAACATCATACATCCCAAGATTCTTGATTTCCTCGCCGAAATTTGAAAATCCAAAAATACCCAATCGATAATTTGTAGTGACCACAATAATATTCCGATTGTTCCCCACGAAATTATTGATTAAAATATCTGGGTTGAAAGCCGATGCTGATTCAAATTCAACTTTTCCACCATGAATTACTAACATTACAGAGCAATTTTTGGTTTTGAGACAGAATTTGTTGGTGAAAACATTGAGGTAGAGACAATCTTCAGAAACTGTGCCGTAGGGAGGTGATTTGAAGGTTCGTCTGGAAAAAATTGGATTTTGATTTTCTACATGGAAACATCTCAAAATTCACACAATATTCTGAATTTCACAAAAAAACCCTTTTCTAATTCTCAAAACATCAACTGTTTCAAAATGTTCTTTAAAAAATTCATTCGAAAAACTAAATTTTGATTTTCGTTTCATATTTACAAGGAATAGATCCCAATGTGACCTCCTGAAAAATTCCGGTTGTATGTTCAAACTGAGTTACGAATTTTCAAAAATAGAAGGCGTTTTTGTCTTTTTGGAAATTATTCAGAATTTCGACCTCCGGATTCTCATAAAAGAAATTTTTACTTACAAAATCCCCTTTGGATTTTTCATAACTCCCCATAAGATGCTATTTGAACATACAACCGGAATTTTTCAGGAGGTCACATTGGGATCTATTCCTTGTTAGTGAAGAAAAAATTAACTGTTTCAAATATTATTCTACAGAACAATTTTTTTGGAAATTACAATGTCATAGGTATCATCTCTTGATAAAATTGTTCTCTTTGGCTGAGTATCAAATGTATAAGATACGCAGTTAAATTGACCCTGATTGGTGTTAGTAATAGAAAAAAACTTGTTGAAGTAATTTTTTTTTTGAAAATAAATTTTGGATTGAAATTCAAACTTTCATGAATAAAAATCTACTGTTTCAAGAATTATTAAAATTTTTGATTGAATACTTTTCGTGGTGTTAAAAAATAAACGATAATTTCCAATTTTCCGCGGTAAAAAAATAACCAGGTAAATTAGAAAAATTTACTGTTTCAAAGAAAACTCAAATTTTTCAAGAAAAAAATCAGCTGATTAAAATGTTTCAAACTGCTCAGTATATTTATTCCTCCAAAAAAATTTTCAAAAATTTTACTGTTTCAAAAAAAATCGAATTTTTCAAGAATTAAATTGACTGCGTTCATATGTTCTTGCGGAAATATTTTTTCCAATTCTTAAAATTTACTGTTTCAAGGAAACATTGAAAATTTCAGAACAATTTTTCGAGTGTTAACAAATCTCGAAGACCATTGTTTCAAAGAAAACTGTTTTTTTTCAAAAATAAATTTCGCTGATCGGAAAAGAGGGATGGATTGAATTAAAAATTTCTATTATGAAAAAATTTTCAAATGTTATAATTCTCAAAAAAGTTTTCGGAACTCATTTTTCAGCGAGAAATACTACTGAAAATTAAATCTTCACTTTTTGTTATCAAAAAAAATATTTGAAAAAATAAAAAATCTACTGTTTCAAAGAATTTCAAAAAAAAATCAATTTTTTTCTAGCGGCAAATTTTTTTCGTTATTTGAAAATTCACTGTTTCAAGAATCCTAGTTAAATGGAAGTCAAAATTTTTCGAACAATACTTTTAGGTGATTCGGTAAAAAAATTCCTCTCAAAAAATTCCACTGTTTCATGAAAAACTCTAATTTTTCTTCGACAAAAACCCACTTCAAATCACTCATACAAGCTGAGCTATATTTCTTGGTCTCCAAAACTCCCATCCACTTCTCGGGTCTCACAGGCTTCTCAAATCTCAGTTCTCGAATCGGCGGTTTTGCAAATGGAATTCCCAAAAACACAATTCCCGTCTGATTTTCCAGCGGGGAATATGAAGCTGTCCTTGATTCTCCCTCGATTTTTCCAGTGCTACAAAAAAAATTCAGAATTGATTGAGAAAAAAATCTGAACTTACCTTAAGTCAATTCGAAAAACATCACAAAAACTGCCACGTGACAGGGAAATCAACAAAATCAAGGCAAATAAAAAATTGAACATTTTTGTTTTTTTTTCTCGTTCAGCCAAAAATAAAACTAATGCACATTATATCGATAAGACCAGAAGGTGCATAAAATACAGAAAAAAAACAAAAAAATTGTGATGATAAGAGATCACAAGTAGTTTGTGGCTTGTAGTTTGAAACATCAGAAATTTTTTGAATTTTTGATTTTCCCGCTGGAAAATTTACCTGAAATTTCGAATTTTCAAATTTCCCGTCTCCAATTTTTGAGCTTAACTTTTGAATCTTTGAATATGCGAATTTCCTGCATGAAATTTAAATTTTCACATTCAACGTCGCAAATTGAAATTTCGAATTTTTTAATTTTGAATTTCTGAGTTTCCCGCTTGGAAAATTTACCTAGAAATTTTGAATTTTCAAATTTCCCGCCTTCAATTTTTGACCTAAACTTTTGAATTTTTGAATTTTCGAATTTCCTGCTCCGAAAATTTACATGAAAATTTGAATTTTCAAATTTCCAGCCTTCAAAAATTTACTTGAAAATTCAAATTTTCGAATTCCCTGCTTGAAATTTGTAATCTGAAAATTTAAATTTCAAATTGTTTTTCAATAATTTAGATCCGGTAAAAGCAGTACAAAAATTACTAAATTCAAATTTTCAGGAGCAAAAATGTTTTTTTGAAACGTACATTTTTGGGGTTTTTTTTTTGCTGAAAAATTGAAATTTTATTGGAAGTTTGAATTCAGACTTTATACAATCAAAAATATAAGTTAACATGAGCAATGATTTTTCATTTGAGCAACATATAACCTTCTCTTTTCCGATGCATTAACCAATGTGTAAATGCCAAATATAAAATTGCAATTAGCAAAATGCAACCAACTGTTAGCAAAAACACATCTGAAAATTTAGAAAATGTGGATTATTTGAGATCAAAGATCATTTTTTTTTTCTTTGACCGACAGTAATCCTATAAAAAACCCACGAATTGATTGATGACTATGATCCAAATCCTCTTCCAAAACTGAAATTTTCCCAGACTTCAAATCCTCCAAAAATGCATCGGCTTCTAGATATAATAATTGCATAGTCTCCAAATTTTTATATGAATCTGATGATTTTTGTGTGTGATGTGATTCGAGTGGTTCAATTACAACTGTCATTGATAAACTATCGGTTGAATTTGGAAATATTTCCATGTGAGTTTTGGGGAAGTTTCTGGAAGAAAATTAGGGATTTTGAGGTGTTTTTTCAGTTTCAGCCCGTGAAAATATAAATTAGAATTTTTTCAGAGCATTTTTTATTCAAAGAAAATTCACTGTTTCAAAATTACTTCGTAAATTTTTTGAATTTTTCATCGGGATTATATTTTTGTTTCCATTTTCCCAACGGAAATTTTTTAATGAATTTTTTTCGAGACTTTTTATTTTCTATTTTCAGACTTCCTATTTTTAGCATTTTTTATTTTCAAAAATCCACTGTTTCAAAATTATTTAATTAATTTTCTCGGATTCACCTCCAAGATTTGTATATCATGATTCTATTCGTTCTAAAAAAAATCACTAGTACCTCAGAAAAAATTAATTTTTAATTCTGAAAACTCAACAAAAATCACTGTTTCAAAATTAGTTTCTTGGATTTTCGAATTGATAACAATTTATTAATATTTTTACTGTTTTTTGTTTCATAAAAATTCACTGTTTCAAAATTATTGCATAAACTTTCTAGAATTATACAAAACGCTCCCATGTTATATTAGTGCAAAAGCTCAAAATATCATTCCTAGTCAAAAAATATCACTGTTTCAAAATTAATATATCACTTTTCTCTAAATTTTAATCAAAGTTCATCTATTTTTTGCTGTTCAAAAAATCAACTGTTTCAGAATTATTTCATAATTTTTCTAGGACTTTCTCAAATATTATAAAACCGGGAAAGTTCCTCATAACCAGAACATCAATGTTTTTTAATGAAAAAAATTTCACTGTTTCAAAATTATATTATCAATTTTTTTGAATTTTTCACCGAGATTTTTGAGCATTTTTACAAGCAAAAATTCCCTTTGAAGCCTCTTCCCCAAAAATCCTCACTTTTTCACATCCTCATTCCAAAATTTATGTGCATCTTGATAATATCCATTTCTCATACCATTTCCAATCAATTTTCCATTTTCATCAAAATCAATCTCAAAATACCGTGCACCATTATTCTCCTCAAATATTTCCCAATTCTCATTTTCATTTTCCAAAGGTTTTTTGAAATTCACAAAATCCGCAAATATTCCACTATAAACTTTTTCAATCAAATAATCTTTCATCTTCATTTTTTCCGATTTTCTATGAGTTCCAAAAACATAAACCAAATCTTCAGAATGCATTGGTGCTGGAGTATTTGCCATATATTTATTGAAAACTTCACCAGCTCCTGAATACTTGTAGGAATACATCAGTACGTTTTTGGATGACTCGTGAGCTTGCGCAGTTCTTCGGGCCGGCATGAAAAATTCAATTTCATCTGAAAAGAATTGTGGGCGAACAAGTTCTCCAAATCTTTTCGCACATTTTCCCGCCAAAATCTCCGGGTTACTGTAGCCATTTCGATATGCAAAATGTTCACAAAGTTCTCGAACTCGTGTTAAATTTGCCACCCCATTCTCGTCTTGCGAATAAATTGATTCACTCATTTCACCAGTCACAGTTCCAATAATTGTTGGGATTTTTTGAAAGTTCTCGGAACTCATCAGAATATCATTGTAATCAATGATAAATTCGCCATCCACATGTGGTTCGGTGATAAAATTCCTGCCGAATTTATAGATGTCTAGTTGAGCATCTAATAATTCTTGCGCTGAAATATTCCGCAAACATTCGAAGTTCTCACAAAAAGTGAAACGTTTTCCAATAGTTTTCAAGATTTTCGAGTTTGACGATCTAGTTTTTGTGCCATCTGGAGCACTCATTATCATTTGCTGAGCTATTAAACCACGTGATTGTGGAGATGAGGTGATTGCATTGGCTAGAGTTCCACCACCACTATGACCAGCGAGGGTAAGGAGTTTTGGATTGCCGCCAAAGTTGTGGATTTCGCAGTGGATCCAGTGAATTGATTCGAGGATGTCTGGAAAGCAGATTTTTGAAACGAAACAGTAATTTTTAATTGTTAGTAGTATGCGAACTCATTTATCACTTTTGAAAATTATTGAAAAATATTTACGAAATTTTAGAAACAGTAGATTTTTGATTTTTCAAAGTTTGAGATCGTAAGCTATTTATCAACAAACAATATTATTAACACTGTTAATAAATTTTTGAAACAGTTAAAATTTTAAAATTCAATTTTGTATTAATCATTGAACAACATTTGGAAGAAAGAGTTTGTTGTCTGTCTAACAAATCACTTTAATACTCTCCAGAATTGAAAGAAATTTTGAAACAGCAGAAAAATGTCAGTAATTTTTCGAGCACAAAACTAATTTAGGAAAAATATTCAATAAATTTCTGAAACAGTGGATTTTTCAAATATTAGAACAATCGTTCACCCACCCGCACCCATCAAAACTTAAAAATCTCCCAAAAATTTATGATTTTTTTGAAACAGTAAATTTTTTATTCACAAAAATTTTCATTTTTAGATAAAAATATAATATTTGCTGTAACCTTGTGATACAATCAAAGTTCCAAGAAAAAATAAAAAACATGTGGTTTTTTTGAAACAGTGAAACATTTTAAACAATTTTTTGTTCTTTCTTGAAACTTTGATGTGAGGTGTAAAAAAAAATCAAAGTTTGATAAACTTCAAACCTTTTCAAAAATTTTTGAAACAGTAAATTTTTCTAAAAAAATTTCAATGGAACGCATAACGAAAACTTCTAACCCTCTTTAAAAATAATATGTTTTTTGAAACAGCAAATTTTTTATTCACAAAAATTTTCTAACACATTTCGGATCCTCGACATTAATAAAAAACAATCTGAAAATTCCTTTTTCAGTTTTCATCGGCTTCAGGAAAATAAATCGATTCTCTTTTCGAATTTGCGTCAAAAAATCATAAACTCGCTGATATCCGCCTTTCCACAAAACTGGGTGAAGCTGAATATTTTGAATTTGAATTGTAAATTTTCAAATGACACTAGATTCACCTCAATATTGAATTGACAAATCGAAATTCCCGCCAAATCAAATTGATTTCCTCGATGAAAAAAGTCTAAGAAAAACGTCTCGCCTCCCTCAATATCCAGCCAAAGAAAATCGATTTTCGATAACTTCAAAATATTTTTCAAAAAATATGTGACATCTACAGTTGTCACATCTTGGTTGAAATATTTTCCTGGTCAAAAAATTATTGATTTTTTATTTGGAGAGAAAAGGGACTCACGAGTTCTTTGATTCTGATTTGGTAAAATTCGAAAAGTTGTGACACCGGCTTCTCGGCCAACTGCAAACGGGAAAAATTTGCCAAAACTAGAGTATAGTTGAAGATTTGGCTCGATTACTGGATCGGCTCCGTAGAATTTTGTGTTTGGGAGAGTCTGGAAATGTGTTTTAAATAGCTGAAATTATACGTGGCAAAATATTGTTTTCCAATGGAAAAATGTACTGTTTCAAAAAATCGATGAAAAATTTTTGATTTGGAATATTTTATTCGGTTTCGGAAAAGTGTTTCACGGGAGGAATATTTTTGGAAAATTTTGGAAAATTATTTTTGTTTATTAAAAAAATTCACTGTTTGAAAAAATCTATGAAAATTTGCTAAATTCAAAAAAGTTATTTTCTATTCTCTCAGTTGGTTGAATATTTCTCCCACTAAAAATTTGCTGCAAAAAATTACTGAAAAAATTCACTGTTTCAAAAGTCTCATTAGAAAAATTCCAGATTAATCAGTAGATGTCATCATTCATTTCAGAAATTTGATTTTTAAAAAAATCACTGTTTCAAAACTTCATACAGATTTTTCAGTTTCTCGAAGGGTTTGATAGGGTGAGTCTCATCCATAAATAACATTTTCTACTCTCAAAAATATGAAACGAGACACATTTTTTCCAAAGAGAAAATCACTGTTTCATGAGAATTATAAAGAATTTTCTACATAGTTCAAAAATAATATTGCTTTAAGTTAGTTGTACTGTAAGAAAAAAGCACTGTTTCAAAAATGCGCTCAAATTTTTCTTCAATTATGAAGCTTTTCTATTACCATTGTGTAGAATAAATACATGTAAATAAAAAAATTTACAACGTAGAAAAAACCTACAACTTCAAAATTTCCAGAAAAAAATACTGTTTCAAAAATTCATCAAGTATTTTTCAATTTTTTGAAATTTGCTCGACTTGGGAAAAAATTATCTTATTGTTATTTTCTGAATAAAAAATTCACTGTTTCAAAAAATGAATTAAAAGTTATTAGAACCAACAAATTTATTAGGTATGAGGGTTTAGAAATCTCTCCAACAAAATTTGAATTTCTTGCCACGTGTCAAAAAATCTTCTATTGAAACATTTTCTGGTTCAAAAAAACATGTGAAAATAATCTTCCACATGGCAAAAATTTTTCAATTTCGAAAAATTCACTGTTTCAAAAAATTTATGAACTTTTTTGTTGGTTTTAGGAAACTTGCTAACTTATTTCTATATTCTGAATAATAAATTCACTGTTTCAAAAAATGAATTGAATATTTTTGAATTTGAACTTTTTGTTAAAAGGTCTCATCAGCGCTAAAACCTAATCTACTGCTTCAATGTTTCATTTAAAATCTGCCACGTGGCAAAAATTCTTCAATTTCTAAAAATAATTTTCTTAAATAAAAATTCACTGTTTCAGAAAGTTAATTAATTTTTTTCAAATTCCAAAAATTCAGTGAAGTATCTCGTGAATCCGAAAAATCCAAACCTCTGCCACGTGTCAAAAACAGCCTACCCTATTCAATCGAATCTCCGCATCCACATCATGTCCAATTCCCAAGGTAACCATCACATTTTCCTCCATCTGAAAATCTATCTTAAAATCAGGTTTGGCAAAAGAAACTCACACAATTCGGCAAAATTGCCCATTTGATCTCGTGTTGATTTCTGAACCCTTTAATCGGTAGATCTTTAAATTCCGTCAGATTATCGCATTTTTTCGTGGCCGCACAGAAATTCCAGGAAAATTCGGAGGTATTCAAATTTTCCAACTCATCCTCAAAAATTGGATCAATACAACTATGAAAAGCTTGGAGCAGAGCTTTCGGGTCAAAATTTGATGATTTATCCGAATTTTCACATTTTGGCAATTTCCCAAGCTCTTCAAAAATTGGATAAGGCTCAAAATCCTTCTGATCTTGATTATTGAAAACATATCCGATTCCATCACTGGATTTCAGAACTCCCTGATATTCCAGCGCACTTTCTCGAATTTTATACAACTCGTGAGCACTCAAATTTTTCAATGTGCATTTTTTATCAGCTCCAAAGCTCCAAGAAAAGGCAGTGAAAATGATAAAGACAAGAAATACGAGAAATATACTTCGATCTTTTCGTCGCAAAAAATTCGAAGTTTTTTCGACGTAAAGAAGACTTGGTTTATCCATGGATGAGAAATTGGGGAATAAAAAATGAATAAACAGAGAAGGAAAGTTAGGCTAACTATAGTATACAATAAAAAAACTTGTATATTGATATTGATAAGAAAATATATCTGGTTTGGTTTCGTGGAGAGGAGAAAATATAATTTTTTGGATTTTTTTTTTCGATATAAAATTCACTGTTTCAAAAATATTATAGCATTTTTTGTATAATATTAATTTAAAAAACATTTTTCGGTGTTCAAAGTGAAAAATATAACAGAAAATTCGAGAATATATCGTTCAAACTGTTTCGAAAAATTCTCAAATTTCTCACATTTTTAAAACTATAGAAAATGTATTTTTCCTACACAAAAAATTTAAAACATTCAGTTTCCACTAATTAAAATTGTAAGGAAGTTAATCGAACTCCGAAATAATCGAGTTTTTCAAAAATTCCACAAGGATTCATACAATTTTAACTTTTTTTTTTGAAAATCTACTGTTTCAAAATTTTCATAAAGCATAAATTCAGTGGAGAAAATGATTTTCTTATGTTTTATATTTTTCAAAAAAAATCACTGTTTCAGAGATTTGTTGATAGTTGACTGAAAAATTTACTGTTTCAAAAAATTCATTAAAACTATTTTGATGTCAAGATTTTGTTTTCTGAACTGATCAAGCAAACAAAAATTCACGACAAACTCTCCCTCGCAACTAAAAACCGTCTAAACGGAGTTACAAAATACAAATAAGTAATGGGTGATAATAAAGGCATAAAAACAAAAACACAAAAAACCAAATATTCAATAATTTGATTATCCACAATTCCAAGTTGACTTATAATATGCAAAAATGCTGAAGAAATGCAGAAAATTGGGATTATCGATTGAAAAATGAGACATTTTAGAAGTTGCGAATGCAGATTTTTGGTTTCTTTTGATAAACTATTCACCAAATCTCCCAATTTTCTTGATATTTTCAATCGAAAAATAAACATAATCAAATACATTGGAAATAGCAAACACATAACATTCAAAGTTGTATAAATTCCAGCAAATTTATGATTATAAGCATAAATTGCTGTGAGACTTTGATGCTCGGAGAAATTGTAAGAAAGATCTTTTTGTGAAAAATTGTGCGCAGTTTTTTGGTCGAGTAATTCAGGAGTGAAAATAATGAGTTGAAAAAATGAAGGGGAATAGATTAGAAGAAGAATTAGAATGATATTTCTTCGAGAAAGTGAAGGATTTGATAAAATATAAAATCGATAGATAAATGAGACTGTTAAAGACACAATACTGTATGGAATACAGTGTAAAATAATACCAGTTCTGGAAAAAATGGACAATTCTGGAGGTTTCAGATTTTATGAGTGTCCGAAATCTGAACTCTGAATTTACAGGAATTCAAGAATCATATTGGCTGAAAGTTTTTCTACAAAGAATTGGTAAAAAATTCACTGTTTCAAAAAAAATCATAAAAATCTCTGAATTTTGAAGTTAATTTTCAATTCATCAATTTAATATCGCCTTGCAGAAAAAACCGAATTCTCTGACGCCGAAAAAAATCCACGTGGCAGAAAATCTCCAAATTTCGAAAAAAAAAACATTTCAGTACAAATTCACTGTTTCAAAATTTTTTGAAAATTTTCAAATTTTGGTGAGATTTGTTTCGTCGTCCTTAGTTGCCGAAAATATCAAAAATCATCAAAATTTCGAAGAAAAACCGTTACAGAAAAATTCATGAAATTTTCTAAATTTTGATTGGATGGTCTAAAATAAAATGTTTCTGGTTTCAGAAAATTGCCACATGACAAATGAAAAATGCTTTCGAGAAGAAATTTACCAGACAAATTCAGGGGTTTCGGCAATTCCCAGAAAATTTTCAGAATATCTAATCATCATCCTCAAAAAATTCACTGTTTCACAATTTTTTGAAAATTTCTAAATTTTGGTGAGATTTGTTTACAAATTTTTCTACTACATATCAAAAATCATCAAAATTTCAAAGAAAAACACTTCAGAAAAATTCACTGTTTCAAAAAATTCATAAAATTTTCTAAATTTTGATTGGATTTGATATGTCGGTCTGTCGCCTATTTTGAGAACATAATCAGAGTAATATTTTCTGCTCTAAAAAAATTGCCACATGACAAATGAAAAATGCTTTCGAGAAGCAATTTACCAGAAAAAATCAAGGGTTTCGGGAATTCTCAGGAAAAAAGTATCTCAAGAAATTTTCAGAATGTGTAATTTTCATGCACAAAAATTCACTGTTTCAAATTATTTTGAAGTGTTTTTAAATTTGATGAGACTTGTTTTTGCTCTCTTAAAACAATCATCTTGCTCTAAAATTTCCAATTTCATAATGCACAGTTGCCACGTCATACCCAATTCTACAGTAAATCTGCTCAAAATACTGACAAACTCCATAATAAACATAATAAACAATAAACTTATTCGGCACTGGAACCAATCTCATTTGCAAAAAGAAATCGAAAATACATTCAATTAAATCGGTGATAGCAAAATTTATGATAAAAGTTGCGTATGAATACATAGTTTTTGGCGCTTTGAAAATGCAGAGAAAAATTAGGAGAATATTGAAAATCAGGCCGAAAATGCAGAAAAATGAGTGCCAAATTAGGAGGAACATTTTTAGTTGATAAATTGTTCTGACTAAAAATTGAAATATGATCTGGACATGAAAAATAAAAATAATTATAGCCTTTGGAAAATAAATTAGTAGGCTTGTGAGTAGAACATTGAAGTTTGAAACTTACAAAATTTCAAATAAAAATTATTAAAACAAAATAAAAAAATTAAAACAAAAAAAATTCACTGTTTCAAAAAATTCGCAAAAATTTCTGGATTTTCAGATAAAATGCTGTACCAATTGAAAAAAATTCTAAAAATCTTCACTGTTTCAAAAATTTCCCTAAATTTCTTTTATTCATAGGGAAATGCTTTTTGCGTTCTAGTATATGTGGGAAAAATATTTTTGAAAAATTTTTAGAAAATTATTCACTGTTTCAAAAATATCTTATTCTTTTTTTGACTTTCGGGAAAATGCTTTAAACTTCAAATTTTCTCACTGTTTCAAAATTCTTATAACTTTTGTCAGAAAAATAATTATTCATTAACTTAAACAAAGTTCTTAAAAAATTATACTGTTTCAAAAAATTCAAATAAATGTGCAGACTTCTCGTTAATTTCTAATATTTACAAATGAGGCACACTTGCATAATTTTTAAATTATTTACTGTTTCAACAAACTTATAATCATTTCTGTCAGAGTTCTAATTCGGTTTCTACTTCGTACAATAGGACATCAATAAAAACTCACTGTTTCAAAAATAAATTATGAGAATTTAGGCTAATAATTTCCAATAATTTCAACTTGAGCAATTCATAAAAATTTTTATAAAAAATAAATTTTGTTCGAGAAATTGTTTCACTGTTTCAAAAAATCCATATTATTTTCCAGACTTTTAGAGCTTTGATTATATCCCCAAACATTTTCGAAATAAAAATTACTGTTTCAAAAAATCATCCAGGCTCACATATAAAATACTCTGCTAAACATTTTTCACTGTTTCAATAAATTCCTATGATTTTTTGATAACACTAGATGTTTGCTGATTCTAAGCTCTCACCCACCCAAAAATAACTAACCCCACAATGCAAAATTGCTTGCCTCCTCACTCGTCCCATTTCCATTCCCAAAATGTCCAAATCCAAAAATACCCAATCGATAATTCGTCGTAACCACCACAATATTCCTCTCTTGTCCCACAAAATTATTGATCAAAATGTCGGGATTCAAAGACGAAGATGTTTCATGATCAAATCTTCCCCCATGAATTGCTAGCATTAAAGAACAATTTTTGGTTTTGAGGCAAAAATCGTTGGTGAAAACGTTGAGAAATAGACAATCTTCGGACATTGAGCCTGGTTTTTGGGTTGTTGTTTTGTAGGTTGCGCTGGAAAATTGGGGGATTTTTTGGAACAATGTTTTCAATTTAATTTTGTGTGTGTGCGTTCATCTTATCTATCAAATTTTTAGAAAATTCTTTTTTTGAAACAGTAATTTTTTCAAAAAAAAAAATTGTCTGGTTGTTATGTTTTGGTCAAATGAAATCAAAGTGTTAGAAAGTTTCGAAAGCTTTCACTTATTTTTGAAACAGTAAGTTTTTTTTCAAAAAATTTTGGATATAAATTTCTAAAAAGAAAAGGAAAGCTAATTCAACACTTCATAAAATCAACAAAAACCTAAGATTTTTGAAACAGTGAAAAAATTAATTTTTTTTAATTTTCATTTTCGTAAAAATTTTTTTTAGAAAATTCAGTCTCGTTCGTATCAAATTTTTTAACATGAAAAAATGGTTATGCAATTTTTGAAACAGTGAGAATTATCGAGAATCCATCAAATTTATCGAGAATACATCAAATATTTCAAAACTCCCAAAAACCTCATAAAATTTTTGAAACAGTGAAATTTTTTTTTTATTGTTCACTATTGACAACAAGTCTCGAATCAACATTTTCAACATAAAAAATTTTTGAAACGTAATTTTCCATGAAAAAAAAATCGCGAATATTTTTTTCAAACTAAAACTTGAACTAGTAAATCAAAAAAAAAACACTCACATCGGATCGCTCATACAAACCGCTCCAAATTCATCAGCTTTTCGAATTCCCGTCCAATTTCCAGGTTTTTCCGGTTTTCGAAATCTCAATTTTCCAATCGGCGGTTTGGCGAAAGGAATTCCCAAAAATTGCACAGCATTTTGCGAGCCCAGCGGGGAATAATTCACCGTTTTTCGAACACCCTCGATTTTTCCAGTGCTGAAAATAATAGAAAATTTTGTGACGTGAAAAAAAGGAGGCATGGCCAAGTGGTTAGCACGACTGCCTAGCGTTTGCAAAACCAAAGTTCGATCCCCATCGCCGCCCAACTTTTTTAAAGTTTATTTTTAGAGTATTTCTCGACTAGAAAAAAATCTAACCTCAAATTGATCAACAAATTATCCCCGCTTCCAAAAATTATTAGAAAAATCAATAAATTCCGCATTTTTTTCTAGACAAATAAAACAAAAATAAAAACAATAAATGAATGGCTCTAAAACCAATGATAACAAAAAAAAGGTTTATTTGATAAGGTTTCTAGTTTCTAGTCACCAAAAATCGTGTGTCTTCTAGCGAAAAAATGGGATTGCTGTAGTCATTTGAACTTTCAAAGTTTTTTTCTTGGAAAAAAATGAACAAATATGAAATGAGGCTAATTGAGAAGAAAAATTTTGATGAAAAAAATTGTGCAAAAAAAATCTTATTGAGTTTTTTTTTCATTTTCATTTTTTATTGAATCTTTGAGCTCTGCGGCTAGAAATTTTTGCGCTAAAAATTGTATGAAATTCATCCAAAAAAATCCACTGTTTCAAAATTTTCCCAAATTTTTGAATGATAATTCAGAGCTGATAATTTAATATAAAAAAAATAAAAATTCACTGTTTCAAAAAATAAAACAATAAAATTTCAAATTTGAGATTTTTATTATATTTGAGATTTGTATTATACTGGTAAAAAAACATTTTTTTTTCAATTGCGAAATTACTATTGTAACTTTAATCAAACTAATCTAGGTGCCCAAAGAAAATCCTAAATTTCAAAATTTTGATGCCAAAAAAATGTATTCATCTAAAATTTTCAACATCTACTATTGTCATTCCGAAAATAAAAAGAACCCCCGTTTGAATTGGCGCTCACGTACAGTAGACTACAAATGACGTGACACATGCACATCAAACTGGTTGGCAAATATCCAGCGTGTAAATATCGCATTTTATTTTTCAAATAGACTCCAAAATTTTGCGAAGTCTACTGTAGTCTTGGTTTTCTAGGCCATTTCGTTTCTCTTCCAAGTTCTTATTTTTTCGGAATGACAATATTTCAGTCAAACATTTTTTTCACTGTTTCATATTTTTCACAAGATTTTGAATGACAATTTCAGAACTGATAATTTAACAAAACATGTTATAAAAAATATTAAAAATTCACTGTTTCAAAAATAAAACATGAAAATTTCAAATTTGAGATTTTTATTGGTGCCATTATTCCCTGAAACCTTAATTTTGGAAATTAAAAACAGTGCACCTGAATTTTTTTCTGTACTTTTCATTAAATTTTTCAAATTAGGTCCCGTGGCGAAATTACTACTGTACCTTTAATCCCGATTGGATCCCGATTGGAAAAGCCTACTGTAGCTGTCTAATTTCGTACTTCAAAAATAAGGTCCCGTAAAAAAGTTACCACTCTAGGTATAATTTTTGCGCGAAAAAAAACCCATGGGTCCCGTATGTAAATCATACTGTAGCTTCCCATCAGAAACTCTAAGATCTCAATAATCTCTCGAGAATAATTTTTTCTCAGAAAAAATAAATTTAAAATTCAAATGAGACTAGGATAGGACAATTTACTACATAGGATCAAACTACATACAATTTTTTCCCACGTTTTTATTCCCAGATTTTCCCATTGTGTTTTCTACTTTCTGTTTTCAGTGCCAAAACTTTTATTTTCGAAAAAAAAGCGAGCAGAATAATAAATTGTTTACTTTCGAAAAAAAATGCTTTTCAGAAAAAAAGTACAAAAAATTTTTGTGTCTGGGGTTGGGGTGAAAAAAGCTCTTCGCACTTTCCTGGATTTTTTTGGGTCTCGACTGGAAAATCCTACTGTGCCTAATTTTTAGTGTCAATTTTTTCCTGAAGAATTTGCATTTCTAAACATAGATCATCTCTCAAATTAGTCATTTCGAAAAAAAATTTTGAATAGGAAAAAATAATTGGGATTTTTAATTGAGACTGAGGCGAAGAGCAAAAAAGTTGTTTTGTTTTGTTTTGAGGAAATGATGTTCTTGGGGGTACTGTAGATTTTGCATTATTTAAATTTCTGAATTTTTGTTTTTTTTTTTTGTTTTAGTTTTTGAGATGAGAGCTCAAAAATCATTTTTTTTTTTCAGCCTAGGATTTTTTTTTGAGATTTTATTTAGTTACTGTAAATTTTAGCCGTAAGCAATAACTGGAACAAAATTTGGGAAAATTTCTGATTTCCATAAAATATTTGAAACAGTAAATCATTACAGCATCAAAACATTTGGAAACATTTTTCATTCTCAAAATATTTTGAAACAGTGATTTTTTTGCTCAGAATCAGTTTTTTAAAATTTTTTTCAATTACAACTCATGGGGTATCGATTCTACAATTTTTGTCAAAATTTTTGTGCAAAATTTGAAACAGAAGATTTTTTTTTTCAAAAATTAAAACTCTTTGTTTGGATAGGTAGTTGAACAATCACAACAATTTTCACATTTTCTCTAAAATTTCGTAAGAAATTTGAAACAGTGAATTTTTTCTATAAATATTTTTGATGATTTTTTTTCAAGTATGAACGAACAAGTGCGAAAAAACTCAAATTTCTTCTAAAAAAAAATTGAAACAGTAAATTTTTCCGCAACTGAATTCCGGGCATTTATTTTTTATATGTTATACATCGAAAAAATGAAGCGAAATTTTCCGAATTCGCAAAAATTTTATAAAAATTCTGAAACAGTCAAATTTTTCAGAGTCAAATCAGTTTTTCGAACACTGGGCATCAGAATTATAGACATTTTCTCTCCAAAAATTTTGAACATTTTTTGAAACAGTGAATTTTTTCTCTAAAAACCTACGGTATACCAGGATGTTCTAGACATAAACATCATTTTCCAGCTGAAATTTCTGAAATGTTCTTCTGACTTAGAACATCAAAAATTCTGAATTCCAGCTGAAAAATAACTTTTTTCCGGTCATCAAAAAAGATTTCTGAACTTCGAAAATTTCATTTTACAAAAAATCCCAAATTTCCAAATGAATTCAAAAGTAAATCGAAATTTTACTGATTTCAAAAAATCTCTCCAAAATTTTTCAATAATTTTTGAAACAGTGATTTTTTTCTCACTAAAATTCTTCAGTTCATAAAATTCTGCTTTCTGAACCCGAAAAAAGTCCAAAATGTTCCTTTTTTAGACATATACATAAAGAGGAAGAACATTTTGACAAATGATACTTTTTTCTGCATACATACATATTTATTTTATAGATCTCTGGAACATTTTTCTTTTTTTTTGTTGGCTTTGAAGTTAGGCGAAATCTGTTATTTATTGGTTGAACTTTTGCAGTTAAAAATGTTGGGTTTTGAAAGTTTCTGAGATGTAGAAAAATTCACTGTTTCAGAAATATTTTTTAAAAATTAAAAAAAAATTTCAAACCGATAATGATCTTTAATTACCTTTAAAATTCAAATTCTGTTTGAAAATCTAAATTTCGCTCAAAAAATTTACTGTTTCAGAAAAATAATAGAACTTAAAAATTGATTTTGTATTTCAATACATCTCTTATTGTTATTCGAAACAGATTCGAAAATAATCTTGAATCTCACATTTTCCAAAAATCAATTATCCTTCAAATTACTTCAGGATTTTTTTTCGAAAAAAATCTAATCAGCTTTCAAAAAATCTCAAAAGCCTAATACTTTTGTGCAGAACTTTGGTTCAAAAAATTTCACTGTTTCAATTTTATTTTAATTAGAATTTTGACTTTTTGATTTTAGTACGTCGGCATTTTCTGCGTTCTAAAAAATCTCACTGTTTCAATTAAATAATATCTCAAATTTCCAGAACTAATTTTTCAATGTTATAAATATTTTCTAAAAATTTAAAAATCTCACTGTTTCAAAAAATCATTTAAAAAATACCAAAATTTCCAGAAACTCAATTTTTCTAATAATTGTCTCCAGAAAACTTTCAAATCTCATGAATTTCTTGGTCGAAAAAATTTCACTGTTTCAGAAAACAGTTTTGAAAATTCAAAAGTTCTAGAAATTCGATAATATAATTGGTTGCGTTCTAAAAAATCTCACTGTTTCAAAGAAAATTCCAATGATAATTAAAATTTTGCAAAACCTTTTCACTGTTTCAAAACTTTTTTAGAAACTAACAGGTTTCGAAAGATTATTGAAAAAACAAAAGCAATTTTTAAAAAATTACTGTTTCAAAATTTAAAAAAATCTCACTGTTTCAAAAAATCAATTAAACAATATTTCAAATTTCCAGAACTTAAATATTTTCTGAAAATTTTTTCAATTTATAAATATTTTCTAAAAATTTAAAAATCTCACTGTTTCAAAAAATCCTTTAAAAAATACCAAAATTGCCAGAAACTCAATAATTCTAATAATTGTTTCCAGAAAACTTTAAAATCTCATGAATTTCTTTCGCGAAAAAATGTTACTGTTTCAAAAACTAGTTTTTAATATCCAAAATTTCTAGAAATTCGATAATCTAATTTGGTGCGTTCTAAAAAATCTCACTGTTTCAAAGAAAATTTCAATAATAATTAAAATTTTGCAAAACCTTTTCACTGTTTCAAAACCTTTTTTAGAAACTAACAGGTTTCGAAAGATTATTGAAAAAACAAAAGCAATTTTTAAAAAATTAGTGTTCCAAAATTCCTTTTAAAAATCTCACTGTTTCAAAAAATCAATTAAATAATATTTGAAATTTCCAGAACTCAGTATACTTTGAATATCCCCGCAAAAAAATTTCCCCAAAATCACGACCCCAAAAACATCCAAAAAGGGGGTGGGATAATCCCAGATTTCCTATTTGTGTACAATTCTGACTTTAAATCCATCTTGAAATAAAATTTCAGTTTTCAACCGACTTGTTCCGATGATTTCTGCTCTAAAAATACATAATAAAAATTCATCATTTTCCAAATAAATATTCATATATTTTCAGATAAATTTTGCTCTTTCCGGTTTCTTTGCTCATTTATTTTTTTTGAAAGGAAACTTGGAAAAAAACAAAAACTCAAAAAAAATAATTAGTTTTTCGAACTTTTTCTCTAAAAAGTGATGTTATTTTCTCAACTCTAATTATCCGCCTTTTTTCTTTTATATACTGCACTAACTTCTAATTGTAAGCTTGTTTTGGTGCTGGAAATTAAGTTAATTCAAAAAATTTTGCAGAATTCTCAAAAAATGTCTCGTTTCGAAGCAGCTTCTCCCCAAAAATCCTACATTTCTCAACAAATCCAAAAAATCGAGCAAAAATATTTGGAAGAATGGACAAATTCATCACGTCTACTATTCTATTCAGTAATTATTTTCTCACTAATTGCAATTCCAGCATTTCTAATTTCACTGGGTCGATTAATGTTTGTCAAAAGTTCGTGTAACACTTATTATTTTCCATATTTGTGCGCGATTTTGATTGCAAATATGGTGTTGTTGGGTTCGCTTTTGGGAAGTGTTATTACGGAAAATTCGGATTTTGTTTATAGTGAGTTTTTTTTTTTAATTTTTGAAAAGCAGGGGCCAAAAATCCAGCCTAGGGTTTCTAGAAAACCTCAAAGTTTGACTAATTTCTAGCGGATTTCCGCAAAACATTTTTTTCTTCAGAAAAATTAGAAACTTCGAGCAATGAACAGAATATTTTCTTCAAAAAATTCTAGGCATCATTTTCAAACGATTTATAATTCAAATAGCATAAATTCTTGGGAAATTTCTAATAAACAATATTTTTGAAACAGTGAAATTTTACTTGTAAAAAAACACTTTATCGATGAAGCATACATTAGAGCAATTCGAGAATTTCATTTGAAAAATTTGTGAAAATTTTGAAACAGTGAAATTTTTTGGGATGAGAATTTTTATTTTTTTTAAATATATAGTGATATAGTTATTGATTTTTGAACATTAGTTCAATATTTTGTGTATTTTTTGAAACAGTGAAGTTTTTTTAAAATTATAATAAGCTGGAAAATAATGTGATCGTAATAGCTTTTTTATCAAAATTGTTTTTTAAGCTCAAACATTTTTTTCTGAAAACATTATAGACTTCAAGATCAGAATTTTGATTCTGAAGTTCGGAATTTCAGAAGTTAGGTTAACTGGCTGTGAAAATCCTAAATTTAAATCCAAATATTTCAGATTCAATTTTCTAGGGCCAAATTTTCCTATGATAACAAATTTTAAGACAAATCACTACAAGACCCAATTTTGATTAAAATTTTGTTATTTTCAATATTTTTCTTTTAATTTTCCCATGAAAAACTGCCCAAAAATCTCACATTTTCCTTCATTTTCTTCTTGTTCTCGAACTCTCCAAAATTCCGATTTTTGCTCATTTCCAAATACACTAACATTTCCAAAACCTGCAATTTACTATACTCTTTCAATTTTCTGAAAATGAATAATAACTTACCACAACTCAAATCACAAGAGAAGAGATGATTCAGGGACCATTTCCAAGTGCCAGAAGAATTCGAACTGAGAAAAAAAAAAAACTTTAAAATAAAAAATGAGGACACGTTTTCATGTTTTTTATAAGTTTCACGTTTGAAAATTCTTTTTTTTAAAGATTTTTTTCAAATTTCAGAGCTAATCTTGGTTTAAACAGCTCCGGGATAAAAAAATTTAAATTTTCAAAAAAAAATTTTCAACATGAAACTACTGTCTATTGAACATTGAACAAAATTCAAAGACAAAGTAATTATTTTGAAACAGTAAAATTTTGTGACCTCAGAAAACTTGATTTTTCAATTTTTCCTCTTGTATTTTCACGTGGAAAATCCATGTTTCTCAGAACTCCCATCCAACTTTAATTTCAGTGTTTTTCTGCAAAAAAGTCCTAATTTCAAAGAAAGTTCGTCTGCTTTTTTGTTTTTGTTTTGTTGAACAACAAAAAAATGTACTTTCTTTGAAATAACGAGCAGCTCTAGACAAATCTAGAAGAAGCTTGGGGGATTTTTGAGAAAAAAAAAACAAATTTGGGCTGAAATTTGGGAGAAGCTGAAAATTTAGGTTTTAAGGTTCCAGAGTCACAGAATTTTATTAAAATTTTCAGAGGTACATTTCTCTGTGTATATTTCTGAAATTAAGCAAACCTCAAGAATTGCTTTGTAAAAAAACACAATAAAAAAATTTTACAAAAAATTCACTGTTTCAATAAAAATTCTTATTTCCGATTGTTTTGGGAAAATTTGTTTCTTCATCGTCGAGTCAAAAATTCATGATATTCTATTTTGAGGTAAATATTCTATATAACTCTAGCTTCAGAGTACTGTAGCTAGAAAATTCAAAATTCGGAACTACAAAATTACCGACCTCGAATATTACTGTAACCACCAGAAAATATTATGTAAAAAAAAAGCCCTGATATTACTGTAGCTAAATAATTTGTGTTTCAAAAAATCCCGCCAAAAGCTGAATAAAAATGAAAGAAAACCGTAGTTTTCACTAGAAAAAAAAGGAAAATTTCCAAAATTCCCCCTTCAAAAACCACTAAACCTCTCCAAAATTAAGTACAGTACCCTTTTCCAGGTCTTGTCCCGGGAATAATCGTGTGCAAGCTAACAGCATTTCTAGTTAACACATCTTCATGTTTTATTCATTGGACTTGGGTGGCAATGTATGCTCAAAGATTTATTTTTGTATTTTTCCCACTTCGTGCAAGAAGAACTGTTTTTAGTCAATCGATAATTTTGATCGGGTGAGTTTGGGTAACTAATCAAACAGGATTTGGAAAATTCATTTTCTAGTTATTCTCAAAACCTCTCTCTTTTTTTAAGAATCCTAATAATCTCTGGCCTTCTTCAAATCTGGACCCTAGTCTTCATCACCGCAATTCATTTAGACGACGAAAATCTAGATAGTATGTATTGTGGTGGAGATCCCCAATATTCCACAGAATCTAATCAAATAATTGCAATCATCGAATGTACAATCACATTTTTTGTCCCACTATTCTTAACAATAATTTCCGATTTTTCGGTTTTGTTTTGGAATAATTCATGTGGCCAGCAGTTTACACTGGTTTCGAATGATGGAATTTGTGAGGGTGGAAGAAAGAAGAGTAATATGAAGATTGTTTCGATGGATTGTTTGAAGGTGGGGAAATTTGAAAAATTGGGGACTATAGAGAAAAAAAGATTTTCTGATATCCAATTTTCAGCTTAAAAAATAATTTCAAAATAAAATAGTTCATAAATATTTACTGTTTCAAGTAATTTCTTAACATTTTTCTACTTCTCATTTTTGCTTACACATCCGCCATGAACTTTCTAGTATAAAATTTCAACGTGGCTTGAAAAATCCCATGAAAAATCACTGTTTCAAAAATTTATTATAAATTTTCTCTTTTTATTTAATTTTGATGAAGAGTCGACTTTGTTCAGAACTGAATGTTCAGAAAAAAAATATCATGAAAAATATACTGTTTCAAATAATTTTCATAATTTTCTCGTCTTTCAATTTTTGATAGAAATAGCCAAAAAAAAACTAAATTTCGGTATTTTTCCTGAATTTCAGTCGTAATAGTTCACGTGGAAAGAAAAGTTCAAAAAAATTTACTGTTTCAAATAATTTCTTTACGTTTTTCTTCTTTCATTTTTCAGTTAAAAAAAACACTAATTTTCCATTATTTAAAAAAATCCCATAAAAAATCACTGTTTCAAAATTTTATTATAAATTTTCTCTTATTATTTAATTTTGATGTAGAGTCGACTTTGTTCAAAACATTATGTTCAAAAAAATCTCATGAAAAATATACTGTTTCAAATAATTTTCATAAATTTCTTGTCTTTCAATTTTTTGATAGAAATAGCCAAAAAAAAACTAAATTTCGGTATTTTTCCTGAATTTCAGTGGTAATACTTAGTTCAAGTGGAAAGAAAAGTTCGAAAAAATTCACTGTTTCAAATAATTTCTTTACGTTTTTCTTCTTTCATTTTACAGTTCAAAAAAACCCTAATTTTCCATTATTTTAAAAAATCCCATAAAAAATCACTGTTTCAAAATTTAATTATAAATTGTCTCTATTTATTTAATTTTGATGAAGAGTCGAAGAAAAGTTCGAAAAAAATTCACTGTTTCAATTACACTTCAAGACATTTTGCTTCATATTTTAATTAGTTCGAGGTTTCTGCACATCATAGTTGATATTTTTTCGAGTTTTTTTCAGAGAACTCAATGTAAACGTGCTCAAGCAATTCGTCGCTGTCTAATCTCAGCCACAATCACACTTCTATTCAATCTTCCAAATTACAGTCTTCAAATTTTGGATGAATTTTTGGAACTTCGAGATAATCCATCAATTGATGTTAGACGATTTTATTTAAAGGTTGGTCCAATTTTTAAGAATTTTTGAATTTTCAAAATTCGAGTTTTCTAGATCGATGCATTTGTCTACATTCTATATTTAATGCAATTTCCTCTAACTCCAGTTCATATATTTTTCCTAACATTCAATACTGCGAAAACTAAATCAAGGAGTCCGAATACTTCAAATCGACTAAATAATTGCTGTAATTCGAGTGTTGTTGTACATGTTTGATAATTTATTCTGGGTTTTTGATATGAAAAAATTCTTGGCTTTTATGAATCGAAGATCAAAATAATTTGAAGTGAAATATTTTTCTGCATTTTTTGAAACAGTGAATTTTCGAAAAAACAACACATTTTTTCAGTTCTCAATTAGATTTATCGAATCTTTCGTTGGAAAGAATTAATTTTAAAATTCAGATTTTGATTTTCAGAATAACAAACTCCGATATATCAGAAAAAATTCAGACAAAACACATTTTTGAAATTAATGAAACAGTGAATTTTTTTTCGAAAAAAATGGAATTCCACCTAACACATTGAAAAATATGAAACCCAGGAAAATCTTAATTATTATTCGAAACAGTGAATTTTTGTAAAGAAAAAAATTTTCAAATTTTCAGATGAATTATAACGTGGAAAAAACACAATTTTCTAACAGATATTACAGAGTTACTATTTTCAGTTCAAAATTTCGGAAAATCAAATGTTCATGAAACAGTGAATTTTTCTGATTTTTTTAAATTAACCTGTAAGCAAAACTCTTATTGAAAATTACGAAACCCAAAAAAACCATAATTATTTTTTGAAACAGTGAATTTTTATGAAGATTTTTACCTTGAATTTTTCAAGTGAACTATGACGTGGCAAAAAAGACAAAAATATTTAACAGATAACAAAGCAGCGTTATTATGTTCAGTTTAAAACTTCGGAAAATCAAATGTTCATGAAACAGTGAATATTTCTGTAAGCAAAACTCTTATTGAAAATTACGAAACCCAAAAAAACTATAATTATTTTTTGAAACAGTGAATTTTTGTGGAGGAAATAAAATTGATTTCAAATTGACTGTGACGTGGCAAAAAGAGACAAAATTTTCTAATAGATAGAGGATCGAGGCGTTATTATTTTTAGTTCAAAATATCGCAAAATCAAATTTTTTTGAAACAGTGAATTTTTGTACGAAAAAAAAATTCAAATTTTTAGATGAAATTATAACGTGGCAAAATTAATTCATCATTTTTCAACAGAAAGATGTATGCGCTAATTAGTTTTCTTTCGAAAATCCTGATAAATAACATTTTCTTGAAACAGTGACTTTTATAGATTTTTCTTGAAGAAATTAAACGTTGATCAAAAACTTTCAAACCCCAAAAAATCTTAATCATTTTTTGAAACAGTGAATTTTTGTGAAGGTTTTTATCTTGAATTTTTCAAATGAACTATGACGTGGCAAAAAAACAAAATTTTCTAAGAGATATCACAACGTTATTATTTCCAGTTCAAAATTTCGGAAAATCAAATTTTTATGAAACAGTGAATTTTTCTGATTTTTTAAAATTAACCTGACATGAGCGCAAGTTGAAATGAAAAATACGGAAGCCAGAAAAACTATAATTATTTTTTGAAACAGTGAATATTTGTAAAGGAAACAAGCTTGTATTTTTCAAATGAACTATGACGTGGAAAAAAAACAAAATTTTCTAAGAGATATCACAACGTTATCATTTTCAGCTAAAAAATTCTGGAAAATAAAATTTTCATGAAACAGTGAATTTTTCTGATTTTTAAAAATTAATCTGACATGAACGCAAGTTTCTGATTGGAAAATACTGAACCCAAAAAACTATAATTATTTTTTGAAACAGTGATTTTTTTTGAAGGTTTTCATCTTGAATTTTTCGAGTGAACTGTGACGTGGTAAAAAAAACTAAATTTTCTAACAGAATCCGACAGCAATATTATTTTCAATTTAAAAATTCTGAAAAATCAAATTTTCATGAAACAGTGAATTTTTCGGATTTTTCAAAATTAACCTGATGTAAGCAAAACTCTTATTGAAAAACACGGAGCCCAGAAAAATCTTAATTATTATTCGAAACAGTGAATTTTTATGAAGATTTTTACCTTGAATTTTTCAAGTGAACTATGACGTGGCAAAAAAGACAAAAATATTTAACAGATAACAAAGCAGCGTTATTATGTTCAGTTTAAAACTTCGGAAAATCAAATGTTCATGAAACAGTGAATATTTCTGTAAGCAAAACTCTTATTGAAAATTACGAAACCCAAAAAAACTATAATTATTTTTTGAAACAGTGAATTTTTGTGGAGGAAATAAAATTGATTTCAAATTGACTGTGACGTGGCAAACAGGAATAATTTCTAACGAAAAATACGGAAGGATTCGCTCTATTATTTTTAGATCTGAATTTCGGAATATCAAACTTTCTTGAAACAGTGAATTTTTCTTATTTTTTAAAATTAACCTCATGTCAGAACGATTCTTATTGAAAAACACGGAACCCAAACAATTATACTTATTTTTTGAAACAGTGAAATTTTGTAAGGAAAAAAATCAAACTTTCAGATGGACTATGACGTGGCAAAATTAACTCATCATTTTTAAACAGAATGCGTACGTATATTAGTTTTCTTTCGAAAATCCTGATAAATAACATTTTCTTGAAACAGTGAACTTTTTTTTAAAAAGTTTTGATAAACAACCTAACGCATGCGAGATTATTATTAAAAACTCCTAAACCCCAAAAAATCTTAATTATTTTTGAAACAGTAAATTTTTCGTTGAACTCAAAATTTCTTTTCAATAAAAAATGACGTGGTGTCTAACAAAAAACCCTAATTTTTTCCAAAGAAATCGGAAAAATGTCAGATTTTTTGAGAAATGCGAATCAAATTGAAATATGTGAATTTCTTTTTTTCTACTGTTCTCCTTCAATGTTTTCTAATTTCCAAAATTCCTTCGAGCTATGACGTGGCAAAAAAGGCTCTTCAAAATCCCATTAGATTTCGGCTAACTTTCAGTTTTCAAGTGTAAATTGACACCTCTCATCATTTTTCCAATCCTATTTCCATTTTCAAACTTCTCTTTTGTTTTTTTTTTGGTGGAAATGTTCATTTTTCCTAATTTTTTCCAAAAACTAATTAGCCTAACTTTAACTTTTGACTAACTGAAACCCTCCAAAAAACTCATTTTTCTGAACAGAAAAATTTAGAAAACAACTTTTTTCAAAGCTAGAAAAAATGTATTCGAATAAGTGAGTTTTCAACAAAAATTTTTTTCATTTCGAGCTTAATTTTAAAATTTTGAGAAGAGTTCATACACAAAAAAATCCAGAAACCCAAAATGAAATCGAATACGCCTAGAAGATACCAATAAATTTTTGTTGGATATTTCCGAAAGCCTATTTTTCTCATTTTTTGATGAATTTTATTGGGTTTCCTCATATTTTTAATCATAAAAAATAGCGAAAAACAAGAAAAGGTTTCCCTCCAGAAAAAATTTTGTCTGAAAATGTTCAGAAAACGTGCAAACTTGTCATGAATTTTTAAGTTTTCATCATTTTTTCTTGGCCCCCAACAACTTTTCTCACTTTTTTTCTATTTTTCACTTTTGGGGAGAAATCTAACAAAGTTAGAGGTTTTATTTGGCGTCGAAAATCTAATTTTTACAAAATTTTCAGCTCAACTTTCATGTCCTATTATAATACCGTGGATAATTATGGAGGTGGTTTGGAAGGTGAGTTTTTAAAGGGATTTGCGAAGATTTTGTGTAGTTCTCGAGGAAAACTAGAGAAAAATTTCATAGATTTATCTTATTTTCAAGATTTTCGATGCCTACCAGCTTTTTCAAATGAAGAATAGCTTTGAGCGCATGTTTTTTGGTGAAAATTGAAGATTTTTGAGAAATTTCATTCATTTTTCAAATCCCGCCCCAAAAAACTCACCATTTCCTTGAAATTCCGAAAATCCAGCTTCATCTTCACCTTTTCCTTGACCTAAAATCAGAAATTTTCATAAATTTCAACCTATTTTGCAAAACTCACCAAAAATCGAATTTTCCTGCCTGAAACTCCTTCAACAAAATATTTCAAATCCGCAAAATTCAAGCGAAAACATGATTTCAATATTCAAAACACAAAACAAAACTTTATAATCACTTTATTCACACACAAAAACCAGAAAACACACGAAAAATAGAAATGACGCGCAAAAAAAACAAAAGTAAAACAACGACACTCCGCGTGCCCGTTGTTTAGCTTGTTGTTTTTGCAAACGTGGAATTTCGCATTTCTTGATTTTTATCGATTTTTTGGCAGTTTTGAAGATTTCAATGCAAAATTTGGTGAGTAGTTTGGATTTTTGTGAAATTTAGTGAAAAACAGAGCTTCTAGTCAAGTTTTTATGTGTAAAAAATGATTTTCGGTGAAAAATTTCGTTCAAAATTCCCAAAAAGTGCACTCAAAGTTCCTCATTTACTTAAAAATTCATGAAAATTGTGAAAGTTCGCAGAAAAGCGAGAAATTTTGTGGTTAGAAAACTGAAAATTGTACATTTTAATTTGACAAATTCCAGAAAATTCTTTTTTTTTTTCATTTTCAAATCAAAAAATATCCGAAAAAACTTCATTTTAATAACCCCAGGCTTAATTTTTTGGCTGAAAATACTCTTGGAATTTTTTTTTCAAAAACCTAACGAGATCTTTGTCACTTTGAAACAACACCTACTCAAAATCCTTTTTTTCAAAAAAAAAAAGAAAATCAAATTTTTGACAAGGGCTCCGGCCTCATTTTCTTCTTTGAAAACACGAAAATCTTTTTTTTCACTTTGCTCAAGAAATGTTTCCAACCCGACGAGAAATTTGATATTTTTTATCCGCACACAAAAATTTGTGTTTTACTTTTCTCGTCATTTTTTGGGTTGACACCAAAAAAAATGTTTTTTGAAATTTTCCCACACAAAAAGTGTGGCGCAATTAATTATTTCTTACATCTTTTTTTTTCACATTTTTTTATTCACATTGAAACATCAAATTTTCCAGCTGAAAATCCATATTTTCTGACTCATAAAATAAAATTTTATGCGATTTCTTCTTCAAAAATATAGACATCTATCTATCAAGATAATTCGAAATTTCCGGCTCTATAATTTTCAGCTATTCAAAAAAAAATACAAAATATTCAAATTTTTAGGCTCCGCCACTGTTCCAAACATGTTTTCAGGCAAAAACAATGTTTTTTCGCCGTTGGCCAGTGAAAAAGTTCGACGAAGACCGAGTCAGGTAAGAGCATTTTGGGAAGGTTTGGGCTGAAAATATTTGAATCTTTGAGATTTCCGGTGGGAATTTTTGGATTCTAGAGGAAATTTGGAGTTTTTTGAGACCAAATATGCTGTGATTTTGAAAATTCTATTTTTGAGATACAGTAGGATTGAGACTTTGTGAGATTATTGTCTTGCATCAATTTTTGGCGCGAAAAACATAGCTTCAAAACGCTGTGATTTCTCATCGAAAAAAAAACATTTCTGAATTCTGGGGCCAAAATTATTTTCTAAAAATTTCACTGTTTCAAATAATGCCTAATTGTTTTTCGAAAATTGAAAAAAATAATCAGAAGGCTGGCGATTATTTGCTGCATCAAAATGTTTCCAAAAAATTTCACTGTTTCAAAAATTGCCTAATTGTTTTTTGAAACTTTGAAGAAATGTTCATTTAACTGTTGATTATCTGATAAAAATACTGTAATTTCCCTCTGAAAATGGCGCCAAATATTAAATTAAAAAAAAACCTACACGAGTTTTAGCGTCAAAAATTCCCGATTCAAAATTAGATTTTTTGTGCGTCAAAATTTTTCAAAAACAAAATGCACTGTTTCAAAAATTGTGTAAATTTCATTGACAAATTGAGAAAATGTTTGGTGTTAAGATTTTTCTGAGTCCTCATAGTACTGTAATTTCTCTCCAAAAATCGCGCCAACAATTTCCGATTCAAAATTCTGATGTGATTTATTCTGACATAACTTTTTGTTCAGCCGGCGCGAATTATTTCCTATTTTTCCTACCAAAACCCATGATTTCTGGCGTCTAGAAATGTTTCATGAATTTTTGATCTAACCATATTTTTTTTCTGAAAATATGTATATAAATAAAGTATATCAAAAATTCTCCCACACAACAAAAACAAGGCAAATTTCGCCATCTCATTTTGTTGAAATTCAAACCAGCTCAGCTCATTCAGCTCTCCATTTTTTCTTGTTTTTTTTCTGAATTCCCGCGCTGGAATAATTAATGAATCAGAAAGAAAAAGGGACTTTTTTGCCCATTTTTTCTCCTTTTTTCTTTTTCTTCTTGTTTCTCATTTTTTTCATTATAAAAAATATAATATTGAATAAAAATGTGCATTTTTAAGACTTGCGCTAACTTTTTCTAGGATTTTCAGAGTTTCTTTTTAGTTCTGAAAATTATAGTTTTTTGTAGAAAATGGAAATTTTGAAAAATTAATTTTCGCGCCGAATTTAGAATCAGAAATTTTGTTTTCCTATATAAAAAGTAGCTAGAAAACTGTTTTTTTCAAAACTCGAAAAATACGTTGAGAATCTTTGAAACAGTAAATTTTTTCAGAACAATTTCGGTTGAAAAATTCAGTTTTTCATGAAAAAATCTGAAATTTTATGCGATTTTTGACTGAAGTTCTCATAAATTCCTGATGTAGCACCATTACACAATCAAAGTTTTCTGAAATTTAAAATTTATCAAAAATCTTTGAAACAGTGAATTTTTTTCTTGCTTCAAATTTCTTTTCTATCTGAAAAAAACGAATATTTTATTTTAAATCGGGATTTTTTTGTTCGCCAGGTGTTAGATTACACTTTCATGTTTCAGGTTTCATTTTTTTTTTGAGATTTTCACCTGACTTTCACTATGAGAAATTGTTATCTTAGAGTTTTTTCTCAATTTTTGTTTTAAATTAGGCTTCTTCTTTTGAAGCCTGAAAATCAGACCTGAACTTAGGCTTCTCAAAATTAAACCCCAAATTATAGGTTTCTCAAATCTTATTTTTGAACCTTGAAAATTAAGGTTAATTCTCAGGCTTTTCCAATTTTTTTTCTCATTTTCTGAATCTAGAAAATTGATTATTCGATTTCAGGAGTCCCAAATATCCAAAAAAAATTCACTGTTTCAAAATTTTTTTAAAGATTTTCCAAATTTTCAGAAATGCTAGTAGTATAAGCCCGCCTGCCAAAAAATAATTGTCCCTGTGTTTGTGTATTTTTTTGGTTGAAAGTGACACACACGAAAATTTTTTTCTCGCAGCAGTCAGGATAAAAAACAACAAAAAACACGAATCCTATCCTGTTTTTAGGCAATTTTCTTTTTGAAAATAAATAGAGTCTGAAAATTTTTTACATTTATTTAACCGCATGCTTCCGCGCGGTTAGCGGAAAATAATTTTTTTCAAAAAAAATTAATGTTCCTATTCTTCTAGTGATTTATTTCGGTCGTACAAATATATAAATAAAATGAAAAAAATTTGACAAAGATTTATTTTTTGGGTTTTTTTTTTGAAAACAAAAAAAGCCATCAAGTGGGATGGGATTTTTGAAGTACACATTTCACTCATTTTACTAAAACCAAAAAAATTCGTCATTTTTTCAGTATTTTTTTCGACTATATAAAAATTAGCTGAATTTTTCCTATAGAAAATCAAAAATGAAACATTTTGTTTCCGGATTTTTTGAAAAAATGCAAATTTTAAAAATCTTTTTACATACGTTTTTTTTTCGCGCCAAAACTTACAGTACCTTCCTAAGTCAAATCACAAGTTCAAAACTCATTTTTCCTCCAAAAAACCTGTCATCAAAAATTCTCGCATCAAAAAAAATGACAAATAAAATAACATCATCCATCTCTTGATATCTTTTTCGTCTTTTTTTTTTTCGAAAAAAAAACCACCAACTGACTTTTTCCCCCAACTTTTTGTCGCGACGAACAAATTTCTATATTTTTTTTCAATATTTTTTGGAAAAACAATTCCTGATGAATGGGTGGAAATTCCAGCAAATTTGAGGCGAAAAATCGAAAATCTAGTATTATTTTGTTGAATGGCAATCAGATTATTGATGACGAGGAATTTGATGAGCGAGAAAAATGGGTAGGGGATTTTTGGCGCCAAAAATTTAGAGGTACTGTAAGTTTTGGCGCCAGAATTCTGATTTTGGATTTTATGAAGCTGAGATATTAAGCTTCAAAAAAATGCTGAAAATCTTCTCTGGAAGAATATCTGAAAAGGTTTTACGAAAATTGAAGAAAATTCTGAAGTTCACCTGAAACTGAATTTTTGTCTGAAATTCCACGAATGCTGAAAATTCCTAATATTTTTGGCGGAAAAAATCCCATTTGAAAATACGTTTCAAATGTTTTCTATTAAAAAACCAGTTTACTTTTATTTTATTATACTTGTTTTTTCTTCCAAAAAATTTCCTGTTTTAAATGTTTCCTGAAAAACTTCCAGATTTTGTCTAAAAATATTTTCTAATTCCCATCGGAAATAGAAACTCTCTGAAAAAAAGGCATAATTCAATTTTTCCCTTATTATTTTCAGCAGCCTTTTTCTCTCTGTCTGCTCTGAAAAATACACATATAGAGAGAAAAAAATTGTATTTTCAGTGAGCGCCGCTCAATTTTCAGCACTCATTTTCCTAGCTAAAAATAATTTTTTTTTGCAGTTCGATCGAGCTGTTCACAAAGTCTATTCGGAGCCGCCGCAATTATTCACAAATTCGTTGATCGATACAATTTATCATCGATTTTATTGGTCGTTGAGAGCTTTGCAGTTTCGCGTTTTTTATAAGAATGAAGGTGGGTTTTGGCGGGGCAGATTTTTTCACTGTTTCAAAAAAATTTGAATAAAATTGAGGTATTCTAATTTTTGTTTAATCAAAATTTGGATGTCCCAAAAAAATCCACGTGAACTATTCGAATTCTCGCGCCAGAAAATTTGATTTTTCCGAGAAAATTTTTTCACTGTTTCGAAAATTTTTGAATAAAATTGAGACATTCTGATAAGGTGTTACATCACTTTTTCAATTTTTCACGTGGAAATTTCAAAGTTCAAACTCTTGTCACAAGATAAAAATTGAGGAATCCGATTTTCCCGAAAAAAAATTCACTGTTTCAAAAAATAATTGAAAAATATTTTCGCTACAATTAATATGGTATTCCTTCTGCTTGAAATTAATAAATTAAAATTCATAAATTCCTAACTTTATAATTGTAATTCTTCTGTCATCCTGAAAATATTTTTGCAACAAAAAAAATTTTGACGTCAAGATTCCACGTGGAATTTTCAGAATTGAAACTCTTGTGACCAAAATCTTTTTCAAAACTCACTTTATCATGAATACATATTTTCACTGTTTCAAAAAATAATTGAAAAATTTTGATTTGCTACAGTTTTGATGGTATAGGTTCTGAATTCATATTAGATTGAAATAATTCAAAAATTCCAAACTTTATAATTGTATTTCTTCTGTCATCCTGAAAATATTTTTAAAATTAAAATTTTGGTGCTGAAATTAACGAGGCTAAAATTAGGGAAATTCAATTTACCCCGAAAAACATTTCACTGTTTCAAATAATTTTGAAAACAATGGAAAGAATCTAAATTCGATCGATTTTTTCTTGGCATCTCGTTCAAATTAAAAAAAAGTTTCAACGCTGAAATTCCACGTGTCAAAATTGAATCTTAAAGTTACAAACGTAAAACTCTCAATTTTGCATGGATGGATTGTTTTCCACTGTTTCAAAAAATTGTTTTTGAAATTTAGAAATTTGAAATTTAGAAGACTTGATGGTCTCATTTCTTGTGTTATCCTGAAAACATTTTTCAATTCAAAATTTTGGTGCTGAAATTCACGAGGCTAAAATTAGGGAAATTCAATTTTGCTTTTGAGAAAATATTCACTGTTTCAAAAAATACTGAACAACATTTAAGCGCCTCATCACTTTGATAAAATTGAAAAATAAACAAAAATTTTGATTCAAAAAAACAACAAAAAAATGCATTTTGAAGGTACAATAAAATTTTGCTCCTATTTTTTGTTTTGAAAAAAATTACTGTTTCAAAAAATTTTTGAAAACATTTGAAAGATTCTAAATCTGATAAACGCGTAAAAGAAAAATCATATTTTTATCCGAAAAAGTTTCACTGTTTCGAAAATTCACCAGAATGAAAATTTAGAGTTCATAAAGTATTATCTTATATTTCGAGTGATCTAGAAAAAAGCATGTTGTTGTGAAAAATCAGAATTTTTGGTTAAAAGTTCACATTTGACTACAAAATAATCTCACTGTTTCAAAAAATGTGGAAAACAATTTTCCAGCCAAAATCCATATTGGGATTCTCAAATCTAATAATATTCAGAAAATTTAGTTTTTTTGAAACAGTGAACATTTGTTGGTTAGAAATTCCACGTCATAAACTTTTTCATTTTTCCCACGAAAAAACACATATTTCTCATTCTCAGGAGAACATTTAGATGATCAAAAATAATACAAATCCGATTTTCCGGATTTTTTCGTGGGAAAAAAACTTGAAAATAAATTTCTATATTTAATTTGATTCGAGAATTCCACGTGGCGAAAAAGCGCCAAATTTCATTTTCAAATTTTTTTTGTTTTGCAGATATGGATCTAGACGAAACAGTGGATAAATGGGAAATTGGTGTTCAACCACCGTCACTCGAACAACTCGCACATCGAACACATTTCAGTCCGAGATGGATCAAATACATGTATGCCAGATTCAAAAATGTGAGTTATACTTTTATCACCGTTTCGCTAAATAATGGGGAATTTCTTTAAAGCATGGGCACATTTTGTGCCTGGGAAACATGCTCTTTTGAATGTGATACTTCTGGTCACTGAAATTTTCCGCGAAAAATAGGATTGATTACAGAACCGTCAACGATCTGTGAAAAATAAAAGTTTTTTACAAAAAAAAAAAAAGTTTTAAAAGTACCAACCCCATATTCCGCCACGCTTCTTCCTTTCACTAATTTTTCCTTTTTGTACCACAAATCTTCATCACTCATGTCGACTCGTTTGCTTCTCTTCAAAAAATGGTTGATTAGCTAATTAATTAATAGGGCTGATTCACGAACGAAAAAAATGTTAAAAATTCACGAAAAGTCAAAAAATGTCGAAAAAACATTGTAGGTCAAAATTAGTTTTTCAAGTTTTTCAGCCAAAAATGATGACAAATTAATATTTTTCAAGCTTCTGAAGTAATTTCTGATGAAAATTGACCTTGGAATTCACTTTCCAGAAGGTTTTGCTGATTTTTCGTGAAATAAACAAATTTTAAAATTTGATGAATTTCGAAAAATTCATCAAATTGAGCAAAATAGGGGTCTCAAAGCTTATTTTCATCAGAAATTACTTCAGAAGCTTGAAAAATATTGATTTGTCATCATTTTTGGCTGAAAAACTCGAAAAACTATTTTTGACCTACAATGTTTTTTCGACATTTTTTGCCTTTTCGTGAATTGATCTTTAAATGTTAAAAAAAGGATTTTTTCGTTCGTGAATCAGCCCTAATAAGTGAAAAATCTCACATATTGTATAATTTTATCAACATCGTCGTTTGGATTTACGCTAAATCTGAAAAGAAAACCACAATCGTTGATTCCAATTGAAATATCAGGCTTCTTCTTCAATGAATTATTTATAGCGTTTCGAACTTTTCTCACAGGTTTTTTCCAATTTTGAAAACTATCAGCGTACTCTATTATTTTCTGACATTTATGAAAATGCCCAATCGCTTGAACTTTGTCTTCAAGTTCTGACTCGAAATCCTGAGCCCATAGCAAAAATTGACGACTACTAAATTTGAGATTTTTTCGATTAGCGAAATTTGTCGCCGCTACAATATTCAATGAGTTAGTATGATAAAATGTGTTGCTGAAAACAATGTCGACCAAACAATTTCCACATCCACATGAATTTGGTCTGAAAAATCGGAAGCTACAACATCGAAATTTGAATGAAGCAGTCTTACTTTTCAGTTGGTTTCCTGTTGAAAAACTTTGAAAGAAAATAGAAAAATACAAGCGATGCAATGAAATATGCGAACATTTTTGTCGAAACAAAAAATTATGTGATTTATCTCACAAATTATAAATAACCAGATTTTGTAGCGTTCTTTTGAACTCATGTCAGATTAAAAATATCATTAAAATTTGAAGTGTGAATTTCGAAACTCGAATTGATCATCCTAAATAGCTTTGAAAATATTTCAATATTGATTTTTCTTCCCATAATTCAAATTTTCTCCAGGAATCTCCCACCGGAAAAATGAAGGAGGAAGAATTCAAAAACCTGCTGGCCTCAATAATCGCTCCCGAAAAAGCCACCGATCAATACATTTCCAGACTTTTCCAGGCTTTCGCTGGAAAAGACAAGAAAACCATCACTTTTGAGGTACTCTTTAGAATTTGCAGAATTTTTGGCTGAAAATCTTTGATTTTCAGAATTTGCTGGAGAGTTTGGCTCATGTTCATCCACAAACCGCTGAAACCAACGCGAAATGGACAATGCGATTGATAACTGAAGGAGAGGGAGACAATTTCGGGTTTAGTGTGAGTTTTTTTGGGGGATATTTGAAAAATACAGTAATCCTAGGAGTACTGTAGAAGAAAATTTATCATTTTGGCGGGAAAAATCAATTTTTTGAATTTTCGAATGTGCATTAAAAATACTGTAGTTCCAGAAGTTTGTGAGGTAAAATTACAGTAGTTCTAGGAGTACTGTAGAATTCCCTTTGATTTTCTCAATTCTGTATCCTTATCTGAAACAAAAAAGTACAGTAATCTGGATTTTTTTTCTATTTTTGAAAAATTTCAACTGGAATATTTTTGGGTTACTGTGTTTTTTGAAGTACAGTACTTTCAGATGAAAAATACAGTTATTTGGACTTATGCTTATTCCATCCTAATATGTGGAATTGTAGTTGGCTTACTGTAGGTTAGAGACGCAGATAAACAAATGAGATGATTAGAGACGTAGAGGGTTAGACAACTAGAAAATCTGAGAAGCTGAGAGACGAGAGAGTGTGTCTATTTTAGAGACGCAGGCAGCTTCTTGAAAATTTCAAAAATCATATTTTTTTTTCTAATTTCAAAGTCAATTTTTTTCAAAAATCCTATTTTGAACATCAAAATTCAGAACCCGAATAGAATATAAATATAAAAAATTTCAAAAAAAATCTATTGTCATGCTAACTTCCCAAAACACTTTTCCAAGCCCCGCCCCTTTCACACATCAAACATAGCCATCTCCAAAACCCGCCAATCGTCGGCGAGTCGAAAAATTTAAGAATCCCCAAAAACATCCCCTTTTCGTTCAATAAAAACATTCAGAGCCTTTAATAAGACTCGGTGTACAATTTTTGGAGATCTTTCTCGTGAGAGAAGGTGTTAATCACGACGTTACATCAAATTTCTATGTTTTTTCAGCAATTCCTCGACTTCACCCAAAGTGTTTTCCAACTAAACGAGGGAAAAATCGCGGGAGTTGAGCTAAATCGCGAATCGATCAATCAAAGAGCCTCAACAATTTTCATGGAACTCGATCAAGATCACGATGGACTGGTGACTTTCCCAGATATGATTCGATTTTTCGAGAAATCTGGAGAATCCAGTTTGAGCTCTTCTTCTTCAACACATCCTGATATGGTGTAAAAACAAAATTTGAACTTACTTTTTTGATTTTTGAAAGATCTCACTCTTCATGTATTTTTATTGGAATTCAATGAAAATGAATAATAGAAAATATTCGATTTACCAACTGAAAAACAAACGAAATCTAATCATTTTCAATCATTTCCGGTTTGAAAAAATGAATAACTATACTCTCTACACAGATTTCTCTGATTTTTATACTGTTTCAAATTATATTGATATTTTGCTGAGTTTACCTATCTATTCATACGCAATTTATTACATGATTTTTCGCGCCAAAAAACATATGAATAATTATCGATTTATCATATTATCGAAAATAATTTGGAGCTTCCTATTTGAGCAATTTTCTGCGAGTCTTGCTCTCATTTGGTTTGCTCCATTGGAAGTTTTCTGTCCAACCGGATACCTCACGCATTTTTTAAAAATCCCGCCAATTATTTGGCAAAGTATTGTAGTTTCACTAAGTCATTCTCTAGCTGTCTCTATAATTCATTTGTATTTTTATCGATTGAAAAGTGCACTTTGGCCACATCCAATTTATCAAAAAATGGAGAAATTTGGAAGAATTTTCTTTGTTTTTCATTATTTTTTGGGGTTTTTCTTGTATTCGAAAGAGATTTATGAGTCAAGTGGAACGATTTTGGATAGAAAAAAATATGCGAAAAATTCGTCTGGAATTCCAAATCTATTTTGGAAAAATGATTGTTATACTAGAAAAAATATATCAATAATTTCAAATTATTCTCTAATTTTTCTAATGTTTTCCACGATTTTCCTAGTTTTCCTAACTCCTCTTCTCACAACAATCACAATAATTCGAAAATTTCGTCAACAAAGTTGTCGAAACGCGAAAAACCAACGAAATTTGCTGAAAAGTCTAGTTATCCAAACTCTAATCTTCCTGCTTTTATACATTATTCCGAAGCAAATTACATCAAGTTCATTATTTTATGATTGGTTCAATCCTGGAGTTATTCTAAGTTGTTTGGCTGTTGTTAGATGTCATGGGAGTTTTGCGACGATTTCGATATTTTTAACGACTCCAGGATTTCGGAAAGATTTTATTGGATTTTTGGGAAGCATTGGGCACAAAAAAGTTAACTCGATTAATTTGAAATGAAATTTCTGGAGTTTTTGTTTTGAAAATAAAGAACTTGAGAGTATGTTCCTTTAATGTTTCTTACTGTAGCTTCAGACAACCCAATAAAAAAAGTCTAGCGATTTTTTTCTTGTTTTTTTTTGTCCTAGCGATATGTTTTTGCGGGTTTCCTGGTGAATTTCAAAAACATTTCCTCATTTCATGCAAAAATAATGTATATTCTGCTATTTATTTCTGTTTTTTGCTCAATTTCGAGTTATGTCAACTCATATTTGGCGATATTTTATGGAGGAGTTGGCTCAAGTATGAATTGTACGAAATATTCGACTGTCTCTTGGGACACTTGTATGACAAATTGTGAAAGTAATGCAAATTGTTATGTGAGTTGGGAAGAGACATTTTCAAAAAATTTTGAAACAGTGAAATTTCTGAAAAAAAAAATTAATTTTTCGAATAAATTTGAAATATTCTAAATTTTTTTCTTTCAAAATTGTAAAACTGGAAAAAGTTAGACAAACTCTACTTCCAACTTAAAGCCTTTAAGGTTCTCTAAAGTTCATTTAAGCTCTCTGGAATCCTATGAGGCTTCCAAAGTTCTTTCGGACCCGCTAAAACTTTCTCAAGACCTCTGAAGCCCTCTAAAAGTCCCTAGAAGCTTTCTGGAGTTCATTAGGGCCCTATGAAGCCGTCTGAACATTCCTGAACTCAACAAGGTCCTCCAGGCCTCATAAAGGTCCCTTGGCTCATGTGAGGCCCCTAGAATCTCCTAAAGCCCATTAGAGCCCATCAGAGCCTGTCATAGGCTTCCCAAACTCCATTCCCTTTCAAAATTTCAATCTAAATTCCCAGCTCGCCTACACTTCCCCTACAATTTCTTGCTACATCTGCGGTTACGGTGGATTCAAAGGCATCACATATTCTTCCTCGGAAACCGATTATATTTTTGCAATGAAAACTTGGTCAAGCAATTGTTCCTATAATCAGGATATGTTAAGCTCTCAAAATATCGATGTTCTTAAAACGTGCCCCGGTGGTTATGGTACAGTAACCCGAAGCATTTATACAGTTTGTGCTCAGAGATTATACTACAATATCTATAAGACCAAAGCTTTTGCGGTAAATTTGTGCATCGAAAGAACATTTGGATACGGTGGGAAACTGATGGGTTTGAATACTGATATTGATCGGATTAATGGTGCCGCCGCTCCAGCTTCTAGCAATGTTTATGCGTACAATTGTAGTCTTTGGATTGGCTTAGAGCTTCAAAATAGTGTACTTAAAAATCCTTGTGAACTTTAGGAATACAATGAAAAAAATTTGCAGATTTGGACATGGACTGATCCTTATATGAGTGGAGCGGGAAGCATTGTATGGGCCTCGGGACATCCGAAAACTGGATACACATGTGCCTCTCTACAATATGGAACTGCACTTTTACAAAGTGAGAATTGTGCTGCAGCTAAGTGCACAGCGAAATATTGTCCAGGTTCTTGTTTGTGCGTGTTTCCTATGCAATAAAGTGTTTTCGGGTAGCCTGGAGATTTTTGTTTTTTTTTTAATTTTTTCAAACTTAAGAAGAGCTCTTTAAAAATATTCAGTCAAAGATTTTGATTTTTTAACTTGGAATCAAAAATAATTTCAAAATTAAAAGTTCACTGCAAAGCGAAACGTATTTTTGCCTGCCTTTCCCTCAATTAACCATGTTCTCATATACTTCAACCCTCTCAATAACGAGAAAGGTTTTCAAAAATTGTAACCACGAGTCTTGAGTAAGGCTCTGCTAAACGTTGGTTATACAAAGCAAGCCAACATTTTCCAGCTATTTATATTTTCCCACTCGCCGACGTTTGCCGGGTTTTGCGCGGCGCCTTGTTTCTCGTGGAAAATGGGCGGGGCTTGTTTGAAACTGTAAAATTTTTGAGGTTGGTTTTTTATTTATTTAGAAAATATTCCCGCGTGTTCAAATTTTTTTTGATCTTCTATGAAAAAATCCCGCGAATTCCTCATTTTTGTATTTTTGGCGTTTACGAATTGGCAGTTTTTTTTTCGCAAAAAATCAATTCTAAAGCAAATTATGGATGAGTATATTTATGTAAGTCATTTTTCCTGTTTTCAAAACCCATATATTTTATATTTGCAGCCCTACAACACTTCGTGGTTCGATTTACCATTGGAAATGCGCGAACATGTTATAAAACAAATGGATTTTAGAACAAGATGTCGATTTTCTGACTGTTCGACGATTTGTGAATCAGAAGCAATTCAGGAAAGATTGTTTAGCATTTGGAGTATTGAATTTGATGAAAGTGTTGACGGTGTACTCGAAATCCAAGTCGCGGAAAGTTTTGATGATCGGGAAAGGTTTCCGACATTTAAATTTGAAAAATTGGATGAACATCGAACCATTGTCAAATATCTGGAGTAAGCATTCAATTTTCTTCAAAAGGTTGAGCTTTATGATCTCTTTATTCAGAAACATATGGAACAATGAATTTTCAACAACTATTGCCAATGGGAGTCCAACACAAGTCAGAGCAAAATATGCAAATTATTTTTTCGGGAAGTTTCAGGATTCAATTGATTATTGTACGGTTGTTGTAAGTACTTTTTTTTTGGTTCTTGTAAAACGAAAAGTTTTGTTAACAGGATCGTCATGAAGTCACAACACTCGAAGGAATCAAATTTCCATTTCTGAACCTTGACCAATTTATTTGTTCCTTTGACATCAAAAATTGGGAGTATTTCCATCAGAATGGTATTTTCGAGTTAGAAGAAGTGAGAATCTGATGTTATTTCACCTACAATATTCAATTTTGCAGATGCGATACATTGATTATTTGGAATTGAGTGCTTCGATGAGAATCGCCTTCGATTTCGCACTCAAATATAAAGGCGGATTCGCAGAATTTCATTGTGAAGATTTTGATCAACAAATCATTGATGATTATTTGTCTCGCGTGAAAATTGAAGGAATGCATGAAGAATCAATGATAACAGTGTCATTTGCTTCGAGAAGACTTGGCTTCACAATCGATGTTCAAAAATTGGCGCCAATCAAAACTTGGCAAGAAAAACATCATTGTTATAGCGCAATATGTAAAAATGTTGTTATTGAGACAGAATCTGGAGGTCAAAAAATACACATAATCTATTATGATACTTTTATTCAATTGAAAATCAAAAAAGACTGAATACATATGATATTATTTTTAAAAACTTGTGAATAAATTATTTTTTCAATTTCTCGAAAAACCCTCAACACAAGCCCCGCCCCTTTTCCACGAGAAACAAGGCGCCGCGCAAAACCCGGCAAACGTCGGCGAGGGGGAAAATATAGATAGCTGGAAAATGTTGGCTTTCTTTGTATAACCAACGTTTAGCAGAGCCTTACTTAAGACTCGTGGTTACAATTTTTGGAAGCCTTTCTCGTTATTGAGAGGGTTGAAGTTTATGAAAAGAGAGCAGCTTTTGCATCAGCTCACAAAAAAAATGAGAAAAAGGCAGGCAAAAATACGTTTCGCTTGGCCGTGAACTTTTAGTTTTGAAATTATTTTTGATTCCAAGTTAGCTGTTCATTAAAAAATCAAAATCTTTGACCGAAGATTTTAAAGGGGGACTCTGAGATAAATGCATGTTTCATCCATCCTAACGCTATTCCGTCTATCCCCCTAACTCCGCTTGCGAAAAAAATCGCAAAAATTTTGTGTGTGAGAAAAGAAAAAAAAGAAAAAAATCTGTGAACATTTCTGGCACGCGAGCTTGTGCGCTCTATTGACAACGGCGGCAAACGATTTTTTCAAATTTCCTTTTTCTATTTTTTTTTGTTTTTATTTTGTTTTTACTTAAAAAACAAAAGTATTTCAAACATTTCATAAACAATGTATCAATAATAATCGCTTCACAATATTTTATGTTTTCAGAAAAATAACAATTGTACAAATAAATCAATAATTTTTGGTCGACACAAAATTATGAGCGATGAAAAAACAAGAAATAGTTTTTGTTCTTATTGTGGAGCGAAAAAAAATGTGAAAGAAATGCGAGCTGTAACATCAAATAATGCTTTATTTCAAAAGTGGAGGGCCAGTCTAGGTGAAGAATTCTATAAAAACGCGCGATATTTTTCGAAACCATCGATATGCCGAAGTCATTTCAAATCCGGAAGCTTTGGGAAAATTTCAAATAGTTCTATTCCACTTCCACTGCCTTTCAGTAATTTGGTTAGAGAACTTCCGCTTGAATATTCGACATGTGAACTACGAAAATCATCATCTCAACCATCGATTAACACTGGAGGAGAATCGTGTAGCAATAATTTTATGGAAGAAACAATGTCCGAAGGAGAAGCTGAAAACGTCAGTTTCAATTAGTAATTTGATGACTAGATATTATTTATTCAGATTTTGCAAAATGTCGGAAAATATCTAGAAGAGCAGGATAATACAGAGGATTGTGGAGATAATGGAGATGAAGATTCTTCAGGTATGGAAGCAGATATTTCTCTAATTGAAGATCAACTTGATATTGTGAAAGATCCTAACTATCAACCCAGTATTGTTGAATTGATCGAAAAAGATGAGTCAATGATATTTGAGGATGGTGAAAAAGAGGCGAAATCTACGACAAATTTCGTATATTGTTTTGTTCTCATTGAAAGTTTATTGTTATTGGTTGAGAAATGCTTTGATTGTCATTCTTCAGCGAAATCAACAGTGAAGAATGTTGGAAGTGTCATAATTGTGAGTTATGAACATTGAAATTAGATTTTATAGTATTTTTATAGATTGATTGTGCATGCGAATGCGGTAAGATATGGAGATTTGAATCTAGTAAAAAGATTATGAGAACCGATGGATCCAAATCTAGAAGATATTCACTGAATGTAGCTGTAACCGCTGCCACAGTCACAATAGGGCAAACTTATTCAGTGAGTTTTTACATTATTCTAAACAAGTTTACAATGGAAAAATAAGAAATGCCGATTTTCCTTAATTGATTCAATAAAATGTGGATCGAAATATTGATTCCAGAATTTGCTCGGATTTCTCAACGTATTACAAGCTCCGTGTTTATCCCAAGCGACATTTTTCGAGACACGTAAGAATGGAATTGTTCCAGCTATTCAAAAAATTTATGATGATCAATCCGAAAAAATTGGAAAAATTTTGAAATCATTTGTGAGTTGAATCCATTATTCAAATTTCAATCAATTTCTGTTCAGGGTAAAAAAATCGATGTATCAGGAGACGGAATGTACGATTCCAGAGGATTCTGCGCCTTTTGGTGCCGTTATGTTATTATGTGTGCCGCCACAAAATTTATTTTAACTTTCGTAAACAAGAGAAAAACCCCTGGAAGTTTGTATATTTTTCTTAAACCAAATTTAATCTCATTTTTTCCAGAAAGTTCAAAAGCGTTAGAATCGTGGGCACATAAAGAAGCATTGCAACAAACCATTCAGAAATATTCCAAATTATTTGGCATACAAAACCCTGTGAAGTCAATGACCACAGACAGATGTCCATCGATCACCAAAACTATGGCAAAATCGTTTCCGAAATTGAACCATCTGTATGATCTTTGGCATTTAGTACGTAACATAACTATGGACGTGTGGCCGGTGAGTTGTTTGCTTATTATTATTTTTTTTGTTTTCATCGAGTTGAGCATTCTCTTTTTTTACAGAAACGAAATCAGAAACAAATGATGCCCATAAAACCCTGGCTCCAACACATGTTGAACAATATTTATTATGCTATTCAAACAAGCAATGGTGATGGTGTTTTGGCAAAGGAGCAAGTAATGAGCACATTCGCGCACATTGCGGGTATTCATGATGATTTTCAAGTTAGTTTGGTTTAAAAAAAAACTAGGAACATCACATTTTTTACAGAACATTGGCTGGTACACGTTCACAGTGCTAAAAAAATGTGCACACGAAGAAAAAGATGTGAGAAATGTTGGATATCTTGATTTGGATGATGAACGAGATTTCAAAGCCTGGAAATTAGTCAAGGATATATTTTTGAAGGGATCTAGGCTTGAAGATCTCGCAAAAATTTCACCAAATTTTTGCACTTCCGAAGTTGAATCGTTCAATAGTTTGTCAGCTCATTATGCACCCAAAGATCGATATCTGTAGGTTTACTTCTAACTAGCAAGCTTACTGTAGCAATAGATTTATTCCAGACACAATCACGAAACTTCCTCAAAACTCGCTGTTTTGCATTGGAATCATTTAAAGCTTGAAGAATTTGAAGGAGTTCGGGTAGTTGAAAGTATGAAAACCTACACCAACAAAACTAAACAAGAAAAACGATTGAAAAAGGTGAAAACGAAATCTAAGCACTCGTGGAGAAATTTGATTTTGGAATGCAGCATTGTGAAATTGGGTAATTTTAATTATTTGAATTTAATTTCCATTGTGTTTTTATAGGAAATATTAGAGAGGATCTAATTAATTCCCAAGATCCCGACTACGAAGACAATTTGAACGAAGATTTTGCAGAACGAGTGAGTTTTGGTACAAAAAACACAAAAAAAAAAAAACATTTTCAGCTCGAATTTTTGATGGATGAATTATCGGATGAGACTGATATCGAAGAAAGTAGCAGTGAATCCGATTGACAAGTTGAAATATAACTGTGATTATGTATAATTGTGAATATCAAAATGTGAAACTTTGTAAATATATGTCAATAAATTTTATTATTTATCAAAATTCAAAAATAATAACATTTTGTTTTTACTTCTCACTCTTCCTCATAACATAAAGGTAATGGAGCTTTGAATCCTTTGTAAATTTGGGATGGCCATTTTGTTCTGATGGTCGCAACAATACATGAAGGCAAAGGAATGCGTTTTGAGTTTAGTTTGATGTTCATGTCATAAACTATCAACGAGTATGCGTAGAATCGATAATTCCTAAAAAAAAATACACATTTTCCGGAAAAATTCCATTATTTTCAAAGTTTCTAATGATTTTCAATGAAATTTTGAAAGCTTCAGACAATTTGAGATATTTTGCCAATATTCGGGCAAAATTTAGAATTTTCGAGAATTCTCAGACAAAAATTCCATTATTTTCAAAGTGTTTTATGATTTTCAATGAAATTTTAAAAGCTTCAGACAATTTGAGATATTTTGCCAATATTCGGGCAAAATTTAGAATTTTCGAGAATTCTCAGACAAAAATTCCATTATTTTCAAAGTGTCTTATGATTTTCAATGAAATTTTAAAAGCTTCAGACAATTTGAGATATTTTGCCAATATTCGGGCAAAATTTAGAATTTTCGAGAATTCTCAGACAAAAATTCCATTATTTTCAAAGTGTCTTATGATTTTCAATGAAATTTTGAAAGCTTCAGACAATTTGAGATATTTTGCCAATATTCGGGCAAAATTTAGAATTTTCGAGAATTCTCAGACAAAAATTCCATTATTTTCAAAGTGTCTTATGATTTTCAATGAAATTTTAAAAGCTTCAGACAATTTGAGATATTTTGCCAATATTCGGGCAAAATTTAGAATTTTCGAGAATTCTCAGACAAAAATTCCATTATTTTCAAAGTGTCTTATGATTTTCAATGAAATTTTAAAAGCTTCAGACAATTTGAGATATTTTGCCAATATTCGGGCAAAATTTAGAATTTTCGAGAATTCTCAGACAAAAATTCCATTATTTTCAAAGTGTCTTATGATTTTCAATGAAATTTTAAAAGCTTCAGACAATTTGAGATATTTTGCCAATATTCGGGCAAAATTTAGAATTTTCGAGAATTCTCAGACAAAAATTCCATTATTTTCAAAGTGTTTTATGATTTTCAATGAAATTTTAAAAGCTTCAGACAATTTGAGATATTTTGCCAATATTCGGGCAAAATTTAGAATTTTCGAGAATTCTCAGACAAAAATTCCATTATTTTCAAAGTGTCTTATGATTTTCAATGAAATTTTAAAAGCTTCAGACAATTTGAGATATTTTGCCAATATTCAGACAAAATTCAAATTTTTGGAGTATTCTCAGACAAAAATTCCATTATTTTCAAAGTGTTTTATGATTTTCAATGAAATTTTAAAAGCTTCAGACAATTTGAGATATTTTGCCAATATTCGGGCAAAATTTAGAATTTTCGAGAATTCTCAGACAAAAATTCCATTATTTTCAAAGTGTTTTATGATTTTCAATGAAATTTTAAAAGCTTCAGACAATTTGAGATATTTTGCCAATATTCGGGCAAAATTTAGAATTTTCGAGAATTCTCAGACAAAAATTCCATTATTTTCAAAGTGTCTTATGATTTTCAATGAAATTTTAAAAGCTTCAGACAATTTGAGATATTTTGCCAATATTCAGACAAAATTCAAATTTTTGGAGTATTCTCAGACAAAAATTCCATTATTTTCAAAGTGTCTTATGATTTTCAATGAAATTTTAAAAGCTTCAGACAATTTGAGATATTTTGCCAATATTCAGACAAAATTCAAATTTTTGGAGTATTCTCAGACAAAAATTCCATTATTTTCAAAGTGTCTTATGATTTTCAATGAAATTTTAAAAGCTTCAGACAATTTGAGATATTTTGCCAATATTCAGACAAAATTCAAATTTTTGGAGTATTCTCAGACAAAAACAATATTTTCACGATTTTTCAAATACAAAAAAAACTTACTCAGCTTTCAAATCTTCTTTTATTCTTGACATGGCAAATTTATAACCACTCATAAAAACACCAAGAATCTAAAAAAAATGAGTTACGTTCAGAATAAATTAATGGAAATGTTCTTACCTCCTCGTCTAAATATTTTTTGAAACCTTCACAATCCGCTGCACATTTATGGAAATCGCCTTTCCAAAAGATTTTATCAAAATGTTTCGAGATTTGTCGCCCATATAAAGCTTGATTTTTTTCATTCTCTGGATATATTTCATGACAACAATACGAGACGTCGCCATCCGATGTACAACGGCCACAAGTACAAGTATTAGTTCCATTTTTAAATAATAAATTTATACTTTTTTTTGTCGCATCACGTTCTTGTCTATCCATCATTTCTCGATTATTCTTCATTTCTTCCAATGTTGGCTGATGGGAGTATTGGGAAAACTTTGGTTTTTCCATCTGTAAATATTTTTCGAAATTATAGGTTTCAAAGTTATTTTCTGTTATACACAAAGTAATTTATTTTCCGATGAATATTTGAAAAACAAAACGAGAAAAAATGGGAAAAACGTGTGTGTGTGTTGAAAAAAAAAATAAATAAATGTTCGTCATGTGTGTTGTTTGCGTACAGCCAAACATTATATGCGACGAACAATTGCGTACACCAGTTTTGCATTATTTCAGTGACCCCCTTTAAAGAGCTCTTCTAAAGTTTAACAATTTTTGAATAAAAAAACTTTATTTTTATCAGAAGAAGATCAAGAAAATTCGATCTGGTTTTAATAATCCAACAACTGTGCAAAATGTTAATTTTTCGAAGACTTTTTATAGAAATAAAATGTGTTTCTCTGCGTCTCCTTGTGCGACACACTCTTTCTCTTCTCAGGAAAATGAGTACTCCGGAGAAACACGAAAGGGGCTATTTTCTCCAGTGCTACCCAAGAATGCACTAATTCTCACCAAACTTCCCGAATTCACTCCGGAGAAACACGAAAGAGTCGTGATTTTCAGCGCTCGTCGATTTCCCCCTTTTTACTCCGGAGTAACTCTGGTGTTTCTCTTGATAGAAAAGGGGGAGCTCCGGTGCGATCAAAATTTCAAACTTTTGGATGCGCTGCGCTGCGTCGCGGTCAACTATTGATTTTTTGCATTCGATTTCATTTTTCGTTTTTCTTTTCTATTTTGAGTTATTTTTCTCAGAAACCACACGTTTTTTTTGTAAATTTATGTTTCACATGTTTACTTCGCAAACTTAAAGCTTTTTTTAAAATAAATTTACTATCTTTTTCATATTTTTCAGTCAAAATGGGCGCGCTGGAAGGAACTACGATTCGAATGATTTTTTTCGAGGAAGCAAGATTTGTTCATGGGATATTTAAGTGTTCAGGTATGTTTTTAATCAATCTCCGTATTTTCATAAAGTGATTTTTACAGTCGACAACTGGAAAACACAATTCATATTATGCATCAAATCGATTTCGCAATGTGGATCACAGAGTAGATGAAATTCAAAAGTGAGTTTCTTTTCACTTCCTAAAAACCATGACATCTTATATTTCACGAAAATAATCTCAAAAGTTGGTTATAATTGTTGACTTGTTGATTTTCACGAAAATAATCTCAAAAGTTGGCTTTATCTAAGAAAGGAAATCGCTACGATTCCATCTTGAATTTTTCTCTCTAATTCTAAAAATGTGCAATTTTAAGTATATGTTTCATTTTCAGATCATAAAAGCGACAATCAAAACACTTCATGTTACTTGGCAATAGTTATCAACGAAATAGCGATCTACGAAGAAGGATTTGGCTATTTGGTTACCGAAGCGACCATATTTGTGTACTAAATCGAGCCTTAGTAATTGTAATCATTTTAATCATTCAATAAAAGGTGAACTATTCAACGTGTTTTTGATCAAGCGAATCAAAAAGCCAGCTGGGAATCTTCTGAAACGCACTGAAAATACATAGAAATTTACCCAATTCGCGCAAAACTTCTCTAAATCGCACCGAAATTCCCCCAAACCTCAACCGAAAACGCTCCAGAGGAGCGCCGAAGCGACCATTTTTCCCCGGAGGAGCACCAGAGCGCACCAAACTACCCAAAAACTTTTTAGGAGAAAAACGAGTGCTAGCACCGGAGTAATTTTCGGCTTTCTCCAGAGCTGTTTATGTGTTTCTCCGGAGTATTCATTTCCCTGAGTTGATGCCAGAAAATGTTGATTTTTTTGAGTTAGTGTAAATTAGTTTTTTCGGAAACTGCAGAGGATCACTTCCATGATTTTCAGCACGAAATTTCAGATTTAGAAATTAATTTTTTAACAAAGCAAAAACGATTTGTTCGAAAAACAAAGGGTTCATTTATACATATCAGATAAAACAAAAAAAATGTAGATTTTTAACATTTCACAAGTAGACCTTATAAAAACCCGTAAATTTTCACCAGAAAAAATGATAAAATTGAAAGACAATTAAAAAGTGAAAGAGTTATTGATTAATAAGCTCGGAATTTTCTTTAGATTATTATACATGAAAAGTGTGGATGTTATTTTAAAAAAATGTGGATATTATTTAAAGAATAAGCTTGGAAAATTGAAAAATTCCAAAAGGGACAAAAAAGATCAGAAGTGAGAGCTTACTTGGTTGATGAAGATGGGACACAAGATTTTTCACGGCGACGGATTTTCGAGGACGATCGGGAAAAAAAAATATTATTCGACGATCTAGGTTATTAGAAGCCCAGAAGTTTTTACAGGCTTCAGTATATATCTAGAGGGCCTAGGAATTTTCTCGAATTTTTCAAAAAACCAGATAAAATTCTGAATTTTTCAAAAATCTCAAGAAAATTTATGACTTCAGAAGTTGTAGGGTTTTCGAAATCTCGGGAAAAATTCCATGGCTCCAGAGCATTTCTAGAAGACCTAGGAGGGCCCCCTGAACTCTTCAGAAATCCAGAGAAAATCTAGATGTGCTCACAGATAGAATCTCCCCCCAAAGGCAATTCTAGAGCCCAGAACAGTTTTTAGAAGACCTAAGGAACGCATCTGAATATTTTTGAGCCCCAAAACCAACTCACTGTAATGATGGGACCGCGGATGTTTGTCGAGTTCTCCTGCAAAAAAAATCAAATTAAATTATTTCCAAATTTCAAAACTCACAATTTGTTGGTCTTTTTCAATCTTTCCTGTTGTTTCATTTGTTGATCAAGATCCGTGAATGTTCGCTCATATTCCTTTATCATTCGTTTTCCTCTTCTAGTTTTTTCACTTTCCAACAATGCATTTTTATATTGATTGATATGATAAATGGCCGCCCATCCAATTCGATCCACCATTTCCATGTCCAATTTTTGATCATTCGCTTCAACCAATTTTGGCAACAGGATCCATTTCAATACACGAAGTTGAATTAGCTCGAAATTTGGAAAAGTCAAACTATAATCGATCACTTGTTTTTGGATCAATTCTTCTTCAATTTCGTGGATTCTGAAAAAAAAACGTTTTGCTAATTTGAAAGAGCATGTTCTAACAATCCTAGAAGGATTTAGTTTAAAAATTTAAAATCTCGAAAAATCCGGAAATTTGCTAATGGCTTTTTTTCACCAGGGGACCAAATTTAGCATTGAAATTGACTAAAAGATTTTCATTTCTGATTCAAAAATTGAAAAAAAAAATATTTTGGCTAATATTTGAAAATCTGGTAAAACTACCTAGATCTTTTAGAATTTTCTACCACAATTCTAGACGATAAACTTTTTTTTTCGAAAATCAGCCCAAATTTCTAGAAGGTGTAGGTGGATTTTTTTCTAGAGGTTATGCTAACTTGAAATAAAAATCATTGTAAAAATTTCTACCACAGTTCTAGAATTTCTTGAAAATCAGGTTGAGTTTCCAGAAATTTCCTCATTAAAAACTTCTATCAAGAAATAAATCTACAATGTAGAAAGCTTGAAAAAATGCCCCGAAAATTGGCGTTGTAAAAACTAACCGAAGATGGATATTGATTTTGTTAAGCGATAGATAATTCCCGCCGAAAACGATACTATCCTCTAGTGTGAATACTGAATGAATCCAACCTCCAGGCATCATAAGTGTCATGCCGCGCTCCAGTTCAAACATTCGAACATCTTCCAACACTTGGTCGAAGAACCATTCTGTGCGATTTTGTCGCAGTTCAAAATCGGCAAACATCTTCAGATTATTTTCAGTTGGTGGTGCGACAAGGAAGACTTTTTTGCCGGAAACGAGATGGTAGTATACATTGGTTCCGCCAAAATCGCAATGTGAATTCGTGTAAGAATCTTTCATTCCCATTAACAAGTAGTTCCGAACAGTCGGATGGAGATTTTTCGGAAGATGGCCAATGTCGATCAATTTTTGAGTCATTGACAGCTTTCTCACCATCTTTGGTTGCTCGAACATCGAACTGATCCTGTAAACAATTCTTTGTTTTTGTGTTTTCGAAATCTGATTTATTTTCTAGATTGTTTTGCATATTTTTTTTTGCAAAAACAATTTTTTTGCTTGAGAAGGATTTTGAAGGCTACAGAATTCTCCGGAAAAATTTAGGAGCATTTTTGGGGACTTCAGAAGGCCTACAAAAATCTTCAGATGGCTTTTGAACGCTTCCAGAGGCTTCAGAAGTCTTCATAAAAATTCAGGAGCATTTTGGAGGTTTCGGAAGGCTCCAGAAGGCTTGAGAGCACTTACAACTATTCAAGAAGTTCCAGAAGGTTTCAGAAGCATTTTTTTTATTTGAAAGGCTTCCGAAAGCTTCAAATAGCTTCAGAAGACTTCAGAACAATTTTCGAAGCTTCAGAAAGCTTCGGGGGCTTCAGAAGGCCCCAGAAAGCTTCAATAGGCTTCAAGAGGCTTCAGAAGACTTCAAAAGGCTTCAGAAGACTTCAGATGAAATTTCGAGACTTCCAAAGGCTTCCGAAGGCTTCGGGGGCTTCAGAAGACCCCAGAAAGCTTCAATAGGCTTCAGAAGGCTTCAGAAGAATTTTTTTCGGGGGCTTCAGAAGGCTTCCGAGGGTTTCGGGGGCTTCAGAAGGTTTCAGAAGAATTTTCGAGGCTTCAAATAGCTTCAGAAGATTTCAGAAGACTTCAGAAGGTTTCAGAAGAATTTTCGAGACTTCAGAAGGCTTCCGAGGGTTTCGGGGGCTTCAGAAGACCCCAGAAAGCTTCAATAAGCTTCAAGAGACTTCAGAAGGCTTCAGAAGGCTTCAATAGGCTTCAGAAGGCTTCAGAAGGCTTCAGAAGGCTTCGAAAAGCTTCAGAAGACTTCAGAACAATTTGCAAGGCTTTAGAAAGCTTCAAAAAGCTTCAGAATTCTCAAAAATAAAACGTACTGTGGCAAATTCGTGATTTCTAGACTGATTGCATTCAAAATTTTTGTTCGACCTTTTTTCTTCATCATCTCGTTTGCAAAATCTCCCAGTTTCATTTTCTCGGTTTGTTGTCTTTCAACGTCAATCACACCAATATCAAAATCATCTCCCAACAATTGGCAAACATTACGAATATCAAATCTGGAATCGGGAATTTCGATTCCCAAACCAGTTTTCTCCTTCACTATGTAGATCTTATCATATGATTCCAATCCTCCTTTTCTTGTCAACATTTTCTCAAGCTCCAAACCATTCTTCACATATTCAACTTCATTTTGAGTTGGATCCAGGAAAAGTGGAAGAATTTGTTTGAACTTTTTGATCCATTCCTTTGTTCCAACATTCCAATTATTTTTGTTGAGATCGTTCTGAAAAAAATTGTAATTTAATTTTTTTGTCATATTTTTTATGTGTTATTCTGTCATGTCAGATTTTTTTTTAGGTATCAAAAAAATCTTTTCTGAATTTTTTTCAGAATTTAGAAACAACAAAAAACAATTCAGAAATAGATTTTGAAGATTTGAAGATTAATTTCAGACTGAACAAAGTTCTTGGAATTTTTTAGATTAAATTCTTTTTGACTTTCAAAATTCTGAAAAATATCTTTGGATTTTTTGAAAACAAATGAGACATTCAGAAAAAGATTTGAAATTTATGTGGGAATTCAAAAATTAGTTTCACATAATCTAAAAATCTTTTCTAATTTTTTGAGCTGGATTTTTTCAACTTTCAAAACAAAAACACAATTCTTGAAATTTTTCACAATCTCGTTATTGAATTTTTGAAAAGTTTGAAACAGAAAAAAAAATGTTACTCTGAAATTTTTTGTAATATTTATATATTTACTCTTTTTTTGAGTAACAGGAAAACAATTTAGATTCAAATTTTTGAATAAAAGATGAGTTAGAAATACAGGAAAAATTTTAGAGAAAGATTGTTCACAAAAAAAACTGACCACTTCTTTCCGCAACTTTTCCAATTTTCTTGCTTTTCCAGGTGTTCTTCCTTGTGCACCAACAACCGATTTTGATCGGGATTCTCTTGCTTTTCTCTGAGAAGAGCCATCAGTCGGCAAAACATTCGTTTTTCCTGGTGTTGCTTGAGCTGTTTTTGGAGTTGGAAGAAGTCCTGATGGAATTACGCTTTTGGATCTCGACCGCGTTGTTCTTTGCATAATATCATCATCATTCGACAAAACATTCGGTTGGAGCTGAAATTTATAATTTTATGGTTACTTTTCTACATAAAATGAGTTTGGAATTCTATTTTCAGATTAATCCCACATTTTCAGGAGCTTTTTCGAAAATTTGGGTTCAAAATTAATTTTCAGACAACTTATAAAGTCACTCAAGAAAAATTGTCTGGAATTATTTTCAGAAGAGGGCTTCAGTTTGACTTTCAAGAAGTTTTTAAATTTGAGAAACAAGCCAAAAATTTTTTGAAGCCATAAACTTTTAATTGATTTTTCACTGACAAGTATTTGAAGAACTTCTAATTTTTCACAAAAATATAAATACAAGAGATGAAAATCAAACTGACCGATTTTCCTGCGTTTGACCTTGGAGCAGTTATTTGTTGCAAAGCTTGTCGAGTTGAAGCCGCCGGTGTTTTGGATCTTCTTCTTTTTTCTGTCAAATGTTGTGGATGAGCCGAAATAACTGGTGGAGAAGTAAAGGCGATCTGGAATTCAAATTTGAATTGATTTCAAAATTCAATTTAGATACAAATCAATAAAGCCCGCTCATTTCTCGAATGAAAATTGCGAAAGCTTATTGAATTTTCAAACTGATTGTGAGTTTCAGATGAATTATTTTTATGAAGCTTGAAAAGATGTACCTTTTGACGTTTTTGCGGAGCTGCCGCAATACTTTTCGTTCTTTTCCTCGACGCCAATTGTGCTGCTTTTGCCATTGATTTTGCGCGGCTTCTGCTGCTCCTTTTTCCCAAAGTTTTCTGAAAAAAAACACACTTTATATTTAGCCATTTTTTAAAGAAAACAAAAAAAGAAGGATACGATTCCGTGATGCTTTTTTTCATATGAGAAATGCTCATTGAGCGAAAACTCTAGGAGCTACATACAATCAAAGAAAACGTCAAAAGGCTATGAGAAACGATAAACCTATCACAACAAAAAACACCTGCAAAACGAAAAAGATAAATAATCAATAAACTCCTCCGAGATCAGGTCAAAGTTGGATAAATAACTCTGTCTCTCTTCTCCTCTTCCCTACAGCTACAATGTAGGGAACAACAACTCTTCTCACCTTTTTGGTTGTACCATGCGCTGGCTGTCTGCGTCTCGCTATTTCTCCTACTCTTTCATCGCACATGCCAGTCCATAATTTTATGAATTTTTGCAAAATGTTGGGGTACTGTAGTTCGAGATGTGTGTAGTGGCATTTAATCTGACGCGCACTTATTTTTATTTTTTCGTTTTTTTTGGGCCAAACGTTTTTTAAGGTTTTTTGGTGTTTTTTGCCGATTTTTCCATCATCTGCTCATGGTTATAGTACTAAATGATATTTAAAACCGTACGGTGTCGAGCAGAATATCCCATTGCAAGAAGAACATCACGAGATTCGACGTGAGATTCAACGAAATTTATCAGGTGACTTTTGTGTGTTTCTCTAGATTTTGTGCTGTTTTATAAATTTTAAGGCAAAACCTGATTTGAGAAATTGTAGAATACATATTCAGACAGGCCTGTGCCGGAAATTTTCCGAATTTTCCGGATTTTCCGGTTTTTTCACGGAAAAATCAATTTTTCGGTTTTCCGGAAAATGTGCTCGGAAAATCCGGAAATGATCTCTAGTAGTAATATTTTCAGAATTGCCTAAATTTTGGAAAATTGTCTCAGTTTATGATAGAAAAAATGAAATTTTCGGAAATTTTTTTTTCAATTTTTCAAATTTTTCAATTTTTCAAAAACGGAAATTTTCCGACTTTCCGTTTTCCGGGTTTTGATTTTCCGGCACAGGCCTGATATTCAGATAACTGATGTTCTTGCTATTTTATCAGCCCTGAATTTACATAGAATAGATAGCTGATGTCCATGCCCAAAATTCAGTGAATATATGTGCCGTTAGTATTAATTGTAGTTCACAACAATGGTTAGGCCTGTCTCATTTTCAAATGAGCTGTAACATAGCTTGTGAACTATTTTAGAATAAAATTAATACTATTTGAATAAGGCTGCCTAACTGTTCACTGAATTTATTGATCTTTTGATAGTTTTTTGGGCTAATTTAATGATTTAAAAATAAATCTTATTTGTCTTTATAGTTAATTTACAAATACAGCTAATTTACTACCTGATGATGACCCGAAAAGAAGCCGAAAAATATAAAAAACATAATGAAAACCCCCCAAAAAATGTGCAACGCACAAAAATCATAATGAAAAATATAGGCGGTTTGGTCATCGCCACCTATGATAGGTCACACGTACACGTGAAATAATTTACAATAATTTTCTCTTTTAGTTATTTTTTTTCAACATTCCAACAATGATTAGGTTTGTAATTACAGAAAAAAGTGAAAGTAATGATTTAAAAATGCTGAAAAATCCTGAATTTTCAATTTTGAAATTATTTTTGATTCCAAGTTCATTCGACTGACGATTTTTAAAGAGCTCTTCCTTAGTTTAAAAATTTTTTGAATAAAAAATGTTTTCGGCCACCAGAATTCCATTTGAAATCTAGAGAAAGTTATCCAAACTTTAAGAAAAAAAAAATAAATAAGTAAATAACATTTATTTTTCTAATGCAACACAATAATCTTAATAACCCACGAAAAAATGAGTCCCAAAATACAACCAGTCAACAAACAAATATAAGCCATCATTCCAATGAGTCGTTGAAGTTCGGGTTTATCGCTGGTTTTTGGTGCATACGTCATAATTAGCGATGACAAATATCCGCATGTAAAAGCCATTGATGCTTGATTGCTGATGAAAAGCCACGTGGATTTGAAGATCACATCGATTTTTCGCTCTTCTGGTTGGTAGTTGCATAGGGGGAAATAGAAAATGTACCAGATTCGGAGCCAGACAGGGAGCCAAATGTAACCAGGGCCTGGCTAGAAAATGAGAGGGATTTTGAAATTCTCAAATTTTCCCGCCAAAAATCCCCACTCACCCAATGCACCGTATTCGCCAGCAAGCTTCCAAAAAACGAGAAAAAGTTGAAATTGAGCAGCGTCACAATATCAATATAGTATTTTTCGGGAACAAAAAATGTGTAGGGTTGGCCCAGTTCTTCGTCTCGAATATAAATTGTCACATTTGGAAATACGCTGAATGTCACAAACATCAGAATGAAAATGTTGAGAAATTGACATTTGGCCTGCAAAAAAACAACAATTGGGAAAATTTCTAGAATTTTTTTCCAGACTACAAGGATTACTGTAGCTCCAGAAGGGTTACGAGATCAAGAACTGCAAAGATTACTGTAGCCTTGAGGACACTGAATCTCAAACTGCAAGGATTACTGTAACTGGAACATCCCGAACTGCAAGAAGTACTGTGCCTTTAAAATTAGAGATCTCACTGTACTCTCTGGGATTTTCCAGATTACAAAAATTACTGTAGCTTCAGTAGGGTTACGATATCAAAAACTGCAAGGATTACGGTAACTGAGAAATCCCGAACTACAAGGAATACTGTATCTCAAATTACAAGAATTCAGGGAATTTCCGGACTGCAAAGAATACTGTAATTGATGAGTTGTGTTTCACAAACTTTACAATGAAACTCAGACTACAAGAATTACTGTAGCCTAAGGATTTTCCTGGACTGCAGAGATCGAACTGCAAAAAGTACTGTAACGGATAAATCCCGAACTACAAGGTATACTGTATCTCAAAATTTGTCAAAAATGTATCTCACCTTTTTAAAAGCCTCGAAAAATTTGTGCCAAATCGATAAACTTTCAAAATCCGAAATCTCATCGATTTTCTCATTTTCCTTATTTTCTGCTTCATTTTTTAGTTCTCCAAAATGTTGATAAAACGCATTTCGCTGCATAATTCTCAACAAAAACATGCAACCCAATTTGAAAATCACGGCGATTCCAAAAAATACCATCGAACTTATTTGAACATTATCAGAGGCTGCAAATTTTTAGATTTTGCTAGAAAACTTTTTTCGGGGAAAGTTACCAGTTTTGCTGAGAATCGATAAAACTGTGACAAAAATTCCATTGAAATTTTGGCCAGTGACGACGGCTAAAGTGTATTTGACTGGAAATGTGCCGACAAGACCGAAGAGGCTGGAAATGTTTCAGAATTTTTGAGAATAAATAAAATTCTGGAACTTTTGGCCTGAAATTCAAGTTTTCAATAAAATATTTCAAATTATATGTTTTCATAACACTTTTCAGTTTTTATGAAAAAATTTACAAAAACTTTGAAACAGCAATTTTTTTCATAAAAATTTCATATTTGAACCAATTATCAAAAAAATTGGGAAAATTGTTTTTAAAGTTTTGAAACAGTGAATTTTTTCCCAAATTAAAACAATTCACAAAATATAGCTTTGTTACATATTATAAATTATTGTTTAAAAAAAATTTTGAAGGAAATTTTGAAACAGTGGTTTTTTCAATGAAAAATATAAAAACTAAAATTTCTGACCAAGCTGAAAATTCAGAAAAATTCAACTACAAAACCAAATATCAAAAAAAAAGTGACAAATTGTTTTCAAAAAGTTTTGAAACGGTGATTTTTTTTCAAACATATAACAATTTTTAGTCAGAAAAAAAACTCAAAAAATTTCACTGTTTCGAAATTTCTACTAAACTATATAAATGTTTCATCAAATCATTAAACAATTTTAAAAAAGGAAAAATAGTTTCCCTAAATTTTGAAACAGTGAATTTTTTAAATGAAAAAATATAAAAACTACAATTCCTGACCGAGTTGAAAATTTAGAAAAAATGAAATTCAAAAGACCGATTATTCAAAAAAAGTGACAAATTAATTTCAAAAAATTTTGAAACAGTGATTTTTTTTCAAACATATAACATTTTTAGTCAGAAAAAAAACAAAATTCTCTAAAAATATCACTGTTCTGAAATTTCTACTAAACTATATAAATGTTACATCAAATTATTAAACAATTGTAAGGAAAATGAAAAATAGTTTCCCTAAATTTTGAAACAGCGATTTTTTTAAATGAAAAAATATAAAAACTACAATTTTTGACCAAGATGAAAATTTAGAGAAAATTATGTCAAACGACTATCACCGATTATTCAAAAAACATCGACAAACTGTTTTCAAAAAATTTTGAAACAGTGAATTTTTTAATGAAAAAATCCCGTTCCAAGGAAAAAATTGAAGAATTTTTCGAATTGAAGTGAAATTTCTGATTTTTTAAAAACTCACGAATTATCAAAAACACCAATCGCCGAATTCAACACAACAATCGTAACCAACGTGAAAATAAAAAACACCAAAAGCCACGTGGAAGTATCAACATAAATCAAAGACATTGTTGCGAGCAGCGTCAAAACACTGACAAAAATCGATAATTGCATGCGACGTGGCAAATTTCCGCGAAGATCCAAGAACAATCCGAAAACACAAAAAAGCCAATCGGGAGTTTGTGAGGAAATTGTCATGGCATTTTGGAAGTTTTGCGAATACCACGTGGATGTTTTGTTGTATTCCAGTTTGAACGTTTCATAATACTGCAAAAATTTGGATTTATTAGGTACATAGAAGAGGAAAATGCGCTCTATTGAGAATTGTAGAATAATTCTCAAAAAAGCAAGTAAATTTCAAAATTTTGTTTTTTTTTTGAGGTTTTTAAGAATTTTGTATGAAAAATGAATAATTATAGGACTTTGAAAAGTGGGCGGAGCTTGTTTTGCAACTCGTGGCACAGTTTTTCTCAAGAATTTTTGAAAAATTGTCTCAAAAAAGCAAGTGCGCTCTACTGAACTTATGTTTTTTTTTTCTGAAATTTCGTTTTTCTCAAGTAAAACTCACATCAAAGGAAACCGACACAAACATATTCCACGAAATCAACGACGAACTTCCGAAATAGAAAAATATGAAAAACACAAAATTGAATCGATCTCTCGGAATATCATCCTCCTCTTCTTCAATATCCTTTTCATCATCGGAAAGTTTCGAAAATCTCAATTCGACTTCCGATAATTCATCAATAGCTTCCGAAAGTTCACGTTCACTTTGAGATAAACTATGACGTGTAACCAAAGGCTGTGAAATCTTTTTCTTGAATTTTCATCGTTCTGTGTGAAGAAAATGAGAGCTTACCATATTTGAAAATGTGATTTGATAAATAAAACTGACTTTTTAAAATTCATTTTTTTTCACCGCAATTTAGGTCACGTTCGAAAATTCAATGTACAAAATATTTAAAAACATCCAGCAAGTCAGACAGAATAACGGATAACTTGCCACTTTTCATCTCCATGATTATAGTGTGCCACTTTTGGACTTATAATAACTTCAAGCGATGATATTTCAATTGAAAAATATGGAAATCGATCATTATCAATATCGATCAAATATTCAGTTGAAGATTCGCTGAAATTATTTGAAAATTTGAAAACAAAAATTAATTCTGAAGGTTAAACTCAAACTCACCAAACTTTCTTTGCATGAGGGTTCAATCCATCAACAATTTGTGCATGATCAATAATTGTATCTTCAGTGAGATTAAATTGAATAATATCAACATTTTTCGATAGTTTTTGTCTCAAACAACGCGATAAAATAGTTTGAAAATCCAGCGATGTCCATGTTATTTTATACAACCAAATGGTTTTTGCTTGCAATTGGAACAGTTGATCGATTGTTAAATTTGGCCAATGAAATCCAACACAATCGGTGATCTTACAGATTTGTTCAAAGCTAACGAAATTGGAATCAATTGGATTTTGACCGTTATTTGTTACAGCAAGATCGAGATAATTGATTTGGCGCAAGTTTTTGATATTCGTTTCGTTGTACGGAAAATCGTTCTGCAAAACAAAAAATACGGAATATTTTCACCAAAAAATAGTGTTTCGAAACACTCACCATATCAATTTCCAGTCTTGTTAAACTATTGTGCATTTTGAAGTTTGTGAGCAACTCAAAATGATCTTTTGTTACTTTAGCGATTGAATCGTACAACCAGAGTAGCTCGTGAAACTTGACATCATCAATATCATATTTAATCAGAAATTTATTCTGCACATCAGTTGCAAATATTGTTTTCGAACACGTTGAACGCGAATTTCCAATTTCAATCACAACAGAATTTTCTCCTCGGTCGATTATCAACTTTTCAACATAATCTTTACTGTCCAAAACTTGATTGAACGTTTGTTTGGATAATTTCATATAAGAACTCCTCGTTGCCAAATCCATTTCTTCGATTAATTTCAATTTTAATTCAGGAGGAAATTTACTACTATATATATTATTTCTCGGATTTTCTTCATTTTGCTCTTCAACATCGTTTTCATTACTTGTTGTCGCTTCTGGTTGTGGTAGAGCAGAGAGCTCAATCACTTCCGGCTCCGTCGCTGCATTTTTCGAACATGGAAAAACACGAAAACGCACCAGAAAGCATCAGGTGCGAGGAAAAGAAAAGAAAAAACAACGAAAATAGTTGTTTTCGTGATGATCCTTGAATTTTCACTACGGTGTCTGCAAACACGACGACGAACAATTGCACAAACCGTAGTAAAATGTTTTTTTTTTGTTTTTTTTTTATTTTATCCTCCTTCTCTCGCAGAAAACACGGCGAGGCGCACAACCCGCCGTTCGTCGGTGATCTAGAGTATACAAGTAGGGCGAGGAGAAAAATTTGCCGTTCAATTATGACAATCAGAGCCTTAGAAAAGACTCGTAGAACAATTTTTGGAAACCTTTCTCGTAAGAGAAGGTTATTGAAATTCAGGAGTAAAATTGTTTTTCAGAATTAAAAAAAACGTCACGTGAATTTGAATTCAAAAAAAATATTAAAAAATTCAAATCCCTCTCATTTTTACCTTTTTATATGCAATCGAACAAAAACATTTCAAAATAAGAATGTTCCAAATTTTTCCAATATTATCATCATACCTATATTTTCATCTAATCATAATTCAATCAATAATCCTCCTCAACTGCACCAAAAAATCTTCACCATCTCAAAGAATCGACGAAGCCACCAGTAAAACCGCGATTTCACCATCGCCAACACCATCCACCATTGAAAATGTGACGACACCTGCAGAGCAGCCGAAAAAAGAGGCGAAATTCAAAAAAATCACGAAGAAAACGGACAGTTTTCCATCGTCGGAGGACACAAAAACCAATGAAACTGGCACGAAAAAATCGTGTGAATCAACGCCGAAAAGTCGAGAAAACGAAAAGAAAGTGGGAATAAAAGAGAAAGCGCCGAAAAGTGGAAATTTTAGTAAACAGATGATTGAAAAACATAAACAGTATATGAGATCGAAAGAGGTGAGGAATCATGCGCTGCGTATTTCGAAACACGCGACGCTTGACCGCAACGCGCCTAACAACATATGTTATTTTCAGCTAACTGACAAAAGTGACGCAAGATCGAGCAAATTCCGAAATATGGGATCGATTCATATACCAAAAGAAGCCACGTTGGAAGCGGTGAGTTTTGGGTGAAATTCCAGCCGAAATTAGCTGGAAATCCCAGAATTTTCAGATATTTAGTCGGAAATTTACACAATACTTTATTGTGATATTTTTCATCAAAAAAAATTTAAGAAATTTCTGAAACAGTGAAATTTTTTGATATTAAAAAAAGTTGAAAATTCAGTTTTCTTTTCAATTTCTTGTTTTTGTCACGTTATAGCTTTTCTCAGGAATTTATTTAGAAACTCGATTTCTTTATCTACTATATACTAATTGGAAACATGCTTTTCGGAAAATAGTTTGTCCGGGGCCCGTTCTCAGCTTCCACTTCATAAAAATTGATGATCAAAAAAAGAAAAGATAGCTTTGCATGGCACCTCGAGGTATTTTTCTTGGATTTTTGATTAAGATTCTGTGAGTGCGCGGAGAGTTGAAAGTTTCGAGGAAGTCAGAAATTTCAATGTATTTTTTGATTTCAAAATGTTCCACTCACAATTTCTCTGTCCTCAGAAGGCCGTTTTTCATGAAACCTTCACCATTCGATCCCAAATTCTTTCCCATCGATGCGCTAATATTCGATCTTTCGAAAAGTGCGCAAGTTTTCACGTGAAAATTCAAAACTTTTTTCATGAAAAAACGAATGATCACGTTTTTATTCTAAAAAAATTAAAGGACACGTTCTTATCTGATCTTTCTATTTTCTGAAAAAAAGCCAACAATTTTTCGGCATTTCTCGATGATAGCTTCTTCCTAATCGGTTGGGTAAATTAATAGAAAACAAAGTGAGTTGAACTACTGTAGAGGTTTTCATTAGTTATTTGAAACTTCAGATGAAAATGGTTTCCAATGGATTGAAGAAGATGAACTGAATCGTATTTTATCGTGAGTTTCGGTTCATATTTAGTCCAGAAAGCAGGGAAGTAAATAAGTGTCTTCTTCGGAATAAAAGAGAAGCGCTGTACAGTAATTGAATAGGCTGGGCATGATGATAGCAAATAGAAGGCAAAGAACATGCTTCATGCTTCCTTCAAATATTCGGTTTTTAAGCTGATCATGAGCCGCTTTGGAACCGAACAAAAAAAGTAAAAAATCAAAGGCGGTCAAGTGGGAAGTTTGAAAGAGGTAAAATAGCGGATGAAGGATTTTTCTGAGAGAACTCTTTCTTGAAGGAGAAATAGGGGAAAATATGAAGTTACTTTTAAATGAAAGAAGATGTCTTTTAATCAATTTTTCCTTTTACATCAAATCTCTATCTTGAAATCGGTTTACTAAAAACATGAAAGAAATATGAGTAATCGAAAGAAATGTAATTTTAGGTACTTCAACGGATTTCTCCTATTTTCAAAAGAGGAGAACAATTCTAAAAAATTGTAATTCAAAAAACCTAAATTTGGATTATCTGTTGAGGTTCCTGAAATTCCATGTCTTTCGAGTACTCAACTTTCTTCCAATTTTTTATTAAACGGATTTCAAGATAGAGATATGACGTGAAAGGAAAATAAGGGATGAAACACATTCTCTTTCATTTGAAGGTGGAGTCTGAGCAAAAAATACGAATTTTTAAAGAGTGTGTTCTAATTAGTGCGGTCCTCGAAGGATTTTATCTTGCACCATCTCAAACATTGGTTAAAAAATTTCAAAGTTCGAAAAAACAGTGAAATACCGAGTAAAATGGCTCAAATGTCCAAATGTTCAGTAGTTTAGAGGTGTGTTTCTTTAATGTTTGAGAAGCTTCCAGAAACATTTTTTTGTACATTTTTTCACTAAAAAGTTTAGTTTTTCTTGATTCTCAGAATTTTTCAGCGAATTTTGATGAAAACTTTCAAAAATTCAAAATTTCACGCTGCACAATTTTTTTTTGAAAAAGTTTCCACGCTGCACAGAAATTTTAGGACTCTCTCTCGCCAGGTGTGTGTGAAAGTTTCAGCGGCTATTACTTCAAAATTGAAATTCTATTTTCAAATTTTCTCAAAAGAGTTGAGAGAGGGATTGTGCGTTTGGCATTCGCTAAAAGATTTTTTGCCTCTTTTTGAAAAAGGTGAGGGTGCCGTCTGTGTGATCAGAAAAAGTATCTACCACTGTTCTTGATTTCATTAAAAGCTTAATTATATAGGAAAAAAACAGATAAGTGATCATGTTGCATATTGTTGATACATGTTTGTTTTCGGTTTCTCAACCATCTGTTCAAAATCTAAATGAAACACTTTTAGTTTTCCATTCTTAACAGGACTTCAGACTTGAGAGAACTGTTTATCGACAGAATACTGAGCGCGAAGCCGCGACAACCCAGAAGGAGGAGCCGGCGATAGCCGGCGGAGCCCTTCTGGTTTAAAAAATTCCAGATTCTCACCCTACTCAAAAGTTTATTAATTCAAGAATGTGAATAACAATTAATATCAATTTTCATAGTAAAATTAATATTTATTTCATAAGAAAAAAAAGTTAAAGAAATTTTTGAAACAGTGAAATTTTTCGATAATAAAAAAATTGGAAATTCAGTTTTTTCAATTTTTAGTTTTTGCCACGTCATAGCTCTTCTCAGGAAATTATCAAAGCCCAATAAATATTTATTTCATCAAAAAATTTAAAATTTTTTTGAAACAGTGACCTTTTTTTATTCAAATTGCGATTTCTAGGAAATTATTTTCTAGAGGATTTTTTTTTCGAAAATTCAGTCTTTTAATTTCCAATTTTTGCCACGTCATAGCTCTTTGGGAAAATACAGAAGCTCTAAATTTCGATTTGAAAAATTCAAGATTCTCAGCCTAGCTAAAATTATAATTTTTATTAATCGGACATTGTAGTCGCAATACATATTTATTTCATCAAAAATTTGAGAAAATTTTGAAACAGTGAAATTTTTTGATAATAAAAAAATTGGGAATTCAGTCTTTTTTCAATTTCTAATTTTAGCCACGTCATAGCTTAACTCTGGAATTTTTTTAGGGACTCGATTTTTTATTTTAAAAAATTCTAGATTCTCAACCTAGCTAAAATTATAATGTTTTCCATCAGGCATCATAATAGCAATACATTTTTTTCATCAAAAATTTGAGAAAATTTTGAAACAGTGAAATTTTTTTTAAATAAAAAAAAGTTGGAAATTCAGTTTTTTTTTCAATTTTTGGTTTTTGCCACGTCATAGCTTTTTTCAGGAATTTATTTAGAAACTTGATTTTTTTATTTTAAAAAATTCCAGATTTTCAGCCTAGCTAAAATTATAATTTTTTCCATCAGGCATTATAATAGCAATACATTTTTTTCATCAAAAATTTAGGACATTTTTGAAACAGTGAAATTTTTTGGTAATAAAAATTGGAAATTCAGTTGTTTTTCAATTTCTTGTTTTTTTGCCACGTCATAGCTCTTCTCAGAAATTTTTTGTAGGGACTCGATTTTTTTATATTTTTAAAAATTCCAGATTTCCAGCCTACTCCAAAGTTTGTTAATTTGAGAATGTGCGAAGGCGGTGTAATAGCAATACATTTTTTTCATCAAAAATTTAGGACATTTTTGAAACAGTGAAATTTTTTGGTAATAAAAATTGGAAATTCAGTTGTTTTTCAATTTTAGGGCTGCACGATGGGGCGTGGGGGCGGCCCCCTCGCCCCGCCACGCTTTTGCCCCCTCGCCCTTTGCCCCCTCGCCTCTTTGCCCCCTCGCCCCATTGCCCCCTCGCCCCGTCGCCCCTTCGCCCCGTCGCCCCCTCGCCCCCGTTTGTAACTGTGTGCGCGCTTCTATCTTCTTTCATTTCTTCACCACACACAGTTACAAGCGGGGGCGAGGGGGCGACGGGGCGAAGGGGCGACGGGGCGAGGGGGCAACGGGGCGAGGGGGCAAAGAGGCGAGGGGGCGAAGGGGCGAGGGGGCAAGCGATTTTTTGCACGGTGTTTCATCGCGGGGTGCCCCACGTGCAGCCCTATTCAATTTCTTGTTTTTTTTGCCACGTCATAGCTATTCTCAGGAATTTCTTTAGGAACTCGATTATTCATTTTAGAAAATTCCAGATTTTCAGCCTACTCAAAAGTTTATTAATTTTAGTTTGCGAGAACAATAAATATTTTTTTCATCAAAAATTTCTTAAATTTTTGAAACAGTGAAATTTTTTTATATTAAAAAAGTTGGAAATCCAGTTTTTTTTTCGATTTCCAATTTTCGCCACGTCATAGCTCTTCTCAGAAATTTCTTAGGAACTCGATTTTTTATTTTAAAAAAAATTTCAGATTTTCAGCCTACTCAAAAGTTTATTAATTTGAGAATTGAATGCAATTAATATTTATTTCATCAAAAATTTCTTAAATTGTTGAAACAGTGAAATTTTTTGATAATAAAAACATTGGAAATTCAGTCTTTTTTTCGATTTCCAATTTTTGCCACGTCATAGCCCATCTCTGGAATTTTTTTAGGAACTCAATTTTTTATTTTAAAAAATTCTAGATTTTCAGCCTACTCAAAAGTTTATTAATTCGAGAATTGAGAACCATTAATATTAATTTCATCAAAAAAAAAGTTAAAGAAATTTTTGAAACAGTTACATTTTTTATTCAAATTTTTCTAGGAAATAATTTTCTAGAGGTTTTTTTTTAGAAAATTCAGTCTTTTCATTTCCAATTTTTGCCACGTCATAGCTCTTTGGGAAAATACAGGAGCTCTAAATTTCGATTTGAAAAATTCCAGATTTTCATCGTGAGCCTAGCTAAAATTATAATAGCAATACATATTTTTTTCATCAAAAATTCGAGAAATTTTTGAAACAGTGAAGTTTTTTGATAATAAAAAATTGGAAATCCAGTTTTTTTTTCAATTTCTAATTTTTTCCATGTCATAGCTTTTCTCAAAAATTTTTTTAGGAACTCGATTTTTTTATTCAAAAAAATTTCTAGATTTCCAGCCTACTCAAAAGTTTGTTAATTCGAGAATTGAGTGCAATCAATATTTATTTCATCAGAAATAAAATTAAAGAAAATTTTGAAACAGTGACATTTTTCAGTTCACCCAAAAATGCGAAAAACCCAACAACATTGTCCTCAAAAAAGTCTACTTCGACGAAACTTTGAACGAACGATACAACATCGGAACCGACATTGATGACATCGAATTAGATGACAGCACAGAAGATCGAGACAAGACATTGACAAAAACTATGGCACAATCAATGAGAGGGAATGGAGCAGGAGGGTTGACAACAACAAGTATAACAACGAGAAAAAAGAAAAATCAGAAAAAGAAGAAAGCAAATCTGAATGTTGACAAAGAAGAACAATTGGGAAAAACACAAGAGAGTTGGAGGAAATAATAAAGTTTTGTTGATTTTTTTTTTAAAAAATTGAGACTTATGGGAATTTTTTTGGCTCATTCCTCAAAAATTCCAAAAAAAAAAAATTCATTTAACATTTGGTGCAGTCGGTGCTCTTTTCTCCGCATTTTCATTCTTTTTATGTTCCGAAAAATAGACAGCCATTTCCAATTTTTTAGTGGGTGTCATAAGGAAGATCAAGAATGGAACAGCGCACAGTTCGAAACCCAACGATCCTCCAGAATACGCAGCTTTCACCTCAATCGCAGCTCCAACAAAAATATATTGAATGGCTCGTGTGATACAAAGAACAGGAACTCTTGCAATACTCGGTGTCATTTCGATCAATCGAATTTGTGCATAAAATCGAATTATTTGGCTCATTGAAATTGTTAGACAAATGAGAATAATTGAACTCCACTCGATTTTTGTAAACGTTTCACAAACTCGATTTTTCGAGTCGAAAGATGGTAGAAAGAAAATCGATAATTCATAAAATATGAACATTAGAATGGCGGCCAAATATGCAGGAAATACACGGACTTTTGGGAGGAGGCTGGAAAATATGGGAGGTTTTTGGATGGAAAGTGAAAGTGTGTGCGGTGGTTGCAATTTGGGGGCGTGGCCTAGAATTTTTTGCAACTCTCGCACACATTTGATACGCGTAAAAAAGCTCTAATGAAAAAAAATTAAATTTTTCATAATTTGTAGAAATTGTTCACTGGAGCGAATTTTCCGCTTTTTTTTGAAAATGAAATTTTTGTAATTGGGAAAAAGTTACGCATGAAAATACGCTCCAACGAACAAATTTGAATTTTTGAAAATATTCAAAAATGTTCGCTAGAGCGTTTTTTCAACTTTCAACAAAAATGTATTGTATTTTTTGTGGGCGTGGCCAAGAAAAATTCAAATTTCAAATTCACGTAAACAAATACGCTCCAGCGATAAACGTTGAATTTTTCGCTAGAGCATCTCAGCACTTGACTCTGTAGACTGACTGTACAAATTGAAGAAGTGTGAATACAGCGAATGAACGCTGTACCTACACTTTTTTCCCGAAAATCGTAGGTTCATTTTATCTACAGCGTAGCTACGAAAAACATCAAATTCGTAGCTACGCAGATGATAAATCGTTGTTACGCACACCTGAAATTTTGACGAGAGCTGCCAAGCATCACACAATCAGAGATGAAAACGTAGGTACAGCGTATCTCCGCTGTAGCTACACAATTCGCGGACAGAAATGAAGTGAAGTGACCGCTCTATATTGTTTTTGAATCCGTAGCTACGCCGTTGCTGTTCTGTAGCTACTTTGTAGATAAACGGATGTTACTTATGTGCAATTCTCTCTTCCCCGTTTTCGTACAAAGTATCAACGAAATTTGTACAGTCAGTCTACAGAGTCAAGTGCTGAGATGTTTGCTATTTTTTCAAATTTCTCAGTAGAGCGCACTTGCAAATCCCTCCCCCTAAAACTCACAACGCAAAAGCCAACATATAAATCGTAGTGACCGTATTCGACGCGGGTTTCACCAAAATCTTGTCAAAAAACGAAATTTCTCCGCGATTTTTCAATTCATTGACCAAAGCCAACGAAATTCGATCCAAATTTCCAAAAAGCACCGAATTCAAGCCGATTTCAAACATTATTTTGCGATTTCTCAACAATCTTAGGATAACTTCGATATAGGAATCGGATGATTCAAAATTCTCGAAAGCAATACTATCAACAATTGTTGAAGCTGGTAGATCCATTTTTGATAACTTGATATATCTTTTGATTCCTTTTTCGAGGCGGAAAAATTTTCCAACAGTCAATAAATTGAATAAAGTATCATGGATGTGGCTGAAATCAATTAATTTCAGGTAAAATCTTTCAAGAAGATCTTCAACTTACAAGTAGCCATAATAAGTGATCAATAAAGTAACACTGGCAGCAACATGATAAAAATAATCATAATTCATCACACCGTGATTTCCGCTAAGTACAAGAATCAATGAGGCGGCAACTTGTGCTAAATCAGCACTCATTCGAAAAAGCACATAATAAATGACTCGATGATATTTTGGAAGTGATTCCATGACTAAAACTTGAGAGGCTGGGATATAGATTATTATGCAGATTTGGACGATGAAAAGACAAATGTAGCGGAGTTCGGTTAAGTGGGGAGCGGCGAAAAATGAGAGGGAAACGAGGGAACATGTCCAGATTATTATTCGTTTTGTTCGAATTCTGGAAAAAATTGGGTATTGGTGGATGATGGCCTAGAAAAACTAGGTATGGTGGCCTAGAAACCCAATATGAGGTTTTGATGGCCTAGAAACCAAAGATGAGGTTTTGATGACCTGAAAACTCAGGATAAGAGTTTGGTGGCCTAGAAATTTCAAAAATTGTGTTTGATGGACAAGAAAACCAATTTGGATAGCCTAGAAACCCAGGTGTACGTCTCTGATGGCCTAGAAACCCAATATGAGGTTTTGGTGGCCTAGAAACCCAATATGAGGTTTTGGTGGCCTAGAAATCTTGAAAATTGTGTTTAATGGCCTAGAAAACCAATTTGGATGACCTAGAAACCCGATATGAGGTTTTGGTGGCCTAGAAACCAAATTTACAGTTTTGAAGGCCTAGAAAATTTCAAAATTGTGTTTGATGGCCTAGAAAACAAATTTCGATGGCCTAGAAACCCGAGATGAGGTTTTGGTGGCCTAGAAAACCAAATTTACAGTTTTGATGGCCTAGAAATTTCAAAAATTGTGTTTGATGGCCTAGAAACCCAGTATTATTTCTCTGATGGCCTAGGAACCGAAAGGGATGGTTCAGATGGCCTAGAAAGCCGAATTTACAGTTTCGATGGCCTAGAAAGCCAATATGAGGTTTTGGTGGCCTAGAAAACCAAATTTACAGTTCTTATGACCTAGTGACCCATGTTTCCATCTCTGATGGCCTAGAAACCCAGGATAAGAGTTTGGTGACCTAGAAATTTCAAAAAATAATTTGTGTTTGATGGCCTAGAAAACCAAAAGCATGTCTCTGGTGGCCTAGAAAACCCAAAACACAATTTTTATGACCTAGAAACTCGAAACAAGGCGAAAGTGATATAAAAATTTTCAGAAATTATAAAAATTGGTTTTCTAGGCCACCAAGACTTTGTTTTTTGTGTTTCTGAGCCAGAATTTGGGTTTCTAGGCCACCAGAAAAGTTCTTCCAAGTTTCGGGCTTAAAATTGCCTTTTAGGCCCCAAAATTTCATCCCAAACTCACCCAAACAAGAAAATCGAACAAATCGCAGCCGTAGTAATAGCCATATCAATATAAGGCATCGCCATTCCCGAAAAATCACTAACATTCGCAATATCCATCAAATAATTGCCTTGAACAGTTGGATGTTTATAGAAAGGTTTCAGCATTTTCTTATATGTTTTCGTTTTGAACTCAAATAATTGATCGAAAATATCCAAGTGTTCAATGACAAAATCCGCGAGAAAATTGAGCAGGAAAAATGGCAAAAAAGTTTGAGAAAAATGCGGAAAACGCGTTGAAATATAGCTCAAAAACAGGTCGATTGTTCGAAGTTGTCGACATTTTACACGATGTTTTGAATTTGTCGATGACTGCGGATCTCCTTCTTTATTCGAATAAGAGGATTCTTCTTCATTTGTATTATTTTCATCATTAAACGAACTATTACAAGCCATTGTGTCGTCATTTATCCCAAATTGTCGTTTTATAATTCGCTGTTTCGATGGTTTCTTGGACATTTTGGGCGGCGCTGTTGGTTCAGTTTTCGACGCGGTTTTTGTGGGTTGTTGAGGTGTTGCAGTTCCCGCAGTATTCGAGCTTGTTTTTGTTGTTAGCGGCGTTTCAGTGCCAGTTTTTATGGTCCCTTTTCCAGATCCACTTTTCTTTTTTGTCACATTCTCCACTGATTTTTTTGATAAAGTTTCGGTTTTCGCTTTTTCCTTTGGTTTCGAATCCATAATTTTTCCTAAATAACTGAGACGCCCGAGAATTCCCTCTTTTTTTCACGTTATTTCAAATGTCACGTTTGTATATAATTTATGAAGAAAAAAAAACAAATAACAAAAATCTAGCCTATTTTGCTTTTTAAATGGTTTTAAAATTATTCTGCAGGAATTTCAGGTTTATCTGCTTCTTTTTCTGCTGGAACTTTAGGTTTTCTGGCGATATTTGTGTTTGAAAGCAATCTGACGAGCACTGCATCAGCTTCGAGGAGAGTTAGATCTTTATTTGACCCCAAAAATCTCTCACTCAACTCTGGATCTAATAATCGTATCAAAACTCGCGCGCCACTTCGATAAGACCTGAAAATTATTGAACTTTATAGTTTCGCCGAATATTTCCCTACTCTGATCCAACACTTGGTGCCTTGCAAACTGCGTTGAATTTCAAACCAAAATCAATGTATAAATCATCTTGAATTCGTTGCGCAATCTTTCCCACAACAAGCCGCCCATTAAAATCGCCGAGTTGCATGAATTTCGAGTGTCGGAGAAGCGAGGCAAACGATTTATTCTGCAAAAACTCCATGATTTTTTTGATTTTTCCATGAGAATTCGTTTACCTGTGATTCTGAGGTTTCCGCAACGCTATCAACAAAATCAATGATACTTTCAGGTGTAGAATAAGCCGCTCGACATTCCACAAATTGTTTCACCGGACGAGCACGAATAATAGCGCGAAACATGGCTAAAAACCCAACAAACACAAAAACAGAAAAATAAAAAGAAGTGCGCGTCAAATGAAATGCGCAGTGTGCAAACACACAGCATCGCGTACAGCTGTTGTCAACCGTAGCCTAGTGTAAAAATCGGAAGAGCGTCCCTTCAGATAACCTGCGTTGTGTTATTATTATACCACTTCAATCAATATTTATTGTGTTTTTCCAGGAAAATGAAGTGTTGTCTATTGTTTTTAACATTTTCAACAATTTGTTTTGCCGCCGATTGGACAATTAACCTTGAATACAGTTTAAACGGTAAGCTCTCTTATTTTCCACGTAAAAAGCTCAATTTTTCATATTTTCAAGATTTCTCAACATCGTCTCCATTAGGAACTATTGAATTGCGTAGAAATTACGATGGAAATTACACGGGAAGCTTTAAATCGTCACAAGAAAAGGATTTCGGAAAAAAGTAAGATTTTCCTGAAGAAAATTTGATTTTCAGTGATTTTTAGATTACTCGAAGCGAAAGATCAGACATATTCAGTTCGCGCCAAATCTTCGACTCAACCTGGACAAGAATTTTTGACGACTAGCAAAGCGGTGAGTGAATTTTATTGATTTTTGTATGAAAACAAAGAAAATATGCAAATTTTATGAAAAACTGAAAGCATAATCGATTATAGAAACCAAATATAATTCTTATGAGAATCAGGATGTTTTTTTGATATTAAAAATGTGTTTTTATACTGCCACGTGGAAAATCAATAAGTTCACGTTGTGATAAAGTGATTTGCCACGTCAGAAATGCATTTTTCAAGAGAATTCGGCTAGAAATCTATATTATCTCGCTGAAAATAGAAGATTCTTATGAAAAACTGCCAAATTTTATCTATTTTTGCGAAAAATCTAATTTCCTTATGTTCTGAAAACAGGAAAACAGTTTTCAGTGAAAATAGAGCTTTATTCTTGATTTCCAGCTAATTTTAGCGCAAATTCTGTTGAAAAACCTATTCCGAATAGTTTTTGCCTCGAAAAATCCGGGTTTTTCTTTAAAATTAAGTCCAGGAACCTCTGAAATGCTCATTTTCTGCCGAAAACCTTCAAAGAACCTTTTTGAACCCGAATTTCAATCTCAAAACTTTGAAAAGTAAATTTTTTCATCAAATTCTCAAATTCTAACTTGTAATATCAAAAATCGTAAAAATTCAAAGCTTCTCCCAAAAAAAGCCCAAAATTTTGGCCTCCGTGCAAACCGCCTTCACTAAGAAACCCATGTAAGCGGGATCAATCGACCATGGTGTACACTTTCCCACGACGTCGGCTCAGTCGCGTTGCGAAGAAAACGCGCGACTGGAATTTGTTGTCGTGGGGGTAGGGACTAGGCGGGCGCCATCCCCGCACCTCCCGATTCGAAATTCAAAACACAACCACTGCACCATCCCCCCTCTTTGTGTTCGCTGTCAACAAAGCCATTTAAATAGATAGCGCGTGGCGGCGAGAGAGTGCAGACATAACGAGAGAGTTTTTTTTTCAGTGTCTGTTGCTTCGCTCAAATCTTTTCCATTTGTTCTGGGTTTCTACAAATGGCCAACAATTGCAAACAATTACAGTGTTCCCAGATCCAGTTGCGTCGCAAAATCAAATCGAAGAGTAAGCTTTGGCCTGATTTTAAATAACCTAAAATCAATCTTTTTTGCAGCCCAGAAAACCCCCAAGCGCCCTCCAAAACTTGCCAACTTCCATCAAATCATGTGACTTCTGGCGCACCTTCTGGAACTGTTACCGTATCGACACGTGGCGTTTTGCCAACACCGGATACCGCTAGTTTTGTGCAAAGAATTGAGCAAGAGAAAAGAGCCAAGCAACATGGAGCAGATGCGGATAATCGAAGCTTTTTGGCAAAATATGTGAGTGTTTTTTGGGGAATGGGAAAAATTATGAAGGATTTTCAGAGCTTTATAGATTTCTAGAATTTTTTTTGAAGCTAAAATTTCACTTTTAATTTTCATGCTTATATATTATGACTAATCAATTTGACAGAAAAATATTTTCAATTCTGAAATTTTTGAAACGTAAAATTTCATAGACAGAAAATATTTTTAAAATTTTTTTTGAAAATTTAAAAATTCAATTTCCCCGCCAAATTATTCACGTGGAATCTCTTGGATTTCTCTTGGCGCCAAAAATTCACTTTTAATTGGCATACATTCTCATGACTAATCAAATTTGACAGAAAAATATTTTCAATTCTGAAATTTTTGAAACGTAAAATTTCATAGATTTTCAAACAGAAAATATGTTTGAAAAATTCAAATTTTCCCGCCCAAGATAATTTTTGGCGCCAAAAATTTCAAAATTCAAAATTTTTTCCAGTGGATGTACATTCTGCCAGTCGTTCTTTTCGCCTTCCTCTCAAACGCTGTGAATCCGGAAAATCAAGAAGGAGGCGGTCAACAATAATAATAACCTTACAGAAAAATATTGATTTTTCACCTGAAAATATCGATTTTTCCCGCCTTACTAGTCGTTTTTTGCCCCCGTTTTTTTTGGTTTGCTCTCAAAATTTGTTGTGTCTTCTTCATTTTTTTTTTTTGAATTTTTCCCAATATTAATTTTATCGGGTAATAATAGAATAATTTATTATTCATTTCGTTTTTTCTCTTTTCTCCAATTTTTCACTGTTTCTCAAGCAGTTTCTATATCTATTTTCACCAATTTTTTCTTGCAGTTTTTTAAAAACAATTTTGAAATTTTTTTCAGAGAGAAACGCGAGACAAATACAATTAAAACAACAATAAATTGGATGGAATGAGTGCGAGAAATTTTGACAATATACCGCCACATGCGACGAATACGGTGACTATTTCCACGACTCCGCAGGTTAGTTGGATTTTTTGGGAGGATTTTGGAGATTTTTGGTGTAAAAATTGTGAATTTTTGTTGGAAATTACATACTTTCTTAAAAATGATTGAATTTGGAAATTTTTGGTGCAAAATCATAAAATTTTGACCAAAACATAAAATTTTTTCATTGAAAAAATTCACTGTTTCAAAATTTCCCCAAATTTTTTTTTTTGACAAATGTTCTCTACTGATCTATCTATGTTGAATTCAAAATTTTGAAATAATTAATTTTTAAAAAATCACTGTTTCAAAAATAAAATTAGTAAAGTTTTCAGAAATTATTGAGATTTTATCACTCTTTTGTCCAAAAAAAATTCTCAAAAAATTACTGTTTCAAAAATTTTACAAAATTTTGCTATGAAATTGAAGTATCATTGATGTATCACATTAATATTTTCCATCATCAACAACACGATAAAAAGCTCTAAGTTTTCAAATTTAAAAATTATTTTTATCTCACCTGAAAATTCACTGTTTCAAAATTTACATAATTTATTTTTGAAGAGAAACGGTTCAATTTCATCATTAAAATTTTCTGCAAAATCTACTGTTTTAAAATTTTGCTTTAAAAATTCAGGATGATAATTATTTTGATTATTTCTGGAAAATCAATGTTACTATATCGAAAACTCGCATTTCTCTCAAAAAATTGTAGCAATAATTTCAAAATTTGTAGTTGTTTTTGTATGTAGAAAAAATATGGGAAAAATAGATTCTTCAAAAAATTCAGGGAAAAATAAAGATGAAAATCGATATCTTCCAAATTTCATATTTTTTGCAGGTCCGAGTCACACCCGGAAGTGGTCAACTTCGTTCAATACCAATTCGACCCCAACCAGTTCCAATTCGAAAAATCCACCACGACGGAAATCCAATCAATTCATCTTCCACTTCATCCACAACAACACCTTCAGCCATCACAAATTCTTCAAATAATCAAGCTGGAACATCTACACCAGCACCATCTTTCAATTCGATTCATATAAAAGAGGAGATTGTAGAGACATCGAATCCCAATATTGATTATCAGAATGCGAATTCAAGTGGACCACTTTTGCCCCCATCGACTTCGGCTAATAGTTTTCAACAATATCAGAGGGGATCTGGACCGGTGAGTTGTTTTTTGTGGGAGGAAAAATTCACTGTTTCAAAAATATTTTGAAAAATAATCTCAGATTTGAAAAATTTGATGATGTTGTTTTTGTTGTATGCTTACTAAAAAAATCTGTAATTTCTGTAAATTCTGTATACTTTTAACCATAATAATTTCGAAAAAAATCCCGAAAACTCACTGTTTCAAAAATGTTTCTAGTATTTTCTCAAAAAATATCCTTTGTTCTTCCTTTCAATCATAATAAAAATAATAGAATTAAAATCAAAATATCTAGCTAAAAATCTACTGTTTCATGAAATTTTAATAGGAAAATTCAGTTTTTCTACCTTTTTAATAAATAATCGGATGTATTAAAAAGGGGTGATGCGAAAAAAGAATCAAAATTACGAATTTGATATTAAAAAAAAATCCCGAAAATTCACTGTTTCAAAAATATTCCTAGTGTTTTCTCAAAAAATGAAAATCTATTAAGTGTGGAAATGAGAGTTGAAATAAAATAATTTCCAGCTTCTTCAATCAGAATAAAAATAATGATAAAAATCCACTGTTTCATGAAATTTTAATGTGAAAATTGAGTTTTCAAGAAGTATTAAAATGGAGGTGATCCGAAAAAATCAAAATTACGAATTTGATTTGAAAAAAAGACCCGAAAATTCACTGTTTCAAAAATATTTCTAGTATTTTCTCGAAAAATAAAAATCTACTCGGGGAAAAAGTAGCAAGTCTGGCGACAAAAATAGACTTTTAGCCTGCTTGCGACCATTTTTAGCAAGCTTGCTACAATTTTTATAATGGGAAAAAATGTAGCAAGCTTGCCAAAACTGGTCGCAAGCTGGCTAAAAGTCCATTTTTTGTTGCCAGACTTGCTACTTTTTCTTCGAGTATTCAATTAATTAAATACATATGTGATTAAAAAACATAATTTCCAGCTTCTTCAATCAGAATAAAAATAATTTTAAAAATCCACTGTTTCAAGCAATTTTAATATTAAAATTCGGTTTTCGGGAGGTATTAAAATGGGGGTGACACAAAAAAAATCAAAAATATGAATTTTATTTTTAAAAAAATCCCGAAAATTCACTGTTTCAAAAATGTTTCTAGTATTTTCTCAAAAAATAAAAATCTATTCAATTAATTGTGAATATGGGATTCAAAATAACATAATTTCTAGCTTCGTCAATCAGAATAAAAATAATGATGAAAATCCACTGTTTCAATAAATTTTAATATGAAAATTCATTTTTCGGAAGCATTGATCCCATGAATTACAAATCAAAAAATGAAAATTTTAAATTGAATTTTTTTTTCTGAAATTCACTGTTTCAAAAGTCCTAATTTGTCACAAATTATCAAGAAGCCATTGAAAAATGAATTTCGAACAAAAACCACTGTTTCATGAAATTTTAATGTGAAAATTGAGTTTTCGGGAAGTATTCATAACCCAAAATTCAAAATTAATTTGAATTGAAAAAAAAATCCCGAAAATTCACTGTTTCAAAAAAAAGCTAAAATATTTCATTTAAAAAAACCACATAATTATTCCGTTCCTTCTTCTAACCAATAGTATTAAAGAAAGAAAATTTCGAACAAAATTCCACTGTTTCAATAAATTTTAATGTAAAAATTGAGTTTTTCGGAAGCATTAACCCCATGAATTACAAATCAAAAAATGAAAATTTTAAATTGAAAATATTTTTTCAAAATTCACTGTTTCAAAAAAAGCTAAAATATTTTATTTAAAAAACCCACATAATTCTTCTGTCATTCTTTCTAACCAATAGTATTAAAGAAAGAAAATTTCGAACAAAATTCCACTGTTTCAAGAATTGATAATTTGAAAATTCACTTTTCGGGGAGTATTCACAACATAAAAAATCAAAATTAATTTGAATTGAAAAAATCCCGAAATTGCACCGTTTCAAACAATTTTAATGTGAAACGTTTAGTTGCAAAAATGATTATAGCCCAAATAAAATTAGAATCAAAATTTCAAAGTAAAAAAATTCTACAGAAAATATTTTTTTTCCAAAACGCAAAATTTTCTCCAGGGAACATCTACATCGGCAAATAATGGAAATAGTGGAAGCCTATCGATGGATCAACCAGCACCGGTGAATTTGGCGAGCAAAGTTGCCGAAGTTTTTCTGACCGCCGGACATGCTTTTCAAAAAATTGGGCGATTTGACACTGCAATTGCATACGACTACGGATACCGATGAAAGGTGAGCATTTTTTGGCTGAAATTCATAGTTTTCCATCAAAAACCCCTTATTTTTGCAGTAAATGGACGGACAAAGAAGTGGATAATTTACGAGATGCGCTAACTCGTTTCGCTCACGAACTTGATCAAATTAGCACGTGTGTTGCTTCAAGAACCACGTGAGTTTTATTTTTTCAGCGCAGAATTTCAAGCAAAACTCGATTTTTTTTCAGGAAACACATTAAAAATGATATCAAACGACGACATTTGATTGAGGAAAATAATCAGGTTGGTGCATTTTTTGAAGAAAAAAAGAGTGGGAAAATTCACTGTTTCGGAAATTTTTTTTAAATAAAATGGATACCAAAAGTTTACTGTTTCAAAAAAATGTTGAAATTAATTTTTGACAATTTTCTGGAATTCCTTCTCTCTTCTTTCAAGAAAAAATTCACTGTTTCAAAATTTTCATTTTGAGATTCTAGAAACTTTTATTCTGATGATCCTTCTGATTTGGTTGATTGCAAAATTTTACTGTTTCGAAAAATGGTTGAAATTAATTTTTGACAAATTTCTGGAAAAATTTTCAAATCTGATTTTTTCACTGTTTCAAAATTTTGTTATGAATAATTTGGAAAGTTTTCTGGAATATCAGTCTTTTTTTCTTACCGAAAAATTCTATTTCGCAAGTTTTTCTTTAAATTACTTGATCGAACTTTCCACGTGGCGAAAATAACAAATTTACACTAAATTTTGCTTTAAAAAACTGCTGTTTCAAAAATATCCCAAAAAAAATCAACAAATTATCAAGTATTAATTTTATGTATTTTCTAAAAAACCATCCAATTTTGAAAATTAAAAAATTCACTGTTTCAAAAAATATTTTTAATTTTTTGCAGCAAGTCAAACGTATGGCAATCTCAGCAACATCGGCCAGCGGAGCCTCGTATTCGGCAATTTCAACAATGGGTCCCGGAACGACTGGAATGCATACCGTACCCCTGGCACAGAAACGCATCGTTCAACCGACAACTAAAGTTTTGGCAACGAGAGTGAGTTTTTTTCTGTGGGAAAAAATCTACAGTAATCTAGAATTTCCCCATATTTTTTTGCAAAAATTTTCTTATCACAAGAAAAATTGACTCAAAATGGTCACAATGCCTTTTTCTGCTGATAACCTTTCGGGAAAACTTTGACCAGTGAAAAAAGAGTTTTTGCGTAAGCAGACCTAATTAATTAATGAATTATCTCGAAAAGAATTGTTTATTTGTGTCCCGTGAAAAATGATAAGAAATTTTGAGCCAATGAAAAATGGGAAAAAGGAGAAAGTCACGAAGGACACAGAGAACTTTGGAAAGGTTTTTGATTTTTGAAATTTTGAAAAATGAAAACTTGGAGAATTTTTGTTTGAAAAATTTGGAAATTCAATTTTTAGGGCGAAATTTACAAGTTGAAAATATTCATTTTTTTAGCCACTCAGCACAAATCAAAAATTCACTGTTTCAGGAAAATGTTATTAAAATTTTGAAACGTAGATTTTTTGATTAATTCTGTTTTGATTATCCAAAATTATTTTTGTTGAAAAAATTAGAAATGTTCGAAGCTTTTCTCAAATATCTGACAAAAAGTTGAATTTTTCGGAAGAAATTTTAAAATTTTTTATTTAGAAAAATGTTCGATTTTTAAGCCACTAGAGAAGACATAGATCAAAAATTTACTGTTTCAAAAAAATGTTGTTAAAAATTTGAAACGTATATTTTTCGATTCATTTATGTTTGCATGGGACAAAAATATTTTTGTTGAAAAATTAGAAAAGTTTTCTTTCGACAGATATTTTCGAATTTGAATTTTTTTTAGACGAAATTTCAGGGTATTTTTTGTTCAGAAAATGTTTAATTTTTAAGTCACTCGAGCAAAACACCGATCGAAAATTCACTGTTTCAGGAAAATGTTATTAAAATTTTGAAACGTATATTTTTCTGATATTCTACTAGACTGTTCTAGGACAATATTTCATGTTTTTTCTTCAGAAAATAATTCAATCCACCCTGTACAATTGAAAATTCATCAAAATTTTACTGTTTCAAAAAAATGTTATTAAAATTTTGAAACGTAGATTTTTTTTTGTTCAGCCAATATTGTGCTTTTACAAAAATTTGAAATTTTAGGATCATTTTTCTTGAAATTTTCTGAAAATTATCAAAATTTTACTGTTTCAAGAAAATTGCATAAAATTTTCGAACTAACATTTCTCTGGTTCTGTTTTTTTGTAATACAGAAAAATTATTTTTTCGAGCTTAATAGTCTTTTTTTCTGACAATTTTGTGAGAAAATAATTTTTTCACTTTCAACGAAAAATGCACTGTTTTGAAAATTTTAAGAACACGTCAAAAAGTGAAGTATCAGATTTCGCCGGATTCACTCAACTTAAATATTTTTTGAAACAGTGAGAAAAATGCAAAGTTGAAAAACAAATTAAAATTTGAGCAAATGTCTAATTTTCTCCCTTTTGCAGGCCGTCGTTCCAACCCGTTACACAGTCGGACCATCAACCTCAGCTTCTCCCTCAATCCTGAACAATGGTGCAACAATGCCACAACTTCAACAACAACAAACCGCTCGATTAATAACAACCACTGGAAATTTGTCAAGTACAACTCGATTGGCCGCCTCAAATCTCGCCAAATATGCACCAACTACAGTAACCGCGAAACGTATTATTACCGCAACAATTCCGCAACCAAAAACGAGTGTTGCGTCAGCACAACTTGTTCAAGATTCGAATGATTGATTGGTTTATGGGGCGACTTTTTGAACTTGAGTTTTGGTGGATTTTCATAGTTAGCTTAAGTTTGAATATGAGTTATGACGTGGCATTATTCTCATTTGCCACGTCATAACTAATTTAAAATCTACTTTTTTCCAATTTTAAAAGTTCAAAAAGTTGTCCTGATCCTAGGTGCCTTATTCATTTTCTCCCCAGGAACATTTTGCCTTTTCCCTCCCAAACTCTCTGAAAATTTTTAAAAAATTTTATTTTTTTTTCGCATAAATCTTCACTTATTTCCTGCTACTACTACAGTACCCCTTCTCAATTTTTATGCCTTTTTTCAAATGTTTCCTTCTACCTCTGTAACTTTTTTTGCAATTTTTTTTTTGAAAATTTTAAGCTGTACCCTGCTTTTGCTAAATTTTATTTTACAAATTTTAATGTTTTTTTTGGAATTTTGAATTTTTCTCGTTTTTTAACTGCATTGAATGAATTTTTTTGGATTTTTATAATTGGATTAGAACTGCAAGATTGAAGTTACTGTAACTCGGACTACTATTTGAAATGTGAAACTGTAAGCTACCGTAATCCGAACTGCTAATCTCCAGCTAGAACTCAAAAACTAGGGAAAAACTACAGTCTAGATTTCAATTACAGTAATCTGAACTGCGAGTTGATTACAGTACTTTGCACTGCAATCAGAGTACAGTACTTTGAACTGCAAAATTTCGAAGGTACTGTATAGCTAATTCATTTTAAGATACAGTAATCCGAACTGCAAATTACGGAGTTACTGATGTTAAAATTTGGCTTGAAAAATCATTAGCTACAGTAATCCGAACCGCAAAATTCTGGATTCATGGATTACTGTAAGGCTAGCCTACAAATTTTTGGTGGAGAAAAAATGAATCAAAAAATGTGTTACAGTAATCGGACTGCAATGGATACTGTAGCTCTTATTGTTGATCAAACGGCAAAATTTCCGGAATTTTTTCTGAAATCCCGGGTTACTGTAGAGCTAGCCTACAAATTTTTGGTGAAAAAAAAAATGAATCAAAAAATGTTTTCTTATCAAAATTTTTTTTTTCTGTGCCCATCAACTGATAATTAATATAATTTTGAAAGATGATCTCGACCAATTTTTCGGAGCCCAGAAAAAAAATCCGGGTTTTGTTGTGCGATAAGAAAAATGGAAAAAAAAGGGAAAAATCACATGAACTGAATAAATTATCGGAAAGAACAATGGAAGCTGCCAGAAAATGGAAAATGGGAGGAAAATTGATAAGAGCTCAAAAATTCGGGTATAAAAGGCGGCGAATTGGGAAGAGCAAGTAGCTTGGCTCAAATTTCGAAAAATGGTGAGTTTTCGGAGGGGTACTGTAGTTAGAAAAATGGGTTACTGTAGTTTATCTACTGTGTAGTTCCATTGATGTTTTGAAGTTTCTATAGATACTGTAGATTTGCAGTTCGGGTGTACTGTAGCTAAAAGTTTAGTATGTTTACTTGGTGGCTATTGTATTTTAGAACAGGATTACTGTAGATTTTAATTTGCAGTTCGAGCTACTGTAGGCGAAGTACAGGTTACTGTAATTTCAGAGCAGGATACTGTAGTTTCTAGTTTTGCAGGTTACTGTAATGTTTTTGCAGTTTGAAGTACTGTACTCAATTTTTCAGAAAATCAAAGGTTACGGTAGTTTCTATTAGAATACTGTAAATTTTGCAGTTTGGAGTACTGTAGATTATTTTTCAGTTTAACCCGGGGTTACTGTTATCCCTAGTTTACTGTAGATTTTGGGTACTGTAGCTTGTAGCTCGATTACGGTAGCTGGTGAACCTATTAAAAAAAAATTCCTGGCTGTAAATTATTTTGAGAAACCATGATGTGAATTTTGATTGAGGTACTGTGTTTCTTAAGATACTGTAGTTTTTTAAAGTTTTGCGAAGAAAAAAAACTACTGTAGTATTACTGTAGCTGAACGTTTAGCGTACTGTACCGAAAGTTCTAGGTATAATGTTTTTCAAAAAAAAAAAAATTCAAAAAAATTTTTTTTCGAGCTTAATCAAAACTATCAGATTCAAACATTTTCACTCCAAATTTTCTCCCCAACCCAATTTTTTTCTGCAGAAATTCGTCTTATTGCTCTCATTCATCGCTTTCTCCTCTCAACTCGCCATTCCTCAACTCTCCGGAGCCGCTTTGACCGAATATGTGAATTCGGTTCAAACCGCATGGCGTGCAGCCACACCAAAAGAAGGTGTCGAGAAGATTATGCCAAAACTCATGAAACACAAATTTGTTGTCGAGAATAAGGAAGAAGATATTGTTGAGATGGTTAAGATGGCTGAAGCTGATATTCCAGCCTCGTTTGATGCTAGACAACAATGGCCAAATTGTATTTCGATCGATAATATTAGAGATCAATCGGATTGTGGTGAGTTAGAGCAGAGAGAGAGAGAGAGAGAGAGAGCAGAGAAAGAAAGGAGAGGCAATTTTGAGATCAGAACTTTCTAGAATATTTCTGGATTACTGTAGAGATGTTTGAGATTACTGTAGGAACTATGACTTTTGGTCTTGAAGCGATTGGGTTACTGTAGAGTCAGTTTTGAGATCAGACCTTTTTAGAAGAATTCTGGATTACTGTAAGAACTATGCCTTTGGGTGTTGAAGCGATCGGGTTACTGTAGAGTCAATTTTGACATCAGAACTTTCTAGAAGAATTCTGAATTACTGTAGGAACCATGTGCTTGGGTCTTACAGCGATTGGGTTACTGTAGAAAAGTGAGAAGGGTACTGTAGTCAAATTTCAAATCCAAAAATGTCAGAAAAAAAACAAAGTACTGTAAAAAATATTGGAAGCTACAGTACTAATTTTTTGCCACGTGGCATTTCGAATGAGGCCACGTGGATTCAGTAGGGGTACTGTAGGCCCAAATTTCCGTCTAGATGTTTTCACTTTTTTCTGGAAAAAATGGAATCTAGAATTTCGAAAAAAAAAAGTTTCGGTGATTTTTTCCGGGATGAAATTTGAAATTTAAAAAAAATCTACACAAAAAATTCTCCCGAACCCCAAAAACATTTTTCCAGGATCCTGCTGGGCTTTCGCGGCCGCCGAAGCCTCCTCCGATCGTTTCTGCATCCAATCCAACGGAACCGTCAACACCCTCCTCTCAGCCGAAGATGTTCTTTCCTGTTGCTCAGCTTGCGGTGACGGTTGTGACGGTGGATATCCAATCGAAGCCTGGAGATATTTGGTCAAAACCGGTTTCGTCACCGGTGGATCTTATGAATCACAATTCGGTTGCAAACCTTATTCCTTGGCTCCATGCTCTGAAACCGTCGGAAATGTAACCTGGCCAGATTGTCCAGCTGACGGATACAGTACTCCAGCCTGCGCCCACAAATGTACCTCCACAGCTAACTATGCGATCCCATTCAAACAAGACAAACACTTCGGAAGCACCGCTTATGCCGTCGGAAAGAAGGTCGCACAAATCCAAGCCGAAATCTTGGCTCACGGCCCAGTTGAAGCTGCATTCACAGTCTACGAAGATTTCTACCAATACACAACTGGTGTCTACCATCATGTTTCTGGAAGTGCTTTGGGAGGACATGCCGTGAGAATTCTTGGATGGGGAACTGATAATGGAACTCCATATTGGTTGGTTGCCAATTCGTGGAATGTTAATTGGGGAGAGAATGGATATTTCCGAATTCGACAAGGACACAATGAATGTGGAATTGAACATGCTATTGTTGCTGGAATTCCAAAAGTTTGAATTTGAATTTGAAACTTGAAACAGGGATGTAATATGTATTTTGTATATTTTACGGTTTACGAATAAAATATTTTTATTTTTTTTTTTTTTTGGAAAAAAAATTGTGGAATCTTGCCACGTGGATTCTGAATTTCTGAATTTTTCAAAAAAAAAAAATAACAATTTCAGATTCTTGTGGATCATTTCAGTAATTTGGAAAGCTTAAATATTGCCACGCGTGGATTCTTAATTTCCACAACAAAAAAAAATAATTTCAGGTTCTTGTGTCATTTCCAGAATGTGGAAAGCTCAAATTTTTCCACGTGAATTCTGCAAATTCGGAAAATTTTTGACGATAACTTGTTTTGCCACGTGTATTCTGAAATTTTGAATTCTGAAAAAGGTCTCTTACAAGGAATAGTTCCCAAAATTCCCCCGGGAAAATGGGATTTAATGGGCGGAAGTTTTAGCATTTGGGAAGGTATGAAAAACCCCAAAGGGATTTGGCATGCAAAAATTTTGTTCCCGGATTACCTGGGGGTGGACCTTTTTTCGAGAATTTTTTGGGTTCTGAACTTTGAAAAATCGTAATTCCACTTACAATGGACGAAAAAAGTCGATCAAAACAGTTAAACAAAGCTTACATACTGCTCTATAAACTGAAAAATAGAGTTGTAAAAAAATATTTTTTTTTGACCCAGAAAAATAAAAAATTTCAAAAAAAGTAAAAAAAAAAATGTTTCCAAAATTTTTTTTAGAGGAAGTTTCAAGTGTTCTAGTGTCGATTTTCGAACTCTACGCACAAAGTTACGTATAGTAACATGTTGAAATCGATAGGTCTCCGGGTCCCCAGATGTTCTAGAAATCGATTTTATGTTTTTCTGTTGCAAAAATCAACAAAAATAGTGTTTTATGCAGGCTACACTTTTGAGTAAAGTTGAAAACGTAGGAATTTTCAAGCAAAAGGTCACTGGATCGATTCCTCACGGCGGAAAAAAAAATTTATTGGAAAAATATTTTTTTGGGAAAAGTTTCATGGGTCCGAACATGTAGTTTAGCGAAAATACTGAACTTCTGAAGAAAATTTGGTCAGGCTAACAGAAAATTTTTGAATTTGTCAAAAATTATCACGCTGTCAACTAGTTACGCCAGAAGAGCCGCTTCAGCTGGCAGACCAGTTTGGAAAACCACTTAAACTCGGGACGGCGCCTTGAGAGTATACATGTCAAGTCGTTGCGCCTGCAGAGACCACTAGACAAGGCACAGCGCCTAAACAAAGCAAAGGCTGACAAGGAGCCGCGACTAGAGAGCAAGTCTTGCAAGGAGCCACGCCTAGAGATTGAACCTGACAAGGAGCCACGTCTAGAGAGCAAGTATTGCAAGGAGCGACGTCTAGAGATTGAACCTTTTTCAGAGCAGAATATGTTATTAATGGGGTGATTTGGTACATTTTTTTAAATTATCTTATTTTTTTAGAGACAACAGTCACAGAACGCAGCGGTCCCATAAAATTCACAATTGTCATTTTCTGATGTAAGTTTAAGAATAGGCGAAGATTTTGAGAAAAAGAATGTAGATGTTTCAGGCTTCCGAACAAGAAGATGACAGGACATTCGAATAGATCAACAACTTTTCACGGAACGGGCGGCCAGTCAAGTTAGTTTATTTTGAGGTTTGGGGGGGGGGGGGGAACAAAACACGGCTTTTGAAAAATAAGCAAAATTGCAAGTTGAGAGAGACGCAGAGAGAAAAAAAACCACCTTCAAATGGAAATATGAAACACCAATTCCATTTGCTGTTCGACTCCTCGTTTCGAGACCAAGCGCGGGAGACATTTTTTTCAAATTCAAAAACGCTTCCCGCGCTTGGTTTCGAAACGATAGATCAAATCATTTGTGAATTTACCTTACGCTTCAAACTGATTTTCACTTACAACTCAGCTTAAAAATGTGAGATTTAAAGGGAGGTACAGTAGTTGCCACGTTGTCTATCATAAATTTTTAGTGGTGAACTGAATTTTGCCACGTGGATTCTGAAATTTAGCAAAAAAAATTTCTGATCACTTTTTTTGCCACGTGGATTTGCTCTTCAAAAAATCTGAACTCTTATGCGATGTGTTTTCCTGGACACCACAATTAATTATAGGTTAAAAATATGAGGAGGAGGGTTGATCTTTGAGATTTTGTTTTGGACAATTTCTGGTGTATTTTATTTTTGAATTTTGAAAAGCTTGGGGTACTTTAAAGTAATTTTTTTTAGATTTCTCAAAGTTTAAGGTCAAGTTTAATTTTTAAAGTAAGATTTTTTAAAGCTTAGTGTAATTTTTAAGTTAAGGTAACTTTCAGAAAATAATTCTTGAATAACTGTGTTTTTTCCTATGTTTTCCTTATGTGAATAGTTTGTGTGTTGTGATCAAGATGATTCAAACTAAAGATACACGAATTAAAAAATGTTCCATTTTTTGTTCTCTAAAAACCGGTCAATTATCAAATTCTTGATGTTGAACTTTGAAAAAAACCGTGATTTATGATGGGAAAATTTTTGGGATGAAGGGGTACTGTAGTTTTGTTTTTAGTTGATCTAATGGCTTGAAAATCCACGTGGCACAATTTTTTAAAATTCAAAAATTTCAGCGCTTAATTTTAGTTTTTAAAATTTGGATTTTTTTTTGGAAAATGTTGAAATCATAAAAATTGACTTCAAAAATCTCAAAATCCACGTGGCTATCCCTTTGGCAAGTTTTTCCATGGCTAAATTTTTTTTTTTTTGAAATTTTTATGTTTAGATCACACTTTCAGTATTAAAAAGTTCTGAAAAATCCACGTGGCAAAAAAAATCTCAAAAAAATCTGTGGATCAACTTTTACAGCTCCAAAAAACTGAAAATGTTGACCACATCAAAAAGTCAGAACTTCGATCGCCCAAAAAACCTCTGACTCACATTTCCATCATCCAAAAATACCCTACAGTACTACCCGCCTTCCCAAACATCTCCACCAAGTTTTTCAACAAAAAAAACTCCAAATCAAATCAAAAAATCAAAAACAAATCAAATTCGCCGAAAAAAAAAGTCAGCTCCTTTCTATTTTTTTCCAATTATCGGAAATGTCAAAGCGAGAGATGACAATCGGAAGAAGAGACGCAGAGAAGACGAGAGAAAAGTTCGGCGAATTTGACAGATGAGAGATTTGACAATTGAGAAGAGACGCAGAGAAATAGAGACAATGAGTTTAATTCAAATTAGAATGAAGATCTGACAATTTACCCGCGAAAAAATAAAAGTATATAAATAGAGATTTTTTTGAATCAAAAAGTTGTGTTTGAAAAAAAATATTCTGCAGCTATTTGATACTATCATCTTTTTCTTGTCTACATTGTAGGAGGTTAGTGTTTTTTCTGATTAATGAGATAATTTTGAAAATTGAAAACTAGTTGGATTTTTAGTTAAAAATCTTAAAGTTGAACAGTTTGGGCTTCAAAATAAAATTCTCTCATTTCCTGTTTTTAATGCGAAAAACTCGCAGAAAAAATAAATAAATTCAAACTTTTTGAGAAGCGCGGGAAACCACATACACCGCGACGCACAATTACACACAATGAACATTTGTCAACTACAGTAGTCTAATATAAATTAGCGTTTCATAAATATATGAAAATGAAAACTTTTTCGTAGTTTTGGTCCAAATTTCGCCCAAGTTTTTTAAAAGAAAATTTCAAATTCCTGAAAGTTTCCGAATTCAAAATAACAAATTACCAAATTTTTTTCTCCAGATCACAACTTCATTTCTTCTTGACAAAAAGGTCAAAAAACGTTGTCCTTATATGTATTAGCAGAAAACAAAAAACCTTGATTTGTAGAACTTTTCCAATGATATCATTTATCATCATTTTTGTAGGCAAACATTGGTTTGTTGATCAACAAAACAAAAATTTTCACAAATTACGTAGGATTTTCAGATTTTTTCAAAAATTTATTTTAAAAACTCATTTTTCATCAAAAACTAATTGGACATGATATCTGTTTTTCTCTAGACTCTCTCATTTTCTCACGATCTCTGATTTGACTTTAAAAATGTTTTCTGATCAAGCAAAAAAGGGTTTTTGAGAAATTTTTATTTCAAAAACTTTTTTTAATTGGTCAAGATCTTCTGTGATTTTGATATTTATCTTCTTTTTTATTTTGCAATCTGATTTTCACTTTCATGATTTCTGATTTCTAGAGAATTCAATAAAACAACGTGAAAAATATTCCAAGAAAAAAATTGGGCGGAGTTTTCCATATCCCTTTTTTGTCTCGCGTCTCTTCTCTCTCTCTCTCTCTTTGCTATTTCTCTAGACCCTCCCAATTTCCCATGATCTCTCACCGATTTTTAGAAATTCAAAAATGGAGATCAAAAAATCAAAATCCCAAGAATGCCTGGTTTGTCGAAAATCATCAAATGGAATGCATTTTGGAGCAATTTCTTGTCGAGCATGCGCCGCTTTTTTTCGGTGAGCTCTGGAATCTCAAAAAAAATTTTGTTAGCCTAACTCCCATTTTCAGACGAGCTACAGTATTGAACATTCAATATGAATGCAAAAAAGGAGAAATGAATTGTAATATTGATGGAAGAGGAAGATTTGTATGTAGATTTTGTCGATTTTCGAAATGTCAACAAATTGGAATGAAACCTGATAGTCAGTTTGGTTTTTGAAAAATCAACAGAATTCTGAAAAAAATCCCGTTTTTCACTCCAGAAGTTCAACTAGATTACGATCCAACATATTCAATAAGAGGGTTGCTAAATGATGATTCTGGAAGTGATGATTCAGCTACAAATTCTCCAAGTTGTTCGAAATCTGAAGAAGAAATCAATTTTTCACCGAAACCTTCAGACAAACCGATTGCAAAAATTGATTTTTCGGATTTGACACAGAAAATCGAATATCTTTTTGATTGCAAAACAGAAGACTGTGAAAAAGATGAGCTGGAAATATTATCGAATTCAATTTCACTTTCAGAAGAATCTCGTAAAAATCCCAGAATTCAAGAAATCCATCAAATGGAAATATTTGAAATGATAAATCTACTGAAAAATGAGATAATTTGGAAATGGGCAAAATGGATGAATTCGAGTCAATTATTGAGGAGAATTGAGAAACAACAAAAAATGCAAGTTTTTCGGAATTCTTGGAATATTCTACATATTTTTGAGAGGTTGTATAGAACATCGAAGAATTTTTTGAGTGAGCAAATTCTGATTTCTGATGATTTGCTATGGATTTGTGGGAAAAGTTATTATAATATTTCAAGTATTTCTGAGATTTCTAATCAATATTTTGCAAAGTAAGTTAACCATTAAACACATACACCGTGACGCACAATTACACACAGAAAAAATTTGCCAGCTACAGTAGTCGAATATAAATTATGTTTGCATGAATATCCCACAAGCCTCTGAAGTTTTTTGAGGGATTTTTTTTCTGGGTCAAAAAATTGCGAAAACGTCGAATTTTCAAGTCTCTGAAGTCATTTTTCACGTAAAATTTCAAATTTTGGCTAAAAAAGAGAAATTCTAATTTTTGGGAAATCCGCTCCAACTGGGAAAATGTCTTTAATTATCCTAATTAACAAAAAAATAAATTTTTATAGATTATTCGATCCATATCTTCAAAGATTCATCGATGTAATTGGTAAACAATTATCCGAAATGCAATTAACAAATCAAGAATTAATATTTTGCCTAATTCAATTAATTGGATATGATACAACAGATTTAACACAAGAAACTATTGAGATTATCGAAAATTTGAAGCATCAAATCGCTGATCAAATGCATAATTATTACTCGAATTATTCGGATTTGACTAATTATTCATATCGATTAATTAGATTGATGAATATTGTGAAAAGTATGAAGGTAAATTCATTTGGATTTTTTAGAGTTCTGAAAATCAATGAATAATTTTGCAGAAAATTGCCATCGAGAAGAATAAAGTCAAAGAATTATTCTACATTTTCGACATTTTTCATGCCGATATTTCTGATCCCTATTTTTTTGATATTTTTTGATTGATTTTTTAAACTATGGGAATTTTTGGGTCATTTTTTGAGAAGGAAAACGAGTTTTAGGTTAAAATTATTGATTTGAAAGATTGTCATTTCTTACTTACAATTAGAAAATTCGTGAAATAAGGTGATATGAAAAATAAATAATCATAATCAAATTTGTTTACAGTAGCCCTGGAGTATATAATTTTGTAGAGAGATTTCCCATATTCGAAAACCCAAAAATCCCGATTTTCAGCCTTATCAGATGATATTGATAATTTAGTGAATTTAGTGATACGAGTTTTTGAGATGAAGCTTGATTTATAAAGTTATTAAAAATAGTCTCTACTACCCCCAGACATAATTTTCTGCAAATTTCAGCTAAATTCGAGCTTATTGATAATTTAGTGAATTTTGAGCACAAGCACGAGCATGCAATTTTTGACTGGTAGAAGTTTTGTTGTGAAAATAAAGGACGTATTTTCAAACCCCCGTCTATTTTTTTCCGGCGTTCCGCACGGAGGACAAATTAATTCTCAATAGTAATAAAACAAAAGTTATCTCGATTCATCCAAAACCTTCTGAATTCTCCTATCACATAAATCAATCTAGCATCTCTAGAACTTCTCTGATTCGCGATCTCGGTTTTCATATCTCACAGAACCTTGATTTATCGGAACATTGGGAAATCTTCACCAAAAAAGCCAATTCTCTTCTCTATCTTTTATTCAAAACATTTTCCACTAAAAATCCTAAGCTCTACTTATCTCTTTATAAAACTCATATTAGATCTGTTCTCGAATATGGTTGCATCGTCACATCTCCTCCAGACAAATCTACTTCAGATTTGATTGAGAGGGTCCAGCGCAACTTTACGAGAAAATTATTTGGTAGAATTTCTGGGAGAATGATCAGTATTACTTACCCTGACTATTTATCATATTATGAGGGAAAGCTAGATCTAGTGAGAATTATTGTCACCTAATTTCATTCAATGGGAATCACTGTTGAAATCTCTTGCGAGATAACATTTTTTATCATCATCACAAAAAGATACACAACTTCAATTTCAGTATAAACTCTCGACTTGAACTTTCAATAATTATATCTTGCCGAGAACAAAACCACCGTTCTCCATTTTGGCAATAAAAATCCAAGCTTCCAATATCACGTCAACACCCTCCCAATTTCCCCCACCAATCGAACCAAGGACCTTGGTATTTTTGTAGATAGAGACCTAACTTTTGAATATCACATTTCCCACATCACTAATATTGCCCTTTTAAAATGTCGCCAATTATTGTTCTTTCAAATCTAGAAACCCAAATTTTTTGTTTAAATTGTTTCATTCTTATGTCATGCCCTTATTAGATTATGGTTGCGAGATCTACCATCCCTCCTCAATTTCACAAATCCAAAAACTAGAAAAACCCCTTCAATTGTTTTCCCGGCGCGTATTCCAAAGATGCAACTTATCCTACAGCTCATACCACAACCGTCTCTCCCAATTCAATCTAATCTCCACCCAGCATAGGCAACTCATTTTTATCACAAATATGTATTACAAAATCCTAACTAACTCTAGTCATTTCCCCTCCCTTCCCCTTTTTGTTACTTCTTCCACCTCTCAGCGTTACCCCCTCCATCTAAATTGTATTGGCGCTCGCAAAAATAACTCATTTCTACACAAGCACAGTACTCTCTGGAACAAAACCTCAAAAACACTAACCCATTCTTGCCTTCCTCAAAATCTTATTCCACATCTAAAATCTCTACCATCTAGTCATTTTCTCAAATCCTAAATCTCACTCTGCAAATTTGAACTACCGTACTCTTGCGGGTACAAAAGTTCATCTTATTATTCTAAATCACTTTCACATTCTAAAATTTCATCATTTCAAATTTACAATTCTTCTTTCTTTTTCTAAAGTATTTATTTTGATTAAAAATCTATTCTCATTTTTTCAACTAATTTTCGTGTAAATAAATGTGATATGAATAAATAAATAAAAAAATATAACAAATTATAAAACAAATAAATGTATAAATGAACAAGATTAGAAAATAAACAATAAAACGTCGTTATCTATCTTTAATGGGGTGAGTCATAAAAATAAATTGACAGAAAAAGTGCGATTAATTTCACGTTTTTTGTCAATTAATCGCATTCATTTCTGAAAAAATGCGATTAATTGACAAAAAACGTGAAATTAATCGCACTTTTTTTGTCAATTTATTTTTATGACTCACCCCATAAAAAATGAAGCAGCAAAATTAATTAGTGTGTGTGTGTGTAAGCTGTTTGCAAGTATCAGTTGTTGTCAGCCTCAGTTGCGGACAGCTCTTTGATGAATTGGAGAATGCCAATGAAGATCTGATTGACCGCAAAAATGCACTCGTTTTGTTTGATTTTGTATTTTTTTGAGCACATCAACGTTTTAAGATTGAGCATCACATAAAACATAATCAGAATTGATCCCAAGAATGCGAAAATGAGCATAACGATGGTGACTTCGAAAAATTCCGAGAAGATTGGGAATACCATTGCAGAACCGATCAAACTGAAGAAGACGACTGCGATGTAACCGGGGTAACTGCTGAAACTTGATTCATTTTTTACAAGAAAATCTTTTTTGCTAAACACTTAAAATCTCTCTCAATGGACCTCTGAGGCAAGGGCTCTTTAAAACTCAAAAATTGGCTCATAAAAATCATCATAACTCCACTCACAATGATTTTATTGACATGTTTTCAAAAGAAATGCTCTGCCCCACATCATCATAAAAATGGATTCAGCAAGAATTTTGCAAATTGCTGACTGGCTTGTTTGAAGGGCCGGTCAATAACCGCCCAAGCCTACAAAATTATGGCCGAGCCTGAATCCGGTCACGTTATTTCTTGTTAAATTATATTACACAAAAAAAATGTTTCCAAATAGTCGCCACAGTTGTTCACAACAATTGTTATAGACAAAACATTGATTGGAAAAACGGGAAAATTTCTGTTGTTAATCGGGTGATTTATGAAAATAAATTGACAAAAAAAGTGCGATTAATTTCACGTTTTTTGTCAATTAATCGCATTCATTTCTGAAAAAAATGCGAGAAATTGACAAAAAAACGTAAAATTAATCGCACATTTGTTTGTCAATTGTTTTGTATGAATCACCCCATAAGAAATAAATCAAAAAGATTTGAAGAAGTTCTAGGATTTTTGAATACCGAAAAACAGTTTTTCAAGACTTTTACACAAGTTGTGCTAATTCAGAATTCATCAAACTCTCACTGATGTAATTTTTTATCAGAAATAACACGTTGCTGATTTTCTTGTGTTTTCAATTTTCACAAGTTTTCAGAAAATCATGTTTGAATACAATTCTTTTTTTTTCTCAATAGCATTTTAAAAAGTCATATTATTTATCTCGAGCGCCTGTTATATGTCACTATGTCATCAGTTCAACAGTTGTCTTAGAATAAGTGCTGGCGAATATCCTCCAAATCACTTTCTTCCCTTCTATTTTATCTTATATATTTTACTTATGGGGTGAGTCAGTCAATCGGGTCAATTTTTTTCGGAAAAAAAGGGGTAATTTTTGGAGGAAAAAAAGAGGTTAAATGTAAATAATCTGTTATTCAAGGCTTAGGCTTAGTGAACGCCCAGACAACTTTGACACTCAGGACCCCTTTTTGTTCCAAAAATTTGACCCTTTTTTTCCTCCAAATATTATCAAAGTCAAAAGAGATGACAACGTCGTAAATCGGAAACGAGAGAAATGGAAAATAACTACAGTCAAAACAAAAATCGTTGATCGCGTGCGGTTTGCAACGCGACTAAAAACCAGAATGAATATTTTCTAGTTTGACGATTTTAACAATTGATTGACCAGAAGTTTGTAGTTTGAACACGAAATAGCATGCAAAACTAGAGATTTAGACAGTAGATCAAAAACGTCACCGATCGATTCGTCAAACTAGACAATATTTTGTTGGGTTTTTAGTCGCGTTGCAAACCGCACGCGCTCAACGATTTTTGTTTGGACTGTACTTATTTCGTATGACTCTTGTTTTCGATTTACACTGGTGCCATCTATTTTGACTTTGATAATATGAAAAAAAAATTTGGCCCCTTTTTTCCTCCAACAATGACCCCCTTTTTGAAAAAAGTTTGACCCCCTTTTTGTGATATGGGTCAAACCCCTTTCAGATTAACCCCCTTTCAGTAAAACCCTTTTTCCTATACTTGACCCCCTTTCGGACTTCTTGCCCTGACCCCCTTTTAAGGGCGTCAACCCCCTTTCAGAAAAACCCTTTCAGTTTTTTTCCAATTAATCGACATGTTTTTTGCTATTAATTGACAAAAAAAATGCGTCTTTTAGGGCGATTAATTTAACGTTTTTGTCAATTTCTCGTTTTCATTTCTTGCAAAAAATGCGATTAATTGCATAAGGGCTGATTCACGAACGAAAAAATGTTTTAAAATGTTTTTTTAACATTGAAAGATCAATTCACGAAAAGTCGAAAAATGTCAAAAAAAAACATTGTAGGTCAAAATTAGTTTTTTGAGTTTTTCAGTCAAAAATGATGACAAATCGACGTTTTTGAAGATTCTGAGGTAATATCTGATCAAAATTGACTTTGAAATCCACTTTTCAGAAGTTTGTGCTGAATTTTCGTAAAATAAAAAATTTGAAATTTCTGTCGAATTTCGAAAAAAGTTCATAAAATGAGGTAAAATAGGGTTCTCGAAGCTTATTTTCATCAAATATCACTTCAGAAGCTTCAAAAACCTCGATTTGTCATCATTTTTGGCTGAAAAAGTCGAAAAACTAGTTTTGACCTACGATGTTTTTTCGACATTTTTTGACCGTTCGCGAATTGTTTTTTCGGTGTAAAAAAAAACATTTTAAACATTTTTTCGTTCGTGAATCAGCCCTATAAAAATTCAAATTTATTTGACCTATATTTTGAAACGTGACCTATATGAGTTGGAATTATCAACAAAAAAAGTCTTCTCTCAACTTTCTTTTATTTCGAAATGAATTCAAAAAATAAGCTGTGAATTTGGGACACGTTTCAAAAAAGAGGTCAAATAAATTCTATTTCGTATTGAAATTCCTCATTTTTGAATGCAATTAATTGCAAAAAAAGATCAAAGGTGGAGTGCGACAAAAATACAAGTTCTCATCATTCCCGCGTTCTTGCTACACTTAGAGAACACCCGTTTGTCAAAAAATTCAAGAAAAGCGAGCATCGGAGAACAAAAGCGAACAGAAACAGTTTTCGGCATTTTCGCATGTAGTGGGCAAACGCGCTCTAGCGAACAGGCGGAACGTTTGAATTTTCTGCGTTTTTTTTCTTATTTTTTTCAGAGTTCATTTTTTTCAGTCAAAATCCGAGGAAAAAATGGATTTTGAACGCAAAAGCTTTACACAAGATGAAAAAGGAGAAGATTCTATACCTATTTAGTGATAAAAAATCTTAAAACGATGTTGTTTCAGTCTGTTTTTCACATTTCAAATTAAAGATGAGCAATATTTCGAAAACATTGCATACAATATATGAATCTGTTCCTTTTTCATCCAGAAGCACTAATATTCATCTCAATAATTCGAAATTTATAGGGTTTTCGTTAAAAACGTGAAACAACACAAATTCACACACTTTTCGCAAACACACAAATTGACGCGCAATTGCGGACGCTTTTTTCGGGTTTTGTCGCACTCCGCCTTCAACTACTTTGTAATAAGGAAACATTAAGAAATGATTAAAATAATCATCTCTAAATATTAAAAATGTTTGATAATAATAATAACAAGAAATCACGTGACCTTAAAATGCGGAAAGACACCTCGGGAAATAATATATACAGTGCGTTTCACAATTATAGCCCCACCCCTGAAATTAACGAAAACTATTTTTATTTGAAGTTTTCATGTAAAACTAAGTTGAAAATAGGAAAGATCAGCCGAAATAAGGTATGTAAACATGTTTTTATCATAACTGACTTTGGTTTTGATTTTTTATGTACAAAAAATTTAATTTCGGGCGTTTCATAAGTATAGCCCCACCTATAACCAGATATCCGAAAACCCATTTACAATAATTTATTCAACTTTTTAGTTTTATTTACTTAATTTTAGTTCACTTTTGATCATTCCTAAAAATTATCAATAGATTTCAACCTATTTTCGATTTTATATAAGCGAAAATCTTCAAAAAGTGAAGTTTTTAGGCGATCCACTTTTATGACTGTCATAATTTTTTTTGAACTCGATCTATTATTTTTTTTAACTCATCTAATTTATGAAAAACAATGTTTTTCACAATTTTTATGCCAAATTATTACATTTGGATGTGCTTAGATATCATTTCTAATCGTGTTTCACAATGTATAGACTCTAACTTCCATTGTTTTCTTGATTTCTTGACTTATAAATAGAACATTTGAGGTTCAATACTGGAGATAATTATCTAAAAAGGCTTTTCAGAGCATTTAAAAGTTATTTCAAAAACAAATGTCTTTGGTTAAATTAGTCTGGAGTCTCACCGGTAAATGGAATAAAATTCAAATTTTTTTGTTGTTCCAACTTCTGAATTTTACAATGTCTAACTTATTTTTCCGATCGTATTATATAGTTTCCTTAGAATTTTGATCATATTCCATACTTTTCAATCAGATTTGACTATTTTGAAATCAAATCACATGAATTTTCCCAGAAATTGATTTCAGGATTCGAAGTTCCGATTTTTAAAATCTTTTGATATTTCTATTTTCTCAATCAGATATTTGTACGGACCTCGGGGCAAACGGTAATGGATTCTCAAACCGAGAAAAATTAAAAAAATTGCTTTAATTGCTTCAGAATTCATGTTTTGTTATTCATTTTCAAAATTAGAATCCGGATGTTCGGTTTCCAGGTCGACAAACTCGCATTCTGATCATAACATGAACTACAGAACTAAGATACACTGAATGAAATGATATCTAAGCACATCCAAATGTAATAATTTGGCATAAAAATTGTGAAAAACATTGTTTTTCATAAATTAGATGAGTTTAAAAAAATAATAGATCGAGTTCAAAAAAAATTATGACAGTCATAAAAGTAGATCGTCTAAAAACTTCACTTTTTGAAGATTTTCGCTTATGTAAAATCGAAAATTGGTTGAAATCTATTGATAATTTTTAGGAATGATCAAAAGTGAACTAAAATTAAGTAAATAAAACTAAAAAGTTGAATAAATTATTGTAAATGGGTTTTCGGATATCTGGTTATAGGTGGGGCTATACTTATGAAACGCCCGAAATTAAATTTTTTGTACATAAAAAATCAAAACCAAAGTCAGTTATGATAAAAACATGTTTACATACCTTATTTCGGCTGATCTTTCCTATTTTCAACTTAGTTTTACATGAAAACTTCAAATAAAAATAGTTTTCGTTAATTTCAGGGGTGGGGCTATAATTGTGAAACGCTCTGTAAGTAGATAATAACAAATACTCACGTATTGATGTCAATTTCATGGCTGAAAATAGTCATTCCAAATGTGCAAATAGTAAAAATCACCAAGCCGATCCAAATTGCCAGAGCATCTACATCAGAACAGATCACCATTGACATTACAGATGTTATCAATGTCTGAATAGTATTTGTGGTATAGTTTGGAGAATCGGTTGTTTATTATTATTATTATGAGCGTTCAGAACTTGGTTATGGGGTGATCCACGGCTATTTTTTTGCAATTAATTGACACGAATTGGGATTCATGAGGTGCGATTAATTTCACATTTTTGTCATTTTATTCCATCTTTTTTTGCAATCCATTGCAGTCAAAAAAAAAGGAATTTTGATATGAAATTTGATTTATTTGACCTCTTTTTTGAAACGTGTCCCAAATTCACAGCTTATTTTTTGAATTCATTTCGAAATAAAAGAAAGTTGAGAGAAGACTTTTTTTGTTGATAATTCCAACTCATATATCTCAGGCAAATCGTCCCACCGGCGCAACACCAAATCTCCACTCAATCAACACCGTTCTTCCACCGGTGGGCCCACCGGTGGGAAACCGGTGGAGCTTCGGTGTTCCACCGGTGGGCAAAGGGGGAACACCGGTGGAGTTTTGGTGTTGCACCGGTGGCGTTCAGGTGTTCAACCGGTGGGATTTAGGTGTTGCACCGGTGGGTTTGGAAAATTTTTTGAGAGAAATTTATTTTTTTTATTTTTTCTGTTCAGAATGGAATATTTGAATTCCTTTGAGCAAAATTAGTTCGCCAGAGCGAACTTTCTGACTATCTCTTTAGTGAAGAGACAAAAATTCTCCTGACAAGAGAAAACCTCAATAATAGAAGCATTTTGAAGTTGAAATTCGCGGATTTCGTGGAAGGTCATGTAGTGAGTTCACCGACGTTTCGCGAGGCGCGCGCGCCGCTATGTTTTTGATAGGCCGTTTTCAATGCTCGTCTTCCATTTTATCAACACCGGTGGAACACCAGATGAAAGGTCCGGTGTTGATTAGGTGGGAAACCGGTGCTAATTAAGTGGACCACTGGTGTGGTAAAAAATGTTGGAAAAAATAATTAAGCGGTGTTACTCCGGTGGGAAGTGGTGTTGCGCTGGTGTTAGAACGGTGTTCAATCAGTGTTAGTTGAGTGGAACACCGGTGTTTTTTTCTATTTGGTGTTGCGCCGGTGGGACGATTTGCCTGAGTATAGGTCACGTTTCAAAATATAGGTCAAATAAATTTGAATTTTTATAAGGCTGATTCACGAACGAAAAAATGTTTAAAATGTTTTTTTTACACCGAAAAAACAATTCTCGAACGGTCAGAAACGGTTTTTCCCATGAATCACCCCATTAGAATCAGGCTGGCGCGGCAACGGGAAGCGCAAGTTTTCCTAAATCAAAGCTCACCAAAGTTCCAAGTACCATCAAATTATTTGGAGATTCTCGGGTTTTTGTCCCAATCAAAGCCAATGAAATTTGAGCAATTCCGTAGAAGACGCTGAAAACACGCTTTTTGAAAATCGTGAACTGAGAGAGGGAGAGAGAGAGAGAGAGAGAGAGAGAGAGAGAGAGAGAGAGAGAGAGAGAGAGAGAGAGAGAGAGAGAGAGAGAGAGAGAGAGAGAGAGAGAGAGAGCGAGAGAGAGAGAGAGAGAGAGAGAGAGAGAGAGAGCGAGAGAGAGAGAGCGAGATAGAGAGAGAGAGAGAGAGAGAGAGAGAGAGAGAGAGAGAGAGAGAGAGAGAGAGAGAGAGAGAGAGGGTGACTCACTATACTCTTTTTTTGACGTATCCGCGTGTAACGAAGTTCATTGTTGGTGGATGGAACCATGGAATTGTGGTGGCCACATTAATGATGACCAGCTGGAAAAATTGTGAATTCTAGGCAAAAAATGGGTCAATCTACAGGTTTCCTGAGTGGACCCTTGTTTCCTGAGTGGACCCTTTCAAATTAGGTCAATAGGTCAATAATAGACTAATAATAAGCTGATCTGTAATTGCCTGTGTAGGTGCATGATGCATTCTTTTTAATATAATTTTTCCACAATTTTCTCAAAATTATTTCTGGGATCTATATACATAATTTTGAAGCTCATACTTTACTCTACTCCATCTTCAAAGGTTTTCAATATAACTGATTGATTTGAACAGGGGTGGGGAAATTGTTATGGCCTCATGTTGTCCTGTCCTTGAAAATGGCCTAAACTTGTCCTGGCTCAAACATGGCTTGAACATGTCCTAAAGCTATATTCCCAACCTGTCCTCGCGTGAACAAAAATTAGCTGAGAATTTTTTTTTTCTGCATAAAAAAAATGCGATCTCCTATTTTTTGGCGTGTTTTTTCTCAACTAAAAAAAGAACCTGTCCAGGACAGAACAGGTAGCCAGGTTTTCACGTGGACCTGTCATGGCTTATGTTCTTACCACCAAAGCCAACATGAGGCCAACGTGAGGCCAGGTTCCCCACCCCTGGATTTGAAGACCGGAAATCTCGTCGAACTTATGGGGTGATTCAGTCGAATTAATCGACGTGAATTTGTCAATTAATTCTCGTCTTTTAGGGTGATTAATTTCACGTTTTTGTCAATTCCTTGCTTTCATTCTTTGGCAAAAAATGCGATTAGTTGCATAAAAATTCGAATTTATTTGACCTATATTTTAAAACGTGACCTATATGGAATTATTAACAAAAAACTCATCTTCTCTCAATTTTCTTTCATTTCGAAATGAATTCAAAAAAACAACCAGAGAATTTAGAACACGTTTCGAAAAAAAGTCAAATAAATTCTATTTCATGTTGCAATTCCTCATTTTTGCATGCAATTAATTGCAAAAAAAATATGGATTTAATCCACAAAAACGTGAAAAACTCACACAAAAATGACTTGGATTTTCTGTCAATTAATTGTTAAAAAAACGAATTGAATCACCCCATTAGGGTTATTAATTTCACTTTTTTGTCAATTCTTCGCTTTCATTTCTTGCAAAAAATGCGATTAATTTCATAAAAAATACAATTTATTTGACCTCCATTTTTAAACGTGATCTGATGAGTTGGAATTTTCAATTCGAAATGCATCATTTTTCCTCAATTTTCTTTCATTTCGATATTGGGACACGTTTCAAAAAAGAGGTCAGATAAATTCTACATCATATTGCAATTGCCCATTTTTGCATGCAATTAATTGCAAAAAAAAGATGGAATAAAATGACAAAAATGTGAAAAAATCGCACAAAACTGACTTGGATTTTCTGTCAATTAGAAACTACCAGAAGGGCTCCGCCGGCTAACGCCGGCTCCTCCTTCTGGATTGTCCCGGCTTCGCGCGTAGTTTTCTTTAGGTGTAAACAGAAACATGTTTCGTCTTAAAATACGACAGAGTTGTAGTTTTTGAAAAGTTGGAAAAGATTCTTTCAACAAAAACCGAAATTTTGATTTTCGTTGAATTCTTTCTCCGCTAGGTATGATTTTTAAAATTTCTGAAGAAAATTGACAAAAATGGTTTAAAAAAATGTGCGAAAAAATTTCTTGATTGAATAAGGTTAATCCAAATTTTCTACGTCTCAAAAACTGAAGCACAACATTTGGCGAAACTGTTCCGAAAATCTAAAATCCAGAGAGAAAAGAAATGCTGCCTTATTTTCTGAGTATAAGCTTCTATGTTCCATCTGACATTTTCAGAGCCGTGGAAGATAAAACCAAAGTACAGTAAACTCCGCCGCCCTCTGATTATTTTCATTGATTCATTCGGTCCGATTTTTTTTTCATACAACGAAAAAACTCGGGCCGATTTTTTTGAAAAAACTCGGCCCGATTTTTTTTGAAAAAACTCGGCCCGATTTATTTTTTTTGAAAAAACTCGGTCCGATTTTTTTCATACAACGAAAAACTCGGGCCGATTTTTTTGAAAAAACTCGGCCCGATTTATTTTGAAAAACTCGGCCCGATTTTTTTTTTGAAAAAACTCGGTCCGATTTTTTTTCATACAACGAAAAAACTCGGGCCGATTTTTTTGAAAAAACTCGGCCCGATTTATTTTGAAAAAAACTCGGCCCGATTTTTTTTTTTTGAAAAAACTCGGTCCGATTTTTTTTCATACAACGAAAAAACTCGGGCCGATTTTTTTGAAAAAACTCGGCCCGATTTATTTTGAAAAAAACTCGGCCCGATTTTTTTTTTGAAAAAACTCGGCCCGATTTTTTTATCCAACGAAAAAAACTCGGGCCGATTTATTTTGAAAAAACTCGGCCCGATTTTTTTTGAAAAAAACTCGGCCCGATTTTTTTTTGAAAAAACTCGGTCCGATTTTTTTTATCCAACGAAAAAACTCGGGCCGATTTTTTTGAAAAAACTCGGCCCGATTTATTTTGAAAAAACTCGGCCCGATTTTTTTTTTGAAAAAACTCGGTCCGATTTTTTATCCAACGAAAAAACTCGGGCCGATTTTTTCATTTGAAAAAAACTCGGGCCGATTTTTTTGAAAAACTCGGCCCGATTTTTTTTCATCCAACGAAAAACCTCGGGCCGATTTTTTTGAAAAAACTCGGGCCGATTTTTTTTGAAAAAACTCGGCCCGATTTATTTTGAAAAAAAATCGGGCCGATTTTTTTGAAAAAACTCGGGCCGATTTTTTTTTGAAAAAACTCGGCCCGATTTTTTTTCATCCAACGAAAAACCTCGGGCCGATTTTTTGAAAAACCTCGGGCCGATTTTTTGAAAAAACTCGGGCCGATTTTTTTTTGAAAAAACTCGGGCCGATAAAACCAAAGTACAGTAAACTCCGCTGCCCTGTGATTATTTTCATTGAAAGAGGAAACGATTGATTTTCTCGGCCATATCGATTCTCTTCCAAGGCTCACAAAATTTTGGATTGATAATAATTGTTTGGGCTTAACTATATTGGGATTCCCAAACACATCAAAACTCACTATCAAACATTCACATTAAAGTATTTGTTTTTCTTCTTGTAAAAGAAATTATCCAATATCTGAAAGTTCGAACAAATTATGAATTTATCCACAGTAATATAACTCACTTTTTTCTATTTATTTTCAAACCGATTAGGAATAGAGTAATAGCGAGAAATGATTAAAAATGTCCCGCTATGACTGAGCAATAAAAAAGATCAGATAAGAGACGTGACCTAGCCATTTTTCTGATTAAAAACGTGCTCATTCTTTTTAGCATGAAAAAAGTTTTGATTTTTTACGTGAAAACTCGCGCACTTTTTGAAAAACCGAATATTAGCGCCTCGATGGGAAAGAATTTGGGATAGAATGGTGAAGGTCCCATCAAAAATGGTCTTGTGGAAATTGAGAAAAGTCGAGCGACACATTTTAAATCCGAAAAATACATTGTGATTTTCAAACATTTGATTCTCCGCGCAGTCACAGACATTTTGAGAAAAAATGAATAGGATGCGCACCGAGCTGCCAACATTTAGAAACTTTTTCTTTTTTTGATCATCAATTTTTATGCACACAGTTTTGAGAACGAACCGCGGACAGACTCTTGCCAAAAAAATTTTCCCAATTAGTAGATAGTAGATTCTTAACATCTTCCGAGTATATTCAATACGAAAAAATAATTAAAAAAGTATTTTTACGAAAAATTGATTGATGACGTCATCCAAAATTAGGAAGCCTTCCTAATTTTGCCACGAGTCATTTTTCGATAAAAAACTCGAAATTTTTAATAAATTTGTTTGTAATTCTTATTCTTAACATCTTCCGAGTATATTCAATACGAAAAAATAATTTAAAAAGTTTTTTTTTTGAAAAATTGATTGATGACGTCATCCATGGCAAAATTAGGAAGCCTTCCTGATTTTGCCACGAGTCATTTTTCAATGAAAAAACTGGAATTTTTTAATAAGTTTGTTTGTAATTCTTATTCTTAAAGGGTTGGTGCTCCGCCAGGGAATTTTGCTTGGTTTAGATAGGAATAAGGTGCTCCTGGAAGGTTCCAGTTTTAGAAAAAATTATAGTATCAATTCAGCCCATGTTTTTCCTCAAAAACACAAGCGAGTTAAAACCTACGAAATAAAGCATGTAAATGCGCTCTAGCGCACAACTTGTTTTTGAATTTTCGTGTGTGTGTTTGCACACAACTTTGAAAACAACACTGTGACGCCTTTTTGCAGACGATTTTTTCACCAGGAAAGCACCAACCCTTTAACATCTTCCGAGTACATTAAAAACGAAAAAATTATTTAAAAAGGTTTTTTTTTTGAAAAATTGATCGATGACGTCATCCATGGCAAAATTAGGAAGCCTTCCTGATTTTGCCACGAGTCATTTTTCAATGAAAAAACTGGAATTTTTCAATAAATTTGATTGTAATTCTTGTGTTCACCATCTTTCGAGTACATTAAAAACGAAAAAATTATTTAAAAAGGTTTTTTTTTTGAAAAATTGATCGATGACGTCATCCATGGCAAAATTAGGAAGCCTTCCTGATTTTGCCACGAGTCATTTTTCAATGAAAAAACTGGAATTTTTTAATAAATTTGATTGTAATTCTTGTGTTCACCATCTTCCGAGTACATTCAATACGAAAAAATAATTAAAAAAGTATTGAGCAATAAAAAAGATCAGATAAGAGACGTGACCTAGCCATTTTTCTGATTAAAAACGTGCTCATTCTTTTTAGCATGAAAAAAGTTTTGATTTTTTACGTGAAAACTCGCGCACTTTTTGAAAAACCGAATATTAGCGCCTCGATGGGAAAGAATTTGGGATAGAATGGTGAAGGTCCCATCAAAAATGGTCTTGTGGAAATTGAGAAAAGTCGAGCGACACATTTTAAATCCGAAAAATACATTGTGATTTTCAAACATTTGATTCTCCGCGCAGTCACAGACATTTTGAGAAAAAATGAATAGGAAGCGCACCGAGCTGCCAACATTTAGAAACTTTTTCTTTTTTTGATCATCAATTTTTATGCACACAGTTTTGAGAACGGGATCCGGACACACTATTGCCAAAAAAATTTTCGCCCTCTCATTAAAATCCCGTAAGGTGAAATTTATTTAGAAATGTTCATTTCTCCCGGTCACGTGAAATTCTGATAAATATATATTTATCAAAAATGCTTCATTTCTTACCTACACGTGTGGTGTAGGCGGGGAGAGCGATGCCTTCCAATCAGGCAACCCGCCTTCTTTTGTGGGTTCGAGCCCCACTCGGAAAAAATTTTTCCCTATATCGAGTAATGCAGATTTTCGGAAATTTTGTTCCTTTCTCCCCAAAATTGCGAAAATTCGACATTCCAACGCGGCAAAAAAGAAAAAAGAAGAAGGAATAAAAAGAGCTCAAAAATAATGAGAAAATCAAGAAAATATCCTGCGTGACCCATGAACGAAAAAGCCTGATTCTTCAGATGCTATTGGCATTGTTCAAGAATTCCTAATTCCTAACGGGCCAAGAATATTATTCAAGTCTTCAATACGAAAAAAAATATTAAATAAGTTTTTTTTTTGAAAAATTTATTGATGACGTCATCCATGGCAAAATTAGGAAGCCTTCCTAATTTTGCCACGAATCATTTTTTGATCAAAAATTTCAAGATTTTTCATGAATTCAATTGTAATTCGTATGATTTACCTCTTACGAGTAAATTTAATTCAAAAAAATAATTAAATAAGTTTTTTTTCGAAAAATTTATTGATGACGTCATCCATGGCAAAATTAGGAAGCCTTCCTAATTTTGCCACGAATCATTTTTTGATCAAAAATTTCAAGATTTTTCATGAATTCAATTGTAATTCGTATGATTTACCTCTTACGAGTAAATTTAATTCAAAAAAATAATTAAATAAGTTTTTTTTCGAAAAATTTATTGATGACTTCATCCATGGCAAAATTAGGAAGCCTTCCTAATTTTGCCACGAATCATTTTTTGATCAAAAATTTTAAAATTTTTCATGAATTCAATTGTAATTCGTGTGCTTTATAATTTTTTGAATCAACCGAAAAAAAATCGGCCCGAGTTTTTTCAAAAAAAAATCGGCCCGAGTTTTTCCAAAAAAAAATCGACCCGAGTTTTTTTTAAGTGAAAACAAATCGGCCCGAGTTTTTTTAAAAAATCGGCCCGAGTTTTTCCAAAAAAATCGGCCCGAGTTTTTCCAAAAAAATCGACCCGAGTTTTTTTTTAAGTGAAAAAAAATCGGCCCGAGTTTTGTTTGACAAAAATACCCGCCCAAATGAAAATTTCGATTTGAGCGGGTAGCTGACAAAAATTGAAGTTTTTATTTTCGTGTATACAGTCAACAAAAAAAAGTAACAGATTTGGAATAATCCAAAAATGTAAACATGAAATCGATGAGTTGCGACCTAAATGACACTTCCTCTCAGGCTTAGGCTTAGTAAACAACTCAGAACCAACTTTGAAGCTAAAAAAAATTGAAAGAAAATTTTTAACACTGTTAAAAAAACGAGAAAATTTAGAATTTCATCCAGAAATGAAATTATTGTCTCCAAACCGAAATTTCTGTTTGGAGACGGTAATGTCTATAATTATGCAAATAAAAAAAGAGATTCAATTATGTTTTATGAAAAATAGTTTGATGACTTTATCCATGGCAAAATTAGGAAGCCTTCCTGATTTTGCCACGAATCATTTTTTGATCAAAAAACTTGAAATTTTTCATGAATTTGTTTTCCACAGAAAATTGAAAATAATCACAGAAAAAAGTGAAACTGAAAAAAATGAGAAGACTGTTACGCCTGGGGGCTAACAGCCCCTAGTCCCAATTAGTATATAGTAGATGAAATAAGAAAAACTAAGAAAAAATGGAGGGAGACGAGATGTTAGAGAGGAAGAGTAGATGAGAGAGTGAGGAAAATGAAGAGAAGAGAAAATAACTCATTTTACACCAAATCCAACTACAATCACAACATCTGGGACGAAAAACAATATTCGAGCAAAAAACGGTTTTTTACTGTTTTAAGGGGTGTTCAATACTGATGAATTTTGAATAGTAGATTATTTATTCATAATGAGTATGTTTTTAGCATTGTTGCTCACTATTGTTCGAAAATTTTGATGTAATTACATATTTGGTTTCATGTACTCAACGTGAAGTTACACGTGGTCAAACACCGGTCCAAACATCATGTTAGTTTGAAATATTGATGAAAACATCATTTATGTTCGTTTTGGACCCTATTAGATGGGATTCCACCAAATATCATAAAATAATATTTGAAAATACGTTAATCACATAAAAAAAAACAATGCACCCATATTTATGCGCCACCCTGTACTTTCCCCTATGAATGGTGCGACAAAGAAAGTGGAAAAGAATGTTTTCTCATGACTTCACAGTGATCCATTAATTAAAGAAACAAGAAACACTAGAAAACACAGATTTCCCGTATTTATTTTCAAATGACAAAACCAACATGTGCGCTCTAGCGAACAAATTGTGTGCAAACACTTGCGAAATTTCCTCATTTTCTGCTCATTTCTAGGTGCTCTTGTGTCTTTAAATGTCTCATATAAATGAGTAAAAAAAGCTATCCATAAATCTAACTTTGCTCCATAGATAAATACAGTTTTCAAAAAATGCTTCTTGATATCAGTCAGCATAGCGGAAAGATAATTCAAATTAATTTCCTTCAGAATTTTTTTGTAAAAATTTTCTATCTCAAACATCAGTGAATCAAGAAAGTTGTGAAAAACTTCAAATACAGGGTTGTCCAAAAGTCTTTAACCCTATTTTCCTCCACATTTATTTCATTTATAGAAGTAATTAATTAATTTCGGTTCGACACTGTTTTGTTAGTTTCTTTCAAGAGGAACAAGTGTATGTTAGAAATATTTTTCTAGCTCTTCTTATTTGAAAGTAATGGGGCCCGAAAGAAGCGAAGGTCTGATTTCGCATTTTCATCTCGATCTCATTCACTGCAACATCATATGGAAAAACCTTTTAAACTTTTCAGTTGAGGTATTTATTTTGAGGACTATGTTTAATGATGAAATACAAGTGTTTTATTAGGAATGTTATTCAAGCCAATATCTTCAAATATCCACAAAATTTCGAAATTTCTGAGAGACTTTCTTAACTTTCAATGTCAAGAAGACACCACAGCGAAAAAAAATTATTTTTTCTGTTTCCGTGTGGCAGAAAGTGTTTGCAGACACAAAGGAAATTTTCAAAAAAAAAGAAAGAAGAAACAAAGGGAAAAAACCGACTCCGCCTACTTTTTATTTTGAATTTCCGCAACGAAGTTTTTTGAATAAAAAAAATAATTTTTTTTTCGCTGTGGACACGGATCTGTTTTATTTTTATAAAAGGTTGATTTTTAACATATTATGATAGTATGAACATCCAATGTTTGAATAAATCTAATGTAGTTAGGAGAGAATCAGACTGGAATCAAAATTTCGGTGCATTAAAAATGATTGGCTGAGGACACAACTCGGTATGTTGAGGACTATGAAACCAGTAGGTCAGAATTAAAAATTAAATATGTTTCAAAATCTTAAAAATGTTACCGAATTATCATTTTCGGTCTTCAATCATAGTACTTAACATAAATAGCCAGATAAAACATATTAAAGGGGTTGTCCTTCTTCGTGAAAAAGCAAGTCCGCAATTGTGCGTCACTATTTTCAACTAACTATAAACTAGCATAAATTTGACTTGGGACACCCCAAATGACTCAATAAATGTTTGGGTGTGAACTCCGAGAGAAGTACACACAAATAAATAATGTGTGCGATTATAGCGCACTTTCTTTCCTAGTTTTAAGGTTTTAGCAGGTTGTGTTTTTCACCAAAAGATCCGTATTCGCGCACCAAGAATTTTTTCTGAACACGGATCGTTCAAGAAGCACCTTATCCCTAACTATTTAGCTAATCGGGCTTCGTAGAAAGACAACTTCTTTAACAAGGTTTTTCCATATGAGGTTTCAATGGAAAAAAGGGACCAAAAATACATGAAAAATTTTAACTTTTTTGAGACCTCATAACTTCTCAATGAGAAGAGCTAGAAAAATTATATACGTAAATCTATTGGTTGGATCTAAATCTAAATTTTTACCCTACAGAATTACTTTATGATATTCAATTTCCAATGTTATCGATTTTATAGAACTTACAATAACAGCAACCAAACGCAACACTTTGCTGACAAAAACAGATTTGATTTCAGGTGAATCCGTTCTGGTAGTTTCGTTGTGTTCATCTGGTTCCGTGCTTGGCATTGGGATCACCAAAGGCCGTTGTTGCGAACTCGTCATGACAACTGAAACAGTCTGCAAGTTAGTAATTAAATGTCAAGAGTTGAACAAGCTGGATGAAAATACGTTATTCAAAATGGGGGTTTTTTGCAGGATGGTTAAAATGGACAATGTTGTGGGATGGTTAAAATTGAACAATGTATCTATTGATTGACGAATAAATGGCAAAAATTGTAGGTATTTCTGTTTTCTCCAAAAAAATCTCTTGAAATATTATTATTTGATAAAATAAGTAAACTCAAAAATGATTAAAAATACATTTGGTTTGACAAGGGAACCTTTTCAACGGTTCCTCTATTTTTTACAAGGGGTTGTCCTTCTACGTGAAAACGCAAGTCCGCAATTGTGCGTCAATATTTTGAACATCAAAATTCGAGTCTTTTAGGGCGATTAATTTCACGTTTTTGTCAATTCCTCGCTTTCATTTCTTGGCAAAAAATGCGATTAATTGCATAAAAAATAGAATTTATTTGACCTATATTTTTCCTCATTTTTGTATGCAATTAATTGCAAAAAAATATGGAATTAATCGACAAAAACGTGAAAAAATCGTACAAAAATGACTCGGATTTTCTGTCAATTAATCGTAAAAAAAACGAATTGAATCACCCCATTACAGTTACATAAGGACGTTTGAACGATCCGTTTTCCATATGCTTTTTAGTGTAAAGTAGAGCAACATTTTGATCGAAAATGTTGCAAGTGAGTAGCTGAAACCCCACCGACAACCGAATTTATGAAAAAATCGAAGCGAATTTGAACTAGTCTTACTTGCAAAATGCAACTTGATTGGCGAATCGCCGGCTTCGCCTCGCCTTTTTTATTGAAAACCAGAAGGGCTCCGCCGGCTATCGCCGGCTCCTCCTTCTGGGTTGTCGCGGCTTCGCGCTCAGTATTCTTTTGATAAACAGGTCGTTTCTTGGAAGTACTGTTAGGAATGGAACTTAACTTTTTTTCATCGAGATTTTGAACAATTTGTTGAAAACCCGAAATCATGTATCAAAATATTTAACATGATCGCTTATCTCAATTATTTTTCAACCTACATCTAAACTTTTAATAAAATCACGAACAACGGTATTTGAGATATTTTTGTGATCACACAGCCGCTCTAGTTTTTTTCAACAGATGGCAAAAAATCACTAAACGATTGCTAAACGAAACCCTGAGCCTAACATTTTATAACTTTGATAAGAACTCGCAGCTAATTGGGGAATATTTGCGAACCCCATAGAATTTCAGTTTTTAAAGATTTAACAGTAGCCGCTGAAAAAAACTAACTTTAAAAATTGCATAAGAATTCAAAGAAGAATATTTTTGTGTGTACTTTTTTTTGAATATTGCGGTTTTTAGCACCTGCCTTTTTTGATAATTGTAAACCTTCTTAGGTTTCCAACAAACACTATGCAAGTGTTATTTTTTACTCGGGAAAGTAGTGAATATAACGGAAAGCCTTGCTCTGGCTTGACACGGCTTTCGCCCATCAGAGACTGGTTTTTTGACATGGATTTCCAAAATGGGTCTGTCAGTTTTAAGAGAAAAGCGTCAGTGCTTAAATTTTCGTCTTTTTTTCGAAACGAATATGCAATAATTTTTCAAATTCTTGGGAAAAAACGATTTTAAAAATTTCCAAAACGAAACATCAGCAAATCGAAATTTGACATCGGAATTTGTTAACAATAGTTCAAAATGCAAATTTAGTGATGAATTAGACATAAAAACTGTGATTCAATCAAGATTAGCTTCTAAATACTGATTTTTGATGAAAAATTGAATAATTATGAAATGTTGATTCAGAAGTTCGCTATATCTTGAATTTTATGATTCAAAACACATGTCAATATCGTTATTAAAGTAACTCAATTCAATATTCATAACAATCGAGGCTAATTCTTATTTTTTGGTGGTGGGGGGGGGGGGGTCCTATCTTTATTGGACGCTCGAAAATCAGCATTTTCACGTCACGTGTAGATGAAACAACTCACAAATCATAGGAATGTGCTTCCTGTGTTATTTTTTGATTTAAAAACGATTCCCATTCTCAAATATTAGTCATCTATCACCGTTTCATTGGAAATCTCAAATTCTAGGGGGGTCCTATCTTTATTGGACGCACTGTAGAAGAAATCCGTTAAGGTTCTCAAAATTCCACGGTTTTCGAGTACTCAAATTTTCTTTAGTTTTTTTATTAAACAGATTTCAAGATAGAGATAGCGTAAAAGGAAAAATGATAAAAAGACATCTTCTTCCATGTGGATTCCGAGCAAAAAAAGTTGTGCTTATTTGAAAGAGCATGATATAATTAGTACAATCCTCGAAGGATTTTTTCTGAAAGCTTCTCAAACATTTAAGAGACGTTTTTTGCAAAAAGGCAAATAGGGTCGGACAACAAAAAAGGGTGTAATTTTAGAATCGGCTCAAATTTTTTTTATTGATACATGGATGGATGGTGAACATTTTCCACCATATTTTTTTCCATAAAATCGATGCACCAATTTGGTGGGGGGTGATGAATGCGAAAAAGGGCATTTTTTCAAAAAATCAGAACTCAGCTCAAACTTCATATTTTTTGATGATCAAAAAAGGATTTTGTAGCTCTTGAGACGCTCTTTACTCCTGAATTTACTAGAATTGCCGAAAGTCCACAAATTAATTTTCAAAATCGATAGAAAAATTTTGACGCTAATTTTCCCCCCTTAAACGCCATTTCCGCAATTTCTAACTCGATCCATTAGATCCGCCTTGCAATTTTACGTCGGATTAGTCGAAAAAAACGGAAAAAAAGGGGGCCCTCAAAAAAGTTCTATTCCAGCTTCTGCTTTCCATTCTGACGCGCGCAACACACATGTGTGTATTTTGTGTGCGCATGCTCCCACATATATGTGTGTTGTGTGTTAGAAGCTTGAAATATACAAGGGTACTGTAGTGTGTGTAGTTTTTTTTTGTATTTTCATTGTAGATTTAGCATCTGGGGAGGTAAGAAAAACCCCGGAGGATTTTTACATGCAAAAATGTTTTTTCTGGGGGTGGACCTCTTTTGAGAACTTTTTTGGTTCTGAACTTTGAAAAATTGTAACTTTACTTATAGTGGACGAAAAAAATCGAACATAAAAGCTAAACAAAGCTTACATTTCGCTCTATGAACTCAGCTCATGGACAGTTCTATGGACTGGAAAAATTGTTGTAACAAACTAATTTTTTTGACGTACAAAATTCGAAATTATCAAAAAAAAGAAGGAAAATTCGAAATATTTTTAGAGAAAGTGTCAAGTGTTCTATTGTCTAGATTCGAAATTACGTATATATATTTCCGTATTGTATTGAAAATGTTAAAATCTATAGGTATCCGGGTTCCCAGAAGTTCTGAACATCGATTTTATGCTTTTGTCTTGCAAAAACAAACAGAAATAGTGTTTTCTGCAGGCTGCAATTTTAAGTAAAGTTAAAAACGTGAAAAAAGTTCACTGGATCGATTCCTCACAACATGAAAAATATTATCTAAAAAATATAATTTTTGGGAGAAGTTTCAGGGAATCAAAAATGAAGTGTACGCGCTCTCTATCAGCACCAGAAGAGCTGCTCTGTCTAGCAAAGTTGCCTGAAGAACTTTCACTTGGTACGCGTACCGTACGTACGGCGTCTTGATAGTTTTTATGTCAAGTTGTTGCGCCTGCAAAGACCGCCAGGCAAGATATGGCGCTTAGATAGAGTCATTCTAACAAGGATTCGCGTCTTGATCTCGAAAATCTCTAGGTACTGCTCCTAGTAAGCAGCTCTGACAAGAAGCCACGTCTAAAGAGCAAGTTTGATAAAGAAAAAAATGTGGCAAGGAGTTACGCTTGGAAAATAGGATCCTTGTCAGACTTGCTCTCTAACGGCATGTCAAAGAGCAATCGCTGAGAGTGAAAGAAACAAAAAGATATTGGAATCCCGCGTTATCTACAGCGAGTAAAAATTGCTGGTCTAGAACTTGTCAAATAGCATTCAGCTTAATTTTTGAAAATACATTCTTGAACTTTCAGTGTACCAAGAGAGTAAAAGGCCTCAACTTATTTCGGAAAAAAAATATGTGCAGAAACAGGGATTTCAAAAATTATGGATTTTTTATTTTTTTTTTCAACTGATTCTGAGTCTACTTCACTCTCACCGATTTTCAATTTTCGAAGGCCTGACATGTAGTGCTCTAGGAGCGAGGTTAAATAGGTTCTCTAGGAACGGCTGCTAGCTTTTTCTTGTGCGAATAGTTGAGAGCGTTATAGTTTTCGACATTTTCAAAGTGTTTCGTTAGTACAACAAATATGTCTTCAAATGTCTGAGGTCAAAAAAATTAGTTTGTTACAACAATTTTTCCAGTCCATAGAACTGTCCATGAGCTGAGTTCATAGAGCGAAATGTAAGCTTTGTTTAGCTTTTATGTTCGATTTTTTTCGTCCACTATAAGTAAAGTTACAATTTTTCAAAGTTCAGAACCAAAAAAGTTCTCAAAAGAGGTCCACCCCCAGAAAAAACATTTTTGCATGTAAAAATCCTCCGGGGTTTTTCTTACCTCCCCAGATGCTAAATCTACAATGAAAATACAAAAAAACTACACACACTACAGTACCCTTGTATATTTCAAGCTTCTAACACACAACACACATATATGTGGGAGCATGCGCACACAAAATACACACATGTGTGTTGCGCGCGTCAGAATGGAAAGCAGAAGCTGGAATAGAACTTTTTTGAGGGCCCCCTTTTTTTCCGTTTTTTTCGACTAATCCGACGTAAAATTGCAAGGCGGATCTAATGGATCGAGTTAGAAATTGCGGAAATGGCGTTTAAGGGGGGAAAATTAGCGTCAAAATTTTTCTATCGATTTTGAAAATTAATTTGTGGACTTTCGGCAATTCTAGTAAATTCAGGAGTAAAGAGCGTCTCAAGAGCTACAAAATCCTTTTTTGATCATCAAAAAATATGAAGTTTGAGCTGAGTTCTGATTTTTTGAAAAAATGCCCTTTTTCGCATTCATCACCCCCCACCAAATTGGTGCATCGATTTTATGGAAAAAAATATGGTGGAAAATGTTCACCATCCATCCATGTATCAATAAAAAAAATTTGAGCCGATTCTAAAATTACACCCTTTTTTGTTGTCCGAGCTCCTTCATTAAAATTCACCTTTTTGCAAAAAACGTCTCTTAATCCAAGCTACAGTACTTATGGACATTTAAGCCATTTTACACGGTGTTTCACGGATTTTTTGAAATTTAGAGTTTTTTAATTAATGTTTGAGAAGCTTCCAGAAAAAATCCTTCGAGTATTTTACTAATAAGAACATGCTCTTTCAAATCAACACAACTGAATATCATTTCAAGCTTTTGAAAAATCAAGTTTTTGAAAACCCCTCTTTTTTTCCTAAACCCCTCTTTTTCCGTTCACACTGTGTTTTTTTCCAATAGAAAAATGCAATTTCGAGGAGACGCAGACACTCGCTGGTCTCGCCACGCTTCGGCGAGAGATTTGTCTGCACACGTTAAAGTCTGCGTCTCCCTCGAATTGCAAAAAAAAATACAGTGTTCAGAGCCCTTAATTTTTGCTCGGACTCCACCTTCAGAAGCAACTTCATCTCTTCCCCTACTCCTAATTTCAGAAAGAGTCCTTTGAGATAAATCCTTTATCCGATATTTTGCCTCTTCCAGACTTCCCACCCCGACCTCTTTCAGTTTCGACTTTTCTTTTCGTTTGGCGCCGAACCGGCTCTTGATCAGCTAGCCTAAACCTAAACCGAAACTCACGATAGAATACGATTCAGTTCGCCTTCTTCACTTAATTGGAAACTGCTTTCATCTGAAGTTTCAAATAACTAATGAAAATACAGTAGTTCAACTCACTTTGTTTTCTATTAATTTAGCCAACCGATTAGGAAGAAGCTATTATCGAGAAATGCCCAAAAAATGGTCCCTATGATTTCGAAAATAGAAAAATCAGATAAGAAACGTGTCCTTTAATTTTTTGTGGAATAAAAACGTGCTCATTCTTTTTTCCATGAAAAAAGTTTTGAATTTTCACGTGAAAACTCGCGCACTTTTTGAAAAACAAAATATTAGCGCATCGATGGAAAAGAATTTGGGATTTAATGGTGAAAGTATCATGAAAAACGGCCTTCTGGGAGTTGAGAAAAGTCGAGCGACACATTTTGAAACCCAAAAATACATTGAAAATTTTGGATTTTTTCAAACTTTGCATTTTTTCGCGCACTTATCGAAAGAGTAGAAAATGATACCTGGCTTCCCCACCAAGTAGAAGTAATTTCCTAACTTCTAGTTCAGGAATTTTCAATTTTCATGCTCTGGGAATGAAATGCGGGCTCTGGACACACATTTTTTATTTTTGTAAGATAGAGAGGGCGCAGAGAAAGATTGAAGGCAGAGAAAGAAGAAAGCATACCTTGATAAAAATCAATAAAACTTGTTGACCACTACACGTTTACAAGAATGCAATTTCGCAATTTTACCCATTTGCAAACATACCATAATACAACCTTTTTTTCTGCCTTGGCAAAAAATCAGCCATCCAACGTTCCGAATTTTTCCAACACGATTCCACGTGGAAGCAAAAACAAAATACAGTAAACCTCTTCCGTTTTTTTTTGATCTTGAACAAAAAGTCTAAAATCCTCATTGTCAATCAAATTTTTTTCAACCGGATATGAATTGAATACCGTTTTCATTCAGAGCAATTTCCAAATTCAGAAACACTGATTTTTGAAAACTGTCATCATCGAGGCTTCAAGGCAAATATCACTGATTTTTACATGAATTGGTAGCGATCAAAAATGATAAATTATTCGTGAAGATCACAGTTATACTACTCAACTAGCTTCCTATTAACAGTTTAATTGTTTCAATAATATTTTCGAAACAAAAAGTAACAGAAAATTGTTGAATTTTGGGTAAATGAAAAAATGTTGTATTATTGCATTATTTTTTTCCAGCCTACGCCAGCTACTGGATGTTTGTGTTCCACATATTGTGCACATTCTACAAAAGAGGATGAGTATGAGGATTCTCAGTTGTGAATTTATGGTAGCTGTTCGATGTGTCGTACTAATTTGATCCGCATTTGGACAATCGTCAGATGTGCATTTAGTTGTTGTATCCACCACAATGTTCCTGCAAATGCCGTCTCAGGAATCCTGTTTTTGGTTAGCAATCTGATGGATTTGAGATAATGTATCCTTTGCTGAGGAGTACAATTCATATATTGGAACACAAGTCGCGCTTGTTGAATTGGTTCTCAAGAATTATTATTGATGATTTTCCCGAACTTCAGAATAATGTCGTGGTGAAATGGATGGTGCACATTATGAAGATTTGTCGCTCTCGCTTTATGAAATTTGCTTCTAATCACTTGTCTTTGTATCCAAACCAGAAGCTATGTGTTCTTCCCATCATGCTCGAGGTGAACATCATTGTACCCGGATTTGGTTTCAGATTGAAAACGCCTCTGAACAGTTATCATTGTATCAGTCGGAAGGAGAAAACAATGTATTCCACATTGCAAAATGACCCAAGAATGCCAGTATCATCGATGGTATCACATTCGGAAAACGAAACGAAGTCGCGGTATCTGGAGGTGTTGGATTTATCACTCATAAGTCCATGACTCCCAAAATAAAAGAAGTCAAATTCATTAGCCACCGAATCGTAACCCTTACTTTTGATGTTTCCAGTAGATTCAACTGCACAGTCATCTAAGTCTATGCACCAATTGGAACATCAGACGCCGAGGAAATTGCTGAATTTTACGAAAGCGTTGAAGATGTCATGCGCCAATGCAAATCGAAATTTAAGATTGTAATGGGCGACTTCAACGCTCCAATCGGATGCCGAGAAAACTCATCTGAAATATACATTGGCACACATTAAATGTAGCTAAGAAATGAACCAAGTTTTTGCGAGAATAATCGTTATTTCAACACCGACAGCTTCTTCGAAAAACCAACGAATCGACGATGGACCTTCATATTCCAAGATGGTCAACACAAACACGAACTGGATCACATACTCTCCAATGGTCGTTTTTTCACCGACACTAACGTTGTTCCATCGTTCACAATTTGAAGTGACCATAAGCTGGTCCGAACAAACCTACACTTCAGCTTGAATTTTGTAAAACATCAAGAATTCACGACAACCGAGGAAAATGATCGACGAGTCCATGATTGCCACCAACTGCGACCTCACGCAAACTCCACCACAAGATCAGGATGTGAACGCAGCAATGGCAAGAAAAAGTATGAAAAGAGTTGCCAGAAACCTTATATTCACAATTCCATGCTTGAAATCTTCTTCAACTGGAACTCGGAAGGGAAAAAATCGAAAAAGAAACCCACCAGTTTTACTCAAAGCTTTTCAAAAGCACCGATGCTCCACAAAATTCCAGTAACAGAAGATTGAGAAGAACTGAAAATCCACCACCGTTTCTACCGAGTGAAATTCAAGCAGCTCTGAGACCATTCCCAAATGGAAAAGCCGCTGGCAAAGACAAAATCACCTCCGATCTTCTCAAAAAATTCACGGATAAAGTAATCTTGATCATCACACACTTCTTCAACTTGATAATGGAGAAAGAAGTGATACCAAAGGCTTGAAGATGTCGATGAATATATTTATCTTGGTCGACAATTGAATCCACAAAACGAACTATTGGTTTGAATTTTGATCGAAATTTTCAGGCTTTGTTATATTTCAAGATAAAGCTGATTATATTTCCTAAAATTATCTGACACTGAAAAACTTACGAATTTCGAAGATGCTCCATTTGCAACATATATTTAAAAGGTGAGTTTGAAATTAACCTCTTATTGTTAGGGTAATTTAAAGTAATTTAAAGGTTTCTTGAAGTTTGAAGCTTAAGGTAATTTATAAATTAAGGTAACTTTCAGGAAAAATTCTCAAGTTAATTTTGGCGCCAAATTTTAATTTTCAAAATTTGGATTTTTTTTTTTGAAAATTTTGAAATCATAAAATCTGGCTTTAAAACTTTCAAAATCCACGTGGCAAAACCTTTGGCAAGTTTTTCCGTGGCTAGAATTTTTTACAATTTCAGTTCCTATTACATAAACTACAGAATCCACGTGGCAAAAGTTTGGCTCAAAAGCCATTTTTCCAGAAACTTAGTCACGCCTAAGATTTTCAAAATCCACGTGGCAACGAAAATTCCAAAAACAAAATCCTGTGGATCAGAAAATACTACAGTGTTTCCCGCCTTTCCAAAGATCTTCACCAAGTTTTTCTGCAAAAACAAATCAAATCAAATTCGCCGAAAAAACAAGTCAGCTCCTTGATCTTTTCTCACGCTGATTATTTCGTGACATTTGGCCGTCAATGGAAAAAGTTCGGCCCCGTGTTCGCTAGAGCGCACATTCATTTTTTCAACACGGCATTTTATGTTTTTTTCTAAATATCGCAATTTAACACCCTAAACGACGCCAAATGTAGATAATATTGATGGAAATAGGAAAATAAACCCAAATACTCTAATTTGCAAAGTTGAAATTTTCAAAAACCTTGTAGAATGAGAAGTTTTACTTAGGGCTTAATAAGTACATGGTTTCGCTGACTTAAAGCTCATTCTTAGTCATGAAAGAATCGAAATTTAATTCTCTACGTTTCCATCGTTCGTTTTTTCGGTGAAACGGCCTGAGAGCTGAGAAAATTGTGTGTTTCAAAAAAATTCTGAACAAAAAAAACGAAAAAAAAATTTAGAAAAAAAGTGGGCGGAGCCTGGCCGTCTAGCTGCCCGGTTTGGTTTCCTCGGCCAAAAGTGACGAAATAATCAGATTGTCTATTTTTGCTAATCATCGGAAATGTCAAAAAGAGAGATGACAATTGTAAAAAGAGACGCAGAGAAGACGAGAGAAAAGTTCGGCGAATTGAGAGATTAGAGATTTGACAGTTTAGAAGAGACGCAGAGAAATAGGAGAGAGATGAAAATTCGTTCAATTCAAATTAGAAGGAAGATCTATTTAGATATTGTCTGACAATTTAGCCGCGAAAAAATAAAAGTTATTTAGTTCTTGGCTCTCATTTCCTGTCTTTTAAAGTTGTATAGACATGATATCTTTTTTTCTCTGGACTCTCTTATTCTCTCACAATCTTTGATTTCACTTTTAAAAATGTTGATGAAACTGTTTTTTGATCAAGCAATGTATTGAGATCTTTTGTGATTTTATTTAAGTTAAAAATTGTTTGGGATCAAGTTTCTCTGATCTCACAACGAGAAACAATTATTTAAAATATTCAGCTACAGAAATTCAAAAAAAAGTGAGCGGAGTTTTTCATATCCCTTTTTCGTCTCGTGTCTCCTCTCCACACGCACTCTCTCGTTTTCTCTCTCTTTTTGCTATTTCTCTAGACCCTCTCATTTTCCCATGATCTCTCACCGATTTTTAGACAATAAAAAATGGAGATCAAAAAAGCAAAATCACAAGAATGTTTGGTTTGTCGAAAATCATCAAATGGAATGCATTTTGGAGCAATTTCTTGTCGAGCATGCGCCGCTTTTTTCGGTGAGCTCTGGAAACCCAAAAAAAAGCATTTATGTTAGCCTAACTCCATTTTCAGACGAGCTACAGTATTGAACATTCAATATGAATGCAAAAAAGGAGAAATGAATTGTAATATTGATGGAAGAGGAAGATTTGTATGTAGATTTTGTCGATTTTTGAAATGTCAACAAATTGGAATGAAACCTGATAGTTAGTTTAGTTTTTAAAAAATCACCAGAATTCTGAAAAAAATCATGTTTTTCACTTCAGAAGTTCAATTAGATTATGATCCAACATATTCAATAAAAGGATTATTAAATGATGATTCTGGAAGTGATGATTCAGCTACAAATTCTCCAAGTTGTTCGAAATCCGAAGAAGAAATTGAAGATCATAAGGATTTTTTGTTCAATTTTTCACCGAAACCTTCAGACAAACCAATTGCAAAAATTGATTTTTCGGATTTGACACAGAAAATTGAATATCTTTTTGAATGCAAAACAGAAGCTTCTGAAAAATATGAGCTGGAAATATTATCGAATTCACTTTCAGAACCTTCTGAAAATCAATTTCAAGAGATCCATCAGATGGAAATATTTGAAATGATAAATCTATTAAAAAATGAGATAATTTGGAAATGGGCAAAATGGATGAATTCGAGTCAATTATTGAGGACAATTGAGAAACAACAAAAAATGCAAGTTTTTCGAAATTCTTGGAATATTCTACATATTTTTGAGAGGTTGTATAGAACTTCGAAGAATTTTTTGAGTGGGCAAATTCTGATTTCTGATGATTTGCTGTGGATTTGTGGGAAGAGTTATTATAATATTTCAAGTATTTCTGAAATTTCTAATCAATATTTTGCAAGGTAAGTTAACCATTAAACACATACACCGTGACGCACAATTACACACAGAAAACATTTGCCAGCTACAGTAGTCGAATATAAATTATGTTTGCATGAATATCCCACAAGCCTCTAATTAATTTTCTAAAATTTTGATCTACAGTAATCTGGGGGTCCTAAAATCATGAATTCAAATTTCCCGTCCCGCCAAAATTGACCGCGGGAACAAGAAAAAGTTTTTTTTGGGGATTTTGAATTTTCTGGGTCAAACAATTGTGAAAATCATTTTTCACATGAAATTTCAAATTTTGACACAAAAAAATGAGAAATTCTAATTTTTGGGAAATCCGCTCCAACTGGGAAAATGTCTTCAATTGTCCTAATTAATAAAAAATATATTTTTTTATAGATTATTCGATCCATATCTTCAAAGATTCATTGATGTAATTGGAAAGCAATTATCCGAAATGCAATTAACAAATCAAGAATTAATATTTTGCCTAATTCAATTAATTGGATATGATACAACAGATTTAACACAAAAAACTATTGAAATTATCGAAAATTTGAAGCATCAAATTGCTGATCAAATGCATAATTATTACTCAAATTATCCTGATTTGACTAATTATTCATATCGATTAATTAAATTGATGAATATTGTGAAAAGCATGAAGGTAAAATCATTTTGAATTTTTTGAATTCTCAAAAAATTCAAAAATTTGCAGAAAATTGCCATCGAGAAGAATAAAGTCAAAGAGTTATTCTACATTTTCGACATTTTTCATGCCGATATTTCTGATCCCTATTTTTTCGAAATTTTTTGATTTTCGGGGATTTTTGTGCCGAGTTTTAGAAATAAATTATTTGATTTTTTACTTAAAGTTATGAAATCTTCAGGATTACTGTAGGGATTACTGTAGACTCACATCATTTATTTGTTTTTAGTCATAATATAGTTTTTCCTCCACAAGACTTTGACATTTTCATTTCTCTAACAGTCTCTCTTTTCTCCACACTCTCTCGTTCTCTATACAAACAAACATTGCTCATGGGAGAAAAAACACATCTTTCCGTTTCTTTTTTTCAAGAAGTCATGTAGTTTAGCTAACTTCTTCTAATAATGTTTAGGAAGAGAAAACATTGCTCATATTAAACTTTGGAGGGATTTTGATTTTGCCACGTCATAATTCAGATTTTCTATGAAAATTATATAATTTGTTATTCCAGGTGTACTGTATTTTTTTTCTGGAGGTTACGGTATCTAAGTTTAGTTTCATTTTGAAGCTCTCGAAATTCTCTACAAAATCAGCTACAGTACTCTAGGGATACTGTAGAATACAAGCTTCCAAACCTATAAGTGTTTAGTCTCATTTTGAAGCCCTAAAAATTTCCTACAAAATGAGCTACAGTACTTCAGGGCTACTGTAAAAATTCTAATTGATTCCATGAAAATTATAATACAGTTCTGTGTTTCAGAAAAGTGGGCGGAGCTTGAGTTTGTCTGTGTTTCTCTAAATCTCTCAATTTCCCTCAATCCCTCACTTGTCCCTTTAAATTGATGATTCATTCAAAATTTCCTATAAAATGTGTCATTTTGTTGAATTTTATCAGTTTTTGTTTTGGTTTTTCTAAAAAAAATTTTCAAATTGTGATTTTTTTCCAGAAAAATGAACCTCATTCATGACATTGTTGGGACCTTTGTGTGTTTGGTGATTATGTTCACATATTTTGGATTTGCTGGAAATCGTGCTGAAATTGAATTCGAGAAAGTTTGCGAGATGGATGTGAGTTTGACGGGGGAAATTTTAAAATTTTAATTTTTAATTTAAATTTTGCAGCACATGATTTGCAGTCCATTTTTTAAAGCCGGAGTCAAAACGCATTGCCAAATCTCATGCGCAACTTCAGATTCAACTTCAACTTCAGCACCAAATCGCCAAGAATTCTCCAAATTCATGTTCAAACTTCTGGTTTTCACTTTCTTCTTCCTCAATTGGTTCAACATGGTCAGAAAATTGTGCAAAAAATACATTTTTGCTCCCAAAAAAGTCGCCCCAGCTACTGAAATTCATGTGATTCGTGCATTTTGAATTTTTTTCCCCGCATTTTTAATTTTTGTCCAGCCCATTGCTCATGTTAATTATCCCCGTATTTTCCCATTTTCCAGTTTCAAACGTGTTTTTTGTGGTCCGTAAAGTTTTGACCATTGCTCATATTATTTATCCCCCCGCAAACGTATTTTCCCTGTTTTTGAATAAATTTTTTTGTAATTTCAAAAAATGATGACATTTCTGCCACGTCCTAAATAAATCTACAGTATTCAATTCGGGAAATTCTACAGTACCCTAACATACTGTACCTCATTTTGTAAAGAATTCCGAGAGCTTGTTTCAAAATTTTTCTGAAAGAAAAAGTAAGCGGAGCTTGACAATAAGTTTTCTTTTTCATCACCAAAAATCGGGTAAAAATCTACAGTAACCCTGAAGTACGGTACCTCATTTTGTAGAGAATTTCAAGAGCTTCAAAACGAGATCCAGATTTAGTATGCTTTGCCTGAAATTTTCAGCAGGAAAACTGGTTTTCTGAAAGTGGGCGGAGCTTGCGGAAAATTGTTGACCAATCAAAAATTTTTTAATTTTTTTTTTCGAAGCAAGAAAAAAACGACAAAAAATCAAAACTTTACAACATTTTTGATGGGAATTTTGAGAAAAAAATCTGGCAAAATTACTAATTGACATTTTAAAGGAGGAGAGGGAATTTGTGTTATTATGAGCAATGTTGAAGCTAAACAAAGTTTAAGATGAGCAATTTCAGAATTTCAGAAAATCGTGAACCAGAATCTTGCATCTTGAATCGATTGGATGAAAAACAAAGCCGCAAATCGCCAAATAGCCAAAATATAACACATCTGGAGCATTTCCACTTCAGTTGGCCAACTCTGAAATTTTCCCGCCAAATTTTTCAGATCAAAAATGTTTTCCCCGACCACAAAACTATACCATTAAATAACCAGGCTCCTGTTCTCCCTCAAATATCAAATTGTACATTCGCAAAAGCATCAGAGAAATCTGAATTCGACATAAATGTTGTAGAAGCCACATGTCTGCAATAATTCAGATCGGGAGAAAAACTGATTTACAAGAAAGAAGGAATGGCTGTTAATATGAGTCATGAAACAAATGGTGAGAGAGAGAGGGAGGTTTAGAAGGTTAGAGAAAAAAGACCTTCAGTCTTCGAAAAAAAATAATATTTTTCAAGCAGCGCTCCTTTCAACAAAATTTGACTCTGCGAAATAAAGAGCGGCGTGGCCAAGTGGATAGCACTTTTGCCTTTCAATCTCGCATCGCAAGTTCAATTCTCCCTGCCTGCTCAACATTTTATTTTTTATTAATTTCATCACGTGGATTTTCGAAGAGAAAATTACTCTTTCTCAAGTGGGCGTGGCCTAGACGCAATTGCAAAAAACTCGCACACTAATAATTTATTTCCGAAAAAAATGAGCAATGACAAAAACACAACAATTCACTGGGAACATGGGAAATTAACATGAGCAATATTCAGTTTCTGAAACGGGCACGGATCTCGTAGAGAACAACGAGAACCACGCTGACCATACATGTGAGCACAAAATGGTAGGCGAATTGCACGAGAACAGGATCCTCCGAAAGTTTTTCGACTGCTGAACACCAATGGTGGCAGAATTTTGGAAATTGAGGTCCAAGATTTTTGCAGATTAGTTTCTGGAAAAAATGTGGCTTTTGGTAGATCAAAAACATTTTTACTTTTACAAGGAGCAGCGCCTTGAAATCGTGGTTATCAAGGAGCCGCGCCTTGAGAACGAGTTAGTCGAGCAGCTGCGCCTTGAGAACGTATCTATCAAGAAACCGCGCCTAGACAACAAGTAAGTCAAGGAGCCAATCCTTGAGAACGAGTTAGTCAAGCAGCTGCGCCTAGAGAACAAGCAAGTCAAGGAGTCACTCCTTGAGAACGAGTAAGTCAAGGAGCCACTCCTTGAGAACAAGTAAGCCAAGGAACCACTTCTTTAGAACAAGTGAGTCAAGGAGCCGCGCCTTGAGAACAAGTAAGTCAAGGAGCCATTCCTTGAGAATATGTCTGACAAGGAGCCACTCCTTGAGAACAAGAAAGTCAAAGAGCTGCCCCTTGAGAGCCTGTAGATCAAAAAATCACCCGAAAAACTCACAAAAGCCTCGAAAATCAATGAGAACTGAATGCCAGTCAAAAACAGGCTCGCAGGCCGGATGCCGTTCATTTTTTTTTCGAATCGAGAAACAGAAAATCTTATTCTGCAAAAAAAAATTGATTTTCTAAAGTAAGGGGAAACAAATGGAGAGAAAATGATGTGAGTCATGTTGGGAAACATGAACGAAAAAAATGAGGGAGAGAGAGAGAGAGAGGCGAGAGATTTAGAGAGACAGACTCCCATGTTCCGCCCCTATGTTTTCTTCAAAAGTTCGGATAACTTCAGAAGTACTGTAGACCATTCTCAGGGGATAGGGGATTTTTCTGTGTATTCTACAGTATTCCTGGGGTACTGTAGATCATCTTGAAGGATATTTCCAGAGCTCCACAATGAGACCAAACACTAATGATTTAGGATAATTAATTTTCTAGATTTTTGGATTTTTCTCCAATCAAATCCTTATTTTCACATGTTCACCCCTTATTCTTTTGATATTTTTCAAAAAACAAAAAAATATTGCGAAATTTCAGAGATTAATCAAATCTCCCAAATAACTTGTTGTTGTTCACACGAACATGTTTTTAGTCAACGTTGCTTAGGCTGCTCTCGCTCTCTAATTCTCTTCGTATTGCTCATGTTAATTCTAGCTATAAAATGGCCAGGTTTTTCTCACTAACTCATTTTTTTCATAAATAATATTATTTCTACATAGTTCTTGAATTTCAATATAAAACTTGTTTTCAGCACAAGAAAATGGCTAAAATTTCCTCAAACGTGTTTGGCGCTATCATCGCATTGGTGATTTCGATAACATTATATTTCGGTTACGACCTGGTGATGGATGAAATTCAAAGCTATCCAAGAGTTGGATGTAGAATTGAGGTTGATATAAATTCAGAATCACAAGATTCTCCAGAATTTTATTTTTTTTCAGAAGTTCATATGTCCCAACAATCTCATCCCAGGCGTCGAATTAAATTGCACTTTGGTCTGTGCCGAATCCAGACTTCTAACTCCTTTTCTGGCTGGTAGTTTGATCGCTTTGCTCTTTGGAATATGCATTCACAACTTGAAGCTGTTTTGAAAATACTTTACGAGACTCCACAATTTTTCTGGTCTATTTATTTTTGAAAAAATCCCATTTTACCCTGTTTTGATGTTTCGAAAATAAATATTTTGCGATTGTTGAACTTCTACTCTGCTTCAGGAAACTTCAGTGTTTGATCCCTTGACATCTATGCTCCAAGAAAATCTTGTAATGTAATATTTCAATTGTCAGTGTCGCCACGTCATAACTCATTCCGTCCAGATGTCTAAAGTTCCCGCCAAAAAAATGTGACATTTACAAGCTTCTCTCTTTATATTGTCACCCTGCCACTTTTCTCTACTAAAAAAAATAATAAAATTGCGTTTGAATTCCCGCCACACAGCTTTACCGTACCTCGGTTCGCCGCAAGACTCTGCTCGTCTAACTTTCTCTGGCAATTAGCCAACTTATTTTTATTTTTATTTTTCGAAATTGTTTGTTTTTCCTTTTTCCCATTTTCTATTCATTTTCTTCTTGTAAATCATTTTCCAGATGTGAATTGAGTTTTTTTGCAGGAGGTCATGAGTATTCTCAAAACTTTGTGTCACATTCTGTTTGTCATGTTGACTTGGAAAGTTCTTTATGCAGTTTTTGTGGTTGATCAGGGAATTGGAAATATTGGCGGGCGTTTTACGGTAAGTGGGGTTAGAAATTGCTAAGAAGGTCTTAAGGGTCCCCAGAAAATAAATAAAAACCTCAGCCTTTGAGAATTATTATAAGGCTAAGGTTCAGGCTTATTAGGCTTAAGCTTACAATTAGTTGAACACCAGAAAAATCCCTCGTTTCCCAGTTCAGAGCCCAAAATTCTATCAAATTTTTTTATTTCAGAAATGCCCAACCGAAAAAGACATGCTTCTAGCTGGATTTGTTTGCATTTCTAGGCGAGCTCTCCCGATTTTTCTCCGTCACGTGCTCACAAATCCAAAATTCTGCTTTTCGATTTTCTAAGCAGCTGGAATTGCTCATTGCTCATATTAAGTGTACTTTTTCTCCAATGATTTTCTCGAAGATTCCAATTGCTCATGTTATATATTGTTTTGTTTTACTCACCCCCAAAAATTTTCCCCTTGTTTTTTTTTTTGAAAATGTTTTTGTTTCGCCTTTTTCCTTTCATCCTTTTTTCTCTCAAAAGCAAAATAAAATTCTGTGATTGGTTGAAGGTTTTTCCAAGCTCCGCCCACTTTTTTCCGAAAGTGCAAATAAGAATGATGCAATTTTGCTACGTGGCCTTGAGAATACAAAGGATTTTTTTCGAAAATAAAATTTCAAATGGATTTTGCCACGTCATCAGAAATAAGAAAATTCTGGAAAATTTTATTTAAGTCAGAAGTGTTTGGTGTCATTTTGAACCCCTGGAAAATTTCTGCTAGATAATCTACAGTACTCCAGGACTACTGTAGAACCCACAATAAAATCAGCTGCTCAAAAATGATTAGTTGAAAAATTCCTTGCTCCGAATCCATTAGTGTTTGGTGTCATTTTGAAGCCCTAGAAAATCTCTGCTAGATGATCTACAGTAATCTAGGACTACTGTAGCTTCCGAGAAGTTATCCGAACTTCTCATTCGGAAAATCTTGAGAAAACTTGGATATTTCAGAAATTAAAACCAATTGCTCATGTTTAAAATGTTTGGATGTTTGATCTCGTAACATCTATGCTCCAAAAAAACTTCTAATGTTTTGATTTGCCCAGTCGCTTCAGCCTTTGATGTTTTTCTATCTAGAAATAATTATTTTTCCCAGCTCCGCCCACTTTTCAAAGAAAACATGATGAAATATTTCATATTTCAGGAACATGATCTTCAGTTTCGCCACGTCATAACTCCTCCCGCCGTCCAAATGTCTAAAGTTCCCCCCGAAAAAATGTATGTCCCTGTGACATTTACACAAGCTTCTTTCTTTATATTGTCCCCCTGCCCCTGTCCATTTTCTCTAACTCTCTAAACCTCTCTCTTTCCCTCACTCTCTATAACTCGCTTCTTTTTCCTATTCATGACTCATATTAACCACTATCTTCTTCTTCTTCTTATAAATCATTTTCCAGATGTGAATTGAGTCTTTTTTACAGGAGGCCATGAGTATTCTGGCTTAAGGTTCAGGCTCATTAGGTTCGGGCTTAAGATTAGGAATAGATTTAGGCCTAGGCTTACCAGGCTTAGGCTTAGAAATATGAGGCTTAGGTTTAGGCCTATTAGACTAAGGCTTAGGATTATCAGTAACCCTTTCCTCCCTGTTCAGAGCTTCAAAAATAATTTTTTTTTTCAGGAATCCCCAACTCAAAAAAAGATTTTTGAAATGGCATTTGGATTTCACTGAAAGCTCTCCCGATTTTTCTTTGTCACACGTTTAAAAATCCAAAATCCTGCATTCCGATTTTCTAAGCTGTTGGAATTGTTCATCTTAAACATCTCTTTAATTATTATTGCTCATATTAATGATTTTTTTTTTCGAAAATTCCAATTGCTCATGTTAAAAATGTTTGCCTTGTTCCCCAAATTTCCCCTTGTTTTTTTGAAAATGTTTTGTTCCTTTTTCCTTTGATCCTTTTTTCTCAAAAGCTGTGATTGGCTGAAGGTTATGCCAAGCTCCGCCCACTTTTTTTCCGAAAGGGCAAAAAAGAATAAAGTCAGAAGTGTTTGGTATGATTTTGAAGCCCCGGAAAATTTCTACTAGATGATCTACAGTACTCCAGGACTACTGTAGAATCCACAATAAAATCAGCTTCTCGAAAATGATAAGTTGAAAAATTCCTTGCTCCGAATCTAACAGTGTTTGGTGTCGTTTTGAAGCCCTAGAAAATCTCTGCTAGAGAATTTACAGTAATCTAGGAATACTGTAGCTTCCGAGAAGTTCTGTGGAAAAAAATTGGCGGAGCTTGATTTCTGTCTCTCTAAATCTCTCGCTCTCTCTCTTTTGTGTTCATTACTTATCCTAACTGAATTTTATATAAATAAACTTTTTTTTTTCAGAATTTGGAAAAAATGGCCAATCTCCGATCTGTCAGCCGTTTGTTAACAGTTCCTGTGATTTTTGGGATGTGCAAAATTTTGGTGAGTTTTTGGGCAAAAAAATTAAGGTAACTTTTCCGCTGTCAAATTCTGGACTGAAATTCTTTTGATCTACCAAAATTCATAAGCAAAACTCAATTTTTCTGGTCTCAAAATCCATTCTCAAATAATTTCCTTCCAGAAATCAAAATGCCAAGTTCCTGCATCTCCCGAATCCCCATTCTTCTGCAAACCCTATTTCTCATCAAAGGACCAAAACCTGGATTTCACATTTTTCTTCAAACTCGCGATTGTAGCTGCGGCTGCTTATTTGCTGATGGAAGTTATCGCATTTCTCATTGCGAAAATCTTGAGACAACTTGGTTTCTTCAGAAATTAAATCCCATTGCTCATGTTAAAAATGTTTTGATTTAATTTGTTTTTTTATTCCGAAAATAAATTATTAGTGATCGAAAAATGTGTGAACTTCTTACAGTAATCTAGGGGACCAGGATTACTGTAGAGCTATATTTTTCACAAAAAAGGTAAGCTACCTTCACATTTGCATATAAACCCAGAGAAATCTCCAAATCTTAGAAATTTGACCCGATAATTATCCAGCTGATGTAATTTTCGGCTAATTTGAGATCAGATCTACTTAATCGCCAGGTTTTAAAGGAGCATCACTGGAAAATATACCGTATTCGCATCATTTAATTTAAAGGAACATAATCTTGTTTTCATTCAAAGATACCGTAATTCCTCTAGATTTAAAGGTACACAGCTATTTAAAATTATGTTTATCTCTTTTTTTTGTTTATATATTCCCTCATTCCAAAAATTTCCCCCTAAAAAATGGGCGGCGCAGATGTTTTTCTCTCTGCGTCTCTCACTATTACTCATTTCTATCTAACTCCTGACATGTTCCTTCACAAAGAGTTTCTTTTTCTCACTTTTTCTTAGGCCCTTAGCTTTTATGTACAAATTTTAGAAAATGTTCTTGATCAAGTGGTTTTCCCGTGTTATTTCTTCGATTATGATGATGCTGGTTATGCTGGCGACTGTGAGTTTTTTTTTTGGGAGTTAGGGGAAGTTAGTTGTATAGTTTAAGGTCTGATTGGAAATTTTAGTGACTTATATTAAAGCCGGTTTGACAGCTTTTTCAATTTTTCTCGAAGCATAGTGGCAAAAATAGTTTTACATAAAAGAATCCAGAAAAAATTTCGAAATCGTGAGTAAATACTTTTGAAAATTTCAAATTGCCGCCACGTCCAACGGATTGATGTGTGCAATCACTGCGACGCACTTTTGCGTACAGGAAGATTTGGATTTCTATATTTTCACAATATTTCATCTCTATCTTTTGTTCGGTTCAAGCTTAAGTCTAACCGCTTTTAAATAGAGAAATTTGTGACCGAAAATTCTTTGACTGGCTTGTGATGTTCACAAAAAACATTTGATCTAACTTAACATTTGTCAAAAACCCCTTGTTAGCTAAAAAATCTATCCCGAATATTTCCAGCAATCATTCTGCGACACATATTCCAAAACTGGACCCGGCCTCCAATCCATCTGCCAAGCAATCACCCCAGAATACGGAAAAACACATTTGGATTTCATCCAAATGATCATCTTGTTTGCTGCTATTATTTGGATTCTCAAATTTGGTGATGCTGTTGCCAAGTTTGTTGAGAGATGTTTCGCGAAATTGGGATTTCATTGCACATATTGAAAAAATCTTTTTTTCCCATTGCTCATCTTAATCTTCAGTTGTTTTCAGTAATTTTAAAGGTGCCATTCGGTCCTAAATATTTTTTTTTGAAAATTCAAAATTTGCATTGCTCAGATTAATTTTGAATTCTTATTGCTCATGTTATTCATTTGTATTTGTAATAGTAATGTTAAAGGTCCCCTTTTTTTATAATTAAAAATTAATTGTTCCCAAAAAATGTTGTAATGTTTTTTTTTTGAAAAATAAAATATATTTGATTCGCAATTATTTTTCAAACTTTATATGTTTTTTGCTATGTTTAAAATCATAGAAGAATTATTTTTTCCTAACAAACTTTATAATTACAATTAAATTCCTTTTCAGAATTCCAAAACAAAATGGTCAGTCCAAAAATAATTGGATTAATTGTCCATCTTTTTGGAAGGTTCATTGCGAGTTTTACACTTTTTGTCATTTTTATGTGGATGGTGAGTTGCAGAGGGCCAGGGCCTGATTCCGGGCCGTTTTTCAAACCTCCAAAAATTCCAAATATTTTCCAGCAAGCTTTCTGCTACAAAAATCCTGACCCGCAGATGAAATCATTTTGTTCATTGATCAGTGGCCAAGCATCAGATATGGAATCTCTTTACCTGACTGGTTTTTGCGTTTTTTCAATCCACAAACTGATCGTTTGGTTCGTCGACAATACTTATAGACAATTGAGAATCTAACGTGTGAGATGTAATTGATTTGATTCATGTGTTATTGCTCATGTTAGCTTTCATTGTTTTGGGAAAAATAAAACCATTGTTAATCAAGATTTCCAGAATTTTTTCCTAAAAACGTCATGACTACAAGTAGTTTTTACAATTTTTCGAAATATTTATTTCCAACAAAATTCACCCAGAAATCAGAAAAAAATCCTAGCCCCATTTAGATTCTTGCTTCCTTCAAGAATTGCATCAATGATTTATTCGCAGGTTCTTTTTTTATTATTTACCACCAAGTTTTGAATTTCTCAATGTTTTCTCAAGAATCTGGCAGTTTTTAGCTGGTATGATTATGTTTTGTGGAATATTATGATTATTTTTGTTTAAATTTTGTTTAAAGTATTTATTTCATACTTTCTTTGTTTGAAGAATCAACAAACTTTTCAAAAATATAATTTTAAAGGTTTTTTTCCCAAAAAAAAACTCACTTTATCGAAAAAATCCGAAACCATTGATAGAAATCTTCACCACTATCGCATTTTTTCCCGACCTCGAAATGAAGAAATTCCATTTCTTGAAATACAATAGCTGATGTGGAATTGTCACGTTCACGCATTCCTTAAATTGAATAATCATCAATTTTTTCAGCGAATCATGAAAAATGTGCTTACCTGATAAAGAACAACTTTCAACAATCCTTCAAAATCAATAAAAACTCGATGCATATATTCACAAGCAATTCTGGCAATTCTCTTCCTCTTCTCAATCATCTCAAAATCCAACTCATTTTCATTGATTTGTTTTTGGTGTTGACTGAGAGACATGAATTTGGCATTTGACATCATCATTTTGAGGCGAAGATCTGAGCGAACAGCGACCGAAAAGAAATTGAGAGCTTTGATGAAACATTGAAAATGTTTGGGAGAATTGAGGATTCGACGATCGCATCGGAAAAGAAGAGCCGGGATTTTGTAGAGATCTTCAATTAGGATCGATTCATCAGAGGACAGCCATTTTAGAGCAGTGGTCTGGAAAATTAATGGGATTTTTAAGAGGTTAGTTTGGATTTATGAGGCTATTCAGATTAGTTTCTCAACCAAAAAAGGAGGAGAAACGCATCTTCTCAACCTACTTAAAATTAACTTTTTAAGAACATAAAATAATAATTTTATACGAAAGAAATTTTCAGGGTTCCCAGCTGGGAACCCCTTAAAAATCGCGCAGGGCCCCCTAGTCAAAAAAAAAATGAAAACTTGTCCGAGAGAACTACGCGCTCACTTGTTCGCTGGAGCGAAATTGCATTTCTACTTTTATTTCTCGTGTTTTTTTTTCGCTGAAAAAAATGATGATTATTCAATTTAAGGAATGCGTGAACGTGAAAATTCCACATCAACGAGTGTAGTTCAAGAAATGGAATTGCTTCATTTCGACGTGGGGAAACGATGTGATGTGGACGACGATTTCTATCAATGATTTCGGATTTTTTCGAGAAAGTGAGTTTTTTTTTGGGAAAAAAAACTTTGAAAATAAGCTTTAAAAAGCATTGTTGATTCTTCAAAGAAAAAAAGTATGAAATAAATACTTTATACAAAATTCAAACAAAAATAATCATAATTTTCCACAAACATCTCGAATAACATCCCTGACAAGTTCCAAACCATGAAATGATACATGATTGATACCAGTCATATAAGCAAATCCCCGATCATCATAAAACCGCCACGTTTTTGTTGAATTCCGATAAAATTTCGGAAAATAATCGAAAAGTTCACATTTTCCCTCGCAATCTTTGATGAGTTGGGAATATCGCACTCTTGCAGTTTGGTAAAGCGCCTCATCATTCACTTTTTTCTTTAAAAAAATAACAAATTTAAAATTTTCTTAATTTTCCCGAACTCACATCAATTTCTAGTGACGTTAAATTAGTTTTCATATAATCTGCAAGTTTCCAGATTTCTTTGGTTATTCTATGTGGCGCAGCCAATAGCAAAGGGTGTAATATAAGTTAGCCTCTCTGTGACCACGCCCATTTGGTGGGTTGCAAGGTCCGAGGGAAGAGACGTCAGTCTATCAAGGAGATGGCTCAATCACCGGTCCTGAGAAGAAGCGCGCGAAGACGACACAGTAGACTGTGGAAGCTGGCAATCAGGAAGTAAGTCTAGGGGGCATTAGTAATTAGGTGTGACGATAGAAGTCACTCAGTGTTCGGGATAGAACATTGTGTCGTAGACGACATATGGTGCATCGGACCGAGTCTTAACAGTTCTCGGGCAACTAGTTATTGTGAAAAGGCGACTATCAGTCATCCCAGGCAGTAGTCAGGTAAGTCACCGCGTAAGTGCTTGTGGCAGGAGTACGACCGTGGGCTCTTCATTTGAGGAGTTTTTGGGATATTTTTGGGCCCCTGGGAAAGTTCTTGTGTGTTTCTAGAGCACTGGAACATCGTCGAAAGACAAGAATCGTCGAAAGACAAGAAATCGCTACGGCAAGAGAAAAGTTGAAACAGTCGCTAACGCAAGAAATCGCTTCGGCAAGAATTGAAAAAAAAAATATATATATATATATATATATATCGCACAGCGAGCCCTAAAGAGGCGCCCCAAAGAGGCATATAAAAATGATATCGCACAGCGAGCCCTAAAGAGGCGCCCCAAAGAGGCATATAAAAATGATATCGCAAAGCGAGCCCTAAAGAGGCGCCCCAAAGAGGCATATAAAAATGATATCGCAAAGCGAGCCCTAAAGAGGCGCCCTAAAGAGGCATATAATAACAATGAAAGTTCAATGAGAACTAAATATTTGATTACATATTTCAAGTTAAACATTTATAATAATCAAAATTAATTTTATTAGTTATTTATCTGTAAGAAAAGTTATTGATTGTGTTTCTATTTGATTTTCTATTTTTCTCATATTTTTGAATGTGGAAAATGTAGATCTAGTCTGATTCTATGAAATTCAAATTAATAATGATCAATATATATTTTTAATCAATATTCGAAAGAAAATTCACAAGATGAGTCAGCTTTTATATCAAAAATGTATAAAACGTTTAGCGATAAGTATAAGTATTCTCAGTTGGATAGATTGTACAGTAAGAACATTATTTTAATTCTCCAATAATATAAGTTTTGAGTCTAAAGTTTTGTTTACTCAAAAGAGAAGATTTTGAAAGATATATTACTCATGGGGTAATAAAATACTCAAATTACATAGAAAAGGAAATATGTTTTAAACAAAAAGGTCAACCACATGAGCATATCATAAAAGATCATATAAAACTGTCAGAAGTTATATAGAGTAGACTAGTCAAAGAGATAGGTCACCACAAAAAATACCAGATGTGAAAATAATAACCAGACACTCATATAAAAATACATACCCACAAAAAAAAAAAAAAAAAAAAAAAAGGGGGTCAGAAAATTTAGAAAGTTCTTATTCGAAAAATTAGAAAGACAGTCTTTAAAAAAAAATATATATAACATTACAGAATCCATTTAAAAAATTGAATGAATTATTTGAACACAAATTTTCAATCGGAAATTTGAAAATTCAATTCTTATTATTTGTTTTGAGATTAAGTTCACAACCATCGGGAAAAGTTGAAATGTAAAAAAAAAAAAAAAATAGTTAAAAATATGAAAAAGTTAAATTTAAAAAAAAAAATACCGAAAGTTAAAGCTAATTAAAAAAAAATTTTTTTTAACGAAAGCTACAAAGTTTTGAAATTTTAAAGAAAAAAGTAAATTCATTTTCGAAAATTGACAAATTTTGTAAGTAAAGTAAAAAAATTTTGGATACATCTAGATAATATGAAACTGTAGATTACAGATTTGCTTAAAATAAATAGTATATCTGAAAATTTATTTGATAAGTTATTCAAAAAAAAAAAATGAATGAGGAAACTATTTTTTAATAAGTCATAAAATGTTAAAGTGAAATAGGAAAGTAATCGTAAATTGTTTTTGCTGAAAAATTGATGTTTGAAGAGTTAAGAATTAGAGAAGTATTAGAAATGTTGTTTTTATGACATTCAAACTTAATTTACTAAAGAATTGAAAAGCTCACATGGAAAATTAAATTTTTTGAATTTCAAAAAAAAAAAAATATACATCTGGTTTTTAAAACCATTTCTTTAAAATTATGAGTAGATTGAGCTTTAGAAAATGGCTAAAGTTAGAAAACTAGAAAAATAATGAAGTAGAAGATAATTTTGAAATGAAAAAATACTATTTGGTAAAGAGTAATTCAAAAAGAATTTTATTGAGTAGAAATTGAAAAACAAACTAAAAGTAATTTTTATGTATATAAAAATGTGTTTGAAAGATTCTGAAAAATAGGATATAATTTTTCGAAACATTGAAAATTTTTTTTAAAACAAAATATTGATTATAAAATTGAATAATTTAAAATCTTGAAAGTTCTAAATCAAAAAGATCATTAGAAAAATGTATCTCAAAAAGCTAGACTTATAAGTTGTTTTGGAAAGATGATTGCTCGTTTTCAAGAGACAAGTTTAATTTTTAAATCAATTATGTATTTTTTGAATTTATTCATCAATTTTTATTCAAAATCAAGTAAAAGTATTAAAATATGAAGAGTGTAAAGAATTCTGTTGTCATAATATCAAGCTCAAAATTCAAAAGTGTGTGGTATAAATTTGAAATAAGAATTAGTATTACGAAACGGACTGCCTGCTAGTCAAAATTCATCAAAGAGCAAAAAACATCTGGTGTTTGTGTTTTTAATAGAAGATAGAATAAGATATGGAAGAGATGCCAATAAGAATCTTAAATTATTTTGTAAAGTTAACAGTATTTCGTAGATAAATTCTGAAAACACTGATAATTGATAATAAATTGAGAGCAACAGTAAGAACCTAGAAGACCACTAGATGTGTGATAGCATAATTCATTCATAACGTGAAACATTCAAATAGAATTAGAAGAAAAAAACCGACGAAGATCTAGATGAAGAAAAGTTAAATGATGAAAAGTTAATAGAATAATTCCCATGAATATAAAAAAAAAAGAAATTTAGAATGTAACTGAAGTTTTGTTAGAGTAATTTAAGTTACAAAAGATCAAAGGATCCATCAATGCAGTAAACGGCTAAAAATGAATGTGCAAACCAAATGAGCGATGATTCAATAGGCAAGGTGCCATTTTCTCGCGTTTCCCCGGGAGTGTGGCGCAGCCAATAGCAAAGGGTGTAATATAAGTTAGCCTCTCTGTGACCACGCCCATTTGGTGGGTTGCAAGGTCCGAGGGAAGAGACGTCAGTCTATCAAGGAGATGGCTCAATCACCGGTCCTGAGAAGAAGCGCGCGAAGACGACACAGTAGACTGTGGAAGCTGGCAATCAGGAAGTAAGTCTAGGGGGCATTAGTAATTAGGTGTGACGATAGAAGTCACTCAGTGTTCGGGATAGAACATTGTGTCGTAGACGACATTCTAGGAATCGCATTCAGAATATAAAATTTGTTCTTGATATTTTTCGTCAATATTTTTGTGTTATTCAGCATTATTTTGTAAATTGGATCGTTTTTGAAGTCACCATCTTTGAGAAATGGTTCGCCATAAGAAATATGCCTGAAATTAATTTTGATTTTGAAAAAAAATAGTTTGGAAATTAATTCACCTCGTGATATGAAAAGCATAATCCGGTTTAAAATCTTCCACATGTTTTTGAAAATCTATAATTTCGTTCTGACATCTGCCATACTTCAGTGAAGGATATAGCGGTTCACAGCCATATTTCGCACCAATCAGCATAATCCTCGCTTTATATCCACATTCTTGATAAAAAATATGCGCATGATTTGCAGCCCAACTATTACCAATTATAATAATTTTATATTTTTTCTCATTATTTTGATCTAACCCAGTTATGTTACACCAACCCAATGGTTTTGTTGTGGCGTAATTGCAAGCTGGTGTTATCAAGTTTTGTGTGTCATGAGTGTTCCAAGCGTAGTTTATTCTTTTTGCATCATCTAGTGTCATATTTGGTGTGATTCCATCGAGACTTGTGAAATTTGTCAGATGTTCTTGGGAAATATGTTTGTTTATGGTTTCGCGATGCAAAATAATCACATTTCCCATCAATAAAACTCCTGTCAATATTGCAATATTGCGATTTGACAAGCTTATATACCATGTTTCGAAATAATTATAAATTATCATCGCAAGGATAATTGAGATCATCATCGAATAAAATAAAATTACCAGATTCCCATTATTAGTGAGCTTCCAGTAGGCATAAATTGGCCAATGTATCAAATATAGAGAATACGATATATCACCAATATAAGTTATAAATTTATTTGAAAGAATTTTGTTGTTTTCACCATTTGAAAATAGAATAATTCCGGTAGTTAGAAATGTGGTAATAGGTCTGAAATGAAGCTGATTGAAGAGTCTACCATTGGGTCAAATCTTACCTGACAAAATTCTGTGGCAACGGTAATTGATTGAAGTTGATTAATATTACGAGAATTGTAAATGCTACACTTATAATTGTATTAGGTTTCAAAGAAGTTGATGGCTTGGTTTCTGCACAATTTTTTTCTAGATCTTCGACTAATTTATATTGATTTTCTTGCATTGAAGTTTCACATAATATAAAAGCAATCATACCAGCTAAAAACTGCCAGATTCTTGAGAAACATTGAGAAATGCATAACTTGGTGGTAGATAATAGAAATAGATAAAACTTCCGATCGACAAATAAATCATTGATGCAATTCTTGAAGGAAGCAAGAATATAAATGGGGCTAGTAAATAGAATTGAATTTCGACTGAAAGTGACCAAGTATGGGTGAAAATATCGACGGCAATCGAGAGCATTTCGAAATAATTTTCTTCGTCCGTTTTCAATCGATTTGATAGGAATAGTAATGCTTTTTTCGCAGAGTTTTCATTTGTTACAATTGCAGTATCAGGAAAAATTAAATATAGGAATATCAAGGATAGAAAAATGATGAGATAATATAAAGGAAGTATCCGTCGGAATCGTCGAATATAGAAGTTTTTAATCAATGACCATGTTGATTGTTCAGTTTTTTCACTTTTCGTTAACAACATGCACATAAGAAATCCGGAGAGCACGAAAAATTGATCGACTCCCAAATATCCATTTGGGAATAACTTTGGGAATAAGTGAAATCCTAGAACTGCCAAGATTGCAATTCCACGAACTCCTTGTAAATCCAACCGTTTCATCTTCTGAAATGTGCATTTTTGCTATAGGAAAAACAATGTGAAAGTGTGAACAAATAAAAATTGAAATGTGCAAAATTAATAACGAAATTATATCATAAAAGGGTCGTAGAATCATAATATTTTCAGAGAATATGATTCAAACCATTAGGCCTAATAATATCAGTAAGGCTAGCTTAAAATTTTTTTAAAATCGTAAAATTTCCGAGGTGTGACCGTGCCTTTAAGTTTGTAGTTGGTTGAGGCAAACATTGTTCTTGTTGATAAGAAAAAAGAAACGGTATGAATGATTTATTATCTATTAGATACTTCTTTTGAACTATAAACGGAATAGAAAATAATAAATTAAGAAAAGAACATTTTTGAAATCGGCTGAAATTGTAAATAGTAGAGAAACATGGATTTGAAAATGACAACCTCGATATTCATTTTCTTGAAAGGTTTTGTGTTTTAGAAAGACGTTATTTTTGGTTTGGTTTCTGAAGGTATGGCCCTGAACTCTTGAACATAGCTCTAACTTAAAATTGATAAGATCAGAAAAAGAGAAGAACCAAAAGAAGATTTCTTCAGCGGGAGAAAATGTGAATTCTAACCCGCTAAACTGAAAATTGATTTTACGGTCTGCCCATCTCTATTGCTCACAATCATACTTTGTTTAGAAATCTGTTACGACAGAAATTTCGCCCGGAGACTGTCTCAAACACGAGAGAATATTCATTTCTGAAAATGTTTCCCTTTAATCTATTTCAAGTTCCGAAACAAGCTCTTGTAATCCTTTTTTCTGACCGCACATTGCGTCGAAACTAGGTCATCTGACTTCGTTTGACACCCATAGTGTTATAAAGTATCAAATTATATCGTAAAAAATTTCCTCATTTACTTTTTCACAATTTTCTTATTCCAAAATGTCTTATTTTAGCAACATTATTCCTCAACAAATAATATTTTCTTATCAGTTTCCTCCTCATAAATCAAACAGTAGCTGTAAACACTTTAATGCAATTATCAATATTTTTCTATCATTCGAGAGAAAATATTTGAATCAGGGCTGGGCGGAATTTACTTGTCGGAATTTCGCAACGCCGACTTTTCGTGCCGAAAATATTTTCGGCATTTCGGGATGCCGACTTTTTATGCCGAAAATTGTTTCGGCATTTCGGGATGCCGACTTTTTGTGCCGAAAAAAAATTCGGCAATTCGGCACCCCGATTCGGCATTTTGGCAGTGATTCAAAAATTTCAAAAACACTCAAAATGATAGAAAAATGAATAAAATTATAAAAATGTATATATTCTAGTTCGATTTTAGTCATAACTCAATGGAAATAAAGTTAAAAACAAGACGTTCTGCTGAATATAGAGGTAAAAACGCATGTTTTATTTCACGGGAGAAAATTTCTGTTGTGATTTCGGCACATTTCAAAATCGGCACAAAATTCGGCTTCTATGAAGTGCCGAAAATATTTCTCGGTCGGTACTTCCGACTTTAAAAACTGCCGAAAATATTTTCGGTCGGTAGTGCCGACTTCAAAAATTGCCGAAAAATCAGCGAAACTCGGCATTTCGGCAAGTCGGCGTGCCGATTCCGCCCAGCCCTGATTTGAATGGAAGTTCCAAAAATGTTTAGGCGTTGTCGAATTAAAAAAAAGTTTTTTATGGGCCTATGCAGAATAATAAATTTTCTAATAAAAATCATATTTTTAATATCAAAATATTATTTTGCATAGGCCCATTATCATTTTATTGTCTTTCGACGACTTCCTCTGTGTACACACGAGCATTTGTATCGTTATCTGAATTTTTCAATCAAATTACATACATTTTTCTTATCTAAAAGGCCAAGTAAATATGTTTGATCATTGAGAGCAATTCAAAGGGCAAACTAGATGCGACGGTTGAATTTTCAAAAAGTTGCAATTTTGTTAGTTACAACTGTCCTACTTCTGATTCTCATATTTTCGAATTCAACGAACAATGATTCATCACATTATGGATCTGTAATTCGAGCTCATATTAAAAAACTGTGAGTTTTTAGAGGCTGATGAAAACTTTTTCACGCCATAACTTTTTTTTCGAAAAATGTGTTCTAGGATTCTTGAATAAAAAAATATACTCTGTTGGTGTTTTGGTGTCAGCAACAACTATCATTGGTTGGATAAAATGTTTTTTTTCTAGAAGTTGGAAGAAAAAATCAAGGAAAACATACCAAAACCCTTGAACTTGCAGTGTCTTTCAGAAAAAAAACTCACAAATTTTTTAATCTGAGAGGAGATTACAAAAAGCACCGAAATAGTTGCGATAACTAACAGTAAAAGCATCTTCTGCAAACTGTATTTTATCATCAATTCAGATTCTGTCAACAGAATAGTAACACTGTAGAGAAAGTTTGTAGTTCCAAAATTAGTGTATAAATACAGTGTGACATTTGAAAAACTGTACAGTGCCCATTTTGGACACGTCTCTCCAGATGTGATTGTAAACAGAATCATAACATTATAAATGTTATTTTCGACTTTCTTTGTGTACATAAAAACACTTTGTATCGTTATTTGAAATTCTGAATCATACTACATATTGAATATAAATTTCCTCTGAAAGGCCATTGTAATTGAGAGAAATTCAAAGAGCAAACTAAATGCGACAGTTGAATTTTCAAAAATTTGCAATTTTGTTAGTTACAACTGTCCTACTTCTGATTCTCATATTTTCGAATTCAATGAACAATGATTCAACACATTATGGATCTGTAATTCGAGCTCATTTCAAAAAACTGTGAGTTTTTAGAGGCTGATGAAAACTTTTTTTATTTTCTCATCGCGCTCCACCGAAACAAACACGCAACACAGACCGCGTCGCGCCACAACACACAAAAAGGGATTCAAATTCCCTCCCTTTTTTGTGTGTGTTGTTGCGCGGCGCGGTCTGCGTTGCGTGTTTATTTCGGTGATTTTCGATAATAGGATCTTTGAACTAAAAAATTTTCAAAAAAAAAACTGTGTCTAGATGTGTCATGTGTCTGCTAGATTATCTAGATTGTATCTACTATAGCTATTCAGTTCAGCGACTATTTTCGGCAGTTCAAAATTCTTGATGAGAAAATACAGTTTGCAAAAAATGTTTTTACTGTTAGTTATCGCAACTATTTCGGTGCTTTTTGTGTTCTTAAAAAACCTGTGAGTATTTTAAAATTATAGAAATCTGTCAAGTTCGCGGCCATCCTTCTTCTAAATTCAATTTTCAGATACATCCCAAGTGATTCTGCTCGCCCCCCAATTGCAAAAATAAAATCCGAAGGCAAAAAATGGATAGTTGTTACAAGTATATCTCATCCAACCGATGATGTCAAGCGTCTCGCCTCCTTCAAAGACTGGAATCTCGTAGTTGTTGCTGACACCAAAACACCAATCGATTGGAAATTGGATGATGTACATTTTCTATCAGTTGATTATCAGAATTCAATGGCATTCGATGTCATCTCATTTTTGCCTTATAAATCCTACACTCGCAAGAATATCGGTTATCTTTATGCGATTTCATATGGCGCTGAATGGATTTATGATACTGATGATGATAATAAACCTTATGGCTTAGGTCTTCAACAATTTCAATATGACAATGAGATTAGTGGATTGAGATATGTTGCACTAGAAAATGAAAATGTTACGTCCCACAAACTCTTCAACCCTTATCGATTTTTTGGATTGGATGAAATGTGGCCACGTGGATTCCCTTTGGAATATATAAAAGAACATACAAATGGGAAGAATCGACAGGTTCTATGCTCAAAAATGCCACGATCAGCTGTTCAGCAGGGATTGGTTCATCACGATCCGGATGTTGATGCGATCTATCGATTATTGAATGCTGAGCCGGCTGGTTTGAATGAGCGGTTTAATAAATTTGCACCATCGATTTTATTGGAACCCGGAACTTATGCGCCTTGGAATTCGCAAAATACATTATTCCACAAATCAGCCTTTCATGTTTTGATGTTACCAACTACGGTGTCATTTAGGACAACTGATATTTGGCGGTCGTTTTTTGCCCAAAAGATTTTGCATTTATCTGGTCACACGATTTCGTTCACTCCAGTAAATGCCGTGCAGTTTAGGAATTCGCACGATTTTTTGAAAGATTTTGAGAATGAGAGGTGAGTTTTTGAATGATTAAACAGAAAATAATGATAATTTTTTTCTAGGCAAGTCTACGAAGATTCGGGAAAAATTATCAGATTTCTGGATTCCTGGAGTTGTTCTAACTCAACGCTTATTGAATGCATGCGGAAGTTGGCGGATGATTTTGTTGTCAATGATTTTTGGCAGCAAAATGATGCGGCGCTGATTGATTATTACATTGCTGATCTGCAAAAAATCGGATATGAGTTTCCAGAAGTCTTGAATCCTTCCTCTGAAAATCCTTACCTGGCTAGCAAAAATGAGACAAGGCGAGATATAAATTGTCGCAGAGCAAATTTCGAATTTGATTTAACTTATCCCGATAATTCTACCGAGCCAGCAATTCAAAAAGCTGAGCAGAAAATCGAAAACTTCGGAGTGATTTCAAAATGGTGTGGGGAAGCTGGCTTTAAGAATTTCACGAATCATTTTCTATCGCCTGAAGAATTGGCACAACGACACTCCAAGGATTACGTGTTGAAAAATAATATGAATAATGTTTTGCTGGTAGTCAATAATTATCCATGGAAATGGGCTATTGGACACATTCAACGACTCTATCAACCCTATTTTGCTAGTGTTGTATTCTGCGGTTCTTATTATCCAGAAAATTATACGAAAACTGATAAAGGTTATGCGGGAATTCAGGAACCTTTCAATTTTATTCACATAAATCCGGCTGAAATTCTACGTGGATATTTTGGCTATCATTGTTTGACACTGTTGAATGATGTTGGATTGCAGAATGTTCACGGATATTATTTTATGGCTGATGATGCGCATTTCAATATTTGGCAACGGATTGATTTCAAGCGGGTTCATCATTTGATGGGGGTTGAATTTATGAATTCGAATCAGTGGTGGGTTAATAAATTGTATGGTGAGTTAATACGAGGGCTGATTCACGAACGAAAAAAATGTTTAAAAATGTTTTTTTTAACATTGAAAGATCAATTCACGAAAAGTCGGTCAAAATTAGTTTTTCGAGTTTTTCAGCCAAAAATGATGACAAATTAATATTTTTCAAGCTTCTGGAGTAATTTCTGATGAAAATTGACTTTGGAATTCACTTTCCAGAAGGTTTTGCTGATTTTTCGTTCGAAAAATTCATAAAATAAAGCAAAATAGTGTTCTCGAAGCTTATTTTCATCTGAAATTACTCCAGAAGCTTGAAAAATATCGATTTGTCATCATTTTTGGCTGTAAAACTTGAAAAACTAATTTTGACCTACAATGTTTTTTCGACATTTTTTGACTTTTCGTGAATTGATTTTTCAATGTTAAAATAACATTTTTCAACATTTTTTTGGTTCGTAAATCAGCCCTACTGGAAAATTTTATATAATTTTTTTTCAAAATTTCAGGGATCAATGCTGCCAAAACTATCCTTGCTAAAATGAGCAATACAACAAATCCACGAGAAATAAAAACGTGGAAAACATTTGAAGGAGGCCTGAGGAAGTATGGATATATAAAGCCTAATGAAACCGTAGCTACGGATTTGTTGAATGGAAAATCGAGAAGTATTTCGGATTTGTGAGTTCTCTTTTTTTTTCTCCAACGAATCTCTGAAAATAGAGTCTATTCAGCTTCTACGTCCCATCCTCGGAAATTCAATATTATTCCGAATTGATGCGAATATTTTACGATGGTCAACTATTTTTGGAACTCGCTGTAAATCGATATTTACGATCTGTTCGACATCAAACATCGAACTTCGGCACGAAATCGTATTTGTGGGGAGATCGAGGAAGTTGGGCGACGAAATACAGTGTTGATATGGTCGCAATGCATCCGATCAAATTGAGTGGGTTTATGAAGCCAGATAAGAATCGACTGAAATATTGTGCAAGTTGTATGAAACCTTGGCATGATATTTTGTTTGGTGCATCGACGAATTTCACGGTGAAAGTGGATAATGCAAAAGATCATATGAATGGGTGAATTTTTTTGATTTTTTTGTATATATTTTTGTTGGGTACATGAAGTTCAGGAATATTTTAAAGGAAGTCACGAAAATATTATCAATAAATTCATTAAAAAATAAGTTCATTCACCCAATCATCGTGGGATTCAATCGATTTCGCATAACTCGTTCCATAATTTTATCCTTTCCCACCAAAAACAAATTAATATTCGGTATAACATGTCCATAATGCATGTGTCTATCTGCCATATAATTCAAATATTTGAAAGTGTACGGTGCCCGCTCATTTGGATCGGTTAGAGATAGCGGAAATTCCAGAACACTGTTTAGGACGGAATTTCCGAGGCCTAAAAAAACATGGGGAATTTTTTGCACTAAATAACAAGAGCTAAGCTAACCTCTAGTCATGATTCTGGCGTCAAGATCAAAGAGTTCATTGATTCCTGGCAGGGGTAACATAAAATTACCCGAAACTTCTCGAACTTTTGATAAATCGTATTCTGCACCTACAGTACTTGCACTTATAAAAGGTTGATATAAACCATCATTACTGGATAAAGGCGCATCGGCAAAAGCGTCGAAATTTTTACGAACATTTAGCCCGTGACTATTGACACCCTGGAATGATTTGAAAAGTGGGGCGAGCGAAAAAAAAAGCGACCCAGATACTTACATTCACCGCAAAACCCGCTCCCCAACCATCGGCCAAATCTTCGGTGAAAACTGCGGAGACCATTTGGGTGAAGGGGTTGAAGGCGGATCTGAAAATGGTAAAATCTATGTATATACAGGGTGAAAATCACCGTACCTTCCCGAAAAAATGGCAGTTTGTCCGGGCAGCGAAACATCGGGAACCGTTTGCGGTTTCTGTCCCACTTTATCGCCCGCGATATACAAGCCGGGAAAAAATGGGCCCGAACGTTCGTCGGTCATTCCGGTGGGGATTTGGAGGAGGCCGAGGCCACGTGGACGATCACGCATGTAGGCCGCTGGAAAAAAGGAACTGTGATTGGGGAAGCGAGATTGATTTATTGATAATTTATAACTTTTTAACAAAAAATTATCAAAATCGAAATTTTTCTTTGAAATTTTATGAAAATTTTGAAACGTATTTTTTTCCGGAAATCTAGAACATTCTGGAAACTTGTAAAAATTGAACAGAAACTTTTCTCTGATCTACTGCAAATTTGAAATTTTTTTTTTAAATTATCAAAATTTATCGAATTCAAAATATTTCTTTAAAAATTTATGAAAATTTTGAAACGTATTTTTTTTCGGAAACTAGATTTTTGAAACACTAATTTTTCAAGGCTGTAAAAATTGAACAGAAACTCTTCTCTGATCTACTGCAAATATGAAACTTTTTCATAAAAATTATCGAAATTTATCAAAATCAAAATATTTCGTCAAAAGTTTAGGAAAATTTTGAAACGTATTTTTTCCGGAAAATCTAGAACATTCTGGAAACTTGTAAAAATTGAACATAAACTTTGCTCTAGTCTGATTTACTGTAAGTTTCAAAATTTTTCCAATCAAAGAACCTCCAATAATCGTATGCTTTTTTGTGATTATCACCCGCTAAAACCAGTTCTTTTTGCGCTTTTAAAGATAACCTGAACTTTTGGATTTTTGTCCGATAACATGTTGCGATTGCACCAAAAATCCTGAATTTTGGCGGTGAAAATGTGTTTTTATTTTTATAAAATCACCTTTTCCCACGACATTTTCGATTGCATAGAACAAATAGAGAATTTTGAAAATCATGAAAAAGAACAAGATAGAAATAGTGTCAAAAATCTGTTCTTTGATAATATCAAAAATGATGTGGAGGATTGATAATAAAATGAAAGAAACACGAATGAAAACGAACTATAACATACATGATCGTTTTTTGGCGGGGGAAATTCGGAAATTTATCATTTTCAGTTATAAAAATTGGCTGAAATGATGTTAGAAACAACAAATATGAAAACATTTATCAACCACCCTGGTTAATAACACGGACCAAAAGTAAATTCAGACATTTTTTCTCCTTCATCCAAAAACAGAATACTTGTAATCGCTTCACAAGTTTGATGTTTACCCTTTACAATATACAATAAATCCATTTTTTTGACTGGATGTTCTAGATGATCCGCGTAATAAACATTATAGAATTCATCAACTTTAGCCTCCGGAAGCTCTTGATTTTTCAAAAAATTGAAAAACTTTTGAAACATTTCTCCATTTCTTCGAGTTTTCCTTCGCTTTTTAGTTTCAGAATTTTTTCGATTAGAGAAGCTGCTTTTGGTTTTAAAATTTGAACTTGAGGATCATAGTCACAGGAAATTTGGAAGATTAGGAAAGTCGCGATAAGAATCAATAATTTCATGATGATATGAAAAAATGTTGTTTTGGTTTTGACTGAAAAACTGTGTAGGCTAGACATTTTAAAACTTGAGAATTTTTGGGAACATTTTGAAAACGTGTTTCTAGGAACTGCAGGTGTAATTTTTTTCGAAGTATTTGCATGCATAAATTAAAAAAAAGATCGCCAATCAGATCAAAAATAATATTTTTTAAATTTTTTTTTGATTTTTTGATTTGTAATTTTTACCCACAAAGTTCGAAATTTATGGATCTTCGGAAAAAAAATCATTTTAGAAATTTTCCGGTTTCGAAGAAGTTCAAAAATCAATCTCTGCAGGTGAAAAGTCTTTTAAAGTTCAGTGAAATCCAACAAAAAAAAACTCAGACCAAAAAATGCGTTGGACATATTTCGACACTCCCGATTTCCTCCGAAATTTTCTTCATTTTCTAATAATTTTCGAAATTCCAATTCATTTTCTCGGAATCTATTTGGTATTTTTCCAAACTCCTGTTAAAATGAAATATGTGAAATCTTCAATGATTCAATGTTGTATTTGGGGTGCGATTTTGGATTTTTCGTTGAGTTTAGGCACTATAGCCCTCCAGCTACTCAAAAGTAGCTGCTCGAGTAGCTCGAGCAGATTATCTGCTTATCTACTCGAGTAGCTAAGCACGCTCATCTGCTCGAGTAGATAATCTGCTCATCTGCTGAGTAGCTAAGCGTACTCATCTGCTCGAGCAGATTATCTGCTTGCCTGCTCGAGCAGTCTACTCGAAATCAGCTCACTTGTTTTTTGAACATGAATTTGAAATTTTTTTAATGACTGAAAAGTTGTAAGTGAAGTAGGAGAAGCTTGAATTTCAGCTTCTGGTGTCATTTTGGGCAGAAGCTGACTTTTAAAGGAAGTATGCATGAAAAATCGATTTTTATGAAATTTGATATTTAAGGGTATTTCGATATGGGGAACATCGTGGCGAGACCCATTCGGCCCAAAAATCACTTTTAAAGGACCCCATCACTCAAAAAATTTTTTTTTTGAAAATGAGGTATTTGGGCACGGGGAACATTTTGGTGAGGTATACGGTCGGGAACAGACTTTTAAAGGCGCATGCCAGGTTATTACACATTTTCCGAGATTTTTTTTTTCAAACTATCATAACTTTTTTATTTTTTAAGCTTTTTTGAAATTTCGACAACCATTTTGACGGTCTTGAGACGGGCTACATGTTTTGTGTTGACACCAACTACCGTACTTCGCTCCTAAGAGGTGAAAAACACGGTTTTGTTCGAATTTACATCAAAAAATGACATTTTTGAGAGATCTGAGAGATAAAACCGTGTTTTTCACCTCTTAGGAGCGAAGTACGGTAGTTGGTGTCAACACAAAAAATGTAGCCCGTCTCAAGACCGTCAAAATGGTTGTCGAAATTTCAAAAAAGCTTAAAAAATAAAAAAGTTATGATAGTTTGAAAAAAAAAATCTCGGAAAATGTGTAATAACCTGGCATGCGCCTTTAATAGTCTGTTCCCGACCGTATACCTCACCAAAATGTTCCCCGTGCCCAAATACCTCATTTTCAAAAAAAAAATTTTTTGAGTGATGCTGTCCTTTAAAAGTGATTTTTGGGCCGAATGGGTCTCGCCACGATGTTCCCCATATCGAAATACCCTTAAATATCAAATTTCATAAAAATCGATTTTTCATGCATACTTCCTTTAAAAGTCAGCTTCTGCCCAAAATGACACCAGAAGCTGAAATTCAAGCTTCTCCTACTTCACTTACAACTTTTCAGTCATTAAAAAAAAATTTCAAATTCATGTTCAAAAAACAAGTGAGCTGATTTCGAGTAGACTGCTCGAGCAGGCAAGCAGATAATCTGCTCGAGCAGATGAGTACGCTTAGCTACTCAGCAGATGAGCAGATTATCTACTCGAGCAGATGAGCGTGCTTAGCTACTCGAGTAGATAAACAGATAATCTGCTCGAGCTACTCGAGCAGCTACTTTTGAGTAGCTGGAGGGCTATATTAGGCACAATTCCCTATGTATTATTTCCCACGTTATCTGGACATCCTTTGGGAATTCTATCGAATTATGGATTTTCTATAAAATTCCAAATTATTTTTACACTCGAATTAATTGCCAGTGTTGGTTGTTCAGTTATTGCAATCTACGAAAATCGATTTTCCTGTGTTTCCGAACCAAAATCCAGCTTCAAAAACCACCTCATAATCTATATTTTAAATGGAACAATTGTCAATTTTTTCATCTATTTCGTATTTTTAGATTGTCCCGAGCAAGAATATGCTCGGCGAGCTGTTCTCTACGATCTTCTTCCCCCAGATCTTCCCTATCATTTCTACACCGATCCGATATTTGTGGTCTCTTTGAATAGCTCGAAAATCGGAGCATATATATTTTTTGTTCTTGTTTTTCAAGTTTCACAAATGTTTGGTTTTGTTATTGGAACTTCTTACAAATTATACTTCAAGAGAAATGACCCGAATATTTCTTCGAATACAAGAAAAATAAAAAACAAATTTTTTCTTTTGATTTGTATTCAAACTACGATTCCAATTATTGTTATCGCTGTTCCAATTTGTTATGTGTTTTATAGTTGCACGATGTTTTATTTCAATCAAGCTCTCAATAATCTGATGTTCATTCTTCTATCATTTCACGGAATTCTAACAACAACTTCGATTATTTTCATCCACTCAGCTTATCGTAATGCATTTTTCTCAATGTTTTTGCGATTGAAAAATTATCATAGACACAAAATTGGATCTACTAATTGAAAAATTTATTTTTTATTTTATTTATTATTGTCGAAATTGAAAAATGTGGCCGCCGCACGCCTGTTTTGCCTGAACAAAATTCGTCGGTACAGTAATAGGACGTCAAAAAAATAGGTCTCCATTTGGCGGCGCCGCGTTTTATATCTTGGGGCCCCCAGAAAAATTTCAAAACATTCATACATACGTAATTTCATCTCTTCTCTTCTAATAAGTATAGTAGAAGCCTTAAAAATGGCGTTTTCACGTAGAAAAACGTGAAAAACTGGAATCGCTGCGAAACCTCACTCTTTCGAAAGATGTGTGCGCCTTTGATTTGCTCAGAATTTGATTTTTAGCCCATAACTTTTTTGAGAATGCGTTTCAAAAACAAGTAAATAGTTTTCCTGGCTCATCTCGACGAGACGAATCAGATGGTATATTCAGCTTTTTCTGAAAATGCCTCTAACATGCTGAAAACGGACTGAAATCACTATCTAGTGTGTAAACACCGCGACGCACAAATGCACAAATTGCGTACCGTAGTGAAATTTTTCACCGTCGCAAAAAAAACAGGCGTGGTCGTAAAAATGAAAACTGGATTTCGTCAGTCGCGTGCGGCTGTGCGGCGCGGTCGCAAAAAAATCAATAATTCATTTTTCGTTCCTTTTACGACCGCGCCGCACAGCCGCACGCGACTGACGAAGTCCAGTTGTTCTCATTCATTCAGTTTTGTAATGGTGTTCATAGTTTTTTTTCACGCATTTTATAAAATGAGCAATTCATGACGCAAGTATTTTAAATTACGTAGATAGATATATAGATAGAAATGCTTACAGGTGATAAATATTTTTCAATTAAAAATCTTTTTTATTAATCCCCCATAAAAAGTTCTCACATTTTGGTACACAAACCCTGAACAATTTTAAATTTACAATCCTTTCCAGTCGGTCCCTTCTTATAAACCGCCATCCCCGGTAGATTTCCCTTTGGTGTATACTGACAAACAATCGCAATTTTATACACCTTTCCCTCTTTATAAACCGCTGCACCACATCCAATTTGATCAGTTTCCGCCCAAGCCATCTGTGTGGCTCTTGCAATATTCTTCGAATACAAATTAGTTGGCCATCCATGTTTCGTCAATTCCGATTGCCATGCTTCACAAGCTGTTGCTCCAGAATTATGGGGATTTAGAATTGGCGAAGATTTCGTAGCCCACCAAAGATTCTCACCATATTCACCATTTATTGCACCTTTCGAATGACCAGTTGGTTTAGAATTCGCGTGGATCTCTGCAGTTCTGGCTAGTGTATTGTTCCAGCGAAGAAGTCGGATATTTGAAGCTGGACCGTGTTGCACGCCGTTTATATCGAGAATTCCGTTTGCAATTCGAGTTCGAAGACTGTTGTGTCGATTTACGATCGCATTTTGAGCACCCAAATTGAATTTTATTGAGCAAACTGTGGCGAAGATCGAGAGGAGAGCGAGAAGTTTCAACATTTTTCTAAGTTTTGAAATTTTGGAGTGGAGTTTTATAGTAGAATATTTGCATATTTCCGAAGTTTTATGATGAGATTCCGATTTTTTGTGACTTTTTTGGGAAAAAAATGATTCCGTGGAATAGAAATCCAAAACATGATGGCCTAGGAAACCAAGGAAATGATATTTCTGGCCTAGAAATTTGAAAACTAGGTTTGGTAGCCTAGTAATGTGAGAAAAATTTCAAACTCCAAAATGTTTTTGACCTCCAAGGTCCCGTCAAAAACTCAAACTCTAGAGACAATCAAAATCAGAAGAGACGCAGAGAAGAAAATATTTTCTCTCAGAAATCAATCCTCACTTTTTTCTTCTTATCAATTTTTTGACAGAAATCAGATAACAAACATTTTTCTGTTATATTTTTTGGTTTGGTCACTTTTATCGATTTTTTTGTCCATAAATCATCCAATAATAAAAAATGAGTGATTTGTGTGTGATTTGCTCGTGCCCGGGAACCTTCACATGCTCCCATTTTGGCGCCAAATCTTGCAAAGCTTGTGCCGCATTTTTTCGCCGAACAATCGCCATGAAATTGATATATGTTTGTGTGAAGAAGTCGGAGATTTGTCGAGTTCATTTTCAAATTAAGCAAATTTGCCGGTTTTGTCGATTGCAGAAATGTTTGAGGTTGGGAATGAAACCGGAAAGTGAGTGGGTTTTGGGGTTTGAAAAATTCTGTAAAAAATTATAGGTTGAAAATTTCTTATGAAAAGTTTGTTTGAAAATTTTCAAATTTCGAGAAATCTGAAATCTTGGGCTCAAAAATCGACGTGGCGAAATTTTAGAAAAATTCTGATTTCGAAATTTTAGGAGTAAAATTTAGGGCTCATTTTTTTTCAAAAAAAAAAGCTAGCACTTGAAAATTTGCCACGTGGAATGTTAAAATTTTTTCAAAAATTTTGAACATTGAAAAATTCTGTGCGAAATTATAAAGTCAACATTTCTTACGAAAAGATTGTTCGAAAATTTTCAAATTTCAAGAAATTTTCGGCTCGAAAAGATTTTTCTGTGAGAATATTCATCTGAAATCCTGGGCTCAAAAATCCACGTGGCAAAATTTTAGAAACTTAACTTGAATTTATAATTTTTAGAATTTGCTTGAATTTGAAATTTCTAAATTTGATCTCCTGAAAAATGTTAAAGATTTCCAAGATTCTGAAATTTCAAACAAATCCACGTGGCAAAATTTTAGAATAAATTCTAATTTCGAAATTTCAGGGGTAAAATTTAGGGCTCATTTTTTTTCAAAAAAAAAAAGCTAGCACTTGAAAATATTTTTTTTTGAAATAGCGAAATTCACTCTGAAATTCTGATTTTGAAAATTCCACGTGGAATTATGAAACCAAAACTTTTGAAAAAAAAATTGAAACCTCCTTTGAAATTCTGATTCAAAAGATTCAGTTTTGAAATTTGAGCTAAAAATTCTGTTTTTGGCGCCAAACACCCACGTGGCATTATTCTCTGAAATTTTCACGTGAAAAATCGAAACCCCTTCCCTTCTCCAGTGGTCCAATCAAAAAACGAGCGTCGACACTACATTCGAATGTCGCGCGGTTTGGTAAAACGAAAAATCAGCGAGCATTCCTCGGAAGAATTGTTGTTGGACGAAGAACCGGGACCATCAAAATCATATTCTCATCCAGAAAACACTGGAAACACTCTGAAAATATTCATGCAAATGGAAATCGCGTTGAATGATCGGAGAAGGCTTTTGTATTCGGATACACCGATTCGAGATGTTTTTGCGGAACAAGTTGATTTGGTAAGAAGCTTAAGCTTTACTCTAGATAAAAAAAAAACATCTGAAATTCCAGCCCTACGACGTAAATTCGCTGAAATTATTCAACTACAAATCGAGTCCCGGTCTATCGAAACAAGATTTTTGCATGATCTTGGACTACGCGCGAATAATGCCCGGATTTGAAGAGCTGACCTACGCGGATAAAAATTTCTGCTATCGATTGATTTGCGCAGTCGATTTTGTTATCAATTCTGCCTATTATACCTATCGGTAGGCATTTTTCCCACATCTAGAATCACAATAATTCAAAAAATTTCAGCTACGGTTTATCTGAAAATCGCCTTATCCTTGCTGATGGCTCATTTGTTCCAATGTCACCTGAACCAATGACTGGAGATGAGACAAATGCGCAGGACTTTTTCGAGACTTCCGATGATTTATCGAGATATCGAACATTGATGTCTTTGTTTTTGAAACAGTGGAAAATGTGCACGCCGTTTTCAGAATTGAAATTGTCTTGGGAGGAATTTACGTTGCTGAAGGGTATTTGTATTTGGCATGTTTGTGAGTTGCGGGGAAAGTTTTGGAGGTGATAAGGATCAGCGCCTAGAGAGCCTAGTTCTCAAGTAACCGCGCCTAGAAATCATGGCTGTCAAGTAGCCGCGTCTTGAGCGTTCAATTGTGAAGGAACAGCTCCTAGAGAACCCAGTTTTCAAGTAGCCGCGCCTAGAAATCATGGCTGTCAAGTATCCAAGCCGAGAAGACAACATAGTTGTCAAGTAACCGCGCCTAGAAATCATGGCTGTCAAGCAGCCGCCTCTTGAGAGTTCAATTCTGAAGGATCAGCGACTAGAGAGCCTAGTTCTCAAGTAGCCTCCTCTTGAGAGTTCAATTGTGAAGGATCAGCGCCTAGAGAGCCTAGTTCTCAAGTAGCCTCCTCTTGAGAGTTCAATTGTGAAGGATCAGCGCCTAGAGAGCCTAGTTCTCAAGTAGCCGCGCCTAGAGAGCCTAGTTCTCAAGTAGCCTCCTCTTGTGAGTTCAATTGTGAAGGATCAGCGACTAGAGAACTCAGTTGTCAAGGATCAGCGCCTAGAGAACATAGTTCTCAAGCAGTCGCGCCTAGAAATCCCGGTTGTCAAGCAGCCGCCTCTTGAGAGTTCAATTGTGAAGGATCAGCTCGTAGAGAACCCAGTTTTCAAGTAGCCGCGCCTAGATTTTTGAGTAAACTATTGAATTGCGTCATTTTTTGATTTCAGTCGTTTCAATTTTCTCTGAAAATTTCAGAAACTGAAATTTTTCATAGATTTTCCCTCACCAAAACCCTCCCAAAATTCCAGCCTATTATCGATTATCCGAAGAGGGCCGTCAAATCGCCAAAGATCAACGAAATCTCCTAATCAAAGCCCTCTATCGAGTTTGCGATGAAGCTGAAGAACGCGTCGGAAGCCTGATTCTGAGCCTAAGTTTTATCATGGAGCAAATAAGACACGTCAATTGCTCATTTGTTATGATCTCGTTTTTCGGCATTTTGAAAGTTGATTCACTTATGTTAGATGTCACCACGTTTTGGTGAAAAAATAAAGAGGTTTTCAAAAATTATTTATTTATTTATTTTCAAGTTACACGAATCACAATTTCTGTCGATTTTTCAAAATCACCGACGTCCCATTCAACGGTTTCAATACAAGTTCAGCAATCGGAATCTCATCCGGAAATTTCGTCTGCGATTCAACAATAAATCTTCTAAAAATCCAAGACAACAATATTTTCTCCTCAAGAAGCGCGAATTTCTGCCCAATGCAATTTCGAGGTCCCGCGGAGAATGGAACATAGGCGAAAGCTTCACGTTGAGCAGTTCGAATCGGGTCGAAATGATCGGGGAAGAATTCGTGAGGTCTTTCAAAGTGTCGTGGATCTTTCATGATTGCGATTATGTTGATGAGAATTGACATGCCGGCGGGAAGACGGACGGGCGATTTTGTGGGGTGCGCTGGAAATTTGCACAGCAATTTAGAGATTTTTCCCCTTTCCCTCCTCAAAAATCACTCACGAACATAAACATCCTCCGTCAATCTTCTCGAAACAAAAGGCACAGGCGGTGTAATCCTCAAAGTCTCCTTTATACATTGTTCCAAATAAACCATTCTCTTCAAATCCTCCGACGTCGGTGCTCTCTCAAAATCCTCTCCAAAAATCTCATCCAACTCATCTTGAACCTTCTGTTGATATTCGGGATTTTGTCCGAGGAACCAGATTGTGAATGTGATTCCGCTTGAAGTTGTGTCGTGTCCTTCGAACATAAATGTGTCAACTTCTTCTCGAATATCTTCGTCTGATAGATTTTGCTCTTTTTGAGCTTGAAGCAGAAGATCCAAAAATGCCAATTTCTCATTTTCCTCATCTTTTTGATTTTCTTTATTGCGATTCTCCAACTCCAATTTCCGTTTTTCGATAACATTTCGTGTAAAATCGGTGGAAATCTTCACATTTTTGTCGAACTCATAACCTCTTCCCGACAAATACCAAAATGGTTTGAACCAGTTGATTGGATAAGTCTCGTATTTCCAGATAAGTTCACTGACTCGTTTTACAGATGAGACGTATCTGAAAATTTTCAGCTTTTCGGAATGCAAAATTAAAAAATTGATTGATTTTTGGTGAATACGGCAAGTGCGCTCTATTGCAAATGTTTTTTATTTCTTGTTTTTTTCGGGAAAAGTTTCGGGAACTCGGGTTTTTTGGGGTTTTCACGGGATTATCAGGTTTAAGAGTTGTGATTCAGTAAAAGCGGGAGTTCAGAAATGGGCGTGGCTCCAAATTTTTGAGGTTTTAGAGATGAAATCCAGGTTTTTTGGGAGATAATAAGTGAAAAAAGTAGATTTTAGGAGGTTTTTGCCAAAAACCTCCTAAAATCTACTACATGTTCATTTTGCCTGCCTGCTTTTCGCCCGGCGAAGTTTTGTGCAGGCGTGCCTCGCCTCGCCTGCGATTTGAAAAAATAAAAAAAGCACGCCTCGCCTTCGCCTGCCTTCGCCGCGGCGAGAAAACGCGTGTGTGTTGTCTGTTTCATGAAGAAACGTAATTTATTTGCATAAAAAACGATTAATTGGCATAATTTCACTCATATTTTAACGTTATGTGCTAAGATTTCTTCTGAAACACATTATTAAGGTTAAAGAAGTGAAGAAAAGAGTCATTTTCACTGAAAACCTAGTTTTTTTTAACGCAATTTGTGAAAAACTGTATTTATAAACATTCAATTTCAGCAAAATGTTTTTGTAAGCTTAGAAATACAAATATGTCGCCTTACAGTTACATGAGAACATTTGAACGATATGTTTTCCATCTAAAAATAGGTGTTTTTTCACACCTCGGCCAAGCCGTGGCTGGACAGAGTACAATTTTTGAAAAATCTGAATTTCAGTTTTTAGAGGTCAAAAATTGAAAAATAACAATTTTTAGAGGATAAAAACTGAAAAATTCACAATTTTTGTACTGTAAAAAGTTAGCGTACAATTTTTATTGTGGAGACCACGATTTTGGCCGAGGTGTGTGTTTTTTTCTATATATACGTTTTAGTGAAAACTAAAGCAAAATCTTGATTGAAAATGTTGCTAATAGGTAGCTGAAACCCCGCCGACAACCGAATTTATGAAAAAATCGAAGAAAATTTAATCTATTCTCACTTGCAAAATGCAACTCTCCCGGCGAATCGCCGGGCGACGCCTCGCCTCGCCTTGTTCGTTGAAAAATAAAAAGAGGTCAATTCTTTTTCGCATGACTTTTTTCGCATGAGTTTTTTTTCGCATGAGTATTATTTTTCGCAAGAGTAATTTTTCGCATGAGTCAATATTTTTCGCATGAGTTTTTACTTTTTTCGAGCGTTCACTAAGCCTAAGCTTTGAAGGCCGGATAAAGCTAAAACTCAATTTTTGAGCTCTACGAATCCGGACTTTAAGCTTAGGCTTAGTTAAACGCCTAGAAAGGTGCAATTTCGATTTAACATGAGCCAAACTCCAGTAAATGAACCAAAAACATAAAAAGTACTTGACAATGGGAAAAATAATATAGTTTGAATACCAAAAATTGGTCAAGAAATCAAAATGGAATACTCATGCGAAAAAAAACTCATGCGAAAAATTACTCTTGCGATAAATAATACTCATGCGAAAAAAAACTCATGCGAAAAAAGTCATGCGAAAAATAATTGACCTAAAAAGAGGCACGCCTCGCCTTCGCCTCAATAAAAAAGGCGACGCCGGGCGTTCGCCGGCGAAATGAACATGCCTGGTTTTTGGGTGGAAAATTTGAATTTTGTTTTTGTGAAATTAAAATAGGATGTGAAAAAAGCAATTTTTGAGCCAAAGACAAGGTTTTGTGCAAAATTCAAATACGCTCTGATGATAATCTCCCACTTTTTTCAAAATTTTCAAATCCTCACTTATCATTAGATCCTCTCTGACTTCCAATCGAAACTCCCATCGCAGTTTCACAAATGATATCCAGCGTGCATCTTTTAATATACGGCAAAATATCGAAAGCCACCTTTCCATTTGCGCGAAGTTGCAAAACATCGGTCAAAACTTTGCCCTGCACACAGAATATTTTCTGATATTGTTGGAGAACTTTGAAATGAAACGCGTGTGTGAGTAGCTTTCTTCGAGATCTCCATTTTTCATTGGTTGACACCAGCAAACCGTCGCCAATCCATTCACGAACTTTGTTGTATTGCGATGATTTGGTGATGTTTTCAGACGAGTCGAAGATTTGCTGAAAATTTTGAATTTTAATTGAAAACCCTGGCGGTTGGGGTTGAGACGCGGTGCGTGTGCGTCGCGGTTTGTTTTTTTTCAATGATGTGATGTCAGATCCAAAAATAAAACAACCAATTTTTTGTAGTGGAAATTATTGTCTGGTTATTTTTTCCGTTTTGTGAATGGAAGACGATTTTTAGACCCTCCTTTGAATTTGGCGCCAGTTTTTTGAACGCGCTGCGTGTTTGCGTCGCGGTTTAACTTTTACATTTTTTTAAAATTTTAACTTTTCTGTTGTTTTGCCCTATAGTGAAGTTAACTATAGTATAGTTTTATGTTTTGTGGTTTCTAACTTACCAACTCGATCCAACTAGACTCTAGTTTGAAGTAGAAAAATAGATGGAAGGGAATAGAATTTGAAGTAGAAAATAGATGGAAGGGAATAGAATGAGGAGAAATTCAGAAATGACAAAAAATTCAGAGAATAAAAATTGAGAAAATTGATTCCACGTATGTAGGTCACGTGAAAAATCTGATTTTTTTTGACGTGAAATAGATTTTGAAAGCTTTAGTCAAGTTTTAGAATTTATTGTTAGAGTATCTAGTGTAGAAGTTCCGGAAGTTCCTACCTTAGCCACACTTCCATGCAAAACTCCAATAAACGGCACAGGCCCCATCCAAAATTTCACTAATCCCGAAGCATCTGCACTATTCCCAAACTCCAGATCCCAATCCGCCCCCTGTTTTGCCAGCTCAATCGGATCTGACTTGAAATACCAAGCTGTGCCGAAAATGGGGGCACTTGGAGGACCTCCGATTTTTTCGAATTCCGGTTCGCAGATTTTACGAAGCCTGCGGAGTTCGCGGGTTTTTGAGTAGTAAATGTAGAAAACTAGAGTGAAAAAGAGCACGTACAAGAATATCATTTTGGTGTTCTTATCACACAAAAAATAATTACTTATATACAAAGTTTTGGGTAGAATCTAGGTTGAACTATGTTGAAGAGCTCAAGCTCCGCCCACCTTTGCAATATTCCCATGCAAAATCGCGGCAATCGGAAGTGGTCCCATCCAAAACTTGGCCAACCCGGAAGCATCTGCACTACACCCATAATCCAGGGACCATCCTTGTCCCTGCCTTGCCAAACCAACCGGATCCCGCTTGAAATACCAAGTGGAGCCGAAGACCGGGACACTTGGAGGGCCACGGATTTTTTCGAATTCGATTTTGCAAATTGCACGGACTTCTAGGAATTTTGAGAGGGGTTTGCGGATTTTTATGAAAATGTAGAGAATGAGGAGAGATAGAAGAGAAATTAGAAATAGGAACATGTGGTTTTTTTTCAGTTGAATAAGTTTTTTTTGGTTCTCTTTCTTATCACTAAACAAAAAAACTATGTAAATAAATATGAAAAGTGCATCATTGGTGACTAGGTTGATCAACTAGACTCTAGGATGAACTCGGACGCTAGCGGGGCACCGGGGATCAAACCTGCTTTCGCATCCACGTGGCAAACTGTTTAGGATAACGCTAGCTATCGTACGAAATGGGTAAAGCGGAAAAGCTTGAGCCTCTATGATCTACGCCGATTCTATTCCGAGCACATTCGGCGCGAGTCATAAATTTTCCCACCTTCGCCACTTGTGCATGCAGAACCGTCACCACAGGCAACATACCAAACCAAACTTTCATCAGCCCACAAGAATCCGCACTCCACGCGAAATCTCTCTGCCATCCCAATCTCTGTCGCTCCAAACCCACGGCGTCTCGCGAAAAATACCAAGTTGATCCGAAAATCGGAACATACGGTGGACCTTGGAACTTCTTGAACTCTTCGATGCAAATTCTGCGGATTTTGTGGAGTTCTAGGAGTTTGTCGCGGGAACAGATGATTTTGTAGATTAAATAAGTTAGGATTAGGAGAATAGGTAGAATCATAGGGTAAGTAAATAAAAATGAAAGAAAAAAATATGATAAAGTAGAAAAAACGTTGTAGTTTCTTATCAAGTTACCAATTTTTCAGTATCTATGATGTTTTAGGGGGAGGTTAACTAAAGGACCTTATCAGTAGATACAACAAGTTCAACCCGGGAAAATTGTGTTGTGAAATTTCGTTTTGTGATAGACTACATTATGTACCTTGATTTGGTTTCCACGGCAAACTTTTTTTCAATAGCTACCATTTCACGTTGGAGAAAACGAGAGTGTGTGAGCGCAAAAGAGACGCGAGACGAAAAAGAGATATGGAAAACTCCGCCCACTTTTTTTGAATTTCCGTAGCTATAGTGTTTGTGGAAAAATTTGATGTATAATTTTTTTAGGGCTAATTTTGAGTTGCTGTAAGTCTTCGAGTTTTCTCAATGTTTGGTATTAAGAATTTAGAGTTAGCACATTTTTAAGCAAAATTTTCGGTATTGCAATTTTCAGTCCAAAAGTTTCATTTTTCATCAATTTTGATTTCAAAATTCACCTGCAGATCAATTTTGTAAGAGAATTTCCAGCTGCCAAACTTTGAAAGTTCAGCATTATAAATTCAAGATTTTTGAAGTTCCAAAAATTTTTGAATTATTTTTTTCCTTTCCGTAGAGAAAATCTCAAAATTTCCTTGTTTTTCAAAAAAAAACACACAATTGACAAAACAAAATTTTTCTATTTTTCAAAAAATATGGGAATTTTTGGTTTTTTGATGTAAAAAAACAAGCTACTTTGATTTTTCTTCATCTAAAATTTGAAACCTCTACAATTCTAACCCGAGCCCAAAATCAGTCCCACCTTCGCCACATTTCCATGAACCACCGTAGCGATTGGCAACGGTCCAAACCACATTCTCATCAGCCCACTTGCTCCTGCACACCACGCAAAATCCCTCTGCCATTCCAGCCTCTGATATTCCAGCTGAACCGGATCGCGTGAAAAATAAAACGAACATCCGAAGAATGGAAATGTCCGTGGTCCCTCCAATTTTTCCTCGAATTCTTTTGCGCAGATTTTACGGATCCGCAAGAAATTTGTGATTTTTTGATGATTTCGAAGAATTTGGAATAGTATAAGGAAGATGAATGTGAGAAGAAGTATTAGCATTTTTTTGGGGGGGGAATTTTTCAAAATGGTGTGAAAATGTCTTATCTCAAAGGGAAAATTGCGCTTTTATGGGACTATTTTGAGTGTTTCGTCTTTAGTTTGATCAGAGGAGAGTGGCTAGATTGTGGTTTGAACTTTTGGCTCGGAATGTTTGGAAGTCTTATCTTTATTTATCTTTTTTTTCTTTCAAATATGAAATCAGAGACAATCTTGAATTTTTCTAAACATTTTTCGGTCGAAAAACTTCCAAATCCTTATAATAATAAATTTACATTAAAAATTTATTGAATTGCTTTATTTTTTTTTCTCAATAATTTACGAGCATTTTCCGTGATTTTCTCCGAAATAAAAAGTTCACTTTAGTTCAGTTCAAACATCACTCATTTCATTTCTCACTAATCAAATTCCAGCCACCTGATTAAAGCTCCGCCTTTTGAATATCTACACTATTTCAGTCCCATTTTCAGCCAAGAATGGCATTTCACACACTCTATTGGACAATTTTATCAATTATCGATGTTTTGGCCATTTTTTTCAATGGATTATTGATTTATTTGGCGTGTTTCAAGACGCCAAAAGCTGTCAAAACTTATACGATTTTGATTATTAATTTGGCGGTTACGGATTGTATTGCGGCTTTGGCGAATTTTTTTGTGCAGCAGAGGTTGGGACCTTTAAATCTGGAATTTCTCCAAAAAAAGAAACTTGGCCAAAAATTATTGCAAATTGTTGTAGTTTAGGTAGTTTAGTTGCGAAAAAATTATATTAACTTTTTTTTTTGAAAATTTATTTGATTTTGCCACGTCATCAAGTTCAAAACATCTAGTTTTCTAAAATCATACAATTAACACATTCTTCAAATAAAAAATTTTTTTCTAAAATTTTTGAAACAGTGAATTTTCAAAAAATATTTCATAGGAACTTTTACAACCCAAAAATGTATTGCGAAAATTTTTTCAGAAACGTGGAAAATTTTAAGAACATTTTTGACAAGCACAAAGTTTTGGGTTCACTTCATTTTGCCACGTCATCAAGTTCAAAAGATTTTTAAAGACTTAATTTAAAATTTTCAACATATAACAAGTATCACTTTTTTTAATCACAAATTATTTTCCAAAATTTTTGAAACAGTGAATTTTTCAAAATTTTTTATGACCGAAAAATTTATTGAAACATTAAAACATTTTCAGATTTTTCTATTTTTTTACACTTTACTGCAATTTCGTCTTCGTCTAATCAAATTTTCCAATTCAAAAACAATTTTCGAAAATTTCTGAAACAGTGAATTTTTTCCAGAATGATCCCCGGTGGCTGGTCAATCGGCTATATTTCCAATGGCCCGTGCAAATATTTCACTTACAAAATCTGCTTTTTCGGTCATAATATAATGGCAAGTATGATAACTCATTCGAATTATTCACTTCTCTTATCATTTGCCTATCGCTATTATATTTTGGTTAAAAGTGAGCCGCGAAGAAATGTGCTAATTTGTGTGGTCTTTTTGACTTATACACCTTCGCTTATTCAATTAGTGGGTTTTCTTTCTGAGAATTTTTGAAAAATTTCAATTTTTGACGTCTGAAAATCTAATTATTGGGTTGAAGATTTTAATTATAGGGAAATAGTGGGAAATTTTTGAACCTTGATTTTTTGAATATTTTGCGAAGTCTAGAGAGCATCTGGAAAGATTCTAGAAGGCCTGGAAAAATTCTAATTAGGCTGTAGAAAGATCCCGAGACACTTCAGAAGCTCTAGAAAAATTCTGGATAGATTCTGGAACTTTCTAGAAACCCGCGCACATTCTGGAAACGCTGAAATTGAACGAAATCTTCGGAAATTTCAGACATCTAAATTTTAAAGATTTTCAGAAGACCCAGGAAGCCTGGAAAAATTCTGATAAGGCTAGAAAGATCCCGAGACACTTCAGAAGCCCTAGAAAAATTATGGATAGATTCCGGAACTTCCTAGAAGCCCGGGAACATTCTGGAAACGCTGAAATCTTCAGAAATTCTGAGAGACTTCTAAAATCAAATGAATTTTCAGAATCTCTGACAAACCTCAGAATGTTCCCTCTGGAAGAATTCTAGATCAATTTTCGGACAAATCAAATGAGCCTGAAGTGCTTCAGAAAAAAATCTAGAACTCCTAGATGGATCCCAAGACTCTCCAGAAGCCCTGGGAAAAAATCTAAATAATTTTCAGATTCTCTATCAATTTGCCTCCGGCGATCCAATCCGCATCGAATCCGCTCTCCTCAAAATCTACCCCCATTACAATTTCACAGGTCTAATGATCAGTGGCGTCGAAGACATTCGATCAATAAACGCCTTCTTCAAAATCCTCCAAATGACCGTATTTTCGATCCCAATTTATCTAACCATCATTTATCTTCGCTCAAAAATCATCAAGAAATTAAATGAGTTCAAGGGAAGCATCACCAAATCCACCAAAACCCTTCACTCGCAATTTCTACTTGCTCTAACTTATCAAGCACTTCTGCCGTCAATTTATATGACAAGTTTAGTTATGTATTGTTTAGAGCAATTTGGGATCTACAGTAATCCGATGATGGAGGATTATATCGCTTCGGGACTCATTTTGACGCCATTCTTCTCGCCATTTTCATCGTTCGTTTTTGTCACACCCTATAGACAATTTCTATCAGATTTATTTTGTGGAAAACGGAGAAATCGAAGTGTTGCAAGTGAAACAGTGAAAATATCCACGATTAGCAGCATGTCAATGTTATAATTTTGAAAAAAATTTGTTAGAAAAAAACCGCCACGTGGTCGAGTGGTTTGCATGTCTGCCTACTGTTTTTGAAATCAGGGTTCGACCCCACTTGCCGCCAATTTTTTTATTTTTTGAATTCCATGAACTTTTCTACGTATAAAATGTTATATTCATTTAAAAATGACGTCATCATTTCAAAATTCACTCATGAAAAATTTTGAAGCTCTTCTCCCTCGCAAACAAAAATGTCTCAAAAGCCGCCGGACTTGTCAAAATCACATAATTCTTCAAATCCTCATCAACTTCAAATCTCGCATCCTGATCTCTCCGAATCCAAATCAGCTCATTATTCTCGAACCCTTGAATCGCCCAACTTTCACCGTTAAACACACCATCTTCATATTTTCCACCGCAAAATCCCCAATATTTATCCGGAACATACCAATTCGAAAGGGTTCCTTTGTTGAAAAATGTGGGACCATCGAGAACGATTGGAAGTTCGATTAACTCTTTTTCAATGAAATCGTATTTGAGGACTGTTGAGTTGTCCCAAGATCCATTGATTTCTTTTTCAGTTGTGAAATAGAGATTTTTGTTGGTGGTGAAAGCGTTGAGAGCTCGGCCACGCTGAAAAATGGGCGGAGCTTATTTTAAGTCGAAAAGACTACACAAAAAGTGGGCGTGGCTTATTCGGTGTCAAAATGAAGCCCCCGAAAAAAATATTTTGAAACTCACCCCATTCGCCTCCACAAATCCATAATACTTGACACAACTCTCCTCAAAATTCCCGCCAAAATCCACGAAATAAAAATGATAACCATTCTCAACAGAAAGAATTGCAAAATGTTGCACCGTATCAACTTCATAGCCGGCAAAAAGTAGATCAAAATCCCCAAAAACTTCCGGAAATCCATCAAAGTTTTTGGCGAGTGGAATTTCTTGAAACACTTTTTCATGATAATCCCATCGATAAGTTGCGAGAAATTCGAAATTGGCTCCGGTTTGGCTCGTCGTCAAAATCAAAAAAGTGTGACAGCCACTGGAGAATAAGATCTCCTTGATATTCTCATCGGGATTTTCACGGATTGCTGGATATTCGGAGATTTCCCATGGCTCATCTTTCATCACCATGTGAAGAGTTGCAAGTTTTCCGCCCAGCAAAATTGAGCCATCTGAAAGAAAATTAAGTTTTTGAAGACTCCCCTCAACTCACTGGTCTTCTCAAAAGCCGCAATTTGAATCATATTCGAGGCAAACAAAAAGTTCTGTGGATCTTCTGTGAACTTCTGCCAACCATCAGCAAAAGCTTCAGCGTTAGCCATTTTTTTCACAAAAAAAAAGAAATGACTAGATTTTTCCTTTTATATTGGGATGGGTTTAGTGTAATAAGGAAGTGTTCTTGTGACCTTCTCGAGAAATGATAAAAATATTGATTTTTGAGATACTGGGAATAAAAATGAACGTTTTTATGGAATTTTGGCGCCAGAAATTAAAAATTTGGAAGAAAGTGAATGAATATCTGAAAACAGTTTCGAAAAATTATATGAACATTTTGAAACGTATTTTCTCAGGGATTTTTTTGATGTTCAAAATTCGAAAAAATTGCACCTTTTCTTTTCCAAAAATCCAATAATTCTCTCCAGACACATTTCAAAATTCATTTTTCTCCTAAAAATTTTCATCGTCTTCTTCCTCCAAAAATGATCTCTCAAATTCTCCAAATTCTAATCTATTTTCTATCATTTCTCTTCAATTTCATACTCATTTTCATGATAAAATCTCGGAAAAGTAAAGATTCGCTTTATTTTCTGCGAAAAAAAATGAATTTTTGCAGTTATTCACTCAAAAATCTATATAGCAAATATGATTTTGGCTGAAATTGGTATCGATTTTGCTGGTGTTTTTCTGATCACTTTGCCGTATTTTGTAGAGGATTTTAGACAGGATGGTGGGTGAATAAAATAATTTTTCTCTAACAAATTTTGAAATTTAAAGTTTTTGGTGTCAGAAACCTTTTGATTTTTCTGAATTTTGCAAAACTTCTCTAAAGTTCTCCCATAACAAACCGGTACCGAAAACTTAAACTTCAAAAAAATTATCAAACAATTTTGAAACAGTGAAATTGTTTTGCCATTTTAATTCGTGACTTTCTCAAAAAAACGCCGCACCGAAAATTCAAAATTCAAAAAAAATTATCAAAATCATTTGAAACAGTGATTTTTCTCCAAGTGATACAGGACTAATTGTGAATCGAAAATTTAAAACTAAAAAAAATATTTCAAAATATTGAAACAGTGATTTTTTTCTCTAAAAATAGAATAATTTGTCTGACAAATTTTCGAAGTAAATTTTTTCCTCAAAATTTTTATTTCAAGTTTTTGGTGTTAGAAACATTTTCTACGGTAGTTTTTCTAAAGTTTGCAAATCTTCTCAAAAGTTCTCCAATAACGGAATGGTACCGAAAACCCAAACTTCAGAAAAATTATCAAACAATTTTGAAACAGTGAAATTATTTTGATATTTTAATTCGTGATTTTCTCAAAAAAACGCCGTACCGAAAATTCAAAATTCAAAAAAAATTATCAAAATCATTTGAAACAGTGAATTTTTTTGTTGGAATTTTTGTGAAAATACAAAAATGTAGAAGTAGACAACGCTGCATCGAAAATTCAAAATTCAGAAAAAATTATCCAAATCATTTGAAACAGTGATTTTTTTCCAAACACATAATTCAAGAAAAAATCGAAAATTTAAAACTCAAAAAAAATCATTAAAAATATTGAAACAGTGATTTTTTTTTCTCTAACAATAAATAATTTTTCTGACAAATTTTTTTCTGTCAAAAACCTTTGAAACAGTAAAGTTATTTTCTATTTTTGCACAAATTTCGGGATAAATTGCAGTGATTTACAAAAAATGGTATCGAAATTTTGAAAATTCCAAAAAAAAAACTATCAAAAATATCTGAAACAGTGATTTTTTTACGTTTTTTTTTTTGAAAAAATAACTGATAATTTTATTCTAGAATATTCCCATTCCTTTCCAATTCGTCTAATTCAAACAATCGATACAACAAGTTTCAACATGCGTTTTCTAATCAGCGCAATTATGTCAATCAATCGATATTTCATTGTATTTTTTCCAAATGCCACGTGGCAATTAAAATTCGATTATGACGTGGATTTAATTAGAATATTCCTAATTATCTGGATACTCCAATTAATTATTCAAACATTCCGACCATTTTCACAAAATTGCATAATTTATTTCAATTTCATATTTTACAATTTCACTGAGAAATGTTTGCCTGAAATTGATTTTTATCAATTGCTCATATTACGTGTCAATACAGTAATCCTATCGATTTTCCCGTTTTTCAGCTTGTTTTTGAATTTCTGGGTCTATCGAAAATTGCGTGGGAAAATGGGGAAAATTCAAAAAAATTCGAAAAATTTGATACTCAATTCGTTGATTTTATCAATGATTATGAGTTTTTACACAGCGTCGAAGATTGTGTTTCAATATCGAGAAAAAGTGAGTTTTTTGCGAGGTCGGCATCAAAAACTTGGAGATTTCAGGAACTTTTGAGAGTTTTCGGATTTTTGGCGGGGTATTTGAGCCTGAATTTATTCAGTGTTATGAATTTTTTGGTCTATTTTTGTTTGAGCCGCGATTTGAGGAATTTGATTTTGCGACAAATTTTGTGGCGGAAGGAAAATTGCAAAGTTACACATGTTGCAAATACGAGACACTTTACTAATTTTTGAGGCTGTCAAAAATCACACCATACTTCTCCTACATCAAGATATTCACTTGGGGCACCCAAAAATCACACCAAACTTTCCCTACATGCCAAAAATCCTATCCAATTTCACCTACCCAATATTTAACCGCTCAAAAATCACACACATATTTCAAAATCTATTTTTATTATGATTCAAACACTACATCATTTTTTCCCGAAAAAAATATTAGTTGAACAAACTTGTTACTTTAATGTTGACACATTTCTAATTCATATTTGCCAAAACTTTGTCTAACTCGTACTATAAAAAGAGCACATGTTCCACAATTTTTCAAATCAGTCAAAAATGCTTCGAATTCTCTCAATCTGCCTAGTCTTCCCAGCCTTATCTTCTGCCCTTTTCGATGTTATTGGTTCGGATCAATCAGTTACCGTAACTGGAAAATTGATCTGCAATGGTCAACCGGCAAATAATGTATTAGTGAAGTTATATGAAGATGGAACCATCGAAGATTCAAAACTTGATTCAACTCGAACTTCTACCGATGGAACATTTAAAGTATCCGGAACTTATACGAATATTTTAACAATCGATCCGAAAATCAATATTTATCACACTTGCAATTATAATGGACTTTGCACCAAGAAATTTACAATCAATGTTCCAAGTTATGCAGTTGCTCAGGGTAGCTCAGCCACTCAAAATTATGATATCGGAACTTTAAATTTGGCAAATCAATATAGCGGTGAAACTACTGATTGTATTCATTGATTATCCTGTATTAAAATAAAATATTTTTTTGCTTGAAGTTTCATCCGTAGCCATTTGTAGTCATGGAAGAGAAATTCAAAAACAAAAACAAAAACATGTCTTCATTTTTCATTTTTCAATTTCTACAAAACATTCCTAACAACATGCTCTTCTACATCGCTCTCTTGATTTCTTTCTCCAAATCTTGCGAAATCAAGAAAACCCAGCTGTATTACACGTATGATAGTGAAAGTGATAGCCTTACTGGTCATTATCAACGGTCAACTTATGACGATCAAACTGGAGAGACTACCATACATGAGTGGAAGGAGAACATTGATGGACCGATTTTGAAACCTCCGACTACAACTACAACTACAACTACAACTACAACAACTACGGAGCCGAAAATATATAATTGTCCGGATGATTGGCTCACATTTTCTCGTGATAATTACAAATGGTGTATGAAAATCGTCTTAACAGAGGAAATCACAAAAAATTCAGCTCAAGAAGCCTGTGAAAAACTTGGAGCAAATTTGACAGGATTTCAAAGTTCCAGTGAGAGAACTCAAGTTGCAAGTAAAATCAAGTTAATGGTAGCGACAAATAAAGATGCCTTGAATAATTATATAAGTCAGACAGGCGGAAAGTTTTGGGTTGGAGCTGAGAGAAAAAAATCATGTGCAATTGCAAATTCATGCGGAGATGAAACTGTGAATGCTTATGAATGGACCGATGGAAAAACAAGTGGAACAGATGGAATGAAATGGCAAAGTGGACAGCCAGATTTTTATAAGTGAGTTTGTTTGAAAGGAAGTTTTACATCAGTTATTTATTTCTCACAGAGAGGGACAGAAATGCGTCTACATTTCAAGTTCAAAATATCAATCTTCTCGACACGGTCTTCTTGATGATGATGCTTGTGCAGGCACAGACCATGTGGATGGATATATTTGTGGAAAATCAGCCGGATCATTATGATAATTTGAAATAATATTATCAGATAAATCTGACATGTTAACGTTGTTATTTGAAAACTTGGGTTCATAGTTACTTCGCATAGCTAGAATCACGTCGACCCACTAAAGAACAAACTGCTGCAATGGGTGTGAGACAGAATGCATCAAAATGCAAGAAAACTACTGAACCATTTTGAAAACTGATAACATATTCGTGATCAGCGTGTTCAAATCTATGGAAATAAGGAGTTTTATGAATTCTAGTTGAGGTTTTTTCTCGTAGCACTCCGTGGAAAAACTGAAAAACTGTACCCCCATTGCAGCAGTTGGGTCGACATTCGAATGTACATATATCTCGATGCGGGTAATAGACAATTGATAAACGAGACTAGGCGCGACTACTTGAGAATTATGATCTCCGGGCGCTGATCCTTGACTTTTTTTTTTTTTTTTTTAGGTGCTACTACCTAAGAACTAGTATTTCTAGGTTTTGCTGTTTGCCATTGAAGCTCTCAAGGCACGGCTCATTGACAGTTTGAACTTTCTAGGTTTGGCCACTTGATAATTTCTTGAATTTCTGATTAACTTCCAGACATCAAAGTACACAATTCTTGCATCTCGGTTTTCAGATGGAAAAAAATAAAAATTTTATGTGATCTTTTTTAATGTGTGTTTTAACAACACGGTTTTGTCTATTTTCAATTTTTCACGTCTCAAATTTCAGGTGGTATCGAAAACCTAGCAACAAGAATTTGCTTGTTAGATTTGATTCATTCCATCCAATCAAACAAAAAGCCAACATTGTGGTTACCACAATTCGGACAGCAAAATCTTGTTCCACTGGGGAAAATAAATCCTACTCGGAAAATTTAGCTTTGAAAGTATTAGAGAAGAACGGCTACAAGGTTTCTAAGCAAAAATCCAAAAAACCATTCTATCAAAAACGAGCCGTTCAACTCAATATGGATTACTGTATTTTGAGCATTCCATTCTTGGGTGATACTGTCACGAAACATATTCGAAGCATCCTAAAGGAGTTTGAACTTGATGCTCGTGTAGTCGAGCATAAAGGTCGATCACTACGAGACATTCTGGTCAAAAACCGGTGCTTCGAGTCTGTTTGTAATCATCGTGACTGTTTCATCTGCAAGAAATTTGGAATAGGAAAATGCAATATGAAAGGCGTAATATACAAAATAACGTGTGACTGTGGGGAATTTTATGTAGGGGAAACCGGCAGACCTTTCGATTCGAGATTCGCTGAACACCGTCGAGCTTGCACCAAACCTGGTCTGGCTTCTTACTCTTCTACGGTGTGGGCAAAACATTCTAAGGAAAAACATGGTGGAAAACCTCTTGTCATTGATCTGGACATTCTTGAGATCGAGCGCCACACGAGTAGAAGGAAGATCTTGGAGGGAGTTTTGATAAAACACCTAAATCCTTCATTAAATAACAAAGAAGAATTATCAGAGATGATATCAAGGCTCGGAACCCTCCAATTACCTCAAATATCTCACTAACACCTTTCAATACTTACTTTTAAATGGCCCGGCAACGGAAATTATGAGTACTTTTAAAAATGTTCAAATGTTGATGAATGAAACTCTAAATGCATTTACTTCACAAAAAAATTGAAGTTGAACATAAATTTCAGAAAATGAAAAAACTGAAAAAAATAAAAGATATATGTGGCCGAACTATTTTGGTGGCCGAGAAGTGTCGGGAATTCGGCCAAAGCAACAAACGCGCTCCAACAATGCAACATTAGAGCAAGTTTGTTGCTTTGGCCGAATTCCCGACACTTCTCGGCCACCAAAATAGTTCGGCCACATATATCTTTTATTTTTTTCAGTTTTTTTATTTTCTGAAATTTATGTTCAACTTCAATTTTTTTGTGAAGTAAATGCATTTAGAGTTTCATTCATCAACATTTGAACATTTTTAAAAGTACTCATAATTTCCGTTGCCGGGCCATTTAACCTAAATAAAATTTATTAAATTTAAATTTTCAAAATATCGCCTAAACTACGACACTCCGCTTTTACACTAGGCACTTTTGTCATTTTCATTTTCAATTTTTATTTTTGTCATCTTTTCACGGTTTTTTGGTTGACTAGTATTCTCCAAGGGAAAAGCGACATTGGAGAGATTCTCAGGGTTCCCATATGTTATACTTTAAACGTGTCCATTTCTAAAATCCGGGGTTCCCAATTTTTAAAAATCCCCAGAAATTTCTTCGCGAAAACACACAGCGCGTATTTCGCGTCAAGGTTGCGCGTAGGATTTGGTGTATGCGGGCAGTCGGTGTTGACATACACTCTTATTTTTTCCGTTCTTTCTTTAGGTTTGGGATTTTTAACGGATTTTCATGGTTTTACGTTGTTGTTGAATTTGTATTATACTTAGCTTAACACATATTCCACTTTTCTTTATTTTCTTTATTTCTATTCACTATTTTATAGGTGATTCCCTGAAGATGGCGTTTAAACGCTGAAACGTTGGAATAAATCAATTATTATTATATTTCAACCGTCGTTATTGTTTTTATCTTGGCTCAAAACCATCTAACATCAAAAACTAAAATCAAATTTCTGCTCTAAAACTTCAAATTTCCAACCACAAAAACAGTTGAGCAATTTTGATTGTTTCTAGCAAGATTATAGATTTCAAAATAACTTTTGATTTCTGAAGTGCAAAAAGAGTGATTTGAAAAATTGGACAGTCCACATCTTTTTAAAAGTAGATATAAGCTTGTTGCTTCCCCAGGTGATTCATTGTTCAGTTTTTTTTCTTTTTGCAGATTTGGCTTCTGCTGCGGATGGTCTTCCACGATTTTTCGGAATTTTTGAGATGATAACGTTTTTTTCTTTCATAAAAACCCCTTGAAGATATATTCGTGGCAACAATTTGAGCAAAAAATATACAGTTTTTCTAGGTATTTTTGCAGAAATTCACAGTTGCCAGATTTCCTGAAATTTTGGCTGTTTTTTAAAACTTGTCCTCATATCTCCGAGTGTACTGTGCTTCTCTTCCGAGAAAACTGAAGGAACAAAATAATCCCATAAAATAATTTCATCAAATCCAAAATCAGACGCTCACTTTTCAACTATTACAATGAAGTCGCGGGTTTCCCACACAAAAAAGGACTGGTTAAAAAGACAGCAGTCTCATCAGTAAGTCCAAGCTGATTCTCTGTTGTTATCGAAAGCACATAACCAAAGCTATTTGTATCCTGATAAAAAAGCTCAATTCTACTAATCAGCTCTTGTGGAATACGTCCGCTATCCAACCAAATCTCTGGTGGTTTACATTCAGTGGTTATCGGACAACTTTCATCAGCATCACACCAGCAATCGTCATCCGTATATACGTCGGTCACCACATACGTGACACCGGTCTTTCTCATCTCATTCAAGTAAATTTCCAACTCTTCCACAGTTTCGATCGAAGAGTAAAGATCCTCACCTATATCAAAGCACATTTACACTACAAAGAAAATATGAAACAAAATACCTGTTGGAGATACACAATCGAATTCTAAGTCATCTAACAATACGAATCTCGCACACCATCCGCCAGATTTTCTTTGAACAGGAATCCATCCATCCTCACATTTAAATGTAAGTACTGCTGTTGCAGAAGTTGTTGTTGATTCCGTGGAGATTTTTGAAGTCGTAGTTTCAGCGATTGTTGTTACAGTGGTGGATTCAACTTTAAATGTATCAAATTCTAAACTTCACAACGATTCCCAAGAAACTTTGTCATTGAGATTAAATTGATCACCTAACTCGGTGATGTTCTCATGTAATTTGATCATTAGCTTTTACTCGATGTTCAACTAGAAATCTGATTCACAAAGTGCATTTAACTTTCACGAACCTTCAATGTTATTCACTGGAATAGTTGCTATACACATATTCACTTCATGGATACAACACATACAAAATAACAAATGAATAGAAAAATATTTCGATAGCATCACAAACCACAATCACGAAATGGAACAATTTTCAGATATAACATGTTTCATTTAAGATAACTGATACAAAACCTGCTGGTTTTTTGTCCGAAAAATTATTATCATAAAAAAGTTCTATCTATCTTATAAGGTTGCCTATGAAAATGAAGATATCAAGTTTTTGTGTTCGCAAAAAAATGATAATTTAAAAGAGAATGCGTTAAAATCACCTCATAAATAAATAATTACTTTTGGAATTTCTTTAATTTCTGTAAATTGCTTTTCCATAGAACTTCAGGGCTCTTTTCAAAAACTCATCCATAATGTTGGAATTTGTAGTCATGGAACGTCAATTCAAAGCCATTCAAAAAATGTTCTCATATGTAATTTTTTTCAAAAAACATTATTCAAACAACATGCTCTAGATACAACGCATTTTCGATCTATTTCCTTCACAACGCTTTTTTGATTTATTTCACTACATCTCCGCAGCGTATATAAAAATAAAATAAAAATAAATCTTGTGAAACTAAGAAAACTCGACTATATTACAGGGGATAGCCTTACTGGTCATTTTCAACGGTCAATTTATGACGATCAAACTGGAGAGACCACAAAACATGAGTGGAGTGAGAAAATTGATGGGCCTTTGTTGAAACCGCCGACAACGACTACAACTACAACATCGGAGCCAAAAATATATAATTGTCCGGATGATTGGCTCACATTTTCTCGTGACAATTACAATTGGTGCATGAAAATCGTCTTAACAGAGGAAATCACGAAGAATGCAGCTCAAGAAGCCTGTGAAATACTTGGAGCAAATTCAACAGGATTTCAAAGTTCCAGTGAGAGAGTTCAAGTTGCAAGTAAAATCAAGTTAATGGTAGCGACAAATACAGCTGCCCAGAAAAATTATAAAAGTGAGACAGGCGGTAAATTCTGGGTTGGAGCTGAGAGAAAAAAATCATGTTCAACTGTAAATTCATGCGGAGATGAAACTGTGGATGCATATGAATGGACCGATGGAAAAACAAGTGGAACAGATGGAATGAAATGGCAAAGTGGACAGCCAGATTTTTATCAGTAAGTTCATTTGACAAGGGAACTGTTTCAGCTTTCACTCTATATTTAAAATAAAATATATTTTTTCTAGTAGTTTTCGACACGCTGATCACGATTCCGTCGTCTAAAATTGCAGAACTCAATTCCTAACATGAGTTATGACGTGTCAAAATTGGAAAATTTCGAAAAATTGGTACTTCAGGAGATCAAAACTCGCTTTCAAAATGTTTTCATGGAAATGTGAATTCTGACCCTCCGAAGTACGAATTTTTCAAAATTTACCAACGATAATTCATGTTAGGAGTCGAGTTCTGCAATTTTAGACAGCGCGATCGTGATCAGCGGGTCTAACAAGGGAACCTTTTTTACTCAACACTTCAAATCATGATGAAATTTTGTCCATGGACAGTTTTTGGGGCCATAAGAACACCCTAAAAATTTTGGTCTCCCAATGGACCTCTGAGCCAAGTTCTGGGCTCTCAAAAGTTCAAAAATTGTCAAAATCGGCTCATAAAACACGTCATAACTCAATTCCCGATCAATTTTATGAAAAATTGAGTAGCAGATGATGATCAGCGTGGTCGTTTTACCCAAAAAGCATAAATAAATCAAATGTTCGGAAAAATTTTTGATTTTGAAAAAAAGTATGAGCAGGGGCACATATGACTTTTCATGAATTTTCAGCCCAAAAATAAAAAACTTCAAAATTTTTCGAAATAATATTTTTTATTGATTTACTTTTAGGTAATCGACCATGCTGATCAATATCTGAAACTTCATTTCTCCCAAAAAAATTTTGAAATGGAGCTATGATGACTTTTATGACCATTTTTAGGCCTTTTTTGAGTTTTTGAGAGCCCAGAACTTGGCTCAGAGGTCCATTGGGAGACTAAAATTTTTAGGGTGTTCTTATGACCCCAAAAGCTGTCCATGGACCAAATTTCATCATGATTTGAAGTGTTGAGTAAAAAAGGTTCCCTTGTAAACTACTAGAAAACTTATATTTCATTAAAAATCTAGAGTGAAAGTTGAAACAGTTCTCTTGTGGAAGGAAGTTTTACATACATTGATTATTTATTTTCACAGAGAGGCACAGAAATGCGTCATTATTGCAAGTTCAAAAGATTACGAATCACGGCATGGACTTCTTGATGATGATATGTGTGCAAACACAGAACGTGTGGATGGATACATTTGTGGAAAATCAGCCGGATCATCATGATAATTTGAAATAGTGTTGTCAAAAATGAATTTGACATGTTAAAAGTTGATTGATAACTAGGCGCGGCTACTTCGCATAGAAATATTCAAGGAGCAAGTGCTTGCTAGAGTGTACATCTCGATGCGGGTCCTAGACAATAAGCATCAGCGCCTAGAGATCATAGTTCTCAAGCAGCATTAGGCAGAGCTGCTTGAGAACTATGATCTCTAAGCGCTGATGCTTGACAATTGAATTTTCTAGGAATGGCTACTTGGCAGCTGGGTTTCTAGGTTCGGCTACATGGAAAAGAAGTTTTCAAGGCGCGGCTCCTTGACACTTAGCATAGACGCTCTTAAGGGGTGGCTCCTTGTTAAAATGGATCTCTCGATGAGGGTCCTAAACAAGTAGGTTCTTCAGGAGCTGGTCCTTGAAAATTGAACTTTCCAGGTGTGGCTACTTGATTAGAATTTGAAATTAACTTCCCGACATCAAAGTACACACAATTCTAGCCTCTCGATTTTCAGATGAAAAAAATAAAAATTTATGTGCTCGTTTTTAATGTGTTTTTTAACCACACGGTTTTTCCTTTTTTCTATTTTCAAATTTTATTTCGAGATTTCTCACGTCTCAAACCAAAAAACTACGAAAATTTAATTGTTTTGAGCAAGATTCTAGATTTCAAAATAACTTCTGATTTCTAAAGTGCAAAGAAAAATTATAAAAGAAAAAAAGTGATTTCATTTTTGTATTTCGGTTTTGGATGTGTACTATGACGTGGCGGGCGATTATTAGAGGTCTAGAAGCCCGAGAAGCCCGAAAAGCCTAAGCAGCCCATAAAGCTTAAGTACAAAGGTTAACATGAGCAATCCCACAAATTTCTCAACGCGGAAACATTTTTTTCCTGCAAGATCTACGTTTTTCCCATGATACGTAAAATACTTGGGATTTTTTTTGGGGAACGCCCACCCCTAGAAAATTTGTATTAAAAATAAAAGTGCACATATTTTCTTCTTCTTTTTCACTCACTTCAAGATTTTCAGCTTCTCATCTGAAAATATGTCTACTTGCGACGTGGAAGCTGTGGAAAACCTATCAAACTCCAAAATTCTCCACATCGCCGAAGGGACCCAATTAATTCTATCACTTATCGCTTTTCCATTATTGGTTCGCGGGTTACTGTACTTTCAGACATCGAAAAAGTTTCATTTTAATATTCGCTTGATTGCCTGGTTTCATGTTTTCAGTTTGATTTTGCATTTGACTGGGAGGTGAGTACTGTAGGATTTGGCGGGAAAAAAATTTGGGTTTGAAACATGCCACGTGGCAATTACTGATTATAGAAAATTTTCTAATCCAAGTTGAACTTTTTTCAGGAATTAAATTGTTTCAGAATCTTGAAATCCACGTGGAAAATTTTGAAACATAGAAAACCCTAGGTAAAAAAGTTGAAGCCAAATAAATTCTAAAAATTTTCAAAATCAAATTTAGTATCTCCAAATCCACGTGGCAAATTTAGCCTAACTCATCCAAATTTTCAGAATTCTACAAAGTTTGGCCGATTTATACATGCATTATGGAAATTTTCCAATCTGTGAAAGACGGCCGACAAATTTGAGGTCAACATTTTCAGTTTTTTAAATTTTCAGCACTTTCAGCCAAAAATAATCCAAATTTTGCAGATGTTTTTGCACTCGTATTATTTACGTGTTCGGTTTGTTTTCGGCCAGCTATTCAACAGTTTTTATGGTTGTCGAAAGAACAATTGCCACTAAATATTATGCCGAATACGAGAATCGTCAATATTTTTGGGGATTTGCGCTGGTTTCGGTGCAAATTTTGATGGGATCGTTGACGACTTTTTCGATTTTTAACAAATTTAATTTTGAGCAACCTATTAATTTTTGCTCGGTGAGTTGGAAAATTTGAACTTTTGGTTTCAAATTTGAAAAAAATTGGAGCGTGAACTTGACTTTTGAAGGGAAAGATAATATCAAAAATATTTTAAGGGGACGCCAAAAAATTCTTATTTGATATTTACGTTAGCGCCAAATTCAAAAATTACAGTACCTCAGAGAGTTGTAATTTAATATTCAATAGAATGACAGAAACATTTTCTGGAAAACCTACAGCCCTAAACGTATAATTTGAAACAGTGAAAAATTTTCACTTTGAAAAGTTTTCAGGCGAGTCGAAACAGTTCGCCATGGCTTATTGTAACTCCCGAAATCCTCATTCTAATCTTCAATTTCGTGGCATTTTTCCAATTCAACAATCTTCTCAAGATCAATTCAAAACTTCGCGGAAATTCGCAAAATTTGAATTTATCAATGGGGCAAAAATACCAGATTGAGGAGAATGTGAATCTGATTCGAATGTTGCGAAAATTCACGACTTGTGATTTTGTTTTTGTGATTTGCTATTTTTCGATGGGAATCCCGTTTCATGTGTTTGGAAAATATTTGGATCCTCCGATTTTTTATGCGATTTTTGAGTGTGAGTAGAGGAAAATCTATGGAAAAAACCAGATGAGAAACATTTTTGAGTGAACATTTCAAAATTTTATTTTTTTATTCGAAAACAATATCCCAATCTTGTGAAATTGAGAGTTACTGTAGTTAGGATTACTGTAGGTTCAAAGTCCTTAAAAATAAAAAAAAAATTTGAATTAATTCACGATTACAGTACTTTTTGAGTTTTTAGGTTAAACTACTGTAGTTTAGATTACTGTAGATTCATAGAACTTTGAGGATTACTGTGAATACTTTAAATATTCAGTGGAATCTGGGATTACTGTAGATTTTATGGTCAGAAGATTACTGTAGTCTCAAAATTCTTATCTTGAATTTTTTGAAAAATTTTTAAAATTCAAATTTCCCGCCGCTAAACTCAAAAATTCAAATTTTTTTTCTCATTCAGAAATAGAATCTGAGATTAGATTATGAATGAAAAAAGAGGCTATCCGATTTCAAAAAACACTTCTCAAATGTCAGATTTCCTCGTTTTTGCAGCTATTTATATTGTGCCAATCTATTCAATCATAATGCCATTTTTGATCTACAAATATGATCGAAAGTTGTGCGATTCGAGGATTCACAGTATTTCGCAAGAGATCAAAATTTCTAACGAGATTTATTTTGAGCAATATAATAAACAATGGAGGTGAAGCGGAATCTAGGAATTTGACGATTTTTCAGGGAAATTTTCAGGGTTCAAAAACCGCTGTCACCAAAAATGATGCATTTTTAATTTATAGTTTTGACGCCATAAACCAAGAGCTCGAAAAAAAGAGCAAAAATTTTTAATTGCTCGGCTCTCAGCCAATTTTTTTTTGAAAAATGTGTTTTTTTCTGCTGCAGAATTTTTTTTTGTAAAAAAAATTTCAAAACTTTTTACGTTTCAAAATATCCATATCAATTTTTCACACTTTCCATTTTTTAATACTAATTTTTCAGAATTTAGATTTTGGTGCTAAAAATGGATTGATTTTTATAATAGTAATGTGGTTCACCTATTCATCAAAAAATGAATAGAGCAAATAATTATTACAGAATTTTTGAAACGTATGAAATCTTGGGATTCAAAAACACATCAAATTTTGAGAACGAGAAAAAAACCTCAAGGAGCCACACCTAGAGAATCTAATTTTCTAGGACCCCCATCGAGATGTGAATTTGCAGCAAGGAGTCACTCCTAGAAAGTCTAGTTCCGAAGTAGCCGCGCCTAGAGGATTCAATATTCAAGCAGCCGCTCCTTGAGAACCTTATTGTCTAGAGCCCGCATCAAGAGATTCATTTTATCAAGGATCCGTGCCTTAAGAGCTTCTATTCCAAGTGGCCGATCCTTGGCACTATGAGAACAAATCAAAACCAAAATTCTCAAAATTTGGATGAAAATGTTGAAATTATCGATTTTTGGATCAAAATTCGGGGAATTTTTTCGCGCCAAAACCAATTGTTTTCAAAATCCCACCTGAAAATCAATAATTCTCGATTCGAAACAACCTTGAGTCAAACCAATTATTTGTGCTCCAATTCCAATTCGATGGCGTATTTGTAGCCTAAAAATAAGAGAGTTAGGCTAACTTTTAGTGGTTTTAAGGTTGAGTTTAAGCAATTTTTCAGGAATTCAGATGAAAAATGAGCTAATTGTTGATTTTTAACCCTAAAAAATCAAATTTCTGCTCAAAATTTTGATTTTTCGCTTTTCGAAATTGTACTCTTCCAATTTTCAAAGATTTCGTGTCAAATTCAAATTTTCACCTTTCAAATTGAAAAACAATTTTCCGCTCGAAAGAAAAACTGAACTTGAGAACATTTTCTACCAAATTTTCATTTTAAAAAAATCTGAATCAAAAATAATGTGTATAAAAAATTATTATGCAAATTTTGAAACGTATAAAATTTTGGAAATTTTCAAATTTCGAATGCAATTTTTTCAGCTCACAAAAAATGATTTTGAAAATTCTAAAATTTCCCGCCAAAACTTCCACAGATCTAAAAACACTATATTTTCCAGTGGAAAAATAATTTATGACTCCATCTCTTTATAAATTCAATTATGATGAAAATAGTGGAGAGAAAAGAGTATATCTTAAACTTTTCTCTTTTCTCCATAGCTCCGCCCACTTTTGCTCATTTTTCAGGAATTTTTTGTGCTCATTTTTTTTCTTGCTCGTTGTTTTTTGAATAATAATCAAAAAAAAATTGTCTTGGTCCCAGAGAAATTCCCATTTTTTTTTCAAAAAATAAAAATTGGATAAAATATATTTGTTGTTGTTTTTTAGGCGAAAAAGAGGGGTTCAGCTCAACGAAAAAAAAGGCTTGAAAAAATTCAATTTATTTTTTTTCTGGTTAGCTTAGCTTCTCTAAATGTCCATTTTTGTGTGTCTGAATTTCAGATTTTCGGAAAAAAAATGACAAAAAAATTTTTTCCCAAAAAGTTCATAGATCTTGTAATCCTCAAGTGATTTATGACTACTTTTCTAAAATTTTGAAAATATTTTTTTGGCGCCAAAAATATACACAGAATTATTCATGTTAAAATTTTGCCACAAATTATCTAATCATTGCTCATTTCAAATAGTTAAATTGCCACGTCATAGAATTTCAATTTTTTCAAATTTCCGGCCAAAATGTGAAATTTTCTAGCCAAAGAAATTTGGAGCAATTTTTTCTGAGCACACATTTTTTTGTTTCTCAAATAAAATTCAATTTTCTTGTTCCCAAAAATTTAGGCCCAAATTTCTTGAAAAAGCAAAAAAAATGTGTTTTTTTCATCAATTTTCCAGCTCCAAATCAATATTCTTCCAGAAAATTACCATGAGCAACAATAGTTTCAAATTCAATTGTTCCGAGATGCTCGAAATCTCCACGTCACCATTTCTAATCTCAGTTTTGATGACAAATTCGATTTTTTGTGTTTTGGGTGTGATTTGTTTGGTGTATTCGTGGAAATTGATGGGCGATTCGAAGCTGATGCATTTCAATTTGAGATTGTTGTTGAAATTGCATTGTGCCGCGCTGATTTGTCATTGTGTTCCCAGGTGAGTTAGGCTAACTTGAGTGATTCATAGATGAAATATATTTTTTTTTAATCATTTGAATTTTTTGATGAAAATACAAGTCAAGGATCTTTGGATCATAAAAAATGAAAAATTTGAAAAAAAATTAAGAGGTTCCAGAATTTTGATCTTCTGATTTCAAAATTCGAAATTTTTTCTGAATCTTCTGAGAAGTTAGGCTAATTCCTATAAATCAAATCTGATTGGGGATTTATTAATTAAAGGGTTGGTCCTCCGCCAAGGAATCTTGCTTGGTTTAGATAAGAATAAGGTGCTCCTGGAAGGTTCCAGTTTTAGAAAAAATTCTAGTATCAATTCAGCCCATGTTTTTCCTCAAAAACACAAGCGAGTTAAAACCTACGAAATAAAGCATGTAAATGCGCTCTAGCGCACAACTTGTTTTTGAATTTTTGTGTGTGTGTTTGCACACAACTTTGAAAATAACACGGTGACGCCTTTTTGCAGACGATTTTTTCACCAGGAAAGCACCAACCCTTTAATGACGATTTTAATTATTTATAATTTTGTTCAGAGATCTGCTGATCTTTGGATTATTTTCCAGCTTTTGCTAGAAATCATCTGGATTTTGATAATTAATTAATTAATAAAATAATAGATCTCCAGAGATTCCTATAATCTTTGAGCAGGAATTTTTCATGACATCAGAAAAAATGATTTTCTTTTTGTCTACTAGTTATAAAAATAGAAACACTTGTAGTAAAAATAGAAAGCATGTGGGCTTCTTTTTATGATTTTTTGAGAATGAATTTTCTGGCGAGTTGGGCTAACTTGTTGGAAAAATTCTTATTTTATTGAATTTTCAGCCAAACTTTCCCAAATTCCAGAATTTTAAGATCTTTGAAAAAAATTCGCTTGAAAAATTTGCACACTTTCACACATCACAAATTTTTGCGCGGAAAAGAATTTTTAATTCTCATGAGAAATCAATTTAAAATTCTTCCAAAACACACAATTTTTCAGAATTTCAAATTTTCTTACAAGGAAATTTTCCAAAACCCAATTTTTCCTCTCTCTCAAAAAAAAGCCCAACCACATCTCAATTTCCTATGTCAATCATTCAAAATGTCGTGCAAAAAAAAATTCCGAAATGTTCTTTTTCAGTGAGAAAAAAGGGCAAAGACCTTCTTCAATTTTCGCATCACAAATTATTCACAAAATGGGAAAATTAATGAATTTTTTAAGCGCGAACAAAAAAACATGGAAAATAAAAAGAAATTTGCAGATTTTTCCTACATCTCACGGATCTCTGGTTTTATTTTACTGCTTCGAATTGTTACGAAATGGAGCCTGGATCTATCAGGTTAGGGAAACATGAGCAATGGTTCTAGAAAGAACCTCTGTAAATTTTCAAGATGCTATGACGTGGCAAAAATTAACATGAGCAATGCCTCTGATACAAGATTCTATTGCTCATGTCAACTTTCATTCAAGAAAAAAATAATTTCCTCCGGATTTTGATTCAACTTTTTTCCCGAAAATTTACTGTTTCAAAAAATTTATATATTTTAAAAATTTTTAGAAAATTCAATGCGAGTTAGTATTGGGATACAAAAAATCAAAAATTTTCTAGACATTAGTTCATTGCTCATGTTAATTTTGCCACGTCAACCTAGAACAAAAATCAGAAAAATTTCAGTTGACATGAGCAACACATGAACCTTGATTTTCAGATGTTTCATTCTACGATTTCCCTACATGTTTGGTATGATTCTCTCAAGTACAACCACAATTTTTCTGCTAATCGAACGAATTTTTGCCACGTGTAAAAGTGCCACGTATGAACACGGCTATAAATATATTGGAATATCGATTGGATGTGCACAAATATTGTGCTCATTGTTGCTTATGATCTCGGTTTTTCATGAATACGATTTTGGAGAATCGCACTATTATTGCTCGGTGAGTGGCTGGAATAACATGAGCAATTACTATTACATATTGCTCATGTTAATTTTTTGAACTAAGAAGAAGGATGTTGTCATTTTTTTTGAAGTTATAAAAAAATCCAGGATAATCTGGGATGAGAAAATTAGCGAGATTTTTTTTGAAAAACTATTTGAAGAAAAAAAAAAGTTTCAATGGACTTTTGGAATCGGAGCGGGAAATAGCGATGAGAATTACTCGAGCCTAGAATCGCAAATTTTTGAGAAAGCGAATTTTGTGAGAAAATAATTCGATATATGTATCAAAAATTCGAAAAACTTCGAAAACTATAAAAAGGTTTTGAAACAGTGATTTTTTTTTCCAAAAATAAAATTAGTAGTGCATTCATACCAAAAAGCCATAAAACTCTCGGAAATTTATAGAATTTTTTGAAACAGTGAAGTTTTTATATATGAAAGCTCTGAAAACTTTTGAGTTCAAAATTTCATGCGGAAAACTCAAAGAATTTTTCGGAAATCCACGTGGCAACGATTTTTGATCAGAAATCTTCAAATTTTCTTCAGATGACTGAAATTTCCAGGAAAAAATCTCTAGTTTCTGTGACAAAGTGATTTTTGAGCTCAAAAATTCCTCATAATCATACTCTAATTGAATTTTCAAGAAAACATTTTGCAACTTATGTTAGACTAACTTTTTTCAATTAGAAAAGCGTCTCGATTTTATTTAATTACAAATCTGATTTTCAAAAAACCAATCACCAATTTTCCATGTTTTCTCTGGAAAAACTCCAAGTACAAGTCCATAAAAAGAAACAAGGAACCTAATTTTCATTCATTTTGTGTGTCTCCAAAAGAACAAGGAAATGAAACTCTTCTCTTGTGTTTTTTTTTCGGTTCGCGTGACTAGTAATTGGCAAGGATAGGAAACAAATGTGTTGTGTTTTAGTATACAAGAAATATCGAGGCGAAAAAAATGAATTTGAGGATGAGTAAAAATAATTCGGGGTTCAGGATAGGGTTTCTCATGTCAACTCACGGCCTTTTAAAAATAGGTTAAATTGCAAGTTGAGAGAGACGCAGAGAGAAAAAAACCACCTTCAAATGGAAATACGAAACACCAATTCCATTTGCAGTTCGACTCCTCGTTTCGAGACCAAGCGCGGGAAACATGTTTTTCAAAAATTTTCGAATTCAAAAACGTTTCCCGCGCTTGGTTTCGAAACGATAGATCAAATTATTTGTGAATTTCGTGTTTTGGATTTCTTTTTTGAAGAAGTTTTCTCGTTTTCTCTGTGTCTCTCTCGATTTACCTTGTAAAAGGCCGTGAACTATAAACTAGAAAATGAAACCTTAGAGTTCAAAATTATAGATCTTTAAGATGGAACGACTTCAGAATCAGGGACTTACCAGGCATTTCGGTAAAAACGCGCCATTTTTCCAAAAAAGTTCAAAGTACTGAATTCTTGTAGTAAAAAATGGCTTAAAATTCTGTGCCTGGGGACTTTTTAAAATTCTAAATCTCCGGTGAACAACTAAAGTTCTCCAAAATGAAAATCTTCTGAATCAGACGTCGATGGAAACTTCTAAAGTCAAGAAAAATCCCGATTCCCACAAAAACATCCATCAGCCTCAAGCTACCGTAACCTAGCCTCAAGCTACCGTAACCCTAAGGTTACAGTATCCCCTGCAGTCTGAAATTGTCAACTACAGTATTCCTTGTAGTCTGAGGTTGTCAATTACAGTATTCCTTTGAGTTTTGAGCTACCGTATACTTTGCAGTTTGAGATACAGTACTCTTCGCAGTCTGGTTACAGTATACCTTTTAGTTTGGGAGCTACAGTACCCCTGATGCTACAGTATACCTTGCAATCTGACGAGGTTGTCAATTTCCAAGAAGAAAAATATTCAAGCTCCAAAAATCTCGGCTCCAGGAGAATCTAAAAGATCTATAGAACTTAGGTCATTCCAAACAAAAAATCAATTCAGACTGTGATCAGAAACTTTTCAAATAAAATCCAAACAGAAGATCCTTACGTGACCCAAAAAATCCACCAATCTCCCAATTTTTGCAGAGTTTATCAATCAAACAACCTCTTTGGGTAATCGTTCCCGAAATCGTAATAATGTCAATGCAAATCCTCGCTCGAATCTTCAACCGAGTCCTTCTTCGCGTCAACAAATCCATCCGAACCAAATCCTTCTCTTCAACTCTTTCAAATCGTTTTCAAATCGAATCAAATCTTCGCAACATCCGTCTCGTTCAATCTTTCACACTCTGCGATTTATTATTCGTTTTCACCTGTTTCATAGTCTCCGCTCCCATACATTACAATTCTCCAAATATGCCAAGATCAACTTATCATGCTTGGGTAGAAGTTGTGCATTTCGTACCAATTTATTCGATTATCATGCCAATGTATTTATGGGTATACAGTAAGAAGGTGAGTTAGCCTAACTTGTAGAAAAACCTAATCTAAATTATTCTAGCAACGAGACAACGCTGTGAATACACTTCAAGCTGCTTTATCCACAAGTCCTGATCATTATTTCGAGATTTTGAATGATCAATTGAATATGAAGACGAAAAAAGACACGTTTTTCCGGAGGGCACGGACGAATAAATGATAAGAAAACGGAAAATGAGTATTTTATTGATTTTTTTTTGTAAATTATGAATTTCTTTTTTTTAGAATTTTTTTTTTCAATAATTATAATTTCAAGGAATATAAAACCAGCTCTTCAAATTTTATTTCGAGACTTTTCGGGAATCCTAAAATCCAAAAAATTTTCTAACGAAAAGTGGAAACATCAATTTCTATAGTTTTCAAAAAATAATGTAAAAATGTTGAAACAGTGATTTTTTTTTAAAACAATTTTTTTGGAACAATATTTAAAATTTTTCGAAATTGACAAAAAATTGTTCAAATTTGGAGGCTTCCTCAAATTTCAGAAAATTTTTTTTTTCTCAATAATAATTATTTCGAGACTTTTCAGAAATCCTAAAATCCAAAAAAACTTTTCTTACAAAAAAACGGAAACATCAATTTCTACCATTTTAAAAGAAATTAATATACAAATTTTGAAACAGTGAATTTTTTAAAGATCATTTTTCTTGGTATAATTGACTAAAAATTGTTCAAATTTGGAGGTTTCCTCAAATTTCAGAAAAAAAAACTATTGAATTTTTCTACAATTTTTCCAGCTAACGGAATTTCAGTTAATTTTTTTTGAAGAATTCAGAAATTTCAGAACATCCATTCACCCAACATATCAATTTCTATAGTTTTTAAAAAATAATATAAAAATGTTGAAACAGTGAATTTTTTTAGATCACTTTTTTTGTAACAATGAAAAAAATATTTCGAAATTGACAAAAAATTGCTCAGATTTGGAGGTTTCCTCAAATTTCAGAAATAAAACTATTGAATTTTTCTACAATTCTAGAAATATACCTGAAATCAATTGAATTATCCATTTCTACAGCTAACGGAATTCCAGTTAAATTTTTTTGAAGAATTCAGAACTTTAAGAAAATCTATATGCATCTATTCATCTGCAAAAAAACACGAAAAAAAATGTATTTTTTTTACAATATTTTTCTATTCACCAAAATCACAAATTGTCGCGAAATACATGCAATCGTGTCGAGACCCACACTCATTTCAAGGCAGAATGTGTGCTTTCGAAAATTTCATTTCTTGTTTTCTTTCTCCCATGTTTTTCTCCTTGAAATGTGTGTGGGTCTCGTCACGATTGACATTGATTTCGTGCATTTTGGTGAATAGAAAAATATTGTAAAAATACATTTTTTCGGTTTTTTTCGCAAATGAATAGATGCAATAGAAAAACAAATCAACTTCTATAATGTTTCAAAAAAAATAATGTAAAAACATTGAAACAGTGAATTTTTTAACTGAAAAATTTTAGAAATGTCAAAAAAATAACTGAAATTCCGTTAGCTGCAAAGTTGGATAATCCAATTGATTTCAGATATATTTCTAGAATCGTGTTTTTTTCTGAAATTTGAGGAAATCTCCAAATCTGAATTTTTGTTACTTTCGAATTTTTTTAAAGAAAAATTATCTGAAAAATTCACTGTTTCAAAATTTGTATATGAATTTATTTCAAAACGGTAGAATTTGATGTTTCCAATTCTTTTAGTAAGGAAATATTTTTCGCAAAAAAAATGTCAGAATTCTGAAATTCCAAAAGATTGAAGCCTTGGCTAATAATTTTCTGAAAATGTCTCCCTCTGTTCTCTACACCCTCTCACTTTCCTCCACTATTTCCCACCCAAGAATCTTATTTTTTAGGACACTCTAGTTTCCCAAAAACTGATCACTGATGTCGGCAAAAGAACACTCAAACAAACACATGGTTTGATCTTGGTCTAACTGTCTGCGTCTCCAATCTCTCGTAAAAAGTCACATTTTTCTTGTCACTCTGATCATTCTTTGAAAATTTGATAGAATTTTACGTGATCCACGTCATTTTTTTCCTTTTTTCATTTTCAGAAATGTCTCTCCCCACAAAAATCGCAATAATCGGCGAAGGAGTCGTCGGCTGTTCGACCGCCCTTCAAATCCTCCAAAACATTCCCAATTCTCAAATCACCATTCTCTCAGACCGCCCATTCGCCAAAACTTGCAGTGCCGGACCAGCCGGGCTTTTTCGTATTGACGAAGTTGAGAATCGCGAATATGGCAGGACCACTTTCAAGTGGTTCGAGAATTTGTACAAGACGAGAAAAGGGGATGAGACGGGGGTGAAATTGTTGAGTGGACATATACAATCGGATTCGAAGGAGAGATTGGAGCAACAACAAGCGGCTTATGGGGATATTGTGTATAATTTTCGATTTTTGGAGGAGCGCGAGATTCAGGGAATGTTTGTTGAACCATCAAAGTGAGTTGGAGAAAATTTGGGCCTTTTTTCTGATTTTTAAGTGAGGAAGCTTATGAATTTTGAATTCTTCAGAAACATTTTTCTGAAGAATAGTTCAAAACACATTTTGAAAATCATTTGTATTTTGAACAATTCTTCAGAAAAATTTTGAAATTTTTCTGAGAAAACCAAAGTTTTTTCAGCTAAAAAATTACAGAATTTTTCCAAAACCCGGGGTTTTCAGCTAGGTAAACGGTGAAATCAGAAAAATTCAGATTCAAAAAATTCACAAGCCTAAATTTCCAGATACTGCATCCACTACACCGCCTTCGCTTCCGAAGGCAACAAATACGTGCCATTCCTCAAAAAATCGATTCTCGAGACGGGAAAAGCTGAATTCAAGCATCAAGAAGTCGAATCCCTAGATCAAGTAAGCCCACATTTTCTAACGTCTCCAAAACCTTTTTCAGGTCGCCGACTCAAACTACGACATCATCGTGAATTGCGCCGGTTTGAATGGTGGAAAATTGGCGGGCGATGATGATACCGTATACCCGATACGTGGTGTGGTTTTGGCAGTTGATGCGCCGTGGCATAAACATTTTATGTATCGCGATTTTTCCACGTTTACGATTCCAAAGTGAGTTAGTTGATTTAGATTTTGAATGGGGACTCGAATCTAGATTTCAAACTACAATTAAAACAGTTCTAATTAGAAGTATAATAAAACCCTAATTAAAATCGTAATTCAGGGAAGACGTCGTAATTCTCGGCTCTGTCAAACAAGACAATCGATGGGACTTGGAAATCACCGACGAAGATCGAAAAGATATCCTAACTCGATACATCAAATTGCATCCTGGTATGAGAGATCCAAAAATTGTTTCGGAGTGGAGTGCATTGAGACCGGGAAGAAAATCGATTCGAGTTGAATTGCAGGAGAAAAGAAGTTCGAGTGGAAAGAATTATACGGTGAGAAATAAGGGCTGATTCACGAACAAAAAAATGTTAAAAAATGTTTTTTTAACATCGAAAGATCAATTCACGAAAAATCAAAAAATGTCGAAAAAACATTGTAGGTCAAAATTAGTTTTTCGAGTTTTTCAGCCAAAAATGATGACAAATCGATATTTTTCAAGCTTCTGGAGTAATTTCTGATGAAAATTGACCGTGGAATTCACTTTCCAGAAGGTTTTGCTGATTTTTCGTAAAATAAAAAAATTATAAATTTTGATGAATTTCAAAAAAAAAGCAAAATAGGGTTCTCGCAGCTTATTTTCATCAGAAATTACTCCAGAAGCTTGAAAAATATCGATTTGTCATCATTTTTGGCTGAAAAACTCGAAAAACTAATTTTGACCTACAATGTTTTTTTCGACATTTTTTGACTTTTCGTGAATTGATCTTTCAATGTTAAAAAACAATTTTTGAGCATTTTTTCGTTCGTGAATCAGTCCTATAGGGAAAATTGGGAAGAAAAACTAGTTATGTCAAAAAAAATTTCACTGTTTCAAATAATATTGAAGCGAAGAACGCCCGATGACTTTTTATTGAGCTGATGTAAAATTCGAAAAATCCAGAAAATTTTAGAATTCAAAGATCTGAAATCCTAAACACCAACATCTAGAAAACTAAGAGGTCCAGTTCAATATTTTGCGAACATCCTAAATTCCAGAGGTCCCAGAAATAAATCAGAGCTTCAGCGTCAACAAAATTTAAATTTCCAAAGTTCCGAATCTCAAATATTTCTAGGTAATCCACCACTACGGTCACGCAAGCAATGGTTTCACACTCGGCTGGGGAACTTCAGCAAAAGTTGTCGAGCTCATCAAAAACGCCATCAACAAGAGCAAAATTTAAGTATACCCCATAAAATAAAAATTTGCATGTGTTCAGTTCGTTTTTCTAATGAGCTCAGCTCTTTTTTGTGCTCCGCGAGCACCAAAAAAAATGCTCAAAGTGCATCGACCCTTTAATTGAGTTTTTTGTGCTCGAAATTGTTTTTTTTTTTCGCTCTTTCTGTTCGAAAAAACGGGAAAACGAGCAAAATATGCCATCTTTTTCTCGTTTTTTTATTGTTTTTTTGTTTGGGTCTTGGTTTTTTCTTTGGAATTTTTGATGAATTTCGAGTCAATTTTCCGAGAGAAAATGAACATTTTGATGAAAAATTCATAGAGGAAAAAGGCTCTCAGAACCCAATTAAATGTAGAATTTTTAATTAGCTCGGAAAAAAGTATAGAATTTTTTCTAGATAAAAATAGCATTTTCAGAGTTTTCTTTTTTTGTTTGCAAAATTTATAGGTTTTTGTCAAAAAAAAAATAAAATTATTAAAAACAGGGAGAAAAGCTCATCAATATTTCAAAACAAAAATTATGGGGTGTGAAAAAACAGGATAGAAAAATAGATCGAAATTTTCAATTTTTTTTTTGGAGCTTTTGAAAATTAGAAATTATTGTTTAGAAAATCCCTTATGCTCAAAAATTGGGCCCAAATTTTTACAAAAACAACTTTGTTTCATATTTCCAGCTCAACCGTTTTAAAATTCATGAACGTTTTGAAAATCAGAAAGAGCATTTTCAGGTTCAAAAAACTTTTGTGGAATTATATAGCATTTTAAACAGTAATTTTTTTTCTTTATTGTTATGACTTGATGTTCACGTTGTTCAATTATCAGAATTATCAGGCAAACAACAACTTTCCATAAAAATTTGAAACAGTATATTATTTTTCTTATGGGGTGATTCATAAAAATAAATTGACAAAAAAAGTGCGATTAATTTCACGTTTTTTGTCAATTAATCGCATTTTTTCAGAAATGAATGCGATTAATTGACAAAAAACGTGAAATTAATCGCGAATTTTTTGTCTATTTATTTTTATGAATCACCCCATTATGAAATTCATCAACGAAAATTATTGAAACAGTAAATTTTTGATAATTATGTCATACCGACAAATAATCAAAAATCACCAGAATCTTTAAATTTTTCATCAAATTTTGAAACAGTAAATTATTTACTTATATTTGAAATCAAAAACCACTAGAAATTCAAGATTTCTCATAGAAAAATGGAATTTTTAATAGAAAAAGAGGCCATAAATTCAAATCCTAATTTCCCCAAGTACGGTATTCCTCTGCGTCACTGACACGGTTTCGCGACCACATCATTGGGCAGAGAAATAAAGTCAAAGACGCACATATGGGTCTTGCAGCGACTGGCAGAAACACCGTACTTGGGAAGAATGACATTTAAATTTCCAGGCTCCGTTTTTTTGCCAAATTTTTTTTACTTTGATAATAGTTGAATATGCAAAATTATTAAAAACACGGAATCTCAAGATTTTTCACAAAATTTTGAAACAGTAAAATTTTCATATTGCGAAAAGCACTATAGGATCATCTCAAAAAAATATGTATTCCTTTTATAAAAATTTGAAACAATGAAGTATTTTTATGAATATCAAAGCAAATGCTCAAAACTTCAAGATTTCTAACTAAAACTTGAAACAGTAAATTATTTTCATGGAAATTATTTAGTTTTTGAAATTTTCGAGACTCAACCCTAATTCCAAAATCTTTGTTCACAAATCCAACAAATCAATTTTCTCCCAGAAAATCCAATAAATTTCCAGATTTTTCTAATATTGAACTTGATGAAAAATCTTATCTCTCTCTCATTTTTTTCATTCACTTCCCCATTCAAAAAAGAAAAGTGTAACCAACATCGAAAAAACGCGTTCCTCTTCTCAAATGTTCATTTTCACTTCCTCTTTCTTCAAATTTTACATTTTCTAGCCAGATTTTCTGGGCCCAAAAATCGATATTTGAACTCTTGTATATATGTGTGTGTATGTAGTTTGGTCCCCTAGGATTAAATTTTCTCGCGTTCACCAGAAAAATGTGAAAAAATGGGACGAAGAAATGAGAAAACATCAATCTTTAGTCGGCTCACATTTTTTCTTCGGAAGCTTGCACTTTTTTCTGGGTGCATCTTTTTTGAGGATTTTTTCAGTTTGTCACTAAAAAAATGTTCGAAAACCAGATTTTCTCGGGTTTTGGTGGACATTTTTGGTTAGCTTTTTGAAAGAGGATTTCTAGAACAATTTTTTGAATTTCAAAATTTCGCGCCAAAAACTACAGTACCTTCAAATTTTTAAATTTTCACTGTTCTCCTAATATTTCTTTCAATTTTCCCGCCAAAAAAACCCCAGCCCAAAAAAACGCACCAAACTTTCGTCGCTTCTCGAAATTCCTCTCAAAAATCAAAATTTATCCAAATCCTTCAGAATCGCCGTGAAAATCCGCTGATTTTCCGCCAAATTTCACGATTTTTTTACCAAGATCTGAAAATTTTTTCAATTTCCAAGTTTTAATTTTTTTTTGGAAAAAGGTCAAAAATCGTTTAAGAACACATTTGTCTTCTTTTTTTATGTTCTTCTGAATTCCAAGGTCAACTAGACCAAACCAAACTTTTTTCAGCAATAAAAAACCAGACAAATCTAGAACTTCCTGGTTTTTCTAAAATTAAAGAGCATAAATTAAGGGCTTATTAAATTAAGGCGAAAATTTGAGCCCAAGTTTCAAGGCTGAACTCTTAGGCCTTTTCCAGGCTTTTCTAGGTTTATATATTTTTGAACCCTATTTTTAAGCCTTAAGTTTAGGGATGAATTTTAAGGCTAATAAAAATTCTTCATTAACCAAATTTTGCTCCAATTTTAGCTAAAACTTTTTTTGAATATTCTTTCCTCAAACTTTTCTTCCACAAAATGTTATTGTCTTCAAAGTTAGGGTAACTTCAAAAAATTTTCAACGTGTTCAGAAAGTTCATGAAACTTTTTTCTATATCTCTTCTTTGCCTCAGGGCTTTCACTATTCAGAAGTTCTCCTAACTTCCTCATCTCTTCCAGCCAAACCCAATCTCAAAAAAATGGGTTGCGCAAAAGTGTGCGGTTGGATTTTGGGTTGTATCGGCTGTTGTTGCTGCACAATCGTCCTCGGTTTTCTTTTGATCAATTTGGGAGTTTTCGGTGGTTTCTACTTTTTGGCCAAAACTGCAACATCGTGTAATGAAACTGAATTAGCGTTGGCGGCCGAAAAATGCGATGGTCTTGGATATCAAGTGACAAATCTCACCGCAAAAAGTATCAGCAGATATGGTTTCGACTACAATAATAAGGAGATTAGTGATGCTTGTACTAAATATACAGTGAGTTAGGGTCCCGTGATGAATTTTTGGTGAAAAATACGATTCCGAAGACAAAAATAGCCAAAAATATTTTTTCTGGAGATCCAGAAGAGTTTTTGGCAATTTTTGACTTCAAGATCGTGATCAGTGTGAAGGATTCAGTAAATTTCACACTATTTCAAGCCCAAAATTTGCAGGTTTGCCAAAAAGAGCACTTCTGTTTCCAAAACACAGACAAATATAAGGATATGATGTTCGCGTGTGCAATGCCCGTGTTTTTGGCCGAAAAATTTTCGACATGTCGCAAGCAACTCATCGATTTTGCCAAAAAATCAGATACTTCTTGTCTCAAATTTTTGATCGACGAGAAAACTGTGAGTTTTTGGAAGAAGAAACCTAACATGAGCAATACTCGAAATTTTCAGCGTTGTGAAAAATGGGACGAGAGTCGAAAATGTCTGATGACCGAAATCAAAGAAATTTGTGGAGAAGGAATTTACAAAACTGTCAAGAACAAGGAGAAATTCGAGTGCTAATTTTATTTATCTACTTTAATTTTGCCTAGATATGTATTGATTGATTTTTTTTGGAAAAATTACAGCCATTGCTTTCTTTTATAATTTTGCTGAATAAAAATTACAATCTGGAAGCCAGATGTCTCAATTCTCATCTGAAAATCAGAAAACTCCAGCCTAGAAAAATGAGCTCATCATATTCTTGTTTGGAAATAGTTTTGCGATTTTTTTGCATTGTTTTTGGAATAATTCTAGCAGTTTGTCTAAGTTTTATACTCATGTATGGTCTGATTTTTGTGAAGAAGGTAAGTTCAAAAAATTGAAAAATAATTTGAATTTTGTGAATTTTTCAGGAATGATCCAGTAACTCGTATTTAAAGTGTTCGAATAGTTTAATTTTTTATAAATAAAATTTTCAAAAATTTTTTGCCTAGAAATTTTCCAGATTCTTTCCCACCAGAAATCTGAAACCCAGATGTCTCATTTTCTGAAAAATGTCTTGCTTGGGAATATTTTTGCGATTTTTCTGCACAACTTTTGCAATTTTTCTAGCAGTTAGTCTAAGTTTCATTTTCATTTCTAGTGTAATTTTGCCTGGTAAACAAGGTAGGTTCAAAAATAAGATATAAAATTTACAAAAAAATATTGGAATTTTTCAGGAATTGTGAAAAATGAAACATCTGTGAAAGAGAAAACTGGAGAATTTGGAGGAAGTCAAATATTTTGATAATTTTTTGGAATTTGAAATTTTTCTGAATAAAATGTTCAGTTATGGAAACAATTTGAGACCTTTTTCAAAAATGAAAATTTGCCGCGAAAAATTTCAAATTCAAATTTTTATCAAAAAAACTGACTGGAAAATGCTAATTTTAATCCAAATTTGAATTTTCATATTCATTTTCAAGCCCGAAATTCCCATAAACTTTTCCCGTCTCAAAAAATCTCTGAAACAATTGTTCCAACTTTTGCAATTGCAATTTCTCTAGAGAGGTCGACCCATTTTTCATTTCTCAAAAAATCGCAACTTTCAGCAATTTTTCAAAATTTTTTGGCTGAAAAATGTTGCAAGAATATTTTGCCTATTACGAATATTTCTAACTTTTCTAATTTCAATTTTATTCGGCACAATTATTTATATAATATATTTGGCTCTAATTTCACCAAATCTGATTGCGAATTCAAATTCTCAAAACTGCAATGAAATAGGCCATGAAATTTCAAATTTCAATTCAAAAAATCCCGTGAAACCTGGAGACTTTCAGAAAAATATACAATTTATCAAACTCTGTCTTGAATATACGGTAAGTTTTTGATTTTCTGTTAAAAATTTTGCAAATATACTTAAATTTCAGTATTGCCTAAAAACACGCAATCCCTTGAATTTTGAAAATATCGAAAATGTTCTGGAAGCCTGCCAGAAATCGATTCATAAAATTGCAAAATGCCGTGCAAAAATTGTGAGAGGATCTAGAGATTCTTGTTTGAATTCTACTGCAGAATATTGGACAAAAATCAAGATAAAATACATTTCATAAAAAGGATTTTAGTTTCAGATCAAATTTCAGTTCTGGGTTGAAAAAAGGTTCACGCTGTAAATAAATTCCAGCACTTTTTTCCGACAACACATGTCGCATTTTCCTCCAATTTTGCCTCATAGTCAGGTTAAAATATACTCTGCAAAATTATGTGTTGCCTTTGTTGTCTACTATTCACATTCGTATTACTATTTATCATAATCTTAACATTCGGTTTTTATTTGGAAAACCAACAAAAATGCGATTCACAAGAGCGGAAAGAATTGGAAAAATGTGATATTTATTCGAAAGAGGTTAAAAATTATAAATGGCTGAATTTTTTCAAACTAGAAATGTATCCGGAAAATGATCGAGTTCTTCGAAATTGTCAAAGCTATGAGGTAAGTGAGACAAACTAATAGACAAAAAAAATACGCAAACACTTTTGCGTACAGTAAAACTCGAAATCGCATAGATAATTTTGTTTAGAAATGTGTCAGCCGTCTTTTCTGTAACCAACAAGTCTCCGAAGTTAGAAAAACTAAACGAAAATGTGAAAAATATCAATTTTTCAATGATTTGAAACCGTGTTTGGACAAAATAACAGAAAACGCCGAGAAAAATCCAGAATCGTGTTATAACAAAGTGAAAGTGAATTCGGAAGGAAATGTGAGTAGGGCTGATTCACGAACGAAAAAAAATGTTTTAAAATGTTTTTTTTAACATTGAAAGATCAATTCACGAAAAGTCAAAAAATGTCGAAAAAACATTGTAGGTCAAAATTAGTTTTTCGAGTTTTTCAGCCAAAAATGATGACAAATCGATATTTTTCAAGCTTCTGGAGTAATTTCTGATTAAAATTGACCTTTGGAATTCACTTTTCAGAAGGTTTTGCTGATTTTTAGTGAAATAAAACAATTTTAAATTTTGATGAATTTCGAAAAAGTTAATAAAATAAAGCAAAATAGGGTTCTCAAAGCTTATTTTCATCAGAAATCACTCCAGAAGCTTGAAAAATATTGATTTGTCATCGTTTTTGGGTGAAAAACTCGAAAAACTAATTTTGACCAACAATGTTTTATCGACATTTTTTGACTTTTCGTGAATTGTTTTCGATGTTAAAAAAAACATTTTTAAACATTTTTTTCGTTCGTGAATCAGCCCTAGTTTCAGATCGAGAAAAATCCAATTTCCAGACAAAATTTGTCTTTTCCAGTATTGTCGACAATGGGCTGTGGGGAAACCGTGTATTGTGAAGGAAGTTAGGCTAAGATGTGAGAAAGAGACTTATCAAAAATTAGAAGTATATATGAAATACTCGTGCGAGCGATATTAGGAGTTTTTGAATTCATGTGTTAGGATTTTTTTGAGATTTGAATAAAGTGTTTTTCCGCAATCTTCGGCCAGAAAATCGAACCAAAATCAAAAAAATTTCAGATGTGGGTTGAAAAAAGGTTCACGCTGTAAATAAAATCCAGCATTTTTTTCCTCTGATAGACAACACATGTTTCATTTTCCTCCAATTTCCCCTCATATAATAAAATGTCAGGTTCAAATATAATCTGCAAAACTCTATCCTGTCTATGCTGTATACTATTCTCCATATTTCTATTTGCTGTCATAATTATACTTTTCGGTATTGCTCATAAAACTTGCAATTCAGAAGAGTTGAAAGATATGGCAAAATGTGACATCTTTTCGAAAGAAGTGAAAAATTATGATGCGTTCAATTTCTTGCGTCCAGAACATATTCATTATCCGGAAAATGACAAAATTCTTCGAAATTGTGCAAGTTATGAGGTGAGTTCTAATTAAATTTCAAAACAAAGCTGAAAAAATTGGAAAATTCCAGACTTGCACAAATCGCCGTTGGTGTATTCAAGAACTTGTGGAAGTTATCGAAGTTCGTCAAAATTGTAAAAAGTTCCAATTTTTCAATGATATGAAACCGTGTTTGGAGAAAATCTCATCGTGTTTTAATCAAGTGAAGGAATTCAGAAGAAAATGTGAGTTTCAGACAAGGAAAATTCCACTTTTCAGACAAAATTTGTCATTTTCAGTATTGTCTAGCAATGGGAACATGTGAGGAAACCGTGTATTATGAAAAAGGAAGTTAGGCGAAGCTGTGGCAAAAAGAATCACGAAAAATTGGAAGAATACATGAATCACTCGTGCGAGCGATATTAAAGCAACACCCTCGTATAATAAGGCCATTGTGAAATGATTTCAAACACCAAAATATATAAAATTAACCTATCCAGCTATGTTCACAAGAAATATGAAAAAGAAATACTCAAAAACGATCAAGTTTGACCACTTTTGAGAAAAAAAATTATTTTTTTTTGAAAATCGCCTGCAGATTGTGCAGATCCGCAATTTCATGAAATTTGTGCAAACACTGTGACGACAATTGTGTGCTACAGTACCCCTTTCAACTTTTTTTTCAACAAAAAGTGAATTGTTTCACTGAAAACAATGAAATAAATTATAACAATGATTTTTGAACATCCTTAACTATCTCTACTTTTATTTTTGACAATGATATTTCAGTTTCACATTGCATTTTCCGGTCAAAAACTAAAAAAACACAATTTCCCTTGAAAAAATTAGTTTTCGTTTGAAATATTGAATCTTCGTGTTTATACTTCTTCACTTTATTTTTTTCATACCCAGAAAACAGTTGTTTCCATGCGAATTGTCATTTTCCGAAAAAAACGGAAAAAAATTGCAAAAAAATAAAAAGAAATTTTAGGAAACAACTTTAAGAAAACAACGAGACTCCGCGTTGACACCAGCCCGCGTTGTTTGAATTTGATTTTTTCAGTTTTTCAATGGGCTTCCATATTTCGGCGAATATTTATTGAAACGTTTTGAATTTTTTCTCCGAACTAGAAAACAATAAAACTAAGCTAAATCTAAGATTTGAGAAAATTTGGGCTTTTTTCAAGAAAGTGCCTATTATACGAGGGTGTTGCTTTAACATTTTTGGAAATTTATGTTAGGATTTTTTTGAATAAAGGTTTTTTTTCGCAATTTTTCTCATCAAAATTCAAATTTTTTCGATTAAAAAGTTCTTTGAACTCTTCGCATTTTCTCACAAATTTCCCTTTTTTTCAAAAATTCCAATTAGTTCTCTAAAATTTGTCATCTTATTATTTTTAATTGCCAACTTCCGAGCTAATCAAAGATTTCTTTTTCTCCTCTGCTCTGCTAAAAAATTCTCAATTTTTCAAAAACAAATTCAAAAAATGTTGATTCGGGTCTTGACACGATTGACGTGTTGTTTTTTGTGGATTACTGTATTTATCACCGCGATTATTGGCATTATTTATTTGTGTTTGTTCGTTTTGGTGAGCAATGATTTGATTTGTAAAAGTGAGGAGAGAACGAGATTGGAGATTTGTAAACCGGTTAGTTTTTATAGTTGGACATCGACTAAATGACATTTTCATGTTTTTTAAGCAAATGGGTTGAAATATTGGGTTCTAATGTTATTCGTATGATAGAATGGTCCAAGACGAACAGAATGATATAAATTTTGATGACTTTACGTTATCCATAAGTGATTTAGCGACGTTTAGCCGATATTTAGTCGATAAGCCGAGTCGATCAACTAAACGTCGCTAAATCACTTATGGATAACGTAAAGTCATCAAAATTTATATCATTCTGTTCGTCTTGAACCATTATATCCTATGAATAACATTAAAACCCAATATTTCAACTCATTTGCTTAAAAAACATGAAAATGTCATTTAGTCAATGTCCAACTATATCTTAGAGCTCTTTTAACTTATAAAGTTGCATAATTTTCATTTAATTTTTCCCTCCCAGCCAAAATCCACCCCAAAACACGCACCAAAACCTAATCGCTTCTCGAAAATCCATCAAAAATCCAATATTTTTGAAAATTACGAGGAAAATTGCCATATTTATCGAGTTTTCGTGGAAAACCTGCAAATGTTCAACTAGATTTTCTATATAGACAGAAAATCAGCAAAAACTTACCGAAAATCCGGCGAATCTTTCGAAATTGACGATTTTCCTGTGAAAATTCTGACCAACATCCGAAAAATCTCCGATTTTCCAGGTTTTTGACATCCTGAAACAAAAACTTTGTCTATTATTTTTCAACAACAGGAAAAATTCGAGAAAACTCACCAAAAAACTTCAGATTTTCAGTGTCGCAACGAATTATCGATTTTTCTGATTTCTTAGAAGCCATTTCCAGCTGGCGAGAAAATACGAACTGAAACTAGAATTTATCAAAGACTGATTTTTTTTTTCGAAAAAAAAAGAAAAAGAAAAAATGGGCGGTCACGTCACGTAAAGAACATTAAAAAGAGACATTTGATTTTTTTTTTTCATTTCGAGAAATCAGGAAACTGGCATTGCTCATGTTAGTTTTGAAATCTTTTTTAATTTTACAACCCAAAACCCAGAAACAGAAAACTTTTGCGCGCGCAACCGCGAAAAAACAAAAATAAAATTTTGAATCCGCTAAAAAACAGGCGAGCGGAGTGTCGTTGTTTTATTTTCTTTTTTTTTTCTTCCGAAAAAAAACAATATTTTTTCGATTCAGCCAAATTTTCCCATTTCAGTCTCAAAAAAAATGTTTTTTTTCAGAAAATCACTGTGTTGACAACTGAGATTCTGCAACTCAACGAAACTTCGGCAAAATACGATGATCTTCATGAAATTTGCAAGGATGTTCTGGTGAGTTTTTATTGATTTTTCTCAGAATTTCAGGCTTGTTTTAACAAGAATGTTTTTTAGGCCTGTCTTCACCCGATAAAATGCAAATCGCAAACCAACGAATTCGAATACGTCCGCAATTTCTGTCAAGTTATCAGCACCCTGGCCTTCGAATCCGGCAAATGCTTCAAATCCCTCAATTCCACTAATGTTTCCTGCCCAAAAATCCTATTTTTGGCTGGCGGAAGATATTCAAGATCTAAACAGCATTGCAACAATCTGGCCGGTGGAGAAAAATTGCATTTTTGATGTGGTTTCGAGGAATTGCACAAGTTTGGATGTTTTGCAATTCAGAAAGTATTGGCAGACTCTTATGGATATTTTTAATTGTTAGATGAGTGGAATTTTGATAAACTCTGTGAGTATTTTCACGGGAAACACCGTTATTTAGCTATTTTTTGGCGCTGAATTGACTATTTTCAACAAAAAAACAAAGTAAAACTATCAAAAAATTCTTTATTTTGCAAATTTTGTTCATAGTTGGAAGGAGAACCCTATACTATCCTGATTTTTCGTCGATCATGGTGTTTCTTTTTACGATGAAGACTGACTTCCTGAAATCAAGTACTAATGTTCAAATATTGATCTGAAACAACACGCGTCGCAGACCGCGCCGCATCAGAAAATGCGCGTGTTAAAAAAATACAATTGATCACATTTCAATGGGAAAAAACATACGATAAATTCAAACATTTTCAAAAATGATGTTGACCAGCCTGAATGGTCCGATTAATGGTGCTTTTTCGGCGTTGTATAACAAATATTTTTGATAATGACTAAGTTTCTGAAATTAAATATTATTATGGTGCTCTTTTCGGCATTAAATTTCAATTTCCAAACTTACATATTTTTTTCAATGAGCCGATTGAAACATTTCCACGTGGTTGAATTTTGAAAATAAATCAATAATTAATTTCGAAAAAAGATTCCACCAATTTAGATAGTGGTAATGTTGATTAGACATCAAAATTATCTGAAAAAAATTTTGGTTTTTTTGGGAACAAAATAGGGGAAAACTTACTTGTATTCAAAATTTACATGGAAGTTCAGATGCTTTCTTTTTGGTTTCTTCTTCTTTCAACGTGTCGAGAATTTTTCGCTTCGATTCAAAAATTCATCCGGCGACTGAAAACAATTCAATTTTTTTGATATAATTGTGTTTTCATTTCAAATTTCAAACTCACAGTCCATAAGAATTACAGCGTTAGGCGGTCAAGTAAAACAATTTCATCAATAAATTATTCATACAAATTCCACCAATTTAGATAGTGGTAATGTTGATTTAGACATCAAAATTATCTGAAAATTATCAGTTTTTTAGATACTTTTTGAAAAAAATTGGGGAAAACTAACTTTTATTGAAGATTTTTGAAGAAGTCATACGCTAGCGCTTTGATTTTTTTAATTTTAATTTTTTGGTTTTTCATGCTTTCTGCCAACGACACTTCTCCCAGTAACTCCTCTGTATGTTTTGTAGAATGCCACGGAACTAACTGAAAATACCAAAATTTTTTGAGCTAGAAATCAAGATTGAAGAACTCACGATCAGACCTGAGAATCAGACCCCAAATTGACATTTTTCAATGTTTTCTTTGATTGTTCAAAAATTCCACCAATTTAGATAGTGGTAATGATGATTTAGACATCAAAATTATCTGAAAAAAGTGTTTTGCTTGAAAGTTTTCATGAAAAATTAGAACTCACTAATAGTATTGATAAATTATATGTGTAGAAATATTTGAGTAGATGCTAATACGAGCAAAATGAATTTGATAAGAGGAAATTTTTGATAAGAAAATAAGAGGGTTGGAGAAAAATTGAAATACATATGTAAACAACTTTTTTTGTGGGAACAAGGGGAGCAGTTCTGAAGATTTTCTGGGCGAGAAAACTAATCAAAATTCTCAATTTTCAATCCGGAAGTTGAGTTGATGAAATCTTTTTTGAAACCCTAAAATAAATTTTCAACAAAAAAAATCCCCCAGAAAAATACGTTTCAAAGATTTCTAAACTCTAAAATTTTTAATTTGAAAAGTTCCCAGTTCCAAAAAATGCCTCCTTAAAAAATGAGTTCCAAAAATATCCTAACTCAAAATTTTCCAACGCAAATTTTCCAAATCTTGAATTGAATTTGTCAAATTTCCGACCCCCCGAATTCCGAAAACTTGATAAACAATATTTCCAGTCAGACTTTAAATTTTCTCTGTTTGTAGTAAACAACACAATCATATGTGGGAGACTGTGTTCTTGATACGATTTGATTTCATTAAAAAAAAAAACATTTTCGAGACAGAACAATTAGAAGAAGAAGAATAAAAGAAACAAGTTGTAATAAATCGGGAAAAAATTATGGGTTGATTATTTTTGACTGGAAAAATTGGTCATTAATGAATGAAAAATGGAAAAGGTCGGGTCAGGTGATTTTTTTGTATTTGATCATCTACTGTGAGAACAAAAGGGGTACTGTAGATGGTAGATTTATTTTTGAAAATTCAAAATTTTCGCACTGAATCTTCTGAGCTAAAATTCAAAAAATTTATGAACGAATTTCAAAATAATTAGGAAAATTTGGCGCCAATTTTCAAAAATTTAAAATTTTCGCACTGAATCTTCAGAACTTAAATTCAAACATTTTGGCACGAATTTTCAAAAATTCCTAAACTTTTCAAAATTCTGAACAATAAGTCTCTTGAATGTACAGTACCCTCTAAACTACCGTACTCCTCCCCCTATGTCCCTTTAAAACTTCCCCATGTTCTTTAAAAAACAAAAATCAAACAAAATTAATTTCATTCCCCCTTTTTCCATCAAAAATTACAGCGCGCGCCCCTCCCAAAAGACTTATTTTAAATTTTTTTTTTCAATTTTCATTTTTTTTTCAAAAAATAAAAACTGGTTGTTAAGTAATTAATTTTGATTTCAACTTAATTTATATTTTATTGATCTGAAAACTTCTGAAAATCTCTGAAATTCGTTGGGTAAAAGAAGATCTAAAGATCTGGGAAAAATCGATAACCTGTTTTTCAAATTGTTTTTTTTTGTGTTGTTTTCTCTCAACTTTTCTCATTTCCCAAAAAAAATGAATTTCAAAAGAAATTCAAAACTTTGTATAAGTCTCAATATTTTCTATATTATTTGTATTTTTATGGTGATTTTCACCATATTTTTGCTATTTTTTTTGGCCTGGGAGGTTCAATTTAACAGTTTTGAGAAGTGTAATCGAGAGATGGAGGAGGAGATTTTTAAGTGTGTTAAGGTAAGGATTTTGGGTCAAAATTTTGAAATTGGAATTAAGATCCAGCTTTCCAAAATTCTCAGAATCTCATCTCAACCCGCCCAAACTCCACCAAACTCCCCAAACTCTCCATTCTACCCTCCCCAAAATCCCTTGAAACCACCATCGAATTCTGCGAAAACATCGAAGAATGTTCGCAAAAATATCAACAACAATGCGGAAATCTACTGGAATCTCACAAAATTCTGCCAGATTGTCAATTCCTCCTATTCTACACTCACGAATTTTCGAGTTGCGCCGAAAAATTGTGGGAATCTCCGGGAGGACAATCGAGTGCCTTCGAGAGATTTTTGAGGAGCACACAAATTTGGTAACTTTTTTTCTATTTTTCCAGTGACAAATGACGTCATAGATCTCTATAATTAAAAAAAAGTGAAAAAAAGTACACATTGATTTGGAACTAATTTGGTCAAGTGTACGATTTTCTTGAGAAATTTCGATTTTTCCCAGATTTTCAAAAAAATTTTGAAACTGTAGTTTCTTGAGCGTACTGTTGGGCATCTGAAAAATTGTAGTCCTACAGTACTTCAAGGCACAGTATCCCTGTAATTTTTCTCAAAAACAAAATCAATTCTGAAGTTCTATGATTTTTTTCAAACTACAAAACTTGAACTACATTTGATTTATCAAAGAGAGAATTAATTCGATTTCGGAATCGCAACATAAATTACCACACTTTTCCCAATGTGATTTATTTTTTACCGGAAAATAGAAACCATTTTTTTCAAGAAGAAGCGGAAGTAAAAAAAAACTTTTTAACTGTTTTAAAATAACTTCCTTTTAAAAAATTTCTAAAAATAATTTATTTCCTGACTCTTCAAATTGAAGTTTTGAGAATCTAATTTTATGAGAAAAAAATGATGTTGATCTACCAAGAAACATTTCTGATCTTTAAAAATCTCTATCAAATCAGACACGCGCGGGATATATTTGATAACAGAAATTTGTGTGCCTGATTTATGATCTACCCATGAATTTTCACGAAAAGTCAAAAAATGTTGAAATAACATTGCAGGTCAAAATTAGTTTTTCGAGTTTTTCAGCCAAAAATGATGACAAATCAATATTTTTAAGCTTCTGGAGTAACTTCTGATTAAAATTGACCTTGGAATTCACTTTCCAGAGGGTTTTGCTGATTTTTCGTAAAATAAAAAATTCAAATTTTGATGAATTTCGAAAAAATTCATTAAAAAAATCAGCAAAATAGGGTTCTGGAGAAGCTTAATTTTCATCAGAAAGTACTCCAGAAGCTTCAAAAATATTCGATTTGTCATTATTTTTGGCTGAAAAACTTGAAAAACTTATTTTGACCAACAATGTTTTTTCGACATTTTTTGATTTTCGTGAATTGATCTTTCGATGTTAAAAAAACATTTTTAAACATTTTTCTCGTTCGTGAATCAGCCCTAACTTTGAATCGTATCTAGAAAACTTTTGATCTACCAGAATTTTAACATGATTTTTACAAACTTTTTGATCTATCAAAAATTAAATTTCTGGATGTTTATCTACCAAAATGTTTTGATCTACCAGAAATCTATCAATAGTTTCATTTCCCATCCTGAATCACATTCTGAAGATTCTGAAGGCCACCCTGGACCAATTCCCTCCCATTCAAAAACTCCTAGTTTTCTGATCTACCCCAAACTCTGCCAAATATCAGACCCGCTCCCAAAAATGCGATTTCTGGCGCCAATCATCATCATCATCCGAATCATGTGTCAAACAATCAATCGAATCAAAATGCGATGACCATCGCGAACATTTACAAAACGATTTTTCGAAGGTAAAAAATCACCGCAAAAAAAACTTGACCTTCAATTATTTTTCTCCCCCAAAATTTTTTGTGTTGTTTATCAATTTTCTCATTTCTCTTTGTCTCTTTATTTTTATTGTGTGCGTTTTTCTGAAAATCTTCTGAAAATATTTTGCTGATTTTTTTCAGCACGCTCAACTTCTCGAGGAGTTTTTCTGCAATTCGGAATAATTTTTTTTTGTATTCAAATTTTTTTTTCTTTGATAATTATAATAATTACAATAATTTTTAATAATTAATTAAATAATCAGAAAAATGTCCAAAAAAGTGGTTTCAAAATGTTGTCTGTGCTGTAATTTGAGTTGTTGGCTGCTGATTGTTTTGGTGGTTGGCGGCATTTTGGCGTTGGCTTTTATGGTGAAGCAGAAGAATGATCAGATGGAGGCCAACGCGTTTTGTACGAGGGCGCATGCGGAAATCGCAAGGGCCTGTGCGGAGGTGAGCGGAAAATTTGGGGGCGGTTTTTTTGAATCCAAATTTGCCTAGGTTACTGTAGAGGTTACCGTATTTTTGAAAAATTTGGATTTCTTTGAGTTTTAGCATCAGATTTTTAAAGACAATTTTGAGTTTTCTGTGATTAAATTTTCCTAGGTTACTGTAATTTCGAAGTCTAGTCAAATCATAAAATTTTTGAAACGTATTTCTCATGTGGATTTTTCAAACTACACTGTAGTTTCAGTAGATTTTGAAAATTTTTCAAGTTTTACCCACACAAATTGTTGAAAACTGAATTTTGAAATTTTTGAAACGTAATTTTTACCTGGTAATTTTATTTTTTTTTATTTTGTCAGAAAATTTCCGAATTTATATTTTCAACTGAAAAAAATTAAATAGATGATCAAAAATTATGATTTTTTTTGTTTCGATTTTTGATAACCAAAATTCTTACAATGAAAAATGATCTAGGAAAAAAAGAAAAAGAGAAATTAATCCAATTACAATTTTTCAGAAAGACGACGAATTGGAGGCGGCCGCTCAAAAATTGAATCATACCGAGAATATTTTGTTCCCACCTGATGATTATACGGAAATGGGAGAGTTGTGTCATGTGACGTTGGTGAGGACCTCTGCGTCTCTAGCCTCTCTGCCTCTCTAGCCGTCTCTAGCCTCTCTAGCCTCTCTAGCCTCTCTAGCCTCTCTAGCCTCTCTAGCCTCTCTAGCCGTATCTAGCATCTCTAACCTCTCTAACCTCTCTAGCCTCTCTAGCCTCTCTAGCCTCTCTAGCCTCTCTAGCCTCTCTAGCCTCTCTAGCCTCTCTAGCCTCTCTATCCTCTCTAACCGCTCTATCGTCTCTAGCATCTCTAGCATCTCTATCCTATCTAACCTCTCTAGCATCTCTCGCACCTCTAGCCTCTCTAGCCTCTCTAACCTCTCTAGGCTCTCTAGCCGTCTCTTACCTCTCTAACCTCTCTAGCCTCTCTAGCCTCTCTAGCCTCTCTAACCTCTCTAGCCTTTTTAGCCGTCTCAAGCCATCTCTAGCTTCTCTAGCCTCTCTAGCCTCTCTAGCCTCTCTAGCATCTCTAGCCTCTCGTTTTTTTCCAGAACTGTGCTCGAGGCATCAAATGCGTAGAGATCCGTGATTCATTAGATGATATGAAAATTTGTGGATTTGTTCATTTCTACACATCCGAATTCAAAGAATGCGCACAAAAGGTAAGAGTTAGCTGAAGTTTTTTCAATTTTTAAATTTGAAATTTTCCAGCTTTACGAAAAACGCGATGAGATTTCTTGTCTAGGCGAGATTTTCAATTCAAAAGAAAGAGTGAGTTCAAAAAAAAAACCAATTCAGTCTCGAAAATTTCTTTGCAGACCCCCGAAGAAGCTTGCGAAGCGTGGAAATCCAGTGCGCCGTGCATGAAAGAATCGATAAAAATCGCGTGCGAAGATCGTTTGGGAGTTTTGCAATACAAATGGTCGAATCGAGCCGAGAAGGCGGATCCGCTATTCTGTCGAGAGAATAGTGTGATCTTCAACACTCATAATCATTCGGTTCATCAACACGAACATCAACATGTTCATATTGGAAATCAACATCATTAGAAGAATAACTACTTTTTGAATTTGAATTATTTTTTTTGGATAATTAGTTGGGGAATTTTGAATCGAACCTTATTTTTGAGATTTCTAAATCGAGAAGCTTCTGATAATTCTAGATTCATTTTGAAACTTCAAAAAAAGTTCCCTGAACTTATGCTCTAAAAATGGTCCGATTCAAAAATTCCCAATTTTTAATTTTTTTTCTAAATTTCGAAATATAGTGTACAAAAATTATGTTCCCTAATCCCACCCCCAAAAAAATTTCAGAAAAAATTCCTTCATTTCCTTCATTTACCGGTATTAGATTTTATGGTTTTCCAATTTTTTTAAATAAACTTTTTCAGACAATGAGTATTATGAATTTTTTCAGAGAAAAAATTATCTAAAATTTTTGAAACCTAATTTTCCAGGGAAATTTTCAGCTAGGTTTTTTTTTTTGAATTCGAATTATTATGCGGATCATTAGTTAGCTTCTGATAATTCTAGATTAATTTTGAACGATCGGTGTCAAAAATTCCACGTGGCAACATTTTTAAATTTCAAAACTAAAAAAAAATTCAGAAAAAATTCCTTCATTCCCTTCATTTACCGGTATTAGATTTTATGGTTTTCCAATTTTTTTAAATAAATTTTTTTGAAAAAATTGACTGATTTTCAGAGCAAAAATAATCTAGAATATTTGAAACGTATTTTTCCAGGGAAATTTTCAGCTAGGTTTTTTTTGAATTTGAATAATTTTTTGGATTTTGTAGAATATTTGAATCGGAGCATTCTAGATTCATTTCAAAACTTCGAATTTCGGTCTCAAAAATTCCAAGTGGCAAAATTTTTAACTTTCAAATTTTTTTCAGAATTCAGACTTTCAATTTCTCTCCGGTCCGATTCAAAAATTCCCAATTCTCAATTTTTATTTTTTTTAATTTCGAAATTATAGTGTACAAAAATTATGTTCCCTAATCCCACCCCCCAAAAAAATTTCAGAAAAAAATTCCTTCATTTCCTTCATTTACCGGTATTAGATTTTATGGTTTTCCAAATTTTTTTTTGAATAAATTTTTTGTCCGATAACGAATACCCACTGATGATTTTTTCAGAGCAAAAATAATCTAGAATTTTTGAAACGTATTTTTCCAGGGAAATTTTCAGCTAGGTTTTTTCTCATTTCGAAATTACTATCTTCATTTAAAATTTACCAGTTTCAATTAAAAAGTTCTAAAAATTCCCTAACAATCCAATCGACTTAGCCAAAGTTCCTCGAAACTTTTGAAGTTTGCAATTTTTTCATCGCCACAAATTTCAGCCACATTTTGATGCACGCAGTTTTGATTTTCGAAATATTTTGAGCAGTCTTGCTGGAATTTAAAAGATTAAGTTGAAAAATTTCAAAAATTTCAAAAAAAAATTCCGTACCATTTTAATTTTGTGGTTTTGGTTGAATAAAAGATCCAAACATTGACTAGACTCATTTTTCGCCGTGAAAAAATTATTCAAATTCGAAAAACAGGTTTTGAGACTTCCTGAAGAGTAATGTGAAATTTCGCATAGAATTTCCACGTATTCAAAATTTGGAATCACATTCAAGCAGGAGCTCATTGAAAGGCATTTCTGGAAATTTTTGGCTGAAAATTTTTGTCTGAAAATATAAGTACTCACATCAGTTTGCTTGCATAAAATCGAGAGTTCTTCAAACTTTTCCGGGTTACTGTAGCCATACGGTAGGGATTTTGAGAGATTCTCAAGGCGACCGATTTTCTGGAAAAAAAATAATTGAAAAAAATTTTCGGCGCGAGAAATTCAATTTCAAAATTTTCAAAAACTCACATGTAAACATTCCCTGGCCACCCGAACATCCGCATTTTTACAAATCAATTTTTTGTCCAAATATGTATAAGAAGTAGCAAAATATATAGCAAAAATCACGAAAATCACGAGCAAAACTGCAAAAATTGCCAAAACAATCTTCAAAATTAGTTTGAAATTTATTTTTTCGAAAAAATCGGATTCTTTTTGCATTTTCTGTCTTGTGGTTAGTTAGTTGATAATAAATTTTGAAACAACAAGAAAATATAAGGTTTTTGTTCGGTGAAAATCGAAAAAGATAAAATAGAAATAGTACAAATTGATGGGAGTGGTCGAAGATCTTTTCGAATTTTCATTTTTGAGAAAGAAAAAAACAGTTTGATTTTATGTGAAATCTGAAATGTTCTGAACATGGATCATAGTTTTCTTTGAACAAAATTGATCGATAATAATAAAACAGCAACAAGGACATTTTAAGAGTATAAAATTTATGAATAAATTCGAGTTCTTCAAACGAATTTTAACAAATCCAGCTACTTTTATTGAAACAACACAATTTTGAATAAACCATTACGTAGATTACAGCATCGTTGTAAAAAACATTGAAGTGTTAGGAACACAAATCGGCTTTTTCTTTTTGAAATATTTGAACAAAACAATTCTATAATCATTCAAAGCCAACGAAATAACAATTGGATCAATAATTGGATAACAATTGACGATTGGTATAAATATTGAGTTGCCATAATAACTCCAGTTCAAATTAAAAAATGGGTAAAACCAGAGAACCAAACATGGAAAAAATGTGAGAATCGATGGAATCGTTGTTTGAATAATCAAAGTTATCAATAGATTTCGATGAACACGTTTCACATAGTCACTTAAACTCAAAATTTTGATAGAATTGTGAATTCTGTTGGCTAAAACTGCATCGAAGATCAATGAAATAAAAAGAATAATTGCTGCCAAGATCACAGCAAGCATCCCATTTTTTTCCGAATCAGCCTGAAAATTTATCGATTTTTCCTGGAAATATTCCAACTAGAAACTTACATTATAACTCGCTACAATAAATGGTACATTTTCAGTTGTCTCTTTATATGTTCGCACAAAATCATTGTCCAATTCTTGTCTAATCATTTCGCCTGGCCACGTATATTGTGCCATTAGGAAAAGCCACGAGGAACCATAAATCAAAACAGAAATCACTGTTAGAAAAATGAATCTTGGTTTGAAAAAGTGAACGATCCAATGATTTTGACAGATTGCAAAATATCGATAGAGAAAATGAACTGAAATCAATCCAAATGTATAGGCAACCATTGAACATCGCAAAACCAACAAGAATTGACAAACATCTCGATATTTATAGATTATACTTTCCGAAACAAATACGATGAAACTAAATTGAAAACTTTCAGTTGAAATCGGAACAACTAATTCGAGAAGAGTTGTGCATAAATTGACACAAGAAAAGGTTATGAGAAGATATTTGTATTTTCGAATTGATTGTGAAGATTTTCTGTAGGCCAGATTGATGAATAATGTGTTGATGACTATTGAGAGGAAACAGAGAATCTTTGGAATATAAAAATGAGCCAAGCTTATGTAGATCATTTTTATTGAAGTGCTTTTGATTTGAAAAAAAAATATCAGTTAAAATAGTTTTCCTATGCAAAGTGCATGTAATTTATCTTCTCGAAAAAGAGTACAACTACAGGAAACTACAAAAATCATTTTTTTTTTCAAAAAAAAAAGAGCAATAGAATTTCTCCAAATGAAAAACAAAGAAAGCAATGACCTTGTGGACTATATATTTTTTACCGGGAAAAAAAACGTTTCACAAAAACACTCGGACTTTCTGAAATTGTTTTAAAAAGTGAACACTTTTGTGATTTATTTTCCTGAAATTGATAAAAATAACAAGAAAACAAATGGAATAATGAAATTTTATTTGGAACAATGTTTAGAACATTTTCAATCATTTAATGAACACCACGCCATATTGGTTCGGGATTTTTCAAAACTTTTCTTTCTTCTGCCAAACTTGACGACGCCAAAATAGCCAAAAATGTCACCAAATATTGATAGAAATTCATTTTCTTTTGTTATTTTCAGTTGAAATTTGGCAAGAATTTATAGATCAAATATTTCACACGGCATTTTGAATTTTGAGTTAAATGTATTTACATTTATATTTTAGGTTGATGATTTACATTTTATATACGTGAGATCAGATTAGTTTCTCAATCAAATTTTCAATTTTAGTTTTATAAGAGCTAGAAAATTTCCAATTTTCAGTGTAAAATGGGCTCAGGGATACTGTAATTTTAAAGGTACATATGACTTTTGCAGCTTTGTATTTTCAACCATTTTTCCCTTCTTATTATTTTCAAATAGATTGTAGTCGAAAAAAAAATACGAATTAGAAAAATCACTGTTTCGAATAATGTTGAATAAAAATGAGAATGAGCATAATTTAATTAACTAATTAGTTCCAAATGTCTCGAAAACAAAAAGTCAAATATTATATCATAATCATGTTGTTTTCTCCAAACCAAACGTGTCATGAAAATCTGATCGGATTCGATATTTTCATAAATATTTTAAAAATCTCATCAATTTTCTCAAACCTCGTTTATATCACTGCAATTTTTGCGTTAAAATCAAAAAGTCCCGAATCTTTTCGACAATATCAAAAGTTATTGTTCATTCACACTTTATCAAATATTGCTTTCGAAAATTATTTGTCAATCGTCTGGAAATTCATGATAACTCCACCGTGGATGAGTTTGTGTGGATTCGGATTAATTCATGATTATCCCGCGATTTCTGTGGGGTTATTTCTGATTTTTTTACTATCAAGTACGGCTACATGTCGAATTTTACTCGAACATCGAATGGAATGTCTTGTTTCATTGATCCCGAGAAAAGTTTATCTAATCTCAAAATCATTAAACTATTTCTATACTTTGACTCAATTTTTAGTGTTTTTCAGTTATATTTATTCCTATCAGGATTTTCGAAATCAAATGGATTTAAAAATACGAATTGATAAGGTTAGTATTTTATTTTTCTCACAATCAGAAGCGGGTTGGTGTGTGCGAACACTGCGACGCAATTTTGCGTACAGGAAGAATGGTCTTGGCCACCCAGAATAGCTGACATGTTATTTTTCGAATGTTGAAATAAAAACCTAAATTCTCCCAGAACAATGGACCGCTTCCAAACTTTATCTTTTGTGAAAATTGCCTTGTCTTCAACCTTGATTCTTCTAAATCGATAATTTTCGCACTAACTGCCACATTTTCCACACTAATCGCTGCTATCGCCATAGTTCTAATGGCTCTCGCGTCATATCACGCGTTATCCTCAAATACTACAATGTTTTCCAAAAGCACCATGATTATTCAAAAATCGTTTCTTCAAAGTTTGTTCATACAACTTAGTGTTCATATAATATTTCTCGCTTTACCCATCATTCTTTTCTTTTCCGCTTTTCTTTTGAAACTTTCTATGGAAAATTGGCAAATTTTCATACATTTTTTGACAATTTGTTTTTTCCACCATGGATCATTTTCAACGATTGCAATGTTGTCAACTAATAAACAACTGAGAAGGAATTGTGAGTTTAAAAAAAAATTCTGGATTGTTTTTGAGAACAATTGATTTTGCAGTGAGTCAGATCATCAGAAAAATCGGTCAACGTTCAAAATTAGCATCAAAAAATGAATCGAAGGTCAATACAGCATCTTTCGTATTTCAACAGATGAATCGAAAAAACACAACAACTTCATAGATCATGTTTTGGTGAAGAATTTTCAAAGATTAAGAAAACAATTGCAAAAATGAAAGTTTATTTTGAACAATGTTTATAAAATTTTCAATCATTTAATGAACACCACGCCATATTGGTTCGGGATTTTTCAAAACTTTTCTTTCTTCTGCCAAACTTGACGACGCCAAAATAACCAAAAATCCAACCAAATATTGATAGAAATTCATTTTCTCTTGTTATTTTCAGTTGAAAATTTAGCAAGAATTTATAGATCAAATATTTCATACGGTATTTTGAATTATTCATTTTTGTATGAATTTTTTAGGTTGATGATATTTTACATTTTCGGTACGTGAGATCAAAAACTTTGGATTTACAGGTCTCTTTCATAAAAACAATATAGGCTTCTGCGCAAAAACTCACTGTTTCAAATTGATTCAAAACATTGAGGGACTTTGAAATTTCTGATTTTTGATTGTCAAATTCAAGTTTAGTAAAAATCACCGTCCTAAAGAAAATAGAGAGCAAAAATTTTAAAAGGCTTATAAATTTCAGGATTTTTTGAAACAGTGAGATTTTTCCTTGGTAGAAAATGCTATGACGGAAAAAATTCATTATATAAATACGTCATTTCCTTTCAGTTTTCAAAAATAAATCACAAGTCCTGAAAATTTTGCAGCTGTCACCAACAAAACCAAAAATTCTCTCATTTTCTATTTCCCATTCCCAAAAATCATGATAAATTACACATTTTTGAGCACAAATATTTCGAAAACTCAAATTGCCACGTGGCAATTATTGATTTTTTCGGATAGCGAGGATCAATTCGATTTGAGCACATTTCTGACGATTGCGTTTTGTGTGAGCACATTTTTCAGCACGCCGTTTTATTGGAGATTATTTCGGAATGATAGGAAATTGAGGAAATTTGTGAGTGAAATTTTTGGATTTTCAGCCAAAAAAGAATTTTCAGCAAGAGCTCAGAGAAACGCTAAATCAAATTTTTCTCGTCATTTTTTTGCCCTCGATTTCATGTATTTTGTCGGTTTTATCAGCGCTGGTCAGAATTTTGTGAGTTTTTTTGAAAATTGAAAATAATTTTTAATTTTATTTTTTCAGAACTCTCCTCCTGCCTGACTCAGAGCTCCAAAACTACCTGCTCAATATTTCGAGTTACACAAACTTCCTCGCCAAATGCACAATAATATTCGCCATCACATTTTTCTCAAACACCCTCGATAATTTTCAAATCCTAATGGCTTTCCGCCAAGTTGTTCTAACTCGTCTCCCAGTTTTCCTACATTTTTGGGTCGAGCCTTTTGCGATGCAAATTCATATAACATTCATCTACATTTTCACAGTATTCTATCGGATTTTCTTCATTTTCACATTCAAAAATTTCATATTTCAAGATGAAGTTAGCCCATCTATACATTCGTATTTGAATTGTGTTCGAATTTTGATTTTTATCAATTTTTTGATTTGTGGGATTTTTTATTCTCTTTTATTTTTGAATATTTTGAAGAAACGTGGAAAAATCGAGAATTTTGGCAATTTGCCAGAAATCGCAATTTTGTACGATGGAATTCCATTGCTTTTGATGAGGATGAGAAAATTCCCCGCCAAAAATTAAAATTCAAATTTTTTTCATATTCTCCTATTCTACTACTTTTCCCATTCCAATTCTGAAATCGACAATTTCAAATCGTCGCTGAATTTTCTGATTTTCGAAATTCGCTACAAAATTATCTCAACCGGTTTGGTGCAATTCCTATATTTGGTGGATGTTTCAAAAATGTGCCAATTTTTGGCGAGGTTTCGGAGGAATCGGAAAATTCTGGATGTTGTGGATGTGGATGAGAATAAAGTTTAAAACAGTGAAGAAATAACCGTGATCCTCAAAAAATCCCATTTTTGAAACGTGAAAACTGAAATCGCTGCGAGACCTCACCCTTTCAAAAAATGTGTGCGCCTTTGATTTTAGTTTTCAGCCTCTAACCAATTTGACAAAGCGTTTAAGTACAAATTAAACAGTTTTCCTTGTTCATCTCGACGAGACGAATCAGATGGTATATTCAGCTTTTTCTGAAAATGCCTCTAACATGCTGAAAACTGACTGAAATCACTATCTAGTGTGTAAACACCGCGACGCACAAATGCACAAATCGCGTACCGTAGTAAATTTTTTGCAAAAAATTTATGTTAACATCCCATGGGATTTTTTTTCGTTTTTTTTTCACGTGAACTCTAATTGTAAATGTGTCTTTCGTTTCTTGAAGTTGAATAAATAACTTGTTTTGAATATTCAATATCTTCTTTTTGGTCTACTTTTTTATTCGAGTATGGATTTTGAGCGGAAATTTGAAAAAAAAACCGAGGGACTAGGGTTTGACACATGCAAATCCTAGTCCCTCATTATTTTTTTCTGACATTTTTACAGAATTCACAGTGTCCCGAACGCGTATTGCGCCAGCACTCCACACTCCACACACTCTCTCGTTTTCTCTCTATCTCTCATCCGTCTCTTCAGCAAAGCGCACTCTCTCATCTTTTTTTGCGCTTTTGTTTGCTTGCTGAAAAATGCTGGAAATGGAATTTTTGTAACTAAATCGAATATGGAGAAGATAGAGGAAGAAAAATTGAAGCTATTCCAAGTTGTTTCATGAAAAATGGTTGAGAATGAAATGAGCAAGAGCTCTTCAAAAAATAGCTTGTTGAAAAACATCATTTTTGACCCAGGAAAGCTGATAAAATTCAGTTGTATGCTTCCAAAACATTGAAATAGGACTCCTCATGTATGTGGAATCAATAATAATTCAAAATTATGCTGTTTTTGTTATTTTATTTTCCAACGAAATTTGCCCAAAATTGATCAAAAAACTAGATTTCAGAAGTTTATTTTGATCAAATAATTCTTGAAACACCTTGAAAGTATTCTAATTTACATATTTATCATAAAACAAGTGCCGAATCACATTTTTCCTTCATGAAATTTGAATTGTTTTTCTTCAAAAGATATTAACTAACTTATTTTGAATCCAATCTTCACATGTTTTATATCAAAACGTTCCTCTCATTATTCTCCAGAACATATAGCTCAGTTTGGGAGTTTTCATGCAAGTATAATTGGATTATAATCGTTTCAAGAAAAAACCTAGTGTTAAATTTTCAAAAAACCGACAAACAGGCTTGTGCGCTCTACCGCACATGCACGAAAAATGCGCACAACTTTTCTCTGCCTACGCGTTGGGGGCACTGTGCAGAATGGATTCGTCCATAAAAAAACCATCTTCTACGAATTCACAAAATCCGTCGACATCATTGGCAACTCCAAAATCAGCTGTTTCGATAAGTGTTGTAAGTGTCCGATGATTTTGCTTTCTCAAAAACAATTTGTTTCACAGAATCCCGTTATTTATAAAAGTTCAACTCTCAAACTTTCAATATCTCCAAATCAACAATTTTTATACGGTGTTATATTGCGAATAATCAAAACAGTATACGCTTCAAGAATTCCACAAATAACATCAGAACTGCCTGAAGATTGGGAGAAAATCAAAGAAAACGATGTGAAAAGAATAGGAGAATTGATCAGTTGTTATAATAAAGGAGCAAAAGCATATAATAATGAAATATGGGGATGCAGTTGAAAATCGAAAAATGTTAGGAGAATGGGCTTTGCCATTTTGCACACAACAAATTGCTGCTCAAATTACAAATTGGGCATATAATTGGTTGGTTTATTTTTTTTTTTCAATTTCAATTTCAAAATTAATATATTTTTGCAGTGCTGTTTCAACACCATCAATTTTAAACAGCCATTACAAATCATTTTCATCTGAAACATATGGAGAAACTAATCTTGAACAAATAACAAGTATATTAAATGAGCTTCAACTTGGACCTGATGATGTTTTTGTTGATTTGGGAAGTGGTGTTGGTCAACTTGTTGTTTATACAGCCGCTTGCACAAAAATCAAGAAAGCTGTTGGAATTGAATTATCAACTGTTCCAGCAAATCATGCTCAAAATCTTCAACATTATTATAAGAATATTATGGGACATTTTGGAAAATCTTATTCACCGTTTGAATTGCATAATGGAGATTTTTTGGATGCGAAATTCCGCGATTTGATAACCAAAGAGGCAACTGTTATTTTCATCAATAATTATGCATTTAGCCCGGATTTATTGGTCAAAATATCGGATGAATTGATTTCGGAATTGAATGATAATGTTAGAATTGTAACAGCAAAAGAAATGGGTGTATTAAAACGTGAAGTTAATGATCGAACTTCTCGAGGTAATTTATAGATATTTTTAAATCAATTCACGAAAAAGTCAAAAATGTCGAAAAAACATTGTAGGTCAAAATTAGTTTTTCGAGTTTTTCAGCCAAAAATGATGACAAATAAATATTTTTTAGGCTTTTGGTGTAATTTCTGAAGAAAATAAGCTTCGAGAACCCTATTTTGCTTTATTTTATGCATTTTTTCAAAATTCATCAAAAAAGTGAATTCCAATGTCAATTTTCATCAGAAATTACTCCAGAAGCTTGAAAAATATTGATTTGTCATCATTTTTGGTTGAAAAACTCGAAAAACTAAATTTGACCTACAATGTTTTTTCGACTTTTTTTGACTTTTCGTGAATTGATCTTTCGATGTTAAAAAACATTTTTAAACATTTTTTTTCGTTCGTGAATCAGCCCTATTATCAAATTTAAAAAATGTGGCAGCCGTAAAAAATGAAAACCAGTGCAGAGCTGAATGAATGACAAACTCATTACTTCGTCAGTCGCGAGCGGCTGTGCGTTGCGGTCAAAAAACAATCAATAATCCATTTTTTCTTTGTTTCCCGACCGCGACGCACAGCCGCACGCGACTGACGAAATAATGACTTTTTCATTCATTCAGCTCTGCACCGGGTTTTATTTTTTACGGCTGCCACATTTTTCAACTTCGACAATACTAAATTATTATTTATTTCGGTGTAGTAGTTGAACAAGATTTCAAAGTTGAACAAGATTTGTAGTAGTTGAACAAGATTTCTGTTTTCAGCACTGTCTTATCAAATATTCAAACAAATTTCAATAATTTCAGATATCTCATCAATTCTTGAAATGCGACAAATGAAATCACTATCAAATGGTGTTTCTTGGACAGCAAATGTTGTCAAATTTTGGCTTCACACTGTTGACAAATCCAAGGTTTGTCTTCATTTTTGAGAATCTCTAACATCTCATTTTTTCAGGTGTTCAAGTTTTTTGAACAAAAAGCAAACCGACCAAAAGGAAAAGATTCGAAATCTTCAAGTTCGCAAATGAAAGAAAAAGAAGGAAAAATGGTATGGTAAATTAATTTGTTGATAACAATTTCACTTTTGATTTTCAGCAATTTTCCACACCAAAAGAAGAAAAAATAAATTTGAAAAGACTTGCACCAACTCCGAGTGACTATGATAATGATAAATACTTTTTTGGGAGAACTAAAAGAAGAATGTGCAAAGCACAAGTTGGAGGATATAAAAAGGTTGGTATTTGAGGAGGAGAGGGAGATTGAATAAATTTATTTCAATAATTATTTTTTTTACCAAAAAAATCATCTTGTCTTATAATTATCTTGTCAACGTGTTTAATAAAATTTCGTTTAAAAAAATCACAAAAAAATGAAATTCTTCAAAAGCTTTGGCGAATCAATCAGAAACTTACAAGGGAACTGTTTCAGCTTGCAATCGAGATTTTTAATGAGATATATGTTTTCTAGTAGTTTTCGACCCGTTGATCACGATTCCGCTGTCTAAAACTGCAAAGCTCGACTCCTAACATGAGTTATGACGTGGCAAAGTTGAAAAAATTTGAGAAATTGGGACTTTGGAGGGTCCGAACTCGCCTTCAAAATTATTTTCATGAAAATCTGATGGCATAGCGTTGTTCAGGAGGCTCGATTACATAGATAGAATTCATGTTGAACAACCCCGATGCTATTAGATTTCCAAGTCCCAATTTTTCAAAATTTTCCAACTTTGCCACGTCATAACTCATGTTAGGAGTCAAGCTTTGCAGTTTTAAACAGCGGAATCGTGATCAGCGGGTCGAAAACTACTAGAAAACATATATCTCATTAAAAATATCGATTGCGAGTTGAAACAGTTCCCTTGTTAATTCAAAATTTCACCTCCTCATTTTTTTTCGCTCCCGCAAAAGTCCCCATTCTTATTTCCCCACCCCTTTCTTTTGTAAAAAAAATAAAAAACATTTTGACACATGTTTTGACAAGTGGAAAAGGAGCGATCTCGAGGCGCGCGTGTCCAGATGTATGTATGTATTCACCAAAATTTCAAAAGAGGGCGGACAAAAAATCATTTGATGGTGAGCTGCCGATTTTTCCACACCGTTTCCTATTTTTCTCCGTATTTTTTTTTACCAAAAAACATATATTAGATTCATTGACGTTATTTATCTACAGTAACCTGATCTACAGTAGCTTGACCTATTTTAACTTACAGTAACCATACAGTTTGAGCTACAAGGTTACTGTAAACTAAGGTACTAGGCATTTTTTAAACTAACTTGGAATATGGTAGCTCTACAGTAACCTAAACTACAGTAACCCTACCCTTTTCATAAATAAAATCAGAAATGTATATGCGCCAAAAACATTACAGTATCCCAGTAGCATTAGTTACAGTAGCCATCTAGATTCAGAATTCCCCCTGTACTATTTTTAGTCGCGAACTCAAACAGATGTTATTTCAAAATAAAAAATTCCCTATCATTTTTTTTCTTGACACACATGTGTTTTTTTCAAAAAAGGCGCAAACACAAAAGTTCCTCCTCCCGTGTCCAGATGTATCCCAAAAACTATTCATTCAGCCAAAAGAAAACAACAATGTGCTCGACTGTCTTGGCATTTGCCAAAAATTGTCTCACGTTCATTTTTCGGCCGATTTTCTTGTGTTTGTCGAATTTGTTGGACATGTTGCCGTTTCGTGAGTTTTTTTTTTGAAAAATGAAAATTTCGAAATTATTTTTTGGGTGAAAAATTATGCCACGTGAAAGTTTCACGTCGCGTTGAATAAAAAATAATTTTTCATTTTTTATTTCAAAATTTGGGATTTTTTGAAAAAACTATTTAAGATTTTAATCTTACAAGTACAGTAATCCTAGACCTACAGTAATCTCAGAAGCCTTGTGTTAGTTTAACTACAGTAGTTTTTGATCTACCAGATATCCATCTGTAGATTACTGTAGCCTGTACCTTTAAAAAAGTACGATAAGCTAGCAAATTGTGATCTACAATAACCGGGTTCACGTCACGTGAAATAAAAAATAATTTTTTATTTCAAAATTTGGGATTTTTTGAAAAAACTATTTCAAATTGAAATCTTACAAGTACAGTAAACCTACAGTAATTGTAAAATTACTGGCATTTCGTAGTGTTTTAAAGGTACAGGGTACAGTAGTTTTTTAAAGGTACATCGTACATATTTCTAGGAATCTTTCTGGTATATCAACAACTACTGTAGATTGACTAACTCAGAGCTTCTGATATTTGAAATTAAAAAATTAAAACTGCAGTAATCCTAGATCTACAGTAATATTAGAAGTTCTGAGTTAGTCTAACTACAGTAGTTTTTGATCTACCAAAAAGATTCCTAAATTTTTGTACGCTGTACCTTTAAAACACTACGGTACGCTAGCAATTTTTGATCTACAATGAACATTTTTCCAGGATTCGCATTTTTTGGTGGTCAAAACCGTGCTCAAATCGTTGTGCTCCAGGAGCCCCCTTCACAAGTTCACTTCGATAATGTGGATTACCCGGTGCGCATCAATGGAACGGTTTATTATTCGGACCCGACCAAAATTCCCCAGTGGACTCTTCGCGACATGTACACCATTCTGTCCCGTCGATTTTTGAGCTCCGAAGAAGATTTGAGACAATCTGGCTATCCGTATTTCCAGATGAATTATTTTTCTGGCGAGCCTGCTGGAAAAGTGACGATTCGTCAAACCGAGTTCGAGGAAGACGAGCCGATTTGGATTGCGAATGGAGCGAGAATGCGATTGTGTTGCCGGTGCAAAAATGATTTCGAGTTGGATGAGAATGGCGAAGATGTTTGTCTTTTTCATTTGAAAAAAGCGAAATTTGATCGAGGTAGGGGAAAATGTTTTTTATTGGCGCGGGAAAAATTTGAATTAAAAAAAAATGAAAATAAAATTTCCAAAATTTTATACGTTTCAAAAAATTGACAAAATCTTTCTCATAAATTTCGAGATGTTTTGAGTTGAATGCCCAATAACTCTGATAGGATTACTGTAAATACTGTAATTTCAAAGGTACAGGAAAGATTCAGTATCCTAGGAGACTACTGTAGACCTAAAACTAGCTCTAGGATTACTGTAGTCTTAAAGGGACATTATTAAAATTATGGACATTTTGAGGCATCATGTTCCTTTAAAACTACAGTAATCTGGGGCTATGTGAATATTTCAAAATTCAAGAACCTTTAAAACTACAGTAATCCTAGGCTCTTTTTACACTGAAAATCTTGAAATTCCTAGAACTCATAGAACTACAGTAATCCGTGATCTACTGAATTTCAAAAAATATGAATCTGATGTCCCTTTAAAGCTACAGTAACCCTGGGATTACTCATATCCAGAAAATGCCGCTTTTCTTTGATCTACAGTACCCCTAAGTCTTTCAAATTTCCAGAATCCGGTCAAAAAAATCCACGAATGTTGTCAGAAAATCAGCGGCAGATCGCTCGGCTGCCAACTCAACAACTTCCACGTTTTCAACCAACTTCAAGTCTCAGAACTCCAAAAATTTGTGTCAACTCCAAGATCCCTGGGACCTGTGGATCCTCGAAATCGAAATGTTTTTGGAATTGACTGTGAGATGGTCTACACAAGAAATGGCCCAGCGGTTGCCAGGGTTTCTCTAGTGGATTTTGCTGAAAATGTGGTTCTGGATATTTTTGTGAAGCCTGAAGCGCTGATTTTGGATCCGAATACGGAATTCAGCGGATTGACTGTGGAAATGATTGAGGAAAAAGCGAGGGATAATTTGGAAACGGTGAGATTTATTTTTTATGGGAAAAAAACTGGGATTCAAAAAATTTTTGAAAATTTTTTTCTACAAAAATGAAATACTATGTTTTTTAACATCGAAATATCAATTCACAAAAAGTCAAAAAATGTCGAAAAAACATTGTAGGTCAAAATTAGTTTTTCGAGTTTTTTCAGCCAAAAATGATGACAAATCGAGATTTTTCAAGCTTCTGGAGTAATTTCTGATTAAAATTGACCTTGGAATTCACTTTCCAGAAGGTTTTGCTGATTTTTCGTAAAATAAAAAAATTTAAATTTTGATGAATTTCAAAAAAAAGCAAAATAGGGTTCTCGAAGCTTATTTTAATCAAAAATTACACCAGAAGCTTGAAAAATATTGATTTGTCATCATTTTTGGCTGAAAAACTCGAAAAACTAATTTTGACCTACAATGTTTTTTCGACATTTTTTGACTTTTCGTGAATTGATCTTTCGATGTTAGAAAAAACATTTTTTCGTTCGTGAATCAAGCCCTAATGAAACCTACATTTCAGTGCCGCCAAAAACTGTTCCGCCACATCAATTCAAGATCAATTTTAATCGGACATTCCCTGGAGGCCGATCTCAAAGCTCTCCGAATTGCCCATCTGACAGTAATCGACACCGCGCTACTTTTTGGTGGGAGAATGAAACCATCACTGAAAAAACTTGCGCGGAAACATTTGCGGAAATCGATTCAACAATTTAATCCCGAAAATTTGGGACATGATTCGGTGGAGGATGCGAGGACTTGTGTGCAACTTGTCAAGTTTTATTTGCAGAATTATTTTTGAGAATTTTTATTGAATGTTTTGTTATTTCCTGCTCATTTATCTATTTTTTAACAATTTTTTGGAACTATTTTTTGCAAAACTTGTAAGTTCCTGTATCTCAAAGTAATTTCCTACCTTTATCTATTTTTGGACACTTTTCTAATTAAATTATTTTTTTACCTCACTTTCCTCAGACATTTTTTTGTACTTTTCTGTCTTTTTGTATCCCCCTTTTTTATTTATAAATATTATTTTCTAGAAAATTTTTTTTAAAATAATTTTTTAATTTATCAAAAAATCAATATTCAAAAAAATGGTTTAGCTTAACAAAAACTTTTTGATCCTGAAGTTCTCTTTGAGCTCAAAAAAATCTTCACTAATTAACTAGCTCCCAGGGGACTTTTGCTAACTCACCTCCTATTTTTTCAGACAATTATTTTCAGATCCCAATATGATCTTCATAAGTCTAGCCCATTCCTACATCCCAAAAATCCTATGCATTCTCTCCACAATCATCAACACATTTTTCATCACCCTGGTTCACCGAAAATCTTCAATTTCCATCGGAAAATACAAATATCTTCTCATCACCTTCTCAATTTTCAATATCATCACAAGTCTTCTCGAATTAATCGCTCCAATTTCAACAGAAAGTTTTCAAATCAGCCTAATTGTCTTCGTCGCGGATAGTTTGATCTACGAATATCATCGAGATCTCACACAATTTCTAATTTCTCTAAGATGTTCCATGGTTTGCTATACTTTTGGACTGATTTCCATTCATTTTTTATATCGATATTTTGCAATTTGTAAAAATTATTGGTTAAATTTGTTTTTCAAACCAAAATATATTTTGATCATGTGGTTATTGGTTTCAATTTACGGGTCTTCGTATCTGATTTTAATTGCGAAATATATGTGGCCAGATGACGTCACCAGACAGAAATTGAACCTGGATTTTATTGAGAAGTATAATGAGAGCACTGGAAATATACCATTTATTATTGCAAGTTATGGGGTAAGTTTGGGACTTAAAAAAAATGTTTAAAAATGTTTTTTTAACATCGAAAGATCAATTCACGAAAAGTCAAAAAATGTCGAAAAAACATTGTAGGTCAAATTTAGTTTTTCGAGTTTTTCAGCCAAAAATGATGACAAATCAATATTTTTTAAGCTTCCACAGGCATAAATTCTTGACTTTTTAATTCAGAAATGCCTGTCGCAGAAAAAAATTTCTCGCGTGAATCGGGAGGCGGGATTTATTTGGAAAGGTGCGGCACGTTTTTTTTTCAAGCAAAAATTATTTCTGATTTTTTGCATTTCGAAATTTAGTGAAGAAAAAAAATGAAATCGAAAAAATTATTTAAAAAACGTGAAACGTGTAATCGTGGCAGGGGGCGGAGCCAGCAGGAAAAAAAGTCAGAAATTTATGCCTGTGGCTTCTGGAGTAATTTCTGATTAAAATAAGATTCGAGAACCCTATTTTGCTTTTTTTCGAAATTCATCAAAATTTAAATTTTTTCATTTTCCGAAAAATCAGCAAAACCTTCTGGAAAGTGAATTCCAAGGTCAATTTTCTTCAGAAATTACTCCAGAAGCTTGAAAAATATCGATTTGTCATCATTTTTGGCTGAAAAACATCTTGTGTTTTCAGCAACCTGAAATTGACCCAAGTGGTATAATCGCAATGGGATCCGCAACAATTATCTCCATAATTTCCCTCACCTTCGATGCAGTTTTGGCCACCAAAATCCACTTTGCTATCAAAAATAAGGTCTTGAGTAATCATGTCAAACGTGTACATCGAAATTTGTTGAAAACATTGATCGCTCAGACTGTAATTCCCTCATTTCTCACATTTATTCCATGTTTTATTTGCTGGTTTTTCCCGCTTCTCAAATTAGATCAAAGTTATTATATAAATTCGATATTTGTGCCAATGATCAGTGCTTATCCAGTTATTGATCCAATTGTTATCATTTTTGCATTGAATGATTATAGAAGAGTTTTGTGTAAAAAGTTTGCAGTAAAAACTCCAATTTATTTTTATAATAATACTTCATCGGTCTTGCAAACTACAAGATTTTAAAGTCTAGAATATAAATAAATTTGGTATTTTTTTTTGTTGGAATTGTGAAAAAAAAATCCCAATCAAAATTCATTCATACGAAAAATGAAAATAAAAAATGCTCAATTTTTCTCACAAAAAGGTTGAATTTCATCCAGCAGACTTTCAGCAAATTCACGGCCTTCTGGACAAGCTAAATCGATTAGGCATTTTTCTAATTCCACGCAGAATATTGATTGATTTGAGCTGGTGATTTTTTGGGAAATCTGAAAGGTTTTGAATTTATTTTTTTTGGTGTAAAAAAAAAGATCTGGTGAAAGTTCAATTTCTCATAAATAGAAAATTTAATTTCAGGTTTTAAGTTCAAGAACTTTTTTGGTAAAAAATTAGTTTTCTGGTTTCTGAACGTTAAAGAAATTTTCAAAATTTTCAGAAAAAAACTTGATTTCAGATTTTTCAGATCACTAAAGTCTGAAAATTAGAGCACCTGATTTTTATTAACAAATTTATTTTTTTCTGTTTTCTCCAGCTAGAAAAACACATTTTTTCCCCAAAAAAAACCAACTTTTGCGCATTTCACACCAATTTCCAGCTCCATTCTCGTACAATAATTCCAATCATTTTGAATCGCCGAAAATCCGGAAATCATGAAAACCGCTATGAAAAATGCGAGAAAAAATAGGAGAATGAGGAAAATCGTAAGACTTTTCATAACTTTTTTTTTCGAATCAAAAGTTTTTCGAATTTCGGAAAGAAAAACCGGTTTGGCCTCATTTTATATTAAATTGTTATGGGTTTTCGGGGAAATCTAGAATTTTCTGAATCACCTCACCCAGAAAAAAAATCAGAATCACTTTTTTTTTCAAAATCACCTGTCTCTCCCAGCAAAATATATTATTTATCAGCTCATTTTCGATTTTCAGCCAGTCAGCTCAATTTCAGCTCACTTAAAAAATCATGGTGGAAATCAGTTTTGATCTACCACTTTTATTAATTTATCACTATCGAATTGTTGGGATTTTGTCGTTTTTCGTCAATTTTTTGGCACTTTTTTTGATTTTGACGAGGAGTGGAAGAATGAACAGTTTTCGATATTATTTGATGTATTTTCAGGTGGGATTCTGAAATTGAATTTGAAAATTGAATTTGATTTGAAAAAAACTTCGCATTAACTGTGAAAAACATGGATTTCTGATATTTCTTGGGCCAAAAACTAGACATGTGAAAAAAAACGTGAGACATAAAAACCATGTGATTTGTCTGAATCCAAAAACCAATACACAGATTTCCTAGGCGCTGAAGTTTGATCTAACACAAAACTCGGTGGGAATTCCAGAAGGGCTGATTCACGAACGAAAAAAATGTTAAAAAATGTTTTTTTAACATCGAAAGATCAATTCACGAAAAGTCGAAAAATGTCGAAAAAACATTGTAGGTCAAAATTAGTTTTTCTAGTTTTTCAGCCAAAAAATGATGACAAATCGATATTTTTTAAGCTTCTGATGAAAATAAGCTTCGAGAACCCTATTTTGCTTTATTTTATGAATTTTTTTCGAAAATTATCAAAATTTAAAAATTTTTTATTTCACGAAAAATCAGCAAAATCTTCTGGAAAGTGAATTCCAAGGTCAATTTTATTCAGAAATCCCACCAGAAGCTTGAAAAATATCGATTTGTCATCATTTTTGGCTGAAAAACTCGAAAAACTAATTTTGACCTACAATGTTTTTTCGACATTTTTTGACTTTTCGTGAATTGATCTTTCAATGTTAAAAAAACATTTTTTTCGTTCGTGAATCAGCCCTAGAGAAATTCAAATTCTAGTCTAAATTCTCAAATTTTTGACGATAGCTTCGCCATTAGCGATAAACACACACAAACCGCCGCCTATATACGTTTTGTTGTGTGCGACGGCTCGCGGGTTTTGCGTGGTAACCTCATGTGTGTGCGAAAGGGGCGGGGCTTGTTTTTTATTTTTTCGAAAATTCGCGTTTTCGATGTTTTTGAATGAAAATGTTTAAAAAAAGAAAATTCCTTGCATATTTTTTTTACGTTTCAAAAATTCTTTAATTTAGATTTTCAAGAAATGATTTCAATTTTAGGGTTCTCTATTCAAATTTCCTACGAAAAAGTGTATTTTTTCCAGATTTCCTGTATAATACTCGATATCCAGCTCACATTTTTCATGCAACCTTGCCCACTTTTTCCACTAATCGCTGGATTTTCCAATGGAGTTCTCTCAACTCATCTCAACATTTCCTCACATATTCTAATGTGTATATTATTTCTTTTCATTAATATTCAACTTCATTCTCTAACTGTTTGTTTCATCAAAAAACATCAAACTATAATTCAAATTGGCGCGAAAAATGCTTTTTATTTTGCTGAAATTGGAGTTACTTTAGTCTGCTATTTTTGGCCTTTTTTTGTTGCGATCATATTTTATTTGTCGGAATTGGATAAGGATGAGCAATTGAGACGGATTGGAGAGGTTTGATTTTTTTTCGATGGGAAAAATTTACTGTTTCAAAAATTTTATTTATTAAATTTTCAATTATTATTAGCCAATACGAATTCGGTTCTAAAATTCTCGAAAACTTACGTTTCAAAATTTTTGTATTATTTTTTCTTGAAAAATTAAATTGATGGAAAGTTTTTGTCATATTTCCAACAAAAAAAATTTTCAAAAAAAAAACTCTGGTTTCGATTTTTCCCATGTCCTAACCCAAAATGTTTTTTTCTCCAGAAATACCCCTCCCTAATCCCCGGCTTCTTATCCCTGCGCGAATTTCAATACTACGATTTATCCGGTTCATTTATTCTCGTATTCCTCTTCATCACCTTCGGCTATATATTTGCCATAACTCTAATTCCAATCCTCTCCTACAACATGCTCCAAATTCTCAACAAAAACAGTCTTCGTATGTCAAAATCATCAATTTCCAAGCATAAATCAGCCATAAAATCCTTAATTGCTCAATTTCTAACGTGTCCAATTGCTCTACTTCCAAATCTTGGAGTTATGATAATTCTGGCTTTGGAGCTCAGTTTTGCTCAACAACTTGGCGTCTATTTTCTAATGATTATGACGTTGCACTCATTTATCAATTCGATTGTTATGATTTTCAGTTATCCCGATTATCGAAATGCCGTGTATTTCTGTTTTCGAGATCGAAGGAAGAAAAGTAGTGTTTTGGTGACTACAGCTTCATTGAACTGAACTGACAATGAAATTAATATTTTATTCTCAAATTTTTGACGATAGCTTCGCTACCGCCCATGAGCGATAAACACACACAAACCGCCGCCTATATACATTTTGTTGCGTGCGACGGCTCGCGGGTTTTGCGTGGTGACATCATGTGTGTGCAAAAGGGGCGGAGCTTCTTTTTTATTTCTTCAAAAATTTGCGTTTTTCGATGTTTTTGGATGAAAATGTTAAAAAAAAAAAGAATATTTCTTGAAAATTTACGTTTCAAAAATTCTTTAATTAAGATTTTCAAAAAATCATTTCAATTTCGGGTTTTTCCATTCAAATTTCTTACAAAAAACTTTATTTGATAAGATTTTTTTCATAATTTGTGACATTCTTAGTTTAGTCAATAACTTTTCAATTCCTGAACTTTAGTCGGAAAAATTTGACTTTTCAATTCCGAACTCATAAAAATAATAACCAATGGAGATCCGAGATTCAAAAAATCGTAGCAAAAATATTGAATCATGAGAAGAGTTATTGAAAGTGCACAGGAGGAGCAAAATGCAAACAGGCTCTGCAAAAAAAAACTCAGAATTTTTCACAAACCCCAAGTTTCTGCCCAAACCTGTGTCAAAGCAGTCGCAATAAATCCCATCGAAATACAAACCGTCGCCACGCACAAAGTCTTTTCCGCATTTTTCAATCGATTCGGCATCGCCACAAGACCCACTACAGTAATCGCTGTGCAGATTACTGTAGTCACCAGGGAAACCAACAATAACCCCAAGTGCAGAACACTTAATTTAGCCCAAGTTCCAGTAACTCGCTTGACATAGGAAAAAGAGAATCCACCGTACATTGCAAAAGTGCAAGTTCTCGAGATCATAACATTCCACGTGATGAAAATGGGTCCCGCCACGATTAAGAAAATGACAGGTTTGATCATTTTTTGCCAGCGGATTTTATAATCCAAAGGCCAAATTACACACCACATTCGATTAATTGACATAAACATTTGAGTGAGTGATTTCATTGCTTTCATATAATTTGGGAGAGTGTAAAAGATTGTGGCGAGAATTGAGGGATTTTCGAAGAATGGCGAAAGAATTGGGCAAATTGGTGGGATGAAAATAAGAGGACGTGTGTAGAGAACATCGATTAGATTCATTGTTAAACTCTGGAAATTGGGAAATTGGGAAATTTTTGAAACAATAGAAAATGTGGATTTAAAAAAAACACGCAATAGACCAAAAATCGATTTTTCTGTGTGAAATTTGAGAAAATTTTGAAACAGTGAATTTTTTTTCTATTTTCTTTTTCAATTGATTTTGTTCAAAATTCGAGAAATTTTTGAAACAGTAATTTTTTTTAATTTTTTTATGACTTGGCAATCTGGAACTTAAAATAAGTTTCAATCTTGTGAAAAATTTGTTTTTTTTTATTTTTGCTGATAAGCCCAATCAAGTATAATCGAATTTTTTTATTCTGTGTAATATTTGAGAAAACTTTGAAACAGTAAATTTTTTTTGTTAATAATTACAAATTCTGTTGGAATTTTTCACTGTTTCAAAATTTTCAAATATTTTTTGGAGGTTATTTTTAGAAATAGAATAAATTTCAAATTCATAGAATTTTTTCACTGTTTCAAAAAATTTCACATTTTCAAAATTTGCAGACAAAAACTTCAGTCTCAACACAACTGGTAAGAACTTATTATTCATCAAAAAATCTAAATTCGTATAAAATCTTGTGAAAAATTTGTTTTTTTTTTATTTTTGCTGATAAGCCCAATCAAGTATAATCGAATTTTTTTATTCTGTGTAAAATTTGAGAAAACTTTGAAACAGTAAGTTTTTTTGTTCATAATTACAAATTCTGTTGAAATTTTTCATTGTTTCAAAATTTTCAAATATTTTTTGAGGTTATTTTTAGAAATAGAATAAATTTCAAATTCATAGAATTTTTTCACTGTTTCAAAAATTTCATATATTCAAAGTTTGTAGACAAAAACTTCAGTCTCAATTGGTATTGTCGAAATTGAAAAATGTGGCAGCCGTAAGTGTACCAAAATCGATTTTTTCTGTGTAAAATTTGAGAAAACTTTGAAACAGTGAACTTTTTTTTCTATTTTTTTTCAAATTTTTTTTTCAAAATCTTATTTTTGAAATTGATTTTGTTCAAAATTCGAGAAATTTTTGAAACAGTAACTAAAAAATTTCACTGTTTTAAAATTTTCAAAAATCTCTTGATATCTAGAATTGTTGATTTTTCATTATCTGAAACAATGACGTGGAACTCAAAATTAAAACAACTTCAGATAATTTTGTTTTGAAAATATGAAAATTTTGAAACAGTAAATTTTTTTTTTGAAATTTTTCACTTTTTCAAAATTTTCAAATATTTTTTTAGGTTAATTTTTTTTCAATCAAACGAAAATTTGAGACAATACATTTCAACTTCAATATTTAAAATAATTAATTTGTTTCACTGTTTCAAAAATTTCACATTTTCAAAATTTGTAGACAAAAACTTCAGTCTCAACTGGCCAGTACCGGTACCGACGTTTCAAAACTCACCGCCAAAATATCCACCAAATAAATGCGAAAAAACGTGTTCTTCTCAAATTCCTTCCTCTTTTTCACCAAAATAATTCTCAAAATCAAAAAATGCAGCCAAATTGATATCGAAATATAAATTGATTGCGTCAAGTATTTGACAATTTCTCTGGAATTGTTGAAATTCGTGTCGCATTCGATTGGCATCGGAAGATCCAGGGTGTAATTCCGATCAGCTGACATTATAGAAGTTGCTGGAAATTTCGAAATTTTCAGATTTTCAGACAAATTTTTCTGTGAGTTCAGAGAGAAGCTGAGAAATATGTACATATAATAATAATAATAAGGTTGAGGTCAGAAGTTGTTTTTTAAAATTTAAATTGACGTGGAAAGATTACTGTATTTCACATTTACAGTACTTCTAAAAACTACAGTAACACGGACTTTAACAGCAGAAAAAACCCTTAAACAATTCAATTTTTCAAAGAAAATATTTTGAAAAAAATTTTGAAACAGCAGATTTTTTTTTTGAAAACTAAAACTACTTCTCACTGAAATTGATTTTTTCTGAAACACCGTGTAATTAGAATAAATTAGCATTCGTAAAACATGACTCGTACTTTAATTATAGGTTGAGTTTTAAATTTGAGGTTGAGCGTTCAGTTTTTCTCACATACTATCAATAAATGTTTCCAAGTGAAAATTTTGAGAAAATATTGAAACAGCGGATTTTTTTTTAAACAAAAAGTGGGAAATTCAGAATACTGTGAATTTTTAGCACCGAAAATTCCAGAGTACTGTAGTTCAAGCGGTCAATTTTCAAACCAAATTTTTTGAAAAAAAAAGTTTAGTCAGAAAATGTTTCTAGAAAAAGTTTTGACCTTATTTACGATAAATTTTCAGCTGTTTTGAGTGAAAAAGTATATTAGTTTCTATTTTTGGAAGAAACGTTTCTAGTCTTGAAATCTTGGAGCTGAAAATATAGTTACAGTAATTTAGAATCAGATAGAAAATTTTCAGAATTTTTTTTCCAATCTTGCGATCTCGCGCGAAAAATTCCAAAAAATATCCTGAAAAAATACGTTTCAAAAATTATTCTTCGAATTGTTCATAAATCATTTTGATGATGGATCATTCTTATCAAAAAATTGCAAACCTAAATTTCCAAATCCCCAAAAATATTTCCATGTTCCTCACAGATTTTCATGACAAGTTTAAACGTTCAAAAACGAATCGGAACAACGTCATGAGATTGCAATTCTTATCAACAAAACTTTATTTGGTTGACTGTTTTTGAAAGAGAATACAGTTTATCTTTTATTTTTCAAAGAAGAAAGACAAATCACAGGTTTTCTGATCTTTTTGATCTTTCTAGGAAGAAAACTGTTCATTGAAACAGCAAAAAAAAATATTTTTCAGAAAAAAAAAGATTTTCCGTGGCTCAAAATTCTTTAAGAATTTCTAGAGGTCCCATTTCGATCTACAAACAAAAATTCAAAAAGAACATCAAAGTTCGAAAAAATTGTTTTGTCATCATTTTTTTTCTTCGATTTAGCCTAACTCCAACACGTTTGTGTACGTTCTACAACTACGTCATGAGATTGGTCATTTTATCTTTTCAAGTCTGTTTTTTGACCAGGGGTACTGTAGTTTTGGTTTATTTTTGGGATGTGAGTGTTCTTTGGGAGAAAATAGGAAGTTTCAATTACTTTTGGGATACTGTAGATGTTTAGAGTACTGTAGTTTTTCATCTAGAATAATTGTTAGAAAATATTGGAATTTTCGGAGCAGGGTACTGTAGCTTCTGGAGTACTGTAGTTATTTATTAAAGTTATACGGTAGAAGCCTGAATTTGCAGTTCGAGATACTGTACTTTTTAAATCCTGAAATTTTCGCCAAAACCAACAATTTTTATCAAAGAAAAAATTTCATTACCAAAAAAAAAAGACAACATCGGAGATCTACAGGTTTTTGGGGGAAAATCTAGTCACCCGTCTTTTTCCAGAAAAAAAACATTGAAAAATGAAATGAAATGTGTTTGGGGGAACTTTGAGCAAGTAAAAAAAAACATAGTGAGTTTGTAAACTTAAAACTTAAAGGAACATAAGATGGGTGACTAATTAACTAATTAAAACAAAAACAAACTAATTGGGAAAACGGGGGGAATTTAGTGGTGATTTTCGTATTTTTTCATCTTCTTTTTGAGCTCCGAAATTTCTTTGGATAATTGTTTTTCTTGTTGGCGAAGCATTTTGTTGCGTTGGAGAACTTCTTGATAATCGCTGAAAAAAGAACAAAATTGGATTTGAAAATAATGAATTCTAGTTCAGAAAACGTTTGAATTTTAACGATTTTTCAAAGAATTCGAGGCAAAATTTCAGAAAAAAAATTGCTTTTTATTTTTCGAACCTGTAGAAAAGAGAAATCGAATTTTTGAAAAGTAAAAGAATTAATGATTTTTTTGAAACAGTGAATTTTTCGTTGGAAAAAAAAAATTAAAAATTAATTTTTCCCGTAAATTTCTTATATCAAACTTTCGAAAGATTATAAAAATTCATGATTTTTTTGAAACAGTGAATTTTTTTTTTGAAAAAAAAAATGAAAATTTTATTTTTTCATAAAAAAAATCACTGTTTCAAAACAATCATGAATTTTTTCACGCGTTCAAAATTTCGTTAGTTTAATTTTTGCAACAGTGAAAATTTTTGTGTAAATGAAAAAAATTGGATGAAAAATTCAAACTTTTCCATGAAAGATTCAAAACCGGAAAGCTAAACTCATCGCGAATGGAATTAAATTTTCGGAATAGTGAAAAAATTCATGATTTTTTTGAAACAGTGAAATTTTTTTTGAGAAAAAATGAAAATTAAATTTTTTCCTAAACTTTCAGGAGATAAAGTCTGATTTTTAGTGTAATGTTTTCCAATTGGAATAAGTATGAAGTTTTGTGTATAGTTTACAGAAGACACAGGAAATGAAATTTATCAATTTTCGAAAGATTGTAAAAATTTCATAAATTATTTTGAAACAGTGAATTTTCGACATAATTTGTGATTGAAAAATACTCGGAAAATTTTCATATTTTTTCAATTTTTCAGGTGAAACTCGGATTTTTTGAATATTCCGACATGATTTCCGATGTTTTTTTTCACTTTTTTCAGGGGCATTCTGATTTGTTAGTTCAGAATCAAAATTTCGAAAGATTTCGAAAATTTATCATTTTTTTTTGAAACAGTGAATTTTTGAAGTGACAAAAAATGGTATATTTTTGCAATTTCCAGGTTTAATATTCAATTTTTCCATATTTTTTCGGAATTTTTTCACAACAAAAAATTCTAGTGAACAATTTTCAAAACAAATTTTTTAATCAAAAAATTGCGCTCACCGATTTCTCGCCATTTTCTCCTCCCTCTTCTTCTCTCGATATCGAATTGCCGCAACTCGATTCAACGCTCTTCTTCTATCAGTTTCTTCATCAACCGACGGTTTCACAACAACTCCACGTTTCTTGAATTTCGGCTTCTCTTCATTATAATAATCATCAGATGCAGGTGTCCAAGATCTTTCAGATTCTGTAGATCGATAGGTTCTTCTAGATGTTCTCAATTTCCTGGAACTCGATGATGATGCCAAACTCTTACAATCATCTTCTTCAGATTTCGGAATATAAGTAAGAGGTCCCGATTGGAAAAGATTGAGATCATAGTCTGGATTTGTTGAAATTGCATTGCGGCCGAAGCTTGGCTCATAATTTTGAAGCTCAAAATCCTGTTCTTGTTTGATTTCATCTTCGAATCTCAAAATCGGCGTCGATGTTTCGAGTTTTGGAACAGCTGACAAATAATTGACATATGACGTGGAATCCATTTGTTGTGGTGCAGGAGATGGTGCAACCGGTGCACCACAACCACTGATTATTTGATCGTCTTCGGCAAGATAACGACTCCAGGCCTGCAAAAAATTGAGATATTTTTTGAAACAGTGAAGTTTTTCGTAGCTATTTTAAAGGGAATGCAGAGATTTTCAACAAAAATCGAATTTTTCGTATGAAAATCTGAATTTCCAAAAAAAAATCAAGAAAAATTTTGAAACAGTGAATTTTTTTTTGCTAAAAATCTGAATCTTTCAGTTATTTTTGAAAAGAATTGGGAGTTTTTTGACAAAAAAATTTGCTTGAAAATCTGAATTTCAAAAAAATTATACTAAAAAGAAAACATTGATTTTCCAAAAATCAAGAAAAATTTCTAAAAATTTTGAAACAGTGAGTTTTTTTTTTGCTTAAAGTGTGAATCTTCTAGTTATTTTTAAAGGGAATTGGGAGATTTTCAACAAAAAAATGTTCCTTGAAAATCTGAATTTCAAAAAAATTTTATACTAAAAGTTGTCACGCACGGATTAATTTTTCAAATAATCGAGAAAATTTTCTACAAATTTTGAAACAGTGAATTTTTTTTTGCTAAAAAAATGTTTCTGAAAATTTCTCCGAATTTTAAAAATTTTCAGAATTCAATAAAACTTTAACAAAAAATGTTGCTTGAAAATCTGAATTTCAAAAAATTTTATACTAGAAATTGTCACACACCGATTGATTTTCCAAAAAATCAAGAAAACTTTAAAAAATTTTGAAACAGTGCATTTTTTTTTGCTTAAAGTGTGAATCTTCTAGTTATTTTTGATGGGAATTGGGATATTTTTCATCAAAAAAATTTTGCTTGAAAATCTGAATTTCAAGAAAATTTTATACTAAAATGTTTCCACTCCACCGATTGATTTTCCAAAAAATCAAGAAAATTTTCTACAAATTTTGAAACAGTGAATTTTTTCCCCGAATTTTAAAATTCTGCATTTTTTGAGAAATTTTCAGAATCCAATAACAAAAAAATCACTGTTTCAAAATTTATAGGATTTTTTTTTGAAAAATCAATACATGTTTTGCGGAAAAATTCTCAAATTTCACAATTTTTCAACAAAAAAAGAAGAACATTTCGAAATTAATTTTCAAAATCTAAATTTCATTACAAAGTTGATGAAACTCAGAAAAACTCGAATTTCAGCCGTTTTTTTTAGTTCTGAAAGTTTCAAATGAAAAGTTCTAGATGTTCTGAATTTTAGAATTATCTGAAATTTCAGAGTTTTTTTTTAAATTTCAAAGATTTCAAAAAATTCAAAAAGTTCTAAATCTTTGAAGAAAAAGCTGCTAAAAATAATCCAGAAAATATTTTTTTACAAAAAAAAAAAGCTGATGCAACATTTCAAAACAAAGAAAGAATGCACTGTTTCAAAAAAAAAAACAAAAAAAGCATTTTTTCCGAAAAAACTACAATAATGAAAAATTGCATCATCATTTTTCTTATATATTTGTTTTCCACGTGGAAAAAAACGGCGAACGTTTTTCGGTGAAAATTTTTAGGTCAAAAATTTCTGTCAAAACTTACATCCCAATCAACCAACTTCGACGCGTTATCAATGTCATTTTCGAAATTTTTCAAATTCTCAAATTTTGGCGCGTTGAAACCCAGTGGCGGCTGATTGTTGTTTGTGGTGGTGTAGAATTGATGTTGATTTTGATCTTGCGGCTGATTTTGTTGGTGAAGATTCTGGTGTTGGTGGGCCTGGAAAAATTTGAAGATTTTGTGAGATGAAAAATGAGGTTTTGAAATTTGACCCCAGGAAAACTTGTGAAAAATCTCACAACATTTTTGCTTGAAAAAAAGTGAAAATGAGCTACCTAAAATCCACGTGGAAAATTGTTTTTCCAATCAAAATTCGTGAAAATTTCACTGTTTCAAAATAAATTTGTATAATTTTCAAAGCCACGAAAAGTTCGTTAAATTGAATCGAAATTATATTCAATCAAAATAAATTATTCTGGGTCAAAAAATCCACGTGGCAAATTTTTTGGAAGCTTTGGACCAAGTTCTGAACTTTTCATGAAAAACTTAAATTTCCAAGGCAAAATTTAAAAATTAAAAAAAAGTCAAAACTTCACTGTTTCAAAAAATTCATACATTTTTCAAAACCACTGAAAATTCGTTTAATTGATTGGTTGTCTGTTCTAGGAAATGCAATTGGATTTTTCTTCGAAACTAGGGAGAAAATATTTTTTGTGCTAAAAATTGCTCTGAAAATTCAGAAATTCTCATGAAAAAATAAAATTTCCAAGGCAAAATTTAAAAATTTTAAAAAAAGTCAAAACTTCACTGTTTCAAAAAATTCATACATTTTTCAAAACCACTGAAATTTCGTTTGATAGGTTATATTCTGCGGCAGAAAATTCACGTTTAAATTTTTTTTTCAAATTTTGAAGCACATTTTTAAAGCTAAAAAATTGATTTGAAAATTCAGAAATTCTCATGAAAAAGTAAAATTTCCAAGGCAAAATTTAAAAATTAAAAAAAAGTCAAAACTTCACTGTTTCAAAAAATTCATAAATTTTTTTAAACTAATGAAAATTCGTTGATTGGTTGGTTGTCTATTCTAGGAAATGAATTTTTTTTCGAAACTTAGAAGCAAATATTTTTTGGGCTAAAAATTGATTTGAAAATTCAGAAAATCTCATGAAAAAATAAAATTTCCAAGGCAAAACTTCACTGTTTCAAAAATTATACATGAATTTTGATTTTTTAATCTAGAAAAATTCGTTTGTTGCAGTCAAATACTGGGATAATAATTTAAAATAATTTTTTTTTTTGAATAAAAAAATTCAACTGTTTCACAAAATTCATAATTTTTGAAAATCATTGAGAAATGTGTTATTCGTTTTATTCTCTGATGGAATATTTTGCAAAAAGTCTGGCGTAAAAATCCACAGTTCTCAAAATTAAAAAAAATATTTTCAAAAAAAGATTTAAATAACAATACTAATTTTTTGAGCTATACATCAAAACATGCATACCTAAATTATGTTGAATAATTCAAATTCATCAGTAAAATTTCAAAATTTCATCCCAAACCCCCCCCCCCCCCAAATTCCTCACCACATTCTGATCATGTTCTCTAACAACACTTGTCCAATCCTCAAAATCATCATTACACAATTCATCGCAACCAAATCTCGGATTATTTGTCCACGAAGAAGATGTCATTTGATAATCATTTTGTGTATTTGAGATTCCTTCACTTCCAGATGGAATTTCAGGATTCTGAAGACTTCCAGCAATTGGATTTGCGCCATTCCAACTGTCCAAATCCAACAATTCCAATTCTTTTATAACTTCTCTTTCGTCATTTGAAAGAACTCCGAGAAATGGATCGGCATTTGAGGTGGAACTGTCAGATGTTCTGCAAAAATATATGAGGATTATTTGTGGAGAAAAATTTGACTGTTTCATAAATTTTACAAATAAAATAACCTCTGGGAATTTCTTCGGATTTCAAATTTATGGGACACCTTCATGAAAAATCCAGAAAATATATAATTTTCTTGAAACAGTGAGAATTTTCCAATATTTTTCAAAAAAAAATAATTTTCAACAATTTTCAGAATGAAAACTTCACTGTTTCAAGAAAAAATAATAAAAATTGTTGGGTGAAAAATGTTGATTTTGACTAATTCCCCATCTCGAAAAAAATACGTTTCAAAAATTAGATGAATTTTTTTGGAATTAGAAAAGTGTGAATTGGTAAGTACAATTGAATTCATTAGTCTTACCACTAGTTCAAATAATTTTGTGAAACTTTTGAAACAGTGAAATTTTTTTTAGTGAAAATAGTTTTTCTTCATGTTGATTTACCATGTTTAGCATTTTTGTACGACATTGTCTTCTTCAAAAATCCAGAAAATATATAATTTTCTTGAAACAGTGAAAATTTTCCAATTTTTTTCAAAAAAAAAAATAATTTTCAACAATTTTCAGAACTTCACTGTTTCAAAAAAAAATTATATCAATTTTTAGGTGCAGTATTTTGATTTTGACTAATTCCCCATCTCGAAAAAAATACGTTGCAAAAAATAAATGAATTTTTTGGAATTAGAAAAGTGTCACTCCGTCAGTACTAATGAATTCATTAGTCTTACCACTAGTTCAAATAATTTTGAGAAACTTTTGAAACAGTGAAATTTTTCTAGTGAAAATAGTTTCTCTTCATGTTGAAATATACTACTTCATATGGCATTGTCTTCATGAAAAATCCAGAAAATATATAATTTTCTTGAAATAGTGAGAATTTTTAATATTTTTCAAGGTTGAAAGTTCCCAAAAACCAAAAAAAAAATTATTTTTAACAATTTTCAAAACTTCACTGTTTCAAGATAAAATAATAAAAATTTTTGGGTGCAGAACTTTGATGTTGTGAATTCTCATCTCGAAAAAAATACGTTTCAAAAAAATAAATGAATTTTTTGGAATTAGAAAAGTTTGATTCCCCCAAACATTGTTAAAATAATTTATCAGTCTTCCTACTAATTTTGAGAAACTTTTGAAACAGTGAAATTTTTCTAGAGAAAATAGTTTTTCTTCATGTTGAAATAGACTATTTTTCATGGCATTGTCTTCATGAAAAAACCAGAAAATACATAATTTTCTTGAAACAGTGAGAATTTTTCCAATATTTTTCAAGAAAAAATAATTTTCACCTCATTTCCAAAATAAGAAATTTACTGTTTCAAGAAAAAATAATAAAAATTTTTGGGTATAGAATTTTGATACAGTGAACAATTTTTCATCTCGAAAAAAATACGTTTCAAAAAATAGATGAATTTTTTTGCAATTAGAAAAGTGTGAATTGGTAAGTACCAATGAATTCATTAGTCTTACCACTAGTTCAAATAATTTTGTGAGAAACTTTTGAAACAGTGAAATTTTTCTAGTGAAAATAGTTTCTCTTCATGATGAGATTTACCATTTTTTACATTTTTGTACGACATTGTCTTCATGAAAAATCGAAAGAAAATATATAATTTTCTTGAAACAGTGAGAATTTTCAAATATTTTTCAAGAAAAAATAATTTTCAAACATTTTCCAGAATGAAAAATTCACTGTTTCAAGAAAAAATAATAAAAATTTTTGGGTGAAGAATTTTGATTTTGACTAATTCCCCATCTTGAAAAAAATACGTTTCAAAAAGTAGATGAATTTTTTGGAATTAGAAAAGTGTGATTCCCTCCAAACTTTGTTAAAATAATTTATCAGTCTTCCCACTAGTTCATTTTTGTGAAACTTTTGAAACAGTGAAATTTTTCTAGTGAAAATAGTTTCTCTTCATGTTGAAATTTTCCGTTTATCTTCTTATATCTACATTATCTTTATGAAAAATCCAGAAAATATATAATTTTCTTGAAACAGTGAACATTTTCCAATATTTTTCAAGAAAAAATAATTTTCAAATAATTTCCAGAATGAAAAATTCACTGTTTCAAGAAAAAATAATAAAAAATTTTGGGTATAGAATTTTGATACAGTGAATAACTTTTCATCCCGAAAAAAGTACGTTTCAAAAAATAGATGAATTTTTTTGGAATTAGAAAAGTGTGATTTGGTCAGAACCCCATTAACGTAAAATATCTATAAAATTCAATTATTTTTGAAGACAAAAAATACCCGAAAACAATGTACTGTTTCAAAAAATTCATAATTATTTTTGGATCTCAAAAAGTTCTGATAACTGACGATTTAGTTATATTTTCATTTCCAAATAAACTGTAATTTTCTGAGAGAGCACTGTTTCAAAGAAAACATGAATTTTCATTGATATTATTTCCAAAATTATATTGCTCTTTTTTTTGGAACTAAAATATTGAAAAAAATTTACTGAAATTCATGAGTATTTTTAAATAGAAACAATTTGAAAAAAAAATTTTCCATGATTTTTTCAAATAAAAAAAATCACTGTTTCAAAAAAATCATGAAAAATTTTTGGGTGGCGAACTTTTGATAAAATGGAAAACTGAATATTCACAATTTTTGAAAAAAATTTTCACTGTTTCAAATAAACATAAACGTGTTTCCAATAGTAGAAGGTTTAATTCTACTAGCGTTTGTGACGAAAATAATTTTCTAGAAAATTTACTGTTTCAAAAACCACTTTAAAAAGACCCTGATTTTGTCTAACTCAAATTTCCCCCAAAAATCCCTTCCTTCGCCCAAAAATAACTCACGTTCTCTGTCGAATCGTATTCGAGAAAGTGTGATGCGCAAAATTGATATAACCATCCGAATTGTGGCCCAACGCAGAAGCTTGCGCTCTTTGCGGCAAATAATTTTTGTCTCTTCGAAACGGACAATTCGAGATTGCGTGAGCTCCGAATGTTGTCAATCTTCCAACTCGCGAAAACATTTTTGTGTGTTTATACTATTAAATTATTCTTCCTCTAATTATATTAATTAATTAATTGCGAAGAACAATTTGATGCATACCCTGGAAAAATGAAATATGATCTTTGGGGGAGAAATGGGCGGAGCTTGGGGGCGGACAAAAAATCACGTGTTGAAGAAGAAAAAATGTGTTTGATCGAAGAAAATGAAAGTGTCCTGGACAAAGTTTGAAGAGATATTATTTTAGGTAACTTCAGAAGAATCGGAGAGAATTTTAGGCTGAATTTCAGCCAGAAATTCTAGGAAAATCAGGATTTGCCAGCTGAAATACGTGCAAACTTTCAGTTTTTCCTCAATCGGGGATTTTTCAGGGCTTAGACTTACAAAAGGATTTTCAGCTGGCGAAAATTCAGCAAAATTCAGACTTTGAAGAAAATCGGCTTTCAAAAATCCGGGAACTTCAGAAAAAACGGAATTTTTTCAAGCTGAAAACTTGGGGAATTCAAAATTTTTTGAAAATTAGCTGAGATTCTACCCTTTTTCAGGGAAAGTCAGGCTTAGGCTTAACGGAACTCTTAGGCTAAAGCTTAGGCCTAGCCAAACTTTTAGGCCTGGAATTTTAGGCTTGAGAAAACGGTTAGGCTAAGGTTTAGGCTTCTCCAAACTCTTAGACTAAAGCTTAGGCCTAGTCAAACTTTTAGGCCGGGATTTTAGGCTAGAGAAAACGATTAGGCTAAGGTTTAGGCTTCTCCAAACTCTTAGGCTAAGACTCATACATAAAATAGGTCCCCCGAGTCAGTTGTCAAAGTTAGGGTCCCTCCTTGAAAATTTTCCAAAGTTAAACACCTTACTCACATTTTTGAGCGAATTTTGGACAAATCTGGGAATTTTGGTAAATTATCAGCAGAAAATTGGCCAAGTTAGGTACCCTTCCTTTCAGATTTTTGAAAAAAGTTAAGTCCCTCACCCCGATTCTGGGGACCCATTTTATGTATGCTAAACCTTAAACCTAGCCAAACTTTTAGGCCTGATTTTAGGCTTGAGCAAACGATTAGGCTAAGGTTCAGGCTTCTCCAAACTTTTAGGCTAAGGCTTAGGCCAAGCCAAACTTTAAGGCCTGGATTTTAGGCTCAACCTCAAACCCTAATCTTATTCAAGTAGTTAGCTCAATTTTGCCACGTCATAACTAATTTTCTCCCAAAAATAAGCGGAAAACTACAATTTTCCCTGAAAATAATCATTTTTCATGAAGTGATAGCAAAAACTGATAAATTAGAAGCCAAAAATCACCGAGAAGTGATTTTTTTCGGGAAAATCGTCAAAATTTTAGGAAAAAACTATACTAAAACAATATCTTACACTAACAACGAAAAAAAGCTTATCAATCTACAATTGTTATTGATTTTTTTATTTGATTGATCAAACATAAAAAATACGAGTTTTTTATGAGTGAGGGAAAACTGAACAGCTTGCAAAAAAGGGGGAAGATTTCGAAAAGCATGATGCAATTTTGCGCCAAAAATGGTTGGCTCCGGGCCAAAAATCCTGGGATTTTCGCTCAAAATTTGGAATTTTTACTAGAAATTTCTTTGGGGCCGTGCAAATATCACAAAAGTTTTTTTGCTGAAGAAAAAAGAAGAAACTATTTCTGTGTCTAGGCAATGTTTAAACAGAAGAAAAGATGAAAAGAACAGCTGCAGGGGTCAGGAAAATGTGAAGAGAGCGGTTAGAGAAGCAGACAGATTCTCTCTGGGTTTTTTTTGGAGAAAAAAACGAAAGCGTGGTTAGATTTTTAAAAACGAAAAAGAAGAAGAAGATGCACTGAATACGTGCATTTTTGAAGAATTTTTCGAGTTGAGAAATTTTTTCGGAGGGCGGGAACATTTGATTGAATTTCTATTTAGAACAGCTGAATTTCAGATAAATAGATTTTCAGCACGGCTGAGTTTCTGAAGGAGCTCTGGATTTTCAGCACTAACTCAAAATGAGCTCCGAATTTCACACAAAAATTGCGAAGCTCCAATTTTTTTTGGGAGCATAACAAATATTGACTTTTTTACTTACTCAAAAATTAATTTTGTTTGAAATTTTTGAATTCGGGATTCATATCACAGGTTTTTTGAGAATTCTACAATTTTAAGATTGTACTGAAGATTGGAAAAATACAATTGTTAGGCAAATTTCAGAAAAAAATCTTCAATTTTCAGAAAATTGATGGTTTCTGAGAAAAGACTGAAATTTCAAGTTGAAATTTGATTTTTCAGAATTCCCAGACAAAATTGTTCACTTCTAGTTAGCAAAAATTGAAACTTGGCTTGAAATTCAACTCGTTATTGCCACGTGACAATTTTTAGATACAAGCTGAAAACTTTGATTTTCCATAATTTTCAGACAATTTCCAGAATGAAATTCAGTTCAAAATCCTGGATTACTGAGAATCGTGTTCTAAAAATATGGTTTTTGCCAAATTTTGAGAGGTCGAAATTTCATTCAAATTCTCTAGAAATTTCTCTAGAATTCTTTAGGCCGAAAAATCCTCCAGAAAATCCCGAAATCCTTCCCGAATCTTCCCGAAAAACTCACAAAACTCCGAAAAAACATTATCTAAACACTGACTGATCCAAAACCATAGTTCAAAATGTGAACAAACAAACAACACATTTTTTCTTCACAAAAAAGTGTAGGAAAAACCGATTTCGCAATATTTTCCCTGTGTGTGAGTGGCGTCATTTGTCGTGGAAAAAAAAATGGAAAATGGAAAATAGCCAGCAGCAAAAATATATGTGGAACACGTTGCATTGAATGCCACGTGGAAGGGGCCGGAACACGTTGCCACGTGGAATACGGAACGAAAAAAAAAGATGAGCCCAGGGAAATCGGGTATTTCTCAATTTTCTAAATACACAAATGAAAGCACAACAATTATTCCTGATTCTTAATTTATTCATAGTTCTCGTAACTTCGACGACAACTTCTTCAGAAGCTGGCATAATTTCCGATGATTTACTAAATGACAACTCCTCAACAATCACAAATGTGACTATAGAATTGCCGGCCACAACATCAGCACCGAAACCTCTGCCGCAAAAACGAGAGGAACCCGAGAAAAGCGTTTTCCGCTGCAAAAATATGACGAATCAACTTGTCGATTGTAAAACGGCGTGTGTGGCGAAGAGTAGTGTGGATGAGACGAATTATGAGTTTGATCATCAGTGAGTTTTTCGGGAGGAAGGGACTTAGTATAAGTCCACGCTACAGTTGGACATCGACTAAATGACATTTTCAGGTTTTTTAAGCAAGTGAGTTGAAATATTGGGTTCTAATGTTATTCATATGATAGAATGGTCTAAGACGAACAGAATTATATAAATTTTGATGACTTTACGTTATCCATAAGTGATTTAGCGACGTTTAATCGATCGACTCGGCTTATCGACCAAATATCGATTAAACCTCGCTAAATCAGTTATGGATAACGTAAAGTCATCAAAATTTATATCATTCTGTTCGTCATAGACCATTCTATCATTTGAATAACATTAAAACCCAATATTTCAACTCACTTGCTTAAAAAACATGAAAATGTCATTTAAACCGCTTTATGATCACCAATATTTTCCAGAAAATACGGTGTTCAAATAATGCGTCGTGGCTGCGAAGGTCACTCAAACTTCAATCTCAAATCAGTCGAATGCAAATACGAAACCAACAACGGTCTACCCTACTCAATTCTCTATTCAATCGCAAACTACGAGAAGAATCGCTTCTTAACAGTTCGAAAATACTGTTGTTGGACTGTTGGCTGCAATGCGAAAAACGATTTTCGCAATCCGCGATACGTTTTTGTTCCGCGAAGTAATGTGAAAAAAGCGATTGATTCATTGCAAGTCGATTCGTTCTTCTATTTTGTGATCACAGCGGTGGTTTTGCTGTTTTTAGCGATATTTGCGGCGCAGAAATACTATGTTTACGCGACTTCGCGGATTCAAGTTAAGAGAACTGATTATTATAATGAGGCGGAGCAGAATTTGAAAGAACTCAATGAATTTAAGGAGGAATCAATGATTGATGTAAGTTCACCTGACTCATATAAATCGATCGAAAATCAAAAATTTTCTAGACTCGTGTAAAAGTGACAGGTTGCATGACAATCAAGGATCTCAGCAAAGTTCTAGCCCTCTTCCCAGATGAATCGAGAAACAGTAAACTCTCAAAAACGCATTCGGACGATGTCTATGCGTATGCTGGAAATGATATGCTCAAAGGCGCGAAATGCTCGACACATCGTTGTAGTATCGAAGTCGAACGACCACTTTTGGCACATTGTATTGGATTTGGTCATGAGATTATGAATACGGATCGAGTTATTTTGACGCCGAAGGATTTGTTGTATCGAATGGTTGAACATGGACCTTATCAGTTTCCGTTTGATATTATTGAACTTTTGCAGGTATTTTTGGGCACTGTAGACGCGAAAAATCATTTTTTTTTGTTCAAAATCGTTATTGGCGCCAAAATTCACTTAGGATTTCAAAAATTCCTGATTTTTGACGCCTTAAATACCCTATTTCTAGAATGCGTCAAAATCTACAGTAATTCTATTATCAAAGTAAAAATACGCAAAAAAATAGGCCAGAAATTAAATTCCCAAGTTCCTTCCCCAAGTACGGTATTCCTCCGCGTCACTAACACCTCATTGGGCAGAGAAACAAAGTTAAAGGTACATATTATCGAAAATCTCATCGGTATCACGCGCTCCACCGAAATAAACACGCAACGCAGACCGCGCCGCGCCACAACACACACAAATAAGGGAACGAATCGAATCATTCCCTTCTTTGTGTGTGTGTAATAGTGCGGCGCGGTCTGCGTTGCGTGTTTATTCCGGTGGAGCGCGTGGTACCAATGAGATTTTCGATAATATTTGTTGCCAAAATACACAGTAACCCTAGGCTTGTTTAGATTTTAAAGATTCCTAATTTTTGAAGGCTAAAAGTACCGTATTTCTAGAATTTTTCGCGCCAAAATCTACAGTAACCTGAGTCTTTGAAAACTCTTAACTTGTGCCGAAAGTTGCAACAACGCTAAGCTTATTTGAAAAAAAGAAAGGCCAGAAATTCAAATCCCAAGTTCCTCCCCCAAGTACGGTATTCCTCTGCGTCACTAACACCTCATTGGGCAGAGAAACAAAGTCAAAGACGCACATATGGGTCTCGCAGCGACTGGCAGGAACGCCGTACTTGGGAAGAGTGTCATTTGAATTTCTGGCCAAATTTTTTTTAAAATTTCAATGATAGGAACTCTTATGGGGTGATTCAAGTCTTTTTTTTTTTGAAAAAAATGTTTTTTTTCATTTTTTTTTCGACTTGAATCACCCCATTAAGTTTTGGTTCTTGGTTAAAATGAGCAATGTTACAATGTTCAATGAGCACAAATTAACGTTCCAGCTCTTCGAAGAAACGGCCTACATTCTTGGAACCGAGCCAAGTCTTCTCAAACTCGAAGGTGGAATCACAATCGTCGGCGATTTACGTGGTCGCTACATCGATCTTCATCGCTGGCTTCAATTAACCGGTTGGCCACCAAATAACAAACTTCTATTCCTCGGTGGAATGATTGATGTCGAACAAAAAGGCTCACTCGAAACCCTCGCCCTAATCTGCGCTCTCAAATGTCGCTTCCCCCACCACATTTATATGCTACGCGGTGTTCCGGAAGCGTCGGAATTCACAATTTCGAATCGATATGATCCGATGATTTGTAGATCTATACAATCATCGGTGGCAAGAATGTTGTCGTATTTACCGTATTCGGCTGTGATTGGACAATCGATTCTGGCGACTTATAGTGGATTTTCGCCGCTGGTTAGATCGAAACAGGATTTGTTGGCGATTCAGAGACCGGTTAGATTGGATTCGATTGGGAAGATTGAGAAACATATTATGTTTAATCAGCCATCGCCGACAGTTAAAATGTATCGACCAAATCCGTGTGAGTTTTGGGGAAAGGGGGGGGGAGGGTTTAGGACCAGAAATTGCATTAACTTAAATTTCAGCTAGCTAGAAAAATTATAGAGCTTTCTGAAAGTAAGAACTTAGGATAACTTTCACCAAAAAAATCTGAGAATTTGAAATTTAGAATTGATTTTTCTGGATTAATGTTTTCAAATTGATTTTCAAGATTTTTTACTGAAAAGTTTCTAGGGCTAAATTTTTGATAGTCTGAAATATTATTGAATTAAAAACACGTGAGAAATAAAAAACTAGGTCAAGTGACGTGGATTTAAAAACAGTATAGGTAGCCATGTCGTCAGTTGCGATGCGTGTGGGCGACACGTTTTTAGAAATGAAAATTTGGCAAATTCAATGGAAAATATAAGGGCCCTGCAATCTCAAAAATATGATATATGAACATAATGATCACTTTTGAGGTCTCGGTAAAGAACAATAACATAACGCCGAAAATTCTAACCTAATTCGATGAATTTTTTATGCCGAATTTTCTAGCCTATATAAAACGAGCCATCATGTGAAAAAGACTGTATTATTATTTTTTATTCAAAAATCACAAATTTTTTTTTCGGTTTTTTTTTTGTTTTCAACAACTAGTTTGTTTTTTATTAAAAGTTTATTAACACAAAAAAATAAGGGGGAAAAAGGATAAAGAATATTGAAGTCTTCGTCGTAGTCGCCAGAATGATATGTCGACAAGTGTGAGTTTCCAGCAAGTTTCATTGAAAGTCTGTAAAATGATCTGTTTTTAATAGGGACGGAAACATTTCAAATCAGAATCTTTTTACATTGTGTAAAATGGATCCTAGAATTTCTGTTCCGAAAAAATATCTAGCATTATTTTCAACATCTTATTTTTCATTGGAATCTTTTTACATTATGTAAAAAGATTCTGATTTTTTTCAAAAAAATTCACGTTTTTTAATTTAATTTTATCAGAATCTTTTTACATTATGTAAAAAGATTCTGATTTTTCATCATTCAGAGAAATTTCATTCCAAAAAAACAACTTATTGTGTCATAAAACTAACTAAGAAAGTTTGGAAAGGTTGAAACTTGACATGACAATAAGCTCATGCGAAATAATTTATTTCCAAATTCTAAATTTTCAAATTGAAATTACTGTAATATTCAGCGAAAAACTGCAAAAAACGTGGCATTGGATTGTAAGTGTTTGTTTTCGAACTTACGGTATTCAAATTAAGCTCATAATGATAGTAAATAGTTGTTTTCTGAAGGATAATCTGCTCGATTTGAAAAAACTGCCGGAAAAATAAAAATTTTGATTGGAAATGATGAACTGTGATGTGGCTCTACGTTAAAATAAGTGACGTGTCCTAATTTTTTTCATTTCGCGATTTCAATTTTATTTTTCCGGCTGCTTTTTTTCAAATTGAGGTGAGTGAAAGGCTTTCCCTATGTACAAATCTTGCCAATGCGAAAAGTACGGAAGCGAAAGCCACATATACAGTCTTCGCGGCTGCTTTGATCTTTTATGTTGAATAAGGAAACTTTCTATATTATAATGGTTCTCTTCCAAAAGTCAGATATGTAAATTCAGATTGACAATGGGCATAGAATCGTAAGAAAATATTTTCTGTTTGGTTTTTAGATACTTCTGTAATTTTTTTCCTAATTCAAATCCTTCTTCGGAATGAAATTTCTCTGAATGATGAAAAATCAGAATCTTTTTACATAATGTAAAAAGATTCTGATAAAATTAAATTAAAAAACGTGAATTTTTTTTTGAAAAAAATCAGAATCTTTTTACATAATGTAAAAAGATTCCAATGAAAAATAAGATGTTGAAAATAATGCTAGATATTTTTTCGGAACAGAAATTCTAGGATCCATTTTACACAATGTAAAAAGATTCTGATTTGAAATGTTTCCGTCCCTATTAAAAACAGATTACAGACTTTTAATGAAACTTGCTGGAAACTCACACTTGTCGACATATCATTCTGGCGACTACGACGAAGACTTCAATATTCTTTATCCTTTTTCCCCCTTATTTTTTTGTGTTAATAAACTTTTAATAAAAAACAAACTAGTTGTTGAAAACAAAAAAAAACCAAAAAAATAGAAGAAAATCAAATAATTCAGAATTTTTCTGCGGCAGATAAATTCCCGAAAAGAATGAAACGTTTTACATTTGTTTCATATTTTTCGATAACTCCAAGAAAAAATACTTATTGTTTTTCTTCCTCCTTAGAAAGAGCTCATCATGCGCATATATCAAATTTTTGAGATTGCAGGGCCCTTATATCGAGGTCAACACGCAACGCAGAACCGCATCGCAACTGACGACATGGCTACCTATACTCAGAGAAAAGGTGGTCCATGGGCAGCCCCTTGAAGTGCCCCGAGGGCTGATCCTAAGGGCAACACTAGTGCATCCAAGGGGCGACCTAAGGGCAATTCAGAAAAACTAGGGTATGACGTTTTTAAATTTTAAAAATTTTGACGTGGAAAAAATCATTTCTGTTTCAATTTTTAATTTCCAGCATGGAAAAATTTAGAAAAAAAACCGTGCACTACTTTCACAATGGTGATTACCGTCGGAAAACTAGTCTATTTTACGATCAAAATGTATTGTAAATCAGAAAATATTTATAAAGCTAGAACTTTTATTCAAAAAAAAAATGAAGCTCGATCTCATCATTCTCATTTTAGCAAATTCGACCATGGCAAACTCCTATCGAATACTAGGAGACACAATAGAATATTATTGAAGTCTAATATCACTTTCTCTTCACAATTAATTCTTTGAGTACTGCAATATCGGGTACAAATAATGTGAGGTAAAATCTTTCGGATTCACAAATATTCCAAATAGCAATACGAATAATCTCAATTCATTGCTGTTTCCAAAACTGTTCCTGCTTCTCACTTTGTACTTTTAAAGATTTGTAGCATAGCAATTCGAATAACATGATTAGGAAATGATTTCCCGACTATTTTCTAGAACACCGAAATGTGTGAAATGAAAGAAATTTATTATTTTTTGTGATCGAAGACGTAACTAGGTCACAAAACTAGGTCACGTACTCAAAACATACCCTTCGATTTATTTTTCCCATTAGAAAATTTGCCCTTCGTGCTGGTCCGAAGGGCAACACCTCGAAAATACGGGCAAACCAGATTCCTACGGGCAGCCCCGGGGCAAAATTTTCTCTGAGTACTGTTTTTAAATCCACATCATTTGACCTAGTTTTTTTTATTTCTCACGTGTTTTTAATTCAACAATAATTGATTTTTTCTGGAAACATTTTCTGAAAATTTCCAAATTCTGAACAAAATCTCTAAAGAAAAATTTAGAAAAGTTATTTCAATTTTTTTCAGTAAGAACTTACGATAACTTTCACCAGAAAAAAATATGAAAAATTGGAATTTAGAATTGATTTTTCTGGAAATCCCGCAAATATTATTTTGAAAATTTCAAATTCTGAAGAAAATTTCTGAAATTTTCCAATTCTGAAGAAAATTACTGAAATTTTCAAATTCTGAACAAAAAAATCTTCAGAAAAAGAAAATTTCTGAAATTTTCGAATTCTGAACAAAAAAATCTTCAGAAAAAGAAAATTTCTGAAATTTTCCATACCTAAACAAAATTTCTGAAATTTTCGAATTCTGAAGAAAATTTCTGAAATTTTCGAATTCTGAACAAAATTTCTGAAATTTTCGAATTCTGAACAAAATTTCTGAAATTTTCGAATTCTGAAGAAAATTTCTGAAATTTTCGAATTCTGAACAAAATTTCTGAAATTTTCGAATTCTGAACAAAATTTCTGAAATTTTCAGAGAAGTAAAAATCTCTAAAGAAAAGTTTCTCAAAATTTAGAAAAAAATTCTGAAAATTTGGATCGAACCATAGCTTCAAATTCAAAAATCCCTAGAATCGCCAAATTTGTCTAACCTCACAAAATCCCCATTTCTTACAGTAAGCGAAGGCGACCATTTCGGAAAACACGCAATTCTCCGCGCCTGCAAACTCTACAACGTGCGAACCGTAGTTCGTGCTCACACGGTAGTTCCAAATGGCTATATGCCAATTTGGCATCACCGTCTTTTGAATATTTGGAGTGCACCGGCTCTTGGTGGAGCACAAGGTGCAGTTTTGTGTGTTTCGAGGGATATGAGTATTACTCCGGTGATTTTGAGAGCAAGGAAATATTAGAAATTGTAAAAATAAATAGATTTTCATCGCTTGAAAACGAATTTCTTTCACAAAATAAAAAATTTGAAATTAAAATTTATAGTTATTTATTTATTCACACTTAAAACCCGAAAATTCTTATTATTTTATTCCACAATTTGTGTTTTCTCAAAAAACGTGGTAATAGTTCGAATAAGTTCGTATTCTTCGTGTTTCGGATCGCCGGCCAAAATTCCATATCGAACTGCGATTCGATTTCGAGTATTCGCCAAAACTCGGCTCAAAAGACGGCCAATGCAATCGGTTAGACTCGGGAATTCCTGGAAAAAATATGGGATTTTGGGAGCGAAATTTAGGCTTGTGAGGAGGGTTTTTTCATACTTTTTGAGTCATAAATGTACATTTTTAAATTTTCAACGAATTTTCATCAAGATGAATTTTTTTGGAATTAGAAAAGTGTGATTCCCTTTTTTAGTATTCACGTAAAATATCTATAGAATTCAACTATTTTTGAAGACCTAAAACCGAAAAGAATGTACTGTTTCAAAAAACTCATGATTATTTTTGGATCCCAAAAAGCTCTGATGGTTGGATTGTGTCCCAATAAACTGTAATTTTCTGAATTTATAGAGAAAATGCACTGTTTCGAAGAAAACATGAATTTTCATTGTGATTATTTCCAAAATGCTGCTCACTTGTAAATTCAATAATTAAAAAAACACTGTTTCAAAAAAATCATGAAAAATTTTTGGGTGCAAAATTTTCGATGAAAATTCGGCTCTATCACAATATAAGGGTCCCATGGAAATATAAGGGTCCGTAAAAAATATAGGGGTCCGTAATTTTGTTCAAGGGTCCCAAAAAATATAAGGGTCCGTTATTTTTTTTGAAGGTCCATCAAAAAAAGTTTTTTTCTAATTTCAATTATTTATTTTTGGTGATTTTTTTTACAAAACACATTTTTTCCTCCAAAAATCAAAAAAATCAGACCTATGAAAAAAATCACGGACCCTCATATTTTTTGGGACCCTCAAAACAGATAACGGACCCTTATATTATTTTGGGACCCTTATATTGAGATAGAGCCGAAAATTCTTTAACTGGAAAACTGAATTTTCAACGAATTTTTATCACTTAAAACATTATATTAAAATAGATTTTTGAGCACCAAATTTTTGAATTTTCAAATTTTTTTCAAATCCGAAATTTTCAACAAGCCTAATTTTCAAAATTTCAAATGTCCAGCCCAAAACCCTCCCCCAAAAAAAGCATACGGTAGCAAAAGTGATCATGGCCGGCACAATATGTTTCCACAATTGATTGGAGCTCGGCAATTCTCCATATTTCTGAAGTGAATGCACAAAATCGCATACGATTCGAGCGGTTTCAAGAGTTTCTCGAACTCGATATTTTCGACAGAGCTCCGACGCCAAAACAACGGCGAAAATTCGTCTTTGCGGGTCGACAAGGGTCAACATTTCAGTGATATAAGCATTGGCTGTGAAGAGCGATGGAATTCCTTCGACGAGAACACGGATTTGATGGATTGGGAACTTCTGAGGAGAAATAGGAGATGTGAGGGAAATTTTGTGGATTTTAAAGGGTTCAGAAATTGGATCTTCCACAAAGCGGCAAAGTTAGGCCAACTTCAGAGATTCACTAAATATTTCTGTTTTTTTATGGATCAAATTTACCAAAATATTAGTTTGAGTGTGATTGGAAAACAGAAGAAAATTTTTTGAAGCGTATTTTTTCCGGTATTTATTTTACAAAGGAAAATAAAACAAAAAACCTTACCTGATAAAGAACAACTTTCAACAATCCTTCAAAATCAATAAAAACTCGATGCATATATTCACAAGCAATTCTGGCAATTCTCTTCCTCTTCTCAATCATTTCAAAATCCATCGGATCATCTTTCATCCGTTTTTCATCACAAACTTCAATCAACGCATGAATCACAACACTGTGTTGGGAATCGATGAAAGACAGTGTCAAATGCTCTTTTTCTTTTCGCTCATTTTCATTGATTTGTTTTTGATGTTGACTTAGCGACATGAATTTGGCATTTGACATCATCATTTTGAGGCGTAGATCTGAGCGAACAGCGACCGAAAAGAAATTGAGAGCTTTGATGAAACATTGAAAATGTTCGGGAGAATTGAGGATTCGACGATCGCATCGGAAAAGAAGAGCCGGGATTTTGTAGAGATCTTCAATTTGGATCGATTCATCAGAGGACAGCCATTTTAGAGCAGCGGTCTGGAAAATTAATGGGATTTTTGAGAAATCTAAGATTAATGCAATGGAGTTCAAAATATTAGCTAATTATTCAAGACATTTTTGAAACAGTGAATTTTTTTGCACTGTTTTTCACATAACCATACAATTAAACGAAGTATTCAGCAAAACTTCAGTTATAATGCGACATCTCAAAAAATCTTTGAAACAGTGAAATTTTGAAGCGAAAAAAATATATAATTATAAAAGTAGAACTTCAACCAAAAGATGTGGAAACCGAAAAAATGTTCAAAATAATTTTGAAACAGTGGATTTTTTCGAGTAGAAATTGTTTCAACAACATTTGAATTATCAAACTAAAATTACAAACACAAATACGTAAATTTTTTGAAACAGTGTATTTTTCGGTTACAAAAGCTATTGAAAAACACATAATAATTAAGTTTCATAAATACCCAATGTTCTGCTCTAATTTTTAATTGGCTAATTCTAAACAAAGAAATGATTGGGGTTCGAAAAACTGAACAAATTATTCAAGAATGTTTGAAACAGTGAATTTTTGATGACTTCTTTCTACGTACTGTTTTTCATATAACCATAGCTAATGTTCAAAATAATTTTGAAACAATGGATTTTTTCGAGTAGAAATTGTTTCAGAACAGGCTGAATAAGATTATCAAAAACCAAAATTACAAGCAAAAATACGTAAATTTTTTGAAACAGTAGATTTTTCGGTTACATAATTATTAAAAAATATTAATTATGTTCTGTTATAATTTTAAATTCGCTCATTGTGATAAAACGAACAACTTGTTAAATCATTGGCGTTCGAAAAACTAAAAAATTATTCAAGAATGTTTGAAACAGTGAATTTTCGATGATTTTTTTCTATGCACTGTTTTTCACATAACCATACAATTAAACGAAAACTACAGTAGGAATGTGACATCTCAAAAAATCTTTGAAACAGTGACATTTTGAAGCGGGATTTTCCTTGAAAAAATAGATATGAACCTTAAAGTACATTAACCAAAAACAAGAAGTAAAAACCGAAAAAATGTTCAAAAATATTTTTGAAACAGTGGATTTTTTTCGAATCGAAATTTGTTTCAAGAAAAGCTGAATCGGTTTATCAAATCCAAATTACAAACAAAAATACGTAAATTTTTTGAAACAGTAGATTTTTCGGTTACATAATTATTAAAAAAATATTAATTATGTTCTGCTAAGATTTTGAATTCGCTCATTGTGATAAAACGAACAACTTGTTAAATCATTGGCGTTCGAAAAACTAACCAATTATTCAAATATGTTTGAAACAGTGAATTTTTAATGACTTTTTTCCATGCACTATTTTTCACATAAACATACAATAAAACTAATTGTTTAATAAAACTACAATTAGAATGTGACATCTTAAAAAATCTTTGAAACAGTGACATTTTGAAGCGGGGTTCCCATTGAAAAATATAAACATAAAATTAGAAGCTTTTTCCTGTAAACAAGAAATTTCCCGTGAACAAGAAGTAAAAACCGAAAAAATGTTCAAAAATATTTTTGAAACAGTGGATTTTTTTTAACAGAAATTTGTTTCAAAAAAATTTGCAACGAGATTATCAAATCCAAAATTACAAACAAAAATACGTAAATTTTTTGAAACAGTAGATTTTTCGGTTACAAAATCTATTGAAAAATATTAGTTATGGATCAATTCATCTGAAGAAAAAATGAATTTCGCGACATTTTTTGTCGCGAAATTGCAATTCGCGAAACGACACGAAATTAATAAAAGAAAAGAGGAAATTCTTTTTTCGTGTGTTGGGTCTCGCAGCGATTACGTGTCCCTTTAATATTTCTCCTTTATTTTTGTGTTTATTTCGTGTCGTTTGACGAATTGCAATTTCGCGACAAAAAATGTCGCGAAATTCATTTTTTCTTCAGATGAATTGATCCATTAGTTTTCATACTCAATTTTGTTGTAATTTTTTAATTGGCGTTCGAAAAACTAACAATTTATTCAAGAATGTTTGAAACAGTGAATTTTTTTTTGTTAGATATATTTGGAAAATTATTGAATTTCAAGCAAAAGTGTGCATTTTTGGCTCGAAAAAAAACCTTCCTCACCTCATAAAGCAATCTGGGACATATCTGATCATATTTCTCAAACATCGCCACAATAATATCCAATGTTTTCTCCTCAACATCGCCTTTCAAAGTTTCCATAAACATATCCAAAACCATCGGAATTGCGGATACTTGATTCTCCAAACTCGTTCTTTCCAGAAATTCGAGTTCCAATTTGAGAGATGTTTTTGTTTTTATTGGCGAATTTTTGGTGGCCGGTGTGAATTTTGAAATTAGAGCCATCGATTTTGCAGTTGGCATCGTGAATGGGAAAATATTGGCGGCTCTTGAGATCTGAAAAAAAGCATAGAATTTTTGATTCGCGAAATTTTGTTATATTATAGTGTTTGCAATTAAGATTACTGAACTTCGCGAATTCCCCAAGATAGTCATCGATATTTCGAAACAGTGAAATTTTTAAAATAATTTTTTGCCTGATTTTCTGGAAGTTGTTCAATTCTCGAATAGATTTCGTGTTGATTATTTATCAACTTTCTCAATTAATTTTAATCCAACTGTGCGATTACAACACATCAACACAACCCAAAATTTAAGTGTCAGTTCTATAGAGTTTCGAAACCCTGGATTTTTTTCGGAACACTGCAACACATCCGACTGAAACTGTGAAATCTTTCAGAAAATTATTTAAATTCTTTGAAACAGTGAAATTTTTTGGGTGTTCTTTTTTTGAATTATATGAATTTTGTATTTTTGTTTCAATTAGCAAGTAAGAAAAAACAACAATTAGAAAAAAAATCCTTCAAAAAATTATGAATTTCTTGAAACAGTGATTTTTTTTAAACTCTCATTCGAATACAACAATATTCTAAATCCGCCATTACAATTATTCAAATTTTTTTGAGACAGTGAAAACTTTTTTTTAAGTTCTTTTTCAAAATGAAAATTACAATTCATTTCTGAAGCAAATCAGTACTGATTTTTCTGAAGAAAAAAATTATAAATTCTTTGAAACAGTGAAATTTTTAAAGTGTTCTTTTTTAAATAATATGAATTTCATAAAAACCACCGATTAGATCATAAAGTGCTTCAGAAAGTTATAAATTTCTTGAAACAGTAATTTTTTTAGGACTTTCATTCCAATCAAATAATATTGTAAAATCCTTCATATTTGACAATTATTTAAATTTTTAAAAAAAATGAAAACTTTTTTTAAAATTATTTTTCAAAATGAAAATTACAATTCAGTTCTGAAGCGAAATCAGTACTGATTTTTCTGAAGAAAAAATTGAAAATTTTTTGAAACAGTGGAAAAATAATTTAAAAATCCAGGAAATATTAACTTTGAAAAACATCATCAAAGATTTATCAGATTTTTGAAACAGTGGAAAAAAATATTTAAAAATCCAGGAAATCAAGATGCCAAGAAATATTTTGAAAAACCCCTCAAAAAATTGATAAATTTTTTGAAACAGTGAAAATAATTTATGGAATTTTTTGGTAGAAAATTCAAAATTTTCAGCTGGAAAAAAGAGTCCAAAAATACACTGTTTCAAATATTTTATATGGAAAAATAGGAATTTTTTAAAATTTATTAATTGAACGATTCTCCAAAATGTTTATTATCTAGTTTTTTACCCCTCCCCAAAACCTCACCAGCCTAAATCTAAAATTTTCAAAATCGCGATGTCTCGTCTCCATAACAGTCAACAAATATCTCAACGGCAATTTCGTATAAACCTCTTCCCCATAGATAATTCCCTTCAAACTCGGCTCATTTTTCTGATATTGCTCGCGATAACTCAAAAGATAAAGCAACACAAAGAGCTTTTGTGTGAGATTTTCCTGCTCCAACATTCCATTATTATCATTATCAAAAGTGGATTCAACAAAAGATAGGCTAAGTCCAGGTGTTTTGAAAGCCGCAGTATTACTCGCAAAAACTTCGACAACTTCTGCAAGAATCTCACTTGCTGGAAATGTCACATTCTGCAATTGTCGTTCGATCCAATCAGCAATATTGATCTGATAAGTTCGGAAAACTCCAGCGGCTTGAAGTGCAGCCATCGAGAAGATCGAACTTCTTCCCCTTGATTTCTCACTGAATCTCGGAGTGATTGCTTGTCCAATACTGCGATTTGCCACTTCCTGTTCACTCAAACATCGTGACAAAAAAGTGTTTTTGAGGACTTGCGCATGCATCGAATTCCTCTGTGAGATCTCAACTTTTCTTCGAAGAATTTCGCTGGCAAACTTGGCCAGGTCCTCAATTCGTCCACACATAATACACGAATGAACATACAATAAATTGGCGCCAAAAGTGCCGTGTGACCAGTCGATGGTTCGCCGGCGAGCCGCGTCGAGCCAATCATCAACAGCGCGATCTGGCGGTTGAGCAGCAGCGGTTTGATTTGGTGGAAATTGGGTGAAGAATGGGACGGCCACTAAAGATGCGAGGATGAAGGTTTCGTGAGCATCGCCGAATGGGGAGCAAGCGAGTCGCGGCTCATTTTCGGCGCGAATTCGGCGAAGAATCGGTTTGGAGGGTTGATTGTTGGATTCGTCTTCTGAATCGGCTACTATTGAATCATCCAAATCGGTTAGACTTCTGAAAAGAAATTATTTTTGTTTTTGTTGGGGTTTTTTTCTTCTTTTTTTGGATAATACGAATTTTGTAATTTTATTTCAATATTATTAAAAAGGCAGATAAAAAAACACCAATTAGACAAAAAATCCTTCAGAAAACTATGAATTTCTTGAAACAGTGAAAACTTTTTTTAAAAATTCTTTTTTTAAAATGAAAATTACAATTCAATTTTTTGAAGCAAATCACTACTGAAATAACGCAACATTGTCGATTTTTCTGAAGTAAAAAATTATAAATTCTTTGAAACAGTGAAATTTTTAGGGTGTTCTTTTTTTTTTGAATAATACGAATTTTGTAATTTTATTTCAATATACAGATAAAACACCAATTACATTGAAATCATAAAATCCTTCAGAAAATTATGAATTTCTTGAAACAGTGTAATTTTTCTTTAGGACTCTTATATAAATCCAGGAATATTCTAAAACCTTTCATAAAAATTATCAAAAATTTTTTTAATTGTTTGAAACAGTGAAAACTTTTTTCAAAAATTATTTTTCAAAATGAAAATTACAATTCAATTTTTAGAATCAAATCAGGATTGAAACACCGGAATATTGTCGATTTTTTTTGAATGAAAAAAATTATAAATTCTTTGAAACAGTGACATTTTTAGGGTGTTCTTTTTTTTTTGAATAATACGAATTTTGTAATTTCATTTCAATATACATATAAAAAAACACCAATTTGACAAAAAAATCCTTCAGAAAATTATGAATTTCTTGAAACAGTGTAATTTTTCTTTAGGACTCTTATATAAATCCAGGAATATTCTAAAACCTTTCATAAAAATTATTAAAATTTTTTGAAACAGTGAAAACTTTTTTTAAAAATTTCTTTTTCAAAATGAAAATTACAATTCAATTTTTAGAAGCAAACAAGTACTGGAATGAAAGAAAAATTGTCGATTTTTCTGAAGAAAAAAATTATAAATTCTTTGAAACAGTGAAAATTTGCTAGGTCACGTTTGAAAAATATCATTTCCAATTTTTTTCAGAAATTTTTCAAATCAGAAATGAGTCGAATTGCCACGTCACAGGTCACTTTGAAAATCATTAGCCGCAATGCAAACAAGTTAAACTCACAAAAAGCTTCCGGTCTCCATCAATTCTTCAGTATTTGTCCTATCTCGTCCCTCCTCAGCTTCTCCCACAACTCCAAAATCCTCAATTCCGGTTCGAAAAACGAATCTCGTAATCAAAACCATATCATCATCCTTCCACGTTTCACCCGAACTCATCAATAATTCCACCAAACAATACGCCAATCGTGTGCACCAGGGTGGCCGCGAAATTTCCGATTCTTGAACATTTTCAGCCATCATAACGTTTCTAACAATTTTCAGCAGTTTCTCAATGATTTTCGGAAGAATTTTACGACCTCCCGAACGAGTTACGAGAACTGAGAGAAAGCTTTGACGATCGGTGAGAAGAGGCTCGAGGAATTTGATGAAATCCACATCTTCTAGATGATTTACAGCAACTCGACACACGAAATTTGTATCGAAACGGTTTTTGGAGAGCTTTTCGATGACAATTTCAGCTAGGCTTGGGTCGTTTTGCAAAATCTGAAAATAATTCATTAGGGAGAGAAGGGATGAGAAAATCCTACATTTTCAATAACTCCCATCCGCATTTCATTTCTCTTTCCATGCCCAAAACTTTTCAAAAGTGATTTCAAAATCGAAAATCGCATCTCGGGCAAATCTGCCAGAATCGCCTTTAGAATTTCGGGACCATTTTCGAAAAGAAATCCATGAACAAGTTCATCGCTTGATAGAATACCAGGTAGATAAGAGAGTAGAATTACGATTTGTTGCGAGATTTTTGAGATGTTTTCAGGGTTTATCCAAGAGACGATAGATGTTGATAAGGCGGGATCTTTGTCTGAAATTTAATTTGACAGATATTTTTGAACAACTTTTGTGAACATACATTTTCTGATAGATCTTACAAGATCTACCAAGTCTTCAATCAATTTTTCTTTCTCTTTCGCATTAAAATTGTCTTGTATTTGATCGAAATTATTTATATCGATGACTTCTTCATGCGGTGAATTTCGATATGGTGTGCTTTTCTTGGCCAAATACTTATCCGAAAAATACAACGGTGTTCCAAAGTTTGAGCGACTTCCTTCTGATGTGTTATCATTTTCTTCGCCTTCAAAAATTGATGTGGAAGAGATCTCAATCTTCGGAATGTTTTTCTTGATTTGCAGGCGATTTTCAACGATATTCCAATCGATATTAGCATATAGCAAATTATTAATCGCGCATGGATCCAAGGATGTTACAATTGGCCCTAGCAAACTATCGGGAATATCGAAATTCGATTTTCCTACTCCTGACTGCTCTGCGGCGATTTCATAGAACATTATACCAGTTTTCGAGGTGCTCTGCAACATGTTAAACTCAATTCACAACTTCAAACTACAGGAAAACACTCACCGCTTCCATTTTATTCGAAAAACGCCAAAAAACACTTTTCGAAAAATAAATAAAAGTAGAAATGCAAGCGTGCCCCACCGCACACTGCAATTCGTGTACTTCTCCCGGACTTCTTTTTTTTCGAAAATTTCCATTTTTTCCCAAAAACACGGTTTTAAGATTCGATCGCGAGTGTTTAGGATATTTAAAGGATTGAGAAAAATGGCCGAACAAGAGGTGACTATAATCCAAGAAGGTAAACTGATTTTATTATCCAGGAAGGTGAACTAACTTGAAATATTTCAGGAAAGGCAAAAGTCGGTTTCCATGGCCCTGTATTCTATAACCCGGTGCAGGAATTTAATCGTGATTTGACTGTGACAGTTCTCCGACAATTTGTAGATGATCGAATGAAAGCGCGAGCAAAAGTTGAAGAATCTGATGAGCCACCAGCAAAAAAGAACAAACTTCTCACAGAAAACGATAACGGTTCGATTAGAATCCTCGACGCTTTGTCTGCCTCAGGACTTCGAGCGCTCAGATTTTCGCAAGAGGTTGAAAATGTTGAATTTGTGATGGCTAATGATTTCTCGGAAAATGCAGTTGAATCGATCAAAGAGAATGTGAAATTGAATAATGTTGAGGGAAAAGTTCGACCGCATTTTGGAGATGCTATGTGAGTTCTTTGAAATGTTTTCTGAAATCAATATGATTTTGAAATTCAGAATGACGATGATGACGCATCGCACATTGGATAAACGTTTCCACGCGGTCGACCTAGATCCATATGGCTCTGCCTCATTATTTCTGGATTCAGCAGTTCAATCAGTCGCAGACAAGGGAATCTTGATGATAACCTGCACAGATATGGCAGTTCTTTGTGGAAACACACCAGAAGCATGCTATAACAAATATGACGCGGTGACAACACGAACCAAATTCTGTCATGAGATGGCTCTTCGAATTTTGCTTCGCTCCATCGATTCACACGCCAATCGATATACCAGATATATCGAACCACTCGTCTCGATTTCAGTTGATTTTTATGTGAGAGTCTTTGTGCGAGTTCATACGGGAGCAAGGGAAATGAAGGATTGTGGGGCGAAAGTTGGAACAGTTCTCGTTTGCTCGGGTTGTCAGTCTTTTGAGCAAATCCCTCTTCTCAAAAAAGTTGTGGATGGGAAAAGTGTCAAATTCTCCACCCCAACAATCAAACAAACCCTGATTGATGGTTCAAATCGATGTGTTCATTGTGGACATGCCGTGCATCAAATCGGACCAATGTATTTGGCGCCAATCCATTCGAAAGACTTTGTTGCGAAATTGCTAGGCCAACTGAAAAATACGCCAGAAGAATTGCGATTGGGAACGCATAGCAGATTGTTGGGTGTTTTGACGACGGTTAGTGAGGAAATCGATGATGCGATTTTATACTATGAACATGATCAATTGGCAAATGTTGTGAAATGTTCGGTTCCGAAGGCGATTAATGTGAGAAGTGCGATTTTGAATGCGGGATTTAAGGTTTCCGGGTCTCATTGTAATCCAAGAGCAATCAAGACAAATGCGCCACTTCAATTTTTATGGGATATTTATCGAAAGGTGGCGGAGGATACGAATGTGGATCGGGAGAAGAGATTGGACCCAAAATCGGCGGGTTATACGATTCTTGGGAAACCTATCATGTAAGATTGTTTTGAATTTTATGGGCCTATGCAGAAAACATTTCTTTCCTATGCAGAAAAACGTCGAAAAACAAAATATACAGTATTATTTTTGAGTAGAGACAACGGGAAATTAAGAGAGTGCAGACAGTTTTTTGTATTTTTTTGTGCAGAAACCTAATTTGTCTGTCTGCACTCTCTCAATTTCACATTGTCTCTAATCAAAAATAATAAACTGTATAATTTGTTTTTTGACGTTTTTCTGCATAGGCTAAAAACGGACCCTAATAATTTTCCAATTCAAAATTCCTCCCAAATTCATTTTTTTCTCATTTTCCTCTCTTCCAGATCCACAATCGATTTCAAATTGCATCCGGAAGCGGCGAATCAAATCAAAAAGGAAAATATGGTCAGATTCCAGTGTAACAAGGGAAAAAATTGGGGACCACGACAAAAAGCCAAGGGATCCGTGAATTCGGCGCAAGCCGGTTTTCAAGTCGAAAAAGTTTGAGATTTTTGTTACAAAAATCTTAAATTTTGTTTTATTTTTTGTTGATTTTTTGATTGTTGAATTTGATTTAAAAAAAATATATGTTTTTTAAAAATATAATAGGATTTTTTTCCAACAAGTTCATTCAACAAATCTGGATTATACATGTTGTCCACATAGAACTATTGATGGACAATTCAGTGATCCACAAACCAAACTCTCACATTCAACGGTTTCCAGGAGTTGTGTAGCCATTTGTAACACTACACATTTATCCCTACAAAAAATTTAAAAAAATAGATTTTTGTTTCTCTGTAATTGTCTTACCCATATTTAGGAAATCCTGATGCCCAATAACTCAATTCACTGTCTCCAGTGATCCAAGGATCCGTCCACTTAACACTGCCAGAAAGTATATCTGCTCCAAGAACTACTTGTGTATTTGTGCGGTTCGCCGCTGGATTCAATTTACTCCACATTCTTCGCTCATTGGCATTTTCAAATCCTAATTTCTCCATATTTTTTGTTTCGCAAAATTGGAAAGCTTTCGCTTGTGTTGTATGTAGATACATTCTCGTTGCACAAACAACTGAATTGATACGAATCATTTTCGTAAGATTAGCTGCACAGGCTTTTAATTTATCGAATTGTTGAGTTTCGAGAAGTTCAATACTCTCCGAACAATTTGTGACATCCGATTTTATCGCAATTTCCATATCATCTCGATTGTTTGTGTATTTCATATTATCAGTTGCGTTTCTCATATCAAATTCAATTATGTTACACAATACATCTGATTTTTTATAAACCAACAAACATTTTGAAGTATTTCTACACCAACAAATACACTCGTCCCAAGAATATATATTTATTGTTGGCAAAGTTGGTTCAAAGTCGTTAGGACTATCAAAAGTCCCATAAAAAACTATCATTTTTCCAATTGCCACGTGGAAAATGAATGAAATAGAAATAAGGGAAGTTCTCATTTCGGAAATGATTTTTTTTTTAAACATTATCCGCAAAAGGAATGTCATGGCAATTTGAATTTATTGGTCTTTTGAATGTTTTCGAGAACATAGAGGAATTTAGTACAGCTACAATAACCCGGGATACAATGTTACATACATGTTTTTTTCTTTTTCAGATCCACGATCGATTTCAGACTGAATTCGGAAGCGGCGAATCAAATAAAGAAGGAAAATATGGTCACTCAGCAAACCAGGGCGTAGCTACATTGTTGGAATTCTGTAAAGAGAGCCTGACAACGATGTAGCTACGTGAATAGACTTTTGTAGCTACGAGACTGTCTGCCCCACACTATTTCCACGTTTGTGAACTATGCGGAACTCCAGAAAACCAACAATGTAGTTACGAAAATTTCGAAAAAAGTGAAATTTTTTGTGTAGCTACACCGTTCTATGTAACTACACTGTTGGATTTCTGGAGTTCCACATAGTCCACAAAAATGGAAATAGTGTGGAGCAGACAGTCATGCGTAGCTACTTTGTTCAAATTCTGGAAAGAGAGACTGACAACCATGTAGCTACGCACGTTCGCCAATGTAGCTACGCCCTGGTTTTCTGAGCAGATTCTAGTGTAACAAGGGAAAAAACTGGGGACCACGACAAAAAGGTTTCAAGTCGAAAAAGTTTGAGATTTTTTGGAAACATCTGTTTTATTTTTTGTTGAATTTGGAAAATATATAAGTTAAAAGAAAATTTTTAAAAAAATATTAGAATAAGTTACAGTGGATCTCTGGATACAAAATATTCTCTACGTATATCAGACTCGAAAAACTTTAAAGCTCGCCTCTGGCTCACAACCTCGTAATTTGTTCCGAATGACGGCTGACTTGAGTAAGATTTATTTGTCTCGAAGATATCATTGATTTTTTGTCTGAAACAAAAATATGGAAAAGGTTTCTTTGAAAAGAATACCTCAAAATTGAAAAGAATACCTTAAATTCACATCATCATCTCGTGTCAAATGTTGTCTAGCCCAATTTTTCAGCCATAAAATCGATTGCAAATCGACATAAACCCAAAAATCATCGACATCAACGTCGACAAAATTCTTGAAAATCTGAACGGCCACTTCGATAGTTGCTCGATTCGAAATTTCTGGGTGAAGTTCGCACAGATATTTGAAAATTTTTTCGACAATTTTGTCATTTTCTCGACTTGTGGCTGGATTTATTTGATATCTATTCTGCTCGTCGAATCCACATTGAGCCAATGTCTAAAGTAAGAAATTATGATAGAAAATTCTTTCTGAGGTATCTAATTATAACTCACCAATGCATATCTGGTCTTAAAATCCGGATCAAACAGCAAATCAATTCTTACAAGCAAAACTTTGATGAAATCTTTCCTCTCCAAAAACTTCGACAATTTCTCAATCGTCATAACAAACCGATAATCATCCATCCAATTACTATAACCTCTCTTCGCCTCCATTTCCATAAATACATCTCCAACATTTTCCAAAACCGTTTTTATTTGTTCCCACATTGCTCTAATTGTCATCGCTTGAAACAGATCGATGAAATTGATTTTCATCAAAAACTTCGCGACAACTTTGATAATTCCCTCTTTTGTTCCTAGAGATGGAATGAATTTTGCAGCAAGAAACAAAAAATGGGAAGATTGAGCATTATCAAACCAATAGTTCAACATTTCGATACAATCAATTTCTTCGAGAAGAAAATGAATTTTATGTGATAGTAGATATTCATCAGATATCATACGAAAACATTGCAATAGTTTGTCATGTAATTCGAAACGAGTGAAAGAATCTGTTAATTTATTAATCGCCACGATTCTCGCAATTCTATTATCCAAATGTACTTCATTGTTGATTTCATCTATCAAATACCGCGCTGTAAAATATACATTTTCGCGTCATCTTGTTTTAGAAATATTCCACAACTCACCGGATTTCTCCTTATTTTCTATCAAAAACTGCCTAGTATTCTCTATTGTATAAACACCATCCATTGGAATTGGTTTCTGGGTTTGACCATTTTCCTTGAAATTGTTAAAAACTTTTCTGCAAAAAAACTTATTTATCTTCTTATGAAGTGAGACTTAAAACTTACAAAACTCCCAATTCATTCATTTTTTCGATTTTTTGATCTATCGCTTCGAAATTTATGGATTTGAAATCGACAAAACTATTGACTAAATCGAATGCTAACTGAAGTTTATCAAATTCTGGATTGAATTTTGATAATTGAACATCAAGATTTTCTAATAATACTTCAGATATATTCGGATCAGAAGTTTGATAGAAACCTGATGTTTCGGAATTATTGTTCAGCAATGTCTGAAAAATAAAAAGTTTTCAGATTTGTTAGGAGCCTAAAATAAAGAAAATTATCACCTTAGCATATCTTATCGCAAACACAGTATCTTCACTCAAAATACAATCGAGTCTTCTAACCATAAATCTGACAAGGCAATAATTTCCAAATAAACATGAAATATCCTCCAAAACTTCAATTATTTTCTCATTTTCACTATCTGCATTGGAAATAATCGCATTCATCGATTCAAGAATTCCACTTTTGCAACGATCAAAAACTTCAACTTTCACAAAGACTCCGATTTTGATGGGTGTAACATATCGTGCCTTTTCGTTTCTATTCATTCGATCGAATATCTATAAGTGAAAAATTATAGATTTCTTATGAAAAAAAACATACAGCTATCATCATATTTGCAGCATTTATCTCATTTTCGAATGATTCGATTTGGAAAATTAAAAAAAATTGCTCAATCCATGCTTGTCTGTAGGGCTGTAAAAAAGTGCACTTCATCCGAAAACCCTGTTTTTATGTACAGTCCTACTTCTCTGTCACGTGGCAAATCTAATAATTTCCAGAATACTTCACATCTCGAAAAATGAGGCGAATTCCACAATAATTGGACTAATCCAAAAGTTTCTACATGCGATTCAAGAATTGGAATCAGAATTCTCCACAATAACTTTCGGCAGCGGTCCAAACATCCAATTGGAACCTTTGGTAGCAGGGATTCGATGCTGGTTTTTGCATCCTGAAGTTCCAGTTTTTGTATTTTTCGAAGTGATTGGAAAACTGCAAAAATGTGGTTTTTCTTGAAAATAAATGTTTGAAAACTAACCTGGATCATGTCTGAAGCTCATTTTTGGGAGAAAAATCTAATTGACAAAATTGAAAATGCAGAAAAAGCAAGGATTGAAATAAAGCATATTCATTCGCTATGTAAGTAGATCAAACATTTTTTCGAATAAAAAAGAAAAGAAAAAACCTCAAAACTTTTTCAAACGCACCGTAATTTTTCAAAGGCACACCAAGAAATTCGCGTGGTCTCACAACGAAATGACGTTTTCACAGGTTTTTCATTTCGCGAAATTTCGAAAAAATTTTCACAAGCCCAATTTCAGCGCAAAATGGACGATTTCAAGCACGGACAAGTTTGTAATGATTGGATAATCTGGAAGAATTGTGGACACAATGGATATGCGCATGTTTATCAAGTTAGCGATATGAAAAAAGAGGTTTATGTAAGTGAATTTTAATTTCGGCCTAAATTAAGTGGTTTTGATTAACATTTATAAGTTTCAGGGCACAATGTATGCTGAAAAATTGAAAGAAGATCGGAGTTCAACAATTGGAAGCTGCCTGGATTTTTTAATCGAACAACAAGCAATGGGAAATGGCTATAAATTTGTGACGGTTATCGATTCGAAAATGATTGAAGAGGATTGGATTTATATGATCACCCAATTTCGACCTGGCCCCAGCTTGGAGCAATTGATAAATTGTCAGAAATCTGGTGGGAAGTTTGATCCGGTTACCTGCACATTTTTCGCGATTGATATGCTACAAGCTATCGAAACGATCATCGAATCAGGACACGTTTTGCAAAGTTTTGAAAAATCACATTGGAGATTTGATGTGAATTCGCGAATCTTTTATCTCTCGGACATCTCAGATCTCGCAGTTTGCACAGATCGACGAGCCAATGTTTTTCGCAAAAAACTCAAGAAAAATCCGCAACTCTTCAGTGGCGCCTCGGCTTCCTTGAATTGGAAGGGTGATATCAAATACGCGCCAATTTCTTTCATCGAAGACGGAAAAGATCATCGTATGTCTGAAATGGATATGTTAGAAGTTGCGATTTATGTGTTCTATGATTTAGTGAGCGGCAAATTACCATGGGAAACATCGCAGGATTTGGATAAGATTTTGAAGATGAAAGAAGAGTTTCTCGATTATCGAAGGTTGCAATGCAATGACAGTGGTTTTAATATAGTGTGAGTTACGATAACTTGCGAAGAAACTTATGAATACGAGTTATGACGTGGCAAAGATCGAATTATTTGCTTCAAATCAAAATATAACAACGAAACATTGTCATTAAATTGAATTATTTTCATTGAAACTGGCAATGTTTCTTCGTTTTATTTTGCTTTGATGTAAATAATTTGATCTTTGCCACGTCATAACTCGAGTTCAGTCTCAAATTTTCTTACAAAACCAAAACCTTTTGAAAATTTCAGTCTTCGTAACATGGTGGAACGTTTGAAGCAGGCGAAAATTGAAGAAGTTCGATTGGCATCAAAACCAACGATGTTTGGAGCTTGGTGTCCGCACGGTCTCCGCGGTCCCGCCCAATCTTCCGCCTTCAATTACGATAAAATGCACAAAGATTTCCGCCAATTGATCACAAATCATCAGCCAAAAACAATCAATTTCCGCGATGCTATGCTTTGTTTTGAAGTCGAGTTGAAAATCGAAGATATGTCGGAAAATGTTCGGAAGAAATTGGAAAGGAAAGAATTGTTGAGAATGTTGAAGGAGCAAAAAGAGGAGATGAGACGAGAAGAGGCGTTGATTGAACATTATTCGGTGATGAAGGAGGATGATATGATGCAGGAGAATATTTTGCAGCAGAGGATTCGGGAGATGATTAAGGCTGTCAAAATTGAGTGTGGTAAGCGATTTTTTAAAAAAGAAAACTTTTTGGGAACTCCAAATTTTGAAAGAATATTTATTGATTGATTAATATAATATACAAGAAAGAATTCAATGATCATGGAGCGCGCGATTTCTGAAAACCTCAATCAAATTCGCAATAACTTGATACAAAACACTCCAAGCAACACGAGTTTCCTCATCCAATTGATAGCCATTTGTTTCTTTGACAACTTCGAGAACCGGCTCAATCATGTGCTGAAAAATCAATAATCCGGATTCCTGATTTTCTAAATAGTTTGTACTTACGATAACATGGTTTCGTTGAACATTCCATTTGATATGAGCTTGAGCAATTCGAGCCAATTGTTTTCCCAATTCTTCTTCGTTTCTCATCGATTCGATGATTTTTCCCAAACCTTTTAAATAGACTGAAGCGTGACGTCTATAAAATTTTTTAATTAATTTAATCACCTAATTAAGTATTTCGTCAATTACCTTAATTCTATCGCATTCATTAGAGAAGAATCAGGAATTGCTCTGAATTGTGGCCAAATTAATTTGTATCTTGGATATTCGGAGAATAGCCGGACGAATATTTTGAGACCATTTTTGACGCCGTCTTTTTCCATGTTGGCGAAGGTTCGGCGGATTATGTCGCGTTGTTTTTCGGAAAGGCGGCAGGTTTCGTCGATGACTTTTTGAGCTGGAAATTTGGGGGAATCCACGTGGCAATATTGATTTTTGGGACGAAATTTGGAACAGAAATCTCCAGAATTTTGTAGAAAAATTTTCAAATTTCTGACAATTCGCGCTCAAAATCGCCACTCGATCCAAAAATTCGTCATTTTTAAAATTCAGATAAATCTTTTACCCTAGAAAATCTTAAAATCCGATTTTCTAGCAAAAATACGGCTTATCAATTTTTTCCCACGCAGATCTCAAATCTACGACCTTAAAATCCAAGCTAGGATTTTAAGGTCGTAAATTTAGCTAGAATCTAGTTTCACAGAAACTCACTGAAATTCTCCTCATTCTCATCGTCAGACATATTTTCTCTCGAAAACACAAGTGAAAAATCGTATAGAGACGAAAATGAGAAAATATGATGATGAGAAATCTCACTAATTTGATATATATGAAAATTTGGCTGTTTTTCAGATTTTTCTTTTTTTTTAAACATGAATTTTGGGGGCGTTTTTCTGAAGCCAAAAACCTACCAAAAGGGTCCGAATTTTCTTTGCCAAAAATTGAGGACATTGTTGTTGAGGTTGTTGTATTGGTGGATGTGGAATTTGTGGAATCTTGAGAATCTTGATGTTGATAGGAAGAAGATGTGGAGGAATTTCGGGGGATTTCTGGTTGCGCGGGGGGTTTCTGGAAAATAAAGGAAATTTGGAGCAGTTGAGGTTTTTGATTTGCCACGTCATAGACATTTGAGTTCAGAGAAAAGTGATTTTTTCTAGAAATTCTGAACAAAAATCCAATTAGGAAATTAATTTTTTAATTTCACTAATTTATAGAAAATTAATTTATGAAAATCAAAAATTTTAAAGAACTTCAATTTCATCTTACAAATTTTCCCCAATTTCGCCTGAAATCCTTAAAAAACCAATATTTCAGGAATCGAAGATGAACCCGAAGAATTTCGACCACCCCCACTGAAAAAACCAAAAGGTAGTGTTTCCTCAAAATTTTCCACATTCAAAAAATCTTTTTTTTTGCAGTTGAGATACCCGAAGATCCTCAAGAATTTTCGCAAATCTACAAAATCCCCGAAAAACCTATAGGTATGTTTTATTTTTGGTGAAAAATTACCTGAAACTCTGGTAGATTTCCAATTGTTGATCTGCGATTTTCGGGGATTTTCTCGACTTTTAAATGTTTTTCGGATTTGGCGGAACTTGCTGCCAAATCGTAGAACTCAATCATATTTCGATACATTTTCAGAGAAAGTGGTGAAAATCGAGGAAGAAGAAGAAGATCTGGAAGAAACATTGGTGAAAATCGAGGTGGAAGATCTGGAATACGAGCCGATTCAACGTGAGAAGCTGGAAATTTTTGGAAAAAAGAAAGTTGGAAGACCGAAGAAGAGTGTAAGAGTTGGAGAAGGTAATTTTTTTTTTTAAATGGCCCGGCAACGGAGATTATGAGTACTTTTGAAAATGTTCAAATGTTGATGAATGAAACTCAAAATGCATTTACTTCACAGAAAATTGAAGTTGAACATAAATTTCAGAAAAATAAAAAAACTGAAAAAATAAAAGATATATGTGGCCGAACTATTTTGGTGGCCGAGAAGTGTCGGGAATTCGGCCAGAGCAACAAACTCGCTCTAATCTTGCATTGTTGGAGCGCGTTTGTTGCTTTGGCCGAGTTCCCGACACTTCTCGGCCACCAAAATAGTTCGGCCACATATATCTTTTATTTTTTTCAGTTTTTTTATTTTTCTGAAATTTATGTTCAACTTCAATTTTTTGTGAAGTAAATGCATTTTGAGTTTCATTCATCAACATTTGAACATTTTCAAAAGTACTCATAATCTCCGTTGCCGGGCCATTTAAAGTTGGAAGGTTTTCGGATTTGGCGGAACTAGCTGCCAAATCGTAGAATTCAATCATATTTCGATACATTTTCAGAGAAAGTGGTGAAAATTGAGGAAGAAGAAGAAGATCTGGAAGAAACGGTGGTGAAAATCGAGGTAGAAGATCTGGAATACGAGCCGATTCAACGTGAGAAGCTGGAAATTTTAGGAAAAAGGAAAGTTGGAAGACCGAAGAAGAGTGCCAGAGTTGAAGAAGGTAATTTTTTTTAAATTTTTTTATAAAAGTTCGAAGGTTTTCGGATTTGGCGGAACTTGCTGTAGAACTCAATCATATTTCGATACATTTTCAGAGAAAGTGGTGAAAATCGAGGAAGAAGATCTGGTAGAAAAAGTGGTGAAAATCGAGGTAGAAGATCTGGAATACGAGCCGATTCAACGTGAGAAGGAAATTGCAGGAAAAAGGAAAGTTGGAAGACCGAAGAAGAGTGTCAAAGTTGGAGAAGGTAATTTTTTTGAAGGGGAAAAAGTTACTTTATGATTTTGAGCTGGGAAGGGAGAAGATCATTCAAAAAATCGTACAAAAAATTTCATAAAAATCTTGAAACGTACAATTTCCATTTTTAGAATGACCGGATTTCCGAGATTTTTTCAAAAAAAATTAATTTTTTTCTGCTAAAAATTGAGAAATCATATATCCGTTTTACTTCAAAAATCTTCGATTCTCACAAAAAAAAGCAGAGTTTTTGTTAAGTTAAAGCGCTTAAAAATTGCAACAAAATTATCCAAAAAAAAATTTTTTTCTATAGAACAAAAAAAGTGATGTTGATGGGGATTAAGGCTCAAAAACACATGTAAAAATAAATTTATTTTTCTAATTTTTGATCCAAGAACATGGAAAATGAGTGGGGTAAAATTGAAAAAAAAAAAACAATTTTTTCTCGTGATTTTTCAGCCGTATGAAAATTGAGCAAGTTTTTTTTAGTTTTTTAAGCGAAAAAAATCCTTGGCTCCGCCCATTTTTCGATGAATTTCCGGACAGGAAATTCTTAAGACACGCAGCAAAATTGAACTTTTAAGACAAAGTTCGCAACTCGTTTTTCATGGAAACCGCAGGACAGAGAAAGGTCAAAGTGATTTTGAGTTTGAGTTTGCAAGAAAAAAGTTGGAGTGGACCTTTTTTTGGAGAAAAATGTGTGTGGTTCAGTGATTTTTGAGGGGGATTTCCGGAGATTTTTTGGGGGGAAATTTAGTGTCGAAATTTCAGATTTAAAAAATTCTGAAATTTTTCTGCATACATCAGTATCCCCGGATTTTCGCCCTGAGGGGGTCTGGCTAACTTTGAAAAAAAGGCGTGGGGACTGGCTAACTTTTTGAAAAAATAACAATTTACAGCCCAAAAACCAAGTTTTTTCTCTTTTTTTTTTGAGGGGGTCTGGCTAATTTTTGAATTTTCACATTACGGGGGTGGCTAATTTTGAGGCCCTGACCTGGAGAAACTGATGTATGTTTTTCTGTATTATTTTCAGCCTGAAAATGTTTTTTTTCGAAATTTCTGAAATTAATTTTGAACAAATATTTCAAGAAAATCCTAGAATTGATGATTATCTGAAATTTATTCATTTTTTCAAGAAATTTCAGTGAAAAATCAATTTTCCAGCTCCGGAAATTTCTCAAGTTCTTCTGAAATCAAACATTCAAATTTACGAGATCTCTGAAAATCCCTAGATTTTTCAGAAATCGGAAATATCGTCATAATTTCCTTGAATTTTTTACGAGGACATTTTTCGCCAAAAATCATGAATTTTCAGAAAAAAAGTGCAAATCATGAAATATTCATCAATTTTTCCATGTCTAGAAAAAATTTTTTCCCAAAAAAAAATTTCAAAATTTTCAGGAAATTGAGTTTTTGTGTAGCCAATTGTGAAATTTTCAGCTGAACCGTGAAAATTTGTATTTCCTTTTGATTTTCGTACGAAATTCTGTGTAGTCTAGAATTCTCAATCGAATTAGCCAAAGTGTAGACGTAGGCAAACTTGCAAATTCTATTTTTTCCAGAAAAATCGACCAAAGGCTGAATATCAAATTCAAAGTTTTTAATGCAAAATTCTCACTTTCTGTATTATTTTTTTTAGTTTTTTCTGTATTTTTGTTCTAATTTCATGATTTTTTTTGTATTTTTGTTATAATTTTCAAAATTTTTTGTTTTCTTTTGTTTGTCTTTTTATTCAAAAAAATTTTTTTTGAAAAAAAATCTTCATTGGATTTATTACACGTAAAGAAACCTGGAGGATATTTCGAAAAAAATCAATAAAAACAGTTATGTGCTCTTCACATCATCCATTATCGAATCATTCAGAATAATTGGAGTATCTCTGGAAGCCAACATCACAATTGCGAAGATTATTGTGATTGTTATATAGAAGAACATTATACATCGATCGATGAGGCGAGTTACTTGTTGCCATTCGAATTTGACACGTTTTAGCTCGCGTTCTGGAAAAAAATGAGGAACTACGATGCTCCGCGATAACGCTGCTAAAATATTTCTCAATTTTTTTCTCTCAATGAATTGATGACCGGATTTCCTGAGAAAATGAAAATATTTCCGTTTTTCTTTCACAAAAATCAACATCAGTGTTCAGAAATCATCGAAAAAATGCACTAAAAATTTCCGGGAAGCTATTAACTAAGATTTTTCTAGAAAACCCACCAGCTTGAATCGAAGCCTTCAAATCATCCAAAACCATCTTGATCTTCAGCAAACTTCCAGTCATTGGATTTGGATTCGAATCTTGCGAGCTTTGAGTTGACATCACGAATGATTTCACACTTCCACCAGCGATTTCTTCCATTTTGACGATGTGTGGAGATGGTTCGCCTTTACAGTAGCCATTTGAAGTGGCGCCGCCGTTGACGAAGAAATATGACTGAAACTGGGAGAAATGGGGTTGTGGGAAGAGAATTTGGTGGAAAAATAGTTCAAAAATTTCAGAATTTCTTGATCTACCAAAAACGTTACTAACTCTTGAATTCAAACTAGGATTCCGGAACTACAGTACTCCTTGAGAATAATATTTTTTTTGGTTCATTTACAATCGTATTTTATTTTTGATCTACAGTACTTTACAGCCTGAAAGCCTACTGTAATCGGAAAAATCAAATAATTGTGAAAAAAATTCTGGAAAAAAAATGGTTTTCACATTTTTAAAATTATTTTTTGATCTACCATTTTTGGGAAGTTAATTTATGGTTCAAATCTTAATTTCAGAATTTCTTGATCTTCCAAAGAAGTTACTGTAACTCTGGAATTCCAACTATGGAGGATTCTTCACCAGAATCCGGAACTACAGTACTCCTTGAGAATTATATTTTTCGGTTCATTTACAGTCGTATTTTATTTTTGATCTACAGTACTTTACAGCCTCGAAGCCTACTGTAATCTGAAAAGTCAAATTTTGGGCCAAAATCTAGAATACTAGGCTGATAGGTTACTGTGAAATTGATTTTCACATTTTTAAAATTATTTTTTGATCTACCATTTTTTTGGGAAGTTAATTTATGGTTCAAATCTTGATTTCAGAATTTCTTGATCTACCAAAGAAGTTACTGTAACTCTGGAATTTAAACTATGGAGGGTTCTTCACCAGAATCTGGAACTACAGTACTCCTTGAGAATTATATTTTTTTGGTTCATTTACAGTCGTATTTTATTTTTGATCTACAGTATTGTAATCTGAAAAAATCAAATTTTGGGCCTAAAATTCAGGATACTGTGAAAAAAACTCTAGTTTTTTGATTTTCAAAATAAGTTTTTGATCTACCAAAAAATGTGGAAAAAACATTGTAGGTCAAAATAAGTTTTTCAAGTTTTTTAGCCAAAAATGATGACAAATCGATATTTTTCAAGTTTCTGGAGTTATTTCTGATTAAAATTGACCTTGGAATTCACTTTCCAGAAGGCTTTGCTGATTTTCCGCTTATTTTCATCAGAAATTACTCCAGAAGCTTAAAAAATATTGATTTGTCATCATTTTTGGCTGAAAAACTCGAAAACTAATTTTGACCTACAATGTTTTTTCGACATTTTTTGACTTTTCGTGAATTGATCATTCAATGTTAAAAAAACATTATTTTCGTTTGTGAATCAGCCCTATAGTTACAGTAATCCTGAATCCCCCAACTACACTATAGTCTGACCCCAAAACTCACTTGTTTCCGATGATCACATCTCAACAATTTTTTAGGTAATTGAAATGAAAAAGCCCACGAAATGCATGGATTCGCAGCGATTTGATAAAAGAAAAAATCTCGAATTCTCGGATCAACTTCTTGTCCAGAATTCCCGCGCATTTGATAGGAAAGTGTTAGAGTTGTTGTAAATGCGGCCATGAAAATGAGGAATATTAGACCGATGTAATATTTTCCGATTAGTGGAATGACTTCGGAAGTTGCCGGAACTTCATCGGATACCATCATCACTGAAAAACAATAGGATTCAGGAATTTTTTGAAATTTAAAATTTTGCACTAGAAATTCTCAATGTAATTTTTTTCTCTGTGAAAAAATTTGGAAAATTTCGGATTTTCAATCATGTCAATTTTTTTCAGAAAAAAATACAACTTTGAAAATTTACTACGGTCTTCAGTACCAAAACTACAGTACTCCTACTACTACAGTACCCTTTTCCCTCCACAAAAATCTCAATTTTCCAGAATTTTTTGAATTTAAAAATTTTGCACTAGATGTTCTCAACGTAATTTTTTTTCTCTGTAAAAAAATTTGGACATTTTTTTTGTGAAAATTCGGAATTTTCAATCGTGTTAAATTTTTTTTCCAAAACAAGACAACTTTGAAAATTTACTAGGATCTACAGTACCAAAACTACAGTACTCCCATTTATTTAGAACTACAGTACTTCAAAAATTGGCTCCAAAATCTGAAGTAACGGTATCCTCATCTACAGTAAAAACCTCATTGAATACTTTTTTTTTTTGAAAAACTCAGTTTCAGATTTTCATTTTTGCCAAAAAAAATTCTCAAAACTCTTCCTAGAAATTACATTTGTACAGTAATCCCATCTACAGTACCAAACTTTGAAACCTCCTAGACTACAGTACTCTAAAGTTACAGTACCCACACATAATTTTGTATGAAAAAAAATTTTTGGCGGCGAAAATTTGGATTTTCAGTCATGTCAAATTTTTTTCCGAAATGTTGAAAATTTACTACAGTACTCCTATATACTACAGTAACCTTTTCCCTCTCCAAAAAATCTTTTTTTGAAATTTAAAATTTTGCACTAGAAATTCTCAACGTAATTTTTTCTCTGTGAAAAAATTTGGAAAATTTTTTTTTCATGAAAATTTCGAATTTTCAATCGTGTCAAATTTTTTTCCCGAATAAAACAACTTTTAAAATTTACAAGGGTCTACAGTATCAAAACTACAGTACCCTTTTCCCTTCCCAAAAAACTCACTAATAATAGCCATCGAAAGCAACGCCGTGACTCCCAACGAAACTTTTTCCGTATTTTCTCCCGTCGTAGAATGCGGTGTAAAAAATCCGACAATTGTGACTACGGTAATGAAAGCCGATGGAATGACCAAACTAAATATATAATAAGAGGGTGATCTTCGAAGAACCATAAAATATGTGACATCTGGAAATGGGTCAGGGCAACATTCGTAATTCTTCTTGTAGATTTTTACTCTGGAAAATTGGGGGGCTTCGGGAGGTTTCAGAGAGTTTTTGGGGGGTTTAGAAGCTTTCAGAAGGCTTCAGATGGCTTCAGAATCTTTCAGAAGGCTCCAGAAGACTTCAGAAGCTTTCAGAAGGCTTCAGAAGCTTCCAGAAGGCTTCAGAAGCTTACAGAAGGCTTCACAAGCTTCCAGAAGGCTTCACAAGCTTTTAGATGGCTTCAGAAGCTTTCAGAAGGCTTCAGAAGCTTTCAGATGGCTTCAGAAGCTTTCAGATGGCTTCAGAAGCTTTCAGATGGCTTTAGAAGCTTCCAGGTGGCTTCAAAAGCTTTCAGAAGCTTCCAGAAGGCCTCAGAAGCCTTCAGAAGCTTCCAGAAGGCTTCAGAAGGCTTCAGAAGGTTTCAGAAGCTTTCAGATGGCTTCAGAAGCATCCAGATGGCTTTAGAATCTTTCAGAAGGCTTCAGAAGCTTTCAGAAGGCTTCAGAAGCTTCCAGAAAGCTTCAGAAGCTTTCAGAAGGCTTCAGAAGGCTTCAGAAGCTTTCAGATGGCTTCAGAAGCTTTCAGAAGGCTTCAGAAGCTTTCAGGAGGCTTCAGATGCTCCCAGAAGGCTTCAGAAGCTTCCAGAAGGCTTCAGAAGCTTTCAGAAGGCTGCAGAAGGCTTCAGAAGGCATCAAAAGCTTTCAGAAGGTTTTAGAAGCTTCCAGAAGGCTTCAGGAACCTTAAGAACTTACCGGAAATCTGTCAAACTCCATTCAGTATTCCTGATATACAATTCCAAATTGTCAGTTTTTGGTGTTGGATTCAGGTCGAGTTTTGAACCATCCATACTCCAGGATGCGAAAGTCACAAAGCAAATCTGGAGAAAAATTTTGAATAAAACAATTTTTGCAAATGCGCCCCATTGATAAACCCTTTTGTGCGCTGAAAATTTGAATTCAAATTTTTTTTGCAGCAGAAAAAAATAGTTTTTCAAAAATCCCCCAATTTCCCGCCTTATTTACCTGTTGATCAAACGGAAATTGCTGTAAATTCAAATTACAACTAATATCCGTAATCATCGATCGAAATAGCATAACTCGTCCATCATAATCAATTATCGCATTCGTTTCCATCTCATTTTCCTCGACATTCATGTTCGCACTAAAAAAACGCACATTTTTCCGGTTTCTTATCTCAAACATTTCATGCGGTTTCTCTCGGCCTGCTTAGTATAGTGGTTAGTACTCCACGTTGTGGCCGTGGCGACGCTGGTTCGATTCCAGCAGCAGGCAACTTTTTTTTTGTTTTTTGTTTTTTAACTCACTTATTGTAAACTAGAACATCTGGCTTCCAAATTTTCGCAGCTGGCACATGAATTCGAGAAAGATTATTGAATTCAGCAGGATTCCAGACTAGCATTTCATCGGTCCAATAAAGTTCCAACCAACAATAAACTTTGACAATTTGATCGCGTTCATCGACTTTGAGAATTTGTTTGAGCCAAAATTTGATATCGACTCGTAAAGTGTGAGAATCATTGTGAACAGGGCGAATGTCTTTGACGTAGTTGGTGAAAAGTTTGTCGTAAAGGGCGTGCATTGGAGTTTGGGTTGGAGTTGGAGGTGGAAGTTCGGAGGTTTGGAGAAGATAGCTCTGAAAATTTCGGGTTTGGAGAAGGGGATTTGAGTTTTTCTGGAATATTTCTGAATTTCAAACCAACTTTTCGCAAAAAATTGAGCTCCAATTTAACAATTTCATAAGAACAGATGAAAAATGTATGACATTTATGAAACAGTGAATTTTTTCTTTGGAAAAAATGAAAATTCGAATCTGAATTTCAAACTTTTCGATTTAAAATTTCGTAAAACAAATTTTTCGAGAAATAAGTTCAAAATTCAGTTTCGAATTATAGAAAATTTTTGAAACAGTGAATTTTTATTTGAAAAATGTTTTATTTTCGGAAAAATTCCACATTAAGGACAACGCACTGCCTCCCCAAATCTACGTGTGTGTGGAAAAACGAAAAATGTCTGGCACGCTCTCACAAACACACACTCTCTCGCACACAACTTTTTACTTTTATTTCGCGAAAACAGTGCATATTAGGAGCTGATTTTTATGTGTTTTTCATCAGAACCACAATAAGTGTTATACATAGTTCGAAAGAGAATTTCTTCAGCTACAAACACATATGAAATGTTATGTATGAAAACAAGATAAAAAAATAAAAATTTCATGCAAACATGACATGGTTTTTTGAATTGTGTGAAAAACGCATGTGTTTTTTGATGACCTGGCTTATTTTTTGAATATCGAATATATGTATAATCAAGTCGTAGTTTTGTGCAGAATCTCAAGGGCTTTCAGATGATGTAAATCAATATTTATGAAATTGTGAAATCATGGAGGAGTAGGGATTTTTCGTTTGTCAATTTTTAAACGAAATTTTGATTTTCATTTGAAAGGAACTCGAATGAAGTTTACATACGTTTTGTAGAGAATTTCTCGGGCTTCAAAATCATATATATTTCTATACACAAAAATGAAAATTGAAAGCACCGCTTTCGGTTGAAAACTCACCGCTGTTTTTCGCAACGCTACTAAACGCGCTTTGTTTGTTTGGTGCAAACCCAACAAGTTTTCAACCGAAAGCGGTGCTTTCAATTTTCATTTTTGTGTATAGAAATATATATGATTTTGAAGCCCGAGAAATTCTCTACAAAACGTATGTAAACTTCATTCGAGTTCCTTTCAAATGAAAATCAAAATTTCGTTTAAAAAATTGACAAACGAAAAATCCCTACTCCTCCATGCTTTCACAATTTCATAAATATTGATTTACATCATCTGAAAGCCCTTGAGATTCTGAACAAAACTACGACTCGATTATACATATATTCGATATTCAAAAATAAGCCAGGTCATCAAAAAACACATGCGTTTTTCACACAATTCAAAAAACCATGTCATGTTTGCATGAAATTTTTATTTTTTTATCTTGTTTTCATACATAACATTTCATATGTGTTTGTAGCTGAAGAAATTCTCTTTCGAACTATGTATAACACTTATTGTGGTTCTGATGAAAAACACATAAAAATCAGCTCCTAATATGCACTGTTTTCGCGAAATAAAAGTAAAAAGTTGTGTGCGAGAGAGTGTGTGTTTGTGAGAGCGTGCCAGACATTTTTCGTTTTTCCACACACACGTAGATTTGGGGAGGCAGTGCAACGGGTATTCAATAAAAAACGAGTTTTAAAAAAATTTTACAAGATTTATGAAACAGTGAATTTTTTATATTTTATGACTCAAAATCTAATTAATAAAAATAATATTTTTTTAAAATGTTTTACAAAAGTTTTAAAACAGTGAATTTTTCTCAAGGAAATTTTCAACTTACCATCTGCAATTTAACAATATCAAGAAATCAGTTGAAAAATGTATCACATTTTTGAAACAGTGAATTTAAAAAAAAATTTTCCGGAGAAAATTCCACGATAAGGACAGCAGGTATTCAATAAAAAACAGGTTTAAAAAAATTTTAAAAAATTTATGAAACAGTGAATTTTTCTCAAGGAAAATTGCATTTTTTTCACAAAAATTTCAAAATGCCATCTTCAATTAAAAACATTTAAAATAATCAGTTGAAATATGTATCAAGTTTTTGAAACAGTGAATTTTTTATTTGAAAAAAATGAAAATTCGAACTTTTCGTCAGAATTTCAACAAATTTCAATTTTTAAAATTTCGGTCGAAATGAGTTCAAAATTCAGTTTCGAGTTATAGAAAATTTTTGAAACAGTGAATTTTTATTTTAAAATTTTATTCCGTAAAAAATTTCACAATAAGGACAGCAGGTATTCAACAGAAATACTTTTTTACAAAATGTATGAAACACATGAACAAAATGACTTCAAAATTCAGTTTCGAATTATAGAAAATTTTTGAAACAGTGAATTTTTATTTAAAATTTTTATTCCGAAAAAAATTCGACGTTAATGAAGGCATGTATCAATAAAAAAACAGTTTTTTATTTTTTTTTTTACAAAATTTTTGAAACAGTGAATTTTTTATTTTGAAAATTTTTCGAAAAAAGTTTCAAGAGTCGTTTATGACTCAAAATCTACTAACAATAGAGAAAATAATATTTTTAAAATTTTTTACAAAAGTTTTGAAACAGTGAATTTTTCTCAAGGAAATTTTCAACTTACCATCTTCAATGTAACAATTTCCAGAAATCAGTTGAAAAATGTATCACATTTTTGAAACAGTGAATTTTTTAAAAAATTTTCCGGAGAAAATTCCACGATAAGGACAGGAGGTATTCAAGAAAAACCAGTTTTTTAAACAGAATTTTTGAAACAGTGAAATTTTTATTCAAAATTTTTCGAATTTTTCTCAAGGTAAATTTTTTTCTCTTAAAAAATTGGTTTTTTTTTCATTTAAAAACGTGACCCAAATTTGCCACGTCTCAAAAAATTTTCATTTTCGCTCAATTTTCCCCCAAAATTTTGCTCATTTCTAAATTTCTCCCTCACACTAAATAAACCAAAAAATCGTATGCTTTTGAATAAAAAAATCATCAAAATATTTCTAATTCTCGTCGAAATCTCCAAAATCCTTCTTGCCAAAGTTGCCGTAACTTCAACAATTTCCCCGGAAATTCTCACAAAATGTGTGGAAAATGATGATGGAATTATCATAGAGGATCGGAAAATTTGTGTGAAAATGTTGGAGAAAGAAGATTTGGAGATGGAAGAAGTTGTGGAAGTTTGTGAAGATTTGGGAGGAATTTTGATGGAAACTGGGAGCGAGCAGAATCGAATGGTTTTGATGAGTGAGTTTTTTTTGGCTCCAAAAATTGTTTTGATCTACAAATTCAGCGCCGCATTTTCAGAACTCATAAATCAAAAATGTCACGGTATTTCATGCCCACGAGTTTGCCTCAATGACAATTTCAACACCAGTATTTCTCTCGAACGAAACCCGATTTATCTGGAAATCCTAAATCGCCCTCGAAAAAAACAACTCTGGGAATATGAGCGAAAAACAATTGTGCCAACTCAAAAAATGTCAACCGGAGATGCAATGTTTCTCGAAATCGATCAAATTCGCCCGGGAACTTTGGAAGTTTTTGAGCTCATTGATTTTGTTGTCGACGAAATGAAGAATGACGAACAGGCTTCGGTGTTGTTTCAAATGGCGATTTTCCGGAATTTTAGTGATATGAAAAATGGGGAGCTTGTGGATAAATTACAATTTCGAACTGGGTATATTCAAAGGAAAAATGATCAATTGAATGTGGAGAAATTGGTGACGCATGAGTTTTTGTTGAAGGATGAGATTGCGAATGAGACGAGTCAGATTATTAAAATTCAGTGGGTTGAAAGAACTTCAGAAACCTTTAATTTAGAGTCTGTGTGTCAAGCTGTCAAGCCTATAAAACCTAGTTATCAAGCAGCCGAGCCTAGAGTTTGACTCTGACAAGGAAGCGCGCCTTGAGAACTTCTATGTCAAGCAGCCGCGTCTAGAGTTCTACTCTGACAAGGAGGCGCGCTTTGAGGTCTTCTATGTCAAGAAGTCGAGCCTAGAAGGCCTAGTTATCAAGCAGTCGAGTCTAGAAGGTCTGGTTATCAAAAAGCCACGCTTACATTTTGACTCCGACAAGGAGGCGCGCCTTGAGAGTCGCTTTGTTAAAGTACGGCGTCTTCAGAGCTTCTATGTCAAGCAGTCGGGCCTAGAGCTCGATTCTAACAAGGAGGCGCGCCTTGAGGTCTTCTATGTCAAGAAGTCGAGTCTAGGAAGCCTTGTTATCAAGCAGCTTATCCTAGATAGCAGAATTGTCAAGCAGTCGCGCCTAGAATTTGACTCTGACAAGCAGGCGCGCCTAGAGTTCGATTCTTACAAGGAGGCGCGCCTTGAGATCTTCTATGTCAAGTAGCCTAGCCTAAAAGGCCTAGTTATCAAGCAGCCGCGCCTAGAGTTAGACTCTGACAAGGAGGCGCGCCTTGAGAGTCACTTTGTTTAGGGACGGCGCCTTGAGAGCTTCTATGACAAGTAGCAGCGCCTGTAAAGCCTAGTTGTCAAGGAGCCTAGCCTAGAGTTCGACTCTGACAAGGAGCCGCGCCTTGAGAGTAGCTGTGTTTAGGCACGGCGCCTAGAGCTCAACTCTGACAAGGAGGCGCGCCGTGAGATCTTCTATGTCAAACAGCCGCGTCTAGAAGACTTAGTTATCAAGCAGTCGGGCCTAGAGCTAGACTCTGACAAGGAGGCACGCCTTGAGAGTCGCTTTGTTAAGGTACGGCGCCTAGAGAGCTCCTATGTCAAGTAGCCGCGTCTCTAAGCCTAGTTATCAAGCAGCCGAGCCTAGAGCTCGACTCTGACAAGGGTGCGCGCCTTGAGAGTTGCTGTGTTTAGCCACGGCGCCTTGTGGTCTTCTATGTCAAGTAGCCGCGCCTAGAGGGCTTCTTTTTGAATTTATTCAAAAGTCTGGGAGAAAAATTTCACGTATCATCTAAAATTTCTGAAATTTCAGAAAATTTCTTCGCCACGTGTAAAATCATCGATTTTTTGCAGTTTCGCTGAAATCGGAAAAACAATTCTAACAGCCGATGGACTTTTGGACGATTCTTGGGAGTTCGAAACACCCGAAATCGATGGGCGATTGTTTTTGAGTCGCGAAAAATTCGGAATCCCCAAAAATCAGTTGCTAGATGTTTATGTCATGAAAGGGTAATTTAAAAAACCTTAATTAATTAATTTAAAAAATAATTAATTTCAGAGGAAATTGTCGAAAATCATCCTATCAAAATCAAAATTTAATCGAAAATGGGACCATTAATTGTCACTGGACCAATTCGATGGTAAGATTTTTTTTTAAAAATTCGGAAAATCTAAGTTCAACTCGAATTTTGCAGCAAACAGTTCCAGTCTACTCTTGCGAGCCCTCAAAATTTGTGGTTTGCCAATTTCCGACGGATATTAAGTTTGAAAATAATGCGATTATTTTACCGGATCGAAATATTTCGAGAGGAAATTCGACGGGAAAAGCTGAGAAATTGGGAGATGGTTGGGATGAGAGCTTTGATGGACTTTGGAGTTAGTTTATCTTGGGAAAGGGGTACAGTACTCTAGAAATTTTTGGAAAAAAATACAGGAGATACAAACATCCAAAAGTATCCTCTGAAGACCCTACAGTACTCCTTAGGAACCCTACAGTACCCATTTTTGTTTTTCCAGAAATGGCGCCTGGACTTGTGCTAACTAATATCATAATTGGAAGCCTAACAATGATCATAGTTATTTTTATGAGAATTTTTGGGAAAAAATAAAACTTACCTTTTTGCAACTTGCCACCAAAATTGAAACAAAAATCAGAAATTCTCGAATTCCAGACATTCTTCTTCCTGAAAATTGATATTTTCTTCTACAAAAAATGAGAAAAAAATAGAAATGTTTGTTTTTCGGATGATCTTTATTTTTTTTTTAGAATCCTCCTGAAAAATCGAGAACAAAAAACAATTGAATTTTTTTATTAGCTTCAAAGGATTTTCGGGATTTTGGAGGAAACAAGCAAAAATAAATAAAACAGGAAGAAAAAAAGAAAACACTTTTTTTGGGGGAAGGGGAGATTTTGAGAAGAGATTGGGTTTCGGAAATTTTGGAAATTCAGAAAATTCAGGAAGCTGCAAGGATTTTTTTGGAAGCTCGAGAAATTGTGGAAAATCAGCTTCAAAATTTCAGAAGTTTTGAATTTCAGACATTTTTCAGAAGCTCGAAGTAGAAGTTTGAGAATTTTCTGAATTCTAGAAGTTTGAATTTTGCCACGTGGATTTTTGGAACCTAAGCTCGGGAATTTTGGAAATTCAGGAAGCTGGAATTTTTTTAAAGAAAATTTGGAAGCTTTAAAAAAAATCAACATTGATAAAATATGACTGAAAAGTTACACGTGGAAAATTTAGCTCTGAAATTTCAGAAATTTTTAGATTTAAAAATTTTAAAGGGAATTTCAGAAGCTCAAAAATTTTGAAAAAAAAAATTCGGGGAAAGTAATTCCGGAAGTAGAAGCTTCTCTATAACTTATCTCTAGAAGAATTTTGCCACGTGGATTTTTGGGACCTAAATTTTTCCAGAAAAATTCCAGAAAGCTCAAAAATTTGCGATTAGAAAATGTCATTTTCTGGTGCCAAATTTAGAATTTCCCACGTGGATTTTTGAGCTAATTTTCTGAATAAATATTTTCAGAGAAGCTTTAGGAGTATCAGAAAGCTCCAAAATTTGAAAATGATAAATTCAGAATTTGATTTAGCCACGTGGAATTTCGAGGTCAACAAAATTTACTGAAAAGAAAAATTGACGTGAATATTGTGAGTCAACATTCAGAAATTCAAAATTTTTTGCCACGTGGATTTTTGTCCCCAAAAATTTCTTGGAACTAAAAAAAACATCGAACAAAGTTCAAAACTTTTTTCTCCCGGTTTTCGTTTCCCAGAAAAAAATTGTTTAGAAAGGGAATTTCCAAAACTCATCTATCATTTTTCATTTTCATTTTTGCTCTTTTTTGTGAGAGCTCGGAATTTCGAAATTGAATTTCTGACATTTTCAGAGAGGTTTTTCATTTTTCAAAAAATACACGGGATCGAAATTTGGTTATCTTTTTTTGTGTTTCGTTTTTTTTCGGCGAGGAAAAAGGACAAGTGGATGGACAACAAAAACGGATTTACGAGAAGTTGAAGGGGGAGGAAATTGAGAGGAATTTACGAATTTAGTAGGGGGAAATTTTGAAACAGTGGAAAAATGTTGCGATTTTTTTGAACCAAAAAAAACGTTTAGAAATGTCTGAAAAAAGCACTTGAGAATAGAAATATTTTGGGAAAAAAACTTTTTTTTTGAAAAGTTTTCTGTGTAGTTTGAACTTTCTGGGAAATGTTGGCGCCAAATTTTCAATTTTTAAAAATCTAATAATCCACGCGGCACAATTGGAACTTTGGATAAATACGAAAATTCACGTGAAAAAATTTTGGGTCAAAGTTTGTTCTTCGAAATTTTGTCTCTCACACTTTTGAATTTTTCAAAATTGTCCAAACCACTTGAAAAAAAAGTTTTATTTTTGAAACCTGAAATTTCGAAAAATGAAAAAAAAAAGATTTTGAGTTGCAAATTTCAGGTTTCAAAATTTCACGGACCATTAAAAATATACGAAATTTTCGGCTTGAAAATCCACGTGGCAAAAAAATTCTTGAAAAAAATTACAATTCTTGAATTCTGAACTTCAAATAAAAAAATCGAGTTGCTTTAAGTCTAGCTTGAGAATTTTCAAGTCTGAAAATTTTTTGCTCAAATTTTCAAAATTACGGAGCACAAAACATCAAAAACCACACATTGGTCAAAAATAATTCAATTTTTGGCCGCGCGTTTTTTTCTCAACGAAAAGAAAAAATCAAATTTGCCACGTAAAAAATCTTCAAAAGCATCAGAAGATTTTTTCACTTTCCAAAAATAGATTATTTTTCTCGCTGGAAAAAAAATCGGGGAACATTTTTCTGAAAATAACCAAAACTGACAGAGACTTGCTTGTTTTTGACAAGTTCTTTTTGTTGGACAAGAAAAAAAACAAGAAAAAAAAACATGGTGAAAATTGAGTGGGCAGCCCGAAAAAAGGACATCAGAAAATATTTTTGAAATTTTTCTTTTCGCGCCAAAAAATTAGTCAAAAATATGGGGCTCGAAAATATTCGGCGGAAAAAAATTGTGGCAAAGTCAAAAAATCAGTGGTGCGCGGAGACGAACATTTATTATTTATTGGGGGTCTAAAATATCGGAGAGGTGAGAGAGAGTGGAGACGCAGAGATGCAGAGGAATTTGGCGGGAAAAAAATTTGAGCCAATTAAAATCCACGTGTCATTCATTAATTTCGAATTTTTAATTGAAAATAATTATAGTGACTGAAAATTTTAATTAAATTTTTTAGTCAAAAAAAAAGTTCACACCAAAAAACAGAAGAACAATTATTGAGATCAAGTAAATTTGAGAGACGCAGAGAAAAAATTTCGAAAAAAAATCATTTTTTGAAAATTTTAGAGATCAGGAGAATTCAAGAGACCCAGAGAAAATATAAAATTATTCCAGACGTTTCCAAAAGTTTTCAGAATTCAGAATTAGAGATCAACAAGATTTGAGAGACCCAGAGAAACTTCAGAAGTTATTCTAACTCTCCTGGAACTTCTCGGAACTTCAAAAATTCTACAGAATTCAAGAAACCCAGAGGAAAAGATCAAAAGTTCCACGATTCGACTACAAAACCATAAATCTTCACCAAAACTCAACAAAAAAAAAGAAGAAGTCACCAGCGAATTTATGAATATTCAAATTTCAGACTTCCTTCCTGAACATGACATTCTATTTTTATTTATTTATCTATGTTCATTTTTTTTTCTGGAGGCTCTTCCCAGAATGACAAAAAAAATCGTGTGTTTGTCAAAAAATTGTCATCATTTTTGATGGATTTTGATTGAAAAAAAAAATTTGTTTCATTTTTTGGTCGAAAAATGAGCCGCGCTTGCATGGAGCACACAAAAAAGAACACATATTCATAATTCAGGGGGATTAGGAAATGGTGCAATGCGTTGAAACAAAGGAATTTTTGGAATTTTGAAGCGGTACTGTGGGGGAAAAAGGCACGTGGCAAAAAAAGAGCGAGGTAGATCAAAAGTTAGCGACTTGGAAATTTTGATTTATGGATTTTTTTATTTTTGTTAAAAATTCAATTTTCTTTTTTTTCTCTTGAAAATTTCATCATCAAAATCCAACAAAAAATAAAAATAATTTTTGAAACAGTGAATTTTTCTCCTAAAATTTTTGAGAAATCAGCAAATTCGAAAAATCTTATAAAATTGTTTTTCAGACTCAAAAATTCAGATAAAATAGTTTTGAAACAGTGGATTTTTTAATCGATCTGGAATTTTGTTAAGCAAATTTTTGAAAGAGGGATAAATTGTTTTTTCAAACAAAAATTGTTAAAAATTCAATTTTTGAAGTCACTCTTGAAAAATTCACGTATCAATCAATCATCAAAAATCAAAAAAAAATAAAAATAATTTTTGAAACAGTGAATTTTTCTCCTAAAATTTTTGAGAAATCAGCAAATTCGAAAAATCTTATAAAATTGTTTTTCAGACTCAAAAATTCAGATAAAATAATCTTGAAACAGTGGATTTTTTATCATTTTTGATTTTGTCTGCAAACAAATTTTTGAAACAGGGATAAATTAATTTTTTTTCAAAATTAATAGTTTCAAAAATTTGTTTGCAGACATTTTCGATCGATTTTAAAAATTCCCACTGTTTCAAAATTATTTTATCAGAATTTTTGAGTCTGAAAAACAATTATATAACATTTAACTGTTTTCGAAGATCTCTCAATATTTTCACTGTTTCAAAAATTATTTTTATTTTTTTTTATTAGATTTTGATTATTGATGGTGAATTTTTCAAGAGTTACTTCGAAAATTAAATTTTAAAAAAATCTATAAATAAATTAATTTTTTTGAAAAATTAATTTACATTGAAAGTTTGAAAAATCAAATTTTTTTTGTTTCTATTTCAAATTTTTATTTGTCGTCTAGACCCAATTTTCAACCAAAATTCTTCATTTCTTCATTTTTCAATCAACAATGCGAATCCTACTTCTCCTAACATTCCCCACTTTTCTAAAATCCTCGATTCATTCCGAATCTATGGCTCAATCTATAATGAATGAATATGGAAAATCGATAGTTGAAAATGATAAAGAGTTGCTCTTCGAGATTCTCAGTGAATCATATCTTTTTACCACTTGTAAAGGCAAGTTCAATCGAGAGCAAATATGGGATACTGTTGAATTTCTGCCAAGTCTCACTAAAGTTCTGAGTGTCGTTCGCTTCGAATCCACGGGTTTCAATCAGAATTACGACAAAAATTTGATAATAAATCTTGAGTATGGAAATTATGGACCAGCGACGCTTGAAGCGAAAATGGAGAATGGGAAATATCGGATAATTTATGAGCAACAAAGAAATTGTCCATCTGAAAATCTTTATGCCACAACATTTTTAATTGATTATAAGGGAACAGCTTTGAAAATGGCGAATGATTTGATGGATAATTGGTTTGTTGCGAATAACAATCTTAATAAGAAACTTCTTCTTGAAACAGTTCATATACCATTTCATTTATTTTGTTGGGTTGAAGGTAAAAACACATTAGAGATCACAGATATAACCGAAGAAACTTTGAAGAAAAAGGAAACTGCATTGAATTGGTTTGTGCGAAGAGATGATATTGAAGTTATATCAGCTGAGATGTTTCAAAATAAATCAATTGGTTTTGCTACAAGAAGCCAAGTGTTTTATGACAGTTCATTTCTTGCTTTACCATTTGATGAAACATATAAATTGTATTATCAAATGTTCGAAAAACCTTGCAAATTTGCGCCGAATCAAACTATGTCGGAAAATAGAAAGGAATATGAGAGAAATTATTTGGCTTGAATATTTTTTAATTGAATCAATACTTTTTTAATAAATCTACATTTTCAAAAATCTCTACAGTTCTAGAAGTCAGCTCAGACAACAGATGTCGCTAAATTCTCCACATGAATTTGATTTTTGCGACATCTGCAAGGAATCATAGCCATAAGTCTTTTCCCATTCGCAACTGTATAGACAATTGGGAATAAATCAATATTTGTTGATTTTCGGCAGATTAACTTCATGATAACATATTCCAAATATGAATCTGATGTTTTTCCTATTAGAACAAATAAAATTATACCAATAATTCGAACAATAAAATATACGAATAGTGGTAGATTTTGATAAATTATAGCTAGCTCATATTTTCTACGAGTTTCTGATAGAATATAACTTCTTTTATGGATTGCATAAAGTAAAATGATGTGAATTGTGAGAGAAATAGCTGGAACTATTAATTCAGTACAAGCTGATGTATAAATTGAGAATATTGAATACTGAAAAATATGTACAATGTATTGTGACGGACAGGAACCCATTCTCTCACCGTGTCTGTGACAATTGTGCCATCACATTCAAATTTATTCGATAAAATTGAATAGACTGTGCAGATTGCAAGACGACAATAAGATCTTTCAGCAATGCTTGATGTTATTATCCAGAAAACAATCAAAATAAGAATTCGATTCAAATGTTTTCCTTGAATATAATCGGCAAATTTTTCAAAATTTAATATAACTATTAATCGTTGGACTCCGATTAGTAAAATGAAGAACATACTTCCATCAATTGCAAAATACATTGTTAAAGATGACAGTACCCATAACATTATTAAAATGAGCAACACCATACTTTCTTCTATATTTGGTATGATGAATAAAAGAACAATCGAAGCTAAAATACTCAGCCAACTCGCCAAAATATTCAAGAATATTATTCTATAAATCGGATAAATTATACTCTTTTTTTCATCAGATGGAGTTGTTAGAAATAAAATAGCAGATGGTATAAAACATAATACAGAGATGTATTTTGGAAATATATTAATTAACAAATCAGCATCATTATCAAAATTTGTGATGTTCTTCGCTTGCATTTCGATAGAAATCAGAGTAAACATAAATGTGAAGTGGTGGGTTTTTGATTATATGGCGAATCAACATAATTATAATGTATGCAATTTAATGTTAAATGTCAGTGCAATTGAGAATGAAAAGAGCATTTTTAGGATAACTGGGTCCCACAACGAAAGAAAAATTTAAAAAATGTTCAAACGCTATTTTGATTTTCTAATGATTTTTGATCACCAAAAAAGATACCAGATCAAAACACATTTCAAACCGGATCAAAAGTTCGCGATCTAAAATTATGTTATCAACATGAGAGATCAATAATTTCAAACTCGATTTTTTTTATGAGAAAAAAATTAATGAAGAAAAATGTCAATTTCTAACACAACAATTTTGTTGAAAAATAATTTCGAAAACACTTTACAAATTCTCACGGGTCTTAGAAATTCCAGAAAATTTCAGATTCCCCCGGCAAAAATCTTCGAATCCAAGTCAAAAATGTATCTATTGCATAACAACATTTTGCCCAAACCAAAACCACTTGAAAACGGTTTCAAAACTTTTTTTGTTGTCAAAATTCGGATCAAAATCCTCTCGATTTGAACGTTGTCCACTTGAATCAAAATCCACCGTTTTTTTTTTGTTCTTCGCGCCAAAAAGAAAAATGTTACATAAGATATCCAAATTCAACAGCAAGAAAAAAAAGTGTTTTGCAACATAGATACAAGCATTCCTGTATTTTTCCATCTCATCTCATAATTTTTCATATATCTAAATTGTGTTGTCTAATGAGATAATAAGCGTGGGTGCTGCGCGCGACAAAAGTGGGCGGAGCCTAAGGCGAAAAGAAGAAGAAGCTGCCTCGCCTTTCTCATTTTTGCATTTTAATTTATCTGATTTTATTCTACCCACCAAAAATATTTATATTATTATTATTATGAAAAATAATTTGATAATAATTCTAATTTTTACTGTTTCAATTGTTGATGGATTTTTTGGTGAGGGTTTTTTGGTTTTCTTGAGTGAAAATATGTAAATATGGGTCAGGGGATGTACTTGAGAAGAGATAATTACATGATTTGAGGCTACAGCTACAAAATACAAGGAAAATCCGTGTAGTTCTCGAGGAAAAGTCAAAGTTTACATCAATCAAAGTAAATTTTAGTCCGAGAAAAGTACACAGATTATTTGAAAAAAAACCAAACTTTTTTGAATTTCAAAGTTTCCCGCTTGCAAACTTGTGTAGTTCTCGAGGAAAAGTCAAAGTTTACATCAATCAAAAATTTAACAGTCAATTTTAGTCCGAGAGAAGTACACAGATTATTTTTTAAAAATCAAATAAATTTGAATTTCAAAGTTTCCCTCTTGCAAACTTGTATAGTTCTCGAGAAGAAGTCAAGAGTTTCTTATAACATGGATTTTTTGCAACTCGAGAAATAGTTGTCCGAGAGAAGTACACGGAATCTTCGGAAATTAAAAAAAATTAAAATTTTCCCGCCCAAAATATGCTCTAGTCCGAGAGAAGTACACAGATTATTTTTAGAAAAACCAAATAAATTTGAATTTCAAAGTTTCCCGCTTAAAAACTTGTATAGTTCTCGAGAAGAAGTCAAAGATACAAGGATTCTTCAAAAACCTATCATTTTTTTTTGAAATTTGTAATTTTCCCGCTTGAAAAAGTGTGTAGTTCTCGAGGAGAAGCTAAACATTTTTGTCCGAGAGAAATACACAACTTTTTAATTTCTAAAATGTTCCAAAAATGTTGTGAAGGAGTGAAAAAATCCGGGAAAAATGTATTTTTGAAATTTTTTCTCCAAATTCCAGACGAAGTTCCCCGATGCTTATCCGGCCGTCGTCCACTTTTGGACGAAAATCTCAAACTCTTCCCATGCCATCATTCAAATTGTCCCGACAAATTCTATTGCGAAAAACAACAAACGAAACATCTTTTCAAAAATCAGGTACTCTCTTTCTCTCTCTCGCCCCACTCTCCTCCCTTTACACACTCTCTCACTTCACAGACTCGCTCATTTTGCTGTCCAAACAGCACACTTCTCTCGTCGCCTGCCGATGCCGCCGAGGTCAGTGTTTTCAATGTTATTTGACGATGAGTTCTCGTCCTCCCATGTGGTCTAGTGGTTAGGATTCGTGGTTTTCACCCACGCGGCCCGGGTTCGATTCCCGGCATGGGAAGCTAATTTTTTAAAATTTATTTTTTGGTAGAGAAACATTTTTCTTTTGAAGATCTCATTTCAAATTGAATCATCTACCGAACTTCTACGATCTTTATCATGCGAACGATTTCCCTATCATCAAACGTGTTCGAAGAGTAAAAATGACTCACAGCCTATTATTATGTATTATTTTGATGTTCAAACTTTAAACTGTGAACTATATCCGTATGGATTATGTGAGAATGATCCGAAATTAACACTCCGAACAAAGAAAGAATGCGAAAGACGGTGTGATGTGCAAAAATTGAAAGAGGCGCTGGATATGTTGGAGGAAAATGGGTTGGAGGATATTACGATACCGGATTCGCGTGAGTTTTTTTGAGCAATTTTTTTGAATTTTCAAACCCAGCCCCAAAAACTCACTTCAAAAAATCACCAAATCCTCGTCATTTCGATAATTTTTGCTCCAAAATCACAAAATTTTTCCATCACCTGAAAATCCGCGGTTTTCATTCCATAAAATTCAAATTTTCTCCCAAAAAACTCACTCATTTTCCAAAATTTCAACTCATTCTTCACATTTTCATCCAGTTTTCAGCTTGGAATAATCTGAAAAATTAAAAAATAATTCAAAAAACAAAAAAAAAGAAAAAGAAAAAACAAATCAATAAAAATCGTGTTGGCCACGCGCTAATACGCTAAACAATAGGCAAAGTGACAGCGGAGTGTCGTTGTAAGTGAAATAATTGTTTTTTCTCGTTGCCAATCATTGTTTTGTGATACGATTCCAAACTTGGGACTTCTTTGAAAACTTGTGAATTTGCTTTACATAAATTTTGAAACAGTGATTTTTTTTTTTTGAAGAAAATAATTTTTCAGAATTTATTTTTCAAAAAAAATTTTTTTTGAAGATTTTTTTTCGTAAAACGGATTTCTTGAATCGAAAAAAATTCACTGTTTCAAAATTTTCATTAAAAATTTGAAACATCTTGAAACTGCTTTCTTAGCAACTTAGCAAAGTTTCAAGATGTTTCAAATTTTTAATGAACATTTTGAAACAGTGAATTTTTTTCGATTCAAGAAATCCGTTTTACGAAAAAAATCTTGAAGAAAACATTTTCTGAAATGAAAAAATAAATCCTGAATACAAATTTTCCAGCTCAAATCGCCATCGATGACACCAAAACCGAATCCAAACATCTACGCGGTCATCCGCCTCCACCAACCGACATCGAAATTCAACACCGAAGTGAAAATCTGATTTTGGAAGATCTAGAAGGTTCGGGAAACAAGATAAGCTCATACGAAGATATTAATGAGATCTTGTTGAGTGGCAGTCAAGTTCCAAGGGAGGTTGTGATTATTGAAGATGATTTGGTGGAGGGTGAAGGTTCGGGAAGTCAAGATGAAGATCCGATTGTGACATCAGGGACTTCTACAACACCTGGATCTAGTACTTCAGAAGCATCTAGAACTTCTACACAGGAGACATCAACAGCATCTAGAACATCTACACAAAGATCTGTAGCATCAAGAACCCTCCAACCAGAATGTCTCGCCTCTCCCTACCGCCTTCTCTGCCAAACCGGAAAACCCTCACAATTCGTCTATCGCTGGGAAGTTCTCGATGGAAAATGTCAAAGTTTCCCGTACGGATATTGCTGGAAAGAGCACAATCTACCACATCCAAGAACTCAGGCGGAATGCGAAAGTTATTGTGTCACTGAGCTGAGTTCCAAGTTTTAAAGGGTTCCTAGAAAAATTAGGTTTTAATTGAGCTTTAATTAATTTTATTTATTTTTATTTTTGATCTGTTGTATATTTGTACGAAAATCATAAAATTCATTTTTTTCCGAAAATTTTCGCAAAAAAATTTCATTTAGTGTCCATATTTCGAGTCGTACTCATCTTTTTCGTTTCTCCAACCTTCGGAATGCGATTTTTTCGAAGCGCCGCCGTATTTGGCGCCATGGTTGGCGCGATCGTAATCGGAGTGGTGTTTTTTGTGCGCGTCGGATTCCTGGAATATTTTTTTGGGAGATAAGGCTTCTGTAGGGAACTTCTGGGATCACAGAAAAAAAAATTAGCCCGCTTTTAATCCAGAGACTTCAGTGGATCTTCAGAATCAACTATGACAATCAGAATAATCCCAGAATTTGGAATTTCTGAAACTTGGGATTCCAAAAAAAGTATAATTTTTGAAAAGTTTGAATTTTCTTCAGTGAGATCTACGTGGCATTCTGAAACCTAACTGGAAGCCTTGTTAGATCTCCAGGAATTTCATTACGGGGATCCCAGTCCCCCTGTGAGTTTTGACCCGGATTTTTTAGGTTTCAAAATTTGGAAAAATCCGAAAAATATATGTATTGATAATAACTACAAAAATATATAGTACAAGAATATAAAATATTTTCTGAAAAAAAAATCCACGTGGGTTTTTTCACCACAGGGTGTTGTAATTTACTACCCAAAATCTCTCTTCAAGAAATTTTCTGGTAGATCAAAAATATTTTTCTCTAAATCTCTCAATTTTGCGTTGAATCGTCGTTTTCAGTCCAACCCCTAAAAAATTTCATCAAGATTTCAGGTCTCAAAAAATTCGGGAAAATGGCCCAGAAAACCAAATATATGCAAAAACCGTGTGGTCGAGTGGTATACAATTGTGCCCACTGTTTGCAAGACGAAGGTTCGACCCCACTCGCCGCCCAACATTTTTCCAATTTTCCAGCCCCAAACTCTCTCTCACCTTATCATAATTATTATATTGATCATCATAATATTTACCATCTCCATTATACCCCTTCTTAAATCCATCATCTTCCGCATTCATTGAATATTTGGTCTTCTTATCATCATGCTCATAATCCTCATGTCCATAATACCCTTTCTGATAACTTCCAGCTGGTCCACTTCCACTTGAGAAATACGAGAATTTCTTGAACCCGAATCCATCTCCATACTTCCTTGCACTTTTTTCATGTTCCTCATCTTTGTGTCCATTTTCATCACCCGCTGTATATTCCTCTTTTCCCACTTTCTTTCCCGATTCTCCATATTTTCCCTCGTAATATCCATTTGCTCCATCATCGGATTTTTTGGCTTGCTCATCATAATGACTGCCGTATCCTTGATGTTCGCCGAGGAAATCGCCGTGTTCGGAGGATTTGTGATTTGAGCCGTATTTGGATTCGTAGCCTTGATGTGATGGGAAACAGGAGATTGTTGAGATGAGGAAAATTAGAAGGAGGGATGTTGGAGTCGGCATACCTGCAAAAATTACCAGTGGGGCGCACTTGCTTTTTTTGAAAATTGTGGTGTTGTTCATTAGAGCGCACTTGCTTGAATTTAAAAAAAAAAATGAGAAATTCACAAGATTATCATTGGAGCGCACATTCTTGTTCAACTGATTTTTCGAATTTTCAATCAAAAATCTCAGTTTGCAGTGGGGCGCATTATCTCTTTTTTATCAAAAATTTGAAAATTGTATATTTCTGGGGAGATTGCATTAGGGCGCACTTAAAAAACTGCAGGATTTTTTGAAATCTTTGAAAAACTGCTAGATTTGCATTGGAGCGCACATACTCCTCTGAACTGAAAATTTGAATTCACAAGCAAAATATTTGTTTTGCATTAGAGCGTACTTGACAAACTGCAGGATTTTTGAAATTTTTGAAAAACTGCTAGATTTGCATTAGAGCGCATTTTCAAAAACATCCAAATTTTTGAAAATTTAAAAAAACCTCCGGATTTGCATTGGAGCGCACATGCTTCTCTGATTGTGAACTGAAAATTTGAATTTCCAAGCTAAAAATATGTTTTGCATTAGAGCGCATTTGAACTCTCCACATTTTCGTTGAGCCTAACAGCTTAAGGCCAGCCTAAGTTAGCCTATCTTTCAAATTTGAATATTCAACGAATAAAACCAGATTAGCATTGGGGCGCACTTGCCAAAATGAATATATATATTTTTTTTAATATTCGCATTAAAGCGCACTTGAAAAACATATAATTTTCAATTTTCAATAAAAAATCATTTCATCAGTAGAGCGCACTAGAATATTTAGATTCAAAAAACTCCCACAAATTTCCAAAACCCCAACCCAACAACTAAACAAAACCGCAAAATAAAAATGCGAAATAATCAAATCAGTTTGATCTTTTATACGAACCGGTAGACAATTAGATGAGCTTCAGCTGACACATAACACAACAAAAGTAATAATAATAGTAATGGTATAATAAAATGAGAAGCTAGAGAGAGAGAGTGTGGAGAATCAAGAGACGTTGTCTGTCAACCGGAAATTCAGTATAGTATAAAAGATGATCAGAAATTTATAGAAGAAGTATATCAATTCGCAGTTTTCTTTTTGATCCTTTGATCTACAGTAGTTATTTTTTCAGATGAAGTTATTGATATTTTTGGCGGCCCTGGTAGCTGGAATTTGTTGTTTCCCTCACGATGGCTATGAATCCAAATATGGCTCCAAATCCAAATCCTACGATAAAGGAGATTACGAAGCGGATAGCTCCAAATATGGAAATTACTATGACGACAAAGCTCATAAATCAGACGAGGGAGCCAACGGATATTACGGTGGAAAATATGGTGAGCAAGGAAAGAAGCATGGTGAAGAGAAGTATGAAGCGGGTGACTACAAAGGACATCATGATGAGGATCATGAACAAGGGATGAAGAAGTATGGAGATGGATTTGGCCACAAGAAATTCTCGTATATCTCAAGTGGAAGTGGACCGCATGGAACTTATAAGAAGGGATATTATGGACATGAGGATTATGAGCATGATGATAAGAAGACCAAATATTCTACCAAATATGAGGATGATGGATTTAAGAAGGGGTATTATGGAGATGGTAAATACTATGATGATAAGTATAGCAATTATGATAAGGTGAGCTAGTTTTGGGGCTGGAAAAATTTAAAAAAAAGTTGGGCGGCTGGCGGGGTCGAACCCTCGTCTTGCAAACGGTTGACACGCGCGCACACCACTCGACCACACGGCTCTTTTTTCCCAGGAATCCGACGGTCACAAAAAACACCACTCTGACTACGATCAATCGAAATACGGCTCGAAATACGGTGGATATGCCAAAAAATCGCATCATGATGGTTTCAAAAACGAAAAAGATGAGTACGACTCGAAATATGGTCACTAAATGATCTGTAATTAATTTTTCTTGGCTAATTCTTGTCTGCCTGCAAAGAATTTCTATGAAAAAATGAATAAATATGTTTTGTGGGATGATTTGGAGTTCAAGTGGAGCATGTGCGCTCCAACGTACACATGGCATTTCAGGATAGAATTCAAATCCTTAAATGAATCTGGAAGAGCGCTCTAACGTACACATGGCATTTCAGAGAAAAATTCAAACTTTCATTTATTTTTTCAGGCGCGCTCTAATGTAATTTTGATTTTCTGTTTGAAAATTTGAATTTTCAGTTGCTCAATTTTTTTAAATGAATCTTCAAGTGCGCTCCAACGCACACATCGCAGTTCAGAGTAGAATTCAAATTTTTGAATGAGTCTGGAAGTGCGCTCAAAAAATTCGATTTTCAAAATTTAAAAAAAAGGCAAGAGCGCTCTAACGAACACCTGACCTTTCCGAACATAATTCAAATTTTCATTTTTTTTTTGCAAGTGTGTTCTATATTTTCTGCTTTAAAAATTTGAATTTTTAGTCGCTCAGGTGCGCTCCAGCGCACTGTTCAGAACAGAATTCAATTTTAAATTTGAACACCTGACTTTTCCGAACATGATTCAAATCTTCATTTTTTTTTGCAAGTGCGCTCTATATTTTCTGTTTGAAAATTTAAATTTTCAGTCGCTCAAATGCGCTCCAACGTACAGTATTCAAATTTAAAAATTAATCTGCAAGTGCGCTCCAACGTACACATGGCAGTTCAGAGAAAAATTCAAATTTTCTTTTTTTTTTCTCAAGTGCGCTCTAATGTAAATTAGATTTTATGTTTGAAATTTTGAATTTTCAGTTGCTCAGGTGCGCTCCAACGCACCGTTTAAGTAGAACAGAATTTAATTTTTTTAAATATAAATCTGCAAGTGCGCTCCAACGTACGCATCGCAATTCAGGATCGAATTCAAATTTTCTTGTTTTTCTACAAGTGCCCTCTAATGTAAAATAGGATTTCCGTTTGAACATTCAAACTACAATAAATTCCTGATTCATCTTAATTGAATAATTTTCCACCTGATCAAAAGAATTTCTCTGAAAAACCACTATGTTTTGTGGGATGATCATGATCAGCCAAAAAAAAGTCGCTATAAATATTCCAGTTCCGGTCAAAATCTCAAACATCATCATCGCATCTCTAATTCGTTTGCAAAAACATAATTACCTTCAACTTTCTAATTTCTCACCGGAAAAAAATGTTGCATAAGTATTTTTCATTACACACACTTTCGCTCTCTCGCACCAAATTATCGTATACATACATTCAAAACACGTATTTTTCGGGAACAAATTGGGGGAAATCGGGGGGAGAGTTAGGTCAAATGCGAGACCAATTTTTCGGATATTAGTCGATGACCTTCGATGTTTGGATGAAAACTACCGTAGTCGTTGGATTGAAGAGCGAGGGATTCGTTTCGGGATCTGGAAACATATTTTGAGTGAGTAGGAGAAGGTGCCACGTGGATTTTTAGAACTTGAAATTGCCACGTGGAATTTGAGAATAATCAATGAAACTCTGCACAAAATCATTCAGAAAATAAGAGAAATTTTTGAAACAGTGAATTTTTTTCCCAAGTGAAAAATTACGAATTTTCGATTTTTTTCATAAACTATGGTTCTGAAATTCCACGTGGCAATAGATTGTGATTTAAAAATAAAAACCATCAGATGTGCGTCTAACAAATTTCAAAGGCATTACAGAAATATGAAAAATTTATGAAACAGTGAATTTTTTCCAAGTGAAAAAATTTGAATTTCTCGAAAATTTCATATTTGTGCGAATTCCATTTTGAAAAACCACGTGGATTTTGAAATTCCACGTGGCAATATAAATTTTTCTTGCAAAAAAAAAATTGAAAAAATTTTGTCGTATCAATACTTAGCGTATTTTACTTAACGGTTTTTTAAAATTAAAACAAAAATTATGACCAATTTTCGAAACAGTGAATTTTTTTATGTTGAAAATTAACTGAAAAAAATGTTTTCACTTTTGAAAAAAAATTATATGGGCTCTGAAATTCCACAAAAAAAATACAATTTTCAGATTATTCTCAATTGAGTCTCATTCCATTAACAACTCGCAATTCTGTTCGAAGTCATTGCAAAAATATGAACAATTTTTGAAACAGTGAATTTTTGTTGGATACAAACCTGTGCATTTTTCATCGTACCGACAAGAGTTTTAAAAAATAGTGAATTTTTTTCTTTAAAAAACCACGTGGATTTTCAATGGATTGAAATTCAATTGTTTTTTTTATTTTGAACAAATTCATCGAAACGTTGTTTCAAAATATTTGAAATAAATGTAAAATTTTTGAAACAGTGAATTTTTGGGTCATAGCGAAAATCAAGGTATTCATCGTATCAACAAGATTAAAAAAATAGTGAATTTTTTTGAAAAAAACCACGTGGGTTTTCAATTTTTGTGAGGAATGCATTGAAATTCATTGATATAAAATTTTCTCTAATTTTTCAGAGATTAGCGATTATTCGAACCTACCAACACTTCCAAACTCTGTTGGAAGTAATTGCAAAAAATATGAACAATTTTTGAAACAGTGGATTTTTTGAGTTGGCAATGACGAGTATTCATCGTATGAAAAAGTGAAAGAAAAATAGTGTATTTTTTCTCAAAAAAAACCACGTGGATTTTCAATGGATTATTTTTTTCAATTATTTTTTTTTAATTATAAAGAACATTTAAATAAAAAAATTTTGAAACAGTGAATTTTTTGCGTTAAAAATAGCATGTTTTCATAGTATCAACAAGAATTTAAAAAACAAATTTTTCTGAAAAACCACGTGGATTTTCAATTTTTAAGGATGCATTGATATAAAATTTTCTGCATTTTTAACGTTTTTTTCTAGATATAGAGATTATTCAAACCTACCAACACTTCGAAACCCCGTGTAAAATCATTCGGAAAATAAGACAATTTTTTGAAACAGTGAATATTTTTGGATGAAAAAATTTGATTTTTTTCTTTAAAAAACCACATGGATTTTCAATTTTTTAAATCATTGATATAAAATTTTCTCAAAATTTTCAGAGATTAGCGATTATTAGAGCCCCCTCAAGCCTTTCTACTCCCGTTTAAAATCATTCGAAAAATAAGACGATTTTTTGAAACAGTGAATATTTTTGGATGAAAAATAGTGTAGTTTTTTTTTAAAAAAAACCACATGGATTTTCAATGGATTTTTTTTTCAATTATTTTTTGAATAATAAAAAAAGTTGTAAAAACGCTGTTTCAAAATACTAGAAATAAATAAACAATTTTTGAAACAGTGAATATTTTTGGAGGAAAAATGGTGCATTTTTCATCGTATGAGAAAGAGTCAAAGAAAAAATGTATTTTTTTCTCAAAAAAAAACCACGTGGATTTTCAATGGATTTTTTTTCGGTTATTTTTTTTTAATAATAAAGAAATGTTCCGGAACGCTGTTTCAAAATATTTGAAATAAATGAACAATTTTTGAAACAGTGAATATTTTTGGAGGAAAAATGGTGCATTTTTCATCGTATGAGAAAGAGTCGTAAATTGAAAAAAAAAACGTGGATTTTCAATTTTTTATTGTGAGGAATGCATTTAAATTCAATTATTGAATTTTCAACGTTTTTTTTCTAGATATAAAACTTTTCGAGCGGAATCGAGACGTCGTAACCCCGTTTAAAATGATTCGGAAAATAAGACGATTTTTTGAAACAGTGAATATTTTTCTATGAAAAAATTTGAATTTTTCTTTAAAAAATCCACGTGGATTTTCAATGGATTTTTTTAAAATCATGAAACAAATTGTCGGAAACGCTGAAAAAAATATTTGAAATAAATAAACAATTTTTGAAACAGTGAATATTTTTGGAGGAAAAATAGTGCATTTTTCTGAAAAAAAACCACGTGGATTTTCAATTGATTTTTTTTCAATTAATTTTTAATCAGGAAAACATTCTTACCGAAACGCTCTTTCAAAATACTAGAAATAAATGAACAATTTTTGAAACAGTGAATTTTTTCACAAAGCCTACCGTATCAAACTATTCTTGGAGCACAATCCTCTCCTCCGAAAAATCTCGCTTATATCCACCAATTCCCACCCATATTTCTCCGCTTTCCTCCGCAACAATTCATTCAATCTTCGCAAGATCCGTCGTTCCGCCAATATCAAATTCAACTGCGAAACCTTCCCAAATTTCCCGCAACTCGCATCAACTTCGCCATTTTCATTACGTGTGATGTCATAATAATTAACCAGGATAATTTGGGGAATTTTGAGTTCGGCTAACTTCGCAGCGATTCTATCGAGTTGATGGAATACGTAGAAAAATCGCATGTTAATTGAGATTTCGGAGAAATTCTCCTCTTGAATTTGCGATAGAATATCAGTGAATCCGATATCATTTCCACCCACTGTCAGAATCAAAGAATCTGGAGAAGATTTTCGAATTTTCATGAGATTCTCCAGTTTTTCAATCTGCCCATTTTTCGATAATATTCCATTATCCACCGATGCTCCGGAGCATGATAAAAATGTGAAAATCGAACATTTTTCTCGAATTTTCTCGAAAGTTTTGAAGACGAATGAATTCCTTGATCGATAGCAGGGTTCTATAATAAAATGAGCAAAATTTCAAAAATAAATCAATTATTAAAGGCACATACCGTCTAACCACTTTGGAATGGATTTTGCCGGATTTCCTTGACCTGAGGAAAATGAGTCGCCAATCGCTGCCAGCCAAAATGTTGGAAAATTTTTGGACAAAATCATGCGGGAGTTTTGGAATATTTCGAGGCTCCACGTTTTTGTTGGGTCGATTTTCAGGTGAATTTCCTTGAAGTTTCGGATCTCTTTGAACAATTTTTTGATCTTCGAAGATTCGCCAAACCAGGTTTCCTTGAATTTTCAGTGAAACTTGCACCAGGATCTGCTGATTTTGATTTGGATCATTCCAAATTGGATTATTTCCCCCACACTGCCTGATTTTCATACTTGAATTCCAGCTTCAAATTATTCTCCTTTAAATTTTCATCAGAATTCTTGTCCGGATAAAAATTCGACCAAGTGATCATCAAAACCCGTGGCCAATTGTTCAAAACTTGTAGAAAATAGAAAAACGAGAACATCTGAAAAAAAAATTAATTTGCAACAGATTGTTTTCTTTGTCGGCTTCGTGCGGCTTCTTCTTTCATCTTTTTTTTTTTTATTTTTCAAAAATTCATTGAAAAACAAAAAAGCTTGCCCCAAACCAGGATCGAACTGGTGACCTTTAGATCTTCAGTCTAACGCTCTCCCAACTGAGCTATCGAGGCACACGAAAACGCGCTGTTGAATATTGGTGATAAATTTGATACAGGAAAATTTTTTTTAATCAGGGTAGAGAAAATTTCTTCAAAAAAAAATGCCCTAAATTTTCGCGCTAAAACCACAGCTACAGTACTCTAAGGTTTTGAAAAAACATTTAAAAAATGATATATAAAATAAAATGAAATCGTCGTCGTCGTTGTATTCTCGCAAAAATGAAAAAGACAACGAAAAAAAAATACGATTAGTGTGAAAAATTGAGAGCGGCAAGTTCAAAGGCGGCAAAAAATTCGAAGGAAAGAAACAATAACATGCCGAGAAAAAAGGACCTTTTTCTAGATTCAAGAACAAAATTTATTACATATAAATGTATATATTTTTGATATTTTTCAATATTACTTTGGAGAAGATGAAGAAGAAGAAGACATTTCTTTTTCAAGTTTTTCCAAAGATAATTGAAGATAGCGCGATTTCAAATTATAATAATTTGTCATCGCATTTTCACGAGCAATCGTAGATTTCAGACTTTGATTATAAAGAGCTCTCGATTCCTGCTCCATTTTCCCTGCAAATTGTTGTGAGCCCAGAGCTCCTCCTAATTCAACTTTTAAATTATTCGAAGTTCCCGATGGTCCCGCTCCTTCAGGTCGTTTGATAGAAGACAGCAATGACAGCGAGAATTTTCCGAATTTCGCATTTTTCGGTGGACTTGCACTTGCACTAACTCCAATATCTTCCACAATAGTTGGCTGATCTTCAGGGATTCCGAGCATTTTTCGAAGTTCTTGATCGTTGTTGGCTTGAGTTTGCGGGATGATTTCGTTGGGTAGAATTAGAGTTGATTCTTGCTGGAAAAAACATTTATTATCGAAAATCTCCACGCGCTCCACCGAAATCACGTAACGCAGACCGCGCCGCGCCACGACACACACAAAAAAGGGAGGAATTTGAATCGTTTCCTTATTTGTGTGTGCTGTGGCGCGACGCGGTCTGCGTTGCGTGTTTATTTCGATGGAGCGCGTGGTACCGATGATATTTTAGATAATAAAATTATTTTTCCGAGTGGCCGAGAAATTTGTCGGGAGTTCGGCCAAGCCAACCAAAAATCCCCTCTCACCTGTTGTAAACTTCGAATAACTTCATCAATCTCCGAATCAGCTCTCGATTGTCCGCCATTACTTCCATTTCCCTTCACCGAACCTTCATTTCCACCCATAAAACCACTAAAATCACCAATTTCAGCAGCATCTGGCATGAATTGTTTCAGCAAATTATCCATATACGATTTTGTCGCATCATTAATCTCCACACTATTCTCATGTTCATTTTCCGTCTTCTTTTTTCGTTTTTTGACTGGCTCTAAAGTTGGGTCGAAATCAATGTTTTGCGGGTGAATCGTCTTCAAATGTCGCAAAACTGCAGAGGTGCCGCCTTTGATTTGAAATTCGGCGCTGCAATAATTACAGGCGGCCCGTTGTGTCGCCTCGAGCCAACTTATATGATCCCAGACTATCGATCGACTACTTCGCGATGGAAACCAATTGGGTTTTTGATTTTCTGCAAGAAAAATGGGGAAAATGAAAAATATTTACTTATTTTTGAAAATAAATGTTGGCGCGTAAGCGTAAGCGGAGTCTCGTTGTTTTCTTTTCTTTCAAAAAAAAAACTCACCACTTTTAGCGACTGTGTTCAAGGATATATCGATATGTGAAACATCACCTTGCGGCTCTGTATTCTCTTGTGACATCAAAGCATCGAAGAGCAACGATTCTTGCGGCTCATGTTTCACTTTTACAGGCTGTGAAGTTCCTGCTGGTTCGTCGAAAGTTGCAGCAATTTCTTCTTGCAGCATTTTTAGATACACTGGAAAAGGAAACTATTTTTCAAATTTAAAAAATACGCGCTGGGTCTTGCAGCGATGAGTTGTTTGGTATACCGTAAAATTTTTTTACGAATTATTTTTCTCGGAAAATTAAATTTTTTTCACATTAAAGAAAATAAAAATGAAAAAAAAACCAGACTTTCTTCAAAAAATCACTGAAAATGAAAACATAAAACTAAAACCAGCCGAAAACCAAAGCGTTTTGCGAAAAAGTGGAAGGAAAAAGAGAAAAAAGGCAGGCATGGACCTAATAACGACGACGAAATAGCGTGTGAAACAGAGAGCGACGAGACGGCCTCGTCTCTCGCAGACCGATCAATTCGGCCCCCTTTTGAGATATAATGGTTGGCTAGAGAGACGCAGACATGTGTTCTTTGTTGCTGTGCTGTGTGTTCTTCTCTCGTCTTCTTCGTGGCTTAGTGACGTTCATTTATCGGCAAACGACTGGTCGTCTCTCACCGGCCTCAATAGCTCAGTTGGGAGAGCGTTAGACTGAAGATCTAAAGGTCACCAGTTCGATCCTGGTTTGGGGCAATCCTTTTTGCAATTTTTTTTAAAATTATTTTATTTCATCAAAAAAAAAAATCAAAGTTGTGTAGTTTCAAGAACAGTTGCTAGATTATCAGAGATGCGCTTGGTTTTCCTTCCAAAAATCTTGAAAACAGCTTCTCGATAATCAGTTAATGCAAAAGTGATAACAATCGGATCAATAACTGGGTAAGCACTTATCATTGGCATTAGGATTGAATTACTGACATAGCTCAAATCTAAGTTGAAAAATGGGTAGAACCAGGAAATAGCACATGGAAAAAATGTGAGAATTGATGGAATACTTGTTTGAGCAATTAATGTTATTAACATAGTTCGATGTAATTTCTTCAAATTATCACTCATGTTCCAAGTTTTGATTGCAAAATGAATCTTTGTTGCTAAAACTCCATCGAAAACAATTGAACTTATTGAAACAATAGTTGCCAGGCCCATTCCGATCAATCCATTTTTTGTTAGTTCTGTTTGCTGAAAACATTTTCTTCCGACAAAGAAAAATACAACTTAACTCACTTGATAATCTGCAATTAGAAATGGTATATTTTCAGTTGTCTCGATGTACTTTTCCAGAAAATTATGATTCAATTTGAGCCTTGTTTCTTGATCTGGCCACATCCATATTGCAATTATGAATACCGGAGTAGAACCATAAAGAACAACTGAACAAACTATTACCAATATATTTTGTGGTTTGAAAAATGAAATTGTTAAATGAGTTTGACAAATTGCAAAATATCGATAGAGAAAATGAACTGAAATAACACCATAAGTATAAGCTACCATCGAACATCTCAAAGCCAATAAGAATTGTACCAAATCGCGATATTTGTAGATCAAACTATCCGAAACAAAAACAATACAACTGAATTGAAAACTTTCAGTTGATAGCTGAGCTATTGTTTCAAGAATAGTTGTGAATAAATTGACAAGTGAGAATGTTATCAAAAGATATTTGTATTTTCCAATCGAAAGCGATGATTTTCTATAGGCAAGGGTTATGAAAAATGTGTTGATGAGGATTGAGAAAATGCATAGGATTTTTGGGATATAAAAATGAGCCAGACCAATGTAAATCATCTATGCTTCTCTTGGAAAAACGAGCGCAGTTTTTATAGATAGAAAAACGGATATTGAAAAAAGAGTTCAACGCCGGATGTTTTTCGATTTTTGTATCAAGAACATCATCTAAATTGGGAGGAGTTTGAAAAGGATTTTTATTTCCAACATCAGAGCAAGCAAAATCAGGGTGCTGTATAAACTGTTTTGAAAATGTTGAATTGCATATCTTCTTACTGTAAGTTCGAAGAATCTGTTTAGAAAATTTCACACCAGTGTTGTTCGAAACATTGTTGGAAAAATTGGTGTAGCCCTTGGTTGAAATTTCCGAAACTTTTGGCAAATAACTTCTCGATAATCAACCAACGCAAAAGTTATAATAAGTGGATCAATTATTGGATAAGCGCAAAGCATCGGAACACATATTGAATTAAGATAATAACTTATATCAAAATTATTCAAACCATTCAGCAAAGGGACGAACCAAATGAGTAAACATGGAATAAATGTGAGAATTGTAGGGATAATTGTTTGAGCGATCAATGTTATCAATAAATTTCGATGCATTTTCTTGACATTATTGCTTAGGTTCAGATTTTTCAACGCGAGATAGATTTTCGCTGCCAAAAACGCGTCGATCAATAATGAAACTATTGAGACAACAGTCGCTAAGCCCATCCCAATTAATCCATTTTTATCAAATTCTGAAGTGCGTTGATAATCCGCAATTATAAATGGTATGTTTTCTGTGCTCTCATTGTATTTTCCAATGAAATATTGGTTCAATTTCTGTCTTGTTGATTCATCTGGCCACATCCATATTGCAATTATCAACATCCACGTGGAACCATAAGTGAAAACAAGAAAAATCATGAGCAAAATAGATTTTAGTTTGAAAAAGGAAACTGTTAGATGAGTGTGACAAATTGCAAAATATCGATAGAGAAAATGCAATGAAATGAGTCCAAATGTATAAGCAATCATTGAACATCTCAAAGATACTAGAAATTGCGAGAAATCTCGATATTTGTAGATCAAACTATCCGACACAAAAATAATGAAATTTGATTGAAAACTTTCGGAAGAACATTGGCACCAGAATTTCTAGAAAAGTCGCAAAAATATTTGCACATGAAAAAGTTATCAAAAGACATTTGTATTTTCCAATTGATTTTGAAGATTTTCCATAAGCGAGGAGAATAAAAATTGTGTTGATGATGAATGAGAGAAGGCATAGGATTTTTGGAATATAATAATGCGCTAGACTTATGAAAACCATTTTTTTTTTGAGTTGAGACAAGGAAAATGAAAGCGTTGTTTTTTGTGAGGAAAATCTTATGGGATTTGATATCAGTTTTGTAAATGCCCTTTTTTTGATTTGTTTACATTTTTTGCAATTTCGTGAGGTTTATAAAATTGAAATGAGCTCAATAAATTCTTTTATTTAATTTTCAAAAAAAAAATAATCAAAGTTGTGTAGTTTCAAGCATACCACGCCCAGCTTCGTGCCGATCAAAAATTGAAATTGGCGGGGTGATTTTTGAAAAAATTTTGGCGGGGTGAAAACAAGGCATTTTTTGAAAAATTCTCAAAAAGCGGCCGAAAATTTACTTGAGCATTTTGGCGCGGTAAAAACAAGCTTATCTAGACCTCAAACATCAAAATGACTAATTCGGAAGAAGAAAATTATTACAAATTTTGTACATTTCCCAGGAAGATCATGGAAAAATTCGATTCAAACTGTATTAATTTTGTTTATGTAATGATGTTTGTGTTCTAATTTGTTGTTGGCATTCTTTCATTTGTGAATTTTTGTTATTGGAAATGCACGATTTTGCTTATGTCTTCAATTCACCGCGTTTTGTATTTCTACTTTCAACGTCTGTCTGCAATCAATCCCTGGTCCAAAGATTAGGAAACATTTCTGGATGTCTTCTTTTCCACAGATTTTTACAAAGTTCGAAAGATTTTAGCATTCAAATTCATATTCCCTTATTCTAAAAATTCAGAACAAAATTTAAAAAAAAATAAAAAATTTTGCTGAAAGTCGAACTCGAACTTTTGTTATGAGTTTGCAAGTCAAAAGATTATCCAATAGACCACACACACACCTGCTAACCGCCTTGTTTGTTTGCCTTGATAAGTTCGCTGTTTTTGTGTGTGCAACAGCGACGTTGTTATTGTGTGGGATAGCAGTTTTTGTGTGATAACTTCAGAATCAAAGGTCCAATCCGATTGAACATTGTTGTTGGAGATCCTCCAGTGCCCTACCCAGGTGAAAACATCATGAAATGAATGAAATAAGAACAAATATTCATTTCAAATTCAATTTCAATGATTTTTTTTTCAAAACTGAAAAGAAAATGTCTTACGGCATCAAATTCTTTGTTTCAACAGCCTACATACATCAAAAAAAGCTGGGCTTTCAATAAAACCAAAAATGCGAGGTGGAAATTTCCTCTAACTCAAGTTATTCTTGACCGTGCCGATTGAATTTTTCCTCAAATGCAGTTTTTGATGAAGAAAAACTTTTTTTTCGTTTCATCAAGCAAAACCCGTAATAGAAACTCATATTATTTTTCGCCGGTGCACCTTTTGCGACCAAGAACGATGCAATTGGTGCAGTATGAGATGAGCTCTTCGAAATTTGCGAAAAAACAGGCACGGTCACGTTTTATTCCTCAAATAACACGTAAAACAGTCTAGTTTTTTGTTTACACCTGGTAAAGGCCATTTAGAACACTATTTGATTGGGGAAAATCAATCAAAATGTCGAAAATATACAAAACTCTGAATTTCAGACAATTCGAAAGCAAAATAAAAAATTTAGGTGGAGGCGGGGGGTTGATCTGGGACCTTATGAACAAAAACTCGCGCGCCTAACCGACTGAACTACCACACATTTTGTGGAAGGTGGTGTGATTGCCAAGATATACTTTATTTTTTCCGCTTTTTTTGGCACTGTGGTTTCAAGTAAAAATAAAATTGTTGGATAAAAAAATTATTGGCGCCGTGCATATGCTTCACCCTGGGCGTGGTATGGTTTCAAGAACAGTTGCTAGATTATTAGAAATGCGCTTAGTGTTCCTTCCAAAAATCTTGAAAACAGCTTCTCGATAATCAGTTAATGCAAAAGTGATAACAATTGGATCAATAACTGGATAAGCACTTAACATTGGCATTAGGATTGAATTACTGTAATAGCTCAAATCTAAGTTGAAAAATGGGTAAAACCAGGAAATAGAATTAAAAGTTACCAGAGAACGTTTTTCTTCCGCACAGAATTAAACAGCCGTTGTTTCAATCAGTGTTGACGGAACATTACAAAAAGTCGCATTTTTCTTCCCAAAAAACTTGAAAACCGCTTGACGATAATCAACCAATGCAAAAGTGATAACAATCGGATCAATAACTGGATAAGAATTGATGATTGGCACTAATATTGAATTGCTGTAAATGCTCCAATTCAAATTGAGAATCGGGTAGAACCAAATAATCAGGCATGGGAATAATGTGAGTATTGAGGGAATTGAAGTTTGAACGATCAAAGTTATCAATAAATTTCGATGCACTTTCTTCACATAATTACTCAAATTCAAAATTTTGATTGCTAGGTAGATTTTTGCGGCCAAAACTGTATCGAAGATTATATTGTCAATCCGAAAATAAAAGAACCTCCGTTTGAATTGGCGCTCACGTACAGTAGACTAAAAATGACGTGACACATGCACATCAAACTGGTTGGCAAATAGCCAGCGTGTAAATTTCGCATTTTATTTTTCAAATGGACTCCAAAATTTTGCGAAGTCTACTGTGGTCTTGGTTTCCTAGGCCATTGCGGTTCTCTTCCAAGTTCTTATTTTTTCGGAATGACAATAGAAGTTGCGGATATTACTGTTGCTAGACCCATCGCAACTAATCCGTTTTTATCAAGTTCTTCATGCTGAAATAATCCAAATTTTTTATTTCCTTGAATTAAAACTGCTAACCCCATAATTAGCAATAATAAATGGTATATTTTCTGTGCTCTCATTGTATTTTTCCATAAAATCCTGGTTCAATTTCTGTCTTGTTAAATCATCTGGCCACATCCATTTTGAAATTATCAACATCCACGTGGAACCATAGATGAATACCAGGAAAATCATGAGCAAAATAGATTTTATTTTGAAAAACGAAACTGTCAGATGAGTCTGGCAAATTGCAAAATATCGATAGAGAAAATGAATTGTAATAAGTCCGTAAGTATAAGCAACCATAGAACATCGTAAAGCCAACAGAAATTGACAAGAATTCAGAAAATTGTAGATCAAACTATCCGCCACAAAAACTATGAAACTCAATTGAAAACTTTCGGTTGAAATTGGAGCAATTATTTCGAGACAAACAGTGAACAAATTTACACATGAAAAAGTTATGAGAAGATATTTGTATTTTCCAATTGACAGCGATGATTTCGTGTAGACTAGAATGATGAAAATGGTGTTGATGATTATGGAGAGAAGGCAAAGCAATTTTGGAATATATGAGTGGGCTAGACTTATGAAAATCATTTTTTAGTTAGAGACTAGTTTTGTTTTGGTTTAATGAGGAATTTCTGAGTGAATCTTTTGGGATTCTTTTGTTTTTTCAATGCAATTCTTGGAAATGCCCTCCTACATACCCAATTCCCGCATAACTTTTGGTTCTATTCTAGTTGTTTTAAAGTTTTAGCTATTTTCCTTAAAATCATCAACCCTATAATTAGTTCTGCTCTATTCTTTATCACTTTTATGTACGCTTTAACTTTTTCCCCTTCTCTATTCTAAATATATAAATTTTTATTCTCAATGGCTTTTGGTTCATTGTGCTTTTAATATTTATCAGAACTGTCTATCTATAAATAGAAAATGTCAGAAGGCAAAAACAACGGCAAAAAGCATTTTTTATCAATTGTTATCATCATTCAAAATGATTTACATTGGTCTGGCCCATTTTTATATCCCAAAAATCCTATGCATTTTCTCAATATTCATCAACACCTTTTTCATCCTTCTGGTTTATACAAAATCCTCGCAATCAATTGGAAAATACAAATATCTTCTCATAACATTCTCACTTTTCAATATATTTGCAACACTTCTCGAAGTGATAGCTCCTCTTGCAAATGAAAGTTTTCAAGCAAATGTTATAGTTTTCATTGCGGATAGTTTGTTCTACAAAAATCGGAATCTTCTACAATTTTTGTTGGTTTTACGATGTTCCATGGTTGCTTATACCTTTGGACTTATCTCAATTCATTTTCTCTATCGATATTTCGCAATTTGCCAGACTCATCTAACAGTTTCATTTTTCAAATTGAAATATGTTTTACTCATGATTTTTGTGGTCTTGATCTATGGTTCCACGTGGATATTATTGATTGGAAAATGGATGTGGCCGGATAGCGTAACAAGAGAGAAACTAGACTATAGTTTCGTGAAAAATACAACGAAAGCACACAAAATATACCCTTCATTGTTGCTAATTATGGGGTACGCAAAGCATAATAATGATACCCTTCAGATAATATTTTCAGCACCCCGAGTTTATGAAAAATGGACTTGTTGCAATTGGCCTGGCAACTTTGATCTCGATGTTTTCCCTGATCTTCGATGCAGTTCTAGCAACAAAAATCTACAACGCGATGAAAATTTTGAATCTAAGCGATCATGTCAAAAAAGTTCATCGAACTTTATTGATCACATTGATCGCTCAAACAACAATTCCCTCATTTCTAACATTTATCCCGTGTTGTATTTGCTGGTTTTACCCAATTCTAGACTTGGATTGGAGTATTTACTGTAACTCAATTGTTTCTCCAATGATAAGTTCTTATCCAGTTATTGATCCGATTGTTATCATTTTTGCATTGGTTGATTATCGAAGAGTTGTTTTGAAGATTTTTGGGATCAAATCGACTTCTGTTATATCGAATATTTCATCGATTGTTGAAACAACAAGAATTTAACTTTTTTTCAATTAATAAAAAGTTCAAAATGAATCACCCCATTATAATTTTTAAATCATCAGACAATGAATTTATATAATTCCAAGAAAACTAAACGCATGTAGTTTCCAGGAACAAAATATTATTATTATTCAAATATGGCACCGTTCGCTTCCGGAAAACCTTCAAAACCGCTTCTCGATAATCAGCCAATGCTAAAATTATAACAAGTGGATCGATAACTGGATAAGAACTTATCATTGGAGCAAGAAGTGAGTTGCAGAAAGAACTTAGATCCAATTTCAGAAGCGGATAAATCCAGGAAATGAAACATGGAATAAATGTGAGGATCAATGGGATTACGGTTTGTGCGATTAGTGTTATCAATAAAATTCGATGCATTTTCTTAACATGTTCACTCGAATTCAAAACTTTGATTGCAAGATGGATCTTTGTCGCCAAAACCACATCGAAAATTATTGAACTCATTGAAATCAAAGTTGCCAAAGCCATGGCAAATAATGCATTATCACCAAGATCAGGATTCTGGGAAAACATGGGTTTTTTTGAAATTTTCAAAAAAAAAAGTCTCACTCCAAAGTTTGCAATAATAAATGGCACTGCAAATATGCTCTCATTGTATTTTTTCATAAAATAAGGGTTCAGTTTCCTTCTGATTGCGTCATTTGGCAACATCCATTCTCCAATTAAAAAGATCCATGTAGAACCGTAGATAAAAACCAGAAAACTTGTGAGAAAAACATATTTTGGTTTGAAAAATGAAACTGTTAGATGAGTTCGACAAATTGTAAAATATCGATAGAGAAAATGAACGGAGATAAGTCCAAAGGTATAGGAAATCATGGAACATCGTAAAACCAACAAAAACTGTAGGAAATCTCGATTTTTGTAGATCAAACTATCCGCCACAAAAACAATGAAACTTGATTGAAAACTTTCATTTGAAGCCGATGTGAGAAGATCGAGAAAAGTTGTGATTAGATTTACGAATGAAAAAGTTATCAAGAGATATTTGTATTTTCCGATATATATGGAAGATTTTCTATAAACCAGAAGGATGAAAAACGTGTTGATTAGTATTGAGAAAATGCATAGGATTTTTGGAATATAGAAATGGGTTAGACCAATGTAAATCATTTTGGAAAATGAAAATGAAAATGAAAATTGAACGATGAAAATTCAATGACTAATTTCTAATGATAATTATGATCGCAATTTCAATTGGGATTTTTGAAGATGTTTGATTCTTTTGCTTGTCGTGATGTACGGAAGTTAAAAATAAATCTCATCTGGGACTATCTGTGCTTTTGTTATTGTTTTTGTGTTTTCTCTGTACTTTATCTTAAACACGTGTGGTTTCCATTACAGTAGGGCTAACAACAAGAATAGTTTTCTTCCCAAAAAGTTTGAAAACAGTTTCACGATAATCAGCCAATGCAAAAGTTATAACAAGTGGATCAATTAACGGATAAGCACTTAACATTGGAGTGAGAATCGAATTACAGAGAAAACTCCAATCTAAGTTGAATATTGGGTAAAACCAGCAAATACAACATGGAATAAATGTGAGGAATGATGGAATTGCTGTCTGCGCGATCAATGTTACCAACAAAGTTCGGTGCACTTTTTTCACATTCTCACTCAAATTCAAATTTTTGATTGCATAATGGATTTTCATTGCTAAACCAGCATCAAAAATTAGAGAGCTATTCGATATAAATGCTGCAAAACCTATTGCTAGCAAAACATTTTGACCAAGATCAGGATTCTGAAATTCTTAAACTAAGTATTTTGTTTCAAAGTTTTCCATTACCGTATAATCCGCTATGATGAATGGTATATTTTCAGCACTCTCATTGTACTTTTTCACAAAATCTTTGTTCAATTTTGCTCTTGTTGTTTCATTTGGCCACATAAAACTACCAATTATCAACATCCAAATAGAACCACAGATAAATACAAAAATAATCATGAATAGAATATATTTTAGTTTGAAAAATGAAACTGTTAGATGAGTCTGGCAAATTGCAAAATATCGATAGAGAAAATGAATTGAGATAAGTCCGAAAGTATAACCTATCATTGAACACCTCAAAGCCAATAAAAACTGGGAGAAATCGCGATATTTGAAGATCACACTATCCGACACGAAAACTATGAAACTGGATTCGAAACCTTCGTTAGACATTGAGGTGATAACATCGAGAAACGTTGTGAATATATTGACAGATGAAAAAGTTATGAGAAGATATTTGTATTTTCCAATTGATAGAGATGATTTTTTGTAGACCAGGATGATGAAAAATATGTTGACTAGGATGGATAATAGGCAAAGTATTTTTGGAATGTAGAAATGAGCAAAACCTATGTAAATCATTACTTATTTCTGACTGACAGGTATGAAGAACATTGTTTTCGGAATAATTCATTGGGGAAATTCGACGAATTTGTTTGTGCAGTCTAGTTATTTTTATAAATGTACTAGATAAAAATAGAGAAACTGCCGAGAACTGCTGAAGTCTCGCTGCATTTAAAAACGAGTAGTTTCCATGAAGGTTGAAGAATTAGTCAAGAAAGGTGTAGTTTTCCTTCGGAAGAATTTTATCACCGCTTCTCGATAATCAGCCAATGCTAAAATTATAACAAGTGGATCGATAACTGGATAAGAACTTATCATTGGAGCAAGAATTGAGTTGCAAAAAGAACTCAGATCCAAATTCAGAATCGGATAAAACCAGGAAATGAAACATGGAATAAATGTGAGAAACGATGGAATACTGGTTTGTGCAATCAAAGTTATCAACAAGATTCGATGCATTTTCTTAACATGATCGCTTAAATTCAAAACTTTGATTGCCAGATAGATTTTTGTCGCCAAAACTGCATCAAAAATCAAAGAACTTATTGAGATCAAAGTTGCGAGACCCATAGCAAGAAGTGCGTTTTCACCAAGATCAGGGTTCTGAAAATTTCAGCTTTTCGAAAAAAGAAGAATAATACTTACTCCGTAATTAGCAATTATGAATGGTATATTGTTAGTGCTCTCATTGTATTTTTCCAAAAAATAAGAATCAATTTTCATCCTGATCTCGTCATCTGGCCACAACCATCTCATAATTATGAGCATCCATGTGGAACCATAGACAAAGACCAGAAAAATAATGAGCAAAACATATTTCAATTTGAAAAATGAAACTGTTAGATGAGTCTGGCAAATTGCGAAATATCGATAGAGAAAATGAACCGAGATGAGACCAAAAGTATATGCAATCATACAACATCTCAATGCAAACATGAACTGACAAAAATCCCGATATTTATAAATCAGACTATCCGCCACAAAAACAATGAAACTCAATTTGAAAGTTTCATTTGCCATCGGTGTGATTAAATCAAGACAAGTTGCAAGAATATTCACAGAAGAGAAAGTTATGAGAAGATATTTGTATTTGCCAATTGATGGGGATGATTTCGTATAGACTAGGATGATGAAAAATGTGTTGATGAGGATTGCGAGGGAACACAAGATTTTCGGAATATAGGAATGTGCCAAACTTATGAAAATCATTTTTGTTTAGAAATTATGATCAGATTTTTTTAGAAGAAACTCTTTAGGGATTTTTTATTCTGATTATTTTCCTATGAATGCTCTATTTCTATTTCGAAAAAAATGTTCTCTAAGTTCAGAACATTTTGAAAATGGTCTTTTCTCTAAAAAAAACAGAAATAAATAAAAAAAATTTCACGTGACCAAATGACGTGGCAATTTGAGAAATAAAGATTTTTGAAACAGTGAATTTTTTTCGAGAAAATTCTATTAGAGTTTATTTATTTGCATTAAAAAATACACTGTTTCAATAATTTTCAAGAACTCGTATCGTAAAAAATCTGAAAAAAAGCAACCCCTATGGCGAAAATGTTAGGGAAAAACAAGAAACCGCTTTTTTTGCCACGTCAATGTTCTCAGAAAATTTAATGCAAAAAGAAAAACAAATTTACTGTTTCAAAAAATTTTCAAAATAAAAATTCAAACGTTCAAAATTCAATGAATCTGAATCTAGATGGAAATTTAAACATTTCCTTTTTTCAAATATTTCCCGAAAAAAAACTCACTGTAAATATTCCCTTCGGAAGCCCCATCGAAAATCTCTCAAATAACTTTTGCGTCAATTTAATGTGTCGCTCTTCAATTCGTTCAACATAAACCACCGGATATCCAATTTGTTCAGTCCAAGACTTTGCAAAAATCGATTCATTCATTTTTCTGAAGATTTTCGAATAAATCCGCTTCTGTGACAGATGAATATTGATTTTTGTTCAAATATTCTCGAATTCCACTCAAAAATACATCATTTCCCAAAACTCTTCGAATCATAAAAAGAATTGAAGAAGCTTTTCCATAATCCACACCATTTATATCATTTTGCAGACTTGTGCTAACTGATTTTTCTATGAGTTAGAGAATGTAGGTTGATCTTGCTGAATTCGCTGTCAAATGCGCGTTTTTGGATTGTTGAGGCGAATTGGGATTCCTGAAAAAATGGAGATTTGGAAGAGGCGGGCTGAATTATGACGTGGCAATCTCTTTGCGGAAATATTCCTCAACTAACCCCGCCAGCCGCAATCACACCAAAAACATCAGCCAATCCTAGATATTGGGAGTAGCTTGGAATTTTGTTAGCTTGAAATTTGCTTCCCGATTTTTGCCAGCTTCAATTTCAGCACTTGAAATCGCAAATCGCTTGAGTTCCGATCGGATGAATAATTGTGATTCGTCAAATCGCCTTATCCTATTTTTCCTCTACATTTTCTCACTTTTCTCCTCAACTTCTTCCACAATATCTCCAGATTCTTCCAATTCTCGCGCAGTTTTCATTCGCAAATAATTCAGTTTCGTTAATTTTCATTTTTCTGCCACTACCCGGTTCATTTTCGAATCGCATTATTTATCAGAAATAGCGCATTGTGAGGGCACGAAAAAATTAGGCTAACCTGCAAAATTTAGATCACGTTTTTTTGTGCGAAAAAAAAATAAAATAAAAATTCATGCGCGTCAAATAAAATGTTGTGCGTGCAATTTGTGCAAACACGCGATGCATACCGTATCACACCAACATTCAAAAAATTTTCGATATTTTTTTTTACCAAAGCGCGCTGAAAATGGATGTTCCTACTGAAAAAGAGGTAAGTTTTCGAATGAGTACGTCAGAAATCAACTATAAAAACTTGCAGACTTTCTCCATAATCAAAAGTTTGCCGCCTGAACTTGCAATAATGGTTGTTGATCGAATGGGACCGATTGAAAGGTAAAATAGCTCAAATATCGAGTTTTCTTCAATAGCCCATTTCAATTCCAGAGGCAAATTCTCTCAATGCTCGAAATTGTGCAATGATCTAGTCAAAGATGTGAAAAAGAAGACCACAAGCTTGGATTTTCGTGATAATAGAACATATGCGACAATTCACGTGTCTTCTCAAAATAAGAAAACATTTTATAAATATTATTATACTTTCGAGAAAGTTGGCGAAGAGAATTTCAAGATTTGGTGAGCTGAAGATAGATTTGTTTAAATAATAAATTGAGAATTCAAAATTTTTAGCTGGAAATCAGATGGAAAGGAAGATTGGAGAGTAAAGTTGGCAGATGATGTCGATTTATATAAAGTTGGCTGTCAATTATTCAGAAGTCTTATTCAAAAATATCAAAGAAGTATCGAAAGTTTAACACTTTGTATTACTAGAGATCAAAATTTTGATTTTGATTTTGGTTTTGAGAAGTTGACTCATTTGAAATACCTTACTCTCAGCGGCAATTTTGATGTTGGAAAAATTATGACGAAACTTCCCAATCCTTTGTATTATCTGTTTATTTTTGTGGATGAAAGCATTTCAATCGATTTCGATCAAGTATTCAATACTCGAAATCGTCTCCGAATTCCGCGCCATCCAATCAATAATGAGCAATTACTCAAAATTCGTGCGAAATATTTGGATGTGTCAATTGGAAGTTTAAGCGAGGAGAATATTGCAGATTTCGTGAAATCGTATCAAAATGACACAATGAATCACAATGCTCTTAATTATTGTTGGCTTATTAATGGTCAATTCGATTTGAGAAAATTGTGGAGACTTTTAGGATCGGAAGAGGAGAATTAGTAAGTTGTTTTTTTTTGAAATACCTAATAATAATAATAATTTATTACGACACTAAAGGTGTTCGCAGCAAAAAAAAAATAAAACATGGCAGATATAAATTGAAAATGACTAATTTGTTCTTTCTAGTCAGAAAATGCTTCCAATTCGACACTTGACCAAAAGAAAGTGTGCTCTTTTGAACTTCGATAATGTAATTTTGACTTGGCGAAATCCAATGGGTTGATGTATGTTTAACATTTTTGAGCACTGAATAAAATGATAATATTGTTGGAAAGTGTGAAAAACAAACATCATGGGTAGATTTTTCTAAAATTAGACTCGCGAGATTGAAAAAAAAACAATAAAATCGATTCCCAACGGGTTCTTCGAACAACAGATATAAGTGATGTTCTCTATTTTCATCGTCAAATTTGAACAAAAATGATTTTCATAAGTCTGGCCCATTTCTATATTCCAAAAATCCTCTGTGTTTTTGCACTGATTGTCAACACATTATTTATTATCCTAGTTTACTCAAAATCCTCAACAACAATTGGAAAATACAAATATCTTCTCATCACTTTTTCAAGTGTAAATATTTTTGCGACGTTTCTTGAAATCATCGCGCCATGTTCTACGGAAAGTTTTCAATTCAATTTCATTATTTTCGTCGCAGACAGTGTGATCTACCAATATCGAAATCTCACACAATTTTTAGTTTCTTTACGATGTTCCATTGTTGCCTATACTTTCGGACTTATCTCAATTCATTTTCTCTATCGGTATTTTGCAATTTGTCAAACTCATCTAACAGTTTCATTTTTCAAACCAAAGTATATTCTTCTCATGATTTTTCTTGTTTTCACCTATGGTTCCACGTGGATGTTGATAATCGCAATATGGCTCTGGCCGGATAATTCAACAAGAGAGAAATTCAATCCAGATTTCGTGTCAAAATACAATGAAAGTACCAAATATATACCATTTTTTGTTGCTAATTATGGGGTAAGCTGGAAATTTTCTAATATCTTTATCTTCTCAACATTTTCCAGCACCCAGATTTCGATAAAAATGGGCTATTTGGAATGGGTTTGGCAACCATTATTGCGATAATTTCTTTGTCTCTCGATGCATTTTTCGCAGGAAAAATCTATTTTGCTTTGAGGAATCTGAATCTAAGTGATCATGTGAAGAAAATGCATCGAAATCTATTGATAACATTGATTGCTCAGACAACAATTCCATCAATTCTCACATTCATCCCATGTTTGATTATCTGGTTTGTTCCATTGCTCAGTTTTTTGAAAATCTCCGATCCGAGTTATTATGTCAACTCAATTTGTGTACCAATGCTTTGTATTTATCCAATAATTGATCCACTTGTTATAACTTTTGCATTGGTTGATTATCGTGAAGCTATTTCCCGAAAATTCCGGAAATTCCAACCAAGTTCTACAGCAATTTTTCCAACGCGATTTCAAACAACAATTGTCTGAAATTTTGAACAATTGCACTTACCAACTGTGAACTTAGCCTAATATATACAGTAAGAAGTTATTACGCTGTGGGTTGACATTTGCTATATTTGGAAAGGGCAATTCAATCGAATCTCAATGGATTTGTGGAACAGAAAAATATCCAATTTATTTGCTTTGTTTGCTTTCAGAACAAGAAATGATTTTCATAAGTTTGGCCCATTCCTACATTCCAAAAATCTTATCTTGCTTCGCAATATTCATCAACACATTTTTCATCTTCCTAGTCTACTCAAAATCCTCGAGATCAATTGGAAAATACAAATATCTTCTCATAACTTTTTCAAGTGTAAATATCTTTGCAATGTTTCTCGAAATTTTGGTGCCGGTTTCTACGGAAAGTTTTCAATCAAGTTTCATAGTTTTTGTGGCGGATAGTTTGATCTACAAATATCGAGATCTCACACAAAAATTACTTGCTGTGCGATGTTCCATGATTGCGTTCACCCTTGGACTTATTTCAATTCATTTTATCTATCGATATTTTGCGATTTGTCGAATTCATTTAGCAGATTCATTTTTCAATCCAAAATATGTTGTTCTAATGATTCTTCTTGTTTTTCTCTATGGTTCAACTTGGTTGCTCATAATTTCAAAATGGTTGTGGCCAGATGAAGAAATGAGGCGAAAATTCGACTCAGATTTCATGAAAAAATACAATGAGAGCACGAAAAATATACCATTCTTTGCTGCTAATTATGAGGTGAACCATAGAACAATATTGAAGTAAAAACTTCCAGCATCCGGATATTGATAAAAATGGAATTTTTGCAATGGGCCTGGCGACTATTATTACCATGTCTTCTTTGGTTTTAGACGCATTTTTGGCCACAAAAATTCATCTTGCTTTGAAAACTCTGAACTTGAGTGAAAATGTGAAGAAAATGCATCGAAATTTGTTGCTAACATTGATCGCCCAGACAATAATTCCATCAATTCTCACTTTTCTCCCATGTATTATAATTTGGTTTGTCCCGTTTCTCGATAGTTTGAATGACTATGATCCAAGTTATTATATCAATTTAATATGTGTTCCAATGCTTTGCGGTTATCCAATTGTAGATCCACTTGTTATAACTTTCGCATTGGTTGATTATCGAAAAGCTGTTTTTCAGAAAATTAGGAAGATTCAATCAAATTCCTCAACTCATCCTTTAACTTTTATGGAAACAACACTCGTTTGAATAAAGTTTTACTCTCAAAGAAAAGTTTCAAACGTTTTATTGTCAGAAAAATCAACAAAAGGGTGACAATAATCGGTAAACCAAAAAAAAAGAGATTTTGCGATTCTCATGGTACGATCAACATATTCCTAATGGCCTCTTTATATTCCCCAATCACCAATAAAATAATCAAAGTATCAATAAGCGGATAAGCACTGAAAGTTGAAATCAGGAAACTTGTCTCAAGATCGACACTTTGAAAATTGAAAAATGGGAGAAGAAAAAGTGGAAGTATTGGAAAATGTATAATCAAAGATGGGGCGCTGATTTGAATCATCAACGCGATGTAAAACTGCTTTTGAAGTTTTCGTTGCGATTTGGAGAATTTGGGAAGATTTTCTTTGATCACCATTTTCATTCGAATTGCGCAGAATATCACGATAGCATATTGAATGAAAAGAAGGGATAGTAAACATACAGTGCAGATGAGTGCATTGATTCGAAGTTTCTCATTTTCCTGAAGACAAAAAATTTTATAATTTTATGTAAAAAATTCTCACATAAGCTACCACTGTATAAACTGGGAGATCGTCTATATTTGAAGCGTAGACTTCCGATAACTTATCTCGAAAATAATCAATACCGAACTCATCATTTGCAACTGTCGAAGAAGCAGCGATATCCCATAAAACACCCATTAGTATACTATATCCAACCCAGATGTACAATCTGTAGCCGTCGAACCATCTCAGCTTTTCGCTTGAAATTAAAGCCCAATATCTGAATAGAAATTGGACAGCTATAAAAGCCATTGTTGAACAATGCATTGCACTATAAGATGAGCATATCAGATATTGAATGTTTTTTGAGAAAATCTTTTTGTGCGAAAATGTTTCACTAAAATATGTGAAACCAGCGTGGTATGAATACATTGTTGGTTGAATAACCAAATCAAGAAATGTGAACACGATTCCCATTACAGCGAAAATTATGATAAGTTTTCTGTATTGTCTTGCGATGTGTTTCACATATTTACAAGTTAGATAAATTGTTAGAATGTTTAGGATTAAGGTTAGGCTGAAATTAAAAAGCGAGAAGAAAAAATTGAGTTTTGCGCATTATCAAAAAATGAATTGATGTGAGTTTGAATATATTTTTTTAAAAGAATAATAAAGAGTGGGCGAAAAACTGAGGAAATTGAAAATGGATTTATTTTGATAGAAATATCGTCAATAAATTGTACTAACTTGAACAAACTTTATTCAATCTCACAAGCATACAAATAATTTTACAATTACCTTTTTATATTCACCAATAACCAACAAAATAATTAACGTATCAATTAGTGGATAAGCACTGACTGTTGTAATTAGGAAACTTGCTTCAACAGCAATGTTTTGAAAATTGAAATATGGTAGAACAAAAAGACAAATGAAGGGAAGATGAATCATAAAAGATGAGGCACATGTTTGAAACATCAATGCTTTGTAGAACTGTTTTTGAAGTTTGCGCTGAGATTTTGACAAATTCGTGAGCTTTTTCTTAATGATACTTCTCATTCCAATTGCGCAATAAATCATAATGAGATATTGAATAATAATAAGTGATGTTAAGGAAACAATGCAGATAAGTGTGTTGATTTGAAATTGCGGGATTTTATGGGCCCCAGGTTCCTGAAAACCCGGATAAAAATTATTAAAAAAAAATAACCGAAAGCTCACATAAGCAACAAAAATATAAGCTGGAAGATCATTGATTGATAATTCATAAACTTCTGAAATTTTGTCGCGATAAAATTCAACGGCAAATTTATCATTCAGAATAGTCATATCAGCGATTGTCACCCATAAAACACCCATTAGCGCACAATATGCTACCCAGAAGTATAATCTGTAGCCATCGAACAATCTCAAATTATCACTTGATTTCAAAGTCCAGTATCGAAAAATGAACTGGACTGCGATGAAAGAAATTGCAAAACAATGTATTCCACTATAACTAGAGAGCAGAATAGTTTGCATATTTTTGGATAAATATTCGGGAAAAATAGGTCTACTGAAATACAGGGTGCGCGCAAAATATGTGTGCATGAACTTTTGGCCATAATAAAGCCAGTACGTGTCTGATCACGCTGAGATTTGGTCTCAAATTAGCCAAACTGATCACAATACAAAATCCGAAGCCGATTTTGTATACCTAGACCAAGTCACATAATTTCCTTTGGGGTATGGTTTTAGAATGAGTGTGGTATGAACGCGGCTATTTTCAAGTTCACAAGACTGTTTCAAAGTCTTAATTTTGACTATTAATTGAAGTGATCAGCAAAAAACCTTTATTTTACCTTCCCTAATAGTGTTCATAACAGAAATCCATATCTGGTTCCACAAAACTTTCTGAAAATGGTGTTTAGTGCAACCTACAAAAGTGAAGTTTTCAAAAAAAAATTTCCCAAAAAGAGACAAAAATCAATTATTGTCGAAAGTAATGTTTGTATAACTAATATTTCTATCAAACTGCAGTAATATGAACATATTATCATAAGTCAGTCATAATCACGATGAATTATTGACTTTTAAGTGCTCTAGAGCTTGTTTCTCAGATTGAATTCAGATTTCGCCGATTCCTCGAGAGGAATTTTGTTGTAGGCCTGCTCGTTCTTAAAACGATATAATGAACTCTATGAATTTAAATAAAGTAAGCCAATGATGTCTAAAGACATCCTACAAAATCATATTTAAATAACTTTTACGAAACTCGAGTTCTAATTGGTCAAAATCATTATCCGAAAAATAGGAAGAGTCGCGTTCTTATTTTCTCATTTTCACAAATTCTCTTCTGACTTCATACAAACCGGATTCTATTTTAAGTGAAGAGATTGACTTGAATTCTTGTAAATGGTGTTTCTCGGATACTTGTGACTTGTTTTGAACAATCCATACTCAAATTTACTACGTGTGCCAATATTACTAACACTGTATGTGAAATTTTCGCATGCACACATATTTCGCGCGCACCCTGTATATAAAACTGCACTTGTAGCCGTAAATCAAGGGTTGAATAATAACATCGAGAAGTGTGAATATTATTCCAGTCATTGCTAGAATTATGATCAGTTTTTGATATTGTTTCGCAATGTTTTTGACATATTTTATAGTTAAGAAAATGAGGAAAAGGTTGCAAATTAAAGTTAGACTGAAATTGAAGAGCGAGAATAGATACTGTAGTTTTTGCATTGTCGAGTTTTCTGATCGAAAATTGGTGCGGTACCAAGAGGGGAAATTAAAAATCTAATGTAAAAATCTTTATGAATTTCCGTAAATAATGGCGAAAAATATGTAGTACACTACATTTTAATTAGGACACAACGAACTAACAACAACAGTTTTTTCCAATAACTTGATAAGCTTGGATAAACCAGGCTGGAGAGCTGAATAAAATCGACATTTTTCGAAAAGAAAAATGATGAGAAAGTTTTTTTTTCGTTTCTTTTTTGATTATTTTTTCCTGCATATGGCGATTTTTTTATGAAAAAATTAATTTATTTTCAGAAAATTCTTAGAATTTCTCATCTTTTGCAGATTCTTGCGACTTTTTGCGACAATCGCAAGTTTCTTCACATTGGCAGGTGATTTTTGAAGTTTGACACGCTGCAAAATCTCATTTTCAATTTCACAGTGGAATTTCAGAACTCACCACACTTGCACGGCATTTTGATGAGCTCTGTTGAAAATTATGGCGAAGGGGTTTTATAGTGAGTTTTTTTGATGATCGCGATCAAGTAAGAGGATTGCTTTGTGAAAAACAAAAACAAAAAAGTGAGGTCAAAAATTGTATATTGGGTTGCAGAAAACATGATTCAAAATGCGTTGCGTGTGCGTCGCGGTTTCTACAAAAACACACTGAACTTCATTTTGACCTTGAAAATAAGGTGAGTAAGTAACGCTCTACTGATAAACACGATTTCTCTGTAAATTTGCTGGTAATCTCCGGTATGTTTATTTTTTCTATAAATTCGCAAATTCCTATTTTTCAAAATGCGCGGTGGCGAAGCTATCGTCAAAAATTAGTGATTTTCGACGTGATAATTTTTGATTTCCAAGAACTTCGAATTTATTTGTTTTTCGAAACAGGTGAAATAATTTCGAAACAGGTGAACTGAAAAAAGTTTAATTTTCACCTGTTTCGTGAGAAAAACATTAATCTAATCGCATTTTCCAAATCTAATGATTGTGAAAGAACCAACAACCAAATAGAAAAAAAACCATATTCTACTGCAAATATGGAAAGTTATTATTTTCCGGATTATTCACCTTCAACTCAAAAATTATTGAGTAATTTTTTTGAGGCACTCTTAGATTTCCATCATGTCATTTATAAGAGAATTGAATTTGTTGCATGTATCCTGGCGATTTTGATCAATATTTTTCATAGTTTCATTTTATCACAAAAATCAATGAGAACATCTTCAACAAATGTTGTTTTGTTAGGAATGTCTTTGATTGATATTTTTTCAATGGCTTTGGAAGTTTATGATGATTATGATTTTTTATTTCAATGGGATGAATTTCCAGATATTTGGTAGGATTTTTGAAAATATTCACAGATTTTTCTAAAAACAATAAAATGTTTCTAGTTACGAACCACAATCGTACTATAGAGTACTTATTTCGCAAATCGGTATGGTTGCAGTCAGTTTTTCTCGACTAGTATCCACTTATTTATCTTTATCTTTAGTTTCAATCCGAGCATTTGCAATAAGTAAAATAATGAACCCAAAATTCAATTTTCTCACAAAACCAAAAACAGGATGGCTAACAATTCTAGCCAATTTAATTTGCTGCGGTCTAATTTGTGTACCTGAAATCCTCTCTTATTCTATTGGCTCTCAGGAATATTTTCCAGCAAAAGAGTGTAAAAAGAAATATCCGGAAAATTATAAGAAACCTGAGTATTTTTGCGTGATTTCTCCTTGGATTATTTCGGATATTTCGGTGCAAGGTTTGTTGGATTCTGTCATGGCTAAACATTTACCTGTAGTCTTATTTATAATTATGACAATAGTTTTAATTGGAGCAATTAGAAATGCATCAAAAAATCAAGAAAATTCTGGAATTTCACGAAAAGATGATTCTGATAAAACTTCAAAACTTGTGTTATTCACTACGATTTCTGTGATTATTGCTGAACTTCCAGTTGGGATTTTGTATGTTGTTCAAAGTTTGTGTCAAGATACTCCTGGGTGGATGTAAGCTGCTGAATCAGACTGAAATAAAACAAAAATAATAATTTGCAGAATGATCGCCCAGGTATTTTTGGAATTCTGCTTCCTGATTTATGTGATCAACACAACATTCCATTCAATAATCTGCTATAATTTATCCTCCCAATATCGAAAAACTGTAAAAAGTATTTTCGCAAGAAAATCGCTTTCCAAAATAACCAAAATAAGTGTGATCTCTGTGTCTGTGAAAAGTGTGAAATAAATGTTTGATCTACCCAAAAAAGTTCGCGCGATGAAAACAAATTTGAAAGCAAATTTTTATTTCTAGAAAAACACGCTTTTTTGAAACAAGGAAAAGGGTTGATTCACGAACGAAAAAAAATGTTAAAAAATGTTTTTTTAACATCGAAAGATCAATTCACGAAAAGTCAAAAAATGTCGAAAAAACATTGTAGGTCAAAATTAGTTTTTCGAGTTTTTCAGCCAAAAATGATGACAAATCGATATTTTTCAAGCTTCTGGTGGGATTTCTGAATAAAATTGACCTTGGAATTCACTTTCGAGAAGGTTTTGCTGATTTTTCGTGAAATAAAAAAATTTTAAATTTTGATGATTTTCGAAAAAATTCATAAAATAAAGCAAAATAGAGTTCTCGAAGCTTATTTTCATCAGAAATTACTCCAGAAGCTTAAAAAATATTGATTTGTCATCATTTTTGGCTGAAAAGCTCGAAAAACTAATTTTGCCCTACAATGTTTTTTCGACTTTTCGTGAATTGATCTTTCAATGTTGAAAAAACATTTTTAACATTTTTTTCGTTCGTGAATCAGCCCTTTTGAAACAAGGAAAATTTGCAAATTTGAAGAGAAACTGAGTATGAGAAAAAGACAAATCGAACTGCAAAATTTTTTCGCGCTGCAATACCAGTCAAAAATTTATTCATTTTCAATTTTTTTTCAAGAGGGGAAATTAAAAATCCAAAAATCTTCATGAATTTCCGTAAATAATGGCAAAAATATGTAGTACACTACATTTTAATTAGGACACAACGAACTAACAACAACAGTTTTTCTGATAACTCTTTTCCTCCCTAAAAATATTTGTCTGAAACTCCTCGTGGTCAAAATTAGAACCAAAGCGTTGAGCGAAGAATGTGTGGTAAAAATCAATGTTGCAATAAGCATAGTTGTAGAAACATTGGAAATTCCGAAATATATTGCGATTATGCCAGAAATTCCAGGGAGGATGATTGAGGAATAGGTGGAGGTCTGGAAATGTGTATGTTTCTCTGCGCTCTCTCGATTTTGCGTTGTGTTTTGAGAAAGAGATAGCAAACGCGCTCCGTTGCAAACCGAATATTTTTCTTTTCTTTTTCTTTTTGGTTTTTTCTGGGTTTTCCACGTGGCCACGTCATAAACGCATTCCCAATGCTCATTCCTTGCAAATCCCTCCCCTCGAAACCCGTGAGTTTTTCTAACCTGTGCCAGCAAACTATAAAGTGCATGCTTATGTCGCTTCAAAGTCTTCACAGATAACACTTGGAAATTGACACGAAGCACGAAAAACATATGATAAGTCAGAATAGTTATCAAAAAGGCAATTCCAGATTGTAAAATTGTGCCGAAGAATAGCAAAGTGTAGATATTCAAGTTATGATCGTAAACAACAAAGTTTTCCAGATTTCTGAAGTTTTGGAGCAAGTCAGGATATAAAGTTTCGATTATTTCAAATTGTCTCGATTTTTCAAGCTCGGAATTTGCAAACACGAAAATTAGAATTAGCAAATATAGAAAAATCGATAACATGAGGAATGAATTAGTCTTTGGTGAGAGTTCAAATAATCTTTGAGAAGTTAGCCTAACTAGAGTCTCATGTTTTTTCAAATAACATGCACTTACAAGGGAAGTGCATAAGGGTAGGTGTTGAACTTTTTGTGCAATTTGGTACACATACAGATTCGAACCTGCTGATCTTGAATCTGTTTTCAAAAATTGCCACAAGTGCACCCAAATGGTGTTTTTCGCCATCAAAAAATCACCATTTTTTTCTTCGTTTCATATATCAAACATTTGCAGCGAGGAAAAACAGGAGCGCGTAGCCGAGTGGTAAACACTCACGTCTTTGAAATTTTAGGTTATGGGATCGATCCCGCTCCAAGGCAAACTTTTTTCAATTTTTTTTCAAATCCATTTATGATAACTTGTCAAAACACGTTATAATATTTATGATAACTGGTCGCAAATGTTTTGATTTGGAAAAAAATTAGTGAATGTTGCGTTCAAAAGGCAGATGACTTTTATTTTGAAACAAAAAAGACCAATAAGAATGGAATGATCAAGAGAGCTAGCCTGGAAACGATGAATAAAAACTTTCAATTCATATCTAGTGCAAATCAGCTGGATAAACTCCGAAAATTTCATCGACTGGGGAAATTTTTTCTAGAATTTTTTTCTGACGAAAGTATTTTAAAGGTGAAATTTGAACGGAAAGATGAAATGATCTCCATTTGATAACTTCTGAAAAATGTTCTGAATTTTTTTAATTGTTATGTTTCCATGATTTTGTTTTTTGTTTTCATAAATGGATTTGCAAAAAAAATGGAAAAAAAAGTTTGCCTCGAAGCGGGATCGATCCCATAACCTAAAATTTCAAACGTGAGTGTTTACCACTCGACTACGCGCTCATGTTTTTTCTGCCTGCAAATGTTTGATATATGAAACGAGGAGAAAATGGTGAATTTTCGATGGCGCCAAACTGCTTTTGGGTGCACTTGTGGCAATTTTTGAAAACGAATTCGAGATCAGCGGGTTCGAATCTATATGTGTACTAAATTGCAGAAAAAGTTCAACACCTAACCTTATGCACTTCCCTTGTTAGGATCGCTAACTGTAACCCTAAACCTGATAACCATAGAAAAACTGCGTAGTGTGCTGGAAATTTGAAAAGCCTCCAATAAATTCCAGTTGTTGAATGAGCTGCCCAAATTGGAAGCATTGAAACGGTTTGACAACAAAATGAGGCTTGAATATCGACCAGAGTTGTGCTAACTACATACGCCAAAATGTAGAATTTATAAGAGCTGTCCATTTTTTCAGACTTGAAGATGATTAGAAAAATTGTTGGGATATTTATAATTGCGGAGAGAGTTCCGATAACTTGATAAGCTTGGATAAACCAAGCTGGAGAACTGAATAAAATCGACATTTTTCTGAATGAGAAGATTTTTTCGTGTTTTTTTTTGTCGTTTTTTGATTATTTTTTCCTGCATACGGGGTGATATTTTAATGAAAAAATGCATTTATTTTCAGAAAATTCTTAGAATTTCTCAACTTTTGCAGAATCTTGCGGCTTTTTGCGACAATCGCAAGTTTCTTCACATTGGCAGGTTATTTTTGAAGTTTGACACTCTGTAAAATCTCATTTTCAATTTCACAATGGGAACGTAAAGTTTAATTTCAGAACTCACCACACTTGCACGGCATTTTGATGGGCCTTGTTGAAAATTATGGCGAAAGGTTTTCGATTTTATAGTGAGTTTTTTTTCGATGATTGCGATCAAGTAAGAGGATTTTGTTTTGTGAAAAACAAAAACAAAAAAATGAGGTCAAAAATTGTATACTGGGCTGCAGGAAACATGATTCACAATGCGTTGCGTGTGCGTCGCGGTTTCTACAAAAATACATGCCAGATATTCATCGAAGTCAAATTTGAAGAAGGTGAGTAAGTACGCTCTACTGACAAACACGCTTTCTCTGTAAATTTTCGAAAATTATTTTCAGAGCGCTCTCATTGTAATGCTGATAATCTCCGGTATGTTTAATTTTTTTTTTTATAGATTTTCGATTTCGTACCTAACGCGTTGCAGATGCGTCGCGGTTTTGAGTTTTTTTTTTCTATTTTTCTCATCAAAATATTTGTCGCACAGCTGGGCGCGAGGTCGTCTAAAAATGTACATTTCTTTGAATACCCGTTGTCCAGGTGTCTCATTTTATTTTTATATTTTATTTCACAAATTGTTTTTTTTTCTGTATAGGCCCGACGTTTTCTCAATAATTTTTCTCAAAAAAAATGAGATATCTTCCATTTTTATTTTTCAGATATTCAAAGTTGGGCATAGAATCTCAAAAAGTCATGGAACATCTGTGTGTTGGATGTCCAAATACAAATGCAAAATGGTATTGTACTGTTTGTGGTGTAAGTTGTTGTTTCGTTTTGAATTTTTCTATACATATAACCCCTGATATTTCCAGGATTATATTTTGTGTGGATCTTGCCTAGCTACCACCGAACACCCACATATATTCGAACTTATCCCAAGTGAATCCGCTGGAAATCGTCGTCTAGAAAATATTCAACGATGCACTCACTACTGGGTTCACGTTTCTCGATGTAGAGATGCAGATTGTCGTCAATCGAAGTGTCAATTGATGAAACAAGCTTTGGAGCACACGAAAACGTGCACGAGCCGCGAAATCTATGGAAATTGCCGTGTTTGTCGACAACTTATGCAGTTGTCCTTTGAACATGCAAAACAATGCTCACAACCTGCGTGTTTTGTGCCATTCTGTATGAATATGCGACAGAAAATGGCGGCTCGCCAGAATGTTTGACTTTTCGGTCAAAGTTAATTTATTTCACTGGGTAACTTTTTTGGCTTCCCAAAAATCGTTATTTCTGTATTTTCCGGTGAGAATAAATTGTTATATTTTTCTAGTCTGCGTACGCGTCGCGAAAAATGATCAATACGAGGTGGCAAGTAAGCTCTACTGTACAAACACGTTTTCCATGTAAAATTTCAAAAAATTTATATTTTTCACAATTTTAGAACGTTCTAATCGGATTACTAACAATTTCCGGCACTTTTATCTTCTTTTTCTCGATTCCCAATTTCGATATCAGCGCTTTTCGATACGGTGAATGTATAACAATCATAGATATAGCCGATAAAATACCGTGCAGAGAATGCAGGATAACAGCAATGTTGTTGAATGCTGAAAACAATTTGTGAGTTGGGAACGCGCTGCGTATGCGTCGCGTCGCTTACCCTGATTATGATAAAATGTTACGCAGGTATAAATCACATAAGCCCCGGGAAGAGCAAGTGCGCAAAACGGGATGGCGAGTTGAATACAAAGCAGCATGAACAAATGATTTTGCATTCGTCGAGTTCTGTTCGACATCCCTTTTCTAGCGTAGATCTTAGAAAGTGTGAGAGTCCCAAAAATCGAACATTGAGCAACTATCGAAACTACAACGACACATATAAATGAGCGTACGAAGGTGTAATCGACTGAAACTACAAAAACTTCCGATTCGTGAAAATAGGGAAGATTTGGTGGAAGTTGCTCGCGGACGATTTGCAGAGCCAAATCTTGCTCCGGACAGGTGTCAAATATATAAATTGAACCTAAAGTTATTGTCAACATGTTTAGAGAATAAATCAGAATTTTATTGATAAGTGATATCGTAAATGATTTTCCAGCAATGTGGGTAAATCGATTTTCAAAGATTCCAACTAGCGAGCAACAAATCCCGAAATACGCCAAAACTAAAACTTGAACTTGTGATTTTGTTGAAACTTCGAAATCATTCAGGATTCCTAATGGATAACCAGATAATGTTGGGAGAACGATGAATGGTATTGTTGCAAATGTTAGACTGCTATCAAATACGATGTTCCAAAAGCAATAGTGCAATAGAGCGAACTTGACACTTTTCATAACTTGAGGAGTGTGGAAGATTATGCAGTAGAGGCAGATGAGATGAATAGGGACCTCAATGAAAATCAGGAAGTGTTGAGAAGCGTTTAGAAATTCGGGGGAATCAAAAAAGCTCATAGTTTTTTTACTTCGGTAGTAAAAAAAATGCGTTTGTTTTATTGTTTTATTTATTCACGATGGAGGTAAATTGAATTAGGCTAATTTGTTTTGTCTGTGCGAATTTATTGATATTTGATTCTGAGTATCCAATTTATTTGATCTCACGAAAAATAACAAAAACAACAAGAGGTTTACAGGGTTATTGCAAAAATTTTATCTGATTCCGCTTTTGATTTTGTGATTTCCACGTTTTCGCTTACACAAAAAAGTCTAGCCTTCAAATCACAAAATTTTTTATTGCAAAAATTTTCTGACACATTTTTCATCTTCCACATTGATGAAAAATAATCGATAAACTCCAGTTGTTGTTGTCATCGGTTTCAGGAAAATGTATCGATTCTCCTTGAGAATTTGATTGATGAAAGAGTGTGTGATTTCATAACCATTTGGCCAGAATTCAGGGTGAAGCTGAATAAAAAATTATCATGTGACAGAAAAATTCGAATTTCTTACCTCTATGTTGAATTGACAAACACTGATTCCCAACTCATCCAACTGTTTTCCTTTATGAAAATGATCCATGAATGTCAATTCGCCTCCCTCAATATCGATCCAAAGAAAATCGATTTGCGTCAAGTTCAGAATATTTTTGAAGAAATACGGTAAATCAATTGTAGTTACATCTTGATATGTGTAAGCTCTGGTTTTCTGATTTTGATTTGGTAAAACTTTAAATCTATTCATCCCTGCTTTATCGCCAAGAGCAAACGGGAAGAATTTACCGAAACTAGAGTATAGTTGAAGATTTGGCTCGATTATTGGATCTGCTCCATAGAATTTGGTTTTTGGGAGGGTTCGGTAGAGCAACACTTCAGCGTTCACATCGTGCCCAATTCCCAAAGTTACCATAACATTATCCTCTTTCTGGAAAGCAAAAAATAATTATAGGTAACTCTGATTATTAAAAAAAACTCACACATTTTGGCAAAATTGCCCACTTAATTTCATGCAAATTTTTGAGTGCTTCAATCTTGACATCTTTGTATTCCCCAATGTTATCGCATTTTTGAATAGCATCACAAATTTTTAGTGAAAAATTTCGTGCATCTAACGGATTCAATTGATTTTCAAATATCGGATCAACACATCGATGAAATCCCTTCAATAATTTCTCCGAAGTTGTTTTCGGCTCCAATTTATCCATTGATAAATCACAATTTGGTAAGTTATTCAATTCATGGAACTTGAGAAATGGTGTTGTATCAATATCACTGAAATTATATCCAACTCCATCCATCGAATTCAGTTCTCCTCGATAAATCAGCTGTTTTGCTGGCAGGTTTTTGTGAGTTCCATTTGGAAGTTCTACAATCGGTGGTGGCAGTTTTATGGGTTCAGATTCCAGTTTCGAGGCTAGTTTTGTTGAGCTTGATACATTAAAATAATAGAATAGAAGTGATATAGAAATTGAGAAAATCAAGCAAATTAAAACCGTCATCTTCGTTTTTGGATGCATGTTTTTTGGGGGAAAAACGAAGAAAAGGAAACAATTTTTAATATTTCACCGTTGAAGTGATGTTTTAAATAGAAAAAGATTATGATCTAACAATAGGCTTGCCCTAAACCCATCAAAATCAGAAATCTTCATGCGGATTTTGACACAAATTCCGATTTAATCGAGATCTCACACAACAATGTTTCAAACAACAACATGTCGGGTTCCGCGGTTGAAAAGTTTTCGTTGATCAGATAGTTGGACAAAAACTCAATAAGTTATCTGATTCCGCTTTTGATTTTGTGATTTCCACGTTTTCGCGGACACAAAAAAGTCTAGCCTTCGAGTCACAAAAATTTTTATTGCAAATATTTCCTGACACATTTTTGATCTTCTACATTGATGAAAAATAATCGATAAACACCCTTTCCAGTTTCCATCGGTTTCAGGAATATAAATCGATTTTCCTTGAGAATTTGATTCAGAAAATCGTACACAACTTGATAACCGTTGTCGAAAAATGCTGGGTGAAGCTGTAAATTTTTTTTTTGAATTCAGAAGCACAAAAAAATTCACCTCAATGTTAAATTGACAGATCGTGATTCCAGCCTGATCCAACTGTTTTCCTTTATGCAAATGATCCAAAAACGTCAATTCACCTCCCTCAATATCAAACCAGAGAAAATCGATTTGCGTCAAGTTCAGAATATTTTTGAAAAAATACGGTAAATCAATTGTAGTCACATCTTGATATGTGTAAGTTCTTGTTTTCTGATTTTGATTTGGTAAAACTTTAAATCTATTCATCCCTGCTTTATCGCCAAGAGCAAACGGGAAGAATTTACCGAAACTAGAGTATAGTTGAAGATTTGGCTCGATTATTGGATCAGCTCCATAGAATTTGGTTTTTGGGAGAGTTCGGTAGAGCAAAACTTCAGCTTTCACATCATGACCGATTCCCAAAGTTACCATCACATTGTCTTCTTTCTGAAAATCTTTTTTTCAAATATCTGAATCGCGTTCATTACAACACTAATTAAATCACGCTGTTTTAAGCATGACCTATTTCAAGTCCATTTCTTGATAATTCAATTAGATGTCTAGATCTAATCGCTTTTTTCTCGTTGAAAACACAAAGGTCATTAAAAAATCTGTGAATTATTTTTCCCTTTTTAATCTAAAAACTTAAAATTAATGACTTCTGATTTCTAGAAGCGATTTCAAAAATCCAGATTTTCATCACCATTTTTATAAAAAATTTGTGCAGAATTTCGGAATTTTCAGATTTCTCAATCAAATTCTGTAAGTTCCCAAAATCAAAAAAAAATATAACTCACACAATTCGGCAAAATGCCCCATTTAATCTCATGATCATTTTTGAACTCCTCAATAGTCAGATCCTTGAATTCAGCAATATCATCGCATTTTTCAAGAGCCTCGCAAATTTGATACGAAAATTCCGTGGCATTCAATGGATTCAGGTGATTTTTGAAGATCGGATCAACACATCCATGAAACCCTTTCAATAATTTCTTCGGTGATGTATTTGGCTTCGATTTATCCATTGACAAATCACATTTCGGTAAATTCTCCAATTCATAAAACTTCGGAAATGGTGATACATCAATAGTCTTGAAATCATATCCAATTCCATCCATCGAACTCAATTCTCCTCGATAAACCAAATCAGATTTTATTGGTGGGGCCAGCAATTTTTGAGGGATTGAGGAATAATCGAAGAAGAAAAATGTGAGGAATAAAATCGCTGTGAAACATAGGCAAGAATACACCGAAATTCTCATGATTATGAATAGTTTTCGATCTTGAGGAGTATTGAAAAGTGGAGAATACGCTGACATTCTGTGTAGACATCATTTTTCAACTGGTGGTTTATAAAGACATTGGATTTTATCTGCAATAATGACCTAAAATGTCTAGAAAAAAGGTTGAAACCTGATCGAGATAAGATCTTATGAAAACATCAAGATCGTTGAAACAAATAATAATTGATTAATTAATTAAAAAATTTATGTAGACCCATATATTTTAACCAGCAGTTGGGATGAGTCGATGAACGTGAGAAATTGATTTTCGTGGCGAGACCAGCATTTGTCGCCAGTGATCACTTCGCTCGGCGGATAAAGCGATTCCACCGATGACGTGTTTTCTGGAAGTTTTAAGGAGTTCTAGAGCTTCGGAGGTACTGTAAATGAGAAAATGAAGATCCTACTGTACGCAAAATTGCGTCACAGTGTTTGCACACCCCAATCTTTGGAGGCAATTTGAAATTTTTCCCCAAAAATCCCACCAACCTGCCATCCTCCACAATCTGCACAACATGAATCAACAATTCCGAATCGAATCGAAAACTCTCCCTCCCAACATCAAATATCAATTTCTTCGTGAAATAACATCCATCATCACTAGTCGCCTTCAAATCGTGCTGGATTTCAGTCTTATGAACTTCGAAAACCTCATCGCGAATGAATAAAGCGCCTCGGATGTAGAGATTTGGTTTTTGAGCATTCGAGCTTCCAGCTTCTTCTTCTAGGATTCTGAGATTTGTAACTCCTGAATAATGTATCACAATTCTTCCAATTGTCGGAAGATACACCATATTAAGCTCAACTTCGCCTAAATCTGGTAGATATGGTTGAAAAGGCAGTTCGAATTGACGAAAATCGAGTTGTAGATCATCATCCAGCCAATAATCCATCTCTAGAACCACCGTATCCTTCTCGTTTTGATCTACCTCGCAAATTTGCACGCGGAGCATCGTTGTTTTGAAGTCTTTTCGGGAGGCTTGACATGTGAAATATTCGTTGAAAAGTGTTGATTTTTCGAGGGGGACACTGAGAGTTTTGAAGATTGCAGGGTTTCGAGATTCGATTTCCTGAAAAATTTTTTTTTTGTTGAAAACCCAGGCCAAATTTCAATGAAACATGTTTCAAAAATCTCAAGATTTTCAGGAAAGATAAATCTGATGTTTGTTTTTATGAATTTTAATAATTCACAGATCAATATGGTTGATTAACATGGACAAGCAAACCTGCTCTATCGCACACATTATTTATTTGTGTATACTTCTCGAGGAATTCATATATTTTTTTTTACATTTTTAGGTAGTTTCTACTTGTTTAAAATGAAAATAGTAAAAATTTTCATAATCTGATTTTTTGTTTTGATGAATTCGAATGATCAAAATGTTCGATAAAAACTCACTTTTCCTGAATTTTTTGAAATTTTAAAATGAAAAAAAATGAAATTAATAAACGTGGCAAGAAAAATTGGGTCACGTTTGGAAAATTTTTAAATAAAATACAGAATTTCTAAAATATTTTGATTCTCCCCAAAAAAAACCCACCCTCATCGAAATCCTTCGATTCCATCCCATAACCGAATATTTCCTCGAAATTCCCCGCGCAAAATAAAAAATCGCCCGCGATTTTTTGCGAATCAAACTCGGCAACGTGTGAAAATTTAAAATTTGTCGAATATAGAAACTGAATTCCTCGCTTTCTTCGGTGAACGAGAAGGCGATTTGGAGAGTTGGCGCGATTTTTTGAGAGTTTTCGTTCTGCAAAAAAAATGGGCTGAAAATTTTTCACAACCAAAAACCAACCTCATCGTTCTCCATTTCCATCCAAATATAGAAATTCGTCAACATATTTTCCTTTTATTCGAATTCAAAGCAACAAAAAAAATCGATTTTTCCCAGGAGAACAAATTAAAAAGCACCGCAGATGTGTATACAATCAAAATCAATGCATTTTTTTTTGAAAATAGGAAAAATTGGCCACAAACACACAAAAGGGAAAACGAAACAAAAAAAAACAAAAAGTTTTTCCTTTTTTTGTTTTTCAAAAAAAGGAGGGGAAATAGTAGTGGTCAGTCTTTGAAAGAAGGACGTTTATGTGATGAATGGCACCCTTTTTGAGGGTGGAAAATGGGCAATTCATGGAAAATATTGAAAATAAAGTTTTTCGGGGGTTTCAGAAATTTTCAGAGCGATTATAACTTTTAAAAGATATTTTTCATAATAATTGAAGTTTATTAGTAAACTTACCTGATATTCACGCTTTGACTAAACGAACAAACTGGGTTTTGACTGGAAAAAAAAAGAAAAACAAGAACTAGAAAAAAGAAAAAAACAACACGGTGGATTTGGTTAAAGGAACATTGCAAACCACACAAGAGTCTCACCACGACGCGCATTTTCAAACCGTCATTTTTTTTCAAACAAAAAAAAAGAAAATTCACAGTGTCCACAAAACGACGTTTCTGCGTCTCTTTTCGAAAAATCTCTCGTTTCGGTAGAGCGCGTTTGCTCGTTTGTCTTTTTCCAATGGAAAAATCAAATTTTTTGCCGATTTTTCAACTTTTTCTTGTTTTTACTCATTGTCATTGTTGTTTTTGCAAATTTTAATGAACGATTTCTTATTCTATGAATATCAGAGAACATTTTAATGTATAGATCGTTTCATGAAGTAACGCCATAATGCCGTTCAAAAATTTTAAAGATTTTCGTTCGTTTTTCAGGTTTTTTTGGGTGTCGCCAAAAAGTGAAGAATACTCATTTTTCGAACTTTTTGGAATACGAGGACCACATTTGGGATGAAATGGGATATATTTGGACCAATTGTAACGACGACAGATTTATTTTCATATGAATCGAGGGATGTTACCAGTGGTGCTGTTGTACTGTTTTCTGATGCTTGTTTGGATATAAACTGATTCGAATATGATAGGAGAGAAGAAAATTAAGCTTTTCGTAGGTTTTTTGCTTCAGAAATTTCATAATAACGGTATTTATTACGGTATTATTGCAGGTTCACAGGTAAAATCTGGCAGTCCTGCGGCGGACCTGCCGGGGGCATGCCAAGGTCATTTCTGCCGCTGTCCGTCGGAGTACTGGCCGGCATGACTTCCTGGCATGCGTGCGGCAGGTGTGTGGCAGGTCTCTAAGCTTTTTTCTGAAATTTTTTGGGAGGCTCAATCTGAAATAAATATAACAACAGAATTTTCATTGAAAATTTATTGAACATTTATAATTTGATATTTACTTAAAATCCAGGCGATCGTTGATGGTTGGGCCTTTGAATTTTATTGATTTTCGTTGACATGCGTGATCCCAGGCGAATTTGACTCTGAAAGAAAACTTTAATGAATGCATAGCCTAGAAAAAGATTTATGCAGTTTTTTAGATGTTTACTCGGGAAAAATGTCGCGGGTTTCGCATCATTTTGATGCGAATTCGCATCACTTTTATGCGAGCTCGCATCACTTTTATGCCGCGGCTTTTTTTTCGAACCTGCATCATTTTGATGCGGCTTTTTTTTCGGACCCGCGTCACGCTGCCGCGGCTTTTTTTCGATAGTTGCGGCAGTTGAGGCGCTTGTGGCGCCCAGCTTAAAATTAGGCGTTGAAAAAGAATTCTCAGCATGAAAATTTTATGAAAGCTTTAAAAGAACTCAAAATTAAATCAAAATAAGAATCACAAATTACATTCCACCATAGCTTTCGATATTTCTATCCATTAATTCGAAGAAGCTCGGCAATCGTTCCGTAGTCGCAACTTTGTTTGATCGATCATGACATCTGAAAAATTGATGGAGTTTATTGTGTCAAGCTTTATGAAAAATATTTTTCTCACAGGCCCATTGGGAGTCTAAAAATTTGAGAGACTCATTTTAATCCGTATATCAATGTACTGTAAAAATTTCATAATGATTTGAAGTGTTGAGTAAAAAGGTTCCCTCAAGCTTTGGTCAAAAAAAATTTGACAAAAAAATTTGTTTTTGAGTTATAAGTCATTAACTTCGATTGTAAGTAAATGACAATCAATGAAATCGATCAGAATTTGTTGAAATTAATTCAAAATGAGTCAATAACCTAAGTTATAAAACCAAAAAAAAATATCCGAAGCGATTTCATAAAGTGAGGCTATAGTTTTCTGAATTGGGCGCCTGAATGTAAGATAAAGTCTCAAAAATGATGACAATTTCGTTTCTCATCTGTTTACAAATGCGGATGTGCTTTTCCCAAATCTAGAAATAAAACTTACAATTTTTCATTGAAAACCAAACATCAAATGACATAAACTTCGTCACATTGTTGCAATTCAAAATTTGTAGAGTCTGAAATAATGATATATTGTGATTTCCAGAACATAAGATTTTGAAGATTACTCACAAAAATTTTCTTCACAAAAATCATCAAAAACCTTCATGCTTTGATCGGGCAGGATACATCGGTATGTCCACAATTATCTGTACATGCTTTTCTTCCTATCACATATCTGAAATATTACAGTAACAGCCCTTTCAAATTAAAATGAGAAAAATAGGAAAAACGAAAAAAAAACAAATGAAAATATGTTTACTACATGCAATGCGTTAACCCATTCTCATCACTGACGCATTTTGTAATCGGGAGTGCCGCGAAAGTCGCATCACTCTCGATCTCGGTAATTTTTGATGCGACTATCGCGTCAAAACAACGCATCCCAAAAATCTGAGATTTTGGTGATGGGATACTCGCATCAACGGGAAAAAGCGCCGCGACTATCGCGACACGCCCGCCGTATTTTTCCCGAGTAGAAACAATTCTGAGTGGACTATGAAATTTTTAGAAGTCTGGTAATAGTCCTGGTGACTCGGAAGACTGCTAGTAGTAATAAAGGACTTAGAGACTTGGGGATTTTTCAGGAGTGAGACCTGTAGACGACTTGGGAACTTATAAGTAATAATGGGACCTGGAGTGGAATTTTAATGAAATCCTGAAACTGTCTGAGATCCCGGTGACTTTATAGAAGCCAGGAACGCAGATGGAAGAAGCTTGGCCAATTTTTCACCAAACTCAACTACGATTTCAACCGAAAAGTTACTAATGTAAGAATTTGATATCTTTAGATGACAACTTTTTGTCTAATTCACAAAAGGGCATAAAGATTTTTATCATCAATATGATTTATTTTCGATAAAAATTATAAACATTTACCTTGCTCAAACTCGGCGCATCTTCCATTTCACTCATTTGTCCAAGCAAGCGATGGGAAACCTGTAAGAATATCGAAATTATCGAATTCACAACATTTCTAAGATAGACTTACAAGGAATTCCTTGCATATTGGCGCATTCCACCAATTCTTCGAGATCCATCGTGTTGAAATTGTCTGTAATCAATATTATTTTCGATGCATGTAAAGAAAACGATTGAATTACGGGAATTTGAAAAAGAAAAATCTTATACTGTAACCTATCAAGCAGTGTTACGCCAATATCCTAGTGGCAAACTTATCTCTAAATTAACCAAATGAAGTTTCACTAAAACATACATAAATATCATTTTTCATAGGTTTCATAAATTTCCTAGGTGAAAATTACTAGATTTGTAAGCAAAACGAGACAACTTTGGCCATTTATCGAATTATCGTCGAGACAGATTTTGTTCTAAGATGCGCAGACGAAAAAATACTTCACGAATATTGGGCTTCCGAATCACCGACTGAGTTGTCGTCCCAGAAACCTATTTCGTCTCCACATCCAAAAAACATACGTCATTCATGCAAAAAAAAATTTTAAAGATGTTTGAAGACGTATGTTTGAGGAATTTTGGTGTTTTCAAAGAAAATTTCGAATAGCCGCCAAGTACATTTTCATTAATATTCTCCTTAGACTAAAATGCAGCTGTTATAAACTCATTAAACGCTTAAATCTCTCAAAAAACACAACAACAAAACGAAACGAAAAAAAAATGAAAAAAAATTTCACAAGTTGTCCGTGAGAAGTACACACAAACGCGTTTCCGCGTAGGACCAAAGAAAATAATTGTGTGCGCCTTTGTTTTTATTTGATTTTTGCGCGCGGCGAGTATAAGTTTTCGTGAAAAATGATTTTCACCATTGAATGTGAAATTTCATTACGAACAAAATGATATGCATTTCATACTATTTAGTTGAGAAAAAACAAATAGGCCAGCTTAGAGATCAAACTTTGAACTGAAAACCGTTCGATTCTTGAATGTGTAAATGAAAAATTCGATTTTTCAAAAATTTGTCCCATGTATTTTATGAAAGTTCGCTTCTATTTCAAGAAATTCAACCATACTACCTAAATGACCTTCCATTGGAAGTTTTGAAGTTCCACTGTTCGAAAATTCGATGAATTCTTATGAAGTACAATTGGGAATACCATTTCGCATTTTCTTACACCTTTTCATTTTCAAAAAAAATTGTCGGCTGAAAAAATTTCTGGTCGGCGTGCGGCATGCCGACGAAAAATTATCAACTCCTGCCGCACGCCTGCTGCGGTCCTGCCAACCATGAGATACCTGCCACACACCCGCGGCAGGCAGGCCTGACTTTTCCTGTGTTCACACTGGTCATCGCTACTTTTGGACATTTACTGGCTTAAACAATATGAAACTGGTCGTCAAATTTGATTTTTGATGAAATCGTGATCGCATTGGATGTATATAATCGTAATTACGAATCAATTACATATTTTTGAATGAGGATAAAATCACATTGATGGATCTGACTCTCGAACACCAACATCAGGAAATTTGCTATTCAGAGTACTAGAGGACTGTGAAAAACATCGAGAAAACACATGAAAACCCACTTGACAATGTATATGTTGGAACTATGCAGAAAATAGCGGTCGTTGGAGATGGTTTTATATCGAAAGATGGCTCAAAAGATGATTAATTGGGAGGAATTCATATTTCAACAGCAATATTTGACTTGTTATTGCTCAATTCTAATTTTTGAGCTTGGTACAGATTTGACGATGATTTATTCTGAAGCTGGCTGGATAAGTTGAGTTTGAATCGAAGAATGACGTTCCTTATTGGCCAAAATTATCTATTTGTGATATTCGGAGCTCTATAACTCAGCTGAGCAGTTTATTCGGATCCTGGCAATCTTTTTGTTGTATTTTGTCTCTCTGCTAATGTTAATTTTTATTAATTTTCAGCCGGTTTTTCAAAAAAATTGTTTGTAAGACACGACTTTCTATTTTTTATTAATAAATATTGGATTAGTTCGTTTTTTGTTACATAAAACTTTATCATTTAAATTTTTCGGTTTTTCACACTTAGATTCAGGTTTTCTAATTTTTTTTTAATTCAAAAAAACGCTCAAACAAACGTGTTTTGCTGATTGCAAGACTTTTAGGTTCAGAACTTCTCACTCCTAGTATCAAATAAACTGATATGCTTTGATTCACGTAATTCCTGTCCTCTAGAAGTGAATTTACCAAAAATTTCGTGAAATTTCAGCTAAAATACTTCATGAAAAACATATAAGTTTTTCTTTGGATTTTATAGCCTTCAAAATTTCAAAAATGGAACTAAATGTTATTTCTCTGTCTTCCTTTCATCCTCCTCTACTCGCTCATATACCACTTTACCCGTGAATTTCTCGAATTTTTTGAAAAATTTCGAAAAAATTCAAAAAAATTGAAAAAAAAATGAGAGAGTGTTGTTTGCTGTAGAGACGCAGACAACGAGAGAGCGCACACACCTCGCGTCGTCCTGTGGATATTGTGAATTATTTTTATTTTTTTTCGCCAGGAAGAAAAACGTGAAACGTGAAGCGTTTTGATCATTTCAAGATTCAAGAATGATGGGAAAAGGTGAGTTTCAAGTCTTGCATCCTCTATGAATCTTGAAAATTGATTTTACAGAAACGTTTTCGCGATTTACCCGGGCTGGCTGGAATTGAAGTTATTCGAAGGTTCTTGAAGAGGCTGGAATTGTTGCTGAAAATGTGATGAAGATGTGCATTTTTGGGAAGCAAGTTGAATTTATGGATTTTGGAGGATTCGGTGGCAAATTTGTGAGTATTTTGAGGGGAAAAATATTTAAAATTTATAAATTCAAAGAAAAGTAAATCGTAGATGTGCTAAAAACTCTGCTGAAATTAGAAAAATTCAAATGTTTCATTTTTTTTCGCCAAATCCTTGAAACTCGAAAATTATTCCATTGATGACGTCACAAAAAGTCATCGGCCTAGGACAAAAATCGTATAGCATCTTTTCGTAGTTGTTGTATCAATGAAGCAGAACACCTTCATGTTTTTTTTGTCGTTGATGCCATTGGCTATCCGATTTTATTTTATTTTATTTTGTATAATATGTATTACGATCTTCTTCTTTTTCCTCTTCTTTTTACTATTTTTTGTTACCTGATGTTGTTCTTTTGACGGTTACAGTTAGTGTAACTTTTTATGCAGAATAGATCTTCTAGAAGTTGGCAAAAATGTGTACTTCTCGAGGAGAAGCTGATAGGCTTTTGTGTAGTTCTTTTGGAGAAGTTGAGAAATCTGTGTAGTTCTCTCGGACAATTTGATTAATTATTTTCTAGTTTTTTTTCCCCAAAGTGGTCATTTTTCCTCTGCAAAACAATGAAACAAAGAAAAAACTAGAAAAATTTGTTTTTCCTCATTTTCCCCCCAAAAAATGAAACCTTTCATTTTGTTTTCATTTTTCTTGTGATAATTTTGAGATGTTTTTTTTTTTCGAAAAACAAAAAAAATTGCAAGCTTTTGCCATTGAACTTTCACTTTTGCCCTTCTTTTTTTTTCTGTGGCGGAGGAAAAAATGAAGGAGAAACCAACCTCATTCTGGTTTTACAATTTTTTTTCGACAATTTTTTTCTTAGGTCTACGTTTTGATGGCAAATCTAATCACATACATTTAATGAGAGATTTTTCTGCGCTTCTTTTTATCAATTACATGATTTTGTGTTACGCAATTTATTATCGTAGATGCTTTTCCTTTTTTGATAGGTTTCGGGGATCTTTTGTAGCTAGGAACTTGATATTTTCATCGGAAAATTTTGAATTCTGAGCATTTTTCACTTGCTTCTGTGAAAAATTTCAGCTCTGATCTTGAATTTTTGAAAAATTTAGTGGGCTTCAAATTTTTGTAGTTTGAGAAAGTCTGGAAAAAAGGTTAGAAAATTCTAAAATAAATAAAATGATTTCAAAAGTTTCACTGTTTCAATTTTATTTTTAATTTTTGAGAAATTGTTTAAATTTGATAATGTCCGCTCGATATACTTCCAGAAAAAATACAGTTTTTCAACACAAAAAATTACTGTTTCAAAAATTCTTGATTTTTTAATTTTAATTTTAAATTTTACTATATTTCGGTGATTTTCTGAAAAAAATCAAAAATTTTTTTTTCAAAAAATCACTGTTTCAAAATTTTTATAATTTCGAAGAATTTATTATATTTTGCTATACCCAAACAAATTGAGTTCTAATTTTGCCACGTGGCATTGAAAAATAAAGTACCTCTTATAATTTTCCGAATTATTTTTTGGAAAAATGTAAAATGAATATTTTCAAAAAATTCACTGTTTCAATTTTATTTTTAATTTTCGAGAAATTTTTTAAAGTTGATTGTCTATCATTCCATAGATACTTCCAGAAAAATACAGTTTTCAGCACAAAAAATCACTGTTTCAAGAATTCTTGATTTTTAATTTTAATTTTGAATTTTAGTGTTATTTCAGTCATTTTCAGAAAAAAAATTCGAACATTTTTATTCCAAAAAATCACTGTTTCAAAATTTGTATAGTTTCGAAGAATTAATTTTATTTTGTTAGGCTATACAATTATGCAAAAAATATTGAGAATTTTTCTAATTTTGCCACGTGGAATTGAAAAATATAGTACTTCTTATAAATTTCCTAATTTTTTGAAATTGAAATTTATAATTTGGTAAATTTATATTTTCAAAAATTCACTGTTTCAAAGTTTTTTTTAAAATTTTCAAGCAACTTTCAAAGTTGATGCAGCTATGTTGAAATGGAAATATATTTTTCAATTTTTATTTCAAATTTCACGATTTTCTGAAAAAAAATCCAAAACTTTTTTTTTCAAAATATCACTGTTTCAAAATTTGTTCATAATTTTGGAGAAATTTTTATTTCTTATTAAATTTATGTATGCAATTTTACACTAGAAAATTATTTTTTTTTTGCCACGTGGCATCAAATTTCTTCCTCATCTTTATATTCTTTCAAACAAAAAATAAAAACAACAAACTATTTTAAACCCCTCTCATTTTCTCTTTATTTCACTTTTTTTGTTTCAAAAAATGTATTTTCATTCATCTTTTTTTTCAAAAAAAAAATGTGATTTTTCTGGTCACGTGGATTAGAAAAAACATGTGTAAAAGTTAAAAAAAATTGGCGCCAGGTTTTTTTTTTCTGTAGTCATTTTAGACTACAAAAAATACATTGTTTGCTTATCCTAACTTGTCACATGTTCTTCTAGAAAAAATATAGTTTTTAGATAGAAAATGACAATTTTTTGATATAAAACGGCTATATTTGACCAATTCGTGCGATTTTGTGATGATTTCCGCGAACTAATCAAAACCAAACTAGAAAATTAAGTGAAAATAATTTTTTCTGTTTAGAATGGGAAGTTCGGCAAACATTGTTGACATATGCTTTCGAGTGTCAACAATTTTCTCCTTTTTCTTCTTCTTAGTTCGTTCTTTATTTTTCGTCTGCAGAAGTCAGTTTCGCATGTTTTGTAGTTTTTGTTTGCTTTGCTGATTTTTGGTGCAGAGAATATGCGATTTTTAATTTTGAGGCCTTTTAAAAGGTGGTGCAAAATTAGAAATTTTCGATTGATTTTCTAGTTTGGCTTAGAAATAATGGGAACATTGGTCAAAAATCGCCATTTTTCACTATGCTCTTTTTTCTGTGAAATAAGAAAAAAATTGGTTATAAAATTTATAACAATTTTTTGAAACAGTGAAATTTTGGGAATTTGAACAGTTGATTTTTGTTTGTTTTTTTTTTCATAAAACCTTAAAGTTATGAAATTATACATTTCCGAGTATAAAACATTATAAAAAATTTTGAAACAGTGAACTTTCGGAGAATGAAAAATCCATTTTTTAAATTAAAATTTGTGAAATTTATTTCCTCAAAAATCATTTTCTCTATTTCTGTGACAAGTTAGATTAACTTTGAACAAAATTTTCTGAACACACGATTTTTGAAGCACAGCATCTTGAATTTATGAAGTTTTGAAGCTTCTCTAATCTCCAAAATTTCTGAATTTCTCAGAAGCCTCCTGACAATTTTGTAGTCCAATTTTTTTGTAGTTTTTGTTGCCTAGGAGAGATGTTTGCTTTGATGCGTGTTTGAAGCATTTTCTAGCCTAGAATCCTCACAAGTTTATACATTTTTTTGTGGAATTTGGAATTTTTATGGATTTTCAGCGATTTCTGGGCTGAAAATTCAGTTTTTCGGAATTTTCAATCAAAAATTGTTATTTGTAGTTTTTCAGAAGCCCTATGATTTTTCTGGAATTTTTTTTCTAGTTTAAAATCTAGTGCTGGAAAAATTGTGATCTGCAAATTTTTGTCATTTTTAAATTGAACCAAAAAGTTATATTTTCGAAAGTTTAATCTTTCCGGATATTTTTTCAATCATCAAAAATTGTTATTTATTTATTTATAGTTTTTCAGAAGCCCTTTAATTTCCTCTTGTTTTGATGGATTTTCTAGAATTTTCTCTCTGAGTTTTGTGTTTTTGGCCAGTCATATGAGTCTCTATAGAAACCGGTGGATTTTTGTTTGAACTTTGAGACTTTGAGTTTTGGAATTTTTTGATTTTTTCTCGGGAAAATTCGCGCCAAAAATGCCACGTGGCAAAATTTACAGTACTCTTGATCTAGGCCTATTTGATATGAAAATACTTGTCAGATTTTCGCGCGCAAAAAGCTGTACAGTAACCTGATACAGTATCTTGGGAACCAAAAATATCATTTTTGAATTTTTTTTTTGAACTCTAGGCTTATTCTGTATCCAAAAATCTACAGTAACCCTAAAAAGTTCTAGAATTATGGGAATCAAATTTACTGTTTTCAAAATCACGACGTTTCCTTCTCATTCCCCAAATTTGAGAAAAATCTGACCCACGCAATCTTGTTTTTTTTCTCAATTCGTCCAAAAATCAAATCTCATAAAAACTTTGTCATAAAAACGCCGCCAACTTGTTACAACTCCTCTCATATAAAATATTCAGAATCGAAGCGACCTTGGGTAAAATGTCATCAGATCAAATTCAAAAATGGTTCGAATACGAGTCGGGACACGCTTGGTGTGAATCAGCGTACAAATATCAAACGTTGCCATATGTGGCGGAATTCGCCAATTCGGTAGGTTTTGGCTTCGAAAATTCACCATGTTTCACTGAAAAATCTTGATTTTCAGCTCACAAATCTGCCAATTATCGTGCTGCCCCTCCTCAATATAATGCTTCTACGAAAATATTTACAAAACGTCAATATGGGCCTGATTTTCCCGCAACTTTTGCTTACTTTCAATGGTCTGGCTTCCACGTATTATCACGCGACTCTGAATTTATTTGGACAACTTGTTGATGAATTATCGCTGGTTTGGATTATCACTGTGTTTTTGGTGGTTTATATTCCGGTTATGAAATGGTTTCCCAAAAAGTTTTCGGAAAGATTGTGAGTTTTTTTTTGGGGTACTGTATGCACCTTGAAAATTAAGAAGAATATTCCACGTGTACTGTATCCCGCCAAAAAATTTCAAATCTGAAAATTATTCTTCCAGATGTTTGGTCAGATGGATTACACTTATCATCACTGCTGTCGTCTCTGGATTATGCTTCTTGGAGCCGAATTTGAATGCGATTGCGCTGATGTTGTTCTCGATTCCGGCGGCTGTGGTTTTGAATTATGAAGGAACACAGTCAGTTTTCTTTTTTCTGGGCTTTCGATGACAAAATGGAAAATCACAGAAAATTCACTCTAAAAATTTACTGTTTCAAAAAATCCTGAAGTTTCTAGCTGTTTCTATGGACATTGATCGAAACAAGCTGCAGTTTTCAAAGTTTTATATGAATTCTGAATTTTTGAAGTTTGGCGCCATTAGTACTATTTTTGAATTTTTGCCACAAAAATTTGACGAATTTTGAAACCAAGCTCATAATTTTTTCAAAAATTCACTAAAAAACCACTGTTTCAAAAACGTTTGAAATTTTTGAAATTTTTTCGCCTAAAAGTTTGGAGAATTTCGAACATCATATGTCTGAATCGGAAAATTATGAAAAATGCACCCAATGATCAGGCCAAAATCACGGGTTTTTTCTCACAATCAGAAAATTCAGACGAAAAATTTACTGTTTCAAAAAATCCTGAAGTTTTCCAATTTTGGAATTATAGACATTGATTGCATGAACTGTTTTCGAAGCTTTTATAATTCTGAATTTTTCAAGTTTTGCCCCAAAAATTTGGGAATTTTGAACCTAACAAACATTTTTTTTTCGCTCAAAACTTGGGAGAATTTGGAACCTGAAAATTCTGAATCGGAAAATTATAAAAAATCACCGCAGAAATGGTCAGGCCAAAATCACGGGTTTTTTCTCACAATCAGAAAATCAGAAAATTCACCCTAAAAATTTACTGTTTCAAAAAATTCTTAAATTTTCCCATTTTGGATTTATGGACAATGCGATTGCTAAATAGATATGGACAATGCGACTACATATATTAAATTTATAATTCTGGCGCCAAATACAATTTTTGAATTTTTTGGCACAAAATTTGGGGAATGTTGAATCCAACAAACATTTTTTTATCCCCAAAATCACATTTCCGGAAAAATTCACCAAAACACCACTATTTCAAAAAAATTTAAATTTTTTGTGCTCAAAACTTGGGATAATTTTGAACTTCAACCAAATCAAAATTCTTAATCTAGAAATTATTAAAAATCACTCCAGAAATGGTCAGCTAAAAATTTACTGTTTCAAAAAATCTAGAAGTTTTCGAGTTTTGGAATTATGGACAATACTTCCCAGCATCGCTACACGAATTAAGTTTATAATTTTTGCGCCAAAATTACAATTTTTGAACTTTTTTTCTCAAATAATGGGAATTTTGAACCGAACAAACATTTTTCATCCCCAAGCTCACAATTTTCTGAAAAATTTATTCTCAAAAATACCCTAAAATTTCACTGTTTCAAAAAATTCAGAAATTTTCTGACTATAAAATTATAAACATTGATATAATGAAATTATCTTCAAAACTAAACAAAAATAAATGAAAAATCAGCCTAGAATTACTCTAGACTTACACTTTTCTAACAAATGAATCTTAAAATTCACTGTTTCAAAAAATCTAGAAGTTTTCCAATTTTAAGAATTAAAGACATTGATCGAAACAAGCGGCAGTTTTCAAAGTTTTATATGAATTCTGAATTTGTCAAGTTTCACACCATGGTTTTTGAATTTTTCGTCAAAATTTGGGGGACTTTGCACCCAAGCTCATAATTTTTTGAAAAATTTATTCTTAAAAATTTTCTCAAAAGTTCACTGTTTCAAAAAATTCAGAAATTTTCTGACTCTAAAATTATAAACATTGACTCAATCATCTGCAAAATTAGAAAAAAATAAATGAAATTCAGCCTAGAGTTACTCTAGACTTATACTTTTCTAACAAATGAATCTGAAAATTCTACTGTTTCAAAAAATCTATGTGTTCTCCCATTTTGGAATTATGAACAGTAAGAAAAGTTATGATTTTCCAGCTCTGGAATCCCAGACATCGAGAGATTCCCAAAACGAGTCCTAGCTCTTTGGGGAGCCGCCTTCAGCTTCTGGTTCGCCGATCGACTATTGTGCGATTTTTGGTTGTATCTGGGTACACCATACTTGCACGCCGTGTTTCATTTGTTGGCCGGATTGGCTGGTTATACGATTTTTATCATGTTTTCGATGATTGATATTGAGACAAGATCGAAATCTCATAGGTGAGTGGAATTTTTGCGGTTTTTTGAGTCTAAACATGACTAGGGTTACTGTAGGTTATCGTAATTCCAGATTACTGTACCTCTAATTTTTTCAGATTCACAGCTGCAGTACGGTATTTCCCTGACAAAAATGGATCGATTTTCGCATTTCCATATATTTCTCTAAAGGAGCGAACACAGTAAGCCTATGTGTTTTTTTTTCTGTGTTTATTGTGTACTGTATTTTGTCGTTGTCCTGTCCATAAATGTGTATAATTGGTTACTGTAGATTACTGTATGCACCTTTAAACGTTTTTTGTAGCAACGTCAATGTTTCTGTTTTCGATTCGCCTGGAAAACCGAAAAAATTGGAGGAGGAATTTGGTGAAAATTAATTTGGAGCTTTAATTTGTTTTTTTTTTGTATATTTTGAGATCTTGCCATAAATTTTTGTTTTTTTCCCATGTTTTTGGTGTTATCGCATAATGTAATTATCAAAAGTGTTTTTTGATTAGATAAGAACTGGATTTTTCTGGGATTTTATTGGAGATAAGACAATTCTTGTCAGTTTTGATTGTTTGGACATGCCGTGCAAGTGTGGTGAGTTGGGTTTTCTTTTGGGCTAAATTTATGTGAATTTTTTGAAACGTAATTTTTGCGGCTAGTTTTTTTGATTGAGTTGAAAACGATAGTAATAATAAAACAAAAATACCAAAATTTCTCATAGAACTTTTAAAACAGTGATTTTTACCGGAAAAATATTTGATTTTACATACAAAAACTAATTTTATCTCATAATTGCGGCTCTCTTTATGAATTAAATTTTTTTCCTACTCGATACGAAAAACCAAGAACTACAAAAATCCCGAAAACCTTGGACAAAATTTGAAACAGTAGATTATTTTTTGAGAAAAATTTTTTTTCGGGAAAATCTACTGTTTCAAAATTTTCTGATATTTTTGAGAAGTTTTCGAGATTTGGTACCGATCGGCTTGTGATTTCCTAACAAATTTTATGAAAAACTTTACTGTTTCATAATTTTATGATAATTTTTGCTTTATTTTTCACAACGATTATTTGCTAGTATCTTGTGATGAAAGTTCCCGAATTTTTCAACTCAAAAAAATTCACTGTTTCAAAATTATTTGAAAATTTTTATGAAATATTTCGAAGTTGATCAGTAAAGGGCAATGATCAAAACTTCTAGAAAAATAATTTATTTATAGACTTCGAAAAATTTACTGTTTCAAAAACTACATAAAGTCTAAGCAGCCGATTTGGGCTCAATTCCTTAAGCTTTTGGAACTAAATTCAGTTTTCAAGATAGAAAATATTCACTGTTTCAAAAATTCTTGATTTTTCAACTTTTCAGTTCAATTTTAGTATATTAAGGACACGGAATGCTTTTTTAAAATAATTAACTGTTTCAAAAATTCTCAAATTGTTCTAGTTTTCATTTCGAATTAATATTAATGCAGTCATCACCACGATGTAGAAAGCATTTTTTCACTGTTTCAAAAATTTCTGATAATTTTTCTTAGATCATTGACAAAATGTTCCAAAAATTTTGTGAGGAACTTGCCAAAAAATATACAAAATCAAAATTTGTTTGATTAAAAAATTTACTGTTTCACAAATTTTTTATAGTTTTTGGAAATTCTTAAAGTTCATTATAAATCTTGCAAACGTTTGGAAACAATAAAAAAAAATCACTGTTTCAACAATTTTTTTCGAAATACTCTGAATTCTAATTTCACAAATTTTAATCAAAAATCAAGTTTTTCAATTTCCAAAAATTTCACTGTTTCAAATAATTCTCATAAATTCTGACCAATTGGTTTTCGATGGTTTCGAATTCGATGGTTTCTTCGATATTTATTTTCCAAAAAAAAAAATCACTGTTTCAAAAATTTTATATTTTTCGAAATATTCGGAAAAATTAATTTCTATCTGCTTGGTAGTTTCACAAATTTCATTCAAAAAATTCCGAAAAAAAATCAACTGTTTCAATTCCACAAAAATTCACTGTTTCAAAAAATTCTTTTAAATTTTCATAAATTCTTTGACACATTTTGCATTAGATCTTTTTTCCATAAATATTTTTCAAAAAAATCACTGTTTCAAAAATTTTATATTTTTCGAAATATTCGGGAAAACTAATTTCCAAAGTTTAATTCAGAAACTCAACAAAAATCAACTTTTTCACTTCCCCAAAAATTCACTGTTTCAAAGAATTCTCATAAATTCTGATCAATTTTTCCAAATACTAAATGTACTCTCCTTATTTCCAGATAAAAATAAAATAAATCAAAAATCTGATTTTTGTTTCAGAAAATCAACTTTGTGATTGCGGTGACGCCTGTCAATGTACTCCTGAAAATTGTTGTTGCGGGACATCGAAACAATCTGAAAATCCAGAAAAACCAATAAAATCTTGTTGTTCATCAGCTCAAAAAGTGACTTTGGTCAAGCCAAAATGTGGTGAGTTATTGTATCTGAGAAGAGTACTGTAGCTACATACAGTACCCCTCAAAAAACTATTGATTTTTTTCAAATTTCTATTTTTCAGCTTGCTGTGGTGACAACTGCAAATGCGATCCATGTAACTGTAAATAATTACAGTAACCCTGAATTTTTGTGTGTTTTTTTTCGAAATGATTTTTGTTATCATATGATAATAAATAATAAAAATATTTTTGTTTACACACCGAAATTTTCAGCACAAACTACAAACTTCTGGAATTTTTTGGCTGAAAATTTCAGAACTTCCTGGCTGAAAATCTTGAATCTCAGATTTTCTTGCGATTTTCAGAGCTTCTTCAAAAAAGTTGATAAATTTTATTAATTTTTGATCTGAAATTTATTAAAAAATTCCCAAAAAAACGTGTTGTTTATTTGTTTTTGTTATCAAAAACTACAATTTTTGAGATAAAAAATGGTATAAAAATTGGGAAAAATTTCAGTTTTCCATCGAAGACAAAAATGAACAAGTGTGGTGAGTTTTTTCCTGGGGGTACTGTAGGGACAGTACTTGATGGACTACAGTAATCTGAAAGTTTGGGAAGAATTGGGTTACTGTAGATGAATGTCTACAGTAGTCCAGATCTTCTAAATTTTTTTTAGTTAAAAAAATTCGGAACTTGTACATTCCTGAAATTTTGAGCAGTATTGTATCTCAGCTACAGTAATCTCGATGTCTAGAACTACAGTATCCTGAAAGGGGCAAAGTACTGTAGCTGGGTTCCTACCGTAATCAAAAAAAATTTTCCGAAAAGTTTTTTTTTCGATTTCAATTTTTCAAAATTCAAAAATAATTTTTGAAATCCAAATTTTTTGCCCCAAAATTTCACCTCTACCTACAGTACTCCTTATCCCATTTTCCAGACTGCAAAACCAAAAACTGCATGTGCACCAAAGACACCAAATGCACCTGTAACTCTGGAAAATGCTGTGAAAAAATGCAGTGCAAAGACCACAAAAAATGCGATCAAAATAGTGAGTTTGGCTGAAATTATCTGAAATTATCTGAAAATTTTAAATGTTTTTCAGCCAAATGCAAAGCCGGTTGCAAATGCGAAAAATGCAAGAAAATGTGATTTTTTCGCATTTTTGGCGTTGTGAAGAAGTTTGGAGGGGAGTGTGAAGAAAATTCCAAAAAAAAATGTGATAATTTTAGATTTTTTTGTAAAAACTTTCTGCATAAATTTTTTTACTTTTAAAGTTGTGTACATTTTTTGAAACAGTGGAAAATTATTTTTTTTTATTTTCAGACTTGTCTATGACTCGATTAGAGATTGTTGAATTCGCAATATTATATTAACTTTTTGAAACAGTAAAAATTTTCGGAAAAAAAATTACAAATTGAAGAATTTTGAACAGATAAAATTATATCAAAATTTTGAAACAGTGAATTTTTGTGAAAAAAAATTGGAATCAAGATCTGATAATTTTTCGTAATAAATAAAACAAGAAGAGCACATTCCCCTATCAGAGATTTTTTAAAATGCTAAAAATTATGTGCAATTTTTGAAACAGTGAATTTTTTTTCAAAAAAAAAAACCGGCCCGAGTTTTTTCAAAAAAAAAAAACCGGCCCGGGTTTTTTCAAAGAAAAAAAATCGGCCCGAGTTTTTTCAAAAAAAAAAAAAAAATCGACCCGAGTTTTTTCAAAAAAAAAAAAAAAATCGGCCCGAGTTTTTTCAAAAAAAAAACGGCCCGAGTTTTTTCAAAAAAAAAAATCGGCCCGAGTTTTTTCAAAAAAATCGGCCCGAGTTTTTCAAAAAAAAAAAAAATCGGCCCGAGATTTTTCAAAAAAAAAATCGGCCCGACTTTTTTCCAAAAAAAAATCGGCCCGAGTTTTTCAAAAAAAAAATCGGCCCGAGTTTTTTCAAAAAAAAAAAATCGGCCCGAGTTTTTTCAAAAAAAAAATCGGCCCGAGTTTTTCAAAAAAAAAATCGGCCCGAGCTTTTTCAAAAAAAAAATCGGCCCGAGCTTTTTCAAAAAAAATCGGCCCGAGCTTTTCAAAAAAAAAATCGGCCCGAGTTTTTTCAAAAAAAAAATGGGCCCGAGTTTTTTCAAAAAAAAAATCGGCCCGAGTTTTTTCAAAAAAAAAAATCGGCCCGAGTTTTTTCCAAAAAAAAAATCGGCCCGACTTTTTTCCAAAAAAAAAATCGGCCCGAGTTTTTCAAAAAAAAATCGGCCCGAGTTTTTTCAAAAAAAAAAATCGGCCCGAGTTTTTCAAAAAAAAAATCGGCCCGAGTTTTTTCAAAAAAAAAATCGGCCCGAGCTTTTTCAAAAAAAAAATCGGCCCGAGCTTTTTCAAAAAAAAATCGGCCCGAGCTTTTTCAAAAAAAAAAATCGGCCCGAGTTTTTTCAAAAAAAAAAATGGGCCCGAGTTTTTTCAAAAAAAAAATCGGCCCGAGTTTTTTCAAAAAAAAAATCGGCCCGAGTTTTTTCAAAAAAAATCGGCCCGAGTTTTTCAAAAAAAAAATCGGCCCGAGTTTTTTCAAAAAAAAATCGGCCCGAGTTTTTCAAAAAAAAAAAATCGGCCCGAGTTTTTTCAAAAAAAATCGAGTTTTTTGCCGTTTTACTATAAAATTTGGGTTTGAAAAAAACTTAAAGATTTTTTGAAACAGTGAATTTTTTTTCATAATTTTTTCATTAGAATTCAAGTTTTGAAATATTCCGAAGAAAAACGATTATTTTTGAAAATGCAAAAAAAAATAATTTTAGAAGCAACTAGAAAATTTTCTGAAAACTGATTTCTCTGATCTAACCTAAGCTTACTCACGAATTCAATTATATCATTAAAAAATCACTGCCGGGAATTAAATTTCCCCAATTTTTATCAGACAGCATCATTTTTTCGACCAAAAAGCATTTCCAAAATTCTCATTGTAGCCTCGTTTCATTTTCAGATTTCAAAAATGTTCACTCTGAAATTTGGTATAACTTTATTTTATGGTGGACTTTCTTTTGTGGTTTATTTTATGACGATTTTTATGCTGAAAAAAAATTGGAAAGAATTTTCGCTATCATTTTTTCGGTTGTATATTGCATTTTTTGTTTTTGTGAGTTTTGGAGCCAAATATGGGAAGGTGGGAAAAATGACTGGAAAAAATACGTTTTAAAAATTTCTTAAATATTTTTTCATTTTTGCCAAAGAGCTCGATATGTTTGTTCTACCAAGCTACTGTAGGAAAATTGTGAAAGCGCTGAAATAAACTGAAAATCAATATTTCTTGATGTCTAAAAACTCTTCGAACTGTAAGAAATTTTGCCAAAAAATAGCCCACAATTTTTCCAGAATCTTCTAACTTTTCTCAATTCTTTCATCACCGTTCGAATCCCTCAAAACACATGCAAAGACTGTTTTCCTTTCAAAATTTTAAAATCAAATTTTGAAAATTATCTCAACATTTTCTACACACTTCATTGGAGCCTAGCTTTTGTCCAATATTCAATGATAATGCTAATTTCAATCAATCGATTTTCAATGATTTTTTTCGTGACTTTTTATGATAAAATCTGGAAAAGGGCATTTCCATTGCTCATTTTTATTGTTGCAATTTTCCCGATTTCTCAAACTTATCCCATATTTTTGAAACAGTCAATTTTTGATTATACGGAAAGTTTGGATTGTTATGCAACGAAAAGTTTGGCGGTTTGTAGAGATTTTTCTCACAGGAATCCTTTTTTTCATTTTTTGTAGAACACAGCTCCAATTTACGATCATTTATTGATTTTCATGGCGATTACGACTATAATTACAGCACTGGCTAAATTGTTGGCATTTGGAAAACTTCAAGTTTTATCCCACGGTATTCCAAAAGCCGAGAGAAATCTGATGTTTGTTAGTTTGGCCATGTTTATTGTGCAACTTTTCGCGGGCGGGAATACGGTATGATTTTCTAACATAAGAATTTTTAATAAAAAAATGAGAACTCTTTGTTTGTAGATGATAACTCGCCTGATGATCCACGACGAAAATATGACGTCATTCTGGGCTCAACTTACCGAAACTCTTCTTCCCTTCACAAGTGATGGTTTGACTTTGGTTCACCCGTGGATTTTGATTGTTTTCAGTCGAAAAGTTCGAAATTATATGATTAAAATGTATTTTCCGAAGTCTTGGATGGGGATGAAAGTAGCAACACCACAAAGAGGATTCTGAACTTTATTTGAGATTTTACATCAAAGATTTTCTGCTTATTAAATTTTCAATTTTAAAGATTCTTTGTTAATTTATTTTTGAAACAGTGAAATTTTGTAGACCATTTTTCTTGATTTTGAGTATATTCTGTTCAACTTAGGTGCAAATAAAGTGTTTCACCTGTTCCTAATTTCAGGGTATTACTCATTTTTTCAGATGTCTAGAAAATTTCCTTTTTATTTTTTTTTGAAACTTGGTCTTGATTATACCTCCGAGGTTTATAAAATTTCACCATTTTTTTCAAAAAAAAAATATTCCTAGACGTCATTCTGTCATTTTGAACTTTTAAATTAACTGGCTCAAAAAGCATTTTCAGAAATGTTCACACTGAAATTTGGCATAACTCTATTTTATGGTGGACTATCTTTTGTGGTTTATTTTATGACGATTTTTATGGTTAGAAAATATTGGAAAGAATTTTCGATTTCGTTTTTCCGATTGTATATCGCGTTTTTTGTTTTTGTGAGTTTTTTTTACTGGGAAAAAATAATGGGAGAATATACGTTTCAAAAATTTCTTGAATATTTTTTTGATCTACTTTTGTTTTTGATGTTTGATCTACCAGGCAGGTTATGCAGGAAAATTCTGAAAAATTTCCAATATTTTCAGCACAAAATTCGGGTCTAGAAACTCTTCAAAGCCTACTGTTGTGCTACCAGTTCACCGTGAAAAAATACTTTTCTAGACTGAAATTTTGTGCTGAAAATCAATAATTTCCTGATGTTGAGCCCTCAATTTTTTCAGAATCTTCTAACATTCCTCAACTCCTTCATCACTGTTCGAATCCCTCAAAACACATGCAAAGAATGTTTCCCATCAACATTTTTCAAATCAAACTCTCAAAATGCCACATCAAATTATTTTCCCCTCAACATTTTCTACACAATTCATTGGAGTATGGCATTTGTTCAATATTCAATGATAATGTTAATTTCAATCAATCGATTTTCAATGATTTTCTTCATGACTTCTTATAATAGCAAATGGAATAAGGCATTTCCATTCATTATTTTTATTGTGGCAATTTTTCCGATTTCTCAAACTTATCCCATTTTTTTGAAACAGGCATATTTTGATTATACGGAAAGTTTGGATTGTTATGCAACAAAGACTTTGGCGGTAAGTGCAAAATCACCTGGATTTGAAAAAAAAGTGGGAGAACTGAAAACACAAAACTCAAGTTTCTGCTGATGCAAAATTTGTGAGTTAGTCTAAATCATCCAATTTTTGAGATCAAAAGATCAATGAAAACACATGCTAAAATTAAAACTGGAAATTACTTAAATGTTTTGAAAACTAGAGATCACCAGAAAGTTAGAGACACAGAGAAGCCAGACAATCAGATAGCACTGTATAGTAAGAGACGCAGACAAAAAGCTTTTGCTTTTGGCCTGTCTTTTTTCAGATTCCTAAAATGTTAGAGTCAGATGATGTTTACCTTAACAAAAATCCAATTTCAATTCCCTGAAAATCCTCCGTAAGTCAGAACCAAAAAAAGTTAGGAGAAGATTAATTTTCAATCAAAAATTGAAGAATCTCACGTCCTGTAAATCCCTAATCAGAAAGCCAAAATGAACTCAGCTCAAGAACATTTAGTGGTCTTTTGATTTTCAAAACAAAAAAACTGACTATTTTTTCCAGGACACCAATCCGATTTACAATTATCTTCTGATTTTCATGGCATTAACTACTGTAATTACAGCACTGGCTAATATTTTGGCATTTTTTAGACTTCAATTTTTAGTCGAAAAAATTCCGAAAGGCGAACAGAATTTGATGTTTGTTAGTTTGGCCATGTTTATTGTGCAATTATTTGCAGGCGGGAATACGGTAAGTAGGTCTAGGCGCGACTACTTGGAAGATAGGTTCTCTAGACTCGGCTACTTGAGAAATAGACTCTCTAGGCGCTGACCCTTCACAATTCAATTTTCTAGCCGCGGCTGCTTGAAAATTCAATTCTATATAATTTCCAGATGATAATAAAATTCATGATCAATGATATGACATCTCTCTGGGCTCAAGTTGCAGTAACTCTTCTTCCCTTCACAAGTGATGGTTTGACTCTAATCCACCCTTGGATTTTACTGATGTTCAGTAGGAAAGTTCGAAGTTATATGATAAAAATGTATTTTCCAAAATATTACAAATCTTCTACGGTTACTGTAATGTCTACTAAACCATGAATTTTACCTAATTGTGTAGTAAATATTTTTGTGACTGCAAAATGTTTGTTTGTGATCTCCAAAGGAGATTAGTGACTAAAAATAAATAAATAATCTTTAATTTCGATAAGTGCCTCCTGGTTTTTGAACTATTACTAAAAATTTGCTAAAATAATAATAAATCTGGGATTTTCCAACTACAGTAGAGATTAGTAATTTCTGAAAAATAAGTTCCTCGGGCCTGTATGAATAATCTAAATTTTTTCAATTTGCGTAAGTGCTGAGGGATTATCTTATCTTTTTTTTGTGATTTGGTCAGAGATTTGTGATTTTTTGGGGGGAAAAGCTTTCCTGGAAGGATTTTCTCAGCTACAAAAACTATAAGTTATTTTTGGAATCGAAAGGATACAATATCGAAATTGTTTTTGAGATTGGGAGGATTTTACAGGATCTTACAGGCTTTCTAGGCTCCTTCTAGACAATAAGAATCTCTAGGCGCGGCTTCTTGACATACATAAAACGCGCCAAGCCGTCGCCTCTAGTCGCAGGGGTTTTCAAGGCGCGGCATCTAGACAATTAAATTCTCTAGGCCCAGCTGCTTGACAACTAGGCTTTATGAGCTTGGCTACTTGACATAGAGCTCCTCAAGGTTCCGTATCTGGTCGTAGTCCTTTTCAAGGCGCGTCTCCTTGTCAAAGTAAATCTCTAGCTGCGAGAACTAGACAATTATATTTTCTAGGCTCAGCTGCTTGACAACTAGCCTCTCAAGGCGCAGCTACTTGACATAAAGCGCGTCAAGCCGTCGCGTCTAGTCGCAGTGGTTTTCAAGGCGCGTCTCCTTGTCAGAGTGAATCTCTAGACGAAGCTCCTAGACAATTAGGTTCTCTAGGCGCAGCTGCTTGACAACTAGGCTTTATAGGCTTGGCTACTTGACATAGAGCAAACCAAGGTTCCGTATCTAGTCGTAGTCGTTTTTGAGGCGTGTCTCCTTGTCAGAGTGAATCTCTAGGCGCGGATCCTAGATAATTAGATTCTATAGGCTCAGCTGCTTGACAACTAGGCTTTATAAGCTTGGCTACTTGACATAGATCGCATAAAGGTTCCGTATCTAGTCGTAGTCTTTTTCAAGGCGAGTCTCCTTGTCAAAGTAAATCTCTAGCTGCGAGCCCTAGATGAATAGATTCTTTAGGCTCAGCTGCTTGACAACTAGCCTCTCAAGGCGCAGCTACTTGACTTTCACAGTGCTCGGAAAATTCCAGACTTGTCAAAAACGAGGCGCGATGTTTGTTCGAGAACAATTCTTCTGATTAGTTTATTTTGTAGTCTGATAATCCGGCAATTTACCAGGAATGTTTTGAGAACAAAAATCCCTGACCAGATCACAAACAAAAAAATAATGATAAATTGTAAACTACAGTAATTTTCAGCTTAAAATTCTACAGTAACATTTCACATCCTGAAGCTACAGTAATCTGAAAGTTTCCAAAAACAATAGTAACTACGGTAGATTCAGTATCAGAAATTAAAAATTTCAAACTTCTAGAACAGTAACCCTGATCCAGATTTTTTTTCGAAAAACTTCTGGAAAACCCCTCAGATCTTGTTTTGTTTTTCCTCTCACATCTGAACAGAGATTATGTGCATCTGAACTACATATTTTGCTCATCTCCAGGGGGACAAAAAACACAGCAGATAAACTTTTTTTGTTTAATCCATCCTTGGAAAAAAGCTATTCTATTTGTCATCAGATTTGACTTACGACTAGACTTTTTTTTCATTTCGAAAGCCACAAACTACAAAATGTCGACGGTAATTGGACCTTGCGCAGTTTGCGCTCTACCTGCCACTGGACATCATTATAATGTGAGCTGGAATCGGGAAAGCTTCTGAATTGTGTGCCACGGCTCTAGAAGTTATATTTTTTGAGATTATAGAAACTTTGCCACGTGGCTTTCCGGCTCAATAATTTGAACTTGAATTTCAAGATTGGAAATATCGATTTTTGCCACGTGGATTCTCAAGTTACAGAAAAATTGCCACGTGGATATTAGGCCCAAAATTTGAATGTTTGTAACGTGGATTCAAGGCTCTAGAAATTCTCATTTTTCAATTCATAGAAAATTTTGCCAGCTCAAAAGCTCAGCTCAAAAATTTGAGATTGAATTTCAAGCTTGAAAATTTCGATTTTCGCCACGTAGATTCAAGGCCCACCTTCACGAGTTACAAAAAATGTTGCCACGTGGATTCTGAGTTTGAAATTCGTGATTTTTGCCACGTGGATTCAAGACTCTAGAAGTTTCAATTTTTTGAAATTAAAAAAATTTGCCACGTGGATTTTCAGCTCAAAAATTTGAAATAGAATTTCAAGCTTGAAAATTCTGATTTTTGCCACCTGGATTCTCAAGTTACAAAAATTTTGCCACGTGGATTCAGAGCTTGAAATTTCCGATTTTTTCCACGTGGATTTTGTTAGGTCCAGAAGTTCCAATTTCCTTAATTTCAAACATCAAACTTTAATTTTTAGAGCAAAAATCTTTGACCAACGAACTCAAACTAAAAATCGTCACGAGACGGAGAGATTTTGGAGCATTGAAACAAAATCCACACAAACTCTAAATTGTTTCAGGTCCCCGCCTGCCACGGTTGCAAATCCTTCTTCCGCCGTTCAACTTTGGACAACTTGCAATATCCGGGTTGTCGTTTGGGTGAAAAATGTTTCGATGGTGTAGGTCAAGGTGAACGTCCGAAGCGTTGCAAATCGTGTCGATTGAAAAAATGTTGGGAGGTCGGAATGATACCGCAAGTTCGAGAACTTCGGGGAAATGAGGAGAAGAATCCGGAAATGGCGGTGGTTCGGTTGCCGGATGTTAAGGTGAGTTGGTGTAACTTGGGGAGCTATTTGGACCACCAGAATTTTCTATGTAGCTCATCGAAAAAACGCGTCAAATCACGCAAACCCTTCAAAACCTTCTGCACCTCGATCAAAAACTCATTCAACTTCGCGCAAGCGCCTACAATCCCGTGAGATTTCCAACAATCAACGAGATAATGCTTCAACCTGTCGTGTTTCATTTATCCGACAAATTCGAGCCGATGCCAGGTTGGCCGATAAGCGAACAACAATTTATGCAACAACAAAAATTGCTCACCGAAATCACGTTTGCCTATGAGGACGGCTGGCAAACTTTGGAACCCGGAAGTGTTCATGATCCAAATCTAGTTAACACGTGGGTTTTGGGGGGAATTAGGCTAACTTGACGGGAAGTTAGGCTAACTTCAAGGTTTCCCCTTTTTCCAGCAAAGATTGGATGGCATTCGATTGGCTTCTCGCAGCAAACTACGTCAAAACCTTCCCATTCTACCATACTTTCATCGAAAGTGACAAGCGCGCTCTAATTCGCGGAACCATTGTCTCCCTGGCGAGTTTGACCCTTCTCTTCATCTCGTATCAAAATAAACAGGCCGATTTGCAATTTCCCGATGGAACTTGTTTCAGTGGTAACAATTTGTGAGTCTGATCAATTTTCTCCAAGAAAAAAAAACAATAAAATTTTGTTTTTTTGAAGAAAAGAGATAATGGAATTCGTTTTGGCAGTGGAACTCGATGAGAATTTTCTGGCAATGTTCCACAAAAACACAAAATTCAACGCGATCGAGCCGTTGATTCGATATAATGTGACGACTGAGGAATATGTGTTTGTCAAGGCGTTGGTGGTTTGTAATCCAGGTGAGAAGAGCATTGCTCATGTTATACTATATGATGAGTAATGCCTGAAGATTCTAAGATTGCTCATTTTAGACTATAGAACAGGAAGCAAAATTCAAAAAAAAAAATTGAATTTTTTTTCAAAAAAGTTCGCCTCGAATCGGGATCGAACCCAAGACCTAAAAATCCACAGGCGTGAGTGTTTACCACTCGGCCACGCGCTCCTGTTTTTCTTCCCCGCAAATGTTTGATATATGAAACGAGGAAATGGTGCATTTTCGATGGCGCAAAAGAACTAACATGAGCAATCATCTAATAAGCACAATTCCAGCCCTCGATCTCACCGACGCTGCTCGTGAATGTGTGCAAAAATACCAAAACATCTACGGCCTGGCTCTTCTCCAAATCTGCCTAATCAATCATGGCAAACGCGATGGTCCGGCTAGATTCGGATCACTTTTGAGCTACGTGATGGCAATGATCAGATATCAGGGTGGATTCATCGAACTGTTGGTGAATTTGAGAATGTGTGCGAGGAATCGGATTGGTGTTTCGAGGAAGATGTTGGAGGATGATATCTTTTTTGATAAATATGCCGAGTTGCACTAACTTTAGGACTTTGGGAAGCTGATCATGCGGCTGAGCTTCTGGAGCAGGCGGTTAGTGCTTAACATCCCGTTCTAAAGGCAGCGGGTTCGAGTCCCCATTGCGACCAGATTTAAAAAAAAAAAATGCGTTTTGAAAATAGCCACCATGCGGACTCGAACCCACAACCTCCAAACTGGGAGCCTAGGCACTTACCGCCTGAACCATCTCGCTAATTTTCGAAGCGCATTTTCTCAGGTCCTCCAGAAGCGCATGGCTTGATATTTAGAGCATTTAGATCAGCGTTTCTAGTTCTATAAGCCTGGTGTAACTTCCTTTTTATGTAGTTTATTCAGAAACCTTGTTATTCTATTATTTTTCCAAACAAACAAACAATAAATATGAATTTTGATCCAATTTTTGCATCATTTTCTATTATCAATTTGATATGATCTCTTCGCTGAACTCGTTTTTTCCCGTTTTTTTTGTAGATCAATTTTCTAGCTGACAAAAATCACGTGTTTTTCATATAACTTTCAAAGGTTAGAAATTTTCTGGCTATTGAAAAAGAGAACAAATTCATTTTTTGCAATATAATTCTGCGGCGAACAATGAAAAAATGAGGCGAATGACAAAAAAATTGGTTTTTTTTTTTTGGAAACCAGAATTTGTTTCATCATCATCATCGGAACAATACCGGGTGGGTGATTTTTGATCCCAAAAAAATTTTTGTGGCGATTTTTTTCACGCCTACGTTTCATTCAGTGATATGATTCACTGATGCAAAAAGTTCAAGTTCTCCTAAGTGACCTTTGAAAATTCGGGTAACTAGTTTTGCATTTTGCATTCGTAAATAGAGTTAGTCATGTTTTTTAATCCAAATTGTTCGCGGGTATTTAAAGGGTATGTTTTTATGTCTAGTTCTGAAAATATTTCCGCGTGGATTTCTCTCAAAATCGTGTTATCTCTCGCTGGCTGCATTTTCTCTGCGTCTCCCGAATCTACATTGTCTCTAGCTTCTCTGATTCTCTCAAAATCATGAACTCTCTCTCTCTCTCTCGCTAATTGTTTTTGTTGATAAAAAAACTTTTCACAAAAAAAAAAACATTTTGAATTTATTTACTCAAAAGATCAGTTGGGGAAATCGTGAGCTCCCAGAAATGGACACCTAATTTTTTTTCTGAAGATTTCATTTAGAATTTAGTTTGGTTCGAAAAATACAAATTCCAAATTCTCTGCGTCTCTCAAAAATCCAATGCTCTTTTTCTGAGGAGTTCTCTGGTTCTCTGATTTTCTGCGTCTCTTCCCACAGAGTCAGAGAACGAGAGTGGCCCCTTTCATTTGTCTAACTGTCTGTGTCTCTCAAACCCAGCTATCTCTAAGCTTCCATATTCTTTCTATGGTTTCTCTGCCTCTAACCTCCTTATGGTGTCTAATATGTCTGCGTCTCTCCAAAATGAACAATCTCTCGCTCTCAAGATTGACGTGAAATTTCTCTGGGTCTCCATCATATCTATGGTCTCTAACATCTCTGCGTCTCTTCAATCTCTCTCATTTTCTAGCCATTGAACCATAGTTCATTCATCTATGGAAAAATGATAGATTACAGTACCTACATTTTTTTTTCTCTGCGTCTCTTCTCTCTCTCTCTTTACTGCAAAATGATTGTTATTTTAATGTGTGTGACACACAATTATATATTTTTTACTGTCTGCCGTGCCACAAAAATAGATTTTTTGCAGATGTCAATTCTTGACAACAAATATCGGGTTCTGGTGGTTTTTGTCGGATTTTTGTGTCTGGTTTCAGTATGCTCGAATTATGCGGTGATGAATTTCACGTTTATTTGTATGAAGTCGGATTTGAGTTTTGTGAGGGATGATGGGAATTTGGTGAGTTCTGGGAAGGTTGAAATTCAGTTCGCATCGCTGAGTCTGGTGATCAAGGAGCTACATCTAGAGATCCACTCTGACAAGGAGACACGCCTTGAGGGCTTATATGTCAAGCAGCCAAGCCTAGAGAACATAATTGTCTAGGGCTCACACCTGGAGATCCACTCTGGCAAAGAGACGCGCCTTGGGAGCTGATCTATCAAGCAGCCAAGCCTAGAGAACCTGGTTGTATAGGGCTCGCGCCTAGAGTTCCACTATGTCAAGCAGCCAAGCCTAGAAATCCTAGTTGTCAAGTAGCTGAACCTAGAGAACATAATTGTCTAGGGCTCACATCTAGAGATCCATCATGTCAAGCAGCCGAGCCTAGAGAATATAATTGTCTAGGGCTCACACCTAGAGATCAACTACTTATATGTCAAGTAGCTGAGCCTAGAGAATCTAATTGTCTAGAGTTCACATCTAGAGATCCGCTATGTCAAGCAGCCAATCCTAGAGATCCACTTATACGTCAAGTAGCCAAGCCTAGAGAACCTGATTGTATAGGGCTCTCGCCTAGTGACCTTCTCTGGCTAGGAGCATTGTCTGAATTTCCACTGTGACAAGGTGCGACGCCTTGAAAACCACTGCAAATAGGTACGACGCCTTCACACCATCTATTTCAAGCAGCCAAGCCTAGAGAACATAATTGTCTAGGGCTCACATCTAAAGATCCACTCTGGCAAGCAGTCAAGCCTAGAAATTCTAGTTGGCAAGTAGTCGATCCTAGAGAACATAATTGTCTAGGGCTCACATCTAGAGATCCACTATGTCAAGCAGTCAAGCCTAGAAATGCTCGTTGTCAAGTAGCTGAGCCTAGACATCCTAGTTGTCAAGCAGCCAAGCCTAGAGAACATAATTGTCTAGGGCTCACATCTAGAGATCCACTATGTCAAGCAGTCAAGCCTAGAGTCTAAATTCCCACTCAAGGGCCTTCTGTAGACCTCGACATTTTTCCAGACCAATCCAAAAAGTCTCTTCGACTACACACCAAACGAGAAAAAGTACATAATGTGGTCGGTGGCCGCTGGAACAATGCTCGGAACCTTCCCAGTCAACTGGATCTTCATCAAATTCGGCGGTCGTTTCACATTCTTCACAGCCGGCATCATATCAGTCATCGCAACCGGAATCATTCCACTCGCCGCCGAGAAAAACTTCATCTCCCTTCTAGTCGCCAGGTTTTTCCAGGGTCTCGCGTTTGCTGCGGATTTTGCGGCGATCGGGCTGATTACTGTGAGATGGGCGCCGCTGACGGAGACTGCGATTTTTTTGGGTGGATTGACATCGTTCACGCATACCTCGTCGTTTTTCACGAATGCCGTGTCGGGAGCGGTGAGTGTGTTGAATTTTCAAAAATTGAAAATTTCTTTTCAAAATTTTGTGGTTAAAACGGTGGAAGAAAATTGATTTTTAATATTTGAATTCAAAATCAAAAACAACTGAACCGTACTGTTTCAAATAAAAATCATGTAAAATTTTCAAGCTCTGAAAATTTCTGTTAAAAAATTCTTGATCTTTTAGAAATTTCAGAATTCTTTTAAAAAAATTCAAATTCAAATTTGGATTCAAACATCAAAAACAACTGAAACAGTAAAAAATCCACGATTTTTAGAATCAAGAAAAATCACTGTTTCAAAAATCAAGTCAAATTTTCGAAGTCTAAAAATTTCTGTTAAAAAAATTCATGATCTTGAAGAAATCTCAGAAGTATGAATAAAAATTCAAATTTGAATTCAAACATCAAAAACAACTGAAACAGTAAAAAAAATCTACGCTTTTTTATGTCAAGAAAAATCACTGTTTCAGAAATCAAGCAAAATTTTCAAGCTCTTAAAATTTCTGTTAAAAAATTCTTGATCATGCAGAAATCGCAAACATCGTAATAAAAATTAAATTTGAAGTTTTAACATCTAAAATAGTTGAAACGTAAAAAATCCCCGATTTTAATATCAAGAAAAATCACTGTTTCAAAAATCAAGTAAAATTTTCAAGCTCTGAAAATTCGTGTTTACACATTCACGATCATTTAGAAATGACAGGTCTAATAATAAAAATTAAATTTCAAGTTTGAACACCAAAAACAACTGAAACAGTAAAAAAATCCTTAATTTTTAGTATCTGAAAATCACTGTTTTAATTAAAAATCAACTAAAATTTTCAAACTCTGAAAATTTCTGTTAAAAAATTCTTGATCATGCAGAAATCGCAGATATCATAATAAAAATTCAAATTTGAATTCAAACATCAAAAACATCTGAAACGTAAAAAATCCACGATTTTTGGTATCATGAAAACTCACTGTTTCAAATAAAAAAAAAGTAAAATTTTCAAGCTTTTAAAATTCGTGTTTACACATTCATTGCCATCTATAAAAATTTCAGGTCTGATAATAAAACTTAAATTTGAAATTTGAACACCAAAAATAGTTGAAACGTAAAAAATCCCCGATTTTAATATCAAGAAAAATCACTGTTTCAAATAAAAATCAAGTAAAATTCTCGAAGTCTGAAAATTTCTGTTTAAAAAATTCTTGATCTTGTAGAAATTTCAGAATTAATAATAAAAATGAAATTTGAATCCAAAGATCAAAAACATCTGAAACGTAAAAAATTCACGATTTTTTGGTATCAAGAAAAATCACTGTTTCAAAAATAAAATCACTGAAACGTATGAAATCCGAGCTCCGAAAAAATTCCAGATTTGTGAAAGTTACGGATGGCGCACCGCCTTCTATTTTCACGCAATCATCGGACTCGTCGTATTTTTCCTATGGGTCATCGTTTACACCGATGCTCCACAAAAATGTAAAAGAGTTTCGCCAATAGAGCTGCGAAAAATTCAGAAAAACAAATCCGAACAACATTTGGACAACAAAAATACCTATGTTCCTTATAAGGTGGGTTTTTTTTTTTGATAAAATCAGGATAGAAATCAGATGTTTTTTTTAGAAACTTCTAACATCTCCCGTAGTATTATGTATTTGGCTCAACGCATTCGCTGAAATGTCAATAGTTGTATTCTTGCACAGCTACGCACCTATCTATTTCAATCGAATTCTTCGATTTTCCATAAGTCAAACTGGTTTCTTCCTAGCTTTAGCTATACTTTTTGCACTTCCTTTGAAATTGGTCGGTGGAGTTATTAGTGATAAAGCGAGATGTTTTAGTGAGAAGACGAAAATGTTATTTTTCAATTCGGTTTCGGTGGGATTTGTTGGATTTTTGATTTGTGTTTTGAGGTGAGTTCCGGTGCTTGGGTAATTGTTTTGCAAAGAAAGGGAAGCAACAATATTTATGAAACATGTGGATTGTTTTTTGTGATATTTTTGAAACAGTGAATTTTTTGAAAGAAAAAATTGACTTTTTCAGAAAATAATTTGTAAGAATAATACAATTAAAGTAATCAAAAAAATTCTGATTTTTGAAACAGTGAATTTTTGTGTGTGATGAAATTTTTTTAGTTTACAGAAAAATCAATCGGGGAAAAAGTTTCCGAAAAATTCACTGTTTCAAATATCAAATAAGTTTTTTCGTTGTTGGGAATTTATGGTGCATTTATCTTCCTTTTTTTCAAAAAAAAATAATTTTTCAAAGGAAAACTTTTCAAAGTTACGAATTAAAAAATCTTCGAAAAAATTTACTGTTTCAATAATTAAACATCATTTTTTTTCTGATATTTTTGAAACAGTAAATTTTAAACTTCTTCTTGAAAAAAATAGGATAATGTTATATAGTTAATAGTAATTCCACATGAGAAAAATCAGAAAAAAAATATGGAAAAATTCACTGTTTCAAATTTCAAATAAGTTTTTTCGTTGTTGGGAATTTATGGTGCATTTACCTTCCTTTCTAAAAAAAAAATAATCTTTCAAAAAAAAAATACTTTTCACCACTATAAAAGTGCCGAATTAAAATAAATCTTCGAAAAAATTTACTGTTTCAAAAATTAAATAAAAATTTTTTCACAAAATGAAATTGCTGATTATTTGAATTTATATGCACAGAAAAATAAGAGTAGACATTGAAAAAGAAAAATTCACTGTTTCAAAATATATTTAATTTTTTAGCTGATAGAAATTCGACAATTCGAAAATTTTCTTTGTCGGTAAAACAATCCACTGTTTCAAAAATCCTCCTAATTTTTCATTTAGAAAAAATATATATTATCAAAAGTTTAGACTTAATTCTCACTGGAAAAATCTACTGTTTCAAAAAAAATCTCCCAAATTTTCTTGCAGTTTCATTCCTCAAGATCTCAACTACTTCTCAGTCGTCCTATTCTCATTCATTTTCTCATGTCTTTCGCTAAACGTTGCCGGTTTCTACAAATGTGCCACTCTTCATACTCGACAATACGCTCATGTTGTTATTTCAACAATTCAATGGATGAAATCAGTGGCGTTGATAACTGGACCAGCTTTGGTGGCAGCTGTTGTCAAAACTGAGGACAGTGTGATGCAATGGCGGATTGTTTTGTGTATTTTGGGTGGATTGTGTTTGACGGTGAGTTTCAAAACATTTTGCCACGTGGATTTTCAGTATCCTGATTTTCCAGGCTAATTTCACCTCAATCTGCACATTCACCGATAAACCAGCCGAATGGACTGGAACAGTTCCAGAAAAATCTCAGCCAAAAATTGAAATGAATAAAAAACCAACTGAAACTGCATAATAATTACGATAATTTCTCAAAATATCTACGTGTATATACTATTTTTTCGCTGTATTTTTTTTCGAAATGAAAAAATTTGATTTTTGAACTTGAAAAATACTGTTTTATCAATTCAGAGATCAAAAACGTTTGAAACAGCAAATATTTTTTGAGTTTTGTTTTTGTGATGTCGTTAAAATTTTTGGTTTTTGTTAGAACAAACTACAAAATCAAGGCTGATTTGGACAAAATTTCAAGCCTTTTTGGGAAATACCAAGATTTTCAAAAAAAATATTCAAAAATACTCCTTTGCAAACACATAACACCAAAAAAAATATCATAAACATTTTTTTGTGAAATTTTTGAAACGTAGAAAATTTCGGAATCTTAAATTATTTTTTCCGAATTTCAACTGTAGAAATACGGTTGGAGAAAAATTCTGGGAAAAACTTAATTTGCCGCCACGTGGATTTTTCTCAAACACAAAATTATATTGTCTAGGCTTAGGCTACTTGAGAACTAGACTTTCTAGGCTTGTCTGCTTGGCATAGACGCTCTCAAGGCGCGTCTCCTTGTCAGAGTGAATTTCTAGACTGTGTTCCTAGACGATTAGGTTCTCTAGGCTTGGCTACTTGAGAACGAGGCTTTCTAGGCTTGTCTGCTTGGCATAGACGTTCTCAAGGCGCGTCTCCTTGTCAGAGTGGATTTCAAGACGCTGGTCCTAGACAACTAGGATTTCTAGGCTAGGTTATTGGACACACAAGTTCTAAAGACTTTCCTGACTTCCAAAACTCTTCCAGCTCCCTTCAAAATCCCCATTTCCTAACCAATCCCATCCCAAAAAAACACACACACATAAACAGCATAAAATTTGCGTCTCGCTCGTTCACAGTTCCATCTGCTCTTCCTCTTTCTTCCCCCTACACTTTAGGCTTACTAAAACATCTGCCCTTTTTGTTTTGTCTTGTATATGTGTTCTCCTCATTCATTCATACCATGACATTTGGTTCGGGCAGCCCGTTTATTACCAGCTTTGCCTAATGGCTTGAGGACTACTTTCACTTGTTGTGCGCCAAAACATTTTACAAGCATCTACTACTAGCCAGGTGTTCGAAATATAGGGGCGAGAGAGAAGAGGGCGCAGAGAAGCGAAAGAAAATTACATTAGTCCAAAAGAACTACACAAGTTTTTGACTTGTCCCCAGCAATTCTAAATGTGTACTTTGAAGTTAATCCAAGAGAACTACACAAAAAGTGCTGATAGGGCAATAGTGGGCAAGTTGTCCGAGAGAAGTACACGGATTTAGAGGACATACCTTGTTGAAGTTCGAAAAATATTGTCCAAAAGAACAAGAACCTATTTTCCGAGAGAAGTTCACAAAATTCACAATTTCCAAAACTCCAGAACTCGTCCGAGAGAACTACACGGAAATGAAAAACGTCCAAAAGCACTATAAACGTCCAAAGCCCTATATAGATTCAAACTTGTCCAGAAGAACTACACAAACACCTAGGATTCTCCGAGAGAACTACACATCGTCCAAAAATTCCCCAGATCCCTCAAATCTAACCCCCAGGCTCATCCAATTGACAATAATAAAAACACAAATAATTTTCCTTTTGAAAATCTTGCGCGGGCCCTCCAGATAATCCTCTTGTCGGAATGATTTTGTTATATAATTGACCATAACAACAACAACAACCAGAAACAATGGGATTAGACGAAGCTTTCAAGGTTACAAAAATCAAATTGTGCTCTATTGATAACCGCAACGCAGACCGCGTCGTGCCAAAACACGGGTTTTTTGAATACAGGGTGGTCGCAAATTACCCGTACAAACCAATTTTTTCTATTACCCGCTTAAATTTTATTTCAAAAACTCCCTATCTTGTTTCGGTGGCACTAATTATCAAGTTTTACATATTTTAAAGATAATATTCCAAGACTCATAGAGATTCTTCATGTTTGGGCCAAGTTAGAGAGGTTGTCCGGGACGATTCAAAACAAAAAAACACGATTTTTTGTACGCACCTTTTTTCTATTAATTTTTCTACTTTGGCTCCTGAAATTGAAACAATATGGGCATTTCAGAAGCATAGCTGAATTTCCAAGTGTTTTTTGGGTTTCAAAAAAGGTATTCCACAAGATGAAACCCTCTTGAAAAATTTTATGAGATTATTTCTAGGCTTGTTTTGAATATTCACTGTTTTTCACAACAAATTTAATAAGTGGTTCCAAAATCAAAAATGTTGTGTAGCATATGAGATATCAGAGCCAAATAGTGAAAACAGGTCTACTAGGGACATTTTGCACAAAAAATACCGAAAATTAGTTACACACCCTGGTGGTGGACAAGAAAAATCATAAAAATCGTGTTTTTGAGTTGAAAATTCGGTTTTGAGGGGTCCAGCTTACTGTTTTCTATTCTTTTTAGAAAACGTTTCTGGACATGTCCTTCAGAAATCAAACACATCTAGGGATAATCTTCGAATTCTGATCTAGAAACATATAACTTCAAACCCCACATGTATAGAAAAATCTGGATCTTTTTGAAAAAATCTGCGTGCCTGAAGTGAATTTGTGAAACTCATTCTCGATAGTTCAGCTACCACATGACTAAATTATATCAGAATATTCTATGTCAAAATGATGAAGATAATATCTGGGAAGGCTTTTTAAAACCAAAAATGATGTCTACATTCCCCGTTCAAATATGACTACAAATTAAATTTGTACGGGTAATTCGCGACCACCCTGTAATTTATTTGTCAACCAGACTACATACAAAAACAATATTTTATGAATATTCTGTCGGCACTTTTCCACAAACAATCGTCCTCATAGTTTCGTACTCATAAGTTCCAGTTGTAGCACTACAGTCAAAATTTTCAACTTGATTTGGATTGATTCTTCTGACATAATTGTCCGTATAAGTGTAAGCGGCCATTATTGCACATTGATAAGTGCTGAAAAACATCTTATAATACCAGGGTTGGAAAAAACACACACGATACACGAATACACTGTTTTTTCTCATTTGCTTACGCGTAAGCAATTTATAAAGAAGCGTGTATTCGTGTATTATAACGGGTTTTTAAATAAGGTAAGTTCAGTCTTAAGTAACTCGACGTGCTTATCATTATCCTGCAAACAATTAGCTGCTGAGCTCCAGTCCGTCGAGTTACAAAAGACTGTACTTGCCTTATTTTTAAACCCGTTACCACCCTAACGTAAGTCCCATGTCAGTATACGCAAATACGCTGTTTTTCCAACCCTATGATGCATTTTCAGACTCACTCAGGATAGATCGGCCCCAAATCTCCCCAACCAATTTGACTCGTCCCAGTTGTATAACCATCTGTCCACGCGAACGAATTGTTACCGCAAATCGGATAATCATCTGCAAAATCGGGGTAGGTACAACCAATAGTGATATGCAGACCGAGCCAAATTCCGCCATAATCATATCCTTGAGCTGATTGCGTGCTTTTAGCAGTGTCTGTAGAATTTGTAGGTCTTTAAATGTTGCGTGAGATCTGAAAATATCCTTTGCAGAAATCGAAACTCACTGGTAATCCAAGATTGCTCAATAGTATTTTGAAATCCTGTTGGAACTGCACCGTCTGCAGTGCACAATTTCTCGGCATCGGTGTAATTCAACGGATTGAAATAGTAAAGCCTCATACACCAATTATAACCCGGTCTAGGGAAACTTCTATAACCAACAGAGCAAGATGGAACTGGTGCAACGTTGGGAAACGTGTTCATCACATACGCACCATCATCCTCGTCTGGAACAAAATGTGAAGATGTACATAGTGGCCAGTTGCCACGTCATAACAACTCACTGCAAACATCACCGCATGCGAATATTATTGTCGGGAGAAGGATAGAGAAGAATATCATCGTGAATATTTGAATATACAAGCAAGAAGTTTTTGATTTTTATACTTTGCTAGTGATGGCTATAGCATCATTGGAACAACTTGCAAATGTCAGGTTCCCACGTACGGTATGTGTTTTGGTAAAACTTATATATGTACATAAGGTGTAGAACAGTATTGTCTGACAAGTTTTCAGAAATTCAAAATCATGAATCCGGAATCGGGAAAAAAAATATTACAAAAAAATTTTGGAACAACGATGAAAGCTGTAGAAACTAATTACAAAAATCACAAATAAATATATTGATATTTTGAAACAGTGAAATTTTGTGATACTTTTACAGCCTTTTATCAAATTCGGAGAACCACAAAAACATTTATATGAAAATTTTGAAACAGTGAGAATTTTAGGAATTTCTTCAAACCCATGCCAGAACGAAATTGAGTTTTGAAAATGATAATAAAAAATATCTGATGATCTTGAAACAGTGATTTTTTTGAGAATCACAAGATAAACTTTGAACCGTTTCATTTTATTTTATTTAGAAACAATAAGATTTGTAGAAGAACCGCTTTTCATCAAATTCAAAATTCTCAAAAAATTTATGTGAAAATTTTGAAACAGTGAAAATTTTTATAATTTTTTGAATCATAATTGAGTTTTGAAAAATCAAAAAATCTATCTAAACATTGTGAAACAGTGAATTTTTCCAGCATTCAAAAATTTTCGAGCTCCAAAAAAAGCGCAGGTGAAAAACAAAAAAAAAAGGAGAGATCAAAGGTTTATGGCATTTCCTGTCAAACTCCAAAAAAAATAAAAAAGAATCAAATTTCACGCAGACATGTTTTTGCTGTTTCAAATTTTGGTGACGATTTTATTCCTTTTTTCACCGGTGAATTGCAACTATAACTACACTTCTGGACAAGTTGAAGCATACAGGAATTTTCTGAATGAGCAATCGAGATTGGTTTCGGATTTATTCAAGAATTATGATCCGGATGTTAGTGGGCTCTATACTTTGAGTAAGTTTGGAACAAAACTCCTGACTTATTAGAAGTCTCAAAATCCTAATTCCAGGAAGTTCTAATTTCATAAATCAATCCGACTATGAACATCCCCCAAAAAATGCAACTAAACTTCCAATGCAACATGATGAAACTAATAGATGTCGTTGAAAAAGAGGAAAAAGTCACTTTTCTCTTCGATTATGTGGTTCAGTGGTATGATATGCGGCTGGCGTGGAATCCATTGGATTACGGTGGAATCACACATTTCTATGTGCCTCAGAAGAATTTGTGGATTCCCGAATTATCGATTAGTGATGCGTGAGGTTTTGAAATTGCATAATTTTCAGAGCTAAATATTTTTAAATCGAAAAAATCAATTTTTTTCAAATTTCATTGGATTTTTGAAACAGTGAAAATTTTTGGGAAGAAAAAAAAATTATTCGAAAATCCGATGGAAAAATGGAATTTTCAGAAAAATTCTGAAAAAACTCGGGAAAAATTCCGGAATTATCGATTAGTGATGTGTGAGATCTTGGCATGCTCTTCTCTTCTTTAATCTGAGCAATGCACAATTTTCACAGATGAATATTTTCAAATAGAATTTCTAAATAGATCAAAAACTTGTTGAATTTTTCAAATTTCATTGGATTTTTGAAACAGTGAAAATTTTTGGAAAGAAAAAAAATTATTCGAAAATCCGATGCAAAAATGGAATTCTCAGAATTCTGAAAAACTCGGGAAAAATTCTGGAATTATCGATTAAGTGATGCGTGAGGTTTTGAAATGCTCTTCTCTTCTCTAATCTGAGCAATGCACTACTTTCACAGCTAAATATTTTCGAATCACGTTCTTAGAAAAAATCAAAAACTTGTTGAACATTTCAAATTTCATTGGATTTTTGAAACAGTGAAAATTTTTCGAAAGAAAAAAAATCATTTGAATGATTCAAAAATGGAATTTTCAGAACTCTAGGAACTGTGCTAATTCTAAATTTTTTTTTTTAAATCGGGAAAACAGGAAACTAGAAAACCAACAATTCGGACTTGAAATTCGAACTCCTGACGCAAAAAATACCGAATGAACATCATAATTTCAAAAAAAAAAACTTGAAAACGAGAGTTCAAAGTTTATTTTCAGTGTAAAATTTTCTAGATAAACTCAGAGCCCTGATTCCAACCCTAATTCAAATTTAAAATGATCCTAAATATCCTAAGCTTCCAGCCACGACGTAAACGATTTCCAATCGGAGCAACAAAAAACCGCCTGGGTCACCTACAACGGAACAATCGGCTACTACACCTCCTGTGTCGTCTCCGTAGTTTGCCAAATGAATGTCTTCAAATTCCCCATGGACTCGCACATTTGCTCGATAAATGTGCTCTTTCATCAATGCTACAAAAACGAATACGAAATAATCAATTACCCGGCCAATATTTCATGGCCAATTGGTCAATTGGGAAATGGAGAATGGCAAATTGAATGGATCAATTCGACGACGGTTTATGGCGGAGGTTTTGGTTTGAGTGATGTTGTAAGACATTTTTTTTGATTTGAAAAACTGAAACTGTTGACAAATTTGAGTTTTCTAGCAACAAACTGTGGCAAAAATCAAGCGAAATCCTGGATTTTATATAAGTCTCGTTATAATTCCCGCATTTTTCATCAATGTTTTGAGTATTGTGGCACTTTTTATTAATGTTGAGGCAACTTCGGAGAAGGTTAGCGGAACTCGGGGAATTTTTGGGATCAAAAAGTTTTCAGAAATGGCGAGATTTCAAAAAATATAATATAAGCTGAGCAATGCTTTAAAGAAAAACTCTGAATCAAAAGAATTTCTCTAACATGAGCAATGCCTGAAAATTCAAAATCCTTGATTTTATGAAGCGAAGTATGAAGACGGATCATCCTAACATGAGCAATTATTCAAAAAATCACAGAAAACAGAAAATTCTCAATTGAGCTATTCGGAAAAATATGAGCAATCCTCAAAAAAAACAAAAACTTGATAGTTTATAGGAACCTAGTCATATTTATACTCAAAATGCTCCAAACCCCCCCCCCAAAAATCTTCCAAAAATTCCAGTTCGGCATCGGTCTAACCAACATAATGGCAATGACATTCATCCTGGCAATCCTGGCCGACGATCTCCCAAAAACCAAAAACATTCCCCTTTTGGCAATCTACGTCATAATTAGTTTGGTGATAATTGTAGTTGCACTTCTCTCAATTCTAATTCTCAACAATTTCCGGAAGCTCTTCAAAAATCGCACCAAAAAGGATTCGAAAAAAATCGAGATTATTTTGCTGACTTTTTTCGAATTAGCAAATTTCATCAATTTTTTGATGCTATTTTTGTGACACAAACAAAATAAAGATGAATTTTTCCACTTGACCAATTACATCATAGTCTCTTAACCTTTTCCTGGTCTCAAATACAGTATCATGTTGTGTTATGCTATGTTTGACCCACACTTAATTATAGGTAAGAGCGATGAATGGTCTCGCGCATTTTGGAATAAGAGCAGGTGGTTTTTGGTTGTGACCCGGTCAATCTTATCCCTTACAGCTGTTTTTCTATGAATAAATTTTTTGTGGGTGAAGAGATGTGTTTGGATAATTGGTGTATAATTGGTATGTGTGCAGATGGGTGTTTTCATTTTGGTATAATATGAGCAATGCTTAGATTTTCTGAATTCTTGAAAATATTTATTTTCTGATATGAGCACTTCTATTCAGAAATATTGTACATTTTAGTGGTATATTAGCAAATTTTTTTAAATCCCCGATTTTCAAGAATTTTTTGAAACAGTGAAATTTTTTGAGAAAAAAATTTAATCTGAGCAACAGTAAATTTTCGGGGTATACCTAAAATTATCTAACAAAAGCCAAATATAATATTATCCAATCATTTTCCTAATTCTAAAGCAATTTTTGAAACAGTGAAATTTTTCAATAAAAAATTTTCAAGCAAAAAAATTTTAGAAAATGGTATAAAATTATATTTGACTTGTCAATCAAAACTTTCAAATCCTTTGAACTGCTAAAAACATTTTTGAAACAGTGAATTTTTTTGAAGTTAAATAGACGTTAAAAATCAAACACCATAATAGAGATTTTAATAAAAACTTGTGAACCCTGATAGTTTGAATATAATTTTTGAAACAGTGAATTTTCCAAAAAAAAAAAAACAGAAAATTGATTTGAAGTAGATTTTCTTTTAAAAAATATTTTGCGTAGGAAAAATTCGAGTTATGCTTAGAGTTTTTAAACTCAGATATTGTACTGCATGACCAAGCACAATTTTTTGAGTCCTCAAGTTTTAGAAATTTTTTGAAACAGTGAATTTTTGTAGAGGAAAAAACCAAAATTTGGAAATTCCTTGATTTTCCAAAAATTTTCAATAATTTTTGAAACAGTAAAAATTTGCATTGAGAAAAAATTGGAAAAATCGATGTAACTTTTTTCCCATAGAAATATGAACCATATTGTTCATATATCAAAAATCTGAAATTCCTCAATTTTTTAAAAACATTTTGGAAACAGTGAATTTTTTGAAACGAAATCGAACTTGACGAATCATCACAGTAATAAAAAAAATTGTAAAGTCCATATATTTTTGAAACAGCGAATTTTTGTAGAAAAAAACCCATAATATTAATTTGGAAAGGTAGATTTTCTAGGAACAAAAATTCGTAATTTTTGGTAGAAAAAAATATTATGAAATTATTTTTTTTTCTAAATGTTTCTAAAGATTCAAAAATATGCTTCAAGAGAAAATCTGATCTAGTGTCCTGATCTAGTGGCGAGCTGGCCAGCGAATCTCTGCGCCATCACAAAAATGAAAACTTGTAAACCCGGATATTTTGAATATAATTTTTGAAACAGTGAATTTTCAGAAGAAAAGGTAAACTTTCTAGTAACAAGTATTTCGCAACTTTTCGTAGAAAAAATATTGTGAAATTATTTTTTTTCTAGATGTTTCTAAATTCTTCAAGAAGAAAAATCCCAGTTATGGTAAGTCTATTTTTCAGAATTAACAGGACAAAATAAAAAAATTCCCAAAGACTTCAAAAAAAATTATTTTAATTATCGAAAATGTTTCTGAAAATCCTCTAGTCTAAAAAATTCCATAGAAAATCTAACATACTTCAGAGCAAAATCGAATTCAAATGAGCTTCTCAAAAAAATTCTCCCTAGATCTTGAAACAAAAATTAAAAATCCAGAAAACCTTCACAATGCTTCAGAAATTCCCAGAATCCTTCCAAGATCCCAAAAACTCCAGCTTCTCCCTTTCCCCTTAAAAAATGCTAAGCCAATTTGTCTCACATCAATCTATCTATCTACCGTCTGTCTGTCTGTCTCACATCTCAATTCCAAATAAATAAATAAATCGAAGAATATATAATCATCAATCTTTCATTCAAGACCATCTGTACTTCTCTTTTCTCTCCAATTTTATGGTTTATTTGCATAAATACATACACTGTATGTCAACTACACCTTTTCGTCCCATCTGCCAGCTCAAGAATAACAAATTGTTATTTTTCTTCTCGGCAAAATATTGACACCTGGATGGAAAATATCCCCAAGAAAAAAATCCGAAATGCATGGTGTATGTCAATCAAAAAACAATCTTTTCGAGAAAGAGAATTGAATGAATACATTTTTTTTGAACACCCAAAAGTAATTGGATTCTGTCTTGTTTTTATTTTATTTTGATACATATATTACATATAAAATCTGTCAGTTTTTGATTTGGGCTAAAAATTAAAACCGAAAGGTTGTCAGAAAATTGAAAATTAGACTGATGTGAGTGAGCAAAAAAAACGACGTGGAATTTTCAGAAAAAAGTTCGACGAAATTCAGCGAGAAACTGAGAGATCTATAGAAACATATTTTCGATCTTCAAAAAAAGATTTGAAAATTTTCTGCAGATGGAAGTTTTCGAGGCTCAAAAACCTTCTGAATTTCATCTGAAATTGCCACGTGGCAAATTTTAAATTTTGAAATTTTTGAATTTGCCACGTGGACTTCCTGATGTTGATTTTGAAATTGGCATTTTCCCAGAAAATTTTTAAGATTCAAATTTTTCAAGATTCGCAACGTGGCAGATTTCACGACTCCAAATTTTTCTGATTCAAAAATTTTGAGAAAATTGCCACGTGGATTTTTCTCAGGTTTCAACTAATTTGCCACGTGGAATTCATTCTCGAGGCTCAAAAATCTTCTGAAATTTCCACGTGGAAAATTTCAAGTTTTGAAAAAGTTTGAATTTGCCACGTGGATTTTCAGATGTTGATTTTTAAACTTGAATTTTCGCGAGAAAACTTGTATTTTTTTGTGAAAAAAATTTAAAGATCAAAGTTTTAAAACTATCCTAGATTTTCCACGTAACAAATTTATAGCTCCAAATTGTTCGGATTCTAAAAATGCCAAAAACGTGGATTTTTCTCAGGTTTCAATTAAATTGTGGATTTTCAGCTTCAAAAATTGAATTTTTAAAATAAATTTGCCACGTGGATTTCCTGATGTTGATTGTGAAACTAGCAATTTCCCAAAAAAATTTTTAAGATTCTAATTTTTCTGATTCAAAAAATACCAAAAACGTGGATTTTTCTCAGGGTTCAACTGATTTGCCACGTGGACATTCTGATCTCAAAAAAAGATTGCTCATGTTAAGCTCCAAAACAACCACCATATTTGCTCTTCCTCTGCCCCCGATTAAACTCTTACATAATCTTCCTAATCGCATCTCACCTCCTATTATTATCCCAAGTGTCTATAAAGGAAATACCTGACATCTTATGACCCTTACGTAATTCAATAATTCCTACCATCTGCAACCAAATTTTTTCGTACATTAGTTAGCCTAACTTTTCCCTGACCACAGCTTAATTTTCTGAATGTGAGCCACAAAAAAAACTTTGAAGCTTCACCAGCTGGCACCAAAAAAAATCACCATGACAATTTCAATTTGGCTCCAAAATGTTTTGTGGCTGGCTCATCATAAAAAATGTGAGCCAAAAAAATGGACATATTGGTTGTGGTCAGCACACAAAAAAAAACAGGTTCACATTTCATTTGGCGCATCTCATTTTTCATGGTGGGGGTGGTAATTATACCAATTAGAAATGAGTGAAAAAATGAGGAGGGATTTTTTTTGGAGATAGTCTAACTCTGAATTTTGGATAGAAATTTCAAGTCTGAAAAAAAAATTCCAGAATTTTTCCACGTGGAAATCCTAACTTATCTAATATATTTTAAACTAGAATTTATTTTCAGAACTTGCTGAAAATCTGAAAAATTCAAAATTTTGCCATGTGGCATTTTTTAAGGTCCGAAAGCAACTTAAAATTCCCCAAATCTCGTGAAAATTAAGATTTTCAAAATTTTGAAATCCCTCAAACTTTTTACAGTTTCAAAACAACCCTTCTCACTCCAATTTTCCAATTAATTAATTAAAAATCTCATTTTCAACAAGTGGTAAACAAAACTCTTCTCAAGAAAACTCTCCTGGGAACAAATCCCCTGTCAGAACAAAGAGTTCTGTTCCAAATTTTTAATTGTTTTCGAATATAATATTATATTATGAAATAAAATCGGTCCAATTAACAAATTGTATAATTAGGACAAAAGTATATATTTTATTATTGAGAGGTCTCGCAAACACCTGTTTTATTGAGGAACCTCATTAATTTTGTAGAGAGGAAAATGAGACAGGATAAATATGGACATTTTTATGAGCATGAACGAGAGAAATTAATTGGTTTTTGACAGTTTTCTGGGTACTGTAGATTCTTGAGTACTGTATTTGTGCTCAACTTGAAAATTATGTTTGTCAAGTGGCCGAGCCTTGAGAAGCTAATGTGTCTAGGAGCCGCGCCTAGAGATTCGCTTGAACAAGGATCCGCGCCTTAAGAGTCACTAAAGCTATAGGTACGGCGCCTTCAGAACTTCTATGTCAAGCAGCCACGCCTTGAGAACTCGTGTGTCTAGGACCCGCGGCTAGAGATCCACTTGAACAAAGGAGCCGCGCCTTTAGAGTAACAACTTCTGGCGAAACAATTCCAGAAGGAAAATCCACGTGGCAAAATTTTCAGAAGTTCAGAAGTGCAGAATTCAAATTTTCAAAGCAAACATTTGAATCTACAGTTTTTTGGCTCCAAAAAAAATGGGCAAGGAAAATTTTTGCAAAAAATTATTTTTGAAAATTAGACCTTCTGATCTCGAAAATCTACAGTACACTTTTTAAAATATAGTTTGATCTCAAATTTTCCACAGTATTCGTACAGTAATCTTCCAACTTCCAAAAATTATCCACAAAAAAGTTCCACCTCCATCCAAATTTGCTGTAGTTTTGCTCCTCCCACAAAACCCAGGCGGAATTGAGGAGAACAAAAAGTGGGCGGAGTCGAGAGCAGCTGGCACCTTTTTTGGGAGAAGGAAAATTTTTATATGTATAAAATAAATACACCAAAAGACAGACGTTCCTTTCTCCTCAATGGTCTACAGTAATCCATCACCTGTCTCCTATTTTTTTTTCTTGTGAATTACATTTTTTTAACCACTTGCCTAGAGCTTCTGAATCTAGATTCTAGATCTTCTAAAAGGTTCTCAAAAACCTTCTGAAGTTCCGTGAAGTCTCCTAACTCCTAAAAATTTTCAGCCAAAAAAAAGCCATGCCGATCCAAGATTTTTGGATGCAGGCCATACTCTCCTCCACTCCCAGTCCAGTCCCATCAATCGGCTCAAATTTTTCCAACGATGAAAATAACCTGGCAACTCCTCTCCCATTTTGGAACCCGACTTTGATTCAACAATTTTTGGCGCTTTATCAAATGTCACAATCAACCAATCAGATTTTTGCGCCGCAGCAAAATTTGAATCAGAATTTGAAAATTCAAAATCAAAATGAGATGATGCCTAGTCGAAAACGACCATTTTTGGATGAGAAGGAAAAAGTTAGAAAAGTGAAGAGCCGGAAATTGGGAGAGGATACAGTTACACAAAGTCCAGTCAGCGGAATGTTTATCAAGGTTAGTTTCAGGGCTTGAATTTTTGAGTTTGAATCGAAAATGGGCGGAGAATCATTTCAAAAACCACAATTTTCTCCTTCAAGATACCTTGAAACGTAGATCACCCTGGATCCAAATCCAAAGCTTCCAATTATTTATTTTTCCATCTAATTCCCCCAATTACCATCTCAAAAACCCCGCTCGAAAAAAAGCTCGCCGAGGAGTAGGAAAAGCTGCTCTGCTCTTAATTACCACCCGCTGATTTTTACCAGCTCTCAGAGAAAAAAGGGGGCAAAAGGACCTTCTGTTTCGGCTCTTTTTATTCGGAAAAAAGAGAAAAGATTGATTGATCTAATGAATATTAATTTAGCATAGTAATTAGAATTGGGATTGGATTTTTTTGTGGAAGAAAAAAGAGAATACAGAAAATGCGATAATTGATTTTAGGAAGAGTTAGGATAACTCCTAGGCTTTAAAAAATTCAAAAACTAAATTCAGGTTAGATTAGCCTAACTCTTTAGTTGTGGACTTATTTATCTTCATTAGAGAAATTTTTTAAAAAATAGATTTAGGCTAATTCTCTACAAAAACATAAGCTAACTTCTAGGCTTCTAAAAATTCTGTCAAAATAAGTTAGGCTAACTCATTCAACCCTCAATCAATTCCAGGAAGAATGCGATGTTGCTCCACTCGAAGAGCTTCAAAAAGAAGCAGATCTTCTCGATGAAACCGCCGCCTACGTGGATGTCACCGAAGAATCTCGCCGGAAAATCTCCCAAATCCCAAATCTGATCGGCGATTGTATTTGTCGACTTTGCAAAGTGAAATATGATGATGTTTTTCGATTGGCTCAACATAAATGTCCAAGAATTGCTCACGAAGAATATAAATGTCCAGATTGTGATAAGGTATGGGAATATAGCCTAACTTGGCACCAGCCAAAAGGGATCCCGCCAAATCTCTAATCCCCCCACTTGACAGTTTTTGTTAGTCGGCGGGGCGGGTTGACTCAAAAACCCGATCATGCTGTGAATTATGAATTCTCAAGTACTTCTTCTAATGTACATATCTGTCACCTGCTACTAGATACCACTAAATAAACAACATCTGTTCACAAAACATGCATTTGAGGATTTAGAAGCCTATGAGGATTTTTAGGGACTTTAAGAGGCCTTTAGGGACATTTAGAAACCTTTAGAGGCCTTAAGGATTCACAAAACATGCATTTGAGGATTTAGAAGCCTATGAGGATTTTAGGGACCTTTAGGAATCGTTAGGTACGTTTAGAGGTCTTTCGGAATCATTAGCAAGCTATAGAAACCTTTAGATACCTTACGGACTATTCAGAAACATTCATAGACCTTAGGAAAGCTTATTAACCTTAAGAAACCTCTATGGAACTCTAGAAGCCTTTAGGAAACTCTAGAAATCTTTAGGAGAATTTAAAGGCCTTAAGGAATAGTCAGAGACCTTCAGAAACTTCTAAAGGACTTTATGGATCTCAGGAAGCCTTTGGGAGCTTTAGAGACCTTAGGAAATGTTCAGAAACATTCATAGACCTTAGGAAAGATTTAGGAATTTCTAAAAACGTTTTAAGACATAAAGAAGCCTTAAGAAACCTCTATGGAACTCTAGAAACCTTTAGGAAACTCTAGAAATCTTTAGGAGAATTCAAAGGCCTTAGGAAACTTCTAAAGAACTTCATGGAACTCTAGAAACTATTAGAAAACTTTAGAGATCTTAAGGAATATTCAGAGACTTTCATAGACTTTAGGAAAGCTTTAGGGATTTTTAAAAACGTTTAGAGACATAAAGAAGACTTAAGAAACCTCTATGGAACTCTAGAAACCTTTAGGAAACTCTAGAAATCTTTAGGAGAATTTAAAGGCCTTAAGGAATAGTCAGAGACCTTTCGAAAGTTCTAAAGGACTTTATGCATTTCTGAAAGCCTTTAGAAACCTTTAGAGACCTTAGGAAACATTCAGAAACATTCATAGACCTTAGGAATGCTTTAGGGATTACTTAAAACGTTTCAAGATATAAAGAAGCCTTAAGAAACCTTTATGGAACTCTAGAAACCTTTAGAAACATTTAGGCGAATTTAAAGACCTTTAGCAACTTCTAAAGGACTTTATGGATCTCTGGAAGCCTTTAGGATCTTTAAAGTCTTTAAGGAACCTTCATTTTCCGTTAGAAACTTTCACGAACTTCTAGGAACCTTTAAAGTTCCCTCAGCCTCTCAAAACCTCCTAAAATCATATTTTTCAGACATTCTCCTGCCCGGCCAATCTGGCTTCTCATAGAAGATGGCACAAACCCCGCGAAATGTCGGCTGCACAAAATTTGAGCACACAAAACCTATCATGCCTGAATTGCTTCTCGATTTTCCCCACCCGCAAAATCCTAAAGGCACATACCGTAACCTGCCAACGTTCACCACTTCAAAGTCTTCTAGCAAGATGTGTACAGTAATCTGGATATGAATCTACAGTAATTCTATAGTAATCTGATCTACATACATACAAAACATTCCAATTTTTTCTTGAAACCGGTATTTTTCTTCTTCATTTTATTTTTCACTATAGCTTTCCAAATTGATCTCGAATTTTTTTTTGAAAAGTGAATTCTAGTTTGCCATTTTCATTTTTTCCCCGAAAATTTCCCCATTTTTGCACCCAAAAGCGTCAAAACCGCAGTATTTTGCATTTTTCTCCCCATTTTTTTTTCATTTTTTTGCTGAATTTTTCTAGTCACGTGTATTTATTTTACCCCAAAATTTTCCCATTTTTCGTCCCAACTTTTAGCTGATGTGATTTCTAGTCAAGATTTCCAACCCCAAATCCCCTTTTAGCCCCCATTTTTATTGATTTTTGTTTTTGAAATGAAATTTTTTGCCCCCAAAAAAACTCAAGTTGATCAATCGATATCAATGGCTCCAGCTCCAGCTCCAAATCTTCCAATTTCCAGATTTCGAAGTTGAAGTTGATGTTGAAATTGTAGAAAGTCCTCTCGAGAATCTGAAAAAATCAAATTTCGTCTCATGGATTTTCAGAGGGCCTTTAAAAATTTCCCCGAAAAAATACGTTTCAAAAATAGTTCATAATTTTTTGAAATAAACAATTTTTCGATCTCGTTTTCTATAAGTTCAAAAGGTCAAATTATCAAATTTTTATGAAATTTTACAGAAAAAAACTCACCAAGATCATTTCCAAAGTTTAAAACTCCTTCTCTTAAACTTCTAACATTGAACAGAAGTTGGAATCTGAAAAAATCCAATTTTCAACTGAAAATCAAAAATTCTAGGAGAAAGCTCACAGAAATCTTGCTCATTGGCGAGCCAGAGAATCGCCAAAAACTGTTTTAGTTGTCCGAGAGAAGTACACAATATTTCTTCGCTTCTTGTTTAGCCAAAATCCCGAAATGAACCAAAATCACCGAAATGAACCAAAAACCACGTGAAATATAGGTCACGCGGAAATTCATTTGTCATCACAAATGTCGGGAAAGTAGCCATTTTGCAAGAATCCAGGTTTCCTGCCTGCAAAATTTGAAATTTATAAAAAAAATCATAATTTCAGTCTTTCTCCCCCCAAAATCTCCCCAAAAAACAATTTTCCCAGGTTCTCCTGGCATAAAATTCTTAAACTCACCTTTTGTCATCATTTTCCAATTTCGAAATGACAAAATCCATCCACGTTTCACGTTTAAACGCGTTTTTCTTCGACGAAAAAAAAACAAAAAAACATTTTTCTTCTTTTTTGTTTGAAAAAAATAATTCGCGGGGTGAGAATGTGTGTCGCGACGAGACCCAGTTGCTGTTTGCAATGTTCCTTTAACCAAGCCACCGTACTATTTTTGTTTTTTTTTTCGTTTTTTTTCAGAAAAAACTTCTTTATTCACAAAAATCACAACAAAAACCAGCAAAAAAAATTAATCACCATGATGATTAACATTATCCAAATTGTTGAAAAAATCCAGCAAATCTTGAAGAGCCGCTTGAATTTCGTCATGAGTTTGGCGAGTTTTTCGGATGCTTCCGAGGCCAGAAGTCAATCCAGAAGATGCGGATGAGATTCCAGAAGTTAGGGAGCCAAGAGTTCCAGATGCCAAGTCAGAAGCTTTTCCAGATGCTGAAGAAATTCCAGATGTTAGGGAGCCGAGGGTTTCAGAAGCTATGTTGGAGGCTGAGGACACTCCTGAAGTCAAAGAGCCTAGAGATCCAGAAGCTACATCAGAAGCTCCTTAAGTCAAGACTCCGAGGGTTCCAGAAGCCACATCAGCAACTGAAAAACACGCCAGAGCTTCCATCTAGCTGTCCCAAGACTTACCTGAACTCAAAGATCCAAGAGCCCCCGTTGCCACGTCACTAGCCTTCCCAAGAGCCCCCGCTGCCACATCAGAAGCTCCCTGAATTCCCGAACTCAATCCACCCAACAATCCCGTGCTGCTCGCCGAGCACAATTGAACTTGCGCACACAATTTATCAGCTGGTGTAATCGTCAAATAAATCGATGCCGCGTTCACTGCATTCGAGCACATTTGCTCATTTTTCGTGATTGTTGAGCAAGCGGTTTTGAGGTTCTGAAGAAAATTCTGCATTCTATGATTGTGAGCTCACAACAGAGAAGCTAGAGACCAGGCAGAATGTTAGAGACGCAGAGATATCGAAGAGCTATGAGAGGTTAGAGAGTTAGAGAAACCAGACTCACATTTTTGATGTTCCCATTTTTGTTGGCATTTTTCACGGCGTTTGCCGTGATCAGACAACTTGAGCACAATGGTTTTTTGACTGTTGGCTCCTGCAACGAAAAATGAATAGGAAGGGGGTACTGTAGCTTACTGTAGGTAGGTAGGTACTGTAGAGTTTAAAAATCTAGTATATCAAAAAATTGCAGGTTATTGTAGCTTAGATTAAACCTACCGTATCCTTGGCTTGTGCCAACACTACAAAAAGTACAGTAGCCAAAACAAATTTCATTTTCAGAATTCTGATTTCTCCATCGAAAATTTTCAGATTTTATACCCCTTGGGTCAAAGTTCCAAAAAAAAAATAACAAAAATATTTTTGTCGAAAAAAAGGAAAAGGTGTTCAAATAGAGAAAAAGAGTTACAGTAACTGTTTTTATTATCCGCAAAAAAAAAATAAAAATCAAATATTCACAAAAAAAAGTGGGAGAAAACGCAATTTCAAAAAAAAAAAATAAAAAATAAAATCCAGTTAAAAAATCAAGTGCACCCTTCACCCAGAAAAAAATCGATAATTTTGCGCTGGGAAACTTTCGTGGTGAAAAAACCCATATACAAACAAAAAAGTGGTAAAAAAATGTAAGAAAAAATTGTGGGGGACTAGATTACAGTGGGAAGGGGGAAGAAAATATTTTCTGGGAAAAAAATCTGCAATTTTTAGGCGAGGTAGACAAATGTTTGAATATCATCGGAGCGACGTTCCATGTACCTTTAAAAATTTGGGTTACTGTAGGGTAAAATTTGGCGCCAAAAAACTCACCGATTTTCAATAAGCCAATCGATTTGCTCTTTGATGATTTTTCGATTTGGCACAAAAAGTGGCTTCAAAATTTCGACGAGCTCCATGGTTAATTGAGCCAATGTGATGGTTTTGCGCATTTTCATGATCTGAAAAAAAATTATGGATTTTTTTCACTGTTTCAAAAAAATAATAAGTTTTCTTAATTTTTCAATTGATCCATTCGGAAAACAAAACAGTGAAAAATTCAGTAAAATTGTTTTCAAAATATTTTACTGTTTCAAAAAAATGTTATATATATTTTTTTAATTTTAAAAGATGATTTTGAATGTTCTCTTGGAGCTAGAAAAGTTGAAATTTTCATTGAAAATTTCAAAATTTTTCACTGTTTCAGAAATTCAACATAACTTTTTCATAAATTTTCAAAATGATTTTATTTCGTTCATATTGTCCTTCCGAAAAAATAAGAACCTTGGAAGAGAACCGAAATGGCCTAGGAAACCAAGACTACAGTAGACTTCGCAAAATTTAGGAGTCTATTTGAAAAATAAAATGCGAAATTTACACGCTGGATGTTTGCCAACCAGTTTGATATGCATGTGTCACGTCATTTTTAGTCTACTGTACGTGAGCGCCAATTCAAACGGGGGTTCTTTTATTTTCGGAATGACAATATGTTCTTAAAATTCAAAAAAATATGTGAAAATGATATTTTTCACTGTTTCAAACAAAAATCATAAAAATTATGCATTTTCAAAAATGCTTGAAGAACTGTCTTATTTTTCATCAAAAAAATTTCTATGTGAAAAATATTCACTGTTTCAAAAAATAAATATAGAATTTCGGTAATTTTTTGAAATATTATGTAGTTGTATTTTTTCTAGGGAAAAATTAATTTTTTTCACTGTTTCAAAAAAATAATAAGTTTTCTTAATTTTTCAATTGATCCATTCTGAAAACAAAACAGTGAAAATTTCAGTAAAATTGTTTTCAAAATATTTTACTGTTTCAAAAAAATGTTATATTTTTTTTTAATTTTAAAAGATGATTTTGAATGTTCTCTTGGGACTAGAAAATGTTGAACTTCTCATTGAAAACATTCAAAAGTTTCAGATTTTCTCACTGTTTCAAAAATTCGACATAACTTTTTCATGAATTTTCAAAATGATTTTGTTTCGTATTTTCTTGAAATTCAGAAAAAAATATTTGAAAATGATAATTTTCACTGTTTCAAAAAAAATTTATAAAAATTATGCGTTTTTGAAAAGGCTTCAAAAATGACCTATTTTTCAAAATCAAAAAATTTCTATGTGAAAAATATTCACTGTTTCAAAAAATACATACCGAATTTCGGTAATTTTTTGAAATATTATGTTGTTCTTTTTATTGGGTAAAAATTCATATTTTTTTCACTGTTTCAAACAAAAATCATAAAAATTATGCATTTTCTAAAATGCTTGAAGAACTGTTTAATTTTTCAAAATCAAAAAATTTCTATGTGAAAAATATTCACTGTTTCAAAAAATAAATATAGAATTCCCGTAATTTTTTGAAATATTATGTTCTTGTATTTTTCTTGGAAAAATTCATATTTTTCACTGTTTCAAAAAATAAAAATATTCAAAATTCTGAATTTATTTGTTAATGGAAAACACCATGTTTTTTCACTGTTTCAAACAAAAATCATGAAAATTATGCATTTTTAAAAATGCTTGGTTTCCGGACATGTTTTGTGTCACAAATTTTCACTGTTTCAAAAAATAAATATAACATTTTTTTGAGATTAAATTTCACTGTTTTACCAAAAATATTCAAAAAGTCCCAAATTTTCTCCCCTTCTCTAGAAAAACCTCCCAAAACCTCACTAACCTTAACAATTCCCTCTTGAACTCTAAACTCTCTCAACGCAACAATTCCCTCATGCTCTTTCTCAGCATTCGCTTCCAATGACAATTGCAATCTTCCAATCAGATTCACTTTTCCGCGAAGTTGAATTTTGCCGTTTTTGATCAAATGAAAGTCGTGATTGATGTAGAATACGGTGGAATCGGTGAAATCACGTGGTGAAATTATTGGTAGATCACAGAGGAGAATTTGTGATTTCATTTTTGGATATGCGACGAGAGACTGGAAAAAATGAAGAGGTTTAGAGAAAAATTGGTATTTAAAAAACCCACCAAAAGTGTGCGATTCAACTCGGCATCCGGTAATTCCGTGGCCAATCTCAAAGTTTCCAGGGAGATTTTCTCGTGGGCTCTTTCGTTGAAACAAAAGAGCACAGCCATTTGGAAAGTTGTCACATCCAAATCGAATCTTCCGCCGTTTGAAGTTCCAAAAACCATCTGAAAATAGGAAGATTATTGAAACAGTTAAATTTCTGGATTATTTACTAGAGTTTTGAAACGTATAAAAAACAAGAGTTCATTTTCACAAAAGGAAAATCAAATTTCTAAATTTCTGAACTATTTCGAGGATTTTTGAAACGTATCAAAATTTGAATTTGCAATTTTTTCCAAAATGATTCGATCGCTGAAATTTCAATTTCCTGAATATTTCGATACTAAAATTTATGAAACAGTAAATTTTTCAAATAATAGAAGAATTCGTCAATAGATCAAAATTCCAATTTTCACAATTTTTCAAGGCTAAATTTTGAAACAGTGATATTTTTTCAAATAAATTTTTGCAATTCAAATTTTAAATCTATTGAATTCAACACAATAAAGCAACACAATAAAGCAATAAAACAATAAAGCAAAATTTCATTTTACTCAATTCTTTTATGAAAAAGATTTGTCCAACAACAGAACAATTTTCACAATTTTTATGAATAAGTGTTGAAACAGTGAATTTTTTTTTTGGAAAAAACAACTAATACTTGATCACCAACCAATCAAAATTTTAATTTTCACAATTTTTCAAGACGAAATTTTGAAACAGTAAATTATTTTTTAAATAAATTTTTGCAATTAAAATTTTAAAATTGTTTTTTAACGAACCATAAACCAAAAATCCAATTTTCTCAATTTTTTGTGAATAATGTTTGAAACAGTGAATTTTTCTTGCTTTATAAATATCAATTTTGGTTAATTTTCATCATTTATTTTTCAAACTTTTGAAACAGTGAATAAATTTTCCCACAAAAAACTCACAGTTCCACTGCTCCAATGATGCATCCAACAAAGTTTTCTGCCATTATGCTGCTTCTTGTAAAACGCCTCCATTTCGGGCACAAAATCTTCGAGTTCTCTTGGAAGTGAAAATCTGATTTTCTCCGATCCACCACGTCCCCAAGCGCCACCATTCAAAACTGGAAGAAAATGGGTGTTTTCAGACAAATTTTCAGCCAAAACAAAAAAAAACACTCACCTTTAATATTAATCGCATCCGATGCGCATTTATTGTTATTCGTTCCGACCAATGCTTTTTTGAAATTTGAATTCAGATCCTTGTTAACTTCGATATCTTGGAGCATTCTTGAGAGTTTGTTAACAGCATCTGAAGGCATTCCACATTCCTGGAATCAATTTTTGGTTGAAAATTGGGATAATTGGTGAATTTTGAGGATTTTAGACATTTTTTAAGGACGAATTTTAGTTGAAAATTATGATTTTCAGGTTAAAAACCGATATTTTATCTTCAAAATACATAATTTTCATTATTTTTTGTCGAAAATTGAAAAATTTTGCATCAAAATTCGTCATTTTCACTCAATTTTCCCCCAAAACCCCAAAATCCCTCCTCACCCTCAATTTCGCCACCATCATTTCCTCCTTCTCCTGATCGGCACTCATTTCCAAAATCAATCTTCTGGACAAATGCGCTCTATGGAAACGCATGAAAACATCCTTGTTCTCCACGTATTTCAGCACCAAGAGCTGGAAAAAATTGGGTTTTTGGACACGTGGAATTTCAGCCAGGCTGAAAATTTCAGCAAGGCTGAAATTCAAAACTTACAACTTGATTCAATTTCTCGTCAATTTCTTCTGACGTCAATTTTTTGCTCAATTGCGTTTTTCTCAATAGCAAATCGCAATAATTGGCCAAAAGTTCAGCACATTTTGATTCGACGGAAAGGGGACGGCTGGAAGAAGAAAAATTGAGTTATGACGTGGCAAAATTGAGGAGGTTTAGGGAAATTTTTCTAGATTTTGAAAAATTTAGGAGTTAAATTTAGGCTATGACGTGGCAAAATCAGGACTTTGAAGATTTTCTGATTTTCTAACTCAATTTCACCTTGAAAATCTTCAAAACTTGTCATAACTTCATTTCTGCCACGTCATCAATTTTTAATCCACAAAATACGCGTAAAATTCAAATCTTATCAAAAATATGAAAAAATCCAGCCACGTCATAACTCAAAGTTACACTAGAAATCTGAGGAAATCAAAATTTTCCGGTTTTTTTTAAATTTCTTCAGATTTCTGATGTACCTTTGAGTTATGACGTGGCACAAAACTGGATTTTTTCCTATTTTTGATGAGATTTGAATTTTACAGGTATTTTGTGGATTAAAAATTGATGACGTGGCAAAAATGGAGTTATGACAAGTTTTGAAGATTTTACGAGGTGAAATTGAGTTATGACGTGGCAAAATTTATATTTTTTCAATACATTTTTGGATTGTTGGAAAATCTAGTTTCGTAATAAATTTTGAATTAGATTTGGGTTATGACGTGACATAAAAATCAAATTTTCCAGATTTTTTTTGAATTTCTTCTAATTTCCAGTGAAGATTTGAGTTATTACGTGGCAAAATTTGAAAATTTTAAGAATAGAACCTAAAAATCGCTCAAAAAATCCTCAATTTTTCTACTCACCCTTTCTTCGAGCTCATCTCAACTTTAAAAATCGAGCTATCATTCACAACAACTCGAAAAGCTTTGTCACGAGCTGTCAAAAGTCGCGCATCATCACAAAATCCTTCGCGAACCAACGAACTGAATCGATCGAACATGGCGAGAAGTTGTTGCACATATTTTTCCGGGTCCTGCAACGAAATTGAAAATTTTTTTAAATTAGATACACGTGGCGCCAACAAACCGTAGCCATACTCTCCGCATTATTGCGCATATCATTCAAACCTTCGGTTCTTATATGACAATCAATACACTTCAAAACCGTCTCAATACCATTTCGAGTTCTTCGAATCAATCGATATAATCGCTGAAGTCTCTCGACATCTCGTTTCACAATCAACGTCGAACATTCCGCCAAAATCTGATCTTCGAATGATTCCACTAAAACCATGACGCATTTATCCATGTGTCGACTGGCACTTGGCGAACTCATTTCCAGATATTTTTCAGCGCGTTTTTGCTCTTCGTCGAGTTTTTTGTCGGCGTAGACCATGTAGTTGAGAACACCAGCTTCGGCAAGATACTGCAAGAAATTTGGGGATTTTGGGTGGAAGTACAAGCCTATAAGCCAAAGCCTAAGTCATTAGCTAAGCCTAAACTTGAGTCTAAGCCTAAAATTTCTGCCAAGCCTAAGCGTAGGCCTAACACATTGGCTAAGCCTAAGCCTAGTCCTAATTTTTTGGTAAGCATGAACCTAAGTCATTAGCTAAGCCTAAGGTCTTCTTAAAGCATGAACCTAAGTTATTAGCTAAGGTCTTCTTAAAGCATGAACTTAACCTTAAGAGAGATCTTACTGAAGCCTAAGTCTAACACTTCTGCCAAGCCTAAGCGTAAGCCTAAAACTCTTTTTTGGTTAAGCCTAAACCCTAGCCCTAATTTCATAGTGAGCATAAGCCTAAGTCATTAGCTAAGCCTAAGGTCTTCTTCAAGCATAAGCCTAAGTCCTTAGCTAAGCCTAAACTTGAGGTTAAGCCTAACATTTCTGTCAAGCCTAAGCGTAGGCCTAAACCATTGGTTAATCCTAAGCTTAAAGCCTAAGAAAAACCTAAGCTTTAGAAAAATCTTTCTTAGGCTTTAGGCTTAGGCTTAACCAATGTCTTAGGCTTACGCTTAGGCTTGACAGAAATGTTAGGCTTAGTAAGATCTCAAGCTTAGGTTTATGCTTTAAGAAGACCTTAAGCTTAGCTAATGACTTAGGCTTATGACTTTTTTCTGCTCAAAAGCCACGTGTTTCACGTGAAAACCCCATTTTTTTTTAATTTTTCATTTCCCCAAATTATTTTCCAAAAAATTTTGATTAAAAACCGGTGAACTGGAAAATTGCATTTCTCAGCGAAGAAAAGAAAATTGGCCAAATCAAGTCACTAGAAAGTTCTAGGAAAACTAGGAAATTCTGCTAACCTCTGCACTGCGATTCCTATAATATTCGACAGTCTGCTCGATAAAACTCCTCTCAAAAGTCTTTCGATAAACACCCAAAACATCATCGGGATTATCGTTCAACGCCACAAAACTCTCACGAATCCCAACAACACTTTGCGCATCAATCAATAATCCGTTGCGTTCGTCTTCAATTAATTTGAGCGCGTCGGCTAGAAGCGCCTCGCTCATCTCTTCGAAAATCTTCGAGTTCCATTTATCCAACATGACTGATTTTATTGAATCCGCCGCTTCTGGGGGATTTGAAGAGCCTCCCGCGGCGCTACTACTACTTTTGATAGCAACCGTTGTCCCGTCGATAACTTTGAAAGGCAGTGGGAGAATGTTAGTCTGTTTGAAATAGCGTTTCCATTCTTTGATGTATACTTTGAGCAATGATTCAGTCTTGTGGCTGCGAATTCTCTGCAAAAGTACATTTGTCATCACTAAATACTTGGTTTCCCCTCGCGCAAAATAAAAACTCACTGCACCGGCCTCTTTTACATATCGATCAATATCTGTGGTTAGTGTATCTCTTATCTGTGTCGCTCCTTCTTCAACCCACGAGTTGATTTTGTAAACCCATAGAAATAAATCTTGCCAGTCAGCCGGTGTCACTGTCTTTTGATATAGCAAACTTTGCACGACGGGATGCGCTTTTGCCCATTCTTGATCGAATTGCACGCCGTTATCTTTCAAAAAAGTACGAATCGGCATAGAAACCCTGAAAATCTGGAAGAATCAAGGGAAACCGCGAAGAAAACAGAAAAACAACATGTCGCCTGCAGGCGCGACGCGGGAAAAACAAAACGAAAAATCGTCCGCGAGAACTACACAAAACGCAAATCGTTTTGAGATATTTCCACAATTTCACATGCTCCTTTCTCAAAACCGTAAGGTTTTCAAGAGGAAATGACTTGAAAATCAATAAAAAAGTTACATTTAAGAAGTGTGTAATATATTGAATAATCTCGCAAAGGTGAAAGTTTTGGCGTGTGTGAAGAAAAAGAGAGAAAGAAGAAAAAAACCGGTTTTTGAAGCGAGGCAAACGCGCTCCACTGCAAAAATGTGTGCTTTTTTTTTCGTTTGATGATAGAAAAGGGAAATAAAAAGCTAAGAGAGTGAGGAGAAAAAATCTGCTTTTCATATATGAAAATTGGCTGAAAAAAAGCTCAGCGAAAAAAAGAGCATTTTGAATTTTTCATGATGACGAGCGAAGAAAAATCTCTTTTAAAAAAAATGAGAAAAAATCATATAGTAGTTCGCCTGCACGGTGTGTGTTCTAAAACAAATATTTGCTCGTTTTCCGGATGGTTTCAGCGCGCGTAGCCCGCGAGGGAAGAGATGCAAATGCGCTCCATTGAAACGTGTTTTTTGAATGAGGAGGGAGGTTTGAAATTCAAAATTTAAAAAAAAAAATTCTGGTTCCACTATTAAAAATTCTCCAAATTTCATGAAGAATTCAAAAAATCCATTGAAATTGGCTAATTTTCAGAAAATTTTATTCGAAAAAAATTCACTGTTTCAAAATTGTTTCTTATAAATTTGATTTTTGAGAGAAAATATTGGGTGGTAGACCATATAAAAAGATGTCAAATTGAATGAAATGAAAACTAGAAATCGTTCAAAAATCATTATGCAGGAGAAAAAGAGGAAAAATTGAGTGGGAGGAGGATTTTGCTAATTTTGAAAAGTGATTTTGTTATTAGCGGGGGGGGGTTTGCACTTTCTGCATTTTTCATGATTTTTTTGTTCTAGAAGTTTCCAGACGAGGCTCTTTGAGAGGATAGTTCTCAAGCACCCGCACCTAGAAAGCCTGTCTGTCAAGTAGCTGCACCTAGGGAACCTGATTGCCTAGGACCTGCGCCTAGACATCCACTTTCTACAGTAGCTGCTCTGAGTTTTGTCCTAAGATTCGGTGTGTCGAAAAAGTACTGTAGATTTTCGCGCTGAGAGTTCAAACAACTTCATTTTTCCTGTAGGGTTTAAATTTGTCCAGGTTACTGTAGATCCACATACTCTTTATTTTTCAATTTTGCTTTCTCAAGGTTGCTTCCAGGGCTGGGCGGAATCGGCACGCCGATTTGCCGAAATGCCGAGTTTTCCTGATTTTTCGGCAATTTTTGAAGTCGGCACTACCGCCCGAAAATATTTTCGGCAGTTTTTCAAGTCGGCATTACCGACCGAAAGATTTTTCGGCACTTGATAGAAGCCGAATTTCGTACCGATTTCAAAATGTGCCGAAATCACAACCGAAATGTTCTCCAGTAAAATAAAAAATGTGTTTTTACCTCTATTTTCTGCAGAATGTCTTGTTTTACCTTCATATCTATTGAGTTATGACTAAAATAAAACTAAAATATAATTTTATTCATTTTTCTATCATTTTTTATAGTTTTTAAAATTTCTGAATCACTGCCAAAATGCCGAATTTGAACAAAATCGGGGTGCCGAATTGCCGAATTTTTTTTCGGCAAAAAAGTCGGTATCCCGAAATTCCGAAAAAAAATTTCGGCACAAGAAGTCGGCATCCCGACAAGCCGAGAAAATTTTCGGCACTAAAAGTCGGCGTTGCGAAATGCCGACAAGTAAATTCCGCCCAGCCCTGGTTGCTTCCCAGAAGTACTGTACCTATTTTTCAAATTACTGTAATTCACTTCTTACTGTAGAATTTATTTTTTTGTAATTGTACATAGCTTCAGATGTAAAATCCCATGTTCCTTTAAATTCCCCGGACTACTGTATCTCATCCCAAATTTCCGTTCCCCGAATTCTATCCAAGCTCAATTAATATTCTCTTCCTTTTTCCCTCAAACAAAAAAAAATGAAATAATAATTAAATATCCTCAAAAAAACACACACACACACACATATTTTCTGAAAAAAATCTTCTCCATTTTCAGCTCCTCTCTGCCACTCTGCGTCTCTAACCCGCATTCATTAGATTATTCACAGACTCGTTTCTCTCTCTCTCTCTCTCTCTCTCTCTCTCTCTTTCTCTCTCTGCATTTTCAGCGAATGATGAAGTGTGTTGTGTCCCACGTCATAGCTTTGGGGGAAAAATGAGCCCCGCGAATCAATGAGTTGAAGCTGGCTGTGGAGCCGCGCGGCTCTCAATCGATTTTTTTCCACACACACACTCACAGCCTCATTTTTTCTTCTTCTTTTTTTTCTGAAAAAGCCCCTCCTCGCGCGCTCAATTTTCAGTTTTTTCCCTTTTTTCTTGATTTTTTGCGGGCGGCCGGCGAGTCATTATTTTAAACCGCTTTAATTACAGGTTTCCTTGAATTTCAGCATTTCTAGAGATCATAGGATTCAATAGGTTTTCTGAAGTTAGGATAACTTGATGACGTCATAATTTTTGGTGACGCGCGCGCGCGCGATAATAAATATTCATTTTTCAACTGTTTCAGAAGATGTGTCCTTGGCGCAGTGGTAGCGCGCTAGATTTTTGCGCACAGGATCTGGGTTCGATTCCCGACGCCTGCGAGAAATTTTATTTTTTTCAGTCAGCCATGTTTTTCTCTCTGTTTTCACTCCACAATTACCATAAGTAATGAGAAAAACAACTCAAAATTCCCCTGTTTTTTTAACAAAAAAAAATCGCATTTAAGTTCAGTTAGCCTTTCAAAAAGTCACAAAAAATTAGGAAAAATGTTGCCAAAGTTGCCGGAAATCCATCCGCCCTCGAAAAAATTCCCTTTTCCCATTTTTTTTGCCTTCTATATCCATTTAAAAATGATGATGAGATGAATAATTTTCGCTCCAGACATTTTTTCCTCGTTTCCCAGAGATATTTTTTGAAATGTCAAATTTCCGGAGGGCGAGGAAAATCTTGAGAAAATGAATTTTTTGGGGGGATTAGATTTTTAATGGATTTTTTTTTTGGTGATGAGCAGCAGGATTAGGATGGTTTTCGAAAAAAATGACGAATTTTGACAAGCTGATTTATTATTTCAGAACTTTTTTAGTCATATGGGGAAAACTAACTTGTGGAGGCTGATTTTTCACATGTCAAAAATTTTCGGGTTCAAAAAACTTCCTGTTTTTTTTTGGATTTGTTCAGAGTTGGAAGAAATTGAACTGGAATTTTCAGATTTTTAAGTTTTTGATATTAAATCTGACAAGTCAAAACCTTAGAGCTTAAAATTTTGTAAAAAATTTTGATCTCTAAAGCTTCTAGACCTTCTGCTCGAATTTTCCCAGATTTCAAATGTGACCTTTTGAGTGAGCCTCTTGACAATTATTTTTTCTAGGCACGGCTGCTTGAGGTCACGGCAAGGCATAGGCACGGCTGCTTGAGGCTTGAGCTCTCTAGGCATGGCTGCTTGGCAACAAGGATTTCTAGACTTGACTACTTGACATATGAGCTCTCAAGGCGCGATTCCTTATCAAAGTGAATCTCCAGACGCGAGCCCTAGACATTTAATATTTCTAGTCGCGGCTGCTTTAGAACCAGGATCTCTAGGAGAGGCTGCTTGACAACAAGGATGTCTAGACTTGACTACTTGTCAAAGTGAAATTCTAGACGTTGGGCCTAGGCAGTCAAATTTTCTAAGCGCGGCTGCTTGAGGACTAGGATTTCTAGTCTTGACTACTTGACATATAAGCTCTCAAGGCGCGATTCCTTGTCAAAGTTATTCTCAAGACACTGGCCCTAGATGATTAGATTATCTAGGCCCGCTATTTGATTTCTCTGAAAATTATTGATTTTTTCTTACTTCCTCTATATTTTCTCCTCAATTTTCCAACCCTCCCCAACCCGATTTTTTTGTTGCAGGTATGAAAAACACATATGGCGACATAATATGTGTATTGTTATCGATATTGTTATGTATCACTGAGGCGGTCGACGTCTACACCAACCACTTCCACGTCCATCTAAAAGATGGTGGCGGCGCGGAAGCCGCTCACCGAATCGCCAAACGTCACGGTTTCGTGAATCGCGGCGCAGTCCTCGGCTCCGATCACGAATTCCACTTTGTCCAACCGGCTCTCTCCCACGCGCGCACCAAAAGATCCATCGGACATCACGCTAAACTTCACAATGACGATGAAGTCGCGCACGTCGAACAACTTACTGGATATCGAAGAACAAAACGAGGATACAACAGCCGACCGTTGGAGGAGAGATTGCAATCACAATTCGATTTTTCGGCTGTGATGTCACCATCTGATCCACTTTACGGTTATCAATGGTATTTGAAGAATACTGGACAAGCTGGTGGTAAAGCGAGATTGGATTTGAATGTTGAACGAGCTTGGGCAATGGGATTCACTGGAAAGAATATTACAACTGCTATTATGGATGACGGTGTTGATTATATGCATCCGGATATCAAGAACAACTTCGTAAGTTTGATGGGGAGATCGGAACTTAGATAGAGTAGGGATTGAATTTTAATTAGGATATTGTTCAGATGAATAGGTTCTAATTACTTGAGTTATGAGTAAGCTGAGGAAATCGGGATTTATGAAAATATAATCATAACTAAGTCACTCCCTGATACAGTTCTACCTTAAGTTAAGGTCCTTAACGCCATCCGCTGAACTCAGAAATCTGTATTTAATGATCAGAGCTTAACTTCAATCTAGCTTACCTTAACTAACGCACTTTAGTCTAGTCTACATATACAGTACAGTCTGAACTACTACCAGAGTTTAGGTAACCTCAAACGTAGCCTATCCTAGCCTAGCCTTTAGTCTAGCCTAACCTAGCCTTTAGTCTAGCCTAACCTAGCCTTTAGCCTAGCCTTTAACCTAGCCTTTAACCTAGCCTTTAGCCTAGCCTTTAGCCTAGCCTTTAGCCTAGCCTTTAGCCTACCCTAACCTAGCATAACCCAGCCTTTAGCCTACCCTAACCTAAGCCTAACCTAGCCTAACCTAAGCTTAACCTAGCCTAACCTAAGCTTAACCTAGCCTAACCTAGTCAAACCCAGCCTTTAGCCTAGCCTAACCTAGCCTAAGCTAGCCTTTAGCCTAGCCTAACCTAGCCTTTAGCCTAGCCTAACCTAGGCATTAGCCTAGCCCACCCTAGCCTTTAGCCTAGCCTAAGCTAGCCTTTAGCCTAGCCTAGCCTTTAGCCTAGCCTTTAGCCTAGCCTTTAGCCTAGCCTTTAGCCTAGCCTTTAGCCTAGCCTTTAGCCTAGCCTTTAGCCTAGCCTTTAGCCTAGCCTTTAGCCTAGCCTAACCAAGCCTAACCAAGCCTAACCTAGCCTAACCTAGCCTAACCCAGCCTAACCTAGCCTAAACTAGCCTTTAGCCTAGCCTAACCTAGCCTTTAGCCTAGCTGAACCTAGCCCAACTCAGCCCACCTCTTCTGAACTGGCCCTCCCTTGATCTCCCCCTCCCCCCTAACTCGCATCCCCTTTTTCCAGAACGCCGAAGCCTCCTACGATTTCTCATCCAACGATCCATACCCATACCCACGTTACACCGACGACTGGTTCAATTCGCACGGAACGCGATGCGCTGGTGAAATCGTCGCCGCCCGCGACAACGGTGTGTGCGGTGTCGGCGTCGCCTACGACGGAAAAGTCGCCGGAATCCGCATGTTGGATCAACCCTACATGACCGACTTGATCGAGGCTAATTCAATGGGTCACGAACCGAACAAGATTCACATCTATTCAGCGTCTTGGGGACCAACTGATGATGGAAAAACTGTGGACGGACCGAGAAATGCGACAATGAGAGCTATTGTGAAGGGTGTGAATGAGGGAAGAGATGGTTTGGGTTCGATTTTTGTTTGGGCTAGTGGGGATGGTGGAGAGGATGATGATTGTAATTGTGATGGATATGCTGCGAGTATGTGGACTATCAGTATCAATTCAGCTATCAACAATGGTGAAAATGCGCATTATGATGAGTGAGTTGAAGCGGGAATAGAGCGGTGGAGCCTTCTGAAGCCCTCTAGAGCCTTCAGAAGCCCCCTAGAGCCTCGAAAAGCCTTTAGGGGCCCTCTAGAGGCCACTGAAGCCCCCTAGAGCCTCGAAAAGCCTAGTAAGCCTTTAGGGGCCCTCTAGAGGCCACTGAAGCCCCCTAGAGCCTCGAAAAGCCTAGTAATCCATTAGGAGCCTTCTTGAGCCTTGTGAAGCCTCCTTAAGAGCTCTCAAGCCTTGTGAAGCCTTCTGAAGCCCCTAGAGCCTTCTAAAGCCTTCTGAAGCCCCCAAGAGTCTCATAAGCCTTTAGGAGCCCTCGAAAGTTTTCTAAAGCCCCCAAGGCCCACTACAGCCTCCCGAAGTTCAGTGGTCTCCGATGAAGCCTTCTGAAGCCCCCTAGAACCTCCAAAAGCCTCGTAAAGCCTTCTGAAGCCTTCTAAAGCCTTCTGAAGCCCTTTAAAGCCTTTAGGAGCCCTCGCAAGTCTTCTGAAGCCTTATAAAGTCTCCTAAAGCCTTCTGAAGCGTCCTAAAGCCACCTGAAGCTCCCTAGAGCTTCCAAAAGCCTCGTGAGCCTTCTGAAGCCCCCTGAAGCCTTCTAAAGCCTTCTGAAGTCCACTAGAGCTCTCTAGAGCTCCTTACAATCTCGTTAAGCCTCTTCAAGCCTTCTAAAGTCTTCTGAAGGTCCCTAGAACCTCGTAAGCCTTTAGGAGCCCTCTGAAGCCTCTCCAAACCTCCCAAAGTCTTTTGAAGCCCCCTAAAGCCCACTGAAGCCTCCCAAGTCTCATGTTTGTTCCAGATCCTGCTCTTCAACTCTCGCCTCAACCTTCTCCAACGGCGGACGCAACCCAGAAACCGGCGTCGCCACCACCGATCTCTACGGCCGTTGCACACGCTCACACTCTGGAACATCAGCCGCCGCTCCAGAAGCCGCTGGAGTCTTCGCTCTCGCCCTCGAAGCCAACCCGAAACTCACCTGGAGAGACCTCCAACATCTCACAGTTCTCACCTCCAGCCGCAACTCACTTTTCGATGGAAGATGTCGTGATTTGCCAGAGCTCGGAATCAAGGACAACAACAAGGATAGCAAGGGAAATTGCTCGCATTTCGAATGGCAAATGAATGGCGTCGGCTTGGAGTACAATCATCTTTTCGGTTTTGGAGTTCTTGATGCGGCTGAGATGGTTATGTTGGCAATGGTTTGGAAGACTGCACCACCAAGATATCATTGTTCAGCAGGAATCATTGATGTTCCACAGTGAGTTCTAAAAAAATATTCAAAAAATCTCAAAGTCCTAATGAGAATTTTTCAGTGAGATCCCAGCCAATGGCAACCTTCTCTTGGAAATCGACACCGATGGTTGTGCCGGAACCGCGACCGAAGTCAAATATCTCGAACACGTTCAAGCCGTCGTCACTTTCAACTCGACCCGACGCGGAGACACCACACTCTATTTGATTTCACCAATGGGAACCCGAACCATGATTTTGTCGAGACGACCAAAGGATGATGACAGCAAGGATGGATTCACCAATTGGCCATTCATGTCAACACATACTTGGGGAGAGAATCCGACCGGAAAATGGAGACTTGTCGCAAGATTCCAGGTGAGTACAATACAGTACTGTGGTTGGGAGAGGGGTGCGGTGCGGCTGCGTCGCGGTCTGAACACCTCTCTTATTGACCCGGTAGATATTTTTAATGCGTTGCGTGTGCGTCGCGGTCAGTGCTATACTATATAGCTTGCAGTTTGATGAGCGTTAAAGTTTTCTCGTTTGAAAAATTGATGTGCAGCGTATGCGTCGCGGTCATTACTGTACTGTAATCAAAATTACTTTTATCTTGTAAATTATAATGTTCAATGCGTTGCGTGTGCGTCGCGGGTTTATCTAGTTTTTTCAGTACCACTGCCTTTTTGCAAATAAAAATACTATCCGAGTTTCACAGTGAACCAGCACGTTGCGTGCGCGTCGCGGCTACATAATCAAAAAAACACATGTCATATTTTTCCAGGGCCCCGGTGACCATCGCGGAACCCTCAAGAAATTCCAACTCATGCTCCACGGAACCCGCGAAGCTCCCTACGATTCCATCGAAACCCTTCTCGGACAATCCAACAACAAACTTCACACTGTACAAAGCGCACACAAACGAAATCTCTAAATTTTTCCTTTTTTTGTACATTTTCCACAAATTTCTATCGTAGTTTTTTCCTTTTTTTCCTTTTTCCTTCTTCTTCCGGTGAATTTAATCTTCTTCTTCTTCTGAAATTTGTTAGATCTTCCGGGTGTGCACACATCATCGCCACGTGCCCAATTTGTTCCCCCCTCCCCCATTGAAAAATGTCATCCACATCATCAAAAAACAACACGTCGAACCAACTTTACTAATAAATCGTTCTCAATTGTTGTTCAAAATTCGAACAAAATTAAATATAGGTCAAAAAAATAATAAAAAATTGATAAGAATCTGACGTGAAACGTGTAAATTTTCCGTATAAAAATCGATTTTCACAGAGAGAAAATCAGTTTTTTATCCGGATTCTCAATGCTTCAAAAATCAATGCTTGTATTATTTAGTCAGGTGAGTTTTGACTTCTAGAAAAATTGAAACAGTGTGTTTTTTTGCAGTGAAGAAAAACGATCTTGGATGTGTTGCAAATATATATCGATGATGTGAAAGAACATCCGAGCAAGAGGATTTTTTGGAGTTTTTTGTAGTCAATAAATTTTTTGTTTTTGGTTTTTTGAGCACGGTATGGAGCTTGTGTGTCAAGTAGCCGTGCCTTGAGAATCTAGTTGTCTAGGGCCGGAGCCTTGAGATCTACTCAGACAAGGAGCCGCGCTTTCAGAGTCAATAGGATTCAAGCAGTCACGCCTAGAATTTCTCATTTTCCACAGAATTCGAGGATTTAGAAAGGCACAGTTCAAAATTTCAATTTTAAAAATTCTAGGGGCTAATATTCAAGCCATGTGCACTCAAAACCTCAAATTTCCTCAAAACCCCCCCCCCAAAAAACTCACATTTTCTCCAGTTTTCCTCGAAATTCACAATCATTTGACCAAAATTCGCTTCAATAATTGTTTCCATCATTTCGCTGACGATTTTCCTGTAATATAGAAATATATAAAGTGACCCAAAAGTAAGAAAAATTCAAGAAAGTACATTTTTTCATAAAATATCTTTTTGAGCACAAGTTTTTGTATAAAACTATCGAAAATCAACTGAAATTGTGTTAATTGTATTAGGAAAATAGAAAAATATGAATTTAACAACAATTTTCATTCAAATTCATGGAAAAACAACAAAAAATAGGCGAATAAAACATTTTCGAAAAATAAAAAAAAACAAGAAAATAAAAGTAGAAATGGAAGTGCGCCCTATTGATAAAAATCGCATGCCGCGCACTCTTTCAAAAATATGTGTGTGTTTTTCGTTATTGTTGCTGTTTTATTTTGTTTTTTGTGATTTCGTAAGACTCATTTCATCTGAAAATCTGAAAATTTGACTGATGCTTGATTTTTTTTTAATTTTCAGCAAACCTCTTTTCCCATTATTAGTAATTTTCATGTAGAATTAATTGAAAAATCTTGACGCTTCATATATTTAGAAATTGAAGTTAGGAAAATTTATTCTTTGGCCCTAAAAATTTTTTGGGCCTTAAATTTATGCTCCCGGCCCAAAATCCTCATATCCATCGTCCATTTTGACCGGTTTTTTCTGGTTTTGGTCTTCCGGATCTTTCGAGATACTTTGCGGCTCTTTTTTGTTGGCAGATCGGCCCAATGATGTGATTTTCTGGAAAAAGGGATTTAGGCTACTTTAGGCTTTTATTTAGGCCCGTTCAAGGCTCATTTAGGCTCTTATTTAAGCTCACTTAACATCAACTTTAGGTCCTCATTTAGGCTGCTTAAATTCTTGAAAATTTCCAAATTTTTACACTAAAAAGTCCTTACTTCAATTTAGCTTAGGCCAAATTCAGACCTAGCTTTAGGCTCATCTTTAGGCCCATATTCAAGTCCAGTAAGGCCTAGCTTTAGGCTCATTTTCAGGCCTACCTTTTCCTCTCTACTCGGTGTCTTCTTTTCCTTTTCTCCTTCTTTTCCTCCTTCGGTTTTTCCTCTTCTTTTTTCTGAACTTCTTTCTCTTTCTCTTTTTCCTTCTCTTCAGTTTTGCTTGGGGTTCCAGGCCGCGCGGCAACCCTTTCCGCTGCCTTTTCCGCACTCAACCTCTTCTTCTCCCCTTTTTTGGGTTCCGCAGGTGTGTTGGATTTAACGGGTGTCTCAGTGGTCCTGAAATAGGCATGTTTGGTGTCAAAATGCTCCAAATTCGGTGCCAATTCTCCCACTTTGACGTTTTTTTCTTCGTGTTTTTGTCCAACCCACTGCCTTTTTTCGGCTGCTCCTCATTACTGTTCGTTTTATAGTATTCACTTCGATCTTTTTTGCTTCGATTCACACTTGACTTCTTTGGTGTTGTGCCTTTCTTCATTATTCAAAACAATGATGATTAAATGTACTGAAATTGAATTTTGGTCTGATTTTTAGGCCCAAATTTGAGACTTTTCACTCACCTCTTTAAAGTTTGGGGGGGGTTTTCTAAAGAAATGACGATTTTTCGGCGGCGCTAACTTTTTATAGACTCAAAAATGAGCTGGCATTTGGAATGTCACGTGAGTAATATTTTTCTAGACTGAAATTTTGAGCTGAAATTGGTGGAATTATTGATTTTCAGTGATTTTCAGCACAAAATTTAAGGTTAGAAGAACATTTTGAGCTTCTGCAATTTTCTATAAAAAATAATAGAAAATTTTGAAGGTCATTAAAAAATGAATTTAAAAATTTTTCTAGACTGAAATTTTGAGCTGAAAATGCTGGAATTATTAATTTTTAGCAATTTCAAGTGCTTCCAGCATTTTTAGCACAAAATTCGAGTCTAGAAGTGATTTTTTAGGCTTTTGGAATTTTCCATGAAAAAAGTTCACTTATGATCATTAAAAAAAATTAATTCAAAAACTTTTCTACACTCAAATTTTGTGCTGAAAATGCTGGATTCATTGATTTTCGGCAATTTTGAATAGTTTTAGCATTTTCAGCACAAAATTTGAATCTAGAAGTGATTTTTAAGCTTCTGGAATTTTATGTAAAAAAAAAGTTCCAATATGAACATTAAAAAAATGAATTTCAAAACTTTTCCAGACCAACATTTTTTGCTGAAAATGCTGGAATTATTGATTTTCAGAAATTTCAAGTGTTTCCAGCATTTTCAGCACAGAATTCAGGTCTAGAAGTGATTTTAAGCTTCTGGAATTTTCTACATAAAAAACGGTATACAAAATTTTGTAGATTATTAAAAAATTAATTTCAGAACTTTTCTTGACAGAATTTTTGTGCTGAAAATGCAGGAATTATTGATTTTCAGCGAATTTGAATGTTTTCAGCATTTTCAGCACATAATTCAGGTCTAGCAGTTATGTTTGGAGTTCTGCGATTTTCTGCAAAAATAATCTACAAAATTTTGTGGATCATTAAAAAAAATAAATTTCAAAATTTTTCTAGACTGAAATTTTGTGCTGAAAATGCGGGAATTAGTGATTTTCAGCAATTTTGAATGTCTTCAGCATTTTCAGCACAAAATTCAGATGAATTTTGGGCTTCTGGAAATTTTTATACCAAATTGAAGTTTTTGACCAGAAGATGGTGTTCAGCGGCTCCAAAATCCTTTTCCCATACATTTTTCAATCAAAAAACTATTGCCCAAGTTCCCATAAGTTTTTTTGCCACAAAAAATTGCACGAAAAAAACGATATGTTTTGTTTTGAATCTCTCTTATCATCAACGCGACAATTTTCATTTATTTTTGGATATTTTTTTCCACTCCCTCGAAAAAAAAATGTCCTTCGCTAGTTTTTATCGAAAACGCTGTGCTCAAAAATTCATTCTCGCCTATTTCAAGCACATAACTCTCCGAAATCCCAACATTTATCACGAGGATTTTCAGAAAATTGAGAAGGGCGTGCTCACTCAGACTTATCGTAAGTTTCTTTTTTTCTTGGCAATAAATTTTAATCTCTAAAGATTTTCAGAAGGCGCTGTAAATTCACTGCTCTCCTTATCATCTGAAAATCTCGAGCCCTACTACAGTAGCCTGGATGCGATGCTGAATTATTCATATCTGGAATGGGAAATCGAATTTCAGACAATTTTTGTCAGACAACGGGAAAATGGACTTCTGGAAATTCGCCTGGATCATTCGGATTCTTCATTTTTCCTGAAATCCGATGAGAATGTTGAAGGAGGTTTCAAAATTGTGTTGATTGTTGTTTTTTAATGTAAGTTTTTCATAAATTTTGTGATTTTTACTGAAGTTTTTATTCAAGATTGAAAAAAAAATCTAATGTCTAACATACTTTAGCATTTTATAACCACCCTCAATATTTTCATCAGTAACAATGAAAATCGAATTATTTTGAGATTTTCGAATTTCCAAAACTCCAAAACCAACATCTTCAACAATTCGATCCCGCCATTCCGAATCCCAATCCGAATTTGTAAAATTTTTCATAACTTCTACACCTTCCTGAAGTTGATTGATTGTTTCTGCGCTCAAATTTTGCATCGTAGTTACTGCATCTTCTGAAACTGAAATTTTCCAAGGAGAGAAAAAAAAACTGGAACTCACGATAACTTTGAGTCTGCACACCATTTTTGAATTTCGCAAAATCCTCATGTAAAATATCCGGATTTTTGGAAATGTAGTGCTCATAAAAGGCTAGAAGAAATCCTTGAGCACGCTGTTTTAGAGTTAACATTCGATGATTTTTTTTTTCGAGAATGATTCATTTGTCCACAAAATGTTTTTATTACAACAACAAAAAATCTTATGGGAATTTGAAAAGGGCACAGTTTTTTTCTGTTGATGTGAGAAAATTTAAAAAATCATTCATCGTCAACAAGCGGAGTGTCGTTGTACCGAATTTGAAGCCACTGTACTAACCTCGATTTTCATAGTTTTTTTGCGAAAATCAAGAATTGACACCAGAAACATCAAAGGAAGTGCAATTTCTGGAAGATAATTAATAATCCCCAAAAGTGATATCAAAAACATCAGATTATCAATGTCTATAACACTTTCTAGAATTGTTATCGTTTCGAAAGAAATGCAAATAATTCCGTAGAACAAAACTGTAACCAAGAGTTGCGCGAAGATTTTTTGCTCGGCATTTCTAGAAAATACCATATTTGATTGTTTTCTTAAAAATCGGAACAAAATGATATAGCAAATTGTGGAACCAAATGGAAATATATAGAAGATTCTTCCGATCATTGTTTGATAACCATCGGAATTTTCACTGAAATCAATGAATCCGGCGTCATAGTAGAAAACTCGCTTGATTTTTGAGCTTCGAATACTGATTATTGTTGCTAGAATTGAAATTGAGAATGATATCAGGACTGCGATCAGATAGGAATATCCTTCAAAGATCAAATCATTCCAATATTTCGAAATAAAGCATAAACATCGATTTAGAGACATCAAAAATATCAAAGTGAATAGGAAAAAACTGAAGAAAAAATCTGAATATACAGCATTTCGCATGTGAATTGCATAAGCTGCAGTATCATCTCTGTAAATTGCAGCGCCACTGTAATTCACAACATTATGTAGACAACGAATAATGATACTTATAGACATTATGAATAAAATCTTAAAGAATGGTCCATTTTTCAAATATCCCTTTTTAAGCAAAACATTCAGATTGATGAATTGCACAAGGAAATCAAAAATTGTCATACAAAACGGTGCTAAAAAATTGAATTGAAAAATTTCGATACCATCAAATGTCCAAGGAATGTATTTGCAAAGATTTGGGTCTTTTTGACAATCTGGAACTGGTTGACCACCGGTAAAAGTTGGAAAATAAGGGAATATTGAGATGTTATAAGTTGGCGCAACCATATTTTGAAGGAAAAAAATAAGAGATTTTTTTCTGAGAACAATGAGTAGGGTATTATTATAGGGGCTTGACATTTTGCGGCGATAAAACAAAAAAAAATGTTCAAAGTTTGAAAAATAAAAAAAGGCGGACACAAGCGTCAACAAACGGAGTGTCGTTGTTTTTCTTCCCACAAAACCCCCCGCTCAAACGAAAAAATTCATTTTTTCAAGTATATTTTTCAAAAATGCTCAATCAAAATCTATGGTGGCGGTGCTCCCCAATCGGATTTCGCATCATTGATTGTCTCATTGTCATCGGCATCGCGTGGCTTCAATTTCGGACCGCCGGCGGCTTTCGGTTGATCGGCTGTCGATGATTTGGCGGCGCCATCTTCGCTGATTTCTTTCGGCTTCAATTTTGCCGCCTCATTTTTTTTCGAACATTGTTGCGCAATGAAAACGGTGGGAAGCATACATACAATTAGCGTCCACATTATTCAAAAAAGAATTCTGGAAAATAAAGGGGGGTTACAGTAATCTGTTGGCTGTCTACAGTACTCTTCCCGGGGGGAACTCACTTGGAATAAATCTCCAGTTTCGATCTGTAATATAGGAAGAAATAATTGATTTTGACAAATTTCTCGATTTTTATAGCCCAAATTTTTTCACGTGAATGAAATTGGGTTTTTGGGACACGTTTCGAAATGTTTTTTTTTTGCGTTTTGAATTTTTTTTTTTCACGAAATCTCCAAATTTTCAAGAGCAATTATAATGGAGCAAGACCTCCTGAGTCATTCCAAAAGATTTTTTTTTTCAAAAAAATTTTTCCCCAAAACCTTTTTCAAGGTTCCCACAAAAAACCAGTTTTCATTTTTATTATTTTTCTTTTCAAAAACTTTTTTTTCGACAAAAAAAACTTGTTGATATTGATATTGAAAATGAATTTTTTCATTTTCATTATTACGAAAATTTTCAATTTTACATTGGGTTCTAATGAAAAATGAAAATTTCAGACCTAAATATTTTTTTCCAATCAAAAAAAATGATCATAAATAAAAAAAAGAGACAATCATAAAACATTTTTGTCTGATTATCTCTGCGTCTCTCACTTTCCCCATACTCTCTCTCGCTATCCTGCCATATCCAGAAATATTTATATCTTTATTAATATTTATTGATCTTCGATTTTTCTCCAAAATATTGAAATTTTTATGGTAAACACAAAAGATTTGCATTTTATTTAATACCCTTTTGATTTTTTGAATTTTATTTTTTATTCTCCACATTTTTTTGTCTAGTTGTGAGGGAGTTAGGCTAATTTTTCTCTAAAATTCTTCATTTTCAGATGGATTTTCAAACTGAAAAAAAGCCAAATATTGCGCCGAAACGCCCATTTCTAAAAGCCAAACATACTCCACCAATTGGCCTCGCACTTCTATATGGCTTTCAGCAAGTTATGGTTTGCGTTTCGGCGCTTCTTACGGTGCCGCTTCTAATGGCGCAAGAATTATGTGCGGGAAGTAGTATTGGTGAGTTTCTGGCGGATTTTTTGGTGTATTTTTTGTGACAGATATTTTTTTCAAAACACAAACTTTTTTCAACGAAATCCTCTCTCAAAAATAAATCATCAAACATCAGAAAATAGTTTCCTGGTCTTCATGTTTTTCAACTAGACTCTAGTTATCATTCGATTTTGTGACGGATTAGCCACAGGTTCTGCAAAAAATTTAAAAAAAAATAGAAAAATATTACTGTAGCACGCAATTGTGTGCAAACACACGTTTGTCACTTTGCGGACAGGCGTTGGCAAAAATTTTCATTTCGCAAAAAAAAAGGTTTTCAATGAGTTTTCGAGTGAAAATGAAAGTGAAAAGGTGAGTTTCAGGATTTTAAACCAAAATTCAAGCTGCCAACCAAAAAATCTCGAATTTCCAGCGCGACTTCGTCAAACTCTCATCAGTTCAACATTTGTGAGCAGCGGACTTTCGACAATCATCCAAACTTTGTTGGGAATGCGTCTGGCACTTCTACAAGGCACAGCTTTCGCCTATGTTCCGTCGGTTCAAGGATTTTTCAAGGAATATAAAAGTTGTAATGCGACGGAAGAGGATTTTGTGCCGGAAGAGGTTTATTATGAGCGATTGGCACTTTTGCAAGGTAAAAATTGGAATTGAGAGAAAGCCTAGGCTGGAAAATTATTTAAATCAATATTCAGCTAGAATTTCTTCACGAAAAGTACATATGAAAATTTGAAAAAATTCACTGTTTCAATTTTTCTATATTATTTTTGGTATTTTTTAAAACCTGTTTAACGATTTCTCAACTAATTTCATTCAACCCATAATCCAGAGTTAGGATAACTCAAAATCGACAAAATTAAATTCCAGGTTGTCTAATCGCCTCATCCTTTGCTCCAATGCTCATCGGAGCCACGGGAATTGTCGGAGTCCTCACAAAATTCATCGGACCACTCACAGTCTCGCCATTAATGATGCTCTTAGCTTATAGTCAAGTCGAAACAATGGTAGATCGTGTAACTCAACATTGGGTGGCTGTTGTTCAAGCTGTCACACTTTTCGCAACAATTTTATATTTGGCCGAGTTGAAGGTTCCGATTCCGAGATTGAGAGATGGCAAATTTCATTGGTATTATGTGGATATTTTTGGACAATATCCGGTTGGTTTTTGAGGGGAAATTTTCGACAAAAATCCAGAATTATAAATTTAAAAAATTTGGTTCAAAAATTCCATGAATTTTCTACGTTTCAAAATTTTTTAAGGAAGTTGTAGAATAAAATCGAGTAGTGAATCATCAGTTTTTGAATTTAGAATTTCAGAATCTTCTGAAATTTTAGATCTGAAAACGCCATTTTATAGACTGATTTTAATTTGATTTTAAAAAAATTCCGGAACTTTTTTTTGTTTATGAAATTCCCCTAAAAATTGTACCCTAATTAAGGTCGCTTAAAAAATTCCTAAATTTTCACTGTTTCAAAAATTTAGGATGATAAATAGCAAGTTTTTCACTCTGATTTTCAAATTTACTATGATTTATTTCAATAGGAAACATTCAATTAATTTTATTGATCAGATTCCTCAGCAGCTTTTTTGACCAATTTTGAATTTCCAGCCATTTCTCTTGATTTCACAATTCTTCTGATATTCCCAGGTTTTTGATATACATCTGTTGTGTCATTAAAATCACAATTCCCCATAATACATAACATTTTGTTGTAGAGAAAAATATGAGAATATTTGTTGGAAAATGTTGCGAAGTTTCAGGTTTTATAGGAAAATTTGAATGATTCATTCTGAAAAAGTAAATAAATAAGATTATCAAATTAGGATTACGTGGAACCGATTTTCGTTGAAATTCTAACTCGAGGAAAACTGGTTTTGAAAATTTTGAGATTCAAAAATCACGATTGGTTTTTGGTGGACCAGAAAATTGGGAATTTTTCAAGATAATAATACTGTTCTAAATATTTTGAATTTAGGAAAAATTTAAAAAATTTTCAAAATTTTTCACTGTTTCTGAAAATTCTTATGACCTTTTTTTGAACCTTTAAATGTCGCTTAACCAAACACAGAGGGGTTTTATTATTTTTCAACATAAATTAGCGAAATAGTTTTATTTTTCAAAATGAAATGGTTTTTTTCTCGAATTTTCACTGTTTCAAATAACTTTAATTAACATCTGAAAAATAATTTATTCGATTAGATACACTGTTAATGTTTTTTACTAGATTCCTGTTGATGTAAAAATGTTCAGTTGGATTTTTAAATTTTGAAAGCTCACAAGAATTTTTTGCTGTTTCAAAAAATTCCTAAATTTTGGAATGTTCTAAATTTCTTCGATGAAAAATCGTTCGTTTGAATCAAATCAAAAATAGTTTTTAAACTTTTTTTTCCCCGAAATGTTCACTGTTTCAAACATGTGTTATTCAAAAAAAACAACTTTATTCAATTTCGTTTTTCAAAAATCCAATTTAGTGATTAGATTTCTCAGCTTCATTGACCAAACTTGAATTGTGAATCGATTTTCTGGAATTCACCAATCTTCTGATATTTTTGGCGGAATTTCGGCGAAGTTCACCTGAATTTTCAGGAATATCAAATGGAACATGAATCATTTTTAGTATTGAACAAAATATGAAAATTTCATAGAAAATGCTGTGAATTTTCGACTTTTATATCAATTTAGAGAGAATTTTGAAACTGGTTTTGAAAAGTTGTAGACCCAAAAAATCACGAGAAAATGTTTTTTTTTTGGGAAAAATCTTGCCGGAAACTCTTGATTTTTGACCGAAAATCAGTTAGAAAATAATTAATTTTTTTTCCTATTTTTTCACTGTTTCAAAAATTTATGATAAAAAATAAAAGGTTTTTCAATGTGATGATGCAATTTCCTTGCAATACAAAAAATTAAACTTTATTCAAAGAATGAAACATTCAGATTTATTTATTTAGATTCCTCAGCAGCTTCTTTGACCAAACTTGAATTTCCAGCCATTTTTCTTGAATTCACCAATCTTTTGATATTCCCAGATTTTTGTAGTTCCACTTCTTCAACTACAAACTCATAAAAATATCCACGAATACATAGCATTTTGTCAGAAAATCCTCTGATTTTCCAGGTTTTATAGGAAATTTTTCAGCCGGGTCCTTTTAGTCCAAAAAATTATCAAATTAGAGATAAGTGGAACCGATTTTTGTAGAAACTGGTTTTGAAAATTTTTGATCCGAAAATCATGGGTTTTTTACGTTTCAGAAAAAAATAAGATAAGTTCTGCAAATCTGAAATTTTAACTGAAAGTTAGGAAAAATCTGAGCTCTTCAGATTTTTTGGTAAAAGTTTTTCACTGTTTCAAAAATATTATATAGTCCAGTAAACATAATAAAAACAGTTGGATCCTTTTGTATTCAAAAAAATCAGATTTTTTCAATCAGGAAACATTCAATTTTATTGATCAGATTCCTCAGCAGCTTCTTTGACCAAACTTGAATTTCCAGCCATTTTTCTTGATTTCACCAATCTTCTGATATTTCCAGGTTTTTGATATACATCTGTCGTGTCATTAAAATCACAATTCCCCATAATACATAACATTCTGTTTTAGAGAAAAATTTGAGAATATTTGTTGGAAAATGTTGCGAAGTTTCAGGTTTTATAGGAAATTTTGAATGATTCATTCTGAAAAAGTAAATAATTAAGATTATCAAATTAGGGATAAGTGGAACCGATTTTGGTTGAAATTTTAACTCGAGAAAAACTGGTTTTGAAAATTTTCGAAGTTCAAAAATCACGATTGGTTTTTGGTGGACCAGAAAATTGGGAATTTTTCAAATATTTTTGAATTTAGTAAAAATTTAAAAAATTAATTTTCAAAATGTTTCACTGTTTCGGAAAATTCTCATTCATTCCACACCTCGGCCAAGCCGTGGCTGTCCAGAGTACAATTTTTTTAAAAATCTGAATTTAAGTTTTTAGAGGTCAAAAATTAAAAAATCACAACTTTTAGAGGACAAAAACTGAAAAGTTCACAATTTTTGTACTGTAAAAAGTTAGCGTACAATTTTTTATTGTGGAAACCACGATTTTGGCCGAGGTGTGATTCATTCTGAAGATTTTGAAAATATTAATTAGAAAATTGCTTTTCCGAAATTTCAGAGTCTGAAAATTTCTTCATTCGCTCCACAAAAATTCACTTTTTCAAAAATTATACAAGTTTCTTCAATTTTTCGAAATCGTAATAATTCGTCAACAAAAAGCGAAATATGTAGTTTTATTTGTGAAAAAATATTTTTTCCTCAAATTTTCACTGTTTCAAATAACAATAATTAAAATCTGAAAAACAATTTATTCATTAAAGCAGGATCAATTTCAACGTTATTTATTAGATTTCTCAGTTTGTTGAATCGAATCCGTTTTCGGCAACTTCGAAAAATCCCTAGTTTCATCAGTCTCCTTTGCCAAATTTCGTTTTCTAGTTATTTCACTCGATCTCACATTATCTTCCTCGATTTCTTGAATCGAATCCGTTATCGGCATACTGATCAAAGTTGTCTTCCAAAGTGGTACTGTAGTACTTTTAGAGACGGTTGATTTCGGTTTAATGGACTGAAATTCTTCTGTTTTTCCAATTTCTCCTTCAAAATATTGAAATTCTCCTGATTTTCCAATCTCTTCTTCAAAATATCCAGGATAATCTTTTAGCTTAAAACAAGATATCATTTTTTCATCAGAAAAATAAGAAGTTGTTGGAAAATGTTGCGAAGTTCCAGGTTTTATAGGAAATTTTGAATGATTCATTCTGTAAAAGTAAATAAATAAGATTATCAAATTAGGGATAAGTGGAACCGATTTTGGTTGAAATTCTAACTCGAGGAAAACTGGTTTTGAAATTGATTTTCTGGATTCAAAAATCGGTGATGTCAATTCCCAACCCGGTTCATAATAGTAATATTTATGTTAGTTAGAAAGAAACTAAAAACAACAATAATAATATTTAGCGTTCTCCTTTTATAGCATAGTTTGTTGTGATGATACATCCTTCAGTCGAACATTACGATTTGTCATACAAACATTATTTTTGGTGAATATGTTTTCTTTCTGTTGATCAGAAGATCAACACACTCCTAACAGAAAAAGTGAAGGTGTAGGTTGGTTGTTTCAGCTATACATAAATATAAGTTGTACCAAATGAATAAATCCAAAATGGCAAGTGATATATTCCGTCTGTTCTTTTACTGTTGCTTGTGATAGCAACACCCTCCTAACAGAACAAGTGAAGGAGGATGACGTTTCCGATTCAAATTCGAGTAGATTCCAAACATGTGAAAACGAAGCAAGAGGGTTGTAGTGATTCCAAATTTACTATCAGTTGAGAATAAATAGTCCGATGCAAATGCAATATATATCTTTCCGAGTCGACAAAAATGTTTTCTGGTGAAATGAGGTGGCAGGCAATGTAGGCAAAAAAGTAAGCAAAATAGTCCAGGTAGGCATTTTCCGATGCGCTAAGTGACAAGTTCAATATTGGTTCCAAGTTCAATATAAGTTCCATGTTGGAGGTCAAATCCAAGCATTCTCTAGTTGGAGGTCTAATCCAACTTCATTTTCCAAATAGCTTCCGCTAGTGGATCTCAGGGTCCTCCACAACACTCCAGGCCAATTGCATTTTGCATACTCCGATTGATAGAAGGAGATGGATGTCGGGTTTTCATTTGATCTGATCTTCTGTTTTCGGAAATAGCATTGTTCTCTAATAATTGTGTCATAACTCTTGGTTCTTCGTGGTCTTCTGACTTCTTTGGTTGATAGTTGGTAATTTTTCGAATATAGATTTTGGTGAATCGGGAACCGGGTTGAGCTAACGTATGGGTCACCATGTCAATTCCCAACCCGGCTCATAATAGTAATATTTATGTAGGATAGAAAGAAACTAAAAACAACAATAATAATATTTAGCGTTCTCCTTTTATAGCATAGTTTGTTGTGATGATACATCCTTCAGTCGAACATTACGATTTGTCATACAAACATTATTTTTGGTGAATATGTTTTCTTTCTGTTGATCAGAAGATCAACACATTTTGGTGGGAAATTATCGGTTGTTGGCCCAGGAAGTTTTTGAAAAAATTATTTTATCGATCAATTTTTCACTGTTTCAAAAAATACTTATCAAAAGAAAATTTTAAAAATATGGAATCTGTTTAAACATGAGTTGTTTCAGAAAAAAAACATAATCGGAAAAATTTTGAATAATAATTTTTATCGATAATTTTCACTGTTTCAAAAAATGCATTCATTTTCTTGAGAACATTTGAAGTCGCTTTTCGAAAACAAATTCTTCGCAAAATAAATTTCACTGTTTCAAATAATTTACATATTCCAATAATTTTCTGTACATTAATCTGAGTTCGAACTTATCATCATTTTGAAAATGAAAACTAAAATTTGGGAATATGAAATTTTTTCTTGAAAAACATGAAAAACAAATTTTTCACTGTTTCAAAAACATCACATAATTTTCGAAAGAAAAATGCCTGTAACTCGTCAAAGGTCAGAAATATATTTCACTGTTTCACAAAACCCAATAGTTTTTACAATAATTTTCTGTGTGGTAAATATAGGAGGGTATAAAAATAAAAAAATGAAATGGTCGATCTAAAATATGAGATTTTTTGAACATTGTTGTGAAAACAGAAAAATGATAGCTAAAATTTGAACGGTCAAATTTCAGCGAGTAGGAAAGAGCCTGATATCGACACGCTGAAGTTATTTGATTCATTTTCGAGTTTTATTTGTTGTTTTTAACGCATTGTTTTTAAAATAAAGTTGAATTACAGTATCATTCATTTATTATGAGAAAAAAAAACAAAAATAAAGTTTTCAAGAAAAATGAGTATTTCAAATTATTTAAAACTTATGCGTCGACTTTGATGAAACGAAGAGCATTGGACGTCGGAAGTACCTGTAAATTATTTTTAAAATAAATTTAATTATTGGAACAGTTTCTTTTTTGTTCAATTGTTTTTGTTCTCTTTCAGAAAAATGTCCAAATTTCAAATGTTCAAAATTTTGACATTTTTTAAACTCATTTTTTCATTCAGAAAAATGTTAAAATTTTGAACATTTGAAATTTGGACAAATTTTGAACATTTGAAATTTGGACAAATTTTGAACTCGATTTTTTCACTGAAAAAATGTCAAAATTTTGAACATTTGAAATTTGTACAAATTTTGAACATTTGAAATTTGGACAAATTTTGAACTCGATTTTTTCACTTAAAAAATGTCAAAATTTTGAACATTTGAAATTTGTACAAATTTTGAACATTTGAAATTTGTACAAATTTTGAACATTTGAAATTTGGACAAATTTTGAACTCGATTTGTTCACTTAAAAAATGTCAAAATTTTGAACATTTGAAATTTGTACAAATTTTGAACATTTGAAATTTGTACAAATTTTGAACATTTGAAATTTGACTGTTTTTCAAAGGATATATGTTTTTTATGGAGAAGCACTCTTAAATGAAAACCAAAATTAAACTAACCTTTTTCTCCGGGCCAATATCGCTGATCCATGTGTTGAGTAGTCGATCAGAAGATTGCGGTCTGAAAAATTGATGTAATCTATTATTGAACAAAACATTTGATTTTTGCCAGTTACAGTCAAAATTCACTGCGACTGAGAACTGAATTGCGCCCTGTTTGTCTTGTTATGATACTAATTCATTTTTTTAATAGTTATTTTTGTAAATACATAGTCGAAATTCTTTTCTAAATGGATTTGACACAGCATGTCAAAGATCAATCAGTAAAGTCATAAGGAAACAGAGAAATTATATGATCCGAGAAACGAAATCTAGCCGGCTGCCATGTATTTCACTTTTTTATTTGAAATAATCTTATTTTTAAGTGGAAACATAAGAGGTTCACGTGGAAACGTCTTATGCTCTCGAACTATCTCAGAGATTCGCTGGCCAGCTCGCCACCAGATCGCTGCGGCCACCTGGAAACCGCATGGCCGCCAGGTCGCCTTGAGTTTTCCGGCGACGTGGCCTGTGTGTTTGAAATTCTGGAAAGCTGGCAAGATAGTGGTTTGTACTCAAAACACTGCATTTTCTAATGTTTTTTCACTTCCTAAGGTTTCAAGTGCTGCGAAAAAACAGAAAATGAGCCAAATTTTTTCGAAAATGGCTCAATTCACAAGCTTTTCAGACATTTTCATGAAAATTCATTTTGACGCGGCGAAGTGGCCACCACATGGTAGCCATGTGGGCTTGACCTAGCCAGGGCTTGGCCACCTTGCCAGCGAAAAAAACCGGGCGACATGGTTTCCATGGGGTTCCCAGGTCAGCCAGCCTCCCCACCTGGTGGCGAGCTGGCCAGCGAATCTCTGAGATCACCCATTACCAATTTTCAAAGAACTGATATATTGAGATTTAAATCATAATTTCAGGAAAAAATACCAAAAAAGCCCTTTTCCGTCTGGAGAATTAATGAACTTATTTCTTCTATGAATACCCATTAATAAAAAAAACTAACCAACACAAGTCACGAAACGAAGTTGGATTTCCATTATGAATCGCATCACTTTTCTTCAAATCCCTGGAATTGAAAAATAACACTTTCTTAAAACTTTTTCTTTTGAAAACTAACCAAAAATCATTGATTTTGATAAATCCAACACGGCTATTGATTCGCATTGTTGGAGAGACTGAAAATCAAATAATTCGATGAAAAGAAACTGTTTAAAACGAGCCGAAAAGGAAGAAAACGGAAGAATGAGAAATGGGGAAAAAAGAAAAAGAAAATTTTTGTGTGCAATTGTGCGTCACCGTGTTAACACGCAACCTCATTTTTTCTTTTCTTTTTTCACTTTTTTTTTGTTTTTCTCGTTTTCGGCGAATTATCATGTATTGAAAGAAAAGAAACTGTGTACGCAGCAGAATACTATTTTCAAACGTCGAATTTCAACCGAACAAACAATTCAGCAGCGTAAAATTGCTTTTTGCCCTACATTTTTGTTTTTATAACAATCATTCATGAAAGTTCTTTTTTTTTTACTCTTGTTTCTTCTTATTTCAAATAATACATCGATAGATTTTCAACCTTAATATTTATATTTAATAAATTAACGAGGGAAATGTGTTAGCGCCCCCTTAAATTTTCAATAAGTTATTCGATCAAGTTTCTCGCTGCAAAATTTTTATTTGGTCTAAGAGTTGAAGATCTATCGATATATTATTTGAAATAAGAAGAAACAAGAGTAAAAAAAAAGAACTTTCATGAATGATTGTTATAAAAACAAAAATGTAGGGCAAAAAGCAATTTTACGCTGCTGAATTGTTTGTTCGGTTGAAATTCGACGTTTGAAAATAGTATTCTGCTGCGTACACAGTTTCTTTTCTTTCAATACATGACCATTCGCCGAAAACGAGAAAAACAAAAAAAAAGTGAAAAAAAGAAAAGAAAAAATGAGGGTGCGTGTTAACACGGTGACGCACAATTGCACACAAAAATTTTCTTTTCTTTTTTCCCCATTTCTCATTCTTCCGTTTTCTTCCTTTTCGGCTCGTTTTAAACAGTTTCTTTTCATATAATTATTTGATTTTCAGTCTCTCCAACAATGCGAATCAATAGCCGTGTTGGATTTATCAAAATCAATGATTTTTGGTTAGTTTTCAAAAGAAAACGTTTTAAAAAAGTGTTATTTTTCAATTCCAGGGATTTGAAGAAAAGTGATGCGATTCATAATGGAAATCCAACTTCGTTTCGTGACTTGTGTTGGTTAGTTTTTTTTATTAATGGGTATTCATAGAAGAAATAAGTTCATTATTTCTCCAGGCGAAAAAAGACTTTTTGGTATTTTTCCTGAAATTATGATTTAAATCTCAATATGTCAGTTCTTTGAAAATTGGTAATGGGTGATAGTTCGAGAGCATAAGACGTTTCCACGTGAACCTCTTATGTTTCCACTTAAAAATAAGATTATTTCAAATAAAAAAGTGAAATACATGGCAGCCGGCTAGATTTCGTTTCTCGGATCATATAATTTCTCTGTTTCCTTATGACTTTACTGATTGATCTTTGACATGCTGTGTCAAATCCATTTAGAAAAGAATTTCGACTATGTATTTACAAAAATAACTATTAAAAAAATGAATTAGTATCATAACAAGACAAACAGGGCGCAATTCAGTTCTCAGTCGCAGTGAATTTTGACTGTAACTGGCAAAAATCAAATGTTTTGTTCAATAATAGATTACATCAATTTTTCAGACCGCAATCTTCTGATCGACTACTCAACACATGGATCAGCGATATTGGCCCGGAGAAAAAGGTTAGTTTAATTTTGGTTTTCATTTAAGAGTGCTTCTCCATAAAAAACATATATCCTTTGAAAAACAGTCAAATTTGAAATACTCAAAATTTGTACAAATTTTGAATGTTTCAAATTTGTACAAATTTTGAATGTTTCAAATTTGTCCAAATTTCAAATGTTCAAAATTTGTACAAATTTCAAATGTTCAAAATTTTGACATTTTTTAAGTGAACAAATCGAGTTCAAAATTTGTCCAAATTTCAAATGTTCAAAATTTGTACAAATTTCAAATGTTCAAAATTTTGACATTTTTTTAAGTGAAAAATTCGAGTTCAAAATTTGTCCAAATTTCAAATGTTCAAAATTTGTACAAATTTCAAATGTTCAAAATTTTGACATTTTTTCAGTGAAAAAATCGAGTTCAAAATTTGTCCAAATTTCAAATGTTCAAAATTTGTACAAATTTCAAATGTTCAAGATTTTGACATTTTTTTAAGTGAAAAAATCGAGTTCAAAATTTGTCCAAATTTCAAATGTTCAAAATTTGTCCAAATTTCAAATGTTCAAAATTTGTCCAAATTTCAAATGTTCAAAATTTGTACAAATTTCAAATGTTCAAAATTTTGACATTTTTTCAGTGAAAAAATCGAGTTCAAAATTTGTCCAAATTTCAAATGTTCAAAATTTGTACAAATTTCAAATGTTCAAAATTTTGACATTTTTTTAAGTGAAAAAATCGAGTTCAAAATTTGTCCAAATTTCAAATGTTCAAAATTTGTCCAAATTTCAAATGTTCAAAATTTTAACATTTTTCTGAATGAAAAAATGAGTTTAAAAAATGTCAAAATTTTGAACATTTGAAATTTGGACATTTTTCTGAAAGAGAACAAAAACAATTGAACAAAAAAAGAAACTGTTCCAATAATTAAATTTATTTTAAAAATAATTTACAGGTACTTCCGACGTCCAATGCTGTTCGTTTCATCAAAGTCGACGCATGAGTTTTAAATAATTTGAAATACTCATTTTTCTTGAAAACTTTATTTTTGTTTTTTTTCTCATAATAAATGAATGATACTGTAATTCAACTTTATTTTAAAAACAATGCGTTAAAAACAACAAATAAAACTCGAAAATGAATCAAATAACTTTGGCGTGTCGATATCAGGCTCTTTCGTACTCGCTGAAATTTGACCGTTCAAATTTTAGCTATCATTTTTCTGTTTTCACAACAATGTTCAAAAAATCTCATATTTTAGATCGACCATTTCATTTTTTTATTTTTATACCCTCCTATATACTAAAGGTTCACAAAATAATATTAACAATAAAATTGAATCATATTATCATGCAAATATTGTGCAAACGAATCTGAATTTTTAGCGTTGTAATATCTGAAGTTTTGAAAAATTATTAACTCAATGAATTTTTCACTGTTTCAAAAAATTGACATATTTTTTGAAAATTTTTCATTTGATCTTATCAGGTAAAATTTCACTGTTTCAACACAGAATCAAACATTTGTCAATGGAATACATTTCAATGTGAAGCATTCTCTGATTCTGCTCAGAAATCTGGATTTTTCTGATGAGGAAAAATCATCGGAATTTATTTTCTAAATATTTTTCACTGTTTCAAAAAAAAAACATAATTTGTTTTGAAACTTTCAAAACACTCTTAAGTAAATCAATTTTCACTGTTTCAAAAAATTCACAAATTGAAAAAATTCTGTTGAACTCGATCAATTCACATGTTTTCAAATCAAATTATTCTGTGTCTTTTCACTCTGTAAAATAAAATTCAACAAAACGTATTTATTCAAAAATTCGGCAACATTTCGAATATTTTAACTTTGATACCATTCAGCTTCAAGATCTTCCGGAACCCAGAAAAGAAATACCATTTTTCTTTGCAAAATAAGAAATCAAGAAATTAGTTCCAGAAAATTTTAAATGAACTTCTAATTGCACTCCGATCATTTTATACTCCCAAAATCTGGGAGACCACCTACCAGCTGATCAAAAAATAAATAAATGGAAAACTCAAGGTCATGAGTCAAATTAAACATGGTGGTCTGTTTTTTCTGGAAATCTGTAATTTTTTGAACTAAACCAACAAGAAAAACGTCAATTTGTAAATATTTATTCAACAAAACTCATTTATTTTTCAATTATGCTCGATCCAAATTTTGAAATCTTCTGGATCGAATGAAATCGGTCTGAAGCACATTTTTCTCTTGAATTACTTGACTAGACTTGAAATTTTGGTTTAAATCCATCAAAAAATTAGGTGGAACCGATTTCGCAGACAGTTTTAATTTGATAAAAATTAATTAATTTGGAAGAGGGTTCAAGAATCCAGGAAAGATTGCAAACCACAAAAATCAGGTTCAAATTGCAGAAATCTTGTGACGTGGCAAATAATACTCTGCGTCCCTGACCTAACTCTGGATCTCTAACTCTAACTCGGCCTTCCACTGCATCTATGACCTAGTTTTTCTCGTTTCTCTGGGCTCTGTGGTCGTAATTTCACCTATTTCCGCACTTTTTCTGCGTCTCTAACCCCATAGTCTCTAGATGTCTGACTCTTTGATTTTCTTTACGTTCTATTTTATGGCCTTTCGTTTCTCTGCGTCTCTAACCCTGTCTACATCTCTAGTTTTTCTTGATTTACCTCTTGTTCTCTAACTTTCCATAGTTTCTCTGCGTCTCTAACTGTCTAATCCTACTCTCCGTCTCTAACGTCCTCTGGTTCTCTAACCCATTTGTCTGGCTTATCTGTATGTCTAACCTACTCTAGCTTCTCAGCGTCTCCGATGTTTCTCCTTTCCCTAGCTCTACTCTAGCTTCTCTGCCGCTCTAACTTTCTCTTGATCTCTAACTTTTCTATTGTCAATAATAATTTTCAAAAGTTCGCCTCGGCGAGGAATCGAACCTTCGTATCTTATTTTGTAGTCCCATCCGTTAGCCACTAGACCACGCGAGCATTTCTAACATTGCTCATTTTATGATTTATATTTGACGTCATTTAGAAATGCTCACAGCAAAAAAGCATTTTTGAAAAAAAAATAAATAAAATTCCAACGTGACCCACATGAAAATCGTCATTTTTTTTTAAATTTTTCTCATTTTCCGATTTTCTGCCGCTGAAAATGATGGAAAACAACAAATTTATTCAATAATTTTTTAATTAGATTAGCAATTAATTAAGTAAGTCAGGCTCGTATTCGAATTCAGAAATCATTGGGATGAAAATCATGGTTTTTTAGAGAATGTAGTAGAATGTTCTGGAATTTTTTGCTGAAAATTTGATTTTTATACGCGCCAAAAAAGTGGAACCGATTCGATTCGGTCATGTGTTTTTCTTCTTGAGAAAAACAATTTTTTCCAAGTAAACAATAAAAAAAAAGTTTATTAAAGTCAAAGTTCTTAATTAAATAATTAATTAATTAATGAATATTAATTATGATCCAAAAATAATATCATTAAAATTGGGCTCGGTTGTCAAACATGTTCCAATGCAGCAAATTATTTGAGGTGGCAACATTTTTTAGATTTTCAAAAATAGAATTTAGAGCTAGATATTTGTTTTTTGAATTTGAAAAAAAAACGTTTTATACTCAACAAAAAGTCCACCCAAAAAAATCATGTGATTTAATTTTGAATCAAATTAATTGTCTACGTCACGACCTCCTTGAAGTCAGGTCAAAAAATCAGGTTTTTTAAGAGCGTCTGATTTTTTGTTGTTGTTGTTTTTTTGAGTGAGTCAGAAAGGATCAAAATGAAAAAGGTCGTTTTGAGTTTGGGACGTTTTTTGATGTTTGAATTTTTTGGACTTTTGGGGAATTTTAAAGGTACATGTGGATTTTTAGGTGGAAATTGACGATTTTCTTGAACAGCTGAAAATCACTGAAAAAAAGGTCTGAAAATTTTCAAAAACTTTTTTTGAATCCTTAAAATAAACCTTAAAATTTGAAAACTTCAAAAATTCAGAAATCTGGGAAAATTTGAAGTTCTCAAAGTTTATCCTACAAAATTGTTTGAATAAAAAAGTTTCAGTATGATCTAAAAATTCTAACGGAAATCTGAATTTTAATGGATTTTTGAGCTTAAAATTTTTGATCAATTTTAATTTTTAAACAAAGGAGCGTAATGCACTGAAAATGTGTAGGAATCGAAATTTTTGAAGATTTTCTGAAACAGTGAGATTTTTTTTACTCGCAGAAATTTCTTCAAAGTTTTGAAAATATTCAATATTTTTGAAACAGTGATTTTTCTTTTCTAATTTTTTTCACTGTTTCAAAATTTTGTTATTGAAAAATTGGATTTTTGGAATTTTGATTTAATATTAACTTCTTGGAGAATTTCCAGCTTTAAAAAATGGGAATTTCAAAAAGAAAATTATCTCTGAATTTGAAATAAGCTTCCCAAATACTCCTAATCCTTCTTTGAAAATTTTAAACTGGTTTTAAATAAAAATTTAGGTTGAAAATCTGAATTTTGAATTTTTCAAAAAACTTGAAATTTCAATAAATTTCAATAATGCGAAAACCCCTGGAATATAATTTTTTAATTTTTGAAAAATTTAAAATTAAAAAAAAATAAAGTTCCCAAAAACCCTCGCATTTTCCAGTACCTCATCGCCATCTGCACCTCCTGGCTCTTCTGCGTCGCTCTCACTCTCTTCAATCTCACACCCGAAGGCAGTGCCGCACGCGTCGACAAAAACATCTCAATCGCCGTCATCCGTGAATCGTCATGGCTTGAAGTCCCGTATCCTGGAAAATTCGGACCTCCTCAATTCAACACCGGCCTATTCTTGTTATTTTTGTTATCAGCGATGACGTCAGTGTTCGAAAGTGTTGGAGATTATCATGCGGCAGCTCGTGTGTCTGAAGAGAGACCTCCACCAAGTCACGCGATTAATCGGGGAATTCTTGCCGAAGGATTTGGAAGTTTGATTAGTGGGCTTTTGGGGCCTGGAGTTGGAATGACGACGCATACGGAGAATATTGGAGTGATTGGAGTGACAAGGGTGGCATCAAGGTGGGTCAAACTAGATTTTTTGTCAAATTTCTGAAATTTTTCATTAGGAAAAGTTTTACTGAAAAATCCTGAACTTTCTCCTGAAAATTCAAATTAGAAAATCCTGATTTTTTTGCATGGAAATGTTGATTTATCTGAAATTTTCAGATTTTTTGTATGAAAATTAAAACACGTGGCAAAATAAAATTAATAAAATACTTGAATTTTTTGCATGGAAATTTTGATTTTTCTGAACTTCTCAAATTTTTTTGAATTAAAATTGAGACACGTGGAAAAATAAAATTCGAAATTGAAAATTTTCCAATTTCTCATGCCACGTGGCGAAATCAAATTAGAAAATTCTGATTTTTTTCAGTTTTTCTAAACTTCATGAGGAAATGTTACAATTTTTCTGAAAAATAGACCAAAGCCAGCAAATTTTCATTATTTTTGGAAACGGTGCAAAAAATTGAATTTAACTCAAAATTGTGATTTTGTGTTTTAAATTTGTACTACATAACACATTCACCATAATATCGAAAAAATCTATAATTTTTTTGAAACAGTGGCATTTTTTGTAATTGTGACAGTGAAAATATAAAATAAAACCAAAACATTTCATAATTTTTTTGAAACAGTGAAGTTTTTATCTTTGAATTTCTGGGTTTTTTTGTTGAGAAATCAAAAAATTCCCCAAAACGTTTATTATTCTTTTGAAACAGTGAAAATAATTTATTCAAAATTTTTTTGGCGAAATAAAATTAGAAATTGAAATTGTTTTGAAATTTCTCACGCCACCTGGCAAAATCCAATTTTTTTGTTGTAAATTTTTATTTTTTCTGAAATTTTCCAGATTTTTTTGTACGTGGCAAAATAAAATCAAATTTCAAACTTCTCATGCCACGTGGTTAAAATACTGAATGTTTCTATTAAAATTCAAAAACTCCTTTATTTTCATAATTTTTTTTGGATTCGGTACAGACCCGCCCGACTCCTAAATTTTTGGTTCCAAAAAATGTCATTTTTTCCAGATGGACAATGGTTGTTGCTGGTCTCCTTTTGATTGTTCTCGGTCTAATCACCAAAGTTGGCGCCCTCTTATCCACCATTCCCGATCCTTTAGTTGGCGGTGTTCTGGCGTCTTCAATGGCTATGGTGGTTGGTGTAGCTGTCTCAAACCTCCAAATCGTTGACATGTCTTTGTCCCGAAATATGGGAATTTTTGGATTCTCAATGATGATCGGAATGATTGTTCCCTCATATTTCACACGTCTTCCTGTAAATTCAGGTTGGATGTGGTTCGATCAAACCCTGAATGTTTTGCTGAAAATGCCGATGTTTGTTGGTGCACTTTGTGCTTGTATTTTGGATAATTCGGTTGGCGGAGCGACACGTGAGCAAAGAGGATTGAGAGCGAGAGGAGAGATTTATGAAGGAGCATTGCATGAATGCACTTATAGTTATCCAAAGTGGGCGATGGATATTTTGCATAAGGTTGGTTTGGGTTTTTTTTGAGGTTAAAAATTTCATGAAAATTCAAATTTTCGCGAGTTTTTTGATTGCAAAATCGATAATTTTGAAGAAAACCGTGACTTCTAATAGTTCCCATCTGAAACAGTGATTTTTTTTGAAATTTTGTAGGATTTTTCTTCAAAAGAAAACTAGAAGAACTACTTTAAAATTCACTATTTTTGATTAAGAAGATTTGAAACAGTGAAATTTTGCAAAAAAAAAATTTCTTAAATTTTTGAACTCAAAAAATGTACCACTGAAATTTTCCACATTTTTTTTCACAATTTCACTGTTTCAACATCGAAAGTAAAATTCAATAATTCGAAAAATTGAAAAAAAATGTTTGAAATGCTCTTTTCAAGGTTCAGGATACTTGAATTCTTCAAAATTTTGATCCCAACATTATTGTCTCCTCAAATTTTCAGCCCGAAACCATTGAATTCCTTGAAAATTCATTAAAAAAAATTTAACAATTAGTTCTACCACAATGCGGTGTCCAAAGCAGAAAAAAAGTGAAAAAAACAGAAAAAAAACGTAAAAAGCTCGCGTTTTTTTGTAAAGGCGATGCAAACGGGTATCGCAACGAACAGAGAAATAGTGTGTGTAAACGAGAGAAACAGACAGTTCGACTTTAGAATGCTTTGTACGTTTTTTTCTGTTTTTTCACTTTTTTTCTTTTTTGGACACCGCATCAATGATCAGGAACTACCTTAAAATTCACTATTTTTGATTAGGAAGATTTGAAACAGTGAAATTTTGCAAAAAAAAATATTCTAAAATTTTTGAACTCAAAAAATATACCACTGAAATTTTCCAGATGTTTTTTTTTCCTGAAAAATTTCACTGTTTCAACATCGAAAGTAAAATTCTGAACGTTTTTTTTCAAATCAAAATTCAAAAATTTCTGTGCTAAAAATCAGAATTTTCATAACTCTCTAAAAATTCAGGATTTCGAAATTTCAGCTCAAAATTTACTTGAATTTTTCAAAATTTTGATCTCAAAATTATTGTCTCCACAGAACTCCCCAAATTTTCAGCCCTAATTCATCTAAAATTATTTTTTCCAGATTCCCCTGGTCAAACATCTTCCATGCACTCCAAAAGAAAAAAAGAGCACAAATCGAATCAATATTCAAACAAATCAAGAAGAAATTCGAATGTAGCATAGATTTTTGTGAATTTTCCCACAGCTCACTCACCGGTGCCTAAAATTTCGTGCTATTTATATTGAAAATATTTATTTTTAATTTTTTTCAGATAAAAATTTATTTATTTACTTGGTTTCCAGAAGCTCAGATTCAGATTTCTGCTGTAATTGCGGAGTGTCGTTTGGAGCAGCTTCACGATGTTTGGCTATTTTTGAACACTGGAAATTATTGATTTTTTCGATGATTTGTTAGGGTAAACATGAAGTTACCCAATATTTTTGGCTCCACGAGCAGCCGGGATGATTTTCGAAATGATAATGAGAGCTGTGGAATTGACGATGATGCTCGGAAAATTGACCCATTTTGTAGCTGGCCTAGAAGAGGTTTGCGATTTTTTTTGGCGGGAAAACTTGAAAATATTTGACACGTGGATTTCCGAGCCACGTAGAATTTGAAATTTTCAAAAAACTCACCCAAATCGCTGTGAATCCACCAGCTAAAACCCAAAATTTCGAGCAACCCATTTTTTGCATAGAAATTTATCTGCGATATTTTTCCTGTGATTTTCGGCCATGTTTTTATACCACGTTTTGCATCATTTGCGAAAATGATGTGTATTTTTCTCTCATCTTTTCTTGTGAAACTTTTTTTGATGATTGCGAAATAGTTTTTGAACTGCTGGGAAAAAATGAGGAACTACAATAGTTTTTCCAATCTTTTTGAAACAGTGAAAAATTTGAGAAATTTTAATGGAATTGAAAAATCCAATTTTATACATTTTTGTGAAATTTTTTTTTATACATTTTTGTGAAAAATATCAGCAAAAAACTGTATTTCCAAAAAGTTAATAATTTTTTGAAACAGTGAAAAATTGTATTTTTCAAAATTCTTTGATTTTTTCGAATTTTTGGGAGGGAAATCATTTATTATGGGATTGAAAAATCCATTTTTTTCACTATTTTGTGAAATTTTTCAAACAGTGAATTTTCCACTCAGAATTCTGTCGATTTTTCAAGATGAATCAAATTACCGAATTGTCAAAAAGTCCATAATTTTTTTGAAACAGTGAATTTTTCGAAATTACAACAGTCTACCAATCAAAAAAGCAGAAAACTTGGGAAATGTTACAGATTTTCTGAAACAGTAAAAATTGGATTTTTTTGAAAATTAGACTCGGAAACGGTGCAAAAATTTAATTTAAAGGGGTTGTCCTTCTACGTCGAAAATCAAGTCCGCAATAGTGCGTCACTTTTTAAAACTAACTATAAGCAAGCCTAAAGTTGATTAAAATCACCTTCCATAGTTGAAAAATGTTAGGAAATACGTTTCGCGAGAAATACACACAAATAAATGATGTGTGTGAAGAGCACACATGTGTTTTATATGCACTAAAACCTTAAAACCTAAGAAAAACACGAATAAAATGGTGAAAACTCGCTCTAAAATCAAAATAAAATATGGAATGTTTCAGGAGCGCCTTAGCTCTATCGAATGAACCTAAGTTTCCCTGTAGCAGGACCAACCCCTTTAACTCAAAATTGTGCTATCGTTTTTAAGTTCGTCACACCAAAATATCGAAAAAATCTATAATTTTTTTGAATTAGTGGAATTTTTTGTAATTGGGAGAGTGAAATTATTAAATAAAAGCGAAACATCCAAGAAAATTTTATAATTTTTTGAAACAGTGAAGTTTTCTTCTTTGAATTTCTGGGTTTTTTTGTTGAGAAATCAAAAAATTTCGCAAAACTTTTATTATTTTTTTGAAACAGTGAAAATACTTTGTTCAAAATTTTTTTCTAGAAAGTTGTGCGAATTTAAACAAATTTTTCAAGCAGTGAAAAATTCTAGAACTTTCATAAATTAAAAAACCTGGGAAAAAAATTATTCGAGGAAAAAATTTGCTGAGTTTCCAACGAAAAATCCAGAAATTTGATGTGAGAATCCGAACAAAAAGCAAATTGATAAAAATCCTATAACTTTTCATTTTTTTCTTGAAACAGTGAGTTTTTTTCGGCAAATTTTGTGAATTTTTCGGATTTTCAGTGAAAAAAATTGCGAACTGATGCCAACAAAAAAGCATATTTTCAAAAACATTACATAATTTTTGAAACAGTGAAAAATATCAAAATTCTTTGGTTTTCTTTTTTTGCGAAGTAAATTTCAAATGGAATTGAAAAATCCAATTTTATACAATTTTGTGAAACTTTTGAAACAGTGAATTTTCCACTCATAATTCTGTCGATTTTATCAAGATGCCTAAAACACATCCCCAAATAGTCGAAGAAATTTATAATTTTTTTGAAACAGTGAATTTTTAGAAATTTCAAAAGTTCACCAATCAAAACAGTGGGAAACTCAGGAAATGTTACAGATTTTCTAAAACAGTGAAAATTTGAATTTTTTGAAAATATGACTCGGAAACGATTTAAAAAATTGAATTTAACTCAAAATTGTGCTATTCTTTTTAAACTCACCAATTGAGAACATTCTCCAAAATATCGAAAAAAAATTATAATTTTTTTGAAACAGTGGAATTTTTTGTAATTAGGAGTGAAGTTGTTGAATAAAACCAAAACATCCAAGAAAATTTCATAATTTTCTGAAACATTGAAGTTTTTATCTGGGTTTTTTTTGAGAAATCAAAAAATTTCCCAAAACTTTTATTATTTTTTTGAAACAGTGAAAATAATTTGTTCAAATTTTTGAAAATTTTTAATTTAATTTTTGATCAATTATTTGATAATTATCAGATAATCTAAAAAGTTCTGAAAATTTAAACAAATTTTTCAAGCAGTGAAAAATTCTAGAACTTTCATAAATTAAAAAACCTGGGAAAAAAATTATTCGAGGAAAAATTTGCTGAGTTTCCAATGAAACATCCAGAAATTTGATGTGAGAATCCGAACAAAAGCAAATTGATAAAAATCCTATAACTTTTCATTTTTTTCTTGAAACAGTGAGTTTTTTTCGGCAAATTTTGTGAATTTTTCGGATTTTCAGTGAAAGAAATTGCGAACTGATGCCAACAAAAAAGCATATTTTCAAAAACATTACATAATTTTTGAAACAGTGAAAAAATCACCAAAACCCTTTCATATATCAATATTATTTAGCCCATTTCCCACACGCAAATCCCTGTTGTTTTTGAACATCCAAATTTGCCGGATTCCACGGATGATCACATTCAATATCATCAATAGTTCCAGGCCGGATACCATACTTTGTGATTCGACCGATTTGAAGATATGCACATTTTTGTCGGCCTTGATGATTATCGGGTTGAATGATACGCCACGTCATAGTGTTTTTTCTCGTTGTCACACCATCTGTCCATTGGAAACCATTACTTCCGATACAATTTGGTGAGTTTTTGGTGGCCAGCGAATAGCAGGCCGGTTTACGGACGAGACCAATCCACATTGTGCCAACTTGGAGGCCGAGGCTTTTGAGAATCACGACACCTTGTGCTGCAAAAATACGGGAGAGGTTAGAGACGCAGAGAGATGCTAGAGATGCTAGAGAGACTAGATAGGCTAGAGAGGATAGAGATGCTAGAGAGGTAAGAGAGACGCAGAGAGGCTTGAGAAGCTAGAGACACAGAGAGATGCTAGAGAAGCTAGAGAGGTTAGAGACTCAGATGGTTAGCGAACAAGAGGAAACGGCCTAGACAGCTAGATAACACATAAATCTATAGAGACGCAGAAAGCTAGAGATAGCTAGGAAATAGTTACTACTTAACATGAAGTGACTAGAGAAGCAGAGATGGTTAAAGAACAAGAGGAAACATCACAGTCAGCTAGAGAACACATGAATCTATGGAGACGCAGAGAGCTAGAGCCCAACTCACCCTGAAGAAATCGATTCTCGGCAACACTATCGATTCCAGTCAACGTGGCTCCTAATTTTTTGCATTGAGCTTGCGCCACATTTCGATTCACTTTGCTTTTTTGAACTTTGATACACCAAAGACCCTTGGCTCTTTTGAAACCCTTCCAACCTTTTTGACATTTCGGAACTCTTTTGGTGGTGGTTGGAATACGTTTTTTGGTGGTCTTAGTAGGTTTTTTAGTAGTAGGTTTTTTGGTAGTGGTTTTCTTGGTTGGCTTCGGAGTTGATTTCTTAGTTGGCTTTGGAGTTGGCTTCTTAGTTGTGGTAACTTTCTTGGTGGTATGAACAATTTCTTCAGATGATGAGCATTCTTCTTCGCTGGCAATCAATTCAGCTGCCAGAAAAATCAGAATTAAAATCAGGAAGCTTCTCATTTGTTTTCTGATTTTTCGCCCCCGAAATTTTATTTTATAGGAAATTTTTAATGATAATTACGCTGCTATAAAATTTTTGACATCAAAATACAAACAAAACATATTATTTTCCAATAAACATGGATTACTGTATTTGAAAAAAATTGGAAAAAAAGTCAAGAACTTTTCATAATTTTTTGCGATTGACTCATTGAAAATCTAAATTTCTCTCAACTGTATCTAATTTTTCGAAACAGTGAAAAATAATTTCTTTTTTTTGCATTCAGTTCAATTTCTGTTGAAAATTAGAATCACATTGAAAAGTCAAAATTCTCAAAAGTTTCAGCATTTTTTTGAAACAGTGAAAAAATTGAATGAATTTTTAATCATTTTTTTACAGCGTATTCAAGATAAAAACAAGCACTTTATTTAAAATTCTCAAAAGTTTCATAAATTTTTTGAAACAGTGGAATTTTTTTTGGAAATTAAAAATGATTTCAATTTTTTCCGAATACAGGAATCCATGTTTATAAAAGTTTGTATTTTGATGTCAAAAATTTAATAGCATTCTATAAAATTTCCCGTAATTATCCCAAAAATTCCTATAAAAGAAAACTTTGTGGGCGAAAAATCAGAAAAATGAGAAGCTTTTTGGTTTTAATTCTGATTTTTCTGGCAGCTGAATTGATTGCCAGCAAGTATGAGGAAGAATGCGAAGCTTCATCATCTGAAGAAATTGTTCACCATCATCATCACACCAAGAAACCTACCACAACTAAGAAGCCTACTCCGAAGCCAACCAAGAAACCCACTACCAAAAAACCTAAGATCACCAAGAAACCTACTACCAAAAAACATACTACTAAAAAACGTGTTCCAACTACCACCAAAAGAGTTCCGATATGTCAAAAAGGTTGGAAGGGTTTCAAAAGAGCCAAGGGTCTTTGGTGTATCAAAGTTCAGAAAAGCAGAGTAGATCGAAATGTGCACAAGCTCAATGCAAAAAATTGGGAGCCACGTTAACTGGAATCGATAGTGTTGCCGAGAATAAATTTCTACAGGGTGAGTCTAGCCATTCTAGCCATCTCTTACCTCTCTGCATCTCTAGCCTCTCTAGCCTCTCTAGCCTCTCTAGCCTCTCTAGCCTCTCTAGCCTCTCTAGCCTCTCTAGCTTCTCTAGCCTCTCTAGCCGTCTCTAGCCTCTCTGCGTCTCTAACCTCTCCCGTATTCTTCCAGCACAAGGTGTCGTGATTCTCAAAAGCCTTGGCCTCCAAGTCGGCACAATGTGGATCGGTCTCGTCCGCAAACCCGCCTGCTATTCGCTGGCCACAAAAAACTCACCAAATTGTATCGGAAGTAATGGTTTCCAATGGACAGATGGTGTGACAACGAGAAAAAACACTATGACGTGGCGTATCATTCAACCCGATAATCATCAAGGCCGACAAAAATGTGCATATCTTCAAATCGGTCGAATCACAAAGTATGGTATCCGGCCTGGAACTATTGATGATATTGAATGTGATCATCCGTGGAATCCGGCAAATTTGGATGTTCAAAAACAACAGGGATTTGCGTGTGGGAAATGGGCTAAATAATATTGATATATGAAGGGTTTTGATATTTTTTCACTGTTTCAGAATATTGTGGACGGATTTTACAAAACAAATTTTTGGAACAAAAACAGCACAGAACCCATAGTTTCATAATTTTTTGAAACAGTGAAAAATTTAATTCTTCAAAATTATTTGTTTTCCCCAATTTCTTGTCATGTCAGGAAACAATTATATTATTTTGCAAAACATTTAACCGATTCTCAATCACATCTTCAAATTGTCAAAAATTTTTATAATTTTCTTGAAACAGTGGCATTTTTCCCAACACAAATTATCATAAATTCTAAAAAAACTTCGAAGTTTTAGAGAAATTTTGAAACAGTGAAAAAATGAATTATATTTTTAAATTGATGAGGATGCAATTAAGTCTAGTAACATCACAAAATTTTCAAAAAAAAATCTATTAATTTCTTGAAACAGTGAAATTTTTCGTGGAAATTCAACAGATTTTACAAAACAAGAGGATGGATATTGGAACGAAAGCAGCACAGAACAAATAGTTTCACGATTTTTTGAAACAGTGAAAAATTTAATTTTTCAAAATTATTAATTTGCTCGATTTGTCAGGAAACAATTATATTATTTTGCAAAACATTTAACCAATCGATCACATCTTCAAATTGTCAAAAATTGTAATTTTCTTGAAACAGTGACATTTTTCCAATAATACAGAAGAATATATCAGAAATTCTAACAAACTTCGAAGTTTTAGAGAATTTTTGAAACAGTGAAAAATAAACTTATTTTTATTTGTCATTCTTTCCGAGTTTTCAGGTCAAAAGTTTGGATTTTTGTTGACCATATGTTTATGAACGAATTATCAGAAATTCTAACTAGCTTCAAAATTTTAGACAGATTTTTGAAACAGTCAAAAAATGAATTATATTTTAAGTTTATGAGGAGGCAATTTAGTCTAGTAACATCACAAAACTTTCATAAAAAATCTATTAATTTATTGAAACAGTGAGATTTTTCTTGGAAATTCAATTGCTTTTACAGAAAAAGTTGATTATTTCGACAAACACGATGAGAAATTGTAATTTTTCTCGAATAAACATGGATTACTGTGAGGATTGCTCGAATTATTGAAAAATCAGAATTCTCATTGAAGTTTACATAATTTTTGAAACAGTGAAAAAATTTAATGATTGTTTAATGGTTTTTTACAGCGTATAACAAAAGAAAAGAAGCACTTTATTTAAAATTCTGAAGCTTTCAAAATTTTTTTGAAACAGTGGAATTTTTTACTTTAAAATCCTTGATTTTTTTGAGGAAAATTTTTTAAAATGAAAGTATCAAAATATCAGGAATGTCTTAAAAATTCACATAATTTTTGAAACAGTGAAAAATTCTAGATACTTTTTTTCGTTTTTTTCCTGAACAAATACAAACATCACAAAATTTCCAAAAAAAATATAGGTTTTTTGAAACAGTGATTTTTCGTACTTGAAAAATTGTGTATTTTTCAAGAAAGATTGGAAACCTTGTATCGATCGAAAAATAAAATTTTTGAAAAATTTGTGAATTTTTTGAAACAGTGATTTTTAACAGCTTTTTTTTCATTTTTCATTAAAAATAAACTTGAAACAGTGAATTTTTCAAATTTTCCTTTGATCAATATCGTTAATAGAAAAATTATCAGAAAAGTCAGAAAAACTTAGAAATTTTACAAAATTTTTGAAACAGTGAAAAAATGAACTTATTTTTTTCCCATTTTGCGAGTTTTCAGGTCAAAAAAATCTCAAAAATCTCAATCCTCTCTCAATTTTTTTCCTACCAAAGTGTGTTTTTTCGGTGTGTTGTCCATCCCAAAAGTATATCAAATATTTGCCAAAACTTTTCTCCCTCTCTTCACAAAATAAAAATCGACACACAGACAAAAAATAACCAAACAGCAAGAAAAAAATTGTTTTTTTTCTCCCAATATTTTTTTTTGCTCTGTGGGAGCTCAATCAAATTCAATCATACTTGTCACACATTTTTTTGGTTTTTCTGGTTTTGCTTTATTATTTTTCCAGAAGTTAGAGAGTGTGGGGTTTTGAGAGACGCAGAGAAAATAGCTATTATTTTTTGGTAGATCAAAATGCATTTCAATGTAAAAATTCCGAATTCTTATCAACTCCGTTCAAAATTTCTCATAAAAATATCAAATTTTCCCCAATTTTCCGCTAAAAATGTTCAAATTTTGCACGATGACACACTGTGAAAACAAACCATCTTTTCTTTTTTTTTTTTCCAAAAATTTCCCGTTCCACATTCCCTTTTCTCTTCTTGTTCAAACAAAAATTGAAATTTTTTTGTAACCTGTGATTTGTGATATGAATCACTAACTATATGCTATACTTATGCCTTTTTCTTATCAAAAATTTTCTTTTTTTTTTCGAAATAAAATGAAATGGCGTGTCATTTTTGAATAAATATATATAAAAAGTATAGGGAATTTTTATCTTGTCATCATTTTTTTTCAGCTGTCGTGAAAAAGTGACATTTTTTCTGGTTTTAAAATGTTTTTTGAGGTCTAGAATTTGCTAGATTCTGAAAATGATTTCAGCCAGAATTTTAAGCTTAAAATTTTTAAATTAAAATTTTTTAATGCTGAAATTAAATTAGTTTGATTTTTTGAATTTTTAAAAAAATTTTCTCGCGTTTTTCAAAGCTCACTTTTTAGCTAGACTTTTAGGCTCAAAATTTGAGGTTTACTAAAAAATTTTTGAAAAAAACCTCCACTTGAATTTCTGAAATTGTGCCGAAATTCAAAAATGTTTAATTTCTGTCTAGAGTTCAAAAATCTTTTTTTTTGTGCTAAAACAAATCATGTACTGATAAAGTTAATAACAAAAAAAATTGGCCTTTAAAACTTCGTGGATTCTGAAGAAATCAAATTTAAATTTTGAAAATTAAAATTTTTCAGAAATTTGTGTTTCTTTTAAATTTGGAAGGTTTAGCGTCGAAATTTAAAAAAAAAATAATTTTGAGAAATTTCTGAAACAGTGAATTTTTTGTGTTCAAATTTCCTAAATCCACCAGAAATCCGCCCAATTTTCTCAATGGCGCCACCTGTTCAAACAAAAATCTCAAATTTCTCACATTTATTATAATAAAAATAATATAAATGTTCCTCGTCTTTTTCTATTTTTCCTATTTTAATTTTATTTACTACTTGCTCTTCTCACTCATTTTCTAATAAATCCACTTATTTTGTGCTCTTCTTCTTCCTTCTCCTATTCTAACACATCTTTTTCTTTTTCTCTATTTTTATAATTATTTTTGAGTTAGCCTAATTATAGGTTGTAGGTTTTTTGGCATAAAAAGAGAAAAAAAATTGATTTGTTTTATTTTTGTGACCAGAAAAATCATGTTTTTCTGATTTTTTTGCAAAAAAAACAAAAATTGATATGTTAATCCGATTTTTTTCCAGAGAAAATAGAAAAAGGAAGTTTTGATTTTTTTTTCAAAAATTCACTGTTTCAAAAAATACTCGAAAATTATTTAGAAATTTTTTTTTATTCCAATGTTGATGTTATTTCTATATTTCAAAATTTTCAATTTCTCTTCAATGTGAAGCTGACTTTTTACCCAAAAAATTTACGTTTCAGAGTTAAGTAGGTTTCAATTTTTTTTTTATTTTTGTGAGCAGCTGAATATCAATTCTCAGATTGTTTTCCATAAAGAAAAATTAAATGTTCAAAAAAACTTTCACTATTTCAAAAATCTCACAAATATGTGTGTACTAATATTTTCAGTAGTGCTTTTAATAGGTTCCAAAATTTACTGTTTCAAAATTGTATAATTTTTTTTGACATTCAAATTTTCCGATTTTTCAAAACAAGTGTCACAAATTCAGAAGTTGCTGAAATTTTTTTCCAGAAAATTCAACTTTCACAGTTTTTTTTTCATCTACAAAAATTTACTGTTTCAAAAAATTCATAAAATTTTGTTTTTTTCTGAATGTTTCGATAGAAGTCTGATTTTTTGAAAATCAAAATTCTCAGAAGCTTTTGAGCAGCCTTAAATTTATGAAAAAAATTTTATTTAAAAAATATTCCAAGAAAAACTGAAGTTCTATTTTCTGAGCAGCTGAAAAAAAATTTTCTCTTGAATTTTCTCACAAATTATACGTTTCAGATTTTCCTAATCTTCATTCTCTCTGTGTTTTTTTTCAATACCATTCGTATAGCTTCTCTGCGTCTCTCTGAAAACCATGCTCTCTAACTCTCTCTAGCTTCTCTAATTCTCTCTCTAACCTTGTGATATCTAATTCTCTAGCTTCTCTGCGTCTCTCTCTCTCTCTTCAATCCAATAAAAAGCGAAAAAAAACTATAATTCCATGCCATTTTTTCCGCCATCCCAAACATAAACAAAATAAGAAAACCCTCCTCTTTTTTTCACTCCAAAAACTTTTTTCTTCCCATTTTTTGTCATTTTTTCTTCTTATTCTGGAGTGGAAGAAGAAAAGTAAAAGGATTTCTTTTTTTTTGCCAGGACACAAAAAGGACACTTAAAATTTACTACTACAAGGATTTTTTCTCGTTTCTTGTGTTTTTGGAATTGTTTTCCTTGGTTACACGATGAATATTTGAGGTGGGTGGAGGCTTTTTGGCGGGAAATTTTGAATTTCAAAAATTTCTGAAAATTTCAATTTTTTTCATTTCTGAAAATTTCAATTTTCAGGAAAACATCAGAATTTATAGCTGAAAATCAAAAACTTTCTGAATGCTTAAAAAAATTATCAAAATATTATATTTTCAGCCAAAATTTATAGAAATTTGAAACAGTAGAAAAAATTCTTAATTTTCAGCCAAAATTTCTTAGATCTTCTAAATCACAAGATTTTCAGCCCGAAAAAAATTAACAAAGTTTTTGAGCTTAAAATTTTGAATGAAAATCTGAAAATCAGAAACTTTCTGAATTTTCAATAATTCAGGTTTCAAGGTAAAGTTCATAGAATTTTGAAACAGTAGAAAAAATTTCAAAAATTTTCCAGATTTTTTGAAATTCAAGATTTTCAGCCCGAAAAAATTAACAAAATTTTTGAGCTTAAAATTTTGAAGGAAATCTGAAAATATTAGAATTTATAGCTGAAAATCAGAATGTTTCTGATTTTTGAAAATATTAAATTTTCAGCTAAAGTTTATAGAAATTTTGAAACAGTAGAAAAAATTCAAAAATTTTCCGGATTTTCTGAAATTCAAGATTTTCAGCTCGAAGAAAACTGGAGAATTTTTTGAAATTCTTCAAATTTCAAGCCACCAAACTTCAAAAATCCCCCAAATTTTCAGCCAGCAAAAAATCAATCAATAATGGTGTCAGTTTTGGTTTTCATCGGCTACAATGTATTTCTAACCGTGTTCGGCCTCACAATCTGGAACGTGTTTCCAAAAAATCGAGCGCAAAGTTTTCTGGGTGGAAATTCCCGGGGAGGTGAGATTGAGGTGTGTTGTGTTTGTCCCTTTGAAAATTTTTTATCTGAAAAAAATTATCTGAATTTTTTTTGCAGATCTGATCAGCGACAAAAACAACAACAACAACAGTAAGAAGAGCAAATAATTAATTAAGCAATTAATAAAAAAAACCACGTGTACATAAAGATTTGATGTGTAAAATAAATAAAAATATCACAAATTTGTCAAAAGTCCTGAATTTGGAGCTGGTGGAGCTCCGCTATTCGAAGAATCCAAATATTTTGGAATTTTTGCCGATTTTGAGAGGAGCGATCGAATTGTTTCACGGTATTCGGGACTGGAAAATTGATGAGAAAGGGTTACTGTAGAATTTCTGGGTTACGGTAGGTTTCAACACTTCTTTAGGAGTACTGTAGATTTTCAATTTAAGTGGGAACATTTTTGAACTTTCAGAAGTACTGTAGGTCTCAAAAATCAAGATAATTACTGTAGATTTACAGATTTGTCTTATGGAAAATTCGAAACTTTTTAGTGTAGGATTACTGTAGAATTTCTAAGTTACGGTAGATCTAAAAGTTCTTGAGGAGTACTATGGATTTTTTTACAGTAAGAACAACTCTGAATTTTCATAAGTGCTGTAGACTTCAAAAAATCCGATAAATACAGAATCCTCTACAAAATTCGAAACTTTTTCAAGGTACTGTAGAATTTCTGGGTTACGGTAGGCTTCACTTAGGGGTACTGTGGATTTTGGGAACAACTGTCCTTCCTGGGGGTACTGTAGATCTTGAAACCTTGGAGAGTACTGTGGATTTGAAACTTGTAGATTGAAAATTGTATTTCAAAAAGAATACTGTAGATGTTCGGTTGGATCTACCGTAATCCAATTTCAATCGATAATCTACAGTACCTCAAAACCATTACTGTAGGTAGCAACATTTTCTACAGTACCCCAACCCCAACTCACTTAATCGCAAAAAAAACAAAAATATTCGCCGAGCATGCAATATTGACAGTAATTCCCGAGTACATTTGAATGAGCTCGAAAATTTGCTCATTTGGTGAGATGAGATAGCCAAATGTGTTGGATACTGTAGTGATTGACCAGCCAAAAAGCACCAAAACGCATGCGACCAAAATTGATTTGAAGGCGAGTTTGAAGCGGGAACCTGGAAAATTAGTGAGGGTTTTTGGGGTTGTCTGGCTTCTCTGCGTCTCTCTAACAATTATGCGCTCTAGCTTCTCTAACTCTCTAACATTTCGTTTCTCTGGCTTCTCTGCGTCTCTCTAACAATTATGCGCTCTAGCTTCTCTAACTCTCTAACATTTAGTTTCTCTGGCTTCTCTGCGTCTCTCTAACAATTATGCTCTCAAGCTTCTCTGACTCTCTAGTTTCTCTGGTTTCTCTGCGTCTCTCTAACAATTATGCTCTCTAGCCTCTCAAACTCTCTAGTTCATCTGGCTTCTTTGCACCTCTCTAACAATTTTGCTCTCTAGCTCAACACTCTCTAGTTTCTCTGGTTTCTCTGCGTCTCTCTCTCTCCCTCTTCATATATTTCATTTTGACCAGAAATTAAACATTTCCTATATCTTCGAAACGAATCTAAAACTGAAAACTATATGTAGATGTTATCAAAATGTTTCAAATCCTCCCTTTCCATTTTCATCCCTCTCTTTCTCTCTCTAAAATGGACTCTAGTTTATTATTTCCCATAGTTATCCTAACTTCTATTCTATTTCTCTATTATTACAATCGATATGAAATCGCATTTCCAGAACTCACTGATAAAGTTGTGTATATTGAAAATGTATCGGTTCATGAGAAAATAGAATTTGCGAAATGCCGTGTCGAAATTTGGAATAACAAAACGACGTGGGAAATTCCGCGTATCGAAACGCTTAAATTGCTGGCTAAACCGGGTGTGACGCAAAGTGCAACTACGGTACGTACCGAAGCTATATTCTAGGCTGAAGCTTGCGCTTAGGCCCGATTCAGGCCTATGACATAAGCCAAGCCTAGACCCACACCTTTTTATTTTGCAAAAAGCAAAATAGTGTGAGAGTGCAGAGAAAACGTGAGAAATTATCAGCAGGGCGACGTTTCATTATTTATTTTATTTTCTTCTTTTTTTTCGAAAACCTTTTTTTGGTTTTTTTTGTTTTTCAGGGTTTTTGGGGATGATTTTTGTTATTTTCGATTGGAAAATGATGTTTTTGACTTGTGAAGACTATGCTCAAGTAGAAAACGGTGAAAACTTGGAGAGAAAACACCAACATCAATCGAGCAATCATTCTAACACCTTTCTCTTAATAAAAAGTTATATTCTGAAAAAAAACTGATTTTGAACATGAATCTTTCAAAATCCGAGTAAAGAGTGTTCTATTTGGAAAATACAAAATCTAATTCATAATTTCATGATTCCGTTGCTTGTAATTCAGGCGAGGCCCTCGGCAGCTTCACACAAATCTCACATATTCTTATTTCTTTGGTGTTCGACTCGACATAAAATCAAAGTTTTTAAGTATAAAAAGATAACGAATAGAAAGATTCTTCAACTATGCTTATGAATTCCAATTTTGATGAAAAATGGTTTAAAAACACATTCTCAATCAATATTCTCACCCATACAAGTCAAACACATCATTTTCCAATCAAAAATAACAGAAACCATACCCATAAACACAGAAAAGCAATAGAAAACTGAAAAAAACGGTTTTTGAATAAAAAGAAGACAATAAAATTAAAAATGAAATGAATAATGAAACGTCGCCCTGTTGATAATTTCTCACGTTTCTCTGAACTCTCTCACTATTTTGTTTTTTGCAAATTTCTATTGACGTGAAATGATGTGGACCAGGCCTAAATTTTGGTTTTTTCAGGAGGGCTTGAGTGACGGGCAACTTCGCCTCGTTTCCGCCTTCCTCTATGAAGATGAGATTGTCGTGACAACCACCAGACAAAGGCCTGCGCAAACTGGGTGAGTCCGGAAATTTCTGTACAGTTTTTCACGCATTTTGTACAGTTTTTCAACCATTTTTTTTTAAAAATCGCGTTTTTGAGAACCCGTAAATCATGTTAGAAAGTATTTTATCAAAATCAGAGTACAGGGAGATGTTCAGGAAGGTTGATTTAGCGAAAATTCTACACTTTTGGCTCATTTTTGGGCTCTTTAGAGAGTTGCTCAGCAAAAACTGAAAATGAGATCTCTCTCAGCGTGAAAAACTGTACAGAAACATCTGAAAATCTCACAAAACATCAACTTTTTCTTCCGCAGAACTCCCGTGTATTGCCGATATTTCGATTGCAATCGTGTTGAGATCCCAGGCTCAATATACAAATCATTCTTTATGCCACTAACTTCAGTTCACTGCCTCCGAAAATCTGGAGCAAGTTTTATTTCCTTAAGCTTATCGGACGACAAGCCCCAATCGCCAATTCCATTAACCCACAGGCTTTTCAAACAACCTCCCAATGAATTAGGAGTGTGTGCTGGACAAATCTATGGATTAGACAAAAAATGGATGCAGATCGCTGAATTCGTGGAACATCACAAATTAATCGGAGCGACAATGTTCTATTTTTCGGTTTTTGAAATCGATGGAATGACTCGAATGCTATTAGATGAATATGAGAGAAGTGGATTTGCAGAGGTTTCAATAATCAATACAGAATACACGGGTACAGCAGCAATGTTGAGGCATATGGTGCAGATTCATGAATGTTTTTATCGCGCGAGACAACATTCAAAATGGCTGCTAAATATTGATCACGACGAATTTCTGATGCCCAGAGAAAAACCAATTCTAACATATATTCGAAGTTTAGGAGATCATGTTGCTGAATTAGTATTTACTATGAGAAGAATCGCAAAATTCAGGGATTCTATTGAAGTTTACCATAACATTAAGGAAGTTTCCAGCGATATTCAAGCAGTCAATTATAATTTGACACATTCTCCAAGTTATCAATCACCAAAAGTGATGATTCGACCGGATAAAGTGAATATGATGATTGTACATTGGTCGTATGGTATGGAGCCTGGTTATAAAGTGCATGCGGTGCCTGCCAATATAGCAACTCTCAATCACTATCGTACGATTTCTCCCAAATTTCTATGGTCCGATTTTGTGGCGAAATTGATTAAGCAAGATGTCAAGTTTATGCATTTCACGTTGCAGAAGGAATATTTGAAGAGATTGCGGGAAAATGTGGCGCAAGTTGTTGGTTATGTTTTTGAGAAGCACGATGTGACGTGTGAGAATATTCCCGAACCTATACAAAAGTACACGAGACCCTATTTGAAGAAGATGAAAATTTGCGAATAAATTGTATTTTGGTGGGAAAAACCGGATTTGTAAAATTTCTGTTATCTCGAAAATCTTTTTTGTTTGACATCAGCAACAAAAATTTCATCAAGAGATGGATATCTGTCACAGAAATGTACGCGGGAAAAATTTCAATTTCTAGTTTTCCAATCTTGACATAGAAGCTCTCAAGGCACGACTCCTTATCTAATTGGATCTCTAGGCGTGGCTGCTTGAGAAACAGGTGCTCTCGGGGCTGCTCCTTGATAATTAGTGGATCAATTCATTTGAAGAAAAAATGAATTTCGCGACATTTTTTGTCGCGAAATTGCAATTCGTGAAACGACACGAAATAAACACAAAAATAAAGGAGAAATATTAAAGGGACACGTAATCGCTGCGAGACCCAACACACGAAAAAAGAATTTCCTCTTTTATTTTATTAATTTCGTGTCGTTTCGCGAATTGCAATTTCGCGACAAAAAATGTCGCGAAATTCATTTTTTCTTCAGATGAATTGATCCATAGGTTATGTAGGCGCTGTTCCTGGATAGGTGATTTTTCAAGACGTGGCTGCTTGACAACTAGGGTTGCTAGTGTCGGCTGCTTGGCACGAAATATCTCAAGGCGGGGTTACTTGAAAAACATAAACTCTCGGCGCTGATCCTTGATAATTAGGTAATCTAGGCGATGTTCCTTGACAAGTGATTTTTCAAGGCGTGGCTGCTTGACAACAAGGGTTTCTAGTCTTTGTTGCTTGTCAGAGTGTATCTCTAGGCGTGGCTGCTTGACAAATAATGGTTCTAGTTCTGGCTACTTGGAATAAAAGCTCACAAGGCGCGGTTACTTGAAAAATCATTTTTCTAGGCCCGGATGCTTGAAAATCGAATTATCTAGGCGCTGCTCCTTGAAACCTAGAGTTTCTAGTTTCGGCTGCTTGGCTTAGAAGCTCTCAAGGCGCGGTTACTTGAGAAACAGGTACTCAAGGCGTGGCTGCTTGACAACTAGAGCTTCTAGTCGTTGCTGCTTGTCAGAGTAGATTGACAAGAAAGTGTGCACCGCAAGCTTCCGCGACTTTCCGCTTCCCAAAACTCACTAGCATCTCTCATCCGCAACAAAATACCCGTCAAACAATACGCAAAAATAATCGATACATAAATCGCGTGACTCGACAAAGTGAACAGTTTAAACGATGCTCCGTTCAATGACGTCGGAATTGCACATCTCACTTGCTTTCTGAAAATTAATTTTTAAATTAGTACATATTGTGAAAATTTCTTCATCTAGTTATCCAAACTCACTCAAAATCCCTCTCCAAAAATCCCAAATACAGTATTCCGGAACTATAAATTATCGGGAACATCAGATGAAATACCGTGTAGCGGAAACGTTGATTTTGAGAGTTGCGATATCTGAAATTTCAGATTTTGGGGCTTAAAATGAAAAAAATGGAAACCTGAATGGAAAAGTGACGGCGAAAAGTCGATCCAAGCCGATTTCGAATAAAAGTGGTCCGGCTGAAGTTAGGCCAAGTATGGGTAGAAAATTGATGAGGAAACATGTGGGTTGAGGGATTGTGACTGGAAAAAAATAGATGGAGATGCGGAATGTGAAGCGGAAACGCGGAAAATTCCGGATGAATTTGAATTTGAGCTTGGATTTTCTAGTTTTTATTTTTAAATTTGATTTCAGGATAAATACAATTTTTTTGAATAAAAATAGAATAATTCGAATTTCCTGATGAACTTGATTATTTTTGAATTTTGGATTTTCAACTGCCAGAAAAAAAAAATTGAATTTTGGCACAAGAACTTTTCAAATTCCCAGCAAAAAAATTAATATTTCAATTTCAGAAAAAAATTTACAGTAAAAAATTATGCGCAAAAAATCGATTTTTAAAAAATTTCCCACTGAGAACTCACATGATCCAGAAAATTCAAAATGAAAATTTTCAAAATAAATTTTCACGCCTCAAAAATATGGGTCACGTCAGAAATGTTTATTTTTAATTTCAAGCTTTCCGCTTCCGCTTCCGCATCCTCACCTTCCGCCAACAAATGATACACAAAAACAATCTGCCCACAAACATGCATCAAATCAGCCAAACATGTCAAAGTCAATAAAATGTGGAAGGGTGTTCGGAGTCGGCTGGAAAAATAGTTTATTGATTTTTTTTGGCGCCAAAAAAATTCTGGAAACTCACGGATTCTTAAAATAGCACAAAACCATGATAAAATTCCCGGAAATTCCAATGGGAATTATGATCAGGTAGAAAAAAGTGATGGGAATCATCCACGGATGAACATCGCCAAACATTTCTGAAAAATTTTCAGATTGAAAAAAAATCTGGACGCTGAAAAACAATATTTTCATCAAAAATAGTACAAATTCCAATGAGAAAATGAAATTTTTCTGAAAAAAACGCAGAAAAACAGAAAGAGACCGGAGTTTTTTAATCCCTAAATTATTTTTTCTTCGCTTTTTTTTGACATGTGGTTTGATCCTTGGTTTTGAAGAGAACAGAACAGAAAATTGCAAAAAATGAGGAAATTTTTAATTATTTGGGAGATAATGAATAATTAATTAGGCTAAGTCTCTAATGGGCGAAAAAAAGAGTTCGGAAGATCGAATTTCTGGGAGAAAAATTGAGATTTCCGGTTGGAAAAAAATATTGCTCAAAAATTTTTGGCAACCGGAAGTTCAAACTAGAAATATAGTTCAAACTAGAAAAAATCGACCGGCTATAGTTTTGTAGATCAAAACTGCTCAAGGTCAAAAAACCGAAAGAGATTTCTCTGACTGTCTGCGTCTCTTAGATTTAGTCATCTCTAACACACCGTGTTTTCTCGGAATTCCAGCTAATTTTTGTCACCGGTGACAAAAATTAGTCTGAAATTTTCAGCACAAAAAATTTGACCAAAATAAGTTTTTTCTCTTCTCTGCTCTGCTGAAAAAAAAACAGAAAAAGAAAACAAAAACAAATTGAGCATTGGAGAAGAAAAATGTCTTTTTCAGAACTGAAAAAATTTCTAGGAGACATTCAATTTTTGTTCACAAAAATTATAGAATCATGTGAAACCCTTGAAAATTTGAGCTAAAGTTTATGAAGACCTAAAAAAGGAACAACACAATTAATTTCACGACAGGAAAAAAGTCTAGTCTGAGTCTAGTTTTGAGCTGAAAATTTGTGAAATTAATTTTCAAAGCTCAGCTAAAAATTCAAATCTTTTCTGAAACCTAAAAATTCCGGGAAAACTTTTGAAATCCTATATTTTCAAGAGAAAAGTTCCGAAATCCGAAACCATATTCAATTTCCAAAAAAAAGCCGAGCCAAATTCAAAATTCCTAGAAAAATTCTTGGAAGTTTTTAAAAGTTCACCTGACATTCAAAAATCGCTACTAAAAAATGCACAAAATTTTTTTCATAAAGTTTATAAAAATGAGTCGAAAAACTTCCTGATTTTTTTGCTGTTTCAAAAATTATACTTTTAAAAATGAAAAATACCAGAGTTTCTGATCTCGAGATCAACATCAATTCGAGAAATTTTTAGAAAAATTGAGGAAAATCTCTAGGAAAACCCCAGACTCCAATTTCTTCCAAAAAAAAACACCAGTCAAAAATTAGGTATTCAAAAATTCCCACAAGTCTCGAAAAAACGCTCAAAAAGCTTTTTGTTTTTTATATTTCATAGAAAAAAAAACAAATTATAGTCGAGAAACCAATAATTATGATGATTTTCTGAAATTCTGATTCTCAGAAATAATAATTATTATAGAAAAAATTGCACTTTTCTGAAAATTTCAGCTTTTCCGGGAATACTAGAAAAACAAACAGAAAAGTTCCGAGCATTCAATTAAAAACCCATTTCGAATGTTATTGCAAATTTTCGAATTTCAAATTCAAAAGAAAAACACAGCACATTTCGAGACAAAATCGAGTTTCCTGAACTTCTACTTTTCTATTTTGTTTTCAAAAATAAAAAAAAAAATGAAAAAATTCCATTCATCCACCCAAAACAACATCGAAAATTGTGCACTTGGGAGAGCTCACTGCATTTTGATGAACATTGAAATAATGTGGCACAAAAAACACTGTGAAAAACATCGAGAAAATTGAGAAATGGGATTAATTTGTGTTTTTCTGTTTTCGAACCATGGTAAAAACAATGAGAACAAAATAAGGCCTTATCAAGTGTACAGTGACGTCAGAGAAGTGAGAGAATTTAGAAAGTATAGGGATCGGGGAGAGGAGAGAGAAACTAGACAGTGAGACAGTGTAGAAATAGAAGAGAGCGCAGAGAAACTATAGAGTGTAGACAATGAAGAGGACGTAGAGAAGTGATACGGAGAAAGATTGTGACAACAAAGAAGTGAAGAGAGCGCAGATAGGAAATACTGTGTTGAATGAAGAGACGGAGAGACACAGACAGCGAGAGAGCAAAACAACGTAGAGAAATAGTGTGTCAAAACTAGAAACATCAGATAGCCCATATGGAATGAGAGAAACCAGAGAAACCAGAGAACAAGAGTAGCGAATAGCCAAAAACACTGTGTTACAGAGAGAGAAGAATAGGGAGAGAGTGCAGAGAAGCAGACAGGACGAGAGAGTACATGATTTGAGGAGAGATACTACAGAGCACAACTGAACCTTGAAAGAACCAGAAAAAACATCTAATTTCCCACGCCTCAAATTATGTACATTCAAGAACATCAGAATTTTTCATTTTTTCTAGCTAGCTAGACATGCCACATACATCAATAACAAAAAAACCACAAGCAACCGAAAAATATTTATTTACATATATGATAGAATTATTCAGACACCTAATTAATCCCTCAATCTTTTATAAAAAAAATCTAAACAATAGTCACAGGTCCTCCTCGCCAAGCCGCATCCAATTGTTCGAAATAATCGTGTTGCGTGGGATTTGTCACAATCGTCTGTCCCTTTAAATTGGTAACAATACTTGTTTTCCGACCGCTGATCCAGGGATTAATCCGTTTCCAGGTTTTATCCCTCCATTGTCGATGGCAAAACAATAAGATCCATGGAAAGATTGACATTTCGAATGCAAAAGTGATTTGATTTATGATCCGATAATCAACCATAGTCCAGGAAAGTTTATCAACCAAAATCAGCCAGCCTAGTAAAACCAAAAATATCTGGATTAGAATATTGAACACTGTGCCGAACACAAAACATCTTGTCATCTCATAGGAAATCGATAAATTGAAGCGTTGATTTAGATTTAGGACTCCAGTTGTGCGATTATATTTGTCTCGCGAACTTTTCATCGCCACAAGTTCCATGGGAAGATTCACAAGAATCAGGGAAATGAAGAAGATCAGCCATCCTGGCTGCATTTTCTGTTGCAATCCATCGATCAATGTCTGCAATATGAAGGAATCAAGAAATCAGAAAACAGGTGAAAAACTCACCGAATACAAAAACTTCACCGCTATTCCAAAAATCATGGTCGAAACTGCGAGAACCAACAGAAAATACGTGGAACTTTTATAAAAATTGGGCGATTTTATGAATAACAATCTATCCAAACTGAAAAATGATTGAAGCATGAAAACAACAATCTGCGAAAATCGATGAGCACAATCTAATAGCAGAATCTTTCCAAATAATTCGCGAAGAAAATAAAATATTAGATGTATAGTCATTCCAATGCTCAATGAAATTAGGATAACTCTCGAATATCCAACCATTCTTCGTTGAAAAGTTTGAATCGTTAAAAAATGCCCAAAAATTCCAATAATCACCAAAACCAAATCAACGATCATAGTGTGGGGAAGCGAAAAAAAGAGTCAGACAGGTGAAATCAGGGGGTGTAAACATTCCAAGCAACTTCCAATTGATCAAAATAATCTTTCTGCGTCGGATTCGTCAAAAGACTCTGTCCCTTTAAATTCACAACATGCACTTTATTCGATCGTCTGCTGAACATTGTTCTAACCTTCTTCCTCCACTTTTGATTCGTCACTAGAATAATCCATGGAAAAATCGACATTTCGTAGGAAAACGCGATTTCGCTAATCTTCCGATAATCATTCATATTCAAATCAACTCTCTCGGAATAAACCAGAAAACCTATGCAAATTAATATGAACTGAACGAGAATATTGAAAATTGCCGCAAAAACAAAACATCGTGTCATCTCGTAACAAATCGCTAAGTTGAATCGTTCATTCAAATCAAAACCAGTGGTTTGATTATACTTGTCTCTCGAATTTTTCATAGCCATGAGATCTAGGGGAAGATTCAGAACTATGATTGAAATATAGAAGGATAACCATAAGGGATTCATTTTTTGAGGTAATCCATTTATAAGAGTCTGGAATTTTTTTGAATTCAATGATTTTTCGAAGTTTATTCAACTCACGGTATAAACGAATCCTAGAGATATTCCAATGAGGATTATTGAGACTCCGAAGAAAATCAAAAAATATAATTTAGTTTTATAGAACCTTGGAGATCTGATAAATAATAATCGATCAAAACTAAAAAACAATTGAAGAACGAAAGTGAGCATTTGTGTGAACTTGAAACCATAATTAAAAATCATAACCAAAATCTGACTCGAGGTCCAGTTCTTGAAAAATCCAAAATTCAAATTGACAGTCATCGCAAAACTCAATACAATTAGAATAACTCTCGAATATCCAACCATTCTTCTTTGAAAATTTCGAAGTGTCAAAAAGTGTCCGAAAGTTCCGAGAACTACAAGCAACAATTCTAGAATCATTGGAGTCAATAAACTGATTTTTTAGAGGAGAAAAAATTGCAGGTGCAATTTTTTCAGAGTTATCAAAAATAAACCTTCAAAGAAATTGTTGAAATATTTTTTGTTTTGTAGTTTTGAATGTGCCACAAAAACCTGTTTTCAATAATGAAAAACATGGTCCTATTTTGAATATCCAGCTGCTCTAGATGTTCAAGATTAAATAGAGTCTAGTCTGTATAAATCATATTTACATGAAAAAAATGAACAGCTGAACTTTATTCTCTTACTCATATGTAGATTCAAATCAAAAATAGAAAAATCACAAATTCCACGCCGCATTCAATTGTTGAAAATAATCATTTTGAGTGGGATTCGTCAAAATATTCTGTCCCTTTAAATTCACCACTTGAACTGTAGTATTCCTCTTGGTACAGGAGAAAATTATCGATCGAAATTTCGTTCTCCACCTCTGATTCGTCATCAGCACAATATATGGGAAAACTGACATTTCGAGGGTTAAAATCAAATGGAGAAGCATAAGGATAGAAATTGTTTCATCGAGAATTTCAAAGATCACAAGAATAATCAATACTGATAAAATAATTTGGAGCAATATATTAAACAAAGTTCCATAGACAAAACTTTTTGTGATCTCATAGGAAATTGATAAATGAAAGCGTTGCTCGAGATTCAAGCCGATTGTATTCTCATATTTTCTGCGAGCACTTCTCATAACAATGAGCTCCGATGGAAGATTGAAAATAATTAGCGAGACGAACAAAATCAGCCAGACAGGTTGAATTTGATTTTTCTGGTTTTTAAGATGTTATTTGAGTAACTTTGTGTATTCAAAACATACAGAAGCTGCAAAACTTGTAGAAATACTAATTATCAAAATGCTGATAATGATAAATAGATGAGTATAGAACTTGGAATCATAGAACTTTGGAAAATTTATAAATAACAACCGATCTAGACTGAAAAATGGTTGAAGTGTGATAGACATCATTAAAGAGCATCTAGATATAAAAGTTCGAAAATCAGAATCATAAATATTCTTCAAAATATTCGCATTCATGTAAACAATCATCGACAAACTCAAAAACATCAGAATACTTCTAGACAATCCAAAAAATCGATGTGATAGCGTCCAAATCGCTAAAAGATGTCCAATAGTTCCGAAAACCACTATAGACACGTCAAAGACAATACTCATGCCGGAAATGGACGATGTGAGTTAGAATAACTATGATTAGCTTATTTTTCACCTGCTCTAATCAAATTAACAGGAAAAACACTGAATTTTCGAGCAAAAAATGCTTTCAGGTGAACTTTAGTCATGAATCACGAATTCCACGCGGTCTCCAATTGATCAAAATAATCCTTCTGCGTGGGATTTGTCACGATATTCTGTCCCTTTAAATCCATAACATGTACTGTATTTGATCTTCTTCGAAAACTTGAGAATAGTCTATTCCTCCACTTCTGATTTGTTATCAGAACAATCCATGGAAAAAATGAGAATTCCAGAATAATAATTAGATGTAAAAGAGATAAAATTGAAATTTCCTCATTGATAACATTGAAAATTACAAGAGCAGCGAGAATAGCAAGCAGAATTTGCAGAAAAATATTAAAAAGTGTTCCAAATACAAAACTTCTTGTAATCTCATAAGAAATTGATAGATCAAATCGTTGATTCAAATTCGAGCCTGTAGTTTGTACATATTTCTTTCTAGCACTTCGCATAGCAATGAGTTCCGACGGAAGTTTGAAAATTATCAAGCATGTGAATAAGATAAGCCAGACTAGTTGAATTTGATCCTCCTAATAAAATTGAGAAAAAAATCTCAAAAAAATGTACCTCGAGAACTTACAGAGAGTGCAAAACTTGCAGAGGTAACATTTATTACGAATGCTAGAATAATAAATAAGCTTGTGTAAAGTTTAGATTTGTAGAATTTCGGAAAATTAATAAATAGCAATCGATCTAGACTGAAAAATGGTTGAAGTGTAATAGCCATCATGAAAAAATATCTCGAAATATAATCTCGAACTATATTATTTGATAAATAAACTTTAAAACTACTCGAAACCATGTGCAAAATCATCGAGACACTCAAAAATAGCAGAACAATTCTCGACAATCCCGAAAACCTTTTCCAGAACGTGCGAATGGCTAGAAAATGTCCAAAAGTTCCAAAAACAATAAGAAATATATCAAGCATACTATGTGCTGCTATTTTCTAGCGAATAATAATAATGATATATGAATATATATTATTAGTTAGTGAGAATTCAGGTGTTCAGAAGATCGAACTTATGTTTTTGTGGGTTACGTATGTATAGTCTTGTTGATTTTGAGGGAGAAAAACTATTGTGGGGCGAAGAATTGCCGAAAAGTGCTAGAAAAAATACACCTGGAATTCGATATAACCAAAAAGCTTTGATTTATTTATTTATTCATTTTTCGCAACAAAAAACCCTAGTAAACAAGGTTACAACCAGAAATGTGATTAATCATTTCCAAGCGGCGTCCAATTGCTGAAAATAATCCTGCTGTGTGGGATTTGTAACAATACTTTGTCCTTTGAAATTCATAACTTGAACTTTACTCGATTTCTTCTTGAATGTCAAAACAACTTTCTTTCTCCATTTCTTATTCGATATCAGAACAATCCAGGGAAACATCGACATTTCCAGTGTCAAAATTGATTCTAGAAACGAAAAAACTAATTCGGAATTATCAATTACTTCCAAAATCACAAGAATTGATAGAATAGCCAAGAGCAACTCTAAACACACATTGAAAAATGTTCCAAATACAAAACTTCTTGTAATCTCATAGGAAATCGATAGATCAAATCGTTGATTCAAATTTGCGCCTGTAGTTTTGCTATATTTCATTCGAGCTGTTCTCATTGCGATGAGTTCCGCAAAAAGATTAATAATCAATAAAGTGACAAGGAGAATTAGCCAGATTGGTTCAACTTGGTCTTTCTGGAATAAATCAGTCCGAAAATGATTATGATTATGAAATTCGACATTTAGATTGTCATCTTATTACTAATTCCGGGTTTTTACTTACAGAAAGTGCAAAGATTGATGTCGCAAACAAAATTGAAGCAAACATGAAACTAAACAATAACCCATACATTTTCGCCGTATAAAACTTTTCGAAATTGATAAAAACTAATCGATCAACACTAAACAAAGGTTGAATATTCACAAAAAAGTCCCAGGCAAAATTTCGAAGCATAATTTTCGATAAAACTTTCGACAAAATGACTAATTATGTTCAGAATCAAGTAAACAATAACCACAGAGAGAAAAAATCGACAGCCTTTTATTAAATTCCTGTCTACGTTTTTGATTGGCCCACGTGAATAAGCCACGCCCATTTCATTTTTTCATTTTCAAAATTTATTTTATTTTATTTTTTTGGTCGCCAGGCCTATTTTTTGTTGTTTTTCCTTGAAAATCATGATTTTTTGCTAAAATTTTTTATACAGTTTTTAGAACTCGTATAGATAATACTTCCTATCGCTTTATAATTATTTCTTTCGCAATATTCCGAAAGTTTTAACGATTTTTGTTCAAAAGTTCTCAATAATTGTTGTTATTTCAGTATTTCGGATACCAATTCTTGTCTCAATCAATCAGGAAGTATTCAAAAGTATTTTAGAAGCTAATGTGATGATTTAAAGTCGATATCGAGGCAGTTTTTGCAATAAAGAACCCACAAACCGAATGTTGAACAGAAGCGGATAAAATATGAATTTTCTCCGATAATTTGTCAAAAACTCGATGGTTCTGCAACGTTTAGTTGATATGGTGCTGTTTTTTTTTTCATTTTGATAAGTTTTATGTAAAACTTGGTTTCATTTTCAATAAATTTTTATTCGAAATATTTCAAACATCAAAAATATGGTCGAATTTTGGGTCAAATTTTGGATTAGAAGCATCAAAACCCGATTTTATCGAAATCTTCAAAAGAAAACTTTGAAATTTCGACATTTCCTCAAATTCTGCACAAAATCCGTCGTTTTCAACTGTTTATCACATCCACATCTGATTTCTTCAAAACTTCGAGAAAATCTGTTCCGAATTGCTAAAATATCCCTTATATAATACAATTTCATAAGAAAATGAATCAGAAAATGAATATCGGAGATAAAAAGATTGAAAAAAAAGCAAAACTTGAACTAGGAATCATGTTTTTTTCTTATAACTTTGTGAGTTTTTCAAATTATATAACAATCTACATATGTAAATGATCCTTAGGGGACTCCTAACAATCTGTATAAAAAATATTGTGGAAATTTTTCTTCTCTCGCTGAAAAACTGTAAAAAACTGAAAAACCAAAAAAAATTTCGAAAAATAAAAAAAAGCGTCAGGAAAAACAACAAACGCGTCAATTTTCGCGTGACCCATTTCTTGAAACCCCGCCCAAAATCGCTGATTGGATGACGTGATTTTTGTCGATTTTTTCTCTCTGTGTAACTGATAAACTGAGAACAACCAAAATAAATCTGGAAAATCCAGAAAACCTTTTGGAAAATGTTCGAATAGCTATGACGTGTCCAACTGTTCCAAGAAGCACAAATAAAATGTCAAAGAAAAATTTCATGATTTATGAGAAAAAATGATAATTATATATTCCAAGACGCCTCCAATTGATCGAAATAATCTTTCTGACTTGGATTCGTTAAAATGCTCTGCCCCTTTAAATTCACAACATGCACTTTATTCGATTTTTTCTTATTACATATTGTGATAATTTTGTTTCTCCATTTCTTATTAGTTATCAAAACAATCCAGGGGAACATTGACATTTCCAGAATAACAATTATATGAAGAACTGATAAAATCGAGATTGATTCATCAATAAATTCGAAAATAATTGGAACTGCAAGGATTGCCAGCAGAATTTGCAGGAAAATGTTGAAAATTGTACCCAATACAAAACTTTTTGTGATCTCGTAGGAAATCGAGAGATCGAATCGTTGATTTAAATTTGCGCCCGTGGTTTGAGCATATTTCCTGCGAGCACTTATCATAGCAATGAGCTCCATAGGGAGTTTGAAAATAATCAAACACGAAAACAAGACCAACCACATGAGTTGAATTTGATCATTCTGATTTTAAAAAAAACAAAGATAATTTCTAGTTAGAAATACATATAATTCTAGACTTACGGAAAGTGTAAAGCATGTGGAAATACCAAGAATCAGAACATATATGATTATGAATAATAAAGTGTAGAAAATCGATTTGTAGAATTTCGGAAACTTTATGAACACTAATCTATCAAGACTGAAAACTTGTTGAAGTGTAATAGACATCATATAAGAATATCTCGAAACATAATCTCTAATCAAACTTTCGAAAAAAATCTCTTTCGACCAACTCGAAATCATATGAAAAATCATAGACAAGCTCAATGTTACCAGAATAATTCGCGACGATCCAGAAAACCGATTCCAGAATGTGTGAATAGCTAGAAAATGTCCAAAAGTTCCAAAAATTATGAAGATAATATCAAGCATGTTTGATTCTGGTCAGACTAAAAATAATGATATAGTAGTCTAGGGAAATCGAGCTTTTCCTTGAAACGTGTTTTTTTTTAATTTTTTGTCAGCACAAAGATTGAATAAAAAATTATTTTATATGTAGTTTATTTTTACAATTTAATCACAAAGATCGCATTATTCAACTCCAAGCCACATCCAATTGTTCAAAATAATCCTTCTGACTCGGATTTGTCAAAATACTCTGTCCCTTTAAATTCATAACTTGAACTGTATTCGATGTTTTAGTGAACTTTGATAAAATCTTGTTTCAACATTTCCGATTCGATATGAGAACAATCCACGGGAAACATGCGATTTCCAAAGTTACGATTGATTCTAGAGATGAGAATGCGAGGGTGGAAGCATCGAGAACTTCGAAAAAGATGAGCAGCGACAAAATCGCAAGGACAATTTGAAGACATAGATTGAACAAAGTTCCAAAAACAAAACTTCTGGTAATCTCATAGGAAATCGATAAATCAAATCGTTGATTCAAATTCAGCCCCGTAGTTGTATCATATTTCATTCTAGCACATCGCATAGCGTAAATTTCCGAGGAAAGATTAAAGATTATTTCCGAGATGAATAAAATAAGCCATATTGGTTCAACTTTATCTTATTGAATTAGGAAGTGTGACTTGGTGACAAAATGTTTATACTTTCGTCCGATCAAACTAGAAAACTCACAGAAAATGCGAAAATTGAAGTGACTAACAAAACTATGCAACCATTAAAAACTGAAAGGCATGTATAAGACTTGGATTTGTAAAACTTCAGTATTTTGATAAACAACATACGATCGAGACTAAAAAACGGTTGAACATTCACAAAAAGCCCCAAAGATAATCTCGAAACATAATTGATCACATAATTATCCAAAAAATAATTGAAAAGATTCGAATACAAGTGTAGAATCATAGATAAACTGAAGAATACCAAAATGAATCGAGACAATCCAGAAAAGCGTTTGAAGTACCAAAAGTGGTACCAAAAGCGAAAAAAAACATCAACCAAAACACTCATGATTTTTAGAATAAATGCGAATGTGGTTTGAAAGTGGAAGAAGGTGGTGAGAAATCGCGAGGTAATCAAATCATGAGCAAACATCAGGGGAATTGCCTTATTCGACGTTGACAAAAATTTACGATAACAAGAAAATCATGGAGCTCTTGGCTAGTTGTTAGAAAATCAACGAGCTCAATTTTTAATGACCATGTGTAATTTTCAGACTCGCATAAGAGTGTCTAATATCAAACAGCTCAAACAGTAAAGCAAAGAACCCCCGTTTGAATTGGCGCTCACGTACAGTAGACTAAAAATGACGTGACACATGCACATCAAACTGGTTGGCAAATAGCCAGCGTGTAAACTTCGCACTCCAAAATTTTGCGAAGTCTACTGTAGTCTTGGTTTTCTAGGCCATTTCGGTTCTCTTACAAGAATGGCATTTCATTTACTATAAAATTAATAAAATTAAATTTTTCATAAACTTCAGAACTCTAGATTTGGTCTGCAAAACCAAGAAAAAGCTAAAAAAAAATAATTGTTGTCTACAAATTTAATTATTGTCTACTCAAGCATTCCAAGCCGCATCCAATTGTTTAAAATAATCCATCTGCGTTGGATTTTTCAAAATATTCTGTCCCTTTAAATCCATAACATGTACAGTATTCGATCTCCGTCTAAATAATGACACAACTCTTTTTCTCCATCTCTGATTTGTAATCAATATTATCCATGGGAAAAATGAGAATTCCAAAAGGACAATCAAAGTGAGAAGTGAAATCATAAATTCAGATAGATTGATAACTTTAAAAACAATCAGGGTTGAGAAAATCGCTTGAAAAACTTGTAGGAAAATAATGAATAAAGTTCCAAATACAAAACTCCTTGTAATCTCATAGGAAACTGATAGATCAAATCGTTGATTCAGATTAAGTCCAGTAGTTTGGGCATATTTCTTTCGAGCTGATCTCATGGTTACGAGTTCGGAGAATAAGTTGAACATTATAAAAAATACAAATTGAATGAGCCAAGCGGTTCCAACTTTATCGCTCTGAAGAAAATCAAAGTTCAAATCAACTTTTCGTGGTCTCTGCTAACATGATTTGTCTGCAAATTTTATTTCAACTATGATCTTAAATAACTCACTGGAAATGAATAAAGTATGGATTCACCAATAACAATTGCACTTATCAAAACAACTAGACAAATGTAAAATTTAGACCTATAAAACTTTGGAAGCGTAACAAATAATAATCGATCTAAACTAAAAAATGGTTGAAATATGATTGACAGCCAAAGTGAAGATCTTATGACATAATTATTCCCAATTAGATAACTTTCTGGTAATGGAAAATAGATAATAATTCTAGAAATGATTTGAATAATCATCGAGAAGATAAATAAGAGCAGAATAATTCGAGACAATCCAGAAAACTTATTGAAAAATGTTCGAATCGCTATGAGATGTCCAATTGTTCCAAAAATAACCAAGAAAATGTCAAGCATATTGGAAGTGTGAAAAAAAATGAAAATTCGAGTCAGAAAAAGTAGATGATAAATTGCGTAAATATAATTATAGATTTTGGAAGAAAATGAGCCAAAATTAGTTTGCAGAGAAATATAATTGTATACTTTTTAAGAGACCAAAGGCTTCAAATTCTGGAAATTATCACCTGCAAAGTTAATATAACTACAAAAGTCTGGAATAATTGTCCTAATTCAATTTTTGAGACATAGATATTACACCAAAACAAATCTCAAACTTTATTTTCCAATCAACAAGAATCAAACATTCCAATAAGTCTCTAATTGATCAAAATAATCTTTCTGCGTTGGATTCGTCACAATACAATGTCCCTTTAAATCCATCACATATACTTTATTCGACCTTCTGCTACAACAAATTTTCTTTCTCCATCTCTGATTTGTTATAAGCACAATCCATGGGAAAACTGAGAACTCCAAAATAAATATAAAATCTAAAAGTTGTAAAATTGATATTGAACCATGAATAATATCAAAAACTATAAGAACCGCAAAGATCGCAAGAAATACTTGTAGGAGAATATTAAAAAGTGTTCCAAATACAAAACTCCTTGTAATCTCATAGGAAATTGATAGATCAAATCGTTGATTCAAATTAAGGCCGGTAGTTTGAGCATATTTCTCACGAGCACTTTGCATAGCAATGAGTTCAGAAGATAACTTGAAAACTATCAAGAAAATATAAAATGAAAGCCAATGCGCTTTAATTTTATAGTGTTGCTTCAAAAAAAATCAATTATTTCTTGAAATCCAACTGAATCAACTTACAGTGATCGCAAAAGCTGTGGAAATCATAACAACCATGAAGCATAAGCCAATAAATAAAACCGTGTAGAAAATCGAGTTGTAAAACTTAGGAACTTTGATAAATAACAATCTATCCAAACTAAAAAATGATTGAAGTGTTATAACCATCATCAAAGAACACTTCAGCACACAAATATTTAGTGTGCTATCATTAAAACTATTGAAAATCATCGAATCCATGTGAAGAATCATAGAAAAGCTCAAAAATACCAGAATAATTCTGGAAAATCCAGAAAACCTTCTCAAAAATGTTTGAATAGCTATGACGTGGCCAATCGTACCGAATACAACGAGGGAAATTTCGAGAACAGTTTGAATAACCATAGCGTAACAGAAAAGATTTGTGAAAAGTCCAATTTGTTCTATGAAAAAATTTAGGGTTGGTTGGTTACGCGTGACGATATTTCACCTGTTTCAAAACATTTTGAAATGCTCGCAGATCAAAAACCCCTTATTCCACGATTCATTCAATTGTTGAAAATAATTCACAACGTGACCCATTTTTAAGTTGAACTTTGTCATAATGTTCCATCTCCACTTCTGATTTGTCACCAGAATAATCCACGGGGAAACTGCCAACTTCACGATCAAAATACTCTGCTAAACTCAAACATCAAAACTGAAAAATGGTAGAATAGTGAAAGTGGACGTCAGCGTGAACCTTGAAACATAAGCTCCCAGAAAATTATTGAAAAGTTTTTTTGAAAACAACATTTGACAAATGTGAAATCATAGGAATATCAAAATAGCTTTTGAGAAGCCGGAAATCCTGTTGGCAAATTGTTGAATGCAAAAATATGTGACCACAAAAACCTGAAAAAATCTCCCCCAAAATAAAATCAGAAAAAATCCAAGTTCCAAAAAAAACCAATAAAAATTTGATTATTCACAAATTTTCCGGCCGAGAAAAAAAAACAACAAAACAGAAAAACAATCAAAAATGCATGCGAACACTCAACCCGATTTTATTTTTCATTTTCAGCCCAAACTTTTGTCAGTTTTTCACATTAACCAAATTAAAATGTACTTTTTGTTTACTCTCATTGACCAACTTTTTCAGAAAAACAACACACGTTTTTTTCAATGTTCGTCGAATTTCTGATATTTTTCAATGTATTTTTTGTGGCTATTGGGAGCATTGCTCATGTTACAATTTTGAGAATGGCTTTTATGAGAACTAGTGGATATTGCAGGTAAATTTGAGAAAAAATTAATGAAAAACATGATCCAATATTGGTTTTTCAAAACGGCTTTTGTAAATTTCAAAAATTTTCTCAAAAATCCCAGCCCATGAAAACTAACCTCATTTCGATTAGCCCCAAAATTTGATCAATTCGTGAAGTTCCAAGTCATCCTTATCACATCCAAAATTCCAGAAAGTGAAAAATTGCCAAATGTGCGTTGACCTGAAAATTAGAAAATTTTTTTGCAAAAAATCACTGTTTCAAAAATATTTCAACACAAAAAATGTGTTATATGCTAGGATGAAGATCTTTTAACTTGTTCAAACTGCACTATCAAATGTTCTTTTTTTCAATTCTAGAATCAGAAATATCCTAGACATTTCTGGTTTCAAAATTTCAAAAAGGAAGGAAGCCGAAGCTGAACTATGGAAAAAAATGATAATTTTTCAAAAAAAAAATTCACTGTTTCAAAAATGTTGCTAATATAAAAAATTCACAAAAAATGTATTGTGAGTATCCAGAAAATTCTAAATTGGTTTTTAACTACATCCACCAATCTAAAATAGCCTCAAATGAAAATTTCCAGAAATTTTTTTTGCGAAATGGGTCATTTTTTAAAATTTCCCAAAAATCCCAGCCCATAAAAACTAACCTCATTTCGATTAGCCTCAAAATTTGATCAATTCGTGAAGTTCCAAGTCATCCCGATCAGATCCAAAATTCCAGAAGTTGAAAATTTGCCAAATGTGCGTTGAGCTGAAAATTAGAAAATTTTTTTGCAAAAAAAAAAAAATCACTGTTTCAAAAATATTTCAACACAAAAAATGTGTTATATGCTAGGATAAAGATCTTTTAACTTGTTCAAACTGCGCTATCAAATGTTCTTTTTTTCAATTCCACAATCAAATTTCAAAAAGGAAGGAAGCCGAAGCTGAACTATGGAAAAAAAATGAAAAATTTTCAAAAAAAAATTCACTGTTTCAAAAATTGTTCTAATACTAGAAATTCACAAAAAAACCTATTGTGAGTATCCATTGGATTTTTAACTTATCGTAATTTGAACTACTGTAATACAGAAAATTCTAACTAGTTTAACATCAACCAATCTAAAATAGGCTCAAATTTTGAAATGAAAATTTCTAGAAATTTTTTTTTGCGAAATGTGTCAATTTTAAAAATTTCCCAAAAATCCCAAAGATAAAAACTAACGAAATTCCTATTTTACCCAAAATTCGACCGATTACTGGAATTTCAAATCACCATTATCACATCCAAAATTCCAGAAGTTGAAAATTTGCCAAATGTGCATTGTGTTGGAGCTGAAAAATAAGAAAACATTATTTTATTTTTTGAAAAAAATCACTGTTTCAAACATTTTTTAATACAAAAAATATCAAACATTTTGTTGATTTCGTAGCTATATCAGCTAGAACTAACCGTGTTTTAAACTTCAGTAATCGATTCATTTTTCTAGATTTCAGAATTTGAAAAATTGTGGTTATTTCCTATTTTAAAAAATTCAAAAATGAAAAAAACCAAAATTTTCTTATTTTTATTATTTGAGAAAAAAATTGGGTCACGCTAAAAATTGTTTTTAAAAAAATTTTCGCATTAATTTTCTCCTTGAATCTGATTTTGAAAATTTTGAAATGAAAATTTCCAGAATTTTTTTTGCGAAATGTGTCATTTTTGAAAATTTCTCAAAAATCCCAACCCTTAAAAACTAACCAAATTCCTATTTTCCCCAAAATTCGACCGATTACGGGAATTCCAAATAATCCCGATCACATTCAAAATTCCAGAAGGTGAAAATTTGTCAAATGTGCATTGTGTTGGAGCTGAAAAAAATAGAAAATATAATTTTACTTTTGAAAAAATTCACTGTTTCAAACATTTTTTAAGTCAAAAAATTATCAAACATTTTGTTCTTCTAGTGATTGGAGCTCAAAATTTACCACTGTTTCAAAAATGTTTCTAATATAAAAAATTCAAAAAAATGTATTGTGAATATCCATTGGAATCCAATATTCCAGAAGAAGAACTTATCGTAATTTAAATTACAGTAATCCAGAAAATTCTAAACTGGTTTTCAACTACATCAACCAATCTAAAATAGCCTCAAATGAAAATTTCTAGAAATTGTTTTTGCGAAATGGGTCATTTTTAAAATTTTCCCAAAAATCCCAGCCCATAAAAACTAACCTCATTTCGATTAGCCTCAAAATTTGATCAATTCGTGAAGTTCCAAGTCATCCCGATCACATCCAATATTCCAGAAGGTGAACATTTGCCAATTGTGCGCTGAGCTGAAAATTAGAAAATTATTTTTTGCAAAAAAATCACTGTTTCAAACAATTTTTAATACAAAAAATATCGAACATTTTGTTGATTTCGTTATCGCTAGATTTCAGAATTTGAAAAATTGTGGTTATTTCCTATTTTAAAAAATTCAAAAATGAAAAAAAAACCAAATTTTTTCTTAATTGGGTCACGTTAAAAATTGTTTTTAAAAAAATTTTCGCATTAATTTTCTCCTTGAATCTGATTAATTTTTCAATCTAAAATAGCCTCAAATTTTGAAATGAAAATTTCGAGGAAGTTTTTTCAAATTGTTTAAAATTCAAAAATTTTCCCAAAAATCCCAGCCCATAATAACTAACCAAACTCCTAATTTCCCCAAAATTCGACCGATTACGGGAATTCCAAGTCATCCTTATCACATCCAAAATTCCAGAAGTTGAACATTTGCCAAATGTGTGTTGAGCTGAAAATTAGAAAATTATTTTTTTGCAAAAAAAAAATCACTGTTTCAAAAATATTTCAACACAAAAATGTAACAAAACTGTTTTATTAATTTGATTTCTTTATGAATTTTTGAAAAATCACACTACACTACAGTAATTTGGCCTACAGTATCCCTACAAAAATCCACTATTCCAGAATTCTTCTAATAACCTTCGATCTCACAATGTTCCTCAGTATCCTATGCTACGGTCTCCAAACAATTCTCTGCTATTCCTCCGAAACCCACGAAATCCAGCCTCGCTCAAAATGCCCGCAAACCACATTTTTCTCAACATATTATCATTTTTTGCCAGCTGGCTCATCTAATTTCTCAATGCATTTTTGGAATCGACCTGATTTTCAGCATCGTTTTTCAGATTTTCTATAACTCGGTTTTCTATTTTCTGCTTTTTGTTGCCATGTATTTATCGATTTTTTGGATTTCTTGGGAATATTTGGAAATTGTGACGGCTTATGATAAATTGACAATTGAACCGTTTTGGCTGATTTTGATCAATTTTTTCATTTTTGTTAGCTTACCGGTGGGATACGTGGCAACTTTCAGAATTTCTAAAAAAAAACTTTTCAGATCACAATGTCTGCTCGCTACCTATCAAAGAAAAAATATCACGAAACTCTAGGCGGAACAAGTCTAGCTCGCAGATTTGACGTGAGTTAGCCCAACTCTCAAAAATCCCCCGAAAAGGAAAAAGATCCAAATTTCCAGCTTTCATTCTCCTACGAGCTCTCAAAATGTCTAGTCTACGGTTGTCTATTCAATATTCTAATTCAATCTCTCGTCATACTTTTCACCTGGCTGAATTATCTTCAAATATTTTTCGTGAATCCATTTCATCTGGAATTGACTTCTGGTGTCATTTTTAATGTGGAAATGTCGATTTTTCCCTATATTATACTTTTGAATCATCGGATTTGGCGGAAGAATTGTGTAAGGGTTTTGAGAAAGGTGAGAACGACAAATATGGGCTTTCATGGGATTTGATAAAGCGCGGCTACTTGAGAGATAGCCTCTCAAGGCGCTGATACTTGACAACTAGGGTTTTCAGGCTCGGCTACTTGACATAGAATCTCTTAAGGCGCGACTCCTTGTCAGAGTAGATCTCTAGACCCGGATCCAAGAAATATAGGTTCTCTAGGGGCTGATCCTTGACAATTAAAGTTTGTAGGCTCGGCTACTTGACATAAAATCTCTTAAGGCGCGACTCCTTGTCAGAGTAGATCTCTAGACATGGAGCCAAGAGATATAGGTTGTCTAGGCGCTGATCCTTGACAACTAGGGTTTCTCGGCTCGGCTCCTTGACATAGAATCTCTCAAGGCGCGACTCCTTGTCAAAGTAGATCTCTAGACACGGAGCCAAGAGATGTAGGTTCTATAGGCGCTGATCCTTGCCAACTAGGGTTTCTAGGCTCAGCTCCTTGACATAGAATCTCTCAAGGCGCGACTCCTTGTCAGGGTAAATCTCTAGACGCCGCTCCTACATAAATAGGTTCTCAAGAGTCAAATTTCAGAGAAAAATTAAATGTTCTGGGAAAGCTTAGCTCACTTCTGGGAACCTTAGCCTCAGCCTTAACCTAAACCTTATCCTAAATTAAATTTCCAGAACCCCTTCATCATGCCAAAAAAATCCACTCAAGTCAAATCACTCAACGGCCAAAATATGATGCGAAAACAATCGCAAAACGACCATTTCGATCAGCTCAAAAATCAGTGGCTCAAATGAAACAATTTGTTTTCTTGCACGTTTTTTGATCATGTTTTCAATTTATGCTGCACTTCCAGGACATTCGCAATTTTTTCAAATCGAAACAATATTTTTTTATGTGTGCATTTGTTTTATCATGTACATAATTTTTCAATGTTTTATTCGTCGCTATTTTTTTTTGATGATAACATATAACATTTTATTTTGTGCTTGCCTGGTTTTTATAGGTGGACAGCACGTGTCTTTAGGAATTTTTTTTGGGGTTTTTGGACTTTGGAAAATCAAAATTTGGTGCCACGTGGCTTTCTGCAGATTTTTGAAACTAGAATTTTATTTTTTTTTGTAGATTTTCCAATTTATGATCTACAAAATTTTAAGAACTTCGAAATTTCGCGCTAAAAAGCCACGTGGCTTTTCTCAGTTTTTGGCGCGAAAATCAAAATTTTTCGAAATCAAAATTTCAACTCAGATTCTCAAAAATTCAAAAACTCGCTTCAAAAAAACTTGCACGTGGATTTTATTCTTCCAAATTTTCAGCATCTGAAATTCATCAATTTCAGAAATATTTTTGCCACGTGGATTTTCTAGCCACGTTTTTTTCAGTTTCAGAAACTCTCAGAATCCACGCGGAAAGATTTTTCGATTCAAAATTGACGTGGAATTTGATCAAAAATTTTTGAAACTCAAAACTAATTTCCCACCAAATTTCCAGCCTCGCTCCCAAAAATGGGTAAAAAATACACATGGGAGATCATCTCCACAGCCATCGCCTTCTTCCTAATCGGTCTCTGCAACAATTACGGCTACGTAATTATGCTAAGTGCCGCCGAAGATATTCTAAGTCAACAGCAACACAAAAACAAATCAACAACTGTAGATGTTTGTGATCCCGTGATAACCGGAAGACATTGCAAACCACCAACAGCCGAAGTCTTGCTCTCCGATAATTTGCCAAGTTTACTGGTCAAATTAACTTTTCCATTTTTTATGGATCGTTTTCCATTTGGGATGAGGGTTGCTGTAGTTTGTATTCTACAAACCGCTTCATATTTCGTCGTGGCTTTTTCCACATCAATTCCAATGTCATTGTTTGGCGTGGTTTTGGTGAGCTTGGGTGGAGGATTGGGTGAAATTACGTTTTTGGGATTGTCAGCGCATTATCCGAGGTGAGTTTGGTACGAAAAATTATATGGAATTTTGAGAAAAGCTCCGAGAAATCAAGCCATTATTCTGGTGTTTTGAAAAAAAATAATGTTTCATAATTTGCATTTATTAAACAATTTTCAAAGCTTGAATCGTTTCGAGCCTTTCAAACTTGGGCAATAAAATTGAGCCAAAAAATCCACGTGGCACAAATTTTATCGGAAAAAATAGAGCGGAAAAATATACGTTTCAAAAAATTGAAATTTTGTGTGACAATTGAAAAAAAATATTGAAATTTTGTGTCACAAAAATTTCTGACATAAAATTTTTGAAACGTAAATTTTTCATGAAAAAATTCTAGATTTTCAGCTCTAAATCTAATTTTGAATGAAGTCTGGAACAAAATATTTCCAATTCAAAATTTTAATAGCGGTGAAAAATGCAACAATACAAATCAACATTTTTTTTTCAAAAATTATTCATACGAAAATTTTGAAACAGTGAATTTTTTTTTGCGAACAAATATGAGAAATTTTCGAAAAATCGAAAATTTGATTTTTTCAGAAAAAAGTTGGCATAGTCAAAATATGTCAAAAGGTGATACATAAATGTACCCTACTTCAAATTTCAGATAAAAATGAGGCTGAAATAAAAAGTTGATTTTTTTGAAAAATGGGTGCTTTTAGTTTCCACATAATCTTAGCCTCACCCTAGAAAATTTCTGTAATTTCAGGTTTTGTGCTTGAACTAAGTTTGTAATGGGTCTGAAAATGATAGTTAAATCAGTTTCAGACAGAATTGAGCTGTAATCAACCATTATTGATTGATTAACAGTGACTGAAAACGCTGATAGCGTGGAGACTTCCATCAAAACAAGTTTTGAGTCAAAGTTGGTTCAAAATTCGATTATTTCGAGCTTAATTTTTAGAAAATTGGTATAAAACACTTTTTTCAACATAATCTGTCAAAATTCTGACCCGAATTGCAAGAAATTTTCAATTTCAGCTGATTTTTCAAAAATTTTGAAATTTTTCTGAACCAAAATTTTCGAGTTTCAGCCAAAATTCCGACATATTTCTAGATCAAAAACTCGACTAAAAATTTCAGACATAAAATTTTTGAAACGTACATTTTTCAAGTAAAAAATTCTAGATTTTTGAAGGCAAATCTATTATCGCCACGTTTTAAAGATGAACATCATATGAACAACGTTACATTAACTTTTTTTTCAAAAATTATTCATATACAAATTTTGAAACAGTGAATTTTTTCTAACACAAACTTGAGCAATTTGAGTTTTCTTTGGATATTTTCTTATGTAAATTGCAATAAAAATTACTAGAAAATCAAAAACTCGACTAAAAATATCTGATACAAAATTTTTGAAAAGTACATTTTTCAAGAAAAAAATTCTCGATTTTTGCGGTTCAAATCTATTTTCGCCACGTTGCAAAGTTAAACAACATACACTGCATTAACCTTTTTCAAAAAAAATTATTCATACGAACATTTTGAAACAGTGAATTTTTTCTCAAACAAAAACGAGAAAAATGAGTTTTCTTTAGATCTTTTCTTATGAAAATTCCAAGAAAAATTACTAGAAAAACAAAACCTCGGGCACCACCAAACTTCACGGCTAAAATAGTACCTTTCCAACCCAAATCCTACAAAAATTCCAGAATCGCAATCGCCGGATGGTCCTCTGGAACCGGAATGGCTGGACTACTCGGCAGTTTTTCTTACGCCTTCCTAACCGAGCCACACATGGCAAATCTCAGTCCAAAAACTGCACTTCTGATTCAATTATTCATTCCAGTGCTTTTCGCCTTCGCATACTTCATTCTACTTTCAAAACCCGAATCAATCTATTCACCAACAATAAGTCCAAAAACTTGGCTAGTTCCCAAGAATTATGATAACTTTATTGTGGTTAGTTCAAAATTAGCCGTGTTTGGTGTCTCTAGAACCCAAATTCCGAGATGAATCCGTTAATCAAAAAAAATTTGCAGAGCAAACATCGAGTTCCACAACGTGAATTGAATCTCAGCGAACGTCTTCAATTGATTCTGGTAAGTCACGTGGTTCTTATCAAACTAGGCTCAAAAATGAGCAAGATAAGGGGGAAAATGTGCCAAAACGTGTGTTTTTATTGCAGCCCATGCTTCATTTGATGATACCGCTTGCACTGGTTTATGTCGGAGAATATATGATCAATCAGGGAATGGTAAGAGATCGGGGGGAATATAGGAGGTTCAGAGGAAAAAAATTCTAAAATTTTGGGGATAATGATGAAATTCCGGTTCCAACGAGTCTAAACAAGTCAAAATCATTTGAAAATTTCAAAATTTTTGAGCATTCAGGGAAAAACATCAGAATTGTCATAGAAATATCTGGAAATCTCTAAAATTTACAGATTTAGCTGTAAATTCCGGTTCCAACGAGTCTAAATATGTCGAAATCATTTGAAAATTTCAAAATTTTTGAGCAAAACATGTCATTGACACGTGGAATCAGGGAAAAGCATCAGAATTTTCAGATTGAGCTGAAAATTCCAGTTCCGGGGATATTTTCAAAACCCAAATTTTCAGCTGAAAATAAAGTTAACACTCATTTTCAGCTCAAAATTCACCCAAAAAACCAATTCTTCTTCACGGAAAAGATACATACAAAGAGGAGAGATAGCTCAGTGGCAGTAGTGACTACTGGCAATCTGATAGTCACGGGTTCGATCCCGGGTGCCCGCTACTACAAAGTTGAATCTGAAGATTTCAGATTTTTAGATCTAGAAAAGTTCAAACCACCAAAATTTGCAGACCCAAATGATAATCTTCAACTGCCAAGATGGCTTCTCGCTCTCCGTCAAATCCCAATATCGTTGGTATCAAGTTCTCTATCAATTCGGTGTTTTCATCTCTCGATCTTCAATAAAATTAATCGAACTTCCAGTCTGGTTACTCTATCTTCTACCAGTTCTTCAACTCTCAAATATGGTTTTCTTCTTTTTCGACGCACTTTATTGGTTTGTTCCGCATATTGCGATTATTTTTGTGCTGATTATTTTCGAGGGATTATTTGGGGGAAGTGCGTATGTTAACACTTTTCACAAGTTGCATAATATGGTAGGGGTTTTTGAATTGAGATTCTGGGAAATCTCCTCGAGCTAGACCTAACCTAAAATTAATTCCAGGTCGCCCCGGATGTCCGAGAATATTGTCTATCGGCCGCTTCAATGGGCGATTCAATCGGAGTCAATTTCGCTGCAGGAGTTTCGATTCCTCTTCATTATTGGATGTGCGCTCAACCGCAACCAAGATAATTTTTTGATAAGCATAATAAAATTTTTCAAGGGAGCCTTCTTATAGAACTCGTCACGCTGATCAAAATGCAGTAAAAATCAGCTGCTGAGCTCTGGTTGAAGCCGAGAAAAAGAGCCAATAAAAATGTGGCTAAATGGTGTAGGCGGTAAGTGTCTACATCGCTGGTTGTGAGGTCGAGGGTTCGAATCCGCCTCGCGACTATATTTTTTGAATTTTCAGAAAGTGTGAAATTAACACGCGCTCATAGTAGTCACAAGGTGGACTCGAACCCGCGACCTTACAATTGGGGATCTGGACACTTACCGCCTACACCGTCTGGTCAAGCTGATTTTCACAGCATTTTGAGTTCAAAAATCGAAAAAATTCATTCAAATCTTCACAAAAAACTGATTAAAATTATAATTTCTCATCCTCCACATTGTGTAGAAAATAAAAACGAGAAAAATAAACGAAATATAGAAGAATATTTGTCGAAAATAGTTGTGCATTATTTCCAAAAAAGAAATTTTTTTAGAAAAGTTCCAAGGTTGCTAGGAGCTTTTCTTTTCGAAAAAAAACATGGAAACACGTTTTTCTTAGGAAAAAAGTAGATCAAATCTTATCTAAAATCTCAAATCCTTCCTGGTTTCATTAAAACTTTTTAGTCAAAAAATGTTTGGTAAGTTCTGATTTTTTCTGGAATTAAATAAGGATAATTATAATATTTCAATTTTTTCAGCGCTTAGAAATTATTCCAGATATTCTGGATCTGGAAATCTCGGATTTCTCATAGCCCTATTATTTCTGATAACTTTCATATTCCTGTACGATTCAAATCTTCGAGTCGAAAATAAACTGCAACAAAACACCGTGCTGGAAAAACCCGCGAAAACCGAAAGTTCAAATAAAAATTTGGCGGGTTGTAATCCATCTTTGGACGTGGATACAGTAAGAATGCACAAAATTTTCGAGAAGTTTCAAAATTGCACAGAGAGTTGTGAGAATTTGGAAGATTTTGGTGTTGGATATGTGGTTGGTGAGAAAAAATGGTGGTTTGTCGAGCCGAAATGTGTGAGTTTTTGAGGGAAATTTCGAGAGTTAGGCTAACATTAGATTGGAAAAACCTAGGCTCATTTGGTCTCAATAGAAGCGAAATTTCATGTCAGAAGGAATTAGAGAATATCAAAAATTTCGGCCAAAAAATCTCAATTTTTCTTCGAAAAAATTTAAAATCTGATTTTTTCAAACGTGACCTTGTTCTGCCACGTAGCCAACATTTTTCATTTCCAAAAAAAATCCACATTTTTCAGCAAGAGCTAAATATTCTAGTCGCCTATAATTCTCCCGATTCTCAAGCTGTACAAGAACTCGAGCGGGTAATTTTCATTTCTAAGTTTCAATTTTGAAATGAAAAAAATTATTTTCAGCAAATAACGCGACTTTACAATCATGACGAGACCGCCGAAATCACATATATCGATTTTTTGTGGCTGGGAGCTGAAATTCTTGCGAAAAATTTCGATGAATTGAGAAAACTGCTGAGTCATGCTATAATTTGTCAAATTAATTTGGAAATTGAATTGACGGAAGCGAAAAAATTGGAATTGGTTGATTTTACGAGGGAGCATCGATTTGTGATTTTGAAATCGGAAGAGAATTTGGAAACTTCGAAGATGCGAGTGTTTTTGATGGATATGGAACATCGGAGGTGTTTTAGAAAGTTTTTGAGCTAGATTTTTGTGAATAAATGTTTGAAAATACTTTTTTGAGCACAAAATTCAGTGAGAAACAATTTAAAATTGAAAAATCTGGTATTCGCGTGCGGAAAATCGCTTTTATTTGAAGTTTATGTTATTTTTGGATCTCGGAGCAAATGTTGGCAAATTTTTCACAATTTTCTGGGTCCCGCAGTGAAATTTTACGAATTATCGCTACAGAACCCTTCTACACTTTATTTTTATCGATTTTCAACCACCGCAATCAAAAATACTCACCAAAAATTGCCAAAATCCTGAAATCCCTCAAAAAATCGATTTTCCTCGCAATTCGATAAATCCTCGCCTTCCACCAACCAAACATCGATTTCCTCTCTGAAAATCGATAATTTAACATGTTTTCTCGATTCAAAGTTCAAAACCCCACCATTTTCAGCCATTTTTCGCGAAGAAACCCGGAAATCCGCCAAAAATCAATAGCACACTTTTTGAATTGCTTGTTTCGCGGGCAACCGCGCAAGCGGAGTCTCGTTGTTTTCTTTTTTATTTCGCAGGTTTTTCCCCTGCAAAAAACCATTTTTATTGATTTTTGGGGATAAAAATTTGAAAAACGAACATTTTCGCGCGCGAAAATCGAGTTGTTGGTTTTTTTGTTTTAAAAAATCGAAAAATGACGATTTGTTGGCATTTTTTCACGCAAATCAGTTCACGTGACAATCATTTTTTTTTCTTTTCTTTTTTTTTTTCATTTTCATTCTGGGATGTGAGGAAAATTTTCGAAAAACGTAGAGCAATCTTCCAGTCCTCAAATTTTCCTAATCTTTAGCTTTCTTTTTGATATTCTGATCTCTTTATGGACTTTTTAGTTTAAAAAATGGTCGGACGCCAAAGAGGATTATCCACCAGACATATTTTGGTTTTTGACCCCAGCTTTTTTTGCGAAGATTCATTCTTACATTCTAAGATTTATCTAAAGTCTGAAATGTTGGCTATTGAAAGCAACGAAGAAGAAGTGAGTTTTTTACAAGACAAAAATATCTGTGTAATTTTTTTCCAGCAAACCGACACTTCCAAAATTCCAAAAAATGTTCCAAAACTTCCAAATTCTGTGTATAAAATTTTAGCAAACCTGGATTTAATGGATCAATCGTTTACAAATTTGCGATTCTCCACCTACAATCCTATAAAATTTCCGAGTTTGGAAGAATTATTGGATGAACCGAAACGCATAAATATTAAATATCAGGTGAGTTACAAAAAGAACAGTAATCCTATTTTTAGGCTTGAATTCGACGAATCAAAAAAGGTGAATTATAGTAACCCAATTTGCAGGCAGCTTCTGGTTGGCCACTGTCTGTCGAAAAATTCCAAGAAAAGCAAGCCGAGTTACACGAAATCCACCTAAAAATCAAAGCTGGAATATTGAATTTCCCAAAAGGTGGAAATTTAGAGGTTCATGAAATTAATACGTGAGTTTTTTGACGTGGCAACTTTTTTGAAAAAAAAAATTTTTTTTTCAGAAAACACTGGCTACCTTTTGACATCCTTATAGCTGTAGAATACTTGAAAACTCTTGATTTCTTTCAATTTCTCAATTTTCGTGATAGATTGGTTCTGGCAAAAGAGGTCACTGTTGTCGTAAAAACTTTAACCACATCTTTTGCGTCTTATCAGAGAAATGTGGATTGTATTGTGACTCCTGATGGATGTTATGCTGATGCGAAAAGTATGACTATTATTACTCAAATTCTCACCGGAGGAAAAATGTAAGATCAATAGGATTTGGTGAAATTTTGAGCGAAAAAATAATAATAATAATAATTTTCAGGAAAAATGACGCGATTCTTCTCAATCAGAAAACGATGAAAGCAGTCATGGGTTGTCTAATCCGCTTCAAAATCACCTACAACGAATACATTCTTCTCAAAGCAATTGCAGCCTGTAATCCAACTTTTGAACTGTCTGAAAATGCTCGAAAAATTGTGCAAAAAGAGCGCGAAAGATATGCGAATGCGTTGTTCAAATTGTGTCGATCGAAAAATCATGCGCCTAGTCGATTTATGGAACTTTTGAGCTTTTTGAATACGGCGATTTGTCAGCAACAAGCATTTCAACGATTTATGAGGACTTTTATACGCGGGAATTTGGAATATTTGTATTTTGAATCGAATCGAAAATTGGAGGACTCGTTTTTGTGTGAAAATTGAATGAAATTATTGATTTTTTTTGCTACTAAATTTTTTTTGAATTTGTATCTAAAATTGATCAGATCTCCGAAAAAATCCCAAGCCCCCCCCCCAAAATTTATCAATTCTCCCCCAATTTCCAATCAAAGAGCACTCAAAGCTCACTAAAAAATCAAACTAAACAAAAAAAAAACCTCCCCGTCGACTAAAAATGTTTGCATGTCGTTCGATTTTTGAATCAGACCACATTAGGGTTACGGTAGGGGAAGGTGGAGTGGGAAATGCACGTGAAACACTTTTTTTATCACAGATGTGTTTATTGTTGATATAGCAATCAAATCAAATCAACACTGGAGAACGAGCAGAACTTTTTTGTGGAGCAAAAAAAAAACATTTGAGATAAGAGCCGGAGGAGATTTTGCAGAAATTTTGAAAAAATCTAAAGATTTTTTTTTTGAATTTTCATCATTTTCTCTGACTTCCCTCAAAAATATTCCAAATTCCCCACAAGAGTTCAAAATAACAACAACAACCACTAGGAGAACATTGATCAAATTCTAATTGGGCTCAATTTTGCTCCTTTTTGGCTCACAAGAAAACAAAAATACACATGAAACTATACATTTTTTGTCATCATTTTTCTTCAGCTGTACTGTAGGAATAGTAGTATAAAAATGGCGCCGAAAATCATTTCTAGTGCTAGAAATTCAGATTTTCAAAATTTCTGCTGAAGCTAGACAAATTTGGCGCGAAAAATCTGGAATTTCAAATTATTTTTAATTTTTGCCAAGAAAATCTAAAATTCAAAATTTCACTGTTTCAAAGATTTTTTATTTATTTTTGGAAAACCTGTAAATTTTGGTTGGATGAAGTTTTTTCAATTTAAAATTTTTGAACAACTAAAAAATCTCAAAATCAAAATTTCACTGTTTCAAAGATTTTTCAATTATTTTTGGAAAACCTGTATATTTTCGTTAGATAAAGTTTTTTCAAATTAAAATTTTTGAACAACAAAAAATTCAACAAAATTTCACTGTTTCAAAGATTTTTCAATTATTTTTGGAAAACCTGTATATTTTCGTTAGAAAAAGTTTCTTAAATTTAAAATTTTTGAACAACAAAAAGTTCAACACAATTTTTGAAACCAAAAAAAATCTCTAAATTCAAAATTTCACTGTTTCTAAAATTATTTGAATATTTTCGCAAGACCTATTGTTTTTGGTTATGAAAATTCTTACATTTGAAATTTCCTATTGATTTTGAAATTCAAAATTTAGAACTCTAGGCTACTGTATTTAGCCAAAAGCTCAATTTAGGAGAATGTCCCTTTAAAAAATACAAATTTTTGAGTTCCGAGAATTTTCAAATTCAAATTTACACCTCCGAATTTTCGAATTTCGAAATTTGAATTTTTCCCGCCCAAAATCCCTCCAAAATTTCCCGCGCGCTCAAATTATTCCGCCTCATAGAACCATCATCGCCTCACTCATCGAACCACAAAAACCCACAAATTTTTGCTGTGTGTCTCGTGTTTTTCTGCCGCCGGCTCTTCTTATCACCAGAAAAAAAAACTTTTCCGTAACCAGCAAACATTTTTTTCTCTAAATAAAGAAAAAAGTCAAAAAATTCACTATAAAAGTCATCGCTTCTTCATTTTATTTTATTTTCATTTTTCAATATTTCAAAAATCTTCAGAAAAATCAAAAATGGTCCTTTGCGAAGATCCGGCAACTCCCAAGAAGCCAGTCATCTCAATTTTGGGAGCTGGAATGATGGGAGCTGGCATTGCTCAGGTTTGCATTCAAAATGGTTATCCGGTGCATTTATATGGTAGATCGGAGGCGAAACTTTTGGAGGCCAAGGAGAAGTTGAAGAAGAATTTGATCAGAATTGCCGGAAAGAAGAATTCGGGAATGGAGCCGGAAGGTTTGGCTCAGATTGCGGATGTTCAATTGGCGAATTTGCATATTTTTACGGAGGTGAGAGAGAAAAGGGGCTGGGCTTCTAGGCTAAGGCTTCTAGGGGCTAAGGCTTCTAGGCTAAGGCTTCTAGGTTAAGCCTTCTAGGCTAAGCCTTCTAGGCCAAGGCTTCTAGGCTAAGGCTTCTAGGCTAAGGTTTCTAGGCTAAGGTTTCTAGGCTAAGGCTTTTAGGCTAAGGCTTCTAGGCTAAGGCTTCTAGGCTAAGGCTTCTAGGCTAAGGCTTCTAGGCTAAGGCTTCTAGGCTAAGGCTTCTAGGCTAAGGCTTCTAGGCTAAGGCTTCTAGGCGAATTCTAGGTCTAAGGATTCTAGGCTAAGGCTTCTGAAGCTTTTCTAGGGGTCCTTAGGCTTAGGGGCTAAGGCTTCTAGGCTAAGGCTTCTAGGCTAAGGCTGTTAGGCTATGGCTTCTAGGCTAAGGCTTCTAGGCTAAGGCTTCTAGGGGCTAAGGCTTCTAGTCTAAGGCTCCTAAGCTACCGAAATTGCGTCAACATATTTTTGATCTACCGAAATCGCGTCAGCAATTTATTTCGTGCTGCAAAGTTTCGTCACAAGCTTAATTTGAAAGTGGAAATTTTGATAAGCCTACAAAAAATGCGCCAGCAAAATTTTGATTGACGAATTCCAGTTAGCAACTTTAGGGTTTACAAAGTTCTTGTCAGCATAACCAAACTGCAAAAAATGCGCCAGCAAAATCCCTAGCCTACAAAATATGTGTCAATCTCACCCCATCCCAAAATTTTCCAGATCTCCTCCGCCGTCGAAGAATCCTCAATGGTAATCGAAGCGGTCGCCGAAAACCTCGACCTCAAACTCGAACTCTTCGAAACCGTCCAAAAAACCTGCCCAAAGAACTGTCTCCTCATAACCAATACATCCTCCTTGAAGCTCGCTCAAATGACTCCAGTCATTCAGGATCCTTCACTCTTCGCTGGTTTGCATTTCTTCAATCCAGTCCCAGTCATGAAATTAGTCGAAGTTGTTTCCACTGATGAAACATCTGATGAGACTAAAACTACACTCTTCGAATTCTGCAAAGAGATTGGAAAACTTCCAGTTGCAGCGAAAGACACTGCTGGATTTATCGTAAATCGATTATTGATTCCTTATTTGATGGATAGTATTCGAATGTTGGAACGAGGCGATGCTACAAAAGAAGATATTGATACTGCGATGCGATTCGGAACATCTTATCCAATGGGACCAATTGAACTTTGCGATTATGTTGGACTTGATATTCTTCAGAGCACCCTCAAGAGTAAGTTAGCGGAACTCGGATAATTGAATTTAACTTTTTTCCAGTTTTCCGTGAAAGTGTTCCTGGAGACAATCGATTTGCTCCATCTGAACTAATGGATAAATTGGTGGCTGAAGGAAAATTGGGAAGGAAAACCAAGCAAGGATTCTACACTTATTGATTTTTTGTTGTAATTTATTTATGAATGAGCTGTACATAATAAATGATTTCATCATTTTTCCTGTGTGGATCAAACTACACTTTTATTCTATTTCACCTGCTTCATTTTTCTCTTTCCAGATTTCTATTTCATGATGGAAAAATACGTGGTGACGAATTATTCTCTGTGCTCCCGACAAACATCTTATCTCGAGACCCCCGATTTCCTTGCCAATGGTGTTCACACATTTTCAATTCTCACTTTTCCTCTATCAATATACGGCGCATATTTGATACTTCGTGTAACTCCGAAGCATCTGGAAGGCACAAAATATATTCTGTTTTATTTGCAATTCTGGTTTGTTTGTTTGTTTGTAGAATTTCAGAAGTATTTAGAGATTAATTTCAGCACGTTTCTACTGGATATTATTGTGAATTTCTTGATCACACCTTATCTGTTTTTGCCACTTGCCGCTGCGAATTTTTTGGGAGTTTTGAAGAATAGTTTTATTCCTTTCAAGGTTTTGACATTTATTGGACATTATTCGATTTGGAGTTAGTTTTAAGCTCAAAAAAAATATGCAATTTTTGAAACAGTGAATTTTCTTCAATTTTCCAGCATTAGGAATCTCAATTCTCGCCGTTTTCCAAAATCGTCACAGTGTAATAATCACTATAAAACATAGAATAACTAGAACACCTACACTAATTTATTATTATGTTTTTCTTTACATTTTCGGATTCATCATTATTCTCACCTATCATTCTTATACCGTTGATGATATTGAGCAAACAAAACTCGAATTTCTCTCAAAATACCCTTGCCCACCGCCATTGTTTTTTGAATCGACCACACAATTTGTCACCGATAAATTATATTTTGCTGGATTCGGTATTCTAGCAATGGCCTCTGTTATATTCACAAATGGATTTTATTTTTTCCTCACAACATCTTATCATCTAGTTTTCAAATCTGCAGCTGTTTCATCAAAAACCAAGCAACTTCAGCTGAGTTTCTTGATTTCGGTGTCAATTCAAATTGCAATTCCTATCATAGCTTTATTTATTCCAATTGTTTATTTATGTTATTCGATAATTCAAACAGTTTATAGTCAAATTGCTAATAATTCTGTAGTTTTAACGATTTCACTGCACGGACTGTTGTCTAATCTTTCTTTGGTTTTACTTCACAAACCGTATCGTGATTTTACTTTTCGAAGATTTGAGAAAAGAAAATCTAGCACTGTTGTTTCTGTTGTTATATAAAACTGTATTTCAAAAAAGAATCCCGAAATTGCTTCAGTAAAAAAAATGAATTAAAAATGAGTCCTTGAAGATTGTGAACTTCTGACAAAAACCGTAGAAGATACCGCATCTTCTCTCTTATAAAAACACGAAAAAATAAAATTTCTATAATATTTGTGAAATATCAACATCGAAATCGTCGCCAAAAATCCATGAATCGAAATCAAAATAATACAAAAATTACTCATAGACTGATTATAATAACCAGTTTCAATTGAAAACACAAAATATGAGGCTGGAATTATAGCAACGGCAGTTGTAGTGAGAACTTGCAACGAAATTGCAGTGAAAACTGATTTTTGCAATTTTTGCGTGTTTTTTGAGGTGAAGTTGGTGATTTTTTTGAGATGATGAATTGAGTGAATTGAGAAGAATAGGGATTGAAATAAGGCGAAGAGAACGATAATCCCGATTCCGATGCCACTTAATGTGTTGTCTAAAGCTAGGACGAAAATTCACCGCTCACAGATTCTTAAATTAAATTCCAAAAATAGCAATTTCGAATAAATCCCTATGAACTCTGGAGAACTGTGCAGGAAAATTAAAAAAAATCATTCCAAACTAAAAATGATTTGTTTGTATTTATCCTATTATTTTTATCGAATATTTATTCCACATGCATCAAAAATTCCAAAAAGCTGATAATATTTCCGAAATTAATGAAACGTATGTTTTACGGGATTATTTCTTATTGGCGCCTATAATATTTCGGAAGTAATTTTTATTTTGAAAAAATCTACTGTTTCACGAACTTTTCAAACATTAAATTTTGGGAGTTACTAGCAATTACTTTTGTTTTTGTGGAAATTAAAGATTCTAAATGATTTTTTAAATTTATTCTTTCATCCAATTTTTATTCCACACTCATCAAGAATTACAAAAACCTGAAATTTTTTTTCAAATTCATGAAACGTATTTAAAACGGGGTTATTTCTTATTGGCGCCTATAATATTTTGGAAGTAATTTTTATTTTGAAAAAATCTACTGTTTCACAAATTTTTTATTGCAAATATTTCCTAACACATTTTTGATCCTCAACATTAATAAAAAATAATCGGAAAACTCCTTTCTCGGTTTCCATCGGTTTCAAAAACACATATCGATTTTCTTTGAGAACTTGGTTAATGAAATTGTATACAATTTGATAGCCGTTCGGCCAAATATCGGGGTGAAGCTGAAAAAATTCGTCTGAAAAATAAAACTGCGAAATTTCTTACCTCAATGTTAAATTGACAAATCGAGATTCCTAACTCATCCAACTTCTTTCCCTTATGAAAATAATCAATAAAAGTCAATTCGCCTCCCTCAATATCAATCCATAGAAAATCAATTTGATTCAAATTCAAAATCTCCTTGAAAAAGTACGGTAGATCAATTGTGGTCACATCCTGATGTGTGTATTTTCGAGTCTTCTGATTTTGATTTGGCAAAACTATGAATTCAGTGATCCCAGCTTTTCTGGCCACAGCGAATGGGAAGAATTTTCCGAAACTAGAGTATAGTTGAAGATTTGGCTCGATTATTGGATCTGCGCCGTAGAATGTTGTGTTGGGGAGGGTTTTGTAGAGCGAAACTTCGGCTTGAACATCGTGACCGATTCCCAATGTTACCATAATGTTGGGCTCTTTCTGGAAGGAGGGATTTTCAAACATAATTTCTATAAGCGTTAGTTAAAAATCCTTAGAGTCCCTAAGGTTTTAAGATCCTTTTAGGTTCAGAATTCGTGTTCTATAGTCTTCTCAGGTTGACTGTCGAGTCCTTAAAGGCTTAGAGCCCAAGATTCCTTAGGTTTTGGTTTTTAGGAACTTTCAAAATTAAAAAATACATTTTTTTTCCCGGAATTCTGAAAGCTAACTCTCAAAAAACTCACACAAGCCGGCAAAATTCCCCACTTGATCTCATGCGAATTTGAAAATTCATCAATAACCAGATCTTGAAATTCCGAAATATCATCACATTTTTTGATCGCATCACAAATCTTCGTTGAAAAATCCTTGACATCTAGTTTATTCAGATGATTTTCGAAAATCGGATCTACACAATCATGAAATCCTTTCAATAATTTCTCCGGGGAGGTTTTAGGTGTCAAATTATCGATTGATAAATGACATCTTGGTAGATTCTGAAGCTCGTGGAATCTGGCTGAAGGTGAAACATCGATCTCCTCGAAGTTATATCCAATACCATCCATCGATTTGAATTCTCCACGATAAACCAAATCTTTTTCTCGATAATGTTTCATTGATTTTAAGATATAGGAAATTGTGCTTGAGAAAACCCCAAAATAGAAAAGACAGAATAATAGGATTCCAGAAATCAGGAAAAAATGAACATGATTTTTCAGGTACATCTTTATGAAGTTTTTTTTATGCTTAGAAAATGATGGAGAATACATTTAGGAAAAGGATTTGGGGATAAAATGAATGAAAATAAATTTTATTTGTATTTTGATATAATCTGTTCAGAAAATTGGAACAATGAGATTTGAATCTGCGAAAAATTGTAAAATTTATTTTTAAAAATTTTTTCGGACGATGAAACATTTAGATTCATCTCGCAGAAACCAGAAAATCAAGTTTCATTTTGAAAAAAATCTTGGAAAATTTACTGTTTCAAAAATTCATGAAGGAAACTGTATGAAATTTTTTTTCAATACCGATAACTTTTTAACTGTTTCAGAAAAATGAGAAAATAATTCTGGTCGCTGAGTTGACAATTTCAGTTTCTATTTTTCCAAAAAAAATCCACTGTTTCAAAAATGAGATTTTTGCAAAAAGTAATGAAAATCGAATTATGGGATTCTACAGGGTGACACATAATTATTGTCGCCACTTTGAACCTCTGTAGGTAGAACAAGATTTCGAATTTTAACAATGTTAAGGTCGGAAATTTTAGAAAACATGATTACTGACAGATTTTCAAAACTATACTGACAACACAATTTTTTCCCACCCACCACCTTCACCAACCCCAAAAACTTTGAATTTTTCGATTTTAAGCCTCTTTTTTCTCTTTCCAAGTTCACGAAATGTATCAAACTGAACATATGTATTTGGAAATTAAGTTTTAATACATTTTTTGATGTCCTGAACAAGATATAATAGCATATCTTTCAAGAGTTTACCGCTTCTCCCTTGTTTCAGGGCTCCAAAGTCAAGCGTCTTTTCCGAAATTTCAAAAAAAAATTGAGAAAAATCAAGAAAAACAGCAAAATCCATTCTGAGATCGAGTATGAGTTTTTGAGTAAAACTTTTTGTGAACATGCCTATTCTATGCACTAAAACAAAGTGTTTTGGGATCTGAAACTTAGCTCGAATCTGACTTGGAGTTAGCAAAACTCCCAAAACCATGAATTTTGAGCGTTTTCTACAATGAAGGTCCCTATTTTTTTCTGATAATTTCCAGCTTTCGTATTGTGCAAAAACCCATTTCAGGGACCGAATTTAGGATATAAACACTTTTGGGCATAGTCAGTATTCACCATTCTCATAAAATTTACACCTAAAGTCCCAAAAATTAATTTTCTTCTGAAAAATTATTTTTGGAAATCTATCTCTACTTTACCGCTGTCACTATAATCCAGCAGAACTAATATGATCAAAATAGAATACAAAAGTTTCATTATATAACCTTTAAGATTAAATTTATCAAAATCAAACTTTATCTAATTTCGTTTTGAAAATGTAGAACTCAGGTTAACGAGTTCAACTCACGCGACAATAATTATGGGTCACCCTGTAATATTATTCAGAAAATTCAGACCAGATTCTAGAAAAACAAATATTTTTCTGTTTTTTCTTTCATAAATTAGTGTTTACGTATTTTTTGCATTTGCATTCAGAATCAAAAAACAATTCAGAAACTTCGCATTTTTTTCGAACTATGATAAGCAGGTGAAAATTTATCCCAATTTTTCGAAGTCATTTTCGAAGCAAAAATCAATTGAAAGTACAAGCTAAAAAAATGTCCCTCGAAACTCCCGAATTCCTGCAAATCTTTCTCCATATTCTAACACTTTTCGAATTTCCAATTCATATTTTCGGCCTGTATTGTGTCTTCTATCAAACTCCGAAATCAATGAGTTCTATGAAATGGGTCATTTTTCAATGTTGTGCTTGGAGTGCAGCTTTGGATATCACATTCAGTGGTGGAACCACGCCATTCGTGCTTTTTCCAACGTTGGCGGGAGTTCCGTTGGGTGTTTTTAGGTGAGAAATATTTAATTCAAAAAATATTTGGCGATAGCTTCGCTACCGCCCGAAAGCGATAAACACACAGCGCACTCGAATATATAAATTTCTGGTGTGCCCGACGGTTCGCGGGTTGCGCACGCCGCCACTGTTTGTGTGCGAAAGGGGCGGGGCTTAGTTGAAAGAACGCGTTTTTTCGCTTGAAAATTAGGATTTCAAGGGGATTTTCGTTGAAAAGTATGTTTACTTTTGAGTTTTTTCAAAAAAAAAATATTGAAACAACATTTAACACCAAACTACACACAAACAAACATGCATCTAATATAACTAGGTCAAACTAGAGTCTATTCATTTCCTTTTCCAATCATATAGTTATGAAACATTATCTTTCTCTGGCTCTCTCTTTCTTTTCCTTACTCTCTCACCCAGCAACACTTTAGGCTATCAGCAAGTCAGATTTTCCGCTAAAATTAGTTTCTGTAGGTTTTCACCGCCAAAAATTCAAATTTCGCGGTCAATTTAATTTTTAAATCCGAAAATTCAAAAAAAAAACTACTTCACGCTTTTTTTTTCGAATTTCACGTGAAAATATTCATTATTTTTAGAAATTTCCCGTTTTCCAACCTGTCAAACTGAAATAACTTCCCGTAAGTTTCCCCAAACCCCATCCCGCTCTCCAAAATAAATTTCCAACTCAAATTCAATTTTTCCAGCTCCCTGAAAATCGGCGTGATTTTTCAAACCTTCTTCGAAATTCTGCTTTTCGTTGGAGTCGGCGTTTCGAACATTTGCATCATGGAAAATCGCTATTCGGTGATGCGCGATCGACAATTTATGCACCCGATTTTGATATATTTTTTGAATTTTGTTGGCGCCGCTGTGGTGTTGATTGTGATGTATTTCGATATTCCCGAGCAAAATGAGGCGAGGAGAATTGTTTTTGAGGTGAGGTTTTGGGAGAATTTTTCACTGTTTCAAAATGTTTTGATTTGAAAATTTATGAGTAATTTTTAATCGGGATCTCAATCACAATGAAAAAAGTCCTTGATCAAAAATCAAAAAAAATATTGTTGAAAATTTTTCACTGTTTCAAAAAATTCAAAAAATATTTTTGTTCATTTTTAATTATGACATTCTCACAATTATTTTTGAAGATTCAAAATTTCACTGTTTCAAAAACCTTTATTATTTTGAAAAATTGTTAGGTTTTTGATAAAAATATAATGTTCTTGAAATTATTTTACTGTTTCAAAATGTTTTGATTTGAAAATTTATGAATAATTTTTAATTAGGATAGGAATTAGGAAAAAAAATGCTTTATCAAAAATTCACTGTTTCAAAAACATTTCTAAAAATAATTTGTATTTACTGGTTTCAATTTTTCAGAAAACGAATTGTTGAAAATTTCTCACTGTTTCAAAAATTTCAAAAATATTTTTGTTTATTTTTAAATTCGATGAATTTGATGAATTTATTATTAATTTCAGCTCTAAATAACATCTGATTCCAAAATAATGAAAATTGAAAATTCAATCGAAAAAACAAATTGTTCTAAATTTCTCACTGTTTCAAAAAAATCAAAAAGTTTTTGTTTATTTTAATTTTGATAATACTATGCATTTTCAAAATAATTTTTTTAAATTTAGAATTTCACTGTTTCAAAAAACGTTTATTATTTTGAAAAATCGTTAGGTTTTTGGTAAATATAAAATGTTCTTTAAATTATTTTACTGTTTCAATATTTTTTGAATAACAAATTAAGGGAGGCATTTTCATTATAATTTTTGATGACTTTTGATAATTCTTTTTTCAAAATAAAAAATCACAAACTTTGAGAAATAAGGAAAACTAAATTATTCTATTCTCGAAAATTTACTGTTTCAAAAATAACCCCAAAAAATCTTCATTTCTTCGCAACAACAATAACTCTCGTTCTAAAAAATCCAAAATTCGCCAATCGATAATTTTTGACAATAAACATGGTTGGAATTGGATCAATAGCTGGGAAAAGTGACACAGTCATTGTAACAAGTCCACTAAATTCTCCCAAATCTGCATCCAAAAATGTGCATAAAAATAGAATTGTTGTTGGAATTTGCATAAGAATTACTGGAATTAGAGTTTGACTAACTAACGCCAAAAATAACTGGGATTGTAGATTTTTAAATTTCGCAGATTTTTTGACTGTAGAAGATCCAAATAAGTTCAAATAACATCGGATTCCAAAATAAATTATTGTGAAAAATGAGATTGCCACAATTAGCCACATAATAATTAGAGCAATTACTGAATTTTTATCGATTTCAAAAATTCCTTCTGCATTTTTCTGATAGATATAGGGACCATCATAAACTATATCCTCAATTTTCCAATCAAATATTTTTAAAAGTTGATTTGCAACTTGGGAATTGATTTTCTCGTTGGGACCAACTAGAAAATGAGCAACGCATCCCCAAATGGTCCCGAAAAATATGGGAATTGAGAGCCACAATATTATTCGAAAGCTTTGAAAGGATTTTTGGTAGGGAGAGCTGGAAAATTGGGAGAGAAAATTTGCTGTTTCAAAATTTATATAGTTGGAAAATTTTGTTCGGTATTCCAGTACTGTTGGTCATTTCTGTGCCAAATTTTTTTTGAGTAAAAAATTTAACTGTTTCAAAAAATGTTCTTGAATTGTGAACCTTTGAAGTTTCCTTTTAGAATTCTTTTTTCAATTTCAAAAAATTCACTGTTTCAAAAATGTCTCTTAAAAAATTCTGATAAATATTTTTTCGATTTGTCCATGAAAAAAGCTGTTGGCATATATTTTAGGAGATAAATTTATTCGATAAACGTTTTTCTAGTTGAACAATTTGAAACTTGAATTTTGAGATCCACAATCTGAATTTTTAAACTTTTGAAACGCTTCTGACATGAGTTTCTGAAAAAATTCACTGTTTCAAAAAAAATTATCTAATTTTTTTGTTTCTATGAAAAAATGATTATTTTTAATAAAGCCATAATTTTTTATCAAAATTTACTTTTAGAAATTTTTTTTTCAAATTCAAAAATTCACTGTTTCAGAAAATTCTCATTTTTTTATTCCACAAATAGTATAATTTTCGGCTCTATCGCAATATATGGGTCCCATGGAAATATATGGGTCCGTAAAAAATATAGGGGTCCGTAAAAACATATAAGGGTCCCTCAGAAATATAAGGGTCCGTGAATTTTTTTATGGGTCCCAAAAAAATAAAAGGGTCCGTAAATTTTTTAAGGGTCTGATTTTTTTGATTTTTGGAGGAAAAAATGTGTGGCTTTTTGAATTTTCAATTGTTTTGTTGTATTTTTCTTGATTTTTTGACGATTCTTTGTATTTTCGGGGGGTTTACTAAGCCTAAGCCTAATTCTGAAGCTGAAAAGCCGAAAATAGAGTCACCAGAGGATTCAAAATTTCTCTATTATTTTAGGCTTAGGCTTAGTAAACCCCCTAGAAAAATACTGACTGGCTAAAAAAATGTGAAAAAATTACAAAAAATCACCAAGAATAAATAATTGAAATTAGAAAAAATACTTTTTATGGACCCTCAAAAAAAATAACGGACCCTTATATTTTTTGGGACCCATAAAAAAATTCACGGACCCTTATTTTTCTGAGGGACCCTTATATGTTTTTACGGACCCATATATTTCCATGGGACCCATATATTGCGATAGAGCCTAATTTTCCTTCTTTATCGTCAAAATTGCGAATTTTTCCTTGGAAATCTTTTATTCGAAAATATTTCACTGTTTCAAAAATGTGTTTTCAAAAATTCAGATGAACTGTTTTTTGATCTTCTTCAATTTCTCTCCCCACTCACCCAGTCAAAACAAAAAATCGATAAATAAAATGAATTCCAAAAACACTCATAGAACTCCCAAAAAATCCGCACCAAACCGAATTCAAAATTCTATGCAATTTTTTCGATAAATAAATATTATTTCTTGAATTCGCCATCACCAAAAATATTGATCCGTGAGAAAAACCAACTGGTTCCACAATTGAATAGAGAATTTCGAAACAGGAAATATAAATCATCAGAAATTTATAGGGTCCAAGAGATTTTGGAGATTTTTTGAGGATTAAAAAAGTTAGAAAGAGGTTTAGGAGAATTGCGATGATTGCGGAGATTTTTTGGAAATTTTGAGAACTTGTCAGCCAGTTCCAATGCATTTTTTTGAGAAAAGGGAATAAGAATTTGAATTATGAATTATGAATTTGAAAAACAATTAATTATTAGGAGGTGTCTGGGGAATTTGTAAACTTATAGTTCAAGTCTGAGATTCGAACCATTTTTTTGAAGGAAAAAATCCACTGTTTCAGAAAATTTTAAAATTATTCCAAGTTCGTGTATGTTTGAAAAACCAAAAAATTTCACTGTTTCAAAAAAATCATGATTTTTCTGAAGTTGAAGTTAATTGTTTTGAACACTGTGAAGCATGATATTGTTAGCAAAAAAATTTCACTGTTTCAAAAAAAGTTGAAATTTTTGAGAGTTCATATATTTTTAATTGACAATATGTGTAAATTTTCCAGAAAAAAAATTTAATAATTTTTTACTGTTTCAACGAAATCATGAAAAATCTACAAATGTAGTTTTGTTATTCCTTCACAATCGGTCGAAAGTATACCAAAAAAATTAATTGTTACATAATATTCTGTATAAGAATAGGTTTAATTTTTAATTGTTTATGAAAAAATGGTTGAATAATTTTTCACTGTTTCAAAAAATTGTAATTTTCTTTTATTTATCAAAGTTCTGTTTCACACTTGATTTGAACATTCAAACTATTTTCTAATAAAAAAATTGTAGAATAATATTCCACTGTTTCAACAAAATTATGAAAAATTAAGAAAATTTTGAATTCTCTGTTAATAAAATACCAGAAAAATATATGTTTCAAATATTCCTCATTTTTAATTTTTCCTGAAGTAAATGTTCTAGATGTAGCGCAGATTTGAACGATTTTTCAAAATTCAGAATTTTACTTGCATTAAAAATTACTGTTTCAAATCAAAACATTAATAAATTACATGAAAATAGTTTTGATCGAAGTATTTTCTAGGCGACATTTTTTTCGAAATGAAAAAGAAAAGAAATTTACTGTTTCAAATTTTTTCAAGTTCAATTTGGTATACATTAAATAATTTCAAAAAATGAACGACTAAAAAGTCAAAAATAATTCACTGTTTCAAACTGAAATTGAATTAAATACATTTAAAAGATGTTTTGATTAAATATAAAGATTTAGATTCTAAAAAAATTTCCAAGAGAAAATTTTAGTCAAAATCTACATTCATTTTACTGTTCCAAATAATATTTACAAAATTTTACTTATACAGTAATTATAAATTTTTAAAAATCACTGTTTCAAACAAAACAAAACTATCAAGAACATTTCAAAAAAAAAAAAATCTATAGGTGCTTTAATTTGGTGTAGAAATTTTAGAAATGGGAAAATCATCTGAAAATTTCACTGTTTCAAATAAAAAACATCTGAAAACTGTTCAGAAATATAAATACTGTTATATGGTTAATATATTTGAAAATTATCACCAAAAACTAATTCGAAAATTCTCAAAAAATTCATTGTTTCAAATAAAAAGTATAACAGAAACTTGTCAAGTAAAAATTTGATTATTTTATAAAGTTATGATCTCAAGAACAAAACCAAAAACCTTCTAGATCTTGCCATCGACCATTTCTCCCAGCATCCACCAACTTCCAATCTTCATCTTCTCCCTAAATGTCGGATTCGTCGGAACATCCTTGCTTATCGCAGTTCTCGTCATCGATTTTCAAATGGCATTTTATTTCTTCGGCAATCTGATTATTCTATTCATCCAAGTCAACAACCGATTATCGATTGCGACACGGAAAATGCAGCGCAAATTTTTCGCCGCAATCTGTTTGCAGTGCGGAATTCCGCTTGTTGTTTTGACCTTTCCATTGTTTTATATCAGTTTTAGTTGCTCGCGGAATTATTATAATCAAGGTAGGTCAAATTTTGGGCGGGAAAAATTCTGTCACGTGGATTTTGTATACTTTTCCAGCCTTGAATAATTTGGTCTTCATATTATTTTCATTTCACGGTATTTTATCAACTTTATCGATTTTACTAGTACATTCTCCCTACCGTAATTTTATGTTTCATAGATTTCGAAAACCCACTACAGTACCCTCAATTGTTCCTACTGTAGTTAGTGTATAACTTTTTTGGACCTAAAAACTACTGAAGCTAGATAATTGTTTGTAAAACTTGTAATTGTTGTCATTCGAAACTGGACATAATTGTTTGAAAATTGGACTTTTTTGGAGGCAAAAAAATTGGGAAAACAACCGGTTGAGCGATATAAAAGTGTGATTTTCTGGGCCCGAATATTAGTGAAGCTTGGTTTTTTTTGTGAGAAAAAATTCACTGTTTCAGAAATTTTGTGAGTATTTTTGATGTTTTGAATTGTTGCTAGACCGTTTTTCCATTTTAAAATAACGAAGGCAAATTTTAAAAAAAAATTTACTGTTTCAAAATTTTTATAATTTTTTTTTAATGTTTTTGAATTATTGCAAATCCATTGCTGTTCAGATGCAAAATAAAAAAATTCATCTGTTTCAAAAATTTCTCGAATATTTTGAAAATTGTTTTAAGTATTTGTAGGTATGAAAATTATCTAATTTTTTAAATCAAAATTTCACTGTTTCAAAATTTTTATGAAAATTTTTGATGTTTCGAATTATTGCTAGTCCGGTTTTTCCACTTGAAAAATTTCGAATACAAATTTATAAAAAATTTAACTGTTTCAAAAATTTCTCGAATATTTCGGAAATTTTTTATTTGTTGATTGGAACAAACAGTATGTGAACTGAAAATTATTCAATTTTTTAAATTAAAATTTCACTGTTTCAAAAATTTATGAAAAGGTTCGCAAATTTAATTTCTTTCGATGGTCGTCCAGGTCTCTTTTTCAAAACACAAACAATGTTCGCATTGAAAAAAATTCTCTGTTTCAGAAATTTTATAAGAATTTGTGATGTTCTGAATTGTTGCTAGTCCAATACCGAATGCAAATTTTGAAAAAATTACTGTTTCAAAAATTTCTTGAATATTTTAAAAATTGTTTTAAGTATTCGTAGGTATGAAAATTATCTAATTTTTAAAATCAAAATTTCACTGTTTCAAAATTTTTATGAAAATTTTTGAATTTTTTAGAATATTGTTATATCGAACATTTTCCAAACGAAAATTGAAAAAAAATTACTGTTTCAAGAAATTTTATAGAATTTAGAATTATTGTTTACTCATTGTATCAATTTCTGGACATTTAAAAATATTACTGTTTCAAAAAATTTTCTAATATTTTCAAAGTTGTCTTGTTTGTTCACAGGAAGAAGCAACAATCAGTTGGAAAAAAATTATTTGATTTTTTTCTGATCAAAAATTCACTGTTTCAAAAATTCCTTATAGTTTTGAATTTTTTTTGCTCGATTGGTGCCACTAGACGAGTTACTTCCATCAAATCACAAAAACTACAAAAAAATACAGTTCAAGGAAATTTTTGAAAAAAATTTCACTGTTTCAAAATTCTCATAAGAATTGTGGAGGCAAAACTTATTCGCTTCCTTAGTTGACTGGTACGATTTGTATTGAAAAAACCCTTTCTGAAAATTTACTGTTTCAAAAATTGCATTTAACTTCTCTGGAGTATGTAAAAACTAATATACTTTTACTTCCATAACCAATTCACCAAAAGTTCACTGTTTCAAAAAATGACATAATTTTTTGCGCTTGAATTTATTCTTGATTGTTTGTTTCTTGATGTTTTCATATCTCTAAAAATTATTATCAAACTTGTATGTTTCCCTGAAACTGATCAATAGGTTTTTATTCGCCGAAAACTATGTCCAAATCAATCACAATCCAAACTACAACATTTCACTGTTTCAAAAAATCAAGAAATTTTCGCTGGTTTTTTTTGTTTTGATAGTTAGATCAGGTTTCGTCCAAATTCCAAAAAAATTCACTGTTACATAATTTATGAAATTTTTTAAAGTTGTTCAGTTTTTTATTCCAACAAATTTTTTTTGATAAATTTTTCACTGTTTCCAAAATTTCATACAATTTCTAATTTATAAAAAAAATGTTGCTTCCACAAGAAAAATTCACTGTTTCAAAAATGTTATTTATAATAATTTTTGATGTTCTGAATTATTACTAGAGCTCGTTCTTCCGATTTGAAAATTCCGAGTTGAAATTTAAAAAAAAATTTACTGTTTCAAAAGTTTTATGAGTAAATTTAATGTTTTGAATTATTGTTAACTGATTGTCTCGTTTGTTTATAATCAGGTTAAAATTATTTGATTTTTTTCTGATCAAAAATTCACTGTTTCAAAAATCCCTTATAATTTTTAATTTTTTTTGCTCGATTGGTGCCAGCAGTTCATCAAATCACAAAAACTACAAAAAATATAGAAGTTTCAGAGGGAATTTCTGAAAAAAATTTCACTGTTTCAAAAATCTCATAAAAATTGTGGAGGTAAAATTTATTCGCTTACCCAATTGACTGGTACATTTTGTATTGAAAAAAAAACCCATTCTGAAAATTTACTGTTTCAAAAATGTCATTTAACTTCTCTCGAGTTTGTGAAAACCAATACTATCCCATTTCAATATTTTTAATCAAAAACCAATCCACCAAAATTCACTGTTTCAAAAAATGATATAATTTTTTGCGCTTTGATTTATTCTTGATTGTATAGTTGTTTAAAAAGTTTATTATCAAATTCGTATGTTTCCCTGAAACTGATCAATAGGTTTTTATTCGCCGAAAACTATTTCCAAATCAATCAAAATCCAAAATACAAAAAAATTCACTGTTTCAAAAAATCAAGAAATTTTCGCTGGTTTTTTTTGTTTCGATAGTTAGATTATTTTTTGTGCAAATTCCAAAAAATCACTGTTTCAAAAATTTATGAAAATTTTCCTAACAATAAAGTTATTCAGTTTTTTCCCAGCAATGATAAATTTTTCACTGTTTCCAAATTTTCATATGATTTCTAATTTATAAAAAATTTTTGCTTCTACAAGAAAAAATTCACTGTTTCAAAAATTTTATAAACATTTTTGATGTTCTGAATTGTCGCTAGCGTTTGGAAATTCCGAGTTGAAATTTTTAAAATATTCTACTGTTTCAAAAATCCCTTATAATTTTGAATTTTTCTTGCTCGCTTGGTGCTAGTTCATCAAGCCGCGAAAACTACAAAATACAGTTCAAGGAAATTTCTGAAAAAAATTTCATTGTTTCAAAAATCTCATAAAAATTGTGGAGGTAAAATTTTTTTGCTTCCTTAGTTGACTGCTACGTTTTGTATTGAAAAAACCCTTTCTGAAAATTTACTGTTTCAAAAAATGACATAATTTTTCATGACTGTTTCTAAAATTTGATTTCAAAATTGTATGTTATTATTAGTTTTTCCCTCAAAAAATTCAAACTAAAAAAATTCACTGTTTGAAAAATTTATGAAAATTTTCCTAACAATGAAGTTATTCAGTTTTTTTCCCAACAATATTGCTTTGATAAATTTTTCACTGTTTCAAAAAAAAAATCATAATATTTCTGTGAATTTTTTCGATTTCGCTACAATCATAATTCTTAGGCATCAAAATCACAATATTACATCCCTGTGTAAAATCAAAGATGACTAATCTAATCTCTTCCAAATCACAAAAACCACATCATAGCCTACAGTAAAATGACGTGTCTTCCTATGTATTATATCACCAATAAACACAGTACAATAATATACCTGTCCTTCACATTGTCACGGCGTTTTGGACACACTTATCTTTCTCGTTTATTATTTTTTTTCTACAAAATAATCAAATCTAATCCGGTTTTTGGAGAGGGGTTCTTCCATTTAAAATCACTTCGATTTTTCGAACAACAGATCATTTGGTTGTTTTTGTGTTTTTATCGATTCGCAAGATATCGAAACTTCTCTCCACTCATCAATCATTTTTATCTTGCGCGACCTATTTTCTCCCAAGTTTTGCGCCACCAGAAAATTTTCTTTTCATTCAGGATTTTTAAACTTATGCTTCGTCTAGCCGTTTTAGCCAATATTTTAATTTTGGTAAGAATTTTTGAAATTTCAAATTTGCCACCAAACAAATCTACAATTTGTTTTAGAGCGCATTTGCTCAAGATTGCTCATCACCGCAAGGAACGCGAGCTGCGTTCGGAGGGTATTTGCAATGTATCAAGGAGGGTTTGGATGCGGATTATGGGAATTATGAGAATGAGATTCGAGAGCATTCGAAGTGAGTTTAGACCGCTAGCTTCCGCGAAGCGGACACGCCTAGATTCAAGATTATGCCTAGCCTAAAAATCTGGAATTAGACTTGTCTATAATTTTTCTGATCTTCCACCAGAATTTTGATTTTCAGATTTTGATCTTGATCTTTTGATATTTTTCAGAAATCTGGAAGTTACAAGTCTGAATCTGAATTTTTTTTGATTTTTAGCCTGACCTTCAGATCTTCAGATCTCAAATTCAATTATGGGTTGAGTCATAAAAATAAATAGACAAAAAAATCGCGATTAATTTCACGTTTTTTGTCAATTAATCGCATTTTTTCAGAAATGAATGCGATTAATTGACAAAAAACGTGAAATTAATCGCGAATTTTTCGTCAATTTATTTTTATGACTCACCCCATTAAATTTTCAGCCTGACCTTCAGATCTTCAGATGTTCAGTGTGAACTTCAGATTTATAGATTCAGATCTCGGAACTTCTTGAGATTCTTATCTTGATCTTCGGATTTATTTGGAATCTTGAATTTTGATTTAGGATTTTTATCAGATTTCTAGCCAGCCTGACCTTCAGATCTTAATATTAGATTTTCAGTGAGAGATCTTTTATGTCAGATCTTTAGATGTTCAGTGAGAACTTCAGATTTAAAAATTTAAGCCTTGGAGCTTTATTTTTGGCTAGGATTCTTCATTTTTTGAATATTTTTAGAGAAATTCAGATGTCCAGCTTGATTTTCAGATTTCTGAATTTAGGTTTCAGTTTTCAAAATTTTCGAAAATCTTGTCAAAAATTTCTGTGGAACTTACTGAAGTCTAGAGCTCTCGAAGCTTCAAGTTTCAGACTTGAACTTCAAATTTTCAGTTTCAGAAATTCCGAAAAATATAATTTTCAAAACAATTTTCAATTTATAATCTTCAAAATTCCTTCCTCCCCCCAAAACCCTCCAAATTTTCCAGAAAAGCCGCCAGTGTCTGTTTCGCCTCCTCAATCGGCGAAGGCAACCAAAAAGACAGATGTGTTCTAGCCGAAAGCGATCTCTCACACAACGCCTGGGACAAAACCGGACCACTCAGAGAGTGCTCGATCTGCAGAACTTTTGCCGCCGGTGCCATCAAGGCCATCAAGAGCACACCAGCCGAAGATCAGAAATGTATTCGAACTGAGATCAGTAAGGCTATTGCCAGAGAAGCCGGATATTGTTTGCAGAAGAAGATTCCAAATTTCGCGGGTGTTCCGGAAATTCCAGATTTGGAGGAGGGATCTTTCCAATACAAGGATTCTGTGTGAGTTTTTTTTTGCGTGGGGAGCTTGAAGTAATTTAGGACCATCTAAATTCCATAAAAAATTCACTGTGGAAATCCTGAACTCTTTCAGATCTTCCAAAAAATCTCTCGAGATCTTACAGAGATCTTTAAGCTCGGCAGGCTTTCTGATAGGCTCTGCAAAGTGTTTTGAACTTCCCAAGATCCCACTGGGTCAATTTCAGATCTACAGATCTCTCAAGATTCCATTGGGCCCTTTTCAAATCCGGCTGGGCCCCTTTCAGATCTACAGACCATCCAGAATCTTGTTGGGCCTCTGTCAGATCTTTCACAAAACCTCCCAGGATCTCCCTGAACTCATTTTAGATTCACAGACCTCCCAAGATCCCATTAGGCTCTTTTCAGAAACCGCTTGGTCATTTTCAGATCTCCAGACCTTCCAGAGTCTCGTTGGGCCTCTGTTAGATCCTTCACAACCTCCCTGGATCTTCCTGAACTCATATTAGATTCACAGACCTCCCAAGATCCCATTGGGCCAGATTCATATCTATAAACCTCCCGGGATACCACTGGGCCCTTTTCAAATCCGGCTGGGTCACTTTCAGATCTACAAACCTTTCAAAATCTCGCTGGGCCACTTTCAGATCCTTCGCAGACCTCTCGAGATTCCACTAGGTTACCTGAGCTCTAGGCTTTCCTTCAGGCTATGTGATTGCTCTGATTGACAGGTTCAGCCAACCTCTTCCCCCACCAACCCCAATTTCATTCCAGCATCTCCTCAATCTCCGACCACATCATCATCCAATCCCGCTTGAGCTTCTGCGGTGAGCGCAAACCGCAACGCGCTCAATCCACTCGCAACTGCCTCGCCTCGCCATTCGTCGGCTACCTCGGTGGACACTGCAAAGTGCTCGCCGCTTGCGACGCCAAATTCTCCGGAACCTGCGCACAAACCATCCCAGTGACCAGAAAAGCTACTTGTGAATGTATCACTGAGGCTCGCGACGATTTGAAGAAGAGAATCGGAAGTATCGCAAATGTCTTCCAAGATTTGTTGAATGGTGGAAGAGGTTTGGCTATTGGATCGGCTAACAAGGTTGATATTTGTACAAGTCAAATTAAAAAGCAAATGATCACACCAGTAAACGACTGGGTGAATGTCATTGATACCGCTCTGTCGAGTTGTATTCGTAACAAACCAGCCGGACAAAATTTGGCAATGGAAGCTTTGTTGAATGTTGGATGTAGAAAGGTTATCGCTGATACGACTGGAGCTGCCACCACTCAATTGAAGACTGGCTTCGATTTTGTTAACAATTTGATTGATGCGATGGTTCAAAGAAGTGGAAGATTCTGTGGAGGAGCACATTGTCTTCAAGGATAGATTTTTATGTGATGTGATGTGATGAATGATATTTATTGATTTTTTATTTTATTCTGTATGTGTGTGAAAGAAATTTTAAAAAATATGAAGTTTTAAGTGAAACAGATATTTGAAAAAAAAACTCATTTACTCTGGTGCTACTTTGGTATAGTGGTTAGTGAACTCGATTTTGCTTCACAAGGTCGCAGGTTCGATTCCTGCCCGGCGCAGAAATTTTTTTTATTTTTCTTGTGAGACAACATGAAGAGTTTTGAATGATGTGTCTCTGAAAAAACTGAAAATCGAAGCGCATGGCTCTCGATATAACATATAATTATTAAGACCAACATCAATTATAACCCTCGTGAAATATAATTTCATTTTAACCCAAATGAGCAGCGCAAACTTCTCAGCTGATAAATTTGACTATACCATTGCCCATTATTCAATTGTACTTATACCCAACACATTCGCTCATGGTTTTCTTTGCCTATCAGTCATACTGTTCCTAAAAACTCCAGCTGAAGAGAAAAAAAAATATGATCTACCCAATTTACAAAACTATATTCATCGCCATTTTGTTGAAATGGACATGTTTAGCTATAACCGCAGCAACAACCATACCACTTTTTTATTTTGACAAAACTAACTATGTTGTAATTCTTTTAATTGTTATAATTCTATCAATTTCAAGTTTATTCCTGAGAGACAGCCATGTTTCAATGCTTTTTTATCTTCTCATCGGTGTTCAACGATTTATAGTTATACTGAATTTTGAGAAAACTTCCAAATATGTTCAAGGAAAATATTTGACACGTATTCTAATTTTGATTATGTTTTTGAAATACACACATAATATAATGGGAGCTATTGGTTGTAGCGATAAATTTTGCACACTTTATTCAATTATCGCTCAAGATTTTGAATGTCGACGAGCTTTTAAATTAGAACATAATAGTTTACTTTATAGTTACCTGAATTTGGCAACAGATATTGTTATACCTACAATCTCTTTCATAATCTACATTGTTTTGCTGAAAACAATTCATAAAAATCAACATATTTTATCAGAAACGCGTCGCAAATCGGAACTCGCTATAATTCATCAAAATTTACCGATTTTCTATTTATTCATGATTCGGATAATTGGAGTTTTGTTATTTTACATGGTTCAAACATCCGATGAATATTTGCAGTATATTATTGGAAGTTTGACATGTCGCACTATAACAGTCTCAGATTTATTTCCAGTTACATATATTATTGCGAATTTTAAACGACTTCGAGATATGATGCCTTGTAAATTTTTGAAAAATCAAGTTTATGTTGCTCCTTTATCTACAATCGCTTCTTGAAATAATACATTTTCGCTAAACCCTCAAATCCGATTGCACCGTTCGACTATTCGAACTGCCATTTGAAATCCTTTTCCGGAACAGCAAGGTCTTTCGATTCTTCCCAACCATAATCAATAAAATTATCGGGCCACTATGTTAAAATTATTTTTGAAAAAAAATTATTAAAAATCACAAGACTCACCAAATCAACTCAAAATCTCTGCCAATTTGCGTCACAAGCAATAAGAATTCCCCAACTCCTTGATTCATATTCTGAAGGTCTTCTGGAGTTACAGCAACTGTCACAAATGACAGGAAGATGGCTAGAATTGAGCCAATTGACATGAAAATTGTGGAGATTGTCATGAGTTTTTGCATTTTTTCCATATCCCCAGAGATTTTTGAAATTTTTCGGATGATCAAAATATTCGAGAAAATCAAAAAGAATATTCCAGGGATCAGGAAAAATAGGCGGAAATATGAAGTTCGAAAATATGGGATTGTGTGGATGTAGGTGACCTGGCCTTGGTTGAGATAGGTGAAAGCGTAGGAGCGTCCGGAGAAAACTGGGGTGGAAGATATGGCAGAGAGTATAATCTGAGCAATTATGAAGTGGTGGATGTGACGTTTCCAGAACTGAAAAGACAGAGAAGAATCTTTAGCTTGGTGATTTCAAAAAAATAATTATTTAGGTCCCAGAGTTCTGTGAACGTCTGGAGATTTTCTGAAAATTTCCAAACTCACATATGAATGTTTCACTGGCATTGTAACACTAGTTAGCCTATTTCCACATAACAAAAACATTGAGAAAAGTTTCATGAATTGAAAAAATATAAATAGAAAATAATAAGGAGTCAGAATCCAACTGGGCTCTTTAAAATGCTCCAAAATAAAATTGCAATATGGAGTTACAAAAGTCATCAGGCGCATGATTCCGAAATCAACTAGCACGTAGAAAATTGACTGAAAAAATTCATCTGAAAATTCTGAGTCTTCCGGGAACTTACACAAACTCCATCCAACAAATAGATTGTGAAAAATGCGTCGGAGAAGATTTTGGATTTCTGGGAAGTTATGATAAATCTGGTGTAGATTAAAATAAATAGGATAATGTAGCAGAGTTGGAAAATGAGATTTGCGATTTTCCAGGAATTTGGAGGCGAGCAGGTACTTTCAATTTTTGAAAACTCCATTCTAGTTGATAAGGAAACCTTGTGATGTTTTGAAAAAGTATATTTTTAATGTAATGTTAGAGGAAACTAATGTAAGTTCTGTGAAGTGTGAAGAAATTGTGATTTGGTTTGAGATGAGCAAACAATCTTTGTGCTCAACATTGAGAGCCCAACATGAAACTTCAAATTACTTTTTTCCAAAAAAAAAATCTCAATCAGTGATTCCTCGACTACTCTGCCCAACACTCGAGCTCCGTCTTCTTCTTTGAAACAGCAAACTTTTTTGAATTTTTCCATCCATGATAAGCAAAATTATTGGACCACTAGAAAACTTGGAAAATTTTTCATAATTTAAAAAAGTATTGTTTACCTTATCAACTTCAAATCTTTAGTGATCAATGTTAAAAGCAATAATGCCTCTCCCAATACCGTATTCATTTTCTGAATATCTTCAAAATCCACAGTTAATATAAAAATCGAGAAAAATAACGCCAGGAGCGAATTAATTGATATAAAAATTGTGGAAATTGTCATCAATTTTTGCATTTTTTCCATATCCCCAGAGATTTTTGAAATTTTTCGAATGATCAAAATATTCGAGATAATCATGAAGAATATTCCAGGGACCATGAAAATCAGACGGAAATATGAGCTTCGGAAATATGGGATATTGTGGATATAGGCAACTTGGCCCTGGTTTAGGTAGGTGAAGGCGTAAGCCGGGCCTGTTAGGGTGGGAGAGGCGGAGATGAGGGAAAATATAATCTGAGCAATGATGAGATGGCGTAAGTAGCGTTTCCAGAACTGAAAATGTACATTTTTCGAAATTTAGAGCCCAGAAATTGATCTAGGCCCTCCCAAACTCACGTAGGAATGCTGAAAAGGCATTATTACACTAGTTAGCCTATTTCCACATATCAAAATCACTGAGAAAAGTTGCATGAATTGAAAAAATATGAAAAGAAAATAATAAGGAGTCAGAAACCAGGTGGGCTTTTTAAAATGCTCCAAAATAAAATTGCAATATGGAGTTACGAAAGTCATCAGACGCATGATTCCGAAATCAATTAGCACGTAACAAATTGACTGAAAAACTCTTATCTGAAATATTTTTGAGCCTCCCGGGGACTTACCGAAACTCCATCCAACAAATAGATTGTGAAAAATGCGTCGGAAAAGATTTTGGATTTCTGGGAAGTTATGATAAATCTGGTGTAGATTAGGATGAATGGTATAATGTAGCAGAGTTGGAAAATGAGATTTGCGATTTTCCAGGAATTTGGAGGCAAGCAGGAACTTTGTGAGAACTCCATTCTAGTTTCTTAGAAAAAATTAAATTTTTTTTATGAGAGAGAGAGAAAAACAAAGTTCTGTGAAGTGTGAAGAAAATTGTGCTGGCTTCGAGGTTACACAAAGAATCAGAAGATCAAATCTTGAGCATCATTAACATGAGCAATTGTAGCCAAAATTTTTTTGGGATCAACGATTCAGGTGTCAAAGATCTAAGCCGACGCCGCACATAAACAATCCTGTTCACAGGAAATCCCTCACAAAAAAAAACATCTGCGAACTGAAAAGTCATTTTTTTCCTGTTTTTGTCTAGAAAACAATGGAAATTTATCGATTAACAAATTACACAATGTGTCCTCCAAGATTCCTACAATCTTTCGAAAACCCCAATTATATTCGAAGTTTGCACATGGCTTTTGGAACAATCTCACTGCTTTTAACAAGTTTTACGATATTTATGATCTGTAAGGTGAAAAACCGTAGAATCCGCGGTGTTAAATACGTGCTCCTTCAACATCAGATCTTTGCGCTATTCACAAATTTTATGCTATGTTTTCTACTCTGCCCATATTTCTTCATTCCCTCTGTTGCCATTGGTAGCTTGGGATTTCTAGAAATTCTTGGTGTCAATTTCAAAGCGCAGTGTTATTTTGGTCAAGTCATATTCGATTCCCTTGCGATTTGCATCGTCGCAATCTTCGAAAATCGTCACAGTGCTGTGACAACTATCAAGTTCAAACTACACACAAAATCTGCGCGCAGAATATGGTATGCAGTAAACTACATTGTAGCCTTCGCCATTTTTAGTCCATATATTTTTGATGATTGTGATAATGATGAGGCGAAGTTGGAGATTTTGAAGACTGCGATAGGCTGTCCGAACGAAATATTTTTCTCAAGTATAACTCATGTTTTAACATTGAGAGTCCGAATTCCAGCATTTTCAATGTGTTTTTGTTTATTAATTATTGGATCTCAATCGCTATTCTTTCTACTTCACACAGTTTTTCATTTACTATACTCAAATGACCAAAAAATATCTGAAAATACCAGAAAACTTCAACAGAAGTTTCTTCGAACAATCTGCATTCAAATTGCCGTGCCGTTTTTGAGCGTTGGCCTCCCATTATTAATCGTTACTTGTGCGGTTTTTATGAATTTTCACAATCAATTATTATCTGCTTATTGTTGTGTTTTACTCGGAGCATATCCGTCAATATTTTCGATTTTGTTGATTTTGTTACATCCCGTGTATCGCGATTTTACGAGGAATTTGGTGTTTTGTAGAGGTGATAAGAAGGTGATGATTATTGTGGCAAACAGTCTTTGAAGTACTATTAAATAAGTTTAGCGGGATGACAATAGACTCCCATTGATGCATTTTTTAACAAATAAATTTTAAAACAGTGATTTTTTGCGGATAATTGTTTAATGCTCAAAGCCATACAAAACAACTAAATAGGAAATAAGGATCCCCAAATATCCAACTTTTACAAATACATTTTGAAACAGTGAATATTTTTTGAATAATTTTTAAAAATTTCAAATTACGAAAATCAAGAAAATGAAAATTGTTATTTTTTAGAAATAAATTTTGAAACAGTGAATTTTTTAAAGTATTTTTTTAAACCTGAAAATGATATTCGTGAAATCTTTCATGTTTATAATTATCTCCACTTTAGAACTTAGTCAATCAAATTTTCCAAAATCCAATTTTTTACAAATAAATTTTGAAACAGTGAATTTTTTTAGTAATTTTTTTTGAAATCAATTTTTCAAATTTCAAATTGAAAAAGCAATTATTCAACCTTTGAATTTAATTGAATTAAATTTTCTCAAATTCAATTTTTTACAAATAAATTTTGAAACAGTGAATTTTTTAAAGTATTTTTTTAACCAGAAAATGCTATTCATGAAATTGTTCATATTTATAATTATCTCCAAATTAACGAAAACATTAATCAGCTTTTCCAAAATCTAACTTTTCACAAATTAACTTTAAAACAGTGAATTTTTTGAATCAATTTTACAAATTTCAAATTGAAAAAACAATTATTCAACCTTCGTATCATTGAATGAAAATTTCTCAAATTCAATTTTTTACAAATAAATTTTGAAACGGTGAATTTTTTAAATTATTTTTTTAACCTGAAAATGCTATTAGTGACATTCAGATCATTGCTCATATTTATAATTATCTACAATCAGATTATTACTGAATCAAGCAAATGAAAATTGTTTTTTTTTACTAATAAATTTTGAAACAGTGAATTTTTTTAGTAATTTTTTTACCTGAAAATTCTTTTCGCGAAATTGCTCATATTTATAATTATCTCCATTTCACGAAAATATTGATCAAATTTTCCAAAATCCAATTTTTTACAAATCAATTTTGAAACAGTGCATTTTAAAAGTATTTTTCTACCTGAAAATGTTATTCGTGAAATTTCTCATGTTTATAACCCTCTCCAAATTAACGAAAACATTAATCAGCTTTTCCAAAATCTAACTTTTCACAAATCAATTTTGAAACAGTCAATTTTCTTTAATACATATTTTCATTCCAAAAAGTCAGGTAAAATATAACAAATCCCCCTTTTTCATTTTCCAACCCTACGAGCAAAATATAAATGTTGCACCCAGCCGAAATCCACCATCTGCCAGCCATGTACAAGGGGGGTGGATATGTAATTATGCCCCCCCCCCTTCGCTTTTTGTCACACGAATTCGTTCATTTATTTATTTTTGCAACTCAAAACATGGATACAAAAGAAACAACAAGAATTATGCGAATATTTTATGTGTTTGATGATGAATTGGGCTTGGAAAATCTAATTTTAACTAACAAAAAAATGGGATTTTCGAAATTTCAGTCATTAGCATTTTGAAAAAGTTCTCAAAATTTCCTCAAAACCCCCCAAAAAACTCACAATTCCTCCAGTTTTCCTCGAAATTCGCTCCAATATTGTTTCCACCATTTCGCTGACGATTTTCCTGCAATCTAGAAATATATAAAGTAAACCAAAAGTAAGAAAAATTCAAGAAAGTACATTTTTTCATCAAAAAAGCTTTTTGAGCACAAGTTTTTGTATAAAACTATCGAAAATCAACTGAAATTATGTTACTTGTTTCAGGAAAAGAGGAAAATATGAATTTAACAACAAATTCCATTCAAATTCATGAAAAAACAACAAAAATACGCGAATAAAGCATTTTCGAAAAACAAAAAAACAAGAAAATAAAAGTAGAAATGGAAGTGCGCCCTATTGATAAAAATTGCAGGCCGCGCACTCTTTCAAAAATGTGTGTGTGTGTTTCGTCGTTGCTGACTAATTTTTTTCTTTTTTTAAGATTTTAGCGTTAAATAAGGATTTTCATCGTCAAATATCACTGAAATTTAGGCTTCCTTGATTTTTTTAAAAGGTTTTTTTGAGGATTCTCTAAAAATAAGGTTTTTTTTTAAATTTTACATAATTTTGAGGATAAGCCTAACTTAGGTCTATTTTTTCTAGATATTCAGATCTAGATTAGGCTTTTCCAGAAAATCAAAACTCTGAAAAAAATCCTGAAATTTTTTGGCTTCGAAAAATCAGGCCCTGGTTTAGGCTATTCAATTTTTCAGGGCCTAGTTTCAGCTTGTAAAAAATTAGCCTGAATTTTAGGCTTCCTTATTTTCAGGTTTATAGGCTTGAGCTTCAAAATTTCCAGGCCGAAATTAGGCTTGTTAAAAATATGTCTCAAAATTTGCCTAGCCTGGTTTCTCTGCGTCTCTAGAAGTCACCTACTCTCTCATCCTCTGGTTTCTCTGCGTCTCTTCCCCTTCTCTCTCTCTCTCTCTCTCTCCCTACGCTCTCTCATTTCTCTGGTTTCTCTGCGTCTCTAAAAGTCACAAACTCTCTTATCCCATTGTTTCTCTGCGTCTCTTCCCCTTCTCTCTCTCCCTACGCTCTCTCATTTCACTGCTTTCTCTGCCTCTCTCTCTCTCCCCCTCTCTTCACCCACCCATATCGCATGTCAAAAATGCAAATTTAGCACTTCCACTCTCCTCCATTTTCATTTTCATTTCAAGCCATCCCCTTCCTCAAATACTTGAATTTCACAACAGATTACACCCATTAATAAAGCCGTTGTCTGTCTGCACTCTCTGCGTCTCTCTCGCACTCTCTCTCTCTAGTTCGCCTGAACTGAACGGGCAAATTGCCAAATGTGGAAGAAGACACAACTTTTCTCTCTCCTCGTTTGCCACACTATTTCTCTCTCGCATCGCGAGTCTCTGAAGAGCCAGCCGGCTTTTGCTCACTCAACGTCTTCTTCTTCTTTTTCTTCTTCTCCCCCCATTTTTCCATTTTCGCTTTATTTTATTCTTCTTTTCTGTTTTCTTCACTTTTTCACTGTTTCAACTTTTTTTTTGAAACGTATTTTTTCATTGATTTGAAAAAAGTTCAAGTTGAAAAATGTTCTTGACCTTGTTTTGTTTTGTGAAAATTCTGAACAAAAATTTATTTTTGGATGATATTTTTAATTATTTTTGAAAGCTTTTTTGAGTGGGGGGATTTTAAGATAATCCCTGTTTTTGTAAATTGTGGAAATTTGAAGATTTTTGTGAAATTGGCAAATGCGCTCTATTGATAATTTTTGAATTTTAATGATTATCAGTAGAGCGCATTTTGAAAAATGTTTGAAAATTTTGAAATTTGATTTTTCTTCCCAAAAATTGGCACCAATTTTACTTTGGAACTAAATTTCTAGTTGAAATTGAAAATTTTTGAAAAATTACTTTTTCGCGCCAAAACCTATATCTCAGGAACCTAGGAATTTGAAATTCAAAAAATTCGAAACGAGATTTTGATATTTGAAAATTTCAGTTTGAATTCTTAAAAGTTGAAAATTTTGAAAATCGATTTTTCGCGCCAAAATTTAAAAATTTTTTGAAATCTGATATTTTCTGCCAAAAATTTGCACCACTTTTCATTTTTAGTATAATTTTGAGAGCTCAAATTCAGATTTCAAATCTAAATTTTAGCGCCAAAAAAATCTGGCGCCAAATTTTCATGTTCAAAAATTGGAGCAACCTCTCAAAATCTAAAATTTTCTCGCCAAGTCAAACTAGACTCTAGTTTTCCTAGCTCTCTTCAAATTTCCAATCTAAAAGACGGTGCTGAAAACCCATAAAACCTTCCACATCTCATAAATCACTGCTCATTTGAATTCTCATTTTCGCGCCGAAAAAAATCCCGAGCTTTTCCTTTTTTTTAGAAAAAGTTTTGTTTACCCTACAGAATTTTGAGCCGAAAAACTAATTGTTTTGTTTATTTGGGACCACTGAAAAAAAAACAAATTTTACAAAAAAAATAGTGAAGGAAGGATAATTAGATTCTCCAACTCCAACTTGGACTAGAAAATTAGAGAATTTTTTGTGGTCCCTCCAGAAAAAATGCTCATTTATTTTTTTTTGGTAGCTAAGGGGAACCCCCACATTTTCTTTCTTTTCTCCTAATTAATTTCTTCCCCGCCCCGCTGAAACCTAGAATTAATTTTTTTTCCTTGCAGCAGAGCAGACAAGCATGTGCTATTGATTTTTCCGGCTCCAACATCTAGAGAAATTTTTGTGGTAGATCAAAAAAAAAAACGAAAAAAATGGCTTCTGAAATGAGTCGAGCGAATAATTATTGTTGCGAATGTTTGGCTTCGCAAGGTGAGTAAAAAACATCTAGAAAATCTTAAAAATTTTCTGAAAATCTGGAAATTTTCAGGTCGTTGTAGTGCTGACACGTGTCCGTGTGTGGCTTCGAGGAAAACTTGTGATGAGCATTGTGAGAGCACTCGGTGAGTTTTGAAAATTTCCAAAAAAAAAAATTTAGAAAAAAATTAATTAAATTTCACGTGAAAACGTGAATTCATGGAAGAAAAAATTTCATTTCGAATTATTTTTGCTCAAAGAAAAAACACCTGCAGGTACTTTTTTTCCAGAAAAAAAATAAAAAATAGGAGAGCGTGCAGATTTTGAATTTGTATTTTGAACGCAAGCTTTTTTTGGGGGGAGCAGCTGAACTTAGCGGAACTCAGAGAACAGAAAATCAGAGCGGAATTAGAGATCAAGTTCAGAAATCTCAGGCTTTAGGCTTAGGTTAAGGCTTAAGACTTAGATTAGGGCTTTAGGCTTAAGTTAGGGCTTAGAGTTGTAGGCTTAGGTTAAGACTTTAGGATTAGGTTAACACTTTTGGCTTAGGTTAAGGTTTTAGGCTTAGATTAGGGCTTAGAGTTGTAGGCTTAAGGCTTGAGTACTGGATTTAGTCTTAAGGGTAAGTAAAGGCCTTTAATATTAAATAAGACCTTAGCGTTTTGAGTTTTTGATTTTAAGCTAAGGTTGAAGTTCCTAGCTTTAGGCATTAGGCTTAGGTAAGGGTTTTAGGATCTTAAATGAAACAAATTTTGAAGCCTGACCACTTAAGCCTAACCTAAGCCTAACCTAAATCAAAACCCACTCTACCTTAACCCATCTCAATTTTTCCAGCTACCGCGGTGACTGCCTGAACCAAGCGATCTGCAAATGCTCGTGCGAAGTCGACCCGGCAAAACCGGCGAAAAACGCGTGCTCAAAATCGGAACGTTGCGATTGCCTCCGGATAAAAGAGGGATGCAGTAAACTGTGCGCCTGTAAACAGATCTGCAAGAATAAGGTGGGTTTTTTGGGGGGGGGGGGGGGTTCGGGATCGCTAGGCTCTCTAGCCGCGGGTCCTTGACACTTAAGCTCTCAAGGAGCGGCTCCTTGTCAAGGTGGATCTCTAGGCGTTGGTCCTTGACACTTGAGCTCCCTAGGATTGGCCTCTTCAGGACTACCATCTTCAGGAGCGGTTACTTGGCATAGCAGCTTTCAAGCACCGGTTACTTGACAATAAGCTTCTCAAGGCGCGGTCACTTGACAAATATGCTCTCAAGGCGCGGATACTTGAGGACTATCATCTCTAGGCGCCGGTCCTAGACAATTAGCTTCTCTAGGCTCGGACACTTGAAAACTATGCTCTCAAGGCGCTGCTACTTGAGGACTATGCGGCGTGACTCCTGGTTGAAATGAATCTCTAGGCGCCACTTCTAGAGAATTTGGCTCTTTAAGCGCTGTCCCTTGACAAATATGCTCTCAAGGCGCGGCTTCTTAACATGGAGTCTCTCAAGGAGTGGCTACCGAAGTATTATCATCTCTAGCAGCCGGTCCTAGACTATTTGCTTCTCTAGCATCCAGCACTTGACAGGTTTGCTCTCAAGACGCAGCTACTTGAAATTGAATCTTTCTAGGAGCGGCTACTTGGTGACTCTCATCTCTAGGCACCGCTCCTAGACAATTAGCCTCTCTAGGCTCGAACACTTGACAAATATGCTTTCTAGAAGCGGTTTGACTCAAAAAAAATTTGACTCTTTAAGCGCTGCCTCTTGACAATTGGAGTCTCAAGGCGCAGCTACTTGAGGACTATAATCTCTAGGAGCGGTTACTTGGCATAGCAGCTTTCAAGCACCGGTTACTTAGAAACAATGCTCTCAAGGCGCAGCTACTTGAAATGAAATCTTTTAAGGAGCGGCTACTTGAGGACTCTTATCTCTAGACACCGCTCCTAGAAAATTTGACTTTTTCAGCGCTGCCCTTTGACAATTGGGGTCTATAGGAGCGGCTACTTGAGGACTATCCTCTCTAGGCGCCGGTCCTTGACACTTGAGCTCTCTAGGATTGGCTACTTCAGGACTATAATCTCTAGGAGCGACTCCTTGAGTTCTGCTCAGAATCTAAAAACATGATGTGTTCTAAACCCACTTCCGTCTCTCGAAAAAAACAAAACAGAACAGCTGAAAATTCACTGAAAAAAATTATTTTATTAATTCTTTGTTTACATGGATCTTTACCGCTTAACAAACTACAGTGCGTTTCACAATGATAGGTTCACCCCCCAGAATGATGAAATTGACGAAATCGTGAGTTGTAAAAGCAAGTTGAGTTAAAAATCGAAAAGAACGCACAAAATTATGTATGTAAACTCATTTTCATATAAAAATACCGAAAGCTGAGAAAATTTTTGACCGAAGTTCAAAAATTGCGAAAATTTAGCGTTTCATAATGATAGGTTCACCTAACTCAAACTGGTTCTATTTTTGAAGAAACGGGGAATTTGACTAGAAATCACTTTGAAATCAACAAAAGAGAGCATTTGCATTCACTTGCAATTTTCACAATCGAATTTCATCGATTCTAAGGTCTGCACTGATGTTTCCAGTAAGAGACATCTGGAAATTAGGCCTTTGTTCATTTTTTCCACATTTCTCGAAATTTTATCATCAGATTTTTCTGAAAACATCTTTTTTTGTCTATTTGAACCTGATTACACAGAATTCCAACTTTTTTTCGAAGTTTTGACATGATTCTGACATTACTGGATTTCCGATGTTCATCTTGAACTTCAGATCTAGAACATCAGGAACATCAAAATCAAAATTTTATTGATGGAATTCGTTTCCAGCATCGTCAAAATAGTTGATAAAGACATAATTGATGGTTTCGAATGGTCTCCTAACTCATATCGTGAGTTGATTCGGGTGAACACTAAAAGTTGTGTTTTTACAGTGTTAAAAAATGCTGATTCTTGTGATTTGGAAAATAAATAGATACTAAGCAATCCAAACAAGTGTTTCGGAAAAGATTGAACATGACATATGATTTTGACGATGCTGGGAACGAATTCCATCAATAAAATTTTGATTTTGATGTTCCTGATGTTCTAGATCTGAAGTTCAAGATGAACATCGGAAATCCAGTAATGTCAGAATCATGTCAAAACTTCGAAAAAAAGTTGGAATTCTGTGTAATCAGGTTCAAATAGACAAAAAAAGATGTTTTCAGAAAAATCTGATGATAAAATTTTGAGAAATGTGGAAAAAAATGAACAAAGGCCTAATTTCCAGATGTCTCTTACTGGAAACATCAGTGCAGACCTTAGAATCGATGAAATTCGATTGTGAAAATTGCAAGTGAATGCAAATGCTCTCTTTTGTTGATTTCAAAGTGATTTCTAGTCAAATTCCCCGTTTCTTCAAAAATAGAACCAGTTTGAGTTAGGTGAACCTATCATTATGAAACGCTAAATTTTCGCAATTTTTGAACTTCGGTCAAAAATTTTCTCAGCTTTCGGTATTTTTATATGAAAATGAGTTTACATACATAATTTTGTGCGTTCTTTTCGATTTTTAACTCAACTTGCTTTTACAACTCACGATTTCGTCAATTTCATCATTCTGGGGGTGAACCTATCATTGTGAAACGCACTGTATACATTGTGTCCACCTAGATTCCTCCAAGATTTCGAAGATTCCAACTATATCCGTCGACTCTACACAATTCTAGGCAGCATCTCACTTCTCCTAACTTCCTATTCCCTAATCATCATTCAAAAATTCCGCAAAGAGAAAACTGTGAGAAATGTGAAGCAAGTTCTATTCCAACTTCAGACTTGGGCACTAATCACAAATGTTTATGTGTCCTTTCTGATCTGCCCCTACATGTTTTTCCCGTCTGTGGCGATCGGAAGTTTGGGAATCTACGAGACCTTCGGGGTCAATTTCAAATTTCAATGTTATTCTGGTCAAGTCCTCTTCTACTGCCTGGCGATCTCGGTGCTTGCGATCTTTGAGAATCGCCACAGCGCCATATCTACTATCCAATTCAAACTTCAAACTCGAAGATCTCGACGTACCTTCTATTCCATAAACTGCTTTATCATGATTTTTCTATTCTGCCCATATATTTTCAATTCCGATGATACTGAGATTCATAAACTGATCATTCTACAAACCCTAATCCCCTGTCCAAATGAGATCTTCTTCTCAAAGGTCACTCATGTTCTGACAATGAAGGTGTATCTCCCAGCGATTTCGGTGATTCTAGGCCTCTGGATTATTGGAATTCAGGGGTCATTCTTCTTATTCCACGCTGCACTTGATTCTAGTAAACCAGACTAGACTTTCTAGAAACACCCGGAAACTCCAGCAAAAATTTCTTCTCACAATGTTCGTCCAAGTCGCTGTGCCTCTTTTCATCGTGGCAATTCCCCTATCCTATTCCGGCGCATCAGTTATCCTAAATCACTATAATCAAGTGCTATCCTGCCATAGTTTTGTCAGCCTTGCGATTCATTCACCGGCCTCCGCGATTTCGCTGATATTGTTGCATAAGGTGTATCGGAACTATACTTGGGATGTGATTTGTTGTCGCTGGAAGAATCGGGAGCGTGTGGAAAGAGTTTTTGTTGACAGCAGTTTTGGGTTGCGACATGACCAACCTCACAAGGGAAGTGTTCATATGTCAAACATTTGCATGCAAGAACGAACGTGAACGCGTGGCCGAGTGGTTAACACGCACGGCTGCCATTCTCAAGGTCATGGGTTCGATCCCGCTCCGTGGCAAACTTTTTTTTTAATTTTTTGTTGACTGCAGTTTTGGGTTGAAGCAGGCGACATGAGATTAAAACCAAGCCAGACAGCTGAAAAACTAGCAAACAAGAAAAATTTTTCTTTTTTTTTTTTTTTTTTTTTCTCCCACCTCCACCTCCTCCAAAATGGAAGTTTATCGATTAACAAACTATACCATCTGCCCTCCGAGATTTCTACAATCTTTCGAAAATTCCAACTATATTCGAGCACTATACATCATCCTTGGAACAATCTCGCTAATTCTCACAAGTTACACTATCTTCATGATTCGAAAAGTGAAAGACAGAAGAATGAGAGGTGTGAAATTCGAGTTACTCCAACTCCAGATCTTTGCGCTGATTACCAATGCTGTGCTATGTTTTTTAATCTGCCCCTACATGTTCTTCCCCTCAGTTGCCATTGGTAGCTTGGGATTTTTCGAATTTCTTGGGGTCAATTTCAAAGCGCAGTGTTATTTCGGGCAACTGCTATTCGATTTTCTCGCGATCGCGATTCTCGCAATTTTTGAGAATCGACACAGTGCTGTGACAACTATCAAGTTCAAACTACACACAAAATCCGGGCGGAGAACCTTGTATTTTTTGAATTATATAATTGCGATTCTCCTTTTTACTCCCTATATTTTCGATGATCATGATAACGAAGAGGCGAAATTAGAGATCTTGGAGACTGTAATCGGCTGTCCGAATGAGATCTTCTTCTCAAAGGTTACTCATATATTAACCCTACGAGTGTATATTCCAATGTGTTCAGTGCTCACGGGTTTATTCCTAATCGGTGCTCAAGGTGCATTCTTCCTCTTCCACACGATCTACCATCTCGTCTACTCGCACGACACTCAATTATCCCTGAACACTCGCAAACTCCAGCAGCGCTTTCTATTCACAATGTTTCTCCAAGTCGCCGTGCCCTTTCTCATTATTGCTACTCCGTTATTCGCGTGCGGTTTCGCAATCCTGATCAATTATTACAATCAATTTCTATCGTGTCATAGTTTTGTGGCTCTTGGCTTATATTCACCGGCTTCTTCGTTAACTTTGATTTTTTCACATACTGTATATCGCGATTTTACCCGGAAATTGATTTTTGGAGAGAATAGGAAGACATCGCAAGCTAAAGTTGTTGTGGATAGCAGTTTTGTACTTTAAAAACAGGTGATTTGAAAGAAGTCGTGATTTGTGGTTTTGAAAATAAAGAAGTTTAAACTTCACACGTGAAGCAGGTGGTTTTGAGATCGAGTTCAAATGACTAGAGTTAGGCTAACTTTCGGCTCTCAGGCGTGGGTTAAGCCTAGAGATTAGACCAAGCCCTGAACTTAGCCTAGCCAGAGCTATGGCTATAAGTTAGGCCAAGTTTAGGCTGAGCCTGAAATTATAATCGGCCTGAACCTAGACTTGGTTTTTCACAAAAGTTAGCCTAAGTTCATCCCTAGAATTATAGACCTAGCCTAAACAATGACCAGGGCGGGCTTAGGCCTAGAGATCAGGGCACGCCTTGAACTTAGCCTAAATCCAACCCCTAGCCAGAGCTATGGCTATGAGTTTGGACGAGTATAAGCTGAGCTTGAAATGATCGGCCTGAACCTAGATTTTTTTCTCACAGAAGTTAGCCTAAGTTCAACTCTAGAAAGTTATAGATCTAGCCTGAACGATGACTAGGGCGGGCTTAAGCCTAGAGATTAGGCCAAGCCTTGAACTTAGCTTAAGTTCAACCCCTAGCCAGAGCTATGGCTATAGGTTAGGCTGAGGATAGGCTCAGGCAGGTTAAGTTAAGACTGAAATTATGATCGGCCTGAACCTAGACTTTATTTTTCTCACAGAAGTTAGCCCAAGTTCAACCCTAGAATTATATACCTAACCTGAGCAATGAGCAGGAGTTAGGCTAAATTTAGGCTCAGAATCAGGCTAATCCTAGAGGTTAGGGTGGGCCTCAGAACTTAGCTCAAGCTCAGCCCTGGGATCATAAACCTAACATGAACAATGACCAGGATTTAAGCTAAATTCCGACCCAAGCCTAGGTTTTAGAAGTTATGACAAGCCTATAACTTAGCTCAAGTTCAGCCCTGGAATTCAAGATGCTACCTAGCCTGAGTTACTGTAAGTCAAGTCTATATTATCCCTGTTGAAAATATTTAGTTAGCCTAATTATCAAAAATTTTTCTAAAACCTAAAAGTTCAAACATCCGAAATGTGTTTTGAAAAAATGAAGCTAATTTTCAGCAAAGTCAGAAAAAAAAATTTTCCAGGAGCCGCCCAAAAAGCTGGCGAAAGTCGCCAAGCCCACGCAAGGCTGTCAATGTGCCAAAGGCAAAAAACAGTGTGTGAAAAAAGAGTGCGCGTGTCGGACGGTCTACGGTTTCTGCTCGGCCGCCTGCAAATGTGCCGGTGATTGTACAAACGGCGCGTCGAAATTCTCGATCCCCAAACATGTGCAAAATTGTTTCTTGGAGCACAAAAATGAGTCGAGCGGGTTGATAGTCACATTAATAGGAGAGGATTATGTTTATCGAGGAGATTTTTATCATGAGAGTAAAGGAGAGCCGCATGTTGAAGAGCAATTGGTTGCGGCCATTTATGATTTGATTTCGAAGTATACGGTGAGGAAGTTGGGGATTTTGGGGAACTTTTTAAATCAATTTTGAATGTTCATCTGGGCTGGATTTTCCAAACGAGAATTCAGAAAAATAATTTGAAAAATAACAATTTTTCACTGCTTCAAAAAAATCATAAATTTTTTCCAAATTTTTACAATTTTGATAGAAAGGATTTTACTGTTTCAGAATTTTTTGATTATTTTTGCAAAAATTCAGAATCTCAAAAAAATAACTGTTTCGAAATGTTTTCTGATTAATTTTTAATTGGGATGAAAAAAATAAATTAAATTTTCACTGTTTCAAAAAAAATCATAAATTTTTTCCCAATTTTTACAAATTTGATAGAAAATTAGATAAATCTAATTTATTTTCCACACAAAAATTGACTGTTTCAAAGTTTTTTGATTATTTTTTGAATTTTCTCAAACTTTGCTAATGCTATTCCATTCCTGAATTCTAATTTATCCACGGTCTTCAATGCCAACAGAATTTTCCTTTAAAAAATTACTGTTTCATAATTTTCTGATTATTTTTTGAATTTTTTTTTCAAACTTAAATTTTTTACTGTTTCAAAAAAATCATAAATTTTTTCCAAATTTTTACAATTTTGATGAAACAAATTTTCGATAAATTTTCGATAAATTTAATTTTTTCAACACAAAAATTAACTGTTTCAAATTTTTTTGATTATTTTTTTTTATTTTTTTTTAACTTTGCTAATGTGCTGAAGTTTCATGAAATTCTGTTCAATTACAAAAAAAATTCAAAAAAAAATTTCCAAAAAAATTAACTTTTTCAAAGTTTTTTGATTATTTTTTGAGATCTCAGAGACTTCAGTTAAAGTGTTAGTAAAAATGAAAATTTTCAAATCACAAAAAAAATTCAGAAAAAATTGACTGTTTCAAAATGTTTTCATCAATTTTTTATTGTTTCGGAAAAATTTGATGATCTTCTTCAATGCGTATCTCAGAAAAAAAAGTTTCAGAAAAAAATACTGTTTCAAAATGTTTTCTGATTGATTTTTAATTGGGATGAAAAAAATAAATTAAATTTTCACTGTTTCAAAAAAATCATAAAATTTTTCCCAATTTTTACAATTTTGATAGAGTAAATCCATTTGTTTCAACACAAAAATTAACTGTTTCAGAATTTTCTGATTATTTTTCGAATTTTTCAAATTTGCTTTCATTTTGAATTCCGGAATTCTACTCTTCCTGTCCACAGTTTTCAATACCCACAGAAATTTTCGAAAAAATTACTGTTTCATAATTTTTTGATTATTTTTGCAAAAATTCACTGTTTCAGAATTTTTCTGATCAATTTTTAATGTTCCGGGATGATTTCCTAGTGATTTTTGGAAATGCAATGATCAAGTCGAAAAATCATCCCATCACAATTGTTCACTGTTTCAAAAAAATCATAAAATTTTTCTCAATTTTTACAATTTTGATAGAAAATTGGATGAATCTAATTTTTTTCAACACAAAAATTAACTGTTTCAAAGTTTTTTGATTAATTTTTGAATTTTTCTAAAACTTTGCTATTGTTTGATTGATAAAACTCATACATTTTTCTGTTCAGATTTTCAATTATCACAATAAATTTCCAAAAAAAATTACTGTTTCATAATTTTCTGATTATTTTTGCAAAAATTCACTGTTTCAAAATGTTTTTATTAATTTTTAATGTTTCGGGATGATTTGCTCTTTCCTTTTCTGTTATGTGGTATTTCAAGTCAAAAAAAAATCATCCCATTACAATTTTTCACTGTTTCAAAAAATTATAAAATTTTTCCCAATTTTTAGAATTTTGATGCAACGAATTTTTACAAATCGATAAATCTAATTTTTTCAACACAAAAATTAACTGTTTCAAAATTTTTTTGATTATTTTTTGAATTTTTCAAACTTTTCTGATGCTACTCCATTTCTGAATTCTAATTTTTCTCTCTACGGTTTTAAATGCCCACAGAAATTTCCTAAAAAAAAATTACTGTTTCAGAATTTTTTTATCAATTTTTGAGTTTTCGGAGACGGAGTTAAGTTCATGCGTCAGAAAAAATACAAATTTTCAAATTAACAAAAAAAATCAGAAAAAATGACTGTTTCAAAATGTTTTGATCAATTTTTAATGTTTCGGGAAATTTTGATCTGCTTGTGAAAACTAGATTGAAAAATTACAATTTTTCACTGTTTCAAAAAAATCATAAATTTTTTCCTAATTTTTACAATTAGATAAATCTAATTTTTTCATTACAAAAATTAACTGTTTCTAAGTTTTTTGATTAATTTTTGAATTTTTTTAAAACAATGTCCACAGAAAGTTCCTTAAAAAAATTACTGTTTCAAAATGTTTTGATTAATTTTTGAATTTTTTTCAAACTTTGCTAATGTTCTGAATTTCCATAAATTTCTGTTCAATTACAAAAAAAATTCAGAAAAAACTGACTGTTTCAAAATGTTTTTATTAATTTTTAATGTTTCGGGAATATTTGCTCTGCTGGTAGCACCACTTCTATAAAAGAAACAAATTAAAAAAAAATTTTTTAACTGTTTCAATTTTTTTTTGAATAATTTTTCGAATTTCTGGAAAATTCAGTCAATGCATCTATGATTACCAATTTTTGCAATTACCAGAAAAAATTCACTGTTTCAAAATTTTCTGATCAATTTTTGAAGGTCCAAGTACTTCTTCACACTCAACAAAATTTTTGGAAAAAAAATTGATTTAAAAAAATTTGAAACAGTGAATTTTTTTCTGTCATTGCAAGGGTTGATTTTCAATCATACATTAACTGAAGTTTCCAGGAAATCGAAAAATTATCGGAAAAAAATTGAAACAGTTAAAAAAACATTTTTTTTTCTTCAATTTTCTGGTGAAAAATTTTAAAAACAATTTTTTTCCTGGAAATTTTAGACGAAAAATTTAATTTTTAGAACATTTCCAGAGAATTTTTCAAAATCCTAAAAAATTTCAAAATTCATCCCAACCCTTCATTTTTTCAGGTCGACTTACACGAAATCCAAATTTTCGTCTCAAAATCCCCTTGTTTCCATCAAGATTGCGAGCCAAAATGTGAAGTGGTAGATGAGTGTAAAAGTAACAAAGCGTGCGCGAAATTACTTGGCCTGCTCTTGAGTAAAGTCCGAAAAGAGATTAAAAAAGTGGATGTGAAAATGACGGTCAAATTTCTGTATCCTCACTTGAATCGCGGTGATTTGTACACGAAACAAGGGATTTTGTGTATGTTGCAAGCTGGAATTAAAGTCGAGCCACTTTTGATGAAAGATTGGTGCTCAATTATGGATTGGAGCCCACATGTAGATCATAAAGGAGATTATTTGCAACTTTGGAATAATCATCATTTGGATAAGGCTGTTGCTCAATCACAACTTTTTATTAATGAATGTCGAAGAGCTTTGGGATTATCGATGAAGTTTTGGGTGGCTGAGATTCATGAAATTGTTAAGGATACGATTTTACATTTTTCGGATTTGAGAACGAAATGTGGAGATTTGAATGATGCGCTGAAACAGGTAAATTATCGGGAAATTCTTTTATTTTTAGTTCTAAATTTTAATCGAATTTCAAAAAACTCGAAAAAAATATCATAAAGTTTTGAAACAGTATTTTTTTCGAGCATTTTTTGTCAAAATTTTATTTTTTGAAATTAATTTCAATTTTCTTGACATGTGTTTTTTAGCACAAATTCCACGAGGAATTTTTTAATTTTCAAATTTTCAATTTCATTTTTTAATTTTCAATTTCAATTTTTTTCAATGAATTTCGGGTTAAAAAAACGGTAATTGAATTTAAAAAAAAACTCGAAAAAATATCACAAAATTTTGAAACAGTGAAATTTTTACAAGAATTTTTTTGTCAACATTTTATTTTTTGAAACTAATTTCTAAATTTTAACATGTGTTTTTTTGAGCCGAGAATCCACGTGTCTATTTTATTCTTCGAGTTTCTAGCTCAATTAATTTTGCGCAATCATATTCAATCAATCAAAATTTTCGAAAACTCGAAAAATTCAACACAAAGTTTTGAAACAGTGAAAATTTTTTGAGCATTTTTTGTAGTCAAAAATTTTGAACACATAAATTCAATTCTAAATTTAAATGTCAATGTCAACATTTTGACCAACACAAAACCATGTTTATCGAAATTTCAGAAACTCGAAAAAATATCACAAAATTTTGAAGCAGTGAATTTTTTTTCGAGATTTTTGTAGCCAAAATTTTGGATACATGAAATTCAATTTAAAATTTCGTTGTTTTTTTGGGCTGAAAATCCACGTGTCAATTTTTCTTCAAAATTTTAGCGCAATAATTCATCCGAAACGATATGCAGATTGAAATTTCAAAAAACTCAAAAAAAAATATCACAAAATTTTGAAACAGTAAATTTTTTTTTTCAAATATTTTTTTGTAGTCAAAATTTTAGATACATAAATTTTGATTTTAATATCAAATTTTTGAGCCAACAATTCACGTGTCTATTTTATTCTTTGAATTTCTAGCTCATTCTCAATTAATTTTGCGCAATCATATTCAATCAATCAACATTTTCGAAAACTCGAAAAATTCAACACAAAGTTTTGAAACAGTCAATTTTTTTGAAAATTTTTTGTAATCAAAAATTTTGAACACATAAATTCAATTCTAAATTTAAATGTCAATGCCAACATTTTGACCAACACAAAACCATGTTCATCGAAATTTCAGAAACTCGAAAACATTATCACAAAATTCTGAAACAGTAAATTTTTAAAAGAATTTTTTTTAAAAATTAATTTCTAAATTTTGCCATGTGTTTTTTTAGCTCAAATTCCACCAGGAATTTTTTAATTTTCAATTTGGCTCAATGAACCTCGGGTTAAAAAACGGTAATTGAATTTTCAAAAAACTCAAAAACATTATCACAAAATTTTGAAACAGTGAATTTTTTTTTCAGTGATTTATTTGTAGTCAAAATTTTAGATACATGAAATTCAATTTAAAATTTCGTTGTTTTTTTTTTGAGCTGAAAATCCACGTGTCCATTTTATTCTTCGAGTTTCTAGCTCAATGAATTTTCCCCAAAAAAGACGTTAATTGAAATTTCAGAAACTCGAAAAAATTATCACAAAATTTTGAAACAGTGAAATTTTTCGGAGAATTTCATGCAGATTTAAAACATGTCAAAAATAAATAAAAAACTTTACTGTTTCAAAATTTTGTGATAGTTTGTTTCCAGTCCATGAAAATGTTAACTTTAATAAAATCGAAACTAAAATTTGTGAAAGTGTGTGCCTTTTTCTAGCCTCACACAACTTCCAGCTTTCAAACTCACAAATTTTTATTTTCCAGCTTGATCTCACCGCAACACCGCACAAAATCCGCTCAACGCCATCAAAACGTCGAAGCTTCATCGATTTACACGAATTGCGCGACAAACTTTTGCGATCTTCCTCATCGGACGGAAATAAGAAGAGCGGTTCACATGTGTCAGTGGCCAGGTTCGCTTCTCCCCGCTTTTTTTCGCTATCCAACAAAAATTTTGAAGAAAAAATGGAAAAAAAAACTTTTTGCACGTGAAAAAACCCCGTGACACTGGCTAATTTTATGTTGTTTTTTTGATTTTGATTTTGGCTTTTGGTAATTCTGGTGGAGGTTTTCTCAAATACTAATCAAAAAGAAAATATTGGGAGGGGTACTGTAGAATTACTGTAGCTTTTGAATTTTTATCGGTTTTCTGAAATAAAATGTTTCAATCTAGCACTAGACTACTGTAGGATTACTGTAGAGCAAATATTTTTTTTTGTGATCTTGAAGATTTTCTTGGAAACTTTGGGGACCCTTTAGAAACAAAGTACTTTGATGTTCATGGAGTACTGTAGATTTACTGTAGGAAAAAAGTGAATTAAAGATTCAAATTAATCTATTTTTTTGGAAACTATACTGTAGTTTGGGGTTACTGTAGTTCAAAAAGTACTGTAGTCAAAATAAGAATATTCTCCAAATAAATTACTGTAGGAGTACTGTACCTCAAAATTATTTTGTTTTAAGAATACGGTAGTTGAAGGTTACTGTAGTAGCCAATTTTAAAGCTAAATTTGAATTCCTGATGTTTCTTAATTAAATTACTGTAATTCGAAGTACTGTAGCCTGAGGTTACTGTATGTACTGTAGAAAACCACTATGGCAGGACTGTAGATCATAGATGAGAAGTACTGTACTCAACTTATATAAAGTACTGTAGATCAAAAATTAGTTACTGTAAGGTACTAGGCTTAACAAATTATGTTTCTTAATACATACTAACAAATATTTTAACTAACCTAAACAAAAAAAAGTTATCCTAACTCTCCGCATTTTTTCAGCGAAGATGCTCAAGCGCAAGCCATGGTTGCGTCATTCTGCGGAAGATCATTCGATGATTGCGAAACGGATGAGATTGCGCAGCGAATTCGCCGCGCGACTGCAAATATCAATCTGGAAATCGAGACGCTTATGGAATTTTTGAACCATAAAGGAGCGTTGTCATAAGATTTGGAATTTGAATTTTGAATTTGAATTTTTTTGCTTGTGATTTTTTTCCTTTTTTCTTCTTCTTTTATTATGTATTCACTGCCCCACAGATCTCTCAAAAAAAAAAAGAATTTTAATATTTTCAATTTTTAATTTATTTTTTTTTCACTGAACAAATTTGCCACTTTTTTCGAAAATTTAATTATGAACTTTTATCAAGCATCAATAAATATTTATTTTAAAAATTTTCGGGGACAAAAAAATGCCACGTGTCATTTTTTATTGACGATATTATTCAAATTATCAATGTACGATTTTCTCAAAAAAATTTCATATATTTTTGAAACAGTGAAATTTTTTATTTCAAAAAATTGTGTTTTATCCGCTGAAAATCGAGGAATACTTGAAAAATTCAGAAAATCATTATTTTCCTGATTTTCAGCACAAAATTTCAGCATAGAAACAATTATTTTCGATCTGAAATTTATTTTTAACAAAATTTCAGATTTCAAGTTTCTGGCTGAAATTTTGTTCTCAAATTCCAGAATTTTTGTGCAAAAAATCAAATTTTCATTTTTCCTTCATTTTTCGGCTGCTTATCTATCAATTCTTGATTTTCTCAAAAAAAAATTTAATATATTGTTGAAACAGTGATTTTTTTCGAAATAATATTTTAACAGCGAAAATTGTGTTTTGGCTGAAATTTTGTTCTGAAAATCAAGAAGACCTTGAAAAATGCTGAAATTGACTGTTAACTTAAATTTCAGCATAACATTTAATCGCATTCATTTCTGAAAGAAATGCGCTTTTGGGTTTTCAAAATCCACGTGTCACACTCTACAATTCATGAAAGAATCAATCCTTGATTTTCTCAAAAAAAATTTCATAAATTCTTGAAACAGTAAAATTTTTTATTTCAAAAAATTGTGTTTTTTCCGCTGAAAATCGAAGGAAACTTGCAACAGAATTTCAGCCCAAAAAATTTCGACCTGAAATTAATTTTTTAACGAAATTTCCAGATTTCAAGGTTTCCGGCTGAAATCTCAGAATTTTCTGACAGAAACTTAAATTTTGATATTTCCTGCGTCTACGGAGGATCAATTCTTGATTTTCTCAAAAAAAAATTTCATACATTTTTGAAACAGTGAAATTTTCTATTTCAAAAATGGTATTTCGGTTGATCTGTTGTGCTGAAAATTTGGAAGACTTTGAAAAATGCTGAAAATTACTGTTCTCTTGATTTTCAGCACACAATTTCGACCATTAGAATCAAACTAATCAATTTTCGATATTCTCAACAAAAAAAAATCATAAATTTTTGAAACAGTGAATTTTTTTAAAACAAATGGGATCTGGCTTCATGAAAATTGCTAGATTTCAAGCTTTCCGAATCAAATTTTTTGTGAAATTTTTTTATTTTTTCATAAAACAAAACTTCTATCAACAAATTTCAGGTCATTTTTCCTCACACAAAAACAAAAACAGTCCAAAAAAGTGTCTCTATAAATCCGATGGGAAAAAATCAAAGCTAAAGAGGCGACCATTGAATACATTCCAATTGCTAAAAAACTATGGCAAGACAAGAATTGACTGTTGAAATTGATCAAAATCGCAAAGCCACATCCCAAAAGTGGTAGAGCAACTACAATAAATGGGATCATGACTTGGAGGAACATGCTAAGCAAGAACATTTTTTGAAGTTTTCGAGTTGCGGCTGATAATTTGGTGTCAATGGCGAAGATTAGATGATAGATGCTATGAAATGTGAAGAATGAACCCTGGAAAATTTGAATTGAGGAAAGTGCGCTCTACTGATAATATAGCTCCCAAGTTTCAAATTTGAAAATTTTCGGATTTTTTTTTTCACTAAAAAATTGTCAAAAATTTTTTTTTTCATTTTTCGGTTTTTGAAAATTTTGAGCCGAAGCTCCAATGATGCCACGTGGCATTTTTGAAGCTTCAGAACACTCAAAAATGGTCCCGAAATGTAATTTTCAGCTTCCAGGGCTGAAAATTGCTCCCAGATCTGATTTTCGTGGTCCCAGAGCTCAAAATGAGGTTTCAGCAGGTTGCTATGCTCAGAAATTCATTCCCGGAGTTCAAAAATGCTCCCAGATCTAATTTTCGTGGTCCCGGGGCTCAAAATGAGGCTTCAGCATGTTCCGGAGCTCAGAAAATCGTTTCTGAAGTTCAAAAATGCTCTCAGATCTGATTTTCGTGGTCGCAGGGCTCAAAATGAGGTTTCAGCATGTTCCGGAGCTCAGAAAATCGTTTCTGGAGTTCAAAAATGCTCCCAGATCTGATTTTTGTGGTCCCGGGGCTGAAAATGCGGTTCCAGCAGGTTCCGGAGCTCAGAAAATCATTCCCGGAGTTCAAAAATGCTCCCAGATCTAATTTTCGTGGTGCCAGGGCTCGAAATGAGGTTCCAGCAGGTTCCGAAGCTCAGAAAATCGTTCCTGGAGTTCAAAAATTCTCCCAGATCTGATTTTCGCGTGGTCTCAGGGCTCAGAAAATCACTCCTGAAGATAAATTTCCCAAAAACCAACCTGTAACGCAATCACAAATCCCGCTGAAAACGTCAAAACCGCCGTTCTCTCAATCGCCGCGCTCATAATATGAGTAACACTTGAGAAAAATATCTCATTAGGACACGGTATAATATTTTTCAAGATTTCCATTTTCCTATTATCTGTATCATCTTTCTCAAAAACATAGGGCAAAAATACAATCGACGCATAAAAATAATTCAAAAAATAAAATAGAAATTTCGATTTCTTCGACTGAAGTTTGAATCTATACGAGATGGTGGAGATGGAATTATGTCGATCTTCAAAAACTGTCAAAACAGCCACCGCCAAATAATCATAACACGTCTGACCAACATAGGCTTGAACCTTGAAATTGACGCCAAGATATTCAAGAAGCCCCAAGCTCCCCACAGCCATGCTAGGAATAAACATATAAGGAGTGACGAGGATGTTCGAGATGATATTTGTGACAAAAGCCCAAGCTTGCAATTGAAACAGCACATTTTTCACCGATTTCATCCGCTTTTCCTTGACAGTTTGGATCAGGTAAAATGTGTAGAGTGACAGAATTATGGATAGAAATGCAGTTGTAAAATACACCGTGCGAATGTAGGTTGGATTTTCGAATGATTCTAGAAATCTTGGAGGACACTTGGTATAATTATTTTTGCGGTAGAAGTCTAAATCCATATTTTTTCTGGGAAAACAATTTAAGACAATCAGAAATAAAAAATCTGATTTTTTCAGCTGCTTCAAGGCATTTGGTCTATGATTCTTGAGAAGTTCGAACAAAAAAACAAAATTTTTGATTATGTTTAAGTATCACAGGCTATTTTAATTATCACAAATTAATTAATTAATTAATTAATTACACAGTATTCGCTAGCACACATCTATCAATAGTGGGGAAAAATATGTCTTGCGGAACTTTTTCGTTGAAAATCTCATCGAGCCGAAGAATTGAGAGAACTTCTTCCGGCAGTCCGGAAAACAAGACGGAGACTTGCGATTTTCTGGCATCCACGTAGGTCTGCAATTTCGTAGGTTGCGGAACTACCGCGCGGAAGCTTGCGGAAAAAATAAACTCACATCCTTAATCGCATCGATTCCCATTGAATCCACATAACTGATCGCAGAACAATCGACTATCAAAATTCTTTTCTCAAGAATATTTTCCGCCTCGCTTTCCGCGTGCATTTCCGGAAAGCTGCGCGCTATCGCATCGCTCATTTTATCCGTGAAAATGGTGACATTGGCGAAATTCAGCGAAGCGCTGAATTTCAGAATTTCCACGTTTTCCGGAATGTGTTGGCGGGGAGTTTCGTCGAGATGGATTTCGGTGGAGGAAGTGAAGGTGGGCCTGGAAGGAGCTGGGATTTGTGTGTAGTTCTCGAGGAGAATTCATGGATTCCGAGAGAAGTACACGGATTTTTTAATATGGAAAGTTAAGTTAGGCTAACTCACCATTGCTGCCTCAAAACCAGTGTGAAAAGTGAGAAAACCAGTGAGATTATAAGACCAGTTGTAACATCTGTGAGAATTGTTGAAAGACACGCGACCAGCCAAATTGTCTGAAATTGTTTTTTTGAATTGAAAAAAATAAGGTGAGCTGAATTTCACGTGACGTGAAATTTATTGATTTTTTATGGAAATTTTGAATTTTTCCCGAACAATCCACGTGGTATAATTTTTTACGCTAATTGTAACTTCAAAAACGAGACTCTGTAAAATCAACAATTCAGGGTCAAATTTATTTTTTATTAATAATTTTTGAAACAGTGAATTATTATTCTAGGAAATCCACCCATCTTTGCAGTATTATTTTTGAAATTCCCAAAAAAAGTTATGTATGCGTTTTGAAACAGTAAAAAATCAATTTTGTTCCGAAAAATCCACGTGGCATAATTTTTGCGCTAAAACTAAGAAAAAATCAAATTTCGAAGGCATAATTATTTTTATCAATAAATTTTGAAACAGTAATTTTATATGGTGTAACAAAAGAAGAAAAAGAGTATTATTTTTAAAATTCCCCAAATAATTATAAACTAATTTTGAAACAGTAAATTTCTAAAAATTCAAAAAATATTTTCCGAAAAATCCACGTGGCATAATTTTTGTGCTAATTGTAAAACTACAAACAAATCAAATTTCGTAGGAAAAATTATTTTTTATCAATAATTTTTGAAACAGTTAATTTTTATTCTATGAAATAAACATTATTTTTAAATTCCCCCAAAAAAATTATATACGAATTTTGAAACAGTAAATTTCAGACATGAATTCAAAAAAAATTTCCGAAAAATCCACGTGGCATAATTTTTTGCGCTAACAATAAAACTACGAAATAAAATAAAATTTCGTAGGAACAATCATTTTTTATCAATAATTTTTGAAACAGTAAATTTTTTTTATGTAGATAAAAAATTATTATTTTTGAAATTCTCAAAAAAATTTTATACGAATTTTGAAACAGTAAATTTCTAAAAATTCAAAAAATTGTTTTCGAAAAATCCACGTGGCATAATTTTTGCGCTAATTGTAAAACTAAAAAAATCAAATTTCGTAGGAACAATTTATTTTTATCGATAATTTTGAAAAAGTAAATTTTTATTATTGAGGAACAATTCCTTATTATTTTTAAAATTCCCCAAAAAATTATAAACAAATTTTCAAACAGTAATATTCTAATACTTCAAAAATTATTTTTTTTTCGAAAAATCCACGTGGCATAATTTTGGCATTAAAAAAAATCAAATTTCGTAGGAACAATTATTTTTTATCAATAATTTTGAAACAGTAAATTTTGATTCTAGGAAAAAAAAATTATTTTTGAAATTCCCTAAAAAAATTATATACGAATTTTGCGCTAAAAACTACAAAAAGCAAATTTCGTAGGAACAATTATTTTTCATCAATAATTTTTGAAACAGTAATTTTATATGATGTGACAAAAGAAGAAAAATTATTTTTGAAATCCCCCAAAAATTATAAACGAATTTTGAAACAGTAACACACCTCGGCCAAAATCGTGGTTTCCACAATAAGAAATTGTACGCTAACTTTTTACAGTACAAAAATTGTGAATTTTTCAGTTTTTGACCTCTAAAACTTGTGGTTTTTCAATTTTTGTCCTCTATAAACTGAAATTCTGATTTTTCCAAAAATTGTACTCTGGCCAGCCACTTGGCCGAGGTGTGAACAGTAAATTTCTGAAATGAATTCAAAACTTATTTTTTGTTCCGAAAAATCCACCTGGCATAATTTTTGCAATAATTAAAAAAACATATCAAATTTCGAGGAACAATTATTTTTATCAATAATTTTTGAAACAGTAAATTTTTACTCTTGTAGAACTATTTTTCATCATTTTTTAAATTCCCAAAAAACTATATACTAATTTTGAAACAGTAAATTTCTGACATGAATTCAAAAAAATTTTTTCCGAAAAATTCACGTGGTATAATTTTTGCGATAAAACTGGAAAAAGCTCAAAATCAGTGGCATCAACAGTTTGAGGTAATTTTTAAATTAATAATTTTTGAAACCGTAAATTTATATGATTTAACAAAAGAAGAAAACATTATTTTTGAAATTCCCCAAAAAAATTATATACGAATTTTGAAACAGTAAATTTCTAAAAATTCAAAAAATGTTCCCGAAAAATCCACGTCGCATAATTTTAGCACTAAAACTAATTGTAAGAAAAAATCAAATTTCGTAGGAACTATTATTTTTTTATCAATAATTTTTGAAACAGTTAATTTCTATTCTGGAAGAAACCATTATTTTTAAAAATCCCCAAAAAAACTATGAACGAATTTTGAAACAGTAAATTTCTGAATTCAAAACAAAATTTCCCGAAAAATCCACGTGGCATAATTTTTTGCGATAAAACTAAGAAAAAATCAAATTTCGTAGGAACAATTATTTTTTATTAATAACTTTTGAAACAGTAAATTTATATGATGTAAGAAAAAATTATTATTTTTGAAACTCCCCCAAAAAAATTATATACAAATTTTGAAACAGTAAATTTCTGAATTCAAAAATTATTTTGTTTTTTCCCCGAAAAATCCACCTGGCATCATTTTTGCGCTAAAACTAAGAAAAAAGCAAATTTCGTAGGAACAATTATTTTTTATCAATAATTTTTGAAACAGTAAATTTTTATTCTGCGGAACCGTTTGTCATTAGTTTTTTAAATTCCCAGAAAAATTATAAACGAATTTTGAAACAGTAAATTTCTGGCATGAATTCAAAAATTATTTTGTTTTTTTTTGTTTCGAAAAATCCACGTGCCTAATTTTTTGAATCTGTATAAAACTACAGTCTAGTTTGAAAAAAACTTCGAAAGTTAAACTTCATGTCAACAATTTTCAAAAATATGTATCTTGAACCTTTCAATGATAACACAGTCTACTAAACCGTCCATTTCATTTCAAAGATAACAAAAAATGAAAAGCACTATTTTTCTATTCGCATTTCTGGCCCGATTAATCGAATCTAGAATCGGTCTCGATTTTATTCAAGCCGTCGATGTTGACACTTTCAAATGTCTTCATCAAAACGGAATCAGTTTCGTGATCCCTCGAGTTTACACAAATCTCGGAAACATAGACCAAGTCGGCATAAATAATCTAATAAATGCAAACGCCGGCGGAATCCGCTATATTGATGCGTACATGTTCCCATGTGTTATTTCCGGTTGTCCAAGTGCAGAAACTCAAATTGGCACAGTTTTTGACAAAGTTGCTGAAGCCGGAGCATCGTTCGGATATATTTGGTTGGATATTGAGAGACTCAATTGGCCCGATGATAAACTTCGAAATCAGCAATTTATTGAAGAACTTGTTGCGGCAGTGAATAAAAGACATCGAAATGTTGGGATTTTTACCAATTATTATAATTGGGAATCGATTGTTGGGTTGGATTATGAGGGACAATGGCAACTTGCACTTTGGTGGAATCAATATTCGACGACACGTGGATTTTCGAATTATATACCTTTTGGCGGGTGGATTCAGCCGAATATTCATCAATTTAATTATACGAGAGATGGACCTTGTGGTTTGACAACTGATATTAATTATAGTCCATAGAGATGTGATTTTCATAAAATATTGTGAAGTGTAAAATTATTTTTTTGAAAAACTTTGTTTCCAAGAAAAAATGTTTTCGAAAAAATTTACTTTTCAGAATTTTTTCCTAGACATTGCTCATGTTAATGACAAAATTCGAATTTCTCTGGAAAATTTTCAGCCCTATAGAAATTTTCTCTGATTGCTCATGTTAATGAAACATTTAGAAATTCTCTGGAAAATTTTCAACCCCACAGAAAATTTCAGATTTTTTTCTAAATTTAAGGACTTTTCCCAAACATTGCTCATGTTAAAATTGTGTCTTTAATTTTCTGGAACTCAAAAATTCATTATTTGCTCATGTTAAGCTTCAGGCTATTGCTCATATTTCGAAAAAAACATCTGAAAACTTTCAGAATCAGAGCTTTTCCTGAGCATTGCTCATATTAATTTTTTTCAAAAAACCTTCGTTTCCAAGAAAAAAATGTTTTCGAAAAATTTTACTCGTCAAATTTTTTCCAAGCCATTGCTCATGTTAATGAAAAATTTGAAATTCTCTGGAAAATTAATTATTTCAGCCCTCTAGAAAATTTCAAATTTTTTTAGTTTCATGATTTTTCCCAAACATTGCTCATGTTTGTCTTTAATTTTTTGGAACTCAAATTCAATTTTTTTAATTGCTCATGTTAAGCTTTAGGCTCAAAAACTGTCAGAATTTTTTTTTGAAAAATCTGGATTATCCAGAGCTTTTTCTACCCATTGCTCATATTAAAAAATTTCAAAATTCCCTGAAAAACTCACAAAATCATATCGACAAACTCTCCAAAGTCTTGGCAATTCTTTGACTTGCAAAAATAAACTTTTCAAGCTCACAATCACAATCGCACTTAGAATACACTGAAAAATGAATTTTTTTTTCAAAATTCAAAAAACATTTTTCACTTACCATAGGCAATGGTTCCAATAATGGTCCCAGGAACAAAATCACAGTGAGAAGTAGAAAACTGGAGAAAACAGTGTAGAATTGAGTGTTGGCTCCGGACATTTCACAAACTGAACTTCGAGAAAGCGATGCTCCAACTGGGTAAACTGGGAAAAATGAGGAGCCAATTCCAGCGAGTCCACAAGCATATAATTCTTGCGTCGCATCGGTTTTGTACTTGTGTTTTTTGGCGAATAATTTGCCCATCGACATGACGAACATGTAGCAGACGATGGCGATTGGAATTGCGTCGGGAAGAAGTTGCGGGAGGAAGTTGAGATGTGGGAGAGAGGGAAGTGGGAAGCTGGAAAATGTGGGAGATTCGGAGGGGTGACTAGATTTTCAAGATTTCAAAAAAGTATTTGTATTTGCAAAAACAAATTTTGTCAGTTTCTTCAAAAATTGTGAATTTTTCTCGAAACAGTAAATTTTATTTTCTTTTAAAAAATTATATGAAAAATGTTTTTTTTTATGAATCCACGTGGAAATTTTTTTGAGCTAGAGAATTCAGAAGTCTGTGTTTTTCACTTCAAAAACAGGTTTTAAAAAAATGTTTTTCATAGTTTTCAGAGCCTTGGAAATTTTCTGAAATTTATAGCTTCAAAATTATAACTTGCAAGTATTAAAAAAATATATGATTTTCTTGAAACAGTAGATTTTTGAAAAAAAATTAATTCAAATTAATTTCGATAGTTGATTATCTCGAGAATAAATAAAATCTGTGAAAATTGAGAAACTTGTAATTATTTTTTGAAACAGTGAAATTTTGAAAAAATTGTATTGGATCTGAAACAGAAATTTTCCTGGAAGGCTAGGCTTTTAAAATTTTTCCGAAATGGAATTACAGTAGATTTTGCGAGTTCAAAATAGATTTCCAGTATGGATCAAATTCGTAAATCAGAGAAAAATTATATGATTTTTTTGAAACAGTGAAAATTATATTCATCAGCGCATCAGTTTTTTTGGAAAGTTAAAATATTTTAATTTTTTTTTGAAACAGTAAACTTTTAGAAAATAAAAGTTCATGGGATTTCGGAATTGAAACCAGATTGTTCAGAACTTCTTGATATTTTTCCAATTTTAATGTTTTTTCAACCAAAATTTCGAAAATTGAAGAAAATCATATGAATTGTTTGAAACAGGAATTTTTGAAAAACAAAATTTTTTTGATTTTCCTGAACTGAAACAAAGTGATAAGTAATCAAACTCGTAAAACAGAGAAAAATTATACAATTTTTTTGAAACAGTAAGAATTTATCACATAAAAAAGAGGAATGAAACTAAATTGAAAAATTTCTTCACAAATTATGCATTTTTCTTGAAACAGTGAATTTTTTTTTTGATATTTTTCAATTATATTGAGGTAGAAATGGAGAGAAAAATCTTATTAAATGTTCAAAAACAGGAAAAAAATTTAATAATTTTTATGAAACAGTGAATTTTATTTCCCAAAAAACATTTAATTTTCCCCCAAACTCACCCTCTTGGAATCTCATTGACCACCGAAACTCCAAAATTATCCTTGAGTCCAAAAATCGATGAAATCACCACTCCAAAAATCACCAAAATCAGTTCCAAAGGTGGCGGAATTGGTGACACTTTTTTGACCAAAGGATTCAAAAATGTTTTTCCCACATCCAAAAACACAATTCCACCCAGCGAAATCGCGAGAGCCATGAAATTTGTCGCGTTCAGCGATAGAAATAGGTCGCGGAGCATTTTCACTATCATACCAATTCCCTCGTGTCTCGCCAATTTCACACCAAAAACTTTGTTGAGTTGCGATGTGAAGACGTGGAATGCGGCGCCCGTAGTGAAACCAGAAATGAGAGGATCCGACAGATAGGTCGTGAGAAATCCCAGTCTCAAAATACCCATGAGAATTTGAATTGTTCCCGTGAGAAATGTCAGGGCGCTGGTGAAGATGAGCGGTTCCACGTAGCCACCAAGCGGATAGAAATCCGCGCCGGCATCTGGAGCCAAGCGTAGCCTTGCGGCACCAACCATCATTGATGCAACTGGAAAAAATTCATTTAGAAATCCGTGTACTTCTCTCGGACTACTCATAAAGCTTTGTGTACTTCTCTCGGAATCCAGTCTTTGTCCTGGAGAACTACCAAGTTTTTGGCGAGAAACATTTTAATTTCAAAATTTCAAAAAAATTATTCAAAAATTCGTGTACTACTCTTGGAATCCATAAATTCTCCTCGAGAACTACACATTTTTTAGCGGGAAATTTTTCATTTCAAAATTAAATACAAAATTATTCGAAAATTCGTGTACTTCTCTCGGAATCCAGGAATTCTCCTCGAGAACTACACAATTTTTCAGCGGAAAATGTTCATTTCAAAATGTTTGAAAATTTCAAAAATACAAAATCATGTAAAAAATCTGTGTACTTCTCTCGGAATCCAGTCTTTGTCCTCGAGAACTACACGTTTTTTGACGGGAAAATTTTCAGTTCAAAAAAAAATTATTCAAAATTTGTGTACTTCTCTCGGAATCCACGAAATTCTCCTCGAGAACTACAAATTTTTTGAGGGTGAGATTTGAATTCAAAATTTTGCGGAAACCCTAAAATGTTCAAAAAAAATTATTCGAAAATTCCGTGTACTTCTCTCGGAATCCACGAATTCTCCTCGAGAACTACACGATTTTTGGCGGGAAAATTTTCATTTCAAAATTAAAAACAAAATTATTCGAAAATTCATGTACTTCTCTCGGAATCCAGGAATTCTCCTCGAGAACTACACATTTTTTGGCGGAAAATGTTTCATTTCAAAAAAAATTATGTAAAAAATCCGTGTACTTCTCTCTGATTCCATGAATTCTCCTCGAGAACTACACATTTTTTGGCGGAAAATGTTTCATTTCAAAAAAATTATGTAAAAAATTCGTGTACTTCTCTTGGAATCCAGGCTTTGTCCTCGAGAACTACACATTTTTTGGCGGGTAAAATTTGAATTTCAAATTTTTATAGAAAGTTAGGGCAACTTTGCCTACATCAAATCTCACCTGCAAAAACTCCGATAGAAATATGCCTTGCGGTGCCGAAAAACATGTAGATCAGGCTGGCGAAAAACGAGGAATACATTCCGTAGACGGGCGGAACCCCGGCGAGACTTGCGTATGCCATGCCTTGCGGAACGTGCATTATTCCGACGGTGAGACCGGCTATCAAATCACCGTGTAGATGGGATTTCCAAGAGTAGCTGGAAGAATAGGGGGTTTTTTTTGGGATACACTCGCTCCGCAAGCTTCCGCGCTCTAACTCACCATTTTCTGGCAGCCGAAAATTTTTAAATGAAATTTTTTTTCAAAATTTCAATTTTCCAGGTCACGTTTCAAAAAAAAAATTCAAATTTTCGCGCCAAAAAAACTCACTTCGGAAGCCATTCCAAAATCGGCACATGCTTCACAATCACATTTTTCAAACTCCATTTTTTCTTGATTTTTTTCGCCCCATTTTTGTTGCCCTCAATTGTACAGGATTGATAAACATTCTAGAAAAAACAATTTTTTTTCAAAATTTAAATTCAAAAATCACCAACCTCTTTCATTTTTTTTTGTCCTTTTCACTTCACTTCACAGCCAAAAAAATATGATGAAAATGATGATTTTGCAACCAACCAGCCAAAAAAAATGAATAGAATTTGAATAATATAATCTGAAAATAGCGAAAAAATGTGACTTTTGTCAAAAAGAAATTTATTTTTATCAAACTAGATTGTAAACCCACAAAAATTTCCGATTTTATCAGAGAAAAATAAGACTTTCTTCTCTATTTATAGAGCCTATTTTTATCAGATGTTTGATTCACACCCACCTATTTTTCACATAATTATTAGCTTCGCTTCTCGAAAATTGACGGGTTTTCTACCATTTCCATCTGAAAATTTTCGAACAGTTAGTTGGCTAAACAAACAAACAAGAGCTGCAGTTTGAATAATATTATTGAATAAATTAAAAGCGGGGGAGACGCAGAGAAAATGAGGAAAAACATGCATGCAAAATCCTAGAATTTAGCGCGCGCGATCCAAAAATTTATGAAATGTGCATTTGTGCGTCGTTGTGTTTGCAGATACCGTATAGAAAATTCAAGGAACACACACTCAGCGATTTGGGATGAGAAACCGGCGACGAATTGGCGATGAATCGCCGACGAACAACTGGAAAGTCGCTTGGCAACCGTCGGTTTCTCAGTTGTTCATCGCCAGTTCGTCGCCGGTTTCTCGCATGTGTGTGCGCTAGAGCGAGCTTGCAGTTTCACTTTTTCATCGCGGTTTTTTGCTTTCTACGAATTTATAGGTAGGAATCAGTTCATAAAATGCTTTTATTATCATAAAACATAGTGCATAGCAAATGTTCAAAAATAAGAGTACATGTAATGTTTAAAAGTCACCTTATACAGGATTAATTAGTGAAAATGACATTTTATAAGTCCTTGTTCAGCGTTTTCTGGTGAAAATTTCGATTGATATGTTCTCTTTGTTGTGTCATCAGAATGTGCATCAGTTTTGTAGAGAATAATGTGATGATGAAGTTGCTGAACAGTTTCCATAACATCTAGGCACAACCAATCTCTGTAAATTGTATTCATTATAAACTTGATAAATATTATTTTACGGCGTCCAAGTGAAAAAGAAGCGTACGCGAAAACGCAAAGAATCGCGTAACTTTTGCAAAGCAACGTGTGTTTGGACAAAAAAAGCGTAGGTCTAAGCGATTCTACGTTTTTTTTCACTTGGACGCCGTATTATCAACATACCTTCGCAGTGATATTTCATTGAATATTCTTGAAGATACAATCGAACATGTTTCGGCGTCGTAGTCTGTAAAATTTGAGTATGGAAGTCTCTATTATCATATTGTATTTGGATGTACTTATTCATATTGAGGCCGTGTTCTTGGAATAAGTTAAGATGTCATTGAAAGTTTATATCTAGGTTTCACTCTGTACTCAGAAAACGTCTCGTCAACCGTCCGCGAGCCGGCAGACGGCCGTCGAATTCTGATACTAATTTGTCAGTTTTCTAGCTCGCAGACTGCTAGGTTCTGCCAGCTAGCAACCTCGCGGCGAGCAGTCGAAATGCCTCTGCTAGCTTTCGACAGCTCGCAACCTCGCGAACGGCCGACGAGAAGTTTTCTGAGTATACTGTTCCTGTCTATAGTGAGAAAAGATATTCAGACACAATACTTATTGTTAGTGAATGATCAACTTTTGACGGACATTCTAAGAAATGAGATAATAATTCCAATGAAGTTCACGTTTCGCAAATTTTCTTAATCCATTGTTATTTATATCTGACAGGAAATCATAAACTCTAGCCTCTGTCATGACGGTTCATACATAAAATAGGTCCCCCGAGCCAGTTTTTTCAGTTAGGGCCCCTGTTTGAACAATTTTCAAAGTTAAACCCCTTCTCCACATTTTTGAGCGAATTTTTGTGAATTATCAGCAGAAAATTGGCCAAGTTAGGCAACCTTCCCTTATGATTTTTGAAAAAAGTTAAGCCCGTCACCCCTATTCTGGTGACCCATTTTATGTATGTGACGGTTTCACAACACTTCATGAGATAAATGAATAAATAACTCACCATTATATCAACTCTGTGCCACTCCAATCGCAAGGTTTCGCGTTATTCAGCCAAATTTCATCATTTTCAAGTGCCATGTCTGAGTGTTCAAAGTAGATTGCATGCTGGACCGTTGGTGCTTGAGAATAGGTTACGTCGCTAGGCAGGTTCATTGATATTTATCTAAATTGATCTAGATTTTTACAATCATTTCGAACTGTGAATAATTCATCTCACCTGACTTTTTATTGAAAAATAGTTTTTCCATACAATCTAGTTGATATGTTGATTTTGTATGCGTCAACAAGCAAAACTCCATTCACAACATACTGGAAATACTTCGTAAATAGGCTACAACTGAAGGTTGACACGAAAAACAGGCAAAAACACGCATTTTTTTTCTGAAGAAAAAACGGCAACGCCAGTTTAAAGGGACATGAACCGTTTGTAATGGAAAAACTCAGATTGGCTGAACCATATGAAAAGTTATATACACCATTAGAATCTACGTAAAAAACTGCATCGAAATAAGGTTCGAGTGGTGGATTTAGTGTAACTTTTTTCTCGCGGTATTCGTGACGGGACCCTATTGCTTTTTCGAAAAAATTTCCTTTAAGAGAGAGTGTGCGAAAAAGAGAGACGCTATTGCGCAGAGACATTTTGTGTGCAAACACGCTGACGCACAAATGCACCACACACGTAGGGGTTCGCACCGTAGTTTTTTCAGCAATTTCCTCGCTTGAAAATACTCAGAGAAGTTGGACGATTAATCGCCTAGTAACTTGAATTAGCTGCTGGCTAACCGATTAATCGCCTGTGTTAATTTAGTTCAGGCGATTAATCGTAAGTTCACTTTACTCGGCGATTAATCGTCCAACTTGTCTGAGTACGTGAAAACAAAAAGAAACTTCAAAAAACATCGCTCATTTTTGAAAAAAACATGTTTTTTCGAGCGCGAAAGCAATGCTAAACAATAGGCATAGTTGTCGGAGTGTTGTCAAACTTTTACGTGATGAACTCGCGAGAAATCGGCGACGAATTAGCGATGAAAACAACCAAGCGCTCGCTATCTTCTTCTCTGAACAATTAGCGATGAATCAGCGACGAATCAGTTTATCGCGTGTTCGTCGCCGGTTTATCGTTTGTTTCTCAAAAGACCATTTTCGTCGCCGGTTTCTCATCCCAAATCGCTGAGCACGTTTTGTGGCGTTTGGTCTCGTTGGAAATATTTTCATTTCTTGGTTTTATTGAGCGTTTTGGGGGGTTTTTGAGGTTTTTCGGGGGTTTGGGAGGTTTCGGGGTGAAAATTTGTGATTTTAACGTTGAAGAGAGTTGAAATCCACCGCGTATCGTAGAAAAATTTATGAAAAACGGTTTTGAAAGCAGGAAATTACACGATTGCATTGTTTTCAAGATTTTCTCCAATCTGTAAATAAAATTCCTAATTTTCAGTAGGTTTTTGTGATTCTCTAGATGAAAAACTTCAAATATTCCCTAGTAAAATATACGAATCGATGGAAATTTATTTTGGAAGCCGTTTTCCACCAAAAATCGTCTTTTAGAAGATTTCAGATATCTTGGGGATGAAAAATTTCAAAATGCTGAAGAAAACCTTATGAAATGTAGATTTGAAGCTTTTTCTCAAAAATTGACTAAAAAAATAATAAAAAATTTTGCTCAAAAATAAAAAAGCTCCATGTCAACCAAAAAATTTTCCCACAACTTATTTTATTGCAAAACATCTTATCCCATTTCGTACCAGTTCCCCCAAATCTCGTTCTTGTTTATTCAAAAAAATCAGCCTCAAAGGAACAGGTTCCCCCTCCCTCTGCGATATCTCACAGCGATGGTCTGCGCTCTCCCACTTCCCCACACTCTCTCTCTCCCCCTCTTTTCATTGTCCAAAACGAACGCCAATCGATGTGTTTTCGTGTGTTTTTTTTTGTGTAAACTAACAAAATTTTTTTTGCCAATAACAATATTTAAATTTCTATTTTCAGATCAGATAAATCAATATGGGCTCATCAGGAGTTGCTGTCGACGCCAACGGAAAAATCATCAAAAAATCGGGAGGTGGAAATGGCGGCGGCGGCAATAACAAGAAGACTTTCCCGAACAAAAATCGACAAAACGGCGGAAACAACAACAAAAACAATAATAATCGTCAGAAGAATGGTGGAAATCAAGGCGGCGGCCGAAATCACGGCCCGCCACGTGGCGGACCGATGCCAATTCCACCTTTCATGGGCGGACCAATGATGCCGATGATGCCAATGATGGGACCACCGATGCAGGGACCACCAAATGCGTTTTTCAACGGACGAAAACAGGTCGGTTTTTGGAGCGAGCTGCAAAAAAACTCACGAAAGATTTTCAAATGAGCCTGAAAGTGCTCGGGCGCCACTTCAATCCCTGAAATTGGTGGCTTTGGCCTTTTCCCAGCTCTCAATTGGGATTTTGGATTCCACCAGCTATTTTGAGCTCAAAAATTGCTCATATTAGAGATATTGGTCTTAAAAATCGAAAAATCAATATTTTTCTATCTAAAAATCAATATTTTCCAGCTTACAAAAAGGCCTAGGATTTTAAAGTCAGGAAAAATATCATGTTCCTTTAATATTTTAAGATTTCCAGCTCAGTACGGCTCAAAAAGGCAAATATGCTCTAATGCAAGTTCATGATTTGCATCAGGCCTTTGGAGTTAAAAGCCTGTGATGCAAATTCGCTCTAATCCGATTTTTGAGTTAGATAAGGCTTCCAAAGCCCGGAAAATCCATGTTCCTTTAATTTTTCAAGATTTCCAGCTCACCGTGACCTTACTCATGGCACAGGAGGCAAATGCGCCCCGATGCGAATTTTTGAATCACGTAGAGCTCCAAAAATCCTGTTTTTCTCTGATTTTCAAAGATTTCCAGCTTACAACGGCCTTTCTCAAGGTCCAGGAGGCAAATGCGCCCCAATGCGGATTTTTGAATCACTTCAAGCTCTTAGAGCTCCAAAAAATCTTGTTTTTCTCTAATTTTCAAAGATTTCCAGCTCATCACGGCCTTTCTCGAGGTCCAGGATGCAAATGCGCTCTAACTCAAATTTTTGAGCGAAGCCAGGTTTTTATAGCCTGATGCCACGATTTTTTTTGGCTCAAACGACAAATGCGCTCTAATGTAACTCAATTTTTGAGTTTCTCTAGGCTTTTGAAGCCTATCAAGCCCTAGAACCAAATTTTTTACCCGAAGGCAATTTTTCGGCCGATAAACCGTTCTTCTCTCAGTTTTTCATCAAACCGAATTTTCCTCAAGTTCCACTTTTTCTCTCAAATTCATGTGGTTACACAAAACACGACGATTCTTCTTTCGAAAAACAACATGTCATCAGATGTTTCTATATTCTATTATGTACTGTATTTGTGTGTTTGCAGAAGAACGGCAATAGAAATCAATCGAATCAACCATCAGGTTAATAGTTTTTTTCATTTTATTTTATTTGATGTCTGTTTGAAAAAATTCCAAGATTTCTATCGTAAAAGTCTTGATTAGGTTAGTTAGGGACCAGATTTGCAAAAAAAATCGGATTCAGTGGTGTTAGGGAAAAAAATGTTGAGTTAAATTATTTGAAAAAATAAGCACCTGATGTTGATTCATAACATTTATTAAAAATTGTTTTTTTAATTTTTAACAAATTAATTTGGGGGATGAAGCTTTCGCTTCGGAACTTCTATTGAGCTTGAAGCCAAAAATTTTGCTCAAAATTTGAAATTTTTCATATTTTTTGAGCAATTGAGTTGGAATATTCGGTTTTAATCGTATTTATAAGATAAACAGGTTTAAGACAATTCAAATGATCCAATTTTTTATGGGTTAAGAATATCCGTAAGTGATTTAAGGACATATAGCTCAACAATGTCCTTAAATCACTTATGGGTATCGTAAAATCAAAAAAAAATTACATCATTCATGAATTTGCAAATTGTTTTAGGCTTGGATATGCTATAAATACGATTAAAACCAAATATTTTAACTAACTTGCTCAAAATTCTGAAAATTGCGTTTACTAGATCTCAAAGATCTATGAAAATCAAGAAAATTGGCTCGAAAAGCTCGGCTTTTTCTAAACGTTGAGAATTGCTCGAAAATTAGCCATACACGGCCTCTAAAAACTGTCAAAAATCAAAAATCCACCCTGAAATCCGATCAAATCTGATGAATTAGGACTCTAACTTCTACATCTTCAGAAAAAAAATTTCTGAAATTTATCCAATTGTTTTGCAGACTACAATGGACCATCTGCTGGCAATGTTGGACAAGGAAGAATCGGCGGTGGTGGACCAATGAATGTGAGAAAAAAACGGAACTTTGGGGGCATCCTGATTGTGAAATTAAATTTTGAAAAAAAAATGAGAATCCAAATTCAAAAAAAAACAACAAATTTTTCATTCAGAATCCACAAAATGGACCAGGAGGACCGGATGCTGTTGATGTTCCGGGATTCGGAAAAAATTCGAACATCCACGAATTGTTCGGCAAAATGGTGTGGAGGAAAATGGAGCAGATTCGCGATCCAACAGCCGTCGACAATTTGCAAAATCGAATTATGAACTTGATTCATGAGACGATTGCCGGACAAAATGGTGGAAATAATATGGGAAATAATCAAGGAGGACCAATGATGAATAATGGAGGAGGAGGAAATGGACAAATGCGTGAGTTTTTTGGGGAAAAAGGGTTGCTGGAAAAGTGAAAAATTGAAAATTACTCAAATTTCTTATAAATTTAAACTGGAAAATTAATGGTTTTTATATTAAAACCCCAGAATTTCCTCGTTTTTTTGAAGTGTAAAATTATCAGAAAGTTCTCGAAAAGTTAGGATTCTCCTGAACTTTCAAACAAAATTTGAAATTAAAGGTTTTCACGGAAAATTGATTTTTCAATTTTTTTTATTCTTTACTCAAGGAGTTCCCTCAATTTTTATCTCAAAAAAAATATTTTAAGATGTTCAGAAAAATCTAGAACTTTATAGGGAAATTCAGGATTTTTAACTTTGACCGGCATGCGAAATTTGAAGTTTTTAAGTTCAATTTTGCCACACTTCAATGTTCGTTTAAAAATTCAGAAAAATTCAAATTTTACGAAGGAAAACTCAGGATACTTGAATTGTATTTTGCCACGTGGCATGAGGAATTCGAACATTTTTATAATTTTGAAACTAATTTTTGATATTTGAAGTTTTTATTTTTGAAAATTCATGTTTCAAAATTATAGATCAAATTTGAAAATTTCGGACAAACCGGGAATTTTTTTTTGAAAATAGATTTCTCGAAAAACTTCAAAATTTCTGTTTCTGTCTGAAAAATCGATATTTCCAGCTCAAATTTTAATTAGCAAATTTAAGAAATTCTGGAAAAGTTTGAAATTCGGAAAATCAGCAAACACTTCTAGATATTGTTTTGAGAAAATCTTTCAATTCAAAAAACCCTAAAATTTACCCTATATTCCCACAGAAATTCCCAAATCCTCAAATTCCCAATTTTTCAGAAGGAAACTTCAACAATGGCGGTGGTTTCAACAACGGCGGCGGTCCAATGAATGGTGGTGGAGGAGGACCATTCAATAATGGTGGAAATTTCGGATTCACGCGATTCTAAACTTTTTTTCGTCTTGAAATTGTGAAAGTTTATATTTTCCCAAAATTTTTTGAAAAAGTCCGATCTCTCCCGTTTTATATAATTTTTTTCTAAAACTTTTTGTCCACTTTTTTTCCTGTAGTAATAATAAAAATCAATAACATCTGGATTATTTTTTTGGATTTGAATTACAATAGAGCGCAAAAGCCTGCTCTCAACCTAATTTCAGGCGGCCTGAATTTGAAAAATGTCGAGTTCAAAGATCAACCCAGCAACTTATCGAAAGTCATCAATAAATGTTTATCACATCAAAATTTATTATCATCAAATTGGAGATGAAAAAGAAAAGAGACCTTGTAAATATGATGATCTATTTTTCATTGAAACAAAAATTTTGTTTTTTTTTTTTTGAAAGAAAATGAACATTGTACAGAAGAGTACAGTGAAACTTGTTTTATTAATTGATTTTTTTTGGGTTTTTTTTTAAAGTTTTCGAGGTGGCTCAGGTGGTTAGAGATCGGGTTAACCCAAATTTAAGATTATGAAGCCTGGGTTCGAATCCCAGTGCCTGCAAACTTTTTTTGCAGAATGCCGAAAACCAAAGCGGCATTTGTTCCGCAAGGCTTGGATGATTATATCATTATGGGGAGATATGTGATATTTGTGTGTATTGCTGCAGAACTGCTGATTTTGCCGCAGGTTTCAGCAATGTTTTATATGATTTATGCTGGTGAGTGCTAATTCTAATAAATAAAAGAAAATAAAAAAGTTCCAAGTGGGAGTCGAACCAGAGAGTGTGCGATCAAAATTCTTAAGCCCTACCGGCTGCGCCAAGGGTGCATATTTTTCTACTGCTAAAATTGCAAAGACAATAAAACTGTTTGCAGGCGCTGCACCACGAGTTGTTTCCTGCGCCGGTCAACATTTCGACGAACTCCTCGAAGGCAAAGAAATTTGCTTTAAACTCGAAGAAATGCCGAATTGCACTCATCCAGATTTCCGATATCAATTCAAAAGTGTCAATGTTGAATGGAAATATTTTTGCAAAACGTCGAAATTGGTCAAAAATAGCATATCGATTCAAATGTTGGGTGCAATTGTTGGAAGTATTACTTTTGGACAGATTAGTGATAGTTTTGGAAGGAAGATTGTGAGGATTTACGCTAAGTCACGAGAGTTTTAAAAATTTCTTTTGCATTTTTGAGCGGGAACAATTTTGAGCTTTAAATTAAAGAATATAATTTTCAAAAATTCGAATTCTAAAATTTTAATTCTAAAAATTTAGATTGAAATTTCAATTTTAACGTGAGCTATGACGTGGCAATTTGAAATTCAGATTTTTTATTTCAGAAATGCAAAAAATTTTACTATTTTTGGGTTTTCAGATTTTTCAGCTGGAAAATTAGAATTTCGCACCTAAAAATTCAGAATTTTCAAAACTTCCCAAAACCCCCTGTGCCACGTGGATTTATCCTAACTCCAATTTCATTCCAGGGTTCCCAAATCGCTCTAATCGGAATGATGTTGAGTTGGCTAATCGTGGCCAAAACCGAAGACTTGTTCCAATTCACAATAGCCCGTGTAATCACCGCGTTTTTTGCTGGTGGAAGTATTTCGTGAGTTTTTTTATGGGGAAATGCTGAAAAATGCTGAAAATGCTGAAATTTCCAGAATAATCAATGTATTCATCATGGAAAATATTCCGAAAAAGCATCGAATGTGGATAAATATGCTGATAACTTGGTCACCAAATATGCCGGTTTACGCGTTTTTGGCGTATTTGGCTGAGAGTTGGGATCGATTGGCGTTGATTAATGCGCTGGTTTGTATTCCGGGAATTGTTTTTTTTCAGTGAGTTTTGGGATTTCCGGGGGTTCAGGTTTTTTAGTAGCGAAACTGTGATAAATCTCAAATTTTTTTGATTTTCCCGGGCTCCCAATTTTCTTACTCGGCTTCTGAAAGCCAGGCTTTTACACTTGAATTTCGGCCTGAATATTTTAAGCCTCATTATTTTAGGCCTGGTATTTTGAGACTTTCAGGCTCGATTTCAGGCCTCGCTTATGATTTTTAAATATGATTTCCTTGGGGGATTCCTAAATTTTCTGATTTTCCGAAGCTCGAATTCTTCACTTTTCAACTTAGGCCTAACTATTTTAGGTCTGGTATTTTTAGACTGAGACTTTCAGGCCTCGAATCCTACAATTTTCAGGCCCAGTTTTTAAAAGCCTCAATTTTTAAAGTTTAAATTTTGTTATAGGTCTGTGAGTTTTGTAGTAATTTTTGATTCGAAACTTTCAGGCCTCACTATTTTTAGGTCCGTTTTCGAGCTTTAATCTAGGCTTTGCAAATTTTCTTGGGCCTAACTTTCAGGCTCAATTTCAGGCCATGAATTCTTCAAATTTTCAGACCCAGTTTTTGAAACGCCTAATTTTTAAAGTTCATAGTTTGTTATAGGTCTGTGAGTTTTGTAGTAATTTTTGACTCGAAACTTTCAGGCTCGATTTTAGGCCTCGCTATTTTTAGGTCCGTTTCTAGGCTTTAATCTAGGCTTTGCCAATTTTATTAGGCCGATCTATTAGGCTTAATTTCAGGCCTCGCTATTCTTTAGGCTCGACTTCAGGCCTAGCTTTTCTTTGGGCTCAAATTTCAATCCTACTTTTTTTTCAGGCCCAGTTTTTGAAAGCCTAAATTAAGGTCTAGTTTTTTCATTTAGGCTCTGGTTATTTTAGGCTTAAAATGCAATAGTCTAGTAATTTTCGACTCAAAAGGCTTTAGGCTTGAATTAAGGTCCGTTTCTAGGCCCAAATCTAGGCTTTGCCATTTTTCTTAGGCTGAAACTTTCAGGCTTAATTTTAGGCCTCGCTATTTTTAAGCTCAAAATTTAACTTTAGTTTTTTTTGTGAAAAAAAACCTAAATTAAAGTCTATGTAGTTTCGAGGCGATTTTCAAGGCTTGAATTCAGGCTAAATTTTTTTAGGCTTCTATTTTAGGCCCTCTTATTTCAGGCCTGTTTTAGACCCTCATTTTCCAGATTCTTCATCCACGAATCTCCACGTTGGCTAATCACAAAAGGCAAACTCGAAGAAGCCAAACAAGTTTTGCACAAACAATTCAAAACTTCAAAACAGGAATATTTGATGGGCGAAGAATTTGATGATATTTTACATCTAGAATATACGGTAGATCAAATTTTCGCGTGCCATTTTTTCAAAAAAAAAATTCAAATTTTTCCAGAGAGCTGTTCAAAAACAGAAAAAAGGTCAATACTCATATTTGCACCTTTTTGCCACGTCACATTTGGCTATTACTACGGTAGTTTTGGCGTTTAGTTAGTGAGTTTTAGAGGAAAAATCTCGGGTCCCCAAAAAAAGCTTTTTTTTTCAAAAATCAAAAATTGCCTAATTAAATTGTTTTTTGTTTTTTTTTCTGCAAGAAAAAAAACTAGATAAAATCGTGCAAAAAATAACCAGATTTTCGGCCAAGAAAACAGATTATTTTATTCAAAATTAAAACACAAACTTTATTTTGTTTTTTGCAGAGGAAAAAATGAGCAAAATATCAAAGCACAAAACGCTGTGCTTTGAATTTTGATAGAAACTAGAAGGGCTTCGCTGGCTAACGCCATCTACAGTAGAAATGACTGAAAATATTCGACTAGACTACTTGACAACTAGGGCTTTTAGGCGCGGCTACTTGACATTGAAGCTCTCAAGGCTCAACTACTGGACAACTAGGGCCTCTAGGCGCGGCTACTTGATACATAAGCTCTCAAGGTGCGGTTGCTTGCCAGATCGGGTCTCGACGCGAGTCCTATACAATTAGATTCTTCAAGCGCCGTCATTTGATACTTGGGGCTTCTAGGCTCGACTACTTGACACATAGCTCTCAAGGCGCGGGTCCTTGACGTTAGCACTTTCTAAGTGCGGTCGCTTGCCATAGTGAATTTCTAGATGTGGGTACTAGCCATTCAGCTTCCTTAAGCGCGGCTACTTGACAATTAGGGCTTCTAGGCGCGGCTACTTAACATTGAAGCTCCCAAGGCGCGGTTCCTTGCCAGAGCAAATTTCTAGAAATTCTGAAAATCAAATTTTCAAAAAATAATCCAAAAGATCCCAAATTTTTCGAACAAATTCCACACTGAAAATTTTCATCAAAAAATGTTCCATCTCCAAATTTCCAGCTGCGCAACATCAGTCATAAACTACGGTGTCCTATTCAACATGGAAAAATTGAGCGGCTCGATTTACTGGAACTCTGTCTACACAGGAATCATCCGCTACTTTTGCAACATCACTTTCGGTTATGCGGATCTGAAATTCGCCCGAATCGGCCGGAAATTCATTCACACCTCGGGATTGGTGGTGATTTTGGTGTCGTTGAGTTTTGTAGTCATTTCGTATGCGTTGCGTGAGTTTTGAATTGAAATTTTCCCCCGAAAAAAAATGTTTTTGTACTCCTGTGTTTTCCCCAAAAACCAGAAAAACACAAACACACACACATCATCTGATTTTCCCCAAAAAAAGTGCACAAAGTTCTAGGAAAAATCCGATTTTCAGAGATAAACCTGATCCGAAAAAAAACAAGCTTTTTTTGAAAAGTCAAATTTCAGTAGATCACTTTTTTTGGAATGATATCAGAAAAATCACTAAACTACAGTATTCAAAAAAAATTTGTAGATCAAAAAAAGTCTACAGTATCCTAGAAAATAAGAATCGTAGATCGAATCAAAAAAATTTTAGAGTCAAGAGTACTGTAAGCTACAGTAGTTTGTGATGCCTTCCAAAAAGTACAGTATCCCACCAATAAACTGCAGTAATACTGAACTGCAAAAAATTACTGTCTATTCCACAGTAATCCTAGAAACATTCCGAAAAATCTGTAAATCAAAATTATGTGCCCAATATTTTACGGTAATCCGCTCGGACTACAGTAATACTATAGGAAAAGTCTGAAATTGTGTGGATACTACAGTAACCCCACTAAACTACAGTATTCAAAAAATGTATACGAACTACAGTATCCTAGAATAATTTTTTTTTTTTTAACTTTTCGAAAATACAGAGGTACAGTAAATCAGTACAGTATCCTCATAAATAAACTACAGTAACACTGAACTGCAAAAAAATACAGTAATCTTATCAAAACTATATACAGTAATCCTAGAAACATTCCGAAAAATCTGTAGATCAAAATTATTATCGAAAATCTCATCGGTACCACGCGCTCCACCGAAATAAACACGCAACGCAGACCGCGCCGCGCCAAAACACACAAAAAAAAGGGAGGGAATTTGAATCGTTCCCATTTTTGTGTGTGTGTTGTGGCGCGGCGCGGTCTGCGTTGCGTGTTTATTTCGGTGAAGCGCGTGGTACCGATGAAATTTTCGATAATAACAACAAGACCTACAGTACCCTCTTGAATCATTTCCAGACATCAATCACGAAACCAAAGAACTCATCCGCTACTCAATTCTAATCGCAAGTTCAATGACATCACAAATCTACATTGCCAACGGTATAGTTGGAAATGAATTGTTCCCAACACCAATTCGAACAATCGGATATAGTTTCCTACAACTTTGGAATCGAATCGGAGTTGTTGTTTCACCATTTGTATTTTATTTGGCTGATTATTGGTTGGGTCTTCCATTTTTGGTCATGATTTTGTTGTCTTTTATTGATACATTTTCATTCGAATGTTTGTTGCCGGAAACGAAGGGAAAACATTTGGTCGAACATATGCCGCCAAAGAATGAATGGTTTTTTAAGAGTGAGTTGGGGGGGGGGCTGAAAATTTGGGAAAAAAAAATTTAAAAATTGGAAATTTCAGCCAAGTCTTTTGAAAATTGTTTCATGAATGTTTTTAGAGGTTCCTAAAGATTTATAAAGGTCCCCAAAGGCTTCTAAAAATCTCTGAAAGTTCCCAAAGCTTCCTTAAGGTCCCTAGAGACTCCTTAAGGTTCTAGGGAGGTTAAAGTTAGGTGTGCAGTCAAAATTCACATTTGATACTCAGTCAAGAAATCAGGTACGCAGCCAAATCGGTAGATCATCAGATACGGATATCCAATTAGATACGCAGTCAAAATTCACATTTGATACTCAGTCAACAAATCAGATACGCAGCCAAAACCAATCTCCACAATCCCCCAAGAATCTGTGATTTTCAAAAATTCCAAAAAATCCGGGATTTTTCGAAATCCTGTAAGGTTTTCAACAAATCTCAAAAGTTCACATTTTTTTGGAAAATTGAATTTTTTGTTGTTTTTTTTTTTCGAATAAAAATCTATGATCTTTTTCTCAATCTTCTTTCCCAGAGATTCAGCTTAAAATTTAAGTTTTTCGGATTTTAGTCGGACTTTACGTCAAATATTTGTTTTTGAGGTAAAAAGTTCGAAAATATTAAAATTCCTACGCGTCATAACTAGGTTCTCAAATTTTAAGATTCTCAAAAAATTCCAGATTTTTGCCACGTCATAACCCAATATTTTTGCAGAACCCGAACAGATTCTCGAACTCGTCGAAGATCCATCAAATCAACGTCCAGTTATCGAAACTCCAGTTGTAACTCAACCCTAAAAATGTTTTCAATGATTTTTCATCTGAACCCGACTAAGAATGTATTTAAATTAGTAATAAACCTAATCAAATTTCCTGGTGACGAAAAAAAAGGTGTACTTTAAAACAAATATGATTTTTGTTTTCGATAAAATTAGTGTTGTGTTTTCGAAAACAGAAATCTAATAAGTTTGAGGTTCAGACAAAGTTCAAGTTCAAAATTTTTGGTTTTGTGGCGCCAAAAATCGAGCTTTGAAAAACTAGGAAGTAAAATTTGTAGACACAAGTCAAAGAAACAAAAGTTGTGACTTTAGTGATCTTACAAATACGTTTTGTGCGCGGAAAAAATAAATAAATGGGATAATTTGATTTGCGAAAAAATGTTTTTGATTTTTGGAAAACTCTAGTATGTTCTAGAGAGCAAAAGATCAATTTTCGGAGACAAAAAATTAAATTGAACCCAAGTTATAGAAAATTTGGCTTGAAGATAATTATTTTCAAAACAAAAAACAAAAAGTTCTGATTTCATGTGATCTTACAAAAAATAAAAATATAAGGAGCCTGAATTTCAGCAGTTTTCAGATTAAAAAAAATTCTTTCCAGGTTTAAAACGCGTGGAAAATTTTTTGAATTCAGAAAACAAACTTATCAAACACAATCACAGTGACACCTTCTAATAATCCCAAAAAAAATGCTCCAAAAATTAATTAAAATTTTGAAACAGTGAAATTTTTCAAAAATAAAGTTCTTTGAAAATCGCGAATTTGTGAAATTCTTCAAAAATTCATGAAGATTTTGAAACAGTGAAAATTTTCAGAATTTCCCGAAAAACTTGTGTATATTTTTGAAACAGTGAAAATTTTAAAACGAACAATTTTTTGAATTTTCCGAAAAACTTGTGAAAATTTTGAAACAGTGAAATGTTTCAAAAAATAAAATCCTCTGAAAATTAAAACTCTAGCACAAATCCAAAAAAAAAATTTTTTTAACATTAAAAATTGGGTGAGGCTCACTTGTAGAATAATCTCAAAAAATCCTTCAAAAATTCATGACGATTTTGAAACAGTGAAATTTTCCAAAGACAAAATTTTTTGAATTTCTCGAAAAACTTTTGTATATTTTTGAAAGAATTAATTCATCCGAAACTAATATTTTTTGAATTTCTCGAAAACCCTTGTGAAAATTTTGAAACAGTGAAATATTTCAAAAAAAAATCCTGTGGAAATAGTGAATTTTTAAAATTCTAGCACAAATCCAAAAAAAAAACATTTCTTGCAATTAAACTTTTTAACTTTGCAAATACACGAAGCCCAAAATAATCCCGAAAAATCCTTTAAAAATTAATTCAAAATTTGAAACAGTGAATTTTTTTATAGACAACAATTTTTTGAATTTTCCGAAAAACTTGTGTATATTTTTGAAAGGGTGAAATTATTCAAAACTAACAATTTTCAGAATTTCCCTGAAAAACTTCTGAAAATTTTGAAACAGTGATTTTTTTTTACTTCTAAGAATCTAAAAAATCCTGGCACCAATCCAAAATTCCTGACGTCATCTCCAGCTCCAAATTAAATCCAATAAATCAACTCCCACCATATTTTTCCTCCCAGATTTTATTTTTATTATGTTTTTCAAAAAAAAATCGTGAGCAGCATTCAAAATTATTTGATCTCTTTGGTATTCCGCCCAGAAATTTTGGAAAATATTTAAAATTCGGGAAAATGGCAACATTTTCAGTCATTCTCTTCTTTTTCTTTTTGAAATTCCACCCTCATTTTCTTATTCACAAAAAATATGTAGAACCTAATTATTTCTTTCTAATCATAACAAACAACTTTTGATCTCGCAGAAAAAAAAACAAAATTAATTATTCAAAAACACATCTTGTCTGCCAATCGGCGGATAACAAAAGTTTGATTATGTGATTTTCAATTTTCAAAATTTCTCAGATTTATTCCAGATTTTTCTGGTTGTCAGCCAGAAAATCTTACTATAGAAATCTGTTTGTCCTTATTTTTGATAAACAACAAAAAAAATCACGAATTTGATTAAATTTCGAACAAAAATAACCTACGCGCACCATAATTCAATTGGTTTTTAATATTTTTTTTTCTTCAACAAATTTTGTAAGATCATTTTTCATTACGCGTAGAATTTTGCGGCGGCGTGGAATTTGGTCTCTTTGAATTTGCAAAAATACATTTTTGGCGCGAAAATTGAAAAAATTCGGAACTTTCAGACGTCAAGACTAGAATTCCAGGAGATTTGGGAGAAAAAATGATGTCAAACTTCTAACTTGTTACAAAAAAAGTTCGAAAATATTAGACTTTTAAGTAAAAAATATTAAAATTTGTCAGAATTTTTAGGAAATTTATTTTCTATTTTTTTATTTTCAAAACGAGTTGGCTCGGTAGATTTTCAGGCCTAAAAAATGAAATTTCAAGGTCTCTAGAGCTTTTTTGGCTCAGGTTAAGTTACTGCAACTCAATTATTCCAATAGTAGCTTTAGCTCTGACTCTGAAAATCAGAAACATAAACATTTTTTTCCAAGTTTTCCCCTTAACCTTTGAAAAATAAATAATTGCTCATTCCAAAAATAAAAGTTACATTTTTTTCTTCTTCCGAAAAAAAGTGTTGCGTGGGTTCCAAAATTCCCCCCAAATTTCCTTCTGTGAATCCCAAAAAAATACGTCTGAAAATAGATAGACATCACTTTTGTAACCACAAAATTTGTGCAATTTTCCCTACTATTGATGACAATAACAGTGTTTTTCCTGTGACAGCCAAAAAAATTTGTATTTTCAAATATTTTTCCACGCCTATTTTTATCCGCGGAAAAAAAAATCAAGACGATAATCTTTTGAACAGCTCGCTCTGTTTATTTTTTCTGAATCAAACCAGATCACTTTTTTATGGCTTTGTGTTTTTTTTAGAAAAAATAAATTTGGAGCTCGAGAAATTCTAACTTGTACGAAGTTCTCTGAAGTCACATCCGGAAGAAATTCTGGATCTTCCAATTCAGAATCTATGTAGAACAATTTCCAGTTCAAGTCTTCTCGAAAGCTTCTATGATAAGTAGCCAAGCCTAGAAAACCAAGTTGTCAAGTGGTTGTGCCTATGAAGTACAACTGCCAAGGATCAGCGCCTAGAAAACCTAGTTCTTAAGAAGCCGCGCGTGAAGAACTAATTTTTCTAGGGCCGACATCTAGAGGTTTACTCTGACAAGGCGCCATGCCTTGAGAGCATCTATGCCAAGTAGCCAAGCCTAGAAAACCTAGTTCTCAAGTAGTCATGCTCAGAAAGTTCAATTGCCAAGGATCAGCGCCGAGAAAACCTAGTTCTCAAGGAGCCACGCCTTGAGATCTTCTATGACAATCAGCCAAGCCTAGAAAACCTAGTTGTCAAGTAGTCATGACTAGAAAGTTCACTTGTCAAGGATCAGCGTCTAGGGAACCTAGTTCTCATGGAGCCACGTGTGAAGAACCTCTAGGGCTCACGCCTAGAGATTCACTCTGACAAGGAGCCACACCTTGAGAGCATCTATGCCAAGTAGCCAAGCCTAGAAAACCTAGTTCTCAAGGAGCCGTGCGTGGAAACTAATTTTTCTAGGGCCGACATCTAGAGGTTCACTCTGGCAAGAGGCCACGCCTAGAGATTCACTCTGACAAGGAGCCACACCTTGAGAGCATCTATGCCAAGGAGCCGAACCAAGTCCAAGTTCAACTCCAGAATCTTGAACCCCGTGATCTGCACTCTACTCTCTTCCAAAAATACTTTCTCCCACTCACTTTACTTTTAGTATTTGTCATCTGATTCTATCAAACTCCAAAAACCTGCTAATCCACGTCAAAAATCGTAAGATCGCAAACATTTCCGAAACTACTTTGTAGTTTTTTCTGCCGGCCGATTCTTGACTCTCCAAAACCCTCCCACCTGAACTCTATTTTTCGTACCCGCAAAAACACACGTAGCTTTTTTTTGTTCAAAACGCGCCGATTATTACGACACACAATTCAATTAACACGCACTTTTTCTGTTGCTCAAAAATATAATCAATTTTGGGATTTGCTCCACCCAGACGACGAATACATATAAAAAGATCACAAATTCCACCACCCTAACAACATTCTTTGTTATTTTTTCTCTTATGTTTTCAGTTTTTTTTTCAAAAAAAACATCTCGAGACATTCATTTTTCATTAACAAAAAAAAACTTTTTAATCAGTTTTTTTTCAGAATTTTCCCTAATGATCACCTCCACCACCTTCTTCCACTTTTTCCTCGCACAAATTTTCTATGGCCTATTAATATCTGGAACTGTTGGCTACGTTGTAGTCGTTCAACCATCGACTCATCTATTCGAGGGTGAAGAGATTGTGAAGCATACCAGGCCACATGTTATGCGGACACCGACCAAATTTATCAATGAGAAAGGAGAGGAGGTTAGCGGAACTGTTGAGGAACCGTGTGCCACGAAAATACTTCCGTCTTATCGGCCGAGATGGGGACATAGTGAGTTTGCAGGGGGACGAAAATCCACGTGGCAAGAGATTTTTCAAAACTCTGTTTCACCGGTTGAAATTTAGAGATTCTTAACACATTTCTTATGATTCGGAATTTTCCATTAATAAATTTTTGGTCCGGAAATCCACGTGGAAAATCTGAGATTTTCAAAATTTGAAATTCCGGAAATTTTCGAAAATTATCAAAATTCCTCCAATTTCAAGCTCGAAATCCACATGGCAAGCTCGAAACTTTTAGCGCTGAAATTTGTGATTTCGAAACGGAAAAGACAAATTTGCTTCTGAGTCTAGGCAAACCAACAAAATCCATGTGGCAGTTTGAAAAAAATCAACAAAGAATGCCCATAAACTATAGTTGGACATTGACTAAATCGACTAAATGACATTTTCAGGTTTTTTAAGCAAATGAGTTGAAATATTGAGTTCTAATAATATTCATTTGATAGAATGGTCTAAAACGAACAGAATGATATAAATTTTGATGAATTTACGTTATCCATAAGTGATTTAGCGACGTTTAGTTCGATATTTAGTCGATAAGCCGCTAAATCACTTATGGATAACGTAAACTCATCAAAATTTATATCATTCTGTTTGTTTTAGACCATTCTATCAAATGAATATTATTAGAACCCAATATTTCAACCCACTTGCTTAAAAAACATGAAAATGTCATTTAGTCGATGCCCAACTATACCATCAACAATTTCACATCCCACAAAACCCCCCTACTTTTTCTAGTCGCCAACGGAAGTCAAGTCGAGATTCAACAAGACGAAGTGTCCAACTTCGTCGCCACATTCGTCCAATGTCAAGCCGAAACCAACGAAAGTCGCAAATCGTGTCACGGCGTTCAACATCACACCTATTCCTCAGAATGTGTCACAATTTTCGAGCATCGAACTGCAAATGTCCGAATGGCCAACACCGCCACAGATTTTTTCGAGGCTGATATTCGAGTTCCGATCATGTGTGAATGTCGACTTCGTAAATTTGTTGGCAAAGATGCGACACCCGAGAAAAAGTTGTTGAAAACATTGAGCCAATTGGAGGATTTTATGTTGCATTAATAATAAAATTAGTGAAGATTTTTTTAAATTTAGCTATTTTCTCTCTTTCTTTTTTGGCGAATTTTAGGCTAGCTTTTTTTCAGGGAATTTTTTGTCTTCTTCTTATTCTTCCTATCATTTTTCCAATGTTTTTTTGATGATAAAGTTTTCTCGAGAAAAACAATCTTTGAAGATTCGCGATTAAAAGTTCAGGATTAAAAGCTCTCGGGATAAGCCTCGAAAGATCCAATCAAATATTTTTAGCCAAAAATTTATTTCAAAAATCCTCCCAAAAATACTCACTGATCAGGAATTTGTTGAAAATCTTCTCAAAAACATCAATTTCCACCTTCCCAACCCGGAATCCATTCATTTTCAGCACCAGAAATCTGAAAATATGTGTTTTTTCATTGGAAATCATTGATTTTCTCTTGACTCACCCTAGAAATCACAAAACGCGCGGGGGAAAAAGCGAAAAATGAAAATAATTTTCTGTTGCGCTAAACACGTGGCAGGCGTAAAAGAGCGGAGTGTCGTTGGATTTTTCAACAAAAAAAACATTTTTGCAGCGGAAAAAAGAGGAATTTCAGATTAAGAATCAAATTTTTTGACTGAAAAAATTTGCGCTGCTGAAAATTCGAAATAAATTGTTTTGTTTGAAATTTTTTGGGTCACGTTTGAAAAAATGTTTAGCGCTAACATAAAAATTTAGAAATCATTTTCTGTTTTTTTCTTCCCAAGACCACGAAAAATCGTGGTCCCTGTCTGACCAAATTTATCTTCTTGTCTTTTCTCATCATATCTGTTTCTGTTAGCCTTAGCAAACATCAAAAAACATATATATAAACATAAAAATCTTCCCATCTCTCATCATAAAAATGTATTTTCCTCGATCAGTTCTCATAACCGGTGCAAATCGTGGCATCGGCTTCGGGCTAGTTCAACAATTTCTAAAACACCCCGAGGTCAAAATCATCATCGCAACTGTTAGAAATATTGAATATGCTGACAATTTGAACGAGATTCAGGATTCAAGGCTGCATGTTTTGCCATTAATCGTGACTTGTGATAAATCAATCGATGAATTGGTGGAGAATGTGACGAAAATTTTGGGTGAACATCAAGGTTTGAATTTGTTGGTGAATAATGCTGGAATTGCGGTGGAGTATGGCACGAAATCGGTTGGTTTTTGAATTATTTTGGCGATATTTAAAGTTGACTTCATTTCAGGAACCTTCACGTCAAAAACTGTTAGAACAACTCGATGTAAATTCCATTAGCCCCGTCATAATCTCTCAAAAATTTCTTCCACTTTTGCAAAAAGCTGTAGCCAATAGCGGAAATGCTCCGAATTTCAGCATCGCAAAATCAGCAATCATCACGATTTCCAGCAGAGTTGGATCGATTTCAGAAAATACAAAAGAAATGAAATGGTCTAATTTGCTGGCTTATCAGATGAGCAAGGTAGAAATTCGCGAGTTCGGCTAACTTGTAACATATCTTTGCAGACCGCCGTGAATCAATTCACTCGAACAATAGCCATTGATTTGGAGAGCGATGGAATTCTCGCAGCTGCATTTTGTCCTGGTTGGGTGAAAACTGATATGGGATCCGCTTACGCTGAATTGACTGTAGAGGAATCAACTTCAGCGTTGGTGGAGAGTTTTGCTAAATTGACCAAGGCACATAGTGGTGGATTTTTCAAGCGGGATCTCGAAGTTATCCCGTTTTGAACTTGAAATCTGAAAAATAAAATATTTTTTGAAAATTCTTGGAGTACTGTAGCCAAAAATGTGTGCATTGGCAAAATGCACACAATGCATTTTATTCGACGCGCATGTGTTTTTTCCACATTTTTTGTCATCGTCACTGAATTCTCGGAAGTTTGAGTGTTTTGGAGCAATGTTTTGCATTTTTATGATTTTCAAAGATGGCGCAACTCTGATTTCACGATTTTGGTCGAAAATTGTTAGATGAAGTGAGTTTTTTTGAATTTTTCATAGGAATTTTTGAAATTTTGCAGAAAATTGGGTTCAAGAATGTTTTAAGCTGGCTGGAAGTTGGTCGAAGTGGAAGGAAGTCGAATGGATGGAATTTGAATTGATTTCGGGCAAGATTTTTCAATTTTTTCGAGATTTTGAAATAAAAAATCTGAAAATTAATTTTTCTCATACAAATCCTGGTTTTCATCAACCATCAAATATTTTTGATTGTTTTATAGGGAAATTCCCATATTTTATCGATTTTTCTAATTCGATTTAGCAAAATGTTTTCAAATATAAATATAAATTTTCATTTTTTCTGGTTTTACTACACCGCCAAAAGCATTTCCTTTTTTTTCTCGGAAATTTCCTCAAATTTCCTATCAATTTTCAAACCCGGTAACTCTTCTGCCAAAAAAAAGCTTAAGTAATACCCTTCATAAACATGTGTCAGAAAAATTTGTAACTAAATAGGCTTATCGCGAAAAAATGTGTCCGATAACGAAATTCAAAATTTACAAGCATCTTATCAATGTTCTATTACAGCCGGGGCCTTTTTTCGATTTTTTTCTGTGTGAAAAAAAAGTTTTTGTTTATATTTTTTCTGATATTTGATATTTTTGTGAGGAACGTTTATTATTATTTTTATATTTTAAACGTGTCCCATTTTTTCTTTTTTTTTTGAGTATAAAATTTCGAATTTTTCAGTTTTCCCTCATTTATCTTGGCAAGTTGAACAAGAAATGCTTTTGCTCATCATATTCCCCGTGCTCATGTTGCTCTCCAAAACTTCGGCCAACTACCAAGTCCTCCATCTCGCCGATTTCCATCTCGATTTGCAATATTCGAAAACCGGAAACAATCAGAAAATGTGTCACGATGATGGTGTGAAGAGGAATTCGACGCTTGGCGATTTTGGTGATTATATGTGTGATGCGCCGAAACCATTGGTTCAGCATGCGATTGAGGAATCCGCGCGGCTTTTTCCGCATCCGGATTTGATTTTATGGACTGGTGATAATGTGCCGCATATTGATGGATATCAGTGGGATTGTGAGTTTTTTTTGGGGCAGAGGGTTATAAAAAGGGGGGGGGGTTGGGGAAATATGCGGAAAATTTGAAAAATGTTGATTTTCTTTAATCTTAAAGAGCCCGAGTTCAAAAAATTAATCACTGGTTACAAGCTCGAGTACAAATTATTGACAAAACCTATCATCATAATTATAATCGCATTCTCGTGGAACTTTAAAGATCTGCTCAGATCGAAAAAATCGAGAAATAAATGCCTTTCTCCGTCTCTTTAATTTATAACTTTTTGCTCATAAACAAATCAAAAAATTGATTTCTCCAGGTGTTATTCCGCGCTCAGTGACAAAACAACATTTTTTTTTTGATTTCTGAGAAATGTATTGGACATATTTGGATTCACCTGAATTCCTACGCAATGCTCTTTATTTTCTGAGTATTCTAGAAGTTCCAATTCATATTCTTGGTTTTTATTGTGTCATTTTCAAAACTCCTTCGAAAATGAGATATGTGAAATCGTCAATGATTCAATGTTGTGTTTGGGGTGTTATTCTAGATTTTGCTTTAAGTTTTGGCACAATTCCTTATGTATTATTTCCCACTTTATCTGGACATCCTTTAGGAATTTTGTCGAATTTTGGGATGCCTATAAAATACCAAGTTATTTTAATTGTTGAGTTATTAGTTGGAGTTGGTTGCTCAATTATCTGTATTCTAGAAAATCGTTATTCCTGTATCATTAAAGCTACATCAAGTCTCAAAAGTCATATAAAAATTTATATATTGAATTCTATTTTCGCTAATATTTTTATCTATCATATTTTTTCAAATTGCCCGGAGCAAGAAGAAGCGCGGAATATAGTTCTATACGAACTTCTTCCACGAGATATTCCTTATTATTTCTACACTGATCCGATATTTGTTGTTTCTTTGAATAGTTTACAAATTGGAATGATAATTCTTACAATGTTTTTGTTTTTATTCATCCAATGTGTGGTTTTTTGTTGCTGGAACGATTTATAAGTTATACTTTCAAAAATTGATTCGAAATATATCTCGAAACACGAAAAGAATGCAAAACAAGTTTTTCGTTTTGATTTGTATCCAATTTTCAATTCCAATGATTGTTTTAGCTTTTCCAATTTCCTATATTGTTTTCAGCTGCTCCACGTTTTATTTCAATCAAGGTAAATTGTCTAGGGAATAGATTGGTTGATCAAAAAATGTTATTTTGAAGCTTTCAATAATCTTGTTTTCATCCTATTTTCGTTGTATGGTGATTTAACAACAATTTCGATTATTTTAGTGCATTCAGCTTATCGGAAAGCACTGTTTTCGAGTTTTATGAATGCCAAAGCTCAAAGAAAAGTGGCTATACAACTATCATCTGTTTTTAGAACATGATAATTTGATTTGAAAATGTAATGTTTTGTCTTCTGAACTCTTGTATTCACAAAAAAATTGATTTTGACAATCTCGATTCAATGATCACCGGTGGCAGCAGTAAATATTTTTTGCTCGAAAAAAAATGCATCGAGAAAATTTTCTCATTTCCTGAATTGTAGATGTTATTCAGATTGTCTCGATGATGAATATTCTCAAAACCAAACAATATTCTCTTCCTTGTCATACAAAGAAATGTCTTGGGCATATTTCGGTTCTCCCGATTTTCTCAAAGCTTCTCTACATTTCATAACCATTTTTGAAATTCCAATTCATTTCCTTGGATTCTATTTTGTTATTTTCCGAACTCCGGTGAAAATGCAACATGTGAAATCGTCAATGATTCAATGTTGCATCTGGGGAGTTGCCCTAGATGTTGCTTTGAGTTTTGGCATGGTTCCTTATTTATTGTTTCCAACATTGTCAGGACAACCTTTGGGAATATTATCTGATCTCGGAGTCACTTCGCGTTCTCAAACTATTTTAATATTTGAGTTATTGATTGGGGTTGGTTGCTCGATTATCGGAATTCTTGAGAATCGATTCGCTTGCATTAAAAAATCTAGCAATAGCTATAAAAATCATTTCCTCATATATTTCATCAATGGTCTAATCGGAAATGTTTTCGTCTATCTAATTTTTACAAATTGTCCGGAACAAAAAGAAGCTCGAAGAATAGTTCTATACGAACTTCTCCCTCCTAATCTTCCAAGTCATTTATACACCGCTCCAATATTTGTTGTCTCCTTGAATCGTTTCCCAATCGTTCTTTTTATGCTGGGAGAATTTTTGGGTTTGACAATACAATGCTTGTTTTTTGTTGCTGGAACGATTTACAGATTATACTTTCAAAAAGCTATTCGAATTGTGTCTCAAAACACGAAGAAAATGCAAAACAAGTTTTTCGTTTTGATTTGTATACAATTTCTGGTTCCCATGATTGTTCTAACTTTTCCTATGGTTTATATTGGTTTCAGCTGTACCACGATGTATTATAATCAAGGTATTTTTTAAAAGATTCTTTGTTGATACAAACTTTGTATTTTTGAAGCTCTCAATAATCTTGTTTTCATATTATTCTCATTATATGGTGTTATGGCAACAATTTCGATTATTTTAGTGCATTCAGCTTATCGGAAAGCACTGTTTTCGAGTTTTATGAATGCGAAAGTTCAAAGAAAAGTGGCTATACAATTATCATATGTTTTTTCAAATCATTAGATATGTTAGGCAACACAAAAAGTTGAGAATCGTTTGATTTTCTTCGGAATTTATTTTTTTAAAAAGTGTTTATTAGTACAAACATATTCTTTTTCTTATGTTTTACCAGATAATTGTGTTATTTTTCTATGATTCCTCTGTTTTGTAAAATATGAGAATATAAATTCACGATAAGATGTATGAATAAACATAATAGATGTTGTAGTCAGAACTCCGTGTAACGAGATGAAAATGAATGAAATATTATTGAATGCTTGATTGTAATATAATGTTGAACAACTGTAAATAACATAGCAAAGTGGGAAAGCTATAACAGTTATTGGAATAGAACATTGGATACAGATTAGAAGGAAAAATTTGTTTTGCATTTTTCTCGTGTTCACTGATAGATTTTTATTACTTCTTCGACGATAGAAATTGTATACAGAGCCCAATACAAAGACATTGTATTAAAACAAATATGAATATTCCAATAAAAATCATTCCTATTTCTTGACTATTTAAAGAAACAACAAATGTTGGATCTGTGTAGAAGTGAGCGGGTAGATCGGGTGGTAGAAGTTGGTATAGAACTATTCTTCGAGCTTCTGTTTGCTCTGGACAATCCGAGAATATCAAAAATGATACTATGTTAAGTAGAAATCCGTTGAAGAAATAGATGAGGATGTGATTTTTATAGCTAGTGGTGGGATTTTGGAAGCAGTGATAGCGGTTTTCAAAAATACCAATAAATGCGCAAATATTGCCAATCATTATCTCTACAATAAGAATTATCTGTGATTTGATAGAAATTCCAGAATAAGACATAACTCCTAAAGGATGTCCGGATAAGGTTGGAAATAACACATAGGGAATTGTTGCAAAACTCAAAGAAAAATCCAGAAAAGCTCCCCAAACACAACATTGGATCATTGACGATTTCACATATCTCATTTTTGGCGGGGTTTTGAAAATGATGCAATAAAAACCGAGAAGATGAATTGGAACTTCTAGAATACTCAGGATGTGTAAAGAAGTTTGTAGGAAATCTGGAGTATCGAAGTATGTCCAGTGCATTTTTAGTAGGAGTGCGGGATTGCGTAAATATGTTTCTTTAAAAACATCTGCTGTCTCATGCTGGCCAAAAATTATATGTTGAACAAAAACATTGATTACTGATCTCTAAATTGTTGGCAAAACAATTTCTAGAATCTAGTTCAGTTCATGAAAACCGATTGGGAACATATAAAATGCGTTGTCTAAAATTCTTCAAAACTTTCGATTTTTTGCAATTTGAAAATAGTACATTCCGATATGCCGAGTGAATAAAAATAATTGAAGTTGTTGTCAAAATCCCGTGAAAGGAGAAAAATATAAATACCAGGTTGTTTAACGCTTAAAAATGTGTGTTTAACTCGAAACTTTTGTACCGTACCTTGATTAAAATAAGATGTTGAGCAGCTGAACAATACGTAACAAATTGGAAGAGCAAGAACAGTTATTGGAATTGAGCACTGTATCCAAATCAAAATGAACATCTTGTTTTGCATTCTTCTGGTGTTTTGGGACACATTTTTATTGGTCTTCAGAAAATATAACTTATAAATTGTACCAATTATGAAAAATGCTCCCTGTATATATTGAAAAATAAATGGTCCCATAATCGTCATACCAACTTGAAAGCTGTTCAACGAAACGACGAATAATGGATCGGTGTAGAAATTACTAGGAAGATTCGGTGGTAGAAGTTCGTATAGAACAACTCGCCGAGCACTTTCTTGCTCTGGACATTTTGAAAATATCCAATAGATTAAAATTGTGGCAAATGTTACGTTCGCAATGTATATTATACAGTGATTCTTGTAGCTTGATTTGGGATTTGTGATGCAAGTAAATCTATTTTCGAGAATTCCAATCAACGAGCAACCGAGTAATACAATCATTTCAATAAACAAAATAACTTGAGCTTCCATAGGAACTCCTAATCTCGTTAGAAATCCTAATGGTCGCCCTGACATCGTTGGAAACAATACGTAAGGAATTATTCCGAAACTTAGAGAAACATCTAAAACAGCGCCAATAACACAACATTGGATCATTGATGATTTCACATATCTCATTTTCGACGGAGTTTTGAACATGATACAATAAAAACCGAGAAGATGAATCGGAATTTCAAGAAGGGTTAGAGAATGAAGAGATGTTTTGAGGAATTCGGGAGAATCAAAATATGACCATGACATGGCTGAATTTTTATGAAAAATGATTTTTTTTTTCTAATTAGTGTGACGAACAGACGAATAATCAAGTTTTCTGAGAATATGCTTCAAAACAAGATGTGATAAACAATTTATTAATTCACAAAATATGAAATTCGATTTTCTAATCTCACTTTTATTTTTGTTTGCTTGAAAAATAAAAGTAGGAATTGTCGATAAGCGGAATGAACAAGAATAATTGAAATTGTTGTCAATATTCCATGAAAAGAGTATAGAATGAAAACAAGGTTGTTGAGAGCTGTGAGAGAGACTTTGTTAAACGAAAAACGTGAGAAACGTGACATACCTTGATTAAAATATAACGTGGAGCAGCTAAAAATGATGTAGCAAGTTGGAAATGCTAGAACAGTCAAAGGAATCGAACATTGTAAACAAATCAAAATGAAAAATTTGTTCTGCATACGTTTTGTAATCGATGACAGATTCCTGGTGATTACTGAAAAGTATAGCTTATAAATCGTGCCGAGAACGAAAATTGCACACTGTGTGAAAATGAGTATGGCAGTTGCTAGGATTTGAGTTGCAACTAGATCAGCATCCAAAGAGACTACAAATATTGGATCGGTGTAAAAATGAGAAGGTAGTTCAGGCGGGAGAAGTTCGTATAGAACTATTCTTCGGGCTTCTTCTTGTTCCGGGCATTTTGTAAATACCAAATAAATTGATAGATTTAATAGGGTTGTATTCAATAAGTAGATGAAGCAGGTATTTTTGACTCGGGAGTTATGATTTGTGATACATGTGAATCGATTTTCAAGAATTCCAATCACCGAACAAGCAACAAATATAATAAACTCACAAATGAGAATTGACTGTGATTTCATAGACATGCCTAAATTGTTCAAAATTCCTAAAGAACGTCCAGCCATTGTTGGAAATAATATATAAGGAATTGTGCCGAAATTGAAAACAAAATCTAAACTTGCACCAAACACACAACATTGAATCATTGATGATTTCACATATCTCATTTGTAAAGGTGTTTTGAAAATGACACAATAGAAACCGAGAAGATGGATTGGAAGTTCGAGAATACTCAAGAAATGAAGGAAATTACGGAAGAATTCAGGGGTATCGAAATATGTCCAAGACAAGATGTTTTTTGAAGAAAAATTCATTGCGCGAATGTGTTTTTTTTTTGGAAAAAATCGTTGTTACAAAACATATAATTACAAAACATATAATATAATTTATATGAGTAAGAAAACTGCATTAGCAAGAAAACATGGAGCAATTTAGTTTTTTTCAACAAACAGAACACAGTATAAAATTATGCTCTTCTAAAAATTCAAATTTATCTGAAAATATAAGAAACATTTGGTTTCAATTTTCTTCCGAGTATTAATCTCAACAAGTTCGCGTCAAAAGCTTCCCGATAAGCTGAATGAACAAAGATAATTGCAATTGTTGCTGACATTCCGTGAAATGATATTAAAATGAAGGAAACATTATTGAGAGCTGCAAAAATATTATAAACATAACCTAAACAGGATTTATATTCAAACCCTGATTGAAGTAGAATGCTGAGCAGCTGAAAATTATGTAACAAATTGGAATAACCAGAACAATCATAGGTATTGAACATTGTATACAAATTAGCAGGAAAAATTTGTTTTGCATTTTTTTCGTGTTCTGGGATATATATTTAATTTTTTCCGAGAAGTATAACTTGTAAACCGTGCCTAATACAAAACCTATGCATTGTAAAAATATGCATAGAAATAGGGCCAAAATCGACATTCCGATTTGAAAACTATTTAGGGAAACAACAAACATTGGATCAGAGTAGAAATGACTTGGAAGATCTTTGGGCAGTAATTCGTATAGAACTGTTTTTCGAGCTTGTTCCTGCTCTGGACAATTTGAAAATATGAAATAGAGAATTATGTTTGCAAAAATACAATTACAAATGTACATTATACAATGATTTTTATAACTGGAACCAGGTTTTGTCATGCAAGTGAATCGATTTTCGAGAACCCCAACAATTGAACAACCAACACCGATTATTAATTCGATTATTAATATTGTTTGCGTTTTCGTACTCATTCCCAAGTAAGTTAAATATCCCAAAGGATGTCCGCAGAAAGCTGGTAATAACACATAAGGTATCGTCCCTAAACTCAACGCAAAATCTAGTAATGCACCCCAGATGCAACATTGTATCATTGACGATTTCACGTTTCTCATTTTTATCGGAGTTTTGAAAATGACACAATAAAAACCGAAAAGATGAATCGGAATACCAATGATACTCAAAACATGTAAAGAAGTTTGAAGAAATTCTTTAGAATCGAAATATGTCCATGTCATTTTTCTGACAATGAGAGAGTGATTTTTTGATAAGTTTCAAATGGAAAATGAAATTGAGCAGAAATTCAATGCACCTGTCAATTGCAAAATCAGAACAATTTATACATAGGGATCTCAGGAAGTTGTAAAAATCAAACATTCAAATAGCAGAATTCAAGAACAACTAACATACATTAATTTTTAGTAGATAGCACTCGATTGTTTGGCTTGAAAAATGAAAGCACCACGTTCCGATATTCTGTATGAAGAAAAATAATTGATAATGTTGTCAAAATTCCATGAAATGAAAACATTATGAAAATTAGATTGTTTAGCGCTGTAAATTGGATAATAAGGTTCAAAGAACAATAAATGAAGCGAACCTTGATTGAAATATAGTGTGGAGCAGCTGAATGCGATATAAGAAATAGGAAAGGCTAGAACTGTTAGTGGAATTGAGCATTGTATACAAATCAAGACGAAAAACTTGTTCATCATGTTTTTGGTACTTGTGGAAAGGGTTCTATCACTTCCTGAATAATATAACTTGTAAATAGTTCCAAGAGCAAAAGCCGTGCACAATGTTACTGTACAGAAAAAAGGGATCATAATTAATATTGCAACCTGTGTGTTATTCAATGAGACAACGAATATTGGATCAGTGTAGAAATGAGAAGGAAGACTGGGTGGAAGAATCTCGTATAGAACGATTCTTCGAGCTACTTCTTGTTCTGGACAGTTTGAGAATATAAAATAAACCAAGAAACTCGAAAATGATCCATTCACAATGTATATTAATAAACTATTTATACATCTAGATTTGCGATTCGTAATGCATGTGAATCGGTTTTCAAGAATTCCAATTATTGAGCAACCAACAATAATGATAAGCTCGATAACCAGAATAGTCTGCCATTTTTGTGACACTCCAACATCGGATAAAATTCCCAAAGAATGCAAAGATAAAGTGGGTAACAATGCATAAGGAATGGTTCCAAAACTTAACACAAAATCTAAAACAGCACCGGAAAGGAAACATTGGATCATTGACGATTTCACATATCTCATTTTTGAAGGAGTTTTGAAAATGACACAATAAAATCCGAGAAGATGAATCGGAACTTCTAGAATACTCAAGAAATGAAGTGAAGTTCTAAGGAAATCAGGAGAATCGAAATATGTCCATGCCGAAAGAGATTCGGAAGAACCATTCATGATGTTTTTGTTGCACAATAGGAACGCAAATATAATTATGTGTATAAGAAAAATATTCTATGTGGAAACCGGAAATTGAATTTTTGACAAACAAACATAACATCTTTATTACAAATGTTGTTTCTCTAACAAAATTACTTTTTCAATTTTATTTCCAAAGTATGTCAAGATTCAGAATAATTGATGTAGTTCAAGAGTTTCGGGAATAGAAAAATACACATGGTCTGAAGTTATTGTTAAGTAAAAACAGATTGAACACGGGTTTTCGGTGGCTTGAAAATTGAAAATACAACTCTCCGATATTCTGTATGTATACAAATAATGGATAATGTTGTCAAAATTCCGTGAAATGAAAATATTATGAAAATTAGATTGTTGAGCGCTGTAAATTGAATATTTCGTTCAAAGAACAATAATTGAAACAAACCTTGATTGAAATATAGAGTGGAGCAGCTGAATGCGATATAAGAAATAGGAAAAGCTAAAACTGTTAGTGGAATTGAGCATTGTATACAAATCAAGATGAAAAACTTGATCATCATTTTTTTCGTGATTTTGGATAGGTTTCTATTCTTTTCCAAATAGTATAACTTGTAGAAAGTTCCAAAAACAAAACCGCAACACGTTATGAATGTATATAAAAATGATATCATCATGGTTGTTGCAATTTGATCGTTTTGCAGTGATATAACGAATATTGGATCAGTATAGAAATGAGCAGGAAGATTGGGTGGAAGAATTTCGTATAGAACGATTCTTCGAGCTTCTTCTTGTTCTGGGCAGTTTGAGAATGTTAAATATACCAAGAAACTCAAAAATGATCCATTAAACAGATATATCAGAAAATTATTTTTGAATCTAGATCTACGATTTGTAATACACGTAAAACGATTTTCAAGAATTCCAATCAAAGAGCAACCAACAATAAGAATCAGTTCGATAATTAGAATGACCTGCGATTTTTGTGACATTCCAAGATCGGAGAGAACTCCTAAAAAATGACCAGATAATGTGGGTAACAATGCATAGGGTATTGTTCCAAAACTGAATGCGAAATCCAAAACAGCACCGGAAAGGAAACATTGAATCATTGATGATTTTACATATCTCATCTTTGGTGGAGTTTTGAAAAATACACAATAAAAACCGAGGAGATGAATAGGAATCGCAATAATAGTTAATATATGAAGAGATGTTACGAGGAATTCAGGAGTGTTGAAATATGACCAAGAATTGTTTTTTGATGCGATAGTCATCAGACAAAACTTTTTGAGTGATTGCTAATATTCGTGTTGATCATAAAGAAAATTCATCGAGAACCAGGAAATTAGATTTGCCGTCGAAAACAAAAATTCTTGGAAAACTAATGTGACAATAGTTTTATTCTCTAACAACTGAGGAAACTTTCAAGGGTACTATTCTACGAATTTTGAATTTTGAAAATACCGCTTCTCGATAAGCTGGATGAATCAGAATAATCGATATTGATGTAAGAATTCCATGAAATGAAAATAGTATAAATGCAAGGTTATTGAGAGCTGAACAAGAAAATTAGCATAAATCACCCAAAAATCAAAGCAAACCTTGATTAAAATAAGACGTTGAGCAGCTGATAATAACATAACAAACTGGAATAGCTAGAACAGTTATTGGTATTGAACATTGAATGCAAATCAAGATGAAAAACTTGTTTTGCATTTTTCTTGTATTTGAGGATAGATTTGTATTGTTATGCTGCAAATATAGTTTATAAGTTGTCCCCAACGCGAAAAATATGCATTCTACGAATAAAACAACATAGATTGCCAGAATCGCCATTCCAACTTGAAAACTGTTCAGGGAAACGACAAATAATGGATCGGTGTAGAAATGACTAGGAAGATCAGAGGGGAGAAGTTGGTATAGAACAATTTGTCGAGCACTTTGTTGCTCTGGACAATTTGTGAACACGAAATATAAAATTATATTGCTGTATACACCATTAAGGGTGTAGATAATGATATGATTTTTCAAGCTTGATCTAGGTCTAGTTATGCAGGTGAATCGATTTTCAAGAATCCCAATAATTGAACAAGCAACACCAATCAATAACTCGATTATCAATAAAGTTTGCGATTTGATATCTATTCCTAAATATGACAAAATCCCTAGAGGTTGTCCGGACATTGTTGGAAATAACACATATGGAATTGTGCCAAAACTCAGCGCAAAATCAGTGATAACACTACAAATATAACATTGAATCATTGATGGTTTCACATATTTCATTCTCTCGGGAGTTCGAAAAAATACACAATAAAATGCGAGAAAGTGAATGGGAATTTCGAAAATGCTTAGCATAGGTGTTTTTCCCATTAAATTACCCTCGGAGTTAAAGACCTATGACGAACTCGAATTAAAAAGTTAAAGACCTATTTTACACTGAAAAAAAAAACCTTTTTTACTAAAAATTTATTTTCCAGCATGCTTTCCCAAAGGAAGGAAAAATCTCTGAATTCACTTTTTTTTCAAAGATGCGCAGAGTTTCCACAACAAATTCAAAACTCAATGCGTTTTCCATCACGTGAAATATATAAACAACTCTCATCGCCGACAACTCGCTGGTACGACCACACGCGATCCCTCCTCATTGCAACTGGCTCCGCCCACTTTGTTTTTCTTTTCTTTTTCTTTATTCTCACAGAAAATTCGAATCAAAACCAAAACTAATATTCTTGTAGGCAACCAAATGAGCTAAAAATTTTCACAGCCCTTCTACAGGTAATTTCGCATAGTTTCAATCCAGTACATTTCATCATAAAGACCTCCAAAAGATTTAGGAGACCTCAGCAGCAAAGTTTAGCGTTTCACTAAACTTTCCTGCTGAGGTCTCCTAAATCTTTTGGAGGTCTTTATATTAAGCCGGTGGGTCTTCTAAACAAGCTAAATATCTTGAAGAATAACTGTGAAAATTTTCATCTCATTTGGTTGCCTACAACAATATAAGTTTTGATTTTGATTTGAATTTCCTGTGAAAAAAAAGAAAAACAAAAGAAAAGAAAAGTGGGCGGAGCCAGGTGCAATGAGAGAGATAGCGTGTGGCGCTACCAGCGAACTGTCGGCGATGAGAGATATTGAAATATTTCGCGTGATGCAGAATGAAACAAGGCGTAATTTTTGTTGAAACCTTGCTCCTCTTTGAAAGAAGAAGTTGCTGCAGAGGTAATTTTGATGACTTGAGAAATTAATAATAATTTTTCCATAAAAGTTAAGGACCTATTTTTCATGAAAAATGAAAAGGTTAACGACCCTATTTTATACTTTTCCGGACCAAAAACATGTATGATGCTTAGCATGTGTAGAGAATTTCTGAGGAAGTCGGGAGAATCGAAATATGTCCAAGGCATGTTTCAACACTTGATATGCGTGCAGAAAATGTATAACATCAGAGACAAATCTCACCTGCAGATCGGAAATCATAACATTTTTGTGTGGGATCAGAATCACGGGTTTTTTTGGGAATTCATGTATTTATTCTCTATAAAATGATGAAACTTGAATTGTCAATTTCCTATGGTTTTTCGATTTCATGCATTTTGAAAATAATGCGTTCCGATACGCGGAATGCACGAAAATTATTGAAATTGTTGTTAGAATTCCATGAAACGAAAATAAAATGAAAGCAAGGTTATTGAGCGCTGAAAGAAATCTCAAAATGTGAATATCAGAGTTCACATATCCCAAACATACCTTGATTGAAATAAAACATTGAACAGCTGAAAACTATGTAACAAATAGGAAAAGCTATAACAAATATTGGAATTGAACATTGTAAACATATCAAGTAGAAAAACTTGTTTTGCATCTTCTTAGTATTCGTGGATAGATTTTTGTTGATTTGCTGGAAGTACAGCTTGTAAACTGTCCCAAATGCAAAAAACGCGCACTGCAAGAACAAAAACATAAAAACAGCCAGAATCGTCATTCCGATTTGAAAACTCTCCAACGAAACAATAAATAATGGATTTGTGTAGAAATGAGCGGGAAGATTAGGCGGAAGAAGTTCGTATAGAACTATTTTTCGAGCACTTTCTTGCTCTGGGCAATTTGAAATTACCGAATATAAAATCGCATTGCCGTATATGCCATTGAAAATATAAATTATGAGATGGTTTTTGAAGCTAGAACTTGGTTTTGTTATGCATGTGAATCGGTTTTCCAGAATTCCGATGATTGAACAACCAACACCTACTAAAAACTCAAGAACTAGGATAGTTTGCAGTTTAATACTGAATCCAAAGTTCGATAGAATTCCCAGTGGGTATCCAGATAAAGTTGGAAATAATACATAAGGTATTGTACCCAGGCTCAAGGTGAAATCTAGAATAACACCCCAAACACAACATTGAATCATTGACGATTTCACATATATCATTTTCGAAGGAGTTTTGAAAATGACACAATAAAAACCGAGAAGATGAATCGGAACTTCTAGAATACTCAGGATATGTAGAGAAGTTTGTAGGAAATCGGGAGAATCGAAATAGCTCCATGCCATGCTTGATGGAAAATTTGATAAATATTTTTTTTCGAGCAATTATGCGCGAATATTTGCACCTGGTCCACTTAAAAATCAGAGATTATCTGAAAAATTGTGGCTAATGTGTGACATTGAAACTCAAAAATTCACATAAAAATATTTATTGAGCGCTGAAAATTTTTATGAAATTGTGAGAAAATCGAGCAGAAATCTGTAAACTAGCCTTGATTATAATAAAACGTGGAACAACTGTAAATTATATAACAAATTGGAAAGACTATGACGAATACTGGAATGGCGCATTGTAAACAGATTGCAATGAAAATCTTGTTTTGCATTTTTCTAGTGTTCAAAGATAGAGTTTTGATTTTGTGCCGAAAATAGAGCTTGTAAACTGTCCCGAGAACAAAAAACGCGCATTGCAAAAAGTAAAACATGAAAAGAGCCAGAATCAACATTCCTATATGAAAACTGTTCAAAGAGGCAACAAATATTGGATCGGTGTAGAAATTATTGGGAAGATCTGGTGGAAGAAGTTCGTATAGAACAACCTTTCGAGCATATTCTTGTTCTGGACAATTTGAAAATACCGAATATATGATAGCGTTGCTGTACAAGCAGTTGGTTATGAAAATTATGAGGTGGTTTCTGAAGCTAGAGTTTGGTTTAGTTATGCAAGTGAATCGATTCTCAAAAATTCCAACAATTGTGTAGCCAACAGCACATAATAACTCGATAATCAATATAATTTGCCATTTGATACTCATTCCAAAAAATGACAAAACTCCTAACGGATGGCCAGATAAAGTGGGAAATAATACATAGGGGATTGTGCCAAAACTCAAAGCAAAGTCTAGAATAACACACCAAACACAACATTGGATCATTGACGATTTCACATATCTCATTTTTGAAGGAGTTTTGAAAATGACACAGTAAAAACCGAGAAGATGAATTGGAATTTCTAGAATACTCAGAATATGTAAAGAAGTTTGTAGGAAATCTGGAGTATCGAAATAGGTCCATGCCATGCTTGATAGAAAATTCGATTACTATTTTTTTCGACGAATATTTGCACCTGGTCCACTTTAAAAATTAGAGATTACCTGAAATATTGTGTCTAATGTGTGTATGGTTTTTTAGAAAGATGATAACATTGGGAATGAAACACTGAAACTCAAAAATTCACATAATCGATGGAACTGGTAGTGTGAATCTTCTATATATCTCATTCTTACTGGGGTTTTGAAAATGACACAATAAAAATCGGAAAAATGAATCGGAACTACTAGAATACTCAGTAAGTGGATATGTCCAATACATTTATGTTTTTGTGAAAATAGCTGTATAGTCAAACTCGACTCTGATTCGAACAACTGCATTTTTTTGAAATACATATAATATCACCTGTAGTAAAAAATGAAAGTGTCTCAAAAAATTTTTATAGTAGTTTATGAGATCAGAAAAAAGTACACATGCAGTGAATTGTTTTTCGAAAAATATATACCCTCGTTATTTTTCAAAAACTCATCAATACAACACTTTTATTCTCAGATGAACGAAACTTGGATTATAGATTTCCTCTGTTTTACAGTTTTTCGGAATTTTGAAAATAACGTTTCTCGATAAGCTGGATGAATCAGAATTATTGATAGTGTTGTTAAAATTCCGTGAAGGGATAATAAGATAAATGCTAGATTATTCAGTGCTGAAAGAAATCTCAAAACGTAAATTGTTATATTCAAAATATGAATACCTTGATTAAAATAAAATACAGTGCAGCTGTAAATGACGTAAGAAATTGGGAAAACTAGAACGAAAAATGGAATGGAACATTGCAAACAAATCAAAAGAAAAAATTTGTTTTGCATTTTTCTTGTGTTTATGGAAATATTCCTATCACTATGCTGAAAATATAGCTTATAAAATGACCCCAATACAAAAAATGCGTCTTGAAGAAACAGTAACATTAACATCGCCAGAATAGCCATTCCAACTTGAAAGCTGTCCAAAGAAAATATGAAAATAGGATCAGTATAAAAATGAGCAGGAAGATTAGGTGGCAAAAGTTTGTACAGAACTATTTTTCGAGCTTCTTCTTGGTCCGGGAAATTTCTGAATATAAAAAATAACATTACATTGCCACATATGAAATTCGATATGTAAAGGATAATATGATTTTTGTAGCTAGAGTTTGGTCTAGTGATACAAGTAAATCGATTTTCGAGAATTCCAATAATCGAAATAGAAACTCCAACAAATAATTCGAGAACAAGAATAGTTTGGGCTTCGCAACTCATTCCAATTTGGTATAAAATTCCCAAAGGATGTCCAGATAATGTTGGAAATGATATATAAGGAATTGTGCCGAAAGTTAGGGTAAAATCTAGAACTGCACTCCATATAAAACATTGAATCATTGAAGATTTGATAAATCTCATTTTCTCAGGTGTTTTGAAAATAATACAATAAAAACCGAGGAAATGAATGGGGATTTCAAGAATACTTAGAGAATGGAGAGAAATTTGGAGGAACTCTGGTGTATCGAAATAAGTCCATGACATTTTTGATGTGGTTTGCGATTGGATTTTGAGTAGCTGAATATCTTGATAAAAACTTCACCTGTCGGTTGAAAATCATATTATATGAGAAGACAATTATTTGACTGTTTTCAGAAACGAAAATTTTTTCTGAACCAAAATTGATTTTCTGAACTTTCATAAGACATTTCGCACCTGGTTTTTCTACTGACAAAAAAAACAATTTTTTCCAGTGGTGCTCGATAATCTCAACCAAACAACCCAACTTCTCTTCTCCTCATTCCCACAAAATACAACAATTTTGCCGACTTTTGGAAATCACGATTATGCGCCAGCCAATGGTTTCATCTCCGATTCGAACTTGTATCAAAACACCTGGGAAATTTGGAAATCGAAAATCGGCCCAGAAAATCATGATACATTTATGAGCGGCGGTTACTATAAATATCGCCTCAAAAATGCGACGGCTTTGGTGTTGAATACTAATTTGTATTATAAGTGAGTCAGTTTTGGGTGCGGGGGGGGATGAAGTCAAAAATCATACACGTCATGTTTTTTTGGGAAATGGGGACTTTTGTGAGAAACAAAATTTCTAAAATAAAAATCGATACAAAATAAAAAAAACCTTCGAAATTTCCAGAACCCCGGAAAAAAATTTAAAAAATTATGAAAAATAATCTCAAAAAAGTACAAAATTTTATTTTTCCAATTGAATTTGAAGATTTTGGTCCTAAAATTTGAAATTCAAGCTGAAAAATTGAATAAATATTTTTGACAGTGAAAAAATAATTTGGAAAATTCAACAGAAAAATCAATTTTTTTCAAAAATTATAATTTTCACTGTTTCAAAAACTCAAGTGTCGTCTCCGACACAAGCTGATGACTTCACTCGTCACAGCTAGTTACCCTAATCCCAAAGACTTACTTCTGTAGCTCAGCTTCCACAATATCCTTGCGTCGATTTCCGCGCTAGATCCACAGACCGGTGATTGAGCCATCTCCTCGATAGACTGACGTCTCTTCCCTCGGACCTTGCAACCCACCAAATGGGCGTGGTCACAGAGAGGCTAACTTATATTACACCCTTTGCTATTGGCTGCGCCACATCAAGAATCAAAAAAAATTCAAAACCCATATTTTCCAGCGCCAACAAAGCTTACGCTAACTTCACCGACAAAGACGATCCAGCCGGTCAATTTGCGTTCCTCGAAAATGAGCTGAAAAACGCTGAAACTTGTCCAAACCGCGTAAACACTGATTGTACCTCGATTGTTCATATCATTGCTCATATTGGACCCGGAGGTATTTTTGTTTTGCTTTCTGGAAGAACGTGATTTGTGTTGATCAGAAAAATTCAATTTTTGCACAATTATCTATGATTTCACAAAATTCCAGTTTTCGAGCGGACCTACAACTTCACCTGGTTTCGACCTGAATATAACGAGCGATTTTTGAATATCACCGTAAGATATGCTAACTCAATCGGCTGGATGTTGTTTGGACACCATCACACCGATACTTTTCACCTTATCAAGGACTCGAAGGAAAATGTGGTGCAAGCGGCTTTGATGGCGCCAGCAGTTACACCGTGGTTCTCGTCTTTGGATGGAGCTGGAGCGAATAATCCGACTTTTCGCGTTTATGATACGGATGCTTATAATAATATTTTGGATATTCAGTGAGTTTGGGGTTTTTTTTGAATATTAAAAATATGAAAGGAGAATAGGCCATGACGTGGCTAAAATTTCATGATTTTTGATAAGCTAATTACAAATTGGAATCGGAATGTGATTCTGGAATTTTATAAAATTTTATGAAACGTATATTTTCGGGGGAATATTTCAAAAATAATTTTTTTCTGAAAAAAAAATAGGAGTCGTTAAATTCCGAAAAGCTTTTATTTTGATTTTCGTTGAATTTTTTCAACAAAAACCGAAATTTTGATTTTCGTTGAATTCTTTCATCAAAAACCGAAATTTTGATTTTCGTTGAATTTTTTCAACAAAAACCGAAATTTTGATTTTTGTTGAATTTTTTCCACAAAAGCCTGGTGATTTTTTTAAAACTATTTTTTTATTCCCGGAACTTGACGTTTTTTGTGACGTGGCAAGTTTTCCAGAACCTACTACATCAATTTGGACGATTTGAACAAAAACGCGAGCACACCTTTTGTTTTCGAATACTCATTTAAAGATGCGTATGGAATTCAGGGTTATATTAATGCGAATTCCCTATCAAAAGTTGTGGAAAGCATTAAAAATAACGACACGGTATTCCAAAAGTATATCAATTTTAACTCGGCGTTTTGGAAACCTGAAATGCCTACTGGGATTTATCGCGGAGCTCAACTTTGCTCTTTGGAATATTCGGATTATCCGAGATATTATAGTTGTTTGGCGCAATATTCAAAGGTTTCTACAAGAGTTGCTCTACCCATTTTTTCGATTCTTGTGATTTTGTATAATGAGTTGGACGGGTTGTGGTTCTAACTTATATTTTTCAACCAAACATCATTCTACATTGTAATTATTTATTTGTATTTCCTGTTTATCACATCTCTTTATGCAGATAAAAACAATATATATATATATATAAATATTCCAAGATTGTCTGTCTGATTTGAAATGGATGGGTTTATCAATTATTTTCGAGCTTATCACACAATATCGTCGTTTTTTGGTTGCTCCTTGAATGCTCTTTTGGTTTATGTGGTACTTACGAAAAGTCCGAAGGCTATGAAAAGTTATGGCGTGTTGGTCATCAATTTTTCCATAACTGATTTTTTCATTTGCCTCTTTAATTTTCTTCTGATGCAGAGGATTATTGTTTGTGGAGAGGGGATTTGTTATATCTCAATTGGCCCGTGCTCTCTTCATTCTGCGAGATTTTGTTTTGTCGTATTTATCGTAACTCTTCATTTCTACACACATTCAATTTGGCTACTTTTCATCTCCTTTTCCTATCGATACTATGTTATGGTTCAATCCGAACCCTCTATGTGGAGGACACAACTTGTGATTGCTCTACTCTATATTCCTTCGATTTTTCAAATCGCAAATGTGTTTACTCAAAACGTCCCGGAGGATGTGGCGAAAAAAATGGTTTTGGAATATTTTCCGAGTTATGATTTGAGTCAACTTACCGTGACCGCCGTTAGTTCGGTGTGGGATTTTACAGTGTTGTATTGTACGGTTCATATTGTTGGTGTTAGTATCCCAATTGCTTTTGGGATTATAGCACTGAGAAATCGGATAATAGCAAAGATTCGTGAAACCGGACTAGCTACATCGGAACGATCAAAACAACTACAACTTCAAGTTCTGAGAGTGAGCTGTTTGGTCAGAGTCTAGTGAATCTAGTTCAATTTTTCCAGGCTTTAACATTCCAAGCGTGTATCCCAGTATTCTACCTCTGGGGTGGTTTATGTTTCATGATTCAACAATGGAACTTGGTCAATAATGCTCTACCGCAATATTTTATGTTTTGTTTATTCATCCTTGTTCCGATTCTCAATCCAATATCCTCCTTTATTTTTATCACACCCTATCGTGCTTTTTTTGTTCTTTGTGCAAAACGAAAAGTTAGCGGAACTTCGAGAAATATTTCGATTTATCAGAGCACTGCTTCTGTTTGATGATAAGAAAATGTTTATCTTTTTTATCAGTAGTAAAAATAAACAGTTTTATTCAGAAAATGTTGGAAAATTAGTCCTAGGTGATGAAATCGCTACTATGAGCAACTGATATTTTTGTTGAGGTGGTTGTAAACTTTCGTTTGAGATTCGAAATAAAGAAATTACGATAGGGTGTGATGAAAATGAAAGAAGACATTGGATTGAGAATTGGAACAAGGATGAAGAAGCAGAAACAAAAATATTGTGGAAGAGCATTATTGATTATGTTCCATTGTTGAATCATGAAACATAAACCACCCCAGAGGTAGAATACTGGGATACACGCTTGGAACGTTAGAGCCTGAAACAGTTTATAGAACGTCATCGGACTCTAGAGCTTACCTTGAGAAATTGTAATTGAAGTTGTTTAGAACGTTGTGATGTAGTTTGACCTGCGGCACTGAGCTTCTTTAGAATTTTACCTCTCAAAGTCACTATAGCAAAAGCAATGGGGACACTAACACCAACCACGTGAATACAACAATAGAGCGCTGTGAAGTCCCAAACTGTAGCAACAGCAGTTACAGTGAGTTGGCTCACGTCATAGCTAGGATAATACGCCATAACCATTTTTTTCGCGGATTCTTCGGGGACATTTTGAGTGTGTATATTTATGTTTCGAAATAGCGAAGGGAGATAGAAAATGCAGACTAGAAGTTGGGTTTTCCACATTTTTGGTTCGGATTTGATCATAACGTAATATCGATAGGAAAATGAGATTAGAAGGAGCCAAAATGAATGGGTGTAGAAATGAAGGATTAGGACGAATGAGATGAAGCAGAATCTGGCGGAATGGAGAGAGCATGGACCAATTGAGATGTAGGCCACACCATCTCCACAGATTATGATTCTTTGCATTATGATGAGATTAAAAATACAGATCAAGAAATCAGTTATTGAAAAATTGATGACCAGAACTCCATAACTTTTAATACTCTTGGGGCTTTTTGTAAGAACCACATACACCAAAAGAGCATTTAATGCACAACCGTATAATGAAGCAATCGAGTGATAAGCACGGAAATAATTGATGAAGCCATCCATTGACAATGATAAAAATAACAGTGTTATCAGGATTTTATAGGTGTTTTTTGTATTTCGTATGAATGGGGGAAGTAGACATCAAGACTATATAGAAATATGTGAAATGTATTCTGTGAATGGATAAATAAGACGATCAAAAATTGAATAATAAGCACAGGTTAAAATAACAGTGTGATTCATACAGAGCGTGACTCAGCTGAAAATTAAATACCGTTGGAAGAATCCAGTGAAAAAAAATTGCGATTTTTCAAGGGGCTTCGTGGGTGGCCCTTTTAAAAAGTTTTTTTAAATTATTTTTTTTTACATTATTATTTTGTTGTTTGAAAATTTAATTTTTACCGCAATTTTGTAGTTAAAATTTTTCCAGATTGAAACAGTATAGATTAGGATTTGCGAAAAAAATCTACACGGTATGTTATGAAAAAATTTTTTGTTCATTGTTCTCTGCCTTTCCTACTTCCATAAACAAAAACAAATGAAATCACACAATTTATTCCGAGATACAAAAAACAACAACACAAATATTTTCAAGTAGCATTGTCACTACTCTGAATCGTTGAAATTTTTTTCGAAGATGAACTTGTAACTTTTCGCTTCAAACTTGATACAAAGAAATTACGGTAGGGTGTGATGAAAATGAAAGAGGACATTGGATTGAGAATTGGAACAAGGATGAAGCAGCAGAACATGACGTATTGTGGTAGAGCATTATTGATCAAGTTTAGTTGTTGGCTCATAAAGCAAACACCACCCCAGAGGTAGAATACTGGAATGCAAGCTTGAAATGTTAGAGCCTGAAAAATTAGGTTTGAATTGGTAATATTATTCATTGTCTCACTCTGAGAAGTTGAAGTTGAAGTTTTTTAGAACGTTCTGACGTAGCACGGCCGGTGTCATTGAGTTTTGCTATGATCCGATTTCTCAATATCACAATTGTAATAGCGATTGGGATACTAACACCAACGATGTGGACTGTGACATATAACACAGTGAAATCCCACACTGAACTAACGGCAGTTACGGTAAGTTCGCTTAAATCATAACTGGGGAAATATTCCAGGATCATACTTTTTGCCACATCTTCCGGAACATTTTGAGTGTACACGTTTGTTATTTGAAACACGGATGGAATATAAAGTAAACAGATCACTAATTGAGTTTTCCACATTGCTGGTTCGGATTTAACTATAACGTAATATCGATAGGAAAATGAGATAAGAAGCAGCCAAATTGAATGGGTATAGAAATGAAGGGTTATAACAAATACGATGAAGCAGAATCTTGCAGAATGAAGTGAGCATGGGCCAATTGAGATATAACAAATTCCCTCGCCACAAACTATCAATCTTTGCATCAGCAGGAAATTGAAAAGGCAAACGAAGAAATCAGTAATTGAAAAATTGATGACCAGAACACCATAACTTTTAATACTCTTTGGGCTTTTTGTAAGTACCACATACACCAATAACGCGTTTATCGTACAACCGTAAACCGAAGAAACGGCGTGATAAAAGCGGAAATAATTGATGAAGCCATCCATAACTTGACTGTAGTTGAATGCAGGAAGTTTTTCAATTTTATATAATTTTTTGTAGGGGAAGGAAAGCAGAAAAATATATAACTGTGACTAATTGTAGTTGGAACGATGTGTAAATAATAAGACCAAAAGTCAACTGATATTTTTTCGACAGCTGATTAGGAATTCAGGAGGAACAAATCGTCGAAATCAAAAGAAATTCGATGAGAGCTGGAGTAAACTTTGGTATGAGTCTGAAATTAACGAAATTCGCGAGAGAATTGAGTTATGTCGCAGGTGCAAAATTTCATACGCCCCAAAATACTCATTTTTTTCATTTATAATAATTCAAACACAATCTATCAAATCACAATTTATTAAATGAAAAATACAAAAAAAAACACATTTTAACTGAAATCACTACTCTGCATCGTTGAGATTTTTGATGATGTAATTGTGTTTTTTCGCTTGATGCTTGAAATGAAGAAGTTGCGATAAGGTGTGATGAAAATGAATGAGGACATTGGATTGAGAATTGGAACAAGGATGAAGAAGCAGAACATCACGTATTGCGGTAGAGCATTATTGATTAAATTTAGTTGTTGAGTCATAAAGCATACACCTCCCCAGAGGTAGAATACTGGAATGCAAGCTTGGAATGTTAGAGCCTGAAAGTTATATTTGATCTATCACAATTAAGTGTACCTAGAGCTCACTCTTAGAAGTTGAAGTTGTAGTCGTTTGGAACGTTCTGATGTTGCATGACCGGCATCATTGAGTCTTGCTATAATCCGATTTCTCAACATCACAATACCAATAGCGATTGGAATGCTGACTCCCACAATATGAACAGTACAATACAACACTGTAAAATCCCACACCGAAGTAACGGCAGTCACGGTAAGTTGACTCAAATCATAACTGGGAAAATATTCCAGAATCATACTTTTTGCAACATCCTCCGGAACATTTTGAGTATAAATGTTTGTGATTTGAAAAACCGAAGGAATATAAAGGATGCAGATCAGAAGTTGGGTTTTCCACATCTTTGGTTCGGATTTGACCATAACGTAATATCGATAGGAGAATGAGATGAAAAGCAGCCAAATTGAATGAGTGTAGAAGTGAAGGGTTATGATGAACACGACAAAGCAAAATCTTGCAGAATGAAGAGAGCACGGGCCAATTGAGATATAACAAATTCCCTCGCCACAAACTATCAATCTTTGCATCAGCAGGAAATTGAAAAGGCAAACGAAGAAATCAGTTATGGAAAAATTGATGACCAGAACACCATAGCTTTTTATACTTTTTGGACTTTTAGTAAGTACCACATAAACTAGCAAGGCATTTAGCATACAACCGTAAACTGAAGAAACAGCGTGATAGGCACGAAAGTAGTTGATAAAACCATCCATGACTTGAAAATATCACATGTGACTTTGTTGTTCGATTTTATACATATTTTTGTAGTGAGTGAGAGGGGCAGGAAAATAAATAGTGGCGGCGACAAATTTGTGTTTTGGAGATGACTCAATGCAGAGACTAAAAATTAGCAAATACTATATAATTATCTGAAAAATCAACTCTTTTGCCAACAAATTTATTTCACATGAATCACATTTTCAATTAGTTTCACTAGTCAGAATCGTTGAAGCCTTTGTTGATGTAACTGTTGATGTTTTCTTCAGTCTTGACATGAAGAAATTGCGGTAGGGTGTGATAAAAATGAAAGAAGACATTGGATTGAGAATTGGAACAAGGATGAAGCAGCAGAACATTACGTATTGCGGTAGAGCGTTATTGATAAAGTTCCATTGTTGAATCATAAAGCATAAACCACCCCAGAGGTAGAATACTGGGATACACGCTTGGAATGTTAGAGCCTGAAAAGTGTTATTTGATCTATTATAATTCAGTTTATGAACTAACTCTTAGAAGCTGGAGCTGTAGACGTTTAGAATGTTCTGATGTTGCATGCCCTGAATCATTAAGCTTTGCTATAATCCGATTTCTCAGCATTACAATACCAAAAGCGATTGGAATACTAGCACCAACTATATGAACTGTACAAAATAACACTGTGAAATCCCACACTGATTTACAAGCAGTTACAGTAAGTTCACTCAAATCATAACTCGGAAAATATTCTAGAATCATACTTTTTGCCACACTCTCTGGAACATCTTGAGTAAAAATATTACTTATTTGAAAAACCGAAGGGATATAAAGAATAGCGATTAGAAGTTGGGTTTTCCACATTTTTGGTTCGGATTTGACCATAACATAGTATCGATAGGAAAATGAGATGAAGAGTAGCCAAATTGAATGAGTGTAAAAATGGAGAGTTACGATAAATACGACGAAACAAAATCTTGCAGAGATAAGAGAGCATGGGCCAATTGAAATATAACAGATCCCCTCTCCACAAACAATAATCCTCTGCATTAGAAGAAAATTGAAAAGACACACCAGGAAATCAGTTATCGAGAAATTTATCACCAAGACACCATAACTTTTAATACTCTTGGGGCTTTTAGTAATAACCACATAAACGAGTAAGGCGTTTAGGAGACAACCGTAAACTGAAGTAATTGCGTGATACGTTCGGAAATAATTGATGAAGCCATCCATGACTGTAGTTAAAACTAGAAAATTCACTGGATTTTATATTGTTTATTGTGGGCTAGGAAAACAACTACGATTTGTAGAGCAGTGATTACGTATGTCGAATCAAAAATTATTCGGATCACAGTATTTAATTGTTAATTATTATTTCACGTTGAAAAATACGTTTCAGTCACAAAACCGTTCATCGAACCTCAGTTCCCACTTCCCAAAGTTTTTACATATAGTTCTCGATTTTTCCAGACACAAACCATGAAAACAAGATTTGTTTTTTGTATTCGATGAATTTTGATTCTAATGGCCGTTGTTTACGTCAATAATAGAGAATTTATTTATTATTGAGTTACACGGGATGCTTAACTAGAATCTAGTAGTGAATCCTGCAAGAGATTCAGTCAAATTATGTCAAAAATATTGTGCTTCTAATTCGTCCATCCAAAACCAAAAGACACAGTGTTCCACTAATCATATCAACATCTTTGGTAATTTGACTTAATAACAAATACGCAGCACTCAAATTCGGATAATTCAACCAGAATTGCGCAGGTACATAATAAACAAGTAGAAATGTCATAAGTGTTAGAATTTGGCTGATTGACATGATTATTGTGGTGATTATAAGTTTTCTCATATTTTCCGTGACTTTTGATAACTTTGACATAAGAATTATGTTTGAGATAACTATGAAAGCTATTGATGGGATTATTGTTATAATTCGAAAAAGGGACGTTCGAATATATGGGATATTATGAACGTATACAACTTGAACATAACTAATTGAAATTTGCGTGTAAGCTGGACCTGTTAATGTTGGAGATGAGAAGAATACAGATAATATAATCTGAGCAATGATTAGTTTATGAAGATGACGCTTCCAAAACTGCAAATAATATAATGAACTCAACAGATACATAATTAATTATCAACTCACATGTTTATGCTCCAGTGGTTTCACTACACTTGTATATCGATTAAGACACAGCAAAACCAACGAAAATGATTTCATGAATTGGAAAAACATGTAGAAAAAGAAATGCGGTGTTAAAAAATAAGTTGGCTTTGTGAAGTGTCTCATCATAAATTCGCAATAAATATCGATATAAGCCATTGCACGAGGAATCGCAAAATCACCCAAAATGTAAAATAAATTTGAAACACCATCGACCAAATAAATTGTGAAGAACGCGTCGGAATACTTCTCGTTGTTTTTGAAAATTACTCGATAGGTGAATTTAAGATAAATCAAAACGAATGGAAGCATATATAATGTTTGAAATATGAAATAGGCAAAATGTGAAGGGGCACAAGTATTGTTTTCAGAATTGAACATTTTTTATGTGGTTAATGAAAAAAAAATTATGGCAACATTATGAAAAAAAGTTTGAGAAATCAGAATTTCTGAAGCGTATGCAAATTGTTTTTGAGCAAGTTACATCAAGAATATTTAATCGAACAATAGATTATTTGAAAATGCCAAATCTTTTGCATGATCAAAAGATCAAAGAATATTTAATAATTTATTTATTACTGATGAAAATAGTACTTCTAACTCTGCCATCTAAAATCAACAAACAAAGCGGACCACTAATCATATCAATATCTTTTGTGATTTGCCAGAATAGAAAAACGGCCACAGATGATTTCTGATTCTCAATCCAATAACTAGTCGGCACAAAGTACACCAGCAAAAAGGATAGAAATGTTAGAAGTTGGCTGAATGACATGATAATTGTGGTTACTGTGAGTTTTCTCATATTCTCTGTGATTTTTGATAATTTCGAAACAAGGATAATATTTGAGATTATCACAAATGCTATTGATGGAATTGTGATAATAATTTTGAAGAGAGAGGTTCGAATATAAGGGATATTATGAACATAGTCAACTTGTGCGTAGCCAAATGAAACTTTTGCAAAAGCCGGGCCTGTGAGAGTTGGAATTGAGAAAATTGCGGATAATATAATCTGAGCAACGAGGAATTTGTTGAGATTTCGCTTCCAGAACTGTAAAAGACCTTTTTTTAAGTTTTCAGATGAAAACTTAGTACATGGTTATGTCCAACTGGCAACATTACACTGGTATATCGATTAAGGCATAGTAAAATCAATGAAAATGATTTCATAAACTGCAAAAACATATAGAAAAAGAAATAGGGGTTTAGAAACCAGGTGGGTTCGGGCAAAAGTTTATCCCATGCGATTTAACCCATTTTCTTAACCCATGTTGAAAAAATTTTCCCATGTTGTGATTAACCCATGTTGATTTAACCCATGTGTTTTTGGTTATCCCATGTTCACATTTAACCCATTTTTTTCAGTTAACCCATGCTTTTCTGGAATTCTTTTTTGTCCATCGTTGAATGGGAGCATAGTTCAAACTCGATTTTTGAGCTGTACTAGTACGGATATTAGGCTTAGGCTTAGTAAAACGCCCAGAAGGGTGCAATTTTGAACTAAGGACGTTTGCGTAAAATTTTTTCCTAGCATGAGTATTCAATTTTCTGAAATTTCGATTAGTTCAGTTCAAAATGGCACCTTTCTGGACGTTTTACTAAGCCTAAGCCTAATATCCGGACTTGTAAAGGCCAAGAATCGAGTTTGCACTTATCTGTCATTCAAGGCTTGGGCTTCGAAAAAATATTGCCCTCCAATTTCAGGTTCTGAATACGGCATGAGCATGGGTTAATTGCAAAAAAATGGGTTAAATGTGAACATGGGATAACCAAAAACACATGGGTTAAATCAACATGGGTTAATCACAACATGGGAAAATTATTTCGACATGGGTTAAAAAAATGGGTTAAATCGCATGGGATAAACTTTTGCCCGGTGGGTTCTCCTAAAATTCGCAAAATCCATTCACAATAAATGTCAATTGATCCTACAAAGCGAAGAATCGCGAAATCAGCCAGAATAAAAATTAGATTCGAAACTCCATCGATCAAATAAATTGTATAAAATGCGTCGGAATAAGTGCCATCGCGCTTGAAAATAACTCGGAAAATGAATTTGATGTAGATCAAGACGAAGGGGAAAATGTAGGATACTTGGATGATCAAAAAGATGAAGCTTGAAGGTGCGCAAGTATTGTTTTCTGTGCTAAACATGAAGAAAAACCTGATATTTTTGTTGATATTGAAAAAAAGAGAGAAAAAACGAGGGTTTCTGAAGCGTGCTTAAATTGTTCAGAGGTTGTTTCGTCACTGAACTTCCTTCTGATCAAACTACATACAATGCAATTTTTTACTTGATTTTGTTTTGGATTTTCAGAGAAGTTTTACACTAAATTTTCTTTTTCGATTTTTTTGGCCTTGAAAGAAGTTTTGAAAATGAAAAAATTTGTCATGGAATTAAACTTCCAAGCTTGATTTTTCACATTTTTGAAACAGCAACTTTTATTCTCTAGAAAAATGAGTTCAGAAGGTCAGAGACGCAGAGAAGCTAGACAAAAACCCGTCTAAATTCTCTCACAAATCCCATCAAAAACGGGTTGAATTTTGGGCCAAGCAAACGGTGTAAAATGATCGGCTCCATCCACATATTCCAATCCGCGTTCGTCGAAAAATTGAAATATCTCCTCCGGAGCCCAGGGATTTCGTGTGAAATTCGAAAATGCGTCGAAATATTCGCATTTTTCCCCGCAAAATTTGGCCAATTTTCGATGGCGAGCATCTCCGATTTTTTTGTGATGTTTGAGGCGTTGAGAGTAGATTTTCTGGAGAAAAAAATCTAGAAACATACAGTAACCCAGGAACTCACATCAATCTCATCAAAGCTCGTATGATTCTTCAAAAAATCATTAAGCCTTCGGACACCACTCGGAATCGTCACGGCATTTTGAATGAATATTTTGTGTCGCACAAAATTGCGGATTCTCGAAATTTGAGATTTGGCGAATTCCAATTCGCGATCCAAATTTTTGAAAATCGGAAAATATTCCTCATGATTCTCACAAAAATCACCGCATTTCGCGATCAAAAACACAAAATCGAAAAGCTCGGATTGGATTTTCCCATATGAATTTGGCCACATTTTTGGGCATTTTCCTTGCGCGAATCCTTGATGCAAAAAATCGCAGCCTGGATGTGAGACTAGCCAGATTTGCCGCGATTTTTTGCGGCATGATTTGATGATTAGGGGGGCCAGATTTGTGGCATAACTGTTGCCGAGAATTAGGATTTTGTAGGGAGCAGATGAGGAGAGATTCTGGAAAAAAATTTAGGATCAAATTCGGTAGATCAAAATTTAACTTCAAAAATCCCTTACCCTAACTTTACACAATCCAAACGGCTTTAAATCCCTTCTCTCATAATCGCATTCTTCGCGCATCAAAAATTCATTCTCCTTCAACGTCCACTTCGTATTCAGCTCCATAATCTCTTCCAGACTCAAATTTTTCGAATTTCCCGCCAAAAATATCGAATTCCTCTCACCACTCACATTATTTTCCGATAAATTCCAATAAAAATTGTGAATTTCTTGTCTCCAAATTGAGCCAACACAAAAAATCAATAAAATTGCGCATAAAATGGATTGTGAAGTTCGTGTAAGTCTAGTTGTATACCATTTTTCATAGGTTTCATGAATTATAATTGCGAGGAAAATTGAGAGGATTAAAAATGGGAGTTTGGGTAACTCGTAGAATTTTGAATAGCAATAAATTGGCCAATGAATCAAGTATAGAGAATATGATATATTTCCAATATAAATCATTATTTTATTTGATAAAATTTGATTATTTTCTGATATTAATATGAGCAATGCTGTTATTATTGTGATAAATATTCTGGAAAAATTATTTTTTGAAACAGTAGATTTTTTTAAGAACATTACTTGTGACACACATTTCTAGATCAAAATTTTGTGCTGAAAATCATGGGAATCTTGAATTTCAAAGTTTTTCAAAAGTTTCAGCACAAAATTTCAGGCGGAAAATTATTGGAAACTCAAAAAAGAACAACAATAATAATTTTTGAAAAAAAGTTTGGAAAAAATTATATTTGTTTTTGAAACAGTAGATTTTTTTAGAAAATTATTGGAATTATGAAATTTTTCAAATTTAATTTAAATTCAACATATATATTTTTTTTTAATCAAAATTTTGTGCTGAAAATCAAGAAAATCTTGAATTTCAATGATTTTCAGCATTTTCAGCCGTTTCAGCACAAAATTACAGACGGAAATATTGGAAACTAAAAAAAAAACAGCAACTAATAATTTTTGAAAAAAGTTTGAAAAAAATACAATTTTTTGAAACAGTAGATTTTTTTTAGAAAATTATCTGAATTATGACATTTTTCAAATTTAATTTCAGGTGACAAGTATTTTTCTATATTAAAATTTTGTGCTAAAAATCATGAAAATCTTGAATTTTAAGCATTTTCAGAAGTTTCAGCACAAAATTACAGGCGGAAATATTGGAAACTAAAAAACAACAACTAATAATTTTTGAAAAAAGTCTGAAAAAAATAAAAATTTTTGAAACAGTAGATTTTTTTTTAGAAAATTATCTGAATTATGACATTTTTCAAATTAAATTTAAATTCAACATATATTTTCTAGATCAAAATTTCGTGCTGAAAATCATGGTAATCTTGAATTTCAAGGATTTTCAGCAGTTTCAGCACAAAATTTCATGTGGAAACATTGGAATCTCATACAACCAAAAGGAAATTATTTTTTAAAAAAGTTTGAAAAAATACAATTTTTTGAAACAGTAAATTTTTTTAGAAAATTATCTGAATTGTGACATTTTTTCAAATTTAATTTAAATTCAACATATTTTTTTAGATCAAAATTTCGTGCTAAAAATCATGAAAATCTTGAATTTTGAGGATTTTCGGCATTTTCAGGTGTTTCAGCACGAAATTTCAGGTGGAAACATTGGAATCTCAAACAGATAGAAGATAGTTATTTTTAAAAAAAGTTTGAAAAAAATAAAAATTTTTGAAACAGTGGATTTTTTTTAGAAAATTATTTGAATTGTGAATTTTTTCAAATTTAATTTAAAGTCAAAATATATTTCTAGATCAAAATTTTGTGATGAAAATCATGAAAATCTTGAATTTCAAGGATTTTCAGCAGTTTCAGCACAAAATTTCATGCGGAAAAATATTGTAAGCTCAAAAAAAAACAACAACTAATAATTTTTGAAAAAAAGTTTGAAAAAAATAAAATTTTTTGAAACAGTAGATTTTTTTTTAGAAAATTATCTGAATTATGAAATTTTTCAAATTTAATTTCAGGTGACAAGTATTTTTCTAGATTAAAAATTTGTGTTGAAAATCATGGCAATCTTGAATTTCAATGATTTTCAGAAGTTTCAGCACAAAATTTCAGGCGGAAATATTGGAAACTTAAAAACCAACTAATAATTTTTGAAAAAAGTTGAAAAAAATAAAAATTTTTGAAACAGTAGATTTTTTAGAAAATTATCTGAATTGTAAATTTTTTCAAAATTTTAAGAAGTGTGATTTTTGAAACAACAATTTGTGTTACCTCACAATTCTCTCCGGATATTCAAATCCCACAAAAAGCATCAAAATTGTCACCAATAACAGCCAAGTTTGTGCATTTTCATAGGTTTTCTGCTCTTTTTCCTCTTCAAAATCCAATAATTTCTCCAAATCCTCCTTATTTTCCTCTTCTTTTTCATTTTCAGCCAAAAAATACACCAAAAATCCAGCTAAAAATTGCCAAATCCTCGCAAAAACACTATAAAATGCCGTGCTTTTTGAAGAAATCAAATAAAAAATCAATGAAATTGCAGAGAGCAATAAATATGTTTTTTTGAAATTTTCAGATTTTCCCGAAATCGATAAAATAGTGTAGAATACAATAGGAATCATGAAATAAAATTGAATTTCAACAGAAAGTGACCAAGTATGAGTGAAGAGATTTTCAGCAATTTTCAGCAAAATATAATAATCATCCTCCAAATTCGAGAAATCATTTGAGACGAAAAATATGGATTGTTTTGCTGATTTTTGATTGGTTTCAATGAATGTTTCGGGAAAAATTGAGGGAAAAATCAATAAAAATTGATTGATTAAAATTAGAAAATAATAATTGGGTAGAATTCGACAAAGTCGACGTTGATAAAATTCGAAGATTTTCGAAATTATTGATTGATTTTGATTTTTGGAGAGAATTTGACACATCAAATAACCAGATAATACAAAAAATCTGCAAAAAAAAATTTTTTTAGGGATTTTTTCGCGCCGAACAAAACTCACTGATCAACACCCAAAAATCCATTGGGAAAAAATTTCGGGAAAAAATGAAAAGCCAAAACTGAAATGATAGCAATCGCTCGAATTCCCTGCAAATGCCCTTTTTTCGACATTTCTGCAATTTCTAGCTCTGGAATTTGAAATTTGACCAAACTTCATTTATTCAGACCATTTCATCTGGTTGAATTTACAATTTTGATCGAATTTCGAGATTGAAACATCAATGCAGAAAAAAGTTGATTTTTTAAGAAACTCATTAATTTTTCACCTCATTTCGTTTTTTTGATGAACATCTTTGAACAAATTTGGAACCTCAAATACTACATTTTTTGTTGGATGATTAAATCAAAAGTTCGAAAAATTTTGAGACAGTAAAAGTTTTTTTTTAGAAAAATTTTCGAAATTTTAAAGGTGTGGCACAATTTTTTCCTCTAAATGTTGCAGTTTTCCTTGTTATCAAACTACATATATTTAGAGTTTGAACTCTGAAGTCCCAGAAATTAGTTGTCCATATTTTTCCCTCAAAAATTGCTAATGTCTTATCTCCGCGTTTCCATGAGTAAAAGCATCATAAAAAGTTTCTCACAAACAACGAATAAGATAAGAGCAATCTCATTCGAAGCACAAGACAAATGAAGAATCATTTTTTTGTACTTTTTTTCTCGATTTGGTTACAATCAACTGCTCTTGCAACGTTATGTAACGATGGTTTCACACTAGTCAACAATAAATGTCTGCGGGTGGGTTAAGACAATTCACTTTTAAAAAAATGGCAGCTTTTACAGTTGATAACTTCTGATTATACACGTGAAAATGCTCGACAACAATGCAATCTTCTTGGTGGCAACATTGTTTCAATTTACAATTCCATCGACAACACCGCGATCGCTCAATTCTCAACATCTAGCGCTGATCCAATCTGGATTGGTCTAAAATGTTCTGTCGATCATGATCCATCAAATTGTCTTTGGGATGATCAATTGGGAAATGCTTCAACTTACAATAATTTCATTGCGGGAAATCCTGTAAACGAGATTGGATCGTGTGTTTATATGTTGACATCAGGAAGTTTGCGTGGGAGATGGTTGAGTGGACAGTGTGATTCAACTCAAATCAGCGCGGTATGTGAAAGTGACCCAATTGGAAAATGCACTTATCAATACAATAATAATTGCTATTACCCGATTGGTGAATTAGCAGAACCTGATGCTTTGAATGCTTGCAAACAAAATTGCGCGGGTGGACTTGTCTCAATTCATTCGGCCGCTGAAAACGCGTTTATTGCTAGCTTATTCACCGACCCATCAAAACATTATATCCGAATCGGCGCTCAATTATCAACAAGTAATGTGAATTCGTGGATTCGAATATCGGATACCAAAATCGAGGATTAGGATCTTGTTATAGTCTATCAATGATAAATGAAGTGGCGGCACCTGGAAAATGGATTAGCTCGAATTGTTCATTGCAATTACCATCGATTTGTAAATGGAAATCTGGCTCGAGTTGTATTGCACCAACACTTGCACCATCACAATGCACATCTCCGGTTTATTTATCAGATAGTGGAACTGTGAGTTTTTTGGAGTCTAATGACGTCATCTCAGACAGAGAAAGACATCGCTTCGAAATATTTTTGAGAAAATGTGTGTCCCTTTGAAAAAATACCGTATTTTGTTTCAAGGAACACACATTTTATTGAAAATATCTCGCCACGAAATTCATTTTCGGGATATTTTCGTAAAATACTCTCGCCGTCTCGCGTCTCACTCAAAGGGCGCCATGTATGGTCGTGGTTAAAGGCGGTCAGATAGCTATTCCGGTTGACGGAGACCACCCACGAAGCCTCTGACTTTAACCGGGCTAAACTTGAACCAAACAAAAGATAGAGATGAAATATTGTGAAAATATGAAACTTCAAATCTTCCTGTGCAAAAGTGCGTCGCGGTGTTTGCACACACACACAAATCCGCTGGGCGTGGGGCAATTTGAAATTTTGAAAACACAAGATTTTCTCAGCTCGTATTAACTTTCATGATTCTCAGCTCGTATTAACTTTCATGATTTTTTCATAATGAACTATTTTTGACACTAAGCTTTGAGGAAAACCGGAATAATTGTCTAACTGCCTTTAATAAATTTCAGATATACTCACCAAACTATCCGTATTCTTATACATCTTCTGGTTCGAACCCATGTTATTATATAATAACTGTCTCCTCGTATAACGCTGTTTTATGGTTTGATGAATTGATTTTAGACTCGGTGAGAAAAAACTTTAATATTATTGAAGCGGACAAAAAAAATGAATTCATTACAGAAATCAACTATTGAACTATACTCTAGTTTGGATAGTTCAACTCCATTTTCTGTTATCGATCAAACTACACAATCCAATTACACGTCAACAATCCTTTCACCAACAAATGTGATTAAAATCGTTTTCAAACCATGCACTTCGAATTGCGATCAAAGTATCAATTATAAATGGAAAGCAAAGTTTGGCCGACAATATAATACGATATGTGGATCTTGGCAGAATACAAATGGCTATATAACTTCGCCAGGTTATCCAAATAACTACCCAAACAGTTATGCGTGTGATTATTATCTTCAAAATCCATCAGGCCGGTGAGACTACAATATTCTAGATACATAATTCGTTCTCCTCATCATACAGAATTCAAATTCATTTCGACAGTTTCAACACAGAATATGGTCACGATTATCTGTCAATTTACAACGGACAAAGCAGTTCTTACACACGTTTGGCTGCTCTTTCAGGTCTTTATGGATCGAATACAAATCTGACTTTTACTTCGTCATCCAATTATCTTTACATGACGTTTAGAACTGATTCGGATGTTGCGTTTTCTGGTTTCAGCGCAAGATTTTATAGCTATCCTTGATGTGTCAATAAATATCGTTACAATGCAAAAACCAAACTACAAATTCGTGCAATTGTTTTACTGCTTTTTTCTTATCTCCGCACGTTGATGAGTACACTCAAAATCATTTCACAAACAACGAAAAGATAAGAGCAACTTTACTCTAGTTTCTAAGGCAACGGCAATCGAACCTGTGATCCTTGAGTTCATTATGATGAATATTTATTATTCCTCTCAATTTTCAAAATTAAATACAGGATGATCAATAAACTCGACTTGACAAGATTTCGATGAAAAACAAGCTTCACCAGCTCCTTCCAACTCCACAAAAATCACCAAATTCTCGCCGACTTTCAAAAACTCCTTGGGTACATACAGTGTGATTTGTGGTCCTGCAGTCGGCCAATATCTTCCCACATTATGCCCATTGATTATAATAATTCCCTTATTCCAACCTTGTGTATTGATCCACGTGTCAATTGGTTTATCGACTTGTAAAACACCGGTGAATACACCTTGTTTTTGATTTGGATTGAGATTTTTATGGAGTCTTGATTTTCTATGGATTCGAGAATTTTGAAGTGGAAGATTTATTGGGCACTGCTTCCATCCGGTTACTTTTTGACCATCCAAATAAACATCAGAGAGAATTCCCTGAATTCAAAGAACTTTCAACTTCAAATTCCAGGCCAGCCCTTACCTTATGATCAATAATAGTTTCAAAAGTTTTTCTTCCCTGTGATTCCACTAAAATAAATAAATCATGCTCCTCTGAACTCTCTTCTGAACCTTCACAAATCAAATCCAGATCCAAAGAATGTTTCGAAATATTATAATATTGTCGAACAAGTGTTCCTTGGAATTTTTTGTCCACATAAACATAGGCGAAATCGCCGAATTGGGGGATTGAGAGGTTTAGGCCGGATTGAATTTTCTGGAATTTTGGATATAAGAAATTCCGTTCTACTTTTCAACTTGAAATGTTTTTTTGAAAAATTTGCAAACGTTTAAAAGTTTGTTGAAACAGTAGATTTTTTCTGATCTAATCCGAAGAAATAATTATGAACTTTATTTTTCTCTCGAAAAAAACAACTTTTTTCTTGAAACAGTAGATTTTTCTTCAAAAATTTTTTGATTCGGAAAATCTACTGTTTCAAAATTTTTTAATTATTTCACCGGAAAAAAAATTTTGATAATAGGCGGATCATCATATTTTGAAACAGTAAATTTTCATTTTTTTTTTCGAAATGTTTTTTATACAGAAATCTACTGTTTCAAATTTTGTTCAATTTTTCAAAATTAAAAATTTCACAATCGATGAATCAAATAATTTTTGAAACAGTAACATTTTTTATAATGTGACTTTATCAGAAAACTTAAAAATTTCTATGTGAAAAAAACAAAATTTTGAATATTTTTTTCAAAAATCTACTGTTTCAGAAAATTTCTAATTATTTTCTCATTCTCAGAAAAATAGTATTGATTGTTCATCATTTTTGAAACAGTAAATTTTCAAATTTTTTTCAAAATTGTTTTTCTACAGAAAATCTACTGTTTCAAATGTTGTTCAATTTTCCAAAATCAAAAACCTCACATTAATTTCCATGTTGAACGAAAAAAATATTTTTCAAAAATCTACTGTTTCAAACAATTTCTAATTATTTTCTCAGAAAAAAACGCTTGATTGAACTGAAAACCCGAATTTCCAATTAAAAATTAAACATTTTTTGAAACAGTAAATTTCTCAATTTTTTCTCGAAAATGTTTTGATTCAGAAAATCTACTGTTTCAAATTTTGTTCAATTCTTAACCTCTTTATGAAAACATGTTGGAATCGAAATGTTCACAATAAAGAAATCAAATAATTTTTGAAACAGTAAACATTTTTCCAGAAAATTTAAAAATTTCCGTGTTGAACAAAATTTTAATTATTTTATAAAAATTTACTGTTTCAGAAATCTAATTAGATATTTTCACACAATTAAAAATATTATCATCTTTATTGGAAACAGTTGATTTTTTTTCTGAATTTTTTGAAACAGTAAATTTTTTGCAGACGAATTTTTTGTTTTTAGTTTTCTACAAAACCTGCGTCAACAAAACCCCCATGGCGCATTTTTTGTAGCTCATTTCCTCACCGTCATATAAGCAACAAGTCCCATTGGATGATCCAAATTCTCAAAATTCACAGGACTCTCGCTCTCCACACAACCTCCCAAAACTCCTTCAAAATCGCCATGTGACAATCGCATTTTCACATTTCCATATCCGAATTTCTCATTATTTCCCGGCACATCCAAAGGAGCATTTTTCCAATCCGCCAAACTCTTAATCCATTTTCGAATCTCCAAATAATTCGCAGTTATATCGCCAGCTTCAGAAATCGGAGCTGTATAATCGTAGGAGGTTATACAGGGTGATTCGGTCTCGGCGCCATTCCAGAATCCGAAATTTGTTCCGCCGTGGATCATGTAGAAATTGATGTTTCCACCGAGAGCGTAGATTGCTGGAAATTTTAGATTTTTTTCTCTGGAAGCTACACAAAACGCGTCAGCAATTCTAGAAGCTACACAAAATGCGTCAGCAATTCTAGAAGCTACACAAAATGCGTCAGCAATTCTAGAAGCTACACAAAATGCGTCAGCAATTCTAGAAGCTACACAAAATGCGTCAGCAATTCTAGAAGCTACACAAAATGCGTCAGCAATTTTAGAAGCTACCAAAAATGCGTCAGCAATTCTAGAAGCTACACAAAATGCGTCAGCAATTCTAGAAGCTACACAAAATGCGTCAGCAATTCTAGAAGCTACACAAAATGCGTCAGCAATTTTAGAAGCTACCAAAAATGCGTCAGCAATTCTAGAAGCTACACAAAATGCGTCAGCAATTCTAGAAGCTACACAAAACGCGTCAGCAATTCTAGAAGCTACACAAAATGCGTCAGCAATTCTAGAAGCTACACAAAATGCGTCAGCAATTCTAGAAGCTACACAAAATGCGTCAGCAATTCTAGAAGCTACACAAAATGCGTCAGCAATTCTAGAAGCTACACAAAATGCGTCAGCAATTCTAGAAGCTACACAAAATGCGTCAGCAATTCTAGAAGCTACACAAAATGCGTCAGCAATTTTAGAAGCCACCTAAAATGCGTCAGCAACTTCAGAAGCTACCAAAAATGCGTCAGTGCACTCACCTTTAGCACCATTCAAAATCGTCTGAATTCCAGGAAGACTCTGAGTTTTCTGTCCCCACAAAACCAGCCATCCTGGATAATATTCCGAGTTCACAATTGGAGCTGTTGGATCGAATTTTTGCTGGAGCTTGAAATATTCCGAAATTTCAGTTGTGTTATCTGTTGGACCAAAGTCTACTGTAGTAAGGACTCCGGAAACGGAACCACATTTTAAGAGACGCTCTTGAGATCCATCGGCTGAAAAATTGGAAATTGGAGTAATTTTCAGCATTTCGAGGGTTTTTAGAAAGTTACACGCACTTTTGAAACTCGAAAATTAACCAAAATTCAGCAAAAACCCTAAATTCCATTTTAAAAAATTCCAATAAAAATTCACTGTTTCAAAATTTTATTTTCAATTTTCAGGAAAATTTTGAAATTGTTCAACCCTGTATTTTTTTGAAGTTGTGGAAGTTATTAAGAAAAATAAATAATTTTCCAATGAAGCTCCAGATTTTCGAAACTATTTTTGGAGATTTAAAATATTTTCAGGCTCTGGAAATTATCCAGAATTGGCAAAAACTCTAAATTTCACTATGAAAAACTCACTGTTTCAAAATTCCATTTTTAATTTTCAGAAAATGTTGAACATGTTTTACAATTAAATTAGTATTCAATAAATTGTTTTTCAATAGAATTCTAGATTCAAAATATTTTCAGCCTAATATTTCTAGAAAAACCCCTAAATTTCACAATAAAAAGTTCACTGTTTCAAAATTTCTAATAAAATTTTCAGGAAAATTTTGATTTGCTCAATGGTTATTTTTAGGTGGTGGAAATAATTAAGAAAAATCAATAATTTTCTATGAATCTCCAGATTTTCGGACCTATTTTTGGAGATTTTAAATATTTTCAGCCTAATTTGTTACTCTGGAAATAATCCAAAATTCAAAAAAAAACCCCTATAAAAATTTACTGTTTCAAAATTTTATTTTTAATTTTTCTGGAAAATTTTAATTCGTTCAGCATTTGTACTCTGGAAATAATCCAGATTCTTTTAAAAAAATCATCAAATTTCACTATGAAAAATTCACTGTTTCAAAATTTCTCTTAAAATTTTCAGGAGAATTTTGATTTGCTGTGGAAATATTTAACCAAAATAAATAATTTTTCATGAAGTTCTAGATTTTTGGAACTATTTTTGGAGATTTAAAATATTTTCAGCCAATTTCAGGCTCTGGAAATAATCCAGAATTGGCAAAAACTCTAAATTCCACTATAAAAAATTCACTGTTTCAAAATTTCATTTTCAAATTTTTGGAAAATTTTGAACTTGTTAAGCTCTTTTTGAGAATTGTTTGAAAAAAAAATCCTATAAAATTCTAACTATTTTTAGAGATTCAAACTATTTTCAGCCACAAATTCGGCTCTGGAAATTATCCAAAATTCAAAAAAAAATCCTATAAAAATTTACTGTTTCAAAATTTTATTTTCAATTTTCAGGAAAATTTTAACTTGTTCTATCCGTATTTTTTTTTTAGAAATAATTAACAAAACTGTTTTTTTCTAGAGATTTAATATAATTTCAGCCAAATTTCAGGCTCTGAAAAATCCCAAACTTTTAAATTTTCTAAAACTCACTAGTAAACATCAAAACACTATCTCCCACAATTTCCCTCGTTGTATCGCGCAAAAATTCCAGATACTTCTGATCACACGCATCATAACTTCCATACTCATTTTCGATTTGAAGCATCAAAACTGGACCTCCGTTTTTCCGAAGAAGTGGCTGGATTTTGGGGAGAAGTTGGCGGAACCATTTGGCGACTTCGGCAGTGTAGCTGGAAGAAAAATGGGACTAATATGAGCAATATAAAATTATTTTCAAAAATTTCTAATTTTAGCTTAGAAGCTCGAGAGTTTAACCTGAGCAATCTGATGTTTTTCCCCATAAAATTCAAACTCACACTTCATCCGAACTCCTCAACTTCTTCACATTTTTCTTCAACAACCAATACGGTATTCCACCATTTTCCCATTCTCCACAAACATACGGTCCAATTCGTAAAATCGTGAAAAGTCCCAATTTCTCAGCGATCCTCGAAAATTCCACAAAATCCAATGAGCCCGAGAAATCGTATCTGGAAATGAAACACCCATTTTATATTGGCTATTTTCGACGGTGAAGAAAAAGAGATAGGTGGCCGAGTGGTGAACACTTTCGCGTAGCGTACGTGCAACCAGGGTTCGATCCCGCTTGCCCGCAAACTTTTTTTTGTTTTTTTTAAACTCACTTTCCCTCATAGGTCTCATGCAGATTCCAGGGAATATAATAATAAATCGCGTTGAATCCAAGCGCTCGAACTCTTTTCAGCCGATCTTCCCAATAGGTTCGCGGAATGCGGAAATAATGAATCGATCCGGAAATGTAGCGGAAAGGTTGACCGTCGAGTAGAAAGGTTTTGGTGGTTTCGTCGATTTGGAACGATTTTTCATTGGGCACTATTTGTCTGGAAAATGAGATGTGTGATGCGACGCGGTCTGCGTCACGTGTAGGGGTACTGTAGCGCTCGTCTAAAGATCAAGTTCAAAAAAAAACATTATACACGGCGATATTATCAACCACTGACGTAAAAAAAGTGATAAAAGAAAACCTGCTTCAACATTTTTTTCTCAAATGAAAGTTGATCTGTTCCTAGCCCAAAATTTTTGACCTTGGGAAAAACTTTCTACTCGACAAGTATAAAAGCTATGGAAAAAAATATAAGATTATACTAAACATGAAATTATTTTTGTCTTTTTTGATCTTTCTGATGTTATTGGCAATTTCTGAAGCTTGCCATCCATCGAGAAGTTCGTCGACAACAACAACTTCAGCGCCAACAACAATTAGAACTTCAACTGCAAGATCTACTGAAGCTCCAGCTACAACAACTTCAGCCGGTGCTTCTGATACTGAGACTACAACAACTACAGAAACTACGACGACAACTGAAGCCACAGCAACCATTATTTCAGGAAGTGTTAGTGTTAGTGGAAAGAAAAAGTGATTTTTGTTCGAAAATATTTATTTTTATTGTTTATAAACTGTTTTGTTTTTGAAATTTTCAAAAAAAAAACATTTGGCGATAGCTTCGCCACCGCCCGAAAGCGATAAACACACAGCGCACACGAGTATATATATTTCTAGTGTGCCCGACGGTTCGCGGGTTGCGCGCGCCGCCGTTGTTTGTTTGCAAAATGGGCGGGGCTTGTTTTGAGTGCGCGCGTTTTTTCGCTTGAAAGATTGAATTTTGCTGAAATTTTGCTGAAAATGAATGAAAACTACAATTTTTTGTGAAGTTTGGTTCAAAAAAATATGATACAAAGAATAAATATCATCTTTTTTTTATCATCAAGTTTGAAAGAAAAAATTATTTCCTCAAAAAGATATTTTATCCATTTTCCGTCCTTGAAGAACTTGAAATTTTCGAAACAAAAAATTGGTATAAATAGGATTATTGAGATCAGAAAAAAAACCAAGATCCAAAATGAAACTCATCTTCTCACTTGCTATTATTCTCCTAATATTCTTGACAATCTCTGAAGCTTGCCATCCATCGAAAAGTGCGTCGAGTAGAACAACAACTTCAGCGCCAACAACAACATCTACTGAAGCTTCAACTACAACTTCAGCGGATGCTTCGGAAACTACTACGACGACAACTGAAGCCACAGCAACTATTATTTCGGGAAGTGTTAGTGTTAGTGGAAGGAAAAAGTGAATATTGTTGGTTGGACAAATATTTATTTTTGATTTTTTTTTGGATTACTGTATAAACTGTTTTTGTTTTGAGAAATTTAGGACTGTCAGTCAAAAAATGTCGAAAAAACATTGTAGGTCAAAATTAGTTTTTCGAGTTTTTCAGCCAAAAATGATGACAAATCAATATTTTTCAAGTTTCTGGAGTAATTTCTGATGAAAAAAAGCTTCGAGAACCCTATTATGCTTTATTTTATGAATTTTTTCGAAATTCATCAAAATTTAAAATTTGTTTATTTTACGAAAATTGAGCAAAAACTTCTGGAAAGTGAATTCCAAGGTCAATTTCAATCAGAAATTACTCCAGAAGCTTCAAAAATATCGATTTGTCATCATTTTTGGCTGAAAAACTAGAAACATTAATTTTGACCTACACGGAAAAATAGTTAAGTTAACTGTAAGTTGAAGGAAAGTTAGCCTAAGGATTATTCAAGTCACCTTTCAAATTTTGTTGGTTACAGTACTCTCTAGAGCCCAGGGTTACTGTACTGTAATAATGTTTCAAGACTGCAAAAAAAGATCAATAAATTTTTTCTCGATTCACAGAAGAGTACTGTAAATTTTCTAAAACAAAGAAAATTTCTATGAAATCCCGTGATTTCCAAACCAAACCTGATCTATTTTTTTTGCTGAAAAATGAGAAAATTGATAAGCCGAGATAATTTATTTGTTTATTATCTGGAACAATTTGAGATGGACTAACACAAACTGAGAGGAAAAAAAAGATTACTGTAGAATTATCAAAATTTACTGTGAAAAATTGGGTTTTGGATACGATTGTAGATCACACAATTTGCTTGATCTAGGGATACTGTAGAAGAATGTTCAGAATTCGAAACTTTTCACATAATTTATATAACCATAACAAATAACAAATAGAATCACAAGAAAAAACGATCCAATATTTTTTGATTTTCTCTCTTTCGTCTCTTCTTTTTTCCCTCGGTTGAACCTGAGCCACCAGAAGGTGCTGTAGTGGTGGTAGTTGTGGGTGCAGTTGTGGTTGTAGTTGTAGTAGTAGTTGTGGTGGTTGTAGGTGCTTTGGTGGTTGTAGTTGTCGAAGCTGACATCGATGGATGACAAGCTTCAGCAGCCATCAAAACCATCAGGAAGATCAGGGCTAGATTTTTCGAAGTCAACATTTTCAGATGTTTGAGTGTGTGTGTGTGGAGAACAAAATTGCAGAAACTTCTTTTATAGTAGCAGCTGGGGAAAAATCGGATGTTCCAGAACAGATAGCTTATCATTTTTCTCATTTTTCAGCAAAAAATAGACCAGATCAGCAGGTATTTTAGAGAAGGATACGAGATCTTGTTTGTTTTAGAAAAAATCCAAGTTCGGGCTAGTTTGATTTATTTTGGAGAAGCTACCTGAAATGCGTCAGCAAATTTAGAAGCTACAAGAAATGCGTCAGCAAATCTAGAAGCTACCTGAAATGCGTCAGCAAATTTAAGAGCTACATAAAACACGTCAGCAAAATCAGGGGCTCAACAAAATGCGTCAGCAAATTTAAAAGCTACAAAAAATGCGCCAGTGATTCTAGAAGCTATCTGAAATACGTCAGCAAATCTAGAAGCTACGAAAAATGCGTCAGCAAGTTTGGAAGCTATCTGAAATGCGTCAGCAAAATTAGAAGCTACCTGAAATGCGTCAGCAAAATTAGAAGCTATCTGAAATGCGTCAGAAAATCCAGAAGCTACCTGAAATGCGTCAGCAAATCTAGAAGCTTTCTGAAATGCGTCAGTAAATCTAGAAGCTACAAAAATTGCGTCAGCAAAATTTTTGGCTACTTGAAATGCGTCAGCAATTCTAGAAACTACTTAAAATGCGTCAGCAACTCTAGAAGCTATCTGAAATGCGTCTGCAAATTTGGAAACCACCTAAAATGCGTCAGCAAGTTTGGAAGCTACGAAAAATGCGTCAGCACCCAAATCCCACAGTAATCCTCTTCTTCTACAGTAACTTAAAATTTCAACAAGAATATGATCTACAGTAATTCAGAGCCAGATCAACTACAGTATCCCTAGATCAAGCAAATTCTGTGATCTACAAATCCTTGAGTATCGTATTCAAAACCAATTTTTCACAGTACATTTTGATAATTCTACAGTAATCTTTTGTCTTCTTCTCATTTTGTGTTAGTTCATCTCAAATTGTTCCAGATAATAAACAGATAAATTATCTCGGCTTATCAATTTTCTCATTTTTCAGCAAAAAATGGATCAGGTTTGGTTTGGAAATCACGGGATTTCATAGAAGTTTTCTTTGTTTTAGAAAATTTACAGTACTCTTCTGTGAATCAAAAAAATATACATATTGATATTTTTTGCAGTCTTGAAACATTATTACAGTAGTACTGTAACAGTACAGTAACCCTGAACCCAAACAATTCTAAAGAGTACTGTAACCAACAAAATTAAAAAGGTCCTTTTGAAGTTAGGCTAACTCTCCTTCAACTTAAAGTTAACTTAACAAATTTTTTCTCCAAAACTTCAATTTGATCATTCAGCTTTTTTGTTAGAAAAACTTGATTTGTCTGATAAAAAGTGATGTTTTTGTACAAAATTTTATCGGTGTTCCGAAAAAAATGCAACAAAAATGATGGATTATCTTTCAACACACCGAAAAAAATTGAAAAAAAAATCTGGTTTCAAATGGCCTGGGTGAAGAAGATTCATCCCAAAAAAAGTGTGTATTTAATGCAAAAAAAGTGTAGTTATTAGCTTGTATTAGCTTCACAAAAAAAATCATGAAATTCTTTTTGACTTCAAAAAATCTAGCCCTGATTTCCCTGATCTTCCTGATGGTTTTGATGGCTGCTGAAGCTTGTCATCCATCGATGTCAGCTTCGACGACTACAACATCAGCACCAACTACCACCACAACAGCAGCTTCAGGCTCAGGTTCGGTCGAGGGAAAAAAGTGAAAATAATTTTTTTGTTGAGTTGAGTTGAGTTTTTCTAGTCATAAATTATTGATTATCTCGAAAATAAAAAGCCACGTGGCGTTTAATTTTCTAGAAGCTACCTAAAATGCGTCAGCAAATCTAGAAGCTATTTGAAATGCGTCAGCAACTTTAGAAGCTACAAAATATGCGTCAGCAAATCTAGAACCTACAAGAAATGCTTCAGCAACTTTAGGAGCTACTTGAAATGCGTCAGAAATCCTAGAAGCTACAAGAAATGAGCCAGCAAATCTAGAAGTTACCTAAAATGCGTCAGCAATTCCAGAAGCTACAAATTATGCGTTAGCGACTTCAGAAGCTCTTTGAAGTGCGTCAACAAATTCAAAAGCTACAAAATATGAGTCAGCAAATCTAGAAGCTACTTGAAATACGTCAGCAATTATAGAAGCTACATGAAATGCGTCAGCAATTCCAGAAGCTGCCTGAAATGCGTCAACAACTCTAGAAGCTACTCTAAATGCGTCAGCCAATCCAGAAGCTAACTAAAATGCGTCAGCTTATCTAGAAGCTACCTAAAATGCGTCAGCAAGCCTAGAGACTTCTTGAAATACGTCAGAAAGTCTGGAAACTACCCGAAATGCGTCAGCAATTTTAGAAGCTACAAAAGATGCGCCACGAATCCTAGAAACTACCCGAAATGCGTCAGCAAATCTAGAAGCTACAAAATATGCGTCAGCAAATCTAGAAGCTACAAGAAATGCGCCAACTGATCATTGATCTCAAATTTGTGTTTTAATGATCCCCATCAAACCTGTTTTTCTCATAATTCAAAGAATTTTCTTTGTAAGCTTCATCTTAACTTATCCTAACTAGATTTCCAATTTTTTATTTTTTTCAGCCAAAAAAACAATCCTGAAATTCTTATCATGGATGTTTGAAATCCCGTATCAACATGAAACAAAACTGCAAAAAAAAACTATCTAATTATTTTTTCGTCACCTCGGTGGTCAAAAATATCCAGTTTTTCTTTCTGATGCAGTGATCATAGAATTTTTTTTCGTTTTTTTTTGTTTCCCAGCAAAAAATACTGTAGGAAGCTACAGACATTCCAAAACTACACTCTAGTCAAAGAAAGCCTACAGTAATCCTCTCACATTTTCCAAAAATATCAAATTTCAAAAAATAAACAAAATTTTGGACAAAAACACGTTTATCAGAACTTTGATCTACAGTACTACTTACACTTTTAAAGGAACATAGATTTTAAAGGATCATACAGTACTCATTTCACGATTTTACTGTTTAAAGGAACATAATCTTTGGTTTCAACACGAAATTGAGAAAAATTTTAAAAGTTTATCAAGTACTGTACCTTCTTGGAACAATTTTTCCGAAACCACAGTAGCCCCAGCTATATTTAAAGGATCACACGGCCTCTCAGCATTACAGTACCCCCCCCCCTCCTCTTAAAGGAACATACCCATTCGATAAATTCCGCATCTCCCAAACTCCATATCGGGTTTCGACGCGGACTTTCCGCTCCTCTTCCGCTTGCGAAAACGCAAAAATAAGTGCGGTCAGGAAAACGGCATTCATCAAATTGTTCATTTTCGACGCGACAATTTTGGCAAAAAAATAAACAGTAGACGAAATAGGCCAGCAAAATGATAAGCGCCAAAATATTGTATTTCTGTTTATTTTTTTTGTTTTGCGGTCGAAAATAAACAGTTATCACAAAATTGTTGTTTTGGCCTAAAAAAAATTCGGTTTTTGGTAGTCAAAAAAAAAATCCAAACCTTTTCACAGCAAAAAGTGTTGAGAGTTTTGATAAGTTGTAGAGTTTCTGCGCGTGTCAATCAATCATTTTGTCACCCAAAAATTTCCAAACAGCAGCAGTTGTTATTCAATTTTATAAATAATATATTTTGAGAAATATTACTACAGATACAAAACATTATGTGGAGAAAATCAGAATTCAGAATTTTTTAATTTTTGATTTTTGGATCATTTCTCAAGATTGAAGCAAAATTTATTTGGAACATTTTTGAAACAGTGAATTTTATTTCTTCAATAACATTTCAAGCCAAATTTTTTGTTTTTCAAGAAAATTTGAAACGTAAAAATTTCTGGAAAAATTACTGTTTCAAAATTTGGATATGATACTTTTGCATTTATAAAATTAATAGCTAGAGTTATACGATTGAAAATTGCTGAAAATCCTATTTTCACCAAAAAAAAATCGTAAAAATTTCTGGAAAAATCACTGTTTCAAAATTTTAATATTAAAATTTTGTCAAAAAAACTTATCAATAAAATTTTCATCGATTTGAAAAAATAAATAAAAATGTTGCAAAAATTCTACTGTTTCAGAAGTTTCATAACAATTTTTCGTTGTTTTTGAAAATGTGATAATTAATACGTTTTCTGAAAATCCTATTTTTGCGCAATTTTTTTTCAAGTTAAACAAAACCGTGAAACATATTATTCTTCAGCTAAATTTGGTTTTCAAGAAAATTTGAAACGTAAAAATTTCTGGAAAAATTACTGTTTCAAAATTTTGGTATGAAAATTTTGTCAAAAAATGTATGGTTCTTCTATCATTTTGAAAGAAAAAAATTGTTACAAAAATTCTACTGTTTCAGAAATTTCATAAACATTTTTTCGTTGTTTTTGAAAGTTTGATTGGTTTTTTTTTAAATTCTAGTCAAGTTTAAATTGAGGCTATTTAAAATGATTTATTTTTGTGAATTTTAATTAAAAAAATTCAGCGTTTGACAAGTTTCACTGGAATTCCTTTGGATGGTTTTGCGACGACCCGAAAAATTATACTTTTTTTCTAACAAAAAATTCAAATCCCAAAATAACTTACCTCCAAACACGGCACAGTAAATCCATAATCCTCCCCCGGTAAAACCTCAAATTCCTTCAAAATCTTCGCCACAATCACTTTCTCATTCAATAATCCAAAATTCTGCCCAACACAATTTCGAATGCCCGCCGAAAATGGTACAAAATCAAAGGCACTTCGTTTCGAGACCTCATCAGGTAGAAATCTATCAGGATCAAAAATCCCAGGATTTTTGAAAACCTCCGGATTACTGTGCAGAATAATTGGGCCAATTGAAATTGTACTTCCAGCTGGAATTTCGCACTGATCAAGAAGCTTCAAAGATTTTCGTAATTTTCGTTGAAAAAATGGGATTGGTGGGGTCAATCTTTTCGACTCCTTCAAAACCCTATCCAGATATTTCAAGGCTCGAAAATCCTCTCGAGATTCCAGGGGGTTTTCTTGAAGTTCCTCCTGGTAAATGTGATTTTGAACATCTGGATTATGAGCAATGTTCCAGAGCGCAAAGGCTACACTGCTTGTTGTAGTGTCATGTCCGCCGAAGATCAGAGTGTCGATTTCTTCACGGATTTCCTCGTCAGTGAGATCTGGAAGAAAAACTTGAGTTGGATTTCTAGGCCACCGAAATTCTAGGCCATGTATGGATTTGAAATTGAGCTAGACTTGATGGTTGTTTGGATTTCTAGGCCACCGAAATTCTAGGCCATTTTTGGATTCAAAAATTCACTAATTCTTGAGATGTTTGGATTTCTAGGCCACCGAGAATCTAGACCATGTTTAGACTCAAAATATGCGTTATTGTCTAGAGGTGTTGGTTTTCTCGGCCACCAAAAACCTCGGCCATGTTTAGACTCAGAGAACTCCTGGGTTTCCAGAGGTTTTGGATTTCTAGGCCACCGAAATCTAGGCCATGTATGGATTTGAAATTGAGCTAGACTTGAGGGTTGTTTGGTTTTCTAGGCCATCCAAACCCTAGGCCATGTTTGAATTCAAAAATTCCCTAATTTTTGAGCGGTTTTTGGGTTTCTAGGCCACCGAAATTCTAGGTCATTTTTGGATTCAAAAAAAATCTGGATTTTCTGGATTTTCAGACTGAAAAATGATAAAACTATAGAAAATCTGAAAAAATTTTGAAAATAGTTTGATTTGCAAATTTTAGAATTTTTTTCAGAAAATTTCAGCTACAAAATTTCCAGTCTTTCTAATTTTTTTTGATAAACATGGATGAATTTTGCCACGTCATAACTCATACCTGGCGAATCCAGAAGATGATCCAAAAAACAGCATTTCTCTTGATCTTTATGAAATTCCACATCCGCCCTCCGCTCCTTTATAAACTTCATACTAAAATCCTTCAAAACCCTCAGATTCTCCTCAATTTTCGCCTCAAATCCCGAAAATTTATAAAAAATCGGATTTCTCAACCAAGGTTTGAACGAAAACTCGATCAATATTCTCGAAAACTCTTCGCAAGCATCAATATATTCGTGAAAATTTCGAATTTGCGAATTTGTCTGAATACCCAAAGCCGCGTCGGCAACAATATCCAAAAGACAGAATTTGATGTGCGGAAAAATGTCGAAAAATTCCGATTTGCTCGATTTTTCGTGGAGGATGTCGATGAGAATTTCTGTTTGTTTTTTGAAGATTTCGAAATATTTGGGAAGTTTGGAGAAGTTGAAGACTGGTTGGATTAGTTTTCGATGCGATTTCCAGCGTGGAATGTTCGGCCTGGAAAATATTGATTTTTTCTGATTGGAAGATTGGAAGATTTGGATTATTTTGATATCAAATATGGCCTAGTTTTCTAGGAGATTGGTTTTCCAGGCCACCAAAATTCTAGGCCAAGTTCAGACTCAAAACGAAGCTAATTTTCTCTAGGGTTTGGTTTTCTAGGCCACCGAAAACCTAGGCCAAGTTTAGACTTAAAATGAAGCTAATTTTCTGGGGTTTTTGGTTTTCTAGGCCACCAGAAACCTAGGCCATGTTTAGACTCAAAACACGCTTCATTTTCTCTAGGATTTGGTTTCCTAGGCCATGTTCAGACTTAGAAAACTCCTGAGTTTTCAGACACGCTTCATTTTCTCTAGAATTTGGTTTCCTAGGCCACCATAAACCTAGGCCATGTTTAGACTCAAAATGCTCGCAATTTCAAAGAGGACTTGGTTTTCTAGGCCACCAAAAACCTCGGCCACATTTATATCCAGAAAACTCATTTTCAAACGATTTTGGATTTCTAGGCCACCAGAAACCTAGGCCATGTTTAGACTCAAAAGACTCACAATTTCAAAGAGGACTTGGTTTTCTAGGCCATGTTTGGACTCAAAACACGCTTAATTTTCTCTAGGATTTGGTTTCCTAGGCCACCAAAAATCTCGGTCATGTTTAGACTCAAAACACGCTTCATTGTCTAGAGGTGTTGGATTTCTAGGCCACCAGAAACCTAGGCCATGTTTAGACTCAAAACACGCTTCATTTTCTCTAGGATTTGGTTTCCTAGGCCACGAGAAACCTAGGCCATGTTTAGATTCAAAATATACGTTATTGTCTAGAGGTGTTGGATTTCTAGGCCACCGGAAACCTAGGTCATGTATAGATTCAAAACACGCTTCATTTTCTCTAGGATTTGGTTTCCTAGGCCACTAAGAACCTCGGCCAAGTTTGGACTCAAAACGAAGCTAATTTTCTCTAGGATTTGGTTTTCTAGGCCACCAAGAAAATAGGCCATATTTAGACTTAAAATGAAGCTAATTTTCCGGGGTTTTTGGTTTTCTAGGCCACGAGAGATTTTCCCGAGCCAAATATCGAAATTTCTCACTCCAGCAGCAGTCCTTTTCCAATCCACGGCTCAAAAAATCGATAATCCTCCCCTTTATCCAATTCCTCATTATTCTCCAATATCACTTTCGTCATTTCTCCATCCAACGGCCAAACAAATAAATTGCCAAACAGAAAAACTCGCATGATCCTCGAGCCATTTCCCCGCTGCTCATTCGCCCAAAATTTCAGCACTTCTCCCAGATTTTCAGTCGTTTTATCCATCAAATCTGGAACGTTTCCCAAAATTCCGTGCATTTTTGGACCGGGAATCTGAATTTTCAAAAGTTTTCTAAAGGGATTTAGTTTTCAACCTACCTTTCTAGCATAATTGTAGAATTTCAGATAATTCGAAAAATATCTGAAAATGTATAGGCAGACGAAAAGGAAAAATAGAATCGCAATCATTTTTCTTCTGATTTTCAACAAAAAAAAACAGATATTTTGACAAAACAGTAAAAACTGTTCAAGTGGAAAAATTGCACTTTTCAACACGGGATGCACTTAAAACTAGTTTATTTTTAGAAACAACCTGAAAAATTAGAAATTCCATTGATTTCTGGAGTTGGACGAATTCGAGACGAGCAAAATCGATCTGAAAATGTTCTATTTTATGTCGCCAACCTGCTGGAAAAATCGAATTTCCCAGAGAAACACTTCCAGACAGTTTTTTAGCTCCAAAACATTGAAATTCCCGCCCAAAAACACTCACCATATCAAAAAACTTTGATATTTTCCAAATTCGACTCGGTGGAAACCTGAAAAACACAAATTTCAAGCAAAACCCTGGAAAAACAGCAAAAAAACCCGGGAAAAAAAACAAAAGTAAATTTTGGTGTGTGCAAACACCGCGACGCACAAATGCACAGGTGGATTTGAAAAAAACGAATTTTTTTATTGTTTTTTTCAGTTTTCTAGGTTTTTCGGGATGTTCTTGGCGGAATCGAGGAAGGAAACATGGTTGAAAATAAGGTAAGATTTAATATTAAAAATTTGAAAGCTGAAAATCCCCCAAAAACTCTCAAAATTTCCCTACAAAGTATTATTTACATCTACTTTACCTACAAAAAATTAAATACAAAAAACAAAAGTACCATTTCATCTAAAAATAAATATTTTAAATACGTGTCCTAAATTTCAGCCACGTATTCACAGAAAAACAAAAAAAAATCCAGAAACCCGCTCATTTTTCTATATCCCAACTCAACCAAACGGTTTCAAACCAGCTAGATTTATCACATTTTATTCTTATCAAAAAAAAGAGCCCAAGGAGCCAAAAATCAATAATATAGTCAAAAATGAGCAAAGAACAACAAGATCGTGGAAGATCGGTGATGGGTGAAATTGTTTCAGCCGACACAATTTCAGTTGGTATAACTACGCCGACAAGTCACGAGGAACAGGATTGGTATCACGGACTTTTGCCGAGAGCTGATATTAATTCGTGGGTTTTTTTTATTTTGGAAACAGCTAGGTTTTGGCGCCAAAATTGGTCTTGATCAAGCAATGTTGTTGGACGCGTCGCGGTCACGCGCTGCGTGTCTTCTGAAATTTTATGACGCAAAAATGCACAGAAGTTATTTGTTGGCAGCTTTCCAGTTGTCCAATCAGTAGCAGTAAAGTTGCTCTATTGCACAATCAGTTTTTCTTGGGAACCTTGGATGCGTTGCGGTCACGCGCTGCGTGTTTCATTCTTCAAGGCGTCCCGGGTTCCCAAGAAAAACTGACTGTGCAATAGAGCAATTTTGCTGCAGCTGCTTGGAGAATTGGAAAGCTTCTTCACACGCAGCGCGTGACCGCAACGCGTTGATGTTTTTGGCGGCAAATTTGAAAATCTGATTTTCTGCGCTAAAAATTAACCAAAAAATGGTTAAAATTTGAAATTTTCATGCAAAAATTGGTGAAAATTACGATTTTCACTCAAAATCTTCCAAATTTTTTCCAGAATTCTCATAAACGATGGTGATTTCATTGTCCGAAAATCGCACCGAAACACGGAAAAAGACAAGGAAAAAGACAGTGTTCAACTGGTTTTATCAGCAAAATACAAAGGAAAATGTCATCATTGGCAAATTGCTGAAAACAAGGATGGAAGTGTGATTTTGGATGAGAAGAAATTTGCGAATGTTTGTGATATGATAAATCAATTGAGATCGAAGAAGTTGCCAGTTTCAGCAAATTGTCCAGCCATTTTGATAAATCCGATTATGAAACAGGATTGGGAATTGAGACATGATCAAATTTGTTTGGGAAAAATGTTGGGTGAAGGAGCTTTTGGTGGGGTTTATAAGGCGGTTTTCTGTTTGAAATCGAAGAAATTGGCAGTGGCTGTGAAGGTGAGTGGGAAACTCAAAAAATCGATAGTTCTATAGAGCGCGCTTTCATGTTTTCATTATATTATTAAAAACTAGATGTTTAAGTCGCTCAATCAAAAATTATATTTCTTCAGAATTTTTCTGGAATTTTTGAAACAGTAATTTTTTTTGGAAAAATTGAGTTTTTAAAAATCTAAAAATTTTATAAAGTTTCCAAGAAATTTGAATTTTTCTCGAAAATTCGGATGGTTAATTAGAACGCACTTGCATTTTTTCAAAAGAAATTTTGAAAATTTTTTGCTGGAGCATTCCTTTGTCAAAAGCAAACTTTTTAACATTTTTTTGGATTTTTCTACAGAATTTATGAAATTTTTGAAACAGTGAAAATTTTGTTTTTTTTTAATTCAGAAGTTTGGGCTGTTTTTGGAAAAAAACGAAATTTTTCATTAAAAAAAATTACTGTTTCAAAAATTTTAGAAAAGTTCACATTAAATTAAATTTGTCATTGTTATTCGGAAATTTTGAACGGAATAATGCAAGTGCGCTCTATTAAACAATTCTCATCATTAAAAATCCCACCAAAATTTTTTTCGGATTTTTTGTATATTTTTTAATGTAAATTTCAAACGAAAAATGCTAGAGTATCAAAAAAAAATTTTTTCTGAAGTTTTCTAAATTTTTTGAAACAGTGATTTTTTTTCGGGGAAAATTGAGTTTTTGAATTTAAAATAATTTAAGAAGTTTCCAAGAAATTTGAAATTTTTCTCAAAAATTCGATTTTTTACTAGAGCGCACTTGCATTTTTCATTCAATATTTCCGTTAAAAAAAATTTGCTGGAGCATTCCTCATTTTTAAAGAAAAATTTTGAACATTTTTTGAAACAGTGGATTTTTCTACAGAGTATTGTGGAAATTGATTGTTTTGTTTTGTTTTCTGAGAATTTATGAAATTTTTGAAACAGTGAAAATTTTGTTTTTGAAAAATCCAGTTTTGGAAAAAAACAAAATTTTTCATTAAAAAAATTACTGTTTCAAAAATTTTAGAAGTTTAAAAAATAAAATTTTTCATTTACTTAAGTTTTATTGCTGAAGTTTTGAATGGAATAATGCAAGTGCGCCCTATTGAACAATTATCATCATTAAAAATCCAACCAAATTTTTTTCGGATTTTCTGTAAATGTTGTGATGTAAATTTAAAAGGAAAATTGATTTAGTATCAAAAAAAAAACATTTTTTTTCTGAAGTTTTCTAAATTTTTTGAAACAGTGATTTTTTTATCGAAAAATTGAGTTTTCAAATTTAAAAAAGTTTATGAAGTTTCCAAGAAATTTGAAATTTTTCTCAAAAATCGGATGGTTAATTAGAGCGCACTTGCATTTTTCATTCAATATTTCGGCCAAAAAATTGAGAGTAGAGCATTCCTCATTTTTGAAGCAAAATTTTGAAAATTTTTTGAAACAGTGGATTTTTCTACAGAGTGGAGATTGATTGTTTTGTTTAGTTTTCTGAGAATTTATGGAATTTTTGAAACAGTGAAAATTTTGTTTTTTTTTTTAATTCAGAAGTTTGGGCTGTTTTTGGAAAAAAATTTCATTAAAAAAAAATCACTGTTTCAAAAATGTTAGAAAAGTTTAGAAAAATATATTTTTTCATTAATTCAAGTTATTTCTGTAGTTTTGAATAGAATAATGCAAGTGCGCTCTATTGAACTAGGGGATTTCTAGGTAATTGTTTCAAAAACAGAAAAAAATTCTGAAGATGCAAGTGTGCTCTAATGAACTATAGATTTTTGAACAAAAATTCAAAATCTCACCAGTTTTTTTTTTCAAAATACAATTTGCAGGTGAACAAAGGCAACGATAAAATGAGTACACGTTCAATGATCGAAGATGTTTGCAAAGAAGCTCGAATAATGCGACAATATCAACATGCAAATGTCGTCAGTTTCTATGGTGTTTGTGTGGAAAAAGAGCCAATTATGTTGGTGATGGAATTGGCGAATCAAGGCGCACTTGACTCATTTTTGAAGAATTCGTCGTCGAAAGATGAAATCACATTAAGAGATAAATTGAAATATTCATTTGATGCTAGTAAAGGATTGGAATATTTGCATCAAAATGGATGTATTCATCGAGATGTGGCTGCAAGGAATTTTTTGGTGCATAAAGGAATTGTTAAGATTACGGATTTTGGATTGTCGAAACAATTGTCGGATCATGCGCATAAGTATAAACTGAAGGTGGGGGATTTTGGGGAAAAATTTTGATTTTCACAATGTTTCAAAACATTTGGAGCTTAAAGGTGGAGTCCGAGCAAAAAATAAGTTGTGCTAATTTGAAAGAGCATGTTCTAATTAGTACAATCCTCGAAGGATTTTTTCTGGAAGCGTCTCAAACATTGGTTAAAAAATTACAAAGTTTGAAAAAACAGTGACACACCGTGTAAAATGGCTTGAAAGTCCATAAGTACAGTAGCTTATATTTAATGTTTGAGAAGCTTCCAGAAGAAATCCTTCGAGGAATGTACTAATTAGAACATGCTCTTTCAAATGAGCACAACTTATTTTTTGCTCGGAGTCCACCTTTAAATTTAAATTTTTGAGTTCTAAATTAACAGGATTCACATAAAAAACCCTCTGACATGAGCAACCATCAATTTTCGAGAAAAAAAGATTTTCAAAAAGCTATAAATTATTATGAGCAATCATTTAGTTCTTGTAACTTTGAGAATTTTCAAAAAAATATAGTTTTGAGCTGAAAAATAACTTGTTCTCGATTTTTTTCCATTTTTCCGCCTAACATGAGCGATCTCATCATTTCACAAGAAAGAATGAGAATTTTTAAAATTAAAAAATTCCTGATGAATTTTTAGAAAACTCTAGCTTGTCTGAAATTTTGCGTTTCACGATTTTTCTCAAATTTTTTTGAAACAGTAAATTTTTTAGACTAAAGAAAATTGTTTGAAAATAATATTGTGAACGTGCTCAAATTTAGCATTTTGTCAATTTTTTGAAACAGTAGAATTTTTTATCATTTTTTTCAAAATGGTCCAGGTGAATTAAAATGATTTGGTTTTATTGAAATTTTCAGGGATTTTTGAAACAGTGATTTTTTTGGGTTTTTGAAAAAATTATAAATTTCGATTTCAAATAAAAATTCAAAGAAAAAAAACCAAACCATCTATTTTTCTTGAATTTTAATAATTTTTTGAAACAGTGAAATTTTTGAACAACGGTTTTGAAAATTTTCAAATCTCAATTTTTGTTTCAATTTTTGTTTTGTTTCAGCAAGTTCTTTTGGTTTAAATTTGAATTTCAAGTAAAATAAAAAATCTAGCAAAAATGTTTTTTTCCAAGTTTTTTGAAGAATTTTTGAAATAGTGAAATATTTTAAATTCCAAAATTGAAGTGTTTATCATCAAATTAATCAAAAATTGTATTTTCTCAGAATTTTTTGATGAATATTTGAAACAGTGAAATTTTTTAACCGAAAAAATTAAAAAATCCTGTTTTTCCAAAAGAAAAACCTCTAGAACCCAGAATTTTCCCAAGATCGTTTTTGGACTGAAATTTTGGTCTTCTAATACAATAAATTTTAATATGAGCAATGTTATAGTATTTTATATATCATGTAAACATGCATCTCAAAAATTATATATTTTTTAAAATAAGTTTTTTGTTTTATTTTTGAAACAGTGAAATATTTTTTGAACAAATTTGGTTGAGAATTTCCAGACCCTAACAAGGAAACCTTTTTTACTCAACACTTCAAATCATGATGAAATTTGGTTTTTGGACAGCTTTTGGGACCATAAGAACACCCTAAAAATTTTAGTCTCCCAATGGACCTATGAGCCAAGTTCTGGGCTCTCAAAAGTTCGAAAATTGCCAAAATTGGCTCATAAAACACGTCATAACTCAATTCTCGATCAATTTTATGAAAAACTGAGTAGCAGATGCTGATCAGCGTGGTCGATTTACCCAAAAAGCATGAATAAATCAAATTTTCGGAAAAATTTTTGATTTTGAAAAAAAGAAAGAGGAGGGGCACATATGAATTTTCATGAATTTTCAGCCCAAAAATAAAAAACTTCAAAATTTTTCAAAATAAAGTTTTTTATTGATGTACTTTTAGTAAATCGACTATGCTGATCAATATCTGAAACTTTATTTCTTCCAAAAAAAATTTTGAAATGGAGCTATGATGACTTTTTTGTACTTTTGAGAGCCCAGAACTTGGCTCAGAGGTCCATTGGGAGACTAAAATTTTTAGGGTGTTCTTATGACCCCAAAAGCTGTCCACGGACCAAATTTCATCATGATTTGAAGTGTTGAGTAAAAAAGGTTCCCTTGTAAAAATTATCTATAAAATTTCTAATATGAGCAATGTTATAGTATTTTATGGAATAATAATGCCTATCAAAAAAATAATATATTTGATGAGTTTTTGAAACAGTGAAATATTTTAGATTCAAAATTGTTCAAAAATCTGTTTTTTTAATACCGAAACCCTGAATTTCCCAAGATCTAAAGACTTTCAATATTTTTGAATAGGATTGCGATCCAACTCATCAAAAATTGTATTTTCTCAGAATTTTTTGATGAATTTTTGAAACAGTAAAATTTTTTAACCAAAAAAAAATTAAAAAATTCTGTTTTTCCAAAAGAAAAACCTCTAGAACCCAGAATTTTCCCAGCTCGTTTTTGGACTGAAATTTTGGTCTTCTATAATACAATAAATTATAATATGAGCAATGTTATAGTATTTTATATATCATGTAAACATGCCCATCAAAAATTATATATTTTTTTTTTAATAAGTTTTTTGTTTTATTTTTGAAACAGTGAAATATTTTTTGAATAAATTAAGTTGAGAATTTCCAGACCTAAAAATGATGTCTAAAAATTTCTAACATGAGCAATGTTATGATAAATCCGATTTTTTTCAGGATCTCCACCAAAAGCTTCCAATTCGCTGGCTTGCCCCTGAAGTTATCGTAACTGCCACGTATTCCTTCAAATCCGATGTTTTTTCATTTGGTATTCTACTATGGGAAATATTTATGGATGGTGCAATTCCATATCCTGGAATGACATTAGCTGAAGTCAGCAAAGAAGTTCGAAAAGGATATCGAATGTCGCCACCGGATAAAATGCCAATGATTTGTCGAAATATAATGACGGCACAATGTTGGCCACAAAATCCGGCAGATCGAGATAATATGATGGAAATTCGACAAGCTATTGAAGGAGTTTTGGAAGGGAGACAGAATCAGATGGCTAGATCTGCTTATGTTAGATATAATTAGACATTTTGAGCGACAAATGAAGGTATTTTTCTATTTTTTAATGGGTTTTGGAGTGAAATTTGGTGTTTCTAGCTTAAAAAATCATTTTCGAGCCGAAAATTGTGAAGGGCGTGCTCTGCAAGCCCTGTTCAGATAGTTTCAGGCTTCCTGGGCCTTTTACAGGCTTTCTGGCCTATTTTCGAACTCCAAATCCACGTGGCGTGCTCTGCAAGCCCTGTTTGAATAGTTTCAGGCTTCCTGGCCCTTTTTCGTAATTTTGTGCTTTATTTTCGACTTGAGAACGATGTGAAAAATTATTTTGTCAAATAGTCACTTTTTTGAAACGGTGAGATAATTTTTTGAAAAATTTAAATTTTTAGAGATAGTTTCAGGCTTTCTGGGCCGTTTTTGGGCTTTCTGGGCCATTTTCGAGCCGAAATGACTAAAAATTGAACTCCCTGGGTTCTATTTTGTTCTAATAATTTTTGATGATGTAATAATTTTTCTGAAAATTTTAATTTTAATGTTGATTTTTTGAAACGTAAAATTTCGAGGTTAGTTTTTGAACCATTTTTCATTATTTTTAAATAGTTTTTGATTTTGGAAGGAATTTTCTGTGGGGCCAAAAATGGACTTGCGCAGCACGCCACGTGGATTATGACTCTTTTTATGAGCCTTCAAATGGGTCAGACAGTCCGGTAATTATCAAAAAATATATTTTCCCGGAATATTTTCTGGATTTTTTGAAACAGTGAGTTTTTTATTTATGAGTTTTGAGAAATTCAAAATTTAATTCTTTTTGATGAGAAATTTTGAAGAATTCTAAATTTTTAGGTGTTTTATTTTATTTCTCAAAGATTTAGACAGAAATTGGGCCGTTTTCGGATTCTCTAAGCAATTTTCTAACTCAAAATCCACGTGGCGTGCTTCGAAAGCCCCGTTGGAGTAGTTTCAGGCTTCCTGGGCCTTTTACAGGCTTTCTTGAGCAATTTGAAACTGAAAAAAGGTGGAAAATTTTTTTACTGTTTCAAATTTTTTAAAAATAATTTCCAAAGTTCTCTGCAGAATTTATCTTCAAATTTGTGCTAAAAAATGTTGGAATAATTTCACTGTTGGAAATTTTTTTACTCATAGAAAATTCAATTTCCAATTTGCTTTTCAGATTTCCAGCAACCATAAAACTTATCGAAACTCAAACATCAAAATTCCCCTCTCCTCCCCAATTTATTTCCAGATATTTTTTTTTCCAGCAGAAATGGAAAAAAACAGAAATGTTTGTTTTCAATACTACTACTACACTAGAAAACTAATAGTAGTAAACATCCGATAAAATTTCAGTCCCTCGCTATATTTTTTTTTGTTTTTTCATTCATTTCATAAATTCCAATTTCCAAATTGTTTTCCACACTGAAAATGAAGAAAAAAACAGAAGCTTCTGCTGGAACAATTGTTTTTTTCATGTTTCGTCGAAAAAAAAGAGGAAAAATAAACGACAAATGTATCAAATAGCACGTGAAAAAAAACATTGTAATGAAGAAAAAAACAAAAAAATGAGAAAACTAAAAACTAACAAGTTGTTTTTTTTTTGTTTTTAGAGTTTGTTAAACTTTTTCGGAGATCAGGGAACAACAAAATTCAAGAGAGACGTAGAGAAAATTTTCAGAAATTTATCAAAATTTATTTTTGAAAAAATTCACTGTTTCAAAAAATGAGGAGAATTTTCCACATAAATTGAAAATAATTTCACTCGAATTTTGAGAATTTCAAAAAAGTTTCTGAAGCAGAGTTTATTTTTGAAAAATTTCACTGTTTCAAAAAATAAAGAGAATTTTCACAAAAATGTAATTTTTGATGAAAATATTTTTTTCCATTTTATTGAAAATAATTTCGAATTCGAATTTTGAGAGTTTCAAAAAAAGTTGGTGAAGCAGAATTTATTTTTGAAAAAAAATTCACTGTTTCAAAAAATAAAGAGAATTTTCCACAAAAATTGAAAATAATTTCACTCGAATTTTGATAGGTTCAAAAAAGTTGCTGAAGCTGAATTTATTTTTGAAAAATAAATTCACTGTTTCAAAAAATAAGGAGAATTTTCCAAAAAAAATTTAATTTTTTGATTAATTGTTTTACATGCTTTCATAAATTATATAAAAAAAATTAATTTTGAATTTTTTGAAAAATTTCACTGTTTCAAAAAATAAGGAGAATTTTCCACAAAATTATACTTTTTGGTAATAAAAAATTTTCAGTGCAAGATATTTCTATTCTAGCTTTTGTTCTCAAAGCATCTCTTCATTTTCCAAAAAAATATGGAGCATTGCTCAGGTTAGGCTCAGGTTTTTCAACATTAAAAAAGTGCTCAAGTCATTTTATTGAAAATAATTTCGAATTCGAATTATGAAAGATTCAAAAATAGTTTCTGAAGCAGAATTTATTTTTGAAAAAATTTCACTGTTTCAAAAAATAAGGAAAATTTTCCACAAAAATATATTTTTTGATGAATAAAAATAAAAAATAAAAAAAAAGTTCAAAATTCAATTTCAGATTTTTTCCAGCCATTTTCCGTGCTAGAAATTTCTCAAATCATCTTCTCATTTTCCAAAAAAAAAGCATTGCTCATGTTAGGTTGAAATTCTGAAAGTTTGGCTCTGAATAATTTTAAAGCCATGAATTTGTGCTTGATAATTTTTTCCAGACTCAAAATTCTGATCAGCTTCGAAAAGAGTTCCTGTAACTTTCAGAAGCTTCAGAGTTCCTATAACTTGTGATCTTTTCTCCAGAGTTCCTGTAAATCCCCCCTCAAAATTCCAGCAAAATATCCAACAACAATAATAATAACAATATTTAGTGTTCATCTCATCTTCCTTTCAGCTAACAAACCATCCAATTATGTATACAACAACTGACTGAAAATACTACTACTCGATGTATTCATTGAAAAAATAGTCATCTCTCCACACACACACACAAACATTTGTCTCCTTCTTCTTCTTCGCTTCTACTCATTTTCAATTCCATTCACACGGCCGACACAACAAACTGCCTGCTTGCCTTGTTGTTTTCAGAAGCAGAATGAAAACGTTTGAATATGTATTCAACGTGTGGAATGTCAAAAACAATCGAATTTGTGTATACCAAATAGCTATATATTTATTTATTGGACGGAGACACTACAGTAATCCAAAAAATACGAATTTTTGAACAGAGACACAATGTTGTTTTTTGTTTTTAGGTTAGGAGAGGGTTAGAGACGCAGAGGAGCTAGAAATAGAGGCGCAGAGGAATCAGATAGTTAGAGGCTATGGATAGTATAGGGCTTCAGAGAAGCTAGAGAAGCTAAACAGGCTAGATAGTGTTGGGATTTGAGAGAAACTAGAGATTCAGAGGAATCAGACAGTTAGAAGCTCTTTTGGAGGTGTAGAGAAGTTAGAGACGCAGAGAAAGCAGACGGTTAGATTGGCGAGATAGTGTTTGAGACGCAGACACTCTAGAGAAATGCTCTGCATCTCTGATTTTATTGTGACTCTCGTCGTCTAACTCTTCTTCATCTGCTTATCGTTGTCTACCTTCTCTGCGTCTCTCACCCGGGTTAATCGAGACCTACTCTGCGTCTCTAACTCTATCTTTCTCTGCGTCTACCTTCACCGCATCTTTGCAGAGGTCAGAGTCCAGACAACCAGGTTCGGTGCCTCAACATGTTCTCTCCGTCTCTAAACCTCTCTGCTTCTCTGGTTGATCCTCACTCATGATTTCTATTCACTCTGCGTCTCTAACCCAATCCTTTTCTAAAAGAACTTAAGAAAATCAGAGTTCAGACGACCAGAGTCTGGGTGTATCGGTATCGAACCCTTCTCATGTTCACTGCATCTCTAACTGTCTAGCTCCTCTGATTCTCTAACCATCTACACTCTGCATCTCCAACCAGATTTAGTGAGGCTAGAGTTCAGACGACCAGATACACTCTGCGTCTCTAACTGTCTAGCTTCTCTGATTCTCTAACTATCTATACTCTCCGTCTCTAATTTTTAGCTAGATTCAGAGATGCTAGAGGCCAGAGGTGAGACGACCAGGTTCTGGGTCCTCTCCGTCTCTAACGCACTGAGGCTTCTCTGCATCTCTTAACTTATATGATTCTCTATACATCTATACTGCCTCAACATTCTCTGCGTCTCTAACTGTCTATCTGCATTTCGGATCTTCTCTGATTCTCAAACTATCGACACTCTGCGTCTCCAACCCTTAGCCAAATTTAGAGAGGCTAGAGGTCAGACGACCAGATACACTCTACGTCTGTAACCCACTCTCGGTTTCTCTGCACTCTCACCCCTCCCCCTTTCCAACCAACCCCTCGAAAAATTCATTTCCAATTTTTTTCCCTCACGATGTTTTGATGATTCTAATTTGGCGCTGAAAAAAGAAAAAGAAGGTGTTGTTTACAGTGCACACTTTATGAATACATATAATTGAAGTTTGCTGCTGCTTCTCTGTCTTTTTCTCTCTGAAAATTATAGACGACGTTTTGCTGTCTCGCTTCTTCTTCTTCTAATGAAGGATGTTTGAAGTGTTAGACTTTTTTGTGCGGCCGACAAAAGGACGTGTGCCCTTTGATAGACGAAAATCTCTGAAACTTCTCTCGCTCAACACCTGACTTCCTCCGTGTTTGATAGATCTGTATATATACTTCGAGAATGTTTAAAGGTACATGAGAAAAGTGCAGGTTCTAATTGAATTTTTTTTGTCGTCGAATGTCGAAAACAAGGAAGGAGTTTTGTATGTGTGAGAGAGAGAGAGAGATTAGAGAAAGTGCAGAATATTTCAATGTGTTTACGAGTTTCGAGAGTTGTTGGAACTTCCGGGCTGCAAGAAGCTAGAGAGGCTAGAGAGGCTAGAGACGCAGAGAAGCTAAAGAAGCTAGAGAGTCAGGGACGCAGAGCAAAGCTGGACAACCAGAGACCATTCTATTGTCAGAGACGCAGAGGAAAATACACTCGCTCCGCTCGGGCCGAAAGACAGCTAGAGAGTATCTGATATGAAGAGAGGCTAGAGAAGCTAGAGAGTCAGAGACGCGGAGCAAAGCTAGACAACTAGAGACTATTCAATTGTCAGAGACGCAGAGAGAAATACACTCGCTCCGCTCGGAAAATAGCTAGAGAGTATATGATTTGAAGAGAGGCTAGAGAAGCTAGAGAGTCAGAGACGCGGAGCAAAGCTAGACAACCAGAGATCATTCAATTGTCAGGGACGCAGAGGGAAATACACTCGCTCCGCTCGGAAAATAGCTAGAGAGTATATGATTTGAAGAGAGGCTAGAGAAGCTAGAGAATCAGAGACGCAGAGGGAAATACACTCGCCTGCTCGAGCCGCTTCGCAGAAGATTCCGGGGCGCTTCGCGCAAGCTTGCGGAAAAAAGCTTTTGGAGAAGCTTGAGCCTAGTTGTAAGCCCGGTTTCGGGCCGAGCCTAGATCTGGGCCCAAGCCTAGTCAGACTCTGAACTAGGTCCAGATAAATTCAGGATTATTTCACGATGTTTTGAAATTTTTAAACTATTTTTTTGGGATATTCTATAACTTGAAGCTTCTGCTGATTTTCAGAGAGTTCCAGAGATTTTCTGAAACCTGAAAATTCTTCTAGAACTTCTCCAGAACTTTTCTGGATTCCTGAATCAGATGTTTTTGGGATTCTAAATTAGGTTTCCAGATTTTTCTAGAACATCTCCTTCTGAAATCTAGAAATGTTCTGAAATCCAGCGGGACTTCAAAAACATCATTTTTAGAACTTTCAGATCTCCCAGGGATTTTCAGAAGTCCAGATGAACCTCTAGAACTTCTGGGAGAAATCAGGAGATTTCTAGAAGAAGCTTGGGACCTTCAGGATTTTCAGAGATTTCCAGAAGCCTTCCCGAGCTTCTCCGAGTTCCCAGAACTCCCCAGCTTGATCTTCCGATGTTTATCGCTTCTCAAAACATCCATAAGCTTCTGGAATTCCCTGAAAACCATCTAATCCTCTTGTTTTTCCGATTTTTTTTTTCAATTTTTTAAAGAAATCTCATAAGTCTTCCGCAAAGTTCAAGTTTTCCCCCAATCCCCAAAAACTTTTTTATTTTTTTTATTTTTTGTTCGAAAAAAATCTCAAAACACACAAAAACAATAATGAAACAAACAGCTGTGCTGGAAAAACAACAGAAACTTTTTTTTTCAACCAAAAAAAATAGAAGTTTGTGGTCCCTATTTTTTTGTCTGAAAATGTTTTGAGAGCAGTTGACAACAACAACAACAACAAATGTTTTCAGCGTTTTTTTTCTATTTTCGCGCGCGCGCGAGTTCATCAAACTGACAAACATTCGAGTTGTTTTGGCCAAGATGGAAATGTATAAAATGTATGTTTTGAAAGTTGTTTATCGAGTTGGATTTTGGTCGTTTAGGGGAAGTGAACGAGTGAAAACAGAAAGCTGGGTGGAAAAAAAAGTTTCCGGGTTCTGGGCTTCTGCGAGTTTTTGTAGATCATCTGGAACATCTTTATTGGTTTTTGGAAACATCTAGGATCTGAAAAGCTTTCTAGAAGTTCTCACCTGGATTTCTTAAACATCTAGATGTTTCGAGATTCGATTTGGAAAGTTCTAGGCTTCTGGAGAATCTAGATGTTTTGATAAGTTCTAGAAAATATCTAGATTGGTTTTTTGAAAGATCTAGGATCTAGAACTTCTAGAATATCCTTGGGACCTTCAGGATTCCAGATGTAGAATTTCAGAGATTCGACAGTCGCTCCGCTCGGGCCGGAAGGTAGCTAGAGAGTGTCTGACTTTAAGAGAGTCTAGAGAGTGAGAGACGCAGAGCAAAGCTGGGCAACCAGAGGACATTCAATTGTCAGAGACGCAGAGGGAAATACACTCGATCCGCTCGGAAGAAAGCTAGATAGTATATGATTTGAAGAGAGGCTAGAGAAGCTAGAGAGTCAGAGACGCAGAGCAAAGCTGGACAACCAGAGGCCATTCAATTGTCAGAGACGCAGAGGGAAATACACTCGCTCCGCTCGGGCCGCTTCGCGGAAAATACCGGGGCGCTTCGCGCAAGCTTGCGGAAAAAGCTGAGCCTAAGTCCGGCCTTAAGCCTAGATCTAGGCCTGAGAGCTTCTCCCAGTTCTCAGAACTCTCCAGATTGATCTTCCGATGTTCAAAAAAACATCCAGAAAGTTTCCAAACGGCTTTTGGAGACTTTCTGGAATGTTTTTGGTTTCCTAGATGTTTAGAGATGGATTTGAGAAGATTTTCAGGGGAAAAAATCAGATTTTCAATAATCTATAGATGATCTTGATTCTGAAAAGCTTCAGAGAACTTCTAGAAACAGTTCTGAAGTCCTGAAGGTTCCCTGATTTCTAGAACTCCTCTAGATGCACCTGAACTTCTAGAAAATCCCTGGGAGATCTGAAAGTTCTAAAAATGATGTTTTCAGAGATTGTCTGAAATTCAAGTCCCACTGGATTTCTTGAACTTTTCTTGAACTTCTGGAATTTTCGAAGATCTAAGAGTTCCAGGAACTCCTCAAGATCCTTTTGAACCCCCAAAAAAACATGACAACATTATGGCTACAGTAGTCTTCTGAAAATATGTCAAATCCCAAAAGTGTTTTCACAAATCCTCGGAAAAGAAAACACGAAAACAATACATATTATTATTATGATTATTATTATTTTCATATTATTATTATTGAAAACAACAATAATCATAATATAATCTAAATGTCAGTTACATTTTTTTTCAGGCTGCCAAATAACAAAAACATCTGAAAATATCTGGAAATAGTGCAGACATTGGAAGCTCGCAAAAACAATTTTATTGTCTCTGCAATTTCAACTGTTTCAAAATGTGCGTCCTCGGCGCAGTCGGGTAAGCGTTCGCCTTTTGGCCACACGCTCTCTGGTTCGACCCCCACTCGGAACTATTTTCTTTTTTTTCTTTTTTCAATCATCTCCCAGCTCAAAAGTCCCTCTGAAATCACATAAACTCGCTGAAAACATTGGCGAGCACACACGCAAAAAAAACAAAATATAAATATAAATAATATCAAAACAACGAATTAATAGTTGTTTTTGTGTTTTCTTTTTCTCCATTTTTGCTGCTGCTCTGCGAGTTTCCGAGAAGTTTCCTGGCCGTTTAATGAAAATATTTATTATACATATACATGCTCGCCGAGCACAAAAATAAGAGAAAATGAATATTTTTCGGGGCGCGCGAGATAAACACCGGAAATTGTTTTGAGATGAGCGGCAAAAAAGTTTTGAAGAAAACAATTTTTGATTTTTCGGCTTGCCACGTGGAAAAAATCCCAAAATTTGAGCAGCTACAGTATCCCTGCCACGTGGCAAAAATCATTCCAGTCAAAAAAAAATCAAAAAATAAAAAAAACTCCGCCGGCACCGGGGCTCGAACCAAAAGGTCTCATCTTCATAGTGTAGCGCGCTACCACTGCTCCACGCGTGCCCTTTTCTCTCCAGCTCTATTTTTCATATTTAAATAGGCTGCCTGAGGTGCGCCTTGATCTGCAAAGCCTGATTGTGAGCCTGAAACTGGGCCTAAATTTGCCACGTGGCAAAAAACAACATTTCAAATTTCAATTTCAATTCATTTATTCTCTCATATATAGATAATGCAAAAAAAAGTAAAAATAAAATAAAATAACACAAATTGTGCACAGGTGCCAACAGATTTTTGGCATAAAAATATGAAAAATTTTGAAAAAAAAAACGGGGATGAAAAATGTGTGATATGTGGGAGGGGAACTGAAAAATTCGAAAAAAAATTTCAGAGAAAAAAAAAAATCTACACCGGCCAGATTTTGGGGAGGGAGTTAGGGAAACTGTTTCTTTTTACAGACAAGATTTGTGGGGTTGATTCGATCCAGCGAACACACACGCAAAAAATCAATAATTTCAGTATAAAAAATTCAAGAAAGTAGAGGTAGCACAGAGTGGACAAAGACAAGAAAATCGATAATTTTTTGAGTCATGAGAGAAGATTTCAATAGAGGTTTTGTGTTGATTTCAAAAAAAATTTGGGATTCGAGATAACATTTTAGGAGGGCGTGAAGAAGAAAATAGAGGTATACTGTGCACGATATTTCAAAGATGATGATGATGATAAGGTTAAAAATGAAAAAATAAAAAAAAATGGAATCACAAGGGGGAAAATCACTTGGTCAAGAAGACAAGACAAGAATAAAAAATGTGGATAAAAATTTTTTGGACAAGAAAAAAAACGCGGCTGGGAGGGGTTTTGGCTGGAAATTCAGGTAGATCAAATTTTGAAAACCTAGGTTGCTGTAGATCAAAAATTCCAACGCCTGGATTACTGTAGATGAACTATTTATTTAAATTTAGGCTCCAGAAAGTCTGGCTTACTGTAGTTCACAATCCAAGCTTCGAAAATTCTCAAGACTACTGTAGCTCAAAATTCCAAGACTACTGTAGATCAAAAGACTTCAAGTACTTTTGGCGCCAAAATCACCCAATATTTGAACTACCAGAAAAATACCCGAGCCTATGATCTACAGTACTTCTGAATATTTTTAGGCTCCAGAAATTCCAGACTACTGTAGCTGATAAATTTTTGTGCAACAAATCAAAAAATCTAGCTTCTGTAGCTCAAAATCCCAAGATTACTGTAGAATTTCAAGATTACTGTAGATCAAAAAAAAATGTAGATCAAAGCTTATGATTTTTGATCTACCAAAAAGTGCTGGTGACAAAAAATCCCAGATTACTGTAGATCAAAAGATTTCAAGTACTTTTGGCGCCAAAATCACCCAATATTTGATCTACCAGAAAAACACCCGAGCTTATGATCTACTGAAGATTACTGTAGGCCCTATGTATATTCGATCTACCAAAAATTTTGAGCGCCAAAAATCCCAATACTACTGTAGACCCAATCTTATGATCTACAGTAATTTTGATCTACCAAAAAATTTCGCGCCAAAACCCCTCCCAGCCTCCAGAAAATCACAAAAACAAATTCTAAACCGAACATACATCAATAATACAATTCAACTTCTCCTCAGCTTCTTCTTCTTCTTCATGCTCCAAATTCTCACTCACTTCCTCCTCTTCTTCTCCAATTATCATCTCTTCCTCATCGCCAACCTCACCAATTGGTGAACTTGTTCCATTTGAAGATGCCGGCGCCAAATTGGCGACCTCTTCCAACAATTTGTATTGGGCCAAGAGGGTTTGCAAGAGAGCCGTGTCTTGAGCACCGATCAATTGAAGTGGATTGAGTGGGGACGGGCGCCACCAATGGTGTCGTTGTGTTTGTGGTGGATGTTGTTGTGTTGGTGGGTGTGAGAGAATCGGGTGAGGGTGGAAGTAATAATGGTAGAGAGGGTGAGGGGAATTGTAGCGAAGGGGAATATGAGGAAGCATCGGATGCTGATGATGTTGGCGAGGATAATAGAGGTTGTGGTGTGGTTTTGATGGTGCCATCTGGAATAACATTATTAGGTTTCTGATTTTTTTTTGGTTTGCCACGTGGCTTTGAAATTAATTTTTCTATTTTTGATTTGTTTAGCGTTTTCAAATTTTCAGCCTCAAAAATTTCTAAATTTTTTGAAACAGTGAAGTTTTTAGAATCTGATTTTTTGGTTGCCACGTGGAAAGTTTTTTTGGTTGCCACGTGGAAAGGCTAGACTAGTAGATAAATAATCCACGTGGCAAAATTTCAGATTTTATTATTGGAGCCATAACATATCGTTTCAAAATTCATGCCTTAAAAATTTCTAGATTTTTTGAAACAGTGAAATTTTGAGACTCAAAGTTTGATCCATAGAGTTTGAGTACGTCAGTTGGAACGTTTTAAAAACATTCCTCAAAAATTTCTGGATTTTTTGAAACAGTGAATTTTTTTACTCAAAATTTTATCTATATAATTTGACTTCTGATGTTTGGGCTGCCACGTGGCAAGTTCTAGGCTCGAAAATCCACGTGGCAAAATTTCAGCTCAAAAAATTGCCGAGATTTTATTTTTGGACCCACGCAAAATATTGTCATATCGTTTAAAAATTCATGCCTTGAAAATTTCAAAATTTTTGAAACAGTGAAATTTTTGAGACTCAAAAATTCAGTGGACCTCCTAATTTTTGGTTGCCACGTGGCAAATTCTGGGAGATTTTTCTTAAATCGGACAATCCACGCACTGAAAAACTAGAAAAGCATAGCATTTCAAAAAATATGAATCGATAATTTCTAAATTTTTTGAAACAGTCAATTTTTCAGACTTTTTTTAGATCAGAAAATCCACGTGGCACTAAACAAGCTACTAAATGCATAAAACAAGAAAAAAAATGAATCAGAAATTTCTAGATTTTTTGAAACAGTGAATTTTTTTGGGGGAAAAAATTTCACTACTTCAAAAAATTCCCAAATTTCTGATGAGAAAATTTCAAAACGATTTTGTTTTTGAAAAATACGCTACTGTAAGTAAAAATTACACTGTTTCAAAAAATCCTCAAAAATCGAGTGGAAATATTTTTTGAATTAAAATTTGAACAAGAAATTCAAATTGATCAAAATTAAGCGCCCCTAAAAAAATTTCCACTGAAAATTCTGAATTTCAGGCTCTCAGGCTTATTGGAAAATCCCTAAAAACCTCATTTTTGTACTAGAAATCCGCCCAAAACTCACACAACAACGCATTCAGATTGCTGAAATTGCCCAAATTGAATTGTGTTGCGCTGAGCGCAGCGGCGGCGTTCAGCGTCGACGTAATGTGTTCACGTGTCAAATTCATTAGTGTGTCTTTTCGTTGTCGTCGCCGGATTTTGATTTGATCTGCCATCAGTTTTTGACGTTCTGACACCACCGAACACTGAAAAAAAAAATAAAACGATTTTTTGAATTAAAAATTTTTTGAAACAGTAATTTTTCCAGTGGTTTTTTTGTTCATTTTTATTTTTCCAATAAGATTGCTCATGTTAAAGAATAAGCGATGCTTACAAATTTTTTCTCCAATTTTTGTTAATATGAGCAATGTTCCTTTCAGGTCTACCGTAATTCTAATAGAAACATAACATAAAATTAAAAATTGTGGCTCCGCCCCTCTCAATTTTTTTTGCCATACACAACATTAGGCTCCGCCCATTTCCGGCTGAAAAATTATTGTTTTCGAATTTTTTTTTTGGAATTCTATTTTTTTTTGATGATGAAAGGACGAGAGTACTGTAGAGTTTACACAGATGTGTGCAGAAATGGCAATTTTTTGTTGAAAAATAGAAGAGAAAGTGGAAATTTTGGAACTTTTTTGAAGAAACAATTTTTGAAACGTACATTTTCATGGAAAAAAAAATCTTCATTTTTTTAAACATGAGCAATCATTGCTCATTCTAACAAAATTTCACTGTTTCAAAAACCTAACATGAGCAATGTTAAGTTTCCCAAAACAATTGCTCAGATCAACAAACACTAGAAAAATTTAAATTTCCGAATTTTTCAAGCATTGCTCATATTACCCTTCTACCTTTTTAACATGAGCAATCCCAATTATTTTTATAAATTTTTTTGAATAAAAAAATGACGATTAATTTGGCTGGTTTCTCTGGAAAACACACATATAGAGAAGACAAAAACAAATATTCCAGGAAAAATAAAATAAATTCAGAGGATTACTGTAGGTGTGTTTTCAGAGATTTAGATTTATTCATTTGCAGAGAATCAGGAAGAAGACGAAGAAGATTTTTGTTGTTGTGTGACGTGGTACTTTTTCGGAGAATAAATAAAAATCAGAATGAGATCAGAGGAATTTTTGGGACCCGGAAGAGAAATTTTGTGATTTTCAGAAAAATTTTGAATTCGGCTTCAGAAATTTCAAGATTTTCGATGCCTACTGGATTCTGAACTTTGAAGTTCAAATTCAGGAGAAATTCAAGTTGAACAATTTTTGGGCTGGAAATTTTCAGCCTGCATGAATTTCAGATTCTCAAAAACATTTGGACTTGGGATAACTTGGTGAGCAAATATTTCGGGCTCTAAATTTTAAGCCACACATTTTTTATTTCAAAAAATCTCCAATTTATTTTTTAATTTAAATTTTCTCTCCGTGTGAAATTTTAAGCCAAAATTTCTAGATTTGAAAAATATCTCAAAACTCTGAAAAAAATCCCAGCTTCTCCTCATTTTTCCAGCTTCAAAATCCGGGTAGATCAAAAATCCCCGGCTCCAAAAAATTGTTCCAAAACAAGCCTATCAAATTTCCAAAAACAAATTTTCCCCCGGAATTTTTTTTTATTCTCGCATGTTTCACAACAACATACACTTTATATATCCGCTAAATAATTGGCTCAATTTTTTTTCGTGTGAAAAAATATATTTTTGAAACATTTTTGCATGTTTTTAATGAGATTCTTCGTCATCCAAAATCCAGAAAATTTGCTTTTTTGCGCACAAAAAAATCCAGGAAAAAACATTTTTCGAAAAAAAAATGTCAATCACCGCTTGGAACTCCCTTCCTAACCAGAAAAAATGTTTGTTTTCCAATTTTTTTTGTTGCTTCAAAGCAACAAAAAATGTTGCAGCTGTGTTTTTTTTTGAAAAACACAAAAGTTTTTTTGTTTTTCAAGAAAAAACGAGTGTATCACGAGAAAAATGTGTACTTTTTCTAGAACAAAAAATAATATTTCATAATTTTTCAGACATCATAATTAGAATGTCTGGAAAAATATTCGTGGAAAATTTATAATTGGGCTCTAGAAAATAGAAATGTGTGGGAGTAGATTTTTGGAATTTGGAAGATTTTTGAGAGCTGAAAAAGTACTAGCTTCTGGAAATTCAGAATTTTCTGAAAAGGTCTAGATGACTTTCAGAAGCCCAGGATTGATATGGGAAGCTGAAAAAGCTTCAGGAATGTTTCTAGAGTTCTCAGAACTCATAGAAGGTTTCAGATGATTTCTGAAAAGCTGAAAAGTGTCCTAAGAAGTTCTTCGAAACTTTTTGAGCTGATAAAACTTCTGAAAATGTTCTAGAATTTAGAAATTTTCAGACAAAGTTCCAGATTCTTTTCAAGACGTTGAAAAATCCCTAAAACGTTCCAGACTTTCTGAAATACCCAGAATTTTTTTTTGAATTCTAGAAAATTCCAAAAATATCTCCCAGACTTTCGAATGTTTCAGAAATGTCGAATTTTCAGCTGCTAGAGAATTTTGAAATAGTTCGAGAAAGGTTCAAATTTTGATTTAGAAACTTCTGAAACTCATGGGAACTTTTCAGAAATTCCAGAAGCTTGAAATTCAACTTCAAGAGTTCCCAAAACTTCCCGGTTCATCTAAAAATCCTTCAAAATCATGCCAAACTCCCCCGAAATCCTCAAATTGGAGACTTATCTCAACTTTAAACTCTCAAAGATTTATTTTTCTATTTCATTTCCAAGCTTTCCCAAAACTTATACTAAATTTAAATTTTGAAATTCTTTTTAGGATTTTCGAAAATATAATCCCCTCCCCTGTGAAACAGGTGCAATATACTCCCAAAACATCGTGCAAAGGTGCTAATTAAAAATTTTGCGGTGGTGAAGAAACCTTACCTTGGCACATGTACAATCTCGAAACGGGCAGACTCTGCAAGAAAAAAATTTGAATTTCAAAAAATTTGGCGGGAAAAAATTTGAATTTTTGTAGATCAAATTTAGCGCCAAAACCACTACTTTTTGGCACCAATTTTGATCTACAGTACTCCAAATTTCTGGCGCCAAAATCCACATTTCAAAATTTTTTTTACCTTTTATGTCCTTTGAGCCTCGATTTCCTGCCATGTTGACCGCATTTTTGACAATTTGGAACTCGTTCTGAAAAAAATTGGGGAATTAAATTTTGACTAGAATTTTTGGCTGGGCTGGAATTCTAGAATTTCAGCTTGATCTGGAATTCAGAGAATTCCAGCCAAGAATCCCCCGGGGGAAAAATCAGTTTACTTGAATATGACGGATTCTCGGGCTCGAGCACTGATTTAATGGCGCTCAGCGAGAGCTCAAACGGTTTTGTGAGTGCAGACGGGTAGAGGCCAATTTGTGTCATCTTGAAAAATACTTTTTCAGATTTTCAGACAAATTTTGAGACAAAATTAAAAGTTTCAGCAAAGTTTGAAGCTTCAGGAGCTCCAGAAAAAAGAGCACAAAAAATGTTTTTTCAGAAGAAAATCCAATTTTAAGCCAAATCTCAACAAAGTTTCAGAAGAATTTTTATTTCAGAATTTTAGACAAAAAAATATTCTGAAGCTCCAGGAGCTCCAGAAAAAAGAGCACAAAAAATTTCAGAAAACTAAAAAATTCCAGCAAAAAAGTTGATGAAAAAAAAAGAGCACACGAGCTCGAGAGCAAGAGAAAAAAAAATGGTTGTTTTTTTTTCAGAAAAAAAAAATGTTTGAAAATAGCGGAGGTCTCCACCCCCCGGCCAAAAACACACAAGCTCCGCCCACAATTTTTCTTCTCGAGCTCCTGCCTGCTGTTTTTCAGATATATGTTTTCAGAAGATGAAAAAGCCACGCCCACAAATTTTTCAGGGATAAGAGAAATGATATAATTGCGAAACTTTCTAAGAATTTTTGAAAAAAAAATGTTTCGAAATATTTTTTTTTCGAAAAAAAAAACAGCTTTCATGTACGTAAGAGCAGGAAGAATACAAAAAATTTGGATTTTTGGGGGAAGATTTTTGCTGACGTGGATTTTTGAATTAAAAAATATTTTCATATCAAAATCAAAATCAGAAAGACACAGCGCTTGGCTCCAAAATCTAGTATTTTTAAGTAGATTTGAAGATTTCGTTTTGTGCCAACTGAAAAATTGATCCACAAAATTTCGAAAAATGCACGTAGGATCAGTGAGTTTTGATTTACAAAACACAAATTTCAGAAAAATTCAAAATAATCATTTTTTTTTCAAAATCAACTGAAAATTTCGAGTCTAAACTTTTAGCGCACAATTTTTCTGATAGATCAAAATTCCCGCTAAAAATTCGAAACAAACTCAAATTTCCAGCAGATTTGGGGAGATTTTTAAAATTTCTGAAGGACTGTGTTGGTTTTATTAATAATATTAAAAAATTCTTCAAAAATACATGAAAATTTTGAAACAGTGAATTTTTTCGAGAAAAAATTTTGAAACCAAATTGACGTCAATGTCAGCTTTCAGAAAAATTCAAAAAATCGGTTTTCGGCTGGAAATTTTGAGTCTGAAAATTCAGATAAATCAAAAATCCGAGTTTCAGAATTTCCAAGTAGCTTTGATTTTCAGAGCCTTAAATTATTCCACGTGGATTTTTGTAGATCCAAAAATTCTGGTAGATCAAAATTTTCCAGAAAAAATTTCAGAAATCTCAAAATCCGACAGGACCTCAAGGTAAGCTTAGAGACTGCGGTCAGGCCTAATTTAGGCTATATTGGGCCCAAAAGCTAGTGGATAAAATCCGGGAAGCTCAAATTTCAACATCTGAGGTTCCACGTGGATATTTGGCACAAAAATTTTCTGGTAGATCAAAAATTCCACGTGGCATTTTTTTTCCAAATTTTTTCAATTCCATTTTATTTTCGTCTCGCGCGCGAAAAAAATGTTGTTTTCGAGTTTCTGAAAAAAAGGGGAAGAGGAAAAGTGAAGTGTTTTTCGAAACATGTTCATATGTTTTTTTTTTCTCGAGCTTCTTCTTCTTTTTTTCGGACACACACGACAAGTTGTTTTGAACGCAACGCAAAAATAAGAATGAGATTTTTTCTGTGTTGAGAAGAAGAAACCCAAGTGTCATGTGTGGATTTTGTACTTTTCTACTTTTTTTCTGGTGAGCTCTGGAAATGTTGAAAAGTTTGGGGGAGAAATTCTAGAAATCCAGGCCAAATCGCAATTTCTAAGAAAAAAATATATGAAAACATCCGAAAATATATCAAGATTAATTCAGTTTTCGGATAAAAACATAAAGATTATCGGGGGAAAAATATGCCTACAGAAATGTACTAACCGGATTACTGTAGAGCTCAGCTGAAGAGTGACGTGGGGGGAAAATGGAGATTTTATAGGCAAGATCAAGAAACACTACAGTAATCTAGAAGAAAGCAGAGATGAGCTACAGTAATTTTTTGGAAAAGGGTACTGTAGTTGTTCTTGATCTACAAAATTGTTGGAATATTCAGAAACTACAGTAACCTCTGGGAAATTCTGATGAATAAAAAAATCTACAGTAACCCGGTAAAAAAATCCAAAATGTTTGTAGATCAGAGAATAAAAATATACAGTACTCTCAAGGTCAATTTTCTGAATTTTCAAAAAACTACAGTAGTTTCACAGTATCTACAGTAACCCATTTCAAAAACTAGAAAAAAGTCAAAAGTTTCCAGAAACTCGAAAAAAAGTACAGTACCCTTCTACAACTTTTTTGAGGATAAAAAATCATTCCAAAAATCTACAGTACTCATAAATCTACAGTAACCTCTTTGGATGGTTTCAGAAACTACAGTAATCTAAAAATCTACAATCTACTACAGTAGTCCTCAGGTTTCTTAGAGTTTCTAGGATCTGAAAAAATTCAGGAGACTACAGTACCTCTACAGTATGCAAAAAATCTACAGTAACTCGAGCTTCTGAGCTCAAAGTTGCCCTAACTGCAAAATACAGTAGTCCTAGAGAGTTCTCTCATAGTTTCTATTCTCTGGGAAAAAGTATCCACATTTATGAATTTTTTATCTCGCGCAAAAGAGTTTGTTTTTGTCCAGCTCAGAGATACATGGCTACTACTACTATTTTGCTACTGGAAACGACAAAACAAAAAAACATAATTTGTTGATTGTTTGTCTCTTATGGACATTGGAGATATCCAAAAATAAACAGGCAGCGAAAAAATACTGAAAACATAGACAGAGAGCAAAAATAACCAATAATAATAATAATATGTATGTATACATATTATATATAGATATTTTTTTCTACACATGTAAAAAGGGAGAAGAAAATTGTGAGCTAGTGTTCGGAAAACATAATAAATACAAATTAGAAGCGGAGAACGGATAGGGCAAAAAAGGTGCGTTCGGAGAACATTTATTAGTATAGGATTTTGGAAAAAAAAACGTCTGAGAACTTTTGGGAAATTTTCCAGAGTTTAAAAAAAATGCTCAAGGGTCAGCTCCTAGAGAACCTAGTTTTCAAGTAGCCGAGCCTAGAAAACCTAGGTGAGTAGGACCCGCGCCTTGAGAACATATTTGTCTAGGATCCACGCCTTGAAAACCTAGTTCTAAAGTAGCCGAGCCTCGAGAACCTAGTTGTATAGGAGCCGCGCCTTGAGAACCCATCTCTCAAGTAGCCGAGCCTTGAGAACCTAGTTGCATAGGACCCGCGCCTTGAGAATGTAGTTCTAAAATAGCAGAGCCTTGAGAACCTAGTTGCATAGGACCCGCGCCTTGAGAACCTAGTTTTCAAGTAGCCGAGCCTAGGAAACCTAGGTGAATAGGACCCGCGCCTTGAGAACCTAGTTGTATAGGACCCGCGCCTTGAGAGAATAGTTTTCAAGTAGCCGAACCTTGAGAACCTATCTCTCAAGTAGCCGCTCCTATAGAACCTAGTTGTATAGGACCCGCGCCTAGAAAACCACTGTGACAAGGATCCGCGCCTTGAGAGCTTCTATGTCAAGCACCAATGCCTAGGAAGCCAATTCTAAACTGAATTTCCAGAATTTTCCAGAAATTCACAAAAATTCATGAGAGCCTTCAGAATTTTTGAGAATTCTCAATAAAAATGTTGTTTCGCAGAAAATTCCAAATTTCGGAAGCTTCTAAAAATGTTTGAGAAATTTTCAGATGCTCCTGAATTTTTTCAAACAATTCCAGAATTTCCAGAATTTCAGCAACCCTGTCTCAAATCAGAAATTCTGAAAAATCTGAAGAATCAGAATCAGAAGATCACACAATGATATGAACCTTTTTGCTTCAGATCTCTCCAAAACGCCAGACCGAAATAAAACTTCAAACTTCAAAGCTGAAATAAGCTTATCTTATCCTATCAGCTAATTTTATTCGGAAAAAAAAAACAATCAAGTAATGGACCTTCAATCTTCTGAGAGATCATAAAAGATCAAAATTCAAGCTTCTCAATTCACAATTTCAGAAATAATCAAGTAATGGACTAGGAGACGAAGAAAATCTTCTTATCAAATATCAAAAAAAAAAACGTCACAGTGTTTCGGAACATTGAAGTTATCAGGGAGAGAGATCAAACTGAATTTGGATTATTTTTGGAGAATCAGAAAGCAGAATGAGGTCAGAATCCGACAAATATGACTGAAAATTCAGAAGTTTGGATAATTTTTCAGAATTTTCAGAACTTCATCAAAGTTTTACCTTGAAGCCAAAAAGTTCTAAAATTTCCAGAACTTCAAAAAACATCTGAAAATCCAGAATCTTCATAAACTAAAAAAAAGTGGATCAAAAAAGTTTCCGAGATTTTTGAATTCAGAACTTTCCGAAGCTTCTGAGGTCAAATTCAAATTTAAAAAGTTACAAGAACCCAGAAGATCCAGGAAGTCCAGAAGGTTCAAATTTTTTAAACAAAATGTGATGTCCGAAAAAATCCTGCAGACAAATCCGGCAGAATCCCAAGGTTCAACATCACATATCACTTCAAAATTGCGGAAGTAAAAACAGAGACCAAGTGTTTATAGTTTAATCCTAAAGAAATTCTATGATGAGCAATCCAAAAAAAAAAATATATCGGGGACTTTTTTTCAGATTTTTTCCAGCTCAATTTAAATTTTCAAAAAAAGTCCCAAAATTTGAATCCACAGAATTTCAGAACTAAAACTCGGAGCTTTTGAGCCCAATTTAATTTTTTTTAGAAAATCTGAGCACGTAGGAGTCAAAAAACTACAAAAAACAAGCGATTTGCGTCAAAAAAGTACAAATCTGCATTTTCTAATTAGCTAGACTAGAGCCTAAGAATAAATGTGAAAAATGTATTTTTTAATACAAATCTCCTTCTTCTTCTAATTCTTTTCATCTCCAAAACTAATATTATTTTTATTTTATTTATATACATTTTTAATATCCTCAAAAAGGGAATTAGAAGAACATGCTCAAAAATTGTGTGTGTGTACTTATAATATCTACTCAGAATTAATCCCCACCCTCACAGATTTACATACATACATTTTGATATTAAAAATAGAATGTTCAGATTTAGGGTTTCAGAAATGTTGTTTGAAAATATCTCATTTTCAGCCAAATATTTTCTGAAAATCTATAATTTCGTGTTATTTCCTCTTCTAATACATAATTGAAAAGATGTCCTTGGGGAGCGCGAAAAAATGTGTGTTTTTGAGAAAAACAATAATTTTTTTCTCTGGAAAATTCGAGAGCAATTCTGATTATTTTCAAGGGAGTACTGTACTTCGGGGAAAAATATTTAACATGAGCAATTCGTATTCAGGGGATACTGTATAACATTGCTCATGTTAGGATTACTGTAGATAAGGAATTTTGCTGGGAGTACTGTAATCCCAAAAATTTGAAAGAAATTTCAAATTTTGGTAGATCAAAACTTGAGAACACCTGGATTACTGTAGCTTGAATCATGATATTACTGTAGAGAGCTTTGAGATTACTGTAGATGCTCAGAAAAAATTCTAAAATCTACAGTACCCCTAAATTTCAACCTAAAAACCTAAAAAAAACATCAATTCCAAAGTACAAACTTTTCTGAAACCTTTAAATTTGTTTTTTCAACCTTTTCCACTTGCTTCCCCCATATAATTAAAAGAAATGACCAATTTTGAAACAAAAAAAACTTTTTTTCGGTTTTCAAAAAATCAAAATTATGCTCGCAAACTTGTTTTTTTAATCATATAAAAAATTTAAAAAATTCTCCAGGGGGAACTTTTGCTCAAAGAGAATAACAATTAAAAATGTGAATAACATTCCAAGATTTTGTGATTTTTTTTTGAGAAAAAGGGGGAGGGGGATTCAGAAGAACTTTGAGAACAATCTGAACCATCTACAGTACCTCTAGCGCTTCTAGAAAGACTGATAGACAACTCAAAGAGGTCTTGACTGGATCTACAGTATCCCCAGATTCTCTGTGAGAGCAAAGTTGATCAAAAATCTCCAGTTACAAAATCCTGGGCTCTTTTTAAAAAAATAATTTTTGTGCTTGGAAAAAACTTGTGCTCTTTTTCTCCTGCTCCAAATAAAATTCGAAAAAGTGTTCGTTCGTTCTTCCATCTCTCAAAAACTAAAAGAAAAAACCAACACAAAAAAGAATACGAGAAGGAAAAAGTGCCAAGTCGTAAACAACATTGAAAAACTATATAGTTTCACACCCCGTAAGAAGAAGAAGACAATGTTGTTGTTGTTGTTGTTTGTCTCATACTGAAACTATTATTGTTCTTCTTTCTTTCTTTATTTCTGGAACACAAAATGAGCACAGGAGGCTCAGGGAGTGAGAAGAAAAAAGTGGAAAATAATCTCAAATTCGAGAACAATGCAACAATAGGAGAGTGTCGTAAATAAAGTTGCAAAAACATTTTTTTTGCTTTCCTGATGGCTGGAACACACATAAACAACATTTTCAGGGACCATCGAAAACAATTTGGAATTTCAGACAGGACGACAGGGTTTAGGCTGATCTCAGGTCTAGTCTAGACGTGTTAGGCTCAGGCGTGGCCGCTGAAGCGGTTTCGCTTCCGTATCTAGCCAGAGTGGGTTTCTAGGCGCGAGCCCTACACATCCAGCTTCTCTAGACACTGCTGCTTGCCAGCCAGCCTTGCTAGGCTTGGCTACTACTTGACATAAAGGCTCTCAAGGCACCTTACCTAGCCACAGTGGCTGTCAAGGTGCGACTCCTTGCCAGAGTGCTGCTCTAGGCTCGAACCCTACATGATCAGGTTCTCTAGACACTGATGCTTAACAACTAGGATTCCTAGGCTCATCTACATGACACAGTAGCTCTCAAGGCACCTTCCCTAGCCATAATGGTTTTCAAGGTGCAGCTCCTTGCCAGAGTTGTTATCAAGGTGCGAACCCTATAAATTCAGGTCCTCTAGGCTCATCTACTTGACACAGAAGCTCTCAAGGTACCTTACCTAGCCACAGTGACTCTCAAAGTGCAACGCCTTGCCAGAGTGTTTCTCTAAGCGCGAACTCTACACAATCAGGTTCTCTAGCCATTGCCGCTTAACAACTGGGTCCTCTAGGCTCATCTACTTGATACAGTTGCTCTAAAGGCTCCATAACTAGTCACAGTGGCTGTCAAGGTGCAACGGCTTGCCTGAGTGGTTCTCAAAGCGCGGCTCCTAGTAAAAGCCTAGGAAATTCACAGGTTATCGTAGTCTGGTAGAGTTACTGTAGATGTTTTCTTCATTTACTACTGTAACTTGAATTAACTACTGTAGATCTGAACTTCTGCAAACATTTCGGCAGCAAAAATTCAGAGTTACAGTAATGGCCCCAGCCAGAAAATTTAAACTCAAAATTTTTGATCTCAAATTTTCCAAGCAAAAAATACGTTTCAAAAATTCCTTCAATAAAAATTTTCAGTGAAAAAATTGATTATCATCATTTTCTCGAAGAACAAAAAACCCGACAGTACCTCTAGACAATTTTTCACGAAAATAGAAAAAAAGGGTAAAAGAGAAGAGAAAAAGTTCATTCGACCTTTTTTCTTACAAAATACAAATTTCGCTTATTTTTCCACACAAAACAAAATTACTGTGGGAAAATTTGGAAAAATAAAAATAATTTTTGAAATTACGAAAATACAGAGGGGTTTCAAATAAGGAACATTAAGAAAAATAGACTTAAGAACCTTAAAAAGCCTCTAAAAAAAGTACCTAAAACTTCCAATTTCTAATGAGAAGTACAACAACTCGCCGTGTACTTTTTCCTAATTAAAATTAAAATCTCATTCATATTTTTGGCTCTCGCTTCAGATAATAAAAATGAAAATAATAAGTAAAAAGAGAAACGGACATCACATGTTCATAACATATAACATATAATTTTGTTGTCTTAGTGAAGCGAACATTTGAAAATTCAAAAATTGAAATTAGAGTGAAAAACACGAGAGAGAGAAAGAGAGAGAGACGCAGAGAAGCTAGATATTCAGATATCATGGGGGAATTGAGAAGCTAGAGTCAGACAACTAGAATTCAAACAATTGTCCAGAGTCAAAATCAGACAGCTAGAAATGTTAGAGACGCAGAAATAGCAGAAACTGACAAACCATTGCTCAGGTTAGACAGCCAGACATTTTTGGTCAGAGACGCAGAATAATTCCAAAGCTAGAGTCAGACAACCAGACATCAATCAAAAATGTTCAAAATTCTAAATAAATAAGGTCAGAGACGCAGACATCTTCAAATTTCAAATTCAAAAGTGTTCCAGAAGTCAGAGTCAGACAACCAGCAATCTCTCATTCAAAATTCAGAGACGCAGAAATCCTCAAATACTAACAAAACATTGCTCAGGCTAGACAACCAGACATTTTTTTAGCTTGAAAAAGGTCAGAGACGCAGACATCCTTGAACACCTCTGATAATTCCAAAGTTTTCGAAGCTAGAGTCAGACAGCCAGAAAAAATGTCAGAGACGCAGAAATCACAAATTAATTGAAATTAATTATCTCAATTCCAAGCCCAAAATATAACGTGGTCAGAGTCAGACAACCAGAAAAATCCAAAAAAGGTCAGAGACGCAGACACCACTCACCAACAATTAACCAATTCTAATTAACTAATTAACATTCAAAAAATGATCCAAAGCTAGAGTCAGACAACCAGAAACGTTCCAAAAAATGGTAAGAGACGCAGAAGACACGCCCAAAAAAGAAAACAATTAATTAAATTCCAATTAATTCCTGACTCAAAAAAAGTGGCTAACAATAAACAAAAAAAAGTGTGTCTCAAAAAAATTTCCGAGTGAAAAACATGCACAAGATGACACCCGCGCTATGCATTCCAAATTATTTTTTGTTGTTTTTTTCGAAAAAAAAAATGTTGCTCAATTTTTTTGGGCAGAGAGAAAGGAGCCTAAGAAATTTGTGTGAAACAGCTAAAGAAGACGAAAAAAAAGAAAAAGTTGCGAGCTCTAGACAAAAACAACATTTGTATAAACATTGTGTGTATGAGTTTCAGAAAAGAAAAAAGAAGAAGAGTTGGCTGAAAATCTCTGAAAAAAAAATTGTTTTTCAGATTTTTCTGCAGCTCAAAAAATTATATTGTTGTATATACAAACATATATTATTTTCCGGTGGCTCATGCAAAAAAAAAGAATGAAATCAAAAAAACATCGGCCACAATTTTTTTTGTTTGGAAAATTGGGAAAATAAATTTTTTGCACGTCATTTCCGGGATCAAAGAATTTTTGAAGAAGGATTCTACAGTACCCTGGGTTACTGTAGGGTAAAATATACTATTCACAGTATGCCGTCGGGTTACTGTAGTCCAGTTTTTGGTAATTTTCTGTCATTTTGAGAAAAAAATTTCACAGTACCCTTGGTTACTGTAGTCAAAAAATTATTTATCTAAAGTAACTCAGAGAATCTGGGACTACTGTACTATTTACAGTAACCTGGGATATATTATTTTGATAGTCTACAGTAATCCAGAGCGTCTGAGGTTACTGTAGCTGTCTAAACCAACATTTTTGAATTTATTTCCTAAAAAATACCATGGATTACTGTAGTCTATTCGAAACCTACAGTAATCCAGATCGACAAAGGTTTATTTAGTTCAAAATTTTGTAGATCAAACCTGATTTTGTGCTACAGTAATCCGGGTTACTGTAGCTGTCAAATCCAAAAAAATCATTTTTTTTTAATTAGAAAAAAACCTAAATTACTGTAGTCCTACAGTAATCCAGAGCTTCAAAGGTTACTGTATTTCAAAATTTCGTAGACCAAACCTAATTTTAATCTACAGTAATCCGGGTTACTGTAATTTGGATTATTTTGATCCAAATTGTCTAGAACTACTGTGATACTGTAGATCATTCAAAATTCTAGACAAAACGTGGCTTGAATCTACAGTACTCTACAGTACTCCCGAAATTTTCCAAATCAGAAAACAACCAATTAATTTTCTGATTTGTCCGAAAATGTCACACCAAAAAACCAACCAAAAAAACATGTTCTAGAAGTACAGTACTCTACCGTACTCTATCTCTCTCAAAATGCCAAAAATGTTCCCCTCGAGACCACACATCATATTTTTCAGGTGCACAAAACAAAAGTGCCTTGACGAGAAAAAATTAATTTCCTCTCAATATTTTTTTTGTCAAAACATTGGCTCAAAATACCCGTCTTGCACTGCACATTTTTAGGGACCACCCAAAAAAAAACAATCCGAACCTCCTTTCAGCTTTCGATCCTCCTCTTCCAGATCTAGAATTTTCTTTCCATCAGCTCCAATCAAATTTTCAGCATCACCTTCCAGCTCGTGAAGTTGTAGGTTGAGTTTTCGCCGTTTTTCCACTAGACTACATTTGAAACATGTGCAATTTGCAAAAGGACATTCACACTGCAAAAAAATTCACTGTTTCAAAAAAATCATAAAATTTCTGGGAAAATCGCAAAATCTGATAACTGTCAGATTTTAAGACAAAATTTTTTTTATTCACTGTTTCAAAAATAATATAATTTTCAAATGAAATACTGAGTTGGTTCAGATTATCATCTTTTCTTTGTCAAATAAAAAGCCAGAAATTTTTGAGTGAGAAAAAATTCACTGTTTCAAAAAAATCATAACATTTTTGAATTTATATGGATTTTTATTATGATTTTGCGAAGTTATTTCCAGAATTCTTACTGAAAAATAATGTTATACAAAATTTTGAATTTTTGAGCCAGAAATTGAAAAAAAATCAGGAAATAAACGTTTTCTAGCAATTTTTTTGGTTACAAAAAATTCACTGTTTCAAAAATATTTTAATTTTTGAATAAAATATTAAGCTTGTTTAAATGATCATCTCTTCTTGTCAAATAAAAAACCAGAAATTTTTGAGTGAGAAAAAATTTCACTGTTTCAAAAACATTATAGATTTTTTTCAATTTATAGGAATTTTATTCATCATTTGCGGAAATTTGGAATTTTTGAGCCAGAAATTGAGAAAAATTTATGAACTAAACATTTTCTAGCAATTTTTTCGGTAAGAAAAAATTCACTGTTTCAAAAATAATATAATTTTTTAATAAAATATTAAGCTTGTTGATCATCTGATTAAATGATTATTTCTTCTTGTCAAATAAAAAACCAGAAATTTTTGAAAGGGAAAAATACACTGTTTCAAAAAAATCATAACTTTTTAATTTAAATGGATTTCATTCATCATTTTGCGGAGTGTGTTCCAGAATTGTTAATGAAAAATAATATTGTTCAAAATTTGTAATTTTTGAGCCAGAAATTGATAAAAATTCAGGAAATAAACGTTTTCTAGCAATTTTTTGGGTTAGAAAAATTCACTGTTTCAAAAAATCCGTAAAATTTTTGAACAAACAATGTAAAAGATGTTGATTTGATTTTGGACATTCGATTAAAAAAAAATCCAGTAAAGTCTGTTTTGAAACCAAAATTCTAGTTTCAAAACATAACTAAAACAATTTTTGAGCAAGAAAATTGAAATATTCCCAAAATTTTGATCATAAATATTTTCTGGCTATGTTTTAGTTCAGAAAAAATCACTGCTTCAAAAATATCATAACTTTTTAGGTTCAAAAAATTCAACGTTTTATGATATCAATATAAATCAGATTGATTTTGAAATTTTGAACTAAAAAATCTCACTGTTTCAAAAAAAAATTATATTTTTTGGGTAACATTTCTAGTTTATTATGAAGTCCCTTCTCTTCAGATAAAAAAACCAGAAATTGTTTGATTTCATAATTTTCAGGTTAAAAAGTTTTTTACCCTAAAATTTTAAGCCTGGCCAGAAAATTCGGCATTTTTCAGTTTGAAATTTTAAAAATAAACACTATCAAAAAAATCCGAAAAAAAATGAAATTTAGATCAGAAACATTCTCCTAAACACTTTTTTGAGTAGAAAAATTTACTGTTTCAAGAAAGTCATAAATTTTTTTTTTCAAAAGTATGAGGGTTTATGTAAACAATTTCAGTTTTCTTTCTTGAAATTTTTTTTTGAAAAATTTACTGTTTCAAAAGAATCATAAATTATTTTGAGAAAATTGTTTTCCATTGCAAATAAAAATTCTAACAGATACACAAAATTTTGAACTAAAAAATCTCACATAGAAAAAAATGAGAAAAATTTGCTTTAGACGCGAAATTACGACCAAAACCCTCTGACCGCACGCTGACCCTCGACTCCGCCCTCTTTTTTTCTCTCAAAACTGCAATTTTGCGGCGCACTTTTTTTTTCCTTTGAAAAATGTTCGCATTCTAGAACATTCTTCTGCGTCTCTCACCCCTTTTCCGCCTGCGTATTTGAATCTGCAAACACTGCACAGCAGCAAAAAATGTCTTATTTTTTTCTATGTGAATCTCACTGTTTTAAAAAAATCATAAAATTTTGTTTTGAAAAAAATGTTGATCCGTGTAGACACTGTTTGAAATGTGGAATTTTTGAGCAAGAATTTCAAAAAATTGGGAACATTTTTGGTCAGATAAATTTTCTGGCAATTTTTTAAGTGAGAAAAATTTCACTGTTTCAAAAAAATCACAAAATGTTTTTTGTTGAAAAAATGGTGATTCTTGAATTTTATAGCCAAATCAATTTTCCCAAAAAAAAAAAGCCAACCTTATGATTTTTTCTCGGCTCCGTCCTATCGTGATTCAGACATCTTTGACAATAATACACTTTCTTCTGATCTGAAATTCAAAATTTTATTTTTTTGGCGGAAAAACAGTATAAACCCCACCTTCTTTGGGCCTTTGAATTTCCAAATGTGCCGTGGATTTTTGTACAATTTGTTGTTGTTGCTGCTGTTGTTGTGTGATAAAATGAGGTATATTTTGAAAAAATGGCGCACACATTACGTCCGCCATTTTCGCAGAAAATGCGGTGGAAAATCTGAAAAAAAAACTTTGAGAGAAATTAGCTGAAAATCACACAGAAGGTTAAAAATTTCGAGAAAATCATGTTTCCAGATTTTCAGAATAAAAAAAATACCCCAAATATCATGAGAAAATTTCAAAAATGTTCAGATAAATTTCAAATTATTTTCAGCAATAAATAAAATTTTCATTAAAAAAAACTTCAGGATTCTGAAAAAATATTCAAATTGTTCCAGAAATGTTCAAAAAAATTTAAAAATTTAAAATTCAGATTTTCAGAAAAATATTAATTTTGGCGCTAAAAATATGCCACGTGGCATTTTTTTTCAGATTTTTGAAAATTATAGAATTTTTTTCCACGTGGCAATTTTCTGATCAGTTCAAAAATTCACCAGATATTTCTAGCTCTAAAAATAGTTGACCTGAATTCAAGAAAAATTCCAGATTTTCAGATTAAAGTTATCCTAACTCCAGATTAATTAGGTGCTTACAAGTGTTCCAAATCTTCAGCCAAGAAAAAAAGTGACTGAAAAAAGAAGAAGCGAAAAAAAACGATTTGATCTCGAAGCCAAAGTGGAACCGAGATCTCGAATCGAGAAAAAACACAGACTGAAATGCAAGAAAAAAATGTAAGAAAATCAAGGAAAGTGAAACAAAAAAGTGAAAAGAAACTATACATTTTTGGTATTTATTATTATTTTTATTATTAGTAAGAGGAAATACAGTAGAGATAGTAGTACATACATTCAATTATGTATTCATGTTTTGTCTTTTTTTTGTAACAAGATTCAAGATTCTCGAGATTTTTCCATTTCTATAGAATCTTGGAGTGCGAAATTGGATTTCAGAAAGCCTAGGCTTAGGCTTGGACTGAGCTCAGGCCTAGGCCTAGGCTTAGACTCGGCCGCTAAAGCGGACGGTCTACACTCGCGCCTAAGGCGCTCGACAAGGCCTTAGGGGCTGAGCTTAGGCCTAGCCTTAGGCCGCTAAAGCGGAAGACAGTGCCGCTACGCGGAACCTTGCGGAAATATTTGAGCTCAACAAAAGGGCTGGAAGTTTCAGAGGAAAATTCTATCACAGATATTAGACCCTGGAGAAAAATCTGAAAAATTTAAACCCAGAGAAAAATCTGGGAGCTCAAAAATTCAGAACTCCAGATTGTTGGGCTCACTGTAAATTCTAAAAAAAAACTGAAAATTGTGATTTCCGCTTTTCCAGAATCTCTAGAGAAGATTCAAAATTCCAGAAATTATTTCAGAATTTTTTTTTCAAATCAAGAATTTGTGAGCTCCAAAATTTTCAAAACTCAAATTTTTCAGCTCCAAAAATGTCAAAAAAAATTCTGGAATTTTCAGAATTCTAGAAATCTAGAAAATGAGCCCAAGCTTCATTCAAAAATACTACAGAAAATTCAAATTTTCAGAAAATATTTCAGATTTTTTTTTCAAATAAAAAATTTACGAGTTCCAAAATTTTCAAAAAAAAATTCCAAAACTCAAAATTTTCAGCTCCAAAAACCTAGTTCCAAAGCTGTTTTTCAAAAAAAAAAAAAATTCTGAAATTTTCAGCCTTTATTCAAGAAATCTAGAAAATGAGCCCAAGCTTCATCCAAAAATACTACAGAAAATTCAAATTTTCAGAAAATATTTCAGAATTTTTTCTTCAAATCAAGAAGCTCTCAAAATTTCAAAAAAAAAATTCCAAAACTCAAAATCTTCAGATCCAAAAATGTAGCTTCAAAAAAAATCTGGAATTTTCATATCTAGAAAATGAGCCCAAGCTTCATCCGAAAATAGGTTCCAAAAACGTTTTGGCTGCGGTTCAAAAACAACATCTGCGAAATTTTGTTTATTTACAAAGGACCCGAAGAGCAGTGATTCAGCTCAGCTCAAAAAGACTGTACAGCAGCAGCAGAAAAAGCCTCCCAAAAAAAGTCAACAATCAAAAAATTCCGAAAGGAAACAACACAAACAACAACAAAACGGAACACTTAAAATTACGGTAGCCGGGCGGGAAATGAAAGGATTCCGGGAGAAGAAGAAGAACATTTTGGAAAAAAAGAGGCATAGCACAAACTGTTTTTGATAAACAACAACAACAACAAACAACATTGTTATGTGTGTTTACAAAAAGTCAACAATGGCCTGGAAAACGAACAAGGAAAACGTGACGTGGTTTGGATTACTGTAGATGGGCCTTAATTCGGAGAGAGGTACAGTAGTCTGGGTAATTTTTGGTAGATCAGAAATATATGATCTACAGTTATTATCGAAAATCTCATCGGTACCACGCGCTCCACCGAAATAAACACGCAACGCAGACCGCGCCGCGCCGCAACACACACAAATAAGGGAACGATTAAAATTTCCTCCTTTTTTTTGTGTATGTTGTGGCGCGGCGCGGTCTGCGTTGCGTGTTCATTTCGGTGGAGCGCGTGGTACCGATGAGATTTTCGATAATAATGCAGATTTGTAGATCCATAGTTAGGTTAAACTACAGTAATTTAGTTAAACTTGCAGTTTTAAGTACTGTAGTTTCTAAGATACCGTATTCCTATAAATGTTGAGCTACTGTAGGTTACTGTGATCTACCAAACTCTTTAGCGCCATTAACTACAGTAAGAAATCTTCTAGAAACAGATTACTGTACGTGCTAAATTAATCACAGTAATCCAAAAAATTACTGTTCTACAGTAACATTTCGGACTACGGTAGGTAGCTGATTTTCGAATCTACAAGGAGCCTTTCATACTAAAGTAATCAGATAAACCTTGCAGTTCAGATTACTGTAGATACTGTACCGAAAATTGGAGTTACAGTAACCTCTTCCCATGTGAGATACAGTATCTAGGTTACTGTAGGTAGATCAACAAAAAATCTCAAAATATTCATGGCTTCATTTATTTTGTAAAAAAATCTGATTTTTTCCCGCCAAAATCTACAGTACCCCCCTCCCCCGTTAAAATAATGATAACATAACTATATTATAGCATGACTCATAAGCACAAATGACGTGGCACAAAATTCAAAAAAATTTTCTGGGCTTTTGAGAACCGAAAAATTGTGTTATCAAAAGAAAAAGGAATTATTTAGTATGTATTTATGTTTTTTTTTTGGAAAAAAAAAGAAAATGTTGCATTTTTACTGATAACCCCGCAAAAAACTCACAAAAAATATTTGATTTTCCGAGTTTTCTGATTTTTCGAATGTCAAAAATGAGCAAAAAATATTTTTTTTTGGTTTTTTTTCAGATTCAGAAAAAATAAGGTCACGTCAGGAACAAAAAAAAATATTTTCAATCAAAAATAAATTTGTTTTTTTATTTTTTGGAAATGATAGAATGTTGAGGTCCGATAAGAGGAATTAAATAAGGTCACGCGTGGTGCAGCTGGTTAGATTTGGGATTATGGAGTGAGAGACCGGGGTTCGAGTCTGGGTGGGAGCTTCTTAGAAAATTACGGAGGTTGGAATTTCAGAATCTAGAACTGAACTTCCAATTCTAATAATTCTGGAGCTCGAAGTTCAGATCTCAAAAACTAGGCAATTCTGAATTCTGAATCCGAATTTGGAATTTCAAATTTCAAATTCAGAAAAGTCTTCAGAAGTTCTGGAATTTCAGAATCCGAACTGAAAATTCAAATCTGGGCTCAAAACCTCAGAATATTCAGAAAATCAGTTCTGAAGGCTCTAAATATCAGAAAAGCGTGGAAAATTCTGAAAAAAAATAGGTCAGCTTAAGGTCCTAAAGCTTCTATCCTTAAGAAGCCTAACAAGCCTAAAATAAGCCTAAAAAAGGCCTATGAAGCCTAAGCCTATAAAGCCTTAGAACCATTGAAAAGCCTATACCTAAACCTAAGAAGCCTAACAAATCCACGAAGCCTAAAATGAGCCTAAAAAATCCCAGCTCCAAACTCCTAGCAACAAAAAAAAAACTATGCAAACTCTGATAAGACCATCTCCAAAAATGAAAAAAAACAGTACATTTTTTGATTATGATAAACACAACATCACATAAATAAATATGTTTTTTTCAAACAAAAACTTTCAATTTTTTCAGCCACCAACAGGTACCGGCTATTTGTACAGGAACTTTTTCAAACAAAAAATGATAAAAATACAATTTTTCAAAACTAAAACTGTATTATTTTCGATTTCGTATAGAAAAAAAACTTTGGAAGATAATGGTGAAAAAATAAATAATAAAATATAGTTATAAATTGGGGTCAACTATGCGTACTTGAAAAAAGGAACAAAGTTTTTTTTTTGGTTTTGAGAAAAAAAACCGAAAAAGATGAGAGATAGAGATGGAACATTTTGGGGGTGGAGTCAGTCAAGAAACATATTTTTTTGGTTTTGAAGGTCAGATTTCAGATGGGGTTTCTGGAAATTTGGGGGCTGAAATTCTAGGATTGAAATTCTGGAGATGAAACTCAGGATAGAATCCGGGATTCTACATTTACTAAGAAGCCGCGCCTCGAGAGCTTCTATGCCAAGTAACCGAGCCTAGAAAACTCATCTGTCAAGGATCAACCCCTAGAGAATCTAGTTCTCAAGAAGCCGCACCTGAAGAACCTAGATGTCTAGGATCGGCTTCTAGTGTTTCACTTCGACAAGGAACCAAGCCTTTAGAATGCTCATCACAAGCAGCAGAACCTAGAAATTCTGGTTTTCCTATAGCCGCGCCTAGAGAACCTAACTCTCTAGGATCCACATCGAGAGATCCACTCTGGGCAAGGAGCCGAGCCTTGAGAGCATGGTCCTGAAGTAGCAGCGCCTAGAGAAGTTTCCAGATTTTTTTTAAGTGTAAAAATTTTAGTTCTGAAATTCTAGAGGTCTGAAAATCTGAATCAAGGACGTTTAGAATTTCAGATCTGAGAATTTTTGAGCTGAAATTCAGGCTTCCTGAGAGCGTTCTAGAAATCTCTGTCTGAATTTCTGAAATTCTGAACTCAAATTTATTTCTGGAGGTCGAGATTTCAAAAAGTTTTTAAAATTTTTTTAATTTTCTGAAACAACATTTTCAAGCTCTAGGATTCCAGGTCTAAAAAAATCCTAAAATTTTCTAGACCCCGGAGCAGAGTTGCGCTAAGTCCCAAAGAAAAATCTTCCTCATCAACTAAAACAAAAATAATTATAACAATAAACATGGTGATCGAGAAGAAAACACACAGACATACATTTTTCGTCTTCCACACATATTTTTTTTGATCGGATCTTTATCATTGCGTAATAGCAAATCTAAATAGACTGGTTTCAGATAAATAACAACATTTTGGAGAAAAAAGAACCGTTCGCTTGTTTATTCTTCCTGGGATAATACAAGATAAAAACAATACACTTTTATGGATTTTTTTTTTGGTTGGTTGGGGTATAAAATTGTAGATTGATACTTTTCAGGGAGTAGTGTAGACGTGGCTGCTTGACAACTAGGATTTCTAGGCGTGACTCCTTGTCAGAATGCATCTCTCGATGCGGCTCCTAGACAATTAGGTTCTCAAGGCTCGGCTGCTTGATAACTAGGCTCTCTAGCCGCCGATCCTTGGCTAGCAAGCTTCTAGGCTCGGCTGCTTGAAAACTAGGCTCTCTAGGCTCTGATCCTAGACAATTTGGTTCTCAAGGTGCGACTCCTTGTGAGAATGAATTTCTAGGCGCTGATCTTAGACAATAAGGCTCTCTAGGCGCCGGTCCTAGACAAATAGGTTCTTAAGGCTCGGCTGCTTGAGAGTAGATCACGAAAATCTCCCAAACTATCCCATATCTTCCCAAAAATCTCTCGAAACTGTGTTTTTCATTCAATTTTGTTATTATTATGCAATCCAACTGCAAAATCTTTTTTTTGTTACGAAAAAACACCAAGAAAAAAGTTTTGATCAGATAAAAAATGGGATTTTTCATGCATGTGTCAAAATTTAATGCGTTTTATGTTTTGCTGGTTGCGTCATTGGCCTAGGCCTAAGTTAAGGCCTAACTTAGGCCGCTAGCTTCCAAAGTTTCCAAAAAATCTTCTCACTTTCCCCTAATTTTTCCCGATTCCCTTGCAAAATAATGTCAATTAAGTAGCTATCTGAGAAACAAAATAAAATCAAAATAAATTACGGTAGACTTGACATTCTCTTCTCCATTTTTCTTCCACTCAACCTACAAGTAACAAATAGTAAATAAAAAAAGACGAAGACTAACCCTATTAGAAAGAAGCGCGAGAAGAATCGAGGGCGCCAGCAGCCAAAACACACTGTGTAAACTATGTCAAAAACTGTTTCGCGCATCTCTCATATAGTTAGTGAGAGAACGTGGGAGTGCGAGAGACGCAGAGAAAGGTGTTTGTGTCGGTTTTGGATCGGATAACGGAAGAATGAATGAAAAATGAATGAGAAATTTTGGATTTTTAGGGGGGAACTGGGAGTTCTGGGAACTTGGAGCCAAAAATTTTGAGCTCTGGAAATTTTCAGACAGATTTTTGAAGAGTTCTGGATTTGAACTTTGATATTTCCAATTTGAAAGAAATTTTCAGATTTCTAGATTTGTGGACTGAAATTCTGGAGTTTCTAAATTTCAGGTTAGCTTATCAGAAGAGGGTTACTGATTTTTTGAATCTGAAACTTGGACTGAACATTTTGAGCTCTGAAGAGTTAGGAAGATCGATAGCCCAGTTTCAGATTTCAAGAAGTTTGGCTGAAAATCTGTGGACCTTCAAAACCTAGCTTAAAATTTCAGAAAACTTGATTCAGACTTCGGATAGCTGAAATTTTGAATCTGAAAAATTGAGATTCAGAAATTGAATTTTAAAAATGATGAGATGATTTCAGTGTTTCAAAAATTAAAACTTCCAGGTTAAAATTTCAGAAATTCGAATTTTCAGGTAAAAAATTGAGATTTTTCGGGTCAAAATTTCGAGCTGAAAATTTGGAATTTTGAATCATGAACTTTAGAATTCAGAAAACTTTTTAAATTTTCTTCTTAATTTCCAATTCTCGAACCCAAAATTATCTTCAAAAATCCCAAATTTCAGCTCCAGAAACCTCTCTGAAAATCTGAAATTTCAGCTCCAAAAAACCCTCAAAACCCTCCAACTTTCCCAGCCCAAAAAAACCGAAAGTAGTCAAAAAAGTAAATCCAAAAAGTCACTTCGCATTTCTCAAAGCAAAATGAACAACCAAACAAATTTGACCTGCCTGCCTAATGCAAAAAAACCGGTCAAAGCAACAAAAAATCAAAAGTTTCAAGCCTAAGCCTAGGCTTAGGCTTGTAAAACTACTGTAGCCAAGCCAAAAGACCGTGGGAAAATGGGCGGAACTGAAAAGTGAGGGAGAGAAAAGAGAAAAGGGCATGTGTACTTTTCTGTCGGACATCAGCCAATAGTACATTTTGAAAAAAAAAGTGGGCGGAGCTTCGGGAGAATGAAACATTGTGTACTTTTGAATGGTCAGTCAGAAAAAGGGCAAAAAGTAGTGTACTGTAGGGAATTTTGAAAAATTGCGATGCGGCACGGTTTTGTGGGCGGGGCTCGGGTAGGAAGATGCAAGCCTGGCACGTTTTTTGCTAGAAAGATTTGAAGCTCCAAAATATTAAAGTGGGCGGAGCCTAAATTTGCAAGCATGGCACAGATTTTTCTTGCGGAAAAATTCTAGAAAATTGCAAGTCTGGCACACTTTTTTTTATCACAAAAAATGGGCGGAGCTCATTCTCTGAGATTTGCAAGTCTGGCACACTTTTTTCCAACAGAAAAAATGGGCGGAGCCTATTCTCACAGATTTGCAAGTCTGGCACAGTTTTTATCTTAAAAACTGCAAAACTGGCACAGTTTATCTTCAAATATTTCACCAAAAAGGGGCGGAGCCTTATGTTCAAAATTTGCAAGCCTGGCACAGTTTTTTCCTACAGAAAAAAATGGGCGGAGCCTATTCTCTCAGATTTGCAAGCCTGGCACAGTTTTATTGCAGAAAACTGCAGTTTTTCCTCAAATTCTACAAAAAAAGTGACCAAAAGAAACTCGAGAGTGAAATTTCCAAAAAATCAACAGCAAAAAACTGTGACAAAACAAATAAATAAATAAATTTGTGCTCGTGGAGCTCTCAAAAAAATGTGTGTTTTTTTGTCTGTCTCTCAAAACTCACAGAGACAAAAAAAAGCGAACGGTGTTCATTTTCCCGATGATTTTTTTCCCGATTTTGGGAGTGCTGGCCAGTACTTGTTTGTATGTTTGTGTTTGTCTCTGATTTCACTGCGTCTCTTTTTTTTGTTGATTTTGATTTTTTTTTCACTGTTTCATATAGATTATAGATAATAGAGTATAGTTAGAGAGAGAGAGAGAAAAAAGGTTTGGAAGTTTTTTTGTAGTGTTGATAAAAAAATTTCAAGTGTTGCAAAATGTTTTGCACAGCCTGGCACTTGTTTATTTTTTTTTTTGTTTATCAGTCTGGGGTCAGTAAATAAAAAAATGTGTTGAAAAAAAAAACTCACCAACAATTTGAAACAGCAAAATTTGAGTTGGACAACATCTTTGAAACTAGACTCTAGTATAGTTACTAGAGTGTAGTTGAAGAACATATTTTTGACACAAATTCCATAAATTTGATCGATTGATTGATTTGAGCTGAATCTGGAAAAAAATTTAGATTTTCAGTCTGAAAATTTCAGACTAGAGTGTAGTTATTTTCTACTGGAAAAGCTAAATTGCTTTCTAGATTTCATCAATTTCAAGCTGTCTCTAATCAAAATAAACATAGCCCCATGCAAAAAAAACTCACTTTCAAATTCCAAAAATCCAATAAATTTGCGATTTTCACCAAAATCTCCATAAACATCCGCGATTTTCAGCCGGCCATTATGTTTCTAGTCGAGTTTTTCGTGTAGAATCCATAAATCTCGCTCTGAAACAATGAAAATTACTGAGAAACACTGAAAATGGGCGAAGAAGGTGCAAAAAATGAAAAAAATTCAAAAAATAAAAAGTGCGGGAAAGTGCAAGTTTGCGTCGCCGTGTTTGCACACTTTTGAAAAATATTTTCTTTTTTTTTTCGTTTTTTTGAGTTTCTGACGGAAAAATCGTTAAAATAGGCTTGAAAACTCACTTTTTCTTGATTCCAGTTTTAAAACATTTTTACGATGTGAAGAATTGAGAAATGATTGATTTTGCCTCGTGGAAATGTCATTTCACGTTGAAAAATCATATTTTTTTGGATTTTCTTGAATTTTTGCAAATTTTCAGCATCGAAGCTCGATTTCGGATGAAAATCAACTTGGAGATTGGGATGAGAAGTGAGCAGGAGTTGTGAAATTTGAAGTCGGAGAGCATTTGATGAAGGTCGGTGATTTTTGGGTGGGAATTTGAAATTTTGTTAAAAAATCACAAGAAAATAGTGAAATTTGATCGAAATCTGGATTTTTGAGCTCACAAGGCTTGACTGAAGTTCAGGCAAGCAACGGCTCCTTGAATATGGTTGTCAAGTAGCCAAGCCCAGAAAATTTGAGTTGAGAAGGGGCCACTGCTTCACAGGAGCCGCTAGACCTTAAGGCGCTGCTCCTTGACAGCTTTTTCAAGTTTGCCACGTCATAACTCAGCAAAAACCACTGAAAATTTGAAATTTTCACAAATTTTTATCTCAAAATCAATCAATCTTCTTTTTTTTCTTTTCAAAAACCGTTCGCCATGTTTCAAAACCACACACTAATCAAATTAAAACATGTTCTTCTTTTTTTCTTTATTTTGTGCCTTCAGGTACTAGCCAACACACATCAAGATTAGTTACTTTTCTTCTTCTTTTTCTCTTCTTGTGGCCGTTTTTTAACTATATATGCCGTTCGAACGAAAAAAAAAACGAAGTTTTGCAACAAATTTCGATGGCCTTGATGGCAATTCATTTTTTGATTTGGGGAAATTTCGAGAGAATTTTGAAGTTTTTGGGGGTTAAATTAGTGTGGGGAAAATTGAATTTTGAATTTTGAAACAGTAAATTTTTTCGAAAAAAAATACATATACCAGAAAATAATATTTAAAATATATTACTGTTTCAAAAATATTATGATTTTTTCGATTTTTCGAATGAAATTGATGCTCAATAAGATTTCCAAATTAAATTTTCATTTAAAATTCAAATTCACAGGAAAATTCAATCCATTTTTTGAAACAGTAAATTTTTTTTGAAAAAAAATATACCGGAAAATAATATTCAAAATAATTCACTGTTTCAAAAATATCATGATTTTTTCGATTTTTCGAATGAAATTGATATTCCTAAGAAGTTTCATCTAGAAAATTAAAATTCACACCATTCGTCCTCTTTCAAAATTACAGTACTCTCACCTTTTTGGCGCCAAAATCTACAGTACCCCTTTGATTTGATGTATTCATTCATTCGTTCAATAAAATAAAAATATATTTTTGAAAAAAAAATTGGGGAAAAAGTTAGGATAAGTAAGAAAAAAGGAGATCCAGAAAAATCGATAAAATTTTGAAAAGGGAATTTTTGTTGATATACACACACGAACACAGGGTTTTCTTGGGACAAAAAATAAAATTTTGAAAATAATAAAAAAATCAGGGGGGAAAATACTAAAATGGTATGGAATACTGATATGCGATTCGATTTCGAGAAAAATAATGTGATTTAAAAATTAAAAATTTTTGGAAAAAGGAAGTTCCAGTGAAAAAAAAGAGGGAAAATTTGGAATTTTCACATCATTCCGGCTTTTTGCAAATTTTTCTGGATAATTGTGTCGATGACGGATGAAATGACCAATTGGACCTGCAAATTTAGGAATTTTAGATAAAATTTTGATTTGGAAAATTTAGTGAATATCAATTCGAAAAATTGAAAAATTCATAATATTTTTGAAACAGTATAATTTTTGTTCGAAAAAATTTACTGTTTCAAAAAATACATTTTAAAATTTCTTTTGAAAAAATTTAATTTTGATAATTTAAGAAAATATTTCGAAAAAAATTTACTGTTTCAAAAAATGAATTAATTTTTTTTCAAAACATTTAATTTTGATAATTCGTTTTGACAAAACTTTGAAAACAAAAAGTGACATATTTTAGGGGTACTGTAGATTTTGAAGCCAAAAAGGTGAGAGTACTGTGGTTTTGAAATTTTCAAAATTTAGAGGACGAATCCTGTGAATTTGAATTTTTAGATGAAACTTGGGGAATATCATTTTCATTCGAAAAATCGAAAAAATAACATAATATTTTTGAAACAGTTAAGTTTTGAATATTATTTCCCGATATAATTTTTTTTTTCGAAAAAATTTACTGTTTCAAAAAATGAATTAAATTTTTTTGAAAATATTTTTAAATATTAAATTTTGATAATGCTCTAACAAACTCAATTCGTCAGGATGGACAATATTTTCCGGTATATTTTTTTCAAAAAAATTTTCCTGTTTCAAAAAATCAGTTAATTTTTTTTCCTTCAAAAATATTTTAGTTGGTAGTTTTGTATTGTTGACCGATGTTTCATGGAATTCTGGGGAATCCTAGAAATTCTGATTTTTTTTAAAATTCTTACCTGATTAGTATCCGTGGCACAAGTCTCATGCATATAAATCGTCTTTTTATCCGGATTCAAATTCAATTCGGCAAACTTGGATTTGATAAACGCAACAGCCTCCTCATAATTCTGTCCTCCCTCATAATCCGGAAAAGCGGTAGTTATGTTAACTCGCTGAATCTTCTCCATAAACAAATCCTTCTTATTCATGAACAAAATCATTGCGGTCGAGATGAACCACGTGGAATTGCAGATTGAATTGAATAATTGCATTGATTCGATCATTCGATTTGTTGTTTCGTCTTCGAACAAAACTTGATCGTATTCGGAGATGGCGGTGATGAAAATGATGGATTCGACGTTGTCGAAACAGTGGATCCATTTTCGACGTTCTGATCGTTGACCACCCACGTCGAATACTCTACAAAATTTGGGAAGTTTAGGGGGCGGAGCTTATCTGCAACCCTGGCACAGTTTTTTTGTCGAATTTTTTTCGAAGCTTTGATAATTTTAACCCGTTTTTCCTAGTAAAAAGGGGCGGAGCTTGAAGATTCTATTTTGCAATTCTGGCACAGTTTTTCAGACTTTAGCATTTCACAATTGCAAAAGTGCGGCACACTTTGCTTATCAGGTTGAAAAGTGGGCGGAGCTTATCTGCTACCCTGGCACAGTTTCTAGACAGTAAAGATTTAAAATCGCAAAATTGCGGCACACTTTGCTTATCAGGTTTAAAAGTGGGCGGAGCTTATCTGCAACCCTGGCACAGTTTTTTTTTCGAATTGGTATTTTTGAGCTTTGATCATTTGAACCTAGTAAAAAATGGGCGGAGCTTGGAGATTCTAATTTGCAAGTCTGGCACAGTTTTTCAGACACTGAAGTTTGGAAATTGCAAAATTGCGGCACACTTTCTTGACGAATTTTTCACTCGGACGAATTTCAGAGTGCTTATCAGGTTGAAAAGTGGGCGGGGCTTATCTGCAACCCTGGCACAGTTTTTTTTTCAATCGCAGCCACGTGGATTTTATGACACAATTTTCTTCCGAAAAAATTTTGAGATTTCAAGAAACCGGGATTTTTACGTTTCAAAAATTTCATAAACATTTTCTAGCTTTCAAAAATTTTGATTTCTTCTTCATTATTGAATTTAAAACACGCGAGACAGAAAAAAGTAGGTCAAGTGACATGGATTTAAAAACAGTATAGGTGCTCATGTCGTCAGTTGCGATGCGGTTCTGCGTTGCGTGTTGTGTGTTTGAGATTTTGAAAAACCCTGGATTTTTACGTTTCAAAAATTCCAAAAAAGTTTTTAAATGCTTTCAAAAATTTTGATAACTTTTGCACATCTAAATGAAAAATAAAATTCGAAAAAATGGCCCCAAAATGCCACATAGAAAAATGGGCGGAGCTTAACTCCCTGAAATTGCAAAAAGTGCGGCACAGTTTTCCCTCAAAAACCAACGTAAGATAACAAATGTGTCGTCCCATTTTGGCCAATTTCGCATATCTCCGCTCCTCAAATTTCCAGCGAAAAAATCGGCGAATTTCGGCAAGCGAGGGAAAAAATCGCGACTTGCGTCTTCCGCGCGCCACGTCGCGTTCGCGTCGCCTCGCTTTGTCGTCATATTTGCGCACCGAGCACAAGAACGGAGCCAGAAAGCTGCAAAAGGGACCACAAATGTATATTTAGAGGAATGGGACCAGATTCTGAAGAAGAAGAAGGGACCACAAAAATGGTACGCCTCTTGGTTTTTCAGAAAATGGTCACATTCCTGAAAATGTGTGTGTCTGCTCCATTTTTGTGGTCCCTTTTTTTTTGAAAAAAATCCGCCTGGCACAGTTTTAAAAGTGGGCGGAGCCTAATTGAATCTTGCAAGCCTGGCACATATTCTTCTGATTATTGAAAAGGGGCGGAGCTTAATCCGAAATCTGCAATTTCATCGCACACTTTTCATCTTGGCAATTTTCCAACCTCCACGAAAGTGGGCGGGGCTTGAGATTTCGCAAGTCTGGCACAGTTTTCCCCCTATTAAGCTGTTCAAAAAGTGGGCGTGGCCTAATGCAATTTCATCGCACATTTTTAGTTTTTGCTCTTGGCAATCTTCCAACCTACATAATAATCCCCAGGTATATTTTTTCCCATAAAAAAATAATTTTTCTCAAGAAAAAATGTTTCCATGGTGATGAATAGGGTGTGGATTAAGCTAGAAAAATTCTAAGTTACCTGAAATCCAGCTCCTTGATTTTGAATTTGACTTCGACGACTCCAGTTGTCGCAACTCTTGAGTACAGTATATCCTGTTCACTTGGCCGATAGCCAGACTCGGAGATACGAGCGCAATTGTCCAAGAAGCTGCAAAAGAGAGATGTTTGGATTTCGTTAGGCCGGCCCGGGCCCGAAAGAGGCCTTATTTAGGCCTTCTTCAGGCCCGAAAGAGGCCTTATTTAGGCCCGGAACTAGGCCCGAAAGCCCCCCACAAAACTCACTATTTCGCCGAGTCGGGCAATTGATATTCGCTTCGCATCTCGAATGCTTTTTTGATGGCCGGATCGGCCCATAGATTTTGAATCGCTCGCGAAACTTCGTCGGTTAGCGGTTCGGATTCTTCTCCACGTTCTTGAACGGCCAACACTAGAGCTTTGTCTTTCTGGAAAAAATGCAAGTCTGGCACAGTTTTCTTGTGAGGGGGCGTGGCCTATTTTTGTACTTGGGAATTTGAGCTAGATTGAAAACTGTGCCCTAGAATTGCAAAAAAAACTGTGCGAGGATTGCAGAAAATTGTCAGAAGCTTTATTGCTTGACTTGCAATTTCAGGGCACATTTTTTTGGATCTTAGAAAGTAGGCGGAGCTTGATTTCTGCAAGTCTGGCACAGTTTATTTGATAGATGCGTGGCCTAAATTGCAATTTTAGGACACAGTTTTTGGGATCTTCGAAAGTAGGCGGAGCTTGATTTCTGCAAGTCTGGCACAGTTTTTTTCTCAAAAAATCTGTCGAACTACATATCTGCAAGTCTGGCACAGTTTTTTGTGATATTCAAAAGTGGGCGGAGCTTGGTTTCCGCAAGCCTGGCACAATTTATTTGAAAGAGGCGTGGCCTAAATTGCAACCTTACAATTAGGGCACATTTTTTGGTATTGTTAAAAGTGGGCGGAGCTTGATTTCTGCAAGCCTGGCACAATTTTCTTTCTGGATTTTGATCATCCAAAAAATAATCTACCTATTTTTGTATTAATTAAGAAAATCCTACTGTACTCATTTGTACCTTCTACAAAACTACAAAAAACATGTTTTTCTTCACTTCTGAGTAATCCAGAGATGTTTGATCATTTTTAGCAAAAAAATTCTAGATTTTTAACGCGAAACTTAGCCCAACTCTCCCTTACCAATTGTGAATCCTCAATAGGCAAATGCAAAGTTCCATCCATAGCTTTGAGAATTGTGCACATTGAGGAGACTGTGTTGTTGAACACGATGGCTCGTTTCTCGTTGACTTCTTCTTCGGAGAATCCGTTGCTGTGGAGGATTCTGGAAGCAAATTTGAGGATTTTGAGGATTTCTAGAAGCCCTTCAGAATCTTATTAGAAGTTTTGTTAGCTATAAAGTTTCTCACCTTCACATAAGCCCTTAAATCTAACAAGCTTAGGCTAGATTCTGGGATGCCTAGACTTTTTCATCCGAATTTAGGCTCAGTTAGGCCCAGACTCAGGCAGGAGCTTAGGCTGAGCTCAGGCCCATGTTAAGCCTATATGTAGGCTTAGGAGTGACCGCTGAAGCGGTAGATAGTGCCGCTTCGCGGAAGCTTGCGGTCTACACTCGCGCCAAAAGCGCTCGCGGAAGCTTCCGCTTCGCTTCCCCTCAAAAACTCACTGCATCTGTTTCAAAACCGTCGACTTTCCGCACTCTCCGGCTCCCAAAAGCAACAATTTCACAATACTACTACCGGCCCGCTTGTCCGCGTTCAATTGCTTCTCGATTTCTTTGTTCCGCGCGTTGCCTTCCGCATTCTCGCTACTATTACAAGAACCCATTGTTGTGTTTTTGGTGCTGGAAAATGAGTTGTGGAATTGTGGGTGGAGCTGAGAATTTGGCTGGAAGTTTAGAGCGGGAGATCTAGATGAAGATTCTAATTATTGAGCTGAAAATCTAGATAAAGCTGAAATTCTAGATGAAGCTTCTGAAAGTCTTGATGAAGATTCAGAAAAGCCTGAAGCTTCTGAAAGTTCAGCTGAAAATCTAGATAGAGCTGAAATTCTAGCTGAAGCTTCTGGAATTATAGATCTGAAGATTCTGGAATTCTAGATCTGAAGATTCTGAAAATCTAGGTGAAGCTTCTGAAGATCTAGGTGAAGCTTCTGAAAGTCTTGATGAAGATTCAGAAAAGCCTGAAGCTTCTGAAAATTCAGCTGAAAGTCTAGATAAAGCTGAAATTCCAGCTGAAGCTTCTGAATATTCAGTTGAAGCTGAAGATCCAGCTGAAGGTTCTGAAACCCCAGATGAAGCTTAAAGCTTCTGAAAATCCAGAATAAAGCTGAAAATCTAGAGCTGAAGCTTCTGGAAATCTAGATGAAGCTTCTGAAAGTCTAGATGAAGCTGAAGATTTATCTGGAGCTTCTGGAAATTCAGTTGAAGCTGAAGATTTATCTGAACCTTCTGAAAATCTAGGTAAAGCTTCTGAAGATCTATCTGAAGCTTCTGAAAACTCAGATGAAGCTGAAAGTTAAAGCTGGAGATTCTGGAAATCTATCTGAAGCTTTTGGAATTCTAGATGAAGCTTTTGGAAATCTAGCTGAAGCTTCTGAAAATTCAGCTGAAAGTCTAGATAAAACTGAAAATCTAGCTGAACCTTCTGAAAATTCAGCTGAAAATCTAGATAAAGCTGAAATTCTAGCTGAAGCTTCTGGAATTATAGATCTGAAGCTTCTGGAATTCTAGATCTGAAGATTCTGGAATTCTAGATCTGAAGATTCTGAAAATCTAGATGAAGCTTCTGAAAATTCAGTTGAAGCTGAAGATCCAGCTGAAGCTTCTGAAAATCTAGATAAAGCTGAAATTCTAGCTAAAGCTTCTGAACATCTAGCTGAAGCTTCTGAAGATCTAGCTGAAGCTTCTGGAGAGATTCAAAAAAGCCTGAAACTTCTGGAATTCAGCTTTAAGTTTAGATAAAGCTGAAACTCTATCTGAAGCTTCTGAATATTCAGCTGAAAGTCTAGAAAATTCTGAAATTCTAGCTGAACCTTCTGGAACTCTAGATGAAGCTGAAAAATATCTGAAATCTGGCTGAAACTTTAGAAGCTTCTAAAAGTCTAGTGCTTAGATTTTTGAGCAGATCTGCTAAATTGTCCACTGAAAAACAAGCGATTTGCGTCACGAAAAATACAAATTTTTGTATTTTTCATGCGTCACAAAAATATTTTTGTAGAAAATTGAATTTTGCTTCTTCTTCTTCTTCTCTTCAGAATTTTTTAAAAATTTTTTTAGAAATCAATTTTTGACCACAGGTGAAATAACAAAAAACCGCCTACGGAAAATATTATAAACAAGAAAATTTGATTTTCAGAAAATCAATCTTGTCTGAAAATCAATTTTTTCTAGGAAGGTTTTTGATGTCTGAAAATAAAGCTGAAACTAGAGGTTCAGGAGAGTTGTTCTGGAATTTCACGTTTGATTTTTTATTCTACGAGTTTCAGCTGTTTAGAAAAAGGTTTTTCGGGGTTTCAAACTACATACACAAAATCTGAAAAATTCAAATTTGTGATGTGATTTCGAAAAAAAAATCTGAAAATTTCTAGATTACGAAATATTAAATAACAAAATTTGGGGCTCAGAAAACAAAGTCGGTTACCTAAAGTTGAGCATTTCAGACATCAAAAATTAATAACGTGATTCTGAATTTGGAAGTGACGAAATCTGAAATTCAGTTTGAAAAATTCAAATTTTCAAACTGTTTTTTAAAAATTAAAAAAAAAATTTGAGAATTTCTAGAATTTGAGTTTCAGAAGTCAGAATTTCGGTTTTAAAATCAAAAAAATATTCAAAAATCAGTTTTGGACTTTCGAACTGAATTTTAAGAATCCTGATTTGATACGATAGAATTTCAGAGTTCAAATCACATTCAAATCCAAAAATCACACTGTCAGAGATAATGAGAGACGCAGAGAAGCCAGACACCTAGAGACCCCCCAGAAAACTCACCTCGAAATCCCAGCTTCTTCTCCTTGTTCCGAAATCTTCAGGCGCTTTCAAATTTTCAGAAAAACAACCAATGATTCAACGCCCTCTGAAAAATGAGATAAATCCAATAAAATAAAAAAAAAATTTCAACACGGTGCCGGATTATCTCCAGCTTATCTTATCTCAGAACTCAATTCAAATTCAAATTCAATTGAGTGAAAATGTGTATAGTAGGTAAGAAGAAGAAAAAAAGAGAAAAAATGTGGATTAGCTGATTCATTAATAATAATAATAATATGAATACCGCGGATTTGAGGGGAAAAAATGAAAATGAGACAAAAATGGGGGAAAGTACACATTTTCTTCTGTCGAAGGATTTTTTTGATACGAAAATGGGCGGAGCTTTGAAAAGAAATAAAGACAGATTTGGCAGAAAAAAGAGGGGTTGAAGTAGGGAAAAAAGGTGGCTAGAAAAGGTCTAGAAGAGTACTGTAGAGTACGGTAGATTAGAAAATATTGTAGATCAGAAGTAAGAAAAAATCAATAATAAGAATTACAGTAGATAGAAGTTTACAAACATTTCCAAGTTCGGAAATTTGGGCACCAAAAATCGATAATTCTTGAAATTTTAAATTAATGTAAGGTTACAATCACAGTTCAAAAGTTTAATTTCAGGCTGTAAATTTAGCAAAAAAAAAACAATTTTTTAAAAAATTTCCATTAAAAATCAATAGTTCTAGGGTAAATAACAATTTTTCAGACCAGAAAATCAAAAATTCATAGGTAGATCGAAATTTTCAACTAAAAATTAGTGCCTGCCACGTGGATTTTAAGAATTCTGTTATTTTATTGATTTTGGTTCAAAAATTGATGATTCAGAATTTTTGAACAATTTGAAATTATTTTAACTTTGAATTGGTTTTTTTAGATCGAAATTTTAAGGAAAAATAAATAATTTTCAGCCAAAAGCCTACTACTTCAAAATTGAACCTAACAATAAAATGTTCTGTAGATCAGAAATTTTGAGAAAAAATGAGAAAACCTATATTTTCAACTAGTTCTCCCCGGAAAATCAATAAATTTCAGCTAATTTTAAGCCAGAAACCTACAGCTTCAAAATGAATCTGAAAATCAATGATTTTCAGCCAAAAAAAGTGTTCAATAATCAGTCACTCAACAAACAACACCCCATCTCATCCCATTCCAATCAACAAAAACCCCCCGACTATACACAATTTTTTCGCATCGCATCGCCAGAAAAAAATCCATATTTTTTTCAATGGCCGCTTAATAACTATATCACTACAAATTATATTCTTCATTTTTTCTCTCAATCGAAAAAAATTATATAGATATAGATATAGATATAGATTTTCAGACATTTTTCAGTGAAAAAAATTGTACATAATCCTCTCTAGGATTAGAGAAAAGTACGGTAGACCAACAGAAAAAATGGGCGGCAAACAATCAATTTTCAAATAAAAATGAAACACCGTGCTCATATAATTATAGAGTTGACGTAACTCCACATAAAAATGAAAATAACGAAAAATAAGGCGAGAGAGTGTGGGAAAATGAGAGAGGATGAGAAAAGAAATTGAAATCAAAATCTGAATTGGGTGATTTGAAAGTGCAGGATGATGAGAGACGCAGAGAATCAGAGAAAGAAGATGACTAGAGATCACAGGATTTAGAGAGACGCAGAGAAGTCATACATCCAGACAATGCATAATAAAGATTATCATTGTTGTTTGGCTTTGAGTTTTTTTTCGGTAATCCGGTCGATCAAAAATCTTTTGGTTTTGGATTTTGTTTCGAAATTTGATTATGAATGAAATAGTATTAAATCTCAAGAGGTCCAGAGAAGTTAGAGAGCAAGAGATATACCAGACAGTTAGAAAGAGCGTAGAGATTGGGGAGACCGAGAGAAACCAGACAGTGAGAGAGTGTAGAGATAGAGGGGAGGCACAGAGAAGCCAGAGACATCTAGAGAATACAGAAACTAGAGAGTACGCAGAGAAGTCAGACATCTAGAGAGCATACAAACTTGAGAGACGCAGAGAAACCAGAGAAGCCAGAGAAACCAGACATCTAGAGACGCAGAGAAGCTAAACATCTAGAGAAAATAGGAACTTGAGATACGCAGAGAAACCAGACATCCAGAAAGCATAGAAGTTAGAAAGACGCAGAGGAACCAGACATTTAGAGAGCATAGAGGTTAGAGAGCACAAGATAAAGCGAGAAGCAGATAAACCGGAAAGCTAGAGACGTAGAGAAGCCAGACATATAGACATCATACTAACTTGAGAGACGCAGAGAAGCCAGAGAAACCATACATCTAGAGATCATACGAACTTGAGAGACGCAGAGAAGCCAGACATCTAGAAATCAGAGAGGGTAGAGAGCACAAGATAAGGCGAGAAGTAGAGAAACCAGCCTATGAGAGACTGTAAGAGATGCAGAGAAGCCAGAGAAATTAGACACCTAGAGATCATACGAACTTGAGAGACCCAGAGAAGCCAGACATCTAGAGAGCACAAGATCAGGCGAGAAGAAGAGAGAGCAAACTACTAGAGACGCAGAGAAACCAGACATCTAGTGAACAGAAAGGTTAGAGAGCACAAGATCAGGTGAGAAGTAGAGAAGACAGACTTCTAGAGAGCAAATGAACCTTTCAACCAACTCCTGATAAAATTCAGAATGAAAAAAAAATAAGAAAAACGAAGAAAATGGGGGAGATTGGATTTCGAGTATCACCGTGGTAACCCCCTTTTTTCTTCTTCTTCTTCTCCTCGAGTACTACACACAACTACAATAAAATGTAATTTCTAACACAATTTCGGAAATTTTCAAGAAAATGAGCGAAAAAAAGAAAAAGAGATTTTAGTATTTGTTTACTTTGCGGTGCCCGTTTTTGGTCAATCTTTGAAAAAAAAGTTAATTTAAAATGAGCACGGCTTATGGCTGAAAAACGTGACCAGCAAAAAAAATTAGAAAAATAAATAAACAACATTTTGATTTGCCACGTGGCAATTTGTTATGACGTGGCAGAAAGCAAAATCACAGAAATGGAGAAAAAACATCTGCAAAATGAGTTTTCCCGGAATTTTTTTGGCTTGTTTTTCCTTCCAAATGATAGATAATAGGTGGTTTTTGATTTGTTCTGCGGGGAAATTTGATAGAGTTAGTGGAAGTCAGCTGGAAGTTTTTTTTTTTTTTGAAATTTGATTTTGATGATTTTTTGAGCTCATTAATTAGTGCTGAGAAAAAAGTTCAGAGAACATTTTTTGAGATTTTTAAAATATTCAAAAATTTGTCAGAAAATTGATCTTCCGATCTACATCTATTTTCAGAATTTCAGAATTCTAGGTTTTTGATATTTTGGTCTAAAATTGAAGATTTTTAATTGGACTCTGGGGAGCTTAACCTTAAAATAGCCCAAATTTGGAAGTAGTCAATAAAACTTCAGAAAAGAATTTGGGAAGGGGCTGAGTAGGGTTGGCTGCTTGAAAGTGGGCTTGACTAGTGGTGAAGCCTTGGGAACAGGGTTGTGTAGGGTTGGCTGCTTGTAAGAGGGCTTGACTAGTGGTGAAGTCTTGAGGAGAGGATTGCAAAGGGTTGGCTGCTTGTGAGAGGGCTTGGCTAGGAGTGGAGCCTTGGGAAAAGAAATGGATAGGGTTGGCTGCTTGATAGAGGTTTTGCCTAGCAGTGGAGGCTTGATAAGAGAGTTGGATAGGGTTGGCTGCTTGTAAAAGGGCTTGGGTAGTAGTGGAGGCTTGCGGGGAGGGGGCTGAGTAGGGTTGGCTGTTTGAAACAGGGTTTGACTAGTGGTGGAGCCTTAGGGTTGGATGCTTGGGAAAGGCCTCGACTAGCAGTGGAGGCTTGGTAAGATAGTTGGATAGGACTGGTTGCTTGAGAGAAGTTTCGTCTAGCGATGAAACCTTCGGAACAGCATTGCATAGGGTTGGCTGCTTGAGAAAGATTACATCTAGCAGTGAAACATTTTCGGACCCCCAAGACTCAAAACATATAAAATGTTCTAAATTTCAAAAGTGATCTTTCAATTCATAATTAGAACTTACAGACTCTTATAATCAGGCTAGAAGCTAAAGTTGGAGACAAATAAGGTTTTCAGCTTAATCTAGAGCCTAAACCTGAAGCTTAAACTTAGAGCCTAAACCTAAAGCTTAACCTTGAATTTAGCTAAAATTCAGATCTTTCTCAAAATACAAAACTGATCTTTCAAAATTCCCAAAACCCGGAACTCCTACAAACTTAACCTAAATCACCGCAAAGTATAAGCATATCACCTAAAAAGGCACAACAATAAAATAATAAAATAATAATCTAACATGTGAGTAAATCTCTCTCTCTCTTTTTCGCCTACGAAAACAATCAGCAAAAGGCGAGAAGAAAAGAAAAAGAAGGGAATAAGAAAATGTGAATAGGTAGAATATTGAAAAGGAAAACGAAAACTGAAATCACCTGGCAACCGGTAATCACTATGAGCTCTCAAGAAAAATGAAGAAGAAGGAGGCGATGGAAAATGGAATAAAATAAAATAAAATATGTCTTGGAAATAGATAGGAAAAGCTCAATTTTTGGCGGGGTTTTGAAGCTGAAACTGGAACTTCTGGGATCTAAAATTCTGAAACTTCAAAAGATCAGTTTTAAAGCTAGGAAACTTTGTTGAATTCAAAAATTGAAAACGATATTTCAAAACTGAAAATGGAATCTGGAACTGATATTTTTTGGGGATCTGAAATTCTGAATTTTCAATTTTTCATAAAGCATTAGATTTTTCAGTGAATTTTGAAGCTGGAAAACTTTGTTAAATTCAGAAATTGAGAAAAGGATTTTGAAGCTGGAAATGGATCCTGAACTGATATTTTTTGGAATCTGAAATTCTGAATTTTTTTTTATTTTTTGATGGTTGAAGATTCTGAAGCTGAGAAACGTTTTTCTAATTTCAGAATTTGAATTTTTAGGTCCAAAATTTTGAAATTCGAATATTTTCTAGCCTGGGGGCCTCGATTAGACTTAGGCTGATCTCAGGCCCGAATCTAGCCTGCTGGCTCGGGTTTTAGGCGTAGGCCTGGCCTGGCGCTCGAGAAAAACCACGTGCCAAAAATGTTTTTCTCCAGCAAAACAAAATTTCCCACACCCACCCGGCATCGAACTTCTGACCTGTTTATCAACAAAAAATGAAAGCGAGGGTGGAAGTTGCAGGAACTTTGGAAAAATCCACGTAAAACTGGAATTTTCGGCGGGAAAAATTGGATTTGAAGAGAAAATAATTTGATTTTTCGGGCGGGCTGAACTTGTAGAAAAATTCAGCTGAATCATTTTTGGGCTCCAGAAGCTCCAGAATTTCTGGAGCCCAAATATTCTGGCAAAAACTTCAAGCTCGGCCCAAAAACTCACTGAAAAACCAAAAATTCAGCTCATTTCTTTGAAGTTTTCTGAAAAATATTAGAAAATTGAATAAATTCAGAAATGATTAAAATTTAAAAATTCAAATCTCAAAAAAAAAAAGAAAAACACGTGGCTTCAGAAATTCCTAAATTTTTTGTGCTCAAAAATAACTGAAATTTTTCCCGCCAAAAAGTACAGTTCATTTTTGACACGTCAAAAATGCAATTTCCCCTCTAAAAAAAATTTTTTTTTTCTGTTGAAGTCCTCAAAGTTCCTGTGAACAAAAATACAATTTTTAATCTACCCGCCAAAAAAAATCCAATTTTTCATCAAAAAATTGGGGTACAATTGATTTTCAGAAAAAAAAACCACTTTTTTCAGAGAATCAAAAATTTATTAGGTTTTTTTTTCAAAAAAAAATATATGTACAAGTGAGATTTGGCAATAGAAATAAAACAAGAAAAAAAATCACAGAAAATTTTGGAAACCTTAAAAAACCTTAAAAATACCCTAATTTTTAAGGTCGTTAAGTTAAGGTTATACCACGTGAAAATTTGGATCTGATGACAGGTTTTTGTTGAGATTCTGAAGGCGAATGGCTTCGGAGTAGGTTGGTGGAGGTTGGGATTTTGAGACGCATTTTGAGTAGCTGGGAGGTTTCTGGAAATGAAAAGTTGATTGAGTTAGGCTAAGTTCTGGGGGATTTTTGGCGAGGAAACTGAAAATGTGCCACGTGGATTTTCAGAATCCAAAAATTCATAATTTCAAAACTGAAAATTTGTGCCACGTGGAATTTCAGAATTCAAATTTTCAGTTGCTGAAAAATCTAGAGCCATGTGGAATTTTCAAATTAAGAAAATTCAATTTTAATATTTCAGAATTTTGAAAAATATTTCAGAATTTCAAAAAAATATTTATCCAATATTTTCAGAACAAAATTGAGATTCAAATTCAAAATGAAAACTTTTCACAGGAAAATGTTCAATTTTTGATGGTAAAGTAAAATTTAAAAATTCCAAAATCCCACCTCAATCTCCTCCTTTTTCCGGTTCAAACAATCACAAGATCCATACAAAGCTTTAAAAGCGTTGCTCAAATCCAAAACCACCAAAGTCATCACCAAATAAATCCAAATACAAACTGATGGATGATCTTCCAGAAGAATATTGATGACTTCCGGATAATTTCGTTGTCTTCGGAATTTCATTCGATCTTCGCGCGTTTTTTCATCAATGTTCATGTTGGATAAACACATCATTGAGACGATTACAGCAACGGCGACTAGGAAGGTCTGGAAAATATTTTTTTTTGTATTTTTTGGGAGAGGAAAAAATTAGGATTTCTCAAATTTCCCAGAATCAAAACATAACTTTTTGTATTATTTATCGAGGCCGAACCCATCAAAATTGAATATTTTCAAAAAAAATATCTGAATTTCTTGAAACAGTGAATTTTTCTGAATTTTTTTCATCTCAATTTTAAATTTCTGGAAAGTAATATTTGAAAAATTTCACTGTTTCAAAAAAAATTAGAATTTTTTTGGATCTCTGAAAATAATTACAGTACTCCAATTTTGCCACGTCATAGCTATATTTCTCACGACTTGGCTAAGTCAATCAAAATTGAATTTATTCAAAAAAAATTATCCGAATTTTCTGAAACAGTGAAGTTTTGTAACAAAAAATTTTGTAATATTTTTTTGAAAAAAAAACTCATAAAGAAAAATTTCTGGAAAGTAATATTTCAAAAATTTAACTGTTTCAAAAATATTCGAATTTTTTTAGATCTCTGAAAATAATTACAGTACTCCAATTTTGCCACGTCATAGCTATATTTCGAATGAATTGAGAATTCTCGAATAAATATCCCAGGAATGATTTTTTCAAAAATAACACATGCTAATCAAAATCGAATATTTTCAAAAAAATATCCGAATTTCTTGAAACAGTGAAGTTTTGTAAAAAAAAATTTCTAACAATTTTCGAAAAAAAATTCATAGCGATAATTTTTCAAAAATTGCCTAATTCAATCAAAATTGAATATTTTCAAAGAAATTATCCGAATTTTTTGAAAAAGTAAAGTTTTGTAATAAAAAATATCGAAAATTTTTCGAAAAAAAAATTCATAGCGATAAATTTCTACAAAAGTAATATTTGAAATTTTTTACTGTTTCAAAAACTGGATCTCTGAAAATAATTACAGCAATTCTGCCACGTCATAACTATATTTTTGGCGAATTATTGTCGAAGTTACTTTTAAAAATAAAATTATCCGTTATTTTGTGAATGCTAGTTAAATCAAAATTAAATATTTTCAGAAAAAATATCTGAATTTTTTGAAACAGTGAATTTTTCTGAATTTTTTTCATCTCAATTTTGAATTTCTGGAAAATAATATTTGAAAAATCACTGTTTCAAAAAAATTAGATTTTTTTTTAGATTTCTGAAAATAATTACAGTACTCCAATTTCGCCACGTCATAACTATATTTCGAATAAATAGGGAATTCTGGAATAATTATCCCAGGAATTATGTTTTGAAAAGTAACACATGTTAATCAAATTTTAATATTTTCAAAGAAATTATCAGAATTTCTTGAAACAGTGAAATATTGTAACAAAAAAGTTCCAATTTTTTTTCGAAAAAAAAATTATAATGATTAATTTTTTAAAAAATAACACTTGAAAAATTACTGTTTCAAAAAAAATTAGAATTTTTTTGGATCTCTGAAAATAATTACCGTACTCCAAATTTGCCACGTCATAACTATAGTATTAGCGAATTATTGTAATTATAGAAAACAAATTTATCAGTTAATTTGGCCAATGGAATAGAATTAAATATTATCAAAAAAAATATCTGAATTTTTTTGAAACAGTGAAGTTTTGTAACAAAAAAGTTCCAATTTTTTCGAAAAAAAAACTCATAACGATAAATTTCAGGAAAGTAATATTTGAAAAATTTCACTGTTTCAAAAATATTAGAATTTTTTTTAGATCTCTGAAAATAATTACAGTACTCCAAATTTGCCACGTCATAGCTATATTTTTCGTAAATTGCCTTATTCTATCAAAATTGAATATTTTCAAAGAAATTATTTGAATTTTTTGAAACAGTGAAATTTTGTGAGAATTAAAAAATATTTTTTTTTTGAAAAATGTTACTGTTTCAAAAATATTAGATTTTTTTTTGTGAGTTTTCAGAATTAATTTGATTCACAGAATATCTAGTTTTAGTTTCAGAGAACTCTTAATTAATGAATTTAAAGATCAAAAAATTGTTTTTCTCTAGATCAAAACTTTGTTGTCTATCTATCTATGTTATTTCTAATTATCTACGTGAAAACAGCTAATTTCCTTTTTTTTTCCCTATAGCCAATTTCTCTCTAGCTCAAAAAAACCTGCTGCTCATTTTCATTTTCATTTTCATTGTCATATGATGAGTTCTTGCTCATTGAGCGCAGATCAAAAAAGCTATTTGGATTCTCCAGAATTCCTCACATCTCTCATGCATTTCATCGCAATTTTCTCAATTCCCGTTCATTTTTTCGGATTTTATTGTGTCATTTTTTTGACACCAATTCGTCTGAAAACCATGAAACCTATCATGATTTTGTCGTGTTTTTGTAATTTTGCACTGGATTTTGATTTGACAGTGCTATCGATACCGTTTTTGTTGGCACCAGCTCCGGCCGGATTTTCACTTGGTAAGAGTTTTTTGGGCTTGGGAGGGGGAGGGGGAAGGCTTCTAGGCTTGAGCCTGAACTTCGGGGCTTCAGGCTTAGGCCTGGTCGCTTTGCGGAAGCTTGTGGCTTACACTCGCGCAAAGCGCTCGGGCTCAGGCTTGGGCCCAGTTTTTTCTAATTTTCAAATTTTCTGCTCAAAATTCAAATTTTGCGCAAAAATTCTGTCCAAAAGAATTACACAGATTCTCATTTTTTTTTGAAAATTTAAAAATTCAAATTTGGCGCCAAAAAGTTGTCCGAAAGAATTACACAGATTCTCAATTTTTGTTTTAAAAATTTGAAAATTTAAATTTCGCGCCAAAATGTTGTCCAAAAGAATTACACAAGTTCTCAATTATTTTTGAAAATTCAAAAATTCAAATTTGGCGCCAAAATTTTGTCCAAAAGAATTACACAAGTTCTCAATTATTTTTTGAAAATTCAAAAATTCAAATTTGGCGCCAAAAATTTTGTCCAAAAGAATTACACAGATTCTCAATTTTTGTTTTAAAAATTTGAAAATTAAAATTTCGCGCCAAAATTTTGTCCAAAAGAATTACACAAGTTCTCAATTATTTTTGAAAATTCAAAAATTCAAATTTGGCGCCAAATTTAGGTTTTTTTGTGCGAGAGAACTACACAAGAAGAACATTTTCATTGTCTAGTTAAAAATCCTCCGAGAGAAGTACAAAAAAGTTTTGTGTCAAGCATACCCAGTGGCGCAGGCGGTTAGTGCCTACATCTCTAATTTAGAGGTCTCGGGTTCGATTCCCACTCGCTGCGAACTTCTTTTTTTTTACAAAAATCCTCGCAGCGAGCAGGAATCGAACTCGCCACCTCTAAATTAGAAATCTAAGCATTAACCACCTGCACCATTTTATCATTTTCTCAGCTCCCCCTTGAGCTCTGCAGCTCATTTTTAGAGCATTTTGATACAAAATTCAATTCCAGGCCTTCTAACCCACTTCAAAATTTCAATTCTTCACCAAACCATCATCGCCTACTACATTCTCCTAACAGCCGTCTGTTGTATTCCCTCTCTAATGCAAAATCGGTATTTCCAAATTTCCCGGAAATCCGCGAAATCCTCAAAAATCATTCAAATCTTAACTTATCTCACAAATTGCCTGGTATCCCTGATATTACTAACAATATTTTTCTCAATGATCCCAGAGCAGAGTTCAGCAAAGTCTCTCATTTTTGAGCGATTTTTGCCGTGTTTATTATGGACTTCAACAATTTATTCGCAAGATATTCTTGTAGTTGCGCTAAATCCACTTCAGATAACATTACTTGGAGCTGGATATATTACTATTATAATAATTCAAGTTCTATATTTCTCCGGTCAAACTTATTATCATTTATATTTCAAATATGATATTAGCCTAAGTCCAGCGACGAGAAAATTGCAGAAAAAAGTATTTATCTCAACATGTTTGCAAATCACAATTCCAGCAATCGGCCTATTTTTTCCGGTTTCATATTTAGCTTATGCGTATTTTTTCGAGGTTTATAATCAGAAATTGAATAATTTTGGAGTGTTGATTTTTTGTATGCATGGAAGTTTTCAGACGATTTCGATGATTTTTATGCATCGACCTTATCGACAATTTTTGCTTTGTGAGAATAAGCGAAAAATGAAAAATGTGGGGGTTTTGAGATTTTTGAGAGTTCCTTTTGGTGTTGTTTTATCTTGAATGAAGATTTTTTGAGCTTTAAAATGAGTCTAAACACGATTAGAAAAAAATGTTAGGTCAATTTTTCAGCGTTTTTATATTTGCAAAGTTTTATGGAATTAAAAAACTAGATTTACTCGTGAAAATTTATGAATTTTTTGAAACAGTGAAAAATTCTGGAACCGAAAATTCCTAAATTTCCTTTCACAAAATTTCAAGACAACACGACTAATTGAATAATTTTACAACTTTGAAAAATATATCAAATTTTTGAAACAGTGAATTTTTGAATTAATCCATTTTTCACTTGATAATTTGACAAATTTGAAATAAAAATTGAAAAAAAGTTTTTATTCAAACCTTATTACGGACTGGTTAGCACTTTCCTTACTGTTAAGAAAAATATGTCAAAATTTTGAAACAGTGAAAATAATTTTGAGAAATTGATAGTGAAAAATTATTTTTTTTGAGAGATACATAGAATGTCAATTAAAAAAATTAAAAAATTGTTGAAAACTATATCAAATTTTTGAAACAGTGAATTTTTAATGAAGAAATTTTTGGTTAAAGTGTTTGAAATTCTCATTTTCACTTGAAAAATTGAAAAGTTTTAGACTCAAATAAAATTATTGCATTTTTTGAAACAGTAAAAATAATTCTTGGAACCGAAAACTGAAAATTTCAATCAAATTGAATATTTTCACAATCCTAAAAATTATATCAAATTTTTGAAACAGTGAATTTTTGAAAGGGAAAATTTTTGATTGAAATTTATCTTGCTCACAAATAGAAAGGGTCAAGTTGATTGGAAAATTCTACAACCTTGAAAATTATATCAAATTTTTGAAACAGTAAAAAATTTTTCAATTAATTTTCGGCCAAAAAATAATAGAAGGGATTTTTTTCAAAACACCAGAATGTGGCAGCAACAGTATTTTTTTAATTTTTGAAATTAAAATATAAAATTTTTGAAACAGTGAATTTTTTCACATGAAAAAGGACAAATTTTTGAAACAGTAGATTTTCAGATGTTTTTCCCCACAATTTCAAAGCTGCAAAAAAAATCAAAAATTCATGTTTCTGGCGCCAGAAAACTTGAGAAAAAAACATTTTGAAAAGTTCAAGGTTCAAAAATCTTTTTGATTTCAAATTCTCATGAAAACTTAATTTTTTGATGAGAAAAAACAATTTTATTCCCAATGCAAAACTAAAAAATTCACAAATATCACCAAAAACAAATCTACGTATCCCCAAGAGTTCCTTTAACTAAAAATCCACGTCATCATCAAAAAAAGGCCCACAAGTTCCTCTAAATCCCTCACCTTAACAATAACACTTGGCAAAATCAAAATTGGCATTTTCCTCGCAGTTCCGAATACACAGAATGCCAACAACGCCAAATCCACCAAGTAGGCTTCGAAAAGCTCGGCTGGCTCGAAAGCCAAATGACCCAAGCCATAAATTAGAGTGTGAATGAGCAAGGAGATGGCGAAAAATCGATAATGCTGGAAATTTTGAGCATTTTTCGTGGGGACCATTCAAACTTTGAGAGATTTTTAGGGCACAGAATTCTTTTTTTTTTGATGCAAGTGTGCTTTTTGTTATTGAAAATTCTACAATCTTTAAAAAAATTATGAAATTTTTGAAACAGTGAAAAATATTCGAATTGAGATTGGAGATTTTTAGAATTTTTAGAATTTTTTTTTGATACAAGGATCATTTTTTGTTATCGAAAAATTCTACAATCTTCAAAAAATTATGAAATTTTTGAAACAGTGAAAAAAATTCGCATTGAAATTGGAGATTTCTAGAATTCTTTAAATTTTTTTTGATACAATAGTAGTTTTGTTGATTGAAAAATTCTTCGATCTTCAAAATTATAAGAAATTTTTGAAACAGTGAAAAATATTTGGTTGATCATTGAATATTTCTAGAATATTTGAAAAAAACTTGTAAAATTTTTGAAACAGTAGATTTTTTTGTATTGAAAAAGGTTTTTAAAAAATTGTTTTTAGTTTGAAATGGGGGTTTTTGGCGGGAAAAATTTAAAAATAAAAAAAAACAGCGTTTTCAGATTTTAAGAATTTAAAAACAATTTTTTTCGCGCTCAAAAATTCTGATCTACCTACAGTACTTTAATAATTCACTTACAGTACTCTAAAATACTCGATCTACAGTAATCTACAGTATCTACATCATTCCACGAATTCTTATTGTTGCGAAATATTCCAAATTAATTTTTTCGGCGCCGAAAATCCTTATCGTACCTACAGTAACCAAAAAACAACCCAAATTCAGAAAATTTTCAAACAAAATTTTTTCTGACGTCACAAAATTTGACCTTCTCAATTGTTTTAAATCACTTTTTCGCGCCAAAAATTTTGATCTACCTAGCCTACAGTAGCCCAAAATTTCCCGAGTTAGTAAAACTCACTCGTTCTCCAAACATTTTCGCCGAAAAAAAATAACCAAATGAAAAATCAAGTATTTATTTTGTGTCCAACAATTTTCCATGTGATTAGAAAGAAACTACACATATGTCCAAAAGAGGCGAGCGAGAGAGTGTGTGATTTGAAGAAACGCAGAGATAGCGCGAGAAAATGAAAAAAGGAAGGACATTTGGGAGATGACAGACAAAACTAACAAAAAAACTTAGACTAACTTGATTTTTTCAAGTCAATGATAATTAAAATTGAAATTACGGACCGGTATTTTAATTTGATTCGGGTTAACAAAGAAAAGTTTGATCTACTTACAGTAACCCAGAAAAAACATTCGTTTTTTAAATTTAAAATTTTGGCGCGAAAACTTTGATCTACCTAGTAACCCAGGCATCTTCAGAACTAGATTTTTGGACTTCTGAATTTTTTGATCTTTGATCTACTCAAATAATTTTTTTTCAACGTTTTCAAAATTTTTGGGCCCAACAGTAATCCTGAGTCACCTGGATTAAAACTACAAAAAATTATTGTTTTTGAGACAAAAAATGTAGTTTTAGATTTTTTTTGCAAAAAAAAAATATTGTGATCAAGAATACGGTAGCCGGGAATTTTAGGAACAATTTTTTTGGCTTAGGCTTATTAGGCTTAGGCTTAGGCTTATTAGGCTTAGGCTTATTAGGCTTAGGCTTATTAGGCTTAGGCTTATTAGGCTTAGGCTTATTAGGCTTAGGCTTAGGCTTTTTAGGCTTTTGATCTAGCTGCATGATTTAGAATTCAAAATTTTAAAATTCAATTTTTTTCCCGCCAAAAATTAATCGTTTTTAAAAAGACCCACCATTTTCTCCATCGTCTTCACAAATCCTTTCAGCAAAAACATCAAATTGAAATCGAGTGGCATTTTTGATCTACAAAAAAAAATGAAATATAATTTTTGATCTCCAGAACAACAAAACAGCAAGGGAAAATGAATAGATTTTCGAAAAGAACAACATTTTTTTGTCGGAAAAAAAAATTTTGTTGGAGAAACGAAGTGTGTTCAACTAATTGTCCAATTAGACAAAAAGCCGCAAAACGTTTAACTTTTTTTTTCGTCAAAAAAAAATAGAAAATTTGAGTTATTCATGTTTTTCTCTAGAAAAAAAAAACAAAATCAATTAGAAACCCACGCAAAATTTGAATGTTTTAAATTCGCGCCAAAAAATTGTTCAAAAGAAGTACACAAGAGTTCAATTTTCAATGAAAAATTCAAATTTCCCGCCTCCAAAATTATTTGTCCAAAAGAAGTACACAAAACACACATTTTTTTGAGTCATTCATATTTTTTCGAGATAAATCAACTGAAAACCCACGCATTTTTGTTTTTATTTTCAAAATTTCGAAAATTTTACAGAAAAACATGTGGGTTTTACTTATTTACGTCAGAAAAAATTATGAATTAAAAAAACATTTTTTTGTTGAAAATTCTTGTCCGAGAGAAGTACACGGGATCTCAAATGAAAATTTAAATTCGCGCCAAGTTATTATTGTTCAAAAGAAGTACACAGGATTCGCTGAGAGAACTACAGAAAATTTAAAAATTCAAATCTCCCGCCAAATTTTTGTCCAAAAGAACTACACGAAATTAAAATTTGCAATTGAAAATTTTGAACTTTTGTGTACTACTCTCGGACTAACATTTTTGGCGGGAAATTCAAAGTTTTCAAAAATAGTTAATCTATGTAGTTCTCTCGGACTAACATTTTTTGGCGAGAAATCGGAAATTTTTGAATTTTCTAAATTTATGTACTTCTCTCGGACAATTTCAAATTTCGGCGGGAAATTCAAAATTTTCAAAAAAAAAAATGTAAATCTGTGTAGTTCTCCCGGACAATCTCGGACAATCAACATTTTAGGCGGGAGATTCAAAATTCAAAATTTAGCCTTTCCGCTGAAGCGGAAGATTGTGCCGCTGCGCGGAAGCTTGCGGTCTACACTCGCGCAAAGCGCTCGGAAAATTTTGGAATGTTTCGAGGCAGGCGTGAAACAAAAAAAAAGTGTCAAGGTGAGGTTGGTTTTTCCAACAAAACAAAAAATTTCTAAAAATTGGGTCAATTGGTTCCTAGGAGAAAAAAACACACACTTTTGCCACGTCATTACTCGGAAAAACTTAGGCTAACTTAGGCTAAATCTTGCCACGTCATAACTAAAAAATAAGAAATTTCAGCAGAAGCAGCAAAATGAAAACGGACACAATAAACTCTCTCTCATTCATTCTCATTGTTCCAAGCCTTCAACGAGAGAGTTGGAGAGTTGGAGAGACGCAGAGTGGCAGAGAGAGAAAGAGTAAAAGTGTGTGAGGGGGGCGTGTTGTCCGGAAGAACTACACAGACAGACACATATATATATATGGGTTCGAAAATCCATGTTTTGGTCCGAGAGAACTACACAGATTCACTTCCTTGTTTTTTTTTTGAGGCAGCTGAATTTGACGATTGTCCGAGAGAACTACACGGATTGAGAAAATTAAAAAAAAATGTTTTTTTTTCCCGCCTGAAATTTTCAGGTTGTCCGAGAGAAGTACACAGGTTAAGAAAATTCAAAAATTTTAGATTTCCCGCCTGAAATTATCAGGTTGTCCGAGAGAAGTACACCGGTTTCAGAAGAAAAATTAGGAGAAAAATTTGAATTTCCCGCCAAAATATGTTAGTCCGAGAGAAGTACACATATTTCAGAAGAAACATTAGGAAGAATTTTGAATTTCCGCAAAAATACAGGTTGTCCGAGAGAAGTACACGGGGGAGAAAAATTGGAAAATGAAATCAGATTGTCCAAGAGAAGTACACAATTTGAGAAAATTCAAAAATTTCAGATTTCCCGCCTGAAATTATCAGGTTGTCCAAGAGAAGTACACCGGTTTCAGAAGAAAAATTAGGAGAAAAATTTGAATTTCCCGCCAAAATATGTTAGTCCGAGAGAAGTACACATATTTCAGAAGAAACATTAGGAAGAATTTTGAATTTCCGCAAAAATACAGGTTGTCCGAGAGAAGTACACGGGGGAGAAAAATTGGAAAATGAAATCAGATTGTCCAAGAGAAGTACACAATTTGAGAAAATTCAAAAATTTCAGATTTCCCGCCTGAAATTATCAGGTTGTCCAAGAGAAGTACACCGGTTTCAGAAGAAAAATTAGGAGAAAAATTTGAATTTCCCGCCAAAATATGTTAGTCCGAGAGAAGTACACATATTTCAGAAGAAACATTAGGAAGAATTTTGAATTTCCGCAAAAATACAGGTTGTCCGAGAGAAGTACACGGGGGAGAAAAATTGGAAAATGAAATCAGATTGTCCAAGAGAAGTACACAATTTGAGAAAATTCAAAAATTTCAGATTTCCCGCCTGAAATTATCAGGTTGTCCAAGAGAAGTACACAGATTTTAGAAGAAAAATTAGGAGAAAAAATTTGAATTTCCCGCCGAAATATGTTAGTCCGAGAGAAGTACACAGAAAATCAGATATTTATTACCTTTTGAAAGGTTGAAAGCAGCTGGATTTGCATTGTCCGAGAGAACTACACAGGAAGAAAAATTGGAAAATATCAAATTCGCGACTAAATTCTAATTTTCCGAGAGAAGTACACAGAAATTTTTTCAAATTTCGAATTTTCGCAAAAAAATTAAGATTACTCCGAGAGAACTACACAAAATAACATTTTAAATACAAAAAACCACACAAAAAATATAAAACCGCAACGACAACACACACATTTTTGAAAGAGCGCGCGACAAACTGTTTTTATCAATAGAGCGCACTTCCATTTCTACTTTTGTTTTCTTGTTTTTTTATTTTTCGAAAACGTTTTATTCGCGTATTTTTGTTGTTTTTTCATGAATTTGAATGAAATTTGTTGTTAAATTTATATTTTTCTCGTTTTCTAACAAGGGAAGTGCATAGGGTCAGGTGTTGAACTTTTGCTGAAACGTTCGAAATATACCAAATCGACCATGCTGATCACGATTCTGAAGTCAAAAATTGCCACAAATGCATGTGAGCACTTTTCTGGAGCTCCAAAGTTGGAATTGAGTTTTGGTTTTTGCCCATTTTCACCATATTCCTGGGTGGAAAATCAATTTTTATAACATGAATAAGGTTTTTCACCACATTCGAAAACCTATCAGCTTTTTAGTTTTTCAAAAAATATGAAAAACCAGCTGAAAACTGTAATTTTCAAAAATGCACAAAAAACTTTGAAAAGCGTGTGTATACGTGTGTTTGTGTGTATTTTCAGGACTTTCTTAAAAATTACAGTTTTCAGCTGGTTTTTCATATTTTTTGAAAAACTAAAAAGCTGATAGGTTTTCGAATGTGGTGAACAACCTTATTCAAGTTATAAAAATTGATTTTCCACCCAGGAACAAGGTGAAAATGGCCAAAAACCAAAACTCAATTCTAACTTCGGGGCTCCAGAAAAGTACTCACAGGGATTTGTGGCAATTTTTGACTTCGGAATCGTGATCAGCATGGTCGATTTGGTATATTTCGAACGTTTCATCAAAAGTTCAACACCTGACCCTATGCACTTCCCTTGTAAGACAAGTAACATAATTTCAGTTGATTTTTGATAGTTTTATACTAAAAATCGTGCTCAAAAAGCTTTTTTCACGAAAAAATGGTTTTTCTTGAATTTTTCTCACTTTTGGTGTACTTTATAGAGATTTTGCTGATTTCTAATTTACAGGATCATCGTCAGCGAAATGGTACAAATCGAGGAACAAGTATTGGAGCGAATTTTGGTCAAATTTCTGAATTTCGAGGAAAACTGGAGGAAATGTGAGTTTTTTGGGGGTTTTTATGCAAAATTTTTTCAAAAAATTCAAATCGCCGTCATTTTGTAAAAAAATACAAAGTGCAATCATGATGTTTTTTCAAAATCTCGTCTTGTCCGAGAGAAATACACAAAATGAAAAAAATATCGAAATATTTTTACGATAATTCCAATTTCCTCCACGAGAACTACACGAGCGTAAGGAAATTAGCCTAAGTACAAAACAAAAATCCTATCAGAAATTCTAGAAAAAAATTTTTTCAACAAACTTTTTTAGTATTTTAATTAGGCTAATGTAAAAAAGTGCATTAATTATTAAAGAATTTTGAGAGAAAAACTTGTCCAAGAGAAGTACACAGAAAAAATGTAGCATTTTTTGGCGCGAAAAAAATCGAAATTTTCAAAATTGATTAAAAAAAACACGCAAAACAACAATCAATCATGTGATTTATCTCAAAACAAAGTTTTTTTTTTACAAAAAAATTTTTTCTAAAGAAAATAGTGCAAAAACGTCGTACTTTATGTGAAAAAATTTTTGAAAAAATATTTTTGCGACTTTTTCAAGCTTCTTGAAGAAAAATAACTTATTTTCAAAAAAAAATTATTTTTTTTCACTAGAAACTAGAAAAAAAATAATAAGTCAGCTGTTTTGTGTTGTTTTCAGTAGTGGTGGTAATCAACTTTTGAAAAGTATAGAAAATATTTTCGCGCGCCAAAAACTACAGTATCCTATATTTTTCGGCGCGAAAACAACGTGGTTTTTATCAAAAAAAAAATGTGTGGCAAGATCAAAGGAGAAAAAAGGGATGATTTGTTTTCGAAATTTCTAGGTCATAAATTAGCGCATTTTTTTCGCGGTGAGAAAAATGTTTGATGCCAAATTTCTACAGTACCTCTAGCTACAGTATACCCAAAGTCTAGAGACACATTTAGCTATAGGTTTTGAGTTACAGTAACTCTACAGTACCCTTAGATTCGGGCCCAAATTTTGATCTAGCCTCTCTAACTGCTCTGCATCTCTGCACTCTCTAGCCTCTCTAGCCGTCTCTAGCCTCTCTAGCCTCTCTGCACTCTCTAGCCTCTCTGCGCTCTCTAACCCTAATTCATCTCTGCACTCTGAAACACCCAATTTTCTCCCCCATAATCCCCAAAATTCCCCCCAAAAATTTCACTAACACTGTCCTAATCTCCTCGAAAATTTCAGAATATTTAGTCTTGACAACAATTAGCCACAGCATTCTTCCCACGAAACAAAATGACTAAAATCTTTCTGGGGATAATAATCAAAAGCCAGTTTCGCTTCTTCTTCACCGTTTAAATGACGCATTTTTTGAACTTGTCGCCTCATTTCATCATCAAAGCGAACAAGCGCAAAAAAAAAACGAAAAAAAAAAGATTTGCCGTCCGCAGGGTTCGAACCTGCGCCCTCCTGAGAGGACTGCGACCTGAACGCAGCGCCTTAGACCACTCGGCCAGAACGGCTGTAGAGAAACGAAGGGGAAATGGCCGTGATAAACAAGGGGGAAAATGAGAGAGTGCGAGACGATGAGAGATGTGTGTTTTTCTTTTTTTTTGTTAGTTGTAGTGGGGGAAAAAGTTGATTTGTTTTATTGAAGGGGGAAATTTTCGAAAAAAATTTCTTGAAAAACAATTGTTTTGGCATTTCATTAAGGCTTGTTTTCCAGGGCTAAATTGTGAAAAATAGTGCAGTTTGGGTTACTGTAGAGCCCCAAAACAAAGCATTTTTTTGACCATTTTTATTTTGACTAGGAGGTCGTGTATAATATAATAATAGAATGGCCTCTTAAAAATTCTTCCCGTTTTTTTTCCCAGTTTTTTCGTCGAAAACAACACCTTTTTTGAGCATTTTTTGAGCATTTTAACTATAGTTTTTTCGAGTTAAAAAAAAAATAATTATTTCGTCATCAAATTTTTTAATTATATTTCTCATATTAAATAAATAAATTTCTGAGCGGCGGCTCACAGTTAATCGAAAAACTTTTTATATCATATTTCCCAGCGGAATTTCATTGCGCACACAGAGAAAAATTGAATTTTTCACTTTTTTTGGTGGCACAAAAATTTTGCGCACTATTTTTTAATGTCAAAATAATCCTAAGGTCCCAAATTTCCCCAATTCCAAAAAAAATCCAATTTTTGCACAGCATTTCCGGTAACTTCCACAACTCGTAAAGGACACAAATGTCATATATGAAAATGTATATTGGTTTCCGGGTTTTCTGGGTTCAAAAGTTGATATTTTTAGTTAGAGTTGGGAAGTCTGGGTTACTGTAGTTTTATGGGTAGATCAAAACATGTTTTTGGCTATAGGTTCTTGGCTAGTGTATTTTTTGAACTTTTGATTTTGCTGCCAATTTTTAGAAGGTACTGTAGTTTTCCAAACTCACATTTTTCCCGACCTTCCTCAAAAATAGCTGAAAATCGCAATTTCTAGTCGATTTTCACAACGTTCCGAAACGCAATTGGGTGAGAGGAGAGAGATTCTAGAGAAAGCATACGTTTTTAGTGGGCAAACGTGCTCAAATGATAACCAGAATTCTACTTTTTCAAACATTTTCTGAGAGGTCGTTCAAACGTATTGCCGACATTTCAAACAAATGGCCATGCGCTATACACAACATGTACTATTTTTCTTCTTTTTTTGAGAAATGAAGCGAGGAGACAAGAGTTCACGCGAATAATCAAATAATCTCTTCCTCTCACCCTATTGCATTTTATCATTAGCCTAAAATGTTGTGTTTTTAAAGGCGCAGCCAGTTTCTTCCACATTTTTCTCTAGAAAATAAAATTCGAAAATGACTAATTTTAAATATGTGGATTTTTTGGTGTCACGTGAGAATTTAGAACACGTGAAAATTGTTTTTTTTGGAAATTTCATATATTATTGGGTGAACAAAAATAAAAATTCCGAATGAAATTATGACAAATTTTTGAAACAGTGAATTTTTGAGATGTTTTTAAAAAATTCAGAACACTTTTTTAAAATTTCAATTGTAAGTGCATCAACATGCGTACTGGAATTAAATTCCAAAAAAATTTTATTATCAAAATTATGAAACAGTGAAAAATCAATGTATTTTTTTTTTTGTTTTGGTACACGTTGAATTCATCAAAATTGAAAATTTCTAAAAATAAATATGAAATTTTTTTGAAACAGCGAATTTTTTGAGAATTTCTTTTGGACATTTTCAAGGTGAGATTTGTGATTTTTTTTTTTAAATACTGAAAAAAAGAGCATTATTCGTATAAAAATAATCGAAAATTTACAATTTTTTTAAAACAGTGAATTTTTTTCTTAATTTTTGCACCGAAAATTGTTAGAAAATATATATTTTCAAGAAACAGAATTTTACTGTTTCAAAATTTTGTATTTTATTTTTTTTCAAAATGAAACTGATCAATTCGTTGAATAGAATTTTTTGAACCAAATTAGTTTTTTCGATTTTTAAAATTATTTTCATTACAAAATTTTCACATTTTCTTGAAACAGTGAAATTGTGAGAAATCAAAGTTTTTCTGAAAAATTCATATTTTTTTTTTGTAATTTAAATTGGCGCGATTTTTTTAATCTACTGAAATTGAATTTCAAAAAATTTTATTATCAAAAATTTTGAAACAGTAAAAAAAAAAATTTTTGTTGGGTTAATAACGAAGCAACAAATCAAAATTTATCATTTACACCAAAATTATGAAAATTTTTTGAAACAGTGAAAATTTTGGAAAATTAAAATTCTTATTGAGAGTTAGATCTCCATGCCTACTGAAATTAAATTTTCAAAAAATAAAATTATCAAAATTTTGAAACAGTGAAATTTTTCATTAACTTTTAATTCCAAATCAATAGAACGGCTTTGATTCATCAAAAAAAAATATTTCATGAAAATTAGTTCATAATTTTTTGAAACAGTGAAAATTTCTAAAAAAAATTTCCACGTGTCAAAAAAGTTATCTGCACTGCCTTGTGATTTTCGCTAACTTTAGCTCGACATTTCCAAACCGAAACCTGAAATTAAATATTTTTCAGCTTCCCCTTTCAGTTTCCAAATTTTTTTATTTCATTTTTTTTTCAAAAAAAAAAAAAATTCTTGCCACCTAATAAAATTCCACAGACTCTCATAAAAATTATTTTTGTCGCCTTCTATTTTTATTTATTTTTGTGTGCTCTTTTTTGAGCACACAAATAAATAAAAGAGAAGGAAAAATTGCAAAAAAAAAAGTCGAAGAAAGTTTACATCAGAAGCAATTACGATCAGCAGGCAAAATGAATAGAGAAAAAGAAGAAGAAGAAGAAGCTTGGGGCCTTCAAACATACTTTTTTTGTTGTTTTTGGGCCAGGCATTGATTTTTTGATGAGAGTTAGGGGGACTCTGTGCACTTTTGAGAAGTGTTCCGAGCGGCGTAGCCGCGAGTGTAGACCGCAAGCTTCCGCGCAGCGGCACTATCTTCCGCGAAGCGGCTGGACCTTGGTTTGAACTCAAGCCTAGGCCCAAATCGTGAACCCGAGCGGCTTTGCCGCGAGTGTAGACCGCAAGCTTCCGCGAAGCGGCTGGGCCTTGGTTTGAACTCAAGCCTTGTCCCAAATCGTGAGCCCAAGCGGCTCCGCCGCGAGTGTGGACCGCAAGCTTCCGCGCAGCGGCCGGGCCTAAGCTTCAACCTAAGCCTAAGCCTGACTTCTGAGCCCGAGCCTATCTCTAGGCTCGGGATAACCCTTAAGCCGTGTACTCCTAAAAGGGTGTTCCTAGAAGTAAATTAGTTGCTTGTTGATTTTTTCTGACGTCATGAATGAGAAAATTAGATGTGAACTCTTCTTTTTTTCTTGAGAGCTCAATTTGGATTTGAGCTCGGATTTTTGAGCTGGAATTTTCAGATTTTCAGAATTTTGAGCTGAAAAATATAAGGTGTTTTAGGATTTTTCCTCGAATTATTCATAGCAGTTTTTGAGCTGACTGAATTTTTGATGGAACTTTATGATTCTTGAAAAACATTTTGAATATCTAGAGATAATCTAGAGCTTGAATTTTTCGAGCTGAAAATTTTAGAAGACTTGGATTTGTGGATTTTTCCAGGTTTAAGCTCAGGAGTATAATTTTTTGAACTATGAACTTTATTAAACAATCAATCGGTTACAGAAATTTCATCCGAAAATTTTTGAAGTTTTTCTCGACTTAAATTTAAAAAAAAAAAAAATCTTGACGTTTCAAAATTCCAAAAAATAATTTTTTTCACGTGACCCACTTTTTTGCCAACACATTTTTTCCGCGAAAAAATGTGGCTTCCTCATTTTTTGAATTTATTTTAATTTCTAATCAGCTGAATTTTAAAAATTTGGGAAAAGTGAGTTAAATTTAGAAATTTTAGACTAGCAACTCTCAGAAAATTCCAGAAAATTTTGGATCTTGAATATGAAGATGAAGCTAAAAATTAATTTTTGAATTTGGGATTTGAGTGAGTTTTTTCTAGGGATTTTGAAAATTTTGCTCCACAGGGATTTTAGATCTAGAAAAAATCTGCTAGAACTTAGGCTAACTTCCAAATCAGCTATGCAAAAAATATTAAATTTATCAAAAAAAAAGTTTCTAAAGCCAAAATTTTGTTGCCATATGGATTCTAGAGCTCAGAACTTTTATTTGGAACTTCTAGAAAGATCAGAAAATCCATCTAAAACTTCTAGAAGTTCTGGAAAATCAGAATTTCCATCTAAAATCTATGAAAATTCAGATCTTCCAGAAATCCACGTAGATCCACAAATCAGTTTACTTAGGCTAACTCAAATGAACTAGGCTTATCAGAAAAGGTTCCCAAATTTCTGAAAACTGTTTGAAAATCCTCCTGGACTTAGGCTAACTTCAATATTCGATATATAATTTCTGGAAATTTAGAAAATCCTTCTAATTTTTCTGCAAATTCATGTGGACTTAGGCTAACTTCCAAAACCAGCTATACAAGTTCCCAAATCAAATCTCTCCCCAAAAAAATCTCCGCCTCAAGCACATTGAACTTTGTCCCTAATATAAAAGTTTGTGTCCGCCTATTCTTTTTGCTACTTTTTTTCCTCCAAAAGCTCCAGAAACACAAAAAAAAAAAAACATTTTGCTTGCTTTTGTCTCATAAAAACTATAAACATATACACATTTTTATGATTTTTGCCTGGCACTTTTTTTCGAAAAAAAAAACATTTTTGAGCACTTTTTTGCATGAGATTTTTGACGTAGGTATCTTGATGTATTTTTGGAGTTCCCGGAAGTTCAGAAGAGTTGACACAGAAAATTTTTGATCTGAGTTAGGCTAAGTCTTTTATAAAAGTGACGTTATAAGTCCATAAATGAGAAATAAAAATGAAAAGTTCAGTGGAGCGTACTTGATTTTAGTTTTGATTGGTTTTTAGGTTGGAAAGTCTGGAGTTAGGTTAAGTTGAGAAACTGAACTTTGCTGTTTGGAAATTCTGGATTTTTTGAGTTACAGTACTCTTGGACCTATTTTTTCCGAGTTCAAAATTTGGATTTTCTTGGCATCTACAGTAGTCTATTAGTTTTTGGTACGTTTTGGACTCTACAGTAACCCTTGTTCATAATTCTAGAAAACCTACAGTAACCAAGAGGTTCTGAACTACAGTACTCTAGATTTTTTGCCGAGCTTTCGAGCCAAAAATGTGATTCTACAGTAATCCAAACAAGTTTTCCTACATTTTTGATCAATTATTGTCATGCTCTAGACAATCTAAAGTAACCTACAGTAATCCAACCTTTTTTTCTAAATTTTTGATCACATTTTTCCTCTTTTTTCTTCCCCCACCTCTCGTCATTTTACCCATAATTTTTCTCAAAAAAATTTTTTTTCGCTCACAAAAATTTTTATTGCTCGTCAGTCAAAAAAATACGTTTTCCGCGTTTTTTCGTGTGCTCAAAGCTAATTTATATTCATTATTTACTACCCAAAAAAACCAGGCGTCGAAATAACAAAAAAAAATTTTGAACAAAAATTTTTCTAAAGGGACATTGCTCATGTTATGCTGATCAAGAAGCTCAAAGCTCCACTGATTTTCACAGAATTTTGATCAGCTCGGTGAGCATTGCTCAGGTTAATCTTTTTTTCTAGTTAGACATTTGAGACACTTACATTTCCTAGTGAATTATTTATTTGATACAATTTCCGACGATTAATCGACCTACATCACTATTTTCCGAGAGAAATACACGGAAAAAACTTTTTTTTTGAGATTTTTTTTGATACCTGAAAAATAAAGAGTCATAGGTTTTTGGTGAGATACTACAAATTCACATTTTTGAGACGGGAAATAAATCAAAAAACTTTTTTTTTGTGAAAAAAATTTTTTGGCGCCTAATTTTTCTCCACACAACACCTGTTGGAAAAGATTGGTCAGATAGATTAGAGCAAATTTTTTTTGATACGAAACATTTTTGAATTTTTGATTTTGGCGCCTGAAATTTGAAAAAGGTACTGTAGAAAAGTTCATCTAGAAGTTTCATCAGAAATTTCTGATCACAAAAATTTTGAAGTTCAGAAATCTTTTTAAAAAAATTTGACCTTTAAATTTGAACCCAGATGTTCCAGATTCCAGATTTATTATTTTGTTTTTGAAAAAACTGAAACCTGAAATATTTTCCAGATTTATCAGCTTGGAAATGTTATTCTGGTATTTTTTTCGCATTCGAATTTCGGGAAAAAAGTTCCAAAGTAGTTGGAACTTTTTTCCAGGAAATTAGAAAAGTTCTCGAGTTTTCTTGGAACTTTTTTGTGTTTAGCTCTTAGTTTTCATTGAAATTAGGGTTTTAAACTGAAAATCTGGAATTTCAGCTTGGAATTGAAAGTAACAAAAATGACTAATTATCAATTAGAAATCAGAATTTTTGTTTGAAAAAAAATTTGAAACCTAAAAAATGCGGGAAAAATTGATGATTTAGAAAAAATGTGAAACAGTGAACTTTTTGGAGTGAAAATTGAAATTTAAAAATAAATTTGTAGCTGCCACGTATGTCTCTGCGTCTCTAGCCTCTCTAACCTCTCTAGCCTCTCTCTGCGTCTCTAGCCTCTCTCTAGCCTCTCTGCGTCTCTAGCTTCTCTAGCCATCTCTAGCCTCTCTAGCCTCTCTAGCCTCTCTAGCCTCTCTAGCCTCTCTAGCCTCTCTAGCCTCTCTAGCCTCTCTAGCCTCTCTAGCCTCTCTAGCCTCTCTAGCCTCTCTAGCTTCTCTAGCCTCTCTGCGTCTCTAGCTTCTCCAGATTTCCTCTAACTTCCCCAAAATTCGTCACCTCCCAGTTTTCAAAAAAAAAAGCAATTTCATTTAATCCCGTTGAAATGTGTCAACTTTGTCTGACTCGTTCCAAATTTTTTTTTCTCAAAAATTAATTTCAGATCTTCCCCTGACTTTCAGACTTTTTTGACATTTTTTTTCTGATCAGCAGAAAGAAAAGGGGCGGAGCTTGAGCACATTTTGAGCACATTTTTTTCTCTTGGCGAGCTCAGGAGAAAAATGTGTGTGTGTACTTTTTTCGGTGACTAAAATTTTTGCTTGTCAACTTTTTTTCTGAAAAAAAATATTCATTTTACTTTTGCTTTATTTTTCCCTGGAGAAAATTTTGTGAACTTTTCTAACTAGAAACATTTTTGGAGCACAACCTTTTGGAGCTGAGCCTAACACAATTTAGATTTGAGCATTTTTTGGTCTGAAATAAAATTGTCTGAAATTGGTATTGGCACACACAAAAAAGACTTCCGGCGCTGGGTTTTTTACTTTTTTTCGGGTGAAAATTTTTTATGACGTGGATTTTTTTGGCTCAGAATTGAGTTAGGATAAGTTGTAATTTGATAGCTGGATGGGATTTTTTGAAAATAATTTTGAAATTTTGCGCCATTTTTTTCAGAATCCTGAAGTTTGAAATTTGAATTTTCGAATTTGGCGCGAAAATTTCCGATTTCAAATCTCATCCCAAAAATTTTGAGAATTTGAATTCGAAATTTCTCGCGCTAATTTTTTATCGCAAGATTTTTTGGCGCGAAAATTCCGATTTTAAAAATTTTAGCGCCAAAAAATTCTGAACTTCAAAAAAATTATTCCAAGTTTTCTGACTCAAAAAAGTCCAAAAAAAATTTTTCTCCAAAAAATCCCAAACTCAAACAGATCCGGGATCCGGATCCGGTGTCCTTTTCTCCCCCAAAAAAAAAAATTTTTTTCTCATTTTCCCCCCAAAAAAATGTTTTTCTGCTCATTTTTTGTGAGTTTTCTCATAAATTTATCAATAATTCATCAATGAATCAAGATTTTTCTCAAGATTTTTGATGACTCTCTTTTTTTTTGGCTCCGAAAAAAAATTTCAAGTTTTTTTTCAGAATGCGACAAAAATTAGGCATATTTTATTGGCTTTGGATATTTTCAATATTGGAAATCGGGAAATCGGAAATTTTGATCGATAATGATTATAATTTGAGTGAGGATCCGATGACTGTGATGCAAGAAAAATCGATGGCAAAAATGCAGAAAATGAGGAAGAATTGTACGAGACAACCAGAGATTATTGATAAATTGTTGAATGGAACTGGATATAATAAATTTCGGATACCAAGTGGGTTTTTTGGGGGAGGTTTAGGAATTTTGTAAAAGTCTGTTATTAAGAATCCAAATCTCACTATTGGTTTTGTTAATTTCTTGAAACAGTGAATATTTTGTTAATATCAAAAACATTAAATAATTTTTAATTATGAAATTTTGAAACAGTTATTTTTTCGTGAAAATCACCTGAAAATTATAATTTTATCCCTAGTTTAAAATTTTTACAAATAATTGATCAAAATTAGAAATTTGAATTAATGATTTTTGAAACAGTGAAGTTTTTTAAGACATTTTGTTTAGCTTTCAACTAAAATTTCAATCAAAAATATTGGAAATAATTTTTACTTATGAAATTTTTGAAACAGTTATTTTTTCTTGTGAAAAAACACCTGAAAATTATAATTTTATCCCTAGTTTAAAATTTTTACAAATAATTGATCAAAATTAGGAAATTCTGAATTAATGATTTTTTGAAACAGTGAATTTTTTATCTTGAAAAAAAAATTCATATGAATTATTCAACCCTCCATCAAAAATATTGGAAATAATTTTTATTTTCGAGTTTTTTTTTGAAACAGTAGATTTTTTCCTAACAATGATGATGCTGGTCAACAATTTTTTTATTCATTTTTTTACTTGAACAATTTTTGAAACAGTAGTTTTTTTCTCGACCAAAAACTAGCTTCGAATTGTTTTTTTAACCCTGCTCTTTAGTTGGAAACTCTTTGAAACAGCAGATTTTATATGTTTTTTTTCTTACTGAATTTGAAATTTGTGGAAAGACCAGAAACTTAGCGGAATTATCAAGTTTATAGATTCTTAAATTTTGTTCATGGGTTTCTGAAACAGTAGATTTTTTTCTAGTCATTGAATGGAATATTTTTTTCCTGTATATTATTCTAGAAATTTGTTTCATTTCTCAAGAAAGTTTTGTGAAACAGTGGAGTTTTTCATAAAGAAAAAATGAAAAATTTTGGTGAATATCAGATTGTTAAAACTAAGATAAATACATTTTTTGAAATAATACATTGTTTCCATTAATTTTTTTGACTATTCACCAATTTTTTTCAGATATTTTTGAAACAGTGGAATTTTCTCAAAAAATGGAAGATTCAAAATTTTTTGAAATCTGAAACATAAATTAGAAATACATTTTTTAAACGTAATTTTTTGGGAATTTTTCCAAGCATTCTTCAGATTCTCCATCAGCTTTCACTGTAATTCGAACTCAGATTCAAAATTGGAGGAACAATTAGCTTATTTTTGAAACAGTAGAATTTTTGTCTAGAAAATTTGAAATTTGTTTTTTTTAAATTATTTTTAAAACAAAAATTAAAAGTTAAATTAAATTTTTAAAACAGTATATTTTTTTCAGAAGAAAATCTAGTATTATCAGCCTTTTCTTTCTCAATTTTCATATCAAAATTTTTTGAAACCTATATTTTTCGGGATTACTTTAGACCCTTTTTGTCCAAAAAATTTAAAAACTTTGACATTTCTAAAGTTCACCACCTCCTATTTCTCTATTTTTTCCAAGATTTTCGATTTGTGCCGGATTTCCTGAAACTCCGGAAATATCTGAACTTTGATGTAAAATGTTTCTATTTTTCTGCGAACAATTTTAAAAGGGAACGAACGAAAAAAAACATCATAAATTGTTTGGGAACAAAAAATTGTTTGACAAATCGAAAAATTACGAAACATTCTCTTTTTAATCCCACCACCCAGCAAGTAGAGAAAAAAGAACACTTTTTATGGAAAAAGTATACGAAAAAAGAGCAAAAAGGGGAAGTTTGGTTGAATGATTGGAAATAGGCAAAATTTGGGGGATTTTTGAAAATTCTAGGGTTTTCTGATGAAAAAAATGATTGAAAATTTTTTTACTGTTTCAGAAAATACTGATTAATTATGTGGAATTTGAGGAAATCATTTTACGCATGTCTCATAAGAAAAATATTCAAAAAATGTTTTTTTGAGAAATTCACTGTTTCAACAAAATTTTATAAAATATGTGGAATTGGAAAAATGATTCATATTTTACCTCAAAGCTTTTCGAAATTTCACTATTTCAAAAATAGTTGATAAAAATTATGGAAAATTATTTAAAAAAATTGTGTGTTTTTTTGATAAAGTTGCTGAGTACTTCGTGAGTTCGAAAAATCTCACTGTTTCAAAATTTATCGATAAAAAATCTGTAGATTCAAAAAATGATTGTTTTTCCAATAAGATAACAATATCCAAATTTTGGTTCGAAAAATTTCACTGTTTCAAAATTTTTTGATAATGTTTTGGGAATTGTATTTTGTAGTCGGGTGATCCTCGGAATTGGGTATTTCATTTTGTTGAAGATTTGGCGATTTGTGAATTTCATAAATGCGAAAATTTTGCACTGTTTCAAAATTTATTGATAATCACAAGAATAATGACTTTCGTATTCATTTTTGAAAGTTTTTGATGGAATTTTTGAATACTTGAATGCGAAATTTTTCACTGTTTCAAAATTTGTTGATATAAATTCTGGAAGTTTCCAGAAATGATTATACCGATGAAAAAACACAATTACATTTTTGCAAAAAAACTCACTGTTTCAAAGAACATCGAAATTTTTTGGGGAAATTAGAAAAAAATTTTTTGTTTGCATTAGCGAAAAAAAACAAATTTCTGGTTTTGTTTTGAAAAAAATTCACTGTTTCAAAAATTTTTGATAATGTTCTGGAGTTTTCATTTTTTGCTCCATTTAGTTCTATATTGGGTAGTTCATTTAAAAGAAATTTTTTGTGAATTTCAAACGGGGGAATTTTCACTGTTTCAAAATTTATTGATAAAAAATCTGTAGATCCAAAAAAATGATGGCATCCCAATTAAAAGAAATTATCCAAATTTCGGTTCGAAAAATTTCACTGTTTCAAAATTTTTTGATAACATTTTGGGAATTTTATTTTGTGGTCTGACTGTAAATCTAAGAATTTTGACAATTTATGAGTTTCATGAATGCGAAATTTTTCACTGTTTCAAAATTTGTTGATATAAATTCTGTAAGTTCCCAAAAATGATTATATCGATGTAAAATCACGATTACATTTTTGCAAAAAAAAATTCACTGTTTCAAAGAAAATTCAAATTTTTTGGGGAAATTAGAAAAAAACGATAGTTTTCATTAGCGAAAAAATAAATTTCTGATTTTGTTTTGAAAAATTTCACTGTTTCAAAGTTTTTTGATAACTTTTTGAAGTTTTCATTTTTTGCTGCGTGATTCTATTGGGTACTTCATTTATAAAAAAGTTTTTGTGAATTTCATACGGGATAATTTTCACTGTTTCAAAATGTATTGATAAATTATGCAAAGTTAGGAAATATTATTCATGTCAATTATTAATTGTAATTTTCGTGTAAAAAACCAAGATTCAAATTTGAAAAAAAAATCACTGTTTCAAAGAACATTGAAACTTTCTGGGGAAATTAGAAAAAAACGATCATTTTCGTTTTCATTGTCGTAAAAAAAAACAAATTTCTGGTTTTGTTTTGAAAAATTTCACTGTTTCAAAGAAATTTGATAATTCATGTGGAATTAGAAAAACAATTGTTTTTTCATTGAACAAAATAAGAAAAAAAGTTCAAATTTTGGTTCGAAAATTTCACTGTTTCAAAATTTATTGATAATATTTCGGAGTTTTCATTTTTTGCTGTATTATTCTATTGGGTACTTCATTTAGAAGAAAGTTTTTGTGAATTTCATACGGGATAATTTTCACTGTTTCAAAATGTATTGATAAAAAATCTGTAGATCCAAAAAAATGATGGCATCCCACTTAAAAGAAATTATTCAAATTTCGGTTCGAAAAATTTCACTGTTTCAAATTTTTTTGATAACATTTTGGGAATTTAATTTTGTGGTCTGACTGTAAATCTAAGAATTTTGACAATTTATGAATTTCATGAATGCGAAATTGTTTACTGTTTCAAAATTTGTTGATATAAATTCTGTAAGTTTCCAGAAATGATTATACCGATGAAAAAAAAACACAACTCCAATTTTGCAAAAAATTCACTGTTTCAAAGAAAATTCAAATTTTTCGGGGAAATTAGAAAAAAACGATAGTTTTCTTTAGCGAAAAAAATAAATTTCTGATTTTGTTTTGAAAAATTAGAAAAACAATTGTTTTCTTTGTTTGAACAAAATCAGAAAAAAATTTTTTAAATTTTTGGTTCGAAAAATTTCACTGTTTCAAAAATTTTTTATAATATTTTGGAGTTTTCACTTTTTGCTCGATCCATAGTAGTGGTTATATTGGGTAGTTCATTTAGAAGAAAGTTTTTGTGAATTTCATACGGGATAATTTTCACTGTTTCAAAATTTATTGATACATTATGCAAAGTTAGGAAAAATTATTCATGTCAATTATTAATTGTAATTTTCGTGTAAAAAACCAAGATTCAAATTTAAAAAAAAAATCACTGTTTAAAAATTTGATTATATAAATTCTGAAAATTTTGAAAAAGTGATAGACCTTTCATATTCGATTTTCTCTATAGGATATTTCTGAAACCTTTTTAGTTAAAAAAAGCTTCAAATTTTGTTTTTCAAAATTTCACTGTTTCAAAAATAGTTTATAAAAATGTTAAGAAATTACAAAAATTTTTTGTTTTTTTATGGAGTTGTTGAGTACTTCGTGAGTTCGAAAAATCTCACTGTTTCAAAATATTTTGATAACGTTTTTTTTGTTGAGAATTTTATTCAGTGGTTTGTTGAGTTTTAATTCTCAGAATTGGGTATTTCATTTTATTGAAGATTTGACAATTTTAGAATTTCATGAATGCGAAATTTTTCACTGTTTCAAAATTTGTTGATATAAATTCTGTAAGTTTCCGAAAATGATTATACCGATGAAAAAATACAACTCCAATTTTGCAAAAAAAAATTCACTGTTTCAATAATATATTGATGATTCATGTGGAATTAGATTGTGTTTTTTGTGTTTTTCTTTGAACAAAATGAGAAAAAAAAGTTCAAATTTTGGTTCAAAAAAATTTCACTGTTTCAAAAATTTTTGATAATGTTTTGGAGTTTTCATTTTTTCCGATCCATAGTGGTTATGTTGGTATTTCATTTAGAAGAAAGTTTTTGTGAATTTCATAGGCGAGAATTTTCACTGTTTCAAAATTTATTGATAAATTATGCAAAGTTAGGAAAAATGATTCATGTCAATTATTAATTGTAATTTTCGTGTAAAAAACCAAGATTCAAATTAAAAAAAAATTCACTGTTTCAAAATTTGATGATATAAATTCTGAAAATTTGGAAAAGTGATAGTCCAACTTCTCTTCTATTTCTATAGGATATTTCTGAAATCTTTTTAATTGAGAAAAAAATATAAAAATTTCACTGTTTCAAAAAACTAATAAGAAATTTCAAACAATTTTGGAAATATTGCCATTTTTCGCATTAGCTTTTTGAACAAAATATGTTTCAAAAAGTAGATTTAGCAACAGAACCGCATTTGAAAAAAAGACATTTCACAATATTTTTGCAGACGACGGTGTCGAAGTGACAGTAGACTTCTGGATTCAAGCAATCACTTTCAATCAACGAAATCACAAATGATTTCGAAATGGATATTTATATCAATGAGATGTGGGTTGATCCGGCACTTCGATTCGAGCATTTGAATCCGTGTAAACATAATTTATCAGTTAGTCATCAGGTGAGAGTTTTTGGGGGGATTTGTGGCCGAGTGGTTAACACGCACGCCTTTGAATTTTTGGTCATGGGTTCGATCCCGCTCCGAGGCGAACTTTTTTTGCAAAATTCTCAAAAATCATTGGTCTAGACATCTAGTCATCATTAAAAAAAACCAATTCCAAGCCCCCAAAACTTTTCAAATTCATATATTCAAACCAATGTTGTTCTTACTGATTTTTTTCCTCTTCAATTTTATTTCTGCCGAAATTGTACATTTCGACGCAGAAGAATGTGTGAAAAACTACATCAAAGTGATGCGAAATAATTCCGAATCTCAACGATATTTTACGGGAGATTTTGCGATTTATGATTGGGAAGGTAATAAGTTGGCTGATTCGGGTTTTAGAAGGGAAGAGTTGGCGAAGATTTGGAATGGAGATGGAGAAATTCCAATTCGACAATATGAGATTATCACATCTCACGGCAATTCAATTGATTCAAAATCATTGTTCAAATTTAACGTTGAAATTCGATATCTAGTTCATACCCTGGATGTTCTGAAAATCGAAATCGAAGCTGTTCAACATAACAATACCTGCCTGATTCATGCAGAGCGACAGAAAAATAAATACGAACCCAAGAGACCCTATTATTCCTCATTTTTGATTAATTATGATCAATTATTTGCTAGAAAAACTGATGGTATACTTCAGGAATATATGAGGAATCTTGAAAATGCTGAAATTGATTCTTTTAGAAATCTGAAAAGGGTTGCTGAATTAATTGGAAAAGTTCCAACTATTGAGAAAGAAAGATTTTTTGTTGAGAGATCTAATGAGAGAAATCTGGAGTTTTTGGTTGCACTTGATGGAAAAAAGAAAATTGAATTTGATGTGATTATAAATGAAAATGGAAATTTGGAGATCAAAACTGAAAAATATTCACATTCACAAAGTTCAAATCTCAAATGGTTTAGCTCAATATTTATCGATTATAAAAAAACATTTGTGAGAATTGTTGAAGAATTGATTGAAAAGTTTCGAAATGCTCTCAGAACCAAGCAACTCGAAGATCAAATATTTTCATTGAAAAATATTAGTGCTTTAGAATTGGGATATTACACGCCGTTTTATTCTATACGGTATTATGAGATTTTGAATGAAGAGAGACGACAATTTGAATATTTCAATTTGGATGAAAATTTGATTGAATTTAGTTTTGAATTTGAAGATGAGAAGTTCAATTTGTATATTAAAGAGGGTTTTGAGCAGGTTTATGAGAATATAATTGAGAAATTGATGAGTGATTATAAAAATATGATGTTGGAGTTCGAAGATCCGAAGGTTTCCGAAGATAACGTGAATAACACCTTCAATAATGAATTCATGTTATGCGAATGTTCAAAAGGGTGCATGAATTTGACACAATTCAAGATCCAACTCACAAAACCTGGAAATATAGTTGATTTTGATAATGGAGATATTATTGAGCTGGTTTCGGTGAATCATACAAATGGGGATATCGAATTTTTGAAGAATCGCAAATCGAGATTTATTGCGAAATATGATTTTGATTTGAAGAAATATAGATTGTCTGCGGATTTTCAGTGCGGAAAGGATGATTTTTTTGATTTTACAAAATCGGAAGAATGGTATAATCCGGATGAAGAAGATGTTGAGTGGAAAGAAGATTCAGATTCTGAAGCTAGTAGAAAACCACTGGTTATTTTTGGATCTGGATGTATGTGTGATCTAGAATGATCTATAATAATTTGGGTTTCCAGGGATGTTTGATCAGAAGCCGTCGATTATTCCTTACAAGAATTTTAATGTTACATCGGATGTTATGAGACTCAAAGAAGCTTTGGATACAAATCAGAAATCTCAGGTAGACCCGTTTCTTTGACCTTTTACAGTTCCTTGTGCGGCTTCCCAAGGCTTCCGAAAGCTTTCCGGAGCTTCCGCAGGCCACCTGAAAATCTCTGACTTGGAAAATTACGAAAATTTCTAGCTAATCAATATAATTTGCCACCGCTCACAATCTCAACGCGAAATAATAGCTTCTGAATACAATTCAACGTATTTCGAAAATCTAATCGCAATTCTCGAGAAAAAATTGAGTGGAAACTTCAAAAAACTGATAATCGGTTTATTCGATCCTCCTGCAATTTTTGACGCTCACGCGATTTATGCAACAACATTACATAAAGCGATCAGAGGGCATCGAGGATCGACGATAATCACTGAAATTCTAATGACACGTACAAATCAGGAGATTCGAGATATTGATGAGGGATTTTTAAATGCGAATCGAAAAAATAGGAAAAATGAAACACTTTATGAGTTTTTATGCCATTTTGACTCACAAAATTTATCTGTTATCAAGTTATTGGAAGTTGAGAGAGATGAGAGTTTGGTGATGAATAGAACAAAAGCTGCCGAAGATGCGATGAGGCTTATTGATGCTTTTAACACTTCAGACGCCGAGAGGGTTTTTACGCAGATTTTTGTTGCGACTAATTTGGTGCAATTGAAATTGATATTCAAAAAGTTTCATGAATATTCAGGGAAGACGATTGAAGAAGTTGTGAAATCGGTTTTTGTGCGAGCAGGGTAAGTTGTACGCCATAAGCAATTACAGATCAGCATATTATTAGTCTATTATTGACTTATTTTGAATTTCGGCTTAATATAAGCTAATATAATAATTATTAGTCAAAAATCGATGCAATTTTCTAAATCTAGCCAAAAATCAGCAAAAGCTGCTTTATGATCAATTTGAAAGTGAGAAATAGGGAATTACATTCATCTAACAATTCTAGAGTTCAATCAGAGGTCCAGAGATCCCTAAACTTCAGACTCATTTTTGACTAATAACAAGCTTATTAGTAATTATTAGTAACTTATTAGTCAAAAATAAGTCTGAATTTTAGGGATCTCTGGAAGTCTAGAATTGTTAGATGGATGTAATTTCCTATTTCTCACTTTCAAATTGATCATAAAGCAGCTTTTGCTAATTTTTGGCTAGATTTAGAAAATTGAATCGGTTTTGACTAATAATAAGTACCGTATTAGCCTATATAACGCCTATTTTTGAAATGAGTCAATAATAGACTAATAATAAGCTGATCTGTAATTGCCTGTGATAAGCTAATATAATAATTATTAGTCAAAAATCGATGCAATTTTCTAAATCTAGCCAAAAATCAGCAAAAGCTGCTTCATGATCAATTTGAAAGTGAGAAATAGGAAATTACATTCATCTAACAATTCTAGAGTTCAATCAGAGGTCCAGAGATCAGGCCTGGTCGGAATGGACCTTGTCGAAAGGTTCGGAATGAGCACACTCATTCCGAGTGGTCAGATCGTAATTCCGAATTCCGAACCTCCATTCCGACATTTTTACCTCGGAATTTCGGAATTTTTCGGAATGTTTCGGAATGATATAAAACTTATAAAATTTGTCTTCAAAAGTTAAATTTTTTGAGAATCACAAGAGAAAAAGAGATTTTTTGAAAATGACAGGTAAAATTCATCAACTTTTCCATTTTTTTGTTGAATTTTTCACTAATTTCAGCTCAAACATTCCGAAAAATTCCGAAATTCGGTAGAAAAATTCCGAAATTCGGAAGAGAAACACATTCCGAAATTCCAAAAAGTTTCGGAAGTAACATCGGAATGATTCCGATTCCGAGAAAATAGATTCCGATTCCGAGACACGTTTGTCTCATTCCGAAAAACCTGTCGGTTTCGAAATTTCGGAATTCCGATATTCCGATTCCGATCAGGCCTGCCAGAGATCCCTAAAATTCAGATTCATTTTTGACTAACAAGTACTAATAATTACTAATAAGCTTGTTATTAGTCAAAAATGAATCTGAAGTTTAGGGATCTCTGGAAGTCTAGAATTGTTAGATGAATGTAATTTCCTATTTTTCACTTCCAAATTGATCATAAAGCAGCTTTTGCTAATTTTTGGCTAGATTTAGAAAATTGCATCGATTTTTGACTAATAATGGGTACCGTATTAGCCTATATTCGACCTATTTTCGAAATGAGTCAATAATATACTAATAATAAGCTGATCTGTAATTGCGCGTGCAAAAACTGTGCATACATTCTAGATTCTAGAAACTTTGATCAATTTGCTAATACTGTAATTGATATCACACAAAATCAATTGAAATATTATTCTGATAAACTTGAATTTTATATGGATGATTTGGGAACAATGAATGACGAATTGATTCGAACAATTGTTGGAACATCGGAAAGGAATTTGCAATCGATTCGAGAAGAATTTGATAGACGACATCGAGATGAGAGTTTGATTGAATGGATTTCGAATGATACTTCGGGAACTTTTAGAGATGCACTTTTGGCACTTGTTAAGGGAAATTGGGAGCAATAATTATATTTTTGAAACAGTGAATTTTGAGCTGACAAAATAATGTTTTATAAAAATTTGAGTTGGTAAAAATCTTGAGACATCAAAAAAATTTGCATATTTTTGAAACAGTGAATTTTTGAGTTTAAAAAATCTCGGGTTCCAAAATTATTCCCGACTTGCATTTAAAAAAAAATGAATTTTTTCACTGTTTCAAAAAATTTTGATAAAAAATACTTCCTTTATTTTTTTTTAATGTAACTCTGTGTTTTTGGTGTTACAACCCTGATAGTGGGTGTAAACATAATATTAGAATATTAGTGCACACATAAATACTAAAAAAGATTTATTTACATAATGAGAGAGTAGTCCAGCCCAGAATGCTTCCAGCGGCGCTTTATATAAGCGTTCTTATCTGATGAATATATGGAACACGCTGAGGCTGATTGTCGGTCACGTCAGATATTTGCAAAGCTAATAATGCTTATGCAACACTTCCTTTTGTTTATAAGTCGATTGACCATATCGATCTTCTGCATACACGTCATATTGATTGTGCAGCATTTTCCAAAATACCAACAATGCGTTGATAAATGGATACCATTTGGAACAATAACTGGTAACGAAATACCAACAATGCGTTGATAATCTCCAGCATATTTGATTGAAGCCATTTGGTGAATATCCAACAATGCGTTGAATATATCCAGCGTTATTAATTGAAACCAAAAGCACATCGGCTGATTGCCAGCATATTTGATTGATACCATATGGAACAAGAGCTGGGGTGGCATGGAACATTGTGGTGGTAGGGCATATAAGCAGCATAGTGCACCTCTGACGATTGTCCAAATGCGGATCAAAAGGAGGAAACGATGGCCATAGTCATTAGTACGACACATCGAACCACTACCATAACTCCACAACTGAGACTCCTCATACTCCTCCTCTTCTGTAGAATGTGCACGATAGGTGGGGCACAACATCCAATAGCTGGTGTTGGCGCCGCAAAAGTTGAACTGTCCTGATCGCCAATTGTTACAACCCTGATAGTGGGTGTAAACATAATATTAGAATATTAGTGCACACATAAATACTAAAAAGATTTATTTACATAATGAGAGAGTAGTCCAGCCCAGAATGCTTCCAGCGGCGCTTTATATAAGCGTTCTTATCTGATGAATATATGGAACACGCTGAGGCTGATTGTCGGTCACGTCAGATATTTGCAAAGCTAATAATGCTTATGCAACACTTCCTTTTGTTTATAAGTCGATTGACCATATCGATCTTCTGCATACACGTCATATTGATTGTGCAGCATTTTCCAAAATACCAACAATGCGTTGATAAATGGATACCATTTGGAACAATAACTGGTAACGAAATACCAACAATGCGTTGATAATCTCCAGCATATTTGATTGAAGCCATTTGGTGAATATCCAACAATGCGTTGAATATATCCAGCGTTATTAATTGAAACCAAAAGCACATCGGCTGATTGCCAGCATATTTGATTGATACCATATGGAACAAGAGCTGGGGTGGCATGGAACATTGTGGTGGTAGGGCATATAAGCAGCATAGTGCACCTCTGACGATTGTCCAAATGCGGATCAAAAGGAGGAAACGATGGCCATAGTCATTAGTACGACACATCGAACCACTACCATAACTCCACAACTGAGACTCCTCATACTCCTCCTCTTCTGTAGAATGTGCACGATAGGTGGGGCACAACATCCAATAGCTGGTGTTGGCGCCGCAAAAGTTGAACTGTCCTGATCGCCAATTGTTACAACCCTGATAGTGGGTGTAAACATAATATTAGAATATTAGTGCACACATAAATACTAAAAAAGATTTATTTACATAATGAGAGAGTAGTCCAGCCCAGAATGCTTCCAGCGGCGCTTTATATAAGCGTTCTTATCTGATGAATATATGGAACACGCTGAGGCTGATTGTCGGTCACGTCAGATATTTGCAAAGCTAATAATGCTTATGCAACATTTGGTCATAAAAAAACCAATAAAAAATCAAGGAAAATCCGGTGAAAACAAAAAATTTAGCCCCGCCTACAAAACCAAGCCACATTCAAAAATTTTGCAGAATCTTGTAGAGTTTCTAAGCCCCGCCCACAAAACCAAGCCGCATTCAAAAATCTTGCAGAATCTCATGGAGTTTCTAAGCCCCGCCCACAAAACCATGCCGCATCAGAAATTCCTGTGAAACTAGAAGTAGTGTCTCCTAAGCCCCGCCCACAAAACCGTGCCGCATTCAAAAATTTTGCAGAATCTCATGGAGTTTCTAAGCCCCGCCCACAAATCCATGCCGCATCAGAAATTCCTGTAAAACTAGAAGTAGTGTCTCCTAAGCCCCGCCCACAAAACCAAGCCGCATTCAAAAATTTTCCAGGTTCTCGATCGACTTTGGACACCGAACTCGTGTTTTGTCAACAGCAAATTCGCCGAAATCCACGATTCACCTTTCAAGTGAGTGTTTTTTGGCTGAAAATTCTAGAATCTGAAATTTTTCAGAAACGTTTTCCTGATGCTTTATCCGAATGGAACGGTTTGGGTGAATTATGTGAGTTGGAAAAAGTTTTTTCAGCCAGAAAAAATCTGAAACTCTGAAAATTTTCAGCGTGTCAATGTGAAAGGGCCGTGTAATTTATCGCTGGAATTGTTCCCGTTGGATATTCAGGAATGCAATTTGATCTATGAAAGGTGGGGGGATTTTTTGGCGGGAAATTTGAGAATTCAAAAAAAAAGCCACGTGGAGAAATTTTTAATCGCGGGGAAATTATGAGAATTTTCAAAAAAATCACTGTTTCAAAAATTACCTTCTGCGAAAAATTGGTCTTCGTTGGCATTCCCTATTTTTTCCCTATTTTAATTCAAATAAAAATTCACTGTTTCAAAATTTCTAGATTTTTCAAACCTCGTTTCTTCAGCGATAAGCTCAAACCAGAATTTTTCGGGAATAATTTCACTGTTTCAAAAAATGCATAACTGAAATTTAACAAGGAAATTTTTATTAATTATTTTGCTAGAATATTGCAATTTGTTGTTACGAAAAAATTTGATGAATTTTGAATTTGGAATTTTTGACAAAAGATTGAAAAGCATGCCACGTGGCATAATATTGAGCGCGCGAAATTTGAAAAATAAACAGAAATGAATCTTAAAATTTTTGTGCCAGGGAATTTTCAAAATAAAAATATCACTGTTTCAAAAATTACGCAAAATTTCTGCAAAAAGTTGGTATTCGTTGACATTTCTATTTTTGAAATAAAAATTCACTGTTTCAAAATTTCTAGATTTTTCAAACCCCGTTCCTTCAGCGGTTAATCCAAACAAGAAATTTTCAAAAATAATTTCACTGTTTCAAAAAATGCATAACTGAAAAATGAAAAATGAATTTTTCGATGTCTCATCATCATCATGTAGACATAAAATTTCACTGTTTAAAAATTTCAATATTTTTTTGTTAGAATTTTGAAGTTTGTTCTTTCTCAGTTTTGTGGTTAGAAAAATTCAATTTAAAAAAACCTGCCACTTGGCATAAAACTCGCGAAATTCTAAAAAAAAAAACTGAAATAATTCCAAAATTTTTGTGCCAGGGAAAATTTCCGGATTTTCAAAATTTAAAAAAATCACTGTTTCAAAAATTCTAGATTTTTCAAACCTCGTTCCTTCAGCGATTCCATTAAAGTTTTTATTATAAATAATTTTACTGCTTAACTGAAAAATGAAAGCGAAATTTTTGATCTTGTAGACATAAAATTTCACTGTTTAAAATTTTTAAATAATAATTTTGTTAGAATTTTGAAGTTTGTTGTTATTTGGAATTTTAAATTTGTAATTTTTGATAAAAAATTGAAAAGCATGCCACGTGGCATAATATTGAGCGCGCGAAATTTGAAAAAAAACTGAAATAATTCCACGTGCAAAATTTTTATGCCAGGGAATATTTCGGGATTTACAAAATAAAAATATCACTGTTTCAAAAATTACGCAAAACTTCTGCAAAAAGTTGGTATTCGTTGACATTTCTATTTTTGAAATAAAAATTCACTGTTTCAAAATTTTTAGATTTTTCAAACTTCGTTGCTTCAGCGATTCCATGTAGAGTTTTTATTAGAAATAATTTCACTGTTTCAAAAAATTCATAACTAAAAAATGAAAGAGAATTTTTCAATGAATTTTTCGATGCAGACATAAAATTTCACTATTTCAAAATTTCAATAATTTTTTGTTAGAATTTTCAAAATTCAATTTTGAAGTGTGTTGTTACGAAAAATTTTAAATTTTGAATTTTGAAAAAAAGAAAGAAGGCCACGTGGGATGATAATATTTAGCGCGCGAAATTTGAAAAAAAAACTGAAATAATTCCACGTGCAAAATTTTTGTACCAGGGAAAATTTCCGGATTTTCAAAATAAAAATATCACTGTTTCAGAAATTACCCAAAATTTTTACAAAAAATTTAAAAATGAACAAAAAAAATTTCAAAAAAAAATGCACTGTTTCAAAAAATTCATAACTAAAAAATGAAAGAGAATTTTTCGATGTCTCATCATCATCATGTAGACATTAAATTTCACTGTTTCAAATTTTTAATAATTTTTTGTTAGAATTTTGAAGTGTGTTTCTGATTTGGTCCACTGTTTCAAAAAAAATCCAGGTGAATTTTTGGCGGGAAATTCTGAAAATTCAAATTTCATGACTCCAGAAGTCCACGTAGCTTTTACAGGCCAATTTCAAATTTTCAAAACTCAAATTTCCAGTTTCAATTACAACAATCAAGAAGTTCGAATGGATTGGCGGCCAGAAACACCGTACACAATTCTAAATGCGATTCTACTGCCAGATTTTATTCTTTATACAATTCGAACCGAGCAAAAATCTGTGGTGAGCTGGGAGCTACAGTAAGATCTCGAAAAAAAAATTATTGATTTTTTTCAGCCCTATCCAGCTGGAATGTGGGATGAATTACACGTGAAACTGATTTTTGAGAGAAGATACATTTGGTATTTTATGCAAGCTTATCTTCCAACTTATCTCACCATTTTTATCAGGTAAAATAATTTTTTGAGGGGTTAAGGAAGGCTTCTAGGGGACTTTAGGGGCCTTTAGGGGCTTCAGATTCTAAGATGTTTTTGCTTCAAGAGTTAAAGGAAGGCAAATCAATTTTCATTCTTCAAATTTTATTTTCCAAAAATATTGAAACCTAAAAAATCCATGATGTTTTTCTTTTCTAGGGAAAAAATTCACTGTTTCAAATTTTTGAGAAATATTTTTGAATTTACATAAAGCCTTGATTTGACGTGAGTGATCTACTCGTAGAGGTTTAAAACTTTACTGTTTCAGAAATTTTTCAGAACAAATTCTGATCAGAAATCTGAATTAATAAATCATGGAAAAAAATCAAATTTTTCCAGAAAAATTTGAAACCTGAAAGAAAGAGATTTTTTTGATAGAAAAAATCAACTGTTTCAAAATTTGTAGAAGAAAAATAGGAAATCAAAAAATTCCCTGATAACACGAATTCACCAACAATTTTTGAATGTCCCTCCCAGATTCCTTACCCAAAATTATTTTCCAGCTCGATCTCATTTTTCCCGGGTTCTGAAACCTACAAAATCCGAGAATTTTGTATATAAAATTTACTGTTTCAAAATTTTTAGAAATATTTTTGAATTTTTATAGAGTCTTAATGCGACGTGAACATCATACTTTCAGAAGTTAGAAAAAATTTACTGTTTCAGAAATTTTTCAAAACAAATTCTGACCAGAATCCTGAATTGAAAGAGAAATTTGAATCCTGAAAAAACTATATTTTTTGAGAGAAAAATTTGCTGTTTCAAACATTTTCAAAAAAATTGTAAATCAAAAATTCCATAATCACAAACAATAATGGCTGAAAATTAAGGTTTCCCAACCCAAAAAAAATATTTTCCAGCTGGATCTCATTTTCCTTGGGCTCAAAAGCAATGCCAGCTCGAACAATGTTAGGTGTCAACGCACTTTTGGCAATGATTTTCCAATTCGGAAATATTATGCGAAATTTGCCACGTGTCAGTTATATCAAAGCGATTGATGTTTGGATGTTGGTTTCGATGTCTTTCATTTTCTTGTCGCTGCTGGAATTGGCTATAATTGGATATAAAACGAAGAATGATGAGGGACCAAGGAAAAAGTGTCCGCATAAGAAGGTTGGGATTTTATTTTTGAAAATTTTTGAAACAGTAGTTTTTTTTTAATTTCTTTGAACATTAATTCTATAAAATTCAAAAATTTATCAGAAAGTTTTGAAACAGTGAATTTTTTCGCTGACGAAAAAAATTCCCCAATTTTTTACGTTTCAAAATTTATAGTAATACAATTTTAATGGAAGGTTAGTGCTAGGTTTATTTTTGGTGTTCGAAAAATTATCATGGTTACTGTGCATTTTTGGGCCCCGAAAAAAGTCTCGGACCAAAAATTGAGTTTTTTGGCTGAAAATTATTTGACAAAAATTTCTCGTTTTTTAAAATATCCAATTTATTGAGAATTTATAAAAATCAGAAATTATTTCTCGAAATTTTGAAACAGTGGATTTTTCTCTCTGATTTTGAGGAAAAAATTCCCGAATTTTTTTAAGTTTCACATTTTTTTGAAAAATAAAATTTTTTATTGCCAAATTAGTAGTGTTTTTGCATTTCTTTTTCAAAATTTTGAAACAGTGTTTTTTCTTTTTAATTTCTTTGAACATATGTCTGAATTAAATTCTACGAAATTAAAATTAAAAAATTATCAAAAAAATTTTGAAACAGTGAATTTTTTTGCTGACGAAAAAAATTCCCGAATTTTACGTTTCAAAATTTATAGAAATCAAATTTTAATGGCTGAAGATTAGTGCGAAATTTATTCTCGTTGTTGGAAAAATTATTATGGTTACTGTGCATTTTTGGTGCTTGCATTTTTACGCTGAAAATTTCAAACTTGAGACAAATGACTTTTTTTTGTTCACCGGGGAGAATGTATTGAGATTCTATGAAAAAATAAAATTATTTCTGAAAATTTTGAAACAGTGAATTTTTCTCTCTGATTGTGAGAAAAACAATTCCCGAATTTTTTAGGTTTCAAATTTTTTTGAAACAGAAATGTTTATTCTCGAAAATTAGTCAAATTTCTTTTTTTGTAGTAGAATTTCTCTTGACTACTGAATATTTTAGCACTAAAATTGTGAAATAAAAAACATTTTTCGGACTGCAATTTTGTTTCTTCACCAAACGACCTTATAGCTGAATATTTTGAAGAACTCAGATTTATGGTAAAAAATTTTGGATCTCCAGATTTATTTTTCAACATTTTGAAACTGTGTGTTTTCTCTTTGAAATTAAATTTTGAAAATTAAATGCGAAAATTTTAAAATGATTGAAATTCTATGAAAAAAAAATTATTTCTCAAAATTTTGAAACAGTGAATTTTTTCTTGTGAAAAAAATTCCCGGAATTTTTACGGTTTCAAAATTTTTGGAAAACAAAATTTAATCACTGAGGTTTGATTTCTCATTTTCTTCTTTTCGGAATAAAAAACACGAAATTCAGAAAAAAACATTTCACGAATTTTTGAATTTAGTGTATATTTTTTCACTGTTTCAAAAAATCAATATAAAAATTGGTCAGATATTTTTTTTTGATTTTTTTTTGAAATGTACAAGAGTTCAAATTTTAATAATTTTAAGTTTTTTCACTGTTTCAAAAAAGTTTTATTGAATTTTCATTATAAATTTATTTTGATAACGCGACATCGGAAGTTACGTAATTCGAAAAACATTGCTCATATGAAACTACACTAACCCTAGGCTTATTTCGACTCAAAATGTCCCCTACAGTAATTTGAAGGAACACACTCCCCCTGAAAAATTCTCAAATTTTTCCAGCTAATCGATAACTTTGAAAGTTCCCCGGCCGGATTATGTCGATACGAAAAACGTTTTATGCTTCCGGTGGAACGTCGTCAAATCGGTTGGCCCGCATATTTGCGTTTTCGATTCTTGCGCGATGTTTGGAACCTGTCGCCGGAGAAAATCGACAAAATTTCGTCGATTATGTTTCCGGCGTGTTTTGCCATTTTTAATGTGAGTTTTTTTTTTTGAAGGTTAAACTTAATTGGCTTATTGTTAGAAGATTCGGGGGTACTGTAGGTCATTTTGGCGCCAGAAATTTGGGTTTTGAAATTTTTTAATTACTGGAATTTCGATTCTACTGTAGACGCAAAATTTTTCTAAACTTTGAACATTTTTTGAAACAGTAAGTTTTTTTTATGATTTCGATCTCTCTCGTTCGATTTTATTCTAAATTACAGTACCCTTAAACTACAGTAATCCAGGCGGGCTACAGTACTCTCAAATACCGTTTTTTTCAAAAAAAAAATTCACTGTTTCAGAAAATTTCCAAAATTTTTGTAGTTTTTGGATTTTCGATAATTGTCTTAGTTGTGATCCTGTTCCAAACTACAGTAATCTAACTACAGTAATCTATGTACAGTATCCTATCTACAAACTACAGTACTCTCAAGTACCAAAAATTTTTTCAAGAATTTTTTTTTCATTGAAAAAAATTCACTGTTTCAGAAAATTTTCAAAATTTTTGTAGTTTTCGAATTTTCAATGAATAGTGTTCGCGTTTACAACAAGAATCGATACAGTACACCTAAGTACCGTACTTTATTCCAAAACAACATTTTTTTCCATTTAAAAAAAAAATTTGTTTCGAAAAAATTCGAAATTTTCTAGATTTTTAAAATTTCCATTCACTCACTGATCAGCGACAGAATACAGTAATCTAACTACAGTAACCCGAGATACAGTACATTTTTCCAGATCGTCTACTGGTCCTATTACTACAACAAAAAACTGGAAAAAGCGGCTTCGATGAATCTTCGCGATCAACCGGATGTCTAGAACATTTTTCAGATTTTTTTTGTCCAAAACATTTTTTCACACGGGTTTTTTTTGAATAAATTTTTTTATTTGAACATTTTGTGTAAAGAATTCCACAGAAACAGAAATTTTGGCTTTCGTGTAAAGAAAACCACAAAAAAAGCTCTCAAGGAACGGCTCCTTGACACAGATACACTCGCAAGGCGCTGCTGCTTGTCAGCAATGTTCTCAAGGTGCCGCGCCTTGAGAAGATTTTTGCGCAAATTTCAAAATTTCAAAAATTATTTATTTATTTATTCAATTTTTCATTTCATAAACAAGAAGAAAGTGTGAGATTCATGATGAAAAAACCAAAAAACAAAAAATGGCCAAAAAAATGTATGATACAGAAAAATTAGGTAGGGAAAAAAATGCAGAAAAAAAAGTTTTGAGCCAAAAAAAAATTCAGAGTTAGGCACTGGTTTCCCGATATTGTTGAATACTTGAGGTACGGTATGGTACTTCGGGTTGTGGTCGCCACGTGGCATTTGGAGGGAAGGCGGTGGTGAATTTGTCGTGGAGAAGAGGAGGGTCGTCGCGATGGTGGTACGGTAGATCGTGTCTGGAACAATTGAAGGGTACTGTAGGGTTTGAGGAGGAGGATGAGGGGTACTGTAGGTTGGTCTTGACGCGAACAATTTGAATTTTAAATATTTAGGAGTACTGTACGTTAAAAATTCAAATTAAAAATTTTCAAGCTGAAATACTGTGGAAATAGTTTTAGCGCGAAAAATCAGAATTTCAAAAAATACTGTAGCTTTTAGTGTAGAGCTACTAGATTACTGTAGATGGGTCTTGACGCGAATAATTTAAACATTTGAAAATTTAGGAGTACTGTACTTGACTAATACAAAATTTAAAGATTTTTCTAGAGTACTGTAGAAGAATACTGTACTGTCAAAATTTGTTGGAAAAAATTTCAGAATTTCAAAAAAATACTGTAGCTTTTAGTGTAGAGCTACTAGATTACTGTAGAGACAATTTTGGCGCGGGAAAAAAATTTGAATTTTTTTTTGGCATCTGAAAATTCCTACTGTAGATTTTCTGGCGCTAAATTTGAATTTTGAATTTTTTTCAACTTGCGAAAAAATCCCGGAATTTTTAGGTTTCAAATTTTTCGGAAATTAAAATTTGATATTTTGAAATTGATTAAAATTTCTTTTTTCGCGCAAAAATAATCTACAGTACTCCCGATTACTGTAGACCGATTCTTACGCGCCGAATTCAAATTCAAATTTTTCACCCGTGAATTTCCCAAAACCCAACCAAACTACATCCAAAAACTAACATAACATAACAAAAAATGGAAAATTTAAAGGTGCATAGCGAAAAAAAATCGATCAATAATTTTCTAGTTGATATAAGTCGATCGATAATTGCGTTGTTGCTGCTGTTGTTGTTGTCGTTGATCAAATTTTGTGTCGAATCTGCAAACACTAACCACCACTAAAACTACAGTAATCTACAGTAACCTGGGGTACTGTACAACAACAACAACAACAACAGCAGCAACGCAACCCGCGAATTTTTTTTTGAAAATTAAAAAAATTAAATTAACTTACACATTTAGGCTTGTTGGTTGCTGCTGTTGTTGCCAGGTGAACAAATTTTCTTTGCTAGAAAAATTAGGGGAAAACTTAGGGTTAACTTAGGTGAACTTAGGGATAGGATAGAAGCTGATAAGTGCTCGCGGAGCTGGTCAGAATGGTGTGAAAATGAGCTCTGGAGCTCCACGGGGAGCCGAGAAAATGATTTTTCAGGTGGCGCAGCCGGTAAGTGCCTAGGTTTCAAGTTAAGAGGTCGCGGGTTCGAGTCCACCTGGCGACTACTCATTTTTAGTAGTCGCAAGGGGGACTCGAACCTGCGACCTTCAACCCGGCGACCTAGGCACTTACCGGCTGCACCATTCGCCCCAATTTTCAAACGCTATTTTCTCAGCTCCCCGTGGAGCTCTGAAGCTGATTTATGGAGCATTCTGATCAGCTCCGCGGCCTGCATTTCCCAAGTTAGTCGAACTCATTTACCTGTCATCATCTTGATTTCCAGACACGATTTTGTAGGTTGTCAATAGAGCGCAAATGAATGCGACAATCCAGCAAAGTGTTCCCATTAAATGAAGGTAGAAGGCGTAGCCGATGCGTTGCTGGAATTGAAAAATATTGATTTGCGGAAGCGGAAGCGGAAGCGTTGCGGAAAAAAAAGAATTTAATTTTAGAAAATAATTTCTCAAAAAATTTTAAGATAGAATTCTGAAAATTTCTTTTAAGAATTTAAACCAATTCCATCAATACTTCTGGAAAATTGTCGAAAACTCTCAATTTTTCATTGAAACAGTGGATTTTTTTCACAAAAATTTTCAACAGAAAATATGAAAAAAAAAAATCAATGTTTCAATGAGAAAATGTGAGCTTTGGACAATTTTACGAATTTCGATCTCACAAAAATCTCATAAGATTCTCACAAAAAGCAGTATTTTCAATATGGAAATCAGAGTCACCCCGCGAAAAAAAATTTGAATTCCAAACGGACATTAGCATGCGAATTGTTGGTAACATTTGTGCAAAACTTTTAATTTTTCATTGAAACAGTGAATTTTTTTCACTAAAATTTTTAACAAAAAAATATGGAATTTTGAGAAAAAAATTCACTGTTTTGATGAGAAAATGTTAGATTTGGGCAGATTTTCAAAAATTATTTCATAGTATTTGGCTCTCTCAAAAATTCACTGTTTCAAAAAAAATAATAAATTTTTAATATTTTTTGAGACTCTGGTGAATCGTATTATTTAAATTTCAAAAATTCTTCTATGTCAGTGTAGCTCAAAAATCACGAAAAAAATTGGCATCAAAATCTCTAACCTCTCAAATGTTCAGCCAAAATTTTGTGAGAAAATTTTCGAAATCTCAGAAAAATTTCACAAGATTTTCGAAAAAGTTGATCATTTCTAATAATTTCGAGAAATTGTTCAAAACTTTTCAATTTTTCATTGAAACAGTGCATTTTTTCTCACAAAAAAATTGAAAAAAATATAATTCAAAAATAGGAAAAAATTCACTGTTTCAGTGAGAAAATGTTAAATTTGGGCAGATTTTCGAAAATGATTTTATAGTATTGGGCTCTCTCAAAAATTCACTGTTTCAACTAAAAAAAATAAAAGTTTTGATATTTTCTGAAATTCTGGTAAACCGGATTATCTAAAATTTTTTTCAATTTCAGAATTATACGAACTATGTCAGTGTAGCTCAAAAATCATCAAAAATTGGAGCCAAAATCTCTGACCTCACAAATTTTCAGCCAATTTTTTTGAGAAAATTTGCAAAGTCTTTCCAATAATTTTCGAGAAATTGTTCAAAACTTTCAATCTTTCATTGAAACAGTGAATTTTTTCTCTCACAAAAATAAAAATTCACAGGAAAATTGAACTTTTAGCCAAAAAAAGATCTATTCGGTGTTTGAAAAAATTCACTGTTTCAATGGTAAAATATGAGTTTTAAACAGTTTTTTGGAATAATGATGATAAAAAACCTATTTTGCAAAAAACAATCCAGAAATTCTGTGAATTCCCAGAAGCTCATGGGAAATAACAAAAATATATTTCAAAATTCAAATCCCTATTTTTTTTAGAAATCAGGTCTCAAAATGCAATTTCAGATTAATTTTTTGAATTTTTATAGAAGAATGCCAGACGACATTTATCTTCAGAATATCTGTGAATTTTCAGATTTTTCAGAATTAGAATAGAGTGGCTCACCCATTATCTTGAATAATTGTCAGAAAGATTTTATTTTTCATTGAAACAGTGAATTTTTTCACTAAAATTTTTAACAAAAAAACATGGAATTTTGAAAAAATTCACTGTTTCAATGAGAAAATTTGAGTTTTTGGCAGATTTTTGAAAATGATCTCATAACAATGGACTAAATTCACTGTTTCAACTAAAAAATAAAAGTTTTGATATTTTTTGAGATTCTGGTGAATCGGTAAATGCACTGAATAATTTTTAAAAATTCTTCAAAACTTTTCAATTTTTCATTGAAACAGTGAATTTTTTCACAAAAAATTTTTAACAAAAAAATCCACTGTTTCAATGAGAGAATGTGAGTTTTGGAAAATTTTCCAAAATAATCAATAGAAATAGGTTCCTCCACAAAATTTACTTCTGGGCTATAAATCTAGCCTATTGTTGCTCGAAAATCACAAAAAATTCTATGCATTATAAATTTTCAGCCAAAATTTTGTGAGAAAATTTTCAAAATCTCAGAAAAATTTTACAAGATTTTCGAAAAAAGTTGATCATTTCCAATTATTTTGAGAAATTGTTCAAAACTTTTCAATTTTTCATTGAAACAGTGAATTTTTTCTCACAAAATATTAAACAAAAAAAAAAATAGAAGTCTAAAAAAATTCACTGTTTCAAGGAGAAAATATGAGTTTTGGGCAGATTTTCGAAAATGATCTCATAACAATGGACTAAATTCGCTGTTTCAAAAAAAATAATAAATTTTTAATTTTTTTTTGAGATTCTGGTAAACTGAATGTTCTCAATTTTTTTCAATTTCAAAATTCCACTAAATATGCCAGTGTAGCTCAAAAATCATCAAAAATTGGCATCAAAATCTCTCCCCTCACAAATTTTCAGCCAACATTTTTTAGCAAATTTTCAAAATCTCACAGAAATTTCACGAGATTCTCAGGAAATTCAGAAGATCGGAATGATTTTTAAAAATTGTTCAAAACTTTTCTTTTTTTTTATTGAAACAGTGAATTTTTTCTCACAAAAAAATTGAAAAAAAATTCACTGTTTGAATCAGAAAATGTGAGTTTTGGGCAGATTTTCAAAATTTGTTCAACATTGAAACAGTGAATTTTTTATTTTAAAAATTTCTGAAATTTCAGGCTGTAAATCTAATTTTAGGCTTAAATTTAGGTTACTGTAACTAAATTTCTTGCGTCACATTCACTTACCTCATAAGTTCCAACCATTCCTTGAACAAATCTGTTATCGACTCGATTTGCGGCCAAAAAGAAAATTCCATCAGACAAAAGCGAGCAAATCACTACAAAAAATTCAAATTTGAATTTGAATTTCAAATTTTCGCTCCAAAAAAACTCACTGGCAATGAAAAGTGAAATTGTGAAGGCGAAAGCTGTTGGTGGAAGACACGGTGCACAAACTCCTGTGCAAATCGAGACGAATGCCAAAAATTCGGAGGTGATAATGAAGAAGAGAATGGCTTTGTGCCAGGCTGCAAAAAATTGGGTTACTGTAGATTTTTCGCGCGAAAATTTGGAGCATTTTAAGACCCAATTTGGTCAGGCGCAAAAATTTGAAAATTCCAATTTACAGTAGCGAATTTGGTCTCAAAATGCTCCAAATTTCATGGCGAAAAATCTACAGTACCCCAAAATCTATGATGCTCCGATTCTCCAGCAGCTCCATCTTCATCAATATTATTCAAAGTGTTCTGAATGACCAATTCGGCCGAATTATCGAATTTGTACATGCAGTGCAATGGAGTCTCGTCGTAAAAATCGCCGACGGAAACCACGTGTTTTTCCGCGCGGATACAATCCCACCAAAGACCGTGCTGCAAAAAATTGGGATGTTTTTAGGTTAGGTTGAGTTAGGCCAACTTGTGAAGTTATTTTTGCCCATAAAAATCCAATAGCTAATCAAATTTTCAAAAAAAATTTCAAAATTCATGAAATATTTTTGAAACCTAAATAATCCGGGATTTTTTTTTGAAATTTTTCTGATTTTTTCCCAAATTTTGAGAGCTTTGAAGTTAGGCTAAATATAAAAAATCAGTTTTTCCACGTGGCGAAAATTGATTTTTCAAAAAATTTGTTTTCTTCTCCGTTACAATTTTTATGCCACACACAATATTTTTAAAAATTTTGCAAAAATTCATATAAAAATTTTGAAACCTAAAATATCCGGGAAATTTTTCGTTTCAGAAAATTCTCTCTGCGTCTCTAACCTCTCTAGCCGTCTCTAGCCTCTCTAGCCTCTCTAACCTCTCTAGCCTCTCTAGCCTCTCTAGCCTCTCTGCGTCTTTAACCTCTCTTCGTATCTAGCCTCTTTAGCCTCTCTGCGTCTCTAACCTCTCTAGCCTCTCTATCCTCTCTAACTTCTCTAGCCTCTCTAGCCTCTTTAACCTCTCTAACCTCTCTAACCTCTCCACCCTCTCTGCGTCTCTAACCTCTCTAGCCTCTCTAGCCTCTCTAGCCTCTCTAACTTTTCTAGCCTCTCTAGCCTCTCTAGCCTCTCTAGCCTCTCTAACCTCTCCACCCTCTCTGCGTCTCTAACCTCTCTAGCCTTTCTAGCCTCTCTAGCCTCTCTAGCCTTTCTAGCCTCTCTAGCCTCTCTAGCCTCTCTAGCATCTCTAGCCTATCTAGCCTCTCTGCGTCTTTAACCTCTCTTCGTATCTAGCCTCTCTAGCCGTCTCTAGCCTCTCTAGCCTCTCTAGCCCCTCTAGCCTCTCTGTGTCTCTAGCCGTCTCTAGCCGTCTCAAGCCGTCTCTAACCTCTCTAACCTCTCTAGCCGTCTCTAGCCTCTCTAGCCTCTCTAGTCTCTCTAGCCTCTCTAGCCTCTCTAGCCTCTCTAACATCTCTAGCCTCTCTAGCCTCTCTAGCCTCTCTAGCCTCTCTAGCCTCTCTCTGCGTCTCTAACCTCCCCACTCACCTGATGTTCAGCCCTGAATTCCCGAATATCGACAACTTGCCAAGCCGGTGAAAAAGCACCTCCACAAGTCAGACAAATTCCAGCAAAAATGAAAATTATCGACAAAGCTAAAAGCCCTTTTTGAGCTATTGTACTACCCATTTTATGGTCTGAAAATTCAAGATTTTTAGAAAAATAAAGGAAAAAAGGGAAAATCGAAGAAAAGTCAAATGATCAATAAATAAATGAAGAAAAAAAACTGGTTTTGTTTTGAAAAGGGAGAATTTTGCAGAAAAATAAATTGAATCATTTTTGGCGCCAAAACTTTTCACGTTGAATTTTCCACGTGGAATTATTTAGGCGCTAAATTCAAATTTCAAAATTATTCAGTTTTTGGGTGCCAAAATCTACAGTAACCCAAGCTAGGTTTCAATAAAATAGAAATTTCCAAGAGCTTAAAAATTCTGGAATTCGAAATCTATAATTTTTGGCCCGAAGCATCTACAGTACTCTGATCTAGACTTTCTGTAGATCAAATTCAAAATTTTAAGAAGAAGAATAATTTGGCGCCAAAAACTACAGTAGCTAATTTGGTTTCAAAAAATCGGTAGATTTTTTTGAAAATTCAGAAAACTGATTTTCCAAAAATTGGGGAAAAAATTTAAAAATAGGATTTTTTTGCTAATTTTGCCACGTGGCAAATTAAAATTGCACAAAATTTTGAAATTCAAAAATACATTTTTTACCCCCAAAAACAGGCTTTCCATGAATTTTTTTCCAAAAAAATTTTTGGATAAGCCTGGGCTTAAGCCTAAGCCTATCCTAACCTAATAAAATAAAATGAAAAAAGTCAAAAAAAAAAAATTTTTGTGGCGACTAGAAAAATGAGAAGGTTACCTTGAAAAATGACAGTTATTTAGATGGGAGGATAGTTGAGAGATGAAAAAACGATTAAAATGTTTGGTCATAAAAAAAAAATTTTGTGGGGAAAAATGGAAAAATAGAAGAAAAATGGATAATTTTCTCATGCTTCGAGGGGTTTTTCTCAATTTTTCCACAGAAAAATCAATAATTTTTACAAAAAAATTCAAAAAACTGGAATTTTACATGGGTTTTGATGTGAATCACTTATTTATGTATGTAAATCAAACAGAAATTTAAATAAATATATGAATTTGTACAATGGGAAAATTTCCAAAAATAAAAAATTTTGGAAAGAAAAATCATCAAGATAAATTAGAAACAGGTTGAGGAAATTTGGAAAAAATAGAAAACTGAAATTTGATTTTTTTTGTAGTATTTTGAAATACCTGGATAGAGTTATTCTCAGAATTATTGCGAAATTTTAAATCTGAAAGTTATTTTCAGACAAAAATATCCTATTGAAATTGTGAAAATTTGGATAATTTTCCACTTCAATTGAAATTTTTCAATCCCGAAATCTCTGAAACAATCTCAAATTCAATTTTCTTGAAACCTGTGCACTTGAAAAATTCAGATTCAAAAAATGTTCATTAATTTTCTAGAGATCTGAAGATTCTCCAAAAATTTTCAGCAAATATAATATTCTTTTTTCGAAATTCAAGAAGTTTCTGCAATTCCCAAGAAACACTCTAAAAATATTACAAAATATTTTGAAACAGTGAATTTTTTTCAAACTGAAATGTAGAAAAAAGTCTTACTATTTTCAAAAATCAAGAAAAATTGATAACTTTTTCTTGAAACAGTGAAATTTTCTCTAAGTTTTGTTAAAAAAAATTAACGAACTATTCATTAAAAACAAAAGAAATTAATAATTTTTCTTGAAACAGTGAAATATTTCCAACTAAATTTTTGAAGTCCCAAAATTATTGTTAACTAATTTTTAAACGTTCAAATTTTAAATAATAATTTTTGAAACAGTGACATTTATTATTGCAGGAAATGAAAAAAGGTACTATTTTCAAAAATCAAAAAAAGTTATTAATTTTTCCTTGAAACAGTGAAATTTTCTCTAAGTTTTGTTAAAAAAAATTAACGAACTATTTTTTAAAAACAAAAGAAATTAAAAACTTTTTCTTGAAACAGTGAACTTTTTCTAACTAATTTTTTTGAATATTGAAATTCTTGCAAAACGATTCACAAGCAAAAAAAAAATATGCTAATTTCAGTAAAGATATTCAGAAAAATATAATGTTCCCATGAAACAGTAGATTTCTTTGTTATTTGATAACCTAAGTACTAAGAGATAGCACACAGCACTATCCTCAAAAATCAAGAAAATCTATATTTTTTCATTGAAACAGTGAATTTTTTTCTAATTTGAGTTTGAGTTTTGATTAGAACCAAGAACAATTCTCAAATATCAACAAAAATTAAAAAGTTTTCACTTGAAACAGTGAATTTTTTGTTCAAATTTCAAAACAAAATCCAAAAATCCATAAAAATTAATAACACACAACGTAAATAAATATATTATAATATGAGCAACACAACAACAACAATAAGCTCTTTGCACAAAAAGAGTGGAAACCAGGGTGGCAGGCAAAAATAGTTGTTATGACAACCGGATTTATTTTTGCCCCCCACCTATTTCGAAATTTCCTTTGATCGATTGGTGAAGGAAGGGTGGGTGGGTAAAGGTGAAATAGAAAGAAAATGAAATAAAATAAGAGAGGTGGAGGTTTTGGAATTAATGAAGGTTATTTGAAAACAGAAGAAAAGGGAGTCACATTTTTGTAGGGAAAAGGAGAGGAAGCCAGGTGTGGCGAAATTGGTGTAGAATTTTTGGCGGGCAGTAGAAAAAAATGAATTTTTTATTGAAACAGTGAATTTTTCGAGGCATTTTATGAAGAGAAAAGCATGAAAAGCGTTTTTTAAATTGAAAAAAAATTTATTTTTTTTTATTGAAACAGTGAATTTTAGTTCGAGAAAATTTTGAGAGTATTATTTCAAAAAATTCAAACAAAATCAAGTTGTTTGGTTGAAACAGTGATTTTTTTTTGAAATTATTTTATTTATTCCGTATTGATTCTAAATTCTAGAAACTAGGAAAAAAACGTTTAATGATTTTTTTTTGAAACAGTGAAGTTGTTTCTCAGAATAAATTTGAGTTTTGAAGGAAAATTTTGATTTTTGAATACAAAGACGCACAACGAATATATTTGGAAAATTGCGTAAATAAATACAATTTGGTTGAAACAGTGAATTTTTTTCAACATTAACTTCGAAATTTCAGAAGAATAAATTCCTAATTTTGACACTGTTTCAAGAAAAACTATTAATTTCTTTTGTTTTAAAAATAAATAGTTCACCAATACGTTTCATTTCAAATTACAAAAAATTCACTGTTTCAAGGAAAAAATATAGATTTTCTTGATTTTTGAGGATAGTGCGATAGTGAATTTGTTTTTCGGTATTTTGAAGGAAAATTTTGATTTTTACCAACAAACCCGGATATGGTACATATCTGAAAAATTGAATAAATTAATACAATTTGGTTGAAACAGTGAGATTTTCTAATCATCGACATAGAAATTTCTGAAGAATAAATTCTTATTTTTGAGAGAAAATCTTTTTACTGAAAATAACATTTTTCAAAAATAGAAAAATCATATTTTTTTTCCCGAAACAGTGCATTTTTTCTGAAATCCAAAATTAGGAAAAATTGGTTTAGGGAGATTATTGGTACAGAAAATTGATTATTTTTTTGAAAAAAAATTCTAAATGAGCATTACTTATTCTTGCTCAGACTACACCTTTCGGAAAAAACAGAACATTTTTCAAAAAATAGAAAAATTCATATTTTTTTCTTGAAACAGTGAATTTGTTTCTAGGAAAAAATTTGATTTTTAAAAAGTAAACCACACAATCTAACATATTTGGAAATTTAGAAAAATTAATACAATTTGATTGAAACAGTGAGATTTTTTAATCATTGACTTCGAAATTTCAGAAGAATAAATTCTTATTTTTGAGAGAAAATCAAGAATTTTTCTTGAAACAGTGGAATTTCTAGTGATAAAACTACCGATCATGAAACGATTTTCAAAAAAATAGAAAAATTCATATTTTTTCCTTGAAACAGTGAAATTTTTCAGAACCCAAAATTAGGAAAAATTAATTGAGAGGATTTTTGGAACAGAAAATTGATTATTTTTTTTTTGAAAAAAATTATGGGGTGAGTCATAAAAATAAATTGACAAAAAAAGTGCGATTAATTTCACGTTTTTTGTCAATTAATCGCATTTTTTCAGAAATGAATGCGATTAATTGACAAAAAACGTGAAATTAATCGCAATTTTTTTGTCAATTTATTTTTATGACTCACCCCATTAGATTTCGCACTAAACAAGCAAGAAACATATTTTTAAAATAGAAAAATTTTAATAAAAATTTTGAAACAGTGAAAAATCCTTGTGACAAAACTTAACAAACGGTGGAATATTTTTCAAAAATCAACAAAAATTAATGTGTTTCTCTTGAAACAGTGAAATTTTTCTGACACAAAAAATCAAGAGAATTTCAAGTTTTCTGGTTTAAACAATGAAATTGTTAGGTTTTTTAGTCAAAAAATGTTGTGTTTAATTTTCTGGAAAATTGGGGTTTTAAATAAACAATTTTAATTGATTTTGAAAAAATATCATCGATAAATTAACTTTAAAACATGTGAACGGTTTTTAAAAATATAATATTGAAACAGTGGATTTTTTTGGAGAGAAAATATGGGTTGGAGGGGTTTTGAGCGTGAAAATTTTCAAAAAATTCCAAAATTTTCCCACCAAATTCCATAAAACCCATTAAAACTTTAGTTTCCAAAAACAAACATAAAATCATCATAATAATATCCACATTATACACCTTTTCCTAACAACAACAATAATAATAATATAATAAAGAGATGAGTCAGGCTGCGCAAGATGAAGAAGAAAACGAAGAAAAAGGGAAAATAATGCGCAATAATTTCTATTCCCTCCTTCTTTCTTCTTCTTCTTCAGGCAAATTTGAATAATATCTTTAAATAGGTCAAAAACAACACATCGGACAGCCCAGATAATGATCGGGTTGGTTGGTAGGAAAAAGACACAAGATGAAAAAGATGAGAAAAGGAAGAAGGCGGCTAAGGTTGGAGGGTGGGAAAAGGTGTAAATAACGGGAAATTTTAAAAAAAAGGGGGGGGGGTCATTTTGGAACAGAGGGGGGGGGGGGTTAGGCCTAGGCCTAAGTCCAGATCATATGTAAGGCTTAGGTTTAGAACATTGTGGACCTAGACTAGACTAAAGTTAAAGTGCACATAAGGTAAGGTTTCAGGTGAAAAGAAATCAACAGAAGTCAACAACAGAACATTCAAGAGGAAGAATTAGCTTAGGTTAGGGTTACTAACGCCCTAACCCTGGGTTAGGAATAACCTTAAGCTTAGACTCAAAGCCGGAAATAGGACAAGGTTCTGAGAGACACAAGAAATTTTTTAAAAGGGTATTGGGAACTTTTAATTCGTAACAAAATTTCGTTTATTGGACTACAAGTTCAAATTTAGGCCTATACGGTCTATACGGCCTGTACTATACTGTAAGACCTATACGGTCTTGGGCTTTATAAAGCTCATATAAATTATTGTTGTTAGAACAATATGCAAAAGTTATCCAGGAAAGTGCAAAAAAATACATTTTGGTGAAAAAAGGAAAAAAGTGAACACTGGAAAATGATGAATATTTTAGTAATCTGCGGGTGCGACAAACAAAATGACTTTTTTTTTTCGACAAGAGGAAAATTCCCTGGGGGTTAGAGGGCAGTCTAACTTTTGAGATAATTAATTTTGTGTGTTTTTTGAAAATGTTCAGAATCAATACACAAATACACAAGACCAAGCGGCTGGCCTAAGCCTAATGCCAGTCCAAAACGTAAGACTATAGTCAATCCTAAGTATAAACTGACTCATTACCCTATTACACAGGTGGATGGAGTGTGACCCACGGCGGACCCACCGAGGACCAATGTGGAAAATTCACCCACGGTGGATACGTGGTGGGTCCGCTGTGGGTGAGAATTTGGAAGAATTTTATAAAAAACTGTTAAATGAACTAAATGTATTTTTAAGAGTTCCGCTATGCCTCGGATGGTGTAAAAAGAGAATATATTGGCTATAGAATCATTTTTCAGTTCTTACTCACTTTCAAGGGTGAAGACACACATTGTATAGCAGAGGACCAAAATAAAATGTTATGAAACATCAAAACTAGTTCTAAAACTCTATAAATTTGATCAGATTCACTAAATAATTGATTTTCTACTGTTCTCATCTCTTTTTTCAACTTTAAAGCGTTGCTTCCATAATTTTATGAATTTTTGCAAAATGTTGGGGTACTGTAGTTCGAGATGTGTGTAGTGGCATTTAATCTGACGCGCACTTATTTTTATTTTTTCGTTTTTTTGGGCCAAACGTTTTTTTTATGTTTTTTGGTGTTTTTTGCGGATTTTCCCATCACCTGCTCATGGTTATAGTACTAAATGATATTTAAAGTAGTCCTTATATAGTTTCAGAAGTAAAAAGTATGTAAAAGTAGCAAATTTTAGGATATTAGGGGAAAATATTCTATTTTTTTCAATTACATTATTTTCACCGAATACTCTGTTTAAACCAAGGTTTTCTTGATTTTTGTTCTACATTCGTCTCCTTACCATTAATTTTTGGCATAATTTTGCAGATTCATAGTTCGTGACTTTGTCTACAACGAGGCACTGCTGAGAGCCGGAAAAACAGAAGAAAATAATGAAACAAATTGTATATTCAGATGGGTCTGCTGGTACCACCTGATGTAAGTTTGAATAAACGACTTTTGAAATATATTTTTTCAATTATTTATTTCATTGCAGACATTGGAAGATTCACCAGCTCTTCTATCACTTGGACTCAACATCTTCTCGGCTACCAGTATTCAGAACTAATGGTAAGGATTCAACATTCTAACAATTTTATATATTTATCAGTTATATATTTTTCAGTCAATCTTACCTCCGCCTGGACCGACTTGGATGAATTTTGGAAGACTAGCGTTCACCAAGAACATAAATCACCGACTTCGCTCAATATGGTCAATATTTTTTAGGTCAGTTTTTTTGTAATCTGAATATAAGAAGTGATAAAGTACCTGCAAACTACTGTTTAATCGGAAGTTTGCAGAGAAAGAGATAACACTTTACTATGCCGATCTCCTGATCAACTTATGGCAGAAAATGTCACTTCATCCATCAAAAACTCTGACAAAATTTTCAAAACTCTGATCTAAAAGCCTAAACCCAACCCTTCAATCCAAAACTGTAGTTCGCGCATCTTATAAAATTCTTACAGATATTGCCAACTCGAAAAACAGCGAACGAGGATATGGACAGAGCGAGACGTTATGCGATCAGGATTATGCAACTCTGGCTCCCGAAACTCAACCAGGAAATCAATAAATTTTTATTTATTCTCTGATTCTTGTTAAATGAGAATAAATATGTTTTTTATCACGACCATTTACTCCAATAGAAAATTGCCCCCCGGGTCAGACAAGAGACGACGGGAGTCTGATGACGTCATCTGAGACAGAGAAAGACATCGCTTCGAGATATTTTTGAGAAAATATGTGTCCCTTTGAAAAAATACCGTATTTTGTTTCAAGGAACACATGTTTTATTGAAAATATCTCGAAGCGACATTCATTTTCGAGATATTTTTGCAAAATACTCTCGTCGTCTCGCGTCTGACTCAACGGGCACCTTGTATGGTCGTGTTATTGAGCATAAATTGTATTTTTTGGGTAGTGAAGGGAAAGGGAAGTAACAAATAATCTAAACCCACCGCCGACCCACGGTGGGTGAGGCCGTTGGTGCACCAGTAGTCCACGGCGGATGAAATCGCCGTGGATCCTCGGTGGGTCCGCCGTGGGTCACACTCCATCCACCTGTGGCTATGCGAAATTGCTCACAAAAAATGCCGACTATGAAAATTATACCGAAAATTTTTGCGAATGGAACGTACAAATTATGACTTTTGCTGAAAATAAAGTCTTCAAAAAAATCTTCTTCTCAAAGAAAACCATAAAATAGTATAGGTATAATTTAACCTTTGCTTCCGAATTCCATCAACAAATTTTTACGACCAACCCGCCGAAAATTATAGGGCAACACCCGAAAAAATAGAAATTTTCAAAATTTTTTGACTAAAAATTGATTTTCGGTAAGTTCAAAACATAGAAAAAGTTTATCACGTTTCAAAAATCTGTGAAAAGGTCAAATTCAAGGAGAATTTCATACGCACGATTTCCGCGGCCAAATAAAATGCGAATGAAAAAGTTGTTATTATTTGTTGTTATGGGGTTACAAAAAGAAGAATAGAAATTGTAATAATAATAATGATGGTACTTGGACAAAAGTAAACATTTTGCAGGGTAAAAAGTCAAAAAGTTGGGATTTTTAGGGGAAAATTCGGAAATTTCATGAAAATTTAGTCAGAAAGTGCAAAAAATGGTATTGAAACGTGACCCAATTATTTCTAGCAACAAAAAAAAAATTCAAAAAAAATTCAGAAAAAAATCAGAAGCTGCTCATTTTTCACGCCTAGTTTTCTACAAAACAGTGAGTTTTTACAAGGGAAAAATCTTAAACGCGATTTTTGGCAAAAAAAAAATAGAAATTGAATTGAAAGAATTTATCGACTTTACAACGACACTCCGGCTTGCCCGCTGTTTAGCGCAACAGGACATTTTTTCGTTTTTCGTTTTTTTTCGCGCGTTTTTTGGGTTTCCGAGGGAAATCAGTGTATTTCAGTGAAAAATTGAATTTTCAGATGTTCTGCAAGGCTGAAATTATCGCTTCCAGTGGAAAATTCGAGGATTATCGAAGAAAGGTGGGTTTTTTCTTGAGAAAATCGGTTTTGATGGAAATTTTTGAGTTTTCAGGTTCAAAGATGATTTTGAATGTGCGGAAACCGATTATTGATTGAATTTTGAGCGAAATTTGATGGAAATTTGAAGAAATTTGGGATTTTCGCATGATTTTCATGTAAAATTCATGCTTCTGAAGATAAAACCTTGGAGCAAGCTGGATTTATCGATTTTTTGAACAAGAATTGAAGGAACTGCTGGAAAAGTTGTGAATTTTCATGAAAAACGCCGGATTTCATGAAAAATATCGCGCTATTACTGGATTTTTCACTCAAAAATCGATGAAAAATGAATTTTGGGTAAGATTTTGCGGTGAAACTCTGAAAAATAGCTGGAAAATCGTTGTGAGACCTTGAAAAATCTCTAGAAACTGAAATAGACTTAGCAGAACTTGAAAAAACATGAAAAATTCAAATATTCTGATTTTCAGCTCGAAACATCGATGGAAAATTGGATTTCAATGTCAAAAATGTGAGGATATTGGATTACTTGAGGATTTTGATTGGAATTTGAGAAATAGAAGCGATTGGTGAGTTTTTTGGGGAAGGTTTAGGGAAAAATTGATAAAAAATTCTGAAAAATTTGAAAAATATATAAAAATTATTTGAAAAAATATCTGATATAGTTAGGCTAACTCATAAGAGTCTGTGTCAGAAAAATTATCTGAAAATCCTTCGATAATTGAAGCAAGTTAGGATAAATCTAGAAAAATCTAGTTAAATTTGAGCCTAAAAATCACCCAAAAATCTTCAAAATTCAGAACTACTTAAGCTAACTCTACCAAATCAGGGGCCAAAAAACTACTTAAAAATCCTCAAAAATACAGGGCTAGTTAGGATAAGTCATGAAAGTTTAACCCAAAAAACCACCATAGAATCCTTAAAAATGTATATCTAGTTAGGCTAACTCTACCAAATCTGGGTCAAAAATTTTTTCTCAAAAAAAATCTCGCCGCCCAGCTGGACACAGTTCAGTGACAAAAAATGCCTCTATTCAAAAAACCACCTGGAAACCAAAAAAAATCCAAAAAGTTCAAGAAAAATCGATTCAAAACTTATTTTTAAACGTTTTTTTCTCACCAAAAACGGAGAGGAAAATAGTAAAGAAGCAATATATAACTATCAGACCTTGAAACAGTTTGTGAAGGTCGAATTTTCACAAAAATGTTTTGTTGTTCTATTTCAAAACGCCGATTTTTGGTGGGAAATTTCGAGAAAAATCGCTGAAAATCTACGAATTTTCATCAAAAATAGCTCAAAAACCATAGTTTTCCAACAAAAATCACCCCAAACCCCCGAAATTAGCCTAACTTACCTTAGTTAGCCTAACTTCTCCCCATTCATTTTCCTCCTTGACTACTAACTAATAGGCAAAATTGGAATGACCTAAATATTTTTGGACTTTTCTCTGTTTGCACTTTCCTTCTATCCATTTATGTGTATTTTGCCGGAAAAGGGAAGAAATTAGAAAAAAAGGAAATTGTATTATAGATATACAGTAATCCTAGTAGTACTGTAGTACTGTAGTACTGTAGTTTTTTCCTTGAAAAATGCTGATTTTCCACATGTCTCAGTTGAAAATTTAAGTGAAACCAGGAAATTATGGGCTCTACAGTAGTCTAGGGGTACTGTAGTGGAAATATTTTATTTTTTAAATTATATTTGGAATTACTGTAATCTACAGTAGTCTAGGGAGTACTGTACAGCAATCAACTACAGTAACCTGAAGAACAGTAATTTTCTGGAAGAAAAAAGTAGAAATTTCATGTTTTTTGAAGACTACAGTAATCAAAGGGTACGGTAGTGAAAAATAGCTCGATTTTTCAAATTTTTCGAGAACTACAGTAATCTACAGTATCCCAGAGGAATTTTCTTGAACTACAGTAACTTGAGTACTGTAACCTGAAGTTTTTGATCTACAGTAATTTTGGAATACAATTTTTCAATGAGTTATGTACAGTAGTCCAGGGCTACAGTAACCTAGAAAGAAATTTGGATCTGTCTAGCCTACAGTAATCCTGGGATGCTTGAGTGTTCAGAAATTTACAGAAACTCAAGAACCTAACTACAGTAACCCCGGAACTAACTACAGTAATCTGGAACGTGAATTACAGTTTTCCAGAAATCCCTACTTTTCTAAAATTCCTACTGTAAAGCAATACTGTAGCTAAGATTACGGTAGTTTTCTCAGAAATCCCTAATTTTCCCTTTTTTTTCTCAAAAATGACTGATTTTTCTCCCCAATTATTCATATGTTTTTGTGCAATCAGGAAATTGGTCACGGCATTTCACAACCTGAAAAATAACAAAACAAACAACATTTTTGCGTGACTACTGTATTTTTTTGCTCCTGACTAATTCTATGAGACACTAATAAGGTCGTAAAAATTTACAACTTTGCAAATTAATTTACGACCTGCGTGCCTTTATTATTTTCCTCAATTTTCCACTGATAACAAAGGAAAACAACACATACAAAGCATTTTTGACCCAATTTTTGAACTACTTTTTTTTGTATTTTGGATGAAAACAAAACTTTTTCATTTTTTTTTTTGGGTTTTTCGAGGTATATTCACTCGATCTCAAGGAGCAGCGCCTTGAAATTGTAGGTGTCAAGCAGTCGCTCCTTGAGATGGGGTCTGTTAAGGAGTAGCGCCTTGAAATGATAGTTTTTAAGGATTAGCGCCTAGAAATTGTAGTTGTCAAGGGTTTGCGCCTAGAGATGGTTATTGTTAAGGAGCCGCGCCTAGAAATTGTAGTTGTCAAGGGTTTGCGCCTTGAGATATGTGTTGTTAAGGAGTCGCGCCTTGAAATGATAGTTTTGAAGGAGCCACGCCTTGAGATAATAGTTGTCAAGGGTTCGCGCCTAGAGATATGTGTTGTTAAGAAGCCGCGCCTTGAGATAGTAGTTGTCAAGGAGTTGCGCCTTGAAATAATAGTTTTGAAGGATTAGCGCTTAGAAGTGGTCGTTTTGAAGGAGTCACGTCTAGAAATTGTAGTTGTCAAGCAGTCGCGTCTAGAGATAGGTGTTGTCAAGGAGCCACGCCTTGAGACAGTAGTTGTCAAGAAGTCGCTCCTAGAGATTGGGGTTGTTAAGGAGCCACGCCTAGGGAGGATATATGTGAAGGAGCTACGCCTAGAAATTGTAGTTGTCAAGGAGCAGCGCCTAGAGATATGTGTTGTTAAGGATCCACGCCTAGAAATAACAGTTGACAAGGATCCACATCTAGAAGAGTGGTGTTCCAAGAAGCCGCTCCTAGAAATGAGATTTGTCCAGGCACTGCTCCTAGAGGTGAGCTCCCTATGAATAATAGCTATAGGTTAGCCGTCTGTCAAGCAGCAGCACCTTGCAACGATGTTTCTCAAGGAGCGGTTCCTTGAGGTGAGCTATGTCAAGGAGCCGCGCCTTGACACAAGCTCTGGGAATTTTTTCTCCCTTTAACTCTTCTCAACACATTTTCAGTCCCCATGTGTCCTAAAGTACAGTAATAACCTATTTTTTTGTATTGAACAAGTTGTAATATTAATATCCCCCACTTGAAAAGTCACTAATCTCCTTCTCGGTCACTTTCAAGTGCATACCTACTTGGTTTTGGAGTGGCGTGTAATTAGAGAGAGAGAATAAGATGAGTGTGCGGTAAGGGTGGTAGACCTTGGCAGATTAGAGGTGGCAAGGAGTGGAGCCTAGAGATTGGGGTGGATAAGGAGTGGCTCCTTGAGAGGAGGCTGCTCAAGCAGTGGCTCCTAGAAATAGGGTTGTCTAAGGAGTGACTCCTAGGGCTGAGAGCTGTCAAGCTGTGGCTCCTAGAAATAGGGCTGTCTAAGGAGTTACATCTAGAGCTGAGAGCTGACAAGCAGTGCCTCCTAGAATTAGGGTTGTCCAAGGAGTGGAGCCTAGAGATGAGAGCTGTCAAGCGTTGAATCCTTGACCAAATTGTTAGCCTCTAGGCATGATTCCTTGAAGAAACCTAGGCTGTACTGTAACTGAAAAAGGATTTTTTTCAAAAGAGTTACTGTAACTCCCCAAATACCACTTTTTTATTTTTAGCACAAAAGTACAGGGTGCGCCATAAATACGTGGACAGCTATAATTCAATATTATTTTCAAATTTAGAACAGTTTTTTGTATATCGTTTTTAAAATACTTAATTAGGTCCCTAACGAGTAAATTAAAACCAATATCTCTTAGTTTGGTCGATTCTGCGACCTGGGAAATCTTGTAGAACTTCGGGAAAAATTTCATCACGGCACGCAAAACAATGAAAAAGTGGTCTCGCTATTTTTGGATGGAATTATTTTTATTGCGAAGTCTTCATTTAAGTTGTAGAATGTTTGAGAGGTTGTCAGAGAGTCCCAAGAAGCCGAGAAAAAATATAAAATTGTCCACTATGTCTCACACCAAGTTTGGGTGGAGATTTTTGGAACAGTCTGCTTCCTTGGGAGAAATCATTGATCTCCATTGATTTTGGGGTCAAAATCGGGAGTAAAGTTGAAATAAATATATTTCTGGACTAACATATGTACCTAAGAATGAAAATCAACCTCGATAACAAACATCAAGTGCTCCAGCCAATCACAGTGCACAATAAAAGATAAAATCTCCCAAATTCGCTGTTGAGAAACAATTTTTTCGATTTGAGCAACGTTTTTAAATTGATGTTATTTTTGTCAGAAACGAACCCATTGCATAATTCCTTTCAAATTAGTTATCGGAAAGGTTCTAGGTAAACCTCCAATCATGTATTTAGACTATACAGAACCTAGTTTTCAAGTATTGGGACAATATGTCCGACGAATGGCAGCGTGCCGAGATGAAATTTTCCCCGAAGTTCTACAAGATTTCCCAGGTCGCAGAATCGACCAAACTAAGAGATATTGGTTTTAATTTACTCGTTAGGGACCTAATTAAGTATTTTAAAAACGATATACAAAAAACTGTTCTAAATTTGAAAATAATATTGAATTATAGCTGTCCACGTATTTATGGCGCACCCTGTAGCTTGTTTTCTGGGCTCCGAAAATCTTTTTTTTTTTCAAAAAAATTGCCTCCAGAATTTTTTGGGTACTGTAATGTACAAAACCATCAATTTTTGGTTGTGGTCACTTTCAAGTGTCTGTCAAGTATGTGTGTGTACTTTTTGATGTGCACACATATACTAATTACTGTAGGTGAAATTAAATAGGTTACCCCCTTTTTTTGTTTGCAGTTGTGAAATTTATTAGTAGTTAGGCTAAATATGCTCATTTTTAAATTAAAATTGGCGTAAATTTGAGAGTTTTGACTGGATTTCAGGCTGAAATTCAGGATTTTCGGGACGAATTTTGTTGGGATTTTGAGTTTTAATTTAGGCTTATCTGGAGACGATTTTCAGGCTTTTTGAGCCCGAAATTAGGACTCTTTGAGCCGGTTTTAGGCCTATCTTAGCTCAAAGTTAGGCCTATGTTTAGGCTCATTTTGAGCCCGAAAATTCGAGCCCAAATATAAACTTTTTCTGTTGGGTCACACTTATGAAATACTGTATTGAATTTCATTATTATTATATATTTTCACCCCCTGTTTCTCACATTTACAAACAACTTCTCGAATTTCGCAGCAGCTGCGGAAATTTTTGGAATTTTTTTTCTGGTGGTTATGTATATTTTTCCCAAAAAAATTTGCTGTTTCAAATTTTTTTGATATTTTTGAACACATTTTTTGAATGCCTTCGATTTCCTCCTCTCTTATGGAAAATTTTGGCTTGAAAATGTGAAAATTCAAATTTTTGAAAATTTTGTAGCTTTTTTTTCGCCCCAAACTTTTTGAAATAAATTTTGCCACGTGGATTTTTAGCGCTAAAATTTGGATCTCAATTTTCCGGCTCCTAATCCAAAAAAACTTCCCTATCCAATTTTTTCCTCAGAAAACTTTTTTTTTCTGATAATCCGATTATTTTCTTCTTCCATTCAAGATTTATATTAACTTTTATTATTATATAATTCCAATACTTATTTATTTATTTTCAGAAAATTCCTCATTTTCCCCCAAGATTTTGCGGATTAACATGTCTTTTGTTACCTTCCTAGCTAAAAATAGTGAAAAGCGGGGGATGCTACAGAAATTTGCTGATGCCAAGGGACCGCTGCTTGACAAGAATTCTAAATGACAAGGCGACGATCCTTGACAGTGGAAAAGATTCTGTCAAGCAGCGGATACTTGAGAGAGGATTTTTTGATGTCAAGGGGCCGCTGCTTGACAAGAATTTTAGATGACAAGGCGCTGATCCTTGAAAGTGAAAACATTCTGTCAAGGGATCACTGCTTGAGGAATTTTGAAATCTGAAATTTTTCTGCTGAAAATCCCTTTTTGTGTGGGGGATTAGCCTTTTCGCATTTTTTTTTTATCAACGAAAAAAACAACACCCCCTATTTTTCTCTCTTTAAAACTACAAAAAACTTCTTGCTGATTAATTAGCTAATGAGTACAATTCGGGGTTTTTTTTCTCATTTTTCACACGTTTGGATTTTTGAACATTGGAAATTTGGTGCAAAAAAGAATCTAGAACTTGCTCTTTACTGTATCCCTAATCCCTAAAGGGTTCATTGCTAGACAGCTAAAAATAGCTTAAAGGGCATGGTACTTGGGAGATATTGTAGCTCCCAAGCTACCACTGCTTGACAACAAAAAGTGCAGGCAAGCAGGCAACACTGTAGCTCCCAAGGGGTGCTTGCTAGACAGCTAAAAATAATGAGAAGCGGGGGATGCTTGGGAAGAGTTCTAGCTGACAAGGGATGAGTGCTACAGATTTTTAGCGATGTCAAGGGGCCATTGCTTTACAAGAGTTCTAGCTGACAAGGGTTGAGTTCTAGATATGTGCTTTGCTGACAAGGGTTGGCTGTTTGACAAGGCTTTTAGGATGTCAAGTAGTGGTTGCTATAAGGCTAATGGCTGTCTAGGAGCTGCACCTGACATGTCACACCGTATTCTCTAGGCGCAGCTCCTTGACGTCTCAAATTTCTCCGAAGCAGCGGCGCCTTCACAACTAAATTCTTCTCAAGCACTCGCTCCTTGACACCCCCAACCTCATCTCAAGGAGCCGTCCCTAGACATTTTTTTTCTCTTTTTTTCTTCTGAGAAAATGTATCGTATATATTTTTTCCTTCCAAATATTTATCTAGGAGTTAGGCTTAACCGTAATACTCTTTCACAATTACTCACTAAAAGTCCCCTTATTGTTAGAAAATCTTGTTTGCTCATGTTAATCTCCAAACCGGAAGGGAGTAGGTCAAATGTGCCCACTTCTAGAAATTTCCACGAAAAAAAAATCGAAAAAACATTTTTTCTAATCGACAAAATTTGTTTTAATGTTGTGTTTTATGACAGTGTCACTCATTAAGCAACAATTTTTAATTGGTTGTAAAAATTGTGCACAAAATTTTTTAGGGGGAACACTGTTTTATTAGTATGTAGTTGATTTTTTGATAAAATTTCTGTTAGAACCTGGTTTATTTCTTGAGCCCGAGAAAATTGTGCTCAAAACGAGCCGCTCCGGAAATTTTATCCGATAATTGCGGTTTTTTTTGGCACCAAATTTGGTGGTTGCACCTGGTCGTTTGTTTTTTGCGGTAAGACCTAATTTTTAATTACCCCGCTTTTTTTATTTGCCAAAAAACCTAGGTTTATTTTGTCCGCGTGGTAGATGCGCGGAAGCTTGCGGAAAACCCCTACCTAACGCTATTCTTATAGACCCTAAAGCCCTTAAGACTTTAGAGTAAAAATTGTGCTCTAGGCGCGACTCCTTGAGAACTAGGCTCTCTAGGCGCGACTCCTTGACAATTAGATTCTAATGGCGCGGCTCCTTGACAATTAGATTCAATAGGCGCGGATCCTTGAGAACTACTCTCTAGGCGCGACTCCTTGTTAATTAGGTTTTCTAGACGCTGAGCCTTAACAATAATGTTTTCTATGCGCGGCTCCTTGACAATTAGGTTCTTTAGGCGCAACTTCTTGACAATTAGGTTCTCTAGGCGTTGAGAACTAGGCTCTATAGGCACGGCTCCTTGGCATAGAAGCTCCCAAGACGCGGCTCCTTGTCGAGTCTAATGATCAGACTGGCGACCTGGCGGTCGCACGTCCAAAACCCCCCTTTTTCACCCCTATCCCCCTGCTACACCACAAAACCCACCATAAATCATTTTTTATTAGGTGTAAAGTGGGTGTACTACTCGCATTCTCCTGTCTCTTTTATTTTTGTGTTGCGCAAGTTGAGACAACTGTCAGATTAGAAGCAAATTGGATTTTTGACGGCGGCGGCTTTTTGGAGCAGTTGCGCAACTCTTTTATCACGTTGGGAAAGTTTTTGAGATTTGGAAAATTTTCTGAAAATTTTTGAAAATTTTCGCGTCCACTGGGAATCGATCCCCTGACCTTCTGATTCATAGTTTTGAACCAAACAAAAATGGGAAATCAGGAAAATTGGATTTTGAGGTATTTCCTCTTGAATTATTCCATTGCTCACATTATACGTGCTTTTGCCACGTGGCTTTTACCGCCAAAAAATCCACAGTAATCCTTTTCCCCAATAATCTACCGTATCAAATTACTCGCCCCCCTTTCAAGGTGTCATAATTGCGCAAAAAGTAAACTTTTATTTTCTTGTGTTTTTTGAATTTGCCGCCGCAAAAAAACTACTAATTGTTATTATTATCACAAAAAAAATCAAAAAAATTGTCGTTTTCAATTAATTTTCCTACATATTTTTCGTACTTATTAGTAATATAATCCCCCCTCCGAAAACTACGGTATTTATCTTATCTCAAAAGAAGTTGTCCATCAAAATAAATACACACCGTGCACCGTATCTTATCTTGGCAAAAAGGAAATGGTACTTACTTCCTTTGTTTTGGACAATTTTTGATTCTGTGTAGTTCTCGTAGAGGAGTTTGGGAAGGTTTCGGACATGGTGTTTTTGTAGTTCTTTTGGAGAAGCTGTGTAGTTCTCTTGGAGAAGGTGAAATCGGTGTACTACTTTTGGAGAAGCTAGAATTTCTGTGTAGTTCTCTTGGACAAGTTGGAAAATATGAGAAGCTGTGTAGTTCTCTTGGAGGAGAGGTCCTGAATTATTTGTGTAGTTCTCTCGGAGAAGATGAAATCGGTGTACTACTTTTGGAGAAGCTAGAATTTCTGTGTAGTTCTCTCGGACAATCTGATTTTCCTGTGTACTGTGTACTGCTTTCGAAGAAGCTGTGTAGTTCTCTCGGACAAGCTTTGAAATTTCTGATTTTCAGCTTTTATCATTTTCCTTCCTGAAAATCCCCATATTTTTCTCCTAGATTTGTATTCATATTCCTTCCCCTCACTCACAATTCTGTGTACTTCTCTCGGACAACAAATCTCTATCTGGGGGAATTACGCACAATAGATTCTGTCTATCTATTTCAGTAAATAACATCATGACATTTAATCCAAAGGATTATGCTGTGTTTTGTGTAGTTCTCGTGGAGAAGCTTGGAATTCTGGATAATCTAAATTTCGTGGGCCGAATAAGATTTTTGGAGTAATCTGTGTACTTCTCTTGGATAATCCGAAAATCAGGGCTTTCTTTGAGCCTCTTGAGTTATCCTAACTAAATCTGCTGGAATTTTTGTGTACTTCTTTTGGACTCTCCTCTATGTTCCCTCAAGTTCTCCAAGTTCTAAACTTTTCGTGTAGTTCTCTCGGATTATCTCTGCGTCTCTCTTTTGTTCTATTGTCTCTCCATTCACCACCTCATCACATTTAACCCAATGATGGATTGTTTTCACAAAAAAAAGCCAGCCAGAAACGAAAAAATCGTCGAGATGATGAATTGTTTCAAATTTTGATGTTGTTGAGAGAAAGAGAAACGCAAAAAATTATTTGGATCATCAGTTATGTTTTTTATTCGTTTTTTTATTGGGTCTCATCCCCGTTCGTTTTTTTCTGGTTGTTCAATTCAGAAGTCATTATTTATTCAAATTTTGAAGGTTTTTTGAGGGAGGGGATTTCTGGATGAGATTAGAAAATTATTTGAAATCATTTGATTGGCTCCAAATTTAGTTCTAATTTTTTGGAGAATTATTATGATATCATAATCGCCAAAAGAAATCACCGAATCTCAAAATGTATCTTTGAAACAGTGATTTTTTTTTGAGAAAAAAATTGAGCTAAAATTTGCTCCTTCAAATCTGATTTAGTTTATTTATCTTGATAATTGTGTTAAATAATAATTTCAAAGTCCGGAAAACTCAAAATGTATCTTTGAAACAGTGATTTTTTTCATTTGAAAAATAGGAAATTAAATTTTTCTGTGAATTTTCAGCCCAAATATTTCTATGAATTTTTCAAGCAGGGGCTTCCAGCTATCATTTTAGCAAAATTATCCAAATTTTGTATTTTTTCATTGAAACAGTGATTTTTTTTGAGAAAAAAAATTGAGCTGAATTTTGCTCCTTGATTAGTTTATTTATCTGCGACATCCCCAACGTAATAATTTCAAAAATCTGGAAAACTCAAAATGTATCTTTGAAACAGTGAATTTTTTTAGTTAAAAGAATAGGAAATTCAATTTTTCTGCGAATTTTCAGCAAAAAATCTCAGAAAGTTGGAATTTTTCAAAGAAATTAAAAAAAAATTTTTTTTGCACCTATCATTTTCGCAAATTATCCAAATTTTGTATTTTTTCATTGAAACAGTGAATTTTTTGTGATAAAATGTAACGAAAATTAATGTGCAGAAAAACTTCGAAAAACAACAAATATCAATTTTTGTTGAATTTTTCTGAAAAAATTTCACTGTTTCAATGAAAAATTGAAGGTTTTGGGGAATTTTGTGAAAATGATGGGTGCAAAGCAAATTTCTCTCTTAAAATTCCAGGATTTTCTATCAAAATATGTTATGAAATCAGTAAAAAATCAAAATTAATTCTAGAAATTTAATTTTAGACCGCTAATTTTCATCCTCTCGTCTCTGAAAAATGTATGAATTATATTACATTTGTTACATTTTACCTCAAAAAATTCACTGTTTCAATGAAAAATCATAGATTTTGGGGAATTTTGTGAAAATGATGCCCAAAAATGTCGAAACATGTATGAATCATATAATATTTGTTGTGATTAGAAATGGCAACAACAAAAAGGCGAGGATTGACGACAAACCAATTATGGTGATAATCCTCCTACGCTGAGCTCATCAGCTTATCTCAACACAAAATGTTATTATCCGTTTTCCTCTCATTTGACTTTTCTCCTCTTTTTTTCTGTGACGATCGGATTAGAAGATTGGTCACTTTTTGGATTGGAAAATTGGGAAATTTTTGGCCGAGGAAATCACAAATCTTTTCAGAGAATTTGAGCAGCTGAAACTTTTTTCAGAAGTTCTTGGAAATTGAAAATCCAGAATTTTTGCAGAAATTAAAATTTTACTGTTTCAATGATATTCTAAAAGTTCAAAAGGTTTTTTTGAAAATGATATGTCACTTTCTGTTTTTTTCGAAAAATTTACTGTTTCAAAGAAAACTTATGAGTTTTGAGAGATTTTTTGACAATTCAATAGATAAATAGAAGTCAGCTGAAAATCCAGTTGAAATAAAAATGTCTGAAAAATTACCGGATATTTTGTATTAAATTTTGAAGCTGATGGAAAAATCCTGAATTTTTTTCTTCAAAAATTGAATTTAAAAAATTCACTGTTTCAAAGAAAATTTGTCAGTTTTGAGAGGTTTTTGAATTGTTCAGAGGATACGAGTTAGTTTAAGATCAGAGTTCCTAAATTTAGAATTTTTCTCGAAAAATTTACTGTTTCAATGAAAATTGATGAGTTTTAGAGAATATTTGAATTGTTCGATGGTGTTGACAATTATAAGAAAATTTACTGTTTCAAAGAAAACTTATGAGTTTTCAGAGGTTTTTGAATTATTGAATGGATATAAACTACGAAATATAAATAATTTGAAATTTTTTGAAGCTGATAAAAAAATCCTGAATTTTTTTCTTCAAAAATCAGTTTCAATGAAATTTTAAAGCTCTTGGATGATTTTTGAAAATGATTCCCTGTTATCATTAATTTCGAAAGTTTACTGTTTCAAAGAAAATTTGTCAGTTTTGAAAGGCTTTTGAATTGTTCGGGTTAAACTTAGCTGCAATCCAGAAGTCCCAAATTTAAAATTATTATCAAAAAATTTACTGTTTCAATGAAAATTGATGAGTTTTAGGGAATTTTAACATTGTTCTGAGGTTTTGATGAATAGGGCAGAACTAGTAAGCTTCAAATTTGAATTTGAATTTTTTTCAATTTTTCACATTTTTTGAAATATCAGAAAAATCCGATTTTTCGAAATTAAAATAGACTGAGAAAATTTACTGTTTCAATGAAATATTATTAGTTTTGAGAGGTTTTTGAATTATTAAATGGGTATAAACTACAAAATATAAATAATTTGAAATTTTTGAAGCTGATAAAAAAATCCTGAATTTTTTCTTCAAAAATTGAATTTTAAAAATTCACTGTTTCAATGAAATTTTAAAGCTCTTGGATTATTTTTGAAGTTGATGTACCTCTTCTTTCCACTACAGAAAAATTCACTGTTTCAAAGAAAATATTCCAGTTTTGAAAGGTTTTTGAATTGTTCAGTGGATTTAACTTGAGATCAGAGTTCCTAAATTCGAAATTTTTCTCGAAAAATTCACTGTTTCAATGAAATTTTGAAGCTTTCGAATGTTTTTTTGAAAATGATTGCTTTAACCTAATTTTCGAAAAATTCACTGTTTCAATGAAAATGTATGAGTTTTGGGAGCTTCCTGGATTAGTTTCTTCAGCTTTATTCCTTTAGGTTGAGATTAAATCATCGAAAAATCTGAAATTTTTCTGAAGTCTCAAAATTTCTTCAATGAAAAATATTCTAAACATATTTTTGAAAAAGTCCATATTTTTCATCAAAATCCCAATTTTTGGTCCCTAAGCCTCCTCTTCTCAAAAAGCACACCTCACACCTTTATGTACCCACTTTATTTATGTTCCCTTTCAAACCCGCACAACACAAATCTGTCCATTTTTTTGACATTTGTTTGTGTGTCAACAAAAAAAAACGATTACTGTTTAGTAAGGGTTAATGGGTTTTTTGAAGTTGCCGCGCGCGGCGAGAAAAGATTTTATCCGAAATCTGCGCGAAACACACAACTTTTTGTTTCGCCCCCTCCGGAAAATTTAAATATTCATGGAGAAATTGAGACATCTGGGATTTTGGGTAGAATTTTTAATTGAGGCAAATAGTAGGTGTGTAATTATAGGAGATTTGGAAATATGTTGGGTTTGGGCTCATTTTTTGAGTAAAAATTTGAGGTTTTTAGAGTGGAAATGCCCTGAAAACCTCTAAAATCCACCCAATAAATTTTGAAAATTTTCACTGTTACAAAATTTTCATATGAAAATTTTTGATTTTTTCAACATTCGGTCCTCTTTCCATTGCTACAACCTAGAACTTTTGAGAGAATTTTGAGTTTTGTCTGAAAATTGCCTAAAACCAGCCCAGAAAATTTTCCATTTTTTCACTGTTTCAAATTTTTTATATGAGATTTTGTGATTTTTTTAAAATTAATCGACAATGTTCATTACATCAAAATCTTCTGGAGAAATTTCTGAAATAAAAATTCGATTTTGACTGAAAATAGGATGAAAATTTGTAAACACCAACCCAATTTTTTTTTCAAATTTTCACTGTTTCAAAATTTCCATATAAAATTTTTCAAATCTTCTTCGAGGATAGAGATGTTGTTATTGAATAAAAATAACTTGAAAATGAAAATTTTTAAGTTTCTCCATTCAAAATTACCTCTGAAAACACAAGAAATTTTCACTGTTTCATAATTTACATATGTGATTTTGTGATTTTTTGAAATTAATTTACAATTTTTGGTACATCAAAATTTTCTGGAGAAATTTCTGAAATAAAAATTCGATTTTGACTGAAAATAGGCTGAAAATTCATAAACACCATCCCAAAATTTTAAAAAAATTTTCACTGTTTCAAAATTTCCATATAACATTTTTTAAACTTTTTTCGAGGCTTTTTGTGAGCTTTCAGTTAAAAAATAACCTGAAAATGAAAATTTCTAAGTTTGTCCATTCAAAATTACCTCTGAAAATTCAAGAAATTTTTACTGTTTCAAAAACTTTTGAATTTTTTCGAAGCTGATTTTTAATTTCGAAGATTGAGAAGTTTTTTAGCGAATTTTTTTTTTTCAAGCTAAATTTTAGCTTTTGACTGAAAATAGGATGAAAATTCGTAAAAACCGTCCCAAAATTTTTTTCAAATTTTCACTGTTTCAAAATTTTCGTATAACATTTTTAAAACCTTCGAGGCTTGATAGAGATGTTGTTTTTGAATAAAAATAACCTGAAAATGAAAATTTTTTAAGTTTCCCCATTCAAATCCAAGTTCCCAGCCTCCCAAAAAACTTTGAGAAAAAGTATTTTATATCCCACCACCATCACAAAAGTTATGCGCTGCCACCCGCCCGAAATTGCTACTAAAACCCGGCTGAATTACCCCCTTCCAGTTTATGGTTATGGTTACGACTTGTCGTTTCGCTTTTCTCGTTTCGTTTCGAAGTTTTTTTTCGTTTGTGGAACTTTTTTTTTGTTCGAAGTTTTATAGATTTTTTGAGTTGAAAATTTCACTGTTTCAAAATTTTCATAACCATTTTTTGTGAATTTTTGAACTAATATTGGTTTCGTAAGGATTGATAAGAAAAATCACTGTTTCAAAATTATCTGAAATATTTTTTTTGTGATTTTAGAACCAGTGTTCAGTTTTTTGAGAAATTCACTGTTTCGAAACTTTCAAAAAAAAAATCAGTTATTTATTATTTACAAGGGAACCTTTTTTACTCAACACTTCAAATCATGCTGAAATTTTGTCCAGAGACAGCTTTTGGGGTCATAAGAACACCCTAAAAATTTAAGTTACCCAATGGACCTATGAGCCAAGTTCTGGGCTCTAAAAAACTCAAAAAAGGCCTAAATATGGTCACAAAAGTCATCATAGCTTCATTTCAAAAATTTTTTTGGGAGAAATAAAGTTTCAGATATTGATCAGCATAGTCGATTTACTAAAAGTACATCAATAAAAAACTTTATTTCGAAAAATTTTGAAGTTTTTTATTTTTGGGCTGAAAATTCATGAAAATTCATATGTGCCCCTGATCATTCTTTTTTTCGAAATCAAATTTTTTTCTGAAAATTTGATTAATTCATGCTTTTTGGGTAAATCGACCACGCTGATCATCAACTGCTACTCAGTTTTTCATAAAATTGATCGAGAATTGAGTTATGACGTGTTTTATGAGCCAATTTTGGCAATTTTTGAACTTTTGAGAGCCCAGAACTTGGCTCAGAGGTCCATTGGGTAACTAAGATTTTTAGGGTGTTCTTATGGCCCCAAAAGCTGTCTCTGGACAAAATTTCATCATGATTTGAAGTGTTGAGTAAAAAAGGTTCCCTTGTTAGCTTAAAAATGATCCTGAAAAATTACTGTTTCAAAAAATTAATATAAAAATTTTCTTGATTTTTGAAAATTGATTTGATTAACTATCACATCGAACAAATAGGCTAAACAATTTTCCAAATTTTCTCACTGTTTCAAATTTTTCATATAGATTTTTGTGATTTTCATATTTTTGATGAAAATGGAAAATCTCTTCTTATATAATAAAAAACAGTTTTCACTGTTTCAAAATTTCCATATCAATTTTCTAAATGCAATTCCTGCAATTTTCACTGTTTCAAAAATTTTATAACCATTCTTTGTGAATTTTTGAACTATTGGTTTGTTTATTTATTTTTAGCTTGAAAAAAAATCTTTAAAAATTTACTGTTTCAAAATTTTTGTATAAAAATTTACTAATTTTTCAAAAAAATTCATACCACTCAATGTACCATTCAAAATTAATCAAAATTTTCTCACTGTTTCAAAAAATTTATATAAAAATTTCTTGATTTTTGAAAATTGATTTGGTAAACTACTGCGTCGAAAAAATAGGCCAAACAATTTTCCAAATTTTCTCACTGTTTCAAATTTTTCATGTAGATTTTTGTGATTTTCACATTTTTGATTAACTATGGAAAATTTCTGGGTATATTCAAAAAATTCAAATTTTCTCACTGTTTCAAAAAAATTGATATTCCGTATATCCGAAGATATTATTTCAACCCAAATTTTCTCACTGTTTCAAAATTTCCACATCAATTTTCTACGTGCAAAACTTCCGTCTCTCTATTTTTCCCAAGAACAAAAAAAAACTGTGACTCAAATCCTTTTGTCACTAATTAATATCATTTCATTTCTAATCGAAAGAAACCTCCGTCATTCGATTCATTTCATTTTTTTCCACTAATCCGCTCGAAACTTTTCTCTTTTCCTCAATTTTTTCCATTTTTCAATGATAATCTAATCCAAATCTCATTAATTAATTTAATCTAGTCTTATCCGCACATAATTGTATACACAAACAATCAAATGCCACGCCCCACATTTTCAGCTCTGAAAATAGGCTCCGCCCATTTTCAGACCCTTATATAAACTTGGTTGCAGGTTAGAAGAAATCACAGTTAATTTTTTTTTATCTCCTGAATTTTCTTAAGCCTGAGCAAATATGCTCTTGGCCCCGCCCACTTTTTCTTTTGCCAAGCTCCGCCCACTTTTTTTTTGACCAGACAGCAGGGCTGATCACATTTGTGTTGCCTTTTTTTTGTTATTTCCGATCGGAAATTGGAATTTTTTGTGGATTACGTGGATTTTTGGGGGAATTATTTCCGGGTTAAAGAATTTTGTGAATTCTATTTTTTTGGATTTTAGTTTTCTGTGATTTTTCATTCTGAATTTTTGAAATCAAAATTTTGGCGCCAAAATTTTGCTATTTTTTTTTTGAAATAGAAATTTTGGCGCCATTTTTTTTTTGAATTTTTTTCTGAAATTCTAAATTCTAAATTTTAGCTCTAGAAATTCGAAAATTTGAATTTCATATTTTGCCGCCTAAATTTGGATACCGTAATTTTTGACACCAATTTTTTCCCGCATTTTTTGAATTTTTGAAACTCCCCGCCAAAAATGAGTCTGAATTTTTTTTTGAAAATTCTTTTTTGGCGCCAAAAAAATCCTGTCAAGATTTTCACGGCCTGAAATTCCTCTTCTCTAACTGAAAAATCTAAGCTCCGCCCCTTTTTTGTTCAAAAAACCAACTTCTACGATTTTCCCCTTTTTCCAACCTGAAAAAAATTAATTTCCGATCGGAAATTAATTATATTACGTTTTTGGTTACGTAGGTAAAAATTTTCCATATAAAATCTGAAATTTTCGCCCAAAAAATTCATTTTTCTCATTTTTTATATTTTTCCTCCCAAAAATTCAGCAAAAAATAATAAAAACTGGCAACTTCCCCATAAAAACACCATTATAAAATCATTGTTGGTGAATAGTTTAGTTTTTGAGAAGAGGAGAAATAAAATAAAAAAAATAAAATAAAGAAGAAATAGAAGAGGAGAAGGTAATAACCATAAAACAATCCTTTCTTTATCTTCAAACTCCATCTTCTTTCGATTTTCACATTAAAAAATAGTTCGCTACAAATATGTGTGTAGAAATAAAATGAGAATAAAATTTTAGTGCCCCTCTCCTTCTCCACCTGGACGAGGTAAACAAAGTGATTAGTGAAAAATTGTAGGAGGTAGGGGGAATTGATCCAGGACCTTTTGATTTGAAATCAGCTGGAATTCGGAGTTTTTTTGATATCCCATGAGCTTATGAAAATCTGGAAATTCTATGTTGCTTTGAAAAACCACAAAAAAATAACTGTTTCAAAAACTTCATGAGTAAAAATATTCAAATTCTGAATTTGATTTCAATTTTTATCATATTGATAAAATTTGTTTTCAAAAAAGTTTACTGTTTCAAAATTTTTGTAAGTGAAAATTTTGAAACGTTAAATTTGATAACGATTTTCCAAAATATCACAAATAAATTTTCAAACATAAAAAATCACTGTTTCAAAAACTTCATGAGTAAAAATATTAAAATTCTGAATTTGATTCCAGTTTTGAAATTAATTTTTCAAAAAATTTCACTGTTTCAAAATTATTGCGAATACAATTTCTAAAATTTCAAATTTGATACATCTCGCGTTTAGTTTTCCAAAATATTAAATTACTGAAAAAAAATTCACTGTTTCAAAATTTTCATAAAACTTAAGTCAATCGAATTAATCGACGTGTTTTTTGCGATTAATTGACAAAAAAAGTGAGTCTTTTAGGGCGATTAATTTCACGTTTTTGTCAATTCATCGCTTTCATTTCTTGGCAAAAATGCGATTAATTGCATTAAAAATAGAATTTATTTGACCTATATTTTAAAACGTGACCTATATGAGTTGGAATTATCAACAAAAAAATTGTCTTCTCTCAATTTTCTTTCATTTCGAAATTAATTCAAAAAATAAGCAGTGGATTTGGGACACGTTTCAAAAAAGAGGTCAAATAAATTCTATTTCGTATTGAAATTCCCCATTTTTGAATGCAATTAATTGCAAAAAAAGATGGAATTAATCGACAAAAACGTGAAAAAATCGCACAAAAAAGACTCACTTTTTCTGTCAATTAATTGACAAAAAATAAAATTGACTCACCCCATAAGATTTGAAATGTTGAATTTGCTTTTCAACTTTCTTGGTCGACAACGACATTTTTCTGAAATACAAAATTTCTATTGCAAAAAAATATGCTCTAAAAAATCCACTGTTTCAAAATTTCCCCCAATATTTATACAATTTTTCAATCGAATCGTTCTTGTTGTTTTACGACTCTTCTCTTCTGTTTTTTATTTTATTTTCAAAAAATACCAAAATAATATTTAGGTAGCGGGCAATAATCGTAAAAACTTTCCTATTTTTAATGATTTTTTTTATTGAGCACAACAAAAAACTTTTTATTGAAAAATATATAAAAAACTTTCGAAATTACATGTAAATTTATTCAAAAATTGGGATTTTTCCCCATTTTGTTATAAAATAGCTTCTCCATTCATCAAAAAAATTGATATTTTTTTGAATAGAAAAATGTCATTCATAGTTATCTATGACTCATATTAGTTTAGGCTACCAAAATTTTTTTTTTTTTTTTTTGAAAAAAAAAGTGTTTGCCATAAGCGTATGATTCGATTTTACGCGCCAGGAAGAACAAAAATTGCGCCAACAAAATTTTTTTTTTGGTTGGTAAATATTGGCGCGTCAATAATCCAATTAGTTGATGGGCCAATGCGCGGCAACACAAATATTTTTTTTTGTTTGGGCCAAGAGTTTTTGACGTGGAAATTTTGGCGAAAAATGGGTCAAGAAGATGTTTATTGACGCATTTTTTGTAGGTAGGCACGAAAATTCTGGAATTTTTGAGCTTGGGCACAAAAAATGCGTCAAGAAGATGTTCCTTGACGCATTTACTGTAGGTAGGCGCGAAAATTCTGGAATTTTTGAGCTTGGGCACAAAAATTGGGTCAAGAAGATGTTTATTGACGCATTTTTTGTAATTTGGCGTGGAAATTTTGGATTTTTTGAGCTTGGGTGCGAAAAATGCGTCAAGGAGGTGTTTATTGACGCATTTTTTGTAGTTAGGCGCGAAAATTCTGGAATTTTTGAGCTTGGGCACAAAAAATGGGTCAAGAAGATGTTTATTGACGCATTTTTTGTAGGTAGGCGCGAAAATTTGGGATTTTTTGAGGCTTAATTTGATAGGGTACAAAAAATGGGTCAAGAAGATGTTTATTGACGCATTTCTGGTAGATAAAAAATTTTTTAAGCTAAAAATTTTGCGTCAACACTTAAGCTTTCCAAATTTCTCAAAATACGTCAGCAAAATTTCGATTGACGCATTATTTTCTACCAAAAATGCGTCAACAAGAAAATGTTCTATCATTTTTCCCCCGCCAAATTTAAATTTATTAGGTTAGTTTCCTCTTGCCTGATCAGTCTTATTTGATGATCAAATCATTAATTAATTAGTTTGCGGATGATTTGAAGCGCCTTGGAATTTATATGATTTTTCTGGTGATTTGATCTACCTGTCGGTCTTTTATGCGGTGTAATTTGAAATTTGATATTTGATATTATTTTTGGGGGCTTCTGCTCATTTGCTCTCATATGATTTTTATTGATTTTTTTTCTGGGGAAAATTTTTTGAATCTCAGAATTTTTGGCGGGAAAATCCGTCATTTCCTGTCAGATCTTCGAACACTGAACGAAAAAATCGAATTCAAATCAAAATTCTTCAAATATTTCTCTTCCTTCTAATCCGATTTTCGCTCGCTCGCGCTCGTTTCACAAAAAAACTGTCAATTTCAATTTCTGTCACCAACCCCACTAATTTTTGCCGATTTTTTTTCAACACACATTTGATTTTTTTCTTATGACTTTTTTTTGTTGATTTGTTTGTAATTGGGGGAATTTGTTTTTTGAGAATGAATTTAGTGATAAAAACCCGGGAAATTATGATTTTCATCACAAAATTTCAGCTCCCGAAGGTTTTTATTGAACATATTTTTGGGAAAAATTCAATTTCAGGTCAAAAATATGTTTCTAGGCTGAAATTTTGTGCTGAAACACTTCTATACTGAAATTTTGTGCTGAAAACTCTGAAAATTGCTGGAAATTATGATTTCCATGATTTTCAGCGCGAAATTTCAGCTCCAAAGGTTCTTATTGAAAATTTTTGGTAAGAATTAGTTTCAGATCAAAAATATGTTTCTAGAGTGAAATTTTGTGCTGAAAATCATAATTTCCAGCGATTCTCGAGATTTTCACGATTTTCAGCACAAAATTTTAGCTCCCGAGGTTTTTTTGACTTAAAGTTTTAATAAAAATTTAATTCCAGGTCTAAAATCTGTTTCTAGACTCTAATTTTGCGCTGAAACACTTCTATACTGAAATTTTGTGCTGAAAATCGCAATTTCCAGCGATTCTTGAGGTTTTCACGATTTTCAGCGCAAAATTTCAGCCTGGAAACTTTTTTTGGCTGAAAGTTTTAGGTAAAAATTCAAGTTCGGGTCAAAAAATTTTTTAAAAATTTTTTCTGACTGAAAAAAGTTCGCTTATCCAAATTTTGTGCTGAAAATCCCAATTTCCAGCGATAAATTTTCAGCCCGAAAATTTTTTTCGAATCGAATTTTAGTTTGATCTACCCGCTCAAAAATTAATGTTTTCCAAAAAAAAAATTTTTGAAAAAAATTATTTTTTTGAGAAAATTGTCTTTTTTTTTTTGGGTTTTCAGGGGAAATTTGCAATCAGAAAAGCCACGTGGCAAAAAATCGATTTTTCTAGGCTCAGCTACTTGACAACTAAGATCTCTAGGCGCGTCTCCTTGTCACAGTGGTTCTCTAGGCGCTGACCCTTGACAATACGGTTTTCTAGGCTCGGCTGCTTGACATAGAAGCTCTCAAGGCGCGGCTCCTTGTCAGAGTGGTTCTCTAGGCGCTGACCCTTGGCAATTCAATTTTCTAGGCCTATTTTTCCACCCAAAACTCCAAAAAATGTCTAGTTTGCTCTCCCCTCCCCCTTCTAAAAAAATCGCCAAAAATTCCACATCCCCAAAAAAAACCATAAAACCCCGGATAAAAATAAAAAAGACTCTTCTTCCCAATTGTCTTAATGACTTTGATGAACGATTTGTTTTGTGTCTCGAATCTCTCATTTCTCCGTGCTATTTCGTCGTGTTTATTGCGTGAATAACAGACAGACGAAAAAATGACATTTGAATTTTATTTTATTTTTTTCTTTCTAAGATTTCTCTATTTTTTTCAGTCCAGCTTGAAAAAGAAGAAGAAAATGATGATAAACTCCGCCCCTTCGTCTTCTGAAGATGATGAGAACAAAATGGAAATTGCGATGGAGCATTTGGAACTTGGCCAACAAAAAAATTCGACGACGACACATTTGATGAATTTGCCCGGAGAGCTGTTTGCACAAGTTGATCAGTATTTGACTTTGGAGGAATCGCATCATTTTAAGGTACTGTAGGTTTTGGGGTACTGTAGATTTGGGATACTGTAGCTCAATGTTTTATAATAGTTACTGTAGATGTTAGGGTACTGTAGGCTTCAAGTACTGTAGATTAAGAGCTACTGTAGGTAGGAATACTGTAGATGAATTCTTGTTCATCAAAGGAAAATGTGAATTTTGAAAATTTGAGGTTCTGAATGTTGTATTGGCGTTACTGTAGATGTGAAGGTACTGTAGGCATCGAGTACTGTGGACAGGATTACTGTAGAATTAGAGCTACTGTAGGTTTGAAAGGGTACTGTAGATGAATTCTTGTTCATCAAAGGAAAATGTGAATTTTGGAAATTTAAGGTTCTGAATGTTGTATAGAGGTTACTGTAGATGTTAGGGTACTGTAGGATTTGGACAGGATTACTGTAGGTTTTAGTCATTCTGAAGTAATGTTGAAATGGGATACTTTTAGATACCGTAACTGGATTACTGTAGATCGAAGTTACTGTAGATTTATTCCAGAGATCTTACGAAAAAAAAAAAGAATTGTATACTGTACTTTGAAACTACAGTAACCAGAAATGTACTGTAGATGTCAGTATCTCTAGGTATTTTTTTAAGATACTGTAAACAGTCTAATTTTGAAGCCTAAAGGGTACTGTAGCCCCTGTTCTACAGTACTCCTATAGATTCCTACTGTAGCTTCTCTAGATCTCTAAAAAATCAGAATTCTGCCAGAAATCGCCCTCCGAAAAGTGATTGACAGATTTTTTTGATTGACAACTGACATTAATAGGAAGAAAATTGAGAATTGCAACTTTTTGCGGGGGATTTTTGACCTGAAATTTGGAAATTTCAGATTTTTTTTCATCTGAAAATCTAATTTTTCTGGAAAAAAAATGATTTTTGCAGATGGCCGACGAGAGAATCGAATTTGCGCTTCACAAAAATTTCCACATGTACGATAAACTTTTTGTGAGTTTTTTTGGAGAGGGGAATTTTGAAAAAAAATTTGAATTTCATTTTTTTTGGCGCGAAAAATGGTGGAAAATTAGATAGAAAAGTTCAAAAATCTCGAATTTTGGTGTAAAAATTCAAAAAATTTCGAAAAAAAACCCGTTTCCACCTGAAAATTCCAGATTTTCACCCAAATTTCATAAATTTTCCAGTTGAGCGACGATGATTCGGAATGTCGAATCAGCGACACAACAGGCCGTGTTCCAAATCGCACTTTCAAAGGCGACAACACTCCACAAATCATCAAAATGTTGCCGAATTTGAAAGAGATCACAATGATTATCAAAGATGTGAATTTGCGCAGAAAACGATCGAAAACACCGCCGAATGCGATTTCTGGTAGGGATTTTCGGGAAAAAAAAACAAAAAAAATTGGCAGGGGCTGTGGTTTGAACCTGGGACTTGTAGATTGGAAATTGGAGCTCTTACCAGCTGAGCTATGAATTTTGAAAAATAGGAGGTAGCGGGGTTTGATCCAGGACCTTTTGATTGGGAATTGGAGCTCTAACCAGCTGAGCTACATAGATTTAGGCAATTATTTTCATTTTTCAAAAATAGGAGGTAGCGGGATTTGAACCCTTGACCTTTCACCTCAAAATCCAAGCGTTACCCAGCTGAGCCAAATTTCTAAAAAAAAAATGACAGACTACAGTATTTATTTATATTCATCTGACATCAAACGATGTCAGACTCTGAAAAAAATTATGAAAATTTTGAAACAGTAGATTTTTTGAGCAAAAAAAATTGGCAGCACCCGGCATCGAACTTGTGACCTTTTACCTAGAGAAATCAGAGATCTAACCAGCTGAGCTATAAATTTCGAAAAATAGGGGGTAGCGGGAATTGATCCAGGACCTTTAGATTGAAAATCAGAGATCTAACCAGCTGAGCTATAAATTTGAAAGAATATGAGGTAGCGGGATTCGAACCCTTGACCTTTCACCTCAAAATCCATTTCCAAAAATCGTCAAACTACAGTAACCCTGATCTATAATCTACATATTCATCATCAATCAAACGATGTCTGACTCTGAAAAAAATTATGAAATTTTTTGAAACAGTAGATTTTTTTTAGCAAAAAAAAATTGGCAGGGGGTGAGGTTTGAACCTGGGACTTGTAGATTGGGAATTGGAGCTTTAACCAGCTGAGCTATAAATTTGAAAAAATAGGAGGTAGCGGGACTTGATCCAGAACCTTTAGATTGGAAATCAGAGATCTAACCAGCTGAGCTAGAAATTTCGAAAAAATAGGAGGTAGCGGGATTTGAACCTGGAACCCTTCACCTCAAAATCCAAGCATTACCCAGCTGAGCCAAATTTCCAAAAATCTTCAAACTACAGTAACCCTGATCTACAGTAATCTCTTATTCAAAAAAATTATGAAAATTTTGAAACAGTAGATTTTTTGAGCAAAAAAAAAATTGGCAGCACCCGGCATCGAACCTGAGACCTCCCACCCCAAAATCATACCTCCAACCAACTTTTTTCTCCAGACTGCACACCATATTCTCAAGGCGGCTACTTGACGCAACTCTTCAAACACATCTCGCCAGCCGAGCTCAAAATCCGTCAACTCTCCGTGCACGTCGACATTATGATCGAATCGCTCGAAAACGTCTTCCTTCAATGTCCCACCGAAGATCTCAAATACGCCATGGACAATCTAGTCGCCGCCCAATTCAGCTCATTCGTTCAGATTTCGATTTGTTGTGCACAAATTCGTGCCAGCGACGATTTTGCTCGCAATTTTTTGCTCCAAGGAATGCAGTATGCGTTGAAACAGTCGGCTGAGGTTGGAGCCAAGACGGAGTTTGTTGTTGAGCCGTGTGAAGGTGGGTAGTTTTGAGAATTGGGCTCCCAAGGCGCTGATGCTTGAGGACTGGGTTCACAAGGCGTTGATCCTTGTCACAGTGAGAATGTAGATAGGGCTACTTGAGAAATAGGGTTTGTAGGCGCGGTTGCTTGAGGACGGGGTTCACAAGGCGCGGATCCTTGTCAGAGTGAGGGTCTAGATGAGGCTGCTTGAGAATTAGGATTTGTAGGCGCGGTTGCTTGAGGACGGGGTTCACAAGGCGCGGATCCTTGTCAGAGTGAGGGTCTAGATGAGGCTGCTTGAGAATTAGAATTTGTAGGCTCGACTACTTGACATCTAGATCTTCTAGGCTCGGCAACTTGTCAGATTGGATCTCTAGCCTCGACTCCTTGAGAACTAGGCTCTAAAGGCGCGGCCACTTGACATCTGGATCTTCTAGGCGCGGCTACTTCACAATTAGACACACTAGGAGCGGAACCTTGTGAAGTACGATTTCTAGGCTTAGCTGCTTGGCATAGAAGCTCTACAGGCGCGGCTGCTTGTCAGAGTGGATCTCTAGGCGCTGATCCTTGACAGTTAGGGTTAGCTAGGCACGGATGCTAGGCAACTTGAATTTGTAGGCACGTCTGCTTGACATAGGAACTCTGAAGGCGCGAGTCCTAGACTATAAGGTACTCTAGGAGCTGCTCCTTGAGAATTAGGATTTGTAGGCACGGATGCTAGACAATTTGTATTTGTAGGTTCAGCTGCTTGGCATATGTGCTCTCAAGGCGCGAGTCCTAGACTTTAAGGTGCTCTAGGCTCAGCTACTTGAGGACTAGGGATCTCTAGGCGCGGCTACTTGAGAACTAGAGATCTCTAAGATCAGCTCCTTGACAGACTAGAAGCCTAGATGTGGCTCCTACACAATTAGGTATTAAAGGCGTTGATCCTTGACACATCCCCTTTCTAGACACGGTTGCTTGACATAGGAGCTCTCAAGGCACGGCTGCTTGAGGCTACAACCTCTCAAAGCGCAGGTACTTGACAATTGAACTTTCTAGGCGCGAATCCTTGACACATGCCCTTTCTAGACACGGCTACTTGAGGCAACAACCTTTCAAGTAGCTGCTCCTTGTCAAACAGACTGGCGACCTTGCGGTCGCACGTCCAGTTTCCGAAAAAAAATCCCAAATTCATTTTTTTCAGGCTATGTCGATATGACTGTCGAAAAAGGCCAACTCGAATACACCTTCGCCTTCTTCTACTACAATCCCACAATCTGCGACCCGACTCCAGAAGATGCCCAACCTGTTGTACCACTTTTGACCAATTATTATTTTTAGGCCCCGTTAGGCCTGAAAAATTGGGCCCAAGCCCTATTTTCATATTTTTTTTCCTGTTTTTTGACCCAAAATTGATCTAGTCTTTTCCACTATCATTCAAATCGAGCTTATTTTTTTTGAAATTTTTTAAAAATTTCTAACTTTCTCCCCTAATTAATCAATTAATAATCTCCTATTTCGGGTTGAAATTTATTTTTTTATTTTTTTTTCAAATATTTTTCCCATAGATTTAGAACATTTTTTTCTCTATTTATTTATTTTTGGACCATTTTTTCTTGTGTTTGTATTTCTGACATATAAATTTGATTTTTTTTCGACACTGAACTTGAAATTTTGAAGTTAGGCCAAGTTTTCTTTCTCTAATTTGATTTTTTAATTAACAAATTTTTCGGTTGAGTGAATTTTGAATGATTTTTGGAAGTGTAACTTGAATTTTCAGCAAAATTTTATCTGAAAATCGAATTTTTCCATAAAAATTGAATTTTCACATCAAAAAATCCCATTTTGCCCCGAAAAAAAACAAAAAAAACGAAAAAAAACAACGACACTCCGCTTGTTGACGGGCGTGCCTGTTGTTTAGCGCGAATGCGCATTTTTCATTTCTTCTTGTTTTTTTCCGGGGAAACGCGGGTTTTTTGGCGGGAAAACGGAAATTTTTGAATTTCAGACATGAAGAGCAGGTTTGGAGTAACATGAGCAATGTGGAAAATCTACAAATTGATGGAAAATGTGAGTTTTTTGGGGGGTTTTTTTGGAAAAATGTTGAAAAAATCGAATTTTCGTTGAAATTCTTCGAATTTCCCTGTAAAAATCCCAGACATTTTCTCTTTTTTCTCAAAATTGTCTTTAGTTTGAGTAAATAAAACTGAAAAACGTGAAAAACTTGTAAATAAACATTGTTGAAGTGGAAAATTGTCTGGCAAATGAGTTTTTTGAAAAGAAAAATTGTTTTTTTTTGATTTTTAGCGCCAGAAATGGTTTTTGATTAGAGACAATGTGAAATTGAGAGATTCTAGACAGAAAATTTGTTTTTCGAGATGAAAATACAGAAAACTAGGCTGCGTCTGGAAAAGTTAGGCTAACTTTGCCGCCTGTGTTGAAGTTTGCGGTATAAACTTGCTCCACAAGCTTCCGCGAAGCTGCAAAGTTACCCTAACTGTATTTTCAGCCCTATATTTTCAGCCTGAAGCCTGTTTTTCAGCCCGAAAAACTAATTTTCTGTCTGGACTCTCTCAATTTCACATTCTCTCTAACCTAATTTTCAAATTTCTATTTTTTCGCGCCAAAATAGTTTTTTTGTTATCAAAAAAAAATGTTGAACTTTTGATCTCTTATCAGCTCATCACGAAAACCACAAACAGAAATGATTTGAATTCAAAATTTTGCGCGCCAAAAAGTACAGTAACCCAAAATCAACGTGACTTTTATCAAATGGAAACAATTCCATCTATCATTCATCAAAATATCGTGCAAAAATACAAAAATCAAAAATCTATTTTGGCGCCAAGAATACTGTAGATCTCCAAAAAGTACAGTAGTTTTTGCGCCAAAATCCCATTTTTTTCCGAATCTTTCAAAATCACAAAAAATGTGTGTTTTCACTACAAACTATCTGCTTTTTCAAGTATTTACCCACTTTTTTGCTACTATTTTTTTCTCGCGGAGCGAAAAAAATCTGTTTATTTATTTTTATTTTTCACAAAAATTCAAAGTTCAGGTTCGTGAAAATCACAATTTTAAAAGCAAAAAAAACGATTTTTCCCCGCCCCAGATTATAGACTACACATGATTTTCATGACAAAAAATTTTTGATTTTTTTTTTTGAAAAAAAAACTGGTTTTTTTCAACACTTCCGGGTTCTCCTCCCACACAGATTTTCAGCCAAGAATCTGAAAATCCTGCTGAAATTCTGAAAATCCCAAAATCCCAAATTCAAGGTCCAATTTTTGATCAGTGACCATTCAAGTGGTTGAACAAACTCTACCCTACAATTTTTTTGGATCAGAAAAAAAATCGTAGACTCCGCCCACTTTTTCCACTAATTTGTATCAAAAATCGAACATTTAAGGGACAAATAAAGTTTGGATTTTTTAGTTTTTGTAATTTAGTAACAATTTGTTGGGTTACTGTAGGTTTTGGCGCGAAAATTTGATCTACTGTGAGATTTCTTAGGAGTGTTGGTAGGGACTAAAAAATTTCAGATTGAATTTTTGACGTCGAAATTTTTAATTCAAATTTTTTAAAGATTTTCGGAACCTAAAATTTCGCAAAAAAAAATATTCAGAATTTTTTAAAATAAATTTTGAAATTGATTTTCGGCGCGAATTATTGACCTGCTCCCCAGGTGCCCAAAACCCAAACCAAAACTTTTTTTTCTGTAAGATCACCTGAATTTTCACGGTAACATAAAACACATTTTATTCGCCAACAAAAATTAATCAAGATCAAATCTAATCTCAAAATTTTTCTCGCCGAAAAATTTTTTTCAAAAAAAAAAACAGTTCAATCAAATTTTCGGGCCGTAAAAAGATTTAAAAGTAGGTCGAATTTTCGCGCGAAAAAAATTTATTTGAAAAATTTTTGAAATTGAGATTTGTCGATTCACGAAAAGTCAAAAAATGTCGAAAAAACATTGTAGGTCAAAATTAGTTTTTCGAGTTTTTCAGCCAAAAATGATGACAAATCGATTTTTTCAAGCTTCTGGAGTAATTTCTGATGAAAATTGATTTTGGAATTCATTTTCCAGAAGGTTTTGCTGATTTTTCATAAAATAAAGCAAAATAGGGTTCTAGAAGCTTATTTTCATCAGAAATTACTCCAAAAGCTTGAAAAAAATCGATTTGTCATCATTTTTGGCTGAAAAACTCGAATTTTTGACATTTTTTGACTTTTCGTGAATTGATTTTTCAATGTTAAAAAAACATTTTTTCCTTATTATCAAAGTAAAAAAATTTGGCAAAAAAAGAGAAGCCAGAAATTCAAATCCCAATTTCCCCAAGTACGGTATTCCTCTGCGTCACTAACACTGTTTCGAGACCACACCATTGGGCAGAGAAACAAAGTCAAAGACGCACATATGGGTCTCGCAGCGACTGAAAGAAACACCGTACTTGGGAAGAGTGTCATTCGAATTTCTGGGCTCCGTTTTTTTTGCCAAATTTTTTTATTTTGATAATATGAATTTTCGCGCCAAATCACAAATTTTCAAAAAAAAGTAGATCAAATCTAATCTCAAATTTTTTGGCCACCAAAAATCGTCCACCTTTCTTATCTAGGCCAAAGTACACCATTATCTATATATTATTTACACACCAATTTTTCTTCCCGGCCACCAAAAACTGATAAAAATCTGTCTGTCTACCCTCCTTCCTGCCACCCAAAAACCCTAATTTTTTCTTATCAAATTTTTTCTGATTTCCTTATTTCTGATCAAATCTAGGCTAGAAAAAATGCGAGTTGATCAACAGAAAAAAAAATTATCTGTTTTGATTGAGAACACTCTCAACCGGTTTCTCATTTTTTGATAAGAAATATTCATCAACACACTTTTTTTGATCATTCACATTTTTGCAAGAAAAATTTGAGTTTTGATAAGATTCTTTCTGCCTGAAAACCCGTGATTTTTCTGTAATTTTTGTCAGTTTTCAGGTGAGAAATGGGAATTGTAATTGTGGCAATTATCAGTGCTGTTTTGGCCTATTTTGTGTATTATGCTAACTCGATTTGGAAATATTTTCGGACTTATGAACATGCGAAGAAAGTGAGTTTTTTGGGGGGAAAATTTTAATTTTTCATGAAAAAAGTGCAGAAAAATCAAAGTTCTTGAACTATTTTTTATCAGTTTTCCTTTTTTTTCTCCAAAAAAAATTATGCTTTGTAGTTTGTATCAAAGAACATTTTTTCACCAAAAAAATTAAATTTTTTTGTTTTTTTGAAACAGTGATTTTTTGAAAATTAATTTTCATTCACAAAAATTTTGAGTTTGTTTTTCTCAAAACTCTAATTTTTCCGCCAATTTTCCAAACTCAAAAAGTTCAGAAAAATCAAAGTTCTGCTTCTCAATTTGTTCATTTTTTATCAATTATCAAATTTTCTGTAGATAATTAATTATCATTAATTAATTAATCAACTCGTAGGTACAAAAAAACCGTGGTTTTTTGAAGTTTGGTTGATCAAAACACAAATTTTAAAGTTATTTTTTGCCATATTGATTCTTGAAAATAGATTGTATTAGAGATCGGAACAAATGAAAATCTCGAAAATTATTAGATTTCTTTGAAACAGTGAATTTTTGAGAGGAATTTGAAACATCGTGATTCTGGTGAATAAAAATTTTTGTATCAAGAAAAATTACTGTTTCAAAAAAATCTCCTAAATTTTTGTAATACGCAACTTTTTGATAAACGGATTTTGGAAGTAACAATTCATTTGAATATAATTTTCTCAAAATTCAGAAAATAAATAATTATTTGACAAAAAACTGCAATTTAAAATTTTCTTTTGAAAAATTTCACTGTTTCAAAAAATCTAATAATTTCGGATATTTTTATATATTTCATTAAATTATTATATCTTCCAAAAGTCCTTGTGTCAAAAGTTTCAGAGAATATTTTTGGAAATTCAAATTCACCAAAACTTCAATAATTCGATGAGATTTAAAAAATCTGAAATTCTTAATTGTTCAAGTTTTATGCCCACAAGAAAATTTCACTGTTTCAAAAAAATCTAATAATTTTGGAGATTTTCCATTGTTTCGATTACTTTTTTGGTGTCCGAAAATCCACATAACAAAGCAGAACCTGAAAAATTTTTGTGAATCAAAATTTTTGTTTTGAAAATTATCCAGAAAAATCACTGTTTCAAAAAAAACAAGCCCAAAATTTTCACTGTTTCAAAAACTTTTAATAATTTTGGAATTTTCAAATATTTTGATTCATCTGCTCATTATCGGAAATCCCAGATAAACTTTATTTGAAATTAAAAATGTTCACTGTTTCAAAAATCCCATGAATTTTTGAAATACAAAATTTTTTGATGCAATTGTTGATGGGGCTAAAATTTCACTGTTTCAAAAACTTTTAATAATTTTGAAGACATACATTTTTATATTAAACTGGATTTGCATACCACAAAACAAAAAAACAATCTGCAAATCCTGAAAACTCTTCCAAAATGTCTCAATCTTTCCAGATTCCCGGTCCAGAAATCCATCCAATTTTCGGAAATGTTCCCTCATTAATCAATTCAACAACAGCTGATTTGGGTGGAATTTTCAAAAATTGGGCAAAAAATCAGCGAGAAAAAGGAGATCAAATAATGCGAATGGTATTATTTGGAAATATGTATGTTTGGCCGTTGAATGGAAAAACTGTGGCAAAAATATTGGATTCGACAACTGAATTGAATAAAGGAGATGATTATTCGTTTTTTGATCCATGGTTGGGCGGTGGACTTTTGTTGGAGTAAGTTGTTTTTGGGGCTGGGAGGGGGAGAGGGTGAAATTTGGAGAATTTTGGTGTAAATTGCAAAATTTTTAGTGAGATTTGAAGATTTCTGAGATTTTCCAACAATTTTGAAACTTGTGTAAAAAATTCTGTGAAATTTCACTGTTTCAAAATACTTTTGAATTTCTGAAGTCGATTTGAAAACGATCGAAATTAATTTTAAATTTTATGAAAAATAATTTTCAATAACTTATAAAAATCTACTGTTTCAAAATTTTGATTCAAAAAATTGTGTGAAAACTTCGCCGATTCTTTAATTTTTCATACCTTTCAAAATATTATAAATGTTTTCTATTATGAAAAATTTACTGTTTCAAAATTTTTATGAAGTTTTTTCATCGATGAAGTTTTTCATTACCCAGAAGTAATGTGTTGTGAAAATTTGACTGTTTCAAATTATTCAAAAAAAAAATCTTTGTGGTAAATGTTTAATCTTGATTGGATTCTGAATTGGAATTGTTGTTTAGCGCACAAAAAATAAAAAAATAAATCCCACAAAAAATACGTTTCGAAATTTCATTTGATTTGAAAGGTTTTCGAATAAATTTGATTACGCCAAATTTTCTATTGATTCATTCTTAAAGACAAATCTCTGAAAATTTACTGTTTCAGAGTTTTTATAAATTATTGGGATAGATTGATTTTCAATTTGTTCTTACAACAAAAATTTGAAAACAAAACATAAATTCACTGTTTCAAAGTGTGCATTAAATAATTTTTTTTTGATTTTGGAGTCACGTTTTTATTCGAGGAAAAATGCACTGTTTCAAAATTTTGTATAAATTTTAGGCTGGCAAAAAATTACCCGAATACACTCATTTCAGAAATGCTCAAAAATGGCTTACCCATTTACACTACACGTTTTTAGAAATGATGCCTGTTTACACTATTTTTATTTATAAGGCTACACTTTTACACCTTTACACTTTTACACTATTTTTCTGGAAAAGAGTTGTTGAAAGAGCCGAAATAGACTGAAAAATAGTGAAAAAACAGTCATTATCTGAGAATTAGCAGAGCCAAAGCATAACATCACAGAGAAATTGATAATTCAATGTTTTTTGTTCTGTTCAAGTCTGAAAATCAGAGTTATACTAACCCAAATGCCAAGAAATGTGACTTCTTCATTTTCTAAACAGGTTTTTATAATCCTTTTTCATTTTCTGAAACTATTTATTATTCGAAAAAAAACCTTTTTCTTACTCTAAAATCCTTTATTTTCGAACAGAACTCTTTTATTCACTTTAGGAAACCATTGGTCTGTTTCGACATTGAGATTTTGACATTTATTTTCTTTTTTCCAAGCCGGAGCAAAAATAGTGTATTCGTGTATTATTGTAAAAATGTATGTAGTGTAAAAGTGTAAGTGTATTCGGGCATTTCTGCAAACGTGTGAAAATAAAATTAGTGTATAGAAATACCCGAATGCCTCATTTTTGTCAGCCTAATAAATTTCGAAAAATATCAGATTTTTCAATGATTTGATATTATTATAATGAAAATTTAACAAAATAACTTTGTAAAAATTTACTGTTTCAAAATTTTTTTGAATTATTGGAGGATTTTTAATTTGCAATTAATTTCGACTACTCAAAAGTTCACTGTTTCAAAAATTTGTGAAAATTGAAGATTTCAAAATTTTATTATTAATTCCTCGAAATTATTTTCACTGTTTCAAAAATTTTATTGATTTCTTGAAGATTGTTTTCTAATTAATAGATCCAAAGTGAATTTTTTTTTGAACACATTCAAATATTCTTTCAGAAATGGCGGTGATCGTTGGCGTTCTCACCGTAAAATGCTCACACCAACATTCCACTTTGCAAAACTCGAAGGATATTTCGAAGTGTTCAACACGGAATGTCAAATTCTCATCGAACAAATCGAAAAATTCGCAGAATCTGGAGAAAGTTTCAACATTTTTCCGTTTGTCAAACGATGTTTGTTGGATATAATTTGTGGAACTGCAATGGGCACCAAAATCGATGCTCAGATTAATCATGAACACAAATATTTGCATGCTGTTGAGGGTTTCAATCGAATGTCTGTTATTTATTCGTTTACACCTTGGGTTCGACATCCATTGCTTTTCAAACTTTTGGGATATCAGAAACAGACCGAGGATTATTTGACTACAATGAAAGGATTTACTGAGAAGGTGGGAAAATTTTAAGAGGGGAGGGGGAGAATTTTCAAAAAAGTGTTTATTGAAAAGTTTTTCTGAAAATAATTTTTGAAGATTTGATTTTGTTGTTAGAAATTTACTGGTTCAAATTTGTTTCAAGTTTTCATGGCCTAGAAATTCAAAAATTAGTTATTTTCCTGAATAATCCCTGAAAATTCGCTTCAGAAATTTCACTGTTTCAAAAATTGTATAATTTTCAAAGACATACAGAAGATTTTATTTTGCAGCTAGAAACACTCCAAAAAAATTTTATAAGTTCACTGTTTCAAAATTTGCAGAAGTTTTTATGAACTAGAAATTCGAAGCTATGTTCTTGATTTCTGGATGATAAAATTTGAAAAGAAAATTTCGCTGTTTCAGAATTTTAATAATTTTTGAAGTCAAACACAAATTTTGATTCGGTTGCTAAATTTGCAAAAGAAAATTCACTGTTTCAAATTTTCTACAAGTTTCATGGCCTAGAAATTCAATACGAGATATTGGTTTTCTAGGTCATGATCTGGAATTTTGAAAATAAACATTGTGAATATTTTTCTGTTAACTACTTATTTTCCTAGAAAATTCCCTGTAATTTCATTTTTTTTGCTTTACAAACAATTTTTTGCTGTTAGAAAATTTCGCTTCAAGAAAAATTCACTGTTTCAAATTTCTCATAATTTTTGAAGACAAATATACACTCTTATTCAGATGTGGAATTCCATAAGAGTGTCTATTCCGGAATAACAACAAAAAACAGGAAAAAATTCACTGTTTCAAATTTTTTTCAAGTTTTTTGGTTTTTTAGGTCACAAGATTTGAACGAAAATAAAGTTGAATTTAAAAAAAAATTAAAATCCCAAAAATTTAATTTTATAAAAATTCACTGTTTCAAAATTTTCATAACTTTTAAAGGAAATCAGAATATTTGATTCAGCTTTGATAAATAGAACACTACAAAAAAAATAATTCACTGTTTCAAAAATATTACAATTTTTTCTAAAATTAGTCCATTCAATGTGGCTTTTAATTATTGGGCTTTAAAAATTTCGCTTCAAGAAAATTTCACTGTTTCAAAATTTTTATAATTTTCAAAGGAGAACAACATATTTGATTTGGCCCTGAAGAGTACTTTAAAAACTTTTGAAAAAATGCATTTAATAGAATTTTATTTTTAGGTAATCCGCGAACGCCGCGCGGCTCACGCATCCGGTGAAATCGAAATCAACACCTCAAAACGTATGATGAACTTCCTAGATCTTCTCCTAAGCCAAGAAGATTCAAATAATCTTTCGGAAGAAGATATTCGACAAGAAGTTGATACATTTATGTTTGCTGGACATGATACAACAACTTCAGCTTCATCTTTTGCTCTTTGGAATATTGCTCATAATTCAGATGTTCAACAAAAGATTTATGAAGAATTGGTTGAAGTTTTTGGAGAAGATCCAAGAACTGATGTGACTTTGGAAAATATTAGTAAACTTGGATATTTGGATAAAGTTTTGAAAGAATCAAAAAGAATTATTGCTCCAGTTCCAGCAGTTCAAAGAAAATTAAAAAATGAATTGGAAATTGATGGATATATTATTCCACGTGGATCAAATATCACAATTGCTCCAATTGTTCTTCATAATAATGCTGATGTCTTTCCAAATCCTGATGTTTTTGATCCCGAAAGATTTTCCCCTGAGGAAATATCCAAAAGACATCCCTATGATTTCATTCCATTTTCTGCTGGCCTCAGAAATTGTATTGGACAGAAATTCGCACAACTCAATGAGAAAGTGCTAATTTGCCATATTTTGAGGAATTTTGAAATTGAGCCAACTTTGAAATGGAATGAAACAATTCCATGTGTTGAAGTTGTTACAAAACCATCGAAAGGAATTCCATTGAAATTGAGACGAAGATAAAATTTCTGATTTTATCTTGGGAGAGGAAAATAAGCTGTAAATATTTTATTCTTGTATTTTTGTTGATTTGAATTGTTTCTGTGAAATAAACCTGAAATTTGGAAGTGCAGGATTTTTTCTCGAAAAAAGATAATTTTTTAGTCCCGAAGCGAATAGATTTCGTGAACATAGTTCTTTTGGAGAAAGAATTTCCCGAAAAAAATACGTTTCAAAATTTTGATGAATCACGGGGAAAATTATTTTTTCAGTCATCATTTTCAACACCTGAAACATGAAAAATTGGACCTAATCCGATTTTTTTAATAGTACATTTTCGCCAAATGGATTTTTAATGTTTTCAATAAAAATACATGAAACTCTCCAAAATTTTTAGATTTATTTGAAACAGTGAAATTTTCTTATCGAAGAAAAATTGAGCATTTTATACTTTTTCGGAATCAGTTTTGCTGCATTCAAATTTTTAACAATTTTTTTTGAAACAGTCAAATTTTCTTGCAGAAACAAATATTGATGTGAGTGAAAAAACCATGTTTTTCGAAATATCTACTCAAAAAATGAAAATTTTTGAATGGAAATTATCTAGAAATTTTTGCTGTAACTGTCATTTGCCAACTCACAAAATTTTTGCAAGTTTTATCGCAAAATTCGAGTTTTGTGATAAAATTTTTGCTGAAAAACCCGTGATTTTTCTGTAATTTTTGTCAGTTTTCAGGTGAGAAATGGGAATTGTGATTGTGGCAATTATCAGTGCTGTTTTGGCCTTATTTTTGTATTATGCTAACTCGATTTGGAATTTATTTCGGACTTATGAACATGCGAAAAAAGTGAGTTTTTTTTGGGGGAAAATTGAAATTTTTTTTTTAAATTTATATTTTCAGACGAATTTCAGAAATGGATTTTTTGTCAAAATTTTTTTACTGTTTCAAAAAGCGAAAAATGAAAGCTACATAAAAAATAACCCCAAAATTGTTTTGAAATTATCCAAAAAAAATTACTGTTTCAAGAAAAACCTTAATTTTGCAATACTCGATTTTTAGTGAAAAATTTCCACTGTTTCAAAAAAATCTAATAATTATTGAGATTTTTATATATTTTAATCCGTTTCCATTTTTGTGGTCTCAAAATTCACATTGCAAAAATTAACATGAAAATTGTTTGTTTTGTCTACCAAACTCCAAAAATCATAGTTTTTTGTACCTAAAAGTTGATTAATTAATTATAGTAATTAATTAATTATGTCCAGAAATACTGATAACAAAAAATTGCAGAGAAGAAGAAGAACTTTGGTTTATTTGGAAGACCACTGTTTCAGAAATATCTAATAATTTCAGAGAGAAATTCTTCCAAAATGTCCCAATATTTCCAGATTCCCGGTCCAGAAATCCATCCAATATTCGGAAATGTTCCCTCATTAATCAATTCAACAACAGCTGATTTGGGTGGAATTTTCAAAAATTGGGCAAAAAATCAGCGAGAAAAAGGAGATCAAATAATGCGAATGGTATTATTTGGAAATATGTATGTTTGGCCGTTGAATGGAAAAACTGTGGCAAAAATATTGGATTCGACAACTGAATTGAATAAAGGAGATGATTATTCGTTTTTTATTCCATGGGTTGGAAATGGACTTTTGTTGGAGTAAGTTATTTTGAGAAATTCACTGTTTCAAAATTTTCTTGAATTTCTGAAGACGATTTTATTTTTGTTCAGTATATCGGAATCAGGACTATTTTTGAAAGCTATTTAGAAATCCTGGTTATATTCTTGAAAAACCTCACCGTTTCAAATATTTTCCAAATAAAATTGTCAATTTTTTCTATTATAAAAAATTTACTGTTTCAAAACTATCATGAGTTTTTTTTTGGTGGATCGAAAAAATATTTCTTCAGTTAGACTGGTTTTTAAAAATCAGAAAATTTTACCGAAAAGAAAATTTCCGAGCTGAAAATTTACTGTTTCACATTATTTAGAAAATCTCGGAGTCAATTTCAAGTTTCTAATCATTTGTGAAAAATTCACTGTTTCAAAATTTTTTGAAGATGTTTTTCTAGTTGATACATTTTGATTTCTTTTTTATATTTTTTTTGCAGAAATGGCGGTGATCGTTGGCGTTCTCATCGTAAAATGCTCACTCCAACATTCCACTTTGCAAAACTCGAAGGATATTTCGAAGTGTTCAACACGGAATGTCAAATTCTCATCGAACAAATTGAAAAATTCGCAGAATCTGGAGAAAGTTTCAACATTTTTCCGTATGTCAAACGATGTTTGTTGGATATAATTTGCGAAACTGCGATGGGCATCAAAATCGATGCTCAAAACAATCATGAGCACAAATATATTCAAGCTTGTGAAAAATATATGCGAATGGCTGTTATTCATTGGTTTACTCCTTGGGTTCGACATCCATTGCTTTTTAAACTTTTGGGATATCAGAAACAGACCGAGGATTATTTGACTACAATGAAAGGATTTACTGAGAAGGTGGGAGAATTTTGAGAGGGGAAGAATTGGAAAAAAATGTTTTTTTTACTGTTTCAAAGTTTTCATAATTTTTGAATAATTGATTTTTTTGTTAATAATTTAATGGTTCAAAATTCTTCTTCCTAGCTTAGAAATTAAAAAATTAGCTTCTTTCCTGAAAAATTCCTGAAATTCCGCTTCAGAAAATTTCACTGTTTCAAAAATTGTATAATTTTTGAAGACATACAGAAGATTTGTTTTTGCATCCAGAAACTCCTCAAATAAATTTTAAAAGTTCACTGTTTCAAAATTTGCAGAAGTTTTCATGAACTAGAAATTTGAAGCTATGTTCTTGATTTCTGGATGATAAAATTTTAAATAATAAAATTTGATTTTTTTGCACAAGTTAGCTCAGTGATTTCCGGAAAAAAAACGTCCAAATAAGATTTTCTAAAAATTTGCTTCAGAAAATTTCACTGTTTCAAAATTTTCATATTTTTTGAAGACAAACACAAATTTTGATTCGCCTTCAAAGCTATACAAAAAAACAACAAAAAAAACATTTAAAAAATTCACAGTTTCAAATTTTCTACAAGTTTCATGGCCTAGAAATTCAACACGAGATATTGGTTTTCTAGACCATAAGATCTGGAATTTTGAAAATAAAAATTGTGAATAATTTTCTGTTAACTATTTTTCTAGAAAATTCCCTGAAGTTTCATTTTTTTGCTTTAGAAAATTTCGCTGTTTCACAATTTTCATAATTTCTGAAGACAAACAGACACTCTATTCAGCAACTTTTTGCAAGTTTTTGGTTTTTAAGGTTTTGAACGAAAATAAAGTTGAATTGTTTCAAAAATCAAAATCCATAAAATTTTATTTTATAAATTTTCACTGTTTCAAAATTTTCATAATTTTTAAAAGGAAATCAGAAGATTTGATTGAGCTTTCGTACGTACATTTCAAAAAAAAATGATTCACTGTTTCAAAAATATCACAATTTTTAATAAAATTAGTCCACACGAATGTGGCTTTTAATTATTGGTCTTTAAAAATTTCGCTTCAAGAAAATTTCACTGTTTCAAATTTTTTATAATTTTCAAAGGAGAACAACATATTTGATTTGGCCCTGAAGAGTACTTTAAAAACTTTTGAAAAAATGAATTTAATAGAATTTTATTTTTAGGTAATCCGCGAGCGCCGCGCAGCTCACGCATCCGGTGAAATCGAAATCAACACCTCAAAACGTATGATGAACTTCCTTGATCTTCTTCTAAGCCAAGAAGATTCGAATAATCTTTCGGAAGAAGATATTCGACAAGAAGTTGATACATTTATGTTTGCTGGACATGATACAACAACTTCAGCTTCATCTTTTGCTCTTTGGAATATTGCTCATAATTCAGATGTTCAACAAAAGATTTATGAAGAATTGGTTGAAGTTTTTGGAGAAGATCCAAGAACTGATGTGACATTGGAAAATATTAGTAAACTTGGATATTTGGATAAAGTTTTGAAAGAATCAAAAAGAATTATTGCTCCAGTTCCAGCAGTTCAAAGAAAATTAAAAAATGAATTGGAAATTGATGGATATATTATTCCACGTGGATCAAATATCACAATTGCTCCAATTGTTCTTCATAATAATGCTGATGTCTTTCCAAATCCTGATGTTTTTGATCCCGAAAGATTTTCACCTGAGGAAATATCCAAAAGACATCCCTATGACTTTATTCCATTTTCTGCTGGCCTCCGAAATTGTATTGGACAGAAATTCGCGCAACTCAATGAGAAAGTGCTAATTTGCCATATTTTGAGGAATTTTGAAATTGAGCCAACTTTAAAATGGAATGAAACAATTCCATGTGTTGAAGTTGTCACAAAACCATCAAAAGGAATTCCATTGAAATTGAAACGAAGATAACATTTCTGATTTCTTTTTGGGGAAAGAAAATAAGCTGTAAATATTTTAATCATGTATTCTTGTTGATTTGAATTGTTTCTGTGAAATAAACCTGAAATTAGAAAGTGCAGGTTTTGTGTTATTCTTTTGGAGAAAGAATTTCCCGAAAAAAATACGTTCCAAAATTTTGATGAATTACGGGGGAAATTATTTTTTCAGTTCATCATCTTTATCACCATCTGAAACATGAAAAATAGGACCTAATCCGATTTTTTTAATGGTACATTTTCGCCAAATGGATTTTTAATGTTTTCAATAAAATTACATGAAGCTCTCCAAAATTTTTAGATTTATTTGAAACAGTGAAATTTTCTTATCGAAAAAAAATTGAGCATTTTATACTTTTTCGGAATTAGTTTTGCTGAATTCAAATTCTCAACATGATTTTTTGAAACAGTCAAATTTTCTTGCAGAAACAAACATTGATTGTGAGTGAAAAAACATGTTTTTCGAAACATGGACTCAAAAAAAATTAAATTTATCTAGGAATTTTTGCTGTAACTGTCATTTGCCAACTCACAAATTTTTTGCAAGTTTTATCGCAAAATTCGAGTTTTCCGATAAAATTTTTGCTGAAAAACCCGTGATTTTTCTGTAATTTTTTTCATTTCCAGGTGAGAAATGGGAATTGTGATTGTGACAATTATCAGTGCTGTTTTGGCCTTATTTTTGTATTATGCTAACTTGATTTGGAATTTATTTCGGACTTATGAACATGCGAAAAAGGTGAGTTTTTATGGGGGAAAAATTTCAAAAATTTCCAGTTTCAAAAATTTCAAAAATGTCTTACTGTTTCAAAAATCCATTCAAAAAGCGAAAAATGAAAGCTACTTAGAAAAAAACCCTAAAATTGTTCGAAATTATCCAAAAAATTACTGTTTCAAGAAAAACCTAAATTTTGCAATACTCATTTTTTTATTGAAAAATTTCCACTGTTTCAAAAAAATCTAATAATTATGGAGGTATTTATATATTTTAATTCTGTCAATTTTGATGACCTCAAAATACACATTGCAAAAATTAACATGAAAATTGTTTGTTTTTATCTACCAAACTCCAAAAATTATAGTTTTTTGTACCTACCAGTTGATTAATTATTATAGATAATTAATTATGTGCAGAAATACTGATAATAAAAAATTGCAGAGAAGAAAAAAAAATAAAACCTCTAGATAATTTAGAAAATAACCGTCTGGGTTCTATCCTAGTATAACGGTCCCAGAATAATATATTGGTCCGAAAATAATTTTTTTCGGAATTGAAATTATCCAGAAAAATTACTGTTTCAAGAAAAACCTAAATTTTGCAATACTCGATTTTTTTCAATTACTTTTAAAATCTTACCAAAAATTTCCACTGTTTCAAAAAAATCTAATAATTATGGAATTGCGATAATCGACATTGAAGTTGTTCTATCAAACTCCAAAAATCATAGTTTGTTAGTTTACAAAAATTCCCGAAAAAAATACGTTTCAAAATTTTGATGAATTTTTCAAGAAAAATGTTTTTTTTCAGTTCATCTTGGGTTAGGTCCATAAAAACTTTATACATTTGAATTTCCGAATTTGGCCTCAAAAAATTAGGATTTCAAATTTTCAGTTGGAAATTTTAAAATTAAAGTTTTTGGGTCCAAATTCGATTTTTTGTTGTGCATTTTTTGGAAGTTCTTTTTTCGAAAAAAAACTTCCAAAAAATTCTACGTTTCAAAATTTTGATGAATTTTTCACGTGAAATTATTTTTCATTGCTTCGACAGATTCACAAAAACAATAACATCATTCTAAAAAAATAAATTTGTTATTAGTTCAAACAATTCCCGTGTCGACGAAAAATCATTTGATCTCATTTCATTCGATTTTCTGCTTCAGAATGACATGGCTAAACATCGTTCGAACATCTCAAAACATCTGTGCAATTCTCTCAATCACATTAAACATCTTGCTGACTTTTTTCATTCTCAAAAAATCACCAAAAACCGTGGGATCATACAAATATTTAATGATCTATATTTCATGGTTCGAAATCGCTTATTCAATTTTAGATGTGATTGTTTCACCAATCATCTTCTCGCATGGCTCAATTTTTCTGATTTTCGCGTCGGCGAAAAATCATTTTTTATCCAAATTTATACTTTCGATTCTGAACTCTGTGTATTGCGGGTTTTTTGGTTCATCGATGGGTATTTTTGCGATTCATTTTATATATCGATATTTTGTGGCTACACGGTGAGTAAATTGTGAAATTTATAAATCCCTCAATGTTCAAAAAGATATTCAAAAAAATTTCACAATTTTTTGAAACAGTGAATTTTTTTTACTAAAATTTTAAAATTCAATTTTGAAGAGAAACTAAAAAATATTTTTTCCCTGAAAATTCATAAAAATTTTGAAACGTATTTTTCGCGGGGAAAATGTATGTTTCAAATTTAGTATGAAAAATCCTCCAAAAGAAGTACACAAGCTATTTTTCGCTTCAAGACACTATAATTCTTCCACAATGCGCCTTTAAAACTGCCAAGCTCAGTTTTCGAAATGTTCATACAAAATTCAAAACTGTTTTCAAAAAAAAATCCACTGTTTCAGATCTTCCTATCTCAAAACATTCAAAGGCCTCCGAATCATATTTTGGATGCTTATCCCAATGATTTACGGATCTCTATGGGGAGTTTTTGTGCACATTTTGATTGGTCCCAACAAAAAAATTGACCAGGAAATCGAATTTCCGATCTTGAAAGCTTTTGATTGGAAAATTCAGGACATCGTGTATGTTGGACCTTATTTATATCAAAAAAATGCTGATGGAACTTACAATAATGTTGATAAGAATTCAGTTATTGCAATAATAATCATGTGTTCTATACTTATCTCTTCATTTTCTGCGATAATCTATTTTGGATCAAAATGCTATTTTCATATATCAAATTTCAAGGGAATGAAATCACCGAAATATCGATTACTACAATCACAATTATTTTTCGCATTAGTTACACAAACTATGATTCCTTTAATTCTTATGCAAATTCCTTGTGGAGTTTTATTCATTTTCACATTTCTTGATAAAAATCTTGGGCAACTTATTGGAATTGCGGCTATAACAATCGCATTGTTTCCAGCTATTGATCCACTTCCAACTATGTTTATTGTTAAGAATTATCGATTGGCGATTACTGGATTTTTCAAGACTACTGTTATTATACTTGTTAAACAAGCTGCTGAAATTTCGACTGTGTTTTGAGGCTTTATGAAATTTTCTTTAACATGAGCAATGTTTTTTTTCAGATGAATTATAGCCACAGAAATTCTGTAATTTTTGAATTTCTGGGTCGCCAAAGTTTTAAAGGCGCATTGTCGAAGAATATTTGGGTCTTGAAGCGAAAAATAGCTTGTGTAGTTCTTTTGGACGATTTTTCATACTAAATTTGAAACATACATTTTCCCGCAAAAAATACGTTTCAAAATTTTTATGAATTTCCCGGGAAAAAAGATTTTTCAGTTCTCCCTTCAATTCGATTGCAAAATTTGGCGCCAAAAATTAGGAATTCAAAAAAAATTTTTGGGTCTCAACCGGATGTTTTCTTGTGTAGTTCTTTTGGATGAGTTTTTCCAATAGAAAAAAAGGAATTTGACAGTTTTAAAGGTGCATATAATGAATTATTTTATGGGTCCCGAAGCGCGAAATTCTTGTGTAGTTCTTTTGGAGAAAAATTAAAAATATAGAAGGTTAGAGACGCAGAGAAGCTAGACGACTAGAGAAAAACGGTTTTGTAAAATCAGACGCCTAGAGCTAAAGACGCAGAGAGTTAGGAGAAGCTAGAGACACAGAGAGTTAAGAGAAGAGCTAGAGACGCAGAGAAGCTAGACGGCTAGAGTGAACGATGTCCGCCAAAAATAAGAATTCAAATTTCAGATTTTCGCGCAAAAATTGCAGAAAACCTTGAATTCCTCTCAAAAATCCCAATTTTCCTCGTTTTTCTTCGAGAATTGCGAATTGTGTGCATTTTGTCAATAATTCATGGTCAATTTATCGAAAAAGACACATTTTCCTTTTTTTTTCCTCCTTTTTTGTGTGAGTTAGCCTAACTAACTAATTCCCTTTCTCTTCTTCGTTTTGCACCAGGTTTTTTTGGAGCAAAAAAATGACGTGGGGCTCTTTTTTTTTTATTTTGTAAAAGAAAGGAAAAGGAAGAGTGCTTATGTTTTTTTTTGTTGAGCAAAAAAATAGGAAAAAAATGGGAGGAAAATGAGGAGTTTTTGTGGAGTGTGTCGAAAACAGACCTGTTTTTGAGCATTTTGAGATTTTTTGAGAGGGAAATTTGAGAAGCTTGGAAATTATTGAAATTCAAATTTTGAAAATTCGGTCCAAAATTTTCAGATTTGAATTATTTACCTTGGCGCCAAAATTTGACTTGAAATTAAAAAAAAAATTCTGCGTCTCTAACTCTAGACGTCTAGTTTTTCTACATTTTTCCTCACTCTAGTTGTCTAGCTTCTCTGCGTCTCTAACCTTCTTGAGTCTCAAAAATCCACGTAGCAAAAAATTAAAATTTTCTCAAAACAAATTTCGCAACCCCCATAATTCCAGCAATAAATTTCGAAATCTCTCTCTCGAAAAAATTGCACCCCAAAATTGCTTCCGAAACATTTCTGTATCTATTTTTGTCGAGAACTCAGTCCAACCGCTAAACAGCTTTTTTCCACGTCACTTTTTTTTCTCACTGCAAATAAGAAAACTTCTAATTTTCTGTGTTTTCTTTCATCAATAAGTTTTTCATGTCAAAAGTGTGTCAAAGTGAAAAAAAATGTTGAAAGTGAAGAATGTGACGTGAAAATATTCTCAGATTACATTCATTCAGCGATTTTTTTATTTCAATTAGATTGGAAGTTCTAACTAAAGTTTGAAGATTATCTCGGAAAATTCATAAAAATTTTGAAACGTATTTTTTCGGTGGATTTTTGAGCTCTTTTTGATTTTTTTTTTCAAATCGCTCAAAATTTCATTAAAAATTATTTTTGAGGCGAAAAATCCGGAATTTGAAAAAAGCCAACCCTGAACCTTATAAGCCTAAGCCTAATAAGCCTAAGCCCAATAAGCCTAGGCCTAATAAGCCTAAGCCCAATAAGCCTAGGCCTAATAATCCTAAGCCTAATAAGCCTAAGCCTTTTTTAGCCGAAACCTCTGAAATCTTGGCGCCAAAAATCTGTAATTTGAATTTTCGATTAGAAAGTTCCTGAAGAAAATTTTTTCCCGCCAAAAAATTCTTTTTTTTTCGGCCTCTCACATTTTCTCATCAACTCAAATATTCACTAATAAAAATAGGCACACATTTTTTCTTTGCGTCGCAAAAATAAAAGGACCATTCTCTAATTTCTCTGCGTCTCTAAATCTCTCTCTCTCTCTTTTTTTTTTACTTTACGCTCGCTGTGTACGCCAAATGCTCCAGGCTACTTCTTTCTTTCCATTCCATTCTATTCATCCAGCAAGATGAGGCGAGAGAGTGTGTGAATATGAGAGAGTGTGGTGAGAGAGAGAGAGAGAGAGAGAAAATGGAGACGACACAGACTCTCTTCTCTTTCTCTCTCTCTCTCTCTCTTTTTTTCTACGCCTATCGATTCCACCTCGGGTTTTTTTTCTACACACACAGAAAAGAGAGGGTGGAGTTCACCCTGAGCTTTTTTTTTGGTGCAATTTTTTTGGGCGCCAAGATTTCTTGCTCTTTTGATTTTTGCACATTTTTTTATTTTTATGCTCCAGATGTTTCAAATTGTGTGTGCGCTAATCCTCCCAGGCTCCGCGAGCACAATTTTCTCATTAAAGAAATTTTTTGACCTTTTTTTCGCGGAGCATTTTTGCTTCTCGGGCTCTTTTCTTGGAATCTTAAACGAAATTGCTGGGTTTATTTGATTTTTTGGAAGAATTTTGAGCTTTTTTGCAAGGAACCGCGCCTAGACTTCATTATTATCCATCTAGGGACCGTGCCTTGAGAGCAGAATATCATGTCAAGCAGCGGTGCCTTGACAAACCCAAGGATCTTGAAGGAACCGCGCCTTAAACTTTCTAAAGTGCATTTTTGTAGGGCTCACTGCTTGACAGTCATTTCTCCTCTCAAGCAGCGACTACTTGACGACCTTAAGCTCTCTAAGCAGTGGTTCCTTAACCTTTATGATTTCTTGTCAAGGCGCCGCTTCTTGATCTTTTATATAACTCTTAAGGGCTCATTGCCTGACAAATTTTAGTGCTCTCAAGCGGTCACCCTTAGACAATCGTACATTTTGCCAAGCAGCGGTTGCTTTACAAACTTATACTCCTGTCTAGCAGTGATTCCTTGTGTTTCTGATAATTTTTATAGTGCTTACTGCTTGATCTCCTCTCAAGCAGCCATTGCTTAACACATTAATTTGATGTCAAGCAACCAAGCCTATGCTAAATTTTTCAAGAGCCCACTGCTTAACACACCTTCATCCCTTCAAGCATCCGCCGCTTGCCAACCCTATTTACCCTCAAGCAATCACTCTTTGACCTTCTGTATGATCCCTCAAGGCTCCACTGCTTGACAAGCCGAAATCTATTCAAGCAACCGCTCCTTGACTTCCTATATGATCCCTTAAGGCTCCACTCCTTGACCCACATTATATGGTGCAAGGGTCAGTCGCTTTACACATTTATATCTTGTCAAGCAACCACTCCTTGACTTCCTGTATGATACCTCAAGGCTCCGCCGCTTGACAATCCATAATCTAGTCAAGCAACCTCTCCTTGACCATCCCGAAATTCTACAAGGGCCCACTGCTTGACAACCCGATTAGACCTCAAGCAACCCCTCCTTGACTCCCTTTATGATCCCTCAAGGCTCCACTCCTTGACCATCATTATATGGTGCAAGAGTCAGTTGCTTTACACACTTATATCTTGTCAAGCAACCACTCCTTGACCATCCAAAAATTCTACAAGGGCCCACTGCTTGACAACCCGATTAGACCTCAAGCAACCACTCCTTGACTTCCTGTATGATCCCTTAAGGCTCCGTTGCTTGACAACCCTATTAGACTTCAAGCAACCACTTCTTGACTATCTCAAAATTCTACAAGGGATCACTGCTTGACAACCCTATTAGACCTCAAGCAACCGCTCCTTCTCTCTATTCTGAACTTTTTTCCCACCCCCATCACATGTTCCTCCTATTATCCTACCTTCTGACCTCTCCAAAAAAAGATTTTCTATTTTTTCTCAAGTATCTTTCCGGCCACCAAAAACCTTCCCAAAAAAAGTGTTTCTGGTTGCGCCTCATTAGTCAAAAATTGCTCGCCGACCGCCAAAATCCTGTGTGTAGTGGTAACTCGATTTCCGTCCCTCCTCCCCCAAAATTTTTCCAAAAAAAATTTTTTTTCCTACTTTTATTTTTCCTTGGCTCAATTTCCCGCAGCTCCGGCTCAATTTTGGAACATTTTTTCATTTGTGCTCCAAAATTCATAGCTCTTTTTTGTGTCTGGAGCAGCAGAGCTCATCAATCATCATTTCGGGACCTTTTTGTGCACAAAAAGGTCCCAAAATTAGTTTTCTAGCTATTTTGGGGTAAAAAAGTTCCGCCAATTTTTTTGAGCACCACCAAAAAAACATCCAAAAAACAAAGCAAAATCCAAATCTCCAGGGAAAAATGAATCTTTTTTAGTTTTTTTTTTTGCTTTTTTTTAGCCGTCCAAAAAATTCGGAGAGGAAATCGAATTCGGTGTGTTCTTCACACTTCATTTGATTTTGAGAGGCCGTGAAAATTTTTTTTTGCTGTTTCAACTTTTGATTTTGAGTTAAAGGAGTTATGACGTGGCAGAATTTTTTTTCAAACTCGAAAATTCTGAATTTTTGCCACGTCATTATTTTTTTCTAGAAAAATTCTAGATTTTTTTACTGTTTCAAAATTCCTGAACAAAAAAAAAATCTGAATTTTTTAGAAAAATATAGAAAAATATTACTGTTTCAAAAAATTCATAACAATAATTTTGCGTCTCTCAAAATTCTTCGCTATCTCTAGGGTTCTCTGTGCCTCTAGACACTATACTCTCTAGTGATGTGTTTCTCTGCGTCTCTAACATTCTCTTCGTCTCGAGGTGTTTTCTCTGCGTCTCTAGTTACCCTACACTCTCTACCTTTATGTTCTCTCTGCGTCTCTTGCAATCTTCCAATCTCTAGGCCTATTTTCTCTCTCTTTCTCTCTGATTTCTCTGTGTCTCTCAAAATCCAGTAATCTCTAGCTGTATATTTCTCTGCGTCTCTCGCTATCTAATTTTTAAAAATTTTCAAAAATGTTTTTTTTTTCAAAAATTTTCTCGCGTGACCCAATTTTTTTCTTTTCCCCACGTCACATTTCAAAATCCCCCCAAATCATTCCCAAATGTTTCCAGGCCCAAAAAACACGGCAGGCTGTTGCTGCTGCAAGGAGGCGCTCCACAAACGGGCCGGCCCACACACCCCGAATCACAATTCCCCAATATATTTATATATAGTGTAGTGGGTGGTGGGTAGAAAGTGAGAGAGAGATAGCCTAACTCCAAAAAAAATGTCGTCCGATGTGATGTATCAACCACAACACGCAAAAGGACAATCGCAGTCGCCGTACGGTTATCCGATGAATTGTAATATGAGTCGAGTGTTTCAAGATATGAGTGAGGAGGATCGGAGATGTTTGGAGGAGCGGAAGTATTGGTGCTTTTTGTTGAGCAGGTAAGGAAATTGGAGATTGGGAACCCCATTGGGGAGACCTAGAGACCTTTGGGAAGATCCCGGGGCCTTTGCTAGACATCGATGTACGTTAAGGGCTCGCGCCTTGAGAAAAAAAAATTGTCAAGGGCTCGCTCCTTGTCCTGTGTTCTGACAAGGCTTCGAGCGTTGTCTGGCGTACTGTCAAGGGTTCGTGCCTTATCTGGTTTACTGTCAAGGGCTGGCTCCTTGTGATGTGTACTCACAAGGCTTCGACCCTTGTCTGGTTTATTGTCAAGGGTTAGCTCCTTGTGCTGTGTACTCATAAGGCTTTGACCCTTGTCCTGTTTATTGTGAAGGGCTCGCTTCTTGACAGCACATTCTTCAGTCTAGCAATGGTTACTAGAGATAATCTTGTAAGGGCTTCTAGAGCCTGCCACTTGACATCTAGAAGTGCTCCCAAGCAGTCACTCCTTGACATGTTTAATTCATCACAAGCATCGACTCCTTGAAACCTTTGACTTATCGCAAGAGCTTGCTACTTGACAGCAAGAAGTGCTCTCAAGCAGCGACTCCTTGACAAGTTTAGGTGATCACAAGCAGTGAATACTTTACAGGGAGATGTGCTCCCAAGCAGCTGCCCCTTGACATGTTTGAGTCATCACAAGCAGCGAACCCTTGAAAAGCTTAGGTGCTCTCAAGCAGCCATTGCTTTACACGAAGATGTGCCCCCAAGCAGCGACTCCTTGACACCTTTAACTCATCGTAAGAGCTTGCTACTTGACACCAATAAGTTCTCTCAAGCAGCGAAGCCTTGACACCTTTGACTCATCGCAAGAGCACGCTACTTGACACCAATAAGAGCTGACAAGCAGCGAACCCTTCACAAGTTTAAGTGATTACAAGCAGCCACTGCTTTACACGAAGATGTGCTCTCAAGCAGCGATTCCTTGACAAGTCTAATTCATCACAAGCAGCGACTCCTTGACAAGTCTAATTCATCACAAGCAGCGAAGCCTTGACACCAAAAAATTCTCCCAAGCAGCGACTCCTTGACAAATTTAGATGATCTCAAGCAGTAAAGCCTTGCAGACAATTTTATACTTTTTTCTCTTAACCCAGTCATCTGAAGCCATCCAAAAAAAAAAACTAAAAACATTCAGTGCTACACCGAAAATATCAAGTATCCCCCCTCCCCACAGAGAGGTGTCACATATCATTTGCAGAGCCAACACAAAACTGAGCCAGCTGAGCCAAAGAGAGAAAATTGGATAGGGATCCAGAGAAAAATGTTTTTTTGTTTTCATTTTTTTTGTGGCTACCTGGGGGCCAGGAAAAATAGAAAAAAGGGAAAAAGCGAGAGGAAATGGGTGATTTTTATGGGATTCTGGCTAAAAAAAGGGAAAAAATATTGTTTTTTGAAAATGTTTTGAGGGGAAAATGAAAGGGGGCTGGAAATTTCACTGAAAGCTGAAAAATCGGTAAAATTTCGAAATTTGCACGAAAAAATGAGAAAAATACATTGGGGACTAGTTTTCCAGCTCTGCTAATCCTAGTCCCTCTGATTTTCTTGTTGGAAAATTCAGAAAACTCGCTGAAAATAGAGAAAATCAAAATCCCGCTCAAAAACCAAGAAAAATCCACTGTGTTTTTTTCTAATAGAAAAATGCAATTCCGAGGAGACGCAGACAGAGAGAGAAAGAGGCTGGTCTCGACACGATGTGTGTCTGCCACACACTATTTCTCTCCCCTTTTCGGCGAGAGATTTGTCTGCCCACGTTAAAATCTGCGTCTCTCAGAACTGGCAAGAAAAAATACAGTGAATCGCAGAAAATACATTGGGGACTAGTTTTTCCAACCCTGCAAATCCTAGTCCCTCCCATTTTTCTGCTTTTTTTGCGTTTCAAATCGAAAAAAGTGGATTTTCTAGTGGATCAATTCATTTGAAGAAAAAATGAATTTCGCGACATTTTTTGTCGCGAAATTGCAATTCGCGAAACGACACGAAATAAACACAAAAATAAAGGAGAAATATTAAAGGGACACGTAATCGCTGCGAGACCCAACACACGAAAAAAGAATTTTCTCTTTAATTTTATTAATTTCGTGTCGTTTCGCGAATTGCAATTTCGCGACAAAAAATGTCGCGAAATTCATTTTTTCGTCAGATGAATTGATCCATAGGCTTCCCTCATGAAAAATACATTGGGGACTAGTTTTTCCACCCTGCAAATCCTAGTCCCTCTGATTTTCTTGTTGGGAAATTCAGAAAACTCGCTGAATATAGAGAAAATCAAAATCCCGCCCAAAAACCAAAAAAATCGCAGAAAAATACATTGGGGACTAGTTTTCCAGCCCTGCAAATCCTAGTCCCTCACCATATATCAGCGAAATTTTAAGGTTTCAGCTTTCAAACCAAAAAACCTGTGAAAAACAAGATTTTCATGCAAAAAAAGAGAAAAATACATTGGCGACTAGTTTTCCAACCCTGCAAATCCTAGTCCCTCACCATATATCAGCGAAACACGACTGTTCGGGGAAGAAGAAACTTCGGCCACGCTTGTGACGTCATCAATTTTTCAAAATGAAACTGGCGGCGCGGCCCGAAAATGTTCCAGGCCATATCTCGAAAAACTAAAAACGTAGCGATAATCTACGCATCCGAATCTCTTTGAATAAGTATTTTCCGAAGGTCCTGCTGCGACTTTACGAAATCGTGTCGAGACCCGTTTTCTCAAAAAATGGCATGTTTCTTTGTGCGTTTGCGGAAATTCAAAAATAGTTTTTTTTCAAATATTTGTTTTCGGTAATTAGCTCATTTTCGAGAGGGAATTCCGAGAAGATAAGCATATAAAATAACTTTAGATGTGAAAAAACATGAACTGACATTGAGTGCGTGAGAAAATGGTTAAATTCATGATGTTTTCTGTTACCTGAATCATATTTTACAAAGGTAATTCAAAAACTGAATGCTGTGTTGATTATCTGGGCTTGAATTTTCAGCTTTTTCATCATAGAATTTCACTTTTTGAAGTTTAATTTGTTCAGATAGCGATAATAACTTTGGTTATAAATTTTTGAGCTCAATTTTAAGCTGTTTTCAAAAGAAAAAATGCGTTGTTTTTCACACTTGCATTAAATTGAAAACGGATTTCAATTAACGAATGTTTTGAATGACCCTGGAACTTTAGAAATGTTCTTTGGTGAGTTTGTGTCTAGATATTCGGTGAAAAACATCAGGTTTTTATTGAAATCTGGAATTTCTTCAAATTTCGATTCAGCAATTATTCCCAATAAAGTTCAGCACTTATTTTAAACGAGACTGAATTGATCTTAGGTAGAATCTTAAGCATTTTCTTAATGAACCTTCATTATTTGCTCGCCAGTTCGCGAATGGCAATCATTTTAATTGTAAAACATAATAATAAATTAATTTATGAAAAAAATATGGCAGAAAAAAAATGAAATCCATCGTTTGACAAATGGAAGATGGTGAGCATGTTTGAAGGATGATGTGAAGTGATTTATCTGGAAAATTTACAATTAGTATTTCTCTGGAATATTTCATTTTTAGTGATAATCTTGCTGTCCAGAGCCTAATATTAATTAGGTAATTGAGTAAGCTTTTCTGTGAAAACTAAACATAATATTTTCTTACATCGTATTCGGCCTTGAAAAATTAATCGTGATAGAAATTTGAGTTGGTTTCTGTAGCGAGTAACTTTTCGATAGTGTGATTTTTCTTCAGACTTAATTGGTCTGGCGATTAAACTCAGGCCTGAATACATTCGTTTTTCGAACAACTAGAGTGAGAATTTTGGAATTTAAATTTTTATTTTTGGTTTTTTCTGCTAACCTTTTTCCACGAAATGTCAGCATATGTTTTGAAGATTTTAGAAAGAATTTTCAATATAAAAATACTTACCGAAACACAGAGATATCATGGCATTCAGAAGTTGTTTATAACAGCAACAAGCTATTCGCCGAATCTTTCTGTCGTTTTATTCAAACTTGCTCGCTTCATGAAACTCTCAATCATTCAAGTTCTGTTGAATGAACCATTCATTAATTTTGTTGGTGTCACATAGCTCGTCTTGTTGAGTTTTGCCCAGTCAAGCCACAAAAATATTGTTGGCTGATATTGAAATGTTGTCCAATTATAATCATGAATTATCTAAAAAAAACTAATTTAGACAATCCGCAGAAAACGTACAACAATAAAGAAATACGATGTTTTTCTGTTGCTCTCTATATTCAATATGTACGAAAATTTTAAACATTTTACATAGAGAATAGACAAACAATTGGTTCAGCGAAAAATATAAGTTCAAACACTAATTTCAGTAAAACCGGAGTGAATTCGCTCAAATACACACCTAACCATTACTCTCCGAGAAAAAAATAATCAATGTATGCTGTAAAAACTGATTTCTCTTCAGAAAACACTTAGCAAAGTGAAACGGAAAAAAAAACGAAAAAAAATAAAAATAAAAATAATGTGTGCAATTTCATGTCAGTGTGTATGCACAGTTTTGCGTACAGTAACCCGAAATTTTTATTTCCGCTGCCGAACAGGCGTGGAAATTTCAAGGTTTCAGCTTTCAAACCAAAAAGAACAAGCTTTTCATGCAAAAAAAGAAAAAAAAAACCTTGGGGACTAGTTTTCCAGCCCTGCAAGGCCTAGTCCATCACTATTTTACCTGAAAATTTTCATTTTCAACCTGGAAAACCTGTGAAAAATTGAATTTTCCAAGCTTCCCTCACAAAAATACACTGGGGACTAGTTTCCCCAACCCTACAAATCCTAGTCCCTCCCATTCTCATTCCAATTTTCCAGCATCACCACCTTCTGCGCCTCAATGATCCTCGTCGTCATCTGGCGTGTCATCTCACATCTATGCTGTCAACGTCGCGATCGCGAATTCTCGGCCGAACCCGCCGCAGACACCGTGCAAATTCAGATGAACGGCGGCAAGCACGGACTTCCGACAAGTGCAGTTTTGCCCGGCGGAGAGGTCGATCCGTTTTTGAAGCAACAGGAGGAGAAACATTTGGGTTGGATGACTGAGGTGAGTTTTTTGTGTTTTTCGAAAATTTTTTGCATAAATTTCAAAATGTAAAAAATAAAAATCTCTAAAGGATCTCAATTTTTGTCAACGAATTTCTAGACGGCGGGCAAGTTTGGCTTTTCGATTTTTCATTTTTTCCGTAGATTTCTCCCGCTAGGCTTGGTCTAGGCTTTGGCTTGGCCTAAACCGCTCCAAATAAATCTAAAAATCCCGCATTTTCAGGCCAAAGATTGGGCTGGCGAGTTGATTTCGGGACAAAGTTTGACGGGACGATTCCTCGTTCTACTCGTCTTCATTTTATCGATTGGAAGTTTGATAATTTATTTCTACGATGCGAGTTTCCAAAATTTCCAAGTTGAAACTTGTGTTCCGTGGCAGGATAATCAATCGCAGCAAATCGATTTGGGATTTAATATCTTCTTTTTGGTCTACTTTTTTATTCGGGTACGGATTTTGGGCGGGAATTTGAAAAGAAACCGGGGGACTAGGTTTTGACATATGGAAATTCTAGTCCCTCTCCATTTTCTGATGAATTTTTGATTTTAAAACCTGAAAAACCAGAGAAAAATGGATTTTCTGAGAAAAAAACATTGAGGACTAGTTTTCCACCCTGCAAAACCTAGTCCCTCGCCATATATCAGCGAAATTTCAAGGTTTCAGCTTTCAAACCAAAAAACCTGTGAAAAACAAGCTTTTCATGCAAAAAAAGAGAAAAATACATTGGGGACTAGTTTTCCCATCGTGCAAAACCTAGTCCCTCTGATTTTCTAGTCGAAAAATCGAGAAAACTGATAGAAACATCTGAATTTCGAAACCACACCCACAAACCAGGAAAAAAATCGCGAAAAACAAGGGGGACTAGGTTTCACCACCTGGCAAAACCTAGTCCCCCAGTTTTTATTGATTTTTTTTGCGTTTCAAACTGAAAAAAAAGTGGTTTTTCAAGCTTCCCTCACAAAAAAACGAGAAAAGTACACTAGGGACTAGGTTTCGCACCCTGCAAAACCTAGTCCCTCTCTATTTTCTTCTGAAGATTTGATTTTAAGACCTGAAAATCCAGAGAAACGTGGATTTTCTGAAAAAAAAAACATTGAGGACTAGTTTTCGCACCCTGCAAAACCTAGTCCCTCCGATTTTCTAGTCGAAAAATCCAGAGACATGTGAATTTCGAAATCACACCCAAAAACTAGGAAAAAATCGCGAAAAAACGAGGGGGACTAGTTTTCGCACATTGCAAATTCTAGTCCCTCTATTTTTATCGATTTTTTTCGTGTTTCAAACCGAAAAAAGGGGATTTTCCAAGCTTCCCTCACAAAAAAAAAGAAAAAACACATTAGGGACTAGTTTTCGCACCCTGCAAAACCTAGTCCCTCTGATTTTCTAGTCGAAAAATCCAGAAACTGGTGGAAACATGTGAATTTCGAAAGCACGCCCAAAAACCAGGAAAAAAATCGCGAAAAAACAAGGGGGACTAGTTTTTCCACAATGGAAATTCTAGTCCCCCAGTTTTTTATCGATTTTTTTCATATTTCAAACCGAAAAAAGGGGATTTTATGGGCTTCCCTCACAAAAAAAAAAGAAAAAACACGGGGGACTAGGTTTTTCTACCTTGCGAATCCTAGTCCCTCACCTTTTTTCTGAAATTTATCAGTTTTCAGTTTTCGAACCTGAAAAGCAGAGAAAAAGTGGATTTTCCAAGAAAATGCATTGGGGACTAGGTTTCGCCACATTGCAAAACCTAGTCCCCCAGTTTTTATCGATTTTTTTTGCCTTTCAAACATTTTCTTTCAGTTCATCGCCGCCTCGGATAAAGTCTGGTTCCTGCTCGAAATGTACAGTTGGATCGATTTCTTCACAATTCCCCCAAGTTTCGTCGCAATTTATTTGGAGCGAAATTGGCTGGGATTTCGGTTCCTTCGAGCTCTTCGTCTCATGACAGTTCCCGACATTCTGCAATACCTAAACATCCTCAAAACCTCGAGTTCAATTCGTCTAACTCAACTCGTCACAATTTTCGTGGCCGTCTGTTTGACTGGCGCCGGTTTGGTGCATTTACTCGAGAATTCTGGCGATTTTTTCAAGGGTTTTGTGAATCCACATCGAATTACCTATGCCGATTCGGTTTATTTTGTATTGGTCACAATGTCCACAGTTGGTTATGGTGATATTTATTGTACAACACTTTGTGGACGACTTTTTATGATTTTTTTCATTCTTTTTGGTTTGGTGAGTGTTTTTTGGGGGTGGAAAATTGATCCGGGGACTAGAATTCCTAATCAAAAGCTAGTCCCTCCAATTTATGTTTGAAAAGGGGACTAGCTTTCCAATATTGCAAATTCTAGTCCCCGAAAAATTTTTTTGCTAAATTTTGAGCTTAACAGAAATTTTTGATTGACAAGGAACTTTTTGAGCTCATTTTTTCGGCATCAAAATTTTTTGTTGGATTTTTTTAAGGGGTCGAATTTTGGCGCGAAAATTTGAATTTGAAAAATTGGCGGCAAAATTCAGGATTCAAAAAAAAAAGTTTTTGGCGCCAAAAAATCTTGTTCGAAAAGTTCTTGAATCCTCAGAGTTCTTCTCATATCCTAAAAACCCTTATTCAAAAATTTGGCGCCAAAAAACACCGGGGACTAGGTTTCCAATGATGAAAAACCTAGTCCCCGTGAGTTTTTTCTCTCCAAAATTATCATTTTTCATCGGAATTTTATGAAATTTTTCAAATTTTTTAATTTTCCAGGCCATGTTTGCCAGCTACGTGCCAGAAATTGCGGATCTCATCGGAAATCGTCAAAAATACGGTGGAGAATACAAGGGAGAACACGGCAAGAAGCATATTGTTGTCTGTGGACATATCACCTATGATTCGGTTTCGCATTTTTTGCAAGATTTTTTGCACGAAGATCGAGATGATGTTGATGTGGAAGTTGTGTTTTTGCATAGGTGAGAGAGGGTTTTGGAGAAGGGGACTAGATTTTTCATTGTTGGAAACCTAGTCCCTCACAATTTTTGAACGGAAATTATTCAAAAATTGAAATTTTCATAGAAAATTTGAAAATCAAGCCGGGGACTAGGTTTTTCATAATTGGAAACCTAGTCCCTCGCAATTTTTGAATGGAAAATATTCAAAAATTGTAAATTAACCCGGGGACTAGGTTTTTCATTATCGAAAACCTAGTCCCTCACAATTTTTGAACGGAAACTATTCAAAAAATGGAAAAACTCAATGAAAATTTGCACGGACTAGGTTTTTCATTATTGGAAACCTAGTCCCTCTAATAAAAGCCAGGGACTAGGTTTTCCATAGACGGAATTCTAGTCCCTCGCAAATTTTGCCCCAATAATCTTCAAAAAATGAAAATTGCCCCAGGGACTAGGTTTTGCAATTTTGAAAACTAGTCCCCAAAATCTAGTCGAAATTTGGCGGGGACTAGGTTTCTCATGAACAGAATTCTAGTCCCAATTTTGCACCAAAAATCTTCAAAAATTGAAAATTAACCCAGGGACTAGTTATTAAATTATTGAAAACCTAGTCCCTCACCAATTTTTCTCCAAAAATCTTTTCAATCTGAAAAATTCAATGAAAATTGGCTGAGGGACTAGGTTTTGTAATTTTGAAAACCTAGTCCCTTTGATATTTTGAATCATTTCTCGCAGAAAAAAGTCAGGGACTAGGTTTTTCTTTTTCCAACCTCGTCCCCGCTTTCAAACAATTTTTTTTCCAGAGTTGTTCCCGATCTCGAACTCGAAGGTCTCTTCAAACGACACTTCACAAAAGTCGAATTCTTCACCGGAACAGTCATGGATTCTCTCGATCTTTCTCGCGTCAAAATCGGCGACGCAGACGCGTGTCTTGTTTTGGCCAACAAATACAGTACAAATCCAGATGCGGAAGATGCGGCAAATATTATGCGAGTGATTTCAATCAAAAATTATTCGTCAGATATTCGAGTAATTGTTCAACTTATGCAATATCATAACAAGGCATATCTATTGAATATTCCATCTTGGGATTGGAGAAGAGGAGATGATGTGATTTGTTTAGCTGAACTCAAATTGGGATTTATTGCTCAGAGTTGTCTGGCTCCTGGTTTCTCGACAATGATGGCTAATTTGTTTGCCATGCGATCTTTCAAAACTGTAAATTTTTGCGAAGATCGAGATTTTTTGATGTTGTGTTAGTGTTGTGGTTTGGTTTTTTTTTGGTGGTTTGGATGATTGGGTGGAGCAAATTCGCTCTAGTGAACTATGGGAAAATATTGATTTTTTTTATTCGAAAAAATATCCTGCATGAAATACGTTTCAAAATTTTTATGAATTTTCCGGGAAAATTTTTTTTTTGATTGTGTGAAAACTAAAAATATTAGCCACTTGTAAGCCTAAGACTAATAAGCCTAAGACTAATAAGCCTAAGCCTAATAAGCCTAAGCCTAATAAGCCTAAGCCTAATAAGCCTAAGCCTAATAAGCCTAAGCCTAATAAGCCTAAGCCTAATAAGCCTAAGCCTAATAAGCCCAAGCCTAATAACCCTAAGCCTAATAACCCTAAGCCTAATAAGCCTAAGCCTAATAAGCCTAAGCCTAATAAGCATAAGCCTAATAAGCCTAAGCCTAATAAGCCTAAGCCTAATAAGCCTAAGCCTAATAAGCCTAAGCCTAATAGGCCCAAGCCTAATAACCCTAAGCCTAATAACCCTAAGCCTAATAAGCCTAAGCCTAATAAGCCTAAGCCTAATAAGCCTAAGCCTAATAAGCATAAGCCTAATAACCCTAAGCCTAATAAGCCTAAGCCTAATAAGCCTAAGCCTAATAAGCCTAAGCCTAATAAGCCTAAGCCTAATAAGCCTAAGCCTAATAAGCCTAAGCCTAATAAGCCTAAGCCTAATAGGCCCAAGCCTAATAACCCTAAGCCTAATAACCCTAAGCCTAATAAGCCTAAGCCTAATAAGCCTAAGCCTAATAAGCCTAAGCCTAATAAGCATAAGCCTAATAAGCCTAAGCCTATTAAGCCTAAGCCTGATAAGCCTAAGCCTAAGCCTAATAAGCCTAACCCTAATAAGCCCAAGCCTGATAAGCCTAAGCCTAATAAGCCTAAGCCTAATAAGCCTAAGCCTAATAAGCTTAAGCCTAAATAGCCTCTAACCCTCTGGACTCTCACCCAATCATCCAATTTTCCTCTTGTTCTCTAACCCCGCATTGATTGTTTTTTCTTACTAAACCCAATTTCAGTCGCCTCACACACCAGCCTGGCTGAATGATTATCTACGTGGCGCCGGTATGGAAATGTACACTGAGAGGCTGAGCCCCGCATTTGCCAATATGTCATTTCCCGAAGCGGCAAAGTGAGTTGGCCTAACTTGATTTGGGGTGGTATACTAAAAATTTGTCCATGAAAATTTGTCTAAAAATATCTGAAAATCTCCTAAATTTTAGTCACAAACCACACCCGATTGGCTGAATTTGTATTTGTGTGGGGCCGGAATGGAGATGTACACCGATACATTATCGCATTCTTTTGTCGGAATGTCGTTTCCGGAAGCGGTCGAGTAAGCGCAGAGTGTGTTTGCAAAGACTAACCGCTTTTTGACCCTACTAATTTAAATTTATTATGGAATTAAAAATTTAATTGAAGAAATAATCAGGGTTTTTTTATAAGAAAAAATATTATTGAAATTCTGAAACAGTGGATTTTTTCACTGTTTCAATTTTTCTTCGTCTAGAAGATTAGAAAAGAATTAAATAGAAAATAAATTTTAAAAAAATTTTATTGAAATTTTGAAACAGTGGATTTTTAAAAGACGAAAATGGGAAATTCCAAAAAAAAAAAATTTTTCACTGTTTCAATTTTTCTTTGAAAAATTTTAAAGCATCCTTTATGATGTTTTTATTGAACGATACATTTTCAAATAAATATTTGGGAAATTTTGAAACAGTGGATTTTTTTATAAGACCAAAATTACTTTATATCAGAAATGGACCTGAAATTCTAGGATTTTTGATCAGAAAAGGTTGAAGAAATTCTGAAACAGTGGATTTTTTGAGAAAAAAGTTCAATTCTGAAAATAAATTTTTTTCTCTGTTTCAATCTTCCCCTTATATTTTCAAATTAAAAAGAAAGTTAATAAAGAAAGTTTCAAAAAAAAAATATTATGGAAATTTTGAAACAGTCGATTTTTAAAAGACAAAAAAACGTAATTTTCCTTACAATACATTTTTAAATTAATTTATGATATCTGAAGAATATTTTGATAGGAAGAAAAATTATGGGAAATTTGAAACAGTGTATTTTTTTGGATCTAACGTAAATTTACCTACTCCAATTAAGAATTTTTATCAAAAAAAATTGTGGAATTTCATTTTCAAAAATTATCCGAAAATTCACTGTTTCAAAATTTTTGTAAAATGTTTATTATTTTTATGAATTTGGTATATCGCGCACTGGAAGATTCAGAAAAAATCTAGAAATTCAGAAAAAATCTAGAAATTTTCAGAAATTATCCAATTATCCAAAATTGAAAAAGAAACCTGAAAAAATTGAATAAAATTCACTGTTTCAAAATTTTTATAACATTGTTATCTATTTTCGGATTATTTTGATAATCCAAATGCTTTCGGAATACTGAATAAGTGAAATTTTCAACTGCAGAATCAAAATATTTTGAAAATTTCTCTGTTTTCGAAATTCAAACATTTTCACAGAAATAAAAAATGCAGTTTTTGAAAAATAATTTTTCATTGTTTCAAAATTTCGGTATATTTTACTCAATTTTCCCATGATTCAATGTGCAGTATCTCTCCCATAGATATTTCCACAAGAACAAATATTTATTTAAAAAAAAACCTTGAAAAATTTTTCCCCGGAAAATTTCAAGCAAAAAATAATAGCTGAATTTGAAAATACTTTTCGACATTTCCATCAGAAAATTTCAGCCGAAATAAATTTTCGAAAATTCACTGTTTCAAAATTTTTGTATATTTTTTCTGGATTTTTTTTGAGTTTGATAACACGAATCACCTCTCTCTAACTAACCATTAACTTTTTCAGTTGAAATTGATTTTTTCTAAAATCAAATTTTTGACTAAAATGATATTCTTTCAGAGAGAAAATAGAATGAGAAAATTTTATTGATAATAAAAATCAGCTGAAAATTCACTGTTTCAAAATTTTTCTAATTCAATCATTTTTTTATTTTTTATAATTGATTAATCGATCAAAAACCGAAAAAAAACGTTGAAAACTTTCAAAAAAAATTTAATTTGAAAATTCCAATTGATAAATTTTTCACTGTTTCAAAATTTTTTTATATTTTGGCGGATTTTTATGAGTTTGATTAGTAATTTGAATAATGAACAATAATAAAAATTATAGAAAATCTCCGTATCTGAAAATTCTAGCTCAAACTGAAATTTTTATCTGAAAATTTCAGCCGAAATAAATTTCAGAAAATTTAGTGTTTCAAATTTTTTGTTTAATTTTTCTGAATTGTTTGAGATTGATAAAGCGAATTAACGAAGATTTCCAAATTCAAAATAAAACTTCTGAATCTGAAAATTCCAATTTCAATTGATATTTCCGACAAAAAAATTCCCAAAAATTTACTGTTTCAAAATTTCTGTATACTTTTTCTGAGTTTTTAAGTTTGATGAATTTCTCACTAATGTTCAAAATTAAAGAAACTCGAAAATCCCGGAAATTTCAGCCAAAAAATATACTTTTAAAAAATTACTGTTTCAAAATGTTTGTTTAATTTTTGTGATTTTTTTTGAGTTTGATATGTCGAATGATAAGAATCCAAAATCAACAAATAATATTTGAAGGAAAAGCTATAGCTGTTGTGTTATTTGATTTGTGTTAAATTATAATTTAACACAAATCACCCCTCTCTAACTAACCCTGAACTTTTTAAGCTAAAATTAATTTTTTTCTAAATTCAAGTTTTTGACTGAAATTATATTTTTCAGAGAGAAAATAGAATGAGAAAATTTTATTGATAATAAAAATCACCCGAAAACTCACTTTCAAAAAAATCCCAGAAAATTTAATTGGAAAATTCTAATTGAGAAATTTTTTACTGCTCAAACTCCTCTTTTTTGCGAAAAATCCAAATTTTCAACAATAATTTTTCACTGTTTCAAATTTTTTGTATATTTTGGCGGATTTTTCCTGAGCTTGATACTACTTGGTTATATTCCAAAATTAAAGAAACTCTGAAAACTCCGAAAATTTCAGCCGAAAAAATTAAGAAAAAAAAGTTCCCAAAAATTTACTGTTTCAAATTTTTTGTTTAATTTTTCTGAATCGTTTGAGATTGATAAAGCGAATTAACGAAGATTTCCAAATTCAAAATAAAACTTCTGAATCTGAAAATTCTAATTTCAAAAAATCAGCTGAAAATTCACTGTTTCAAAATTTAGCATAATCGATCAGCGATCTTCTTCAAACCAAAAACCGAAAAAAAACGTTGAAAACTTTCAAAAAAAAATCCCAGAAAATTTAATTCGAAAATTTACTGTTTCAATTTTTTTGTATATTTTGGCGGATTTTTTGAGTTCGATAATAGGTTATTGAAAATTACTGTTTCAAAATATTTGTATGTTTTTCTGGAATTTATATGAGTTTGATTGATTCAAACAAAATTTATTTGAAAATTAAAAAAAAACAAATTTAACACAAATCACCCCTCTAACTCCTCAACCATCAAATTTCCACCCGAAATTAATTTTTTCCCTAATTTTCCAGCCTTCTCTTCAACCGTTTGGGCCTTCTTCTAGTCGCCATCGAACTCAAAGATGAAGAAAGCAAAGAGTGCAACATAGCTATAAATCCAGGTCCAAATATCCTCATCCAACCCCAAACTCAGGGATTTTTCATTGCTCAAAGTGCGGATGAAGTTAAGAGGTGAGATTTTGCTCCAAATCTCTGAAATCCTGAATTAAATTTTCAAATTTAGGGCGTTTTTCTGGTGCAAACAATGTCATGATGATATCAAAGATGTTTCGCTCATAAAAAAATGCAAATGTAAAAATTGTGAGTTGAAAAAACTTTATTTTCAGAATTCTAAAAATTTCCAGCCAAAAAAAAATAATTTCAAATTTTTTTCAGTGGCTCTTTTCCGACGAAACACCAAACATTCAACAAGAGGTATGTTCAATGGGGTTTTAGAGTTGAAAATTTAATTTCAGGTCTGAAATTGAAGGGAAAGGTTGCGAACTTAAAATAAGCCACGCCCATTTTTTTCTGGAATTTTTTGAGCTTCATTTTGACTCCAAATAAGCTCCGCCCACTTTAGTGTGCCGCACAGTTTTTCCAGGAATTTTTTGGGCTTCATTTTGACTCCAAATAAGCTCCGCCCACTTTTGTGTGCCGCACAATTTTTTCTGGAATTTTTTGGGCTTCATTTTGACTCCAAATAAGCTCCGCCCATTTTTGTGTGCCGCACAGTTTTTCCAGGAATTTTTTGAGCTTCATTTTGACTCTAAATAAGCTCCGCCCACTTTTCTGTGCCGCACAGTTTTTCCAGGAATTTTTTGGGCTTCATTTTGACTCCAAATAAGCTCCGCCCATTTTTCTGTGCCGCACAGTTTTTCCAGGAATTTTTTGGGCTGCATTTTGACTCTAAATAAGCTCCGCCCATTTTAGTGTGCCGCACAGTTTTTCCAGGAATTTTTTGGGCTGCATTTTGACTCTAAATAAGCTCCGCCCATTTTAGTGTGCCGCACAGTTTTTCCAGGATTTTTTGGGCTTCATTTTGAGTCCAAATAAGCTCCGCCCATTTTAGTGTGCCGCACAGTTTTTCCAGGAATTTTTTGGGCTGCATTTTGACTCCAAATAAGCTCCGCCCATTTTTGTGTGCCGCACAGTTTTTTCCAGGAATTTTTTGGGCTTCATTTTGTGTCCAAATAAGCTCCGCCCATTTTAGTGTGCCGCACAGTTTTTCCAGGAATTTTTTGGGCTTCATTTTGACTCCAAATAAGCTCCGCCCATTTTTCTGTGCCGCACAGTTTTTCCAGGAATTTTTTGGGCTGCATTTTGACTCTAAATAAGCTCCGCCCATTTTAGTGTGCCGCACAGTTTTTCCAGGAATTTTTTGGGCTGCATTTTGACTCTAAATAAGCTCCGCCCATTTTAGTGTGCCGCACAGTTTTTCCAGGATTTTTTTGGGCTTCATTTTGAGTCCAAATAAGCTCCGCCCATTTTAGTGTGCCGCACAGTTTTTCCAGGATTTTTTTGGGCTTCATTTTGAGTCCAAATAAGCTCCGCCCATTTTAGTGTGCCGCACAGTTTTTCCAGGAATTTTTTGGGCTGCATTTTGACTCCAAATAAGCTCCGCCCATTTTTGTGTGCCGCACAGTTTTTCCAGGAATTTTTTGAGCTTCATTTTGAGTCCAAATAAGCTCCGCCCACTTTTCTGTGCCGCACTATTTTTTGGCGCCAAAATTTGAATTTTTAAATTCTCCGCAACCTTTCCTCAGATTTTCTGACCTGAAATTTGAAATTTGAAATTTGAAATCCAGTTTCAGATTTCCCAATGTGTTTTTTTATTCTCATTTGAATTTGAATATTTCAAAAAAAAAATCTCACATGATTTTTCCCATTTTTTATTTTTTTTCTAGACTACTCGGATTTTGACGCACTGTTCTATCAGAATGACGGTAAACACTTGTTTTTTTTCATTTTTTGCGTATTTTTCTGATCAGTTTTCATTTTTTCCATTCAATTTTCCGTATTTTTCATGTTGTAACGCTTTTTTTCATCCTTTTTTTTGAAGCATGCCATTTTTTTTCGAAATCACCTTTTTTATTTTTGATTTTTCTACTATTCCCACTTCAAATCTATCCGAGGCTTTTTGGATCTACAGTAATCTTTGGGTACTGTAGATTTTGATCTACAGAATTTCGGTAGATCAAATATGATCTAGATTTAATTTTCGCGCCAAAACCTTCTCTAGAGTACTGTAGATTTTTGAGCGTACAAAATTTTGATCTTCAAAAAAAATTGGTTTTTTTTGGATCTTCAGTAATCTCGGAGTACTGTAAGATTTTGATCTATGGAATTTTGGCATTTTTTGAATCACAGGAAATTTTGGAATACTGTAGGTTTAAAATTACTGTAGCGAAAACCGTATCAAGATTACTGTAGCTCAAAAATGATTTCTAGAGTTTTGTATTAAAAGCTTGTCTGGAGTACTGTGGATTTTTTTTTGCTAAAAAATTTGATCTACAGTAAGCAATGAGTACTGTAGTTTTTCTAGAGAATTTCGATGATTTTCAAGAATATAGAAATTAAGCTACCGTAATCTGGAATTTTTTTTTGAAACTACTGTAGCTCTAGATTTTTATGCCGAAACATTCTCTCTAGAATACTGTAAATTTTTGGCACCGAATTTTGATCTACAGTACTCCAGAAAAACTTTCTACAGTACTTTTTGACGACGGAATTTTGGTCTACAGTATGCCAGGCTCCAGATAAGCCACGCCCATTTTTAATCTACAGTATGCCTAGGCGCTATAGTTGGACAACGACTCGACTTGAGTCGACTCGAGTCGACTTGGAGTCGAGTCGTTTGGAAAATACCTTTCGACTCGACTAACGACTCGAGTCGTTTAGTCGAAAAGGTGAGTCGATTAGAAAATGACTCGAGTCGAGTCGAATGGTTTTTTTCGACTCGACTCGACTCCGATGGTCAATTTTCTCATGGTGGGTGGGGCTTCTGTAATATGGTTAAGGTGTTGGCTTAGATGGTGAATATTGGATGGTGATTGGTGGACATGGTGATAGTGCACCAATTGCACCAATAATGGTAAATTGGTGTGATTGGTGCAGTTGGCGCAATTTTAATCATTGGTGGAATTTGTTGAATTGGTGGATGGTGGAATTGGCGAATGGTGCAATTCGCCAATTGGTGTGATTGGTGAAATTCACCAATTGGTGTAGTTGGTGCAATTTCACCAATTGGTGTAGTTGGTGCAATTTCACCAATTGGTGTAGTTGGTGCAATTGGTGCACCTATGACCAAATATACCAATCACACCAATTGGCGAATTGCACCATTCGCCAATTCCACCATCCACCAATTCAACAAATTCCACCAATGGTTAAAATTGCGCCAACTGCACCAATCACACCAATTTACCATTATTGGTGCAATTTGTGTGATTGGTGCACTATCACCATGTCCACCAATCACCATCCAATATTCACCATCTAAGCCAACACCTTAGCCATATTACAAAAGCCCCACCCACCATGAGAAAATTGACCATCGGAGTCGAGTCGAGTCGAAAAAAACCATTCGACTCGACTCGAGTCATTTTCTAATCGACTCACCTTTTCGACTAAACGACTCGAGTCGTTAGTCGAGTCGAAAACAGCTGTCTTATCGACTCCGAGTCGACTTGAGTCGACTTGAGTCGTTGTCCAACTATACTAGGCGCCAACTTGAAAAAATTCAAAAATCTTTTTTTTTCCTCACACATTTTTTCTATCGGGCCGAATGTCTACTCTTCCCTTCCCCTACACACACCTTTCCCCCAAAAATGTGGATTTCTCCCGAAAATTCTGAAAAAAAAATCTGGAAATCATTTTCAGCTCGACCTTCGGATGCCCATCAACAAGCTCAGCAAGGCCAGCAAGTTCAATTGAGGCTTATCAATCAGCAAAGGTATGGGGGATTCTGGAATTTTCAGATAATTGTTTGTAGTTTCGGACCGGCTGATCACGATCCAGGTGGAAAAAATGAGTTAGCTCAACTCGGAGCTGAGTTATGACGTGGCAAAGTTTGGAGGGACTTTGGAAGCTTTGCCACGTCATAACTCGGCTCAGAGTTGAGCTAACTCATTTTTTCCACCTGGATCCAGATCAGCGGCCCCAAAACTACTAAACCTTTTCAGATTTTGTCCAAAAAAATCCTTGGGCCCAAGTTTCCTAGCCTAAAATCCAGTTTCAGTTCGACAAGTGATACGCATCTCAACACAAAATCGCTGCGTTTTGCGTATGAAATCAAAAAACTCATGTAATCCATTTTTTTCGATAGAGAGTATTGTAGTTTTTTCCCTTCTTCTCCTATTTTTCTCGTTTGGCAAGGGAATTTTAGAGCTCGCCGAGCTCTTCAAAATGATGTGAAAATCAGGTTCAGAGCTCCAGGGAGAGCTGAGAAAATGAGCCTTGAGGCGAATGGTGTAGCCGGTTAGTGCGTAAGCCTCTGAGTAAGAGGTCGCGGGTTCGAGTCCACCTGGCGACTACTATTTTTTTTTCAGTAGTTGTCAGGTGGACTCGAACCCGGGACCTTCTGAACAGTATCATAGGTACTTACCGGTTGCACCATTCGAGCTGATTTTTGCAGCATTCTAATCAGCTCGGCGAGCTCTAGAACCCTATAATTCCCTTGTCCAAGAGAAAAAACATTGTAAATCTGTGAGCATGATTTTTTCCACCACCACACACCACCACACCCTTCGCTTTTTTTCTCTCTTCAAATTTCTTTTTTTTTCGAGCACCGAAAGTTTTTTTTTTCAATTTTTTTAGTAGTTACACCACCTTTAGACAGCCTGATTTATGGAAATTTGTGGAAAAAATTTTAAATCTGAATTTTTCAGGCCGAGTTCGGGTGGAAGACGAAATTCGATGAGTATACCGCCGGATGGAAGAGGTGTTGATTTTAATAAGGATTTTGAGCAGCAGGTAGGACATTTCGGGGGGAAATTTGAGAAAATTATGAATTTTGAGCCTAGAAAATCTAAAATTAGTTTTGCAATTGCGAGAGATCAACTTATTAATTTACTGTTTCAAAATTTTAATTATTAAATTTTTGAAACAGTTATTTTTTTCGATTTATGAAAATTATTCCGAATCAAAAAATTTCGAACCTAATTGTATTTCTAAAAATTTTGAAACAGTGAAATTTTTGTCATTTTTCATTATCCCAAAAAAAGGAATTTTGACTGAATTTGAGCTGGGTCCTTAAGCTGTCGAGCAAATTTTTTGAAAACCCCAATTTTATTTCTACTAATTTTGAAACAGTTAATTTTTTCTGACAAAATTCAATAATTTTCGAAAAAAAAATGTTCTTCATTTTTCTAATGTTATTGGAATCAAAAAAAAAAAAACAAATATTTGAAAACCTAATTTTATTTCTGAAAATTTTGAAACAGTGTTTTTTTTACCAAAATTTCTAAAAGTTTTAGAAAAATCTGATGTTTTGACTGAAAAATTGAATTTTTCCTGAATTTTGCGGCCAAAGCTCAGATGTTAGCAATTTTTTTGAAAACTGATTCTCTTTCTCAACATGCAACAAATTTCGAACCTAATCTTTTATTTCTGAAAATTTTGAAACAGTTAATTTTTTTTACAAAATTCAATAATTTTTGAAAAAAATTTTCTCAATTCCTTTGGAAATTAAATCAAAAAAATTCGAAGCTAAGTTTACTTTCATAAAATTTTGAAACAGTGAAATTTTTGGCTCACTTTTCATTAGCCCAGAAAAATCTGGAATTTTGACTGAATTTGACTCGAATTTTTCTGTCGACCAAATTTTTGAAATCCCAATTTTATTTCTGAAAATTTTGAAACAGTGCATTTTTTCGATGAAAAAATTAAAATTAAAAAAAATGTTCTGATTTTTTCTATTGTTAATGGAATCAAAAAATTTTCAACCTGGTTTTGTTTTTAAAGGGTGAAAGAGTGAATTTTTCGATGAAAAAAATTCAATTATTTTCGAAAAAAAAATGTTCTTCATTTTTCTGATGTTTGTAAGAAATTCAAAAAATTTCGTATCTACTCTTTTATTTCTGAAAATTTTAAAACAGTGAATTTTTTGACCAACATTTTCAATAATTTTAGAAAAATCTGACGTTTTGACTGATGGATTGAAAATTTTCTGAATTTTGCGGCCAAAGCTCAGATGTTGGCAATTTTTTTTTGAAAACTGATTCTCTTTCTCAACATGCAACAAATTTCGAACCTAATCTTCCATTTCTAAAAATTTTGAAACAGTTAATTTTTTCTGACAAAATTCAATAATTTTAGAAAAAAGTTTTGACTGAAAAATTAAATTTTTTCTGAATTTTGCATCCAAATAGCTTTCATTGGCAATTTTTTTAACTAATTTTATTTCTGAAAATTTTGAAACAGTTATTTTTTAAAGAGAAAAATTTGATGATTTTTGCTGTAAAATAGATGCCATGATCCAATCAGAATTTTCATGCTATTTTCATCATAAAATAATTTTGAAACAGTGCATTTTTCGTCAACATTTTTAATAATTTTAGAATAATCGTTTTTTGCCTGAAAGATTGAAAATTTACTGAACTTTGCGTCCAATGCATACGATTTTTAGCAATTTTTTTTGAAAACTGATTTTCTTTCTAATAATTTTGAAACAGTGCATTTTTTCAACAACAAAAAATGAAATTCTGTAGAAAACTTATGAATTTGGGAAATTTATGGTTTTCCAGAAAGTTTGGCTGACCAGTTTTCCGAAAAATTTGATTTTAATTTTTGAAAATTTTGAAACAGTAAATTTTTTGAATGAAAAATTTGAACAGGAAACCAAACATCAGAATTAAAAAAAAAAATTTTTCCCATATTTTTGAAACAGTGAATTTTTCTGACTTTTTTAAACTTATTGTTAAAATATTTAGTTTCACGGGAATTTATTTCAAAATAATATTTTTTTTTTCAAGAAATTTTCGAAACAATGAATTTTTGTTGGGAAAAATTAGTGAATTGGAAATGCACACTCAATACGAACATCATTTTTGAACAGTTTTTTTCTCAAATAATTTTTGAAACAGTGAATTATTTCAAGTAGAAAATTATTCAAAATCAAATTCTGAATTCGCCACGTGGAAAAATTTCGAAATTTTGAAAACTTTCATTCAAAAATCGTAGACTGGGTATTTTCAAAACTTAATTTCAACCAGGGTTGGCCATTTCGCCTCTCTCGCCCGGCGAAAAGGCGAACTTCGCCTCGTTTTTCTTCTTTTTTCTTCAAAAACGAGGCGAAACTCGCCTCTTCGCCGGGCGAGAGAGGCGAAATGGCCAAATGGCCATTTTCAACTTACAAATTTTTTGAAACAGTGAATTTTTTGGAGAAAATTTGGATAAAAAATCAATAGAGAAACATTTTTCAAAATCAATTTTTTATATCCAAAATTTTTGAAACAGTGAATTATTTCTAGGACATGAAATACGACAGTACCGGAATGTTCCACTGGTGTCCAAGTCGAAATCTAGAAGATTGTGTTTTGGAAAGACATCAAGCCGCGATGACAGTATTAAATGGACATGTTGTTGTTTGTCTGTTCGCTGATCGAGATTCTCCTTTGATTGGACTTCGCAATTTCATAATGCCCTTGAGATCTTCTAACTTCCATTATCACGAACTCAAACACGTTGTAATAGTTGGCGACTTGGAATATCTTCGAAAAGAATGGAAGACCCTATACAACCTGCCAAAGATCTCAATTTTGAATGGAAGTCCATTATCGCGTGCTGATCTTCGTGCTGTCAACATCAATCTTTGCGACATGTGTGTTATTATATCAGCAAGAGTTCCGAACACTGAAGATACGACGCTAGCGGATAAAGAAGCGATCTTGGCATCACTTAACATCAAGGCGATGCAATTTGATGATACGTTGGGATTTTTCCCGATGAGACATCAGGGAAGTGAGAGAAGCCCGTTGGGAAGTCCGATTTCTATGCAGAAGAAGGGAGCGAAATTTGGCACGAATGTTCCGATGATTACCGAGCTTGTTAATGATTCGAATGTTCAATTTCTAGATCAGGATGATGATGATGATCCGGATACTGAACTTTATTTAACTCAACCTTTCGCGTGTGGAACTGCTTTTGCGATTTCAGTATTGGATTCGTTGATGAGTACGACATATTTCAATGACTCGGCATTGACACTTATCCGAACTCTGGTTACTGGAGGAGCTACCCCTGAACTTGAGTTGATTCTTGCGGAAGGAGCTGGATTGAGAGGTGGATATTCGACGCCGGAAACACTTGCGAATCGTGATCGTTGTCGGATTGCACAGATCTCATTGTTGGATAATCCGTATGAAGGAGTTGGACATAATACGACTTATGGATCGATGTTTACGGTGGCTTTGAGAAGATATGGACAATTGTGTATTGGACTTTATCGATTGCATGATCAGGATAATCCGGATTCGATGAAACGATATGTGATTACGAATCCGCCGGCTGAGTTGAGGATCAGGAATACGGATTATGTAAGGGTTTTTTTTGGAGGGGGGGGGGGGGATTTATTTTGAAAATTTTCTGAAATGTTCAGTCAAAATTTAAAAAAATTTTATATGCTCTGAAATTTGGCTGGTAAAAATCAAACCTCGTAAAATCTCAGAAAAATTATATAAATTTTTTGAAACAGTGAAAAAATATTTTAAATAAAGAATCAAACTGTGGAAATCACAAAAATTCTTATGAAAAATTTGAAACAGTGAGAAAATTTCTATGAAAACATTTTGAAACAGTAATTTTTTCTTGAATTTTTTCAAGCCAAATGATTGAATAAAATTTGAATTTTAAGTTTTTTTCCTGAAATTGAAGCCTCTCGAAATCATATTCAGAATTTCAGAAATTTTCGGCCAAAATTTGATCTGAAAAAATTTTAATAAGCTCTGAAATTTGGCTTTAAAACTTGGGTTACTGTAGCAATTTTCAACGCCAAAAAATTTGAAATACTGTGGATTTTTGGAAATCTCTGAGAAAGCTGATAAAAATCAAACCTCGTAAAATCTCAGAAAAAGTATGTAGATTTTTTGAAACAGTGAGAAAATGTGAGTTTTTTTTTTTATTTTTCGATGCTCAAAGGCCGTATCAATTCTCAAAATCACAGAAAAGCTATACAGAAATTCTGAAACAGTGAAAAAATTTGGATAAATTTTGAAAAGTAGAAAATTTCTATGAAAAAATTTTGAAACAGTAATTTTTCCTTGAATTTTTTCAAGTCAAATAATTGAATCTTCAGATCAAATTTGAATTCCAAATTTTTTTTCATAAAATTATCGCAAAGAAAATTCACATAACAATTTTTGAGACGTTGAGAAATTTCAGATTTTTTGAATACACAAAACCTATCTCATTAAAATCTCTGAAAATCACGAAAAATCACATAGAAATTTTGAAACAGTGAATTTTATTAATTAATTTTCATTTGGACATTCTACGAAAACCGTAACCTATTCAAAGATTACAAAAAAGAAATCAAATATTATTGAAACAGTGAATTTTTTCGCAGCTAAAAAACACAAAAAAACCCCAATTTTTTGCAGGTCTACGTTCTCGAACAATTCGATCCAGGTCTAGAATATGAGCCAGGAAAACGACAATTCTAGAGCTCTAGGACACTAATTTTTTCAATTTGCTCAATTTTGAATTTTTGTTTGAAAACTCACCAAATTTGTTTAATTTATCCCACTTATTCAAAATTCATCTGCTCAAAAATAGATCTGAAATTCATTTGATTTTTCTTAGTTTTGACCAATTTTTTTCTTTTTTTTTGTCTCCGCATTCAATTTTTCAAATAAGGGTATTCCTCGACCATTCTAACGCCATTTTGCCTTGTTTTTTCGATTTTGAAAATAAAATTTTGACTTTTTTGTGGCCAAAAAATTAAAAAACATGATTTATATAGGCACATAAATATCACAAAATCAGGGGGAAATCGATAATTTTTAACATTTCAAAAAAGGTCTTAGGCCCTAAGGCCCTAAGCCCTTAAGGCCCAAGCCCAAAAGCCTAATCCTTGGATTTAGCTGTATAATACATCCAATAGATCAGATTACAAAATGTAAAAGTGATGGGAAAAAGTTTTTGACAAAATCGATCCATGTCTTCGCCATTCCAACGATGAAACAGTTTTCCGGAGACGAGGCGTTTCCGACGCTTCCGCGAATTGTTCCGCTGACGCACGAAGACTAGCATCTGAAAATTGGGTTGGTAAGGTCATTTTTAAGGGTTTTAGCTGGAAATTTTGAGTTGTTAGGGTAGTATGAAGTTCTTAAAGTAAATTTTAAAGTTAGAAGACATTTAGAGTCCTAAAAGCTTAAAAGCTAGATAGATTATAATGTAGCCTAAAATTTAAGTTTAAAATTTTTAATTCTAATTATCCTCATTAAATCCCCGCCGGATCATTTTCCAACAATTTTCAATTTTTAATATGTAATTTTTGAAACAGTGAATTTTTTTGGCCAAATTTCGCATTAAAATCCTTTAAAAATATTTCGAAAAATTCACTGTTTCAAAATTTTTAGAATAAAAATTGAAAATTGTTGGAAAATGTTTTTGAGTTTCAAGCCACCCATTTTAAAAAAAACCTGAATTTCACATTGAATTCGAAATTCGTAATTTTCAATTTCAAAAAATTTACTGTTTCAAAGGTTTAATATCGAAAAAGTTAAGATTTTCAAAAAATTCTCAATTTTTATATGAAATTTTTGAAACAGTGAATTTTTTTGGGATTATTTTCCGTTGTTGAAAATACTTTTGGTAATTCTGTTATTAAGTAAAAGCTTCAAAAAACCGTGTTACGAAAAAAAAAAATAAAAAAATTTTTTTCTTTACAACGACACTCCGCTGTCACTCTGCCCATTGTTTAGCGTATTAGCGCGTTGCCAACACGATTTTTATTTTTTATTTATTTTTTTCTTTTTCTTTTTTTTCGAAGCTGTAAATTGGATGAAAATGTGAAGAATAAGTTGAAATTTTGAAAAATGAGTGAGTTTTTCGAGAAAATTTGAATTTTATTGGAAATGTTGGGTTTTTAGGTGATGAAATTCAGAAGGAGGAACAAAGTTTGCGATTTTGAAGCGAAAATAATGGAAATGTGGAAGATTTTGGAGTTTTCGAAGCGAATTTTGTGAGTTTTTTGGGGCTGGGTTTGAAAAATATTTGAAAAAAAATACTGAAAATTCTTCTGGAAAATTGTAAGACGCCAAATTTTAGCGCTGAAAATTAGGAGTGTTTTGAGTTAAATACCTTAAGCTAAATAAGTTTGACCTAAAGTTTTGATTTAAATTTTTTGAATTGAACTAATTTTCCCACAGCATTTTCCAAAAATTCTCAATTTTTGATATGAAAATTTTGAAACAGTGGAATTTTTTGAGTTTTTGTTGGTGTTGAAAAAGTTCTGGTAACTTCCAGCTAAAAAAATAGTTTTCTTCTCAAAAAAAATTCACTGTTTCAAAATTTTAAGATAGAAAATTGAAAAGCTCTCAAAAATGTTTAGGTGTGAGGATAATAGGAAAAACAAAATAATTTTCCGCTGAATTTTTATGCGAATTTTCGAATTTTGTACAGTTACCCTAACTTTAGTTTGTTTTCCTAACATAACTGAATTCTTGGTTTTTAAAGTTTCTAGGGAGATCGTAAAACAACAATAACGTTTTGCTCAATTTTTCAATTTTTAATATAAAATTAAAAACTATCATAACATTTTCCAACAAATCTCAATTTTTATTATGAAAATTTTGAAACAGTGAATTTTTTGGGATTTTTTTGGTGTTGAAAAGGTTTTGGTAACGTTCAGTACAAGCTAAAAATAAGTGTTTTTCTCAAAAAACTTCACTGTTTCAAAATTTTAATATAGAAAAATGATAAATTCTCAAAAATGTTAAACATTGGTAAAAAAAACTATTCGAATTAAATTTCCGCTAAAGTTTTATCCTAACTTTGTTCATTTTTTGCTGGCTTCTGAATTCTGGAGTTGCCCTAACTTTTGTTTTCTCCTAATATAAGTGAATTCTTGGATTTTCAAGTGTCTGGGGTCATTTTGTTCATCATTTTCCAACAATTCTCAATTTTTCATATGAAAGTTTTGAAACAGTGAGATTTTTTTGGGATTTTTTTTTTATGTTGAAAAGGTTTTGGTAAAGTTCAGTAAAACCTAAAAAAAATAGTTTTCTTCTCAAAAAACTTCACTGTTTCAAAATTTTCATAAGAAAAATAAACAAGTTTATAAAAATGTTGAGGATATTTACAATAATAGAAGACATATTTTCAAACAAAAAGTTTTCCTTACAACGACACTCCGCTGTCACTTTGCCCATTGTTTAGCGTATTAGCGCGTTGCCAACACGACTTTTTATTGATTTTTCTCTCTTTCTGATTTTGTTTCAAGTACAAAAAATATTATTCAATGTTTCAGATCATTCCAAGCTGAAAACTGGATGAAAATGTGAAGATGAAGTTGAAATTTTGAAAAATAAGTGAGTTTTTTTGAGAAAATTTGAATTTTTTTGAAAAATGTTGTGTTTTCAGGTGATGGAATTCAATATGAGGAACAAAGTTTGCGATTTTGAAGCGAAAATTATGGAAATGTTGAGGATTTGCGATTTTTCGAAGTGAATTTCGTGAGTTTTTTGGGGCTGGGTTTGAAAAATATTTGAAAATTCCTTCTGGAAAATTGTAAGACGCCAAATTTTAGCCCTGAAAATTAGGAGTGTTTTGAGTTCATCTAAAATTTTTATTTAAATTTTCTGAATTCAAGTGGATATAACTACAAAATCTCTAGCATTTTCCAACAATTCCAAATTTTTGATATGAAATTTTTGAAACAGTGAATTGTTTTGAATTTTTTTTGGTGTTGAAAAGGTTTTGGTGAATTTTTATCCAAATTTTCGAATTTTGTACAGTATTCTTCCATTTTCTAATTCTGGAGCTGTCCTAACTTCAGTTTTTTTCCTAACATAACTGAATTCTTGGATTTTCAAATTTCTAGGGAGATCTTGAGAAACAGTGAATTTTTTTGGATTTTTTTTTTTGGTGTTGAGAAGGTTTTTGGTAATTTTCAGTACAAGCTAAACAACTAGTTTTCTTCTCAAAAAAATGTCACTGTTTCAAAATTTTAATATAGAAAATCGACAAGTTCTCAAAAATGTTAATGTTGGTATAATTTCCCGCCGAATTTTTATGCGAATTTTCGAATTTTGTACAGTTTTCTCTAATTTTTGAATTCTGAAGTTGCCCTGCCCTAACTTTAGTTTTTTCCTAACATAAGTGAATTCTTGGATTTTCAAGTTTCTAGGATGATCTTAAAACCACATAGAAAATAATAGAACAATTTTTGCTGTTGTCCCGTGTTTGCAGACTCGAAAAAAGCTCGTCTCGTTTTCACGTTTTTCCACGTGTCAGAGAAATTTCGTTCTTTTTTCCATTTAAATTTTGAGAATGCGCCGCAAATTGCAAAAAAAAGAGCGGAGTCGTGTGTCTTCACGCGGTCAGAACAATGAGTCCGCAATTTCACGTGAAAAAGAAAAATGTTTTATTTTTTTCTATGTGTAAAACTACAATAACATTTTGCAACGATTCTCAATTTTTATTATGAAAATTTTGAAACAGTGAATTTTTTTGAATAATTTTTTTTCGCTGTTGAAAAGGGTTCGGTGACTTTCAGTACAAGCTAAAACAATATTTTTCTTCTCAAAAAACTTCACTGTTTCAAAATTTTAATATAGAAAATTGACAAGTTTTCAAAAATGATCGGGGTTTGGAATTCATAAGAAAAATATTTTTTCGCTGAATTTTTATGCGAATTTTCGAATTTTGTACAGTTACCCTAACTTTAGTTTTTTTCTAACATAAATGAATTCTTGGATTTTCAAGTTTCTAGGTACATCGTTTAATTCCTATAGCATTTTACAACAATTCTCAATTTTTATTATGAAAATTTTGAAACAGTGAATTTTTTTTTGAATTTTTTTGGTGTTGAAAAAGTTTTGGTAACTTTCAGTACAAGCTAAAAACAATAGTTTTATTCTTAAAAATTTCACTGTTTCAAAATTTCAATATAGAAAATTGAAAAGTTCTAAAAATGTTGAGGGTTATTCACACTTTGGAGTTGTCCTAACTTAAATTTTCACATGTTTCTCGTGTCGCACCTTATTATTCGAATCATTATCCATTTCCGCATGATGATCATTCTCAGGCGGTTTCGGTTCGGGACACTCAACATATGTCCGTTCCGTCCATTCCGGTCGTGTTTTCGGCCATTCGCCCCCGTCTTCTGGACTTGCACATTCCGAATATTGATGATGATGTCGAGCTCCCTAGAAAAAGAGCACACATTAATGCTCATTTTAAGTGCCTCCGGGCCTCTTTTTTTGCACATGCTTGACTGGATTTTGTGTGTGGTGGTGGTAGGCGATTTGGTGTTTGGACTTTGCATTAATTAATTAATTATGCCCACTGGTTTTGAGCCAAAAACTTTGGAGCCGATTTTTTTAATAACTTACATATCCGGATTTGAAAGACTTTGTAGAAAATGTCCGCTGAAACACATTTCGCTTGATCTCGTCGTCAGACATAAATTCATCGCCTTGTCTGCAAAAAAATAGAATTTTTTTGAGCTATGACGTGGCAAGATATTTTTTTTTTGAGAAAGAATTATCTAATCAATTCAAAATTTATAATTTTTGATTTCAATTTTTTTTGAAACAGTGAATTTTTTGAAAAAAAAAACGAAATTTGCTTATCAATTTTCCACAAGCCTCAAATAATTTTACAAAAATTTTGAAACAGTAAATTTTTTTGAAGCGGAAGAAGCTTGCGGAATGACGTGGAAAATTTTCTAAAAGATTATTCAAATAAACAAATATTGTTAAAATCAATTAAAAAATTATAATTTGTTGATTATAATTTTTTTGAAACAGTGAATTTTTTGCAGTAGCATTTAAATTAGGCTTATATTTATCATTTTTGCAAAAAATCTTGAAAAATTATGTAACAAATTTGAAACAGTGAATTTTTCTGTTACAAATAGGTTGAGTCTTGAGCACTTTTGCCTCGCAGAAGATTTCGGTAGCAATTTTTTAAAGAATGGATCAATGAACCATTTTTAAAAAGGTAAATGTAATAACATCCCAAGCAATCAAAAAATGCATTAAAACTTTTTGAAACAGTGAATTTTTTCAATAAGAAATAACACCTTTTCTCGCATTATCAGTTTTCCACAAGCCTCAAAAATTTTTAGAATAAATTTGAAACAGTAAATTTTCCACTACTCAGGAAAAAATTAGCGACGGTGCCATACATGTTTTTCTCTCCGGAAGGCCCTTCGGGTTAAAGACCCCTTTTTGTCAAAAATGAAAAAGTTAAAGACCCTCCATCGGAAAAATGAAGAACAAAAATACTGCCAAAAATCAAAGTAAAAGCTCTAGCCCAGAACCGAACCTTTGTAGCTGGATTAGAAAGCGCGAGGCTAACCGACTGCTCTATGCTCTCGTTGTTTTCTCCTCCTTTGTTTTCCCTTGTTATGCAACACACGCACTCATCTTTTTTCTTTTTTTTTTAGTTTTTTTCACAGACAATTCAAATCAAAAGCAAAACTTAACAGCTTAACGGCAACCAAATGAGCTAAAAATTTTCACAGCTCTACTTCAAGATATTTCACAGGGTTCGAAGACCTAAAAACCTCCAATAAAGACCGTTTTAAGGGAAATAAAGACCTATCCGGAAAAGTATAGGATGACACTATACTTTTCCGGATAGGTCTTTATTTCCCTTAAAACGGTCTTTATTTGAAAGTTTTAGGTTTTCGAACCCTGTGAAATATCTTGAAGTAGAGCTGTGAAAATTTTTAGCTCATTTGGTTGCCGTTAAGCTGTTAAGTTTTGCTTTTGATTTGAATTGTCTGTGAAAAAAACGAAAAGAAAAGAAAAAAATGATGTGGGCGGAGCCAGGTGCAATGAGAGATATGGTGTGTGGCGCTACCAGCGAACTGTCGGCGATGAGAGATATTGAAATATTTCGCGTGATTTGAGAATGAATCAAGGCGAAATTCTTGTGGAAACCCTGCTCCTCTTTGAAAGAAGAAGTTGATGCAGAGGTAATTTTGATGACTTGAGAAAATAATAGTAATTTTTTCATAAAAGTTAAGGACCTATTTTTCATGAAAAATAAAAAAGTTAACGACCCTTTTTTATACTTTTCCGGACCAAAAACATGTATGGACGGTGCCGCGACTTTTTGACGTTTTGCGATGGTACCGGTACCTTTTTGCCTTGGTACCGAACCCTTTTGCACTTTGGACTGGTACCGAACCAGTTCGGTACCCGTGCGAAATTTTCAAAAGTGATTATCAAACAAAAAAGGTAATGCACTGGTACCGAACTAAAGTTCCGCTCTTGTGCAAAAAAGTACTTAGCGATTGTTTGAGTGCGGTGTGTCGTATACGACTGAAACGAAAAACGTTGAGAACCCTTTTAAATTTTCACATCATTTTTGAAAAAATATAGTTCTTCGAATGTCTAGCGGCATATTATCGTCATGTGCCAGTCAATTTTCAAATAGTTTTCTCATTTCTACTTTTGGAGTTTTTGCGCCGTAAGAAAGAAAAAAACTCGACATTTGAAGAATGAAGAATGAAAGAAAATGTGATATTTTCCATTGAAAAGTAAAATTGTGATATGTATTTCGCTATTTTTCCTATGGAAATGTGAAAATTTAACATCAAATTCATCTAGCGTCAATTCCACAGAGTGTAATTTACTACCCGAAAAATTTCGCGCATTTTTTGAGACCTGACACGATCTTAGGGGTGGGACTAAAATCGACAAAATTCAACGCAAAAACGAGAGATTTAGAGAAAAATGATTTTTGATCTACCCAAAAATTAATGAAAAATTTGAGGTCTAGCGATTTGAGGTAGTAACTTACACCCTGTGTTCCAATAGGAAAATACGTCTGTCCTCAATGCTTTCATCGAAAATTCAATATCAAAATCTCACAATACGTTTTTAGAACAAAAATCATGACAATTTTCAATAAATCTCTTCTCAAAAACGATGATTTTCCGCCCGATATTCAAAAACATTGTTGAAATGTGTTTTCAAAAAAGTTTAACATATGATTATGCTTGATTCTTGATTCTCAATCCGAATATCGCACCAGTTTTCATTAAAATCGTACTTTTCGTAGTCTTAAACGAAAAGGCCATCTCGGGTCACACAAGAAAGTGTGCAATTGCGCGTAAACTTGTGTGTGTAGTACGCAGAAGCAGAAAAACATGTTTTTTTTTCGTTTTGTTTCTTTTCAACGCTTTTCTTGTTTTTTTCTAGGTTTCGATGTAATTCTTTGTTTTCAGATAGTCGAAAATCGCTGTGCGAAAAGGAAATTACAGTTGACAAATTTTGCTCCAACAATTCTTGGCTATAAGAGGCGAAAAGACGACATATTTCAATGAACACACAATCGGCGTCTCTTCAGGTTTGATTTTTATGTATTGTCTTTCGAAAACTCAGAAAACCGTAGGTTCAATGATTAATTTCAGATCGAAATGATTGAAATATCATGTGGAACAACAAAGAAATCGAACGAAACGAGGAAAACATCCTGAAGAGCTTCCCAATGCAATGGAAAATGTTCAAATGGTCAATTCACCGCGATCTTCAGAGAAAACTAGAAGGTGAGTGTTTTTAATATAATATCTACTTACTTTTTAGAAAGTATGAGATATTCCTGGGAAATGTAGTTTATTAAAAGAAGTATTGTGATTCATTTCCTTATTTCTACAACTAATTTCCTATGATTTTTGATTGTCTTCGAAATTTCCACTAAAAATATGAAAACTGGGTTGAAAGCAACACAGAAAATTTGAAAGTAACTTCAGACTTCCATTTATCATTTATATTTTACAGATTTCCTCAAACGTGACGTGGAATCTGCAATCAACAACAAATCACTCCAAACCTGAACGAAGACGCCTTAATTCGTTAATTTTTCCTGTATTTGACAGTCAATAAACGTTATTGTCAAACTGTGTAATGTTAGTTGTGGTTTTTAAAGCTCATTTTCAAGCGGCGAACCGCTTTTATCCTGCATATACCCAATGCAAAATGCGTAAATTTTGCACCGGTGCGGATCGACTAAAACCTAAATGCACTGGTACCGAACATATTTTGTTCGGGTGCCGTACGCTTTTCGCCCTGGTGCAGCGACGGGGCGGGTACTTTGACAAAATGAGTTCGGTACCAGGGCCGATAAGGTTCGGTACCATCGCTAATTTTTTCCTGAGTAGCCTCAAATAATTTTACAAAAAATTTTGAAACAGTTAATTTTTCTGAAGCGAAAGCTTGCGGAATGACGTGGCAAAATATTCTATAGATTTCAATAAACAAATAAATTAATTTTAATTTTAAATTTAAATTTTTTTTGAAACAGTGAATTTTTTGCAGTAGCATTTCGGCTTATATTTACCACTTTTGCAAAAATCATGAAAAATTATGCAAGAAATTTGAAACAGTGAATTTTTCTGTTACAATTAGGTTGAGCCTAAGGCCGTGCCGCTTCGCGGAAGCTTGCGGTCAACACTCGCGCCGTAGGCGCTCGCCACGTCATAACCATCTCCCAAGTTAGCCTAACTCACTTGATCCTCCTCTGCTCCAACGATCCAACCACAGCCAATTCAACAATACTCAAAAATATATAAACAATACATCCGAACATGAACAAATCCAGACCTTTCACGTAGGAAACCTGAAAATAATTTTAAATTTTTGTGACTCAGCTGAAAATTTCAGACAAGCGGGTGATTTTTTTCAGACAAAGAAAAAGCGTGCTGAAAATGTGTGCTATTAAACATGGGATAAATACCGATTCCAGTAAACTTGAAGCTACTTGGAAGTTCTAAAAAAATGTTTTGCCTGAAATTTGAGGGGATTTTGGAGAGGAACTGGCTGAAAATGGGGAGGAAATTTTGAAAAAAATTCACTGTTTCAGAATTTTTCGAAATATTATTCGTATCAAAAAATTCTGATTTTCTTATAGTTTTTGGTGGTCGAAAAATAATTCCAAATTTAGTTTGAAAAAAATTTAATTTCAAATCGAAAAAGTTGACTGTTTCAAAAAGTTTTGAAATATTTTCAAGACTGAAAAATTACAATACCTTTTTGACAGTTTCGGCAAAAAATGGTTGATTTTTCACATTTTTCGAATTTAAAAATTCACTGTTTCAAAATTTTCAGATAACTTCTCTGGCCAAAAAAAAACCCCAATTAACCGCATGCTCCAGCATTTATCTAACATAAAAAAGAGAAAAAAAATATTTTTTTGGATCCGTGTAATTTAAAAAAAACCTATTTTTTGTGTGGGAGATATCCACTGTTTCAAAATTTTCTGATAATTTTTCTGGTCAGGAAACTCCAATAAAAAAGAGTTTAAAAAATTAAAAAATCACTGTTTCAAAATTTCTAGAACAATTTGAAAGAATATTGGATTTCCGATACTTCGATTATTTTTTTTTCAGAAAAAATTCACTGTTTCAAAATTTGTAGGAATTTTTTCTGGTCAAAAAATCCAATCTTATAATTTCAATTTTTTCAACACAAAATCAACTTTTCGCACCAAAAAATCTAGAATTTTCACAATTTTTTGGATTCAAAAATTCACTGTTTCAAATTTTTCTGATAAATTTTCTGACCAAACAAACTCCAATAAGTGAATAAAAATTCAAAATTTCACTGTTTCAAAATTTCTAGAACAATTTGAAAGAATACTGATTTTTTGATAATTTTAGACTATTTTTGTTCAGAAAAAATTCACTGTTTCGAAATTTGTAGAAATTTTTTCTGGTCAAATAAATTCAATTATAATTTTCATTTTGGTTTCAAATTTTTCTCTTAATTTTTCTGCTCAAGGAAACTCCAATAAAAAAGAGTTTAAAAAAAATAAAAAATTATTATTAAAAATTATACTGTTTCAAAAAAAAAATTACTGTTTCAAAATTAGAGGAAATTGAGAGCATATTTTCGACAATCGTTCAATGAAAATCACTTTCAAAATTAAAAAAAAAATGATTTTCAACTGAAAATCTTTTTCAGAAGCTTTGAGTTCAATCTCTCACAACTTTTGAATGTTTTTTTCTTCAGAAAAAAAATCACTGTTTCAAAACTTGTAGAAAACTTTGAACCATTGTGATTTTCTAATGAGTGCTTTTTTATTTTAACTAAAATTTGATTGTTCCAAAATTCAGTGATCTTAAGGAATCTGAAAATTACCTTAAGGTCTCTAGAAAGCCACAAAACCCCCAATTTCCAGCCAGTATCCCACCAAAAATCCCCTCTCAACTTCCCCTAACTCACCTTAGGCAAACTCCTCGAAACATTAGAGTACTGTAATGTTAGCGCCATCAAAGAGCTGACTCCAAGCGTAACTCTTGCCGGTAAACTTCGTCGATCCAACCAAAAAGAAATCCATGAGATTAGAACCATACAATAAGTGGGAAGGTAGATTTGAAGAATGTAGAACCCGTAAGAACGCCGGAAAAATAGTTTGATGTTGAGCTGCAAGGAAAATTTGAATTTGAGTTTTTTGCGCGAATTTTTTGAGTCCGAATTTGATCTGACCCCGTTTTCTCGCCAAAAAACAAAGAAAGTTCAACGATTTTTGACCAGGGTGATCTATCAATCAAAAACATTTTCACACTTTTTGTTATTTTACAAAAAAAAAAATGAAAATGTCCTGAAAAATGTGTCAGGCAAAATGATTGATGTTGTGTTTTGTTTTTATTTGAGCTACGAAATTTTTTTCCTCGGTCAGATGATGAATTAGTTGATCGGAGAATGATTTTTGAAGGTTTTTCCGTAGCGAGAATTTTTTTGAACTGAAAAGTAAAAAAATTTTCAATGTAAAAATTCACTGTTTCAAAAATTTTTTATAATTTTTGAAACATTTTGGCTAACAATTCAGTGTCTCAATATACTAGAGGAATAGCACTATGAATTGGGAAAAATTCACTGTTTCAAAAATTTTTCAGAATTTTTAAAATATTTTGCCGACCATTTCGAATTCGTAAAAAATTGGACAAAATGATTTTGCAACTTTTGAAAAGTTCAGATTATTTTTTTACGAAATTTTTCACATGTATAACTATTGACGAGAGTAAATCTAATTTTTTTTTTGAAAAAAAAATCAAGAAATTTTGAAACAGTGATTTTTTTTCCAAATTTCTAGAAAAATTTGCTATTTTTGATTCCAGATGTTTGACACATCATAGCTCTATTTAAAAAAAAATTGTTGAGAAAAAATTCACTGTTTCAAAATTTTTTAATAAAAAAAAGATTATCGAACAAAAAATAATTAATATGAGAGCGTCCAAAAATCAAGAAACTTTGAAACAGCGAATTTTTTTTTGTTGAAAAAAAATTTAAAAAATTAACTGCAACTCAAGATTTTCTGCCACGTCATAGCACATTGGTCAAATTTGACAAAAAAATTCACTGTTTCAAAAATTTCTCTAATTTTTGAGAAATTTTGGAGGACAATGTTGGTTTAGTGTTTTGTTGTAAAATAAAATGAAAAAATGACTATGACGTGGCAAAAATTTGATTTATAATTAGAAAAATTGCTGTTTCAGAATTTATTCTTTAGAAATTTTGAATTTTTTGAAAAAAAACAGAACCACTGGCAAATTAAAAAAAATACGAAAATGTGGAAAATTTAGAAATTTTGAAAGAGTGAATTTTTTTTTTTGAAATTTTTCTCAAAAATTTTTTGCAGTGACTGAGAATTTTAGGAGTCTGAAAATTCCACAGTAATCAATTAGGTTTTAAAAAATTCCTAAAATTCTTGAGAAAAAAAATTCACTGTTTCAAAATTCTTTTTAATTCTTGGCGTTTTTCTTGCTTTCGTTAGATGTTTTGCAAAGATCTATGCTAAAATTCAGAATTTTTTGCCCCAAAAAAAAGCCCAAAAACAAACCTGATCCCAAACTCCGGCCGGATAAATAAACGTGGCTTTCTCATGAATAAAAGTGGTCATATGAAAATCGGGCAACTTTACTTCATCAATAAATTCAACAGGTTGTCCCTGCCTTTTCCAATGTAGCCTAACTTTTCCCACATTAAAAGCGTAGCTCTCAAAAATCGTTGTGCACATCACACGATCCATTGGGAAGAAGCTGAAATCCATTTCGCACGGTGATTCAACTACCACACGATAATTCATCCAAACTGTGCCATTTGGGAAAATGGCCAGAAATATGTTGGGTGTTGGACTTTTGTGAATTGTGGAACCTTTTGAATTGACTATACAGACATTTGGAAGCCAAATTGTGTCGACCATTCGATGTGATAATGAGAGATTTGTTAGGCATTGAGCACCGTCTTCGTGCTGGAATTTTTTGAGGAGTTTGGGGAACTTTGGAGGGTTTTAGTGTGAAAATTCTGATTTTTCATGAATTTTTGGTTCGGTTTGGGAAATTTTGAGGAGTTAGAAGAACTCTGGGAGAATTTTAGTGTAAAAATTCGGATTTTTCACAAAATTTTGGCCGGGATTCAAAGAATTTCCAGATTTCAACTGAAATTTTGGGATTTTTGAGAGTTAGAGGAACTTTGGGGGATTTTGGTGTGAAAATTCGGATTTTTCACAAAATTTTGGCCAGGGTTGATGATTTCCATAATGGTTTGATGAATTCAGAGAATATTCAGATTTAAAATGAAATTTTTGGAGTTTTGAAGAGTTAGGGGAACTTTGGAGGGTTTTAGTGTGAAAATTCGGGTTTTTCATGAATTTTTGGTTTGGTTTAAAAAAATCCACGTGGATTTTGGGCTCCAAAAAGATTTGGGGAATTTTGAGGAGTTAGGGGAACTTTGAGAGGATTTTAGAGTGAAAATTCGGATTTTTCACAAAAATTTGGCCGGGATTTTTTAATTGATTTTCATTATGGCTTGATGAATTCTGAGAATTTTTAGATTTCACTGAAATTTAAGGATTTTCGAGAGTTAGAGGAACTCTGGGAGGATTTTAGCGTGAAAAATCTGATTTTTCTTAAAATTTTGACCAGGGTTCGTGATTTCCATTATGGTTTGATGTATTCAAAGAACTTTTTAAATTTAAAACGAATTTTTGGGATTATTGAGAGTTAGGTGAACTTTGAGGGGTTTTGATGTGAAATTTCAGACTTAAAATGAAATTTTGGGATTTTCGAGAGTTAGGGGAACTTTGAGAGATTTTATTGTGAAAATTCTGATTTTTCACAAAATTTTGGCCGGGATTCAGAGAATTTTTAGATTTCAACTGAAATTTCGGAATTTTGAGGACTTAGGAGAACTCTGGGATGATTTTTGTACGAAAATTCGGATTTTTCACAAAATTTTGGTCCTTTCTAGTTAATTTTTATGCCGATTTGGTCAATTCAGAGAATTTCTGGATTTTTACTGAACTTTTGAGGAGATTTGAGGAGTTAGAGGAACTCTGGGATGATTTTCGCACAAAAATTCCGATTTTTCACAAAATTTTAGCAGGGATTCGGAGAATTTTGAGATTTTTTGAAATTTTCGAGAATTAGAGGAGTTAGAGGAACTCTGAAAAGATTTTAGTGTGAAAATTCGGATTTTTCATGAAATTTCGGTCCTTTCTAATTAATTTTTATGCCGATTTGGTGAATTCAGAGAATTTTCTAACTTCTGAAAAAGCCACGTTAATTTTTGGCTCAACAAAATTTGGTACGTGGCATTTTCCGATTTTTTCTGACCCGGAACATTTTTCTCGTGCTGAAAATTAATTAGCCTAACTAGAGTCTAGTTAGGCGATGGAATCCAAACAGGACCAAAATTTAAAAATCAGAAATTTTGGTGCCAAACTTTTTAGGCTGAAAAAAGCCCCCGAAAAAAATTCCACGTCATTTTTTGACCTCAATTTTCTCCCAGAAAGACCAATCCATCAAAATCACATTCAGGAAGCGATTAAAAATTTTTTTTGTATAAGTAGTAAAAAAAAATTAAAAAATTATTATTATGTCTACCCCCGCGCATTTCCCGTCTTTTGTCACTCACCTCAAACGACAAACCGGGATCATGCCAAATTTGACTGAACAAAATGTGCATTGTACTTGCCGACTGAATTTCTGAGATCTCCGAGACTCGTTGAATCAACAATTCCACGTCGACATCGACACCCTTCATTTTTGGAACCATGTTTCTGTCGTATTTGTTGAGAACGTCTTGGAGAATTCTGAAAATATCAGGATGAATTTAGGCTAACTACGTGGATTTTCAAGGGGCCCTTGGAATTTGCGATTTTTTGAGACCAAACATGACTGCCACGTGGATTTTCGATGAATCAAATAGTCTGAAGTCTTTAATAAACTTCGAAATTTCAAATTTTTGTTAGAAAAACCTTGAAACAGTGAATTTTTCCGAAAAACAGAACAAAATTTTGAAAGTTATAAGAAAAAATGCCACGTGGCAAAAAGTAATTTGGAGCCCGAAAATCTTGCTCTCAGAATTTTTTGGCTTGGAAAATTCAGAATTTTTCCCTAAAACTTCACTGTTTCAAAAATTTCTGAATCAAAATTTCAGAGAATGTTTAAAATAATTTTTCACTGTTTCATAATTAATTATAAGTTTTTTAAATTTGGAAAATTTTGTTTATGATATCAATGACGTTTCACATTATCAAATTTTTTTTATTTTTTAAAATTTCACTGTTTCAAAAGCTGCTGATTAACAATTCTGAAAGTTTTCTGTGATTTAAAGCCGCTGCATATTGTAAAATGTAATTTTCACTGTTTCAAAATTTGGAAGAGAAAAATAATTTAAAATTTCAATTTTCAGATTCATAAAAATTTTCGTATTCTGAAAATGTTCTTAATCAGAACATGTTAAAAATATTTCAGAATGTTTTATAAAAATTTCACTGTTTCAAAAATTTTTGAATTGAAATGCTAATAGGTTTTTGTGATTTCAATCTCCTGTTTATTGTAAAATGTAATTTTGACTGTTTCAAAATTTTGAAGAGAAAAAATATTCAAAAGTTCAATTCTCAGAAATTTCCAGAAAATTTTTATGAAAAAAAAAAATTAGGACAAAAATCTCTAGAAAAGTTCACTGTTTCAAAAATTTTTGAACTTTGAAGAAATTTTTATGGTGGATTGATTCTTGGTAACGGAAATGTTATAATTTTTCACTGTTTCAAATTATTTATAACTTTTGCTGTATTCTGAAAATTTTGTTAGTAACCACGCAAAATTTTTAAAAATTTCACTGTTTCAAAAGTTGCTGAATAAAAATTTTAAAAGTTTTCTGTGATACTAAACAGATGTTTCATTTTCATGTAATTTTAACTGTTTCCAAAATTTTAGACGAAAAATATTCAAAAGTTCAATTTTCAGAAATTTCCAGAAAATTTTCTCAAAATTATGAAAGAAATTTAGGACAATAATCTCTAGAAAAGTTCACTGTTTCAAAAATTTCTGAATCGAAATTTCGAGAAATTTTTATGGTTTTTCTTTGTTTTACAGAGCAGAATTGTTGTAATTTTTCACTGTTTCAAATTATTAATAAACTTTTTTAAATTTGGAAAATTTTGTTTATGATATTAATGACGATTCACATTATGAAAATGTTTTTTATTTTTCTAAATTTCACTGTTTCAAAAATTTTTGAATTAAAATGCTAAGAGTTTTATGTGATTTCAAATTTCTGTTTCTTGCATAATTTTCACTGTTTCAAAATTTCAGCGAAAAAAAATTCAATTTTCAGAAATTTCCAGAAAATTTTCTGAAAATTATGAAAAAAAAAATTTTGGAAAAAAAACTCTCTAGAAAATTCACTATTTCAAAAATTTCTGAATTTGAAATTCTAAAAGTTTTCTGTGATTTTATCCCTTCTTCTTCGTTAAAGTTAAAGTTGAGTCTTTTTCACTGTTTCAAATTATTAATAAACTTTTTTATATTCTGAAAATTTTGTTAATTAGATGTTTCCGTATGTGAGATAAATTTCAGAATTTCTTTTAAAAATTCACTAATTCAAAAATTTCTGAATTTGAAATGTAGGATTTCCCTTTGCTTTTTGAAAGTTGAAAGTTTGTAAAATGTAATTTTCACTGTTTCAAAATTTTGAAAAGAAAAAATATTAAAAAGCTCGGTTTTCAAAAACTTTACTGAAAATTATTTTTAAAAAATTAGGAAAAAACTCTCTAGAAAATTCACTGTTTCAAAAATTTCTGAATTGAAATTTTGGGAAATTTTTATGGTAGATTGTAATCTTATAATTTTTCACTGTTTCAAATTATCCATAAAATTCTTCATATTCTGAAAAATTTGTTAAGCGGAACATATACGTGAAAAAATTTTTTTAGAATTTTTCAAAATTTCACTGTTTCAAAAATTTCTGAATTGAAATTCTAAAAGTTTTCTGTGATTACAAATTGATGTTTGTTGTAATTTTCACTGTTTCAAAGAACTTCCTGGAAATCACAAGAATTCTCCCCAAAAAACTTGAGATTTCCCCTCGATTTTTTCTTCGTATATCGCCATGTTTTTAGTGGACATGTTGTCCGCACGCAGCAAAACAACAAAAACACAAAATTCAATTTTCGCACACCGCATTATTCAAATTTCCATATTTTTTTTTCAAAAAGCTTTTCCCCCTCCTCTATATTTTTTTTTGACTTAGCACAAGTCCAAAACAAAACAAATTGGGGAATATTTTATAAGATGAGCAATATAGTTTTCCTGTGACACATTTTTGAGATAGCGAAACTAAAGATTATCTTGTTGGAAATTTGAGATGTTATGTTATGTTCGACATTTTTTCCGGGGATCTTGTGATATTTTTTGTGTCTACCTGAAAAGATATCAGATTGCTGATTGTTGAGAAGAATTTTTTGAAACAGTGAAAAATTTGAAATAGTCAGATAAGCATGGATCACAGATATTTTTTTAGAATTTAAATTGACCAGTTTTTGAAACAGTGAATTTTTTTGCTAAGAATTTTGGAACAGTGAAAATATAATATCTCAATACCAAAAAATTTTTTCGAAATTTCAATTCACAAATTTTTGAAACAGTGAATTTTTGGAGAAAAAATCCCGGATTTTCCAGGAAAAAAATTTCTGAGAGCAAGATTTTCTGACAAAAATTGCCACGTGGCGTTTTTTTTAATTTATAACATTCAAAAAATTGTTACTGTTTTTTGGAAAAATTCACTGTTTCAAGGTTTTTCTAACAAAAAATTGGAAATTTAAAATTTAAAAAAAATGGTGAATCACAGAAAATCTATGAGAATCATACTTAAGCAATTTTTGAAACAGTGAATTTTTCTAGATCTGGAATTTTCTTCAGAAACTAAAAAATCGTGGCAATATTTTAAAGCAGGATTTTCTAGCTCAGAATTTTAGCCACGTGGCTGAAAAATTCAATTTCGTTCTGAAATTCAGATCCGCCTGAAATTAACCAACATTTTGATTGAAAAATTCACTGTTTCAAAAAATTTTGAAAATAAATTTCGGATTTTACACTTTGATGAATTAATTTTCTCAAAAGACGCTTGAAATTATAGTTCCTAAAGTCACAAAAAAATCCACGTGGCAAAAACCAGAAACTCTAGGATACTGTAACTTTTGGCGCCAAAACCCAGTCACATTCGGTGTCAAAAAACCCCCAAATGCCACGTGGCAAGACTCACTTGGTCGCCGTTTTCTCGGCCTGCCCCAACAAACAAACAGGCGCCTCGCCGTGCTCTTCCGAATCATCACCCGAATCCGGAAGGCCTGTAGATCCACGTGTCAATTCGCTGATCACTAAAAAAATTTTTTTTTGAAATTTTCTTCAAAATCCCCCTCGTGTTTATTTTTTTTCATAAATCCCTTTTTCGCGCGCGCGAAAAAAGTTGAAAAATAATAATCGAAAAATGAGAAAAATGCAATAAACATATTGTGCTGCCGCCTCAAGTGGAAATGAGAAATCTTCGAGAAATTTTCGCCGGGCAAAAAAAATAAAAAATCGAAAAAACTTACCAGCGCATCTTCCGCTGGTGATTCGCGCGAATCCTTCGCGACACTCGCAAGTTTGTGTGTTGTTTGGCCACGGTTTACAGTAGGATGAGCCCATGTCGCATGTTTTGTCGTCGCAGACTGCAAATATGTTGAGGTTGTTGTCTGCGTCTCTAGTTGTCTCTGGTTCTCTGCTCTAGCTCTGCGTCTCTCCCTCTCTCTTATTGGTCTCTAGCCGTCGTCTGCCTGTCTGTCTGTCTAGCTGCTGGTTAGAGATCACTCTGCGTCTCTGAGTTGTCTGCGTCACTATTTTCCCAGTGATGTTCGTCAGTCTATCTGTCTGCGTCTCTCAAAATTGTGTGCTCTCTAGTTGTCTCTGGTTCTCTGCTCTAGCTGATTAGAGATACCTCTGCGTCTCTAATCTTCAAATACTCTTTAGCCGTCTGTCTGTCTGTCTAGCTATCTAACTATCTATTGAACTCTAACCGTCTGCCTCTCTCTCTCTCTCTCTAACATGGTTAGAGACGCAGAGTAGTGCTAATTTGATCTTTAATTCTGCACTATTAGAGAAGCATCGACACAAAAAGGTCGAGATTAGTTGAGAGATTAGTGTTTCGACACTTTTTAAACAAATTTTTTCTCATGTCAGTCAGTGAGAGATTGAGAGACGCAGAGATAGGGGGTTTTTTAGGGGTCAACCAGATATAGTGTGTGATTTTTAGAGGTGCGGAGACAAGATAGACAAGAGAGAGAGAGGATTCTCTGCGTCTCTAGCTCTCTAGTTTCTCTGCGTCTCTAACTGCTCTCAGTTTCTCTCGTAGCTCTATATCTCTAAGTTAGAGATTGACTCTAGCTTCTCTAACTCTCTCTCTCTCTTTATCTCTAGCTTCTCTGCGTCTCTAGATTAATATCTCTCTAGCCTCTCTAGCATCTCTAGCTCTCTAGTTTCTCTGCGTCTCTAACTGCCCCTAGCTTCTCTACTATCTTTGTATCTCTGGCATAACTGCGCCTAACGTCTCTGCTTCCTTCTCTAGCTAGCTTCTCTGCGTCTCTAACCAACTCTCGTTTCTCTGGCTTCTCTGCGTCTCTAACCCATTCTCGCTTCTCTACCCCCTCTGCGTCTCTAACCTCTCTAGCCTCTCTAGCCTCTCTAGCCTCTCTACTATCTTTGTATCTCTGACATAACTGTGTCTAAATCCTCTCCATCTCTAACACTCTCTAAATATAAGGGCCTGCCCATCTCAAAAAAATAGGAAAGTTGCACAAAACGTGATAATATTTGCGATTTTTGTTGATTTACAGAATGCGATGAATGACAACGAAAATTATATTTATGAACACGGATCGAATTTTTTTTTCTGATTTTTTTTTGTGTTTTTAAACCTTTATGTTTCTAGTTTTTTGTTTGTTGTTTGAATTTTGTTGAAAATTACGGGATAAACTTTATTCAATAAAAATATATAGTAGGATTATTATTTGAGCGAAAGCGGTTTTGGCGCATTTGTTCCAATATATCCTTTTCTCGTTAAATAAGCATTAACAGTTTCGGCTTGATTCGATCGATTAGAGATGACGGATGATGGTTTTGCTTTGAGAATATTGATCAGAGTCATGATATCTGAAAAATTAAATTCATAGAGTGAATCTCTTGTCAAAATAACTTTGAATTGACCCCTAAATTATTCAAGAATTTGTCAAAATGTAAAGAAGAACTTTCTCAAAAACATTTATTTATTTAGAAAAAAAAATTCACATTTTTATTGTGAACATTTTTACGTGAAGCAAACATGATGCGAGAAAATGCAAAAATTTGTATTTTCTTCAAAAAATTGGTAATGCTAAAAAGAATTCACGTTTTAAATTCGAAATTTTAGACGTGGAGCGAACATGATGCGAGAAAATGTGAGAATTGGTATTTTCCGAAAATTTGTTATTTCGAACTCACCATTAGTGGAGTATTTTTCCAAACATTGCAGAGTGGCTTGTTGATGGTGCATCTTGAAATGGCCGGCGCCACATTTGAATAAACTCATAAGCGATTTTCGTGTATTAACCAGTTCTGGATAAATGATTTTTGGGCGAAAATTTTCAGCAATAGTATTGTCCTGAAATCAATAGATTGTAAGATGAGCAGTGTTAGCGATTCTGCAAACCTTAAAAAGCGGAAGTTGTATAGCTTCTTTATGTAATTTTTGAAATGCTTCAGTTGTTGCAAATTCGGCTACACATTGCATTACCACATCTTAAATTCAAAAAAAAAATCAGTTCATCAGGAGTTCCAACTTACTGTCGTTTCCTTTATACAGATGAAGTTGGTGGTGAGTTGTTCTATTCGTCAAATGAACTATATTTTTTTTAAGTTCACTAAAATCAAACACAGTATACAAATTGCGAACTCCTTCAGCTGATTTCAATGTTTTCAGAGCATTATCATATTCTAAATTTGGAATTTGAAAAAAATAACAATGAGGAATTTGGAATCTACCTTCAGTTGAATAAATTGTTTTTGTGCTCAAATATGTGTTCAAAACTCCGAAGAAACCATCTAGTTCGTTGTGGGTGTGACCCACAACATTATTTATCAGCGTAACCTTGAAAAAAATAAATTTCAAAAAGAAATGAAGTAAAATTGTCAAGACAAAATTGTGTAGTTACAGTAATCCATTTAGTAATGTTTTAAGATTACATTGACATTAGAATCAAAGAAAAATTCAGTATTTTAGAACTCACGGATTGTAAAGCCGGTAGATGAATCAATAAAAAACCATAACAAGCGATAATTTCATCCGATTTGTTAGGACTTGCGTTATCACATACAAGGAACAACTTTTTTGGCACTTTTTCGATCTGTTCAAATAGATTTTAATTCCGAAGTTTTAATATTTTTAGAATAAAACTTACTCTTAGCAAAAAATCCAATACAACCGAAAAATAATATGAAGAATTTTTCTTATAACGATCAGCTAAATTCATAAAACAATCTGTCTTGAAACGTGTTACACCTGCAATGAAACATAGTAGAAGATCGAAATTAAGTCACATTTACCATTTGTTGGATACTGCACCCCTGTGAGGGTATACGGTACCCTATCGGTGTCCGTAACCCGTTTTGGTCGATAAGCAATGATCGGGAGCTTTGTTGTTTTATTGGACGCTGCGTCCACTCGTAAAACCAAAATTTCTTGGCCCGACCTGCATCGATCATCCAAAATTTGGAAAACTTCTCGAGTTTGCCTAAAATAATTCCATAAATAAAAAACATCAGAAAAACTGGACTCACATTATCTCATCAGAATGTTGTTGTTTTTTCAATTCGATTTCCTTCAATTCTTCTTCATTAGCGGTCATCCGGTCATTTTCCAAGTCACTACAAGTTTGACACTTGTTCATGGACAGAATCTGGGAAAAAAACAATTTTTGTTAGAAAAGTTGGATTTTTAAGAAAATACCTTTGTTTGGTGAATTGATTCATCCATTACTTTACCTATGATCTTCATTCCTAATCGTGTTCCATTTCCACCATAAACATCTCTGGAAAATGATCTGGTGAACCAGATAATTATTATATCATTTCAAATTACTTTTTGAGAACACCGCGGTTCATAAACCGACCCCCCGTGGGATTCAGCTGAGAATTGATCAATACTTTTTCGATGATTTTCGCGATATTTTCATATCCTTTTTGAGTGGGTAAGCTCAAGCGAGGCTTTTTCGAAGGTAAAGGATCTTCAACTGGACGATTGATCATTAGTATTAGCCTGAAAATAAATCTCCCTACACGATTCTCAAAGTAATACATTTTTTCGAATGGAATGATAATTCCAAACTTTTTTTTTCCGACTGATAAAACAATTTCTCATTTGGTGTTTTTTTTTCAAATTCTATGCTTATTTGGAAACGTCTGAATATAATTAACTATAATGCATGAAAATATTGAAATGGAAACGCAACAATGCATAAGTCTAATTCATAACATTAAAATTAATGAACTAACTTTTTTGGTCCAATTCCCAGAATGTCTCCCAATAGCTGAATACAAAATATTTTTCCAGCCAGTTGTAGGTTCAATAAAATGCCATCGTCATCTTGAATTGCAATTTTTGACAGAAATACAGAAACAACCTGAAAAATTGAGTGAGATTTTCGAGAAGCTCATGATTCAAATTACCGAAGACATTGGAACTGATCCTTCTGTAACACGTTGACATAACATCAATGCTGCACGACAATACATTATATTTACTCTGTGATAAGTATTGTAGTGTTGATTTGAATGCACTTCAACTCACTGAGAAAAAAATAATGTACACCGACTTGGACAACAGTTTTCTGCTGGTGACAAAACCTCTAATGGGCTCAATTTTCTTGTTGGAGGCATTTGATTATAATAATCGCTCGATAATTTTTCGATGTCATCTAGAGAAAGCTGAAATTTTATTTTTGTAGCTGAGACTACAGAGCTAAACTAACTTCTTCCATTTTATGTTTCATAAAATCCTCCATCTTGTAAAACAAACAAAAATCTTGAAATGTTCGAAATGTTCAAAGTCCAACAAGATTCCAACGTGACTACGTGGGAAATGTTCATTTTGAAATATTTTTAATTCATTTTTTTTTGGAAACAAAAAATGGCTTTCAACAAGGTAATAATTTGTGTTTTTTGTTATTCCTAATTATTTTTTTCTGTAGATCGAAGATTTTGGGAGAACAATCATTGTTCCCGATGAGAATCTTCCAGATTCGCGACTTTTGAAAAAATATGCAAAAGGAACGGTTATTTTTACAAATGGAAAAATCTTAGACAATTACGAAGATGGACAGGTTAGTTGATCACAGATTATTATGAAGAATATTTACGAATATTTAGATTATCGATCTGAACGAAGATGTCATGTATGGTCTTCTTTGCAATGATAAAAAATTGCAACTATACAAATGTGACCAAAATGGAAAAGTTTTATCGGATGACCAGTTCGAAATAGATACTTTTGCTCATCTTGAAGGTGGAGCTGAAGTGAGTGTTCATTTTTTTTTCAAATTGAAGATAGTAAATTTTCAGATACTGAAAGAGGGAAAACGACAATATTTGGAAAATAAAAAAATATACTTGAAAAGCGTCCGTCAGAATAATCAATCTTTCTTCGAAGATCTTGACAGTGATAACGATGACAACACAGTTGATGATGTTAATGCGAAATTGAACTCGAATTTAACTGGCGACGTTGTGACAGATGATTCAACAATTAGTAATGATAACGATGACAACACAGTTGATGATGTTAATGCGAAATTGAACTCGAATTTAACTGGCGACGTTGTGACAGATGATTCAACAATTAGTAATGAAGAAACCATCGGAGATTCCTCAAATTCTTCTAGCTCTTCATCAAACAACCTGAACTTCGCTCCAAAAGTAAATCAAAAATCAAAAAAACTGCGCAAAAATGATCATAAAGGAAAAAGGAAAAATAACGATGAAGTTATCACAACAAAAAATGTGAGTTGAAGTTATCATAATATTAGTTTTCGAATGTATTTTTTCGAGTTTTTTGGATTACATACAATGCAAAATACTGGTATACTGTAGTGTTTTCTCAAAAATTTTGAAGATAAATTTCTGGGTTACTGTAGTTTTCATTGAATTTCAAGAGCTACAGTGTTCTAGACTTACAATACTATTTTGAGGAATTTGGAACTTTCATTTGGATAAAAATTCTTTAAAAAATTTGAATCACTTTGATTTAAATGTTTTCTTGCAGAAAGCAAAGAAGCGAAAGCAAGCCGATAAAACTTGTTCTGCGAAAATTCAATTCGAAACTGCTCAGACATCACTACGAGAAATAAAAGATTGCGAAGCTCAAAATTTTGTTGCAACAGACGTAGAATTAAATGATATCGAATTCGCCGCGATTCTGCGAGAAAATGAAGAAGGTTTTGATTCGTGCAGTGCTTTATTTGGATACAGAGATTCAACGAGGTAAAATTGCACTATTATTGAAATTTATTCTGAATTTTTTGATTTCAGATCGGGAAAAGTCGTGATTCTTTCCGAACACACGTCTTTGGAACAATTGAAAACTAATAAAGATGGAAAGGTAATTTTATTTTGTAATTTTACATTTATTTTTTTGAAAGTGTTTTTTTTTTCAGGTTACTGTTCAACTCATGTCAAGTGATAATGCCAAACTACACCTGTTAAGTATAATGAACACGTTTTCGATTCGCGAATTTGGAACAACAGAAAAGGTATCCAAGATTTTTTTTTGTGTTTCAATCAATTTTTTTGAGATGACACATATTCGATTCATCTTAGATTCATTGGACATGAGCTTTGAGTGGTTAAGAAGCTTGACGACTCAGAAACTGGGCAAATTGTTTTCCGAATTTTCAAACGTGAGTTTTATGCTCGTAATAAAAACAATAAAACTTCAGAATTTCAAATTTTCAGGCGTTCTATCCACTTTGGTTGATTAGGATCTCGATTTTCGATAGTATTTTCAATGATCTTCTCAAAAAAGTCATGCGAAAACTAAAAACAAATGGTCTGACAATCGCACGAAAATTACCATCACTTTATCCAAACCATCGAGATAAAATCATTGAAATTTTCAACACTTTTGACAATAGTGTGGACCAAAAATGTGGCGACATAACCAAGGTTTTTTTTCTAAATTTAATTCAAAAAATTTCTGAATTTAACAAATAATTTCAGGAACTGAACAAACTCCAGACCAATGATTCAATTATTTTGAATAGAAAAGGATTTCCTTTGGATGTGGTGAAAACGTTTTTGGACACGGTAAAAGAAGAAGAAAATATCACAGCATTTTGCAGGTGAGCTTCGAAAGCATTTATATTCAAAAATATGAGTTGTTATTTCAGAAGTGTCGAAAAAATCAGCGACTGTGAAACACTTGATTATCTAAAAGGACAATTTGATAAATTTAAAGAATGTGGATTTGGAATAGTTTTTGCAGAAAATATTGAGCCATCAGAATGTGCCTTCATGAATGGTGATGATGTGGTATGTTACACAATCTGAAAACCACCAGACCACACATTTTTGCAGACTGCATCATCGAAATGGTTGTCATCGCATTTTGATCTTCAATTGTTGTTCATTACAAATGACGAAAGTGATATTCCATCGTTGAAACGAACTGTTTATCTCACAACTCCGTTGATAAATGGATCTGATAGTAAGTTCAAAAATACAGAATACAGAAATTTGACTTATAGATGTATTTATTTAAATTTTCCTCTCAAAAATTCTAGCTATTTTTTCATTTTCTCGCATCATGTTCGCTCCACGTCTAAAATTTCGAATTTAAAACGTGAATTCTTTTTGGCATTACCAATTTTTTGAAGAAAATACAAATTTTTGCATTTTCTCGCATCATGTTTACTTCACGTTTTTTTTTAAATTTTTAATGTGAAATATTTTTTCAATTTCAGAATTATCAGAAATTTAAGAAACAAACATAACTCATTCTTTTTACAGCGGTTAAACTAATGCCGATTTCGATTCGCCTATATAAAAATGGAATTATTCTTTCCGATGTTGAAATGGTTCAATCTATTATTTTGGAAGAGGCCAACATTTCAACCGACAATTTCGAACTCTCAGACTTCAAACAAGTTATCAAAAAACTTGGTCGTTTATCAATTCTGAATGACTGTGGTAAATATTTCAAATTATGTCAAAAGAACAAGATTTTTCTTTTTCAGAGCTTGGAACGTATATTCTGCGCAAATATGAAACTGGAGCAGCTCATTCTTCCAACAAATTATATAAATTCAATAAAAACTTTATAATATAATTTTTTGTTGTTATTTGAGTAATAAATTTTTCTTTAAATGAACAACTTTATTTGAAAACAATAATTAAAAAATGAAAACAAGAAGTAAAAAAAATTGTTCAAAAAAATGAAAAATAGAACGTTTTGCTTCGAGCACCTGATTTTCATACACACTTCCATCTTATTCAGGTGTAATAATGCTATTTCGTATCGCGTCTCACATCGCAAATATTATCACGTTTTGTGCAACTTTCCTATTTTTTTGAGATGGGCAGGCCCTTATATATCTATACTCATCTAGCTCCTCTGCGTCTCTAACTCTATTATATCTAACACAATCGCTTCTCTAGACCCTCTGCCTCTCTAGCCTCTCTAGCCTCTCTAGCCTCTCTAGCCTCTCTAACCAACTCTCGCCGTCTCTAGCCGTCTCTAGCCGTCTCTAGCCTCCCTAGCCCCCCCCCCCCTCTGCGTCTCTAACCCACTCACCATCCATCGCAGCGACAATGCTGATAGTAAAAGTGAGAATAAACGAGAACACCATGATTTTTCATCGCGATCTCATCTCGAATTCCAGACAATTTTTTTTCAATAAATTTTTTTTGTCGATCTGAAAATGAAAAAAAATAGGCAATATGTGTGGGCTTTTTTTGCAAAAGAAAATTGAGAAAACTAAACTAATTTCGGCAGAGCTCAAAAAATCTGTGCTCCGGCACAAATCTGAGCTCAGAGCTCCGAGCAAAAAAATAATAATGGGAAGAGGAAGGCTCACACGCACCATTAGACTTGAACCTTGTTCTAAGTAAGTTTTTTTGGAGCTCTAGAGAGCTCGGAGCTCCAAAAATGCTCCAAGTTGGACTAACTCCAAAACAACAAAACGTCACAAGCAGGCGATAATTCAATTTGGTGTTGTTCTGTTTTTTTCTTGGCGGCGGCAACTTGAAAAATTTCAAAAAATCTTTTTTTTTCCAGCACAACTTTAGTAGTGGAGCTCAGAGATTTACGAGCAAAACCAAAAAAAAATAAAGAAAAGGGGGACCCTGAGGCCACGCCCCCACTTTTTTTTGACCGCGGAGGCCGAAGAAAAAAGGGGCGGAGCTTGGAGTTTAGGTGCACCGTAGCAGCAGAGATTTTTGAGACTTGGGATTTGAAGTGTGTGTGGGGTAGATCAGAAATTAATTTGAGATCGGGATTTTTCGGCGGGAAAAATTGAGATTTGAATTTATTTAATTTCGCGCAAAAAATTCAGGATTCAAAAAATCGGCGCGAAAAACGAAGGATTTGAAATTTTGAAGTTTGGGTCAAAATTTTGCCACGTGGAATTTGTGAACTGGAATTTTGTCGCCAAAAATTCAGGATTTAAAATTTCAAATTTGGCGCCAAAACATCGTGACCTAATTTTTTGTGGAGAAATTTTGCCACGTGGATTTTCTTCTACTGAAAATTTGGCGCGTGAAAATCAGAATTTGAATTTTTTTGAAATTGGATCTATATTTTGCCACGTGGAATTTTTTTTGGACTGAAAAGAATCTGGATTTGAAATTTTTAAATTTTTAAATTTCGCGCTAAAAAATTGGGACCTAAATTTTTTAATAGAAATTTTGCCACATGGAGTTTCTTCTACTGAAAATTTAGCGCGAAAAACGCAGAATTTGAATTTTTTCAGAAATTGGATAAAAATTTTTCCACGTGGAATTTGAGGGCTCAAAAAAATCAGAATTTGAAATTTTCAAATTTACACTAAAAAATGGAACCTAAATTTTTGAATAGAAATTATTCCACGTGGATTTTCTTCTACTGAAAAATTGGCGGGAAAAATCGGAATTTGAATTTTTTTAGAAATTGGATTAAATTTTTTGCCACGTGGAATTTATGGACTGACACATCGGCGCGAAAAAATCTAAATTTAAAATTTTTAAATTTCCCGCTAAAAAATTGGGACCTAAATTTTTGAATAGAAATTTTGCCACGTGGAATTTTTTACTTAAAATTTTGAACTCTAACTATAGTCTAGTCATGAAACATTTTTGGCTAAAAATCGTGTGCCACATGGAATTTGTGGACTGAAAAAATCAGAGTTTTGAATTTTCAAATTCCGCGCAAAAAATCGGTTCAGATATTTTTGCCACGTGGAATTTTGGACCTAAAATTTTGTTCAGAACTCTAAGGCTCGTAATTTTGTGCAATGTGGGTTTCCCAAAGCTCTTGCAAAATTTCTTGCAAAAATCCAAAAATTTTTTTGCTCAAAACACCGTGTAATAGTGCAAAAGTAACTGATACCCAACAGAAAATGCTCAAATTTCCTGATAGATTTTTGAATGTTAACATTCGAATATCAAATTTCCAAGAGGGGAATTTTGCACAGGGGAACAATCAGGGATTTTTGAATTTGAATTAGAATTTGAAAACCTAAACCTTAAAAAATTCTTGAAAAACTCACACAAAGGACCACTTTGAGAAAAAAAAGTGAAAAGTGAAAAAGATAAATGATAAATCGAGTCCGCCGGGCTGATTTTTGACAATTCTGACACTTTTCGAGAAATAGTGTGGAGATTGGTGAGAGACGCAGACGCGATAATGGATGTTGTAACACGGATTTTTGAAAATGATTGAAATTGTTTGAGAGATGATGAATAACCGCATTGTTTTGATAAAGGACAATGGGGCGAGGGAGAAAAGGTTTTGAGGGGAAAAATTTAAAAAATTATTTCACTGTTTCAAAATTTTTACAAGGTTTTATAGAAGTTATGAAATTTATTAATGTTTTTTAAAAAAACTTTTCAAAAAAATTCACTGTTTCAAAGTTTTCATAAATTTTTGGAAATCTTCCTGGCATCATTACAATTGTAGCATGATTAGAATTATTTTTCACTGTTTCAAAATTTTTAGAAGTTTTTGAAGAGTTCTTCAAAGTTGTTATTGTCGATTATTTTATCAATTATCGTTGATATCTCAAGAATTTTTAGAAAAATTCACTGTTTCAAAATTCCTATATGATTTTCTAGAAATTGTGGTAATCGTTGAGTAGTGATCCGCTTCAACCCAGAAATAATCAAAAAAATTCACTGTTTCAAGTTTTCTTTAATGAATTAAAAAAAAAAGTATTGACAATATTGAAAACATATGATTTCAAAAATTACTGTTTCAAATTATTTTTAAAGAAAAAGTTAATTTTTAGTGACTATTCCACAAATATTTCAAAATTTCTATACATTTTCGAATGGAGAAAAACACTTCAATAGTAGTTTATTTAGCATTTCAACAAAAAACACTGTTTCACAATTATTTGAACCAAAAGTAAGTTTTCTGTTCAAAATAAAAAAAATTATAGAAATTTTACTGTTTCAAAAATCCGTAAAATAAAAATTGACATTTCTCAGAACAGTAACTAACTTGAATGAATTATTTTCGGTAAAAAAAAGTACTGTTTCAAAAAATTAAGAAATAAAAATTTAGTTAAGTGAGCAAAATATTATCCAACGGAATGCGAGAAATGTGTAATTGTTGAAGTTCAATAAAAATATTACTGTTTCAAAATTTTTATGAATTTTTTTTGTGTAGGAAAATTTTGTATTTTTCGCAATGATTTGTTAAAATTATTTTTCACTGTTTCAAAAAATTTTCAATCATTAAGAGAACTATTTTTATTTTGTTCGGGTGTTAAGACATTCTAGAATTACTAGAAAATTCTCATTGTTTCAAAATTTTAATAAGTTTTTGAAAGGTTTCTGAAAGTTGTTATGTTTCACGCCCAGTTTAAGACATTGGAAAATTTGTGTGAAAAAATTCACTGTTTCAAAATGTTCTCAAATCAATGTTTGAAAAAGTTTCAAGATGATCTCAAGATGTGTGAGGCTATCAACAAGAAAAAAATCAACATTCAGAATTTTTATATTTTTTTTTCGAAAATTTCTCTACAACTATTAATTCGGAATAGTTGATTGAAAAATTCACTGTTTCAAAAATCAAATGAATTTTTACAGATTTTTCAATACTCGTTGAATGTTGTCAAAATGTAGAATTTTTTGAATCTGTTGAGATATAAGACATAAGAAAAATTAATATTTTCTGAAAATTATTGCTAAAAAATTAGGACTCTTGATTAATGTCATATAAAATTTTTTGAAAAATTTCACTGTTTCAAAATTATTTTAAACAAAAAGCAGACTTTTAGAAAACAGTAACATTAATTTACTCTGAGCAAAAACAAAAAAAAATTTCACTGTTTCAAAAAGTTTGGAAATAAAATGACTATATTTAATTTCAGTTCATCCAATACTGCTATGAGAAAAAAATTTCAAAAAATTTACTGTTTCAAAATATTAACAAATAAAATTCATAAATTTTAATATCAGTAAACACGCCGTAAGATTCATAAAAAAATATGCTCAAAAGTTAGAAATAATGTCATATAAAATTTTTTTGAAAAATTTCACTGTTTCAAAATATTTTCAAATTAAATTAATTTTTTTTTAAACGATTTCTGTCGAAGTTTGATCGAAAACCTTTATAAATTTCACTGTTTCAAAAAATTTGGAAATAAAAATTACTATATTTAATTCCAGTTCATCCAATACTATGTGAAAAAAAATTTTAAAAAAATTTACTGTATCAAAATATTAACAAACAAAATTCATAATCTTCAATATCAGTAAATACGCCGTAAGATTCATAAAAAAATTATGCTCAAAAGTTAGAACTAATGTCAAATAATATTTTCTGAGAAATCTCACTGTTTCAAAATTATTTTAAACAAAAATCAGACTTTTAGAGAACAGTAACATTAGTTTACTTTCAAAAAAAAAATTAAATTTCACTGTTTCAAAAAATTTGCAAATAAAAATGATCAAAATTACTAATTATTAACACTAAATTTGGTGATTTTTAGGCTCATAAAAATTTTTTGATCAAAAAAATTTTGACAAAAACTAAATTATTGTCATATAAAATTTTTTTGAAAAATTTCACTGTTTCAAAATTATTTTAAACAAAAAATCAGACTTTTAGAGAACAGTACGATGATCTTTCTAGTTTCCAAAAAAACTTGAAATTTTCACTGTTTCAAAAAGTTTGGAAATAAAAACTATTCTATTCAATTGCATTAAAATTATAAATACGTAAAAAAAAATACAAAAAAAATTCACTGCTTCAAAAAAATTCTAACAAAATTTAGGGCTCCAAATATTGTCAAATAATATTTTCTGAAAAATTTCACTGTTTCAAAATATTTTCAAATGAAATTGAAAAATTTTCTAAACGATTTCTGAAGAAGTAATATATATTTTTGAATGAAATTAAAAACTTTTTTAAACGATAACTGAGGAAGTTTCATCAAAAACCTTAATAAATTTCACTGTTTCAAAATATTTTCAAATGAAATTAAAGTTTTTTTCAAAACGATGAGAAATTTTTTCACTGTTTCAAAGAAAAATTTAAATTTTTCCCCTCAAAGAAGCCTCTCAAAAAAGTCTATTTTCGTCCCAATTAATCCACTAAAAAAATTAAGACGAAATTCGGAAATTCCCAAAAGACTCAATCAATTAAAGCCATCTCTGTTGTCTTTTTTTTTTCTTCAAAGAACATAGGCTAAGTAAGCCGAAGGAAGAATTTGGAAGAATTTGTTTATTTTAGTCGCCCAAACAATGAAGTTTCGAGAAAAAAAAACTAAAACTAATGACGAGGGGACTTTTTTTTGGAAATTTAGAAATTTTCAAATTTCAAATTGCCACGTCATAAGTCACACGCTGAAAAAAATAGGGATTTTCACATTTTTTACCACAAATAACAAGAGAAAATGTGCAAAAATTGATGAAAATCGTCAGAAAAATGAGAGGATGAGTGACAAGTTATCTTAAGTATTTATGACTTGTTTTTGGAAGATCAGACACATGTTTTGTGAGACAAAAACATGACAAAAACATTTGGCTACGGTAAAAATGGGCCTAAGCCTAATAAGCCTAAGCCTAATAAGCCTAAGCCTAATAAGCCTAAGCCTAATAAGCCTAAGCCTAATAAGCCTAAGCCTAATAAGCCTGAGCCTAATAAGCCTAAGCCTAATAAGCCTAAGCCTAATAAGCCTAAGCCTAATAAGCCCAAGCCTAATAAGCCTAAGCCTAACAAGCCTAAGCCTAATAAGCCTAAACCTAATAAGCCCGAGCCTAATGAGCCTAAGCCTAACAAGCCTAAGCCTAATAAGCCTAAGCCTAAAAATCTCTTAAAAATTTTACCCAAAAAATATACGTTTCAAAATTTTATGAAAAAATTTGGCATTTTTTTGAATTTTGATGCGGTGTTATTTCTTGGGAAAAATTTTTTTCTGAAAATAAAAATCTGAATTAATCCAATTTCCGAATGGGAAATTGGAAATCAAAAATCACAAGAAAAAATCTAGTTTCTGGAAACTTCCCGGAACATTTTCAGAATCTCAAAAAAAAAAGATAAGTTAGGCTAACTTGAATCAAATTTTTAGAGCTTCAAAATGAGCCTTAATACTTTAGGGTTCTTAAGAAGAGTTAGGCTAACTTGGGTCAAATTTTAAAAAGCTTCAAAGTGAGCCTAAACACTATAAGGTTCTTAAGAAGAGTTAGGCTAACTTGAATAAAATTTTCCCCGGTTTAAAATAAGCCCAAATACTCTAAGGTTCTTAGGAAAAGTTAAGCTAACTTGGGTCAAATTTTTTGGGCTTCAAAATGAGTCTAAACTCTCTAGGGGTCTTAAGAAGAGTTAGGTTAAATTTTAGGGATTTATAATGACCCTAAGCTTCAATTCTAGAAGTTAGCCTAACTTTAGTCAAACAAAAATCAAACACAAAAATAATAAAATTAAAATTTATTATAAAGTCTCAATTTTTCGTAAATTCCAAAATTATAGGTTTCAAAATCAGCCGACTCTCTCTCTCTCTCTCTTTCTCTCTCACACAAAAAAAGTAGCCGAGGTCGACAAAAAAAACATTTTTTTTTTGCATAAAAAGGTTTTTTCGCGCATCTTTCAGCCATTTATCGAGTTATTCTTCCTTTTTGACTCGCGCTAGCCAGAAAAAAAGAAAATTTTTTTTGGACACACATTTTTTGGCGCCAAAAATGGAAACAAAATTATAAATACTTGATGTTTGATATTTGAGAGAGCGAGAAAATTTCGGAGGATTTTTTGGTGCGAAAAAATTTGTCATAGGAAAATTTGGAGATGGAATTGATCTCCGGACCTTTGATGTCAAGGAGCCGAGCCTTAAGAGCTTTGTTGTCTAGGACCCAAGCCTTGTGACTCTTGGTGTCTAGTAATTGAGCCTTAAGAGCTTTGTTGTCAAGGAGCCAAGCCTTGTGAGTCTCTCCGTCAAGGAGCTGAACCTTGAAGACCTTGCTGTCAAGGAGCAGAGCCTTGTCGACTACAGTGGTAAGCATCCGACCCTTAAGAGCTTTGATGTCAAGGAGCTGAGCCTTGTGGACCACAGTGACAAGCATCCGAGCCTTGTGAACATTGCTATCGAGGAGCCGACTCTTGTCGACCACAGCGGCAAGTAGACAAGCCTTCTCGACTTATGTGGCAAGAAGACAAGCCTTGTCGACTTCTGTGACAAGGGGCCACACCTTGTGAGTCTCTCTGTCAAGGAGCTGAGCCTTGTCAGCTTCTATGATTATCAAGGAGCCGAGCCTTGTCGCGCTCTATGCATAGTAGCCAACGCTTGTGAGCATTGCTGTCAAGGAGCCAAGCCTTGAGAGCCTTGTTGTCAAGTGGCTGAGCCTTGAGAGCTTTGATGTCAAGGAGCCAGCCCTTGTGAATCTTGCTTGTCAAGCAGCCGAGCCTTAAGAGCTTTGTTGTCTAGGAGCTGAGCCTTGTGAGGTTGGCTGTCAAGGAGCCAAGCCTTGTCGACTTCTGTGATTGTCAAGGGGGCGAGCCTTGTCAGCTTCTATGATGGTCAAGGCGCCATGCCTTGTGAGTAGCTCTGTCAAAGAGCTTAGCCTTGTGGACCACAGTGGCAAGCATCCGAGCCTTGTGAGGCTGGTTGTCTAGGAGCTCAGGCTTGAGAGCTTCACTATCAAGGAGCCGCGCCTTTCGAGTTTGAAAAAAATCCACGTAGCAAAAAATGAAGCCCTCATGAGGATTTGATCCCCACACCTTCCACCTGATAATTTTTCATTAACAAAAAAAATTCCACGTGGCATATCCACCTCCAAACCAAAAAAAAACAAAACAAAAAGTATAAACAATGCGAAAAAAAATTTTTTTTCGCAACACACAAATTTCCACACATGTGTGAATCAAATCGCAGTCAAGCATGTAATTGGCTCTTTTTTTTGCGGGAAGAGCCCCCCAAAAAAGTGGGGAAGAAGGGTCCCAAAAAATACTAAATTATGCACAGGAGAGAAACCTTTAAAGAAGAAGCAAAAAAGAAAATGAAAGCAGGAAGTTGGGCAGGGGGAATTTTGCATAATATTATTTATGTGTTTGATTTTTTGGCAGGCAGAGCAGCCTTTTTTGCTGAAGATCTTGAAAATATTGATTTTCAGCAATTTTCAGCAATCCCATGATTTTAAGCACGAAATTTCAGCCTAGAAACTTGTTTTTTCTATAGTAACCCAGCTGATCCAAAATTTCTAGAATATCTTTCTAGACTCAAATTTTGTGCTGAAAATCATAGATTCGCTGAAAATTGCTGGAAATCAATATTTTTATGGTTTTCAGCTCAAAATTTCAGTCTAGAAACTTGTTTTCAGCTTTTTTCTACAGCTGATCCAAAATTTTGGAATTTTCGGCACAATTTTCTACAGTATCTTTCTAGACTCAAATTTTGTGCTGAAAATTGTGGAATTACTGAAAATCGCTGAAAATCAATAATTTCACGATTTTCAGCACGAAATTTCAGCCTAGAAACTTTTTTTCTCTACAGTAAACTGATCCAAAATTTTGGCACAATTTTCAAAACTATCTTTCCAGACCTAAATTTTGTGCTGAAAATCGTAGAATCACTGAAAATCACTGAAAATCAATCATTTCCTGATTTTCAGCACGAAATTTCAGCCTAGAAACTTTATTTCGCTACAGTAACCCGGTTGATCCAAAATTTCTGGAATTTTTGACACAATTTTCTACAGTATCTTTCTAGACCCAAATTTTGTGCTGAAAATCATAGAATTGCAGAAAATTGCTGAAAATCAATAATTTCACGATTTTCAGCTCAAAATTTCAGTCTAGAAATGCATTTTCAGCGCCAAAAATCACAGGAGCCCAAAAACACTTCAAAATATGAATTTTTATTCAAAAAATCGTCATAAAAAGTGAAAAACACGAAATGAATGAAAGTGTCTGGTAGTAGTAGTAAAAAACAAAACAAAACAAAAAAAATTCAGTTTTTGGTGAATTTTGTTTTTTTTACGGCTCAAAAAACTTGGGAAAACAAAACAATCGAAATTATGACGGCTCCGAGTGTGACGTGGAATTTGAGAGCTGACGGTGTGGAATTGCAATTGTCATCGTCGCAAATCTCACATCTTCCGATGCCGCCTTGATTTGCGCACATGATTTCCGACGCTTCGCATCTTCCGCCTTCCGGAGAGCAAGCGCGGACTGTGAAGTTGCCGTCGACTGCAAAAATTTATTTTGTTTTTGGAGCGCCGCGCGGAAGAGCTTCCGGAATGCCTGAGTGTATCCCTGAGCCTCTATTCAAGCCTGATCGCGCGCGGAAGAGTCCGGAACGCTTTGCGGAAAATTCCGCGGCACACTAAAATGGGCGGAGCTAAAATTTTGAGGTTTAGCTAACAAATCACATTTTTCTGATCCTCTGCGTCTCTACCCTCCTCTCATCGTCTAAGCACACTCTTTTTCTAATTATCTGCGTCTCTAACCTGTTCTCTAGCTGTCTGACTCTCTCTCTTTCCAATTTGCTATGTTTTGTGTCCTCTGCGTCTCTAACCCCTCCTCTAGCTGTCTAACTCTCTTTTTCTAATTTGCTATGTTTTGTGTCCTCTGCGTCTCTAACCCCTCCTCTAGCTGTCTAACTCTCTTTTTCTAATTTGCTATGTTTTGTGTCCTCTGCATCTCTACCCTTCTCTCATTGTCTGAGCACACTCTTTCTCTAATTATCTTACTACTTGTTATGAATTCTCTGCGTCTCTAACCCCTCTAACTCTCTTTCTAGAACTCCATGCTATCTAACTGTGAGAGACGCAGACAATCAGAGAAGTCTCTTGTATTTCTCTGCGTCTCTAACATTTTCTCTCGCTGTCTGACTCTCTATCTTTCTCATTATCTCAATATCTTTTGTTTGTTCTAGCGCATAGAGTGTACTCTGCGTCTCTAACCTCTCTCTCTCTCTCTCTCTCTCTCTCTCTTTCTTCATTATAATCTTTCGAATTTCTCTGCGTCTCTAACATAACTGTCTGACTCTCTCTCTCTCTCTTTTTTCTCTAATGATCTTCTAACTACACTCTCTTTCTCTAACTCTGCCTTTTGCTATTTTGCCTCCAGGTCCTCTGCGTCTCTAACCCCCTTCCCTCTCTCTTTATACTCATCTCTCTAATATCTTTGCGTCTCTACCTTTTCTCTCTCGCTGTCTGACCCCCTCTCATACAAAACAAAATTTCTATGAGACGCAGACAGTGAGAAAAATCTCTTGTCTTCTCGTTCGTCTCCCTCTGCGTCTCTAACCTTTGCTCTCTCGCTGTCTAACTCTAGCTCCATCTTTTGATCTCAAAAAATTTCTAATTGCCCAATTTCCTTTTTTTTCCCGCCAAAAAAAAAAACAAACTACAAAAACCAATTTAAAAAGTACAACAACTCAAATTTTGGCGCCAAAATTACTTCCGGTAACTCGCGAAAAAACACGGAGAATAGACAGGAAGGAAGGAAGTCAAAACACGCCAATTATAGATGATTATCTGGAAAAATCTGGAAAAACTTCACAACAAAACAGGGACCAAAAATAGAAATTTATGAATTTTTCAGAATTTTTCAAGGCACAAATGATGGGAGGTCCAGAGATCTTTTTCAGCTTCAGCTTCAGCTCAAATATTACAATTATCATCGTCGCATCGCGAACAGCTTCCGGTTCCTTTGCTGAATTTACAGATTGCCGGGCCAGCCATACATCCCATTGATTTTGAGGCGCAAGTTCGGAGGATGAATGGAGCTGTAATTTGACAACACGATATTTAAAGGGACATGCGGTGTACTGTAAGATTACTGTAGGTGAATTCTTATCTTGATCTACAGGGGCTCAGGGTACTGTAGTAGATTCATAGATAGTATTCTTTGAAGTTTGTGATGTATTGTAAGAGGAGTACTGTAAGAGTACTGTAGAACAATACTTTGATCTACTTGAAATTGGGAATGTTTTTGAGATTTTTGGGGGTACTGTAGGAGTACTGTAGTTGAGACACTATGTTTAAAGGGACATGCGGTATACTGTAGGATTACTGTAGGATTACTGTATGGGTTTTGATCTACAGAGACTTGTCTTGTCAGGGTACTGTAGCTCACTGTTGTGACTTTTTTGATCTACTCTAGAAAATTTAAAGGGACATGAGGTACTGTAGGAGTACTGTAGAGGGTTTTTGAACTACCGGGGGATCTTAGAGTACTGTAGGAAATTTATAATCTATATTTTTTTATCTACTTACAGTTAAGATTTCACTTGGGTACTGTAACTTTCTAGGCTGAAATTTTGTGCTGAAAATCATGAAAATATCAATTTTCAGCGATTTTCAGCGATTCCACGAGTTTCAGCACGAAATTAGGGTCTAGAAAGGTACTGTAGAAAATTGTGCCAAAAATTCCGAAATTTTGGATCAGCTGGAAAATTGCCGAAAACAAGGTTCTAGACTGAAATTTTGTGCTGAAAACGACAAAATTATTGATTTTCAGCGATTTTCAGCAATTCCACGATTTTCAGCACAAAATTTGGGTCTAGAAGGATTTTTTTATCTACTCGAAATTCCTAAGGGAGTACTACTGTAGATCTACATTTTTTCTGGAATCAAGGTACTGTAGGAGTACTGTAGTTTATAGGCTACAGTAACCTAAAAAAGTTCCCACAACTCAAAAAATAAACAATCACGACCACTATTACAACATGAGAAAAATCAACAAAAAATTTTTTTCGAAAAAAAAATTTTATTTATTTTTTTTTGGAAAATCACGTTCTCCTTGGGTTTCTGGACCAAATTTTAAATTTAGAAAAAAAAATTTCGCGCCAAATTTGAAAAATTCAAATTTTTTTTTCGAAAACTCACACTTTCCGCCTTCACACGTAAATTTCTGGCACGTGAATTTTCCATCAATTCCCGTATCACATTGCCTCGACTCATATTTGTCTTTGGAACCGGAATAGCATCGTTTTGCACAGTCTGAAAATTTTAATTTCAGCTAAATTTCAGACTGAAAATCTGGAATTTATTTCAAATACCTGAAACTACGATTAAAGTGATGAGCAAAATTGCGGTGATTTTAAGCATTTTTTTGAATTTTTTCTTTCTGAAATTAAAAAAATTTTTTGAAAATTTAAAAAAAATAAAAAATTTCAACACACATAGAAAAAGTGAAAGGGAAGTAAATAGACAAAAAGTTGGCGGAGAGATTGAGAGACGCAGAGAAAAAGATCGATTTTTCTGATTTTTTTGTGTGATGTGACAAAATAACAAAGAGTGAAGAACACCTGACAAAAAAATTTTGAGAAAAAAAATTGGGATTTGAAATTTTTATTGAATTCGGTGGAGAAAAAGCTGAAATTTTGTGCTGAAAACGATGAAATTATTGATTTTCAGCGATTTTCAGCAATTCCACGATTTCCAGCACAAATTTTGGGACTAGAAAGATACTGTAGAAAATTGTGCCACAAATTCCAAAATTTTGGATCAGCAGGGTTACTGTAGAAAATCGCTGAAAATAAATCTCTAGGCTGAAATTTTGTGCTGAAAATCATGTAATTATTGATTTTCAGCGATTTTCAGCAATCCCACAATTTCCAGCACAAAATTTGGGTCTAGAAAGATACTGTAGAAAATTGTGCCACAAATTCCAAAATTTTGGATCAGCTGGGTTACTGTAGAAAAACAAGTTTCTTGGCTGAAATTTTGTGCTGAAAAACAGGAAAATATTGATTCTCAGCGATTTTCAACAATTCCATGATTTTCAGCACAAAATTTGAGTCTAGAAAGATACTGTAGAAAATTGTGCCAGAGATTCCAAATTTTTGGATCAGCCGGGTTACTGTAGAAAATCGCTGAAAATATCTCTCTAGGCTGAAATTTTGTGCTGAAAATCATGAAACTCTTAATTTTCAGCAATTTTCAGCAATTCCACGATTTTCAGCACAAAATTTGGGTCTAGAAAGATACTGTAGAAAATAGTGCCACAAATTCCAAAATTTTGGATCAGCCGGGTTACTGTAGAAAAACAAGTTTCTAGACTGAAATTTTGTACTGAAAATCAAGTAATTATTGATTTTCAGCGATTTTTAACGATTCCACAATTTCCAGCTCAAAATTTGAGTCTAGAAAGATACTGTAGAAAATTTTGCCGAAGATTCCAAAATTTTGGATCAATTGGGTTACTGTAGAAAAACAAGTTTCTAGACTGAAATTTTGAGCTGAAAATCATGAAATTATTGATTTTCAGCGATTTTCAGCAATTCCATGATTTTCAGCACAAAATTTGGGTCTAGAAGGATGAAAACCTCAAAAAAATTCCAAAAAAAAAATTTTTTTTTTGAAATAAAACCTGCCAACCCAACCCAAAACAAATATATCAAAACAAACACAAAAAATTTTTTTGGCAAAAAAATTTTTTAACACAGGCAATTACAGATCAGCTTATTATTAGTCTATTATTGACTTATTTTGAAATTTGGCTTATTATAGGCTAATACGGTACATATTATTAGTCAAAAATCGATGAAATTTTCTAAATTTAGCCCAAAATTAGCAAAAGCCGTTTTATGATCAATTTGAAAGTGAGAAATCAGGGCATTTTTCAATCAAACAACTGTCCAAAAAAAAAAATTTTTTGCTCAAGAAAAAAAAAGAGGAAAATGCACTTTCCCACTCAAAAACTGACCATTATCTCTCGAAGAAAATTGGGGGGCAAAAAAGTATCAAATAACCTACTCGCCTGGAAAATTGTTGAGCATTTTTGGAGCAAAATTTGAAACACTATACATTTTTCTATCTGGTTAATTATTTATGGTCCCAATTATTTTTCAAAAAAAAGTAAAGCTTCTCAAAAATTCTTGTACTATGAATAAATTAGACGTGTTTACCAATGATTCTTGGAGGAAGTGCAACTTCGTCCTGAAAAAAAATATTTTCAATAGGGAGTACCGGGGGTCGAACCTGCGACCTTCAACTCAAACTCACACGTATTTTGAACTCGTCCGATTTGGTCACCGAAAATCGATAGCACATGAAGATAATTGTGTACATACAAGTTAGCAAAAGTGTTCCGGTGGTGAAGCCGAGCACAAAAATTGACCAACTATTGGCTGAAAATAGGGATTTTCAGCGATTTCATGATTTTCAGCACAAAATTTGGGCCCAGAAAGATTTTGAACAAAATTGTGCCACAAATTCCAAAAAAATGGATCAACGAGGTTACTGTAGAAAAATAAAGTTTCTAGACTGAAATTTTGTGCTGAAAACGATGAAATTATTGATTTTCAGCGATTTTCAGTGATTCCATAATTTTCAGCACAAAATTTGGGTCTAGAAAGATAATTTTGAAAATTGTGCCTAGAAATCGAAAATTCTGGATCAGATGGGTTACTGTAGCAAAAAACAAGTTTCTAGGCTGAAATTTTGTGCTGAAAACGATGAAAATATTGATTTTCGGCAAATCCATGATTTTCAGCACAAAATTTGAGCCCAGAAAGATTTTAAAGAAAATTGTGCCACAAATTCCATCAGCCGGGTTACTGTAAAAAAACAAGTTTCTAGGCTGAAATTTTGTGCTGAAAACGATGATATTATTGATTTTCAGCGATTTTCAGCAAATCCACGATTTTCAGCACAAATTTTGGTCTAGAAAGATAGTTCAGAAAAATTGTTGTGCCAAAAGTTCCATCAGCCAGGTTACTGTAGAAAAACAAGTTTCTAGACCCAAATTTTGTGCTGAAACTCATGGAATTGCTGAAAATCGCTGAAAATCAATGATTTCATCGTGTTCAGCCCAAAAAGTTCCGCTAACTCACCCCAAGGTACACCAAACAACTCACAATTTGCTACCATTTTGAAAATCTTCCCGGAAATTCGATTTCAAATCCGAAAATTTTCGCGCGCGCGCGATTAATAAAACCAATGAAAATATAAATAAATGTCTTATCTCCTCCAAAATGCAGCTTTCGATTTCTTTTACTTGTTTTTTTTTACCCAAAAAAAACACAGCCTTTTGGAGACCAAAAATTGGGTCAATGCCATAATAAAATCATAATTTTACTTGATTTTTTTCTCTCGGAAAACGAAAAAAAATAAATATAAAAATAAAAAACGTGACCCAAATTTCCCCGAAAAAAATTTCCCCAAAAAAAATTTTTCGGAACCCTCAAAAATCACGCCATTTTGATTTTGTATATTCGGACAAAATAGGCATGGTTCAAATAATGTGCGAAATGTTATCCAAAGGTAGGTCTGAAATTGCTGAAAATCAATGATTTCGTGATTTTCAGCACAAAATTTTAGCCTAGAAAGTTTTTTTCCAGCGCATTTCAGGCTGATCCAAAATTTTTGGAATTTTTGGCATAATTTTCTTTAAAATCTTTCTAGACCTAAATTTTGTGCTGAAAATCATGAAATTGCTGAAAATCGCTGAAAATCAATAATTTCACGGTTTCCAGCACAAAATTTCAGCCTAGAAAGTTGTTTTTTGCTACAGTAACCCATCTGATCCAAAATTTTGGCACAATTTTCTTTAAAATCTTTCTAGACCCAAATTTTGTGCTGAAAATCACGGAATTGCTGAAAATCAATGTTTTCATGATTTTCAGCACAAAATTTCAGCCTAGAAACTTTTTTTCTCTACAGTAACCCGGTTGATCCAAAATTTTGGAATCTCTGGCACAATTTTCTACAGTATCTTTCTAGACTCAAATTTTGTGCTGAAAATCATGGAATAGCTGAAAATCGCTGAAAATCAATAATTTCACGGGTTCCAGCACGAAATTTCAGCCTAGCAACTCAAAAAGCCCGGAAAATACCTTCATTTTGCCCCAAGTTTTTTGAGTGGCCTAGAAATCCAATGTTGGTTTTCTAGGCCATTCATATTTAGGTTCAAAAAATCGCAAATTTTCCCGTTTTTCCAGAAAAATTCGTACAAATCAGTTATATAACATTTTTTATACTTCAATTTCTGTTCGTAGTTTCAACCACATGCGCCAAGAAAAAAGGAAATAAAAAAGGAAAAAAACAGAAAAAATTGGCCACAAGTTCGAGAAGAGTGAGTTTTTTTGGCGCCAAAAAAATTGGAATTCAAAAAAAAATTCTATTTTTTTACAGGATGCCAGCAGCTCTTCGCAAATCTCCAGGGCAGCCAAGAAAAAATCATCGGCGGCTGTGATTTCAGCCAAATCTTCTTCGAAAAAAACTCAAAAATCTGGAATTCGCGGCGCATCTCAAATATCTGGAGCTCAAAGTCCAGCGGCTCCGGGAGCACAAGATGCTGCTGGCGGTGGTGTGTCAGCCTATCAACCTCCACCATATCACGAGCGCCCGAGACATCCAGGATTTGAGGCGCCGATTGAGGATACTGAGGAAAATAAGACCGAATATCAGGTGAATGGGTTTGCGGATGCCGAGAATTTTTGAGAGAAATGAGATCTGAAACTTGATAAAGTATTTATTTTACGTGTTTTTTTTAGATTTAAAAAAAACCTTGAAATTATACGTTTCAAAAAAAAATCCTAAATCTCTCAAATATTCTATGAAAATGTTCATTGGGTGAAAAAGATTTTTACAGAATTTTGAAAAATTGAAGTTTCTAGATTGAAAGTGGCCCGGAAAGCCCTTGGAAAAGCCTAGGAAGCCTGAAAAATTTGTTCCAGAAAATTATTTTTTTTCAAGAAATTATTTCACTGTTTCAAAAAAATCCTAAAAATTTCAATTATTCTATGAAAATGTTTTTTTTAGTATTTCTTCTTTACAGAATTTTGAAAAATTGAAGTTTCTTGGTTGAAAATGGCCTAGAAAGCCTGAAAAGGCCTGGACTGAACTTCAGGCCGGCCTAAAATCTTTTTTTTTCACTCTGAAAAATCGCATTTTTAACCCTATAGAAACTTCTAATCTGTTCCAGAAAATTAAAAATTTTTCATAAAATATTTCACTGTTTCAAAATAAAATAGGAATAAATTGAACTTTGTGCACAATTTCACGACAAAACGGGGAAAAATATGATTAAGAGTCCTAAGCCAAAAAATGATTTTTTTTAATCCCGGATTTCAGTTGAAGCTTTGAAAAGTCGCAATATTCACCGAATTTCATCGAAAAAAGTTCACTGTTTCAAAAAAATTCGAAAAATTATTGGAAAATTATACTTTTTGATGAAGCGTTCCCGTAGCCATTCAAAACGTTTGAATTTATTTATGGTGATTATTTCAGAAAATGCGAGGAAAATTGCTTTATTAAAAAAAGAAATGACTTTTAAGGTTTAAGACAAGGCACGAATTTCTCATCGGGAAGATTGAGTTGAATATCCATATTCACGATATCAAGATTATAATCAAATTTTCCCACAAATTTGTTAAAACATGCTACTTGAAAGCCAGTCTCGTCTTGGACGATATTATGGCATGAATGTGCAACCCGAACCCATACATCATAAACAGTCTGAAAACAAGAATAAGATACCACATGACACATTTCACGTTTAACTCACTTTTTCAGAACCACCTTTGTTTTCCACTGTTCTCTCACTGTTGAATATGCTAGTTCCGGTTCCAAAATTCCAGATTCGAGTAATATAATGAGTATTATTGGAATTGTTTTCATCGACATTAATTACATACATATAATAAGTGAATATAGTTTTTGGCCCATCGATATTGCAGGTTAGGTGGCCCGTTATGTTTGCAACTGTCGATTCGGCTCCATTAATGTTGATTGTGAAGAAAACAGCAAACAAGAACAAAATTGTTGATTTCATTTTCAATGATTTTGTTCGAAATATGTTGAATTAGTTCTTATATACAGCAAAATAATTTCATTATGTTATTTATTTTGAAAAATATTTATTATAAAACATTAATCATGGAAACGGAGAAGAAAATTGCTTGGTTTCAAAAATTCAAAAAACCTCGAAATTATACGTTTCGAAAAAAATTTAAAAATAATTTTTCCAGAAAAAAATCATTCGGTGAATTAATTGACTCAAAAACCCAATTTTTACATATAAATCCAAATTTTCTGTCGTTTTGAGCTGAAAATGGCCGGAAAGAAGTCTAAAATTGTCTAATCAGGGCCGAAAATGTTTTTTGATGGAAAATCGCATTTTTTACACAGAAACCTCTAATCTGTTGCTGAAAATGTTATTTTTTTCAAAAATTATTTCACTGTTTCAATAATCTTTTAATAAGTGCAGGTGAAGTTTTAACACAATTCTTCTTTTCAGTTTGAAATTAAAAAATTAAAACATCTGAATTTCCGCTAGAATTCGTCTATTTCAAGGTAACTTTCAACAAAAAAATTTTAATAAATTTTTCAAAAATGAACCTCAAATTTATACGTTTCAAAAAAAGTAGGAAAACATTTAATTTAATTTTTAATTTAATTTATTTACGACATTGGAAGAACACCGTCAGAAAGAAGAAGACAAATTACAAATGTAATTTCAAAAACGTAGATGACACAGTTTGTTGCTGACTATAAATGTTAGCTTGAGCAAAAATTAGAAAATAGAAGAAAAAAAGTGAGATCATGCGAAAAGGTAGTAGAGATTTTAAAATAAAAAAGGAAGGGGGGGGGGTGTGAGGAGTATAAATAGAAACAAAACAGAACAAACAAAAATATGACGGATATGTTGGGTGGACTAGGTTTAGTTGCTTGTTGATTGAAAAAAAATGTAAAAGGTTTGAATTTGTTATAGATATTTGGATTTGCTAAAAGACTACGATCCCAATCCATTGAAAAGGTTGGAATGTGAAAATTTCAGTTAAATGTGTTAGAAACCCAAGAATCCGAAACCAATACGAGAGCTAGAAAGAGCTGGATTTTGATATTTTTATTTGTTTTTATTTTTAATATTTTGGTTGGTTATGGTGGACAGAAAATGGAATGGACAGAAAATGGAATGGACAGAAAATGGAAAATTAAATTTTGAGCAAAAATTGATATGTTTATGAAAACCCAAGAATATAAAACCATCTAAACAGGTAAGAGAAGCACGCCCTGTATAGTTTGACATGAAAATAGATTCAAAATGTATCGTAATTCTTTACTGAAAAATGCACTGTTTCAAAATATCTAGAAATCATCGAAAATTGAACAATCCATGACGAATGTCTCATTATGAAGATCCAATTCATAGGTGAAGCCGACAAGTCCCAAGTTACATCCAACACCGCCAAGTCTTATGGCGGAACAAATTTGTTGACCAGAAGCTGTGCAATTATGACGCACATTGAGATAAACCAAATCAATTAGCATATTTCTTTCTGTACAACTCACATTATAATCATTGTTATTCAATTCTTTTTGTGTCTCCATTGTGATATATCCAGCTGATTCTCCACGGCTTGGGAAATCAGTGATCAACTGATTTTCTCCAGAAAGTTCATCGACTTCAAATAAATCAGCTTTAAAAGCAAAAGGAGTTGCCATTCCATTTGTATAACATGTTAGATTTCCCAAAGTTGTTAGAATTGTTGATTTGACTTCATTGATGTTGATTGTGAATAAGACGACGAACAATATTTGAATTATTGATCTCATTTTTAATGACTTTTTTCAAAATTAGTTTTTATATAGGGCGAAATTAATCATAATGTTATTTATTTATTTCAGAAAATATTTAATATACAACATTATTCATGAAAACGGAAAAGAGAATTTCTTGGTTTCAAAATTAAAACACAACGTTTCGCCCTCTCATTAAAATCCCGTAAGGTGAAATTTATTTAGAAATGTTCATTTCTCCCGGTCACGTGAAATTCTGATAAATATATATTTATCAAAAATGCTTCATTTCTTACCTACACGTGTGGTGTAGGCGGGGAGAGCGATGCCTTCCAATCAGGCAACCCGCCTTCTTTTGTGGGTTCGAGCCCCACTCGGAAAAAATTTTTCCCTATATCGAGTAATGCAGATTTTCGGAAATTTTGTTCCTTTCTCCCCAAAATTGCGAAAATTCGACATTCCAACGCGGCAAAAAAAGAAAAAAGAAGAAGGAATAAAAAGAGCTCAAAAATAATGAGAAAATCAAGAAAATATCCTGCGTGACCCATGAACGAAAAAGCCTGATTCTTCAGATGCTATTGGCATTGTTTAAGAATTCCTAATTCCTAACGGGCCAAGAATATTATTCAAGTCTTCAATACGAAAAAAAAATATTAAATAAGTTTTTTTTTTGAAAAATTTATTGATGACGTCATCCATGGCAAAATTAGGAAGCCTTCCTAATTTTGCCACGAATCATTTTTTGATCAAAAATTTCAAGATTTTTCATGAATTCAATTGTAATTCGTGTGATTTACCTCTTACGAGTAAATTTAATTCAAAAAATAATTAAATAAGTTTTTTTTCGAAAAATTTATTGATGACGTCATCCATGGCAAAATTAGGAAGCCTTCCTAATTTTGCCACGAATCATTTTTTCACCAAAGTTTCAAGATTTTTCATGAATTCAATTGTAATTCGTATGATTTACCTCTTACGAGTAAATTTAATTCAAAAAAATAATTAAATAAGTTTTTTTTCGAAAAATTTATTGATGACGTCATCCATGGCAAAATTAGGAAGCCTTCCTAATTTTGCCACGAATCATTTTTTGATCAAAAATTTCAAGATTTTTCATGAATTCAATTGTAATTCGTATGATTTACCTCTTACGAGTACATTTAATTCAAAAAAATAATTAAATAAGTTTTTTTTCGAAAAATTTATTGATGACTTCATCCATGGCAAAATTAGGAAGCCTTCCTAATTTTGCCACGAATCATTTTTTGATCAAAAATTTCAAGATTTTTCATGAATTCAATTGTAATTCGTATGATTTACCTCTTACGAGTACATTTAATTCAAAAAAATAATTAAATAAGTTTTTTTTCGAAAAATTTATTGATGACGTCATCCATGGCAAAATTAGGAAGCCTTCCTAATTTTGCCACGAATCATTTTTTGATCAAAAATTTCAAGATTTTTCATGAATTCAATTGTAATTCGTATGATTTACCTCTTACGAGTAAATTTAATTCAAAAAAATAATTAAATAAGTTTTTTTTCGAAAAATTTATTGATGACGTCATCCATGGCAAAATTAGGAAGCCTTCCTAATTTTGCCACGAATCATTTTTTGATCAAAAATTTCAAGATTTTTCATGAATTCAATTGTAATTCGTATGATTTACCTCTTACGAGTACATTTAATTCAAAAAAATAATTAAATAAGTTTTTTTTCGAAAAATTTATTGATGACTTCATCCATGGCAAAATTAGGAAGCCTTCCTAATTTTGCCACGAATCATTTTTTGATCAAAAATTTCAAGATTTTTCATGAATTCAATTGTAATTCGTATGATTTACCTCTTACGAGTACATTTAATTCAAAAAATAATTAAATAAGTTTTTTTTCGAAAAATTTATTGATGACGTCATCCATGGCAAAATTAGGAAGCCTTCCTAATTTTGCCACGAATCATTTTTTGATCAAAAATTTCAAGATTTTTCATGAATTCAATTGTAATTCGTATGATTTACCTCTTACGAGTACATTTAATTCAAAAAAATAATTAAATAAGTTTTTTTTCGAAAAATTTATTGATGACTTCATCCATGGCAAAATTAGGAAGCCTTCCTAATTTTGCCACGAATCATTTTTTGATCAAAAATTTTAAAATTTTTCATGAATTCAATTGTAATTCGTGTGCTTTATAATTTTTTGAATCAACCGAAAAAAAATCGGCCCGAGTTTTTCCAAAAAAAAATCGGCCCGAGTTTTTTTTTTAAAAAATCGGCCCGAGTTTTTCCAAAAAAATCGGCCCGAGTTTTTCCAAAAAATCGACCCGAGTTTTTTTTTTAAGTGAAAAAAAATCGGCCCGAGTTTTGTTTGACAAAAATACCCGCCCAAATGAAAATTTCGATTTGAGCGGGTAGCTGACAAAAATTGAAGTTTTTATTTTCGTGTATACAGTCAACAAAAAAGTAACAGATTTGGAATAATCCAAAAATGTAAACATGAAATCGATGAGTTGCGACCTAAATGACACTTCCTCTCAGGCTTAGGCTTAGTAAACAACTCAGAACCAACTTTGAAGCTAAAAAAAATTGAAAGAAAATTTTTAACACTGTTAAAAAAACGAGAAAATTTAGAATTTCATCCAGAAATGAAATTATTGTCTCCAAACCGAAATTTCTGTTTGGAGACGGTAATGTCTATAATTATGCAAATAAAAAAAGAGATTCAATTATGTTTTATGAAAAATAGTTTGATGACTTTATCCATGGCAAAATTAGGAAGCCTTCCTGATTTTGCCACGAATCATTTTTTGATCAAAAAACTTGAAATTTTTCATGAATTTGTTTTCCACAGAAAATTGAAAATAATCACAGAAAAAAGTGAAACTGAAAAAAATGAGAAGACTGTTACGCCTGGGGGCTAACAGCCCCTAGTCAAAAAAATTGAAAAAAATGAACCTCGAAATAATACGTTTCAAAAAATTCATTAAAAAACAAAATTAGAAAAAAAATTATTAAAAAGGTGTATTCCAAAAAAAAACAGCGGATACCATGATTTTAGATCTTTTTTGTAGCTCGAAATGGCTCAAAAACTCATTTTTCGCAGAAAAATACACATTTTCAGTCATTTCAGCCTAGAAATGGCCCAAGAAAACTAAAACTATTCAAACAGGGCTTGCGAAGCACGCCCTGTGCAGTTTTGGCCTAAGAATTGCTCTGAAGCCTGAAAAGAGCCCCGGAAGCCTGAAACTGACTGAACAGGGCTCACGGAGCACGCCACGTGGATTCTGAGTTGGAAAAAATGGACCAGAAGCCCAAAAAGAGCCCATGAAGCCTAAATCTGTCTAAACAGGGCTTGCGGAGCACGCCCTGTACAGTTTCAGCCTAAAAATGCACCAGAAAGCCCGAAAACGTTTTTTTTCAGCTTTTCCCTCAAATTCCACCCCAAAACCCACTTGGAAAATAAAAAATACCTTCATTTGTCGGTGAAAATGTCTAATTATATCTAACATAAGCAGATCTAGCCATCTGATTCTGTCTTCCTTCCAAAACTCCTTCAATAGCTTGTCGAATTTCCATCATATTATCTCGATCTGCCGGATTTTGTGGCCAACATTGTGCCGTCATTATATTTCGACAAATCATTGGCATTTTATCGGGTGGCGACATTCGATATCCTTTTCGAACTTCTTTGCTCACTTCAGCCAATGTCATTCCAGGATATGGAATTGCACCATCCATAAAGATTTCCCAGAGAAGAATACCAAATGAGAAAACATCGGATTTGAAGGAATATGTGGCAGTTACGATAACTTCTGGGGCAAGCCAGCGAATTGGTAGTTTTTGGTGGAGATCCTGCAAAAAATTTCACTGTTTCAAAAATTCATCAAAAAATCTGTAAAAGTATAATTTTGCTTGTGAATTTTCAATGAAATCATAGGATCGGAAAACATTAGTGGAAATTCTGAGAAATAATGAATTCAGGGATTTTTTTTGGGAAATTCAGATCTCTCTCAAAAATTTCACTGTTTCAAAAACCTGATAATTTTTTTTTTGAAAAATATAATTGTTAATGATATACATAGTCTTCGCAGATTCACTCATAAAATTTTAGACGATTGCTCATATCATAAAAATTTTTAAAAAGATTTTTAGAATCTGGAAATTTCAGTCTAGATCTTGGGAAAAATCAAAATTCACTGTTTCAGAAATCCATCAAAAAAAAATTTTGAGAATTTTTTTCTAATTCTTCTGGTCCCGCTTTTGAAGATAAATTCCAAAATTAATGAAAAAACTGAATTTTAGCTAATTTTTAAACAGAAAAAAATCACTGTTTCAAAAAATCCAGAAATTTCAAGACAAACAACAATTTTTAATTCTATCGTCACCTAATTAGGAAAAAATTCTGCAGTTTCAAAAAATCCAGAGAATAAAAATGCAAAAATTTATACAAAACAGCAGAAATAATTGCAAAATTTGAAATTTTTTACAAAATTATTTTTTTTCAAAATTTGACTGTTTCAAAAAATCCAGAAATTTCCAGGAAATCGAAGATTTTTTATTAACAATTATTTAAGCCAAATAAAATTCACTGTTTCAAATTTTCTAGAAATTCCTATAATAATAAAATCTTCGATAATCGATATCTTTGCTGTTGGAAAATTTTTTTTTAAATTTCCATTTCAGGGATTGCTGAGAAATTTATGTCAAATTTGAATTCCAAACAACTTTTCTAATGAAATTATGAGATGGAAAAATTTTAGGGATTTTCCACTGTTTCAAAAAATAATTAAAAATTCCGAAAATCAAAAAATTTTAATTCATTGCCAAAATGATATTTTGAAAATTTCAGGTACAGTAATCCGAGGTACTGTAATTTTTTGGGACTAAAAATAGTGCCTGAATTTTAAAATTTCATATTTTCATCAAAAATTGAGAAGCTTTGAAAATCCTATTCTTCTTGAAAACTAAAGATTGCTCATGTTATAATTTTTCCCCAAAAAAATCCCCCACCTTCAGCTTATATTTATGCGCATGATCCGACAATTGTTTCGACAATCCAAAATCCGTAATCTTAACCACTCCTTTATGCACCAAAAAATTCCTAGCAGCCACATCTCGATGAATACATCCATTTTGATGCAAATATTCCAATCCTTTACTAGCATCAAATGAATATTTCAATTTATCTCTTAATGTGATTTCATCTTTCGATGACGAATTCTTCAAAAATGAGTCAAGTGCACCTTGATTCGCCAATTCCATCACCAACATAATTGGCTCTTTTTCCACACAAACACCATAGAAACTGACGACATTTGCATGTTGATATTGTCGCATTATTCGAGCTTCTTTGCAAACATCTTCGATCATTGAACGTGTACTCATTTTATCATTGCCTTTGTTCACCTGAAAATTGAATTTTGAAAAACAAACTGGTGGGATTTTGAATTTTTCTTCAAAAAATCTATAGTTCATTGGAGCACACTTGCATTTTTCTGATTTTTTTAGTTTCAAAAAAAATGAATCCTATATTTCAATAGAGCGCATTTGCATTTTCCATTCGAAAGATTTAAAACCCAACAACGAAGTAATGAAGAAATACATTTTTTTCTAAAATTTTTGAAACAGTAATTTTTATAAATGAAAAATTTCATTTTTTCCAAAAACATGGCAAACATCTTTTCACTGTTTCAAAAATGTCATAAATTCTCAGAGAATTTCCAATAAATTCAGTTGCGAAATTTTTCGAATAATAATTTTACTAGAAAAAATCCACTGTTTCAAAAAATGTTAAAAATTTGGCTTTCAAAATGAGGAATGCTATAGCTTCTTGAAACATTGGATTCTATTTTCAAACTATAATTTTTCGAACAAAGAATGAAACCGAAACCATCAAAAAAATTTTCCAAAGTTTTCTAAAATTTTTGAAACAGTGTTTTTTTTTGGTAAAATTCAAATTTTCTGTAACTTTATAATATAAAATTACAGAATTCAAAAAAGCAAACAAATTGAATTTTTCGGGCTTTTTCACGACATTTAAGTTTGTAAATCTGAAATTTTTGAATTAAAGAAAATTCACTGTTTGAAAAATTTTTGAAAACTGAGAAAAAAAGAAAAAAAAACAATTTAGATAATTTCGAGTTTGTAAACAAAAATTACAAGATACAGAAAATCTGAATTTTTTTCAATTTTTTTTTGAAAAAAAAACTACTGTTTCAGGAATTTTTGAAAATTTTAGAAAAAAAAATTGTTTTTTGATCCTGTAATTATAATCAGATTTAGTCAAAAAATTGATCAGAAATTGTTTAAAAAAATGGCCAAATTTTTACTAAATAGTTTTTGCCAAAAAAAACTTTTTGGTCAAAAATGCACCAAATTTTGGTCAGGCACCTGTGTGTTGGCGTTTTTCTTTTAAATTTACAAAATTAACAGAACATTTGAATTTTTTAATTTTTTTTGAAAAATACTACTGTTTCAAAAATTTCATAAAATCTCAGAAAGCATATTTCAAACCAATACCAAAAACATTACATCTTTTTCACACCTCGGCCAGAATCGTGGTTTCCACAATAAAAAATTGTACGCTTACTTTTTACAGTACAAAACTTGTGAATTTTTCAGTTTTTGTCCTCTAAAAATTGTGATTTTTCAATTTTTGACCTCTAAAAACTGAAATTCAGATTTTTCAAAAAATTGTACTCTGGCCAGCCACGGCTTGGCCGAGGTGTGATCTTTTTTCAAAATTTGAACGGGAAATGCAAGTGCGCTCTGATGAACTATCGCATTTTTCAAATGAGAATAGAGAATTCTTCAAAAAATGTGCTCTATGAAACTATCAGATTCCTATTGAACTTTCGTTCAAAACAAATCTGATGTGAAAAGTTTGTTAAAAAAACTAGTCCTCATTTGTAAAACAAAATTTTGAAAATCTCTTGAAACAGTGATTTTTTTCAGAAATCTGTTAATTAAAATTTCACAGAATGAACCTCAAAACGATCGAAAAAATTATCCAAATTTTTCTAGAATTTTTGAAACAGTGTTTTTTGCTGAAATTCGATATTTCTGTAACTTCATAATATAAAACCACAGATATCAAAAATGCGAAAACAAATGCATTTTTCGGGCTTTTTAAGCTTCTAAATCTGAAATTTTTGAATTTTGTAATCAGAAAAAATCACTGTTTCAAAAATTTTTGAAAACTGAGAAAAAATTTTCTTTTTGATTCCAAGGCGTTCTCGTGTAAATCTACAAAATTAACAGAAAAACTGAATTTTATTCAATTTTTTTTTTGAAAAAAAATACTGTTTCAGAAATTTTTGAAAACTTCGGAAACATTTTCTTTTTGATGATCAAGGCGTTTTCCTTTAAAATTTACAAAATTTAAAGAAAATCTGAATTTTATTCAATTTTTTTTCGAAAAAAAATCACTGTTTCAAAAAATAAAAAAATTAAAAATGTATTATTTTTGAAAATTTTTTACTGGAAAAAATCCCCTGTTTCAAAAATTGTACAAAATTTTTCACTGAAAATTAGAACTGCTTTAGTAATCCCATATTTTCAAAATTTTGAGCGGAAAATGCAAGTGCACTCTAATGAACTATCGCATTTTTAGGCAATTTTCGAATTTCTTGAAAACTATAAAATTTATTAGATTTAAAAAATTAAATTTTTCAAAAAAATTACTGTTTCAAAAATTCCTCTGAAGAAATATAATTTTTGATTTTTTTATTATTTTACGTATGTGATTTTGAATGGAAAATGAAAGTTCGCTCTATAGAACTATCGATTTTTTGTGTTTCCGACTCACCTTCACAGCCACCGCCAATTTCTTTGATTTCAAACAAAAAACTGCCTTATAAACCCCACCAAAAGCTCCTTCACCCAACATTTTCTCCAAACAAATTTGATCATGTCTCAATTCCCAATCCTGTTTCATAATCGGATTTATCAAAATTGCTGGACAATTTGCTGAAACTGGCAACTTCTTCGATCTCAATTGATTTATCATATCACAAACATTTGCAAATTTCTTCTCATCCAAAATCACACTTCCATCCTTGTTTTCAGCAATTTGCCAATGATGACATTTTCCTTTGTATTTTGCTGATAAAACCAGTTGAACACTGTCTTTTTCCTTGTCTTTTTCCGTGTTTCGGTGTGATTTTCGGACAATGAAATCGCCATCATTTATCAGGATTCTGGAAAAAAATTGGAGAATTTTGGGTGAAAATTCAGAAATTTTCCATTTCTCCATGATTTTTTCACAATTTTTCAATTTTAACCATCTTTTGGTTAATTTTTAGTGCAGAAAATCAGATTTTCAAATTTGCCGCCAAAAACATCAACGCGTTGCGGTCACGCGCTGCGTGTCGTCTGAAGAAGCTCTCCAATTTCCAAGCAACTGCAGCAAAGTTGCTCTATTGCACAATCATTTTTCTATCGAAATCCGGGACGCGTTGCGGTCACGCGATGCGTGTTTCATTCTTCGAGAAAACACGCATCGCATGACCGCAACGCGTCCCAAGAAAAACTGATTGTGCAATAGAGCAACTTTGCTGCAGTTGCTTGGAAATTGGAAAGCTGCCAAAAGAGAACTTTTGTGCATTTTTGCGTGAATGAAAGAATTTTAGAAGACACGCAGCGCGTGACCGCGACGCGTCCAACAACATTGCTTAAAAAACCCACGAATTAATATCAGCTCTCGGCAAAAGTCCGTGATACCAATCCTGCTCCTCGTGACTTGTTGGTGTAGTTATACCAACCGAAATTGTGTCGGCTGAAACAATTTCACCCATCACCGATCTTCCACGATCTTGTTGTTCTTTGCTCATTTTTGACTATATTATTGATTTTTGGCTCCTTCGGCTCTTTTTTTTTTGATAAGAATAAAATTTGATAAATCTATCTGGTTTGAAACCGTTTGGTTGAGTTGGGATATAGAAAAATGAGCGGGTTTTTTTGGATTTTTGGTTTTTTTTGGTGAATACGTGGCTGGTTTTTAGGACACGTATTTTTCTGGGGAAAAACAATTATTTTTAGATTTTTTTATTTTTGAAAAGGCGTGAAATGTGAATAACACTTTTAAAGGAAATTTTCGAGATTTTGGAGAAAATTGAGCTCTCAAAACCGATTTTTTTGCTTTGAAAACAGAATTTTCAACAAAATCTAGATTTTCAGTGATTTCATCGAATTTTCTTCGCTATTAAATTTAAAAAATGGTTGAAAATCAATCTTACCTCATTTTCCAGCATATTTCGTTCGATTTCACCGTGAAAATCCATTCTAAACACTGAAAAAAGCATTTGACTGCAAAAAAAACAAAAAAATGAAATGCGCGTCAAATAAAATGAAATGTCCGCAAGTGTGTTTGCACACAAGCCAACACAGCTACAGTAATAATCGATTTATTTATTTATTTTTTCCTCCAAAACACAAAAGCTGATGTTACAGACAAACTATAATGTGCTGAAATTTTCAGAAAGCAGGTGAAAATCAATCTGACCGGAACCAACAATGGCAGCTGAAAAACTCACTTTTTCTCGAAATTTATCGAAAAAACCATGGCAAAATGAGTTTTTGGGAGATAATCAACAATTGTTTGGTGCTTTGCGATGCTCCGGACAATTTCGAGCAACTCTTCGATGTTCTCGAATATCATCGGCTGAATTTTATCGATCGATATCGATTGATTTTGTGGATTTTGGGAGTTGGCACAAATCTCATTGTGATCTCAACGATTTATTTCATTTGTCGCGTAAAATCGGCTGTTGATCGAAGTTATCGAAACATCATTTTGATGAATATCATCCTGCCCTGCTTATTCACCAATTATATTTGCTTTATCTGGCAACCGTATTCGATTGCACCGTATTTCATGTTTTTCGTTGTGGGACCCATTGTTGTCGATCATTTTGTGACTGGAATTTGTATGATTGTATGGGTGAATTTGATGATTCCATTTGTTTATTCGTTGATTTCGCAGCTCAATTATCACTTTTTTATTGTCGTTTATCCGTCGAAGATTTTGTGAGTTTTTCACGGGGTTTTAGATTTTTGACTCAAAATCTTTGTAAATTTCGTGGTTTTTCGGGTCTCGCCACGATTTTTAATTAAAAATCGCTTTAAAATTCCAATTTCAAGGTCTCGCAGCGATTTTTAGCTTAGAATTCCCTGAAAAAACTCTATGCGCCTTGAAACATCGATTTTTTGGGTCTCGCAACGATTTTTAATTAAAAAATTGCTTCAAAACTTCAATTTTGAGGTCTCACAGCGATTTTTAGCTCAGAATTTCATGGAAATCGCGGCGAGACCCAAAAAACCTAATGCGCCTTGAAAAACTTTGAAGGAATATCGATTTTTGGGTCTCGCCACGATTTTTCGTTGAAAAATCGCTTTAAAATTCCAATTTCAAGGTCTCGCAACGAAAAATAGTTCAGTAAATTTGTAAACTTCGCTGCGAGACCCAAAAAACTTGATGCGCCTTGAAATTCATTTGAGAAATATTGATTTTTTGGCGCCAAAAAATGCTACGTGGCAAAAAACCTTATAAATTTTCCTGCAGAAAAATGCGTCGCTTCGTAATCTTCTGGAACGTGGCCACAATCCTCTCCGTCATCTTCAACGTCACCGTAATGTATTGGGCGATTTGCGATAACTCACAAACCTACGATCACATTCTCCAAATCGACATTCGTCTCAAAGATCATCTCACCAACTTCGCCACCTTTGTAATCGATATGAAAAATGCGAAATTCGCCATTAATTTATTGATTGCCGAAGGAATTTATGCGATAGTTCTTGCAAGTTGCGCACTTCTCTTCTCATTTTTCAAACTTATCATAAGTTTCAAAAATCAAGAGCTTCAATTGCTCACAACATCACTTTCCAAGCAGAAAAAACGAATAGTTTTGGTTCTTTTGGTTTACGTCATCACATATTTATTGATTTTGGCTATTCCGTCAATCGTCTTGGGTGGTTTATATTTCACCAATGCAAAAATCGAATATTATCCAATTCCCGCTTTGTTTTTTATACTACAGTCTAGTCCAGCTATTTTGTTTTGCTTGATTAATTTGCTCACAATTACACCGTTTAGAGAGAAATTGTTTTCGAGTTGTATACCAAGGGCGAGACATTTTGTTAATAGTGTTGGAAGTTCAACTACCTAATTAATTAGGTACTTAATTAGGTGTTAATTAATAAATTTTTGCTTTTTGGGTGCTTTAGCTTGCGAAATTTGCTATTTTTTGGCGAAAAAAATTCACTGTTTCAAAATTTTTATTTGAAAAAAATTCGAGTTTTTGAGAAGTTTTATATTAAAAATATAGTTGTAGAGCTAAGTTTTAAGGTCCTTAAGGAAAATTCTTGTTAACAGTTCCCACAATTCAATTCCAAGTTCCCATAACTCTTCAAAACTCTGGTCAAAAACAAAGGTACCAGGTAGTTCTGGGTGGCTGGCAATAATATTTGCATTTTTGGGTGGCCTATTTGTTTTGGGCTCCTCCTATCTCGTATTTACTTTTGACTTTGACTTGTAGGTTACTTATTTTTGGGTGGCACCAAATATATTTGTATTTATTTTGTTTTTGGGTGGTTGGTGGTCAGGGCTTATGACACTTGGTGGTCTTTTTTTGGGGATTCTGGAGCTTCTGAAGTTGCTGGTGCATTTTTGGTAGCTTCTGAAGTTGCTGGGGAATTTTTAAAAGCTTCTAGTTTTGCTGACGCATTTCTAGCAGCTTCTGAATTTTCTGGCGCATCTCTGGTAGCTTTTGAAGTTGCTGACGCATTTCTAGAAGCTTCTGAAATTGATAGCACATTTCTGGTAGCTTCTAGTTTTGCTGACGCATTTCTAGAAGCTTCTAGTTTTGCTGACGCATTTCTGGTAGCTTCTGAAGTTGCTGGCGCATTTCTGGTAGATTCTAATTTTGCTGACGCAATTCTTCTGAAGTTGCTGACGCATTTTTGGTAGCTTCTGAAGTTGCTGGCGCATTTTTGGTAGCTTCCAGTTTTGCTGACGCATTTCTGGTAGGTTTTGAAGTTGCTGGCGCATTTCTAGTAGATGCTAATTTTGCTGACGCATTTCTGGCAGCTTCTGAAATTTAATTTCAGCACTTAAAACTCGAAACTGCAAATTCATGAATATTCTCAAAAATTCACTGTTTCAATACATTTTTAATTGGATTTTGTGATAAAATTTTCTGTTTCTGATTCTTCTTTTTTTCCTGGCCCAAAATTAAAAAGGTTTTTTGTTTTTTTTTTCAAATCTCAAAAATCCCGCGCAAAGTTCAGCATTAAAAACCCACATTTTTAATGAACTTTTTCAAATTCAATTTTTTTCGAATAAAAAAAATTATAAATTTTTTTTGCTGAACTTTTTGTGTACTTTATGCATGCTTTTTGTCAGGCGAAAAATCGTTGTTTGTCAAAATGACGTGGCAACAAAAATTGAAATTGTATCAAAAAGTTGGTTTTCTCGAAAAATTTTGATCAATTTTTCTGTGCCGAAAACTTATTTGGTAACCTGGTAACAGAGCAGCCTTTGTCTTTTTGCTCAGAGCTCCAAACATTTGGAGCTCTGAGCATTTTTTGGCTTCCCCTTTTCCAAAAATGTATAATTTTCTTCTTATCATGTGTATTTACTTTTATCGATTTTTTCTGATAAAAATTTTGAAATTTTAGATCTCTAGCTTCAGATTCAGATTCTCTTTTATCGATTTTCAGATACAAAATTTTCAGCTCTCTCAAAAAAATCAAATTTAAATTTCAGATGCACACCTCTCGCCTTGTATTTCTCTGCAATGTTTCTCTCGTAATTCTATCGATTGGCGGACTTTGTCTAACTTCGTCGATTTTTGATTTTATAGTCAGCTCCAGACTTTATTATACTGTACCGGATCATGTGAGTTTTTTTTTTGTTGAGGAAATTTGCGATTTTTTGATACCAAACATGTCGGGGGTTACTGTAGATTTTTCCCCTAATTTTGATTTACCAGAACTTTTAGGATAATTTTTTATCATTGTCAAAGTTGGGAGCTACAGTAACCCTGGGGCCTAATTTTGATCTACCAAAAAATACCTTTTGGCACAATTTTCTTCCAGGGTTACTGTATGTTTTCGCCTCATCTACAGTAACCCTGAGGTTTCTGAGAACCAAGTTTTGATCTACCAGAAATTTTTAGATTTCAGTAGGGATACTGTAGATTTTTTCAGAACTACAGTAATCCAGGTTCTACAGTCACAAAAATTTGATATACCAGAATTACAAGATAGGGTTTGGCTACTGTAGATGTCAAAACTTAGGAGCTACAGTAACCTTGGGTTTTTAGGAACCGGATTTTTGGGGATCAATTTTTGATCTACCCGAATTCTTCCACAGTAACCCCAGTCAAATTCGGTCTCAAAAAATCGCAAATTTCTTTCCCAACACCAAATAAAAATCCACGTGGCAAAACCCTCCCAACTCTCAACTATTCCAGAAAGTTCTGATCAATCCTCTCCTCGCCCTCTGGCTTTTTCCCAGCTCAACACTCTCCTTCATCCTCTCATTCTCCACAATTCTCTTCCTGACTGCCGGCCAAAAAATTGTCGATTTCGCTGTCGACCATCAATTTGTGTTGAGCTTTTTTGTGAGTTTTTTTTGGCTGAAAATCTGAAAAAGCTGAAAATTTTATTGATTTTTTCAGCACGCCATTTTGATGTGCTGCAGTTGCATTTTGTCGTCGTTCGTCAGTTTTTTGTGCGCTCAAAATGCGGCTGATATTGGAGTGTGAGTTTCGGGAAATTTGTTTTTGGCGCCAAAATTTACAGTACCCTGCCACGCTTTGAAAATATCCCAAGTTTAGTCTCAAAATTCTCACCGCCTTCTGAAAAATCCTGATCCCCCATCAAATTCAATTTTCCAGCTACGCAGCTCACGCGAGCCCTCCACAATTCCAACAAGCGTCATCCTGGTATTTCTCGCGTCTCCGTGCTTTGGTCGTTGTTTCAGCAGCTCAATCCATCTTAAACGCCGTCATCATTTCAGTCCTCTATTTGGGCATCAATTGTAAATACCGTACTTTTGTGCAAATTTCGAATCACGACGAGAAAATCACGATTCCGGATTTGGTCGAAAAACGCACGACCACTTATTTTGCTTGAAAAATTTTCGATTTTTCAAAAAAAAGTTTTGAGCTTTAAATGACTTATGTTAAGATCTCTCTGTGATATTTTTGAATGAATTTTTTTATTGAGCGAAAAATATAAAAATTTTGAAACAGTGATTTTTTTTTGTGAAAAAACAACAAAAAACACGTGCGCTAACCACTTGACCAGATCTAAGCATCATCTGAAAACAATATTTTTATCAGATTTCCAAGGTAACATCGTAAATTCACCATGAGTTTCGTAAGAATACTCTCGATAATCCACATCCGAATCAAACAATCCTTCAACATCCCAATCAAACATCCAAACATCCGAATTTTCAACAACTTCAAATATCAATACTTTTTTCTTTCTAAAAATGATTTGTGCTGATGTTTCTCCAGGTCCTCGAATTATGATTCGTTTGCTAGAAATAATTTTTATTCGAAATAATTCACTCAATTTTTGATAACTTACTAACGATTGACCACTTCAGTGTTGAAAAATCCGAAAAATTTTGGAGCATCAAAAAAATAAAGATCCCATTTACAATACTCTAGATTTCTTCTTCCATTTTGCCAAGACTTGATAAATTCAAAAATATCTTCTGCTTTCAAACCTCCAATCGGCATTATTATTTTCTTTGCAGATAATTTAAAAAGTTGTTCACGAGTCAACTCAAAATTTATCGATAAATAATCGGAAACTCGATAAATTTCAGGACAATCCGCATAATTGTTATTCCATTCATCAATCTCCAGATATTCCAACGCATCTCCAGATTTTGATAAAACTTCTCTTACAATATTTGGACAGTCTCTTAAAATCAAATACCGCAAACTAGGAAAACTTGAAATATTTCGCAAATTAGCTGAACATTCCCCATAAATCGTAATACTTTTCACAGTCTTCTGATATTTTTCGAGTTTTTTCACAAACTTCCATTTGGCAAATTCAAGCCCATGTTCACAATTTTTTGCGTTGTCTGAAGTATGTATCTTTTTCGCCGCTGGAAATGATGTTTTGTGATATTTCAGTGGTCAAGAAAAAACTCACAATACCATGCGATTTTCATGACATTCAATAAAATGTCGATTTCCTACAAATGGATATGATTCATTGAATAATAAAACAATACTTTCGTCGAACTTATACCAACTAATTCCGTCAAAAAAACTTCTCGATTCCTTCCAAATTGCACGACATTTCCGCGAAACTTTTCCAAAAGAAATTCTAAAGAAAACATTGTATTTAAAGCAACACCCTCGTATAATAGGCACTTTCTTGAAAAAAGCCCAAATGTTCTCAAATCTTAGATTTAGCTTAGTTTTACTGTCTTCTAGTTCGGAGAAAAAATTCAAAACGTTTGAATAAGTATTAGCCGAAATATGGAAGCCCATTGAAAAACTGAAAAAAAACTCAAATTCAAACAACGCGGGCCAGCGTCAACGCGGAGTCTCGTTGTTTTCTTTTCATTTTTTCACAAAATTTTTCCGTTTTTTTCGGAAAATGACAATTTGCATGGAAAAAACTGTTTTCTGGGTATGAAAAAAATAACTTGAAGAAGTATAAACACTAAGATTCAATATTTCAGACGAAAACTAAATTTTTCAATGGAAATTGTGTTTTTTCAGTTTTTGACCGGAATATGCAATATAAAACTGAAATATCATTGTGAAAAATGAAAGTAGAGATAGTTAAGGATGTTCAGAAATCATTGTTATAATTTATTTCATTGTTTTCAGTGAAAAAATGCACTTTTTGTTGAAAAAAAAGTTGAAAGGGGTACTGTAGCACACAATTTTCGTCACAGTGTTTGCACAAATTTCACGAAATTGCGGATCTGCACAATCTGCAGGCGATTTTCAAAAAAAAATAATTTTTTTTCTCAAAAGTGGTCAAATTTGATCGTTTTTGATTTTTTCTTTTTCATATTGCTTGTGAGCATAGCTGGATAGGTTAATTTTATATATTTTCGTGTTTGAAATCATTTCGCAATGGTCTTATTATACGAGGGTTTTGCTTTAAATTGTTTTAAAAAACAAGAATTTACTTATCCCGTTGATCCATTTTATCAAAAATCAATAATTGTAGTTCATTTGGAATATTTAGAATATAACATGGTTCTTCATCTACGGCCTCCATTTTTGATAAAAAATAAAAAAAGAATGTTTCGCAAGACAAACAATTTTGTTTGCATAAATCAGCAAAGGTTAGTGTTGCTGGAGTGTCGTTTGTTTGAAAATTGATAATTTAAAAATCTACTGTTTCACATTTTGATATTGAAAAAATTGGCTTATGAAATTTTTGATTGGTTTTCTTTATTTTCAGGTTTCAAAGCTCGAACAAATTTATTTACGTCAAAAAAATAGAACAAAAAAAATTGCAGCAAAAATTAATCAGAATCTGACTCTGCTGAATCGGTATCACTTGTTGTATAGGACTCACTATCAGTTGTGGACTCACTATCTGGAAAAAAAATTTTCCGGATTTTCAAAAAAAAAAAAAATGAACTCACCACCAGACGAATAACGATAAATTCTATCATACCTTCCTTCACCATCGAAACCAATATTCTGTGGATTTTCAAAAACTTCAATTTCCAATCTCTTTCCCTTTCTAAATATTATTTCTGCTGATTTTCCTCCGATTCCTCGAATCGTAATTCGCTTGCTGGAAAGAATTTTTGTTCGAAATCATTCACTTAATTTTTTTGATAACTCACTAACGATTGATCACTTGAGTATTGAAAAATCCGAAAAATTTTGGAGCATCAAAATCATTCAATTCTTCCCATTCACAGCACTTTATATTTCTTCTTCCATTTTGCCAAGATTTGATAAATTCAAAAATATCTTCTGGTTTCAAATTTCCAATCGGCATTCTAATATTCTTTGCAGATAATTTGAAAAGTTGTTCACGAGTCAACCCAAAATTTATCGATAAATAATCGAAAACTCGATAAATTTCAGGTAAATCCAAATTTATTTCGTTATCCCGTGCATCAATATAAATCTCCAAATATTCCAACGCATTTACAGATTTTGATAAAACTTCTCTTACAAAATTTGGACAGTCTCTTAAAATCAAATACCGCAAACTGGGAAAACTTGAAATATTTCGCAAATTAACATTGCATTCCTCATAAATCGTAATACTTTTCACAGTATTCTGATATTTTTCGAGTGTTTTCACAAATTTTTCCTCCGCAATTTCAAAACCGTTTTTACATTCTTTGCGTTGTCTAAAGTCTGTATCGTTTGAGCCGCTGCAAAATCCACAACCTTCCTTTTAAATGAAAAAAAAACTTACAATTCATAGTGATTAGGAAAAAATTTAACGAATTGTCCATTTCCTTTAAATGGATATGAGTCATTGACTGATAAAACAATTCTGTCAAATAAATTATCCCAACTAATTCCATCAAATAAACTCTTCGATTCTTTCCAAATTGCACGACATTTTCGTGATGTTTTTCCATAAGAAATTCTAGAAAAAACAGGATTTGTATTAAAATTGTGTTGATGAAAAACAACTTACTTATCCAGCTGTTCCATTTTATCAAAAATCATAAGTTGTAACTCATTTGGAATACTCAGAATATAACATGGTTCTTCTTCTTCTTCAACTTCCATTTTTAAATAAAAACTGACGCGTAAATGTTTTTCAAAACAAACAATTTTGTTTGCATAAATAAACAAAGGTTAGTGTTGCTTGGAGTGTCGTTTGAATATGTAAATTAGCTAAAAACATTTACGCGTCAGTTTTTATTGAAAAATGGAAGTTGAAGAAGAAGAAGAAGAACCATGTTATATTCTGAATATTCCAAATGAGTTACAATTAATGATTTTTGATAAAATGGAACCGGCAGATAAGTAAGTTTTTGTTTTTAAAAACCATTTAAATACAATTTTCTTTAGAATTTCTTTTGGAAAAACATCGCGAAAATGTCGTGCAATTTGGAAAGAATCGAAGAGTTTATTTGATGGAATTGCTTGGAATTACAATAAGTTCGAAGAAAGTATTCTTTTATCATTCAATGATTCATATCCATTTGAAGGAAATCGACAATCTGTTGAATGTCATGAAAATCGCATTGTATTGTGAGTTTTTTCTTGACCACTGAAATATCAAAAATCATCATTTACAGCGGCGAAAAAGATACATACTTCAGTCAACGCAACAATTTTAAACGTGGGCTTGAATTTGCCAAATGGAAGTTTGTGAAAACACTCGAAAAATATCAGAATACTGTGAAAAGTATCACAATTGATGGAGAATGTTCAGCTAATTTGCGAAATATTACAAGTTTTCCTAGTTTGCGGTATTTGATTTTAAGAGACTGTCCAAATATTGTAAGAGAAGTTTTATCAAAATCTGTAAATGCGTTGGAATATCTGGAGATTGATGAATGGAATAACAATTATGCGGATTGTCCTGAAATTTATCGAGTTTCCGAATATTTATCGATTTTTTTTGAGTTAACTCGTGAACAATTTCATAGATTATCCGCAAAGAGAATCGAAATGGAAATAGGAGATTTGAAAGCAGAAGATATTTTTGAATTTATCAAGTCTTGGCAAAATGGAAGAAGAAATCTAGAGAGTTGTAAATGGGCTCTTGGTTATTTAGACGCTCCAAAATTTTTTGGATTTTTCAACACTCAAGTGATCAATCGTTAGTAAGTTATCAAGAATTTAGTTATATTTTGAAAAATTTATTTTCTTTTCTAGCAAGCGAATTACAATTCGAGGACCTGGAGAAACATTAGCACAAATCGTTTTTAGAAAGAAAACTATATTGATATTCGAAGTTTTAGATGACTTAGAGATTATTGATGCGGATGGTGCAGAAGGTTCTGATACAAATGTGGATTATCGAGAGTATTCTTACGACACTGAGGGTGAGTTTACAATGTTACCTTGGAAATCTAGAAATATATTGTTTTCAGATGATTTTGATGACTAATTTTTACTGCGCAATTGCAACGGGTTGCCCATTTCCAACAAATTAAATGATAATCAAATAAACTATTCAATTCTTTCCAAATTGCACGACATTTTCATGATATTTTTCCAAAACAACAACAACCAGCGCAAAAATTATTCAGAATCTGTCTCCCCTGAATCGGAATCACTAGATGAGTCGTAATCACTAGCTGGAAAAAAATATTTTGCCGGAGTTTCCATAGTGAACTCACAATCAGACGAATAGAGATAATCTCTATAATCCATATGCGAATCAGTTCTTCCTTCACCATCCGAATCAATAATCTCTGCATTTTCAATAACTCGAAATTCCAATGCTTTTCTCTTTCTAAATATTATTTCTGCTGTTGTTCCTGCGATTCCTCGAATTGTGATTCGTTTGCTAGAAGAAGAAAAACGAATTATTCAAAATGTTCCACATGATTTTTGATAACTCACTAACGATTGATTATTGGAATATTAAAAAATCCAAAAAATTTTCGAGCATTAAAAATATAAAAATACCATTCACAACTCTCTAGATTCCCCTTTGTTCCATTTTGCCAAGATTTGATAAATTCAAAAATATCTTCGGGTTCCAAATCTCTCATCGGCATTCGAATATTTTTCGCTGATAATTTTAAAAGTTGTTCACGAGTCAACCCAACATTTATCGATAAATATTCGGAAACTCGATAAATCTGAGGACAATTTGCAAAATTGACAGCCCTGTCGCAATATGGATAACCCTGTCGGTAAATCTTCAAATACTCCAACGAATCTTCGGATTTCAATAAAATTTCTTTCATAATATCAAAAGCATCATTGAACACCAAATATCGCAAATTGGGAAAACTTGTCACATTTTTCAACGTAGCTAAACATTCTCCATCAATTGTGATACTTTTCACAGTATTCTGATATTTTTCGAGGGTTTTCACAAACTTTTCTTCCGCCATTTCAAAACCGTTTTCACATTCTTTGCGTTGTCTGAAGTTTGTATCGTTTGAGCCGCTGCAAAATCCACAACCTTGGTTTTTGAATGCAAAAAAAACTCACAATTCTAAGTAATTTGGAAAATATTCAACGAATTGGCCATTTCCAACAAATGGATATGATTCATTAAATGATAGAACATGTTTTTTGTACGCTGAAATTGGAGGGAAAAATTAAAAATTGGCCCACAGTTGGCCGCTTCAATGTGATTTTTCATGTCAAAAAAATGTTGCAAACCTACCAAGAGTGTAAGAATATTTCCAAGCAATTCCATCGAATAAACTATTCGATTCTTTCCAAATTGCACGACATTTCCGCGAAGTTTTTCCATAAGAAATTCTAAAGAAAACATTGTATTCAAATAATTTTATAAAACAAAAACTTACTTATCCGCCGGTTCCATTTTATCAAAAATCATTAATTGTAGTTCATTTGGAATATTTAGAATATAACATGGTTTTTCATTTACGTTTTCCATTTTTTTTGCAAAAATAAAAAAAAAAAAAAAAAAAGAAAAGGAAAAATAAGAAGAAAGATAAGTTATCAGTTTGAAATAATTGACTGTTTCAAAATTTCATTTTAAAAATATTGACTTTTCGAATTTTCGATTTGTTTTAATATGGACTTCGATTTTCAGTTGAAAAGTTCTGTTTTGAAATTTTCTCTCTCAAGTTTTTCCAGGTTATCTTGATTATTTATGAATTTGAACATTTCAAATCTGAAATTCCCGAAAAATTCTGAAATTTTCAGATTCTCCAGATCAAGGGAAACATTTTGATATAAAATTTTTTCAGGATTCCAGAAATTTCTAGTTTAATCTGAAATTTCCGGACGAAAAACATCACAGGGACTTGAATATTCTCTAGTTGTCTGTGCACTCTTCAAAAGTACACTATCTTCCTGTGAAAGGGAAGCGTTGCGAGACCAATTTTGAATAAAAAACTATTCCTGGATAAAAATTCGGGCTGATTTCTACATTTCAAAACACAGATTTTCAGGAAATTTTCAGATTTTTGGAAATTTCAAATCACGGGGAACATCTTGATATAAAATTTGTCGAAATTTTATGATTTTCAGAAAATCTTGTTATTTTCATGACAGGGACAGCAATTTTCTCTAGTCGTCTATGCACTCCTCAAATTCCACACTCTCTCTATACTTTTTGATGGCAGGGTCAAGAGAGAGAGAGCATAGACAGTTAGAGAAAATGTTCGTCCCTGTCATGAAAAATAACTAGATTTTCTGAAAATCTGAAAATGTTGACAAATTTTATATCAAGACGTTCCCCGTGATTTGAAATTTCCAAAAATCTGAAAATTTTCTGAAAATCTGTGATTTGAAATGTACTTAGAACTAGTTTTTTATTCGAAAATGGGTCTCGCAACGCTTCCTTTTCACAGGAAGAGAGTGTACTTTTGAAGAGTGCACAGACAACTAGAGAATATCCAAGTCCCTGTGATGTTTTTCGTCCGGAAATTTCAGATTAAACTAGAGAACAGAATTTTTTTGGACTTTTTTATATCAAAATGTTTCCCTTGATCTGGAGATTCTGAAAATTTCAGAATTTTCGAGGAATTTTGGATTTGAAATGTTGAAAATCACGAATAAAAAAGACCCTAAACACATGTGGTTTCAATAAACGTTGACCTAACATTATAACAGATTGCGTTATTATTTTTCCATCCGAAAATCTTCAAAATCGCTTCTCGATAATCAACCAAAGCAAAAATAATGATAATTGGATCAAAAATTGGATAAATATTGATGATTGGCACAATTATTGAATTGATATAATAATTTGAATTCGAACTTGAATTTGAATTCGCAGATTCAAAAAATGGCGCCAGCCAAACGATCAAACAAGGTCCAAACGTGAAAATTGATGGAATTGCTGTTTGAGCAATTAGGGTGATTAACAAAATTCGATGGACCTTTTTGACATTTTCACTGAGGTTTAGGATTTTTAGAGCGAGGTAGATTTTGATGGCGAGAAATGTGTCGAGGGATAAAGAAGCTATGGAGACGATTGTGGCTAAGGCGATTCCGATTAGACCGTTTTTGGAGAATTCTGGGTTCTGGAAACATCTGGAATTTTGTTGCCACGGACGGCAGGACCCAGGAATTTGCGATTTTTTGAGACCAAATATGATTGTGGAACAAAAACTACAGTAATCCTAAGAGAAAATTGTGCCTAAAAATTCCGAAAATTCTGGTAGATCAAGATTTGATTTCTGTGAATTTGGGGTTACTGTAGCTGATGTTCTACAGTAATCCTAAGAGAGAATTGTGCCTAAAAGTTCCGAAAACTCTGGTAGATCAAGATTTGATTGCTGTGAATTTGGGGTTACTGTAGCTGATGTTCTACAGTAATCCGATGAGAAAACTGTGTTAGAAATTGATGGTAGATCAAATTTCTGTGATTGAAGAAACAGAGTAACTGTAGATCAAAATTTCGACCTCAAAAGCCTTAGGATTACTGTAGCTCCTCTTTTTTATGTAAAAATCTACAGTTGCCCTGCAAATAAATCCACGTGGCAGAGAGTTCCGAAAACTACTGGTAGATCAAAATTTCGACCTAGGATTACTGTAGCTCCAAATGTGTTATGTTAAAATCTACAGTAACCCTGAGAGAAAATTGTGCCAAAACCTTCTTGTAGATCAAATTTGTAAAAGCCACAGTAACCCAAATCATATTGGGTTTCAAAAAATCACAAATTTCTATCACCAAAAAATCCACGTGGCAAACAAAACCCACCCCATAATCCGCAACGATAAACGGCAAATCCACAGTACTCTCATTGTATTTGTCCAAAAAATCCTGATCCAATTTTTTTCTGATGGAAATATCCGGCCACATCCATTTTGCAATTATCAACAGCCACGTGGAACCGTAGGCAAAAACCAGAAAAATTGTGAGAAAAATGAATTTTGGTTTGAAAAATGAGTTTGTTAGGTGGATTTTGCAGATTGCGAAATATCGATAGAGAAAATGAATTGAGATGAGACCGAAGGTGTAGGCTGGAAATGTCTGATTAACATGAGCAATCGAATTGTCTGTTTAACATGAGCAATTGCTCATGTTAATTAATACCTATGATTGAGCATCTCAGCGAAACCAAAAACTGTGCCAAATCCCTAAATCTGTAGATCAAACTTTCGCCAACAAAAACAATAAAACTGAATTCGAAACTCTCTGTGGAAACTGGTGTAATCACTTCAAGACACGTGGCAAATATATTGAAACTCGAAAAAGTGACGAGAAGATATTTGTATTTTCCGATGGTTGGCGAGGATTTTGAGACGACTAGAAATGTGAAGAGAATATTGATTAGAATCGAGAAAATACAGAGGATTTTTGGAATGTAGACATGGGCCAAACTTATGAAAATCATTGGGTTTTGAGTGTTATTTTGAGGGAAAAATGTACTTTTTGATGAAAAAAAAAAAGAAATCATTAGAGATTTCATTTTTAATTGCTTTTTTCTAATTTTAGAATTCGTGGCAAAATTTACTGTAAACTTTTTTCTTAAAATCCAATTTCATATTCCCACTTTTTCAAATTTTCTTAGGAAAAATGGGTCTTGCAACGAATCGCTTTTCCAAAAAAAATAGTGTGCTTTTTGAAGAGTGCACAGACAACTAGAGAATTCGCAAGTCCCTGTCATTTTTCTGCCCATAGAAAATCCAAAAATTCTAGAAAATCCGAAAATTTTATCAATTTTTGACTCAGAATTTTTCCCGTGGCTTGGGGATTTCAAAAATCGCAATTTCATTTTTAAATTTTGATTTTGAAATGTTGAAAAATCTTCAGAAATGAAATGAGAGCAAAGACGGAGCAAGAGTGCATGCATTTTCAAGAGACGCCAGACAACGAGGAAAAACTGGGTGGTCAGTTAGATAGCCTCGAAAGAGAAGAAAGAGAGAGTATGGAAATAGGAGAGAGTGCAGACAGCTAGAGAAACTTGATGTGCCTGCCATTGTCTTAACTCGACTAATTTAAGATTTTGTAATTAGCGATGAAAATTTGAAGTGGGTTATGAAATGTAGATCAAAATTTTTCCCAGAAGATGGTGATTCTGAAATTTTCAGAATTTTTGGGAAATTTTGGATTTGAAATGTAGAAATTTACAAAAAAGCTTGTTATCAATCAAAAAAAAAACAAAAAAAAATAAAAAAAAACGTGACCTGTTTTAAATTCACGAAACGTTTCAAAATGTGTCATTTCTCACAATTTTCAAGGTAAGTCCGAAAATTTCAACGACACTCCGCTTGCCTGTTGTTTAGCGCATTAGAAAAATATTTTTTTTCAAATTTTTCTCGAAAAGTGATTTTCAAAAAATTCATTGAATCATAAATCAGATATGAAACGTTGTGATCTGAACTTTTGTACTACCAACACTTGAAAAAATCAAGCTTCTTGCAAAAAATCGATAATCTTTAACAGTTATAATCATAACAATGCAATTAATACTTGAATGACAGCTTATTAATAATTGATGAATCATTAAAAAATTTGGATTCGCAAATTCCAAATATGTATGAATAAGGAATGTAAAAATTGGAATGAAGAGAACAGAACATACTAAAGCCTTAACAAAACATATGTTTTTTAAGAAAAAAAAAAGAAAAATAGTGGAAACAACCTGTGCAAACAAACTATACATTGAATTTTGATGAAATTTTCGTTTAGAAATCGATAAATTCCCCATAATTTCTTTAAACGTTGTGAACATATGATAACTAAGAGTTAACGCAACAAAACCCGCGGTAAAAACACATAAAACTGTGAAAACCAGAAAAAGTGAGATGAATGGACTGCCGTGAAAACATCCAAAAGTTTCCAGATTTTCGAATTGCTCATAAACACTCGGAAATTTTAGTTGGATAAGTTGCAGGCATGTTTGCCGGGGAATATTTGATAGGTAGAACAAAAAGGAAATCGATTGAGAAAACTAGGAGTATAGCAAAATATGAGAAATGTCTGGCTGTTGGGTTCAGGATATATATTTCGTCATTGGCGAGGTTCATGAAAATTTGATGTTTTTCAATGAATTGCAAGCCTAGAACAAATGCTAGACAGAGAAGAGAGAAACCGAGGATTCGCTGCAAAAATTTTGGTAAGTTCACGGAATCATACCACGCCCAGGGTGAGCTTCGGAAATTCACCTCGCCAATTTGAGATTTTCTTGAAAAACAGCAAATTTTTGCTTGTTTTTCCGTAAAAAAGTCGTATTTTTCAGTCGGAAAGGTTGTTCGCCAAAAAATTTCAAAACCCACATCGCCAATTTTTAAAGTTAATTTGCACGAAGCTAGGCGTGGTATGCACGGAATTAAAAAGAATGTAAACAATAATAAAAACCATTAAAACGTTTTTTAAAACCGTAAACGTATACCCGTTATTCAAGCGCCTAGGAGGTTAGGACACTGAGTACGGGTGGTGTACGACAACTAGCCATTGAGAATTTAAGTATCCCTGTGCCGCAGGGGACCGATTTACCTTGCGTAGCGAACTATTACCCACTTACGACTGGGTGCATCGAGGAGGAGCGGGCACCGGGGATCGCAGCCGTTACCCTGAGATCGCCAGAACCACTGAGCTGTCTCACCCGCGGTACAAAACCAAAAACTTGATTTACGAACTGCATTTAAAATCACTTTCTTAACAAACATCGTAGCGAACCCCAATTGAATAAGTTGAAAGCATCTTAGTGTTCAGAAATGTCATCCCAAGCCCTTTCAATTAAGGTAAGGTAACTTAACTTACCTTACCTTAATTGAAAGGGCTTGGGATGACATTAATGAACACTAAGATGCTTTTAACATATTCAGTTGAGGTTCGCTACGATGTTTGTTAAGAAAATGAATAAAAATACCGTTCGTGAATCAATTTTTCTGATTTTTAACGTTAAAACCCAGAAAAATTGATTTACGAACTGCATTTAACATTATTTTTTTAACAAACATCGTAGCGAACCCCAACTGAATAAGTTGAAAGCATCTTAGTGTTCAGAAATGACATCCCAAGCCCCTTTAGGTAAGGTAAGTGCAGTCTTAAATAATTTAACACGCGGATAACGATGCCGCAAATTTAGCTTACCTTAATTGAGTAATTGAATTAAGGTAAGCTAAATTTGCGGCATCGTTATCCGGGTTACCTAAGACTGCTCTTACCTTACCTTAATTGAAAGGGCTTGGGATGACATTTCTGAACATTAAGATGATTTCAACTTATTCAGTTGAGGTTCGCAACAAGGTTTGTTAAAAAAATGAATAAGAATACCGTTCATGAATCAATTTTTCTGGTTAAAAACGTAAAAAACCCGTTTTTTAATGAATCCCCTCATTAAAATAATCACAAACCCCTGATTGATATGCTTCAATCCCAAAAAATCTCCAAAAATAACCCTCATCTGTTGTAAATGCCCAAATTGGAAATGTAAATACAATTTGACAACAAAGAGTGAATAAAATATCGAACATGATTGAGAAGACTTGGAAAAATAGTAGATAATACTTGTAGCTTCCAATTTTTGAACTTTTGAATATTATCAAATAGAGTCCGAAACTATTGATAATTAATGAGATGCTTGAAATAATGTGATATGAGATAAGAACCCAAAATGGGTTTTTGAAACTTATATTTTCGAGATTCATGTGGACTAATAGGGAATGTATGAATGAAAAGTATAAAGGAACGCATTTGCAGCTGCTTTTGAGTTTTCGGAACACGCTGTTTCGAGTATCAATGTATCGATAGAATATAGTCTTGTCTAGTCTAGTAAGTAAAGAACTTACAAGTCTGCTAGCTTGGGGATTTTCAGTGGAAAAAAGAGTTAAATGGCCTAGAAATTCAAATTCGGATGGCCTAGAAATCCAAAATTCATCATTTTTGGCCTGGATAACCAGATTTAGTACGAAAATTCGAAAGGAATCCTCGAAATTCAAAAATTTTCATATTTTTCCAAAAACCCACTCGAAAAACTCACCAAATTCTTCGAAATCGCCTCCAAAATCCCATTCCGAATTCCAAATCCACCAATCAATCGAATTTCCACCTGAAAACCCAGAAATTTCACTAAAATTTCAAATTTTCACTGAAAAACTCACATTTTCACAGGGATTTGCGGTGTTCAAAGCAGAAAAAAGTGAAAAAAACGTCCAAAGCTCGCGTTTTCTTCTTCATTTTTCAAAAAGGTCTCGCAACGAACAGAGAAATAGTGTGTGTAAACGAGAGAAACAGACAGTTTGACATTGAACGTTCAAATTTCAAAAGTCATCCAACGACACTCCGCTCGCCCGTTGTTTAGCGCAAACGCGCAACAAGAACATATTTTTATTGTTCGCGCCTTTTTGACTTTGCTGCGTCAAAATCGAACAGAAAACGGTGATTTTAAAGAAATTCATTGAATTTTCAGATCTTTCAATCTTCGAAATCATGAAACTTATCGGAAATTGTGTGATTTTGTGGTTGGATGATGCGATTTCTGGATTTCGATGAAAATTTGAGGAAAATTGCATTTTTTAGATGGATTGGTGAGTTTTTGGGCTACATTTAGGAAACAAATATCTGTAGAAATCATGACATTTACAAACTAAATGTCAAAAATTCATTAGTTCAAACAACAACTGGTAATTATGTTGTTATTTTATTCCTACTGCATAACATTTCATTATTTCGAGCTAAAAATCTCCTTAGATTAGTAAATTCGTTTCATCAAAATATTTCCTATAAAGAGATGATTGATAGATCTGATTATTTCTACAACTTATTCTATGTTATCATCTCTTACATTTTCTATTCATTTTGGATTCCATATACAATACTCTTTCTGAAAACACCACGGGAAGAGAGAAACACAATGATTTATCCGCTTCAAAAATATATTTTCATCCATTTACAACAACAATTTTTGAGATCTCTGTTTTGTTTCGGTGTTTTGGCTTCCCAACCACTAATTTCTGGAGATACTGTTTTTTAGTGAGTTGTTGATGAAAACCGAATTTTTGTCAATGATGGTGTTTCAGTTTTCTTTTTCTCGTAATTGTTTTTCCTGGTCAAATAAACGGCATGGGTTTTTATTTCTTGATCACTATTCAAAGAATCATAGTTATTTGGAACCTTCAAAGTTTAATCAAATATGTTCAAGGAAAATGGTTGTTTTTTGGTTTTTTGACAACTTATTTACTGATGTATTTTCAAAGATTGCAAAGTTCACAAGATTGCACTCACTTTTGTCCACTTTTAGCTTGGATTCATGAAAATACAACTTGTGTATATCGTCCGAAATTGTCAATTGATATGGTCCCAATAAAATATAACTTTTTGGTCAATTTAACATTATCCACCAGTTGTCTAATTCTTAATTCTCTTCTTTTATATACGATATCTGGAAACAAAGAAATAATGTCTGAAACGAAAAGAAAATTCGAAAGATCGATGATTTTACAAACTCTACCCGTTTTCATCACGCATTTTGTACAATATTCAGTTTTGTTTGTTTACTTGTATCTTCCTGAAGAGTTTTATTTCAAAACTTTGCTCAAAACTATAATATGTAATGATTTAACGAAAATCGAATATCATATTCCAGTTGCTTATACGTTTGCGAATTTGGGAAGATTCAGTAAAATAATTCGAAAAAATCACATTTTACCTTCAGCTTCTTCGACCGGAAGTTGATTTTTTTTTGATTCACAGACATTTGGAAGCCCATAATTATTTTTATTTTTTAACTTTATCTAGAATATTTTTCATCCTCACTTTCGTTTTGATAAATATGGAAATAAAAATTAATGATTTCAAATCTGGAAACTATAAAAGTATACTTGCAAACATCTCTATAAAATTTGATCTGAAATTAAAGAATAATTTTCAATATGTGGAAATGTATTCAAAAAAAAAATAAACTTCCAATTCTGATTTTTCTATTTTGTATTTTGAAGAAGTTTTTAAAGTGATTTCTAGGAAATTTAAAAATAGAGTTTCTGTAAAATAATTTTTTTTTCATAAATTTCATGATTTTTGCTTATCTTCTTGAAATTTTTGCTCAAAACTCCTATTGAAAAACAATTTTTCACACAAAAAATTCAAAATTGCATGCAACGATACTCCGCTTGCCCGTTGTTTAGCACAACATATTTTTTTTTCATTTTCTCGAGGTTTTCTTGATTTTTTTGGGCAAAAACGGGAATAAAAATGTGAATGTGCATAATTTCGAATTTTCAGCTTCGCCGCCATGTTTTCAATGTTCTTTTGGTGGAAAATTGATGGAATGCTGTGAAAATGTGAGTTTTTCAATGAAAATTTGAATTTTTAGAATTATTTCTGGTTTTTCAGGTGGAAAATGGGATTGGTTGGTGGATTTTGAAGGATTTGGTGAGTTTTTCGGGTGGGTTTTGGAAAATTTTTTGAATTTCGCGGATTTTCGTGCTAAATCTGGTTATCCAGGCTAAAAATGATGCTTTTTGGATTTCTAGGCCATTTCACTCGTTTTTCCCTATGAAAATCAGAAATTCACAATTTCCTATTCTTACATTTCCTGTTTTCCTCAAAAATCTATTGTTTTTCATTTTTTTCACAAAAAAATGAGAAATTCTATATATATTTTATATTTTTTGACCAGAAAAAAGTCAGCTTAATTTATAATTAGAGGGTGGAGATGACGTAACTTGTCTGTCTGTGTCATTTGACGAAAAATTGAGGGACAGCTGGCTGAGAATTGCGAATTTTTCGCGCACGCTCAGTTGAACACACGCTAATTTCTCTGCGTCTGTCAGATTTTGTGAATTTGGGCGGAGATTTGGCAGGTTAGAATTATGATGAGGCGAATTTTGGATTTTTCTCATTTTTAGAGAGCTTAAGGACTTCCTGTCATTTGTATACGTTAAGACTCGAAACCTTGACAAAAAATCCTGCCAAGGCGCCATCCCTTGAACTTCTTGTCAAGGCGACACTCCTAGAGACACCTATTCTATAGGCTCCGCGCCTTGACTCACTGTTCTTCTATAGGCGCCAAGGCTTGACACCCAGAACTTGCCTTCAAGGCTCCGATCCTTGTGAGGTTGTCACGTCTAAGCGCTGCACCTTGACTTTCACTTGTCCCCTAGGCTTCACTCCTTGACATCCAGAACTTCCCGTCAAGGCTCCGATCCTTATTAAATTGTATGCATTGTCTAGGAGCTGCTCCTTGACTCACACTTATCTTCTAGGCGTCACGCCTTTACCTCCAGAACTTGCCTTCAAGGCTCCGATCCTTGTGAGGTTGTTACGTCTAGGCGCTGATGCTTGACGTATATTTATTCTCTAGTATCTTCATTCCTTCTCACTCTGATTTGCCTCACAAGTCATGGCTCCTTGAAAATTCCAAGTTCTCAAGGCGCCACTCCTAGAAACCTTATACATATTTTCTCTAGACTCCACCACTTGACCTGTTTTCCTGAATATTCTTTCCCATTTTCTCTTGCGCATATAATAATGCAGCAAAATTCAATTAGCTGCTCTTTCATTCTTTCTCCTCACCCATTTTGTGTTCATAAATACGTTATTATTTGTTGTTATTGTTGTGTGGATAGGATGCGCGAGAAAATGGCTAATCTAATTATGAGCTGGAGAAGGAGATGGAGCTCACAGATTGACCTGAACATGTGTCATTTGGGAATTTATATGAATTAAATTAAATTCTGAATTTTGGGATTTTTAATGAAAATAAGTATCCAAAATACAAAAAATCTATGAAAATTTCCAATTAAAATTGTCCGAATCACGGAAAAACACTTGTATATTTTTTGTTACCACTTCAGCAGCTCATTTCATAATTAAATATTCATGCATCCTTGACATTTTTATTGTTTTCGTCTCGTTTTATTTGCTCCGTGTGCTCTTTTTTTCCAAATGGCTACATTTTACAAAACAACAAAACATATCCAATTACCTTTTTGTTTTATTTGTCCGATCTGGCAAGTTAGGCAATGTTGAGGCGGGTTAGTGCCACTAACTTAGTGGTGTTTGGTCTTGTGAAATTCTTGCCACGTGGATTTTTTCTAAAAAAAACTTTTATAAACAAACGGATTGCGTGTCTTTTTTCTTTTTGTGTTGAAAAAAATCGCATTTTTCTCTCCCGCAATGAAAAAAAACACGAAAATTGACGAAATTTATCGCATTTCAACACGCTCTTCCTTCTTCTTTTTTGCCTTGTGTTGCCTTTTTTCCCACTTTTTCTCGTAAAATGCAAATTTTTAACACAGGAAACATGTGTTTCCGTTTGGAGTGTTTTTTTTCACAAATTTTCTGGTTTTTCTAGTTTTTGTAAGGCCGCAATTGAGCATTCTTGACGTTTTTGGTCCCCAGAAAAAATTCACTGTTTCAAAAATTTCTAAGAATTTTCCGGGGAAATCCAGGAAGGTTCTATGCATTTTGTGGTAGAAATGTTCGAAAAGTTTTAGCGAAAGTTTGCCACGTGGCATATCCATCTACAGTACTCTGAATACTCTTAAAATTTCAGCAGAAAATCTTGCTGTAATTTATTTTTCGCGCGAAAATTCCAAATTTGTTCAAAAAAAATTCACTGTTTCAAAAATTACTGAAAATTTTCTGGGAATAATCAGGAAGATTCGTTTCTGCTGTTGTAGTTAAAACAATCTAAATTTAAAAAAATTTTGCCACGTGGAATTAATAAATTACAGTACTCTGAAACTTCGAAAATTTGTTTGTCCAGAAAAAAATTCACTGTTTCAAAAAATATTTATTTATAATTTATTTTTCGCGCGAAAAAATCCCGTGCCACGTGGATTTTGGGCATGAAAATTCCAAAATTTTCTGAAAAAAATTCACTGTTTCAAAAAATCTTCAATAATTTTTTGGGTTGAAATTTTAACAATGAAATCTTTTCATATGAATCCCATTAGAAATTTGCGGTTACTTTTTTCACAAGTTTTCCTACTGTATAATTTTTCGGCGCTAAGTAAAAATCTCGAATTTTTCGTCTGCGTCTCTTCGCTCTCTAGTTTTCCCAAATGACTATTTCGCAACTCTTCTTCGTTTTCTCCCCCATTTTTCTTCTTCCAAATCGAGCCCAAAAAGACAATGATGAGCCTTTGGGAAAAAAAGAGGGAAAAAGAAAATTAATTTTGCCTTCTTCTTCTTCTTCTTCTCCTTTTTTGGGGTTTTCTGTTTCTCTAAAAGCTATTATTCTTTTTTCCCATTTTCCTTTTACTCATTGGGTGGTTTTTATTGAGTTGACCGGAAATTTCGGATTTTTTTTGAGCTTTCCATGAAAAATTGAATTCCCCCCTGATTTTCGAGTGTTTTTTCGGCTTTCCTCGAAAAATTTGCAATTTTTTAGTCAGGGAACACTTTTGAAAATGTTCTGTTTCCAGGGAGATTTTTTTTGCCAGGGAGAAAGTGCAAGTGACATTTTTTTTTGTTGGATTTTGTAGCTTTTTTTGGGTCCTATATATTTTTCCACCTGGAATATGCAGAAAATTCACTGTTTCAAAAAATTTGGATAAATTTTAAAGTTTATCAAAAAATATTTCTCGTCCCCCTGATAAAGTCAGCAAATATTTTTTTTCTCAAAAATAATTTACTGTTTCAAGAAATTTATGAATTTCTGGGAGATGTCTAGAGTTTGATTTTATTTTCTCATAGAAAGAAAAGTTTTCTAATAAATTCACTGTTTCAAAAAATAAAGATGTTTTTCGAATAATTTTCGACAATGATATGGAATTTTTTCTATATGCCATTTCATAAACCAAAATAATTTTGTATTTTTTCCCCATGAAATTTTACTGTTTCAAAAAATTTAGATATTTTTTTTTGGAAATTTTTTAATTTGATTGGTTTATTGATAACTAATAAAGTTAGTGAAACAGTTTTGTTCTCAAAAAAATTAACTGTTTCAAAAAATTCATGAATTTCTAGGTGATTTCCAGAATTTGATGAGTCCATCTTGAGTAGTATTGAAAAATTAGTTTTGTTCACAATTTCAATACTTTTTTGCCGAAATTCTTTTAATAAATCCCAGATTTTCGAGTTTTTGTTTTCAGAAAAATTCACTGTTTCAAAAAATTAATGAATTTTCGAGATTATTTTTGAGAATCTTTTAATTTCAATGCAAATTATATCATTATTTTTTTCGAAAAATTCACTGTTTCAAAAAATATTGATTATTTTGTGACATTTTCAGAGTTCGATTTCTCTTTGTTAATCCTTTTAAAAAAAAATCCGAGATTTTCAAGTTCTCAAAAGTATTTAATTTTTTCTTGTGAGAAAAAATTGTTCAAAATTTCCGGGAAAATCTACTGTTTCAAAAATTGTATGAGAATTTTAATGAAATTTTTGGAATCGCTAGTTTCTCCTTTGTTGGATAAAAATTGGAATGAATATTTTCACGAGAAAAAATTCACTGTTTCAAAAAATTAATGAATTTTTGAGATTATTTTTGAGCATGTTTTAACTTCAAGGCAAATTATATTTTTATGTTGCTCGAAAAATGCACTGTTTCAAAAAATATTGATATTCTAGTGACATTTTCAGAGTTCGATTTCTCTTTTATTCTTTTTTTGAAAAAAGTCCCAGATTTTCAAAATCTCAAATGAAATTTCACTGTTTTAAAAGTATTGTTGGCATTTTGAAACCTCACGAATTTTTCTCTTGTGAAAAAAATTTGTTCAAAATTTCCTGGAAAATCTACTGTTTCAAAAATTGTATGAGAATTTTAATGACATTTTTGGAATCGCTAATGCTGCATTTGTGGGTAGAATTGGGATGAATATTTTTACGAGAAAAAATTCACTGTTTCAAAAAATTATTTTGAATTTCTGGAGGATTTTGCAAACCGCTGCGGGAAATTTTCAATAAATTCTGCACCAAGAATATTTGTAAACTTTACTGTTTCAAAAATTGATGAATTTTTGAGATGATTTTTGGCAATGTTTTAACTTCAATGAAAATTTTCCTTGAAAAATTCACTGTTTCAAAAAATCTTAAAATCTATCTTATTGATAATTTTATCGCTTGTTAAATTTTTCCCAGAAATCTTGTTTATTTTTTGAAACAGTCAATTTTGTTCCTATACCACCCGAAAAATCCCCCAAAAAATTCAACGCGTTCCAAATTTTCGCATGTTGTTGTGCAATACATTATTTTTTCCTTCTTCTCTCTTTTTTTCTCCCAACTAAGTATAAGTAAGATTTCGAGTTTCGATAAGGGAAAAAAGGGGGGAAAAGGATTAAAAATGGGAGGGGAAAAAGCTCTTCAGCTTTTGCCAAACCAGCGGGAAATAGTGTGGGAATTGGGGAGAGCCGCAGAGAAATTATATATAAAATTGTGAGGGTGGACATGGACACACCAAGTGAAATGGCGCAATTTGTTGTTCTGACCACTTTTTGCACAATTTTTTCATTGAACTTTTTCTTGACGGGGCGTTTTTTTTGGACCAGGAGGAATTTTCCTGAAAATTTTTCCATATATAAATTTTTGTGATGAATTGCATGCACCTTTTCGCCTCAAGAAAACGAGAATTTATGAGCCAAACAAATTGATGTTCTTTTTCCTGTCGTTAGTTTTTCCCATAATGTATACTATGGGGTTTTTCCATTTTTTTTTCTGTGAAAAATTGGATTTTTCCAACCCTATAGCTTTCTTGAGGGAAATCCCGGGGTTTTTAGGTTTCAAAAAAATTATTTGTATTTTTTGAGGTTTTCAACATTGATGTTGTGTTGTGTTGTTTGTTTGTGTGAGTGTTGAGTGTGAGTGTTGGAAAAATTAAAAAATCACAAAAATTTTGAAACCTCATATTTCAAATTTTCAACAACATTTCTATTGAAAAATGTGGATTTTCAGTAGAAAATTGGATATTTTTGACCCTAGAAAATTTACTGTTTCAAAAAATTGATATGAATTTTTTGAGGTTTTTGACATTGATGGAGGATCTGGATCTAGATAAAAACAAAAAAAAATCCCAAAAGTTTTGAAGCCTCATGATTTTTCAAATTAGAATTTGATTTCTTGTGAAGTTTTCTGCAGAAAAATTATTCACTTGAATTTTTCTTTGTCAGGAAAATTTACTGTTTCAAAAAATCTATATGAATTTTTTTCAAAATTTTGTTTCTGATATAGTATTTCCAAAACAACTAGCTATGAAATTCCACGTGGCTTTATTTCAGGCTGAAAATGTGGATTTTTTGGTGAAAAATTGGATTTTTCTAACCCTATAGTTTTCTTGAAAAAAATCCCGGAGTTTTTAGGTTTCAGAAAAATTTTATGTATTTTTCAAGATTTTTGAGATTGTTAGTTGAGGAGAAATAAAAAACAAACATCATAAAAATTTGGAAACCTCATATTTCAAAATTTCAAAAACTTTTCTACTGAAAAATGTGGATTTTCAGTACAAAATTGGATTTTTTTGACCCTAGAAAATTTACTGTTTCAAAAAATTAATATGTATTTTTTGAGGTTTTCAACATTGATGGAGGATTCGGATCCAAGTAAGACTATCACAAAAAATTCAAGGCAGGACATTTTGAAAACCCCGTGATTTTTCAAATTAGAATTTGATTTCTTGTGAAGTTTTTCTTTAAAAATTATTTTCTGAAATTGTTCTGGAATTGTTTTTGAGTTGAAAATTGGATTTTTTGACTCTAGACTTTCTTGAAAAATTTCCCAAAAATTCACTGTTTCAAAAAATTGATATGAATTTTTTGAGATTTTCAACATTGATGGGTCAGGATCCAGATAATCAGGGGTGCCGTTTGGGCACCCACAGGGCACCCTAATACCCACAGTTCGGCGGGTACACCCGGGTGGGTATTTTCATTGAAAAATGACAGAACGGGTGGGTATACCCGGGCACACCCAGATACCCAAAATGGGCCTTCGTATTTGATTTTTCGTACTAATTTATTTTCGAATTTTTTTTGGAAATTGTGTTTTTTTCATGAAAAGTGGTCAGTAACATGAAAAATTGGTCTAATCTGTAGAAAACTTTCAAAAAATCAGCTTTTTTCTCGAAATTTTACTATTTTTCGTGTTGTAAACACACAAAAGACTTTCTATAAGTTGAGTATGAGCACATATTCTCTCAAAGGTTGATTTTATCACGAACTCTTTCATTTTTATGTAATTTGGTGTCGAAGAAAATCATATTCTTTCTTTTTTCTAAAATATAATGCATTTTAAGTTATTTTAGAAGTCAACCAAATCGATAAAATAGAACTTTATCGATCGTTTTTGTTGCATATTAGTTTTTCAATCAAAAATCACTCATTTTTTAGCTAAATTCGTCCAATAACATGGATAATAGCTAAACAGAACAAAAAAAATCAAAAATTTGCATCATACCCAAGGGTGCCCTAAGGGTGCCCACACCCAACCCGGGTATTTGACACCCAGGTCGATGGGCCTCAATACCCGGGTATTTTTCGATTTACCCGGGTGGTGCCCGGGTATACCCAGATATCAACGGCAGCCCTGCAGATAATAACAAAAAAAATCCCAAAAGTTTTGAAGCCTCATGATTTTTCAAATTAGAATTTGATTTCTAGTGAAGTTTTTTCTCAAGAAAAATTTTCACTGGAATTGTTCTGGAAAATTTACTGTTTCAAAAAATTGGTATGAATTTTTTGGAAAATGTTGTTATTAATAACCAGATCAACGCGTTAGCAAAAAAAAGTTATCATGTATAGCTCAAAAAAAACTAAAAAATCCACGTGGCTTTATTTGAGGCTTTTCTACTAAAAAATGTGGATTTTTAGTAGAAAATTGGATTTTTTTACTCTAGACTTTCTTGAAAAATTTCCCAAAAATTCACTGTTTCAAAAAATTGATATGAATTTTTCGTAAAATTTTGTTTTTGATTTGATATCGGAAGATTTTTCTTTGGAAATTACAAATTGAATTTAAAAAAATTGCTCTGATAATTTTTATAAATTCACTGTTTCAAAATATTTTTATTGTTTTTTTTTGGGAATATTTGAGTTGTTCTGTGTTTTTTAATGAAATGATAAAATTGAATGTCTGGCTTCTCTAACCTCTCCTAAAATTCCGTGTTCTCTAATTTTCCAACACGGAAAATTATGTCTAGCTTCTCTAGAACCTCTCCTACAATTCTGTGCTCTCTAATTTCTCTCACTTCTCTAACTACCCTCTCAAAATCCCCCACTCTCTCATCTAAACTTCAAATTTTCCAGCAAAAATGTCGATGGGTGATTCGTCGGCCAGTCCATCGCCACTTCGTTCACCAGAAGACGAGGAGATTTTTGCGAAATCGTCTCGAATTCGACATTGGGTCAGCAAACGGATGAAAGAGGTTAGTTCACATTTTTGACCTTTTTTGGCGGGAAAAAGTCTCAAATTTCTTCTGTCGAAAACTAGAACTTTATGAAAATTTTTGAGAAAAAAAGTTTTTTTTTATGGAAAAAAATTTGGAATTTGGAATTTTGATCCGATTATTTATGTTTGTAAAATCAAATTGGAAAAACTAGATGAATTTCCTCGCTGTCCATTTTTCCATCTTTTTTGCTTCAGGAAAAAAAGTATCGGATTTCTTTTTTCGAAGATTTTTAATGAAAAAGTAATGGATATGGGATTTTTACGCATGTGCGCAAGCAAACATTTTCTCACTTTTATATTTTTCCGAGCACTTTTGGAGCATTTTTGAGATTTTTCTCTGGCTCGGAATCTGGATTTTTGAATTTTCCGCCAGGATTTTGTTCAGATAAATTTACTGTTTCAAAAAAATTTTGAAAAAAATTCTTGCTCCTATCATTTTGTATGAAAAAATTAACTGTTTCAAAATTTTTAGAAATAATTTAGGGGGAGTTTGAAAAGGGATAATCGTACCATTTATTGTATTCTCCCCAAAAATTGCTGTTTCAAAAAATCTATCAATTTTAGAAGATTTTCATGGAAGTAATACGGCTCAGTTTTGCCGGAAAATATTTTTTTCAAGCCAAAAATTTTCTGAGAAAGTTTGAAAATTAATTGAACAATGAATGAAATTTTTCACTGTTTCAAAATTTTTAGAAATATTTTAGGGGGAGACTGTAAAATTATTAAGACCAGTGGTGTTCCTCCAAAAATCTTATAGATTTTCATATTTTTTTCAACGAAAAAATCTACTGTTTCAAAAATTTCATATATTTTTTTTGATAAATTGTGAAAAGTGATGCATCGAAATAGTTGATTGAAATAAAATTTTCCAAAAAATTTTCAAAACCCAAATTTTCTTATTTCTTTCCCAAAATAAATCCCAAAATGTTCCTCCTTCCCTAAATAGAATTTCTGATTTTTTTACTGTTTCAAAAAAAATTTTGAAAAAATTTCTTGACCCGATCATTTTGTTTAAGTAGTCCTGCCTTTGAAAAAATTCACTGTTTCAGAATTTTTTGAAACATTTTAGGGGAGACTGTAAAATTATTATTGCCAGTGGTTCATCAAATTTCCTTATTTTCTTTCGCGAAATAAATCCCAAAATGTTCCTCCTCCCCTAAAAAAAACTTTGAAACTCCAAAATCCTGCCACAAAATTCCACTGGGAATTTTTCTTACTCACATCACTCATTTCCTAGAGTATTTCTCGAACATTTTTCGATTTTTCTCTATTTTTTGGTTTTTTCTTGGAGTTTCCTTCTTTTTCTCGAAAAAAACAACAGAAAAATATTGAATTTCCCCCTGTTTTTGTACGATTTTTCTACATATTTTTGAAGAAAAAAATCTTATCAAAAATAAAAATAAACTTTTTTTGACCCAATTATATCTAATGTTACACAAAGTTTCTTGAAAAACAAATATTTTTATTTCATTTTTTTTTTGAAAAAATGTTTTTTGGCGCCTCGATTGACCTTCATTTATCTTCATTCACACCTCATAAGCGCCCAAAAAGTTCCTTTTTTCTCTCTGTGTGAGAAATCTTTTTTTTTTCTAATCGAGAAATGAGAAATCTCCGCCACCTGGTTATCCAGATGTTCTTTTTGGTTTTTTTTTGTTTCTCGGGAAAATTTGAGGAATTTTTGCCCCACTTTTTTACTGTACGAAATTTTTTTAGACCGCCCTGGGATTCGAACCCTGGTCTTTAACTTGGTAGTCTAGCTAGCTAACCACTTAACCTGACAAATAAAATTTAGTGCGCTCACCGGGGCTCGAACCCTGGTCTCTAACTCTCTAATCTATCCTTTTAACCCCTAAGCCAATATTTTTCCCGTTAGAAAAACCGGATTTTCGTCTCTCTTGTTGTAGTTTTATTTGATTTTTCGCCATTTTTTTCGAAAAAACGAGGATAATTACAACTAATTGTGTAGTTCTTTTGGAGGAGATGCAAAATAGTAAAGTAAAAATACATAGACACATCTCGTTTAAAATTCTAAATGCATTTCAATTTTCATTTTCATTTTTATTTTTTTCAGTTTTCATGGGGAAATATTACGAATTTAGTTAGGATAACTTGAAAAAAACTGAAAAATTTGATTTCATCCCTGGAAAATTGAATTTTTCTAGGAAAAGTTGAAAAGTTAGATCGAATTTTGTTTTGCAAAAAAAATTTTGACGAAATTTTGACTAATTCCTCTTTAATTACCCTTTAAGCCAGCGTCTTTCTTTCGAAAAAAATTTTTTTTCCGCGAAAAAAAATTCGCGCACTTCTTAAAAATGTATAGATGTGTATTCATTTCTAATTTTTTTTGTGAGCTCCTCGATTTTTCTCGCCAGATGTTTGTTTCAAAGCAGAAAAAAATGTTCCCAAGTGATTTTTGTTGAGACAACAAAAATCAACATTTCTATTTAATTGCCCCGATTTTTATTGGGTGGAAGAAAGGTTTTTCTTTTTTTTTTATTTCATTTCTCACAATTTTTTTGCGAAAAAAAAACTTCCGACAGGTGTTAGAAATTTGCAATGAAAAAAAAACCCAATAAATTTTTTGTTTTGTACCAGTTTGAACCAAGTTGCGCCACGTTTTTGGACACCTGGGGTAAAATTTTTTGCACAGTTTTCTCGATTTTTCTTCTAAAATATAGTTTTCGAATATTCCCCGGGGCATTTTTATCGATTTTTCAAAATTTTGAAAATTTCTAACGTGATTTTTTTGCCACGTGGCTTTAAATTTGTCTATTTTCCAAAAAAAATTGAAACCTAAAAAATTCGGGATTTTTTCCACGAGCCTGAAAAAATTTACTGTTTCAAAATTTTTTCATAAATATATAGAAATTTCAATTCTCGATAGTCGTAATTATTGTTCTTTAAAAGTCCATTTTTTGCCACGTGGCAGTATTTTTTTGTGAATATTTTAGTTGAATTTAAACTGTCAACACAGGAATTATATTACTTATAAAATTATATTTTCCAAAAAATTTGAAACTTAAAAAATTCGGGATTTTTTGTGAACCCGAAAAATTTACTGTTTCAAAATTTTTTCATAAATATATGGAAATTTCAAGTCTCGATTGGTGTAATCATTTTTCTCTAAAAGTCCATTTTAGTGATGATTTGAGTTGAATTCAAACTGTCAACACTGGAATAATATTACTTATGAAATTCTATTTTCCAGAAAATTTGAAACCTAAAAAGTCAGAGATTTTTCCATGAGCCTGAAAAATTTACTGTTTCAAAAATTCGATTTTTTTCTAGTTTCAACAACATTTCCTACCAAAAAAATTCCAAAAATGCAATTTTCCAGTCATTTCTAATTAGCCTTCTCTTCTAGATTAAATCTAACATTTTTGTCGGTTAATAAATTAAAAAAATTTCTTTTCTTCCCTCTCCATCTTCCCTTATTGGCTAATTACTCGAATTTCGCTTTGCAGCAAAATTCTTCCCCAAAAAAGGGAAAAAAATGAACTTCAATTTGTCTTTTCTGGAATTCATCCGATGTCTGCGTCTCTCAAAATTTATATACTATTTTTCATCCAATTCCAATTCCAATTTTTTTCTTTTCGCCCATTTTCATTTTTTTTTGTGGTAGCTTTTCTTATTCTTCTTCTTCTTTTTTTCGTAGAATTTTTTGAGGTACAATTTGAATTTGAAATTTTTTCTCTGGCTCATTTTTCTCCGAATTTTTGTTGGCTCAAAAAATAAAAGTGGCCCAGAGGAGAGTTTTTCTGTTGTTTTTTGACAAATGGTTTCCTTCTTCTCCCAGTCCGAATTTTTTGCTCTGTGACACACAAAAAATAAGAAGAAGAAGAAGAAAAGAGACATTCATATTTTATGTTATTTTTTTCTCTCTGAGAATAAGAAAAAGTGGCTTTTTCCTTCTTCAGTTGGACCTGCTTTGTTTTGAAGAAGAAAAATTGGCGCCAGAAATTTTTTTTAGAAAAAATAGAAAAAAATTATCAATTTTTTCTAATCAGTAGTTTTATGAGCTTCCGAAAATTTTGAATTTTTTTTGAATTCGGAAATTTTTCAGCGAGATTTTGTATGTGGAAGAGGAATTTTGAAGCGAAATTTTGAATTTTGAAAATTTTAAAATTGAATTTTTGTTTACCCTAATTTCTAGGAAATTTTGATCTACAAAAAAATTTGGCTCGAATTTTCTAGGATTTTTAGCGCGAAAATTTGATCTACAAAATCCTGAGCTGTTGTGGCAATTTTCTGAATTTTTGACTTCAAATTTTGATCTACAGTATCCCTAGTTTTCCCGCCAAAATCTAGTCATTTTTCTCTGCGCCTCTAACAAATCCATACTCTCTAATATTTCTATAAAAAATTTGAAATTCTATTTTTCCCGCCAAAACACTATTTTTCTCTGCGTCTCTAACACTCCCATACTCTCTAATTTTCTTTCAAAAAATTTGAAATGCTATTTTTTCCCGCCAAAACACCATGCTTCTCTGCGTCTCTAACTTTCTCACACTCTCAATAATCTCTCATTTTTTTGCAGCTCGAAGATCAAAACGAACGCCTTCGCGCTCAAAATCTCCGTTGCACAACGCAACTTCAAATGTTGCGAAGTTTCACCGAAAAATCGCGACAAATCAAAGCCGATATGGAAATGTCGCGAAGCATCACCGGAACGCTGCCGATTATTCGAGATGAGAATCGCACTTCAGACGACAGTGGATTGACTTCAGATGATCCCGAGAATCGTGTGAAGATTTGTCAGATGAGTGTGAGCATTTCGGAATGTGTCACAACTCCGAGATCTCAACGGAAATCGAAGAAGACATCTGGAAGTGGAGCTGGAGGAGTTCAGGGCTCATCCTCTTCTGAATCTTCACCATGTGAGGAGAAACCCATGCCGTTACCGCGGAGGATCGTTGGACAGAGTCAAGGTTCAGAAATCGAACGGGATAGTCTAAATGATGATTATGAATATGATATCGGGGAAGAGGAGGAATTTGATGAGATTATGGATGCGCGGGGCTCTGGAACTCTTCACAAATCGAAAAATGTGGATTATGTGAATCTCAATGAATTTGTACAGATCAAAGATGATAAAGTGCAATATTCGGAGATTGTTAAGCATCGGAATTCGTCAGATGTTCCGCCAGCGTTGCCGCTCCATCAGAATCCACCAAAACGACAATGGGAGAGTAAATTGATTCTAGCCGCGGAGAAATGTTTGAGTATTTGTGATGGAGCGGATTCGGAGGGGACTTCTTCGGTTTCGCCGTATCATGTTTCAAGGATCTCAAGCCATAGAACTGAATCACCGCATTCGAGAAAATCGTCGAGAATTGGATCGAGTCTTGAAGCGTATGCGATTCATGATTGTTGCTCATCGCAGGAAAGAAGTTCGTTGGTTTCATCGAAGGAGACACTGGAGAAAAGTGGATATTGGACAATGTTGACGGATTCGAGGATTAAATCGTTGAAGCGGAGATTTGTGGTGTTGAGGAATGGAAGTTTGAGTTTTTATAGGGTGAGTTTTTTGGGGGAAATTTGAATTCAGGGAAATTGTTTTCGTAGCGAAAATTCTAGATTTTCTGAAAATTTCGAAATTTTTGGATCGAAATTTGCTCTGAATTTGAAATTAATAATTTTTAGTTTTTTTCAAAAATCCAGATTTGGCCCGGAAAATTTGAATTTTGACCTGGATTCAAATTTGGGTAAATTATTTTCATAGCGAAAACTCTAGCTTTTCTGAAAAAGTTTCGAATTTTTTTAGCTTCAAATTTCTTCAAATCTTGAGCTTAATTTGAATTCAGGTTAATCATTTTTAGATTTTCAAAAATCCAAATTCCGAAAATTTGAATTTCCGACAAAAATTGGTGTTTTTGACTGCGAAATTTCGATTTTTTTTTGGAAATTTTGACCTGAATTCAAATTTAGTAAAATTATTTTCATAGCGAAAACTCTAGCTTCTTAGCAAAAAAAAAATTGTAAAATTAAAACTTTTTGAAAAATTCCGAAATTTTTGGATCAAAATTTGCTCTGAATTTAAAATTAATCATTTTCAGTTTTTCAAAAATCCAGTTTCGGCGGCGAATTTGAAAAATTTGAATTTTCTTCAAAAATTGGGGTTTTTGACTGCGAAAATTTGATTCTCTCAGATTCCAGAAATTTCGAATTTTTTTTTCATAGCGGAAATTCTAGATTTTTTGAAAAATGCCTAAATTTTTGGATCAAAATTTGCTCTGAATTTTTTTCAAATCTTGACGCTAATTTAAATTCAGGTCAATCATTTTTAGTTTTTCGAAAAATCCAGATTTTTTGCTCCGAATTCGGAAAATTTGAATTTCCGACAAAAAATTGGAGGTTTTTGAGTTTGACGCGAAATTTTGATCTACAGTAGGTCAAAATTTTTTTTTTAAATCAGCTTTTTTAAATACAGTAGCTGTTTGTTTTTAATTAGGGCTGATTCATGGACAAAAAAATGTTTTTAAAAAATTTTAACATCGAAAAAACATTGTAGGTCAAAATTAGTTTTTCGAGTTTTTCAGCCAAAAATGATGAAAAATCGGGAATTTTGAAGCTTCTGGTGTGATTTCTGATGAAAATTGACTTTGGAATTTATTTTTCAGAAGGTTTTGCTGATTTTTTCTATTTTTTCATCAAAAATCACTCCAGAAGCTTCAAAAATCTCGATTTGTCATCATTTTTGACTGAAAAACTCGAAAAACTAGACATTTTTTGATCTACCCAACTCATTTTTTGCAGAAAAATCGCGACGATGAACCTGTCCTCAAAATAAATGTCACCGAAATTCGATCAATTGCAAAATTAGAACAACAAGGCGCCACTTACGCATTTCAATTAATAACTTCCACCGACAAAATGAATTTCATGACTGAAAGTGAAAAAACGACACATGATTGGGTTCAAATCATAAGTTCGACTATAAAAGCAACAACACTTCGAGATTTGGCAAGTCGCCAAACACCAATCGATTCATCGATAAATGGTTGGTTGACACGTGTCAGATGTGGACATTCGAAAAAAGTATTCGCCGCGTTGGTCAATCAGAAATTGATGTTTTTCAAAAATCCCAATGATTTGGTGCCGAATGGCGGGTTTTTGTGTTTGCAAGGTGCGCAGATTAGCGAAAAACAGGATGGAATTGAGGATAGTGGAAGTAGTGATGAACAACAGAGTATTGTGAGAGGAGGAGAACATCCGAATTCGAGGAAGAGTAATGATAGCTTGTGTATACAGGTACGGGGAGAGTTTTGGGAAGGGGATTTGGGTGAAAATATCAGGAATTTGAAAAGTTTGTGGGGAAAAATTGATCTGAAAATCTTAAAAATTCGAAATTTTCTGCTGAAAATTGGTCAGAAATTGTGAAACTGGTGAAAAATTGACCAGAAATATCAAAAATTTGGATTTTTTTGACTGAAAATTTGTCTGAAAATCTCAAAAATTTGGATTCTTGGTTAAAAGTTGTTCAGAAATTGTGAAATCTTATTTTTTTTCAATCAAAAATTGACCAGAAATATCAAGAATTCGAATTTTTCGATTAAGAATGTTTAGAAATTCGGGAAATTTGGATTTTAAACTAAAAATTGGTCGAAAATTTGAGTTTTCATGAAAAAATAGGCCAGGATATCAAAAATTTGGATTTTTTTAGGCTAAAAACTGTTCATAAATTGTGAAACTCGGATTTTTCAATGAAAAATTGTTCAAAAATCTCAAAAATTTGGATTCTTGATTAAAAATTGGTCAAAAATTGTGAAATTTGAATTTGTGAATCAAAAATGACCAGAAATATCAAGAATTCGGATTTTTCGATTAAAAACAATGAAAAATTGGTATAAAGATTTAAGATTGATGAAAAATTTTTCAGAAATTGTGAAATTTGGATTTTGGGCAGAAAAATTAGCGCAAGTTCTGGAATTTTCAGCTTTAAAAAATCCAGAAAAATTTAAAAAGTTTGTAAGTTAGTTGTTAAACCTAACATAAGGGCTCAAAATTTCAGAAATAATCAAGAAAAAAAATTTCAGTCAGAAAAAATTTTTAGAAAAAATTTACTGTTTCAAAATTTCTATATATAATTTTTTCATATAATTTTTCGATGTAAAATTGTTCAGAAATCTCAAAATTCGAATTTTTCAGCTGAAATTTTGAAATCTAAGATTTCTTGATGTGAAATTGATTCGAAAATGTGAAATTGTTCAAAAATTCTGGTTTTTATCGAAAAATTGACCATAAATTATTGATTTTCTGTGAAAATTAGGATTTCTGACCAAATTTAGCTCAGAAAACTCCTGAAAAACTGTCCCGAGCGAAATAATAGGTGTGGCTTATTTGTAGTCAGAATGAACCCCAGAAAATCTAGAAATTTCGCTTCAAAATTCACAAAAATCCGATTCTGAAATTTTAAGAAAACTTTGCCACGTCATAACCCAAATTTTCTCATTTTCCAGATCGCCAACGAAGATCCCGTGTATCTTGTGCTCCGTGGCTCGGAAGAAAAAGAAAAATGGTTGTACTACCTGAAATCCGCATCCGGAAACTCGTCACTTTCCGGAACTCCCTTTGAAATTCTCGTCCAAAGAATGATGGCTGAATCAGTTGGAAATGATTCGGAACTTTGGAAAGATTTGCTGCTAACATCTGGAGAAGAGATTCCGAAAGACACAATGACAACAGTGGAGAGTTCAGAGAAAAAGAAGACGCTGGAAATCTCGAAAGCTTGTCAGCTTTTTGTATCGGTTTTGATGCGACCACAAGCTGTGCAATATCACATTGATCTTGCGCAGAATATTCTGCAGACTGCGGTTCAAAATGAATTTTTGAAAAATGAGGTTTATAGTCAGCTGATTCGCCTGACTTCGGGAGCTATGCCTTTCGGTTTACAAGGCTGGAAATTGTTGGCGTTGACTGTGCCGCTGTTCTTGCCCAAACAGTATTCGTTGTTGTGGTTGTTGAAGAGGCATATTTCGAGATGGGCTGATATGCCGTGAGTTTTGCTGATTTTTGGGGAGCATTTTGATAGCGAATATGCCAGGTGGCAATTTTTTCTTATAAAAAATCGTTAAGTTTCAAAGCTAAATATTTTTTGTCAAAAAATGTGCTGAAAATCCACATGGCAGGTTTTTTCCAGAATCTGAAAATTTGAAAAGAGCACAAGCATTTTTGTGAGCATTTTGATACCGAAATTGCCACGTGGCAATTTTTTCTTTTGGAAAAATTGAGAATTTTTGAATTTTCCGATGATTATGAATCCCAGTGAATATTTGTTGTCGAAAAAAATGTGCTGAAAATCCACGTGGCAGGGTTTTTTTCCAGAATCTGAAAATTTGAAAAGAGCACAATTCTGTGAGAATTTTGGTACTAAATTTGCCACGTGGCATTTTTTTCTTGGAAAAATTGAGAATTTTTAAAGATGAATATTTTTTGTCGAAAAAAAATGTGCTGAAAATCCACGTGGCAGGTTTTTTTTCCAATGGGTTTCAGCTCTAAAAATTTATACCTGAACTTTTTAGAAAATTTGAAAAGAGCACAATTTTATGAGCATATTGGTACTAAATTTGCCACGTGGCAATTTTTTTTTGGAAAAAATTGAGAATTTTCAAAGGTGAATACTTTTTTTTCGAAAAAATGTGCTGAAAATCCACGTGGCAGGTTTTTTCCACTGAGTTTGAGCTCTAAAAATTTACTAGAAGGGCTTCGCTGGCTACCGCCATCTACAGTAGTTTGACTTACTTTTTCTGATTAATCTATTTTCCGGTTAGGGAAAGAGAAACATTGAGAAATGGCTAAAAATTGTTGACTTTTTCAGAGAATAGAACGATCAGATAAGAAACGTGCCCTTTAATTTTTTTGGAATAAAAACGTGATCATTCTTTTTTACATGAAAAAAGTTTTGATTTTTCACGTTAAAACTCGCGCATTTTTTGAAAAATTGAATATTAGCGCATCGATGGGAAAGAATTTTAGATCGAATGGTGAAGGTCCCATCAAAAATGGTCTTCTGGAAATTGAGAAAAGTCGAGCGACACATGTTAAAATCGAAAAATACATTGGAGTTTTCAAACTTTTCACTCTCCGCGCACCCACAGACATTTAGAGGGAGAATTTTTGAAACGCGCATCATTGTGCCACCATTTAGAAACTTTTTCTTTTTTTGATCATCAGTTTTTATGCGCACAGTTTTGAGAACGGACCGCGGACAGACTCTTGCCAAAAAAATTTTCCCAATTAGTATATAGTAGATACCTGAATTTTTTCTGGAAAATTTGAAAAGAGCACAATTTTGTGAGCATTTTGATACCGAATTTGCCACGTGGCATTTTTTTTCTTTAAAAAAATTGAGAATTTTTGAATTTTCCGAAGATTATGAATTCAAGTAAATTTTTTTGTCAAAAAATGTGCTGAAAATCCACGTGGCAGGGTTTTCCCACTGAGTTTGAGCTCTAAAAATTCCAGAATCTGAAAATTTGAAAAGAGCTCAATTTTGTGAGAATTTTGGTACTAAATTTGCCACGTGGCAACGTTTTTTCCAGAAAATTTGAGTTTTTTCTGGATTTTCAGAATTGGAGGTTTTGAAAAAATCTGGAAAATCCACGTGGCAAAATGTTCGAAAACGTGGCACATTTTTTTTTCAGAAAAAAAAAACAATTTTGATTTCTGAAATTATTTCAGCCTTGAAAATGATCTACCAAAAAAATTCATTTTTCAATTTCCACGTGGCAAAAATTGTTCTTTAAAAATTCCGAGTCTATTAAATTGTCTAGCTCGAAAACCACTAGCAAAAAAATTAAAATAAAAAAAAAGAAAAAAATGTTTTGCCCTCACGCAGGATTGAACTACGGACCTTTGGTTTACAAGACCAACGCTCTGCCACTGAGCTATAAGGGCGTCTCTCACTCTCTCGCAAATTTTGTTCAGTATTTCGCCGGCGGCTTTTTTTCTTCAAACAAATTTTTTTTTTCTTTGCAGAAATGATAGCGATGAAACTCGAATGGCGATTTATTGTGAAGTTGCGCTGGATAAATGCCTCAGAGTTGGTGGAAGACAAGAAGGTCCGAGTCGACTTGAAGTAACTTCGGTTCTAACACGAGATGTTACCAAAACCAAATTCCCGCATTCAATAAGCGTCAGATTGCCAAATTCCGAATATCAAATTGTGGAATTTGATGGGAGCACCGAAATTGGACAATGTTTGAGCTCGCTTTGTTTGAAACTTGGAATGAGGCCAGCACTTTTGAGTGGTTATGCACTGTATATCGAAGATCCGCTAACTCAATGTGTTCAATTGTTGAAAGGCAAGCAGAAGCTGTGTGATGCGCTGATGATTTGGGAGACGAAATCGAGAGATGTTCAGCGGGGAAAGATTGCGGTGGATTGTGCGGCCGCGTTGTCGTTGAGAATGCGACATTATTGGACACATTTGGTACGTTTTTTTTTGTTTTTCTGGGGGAGATTTGGGAGAACTCAAAAATTCACTGTTTCGAAGAATTCAAAATGTTTTGCAAAAAAATTCTGAAGTTTGATTCATAATTCTTTTTGTGTCCACAAAAACAATTTCCAGTCAATATTTTGTGGGAAAAAAAGTTCACTGTTTCAAAATGTTCATAATTTTTTCAATAAAAACTTAAAATTTGATGATTTCATTGTTTTTCTTCAAAAAATAATTTCCAGTAAATATTTTTGGAACAAAAAAATTCACTGTTTCAAAATTTCTTCAAAATCTTCAGCGTTTTTTGAGAATTTGATAAATATTCTATTATTTTGTTTTCCAAATTTCTATGAAATTTCCCACTGTTTTTGAGAATTTCATTTGATTTCCAGTCAAATTTTTGGTCTGAAAATCCGCGTGGAAAGAGCCTTTGAGAATTTTTCCACTTATGATTTCTGGAAAATTCACTGTTTCAAAGTTTTCATAAGTTTTCAAAACAAATTTTGTAAATTCAATTCTGTCTTGTTAAAATTCTACGAAAAAACAATTTCCAGTCAATATTTTTGCAAAAAAAAATTCACTGTTTCAAAGAATTCATAATGTTTTTCAATAGAAACTCAAAATCTGATGATTCTATTTTTTTCTTCAAAAAACAATTTCCAGTCAATATTTTTTGGGAAAAAATTCACTGTTTCAAAATTTCTTCAGAATGTTCTGAATTTTTGAGAATTTGATAAGTTCACAGAATCGATTCGTAGCCTTTTTTTGTCTGAAATTTCACGAAAATTTTCAAAAAGTCACCGTTTCAAAGTTTTCATAAATTTTCAAAACAAATTTTGTAAATTCAATTCTCTCTTGTTAAATTCTTCAAAAAACAATTTCCAGTAAATGTTTTTGGAAAAAAATCACTGTTTCAAAATTTCTTCAAAATTTTTTGAATTTTTGAGAATTTGATCAATTCTATGCATGTGTTAAAAATTTTTTTTCTATGAAATTTCCCACTGTTTTCGAATATTTGATACGATTTTCAGTCAAATTTTTGGTCTGAAAATCCACGTGGCAAGAGCCTTTGAGAATTTTTCCACTTATGATTTCTGGAAAATTCACTGTTTCAAAGCTTTCATAATTTTTTTCAATAAAAACTTAAAATTTGATGATTTCTTTATATTTCTTCGAAAAATAATTTCCAGCAAATATTTTTGGAAAAAAAATTCACTGTTTCTAAATTTTCATAATTTTTTCAATAAAAACTTAAAATTTGATGATTTCAATGTTTTTCTGCAAAAAACAATTTCCAGTAAATATTTTTGGAAAAAAAAAAATTAACTGTTTCAAATTTTCTTCAAAGATTTCTGCATTTTTTCCTTTTAATTCGAAAATTTGATAATTAATGAAAAAAAGTTTCTCACATTAAAATTGTATCAAAAAAATTTTTCAGATAGTTTTTGGTCTGAAAATTTGCATGGAAGAATAATTTTCGAAAATCTCAAAAAAAAAATCACTGTTTCAAAATTTCTACATTTTTTTGAAAATTTGATAAGCTTACTAATATCATAATATTTATGTAAACATTGAATTTCACGAATTTGAGCTCAAAAACATTGCTCATATTAAAATTTTACGAAAATTTAATTTCCATGAAACTGAGAAAAATTCACTGTTTCAAATTTTCTTCGAAATGTTTTTTTGAAATTTGATGTGCTGACAATGCTTATAACAAAAAAATGAATTTTACGAGTTTGAGCTCAAAAACATTGCTCATATCAAAATTCTACATAAAAATAGATCCCAGGCAATTTTTTTTCTGAATTTTTTTTTTTTTTCCATCCATAAAATTTTCTGTTCAAAATTGATGTGTTTGAAATCTTGAAAAATTCTTCGAAATTTCACTGTTTCAAAAATTTCTTAAATTTTTCTAAAATATTTTGAAACTTAATTGAATATGCTTGCACGTTTCAATATTTCTAGATTTTTTAATAATTTTATAAGCTCAAGTTCACATCTCAAAAAAAATTTTAATTTTCAACTCGAAATATTGCTCATATTAAAATTTTACGAAAAATTAAATTCCATGAAACTTTGAGAAAAAATTACTGTTTCAAATTTTCTTCAAAGTTTTCTGTTTTTTTTTTGAATGTTTACAATATCACAATATTCATGAAAAAAATTGTATGTTACGAATTTGAGCTCAAAAACATTGCTCATATCAAAATTCTACATAAAAATAGATCCCAGTCAATTATTTTTTGAAATTCGACGCGGAAAAATAATTTTCAAAAATCTTGAAAAAAATTTCACTGTTTCAAAATTTCTTCGAATTTCCCATCTTTTTCGAAAATTTGATAAGTTTATGAAAAAAGTTTCTCATATTAAAATTGTACCAAAAACTCACTGTTTCAAATTTCAAATAAATCTTCAACATTTCTCTCTTTTTGATCGATAAACTGAGTATGGGAATGTTCTAAAAAATCCTGAAACAATTTTCCCATCCCATAAATAAATTTCAATTTTTTCCAGACACCAACCGAAACTCCAATCGAACGCCAATTTCTTGTCTGGAGATCGGCTGAAGAAATTGTGATGGGTCGAATTCCGTTAAGCAATCAATTATGTGATAGTTTGGCCTCTTTATATGCTCAACTTGCCTTCGGCGATTCTCCTCCAAATAACATCACAGATCAACAATTCGAATTCATCAGTCAACGATGTTATCCGCGAAAAATGCTCGAAGTTTCGTGCATCAAAAGTCTACGCTCACAAATCCACACAAATTGGTCGGAATTGTATGGAATGAGTGAAAATGAGGCGATTCGATTGATTATTCAAGTGCTATCAAAATGGCCACTTTTTGGATGTGATTTGCATGAAGCGGCGATGCGAACGAATAATGAGAGGAAGATTTATTTGGCACTTTGTGATACCGCTGTTCATTTGATTGATCGCAGGCATTTTGTGAGTTTTTTCGGGGAAAACATTGTGGAATTTGGGGATTGAGCGTAAAAACTAGTGATTTTTTCAATTAAAAATAATGTCATTGCTGAAAAACTCATTTCCCATAAAATTTTGGGGATTTTTTGAAACGTATTTTTTTCTGGAATTTTTGAAAACATATTTTTGTCTGAATAATTAATCATGACATCAAAAATCGTTTTTATGAAGTAATTTTTAATGATTTTTTGAAACAGCAAATATTTGAGGAAACTGAAAATTTCGGTTTACCTAAAATTTCAACAAAAAAATTCAGCCAAGCCCAACAAAAAAACTAAATAATCCATGAATTTTTAAAAAAATTTTAAACGTATTTTTTGTGGGAGAAAATTGAGAATACCTTACTGTCGCATCAAAAATCGTTTTTATGAAGTAATTTTTAATGATTTTTTGAAACAGCAAATTTTTGAGGACACTGAAAATTTCAGTTTTCTTACAATTTCGACGAAAATTCAGTCCCATCAAAAAAGCTAAATAATCCATGAATTTTTGAGGATTTTTTGAAACAGCAAATTTTTTTAGTGTGAAAAATTCAGACAAAAAATCGTTTTAATGAACAATTTTTTGGGAAAATTCAAATTTTTCATATTTTTTTGTGAAACAGTGAAATTTTTTTTTCGAAAAATAATTTTTTTCCGAGTTTTGAAAATCAGAATTGTACCTTGTAAATCCAAAAATTTGATAGATTTTTTCTGAAACAGTTAATTTTCTGGGATTTTTTACCCGAATGAAAGAAGGATTGAATAGGTTTTCAAAATTCAAAAATTATCTTTGTGTGAAACAGTGAATTTTTTTTTGGGAAATATTTTTTTTTACTATAAGCTAGAAATTTTCAAATTTTGGGATTTTTAGAAAACTCTGGAAATTTTCTGGAACTTCAAATTTTCAACGAACAAAATAATTGTTTATTTGAATTTTTGTGGATTTTTTGAATTTTTCTAGAACGCGAAATTTCTCAAATCTTGCCAAAAATGTCCCAGAAAATCCCAAAAACCCTCTGAATTTCTCCCATTTTCCAGGACGTCATTCGCACAATTCCCTACAACACCCTCTCCACATTCGGCCAATTTCAACAAGATTTCATGCTCACAATTTTCCGGCCGGCTCAAATCGAAGAAGAATCGCCGAAAGAACGCCTGACCTTCACAATGAGCAAAAATTCGATAGAACAAGTCACTTTGCATTTGGCTGAATATATTAGATGCCAAAAATTGGTATGGAAAGTCTCCAAATAGGACAACAACACGGTATTTTATTTTCACTTTCTCTTTCTTAATTTATTGATTGATTTTTCATCCATTGCTCATATTAGTGTGTTTTTTTTTTGCTTTAAATAAAAATAAATAAATAAATTATTGCACTTGAATTGCTGTTGTATTAGTGGTCTTCAAGAAGTTACTGGAAGTCAATAGTGATTTTCGAGTTCGGAAAATTCGTCGAACTTCACCGGATGAATAGAAAAATAGACAGGGTCCCGTGCAGCCGGCCAAAAGTTGGGAGGCGTTGAAAATTCTTTTGAGCAAAAATGCATCCAGGGATTCGAATTTGGAAGTTTGGAGGAGAAGGAAGATCAGTGAGGAGAGCTGGAAGAATTTGAATTTGGCGGGGGACTAGAAACCGACTCGGCCATGAATTGTTGTTCACTTCAAGAGCAGAGCAGGGTGAAGCTTTGAATTTGTATAGTTTTGAGTGCGTTGCGTGTCTGCGTCGCGGTCATTAAATTTATTTCACAAAATTTGAGAGCGTTACGTGTCTGCGTCGCGGCCATTAAATTTATTTCACAAAATTTGAGAGCGTTGCGTGCTTGCGTCGCGGCTCCAAAATTATCCCATTTTCCTGATGCGCTGCGTGTCTGCGTCGCGGTTTTTGAAAAATCATACAATATTCGAAATTTCTGGGAAAAATTGACTGCGTTGCGGTTGTGCGTCGCGGCTTTACAAACAATTTGGTAAATATGTATTTGAAAGCGTTGCGTGTCTGCGTCGCGGTTTTTGAAAAATCATAGAATATTCGAAATTTCTGGGAAAAGTGGCATGCGTTGCGGTTGTGCGTCGCGGCTTTACAAACAATTTGGTAAATATGTATTTGAAAGCGTTGCGTGTCTGCGTCGCGGTTTTTTTTGAAAAATCATAGAATATTCGAAATTTTGGGAAATGTTGACTGCGTTGCGTGTCTGCGTCGCGGTTTTTTCATCGTGTTTTTTTTTCTATGAATTTTCACCTGCTCCCTGATCTTGTAAACCTTATTTTTCTCAAAAAAAAAAACACATTTCACCAAAAACCAAACCTGAAAAATCGAAAAAACCAAAACAGCTTGTCGCAAAATCGTCAACTCCTGTTTCTCGATTCGAAATTTGACGCGGAAAATCGAGATTCTCATGATAATCCCGAGATAAATCACAAAAATCAAAAGAGGAATCAGAAATTGCAAAATTAATTCGAGGATTTGAATATTCCTTGGTGGCGGTGGCGAAGTTATGATAAGTTCCGATGAGTCGCATTTTAGAATATAGTGTAATTCGAGAGTTGAATATAAGTATCGACAATTTTGAGAAATCATGAAGAGCTCGAAAATGGCCCCAGATAGGTAGATCAGAATTATCCAGATATAGATCAATGGAGGCTTGAAGATCCCAAGATCCAGGGATTTTGGAAGAAAAAGAGATGTTCGTTGAATTGCGATAACTAGATTTGAAAATAGAATGGAATATTGGCAAAAATCGATGAAACTTTGAAGATTATAGGATGTCTCTGAGCTGAGAGTTAGGCTAAATATTGGGATGATAATGTAGAGAATTGAATTCAAGATGGATAAAATTAGGATTGTGAAAACCTGTTGGGATAAAATCCAGAAAAACGGGAGCGATTTTAGAGCGCCCCACAGAAAATTGGCAAAAAATATGAAAATTGTCGAAATCAGAAATGCAAATGAAATTGAAACAGTGAAAAAAATCTGCACCAGATAGAATTGCCAATTTTTTTGCGAATCTGCGATCGAGACGTCGATGATTACACCTTTCACAGAGTCCATTTGGGAATTCAGTTTCAGCCAAGTGTCTGAAAATTTTAGACTAAGCTTTAGGCTAATCTTTAGGCTAAGCCTAAGCATTAGGCTAAGCTTTAGGCTAAACCTAAGCTTTAGGCTAAGGCTAAGCGTAAGCTTTTGGCTGAGCTTTAGGCTAAGCCTAAGCTTTAGGCTAAGCCTAAGCTTTTGGCTAAGCCTAAGCTTTAGGCTAAGCCTAAGCTTTAGGCTAAGCCTAAGCTTTAGGCTAAGCCTAAGCTTTTGGCTAAGCCTAAGCTTTAGGCTAAACTTTACGCTTAGGCTTAGGCTAAGCCTAAGCTTTAGGCTTAGGCTTAGGCTAAGCCTAAGATTTCGCCTAAGCCTAAGCTTTAGGCTGAGCTTTAGGCTAAGCCTAAGCTTTTGCCTAAGCCTAAGCCTAAATTTTAGATCAAGCCTAAGTTTTAGGTTAAGCTTAAGATTTAGCCTAAGCCTAAGCTCTTGCCTAAGCCTAAACTTCAAAAAATCCATGAAAAACTGAAAAATGATTCTATAATATAATTTTTTTCTGAAAAACAAATTTATTTACAAATAATTTACAGCTGCCTGCGAAAATATTCAGGTATTTCTGGAATTTCTCTCGCGATTCGCAAAAGCATTCGATGAGACGCTCATAAAAGTTCCGGAACTCGTCGAACTTCGAAAAACTCGACGAACTTCGCTGGAAGTGGCGAAGAAGAAGAGGGGAGTTGCGGTGCCGGCGAGGAGAAGGGTCTGGAAATAGAAATATAGATTTTTTTGTGATCTACAAAATTTTTTGGCACTTTTTTCTACAGTAACCCTAAGATTTTCGCGCTAATTTTTTGAAAATGAATTCTTGAATGTGAGTTAATGTAATGAACTTTTGATCTACCCAATTTTCAGGTTACTGTAGATTTTCTACCGTATCTAGAAATTTCAGAACTCCATCTGAAAATCCCTCACCGAATTTATCAGACGCTTGATGATAAAAGCAATATAGGATTGAAATGTGAAAATTTGGCAGAGCAGAAAGATTGTGGAGGAAAACTGGAAAAACTTTTTTTTTCTGAGCCTGAGCTCGGAAATTTTCGTGTCCTGAACTTCTGAATTTTTCGAATTTCACCTGTTTTTTTTTCAAAATTGAAAAAAAAAACAAAAATTCGTATTCTGATCTTGAGATCTGCAAAAATTTCCCACCTGAAACATGACGAAAATAATGATCGCCTGTTTCAAAATCGACAATTCCTGTTTGCTCAGATTACTTTGGCGGATGATGGCGATTTTGATGATGATTGCGAGATAGACGACGAAGTTGGCGAGGGGGATGAGGATTTGGAGGGCCGTGTCGAGCTGGAAAAACAGGTTTTTAGGCTTTTGGAGGGTTCAGGGGGCTTTAAGGGGCTTTAGGGGGCTTTAGAGGGTTTTCCGAGGCTTCTGGAGATTTCCCAAGGCTTTTTGGGGTTTCCCGAAACTTCCCAAGCTTCCAGAGGCTTATTCAGGCTTCTGGAGTCTTCCTGAGGCTTCAGGGTGCATTTCGAAGCTTGCGGAGCCTTCTGGAACCTTCCCGAGGCTTCTGGAGAATCCCCAGAGCTTCCTAGCGCATCTTGAGGTTTTAAAGGGCTTTTTAAAGCTTGCGGAGGCTTCCCAAGGCTTCCCAAGGCTTCCCCAGGCTTCTGGAGATTTCCCATGGCTTCCCGAGGCTTCCCGAAACTTCCCAAGGCTTCCAGAGGCTTTTTGAAGAATCCGAAGCCTTTCGGAGTTTTATTGAGGCTCCCAAAGGCTTTCGGTGGCTTCCAGAGGCTTAATCAGGCTTTTCAAGGCTTCTGGAAATTTCCCAAAGCTTCCGGAGTCTTCTGTAGATTTCCCAAGGCTTCCTTAGGCTTCCTAGGGCTTCCAGAGTTTTCCTGAGGCTTGTTGAAGCTTGTTGAAGCTTGCGTAGACTTCTGGAGATTTCCTTAGGCTTCCAGGGGCTTTATCAGGCTTTCCTAGGCTTCTGGAAATTTCCCAAAACTTATTCAGGCTTCTGAAGATTTTCCGAAGCTCCTTGAGGCTTCTTGAGGTTTTATCAGGCTTTCCAAGGCTTCTGGAAATTTCCCAAAGCTCCTTGAGGCTTCCAGAAGCCTAATCAGGCTTCTTGAGGCTTCTGGAGGCTTCCGGAGATTTCCCGAGGCTTCTGGAGATTTCCCAAAGCTTCTTGAAAATTCCTGAAGCTTCCAGGACCTCCCTGAGGCTTTTTGAAGAATCCGAAGACTTCCGGAGGCTTTAAGAGGCTGCTGGAGATTGCCTAGACTTCCAGCGGCTCAATCAGGCTTTCCTAGGCTTTCGGAGGCTTCTTGAGGTTTCCCGAAGCTCCATGAGACTTTACTGAAGCTTCCTTCTTTAACTTTCGAAGTTAACCTTTAGATTTCAACTTGAACTTAAGGTTATTAAGGTTAGGGTAACTTTTCTAAACTCACCACATTAATTGCAGTAGGATTTGGCACCTTAACCAACGTTGTTTTTGTGCTCTCACAAGTCAATTCATATTTCAAATTAACTGTATACTTATAAAGGCAGGAATTGTAATAAAATATAAAAGTCATCAAAGCTGAGACAACCCAAATTAAAATAAACCAAATGAAAATAAAGGGACTTTTGAAACTTCTCTCAAAAGTGTTTGGGATGAAAAAGACGAAGAATCGTTGAATTGCGATAACTAGGTTGGAAAATAGAATGGCGTAGTTGCAAACATCGATTAGATGGGTGATGATTATGAAAACATCTGGAAAAAACAATGTGATGAATTTTTGATCTAAACGAAAATTTGAATTTTGCTTTTTCGCGTAAATAAATTCACGAACGAAGGAAAAATGTTTTTTTTTTAAATCGAAAGATCAATTCACGAGAAGTAAAAAAAATCAGTTTTTCAAGTTTTTCAGCCAAAAATGATGACAAATCAATATTTTTGAAGCTTCTGGAGTAATTTCCAATGAAAATTGACCTTGGAATTCACTTTCCAGAAGGTTTTGCTGATTTTTCGTAAAATAAAAATTTTGGTGAATTTCGAAAATGCAAAATAGGGTTCTCGAAGCTTATTTTCATCAAAAATTACTCCAGAAGCTTCGAAAATCTCAATTTGTCATCATTTTTGACTGAAAAACATTGAAAAACTAATTTTGATCTACAATGTTTTTTAGACTTTTTGTGAATTGATCTTTCAATGTTAAAAAAACATTTTTAACTTTTTTTCGTTCGTGAATCAGCCCTTATCAGATTCTCGCGCCAAAATCTACAGTACCCTTCCACCATTACCTGACTGTACAAATTCTTTAGTCAACATCGAGAATACTGTAGCCGGCACATTAATAATCAAATTCAAAATGCTCACAACAAACACAGCAAACGTCAATTGCGTCAGAATCCAGAAAAACGTCATTCCCCGAAAATGTTTCCAAAAAACGGCGGAAATTAGGAGAAAAGCCGCGTTCAACATTGTCGAGAAAATTGTGGCCAAAACGAAAACTGCGATCACCAAATAATACGCAAATCCCTTTTCTTCGGGTGGAATTTCGACGTCGAGTTCGGAAAATCCACCCTGAACTCCCTTGTAACCACTTGTATCCTGCGATTGATCCGAATTTGTAATATGAGCAATGGAGGTTTGAATGGAGAAGAAGATTAGAAGGAATATATGGATTTGAGTTGAAAAAATCATTAGTTTTCAGCTTGTGGCGTGGTGAAAAATAATATTATTGAAAATGAAAAGTTTTTGGTAGAGCAGCTGATTTTTTTTCGGAGAACGTGCATGTTATGGGGTTTTTTTATGAGAAATCAGAATATTATAGAACTTTGATATACGAATATGAAATTTATTTATTAGGGGGGTTTTTGGGGGAAATTTGAAATTCAGAGAATCGAAATCACTCACAATCAGAAATTATGATTATGTGAAAATTGTGAAACAGTGATTTTTTTTCGGATCAAAAACTCAGAATCTCGTTTTTCTCCTATTCAATCCATTTTTCAATATTTGGTCACCAAAATTCGAAATTCTCGAAAAATATGTAAAATTTTTGAAACTGTGAAATTTTCAAACAATGTCGCACATATGATTGAAAATTCAGAATGACAAAAAAATCAGTAGAATTTTTGAAACAGTGAATTTTTTTTTAGATTTTTTCTACGTTTAGTAATTTTACAAGAAAACAAAAAATAAATAAAATTTTTGAAACAGAAAAGTTATTTAAGCAAAAATATATACTTTTAACTTTCTCCCTGAACTTTTTTTAAACGGGGAAAATTCGAGATTTAATCTGAAAAATTGAAGATTGTTGAAATTAAATTTAGGTTTTCCTAGGCTTTAGATTCAAATATCCAGGTTTTTAGGTCTCCGGAAGCTTCCGGAAGCTTCCGGAAGCTCATGTGTCTTCCGCAAGCCCTGAACCTATCATCAAAACTTCATTGTTCTTCCTTCCCAAAAAAACACACACTAACTTCATTCATTCATTATATTTCCCAAGGTCATACTCGAAAAAAATATTGAAAAATACAATTTTTACAGCGCGGTTTTACTTTTTGGGAGTGGTAACTAACTATGTATGTGTATGTATGTAATAAATTTCCCGTTTTTCTCCTTTTTTTCCGTATCAGGAAATCGAATGGGGGAAAAAGGAAAAGAGAAATTAATTTTTTCTAGAGCGAAACTTGATTAGAAATTGTTGAAGAAGAAAACAGAAGACGGAAGTTTTTGGGCGAAATTTTTGAAAAAATCAGAGAACTGTTTCAGTCAGCAATGGGGAAGTAGCGGAAATTTTGATTTTTGAAAAAACGATTTTTGAGAGATTCTAGAAGGCTGTGAAAAGTTTTTTTGTCTGTTGGATCTTGCGGCTCAGAGATTCTCAGGAAGCCTCGGAAAGCCTCGGAAAGCCTTGAAAAGCCTTGGGAAGCCTCTGAAAGCTTTGAGAATCTCTGGAAAGCCTCGGGAAGCGTCGGGAAGCCTGGAGAATCTTTGGAAAGCCTTCAGAAGGCTCGGGAAGCCTCCGGAAAGCCTTGGAAAAGCTTGGGAAGCCTCGGAAAGCCTTGAACAGCCTCGGGTAGCCTGGAGGAAGCCCTTGGCAGGCCTGAGTAGCCTTGGGAAGGCCTAGGAAGCCTTGGGGAGCCTTGGAAAGCCTTGGGAAGGCCTCGGTAAGCCCTAGGAAGCCTCGAGAAGCCTTGGAAAGCCTCGGGAAGCCTGGAGAAGCCTCGGGAAGCCTTGAGAAGCCTTGGGAAGTTTTGGGAAGCCCAGAAAAGCCCTTTAAAGCCTCCGGAAGGCTTGGAAAGCCTTGGGAAGCCCCCGGAAGCCTCAGGAAGTCTCCAGAAGCCTTGAGAAGGCTTCGAAAGCCTTGAGTAGCCTTGGGAAGCCTTGAAAAGCCTCGGGAAGCCTTGGGAACCTTCGGGAAGCCTTCAGAAGCCCTGGGAAGCCCTGAAAAGCCTCGAGAAGCCCTGAAAAGCTTCGGCAACCCCAGAGTAGCCTAGGAAAGCCTCACAGCGCCGAGAGTTCAGCAAAAACACATTTTTTGATGATGAAAATTTATTCAGCAAAAAACTACAGTAAGACTAGTCCAGGTCTCTCATTTGTCACCGAGAAAACCTGGAGTTTTTTGTGTGTGGATACATAAAGCAAAATGTAATAGAAAAGTACAAGGCTCGAACGACAGGAGAATTAATATCCTGGAGCGGTACGTGGTGGTGGGCAATGGTCGCAAGCCCCCTCGTTTCCTGGTTGTCCGTCGTTTCCTGGTTGTCCTGGTGCTCCTGGTTGTCCTGGGGCTCCTGGTGCTCCGGCGTCTCCTTGTGGTCCTGGTTGTCCTGGTTGGTTGGTGCCTGGCGCTCCTGGTTGTCCTGGTTGTCCGGATGGTCCTGGTGGTCCTGGTGGTCCGGCTGGTCCTGGGGTGCCGGGAACGTCGACGACTTGTCCGGCTTGTCCTGGTTGTCCTGGGGCTCCTGGTTGTCCTGGGCCTCCTGGGGCTCCTGATGGTCCTGGTGGTCCTGGTGGTCCTGGAAGAGCGGCTCCGCTTGATTGTCCTGGTGCTCCTGGTTGTCCGGATGGTCCCTTTTGTCCTGGTTGTCCTGGTGGTCCTGGTGGTCCTGGTGGGCAATCGAAGCAGAAGTTGTCTGGAGTGGCAACGCTGTCTTCCGAAGCATCTTGTCCTGGGTTTCCTGGGGCTCCTGGTTGTCCGTCATTTCCTGGTTGTCCGTCTTGTCCTGGTTGACCGGCTGGTCCGGCGAGTCCGACTCCGCACGAGCAGCATTGTCCGGCCGATGATCCTCCGAATCCTCCGACAGCGGCGTCTCCTCCGTACGATTGTCTTTTGACGTTGGCGCGAACACGGTGTTGTCCAGAGACTCCGGAGTATCTGCGTTGGTAGGCTTCACGTTTGATACGGCCCTCGACTCCGCTGACTCCTTCGAACTGCAAGAAAATTGGGATTGTTGGGGGGAGAGCGGGAAGTGGGTAAGGTAGAGTTAAGGAGGGCTAAGGTACTTACTTTTTTAAAGGAGGACTAAGGTACTTAAGGCTATGGGTAAGGTAAGAAAGAAGGTCAGCAGGGAAGATTAACGTAGGTACAGCTAAGAGAAACCTACAGCAAAGGTAGGTAGGGTAGATCTTAAGGCTATGGTAAGCATCTGAAAGTAGGCTGAGCTACCTTAACTTAAGATATCTAAGGTATGTAGCTGAGAGAGTTAAGGATAGATAAAGCCTATCAGAGTAAAAGCTTAGGTACCTGGAACTAAGTAGGTGTCGGTGAGTAGCTAAGGTAGCTAACTAAGGTCGTAAGATATATCTAGAGAAGGTAGATTTATGGTGGGTTGATTAAGGTAACTAACCTTAATCATTATGGATAAGGCTCGAGTAAAAAGCCCAAGGTATACTGTATCATAACCTAAATCCCTAGGCTGCCAAACTCACTCTCTTGTATTCATCCCAAAGTCCATTCGATCTGTGTTGACAGAATTCGACTTCAGATTGAAGTGACGATTGAACGTGTTGCATATAGTTGTACAACATTGGAACAGCAATGATGGCTGTCAAAGTGGCGATGGTGGAGACGGCGATTCCGAAGAATGCGACTTTGCGCAAGCTCTCGGTCTCGGCAGCGATTTGCTTTGGATCCTCGGACATCTGCAAAACATTTAGCTTACTTGGAGAAACTCTAGAGAAACTCAGTTACCTTTGCTGATTGAACCAAGAAGTCAAGTGAAGTTCCTGACCGAAACCGTCGATTTTATATACCTTGTGGAAAATGGGCAGGGTTTGCTGTAATACTCCACCAGGAACAGTTTTCTTCTTCTCTCTCCCCCTTTGTTGTGTGATTGCGTTTGACCTTGTCAATAGTTTTTTTGCTGCTTGCCATTTTTCTAGTAAAAAGATATGGGGAGAGATGTGATGATTTTCCTTGTTGCCATTGGGAAAAAAGCGATTACTTTCGGTTTTTTGTCGTGTTGTTGTGATAACGCATAGTAGTAGTAGGAGATAGTAGAAATCAAGGTTCTTCGATTTTCGTTCGGTTTTTTTTGTTTCCTGGTTGATCATTAAAATTGGAAGGTATTACTTACATAGGACGTGTTTTAATAAAGCACGAATTGGGACAACAGTTTTGGACGGCCTGAAGATGCTCCAAACCTTTGTGATGATTTGAGAAATTCTATGTCGACTGGGCCGCAAGGCAAATTAGTCAAGAGCATGTGAGGCCTACATTAAAGGGCTTTAGAGATTTTTAGATGGGTTTAGAAGACTCTAGAGCACTTTGGAGGGCTTTAGAGGACTTCAGAGGGCTCTAGAGCACTTCAGAAGGCTTTAGGAGGCTTCAGAGGGCTTTAATCGGCTTCAGAAAGCTTGAAAGAGCTTTAAAGGGCTTTAGAGGGCCTTAGAGGGCTTTAAAGGGCTTTAGAGGGCTTTAGAGAGCTTTAGAGAGTGTCCAAGGGCTTCAGAAGGCTCTTCAACTTCAACACATTTAGGATTTTCGTACAGTGACTATGCTAGACCTGAATCGGACCAGGACGATGTGAAGGACATGGTTAGGTAGGCTTCAAGCATAGCCAAGCCCAAATTGTTAGGCTGTGGACCATGTCAAGCAGGCCGTTCAAGCTAACAGGCTTGATAGGATCCAATTTTCAGGCTTGATAGGGTCCAATTTCTCTGAACTGAATCTTATTTCAGATAATTGGGCTTTTTTCGGCCCGATTCCTCAAGCCTAATCCAAAACTTCATTTCCAACAATGAATCATCTCCCAAAAAATATCGCAACTTTTTTTTCAGATGTGTTCTCTTATCAACCACTACCATCACCTTTGCAATGGCAGGTTTTCCATCTTTTTTTTGTCTGAAAGGTTCAAAAAACTTTGTGCCTTGTGATTTGATTTTTCAAATAACATTACATAACTTTTAATGTGAAGTGAAAAAACGAAAAAGTTCCGATTTTTGATTGGTTTGTGTGGATTTTTACAACGAAAATGATTTGACTTGACACAAAGACGAAGAAAAAGCGGAACTTAATAATGTAAACAGTTGTAAAAAAAACTGTCTAGCAAGATGTGAACATTGATTGCAAAGAAAATGGAGAAAAACTGTTTTTTTTTGGATATATTTTGCCACGTCATAGCACATTTGCAAAATTTTATTGCAAAAAATATTTTTCCAAAATTTCACGATCTGCAGACATTTTTTCTCTAGCAGCATTCTTTAAAAGTCCAGGCCTCATTGCAAAAATCTATAGAAGTTTTTCAAGATGTTCATCCTCCTGATTTCAATTCTGGTCGGAGCCCATGCCGAAGAGCTCACTGGAAATGCTGAACATGCCCATCGACTAGTTCGAGATTTCTACAAGAAAGCGAAACATGGAACTATAGAAGAAGCCAAGATGTTTCTCGATGATCGATTTGTATACAAATCATATATTGGACCAGATTCGAATGGTGAAGGCTTCATCAAACTTGTGGCAAAAGATGGTGCCGAAGTGAATTTGGATAAACCAGAACTTGTTGACAATGGAAAAGACAAGGTTGTTCTGGTCTACACAAATAAGAATATCAAATTGAGTTTTGAGTTGAAGATGACGATTAATGTGAGCAAGATAGGAAGTTTTAAGTTGGGATCAGTTGTTCGTGCATTTGTGAAGAATGAGTATTAGTGAATAAAGTTTTTTTTGTGAAAATGGGATTTAGAAACTTGGGACTTAGAAGCTCGGACTTAGGCTAAGGCATTGGCTCAAGGCTTAGGCTCAGGCGCAGGCTGAGCGAAGCTCTAGACTGCGCCATTTGGGATTTAGGCTTAGGGCCTAGGCTTCAGATCCAAGCTTAACAAACAATAAGATTAAAGCTCAGGATAGAGGCTCGAAGTCTAGGCGTAGGCTTACGATCTAGGCTTAGGCTTAGGATCTAGGCTTACAAGGAAAGGTTTTCAATGTTCCCCCAAGGAAAAAATCGAGAGTATGTGGAATGTTGAGGGTTCCCATGGGTAAGAAAAACCCTAACGGGAATAAGGAGAAAAATGCCTTGTTTTAGAAAATGTTGGTGTTATGGTTTTTTGCGATGAAATTTTTTAGAAAAATCGAAACTTTTTTTCAAAATTGATGAAAAATGTCAGTCTAAAAATCCATTTGTAGCGCAAACGGCGTACTTTAGTATTACTTCAACTAAAATTAGGAATAAAATAATTTTGGTCCCAAAAGTCCACTGAATCAAATTTCTAGTTTGAAAAATTCATAGAAAATCAACGTTTTCGTTGTGAAGGAGAAGTTTGTGTGAATCGAGACTATGATTTTTGGATTCTACGGGCCAAATTACGTCTGTTGACCGTCATAAATTTTTCAAGTTCCGTTCATTTGAAAATGGAAAAAATTATTTTTTGTGTTTTTTGGTGACCATTTGATCAGAAAAACCCCGACTGAAAAAACCAAATTTCAAAAAATGTATAATTTTTTGATAAAAAGTTTCACAAACACGTAATCGACCATTCTGAACAACTTCCACGACTCAAAAGTTCATGAAATAGATTCAAAATCGAGTTACAGATGCTCTAAAAATCAAAAAATGGTGTAAAAATCGACCTAAAATACATTTTTTCTCGAGAATAAGGCATTTTTCTCCTTATTCCCGTTAGGGTTTTTCTTACCCACGGGAACCCTCAACATTCCACATACTCTCGATTTTTTCCTTGGGGGAACATTGAAAACCATTCCTTGTTAGTTAGGACCTAGGCTTAGGCTTAGGATCTAGGCTTAGGCTTAGGATCTAGGCTTATGCTTAGAATCTAGGCTTAGCTTCAGGGTCCAGAGCTGAGAGGCCCGAAATTAGTTTTTTTTTTTTCAAAATTCGAAATCTCTTTTACAGACAAAAATTTGAGGATCTCAAAATTTTCTCCAAAATTTGCCACGTGGATTTTTTATTAAAAAATTCAGATCTTGAATAAAAATTTCATTCCCACCCCAAAAATGCTCAAAATTTCTTAACAGCCCTCGTTTTAATAAAATGAATCCTGCCATCTCCCGAACTCTCATCAATCAAACATCTCAATTCCAGCTTATACTTCAATCTTCCATCATCCACGTCATAAATCAGCACAACTTCAGAATTTTCAGAAGTTTGCAGTTGAGCCTCAAGAAACTTGGTTCGGAATTGATTGTGTTGCAGATCTTTAAGATATTTATCTGGAGTTGAGCCAACTCCAAACCATCTGATTTCGAAATTCGGAGCAAGGAGGGTTTTGGCAGTTTTGAAATTGCCAGCGTAGGCGAGTTCGCGGAACTTTTCGAAGATTCTGTTGGCGATTTCAGAATTTTCAGATTGGATCAAGGGAATCAAAAAAATCAGGAAAATAATTTTCATTTTGTTTTCAAAATTAAATAAATGATATAATTTTTTTTTTCAAAATTTTCCCACTCATATTAGTCTAGACATATCGATTTTCTTTTTTTTTTCTCTGAAAAAGTAGCCAAACTTCGTCTCAGGGGCTTTAAAACGTCCCATTTTTTGGGCGGCGAACAAAAAAAACGACAAAAAATTTGAAATATTAGTGTTTGCTTTTGGGAGCATTTTTTGTTTGGTCGATTTTTTTTGGGAATTTTTTACAATAGTTTTTGTTGCTGAACATTTATTGATTGATTTTCTAGGAGAGAAAGAAAATATGAGGAATGTTCCTTTAAAAAATTCTACAGTACTTTCATGCCTCAAAATTCTTTGAAAAATTATAAAACTATTTTTTCGCGAAATTAAGAGCCATGTTCCTTTAAAGTCTACAGTACTTTAAGTCGAATATGTGATTTTTTGTATGTTCCTTTAATATCTATTTTTTCAAAATAAAATCCCATGTTCCTTTAAAACTCTACTGTATTTAAAATTATTCCCGAACAAAAACTTTCACTTTTTTTATTTATTTATTTGTTCATTTCACATTTTCGCATGTGAAACAAAATTATTTCATAATAAAAAAATTTCGCATCGAAAAAATATCGATCGATTTTTTTTGTTTTCCATTTTTTTGTGTTTTTGCTTTTTTTTCTTTTCATGGAAAAAAAAGAAAATAAAGAGAAGAAAAAGTAGAACAATACAAATCCATTGCGTGCCAAAAAGTTTTTTTTTTTTTCTTTTTTTTTAGTTTTTTTTTTTGGCTAGGCTGGGTGGAATTTTTTAAGGGAATTTTTGGCTGTGCTTAAATTTAACCTGTATTTTAGAATTTTAGCTTTGAAATCTGGAATTTTTATTTCATATAAAAATCTGAATTTTTTGGTTTTCGTTAATTTTGGGCTGCGAAACCTATAATTTCAAATTTCTCCTCTCAAAAATTCATTTTTTTCTGATTCGCCAAAAAAAAAATTTCGCCTGAAAACGTTGTTTTTTTTCGAGATAAAGATAAATCAAATTTGTGTGGCCCTCGAAATTCGATTTCATTTTATTTTATTTTATTTTCATCGCATTTTATAGACGAAAACTTTTTTTTTTTCAACACAAAAAAAAGGAAAAACTTTGGATTTTCCGGTTCAATTGTGTTTTTCACCGGAAATGAAGAATTTTTGATGGGAGTTTTCTTGTTTTCCGACATTTCTCTCAAAAAAAAAAACAATAAAAATAGAAAAAAAAAATAATAGTCGCCAGGCGGGCTCGAACCCGTGACCTCCCACACCAAAGCATATACACTTAACGCCTACACCGCTTGACCACATTTGTAAAGCTCAGTTTCACGGCTCCACCTGGAGCAAATCAGAAGATTTTTAGAGCATCTTGATCAGCGTAGCAAGTTCTATAAGATGAAATCCACAAAAAAAGGCGGAAATGAGGATTTTTGCATTTTTGATGGGATTCCCCCCTCGTTTTTTTTTGTAATAAAACTTCTCAATTTTCTCCATTCTTAGCTGCTCTTCGGGTTTTTTTCTCATTACGAGCCGAGAAAACGAGCTAAAAAGGAATGGCGAAGCGAAGAAAAAACGAGGGGAAAAAGTAGAGGAGGAGGGAAGGGACCTCTTGAATTATTTGACTAATTTTTCTTCCTTTTTTCTCTTTATTTTTTTTCAACTACTTTTTTCTTATTTACATTTATTATGCAGTTTTTTATTAATTTTTTTTGATGAAAAAAATTTTATCGCTGAATTTTTATGTGGGAAAGAAAGAGAGCATAGATTTTCTTATTTTTTTCGAGAAAAAAATTGTTTTGTCCTCGAGAACTTCAAAAATTTGGATGTGGCTTCGAAAATTCAAATTCCGCGCCAAAAATCAGTTAATCAAACAAATGCGCTCCACTGCAACTTTTTTAAAAGTTGTTTTTTCTTCTCTAATTTTCAAATTTTCGAATTTCACACCTGAGTTCGGTAGAGCGCGTTTGCCCTTTCAAAAAGCAAACGCGCTCCACCGAACTTTTCAAAATCCAACTTTTTCATTTTCTTCAATAAAATAATTTGATTGTCCTCGAGAACTTCAAAAATTTGGATTTTTGCCACGTGGCTTCGAAAAATTCAAACTCCCCGCCAAAGTCAGTAAATGCGCTCCACTGCAATTTTTTAAAATTTGTTTTTTCTTCTCTGATTTTCAAATTTTCGAATTTCCCACCTGAGTTTAGTAGAGCGCGTTTGCCCTTTCAAAATCCAACTTTTTATATTTTTCTTATTCATATAATTCTCACAAGATTTCGTATCAAGAAAATCCCTTTTTTGTACCTTATCATTAAAGTTTCTCTGCGTCTCTCTCTCATTTTCAAGACAAAAATTTCAGATTATGTGATATACATATTTTCACTATGCCACTTGATAACAAACCCTACAAATATCTGATAGTTTATCCGTTCAATGTGCTCACAATTTGCAAAATTCAACTGGTGATTTTATCGATTTTATCGTTTTATGCCTATGAAGTTGAGCGGAGGAGAACAGGTGGGCGTTTTTTTTACACGCGCCAAAATTTAGGTCTCACCACGATTTTTAATTCTAAATTGCCACGTTTCTTTCAATTTTCATTTTTAAATTCAAAAAATTTACCTTGAAATTGTCGCAAATCCTTTGAAATCGATTTCTTCTCGAAATCCCTCAATTCTCCAGGTTCCACGTGTTTTTCGAATCTGAAATCAGCATTTCCAGGCAAATTTCAGCGATTCTGACTTACCCTAACTCGAAATCAACTTCACAACCCAAAATCATCATTCTCCAAGTTTTGTCCGGTCTGAAAAGTCACATTTTAGCCTTGAAAACTTAAAATTTCTGAAAATCTCACCTTCAAAGCATTTTCCCGCGTTTCTCGAAAATCCCTAGATTTTTGAGCAGAAATCATTGATGTTCCAAGTTGCGGCAAGTCTGAAATCACAAAATTTAGCTTTTGAAAACCCTAAAACCATGAATTTACCTGACTTTTTACTCGAAACCGCCCGAAAAACGCGAAAAAAATAAAAAATATTTATTTACGGTAAACTGCGGGCAAGCGGAGTGTCGTTGTAAAATTCGATATTTTTTTTTCATTTTCCCCCCGAAAAACCTCAATTTTAAAATTTTCCAGGCTCCGGCTCGGTTCTCGTTGCGACTTTTGATATTTTGGCAATTGGAACCAGCCTCATATCGCTATGGTTTATTGTGGAGAAATTTTTCTGGCGAAAATTGGAGACGGGTTTGGACGCGTTCGGCATTTTCACATCAATCGCCTCGATTTTCGCCAATTTTGTGCTGACTTTTGAGCCGTTTTGCCTGGTGACAGTGAGTTTTTCTTCAATTTCTGAAAATTTTCCCTCCCAAAAATCGCCAACATTTTTCCAGTTCACCCACACTCTGACACTTGCCACGTGGATTTTTGCCATTTTCTGGACTTGGCGAGAATGTTTCAACAATGTCAGCAATTTGTTCATCGCCGAGTGGGGAAATGGAACAGAAGATGTGGAAATTGAACAATTGGATCAGCATTTTTGAGAGCTATTGTAGATATTTTGAAAATTTGTGAGCTTTATATGTATTTTTTCATGATATGGGTATGTATTTTGGTGTTTTTTTTTCTTTTTGCAATAAATCTTCATTGAATAAACAAGTTTTTTTCGCGAAAATTTTAAAATTCAAAAAAAACGTTTGTGCGATACGGTATGCAGCGCGTGTTTGCACAAATTGCACGCACAACATTTTATTTGACGCGCATGAATTTTCATTTTTTTTCGCACAAAATAAACGTGATCCAAATTTTGCAGGGCTAGCCCAATTTTTTTCGTGCCCTCACAATGCGCTCTCCACTATTTCTGATATATAATGCAAATCGAAAATGAACCGAGTAGTGGTAGAGAATTGAAAATAAACGAAATTGACGACAAGAAAAATTATATGCAAATAATGAAAACTGCGCGAGAATTGGAAGAATCTGGAGATTTTGTGAAGGAAGAAGAAGAGGGGAAAAGTGAGAAAAAGAAAAGAAAGAGGAAATCCAGAAAACGATCCAGGAATAAGGATTCTGAGGAATCCGAAGAAGAACCGGCGAAAGATAATAACTTGGTATTTAGGATTTGTCTGAAATCTTTTTTATTTATCTGAAATTTCCAGCGCTTCTGGATTATCCTCATCGTTCTCGCCATCATTTTATTGCTTGTTGTTATCGGAGCCGCGATTTTCTTCATAGTCTTCGCACTTGAACAAATGAACAACAACAAAGAGTGAGTTATTATCGCTCCACCGAAATAAACACGCAACGCAGACCGCGTCGCGCCACAACACACACACAAATAAGGGAACGATTCAAATTCCCTCCCTTTTTTGTGTGTTGTGGCGCGGCGCGGTCTGCGTTGCGTGTTTATTTCGGTGGAGCGCGTGGTGAGATTTTCGATAATAATCAATTAAAAGAAATTTCCAGATCATCCGAAAGTCTAGAAGATCTAGTTAAACCTCTCGAATACAATTTAACGCTGAAAATCGATTCTGGAAATCGAAATCTGGCGACATTTGGAAATTTATCAGCAAAATTGGTGGTTTTGAAGAAAACTAGTCGATTTTTGCTATCTTCGGATCAAAAATTGAAGTTTGATATCAAGAAAATCCACGTGTTCAATGCTCAGAATAAGGAAATCACTGTGAAATCGCTTGGCCATGTGAACAATAATCAAAGCGTAGAAATTGGCCTCGAAATGGAGATAGCTGAAAATCAAGAGATTATTGTGCGAATTTCCTACAAGGGTAGGATTTTCAAACATGTTCAAGAGGGATTATACCAAAAATCTCAAGAGAATATAAAAGATCCTATAATTATCAGTCAATTTTCACCGGATTTCGGAAAATTTGTAGTTCCTTGTGTAGAAGATCCAAAATATAAGGCGATTTGGCGAATCTCGATTATTCATCCGATTGGAACTCAAGCGATTTCAAGTGCTGAAGTTGAAGCTAGCAAAAATCTGGAGGCTAATTTCAAGCTCACAAAATTCCAAGCTACTCCGAATATCTCAACTTATCATCTAGGATTAGCTATAGGGATTTGGGATTTTGAAAAATCTGGAATTTTTCAAGTCTTCTCGAGGCCTGAAGTTTCGAACAGATTGAAATATATCGCGTTGGAAGCTTCTGACATCGCCAGAAAAATGGAAGAAATTTTGAAAATCCCGCTTCCCGTGAAGAAGCTTGATTTCCTAGTCATTCAGGATTTTCAACTCGAACCACAGGCTAATTTCGGATTGATCTTCCTCAATGAGAACGATTTATTGATCGAAGATTCTTGGGAAAATGAGATTGCTCTTCGGAAACGAGAAATTCGATTGTTGTTATCAAAACAGATTGCAATGCAATATTTTGGGAATTTTGTGACGATGAAAAGTTGGGATAGTGTTTGGTTGAAGGAGGGATTGTCTGAGGTTTTTGGTGTGATTGCGGTTGGAGGGGTTAGTTTGCCACAAATGCCTGTGAACACTTTTCTGGAGCTCCAAAGTCACATAGAATTGAGTTTTGGTTTTCACCATATTCCTGGGTGAAAAATCAATGCTTATAATTTAAATAAGGTTGTTCACCACATTCGAAAACCTGTCATCTTTTTAGTTTATCAAAAAATATGAAAAACCAGCTGGAACCTGTAATTTTTTAAAAAGTCATGATAAATTTTTGAAAATTTCAGTTTTCAGCTGGTTTTTCATATTTTTCTGATAAACTAAAAATATTATAGATTATCGAATGTGCTGAAAAACCTTATTCAAATTATAAGCATTGATTTTTCACCCAGGAATATGACGAAAACCAAAACTCAATTCTATGTAACTTTGGAGCTTCAGAAAAGTGCTCACAGGAAATTGTGGAAATTTTTGACATCGGAATCGTGATCAGCATGGTCGATTTGGTGTATTTCGATGTGTTTCATCGAAGTTGAGAACTGTGGCAGCTGTAAAAAATAAAAATCAGTGCAAATCATTACTTCGTCAGTCGCGTGCGGCTGTGCGTCGCGGTCGGGAAACAAAGGAAACAATGATTGTTGCCACGTCATAAGATCTTCCAAATCTTGATTTTTTGCAGGAATCCCAATTCGCCTCAACAATTCAAAAACGCGCATTTGACAGTGAATTCAGCAAAATCAACCTGCATTCTCTAACTCATACAAAATCAGTTAGCACAAGTCTGCAAAATGATATAAATGGAGTGGATTATGGAAAAGCTTCTTCAATTTTATTTATGATTCGAAGAGTTTTGGGAAATGATGTATTTTTGAGTGGAATTCGAGAATATTTGAGCAAAAATCAATATTCATCTGTCACCGAAACGGATTTATTCGAGAATCTTCAGAAAGCTTATGACGTGGCGAGAAATCAGGGTCAATTAAATGTCACGATTTTTGCGCGAAGCTGGACTGAACAAATTGGATATCCGGTGGTTTTTGTTGAACGAATCGATGAGCGACACATCAAATTGACGCAAAAATTGTTTGAGCGATTTTCGATGGGACTTCCGAAGGCGATTGCGAACAAAACGAATATGGATTTTCGATGGGAGATTCCGATTTGGTTTCAGGATGGATTGGTGAAGAATTTTGATGTGAAATGGTTGAGAGGAGGTGAATTTTTGTTCTAATTTTTTAAAATTCTGTACTTTGTTCCGAAAATTTCGGGGGATTATGAGCATTTTTAAAAATTTTATGTGGCCGAACTATTTTGGTGGCCGAGAAATGTCGGGAATTCGGCCAAGGCAACAAACTCGCTCTAATTCTGCAAAAATTCTCGTTTGGCCGAATTCTCGGCCACATAGTATTTTTTTCTGAAATTTACCTTGCGCTCCACCGAAATAAACACGCGACGCAGACCGCGTCGCGCCACAACACACATATAAGGGAACGGTTCAAATTCCCTCCCTTTTTTATGTGTGTTGTGGCGCGGCGCGGTCTGCGTTGCGTGTTTATTTCGGTGGAGCGCGTGGTACCGAACCGAACTATTTTGGTGGCCGAGAAATGTCGGGAATTCGGCCAACTCGCTCTAATGTTGCAAAAATTCTCATTGTTGGCCGAATCCCGACATTTCTCGGCCATATATCTTTTAATTTTTCAATTTTTTGTGAAGTAAATGCATTTTGAGATTCATTCATCAATATTTGAACATTTTAAATTAGAAAAATCTCACAAAACTTCCCAAAAACCAGAAAATTTTCAGACGAACCTCTGCTTCTCGAATCCAAAGGTCCATTTGTCCTAAATCTCGATTCCATCGGTTTCTATCGAATTCATTATTCCGAAAAAATGTTCAAATCAATCTCCTCAAACCTCGAATCCGATCCACATTGTTATTCAGAAAGCACAAAACTTCGAATCATCGAAGATGCAAATTCTTTTGGTTATTTGAAAAATCTCGAAAATTATATTATGAAAGAACATGAGCCGATTCCAATTGAAACGTATTTGAAAGCACAAAAAGATGAGGATGGTTTGAGATTTTTCGCAAATCATACTGTAGTTAAAGGCGATTGGGATTTTGTAGTGAAGAATTATTTGAAGGAGGAAAATGTTGAGGAAGTGTGAGTTTTTTTTTTGAAATTTTTTTAAGCTTATATATTTTTATCCTTTTTAGAAAATCGGAACTTCTTGTGATTTGTGAAAAATGTCGAAACAATGATGAAATTTGCGGTGAAAAAGCGAAATTTTACTGGAAAATACTTGAAAAACAGTGCAAAACTGGTCAAATGCTGTCAACTTGTTTGAAAATCCCGCCACCAATTCGAAAATTCGTATTCTGCCGATCGAAATTGGATGATTTGAGTGGAGAAGTTCAGGAGAAGTTGGCGAAATGGAATTCGATGGAGAAAAATTGGAATATGGCACAGGATTTGGGTTTTGGGTTTTATTGTGAGAATGGATGGAATCGATTTGTGGAAAGTGATATTGGAGCGAAGATTGATGCGTTGAATTGGTAGAGATTTTTTATTCTTTTTGAAAAATGAACGTTTTTGTTAGGAAAATTGTGGGAAAACTTGAAAAATTTGTAAATTTTTTTCACAATTTTTTGAAATCAGTTTTAAAAAAATTTCAAAATTTTAAATTTCGTTATTCAAATTGCCACGTCATTCGGTCACGTGAAATTTTTCTGTTAAAACAAATCTGGAAAACTTGCTGAAAATGAATTTCAGAAAACTTGGAAAACTTAGCACTGTGTTTTATATTAGAATTATTGTATTCTAGAAATCTGTCCCAAAAATTTTAAAATCGGCATTTTATGTTGTATTGCTCAGAATATATGATTCATGATAATCTTCCACATCATTAGAATTTATTCCACAGCAAATTGCTCTCCAAGTTTTCAATTTTCTGAAATTCATTTTCAGCAAGGCTTCCAGATTTGTTTTATTGCAAAAAATATATGTGATTTGAAATACGATGGGTGTTGTTAGAACATCTATGAAGAATAGGGGATAATAGATCTGGGAAAAAATGTTAGTAAAGTTTTATCCTCATAGATATACTCACCATATTCAAAATGCCATTCCAACTAACAAATTCGAATTTCTTCAAATATTGAAAAATCATGAAAATTGTTGGAATACACAATAATTTCACGATCAATAGAACCAAAGTCTGATAAATTATCACTTTCTCTGGACGATTTTTCATTAGACTTGAGGCAAGTCTTGTGATACTTCGAACACTTATGAGAATGCAGATATAAAACATCGATGAGAACATGACTAGAAAATCGAGAGTTGTGTAAATTGCCGCGTTCCAATTTGACCATTTTGAAGTGCAAGCTAGGAAACAAATTGGTTTACTGATTTTAAAAAGGGGCCGAGTCCAAAGCCCCTTTTCAAAGCCCAGGCCTCGGCCCGAACAACTTTTGCGCTCTTACAAAAGACATCAATCAATAATTCGTCAATTCCAACATGTTTTGTAGTTCTTGTGAAGATACATTTCAACACAAAACAATTATACAACAAATTTCCAAAAATCGATATAGAATATAGCCATTTCATGATAGAAGTAAATCGTTTTTCACTCGGAACTAGATATTTTTCAGAATTTGGATAAAAATAAAGGAAAAATCTTTGAAAAGCCAAGAGGAATATTAGAAGATTTTGAATTGGAATAATAATTGAATTAAAAATATATGCAAATACACCAAACCAAAAAAATAGGGAAAGAATGCGGTTATTTTGTTCCTCGGTAAAATAGGTTACACGAATAAATGTAGATGATAAGGAGATTGATGTTAAGATGAAAATGTATTGAGAAATGACGGTGATTTTAAAGAGATGATGTGTGATTTGATAAATTGAAGATTCTTGGTCCTTTTTGCGATTGATTTTGGTGAAATGGATGAATATTGGGAAAATTAGGAGGATTATTAGAATGTAGATGAAGAGAAGAATGAAATGATAGAGAGACATTGAACGGATTAGATTTTCTTCATCTTGAAATAGCATAGTAGCATAGAATGAAAGAGAAATTTGAAAAATTCACCTGCTTTGGGTTTTTTGGTTGGGAAATGTGGGGAAATCACGTAATTTGTTGAAAAAAAAAATAATTTTTGAAAAATTTACTGTTTCAATTTTTTTAAATAAGAAAATTCAATATTTCTTGAATAGTCACACTCGGTGATAGGGATCGAAAAAAAATTAAAATTCAAAATTATTAGTACAAATTTTTGCCACGTGGTTTTTGGTGCGAAAAATGAAATAAAAAATAATTTTTGAAAAATTTACTGTTTCAAAGTTTTTTTTATAAAAAATATTCGATATTTCTTGGATAGTCATTCTCCGTAATAGGTGCCGAAAAAAATTGAATTCAAAATTATTAGCGGAAATTTTTTCCACGTGGTTTTTGGTGCGAAAAATAAAAAAAAAAGTTTTTGAAAAATTTACTGTTTCAATATTTTTTAATTAGAAAATTCAATATTTCTAGGATAGTCACTCTGGGTATAAGGTTCCGAAAAAATTCAAATTCAAAATTATTAGCGCAAACTTTTGCCACGTGGTTTTTGATGCGAAAAATGAAAAAAAAATAATTTTTGAAAAATTTACTGTTTCAAAATTTTTTAATAAAAAAATTCAATATTTCTAGGATAGTCACTTTCGCTAATAGAAATCAAAAAAAATTTTTCTAGGATAGTCAAGTATTTCATACACACTGAGAAAATTCAAATTCAAAATTATTTAAGCCGAATTTTCCACGTGGATTTTTAATGCGAAAATTTCAATTTCGGAAAAAAGTTCACTGTTTCAAAAGATTTTGTAATAAAATTTAAAAAAAAAGACGCGATTTCTCTTGTAAAAGTTTTGAAACAGTAATTTTTTCTGAAAATAATTTAGAACTTGTAATTATTCAAATTGAATATGATGACTACTGATCGTAAATTTTTTTTGAATTTTTATTCAAAAACATTTTGAAACAGTGAATTCTAGAGGTCAAAAATTTTGAATTTGAATTTTCCAAATGACAATCGAACAAACAATACTAAATTTCGCAAGTTCCATTTTTTACTTGAAAAAATTTTGAAACAGTGAAAAATTCCAAGTTGAAAAAAAACTATTTTCAAATGCACAAAATGAATTTATATAAAAAGTTTTTTTAAAAATTAGCACAATTTTATCATTTGACAAATTGTGTTCGAGTCAAATTTGTTCAAAGCAGTAACAATTTGGTCGAGTTCACTTTCAACATTTTGTTTGCAAGTTGCTTCGATTCCTTGTGATAGTTTGGCAAATGAGTCACAGGCAACCTGTAAAAAAGAAAATTCAAAAAACTTTTGAACATCAACATCAAGACAATTTACATCAAGAACTGACTTAGCATCAGCATCTACTACAAGCAGTTCAGCGAATAACTTATCCATATATCCAATACACACATTGCAGAGCACCCCACATTTCACGGTGTTCACCGCCATCAAAAACGCGAGAAAAATTAGAATTTTCATTTTTGCTTAACAGTTCTGCCATAGGTCGCTTTTTATTCCAGAATTTTTTAACGATGAGTGCTTAAAATTTTATGGCTGAAAATCGTGATAACCCTTTGATTTTTTCAGAAAAAAAATCATAAAAGTTATCATTTTTGAGAAATTCTGCAATTGATCATAAAATTTGGTTCGAATTTGAGTTAAGGAAAATTTCCAACTAATTAAACAGCGAACGAATTAATTATTTCAAGAATTTTTATTTTTATTTGAAAATTTTTGAAACAGTAAATTTTTTCTCAACTTATTTTTTGGTAGCAATCACCTTTTTTATTGAATTTTGAAAAATTGAAATTCCGATTTTTAAAAAAATTTTGAAACAGTAAAAAAATTCAGGTGGTAAAATTTTTTCTGCAAATAAAATCTTGAACGAATTAATTATTTTAAGAATTTTACTTTTTTTTTTTTCAAAAATTTTTGAAACAGTACATTTTTTTCAAATCATTTTTGGTAGCAATCAACTATCTTATTGAATTTTGAAAAACCTAAATTCTATTTTCAACAAATTTTGAAACAGTAAAAAAATCCACGTGGTAAAATTTTTCTGCATGTAAAACAGCGAACGAATTAAAATTATTTTAAGAATGTTTATTTTTATTTGAAAATTTTGAAACAGTAATTTTTTTTTCGCAAATTATTTTTGAAAAATTGGAAATTTCATTTTAAAATTCTATTAAAAAACATTTTGGAATGGTAAAAAAATCCACATATTGAAATTTTTCTGCAAGTATTTTTACTTCAAACAGTGAAAAAGCCTTCATTATTCTTCGAAAAATCACCCAAAAAACTTCTTAACACACTCTCGATTTTCAATATTCAAAAAATAAATCTTCCAAAATCCCGGTGTATGATGAGAAGCTCTCATGAAAATATATCTCTCATCCTCAATTGTTTGCCTGAATAATCGATGAATTTCAGTTTCGTGTGAACCAATATGTCCGTTATGAAATTCGAAGTTAAATTGGCAGATTGTGAGACCGATTTTATCGAATTTCCCATCTTTTTTGAAATATTCTAGGAAATAATTTTCACCGCCTTCGATGTCGATGAACATTGAATCAATTCTTTTGAGTTGCAGTAACTTTTCGAAGAAAAATGCGACATCTAAAGTTGGCACAAGTCTCGGGACATACAACCTTTTCTCTGAAAAAAACCCTAGGTTTCCATGAAGCTTCCTTGGTATAGTGGTTAGCGACAGCGCTTTTGCGTCACAAGGTCGCAGGTTCGATTCCTAGCCGGGGCAGAATTTTTTTTAAACCTACTTTTCAATGTTCCATCATCAATCAATACATAAAAAGTCTGCGGTTTTGTCTCATTCGCCAGTGCAAACGCAAAAAATGAGCCATTTAGTTGATCTGTGACTAGATCATAATTAACTTCAATCATCGGATCGACTGCGTAGAATCTTGTGTTGGGTTGATGTTTTTTGAGTTTTCGTTCAGCGTTGATGTTTCGGCCGACGCCTAGGGTGACGTGATGATTTTCTTCTTGCTGAAATTTGAAGAAAACTACGAGGCTCCGAGTTTACACCTTGGAATTTGGCGCGAAAATTGGGAAATTTTAAAAATTAAAGACAACTACGATGCTCCGCGTTTACATCTTGAAATTTGAGCAATTTTGGCGGGAAAAATGCACAATTTGAAAAAATTCTTAAGAAAACTACGAGGCTCCGCTTTTACGTCTTTAAATTTAGCGCGAAAATTGGGAAATTCAAAAAAAATTTACAACTAGGGAAAACTACGATGCTCCACGTTTACACTTTGAAATTTGACGGGAAAATTGGAAAATTCAAAAAAAAATTAAGGGAAAAACTACAAGGCTCCGCGTTTACACCTTGAAATTCGAGCAATTTTGGCGGGAAACATTTTTAAATTCAAAAAGAAATTTTAAAGAAAACTACGAAGCTCCGCCTTTACACCTTTCTTTTCGGCGGGAAAATTGGGAAATTCAAATTTTTTTTTGTTGAGATAAAAAATTATCAGAATCTAGAAAATTCTTCATTTTTCAACCTGGAACCTTGAGAATTAACCTGGAAGCTTGAAAATATTGAAATTTTGAGCTAAAAACAGGCCTGGAGCATTTTGAGCCGAAAATGATGAATCTGAATATCGTACCAAAGAATCGGTGTAAACGCGGAGTATCGTTGTATTTCTGTCAACTCACACATTTCGGATAAATCAACCATTTGATCTCTTCATTATTCGCCACGCCGTGAACATTCAATTTTCGAAATTCATCAATATAATCACATTTTCTCGAGGAATTCACCCAATTCTCGAAAAATCGCATAGAATCATTTTGAAAATAGTTGAAAATCGGAACAACACATTTCTGAAATCCTTGGAGCACTGATTTTGCGATTTGTTTTCCCGTCTGAGATTCGGAGGTGAAATCGCATTTGTCGGTGGCGTTTATCATGATTTGAATGGCTTTGTCGATTTTTTTCATTTTCTGGAATCAGAATTTTGGATTTAGGGGAATTCAAACGAGGCTCCGCAATTACACTTCCAGATTTTTAGAAAAATTTGGCATGAATTTCCAAAATTCAAAAATAGCAGAGGATAACTACAACACTCCGTAATTACACCTGATCAACTTGAGAAAAAAAATTTTAAATTTCAAAAAATTTTCACAGTCAGGAAAACTACGAAACTCCGCAGTTACATCCTGAACATCTCAGCTCCCGAATTTCTCCCCATCTCAAACCTTCGAATCATATCTCTTCTCCAAATCATCCAATTCATTTTTCGGACCATCATAACCAAAATCTTCCCTCCAAACTCGAATATAACTCTCTTTTCCAAAAACCGCAATCAGAAACATAAAAACAATACAAAATGAGAAAAATAGGAAAAATCGATTAGATTTTTGAGGTTGGAAAAGTGGAGTATACATTTTATGAGGGTTTTCCTGGTTTCTATTGGAAAACAAAAGAGGAAATTTGGAATTAGCGGAAAAAAATGGAATCTGAAGATCAAATCTTTTCCGCTTTTCTTTCATTTTAGCAGTTACTGGTTTGTAGATCAAGATTTGAGAAATTTTGAAACAGTGATTTTTTTTTCAAAAAAAAATATATTGAATCAATAACAAACGAATCAATTTTCGAAAAATCGCATTTTTTTATCTGAAAATTTTGAAACAGTGATTTTTTTTTTCTCAAAAAATTTTACTCAGAAAATTCAAATTTTTTCTCAAAAATTTTCTAAATAATGTTGAAACCTGATTTTTAATTAAAATTTAATGTGATTCAGAATTTTCAGCGTGAAAATTTCCAGAATATTTTGAACAATTTCATATTTCGAAAAAATCAATTTTCAAAAAATCGCATTTTTTTAATCTTAAAATTTTGAAACAGTGATTTTTTTCTCAAAAATTTTCTAAATTATGTTGAAACCTGATTTTCAGTTAAAATTTCGAGTGATTCAAAATTTTCAGCGTGAAAAATTCCAGAATATTGTGAACACGCAACAGGAAATCAGTTAAAAAACGGATCAAATTTTCAAAAAAATCGCATTTTTTATCTGAAAATTTTGAAACAGTTATTTTTTTGCTCAAAAAAATATAAAAAATTTTTTATCTCAAAATTTTCTAAATTATGTTGAAACCTGATTTTTAATTAAAATTTGAAGTGATTCAGAATTTTCAGCGTGAAAAATTCCAGAATATTTTGAACAATTTCATATTTCGAAAAAATCAATTTTCAAAAAATCGCATTTTTTATCTGAAAATTTTGAAACAGTGATTTTTTTTCTCAAAAAAATATAAAAAATTGTTTTATCTCAAAAATTTTCTGAATTATGTTGAAACCTGATTTTCAGTTAAAATTTCGTGTGATTCAGAATTTTCAGCCTGAAAGTTTCCAGAATATTTTAACTACACCATTCATTTACAATTCAACCAAATTTTTCAAAAAATCCCATTTTTATCTGAAAATTTTGAAACAGTGATTTTTTTCTCAAAAAAAATATACACAGAAAAATTCAAATTTTTTCTCAAAAATGTTCTAAATCATGTTGAAACCTGATTTTCAGCTAAAATTTCGTGTGATACTGAATTTTCAGCCTGAAAATTTCCAGAATATTTTGAAAAACTTCATTTTTAGAATAATCAGTTTTCAAAAAATCCCATTTTTTATCTGAAAATTTTGAAACAGTGATTTTTTTCTCAAAAAAAAATACACTGAAAAATTCAAATGTTCTCTGAAAAATTTCCCGAATTATGTTGAATCGTGATTTTTAATTAAAATTTGACGTGATTTAGAATTTTCAGCGTAAAAATTTCCAGAATACCTTTGAAACGAAATGTTTCGAAATTTAAGCATTTTTTGAAAAAAAAAAATTTTTTTATCTGAAAATTTTGAAACAGTGATTTTTTTTTTTGAAAAAAAATTATCCTGAAAAATTCAAATTTCGTCTCAAAAATTTCCAGAATCATGTTGAATCGTGATTTTCAACTGAAATTTCGTGTGATTTAGAATTTTCAGTGTGAAAATTTCCAGAATATTTTGAACAATTTCATATTTCGAAAAAATCAATTTTCAAAAAATCGCATTTTTTAATCTTAAAATTTTGAAACAGTGATTTTTTTCTCAAAAACTTTCTAAATTATGTTGAAACCTGATTTTTAATTAAAATTTGAGGTGAATCAGAATTTTCAGCGTAAAAAATTACAGAATCTTGACAAAATTACAATTCAACCAAATTTTTCGAAAAATCCCATTTTTTATCTGAAAATTTTGAAACAGTGATTTTTTCTCAAAAAAATACTCAAAAAAAATTCAAATTTTTTCTCAAAAATTTTCTAAATTATATTGAAATCTGATTTTCAATTAAAATTTGATGTAATTCAAAATTTTCAGCGTGAAAATTTCCAGAATATTTCGAACAATAACAATCAGTTTTCAAAACATCGATTTTTTTTATGTGAAAATTTTGAAACAGTAATTTTTTTTCCAAAAAAAATTTTTTTAAAATTTTTAAATCTGATTTTCAAATGAAATTTCAAGTGATTCTGAATTTTCAGCCTGAAAATTTCCAGAATATTTTGAACCACTTCATTTTTAGAATTATCAGTTTTCTAAAAAATCAAATCTTTTACCTGAAAATTTTGAAACAGTGATTTTTTTTTCACAAAAAAAATATACTCAACAAAATTCAAATTTTTTTCTCAAAAATTTTCTAAATTATATTGAAACCTGATTTTCAGCCTGAAAATTTCCAGAATAATTTGAGCAACTTTATTTTTAGAATAATCAATTTTCAAAACATCGATTTTTTTATGTGAAAATTTTGAAACAGTAATTTTTTTTCTAAAAAAAAATATACTCAAAAAATTCAAATTTTTTTTCTCAAAAATTTTCTAAATTATATTGAAATCTGATTTTCAGTTAAAATTTCGTGTGATTCTGAATTTTCAGCCTGAAAATTTCCAGAATATTTTGAAAAACATCATTTTTAGAATAATCAGTTTTCAAAAAATCGCATTTTTTATATGAAAATTTTGAAACAGTGATTTTTTTTTTCAAAAAAAATTATCCTGAAAATTTCAAATTTTTTCTCAAAAATTTTCTAAATTATATTGAAATCTGATTTTCAGTTAAAATTTCGTGTGATTCTGAATTTTCAGCCTGAAAATTTCCAGAATAATTTGAGCAACTTTATTTTTAGAATAATCAGTTTTCAAAAAATCGCATTTTTTAATCTTAAAATTTTGAAACAGTGATTTTTTTCTCAAAAAAAATATTCATGAAAAAATTCTCAAAAATTTATTCAAACTAACTAAAACCGCATATTTAGACCCATGTGAATTTTCAAAAACTCCTGATTTTTCAATATCTCATTCAAAATCAGCTTCGAAGTCCCCTTCCTCCAAATTTCCTCCTTCTTATAAATATTTTTCCTTTCCCGAAAAACTTCTCGAATACAAAAAAGTGGCGCCAAATCGAAATCTTCTAGAATCTTATTAGCTATAACAAAACTCGATTCTCTGAAATCCGCCAAATATTCCACACCCATTATACAAATATTATGACGTAATAATTTTGATCTACACATTTCATTATAACCTGATGGTTGATATATCCAATCAGACCATCTTGTGATTCTATCTTCGATTGTTGTATTCAAGTTGGAGGAAGTTGGTTGGCCAGCCAAACCGAGATTGTTGCGGTAGAGGGTTTGAACTAACATCTCATCAACTCCATACATCTGGAAAATTTTGGAGCTTGTTTTTCAGAATTTTATGCTGAAAATCTCTAAAACAAAAATTTTCAGCGTTCTCAGCACAAAATTTTAGTCTAGAACAAGTTTTTAAAATTCTAGAACAATTTTAAATTTTTGAAAAATGTTCCAGAAGCCCATAAATCACTTCTAGACCCAAATTTTTGTGCTGAAAAGCTTAAAAATGCTGGAAATTCTTGAAAGCCAACATTTTCAGCGTTTTCAGCGCAAAATTTCAGTCTAGAACAAGTTTTTGGAATTCTAGAACTTTTTTAAATTTTTCAAAAATGTTTCAGAAGCCTAAAAATCACTTCTAGACTGAAATTTTGTGCTGAAAATCACAGAAATGCTGAAAATTTCTTAAAAACTAAAATTTTCAGCGTTTTCAGCATGAAATTTCAGTATAGAGCAAAATGTTTGGCTTCTGGAACTTACTTATTACGAAATCTTGAAATTTTTTTTCAAAAAAATGTTTCAGAAGCCCGAAAAACACTTCTAGACCCAAATTTCGTGCTGAAAATCACACAAATACCAAAATTTCCTGAAAACCAACATTTTCAGCATTTTCAGCACAAAATTTCAGTCCAAAACAAGTTTTTCGGATTCTAGAACTTTTTAGAACTTTCTCAAAAATGTTCCAGAAGCCTAAAAATCATTGCTAGACCCAAATTTTCAGCGATTTTCAGCCCAAAATTCTTCCCCAAAAAAATCACCTCTTTCTGATTGAACAATTCCAAAATGCCCTCCAAATCCAACATCTCAAAAATCGATTCAACAAAAATTCTCGACAAAATCACTTGATTGAAACCTTTCCAAATTCGCAGAGGTTTTTCTAATATTTCTCTGGGCACTTTTGATTCTACAAAAAAAATATTTTTTATTTTTTTTAAGCTTTCCCTGAAAGAAAAGCCCACCATTTTTAAAAAGCTTCAATCCTTTTGGAGTCCAATCTGCTTCATGAATCCAGCGATCTTCAAAAGGTTCCTGAACAGCCATCAAACTTTTCGCCTTCAAAATCTCACTGAGTTCAGCTAACTCCTCAACAGATTTGATAACAAGGTCATTATTCTGTAGAAATATCACATGTTCCCATTTCCTAGCCAAAATCAATTCTAGACATTTGAAATTGGCGCGATCTTGAAAATATCCATCCGAATTGAAGTCATAAGTGATTGGATTTAGAATGATGTTCGGGAGACATCGGGAGAGTTGAGCGAGGTTTTCGAATATTCCAGTTTTTTCGGATTTTTGGTCGATGGAATAGCAATATGTGTTTGAGGGATGGTAGATTGAGGTGAGAAGCATTTCTTGGAATTCGTAGGTCTGGAAAAGTAGGAGAGCCTAGAGAATTTTACTGGCTAGGAGCTGCGCCTTGAGAAACTCAATTGTCAAGTAGCGAAGCCTAGAAAATCAAGTTGTCAAGGTCCCGCGCCTAGAGCGCCCTCTGGCTAGATACGACGCCTTGAGAAATTCAATGACTAGGAGCCGAGCCTTGGAAAGCTAGATGTCAAGTGGCCGAGTCTAGAGAACCCTTCTAGCAAGAAGCCACGCCTAGAGAATCACTATGGCTAGGTACGGCGCCTTGAGAACTTTGCTGGCTAGGTATAGCGTCTTGAGACATTTAATGTCAAGTGACTGAGCCTTGAAACCCTAGTTGTGAAGTATCCGCGTCTAGAAGAACTAGTTGTCAAGTAGCCGAGTCTAGATAACCCATCTGACTAGGTAAGGCGCCTTGAGAGATTCAATGTCAAGTAACCGGGCCTAGGAAACCTTGTTGTGAAGTAGGCGAGCCTAGAGAGTGCAATTATCAAGTAGCCACGCCTAAGAAACCTAGTTGTCAAGTGGTCGAGACGAGAGAATGCGATTGTCAAGGTCCCGCGCCTAGAGAATGCGATTTTCAAGTAGCCAAGCCTATAGAACCCTTTTGGCTAGGTGTCACGTCTAGAAAACCTAGATTTCAAGTAGTCACACCTAGATAACCCTTCTGACTAGGTACGACGCCTTCAGATATTCAATTGTCAAGTAACCGAGCCTGCAGAATGCAATTTTCAAGTAGCCATGCCTAGAACGCCACTCTGATAAGGAGCCACGTCTAGAGTACCCCTCTGGCTAGGTGCCATGCCTAGAGAACCTTTCTGACTAGGTACGACGCCTTGAGAAATTCAATGTCAAGTAACCGGGTCTAGGAAACCTAGTTGTCAAGTAGCGAGGCCTAGAGAACCTTTCTAGTTAGGAGCCACGCCTATAGAATCACTCTGACTAGGTAAGGTGCCTTGAGACATTTGATGTTAAGTAGCCAAGCCTAAAGAACCCTCCTGGCTAGGTGCCATGCCTAGAAAACCACTCGGGCTAGGCACGGCGCCTTGTGAGATTCAATGACAAGTAGCCGATCCTAAGAAACATAGTTGTCAAGTAGCCGGACCTTGAGAACCTAGCTTTCAAGTAGCCACTCCTGGAGTACCCCTTTGACTAGGAGCCACTCCTATAAACCCTAATCGTCAAGTGGTCCTCCCTTAACTCACCGTATACACATTTCTAATAAACGCAACTGGATTTTTCAACTCATTTTCAAATGTCTCATTATTTTTCACCCGCTCAATTATACTTTCACAATCCATCGAAAAATTTATCGTAACTCTTCCAGACCCCAATTTCATTCTCCCAGAATTCACATAATTTTCGATTGCTGAACTTGAATTATTGATAAAACCTGAGCAATCGAGATACTGTAACTCATTTCTGAAAAAAAAAACTTTGAATTTTTTTAAAAAATATGATTCTACCCACTCAGAAGAATAGCGTGTCAAATTTTGATAGAAAATAAAAGTGATTATTAGGTTTACTAGGAAGATTTTGAGAAATCTAGGAATTTTTGAGAATTTCATTTTTAGGGTGAAAATTGTGTTATGTTGTGAAATTCAGGTTGGGTGCGCAAAAATTCTTTGATTGTAATCTTGTCTATCTTTTTTTTCGGTCAGAAATTATATGCAAATTTCTGATTTTCACGGGGATTAGGAAAAGATGAAACAATAGACAGGATTTTCAAAATGCATATTTTCAACAGAAAAAAATTTAAAAAAAAATATTTCGCCTTCACCAGGGATCGAACCTGGATCCCGCAAAACGGTGTGATCGAGAGGCGCACGTGTTAACCACTCGTACACGCTTGTGTTTTTGAGAGCGTGGGGAAATGTTGGTTTTATATGCGATACCTCAAATTTTTCTGGGAAAAGCAAAAAACTTTATTTCAAAAATTTTCAGCCAATATATTTTCTAACACATTCCTCATTCTCAACATTCACAAAATACATCTTAAAATAACCTTTTCGATGATTCGAAGGCCTCAAAAATATATACCGCTCATCATCAATTATCTTCCCCAAAAATGCATAAATCCTATCCTGATATTCATATTTCACATTGTGAAATTCAATGTTGAATTGGCAAATTTGCATGCCAATTTCGTCAAATTTCCCATTTTTCTCAAAATATTCCAGAAAATAATTCTCGCCTCCCTCAATGTCCAAAAACAGTGTGTCGATTTTGGGAAGCACCAGGAGATTTTCGAAAAAATATCCAATGTCTAAAGTCGCTACGGGTTTCAACACATACCCTGAAATATTTTCGAGTTAGCCGAAGTTCCCCCTCAAAACTTTTTGTTTACCCGTCTTCTCTTTCACTGTAAAATTCTGCATTCTCGTCTCATTTGCTAAGGCAAAGGCAAAAAATGAGCCATTTAGTTGCTCTGTGACTAGATCGTAGTTTATTGCGATCATCGGATCGACGGCGTAGAATTTTGTGTTGGGTTGATGTTTTTTGAGTTTGAGTTCGGCTTGAACATCGTGACCAACTCCAAGGGTCACGTGGATGTTTTCTTCTTGCTGGAAATTGGAAAAAAAACGTTCGCAGGCACTAGGATTCGAACCCAGGCTTCTAATTAGGCAAGTCAGAAATTCAACTTCTAACCAGCTGAGCTACTTTGATTCTCAGAGTTATGACGTGGCAAATTGTTACTGTAGTTCAAAAAAAGTTTTTTTTGTAGATCAAAACTGTTCTAGGTTACTGTAGTTGGAATTTTGGCACGTGGAAATTTTAATCGAACTCTTCAAATTTTCATAATTTTTTGAAACAATGAAATTTTTTTCTGATTTTCTCTAGAAAATTCAGAATTTTTAGTTCAAAAAAAAATTTTTTTTGGTAGATCAAAACTGTTCTAGGTTACTGTAGTTGAAAAATCAAAAAAAAAATTTGAAAATATTGAAATTTTTCGCGAACTGTTCAAATTTTCATAATTTTTTGAAACGGTGAAAATTTTTTTTCTGATTTTTTCCAGAAAATTTGGAATTTACTACAGTAACAAAATATTTGTTACCGTAGTTCAAAAAAACATTTTTTTTTGTAGATCAAAACTGTTCTAGGTTACTGTAGTTGAAAAATCAAAAAAAAATTTGAAAATATTGAAATTTTTCGCGAACTGTTCAAATTTTCATAATTTTTTGAAACAGTAAAAATTTTTTTCTGATTTTTTCTAGAAAATTTGGAATTTACTACAGTAACAAAATATTTGTTACCGTAGTTCAAAAAAACATTTTTTTTTGTAGATCAAAACGGTTCTAGGTTACTGTAGTTGGAATTTCGCCACGTGGAAATTTTTATCAAAAATTTTTCAATGTCATAATTTTTTGAAACAGTGAAAATTTTTTCTGATTTTTTCTGGAAAATTCAGAATTTACTACTGTAACAAATTATTTATTTGTTACTGTAGTTCAAAAAAAAAATTTTTTTGTAGATCAAAACTGTTCTAGGTTACTGTAGTTGGAAAATAAAATTAAAAATTTTAAAAATATCAAAAATTTTTGGGAACTGTTAAAATTTTCATAATTTTTTGAAACAGTGAAATTTTTTTCTCTGATTTTTTCTAGAAAATTCAGAATTTACTACAGTAACAAATTGTTTGTTACTGTAGTTCGAAAAAAACATTTTTTTTTGTAGATCAAAACTGTTCTGGGTTACTGTAGTTGGAATTTTGGCACGTGGAAATTTTAATCGAACTCTTCAAATTTTCATAATTTTTTGAAACAGTGAAATTTTTTTTTCTCGAAAATTCAGAATTTGTAGTTCAAAAAAAAAAATTTTTTTTTGTAGATCAAAACTGTTCTAGATTACTGTAGTTGCAAAATCAAAAAAAAAATGTGAAAATATCGAAAATTTTTGCGAACTGTTCAAATTTTCATAATTTTTTGAAACAGTGAAAAATTTTTTCTCTGATTTTTTTCTCGAAAATTCAGAATTTACTACAGTAAAAAATAATTTTTTTCTAAGTTACTGTAGTTCAGAAAAAAATTTTTTTTGTAGATCAAAACTGTTCTAGGTTACTGTAGTTGGGATTTTGCCACGTGGAAATTTTAGTCGAACTGTTCAAATTTTCATAATTTTTTGAAACAGTGAAAAATTTTTTTTTGATTTTTTCTAGAAAATTTGGAATTTACTACAGTAACAAATTACTGTAGTTCAAAAAAAAAAGTTTTTTTTTGTGGATCAAAACTGTTCTAGGTTACTGTAGTTGGAATTTTGCCACGTGGGAATTTTAATCAAACTGTTCAAATTTTCATAATTTTTTGAAACAGTGAAATTTTTTTCTGAAAAAAATTCAGAAAAGTCGCCAGGCGGACTCGAACCCGCGACCTTCAAGTCAACGATGTAGGCACTAACCGCCTACACCACATTTACACCCATCGGCGCGAGAATCGGGAAATTCAAATTTTAATGATTTTTTTGTTCAAATTTCAACCTGGAACCTTGAGAATTAGCCGAGAAACTAGAAAATTTTGAAATTTTCGAGCCAAAAATCACGAATCAGGTATCAAGAATCGGTGTAAACGCGGAGTATCGTTGTATTTCTCAAAACTCACACATTTCGGATAAATCAACCACTTAATCTCATCAATATTCGACAATCCGTGAAGATTCAAATTCCGAAATTCATCAATATAATCACATTTTCTCGAGGAATTCACCCAATTATCGAAAAATCTCGTGTGATTATCGGAAAATGATTCGAAAATGGGAACTGTGCATTTTTTGAAGCCCCGCAGGATTTTTTCCGAATTTTTTGCCACAAAATTTGTGGAAGTGAAATCGCAGATTTCAGTGGTGTTGATCAAGTTGTGAATGGTATTGCTGATCTTTTCGAATTTCTGAATCAGGATTCAGGATTCAGAGGCTTCAAGTAGGTTTTCAGAACTCACTGGTGACTCAGGTTCAGCTTCTAGATTATCCAACTCATCCATCGGACCATCATAACCATAAATCTTGTAGAATTCCGGTGTGACATCTTCTCTCAGAGAGTTCTCCACGTCATTTTCAGCCCCGCCATTAAAATGACTGAAAAATATGATGAAGGTACATAGAAATGCGGCCAGAATATAGTACATACGATTTTTCAGATTTTTTGGCTGGAATTCTGGATCAAGCGGCGTATACATTTTGAAATGTTGTGAAGAAATGCGAGATTTTGCGATCAGATTATCGAGTAAAATCTTTTTTTATTTTCGATTCGAAGTTTTTTTGAGATGAGATGCAGATTGAGATCAGGATTTGGTTCAAAATGTTTAGAGTGAACCAAGAGAAAACTGGAATTTTGCGTCCAAAAGGATTCGATCCTGGACCTTCTGAACAACAAAAAACACGTGATTTACCCACTTGACCATTTGTGACACAAGAAATGACAGAAAATCGAAGAGTTCGTGAGAAAAAAAAATTTCTTCTAAATAGAAGGAGAATGTTACGTCTGGGAATGGATTTGTGAAGTTTATAGATTAAAAAACAAAAAAAAATTCAAAACTCAAAATCGCGTGCATAAAATAAAATCTGGAAGCTGATCTACAGAAAAAATACTATATTTTTGAATTAGAAAATCCTAATTCAAAGCTTCATCTAATTTACCTAAAATTTTTCAATGAAGCTCTGAGCTCACCTGTTAGTTTTATCCCCCCCCCCAAGTTGGGGGCCCCAACCTCAAAATAAACTAACTTGACTTGCCCGTTTCGTGAAAAGTTGTTGATCTCTTTGAATTTCCTGTCCAAACGAAACATCTTCTTGTTCGGAAGCCTGAAACTTCTGTGTTCTTTTTCTTTCAAAATTTTCGCCTATTCTTAAACTTACATCAGAAAATGACAATTGTGGATTTGATAGAACTCCTGCTGCATTCAGTGACGTTTGTCTCTAAAAAAATAAGAAAATTAAAAAATGCGCTGAAAAAATCACTCAAAAACCAGAAAAAGCAAAAAAAATAAAAATGTCGTGCAAACAAAAAAAAATAAAAGCGAAAACAACGATACTCCCCGCGTGCGCGTTGTTTAGCGTGTTTATTTGTGCAGGGTAGACGAGAGAGTGTGGGAAATGGAGAGAGGGTTAGAGAGAGAGAGATGTTTTTATTTGAAAAGGACATATTGATTGAACGTTTTTTTTTTGCTTTTTTCTGGTTTTTGAGTGGTTTTTTCATAGCATTTTTTTAATTTTCTTATTTTTTTAGAGACAACCATCACAGAATGCAGGAGTCTTATTAAATCAGCAATTGTCATTTTCTGATGTAAGTTTAAAAATAGGCGAACATTTTGAGAAAATGAATGTAGAGGTTTCAGGCTTCCGAACAAGAAGATGTTTCGTTTGGACAGGAAATTCAAAGAGATCAACAACAACTTCTCACGGAACGGGAGGCCAGTCAAGTTAGTTTATTTTGAGGTTGGGGCCCCCAACTTGGGGGGGGGGGGTAAAACTACTAACAGGTGAGCTTAGAGCTTGATTGGAAAATATTGGGTAATATTTTTTATTCATAATTCTATGTTTAAATCATTAGATGAAGCTTTGAATTACACATAGGATTTTCTAATTCAAAAATATATTTTTCCTGCCTGTATATCAGCTTCCAGATTTAATTGAAAAACAAACTATGAAACATTATGCACGCGATTTTCAGTTTTGAATTTATTTTTTTTTGTTTTATAATCTATGTTAAACTTCACAAATTGTATTCTCATGGAAATTTTTCAAAAATGAAATTTAGCCCAAGCAAAAATCAATGCCACGTCATAACTCAATACCACAATTTGAAATGTTCCCAAAAATTTGGCGATAGCTTCGCTACCGCCCGATAATTTTACAGCGATAAAGAACACTTACGCAACCCGCCACCTATTTATATATTTTTTGCGTGCGACGGTTCGCGGGTCTCGCGGGGTGACATTTTGTGTGTGCAAAGGGGGCGGAGCTTCGTTTTTTCTTTGCGTTTTTTTTGTTTTTTCGGGGGTTTTCGTGGTTTTTAAAAGAAAAAAGAGTTTATCAGACTTCTAAATCGGTCCATCTCGATTCGCGGCATCAGTTTGAGTTTTTTCCAACGTCATCATCTCAGGTTCCACAGTTCGATCTTTAATTTGCCTTCCAGAATCGCTTCCCTTCTCAAAAATCGCTGATAATTGAGCCTCTTGCATAGCAATCAAACTTCTCGAATAACCCAATCTCTGATTCGGGTTTTTCGAGAAATTCATCGGCTTCTCGGATTTTTTCAGCGATTTTTCAGCCGGTTTTTTCGACTTTGGCTGCCTGGATTTCTGCATTTTCTCGCGTTTCTGCTCTTTTCCTCGTTTCATTTCCAAATTTCCCAAATTCAACGGTGATTGACAGGTATTTGTAGTTGTAGTAACTTCACTCGAAGTCACATCAGTTCGACTTTCACTTTGCGCCGAATTTCCGCTTCCGCGTCGCTTTTTTGCGCAAAACATCGGCGACAATGCTGAAAATTTTAAATTTTCATTTTAGGGCTGGAAATCTGGTTACCTAGATAAATGAATAATGTAATTATCTGATGTAGTAATATTTTGGCAAACATTTTTGATTAGAAACTGAGAAAAATCGGGATTTTTGGGCATTTTATAGGAGGTTTTCAGGTCACGTTTTTTTTGAAAAACATTAATTTTGTCTTGAAATTTTCATTTTTCAATTAAAACCCCAAATTTCATCCAAAAACCCTGAAAAAACGAAAAAAAAACAAATTTTCCAACGAAAAAAGAGAAGCTCCGCCCCCTTTGCACGCACAACATGTCGACCCGCGAGACCCGCGAACTGTCGCACGCAAAAAATATGTAAATAGCTGGCGGGTTGCGTGGAGGTTCTTTATCGCTGTAAATTTATCGGGCGGCAGCGAAGCTATCGCCAAATTTTTGGGAAAATTAACAAAAAACAAAATTTTATTCATTCGAAGGTGTCTGCGTTTTCTTCAACTCCAACTCCGATTTTTCCTGATTTTCTGTCGTCGTCGTATTTTTCGCCAAAGTTCTATCGGGTTTTCGATCCGAAGCAGATCCATTTTGAAAAATTTGCGACAACGCCGCTTCCTGAATCGCAATCAAACTTTTCGAATAACCAGGTCGATTCAAATCCAACTCTCCGCCGTTTTTCTTTGAAATTGATTTTTCGCGCTGTTTTTTCGCCAATTTTTTGTCGGATTTCTCCTTGGATTTACTTGTTGGTGTCGCTTTTCCACCCGATTCCTTCGGAGTTTGAAGAGGTTCTGGTTCTTGATTGATTTTTGGAGATTCTGACGTCAAATTCGATGGATTTGACGATTTTTTTGTGCGACAACAGCTTGAAATTATAGCTGGAATAACATTTTGCTGAAAATCTGAAGTTCCTAGAGTTAGCCAAACTCACAAAGATAAAAGATGAACGAATAGAGTAATGTAATTATTTGATGTATAATTTCAAGCATTTTTCGAATAAAAACTGAAATTTTTCCCCGAAATTTCTAGTTTTATACATAAATTTTTCTATAGGTCACGCAATAGAAAAATTTAACAAAAATTTTTTATTTTCAAAAAAAAAGATTTTTTTCTTGTTTAATTGGCATACCATCCGCAGGAGAAAGACGTCGACCAAGTATTGCTGAAAAAAAAAATTTTTTGCACAAAAAATCAAGTGCGCTCCAGCTCACATCAGATCATCATAACCCCATTGACCAAAAGCCCATCTGTAGACCAGAGTATCACCATCGCCATCAAAATACATACCCTTTGGTGTGTTTGCAAGGCTGGTGTTGGTGGAGATTGTGGTGGAGAGCCACGTCATCTGGAATACGACGACACTCCGCAATGACACCCTAGAGATTTTTGGGGGGGGAAACTTTGAAATTTAAAAATTGTTGAGGTACGACCCTCCGCATTTACATTATGTTTTTTTTGGTGGGAATTTTCGAAATTCAAAAAATCTTTTGAAATTTCAAGTGCAAAAGCGGAATGTCGTAGTTTTTAACTTACCGGAACTCCCAAACACGCGGTTCGCCCCGAGCAACTCGATATTCTCCTAGCTCCCAATCTTATCATCAAACTCAACCCAAAACTTTTCTGCGCAACGGCAAAAAACGCTTGTTGCTCCTCCAAACTCTCAAAACCATTCAGAAATTTATTCTGAGCCGCGCAATATTTTTGAGCACCATCAAAATTTTTAACCCAATTCGATCCAAAGTCATAACACCAATTTCGACCATTTGCTCGTGTGAAACTATATCCGGAGCATTTTGGAGCACTCAAGTTAGATGAAATTGATGTTCGAGTGGAATTCTGAGCTCCGAAAGTGATTGTGAAGTTAGCGTAAGTTGATTGATTGAAGGGAAGACAATTTGGAAGAGTTGTGCAATTATTTTGCTGCTCATCGGTTAGTAGAATATAAGATAACTTGAAAATTCAAAATTTTTAAATCAAAATATTTTTTCTCCTAGAAATTTCCCTAACTCACCACCCCATTCCTCAAAAATACCGGAAAAAAAGCATCGAAAATTTTTTCCCTTACAAAATGTGTCATAAAAGTTTTGTATAGTATGTCCAAATAACCCGCGCATCAGAAAAATGTTCGAAGAACTCGCGATTTTTCTGGACGCCAGAAAATCATAGGAAATGTTTTGTTTTGCGACCAACACTGAACCCAGAAAGTTGGGAAAAAATAAGAAAATAATTAGGATTTTCATTTGAAAATCTTAAATCTCGTAGAAATTTTTCAGGAGCCATGGAAAAATGTTTTGGCTCATTGAACTTTTGAGAATGTCAGCAGGATTTTTTTTTTGAAAAATCCGAATAAAAAAAAGGAATTTTGTTTGAAAATTAAGATTTGCCACGTGGATTTTAAAGCTTAAACCAAGAAAATCAAATCTTAAAAAAATATTACAACAAAAATCCACTGTTTCAAAAATTTGACAAATTTTCAACTTGATTCTTTGGATAGTTCAGTATACTTATCGCATACTATTTTGTAGATATTTTTCACTGTTTCAAAAAATTTAATATATTTTTGAGGTTTTGAAAATTTTTGCTGTTTCCTTTATTGTTTCTACTCGTGATCACCTGAAAATGTTTTTTTTTTCAAACTTTTGTCCAAGTCAAAAATTCACTGTTTCAAAATTCTTATATATTTTTGAAGCTTGGAAAATTTTTGGTAAATCTGTTTCTTTGTGATTGAAATATCTGAAATTTTTTGAGTTCTTGAAAAAAACTAACATAAGAAATTTCTTTGAAAATATAGAAATTACCAGAAAATAGTTTGACAAAAATTCCACTGTTTCAAAAATTTGACAAAGTTTTGGTTTCAAAATTTATTTCTGCTTCCTTAAAATTGCAATTATTTATCGGAAAACAATGGATTTTTTTTCAGAAAAAAAATCTCAAAATTTTTTTTTTTAATTTTTGGCAGTGAAAAAAAAGAGGTCATCAAAAATTCCTCAAGCAATAAAATCATAACATTTTCTTGAAACAGTGAAAAAAAATTTAATCAGCAATTTTTTTCTTGGAAAATCAAGATTCATTACAAAATTTAATTTCCCTCGAAAAACTTGGATTAAATTCTTCTTTTTCATTTAAGAATTAATTTAAATTGTTTAGCTTGCATGATTTTTCGGCTATTTTTTGACCAAAAAAAAGTTCACGAGGTTCAAGAAAATATTTTTCACTGTTTCAAAAATTTCATATATTTTTTTATCAGTTTCTAGTTATAATTTAAACTTTTCTCGTAAAACTTATCTTCCAGAATACAAAAAAAATCTTTTTTTTAATTTTCAGAAAAAAAGTTTCAAAACAAAACTTCTACTGAACATCTAGATCACAAAATCAAGTTTTTTTTGGCAACATACTTAAAATTTGTGATGTTTTAAGATGAGATAAAATCTAAATCACATAGTTACGTAATATTATAAAATGACCAGGTTCAGCCCAAACTTTGTGATTTTCGGAGATTTTTCCAGACAAAATGTATTTCTATGTGATAGCAAGCAAAATCTCGCATTTTGTACGGCAAAATTGCGAAAAATCTCCTGAGACATCTGACTTTATTATCATGAATTCTGAAAAAATGATCTCCAGCTTTTCATACCAGAAAATACGAAATGTTCTCGGAGCAACATTCAAAAAAAAATGAATAAAGGCATATGATCTAAATACTAAACAAACTGAAACAGGCGCATAACAAAATCTTCCTACATTCCACTATCCGATGATCCTGTTCCCGTTACAGATGACGACGATGAATTTTCGGCAATATTTTCAACTTTTTGATTGTTTTTCAACAACACAAAACAGATTTGCCCGTTCGATTTGACTAACATAATGGCACCGAGATTCTGCAAAAATTGATATTTTTTGAGATAACAATAAGAATCTTTGAAATTGCTCATGTTTAATCTAGAAATTTAGGCATTGCTTATGTTAAAATTGTCTCACTTGATGTTTTCCACTATAATTTGGTGCAGAAAATATAGTGACTAGCTTCTTATTTTGACAAAAAGTGTAACCATTCTCCTGCATTTGGTGACCACGTACAATCAAATCAATTTTTAGTGCTTTGCAACAGTTTGAGATTGCCGAATCATTGAATTCGAAAGACAGTCCTCGAAGTGAATTTGGCACAAAAATTGGTTGGGATGACAAATTAAGGGGGTTTTGCGATGACATTGGATCGGACCATAATATATCTTGGACCAAAGGATTAGCTGCCACATTTTGGATTGGTCGACTAATCTAAAAATTTTTCGATGTTTCAGGATTTGTAAAAGTTCAAATAACCCACCTTCCGAATATCATCCAAACTTGTCAAATTCGGTGAAATACCTCCATGCATGCACAAAATTTTAGAGCCAATCAAAGCTGAAAGCGGTAGAAATCCAAATGAATCATTAAATCGATCCCAAATAATTTCTCCATTCGTTTCTCCAATTCGGTCAATTAGTCAAACCCATATTGTCTGTTAATTTCCTTGCATTCATGATTTCCACGTAACAAAATGAATTTGGTTGGAAAGAGGATTTTTAGGGAAAATAAGAGGCAAATGCATTCAACAGAAAATGTTCCTCGATCAACATAATCACCGAGAAACACGAATCTGAAAAAATCCAAGTTAATTTTAAATCTTTTTTGTGTGAAAATTTCTCAGAAATTTTTTTAAATAATTTTAGTTTTTGAGGCGACCACAAATCGATTTGTTGTTAATCTAATACTTTGCGAAAATTAAGAATTTCATGAATTTTAAGAAGAATTTAAATTGATTCACGTGGAATTGAAAATTAAAAACAAAAAGCCAGATTTTCAAATCTTCGTGTCCAAAATTTCAGTTTTCGAGATTCTTGCCGAAAAAAATTATCCACTTTATTTTTCAGTAGAAAATTTTTCAAAAATCAACAAACTTCAGATTTTTATTTCTAGTTTTAATAAAAACTGTACTTTTTGCCATGTGAATTTTCTGGAACAAAAAATGTTCTGAAAAAATTAAACCAAATGGTTTAAGTCCAAAATCCAATGAATCAAAGTTTAGGATCCAAAAAAAAATCACCCACTTTCCGGTTTTGATATCAGACAAATCAACGTTTCCATTTTTCGAGAATGAGAATATAATTTGAATCAAATCCGCAAATTGACCATGAATATCACTGACTATTGTACAGGGAGCATTCACTAACACAAGACTTTTATCTAATTTCAAAACATTTGTCGCCAGTTTTATCAACTCTTCGAGATCACTAACTTCATACACTTGCTGTAAAATGTGGGTTTTATAATCAGAGCAAAATTCTAGATTTTTTCAGTTCACAACTTACCGGTCTCCAACATTTCCAGATGCTAGCCTTTAAATGTTTTTTGAGAAAAGTTGTGACATCAAAGCCGTGGCTCATTTTTTGAAGATTTCTGATCGTTCGATTTCTCCGACGGAAAAAAATGCGAAATATTCGAATGTGTGAAATACGTTTTTTTTTGAATATGTAGAACACGTTTGAAAAATACTTTGGTTTTTGAGAAACTTTATTTCATTTTTTACCAGATCACATTTTAAGGTTCAACGGCAAACAGTGGTTTTTCAGATTTGAAGTTAGAAAAAAGGCGGTGCGAACTTTTAATAAATTGGAAATTTCAAAAGGACACTCGTGGAACGATTTTCAGCAAAAAATTTTTATCAAGTAAATCGATCATAAATCGTATCATATTCTCAAGTAATTATCCTGCTCCCTCATTTTTCAATTGTACGAGTTTTTTCTGTTTTTGTTGTTGTTGATCTTGAATAGTTACTCGATCTTGATACCGAATGATTGCTCGTTGGCTCAATATCAACATGATCTTCATCAAAATTCAAGAGCACATTCAATGATGGCTCATAAACAACTTTTTCCAAAACCTCATCTTTCTTCGGTTCCTCATTTCTCCCGCCAAACAATTTCTCCAGATCTTCGGCGTTATATTCACTTTTCATTCTAATATTTGGCTGCGCTACCATTTTTTTGATCTCTCGTCTCTGTTTTTTCTCTTCTTTTTTCAATTCTGCCTTATAAATTTCATGTTGTTTCAGTACTTCGGTGGTTAAAGGAAAAAAACAAGTCTTGCCCGTTTGATCTTTATATTCAATACGACTCGCTTTTTCTATATTTTTCTGTAAATGAATAGTTTTTCAGCCAAATAATAATCGCCCTTCTCTACCTTTTCCTTCGGTTTTTCATCTTTTTTTGTTGAAGCCTTTTTTCTTTTCTGAATCAAATCGAAATTGAGCCAAATACAACTGATGATAAGAATGGTGAACAACAAAATGAGAAATATATATGCGATTGGATAAGTTGTCGATGTTTTTTGGACGGTAATTCCACAAAATTCATCAGCATTTCCATTGAAACTCGAACAACTTATGTCGCTTTTCTCAAGAATCGCCTGAAATGTCAAGTATTTCACATATTTATGAGATTAATTGACTCAAACTCACATTTAATGACGCAAACAAACTCAAAGACAACTTTTTCAACTTTTCTCCCGATGATTTCAAATCCTGTTTCATGTTGGTTGTTTCGTCTTTCCATTTCACACCAATCTCTTTCACAGCCGTCAGCAAATTATTAGTATTTGTGATCAAAGTTTCCAGTGGTTTTCTTTTACTTGATAATTGTTTTTTCACAATCTTATTGATACACGCTCCATTCTCAACTTGTTTCATTTTTTCATTGATTTCTCGCAATTTATTCATATTCACTTCAAACTCATTCCAAATATTTTCTAATTTGGGATTTGTGACATTATTTGTTGCACTCTCAATCGATGATATATATTTATCGACTACTTGTTTATTGATCATCATGTTCAATCCATCCAATACGTTGATCTTTGATTTTTCACAAACCGATGTGATTTTCCTGAAAATCTAGCATTTTTTAATGTTTTTAATGATTCCAACAAACTTTTCATCTATTTTCTCTTTATTGAAACTATACCAAGTGTTGTTGTTGTTTCCGGAATCAAAATCAACACTCAAATTACAATCATATTTGAACACTCCAGTTGAGGAGAATGATAAAATTGTTATAATAAGCAAACAAATTTCAAAAATTAGATGTCTCGTGCATATCACTTTCAACAAATTGAACATCAGAATCTTTGAATGTGAAATATATTGAAATTGGCAGAAATACAAAAGGAAGAATGACTAATATGAGCAATAATGCAAATTTCAGTTTGTTTTTCTTGATTTTGTCCGAAAAAGTTTCCGATTTCTTATCATTTTTCGGGTTTGGCTGCTTTATTGGTATTCGTTTGGGTTTTCCCATTTCGTTTGATACAAAAATTTCAAAATAAGAGAATTTATAGATTTTCACGTTTTATTTTTTTGCAATTAAATTTTTTCTTGCCCTTTTGGTTTCAAAGCGAAATTTTTTTCTTTACAGTGATAATTGAAACTTTCGAAGTGACTTTTAGATATATTCCATTGTTTCAAAAATTTCATATGTTTTTGAGGTTTGGAAAATTTTTGCTGCTCCCTTCTTCTACTCGTGATCGTCTGAAAATGTTTTTTTTTTCAAACTTTTTTCCAAGTCAAAAATTCACTGTTTCAAAATTCTTATATATTTTTGAAGCTTGGAAAATTTTTGGTAAATCTGTTTCTTTGTGTTTGAAATATCTGAAATTTTTTGAGTTCTTGAAAAAAACTAACATAAGAAATTTCTTCAAAAATTTAGAAATTACGTTTTGAGCAGAAAACAGTATGACAAAAATTCACTGTTGCAAAAATTTGACAAAATTTTGGTTTCAAAATTTATTTCTGCTTCCTTAAAATTGCAATTATTTATCGGAAAACAATGGATTTTTTTTTCAGAAAAAAAATCTCAAAATTTTTTTTTTTAATTTTTGGCAGTGAAAAAAAAGAGGTCATCAAAAATTCCTCAAGCAATAAAATCATAACATTTTCTTGAAACAGTGAAAAAAATTTAATCAGCAATTTTTTTCTTGGAAAATCAAGATTCATTACAAAATTTAATTTCCCTCGAAAAACTTGGATTAAATTCTTCTTTTTCATTTAAGAATTAATTTAAATTGTTTAGCTTGCATGATTTTTCGGCTATTTTTTGACCAAAAAAAAGTTCACGAGGTTCAAGAAAATATTTTTCACTGTTTCAAAAATTTCATATATTTTTTTATCAGTTTCTAGTTATAATTTAAACTTTTCTCGTAAAACTTATCTTCCAGAATACAAAAAAAAATCTTTTTTTTTTTAATTTTCAGAAAAAAAGTTTCAAAACAAAACTTCTACTGAACATCTAGATCACAAAATCAAGTTTTTTTGGCAACATACTTAAAATTTGTGATGTTTTAAGATGAGATAAAATCTAAATCACATAGTTACGTAATATTATAAAATGACCAGGTTCAGCCCAAACTTTGTGATTTTCGGAGATTTTTCCAGACAAAATGTATTTCTATGTGATAGCAAGCAAAATCTCGCATTTTGTACGGCAAAATTGCGAAAAATCTCCTGAGACATCTGACTTTATTATCATGAATTCTGAAAAAATGATCTCCAGCTTTTCATACCAGAAAATACGAAATGTTCTCGGAGCAACATTCAAAAAAAAATGAATAAAGGCATATGATCTAAATACTAAACAAACTGAAACAGGCGCATAACAAAATCTTCCTACATTCCACTATCCGATGATCCTGTTCCCGTTACAGATGACGACGATGAATTTTCGGCAATATTTTCAACTTTTTGATTGTTTTTCAACAACACAAAACAGATTTGCCCGTTCGATTTGACTAACATAATGGCACCGAGATTCTGCAAAAATTGATATTTTTTGAGATAACAATAAGAATCTTTGAAATTGCTCATGTTTAATCTAGAAATTTAGGCATTGCTTATGTTAAAATTGTCTCACTTGATGTTTTCCACTATAATTTGGTGCAGAAAATATAGTGACTAGCTTCTTATTTTGACAAAAAGTGTAACCATTCTCCTGCATTTGGTGACCACGTACAATCAAATCAATTTTTAGTGCTTTGCAACAGTTTGAGATTGCCGAATCATTGAATTCGAAAGACAGTCCTCGAAGTGAATTTGGCACAAAAATTGGTTGGGATGACAAATTAAGGGGGTTTTGCGATGACATTGGATCGGACCATAATATATCTTGGACCAAAGGATTAGCTGCCACATTTTGGATTGGTCGACTAATCTAAAAATTTTTCGATGTTTCAGGATTTGTAAAAGTTCAAATAACCCACCTTCCGAATATCATCCAAACTTGTCAAATTCGGTGAAATACCTCCATGCATGCACAAAATTTTAGAGCCAATCAAAGCTGAAAGCGGTAGAAATCCAAATGAATCATTAAATCGATCCCAAATAATTTCTCCATTCGTTTCTCCAATTCGGTCAATTAGTCAAACCCATATTGTCTGTTAATTTCCTTGCATTCATGATTTCCACGTAACAAAATGAATTTGGTTGGAAAGAGGATTTTTAGGGAAAATAAGAGGCAAATGCATTCAACAGAAAATGTTCCTCGATCAACATAATCACCGAGAAACACGAATCTGAAAAAATCCAAGTTAATTTTAAATCTTTTTGTGTGAAAATTTCTCAGAAATTTTTTTTAAATAATTTTAGTTTTTGAGGCGACCACAAATCGATTTGTTGTTAATCTAATACTTTGCGAAAATTAAGAATTTCATGAATTTTAAGAAGAATTTAAATTGATTCACGTGGAATTGAAAATTAAAAACAAAAAGCCAGATTTTCAAATCTTCGTGTCCAAAATTTCAGTTTTCGAGATTCTTGCCGAAAAAAATTATCCACTTTATTTTTCAGTAGAAAATTTTTCAAAAATCAACAAACTTCAGATTTTTATTTCTAGTTTTAATAAAAACTGTACTTTTTGCCATGTGAATTTTCTGGAACAAAAAATGTTCTGAAAAAATTAAACCAAATGGTTTAAGTCCAAAATCCAATGAATCAAAGTTTAGGATCCAAAAAAAAATCACCCACTTTCCGGTTTTGATATCAGACAAATCAACGTTTCCATTTTTCGAGAATGAGAATATAATTTGAATCAAATCCGCAAATTGACCATGAATATCACTGACTATTGTACAGGGAGCATTCACTAACACAAGACTTTTATCTAATTTCAAAACATTTGTCGCCAGTTTTATCAACTCTTCGAGATCACTAACTTCATACACTTGCTGTGAAATGTGGGTTTTATAATCAGAGCAGAATTCTAGATTTTTTCAGTTCACAACTTACCGGTCTCCAACATTTCCAGATGCTAGCCTTTAAATGTTTTTTGAGAAAAGTTGTCACATCAAAGCGGTGGCTCATTTTTTTTCGTTCGATTTCTCCGACGGAAAAAATGCGAAATATTCGAATATGTGAAATACTTTTTTTTGAATATGTAGAACACGTTTGAAAAATATGTTTGTTTTTGAGAAATTTTATTTCATTTTTTTCCAGATCACATTTTAAGGTTCAACGGCAAACAGTGGTTTTTCAGATTTGAAGTTAGAAAAAGGGCGGTGCGAACTTTTAATAAATTGGAAATTTCAAAAGGACACTCGTGGAACAATTTTTCAGCAAAAAAAGTTTTATCAAGTAAATCGATCATAAATCGTATCATATTCTCAAGTAACTATCCTGCTCCCTCATTTTTCATTTGTACGAGTTTTTTCTGTTGTTGCTGTTGTTGATCTTGAATAGTTACTCGATCTTGATACCGAATGATTGCTCGTTGGTTCAATATCAACATGATCTTCATCAAAATTCAAGAGCACATTCAATGATGGCTCATAAACAACTTTTTCCAAAACCTCATCTTTCTTCGGTTCCTCATTTCTCCCGCCAAACAATTTCTCCAGATCTTCGGCGTTATATTCACTTTTCATTCTAATATTTGGCTGTGCTACCATTTTTTTGATCTCTCGTCTCTGTTTTTTCTCTTCTTTTTTCAATTCTGCCTTATAAATTTCATGTTGTTTCAGTACTTCGGTGGTTAAAGGAAAAAAACAAGTCTTGCCCGTTTGATCCGTATACTCAATACGACTCGCTTTTTCTATATTTTTCTGTAAATGAATAGTTTTTCAGCCAAATAATAATAGCCCTCCTCTACCTTTTCCTTCGGTTTTTCATCCTTTTTTGCAGAATCCTTTTTTCTTTTCCGAATAAAATCGAAATTGAGCCAAATACAACTGATGATAAGAATGATGAACAACAATATGAGAAATATATATGCGAATGGATAAGTTGTCGATGTTTTTTGGACGGTAATTCCACAAAATTCATCAGCATTTCCATTGAAACTTGAACAACTTATGTCGCTTTCCTCAAGAATCGCCTGAAATGTCAAGTATTTCACATATTTATGAGATTAATTGACTCAAACTCACATTTAATGAAGCAAACAAACTCAAAGACAACTTTTTCAACTTTTCTCCCGATGATTTCAAATCCTGTTTCATGCTGGTTGTTTCGTCTTTCCATTTCACACCAATCTCTTTCACAGCCGTCAGCAAATTATTAGTATTTGTGATCAAAGTTTCCAGTGGTTTTCTTTTACTTGATAATTGTTTTTTCACAATCTTATTGATACACGCTCCATTCTCAACTTGTTTCATTTTTTCATTGATTTCTCGCAATTTATTCATATTCACTTCAAACTCATTCCAAATATTTTCTAATTTGGGATTTGTGACATTATTTGTTGCACTCTCAATCGATGATATATATTTATCGACTACTTGTTTATTGATCATCATGTTCAATCCATCCAATACGTTGATCTTTGATTTTTCACAAACCGATGTGATTTTCCTGAAAATCTAGCATTTTTAAATGTTTCTAATGATTCCAACAAACTTTTCATCTATTTTCTCTTTATTGAAACTATACCAAGTGTTGTTGTTGTTTCCGGAATCAAAATCAACACTCAAATTACAATCATATTTGAACCCTCCAGTTGAGGAGAATGATAAAATTGTTATAATAAGCAAACAAATTTCAAAAATAATTGCAACTGCTAGTTGAAAATAAAACAATCGTTTATATGTCTTCGTTGACATTTTCTCAAGTTCAAAAAGACATCTTGTGATAACTAGAAGCAAATATAAAATAGCAACTGATATTGCAAAAAACAATATTAAACTTTGATTCAATCCATTCGTTTCTGTCCAATTGTCTTTTTGTTTCTCATATTTCTTAACATCAGGATTTTTTGCTTTTTCTTCAGCATATTTAGACAAAAACTTTAATAAATCTGTGATTGTTATTAAATGTTTTGTTATCATTGCTATCTCTTCAACAGTTTTCAAGTTCCAATCTTTTTTAGAATTAGTAAATGTGTTGCCAATATTGTTGACTAAAGTAATCCTAGATGTTTCTAGATCGGTTAAAACTTTTTTGAAATCCTCCTTTGTAATACTTCTAGCTATTGCATCACAAGCTTGCAAATCGTCGGCATTCAAAATCTCGAAAATCGATTTGATTTCTCTTTCCTCCATTTCGTAAACACCTGGTTTTTGTAAAAATTCCAATCCAAGTTTTTGTTGATATTTTTCAATGAAACCGGTTGATTGTTGTTCATATAACACCTCTAGTTCTCCAATTTTGTCCGGAACTTTATTTTGAATATCATTCAATCGTTGATCAACATCTGAAACAGTGAATAAATAGAAAAATCGCAATTAAAATTAAAAAAAAACTAACCTTTAGATGTCTCGTGCATATCACTTTCAACAAATTGAACATCAGAATCTTTGAATGTGAAATATATTGAAATTGGCAGAAATACAAAAGGAAGAATGACTAATATGAGCAATAATGCAAATTTCAGTTTGTTTTTCTTGATTTTGTCCGAAAATGTTTCCGATTTCTTATCATTTTTCGGGTTTGGCTGCTTTATTGGTGTTAGTTTGGGTTTTCCCATTTCGTTTGATACAAAAATTTCAAAATAAGAGAATTTATAGATTTTCACGTTTTATTTTTTTTACAATTAAATTTTTTCGTGCCCTTTTGGTTTCAAACCGAAATTTTTTTCTTTAGAGTGATAATTTTCACGTAGTCACCAGAAAATGTTTTTTTTTTTGAACTTTTGTCCAAGTCAAAAATTCACTGTTTCAAAATTCTTATATATTTTCGAAGCTTGGAAAATCTTTGGTAAATCTGTGTCTTTGTGTTTGAAATATCTGAAATTTTTTTGAGTTCTTGAAAAAAACTAACATAAGAAATTTCTTCAAAAACATAGAAATTACGTTTTAACCAGAAAATAGTTCGACAAAAATTCACTGTTTCAAAAATTTGACAAAATTTTGGTTTCTAAATTTATTTCTGCTTCCTTAAAATTGCAATTATTTATCGGAAAACAATGGATTTTTTTTTCAGAAAAATAGTTCATTTCAAAAATATTGAATATCTCAAAATTTTTTTTTAAATTTTTGGCAGTGAAAAAAAAGAGGTCATCAAAAATTCGCCAAGCAATAAAATCATAAAATTTTCCTGAAACAGTGAAAAAAATTTTAATCAGGAATTTTTTTTCCTGAAAAATCGAGATTCATTACAAAATTTAATTTCCCTCGAAAAAACTCGGATTAAATTGTGGTCTTTTTCATTTAAGAATCAAATTAAATTGTTTAGCTTGCATGATTTTTCGGCTATTTTTTCACCAAAAAAAAAGTTCACGAGGTTTAAGAAAATTTTTCACTGTTTCAAAAAATTCATATATTTTTTTATCAGTTTCTAGTTATAATTTAAACTTTTCTCGTAAAACTAAGCTTCCAGAATACAAAAAAAATCATTTTTTTTTAATTTTCAGAAAAAAGTTTCAAACATCAATTTCAACTGAACATCTAGATCACAAAATCAAGTTTTTTTTTTGGCAACATACTTAAATTCGTAATGTTTAAAGATGAGATATGAATCTAAATCACATAGTTGCGTAATATTATAAAATGACCAGGTTCAGCCCAAACTTTGTGATTTTCAGAGATTTTTTCCAGAAGGGAAAAATGTACATCTACAAAAATCGATACAAGATTGCTATGACGTCATTCATCTATTTTGGCTCGATACTTTTTCTCTCTCATAATTTTCTCAAAACTGAAAATGACAGAAAATCTACTGATTCTTCTATGAACAAGAATAGTGAGCTCCGAAATCTACAGATGAGTTTAGCTAACTCCAAAACAAATCAGACATTGATTATTGTGATAACTCCAACTTATTCTAGACTAACTCAGCTGGCTGATATGACACGGTGAGTTAGGATAAGTACCCAAAAATTTGCCTAGAAATTTCTAGAATGGCTAACACTTTGATGCATGTTCCAAATCTTCATTGGATTGTGATCGAAGATGGTTTGCAGATCGATAAGAACATCAGAAATCTATTGAGAAGATCGCAAATCTCATTTTCATATTTGCCATTCAAAACTCAGCCAGGGTATCCGAGTAAGTTCGGCATTGCTCAGGTTAAACTAGAAATTTTAGCCATTGCTCATATTAAAAATCTAGGCCACGCCCACTTTTCAGAGCGAGGTTGGTTTCAACGATCAATGGCATTGACTTTGCTGCGAGAAACTGCACGGCATTTCAAAAGTAACACAAATTCTGTGGTGTATTTTGGAGATGATGATAATTCGTATGATATTCGATTGTTCACGGAATACATCAGGAATGTGAGGAAGCTTGGAATGTGGAGTGTTGGTGGGTGGCTTTTGAAGAGCGGAAGAGCGGAAGCTGCGCGGAATTTTCCGCGAGATGCTACGCGGAAGCTTGCGGTTTAGATTCGTTCCAGGCGGCTCAGGCATTGCTCAGGTTAATCTATAAATTTTGACATTGCTCAGGTTAATGTAGAAGTTTGAGCATTGCTCAGGTCAAACTAGAAATTTAGGAATTGCTCATATTAATCTAGAAATTTTGGGCATTGCTCATGTTAATCTACAAAATCTAGGAATTGCTCATATTAAGCTAGAAATTTAGGCATTGCTCATATTAAACTAGAAATTTAGGGATTGCTCATATTAAACCCAGAAATGTAGGCATTGCTCAGGTTAATCTAGAAATTTCGGCATTTCTCAGGTTAAACTGAAATTTAGGCATTGCTCAGGTTAATCTTGAAATTTCTCATATTAATCTAGTAATAAAGGCGTTGCTCAGGTTAAACTAGTAAATCTAGACATTGCTCAGGTTATTTTAGAAATTCAGGTATTGCTCATATTAAACTAGAGATTTAGGCATTGCTCAGGTTAAATATCCCGAGCGCTTTGCGCGAGTGTAAACCGCAAGCTTCCGCGCAGCGGCACTATCTTCCGCGAAGCGGCTAGCCCTGGGAAAAATTCAAACTCCTAAAGCTTAAAGCCCGAGCGCTCCGCGCGAGTGTAAAGGCCAAGCCTAAAGGCCAAGCCTAAAGGCCAAGCCCAAAGCCTAAAGGCCAATCCCAAGCCTAGATTTAACTCTAGGCCTCGCTGGCGGAGCAATCGCTGAAAGTCTCTTTGTCGACAGCAACGGAAAAGTCACGGGCTTCGATGTGGCCGTCGAAAAATCGCGAAAATTCGCGATAGACATGGCTGGATTCGCAATTCACCTAGACCATGTTCTCAAAAATAACGCGAGTTTCGGGACATTTTGTGGGACAAAATGTCCGGAAACTTGTCTGCTGGAACAAATGCAGTTTGAGCGAAATGATATTGAACCTTTCGGATTTGAGGTGACTTGGGAAGATTGTTTTGCAAAATTTTTTGGAAAATTTTTTTGCAGACTGGAAATCCAGAGGAAATTTATGTTTGGCATACGAAAACTGCTGAACCTTTCATTTTTCAGAAAAATTCACTGTTTCAAAAATTTCATGAATTTTTGAGATTTGAAGATTTTTTCGTCAGTTCGTCTAGTGTGTGTGTGTTTCAAAAATTTCATGAATTTTTCAAGGTCAATCTTGAATTTATTAAACTATTACTAGGTTTTCAAATTATTCAGAAGATTTTTGTACAAAAAATCCACTGTTTCAAAAAAATCATGAATTTCAAAGAACAATTTTTAGTTTATTATGCTCGGTTTGCCCCTCGAAATTATTCAGAAAATTTTGTGCACAGAAAAAATTAACTGTTTCGAAAATTGTATGTATTTTTGAGGGTGAAAAACTTTTTTGCTGATTCAATTAGTTTTAATGAAAACTTATTAGTTTTAATTAAAAGAAAATAATTTTGATTTTTGACCAAAAAAATATTCACCAAAAATTCACTGTTTCAAAATTTTCATATATTTTTGAGGGTTGTGAATTTGTCTGCTGAACGATTCTCTCAAAAATTAAAACAAACTGAAAATAAAACAGAAATTTGTTTAGAGCGTGAAACCTGTGTTGAAAATATTTTTCTAACTTTTCTTTACAAAAAATTTCAACTACGTTCTTTGAAACTAAATTTGGCCAAAATAAGATCCACCAAAAATTCACTGTTTCAAAAATTTCGAGAATTTTCCAAAAACAATATGGGATTCGTTACTCCCACTCCAAAAAAATTATAATTTTTTTCGGAGCTGTATCGCGAGTCGCCAAAGTTTGTAGATCCTTGATGAATTGATGATGCTTTTGATGAAAATTGATATGAAAATTGACAAAATTGATCTCAGCGGAAAAACTTGCAACTCTCATAGAAGTTTTGAAACAGCGGATTTTTTTTGTGTACAACAATTCGAGAAACCCATCAAATCAAAATTGTTCTTTGAAAATTTATGAAATTTTTGAAACAGTAGAATTTTTGGCTAATATAGCCTAGGTATCGAAGTAAGTTGCAACTGCCGCACAGTTTTTTAAACGAGAAAAAATTGCTCAGGTTAATCTAGATTTAGGGATTGCTGATATTAAACTAGACTTAGGGATTGCTCAGAAAAAATTCCACTGTTTCAAAAATTTCATAAATTTTCAAAAAACAATTTTTAGTTGATATTCGGTTTCCTCGAAATTATTCAGAAAATTTTGTACACAGCAAAAAATTACTGTTTCAAAAATTGTATGTATTTTTTGAGTTGAAAAATGGTTTGTTGACTTTATTCTGTGAATAATTCTGAAATTTGATTGGAGCATTGAATCCGCAATAAAAATTTGATTAAAAAAAAGATTCACCAAAAATTCACTGTTTCAAAAAATTTCCATAAATTTTCAGAAAACAATTTTAGTTAATTGTTTAACTTTTTGGTACACAGGAAAAATTCACTGTTTCAAAAATTGTATTTATTTTTGAGAGGTGAAAGGTTTTCTGCTGTGTTTGATTTTTCGAAACTAATTTTGTCAAAAAAAATATTCACCAAAATTTCACTGTTTCAAAATTTTCATGAGTTTTTCGAAAAACCCTATTTTTGTTAATAAATAGAATTCCAAAATATAAAAAAAAACAATAGAATTTTTCATTTTCGGTTCCAAAATCTAAATTTTCCGATCAAAAAATTTTCATCATCTTTTTTTTACTCAAACCAAGCGCTAACTAATTGCCTACAAAATACGCAATTTCTGTGATCTGAGGTCAAATTAAGCACTCTAGCCAAAATTCTAGCCGAGCGTAGCGAGTGTGAACCGCAAGCTTCCGCGCAGCGGCACTGTCTTCCGCGAAGCGGCCAGGCCTAGAAGGCTCGAGCGCTTAGCGCGAGTGTAAACCGCAAGCTTCCGCGTAGCGGCACTATCTTCCGCGAAGAGGCCGCGCCTAGGTCTAGAAAGCTCGAGCGCTTTGCGCGAGTGTAATCCGCAAGCTTCCGCGCAGCGGCCATTTTTCTAGCATAACTGGTTTCTTTCTCTCTGAAATTTGTTGTTTTTGGTTTGCAAACCAATTTTTGTTCACTTATTTTCTACTAATGCGGATCAACGCAAAGAGAAATGATGACAAATTGATTCGAACCGGGTTTTTTCTCTCATTTTTTAGTTTGATTTGGGAGGAGGAGGAAAATGTGATGATGATGACACAGAAATGAATGAATGAATAAGTAAACAGCTAAATACAATTTTTCGATGATGTAAACTGATTTTTGATCAGATCATTTGAGAATTCGAAGATTTTGATTTGTAAAATTCATTAAAAAAATCTGAAAATACCTCGGAAAATAGAGCAATGGTGTTTTTTTTTTTTGAAAATTTATGACATTTTTGAAACAGTGAATTTTTTGTCAGAATAAATTTTGAAATTTTTTGTGAAGAAAAATTCGAGTAATGTTTCAACGTGGATTTTATGCTCTAAACAAATTTCTGTATTATTTTCAGTTTGTTTTAAAGGTGATCATATATATATATATATATATCATTCAGCAGAAAAATTAACTACCTTCAAAAATATATGAAATTTTTGAAACAGTGAAATTTTGGAGAATCATTTTTTGTTCAAAAATCAAAATTATTTTCTTTTCATTAAAACTAATAGGTTATAGTATTGGACCAGCAAAAAGTTTTTCACCCTCAAAAATTCATACAATTTTTGAAACAGTCAATTTTTCTGTGCACAAAATTTTCTGAATAATTTCACGGCATACCAAAAAAGTGATCAACTAAAAATTGTTCCAAAAAATTTATAAAATTTTTGAAACAGCGCATTTTTCTGGGTACAAAATTTTCTGAATAATTTTAAAAACAGCTTAATTAATTCAAGATTGACCTTGGAAAATATATACAATTTTTGAAACAGTGAATTTTTCTTTCAAAAAATTTTTTATTAACAAACTTATTCGATTTACAATTATTGTGTTAAAAACGAAAGAATCTCAAAATTCTTTGAAAAAAATCGTCGGATTTTTCAGTTTTCGTATGCCAAACGTGAATTATGAAAATTTCCAGAATTTTTTACGTTTCAAAAATTCGATGAGAATTTGCTTACAGTTTTCATTAGCAATTCCATATTTCAAAATAAACTCACAAAAAAAAAATAATATTTTTCGAAAAATGTCAGGTTTTACCTCCACAAATCATCCAACCCTCAAAAATACATCAAATTTTTGAAACAGTGAATTTTTCTTCAACAAAGCCTAGACCTTTCAGAGTTTCAAAATTCGTCAAATTTCTAGCCAAGTCCGTGACTTTTCCCACAACAAAATTTCAAGTTAACATAAGTCTGCAAAAAAATAGGCTCCGCCCACTTTTTTACCCTATATAAAACCTACACATTGTCATCATTTAATTAATTAACTAACTGACTAATACAGAAAATGTCAAAATTCTCTGGTGAAAAATCGCTGGCGACATTTGTCGCCGAATTCACGCGATTCCACAAATCGCCCGACTTCAAATCCGCGTGTCCGCCTCCGCTTCCGCCTAAGCGGAAATGCTCGGAACAGTGCAGCGCACAGCGGAAATCATCGACAAATTCGAATGCGGAAGTTTTCCGCAAACATTCGACGATTATTACGGTGGGAGCGGAAGTTTTGCAAACTTCTGAGAAGAGTCGAAGATGACGTGGAATTTTTTTTTGAGAAATTTAAATTTTTTAGTCATTTTTTGATCTACGGGTGTGTTTTCTGTGTATTTTTGTGATTTTTTGAATAAATATTTTTATAAATTTTTTTTTGGCGCCCGAATTCGAACTCTACAGTACTTATAGATTTGGCGCCAAATTTCAAAATTTTCAAATTTTTAGGTGAACTTTGACAATCTACAGTAACCCCATTTTGGCGCCAAAAATTGTTGAAAATGATGCAAATGTTCACTGTAATTTTTTTGGCGCGAATTTTCAGAATTTTTTAAGTTCAAAAATTACAGTACTAAAAGTTTTGGCGGGAAAACGGTTACTGTAGTTTTTGGAGTCTAATTTCAAAAAAAAAATTCAAAATTTTCAAATTTTCAGGTCACGTCAACTTTGACAATCTACAGTAACCTGAGCTTTGGCGCGAAAAAATTTAAATTTTTAAAATCCTACTGTACATATTTTTGAAGCTAAAAATACTGTAGTTTAAAAATTCCACGTGGCATATTTTTTGAATTTGAAAATTTTTGGCAAGATTCCAAAAGCCCAGGCTCTACTGTAATTTTTTGGCGCCAAAAACTACAGTAATCATAGTGATTTCTGATGACTCAAGTCTAATTTTCTTGTTCTTTTTTTCGTAAATAAGCAAATACACACAGGAAAAAGTACAACGCCTAATTTGTTTATTTATGTGTTACGAAACTTTTTTCCTTTTTTTTCTATTTTCTATTTTGTATTTGTTTTGATAGAACTAATTAATCATTATTATTATTAATTAATTAGTGTACATAAAAAATACAAAAACAACATGTGACAAGAATTTTTTCATAAAAAATATTTCTTTAAACTTTCGTCTATGATAGTAAAGAGATCTTTGGAAAATTTGTTGGAATTTTGTATTTGATCTTTTGATTTTTTGATTTTTTGAACAGATTTTTTCGAAAATCATCAAATTTTCATTAAAAAAAACTCATCCTCATCAAAATTTACACAAAACATCTTTGTAGCCTCAAAATCCATCGAAAATTGTCAAAAATTTGATTTCGGACCTGAAAATCAACAAATTCTTCACAAAAAGTCAAAGAAACTTTGAAAACTCACCTCGAAATCTGAGAAAAATCAATTTTCATCGGAAACCACCAAAAATCATGTTCTTGAAAGGCAAAATCGATTTTCGACCTGAAAAATATCAAATTCAACCTCAAAAATTAGAAGAAACCCTGAAAACTCACCTCGAAATCTGAGAAAAATCAATTTTCATCGAAAATCTCCTCAAAATCACCAAAAATTGTGTTCCAGCATCGAAATTTCGACTCTCCGCCTGAAAAATATCAAATTCAACCTCAAAATGTCAAATAAACTTTGAAAATTCACCTTGAAATTCCAGAAAAACTGATTTTCGTCGAAAATCTTCATCGAACCCTCGAAAACTACCAAAAAATTGTGTTCTAGCATCGAAACTTTGATTCTCCGCCTGAAAAATATCAAATTCAAGCTCAAAAATTCGAAAAAAACACCAAAAACTCACCTTGAAATTCAAGAAAAACAGATTTTCGTCGAAAATCTTCATCGAACCCTCGAAAACCACCAAAAATTTTGTTCTAGCATCGAAAATTCGATTCTTCGACCTGAAAAATATCAAATTTAGTCTCAAAAATTCGAAGAAACCCTGAAAACTCACCTTGAAATTCAAGAAAAACCCATTTTCATCGGAAATCTCCCCAAAACCATCAAAAATCTCATTCCACCATCGCAAAATCGATTCTCCGCCTAAAAAATATCAAATTCTATTCAAAGAAAAACCAACAACTCACCTGAAATCCACCGAAAACACAGCAAAACCCGAAAAAAACGCGGTGAAATAAAAAGATGTGCGCGTCAAATAAAATGCATTGTGTGCATTGCACACAAAGCAGCCTACCGTAGTTTTGAATGAAAAATAATGATTTTTCCGATGTTTTGGAGCAAAAATTGATGGAACTTGGCGGAAAATTCGACAATTTGCAGGAAAATTGATTTTGGCTGATTTTCTAATCCGAAAAATTCAGTTGAGAAAGTCCAAAAGTCCAAAAAATCACTGTTTCAAATGTGAAATGTTTGAAAATCAAAAATGATTCTCGCGGTTTCTTATTGAAATATACTATAAAATTTAATTTAAAAATTTTCAACTCTGCATTTTCAGCTTCAAAAGCCTATAAATATTTTTTCCAAAATTTCAAAAAAAAATTCACTGTTTCAAAAGAATCATGTTTGAAAAGCACTAAAATTGAAGTTTTTATGGATTTTTTCGAAAACTTTCGAGTGAAAATTTTAAAAAAATGTTTTTTTTGTTTAAAAACTCTGTACTTCCAGCTCCAAAAGTCTAGCTTTTCCTAGTTCCAAAATATTTTTTTTCCGAAAAAAATTCACTGTTTCAATTTTAAAATATTTGAAAAGCACAAAAATTAAAAATGATTCATCTCGCCGAGTATTCTCAAATAATATAAGAGCGGCCTTATTTAAAAAGTTCGCGTTCATTTTCCAAAACCAGAAATTGAGAATTATTTGTTACAAATCCACACAGACTGTAAGGTCGATTTCTCGAATACAAAAAAAAATCATCAATTTGTAAAGAAAAAATAGAGGAAACATTTTTTTGTGCAGAATTTATAGAAATTCATAGTTGTTGTTTAAAATGCTTTTCTGTCCTATCAGTAGTTGAGCTTTTTAAACTTTTTAAATAAAGGCGCTCTTATATGATTTAAATTTTGAAATCTCAATCCAGAAGCTTCTCCCCAATTTCAAAATGTATGTTTCCAATTTCCACCCACAAAAAATCACTGTTTCAACCAAAAGTATGTCAATGTTAATCCTCTTACCCTTCCGTTTTCCTTTATTTCGCCCCCAAAAAATACTAAAATTTTCACAATGTTTTCCCAGCGCGCAAAAGCTTGCGCAGGTAATTTAATCATTTTGGTAAACACCTCCCAAACACATTTGCTCACCGCCTTTTTGTGCTCATTTTCATTTTATTTTTGCCTGTGAGCACATTTTTGTGCTCCTTTTATTTTCTCCTAGATTTTCCCAACCCAGAATTTTTCAGCCACCAAAAAAAAATCATGTCGGCTCCATCTGCGCGAGCTCCGTTGGCCGGTCGAACATCGACAACAACCGGTAATGTTCAATGTAAGCCAGCTAAGCCTAAGCCTAAGCCTAAATTCCCAACTTAGCCTAACTATATCATATTTTTGCAGCGCAATTCCGAATGGTTTCCGAATTGCGGTCCGGTGCTGGATCGGGCCTTTCGGGCTTCGGGCCGAATGCGGCTTCGACAATTCGGGATTCGAGGGAGCGTGAGAAGAAAGAGATGAGCGATTTGAACGATCGATTGGCTAGTTATATTGAGAAGGTACGGTAGGCTGAGGGGGGTACTGTAGGAGTTTGCCGAACTCCTCAGTTTGGGTAGGGTTACGGTAGCATAAACTACTGTAGTTACTGTATTTTTGGAGCTACAGTAATTCTTGAGAAATTAGAAGATTCAAAAGACACAGAAGAATTGGGGGTACTGTAGAAATGGGGAGAGGGTTACGGTAGCTCTTGGATTACTGTAGATCATAATTAGATGAGTATACTGTAGATTTTAGCTTGGATTACTGTAGCTCATCATTTTTCCTGAGTAAGTAAGTATACTGTAGATTTTGAGAAGCTTCATATGGTTACGGTAGATGTTGGGTTACTGTAGCTCAAAATATTGCTAGATTCGAGTTTCTGAAGGGTACTTTTGCCGCTACAGTAACCTAATGAATCTCAAATCAGAAAGTACTGTAGATCTCTAGAAATCGAATTACAGTAATCTAATTTACTACTGTAGCTCGAAATTGTGAAAAATCTTCCAGGGTACTGTAATTCTAGGAAAACGTGGAGTAATCCTGAAATTCCTAAAAAAATTCAGCTACAGTAATCCTTGATCCCCAGTAACCCTGAGAAATTTAGGAATACAGTAGCCCAAAAATATACTCTGAAAACTTGGGGAGAAAATTCAGTAATCTAAAACAAATTTAAATCTACAGTAACCTCTAGAATTAAAACAATGCTAAATTTTTTGGACTTACAGTATCCCAGAAGATTTTTGAAAGTTGGAAAAAAAGTACAGTACTCTTAACAACTACAGAGAATTTGCAGGTTCGTTTCCTCGAAGCACAAAACCGCAAACTCGCCGCCGACCTCGAAGCACTTCGCTCAAAATGGGGCAAAGACACGCACAACATCCGAAACATGTTCGAAGGTGAGCTGTCAGATGCTCAAAAATTGATCGACGACACAAATAAGCAACGAAAAAGAGCTCGAAAATCAAATCAAGAAAATGCAAGACGAGTTAGCGGAAGTTCGCCGAAAATATGAGGATGCGTTGAAAGGACGTGAGCAAGATCGTGCGAGAATTGACGCATTATTGGTGCAACTGTCGAATATTGAGGGAGAGATTAGTTTGTTGAAACGTAGAATTGCTCAATTAGAAGAGGAGGTGAAACGAATCAAACAGGAAAATCAACGACTTTTGAGCGAGCTTCAAAGAGCCCGAACTGACATTGATCAAGAGACCTTGAACCGCATCGATTATCAAAACCAGGTTCAAACTTTGCTCGAAGAAATTGACTTCTTGCGTAGAGTTCATGACAACGAGATCAAGGATTTGCAAACTTTGGCGAGTCGAGATACAACTCCGGAAAATCGAGAATTCTTTAAGAATGAGCTCAGCTCTGCGATTCGGGATATTCGAGAGGAATATGATCAAGTGAATAATGTGAATCGGAATGATATGGAATCCTGGTATCGATTGAAGGTTCAGGAAATTCAGACACAAAGTTCAAGACAATCGATGGAACAAGGTTATGCGAAGGAAGAAGTCAAGAGACTACGAACTCAATTGAGTGATTTACGCGGGAAATTGGCGGATTTAGAAACCAGAAATTCTTTGCTCGAAAAACAAATTCAAGAATTGAATTATCAATTGGAAGATGATCAAAGATCCTACGAAGCAGCACTCAATGATAGAGATTCACAAATTCGAAAAATGCGCGAAGAATGTCAAGCGCTTATGGTTGAATTGCAAATGTTGTTGGATACCAAGCAAACGCTGGATGCGGAGATTGCGATTTATAGAAAGATGTTGGAGGGAGAGGAGAATCGGGCTGGTTTGAAACAGTTGGTGGAGCAGGTTGTGAAGACGCATGCTATTAGTCAAGAACAGGATACTGGTGGGTTCAGGGATTTTCGAGGGAATCTATTTTTTTCATGTTCATTATGTTGACGTTGTACAAGCCCAGCAAAATACAATTTTTGGCAAAAAAATTTATGTAGATTTTGAAACAGTGGATTTTTTTTTCAAAAAAATTTGCAATAATTTCTTTTTGGAAGATTTTTGGTTTAAAAATATATTTCCGTTTTGAAAAAAAACCTCCCAAAAAATCCACTGTTTCAAAAATTTGCCAAAGTTCTGGGGTTATTTTCTTTCTTTTTGATAATTGAAATTTCAAGAAACCTGAATTTTGAAACGTATTTTTTTAGAAAAATTTATTCTAGAAAAAAAAATAAAGATTTTCCAAAAAAAATCCAAAAAAAAACTTCTGCCCTCACGCAGGATCGAACTACGGGCCTCTGGTTTACAAGACCAACGCTCTACCACTGAGCTATAAGGGCGACATTTCCCAACAGTGCAAATTGCCTTTTTCTTGCAGAAACGATGCGCGTTGTCAAAGGCGAAACCGCCTCGCGTCAATCCTTCCAACGTTCCGCCAAAGGAAACGTGTCGATTCACGAGGCGTCGCCCGACGGAAAATACGTCATTCTTCAAAATACACACCGTGCAAAGGACGAATCGGTCAGCGAGTGGAAGTTGAAGCGAAGAATCGACGGGAAACGCGAGATTGTCTACACGTTGCCCAAGGATTTTGTGTTGCGCGCTGGAAAGACGCTCAAAATTTTTGCGAGAAATCAAGGGGTTAACTCGCCACCCGATCAATTGGTTCACGATTCGGAAGAGTCTTTTGGAAGTGGAAGCAATGTTCAAACCATCTTGTTCAACAAAGAGGGAGAGGTAAGAAAAAAACAAAAAAATAAAAAAATTGCCCCGGGGCGGGGTCGAACCCGAGACCTCCCACTCCAACGCGACGCTAACCGCCTGCGCCAAACGCGCACTTTTTTCTCTCCGGTGAAATTCTCTCATTATTTCGATGTTTTCAGGAACGCGCCACTCACATTCAACGTCAAAGCACCAACTGAAAAATCAATCAATAATTCTGATAGATGTTCCTTTAATAAACTACAGTATACTCTTCATTAATGAACATTTCTAGGAATAGTTTCAGAGACACTTCGAAAAGTCGTACGGAATCTGAGTTGCTTCAAGTCGGCTGCTCGTAAATTGACCTGACCGAATCCGCCACCGTAAATATCCTCATTTGACTTCAGAAATTCGGAAATTGGTCGGGATTTCAGATTTTGTCGACGTTGATCTTCAAGTTCAGCATCAGAATCGAAAGAAGCTTCGGAAATCTCAATTCTCGGCGGGAATTTTTGATCAATCTTTCGCTCCACCAATGTCATAATTCCAAAAACTCCATTTTCCACCGCGATAAATGTAGATCTATTCACAACTCTGACAACTGCCATTCCAATGAAAAATAATATTGAGATCAGTGGGGAGTACTGTAAATTTTCGTATTGTGCTCATTGAGCTGATCAAAATGAGCTAAATATGAGCTCTAGAGCTTAAGGGGGAGCTGAGAAATCGAGCTATAAAGTTTGGGAGATGTGGCGCAGCCGGTAAGTAAGTCTATATCTCGAGAGATCGAGGTCGGGGGTTCGAGCCCACCTCAGACCTCAGTCTAGAATTTTTTTTAAAACACTTACCGGCTGATTATTTGGCATAACATCACCCAATCCAATTGTAGTCAAAGAAATGAACGAAAAATAAAACGCCGTGAAATACGGTAATCCATCGGACCATTTTGGGCCACTTAAAGCGTCATAAATATAGACAAAAGTTGTGCAAAACAATAAATATATCGCAAAAATTCCCATACAACATTTAACCGGCATTTGAATTTGAATTTGATCTCCCGCCAAATTTTTTGATTTACAAAGTTTTCTCACACAAATCGAAGCGTGCGCATAAACCCAAGTAAACTTGACGAGTAGAAGTTGGCCCAAGTCGCGAAGAACCACTGAAGTTAGGGGAACAAAACAGAATGCGTAGAGCATTGTGAAGGATTGTCCGAAAATAGTTTCGGCTGAAATTGCGCCATAACCTGTTGTTGTGTAGACATTCATTGAGAAGAAAAAGGCGCTGGAAAATGTCCATTTCATATTGTTTTCGGGGTCTTCGAGTTTGTAGTATGTGCTCCATTTGTATTGTGATTCTTGTTTTTGAAGGTCGATGTAGGCTTTCTGGAATTAAGTTAATTAAGGTGCCACACTCAATTTTGACTTTAAAAAATTAGCCAAAAATTTTACTGTTTCAAAAATTTCATGTATTTTTTAGGGTTAGAAATTTTCTGATAAGTCAACGCAATTGAACAGAAATAAATTGAAAATGATTCTGTGCCGGAAAACGGAAAGTCGGAAAATTTCCGGATTTTTTGAACCGGAAAACCGGAAATTTTTTCAAAGTCTGAAATTTCGATTTCCAGCCTTAAAATAGCACTAAAACTTATTTTTATCTACAATTCTTCTATTCAAAGGTAATTCAGTAACTATTTGAGACGTCTTACGTTCAAAAATAGTAAAATTTGAAAAATTGAAAAAAATAATTTCCAAAAATTTCATTTTTTTTATCATAAACTGAGAAAATTTTCAAAAATTTAGGCAATTTTGAAAATATTACTACTAGAGATCATTTCCGGATTTTCCGAGCACATTTTCCGGAAAACCGGAAAATTGATTTTTCCGTGAAAAAAACCGGAAAATCCGGAAATTCGGAAAATTTCCGGCACATTTCTAAAAATTTAAATCTTTTTTTTAAATCGAATTTTAACCAAAAAAAAATTAGCCAAAAAATCAACTGTTTCAAAAATTCCATGAATTTTTATAGGATAATCTTCTCTGTTCCAAGAAGTTGTTGTTTGATTGAAAAAAATGCACTGTTTCAAAAAATTCCATAAATTTTCGAAGGTTAGAAATTTTTTGCTGACGGTGTATGTAATTGAATTTTTAAACTGAAAATAATTCTGTGATTTTTTCAGAGCTCAAAATTCTCTTCGACAAAAAAATCACCAAGATTCACTGTTTCAAAAATTTTACAAAAAACTTTTTAACATCCGAATTATTCCATTATTTGAAAACTCCCCCGCACCAACCCTAATATAATCCTTCATCGCCTGTTTCGTAAAAGTCACATTGGGATTATTGACATCACTCGACAAATCATCGGCCAAATGATTCAACAAATCATCCAAATTCTGTTCATGAACTTTGAGAATCGCTTTTTCGTGTGTTCCCTCGATAAAATAGAAGATTGTGGCACCAAAAAGGGTGTAGAGAACGACTAAAAATAACAAGGCAAAATATCTGAAGCCACATTTTTTGCGATGATTTTTTAGAAAATTGTAGATGGAGCATTTTCTGAATATACTTTTCTGAGTTGGCATAACTTTATCCCCGAGAGCTCCAGGCGAGCTAAAAGCTCTACTGAATACATCAACATGAAGCTCAGCTTCCAAAGTTTCCGGATTATTTTTGGAGTCTCTGAAAAAATTAAATTTAAATTTGAATTTAAAAATTTTAGGAACTCACTGATGTTTTTCAATATTTGCAAATCTCCAGGGATTCGGAGGTGTCAAATCATTTTTGACGCTAGAATTTAGGAAATTTTAAAATTTTTTAAATCAGACTCACCCAACATTTTCTGGTTCAATCATAAATCCACTTTGGAAATTGAAAGTTTAGGCTTAAGCCTATTTTCGGACTAGGCCCGAGTTTAGTAAAAATTTGAACTTGACCCAGTCTATACGCTCTCTTTTATAGAGGCATGCCTGAAAAAACTCCAAAAATCAAATATTCAAAAACCATCATTTTGTTCCGTTGTGCCCATAAAAATCTCGGAAAAAATGACGTGAGTTCTTCTTCTATTTATAACCAAATATTTGCATAACCTCAAAGTTAGCCAAACACATTCTAGAACAAAATTTTCAAATATGTTCCTTTAAATTACAGTCTACAGTACGGTATTTCAGAAAAAAATGGTTATTTTTTATGATCTTCAAGCTGAAGTTTCCGGATCATAATTCAAGAGTAAGCTACAGGTTTCAGGCTTTTTTTAATTTAAGCCTGGGCTTAGGCTTAGGCTTCGTCTTCTAGGTTTCAAGATTTTCTGGATTTGGTTAGTTTTCACGTTCAAAAAAAACTGTGGAAGATTTTTTTCAAAAAATCTACAGTAACCTCGAAAAAAATTTCATTTTCAGAGAATTTGAAGAAAATGATTTCAAGAACATAGAAAGTACAATTACAGTAACCAGATCTCTACAGTAGTCCAATATTCAGATCTAGCTACAGTACTCTTAACTTCTCTACAGTAACCCATACCGTATCTTCCGGATCCAGAAAAATGTTTTTCAAAATGAAAAAAAAGTGCCACAAAAATAATAATTCCCCGCGTGACCCAGTTCTACTTTTTTCTGTTGCCAACTCATCAGATGCTTATCTCCGGCTCATAAAAACCCGGCTCCGCGGCTCATTTGCTCATCATCTTGTGTGTGAGCAACTAGAAGAAGAAATGGGCGACAAATCAGCATACATGGGAGCCGGCGGCTATTCGTCAGGATATATGGGAGCGAATGCGTCGTCTTCTGGTTATGCGCGTGAGGATTATGCGCAAGGCGGACAATCCGGAAGCAGTGGTGGCGGCGGATCGGGAGGTGAGTACTGTAGATCAGGAGTACTGTGGATACTGTAGGCGTATGTTCTACAGTATGAGAAGATTCTAGCCCAAGCTGACTAGAGTACTGTAGCTCATAAGGTACTGTAAGTTTTGTAGACCAGATTCAGAAGTCTTCTAGGTTACTGTAGTTTTTTTTGAGATACTGTACTGTACAGTACTGTAGCTCATTTTTTCTGTATTCTCAAAGCTGTAGATTAGACCAGATACTGTAGTATGATGTTCGAAAGTCCTTTCAGTATCTTGGGTTACTGTAGAAATTTTAGGTACTGTATTTGAGCAGTACTGTACATCTCTAGAAAAGTACAGTAACATCAAAAGCTACGGGTTACTGTAGAATCATTAAGCCTTACTGTATATGTCCAATATTCTGACTAGAGTACTGTAGATCTCCAGAAGTTTGTACATATTTCAGAACCCAAGGATCTTCAGATCTGGGTTACTGTAGGTCAAGATACAGTACTATTGTTTTTCGTTTCAGGAGTCAGCAATCCAGGAGCGCAAGTTTTCAAGGCGCGTACCGATCAATCGTGCTACATGGGACCACCATAAATAAACCCCGCCCACAAATCAAGCAAAGGACTAAAAATTATTGTGTGAATCATCAAAAATAAACGTTTTTTTTAAATACGGTATTCAAAGGAACATCAGGATAAAAAACCATTACACAAATTTTTCCGCGATTTAATTTCTGATCTGAAATTAAGCACTCTAGCCATATAATTACTGTAAATTCAAATTTTCAAAAATTATTACTGTACCCAATTTTGTGGAAGTTTTTTTCCAGATCATCAAAACATCTGATTGTTCAAAAAACCGAAATTCAAAAAAAAAATTTTTTTTTGGCCGAAAAATTTCTTGCAAATCTGATTGTTTTGGTGTTTTGATGTACTGTAGATACGGTATGGGTTACTGTAGAGAATTTATGGATTATAGTAACTAGACTTACTGTATCTGAATTTAGGACAACTGTAGAGACCTGGGTTACTGTAGCTATGCTCTTGAAATCCTTTTAATTCTCTGAAAATGAAATGTTTCAAAGAAAGCTAGATTTATTTTTTGAGAATTTCTTCATGGTTACTGTAGTTATCGATATCTGGATTACTGTAGGTCAAATCTAAAAAAAAACTTCGAAAATGTTTTTTTTTCAAAATTTTGGAAATTCTCAAATTTGAGAAAAACTAGGACACGTTTGAAATTTTCTGCATTTTTTAACGTGAAGAGTAAAATCCAGAAAATCTTGAAACCTAGAAGCCTGAAGCCCAAATCTGGGCCTAAAGCCTAGTCTCAAAACCAAAGCCTAAGCCCAGGCCTAAAGCCTAAAGCCACATTTTGGGCCAAATTCAAAAAACCAAACATCCAAATCACATTTTCTCCTAGTTTATCTCTAATTTTCATCAGTTTTTTCGCTACTTTTCTCCATTCCTCCCCGAAAAATCGACTGTTTCAAATCCAAATCTGATTGATTGCTTGATTCTCAATAAAGTTCTACACCACGTTTCATTTCTCCTATAAAAATCTCCGATTTCTATTTTCTCTTCTGATTTTCTAACTATAAAAATTCATGAATTATTCAATTTTGCTGAAAGAAGAGATTCCCGAAGATTCTAGAATAAAATCTTCAGAAAAATCGATAATTTCAACATTTTGGCTGGTTTTAGCGGTTGGATTTGTGATTTATTTGTATTTTTTGACTAGAATGAAGTATTGATTGGTTTCTGAAAATTTTTCAGGGCTACAGTAATCCAGGATACTGTGAAAATTCCCCTGAAATTATGCTACTTTTCAAATCTTTGTACTTTTCATGCCAAACTGGATTTTTGTGTGATCAGAAAAAAAAAACAACACAAGTTTTTCGAACTCATAAATCACACCTTTTCAGCGCTACAAACTACAGTACCACACTTTTTTTGGTTGAAAATTGAAATTTGTACTTTAAGGTTAAAGGTATGAGTGTCAAGTTTTGAGATCAGAAAATGAACAAAATGGAAAATTTTGCCACGTGGATTTTCAGAATTTTTTTGGCTGAAAATTCAATGTGGATTCTATTCCCTCAATTAATTTCTTGCAACTTTGATCTCTGAATTTTCAACTTTCAATTTTTCTTTCATCTTTAAAAAACAACTAATTAATTAATTAATTAATTATATTTTCCTCATGAGATCAAACCACCAAAAAATCAGAATTTTTTGGTGTCGAAAATTATTCCACCGTGATTTTTCCCAAATTCGTCACCAGTATTTTGTAGTTTACATAAACACAAATTAGTAAAGGTGCTAATTTGAAATACACAAAAATCATCATTTTTTTGCGGAGGAAAAGAGGAAATTGTTCAATTTCCTAATGAATTTGTAGTCTAGGGTACAGTTGATCTCTGAAGAAAAAAAGGGAAATGATGATTTTGAAATTTGAATTTTTTTTGAATTTTAAAAATTGAAATAGAATTGCCACGTGGCTGATTTTTGAAAAAATCCACGTGGCAAATAAATTTCGATAAAAAGTTCCTGAAAATTTATACTCCTGAAAATCCACGTCAAAATTTCAAATTTCATATCAAAAATTCTGATCCCAAAAATCCACGTGGCATTTTTCTAGGCTCCAAAAAAAGTCCCAGTTCCAATTCTCAAAGTTCAACTCTCTCAATTTTTTGGCCAAGTTCCAAAAAAATAGGCTCCGCCCCTTTTTTCCCATCTATAAAACCTAGTAATTCTCTCTTTTTTCTCATCAACAAGAAAACCTTGAAACTTTTCAAGTAAAATGAAATTTCCCTATTTATTTGCTGAAATCATCTCTGAATTTCACGAAATTCACCGAAAACCAGATTTTTCCAAAAAACCAAAATTGGAAAAATCTGAAATTCCAGCACCCAGACGACATTCTGTGCTGATACAAGTTGGAGTGGTGAGTTATCCTAAATTATTTTTTTTTCAAAAAAAATTTCTGCAGGACGAAGTTCCGATTTTACGGCACTCCGAAGATTCTCAAAAATTCTCCAAAGATCCGCGGCGAAAATCAGCGCCAGGACAATTTTCGCAAAAAACATCGCTCAAAGAAAAAATCGAGAAGAGATTAAAGGAACATGGTAGATCAAGAAGTGCCAGTGTATCGTATCGGGTCTTGAAGTGAATAGATTAGAATTTTGTAGGCTAGAAGTGTATATTTCTGTAAATACATGAAGATTCTGATAATAAAAAAGTTTTATTTTCACAAAAAGTTCAAGTTGCATTGGCTCTACCATCGGTTGTAGATACCAAAACGCCAATTCTTGATTTCCGACAGAAGATTTCTTTTATTCGTTGAAAATTGGTAATAGTATAAGTGAATGGAATAATAAAAACAATATCATTTCTGTAGATACAAATCAAAAGTGTCTTCAAATAATCATATCGATCCGGTATCAAAAATACAATAATTGTTCGAACAGCAAAAAAGATAAAGCATGGGACGTTTTGACGAATTATAATCATTTCCGACTTTTTTTTCGTTTCTGATAGAATATTCGTGTTTTTTCGAATCGAATAAAGAATAATTATATGAAATAATAATGAGATGAATGGAATTGAAAAATTGAAATAAGCAACCAATTTAAGAAATAGCAGCGGTTTCTCACATTCATTGAATTTGTCAAAAATCACATATAAGGCGAGGGTAGTCTCAAAAATAGTGAACTTTTGCATAAAACCAGAAAAAAAAAACATAAAAAAGAGGATACACGAAATTTCCATGATATAAAATTAATTATTGCGAAGAGGGAAGAACTAATTCCACGTTATGAAAATTTACAATGATTATTTGTTGTTTTACATACGTTTTTTTCTTGTTTTTAAACTTATTTTTATTTTGTATTCTGAAATTGTTTCATCGAGTTTTTATTCAGTAAAAAAGGATAAAAATAATAATGATGGAAAATGATACCGCGAAATAAAAATAAAAATAGAATATACTAGTGAAAGTTATTTTATGAAGTTTCCAAGTTTGTTGAAAATTTTGTTGGAAGAATGCGCCTCTCCTATGTCGATTTTTCGCAAGATATTCATTCCCAGTTCTGAAAATAACGTATTAAAATCCAATTTTTGGAATTGATACTCACCACATTCGTTTATAACACACGTTCTTCCGAACTTTGGGATCAATTCGACAAATTCTTTTAATTCGAAAAGGTCTGTAGAAATTTTCGATTTTCGAAGAATTATTTCAGTAATTTGATCTTCGTCGTCAACGATTTCTCCATTCTCATAAACTCGAATGGAAATTGGTAGAAGTTTCATTGCTGAAAACATGTATTCGTTAGGAGAGATACGTGGGTTTGAGACTGGGCATTAATTTTTCATCTTCTACTCACTTGTTTGGTTGATAATTACTGGTTCTTTGAGCAAAACAAACTTTTTCAGTGAACAAACTTCGCTCTCATCGTTCACCAAAAATAAAATCTGACATTGTTGTTCGTATGAAATCCAGTCATCTAAGCCACCCTGAAATAAAATTTCGCATGGGTTATTTGTAAACTTCTAATTTTCTCACCAAATCCATTCCATTCAAAAATCCAACTTCTGAGGGCTCTATGTCATCGCAGAATCTAATACCAAAACCTGAATTTTTGAATGATTCATATTCTTCCACTATTCCGTCATAGGTTTTTGCACCTTTCACATTTCTGAAAAATTACAATACTATCGTTTTTATGTTTTCCTCACCTGCAAAATTTGGTTAACTGTGGATCATTGGCATTTTCCAAAAATTTTTCAACGACAGGGCGTGGGTATTTTTTCTCAATAAAACAGTGGCGTTGTTTACCTCCAAATTTCTGATCTCCTGAAAAATTACAATGTGATTGTAAAAAACTTTAAAACATTAGTTTGAAAAATACTTACATCCACTAAATCAGTAATTCTTGATGTTGGGTTGGCGTCAAAATTCAGTAAAACTTCAAGAAGTTTTGAGCGGTTCGTTTCGTAAATTCCCGGAATTTTTCGAGCCAATGTTACACCATTTTTCGAAAATTTCCGCATAACGCTTTTAAGAATAGAAAAAACGTTTTCATCCAACACCGAAATGCGAATAAGCCAGGGCGGGTAGAATTCCTGTAAAAAGAAAAACGTCGGAAGATATTTTCAAAAAAAGGAATTTGATTGTTTAATATTTCATGGAATTATTGTACACTCCGAATCTACATTCGGTATTTTGGAAAATTTTTGTTTTTTTTCAGAAATTTCTGTTGAAAATCGAAAAATCGAAGCATTTTGAGGCATGATGCCTCGATCACGCAAAAAATAAAATTTACGTGACTTTATTTTTCAATTTTTTCGGAGAAATTTTGAAATTTTTTCAGAAAATTTATTTTTTTTTAGTTTCATTCTAAATTTCAAGAAATAATCTACAGTAATCTACAGTAGGAAACTGGAAAATTGAATCTACAGTAAGAATTTGAAGAATTAATCTACAGTAAGAATCTGAAAAATTAAATCTACAGTATAACTTGAGAAATTGGATCTACAGTATGAAACTGGAAAATTGAATCTACAGTAATTTACTTAAAATAATTAAAAATTAGGAAACTTCAATTTGTTTTTTTGAATTTTGTTTTTTTTCAGAAATTTCTGTTGAAAATCGAAAAATCGAAGCATTTTGAGGCATGATGCCTCGATCACGCAAAAAATAAAATTTACGTGACTTTATTTTTCAATTTTTTTCGGAGAAATTTTGAAATTTTTTCAGAAAATTTATTTTTTTTTAGTTTCATTCTAAATTTCAAGAAATAATCTACAGTAATCTACAGTATGAAACTGGAAAATTAAATCTACAGTAAGAATTCAAATTATTTTCGGAATTTAATTGAATTTGTATAAAAACTCACTCTATTAAACATGAAAAACAGATCTTTTAACTTGTTACATGTCAATTTGCGCAACCAATCAAACCGAAAATTAGCCGATGCGAAAATGAAACGAACATGATTCATCTGTAATAAAATGTTTTGGTTACAATAGACAACTATGATTTTATGCACCTTTTCCGCGGTTGAGAATTCTCTAACGGTCATTGATCGAATAATTGCTACCAAATTTGCATTGGCTTCATCTACATTGAAGATAGTGACCGAAGTTTTTCCATTTTTGACACACAGTTGCTCGATTTTTGTTTGTCCCGACAAAATGATATACTTTCCAGTACTGAAAAAACACATTTTTTTAAATACCAAAATCAGATTATCTTACTGGTCGTTTTTGTAACCAAAAACATTGTTTTCAACTTCATCAGTCACATCCTCTCTCAAAACGGCACTGAATTCTATCTTATCAACATCGACCTTAAAAATATTATAGTAATACAGCTCGTTAGTTTATTTTACCATTTCAGTTGAATTGGCTCGAATCTTCAAGTGACACATTATGTTCATCGTCTTTTTCGCCTCTTCAAATCGTAACTTCTCGCCAAATGTTTTATCGACTTGTTTTCTTCGTGGTTTCTTCTGCTTTTTTACAACATTTATTTGAACACCTAGTTTTTTTCGAATGTTGCCACTTGAATTTGGTGATGGGTTTGAGTCATCAAGTGAATTATCCGAATCAAATGAAGTTTCTTGTTCTGTATTTTCATTTTTTTTTTGTTTTTTTGAAATATTTTTTTGGTTTGAAACTTGGCTTCTTTTGAGATTCTTTGACATTTTTGATTTGGTTGCTTCCTCATCATTTTTCAACGCAAAACTTCCTGGTAATGTTGATGTTGTTGAAACTGTAGAAGCGCTTGTTCTGATTGCATTAAATTCAGATAACTGATGTTCGTTATCAGAGGCCGATTTTTCTGTTTCGAAATCCATCAAAACCAAGTCATCCGACAATGAATCCCTCGCTGGTGAATTTGATGTACTTTTAAGAGTTTCAAAAGTATTTTCGAGTTCTAAATTTTCCATGGGAACTTCTTTTTCCAGCGATCCTTCATCGAGATGAACCAAATCATTGAAAAAATATTGATTTTTTTTTTGAAACGATTCCAAAAACAAAAAATTGTTGTCGATAAATTGCGTTGTTGTGCCTTTAGTTATCTGGAATTTTTTTGTTTATTTTTGTATATTTAACACACCTCGGCCAAAATCGTGGTTTCCAGAATAACAAATTGTACGCTAATTTTTTACAGTATAAAAATTGTGAATTTTTCAGTTTTTGTCCTCTAAAAATTGTGATTTTTCAATTTTTGACCTCTTAAAACTGAAATTTAGATTTTTCAAAAAATTTACTATGGCTAGCCACGGCTTGGCCGAGTTGTGTTTATTTTTTTATTATTAATTTATTCAATACGTTGTGGGCTTTGAATTTTTTATGTTCTGTAAAGGGCAAACACCCGTTCTATGGCCTTAAACAAAATTCTGAATCCTAGTCGCTCCCAAACTCACTTGAGCTCCAGATTCTAAATGGACAAATGTGTCAATTTCCACGATCTCCACATTCAAATCTTTTCCGGTCAAATCACAGCGATATAATTGTAATTGCTCCACAAACCGCAAACCGAAAATGTTGCCTACTCCGGTTTTTAAAATCTGAAATTGCTTATTGAAAATTGGAGCTATTTTTGAGATGGGAACCAACCTCTTCTTCTTGATGATTTTCAAAGAAAACTCCATTTGTGAAAATTACTGAAGATTCCGGGTATTTCTTTATCAATTCGGATTTGATAATTGCGTTTTTGGGAGCCCAAATAGTCCTGTTGCATTCGGTAAACTGTGAAAATTCAAAATTAGCCTTTGCTCAAGGAAAAAAAAACATACTTTTTCGAACGGCATTTGGTTTTTGTATTTTTCGAAAATTAAAAAAGAAATGAGAAATCTTACGTTTTTTTTTGTTGGCATGACGTGTTTAGTTGTCATTTTCTGTTTAAAAATTATTTTTCATTAATTTTTGACAAAAAATGGAAAACTTCATGAAAGACGAAATGAATCAGGTTGGAAGAAATAAAAATTGGAAGTAATTTCATGTTTTAGCAATCCTGGGAAAATATCATCGAATCTGAAAAATCATATTATTCTAACATTTGTCCATCGCGTCGGAAAACAGCATCTGAAATTATAACATCACAATGCTGTCAAGATAATTGCAACCTTTTCATCACACAGCAAGTTTTCAAATCAAAATTGTTTGTCTAATTTTTTCTCTCAGAGCAAGTATCATAATGTGCCGCGCATCGTTTATTCTTTGCCAACGGAAAAGTGCAGCTCTTATGTCTTCGGTAATTATAATCATGTTTGTTTTGGTTAAATAGAAAATTTAGGTAGTCAATTTATTCATGTCAAAGTCTTGCGTTCGGAACGAAAACGGTATCGAAATTCAAATAAAATTTGGTTGCCAATATTTTTGTCTCCATTTGTTATCCGAAATAATTGGACTCCCTGAAAAAACGTGAGTCAACCGACATTCGCTTGGATTTTTTAAATGTTCTAAAACCTTACTGTAGATTACTGGATGTCATCCGAAAAGCTACAAAAAGCACCATTAAAAATGGGACCAGGTCCAGAGTTTTGAGAAACTTTCTGAATGGGATCCAAAAAATTTGGATCAATTTTTGGAAAAATTCATTTTTCAACTGTAGATTACTGTAGATTTATTTTTAAATTCCTATTTTAGATAACTCTACATTATTTTTTCAAGTGGATACTATTGGTTACTGTAGATTCAATTACCAGATTCGTACTGTAGATTACTGTAGATTATTATTTTTGAAATTTCCCTGAGAACAAATAATTTTTCAAAAATATCTCGAAAATTCCCGGAAAAATTGAAGTTTTGAATAAAAAATTGAAGATTGTTTTGACAAACATCTTAGAAATCCCCGAAAATTGTTGAAATATTCATTTTTCATAATTCAGGATGTCAGAAAATGTTAATTTCAACTAAATTTTTCTCTAGAAATATTCCTTCCAAATTGAATTTTCCAAATTGAATTTTCCAAATTCATACTGTAGATTGATAGAAAAGGAAATGATGTGAAAAAAAAAACCATCGTTTAGCATCGTCATAATGGCAAATTCTCAACCGGAAGATGGACCACCTTCAAAAAGAAAACGCTTGAATATGCCAACTAAGCGTGGGGTCGCCAATATTGTAACATCTGTTCAGAACTTGCTGAGAAATTCTCAATCAAACCCGATAGGAGGAAGGTTCCTCAACAGAGGCGTTCTAAACAAGTATATTCTGACATCAAAAATAATTTTTAGAAGTTTTTTTTCAGAGATCTATTTGGTCCAACGAAAATCGACACGAAAATTTTGGAACAGACGATGGCGGAAAAAATACATAGGACAAAGGTTGGTCTGAAATTAATTTGATTCTGAAGCCACATTTTTTCAGATATTAACTATGAACAAATGCCAAAACTGCAGTGGACTGGAAGATATGAGAATGAATGCGGCGGATCCAGCTAAATTGAAAGAAATCAATGAGCAAAAGCTTAAGCATTCGGAAGAAATGCGGTAAGAATTAAAATTGTCGAATAGTTCCTATGAAAAAATTTTTTTCCAGACAAACGCGCTCTGTTTTTGGCATTTTGGATGATAGATGTCGAGAAAATAATGGAATACTCGTTATACGAATTGACGGTGCATCAAACAAAGCTACAAAAATTCCAATATTGGCTTACAAGCCCAAGTCAATTGTAGATGCCAACCGAATTTCTTACACAATGACAGGTGTACAAGTTCCAACTAATGGTAAACCCGTTCGATTTTTTTATTGAAATAATTGTTTTTTCTAGGATCAACGAAGTTTCAAACATCTTGTTATATGAACTTGTGCGATCGGTATAAAAAAGGATCATCTTATTATTTTTCACTTGTTCTTGATTTTTTGGTTAAGGTGGGATACAGAGATGGTTTAAACCGAGTCCTTGAATTTCAGCTGGATAAAATGCCAACAAAATTGTTCATTATTGCTGACAACGCAAGCCCGAACAAGTCAGACGAATTGTTAGCTGGTTATGGATATTTGTTGCAATCAGTTCCGAATTTGAAATCGGTGACTTGGTTACTAATAGTGAGATTATTTTCGAAATTAAATTCAGGTTACATTGGTGAACAATCTCGTCGGTCATTCTCACAATGAACTCGACGGATATTTCGGCGTGATGAATCAACATTTATCAACCAAAACCATATTTTCGACAACGGGTATGTAACGAATAATAAAACACAAAAATAGATGTTTTCAGATTATGACAACGAGCTGAAGAAAATTAAATCAACCAGAGAAGTCAATAACGTATATAATGTGTATGACATGAGTGGGTTGAAATCGAATGTTGTCCATATTCTTAATCGTGGAACACACCATCAGCTGCATCTTTTCAAAGACGATAAAAGTAATTTTTGAACCAAAAATTATCCATTAAAATTATGAAATATTTTTTCAGACGTAATAATGCAATGCGTTGCAGAATATGCAACCACTGAAGCATTTGAAAAATTATGTAATAATTCCGACCAAATTCCTCTATTCAAAGTAAGTTTGATTTATATTTTTCTAGTAAAAAAATACTTTTTAGGATCAAAATATTGTCACACAATTCGTTGCCCCAATTGTCATCCCTGAACTTGTCGAAACTGAAAAATCTTTGAGAAGGCTCTTCAAATCAGGACAAGGATTTTTCAAACATAGTCACCAGCAATCGATTCTGAATCACTTGAAAAATTATAAATCAGAAGGTAACTTTTTATAGAAAATGAAAAAAAAGTCTTATTTTAAGTAAATTACTGTAGATTTAATTTTCAAGTTTCATGCTGTGGATTACTGTAGATTATTTCTTGAAATTTAGAATGAAACTAAAAAAAAATAAATTTTCTGAAAAAAATTTCAAAATTTCTCCGAAAAAATTGAAAAATAAAGTCACGTAAATTTTATTTTTTGCGTGATCGAGGCATCATGCCTCAAAATGCTTCGATTTTTCGATTTTCAACAGAAATTTCTGAAAAAAAACAAAATTCAAAAAAACAAATTGAAGTTTCCTAATTTTTAATTATTTTAAGTAAATTACTGTAGATTCAATTTTCCAGTTTCATACTGTAGATCCAATTTCTCAAGTTATACTGTAGATTTAATTTTTCAGATTCTTACTGTAGATTAATTCTTCAAATTCTTACTGTAGATTTAATTTTCCAGTTTCATACTGTAGATTACTGTAGATTATTTCTTGAAATTTTGAATGAAACTAAAAAAAAATAAATTTTCTGAAAAAATTTCAAAATTTCTCCGAAAAAAATTGAAAAATAAAGTCACGTAAATTTTATTTTTTGCGTGATCGAGGCATCATGCCTCAAAATGCTTCGATTTTTCGATTTTCAACAAATTTTTTTCGACAAAAAAATTCAAAAAAACAAATTGAAGTTTCCTAATTTTTAATTATTTTAAGTAAATTACTGTAGATTTAATTTTCAAGTTTCATACTGTAGATCCAATTTCTCAAGTTATACTGTAGATTTAATTTTTCAGATTCTTACTGTAGATTAATTCTTCAAATTCTTACTGTAGATTTAATTTTCCAGTTTCATACTGTGGATTACTGTAGATTATTTCTTGAAATTTAGAATGAAACTAAAAAAAAATAAATTTTCTGAAAAAATTTCAAAATTTCCCCGAAAAAATTTGAAAAATAAAGTCACGTAAATTTTATTTTTTGCGTGATCGAGGCATCATGCCTCAAAATGCTTCGATTTTTCGATTTTCAACAAAATTTTTTCGACAAAAAAATTCAAAAAAAACAAATTGAAGTTTCCGAATTCTAGGTTCACTTTTCCAATTTGCGAGTCAACAAATTAACATTAAAAGTTACAGATTTCGAAGACACTATCAAACAATTGCGCGACAAGCCTGCTTATCCATTATTTGTAACAACTACCACATCTGAAACCGTTACACAATATTTGGAGCGACACGGATACATCGCAACAAACTTACCGAAACCGCTCGTTGTGCAGAAATCGAAATAAAGTATAATTTTCTCAATGTGAATTAAAATAAACTATATTTTTCATAATAATAAAGTTAATGTGAATACAAAACGAAACAAAAATACATTTGAAACAACAGTTTTTTTTTGAGAAAATAAAACACAATAAAAAGAAAATGTGCCGCCGCTAAACAAATAAAAAATAGGCATGATGATTTTTTTCTGTCGTGGTGACGAGATCTGGTTTTATGCAAAAGTTCACTATTTTTGAGACTACCCTCGCCTTATATTCACGGCACTGATCATTGTGAAATAAGAAAGTGCAAGTTGTGGTGAATATGACGTTTCGTGTGACGCTTATGATATAAACCAGGAATATAAGAAACTTTAGAAATTTTCCTTCAACAAATCGTTGTAGTGGAGAAATATTGAGAATCACAATGATTCTTTGAAGTGCGATGAGAAAAATGAAGAATATTCCCGAGTCTCCCATAACCTGGTTGACCAAAGATGAAATAGATACTCTGAAAAAGACATCTTACACACATTTTCTGAGCGCCCCCTTACATTACAATAATGAGCCACAAAAGGTAGGAATAATTCGTGTTTTTAGAATAAGATAGACCAAGTAGAATTGCAGCAACTAAAGATAAAGTATACAAAGTCAGCGAATAGAAACACTGCTTCTGTAATGGATAAATTATTGTTTGTTTTTCATCGTTTGGTGCTGTATAGAAAAGCATAGAGTATGGTATTACAAATGCCATACTTATCCTGTATGGATAGTGTCCAAAGTATTCAACAATAATATCTTGATCGCTTGTATCATTCATTTTATGCTATTCGCGTAAAGAGCAAACGTAGAATGTGTCTATATAATTAATTCGAAGAAAGTTTGAGAAATAATTGTAGGGCTATGAATGAACTTTCGTTTGTCGAATCATTTCAATTAGCCAATCTCAAAGCATGTCCGAGTGGATAAGTCATCGTTTTGACCTAAGTTCGATGCCCCTTTAGCGCACCTTTTCTTGTCACTGGAAACAACTTTACCTTATCCGTAAGTGATTTAGCGACGTTTAGTCGATATTTAGTCGAGAAGCTCGCTAAATCACTTATGGATAACGTAAAGTCACCAAAATTCTAATCATTCTGTTCGTCTTAGACCATTCTATCATATGAATAACATTTCAACTCACATAGTTAAAAAAAAACATGAAAATATCATTTAGCCGATATCCAACTAATTCTTGGGTAGCTCGGCTAAATGACATTTTCATGTTTGTTAAGCAAGTGAGTAGAATTGGGTTTTAATGTTATTCATATGATAGAATAGTCTAAGACGAACAGAATGATATAAATTTTGATGAGTTTACGTTATCCATAAGTGATTTAGCGTCGATAAGCCTAGGCGATCGACTAAACGTCGCTAAATCACTTATGGATAACGTAAAATCACCAAATTTCATATCATTCTGTTCGTCTTAGACCATTCTATCATATGAATAACATTAGAACCCAATATTTCAACACTCTTACTGAAAAAAAACATGAAAATATCATTTAGCCGATGTCCAACTATATCTAGAATTGAAATTCACAATTTTCAGTTTAGCAGAGATGGAGATATCGAATACATCTCTCGAAGTTAACAATTTGGATTCCGGACTCCCGAACCCTGTAGAATATCTACCGAATATTCTTCATTTGTTATTAACAACACTGATATTTTTCGTATATACTGTGAAACTGTATCAACAAAAACACGTTTTGGTAGTGGTACGTTTGCATAATCGATTCGTGAACCAAAAGAAAATTTCAAAGGAACACGAATGGCAAATAAATAAAGTATTCTGGTTACTTTCGTTGCTATGTTGGTCTGCAGTTCAGTTCTATGAATTCGGGCAAATTCTCATCTATATTGTATATTTAATAGGAATAACCAATGTGATAGATATATTTTATATTCTCATTCCAACGAGTACTATTGAGATATATATCGAGATGAATGTTGCCCGAAATTTACCTATTTTAATGTCATTGTTGATATTTATAAAGGTCAATATTCGTTTTTTCTACAAAATGTCTCGAATTCAAAATGCATTTTTATCCAAAAACAAAGTTCAATTGCTGGCAATATTTGGTGTTTTAATTTTCACAATATGGTTTTACGGTGAATTTGCTGTAAATTGTGCAATCATATTTGGTGGTCCACCCTTTCGTTGCGAGTTTCATATGGTTAGGTTTGTTTCAAATTGTTCATGATTTTCGAAAACATTTTTTAGATGTTTACTTCGAATGAAACATGTGAAAAAGCATTTGCTTGGAACATTCAATTAGTGGGCAGGAATCGTATTTTCGAAATTTTTAGCACTGCAATCATCCCTCTTCTATTTTTCTATTTATTAGGATTCCGTTATATATTGAAAAAACTTGGAAAGAGTGTCGCATTTGAGAAATCCAAAGAAATCTTCAATGTTTTTCAATATTTTTCGATTTTTGCCTATGGCTTTGTGAGTTTTACTTACTATTTTTATATTAAACACTCTCACCGACCCTATACAGATCCGTCTTTTCTGCCTTTTTGTTCATTGTTTCTATGGTCTCAATATTTTTGTTCCCTTTGATTTTTTGTCGCATCTTCTTATTTGTAAGCCTGTATCGATTTTCGTGTATGCAATACCATCAATGTTTCTATTTTCTCACAGAAATAAGGCATTGCTGAATATGAAAACCAATAAAGTTGGTGTTGTTCAAGAACCGGAATTAGAGGCGAAAAATGAAGAAGAACGGATCGAGATGGATGAACGTAATACAAATAATGATAATCATGAACACGTTGCGGAATGAATGAAATTTTATCGATACAACCTAATATTAATTTCATTCTTTTGATTTTTGAAAACTTTAGAAACCCCTAATTATCTGCTCTCAAAATTGAACGTTTTTTGAATTTGCAGAATTCGTACTACCTTGTATAGTACAGTTTTCAGTGATGTTTGTCTTCAGAGATCAACTAGACTACAAATTCATTAGGAAATTGAACAATTTCCTCTTTTCCTCCGCAAAAAATGATGATTTTTGTGTATTTCAAATTAGCACCTTTACTAATTTGTGTTTATTTATCTATTTATGTAAACTACAAAATACTGGTGACGAATTCGGGAAAAATCACATATTTAAAAAAAATTCTGATTTCTTGGTGGTTTGAACTTGAGGAAAATATAATTAATTAATTAGTTGTTTTTTAAAGATGTCAGAAAAATTTAAAGTTGAAAATTCAGAGATCAAAGTTGCAAGACATTAATTGACGGAATAGAATCCACGTGGCAGAAGAGGATTTCAGAAAAATTTTAGATTTTCAGCCAAAAAGTTCATCTCTCCCCTTTTTCTCTTCTGATTTTCTGGCCAAGTTCCAAAAAATAGGCTCCGCCCCTTTTTCCCATCTATAAAAACCTAGTAATTCTCTCTTTTTTCTACATCAACAAGAAAACCTTGAAACTTTTCAAGTAAAATGAAATTTCCCTATTTATTTGCTGAAATCATTTCTGAATTTCACGAAATTCACCGAAAACCAGATTTTTCCAAGAAACCAAAATTGGAAAAATCTGAAATTCCAGCACCCAGAAGACATTCTGTGCTGATACAAGTTGGAGTGGTGAGTTAGCCTAACTTCTTACAAAAAAAACATTCGAAATTTTAAATTTCTACAGGACGAGGTTCCGATTTTACGACACTCCGAAGATTCTCAAAAATTCTCCAAAGATCCGCGGCGAAAATCAGCGCCAGGACAATTTTCGCAAAAAACATCGCTCAAAGAAAAAATCGAGAAAAAATTAAAGGAACATCATGGTAGATCAAGAAGTGCCAGTGTATCGTATCGGGTCTTGAAGTGAATAGATTTTTTCTAGAATTTTATATAGGCTAGAAGTGTATATTTCTGTAAATACATGAAGATAATAAATATTTTTATTTTTTTTCACAAAAAGTTCATAGGAAAAACAAGTTTTCTTCAAATTTGTTTACATAGTCAAACTACAAAACACTTTGGAACATTTCATATTTTATAGCCTCTAATATCAGAAGTTATTACAAATGGGTTTGATTATTGAAACTTGTCAGCAAGCATGTAATTTCACCTGCAAAAGTACGCTGGCTTGATTTCAAAATCACATGCTAAACAAGACGTTTCAGTGGTATTCAAGAATCAGAAATTATCCCATACATCAGAAAAAACCACTATTTCAAGAATTCATAACTCTTGTGGTGCTGTATATTTCAGTATCCACAATATTTGAGAATTTGTATCCACAACATACATTCATCCAAGTTTTCAATTTTCGAAAATTCATTTTCAGCAAAATTTCCAGATTCGTCTTATTGCAAAAAATATATGTGATTTGAAATACGATGGGTGTTGTTAGAAAATCTATGAAGAACAAGGGGTAGTAAAACTGGAAAATGTTCAGTAACCGCGACGCATACGCAACGCTTGGAAACAACTTCACTTACCGTATTCATAAGGGAGTTCAAATTGATACCAACAAGAAATAGAAACTTGAAAGCTACATATAAAAGTGGAAAACATAAGAGTTTCACGATTATCAAAACTAATGTTTGATAAATGATAACTTTTTCTGGGCGGGTTTTCATAAATTCTGAAGCCATACTTGTGATTTTCCTCACACTTATTAGAATACAGATATAGAAAACAGATGAGATCATGACTAGAAGATCGAGACTGAGATAGATTCCTGAATTAATCGTTGAGTAGATCGTGGGGCAAGAACATGTACTATTAATACAATCCCAGGCGCAACTTGCCGCGAAAGAAAAATACAAAATAAATCCGAAAATTGAGATGAAATATAGCCATCGAATAATACATTTGAAAGATTTTTCACTGGGAACTATATATTTTTCAGAATTTGGATAAAAATACAAGAGGAATCTTTGCAACGCCAACAGGAATATTAGAAGATTTTGAATGGGGACAATTATTTGATTGAAGATATAAACTATGCAAAATGTGATAGTTGCTAAATAGAACACTGTTCCCAGATCATTCAGATCTTTGCCAAATTCTGGATTAAAAAGTTGAAAAGTAATGAAGCTTATTGTCAAGACAAAAATCATGAATTGCGAAACAACTGTGATTTGATATAAATGATTTGTGATTGGATAAATTGGAACTTGTTTATCCTTTTCATGATTCATTTTTGTGAAATGAACGAATAATGGGAAGATTATGAAAACACTTAAAATATAGATACTAATTAGTACTGTACAATAAACAATGATTGATTCAACGATATAATGGTTCACTGTCATGTTTTTGTTGTTTTCGAATATTGAAAAAAAAATAAATAAATAAACACTGAGGCGACAATAAACCACCTGCCAAGTGTTTCAACGTCATTTACTAGGCTGGGAAAATCGGAAATTTTGAGTTACAAAAAACTCAGGAATTCGATATACTTCCAGAAATATTAGAAATTTGATAATTCACAATATTTGAAGAAGTGTATCCACAACAAACAATACTCCAAGTTTTCAATTTTCTGAAATTCATTTTCAGCAAAACTTCCAGATTTGTTTTATTGCAAAACAAATATGTGATTTGAAATACGATGGGTGTTGTTAGAATATCAATGATGAAGAATGGGTAGTACATCTAAAAAAAATATTCAGTAACCGCGACGCATACGCAACGCATCGCTTACCACATTCATAATGCTGTTTGTATTGATGTCACTAATCAAGAGAAAATCAATTTCAATAAGAACAAATGGTAAACATAAAAGTTTAACAATAATTAAAATCAGAGTTTGATAGATGATAGCTTTCTCCGGACGAGTTCTCATAACACTAGTAGACATACTTGTGATTTTTCTCACACTTATAAGTATACTTATATAAAAAAGTGATGAGAATATGACAAGAAAGTCTAGGGTTACATAAATCGCCGAATTTATTGTTGAGTAAATTCTAGGGCAGGTATAAACATGGGTGAAAATATAGGCAGAAATGCATTTTGACACCAGAGCAATATAGAGAATAAATCCGAGAATCCAAATAAAATATATCCAACGAATAATACAGCTGAACCGTTTTTCAGAAGGGACTATATATTTTTCAGATCTTGGATAAAAATAAAGGAGGAATCTTTGAAAAGCCAACAGGAATATGAGGAGATTTTGAATCGGAACAACTATTTGATTGAAAATATAAACCACAGCAAATGCGATTCCTCCAATTGTAAAAAATAAAAAAAACTTTTTTTCATCATTCTCATTGTCAGTTGCTGATGAACCTAGAAATATTGTAGCTATACTTATAGCTGACACAAAAATAATGAATTGTGAGATGAATGTGATTTTGTATAAATGATTTGTGATTTGATATATTGGAACTTTTTCGTCTTTTTCACGATTGATTTTTGTGAAATGAACGAAAAGTGGGAAGATTATGAATGCACTTAGAATGTAGATAGTTAATAGAAGAATCACATAGATTGACATTCCTTCGAAGAAATATTGATAGTCTAACATGATTTCAGAATATTAGGAGTTTAAAATGAAAATTGCTGAGCTCATGAAAACATCTGCTTTTTTCATATGGACTAAGTTTATTCCGAGAAAATGAAATATGACGTGAATATTTTTTGAAACAGCGAAAAATTATGATTTTGTGGCCAAATCACAGAAAAAATAAACTTTATTAATAAGCATATCTTGTTATATTGCTCATATTATACAATTCAGTTTGTTCAACACGATTAGATCTAGCTCCACAGCAAACAATTCTCCAAGTTTTCGCTTTTCTGAAATCCATTTTCAGCAAAATTTCCAGATTTGTTTTATTGCAAAAAATATATGTGATTTGAAATACGATGGGTGTTGTTAAAACATCAATGAAGAACAAGGGGTAGTAGATCTGAAATCGAATCAATACATAGAATCAGTAACCGCGACGCGTACGCACCGCATTCATTACAGTATTCAATGTTACACTGTAAGCGAAAATGAACATAAATGTTAAAATTAACATTGGGAAACATAATAGTTTCACAAATAATAAAACTAAAGTTTGATAGAGGATTGCTTTTTCTGTGCGAGTTTTCATAAAACTTGAAGACATGTTTGCAATTTTCCGAACACTTATGAGAATACAAATATAGAAAACAGATGAGATCATGACTAGAGCATCCAGAATCACATAAATCGCCGAACTTATGATAGACCATCTGGTTTGACAATCAGAATCTTTAGCATAATTGTAAGCATAATTGAATAAACAATTGGCCAAGAAACCAATATATAAAATATTTCCGAAGATTGATATGAAATATAACCATCGAATTATAAATTTAAATTGTTTTTCACTGGGAACTATATATTTTTCAGAACTTGGATAGAAATAAAGGAGGAATCTTTGAAAAGCCAAAAGGAATATTAGAAGATTTTGAACAGGAATCACGATTTGATTGAAAACATAGAAAATTGAGATGGTGAGTATTGAAATCACGAATAGAATATTTGAGGAAGATTCTATACTGCTTGAAAATGTTAGAAAACTAGCGACTATGAAAATCGCTACAATCAAAATCATAAATTGTGAGATAACTGTGATTTTATACAGATGATTTGTGATTTGATAAATCGAACTTTTTCGATCTTTTTCCCGGTTGATTCTTATAAAATGAACAAATATTGGGAAAATTAGAAATATGCTTGAAAAATAGAAAATGAAGAGAATTCCGTGATAAATTTCAAATGTGTCATGAATAAAACTTTTATCAAATCCAAGTCCAAACATTTAATAAAATGTAGTTTCGGCTAGCAATGAACTAATATAAAATGAAGGAAAAATCAGCTGCAAACACAACCTAATTTCTCAAAACAACATTTTCTTGTTAAAACAAACTTTTTTGAGTTCAAAGCATTTCTTGACATATTGCTCATACTATAAACTTCACTATGGCTATTTACAACATTTGAAGATGCTCCTCCACAGAAAAGAATTTTCAAAGTTTTCAATTTTCTCAAATTCATTTTCAGCAAAATTTCCAGATTGGTTTTATTGCAGAAAATATATGTGATTTGAAATACGATGGGTGTTGTTAACACCACGTCGACCCACTAAAGAACAAACAGCTGCAATGGGTGTGAGACAGAATGCATCAAAATGCAAAAAAACTACTGAACCATTTTGAAAACTGATTACATATTCGTGATCAGTGTGTTCAAATCTGTGGAAATAAGGAGTTTCATTAATTCTAGTCCATGTTTATTGTCGTAGCACTTCGTGGAAAAACCGAAAAACCGTACACCCTTTGCAGCAGTTGGGTCGACGTGACACATCAATGAATAATAGAGGATAGAAGATCTGAAAGAATATTCAGGTGACCGCGACGCACACGCAACGCACTCACTGAATTCGGTGTTGGTTCAACGAATTGAAGAGTTGCAACTAAAATCAATGGAAAACTTATTAATTTTACAATTATCAAAACCAAAGTTTGATAGAGGATCGCTTTTTCTGGGCGGGTTTTCATGAAATGTGTTGTGATTTTTCGAACACTTATCAGAATACAGATGTAAAAAATAGCTGAGAATATCACAAGAAAATCCAAAAATATATAAAATTCAGAATGAATTTTTGACCACATGCAAGCATCCTCATTTTCAGCCGACGTAAGACATTTATTCAGAAAATTGAAATATATAAAATTCATTATGATTATTGTGGAATACAAATATCGAATGAATTTTCTGAATAATTTTTCACTTGGAACTATATATTTTTCAGATCTTGGAAAAAAATAAAGAAGAAATCTTTGAAAAGCCAAAAGGGATATTAGAAGATTTTGAACAGGAATGATTATTTGATGGGAAAAATAAAATATAGAAATTGTGATCCACACCAGTAAAATCTGCCAACTCTCACTTCTAACTTCTGAAAGACCAATAATCAAATAAATTATGGAAACTGTTGAGATCAGTATCATGAATTATGAGATAACTGTGATTTTATAGAGATGATTTGTGATTTGATAAATTGCAACTTGTTTATCTTTTTCATGATTAATTTTTGTGAAATAAATGAATAGGGGAAATATGAAAATGCTGGAAATGTAGATAATGAATATTGAAATATAATATAGGAAAAAGGATTCGAAAATAAAAATGTTTGGCTGACCATTTGATTGATTAAATTCAGCCATTTCCCAGTGTTCCATTTTTGTAGAATAAACTTTTGATTTTCAAATCACCTGCTCCAATTTTGCACGTTTTATTTCATGTGTTCACCGTGCTCCCTGACATTGTGCTCATATTATACAATTCAGTTTGCTCAACACGATTTGATCTAACTCCACAACATAAACTCATCCAAGTTCTCACTTTTCTGAAATTCATTTTCAGCAAAATTTCCAGATTTGTTTTGTTGCAAAAAATATATGTGATTTGAAATACGATGGGAGTTGTTAGAACATCAATGATGAATAATGGGTAGTAGATCTGATTAGAAAATATTTACATAGGTGACCGCGACGCACACGCAACGTACCACATTTATCACTGCATCTAGAGTTATGTCCCTTTCAATGAGAAGCATAGAAGCAAAGATGAGCAATGGGAAGCATAACAGTTTTACGATTAGCAGAACAAAAGTTTGAGCTTCGATAACTTTTTCTGGGCGTTTTTTCATGATTGTAGAGGAAAGTTTCGTGATTTTCCGAACACTTATAAGAATGCAGATATAAAAAATTGAGGAGAAAATTACCAGGAAATCCAAGAATATACAAATTGCCTGCATTGAAGACAACTTATTTTCACAGAAATTTTTCGAATTCACAAAAGTGGTAGACCCCTAAACTCACTGCATGTAAAATTGACCAGAATGAGCTACAAGTCTTATCCTCTGCAAAAAAGTTCATCCAATAACATTTCACCAAATATCCGGAATATAGCACATTTCCCAAAATCGATACGAAATATAAAGAACTTATGATAACTTTGAAAGATTTTCCACTGGGAACTATGTATTTTTCAGAATTTGGGCAGAAATAAAGGAGAAATCTTTGAAGAGCCAAAAGAAATATTAGGAGATTTTGAATCGGAACTATTACTTGATTACAGACAAAAACTATAATCACAGTTATCAATAAGAATAAGTAAGCTATATATTCCACAGTTTGATTCACATTTATCGGGGAGTAAACCAAAACCAAAAATACGAGTGCTAATCCAGTTGTTAGAATCAGAAATTGTGAGAATACTGTGATTTGGTATAGATGATTTGTGATGTGGAAAATAGCACATTCTCGATCTTTTTCACGATTTATTCGGGTTATATGGATGAATAGTGGGAAGATTATAAAAGTACTTGAAAGGTAGAAAATAACTAGGATGAATATGTAATAATATAGAGAGAATAGAAGAAACAAATTTTCTGGAGCATACAAATCTACTTCCACCATTGTTTTTTTTTCGAAAAGGCACTGATTTCTGACAAAAACACATAATTGGAAAAAATCAGCTGCCTAGGGTTGATGTTAATCAAACAACAAACTGAATAATTCCGTAGTTTTGACTTTACACGAGTCGTTGAACGCGCTGCGGTCACGCGTCGCGTCTACGTGTTTTTCGTTGTTATTCCGTGTGATTCAATTTTACTTTTCAAAATCTCTACAGGAAGAAAGTTGATAGAACAATTTATTTAAAATTTTACTGATTTGGAAAAAAATCAAGCAAATCCTTGGTCCTTCAAACATTTCTGATACTCCTCCAAGCGTTTCTTATTTCTTGATTTACAAGTCGCGGCCGGGTAAGGTGGCCAATCGCTACATTTTTCGAGCCAATACTCACAGCCAGAACTATCATCGCTTGTTGTTAAAATAACTGAGAAGGAGTTCAGAATCAATAGAAGTATCAAAAGGATTTTCATGTTTTGAAAACTGTCTGAAGAGCATAAATATTTCGAAATTTATAGGATGTTTCAAATGATGTGAATGTGCCCAAAAATTTTCAGTTTCCAGACATAAAAATCGCTACGAAATTCCTAACTTTTAGTGCTTGTTTCATTTTGAATCTCCACAGTATTCGTAAATTTCGCTCCACAACATATAATTCCCCAAGTTTTCAATTTTTCTAGATCCATTTTCAGCAACGTTTCCAGATTTGTTTTATTGCAAAAAATATATGTAATTTGGAATACTATTGGAGTTGTGAAAACATCAATGAGGAATAAGGGGTAGTAGATCTGTAAGGAACTAATTGAAAGCCGCGACGCTCACGCAACGCAACGTACCGCATCTAGAACTGTATTCGTAGTTAGAGTTTGCTCAAATCCTACTGTAATGAATATGAATACCATAATTACCAATGGAACGCTTAACAGTTTTACAATTATCAACACTAAAGTTTGATAGAGGATTGCTTTTTCTGGGCGGGTTTTCATGAATTCTGAAGCCATACTTGTGATTTTTCGAACACTTATAAGAATGCAGATGTAAAAAATTGATGAGAATATTACCAGCAAGTCCAGGGTTATATAAATTACCTGGAATATCAATACATAAGCTATTTGTTAGAAAATCAAATAGCTTACAGTAACTATAATTGAATACGAACATTGACTAATATTTTCAGAAGCAGATAAATAACTCCAGACGCATTGAGCTTTGGTTATAAAATTGAAAATACTTGCGGAAATTGATATAAAATATAGCCATTTCATAATGACGTTGAACCTTTTTTCACTTGGAACTATATATTTTTCGGAATTTGGATAAAAATATAATAGGAATCTTTGAAGAGCCAGAAGAAATATAAGAAGATTTTGAATCGGAACAACTATTTGATTAAAAATATAAAGTATCACAATTGATAGAACAACAATAAAATATGCCAAATAAACAATACCACCTATTTTCTCAAATTCCCCCAAGAAAAACATAACAATAATCACTGAAACTGCTGTCAAAGTTATTGTAAATTGTGAGACCACCGTGATTTTATACAAATGATGAGTTATCGCATAAATTGAGGACTGAAAACATCTTCATTTTTTGTGGTAGAATTTTTTGAGAAATACTAACTTGCTCGTCTTTTTCCCTATTGATTTTTGTGAAATGAACAAATATTGGAAAAATTATGAAAACACTTAAAGCGTAGATAATAATTATTGCATAATGATAGAAGACAAATGATTTCCAGATGAAAAAACTGTTGACCGATCTATATTCCGAAATATTCATTTTGAAGGAGAGATTTGAAAATGAGAAAGAAACTTGGAGAAAAAACACCTGGAAAGTGGAAAATGTCGAATATTTTTAGATATCAGCACTAACCAGAAAATTCATTTTTCAAAAAACTGGTTCAACACTAGACTTGTATCCACAACAAATAATCCTCCAAGTTTTCAATTCTCTGAAATTCATTTTCAGCAAAATTTGCAGATTCGGCTTGTTGCAAAATAAATATGCGATTTGAAAAGCTATTGAGGATGTTAAGGCATCAATGACAATTAGAGCAAAGTAGATCTGTTAAGAAAATATTGAAAAACCGCCACGCATACGCAACGCGTAGATAGATTTACCATGAAAATCTGCGCATTTAGTGATTTCTTATTTTCAACCTGCTCTGGAGAGAAATGCAATATTTCTGGAGCACATGATAGTTTAACTATTGCTAAAAGCAAAGTTTGATAGAGTGCCGCTTTTTCCGGATTTCTCATAACTCTTGAGGAGAATTTTCTGATTTTCCGGGCACTTATAAGAATACTTATATAAAAAATTGATGAGAATATTACAAGAAAGTCCAGGGTTATATAGATTACCTAAATAAATATCTGAAAATATGTTGATTCTATGAAAATCTGTGAACTTACAGATATCTCAAGTGATCTTTCTGTCAAACATCTTTGATTATTTCCAGGAAACATCCTCACAGCGCAGTAACACATTGAAATTATGTAGGAAATATATCCCAAAATCGATAAATGATATAGGAATCGTATTATAGTTTTGAATCGTTTTTCGATAGGAATTATGTATTTTTGGGAAATCGGAAGAAAATGAAGGAGAAAACTACGGTAAGCCAGGATAAATATCAGAATATTTTGAATTGGCATAACTATCTGATGGAAAATAAAAGTGAGCGATAATAAAATATATGCGAACTTGGTTGAAAAATCGATAGGAGAATCAGTGAATTCCAAAAACATTGCAATCAACGTGGAAATCGTTGTAATAGTTGTCATAACTTGTGAAACAACTGTGATTTTGTATAAATGATTAGTGATTGGAAAAACAGAACATTTTTTATCGATTTTTCGATTGATTCGTGTGAAATGAAGGAATAATGGGAAAATTATAACAACACTTAAAATATAGATTGTGATTATTATACAGATATAAATAAACCAGGAGCCTAGATAAACCAGAGGTTCTGACATAGGAGGAACGAAACTTTGCAGTGAGTTGAACTAATCTGAAATTTATCAGCTGCACAATATAGCTACGTCACGAAAAATTGAAGACCTTTTCTCAAATCAGGTGTTTCAAGAATAAAATGCATACATTTTGATCGCAATCAAGTTCCTTCTTTGAAAAACAGATTGTATCGCTTGCACGATTTCAATCAGAACTTGAATACTGCTGGGGAAAATTTGCCAAACTACTCATAAATACCTGCATTTTCTCATTTCAGTGAACGAAAAACAATGCTGGAAAAGGTGTTTCCCCTCTTACTTTGCACATTGTTCTGTTTTTTCTACCATCAAAAATTGGCAAAGCTAGAAGAGAATGATGAGCTGCTGCTCGAATTCATTCGACCGTATATGGGAAAGTTTCCAGCGGATTATCTGACAGTTCCACAGTATAATCTGACTGCTTGTTATTATAGAAAAGCCATGTCTCAAATGACGACGAATACAATGTGTATGTTGTATGATCCGCAAGGTTTTTTGAATGGAAATCATTCGTTTGGTGAGACTTGGAAAGATGAAAGGTGAGTCTAGGCTTGGACCTCAATTTCAGTCAATTCTAGATCATGTGATCCACACGACAAAAATGGTTTCGGAAGTTTCCCCGAAAAATACCACAACACTTCGCAATACACAAGATTCGTTTTCATTCGAGATCCATTCGATAGATTTATCTCATTCTATCTGGATAAATGTATTCGTCATCCACAATGTTATGGTTGCAAATCGGAAGATATGCGATGTGTTGTTCGACGAATGTACGAAAGTTTTTTGCAGATTTCGAGAGGTGAAAAGGAACTTGTGTCGAAGTTTAACAATTATCGATTTTTGGATATTCATTCAACGCCAACTTCGTGGGTCTGTGATTTTTTCAAATTTCGAAAAGTTTATCACGTTATGGTTATTGGGTCTGATTCCGAAGAGCGGAAGGAACCAATTTCGAAGTTTGGTGAACTTTTGAAACGGAAAAATGTTCCGAAAGAGTATATCTCAAAAATTGTTGATGATTTATTGCAATCTGAAACTAAACATTCAACGCATTCTTCGCAAATTAGAAAAATCGCGGTTGAAAAAGTTAGAACAGACAAAATTATTCGGAAATATTTGCATCAAATATACTTTTATGATTATCTGGTTTTTCCTGAATTTGATAGATCACATTTGGATCCCCCTTTTAATGTGAAAAATGGTCCGTGGGATGAGAAATATCGAATGGATTATGGGAATATTATAAGGATTCAAGATAATTATTCGAAATTGAAAAATTGAATTTATTTTGAATAAACTATTCATGCTTTTATCCCCTTTTCAAGAATTCTGAACAACTGAAGTATTGCTCATATTATATAATTCTTGACGTTGCTCCACTTTATTCGACGAATCTCCGCAACAAACAATTCTCCACGTTTTCGCTTTTCTGAAATTCATTTTCAGCAAATTTTCCAGATTTGTTTTATTGCAAAACAGATAAGTTATCTGAAATACGATGGGTGTTGTGATGATATCAATGGCGAGGAGAGGAAAGTAGATCTGTAATTCAAAGTTGTTGGCGAACGCGACGCATACGCAACGCTACCCCATTCAATGTTTGATGAATAGTAAATCCATTTCTATTGAACACCGCAATTGAAATTCCCAAAAATGGAGAGCATAACAATTTCAAGAGCACCAAAACCAAAGTTTGATAGAGAATCACTTTTTCTGGGCGATTTCTCATAACTGTAGTGGAGAGTTTTGTGATTTTTCTCACACTTATCAGAATACAAATGTAAAAAATCGAGGAGAACATTACCAGAACATCCAGGCTTATATAAATTGTCTGAAAAAAACATTTTCTCGGTATCACGAATCAAAGCTCACTGAAACAATTATCGACCATTCTGAAGTGCATTCAAAAAGCCCATCAGTGTCTGGAAAGAAATTCCAGGTACAACGAATGATAAGGAAAAAATAGGAAAAGTTTCCAGTAATTGATATACAGTATAGCCATTTAATGATACAATTAAAGCGCTTCTCTCCAAGAACAATGTACTTTTCAGAAGTTGGATGAAAATAAAGAAGACATCTTTGAAAAGCCAACAGGAATATGAGCAGATTTTCAATCGGAATAACTATTTGATGAAAACTATGACTGATTGCTACGGTTAAGAGACAAAAAATGAATAAGATTAAGTAATGTGGAGGATAATTTTCATATGAACCTGACATATTGTATGCATTTGCAGAAAGGAGTAATGCTAGAACTGTGATTAGAATAATAAATTGTGAGAGAACTGTGATTTTGTATAGATGATTTGTGATTTGGAAAATCGAAGATTCTTTGTCCTTCTCCCGATTCTTTTTTGAAAAATACACGAATAATGGAAAAATGAAGAAAATACTTGAAATATAGATTATTATCAGAACAATTATATAGATAAGCAATGGTGTAAGGACAGTAGTTACAAATCGCAATTCCCGCGTAGTGTAGTACATATTTGAAAATAACTAGAACTGAACTATATGAATCAGCTGTCTTGAACAGCTGAAGTACTGCTATTATAAACTTCTTGACGTTGCTCCACTTTGTTAGCTCCGCAACAAATAATTCTCCAAGTTTTCAATTTTCTGAAATTCATTTTCAGCAGATTTTCTAGATTTGTTTTGTTGCAAAACAGATAAGTGACTTGGAATACTATTGGAGTTGCTAAAACATCAATAACAAATAGAGGATAATGGATCTGGACATGAATTTTAAATTTTGAATGGAAAAAGATCGAGGCCTACTCACAACATTCAGAACTGCATAAATTGTGGGATTGTCTAGCATTCTATATATTCCATAGGCATAAATTGTACAGGGGAAGCATAAGATTTTTACGATTACCAAAACTAAGGTTTGATAAAGGATCGCCTTTTCTGGACGATTTCGCATAACTGTAGAAGATAGTTTTGTGATTTTTCTCACACTGATAAGTATACAAATATAAAATATTGAAGAAAATATTACAAAAAAATCTAGAACTGTGTAAACCGCCTGGAAGTTTTAAGCTAGAAGTTATAGAACACTATTAAACTCACTAAAATAATCATAGCCCAGCCGGAAGTGCATTTGTTCACACTGTCGAAAAATTCTTCATCACAAACATGCCTATTGTCAAAATACTTATAGGTGCATTTTAAAAACATGATCAGGTATACAGCATTTCCGAAAATTACAATAGAATATAGCCATCGAACCATACATTTGAATCGTTTTTCACTGGGAACTATATATTTTTCAGAATTCGGATAAAAAAAAAGAAGGAATCTTTGAAACGCCAAAAGAAATATCAAAAGATTTTGAATTGGAATAACTACTTGATGAAAAAAATAAGTGATTATTAAAGTAATAGCCATCACTGAAGTCGTCTTTGGATAAGGTTCATAAGTACTAGAAAATGAACGAATCATGATAAAAGATAAAGTGAGTACCCCTGTAAATGTAACTAGAATCATATATTGTGAGATGACTGTAATGTTGTATAGATGATTTGTGATTTGAAAAATTAAAGATTCTTTATCCTTCTCTCGATTGATTTTGGAAAAATGCAAGAATAATGGGAAAATGATAAAAATACTTAAAACATAGATAATAATAAGGATGATTAGGTAAACAGTCACAGCTGGTGGAACTGAATAGGTATTTACAAATAGTAATTCGGAAGAATCTTCTTCTTCTTCCATAACTAAAACAGAAATTAAAATAACTATGGAGTTAAAATGAACTATAAGAATCACCTGTCATCGATTTCACAAGTATTTCAAGAATTCTGACACAGTGCAGAAGTATTGCTCATGTTATATATCACATGATGTTGATCTACCTTATTAGATCCTCTACAACAAATAATCCTCCAAGTTTTTGCTTTTCTGAAATTCATTTTCAGCAACGTTTCCAGATTTGTTTTATTGCAAAACAAATATGTGATTTGAAAAACAAGTGGAGTTGTTAACATATCAATGAAGAACAGGGGATAATAGAGCTGAAAAGTTATATTTACGGGGGAAAATGTGAGATGCGCTTCTCACCACATTTGCAATTGTGTTCAGAGTAATATTTTCTGCATCATCGATAAAATAGGAGAAAAATAAAAACATTATTGGAAGACACAGTAATTTGACAATTATTAAAACCAAAGTTTGATATAGGATAACTTTTTCTGGGCGATTTTTCATGAAACTTGAAGCCATGCTTGTTATTTTTCGAACACTTATAAGAATACAGATATAGAAAATTGAGGATAACATGACTAGAAGATCGAGAGTTATATAAATTGCCTGAAATCTCTGGTTTCAAGTTATTTGATAAGAAGAACCTACTGAATTGATAGTAGACCACTTCGAGCCGCACATACTTTTATGTTTAGAAACACCATCCCAGAAGCAGTCAAACACAATAAGAAAATAACACAAATTTCCGAAAAATGATATAAAATATAGCCATTTTATGGTAGAAGTGAATCGTTTCTCACTTGGAATTATGTATTTTTCAGAAGATGGGAAAAAATATAAAGAGAATCTTTGAAGAGCCAAAAGGAATATTAGGAGATTTTGAATTGGAACTACTATTTGATTAAAAATATAGACGAAAAATAGTAAAGTTATCGAAAGTATAAAAGTATAAGAATCAAACTTTTTGGAGGACAAATCATTTGTTTTGAAAATATAAAAAGTATAAATTGAACAAATTATGATTATAACCATAAATTGTGAAATAACAGTGATTTTATAAAGATGATTTGTTATTCGGTAAATCGGCGATTCTCGATCTTTTTCGCGATTGATTCTTGTGAAATGTACGAATAATGGAAAAATTATAACAATACTGAAAATATAGATCAAGAATAGTATCGTATGGTAAACCAGGTATGATCCGAAAACAATATTCAATTCAAGAAGTTCATCTTGAGATATTGACATTTTTTTGAACTGGAGAATGAAACAAAAAATACATAGAGGAGTGATGAAAATCACCTGTAAACTTTCTTTCAAGCGAGCGTCAGAAAATAAAGTTCAGCGTGGTTCTATTAATCGGAAATCTCTAGTATGAGCAATGCGTTATGATCTAAACAATTTCACAATAAACAAAAATACCTTTTTTTTCTAACCAAAAATTTTTTTGAATGATCACAAATTTTCCCCATTCAAAATTACTATTTTCATTTGTTTGCACTTTTTTCGAACTTGGACAATTGTGGGTGTAAAACCACTCGGAAAAGTTCTAGTCAACTTAATTTATTTTTGAACAAGGACAAGGACAACTTGATTATTTTTTTCATATATATTTCCTTTTTTGTCAGACTTTCCGGTTGAATGCAAATTTTTCGAATTTTTGATTATTAAAAATTTTCTTGTTATTTTCTCATGCTTCTTTGGTTAACCATAGGAAATTCATTATTTCCCGGTTTCTGGAAATAATTTTTTGCTGAAAATCAGACAAAGAAACATTATTATAGAATTTCTGATTTTCAGAGAACAGAATTCTAGCTTTGAAAATAAATGTTTTCTTACTTACCCTAACTCCCTCCATTTCCAGCCCCTCGGAATGCTCTCCGAGATCTTCTGGCTTTTTCAAACCCTCACCGCCTGCTTCGGAATCTTCATCAACGGCCTTCTAATCTACACAGTCCTGTTCTACACCCCAGAATCCATCAAAACCTATTCCCTAATCATTCTCAGTCACGCAATTTCCGATTTCCTTGCCTGCCTTTTCCACATCTTCACCCATGCTCGATTCATTGGCACCGAATTTACGATAAGTTACGCGTCTTCCGGATTGTGCAAATATCTTGATTCTCCTGCAGCTTGTGATTTCGCCTATAGTTTCTATATTCATTTTTCGAGTTTTTCGCTGTATATGATTTTGGTGTCGTTTAGTTATCGTTGGTGGATTCTGACGAAAAGTTCACCAACTTCTAGAGCACTTTTGGGTGTCTGTTTCGCATTTTATATTCCCTGCTTTCTACAAGTGGTGCGTAGGGAAAAGAGAATACGACTATTTTCCTAAAACACCCTTTTTCAGATCGCCTTCTGTATCGCTGGCTCCAAGCCCATTGACATATACCGAGTGATTCATAAAAAATACCCTGATTACGATCTCTCTGGCTATCAAATCAATGGCCAGCTAGATATTCGAAACATTTTCTCACTTTATGGATTTTGTCATCTTCTTTTACCCGCTCAACCGATTTATTGTATCATCATATTTCTGCGATTCAGGATTATTGGACATTTGAAGGAGGCTGCAGGGCATATGAGTAAGAATACAAGGGCTATGCATAAGCAATTACTTACGTGTTTGACGATACAGGTAAGAAACTAGGATAATTCTGATCTCGCATCAGACTTCAACAAACTCCTTTCCAGGCAATGCTCCCAATGCTCAATATCATCGCAATCTCACTTTTCGCCTTACAACTTTTCTCCATATTTTCGGACCCACTAATCGAGGAAAATATGTTATTTTTTCTCTTGCTAATCCCTACAATATCCCCGATTGTTAGCTTCGTTTTCATCAAGCCTTATCGAAGGATTATTCTAAAAATGGCTGGGAAGAAAATCGATGAGAAGCGAGATACCTTTGGACCGTCTAGTGTTAGTAAAATTGAGCCGAGTAAAATGTGACTTTTGCTAGTGATCAATAAAGTTTTTTTTTTCAAAAGTCATTTCCAAACCATTCAAAGTTTACACAAAAAATGATCTTCCAAACTTTTTCATCATGGGAAAAAAGTATACTTTTTTCTATTAGCATGCATGAAAATGTTACAAAAAAGCACAGTATAAAAGACCAAAAGTTTCTCACTCTCCCTTTCAAAATATATACAATGTTTACGATTCCACGAATATTCCTGCTTCTAACAATATCAAGATTTGCTTCGAGTTGCGGGGATGTTTGCAGTGAGTTCGTTGTAATTAGTTATGACGTGACAAACTCCAATTTTTTAGACGAAGATGATGGTGCATACGTAATGAGTACATTTCCCAATGTTGCACCAGTTCCATCTTGTTCAGCAGGTTATACAGTTTTTTCGCGACCTGGTTATAATTGGTGTATGAAGATTTATCCAGCAATATCAAGGACTTTTACCCAAGCCGAAGCTTTGTGCCTTGCAGATGGAGCAGTTGCATCAGGACATCAGAATGTTGTTGAGGCAAGATGGATTAATAGTGAGTGAACAAAAAAACCTCGCGTATGAAAATAATGTCTGAAAAACTCTGCGAATTCAGGGACCGCAACTGCCATACAAACAGAAAACAATGAACCAATTGGTGGTGTCTGGCTGGGTCTCCATATCACAATGGGTTGTGACTATCTTGGTTTCGCGAATGAACCGAACTGTGGAGCCAACTCGTTCGAATGGACAGATGGTTATACAACTGGAACAAGTCAAATCACATGGGCAAGTGGGATACCAGATCAGCCAAAGTGAGTTGAGTGATTTTTAGAAAAGTTAAAAATACGGAGAATTCAGCACTGGCAAATGCGCATTGATGGCTGCCTATGATCCAATATTGTATCCTACTGGTCAGAGGGCCTTACCAACTCAAATCGTGAACGTAGCTTGTGGTAATTCAGATGGATATGATGATTATCGAAAAAGAACGACGATTGTTTGCGGAAAACCGCCTACAGAGTATTCCTGACTCGTATTGTTATGTTATTTTTTTCTGGGTTAATAAACTGTTCTTGATTTTAATATTATGCAAGTGATACTTTTTTCGCATTCAAAAACAAAAAAAAAAAGTGAAAAAAAACAACTTTTGAACAAAAAATGCAACTTCTTTTCATTCTACAGTGCACTATTTTTCGAAAATTCGAAACTTCACAGAACGCGGATCTTTCACAGAACATCCCCCAATCCCACCCCTCAAAAACCGTCTTACCTTAACTTCAGAATCCCACAGACAAATTCCCCAAATCCCGTTCCCAAAAACCCTCAAAACTAACTAAATAATATTCGTTGTCCTCAATTCCAGTTCATCCAATAAAATTCCAGACACTTCCGATTTCGCACTTTCCGCGTGAAATTGAAATCGCCAGATCTTCGAGCTCTGAAAAATACGCGTTTGTTTTTATTCAATGGCAAACATTTTTTATCCTGATTGAAAAAAGGCTAACCGTAAACCGCTTCTAAAAAGCTAACTATTCACAAATGTGATCTCACAAAAATGTTTCTCGTGGGAAAAAAATGATATATTCTCTATTAGCATACATAAAATTTTATGAAAAAGAACACAGTATAAAAGACCACATTTTTTCACTGTTCTTCAAAAACACCCAAAAATGATCGTGATGTCCAAAATATTTTTTCTTCTAGCTACATTGAGATTTGCTACAGCTTGTGCGGATGTTTGCAGTAAGTTCGCTCTAATGATAACCTTTATGACGTGGCAAACTCCAATTTTTCAGACGAAGATGACGGTGCCTACGTCATGAGTACGTTTCCCAATGTTGCACCAGTTCCAACATGTTCAGAAGGTTATAAAAGTTTTCCAAGACCGGGTTACAATTGGTGTATGAAGATTTATCCAGCAATATTGAAAAACTTCACTGAAGCCGAAGCTTTGTGTACTGCAGATGGAGCAGTTCCATCAGGTCATCAAAATGATGTTGAGGAAAGCTGGATTACTAGTGAGTGAACCGGTACAATTGTTTTTTTTTTGAAGATTAATTTTATTCATTCAGGGACGGCAATTACCGTACAAGCAGAATATGGTTATACAATTGGTGGTGTCTGGCTGGGTCTCCATATCACGCTTGGTTGTGACTACACTGGTTTCGCGGATGACAGTCCGAACTGTGGTACCAACTCTTTCGAATGGACAGATGGTTACACAACTGGATCAAGTCAGATCAAATGGGCGGAAGGTGAACCATGGCAATCAAAGTAAGTTGGATTTCTTGAAAAGTTTGTAGTTTGAAAAAAAATTTAGCGCTTACCAATGTGCATTGATGGCAGCGTATTCTGCAGGTAATTTTCCTGACAACGACTTCGAAGCTCTACCAACTCAAGTTATAAATGTTGCTTGTAATACAAGATATGCATCGCGACCCTTTCAAACCAGGACAACTATTGTTTGCGGAAAACCGCCGACAGAATATTCCTGAATCAAAATGTTATGTTGTTAATTTCTTGGGAAAAATGAAGTTTGACACTGAATTTTTCCTGATTTCAACGTTATACAAGAAAAAACATGCCAATCGCGAAAACTTCACGAAAACGTTAACTCTTCAATTACTTTTTTTTTCAAAAACTCCTGTTCTCATCCTAGAACCTAAATCAATTTCCCACCCGAACTGAACTCCAACCCAGACTCATCTAACCGTCAAAATACCCAGATTCCTCCCACTCCCAAAAACCCTCAAAACTAACTAAATAATATTCGTTGTCCTCAATTCCAGTTCATCCATTTCTAAAAATATAATAATTTACAAATCTTACAAAAATATTTTTCGTGGGAAAAATGATATATACTTTTCTATTAGCATACATAAAATATTACAAAAAAGCACACAGTATAAAAAGACCAAATTTTTTCATTGTACTTCAAGAATACCCAAAAATGATCATGACGTCTAAAATATTTTTGTTTCTAGCCACATTGAGATTTGCTACAGGTTGTGGAGATGTTTGTAGTGAGTTCGTTCTAATTAGTTATGACGGGGCAAACTCCAATTTTTCAGACGAAGATGACGGTGCATACGTAATGAGTACATTTCCCAATGTTGCACCAGTTCCATCTTGTTCAGCAGGTTATACAATTTTTCCGAGACCGGGTTATAATTGGTGTATGAAGATTTTACCAGCAGTTGAGTTGAATTATACTCAAGCCGAAGCTTTGTGCACTGCAGATGGAGCAGTTCCATCAGGTCATCAAAATGATTTTGAGGAAAGCTGGATTACTAGTGAGTGAACGGGTTCAATTGTTTTTTTTTTGAAGATTATTTTTATTTATCAGGGACGGCAATTACCGTACAAGCAGAACATGGTTATACAATTGGTGGTGTCTGGCTAGGTCTCCATATCACGCTTGGTTGTGACTATTCTGGTTTCGTGGATGAACCGAACTGTGGTACCAACTCTTTCGAATGGACAGATGGTTATACAACTGGATCGAGTCAGATCAAATGGTCAGGAGGTCAACCATGGCAATCAAAGTAAGTTGGATTTCTTGAGAAGTTTGAAATAGAAAAAAATTAAGCCAATACAAATGCGCATTGATGGCTGCATATATATATGCTAATTTTCCTGGTAACAACTTCGCAGCTCTTCCAACTCAAGTTTTAAATGTTGCTTGTAATCAAATATCTGGGGAGTATCCTTATCAAGATACACAGCGAAAAAAAATTATTTTTTTGTACACAAAAAATTCGTTGCGGAAATTCAAAAAAAAAATAGGCGGAGTTTTCAACACGCAACCCCTGGCAGCGTCTTTCTGCAATATTATTGCATGTGCGCACGGTTTTTGTGTGTTCTCCCCTTTTGTTTTTTGTTTTTTTCCTTTGTGTGTGCAAACACTTTCTGTTTTGCGCACCGTACCACACGGAAAGAGAAAAAATAATTTTTTTTCGCTGTGAGAACAACAATTGTTTGCGGAAAACCACCAACAGAATATTCTTAACCAAAAGTTCAATTTTATTATTTTATTGGGTGAATAAATGAAGTTGTAAACTGAAATGTTATTGATGGTGAAACTGTACGAGTTGTACAACAAAACAAAACTTCTCTTTATGCGTGAGAACCTGAAATTTGCATGTTTTTCATCAATGTTATAGCAAAGTATATAAAGTAAACAATTCTTGGAAACAAAATTATTCCGAAAAATGGTCTGGATCTTCATGCTCTCTACAATGTATCTGAATATTCTAATCTCATCAGTGATTATTTCTAAAACGAACTTCTATATAAAACACTGTCAAAAAGCAGATGATTTTCCTGTATCCTTTCCAAAAAGGTTATTTCCTTTCTACATAAAACAGCTGCATTTTTCTAGTTTCTTTATTCATTTTCACATCAGAATTCCAACAAAAAAAATGCTAGAAAACCCAAATGTGTTATTTGGCCTATTCATTTTCCAAAGTACTCTAGTTATTTTCTATTTCATAATGATTGTCATCTATATTTTAAGCATATTCACAATTTTCCCATTATTCGTTCATTTCACAAAAATCAATCGCAAAAAGGATCGAGAATCGCCGATTTATCAAATCACAAATCAATTATACCAAATTACAATTGTTGCACAAATCACTATAATTATCAGTGCAATTGGCAGTTTTGCTTTAATCATTTTCAATTTATCAGGGTACGCAAACCCCTGGATATACCTTGTTGTTCAGTTTGCTTTTCTTATGTTCGCTATAACTTTTCTAATCAATCAAGTAATCGTTCCAATTCAAAATTTTCTAATATTTCTTTTGGCTTTTCAAAGATTCCTCCTTTATTTCTATCCAAATTCGGAAAAATTCATCACTCCTGGTGAAAAAACTTTCAAAATTATCACATTATTCATCTATTCTCTATCGCTTTCTGGAAATATTTTCTACCTATACAAGTTTATCCAATGTTTCACCGTCTCAATGTCAACTCACGAACTTAATTGTGATCAAACTTTATCGATGTTGAACTCTGCGATTTATATAACACTCGATTGGCTTGTGATATTTTCTTCAATTTTCTATATATTGATTCTCATCAGTGTTCGGAAAATCACAAGACTTTCTTCTACAGTTATGATGAAAACCCGCCCCGAAAAAGCAATCCTCTACCAAACTTTGGTTTTGATTATTGTTAAATTAATAGCTACTCCGTTGATTTTAATTATCACTCTAATGTACATTGATTTTCAAAATATTTTGTCATACAAAGTTCTCAATGTGTTCTACTACTGTCTATTCTTCATTGACGTGCTAACAACTCCTTTAATTGCTCAAGTTGCCTATCTTTTCTGCAACAAAACAAATCTGGAGAATTTGCTGAAAATGAATTTCAGAAAATTGCGAACTTGGATGACTATTTGTTGTGGAGCCTCTTCGAATAGTGTGGATTATCAGCAAGAAATCGATAATTTGGGAGTGGCTTCGGGAACTACCCAAAATCAATCATGAAAAATATTTTTTGAGCATTTGTTTTGATTTCGGTGCATTCTTAATTTTAATGCTCACATTTATTTTTGAATTTTTTCATAATTTTTTTTCAAACTACAGTTATGTACGTCATAACTCCGTACCAGCTGATTTCTTGCAAAGTTTCTGGATTTTATCAAACTACAAACCAGATGAACTTTTCTAGTTTTTTTCACTATGCTTTTATTTCATGATAAATAAATATATTCATACAGTAATCTGAATATATAAATTATTTTGATTGTGCCCGAAGCGATTCAATTTCTGCCCACAAAAATAGTCATACAAAATTTCAATTTCCATTTTCAAGTGTTCTGAACATCGCCTATGTTTTGCTCGTGCTATATACTTCATGGTGATTTTCAATCATCTTTGAAGATGCTCCGCAACAAACAATCATCCAAGTTTTCAATTTTCTGAAATTCATTTTCAGAAGAATGTCAAGATTTGTTTTGTTGCAGAAAATATATGTGATTTGGAATACTATTGGAGTTGTTAACATATCAATTAAGAACATGGAGTAATAGATCTTAAACATTAAATGATTTGCTTGGAAAACGAAAAGAAATGATATTACCACATTGAAAGCTTTGTTCATAGTAAGGTTTTGCATTTTCATTGACCATGCATATATTATACACATTGGGACGCAGAGAATTTTGACAACTAATAAAACCAAAGTTTGGTAGAATATCACTTTTTCTGGGCGGTTTCTCATAAAACTTGAAGCCATGGTTGTAATTTTCCGAACACTTATCAGAATACTTATATAAAATATTGATGATAACATCACAACAAGGTCCAGGATTATATAAATCGCCTATAATAAAATTTTTCGAACAGAAATTGAAATAACTGTATTTCTTACAGAATTTAGAATGGACCAACTTGGATCGTAATCAATTCCCTCATTAAAAGATGAATTCTCCCACCAACATTTCACAAGGAACATAATGTTAAATATACTTCCAGAAATGAAAATGAAGTATAGCCAGTTGAGGAAACATCGGAATCGTTTTTCACTTGGAACAATATATTTCTCAGAATTTGGATAAAAATATAAAAAGAATCTTTGAAGAGCCAACAAGAATATTAGAAGATTTTGAATTGGAACAACTATTTGATTGAAGGCATAGATGAATACACATATCGAAATTACAAATGACCACAATATTCCGCGCAAAATATAAGTGGTTAATAAATCTGAGACAATAATAATCACTATTAGTATAGCAAATATCGAAGTCATTATTAAAGATTGAGAAATGACGGTAATTCTATATAGATGATTTGTGATTTGACTAGGGGCTGTTAGCCCCCAGGCGTAACTGTCTTCTCATTTATTTCAGTTTCACTTTTTTCTGTGATTATTGTCCACAGAACATTGACTTACAATCAAATTTATAGAAAATTTCAAATTTTTTGATCGAAAAATGATTCGTGGCAAAATCAGGAAGGCTTCCTAATTTTGCCACGGATAAAGTCATCCATCAATTTTTCGAAAAAAAAACTTATTTAATCTTTTTTTCGTATTGCAGACTTAAATAACATTCTTAGTTAGGAATTAGGAATTCTTGAACAATGCCAATAGCATCTGAAGAATCAGCCTTTTTCATTCATGGGTCACGCAGGATATTTTCTCGATTTTCTCTTTTTATTAAGGTTTTTCTTCTCCTTCTTCTTTTTTCTTTTTTGCCGCGTTGGAATGTCGAATTTTCGCAATTTTGGGGAGAAAGGAACAAAATTTCCGAAAATCTGCATTACTCGATATAGGGAAAAAATTTTTTCCGAGTGGGGCTCGAACCCACAAAAGAAGGAGGGTTGCCTGATTGGAAGGCAGAGCTCTCCCCGCCTACACCACACGTGTAGGTAAGAAATGAAGCATTTTTGATAAATATATATTTATCAGAATTTCACGTGACCGGGAGAAATGAACATTTCTAAATAAATTTCACCTTACGGGATTTTAATGAGAGGGCGAAAAATCGATGATTCTTTATCTTTTTCACGGTTTATTTTTGTGAAATGAAGGAATAATGGGAAAATTATGAAAATACTTGAAACATAGATCAACATTTTATTCACCTACAATTGCAAGAATCAAGTTTCGAATAATCAGAATTTCTGGAATAACCTGTACAAACACCTGTACAATATCATGCCAATCACGCCTAACAACAAATTAATTTATTCAGAATTTTCAAGTGTTCTGAACAACCACCGATGTTTTGCTCGTACTATATAATTCATGGTGATTTTCAATCATATTTGAAGATGCTCCGCAACACACAATCATCCAAGTTTTCAATTTTCTGAAATTCATTTTCAACAAAGTTTCCAGATTCGTTTTGTTGCAGAAAATATATGTGATTTGGAATACTATTGGAGTTGTTAACACATCAATAATTAATAAAGGATAGTAAATCTGAAACTGTATAAGTAGGTTTAAACCGTAGAAGAAGAACTTACAGAGTATAGGATTATTTTCAAATTAATGTTATCTTCTAAAAGTAAAAACGATGTTGAATAATACAACATTGGGAAACATAAAAGCTTCACAATTATTAAAGTCAAAGTCTGATAGATTATTGCTTTTTCTGGACGATTTTTCATAACACTTGAAGCAAGACTTGTGATTTTTCGAACACTTATAAAAATACTTATATAAAATATTGAGGAAAATATTACAAGAAAGTCCAGAGTTATATAAATTGCCTGAAACATCAGTTTGAAGTGAAAATGTTCTCATTAACTCACTGAAGATAGAATTGCCCAATTTGAATTGCAGTAAGTGTTCTGATTATCGGAATAATAGAAAAGCAAGCAATTATAATATGAGAAAAAATATAAAATATTTCCAAAAGTTGATAATAAATATAAACACTTCATAATGAATTTGAAGAATTTTTTAGTCGGAACAATGTGCTTTTCAGATCTTGGATAGAAATAAAGGAGGAATCTTTGAAATGCCAGAAGAAATATCAAAAGATTTTGAATAGGAATAACTATTTGATGGAAAACAACAGCAAAGAAAAAGGATATATAAATAAAATAAATTGTGAATATTAGAAATGCATCATTTTCACTGAACATTGATATTAACAAATTAAGAAATGAAAATCCGGTGAAAATTATGAAAATTTGTGAGAAAACTGTTATTTTATATAAATGATTTGTAATTAGAAAAATTGGAATTTTTTCGTCTTTTTCACGATTTATTCTTGTGAAATAAACGAATAATGGGAACATTATAAAAAAACTTGAAATATAGAGAATAATTAAACCAGAAAAATAATAAATAATTGGTCTTTCTATAGATAAAGTTTTACCTTCACTTAAAGTCATTGATATATTCAAAATCATGTTTTTTAGATTGTAAAGTGATTTTCGAGTGCTCGAAAAAAAATTATGTGTTTCACCTGTCTTTAAAAATTACTAGAGTATAAATGTCAAACGATTGACGTATACGAAAATGCAACTTTTTTTAATTTGTAAACTGTCACGTCACGAAATTACAAGTTTTATTTCAAGAAGAAATCCTCTGACTATATAAATTATGTTGATTATCAACGCTATGAAGATTGTATCCACAACAAACAATGATCCAAGTTTTCGCTTTTCCGAAATTCATTTTCATCAAAGTTTCCAGATAAGTTTTGTTGCAAAAAAATATGTGATTTGGAATACTATTGGAGTTGTGAACATATCAATGACAAAAAATGAGTAGTAAATCTGAAATTTAGAAAAAAAAAGTAACTACATAAACACTATGTGAAATGTGAAAATCAGAACATAAAATATAACTGAAATATTTTCAGATTCCTCGTGAATCTGCAAACAATAGAACAAGAATATTACAAACATTGTTGTCAGAATTGAATACTGACAATATACTGTGATTCCATAAAGTTGATTTGTGATCGCGAAAATCGGAACTTTTCGATCTTTTTCATGATTGATTCTCGAAAAATGAATGAACAATGGAAAAATTTTAAATATGCTGAAGATATATATTATAAATAAAATGATGATGTAGTAGAAAACCGAATCATCAATATTAAAGATTTTTCCAGAATCATAAAGTAATTTCATTTGATATCAGAGATTTCTGAAGTTTGAAAAAATGAATGTATGATCATAAGTTTTATATACTTATATTGGAATGCACTTGCTGTTGTGAACTTTTGTGAGAAAATTCATGTAAAAAAATTCTGAAATAACCTGCACAAACATAACTACCATGTCAATCACGCCTAACAAAACATCAATGTATTCCGAATTTTCAAGTGTTCTGAACAACCACCGATGTTTTGTTCGTGCTATATACTTCATGGTGATTTTCAATCATATTTGAAGATGCTCCGCAACAAACAATCATCCAAGTTTTCAATTTTTTGAAATTCATTTTCAGCAAGGCTTCCAGATTCGTTTTGTTGCAAAAAATATATGTGATTTGGAATACTATTGGAGTTGTTAGAATATCGATGAAAAATAGTGAGAAGTAAATCTAATAAAATAATGATTAGGTTGAAAATAACGAAATAGAATTACCAAATTGAACTTATCGCTCAGATCTTCAATGGAAGCAAACAATAGGAGAAGTAAAACCATTGGAATACAAAACAGTTTCACAAATAATAAAACTAAAGTATGATAGAGAATTGCTTTTTCGGGACGGTTTTTCATAACACTAGAAGCAAGTCTTGTAATTTTCCGAACACTTATCAAAATACAAATGTAAAAAATAGATGAGAATATCACAAGCAAGTCCATGATTATATAAACAGCCTATAATTGAATTTTCTAATACGGAAAAACGGAAACACTTACTGAATTTAACATAGACCAACTTGGATCGTAATTTTGCGCATTGTCCCAGAAATATGATTTAAAAAGAAAAATTGTGTACGTTATATTTCCAAAAATAAAACTGAAGTATAACCATTTCAAAAAACATTTGAATCGTTTTTCACTGGGAACAATATATTTCTCATAACTTGGATAGAAATAAAGAAGAAATCTTTGAAGAGCCAGAAGGAATATTAAAAGATTTTGAATTGGAACAACTATTTGATTAAAAGCATAAATAAATATACCCATAAACATTACAATTGACCAAAACATCAGGCGAAATTTATAGGTGGTTAAAACATCTGTGATTATAAGAAAGACGAAAAGTAGTGCGAACGCTAAAGTTAAGATCAAATATTGTGAGATGACTGTGATTCGATATAGATGACTTGAGATTTGAAAAATCGACGATTCTCGATCTTTTTCTCTATTGATTTTTGTGAAATGAATGAATAATGGGAAAATAATGAACACACTTGAAATGTAGATTGATACCAGAATTGCAAAATAGATAAACAATGTCCGATTTGCCAAGTTTCCGATATCCAGATTATTTATCAAATCCGACATATTTTTATTTAAATGAAGTTAAAGTTTTTGCAAAGTTAGCTAGGCGAAACGTGATCAAAATCACCTGTTTTTTAAATCAGAAACTTGTTTCGTCAAATTTCACGTAAATATGTAGTAGGAAAACACGAAAAAAAATTAAATTGAAGCTTTATTCACCTACAAATCCATCAATTGCAAAAATCAAGTTTCGAATAATCTATACATTTTAATTTTTTCGCCGAAAGCAAAATCCATTTTCTCGCATCGCAATAACCCAATGTATATCTGGTGATTGAAAAATCAAAAAGCTCTCGATTTTGGGATGATGAAATCCAACAATTATAATCGACTCCTTCCATTACCTCACAATTTTCTCCACCTCCACGTGAATTAGTAACCGAACAATTTTGAAGAACAAAAGTTTCAGTTAGAACTTCTTGAATAAATTATTTTTTCGTTTTTGGAGTTTTCTTGGGATTATCATCACAGCCATCGAAATAATCAAAATCCTTGTGAATCGTATTCAGAGATTTCGGAAAATTGATGATTTTTTTGAGAAATTTCTCGAGGTCTTGACGATCGTCACCGTGGATTTTTTGGAAATTTGTAGAAATTAATATTAGGATTGGAATTTGGAGAATCTTCATTTTCATTTTGAAAAAATTTTTAGAAATGCAATAAAAGAAAACGATTGTCTGAAGAATTGTCTGAGAAAAAAACAGGTCATAAAAATCATTTTCGAAAAAAAAAATGAAAAAAAAAGCGCGCGCAATGTGTACAGTGGAGCGCGTTTGTAACGTATCCGTGCTTCATTCTGACAGTTCAGATGCTTTATGAGAATCATACGTCACTTCCCAGACTCAAAGTCAGAAAAAACACCCGAATTCTCCACAATCAGGTGTTTTTCATAATCATAACAACCAAATTTAGCCCAACTCCCATATCATTTCTTCATATTTTCCCTCCCAAGAATAAATGAACGACTACTTCACCAATAATTACACAAAAAAGTGTGATTCGACTAAAACTAATTCATTTTTGGGCTCCTATGACGCTCTTTTCTACTTTGGACACGGTTTTAGTATTTTCGTGATTCCCGCTGATATTTTGGGCATTTATTGTATCTTGCGAAAAACTCCCAAGAAATTCAAATCAATGAAACCTTGCTTATTATACATGCAAGCTTGAGGATTTTTTTGACCCAAAAAACAACTAACCTTCAAATTTTCCAGCATAATATTCCTCGACATTCTCCTTTCACTCTGCATGACTCCTTATGTGTTTTTCCCTGCTTGCGCAGGCTTCACCATCGGGATTTTCCACAATCTCAATATTCCCATGGCTTTCCAATCGCTTCTCGCAATTTGTTGTATTTCAATCATGAATTTGGCAGTTCCAATAATCCTTGAGAATCGTCATAATATTCTGGTTCGCGGGCGATTTCGGATAACTCGAAAACTGACGCGATTCCTATTTTATCTTTCGAATTTCATTATGCCAATGTTGTCGCATATTCCGGTTATGTTGAATTTGCCTGATCAAACCACAGCTCCACTAATGATTTTGAAGGTTAGCCCAACTCTCTGAAAAACCGATTTGTGTAAGGTTTTGAAGGGGAAAATTTTGAAAAATAAAAATATTTTCGATTGCGCTAAACAGCGGGCAAGAGTGGAGTGTCGTTGCAAAAAATGCGGTTTTTTTAAGTTTCGCGCTAAACCTGGATTTTCCAACAACAAAACAACTGGTTTTTGAAAATTTAAAAGAATTCAGCGCGAAAACGTGAAAAAATAGAGGTTTTGGCTCAAAAACTTGAAATTTGTTAAATATTTACCTCAAAACACGGTTTTTGATGAAATTGACGAGTTCTGCAGCAGTTCCTGACTTTCCCGAATTCAAAAAATCGACAATTCCAGCTTCAAATCCACCTTCACCCCTGAAAAATCGAAAATTTCAATAAAAACCAATTTTCTCCCCGGAAAACCAACCTTTTCTCGAATCTCCCATTGAAATCTATATCCAGCCTTGTAGAACATCTGAAAAACCAGTTTTTGTCTGAAAATCCACTGATTTTCCCCAAACCCCGAAAAACGCGCGAAAAAAAAAGAAAAATTAAAAAATTTCCTTTGCGTTAAACAACGGGTAAGCGGAGTGTCGTTGCAAAAAATGCGGAATTTTTTAAGTTTCGCGCTAAAAACCCGGATTTTCCAACAACAAAACAACTGGTTTTTGAAAATTTAAAAGAATTCAGCGCGAAAACTTGAAAAATTAGAAGTTTTGGCAAAAAAATTGAAATTTGTTGAATTTTTACCTCAAAAATCACTTCCGATGAGAGTTAGAGAGCTCTCTAGCAGTTCCTGACTTCCCACATTCGAAAAATCGATAATTCCACCTTCAAATCCACCTCCACCCCTGAAAAATCAAAAATTTCAATAAAAACCAATTTTCTCCCAGAAAAACCCACCTTTTTCTCGAATTTCCCATTGAAATCCATATTTCCAGCCTTGTAGAACATCTGAAAAACCAGTTTTTGTCTGAAAATCCACTGATTTTCCCCGAAACCCCGAAAAACGCGCGCGAAAAAAAATGAAAAATGAAAAAATGTCCTTTGCGCTAAACAACGGGTAAGCGGAGTGTCGTTGGAAAAAATGCGCTTTTTTGCAAATTGTTCATTTTTAATTCAAAAATTGGGCATAGCTTCCGCATTCCATCTGAAATTCCAATTGAAAATTGATAAAATTTGAATTCCATCAATTTTCAATCAAAATTCCAGAACTTCTTCTTGTTTGGTTTGAAAAACTCACCGAAAATTTCGAAATCTTTGATTTTTCTTGTTTTTTGCAAGTGTTTTCATGGTTTTTTTGTGTTTGTTTCTGAAGAATTTATGATTTTTCTTGGAAATATCGTAATTCCCCTCATAATAGTTGAAATTTCCCTCCTCCTCGAATAATTCCACGTTTTCTTTTCAAAAATCTTGAAAAGCGAACCTCGATCTCTCCCTTCACAGTTTTTCCAACCAAATCAAGTCGACAATGTCGAGAGTATAACCAAAAACCAAGTTAAGGTAACTCATGTCGAGGTTCCTGACAATTGCAATGGCTAATGCCCAACTTAAGAAGCTTTACTATCCAGAGTTCGGCTAAGTTGAGCTGTACTTTACTCCAGGAGAGACATGTGAAATTGTTCGAAGAGGGCAAGGAATTCGGGGACCCCCAAGAGAAAAAAAACTCATCTGCCATTTTGTTGCTCGCCGAAAATTTGAAATAACTGAAAAATTATCGTTGAAATGACATTTGCCACGAAAATTTCACGTTCACGCAAAAATATTATTTTTTGTCTTTCATGTTTTTCGATGCGGCGCGTTTATGCGTCGCGGTTTTCCGCATATTCCCTAATGTTTTTCCAGACAACAGTTCCGTGTCCAACAATTGAATATTTCCAACATCCAATATTTGTACTATCCCTAGACAACACTTTGAATAGTATAGGAATCGGAATCATCATAATTGCCGCTCTTTCTCAATCCCTATTCTTCTCAATTCACTCAATCCATCATCTCAAAAATATCTCAAACTTTATCTCGAAAAACACGCAAAAATTGCAAAAATCCGTGTTCACGGCGATTTCGCTGCAAGTTTTGACGACAACCGCAGTTGCTATAATTCCAGCTTCATATTTTGTGGTTTCAATTCAAGCTGATTATTATAATCAGGCTATAAATAATTTCTGTATTATTCTATTTTCGATTCATGGATTTTTGGCGACGATTTCGATGTTGATATTTCACAAATATTATCGGACTTTTATTTTGTCTTGTTTTTATAACAAGAAAAATGATGTGCCAAATCCATCGTTCACTATAGTTTTGAGACATTCACAAGTATCCTGTAAATGAAAAATTGATTTTTTTTCAAAATAGCTATGACGTGGCATTGAATTCTAAACATTTTTCTGGAAATTAAAAAAAAAAATTTTTTTTTAAAGCTTACATTTTCATCAAAAAAATATATGCAGGTGATTTTCATACAACTCGATCAAAATGTAGTTTTCATATGAAAACTACATATTGAAAATGTTTGAATTCAATTTTGACTATCGTATTGTTCTTATACATTCAATAGGGCTCTACTATGTTATTTTATTCATTATCTATATTTCAAGTATCTTTATAATCTTCCCATTATTCATTCATTTCACAAGAATAAATCGCGAAAAAAGATCAAGAATCTTCAATTTATCAAATCACAAATCATCTGTATTACATCACAATCGTCTCACAATTTATTATTATTTTTGGAACATTTCTGGCTCTTGCTTTACTTTTTGGATTCACAAAATTCGGACAAAATGAATCATTAAAAACTTTTTCGCTTATTGTTTCGATACCCTCTGTTTTCATGTTCTATGCCTTCAATCGTATAATCATACCTGTTCAAAACTTCCTTATATTCCTTCTGGCTCTTCAAAGATTCCTATTATATTTCTATCCATCTTCTGAAAAATACATAGTTCCTTCTCAAAAATCGTTCAAAACTATCATTCGGTGGATATATTTCATATCAATTTCGGGGAACATTTTATACTTTTTCACCTATGCTCAATGTTTCTATACCTATTTCATTATTCATGACCAAGATTCTACTAATTGTGACCATACATTGTCAACTATAATTTTAGCGATTTATGTGATACTAGACTTTCTTTTCATTTTCTCCTCAATATTTTACATTTCTATGCTCATAAGTGTTCGAAAAATCACTAAACTTGCTTCAAATCTCATGAAAAATCGTCCAGAAAAAGCAATCCTTTATCAAACTCTAGTTTTAATTGTCGTCAAAATGCTCTGCTTTCCTTTATTAATTTTTCTGGTTCATGTGAACTCGGATGATCTAACTATTAATGTGGTGCGTTTGCGTCGCGGTTACGATTCTAATTTTTATTTTTGATTATTTTCAGATCTATTATCCTCTATTCATCATTGATGTTTTAACAACACCCATCGTTTTTCAAGTCACATATATTTTCTGCAATAAAACAAATCTGGAAAATTTGCTGAAAATGAATTTCAGAAAAGCGGAAACTTGGAGTATAGTTTGCTGTGGTAGATCAAATCGTATTGAGCAAAATGAAAATTTTAGTATGACCACGATCTAAAAAATTTAAATCTTAACAGATTCGTAAGATCGTTTCGAATTTCTAAAGAAGCGGCAGATGTTTTTCTTTGAGCTCAATGTGCACATTCCGATGAACGTGGAAACTGAGCTTCTCCGAAGCTCCTTCTACTTCTATCACGCAATACTAATCATAGTTTATATCTTAAGTATCTTTATAATGTTCCCATTATTCATTCATTTCACAAAAATCAATCGAGAACGAGACAAAGAATGCTCAATTTTCCCAATCACAAATCATCTATATTACATCACAATCATCTCACAAGTTATGATTTTAGTCACAGTATGCTCAATGCTATCAATGATTTTGTTTAACCTATTCACTTCATCCGTTCCTAATTATATTCCAGTTTTTACATTTATCACAGGCTCCCTGGTTTATGCTTTCAATCAAATAGTTGTTCCGATTCAAAATTTTCTTATATTCCTTTTGGCGTTTCAAAGATTTATCATTTATTTCTATCCAAGATCGGAAAAATTCATAATTCCCGGACCAAAAGCCTTCAAATGCCTTCTTCTCTGGCTATACTTGATATCAATTTCGGGAAACTTTATCTACATTTGTTTCATAGCAAAATGCATCGATGAATTTTTGAAAACCCATATTTATACCTGCCCAAAAATTTACTCAACAATAAATTCGGCGATTTATATAAGTCTAGATTTCCTAGTAATATTTTCATCAATTTTTTATATTTGTATATTTATAAGTGTTCGAAAAGTTACAAGAAATTCTTCAAGTCTGATGAAAACCCGTCTGGAAAAAGCGATACTTTATCAGACTTTGACATTGATAATTGTGAAATTATTGTGTTTTCCAATGTTGTATGTTTCGTTGGCATTTTTATATATAGTTGAGCTAACTTTGAATTCATTGATGAATGCGGTAAGTATACGTGGTTTAAGGATGCGTGGCGTGTGCGTCGCGGACAGAACAATTTTAAAATTATGTTTTTGAATCTTTAAATAATTCTTAAAAGTAGAGTTCACCTGTCTGATTAATGCTTGATGTATTGAGTAAACCAAAACACAAACCCCACGCGTTGCGTGTGCGTCGCGGTCATTCCCATGTTTTTTTTCAGATCTACTACCCCCTATTCTTCATTGATGTCTTAACAACCCCCATCGTATTCCAAATCACATATCTTTTCTGCAATAAAACAAATCTGGAAACCTTGCTGAAAATGAATTTCAGAAAATTGAAAACTTGGATGACAATTTGCTGCGGTTCTCCAACAAATATCGTGGGCAATTATCATAATATGTATAGCATGAGCAATGCTGTAACTTTGAGCTATTGAATGTGACTTTTTGCAAAATAAAATTTTGTATTTCGGTGGGACAGGTGCATTTTTTCATAGAGAAGCAGGTGATTTTCAAGAAAGTATTTATTCTCAAAACTTGTTCATTTCTCGAATAAAAAAATGGAAGAAGACTTGAATTTAACGTTAAGTTTGCCTGAAACAATCCTACAACATTCCTTCTTTTTCTATCACGTCATTCTAATGTTCATTTATTTTTCAAGTGTTTTTATAATCTTTCCAATATTCATTCATTTCACAAGAATCAATCGAGAAAAAGATCGAAATGTAGGTTTTTTTGAAAATTGTTTCAAGTACTTCAAGATCTTCAGGCTTCAATATATCCAATCACTTATCATTTATACCAAATCACAATTATTTCACAATTTATGATCATTATTCTAGCTTCCTCAATAATTATCGTTATTTTAGAAACGTATTTTAAGCATACCAATATAATTTCATTTATTCTCTTAAATTTGGCAATCATCTCATCAATTATTGTCTATATTTTTAATCTAATCGTTGTTCCAGTTCAGAATCTGTTAATTTTTTTCCTGGCTTTTCAAAGATTCCTAGTTTATTTTTGTCCAAAATCAGAAAAATATCTAGTTCCTGGTGAGAAACGATTCAAATGCATTATTAAATGGCTATATTCTTTATCGATTTTTGGGAATACTCTGTATGGTATCAAATTTATATTACAATTCATCACTTCAATGCACGAACAAAAACTGATTTTTGGTACATTTTGGTCAATCATAAATTCTGTAGTTTATATAACCCTAGATGCTTTTGTGATGTTTTCCTCGATTTTTTATTTATCGATATTTTTGCATTATCGGAAAATTACAAAGAATTCCACAAATTATACAAAATCTCACCCGGAAAAAGCAATCTTCTATCAAACTTTGGTTTTATTCTGTGTTAAATTACTGGGTGTTCCTATGATGTATTCTGCAATTAATAATATTTTTATCTTTGAAGATGTTCAAACAAGCACACTGTTGAATGCGGTGAGAATAATTTTGCCACGTCATAGCTCAACGTTTTTTACAGATATATTACCCCCTGTTTATCACTGATATTCTAACAACGCCCATCGTTTTTCAAATAACTTATATATTTTGCAACAAAGCGAATCTGGAGGTTTTGCTGAAAATGAATTTCAGAAACGCGAAAACTTGGAGAATGATTTTTTGCGGTGCGGAATTGAGGAAAAGTCAAGTGGAAAATGAGTATAGTTTGAGAACGGTTTCTGAAGTTTTCGAGGAGGCTTGAAACTTGGTTAATTGATGAGTTAGGCTAACTATGTATGTAGATTTTTCAAATGAAAAGTTAAGTTGAATAAAATTAAAGTTTGTTAATGATAAAAGTTCAAAAATACAAAAATTTTATTTCAAAATGCTCCCAAATGACTCAAATGTTTCTGAATCACCTCATACCCAAGTCACAAATTAAATATGTGTTATCAAAACGCTATGATGTGCTTGAAAAAACCCGCAAGGTTCCTTTTTCAATATAAATAAGAGTGACAATAAGATAAGAAACCGTATTTCTATAGTGTTTTTTGAAAATGATGATGAAAGCTTCTGAATGTGTATCGCCTTCAAAAATCGATTCACCACCAGTTTATACAATTCAAATAGATGAAGCTGGACAAGAGAGAGTGACTCAGGAAGCAAGCAGTAAGGAATTTGGATCTGGTCAAACTAGACTCTATTTTCATTGCAGGCTCCCAGAGTGATTTACGATGGTTTTTCTCATTTATTGGTGTGCTCATTTTTATTTTGCTGTATGTTACATTGAGGGTGATTTCTGCTGGGTAATTTTGAACATTTTTCAAAAATAATTTATTTTGATTTTCTGCAAATAAAATTGTATCAAGCCTCCTCGAAAACTTCAGAAACCGTTCTCAAACTATACTCATTTTCCACTTGACTTTTCCTCAATTCCGCACCGCAAAATATCATTCTCCAAGTTTTCAATTTTCTGAAATTCATTTTCAGCAAAATTTCCAGATTCGCTTTGTTATAGAAAATATATGTGATTTGAAATACGATGGGAGTTGTTAACACATCAGTGAAGAATAGGGGGTAATAAATCTGTTTTTAAAAAAATATGAGTTGTGCTATGACGTGGCAATTATGGCTATATCTCACCGCATTCAACACTCTATTTGCTGTAACTTCTTTCTCAAAAAAAACTATTAAATGAAAAATATATTCCAGGAGCACAGAGTAATTTGACACAGAATAAAACCAAAGTTTGATAGAAGATTGCCTTTTCTGGGTGAGATTTTGTGATTTTCCGATAATGCAAAAATATCAATAAATAAAAAATCGAGGAAAATATTACAAGAGCATCTAGGGTTATATAAATTACAGAATTTATTATTGACCAAAATGAATCTCGTTCGATAATTGAAGTGTCAAATCGTAAAGCCAGGTTGATACCATACAGAATATTTCCAAAAATCGATAAAGAATATAACCATTTAATAATGCATTTGAAACGTTTCTCACCAGGAATTAGATATTTTTCTGATTTTGGACAAAAATAAACTAGGAATCTTTGAAAAGCCAGGAAGAATATTAACAGGTTTTGAATTGGGATGACTATTAGATTGAAAATATAAAAACTGGAGCTTGTGATAAATTGAAAAATAGGAAAAACTATTGAACCATCAGAATCTACAAATTTATATTTATGAATAATAAAGGAAATAACGCTGATCGCTAAAATAATGATCATGAATTGTGAAATAATTGTGATTTGGTATAAATGGTAAGTGATTGGATATATTGAAGCCTGAAGATCTTGAAGTACTTGAAACAATTTTCAAAAAAAACCTACATTTCGATCTTTTTCTCGATTGATTCTTGTGAAATGAATGAATATTGGAAAGATTATAAAAATACTCGAAAAATAAATGAAAATTAGAATGACGTGATAGAAAAAGAAGGAATGTTGTAGGATTGTTTCACAAGGGAACCTTTTTTACTCAACACTTCAAACCTTGATGAAATTTTGTCCAGAGACAGCTTTTGGGGTCATGAGAACACCCTAAAAATTTTAGTTACCCAATGGACCTCTGAGCCAAGTTCTGGGCTCTCAAAAACTCAAAAAAGGCCTAAAAATGGTCACAAAAGTCATCATAGCTCCATTTCAAAATTTTTTTTGGGAGAAATAAATGTTCAGATATTGATCAGCATAGTCGATTACCTAAAAGTACATTAATAAAAAACTTTATTTCGAAAAATTTTGAAGTTTTTTATTTTTCGGCTGAAAATTCATGAAAATTCATATGTGCCCCTGCTCATTCTTTTTTTTTCCAAAATCAAAATTTTTTCTGAAAATTTGATTTATTGATGGTTTTTGGGTAAATCGACCACGCTGATCATCATCTGCTACTCATTGTCAGTTTTTCAAAAAATTGATCGAGAATTGAGTTATGACGTGTTTTATGAGCCAATTTTGGCAATTTTTGAACTTTTGAGAGCCCAGAACTTGGCTCAGAGGTCCATTGGGTAACTAAGATTTTTAGGGTGTTCTTATGATCCCAAAAGCTGTCTCTGGACAAAATTTCATGATGATTTGAAGTGTTGAGTAAAAAAGGTTCCCTTGTCAGGCAAACTTAACGTTAAATTCAAGTTTTCTTCCATTTTTTTATTCGAGAAATGAAAAAGTTTTGGGAATAAATATTTTTTTGAAAATCACCTGCTTCTCTTGAAAAAATGCACCTGTCCCACCAAAACTCCCGATTAAAATACAATTTTTATTCGCAAAAGTCATAAACATCAATCTATTTAGCTCAAAATTACAACATTGCTCATTTTATACTCGAAATTCACAAATTCAGACAAGTCAAATTCAAGAAATTTTATAAATCTCCCTTTGCGATCGAACTTCATTCAAATCCCCATATCCGCAACAAACCATAGCCCAAGTTTTAAATTTTCTGAAATTCATTTTCAGCAAAATTTCCAGATTTGTTTTGTTACAGAAAATATATGTGATTTGAAATACGATGGGTGTTGTTAAAACATCAAGGAAGAATAGGGGATAATAAATCTGAATTTTTTTAAAATTATTTTTTAAAAATGACTTATGATAAGTACCGTATTGATAAGTGCATTTGTTGTGAGTTTTTGGATGACTTGGAAAAAATTGGCGGAATAAAAAATTAATGGAAAGCAGAGGAATTTGACGAAAAACAGGACTAGAGTTTGATAGAAAATTGATTTTTCAGGGTGGGAATTCCAGGAATATTTTCGGACACTTATGTAGATTAGCATGTAGAAAATTGAGGAGAAAATCACTAGGGAATCTAGGATGATATAAATTATTGAGGATGTTTTGGACCAAAATGTGGAGCAGTTAAGATTCAAGTTAGGGTAACTCGTATAATAACATTTTGCCAGTACTAAAATATAGGAGAAGAATCCAAAAATTGACAGAGAATATAAAATTTTGATGAGATTTTTTAGATTTTCTTTACTTTGCAGTAGATAAATTTCAGATCTTGGATAAAAATAAATCAAAAAATCTCTTGAAAGCCAATAGAAATATTAGAATATTCTGAATTGGAATAATTATTTGATTAAAAATATAGGTCAAAAATAAAGTTAGCAGAAGTATAAGATAAACAAGGCTTTGAAAAATAGGTGAACTTTCTCTGATTCTTGAATAGCTGAAAACTGATATAGAAGTTGTTAGAAAAATCAGCAGAAATTGTGAGATTACTGTGATTTTGTAGAGATGATTTGTGATTTGGAATATTGAAGATTCTCGATCCTTTTTTCTATTGATTTTTGTGAAATGTATGAATAATGGGAAAATTATGAAAATACTTAAAATATAGATAATGAATAGTAAAATATGATAAATATAGAATGATTTCATCAGAATATTTTCCAAAAAATAGTCTTGAATCATAATTTTTTTTCAGATTTATCTGAAAAAGTGAGAGTGAAATTTTTGTCAGAGCTTGTTAGAAATCACCTGCTAAAAATCGAAGTCAGTGTAACATTGCTCAGGTTAAAAATGTTAAAAAGGTTTCTAGATTTTCTCACTCAAGAAAAATTCACTGTTTCAAAATTTCTAGAAGAATTTTGTCAATTTTATGAGTTTTGATTAAACTGGAAAAAAAATCAATTTTTCAAAAATCATAAAAAAAATTATCTGAAAATTTAGAAACAGTGAAGTTTTCGAATTTTTTTATTTCTTCAAAAAATTCACTGTTTCAAAATTTTTTTTGAATTTTTGATTTTTAAAAATTCACCGGATTTATTTAGCAAAAAGTTTTGAATTGATCAATTTTTTTCATTCAGAAAAATTCACTGTTTCAAAATTTCTAGAAGAATTTTGTCAATTTTATGATTTTTGATATTCTCTTTTATTCTCTTTCAGATATCAAAACAATTTTTGAGTTACAGAAAAAAGATATTTGAATCTATCAATTTTCCAAGAATCAGATAGAAATTTATGAGAATTTTGAAACAGTGAAAATTTGCAATTTTTTGAATTATAGAATTTTTTAACTCGAATTCAGAACAATCATTAATTTTCCAAAAATAATGAAAAATTATCTGAAAATTTTGAAACAGTGAAGTTTTCGAATTTTTTATTTCCTCAATAAATTCACAATTCACCCCCCCCCCAAACTTCAAAATAAACTAACTTGACTTGCCCGTTCCGTGAGAAGTTGTTGATCTCTTTGAATTTCCTGTCCAAACGAAACATCTTCTTCTTCGGAAGCCTGAAACTTCTACATTCATTTTCTCAAAATTTTCGCCTATTCAGAAGAAACCGCAAAAAAAACCAGAAAAAAAGCAAAAAAAAACGTTCAATTAATAATTCTTTTTCAAACAACAAACATCTCTCTCTCTCTCTCTAACCCTCTCTCCATTTCCCACACTCTCTCGTCTACCCTGCACAAAAAACACGCTAAACAACGCGCACGCGGAGTATCGTTGTTTCGCTTTTATTTTTTTTTGTTTGCACGACATTTTTATTCTTTGCTTTTTTTCTGGTTTTTGAGTGGTTTTTTCAGCGCATTTTTAATTTTCTTATTTTTTTTAGAGAAAACCATCACAGAATGCAGGATTCCCATCAAATCAACAATTGTCATTTTCTGATGTAAGTTTAACAAGAATAGGCGAACATTTTGAAAGAAAAAGAACACATAAGTTTCAGGCTGCCGAAGATGAAGATGTTTCGTTTGGACAGGAAATTCAAAAAGATCAACAACTTTTCACGGAACGGGAGGCCAGTCAAGTTAGTTTATTTTGAGGTTGGGGGGTGAATTGTAAAAAAAAAATTGGAAAACTTCACTGTTTCAAAATTTTCAGATAATTTTTCATGATTTTTCAAAAAATTGATAATTTGACTAATTTTGTGTTCAAAACATCCGAATTACAGAATGTTGGTATGGAGAATCAGATAACATCAATTAGATATCAATTTCTCAAAAATCATGAAAAATTATCTGAAAATTTTGAAACAGTGAAGTTTTCAAAATTTTTTTATTTCTCAAAAAAATTCACTGTTTCAAAATTTTTGGATTAATCTTGAGATTTGTTGAATTTTTGATCTCAGATCTGTCTCTACATATCTGCAGAAAGTTTCGAATTGTTCAATTTTTTAATCGAAAAAATTCACTGTTTCAAAATTTCTAGAATAAGTTTTGAGAACCTCATTTTGTAGTTTTATAAAATTTGTGGAAATTATTTCGACCGAAAAAAATTTTGGCAGTAAAAAAATCAACGCGGAACTTTTTTAAACATCAAAAAATTGTTTTGTGATTCAAAAATTTTAAATAGAATCATCAATTTTCCAAAAATCAGGTAGAAATTTATGAGAATTTTGAAACAGTGAAGTTTTCGAAATTTTTTATTTTTTTTCCAAAAAAAAAAAATTTTTTTTATTTTTTTTCAAAAAATTCACTGTTTCAAAATTTAATGATAAATCTTGAGATTTGTTAAATTTTTGATCTGAGACCTGGTAATTTTAATTGAAAAAATTCACTGTTTCAAAATTTCTAGAAGACTTTTTGAAAACTTCAGGAAGTGTTTATCTCACTGCGTTTATGTAGTTTTATAAAATTATTTTGACCCAAACAAATTTAAACGGTAAAAATCAATGTGGATATTTTTTTGGCTTCAAAATGTTTTTTTGTGATTAAAAACTTTTGGATAGATAAATTATTAATTTTTCAAAAATCAAGAAAATTATCTGAAAATTTTGAAACAGTGAGCTTTTCAAAAATTTTTGATTTCTTCAAAAAATTCACTGTTTCAAAATTTTTGGATAAATTTTGAGATTTGTTGAATTTTTGATCAGAGATCGGATTTGTTTGTCGAAAAGTTTTGAATTCTTCAATTTTTTATTCACTGTTTCAAACATTTTTTAATAATTTTCTGAAGCTTTTTCTTTATTACGCTGTCGTTAAATATCGCGAGAGATCTTGAGATTTTCACTATTTCAGAAAAGCTGAAAATTATTCAGCAAAAGGGGATAAATGTATAATCTACCATGAGCAATACAAATAATTTATTTCACAAATATGTACATCATAAAAACATTTTGGAAATTATTTTGTCACTTCAAAATGCGATATGAAACACTGGCACTTCTTGGTCTCAAATTCTGAATAGAATTCTGGTGCTCCAAAATTTGATCCGGCGCAGATTTTCTTCGCAAATTCTCCTCGGGCTGTTCAATAACAGGCACCTGGTCCTGCAAAGTTTTTTTCAAAAAAAAATTTTTTTTTCAAAAAACTCACCACACCCACTTGAATCATTGTGGAATGTTTTCGATCATCCGATTTTTTCGGAACATTTTTTGACTTCAGCGAATTTTTGGAGAGATGTTGGATCTCGTGAAATTCGGATATGATTTCAGCAAATACATAGGGTAACTTCATTTTTTGATGAAAAAAAATGAAAAAATTTGGGTTTTATAAGATGAAAAATAGAGAAAAGGGGGCGGGGCTTGGGGAAATTTTGGAACACTGCCAAGATGAGAGAAAGGGGTACTGTAGGTAGATCAAAAGATCAGGGGGTACTGTAACTCTCAATTAAAGCTAGGTTACCTTTTCCTGAAGAAATCCGGGTTACTGTAGATCTCGAAGAGTCCTGGGATACTGTAGATCATGAATAAAAGTGTACTGTATATTTCAAATGAAATTGGATTACGGTAGATTGTTCTTAAGAATCCTAGGATACTGTAGAAATCAGGATTACTGTAGTTTTGGAGAGGAGAAAGAAAAACTGAAGATTCTGAAGTAAAGTTAATCTGAAGTACTTTAGTTTTTGAATTACTGTAGATTTTACAACCCAAATTTCAGGATTCTCTAGAAATTTTAGGTTACTGTAGTTTCTAGATCAGCTAGCATAAGTACTGTAGTTTTTGGATTATTGTAGATTTCGGGATTCTCTAGATCTTCAAAAAAAAGTCTAGGTTACTGTAGACCTTGAATTAATCTGGATTACTGTAGATTTCAGGATGCTCTAGATCTCAAAAAAGTTCAGATTACTGTAGATCTTGGATCCTAGGGTACTGTAGACCAGTGATTTTTGCACCTGATCTTTTTGTTTTTCGAAAAAAAATAATTTTTGGCGCCAAAAATCTTATCAAATTAATTATAATTAAGTTCGAGAGAAAGTAATTGATACCAAGTTCGAAAAATATCATCACATGATCTTTTCGCGCCCAAATTTTGGCGCCAAAATTGTTTTTTTTTTAAACTTGCGTCATTCATTGTTAATTAGTTGACCTTTTTTGTCACAAAAAAAATAAAAACAACTTTTTTTTTCGAAAATTCCGGTAATTGACTAGACTTAGGGGAACTTAGGGTAAATTTTTTTGCGGAAAAAAATTAGAAAAATTGGTAAATAAACACAACATACATGTGAACTTTTTGTTTTGGAAAACAAAAATTCAAAAAAAAATTCTTGACAAGAAACTGTGCCGCAAAATTGCATTTTTTCGGTTAGCTTAATTTAAGCCACGCCCACAAAACCATGGCCCACAAATAAAACAAATTTATGATGATCTATGTACAAAAAAATTGTGTTCTTGACTTAGCCAAACTCGAATTCTTCTTCACAATTTCTTGCACAGCATCCTGACGGCCAACAAAATAAAATGCACATTTTTTGGAAAATCAATTTTGACTAGAGAGAATCGTTGTTTTCATTAGAGTTGGAAAATAGAAACTGACTGAATTTTTGGAGCATTTTTGGAGCTCTGATGAAATTTAGGTCACGTGGATTTTTGGAAAAAAATGGGTCACGCAAATATTTTTTATCTACAAAATTTTTTTTGGATTTTTTCTTTTGGTAGAATTTTTGAAGGGGTACTGTAGCTAGCTTCGTAGCTAAAAAAGTTTCGGAAAATCCTAAAAGCAAGCCTACAAGCTTTGATCTATGTACACATTTTCCGGAACTTTTTAGGCACAATTTATGAAGGGGGTACTGTAGCTAGATTTAGAGCTCAAATTGAACATGAGAATTATTTAGCCTAGGAATTTTGATCTACAAAATTTTTTTGGATTTTTCTTTGGGCACAATTTTTATGGGGGGTACTGTAGCTAGATTTGAGGGTAGAAACTTTGATCTACAAAAATTTTTGGAATTTTTGTGGCACAATTTTTCAGGGGTACTGTAGCTAGATTTAGTGGTAAAATTGAACCTGAAAATTATATAGCCTAGGAATTTTGATCTACAGAATTTTTGGATTTTTCTTTTGGCACAATTTTTATGGGGGTACTGTAGATAGTTGTTGACGCGGAAACTTTGATCTACAAAATTTTTTTGAGGGGTACTGTAGAGCTAAAATTGAACCTGAAAATAATATAGCCTAGGAAATTTGATCTACACATTTTTTTGGATTTTGCTTTTAGCACAATTTTTCTGGTGGGTACTGTAGCTAGATTTGAGGGTAAAAATTTTGATCTACAAAAATTTTTGGAATATTCTTCTGGCACAAATTTTTCAGGGGTACTGTAGCTAGATTTGGGGGCCATAACTTTGATCTACAGAATTTTTGAAATCTTCTTTGGCACAAGTTTTGGAGAGGTACTGTAGCTAGATTTGGAGCTAAAATTGAACCCCGAAATGATATATCCTAGGTATTTTGATCTACAAATTTTTTTGGATTTTACTTTTGGCATAATTTTTCAAGGGTACTGTAGCTAGATTTAGCGCTAAAACTTTGATCCACAAAAAATTTTGAAATCTTCTTTTGGCACAATTTTTAAGGGGGTACTGTAGCTGAAACTGAGCAATGCTTTTTTTTTAAATTTTAACAATTAAAATTAGGCCACGCCCACAAAACCATGCCGCAAAATTGCATAGCTCCGCCCACTTTTCCGTGCCCTCCGTGCAATATTGCAAAGATCAACGAGAACACATTTTTTCATTGATAACACAACACAAAAAAACACGTGAAAAAAGTGGGCGGAGCCTAAGACTTATCACAAGTCGGTATCAGTTTCAAACCCGCGATGAAAACTGGTTCTGATATCTTCAGATTGAGAGAATTTCTCACAATTTTTTCGTTTAATTTTCTTTTTCTGAGATGTTTTTGGCTGAAATTTTCAGATTTTCAGCTAGAAAATCATAAAAATCCCAAAATTCCAGCCAAAAAATGAAGGTCCCCCTGGCTTTGGCTGAAATCGTGAGCGATTTCGCTGGAATGCGACAAACGCCGGTGAAACGATGTCGATGTGATGTGAATATGTGTCATGGTTGCTCGCGGGTTGGTTCGCGAGCCGCGTCGCGTGCTGCGTCGCGTGCTGCGTCGCGTGCGCCGTCTGGTAGATCAACGCCGCAGCGCAAGTTGAGTGGGGATTTGGGGCAAAATGGACAGGGACAGAATCGATTGAAGATTATGGTGGGCACGGTGAGTTGGTGGGCGGGGCTTGGGTACTGTAGATTTTTGAATTCTGATTTTTCGCGCTAAAAGTTTCCTGGGTTACTGTAAAATTTCTTGTGTCAAAAAAAGTTCCAAAAATTTGGATCAGAAAATTACAGGGCTAGAAAAATGTTCCTTAAGGCCCTAAGGTCCCCTAAGGCCCCCCCCCTAAGGCCCCCCTAAGGCCCCCCTAAGGCCCCCTAAGGCCCCCTAAGGCCCCCCTAAGGCCCCCCCCTAAGGCTCCCCTAAGGCCCTCTCAGGTCCTCCTAAGGCCCCCCTAAGGCCCCCTAAGGTCCCCTAAGGTCCCCTAAGACCCTCTAAGGCTCTTTAAAAGCGCCTAAGGTCCCCTAAAGCACCCTAAGGCACCCTAAGACCCCCTAAGACCCCCTAAGACCCCGTAAGGTCCCCTAAGGTCCCCTAAGGTCCCCTAAGGTCCCCTAAGGTCCCCTAAGGTCCCCTAAGGTCCCCTAAGGTCCCCTAAGGTCCCCTAAGGTCCTCTAAGGTCCCCTAAGGTCCATTAAGGTCCCCTAAGGTCCCCTAAGGTCCCCTAAGGTCCCCTAAGGTCCCCTAAGGTCCCCTAAGGTCCCCTAAGGTCCCCTAAGGTCCCCTAAGGTCCCCTAAGGTCCCCTAAGGTCCCCTAAGATCCTCTAAGGTCCCCTAAGGTCCCCTAAGGTCCCCTAAGGTCCCCTAAGGTCCCCTAAGGTCCCCTAAGGTCCCCTAAGGTCCCCTAAGGTCCCCTAAGGTCCCCTAAGATCCCCTAAGGTCCCCTAAGGTCCCCTAAGGTCCTCTAAGGTCCCCTAAGGTCCCCTAAGGTCCATTAAGGTCCCCTAAGGTCCCCTAAGGTCCCCTAAGGTCCCCTAAGATCCCCAAAAATCCCAAATTTTTCCAGGAAGAAATCCCGACCAGCGGCTCAACCACGCCCAGAACCTACGACTCAAATCAAGCCCTCCACGGCCTCTCCTACTACCACCATCGTCACCACAAAACCCACCCACATCATTCACACCAAGAAGAGCTGCGACGCCAAGCGATGAGCACATCAGCCTGCGCAAAAGCTCTCAATGAAAAGCTGAAACTGGTGAAGAAGAAGCGAGATAGCGAAAGTCAACAGGGATCTGCGGATTGTGAGGATGTTCCGGAGAAATTGGAAGAAAATTCGAGAAGTTTGGTCAAAAATGCGTCGTTTATCACTTTAACTTGATAATTTTTCCGAGTTACGCTAACTTTTTTGTTTCACGGGTTTTGTTTTTTTTTTTGCATAAAAAAAGTTCACGCATTTTATATCCGATATTTTACGCTGCAGAAAAAACAAGCCGCATGGCCGAGTGGTATGCGCGTGTGTCTCACGTTCGAACAACCCGGGTTCGATCCCCACCCGGCGCACAAGTTTTTTTATTTTTTTGTTCTTCCTGGTAGATTTTAATTTGTTATTTTTTCCTCCCAACACAGACTAATTGAAAATCTGAAGTTGGCTAGAAAAAAAACAAGAAAAAAAATGAAGGTCACATCACATGAATGATAAAAGTTTTTTGTTTTGTTGTGTGTGTTTTGTTTTGGACAGGGAGACTGAGAAAAATCGATAATTTTCCACGTGGCAAAACTACAGTAATCCTGGATTATGGTAGATCAAAAAATATTTCGAAAGCTACAGTACTCTTCTCGCCGTAAAATAGCAGTCTAATAAGAATTTTCAACCCAAGATTTTCTAAATCAAATTTTTGAAACGTATTTTTCCCGCCGCTAAAAATTTGGTTTTCAGATTGAATTTCAGCGCGGGAAAATCTACAGTACTCCAAAAAAATTCAAATTCATTCCAAAAAATTCCCGGTTCAAATCAATTAGCCACAACAAATTAACTAATCCTATCAGAAAACGGGAGATTTTTGATCTACGATCTTCTGACCTTACAGTACTCCTGGGGTACTGTAGGTGTACTGTACATCAGAAAAATTTTGTGAAAATTCTAAAAATAAAAATTTTTAAAAAATGATGTCATATGTCTGGCTAATTAATTGCACTTTTGATTTTTTTTTTCGAAAAAAAATGATATCATAAAAAAAAATTTTCTGGAAATTTTTCCAGAGCTTGCAATTCTGCGGCACAGTTTTTTCTATAGGCCACGCCCCTTTTTTGCAATTTCACCGCACACTTTTTCCTGAAGAGATCTTTGATCTATCTCACCAACAAAAAAATCAGAAAATTTCGAAAAAGTGGGCGGAGCCTCGTGTCAAATTAGTTGGAATTATTTTTATTTATATATAAATCAAGTTTTCTCCCGATTGTTTTTCATTTTGAAATTTCTAATTGATTTTTTTCTGGCTAGAACTTACCCTAACTATGAAAATTCCGCACTCAATCGCGACTCTCGTCTCCGAATTCACACATCTCAATCGAGCCCCGGTTTTCAACCCGCGGATTGCGGATCCTTGTACATCGGAAGATTCTGCTGCTGAAGTTCAGGCTGAACATCAGACATCCACCCCGAAATATAAATCTGGAGAGCGACGGCATTCGATAAACATCAGTGTGGGCACCGACGAGATTCCGGTGATTACGGTGCCCCCGAAAAATTTTGGCGCGAAAAATTCGGGATGTTCGGGCCCTAATCAAAAATACAACAAGAATACTCGAAGACAATCGGCTCCCTGTATTTCGGGAATTGCGAGTTCGACGAAGTTGCGCGAGAAAATGGAGAAATTGTCGAAGAAATCGAATAGTGTGGAAAGCTTGAAGGAGGAGAATTAATTAATTAATTAATTAATTATTTTGGGATAATTAACTTCTGGTAATTAACTAATTGTAAAATGTGAATAAACTTTTGATTTTAAAAATATTTTTGAAAATGAAATTTTTTCACTGTTTCAGAAAATTTTTTAATTTTTACATTGGAACTGTGTAGTTTTGGCGGGAAAATTTCAATTTTGAAATTAAATTTTGCGACGTGGAAAGTTGTTTTCGCCCGCGAAAATTTGAATTTTGCAAAAAAAAAACATGTTTGAAATTAAAATTTTTCACTGTTTCAAAAAATTATTGAGTTTTTTCCCACTGTTTGATTTTTATTTGGAGAGACTCATCTAAAAATTATTTTATAAAAAAAATCGATAAATTTTGCCACGTGGCATGGTTTTTTCCGCGCGAAAATTTGAATTTTGAAAAAAAAACAGAATTTTTTTCACTGTTTCATGAAATTATTGAAATTTTTCCCAAGTTTTGATTTTTATTGCGGTAAAAATTGGATAAATTTTCAGAAAAATTTTTTGGAGCCAATATTTTGGCTTACACAATTTTTTGCGCGAAAATTTCAATTTTGAAATTTAATTTTGCCACGTGGAATTATTTTTTGCGCGCGAAAATTTGAATTTTGAAAAAAAACAAAATTTTTTCACTGTTTCAAAAAATTACTAAAAATTTTCCCAGGTTTTGTTTTTATTGCGGTAAAAATTTTAGAAAAAAATCGATAAATTTGCCACGTGGAATGATTTTCAGGAAAACTTTAATTAGATTTAAATTTGAACTGTGTAATTTTCGCGCGAAAATTTCAATTTTGAAATGAAATTTTGCCACGTGGCAAGTCGTTTTCGCGCGCGAAAATTTGAATTTTGAGAAAAAAACAAAATTTTCAAAATTTAAATTTTTCACTGTTTCAAAAAATTATTTAATTTTTTCCCACATTTTGATTTTTATTGCGGTAACATTTTGGCTTACACAACTTTTTGCGCGAAAATTTCAACTTTAAAATTAAATTTTGACACGTGGAAAGTTGTTTTCTCCCGCGAAAATTTGAGTTTTGAAAAAAAAAAACAAAATTTTTTCACTGTTTCAAAAAATTATTGAATTTTTTCACAAGTTTTGATTTTTATTGCGGTAAAAATTTTTCGTCTAAAAATTATTTTATAAAAAAATCGATAAATTTGCCACGTGGCAAGTTGTTTTCGCGCGCTAAAATTTCAATTAAAAAAAAACAAAATTTTCAAAATTAAAATTTTTTCACTGTTTCAAAAAATTATTTAATTTTTTCCCAAGTTTTGATTTTTAATTGGAGCAAAGCTAGCTCATCTAAAAATTATTTTATTAAAAAATCGATAAATTTGCCACGTGGCATGATTTTCAGGAAAATTTTAGATTTAAATTGGAACTGTGTAAATTTAATGCAAAAATTTTAATTTCGAATTTTTTTTTCGCGCGCGAAAATTTGAATTTTGAAAAAAACATTTTTGAAAATTAAAATTTTTCACTGTTTCAAAAAATTATTTATAATAATTTTTTTTACAAGTTTTGATTACTGATGGAAAGTAGGCTCATATAAAAATTCCATAAAGGTGCCACGTGGCATGGTTTTTCTGCCTAAAAATTAAATTTTGAAAAATTTGCAATTTCCCGCCAAAAATTCAAAAAACTTGTCGAAATTGAAGTTTTTCTTCTGAAAATCCCCCATTTTTCCCCGCGAGACCTCTCAAAAATCCTTCATGTTCCTTTGAAACCGTACCCCAATTCCCTCAAATGTCAAAATCCCATGTAAACAATAGAATTTGCACTTTTCCCCGAAGAAAAGCGGAAAAAAAGAAAAGAAAACAACGACATTCCGCCGGATGACGTTGCGCTTTCTCGGGCATTTTGCCAACATTTTTTCATTTTGTCGACGTGTTCGTTTTTGCCACCGCAGTTTTTTGTGTTTTTTCGAGTTTTCACCCGGTTTTTTGCTGAAACTCGCGAATTTTCAGCCAAAATGGCATCATGGGAAGAGTATTTGGCGGCACAACAAAACAACGACGGTGTGCAATTCTCGTGGAACATGTGGCCGCACAGTCGAATTGATGCGCAACGTTTAGTCGTTCCGCTCACCTGTTTCTTTACGCCACTCAAAGAAAAACCGGCGACTGAAGCGCAACAACCGCCGCTCGAATATGATCCGGTGTTGTGTCAGAAGGCTAGCTGCAAAGCGATTTTGAACCCACTTTGGTGAGCTTTTCATCGAATTTTTTGCAAAAATTACATGAATAGTGTTGAAAAACATCTAAAAATCACCAGTTTTCGGTCTGGATCGTGAAAAATCATCAAAATTAGGCTCTGGACCTAGAATCTGCCGAGTTTTAGCCCCTGGGGCCTAAAATTGGATGAGATCCTGTTGCTAGACCTCAAAATGACCCAAGAGCAGCTCTAGGAGCATAAATAGCACAGAAATCAGCTCCAGGAGTCGGAAAATCTTCGAAAATACGCTATGAGCTCAACATTTTCGCTCCAGGAGCTGAAAATCGATGTAATTTTGCTCTGCGACCTAAAAATATATCAAAAGCAGCTCCAGGAGCCGAGAAATCGTCAAAAATAGCTCTATGAGCATGAAAATCTGGTAACTTAGCTCCAGGAACCAAAAATTCATGAAAAATAGGCCTCAGAGCTGAATTTTGACGAATTTTCGCTCCAAGACCTGTAAGCAGGGTGAAAGCTGCTCCAGGAGTTGAAAAATCGTCAAAAGCTGCTCCAGAAGCTTGAAAATCTCGTAAATTAGCTCCAGGAACCAAAAATTCATGGAAAATAGTCTCTAGAGCTGAATTTTGACGAATTTTCGCTCCGAGACCTCAAAATGAGCCAAGAGCAGCTCCAGGAGCCGAGAAATCGTCAAAAATAGCTCTTGGAGTATGAAAATCTCGTAAATTAGCTCCAGGAACCGAAAAATTCATGGAAAATAGGCTTTAGAGCTAAATTTTGACGAATTTTCGCTCCTGAGCCGAAAAATAGAGTAAAAGTTGCTCCAGAAGCATGAAAATCTCATAAAGTAGCCCCAGGGAACAAAAACTCACGGAAAATAGGCTTCAGAGCTGAATTTTGACGAAATTTCGCTCCAGCAGCTGCAAACAGGGTAAAAGTTGCTCCTGGAGATTGAAATAGGTCAAGCGAAGCTCCAGGAGCCGGAAAATTGTCAAACATAGACTGTGAGCCTGAAATTTGATATATTTCAGCTCCCGAGCCTAAAAAATTTGAAAAATAATTGAAAATTGATGTAGAAATCAAAGTTCACGTTTGAAAATCGAAATTTATTTAATCCATTTTCTGCGTGACCTTTAAATTTTTTCGAATCCTGTTTTATTTCGAAATTTTTGTCATTTTGAAAAATGCTGGCGTTCGGAAATGGCAGGAGAAGAAATACGGTTATATGTAGTTAGGGTAAGTAAAATATGTGGGATCATAAAAATCAGAAAAAAATTAGATCTAGAGCGTCAGATTTTTGAGGTGAACGTTCAAAAATCTTTGAAATCATATCTAGAACTTAGAAAATCATGAAGACTAGTTCCAGAGCTCAGAAATTCATTCAAATCAGCTCCAGAGCTCAAAAAACCATATAAATTAACTCCAGAACCTAAAAAATCATGAAAGCTAGCCCCAGAGCATGAAAAACCATATAAATTTGCTCCAGAATCTAGAAAGTCATGAAAGCTAGCTCCAGAGCTCAAAAAATCATGTAATTTAGCTCCAGAGCCTGAAAAACCTAATAAATTTGCTCTAGAAACTAGAAAATCATGAAAACCTGCTCCAGAGCTCAGAAATTCATGAAAATTAGCTTTGGGGCACAAAAAATCATGAAAAACTGCTTCAGGACTCGAAAATTCATATGAATCAGCTCCTAAGCTCAAAAAATCATGAAAATTCATGAAAACTGGCTTCAGGGCTTGAAAAATCATCCAAATTTGCTCCAGAATCTAGAAAATCATAAAAATTACCTCCAGAACCACTAAAAATACCATGAAAAACACTAAAAAGTTACCCTAACTCCTTCAAAAATTTTTTGCAGCGCCGTCGATTTCCGTGCCAAAATCTGGATCTGCCCATTCTGCAACAATCGCAATCCATTCCCAGCTCATTATGCGGCAATCGCTGAAGACAATCGACCACCAGAATTATATCCACAATTCACAACCATCGAATACACGTTGAGAAAAGCGACCACAATGCCACCGATTTTTGTGTTTGTTGTGGATACTTGTATGACTGCTGAAGAGCTGAAATCGCTGAAAGAATGTCTTCAGGTAGAGGATTTTGAGTGGGGAATTTGGAAATTTGGGGGAAAATTGACCTAGAAACTTGATTTTTGGACAAAAATTGATGATTTTTGATGAAAATTATGCTGAAAACATGAAATTTTGACTGAAAATTGATGATTTTTGATGAAAAAATGGGATTTTTGATGAAAATTGACCTAGAAACTTGATTTTTGGGTAAAAATTGATGATTTTTGATGAAAATTATGCTGAAAACATGAAATTTGGACTGAAAATTGATGATTTTTGATGAAAAAATGGGATTTTTGATGAAAATTGACCTAGAAACATGATTTTTGGACTAAAATTGATGATTTTCAATGAAAATTGGATGAAAATTAGGCTGAAAATATGAAATTTGGACTGAAAATTGATGATTTTATTGGATTTTTGATGAAAAATAACCTGGAATTCATGAATTTTGATGCGAAATTTGATTTTCAGCTTCAATTTACATCTGAAAATCTAGATTTCTATTCTGAAGTCTTGGCTGAAATTTGAAACGTTTCGTGATGGTTTTAAATCTGAAATTCAACAATTTTGAATTTTTTAACCTAAAAAATCCTCTGAAAACTTGAATTCTGCTCAAAAATGGTGATTTTTATATGAAAATACTGGATTTTTGATGAAAAATAACCTGGAATTCATGAATTTTGATAAGAAATTTGATTTTCAGCTTCAATTTACACCTGAAAATCTAGATTTCTAGCCTGAAGTCTTGGCTGAAATTTTAAACATTTTGGGATGAATCTGAAACCAGAAGTTCAACAATTTTGAATTTTTCAACCTGGAAATCCTTTGAAAACTTGAATTCTGCTCAGAATTTGATGATTTTTAATGAAAATACGGGATTTTGATGAAAAATAACCTGGAATTCATAAATTTTTATCTGAAACTTGATTTTCAGCTTCAATTTTCATCTGAAAATCTAGATTTCTAGCCTGAAGTCTTGGCTGAAATTTCAAACGTTTTGTGATGGTTTTAAATCTGAAATTCAACAATTTTGAAGTTTTTGATCTGGAAATCCTCTGAAAACTTGAATTCTGGGCCGAAATCTTGAAGTTTTGATGAATTCTCAGCTAAAAATCTTGAAATTCTGTTTTTTTCTCTTGAATTTCGTCAATTTTCAGCACAAAAAATGAATTTCGAGCTGAAAATCCATGAGAAATTCAAATTTCCAGGATTTTTTCTTCAAAATTGATCTGAAATGCTGAAAATCAAGATTTTCAGACCAAAATTTCATAATTTTCAATTTCGAAATCCCCCGAAATTCAAAAAATCCGGCTTCTTTTCATTTTTTTTTCTTTTCAAATAAAAAGCCCTTCAAAATTATTCGATTAATACACAAAAAAAAAACACAAAAACACATGAAAACACCCGAAAATCCATGTTTTTTTGTTTTCAGACTGCACTTTCGCTTTTGCCAGCTGATGCTCTTGTTGGTTTGATCACTTTCGGCAGAATGGTACAATTGCACGAACTCAATGTTCAAGGAATCTCGAGAAGCTATGTTTTTAAGGTATGGGGTGGGATTTGAGGCGTTTTGAGCCGGAAATTTGAGAAAATCAGTGAAAATGATGGATTTTGAGCCAAAATTTGAGAGAAATGAGCAAAAATGATAGATTTTGAGACAAAATTTGAGAAAAATGATGAAAAATTATGGAATTTGAGATGAATTTGCGTTGAAACAGTGGATTTTGACCTATTTCGGGCTGAAAATGAGCAAGTGCGCTCTATTGAACTTGACAAGGTTTTTGGGATATTTTTCTATGAAAATGATGGGTTTTAAGCCAGAAATTTGGAAAAATGAGCAAAAATGATGAACTTTGAGAAAAATTTGCGTTGAAACAGTGGATTTTGACCTATTTTGAGGTGAAAATGAGCAAGTGCGCTCTATCGAACTCTGAAAATCGATAAAAATATATGAAATAAGCAAAGATGCTCTATTGAACTCCAGAAAATCACAAAAATCCTGGAGAACGAGCAAATGCGCTCTATTGAACACCAAGAAAATTGAAAATATTTTCAAAACTGAAAATTAGATAAATTGAGCAAGTGCGCTCTATCGAACTCTAGAAAATCACAAAAATCCTGTAGGAGCATATGCGCTCTAATGAACTCCAAGAAAATTGATAAAATTTTCAAAACCAAAAAAATTAGTTAAACTGAGCAAATGCACTCTATCGAACTTTATCAAAAGCCACAAGACATCTAAAACAAGCAAGTTCGCTCCACCGAACTACAAAAATTGTCCGAAATTGCAAACGCGCTCCATTGGACTCTTACCCGCTTTTCTTGAAATTTTCAAAAAATCTTTTTTTCTTCTTTTTTTTCTCCTTTTTTTTCACCCAATTCCAAACACTGTGTATATTTATTTAAATAATTCATATTTTTGTTCAATTTTCACAAAAAAATTTAATTAAATACACAAAAAAGGTATTATATACTGGAGAATATTTTTAGATTTTTCGGCGATTTTTTTAGCCCATGACAATATTTCCGCCTATTCGTTGTAGTCGTTTTGTTGGCGATGGAAGTGGCGGAATTTGGTCCTGAAAATGAAAATTGAAATTTTCAGCATTTTTTTGACTGAAAATTGAGCAATTTAGCCTAAATATGTATGATTTTAATGAGATTTTTTATGATGTTTTTGTTTTGTTTTTTTCTAACACCCACTTTTTCTTGGAATTTTGATTTTGAAGAAATTCTAAGAATTTTAGGGCTTCTTGTTGAAAATTTCAATTTTTTTTTATTTTTAGAATTAGAATTTTGGAAGTACGTGAGAGATTTTTTGGGGATTAGTACAAGTCTGGGCCAAAAAGTGCAAGGGAAAAGCCTATTTTTGACTGAAAATCTGGAAATTTCAGCGAATTTTAAGTCAAAACTTTGGGCGACAGCTGAAAATTGACATTTTGTTGAAAGGTGAACTTTTCGCAGACTTGTTACGTAGGAATTTGCGATTTTTTCTTGGAAATTGAGGCTGGGATTTTGTTAGGCCCGGACCTAGGCTCAGGCCCAACTTCAGGCCTACGAATGAGCCTATAGTTAGGCCTTAAGCCTAGAATTCCTATAAGGCTGTAGCTTTAACATGAGCAATATTGAAATTTACGAGAAAAATGGAGTTTTCTGGCTTGGAAACTTTTTACTCAGGTTTCTAAGCTTGTTAAGGTCGTTCTTAAGTTCATTAAGGTTCTTAAGGTCCTTAAAATCATCTTAGGTCATCATAGGCTCAATTTTAAGCCTTCTAACATTAATTTTCAGATTTTTTGACTTAAAGGCTCGCTAAAATGGTTAAAGAGCCTGAAAATGAGCCCAAGGAGCTTGTTAGGAGCCTAATGAGATTTAAGGCTCTTATGAATATGACCTTAATGGTCTTCTCTAAGACTAGTTAATTTTTGTGAGCTGAAAATCTAGAAAATTCTGATTCCCGGAAAATTTTTGAATTTTTTCCGAGAAAAATTCCATGACGCATTGTTTTTCTAGTTTCCGGAAAATTGAAAGATGCTCCGATTTGATAACCGAATTTAATTGCTCATTTTAAATTGGATTTTTGTCTAGAGCAAAACATAGAGAACACAATTTGTAGTTGAACGCGTTGCGGTCATGCGCTGCGTGTTGTTTTCAATTTTGATCTACTAAGAGCGCTCACCGGGAATTGAACCCGTGACTTTGAGATTCATGACCGCAACGCATGACCGCGACGCACCCAACAACATAAGACTCACCCGTTTCGGATAAAATCGTCTAGCATAAAAGCGGGCGGCCGGAAATTGTCTCCGCTCAACTTCTTGATCCAAAATGTCGGCCAATCGGCGAATGCTCTCTTTTGCACGAGAATTCAATTGATCATAGGATTCGGAGGATTCGGGAGCCGAAAATTCGGGGACCATTATTGCGCAATGATTGATTTGTACCGAAATTATGAGGAGGAGAATCGCGAGGATTTTGTGCATTTTTGGGGCCTGGAAATGTGCATTTTGAGCCAAAGTTTGGAGAAAAACGAGGAAATTGACGAAAAATTGGTTAAAATTCATGTTTCTAGCCTGAAAATGGTCTAGATTCATGTTTCTAGCCTCAAAATGGCCTGAAATCATGTTAAAAGCCTGAAAATGGCCTAGATTCATGTTTCTAGCCTGAAAATGGCCTAAATTCATGTTTTTAGCCTGAAAATGGCCGAAAGATCATGTTTTTAGCCTGAAAATGGCCTAAATTTGTGTTTCTAGCCTGAAAATGGCCTAAACTCATGTTTCTAGCCTGAAATGGCCTAAAATTGTACATTTATAGCTGAAAAAATTAGTAAAAATCCAAGAAAAATGAGATAATGCTTGGAAAATTTGATTAGTCGCTTTTATATTGAGCAAAAGTGGGCGGAGCTTAGCTCGGCGAAAAATGAATACATGGTAGCTCTTTGGAAGTATTTAGAGCCAGGGGGATTAGTGAGCAATTTTTTGGAGGAATTTTGTAGTTCTGATTTAAAACATTAGGGAATTTGGGGGCTTCGGAGGGAAATTCGAATTTTTTGTGATGAAATTCAGTTGTGACGTGGCATTTTTTAACCCGAAAATTGAAATTTTCACAATTTTTGACCTAGAAATTACTCTGAAAATTTGAAAATCACGATTTTCAGCTTCAAAATGAGCTATGACGTGGCTGGAAAAAAATCTGAAATCCCAAATTTTTCAACAAAAAAAAATCGTAAAAAATGCGAAATTTTGAGCCAGATGAATATTTAATGAAATTATTTTTTTTTGCAAAAAAAATTGAGCATATTTTTGGCAATGCTCCAGATTTTTAGCCAAATTTTGCTGAAAATTAAGATTTTTGCCACATCATAGCTCATTTTCAGCCAAAAATTCTCAAAATTTCAAATTTCCAGCACCAAAACTCAAAAATTCAGTCATTTCTTAGGGATTTTGCTGAAAATTTGGTTTTTTGCCACGTCCTAGCTCATTTTCAGCCAAAAATTCTTAAAATTTCGATTTTCTAGCATCAAAACTCACAAAAAAATCACCTTTTGGTCATTTTTCTCCACACATTTTCCATGTTTGGAAGAGGAATTGAATTTCTAAACAACCTGGGAAAAAGTAATTCGCAAAAAAAATTTAAATTGAAAAAAAAATGATGTGGGAAATTTAGATGAGATTTTTTGAAACAGTGAAAAATTTGGAACTTTTTTGCAGGGAACCAAAGAAGTGACACAAAAACAAATCAAAGATGTTCTGGCGTCGGGAATTGTGAGACCTGGAGCACCTGGAATTGGAGCAGCACCTGGAGCACCAATTGGTGAGGGTTTTGGGGGGAAATTTGAGATTTTTGAAGAAATTTGGAGCATTTTGATATAAAACACACGATTTTTGAGCAATTTTGGAGCATTTTGATATAAAATTTGAAAAAATTGAAGAATTTTGAAGAGTTTTGATATAAAGTTTGAAAAAATTGAAGGAAAATGAGGTTTTGCACTTATTTTTGAGGAATTTCGGGTAAATTCTGATGAAAATCTTGTATTTTCAGCAATTTTTGATCAGAAAAGCTGAAATTCTTGAAATTTTCAAAATTTTAAACCAGATCTGGAAATTTATAGAAAATCTGGCCTTTCAGAGGTTTTTCAGACAATTTTCAGAATTTTTGTGATTTTCTGAAACTTTTTCTCGAAAATCTTATGAATTCTGGATTTTCAGGTTTTTCTGGAGAATTTTTCTGAGAAAATTTTCAATCCAAAAAATTCTGGAAAATTTTGAAAAAAAAACTGAATTTCTAGGTGATTTTCAGCCAAAAATTCTGAAAATAGCAGAGAATTTTGAATTTTTCTAGAAAAATCCACATTTTCCCCATTTTCTAACCTGATTTTCAACCAGAAATTTTGAATTTCAGCCATTTCTTATCTGAAAATTCATTCCCAAAAAATTGCTATGAAATTTTTGGCTAGAAAATTCTGGAATTTTCTCAATTCCTTCATTGAAAACTAGAAATTCGGCTATTTTCTGCATATTTTCAGAAATCTGAATTTTAAGCTGAAAAATGGGCTGAAGATACAGATTTCCAGAGAGAATCTGAAATTTTAATTAATTTTTCAGTCAAAGTTTTTTTTCTGAAAAAGTTCCGGGAGCAAAATTCAAATTTTATTTTTTCAAAAGCCTAAGCCTAATCTTCGAAAAATCCAAAATTCCAATGAACTTCCGAAAATAAACTATACAAAAAATTCACAAATCCCAAGAAAATGACGTGTTTTTGAAAAATAAAGGCACTGAAAAACGTATAAATTTAGAATGATGTTATGTTTTTTGCAGGCGGAATCCCACCACAACAACAACAAAGGCCATTGGGACCTGGCCCGGCTGGGCCTGGTCCAATGGGACCAGGCGGGCCTGGACTACAAGGACCACATCAACATGCGCCGCAGAATAAGTTTTTGCAGGTAAGAATGGGCTGGAATTGGGATTTTCAGCGATAATTGTCTGAAAATGAGGGTTTCTGACCGAATTTTGGCCCAAAAATCGATAATTTTGACCATGAAATTTGAAATTTCAAGCTGAAACTAGAGTCTAGTTTAATATGAATTTTTTCCAAACGTAATTCTGTCTTTTGAAAATTGTAATCCGGATCATTTTGCACACAACATTTTTTTTTTGCTTTTGAGATCACGAATTTTCGTTCTTTGGAATGGATTAGTCATTTTGTTCAGACCAAAAATACTGAAAATTTTGGATTACTGTAGTTTTTTTGGTGCTGAAATTGAAGAGAATTTGAAAAATTGGGGGTACTGTAGGTTTTTTGGCGGGTAAAATTTAGCTACAGTAAGATTTTCTAGGGTGAAAGTTTGGGTACTGTGGGATTTTCAAATGGGCCTATGCAGAATAATATTTTGTAATAAAAAAACATAAAAAAAACATTTTTTTCCTATGCAGAAAAAACGTCGAAAAAACAAAATAAAGACAACGTGAAATTGAGAGAGCGCAGACATAAAATGGGTTTTTTTGTCTGCACTCTCTTAATTTCACGTTGTCTCTACTCAAAATAATAAACTGTATATTTTGTTTTTTCGACGTTTTTCTGCATAGGAAAAAATGTTTTTTTATTACAAAATATTATTCTGCATAGGCCCAAAAGATTTTAGAGTTAGAAAAAACACTGAAGGGTTTTTAGGTCCAAAATTTGATCTACAGTAATTTTAGAGTACTGTAGCTGTTTTATTTCAACTTATAGTTTTTTTGTGCTAAGATTAGAGTACTGTAGGATTTTTTGATCTACAGTAAGTAATTTTATGTTGTAATTAGAGTACTGTAGGCGCAAAAATTAAAAGATCTACAGTAAGATTTGTGGCAACAAAATAAGAGTACTGTAGGATTTTTATCAAGCTACAGTACAATTAGGATACTGTAGAATTTTAAGCGCCAAAAATTTATCTACAGCACCATTTTTCAGCACTGAAATTTGAGCTACAGTAAGCATTTTGGCATCAAAATAAGAGTACTGTAGGATTTTTAGGCTTTCAAAATTTATTGAGCTACAGTACCCTCTTTACACATTTTCAGCCCAGTTTTTTCTCCTCTGAAAATTTTTTTTTTGCTTTTTCCATAGATCACACTAAGCCACACTAAAAAGTGCTTCTGCAAAAATTTTCTTAGAACCGGGAAGTTTATTTTATTTTTTTCGCCTTCTAAAGGATTAAAATCTGGGATTTCTGGAAGATTAGCAAAGTCTACAGTAACCCCGAGATCAAACTACTGTGTAGTTTAGTTACGGTTGAAAAATCCCCTCATTAAATACAGTAATCCAAACTACAGCTACAGTAACCCCAATTTTGCAGCCAATCAGTGAATGCGATGAAAGTATCAATGATTTGATCGATCAAATTACGGTGGATCGCTGGCCGGTTCCACAAGGACATCGACCATTGAGAGCAACTGGAGCTGCTCTCGCAGTTGCTGTAACTCTTATTGAGGTGAGAGATTTTTTGGGCGGAAATTTGGGAAAAAATGAGCCAGAAGTGTGAAAATTGGTCAAAAATGAGCCATTTTGGCTCTGAAAATCCACCGGAAACTCATTATATCTACCACCTTTTTTTAGTAAAAAACAAACCAATTTTTTCACAAAAAAATGTGGCTCCGGAAATTTGAGCTGATGTTTTGTACCCCAATTTTTATAGAAAAATTGGCATTAAATTTGGAAATCCAAAAGCTAAGTAATCCTTTTATTATCGATTTCTTAAAATAACCGGATAAATATATGAAAATTTTGAAACAGTTAATTTTTGTAGATTTTTTTTGGTAATTTTTAAAGAATTAATAAAAAAATATATTTAAAAGTTTCTTTATTGAATTTTTGAAACAGTGAAATTTTTTTGATGGTAAAAAGCGTTTTTCTTAAATTATCAAAATTGTGAAAAGTTTTTTTGAATTGTAAAAATTTAGGAAAAAAAAATATTTTTATAATTTTACCGAAAATATAACAATGAAATAATAAGGAAATAACTCATCAAAAATTATATGAAAAATTTGAAACAGTGAATTTTTGTATAAATTTTTGTTGGCGAATTGATTATTCTGGAATTGTAAAACAGAATCACGAAATGTTCTTTAAACAATTTTGAAACAGTGAAATTTTTTTGGAATTATTTCGGATTTCTGGGATTTTCCGGATGTTTTCAGACGGAAATTGATAGTTTTTAAGAAAAAATCTACAAATCACGTTTTTAAAATCACCAAAAAATTTAGAAATATTTTGAAACAGTGAATTTTTGTCAAAAAATTTTTCAGCAAAAAAAATGTGCATAACTACGAAAAAAAGTTTTTTCCGGATTATTAGAACCCAAAAATTACCAAAAAAATATAGAAATGCTTTGAAACAGTGATTTTTTTCCAATTTTTTTTCGCGATTTTTTTATATTATTATTAGAACCCAAAAATTACCAAAAAATTTAGTAATAATTTGAAACAGTGAATTTTTTACCCCGAATTTTTTTGGAATTGAAAATAATGCCTAAAAATTTGGAAAAAACTGGAAAATTTTTGCTGAAATTTGGAAAATATGATTTGAAAAAGTAATCTCCAGAAAATTCCCCCAACCCCATTTTTTTTGCAGTCCTGCTTCCCGAATACTGGCGCCCGAATCATGTCATTCATCGGCGGAGCCTGTACCCATGGCCCTGGAGCCGTTGTCGGAGAAGAGCTCAAAAATCCCATCAGATCATGGAATTCGATCAAAGAAGACAATGTGCCATTCATGAAAAAAGCCACAAAATTCTATGATTCTTTGGCTGCACGAGTTGTCAAAAATGGCCATGCCGTCGATGTTTATTCGTGTGCTTTGGATCAAACTGGTCTGCTAGAAATGAAGAATTTATTCAATTCCAGTGGTGGACATGTTGTAATGGGAGATTCGTTCAATTCGTCACTTTTCAAACAAACTTATCAACGATCTTTTGAAAAGGATGGACATGGAGCGCTGAAGATGGGATTCAATGCGACGATGGAGGTGAAAGTTGGAGCTGGATTGAAGATTGAAGGAGTGTTGGGATGTTGTGCGAGTGGAAATGTGAAGAATGCGAATGTGTCGGATCAGGAGATGGGAATTGGAGGCACTTGTCAATGGAAGTTTGGAGCGATTTCGCCGAGGACCACGATTGGAGTGGTTTTTGAGATTGCTGCACAACATGGAACTGCTGTGCCACAAGGGGGAAGAGGTTGGTGAATTTGGGGAATTTGAGAGGGCCTCTTGAAGCCTTTTAGAGCCCTTAAGGCCTTTTTAAGGTTCTTTATAGTATTTGGACTCTTTGAGAGCCTTTCTGAGCACTTCTGGGCTCTGAAAATCAGGTTTTTGAGGATCTGAAGGGTTTCATGGCTTCAAAAGGCTCTAAATTAGATTTAGAGCTGTCTGGGGCCTTTTCAGAGCACATCTGGGCTCTGAAAATCAAGTTTTTAAGGCTTTAAGGTTTTTATGGCTTCAAAATGCTCTACACCGGTTTAAGAGCCTCCTAGGACCTTTTAGAGCTCTGAAAATCAGAATTTTGAGGCTTTAAGAGCTCTAGAAGGCTCTTAGAAGCTCTTAAAGGTTGCTAGAGGCCTTTGGGCTTAAAGGCTGTATTTTTTTTCAATCTGAAAATTTAGAAGTTTCATCTTGAACAACAGAAAATTTCTTTAAAAATTTACTGTTTCAAAGTTTTTCTAAAAAATTTTGAATAATTTGAAAAAATATTCACTAATTTCAACTACGGGCTCTGAAAAGCAGGTTTCAAACGCTCTGAGAGCTCTAGAAGGCTTTCAGAGGCCTTTGAGCTTGAAGGCTGTAATTTTTTTCAATCTGAAAATTTAGAAGTTTCCCCTTGAACATTGCTTTAAAAATTTACTGTTTCAGAGTTTTTCTAAAAAAATTTGAATAATTTGAAAAAATGTTGTCGCAAGAATTTACATTCAAAAAAAATACTGTTTCAAAGTTTTTCTAAATATTTGGAATTAATTTTTGAAAATGTTTCTTGTTGGCGGGGCGTTGATTACCAAATTTCAGAAAATGTACTGTTTCAAAAATTTTTGATTTTAAAATTACATTTTCAAAAATAATTGACAACGTCCTAAATTTTGTATTACAACAATTCAAATTTCCAGGTCTCGTTCAATTTGTCACACAATATCAACACGCGGATGGTCGGAAAAGAATTCGAGTTACAACAACTTGTAGAAGTTGGGCCGATATGACGACACAACAACCCAACATTGCCTACGGTTTCGATCAAGAAGCCGCGGCCGTCGCCATCGCAAGACTCGCCTCGTTCCGCGCGGCAAACGAAAATGACACGCCGGAAGCGTTGCGTTGGCTCGACCGCACGCTCATTCGATTGTGCCAAAAGTTTGGCGAATATGTGAAGGATGATGCGAATAGTTTTAGATTGAGCGAGAAATTCTCGCTCTTCCCCCAATTTATGTTCCATTTGAGAAGGTCGCAGTTTTTGCAGGTATGGGAATTTTGAACTGGGAATCGTATTTTTTTGGAGCAGAAACCCAAAAGATTACCTGAAAATTCTACATTTTTTGATCTAGAAAATTCAAACAGTGAAATTTTGTAGAAAAATTCTGAATTTTTTGAGGAAAATGTACTGTTTTTCATCGTTTTTAGCCTGAAAATTGGCTGAAATTTTCCAATTTTTTTTTCAAATTTATATAGATCAAGAAATAACTGAAAATTCTGAATATTTTACTATAAAATATTTGAAACAGTGAAATTTTTCAAAATAAAAACTCATTACGCCCATAAAATTATTACCTCAAAATTCTAAATTTTTTGATCTAGACAATTTCAAACAGTGAAATTTTGTAGAAAAAAAAATCTGTAATTTTTGAGCTTAAAATATACTATTTTTCTAAATTTTCAGTCATAAAATTACCTGAAATTCTGTTGAACTTTTCACTAAAAAAGTATGATTTTTACGAAGAATGAAGCTTCTGTAGATTACCTGAAAATTCTGAATTTTTTGCTATAGAACATTTGAAACAGTGATATTTTTTGTTGGAAAAATTCTGTAATTTTTCAGCTGATTTCACTATTTTTCATTATTTTCCATCAAAAAATTGAAAATAGCATTACCTGAAATTTCTGAATGTTTTCGTATAAAATATTTGAAACAGTGAAATTTTTTAGCAAAAAAAAACTTTGAATTTTTTTTTAGCTAAAATGCACTATTTTTCATTGTTTTCAGGCTGAAATTTTCCAAATTTTTTTCCAAATTTTTTTCATCTCATCCAATACCTGAAAATTTTGAATTTTTTAATTTAAAATATTTGAAACAGTGAACTTTTTTAAAATAAAAACTCATAACGCCCAGAAAATTATTACCTCAAAATTCTGAATTTTTTGATCTAGAAAATTTGAAACAGTGAAATTTTGTAGAAAAAATTATGAATTTTTTGAACTAAAATCCACTGCTTTTCATTGTTTTCAAGCTGAAAATTGGCTGAACTTTTGCAAAAAAAATTTTGAACTTTAATATCACATCGAATACCTGAAAATTCTGCATTTTTGATCAGGAAAATTTGTAACAGTGAAATTTTTCACCAAAAAAAAACATTTTTTTTCAAAGTTTTCTACTACAAACTTTATTTTTCCTCCCAATATTCCCCATTTTTTTGCAGGTTTTCAACAATTCTCCTGATGAAACTGCATATTATCGACACATTTTGTTCTCCGAAAATGTATTGGAATCTACAACAATGATTCAACCGGTTTTGTTTAGTTATTCTTTCAAGTGAGTTTTTCTGGGATGGTTTTGGTTTTCAGATAGTTTTGGCTGAAAATTGGGGATTTTTTGAGATAAAACATGTATAGAAAAATTCACTGTTTCAAAGTTTTCATATAATTTTTGGAATTATTTTTGGAGAATGTTCTTCGTATATTTTTATGGAATTATATATAAAATTGCTACAAATCTGGAATTTTGAGCAGAAAAATTATGAAAAATAGTTCAGAAAAATTCACTGTTTCAAAATTTTCATATAATTTTTAGATTGTTTTTTGTAATGTTTATTTTTCCATTATCAAGGTTTTTCTATAATTTTACAGGGTGACCCATAATTATTGTCGCCACTTTGAACCTCTGTAGGTAGAACAAGATTTCGAATTTTAACAATGTTAAGGTCGGAAATTTTAGAAAACATGATTACTGACAGATTTTCAAAACTATACCGACCACACAATTTTTTTCCCACCCACCACCTTCACCAACCCCAAAAACTATGAATTTTGCGATTTTAAGCCTCTTTTTTCTCTTTCCAAGTTCCAGAAATGTATCAGACTGAACATATGTATTTGGAAATTATGTTTTAATACATTTTTTGATGTCCTGAACAAGATATAATAGCATATCTTGCAAGAGTTTACCGCTTCTCACTTGTTTCAGGGCTCCAAAGTCAAGCGTCTTTTCCGAAATTTCAAAAAAAAATCGAGAAAAATCAAGAAAAACAGCAAAATCCATTCTGAGATCGAGTATGAAATTTTGTGTGGAACTTTTTGTGAACATGCCTATTCTATGCTCTAAAACAAAGTATTTTGGGATCTGAAACCTAGCTCGAATCTGACTTGGAGTTAGCAAAACTCCCAAAACCATGAATTTTGAGCGCTTTCTACAATGAAGGTCCCTATTTTTTTCTGATAATTTCCAGCTTTGGTGTTGTGCAAAAACCCATTTCAGGGACCGAATTTAGGATATAAACACTTTTGGGCTTAGTCAGTATTCACCATTCTCATAAAATTTACACCTAAAGTCCCAAAAACTAATTTTTTCTGAAAAATTATTTTTGGAAATCTATCTCTACTTTACCGCTGCTACTATAATCCAGCAGAGGTAATATGATCAAAATAGAGTACAAATGTTTCATTATATAACCTTTAAGATTAAATTTATCAAAATCAAACTTTATCTAATTTCGTTTTGAAAATGTAGAACTCAGGTGAACGAGTTCCACTCACGCGACAATAATTATGGGTCACCCTGTAAAATCATTTTTTACAAACCATATTGATTGTCGATACTTTCCAAAATTCTAGAAATTTTCAAACTTTATTTTAGAAATTTCAATCATTTCTGAGGAAAATCAATAATTTGCGGAGAATCTCATAAATTTTTGAAATAAAATGTTTTCATAAAAAAATGTTGCTGTTTCAAAGTTTTCCTAAAATTTTTGAAAATGTTATATTCGCTGGTTAAAGTTTATCATTATAAATTCTGAAATTTTGACTGTTTTTTCTAGAAAAACTGAAGTTTCTGAGGAATTTTCAGCCAAAAAATTGAGAAAACTCAAAATTTTGATTCTGAAAAAAAAATTCACTGTTTCAAAATTTTCCTAAAATTTTTTGAATTGTGTTTTGGAAATGTTTATGTTTTCATTAAAACTATAAAATTTTCGGTCTAAAAAATGAATAATTTCAGATGTAATTTTGACTGAAAATTTCAGAATCTCGAAGAATTTTCGGATTTTGGCAGAAAAATTATGAATTTTAGAGAATAAAAAAGTTGAGAAAAATTTGCTGTTTCAAAGTTTTCCTATAATTTTTGAAATTTTTTTTGAAAAGTTTTATTTGTTGATTCAGTATTAATTTCGATTTTTTGGGCACTTTTTCTAGAAAACCTGAATTTTTTGACAAGGAACTTTCAACCAGCCAAAAAATTGAGAAATTGAGCAATTTCGATTCTGAAAAATCACTGTTTCAAAATTTTCATATAATTTTTGGATTGCTTTTTGAAAATGTTTATTTTTTCATTATATAAGTATATCAAATTCTGAAATTTTCGATTTAAGAATAAATAATTTCAGATGTATTTTTTTAGCTGAAAATTTCAGAATCTCGGGGAAATTTGGAATTTTGAAGAATAAAAAAGTTCAGAAAAATTCACTGTTTCAAAGTTTTTCTATAATTTTTTGAATTGGTTTTGGAAATGTTATATTTTCTGATGTTTTTTTATCATTATAAATTCTGAAATTTCGAGTGCTTTTTCTAGAAAACCTGAATTTTTTGAGTAACTTTCAGCCAAAAAAAAATGAGAAAATTCGGAATTTTTGTTCTGAAAAAATTTACTGTTTTAAAATTTTTCTATAATTTTTGAAGTGTGTTTCGGAAAATTTTGATATCGTAGTTCTACCGAAAAAAACGAAACTATCGAAATTTCACAAAAAAAATGTACTGTTTCAAAGTTTTCTTATATTTTTCAAGGAATTATTTGAAAATATTAACTTCTTAATGTTCGTTTCAAAAATCATCAGAAATTTACTATTTCAAAAATTTGTGAAACATTTTGGATTTATGTTCAGAATTGATACACGCGTTTTGAAACATTCAAGCAAAATTCTGAGAAATTCATCTGAAACTCTTAAAAATCCCGAATTTTTCACAAAAATCCCTCTATTTTTAGCAGCGGTCCAGAGCCAGTAAAATCGCAATTCTTGAATTTTCAGAGTTGCTCATAATTTCACTGTTTCAAAACTTGCACATACGATTTTGAAAATCCGAATTCTAATTCCAATTTTAATTGCTAATCGAATATAATTTCAGATATATTTTTAGCTGAAAATTTCATATTTTCTGAGAAATTTGGAATTTTGAGCAGAAAAAATTATGAATTTTGGAGAAAAATAGTTCAGAAAAATTTGCTGTTTCAAAATTATTCTATAATTTTAAAGTCATTTTTTCCTAACGATGTTAATTGTTGATGGCACTTTATAAAATTCTAGAAATGTTCAAACTTTATTTCAGAAATTCTGGTATTTTCTGAGGAAAATCAATAATTCGCGGAGAATCTCATAAATTTTTGAAATAAAATATTTTCATAAAAAAAGGTTGCTGTTTCAAAGTTTTTCTAAAATTTTTGAATAGTTTTTGAAAATGTTATATTTTCTGATGTTTTTTTTATCATTATAAATTCTGAAATTTCGAGTGCTTTTTCTAGAAAACCTGAATTTTCTGAGTAACTTTCAGCAAAAAAAAAATGAGAAAATTCGAAATTTTAGTTCTGAAAAAACTACCGTTTCAAAGTTTTTCTAAAATTTTTGGATTATTTTTGGAAATGCTTGGTGTCCTATTTCTACCGAAAATAACGAAAAAATGTACTGTTTCAAAGTTTTCTTATATTTTTCGAGGAATTATTTGAATATATTAACTTCTTAATGTTCGTTTCAAAAATCATCAGAAATTTACTATTTCAAAAATTTGTGAAACATTTTGGATTTATGTTCAGAATTGATACACGCGTTTTGAAACATTCAAGCAAAATTTTGAAAAATTCATCTGAAACCCTTAAAAATCACGAATTTTTCATAAAAATCGCAATTCTTGAATTTTCAGAGTTGCTCATAATTTCACTGTTTCAAAACTTGCACATACGATTTTGAAAATCCGAATTCTAATTCCAATTTTAATTGCTAATCGAATATAATTTCAGATGTATTTTTAGCTGAAAATTTCAGAATCTCGGGAAATTTGGAATTTTGATCAGAAAAATTATGAATTTTGAAGAATAAAAAAGTTCAGAAAAATTGCTGTTTCAAAGTTTTTCTATAATTTTTTGAATTGGTTTTGGAAATGTTAAACTTGCTGATTTAGTACAAATTTCGATATTTCGGCATCTTTTTCTAGGAAACCTGAATTTTCTGAGAAACTTTCATCCAAAAAAATTGAGAAAGTTCGAAATTTTGGTTCTGAAAAAAAATTCACTGTTTCAAAATTTTCGTAAAATTTTTGAAATGTGTTTTGGACAATAAAATAACGATCGAAATTTCACAAAAAAATCTACTGTTTCAAAGTTTTCTTATAATTTTCGAGGAATTATTTGAAAATATTGATGTCTCTTTTTCATCCCAAAAATCAGCAAAATTTTACTGTTTCAAAAATTCATGATAATTCAAATTCTGAGAAATTCATCTGAAACCCCTTAAAATTCCCTCTATTTTTTTCAGTGGTCCACCAGAGCCAGTATTACTGGACACCTCCTCAATTTTACCCGATCGAATTCTATTAATGGACGACTATTTCCACGTGTTGATTTTCCACGGTCAAACAATTGCGCAATGGAAAAAGGCGAATTATCAAGATGATCCACAATATGCGACATTCAAGCAATTATTGGAAGCACCTGTTGCTGATGCAACTTCAATTTTACAAGAACGATTCCCAATGCCAAGATATATTGTTACTGAACATGAAGGATCACAGGTCAGGTTTTGAGGGGGGAGAATTTTGATATAAAGTATGTGCAAATTGGTGGAAAATGAGGTTTTTTGATGTAAAATTCATGAAATTTGAAGATTTTTGAGTTTTCTCGGCTCTCTGTGAGGTAATGAGTATCAAATTATTAATTTTTGACATTTTTTATTTGAAAATTTTGAAACAGTGAGTTGTTTTTCGGTTGTAATAGCAGAAAAATCTGGATTTATCAATGAAAAATAGATGAAACAGTGAATTTTTCTGAAAATTGATTTTTTTCACAAACATAAGGCAAACAACTGTTCATCAAATATTAAATTTGGAATATTTTAATATTGATTTTTTAAAACAGTGGATTTTTTTCTCTCAAAAAATCTATGATTTTCCGCTTTGTACACCTCTCAGCAAAGTGAAAATCTGAATTTTTAAATGTCATAATTTTGAAACAGTGAAATATTTTTTTTCTAATGGGGCTATTCAGCGAAAAAAAAATGTTTTCTCAACGGGAGAAAAGCGAAGAAAACCTATTCAAGTCGGTTGAGAAAACATAAAAAACAAACACTTGAAACACACAAATTGCGACGAGACCCAACGAAAAACAACATGTTCCTTTGACCTTTTGCATTACTGTAAATTGGTCCCGTTGCGATTTTCTACAGTAACTTAAAGGAACATGTTGTTTTTCGTTGGGTCTCGTCGCAATTTGTGTGTTTCAAGTGTTTGTTTTTTTATGTTTTCTCAACCGACTTGAATAGGTTTTCTTCGCTTTTCTCCCGTTGAGAAAACATTTTTTTTTTCGCTTAATAGCCCCATAAAATTATCAAAATTTATGAATCATGAAAATCAAAGTTCTACAGAAATCAAACACCGGAGCATCCTAAATTTTCTGAACTTTTTTATGTTAAATATTTGAAACAGTGAATTTTTGACATTATTTTTTTTTCAATGTTTCACAAAAAAAATTATTTGAGAATCATTTTTTCACGGAACATTTGAAGATTTCATAGTAATTTTGAAACAGTTAGATTTTCTTCAAAAAAATATGATTTTTTTTTTTTTGAAAATTTGGTCTGACAAATTTCACCATTTCAAAAATTCTATTAATTCAACAACTTTAATCAGTTTCAAACAAGTTATTTTCAGACAATAAAATTCACTGTTTCAAAATTTCCATAATTTTTTGAAAGCTAGAGAAATTTTGATCACATCATTTTTTGTGAACGAATGAATTTTGAATCACAAGAAAATTTCACTGTTTCAAAAATTCTACATAATTTTTTCTGGGAAATCAAAATGACATAGATGATGACTAATTCAGAAAAGCAAATTTTCATTTAAAATAATTTTGAAACAGTAAATTTTAATCAAAATTCTGAATGAAAATGTATCTTTTCAATTTTATTTTTCATGAAAAATTCAAATTTCAAATATTTTCAGTCGACGTGAAATTTTTGAAACAGTAAATTTTTGGAATTTTTTTTTTCTGATTGATTGAGAAAATTTCACTGTTTCACAATTTTTATATGAGAATTTTGGTTATTTTTAGATTGATCTTAGTTTCTTATTTGCCAACCAAAAATTGAAAAATATAAATGAAATTCTAAAAATCTCACTGTTTCAATAATTTTACAAAATTTTAATGGGTTTTTAAATCTTCAGTGAAATCGGATTCCTCGTTTTATCAAAATTGTTTCTCAAAAATTCACTGTTTCAAAACTTGCACATACTTTTTTTGAAAATCCGAATTCAATAAGTCTTACATTTTGAACAATAAAAATTATTTTTTCACTGTTTCGGAATTTTTTAAATTCCTTGAACATGTTAAAATTTTTGTTGAGTAGATAATGATAATTGGACAAAATTGTGAATAAGTGAATTTTAAATCACAGGAAAATTTCACCGTTTTTAGAATTTCTATATAAATTTCGTAAACTAACAAAACTAATTCAGAAAAGCAAATCTTCATTCAAAATAATTTTGAAACAGTAAATTTTAATCAAATTTGTCTTTCCAGGCTCGTTTCCTGTTATCCAAAGTCAATCCATCATTAACCCACAACAATCCATATGCAAATGAAGGCGGAGCTGCTGTTTTCACTGACGATGTTTCACTTCAAGTATTTATGGAGCATTTGAAGAAGCTCTCTTCAAGTTCATCCACCTAAACATTGAATTTTAGGCCCTTTTTTGACCCCGATTTTTTGTGATTTTCAGCTCTTTTTGAATTCCCCTAAAGCATGTGTTTTGTACATTAATTTATAAGAATTTTATTTATTTAATTGAAATGAAAAATAGTTACATCATGTTATTTACTTGAATTCTATAGAACTTGAGCCTCCAGAGTATCAGTCTTAAATTATAACCACATTCAATTTACCATAACTCAAAAAATCTAATAATGTTATGGAAAACCATCAACCAAATAATCCCATATCTTTCCACTGTATTTTCAGTGTCTCTAAATGTGATTCTAATTTTTCTGATCCTCAAAAAATCGCCGAAAAAAATGGGCGGATATAAACGCTTGTTGTTATTGTCAGCTGGTTTTCAATTGACTTATTCGATTTTGGAAGTTATTGTTGCACCGGTGAGTTTTTTCATAGATTATCAGTTGGAAAATTGAAAATTTTAATTTTTTTTTTACTTTCCAAGAGCTAAGAGAAGATCATTTTTTTTGAAATTCAAATTATGACATTTTTGAAGCAGTGAATTTTTGTTAGAAGATTTTTTTCTTCAGAGATTTTTGAGCTGAAGCAAAGAAAAATAGGCTATTTTGATATAAAATTCATGAAATTTGAATAATTTTGAGTTTTTTCAGCGTGCTATAAGTGTAGGAGCATCAAATTATTGATTTTTTGACATTTTTTATTTTAAAATTTTGAAACAGTGAATTTCTGACGCTCATTGGTTAGAATAGGGTTGCTCAACTGTGTATCAAATAATACATTTGGATTATTTTAATATTGATTTTTTGAAACAGTCAAAAATCTATGATTTTTAGTTTTTTCTTGATTTGCATGTTCTGTAAACGAAGAAAAAAATCTGGAGTTTTTTTTAATAAAATTTTTGAAACAGTGAAATATTTTCTAACAATTTTCTAGAATTTTCTAGGATTTCTTAATCAGTGATAATCAGATTTTTAGCAGGATCTTCAAAAAATTAAACATCCTTAATTCTGTGAATTTTTAGATGTGAAAATTTTAAAACAGTGGATTTTTTGGAATTATTTTTCTAGTTCAGCGGTTCATATAAACCCAAGATAAATCAATCAACATTTGAATTTTTGAAATTAAAATTATGACATTTTTGAAACAGTGAATTTTTGTTAGAAGATTTTTTCTTCAAAAATGTTTTTTTCTGAATATTTTGAAACAGTGAACTTTTTGAAAAAGAAAAAGATTTCTAATTCTCATTCAAAAATCTTCAGATGGTTTATTCATATAAATCAATGATAATTGTATTTGTGGAAACATCTAATTCAATTTTCGATAAAGAAATCACAAGAGTTCTAATCGCATTATACTGTAGTTGTTATGGTTTTCTAATGGGACTTTTAACAATCCAATTTTATTATCGATATTTAGTGGCCTATGAATCTTGTAGTTTGATTAAAACTATGATGAATTTCAAGATTATTATCTGGTTCAGTATTCCATTTTGCTGTGCATTCCTATGGTTTTTTATCTCTTATTATTTATGTCATCAAACTTCTCAAGCAAATGAAAATATTAGAAATATTTTTCTAATCGATTTTGATACAAATATTGATGATGTTATATTCATTGGCCTTTATTTATATCAAAAAGAAAATGATGGAATTGAACACATTAATATCAAATCAATAATTGGTATAATTATTGCAATTATACTGAATATGTCTTCAATGATAGCGATTGTATATTTTGGATGGAAATGTTATTGGAAAATAAGTTCGAAGATGTTGTCAGGAAATAGTTTACAAAATCAATTGTTTTATGCATTGTTTTTGGATTGTTTGATACCAATTATTGTGATGCATATTCCTGTTGTATTTCTTTATTTTTCGTGTTTATTGGAAATTGATTTTGGAAATGGGACTAGTTGTGTATCATTTCTTGTTGCATTATTTCCAGCAATTAGTCCTTTTTCACCTATTTTTATTGTTAAAAATTATCGAGCTGCTTTCATCAATTTTATATGCTGTTCTAACAAATTGAAAAATCAACGAGGAAATATTGATAATTAATTTTTTGTTGTTTTTGATTTCAGTTTTCATAACTCTTTTTGCTCAAAAAAAATTCACTGTTTCAAAAATTGCATTTTTTTTTTTTGGAAATATATAGTCAATTCAATAGTCACTTTCTGTTTGAAGGAATTAAGCCCGAAAGAATTTTTCCAGAAAAAATTCACTGTTTCGAAATTTTTATAATTTCTCGAAATTTTGAGCGATTCTGTTGACAAACTTTTTCACAGGAAAAAATTGCACAATTTTTTTCGAAATACCGAATTTTTTTTTAAATTTCCTGGGTTCAAAAACTAGATTTTATTGAAGAAAAATTGTCAAAAATTCACGTTTTTTTTAAATTTTCAAGTTATTCCAAATCCATATTTTCATCTCTCAAAACAGTGAATATTTGTTGAACCAAAATTTATCAAAAATTCACTGTTTCAACAATTTACCTTTAAAAACGGAATTTTTCTTAAATCAGTTATACTTTAGCAAGGGAAAATAGGAACAGTGAACTTTTTTCAAAGAAAAAGTGGCAATTTTGATTTTTTGCTATAGATTTCCTTCGAAAATCCACTGTTTCAACATTTTTCCGTATCAATGAAACCCGTTCGAATTATTTCTCAGACAAAAAAATTCACTGTTTCGAAATTTACATAATCTCTCGATGCGAGAAAAAGGGACCAACAAATTATTAATTTTTGACATTTTTTATCTAAAAAATTTGAAACAGTGAATTTTTGACACTTTTTCTTCAATAAAATTTAACTAAATTTCACTGTTTCAAAAAAAGTTTGTATCCCAGGAAATTAAGAGAATCCCAATAATATGCAATTTTTCATAGAAACTAAAAATCGAGTTTTTTGTATTTTCGAAATTCAAAAATCGAAAAATTGTTTTAGTTAAAGTTTCAGCTGTTGTTAAATACAATTAGAAAAAAAAATGTTGAAACAGTGAATTTTTGAAAGAAATCTATAGAAGAATAAAATTGCACACTTTTTCTTTGAAAAAATTATGGAAAATATTTGAAACAGTGAATTTTTGATAAATTTTGGTCCAAAAAATTTTCACTGTTTCTAGAGATGAAAAGTTGGATTTGGAATGAAAAAAGTGTTATCAAAGTATGAATTTTCAATTTTCTTTTTTTATTTTTTGGAAAATTTTGAAACAGTGAATTATTGACAATTGTTTGGTTCAGATACTAATCGCATCTTCAAAATTATTTTTCTGAATTGAAAAATTCCACTGTTTCAAAGTTTTCATTTGAAAAATATTTTTTTTTTTGGCAGTATTTTCAAAAAATACTACGATGCTCCGCTTTTACACCTCGAAATTATGCCACGTGGCAATTTTTTGAACTTTTAATTTCAGGTTCATTTTTCGGGCGAAACTGACAATTTGCTGAACTTTTCACTTGATATTTCGAAAATTGTGTATAATCATAATTTTTTTGCTAAAAAAATTTTTTTTTAGATTTTTATTTTCAGCTGAATTTTTCCAACGCCAAATTAAAGGTTACTGTAGATCAAATCTAAATCCATTTGATCTACCAAAATGGTAGCACTATCTTTCAAAAATCAATATTCAAATACTCAACCTCCCACAGAATGTATTCCACAAATTCCATCAACTTGTGTAACTCAACCACCACCAACAAAAATCGATATTTTTCTCGAAAAAATCCACTTTTTTCTACCATTGCTCATATTAGCTCTAAATCTCTTGCTGCAAATAATCTATCTTATTCGAAAAAAATTCAAAGAAAATTTTTTATTCAAAAATTTATCGATTTTTTTATTGATTAGATCATTGCTCAGTTTAGGGATTTTTTGGATTTTCGGAAAATTTTCTGGAATTTTCGATGTATCTCGATTTTTGTGCCAGTTTTTTTGTGCAATTTTATTTTCTGGTTTTGGCTGTAGATCAAATTTTGCCGCCGCAGAAAACTAGGTATGAACTACGACACTCCAGGTTACAAGAAACTTTTTGCAGAACATTGCTCAGGTTATTGTTATTGCTGATAATTTTGGTTTCATCAAGTCTGGCCACATATTACAGTATTCAAACATCGAAAATTTATCGAATTTTTATTTCGAAATTTGGATTTTTGAATTTTTATGATTCGGCGGATGAAAAAGGCTACAAAAATTTGATAAATCGAATTTTTTATGGAATTTTGACGGTGGCTTTGGCTTTGGGCATTTTGGTGATGAAGAACAAGAAGAAAATTGGAAAAAATTATGGGAACACACCAATTTTAATTGCGATTTTAATTAACCTAATTATCTGTGGATTCTATGAGATTCTTCTGTATTTTTGGAATTATTTGGGGGATTCTAAAATGAGATTTGTGATGATTTTGATGTATTTTAATTGGAGTTTTGAATTGGTTTTACCTATTTTGCTATTGATTTTTGAGAAATGTAAATAAATTTTTTCCTGAAAAAAAGTTTAGAAAAATTCACTGTTTCAAAGTTTTTTGAAAATTTTTGAATTATGTTTTATTATTGTTCAACAAATATTCAGAAAAATTGATTTTGCCCTATAAAATTTTGAAACAGTGAAATTTTAGTACAGCATTTTTCTTTTTTTACTATTAATCTAGTCTTCCATCATCCAAAAAATCTGAATTTTTAAATGTAGAAATTTTGAAACATTGAAATATTTTTCTTTCAGAATTTTCTAGAAATTTTGATCTGTCAACATCATCAATTTTCTGAATTTTTAGATGTCAAATGTTTGAAACAGTGGATTTTTTTTTGAAAATACTTTTGATGTGAGAAATTTTCACTGTTTTAAACATTTTATATGAAAATTTGGTATGTGAATGATTTACGCACCCATCTTTTTCATTACATGCCCCCACAGTCATTTTTGATTTCATGCACCCACCCATTTTTACATATGACCACCCCTCACCAAAAAAACTACCGTAGATCATCAATCCAGGTACTGTAGATTAGCAACCCAGGTACTGTAGATTAGCAACCCAGGCACTGTAGATTAGCAACCCAGGTACTGTAGATTGACAACCCGACTACTGTAAATTGACAACCCGACTACTGTAGATTAGCAACCCAGATACTGTAGAATAGCAACCCGATTACCTTAGGTCACCAACCCAGGTACTGTAGATTGACAACCCGACTACAACGACAACCCAGGGTCTACAGTGGACGGGTTGCCATTCTACAGTACCTGGGTTGCTTATCTACAGTACCTGGGTTACTAATCTACAGTATTCTGCTTTAATATATTTTTCAAATTCAATTTTTTGAGCTTGACCTAAAAAAATAAAAATCGTGACATTTAATCATTTGTTGGCACGTTTACGTGAAAAATCCAACAAAAATGAACCATTTCAAATTTTATCAATTCGAAAAATGGTTGGATATCGAGTGATGTGAGTTTCATTGGAAAAAATAAGTCCGCATTAGTCTAGATCATCCACAAATTATGTAAATGACTTCTGGGTAATGTAAATTAAACATCCATTGATTTTCGAACCAGGGTTTCTATTCTAAAGTACTTGGGTTTCTAATCTACATTACCTGGGTTGCTAATCTACAGTATCTGGGTTGCTATTCTACAGTACCAGGGTTTCTATTCTACAGTACTTGGGTTTCTAATCTACATTACCTGGGTTGCTAATCTACAGTATCTGGGTTGCTATTCTACAGTACCAGGGTTTCTATTCTACAGTACTTGGGTTGCTAATCTACAGTACCAGGGTTTCTATTCTACAGTACTTGGGTTTCTAATCTACAGTACCTGGGTTGCTAATCTACAGTACCTGGGTTGCTAATCTACAGTACCTGGGTTGCTAATCTACAGTATCTGGGTTGCTATTCTACAGTATCTATGTTAGTATTATATGGTTAATTTATAGTAGTGGAAAAACCTAGTAAACAATGTGCTCCTGTGGGGACATGAAAAAATATTGATGGGGGCGTGAAAAACACTTTTTCCACTGTGGGATGTTTTGTGCACCCGACACAATACATTTTCACCCGTTTCGCGCCCCAACGATGAAAAAAGTGGCATTTTTTATGCCCCCTAATTTTTGCGCCCCCATTGGTTGTTTCGTGCTCCCACCCTTTTTTGTGCCTCCATCAATCAATGGGTGGGGGCATAGGTGGGGGCACGAAACCACCTGGTGGGTGCGAAAAATGGGGTGGGGGCGTAAAACGTACATTTACCTGAAAATTTTGGTTTTATTTAGATCGATGCTCGCAGTTGTCCAACTACCTGAAAAATTGAAAAAAAATTATGAATTCAAAATCTCACTGTTTCAAGAATTTCACAAGTTTTTGATGGTTTTGTAAAAATCGTTTGTAAAATGTCAATTCTTGATTTTTTAGAGTTGCTCAAAATTTCACTGTTTCAAAACTTGCACATACTGAAAATCCGAACTTTAATATGGTTTTCAAATCTGCACTTTTTGAATAATTCAATTATTTTTTCAAAAAAAAAGTCACTGTTTCAAAATTATTATATTTGCTTTTAAGAAATGTTGAGTGAAATCCAACGAATTATGTAGTTTCAGATTTTTCAAGTCAAAGGTTTTTTTTTTGAATAAAAAATAGCTCACAAGAAAATTTACTGTTTCAAAGTTTTTTTGGAGCATTTTGAAGGTTCTTATGATTACTGTAAGGTTCCTAAAGGATTCGAGAAGCTACAGTTCTTCAAATTGGATTACTGTAGAGGTACTGTATTTGCCAAATACTACTGTAGCCACAGTACTACAGTACTCTAGAACTTTTTTTCTTCGATTCTACATCAAATTCGATCTGAAAAATGGTGACTACAGGAACCCTGGATTACTGTAGCTCAATTTTTATTGGTTTGAAAAAAAAGGACATTTTAGAAGCTTGAGGAAAATTTCAATTTGGAAGCAGTATTGTAGGGGTACTGTAGAAGGAGTACTGTAGATACCTGCATTTCTACAGTAAAAAGAATTTTGCACTTAACAATAATTTTCAAATTTCAACATGTACAACTTTTGAAACAGTCAAATATTTCTGTGCTTTCAAAAAATTGTTTTATTGTTGAGTTGTTAGCCCATCCCCTTCCCCTTTTCTATCTATTTTTCGCAGCGCACAGTGTGTATTTACTCTCCAAATCGATGGACATTCACCTGACCTATCTATCTATCTGCCCTCTTAACATCTGCTAACTTTATGTATGCTTTCTCCGCCTTCTTGTTTGCTGAGTTTGTTGAGAAAGTGCCAGAATATTATCATAATTTCTCTATTTTTTTCTATTTACCTCGGTCTACTTTCTCAATATGCCTGGCATTCCGTGACACAATAAACAAGTTTTTGCAGAAATCGTTGAAGATATGGAGATAAATGAAAAAACGCAAGAACCGATCGTCCTGATGAAAAAAATGTTGATTAGATTACTAAGAAGTACGAAAGAAAAGATAGAAGCCGAAAAGAAGTTAGTCTTTTTTATTATAATTATGTTAATTTATATTTTTTTTATTTCAAACCTTAACATCCTTAACTATGTATCTACCTTAAAACGTAAAATGGGTGATTTACGGTTCTAAAAAAATCCCGTGAAATTCGTAAAATTTTGTCACTGAACCTTTTCACAGAAAAATACCAAAATATTTCTTTGAAAATTGGGAGTTGGTAACTTACCGTAACTCCAACATAATTTTAACAATATTATTCTCTATATCCATCAAAAATAAAATGATTAGGATTCAATCAAAATTTTATTTGAAAAATTTTTAGGATTTTTTTTTTAAATTTTCAATTCGATTCTCTCAAAATTCATTATAATAAGTGCTATTTTCGTAAAATTATTTTACGATTTTTTTTCAGCGTAAAACCGTAAAATGGATTTTACGGCGAAAAGGGGGGTAAGACCACAAAAAAATCTTGTCCCAAAGTTAAAGGCCCCCCCCCGTAATTTTCTGCCACGAAAAATAATTTTTATTTTTTTCGCAGAACATACGAAGTGGTATTCAATGAAATTGCCGAGTCAGCAAAAATCGATGGAAACTATCAAGCATTACTAGAGAAGAGTATAAGATTGAAAAAAGAATTTGATGAGAAAACAGACGTGCGGACGTTTGACCTGCTGCACAAAACATTATTATCGATTGAGAACGAAGTGGAGTTTAAAGAGTTGATGATTGAAATGACACCACCAATTTGTGACCGTGTTTTAATCAAAAATGTAAGCAGAGCAAGTGAGATTTTTTGAGAACTCGAATTTGAGACTGTGAAGTTATAGGAACTCGAGGAGGTTATAAAATGATTGTTTGTAGTTTGAACTTCCGGCATTAAATTTTTGGCTGAAAATTTGGAGGAAAAAATTGACCTGGAATTGAATTTAGGATTTTTTTTTCGAATTTCAAACTAGACTCTAGTTTTGCGTTTCTGTTTTGGCGCTACAAAAATCACAAATTTTGGAGGGAAAATTTGAAATTTAATTTTTTTTTTGTTTTGAGAAAAATGGCGCGAAAAATCAAAACCTGGAGGAGTGGGTAAAAAATTGCCCGCCTAAGGAATTTTTTCCAAAACCATACCTCATCCCAGGGGCGGGCTTGGAACTCAATGGAAGCCTAGGGGTTTGGCATGGCCGCGTCGCGGCATTTTCCAGCTTTGACTCTTACAAGGGGACCTTTTTTACTCAACACTTCAAACCTTGATGAAATTTTGTCCAAAGACAGATTTTGGGGTCATAAGAACACCCTAAAAATTTTAAAATGGACCTCTGAGCCAAGTTAAGGCCTCTCAAAAGTTCAAAAATTGCCAAAATTGGCTCATAAAACACGTCATAACTCAATTCTCGATCAATTTTATGAAAAACTGAATAGCAGATGATGATCAGCGTGGTCGATTTACCCAAAAAACATTTTAAAAAAAATCGAATTTTCAGAAAAAATTTTGATTTTGGAAAAAAAAATTTAAAAAAAAAAAAAAAAAAAAAATTTGAAAAAATGTTTTTTATAAGTGTATTTTGAGTGAATCGACTATGCTGATCAATATCTGAAACTTTTTTTTCATGAAAATTATTTTGAAATGGAGCTATGATGACTTTTGAGAGCCCAGAACTTGGCTCAGAGGTCCATTGGGTAACTTAAATTTTCCGGACCCCAAAAGCTGTCTATGAACAAAATTTCATCAAGATTTGAAGAAAACACGAATTCAAAAACACAAAAACACTTTGAGACCCCCAAAAAATGTTCTTGTATTTTTTGCAGTTGCCCTTCAATATCGAAACCGAAAAAATCAAGAAAGTGTTCAGCAATGCTGGCAAAATCACTTGGTTGAATTTGCGAATTGACGAAAAAGACGAATCAAAAGGAATCTGCGATTTGCGATATTCGCATCCAAATGAGGCCGTGCAAGCTGTTGCTATGTTGAATGGACAAATATTTTATGATCGAAAACTTGTGGTGAGAATGAATCGAATCGAGAAAAATGATGAGCAAAGTGGTGGTGGCAGAATTATTGAAGAGAGAGATGTGAGCAGAAGTTTTTGAAAATATCCACAGAATTTCACATTTTCAGCCAAATTCTACTTCTACAAATCCCAATTCATGGGAAACACTGCGCAATCGAATTCGTCAAATCGGCGACCTCAAATTTATTGATAAGATCTCAAAAATCCCATTTTAATGAAAATCTTGATGATTGTTATGTTGTAAAAGTCACAATAAAATAGAAACTTTCACTGTTTCAAAAATTTTATATGGAAATTTTGGTTTCATTTAGATTGATACTTCGCGGTGTTGTTAAGAAGCCAAAATTGAAAACATTTATGAATTCAAAATTTCACTGTTTCAAGAATTTCACAAGTTTCTGGTGGTTTTTAAAATCTTCACTGTCGCAATACTTGGTTTTTTCAAAAAAAAAAGTCACTGTTTCAAAATTATTATTTTTTTCAAAAAAGTTGATAACATTAATAGTGAAATTCAACGAGATTTTTATAAAGTCAAAGGTTTTTTTTTTGAATTTTCGCAAAAAATATTTGTGAGCAAAATTTACTGTTTCAAAGTTTATCGAAAATTTTTGAATTATTTTTTGAAAATGTTAAATTTATGAAAATTGAAGATTTTTGAGTTTTCTCGGGCTGGTAGAGTACAAAGGTGCATCAAATTTTTAATTTTTGACATTTTTTATCTCAAAACTTTGAAACAGTGAATTTTTGGAAAACATTTTTTTTTGATCGGTTCACCACCGAGAGAATATTAATTTCTAAATGTAGAAATTTTGAAACAGTGAAATATTTTTCTTTCATAATTTTCTAGAATTTTTTTTAATTTTTAAATGAAACTTATAAACATCCTCAATTTTCTGAACTTTTAGATGCCAAATGTTTGAAACAATGGATTTTTTTGAAAATACTTTTGATGTGAGAAAATTTCACTGTTTCAAAAATTACACAAATTTTTTTTGGAAATCGAAATTTTCACAATTTTTTTCACAAAAAAATTTACTGTTTCAAAATTGTCACATAAAAAATTGAATTTTGCACAAATGTTTGATGGTAGATAATTTCTTGTAAAAATCATCAATTTCTTCAATTCCAGGCTTTTTCTAGTTATTTTCAGTGATTTTCAACAATTTATTTAATAAAAATAGTTCATACATCAATATTATGGAATGTTTTTAGGAGGAAATTAAAAAATTCACAAAATTCAAAAAAAAAAAAAATCAAAAACCTTGAATAATACAATAGGCTTCTAGTGTGCTCAAAATGACGTATGAAATCCAGACGCCGGCGAAAATTGCGGCCGAAATTAGACGCCAATTTCGGACGCCGCCGAGTTCGCCGTTGATTTTTCGATTGAAACGACGATATTGGAGGAGAGCCACACAGATTGTGGAGCCGATTAGGAACATCAGCACAGAGAAGCCCAAGGAACCGGTCGGAACACTGAAAAATGAGTGGGTTACTGTAGGAGTACTGTAGGAGAGGGTACTGTAGTTTTTTTCGCGCGAAAATTTGGAGCATTTTGAAGGTTCTTATGATTACTGTAAGGTTGCTAAAGGATTTAAAAAGCTACAGTACTTCAAATTGGGTTACTGTAGAGGTACTGTAGACCCTACAGTAACCCACATCTCTACAGTACTCCAGAATTTTTCAGCCAGGACAAAATAGGTTTCAAAATATTCGACTCGAAAAATGTTGACTACAGTAACCCTGGATTACTGTAGCTCAATTTACCTTTGCTGAAAAAAAACTGAAAAGGAGTACGGTAGAAGAGGGTACTGTAGTTTTTTGCGCGCGGGAAAATTTGGAGCATTTTGAAGGATGGAAATATTTAGGAGTACTGTAGGGGTACTGTAGATTCGGGTACTGTAGAGTACAGTAACCCACAATTTCTACAGTACTCCAGAAGGAAAAATATGTTTCAAAATTTATATTTTCAAATTTCGAAATCTTTTCGATAAATCTCGAAATTCTACAGTAATCCCGGGTTACTGTAGCCTATAATTCAATTTTCAAAATCTGGATTACTGTAAGTCACTATAAATCTACAGTAACCCTAATTTCCATAATCAAAATTCATCAAAAACCCAAAAAAAAGTTCAGACTACAGTACCCACTGGATTACTGTAGCTTGAAATTCAATTTTCAGTTTAGAAAAATATGGGTTACTGTAAGTCCCTATAAATCTACAGTAATCCTAACTTTGATCAAAATTCATCAAAAAACCTGGAAAAAATGCCAAATTTCCGGATTTTTCTTAAAAAAAGGTTACTGTAACCTGAAATTAAAAAATAAAATTTTTTCTTACATAAATTTTGTTCCTCTCCACGCATGAACAATCGCCGCAATTGCCCAAGCGATTCCGATTCCCAAGAAAACATTGACCGCATTTGAGCCAGTCACATTTCCGATCGATGAATCTGCCCATTGATCTTGAACTGCTGCGGTTCGGGAGGCAAATGTGTCTGAAAATCGGGGGAATTTTGGAATACTGGCGGGAAATTCGAGATCTACGTGGAATTTTGAGCTAGAAAACTTTGTTTTGAGAATTTATAAAAATTTTGAAACAGTGAATTTTTGTTGGAAAAAAAAAATACAAAATAAAATATTTTATGAAATTTTTGAAACAGTGAATTTTTGTGAGGTAATTTTGAGAAAAAGTTTCAAAAAACTTCAGCTCATCAAAATTTTAATTTTTGAAATTCAATAAATTAAAATTTTGAAACGTATTTTTCCCGGTTTTTTTTGAATGTCAAATTGAAGTTGTAAGTATCAAATGTTCCTGGAAAATTTTATTTTCATAAAATTTTGAAACAATGAATTTTTTTTAGAAAATATTTGAACTACGGAATTAAAATAATTTTATTATTTCATTAATTTTTGAAACAGTTATTTTTTGGGAGTTTATTTTACGAAGTGATTGAGCTTTAAAATTTTGCAAATAAATTTATAAATTTTTTGAAACAGTGATTTTTTGTGAGGTTATTTTAAGCAAAGTTTTAACTTTTGCTCATCAAAATTTTAATTTTTGAAATTAAAAAAAAAGTTAATTTTGAAACGTATTTTTCCCGGTTTTTTTGAATGTCAAATTGAAGTTGTAAGTATCAAATGTTTCTGGAAAATTTTATTTTCATAAAATTTTGAAACAGTAAATTTTTTTTGAGTTCGAATTAATAAATCTCAATACGTAATCAAAAAAATTTTATTGAGGACTTATTTTCATTAATTTTTGAAACAGTGATTTTTTGGGAGTTTATTTTACGAAGTGATTGAGCTTTAAAATTTTGCAAATAAATGTATTATATTTTTTGAAACAGTGAATTTTTGTCGAAAAAAAATTACAAAAAAAAAATTTTTTTTTTGAAATTTTTTGAAACAGTAAATTATTGAAAAACTTCAGCTCATCAAAAATTTAAATTTTTGAAATTTCACAAATGAAAATTTTGAAATGTATTTATCGATATTTTTTTCATTCAAATGAAATCATATCACATTTTCCTGGAAAATTTTATTTTTAAACAAAATTTGAAACAGTGAATTTTTTCTTGATTTTTTTCAACCAGAAAAAATATTTTTGGGAATTCATTTGGCCAGAAAACTTTAACAAATCAAATTTTTCCAAATATGAGCAATGGTTAAGTTTTTCCAATCAAACTAAAAAATCCAATCAAAATTTTAATTTTTGAAATTTAACAAATGAAAATTTTGAAACGTATTTTACCCGGTTTTTTGAATGTCAAATTGAAGTTGTAAGTATCAAATGTTCCTGGAAAATTTATTTTCAAAAAATTTTGAAACAGTAAATTTTTTTGGATGAGTTTGAATTTAGAAAATTGCAATACGTAATCAAAAAAATTCTATTGAGGACTTATTTCATTAATTTTTGAAACAGTGATTTTTTTTTGAGATTTTGTAAAAAGATACGCGAAAAATTGAGCTTTAAAATTTTGCAACAAAAAATTATAAAAGTTCCATCAAAAATCAGTTATTCAGAATTTATTTCATAGATTTTTGAAACAGTGAAAAATAAAAAATTTCATGAAATTTTTGAAACAGTAAGCTCATCAAAATTTTAATTTTTGAAATTTAACAAATGAAAATTTTGAAACGTAATTTTCCCGGTATTTTTGTAATGTAAAATGAACTAATAATCAAATGTTCCTGGAAAATTTTATTTTCAAAAAATTTTGAAACAGTGAATTTTTTCACGATTTTTTTCAGCCAGAAAAAATATTTTTGAGAATTTATTTGGCCAGAAGACTTTAACAAATCAAAATTTTCAAAATCAAAACTTTAATTTTTGAAATTCAGCAAATGAAAATTTTGACACGTATTTTTTCCGGTTTTTTGAATGTCAAAATGAAGTTATAAGTATCAAATGTTCCTGGAAAATTTTATTTTCAAAAAATTTTTGAAACAGTGAATTTTTTTGAGTTTGAATTTGGAAAATTGCCATACGTAATCAAAAAAATTTTATTGAGGACTTATTTCATTAATTTTTGAAACAGTGATTTTTTTTGGGATTTTGTAAAAAGATACGTGAAAAATTGAGCTTTAAAATTTTGCAAACAAAAAATTTTAAAAGTTCCAACAAAAATCAGTTATTCAGAATTTATTTCATGATTTTTTGAAACAGTGATTTTTTTTAATTGAAAAAGCTTAGTTATCAAAATTTGAATTTTTCTAATTCAAAAATGAAAACTTCGAAACAGTGAATTTTTTGTGACCAAATGGTGAATCAAAAGTAACTGGAAAAATTTAATTTTCTAAAAATTTTGAAACAGTGAAATTTTGTAAGGAAACAAGTTGGTTAACTTTTAAAATATATTTGGAACCGAGCTGGACCAAAAATTATTCATTGAGAATTTATTTCATGAATTTTTGAAACAGTGAATTTTTCTATAGTATTTTTTTTGAGAAGTTGGATTTAATATAGCAACATAATTTCATATTCGAAACTGAGAAAATAGAAATTTTGAAACAGTGAATTTTTCAGTGGTTTTTTTCTAAAATCAGAATTCAGTCCTTATTCATCATTCTGAATGTACAATTCAATATTTTGATAATTTTTTGAAACAGTGAATTATTTTCAGTGAAAAAAAAATGTTTTTCGAAAAAAATTACAGTATAATCTGAGCAATGTCTGAAAACATTTTTCAAGTCAGAAAATCTCCAAATAAATCACAAATCAGTTTTTTTTTCAAAATTTAACTTTAAAATTAATTTCTGTCCCTAATTCTATAATCAAACAAAAATTTCAATTAAAAACCAAACTTTTTGAATAATTTTGAAACAGTGAATTTTTTTGAAAACTGAGAAGCTTATTCATCAAAATTTCAAATCTTCTAATTCAAAAATGAAAACTTCGAAATAGTGAATTTTTTCATGCCCTAAAAATAAACGAATCAAGTTTCTGGAAACATTTCATTTTCTAAAAATTTTGAAACAGTGAAATTTTTGTGCGGAAACAAGTTGGCTAAATTTTCAGATAAGTTTGAAACATAATGGAATCAAAAATAATTAATTGACAATTTATTTCATGAATTTTTGAAACAGTGAATTTTTCTATAGTACTTTTTATTTGAAAAGTTGGATTTTTCGTGAAATTCTTCAATTTAATTTGAATATCAAATCATCAAAAATATGTCTTGCTCATTTTTGTTGAAACAATGAATTTTTCCCGAAATATTTAAATTTGGATTTTTTTTGCTCTTTGCTTATTTTTGAGACGAAATTCGCATAGTATAATAATTTCATATTCGAAATTCAGAGAATAGAAATTTTGAAACAGTGAATTTTTTTTAGAAGGAGAAATTTGTTTCAAAAATTTTTTAAATTTTTTTTTTGAAACAGTTTTTTTGAAACATTTTTCAGTTAATTTTTTTCTAAATTCAGAATTCAGAAAACTTTTAAATAATATTTTGATAAATTTTTGAAACAGTGAATTATTTTCAGTGAAAAAGAACATTTTTTTGAAAAAATTACAGTATAACCTGAGCAATGTCTCCAAAAATCATCATCTCATCATCATCTTGTCATCTCCAAAAAAGTTCACAAATCAGTTTTTTTTTCAAAATTCAACTTCAAAATTAATTCCTGGCACCATTTACATATACTCGAACAAGAATTTCAATTCAAACCCAAACTTTTGGAATAATTTTAAAACAGTGAATTTTTTTTGAGCTAAAAAAATGTTTGCAGATGGTAATTTTTTTGAGAAAAAATTGTTCTTCAATTTTTCATGTTGAAACAGTGAATTTTTATCAGAAAAAAACTAACTTTTGAATTTCTCTATAATCTGAGCAATGGTTGCTCTTCCAGAATTTAATTCAAAAATGAACCTCCTAACCTGAGCAATGCCTAGAAATCTTTACCAGCTCAAACACCCGGGAATTTCCACTTTCCCGACTAAAAATTTCATGAAAAACCCGATTTTCGCATTCTCTGGCCCCCAACTAACCTGGCAAAGAAGTTCCCATGGCAACCAAAGTTAACGCAGTCACCGAATCCTTCAATCCAACAGTACACCCAAAAGCCGACGCCAAATCACCAATAAAAGCAGTCAGCACACCAATCATGAAAATGGCGACCACAAAACACAACCAGCCATTGTAATAATCGGTTGGTGGAATTAGAGCGAATAGAAGTTTCCAGGGGAGCGAAATGTAGTGGAAGATTTTGTCTGAAATTTGGAATTTGGCTGGAATTTTTGAAAAATTCAGAAAATTCGCAGTTTTTTGAGTGTAAATTTGCCTATAAAAAATTTACTGTTTCAAAAATTTCATAAAAATTTTAACATAATTCTTTCAGGAATAACCGGCACTCATTTTTTTGTCTGAAAATATCGAAATTCTACTCCAAATTTTGAAAAATTCAGAAAATTTGCAATTTTTGAGTGTAAATATGACTAGGAATAAAATTTTTCAAATCAAAAAAATTTACTGTTTCAAAAATTTCATATAATTTTTCATATTATTTTTAAGAGTTGGAACTGGATTCGGAGCTGGTATAAATTTGCCTGAAGCTCAAATTTTATCTGAAAATATTGAAATTTGGATGGAAATTTTGAAAAATTCAGAAAATTTGGAGTTTTTTGAGTATAAATATGACTGGGAATTAATTTTTTCAAATGAAAAAAATTTACTGTTTCAAAAATTTTGTAAATTTTAAATTTACTATTTTTGAATGTTGACATGAAAAAATATTATTGAAACTCAAATTTCATTCGAAAATAGCGGAATTTGGCTTAAATTTTTGAAAAATTCAGAAAATTTGAATTTTTTCGAGTGTAAATTTGACTAGGAATAAAATTTTTCAAATCAAAAAAATTTACTGTTTCAAAAATTGCATATGAATTTTTCATACTAATTTCAAGAATTCATTAGTTAAATCTTGGAAAAGTGTCTGAAACTCAAATTTTGTCTGAAAATATTGGAATATTACTGGAATTTCTGAAAAATTCAGAAAATTTGCAATTTTTTGAGTGTAAACTTGGCTAGGAAAAACATTTTTGCCTATAAAAAATTTACTGTTTCAAAAATTTCATAAAAATTTTAACATAATTCTTTCAGGAATAACCGGCACTCATTTTTTTGTCTGAAAATATCGAAATTCTACTCCAAATTTTGAAAAATTCAGAAAATTTGCAGTTTTTTGAGTTTAAATTTGGCTAGAAATGTTTTGAATTTTTTTGAAAAAATTTACTGTTTCAAAAATTCCATATAATTTTGAACTTGCAATTTTAACATAATTCTTTCAAGAATAACCGGCACTCATTTTTTGTATGAAAATATCGAAATTCTACTCAAATTTTTTGAAAAATTCAGAAAATTTGGAGTTTTTTGAATGTTAGTCGCTCAAAAAGCATTTATCCAACTGTCCGAAACAATTATAAAAATTTTGAAACAGTGAAAAAATAATTTTTGAAAAAATTCCACACATTTTTGGTTAACAATGAGTTTGCCAAATTGATTCAATTGTAATTATTCTTATTAATTATTTCATTTGAAACAGTAAATTTTTTAAATCGGAAAAATTAAAATGTTTCTTAAAAATCTCATCCCAGCCATATTTACACTCAAAAAACCCCAAATTTTCTGAATTTTTCAAAATTTCCAGCATTTTCAGACTAAATTTGAATTTTATGGCTTTCAGAGAATAATGATTCATCATTTTTCAAAAAAAAAGGAAAACTTTGATAAAATTTTAAAACAGAGAATTTTTCGTTTTGAAAAAAATCCAAAAATTTATTTTTTTTTTCAAAAATAATTTTCACTGTTTCCAAAATTCTATAAATTTTTGGAGAACAATTTGAGTGACTTTATGAAATTAAAAAAAAAACTTTCTGAATTTCTCAAAAATTTCAGTCAAATCCCAATATTTTCCGAATACATTTGAATTTTATTTATTTTGCAATTGAACACAAGCATTTCCCAAAAAACCAATAAAAACTTGAGGAAATTTTGAAACAGTAAATTTTTTCCCAGGCATATTTAGACTCAAAAAAAAAAAGCCCTACCTTTCAGCGTAACTTCTCCATCTTCATCTTCCGCTTCAATAGTCATTGCCTCTGTAAATTGTTGTTTCCAACTCGATGTTCCAACCATAATCGATGTATTTGCAGTCACCAAAACTTTATCCACAAAATTCTTGAAATCTCTATCTTCAGTGATGACAACTTTGCATTTGGCGAATCCTGAAAAGCATCCCATTTAAATACGACAATTTCGCGTGGAGAAAAAAACGAGCGCGTGGCCAAGTGGTATAAGCACGCGCCTATGGTTCGCACAACTCGGGTTCGACTCCCCATGCTGCCCAACTTTTTTTTCAAAAAAACTCACCCAAAATCGGTTTTCCATCAAAACCCTCGTCATTTTCAGCAATTTCAGCATGCCAAATTGGCTCGCCGAGTTCGATGAAAAATTCCTCGTTTTTCTCGTATTCATCGTCATTGATGATGGGAATGTAGATTTCGGCTCTGCAAAAAATTAATATAATTTTCTAGGAGTACTGTAGAGTACTGTAGTTCGAAGTTTCTCGAATTTTCCTGACTACAGTACTCCTTATCTACAGTAACCCATAGTTATTCAATATGCATCAAATTATGTCTGATTCCAAAAATAATCATACAAATTTTGAAACAGTAAATTTTTTTCCTCAAAAAAAATTTCAAATAGGTTATTCTAGGAGTACTGTAGAGTACTGTACCTCATCATTTTTGGATAGTTCTGGACTACAGTACTCCTGATCTACAGTAACCCATATTTCTTTACTACGAATTAAACCATGTCTGATTTCAAAAATAATCATACAAATTTTGAAACAGTGAATTTTTTTTTTCAAAAAAAATTTCAAATTTTTGATTTTATATTCTAGGAGTACTGTAGCTCAGAATATTCAAAACTACAGTACTCCTACAGTAACCCCCTCCCCCCCCCCGCTCCAACTCACTTGCTCTGCTCATCCGCAAACTTCAACACGCCCTCCTTATGCTCATAATCCCCAGGACTCTTGGCGGTCCCATCCACAGTCTTATAAGGTATCGAAACCTCACCGCGCGCTCCGCGACTTCGCACAACTTCCGCCACATAACTCCCGCAACTCTCAACACACTTGAATTTCTCCGAAGCGAATCCAAAACATCCCGCGTGATCGTCATCGACAATAATGACTGTGGCAGTTGCGGCAGGACCAAGACGCGCCGGAACTGCGGAAAAATGTTCCGCGCGGAATGCGCGGACTTGCGAGAGCCTCACCATAAACTGCTCATCATCCTCATAAATATCATTGTCAACAATTCCGACTTTGATTTTTTGCTCAGAATTTCCTGGTGGAAATGTCAAAGTGCCTTCAGCCGGTTTAAAATCATCATTTTCCTGCGCAGTATCTGCTATCGTTCGATAATGCACCGTAATCGTAGTGTCGTCGGGACAACTTCCTCTGTCACATTTCACTGTCAAAATGACGTCACCACAATTTTCGAGTACTGTATAATGTGGCGGGTCGAATTCGACTACGGCGGTGTTTTGCTTTTTGACGAGGTGCTCTGAGGCTTGCGCATCTTTCGAACCTTTTTTCATCTTTTTTTGGATGTCGCCTGCAAAAATTGAGGTTTCTTTAGAAAAATCTGATTTTTTTTTCCGGAAAATGAAAAAAAAATTCCTAAAATAAAATTTTTGGCGTGAAAGTCACGTGAAAAATAATTTTTTTTTCGAAATTTTTCGAAATTTTTTTGTAGATCAAATATTTTTGGCGCTGAAAGTTGTTTATAAATCTTAAATTCTACTACAGTAATCTATCTAACCTACAGTACCTCAGCTGAAAATAGATTCAAATATAATAGGTTTTTGGGCCCAAAAAACCTACAGTACTCTAGCCACAATTTGATCTACAGTATGAATTTTCAAAAAAATTGAAATTCTGAATAATTATCGCCCCAAAAATGCCACGTGGCACAGAATTTTGGAAAAAAAATATGATTTTCAAATTTACAAAATATTGCTGTTTCAAAAATTTGATGAATTTTCATCAGAAAAAATGTGAAAATCTGATTTTCAACTTTATTCAAATACAAAAAAATTTACTGTTTCAAAAATTTAATAATTTTTTCGAATTTTTCTGTGAAATTAGTTGTTCTGCGTAATTTTTTCTATAAAAAATCAAAAGCTGAAATCAATTTTTCAGAATTTGTAGAATCATATTTGCCACGTCACAGATGATTTTTATAGATTTTCTAAAAAAAAAATCAGAATTGCCACGTCATAGCTCAAGAACATTCCAGATTTTGAGAAAAAAAACTCACATTTTTGAGCAAAACAAAAAATTGAGAAATGAAATTTTTGAGACGTGGAATTTTTACACGCGAAAAATTAATTTTACAAATTTTTTTGGGAGCGAAAAAATGTGATTTTCAAATTATTTAAATTCACAAAAATTTACTGTTTCAAAAATTTGATAATTTTTTTTCGAATTTTTCTGTGAAATTAGTTATCTTTTGAATTGACGGAAAAAAACGTAATTTGAAAATTAACAAAAAAGCCACGTGGATTTTTTATTCAGAATTTTAAAAATTTTCAGCCTAAGAATCAGAAGCTGAATTCAATTTTTCAGAATTGACGTGGAATTTTTCACGCGAAAAAATTAATTTAAACAAATTTTTTTGTAAAAAAAAATTTTTGATGTGAAAATTCTGATTTTCAAACTCAAAAAAAAATTTGCTGTTTCAAAAATTTGATAAATTTTTGAATTTTTCTGTGAATTTAATATGTTTTACTCATGTTGAGCATTAAAAAAGCCACGTGGAAATTTGCGCGAAGCGCTCCGGATTCTTCCGCGCAAGCGGCCCGAGCGGAGCGAGTGTACATCCCTAGGCTTTACGCGTGTCCGGAAAATTCCGCATCGCCCACTCACCAGATCCAATCATTTTCCGCGTCGTCTGAATTCGATAAAACGCTCTCGACTTCTTCTGCTCTCCCACCACTTTTTCCATCGCATGTTTTTCGAGCTCATCCACCGGCGCATCCGGATGTTCGCTTCTCAATTTTTTGAAAATCTCCAGATAGTGTTTGCGGTGAATCTCGAAAGCCAACGCATCGTTTTCTTGGCCGATCAGGGATTCGCGATGCTCACTTTCAGTGTGTTGAGGGAGGCCCGTCTCGAGGTTTCGGTCCAATTTTTTGGACGGCGAGCGGCGGGGGCTCCTGTGAAAAAATAGGGAATATTGGATGAGTGGGGACTTCCGGAAGCTTCCGCGCGGAAGCTTGCGGTTTACACTCGCGCAGAGCGCTCGGCCAAATTTTGTGCAGAAAAATTCACTGTTTCAAAAATTTCATATAATTTTTCATACTATTTTTAAGAATTCTTCAAACAGTTCCTTTTTAAATAAATGGCTGAAACTCAAATTTTGTCTGAAAATATTGGAATTTTTGAAAAATTCAGAAAATTTGCAGTTTTTTGAATATGAATATGACTGAAAAATTCACTGTTTCAAAAATTTCATATTTTGTTTTCCCTGTTTTTTCAGGAGTTTATTTTAGTTTACTTAAAATGAAAAATTTTTGAAATTCAGATTTTATCTGAAAATGTGGGAAAAATAGAATTTGGCTGGAATTTTTGAAAAATTCACGAAATTTCGGGTTTTTTGAGTGTAAATATGACTAGGAATTTAATTTTTTCACCAGAAATAATTCACTGTTTCAAAAATTTCAGATAATTTTTCATACTATTTTTAAGAATTCTGCGATAGACTTAATCTCTGAAACTTAAATTTTGTCTGAAAATATAGAAATTTTTGAAAAATTCTGAAAATTTGCAGTTTTTTGAATATAAAAAATTCACTGTTTCAAAAATTTCATATTTTGTTTGCTCTCTTTTTTTCAGTAATGCATACATATTTTAGGTACGCAATAAAAATTTCTGAAATTCAAAATTTATCTGAAAATGTGGGAAAATCAGAGTTTGATTGGAATTCATTGAAAAATTATAGCAACGACCAACAACTGAAAAAAATACAGCGCAAAATATAAAAGAAAATTTTTGAAACAGTGAAATTTTTTGAAATTTGAAAAATTCTCAAAAATCGGATTTCTGGTCATATTTACCCTTAAAAAACTCCAAATTTTGTGAATTTTTCAAAAATTCAAGCCAAATTTCAATATTTTCAAACAAATTTTGAGTGTCAGTCATTTTTTCCCCAACAACGTTTCGAAGAATTGCTGAAAATACAGCGCAAAAAATAAAATAAAATTTTTGAAACAGTGAATTTTTCGGGAGTTGAAAATTCTCAAAAAAGTCCATTCCTAGTCATATTTACACTCAAAAAACTGCAAATTTTCCAAATTTTTCGGAAATTTCAATATTTTCAGACAAAATTTGAATTTCAGATAATTTTTCAAGATCTCATCCGGTGTATTACCAAAAATTGTTAATTTTGAGTCTAATTGAAGAAAATCACTAAAAAATACAGTGCAAAAAAAAAATAAAATGAAATTTTTGAAACAGTAAATTTTTTGAGAAATGGAAATTTTCCAAAACTTGGTTTTCTAGCCATATTTACACTCAAAAAACTGCAAATTTTGTGAATTTTCCGAAAATTTCAATATTTTCAGTCAAAATTCAAGTTTCTAAGCCCCCGCAAGCCTACCTGTGTAAAAACGAGCTCAACGGTCCTCGAATAAGTCGTTGTCCAAATTGTCCAGCATGAGCATCGGCAAAATACGCGGAGAATACGGTAAGTGGGAAGAAAATGAAGGTCAGCACGCCCTCCCAAACTTGTACTTCTCCCGGAGAAAAAACGGCGAGGATTAGGTAGAGCCAAACATATGCAAAGGTGGACCAGGCTACAGTTACCCAGAAGACACCATTGTGTTGGACGCGTCGGACTTCGCCTGGTGGGATGGCCTGGAAGAATGAGGGATTAGGGGGAGGGGGTGCGGAAGCGGAAAGCGACGCGGAAGGGAAGCGGAAGAGACTAAATTAAAGTTTCAGGCATTTATTCCATACACAATAGAAGAATTCTCAAAAAATAGTATGAAAAATTATATGAAATTTTTGAAACAGTAAATTTTTTAATTGAAAAATGTTTAAAAATTTGATTATTAACCATATTTATACTCAAAAAACTGCAAATTTTCTGAATTTTTCGAAAATTCGAATATTTTCAGACAAAATTAAAGTTTCAGGGAACTATTCACCAAGTGACTGAATAAAGAATTCTCAAAAAATAGTATGAAAAATTATATGAAATTTTTGAAACAGTGAATTTTTTATTTGAAAAATGTTCAAAAATTTGATTCCTAGCCAATTTTACACTCAAAAAACTCTAAATTTCGTGAATTTTTCAAAAATTCCAGCTAAATTCCAATTTTCCCACATTTTCAGATAATATCTGAATTTCAGCAATTTTTTAAGGAATGTACTTCACAGGAATTACTGAAAAAAAAGGAAAAACAAAATATGAAATTTTTGAAACAGTGAATTTTTTAGTTAAGTTTTTTTGGCGCGAAAATTCCATTTTCAAATTTCAAAATTGAAATTTTTTGCCACGTGGCATACAATTTTCCACCCCCAAATTATTTTTTCGGAATTTTTATTTTTTTCAAAAAAAAAAACTTTGCCCTCTTGTCATTTTCATGTTATTTATTCACAAGGTTTCAAATTTCACAATTTTTCGAGGACAAAAAGTTCACACCAAAGAACTTTTGATCTTTGGCTGAAAATTTCAGATTTTCAGCAAAAATCATTAAATTTGGTGTTAAAAAGTTCGAAAAATCATGAAATTTATCAAATTTCACCCCCCCCCCCAAAAGTTCCCGCAACTCACCAAAATACAAACTCCAATAATAATAAACAAATTGAAAGCAGCGGATCCGACAATTGTCGATGGTCCCAAATCTCCAGCCTCAAAATTATTTCCGAAAATTTCGATGACTGACAAAAGGATTTCTGGAGCCGAAGAGCCCAAGGCCATAAGTGTCAAATTGGAAACAGTTTCATTCCAAACTCGCACGAGAACTGTGAAATGTTCACCGGTTATCTGCAAAAAATCGATAATTTTTGTTTGCTTTTCAAAATCCCCGAAATTTTGAGCATAGCTTCGCTACCGCCGTTCAGCGATAAACAATGGAAGCGCGCGTGGTTTTGTTAAATTGTGTGACCGACGGCTGGCGGGTTGTGCGCGCTGACACGTTGTGTGTTGCAAGGGGGCGGGGCTTATTTTTTATTTTTGTTTTTTTTGTTTTTTTTTCTGTGACAAAGCGGGTTTTCAGGGTTTTTTGTATCGTATTTTTCAGATTATACAGGACCAATATACATGATTTTGTAGCTTTTGAAATTCTCTACACGGTGAGTTCAAGGAATCTATATTTTGCGCTTTTTTGAAAGAAAAAACTCGGTCTAAAAGTGACATTTCCCCATTTTTTCTCGGGTATATTTCAGTTTTCAGGGGTTTTTCACTTAAAATTTCAAGATTTTCCAGGACTGTTAAACATGATTTTGTAGCTCTTGAAATTCTCTACACGGTGAGTACAAGAAATCTAGAGTTTAGTCAATTTTCAGCCAACCTTCTTCATTTTCACACTTTTCGTCTGAGATGTGATAACTTCAATTGAAGCCATAAATCGATCAGCAACAATCGAAACTCCGAAGAAGAAATAAGCCAATGCGATCAAATAGACAATTGCTCGGAAGTAGATTTTACATTCGGAGAGGTTTTCCTGCAAAGAAAAATATTTTTGGAAAAAAAAGTTCACTGTTTCAAAAAAAATTATGAAATTTTCAAGCGTTTTGAGAATTTTTGATAAATGTAGCCAAAATTGCCGCGCAGTTTTTTACCGCAAATTTTTAGAATTATTTTCTCATGTAAACAATAATTTTCAGAGAAACACCTCGAAATTTGTCAAATTTTTGAAACAGTAAATTTTTCAGGATTTGAAAATCTGATTTTTTGGTGCTAGAAACCCAGTTCCACGTGGGAAATGAAAATTTCGGTGTAAAAAAACAAGACATTTTTTAAGAAGAAAAATTCACTGTTTCAAAAATTTGATTAAATTCTTGAATTTTTGGAATTTTTTGATACTGGAATTACAATTTTTTGAAAATCCACGTGGCAAAAATAGAAAGGATTTCAAACTTTAAAATTTTCTGAAAATTTGGACACGTGGATTTTCGATCTACAAAGTCATGTCAATCATTTTTCCGAAAAAAACCTCAAAATTTATCGAATTTTTGAAACAGTGAATTTTTGCTGGATTTGAAAATCTGATTTTTTTTCAATGCTTCCACGTTAGAAATGAAATTTTGGAGTAAAAAAAACAAAATTTTCCGAGAAGAAAAATTCACTGTTTCAAAGATTTCCTAAAATTTTCGAATTTCTGGAAATTTTTGATACTGGGATTACAACTTTTCTGAAAAAATAAGTTTTTCTGAAACCAAAACCCACGTGGCAAAAATAGGGAAGAATTCAAGTTTAAAATTTTCTGAAAATTTTGCCACGTGGATTATTGACGAACAACGTAATGAAGCAAATCATTTTTCCGAGAAAATCATGAAAAATTTGTCGAATTTTTGAAACAGTGAAATTTTTTAGGATATGAAAATCTGATTTTTTTTCCATGCTAGAAACCCAGTTCCATGTGGAAAATGAAAACAAAAAAATTTTTCGAGAAGAAAAATTCACTGTTTCAAAGATTTGATAAAATTCTTGAATTTTTGGAATTTTTCGATTAATCAATCCAATTTTAGGATAAAATTAATTTTTTCTGATGTGAGATCAAAAATCCCACGTGGCAAAAATAGGGAAGAATTCAATCTTGAAATTTTCTGAAAAAAAATTTGCCACGTGGAGTTTCGATCGACAAAGCCAGCGTATAATATCATTTTCCGAGAAAATCATAAAAATTTGTCAAATTTTTGAAACAGTGAATTTTTCTGGATTTAAAAATGTGATTTTTCTCAAAGCTAGAAATCCAGTTCCACGTGAGAAATGAAATTTTGGTATCAAAAAACAAAAATTTTTCAAGAAGAAAAATGCACTGTTTCAAAAATTTGATAACAATTTTTGAATTTTCGACATTTTTGATACTGCCATTTCAAGTTTTCGGATAAAATCAATTTTTTCTGATGTGAGATCAAAAATCCACGTGGCAAAAATAGGAAAGAATTCAATCTTAAAATTTTCTGAAAAATTTGACACGAATTTTCAAAAACCAAAAAAATTGTAAAATCATTTTTCCGAGAAAATCATGAAAAATTTGTCGAACTTTTGAAACAGTGAAATTTTCTGGATTTTAAATTGTCATTTTTTGAGCAAAAAATTCCACTGTTTCAAAAATTTTTCATCAAAAAATGGGTAAATTCTTAAAATTTCATGCCACGTGGCGATCAAAATTTTGGCGCCAAAATTTTGGATTTTTTGACCTACCGACGGTTGCCAAACTGGCAAAATCACTCCGGGTTTGCAGGGTTTCGCCGGCTCGCATTGCGCATTTTCCGTCGGATTTTTGGAGCGCAAACGGACTGTGTGAATGACGAGTTCCTGTAAGTTTTGAGCTGTGTTTAGGTCAAAAATTCGAGATTTTCAGCAAATTTTTGCTCATTTTCAGCCCAAAAACTCGCAAATTTCAGCCCTTTTGAGCCCCTGCAAACAAGTTGATCCCGATCTTCACAAAAACCACGTCATAGTCGAAAATTTGATAACGAAAACAACAAAAAAAATCCTATCAGTGTTAATTGAATCACGGTGTAAGTCAATCAATCATCCAAATCAATCAGAAAACAATTTTTGATTTCGGCGCCACGTGATGTCTGCGTCTCTCAAGAAAATGTGGATATCTAATATGTCTGGTTTCTCTGCGTCTCTCAAGTTACACTAATGTCCAACTGATCTTGGCTACACTGTAGTCTCTAGCTGTCTGCGTCTCTCAAAAAACATGATCTCTAGCTGTCTAACTGTCTAACCTGCGTATCTAACACTTTCGTGTTCTCTAGATGTCTAGTTTCTCTGCGTCTCTAACTCTCTCTTCTAGAAATCTTGCTCTCTAGCTGTCTAGCACTCTAACATCTCTAACCATCAGATTTCCCTGCGTCTCTATCTTCCCTCTCCAGAAAGGGTGTTCTCTAGCTTCTCTACCCCCTTTCTCCTAGAAACTTTGTTCTCTAAGCTGTCTACCCTCTCTACCTCTCTAACATCCCCACACTCTCTAACTGTCTACTTTATCTGTGTCTCTACCCCTTCTCTCCTAACAACCTTGATCTCTAACTGTCTAGCTTCTCTGCGTCTCTAGCATCTTCACGTTCTCTAGCTGTTTAGTTTCTCTACCCCCTCTCTCCTAGCAACCTTGTTCTCTAGCTGTCTAGCTTCTCTGCGTCTCTAACCCCTCCGAAATTTGACCTACCTCACTGCTAACAAAACCGCTCGAAATCACCGTCAAAACCACCACCAAAATCCACAATTTTGACATTTTTCTTGCGATTTTTCAAAAACAAAATCGATTCAGCCCAAAAATAATTATCGCATTGGTTCACACCTGAATGAATTTCTATTTTGATAAGTAAAAAATTTGGCGGGGAGAAATTTGTGTAGTTCTTTTGGAGAATTTTGCGGCGGCGGGGAAAATGAAAAATGAACAAAAAAAAGAAGGAGAAATGATCAATCATCATCAGAAAATTTTGAGAAAATGAGAAAAAAAAACAGAAAATGAGGTGAAATTTGAGTGATTTTTGAGCTTAGCAATAGTGGGATGTTGAAAAATGAAAAAGAAATTTTTGGGTGGATTTTTAGCGCTAAAAATATTTGCCACGTGGCATAAATTTTCGAAAACTCACTTTTTTCGGAGATCAAAAATTTGGAAATAATTTTTTTTTTCAAAAATAATTTTCAAATAGAACACGTGGTTTTTTTGACGCGGGAATTTTTTTTTTTGAAATTTCGTTTTTTTGAAATGTTTTTCCACGTGGTTTTTATTATGCAAAATTATAATTTTGAGAAATTTCCATAGGTATCAAAAAAATTAATTTTCAAAAAATAACATGAATTTTTTGAAACAGTAAATTTTTTGTCGAAAAAAAATGGATTTTCAATTCCAAAAAAATTTCACTGTTTCAAAAATTCGAGAAATTTTCTTATATTTTTTCTAGAAAAAATTGGAGCCAACACTTTTTTTGACAACTCTGCCTGATCCTTTAAAATCAGATACTGTAGCTTTAGAATTTTGTCAACATTTTTTTTGACTTGTCCAAGAGAACTACACAGAAATTTCTTCGCTTCAAGATATTCCAACAATTTTTTGTTAAAATTAGCTATGTTCCTTTAAACTTTAGATACTGTAGCTTTTTTAAAAATTTTAACGCCAAAAATAGAAACCAAAAATCAAAAATCCAGAAAATAAAAATGAAAAATAAAAAAAATAATTTTTTGAGCCCTAGATTAGACACAGCTTCTCTAGAGATTAATTTGGGATTTCTCGGAAAAAAAACGAAATTTTGCGCTGAAAATCATGGAAAAGCTGAAATTAGCTGAAAATGAGTGATTCCAGGATTTTCAGCACAAAATTCTGATCTAGATTAATTTTTTTGGAAAAATTCGATTTTTCAGCCAAAAAAATTGTTCTAGATCAGAATTTCGTGCTGAAAAACCTAGAATTACTCATTTTCAGCCAATTTTAGGTTTTCCATGATTTTCAGCTTAAAATTCTGATCTAGAAAAATTTTTAAGACACATTTTTGTTCTTGAGAAAGATTAATTCGGGATTTCTCGAATTTTCTCGGAAAAAATCTCAAATTTTTCGTCCAAAATCAAAATTTGAGACGAATTTTCCCACACATCATCAAAAAATTAGGAGGGGCCCTTTTTTTTTTTTTTGAAAAAAAATCGGCCCTTAAAATGTTGGGGGAGGGAGAAGCTGAGTGAAAAGGGTATCAGGTAACACAGCAACAAAAAAAACGTGGTCTCCAGAATTCGTCAGAATTTTAAATTCGAAAGAAATTTTAGGAGCGAGAAGAAAAATAATTACAGCTTTGGGGAGAACCCGGGAAAATCCAGTTTTTTGAAAAAAAAACAAGTAACAAGAAAATTAGGGTTCAAACTATATACATAAAAAATGCCACGTGGATATTTTTGAGGCCAGAAATTTTACAATAAAAGTACTGTATCTAGATTTAAAGGATCATGAGCTGTAACCTATCAAAAATAAATTTTTGGCGCGCTAAAATTGATAGTTTCAAAAAATTCAAATAACGGTATCCGATTTTAAAGGAACATAACTAATTGTAAAAAAAAATTGTAGGAATATCTCGAAGCGAAGAATTTGCTGTGTAGTTCTCTTGGACAAGTCAAAAATTGTGACAAAATTCTAAAGCTACAGTATCTGATTTTAAAGGAGCAGGCAGAGTCGTCAAAAAAAAATGTTGGCTCCAAATTTTTCTAGAAAAAATATTAGAAAATTTCTCGAATTTTTGAAACAGTGAGATTTTTTTACATGAAAAAAATTCACTGTTTCAAAAATCCATGATTTTTCTGACAAATATATTTTTTAATAGGTGGATTGATTTCTTGTAAATTCTAATTTAGCGTAATAAAAACCACGTGGCAAAAAACTTTTTAAAAAATGATTTAAAAAATTGTTCCTGGTTCAAAAAAAAATCAAAATTCATCAGAAAATTCTCCAGAAAATCCTCAAATTTTCTCTAGCCTTCAAAAAAAACCAAACGTCATGAAAAAAAAATTACAAAATCAGAAAAAAGATAGTGAAAAATTGTGTGGCTGGTCGTTTTGTGGTTGCGCGCGTAGAAAATTGATATTGAAAGCAAAATTGGAGAAAATTTGGGGTGGAAAATGTTTCGAATGATAATAAATAACAATGTTGTAGTAAATAAAACGGGGAGAAGATTTTCTTCTTCTTTTTTTTGGTCAGAAAAGGGTTTTCCATTTGAAGGGACATTCAAAGGTCAAAGATCAGCGGGAAAATTTTGCTTTTGAACAATATCATGTTGGCGAGCGGCAGAGCCGCGAGTGTAGACCGCAAGCTTCCGCGTCAGCGGCACTAGCTACCGCGAAGCGGCCACGTGGATTGCTATTATTTAATCCACGTGGCCATCAGTATGCCCCTTTAAAAGAAGGAATAAACAGATCTACAGTACTAGACTTTAAAGGAACATCAGAGATTTTATTGGGAATTTCTAGAGAATATTTGAGATACAGTACTATATTTTAAAGGAACATTTGGGTTCAAAAATTGTGCTACTTACGTGGAATTTGTTTCCCTACAGTAATCTTTTAAAGGAACATGATGAATACAGTATCAATTTTTAAAGGAACATGAGAGATTTGAATTGAAAATTTTGGAGAGAATTACAAATACAGTAATAGGTTATGTTTAAAGGAACATGAGAAGAGAAAAATAAATTAATAAATACAGTATCAATTTTTAAAGGAACATAAGATTGAAAATTTTGGAGATAATTACAAATACAGTAATAGGTAATTTTAAAGGAACATGAGAAGAAAAAAAAATGAATACAGTACTAATTTCAAAGGAACATCAACATTTTCTTGAGTTTTGAAAGAGCTTCTTAAAATTTCAAATTTCAATTTTTTTTCGCGCCAAAAAGTTTCCGGAACCTTTTCAATTATGCATTCAATTCCTATTTTTTTGGTTTTTTTTTGCCAAAATGAAAAAAATCGAAAAAATGTGTGAAAAAGTTTATATTTTTCTTCTAAAAAATTGTTTATTATTTTTTTTTTGAAAAAAATTTATTTGGTAGAAAAAATCAGAAAAAGCCAGATGTGCTTGAATTGTTTTTATTTATTTTTTTATTTCATTTTTTTTTTGAGAAATTTTTGGGGCGGAAAAGAATTTTGAAAAAGAAAAATAAAAATTCGAATTTGAAAATTTGGCGGCAAAATTTTTAAATTCAAATTTTGCAGCGAGAGAAAAATTCGAAGATGAACTTTTTTGTTTGGAATTTTAAATTGAACACATTTCTACATCAAAAATTCATGAGCAGTGTATTTTGGCGCCAAAAATTTTGAAATTCAAAATTTTCAAAAAAAAATCGATTTTCTTCTGATAAAAATGTTGTGTTTTTAAGAAGCTTTTTCATTTTTTTGTGTCAAAAAACTTTTTTTTTATTTTTTCACACAAAAAAACAAAATTTCATTTTTTTTTCAAAAAAAAAACTCAAAAAGTTCCCAGATTTCTTTTTTTTCTCATTATTTTTGGAAACAAACAAAAAAATAGGGAACATGTTCCGAAAGAAGAAAAAAAGCGAAAAAAATCGGATTTTTTCCGGCTGATGGGGTGTACTAATTTGATTTTGGCCAGAGATTTTCAGCCTTGAAAAATAGGATTTCCAGAACAAAAAGAAGCTTACATTAACTACAGTATAGTAATTTTAAAGGAACATGGAAGAATTAGGAAATTATCAAAAATAGGTAGAAAAAAGAGATAAACTACAGTATAGTACTTTAAAGGAACATACAGATTTTCCTAGCAATTTTGAGAAAATGGTCTTGAAGCGATTGATGAATTGTGTACTTCTCTCGGACAAGTCCAAGATTTTTTAAAGGAACATACAATATTATTCGAAAAATATCTCGAAGCGAAAATGGAATTTGTGTAGTTCTCTCGGACAAGTCCAAGATTTTTTTTAAAGGAACATAAAAAGTTTCAAGAAACATTTAAAGGAACAACGAGATTGTATTCAAAAATATCTCGAAGCGAAAACAGAACCTGTGTACTTCTCTCGGACAATAGAAAATTCATTTTTTTTTTCCAAAAAATGCTCCAAAATTCCACTCTCTCTTGAAAAATCCAATTTTTTCTCGCTGTTTCACCCAATTCCCAAGGCACTCTTCTTCCAGCTCCAAAAAAAAAAATACGGAAAAATGAGAAGAGAGAGAATCAATTTTGGAGAAAAAAGCGGAACCTTTTCGTGTAATTCTCGTGGAGAAGAGGATGACAACTAGAAAAAATTTGTTGAGAGCTTAAAATTGGCTCAACATTTTTGAATTTGAAAAAAATTGGCGGGAAAAGAAAATAATCCACGTGGCAAAAAAATTTGAATTTGAAATTTTTAGCGGCGAAATTTGTATATAGCAAATAAATTCAGAATTTCAGAAAAATGAAAAAAATGAGCTCAAGTTTCCCTGGAGCCAGGAAATTTATGAGCCAGCAAAAAAACGCAAAAAAATGAAAGAAAAAAGTGGCGTGGCCTAGAAAACCAAATTCAAATGCATTTGGTTTTCTAGGCCATCTCTCTCAAATCAAACCCTTAATGACCCTGAAGAAAAATGTGAAAACAAATAATTTTTTTTTGTGAATTACTACTCTTCTACTCTCTAATTGGCAAACATTTTAATGTGGTTTACTTTTTTTTTTTCGAAAAAAAAAAAAAAAAGAAAAGCGAGAGAGTGAGAGACGCAGGGAAAATTACAACAAATCCATCAAAAAAAATAATTTTTGGCGCCAAAAATAAGGAAAAAAGTGCTTTGGTTGTCTCGGGCAACCGGAGCCAGGAAAAAAAGAGCAAAAAAAAACAATGAAATTTTTTTGCACAATTTTTAATTAGAAAACGTTTTGTGTGCAAAAGAAAAGTTCAGAGCTCAAAATTTTTTTTGTGGAAAAAATTTGCAGTTCTCCTACTGTACCCCAACATTTCTCATTTCCAAACCAAAATTAATCCAATTAAACCAATTTCTCATCAAAAAAAATGTTACGAAAATTCTTCATTCATTGCAAAATTTGGAAAAAGTGGTTTTTTAAAAAAGAGAAAAATTTTTTTTTCAAAAAATCGATATTTCTTCAGGTTTATTGCCATTTCAAATTCGAAGACGGTCTCTTCTTTTTCTGAAAAAAACAATGGGTTTTTAGGCGCGAAATTGGAAAATTTGAATTTTTCTAATTAAAATTCGAAATGTTGGTGGGGAAAAAGCAAGTGCGCACTATTGAGAATTCAAATTTTTTAAAAATATCCTTAAAAAGCAAGTGCGCTCTATTGAGAATCATAGAAATCTGGCTCCAAAACAAGAAATTCAAAATTTTCTAGTTGAAATTGCATGTGCGCTCTTTTGAGAAACACAATATTTAGGGCGCGAAATTGTAAAATTCAAATTATACCTAAGATTTCAGAAAAAAAAATTCTTGAAAAAGCTAATGCGCTCTATTGAAAATCACGATTTTAGCATGGAAATTCAAATTTTTCTCGATTTTTCTTCGGAAAAAGCAAGTGCTCTCTATTGAAAATCACCAAATCTAGGCGATTTTTTGAACATTTTTCTTCTCAAAAAGCAAGTGCGCTCTACTGAAAAACAATTTTTAGGGCGCGAAAATATAAAATTCAAATTTTCCCTGATTTTTCAGAAAAAGCTTTTGAGAAATTTAGGAAAACAGCGAAAAATAGTCAAAAAAAACATGGATTTTCTGAAGGATAATCGAGGAAAAATCAAGTGCGCTCTATTGAAAAAAAGTAGTTTTTCATCAAAAATTTCAAATTTTGGCTCATTTTTCATCAAATTTTCAGAATTTCGATCAAATTCCCGCCCCAAAAACCCGCTCACCTTGCCAAAAATTCCACTTTTCGCCTCTTTATTATCATTGGAACTGCTCAAATTGGCTCGACTTCTCGATTTCCGTTCCGCTTTCAACATCAAATGACAAGACGGTCGCGATCTCATAAATCCGGGTTGAATATGTTCACTGGCAATTTTTTGCTGTCCCGATTCCTGAGTTCTTGTGTCTTGCGATTCCGTATTATTATTCACTTTGGTTCCGGAAAGGCTTCGCGTTGCGTTAAGAAGCGGATTTCCGCGATCGAGGAACCGATTCCGTCGCTTCTTATTCTTTCCGCCAAACGCCGACGTGGCTTCCGACGCGGAAGGTTGCGGAACAGAAGCTTGCGAGCCAGATTTTGTGGGTGTCGTTGCTCGCGGAAGGCCGTCCGTTTTCGACACTGCGGTGGGTTTGCGCGCGGAAGGTGCGACGAGTGCGGAAGCTCGTTGCGTATTCGCCTCTTCCGCTTCCTCGTCATCTGGACACGATTTCTCTTCGAGTTGTTGGAGCACAGTCTTTTCGCGTTTTTCGGGCGGAACGAGGCGGGAGAGCGTTTTGACGAGAGATTCAGCGCGCGGACGATCAGACGGTTGGGACAGCCAACATTTTTTCTGGAAAAAAAAATGAGAGAGTGGGATGCTGACACACATTTTGTAGGCTACAAAAAATGCGTCAGCACCAGAAATGTGTCAGTGAAGACTATGATTTCAGATTGACACATTTCCAGAAGCTGAAAACTTTGCAGCTAAAGAAAATGCGCCAGTAGAACTTTCTTGACACATTTTTGGTGTTGGCGTATTTTCTGTAGATCCATCAGAAATGCGTCAACACCAAAAATCATATGAATTTGGTGCTGACGCATATTTTGTAGGCTACAAGAATTGCGTCAGTGTAGAAACCTCCTTGATGAGTTTATGAGGATCTACAAAAAATGCGTCAACACCAAAAATGTGTCAGTCATGAGTTTGATCAAAAATTGACATATTTCAGTGCTGACGCATTTTCTGTAGCTCTAATTTTGGAAAAAATTGATATTTTTCAGGCTTCAAAAAATGAATCAGCACCAAAATCGTGTCAGGGTCGATTCTTGCTCAAAGCTGACAACTTTTCAGTGCTGGCGCGTTTTTTGTGCCTCAAGAAATCGTTTCAGATAGTCTACAGAAAATACGTCAGTCCTACAACTGCTGACGCATTTCCAGTAAGCATATTTATGGTGATGACGTGCTTTTCGAAGGCTACATCAAATGCGACAGCACCAAAATCGTGTCAGCATCGATTTTTGCTCAAAACTGACACCTTTCCAGTGTTGGCGTGTTTTTTGTAGCTCAAAAAATCGTTTCAGATAGTCTACAGAAAATACGTCAGCGCTACAACTGCTGACGCATTTTTTGTAGGTTGAGAACGCACCAAAAACGTGTCAGTGAGAATTTAAAGTTGACGCAATTTTTGTAGCCTACATCAAATGCGTCAGCTCCCCCTCTAGATTCTAGGCGTCTAGAACTCACAATAAGTTCGGACAACTCATGCGGCGCATCAATCGGTATCCCCATCCGATAATTCTCCTTCATAACCTTCTGATGAACATCAGCCACCGTCATCTCGGGATACGGTTGTTTTCCATTCTCCAAAACCTCCCAACACAAAATGCCGAATGCAAAAACATCCGATGGTCCCGAATAGAAAAATGTTTGTAGAGTTTCGGGAGCCAACCAGCGAATTGGAACCTTGTTTTTGGGGTTCATTTGATAAGTGGTTCCTCTGCGTGAGAGACCAAAGTCGGAAACTTTGACGATTCCATTACCGTATAAACAGTTTCGGGCAGCAATGTCGCGATGAATCACTTCTTGTCGATGGATATATTCAACACCTTGTGCAACCTGGAATTAATTTTAGGTTGGTGAGAAAAAAATGTTAAAATATGGATTAACTAAACTCAAATTACACTTACTTCACAAAAAATTGAAGAAAAATGAAAGTGGCCAAACTATTTTGATGGCCGAGAAATGTCGGGAATTCGGCCACGCGCTTCAACAATGAGAATGTTTGCAACATTAGAGCGAGTTTGTTGCATTGGCCGAATTCCCGACATTTCTCGGCCACCAAAATAGTTCGGCCACTTTCATTTTTTCTTCAATTTTTTGTGAAGTAAGTGCAATTTGAGTTTAATTCTTCAATATTTGAACATTTTTAAAGTGCTCATAGAAACTTTGGAAAGTTGAAGAAATCCTAGAATTTTATCGAAAATCGTAGCGCGCGCAATCGATACAAACTATAGTCTAGTCTAACTATTGTTTAGTCTAGTCTAAATGTATAGTTTGAACTCTAATCCTAATCCTCTTGTGCATCTTCCCGTGAACACGATTGTCGAAGTTGAAAAATGTGGCAGCCGTAAAAAATAAAAACCTGTGCAGAGCTGAATGAATGACAAAGTAATTATTTCGTCAGTCGCGTGCGGCTGTGCGTCGCGGTCGGGAAACAAAGGAAAACAATGGATTATTGATTGTTTTTCGACCGCAACGCACAACCGCTCGCGACTGACGAAGTTATATGAGTTTGTCATTCATTCAGCTCTGCACTGGTTTTTTTTATTTTTTACGGCTGCCACATTTTTTAACTTCGACAATATAAGCGTAGTCCTATTTCGAAATTCCAGCTCAAATTAGAGTCAGGTTAGTGAATTTCAAACTTTCAAACTCAAAATTCCACCACCAAAACGCAATTATTTTCAAATTTTTTTAATTGGCGCTCATAAGCTCCCAATTATCGCACTCTTTTGAGAAACCTTTTAAAAATCAACGTCTATTCATCTTCCATTCCTTAACAAAATGTCTTATTACACAACCTTTTGTCTTAGTTCTAACACACCATTCACTGCCATTTTGCACTTTGTTAGTTGGCGCGCAAGTACTCTTTACTCCTTTTCTTCCCGCCTTTTTCTTTTTGAACCTGTTTATATTTATTGCTGTCATTTTTTGGCTCATTCTGTTACATGTTTTCCCGAATTTTTTATTTATTCATATATATCTTTTTACGTTTTTTTTTACTTTGAAGAATGCTATAAAACATGCAAAAAAAATTTTCTGAACGATTTCTAGCTGTCTTTAAAAATTTCCAACCTGAAATCTCAAATCTTCTGGTCTGTCAACTGTCAGACTAGACAATCAAGCCGCGTCGCAACCGCACGCGCTACAATTTTCAATCTCACAAGGGAAGCAAATTTCGATGAAACATATCGAAACATACCAAATAGAGCATGCTGTTCACGATTCCGAAGTCAAAAATTGCCACAAATGCATGTGAGCACTTTTCTGGAGCTCCAAAGTTATACGGTGAAAACCAAAACTGAATTCTATGTAACTTTGGAGCTCCAGAAAAGTGCTTACAGGCATTTGTGGCAATTTTTGACTTCGGAATCGTGATCAGCATGGACGATTTTGTATATTTCGATATGTTTTATCAAAATTTCAGAAGCCACGTCATAAGTAGCTTTGCATTATTGACAACGGGATCCCAAACTCGGCCAAAAAACCTAAACCTGATACATAATATCCAATTTCTCCGCAATTTTCACACTATTTTTCGTCAAATACGAATCCAGTCCACCGCCACACACCAATTCCATCACAACCATCAGCGGTTCTTGTCCCGCAGCAGTTCCATAGCATTTCACCACATTTTTATGATCGAAATTGCGCATAAGTCTCGCCTCGGCCATGATTTCTTTGATCTGCTCTTTTGTGCACTTCTCCAATTTCGCCACTTTCACAGCGACTTCCACAATTTGCCCATTTTTAGTCACCAGTGTGCCTTTTTTCACCTCACCAAACGCTCCTTCGCCCAACGTTTTTGTGAGTTTGATATTTTCGTGAGCGAGTTCCCAGAATTGCCGTTCTATTGGGTTGACTAGAATACTTGACTCTTCTTTGATGCTTATTGGCGATTTTTTGTAGAAATCAATGAGTTCGTGGATTGTTGTGAAGATTTTGTTCTCGTTTACCGAAAATTTGGCGCCATCTTCGCAAATTACATAGTGACGCGTCTGAAAAACATTATTGATTGATTTTGAAAGGTTTTCTTCAAAAAAAAATCTGGTTTCTAGAAGTTGTCAACCTCTCTGAACATGAGTTATGACGTGGCAAACGTTCTAGAATCGTTTTTCACGATTTTGTGAGCTTTGCCACGTCATAACTCATCTTCAGAGTTGAGATAAGCATAATTTCTCTTCTGCAGTGTGATTCTAGAAGTTTCCAACTAGTTCTTCGTGATCCTGAAGTCAATTTCTGTTTATTTCAAATCTAAACATGAGTTATGCCGTGGCAAGGGTTCTAAGATACGATTTTGTGAGCTTTGCCACGTCAAAACCTATCGTCAGAGTTGAGCTGGGATCTGATTCTTGGAGTTTCCAGCCTGCTGATCATGGTCCCACCGTCAAATTCAACTTATCTCAACTCTAAAGATGAGTTATGACGTGGCAAAGCTCACAAAATCGTTAATTACGATCCTATAACCCTTGCCACGTCATATCTTATGTTCAGACTTGAGATAAGATGAATTTGACGGCGGGACCATGAACAGCAGGCTGGAAACTTCGAGAATCAGACCCCAGCTCAACTCTGACGATAGGTTTTGACGTGACAAAGCTCACAAAATCGTATCTTAGAACCCTTGCCACGGCATAACTCATGTTTAGACTTGAAATAAACAGAAATTGACTTCAGGATCACGAAGAACTAGTTGAAAACTTCTAGAATCACACTGCAGAAAAGAAATTATGCTTATCTCAACTCTGAAGATGAGTTATGACGTGGCAAAGCTCACAAAATCCTATAAAACGATTTTAGAACGTTTGCCACGTCATAACTCATGTTAAGAGTTGAGATAAGTAGAATTTAACTGACAAGATAGTCAAAAATTGTTAGAAACCCATGTGAGCACAATTTGGAGCTTCAAATTGTGCTCACAAGGGTTTCTGACAATTTTTGACTATGGGATCGTGTTCGATTTTGTATATTTCAATATATTTTCATCAGAAGTTCATCCCGGGACCTGTCTCCTACGGAAAACCTTATCAAGGTCATCCTGAGCTCCGCCCATATCTTATCATATTATCGAAAATCTCATCAGTACCACGCGCTCCGCCGAAATAAACACGCAACGCAGACCGCGTCGCGCCACAACACACACAAATAGGGGAACGATTCAAATTCCCTCCCTTTTTTTGTGTGTGTTGTGGCGCGGCGCGGTCTGCGTTGCGTGTTTATTTCGGTGGAGCGCGTGGTACCGATAAGATTCTGGATAATATGTTGTGTTACTTATATGAAACACTTATTCCATTTTGAACCGGTAGAACCTTATGAACTTCTTTCGTCCAAAGACTTCTACTCACCCCCGTCTCTTGATCAGTCGAATTTTGCATCAACGACAAAATCAAATGTCTAGCCCTGCCAGCCACAGGCTCAGAGGTCCGAATCAAAAAATCGCCATTCACTTTCAACATGGCTTTCACATCCTCGCGCGGCAGCAAACCGTGAAACCACGATTGTTTCGAAATTTCGGTCATTTTCCACGAAGAAGATTTTCACACGATATAATTGAGCAAAAATTACAAAATAGAATTGAGCGCCGTCGCGTTTTGTCGGCTCAATTCAAGTTAGGAATAGAGAGACAGCTCGGCGATTTTGGCCATTTTTTGTGCACGTTTTGAATCGGGTCACGTTTTCCTCCTGGAAAATTTGATTTTGAATATAAAAAATAATTTTTTTTAATTAGCGTGAACTAAATGGCGTGGAATTGTCAAGCCAACTCAAAAAACCGCCCGAAATTTCTTTCGAAAAAAAAAGAAAATATTTTCAAACACGAGTACTGTGTTCAAGGCGCACACGTTTTCAAAGAGAGGTCTCGCAACGAATGTTTGAAATTTTCGCGGTTTTCGCAATTTATTTCTTTTTTTCGCAGTTTTTGTTGCTGTTCCGCTTCGTAAAAAAGGTTTTAGCCTTCAAAAAATTCAATTTCTTCAGAAATCCTACTAATAAAATGGACCTTATGGATGGCATTTTGTCGACCATGGACAAAAATTCACCTTCCGCACAATTTCGCATTCCTAACAAGATCAGAGAACCACCGCCAAATATCTTCAAACGAAATCGTCAGCAAGAAAATGAACCATATTCAGATGTAAAAAGTGAGTTTGTAGTTCTTTTAGAATATTTTGATTTGATTTTTTTGCAGGAAACAAATCCGCGGACACCTTCAGCACAATCAATTGTATTGCTGTTCAAACGAATAGTTATGCACTGAAACGAGAAAAAATGGTGGAAAAAGTGGAACGATTGGAAATTGATATTTATGCAGTGTTGAAAAGTAACAAAACCATTCGATTAAATGGTGAAATTTTGGTTCACGGAGAGTAAGACTTTAAAATTTGCTAAATATTCATTTTCATATTTTAATTTTCAATTTTTTTTCAGCCTTGCCATTCAATGTCGTAAATGGGGATTGTGGAATGTGTGGAAGTTGCTCATTTCGCAAAACTCTTCTGATTTATTCTCCGGAAAATCTTACAAAGATGGAGCTTATGATTGTGGCTCGTCAATTTATTTTCCAGCTGGCACATTTGTTGGTGGCGCTGTGGAGAATGTTAGATTGGAACGAGAAGACTTCGATGATAAAAAATGGTCGCCGATTGCAAAAATGTTGAAGTCTGAAATTCGCAGTTTGAAAATTAGAATAACTCGACCAAAACAAGATTTGATTTACACCCGTGGAGGTCAAAGTGTTGAAAATGCAGCAGAATTGACGCGTTTTCTTGAAACCCTCACCTCACAAATCACAATGGGCCGCGATTATTTTCAATTCGGAAATTCGACATTCAATAGATCGAGCGATGAAGATAAACATTGTCAATTGGATTCGGATGGAAAAGAAATCAAAACTGGTTTTGAGAAAAGTGTGAGATTGGTGGCTGGTGTTGATGTTGGAAAATCGGAATTTGTGATGACAATTGATACACGACGATGTCCATTTTATCAGGAAATGAATGTTGTTGATATGCTTCGAATTATTTATAATATTTCTATTTCTGATGTTATTAAACAAATGAGAAGAGATGGACCTTCTCAAACTTCCAAAAAACTTTGCGATTTAAAAAGCGTCGCTGTTTATCCGACGCATTTAACGACCAAAAAATTGAATTTGTTCTTTATTCATGATTTTTCGGATCAAAATGCATTTGAGTAGGTTTATTTTGAAAATATTTAAAAAAAAAATACTGTTTCAAAAGTTGTTTTATTGCATTTTTATTGATTTTTCATTCAATTATTGAAAAATGGAATTTTTATTGGCAAAAATATTTGAAAAAATCTGAAAGTACATAATTTTTGACACAATTTAGTTTGGATAATTCTGAAAATTCCAAAAATTGGAAATTTCCAAACTTATAAAATTCACTGTTTCAAAAGTTGCTCAATTGAATTTTTTCTGATTTTTTATTCAATTGTTCGATTGAGCGTGTAAAATTTTTCTATGCTAAAATTCTGAAATTTCAATCTGAAGATGTGGATTTTGATTTTTAGGTGTCAAAAAAAATCGGAAAAATTTACTGTTTCAAAAAATTGTTCAATTTCTTGAACGAAAAAAATAGGAAATTTCCAAAATTAATAAAGTTAACTGTTTCAAAAGTTGCTCAATTTAATTTTTCTTGATTTTTTTTATTCAATCACTTGTGTGCTGATAATTTTTCTATGCTAAAATTAATGCTGAAAATTTCAATCTGAAGATTTTTTTTTAGATGTCAAAAAAATCGAAAAAATTCACTGTTTCAAAAAATTGTTTAAAGGGGGGTAAGACGACAAAATTTTTTTGTCGCAAAGTTAAAGGCTCCCCAAAAGTAGTAAAACCTCCAAGGGATTTTTTCTGGAAACGCTCAGAAAAAATGTTCCATAAACTAGGTACCACGTATAGCTATACGTTGAAATTATTCCATAAACTTTCGGACAACGTATAGCTATACGTTGAAAAAGTTCATGGAATATTTTTTTCGGACCTTTTAGGCCCTTCGAGAAAAAATCCCCTGGGGCTTTTACTATTCAAAGGGAGCCCGATTCATTGAGCAAATAAAATTTTGTCGTCTTACCCCCCCTTTAATTGTTTTCTACGAATTTTCTGTATTGGACCAACAGAAAAATTTGGCAAAAAAATAAAATATTTGAAAAAAAATCTGAAAGTACATAATTTTTGACACAATTTAGTTTGGATAATTCTGAAAACTCCAAAAATTGGAAATTTCCAAACTTATAAAATTCACTGTTTCAAAAGTTGCTCAATTGAATTTTTCTGATTTTTTATTCAATTGTTCGATTGAGCGTGTAAAATTTTTCTATGCTAAAATTCTGAAATTTCAATCTGAAGATGTGGATTTTGATTTTTAGGTGTCAAAAAAAATCGGAAAAATTCACTGTTTCAAAAAATTGTTCAATTTCTTGAACGAAAAAATAGGAAATTTCCAAAATTAATAAAGTTAACTGTTTCAAAAGTTGCTCAATTTAATTTTTCTTGATTTTTTTTATTCAATCACTTGTGTGCTGATAATTTTTCTATGCTAAAATTAATGCTGAAAATTTCAATCTGAAGATTTTTTTAGATGTCAAAAAAATCGAAAAAATTCACTGTTTCAAAAAATTGTTTAATTGTTTTCTACGAATTTTCTGTATTGGACCAACAGAAAAATTTGGCAAAAAAATAAAATATTTGAAAAAAAATCTGAAAGTACATAATTTTGACACACATTTTGTTTGGATAATTCTGAAAATTCCAAAAATTGGAAATTTCCAAACTTATAAAATTCACTGTTTCCAAAATTGCTCAATTGAATTTTTCTTGATTTTTCATTCAATAATTCGTGTTTCAATTTTTTCGAAATTCTCTTCTAGTTGAAAAATTGATTTTTATAAAAAACCGAGGATTTTTTAATGCTGAAAATTTCAATCTGAAGATTTGGATTTTGATTTGTAGATGTCAAAAAAATCGAAAAAGTTCACTGTTTAAAAAAATTGTTTAATTGTTTTCTACGAATTTTATATATTGGAGTAGAGCAAATAACTTTGAACGAAAAAAGTGAAGGAATTTTTATTGGCAAAAATATTTGAAAAAAAAATCTGAAAGCACATAATTTTTGACACAATTTTGTTTGGATAATTCTGAAAATTCCAATAATTGGAAATTTCCAAATTTATAAAATTTACTGTTTCAAAAGTTGCTCAATTGAATTTTTCTTGATTTTTTTCATTCAACAATGCATGCCCTGCTTCAAAATTCTCTTCTAGTTGAAAAATGGATTTTTTTTAAACCGAGATTTTTGATAATTTCAATCTGAAGATGTGGATTTTGATTCTTAGATGTAAAAAAAAATCAAAAAAATTCACTGTTTCAAAAAATTGTTTAATTGTTTTCTACGAATTTTCTGTATTATAGTTGGACCAAACTTTGAACGAAAAAAAAATATAATTTTTATTGGCAAAAAATTTAATTTTGAGTAAAAAAATCGGAAAGTACATAATTTTGACACACATTTTGTTTGAATAATTCTGAAAATTCCAATAATTGGAAATTTCCAAACTCATAAAAAAAAATTCACTGTTTCAAAAATCATTCTTTTTCAGATGCAAATTTGCTGATGAATCTGGCAAGGAAATGTCTGTTTACGATTATTTTTTGGACAAATACCGCATTCGATTGAAATATCCGGATTTGCCTCTGGCAATTCAAAAAATTGGAAATCGTGTGCTTTGCTATCCGTTGGAAATTTTGAAAATCGAAAGAGGACAAAGGGTCAAACAGAATAATATCACAGCAGCAATTGTAAGTTCAATTTTCTTTTTTTTTTTTGCGAAAAAAACTGAAACAAAAATAATTTTTAGCAACAATTTATGACGGGAAAAATGGCAATGTTGCCGGCCAAACACATCGAACTCGCTTCAAAAATCCTCCATGAAATTTTGAAAATCGATGAAAATCCATTTTTGCAAGCTTTTGGTTTGGAAATCACTCGAAAACCAGTTGAAATGATTGCAAAAATCCTCCCGGCCCCAATTATTCATTTTGCGAGAAATTATAAAGTTGAAATCCAGACCGGTACCATGAAACGACCGATTATTGATTCAAAAGGTGGTGCAAGGTTTTTGAGAGGAGCCGAGTTGCGCGAAATTTGGATTATCAATTTTGATGGAGTGATTCGGAATGATGGTTGTAGGTCAGTACAGTTTTTCAGTTTTGAAGCATTTTGAGCCCGAATTCGACTATTTTTGCTGAAAAATCTGAAAATTTGGAGCATTTTGAGGTCAAATTTGACTAGAATTGCTTTTTGGTTGCAAAATTTCGTTTTTGAGAGCCTATAACTCATGTTAGACAAGATTTTATTCAAATTTTCAGCTAGAAATCGTCTAAATGTTCAGTCAAAAAGCAATTCTAGTGAAATTTGAGCTCAAAATGCTCTAACTTTTCAGATTTTCAGCTAGGAATTGTCTGGAAATGCTTAAAAATCGAAATTTTCAGTTAAAAAGCAATTTCAGACAAAGTTAGGCTCGCAATACTCTAAATTTTCAAAATTGTTCAGAAAAATACGCATTTTCAGCAAAAATAATTGAATTTTTCAGCCGTTTGTCTAATGCGATCTCCGATGCTTGCAAAAATCAAAATATTCACATTTCAAAACGATCCGGAGTTTGGAAAATGATTGATTGTGCTGAATCGGATCACCAGAAGCTCAGAAATATCATGAGAGACGCGAAAAATAATGGAGTTTCGATGATATTTGCCGTAACTCGCGAGCAACGTCCCGATGTTCATGATTTCATCAAATTGTATGAGGCACAAATCGGTGTTCAAACCCAGCACATCTCGTTCAGCACATTCAGAAAAATGACGGGGGATTTTGGTGGAAGACAGGTTGGATTACTATTTTTTTTTATTTACATAATTTTTTTGTGTTTTTTTTTCAGACAACTGATAATGTTATAAGGAAGTTTAATTTGAAAGGTGGTGGTTTGAATTTCACATTTTCGATTCCACGACAAGTTCAATCGAAACAATTGTGCGATAATGAAAAGAGGTAATTTATTATCAAAAATCTCATCGGTAACACGCGCTCCACCGAAATAAACACGCAACGCAGACCGCGCCGCGCCACAACACACACACACAAATATCTAAGGGAACGATTCAAATTCCCTCCCTTTTTTGTGTGTTGTGGCGCGACGCGGTCTGCGTTGCGTGTGAAAATGGATTCGAGATCAGCGGATTCGCAAGTCTCTTATTCCAGAGTTCACGACATGTTATTTGGCAACACATTATTCATTGGTTTCGAATTATCACACGCCAGTGCCACGTGTCTTTTCGACCGTCAAAACAACATTTCTTGCGGCGAGCCATCAGTCGTCGGATATTCCTATAGCTTAGGTGATCCTTGTGATTTGGGCGGATATTCATACCTCCAAAAACCCCGGGAACACTCTCTCATGTACATTCAAAAACATATGTCGATGATTGTTTCGAATTACGAATTGGTGAAGAGAACTATGCCAGATAAGATTGTTATTTATCGAAGTGGCGTTGGTGAAGGTGATTTTGAACGGGTTGAAGATGAGGTTCGAGAAATGAAAATGGTTTTTGAAAGGGAGCGAAAACAGGTTCCTGAATTCTTGATGATTGTTGTATCGAAAACATCGCATCTTCGAATCTATCCGCAAAATTTAAGCAGAAACGGAACATCTTTTGAGCAAAATGTGCCTTCGGGAACTTGCCTAACTGCTGGAATTACTCGATATGATCGCGATGAATTTTATTTGGTTAGCCAAAGCGCACTTATCGTAAGTCACCATTTTCTTAAAATTTTCCAAAAAAGCTTTCTCACAGGGAACCATCAGACCAGCTCGCTACAGCATCATTGTGAATGATCCAAAATGGACGGTCAATGAGATTTCACATATGACGTATTTCTTGGCATTCGGCCATCAAGTCAGTTTTCAACCACCGGCTGTTCCAAATGTTCTTTATGCCGCGGAAAATATGGCGAAACGAGGGAGAAACAATTTTATCGCGCATCAGTGGGTTTTTGTTAGTCGCGTGCGGCTGTGCGTCGCGGTTGGGAAATAAACGCGTTTTTTTGCAGAAAATCATTGAGACTCGAAAGATTTGCCAATAACAGAAATGATGTGAAAGAAGATGCAAGCGGTGAATTGATCGATAATTTGTCAAAAATGCTCAACGCGTGCGCGATTCAAAATAAAAATTATTGGGCGTAGATTTTTTTGTATTTAATTAATTTCACAACTGTACTTACATGATTCTTGTTTTTATTGAATGTATGATTCTCGATTTTGTAATAAATTTTTCACTTACAAGAAGTCCAGAAAATCGAAAAAAAAGTTTTTTTTTCGAAAACACATCGTAGTTCTATCAAAGGAACATCCAATTTTGCGATTTGGTCTCGCAACGATTCCCTCGGGGACTAGAAAAAGTTCGGCCACGCCGCTCATTTTTCTTTTCTTTTTTTTCGTTTTTCCCACGTGTCCCCCCGTTTTCCACGCAAAACTCAATCATTTCAGCATTTCGCGATGCAACAAAGTGGTAATAAGTTATTGGTAGGTGTTTCTTCCACAAAATTTCCCAGGGAACATTTCTAGTGCTTCCAGAAATCTGCAAATTTGAAAAAATCGATAAATCGCCTCGCATCAAGTTCAGCTGGCGGTTCAGGTGGTGGCGCGAGATTAGTTGGTGTTTTGTTGGGCTCCGCAGCTGCTGGAACTATTGGAGTCGCTGGATATGCGAGTTATGACAATGATTTTCGAAAAAGTTTGGAAAAATCGATTCCGGCGACGAAAAATGTGCTGAATTATGCGATTGGAGCAGCGGAACCTGCACCAATTTCATTGAAGGAATTGAGACCATTGCAGATGAATAAAGATGGGAAATTGACGCAGTTTGAGGCGAAATCAACAGAAATTGTTGAGAAAAAGACAATTGTTGTTGCAGAGCCAGAAAAACTGAAAGAAAAGAAAGTTGAGCTGAAAAAAGAGCTGATTGGTGTAAAACAAGTTGACCCGAATACAGTCACAGTTCAAACGGCGACATCTGGAAAAATTCGCAAGCCAAAAGCTGAAAATCCCTACTTGGGAAAGGAAAATTCGCTGGAAAAGAACGAACAACTCACCGAAGAGCTCAAATCGAAGCTGATTTCGGCGGAAAAAGCGACAAAAACTGCGACGACGGCGAAATTGGAGACGATTCGCGCGATAGAAAATCATATTCAAACGATTCGCGAAGCGATTGAAGGCGGAAAAGATGGCGATTGGGATGCGGTGACTGTTGCTCATGTTAAGGCCAAGCGATTGACGGCGAAGGATATTGAGGCGGAAAAAGAGGCGCGGAATATGGTCGCAGAGTTGGTGGCGGTAGGAATTTTTTGGAAAATTGCTTGGCCACGCCCATAAAACCGTGCCGCACCTAAAAATATGATTTATTATTGGTTTTTGCAAGTTCCGCATGGTTTTGTGGGCGGAGCTTAGTTTATGAGAGCCAAAATTGATTGGAAAATCAGCTGGCTCCGCCCAGAAAACCTTGCCGAAGCTTAAATAATCGAAAATATATTGGCCACGCCCACAAAACCATGCCGCATGGAGATATAGCAATTTTTTGGTTTCTGCAAGTTTGGCATGGTTTTGTGAGCGGAGCCTAATTTTTGAGAGTCAAAGCTAATTTAAAAAATGTGTTGGCCACGCCCACATAACCATGCCGCAAAAATTGAGCCAAATATCGCAATTTTAGCCTAAAATTATCGAATTTTCAACCCAAAACACATGTTTCAACGCAAAAAATCGTGAATTTCTCATTGGAGCGCGTTTGCTCACCCGAATTCGAAAAATTAATTGAAATTCCATGGTTTTTGAGCCAGAAAATGCAAGTTTTCACGATTTTCAGCTCAAAAATTGATATTTTTGCGCCTAACATGGATTTTCAAACAATTTTTTGAAGTCGGGTGAGCAATGAGAAAATATCGATTTTTCCAGTAAAAATATGGTTTCTGGATCAAAAATCGAGGAATTTCACGGATTTTAGCCTGAAAGTATCGATTTTTCTTATTTTTGGTCGAAAACCATTAGAATGATTAATTTTTTGAAGGCGGTAGAGCAATTGCGCTCCAATGAGAAAATAGCGAAAATGAGTGTTCCCCGCCCCTAAAACCATGTCGCAAAATTGCAAATATTGAAATTCTAGGGTTAATTTAAGCCCCGCCCACAAAACCGTGCCGCAGTTAAATTTTTAACATAAACCATGCCGCAAAATTGCAGAAATTAAGAATCAGAAGCTGTTTTATAAGCTCCGCCCCTAAATCCATGCCGCAGGGAAGTTTTCAAACATAAATTAAGTGTCTCATAGGCTTCTAAAACTGTGCCGCGAAATTGCAAACATCAAAATTCGAGATAACTGTAAGCTCCGCCCACAAAACCATGCCGCAAATTGCAAAATTCAAAATTAGCTAGGATTTTGTTGATAATGTCGAGATTTGCTTGAAAAAAGTTGAACATTGATATCACCTAAGCCCCGCCCCTAAAACCATGCCGCAAAATTGCAATTTTTTTCAATTTTTTCCAGGAAGCCAACATTGGTGGACAAGGTGAAACCACCCAACTAAATCCATTGGTTCCAATCTCAAAAGAAACTGCCAAAAAATTGTCGAATGAATTGGATGAAATGGTGACAAGTGTCAAAAAAATCGATGCGGAGCAGATTTTCACGCGAGACTACGGTAGTTTGGTCGAGGAGAGTCGCAAGAAATTCATGTTGGAATTAAAGGCTGTGCATCCGGAGTGAGTTTGGGGTTACTGTAGATTTTGGCGCCAAAAAAATCAATTTTTTTGCAGACTTGATTACGAAGATGGAAAAAAGATGAAAAAATCGGATTTGCGCACAATTTTGGCTCATGCACATTTAAGAGTCGATCAACTTTCGCTCAAACTCATCGATTTGAAAATGAACGAAGAGAAAACGCGTGAAAACGGCAATTGAGGCAAAAAAAGCGGATATTTTGGAGAAGTTGAGAATTGAGGCTGAGGAGAATGCGAAGAAGAATTTGAAACCGATTATTGTACCGGAGGTGGGAATTTGGAGCATTTTGAGCTCAAATTCGGATATTTTTGCTGAAAATATGGATTTTTGAATGAGAAAATCTGAAAATTTGGAGCATTTTGAGCCCTAAATTTGACTAGAAATGCTTTTTAGCTGAAAATTTCGATTTTTGAGCATTTTCAGTCAATTTCTAGCAAAATTTGAAGCATTTTGAGCCGAAATTCAATTATTTTTGCTGAAAATGCGCATTTTTCTGAAACTTTGTAAATTTGAAGCATTTTGAGCCTAAATTTAACTAGAATTGCTTTTTGGCTGAAAATTAGAGATTTTCAGACAATTTTTGACGGAAGATCGTGAAAAATCTGAAAATTTTGAGCCTGAATTTGAATAGAATTGATTTTTAAAATTCTCTAACAATCTGGAGCATTTTGAGCTCAAAAATTGCTGAAAATTTAAAATTTTCAGAAAATTTCTACCTGAAAATATCGATTTTTCTTCCAGATTGATCACAAGAAATTCGACGAAGAATTAAAGATCAAAATCCAAGAAATTCAACAAAAATATGACAAAAAATTGGAGCAAGTTGTCAAAACTCAAAAACAACTATATGATATTGAACATGCGAATGATGTGAAAATTGCGGTTGAAAAGCAAAAGGAGGTGAGCATTTTGAGCCTGAATTTGATGGGGTTTTGGGTGAAAAATCTGGAATTTCAGCCTATAAATTACTGGGAATATTGGGAATTTTGGGAATTTTTATGAACTCAAAAAATTCACTGTTTCAAAAGTTGTTCAATTGAATTTTTCTTGGATTTTATTCAATATTAAATTCCCATTTATCACCCAAAATTCACAGAAAAATTTACTGTTTCAAAAATTTTTTTGTCTTGATGTTTGATTCAATTCCTTAAAGGAACACCAAAAGCTAATAGTCACTCTAGCGTATACGAAAAAACACTTCAGAACTCGAAATAATCAATGTCAATTTACAAATGTTCGCAACAAGTAAAAAAAAATTTGCAAAAATGGTGAAGTTTGCGCCAAAATAAAAAAAAGGGAAAAAAACCGTTTGAATTCCCTCCTCAGAGGACTCAGAGCGAAGTGTGCAAACACCGTCACGGCAGAATGCACACAAAAAAAATATTTTTTTTATTTTTTTGTTTTTTCGGGAGTTTTCGCTTGTTTTTCACTTTTCAACGATGAATTCATATATTTTTCAGTAAATTGATGTTGGCAATTCTTCTCCCAACTGTCTCGATCATGTTTTCGACGGAGGAATGCGAAAATTCGTCAATTTTCAGGCAAAAAGAGGTGAGCATTTTGAGCCTAAATTACAGATTATTCTCATAAATCACTGTTTTCCAGGCCTGACAAATGTGAAAAATGCATAAAAACTGCTGGAAAATCCAAGAAAGCCGTAGAAGTAGAAGAAAGACCCTATGAATAGTCATGAATCGAGGCTAATTGGAGAGATTTGATGAATTTTCATGATTTCAAGTCGGTTTCGATCGAAAGTCGTCCTTCTTGCAAACCAAACTCACCAAATACACTTCTTCCTCGACGATTCTGCTCATCAATGTTCTGATCGCGATTACTCTATACATTTACTCTTTTAAAATCTGTTTTCTGTCATTTTTCAATAAAATTTGATGAAAACCGGTTTATTTGTTTAAAAAAACGAATTTATCAGAACTCCGACCATTCAAAAACAACTGTAGGCGCTCGAAATTCGTGGATGTCATATTTATTTCGAATATCATCAGGATGTGTTGGAGAAACGATCAAAATCCGCGATTGTAGGTTGAAAACGCAGATTCCGACCAAATTCACTTATTTCGCCACGAATGTTCTTCCAATCTGCAATCAATACGTTTTGTTGATAACCAGAATATCGAATTTACTACTTAAAGTCGTCATTTACTATGAGAAACAAAGAAAAAATGGAAAAACGCAAAAAATATTTTTCGAAAACAAAAAAAACAAAAAGAAAACAACGACATTCCGCTCGCCTGGTGTTTAGCGCAAAAGGCGTGGCAATTTGATTTTGAGTTTTTTCATTTTTCCACAGAAAAATATTTTTTCCTCTAAAAGTTCAGAATAATTTTTTCATCGAAAAGTGAGTATAGGGAATGAAAGTAGGAGTATTAAAGTGTCTGTTTTGGTATGCGCGGCTTCACCTAGCGATGTTGACCTTTTAGTTTTTGGTGTTCCTTTAATTTTGGTTGCAGTACTGAAATTCATTGAAAAAAATTCACTGTTTCAAAAATTAAAGAATTTTTCAAAAAAATTATTGGTTACGATAATATGATTTCGAGAAGAAAATCTGAAAATACAGCTATTTTTCATCATTTCAAGTATTGCCTAATTTTTGCATTGAAAATTTCTGAAAATTCGAAGTTCCAAAGCTTATAAAATTTACTGTTTCAAAAATTGTTCAATTGAATTTTTTTTGATTTTTCATTCAATCTGGAGAATGGCTGTAATACTAAAAAACTGAAAATTTCATTCTGATGTTATGAATTTTGATATTTAATTTCACTGTTTCAAAAATTGTTGAATTATTTTTTAAAACTTTGTTTGATGGTTATGAGTTTTTGTTTCGTTGAAAAATTGATTTTTGAGAAAAAACAAGTTAAATTTCACAAAATTCCCATTTTTCAACGAAAAAATTCACTGTTTCAACAAATTTTTGAATTAATTTCTCCGAATTTCTGATTGATTCCTCAATGAAAATTTACATGAAAAAATAAATGAAATTTCAAAATTTATTTTGGGAAATCTAGACATTTTCACTCCCTTTCCCCCAAAAATTTTATTTTTTTCCAGATTTATTCTTCTCAAATCGGAAAAGCTTTGGCTCAATTGGAAGGAATCGAAAAAGCATTGGATGGACACGTTCAAATGGATATCGAGAATCGAAAATCGAAACAAATGTGGTTGGCGACACAAAATTTGGTGGATACTGTGAAATTTGGGAATCGATCGAAATGTTGTATGGAAGGGAAGAAGAGCACCGTTGGGGGAGCAAATGAAGGTAAAATTTGAGGGGGAAAATTGAGAAAAATGGGGTTTTCTGGTTGAAAAATATGTGTTTTTTGAGCCCAAAAAACAGGGAAAATGAGATTTTTGAGCTAAAAAACCTTCAAAATCTCGAAAATATTTACTAGAATTGTTGAAACAGTTAAATTTTTTCGAGCCAAAAATTGAACTAAAAATTCAAGAAAAATGAGATTTGAAAAATTTACTGTTTCAAAAATTTCAAAGTGTTCTGTTACTACAGGAAGAAAACGTTGAATAAATATCAAAAATTCTTAAAATTCATGAAAAAAATTTGTGTGCTAAAATAGTCAGAAATCCAGATTTTCATTCAAAAATTGAGAAAAACCCAAAATTGTTGACCTAAAATATGTAAAAATTTCACTGTTTCAAGGTTTTTTTGAAGAATTTTTTACGAAACATCTTTAATTTTTTGTTTTCTTCTCTTTTGGTATATTATTCTGGAATTTTAAAACCTGGAAAATTACTGTTTCAAGAATTACGGAAAACATTTTTTTTTGCTTTTCAAATGTTGATTTTTTTCCATTAGATGATTTCCACATTAAAATAAATAAAGTAATTTGAATTTTCAATGTTTCAAAAATTTTATTAATTTTTGCAATTTTCTTCCTGAGAATAGTGAAATTTTCAACCGAAAAACCGCGAATTTTTAATTTTTTATTAAAAATAATAAGATCTTTGAAACCTCAAAAAAATTAATGTTTCAAAATTTTGACGAAATAAATTTCATTTTTCAAATTTTGATTCTTCTGTATTTGAATTTTCACTGTTTCAAAGTTTTCTTGAAGAAATATTCTCGAAATTAGTCTAGTCTAGTTCTCTTTTTCCTTTTCGGTATATTTTTCTGGAATTTTGAAACTTGAAAAATTACTGTTTCAAAATTTTAATGAAATAAATTTTATTTCTCAATATTTGCTCTGCACTGTTTCAAATAATTTTTAATTTAAAATTTTGAAAATTTGTTTTATTTATCACTTTGAAAACACGTGTAATATATTTCAAGTTGAAATTGAAGGCTTTCCATTTTCTGAATTTTCGAGGTTAAAAATTTTTGGAATCTGAAAAATTTACTGTTTCAAATTTGTTTTTATTGAAATTTCGAAATTTGAGAATTAGTGTTCCACCTGTCGTGTAAATGATATTATTACTACAAAATTTTTCAAAATAAAATTTTAATTCAAAAAAAAGTTCTCATTTTTTTGAAAAATCAAAATTATTTACAAAAAATCCACTGTTTCACCAGAAAATCTCATCCAAATTTTTTTTTTGCAGGTTTTGATGAAATGTGCTGGAAATGACGAATTGTTGAAACTTGTCGACAAATCGATGAAACGTGTCAGCAAAATTAAGGGAGAATATACGTGTTCGGATTTGGATGCGAGATTTGCAAAGGTTTGTGGGGTTTTGGGGGGGAATTTTCCAGTTTTTCAAGAAAATTAGCAAAATTTGAGTTTCTGACAAAATTTTTCAGTTCTAGAAACCTGAAAAATGGGCCTAGACAAGCCTAGCTTTAGGCCTCAAATTCGCCTAGAAGTTTAGAAAAACTTAGCCTAAATGAGCCTAAGTTTCAGCTCCAAAGAATTACTAGAAAAAAACGTTTTTTTTTCTCGAAAAAAATTAACTGTTTCAAAATGTTTACATTTGAAATATTATTTTTCAATTTTTAATTTCTATAGTAACAAAAAATAAAAATAAAAAAGTGGGCCGAACCGGGGATTGAACCCGGGACCTCTCGCACCCAAAGCGAGAATCATACCACTAGACCATTCGGCCACGTTTTAAATCTATTGAAAATTTCCAGGTTATCTTATCTTATGGGAAAATTGGATAAAATCTCATAAGAAATCCCAGCTTCCGTAAGATAAGCTAAATTTATGATGGATTTAGAGCGTGGCCGAATGGTCTAGTGGTATGATTCTCGCTTTGGGTGCGAGAGGTCCCGGGTTCAATCCCCGGTTCGGCCCACTCTTTTTTTGTTTTTATTTTTTGTTAATACATATAAAATTAAAAATTGAAAAATAGTATTTCAAAAGTGTAAGTTTTGAAACAGTAAATTTTTTTTTTGAAAAAAAAATTCGGGATTTCAATGAAAATTCTGATTTTCAGCCTGAATTCAAGAAAAATGAAGTTTTATATCATAAATCAATTTCCAGCCCAAATTTCATACTGAAAATCGTGAGAAGCTTAATTTTCAGCCAAAATTCAAGAACTCTTTAATTTTTATTTTTTGTTACTATAGGAATTAAAAATTAAAACTTGAAAAAATAGTATTTCAAAAGTGTAAGTTTTGAAACAGTAAATTTTTTTGGAAAAAAATTCCGGATTTCAATGAAAATCCTGATTATCAGTCTGAATTCAAGAAAAATGAAGTTTTATATCATAAATCCATTTCCAGCCCGAATTTCATGCTGAAAATCGTGAGAAGCTTAATTTTCAGCCAAAATTCAAGAACTCTTTAATTTTTATTTTTGATGACGCTATATGATTAAAAATTGAAAAATAGTATTTCAAAAGTGTAAGTTTTGAAACAGTAAATTTTTTTCGTGGAAAAAATTTCCAAAAATTCAAAAATTGACTGAAAATTGAAAATTTCATGAAAATCTCCCGCCAAAATCATTTATCAGGTCTATCGAATTGGCCGCCGAGTTGCCTACGTCAATTCCTCAACTGGACACGGTGTTTTGGCTCATTTGATGTCTTGGCTCAATTCTTCCATGACTTTTACTCTGCCAATTAAAAATGAGGAAAAGTTGGTTGTTTTTTCAAAATTTAGTCGAAAAACCCTTGATTTTTGTCTATTTTCAGGCTAAATCCGGCTAAAGAGACGAATATTTCGCTTTTGGAACGGGCTCAAAAATTGTGGAATCAGGGAAAAAGATTGGATGCGGTTAGAGTTTTGCAATTGACTGATGGAGCTACCAGAAGGTGAGGGGTTTTGGGGAGGGAAAATTGAAAAATTCTCGATTTTTTGAGCCGAAATTCGATAATTTTCATGAAATTTTGAGCTAAAATTGAGAAATCTCACGAAAATTTGATTTTTGAGCTGAAAATTGAGTATTTTTGCCTAATTCTAGCTGCAAAAATTTTCACTGTTTCAAATTTTTTTCTTATTTTTTTTTATGGTTTTGAAATCAATCAACTGAGCTTCTTAGTAGAAAAATTTACTACTAATTTTTTTATCGGAAATATTTTCAAAAAAATGTGGAACTATATGTGTTCTCTTTGTTCATTTTAGAACTTCGAAATCCGAATTTCAGTCAATTTTTGTCTGAAATTTTTGAGCATTTCCAGAGAATTTTGAAGACCTTGATTTTTCAATAAAAAATCTCACTGTTTCAACATTTTTTTTATATTTCCGGTTGATTTTGCGAACTGATGTGAGGTCTATGTTTGAAAATATTCACTGTTTCAAAATTTTGATAATTTCAAAAAACACTGTTTCAAATTGTTTTCTTATTTTCATGATGGTTTTGAAATCAATCAACTGGGCTTCTTAGTAGGAAAATTTACTATTAATTTTTTTATCGAAAATATTTTCAAAAAAATCTGGAACCATAATTGTTCTCTATTTTTGAACTTCGAAATCCGAATTTCAATCAATTTTTCCCTGAAATTTTTGAGAATTTCCAGAAAATTTTGAAGATCTTGATTTTTCAATAAAAAAATCTCACTGTTTCAACATTTTTCCATATTTTCTGTTGATTTTGCGAACTGATCTCATCCCTCATACTTGGAAATATATTGACTGTTTCAAAATTTTATCAATATTTTAATTCAATTATAAACCAGTTTTCAACGAATTTTTCATAGCTTTACACCTTAAAAAGTTTCCATATTTGTAAATAACTTTACCATTACAATTTCTACTAACTAGTTGTACTATAACTTCTCACATTTTTTAAAAAATTCCAATCTTATCTATTTATGTGATTTCTCAATGTTTGTGTATATTTCTCAGTTGTATATTTCCAGGTATTTAACACCCTGATGATGATGTGAATACATCGAAACGTTGGAACAATAAAACAATTATCCAAATTTACCGTCGTTTTCGTTTTTTACTGGTTTATAATTGAATTAAAATATTGATAATACACCACGATGCGACTACTGAACCCAAAACCCATTAAATGGTTTCAAAATTTTGATAATTTCGATTATTATTTTGGTGTTCTGATATATCCGTGAAAATAGGTACGGAAAATCTATTTCTAGAAATTTTCAAGCTCTAAAAATCTAGAAAATTTGAATTTTTCGTGAAAATCAATGCTTCTATGAATTTTCTGAATTTTTCGCTGTTTCAAGAATTATTCATAATTTTTCGAATTGATTTTTGGTATATTTGATATCCAATACAGATATTTTAGTTGAAAATTATTCACTGTTTCAAAATATTAATAATTTTTAAAATTATCGCGATTTTCTGATTCTTTTTCAATTCTCTTTGCATTTTCGCCAATTTGACTATATTATTGCCTTGGAAAGGTTAACAAATTGTGAAAAAATGCTTAAATTCTTGTTGGAAAATCTGGATATTTTGAGAAATTCAGTAATATACGATTTTTCCTCCAAAAAATTTTCACTGTTTCGAAATTTTGATAATTTGTGACATGAGATTTATGTTCGTTTTTTGATATATGTTGTTTATTATGACCAAACATCTGTAAATTTCATGTTTTTTTTTCGCAAAATTTTCACTGTTTCAAAAAATTTTTAAATTTTCTGGTTGGGTTTTTTTTAATTGATCCAGATAGGTTATCTATTAATTAAAAGTTTATGGAAAATTTGAATTCCCAACATTTTTTGTGTCAAAAAATAAGAATTTTGTAGGAAAATCTATTTTCTAGGACAACAAATCATTTTTTGTTGTTGAAAATTTTCACTGTTTCAAAAATTAGTCGGCTGGTGCTAAGTTGTTGCTTAGCCAACCGCGATAAGAAAGATGAAAGTGGAGAGAACCACTTGTATATCGTGAAGATTTGAACACAATTGATTCCCGATAATTTATTCTCAGGAACTGATTATGCAACAATAAAAACAAAAACAACAATGTAGATTGGTACCACCAACCTTTGACCTAGATTCCTAGATTACAACAAAAATGTGCACGAGTAATCCAACTCGCAAAACACAAAACAAAACTAAATTCAAAATGAAAAACGAGGACGCGTTTGTGTGCACCTCAAACGCGTCAGTGAAGTGACACCGGACGTGTTTGTGGCACACGGCGGCAAGTTTGAATCAGGGAGACTGCTACTAATTGTAAAAACATCTTGAAATTTGAAAATTATTGTTCAGTATATGGGGCGTTCTCAAATACAAAAAAAAATCTGAAATTTGAGAGGAATTTGATATTTTAATTCTATTTTCAATTTAAACAGATACTTTGCATGATCAAATCTGTCTGAAAATGTCTGTAATTTTCAGTTGATTATCTGAAAATTTATTTAATTACTTTAGAAAATAATGTGCAATTTGTACTGTTTCAAAATTTTGATTTCTTGAAATATTTGAGAAATGTTTTATTAATTTATTCACTTTGATTAGAAATAAATGAAAATTTACTGTTCCAAACAATTTTCAAATAAAAAAAAAAAAGAATTTTCCGATTGATTTGTAATATTTTTTCAATAAAAAATTGACTGTTTCAAAAAAGTGTTTTGAAAATTTTCTTGATGATTGAACTGATTTCGAGACTTTGCATGATCTAAATATGTCTGAAAATGTCTGTAATGGTCAGTTGATTATCTGAAAAATTATTTAATTAATTTAGAAAATAATGGGCAATTTGTACTGTTTCAAAATTTTAAATTTTTTTGTTTCTTGAAATTTTAAAAAAATTTGTAATCAATTTATTTACTTCGATCAAAAATAAATGAAAAATTACTGTTTCAAATAATTTTCAAAAAAAAAAAGAATTTTCCAATTGCTTGAGGACTTTTTCGGTTCTTGTCTCCATTATTTATCCAATTTCTTCTGAATATAAAATTAACTGTTTTAAAAAATCTTCATAAAAAGAATTTTTTTAAAGTTCTCAATTCGTTGGTGTAATCCAGTTCTGAAAATTCGAAAATTCCAAAAATTTCCCGATTTTTGTGTGGAAAATTTACTGTTTCAAAATTGTGTGTAATGAAAAAATTAGGATTTATCAACTGATTATGTTCTGCAGTGTGTTTTCTAAAATTCCCTAAATTTTAAATTTTTCATGAAAAATTTACTGTTTCAAAAAATTTATTTTTAATTGAACTGCTGCTATTTCTATAATTTCTGTCTTTTTTTCCATGAAAAATTCACTGTTTCTGAATATTTCAAAACAAAAATCAAGAATTATTTATCATAAACACAGTGATTTCAGATAATTGCTCAGATCAATCCTAAAATTAACCAATTTTCTCAAAAAAAAATCACAAAATTTTCAAATTTCCTCCCAAATTTTCCAGAATCGCTTCGGATTTCATCGAAGATGCTCGCCGCCACGAAGAAACTCTCTTCTTAACCCGTTTGCTTTTGGCACATTCTGCATTGACTTCAATTCGCTCGACTTATTAAAACTCCAAGAATTCTATTTTCCCCTCAAATTCTAGTGCTTTCATCAAATTTCTGTCATTTTTTTTGTATTTTTCCTGATTTATTTCCTCTTCTTATAGTATTTTTATTCAACAACAACAAAAAATTTTTGAAAAACAAAATGTGTTTTTTAATTGGGCCAGGCCTTTCAGGCCTAATTTTTAGGCTTTACTGGGCTCTGGACGGAAAAATTCTGCCTGATTTATGAAAATTCTGGAAAATTGTGTTATCAAACAAAATTTAGGCTGAAATTGTCAACAAAAAAAACCCCGAAAATTTTCACTGTTTCAAAAAATTTATAAATTTTTTGGTGGGTTTTTTTTAGTTGATCCAGCATAAAAGTTGTTAGGAAAATGTGGACATAATTTTTCACTGTTTCAAAAATTGTAAATCTTGAAAATTGAAAAATATTGTTCAATTTCCATTTAATTGATGTTTTTTTTTTCAAAAAATTCCAAAAATTTCCCGATTTTTGTGTAGAAAATTTACTGTTTCAAAAAAAGTTTTGATTAAAAAATTTGGGATTTATTGAATGATTTCGTATTGCAATTTATTTTTTCTAAAATTCCCAGAATTTTAAATTTTTCATCAAAAATTTACTGTTTCAAAAAACTGCTTTGAAAATGTTCTTCTCAATTGAACTGCTAACACGGCGAGAAAAATAAAACTTTTTGTTCTTCTTCCCCCTCCCGCAGAAAATAGCGAGGAGTAGAGAATGTGCGCTCTAATGATAATGTATGCGAGAGGAAATTTTTAGGATTTTCAATTTTCTCCAGCCATTTTTTCGCCTGTACTCTTTTTCTTTTCCCGCTCTCCCCGATTTTCTCACTCTCTCGTATTGCAACACCGGTTTCTCTGCCGCATTTTCCAAGGGAGGGGGGAGGTTTAAAAATTCTCGCCGTGCTAATATGCCTGCTTCTTGTGGAATTAATACTTGATTTGAAAAATTTCAAAAAAAATTCACTGTTTCAAAAAATGAATAAATAAAAATTTAGGATTTAGCAATTGATTTCATGTGCTATATGGCTATAAAAATTACCGATTTTCAATTTTTCAAAGAAAATTCACTGTTTCAAAATTTTGTCATATTTTTCTGGTGGTTTTTTAAAGTCATTCAAATAATTGAAATTTTAATTGAAATCCGGAACTCGAAAAAAAACTTTTTTTTTTGAGAAATTTGACAAGCTGAGATCTATAAATGAAAAATTTCACTGTTTCACATTTAAAAAAAATATTTTCTGATCATTTTTCTGAACTAATAACTGTTTTCTGTGAATACATAGTTACTGTTTCAAAAATTATTTTGGTGTTCTGATTGAATAGCGATTTATAAGTTTGAGACCACAAATGAGAATTTTCTTGAAAATTTTAGTTGTTGTGAAATTTTTTATGAAAAAAACTATTTCTAGACATTTTGAAGTCATCCAAACCTAGAAAATTTGAATTTTTCTAGGAATTTGGAACTTTCTGATTTTCTAATTTTTTCGTTGTTTCATTAATTATTCATATTTTTTGAATTTATTGTACTGTTTCAAAGTTTTGTGATTTCTTGCAGTTCGGGAGAATTTTTTGTTCATTTCAAAGATTTTGTTAAAGTTAAATTTTGAGAAAAAATTCACTGTTTCAAACAATTTTCGAATGAAAACAGAGAATTTTATAATTGCTGATGTCCCGATTGGTTTTTGAAAATAATTCACTGTTTCAAAAAATCTTCACAAAATAAAATATTTTTCAAGTTCTCAATACAGCTTCTGAAGAATCCTTCAATCTTAATATTTCATGAAAAATCTCACTGTTTCAACATTTTTTCACACATTTCTGATGATTTTGCAAACTTGTTAGTGTATTCACGTTCTAGAAAATATTTACTGTTTCAGAAAATTTTTAAATGAAAATCAGGAACTTTTCAAATTAGTGGTTGATATGAAATGATTTGATTATATTTGGTACCAAATTTTTTGTTAAAATATTCAATGTTTCAGAAATTTATAACTAGAAATAAAGGATTTTTCTAAAATTCCCCAAATTTTTCATTCAAAAAATCACTGTTTCAAAAAAATATTTTCAAATCAAAATCAAGAATTTTACTGTTCATTATTTTTAAGAAAAAATTGAAGAAAAAAACAAGATTTCAATTTTTTCTTGGAAAAAATTTACTGTTTCAAAAATTTTGTTAAATAAAAATCAAGAATTTTACAGTATTAAAGCTATCTTTTCTTGGTATTTGAAATTTCCGTATTTTTCATCAAAAATTCACTGTTTCTAATTTCTATTTGAATTTTTTTTTCTTTTTCCTGATTTATTTCCTCTTCTTATAGTATTTTTATTCGACAACAACAAAAAATTTTTGAAAAACAACATGTGTTTTAATTGGGCCAGGCCTGAATTTTAGGCTTCACTGGGCTCTTGATAGACTTTTTTGTTGATTTCCTGGAAATTTAGAAAATTTTAAAAGTGTGTTTGATAGTCACTCAAAAAAAACCAGAAAATTTTCACTGTTTCAAAAAATTTATAAATTTTCTAGTGGGGTTTTTTAGTTGATTTTAGTTGAATTTTTCACTGTTTCAAAAATTTTTCTAATAAAAAAAACAATTTTCCAATTGCCTTGATGACGGTTCTCCACGAATTTTCCCAATTTTTTTTCGATAGAAAATTTACTGTTTCAAAAAATGAATAAATAAAAATTTAGGATTTAGCAATTGATTTCATGTGCTATATGGCTATAAAAATTCCCGATTTTTAATTTTTCAAAGAAAATTCACTGTTTCAAAATTTTCTCATATTTTTCTGGTGGTTTTTTAAAGTCATTCAAATAATACAAAGATATTGGGGAAATTTACTATCGATTTTTCACCGAAAAAAATGCGAAATTATGAACATTTGAGCTAAATTGAAACCCGAAACTCGAAAAAACATTTTTTTGAGAAAACTGACAAGCTGAAAATTATAAATAAAAATTTCACTGTTTCACATTTTTTTAAAATGTTTTCTGATCATTTTTCTGAACTAATAACTGTTTTCTGTGAATACATAGTTACTGTTTCAAAATTTTGATAATTTCAAAAATTATTTTGGTGTTCTGATAGAACATCTATTTATAGTTTTGAGCCCACAAATGAGAATTTTATTGAAATTTTTTTCTTATGAAAAATTGTTTGAAAAAACTATTTCTAGACATTTTCAAGTCATCCAAACCTAGAAAATTTGAATTTTTCTAGGAATTTTCAACTTTCTGATTTTCTAATTTTTTCGCTGTTTCAAGAATTATTCATATTTTTTGAATTTATTTTACTGTTTCAAAATTTTGGTTTCTTGAAAGAGATTTTTTTGTTCATTTCAAACATTTGGTTAAAGGCAAATTTAATGAAAAAATTTCACTGTTTCAAACAATTTTCGAATGAAAACAGAGATTTTTATAATTGCTGATGCCCAGATTGGTCTAAAAAAAATTATTTACTGTTTCAAAAAATCTTTACAAAATAAAATATTTTTCAAGTTCTCAATACAGCTTCTATTCTTATGGACCAATCTGAAAAATTTCTAAATGTTCCCGATTTTTTGGTTGAAAATTTACTGTTTCAAAAAATTGTTTTGAAAGTTTTCTTGATAATTGAACTGCTAACATTTCTGTTCTAGTTGAAATTAATACTTGCCGTGAAAATTTTTTGAAAAATTTACTGTTTCAGAAAATGTTTAAATGAAAATCAAGAATTTTACTGTTCATGAAAACTTAACTATTTCAAGAAAATTGAAGAAAAAAAGAAAAAAAATTTCAATTTTTTCTTGGGAAAAATTCACTGTTTCAAAATTGTGTAATGAAAAAATTAGGATTTGTTGAATGATTTCGCTATGCAGTTCTTTTTTCTAAAATTCCCAGAATTTTAAATTTTGCATGAAAAATGTACTGTTTCAAAAAACTGCTTTGAAAATTTTGTTCTCAATTGAACTGCTAATATACCTGCTTCTCGTGGAATTAATACTTGATTTGAAAAATTTCAAAGAATATTCACTGTTTCAAAAAATGAATAAATAAAACTTCAGGATTTAGCAAATGATCTTCATGCACCATTTGCTATAAAAATTCCCGATTTTTAATTTTTTCCAAGAAAATTCACTGTTTCAAAATTTGGTCATAATTTTCTGGTGGTTTTTTGAAGTCGTTCGAGTTATTCAAAAATATTGGGAAAAAAAGATTTTTCACCGAAAAAAATGCTATATTTTGAACATTTGAGCTAAAATTGAAATCCGGAACTCGAAAAAAAACTTTTTTTTTTGTGAAAACTGACAAGCTGAAAATTATAAATAAAAATTTCACTGTTTCACATTAAAAAAAAATATTATCTGATTTTATTTTGAACTAATGATAATTTTCTATGAATAGTTACTGTTTCAAAATTTTGATATATAAATTCAAAAATTATTTTTCTGATCTGATAGAGATGATCAGTTTATAGTTTTGAGCCCACAAATGAGAATTTTCTTGAAATTTTTTATTATGAAAAATTGTTTGAAAAAAACTATTTCAAAACGTTTTCAAGTAATCCAAACCGAGAAAATTTGAATTTTTCTAGGAATTTTCTGATTTTTTCGCTGTTTCAAGAATTATTCATATTTTTTGAATTTATTTTACTGTTTCAAAATTTTGATTTCTTGAAATTTGTGAGCTTTTTTGTTCATTTCAAAAATTTTGTTAAAGTTAAATTTTGAGAAAAAATTCACTGTTTCAAACAATTTTCAAATAAAAACAGAGAATTTTATAATTGCTGATGTCCCGATTAGTTTTTGAAAATAATTTACTGTTTCAAAAAATCTTCACAAAATAAAATATTTTTCAAGTTCTCAATCCAATCTGAAAAATTTCTAAATGTTCCCGATTTTTTGGTTGAAAATTTACTGTTTCAAAAAATTTGTAAATGAAAAAATTAGGATTTATTTATCAATTGAAGAATTCACTTCAATCTTAATATTTTATGAAAATATTCACTGTTTCAACATTTTTTCACATATTTCTGATGATTTTGTGAACTGATTTATTGTTTTTCGGGTTTCAAAAAAACTATTTTAAAATCTAAATCAGGAATTTTACTGTTCATTGAAAATGTATTCTTTATTTTTAAGAAAATTGAAGAAAAATCAAATTTTTCAATTTTTTCTTGAAAAAAATTCACTGTTTCAAAAAAATTTTAAATGAAAATTAGGAATTTTACAGCATTGAAAAAACTGTTACATGATTCAAATTCCTGAATTTTTCATCGAAAATTTACTGTTTCTAATTTCTATTTAAATTTTCAATCAAATCGGTGAGAAAAATCAAATTTCTTATAGCATTTTTATTATCAAACAACAAAAAAACAGTTAGAAAAAAACAAAACAAAACAATTACCACAGAGGCCATTTGGGCCTAGATTTCAGGCTTTTTTAGGCCTCAAAATCCTCATCAACCAGGCTTTTGCTCATATATGGTCCATCCAATTCATATCCCAATTTCCTATAATAATCTCTTGTTCCAACTCCCGAAATCACTGCAATTTTCTCACTTCCATGTTCTTCTTTTGCAATTCTCGCCGCTTCTTCCATCAATAATTGACCGTATCCTTGATGTTGGAATTTTTTCGGATCTCGATTTGCCACCGACACAACACTTCCATAGACATGCAGCTCGCGGACCACCGAAACACGGCCTTTTAATTCGGGCCGGTGGGCTTTGTCGGAGATTTTTCGAAGGCGAAGGAGGCCGATGAGAATGTCTTGTTTGGGATCTTCGTAGGAGATGAATGTTTCCCAACCGCCGTTTGCCACGTAGTCACGGCGGATTAATTCGACGTCTTCGGGACGCACTTTGTTGTGGATTTCCTGGAAAATTTGGGGAGGATGGGGTACTGTAGGTTTTGGCGGGAAAATTCTGAGCTTTTTGAGACCAAATTTGCCTTGGTTTTGGGTTACTGTAGGTTTTGGCCCAAAATTTATTGATTTTCTCTAGATTTCCTTGAAATTAGGGTCATTTGGGTTACTGTAGGTTTTGGCGGGAAAATTCTGAGCTTTTTGAGACCAAATTTGCCTTGGTTCATGAAAATTCTTGAATTTTTGATTTTCCCGCTTTTTTTGGGGTTACTGTAGATTCTAACGCGAAAAAAATGATGAGAATTGGGAAATTTTCGAATTTTGCGTAATTTTTGGGTTACTGTAGGTTCTGGAGCGAAAATTTGGGATTTTTTGAATTTGGGGGACTTTTAGGGTTACTGTAGCACGAAATTCATTGATTTTCTCTAGATTTCTTGATTTTCCCGCACTTTTAGGGTTACTGTAGGTTCCAACGCGAAAATCTGATCAAAATTCGGAAATTGTTGGGTTACTGTAACACGAAATTTATTGATTTTCTTGAGATTTCTGAATTCGGCGAAAATTTTGGGTTACTGTAGGTTCTGGAGCGAAAATTCTGAATTTTTTTAGCATTTCTTGGATTACTGTAGCTTTAAGGGTCAAAAATAGATCCTACAGTAACCAAGCTAAAAATAAATCAAATTTTATCGATTTTTTCCAGGAAAAACTGATTTTCTGGCTCAAATTTCACAATTTTTTCAGATTTTTGCTCAAATTTCACAAAAATGCTCTACCTGAATTCCAACTTCTCTCGTCCTCACATCACGACATTTCAATCCCAACTCCTTCATTTTTGCCATCGCATGTTCTCTCAAATTACCGTGTTCAACACCCGACGAAACTAATGGCATTGGAATGTCGCGTTGAACTCGATAAACACGTGTCCATGGTGGAACCAGGCTGGAAAAATTGAATTTTTGGTTGAATTTCAGCGGGAATTGATGAAAATTCAAAAAATCCTGGTATTTCAGAGCAATTTTTGACATTTTTTTCACTGAAAATCTGGAAATCTCGTGCTACAGTAACCCTAAAAGTCCCCTAAATTCAAGAAATCTCAAGAAAATCAATAAATTTCGTGTCAAAATCTACAGTAACCCAAGAAATACTGAAACATCCAAGAAAATCCAGTTAAAACCTACAGTAACCCAAAATCAAAGCCTACAGTAACCCATATTCAAAAAATTCCTGATTTTTATCATTTTTTCATAAGAAACTTGGATTTTCATATTTTTTTCAGAGCAATTTTAGCGGAAAATCTGGATTTTCAGACCAATTTTAAGTAAAATTCAAAAAATTCCTGATTTTTCAGAGCAAATTTTGACTGAAAATTTGAATTTTTTGGATAATTTTTGGCTGAAAATCGGATTTTTTGAGGAATTTTTCAGTAGAAAACTAATATTCAATTCAAAATTTTCAGAATGTTTGATTAGAAATGGTGAAAATTCAAAAAATTCTTGAATTTTTATCATTTTTTTTCATAACAAACAAGGATTTTCATATTTTTTCAGAGCAATTTTTGACTGAAAATTTCAATTTTTAGCTCTAAATCGGATTTTTTGGATAATTTTTAGCTGAAAATCTGAATTTTCAGACAAAATTTTGTTCGACTAAAATTCAAAAAATTCCTGATTTTTATCATTTTTTTTTTTCATCAAAATTCTGAATTTTCAGAGCAATTTTTGACTGAAAATCTGAATTTTTTGGAGAATTTTTGGGTAGAAAATTTGAATTTTAAGGTTAAATTTCAGCGGGAAATTGTGAAAATTCTGAAAATTCCTGATTTTTTTTATTTTTTGTGATTTTTTCTTTGAACATCTGGATTTTTTCAGACCAATTTTGTTTGACTTAAATTCAAAAAATTCCTGAATTCTCATCATTTTTTCATGAGAAACTGGGATTTTCAGATTTTTCAGAGCAATTTTAGCGGAAAATCTAAATTTTCAAACGAATTTTTGACAAAAAAATTCAAGAAGTTCAAAATTTCAAATTTCGTGCCAAAAAAAAATTTAAAAAAATTCAAATTTGGAGCCCAAAAATCCACGTGGAAAAAAAACTGAAATTTTTCAACATTTCTGGACTGAAAAAATTCGAAAAAATCAAATTTTTATCAATTTTCAGTCAAAAAATTCCAAATTTTCACATTTCCGAACTGAAATTTCCCAAGGAATCCGAATTTTTCACTGAAAATTCCCGATTTCCACCCCAAAACCAACCTCAAAATCGTGGCAATCAAATCAACAAGCACCGATGGTGGATAACTTTGATATCTTCCAGTTTTCCACAATTCATATAATCCAGTTCCGCGAATTACCAAAGTCGGATATAATTTCAATCCATCCGGTCGAAATTGTGGACTTTCGAATAATTCCAGAAATTGTTCTTTGTCTCTTTCGAGTCCAACATTTGGAAGATCTGGCATCATATGAATTACAACTTTGTAGCCGGTATCTTTTGACATGTGGAAGGTTTCGCACACTGATTTGACCTGGAAAAATAAGTTTCTGGAGGAAATTTCGAATTTGGGATGATTTGAAGATGAAAAATCGAGATTCCAGATGATTTTTGAGCGAAAAATCTGAATTTTTAGAGTTTCAGAGATCAATTTTAGGCCTTAATTATAGGCCTTAATTCCAGGCTTTGATTCCAAGTTGAAATTAAGGATTTAAGGTCAATTTGAGTTTTTTCAGGCTAGGATTTCAGGGCCTTGAACTTCAGGCTTAAGTTCCGGATTTATTTATGGGGTGAGTCATAAAAATAAATTGACAAAAAAAGTGCGATTAATTTCACGTTTTTTGTCAATTAATCGCATTTTTTCAGAAATGAATGCGATTAATTGACAAAAAACGTGAAATTAATCGCACTTTTTTTGTCAATTTATTTTTATGAATCACCCCATTAGAGATTTTTTAAGGCCTGCATTTAGGTTTTAAGGTCAACTTTGGGCCTTAAAATCAGCTAGAATTTAATCTCATTTTAAACCCTAATTTTAGGACAAACTCCAGATTTAAAGCTCAACTTTGAGCCTCAATTTCAGGCTTGACACTAGGCTTTTTAGGCCCTATTTTAGATATTTTTCAAGATTAGTTTTGGGCCAAAATTTGGCTCAAGAGACACGTGGCTTTTTTTTTGAAAATTTCAGAATTGAATTTCAAATTTCACAATTTTCAAGGCAAATTTTCAGCTTGAAAATTGAATTTTCAGAGCTAAAAAAATGCCACGTGACATAATTTTTCATAATTTTGTTTTTACAAAAATCCACTGTTTCAAGATTATTTTTTATGAAAAATCTTGAAATTCAGCTCATTTTTCGTTAAATTCTCAGAATTTCAGCTTTCTAGCTCAATTTTGCTGAAAACTCTCAAATTTTGGCCAATTTCAACAGAATTTCAAAATTTCCAGCTCGTTTTGCTCAAAAATCTCGAAATTTGGCTCAATTTCACCCAAAATTAGGTTTCTAGGTTATTTGTGCTCAAAAATTTCAAATCTTGGCTCAATTTGCTCAAAATTCACTAGAAAACTAGTTTTTGAGCTCATTTTTGCTCAAAAATTTTGAAATTTGGCTCATTTTTCATCAAATTTTCAGAATTCAGCTCATTCTGTTCAAAATTCACTAGAAAACCATGTTTCCAGGTCATTTTTCATCAAAAATTTCGAAATTTGGCGCATTGTTTTTAGGTCATTTTTGCTCAAAAATTTTGAAATTTGGCTAATTCTGCTCAAAATTCACTGGAAACCCCGGTTTCAAGCTCATTTTTGCTCAAAAATTTCAAAATTTAGCTCATTTCCACCAAAACCATGTTTCTAGCTCAATTTTCTTTAAAATTTTCAGAATTTCAGGTTTCTGGGTAATTTTTTTTCAAAAATTTCAGAATTCAGCTCATTTTCACTAGAAATCCTTTTCCTGGGTGATTTTTGCTCAGAAATTTCAAAATTCGGCTCATTTTCATCAGAATTCACCAGAAATCACATTTCTATGTAGTTTCTGATTTGAAAACTCAAGTTTTAGCTCATTTTCATCAAAATTCAGTAGAAAACCAGGTTTTTAGCTCATTTTTGCCCAAAAATTTTAAAATTTCCCCCAAAACCACCATTACCGTATGCCCTCGATTCGTATCTCTCGCCACATCTTCATACGTCGATTGTACACCAATTTCCAACCGTGTACATCCATACAACAACATATCATTCAAATGTTTTGGCAAACAATAATCGGGTCGAGTTTCAATTGTAATTCCAATACATTTCATTTTACTTCTCTCTGAATATGAAACTGCTTCTTTGACTGATGAAGATGTGTGGCCACTTAGGGAATCGTGAAGATTTCGGATGAAGAAATCGCGATATTCTTCGGGAAGTGACATAAATGTACCGCCCATTACAATGAATTCAACTTTGTCCACTGAATGACCGAGCTGCAAACATCAGGGAAGATTTTGGGGGTGGAAATGAAGGTTCTCATGATTTTCAGCATGAAATTTGGGTCTAGAAAATCGATTTTTGGTCAATTTTGGCTGAAAATGAAGGTTCTCATGATTTTCAGCATGAAATTTGGGTCTAGACATGATTCACTTCAAATTTTCAGCCAGGAAAATCCATTTTTGGCTGAAAATCAAGATTCCTATGATTTTCAGAAGGTTTTTTAGGTCAGCTTTTTTTTCAGTTTTAAATACGTTTCTATCAAATTTTAATCAATTTTGAATATTTCCAGACAGATTCTGATGAATTTCAAATGAACTAGTAAAATTTGTGATTTCTTGGAAGAACCGGAACAAAAATTGGGTGAAATTTCGCTGAAAATGAAGGTTCCTATGATTTTCAGCATGAAATTTGAGTCTAGAAAAAATTCCTGGAATTTAATTCAAATTTTTTATTGAAATCCGGAATTTTTCAGTCAAGTGTCATCAAATTTTGAAATTTTGGAAATTTTTTTTCTGGAAAAAAAATTACTGTTTCAAAACTTACACTTTTGAAATATTATTTTCCAATTTCTGATTTGCTGTAGTAACAAAACAGAACTTTCAAAAAAGAGTGGGCCGAACCGGGGATTGAACCCGGGACCTCTCGCACCCAAAGCGAGAATCATACCACTAGACCATTCGGCCACGTTTTAAATCTATTAAAAATTTCGAAGTTATCTTATCTTATGGAAAAACTGGATAAAATCTCTTAAGAAATCCCAGTTTCCGTAAGATAAGCGAAATTTCTGATGGATTTAAAGCGTGGCCGAATGGTCTAGTGGTATGATTCTCGCTTTGGGTGCGAGAGGTCCCGTGTTCAATCCCCGGTTCGGCCCAGCCTTTTTGTAGATTTTTTCGAGGGGATTGTGAAGAAAATCAACTCCTGGCCCAATTTTTCTCAAAAATCTCAATTTTCGGCTCAAAAATCAATGGCTAGACTAAAATATTTTTCATCGAATATTTAAATAATCCGGTTTCAGAATACCAATTTAAAAAAAAAATGAATTTTTCAAATATGTAAATTTTGAAACAGTAAATTTTTGAGATGTTGAAATCTTGATTTTTAGCTCAAAAATCACTGTCTGAGCTGAAATTTTGCGATTTTTCTCAATTTTCAGGTCAAAAACCATGTTCCGGACCAGAATTTGACTAAAAACCTCATTTTCAGGTCAAAAATTCATATTTCAATCAATATTTGCCAAAAATCATTGTCTGGGCTGAAATTCCGCGATTTTCATCATGTTCCGGCTAGAAATCAGCGCCCGAGCTAGAATTTCACGATTTTTCTCAATTTCTGGCTGGAAATCACTCTCCGGGTCAAAATTTCGCGATTTTTCTTATTTTCAGGTCAAAAATCACTCTCTGGGCCGAAATTTTGCGATTTTTCTCAATTTTCAGATCAAAAATCATGTTCCAGATTGAAATTCTACGATTTCTATCAATTTAAGGTCAAAAATCTTCTTCTGGACCAAAATTCTTTTTTTTTCTCCATTTTTAGCTCAGAAATCACTCTCCGGGTCAAAATTTCACGATTTTTCTCAATTTTCCGGTCAAAACCCGCCCAAATCCCTCTAACTCACCTGTATCAACTGATTCAATCTGCCTCTCGTCTGTAAATACGGATTATATCTGGCTCGAATCGCTCGCATACTAGTCGGCTCATATCCCGTATAACTTTGTGTCGAATATTCGAAATCCGAATCCGGACCGCCCGGACAATACACACAAATGTTGCCGGTGAAATTGATGTGCGGACAGCGATGCGGTTTCGACATGACGGCGACGACGGCAATTCCGGAAGCGGTGCGGACGGGTTTGGCTTTGAGTTTAGGTAGGAGAATGTCTTTGTAGTTTGGTGGGACACCGGCGATGATGTCGACGAGTTTTGGTTGGAAACTGAGACCGTTTTTTTGGGCGACCTGGAAAATTTGGGGGTTTTGGGGATTTCTGGGATGAAAATCTGATTCTTCAGAGGTTTCTTGGCTAAAAATGATAATTTTCATGATTTTTGAGGTTTCTTGACTGAAAATTTCAGCATTTTTCAGTCAAAAGATTGATTTCTGAACGATCTTAGGCGTTTTTCGCTGAAAATCTCGAAATTTAGGCCAAATAGAAGATTTTTGGCTAAAAATGATAATTTTCATGATTTTTAAGGTTTCTGAGCAGAAAATCTGGAAATTTCAGAGATTTCTTGGCTGAAAATGTGAATTTCTACCATTTCAGAGGTTTCTTGGCTGAAAATCTGAAATTTTCAGACAAAATTGAGCTCAAAATGTGAATTTCTATCATTTCTGAGGTTTGTTGGCTGAAAATCTGAAATTTCCAGCATTTTTCAGTCAGAAATCCATTAATTTTCCTCAATTTCATACTGAATTTAATTTCAGATCTCTTTTGAGCTGAAAACGATAATTTCAGAGGTTTCTTGGCTGAAAATAATAATTTTCATGATTTCAGAGGTTTCTGGGCTGAAAATCCGAAATTTTCAGACAAAATTGAGCTCAAAATGTGTATTTCTATCATTTCAGAGGTTTCTTGGCTGAAAATGATAATTTTCATGATTTTTGAGGTTTCTTGGCTGAAAATCTCGAAATTTAAGCATTTTTCAGTCAGAAATCCATGATTTTTCCCCAATTTCACACTGAATTTAAATTCAGGTCATTTCTGAGCTGAATTTGTGGATTTTCAGCTGAAAATCTGGAAACTTCAGAGGTTTCTTGGCTGAAAATCTGAAATTTTCAGATAAAATTATGCTGAAAATGATAATTTTCATGATTTCTGAGGTTTCTTGGCTGAAAATCTGGAAATTTCAGATAATTTTCATCGAAAAACTGCAAGATTGTTTTCCAGCCAAAAATACGTTTCAAAAATGTCAAAATATTCAAAATTCACCAAAAATTCGATTTTTTATCAATTTCAATAGAGCTATAGCTGAAAATTGACTGCAAGATCAAATTTTCTCGATTTTTGATGAAAATCTCTTGAAAATAGTGAAAAAACATCGAAATTTTCAGATTTTTAGGTCAAAATTCATGATTTCTAGCTGAAAATCAACTTCCCGGCTCAAATTTTCCCAATTTTCTCAAATTTTTAGCTCAAAAATTCCCTACCAAACACTTCATTCTATTCAAATTCACATCCTTTTTCTGCTCATGCGCCTCAATCAATAATCGCACAATTTCATTGACAGTTTGTGTGAGCAAAGCTCTCTGGTTCACTTTTTCGTCCATTTGGCTGAAAATGTCTGAAAATGTCTGAAAACCTGGCTGAAAATGGGGTTTTTCAAGTAAAATAGGCTGGAAAACCTTGAAAATCACAAAAAATTGAGATAAAAAGTCATGAAATTCATCAAATATTCACAGGGAAAATTCACAAAAATGGCAAAAAAAATTATTTTTTTTGAAAAAAACAGGGAATGTTAAAGCTACCGGGGCTCAAAACTCAAATTTTCACGGGGAAAAAAATCGATTTTCAAAAATATACACATAAAAAATGGGCGGGGGCCGAGAAAACCAACATCTTGGCCTAACTTTCTCGTCGGGTTTCTAGGCCATTTCTGTCAAATGAGCAATGCCGAGTTGTGATAACTCGGTCATATTATTCAAGACGAAATGATCGAGTAGAAAGTGGAGAGCGTCGCGAATCTCGTTCACATTTCCTTGCAAAACTTCGATTTTTGATCTGGAAAAGGGGCGGGGCTTGAAAATGCAAGTCTGGCACAGTTTTTGGGGAATTTTTTGTTGAAAAATGCAAGCCTGGCACAGTTTTTATGTGATTTTTGAAGCTAAAAAGTGGGCGGAGCCTAATTCTCGTAATTTTGTATAAAAATGCAATCCTCGCACACTTTTCTTTAGGATTTTCGAAGAAAAAACTGTGTCAGACTTGCAAGCCAAATGCAATTTTGCGGCATACTTTTTCGATTAAAAAATGGGCGGAACCTGATTATGCAAATCTGGCACACTATTTATTTTTTTCTAAATTTTGATCTATGACGTGGCAAATTTTGGATGAAAATATGAATTTCGGCTCAAAATTCACAATTTCCGGCTGAAAAATGTTATTTTCAGGTCAAAAAATCTGAGATCTGAGTGGAGAAATTTCATACATTTTTTGAAACAGTTAAAATTCTTGGAAGAAACCGTGAAATCTATATCAATTTTCCAAAACCTGTTCAAAAATAATCTCAAATTTTTGAAACAGTGAAATTTTTCGGGTCAAAATTCTCGAAAATTTTCGAATTTCAGCTCAAAATTTTCGAAAAAATTTCAGAATTTCTGCTCAAAATTCACAATTTTGGGCAGAAAATTGTGAATTTCAAGTCAAAAATCTGAGATCTGAGTGGAGAAATTTTCATGAATTTTTTTGATTTTGATTTTTTGAAACAGTTAAAATCTTGAAAGAAACACTCGAGGGTCATCAAATTTCCAAAACCTGTTCAAAAATAATCTCAAATTTTAGAAACAGTGAAATTTTTCGGGGTCAAAATTCATCAAAATTATCGATTTCTAGGTCGAAATCCATCATTTTTAATCAAAATTCACAATTTTGGTGGAGAATGCATAATTTTCATAAATTTTTTGAAACATTAAAATTTCTTGGAAAACAACCCTGGAATTGAGACATCAAATTTCCAAAATTTGTTCAAAAATAATCTCAAATTTTTGAAACAGTGAAATTTCTATGTCAAAATTCTTCAAAATTTTCGATTTTTAGGTCAAAATTCACAATTTCGAGCTGAAAAATGTGAATTTCAGATCAAAAATCTGGGTGAAAATGCGTAATTTTCATAAATTTTTTGATTTTGATTTTTTGAACTTATAACAATTCCTTGAAAATCAAATTTGCAAAATTTGTTCAAAAATAATCAAGAATTTTTGAAACAGTGAAATTTTTCGAGTCAAAATTCATCAAAATTTTCGAATTTCGGCTCAAAATTCAATAAAATTTTCGAATTTCGGCTTGAAATTCATCAAATTTCCCAAATTTCGGCTCAAAATCCATCATTTTCCACGTGTTTTCCCCCAAAAAACTCACTTTTTCTGTCCATTTTCCTGCGGCACTTCAGCCATCGTCATTCTCACAACCGCCACCGGTTCATTGTAGTCGAATTCGAAAGATCGTGAAACAGCCAATTCTACAGCTAGGATTGATGTGTTCTCCGTGTTTTGCATCAATTGTTTTCGGCGAGTTCGGCGACCGATCCAAGCGCGGCCGAAAATCACAAATGTGACACCCTGCAAGACAAAATACTGGGGTACTGTATGTACCTTTAAATTCTGAAGGTCTTTTGAAATTGCAAAGTTTTTGGGTCTCGCCTGGATTTAGAAAATTATCTATTACTGTATGTTCCTTTAAAATTAAACTATTTTCCGGATTTTAAATCAGTACTGTAGCTAGTAATTTTAAAGGTACATATCGTTTTTTGTTCATTTTTTCAGGTCTCAACTAGATGATTACTGTATCTAGCGATTTTAAAGGAACATAGTAGTTCTAAAATTGATAGGAATTTGGTTATGTTCCTTTAAATTCTCCTAGTCCTACTGTAGCTCAAAATTTAAAGGAACATGATAATTTTAATCTTTTCTGACTTTATCATGTTCCTTTAAACATTCTAGGATTACTGTAGCTTAAAGGAACATGTTGAATTGTTTTGGAATTTGAAGATGTTCCTTTAAACATCCTAGGAGTTACTGTATCTCTATTTTTGGCGGGAAATTAAAAAAATCCACGTTTCCCGGGTCAAAAAAAGGCGCGAAATTCAAAAAATCCACATTTCCCGGGTCAAAAAAGGCGCGAAATTTGAAAAATTCAAAAATCTATCATTCCCGGGTCAAAAAAAAAGGCGCGAAATTCAAAAATCCACGTTTCCCGGGTCAAAAAAAAAACGCGAAATTCAAATTTTCCCTCAAAATCCCTCCAACTCACCGTGCTATTGAACAAATTCTCTTCACTGGTTCCCTCGTGCTCGGCGCTAACATCAAATCGCAAAATTTGATTGAGGAGAATGCAAAAATCGGCAGATGTTTGGATAATGTGCGGAAGATCGATTTCCAGGCAATTTCCATTGATTTCTGGCGGAAAAATTGGGTTTGGGATGATTTTTGGGTGAAAAATGGCCAAAAATCTTGGATTTTGGCTTAAAATTCATCAAAAATCACGAATTTTGGCTTAAAAATCCCCAAAAATCCCCCAAAAAACTCACTTTCAACCCTTAATTTCTTAATAACTTCCACAGCGTGTTTATTGGTGTCGGCCAACATTTGGATTTGAAAATCCTTCTGTTTCATCAGCAACAATCCGTTTCGAATCAGCAAATTGAAGTGTCTCAAGGCGACCGGAGTTACACGCGATGATATATTGTGAGTTGGGTCGAGGGGGTCCAGAATCATCATTGGAGTGACTTTGAGTGAGTGACACATGGCGACGGTGGTTCTGGAAGAAAATTTGGAAAGGAGTGGCTGCTTGACATAATAAACTGTGTCAAGGAGAGGATGCTTGCTGGTACCTTTGTCAAGGGATGGCCCCTTGAGATCATTTTTCATCTGACAAGGAGCGGCCCTTGAAATCATTTTTCATCTGACAAGAAGCGGATGCTTGTTAACACCTTTTCAAAGAGCGGTTGCTTGCCAGAAAATTTGTCAAGGAGCCGCTGCTTGATAGAATTCACGTCTAGAAGCGGTGCCTTGAGATCAATTTTGGAGTTTTCAAGGAGCTGATCCTTGAGAGCATTTGCGAGTTTTAAAGGAGCGGAGCCTTGTCGATACTAATGTCAAGGAACCGCTGCTTGAGAACGCAATTTTCTAGGAGAGGTTGCTTGATCATCGGATTCTCAAGTATCGGCTGCTTGACAGTATTCTGGTCAAGGTGCAGCGCCTTTAGAGCATTCCAAGATTGTCAAGGGATGGCGCCTTGAGAGAACTTTTCATTTGTCAAGCAGCGGCGCCTTGAGAGAATTTTTTATCTGACAAGCAGCGGCGCCTTGAGACCTCTGATATCTGGTTGTCAAGGCGCCGCTGCTTGCCATCAGCTTTGTCAAGCAGTGACGCCTTGAGAACTTAAAAATTGAGTTTTTCAAGGTTCCCGATCTCAAAAATCATGAAATTTTCAAATTTTTGCATGAAAACCCGAAAAACTCACTTCGAAAGCACAAACGAATTATAAATGGCCATATTTCCATAGTCAATAGTGGCCAAATGTTTGAAAAAATCGCGGAAAAAGTGGGTGATCGACTGAAATCGATCATGGAAATTGTAGGGAGCACAACGATGAGCCGGGTCCTGAAAATGGGTCAAAAATCATGTTTTTCATATACAAATTGGCCAGAAATCATGTTTTTAGGTGAAAATTGAACGAAATCGTGTTTTTAGAGTGAAAATGGCTAGAAATGTTTTTCATATAAAAATGGCCAGAAATCGTGTTTTAAGGTAAATTTGGCGAGAAATCATGTTTTAAAGGTAAAAATTGTACAGAAATCATGTTTTTCATGTAAAATTGGCCAGAAATCGTGTTTTTAAGGTAGAAATGGCCAGAAATCGTGTTTTTAGGTGAAAATTGTACTGAAATCATGTTTTTCGGTGAAAAATGGCCAAAAATCGTGTTTTTAATATAAAATTGGACAGAAATCAAGTTTTTCATATGAAATTGTCCAGAAATCATGTTTTTAGGTGAAAATTGTACAGAAATCATGTTTTTTGGGTAAAAATGTCCAGAAATCATGTTTTTAGGTGAAAATTGGACAGAAATCATGTTTTTAGGTGAAAATTGGCCAGAAATCATGTTTTTTCTATAAAAATGACCAGAAATCGTGTTTTTGAGGTAAAATTGGCCAGAAATCATGTTTTTCATGTGAAAATGGCCAGAAATCGTGTTTTTTTTACATAAAAATGGCCAAAAAATCATGTTTTTCTTATAAAATTGGCCAAACATCGTGTTTTTTATAGAAAAATAGACAGAAATCGTGTTTTTAAGGGAAAAATGGCCAGAAATCGTGTTTTTAGGTGAAAAATAGCCAGATATCATGTTTTTAGGTGAAAATTGGACAGAAATCATGTTTTTATAGTGAAAATGGCCAGAAATCATGTTTTTAGGTGAAAAATGGCCAGAAATCATATTTTTAAGGTACAAATGGCCAGAAATCATGTTTTTCGGTGAAAATTGGCCAGAAATCGTGTTTTTTCACCCAAAACCCTTCCAAAATGCACCCACCGCACTCTGTTGCACCAATTTTCGATCCAACGCATTTTGCACAAAATGAATCACCAAATGGTTGAAAATATAGCTATTGAATCCAGTTTTCGGCGTCAATTTCTCATCCAAATATGCGCCATTCAAAAGCCTATTTGATTTTCCGAATTGCACAAAATATAGCATACATTTTCGAATGAATTTGCAATCGGAAGCGTCTCGCATCATGAATAATTCGATGAGATTTGCTTTGTCGACGCCTTGTTGATTGAAAAATGATATGTCGAAGTTCAAGTCGACGTGAGGATCTTCGGCGTATTTTAGCATTATGATGGGTGTGCGGGCTTCGGGGATTTTGCGGAATGTGAAGTGGTCCTGGAAAAAAGGGGAGATTTTTTTTTGAAGGAGTCGATGCTTGTGAGAGTGGAGGTCAAGGAGTGGCTCCTTGAGAACGATTTAGCGCTGTCAAGGAGCCATTGCTTGATGGACTAGCTATCAAGGAGTGGCTCCTTTAGATCTAGTTGGAGCTGTCTTGGAGCCGTTGCTTAAGTGAGGTTTTTTGTTTTTCAATGAGCGGTTCCTTGAGAGCACATTAAGGTTGTCAAGGACTGGAGCCTTGAGATCTAGTTGAAGCTGTCTAGGAGCCGCTGCTATTGAGCAGATTCAGGTTAACAAGAAGTGTCTCAAGGAGCCGCTGCTTTAAGGGCTAGATGTCAAGGATCCGCTGCTATCCATATCCTCTCTGTCAAGGAAAGACGCCTTGAGATCTAGTTTTGAGCTGTCAAGGAGCCGCTGCTTGATTGCCACAAGTTCAAGGCGCGGCTTCTTGATCATCACGTTCTCAAGGCACCGATGCTTGAGAACCTAGTTGTCAAGCAGCGGCGCCTTGAGACCAGTTTTTGAGGTCTCAAGCAGCCGCTGCTTGCCAGAAGATCGAACAAGGTGCTGCTCCTAGAGATTATACACTTAGCTCAAGGAGCAGCGCGTTGAAAGCATTTATAATTACTTCAAGCAGCGGGCACTTGGGACGCACCTAGAGGACAAGCAGCGAACCCTTGAGACCTCAGATTTCGAGGTTTCAAGGAGCGGCTGCTTGTCGAAAAGCCTGTCAAGGGGCGGCTGCTTGTTAACCATACATATTTTTTCAAGGCCCCACTGCTTGCCAGAACTTCTGTCAAGGAATAGCGCCTAGAGCTCAAAAATGCCCAAATTTCAGCGGAAACCTCAATTTTGCTTAATTTTTGCAATTTTCAGCTCATTTTTCATCAAATTATCCGAATTTTTCATGATTTTAATGCAAAAATCACCCACTTTTAACATCGGAACACTCGCCAAAACCTTCGCAATCAAATTAATCATAAAACTGATCGAATGAGCCCTGAACTCATTTCTATGAATCGGCCTCAAAAATATAGTTTCTGTAGTGGAATTCCACAATTCCTGTTCACTTCGAATCGTCCGAAAATATGGATCCTGCTGAGGATTCTGATTTTCCGGCTCATTTTTCACGAGCACCGAAATATCCACATCGGAATTCGCCTGTCGTCTCAAATCACTCGCAAAACTGCCGAAAATTCGCGCCTCGCACTTGTAGAAAATGCTCTCCAGAACTTTGCAGATGAAAATTGTCGATCTTCGAGTGATTTCTTGTTTTGAGGGATCGGTGAAGCGAACAACTTCGAGGAGAAGATCCAAGGCGTTGGTGTCGCTCAGCCGGAATCTGTCATCTTTTCGAACACGTTGCATTGTTATCGTCTGGAATTTGGGCATTTTCAGCGGGTTTCGGGGAATTTCAGAGTTTTCTAGAGAGAAAATAGAGATTTTTGAAGATTTTTAGGAATTGTTGAGCTTCAAAACTTCGGAAAATGTGAAATTCAAATCAATTTTTGAATTTCTGAGCCTGCGAGTTTGAAAATTTGAAAATTAGCTCGGAAAATTCTCCTTGGGCTCAGAATTTCGTAAATAAAGCTTCCAGAACTCAAAAATCGATATTTTCAGACAAAGTGAGCTCCTAAAAATCTCCTCGAGCTCCAAAATGTGAAATTCCAGCTTCCAGGCCCCAAAACAAGCTGAAAATGAGGAATTTCAGGTCTAAAATCAAATTTAGGCTTTGAAAATAGGTCTTGAAGCTTGGAACCTTGAAAATTTGCTCAAAAAAGCGTTGAGAACTTGAAAAATCAAATTTTTCTGGTCTAGAAGCCTGAAATCCGGTCTAGAAGCCTCAAACTAGGCTTAGAAGCCTGAAATTAGGCTTAGAAGCCTGAAATCAGGTCTAGAAGCTTAATTTTAGTCTTAGAAGCCTAAAATTAGGCCTGGAAGCCTGAAATTAGGCTCAGAAGCCTGAAATTAGGCTCAGAAGCCTAAAATTAGGCTTAGAAGCCTATTTTTCGGCTCATAAGCCCTTTTGGGCCTCCCAAAAGCCTTGAATTGGACCCAGAAGCCTAAAATTAGGTCTAGAAGCATAATTTTAGCCTAAAAATAGTCGTGACAGCTTTGAATTCGATCTAGAAGCCTTAAATTAGGCTCAGAAACTTGATTTTAGCCTCAGAAGCGTAAAATTAGGTCTGGAAGCTTGTAAGAAGGTTCATAAGGCTTCAGAGCTTGAAACTGCACAATTTTGGCCTAAAAATAGTCCTGGAAGCCTCAAATTCGACTCAGAAGCCTAATTTTAGGCTCAGAAGCCTAAAATCAGGCTCAGAAGCCTGAAATTAGGCTCAGAAGCCTGAAATTAGGCTTAGAAGCCTAAAACTAGGCCTGGAAGCCTAAAATCAGGCTCAGCAGCCCTGAAAGCCTAAAACTAGGCTCTCAGGACTTGGCTCAACTCCAAATCCCCCCGAAAAATCTCACATCCTGAATTCTGATTCCATTCGTGCCAATCAACGGATGAACTTCCAATTTCACCTGAAAAAATCGATAATTTTGAACAAAACTAGAAAATCCCCCACATTTCCCATCATAAATCCGCCGGCTTCACGGCATTCTCTTTCAATTCGAATCGCTTCGGGCCGCCCAACAACTTTGAACATCAACACATGTTCGTCTGTCGTATTTGTAGTCTCGTTCTGCAAAAAAATCGATTTTTTGGCTGAAATTTTCAGCAAAATTTCAACAAACATTAGCCAGACGATATCCCTTGCCGGCCAGAAAATTCAAAATATCCGCCGCGCGCAGCTCAACATTCGCGCTCCACCGACACACGGTCATCTCGAGAATCGATGGATCGTAGAGCGAGAATTTCGAGAAATCGGTGAGCGCCGTCGGATCGTAGTTCAACTCCAGCTCCATTTTATCGCATTTGTCTTTCTGGAATTATAATTATTGATTTTAAAGCAAAATTTCACGGGGTTTTGGGCGAAAAACACAGGAAAATGTGAAAAATGATGGGAAAACAAAATTATAGGCTTGCTAAACAACAAGCAAGCGGAGTGTCGTTGTTTTTTCTTGTTTTTTTTGCAGGCACACCTGTTTTTTTAGAGAAGTCGGAAAAAATGGGAAATGAGAAAATTTCGCGAAAATGGGTTCACGTGGCATTTTTTTTGGCGCGAAAAATTCACTGTTTCAAAAAATGAATGAATTTGCGCGTAGTGTTTGTTGTTTAGTATATGCAGATTTTTTTCATGGCGTTTTTTTATGAATGAATTTTTTCAATCTTTTTCACATTATTTAGTGTTTTCAAATTTTCCCTTCGAAATTATCAGAAAATTTTGAAACAGTGAATTTTTTGTTGTTGAACAAATTCACTGTTTCAAAAAAAAATGCATGAATTTTCGAAAAACTGAAATTTTTTAATCGGTACAAATCTACTGTTTCAAGAATTTCATCTGAAACTTTCCCGGTCCATTTTTTCAGTAAGGTTATTCAAATATGAACAAAAATTAAATAAAAGTAATGCTTTTTGCTGAAAAAATTCACTGTTTCAAAGAATTGATGAATGTTTTGAAAATGTATTTATTTTGTTTGGTTAGGCCAAAAAGTAACTCACAAATTTATTGAAAAATCCAAAAGCACGTGGCATATTTTGAGCGCTAAACTTTGTAATTCCACGAAATTTCGAAAATTTTCAAACTGAAAATGCTAGGTCGGTACCGATCGGTGAATTGTTTTCGAAATTTCACCAAAAAATTATTAGAAAATTTTGAAACAGTGATTTTTTTTATAATTTGAAAAGTGTCCATTTTCGATGACGTGGCAAAATTAGGTCGGAAAATTTTGAAGGAAAAAAAATTCACTGTTTCAAAAATGTTGGAAATTTTTTTTATCAATAGGGCGCACTTCCATGTTTACTTTTATTTTCTTGTTTTTTTTGTTTTTGTTTTTCAAAAATTTTTCATTCCCTTGTTATTAAAAACAAAAAAATATTCAAGATTACATCAAATTGCATCTATTTCTTTTTGGTCTTTGCGGTGGAGTGAGAACAGTACGAATTGCTTCATCGAAAACTTCTCGCAATCCACGTCGAGTCAACGCGGAACATTCGAGATATTTAACCGCTTTGAGTTCTCTTCCCATCACGTTTCCTTGAATTTGACTAATTGGTGTCAAATCACGTTCGCGAAGTCTGTAGAAAAATACATTTTTTCAAAAAAAAAAAAAAGTTCGCGGTGGGACTCGAACCCACCAAAACGACCCCGATTGTGTGGTAGTCCATCGTCTACCCGACTGCGCTAAAGATGCAGGCAAGGAACAATGTGTTCATTGTCGGGATATAAAAGAAGCTCACCTCTCAACAATCTCCCCATCCACTCTAAGATCAGTTTTAGTTCCAACCAAAATAATCGGTGTGTTTGGGCAGTGATGCGATACTTCAGGAAACCATTTCGCTCGAACATTCTCAAAACTATCCGGATTGACTAGCGAAAAACAGACGAGAAACACGTCGGTTTGTGGATAGGACAACGGTCGGAGTCGATCGAAATCGTCTTGGCCCGCTGTGTCCCAGAGTCCCAGATTTATTGGTCGACCATCGACGATGACGTTTGTTGAATAGTTGTCGAAAACCTGAAAGTGAGAAAACGAGAGAGTATGGGCGCAGAAGAGAGGCGAGACGAAAAAGGGATATGGACAGAGTGAATTTTTTTGAACAAAAATGTTTTTTTAGGCGGTGAAAGCTTCCTGAAGCCTTTAAAAGCCTTTAGGAGGATCCTAGAGCTATAGAAAGCCCTTAGAAGCTTAATTAAGCATCGAGAAGCCTATTGAAGCCTTAAAAAAGTTCTTAAAAGCCTCTAGAAGCCTTAAGAATAACTTTCAAGCTTTTAGGAAGGTCCTAAATCCTTAAAAGGCCTTTGGAATCCCTTAAGAACAACTATGAAGCCTTAACGAGAGTTCTAAAGCCTTTAAAAGCCCTTAAAAGCTTCTAGGAGTCATTAGAAACCCTTAAGAATAACACTAAAGTTTTAAAGAAGCATTTTAAAGCCTTTAAAAAGCCCTTAGAAGCCTATTTAAGCCTCTAGAAACCTTCAAAAGTCATCAGAAACTCTTAAGAACAACTTTTAAGCTTTTAAGTAGGTCCTAATGCCTTAAAAAGCCCTAGAAGCATAATTAAGCCTCGAGAAGCCTATTTAAGTCTCTAGAAGTCTTCAGAATACGAAAGAAATCCTTAAGAATAACATTAAAGCCTTTAGGAATGTCCTTAAGCCTTAAAAGACCCTTGGAAGCCTCTAGGAGTCATTAGAAGCCCGTAAGAATAACTATAAAGCCTTTAGGAAAGTCCTAAAGCCTTTATAGGCCCTTTGAAGCTTCTAGGAGTCATAAGAAACCCTTAAGAATAACTATAAAGCCTTTAGGAAGGTCTTAAAGCCTTAAAAAGGCCCAAGAAGCCTAATATTTTGAAAAAAAGCCTAAAAATTCTCAAATTTTTCATCCAACCAAACCAACCGTGGGAATATGTTCTTCGGGAAACAAATTAGTTGAATACGACATGAGAAGACACGTTTTACCAACAGCTCCATCTCCAACAACAACACATTTTATTGATTGCATTCTGCTGATTATTTGTCAACTTTTGTTTTTGATTTTTTTTGTTTCATCACGTCCTTTTACAGTGTAAATCGAGATTGAGAGAAGAGACGTAGAGAAAACAAGATGATGATATCTTGGATCAAAAAATGATATGAACTATTGTTTTGTAATCAAAGGGAGGGGGAACGTTAGAAAAAAATTGAAATTTTTTTCACTGTTTCAAAAAATTCACTAGTTTTTCCAAAATTGTGAATGTAAGTTTGGTCAGAATAAATTTTATATGAAAAATTCACCGTTTCCAAGTTTTTCTTGATTTTTTTTTCACTGTTTCAAAAAAAATGACCTGAAAAATTTACTGTTTCGAAAATTTTATAACTTTTTTTTGAGAAACGAGAATATTTCAGTTGTTTATTGTCCATTTGGAAATGAGAGTCACCCCGCGAAAAAATAAATTTGAATTTGGGAAAATCTCTAATGTCCCCCTACCCCCGCGATGCGTGTGCGTTGCGGTCGCTTTCCCATACAAAACCCACGTTGGCTGTTTGCCAGCGAACTCTCTCGCTGTCTGCGTCTCCTGCAGCAAATTCAATTTTATTTTTTCGCGGGGTGAATCTCATTTTCAAACGGACAATATCAAAAAACTGTTTTAAAAAAATTGAATATTTTTTTGCAAAAAAAAATAGAATTTGAAATGGGTTATGGTTTGGGAAAAATTCACTGTTTCAAGCAAATTACAAGTTTTTCCAAGCTCAATTTATTTTCGTTATGTTGGTAAGCTGAAATCGAATATTTCTTCACAAAACATTCACTGTTTCAAAAAATTGCAAAATGTTTGAAAAAAATGTGATTTTTGTTCGGTTATTTGTAATTTCGTTTAAAAATAGAAATCCACGTGTCATTTATATTCTCCAAAAATTATTGAGATTGTTTGTTGAAAAAAATCATCTAAATAAATTCACTGTTTCAAAAAAAATGTATAAGTTTCATGAGAAACGAGATTTTTTGATGGATTTTTGAGTATTGGTACAATTTTCATTGATGAATTTTTTTCTGAAAAATTTCACTGTTTCAAAAAATTTATTATTTTTTGAGAAATATTTGAATTTAGTAATTTTCGGTTCATTTTTTTCTGAAAAAGTCAATAAAATTCCACGAGAAAATTCCTGACGCCAAGAATCCAAATTTCCTACAAATCTGAAATTTTTCACTGTTTCGAACAAAATATCACGAATTTCTCAAATTCTAAAAATCCACATGGATTTTTGAACAAAAATTAATTATTAAAAAAAAACAGATTTCAGAAAAAAATCACTGTTTCAAAAAATTCTTGAAAATTTGACATTTTTCAAGTTTTTCGATATATTCGCGAGTTTTCATTCGAAAATTAAATTATTCCAATAAAAAGTTCGATTGAAAACTTTATAGTCAAATAAAAACTGTGCCAGGCTTGCATAAAAATTAGTTTTGTCCCCAATTTTTTTGGAAAAAAAAACAGTGAAATTTTTGCAACCTAAAATTCTGAAAATTCAGATGTTTCATTGCAAATGCCAAAAATCAAAGAATACTATTAACATAGAAAATTTTCCAAAATTTTTACTGTTTAAAGAATTCTGGAAAATTTGATAAATTAATGAAATTTTCAATTCAAGCTCCGTATGGGCAATATTTTTTTTAACTGTTTCAAAATTCCAATATTTTCTTCAGATTAAAAAGATCAGCAGTATGTCTCCTATTTTTATGAAAAACACCGCCCAATATCAACAAAATTCAATTTTCAAATTTTTTTAAAACAATTTTTGTTGAAAAATCTTCATTGTTTCAAAAAATTTACACTCTGTGAGTGTTTGAAAAAGAATCAATATAAATATACTTGACATTTATTGGTCAATCCTAATTTTACACCAATTCGAACATTTTTTCACTGTTTCGATCAACGTTTCACGAATTTCTCAAATTCTAAAAATCCACATTTTTGAACAAAAATTAATTATTTGATAATAAAAAAACAGATTTTCGTTTGTTCAGAAAAACTTCACTGTTTCAAAAAACTCATAATACTCACAATCAAGTGCCGAAATTTTTCGATTCTTCATCATGGTTTTTTTCAATGAAGTTAGAAATTTTGAAAATAATCGAAAAAATGTTTTCTGGTTTTTCTACACAGAAAAACCAGATAACTTTTTGTTGTTGACCTGGAAAATCACCTGAAAAATTCACTGTTTCAAAAAATTTATAATTTTTTTTGAGAAACGACAATATTTCAGTTGTTCAATAAAAAATGTTTTAAAAATTGAATAATTTTTTGCAAAAATTTTTGGGAAACATTCACTGTTTCAAGTAAATTACAAGTTTTTCCAAGCTCAATTTATTTTCGTTATGTTGGTAAGCTGAAATCGAATATTTCTTCACAAAACATTCACTGTTTCAAAAAAATTCTAAAATTTTTGAAGAAATTTGATTTTTGTTCCATGCAGTCTGTATGGTAGAATTCAAAAAAAAAAATTAAAATTTAGTGAACCCATTTTAATTTTACACAAATCTGAACATTTTTTTCACTGTTTCAAACAAAATTTCACGAATTTAACTAATTTTGAGAATCCACGTGGATTTATGAAGAAAAATAAATTAAATTATTGGAAAATAAAAAACAGTTTTTCATTTGTTCAGAAAAACTTCACTGTTTCAAAAAATTCTTGAAAATTTGACATTTTTCAATTTTTTTAATCAATCATCAAAAATTTTTATTAACCGGATTGAAAACTTTATAGTCAAATAAAAACTGTGCCAGGCTTGCATAAAAATTAATTTTGTCCCCAATTTTTTTGGAAAAAAAACTTTCTCTTGAATTTCGACGTTTATTGATGAATCATCAAATTTTTATTGAATTTCCAAAGAAAATAAAATATTTTTGAAACAGTGAAATTTTCGCAACATAAACTTCTGAAAATTCAGATGTTTCATTGCAAATCACAAAAATCAAAGAATGTTTTAGGCATTTGAAAAATTCTCCAAAATTTTTACTGTTTCAAGAATTCTGGAAAATTTGACAGATCTATGAAAGTTTCAATTCAAGCTCGTATATGCAAACATTTCTTAACTGTTTCAAAATTCCAATATTTTCTTCTGATTAAAAAGATTAGCAGTAGATCTCATCTTTTCATGAAAAACAACGCCCAAAATTCAACTTTGCGAATTTTTTAAAAATAATTTTTGGTTAAAAATCATGGAAAAACTATTTTTTTTGTTGAAAATATCTCACTGTTTCGAAAAATTCATGAATTTTCTGGAAATTTTCGAATTTAGTAAGATTTTCAATTTCTCCTGAAAAAAATCAATAAAATTCCACGTGGAATTTCCTGGCGCCAAGAATCCTAATTTTACACAAACTTGAAATTTTTTCAATTTCTCAAATTCTAGAATTTTTGAACAAAAGTTAATTATTTGAAAATAAAAAATCAGATTTTCGCTTATTCAGAAAAATTCACTGTTTCAAAAATTTGGAAAATGTTGGAAAACTTGCATTTTTCAATAACCTTTTCTTTCCACGTCTCTGCGAAATTTCATGTTTTTTTCAAATTTGGGATTTTTTCACTGTTTCAAAAATCGTACTTTTTTTTCCAACATCGATTTAATATCGTTCAACGTTTCGTTCAGTCATCTGAAAATATTTATTCTAAATTTTTTTCGCTGCAAAACATTCACTGTTTCAAAAAATGTTCAAATTTTGTTGAGATGTATTGATTTTGTTTCGTGATCGCAGTGATGTGCATAAATATAAAAATAAATATAAATTTTTTTGTTTCTTCGAGAATCAATTTATTTCAGCTGAGAAATTTGACTGTTTCAAAATAATCCCAATTTTTTTCAATTCACGTTCTCCCATTTTGCCTATGAAAAATTGTTTCAGCAATTTCGTTTTGAAACAGTGAATTTTTTCTCTCGAAGTTGAAAATCAATTTCAACCTGAATTTTTGTTGTTGATTTTTCTGTATTCTACTGAACACGTCTTGAAATTCCCAAAAACTCCTCAAAATTCCAAGAATTTCTGAAACAGTGCATTTTTTATTTTCCACCTCTCTGACAAATTTCGTATTTTTTTATGGGAAATTTTCACTGTTTCAAAAAATTTATGATTTTTTGAGAAATATTTGAACTTAGTTAAGCTGTCTTCTCTCGGTTGACAAAAATCAATAAATTTCACAAATTTAACTAATTCTAAAAATCCACGTGGATTTCTGAACAAAAATTAATTAATTAAAAATAAAAAAATTTACTGTTTCAAAAAATTCATAATAATTTGGAGACGTCAATTTTTTTGATCCAAGTGAATGAGAAATTAAAATTAGAAGCTAAAATTTTCACTGTTTCAAAAAATCTATAAATTTTATAAGAAACTGAATTTTTTATTGGTTTTGTGGATTTGAATATCTGAAAAACCTCACTGTTTCAAAAATATCCCAAATTTTTCCTGGCTCAATTTTTTGTCGCTAAATATAAAAAAAAAACAATATTTTTTATTTTCCAGAAAAAAGAAAAAACCAAAGAAAGTTCACAAAATCTCAGAAAAAAACGGGGATAAAATTAATGCAAAAAAAATGATATGTGAAAAAACTATCAGAAAATTTGTGTGGAATGCAATAAAAATCAGGGAAAGGAATGTAAGAAATCTACTATTCTAAAATAAAAAAGACTAGACGAAAAACTTTGAAAATTTACACAAAAAAAATGAGAAAAAAAGTGGGGGCCCGTCAGTGAAAAATCGACCATTTTTTGTTGATAAAAGGGAAAATAAAGGGGGAAAAAGACATTTTTGAGCGGATTTCTTGGAAAAACTACAAAAATGGGGGAAAACTACACATAAACTGGTGTCAAATTGTTATCTCTTTCATATTCTTTCCATCTCGGATCATCACTTTCATGTGTCACATATCTTTCGCCAACTTGTTTTTCGAGAACTCGCAAATCTGACCACAAGGTGTAGCGCTGGAAGAAATTTGGGGATTTTTTGGTGGGAATTTGAATTTTTTCAAGATTTTTGACGTTTATTGGGAATAGAGGTTGTTGATTATGTCCAAATTTCCCACAAAAATTGTAAATTATTTTTGAAACAGTGAATTTTTTGTGATCGAAAAAAAAACTCCAACACATATTTTCTGGTTAAAAAATCGTTATTGACACCACGACTAATATCAAATTTCTAAAATTCCCCCGAAAAAATATAAAATTTTTGAAACAGTGGAATATTGAAAAAAAATTTTGAACATAAAAACATTTCCAAAATTTTTCACTGTTTCAAAAAATCTTGAAAATTCGACATTTTTCAAAATTTTCGATAAATTTCAAATTTCAATTATCAAAATTAATTGCAAATTCTACAGTTGAATAAAAACTGTGCCAGGTTTGCAAGAACAAAATTAGGCCACGCCCATTTTTCACCGAAATTTCATAGTTCTACTAACACAATTATCAAATTTCCAAAAATTTCCTCGAAAAAATATGAAATTTTTGAAACAGTGGAATATTTTCCAAATTTTCAAAGATTTTTCGAGAAAAATGTTCACTGTTTCAAAAATTTTGGAAACTTTGATAATTTTTTAAAAATTTGATAATATTCTACTCCTCTCAGCGTGAAATTCGGTTAATTTCAGGTCAAAAAAGTATCAGAAATTACCTAAATTTGGGTAAATTTTTAGTGAATGTAAGGTCAAATTTAGGTAGCGCTGGAAGAAATTTGGGGATTTTTGGGTGGAAATCTGACAAATCTTTGATTTCTTCATAATTTTTGAATGGCACTAGCAAAGCTTACAGCGAATTACAAAATTTCACACAAAAATTGTAAACTATTTTTGAAACAGTAAAGTTTTTGTATTCAAAACATCCTCAAAATTAGTTCAAAACCAATTTTTTCAGAAAAAAAAAAATATTTTTAACTTAAAAATATTTTCACTGTTTCAAAAAAATCTTGAAAATTCGACATTTTTCCAAGTTTTTGATGGGTTTTCAATTTGGCATCAAATTTCACCAGAAAAAATATAAAATTTTTGAAACAGTGAAAAATTTTCAAAAAAATTTTGAACATGAAAAGTTTCCACAATTTTTTACTGTTTCAAAAATTCCGGAAAATTTAATGATTTTTTAAAAGCTTTGATTTTTACTTTTATTGAAAATCACCAAATTAAGTATCAATTATCTGAATTTCACCGAAAAAAATATAAAATTTTTGAAACAGTGAAAAATTTAACAAACTTTCAAAGATTTTTCGAGAATAATGTTCACTGTTTCAAAAATTTTGGAAACTTTGATAATTTTTTAAAAATTTGATAACGTTCTACTCATCTCAGCGTGAAATTCGGTTAATTTCAGGTCAAAAAAGTATCAGAAATTACCTAAATTTGGGTAAATTTTTAGTGAATGTAAGGTCAAATTTAGGTAGCGCTGGAAGAAATTTGGGGATTTTTGGGTGGAAATCTGACAAATCTTTGATTTCTTCATAATTTTTGAATGGCACTAGCAAAGCTTACAGCGAATTACAAAATTTCACACAAAAATTGTAAACTATTTTTGAAACAGTAAAGTTTTTGTATTCAAAACATCCTCAAAATTAGTTCAAAACCAATTTTTTCAGAAAAAAAAATATTTTTAACTTAAAAATATTTTCACTGTTTCAAAAAAATCTTGAAAATTCGACATTTTTCCAAGTTTTTGATGGGTTTTCAATTTGGCATCAAATTTCACCAGAAAAAATATAAAATTTTTGAAACAGTGAAAAATTTTCAAAAAAAATTTTGAACATGAAAAGTTTCCACAATTTTTTACTGTTTCAAAAAATTCCGGAAAATTTAATGATTTTTTAAAAGCTTTGATTTTTACTTTTATTGAAAATCACCAAATTAAGTATCAATTATCTGAATTTCACCGAAAAAAATATAAAATTTTTGAAACAGTGAAAAATTTAACAAACTTTCAAAGATTTTTCGAGAATAATGTTCACTGTTTCAAAAATTTTGGAAACTTTGATAATTTTTTAAAAATTTGATAACGTTCTACTCATCTCAGCGTGAAATTCGGTTAATTTCAGGTCAAACAAGTATCAGAAATAACCTAAATTTTGGTAAATTTTTAGTGAATTTAAGGTCAAATTTAGGTAGCGCTGGAAAAAATTAGAGATTTTTGGGTGGAAATTTGTAAAATCTCTGATTTCTTCATAATTTTCGAATGGCACTAGCAAAGCTCACAGCGAATTCTAAAATTTCCCACAAAAATTGTAAATTATTTTTGAAACAGTGAATTTTTTGTGATCGAAAAATCCCCAAAATTTAGAAAAAACAATTTTTTCAAAAAAAAAAACAATTTTTTTTTCCAAAAATATTTCCACTGTTTCAAAAAAATCTTGAAAATTCGACAGTTTTCCAAGTTTTCGATGAATTTTGACTTTTGTAAAATTTTTTCCAAAAAAAACGTTCAATTATTTTTTCCCCGAATGAATATAAAATTTCCCCGAAAAAATATTGAATTTTTGAAACAGTGAAATATTTATAAATATTTTTCAAGAAAAATGTTCACTGTTTCAAAAATTCTAGAAGTTTTGATAATTTTTTTTTGAAAATTTGATAAAATACTCTTTTTAAGGTCAAAAAACTCCCAAAAATAACCTAAATTTAGATCAATTTTTAAGGAATTTAAGGTTTAAGGTCAAAAAAAGTCTCCAAACTGACCTAAATTAAGGTCAATTTTCCCCAAAACCCTGTTCCTAACCTGCATCCAAATATGCGACAACGCTTTCGACACCGTAAACCGTTTGCTCATTTTCACCTGCAACAATCCATTGATAAATTCAATTGCAGTCTCGCTAATCTCTTTCCACGGTTGTGCGGGATACATAAATTCGGCATTTTGAATTTGATCATTAATATCCTCATCTTCATTGAATGGAAAAGTTCCGGATAGTGAAACATAGACAATAACTCCAACACTCCACATATCCAAACTTCGATTGAAACCTTTATTTCGCAAAACTTCTGGCGCCAAATATGCCGGTGTTCCAACGACACTCCGCCGAAAACTCTTCTCGCCAATTATCCTGGCAAAACCAAAATCACACAGCTTCACTTGCGGAAAATCGCTGTTCGAAGTCAGCAGAATATTTTCGGGTTTCAAATCACAGTGTACAATATTCAAATGATGCAAATATCGCAGAGCTTCCAAAATTTGGGCAACCAGGAATTGTGTAGTTCTCTCGGATAATCGGCCTTTTTCACTGGATAATATCATTTCCAACATGTCGCCTTTCAATTTTTCCATTACCACGAAAATTCGATCGGTGGTTTCGAGCATTTGGAGGAAATGAACGACGCCGTGGTGATGGACTTGCTGCAAAATAGGAGAAATTTTGGAGGGGTACTGTAGACATGAGAGGGGTACTGTATTCTTTTTTGCAAGCCTAGTATAGTTTTTATTGAACAAAAAATCTACTGTTTCAAAAATTTCATAATTTTTAGAGGAATTTTTGAAATTTAATTCCAAATGTTAAAATTTACGTTAAGAATTAATTTAAAAAATTCCACTGTTTCAGAAATTTTATAATTTTTGGAGGATCTTTGGAAATTTTATTCCAAATTAAATTCTTAGAAAAATTTGGGGTGGCCTGATTTTTTGCGGGCCTGGCATAGTTTTTATTCGATAAAAATTCTACTGTTTCAAAAAAACCATAAATTTTTGTGGTTGGAATTTTTGACATTGACCATAAGTTTATGATGAAAAATTTTACCTCTAAATTTTTTTCAAAAAAAAAATCCACTGTTTCAAAAAAATCATAAATTTTTGGCTTTGTAATTTTCAATGTTAAAACAACGATCCACTTTTAAAAATTTAAATTCTGCATTTCAATTCCAAAAATTACAGAAAAAGTGGGCGTGGCCTAATTTTTTGCAAGCCTGGCACATTTTTATTCGATGAAAAAATCTACTGTTTCAAAAATTTCATAATTTTTGGAGGAATTTTTGAAATTCAATTCCAAAACTCTGTGTTTTTTCATTTTTTCTAAAAAAAATTCTACTGTTTCAAAAAATTTATAATTGTTTGGCTTTGGAATTTTCAACGTTGAAGGGAAGATCAGTTTGAATAATTCAAATTCTGCATTTTTGATCAAAAAAATTACAGAAAAAAGTGGGCGTGGCCTAATTTTTGCAAGCCTGGCACATTTTTTTGTTGGATAAAAATTCTACTGTTTCAAAAATTTCATAATTTTTAGAGGAATTTTTTGAAAATTGATTCCATATTTTGAAAATTAATTTGAAAAATTCACTGTTTCAAAACTGCTATATTTTTTGTTGTTGGAATTTTTGACATTAAAAATTTGTTTATGATAAAAAAAATCTACTGTTTCAAAAAATGTATAATTTTTTTTTGAGAAATTCGCAGATATTGACATATTTTTTTCTTCAAAAAAAATCAATTAATTTTTCCCTGCCCTACAGTACTCTCCAAGATTAGTATAGTACTTCAACCATACCTGCAAAATATTGACTTCCACCCTCAACAAATCCTCCTTATTCGGCGGAAATTTCAATTTATCAATCAATTTCACAGCCACATGTTGTCCAGATTTCCGGTGAATTCCACCATAAACTGTGCCAAATTGTCCACTTCCCAATATTTCTTCGGCGAAAATTTGATAGAGTTGCGAAAATTCTTGTTCGGTTTGAATGTGGGCTCCCAGGTGACCTTTTTCGCCTGCAAAAAAAGAATTTTGAAAATTTTTTCGGGATTTTTTGAAACGTAAAATATTCGGGTACGAAAATTCTGTGATTTTTTTCATTCAGAAATTTTGAAGAACAGATTATTTTACATATTGAAAATAATTTCAGAATTGAAAATTTTCTGGAATTTTTTGAAACAGTGAATTTTTTTCAAAATTGAAAATCAATTTTGTTTTGTTAATTTTCTGAACTGAAGATAGGAAGTTCATTAAAAATTACAAAAGATCCTCAAATCTTCCAATAATTTCTGAAACAGTGAATTTTTTCGGGAGAAAAAATCGAAAATTAATTTTTTTTCCTGATTAAAAAAATCCTGTTTAATCAAAATTTCCAGAAATCAAGAAAAATTCCTAGAATTTTTGAAACAGTGAATTTTTTTTGTGAGAAAAAAGTTGCACGTTGATTTGCGATATATTAGTACATTTTTTAAATCTCCAAACTTCAAAAAATCTCTGAAACAGTGATTTTTTTCGGGAGAAAAAAGTTGCACATTATTTTCCGATGGATTATTACATTTTTAAACCCCCAAATTTCTCAAAAATTCTTGAAACAGTAAATTTTTCTATAATTTTTTTTTGCAAAAAAATCCCCAAAAAGTTCGCCCAATTCTCCAAGTGTTCTGGAACCATTTTTTCTGCAGAAAAAAATCGTTCAAAGTGTAAAAAAACAGAGAGAGAAAAAGAAAAAGATATTATTTATCACTTTGATAAATTTTTGATAAAAAATAGGTTGATGACGTGAAAAATGGGAAATTCTCGAAAATCTTGATTTTTGGTCAATTTCAGGTGGAAAAACACAATTTTTGATAGAAAATCTCGAATTTTCAAATAAAAAATAGCCAAAAATCTTGATTTTTGGATAATTTTAAGACTAATACCTTTTTTCTCTAAAAAATTACTGTTTCAAAACTTCAAAATATAATTTTGAAAATAAAATTGTAACAATCGGTATTTTCATTAAATTTTACTGTTTCAAAATTTGGGCAAAATTTTTTGATTTTTTCAGAATTGTTCTTATCAAATTACTGACTTCGTTGTTCCCCAATTTCAGGTTGAAAATCATCAATTTCAATGAAAAATTCCAAATTTTCAGATAATAATAGGCTAAAAACATGTTTTCTGGACAATTTTGAGTCAGAAAAAAACTTGAATTTTTCTATGAAAAAATTACTGTTTCAAAAATTCTGGAAAATGTTTTGATTTTTTCAGAAATCTTATTATGGCATTTTTCGAATTCTCAAAATTAATTTTTCTCAACTTAAGGTCAAGAATCATGAATTTCAATGAAAAATTCCAAATTTTCATGTCAAAATGACCAGAAACATGTTTGAGACAGGAAAATTGTTTTGAATTTTTCTATGAAAAAACTACTGTTTCAAAAATTCTGGAAAATGTGTTGATTTTTTCAGAATTGTTATTATCTTATTTTTCCTGTTCTCTCAAAATTTAACCACAATTTTAGGTCAAAAAACATGAAAAATTCCAAAATTTCATAATTTTGTGGTCAAAAATCCCCAAATCCACCAACCTTCCATCGGAACTTTCAACTTCGCCATATTTTTTCCACCAACACTTGATTGTGGTGTGACTGGCATTAATGCGGCCTGAATTGCAGTCGTCCATGATTGTCCGTCTAATTGTCCACCTTTTCCTTCGTCAGCTGGTCCGCCGGCTGCAAAAAAATTCACTGTTTCAGAGAATAAATGAATTTTTGGAGAACAATTTGGGAACTTGATAGATCATTCAAGGCTGTTTCCGGAATTTTTTCGAATTTTTGGATAAAAAATCGAATTTGATATTTCCATAACAGTAATTTTTCACAATCAAAATAATTTCACAAAAAAAATCTACTGTTTCAAAAATTTCATGAATGTTTGTAAGAAAAATTGAAATTGATTGGTGAATCCCAATATAAATATCCCAAAAAATTTACTGTTTCAAGAAATGCATAAATTTTCGGGGGAAAAAATGAAATTGATCAAAGAAAACATTGAAAAATGTCACAAAAAAAATTACGTTTCAAAAATTTCATGAATTTTCTAATGAAAAATTGATTTCGGTTGATCGATGAATCCAATGAATAAATTCATAAAAAAAATCTACTGTTTCAAAAATTTCATAAATTTTTGAAAAAAAAAAATTGAATTTAATGTTTTCAATATAGACAACTCTGATAATTTTTCACAATCAAAATAATTTCACAAAAAAAATCTACTGTTTCAAGAATTTCATAAATTTTTGGGGGAAAAATGAAATTGATCAAAGAAAACATTTAAAAAATCTACTGTTTCAAGAATTTCATAAATTTTTCGAAGAAAAAATTGAATTTGATACTTCCATAGACTAATTTTTTACAATCAATAATTTCACAAAAAAAAATCTACTGTTTCAAAAATTTCATAAATTTTTGGAAATTTCATAAATTTTTGGAAAAAAAATTGAAATTGGTACTTTAATAGAGTTATTTTGTCACAAAAAATCTACTGTTTCAAAAATTTCATGAATTTTCTGATGAAAAAATTATTTCCGTTTATCGTAACATCAAAAAGGAATTTATAAAAAATCTACTGTTTCAAAAATTTCATAAATTTTTTTGAAAAAGAAGTGAATTTGATATTTCCATGGAAGTCTCAAGTAACTTTTCACAAAAAAAATTTACGTTCCAAAAATTTCATAAATTTTCTGATGAAAAATTGATTTCGGTTGATTGAATAATCCAATGAATAAATTCACAAAAAATCCACTTTTTCAAAAATTTCATAAATTTTTTTGAAAAAAATTGAATTTGATATTTCATTGTCAATAGAGTTATTTTTCACAAAAAAATCTACTGTTTCAAAAATTTCATAAATTTTTGGAATAAAAAATGAAATTGATTAAAGAAAACATAAAAAATTCATTAAAAATCTACTGTTTCAAAAATTTCGTAAATTTTTGGATGAAAAAAATTGAATTTGATATTTCATTGTCAATAGAGTTATTTTTCACAAAAAAAATCTACTGTTTCAAAAATTTCATAAATTTTTGGAAGAAAAATTGAATTTGATACTTGTTTTTCGATATAAGTTATAGGAAAATTTTTTTGAAAATTTCGAAAACCTTGAAAATTCATCTGTAATTTTCAGAAAACCCAAATTCAACCAGAAAATTCAGGGAACTTCTAGAAATCTCTAAAAATCTCAAATTTTTTATATTTTAGACCTCCCAGGCCCCCCTCTCTCTCATTTTTTTTTCCAATAAGTTACCATAACTCCATCCATTCCTCTTCGTCATCAAAATCAAACAATTCGCCGCTTGGCTCAAAATTTTGGAAGCCGTCGATGAAATCGACGAAAAACTCGATTCCGACGCATTCTCACTTTTCTCATCGAACTTCTTATTTTTCTGAACATTCCGATCGATTCGAATTGTAGTTATAGAACTAGCCATTGATCCATCACGACTTCTTCTCGGCGAATTTGATCCAATATATCCCGAATCTTTAGAACTGCATGAAGATCGTGTAGATTTTGAGCCCCTGGGGATCTCCTGATCTTCAAAATCCTCCTCAACTTCCTCCAACTCTTCCGATTCCAATTTTTTCAGCCGCATCGCTCTTTTGGGTGAAAAATGCACCATGGGATATTCATTGATCGAAATTTTTGTCGAAGTTGTCGGATGCTCATTTTCAAGTTGTGAAATGTTTAGAATCATTCTAGAAGACACAAAAAATTTCAGAGAATTTCAGAAAAAATAAAAAAAAGAAAGAGAATGAGAAAATCCTAGAAAAGATTATAGAAAAGATTTTCAGAGAGAAAGAAAAAATAATAAATATTTTTTTATTGGAAAAAATAATGTGGGAGGATTTTTTGGCGCCAGAGAAAAATACGTTTCAAAATTTCGATGTCAAAAATGTAGACCTACAGTACTAATCCTGAAATTCAAAATTTTGGCGCCAAAACCCTCTACAGTACTCCTAGAAAATAATCCTGAAAATCAGAATTTTTGCGTGAAAATGTAGACCTACAGTACTCCTAGAAAATAATCCTGAAATTCAGAATTTTGGCGCCAAATTTTGATCTACAGTACTCCTAGAAAATAATCCTGAAATTCAGAATTTTGGCGCGAAAATTAGAGATACAGTAATCCCTGAAAAACAGCGTGTAAACCCTAATTTTTGGCGCCAAATCTTGATCTACAGTACTCCTCCAAAAATTAGTCCAAAGGGGGTTTTAATGAAACAAAATGCTAAAAAATAAAAAAAAAAACAATAAAACAACAGAAAATTTTCAATTTTCAGCCAAAAAAAAAAACTAGTTAAACAAAACAAAACAAAAAGAAGAAGACAATTTTTATTTGGGGAGAAAACTAGAAATTTTTCTGAAATTTCAGAATTTATATAGATAGAGAAAATGGTCTAATTTATGAGTTTCTAGGTAATTTTTCCAGAAAAATTGGACAAAATCAAAAAAAAATCAAGAAAAATCAGAGAAAATTGGGAGAAGACAAACTATCTCTGATTGACGTAACTAAAGTTAGTTTTGAGAGAAAATAAATGAGATAAGAAGAACTTTTTTTGTTTTTTTGATTCCAGCGAATTTCAGGAAAAAACTTGAATTTCAGATTGAAAATTTAGATTTTCAGGTGAAAAAATTCAAAAAATTTCGGCTAAATTTATAGGATTACTGTAGCTCTAATTTTTGGCCTGAAAAAATTCCAGAAATTTCAGTAGATCAAATTTTAGCGCGCCAAAATTTGATCTACAAAACAATTTTGAAAACCTAATTTTGGCGGGAAAAAATCCTGGGAAGATCTACAGTAGCTCAATTTCCGGCGGGAAAAATCAGGGTTCAAAATTTTTAATTTTCCCAAAATTCCTGGGCCAAAATCTAGAGCTAAAGTTCAACCTACACACAAAAAACTTTCAAAAATTTTATGTTAGCTCTAAAACAAATATTAATTCACACAAACTTTTGAACTCGAAAAAAACGTTTTTTTTTTCAAAAGTGATCTATGAAACAGCAAAGTTTTTTTGCAAGAAAAAAATAGGACAAGAAAAAACAGTTTCGAAAATTCACTCAACCCAAAAATCCGATTATTTTCTTACATTTTTTTCATAGAAAAAGAAAAAATCCAAATTTTCTTATTCAAAAAAATGCGAAAAAAGCTAGAAATCGATAAAATCGCGATTCAATCGCCAAAAAATTCCCAAATTCCGTCAAAAAAATCGGATAAAATTGCGCAATTTCCTCACAGACAATTTTTTGAAACAGAAAAAATTCTGGGAAACTTTTCTAGTATAACATGAGTCATCAGTTCTAATTCTAAAATAATTATTCTCCGATTAATTTTGATCAAGTTTTTTATATGTGACAAGTGTCTGATGTTGGTCAAATTGCAGAAAAATGAAAAACATCTTGATCATTGAAACATAAACTTTTTTCTTTAAAATTTAAGGAATTAGGGGGTGAGAGAGTGAGAGACGCAGAGATAAATTTAAGAAAATTCTAGTTTTTTTGGTATATGATGTATTGGGGTTGATTAATGAGGTCAGAGACGCAGAGAAAATGAAATCATACTGCTAGACGGTTAGGTCCAGATGACCAGAGTATAGCTATAGATGTTAGGGACGTAGAGAACCTATAGACAACCAGAGAACCTGATATGTGTTAGAGACGCAGAGTATACAACTAGGCAATTAGGTTCTGGTCAGAGACGCAGAGGAGCCTCCAGACAACTAAAATCTAGTCAGAGACGCAGAGAAAACTCCAGACAACCAGAATCTGGCTAGAGACGCAGAGACACTTCCAGACGACTAGAAACTAAACTAGAGACGCAGAGGAACCCCAGACAACCAGGATCCAGTCAGAGACGCAGAGGAACCTCTAGACGACTAGAAACCTCACTAGAGACGCAGAGGAACCTCCAGACCACTAGAAATCTCATTAGAGATGCAGAGAAAGCCTGTCATTGATACGTAGATCAGAGCTCAGACGACTAGAGAAAACAGAAGCTAGAGACGTAGAGAAAAACTAGAAAACCTACAGACCAGGATCCAGTCAGAGACGCAGAGGAGCCTTCAGACGACCAGAGACTACAGAAGCTAGAGACGTAGAGGAAAACCAAACTAAAAGACAACTAGAATATGGTTAGAGACGCAGAAAAACCTCCAGACAACCAGATACCAAGCTAGAGACGCAGAGGAACCTCCAGATGACCAGAATTAGGTTAGAGACGCAGAGGACCCTCCAGACAACCAGAATCTGATTAGAGACGCAGAGAAAATCCCCCAAAATCCAAATTTGACCAAAACAACGTGAAAAAAGGTGACTTCCTCTAACTATATCATATAAATTCAAATCAAACAATGATGACAAAAGCGAAAAACTTTAACACATTTCATTCTTCTTTTTTTTATTCTTAATTGCGTGTATGTGTATATTTGTTGGCGCCAAAAGTGTAATACCAACAACAGAAATTTGCTTTCTTCATGCATCACAGCAAAAATCGTTTCTCGCTTAAAAGACGATGAAAAAAAGATAGGGCAAATTAAGAAAGAAGAAGATGAAATGTAATGAAATGATGGTCAGGCGTAGGTCGAAAATTATTTTCGACGCACACAATGTCTACGTCACACAAAAGATACGATAAGTCACAAAATTTTCAAAATCTTCGGGGGTTATCATTATCATTAATGTTCATTTTTTTTAAATTGAGCCTACAGTAATTCAAAGGAACATATGTGGATTGCTCATGTTAAACTATAGTAAATCTAGGCTTTTTTGGACTACAGGAATTAAAAAAAAATTTTGAGAGTAAGAATTTTTCACTGTTTCAAAGTTTCCGGGGTCAAAATTTGATGGGAAATTCGAATTTCAGGTCAAAAAATTGCTCAAAATTCAAATTTCAAAATTTTTTTGGGAGAAATCAAGTTTCAGATTTACGCAAAAAGAATCAATAAATTGAATTTTCAGGAAAAAAATTTTGAATTTTTTTATTTTTCGGCTGAAAATTCATGAAATTTCAATTTATTAATACTTTTTCTCACAATAATCATCAAAAATTGAGTTATGCTAACTTTTATGAGCCAATTTCGGCAATTTTCGAACTTTTGAGAGCCCAGAACTTGGCTCAGAGGTCCCAAAATCTTGCAGAATGGTGTAGGCGGTAAGTACCCAAGTCACTGATTGAAAGGTGGCGGGTTCGAGTCCACCTGTGGACTCTTCCGCAAAGCGGGTAAGCCTTCCGCAAGCTTCCGCGCCTATTTTTCCGCACCGCGCATCAGCGTATCAATTTCTACAAGACCCGTCCAAAAAATCTCTACCTTGATCGAAAAAATTCGTACAAAAACCGTTCAAAACCGACTTTCTGGCGCCAAAACCAACAAAAAATAGTACTGTGACGTACAAAGTTCCCGGAAATTACTACGTCACAACCCCCCAAAAAAGAAGAGAAAGATAAATTACCAAAGTGATACGGTATCAATAGAGAAGAGAAGAAAAGAAGATTTTCGGAAAAATAGGAGAATCATGAAAAATCGTCCGTTTTGAAACACAACAAGGGGCTGGCTGGCAGATGGACAATATAGAAGAAAAATATAGCCTTGACCAAAAGTTCCTTTTTTTTTGCAGAAAGGTTTTGGTTTAATGGTCTTGCAGGGATTCTGGAGGGTACTGTAGATCGGGTCTTGACGAGAAATAGGTGGGTACTGTAGGTGTGTGACCGAAAAGTGCAGGAGACTTTGATTTGATAAAAAAATTTATTTTAGGAATCATCAAAAGATCTGCATTATTCTCGATACTGTACCTACAGTAATCTAAATTTCAAAGGTTCATGAGTACTGTAGACAGCATCGTATTACTGTAGACCAGCCAGACAGTTGGGTGATGTAAAAACTTTGAAACAGTAAATTTTTTTTTCAAAAAAAAATCTAGGATTACTGTAGACACCAAACTGTTTTCAGGATACTGTAGCTCAAAATTGTGAATTTTCCAAATCATCATAGCTAAAATCCAGGGATTACTGTAGGGTTACTGTAGATCACAATGAACTTCTCTAGTAGAAAAATCTCAAAAACTCCAAAAAGACTACTGTAGCGTCTCAGATTACTGTATCTCAGGTCTCATATCTTCTGGCAAAAATATTCAAGACTCCAAAATTCCAGAGGTCTATGGTCATACTGTAGATTAGATTACTGTACAAAACAATAAGTTGTAGACAGGTTACTGTAGCGTCTCAGATTACTGTAGATCCTAAAAACCTACAGTAACCTCTGTCACATGTTCTAGAAAAACCTCTATTTCCTGATCCACAAATCTCCAAAAAATTCCCCTACAGTAACCCAAAAGGATTACTGTAGCACTAGAGATTCTTGATCATTGATTAAACTTTTAAAACCATTTTTCACACCTCAAAAACCACTAGCCATATAAAAAGCGATGCAAAAAAAGAGGGGGGTCGTAAATGCGGAGTGTCGTAAAACCAAAATTCTTTGGTCGCAATAGACGTTCAAATCTTCTCTTATCAAATCGAGGAAAAGGGATTTAACGACAAGCGGAAATTGCAGGCCAGGATTACTACGGTAAGACCATTTTTTGGCCAAAATTAATTGAACTAAAAACAAAAAGTGCAAGAAATTGGCCAAAAAACGTGAAAAACACTATATTTTTGGCCAGAAAACAGTGTTTTTGGCTAGAAAAACTACAGTACAGTTGAAAAAAAACAATATGTAATAGATACATATATACATATTTACATATAAATGTAAAGTAATTGGTTTTTTTTTCACTGCGGCGGCAGCTAGAAAAAAAGGTGTGGAAGATTTCTAGATAGATACATTTTGAATTATACACATTAGTCATAATCGAGAAGGCGAAAAACTGGTTTTTCTTCAGAAAATAGAGAAAAAAATTGGGGGAAAGAAGTTTGGCGAAAAAAGAAAAACAACTTGGATTAGGTTAATTTTTAGGTACGGTAGGGTACGGTATACAAGATTTTGGCGGGAAATTCGAATTTGAGTACGGTACTCGAGAATTTTAGAGCAAAAGCTGGGGATTTTAGGGTGGGAAAATGTAGCTACAGAGTAGATTAAGTTTTGGCGGGAATTTTGAATATTTTGGCGGGAATTTTGAATAAATGTATAGCTACAGTAGTAGAATTTTTGGCGCGAAAATTTGATCTGAAAAACAAATTTCGTCATTTCTGACTTTTTTCAAATAACAATCACAAACTTTGGTCAAAAATTGAAAAATGACTTTTTTTTCAAACTTTTCTGAGGTCAACAATTAAAAATTAGAAAAATTGGTTGAATATTTTTAAAATTAAAAAGAACAATTAAAAAATTTATTTTTTCGCGCCAAAATCTTTAACCCCCAATTTTTTACGTTTCAAAAATTTCATGAAAGTTTTCGCGGTTTCAAAATGTTGCTATTTTCAAATTTTCGCGCCAAATTCAATTTTTGGCGCGAAAAAAGTGACCAACTAAAACTTTCTCTCTTTTTTCGTCAATGATTCGAATCGAACACGAAAAAATCGAGAAAATATGCAAAATTCTCATCAAGTCCCATAAAAAAGTTCATTTTTTCTCAATTCTCAAAAAAAAATTTGATGCGCATCTTTTTTTTCCAATTCAAAGGTCACGAGTTCAATTCCCCGCCCCTTCGACCAATTTTTTTTCTCAATTTCAAAAAACAAATTTTTCTTCTTCTTGTTATTATTATATTTGTTATTACCGTTCAAAACCGGTTCAATAATTTTTCGTGGCTGAAAAAATCTGAAAAAAAATTCTCAGCCGCCAAAAATAAGGGTCACTTTTACACAAAAAAAATAAAATCAAAAACTTTGTGTCTGGGTTTTTTTTAGTGTAAAAATAAAATAAAAATCGAAAACTTCATGAAAAATGTGATAATTTGATTTGGACTGGGCAGGAAAAAAAATAAAAAAAGAAAAATTTTTTTTCGATTTTTTGTGATGCGTGGGAACACACATTTTTGGCATTTTTATTGGATTCCAAATTTTCTGATTCAAATTTGGCTAATTTGAATTAGAAATCGCAAAATTTGCAAGAAAATTGGAAAACTGGGGAAAAAATGCAGACTTGGCTCAGATGGTTAGAGGCTTGTTTAGGGATCTAGAGGTCCCAGGTTCGATTCCGGGTGGGAGCTATTTCGAGCTAGACAAATTCTATTGAAAAATCGCTGGGCTCAGATGGTTAGAGGCTTGTTTAGGGATCTAGAGGTGCCAGGTTCGATTCCGGGTGGGAGCTATTTTTTTTAAATTTCTTCAGAAGCAGATTGAGTATAGCTCAGCTGGTTAGAAGTTAGATTTAGATCTAGGGCTTCCGGGATCAAATCCTGGTGAACGCAAAATTTTTTGGGAAAATTTAGAAAAAAATTCAGCAAAATGTTTCCCGCAAAAAATACGTTTCAAAATTCCGATTAACATTTTCTAGGCTATTTTTTTGCAATTTTTACTGTTTCAAATCAGAACAAAAAAAAAACAAAACCCAAAACCAAAAAATGATGAAAATTTTTGTCAAAAAATTAATTTCCGCCCCCAAAAAAGCGAAAAGCATGCAAGATGATAAGATTAGCCTTTTCTTTTTCGAAACAATAGAAATTTCGAAAAAAATAGAAAAAAAAAAACCCCAAAACCAATTTCGTTTTGACCACAACTTTAAACTAATATCGCAAAAAAAAGGTTTTTCTGAACGTTTTTGAGAAATTGAAGAAGAAAATCACATTTTTTATTATTACACTGGTTTTTTGATTTGAAAACTTTGTTTTTCAGTGAAAAAAAAAAATAGCTCAACTGGTTAGAGGTTGGAAGAATATGAGGTGAGAGGTCAAGGGATCGATTCCGGGTGGGAACTAATTGCAGATTCAGGATAGCTCAACTGGTTAGAGCCTGGATTATCAAGCAGAAGGTAACAAGTTCGAGGCCGGCTTGGAACTTTTAAAAAATAATTCAAAAAGATGCGAGGATGGATGGCTCAACTGGTTAGAGGTTAGAAGAATATGAGGTGAGAGGTCGAGGGATCAATTCCGGGTGGGAACTAATTCAATTTTCAAGATAGCTCAGCCGGTTAGAGCTCAAATTACTGATCTAGAGGTCCCGGGTTCGAGACCGGCTTGAAACTTTTCAAAAATAATTCAAAAAGATGCGAGGATGGATGGCTCAACTGGTTAGAGGTAGAATTATTGATCTAGAGGTCAAGGGATCAGTTCCGGATGGGAACTAATTTCATTTTCAACATAGCTCAGCCGGTTAGAGCTCAGAATTTCCAAGAAAAAGGCCAAAGGTTCGAGGCCACCCCAGAACTACCAAAAAAAAATTTTTGTTATTTTTTCAGCAGAAAAATGTGGGGTTCCACTTTCTTCCAAAAAAACAACAAAAAAGAAGAAAAAGGTGATAACAAAACAAACAAAAGCAGCAAAAAAACAACAAATTCTCAATTTTTTTGTCAAAAAAAATGCATAATTTTTATTTTTTTTGGAAAAAATAGGGAAAATCAGAAAAAAACCAGCTTGCGCCAGGAAAAAAGTGAAAATTCTCTTACGCCATCGGAAAAAAAGCGAAATTTTTCTTTTTTTTCATGGAAATTTGCCAAAAATGACCAAAAAAGGTGTAATTTTCAGGTTTTTTTTTTTGAAAAAAAAAACGAAAAAACAAACATTTTTATGGCTTTCTCGATGAGAAAACTGTAAAAAAACTGATTTTTTGTAAAATTTGAGAAAAATACGAGAAAAACTGGTCGAAGAAGCAGGAAATACACAATTTTTTGCGCCTAAACGTTCGGATTAAGTGGGCTTCTCTCATGTTTTCAAGGTTGGAAAAATAATAACATAATACAGGGTGAGAGAGAGAGAGTGAGAGACGCAGAGAAAAATGCTTCACATTTTTGTGAAAAATTTCAGGAAAAATCTGAAATTTTGAATCCAAACAAGCTTCGCTTTAAAAATTTCAGAAAAATCTGAAAATTTCGAATTTCAGCGTGAAAATCTAAAATTTTGAATCCAAACAAGCTTAGGCTCAAAAATTTCAGAAAAATCTGAAAATTTCAAATTTCAACGTGAAAATCTGAAATTTTGAATCCAGACAAGCTTCGCTTTAAAAATTTCAGAAAAATCTGAAAATTTCGAATTTCAGCGTGAAAATCTAAAATTTTGAATCCAAACAAGCTTAGGTTCAAAAATTTCAGAAAAATTTGAATTTTTCGAATTTTAGAGTGAAAATCTGAAATTTTGAATCCAAACAAGCTTAGGCTCAAAAATTTCAGAAAAATCTGAAATTTTCAAATTTCAGAGTGAAAATCTGAAATTTTGAATCCAAACAAGCTTAGGCTCAAAAATTTCAGAAAAATTTGAATTTTTCGAATTTTAGAGTGAAAATCTGAAATTTTGAATCCAAACAAGCTTAAGTTCAAAATTTCGAGAAAAAAGGCTGAAATTCCAGATTTTCAGAATTTTTCTCATATTTCAGACCTTAACTCAGAATTTTTCAAATTTCAACGTGAAAATCTGAAATTTTGAATCCAAACAAGCTTAGGTTCAAAAATTTCAGAAAAATCTGAAAAATTGGCTGGAATTTCAGATTTTCAGAATTTTCATATTTCAGACCTTAAATATTAAAAAAATGCGACAAAAACAAGAAAAAAATAGTGTCAAATTACATTTTTTCAGAAAATTCTTGTAAATTTTCTATTTTGAGCTGAAAATTTGCCAGATTTTCAGAATAAAATTCGGAAATCTTCAAAAATTTCAAAATTTTCAGAAAAATTGGCTGAAATTTATGGAATTTTTGGATAAAAATTCAGAAAATTCCCAAAAACTTCAAAAATTTCTCGACAAAATGTCCTCCAAAAAAAATCTCGTGGCCAAAAACATTTTCATGGGGCGTCAAGTGGTAGCAAAAAAAAAACGTAATACAGCCACTCGAATTTTTTTTTCGTTCTTTGTACTAAAAAAACAACACAAAAAGAAGCGAATAATGGTAATTAACAGACCGAAAAACTTGAACTTTTTCAGATTTTTTCTGCAAAAAAGTGTAAAAATGGGCCAAAAATCTGATATTTTAAGTTTCCAAGCTTGAACAAAAAAAATATAATATGAGCAAACATATTTGTTGCACTTTTGCAAATATTGACAAAGTGCTGGAAATATAACCAGTTTCTAAAAATAAATAGACACTTTTTGAACTCTTTTTTTTGGTGGGGATCGCTAAAAATATCTTTGACACGTGGCAAAATGTTCTCAGCATTGCTCATGTTAAAAATCGCCATTTCAAACATCCCCAGAAACCCGATTTTCAAATAAACAAATTTTGAAACAGTGAAAAAAATTGGAAAATTTTTCTGATCTTGAAATTTTGACCTGCCACGTGGCATTTTCAATTTAGATTTCGAAATTTCTAATTTTTCATGGAAATCAGAACATTGCCCATTTTTTGAGAGGATCATCAAAATCCCCGGAAACCCAATTTTCCAATAAAGAAATTTTGAAACAGTGAAAAAATTGGAAAATTTTTCTGATTTCGAATTCTGACCTGCCACGTGGAATTTTCAGATTTCTGTTTGAATTCTTGAATTTTTTTTTCAGAAAACTTTAAGCATTGCTCATGCTAAAAATTATCAGAAGACTAGAAATAGAAAAATAGCTCATCAATCGAAATTCACAAAAAACAAATTTTTTTATGTGAAACTTTGAAACAGTGAAAAAAATTATGGAAAATTTTTCTGATCTTGAAATTTCGACCTGCCACGTGGAATTTTCATACTTGTTTTCTGAAATCCAAATTTTCTCGAAACTCTGAACATTGCTCATATTAGATGTATTGTTATAAACCCATCAAAATCCCAAGAACCCCAATTTTTCATCAATAAATTTTGAAACAGTGAAAAAAAAATTGGAAAATTTTGTCTGATATTAAAATTTGATCTGCCACGTGGAATTTTCAAATTAGATTTTGAAATTTCTAATTTTGTGTAGAAATTTAGAATTTTCAAGCATTGCTTATGTTAACAATTATCACAGAAAGGTTAAAAGATACCCATCGAATTTCCAGGAACCCAATTTTTCATCAATAAATTTTGAAACAGTGAAAAAAAATTTGAAAATTTTTCTGGCTTCTAATTCTGACCTGCCACGTGGAATTTTCAAATTGGATCTCTAAAATCCAAATTTTCTCGAAATTCAGAACATTGCTCATGTTAACAATTATCATAAAAAAGATACCCATTAAATTGCCAAGAACACAAATTTTCCAATAAAAAAATTTTGAAACAGTGAAAAAATTGTGAAAATTTTTGAGATATAGAATTTCGACCAGCCACGTGGAATTTTCAGATTTCTGTTTGAATTCTTGAATTTTTTTCGGAAATTTCAAGCATTGTTCATGTTATGAGAAAAAACCATCAAATTCAAAAAAAATCCAAATTTTCTCAACAAATTTTGAAACAGTGAAAAAAAAATTGGAAAATTTTTCTGATCTTGAAATTTTGACCTGCCACGTGGAATTTTCAAATTACAGTAGCGGCAAAAAAGAAATGCACTAACTGTTTTTGATGAATAAAGTCACTAAAACAGCCCGAAAATGTTGGAAACTTTTCTAGGGTTATTTTTTACGCTGATTCACATTATTTCAATCATTCAGAGGTGTTCGACATCATTTCTGAAGGTTGTATTGGACCAAAATCGAAAATCCGATTTTTTCAGATTTTCAAGTTTCGTGAAATTTTATTTGATATTGTCTTTAAATGGTAATATTTGGGTGGCAATTGATTTTTTATCATTCAATACCATCCTCACACTTGATTTGGCTTCATATTTCCAAGATCCAATAATGAAAAATAGTATTAGATGTTGTCGATTCAGCGATGTCTCAAATCGAGCAATCTGTAGATTTTGAAACGACAAACCATTTTTATCGTGTGAATTTTGATGAAAATACTTTTTTTCATCAAATTCACCAATTTCCCATCAAAACTGAACATTTTTATCAAGTTTGGGGTCATTCTGATCTTCATCATTGATCCGATGTTGTCGTAGATCTTGATTTCACAGCCTCCAACAATTTCGGATGATGTTTAATAGTGTTATTTTCTAAAGTTTAGAGGACCCTCTATTGATCTAATATGGTTTTAAATACCAAAATAAGCGAGATCAACAATGTCGGACCACATCAGACGAAATTAGCACAATCAATGAAAAAATAGTGTAAAAACCATTGAAAAACTGAAAATTTTCATTTTCAGCCTGGTAAGTCTCGAAGAAGGCAAGTTTGTGGATTGAAACAAATCAGATAATGTACCTGAGTCCTTTGAGTGTGAATTTAGGCAATAAAAACGATGTTTAGAAGTTCAGGGTGTTACTGAAATCAAGATCTACGACAACATCGGACCAACGATGAAGATCGGAATGGCCCCAAACTTGATAAAAATGTTCAGTTTTGGTAGAAAATTGATAAATTGAATGAAAAAAAGTATTTCCGTCAAAAATCACACGATAAATATGATTCATCATGTCAAAACCTTCAGATTTCTCGATTTGAGATATCGCTGAATCGACAACATCTAACATTATTTTTCATGATTGGAACTTCAACATATGAAGTCAAATCAAGTGTTGGGATGGTATTGTATGAATAAAAATCAATTACCACCCAAATATCACCATTTTAGGACAGTCACAAGGGAAATTTTTCAAAAGTTGAAAATCTGAAAAAATCGGATTTTTGATTTTGGTCCAATTCAACCTTCAGAAGTGATGCCAAATACATCTGAATGATTGAAATAGTGTGAATCAGCGTAAAAAATAACCCTAGAAAAGTTTCCAACATTTTCGGGCTGTTTTAGTGACTTTATCCATCAAAAACAGTTAGTGCATTTCTTTTTTGCCGCTACTGTAGGTTTCAAAATTTTTATTTTTTTTTCGTTAAAATTCCAAACATTGCTCATGTTATTTCCTACTCCCCAGATCTATCAAAATTCACAAAAACCGAATTTTTTATTGAGAAATTTTGAAACAGTGAAAAATTTTGGATTTTCTTCTGGTTCAAAACCGAAAATTTTTTGCCACGTGGAATTTTTTAAAATACAATTTTCGGGCCAAAATTTTAAAGATTCAGAAAACCTACACAGAAAAAAAATATGCAAATTAAAGAAAAAAGAGAAATTCGCCCTAATTATTATTCAAATGTGAAATGATCAAACTACATTCTAGTTTCAAAATGAGACAAAACTTTGTCAAAAAAGAAAAAAAAAACGAAATCTGACCCTGAAAATTTTCGAGAAAAAATTGCTGCGCAACACAAAAAACTGTCAAAAAAAGGGGAATAAACTGAGCAAACAAACAGCGAAAAAACCACATTTTGACATGCAAAAAAACCAGATTTTTTCCGGTACTTTAACCTTTTCAAGGTTCATCATAAATATTTGAGAGAGAAGGGGCCTAAACAGGCCTAAAAACAAACCTTCTAGGCCTAAAATAGGGCCTAAAAGCCCAATTTTTACCTTATTTTTACCCAAAATTCACCCTAAGCCCCTTAAAAGCCCTTAAAACTCACGTATATAATAAATCGTAGCCTGTGTCTGAATTTCGAATAAATGCGTAGCCGGCCGATTTTCCAAATGTTGAGCCGGAATATGAATGGCCAAAATTTCGTTGAGCGGAATTTCCTGAAGAAAAATCAATGGGGGGTACTGTAGGGGGTACTGTGGGATTACTGTACCTTGTAATATCTTGTCGAACTCTCATCCTGATACATTATGATGCTTTTTGTGTCGAGACGCCAAAAGTGCTTTTTGCGCTGGAAAAAAAAAATTCACTGTTTCAGAAAATCTTGAAACATTTCCGATTCCTACACATTTTTTTCAGGTTAAAAATCAAGGTGGAATTTTTTTGAGCAATTTTTTAAAGCTGAAAATTTACCATTCCAAATGTTGAACGAAAATCAAATTTCCAAAAAATTCAATTTTTCAATAACAAAATTTTGAAACAGTGAAAAAAATTAGACATTTTTCAAAAGAAATTATCCACAAACTTTTTTAGCCTCAAAATCTTCAAATTTCTGGGCTGAAAATTGATGTGGAAATTAGTTTGAGCAATTTTTTCATGCTGGAAATAAATTTTCAATTTTGGATAAAAATTCACTGTTTCGAAAAAAATATTGAATATTTTTGAAATTTCCAATGATTATAATACTGATTCAAAATCCAATTTTTCAATAACAAAATTTTGAAACAGTGAAAAAAGTTAAAAAAATTTTTTCAAAAGAAAAATCTCCGCGAACTAAAAATACTATCAAAATTCAAAATTTTTCAATTTGAGAGATTTTTTGAAGCATGTTCAATTTTGGAGAGAAAAATTTCACTGTTTCAAAAAAATTGAATATTTTCGAAATTTTGAATAATTTTAATACTGGTTGGAACCCTGTTTGAATTTTCTGCGAGTAAAAAAAATTCACTGTTTCAGAAAATCTTCAAAAATTTTCGATTCCTGCACATTTTCAATACGTCATCTAGATCAAATGCTCAAAAATTTTAAGCTCAAAAATCCAATGAAATTCAGATTTATTCTCTGAAAATCCTCGCTTCAAAATTTTCAGCTTGAGCTATTAAAAATCAAGGTGTAATTTTTTTTTGTAACCAATAACCTTTGAGCAATTTTTTTAAAGCTGGAAATTTACCAAAAGTATAAGAGATCAAAATTCCAAAAAATCCAATTTTTCAATAACAAAATTTTGAAACAGTGAAAAAAATAGACATTTTTTCATAAGAAAAATCTCCGAAAACTAAAAATACTATCAAAATTCAACATTTTTCAGATTAAAAATCAATATGGAATTTTTTGAGCAATTTTTTTAACGCTGAAAATTTAGTAGAATTAAGATCACACAAGAAAGTTTATATCAAAATTCCAAAAAATTCAATTTTTTGATAACAACATTTTGAAACAGTGAAAATAATTAGAAATTTTTTTCAATAGAAAAATCTCCGAAAACTGAAAATACTGTTATAATTGAACAGCAACTTTTTCAAGCTGAAAATAAATTTTCAATTTTTTCAAAAGAACAATTCACTGTTTCAAAAAAATGGAATATTTTCGAAATTTCGAATGATTTCAATATACATAGGGTCCAAACTGTATTAATTTCCTGCGAGTAAAAAAATTCACTGTTTCAGAAAATCTTAAAAAATTTCCGATTCCTACACATTTTCGCTTTCATTCCCTCGCAGAACTCAAAACTTTCAGCTTGAGCTATCAAAAATCAATATGCTGAAAATTTACCAGAACTATGGTTCAATAGACATTTATCAAAATTCCAAAAATTCAATGTTTCAATAACAAAACTTTGAAACAGTGAAAAAAATTGGAAATTTTTTCAAAAGAAAACTTTCCAGAAACTGAAAATCCGCTAAAAATTCAAACTTTTTCGGATTAAAAATCAAGGTGGAATTTTTTTGAGCAAGTTTTTAAAGCTGAAAATAAATTTTCAATTTTTGAGATAAAAATTCACTGTTTCAGAAAATCTTGAAAAAATTCGATTCCTGCATTTTTTTAATAATACACTCGAATAATCAGTTTTGAAACAGTGAAAAAATATAGAAATTTTTAGGCTAAAAATATCTGAAATTTCCAAATTTCTAGCTCAAAATCCCCTACCATATTCTGTTGATCGGTAAAATGCACAATCCATCCTTCCTTCAAAATTTTGGCATTTTTTCGTTTCATCTGTTTGACCGACATCACAACACGCATCAATGGGATATTCTGACTTTCCGCCGACACTCCATCCTCTTCCGGACTTTGCAAACTCGCATTTTCAGCCGCTACCACAATTCCCCCAGCAATTTCAGCTTGTTTAATTTCAGCCTTGAATTCCGGTCGAATTTCAGCCTGTTTTTCAGCGCCAGTCATCGGGGCACTCGGCACATTTTGCGCTTTTTTCTTCGGTGTTTGGGCTCGTAGACAAGTCTCATCTTCTCGCTCATCAGACGCTGAAAATATGGGATTTTTGGCTGAAAATACTGGGTTTTGGCTGAAAATTATAGCTAAAAAGTTAGTAAAACTTAAAAAAATGGTGGTGTTTTTGAAAAATCATATAGTGCTTGAAATGAGAAAAAAAATGTGCTGAAAAATACCATTTTTCGATGCCGTGTTGGAAAATAGTTTCATATTATCCATACTTGCCGAAACACACATTCCTGTGAGAAATTTTGACCAGAAATGCGTCAATGAGGGATGGGTTGACGCATTTTTGGTAGGAGAAATACTACGTCAGCATATAGTTTTGCTGACGTATTTTTTGTAGGTTAACATTTAGTCAGTAGAGGCCCGGGTTTTTTGAGGTGCAAAAATTGCGTCAGTGAATAGTATAGCTGACGTATTTTTGTGTAGCCTAACAAAAATACGTCAGCTTAATGTTTTGCTGGCGTATTTTTAGTAGGTTACAAAAATTTCGTCAACAAAGAGCTATATTTTTGCTGGCACATTTTTTGTACCCTTGAATTTTTGAAACCTACAAAATTTGCGTCAGCAAATATTTCCATTGACGTGATTTAAGTAACCTACCAAAAACACGCCAGTAAGTACTTTTGCTGGCGTATTTTTAGAAGGCTATGGAAAATACGCCATTCGCTGACGCTTTTCTGGTAGATCACTATAAATCTACAAAAATTGCACCAAAACAAATCAGCTGACGCATTTTCAGTAGTCCTAACCCAAAAATCTCCAAATTTCAAGTTCCCGAGCTCATTTTTGCTCAAAAATCCCAAAATTCGGGTCATTTTGTGCCCCGGAGCTCACCATCATCAGCCGTGTCCAAATAATAGGAAGCGGGATTGGATTGAGCAGTGTTTCCAGGACAATCTTTCGCCACCAATTCACTACACTTTTTGTGGCAATTATAGTTGCAATCTGCAAGAAATATCGATTTTTAGGTGAATTTCAGGTTAAAAATCGCAATTTTCAGCGATTTCTGGCCTGAAAATCACGATTTTCAGCAATTTCTGGGCTTAAAATCACGATTTTCAGCGATTTTTGGGGTAAAAATCACGATTTTCAGCGATTTCAGGTCAAAAACCACTATTTTCAGCGATTTCTGGGCTCAAAATCACGATTTGCAGACAAATTTCAGGTCAAAAATCACAATTTTCAGCAATTTCCACCCCAAAACACTCACCTTTACACTGCAATCCCTGTCGAATCAAACCCTTCAACAACTTTTTACAAAACTGGCATACTGTGGGCCGTTTGTAGCTGTGAATTTGAAATGTATGGGGCACTTTGACACGTGTCGCTTCGGCAACTTCCATCCAAAGTGGTCGACCACTCCATGAGCAACTACGATCTTTTCGTGGCATTTGAAGGAACTGAAAGAGGAATTTGGTGGATTTCGGGTTGAAAATGATGAAAATCTCAGAATTTGGAGCATTTTGACACCAAACATCGTAGGAAAATTAAGCTCCGCCCATTTTTCTGTGCCAGGATTGCAGAAAATCGGAGAGAGCTTGAAATTTCAAGCATTTTGACACCAAACATCCTAAGAAAATTAGGCTCCGCCCATTTTTTTGTGCCAGGATTGCAAAAAAACAAAATTTCTTGAAATTTCAAGCATTTTGATACCAAATATCCTAGGAAAATTAGGCTCCGCCCATTTTTGTGTGCCAGGATTGCAGAAAATCGGGGAGAGCTTGAAATTTCAAGAGTTTTGATACCAAAAATCCCAGGAAAATTAGGCTCCGCCCATTTCTGCAAGCCTGGCACAGATTTTACCATTGAAAATGATTTTTTGAATTTTTCAGAATTTTTTATCAATAAAAATTCTCAATAAAAAATAAAGCTTTAAATATGAAAAATCCAATTTTCAGCTAATTTTTTAATTAAAATTTATCGATTTTTATTGTTTTTTGGTAAAATTTTCAACAAAAAATTTTTGCTGTTTCAAAAATTCATCAAAAGAATTTCGAATTTCTATAATTATTCTGTATTGCGCTCAATTCAAAAAAAACGAAAAAACTCACATTTCCACCAATAGGATCACCACAATCATCAGTGGTGACAAATATATTTGGAGGTCCGCCAAGAGTCGAAGCGGGTCGAGCAGTGTCCAAAGCTTCTAGCACTGATTCACGACGGGATTGCTGGAACAAGAAATATTTTGAAACAGTGAATATTTTTAATTTAAGCAAATGTTCAACTTAGATGAAAAATCAGAATTGTTTTCAGTCTGGAACTTATTCGATCATGTGCTTTGAATAAAGCAAATTTTGAAACTGTAGAAAAATTGAAATACAAGTTTTGAAACAGTAAATTTCTATTTGTAATTTTTTTCACTTTGCACGATGTATTGGTCAAATAGAAATATCAACAACAGTGAAATATTTAAAAATTATTAGAATAATTTTGAAACAGTAAATTTTGAAAAAAAAAAATAAATAAATAAAAATTTGTGAAAATTCACGATTTTTTTTCGAGAAAATTGAAAGAGGACTTATCAAAAATTGTAAAAATTAGAAAAACATTCAATGAAACAGTAAATTTTTTTTCAAAGAAAAAACTTAAAATAAATATATAAAAATTAAATTCTCTGAGAATTCACGATGTTTTTTTTGACAATGATCGACATCTATCAAAAATAATGAAAAATGAAAACATATTCAAATAATTTAACAGTGAAATTTTCAACGAAATTTTTCTGATGAAACAAGCAGAAAAGTATCAATATTTTTGCAAAATTGATATTTCAATAAACAGTTTTGAAACAGTAAAAAATTATTTATGAGAGAATTTTATGACTACTTCAAAATTTCAAGAATCATTTTTTCTCCGCAATTTCTTCATTTCTGGAAACACCTTCAAATGTTCACAAAATTATAAGAAAAAATTTTGAAACAGTAAATTTTTTTGAAATTTTATCTGACTGAAAAATCTAGAAAAATCTCAAGTTTTGGGTCAAAATTTTTCAATTTTCATGAAAAATACAAAATTTCGCACTAAACAATCCCGAATCTGTTCAAAAACATATTGGAAAAATATTCTTGTTAGATCGCAGTGTATTGAATTTTCCAATTTTTGAAATTTTCAAAGAAAAAGTTTGAAACAGTGAATTTTTGAAAATATTTTAGGGTGAATTTTGGGCTTTGAAACAATCCAATTTTCATAAAATTTTAGGTCAAAATTCCAATTTTAACAAAAAAAACTATTTTTCATTTTTTATCATATCGAATGGAAAAATTCTTTTCAAATATTCACAAAATTATAAGAAATAATTTTGAAACAGTGAAATTTTTTGAAAATTTCCTAGTCAAGAAAACATGCTTCTCTGAGAATTCAAGATGTTGGTTTTTTTTTTTGGCAATAATCGACAACTACTGTATCAAAAATAGTGAAAAATGAAAAAATATTCAAATATTTTTGAAACAGTGAATTTTTCAACGAAATTTTTCTGATTGTTAGAAGCAGAAATGAAATCCACATTTTTGCAAAATTAGAATTTTAATAAAAAAACTTTGAAACAGTAAATTTTAACCAGCCTAGCGAATTTCAAGACTACTTCAAAATTTCAAAAATCATTTTTTCTCCGCAATTTCTTTATTTCTAGAAACACCTTCAAATGTTCACAAAATTATAAGAAAAAATTTTGAAACAGTGACATTTTTTAAATTTTATCTGACTGGAAAATCTAGAAAAATCTCAAGTTTTGTGTCAAAATTGTTCAATTTTCATGAAAAATACAAATTTTCGCACTAAACAAACCCGAATCTGTTCAAAAACATATTGGAGAAATGTTCTTGTTCGATCGCAATGTATTGAATTTTCCAATTTTTGAAATTTTCAAAGAAAATATTTGAAACAGTGAATTTTTGAAAATATTTTAGGGTGAATTTTGGGCTTTGGAAAAATCCAATTTTCATAAAAAAAAACTATTTTTCATTTTTTATCATATCGAATGGAAAAATTATTTTCAAATATTCACAAAATTATATAAAAAATAATTTTGAAACAGTAAAATTTTTTGAAAATTTCCTAGTCAAGAAAACATGCTTCTATGAGAATTCACGATTTTTTTTGACAATGATCGACATCAATAAAAAATAGTGAGAAATAAAAAAATATTCAAATAATTTTGAAACAGTGAAATTTTTGAAAAATTTTTCTGATGAAACAAGCAGAAAAGTATCAATATTTTTTGCAAAATTGATATTTTAATAAAAAATTTTGAAACAGTAAATTATTTATTTTTAAACATCAGAATTTCAAAAACTTTTTTTTTTCATTTAAAAGTGGCGTTAATTTTTCAAGAAACGAAAGACATAAAAATTAAGTTTTCAAATATTCACAAAATTATAAGAAATAATTTTGAAACAGTGAAATTTTTAGGAATTTTTAAACTCAATTTTCATGGTTTTCGTCAAATTTTGGTTCAAATTTTTCCAAATTCCAAGAAAAATCCACCCAAAACCCACTCACCCTTCTCTCAGTCAGGCATGTTCATTCTGCCTGCTGACCGGACGGCACGGCTGCCGTGTGGGCGTGGCTTCGCTGTTTTGCTGGCCGAGCAGCAAAGAAGAAAATAGCAAAAAACAGCAGCCGCGGCTTGCCGGCTGGCTGCCGTTTTTCGAAAAGGGAAGGGGAAGGGCGTCGCTCCGCCCCCTGCACACAACACACACAACAGCGCGCAACCCGTAAACCGTCGCACACACAATTTATTTAAACAGTCTCGCGCGCGCGTGTCTCACAAGGGAACCTCTTCAGCTCGCGGTCGAGTTTTGAGCTGAAAATTTTTTTGGGGGTAGTTTGCGATGTTCTAATGGCCGTATAAAAAATTCAGCTGCTGAACTCCACTCTGAGCACAAGAAAGTGAGCTCCGAAGTTTGAGCATTTTCAAGGGCGCCGCGCCAGTTTTATTCTCTTTGAAATTTCAACTGAAGTAAAAATAACTAGCAAAGCGCAGCAGGTTAGCGGATAGCCCCTTGAGGCAATGCTGTGGGGTTCGACTCCTGCTCCCTCCAACATTTTTTAATTTTTTTTTCTTTTTCAAGAAAATGACTTTGGAGTACTGTAACTAGTTTAAAAATCGATTTTTTGAAAATCTGATCATACGGGGTTGTTCTAGAGGGTCAATTATATTGAAAAATGAGTTCATATAATTTTTCGAGAAAATTCATTTTTCTTCAAAATTCATGGTCATCTGGTTGGATGAAAATTTTCGAAAAATTTTTTTTTTTGAAATAAGTTCAGTTTTCATGAAATTGATCATCCTGAACAACTCTGTAAAGTCCGATTTCCATAAAAACCGTTTCTAGAAAAGTTAATGGTCGAAGAGAAGAATTATGTTGCCATTCTCTAGAATTTTGTCCTTTTCACCCAATTTCTTAAAAGTTAATGAGAACAAACCCTATTAGAAACTTTAAATGTTGAATTATACCAACAGCTCTCAAAACTTATGATAAATTTGAATTCATATTCCCAAATTATAAGCTCTTCGCTTGTCGGGCAATTGCAATTGAAATCGTGGGAGAAAAGATAATGATTTATTGTCAATCCGAAAATAAAAGAACCCCCATTTGAATTGGCGGTCACGTACAGTAGACTAAAAATGACGTGACACATGCACATCAAACTGGTTGGCAAATAGCCAACGTGTTAATTTTGCATTTTATTTTTCAAATGGACTCCAAAATTTTGCGAAGTCTACTGTAGTATTGGTTTCCTAGGCCATTTCGGTTCTCTTCCAAGGTTTTTATATTTTCGTAATGACAATACCAACATTTCTAATAAAAAAAATCATTTTTTGATAGAAACTTAAAAATCTTCAATTTACAACATTCCAAACCAGTCAAATTCGAGAAAAACTCCCGATTATCCTATCTTCGTTCTGGAGAAAAAAACTTCGCAAGCGATAACTTTTCTAGAAACGGTTTTTATGGAAATCGGATTTTACAGAGTTGTTCAGGATGATCAATTTCATGAAAACTGAACTTATTTCAAAAAAAAATTTTTTTCGAAAATTTTCATCCAACCAGATGACCATGAATTTTGAAGAAAAATGAATTTTCTCGAAAAATTATATGAACTCATTTTTCAATATAATTGACCCTCTAGAACAACCCCGTATGATCAGATTTTCAAAAAATCGATTTTTAAATCAGTTACAGTACTCCAAAGTCATTTTCTTGAAAAAGAAAAAAAAATTAAAAAATGTTGGAGGGAGCAGGAGTCGAACCCCACAGCATTGCCTCAAGGGGCTATCCGCTAACCTGCTGCGCTTTGCTAGTTATTTTTACTTCAGTTGAAATTTCAAAGAGAATAAAACTGGCGCGGCGCCCTTGAAAATGCTCAAACTTCGGAGCTCACTTTCTTGTGCTCAGAGTGGAGTTCAGCAGCTGAATTTTTTATACGGCCATTAGAACATCGCAAACTACCCCCAAAAAAATTTTCAGCTCAAAACTCGACCGCGAGCTGAAGAGGTTCTTGTCAAGCTCCTTTTCTCATTAATTCTGAATGTGAGTGTTTTTGGAGGATTTGTTCGATGATTTCGACAATTTTCTTCACGAAATAGACAGCAATGCCGGCATTTCGGCACGGCAGCCACGGCATGCTGTTTTGTGTTATTTTTTCAAAACAGCAGCGGCTGCCGTCGCTGTTTTTGAAACGGCAAACGGCCGGCGTTGCCGGCAAAATGAACATGCCTGCTCTCAGTCAACATATTCGAATTGGAAGAAAAGTATCAATATTTTTTGCAAAATTGATATTTTAATAAAAAATTTTGAAACAGTAAATTATTTTTAAATATCAGATTTTCAAAAACTTTTCAAGTGATATTTTTTTTCGACAAACAACAAGGAAATTGGGTTTTCAAATGTTCACAAAATTATAAGAAATAATTTTGAAACAGTAAAATTTCTTTGAATTTTTTTTTTGATTTTATCTAACTGAAAAATAAAAACAGTAAAATATTTGAAAAATTTTAAACTCAATTTCATCATGGTTTCTTACAAATTTTCATCATGGTTTGTTAGTCAAGAAAAATCCAATTTTCATCAATATTTGGGTCAAAATTTCTCAAATTTCAATAAAAAAAATCAATTTTCATGAAAAATACAAATTTTCGAACTAAACAATGGCAAATGTGTTCAAAAAAGTATTGGAAATATCAGATTTACAAGCTCAACGGCCAGTAGCATTGAATTTCATAATAATTAAAAATTTCAATTTTTGAAATTTTAAAAGAAAAAATTTGAAACAGTGAATTTTTGAAAATATTTTAGGGTGATTTTTGGGCTTTGGAATAATCCATTTTTCATCAAATTTTAGGCCAAAATTCCAATTTTAACGAAAAAAAACTATTTTTTCCCCTTCATCGGATTGAGATAATATTTTCAACTTTTCACAAAATTATAAGAAATAATTTTGAAACAGTGAAATTTTTAAACTCAATTTTCATGGTTTCCTATTCAAAAAACATGCTTCTCTGAGAATTCAAGATTTTGTTTTTTTTTTGACAATGATTAACATCTATCAAAAATAGTGAAAAATGAAAACATATTCAAATAATTTTGAAACAGTGAAATTTTTTGATGTTATCTAACTGAAAAATCTAGAAAAATCCAATTTTCATCAAATTTTAGGTCAAAATTCCAATTTTAACAAAAAAAACTATTTTTCATTTTTTATCATATCGAATGGAAAAATTATTTTCAAATATTCACAAAATTATAAGAAATAATTTTGAAACAGTGAAATTTTTTAAAAATTTCCTAGTCAAGAAAACATCTAAAAATCCAAGATGTTTTTCTGAAAATGATTGATATCTATCAAAAATAGTTAAAAATGAAAACATATTCAAATAATTTTGAAACAGTGAAATTTTAAACAAAATTTTTCTGAAGATACAAGCAAAAAAAATCAATATTTTTCGCAAAATTGATATTTTAATAAAAAACTTTGAAACAGTAAATTATTTTTTTTTAAACATCAGATTTTCAAAAACTTTTCAAGTGATATTTTTTTTCGACAAACAACAGGGAAATTAGGTTTTCAAATGTTCACAAAATTATAAGAAAAAATTTGAAACAGTGAATTTTTGAAAAAAAAATTATTTGGTGAATATGAGTAGAAAAATAACTGGAATAATCCATTTTTCATCAAATTTTAGGTCAAAATTCCAATTTTCACAAAAAAAAAACTATTTTTCCTTCTTTCATCGAATTGAGATAATATTTTCAACTTTTCACAAAATTGTAAGAAATAATTTTGAAACAGTGAAATTTTTGAAAAATTCTTAGTCAAGAAAACATGCTTCTCTGAATGATCCAAGATGTTTTTTTCTGAAAATGATTGATATCTATCAAAAATAATGAAAAATGAAAACATATTCAAATAATTTTGAAACAGTGAAATTTTCAACGAAATTTTTCTGCTGAAACAAGCAGAAAAGTATCAATATTTTTGCAGAATTGATATTTTAATAAAAAATTTTGAAAAAAAAACATTTTCAGATGTTCACCAAATTATAAAAAATAATTTTGAAACAGTAAAATTTTTGAAAATTTTAAAATCAATTTTCATGATTTTCTAGTCAAGAAAACATCTAATTTTCATCAAATTCTGGTTCAAAATTGTTCAATTTTCAATAAAAATCCCTCCAAAACCCACTCACCCTTCTCTCAGTCAACATATTCGAATTAGAAGGCGACAATGGTATAGCCGACGGTCTTCGCTGTTTCGATCCACTACAATTATTCGGAATTTTCGAGGCGCATCTTTTGTGATAATTCTGCCCGCAACCACGACATTTTAGGCCCTGTTTTACGAGACCAAATAGGAGTTCACCACAAAAATCACAAAATGTCGGGACTTTGTAGGAGTGCACAAAAAGTGTGTGAGGATGCACGACGATTCGCTCATTTTGAGGGCTCGCTGGAAAAATGGGGGATTTTTGAAAGGGATTTTTTTGTGAAAAAAAAATTCACTGTTTCAAATTCTTGTCTTCAAAATTTTGAAAATCTAGAAACCTGATTGCAACGAAGACAATTGAAGACAATTCACAGAAAAATTCTGAAATTTTTTTGAAAACTTTTAAGGAAAAAATCAATTTTTGAAAACCCTATGAAAATATCAAAAAATTTTGAAACAGTGATTTTTTTAATATTTAATTTTAAAAAATTCCAGAAAAAAAAAGAGAATCTGGAAACCCAATTCTGAAATTCCTGTAAAAATTCTAGAATTTTCAGCACAAATTCCAATACCAAAATTAAATCTGAAATTTTTTCAAGCTTTTTTGGACAAGGGATCACTTTTTGAAAACCCTATAAAAATATCAAAAAATTTTGAAACAGTGAATTTTTTAAAATTTATTCCTGAAGTTCGCGATAGATCAACTTTCAGAAAATCTCCAAAAAATATAAAATATTTTTGAAACAGTGAATTTTTTTAAATACCTTTTCTGGAAAATTGAACAAAAAAAAATTCATGACCTAAATTTCACAAAATTTTGAAACAGTGAATTTTTTTTCTATTTTTTCACTAAAAATTCCACATTTTTCTAAATGCTAGGCTGAAATTATCAATTTTTCAGCCCCAAAAATCCCCGCGTTCATCCAATAAAACAAATCTCTCATATGTCATACATTTTTTTTTCTGAAAAAAAATGTGTAAACAAATTTATTAGGGATAATCCTTCTCCTCAACACGAAAAAAAGAAGAAGAAGCGTATATTTAATCGCCACGTGTTTTTCTCATTTTCCAAAATGTTTTGCTCATTTTTTTCTTGTTTGAGTCATCAAATGTTCACAAGATTAGAAGAGAGGAAATGGAAAGTTTAAGAGGATTTTCAGAATTTTTTTGAAATGAAAATTGAAGATTTATAAAATCTGAAATTTCTGGTGAAATTTTGAGCTACAGTACTCAAAAAATCTGAATTTCAGGTCAATTTTTCAAAAAAAAAAATCCAATTTTCAGGTTGAAAATAAAGCTACAGTACCCCAAAGGCTTCCAGGGTCGAAAAATCCCGAAAATGTGAAATTTGAGCTCAAAATCAAAGTATAAATGCTCTAGAAGCTTATTTTTAGGTTTTTAAGCTAGAAAATCCTGAAAAAAACTGTTTGGGGTCAAAAATTCGCAAAAATCCGAAAATTTGAGCTACAAAACTATTCCGGGTGAATTTTTCATGAGAAAAACATTCCCAGGGTCAAAAATGCCCCATTTTCATGTTTTCAAGCTACAAACTTCTCAAAACACGTTTCTGGGATGAAAAAACTCGCAAAAATTCAATTTTTGATGAAAATTTGAGCTACAGAACTATTCTTGGTGAATTTTTCATCAAAAACTCATTTCTGGGCTCAAAAAACGGCCCGGAATTCAAATTTTGGCTAAAAAACACGTCTACAGTATTTCTGGACCATTTTTCACCAAAAAACCCATTTCTGGGCTCAAAAAACGGCCCGGAATCCAAATTTTGGCTTAAAAATCGAGCCAAAGTGCTCCAAATCGTCTCACCAACAATAACCGTCCTTTTTCCCACATCCGGCTGCTGTTGATAATTCAACTTCTTGCCATTCGTTCCCTCTTGTTTCACCGTGAAAATCGTGACAACTTCTTCAATTTGAAACGATTTTTGCTGCTGAATTTGTTTGAAATGATCGGGATCGGCTCCTCCGATTGTGTTCGCTTTCGTATTTTCGCCGAGTCGCGGCGATCGCCGGCCAGAAAACGGCGAACTTCCACCCGTCACACAACTTTTCGCTCTCTCCTGCTTTTTTATCTTTCGATCTGGCATTTTTGCATTTCCTCCTCTTCGAGCGAAGAAAAATGCCTTGAAATTTTGAGGGTTTCAGCAGAATTTCAGTCAGAGACGAAAAAAATCGATAATCACAAGGGAAAAAAGTCAGAAAAATATGAAATTTTTGAAAATTCCAGAAATCCACGTGGCACAATTTCAGTTAAAACTTCAATTTTTGGCACCAAAAATCCCAGAAATTCCAAATTTCCAGAAAAATCAATTTAAAAAAAAACTCCATTAAAAATGTATGAAATAAAAAAGTTCAGCAGAAAAATTGACCTATTTATTTTCTCAAAAAAAAAATAAATATGAGAAATCTGATCTAGACTAGAGTCTAGTTTGAAACCGGAATACACATACATATTCTTTAAAAACTTTTTGAAAAGGGGCGGAAATTACTACGAGAATCTTCTTTGAAAATCAAATGAAGTTAGAGGAAGTCTTGGGGAAAAATGCCACGTGGCACAAAATTCAAGCTGTCAGAATTTCAGTATATAAAACTGGTTTTCAAGAAATCCACGTGGCAAAGTTTCAACCTTCACTATTCTCAAAAATTCAAAAAATTATTTCATCAAAATTTTGAAACAGTGAAAAAATATTGAACCGAAAATTGATTTGGCGATAAATTTCTTCCAGAAATTTTTTAGTTCAAGAAGGATTTTCAGCAATTTTTTTAAAATAAAATTTTTAGAGCTAAAATATCTGGATTTTCAGCTTCAAAATTCAATTTCAGGTCAAATTTTGAGCCTGAAAAAAAACCTAAAATTGAGCTGGAACTCTGAAATTTCAGGACTCCCAAAAACGTGGCTAAAATTCCAGATTTTCAGAAAAAAATTGAATTATTGGCTAAAAATTATTAGTCTAAGGTCAATTTTCCAGCCTAAAATAGAGCTGGAACTCTGAAATTTCAGCAAAATCTAGCTTAACTTCAGATCACATTTTCAGCCTGAAAATAAGCCTAAAATAGAGCTGAAATTCTGAAATTTCTAGCTAAAAATGCTCAATTTCAGATTCATTTCAGGTCTGAAAATTGGCTAAATATTATAATTTTCAGGTCATATTTTCAGCCTGAAAATGAGCCTAAAATTGAGCTGGAACTCTAAAATTTCTAGCTAAAAATCCTCAATTTCAGGTCAAATTTTTAGCGTAAAAAATGGTGCTGAAAATCCAGAATTTCCGGCTAAAAATGCTCAAAACCCCGCGCAAAAAAGTGCAAAAACATAGAGATATAGAGAGAGAAAAAAGAGCGCAAATTTCGTTGGGAGAAAAAAAATATGGATATATAAAATATGAAAATAAAATATAAAGCTTTTTTTCAGTGCTCCGCCACACGGATTATCATCTTATTATGATTTGAAATCGAGAAAAAAGGGGAAAAAGGGGAAAAACTCGGATTATATCAGATTATTGGGCAAAAAAATTGTGAAAATTAAATTTTTTTGAAATTTTTCAGAAGAATTTCTAGATTTTCCACTCAAAAAAGTTCCCAAAAAAAACTTTTTTTGGCAAAAAATTGTGCCACTTTCTGAGCCTAAATCAAGCCAATTTCTCAATTTCAAGTACACTTTCAGACAGCCAAAAAAAACATTTTTTTGTGGAAAAAAGGGGAAAATGTAGTGAGAGAAGATGATGACGGGAAATTCATCATTTTTTAGGCGGGAAAAAATGGGGGAGTTAGAGACGCAGAGTTTTTTTAGGCGGGAAATTTTGAAATTTGAAAAATTTTTTGTGATTTTTGGTGCTTTTTTTGAGAAAAAATCGGATTTGAGGATTTTTTCGGTACATTTTCAGCAAAAATTTTCAGATTTTCAAAAAGAGCATTTATCTGCTCCAAATCTCGCCTCAAAAACAAACCAAAACAAAACCAAATCATGAATAATTTCACAGAGGAAAAGCCACCAGAAAAAAAAAAGAAGCGAAAAACTTTTTTTTTTCAATTTTTTTTCACAAAACACGCCGTGTTTATTTACTCTTCTTCCTCCCTTTAATAATTATATACATATCTATATTTCTCTTTTTTTTTTCAGATTTATTTATATATATATGAAAAATATATAGATATAGGAGGAGAAGGAGAAAATTTTGAATGAAAAAAAATCGGCGAAAAAAATTGATGGCTGGAGCTAAAAAGTTCAAGATCAGATTTTTTGATAAATCTATTTTCGGAGCCTAAATTTTTGAATTTAGTTCAATATTTTACTGTTTCAAAAAAAACTCAAACACGAAAATTACTGAAAATTTTAAACTCTTCAAAAATTTGAGAATTTTTTGAAACAGTGAATTTTTAATACAATTTCTTAAATTTTTTTCAATAAAAAAAACAAATTTCTCATCCCAAAAATTCACTGTTTCAAATAATCCCCAAATTTCACGAATTTTCTAAATTCTCAATAACTATTTAAAAAAAATTGAAATGTAAATTTGTAGCTCTAAAAATTTCCCAAAAATGTACTGTTTCAAAAAATTCTCAAACACGAAAATTACTGAAAATTTTAAACTTTTCAAAAATTTGAGAATTTTTTGAAACAGTGAATTTTTTAAAAATATATATTTGAATTAAGATGGAACAATTTTTTGTAAATTTTGTCTCATGTCAATTTGAAAAAATATACCAAATTTCTCATCTCAAAAATTCACTGTTTCAAAAATTTCTCAAATTTTCTAAATTTTCTAAATTCCCAATAACTATAAATACATTTAAATAAAAAATTTTGAAACAGTGAATTTTTGAGCCCAAAAATTCTCAAAAAAATTTGAACTGCAAAAAATTCAACTCCCAAAAATCCACTGTTTCAAATATTTCTCAAATTTTCAAAATTTTTGAAATTTACAATAAAACTGTGTTTTTGTCGTCAAAAATCTACTGTTTCAAAAATCTCACAAATTTTCGAGATTTTCAAAATTCTATAATCCATAGAAGGAAAAAACCGGAAAAATTTCCTGTTTCAGAAAAAATTCAATTTGAAATATTGAAATGAATGTTTGTTCCATTCGGTATTCAGCTATTGAAAATTAAAATTTGAGTACAATTTTTAGCAAAAAAAATTAATTTTTAAAATTTTGAATGCTGAAACTTTGTCAAAATTTTAATGTTACGAAAAAAATAGAAGTTCAACCGAAAATTTTGAACTTTTCAAAAATTTAAGAATTTTTTGAAACAGTGAATTTTTTTTTAAATTTTGAATGAAATTTAGGATCTCACAACTTCTTAAATTTTTTTTCAATTTGAAAAAAAAAACCAAATGTAGCATCTCAAAAATTCACTGTTTCAAATAATTTCCAAATTTCAAGAATATTCTGAATTCCCAATATTGCACATACAATAATATGAAAATTTTTGAAACAGTAAATTTTTGAGCCCAAAAATTCTCAAAAAAAAATTGAATTGCAAAAAAATTCAGCTTCCATAAATTCACTGTTTCAAAAATTTCTCAAATTTTCAAAATTTTTGAAATTTACAATAAGAGATCATGTTTTGGGGTCGAAAATCTACTGTTTCAAAAATCTCACAAATTTTCGAGATTTTCAATATTCTACAATTGACAATAAGAACCAGTACAATTGAATAGCTAAAAATTCTAGAGCCAAAAAAATTTACTGTTTCAACAAAAAAATTTATTTAGAAACATTTAATTGAATAATTGCTTTTCTTTTTGATGCAGCAACTAAAATTTGAATATTTTTTCCGCCAGAAAAAAAATCAAAAACTCAAAACTCAAAAAAAATTAATTGAGAGTGGGGGTGTGATGTGTTTTCACGAGAAAAAATTATGAAAATTGAAAAGCGAGTGAAAAAAATAGCGGAAATCATGAAAAATTTCAAATTTCCGGTAAAAAATTAGCGAGAAATGAGGAGAAATAGAAACTTCTAGATATAATAAATAAAGAAGCCAATTAGGCAACAAAAATTCACATGTTTCTAGAAAATTCTTGGAAAAAACGTTGGATGGAGCCAATTTGGAGGTACTGTAGCCAGAAAATCAGCATTTTCAGGTCCAGGAATACTTTATTTCAAATTTTGAGCCCAAAAATTTGGAAATTTGAATTTTTGGCGGGTTCAGGAGTACTGTAGCTGAATTTTCAGCTCGAGAACCAAATTTTTCGTTTGAAAATAATCCAGGAGTACTGTAACCTGATTTCAAACCTGCGCCTTTAATTTTACGTGCAGAAAATCATACTGTAGCTCAATTTCAGGTTAAAAACCTGATTTTTTCACAATTCAGTGAATTTCAGCTCAAAAATCAATAATTTTTCGTACTGTAGCTCAAAAAACCTCGAATTTTCGCAATTTTTACATATTTTCCGCCCAAAATCAACTCACAACTTAGCACAACTTCAACAAGTGCTCCATCTGTGACGTCAGCCGACGTATTGATTAGTTGCAAAATATTGATCGATCGCATGTCGTGTTTGTAGAGCAAAATGTGATCTTTCAGATGTTCGCATCCTTTGTCCGGGTACTGTAACACAAAATTATCGATTTATTGATTGATTTTGGGGAAAATCGATATTTCAACGTTTTTCATCACAATTTCACTTTGAAATCCAGTTTTTCCGTTAAAAATCGATTTATTTATTGATTTTTAGTCTCCGCCCACAAAATTCCCGAATTTTTCGCGGCAAACTCAAAAAAACCTGCTAAAACTCACAATTCATCTAATTTCCAACCATTTCTTCAAATCTATGAATTTAGAAATGAGGAAATCCACAAAATTTCAATTTTCTCGAAAAACACGTCAAAATTCTTCATTTTTCATCGAAAATCTTCAAATTTTCATCAAAAATCACAGAATCTTCCAGATTTTTCTAATTTTGATGTTAAAATTCAAAAATTCGGCCTCAAAACCCTGGAAAACCCTGGAAAACCCTCAAAAAACGAAAAATAAAAACTCCGGCGGGCTGGAGTGGTGTTTGCACACAACTGCACACAACACACACAATTTGACGCGCAAATATGTTTTTCTCGCGTTTTCACGGGATTTCAGGGGAAACTTGGATTTTGAATGAGATTTTGATGTGAGATTGTGAAAAAGCGTGAAATTTCGAGCAAAATCATATATAAATCTTCAAAATTTCATTAGTTTTGGGGTGAAAAAGACCATTTTTCACCCAGAAATCCTGGGAAAACTCACAATTTCCTTGATGAAGTCGAACGATTCGTTGCGCAGGTCTCGAAGCGATATTTCGCTCGCGTCCACATTGATCTGCTTTTTGTGAATGCCGCTTTGAAGTTGGAAACATAGGCCAGACATGTTGGAGGACGACGAATATTCGTAATATTCACTGTGTTCTGGAAGAAAATTGGTGGATTTTGGTGAATTTTGGAGATGAAAATTTGAAAATTCTGAAATTTTAATGAAATTGTTCACTGTTTCAAATTATTTTCAAATTTTTGGAGAAAAAAAACAAAATTTCAAATCTGCCACGTCTGTAGCTCTCTCAAAACTCTATACTCTCTAACTACCCAGATTTCTCTGCGTCTCTGACTCTCTCAAATACCACACTCTCTAGGCTCTCTAGCCGTCTCTCGTAAAACAACGCTTTCTATCCCTCTGCATCTCTGATTCCTCTGCGTCTCTAACCCTCTAACCTCTCCGAAAACTCTATACTCTCTAACTACCCAGATTTCTCTGCGTCTCTGACTCTCTCAAATACCACACTCTCTAGACTCTCTAGCCGTCTCTCATGAAAAAACGCTTTCTAGCGCTCTGCATCTCTAATTCCTCTGCGTCTCTAACCCTCAAACCTCTCTCAAAATTCTATACTCTCTAATTTCCCAGATTTCTCTGCGTCTCTGACCTCTAGTAATCTGTTTTCTCTAGCGCTCTCTCTCACACTCTCTAGGCTCTCTAGCCGTCTCTCATGAAACAACGCTTCCTAGCGCTCTACATCTCTAATTCCTCTGCATCTCTAACCTCCTCTAGCTTCTCTAGCCCTCTGCGTCTCTCACCTTGCTCTCCAATCCACGTGGACGGTGTCGATGTGACCAAAAGTGTGGGCACAACCAAATTTTGCTGCTGCTGCTGCTGATATGTCGATGCTGCTCCTCTCGCTCTCTCGCCACTCTCGTCGTCTGCTTCTGCTGCCCACTGTCTCCTACAACTATTTTGGCGCTCAAAAAATACTTCGTCTTGCGATTCTTCCGACTGCTCAAATCTGAATTCGTGCGACGAATTCAGCGACGACGCGGCGACAACATCTGCGATTCCAGTTTTGTTGTGGCTGAAAAAATGAGGTGAATTTTATTTTAATTTTTTTAATGCGAGAAAAAAGGGTTTTCGAGAAAAAAAATTCACTGTTTCAATATTTTTTGATAATTTTCTGGAGTTTATTGAAATTTCGATACAGAAAATTGTATTTTTTCCTCTCAAAAATCACTGTTTCAGTAAAAATTGATAGTTTTCTGGACTAAAATTCTGAAAATTCTGAATTCAAACACCTTTTTTTCACAAAAATTCACTGTTTCAAAATTCTCTGATAATTTTTGCAATTTTTGTCAGATTTTAATGGAGAATATATGTACCTTTCTTCAAATTCAGCCAACTTTTGAGAAAAAAAATATTTCAAAAAAATTCACTGTTTTAAAATTTTTTAAATATTTTTTGGGTTTTCTGGTTTTTTGATACTACATCAAATTTTACAGCCATTTTCAGCAAAAAAAAATTCACTGTTTCAAAATTATTTCATATTTATCAGAGTTTTATTGAGATTTCGATGACACATTTATTGCTCAAAATTCAAAATTTCGCAAAAAAAATTTAGAAAATTCAATAATTTTTTGTGTCATACAATTCTGAAAATTACAAATTTTCAGCAAAATTTATTTTCATTTGATTATTTGAGCACAAAATTTTTGAAAAAAATTCACTGTTTCAAAAATTTCAGATAAGTTATTGAACTTGATTGAAATATTGGTGGACGGGAAAAAATAAAAAAAAATAAAAATTCACTGTTTCAAAATTTTTTGAAGGTTTTCTGGAGTTTATTGAAATTTCGATAAGCTATACAGAAAAATTTTTATTTGAATTTTTTTTCAAATTTTTTTGTTGGGAAAACTTCAAAAATAAACAAAATATACATATTTGTAAACAAAAAAACCAGAAAATTCTCCATTTTTGGCCAAAAAAAACGGGGGAAAACGCGGGAAAAAAAAGAGAAATAATTTTTTTTTTCAAAGAATAATTAATTTTTCAGTCAATAATAAATATCTCATTTTTTTCATGCTCGAAAGAGGAAAAAAAGTGAAAAATAGGGGCAATGATGATAATGTGCAATGTTGCGTGACGGACAAAAATTTGTGAGAAAAGTTAGAGACGCAGAGAGGCTAGAGAGGCTAGAGAGGCTAGAGAGGCTAGAGAGGCTAGAGAGGCTAGAGAGGCTAGAGAGGTTAGAGACGCAGAGAAGCTAGAGAGGCTAGAGAGGCTAGAGACGCAGAGACGCAGAGAAAAAATTAGAGACGCAGACACACATCAAACTGAAGAAATTTAATTTGAAAATTGAAATTGAGGGTGTATGTGTGATTGACACATTTGACACACGTCTTCTATTTTTGGCGCCAAAAATCATCAGACCTACAGTAACCTTTTGAATTTAAATTTTCGGCGCCAAAATCAGAGCTACAGTAATTTTGGGTCCCTTAGAAAAGCTCAAAAACTTTTTTTTCAATTAAAAATTTTTCGAGCGTCACAAAAAAATGGCAATATATTTTCAAAATTAAACGGCGCCGTTTAAAATTGACAAGAAAAAACGGCGAAAAAAATGGAGAAGAGGCGGAAAAAAAGAAGAAGAAAACGACATCGAAATTCTAATGAAGGAAGAAAAAATGTAATGTTTTTTCGCCGTTGGAGAATTGCAAATTTTCAAAGTGAAATGAGGAGGAAATTTGAGAATTTGAGAGGAGAAAACTTGAAAATTGAGGCTGAAAATTGCAGATTTTTGGCCCCAAAGATTGAATTTGAATTTTAATTCATCAGAGTTTCCGGAAAATCAGAAAAATAATCAAAATCCTTTGAAACAGTGAAATTTTTTCATTGAAATTTCAAAATTCATATTTTTCGCGGCAATAAATGCCACGTGGTTTTTTGAAGCAATTTTTGAATATTTTTATTCAAAAATTATCAGATTTTCAGAATTTTCTGGATTCATGAGGTTTATCAAAAATTGTGATTTGAATTTTTTATGAGAGAATTTTGAAACAGTGAATTTTTTGAGAATTTTTCACACATCACTGCGCAAACTGTATCAAAATTTGATAAAACTCCAGAAAATTATGAGAAAATTTTGAAACAGTGAATTTTTATTGAGAATTGAAATTTCATACTTTTTCGCCCAAATAAAAACGACTGATCAAAATTTGATAAAACTCGAGAATTTTATGAAAAAATTTTGAAACAGTGAATTTTTTCTCGGAATTTATCGCGAGATAATCAAAGTTCTACAAAAATCAGAAAAATAATCAAAAACCTTTGAAACAGTGAAATTTTTTATTGAAAATTCATAATTTTCGCGTCAATAAATGCCACGTGTATTTTTGGAGAAATTTTTATCCAAAAATTATCAGATTTGCGAATTTTCTGGATTCGTGAGGTCCTTGTTTATCAAAAATACTGATTTGAATTTTTTAATGAGTGAATTTTGAAACAGTGAATTTTTCAGAAAACATCGTTGAATGTATCAAAATTCGATATCACTCCAGAAAATCATGAAAAAATTTGAAACAGTGAATTTTTTTCTAGGAACTTATTATGAATTTGAACTCTTGCGTGTATGGCTAATAGGTCCTTGTTTATCAAAAATACTGATTTGAATTTTTTAATGAGTGAATTTTGAAACAGTGAATTTTTCAGAAAACATATCGTTGAATGTATCAAAATTTGATAAAACTCCAGAAAATCATGAAAAAATTTGAAACAGTAAATTTTTTATTCAAAATTAATATTTTCCGCACCAATAAATGCCACGTGTATTTTTGGAGCAATTTCTGAATTTTTTATCCAAAAATTATCAGATTTTCGAATTTTCTGGATTTTTATCAGATTTTTATATCTCTTGTCCATCAAAAATTCGTAATTAATTTTTTCAATGAACGAATTTTGAAACAGTGATGTTTTGAGAATTTTTCAAAAAATTAAAATGTTTATTAAATTTTGATAAAACTCCAGAAAATTATGAGAAAATTTTGAAACAGTGAATTTTTATTGAGAATTGAAATTTCATACTTTTTCGCCCAAATAAAAACGACTGATCAAAATTTGATAAAACTCGAGAATTTTATGAAAAAATTTTGAAACAGTGAATTTTTTCTCGGAATTTATCGCGAGATAATCAAAGTTCTACAAAAATCAGAAAAATAATCAAAAACCTTTGAAACAGTGAGATTTTTCATTGAAAATTCATATTTTTCGCGTCAATAAATGCCACGTGTATTTTTGGAGCAATTTTTATCCAAAAATTATCAGATTTGCGAATTTTCTGGATTTTTATCAGATATTTCCAATGTCTATCAAAAATTGTGATTTGAATTTTTTAATGAAAGAATTTTGAAACAGTGATTTTTTTCTTGAAAATTGAATGAATTTGAAACTACCTACACCATCTAAGAAACTAAATTTGACAAAAAATCAGAAAAAATTAACAAAAATCTTTGAAACAGTAAATTTTTTGAAAAAATGTTTCCGAAAAAAATCATCAAAACTTCACAAAAATTCAAAATTTTTGATGAAGAGCTTTTGAAATAGTGATTTATTTTTGAACAATTTTTCAAAATAATTTCCGATTGCAAACTATCCACAATCAAAATTAAATAAAAAAGCCCCAAAAACATCTGAAATTTTTGAAACAGTGAATTTTTTGAAAAATTTCAAAATGAAGCAAACCGTGATCGAAATCTCAATAAAACTCTGATAAATATTTAAAAAATTTTGAAACAGTGAATTTTTTGTTGCTGGAAAAAGCCCTAAAATTTGAAAAATGTGGGAAAATTTATATCAGATAGATGATCTAATGTATCAATAAACCAGAAAACTACAAAAATATTTGAACAATTTTGAAACAGTGAATTTTTTCGAAATAATTTTTTTCTTAAAAGTTGTCTAAATTTGAAAAGTTGTATGTGGAGAGGCTTGAGAGGGAATCGAAATCTGACAAAAATTGCAAAAATTATCAGAAAATATTGAAACAGTTAATTTTTGTGAATACATCGAAACAAATACTCTATCGAAAAGTGTTTTTGAGAAATTTTTATGCAAAATTTTTGAAACAGTCCGATTTTTTGTGGAAAAAAAGCTGTTTGAATTAATAATTTTCAGAATTTCAGGACATCTATTGTTGGTCATATTGAATTCAGATTAAAGTCCAGAAAACTATCAATTTTTACTGAAACAGTGATTTTTTGAGAGGAAAAAATACAATTTTATATGTTAAACTTTTCGAAATTTCAATAAACTCCAGAAAATTATCAAAAAATATTGAAACAGTGTATTTTTCGAGAAGTTTTCCTCTTTGGAAATTTTTCTGAATTTGAACATTTAAAGAAACAAAGCTAAACAAATTTTGACAAAAAATAGAAAATATATAGAAAAGTTTTGAAACAGTGAATTTTCTTCTTTTTTTTACCGGTCTACCAAAATTTCAATTTAGTTCAAAATCTAATGTGAAATTTTTGAAACAGTGATTTTTTTTTAAATTTCGAGCTCAAAAAATTAAATAAATTTTGCTGAAAATTTGTAATTTTCAGAATTGAATGACACAAAAAATTATTGAATTTTCTAAATTTTTTTGTGAAATTTTGAATTTTGAGTTCAACAAAAACACTGTTTCAAAATATTCATGAATATTTGTTTCTAGCGAAAAAATTGTTTTTAACAGCAATATTCGTTTCAAATTTGAACCCAAAATTTTGTATTAAAAAAAACATCAAAAAACTTTGAAACAGTGAATTTTTGCAAATCTGAACCTCCAAAAAATTCTCCAAAAAATATACTGTTTCAAAATTTTCATAAATATTTTTGAGAATTTTAGATTTTCAGTCCAGAAATCCAAAAAAAAGTTTCAAATTTTCCGGAAAAGCCAACAAAAACAAAGAGAAATGAAATAAAAAAAGGAGAAAAAAGAAGAGAAGAATGAATGAAAAAATGGAAATAATTGAAATCGTATACGGGTCTAGAAAAAATAGAAAAAAATAGCGAAGAACAACGAAAAAAATGTGGAGAGAAAAAAAGCAGTTGACGACGACGACGACAAAAAAAATTGGGAAAAAATGAAGAAGAAGAAGAACCCGAATAATAATATGAAATAATAATAATAATAATATTTTACGGAGAAAAAAATATTCAGAACAAAAAAGGGATACTAGAAAATAGAAGAAGAAAAAGTCAAGGAAAATTTGGAGGGGAATTTTTGGGGAAAAAATTTACTGTTTCAAAATTTTTAGAACATTTTTTTGATGATTTTCGAAAAATTGATAACTTCACTTTTTGGGAATCAAAAAATCATTTTTTTTTTCAGAAAAATTCACTGTTTCAAAATTTTCAAATATATTTTCTTGCTTTTTGAAAAATTGATAACTTCTGTATTTGGGTACCAAAAAATCATTTTTTTTGAAGAAAAAGTTACTGTTTCAAAAGTTTCAAATAAATTTTGTTTATTTTCTGAAAACTAATTAATTCTTTAAAAACAAAAAGTATTTTTCCTGAAAAAATTCACTGTTTCAAAAGTTTCTAGAATTTTTTTCTTGATTTTTGAAAAATTGATCAACTTGCTTTTTTTTAATGAAGAAAAAAATTAATTTTCTCAGAAAAAATTCACTGTTTCAGAATTTCTACAGTGCTCCACAAAATGATACGGTCAACATGAAAAATTCCAAAAAATCGAAAATCCGGAAAGCATTAAATTTTCATGTTCATGGGGCTTAAATGGGTTCAAAAAGTTCAATTATTGGTTCAAAAACAAATTTGAAATTCCTGGTGAAAAAATGAGAAAATCGAAAAATCTCATTTTTGAGTTTTATCCAATCCACAAAATGATACGGTCAACCATCATTTTTCTTTAATTTTCCAGTTTTTTGATTGAATTTCAATGTGATTAAGGCTGAAATGGTGAATTTTGGTGATTTTAGAAGTTCTGTGTAAAAATTAGCATGCCTAGCTAGGTCACGAGGTCCAAAAAGGACCAAATCAGGAAAACGTCTTTCAGAGTGCCAAAATCTAGCAAAGTTTGAAACATTTCCAGGTTCTGTCGACTACTTCGCCAGAAAAAGGTTAAATGTAGCTTTTCTGAACTTCATTGACAATTTTCCTTCCAGAAATCAGTGAAAATTGTGAAAAAATCGAAAATTTTATTACCTCGACTTAATGAAAAATGCTAATTTTCTAATTTTCCCAAGGAAATGAAGATCCCATGGCACGAGATTTTGAAGTTTATTCATCGGACACTTCGGAACATTCATCAGGTATGTCCACTGACACATGATTAGCCAAAAATTGAACAAATAGCATCAGGAAAACGTCGTACTTGAATTTCTAAATTTTAAATTTTTTTAAAAAAGTGGTTGGTCAGCGGAACAAGTGGTAGCAGTCAGTTTTGTTGATTAAAACACGATTTCAAAAAACCACAAGCCTTAAAACTTTTTTTTCAATAACATAAATCGATTTTTGACTTCATTACTCGCCTGATCTCGTCATCGAAGATAAGTTAATTAATCAGCGTGTTCAAAAAGTTCATTATGGTAGGTTCCAAAGTGGATTTTGTTCAATTTTTTGGCTAATCATGTGTCAGTGGACATACCTGATGAATGTTCCGAAGTGTCCGATGAATAAACTTCAAAATCTCGTGCCATGGGATCTTCATTTCCTTGGGAAAATTAGAAAATTAGCATTTTTCATTAAGTCGAGGTAATAAAATTTTCGATTTTTTCACAATTTTCACTGATTTCTGGAAGGAAAATTGTCAATGAAGTTCAGAAAAGCTACATTTAACCTTTTTCTGGCGAAGTAGTCGACAGAACCTGGAAATGTTTCAAACTTTGCTAGATTTTGGCACTCTGAAAGACGTTTTCCTGATTTGGTCCTTTTTGGACCTCGTGACCTAGCTAGGCATGCTAATTTTTACACAGAACTTCTAAAATCACCAAAATTCACCATTTCAGCCTTAATCACATTGAAATTCAATCAAAAAACTGGAAAATTAAAGAAAAATGATGGTTGACCGTATCATTTTGTGGATTGGATAAAACTCAAAAATGAGATTTTTCGATTTTCTCATTTTTTCACCAGGAATTTCAAATTTGTTTTTGGACCAATAATTGAACTTTTTGAGCCCATTTAAGCCCCATGAACATGAAAATTTAATGCTTTCCGGATTTTCGATTTTTTGGAATTTTTCATGTTGACCGTATCATTTTGTGGAGCACTGTAGAACATTTTCTTGGTTTTGGATAAATTAATGTACTCATTTTCGATGTAGAAAAAAATTCAATTTTTTCAGAAAAAGTTACTGTTTCAGAATTTCTAAATATTTTTTTTTTTGATTTTTGAAAAATTGATTATGGATCAATTCATTTGACGAAAAAATGAATTTCGCGACATTTTTTGTCGCGAAATTGCAATTCGTGAAACGACACGAAATAAACACAAAAATAAAGGAGAAACATTAAAGGGACACGTAATCGCTGCGAGACCCAACACACGAAAAAAGAATTTCCTTCTTTATTTTATTAATTTCGTGTCGTTTCGCGAATTGCAATTTCGCGACAAAAAATGTCGCGAAATTCATTTTTTCTTCAGATGAATTGATCCATTACTCAGTTTTATATTTGAACAAAATTCATTTTTTTCAGAAAAATTCACTGTTTCAAAATTTCTAGAAATTTTTCTTGATTTTTGAAAAATTGATAACTTTGGTATTTGATTAGTGAAATTTTCTAGTCGAAAAAATTCCAATTTTCAATTTTTGAAAAATTCACTGTTTCAAAATTTCTAAATATTTTTTTGGGTTTCAAAAATCTCAATACTTCCATTTATAAAAATTCAAAAAATTTTACTGTTTCAAAAATTTCAGATATTTTTGTAGCGTTGTGAATTTCCAATTCCACTTTTCTAAGTAAATAAAACCAACAATTTTACTAAAAAAAAAACAATTTCAAAAATTCCCGAAAAAAATACGTTTCAAAAATTGTATACAAATTTTGAAGAAAATAAATTTTTGATAAGATGAATTCCCAATTTCAAAATTTTTCGAGCTCAAAAAAAACCTGAATTTTCTAGCCAGGCGGGCACTCAGAAAAACATTTTTTGAGCATCAAAAAAAATATGAGAAGATCATCCCTCTTTCAACTAATCCTCTCCATTTTCAAGTGCAAAAACACGAGAAAAAAAAAATAAATTTCTGATGTCTAAAAAAATATTTTGTGTGCTCCAAGAAAAAAAAAGTTCAAAATTTTTGTGGAGCATGGAAATCCCAAGAGCAAAAACTTATGATGTCAGATTTTTTCGAGAAAAATTTTTTTTCCAAAAAAAATGTTTCAGAGAAAAAGAAAGGTGAAATTTGAAACCTGGAGGCGGCCGGTTTTTTTTTGTTTTGGTATTTGGAAAAAAAAACATTTTGAGAGAAAAAAAGGTCTAGAAAACTCGAAACAAAGAAATTTTGAAACAGTAAATTTTTGAACAGACTTTTTTCTGTGAAAAATTGTTTTTGTGAATTTTGGAGCCAAAAAATGTTCAGCAATGTTCTAAAGATAAACGATATGGGATCAAACTTCTAAAAATTCCCAAAAATTTTCTAGAAACTTTGAAACAGAGATTTTTTTTGAAGAAAAAAATTCTAATTTTCGGGGAAATCTAGAAATTCGATATTTTTGGCATCAAAACGGTGAAACATATAATTTTTGCTTCAAAAATCGCAAAAAATCTTTTTTACAAATTTTGAAACAGTGAATTTTTCTGAAAATTTTCAGAAATCAATTTTGAGCCCAGGTTAATTTTGGAGCCGAAATCAAGTGAAAACATTGATTTTTCAGAGATTTTTCACGACATTTAAAGGAGCTGGTATCAAAATCCCACAAATTCACCAAAAATCTTCTAAAAACTTTGAAACAGTGAATTTTTGAACAGACTTTTTTCTGTGAAAAATTATTTTTGTAAATTTTGGAGCCAAAAAAATGCTCACCAAATCCTCTCAGAAAAAATTACTGTTTCAAAATTTCTAAATATTTTTTTGGGTTTCACAAATCTCATACACAATTATAAAAATTGAAATAAATATACTGATTCAAAAATTTCAGATTCTGTTAATCGCAATGTCATCAAAATTGCAAAAATCCTCAAAAATTTTCTAGAAACTTTGAAACAGTGAATTTTTTTTGGAGAAAAAAATTCTAATTTTCGGGCAAATCTAGACCCATCGAAATTCCAAAAACCCCCCAAAAATATTCAACAAATTTTGAAACAGTGAGGTTTTCTGGGGAAAAAATTCTGATTTTCTGGGAAAAATCTAGAAGTACTGTAATTTTTCGCGTGGATTTTTTCACGCCAAAAATTTTCCAAAAATCAATTTTCCTCCAGGTGAAAAAACAAACAAAAATCGAAAAAAAAAATTATTTTTGGAGCTCAGAAAAAAATCAGTCAAAACAATTTCAAAAGCCGTGAAAAAAAGTGAGCCTAAAGCCTAAGCCTAAAAATACCAGGCCTAAAAATACCAGGCCTAAATTTATCAGGCCTGATTTCAAAACTCAAATTCAAGTTTTAGGAATACAAACCATATCAAATTTACCACAAACTTCCAAAAATCTTCTAGAAATTTTGAAACAGTGAATTTTTTCCGGAACAAAATTTTGATTTTTGGAGAAATCTCTAAAAGTACTGTCATTTTTAGCGCAAAAAATCAATTTTAAGCCCATTTTGAGCCCAAAAAAGCCCAACTTCAGGCCATTTTTAACGTCAAAACTCATAAATCCAGCGTCAAAATAAAAGTTCAAAACAATTAAACACACAGACACCCACAAAAACCGGAAGCCTCGAGTCCGGCTCCAAAAAAAATACACACAAAAAAATTTGGCGTAGCTGGAAAAAAAAGAGCTCACATAGTAGTGAGTGAGCCAAAAAATGTGCACGAGAGAAAAAAAGAGCACACAAAAAGTTGTGAGCTTTTTCTAGGCTAGCCAGGCTAAAAATGGATTTCTCCTTTTTTCTCTGCTTCTCTCCACTCTCTTCTCTCATTTTTTTGGCGCGAAAAAAATACTTCTTATTGAATTTAGGAACATATGGCTTGGGCGAGCACAACTTACTTTTTTTTTCGTGAGCACGCGAGAAAAAAAAAGTTGATATAAAAAAATTGTGGGTGAAGGAGTATACGAAATTTTACGTGGGAAAAAATTTTGGGCAGAAAAATTTGGCAAATTTTGGAATTCTTAGCTCAAAAATTATAGAAAAAACTGGAATTTTCTTCCAGGAAACCTAAGTTAGGCTAATTTAGCCTCACTCAATTTCAAGGCCAAGTTAGGCTAAGTAAGTGTTCAAAATTTCAGGAAATTTTGAAGAAAAAATAATTTTCAGCAAAAAAATACAGATTATATAAAATTCTAAATTTCAGAAAAATTTACTGTTTCAAAGTTTCTAGTTATAATTTTCAGAATTTTTTAAAATGTTGAATTCATTTTTCCGCTTATATAAAAATTTACTGTTTCAAAAGTATTTCATAAATTTTTCAGATAAAAATTTGATGATTATTCAATGACAATTTGAACAAATTGAAAATTAGAGATTTCGGACAAAAAATTTAAATTGTGTCAGAAATTTCTCACTGTTTTAAAACTTCTAGATAATTTTTCGGAATTTTTGAAAAATTGATGTTTCCCCTATAGTCTAATTTAGCCTAACTCAATTTTTAAGGCCTTTCTGTCCCGTTTCTTGAGCAGAAGCTAAGAGATTAAAATTTCAGCCAGAAAATTAAAGATTATATAAAATTCTAAATTTCAGAAAAAAATTACTGTTTCAAAATTTCTACATATAATTTTCAAAGATTTTTGAAATGATGTTTTCATTTTTTTCTCTCTTGTGAGTAAAAATTTACTGTTTCAAAATTATTTGATAAATTTTTCAGATTATAAATTTTTAATTTAATGATAAAAAAGAAATTATAAAAACTTAAAATTAGAGATTTCGGACCAAAAAATCGAATTTTGCCAGAAATTTTTCACTGTTTCAAAATTATTTGATAAATTTTTCGGAATTTTTGAAAAATTGATGATTGCTCTAATTAAATTTTTCCAAATTTTCAATATTTTTCTCAAGAAAAAAAATTACTGTTTCAAAATTATTTGAAAAATTTTTCAGATAAAAATTAGATTATTATTCAAACAAAATTAATCAAAACTTAAAATTAGAGATTTCAGAACAAAAAATTTAAATTTTATTAGAAATTTTTAACTGTTTCAAAATTTCTAGATCTCAGAATTTTCGAAAAATTGATGCTTCTCCTACATTCTTGAAACTAAAATTTTCAATTATTTCAAAAAAACTTATCTCGCGAAAATAATAATTTTCAAAAAATTCTGGAAAATGATCGAATTATTTTGAAACAGTGAAAAATTTTCAAAGAAAAATCTGACAAAATTTGAATTTTTGCTCGAAAATTTCTCGGGACATTTTTGTTTTTTTTTTCTTTAAAAATTTTCACTGTTTCAAAATTATTTGATAAATTTTTCAGATAAAAATTAGATTATTATTCAAACAAAATTAATCAAAACTTAAAATTAGAGATTTCGGAACAAAAAACTAAATTTCTTCAAAAATTTTTCACTGTTTCAAAATTTCTAGATAATTTTTCGGAATTTTTGAAAAATTGATGTATCTCCTACATTAATTTCCCCTACATAGTTAAAATTAAAATTTTCAATCATTTTCTCAAAAAAATATACTGTTTCAAAATTGCTACATATAATTTTCAGAATTTTTCGAAATGATGAATTCATTAATGGTTCTTCTACAGAAAATTCCCCTATAGTTAAAATTATTTTTTCAAGAAAAAATATACTGTTTCAAAATTTCTAGATCTCAGAATTTTCGAAAAATTTATGCTTCTCCTACATTCTTGAAACTAAAATTTTCAATTATTTCAAAAAAACTTATCTCGCGAAAATAATAATTTTCAAAAAATTCTGGAAAATTATCTAGAAATTTTGAAACAGTGAAAAATTTTCAGAGAAAAATCTGACAAAATTTGAATTTTTGCTCCCAAAATTTTCGCAAAAATTGGTGTTGTTTTCAAAAATTTTTCACTGTTTCAAAATTTCTAGATAATTTTTCGGATTTTTAGAAAAATAGAAAAACTAGCAATTATTAAAATCAAAATTTACAATTATTTTCTCAAGAAAAAATCTACTGTTTCAAAATTATTTGATAAATTTTTCAGATAAAAATTTGATGATTATTCAATGACAATTTGAACAAATTGAAAATTAGAGATTTCGGATCAAAAATTAAAATTTTAACCTTTTTGTTTTTTCTTCAAAAATTTTTCACTGTTTCAAAATTTCTAGATAATTTTTCGGAATTTTTGAAAAATTGATGATTGCTCAAATTTTTCCAAATTTTCAATTATTTTCTTACGAAAAAAATTACTGTTTCAAAATATCTAGATAATTTTCAGCCAAAATTTCAGCAAAAAAAAATTGCCACGTGGATTTTTTATCAGCCCAGCTCAAAAAAAAAGTGTCCAAGAAATCAGAAAACCTACGTCAAGCCTATGTACAGTACCCCAAGAACAAATACAAAAAATTGTGTTTTTAAGTCCAAAAAATTGTGGGGATACTGTAGATTAGTATAGCTACAAAAAATGCGTTTTTCAGAGAAAAAATTTTGAGCCCAAAAAAAAAAACTAACCTGGTTGATAGCTCTCGCGATTTCACACATGAAAACATTTGATGATTTGAGGTGTCTGAAAAAAATTTGAATTTTTTAAATTTTGGCGGGAAAAATTGAGCGGGAAATTTGAATTTTAGAATTTTGGCGGGAAAAAATGAGCGGGAAATTTGAATTTTAGAATTTTGGCGGGAAAAAATGAGCGGGAAATTTGAATTTCAGAATTTTGGCTGAAAAATTTGAATTTTTTTTTTCGAAAACAGGAAGCTGAAAATCCACTTTTTCAGCTTATCAAAGAAAATTTGGAAGAAAAACTAGCAATTTTGAAATAATTATAGGTTCGTTAGCCTAACTTATTTTCAAAAAGTGCATAAACTTTTTAAAAATAAAGTTTTCGCGCCAAGGGTACTGTAGATGAATTTCTGATAACCTACAGTAACTCGGACTGCAAAATTTGCGCTAAATCTACAGTAATCTTGAAATTGAGGGTACTGTAGGTTACAGTACCCCAGTTAAATTTTAAGGATCATTATAAAATTTTGATTGATTTTCGAAATTTGAAAATACCAAAACTACAGTACCCCTCCCAAATTTTCTACAGTATACTTTTGAAAATACATCTACAGTACCCCTGCTAAATTTTTAAAGGATCAGTAGAATTTTTAATTTTGAAAATTAAAAAAAACACAATTTTCCCTCAGCTTGAAAAATTCCACAGTGCTCCAAACTTTTTACAGTAATCTACAGTACTCCTCAAATCCATCTACAGTACCCCACTCAAATTTTCTACAGTATTTTTTTGAAAAATAAGTCTACAGTAATCAATTTCTTGAATCTACAGTACTGCTGAATTTTTAAAGGATCATTGAAATTTTCAAATTTTCAAAATTTAAAAACAAAAAAAACACAACTTTTCCCTCAGCTTGAAAAAAATTCCACAGTACTCCAAACATTCTACAGTACCCCCATCTACAGTACCCCATACAGTACTCACCTTCAACAACATTATTCCTCCACCTTTGCGGCTTGACCATAGTTTCGAAATACGGTGCAGAACTACTCGATGGATTCTGAAACAGTGGAATTTTTTTGGAGCTAGAAAAAATAGCGGGAAAAAATTTTATAAGTATGACCTGGGGCAAAAATGATGAATTTTCAGTGAGAAAATTGGATTTTGGGGTCAAAAATCATCATTTTTGCATGAAAATTTGAGATTTTCAGGCAAAAAATCAATATTTTCAGCATGAATTTCATGCTGAAAATCAAGAAAAACTCACACTAGAATAATAGAAATGTTGAAAATCCATCGAATCAATAAGTGCGGCCCAAATTTTGACAAATGTACAAGGAGAGCGCGCCCTGCAAAAATTGGAGATCAAAAAAATTTTTAAAAATTAAAAAAAAAAAAAAAAAAATTTTTTTCGAAAAAGTATGTAACATGCAAAAATGATAAATTTATCTACCGAAATAAAAAGTGAACGAAAAAAATTTTTTTTTTATTTTTGAGAAAAAATTTTCTGATAAGAAAAATTTTTTGAGTGAGTGAATGGAAAAAAAATGAAAATGAGTCGAAAATGATTTGAAAAAAATTTTTTTTTTGATTTTTTGAATTTTTGGGAAGCTGAAAATCTTTAATTTTCAGATTTTTCGAGCTGAAAATTATGGTTTTTTCTGGAAAAAATTGAGCTGAAAATAATATTTTTGGCTCAAAATTGACTTGAATTTTCAGATTTTTGGCTGAAAATTTGAAATTTTCAAAATATACAAATTTTTATTTCACCTGGTGGGCAAAAAATCCAAAAAAAAAGAAAAAAATAGAAAAAAAAAATTATTGTTTACTTTCACAACGACACTCCGCTTTGCCCGCTGTTTAGCGCAACACGAGAAAATTTTCATTTTTCGTTTTTTTTTCGCGGGTTTTTTGGCTTTCCTGGGAAAATCAGTGGATTTTTTGTGAAAAATTGAATTTTCAGATGTTCTACTGGAATTATCAAGCTGAAATTATCGGAAAATGCGAGGATTATCGAAGAAAAGTGGGTTTTTTTTCTGAATTTTACATGAAAAATTCAAATTTTCTGATTTTCAGCATGAAATATTGATGGAAAACTTGGAGGATTTCGAATTTCGCACGAATTTTGATGGGATTTGAAAAATAGAAGCGATTTGTGAGTTTTTTGGGGGAAAATTCAAGAAAATCGATAAAAAATTGTGTAAAATTTGAAAAATGTATGAAAACCGAAAAAAGTTAGGCTAACTCATCAAAACTATGCCCAAGAATCGTTTTTTTGCCTTGAAATCTTCATTTCTCAATTTTCTCATCAAAAATCAACCCAAATTTCATGCAAAACCTTCGAAAAACAAACAGGCTCCGCCCCCTTTGCACACACAACATGTCACCCCGCGAGACCCGCGAACCGTCGCGCGCAAAAAATATGTAAATAGGTGGCGGGTTGCGTGGAGGTTCTTTATCGCTGTAAATTTTTCGGGCGGTGGCGAAGCTATCGCCAAATTTTTGGGAAAATAAGATGAGACCATACCTTGGCAACCGTTTCATTCTTCAAAAATCCTACCTTTTTTTTTGAAACGTATTTTTCCCAGAATTTCAGTTTGAACATTTGATTTAAAAAAAACCAGGTGAATTTTTTTCGAACACAACAAATTTTCATTTCAAAATGATTGACGAAGAAAAATATCTGCTCCGCTCATTTGTTCTTTATCACCTTATTCTCCTAACAATCTACATTTTAAGTGTTTTCACAATTTTTCCAATTTTCATCCATCTAACAAGAATTAACAGACAAAAAGATCGAGAATCTTCAGTATTTTTGATCACAAATCATATCTACAAAATCACAATTTATTCACAATTTTTGATTGTTTTATGCGCGATTTCATTTTTAGTTTTATTCTTTCTAGCAATGTGTCTTAACGAGTCGGAATATGCAATTATAACATCAATAATTCGCACAATTACATTCTACTTTGTACTCATAACCTATAATTTCATGCAATTCATCATTCCAATTCAAAATCTTCTAATATTCCTCTTAGCTCTTCAAAGATGTCTCATTTATTTCTTCGCGGATTATGAAAAATATCTAGTCCCCAGTGAAAAAAGATTTGATTGCATCATAAAATGGTTATATTCAATATCGATTTTGGGGAATTTAATCTATTTTATTTATTGGGTTAAATGTATGCATCAACTTTTCTATTCGGATGAAACTTGCGATCAACAACAAGTTTCAATCACAAGTTCAATAATTTATATAATCCTGGATTTTCTAGTCATGTTCTCATCGATTTTCTATATTTTTATCCTTGTTAGTGTTCGAAATATCACAAGAAATGCCTCGAATTTCATGAAAACCCGCCCAGAAAAAGTGATAATTTATCAGACTTTGGTTTTACTTTTTGTAAAATTGTTGAGTATTCCAACAATTTTCTTTTTTCTTCATTTTTTGATGAATCAAGATTTACAATTGAATGGATTTTTAAACGTGGTTAGTAAAGCTGAAAGTGCGCTCTAATGAGAAAACAAAATTTTTCAGTTCTATTATTCTTTGTTTGTCATAGATGTGCTAACAACCCCATTAGTATTCCAAATCACATATTTATTCTGCAACAAAACGAATCTGGAAATTTTGCTGAAAATGAATTTCAGAAAATTTGAAACTTGGAAAACTATTTGTTGTGGGAATCAATTGAATATCGTTGAAGATAATTATGAAGTTTATAATCTGAGCAATACAAATTACATCTAAATCATCGTTTTTCGACTGTTTTTATTCGATTTTTTATAAATATTGAAAACAAGAAAAAACATAGAAAGAAAGTGCGCTCTATCGAACTGTTGGCACCAGCACGATATCCTTACTCTCTCATTTTCTCTGCTTCTCTCTCCTCGTTTCTCCCCTGAACATTTGATTTTAAAAACAGGTGAATTCTCGAAAACAAACAAGCCTTCATTCATTAATCACTTCAAAATGAATGTCGCAGAAAAATATCTCATCGGCTCATTTTTTGTTCTCTACCATTTTATTCTACTAACAAGCTATATTTTAATTGTTTTCACAATTTTTCCAATATTTATTCATTTAACTAGAATTAACAGACAAAAAGATCGAGAATCTTCAGTGTTTTGGATCACAAATCATTTCTATAAAATCACAATTTATTCACAAATTGTGATCGTTGCAAGCGCAATTTCTTTATTAATTTTCTTGATTTTATCAATGTATATTACAATAAGCGAAGAAGAAACTGGAATTATAATATCAATAATTGTAGCAATTACATTCTACTTTCTTGTAATTACCTACATGTTCATGCAATTCATCATTCCAATTCAAAATCTTCTAATATTCCTTTTAGCTCTTCAAAGATGCCTCATTTATTTCTTCGCAGATTATGAAAAATATCTAGTCCCCAGTGAAAAAAGATTTGATTGCATCATAAAATGGATATATTCAATATCGATTTTGGGGAATTTAATCTATTTTGTTTATTGGGTTAAATGTATGCATCAGCTTTTCTATTCGGATGAAACTTGCGATCAACAACAAGTTTCGATAACAAGTTCAATTATTTATATAATCCTGGATTTTCTAGTCATGTTCTCATCGATTTTCTATATTTTTATCCTTGTTAGTGTTCGGAATATCACAAGAAATGCCTCACAAGGGAACCTTTTTTACTCAACACTTCAAATCATGATGAAATTTGGTCCATGGACAGCTTTTGGGACCATAAGAACCCCCTAAAAATTTTAGTCTCCCAATGGACATCTGAGCCAAGTTCTGGGCTCTCAAAAGTTCAAAAATTGCCAAAATTGGCTCATAAAACACGTCATAACTCAATTTTCGATCATTTTTATGAAAAACTGAGTAGCAGATGATGATCAGCGTGGTCGATTTACCCAAAAACCATCAATAAATCAAATTTTCAGAAAAATTTCTAATTTTGAAAAAATGAATGAGCAGGGGCACATATGAATTTTCATGAATTTTCAGCCCAAAAATAAAAAAACTTCAAAATTTTTCGAAATAAGGTTTTTTATTGATGTACTTTTAGGTAATCGACCATGCTGATCAATATCTGAAACTTCATTTCTCCCAAAAAAATTTTGAAATGGAGCTATGATGACTTTTATGACCATTTTTAGGCCTTTTTTGAGTTTTTGAGAGCCCAGAACTTGGCTCAGAGGTCCATTGGGAGACTAAAATTTTTAGGGTGTTCTTATGGTCCCAAAAGCTGTCCATGGACCAAATTTCATCATGATTTGAAGTGTTGAGTAAAAAAGGTTCCCTTGTCAAATTTCTTAAAAACCCGCCCAGAAAAAGTGATAATTTATCAGACTTTGGTTTTATTTTTTGTGAAATTATTGAGTATTCCAACAATTTCCTTTTTTCTTCATTTTTTGAATAATCAAGATTTACAATTGAATGGATTTTTAAACTTGGTTAGTTACTATGTAAAGTTGAAAGTGCGCTCTAATGAGAAAATTAAATTTTTCAGTTCTATTATTCTTTGTTTGTCATAGATGTGTTAACAACCCCATTAGTATTTCAAATCACATATATTTTCTGCAACAAAACAAATCTGGAAGCTTTGCTGAAAATGAATTTCAGAAAATTGAAGACTTGGAAAACTATTTGTTGTGGGAAATTGAATATTGTGGAAGATCATCATTATGAAGTTTATAATCTGACGAGCAATACAAATAGCAGTTAGACCATCGACCACGCATTTTATATTCGACATTTTCGCTGGTGAAAAAACAAGACGTTTGGCCGAGTGGTATGCACTCGCGCCTGTCATTCGCACCACCCGGGTTCGACCCCCACCCGGTGCACAACTTTTTTTTTTTTGAAATGAATTATTTATTACCCCTTCCCAAAAAAAATCAATAAATCAATTAGGCAATTTTCCACACAACGCCTTATCGGCTCTAAAATAATTCTTCGGCATTGCGTTGCACGAGATATCGCCAGTTTCCCGGCCATGCACAAGAATCAAGCATTGTTCGTTCAAATTTCTGAATATTATATACATAGGCTTTTGGTTGCGACGCGGTCGCGCGTCGCGGCCGCAACCGCGAACTTACACATAATCGTGATTCGGGTTGTGAAGTTGCCAATTGTTGAATGTGAATTTCGGATCGGTGCCTTCGTGAAGCGGGATGAATGCCTGCAAATTTTGTTTTGAGTCGTGAAAATCTAGTTAGCCTAAGTCCACCTTTTGAGGCGAGCATTTTTGCTTATCCTTGAGATCTGCGGGCATAATACATTCGACTCGTCGGACACCGTCGATTCGGATGTGAACTTTTGGTTTGAGGTCTGAAAATGAGAGGCTACAGTAGGCCGATTTTCGCTGCGAGACTTTAAATTCTCTGAGGTTAGAGACGCAGATAAATCCTGGTAGATGAAAAATTAGAGACGCAGAGAATCTAGATAGCACTCTGAGGTTAGAAACACAGAGAAACCAGATAACACTCTGGGATTAGAGACGCAGAGAAGCTAGATAGCACTCTGGGGTTAGAGACGCAGATAAACCAATTAGCACTGTGAGGTTAGAGACGCAGAGAAGCTAGATAACAATCTTAGGTTAGAGAAGCTAGACAGTTAGAGGGTTTGAGAAGCAGAGAAGCTAGATAGCACTATGAGGTTAGAGACGCAGAGAAGTCGGTTAGCACTGTGAGGTTAGAGACGCAAAGAAGCTAGAGAGTTAGAGACGCAGAGAAGCTGGATATACACTGTGAGGTTAAAGATGCAGAGAAGCTAGACAGTTAGAGGGTTTGAGACGCAGAGAAGCTAGATATCACTCTGGGGTTAGAGACGCAGAGAAATCAGGTAGATGGAAAATTAGAGACGCAGAGAAATTGACCCCTTCCATTCGGAAATAGTCCTAGAGTACAGTATCCCTTGCAGTTCTATATACCCTTGAGATACAGTAATTCTTGCAGTTCGGGAATTTGTGCAATTCGGGATCTACAGTACCTCGCAGGCTAAAGTAATCCTTGTAGTTCTAGGTAGATCACAACCCTCAAGATACAGTAATTCTTGCAGTTCTATATAACCTTGAGATACAGTAATTCTTGTAGTTCGGGATTTACAGTACCCAGTATGCTACAGTAATCCTTGCAGTTCTAGGTACACCACAACCCTCAAGATACAGTAATCCTTCCAGTTCTAGGTACCCTTGAGATACAGTTCCTGGGATTACAGTAATCCTTGCAGTCCTGGGTACACTAAACCTCAAGATACAGTATCCCTTGTAGTTCTATATACTCTTGAGATACAGTATCCCTTACAGTTCGGGATTTCTTGCAGTTCTAGGTACAGTAATCCTTGCAGTTCAAGAGTTACACTAACCCAACAGTAACCGACCGCAACGCAACACGCAGCGCATCGCATTACTCACGCTCTTTAAACAAATTCTGCTCGGCCAGACTTTCAAACATTGCCAATTTCGCGCCGTGTTTCGAGCACAGTCCTTCAGCATCCTCCAAACTCAGAGCATTCGCGGAGCTCGCGATTTTCAGACAAAATTTGGCGGTGAATTGATTGGCGGCGGTTGGCGCACGTTGAACTTCCACAAATCCTGTTGCGCACTTTTTTTGACAATAGTAGGCTGGGGATAATATGAGCAATATGGAGATGGCAAGGATGAGCTTCATTTTTGATGGTGGCTCATAGGAATTTCCCGAGATCTTTTATACTGTAGCTGTTTCTCTAACACTCTCTCAACTTCTAACACTCTCTAGTCTTCACATCGTAATTTTTATTGGAAATAAAAATTCGGAATTTTTCATTCAAAATGCCACGTCATTTTTTAGGGTAGATATACTATGAGCAATGTCTGTGGAGCCTAACATGAGCAATGCTCAAAATTCCGAAGCTATCTTTTCGAAAGGTTAATCTGAGCAATGCTAGAAAAAAACACGTGGCATTTATTAGGTTTTCTGATTTTCAAGGCTGACATGGGCAATCCTCAAAATTCCAAAGCTATCTATTTGAAAGGTTAATCTGAGCAATGCTCAAAATTTGGAGTCTAACATGAGCAATGTCTTGAATTCAGAAACCAAAAATTATTTATGTATTACCCTCCCCCCCCAAAAAATCAATCAATAAATCAATAAATCAATTCGGAAATTTGCCACACAACGCCTTATAAGCCCCATATTGATTGTTCGGCAAAGCATTACACGATACATCGCCAGTTTCTCGACCATCCACAAGCATCAAGCATCGCTCATCAATAGTTCTGAATGTCGTCGGTTGCGACGCGGCTCGGCGACGCGTGTCGACAGCCGCATCGCAACTGACGACACCCCGAAAACTTACACATAATTATGATTCGGATTGTAGATGTACCAATTGTTGAATGTGAATGTTGGATCGGTGCCTTCGTGAAGCGCCATGAATGCCTGAATTTTTCTGAGTCGTGAAAATTTAGTTAGCCTAAGTTTACCCGCTGAGGCGAACACTTTTCCGTATCCTTGAGATCTTCGGGAAAAATGCATTCGGCTCGGCGAACGCCGTCGATTAGGATGTGAACTTTTGGTTGGAGATCTGAATAGCATTGTGGAGGTTAGAGACGCAGGGAAGCTAGACTGCACTCTAGAGTTAGAGACGCAGAGAACATAGAAAATTAGATAGAACTCTGTAGTTAGAGACGCTGAGAAGCTAGACGGTCAGACATCACCTTAGAGTTAGAGACGGTAGACAATTAGATAGCACTCTAGAGTTAGAGACGCAGAGAAACCAGAGAGCTATAGATTAAAAGATATGGTAGACGCAGAGAGGCTAGACAATCACTCTGTAGTTAGAGAAGTTAGACATCACCCTAGAGTTAGAGACGCAGAGTAGCTAGTTAATTGGACAACCCTTCAGAGTTAGAGACGTTAGACAATTAGACATCCCTCTGTGGCTAGAGACGCAGAGAAGCTAGACTGCACTCTAGAATTAGAGACGCAGAGAAGCTAGACAATTAGATAGCACTCTAGAGTTAGAGACGCAGAGAAGCTAACCGCGACGCACACGCATCGCACAACTCACATTCGCTAAACAAATTCTGTTCATCAAGACTCTCAAACATTGCCAATTTTGCGCCGTCCCTCGAACAAAGATCTTCAGCATCAGAATTACTAAGAGCATCCGAAGAGCCAACGATTTTCAAGCAAAATTTGCTGGTGCACTTATTGGCGGCATTCGGGGTGCGTTGAATTGGAACAAATCCAGGATCACACGACGTGACACATGCCTCCGAACTGTGGCAGATGATCAGCAAGAATGCGAAACCTTTTCGATTCATTTTTGTGTGTGTGTGTGTTTTCCAGAGGCACTTTTATGCTGAATATTTCTCTAGACTCTCTCAATTTCTAACACTCTCTTGTCCCTTATACAACGTGTCGTGATCGTAAATATCTTTATTTTCAATAAAAAAACATCTCGGAAATTTTGATTTTTGATTTCTGATAGAGATCTATGATGAAATATTGCTCAGATTTTAATTGTTTTCCAAGTTTTCAATTTTCTGAAATTCATTTTCAGCAAAATTTCCAGATCTGGAAAAATTGCTGAAAATGAAAACATGTGTGGTGGTTTGATTTCTGATGAATGATTTTAACTTGAAAAAAACAAAAATCCCTCCTTCAATTTTTTTCCATTTCAAAATGGATTTCAAAGAATTTTTACTGCTCCGCTCATTTTATGTGCTTTATCATGTTATTCTTCTAACAATCTACATTTTAAGTGTTTTCACAATTTTTCCAATTTTCATCCATCTAACTAGAATTAACAGACAAAAAGATCGAGAATCTTCAGTATTTTTGATCACAAATCATATCTATAAAATCACAATTTATTCACAAATTATGATTGTTTCAAGTGCAATTTCAGTATTGATTTTCTTGTCTATACCAATGTTGTTCAGTATCGAAACATTGGAAAAGGAAGCGGAACCGGAAGCGGAAATTGGAATTTTAGCAATAATTACAGCAATTACATTCTATCCTCTTGTACCTATATTTTCATGCAATTTACAGTTCCGATTCAGAATTTCCTAATATTCCTTTTGGCTTTTCAAAGATTTCTCCTTTATTTTTACCCGAATCATGAAAAATATCTAGTTCCTAGTGAAAAAAAGGTTCAATTATTTTATAAAATGGTTATATTCAATATCGATTTTGGGGAATTTAATCTATTTTGTTTATTGGGTTAAATGTATGCATCAGCTTTTCTATACTGATGAAAATTGCGATCAACAACAAGTTTCAATAACAAGTTCAATTATTTATATAATTCTCGATTTTTCCGTCATGTTCTCCTCGATTTTCTATATTTTTATCCTTGTTAGTGTTCGGAATATCACAAGAAATGCCTCGAGTTTCTTAAAAACCCGCCCAGAAAAAGTGATAATTTATCAGACTTTGGTTTTACTTTTTGTAAAATTATTGAGTATTCCAACAATTTTCTTTGTTCGTCAATTTGTGATCGATTATGAAGTGAATTTGAATGGCATTTTGGATGAGGTGAGGTAAAATGAAGCCGATTCAAATTTCAATTTCAGATTTACTACTCCCTATTCCTCATTGATCTTTTAACAACACCCATCGTTTTTCAAATCACATATATTTTCTGCAACAAAACAAATCTGGAAATTTTGCTGAAAATGAATTTCAGAAAATTGAAAACTTGGAAAACAATTTGGTGTTGGAACAATTTGAATGTCGTGGAGGATCACAATACAGTTCTGAGCGATATTTCATCATAGATAATTGAACTCTCTCAGAAATCAAAAATCAATACTTCCGAGATGTTTTTTTTATGGAAAATAAAGATATTTACGATCTCTTTGACATTCATTTTGAAGTGGAAAAAAATTGAAGGAGGGATTTTTGTTTTTGAGAATTCACCTGTTTTTTTTCAAGTTAAAATCATAAATCATTCATTTACCCACCCCCCCCCCAAAAAAATCAATAAATCAATAAATCAATTTGGAAGTTTGCCACACAACGCCTTATAAGCTCCATATTCATTGTTCGGCAAAGCATTGCACGATATATCGCCAGTTTCCCGACCATTCACAAGAATCAAGCATCGTTCATCGATATTTCTAAATGTCGTCGGTTGCGACGCGGCTCAGCGACGCGTGCCGCATCGCAACCGACAACACCCAGAAAACTTACACATAATTGTGATTCGGATTGTAGATGTACCAATTGTTGAATGTGAATGTTGGATCGGTGCCTTCGTGAAGCGCGATGAATGCCTGCAAATGGTTTTTGAGTCGTGAAAATATAGTTAGCCTAAGTCTACCCGCTGAGGCGAACACTTTTCCTTGTTTTTGAGATCGTCGGGCAGGATGCATTCGATTCGGCGAGAGCCGTCGATTCGGATGTGAACATTTTTTTGGAGATCTGAATACATAGCATAGGAGGTTAGAGACGCAGAGAAGCTAGACAGTTAGATAGCACTCTGTAGTTGAAGACGCTAGACAATCAGATATCATAATATGATTAGAGACGCAGAGAGGCTAGAGAATTATATAGCACTCTAGGGTTAGAGACGCAGTGTAGCTAGACATAGATAACACTTACGACCATACATGGTGCCTGTTGAGGCAGACGCGAGACGACGAGAGTATTTTGTGAAAATATCCCAAAAGTGAATTTCGTGGCGAGATATTTTCAATAAAATGTGTGTTCCTTGAAACAAAATACGGTATTTTTTCAAAAATATCTCGTCTTTGATGACGTCATTAGACTCCCGTCGTCTCTCGTCTGACCCGAGGGGGCAAATTGCCGTGCACTCTGGAGGTAGAGACGCAGAGAAGCTGAACCGCGACGCACACGCATCGCCCAACTCACATTCGCTAAACAAGTTCTGCTCCTCAAGACTCTCAAACATTGCCAATTTTGCGCCGTCCCTCGAACAAAGATCTTCAGCATCAGAATTACTGAGAGCATTCGAAGAGCCAACGATTTTCAAGCAAAATTTGCTGGTGAATTTATTGGCGGCATTTGGAGTGCGTTGAATTGTCACAAATCCAGGATCACAAGTTGCTGTTGGCTCGAAACATTCCTCCGAACTTTGGCAATCAATTGATGCGATGAGCAGCAAGATTGCGAAAATTGTGTGTTTTTTTTGGTAGAACTTTTATAGGGGGAATCATAAAATGTTTCTCTAAACTCTCTCAACAAAGTTTCACACACCGTGATCGTTAATGTGTTTATTTTATTTTCCATTAAAATATTGAAAATTCTCTAGAGAGTTCAATAAAACAAAGACATTATCTATCTAGATATTTGATGAACTATTATTGCTCAGATTATAAACTTCAACGATATTCAATTGATTCCCACAACAAATTGTTTTCCAAGTTTGCAATTTTCTGAATTTCATTTTCAGCAAAATTTCCAGATTTGTTTTGTTGCAGAAAATATATGTGATTTGGAATACGATGGGAGTTGTGATGATATCAATGAGGAGAAGAGAATAGTAGAGCTGGAAAATACGAAAAATGCAATTATCTTCTCATCGAAATTTGACACGTCGAAAATAATGCGAGCGTGTCCGAGTGGATAAGTGGATAGGTTGTCAGGGTTTTGGCGCAAGTTCGATCCCCCCTCCCCGCAACGTTTTTTTTTCTTTTTTTACCATGTTTATAATACTATTCAGATTGTAGTCATGCACAAGTTGAGTTATCAAATATATTGTCGGAAGGCATAATAATTTGACCAAGAGTAGAACCAGGGTTTGAGAAACAATCACTTTTTCCGGGCGGGTTTTCAAGAAACTTGAGGCATTTCTTGTGATATTCCGAACACTAACAAGAATAAAAATATAGAAAATCGATGAGAACATGACTAGAAAATCGAGAATTATATAAATCATCGATTTTTGTTGAAATTAGAAGAATATAATAGAAAATCAATGAGTGGGTGATAAATTTATCAGCAAAAATCATTGTTTGTTTTCGAATGATTCTGAAAATCAGCTGTTTGTTTCGATGAAAAATAAATTTTCAGCAAACTTTTTTGTTGCAAAAACAATAATCAAGAATTCGGATTGCTCATATCAATCGATTCAATTTGATGAAGATGCACAATATTGTTAGAATCGCAAAAAATCGCTTTCCAAGTTTTCCATTTTCCAAAATTCATTTTTAGCAAAATTTCCAGATTTGTTTTATTGCAAAAAATATATGTGACTTGAAATACGATGGGTGTTGTGAAAACATCCAGGAGGAACACGGAGTAGTAAATCTACCAAGAAAAATTATTGAGGAAATTTTGCCACGTCATAGGTAACCCACCGATAGCAAAAGTAGAAGATCAGAAAAATCACCATTGGAAACAAGATCCTCAACAATCCAAAACATCAATGGAAAACATAGCATTTTTACAATAATCAAAACCAAAGTCTGATAAATTATCACTTTTTCCGGGCGCGTTTTCATTGAAAACGTGGAATTTCTTGTGATATTTCTGACACTAACAAGGATAAAAATATAAAAAATCGAGGAGAACATGACTAGAAAATCCAGAGTTATATAGATTATTGCATTGATCATTCGGAAATTTGCGATGCATTCATCTTCATTTTCATTTTCTTTTACGAACCACATACAATGCGTGGATTTTACCACAAATAAAAAATTTCCAAAAATTGAAATAGTATATAGAAAAATGATAATAAATCTGAAGACCAGATTAGTTGGAACTAGATATTTTTCAGAATTTGGGAAGAAATAAAGGAGAAATCTTTGAAAAGCCAAAAGGAATATTAGAAGATTTTGAATTGGAATAATTATTGAATTGAAAGCATAGATAAATATAATTAGAAAAATTCCCAAAGCAAGTGGAATTATACTTTCTGCTTCTTGACTCTTGATCCAAAAATAGAAACTGAAAATTGATATAATCAGGATTAAAATCATGGTTTGTGAGATAACTGTGATTTTGTAGAGATGATTTGTGATTTGGAAAATTGAAGATTCTTCATCCTTTTTTCTATTGATTCTTGTGAAATATAGGAAAAATGGGAAGATTATGAAGATACTTAGAATATAGATTAGAATTAGGATGAGATGGTAGAAGAGTAGAGAATTAAGGAAAAACTTTTGTTGATCTAGAGAATCTAACATTTTTTTGGTTTTTTGAGAAGAAAACAAGCAGGTGTAAATTTTTTAAAATGTTGTTGAGCTCCTAACTTTTTGTCACGTACTCACAGGAAACTTTGTAACATCTGCTAGAACTTTGATCCACAAAAAATTTCCCTCAAGAATTCCGTTGGTTTCCAATTTTATTCAAAAAATTGTGTCCACAGCAAATAATTCTCCAAGTTTTCAGCTCTACAAAATTCATTTTCAGCAAAATTTCCAGATTTGTTTTGTTGCAAAATAAATATGTGACTTGAAAGACTAAAGGAGTCGTCAAAACATCAATGAAAAATAGTGCGTGATAGATCTGAAAATAATTAGTTATGACGTGGCAATAGATCTTCTAGAACTCACCAAACTTTCGGTAACTTCATCCAGAAACAGCCAAATCGCGAAACATAACATGGGAAAGCACGAGATTTTGACGAAAAATAAAACGAGAGTTTGATAGAAGATTGTGGTTTCTGGGTGGGAATTTAGGAAAATTCTGGAGTTTTGGGTCAGGTTTCGGATTCTGATCGAGATTATCATATAGAAAATTGAGGAGAGAATTACGAGAACATCCAGGATTATATAAATTGTCTGGAATTTTTTTTTTAGATTTTGGATTTGAACTTGAATGTTTAGAAAGCCTAACATTGCTCATATTAAGCTGCAGAATTCTGAGCATTGCTCATATCAAGCTCCAAATTTCTCAATATATATCTCAGAGGCATTGCTCATATTAAGCTTCAAAATTCTTAGCATTGCTCATATTAATTTTCAGAATTTTTCCTCATTGCTCATATTAAACTACTGTAAAAATACCGATTTTTATAGGGAAAACATCACTTTTTTCTAGCATTGCTCATATTAGCCTTACCGAAATTATCCTCGACAAAATTGTATTTGTATCAAGACCAAAGTACACACACCGTAACCAATCGATAATCCCAAAAATAATTGAGAAAATCGATAGAAAATAAAGCGACCGTAGAATATTTTCAAAAGTTTTTCTGCGCGGAACAATAGAATTTTCAAGGCTCGGTATAAAATAAACCAAAAATCTTTTGAAAGCCAAAAAAAATATGAGAAAATTCTGAATCGGAACAATTATTTGATTGAAAATATAGACGATTACTAGAAAAGTTAGGGGAATTATTGCGAATGGATCAGTGGGTTTTAGAGATGAATAAAAATATATTGAGGAGATGATTGAGATAATTAGGCTGATAATTATGAATTGAGAGATTACTGTGATTTTGTAGAGATGATTTGTGATTGGGAAGATTGGCGACTGCAAAAAAAAAATTAGGAAAAAAAAATATATTTTTTGGAATTCTCAAAATTTCAAATTTAAATCTGAAATTTCTCTATTTAAAATTTAAATCTGAAATTTCTCTATTTAAAACTTAAGGCCCTAAACCTTAGTCTGAATTTTTTGAACCTCAAAAATTTTGAGCCTGATTCAGAATTTTCAAAAAAAAAAGAAACCCTGAAGCTTTAATTTTCCGAGATTCTTTGAAAATACATTTTTTTATGACGTGGCAGTTTTCAGCTGTACGAAAAATTTTACAGTTTCAATTTTTTTCAAATATTTTCGATTTTTTATGGAATTCTGAAATTTCTCCATTTAAAATTTAAAGCCCTAAACCTTAAGGTTTTAAAATCTGAATTTTTTTGATTCTCAAAAATTTTGAGCTCAATTCAGAATTTTCAAAAAAAAAACTTGAACCTTTTTGAATTTTCGATTAAAATTAAATGCCGAAAAATTTTACTGTTTCAAATTTTTTTTTAATTTTCAGATTTCGTGAACATTTTTGATTTTTTCGGAATTTTTTTTCATGCACTGAAATTTGACTTAAGAGGTTTTGAAACAGTGAAAATTTTGTTCAAAAAATTATTTTTTTTTTGAAATTTTAAATATTCCCGCCAAAATTGTTAGGCTAACTTCTAACCTTAAGACTTAAGTGAAAAACTATGTTAAAAAGCTTTAGGCTCCAAACCTTAAGCCTTAAGAACTTTAAAGAACCTTAAGGCTCTAAACCTTAAGGCTCTAAACTTCAAGGTTCTAAATCCAGGTCCTTAACCTTAAGGCCCTTACAACCTTAAGCCAAAGCTTAGACTGGAAACCTTAAGGCCCTTAATCTCAAGACTCTGATTCCAGGTCTTAAACCTTAAGGTCCTACTAACCTTAAGCAAGAGCTGAGGTTGGAAACTTTAAGGTCCTAAACCTCAAGGTTCGAATTTTAAGCCCCTACTAAACCCTCTCTTAAGCCCCAATCTTAACCTTAAAGCTCTTAATTTTAGTCTCTAAACCTTAAAGCTCAAATTCCAGGCTCTTAACTTTAAGGCCCTAAATTTTGAAGTCTTACTAATCTTAAGCTAGAGCTTAGTCTGGAAATCTTAAGGCTCTTAATTTCAGCCTCTGAATCTAGAAGCTCCAGGCTCTAAACCTTAAGACTCTTAACCTTAAGATTCTACTAACCTTAAGCTGAAAATCTTAAGGCCCTAAATTTGGAAGTCGTATTAATCTTAAACCAGAGCTTAGGCTGGAAACCTTAAGGCTCTAATTCCAGGCCTTTAACTTCAAGGTTTTTGCCTTTAAGGCTCTTAAGACCTAAGGCCTAATTCCAGGCCCTTAAGGCTAAGGCCTAATTTTAGGCTTTTAACCTTAAAGCCCTTAAGGCCCTCTCACCTCCTGATCAATTCTCCTATTAATCCTTGTAAAATGAATAAATAATGGAAAAATAATAAAAATACTTGAAATATAGATCAAAATTAAAATTAGGTGATAAAAAGCAAATGAACTTAGGATAAGTTGATCTTTTAGTTCAGAAATGGGATTTTGGGACATTTTTTTGAAAAGAAAATGGAAAGAAGCCTAAAAATAGTGAAAAATTCAGCTGTTTTTTCAAAAATAAGTAAAAATAGTTTTGCCACGTCATAATAGCCTGAGAGACGCAGAGAAGCAGAGTTTTGTAGATCAAAAACATTCCTCTGCGTCTCTAACCCGTAGTTTTTTTTTGAATTTAGTTTGAATTCGAAAAAAAGTTAATATTTACCAACAAATTAAAAATTCCGCCACTAAAAATAAAATATTCAAATTCAAATTCAAAAAGTTCGTATTTGTGCACCTGGAAAGATCAGAGCCTATAAAAACCCCAGGAGCCCCCGAGCAAAACCAAATCAGATCAAAAATGTTCTTGGTAGCCTTTGCCTCAGCTCTAGTTGCTCTCAGCGCCGCTCAAACTTGCTCCTCATCGGATAATCTTCGTGAGTTCTTTCCTTTTCCGCGTCGCTTTCCGCGTCGCCTTCCGCATCTCCGGAATCGAAAAATGTTTTTTTGCAGCCTGCATTTCCGCGGCGGTCAGCTCCGATTTGACCATCTACTATTGTCCTTCTGGTATGGCGTGTCTTCAGAATACAACTTGTTGCGAATATGCGAATATTGTTACTGGAACTGTAACCACTACAACTACCACTACAACTGCAGCAACTTCTAGTGAGTTTCCGCGAGCTTCCGCGAGCTTCCGCGTAGAATATTGCTCATGTTAACCCAAAAAAATCACTATTGCTCATGTTAAGCTTGATAGTTTGAAGAATTGCCAATATTAAGCTTCCAAAATTGTTTTGAAAAAATATCGATTTTTATATGCAATTTTTGAAACAGTGGATTTTTTTAAAAATTAATTTTGAAAAAAAAAATTCTCGAACTATTTTCGCAGATTCACAAAGGCAATACTGTTCAAAACCACTTTTTCAAAAATAAATACAATTTTTGAAACAGTGGATTTTTTTATCTACAAAAATTTTTGGTTATTTTGGCAACACCGAGCCCATTAAATCCAAATTGTCCTAAGAAAATTCATGAAATTTTTGAAACAGTGGATTTTTTTATCTACAAAATTTTCTAACATAATTCGCCAAACACACTAAAAAACCAAATTTTCCAATGAAAATTCATGAAATTTTTGAAACAGTGAATTTTTTAAATGATTTTTTTTTGAAAAAAATTCAGAACTATTTTATCGTGCTCAACAAACGATATAATAGCAGAGTTCAATTTCTCAAAAATTCATGAAATTTTTGAAACAGTGGAATTTTAAATGAATTTTTTTTTTGAGAAAAAATTCAGAACTATTTTGTCAGATGCAAATGGGCAAGAATGTTTCGAACCACTGTTTCAAGATTTAATACAATTTTTGAAATAGTGGATTTTTTCTCTACAAAGTATTCTAACATAATTCGCCAAACACACACTAAATCCAATTTATCCAACGAAAATTCATGAAATTTTTGAAACAGTGGATTTTTTAATGAATTTTTTCAAAATTAATTTTTTTTTCACAAAAGAAGATAGAGCGAAGATCATAGTTCCAGCTCTCAAAAGTTTAGGAAATTTTTGAAACAGTGAATTTTTTAATGAATTTTTTTTTTGAAAAAAATTCAGATGCAAATGGGCAAGAATGTTTTGAAACAACAACATCAAATCCATATTATTCTTAAAAAATTCATGAAATTTTTTGAAACAGTGGATTTTTTTTAGTTTTGAAAAAAAAATCAGAACTATTTTACCTTGCTCAAAAGATAACAGAGTTCCAAATCTCAAAAATTCATGAAATTTCTGAAACAGTGGATTTTTTGTCTACAAAAATTTTTGAGTAATTTGCCAGAAAACATTAAATTCAAATTATCCAATGAAAATTCATGAAATTTTTGAAACAGTGGATTTTTTCTCTACAAAATTTTCGAACCTAATTTTTAAGGTACAAACCAAAAAGTCAATATCAAAACAAAATTTCCAATGAAAATTCATGAAATTTTTGAAACAGTACATTTTTTAATGAATTTTTTTTTGAGAAAAAATTCAGAACTATTTTATCATGCTCAAAAGAATAGACAATAGTAGAGTTCAAGATCTCAAAAATTTATAAATTTTTTGAAACAGTGGATTTTTTCGCTACAAAATTTTTCTAGTATAATTTTTAAAGAACAAACCCAAAACTGAACTGAACATCAAAACAAAATTGTCCCAAGAAAATTCATGAAATTTTTGAAACAATGAACTTTTAGTTTTGAAAAATTTTTCGAACTATTTTATCAGATTCAAAGCTGAAGAGAGAGAGAATAGCAGAGTTTCAGCTCTCAAAAATGTATGTAATTTTTAGGGAACGAACCGCGAATTATGACATCAAATCCAAATCTTCCAATGAAAATTCATGAAATTTTTGAAACAGTACATTTTTTAGTTTTGAACATTTTTTCGAACTATTTTCTCAGGTTCAAAAGCGAAGAGAGAGAGACAGCTAATAGCAGAGTTCCAGATCTCAAAAATGTATGAAATTTTTGAAACAGTGAATTTTTTGTCTACAATTTTTTTTCTAATTCGTCAAACACCAGATTAAATCCAATTTATCCCATAAAAATTCATGAAATTTTTGAAACAGTGAATTTTTTAATGAATTTTTTTTTTTGAAAAATATTCTGAACTATTTCATCATTTTTTTCTAACGTAATTTTTAAGGAACAAACCCTAACTGAACATCAAAACAAATTTTTCCAATGAAAATTCATGAAATTTTTGAAACAGTGAATTTTTTAGTTTTCAAAAAAAATTTGATATATTTTCTCGAGAATAGATCTCAACAATTTTTGAAACAGTGGATTTTTTCTCTACAAAATTTTCGAACGTAATCTTCAAGGAACAAACCAAAATTTCCAATGAAAATTCATGAAATTTTTTGAAACAGTACATTTTTTAATGATGTTTTTTTCAAAAATTCTTTTTTTCTGGATAAAATTTTTTGGATGCTTTAACAGCCTTCTCATTAAATCCAAATTATCCTATAAAAATTCATGACATTTTTGAAACAGTGGATTTTTTGGGAAATATTTTTTTGCTAATACTTTTAGACATTTCAAATATTGTGAAAAATATGGATTAAAAAAACAGAGAATCCCAAAATTTTCAAAATTGCTCATATTAAACTTCAGAGTTTTGAGCATTGCTCAGATTAACGTTCAAAAAATGTTGAAAAATATTGATTTTTGAATGCAATAATTACAGTGGATTTTTTGTCGACAAAACTTTCTGGATAATTTATCTTTCGAAGTCTCATCAAATCCAAATTATCTAATGAAAATTCATCAAATTTTTGAAACAGTAAATTTTTTAATGAATTTTTTTTTTGAAAAAAAATTCAGAACTATTTTGTCAGATTCATAAGTTAAGAGAGAGAGAATAGTTCCAGATCTCAAAATTTCATGAAATTTTTGAAACAGTGGATTTTTTGTCTACAAATTTTTTTGGATTATTGGGACCACGGAGCCTATTAAATTTTTTTTATCCATATTTTTCACAATTTTTCACAATATTTGCAATGTCTAAAAGTATTAGCAAAAAAATATTCCCCAAAAAATCGACTGTTTCAAAAATTGCATAAATTTTTGAGATCTGGAACTCTGTTATTGCTTTATCTGTTGAGCACGATAAAATAGTTCTGAATTTTTTTCTGAAAAACAATTCATAAAAAAAATTTACTGTTTCAAAAATTTCATGAATTTTCATTGGAAAACTTTGTTTTGATGTTCATTTTCGGTTTGTTCCTTAAAAATTATACTAGAAAAATTTGTAGCGAAAATATTCCAATTTATCCCATAAAAATTCATGAAATATTTGAAACAGTGGATTTTTTTTAGTTTTGAGAAAAAAATCAGTACTATTTTATAATGCTCAAAAGACGACACAATCGCAGAGTTCCAAACCTCAAAATTTCATAAAATTTTTTGAAACAGTCGATTTTTTCTCTACAAAATTTTCCGAATTTTGAAAAAACCTGTTTGAATCCAAATTTTCCAATGAAAATTCATGAAATTTTTGAAACAGTAAATTTTTTTACAATTAATTTTGAAAAAAAATTCACGAACCAATCACAAAATTAACATTGTTCAAAACCACTTTTTCAAAAATAAATACGATTTTTGAAACAGTGAATTTTTTCGCTACAAATTTTTCTAGTATAATTTTTAAGGAACAAACCCTAACTGAACATCAAAACAAAATTTTCCAATGAAAGTTCATGCAATTTTTGAAATAGTAAATTTTTTAATGATTTTTTTTTGAAAAAAAATTCTCGAACTATTTTATCTTGCTCGATACTGAAAATATGGAGAATAGCAGAGTTCAGGATCTCAAAAATTTATAAAATTTTTGAAACAGTGGATTTTTTGTCTACAAAATTTTCTAACATAATTCGCCAAACACACACTCAATCAAAATTTTCCAATGAAAATTTCTGAAATTTTTGAAACAGTAAGTTTTTTAATGAATTTTTTTTTGAAAAAAAATTCTCGAACTATTTTATCTTGCTCGAAAGAAGACCCAATAGCAGAGTTCCATATCTCAAAAATTTATGCAATTTTTTGAAACAGTGAATTTTTTAATGAATTTTTTAATGAATAAAAAAAAAATTCAAAACTATTCTACCAGATTCAAAATCGAAGAGAGGGAGAGAATTGCAGAGTTCCATATCTCAAAAATTTATGCAATTTTTTTGAAACAGTAGATTTTTTCTCCACAAAATTTTAAGAACTTCGAAAAAACCTGTTTGAATCCAAATTGTCCAATGAAAATTCATGAAATTTTTGAAACAGTGGATTTTTCTCTCTACAAAATTTTCTAACCTAATTATTAAAAATTCACATTAAATCCAAATTATCCTATAAAAATTCATGAAAATTTTGAAACAGTACATTTTTTATTGAATTTTTTTTTGAAAAAAAATTTCACGAACTATTTGAGAAAGCGAATAGCAGAGTTCCAGATCTCAAAAATTTATGAAATTTTTGAAACAGTGATTTTTTGTCTACAATTTTTTTTTCTAATTCGTCAAACACCAGATTAAATCCAATTTATCCCATAAAAATTCATGAAAATTTTGAAACAGTGAATTTTTTAGTTTTGAAAAAAAATTATCGAACTATTTTACCACATTCAAAAGTGAAGAGAGTGCGAATAGCAGAGTTCCAAACCTCAAAAATTCATGAAATTTTTGAAAAAGTCGATTTTTTTTGCTAAAAAATTTTCCGAACTTTGAAAACACCTGATTGAATCCAAATTGTCCAATAAAAATTCATTGAATTTTTGAAACAGTGAATTTTTTAATGATTTTTTTTGGTTTTGAAAAGAAAATTCTCGAACTATTTTATCTTGCGCAAAAGATGAATTAATAACAGAGTCCCAAATCTCAAAGATTTATGAAATTTTTGAAACAGTGAATTATTCGGAAAATTTTTTTTGGTAATACTTTTAGGGATTGCTAATCCCAAAACTTTATACATTGCTCATATTAACTTTGCAGCCTGCGTCGATAAAATCAACCCCCAAACCGGTGTCTCCGATTGCCCAAAAAACGCCAATCTGTGCAACTATGCTCCCTATTATCAACTAATGACCGAACAATGCCCGAAAACATGCAATCGCTGTTCCGGATCTTCCGGATCTTCCGCAACCACTACCGCATCTTCCGCTTCAACTTGCGTCGATAAATTGAACCCATCAACTGGTGTCAGCGATTGTCCAAAAAACGCGAATTTGTGCCAAAATTCGGCATATCTTAGTTTGATGAAGGATCAATGTCCAAAAACTTGTGGATATTGTTAAAAAAATATTGATTTTTTTGGGAAGATTTTGGGGTGTAGTTAAAATTAACAAATCGATAAATCATTTGCATTCAAATCTTATAATTGCTCATATTAAACTGATCAAAGAAAATCTTCATAAAAATCATGAGCCGATTTTATTCCAACAAAACAATTTTAACGACCTCCTGGATATCCAGGAGGACGATAGGGTAGACAAACTCCATTCACACAACTCATCTCAAATCCACAGTATTCTGGGAACGAACCGCCGGCACCTCCATGCTTACATTGTTGCACGGATAATACGATGAAGTGGCACAAGACAACCAAGAGAATCTGCAGAAGCTTTTAAAAGTTTGAGTAAAAAAATCCACAGAAACTTACGAGCTTCATTTCAAATCGAGAAGAAAAAATGGAAAATCAGCAAGAATCCTGGGTTTTAAAGAAATTTTTGATTCGATTATTTGCAAGCTTGCAAATTATTTTTCATATTTATTCTGCACACAAAACTTCCCCATACAAATTTCTAAATTTCAAATATTGAATGATAAAATAAACCAAACCAAAAACATTTGAAATTTGGAAGATAACATAACTCGCAATATTCCAAGAAGATCGAATGTAGTTCAAATGTGCATTATTGCTGGAATAATAAAAAAAAGATTCTTTTTTTTGTCTGCTGACAATTTTTCAACCAGAAAAAATCTCACTCTTCTTTCAGCCCATTATACTCCATTCTCCTTGTTGATAAATATAAAAATACAAGCATTCCACATAAGCTGAGCAATAGATATAGGATAAATGGGATTTGAAGAATCGCCAATTTTCTGCGCAAAAATGTGATAATTGATAACATAATTAATATATGAGTTAAAGCAACTGTGACTTTTTTCGAATAAGTTATTTGGATTTTGAAGAGGTAACGAAAAGCCAGCACATTTACTATGAAAACTGCCAAAATTATCAGCAAATAATAGGAATTTGATCTTCGTTTCCAGGAAAATCTGACAAATCCTTGATGATTGAAGTATTCTGAACCCCGATGAATCGGATGTTTTACAACTTCAGTTGATATCTTCAGAAAATCCCAATAATCATTTCCAATTTCACACATTTTGATACGTGAATCATAAGCGACGCTCATAGAATATAGATTTTTTGGGAAAATCGAAGGTTCACTTTTGATTTCACAATTTTGAACATCAAAGGGAAATTCAGCGATGTTTGAAGTGCAAGTTCCATTCATATTCAAATTCACGTAGAGAACAACTTTTCCGTTGAATCCAATACCAATTGATCCATAGCGTTGGGGTTTACTGAAAATTGTAGTAGTGGTTAGCATGGCTGCCTACTATTTGCAAAACCAGGGTTCGACCCCCACCCGGTGCTCACTCTGAAAACGACGAGAACTTTGGTGTCCACAAAACACCAATTGGTGTGAAATGGAACCATCCATCAGCAACATCATTATTGATCAATCGATAATCGTACCAAATTTGATGAACTAATCCGTAAATTCGAAAATTTCCGGTTTTTTCGTTGATTTCTTCAAGTTTGAAATTGAAAAATGATTGATCAAGTTCAAATGTTTGGTTTTGTCTGATAGGTGTTTCACTTTTACTATTTTGAAGATCGAAATCTAGCAGAGATTTTCTACAGATTGAATCGCAATCTTTTGCAACAAAACATGGAATGAAGAACAAAATAAAAAAAGTAGGAAAATTGATCATTTGATAAATGAAAGTGAAATGTTTTTATTAAAAAAAAGCGAACTTCAACATTTTGTTTTTGATAATAACAATAAAGTTGCGAAATAAACAAGATTATTTCAAAATTTATAAAAAATGACTAAGAGAAAACGAGAGAGTGTGCGTGGAGAGGAGACGCGAGACGAAAAAGGGATATGAAAAGACTCCGCCCACTTCTCGCTGTGAACGCTTCCCAAAGGGCCCTTAGAAGGTTCTAAAAGTCTCTAGAAGCCTTCAGGAAGATCCTTAAGGGTCTTAAAAAGTCCTTAGAAGCATTGTGATCTACAGTGCAATTTTTTTTGAACAAAAATTATTTTTTTAGCTGTGATATTTGATAAATGATGGTTCAGAAAGCAACAACTTTTCGAACAGCTGAAATTTCTAAAAATGTTTTCTAATCAACCATATTCCACAACGAAAAAAAGTTTCAGCTGCTCAAAAAGCTTATGAAAAGCCCTTAAGGTTAGAATGAATTTTGTTGAATTCCAGATGTAGTGCTCGACAAACGAAAATCCTCAACACCATTCGAATTGTGTCTACCAAAAATACTTTTCCAAGTTTTCAAATTCATTTTCAGCAAATTTTCCAGATTTGTTTTGTTGCAGAAAATATATGTGATTTGAAATACGATGGGTGTTGTTAGAAAATCGATAACAAAAAGAGGATAGTAGATCTGAAGATCAAAAAAGATTTTCAAATATTTCTTATTCAACTTACTAATTTCAGAATATCAATTAGCTTCCATTCATCAACTTCCACAAAATGTAAAATAACAATATACGTTGGAAAACATAGTAATTTTACGAAAAGCAAAACTAGAGTTTGATAAATTATCACTTTTTCCGGACGATTTTTCATTGAAATCGACGAAAGTCTTGTGATACTTCGAACATTGATCAAAATAAAAATATAAAAAATCGATGAGAACATCACCAAAACATCGAGAAGTATATAAATTATTGAATTTGGGAAAAATGCAGTGTCGCATGATTTTTGGTCAATATAATAGGATGATGATGTTCCTAAAGAGCAAAAAAATAGGTAATAAATATTGATAGAATTCGCGGAAATTGATATAAAATATAGAAATAGGATGAAATATTTGAATGATTTTTCATTGGGAACTAGATATTTTTCAGAATTTTGGAAAAAATAGAGAAAAAATCTTTGAAAAGCCAGAAGGAATATAAGGAAGTTTTGAATTGGGATAACTACTAGATTAAAAAAATAAACAAAAATCGAGGAGAGAACTGGAATTAATAAGAATAGCGAAACTTCTTTGTGTTCTTCAGAAGGATTGAAATATAAAATTAGACAAATCCAAATAGCCATTGAGAAAACTGCAATTAAAATTATAAATTGTGAGGCAACTGTGATTTTGTAGAGATGATTTGTGATTTGATAAACTGAAGCTTCTTGATCTTTTTTTCGATTTAGTCTTGTAAAATGGATAAATAATGGGAATATTATGAAAATACTTAAAATATAGATAATGAATAAAATTATATGATAAGAATAGAAAGAATATCTTATAATTTGATTTTCCATAGTTTCATTTTCGACCATTTTTCTATTCGGTTGATTAGAAAACATTTTTTCACATTGGCTGAAAGTTTCAGCTGCCTGCTCAAAAAATTTTTGTTTTCTGAACCAATCTCTCTTTTTTTTTATCAAAAAGAAATTTCGCTTTTTTTTGTAATTTGAACATCATTTATCAAATATCACAGCGCGGCGGAAATTCAAATTCAAAAACAATTGCACTGTAGATCACTCAATGGCTTTTAAGAGGCTTAAGGATCTCCCTAAAAGCTATAAAGTTATTCTTAAGGACTCTAGAAACTTCTAGGGGCCTTTTGACGCTTTAGGAAGGAAGCTTTTACAGCGAGAAGTGGGCGGAGTCTTTTCATATCCCTTTTTCGTCTCGCGTCTCCTCTGCCCTCACACTCTCTCGTTTTCTCTTCCTGTGTTATATAAATTGTCATTTTTTTTAATTTTGAAATAATCTTGTTTATTTCGCAACATTTTTTTTTGAGCAGCTGAAACTTTCGCTTTCAAAAATGAAAAAAATTCATAACTATAAAAAAATGGATGGAGAAGAAACTATGGTGGAAAAAATTGTAGGATATTTGTATTATTCTTATCATATAATTCTAATCATTATCTATATCCTAAGCATCTTCATAATCTTCCCATTCTTCATCCATTTCACAAGAATTAATAGAAAAAAAGATCGAGAAGCTTCAGTTTATCGAATCACAAATCATCTCTACAAAATCACAGTTAATTCGCAGATTATGATATTAATTGAACTGATCGCAATTATTCATTTTATTTTCATTTATTTTTTTGTTGACGATAAAGAAAGCAAGGAATATAAATGGATTCCAATGTTACTCACAATAATTGTTTACAGTTTTAATCAAATAATTGTGCCAATTCAAAATCTTCTAATATTTCTTTTAGCTTTCCAGAGATTCCTCATTTATTTTTTCCCAAAATCTGAAAAATATTTGGTTCTAACTGAACAACAATTCACATATTTTATATGGCGGGTATACGGTTTCGTCATTTCGGGATACGTGATCTACAATATCGCATTTCTCACATGCACCTTTTCAACACGAACATTGTGCAATTATGAAGCGGCAATCATAAGTCCAATAATTTATATAACTTTGGATTTTCTAGTCATGTTCTCCTCAATTTTTTATATTTGTATTCTGATAAGTGTCCAAAAAATCACAAGTCAATCAAAATTCATCAGAACTCGCCCAGAAAAAGTGATAATTTATCAGACATTAGTTCTACTTTTTGTAAAACTGTTGTGTTTACCATTTTTTTTATATTTTTCATATTCACTTTATGCTACTCAAATGTTCTTCGGAGAACCAAGTTTGATAAAAATGGTAACACAAAATAAATTCACTATTTTATATATTTTTTCAAATTTCAGCTCTACTACCCCCTATTCTTCATAGATGTTTTAACAACACCCATCGTTTTTCAAATAACATATTTATTCTGCAACAAAACAAATCTGGAAAATTTGCTGAAAATGAATTTCAGAAAAGCGAAAACCTGGAAAACAATTTTAAGTAGACATCGTGTTGAGGATTTTCATGTGCCACATGTTATTATGAGCACCACATCTGGAATTTAAGCTAATCTGAGCAATGTATGATGAATAAATATTTGTTTATTGATTTGCAGGTGAAAATCCGGGGGAAAACAACTAGAAAATCTCACGTTTCTCTGAAAAAATCATGCAAAAAACTATTTTTTCTTTGAAAGTGGGCGGAGTCTGTTCATATCCCTTTTTCGTCTCGCGTCTCTTCTCCACGCACACTCTATCGTTTTCGCTCCGTTCTCTTCGTTTAGATACAATGTTTTAATCTCAAAAATTTGAAAATGTGAAAAATTGTTTCACTGATCAAACAATTTCATAAAATCTTTCTTAAGCAGCTGAAAATTCCAGCAAAAATACTTTTCTCATGTAAACAATAAAAGAAATGACAGAAAAACAACTGCAAATCGGTTGGTACACATTTTTATTCTATCATATTATTCTAATTCTTCTATATTTCACAAGTATCCTCATAATTTTCCCATTTTATATTCATTTTACAAAATTGAATCGCAAAAAAGATCGAGAAGCTTCGATTTATCGAATCACAAATCATCTCTATAAAATCACAGTCAATTCACAAATTATAATATTAATCGCACTTTTTGCCTTAATTTGTTTTATTTTGGATAACTACAATGTTTTCGGAGCGAATAATAATTGGAAAAGGTTTCTACTTCAAATCTTATATCTTATTATTATAGTTGTTATATATACCTTCAATACAATAGTTGTTCCAATTCAAAACTTCCTTATATTTCTTTTGGCTTTTCAAAGATTTCTTATTTATTTTTTTCCAAAATCTGAAAAATATTTGGTTTTATCTGAAAAACAATTCACAAATTTCATATGGAAGATCTATGGTTTTGCCATTTCTGGAAATTTGATTTATTCTATAATATTTGCTAAATGTTTTTTCTCTTTTGATTTCAAAGAACTTCACACTTGCGATGGAATCTCTTCCACCATAAGATACTCAATTTATATAACTCTAGATGTTCTAGTCATGTTCTCCTCGATGTTTTATATCTGTATTCTGATAAGTGTCAGAAAAATCACAAGTCAATCAAAATTCATTAGAACTCGCCCGGAAAAAGTGATAATTTATCAGACTTCGGTTTTACTTTTTGTCAAATTCCTATGTCTTCCTCTAATTTTATTTTTCTCCGATTTCTATGAGCCAGATCTCAATGGTGTTTTGAATGTGGTAATTCTCTCCATGTACCTTTAAAAAAACAGGAGAAAATTTATTTTCAGCTCTACTATTCTCTATTTTTCATTGATATCATCACAACACCCATCGTATTTCAAATCACATATTTATTTTGCAACAAAACAAATCTGGAAAATTTGCTGAAAATGAATTTCAGAAAATTAAAAACATGGAAAAATATTTTTGGTAGACATGGTGTTGAGGATTTTCATGTGCCACATAATATTATGAGCACCACATCTGGAGTTTAAGCTAATCTGAGCAATGTTTGAACTATGATGAATAAATATTTGTTTGTTGATTTGCAGGTGAAAATCCGGGGAGAACAACTAGAAAATCTCACGTTTCAATGAAAAAATCATGCAAAAAATGGTATTGTAGATCATAAGGCTTCTAATGACTTCTCAAAGCTTCTAAGGCCTTTTTAAAGCTTTAGGACCTTCCTAAAGGCTTTAAAGTTATTTTTAAGATTAATTTTGTCTTCTGGAGGCTTCTAGAAGCTTCTAGAGCTTCTAAGGGTCTTTTAAGGCTTTTAGAGCTTTCACAGCAAAAAAAAATTAATCTGAGCAATGATTGAACTATGATGAATAAACTAGAAAATCTCACGTTTCATTGATTTTTTGAACAACCAGGTGAAAATTTAACCCCAAAAAAAGTTTCTTTTTCATTTTAACAAAAAAAATGGCCGAAGAAGTTAACAAGTTCCAATTCTATTCATTCATATTCTACCACATCATTCTGATTCTTCTATATTTCACAAGTATTCTCATAATTTTCCCATTATTTATCCATTTCACAAGATTGAATCGAGAAAAAGACAAAGAAGCGTCGATTTTTCAAATCACAAATCATCTCTACAAAATCACAGTTCACTCACAACTCACAATATTGATTGCAATTATCGCAATTCTTATTGTCATTTTGTCGATCTCATTTTTTGAACCAAAACAAAACGAGGAAACGAATTTTATGGACATTGATAACTTCCTAGTGATCTTGTCAATAATAACAATCTACACTTTTAATTCAATTATTATTCCGATTCAAAACTTCCTTATATTCCTTTTGGCGCTTCAAAGATTCCTAATTTATTTCTTCCCAAATTATGAAAAATATCTGGTTCCCAGTGAAAAATCCTTCACAATTTTCAATCGATTTCTATATTTTCTATCAATTTTCGGTAACTTGATGTATTCTTTATGGTATTACAAATGTTTCATGTCTCTTGATATTCAAAACAATGAATATTGCGATGGAATCCAGCCAGCAATACGTTTCTCAATTTATATAATCCTGGATTTTCTAGTCATGCTCTCCTCGATTTTCTATATTTCTATCCTAATCAATGTTCGGAATATCACAAGAAATGCCTCAATTTCAATGAAAAATCGCCCGGAAAAAGTGATAATTTACCAAACTTTGGTTTTATTTCTGGTAAAATTCTCATGTTTTCCTCTAGCTTGGTTTTTTTCGGGAGTTTTTGATTCAAATTTGTATGGACTTTTGAATACGGTAATTTTCAAATCTCCATGTTCCTTTAAAAAAAATATTTTCAGATCTACTATTCCTTATTCATCATAGATTTTCTAACAACGCCAATCGTATTTCAAATCACATATTTATTCTGCAACAAAACAAATCTGGAAAATTTGCTGAAAATGAATTTGAAAACTTGGAAAAATATTTTTGGTAGACATGGTGTTGAGGATTTTCATGCGCCACATATTATTATGAGCACCACATCTGGAATTTAAGCTAATCTGAGCAATGTATGATGAATAAATATTTGTTTATTGATTTGCAGGTGAAAATCCGGGGGAAATAACTAGAAAACCTCACGCTTCATTGAAAAAATCATGCAAAAAATGGTACTGTAGATCATAAGGCTTTTAATGACTTCTCAAAGCTTCTAAGGCCTTTTTAAAGCTTTAGGACCTTCCTAAACGCTTTAAAGTTATTCTTAAGATTAATTTTGTCTTCTGGAGGCTAGATCTATATGTATAGATTTTTAAATATTTTCCTGCCACCCAGAAATTTTAAAAAACCGGAAAATCTATTGTTTCATTCTCAAATCCATAAATATTCGTCCATTTTTGTATTTATCGCAAATCTCTAGTCAGAATATTATTGAATTCTGCGCGTTTCAAAAAGTGTTATCAGATTCAGATTATTTTCGAGATACCCGAGATCTTCCGGTTGTCTATTATTATTATAAAAATTGGATAAAATCTGTCATATTCTTTTAAATTTAAAATTTCAATGTATTCTCCACTTTCTCCTCCTGGAGATCGTAAAAAACTTCCGCTAACTCCAAAATTTTTCAATTCCAAATTATTCATTTTTATCGCTCTGATTTTCACGGTTTTCATATTTATCGAAACTCGAAGTGCAAATGAAATTCCTGTGAATTTTGAGCCGAAGGAAATTCCAAAAATCTATCAGGAACCTGTAGTTACAACAACTGAAGGTGCTGAAATTGCTCCGAAAATTGTTAAAACTACAAGAATCCCCCAACATAAACTGAATCCTTATCGCGGGTATTCTGGTCCGAAACACGAGTTAGATGATGTTGAATGGGAAACCGATTCACCGGTGAGTTTACGTTATGCAAATATAAAAAAAATTAAAAAGTTGTGCGGCGAGTGGGGATCGAACCCGGGTCGTGCGAATGAGAGGCGCGTGTGCTAACCACTCGGCTACGCAGATGTTTTTGTAAGAGGATGAAAATGTCGCATATAAAATGGGTGCCCTGTCGATTTTCAGCGAGTCAACGAGATCAGCAAAATTGTTCAAGAACAAATCTACGCGGCTCCAAGATGTGAAGATTCGGATTCCGAACCTTCAGAATCGGGATCACAGATCGCAAAATCAGCAATGCGTGGATTTCAAGAATGTGTCAAGCCGATTTTCGATTCGTTTAATGGAGAATTCAAAAATCTTTTTGATAATTGGGTGAATTCTGCTAGAAAATGTGATTTTATTGATGAATATAAGAGTTTGGATATTCGTGGGATTTCGAATCGAGATGAGCTGAAATGGCTGATTTATCCGAAATGTGTGAGTTATTTGGCGTAAGCCCGGAGTGTCGTAGTTAAACAATTTTTGTGTTTAGCAACGACACTCCACTTTTACACTTCTCAATAAATTTCTTATTATAACGAACTAACGATACTCCACCTTTACACTGATGAAAAAAGCGTTGCGTAAACCCGGAGCGTCGTAGTTCTCAATTATTTCCAGCAAGAACAAAACCACCACGTAACCCTTGGAGTTGGACACGATGTCAAAGCCGAAACCAAACTCAAAAAACATCAGCCGAACACAAAATTCTATGGAGTCGATCCGATGATTGAGATCAATTACGAGTTGATTATCAACGATCTGAACGGGTCGTTTTTTGCGTTTGCTTTGTCGAATGAGACCAAATTGCAGTATTTTCCAGTGTTGCCGGCGAGAAGTGAGAGAGGGAGAGGGGGGCTTTCCGCAAGCTTCCGCGCGCGCAGCGGCATCCCATCCCAGATCTTAGGCGTGGCCGCTGCGCGGAAGCTTGCGGTCTACACTCGCGCTAAAGGCGCTCGGGGTTAAACCTATGTTTAGAGCTAACTCCGAGCGCCTCAGGCGCGAGTGTAGACCGCAAGCTTCCGCGCAGCGGCCACGCCTATGCTCAGGGATGAGATTGGGAATCCCTGGGCGTGGCCGCTGCGCGGAAGACAGTGCCGCTTCGCGGAAGCTTGCGGTCTAGACTCGCGCCAGAGGCGCTCGGGGATTTCTAGGCCTAAGCCTGAACCTAGGCTTAGACTCAAGGCTGAAGCTGAGCCTAAACTAAATGTATTATATACCTAAGCCTAAAGCCTAAGCCTAAGCCTAAACTAAATGTATTATATACCTAAGCCTAAAGCCTAAGCCTAAGCCTAAACTAAATGTATTATATACCTAAGCCTAAAGCAAAAAGCCTAAGCCTGAAGCCTAAGCCTCTTATAAACCTAAGCCTAAAGCCTGAAGCCTAAGCCTAAGCCTAAAGCCTGAAGCCCAAGCCTAACCCAACCCCAAATGGCGCAGTCTAGAGCTTCGCTCAGCCTGCGCCTGAACCCTGAAGCCTAAGCCTAAGCCTCCTATAAACCTAAGCTTAAAGCCTGAAGCCTAAGCCTAAGCCTCTAATAAACCTAAGCCTAAAGCCTGGAGCCTGAAGCCCAAAGCCTAAACCCATCTCCCAATCTCATTTTTTTCTCCAGGCCGCTATGCTCCACAATCCGTCGTAACCCTCGACGTCGGATATTTTTTCGAAAAACTCCTGATCCTCAAAAAAATCGACACACTTTTCCTGGACATTGAAAGCGGCGAAGAATATTTCTTCGATTATTTCGCAAAAGGCGGAAAATTCGACGAAATCGGCATGACAATCTGCCAATTCAACGTCGAATTTCATCCGGGTTACACCAACAACTACAAAGCCTATTATAAATTCTTGGAGCAAACCATCAAAGACAAACGGTACATCTTCTTGAGACCGGCTCATCATAATCCGGGATATTTTAAAATGTATTTTTTGAATTTGGAGAGCAAGGAATGTGTTAGGAAATTCATTGGATCATGATTTTTGTGTAATAAAAAATTTTGCCACGTCATGGAGCCTGTTCATACTCCGAGTGCCTCTAGTGTAGACCGCAAGCTTCCGCGTAGCGGCACTGTCTTCCGCGAAGCGGCTACTTTCAAACCAGCGATACCCAAACCGATCCCAGATCTTAGGCATGGCCGCTTCGCGGAAGACAGTGCCGCTCCGCGGAAGCTTGCGGTCTACACTCGCGCTAAAGGCGCTCGAAGTTAAGCCTATGCTTTGGGCTGACTCCGAGCGCCTCTGGCGCGAGTGTAGACCGCAAGCTTCCGCGCAGTGGCCACGCCAAAGCTCAGGGATGAGATTGGGAATCCCTAAGCGTGGCCGCTGCGCGGAAGACAGTGCCGCTTCGCGGAAGCTTGCGGTCTACATCTTCTTGAGACCCGCTCATCATATTCCGGGATATTTTAAAATGTATTTTTTGAATTTGGAAAGCAAGGAATGTGTTAGGAAATTCATTGGATCATGATTTTTGTAATAAAACATTTGCCAGTCTGTTAATATCCCTTTTTCGTCTCGCGTCTCTTCTGCACGCACATTCTCTCACAGAGAGAAAACGAGAGAGTGTGCGTGCAGAAGAGACGTGAGACGAAAAAGGGATATGAAGAGACTCTCTCTACAAAAAATTTATGTGATTTTCAAATTCGGATTAGCTTGTATCGAAGAATTGTGCCCACAGAAAACTGTTTTCCAAGTTTTCGCATTTCTGAAATTCATTTTCAGCAAATTTTCCAGATTTGTTTTGTTGCAAAATATATATGTGATTTGAAATACGATGGGTGTTGTTAGAAAATCATAGAAGAAAAGGGGATAGTAAATCTGAAAATTTTCCGAAAGTTGAAAATCAAGTTTCATGCTTCTTACCATATCGAGTGTAATATTTAAAATAAAATAAAATTTCACAAGTGAAACTACTAAAATTATGAGAGGAACACATAATAATTTTACAATAATCAAAACCAAAGTCTGATAAATCAGCACTTTTTCTGGACGATTTCTCATAACTGTGCTAGATAATTTTGTGATTTTTCGAACACTTATAAGAATTGAGATGTAGAAAATCGATGAGAATATTACAAGAAGATCCAGGGTTATATAGATTATTGAACTTATAGTTGATGAAGTTTCGCAAGTTTCAATACTTATTGAATTCTCATTCTCAGGGGAAGAACATCTGACCGCATAGTAAGCGGAGATGAATAATCGAGAAATTGATATGAAATACAGACAGCGCATAATAAATTTAAAAGATTTTTCACCGGGAACTATATATTTTTCAGAATTTGGATAGAAATAAAGGAGAAATCTTTGAAGAGCCAAAAGAAATATTAAAAGATTTTGAATAGGAATCACTATTTGATTAAAAATGATGACAGTTATAGTAAGTAAAACAAATATTTGAAAATTTCTGAATTCTTTACTACCCATTTGATAGTCAGATAGAGGATTAAAAATCCAATAAGCAATTGAGATAACTGTTATTAATGTTATCAATTGTGAAACAACTGTGATGTTATAAAGATGATTTGTGATTCGATAAATTGCACATTCTTCATCCTTTTTTCTATTTATTCTTGTGAAATAATGGAATAATGGAAAGATTATAAAGATACTTGAAATATAGATTATTATTAAAGCTGAATGATAGAATACAAATGAACCTCCAACTATATTTTCAAGAACAGTTGTATTGAACATTTTTGAAAATAATAAAGTGTATTTGTGAAAAATGTGAGCTTAACATTTCACCTGTTGCAAAATCAATGCGCTAAAGCGATTAAGGGAGATTCAAAAAAAATGTGGGCGGAGTCCTATCCCTTTTTCGTCTCGCGTCTCTTCTGCACCCAGACGCTAGTTTTTACTCTCTCACAGAGAGAAAACGAGAGAGTGTGAGTGCAGAAGAGACGTGAGACGAAAAAGGGATATGAACAGACTCCGCCTACTTGTCGAATTGTAGAAGTTGCGTCTCAAATCAAAGAAACAGTTTTATTAGCAGGTGAAATTTTTAGGAAACAACAAATATCATTCTTCTAGTTTGCTCGCAAATGGAAGTAGAAAACATTGACATTCAAAACATTTTTCTAGGTTCATTTTACCTATACCATATTATCTTAATTCTAATCTATATTTTGAGTATTTTCATAATTTTCCCATTATTTATTCATTTTACAAGAATCAATAGAAAAAAAGACGAGGAAAGTGGAGTGTTTCAAATCACAAATCATCTCTATAAAATCACAGTTTTCTCACAATTTATTATCATTCCCACAGTTGTCTTAGTCATTTTATTGATCTACTTCATAAAATATATGAAATCTGAAGATGCCGATAAAACTTGGGGAATTCAATTTATTACCTTGAGTCTAACAACATTTGTCTATATTTCCAATCAAATAGTTATTCCAATTCAAAATCTTCTAATATTCCTATTGGCTTTTCAAAGATTCCTTCTTTATTTCTACCCATCTTCCGAAAAATATATAATTCCTTCTAAAAAAAGGTTCAGCTGTATTATTCGATGGCTATATTTTATATCATTTTCCGAGAACTGTATATATTTCTATTATGTTTCTAGATGTTTCCTGTTTCAGGATTCAATAAGCACTGAAACTTGCAGAAATGCGTCAATTATAAGTTCAGCAATTTATATAATTCTGGATTTTCTAGTCATGTTTTCATCGATTTTCTATATTTTTATCCTTGTTAGTGTTCGGAATATCACAAGATCCTCAAATTTCATGAAAACCCGTCCAGAAAAAGTGATAATTTATCAGACTTTGGTTTTGTTATTTGTAAAACTGTTATGTTTTCCATTGATATGGTTTGCTACTGGATTCCTTCAAGATCTGATAGTAAAATGATTGTTGGAATATAGTAAAATGATTGTTGGAATGCATAAGAGTTTTACAAAAAGTAACACCATAGTCTGATAAATTATCACTTTTTCTGGACGGGTTTTCATGAAATTTGAAGATCTTGTGATATTCCGAACACTAACAAGGATAAAAATATAGAAATATAGAAAATTGAGGAGAACATGACTAAAACATCGAGAATTATATAAATTGCTGAACTTATGATTGACGCATTTTTGCAAGTTTTAGTGCTTATTGAATTCGGAAATAGGAAACATATCGAAATATAAAAAAAATATATAAAGTTCTCGGAAAATGATATAAAATATAGCCATCGAATAATACAGCTGAACCTTTTTCTAGAAGGAATTATGTATTTTTCGGAATTTGGGAAGAAATAAAGAAGGAATCTTTGAAAAGCCAAAAGGAAAATGAGAAAATTCTGAACTGGAATAATTATTTGATTGAAAATATAGACAAATATTGTTAGATAATATGTAATCCCTTGAATTTCACGAGTTTTATAGGAATCTTCAGATTTCATATATTTTATGAAATAAATCAATAAAATTATTAAGACAACTGTGAGAATGATAATAAATTGTGAGATAAATGTGATTTTATAGAGATGATTTGTGATTTGAAATACTCCACTTTCCTCGTCTTTTTTCCTATTGATTCTTGTAAAATGAATGAATAATGGGAAAATTATGAAGATACTTAAAATATAGATTAGAATTAGAATGATGTGATATAGGTAAAATGAACCTAGAAAAATGTTTTGAACGTCAATTATTTCTACTTCCATTTTCAAGCAAACTAGAAGAATGATATTTGTTGTTATGAAATTTGCTTGCTACAAATTTCACCTGCTGCGAAAACTGGTTCGCTGACTTGAGACTCGACTTCTACAATTCAAAAAGTAGGCGGAGTCTGTTCATATCCCTTTTTCGTCTCGCGTCTCTTCTGCACTCACACTCTCTCGTTTTCTCTCTGTGAGAGAGTAAAAATTAGCGTTTGGGTGCTGAAGAGACGCGAGACGAAAAAGGGATATGACTCCGCCCACAAAAACTTCTAATGTTCTGGTATTCATATCTTCTTGGTTGACAACTCCAATAAAATAAATCAATAAAATAATTGAGAAAAGTGTGATTAAAATAATGAATTGTGAGACAACAGTGATTCTATACAAATGATTTGTTATTGGAAAAATTGGACAATTTTCATCCTTTTTCTTATTGATTTTTGTGAAATGAACGAATAATGGGAAGATTATGAAAATACTTAAAATATAGATTGAGAGGAGTATGAGAAAATATAGAAGAATCGAATTGAAGATCACATTATCGATAGAGATTGAAGAGTGTGTCTCATTCATTTAGAAAATATTTGTTATTGTTTTTGAGTAAAGTTTGAAGTTTTATTGGCGAAAGTTTCACCTGTCAAAAACTTTTTTTTTTTCAAAAACTTATTTTATGCGAAGCTGATTCTTAATTGCCTATTTTAAAAATCCCCGAAAAAATGCCCTTCTGGGGACCAATTTTATGTATGTCAATTCCAAAATTCAAAAAATCCCCGGAAAAATGCCTTACCTTCCCACCAAAAACCCAAAAACCCTGCAAACTAACTAGAAAATATTCGTTGTCCTCTTCTCGATTCAGCCAAATATTTCCGATTTTCTTGTTCCAAATTTGTTGTTGTGAAATTGAACTCTGAAAATTATCACAAAATTATAGAAAAAAAATCGCCAAAACCCCGCATTTTTTGCAACGACACTCCGCTTTGCCCGTTGTTTAGTACAAAGGAAATTTTTTCATTTTTTCGCGTTTTTTTCGGGGTTAGGAGAAAGTGAGTGGATTTTCAGACAAAAATTGAATTTTCAGATGTTTTGCAAAGCGGTTTCACATGGGATATTAAAGAAAAAGTGGGTTTTTTCTAGAAAAAAATGGATTTTTATTGAAAATTTCGATTTTTCAGTCACGTGTCAGAAGAACATTTCCATTTTTTTCCACCTGCCCTCAATTTTCTTTTTGCCAAGTATTTCTCCTGAATGCCCCCATCCACCCTGGAATATTCCATCGTTGGCTCACTTTTGATCTATCATATTATTTTATTGATTATCTATATTTCAAGTATTTTCATAAGTTTTCCATTATTCATCTATTTAACCAGGAAAAATCGAAAAAAAGATCAGGAATTATCGATTTTTCAAATCACAAATCATCTTTATAAAATCACAATTATCTCGCAAATTCTCATAATATTAGTTGTAATTTCTATAATTTTCTTGGCGCTTTTCACATTTCATCAAGAAGCTCCAACATTTTCAGCAGCAATTGCAGTAACTTTATTACCTCTGATTTATTTTTTCAACAAAATCATTGTTCCAATTCAGAATCTTCTAATATTTCTTTTGGCTTTTCAAAGATTCATTATTTATTTTTTCCCAAATTCTGAAAAATATTTAATTCTTTCTAAAAAATCATTCAAAAATTTCATTTTGTTATATTTTATTGTTATTTTTTGGAATCTTGCCCTTATTTATAATTCATTTTCATTTTCATGGGATTCAAAAATTTTATCAATCATAGATTCAATAATTTATATAACCTTGGATTTTCTAGTCATGCTTTCATCGATTTTTTATATAAGTATTCTTATAAATGTTCGGAAATTGACAAATCTCACTTCTAGAGTTACAATAACTCAAGCTGAAAAATCGATAATTTATCAAACTTTGATTTTATTGATTGTGAAATCGATATCTATTCCAACGCTTTTAATCTCATCTGAACTATTTGTTGAGATTGATTTCGATTTGAATTTGATTTTGAATAAGGTAATCTACATAAAATTTCAGAACCAAGAAGAATTGGTTTTCAGATTTACTACCCCTTATTTTTCATTGATGTGTTAACAACACCCATCGTTTTTCAAATCACATATTTGTTTTGCAACAAAACAAATCTTGAAGCCTTGCTGAAAATGAATTTCAGAAAATTGAAAACTTGGTTGATTATTTGTTGTGGAGCATCTTCGAATAGTATTGATTATCGACTCGAATTACCTAATCTGAGCAGCGATTTGAGTGTTTGAATGGAACGTTATTTTTTTTTGCAAAAAAAACAGGTGATTTTCTGAGAAGTAATGATTTTCAGAAAACAAAAAATGGATGAAAATAATATAGTAAAATTTTTAATTCTAATCTATATTTTCAGTATTTTCATAATTTTTCCATTATTTCTATATTTCACAAGAATTAATAGAAAAAAGGACCAGGAATCTTCAATTTTCCAAATCACAAATCATCTTTATAACATCACAATCATCTCACAAATTATGATTTTAATTTGTGCTTTTTCTCTAATTGCACTGACTTATTTTATGACAAAGTACGACAAATTCCCTTTAAATAGTGCAATTCCATCAATACTCCTAGTTATGATATATTATTTTAATCAAATAATTGTTCCAATTCAAAATCTTCTAATATTTCTTTTGGCTTTTCAAAGATTCCTAATTTATTTTTTCCCAAATTCTGAAAAATATATCGTTCCAAGTGAGAAATCTTTCAAAACTTTCATTATATTTTTATATTTTATATCAATTTCTGGCAATTTATTATACATGGCTTATCTGCTGAAATGTGCTTTTAGCAACACTCCAGAAGATTTGATAACTTGCACTTCAAAATGGTCAACTTGGAATTCAGCAGTTTACATAACTCTGGATTTTCTAGTCATGTTCTCATCGATTTTCTACATAAGTATTCTGATAAGTGTTCGAAAAATCACAAGTTTTTTTAAAACCCGTCCAGAAAAAGCGATTCTATACCAAACTTTGGTCTCATTTTGTATCAAACTGCTATGTATTCCATTGATCATTTTTTGGATCATGGTTTCTCAAGATGAAGAATTGACTATGAATCTAATTTTGAATTTGGTAATTTTTCAATCGATTCAATGTTTTTTAAAAAAAACATTTTCAGATTTATTACCCTCTATTTTTCTCGGATGTTTTCACAACACCCATCGTATTTCAAGTCACATATTTATTTTGCAACAAAACAAATCTGGAAATTTTGCTGAAAATGAATTTTCGAAAAGCGAAGACTTGGAGCATGATTTGTTTTGGTAACAATTCAAATCAAGTTGCCAATCGGCGAGAACAATATAATATGAGCAATGTCACGAATTAATACAAATTTTATCAATAAACTGTTTCATTCAGTGGTTTGTTGTATTGCTCATATTATAGATTTTCTGAGAATGAAATTTCCGAATGACAGGTGAACTTCTTTTTTTGAAGTCAGAAACTCGCGTGTGCAAAAAAAAACCCTATTTCATTCGAAAAATGTTTTATTTTCAAAACTCAAAATCTACGTTGTGGCCAAAGTCAAATCGCTGCTCAGATTAGGTAATTCGAGTCGATAATCAATACTATTCGAAGATGCTCCACAACAAATAATCAACCAAGTTTTCAATTTTCTGAAATTCATTTTCAGCAAAATTTCCAGATTTGTTTTGTTGCAAAATAAATATGTGATTTGAAATACGATGGGTGTTGTTAGAATATCAATAAAGAATAGGGGGTAGTAAATCTGAAATTTGAAAAATATAAAATTGATTGCCACGTCATAGGTAATCTTTACCATATTCATAATAGAATTCCATGATAAATACTTCGGATCTATATCTATCAGAGAAAATGAGACAAACATCATTGGAATACTGAATAGTTTTACAATTATCAAAACTGAAGATTGATATGCAATTGCTTTTTCAATATTATGTTTCATCAAAATTGGAGCAAGTCTTTTGAATTTCAGAACACTGATCAAAATGAATATATAAAAAATTGATGAAAGCATGACTAAAACATCGAGGATTATAAAAATCGCTGAATTTATAGTCGACCATTTCTCCTGATTTTGACAGAGATCAATATGATTGAATCTTGCTGCCCAGCAAACCAACAAATAAAAAATATATAGAACATTCCCGAAACTCGCTATAAAATACAGCCATCGAATAAAACATTTGAATCGTTTTTCAGAAGGAATTATATATTTTTCAGAATTTGGGAAGAAATAAAGAAGGAATCTTTGAAAAGCCAAAAGAAATATTAGAAGATTTTGAATTGGAACTATTATTTGATTAAATTGATATACAATTAAAAATAGCATCCAAAGAACTGCTGTATATCCAGAAAATGGGATATCTTCAGGTGGTATTGTAGAGTATAGTATACTTCCAAATATTAAGGCAATAGCCATGATTAAAATCATGGTTTGTGAGATAACTGTGATTTTATAAAGATGATTTGTGATCAGAAATATTAAAGATTCTTGATCCTTTTTTCTATTCATTTTTGTTAGATGAATAAATAATGGAAAAATTATAAAGATACTTAGGAAATATAAAATAATTAGTAGAAAATGGTAGTAAAACCATAAATTCAATTTATATGGAATAGGTAATTCCATTTTTTGCTGTTTGCAAATGAAAAGAGAAGCTTGGGAAATAAAATCAGCTGCTTATTCAAATGTTATCTGCGATTTTGTTTGAAGCCCAAAAAATCATTCAACTACTGTTCAAACCACTGCTCAAATCAGATACATTAATTTGATAATCTACACTATTCGATGGTGAACAAAAAATCGCCCAAGTTTTCAATTTTCTGAAATTCATTTTCAGCAAATTTTCCAGATTAGTTTTGTTGCAAAATAAATAAGTGACTTGAAATACGATGGGAGTTGTTAGAATATCAATGAAGAACAGGGGATAATAAATCTGGAATCAAAAGAAGAATTTTGCCACGTCATAGTTTATCTTTACCATATTCATGATATTGTATAGAGAAGCTTCGAATGGGAGAAGTAATAATGAAGCGAAAAAAATAAGTGGAAGGCACAGGAGTTTTACGCAAAGTAAAACCAAAGTTTGATAATATATCACTTTTTCTGGACGATTTTTCATAACATTTGACATAAGATTTGTCAATTTTCGAACACTTATCAGAATGCAAAAATAGAAAATTGAAGAAAACATGACTAAAACATCCAAAGTTATATAGAAGATCTGAAAATTTGTTGAATACATACAGATGTACTCATAATTAGAGAAAAAACATGCTCACTGAATGAATTGTTGACCAATAAGAAATACAATTTAGTAAATCATCTGAGTTTTGATCTACACACTTCATAAAATAGAAAATATACATTGAAAGTGCGATTATCGCTACAAAATATATAAAAATGATAAGAATTTTGAAGGATCTTTCACTGGGAACTATATATTTTTCGGAATTCGGAAAAAAATAAAGAAGAAATCTTTGCAAAGCCAAAAGGAATATTAGAAAGTTTTGAATTGGAACAACTATTGCATTGAAAATATAAGGAATGCCTAATAACAACATTGGTAGAGACATATAATAATATGTCAAATTTCCCTGATTAATCATTAATAAGCCGATAAAATCTATAATTAGAAAAAATGCAGCAACAAGGCTAGCATATTGTGAGATTCTTGTGATTTTATAAAGATGATTTGCGATCAAAAATATTGACGATTCTTTGTCTTTTTCACGATTGAGTTGTGTGAAATGAATGAATAATGGGAAAATTATTAAAATACTTAGAATATAGATTAGGATCAGGATTATGTGGAAGATAAGTATTGAAGAAAATATACCAGCAGTTATTATGTCTGGAATTTCTTCCTGTTTCATTTTTCAGTGCAAATGAAAATAAGGAAAGCGTGGGGTGGGTTTGACAAAAACATCTGCTTCAACAAATTTTGAAACATAGATCAGACAGGAATATTGATGGAGTCTGAGCAAAACATAAGTTGTTAGTACAAGACTTCAGGAATTCTTTGAAATTGCCACGTCATAGCTCAATTCTCATTTGCAAAAACCAAGTTTACCTACAAATCCTCCAGTTCTTCTTATGTTTTTCTTTTCAAAAACCAAAGTTCTGACAGGTGTTTTTTCCAAATTCCATCTTCAAATATCAAAGTAGATTAATCTAATTTTCAATATTATTTTCAATCAAGTTAGCCTAACTCTATTCATTTCGTCTAAAACATGAATGATTATTTCATAAATAACTATTCGAAAACTTGCAATATCTCAAGAACAAACTCATTTTTGGGCTCATATGACGCACTTTTCTATTTCGGACATAGTTTTAGTATTTTTGTGATTCCCACGGATATTTTCGGGATTTATTGTATTTTACGGAAGACGCCCAGAAAGTTTAAAACCATGAAATATTGTCTGTTATATATGCAAGCTTGGTAAGATAAGATTTTTTTCTGGAGTTAGAAGAACTCATTTAAATTCAGGATAATCTTCCTCGACTTCCTCCTCTCCCTATGCATGACTCCTTACGTATTTTTCCCGGCTTGCGCAGGTTTCACCATCGGAATTTTCCACAATCTCAATGTTCCCATGGATTTCCAATCATTTTTCGCGATTTGTTGCATCGCAATTATGAATTTGGCAGTTCCAATAATCTTGGAAAATCGTCATAATATTCTAGTCCGCGGGCGATTTCGTATAACTCGGAAGTTTACACGATATGTCTTCTATGTTTCGAATGTTGTGGTGCCAATTTTGTCGCATATTCCAGTGGCTTTGAATTTGCCTGATCAGACGAAAGCTGCGTTGACGATCCTAGAGGTTAGGCCTAGACCTAGGCCTGGGCTTAGGCTCAAATCGAAAACTAGGCTAGAATGTAGCCTGAATCCTTGGGGGACCTAGAAACCGACTCGGCCACGCTCTAGTCTTAGCCTTAGACTTTTTTGTACCTTAACTCCAGGGTTCCCGAGGTTTTTTCATGTTTTCAAGCAAAAAAAAAAACAAAAAATCATTTTTTTTTTTTCGTGGCCTAGAAACCGACTCGGCCACAAGTTTTTTTGGGGGAATTTTTTTCCATTTTTTGAGGGTTCTGGAAGAACCTGGAAATCCAGGCTTCTAGTCAAGCTTTCAGGCTGAAACTAGACTCTAGTCTGATCAAAATATTCTAGTTTGCGAAAATTGTAGAAGCGAAAAAAAATTAAAATACACAGAAGCCTTCAGAAAATTGACAATAGAGCTTTACTAGAATTTAGTTTGATTGAAACTAGACTCTAGTTTGCGAACATCTCATTTTCATGACTTTCAAAAATTGACATTTTTGAATTTTCATTGAAAACAACTTGTTTGCAGTAGAGCACGTTTGCATCATTCACTCATATTTTGCAGACAACCGTTCCTTGCCCAACCATCGAATACTTCCAATACGAAATCTTCGCGCTAGGCTTAGACAACACAATAAGTAGCATCGGAATCGGAACAATCGTAATCTTCGCCTTATCCGAATCCCTCTTCTTCTCAATTCACTCAATCCATCATCTCAAAAAAATCACCAACTTCACCTCAAAAAACACGCAAAAATTGCAAAAATCAGTGTTCACGGCGATTTCGCTGCAACTTGTCACAACTACTGCAGTTGCACTAATTCCAGCATCATATTTTATTGTTTCAATTCAAAGTGGTTATTATAATCAGGCTATTACCAATGTTTGTTTTATCCTGATTTCGATTCATGGATTTTTGGCGACGATTTCGATGTTGATGTTTCACAAATATTATCGGACTTTTATTTTTTCGTGTTTTCATGAGAGAAAAGAAGCGGGACCATCTACGGTTTTTGTTAGAAGTTCACAAGCTTCAAAAAGTCATTTTTAAAAAAATGTGAATAAACATTTTTTTGTCATGAAAACCTTTGAGCGCGTGCGGTTGCAACGCGGTTCATTATGTACATTACTTAATGCACCACGTTTTTTTCAACAGGTGAAAATAAGCTTTCGACTAGAAAACTTTAAACTTATTTTTCTATGGTTGTTGAATATTCTTATTCTCAAAACAAATTCGAATATTACATCTTCGGTTCATTCATTCTGTATCAGATAATTCTAATAATTCTATATTTCACAAGTATTCTCATAATTTTCCCATTATTCATTCATTTCACAAGAATTAATAGGAAAAGGGATGAAGAATGTGCAATTTTCCAAATCACAAATCATCTTTATAAAATCACAGTATTCTCGCAACTTGTAATATTATCTACAATTATCTTCATAGTTTTCATTATTTATTGTGTTGCATCGCATTTTGAGACTGAAAAATTAAAAGAACAACCAGTTATTTTAGTAATTTACATGTTTCTTCTAATATTTGTCTTGACATTTAGTATCATTGTGATTCCAATTCAAAACTTCCTAATATTCCTTTTGGCTTTTCAAAGATTCCTCCTTTATTTTTTCCCAAATTTGGAAAAACTCATAGTTCCTTCTGAAAAAAGGTTCAAATGCATTATTCGATGGTTATATTCAATAGCGACTTCTTTGAACTTATTTTATTATCAATATAAGTTCAGATGCACTTTCTATCCGGATTCTACAGACATCACAACATGCGAAGATTTACCAATTATACGTTCAGCGATTTATATAATCCTGGATTTTCTAGTCATGTTCTCATCGATTTTCTATATTTTTATCCTTGTTAGTGTTCGGAATATCACAAGAAATGCCTCGAATTTCATGAAAACCCGCCCGGAAAAAGTGATAATTTATCAGACTTTGGTTTTACTTTTCGTAAAACTCTTATGTTTTCCATTAATATTGTTTGCTACTGGATTTCTTCAAGATCTGAATTTGAATGGAATTCTGGATGTGGTAAGTCAGAATTTCAGCTTTTTTCAGCTGTCGTCTCATATTTTCAGATCTACTACCCCTTATTCATCATAGATTTTCTCACAACACCCATCGTATTTCAAATCACTTATTTATTTTGCAACAAAACAAATCTGGAAATTTTGCTGAAAATGAATTTCAGAAAATTGAAAACTTGGAAAACTATTTGTTGCGGGCACAATTCTTCGAATTATGTTCAACAATATGAAATTTCCAGATTTCGTGTTACTACAATCACTTAAAGTTTTCAAAAGCGATTTTTGTAATAAAAAAACGTACAAAAATGTTCTTCTTTGGTAGCTCAAAAAAAACTGTATAATCTGAGCAATACCACCATTTCCACCAAAATCCCAAACCCAAAAACCCTGCAAACTAACTAAATAATATTCGTTGTCCTCTTCTCGATTCAGCCAAATATTTCCGATTTTGTGTTGTTCCAAAACATTTTATTGCGAAATTGAACTCTGAAAATTATCACAAATTAGAAAAAAAATCAAGAAAAAAAAGTTCGCATAAAAAAAAAAAGAAAAATGCCAAAACACCGCATTATTTGCAACGACACTCCGCTTTGCCCGTTGTTTAGTACAAAGGAAAATTTATTCATTTTTTCGGGGTTTGGAGAAAGCGAGTGGATTTTCAGACAGAAATTGAATTTTCAGATGTTTCGCAAATGTTTCACATGGGATATTGAAGAAAAAGTGGGTTTTTTCTAGAAGAACATGGATTTTTGTTGAAAATTTCGATTTTTCAGGTTGACGTGGCAATTTCAAAGAATTCCTGAAGTCTTGTACTAATTAGAACACGCTCTTTCAAATGAGCACAACTTATGTTTTGCTCGGACTCCATCAATATTCCTCTATGTTTCAAAATTTTTTGAAGCAGATGTTTTTTTCCAACACACCCCACGCTTCCATTATTTTCATTTCCACTGAAAAATGAAACAGGAAACAATCATTGAAATTTTAACAACAGGAATATTTTCCTCATTAATCATCTACCACATAATCCTAATTCTAATCTATATTCTAAGTATTTTGATAATTTTCCCATTATTCATTCATTTCACAAAAATCAATCGTGAAAAAGACAAAGAATCGTCAATATTTTTGATCGCAAATCATCTTTATAAAATCACAGTTATCTCACAATATGCTAGCCTTGTTGCTGCAATTTTAATAATTATAGCGATGATTGGGGAACATATGATTAGTAAGGGAAGTTTAACATATGCTGATATGAATCTGCCACTGTATTTTTTAATTATTCCTTATATTTTCAATGCATTAGTTGTTCCAATTCAAAATTTTCTAATATTCCTTTTGGCTTTGCAAAGATTCCTTCTTTATTTTTTTCCGAATTCTGAAAAATACATAGTTCCCAGTGAAAAATTGTTCAAAATTCTTATTAGTCTCATATATTTCGTAGCGTTAATCGCACTTTCAATGTATATTTTCTATTTTTTGAAGTGTGCAGATCAAAACTCAGATGATTTACAAGGTTGTATTTCTTTTTGGTCAACAATTCATTCAGTGAGGATGTTTTTCAAATTATGAGAGTTTTCAACAAAGTTTCAGATCTTCTATATAGCTTTGGATGTTTTAGTCATGTTTTCTTCAATTTTCTATTTTTGCATTCTGATAAGTGTTCGAAAATTGACAAATCTTATGTCAAATGTTATGAAAAATCGTCCAGAAAAAGTGATATATTATCAAACTTTGGTTTTACTTTTTGTAAAACTTCTATGCCTTCCACTAATTTTGTTCTCTTTATCATTTCTTCTCCATTTCGAAGCTTCTCTATTCAATATAATGACTATGGTGAGGGGAGCGAAATAAATTTTCTCTGTGAACAAATTTGCAGATTTACTACCCTGTATTCTTCATTGATATTCTAACAACTCCCATCGTATTCCAAGTCACATATTTGTTTTGCAACAAAACAAATCTGGAAAATTTGCTGAAAATGAATTTCAGAAAATTGAAAACTTGGGCGATTTTTTGTTCACCATCGAATAGTGTGGATTATCAAATTAATGTATCTGATTTGAGCAGCGGTTTGAACAGTAGTTGAATGATTTTTTGGGCTTTAAACAAAATCACAGACAAAATTTGAATAAGCAGTTAATCATCTTCGAATAGTATTGATTATCGACTCGAATTACCTAATCTGAGCAGCGATTTGACTTTGGCCACAACATAAATTTTGAGTTTTGAAAATGATCTATGAAATAGAGTTTTTTCGCACACCCTTTTCCAGCAAGTTTCTGATTTCAAAAAAAAAGTTCACCTGCCATTCGGAAATTTCATAGTCTCACTTTTTATTCGAAAAAAATGATCCGAATTTCGAATAATGAAATAGACGATTCACTATTCAAAAACATTCTATTGTATGGTCCATTCGTAACATTTTACTGTGCTCTAATAGCTATCTATTTTCTAAGCATTATCATAATCTTCCCATTATTTCTATATTTCACAAGGATTAATCGGAAAAAGGATGAGGAATGTGCAATTTATCAAATCACAAATCATCTTTATAAAATCACAGTGATCTCACAATATATAATTCTGATCACTGCGTTTTCTACAACTGTGTTATTGATGTTTTACATAGAAGGTGTTCCAAGTGACACATTTTCAGACAGAAAATTTGGACTACTTTCGTTCTTTTTAATAGCAGGAGTATATATTTTTAATCAAATAGTTGTTCCAATTCAAAATCTTCTAATATTTCTTTTGGCTCTTCAAAGATTTCTCCTTTATTTTTATCCGAATTCTGAAAAATACATAGTTCCCGATGAGAAACGATTCAAATGCATTATTCGATGGTTATATTTCATATCAGTGTCCGGTTTCCTAATCTACAGTATTAATTTAGTGAGATGTCTTCTTCAAGGACTGCATTCTGGTACTGACGTTCACTCTTCTTATTGGTCTTCTCTGAATTCAGGAATTTATGTAATTTTGGATTTTCTAGTCATGTTTTCTTCAATATTTTATATTTGTATTTTAATCAGTGTTCGAAAAATTACAAGTATGGCTTCAAGTGTTATGAAAAATCGTCCAGAAAAAGTGATAATTTATCAGACTTTGGTATTATTGATTGTAAAATTGTTATGTTTTCCTCTCATATTTTTTTTTATCATAACAGTTGGAACCGATTTTTATTTCGATTTGGATGTAATACTACATTCGGTAACTTTAAATACAAGCTACACATACATACAAAAATACAATTTTTTCAGTTTTACTACGCCCTATTCTTTATTGATATTCTAACAACACCCATCGTATTTCAAGTCACATATTTGTTTTGCAATAAAACAAATCTGGAAAATTTGCTGAAAATGAATTTCAGAAAATTGAAAACTTGGTTGACAATTTGTTGTGGATACAGATCGAATCAAGTGGAAAATTTGAATGAAGTTTATAATATGATCAATACAACAAACCACTTTGAATGAAAAAGTTTAATGATAAAAATTGTATTAATTCGTGACATTGCTCATATTATATTGTTCTCGCCGATTGGCAACTTGAATCGAATTGTTACAAAAACAAATCATGCTCCAAGTCTTTGCTTTTCGAAAATTCATTTTTAGCAAATTTTCCAGATTTGTTTTGTTGCAAAATAAATATGTGATTTGAAATACGATGGGTGTTGTTAGAAAATCAATAATGAATAGAGCGTAATAAATCTATAAAATTTCATAATTTTTCTAACCATATATGTATGTAGTTTGACCTACTGCTGTCAAAACATCGGACAATGTTAAGTCTTCAAGAAGCTTGCAAAATACCAAAGTTAATGGGATGCTTAATAATTTTACAACAATTAAAACCAACGTTTGATAAATTATCACTTTTTCTGGACGATTTTTCATAACACTTGAAGCAAGACTTGTGATTTTCCGAACACTTATCAGAATACAAATATAAAATATAGAAGAGAACATGACTAGAAAATCCAAAGTTATATAAATTGCAGAATTCAGATTGGGCCAAACTGGATTACAAGCTTTCAAAAACATCGCCTTGTTGGTAGCAAGACATCCGATCAAAAAAATAGTATAGATAATATTTCCACAAATTGATATGGAATATAGCCACCGAATGAGGATTTTGAATGATTTTTCGGACGGAACTATGTATTTTTCAGAAGTTGGATAAAAATATAATAGGAATCTTTGAAACGCCAAAAGAAATATTAGAAGATTTTGAATTGGAACTATTATTTGATTAAATTGATATACAATTGCTAATAAAATTAATGCAATTAGCAAAATCATTCCATCAAACTTATCCTCATTATTGTATTCATCTTTTGAGTGTGATAAAATAATCCAAATAATTGAAACTGCAGATAGTAAAATCAAGGATTGTGAGAAAACTGTGATTTGATAAAGATGATTTGTGATTCGATAAATTGGAACTTCTCGATCTTTTTCTCTGTTGATTCTTGTGAAATGAATAAATAATGGGAATATTATGATAGTGCTCAGAATATAGATTAGAATTAGAATACCATGGTATAATAGCAATGAGCCGACAAGAAATCTTTTTTCAATCAATCCTAGTTCTTGATTCATTTTTTTTTGAAAAAAAAATGTGAATTTGGATGGAGTTTTTTGGGGAGAGAATGGAGGGCAGCAGGTGATTTTGTTTGAAGTCAGAAAAAAATTTGAGTTCCCAAATTCCAGCAAAACCTTATTCAATTATTGGTCAATGAATTGAGGTTATGTTGTACTCAAACTCAAATCACTGCTCAAATTAGGCAACTCAATTTGGTAATCAATACTATTCGAAGATGCTCCACAACAAATAATCAACCAAGTTTTCAATTTTCTAAAGTTCAATTTCAGCAAGTTTTCCAGATTTGTTTTGTTGCAGAAAATATATGTGATTTGAAAAATAATTGGAGTTGTTAACACATCAATGAAAAATAAGGGGTAGTAAATCTGAAATCACAATTTTTTTTTGGTTCTGAAATTTCGCCACGGTATGTAGATTACCTTATTCAAAACCAAATTCAAATCGAAATCGATTTCAACAAATAGTTCAGATGAGATTAAAAGCGTTGGAATAGATATCGATTTCACAATCAATAAAATCAAAGTTTGATAAATTATTGATTTCTCAGCTTGAGTTATTGTAACTCTAGAAGTGAGATTTGTCAACTTCCGAACACTTATAAGAATTGATATATAAAAAATCGATGAAAACATGACTAGAAAATCCAAGGTTATATAAATTATTGAATCTATGATTGATAACTCTTCAGAATCCCATGAAATTGAAAATGAATTATAAATATGGGCAAGATTCCCAAAAATCGATGAAAAATATAGAAATCGCATGAAATTTTTGAATGATTTTTCGGAAGGAATAAAATATTTTTCAGAATTTGGGAAAAAATAAAGGAGGAATCTTTGAAAAGCCAACAGAAATATCAGAAGATTCTGAATTGGAACAATGATTTTGTTGAAAAAATAAATCAGGGGTAATAAAGTTACTGCAATTGCTGCTGAAAATGTTGGAGCTTCTTGATGAAATGTGAAAAGTGCCAAGAAAATTATAGAAATTACAACTAATATTATGAGAAATTGTGAGATGATTGTGATTTTATAAAGATGATTTGTGATTTGAAAAATCGATAATTCCTGATCTTTTTTTCGATTTTTCCTGGTTAAATAGATGAATAATGGAAAACTTATGAAAATACTTGAAATATAGATAATCAATAAAATTATATGGTAAATCAAAAATGAGCCAACGATGGAATATTCCAGAGTTGACGGGGGCATTTAGGAAAAGTCTGGAATACTTTGCAAAAGGGCAGATGAAACATTTTCTTCTGACTTTGTCACATGTTAGGAAATGATCTACCGCGCATTTCCCAAACTCAAATTCAGTACATCAGTACAGAAATGTCACCTATTTTCAGCTTGAACTAAAACATCTGCCTTTCTCACACACAATCAAGTTCAGTTTTCGTTTGAAAAAAAAATGGAAGATGACGATCCTACATGGCAGGCACGAATATCGAATGTAATAAAGGGTACATATTTCACATTTATAATACTTTTCTATTTTCTAAGCATTATTACTATTTTTCCATTATTTGAATATTTTACAAAAATCAATCGCAAGAAGGACCAAGAATCGTCGATTTATCAAATCACAAATCATCTTTATAAAATCACAGTTATCTCACAATATATGATTGTATCCACATTATTTTTTATAATTTGTATTATATTGCTTTTCCTTGACATCTCAAAACCAGTGTTTTATGCGTCAAGTATCATTTTAATTTTTCTTTTTGGTGTGATCTATATTTTTAATCAAATCGTTGTTCCAATTCAAAATCTTCTAATATTCCTTTTGGCTCTTCAAAGATTCCTCCTTTATTTCTTCCCAGATTCTGAAAAATATATTGTTCCCTCTGAAAAAACGTTCAACTGCATTATTCGATGGTTATATGCTATAGTTATTTTCGGAAATAGTTTCTATGTTGGTTTTCTCTTAAAGGATATGATTAGTTATCCAGCCGTAAGATTCATATAAGCACATACAGCAATTGTATCATACAATTTTCAGGATTGGGTCACTATGCACAGAACTGAATGGTCAATTTTGAATTCAGCAATTTATATATTCCTCGATTTTCTAGTTGTATTCTCATCAATATTTTATATTTGTATTCTGATAAGTGTTCGAAGTATCACAAGCATGGCTTCAGATTTCATGAAAACTCGTCCAGAAAAAGTGATAATTTATCAAACATTGATTTTGATAATTGTGAAACTTTTGTTTTTTCCATTATCAATTTGGTCATTTCTTTATTTTAAGATAGGGTACGACGATAGTTTTAATGAAATTATAAATTTGGTATGATGAGCTAAGCAATTAATTTTCTGATTTTTTTACAATTCAGATCTACTACCCCCTATTCTTCATTGATTTGTTAGCAACACCCATCGTATTTCAAATCACATATATTTTCTGCAACAAAACAAATCTGGAAATGTTGCTGAAAATGAACTTTCGAAAAGCGAAGACTTGGAGCATGATTTGTTGTGGAGCATCTTCAAATAGTGTAGATCAAAGTCATAGTAATTTGTATATTCTGAGTGACGGTTCTACTAGATCTTGAAAAATTTTGCAATGAAAGATGTTTGATTTCGAAAGCAGAGTGAAACAAAGGGAAGTGTTCTGAGAACATCAATTCCTAGTTGAAAATCTGTAACATCACAATAACTCCATGAATTTCAAAAATGTCATCTATTTTCAGCTTGAAACTAACTAAACATCTGCTTTTCTCTCTCACATTCAAATTCATTTTTCATTTGTGAAAATGGAGGAAGATGAAAGGCTGAAGATAGGTGGTTCTATATGGATCACACGAATATTGTTTTTAATCGAGTCTACATATATGATAATTTTGATTTTTCTCTATTTTCTGAGCATTATCACCAGTTTCCCATTATTCAATTATTTCATAAAAATCAATCGGGCAAAAGACCAGGAATCGTCGATTTATCAAATCACAAATCATCTCTACAAAATCACAGCTATCTCGCAATATATGATTACATCTTCATTACTTTTCATATTTTGTTATATATTGCTTTATCTCAATTTCTCAACATCACTGAACCTTTTATTATCTTGCATTATAGGTTCTCTTTTTGGTGTGATCTATATTTTTAATCAAATAGTTGTTCCAATTCAAAATCTTCTAATATTCCTTTTGGCTTTTCAAAGATTCCTCCTTTATTTTTACCCGAATTCTGAAAAATACATAGTTCCCGGTGAGAAACGATTCAAATGCATTATTCGATGGTTATATTCTATAGTTATTCTCGGAAATAGTTTATATATTGGTTTTCTCTTATATGATATGATAATTAATCGGGAGTCTTTAGACGTAAGATTCATATAAGCACATACATAAATTTTGACCGAAAGAATTTATTATCGAAGTTGAAAAATGTGGCAGCCGTAAAAAATAGAAACCAGTGTAGAGCTGAAATGACAAACTCGTTACTTCGTCAGTCGCGTGCGGCTGGGCGTCGCGGTCGTTCAGCTCTGCACTAGTTTTTATTATAACGGATGTCAAATTTTTCAACTTCGACAATACATCATACAATTCTCAGAATTGGGTCGCAATGCACAGAACTGAATGGTCCAGTCTAAGTTCTGAAGTTTATATAGCACTCGATGTTCTAGTTATATTCTCTTCTATATTTTATTTTTGTATTTTGATCAGTGTTCGAAAAATCACAAAGATGTCTTCAACGGTAATGAGATCCAGGCCCGATAAAGTGATAATTTATCAAACATTTATTCTGATAATTGTAAAACTTTTGTTCATTCCATTATCAATTTTGTCATTTTTTTATTATGAGATTGGGTACGACGATAGTTTTAATGCGATTATAAACACGGTAAGATGTGCTTAACAATCAATTTTCTGATTTTTTACAATTCAGATCTACTTCCCCTTATTCTTCATTGATTTGTTAACAACTCCCATCGTATTCCAAATCACATATATTTTCTGCAACAAAACAAATTTGGAAGTTTTGAAGAAAATGAATTTTCGAAAAGCGAAAACTTGGAGCATTGTTTGTTGTGGATACACTTCTTCAAATAGTGTAGATCAAAGTCATAGTAATTTGTATATTCTGAGTGATGGTTCTACTAGATCTTGAAAGGTTTTGCAAAGAAAGATGTTTGATTTTTGCTTTCGAAATCAGAGTAAAACAACAATAACTCCATGAATTTTTTCAGCTTGAAACCAACTAAAACATCTGCCTTTCTCACACACAATCAAGTTCAGTTTTCGTTTGAAAAAAAATGGAAGATGACGATCCTAAATGGCAGGTACAAATATCGAATGTAATACAGTCTACATATTTCATAGTTATAATACTTTTCTATTTTCTAAGCATTATTACTATTTTCCCATTATTCAAATATTTTACAAAAATCAATCGGGCAAAAGACCAGGAATCGCCGATTTATCAAATCACAAATCATCTTTATAAAATCACAGTTATCTCACAATATATGATTATAACCTCATTATTTTTTATACTTTTTTATATATTGCTTATTTTTGAGGTCTCAAGCCCAGTGTTTAATACAATACTTTTCATTCTATATTTTCTGTTTTTTGTGATCTATCTTTTCAATCAAATAGTTGTTCCAATTCAAAATCTTCTAATATTTCTTTTGGCTCTTCAAAGATTCCTTCTTTATTTTTATCCGAATTCTGAAAAATATATAGTTCCCAGTGAGAAAAGGTTCAAATGCATTATTCGATGGTTATATTCTATAGTTATTTTCGGATTGTTCTATTTTCTCTTAAATGATATGCTAATTAATCGGAAGTCTATAGACAAGAGTACTACCCCTAGAGATGTAAGATTCATATGAGTACAAACATAAAATTTGACCATAAGAATTTACAATCACATTTCGGCCAAAATCGTGGTTTCCAAAATAAAAATGTACACTAACTTTTTAAAGTATGAAAACTGTGAATTCTTCAATTTTTGACCTCTAAAAGCTGAAATTCACTTTAATTTTTCAAAATTGTACTCGGGCCAACCACGGATTGGTCGAGATATGGATACAATTTTTCAGAATTCGGTCACTACGCATAGAAATGAATGGTCAATTGTGAATTCAGCAGTTTATATAGCACTCGATGCTCTAGTTATATTCTCTTCTATATTTTATATTTGTATTCTGATAAGTGTTCGAAGTATCACAAGATCTTCAAATTTCATGAAAACTCGTCCAGAAAAAGTGATAATTTATCAAACATTGATTTTGATAATTGTAAAACTTTTGTTCATTCCATTATTAATTTGGTTGTTTTTTTATGATGAGGTTGGGTACGACGATAGTTTTTATGAGATTATAAATACGGTATGATGTGCTAAACAGTCAATTTTCTGATTTCAAATTTCAGATCTACTACTCCTCCTTCTTTATTGATATATTAACAACTCCCATCGTATTTCAAATCACATATATTTTCTGCAACAAAACAAATCTTGAAGTTTTGAAGAAAATGAATTTCAGAAAATTGAAAACTTGGAGCATTGTTTGTTGTGGATACACTTCTTCAAATAGTGTTGATCAAAGTCATAGTAATTTGTATATTCTGAGTGAAGGTTCTACTAGAAATTGAAACATGTTTATTTTGCATGAGATGTTTTGTTGGTGCTTTTGAAATCATTCAAAATCCCACCAACTTCCTGAATTTTGAAAATTTCATCTGTTTTCATATTGAACGGGGCAGCTGAATTTTTACAGTAAAAATCAAATTCAGTTTTCATTTGCAAAAAAACATGGAGGAAAATGAACAGCTGAAGATAGGTGGTTCTATATGGATCACACGAATATTGAACGTAATCGAGGATACATATGTGATAATTTTGATGCTTTTCTATTTTTTGAGCATTGTCACCAGTTTCCCATTATTCAATTATTTCATAAAAATCAATCGCAAGAAGGATCAAAAATCGTCAATTTATCAAATCACAAATCATCTTTATAAAATCACAGCTATCTCGCAATGTATGATTACATCTTCATTACTTTTCATATTTTGTTATATATTGATTAATCTTGATTTCCCAACATCAGTGAAATATGTATTATCTTTCATAATAATTTGTCTTCTTGGTGTGATCTATCTTTTCAATCAAATCGTTGTGCCAATTCAAAATCTTCTAATATTTCTTCTGGCTTTTCAAAGATTCCTTCTTTATTTCTACCCGAATTCCGAAAAATATATAGTTCCAAGTGAGAAAAGGTTCAACTGCATTATTCGATGGTTATATTCTATAGTTATTTTCGGAAATAGTTTCTATATTGGTTTTCTCTTATATACGATAATTAATCGGGAGTCTTTAGACGTAAGATTCATATAAGCACATACAAAATTGTATCATACAATTTTCAGGATTGGGTTGCTATGCACAGAACTGAATGGTCCAGTCTAAGTTCAGAAGTTTATATAGCACTCGATGCTCTAGTTATATTTTCTTCTATATTTTATTTTTGTATTTTGATTAGTGTTCGAAAAATCACAAAGATGTCTTCAACGGTAATGAGATCCAGGCCCGATAAAGTGATAATTTATCAAACATTTATTTTGATAATTGTAAAACTTTTGTTCATTCCGATATCAATTCTGTCATTTCTTTATAAGAATGGGTACGACGATAGTTTTGATGCGATTATAAAAACGGTATGATGTGCTAAACAATCAATATTCTGATTTTTTTACAATTCAGATCTACTTCCCCCTATTCTTCATTGATTTTTTAACAACTCCCATCGTATTTCAAATCACATATATTTTCTGCAACAAAACAAATCTTGAAGTTTTGAAGAAAATGAATTTCAGAAAATTGAAAACTTGGAGCATTGTTTGTTGTGGATACAATTCTTCAAGTAGTGTTGATCAAAGTCATAGTAATTTGTATATTCTGAGCGAAGGTTCTACTAGATCTTGAAAGATTTTGCAATTAAAGATGTTTGATTTTTTGCTTTTGAAATCATTCAAAATCCCTTCGACTTCCTGAATTTTAAAAATTCCATCTGTTCTCATTTCGAACAGGACAGCTGAATTTTTACAGTCAAAATCAAATTCAGTTTTCATTTGCAAACAATGAAGAAAGGTGATCCTGAATGGCTCGCACTCAAAAACTCTTATAATGTAATATTCGTATACTTTATGATTTTATTACTTCTCTTCATTCTAAGCATCATCATAATTTTCCCATTATTCAAATATTTCACAAAAATCAATTGTAAAAAGGACCAAGAATCTTCAATTTATCACATCACAAATCATCTCTACAAACTCACAGTTATCTCACAAACTATGATTATAACAATATTAATTATTGTATTTTTTTCCCTGCTTGTTATGTTTGATGACAAGTTTTCAATCTCATTAGAAGTTAGAGGAATACTTAGCACAACTTCAGTTATCCTCTTTTTTGTGGTTTATATTTTCAATCAAGTAATAGTTCCAGTTCAAAATCTTCTAATATTTCTTCTGGCTTTTCAAAGATTCCTCCTTTATTTCTTCCCAAATTCTGAGAAATATATAATTCCTTCTGACAAATCATTCAAACTTCTGATTCTATTGTTATATTGTACTGTTGTTTTTGGAAATATTGCCTATATTTATTTTCTGACGTACAGTGTAATTGATTGGAAGTCTCGTATTTTCCATACCCCTGACAAATACTCTTCTCGTAACGTGGTAAGGCCGTGGAAGAGAAAACCAAATAGACTTGTATTTTGCAGACTGGCCCTACGGAGTGGAACAATGAATATTCAATTTTAAAATCGGCAATTTATATATTCCTGGATTTTCTAGTCATATTCTCATCTTCATTTTATATTTTCATCCTTGTAAGTGTTCGAAAAATCACAAGACTTGCTTCAAATGCAATGAAAAATCGTCCAGAAAAAGTGATAATTTATCAAACTTTGGTTTTGATTATTGTAAAACTCCTGTGTTTTCCAATCGTATATCATTTTCTTGAATATGTTTTGAATGAAGACAGCTTGGGTTTGAATGCGACTATGAATGCGGTGAGCAATGAAAAGCCGCAATTTTCTAACTTCAAATATTTCAGATCTACTTTCCTCTTTTCGTAATTGATGTTTTAACAACTCCTATCGTATTTCAAATCACATATATTTTCTGTAACAAAACAAATCTTGAAGTTTTGAAGAAAATAAAATTCAGGAAAGCGAATACTTGGAAAACGATCTGTTGTGGAGCATCTTTGAATATTGTTGATCAAAGTCAGAGTGAATTGTATATTCTGAGCGGAAGCTCAAGTAGAACTTAAAGGATGTTTGGTTACCTTCTGAATTCATCTGTTCTGATCTTTCACGCGCCAGCTGAATTTTTTTCAATTTTGTTGTGATTTTTGAAGTTGTATAATTGAATTAAAATGAAACATTCAAACGAATTTTTGTGTGAACTTTCTTTGGTTTTTTTAAATTATCCAAATTTCAAAAAAAATCCGAGTTATAGTGATTCCAGATTTCCATGGCAGGAAGAAACTGAAAAAATGAAAAAAAATTGAAAACTTACAGTTAGCTGTAACATCACCTAGTGAATTTCCTCATTAGTCAAATGTAAACTAATGTAAGTTGGATTTTTAGTAGCCAAATTCAGCTGCTCTGTCTCAAGTTGAGAGTAAGTATGTAGATCAAATGTTCAAAATTCAGTGAATTATAGTGATTGAAATGCTGCCACGTCATAGTATTCCAGACTTCCCAAACTGAAAAAATTAAAAAAAAATTAACTAACTTTGTAACATCACAACAACCTCGTGAATTTCAAAAATGTCATCGAATTTCATCTCGAAACTAAACATCTGCTTTTCTCGCTCACATTCAAATTCAGTTTTCATTTGTGAAAATGGAAATAGGTGATCCTGAATGGCTTGAACTTGAGAATTTTTCTTATATATTGACCACATACTTTGTATTTGTGTTACTTTTCTATATTCTGAGCATTATCATAATTTTCCCATTATTCAAATATTTCACAAAAATCAATCGCATGAAGGACCAAGAATCGTCGATCTATCAAATCACAAATCATCTCTACAAAATCACAGTTGTCTCACAAACCATGATTATATCCGCATTTTTTCTCATACTTCTCATCATTTTCCCGATTTTTCTACCCTTCGAAGTTTCATTGGCGGTTTTGAAATTGTTGAATCTCATCGAAATCATTCTCATTTTTGTGATCTATATTTTTAATCAAATCGTTGTTCCAATTCAAAATCTTCTAATATTCCTGTTGGCTTTTCAAAGATTTCTCCTTTATTTTTATCCGAATTCTGAAAAATATATAGTTCCCGGTGAGAAAAGGTTCAAATGCATTATTCGATGGTTATATTCTATAGTTATTTTCGGAAATAGTTTCTATGTTTGTTTTCTCTTGAAGGATATGATAATTAATTATAAAAACGTAAGATTCATATAAGGCGATGATGCAGATTAGTTTCTCCCCCGAGCTAATTGAGGAGAAAGAGGAGAAACGTGTTGCAGGTGGAGGAGAAACAATGTATTTTTCGAATTTCGCCCCATTTCTCCTCATTTCTCCTCGGAGGAGAAACTCATCTGCAACATCGCCTAAGCACATACAACATTGTATCATACAATTTTCAGGATTGGGTCGCTATGCACAGAACTGAATGGTCAATTTTGAATTCAGCAATTTATATATTCCTCGATTTTCTAGTTGTATTCTCATCAATATTTTATATTTGTATTCTGATAAGTGTTCGAAAAATCACAAGACTTGCTTCAAGTGCAATGAAAACTCGTCCTGAAAAAGTGATAATTTATCAAACATTGGTTTTGATAATTGTGAAGTTGTTATGTTTTCCATTATTAAATTATTGTGTTAAATTTGCTGAAATTGATGAGAGCAGTAGTTTGAATACAACTTTGAATGCGGTGATTATTGACAAAATCTGAAAATTTCTAGTTTTCAATTTTCAGATCTACTACCCCCTATTCCTCACCGATGTTTTCACAACTCCCGTCGTATTCCAAATCACATATATTTTCTGCAACAAAACGAATCTGGAAGTTTTGCTGAAATTGAATTTCAGAAGAGCCAAAACTTGGTTGACAGTTTTCTGTGGAGCATCTTCGAATAGTGTGGATCACGATCAGAGGGAATTGTATAATCTGAGCAATGGCTCTACTGGAGTTTGAGAATTGAATTTTTTAATAAAAAATTCAAACTTTCAACAGCAAAAAACGAAAAAAAAAAACTTTTTTGAAAACAAAAAAATCTTGGCACTATGCCGAAAATCGTGTTCGCAGACAATTTTATTGAAAATTTTTCTGTATAGAAAAATTCTACTGAGTGTACTGTATCTGAACTACAGTAATATTTCTTTTTGATTTTTTTTGAAATCAAAATTTTTCAAAACTTCAGGATTCATTAGAAAAAATTAATTAAACATTAGAAAATCATAAATTGAATAAGTTTTTGGCGCCAAAAATACAGTACCCAAATTTTCCCGCCAAAAATAGCTCACCATTATTGTTTTTTTGAGAATTTGGCGACTTTCGGAGGTGGTGGGGAAATCTGGAAAATATGAAATTCTAGATCATTTTTTCGCGCTAAAAATCTACAGTAATCCAAAAAAAAAACTCACTTCCTCTTTGATCTCAGATTTCGGCACTTTTTCCATCAAATTCGAATTTTCTTGGGTCGATTTTCGTACTGTGAGAGCTCTAGTTGCAGACTTCTCCTTTTGGGTTACTGTAGAGTCCTGGGGTACTGTAGAACTCACATTTTTCTTCAAAAATTGTTGAGATGTACTTGGATTTTGCTGGAAAAAAATCGATAATTACTGTGGGTTACTGTAACTCAATTTTTGGCGGGAAATAACAAAAAACCCACCATATTCTCAATAAAACCTCGATTTTTCGCTCCAAAATCCCTTTTGACACTATTTTTCTCCGATTCATACAATTTCTGAATCAACTCATTGATTCTAACTTGATACATCGTGTTCGCGACCAATTCATCCGAATCGCTGAATTTCCCCTGTTTTTGTCGCAAATTTTCAGCGTCGCGTAGAATTTCAGCCTGTTTCAGCACATAGAATTGATGTTCCGGTGACAGCGAATTGTAGATTTTGGATTTATGAAGCGAGTTTATAAATACAGTTTTAGGATCCGCCGAATTTTTGGCAAGCACATTCTCGGGGTTTGGTTGTGGAATCTGCAAAAATTCGAATTATCGGGGAATTTTTCCTAGTTGTTAAGGAGCCGCGTCTTGAGAGCGCTATTCTCAAGGTGCAGTGCCTTGAGAGCCTAATTTTCAAGGCGCGGTGCCTAGAGAAACTATTTCTCAAGTAGCCGGGCCTATAGAACAAAAGTGACAAGGAGTCGCGCCTAGAGGACCTAATTGTCTAAGATCAGCTTCTAGAGAACCTAATTCTCAAGGTGAAAGGTCTAGAAAGCCTAATCCTGAAGCAGACACGCCTAGAGGACCTCATTCTCAAGCAGCCACGCCTTGAGAGCTACTAAACCTCGTAGTCGAGCCTAGAAATCCAAGTTTTCAAGGAGCAGTGCCTTGAGAGCCTTATTCTCAAGATTCAGTACCTAGAAATCCACTCTGTCAAGGAGCCACGCCTAGAGATTCTCAAGTATCAGCGCCTTTATTGCCTTATTCTCAAGTAGCAGCGCCTTGAGAGCTTCTAAACCTCGTAGCCGAGCCTAGAGATCCTAGTTTTCAAGCAGCCGCACCTATAGAGCCTTATTCTCAAGCAGTAGCGCCTATAGAACCACTCAGACAAGGAGTCGTGTCTAGAGGACCTATTTGTCTAGGATCAGCTTCTAGGGAGCATGTTTCTCAAGCAGCCGTGCCTATAGTACCTAAATGCCTAGGATCCGCATCTAGAATTACTCTGACAAGTAGCCGCGCCTAGAGGACCTAATTCTCAAGTAGCAGCGCCTTGAGAGCTTCTAAATCTCGTAGCCGAGCCTAGAAATCCTTGTTTTCAAGGAGCAGCATCTAGAAGTTTACTCTAGCTCTTTTTTTTCAAAAAAAAATCAGTTTTGGCACCAGTAAACTGTAAGTTCAAAAATTAACCTGATAAACAATTGGCTCCTGCAGTTTTGCAATAGTTTCGAGATGTTTCGACAAAACTTTTTGATTTACCCGATATTCCATGGATTTTTTACTTGGAAATGGTATGATTTTCACGGGATTTGAAGATGAACTTGGACCTGGCTGTGGAATCTGGAAAAAAAAATAAAATTCGAGAAGATTCTGTGGAATTTTTGGCGCGCGAAAAACTAAATTTTGAAAATTTTTGAAACCAAATTTATATAAAAATTGAAAAATTCACAAAATATATTTTAAGGTACTCAAAATTCTTCAGAAATTCTAGTTGTCAAGGTGACGCGCCTAGGGGAACTCATTCTCTAGAAGCCGCCCCTAGAGATCATAATTCTCAAGGTGCGGCGCCTAGAGGACCTAAATGCCAAGGATCCGCGCCTAGAGATCTACTGTAACAAGAAGCCGCACTGTAATTTTTCGGCTAAAAACAAAAATTTTTCTGAAACTCACTTGATAAGCCTTTGGCTCCTGCTGCTCTGTGATAGATGCTGGATTTTTCGACAAAACTTTTCGATTTATCCGATATTCCATGGATTTTTTGCTTGGAAATGGTACGATTTTCACGGGATTTGAAGATGAACTTGGACCTGGTTGTGGAATCTGGAAAAAAAAGAAATTTTTGAAGAAAACTGAAAAAATTCTTGGCTCACATTTGTCTCCGCCTCTTTTTCATCCTCAAATCTCATTTCTTTATAATCGAAATTCTCAAAATCCTCAAAAAATCGTGCAATTCGTTCACCCAACAATTTTGCATCAAATAAATCGTTTTCCGTCGCAAATTTCGGCGATTTTTTATAAATTGGCGAATTTTGAGCATTGAAGATTTGGAGGGTTAATTCCACGGGAGTTTGTGATTCGCCACATTTAAAAACTTCGAATTTCAGCTTTGTCTCGTTTTTCTGGAAAAAATGGGATTTTGAATATTAATTTCAGCCTCAGAACCTGAAAAATCGATAATTTCAAGCCAATAATTGAAAAATTATCGATTTTTTTTAATTTCTAGCATGAAATTCACTGAAATCCTCAGTTTTTCAACCAAATTCAAGCGGTTACTTAGAAAAATCGATAATTTCAATTCTGGGACGAGAAAAATCGATTTTTCAAGACAAGAACTGAAAAATTATCGATTTTTTGAATTTCTAGCATGAATTTCACTGAAAAATGCATTTTTTCAACCAATTTCAAGCCCAGAACCTGAAAAATCGATAATTTCAGTTCTACGTCAAAAAAAAACCCGGGTTTTCAAGACAAGAATCAGAAAAATTATCGATTTTTTCAGATTTCTAGCATCAATTTAGATGTAAAAATTAGATTTTTTACAGAATTTCAGCCTCAGAACCTGAAAAATCGATAATTTCAATTCTGGGACGAGAAAACCCGGGTTTTCAAGCCAAGAATTGAAAAATAATCGATTTTTTGCATTTCTAGCATGAAATTCACTGAAAAATGCATTGTTTCAACAAATTTCAAGCGGAAACTTAGAAAAATCGATAAATTTAATCCTAGGACGAGAAAAACCCAGGTTTTCAAGTCAAGAATTGGAAAATTATCGATTTTTCTGATTTTAGCATCAATTTAGATGTAAAAATCATATTTTTCAGTTAATTTCAGCCTCAGGATCTGAAAAATCGATAATTTCACTTCTAGGACAAGAAAAATCGATTTTTCAGATGTCTAGCATGAATTTCACTGAAAAATTCAATTTTCCACCCAATTTCCCCATAAAAATCCTCCAAAACCTCACATTCGCCTCTTCAAAAATCTCCTCCGATTTCCTAAACATATTCTGAGCAATCATTTGATAACAATCCGCCACATGTACCTCATCAATCAATAATTGATCTCTTGCCAAATCATCAATTTCTTTCGCAATTTCAATTCTTCTTTTTGCCTCCCAACAATTTTCCATCAAATCTCCCGCAATTTTTTGCACATACGTCTCTTTTTCACGAATTCCCGTCAAAATTCGTGAAAATCGATGAATTGCCGTGTTGATTATTGAAAGAAAGCTCGCATTTATCGATTTTTTCATTGTTTTCGAGAAATTCTCCATATTTTCCATTGAATTTCGCGCATTTTTCTCGATTTTCTCAATTTTCTCATAAAAATCAGCGACTTTCATCAAATCATCCTCAATTTCCAAGTCTTTTTCAACAATTTCAGTCAAAATATGTTCCCCATCCTTAAAATCCGCCTTGAATTGCTGTTTACAAATTTGACAAAGATGTTTTCCACATTTCTTGCAATAATATTCGATTTTCCGGTTTTCATGCATTTTACAATAGGCCATATTATTGATTTTTGATGTTGGAGTTGAGATTGAAAGGCACACTTCACATTTGCTGCAAAAACAATCGATTGCGGCGCGTATGCGTTGCGTGTGCGTCGCGGTCAACCCAGAAATCTGGTTGTTTTCCTACCAATCTTCACTTTCCAAGCATTCATCACAATATTTTCGTTCACAAATTCGAATATTATTGGGAATTGTCAATGGAGCACTCATCAAACCACAAATTCCACACTGAAAATCGTAGAAACAGTGAGCTGGTCGAGATCTGTTCACAGCGGAGGAATTCGAATCTGAAAATTTTTCTCGTACATTTTGAGAAGAAAGATGAAAATATACCGTGTAGTTTCACACATTTTGCGCAAAAAACATGAGCACAATTGAGGAAAATCGACAAATCCTCCATGGTTTTCGGGAATTTTGTGATTCCACTCAATGCAGCATCACATTTCATACATTTTGCAAAGGGATCGGTGGAAACTTCGAGTTTTTGACCGGGTAATGTTGTTTTTGTTGTTCCGCGAGGTCTAAGCATTCTGAAATTGGAAATTTTTTTTGGATTTACATGTTTTCGCCGACAAAACGAAAAAAAAAAAGAAAAATTCAAAACTACACAAAACACGTCAGTTCTTTTCGCGTTGACGCATTCTGAAAAATCGATAATTTTTCAAATGCGCGTCAGTGGCAAAAGACTGACGCGTTTTTTGCAACGGGCGGATTTTCCAGAATTTTTCATTTTTCGTTTTTTTTTGCTGTTTTTTGGGGGGAGGGGCTTGAATTTTATTGATTTTTTGGTTTTGAAATCAGCAGAACCTACTTCAGAATTCTTCTGAACCCACTAAAGCCCTTAAAGGTATCTACTTAAAGCTTATTTTGCAACCAGCGGATTTTCCAGAATTTTTTTTTATTTTTCGTTTTTTGTTGTTTTTTTGGTTATATTGATTTTCCGGGGTTGTAATGCTAATCCTTCTGCTTCTGAACCCACTAAAGCTCTCCCTAGGTCTCTAGAGCTCCTCGAAGCTATCTTGAGCCGCCCCTTAACCTCTCCAAAGGCCTCCGAAGCTCTCTAAAGCCTTCTAAAGCCTCCTAAAGCTCTCTATTCCGAATTTTATTTAGTGTCAGATATCTTGCAAAAAATGATTTATAAGCTGACTCATCACTTTCCTCTATACTTGAGTTCCTCCAACTTGTATTTTTTCGCACCCCGTGACATAACCAATCGAGTCGGAGCCTTTCGTTTGCGAGTTCCTCGACGAGGCACTGGTTTTGGGGCGGAAGATATTTTACGCATATTTTTTCTCACTTTGGGTGCAGGTTGTGCTGACAATTGTGCAAATATGTTGGCTGGCTCTGTAAATTTCGCGATAAGGTTTGAAGTTACAGAAAATTCAAACCTTCTTCAACACCAGCCACATTTTCTTGCTCATTCTCATTTTGACCAAGCTCCGGCTCCGCCTCCACATTCTCCTCAATCTCAGATTCATCATCCATATAGGAATTGTGCACAAAATATCCGGCCATTGCACAAGCGTGCTCCTCATCTAAAATTCGTCTTCCAGGAACAAGACTATTAGCATATCGACCAGTCATTAGTTAGTATATCGATCGAAAATATTTAGAAATTATTTATCAAAACTGAGAGAATTTACGGGATTTCTGTCTTATATAGCTGCTAGATTTTTTTTCGGGGAAAAATTCGGTCACGTTTGGAAAATTCGCTTCAACAAACGTTTTATTTTTACACAACAAAACCTCCCAAAAACTAATAAATTAGGAAAAATCCCAATTTCCCAACGGAACTCCGCACACAAATCCATAAACCCATGCAGCATACGAAGCATCGTTGAAAACATAGATTCTAGAATCCGCACTTTTCACATTAATCGTCATATTATTCTCCTGATATACATACGTATATCTAGAAGGTTGACCTGGAATCCAATTGATAAACATCGGATAACTTGTATAATTATTCGTCCATTCAAAATCATCACACCAAGTTGTTGTTGAGTTATAGCAACTTGATATTCTCCTTCCATCCATTCCGAAATAATAACCAGTCAGGGAAATCGCAATAATTTCTCCGGTTATATATTCAACCTCTTCCGCGTTATCGAAACCGCTTAACAGCGCGGAATTCTTGGCACAATATTCATAATCTATGGGGAATTCTTCTGATTCATAGATCAGTTTCATACACCAAATTCCACGAGTTCGTGTAAATTGTTTATATCCATCAGGACAAGTTTCGTAGCTTAAACTTGAATTTGAACTTGAAAATTGATATGCGATTCCATTTACATCACCGGATAAATTGATGTCGGAAAATTTAGAAGGGCATGTTGAGCTAGAAGTGTTTGTCTAGAAAAAAGAAAAATAATTTCTAATTTGCCACGTCATAAATCCCTTGACTTACCTTAATTCCAACAATAGTTTGCAAACTATCATTTTTGTGATAGGAATTGACTTGATAAATAGAATAAATAGAACAAGATTGAGAAGATGGAATATAAAATAGAGAAACACAATTTATATTTGATAAACATACATTTGAACATGATTCATATGAATCTAAATTTGTTGTGCTTAAAACATCCGACACATTCAATGTTCCATAGATTAAGATAATCTGGTAGCATGAGATCTGGAAATTGTCTGGAATTGGCCCAAAAAATCTTGGGAAAATCTCACTGTTTCAAGCAAAATATAGCTGAAGAGAAGTCGTGGGAAAATCATTGGAAAAGATGAAGCTATGAATTTTTACGCAACTACGCGCATTTGTTCAATCGGGCTACCATGGTTTCAACATGAAACTATGAAAAAAGATTACTGTATTTCTGAAAAAGTTCAAAAGATCTTTATTTTCACATGAAATCCGAAAATCAATCAAGAAAAATTCCAATTTCCCAGCGGAACTCCACAAACAAATCCATAAACAAGTCTATCACTAGCAATATCACCAAAAATGTCCACAACAGCATCTGCATCTCGAACCCAAACTGAAAGCTCATTCTCCAAAACAGAACCATCTCGTCTAGAAGGATTATTACTACTCCAATTAATTAAAGGTGGAGAAGATGTGTAATTGTTTGAAGATTCAAAATCATCACACCAAGTTGTTGTGGAATTATAACAGGATGAACTTCGATGTCCATCAATTCCGATATTCTTTTTGAAAAGTGAAATTGACACAATTTCTGATGTTATGTAACTAAGTTCATCCGAGTTATCGAATCCTGTTGGATAGGCTGAATATTGAGAACAATATGAGCAATCAATAGTGATCGGAGACGTTAAAAAATCATATAACTTCATACACCAAATTCCACGAGTTCGTGTAAATTGTTTATATCCATCAGGACAAGTTTCATGACTGAAAGTGGAATCTGAACTTGAAAATTGATATGCGATTCCATTTACATCACCGGATAAATTGATTTCGGAAAATGAAGAAGCGCAGGTTGAACTAGAGGAGTTTGTCTGGAAGAAAATGATGAGGGACTAGGTTTTGCAGTTAGGTAATTCTAGTCCCCAGCAGATTTTGATCTAGCATTCTAGGTTTTTCAATCTTGGGTAAACTCGCCCCCCTAGTCCTTTTGAGCTTGGATATCTTTTTTTAATCGTACAGTTTGGAACACTAGGTGTTAGAATAATGACTTGAGTCTAGTTTATAAAACTTCGACGATTCTAGAAGTTTATTCATCTCAAACTTCTAGTAAATCAAAGTCCTCACCATGACTGTTATGGTATTTTTTTTTCATTTTGCCACGTCATAAATCCCTTGACTTACCTTAATTCCAACAATAGTTTCCAAACTATCATTTTTATGATAGGAATTGACTTGATAAATAGAATAAATCGAACAAGATTGAGAAGATGGAATATAAAATAGAGAAACACAATTTATATTTGATAAACATACATTTGAACATGATTCATATGAATCTGAATTTGTTGTGCTTAAAACATCCGACACATTCAATGTTCCATAGATCAGGATAATCTGGTAGCAAGATATCTGAAAATTTTTGAAATTGGCTCGAAAAATCTGGGGAAAATCTCACTGTTTCAATGAAGAAATAAAGTGGGAAGATCATATAGAAGGTCTTTAATGAATAACGATGAAAATATATATTTTGCTTTTATTTTAGAAACCATGGCTCCCCGAATTCCCCAAATCATCATAAAACGCATTCTTTCTATTATAGTGTGTACTCTAGCTACCATGGTTTTCAGAATACTGTGAAATTCAGAAAATTGGTCCTGATCTTTCTTGGGTACTATGGCTGCCCGATTGAGCAAAGAAAATTCATAGCCTCATCATTTTTCAAAATAGAGAAACACAATTTTTCAAGAAAATCTTTATTTTCACATCAAATCCGAAAATCAATCAAGAAAAATTCCAATTTCCCAGCGGAACTCCACAAACAAATCCATAAACAAGTTTATCACTAGCAATATCACCAAAAATATCAACAAGAGTACTTGCATTTTGAAGCCAAACTGATAGTTCATTCTCCAAAACAGAACCATTCCGTCTAGAAGGATTCCAAGCTCCCCAATTAATTAATGGTGGAGTAGATGTATAATTATTCGATGATTCAAAATCATCACACCAAGTTGTTGTTGAATTATAACATGAGGGAATTCGATGTCCATCAATTCCAATATTCATTTTCAACATCGAAGTTGACACAATTTCAGATGTTATGTAACTGAGTTCATCTGAATTATCGAATCCTGTTGGATATGCTGAATATTGAGAGCAAAATGAGCTATCAAAAGTGATTGGAGCAGTTTGAAAGTCATATAATTTCATGCACCAAATTCCACGAGTTCGTGTAAATTGTTTATATCCATCAGGACAAGTTTCGTAGCTAAAACTTGAGTTTGAACTTGAAAATTGATATGCGATTCCATTTACATCACCGGATAAATTGACATCAGAAAATGAAGAGGGACAGGTTTTTGAACTGGAGGAGTTTGTCTAGAAAAAAGAAAAATAATTTCTAATTTACCACGTCATAAATCCCGTGACTTACCTTAATTCCAACAATAGTTTGTAAACTATTATTTTTGAGATAGGAATTGACTTGATAAATAAAATAAATAGAACAAGATTGAGAAGATGGAATATAAAATAGAGAAACACAATTTATATTTGATAAACATACATTTGAACATGATTCATATGAATCTGAATTTGTTGTGCTTAAAACATCCGACACATTCAATGTTCCATAGATTAGAATTATTTGATAGCAGCAGATCTGGAATTTTTTTGAAATTGGCCCGAAAAACCTTGGGAAAATCTTACGGTTTCGATCAAAATCAATTTGAGAAGGAGTAGTGGTGAAATCATCGAAGGTCTTTAAAGAATAATGAAGAATGAGCCTTTGGTTCACTAATAGAAACCATAGTTACCCGTATATATCATCAATGTTCTTAGTATAACGTATGCTCGATGATCTGAGCTGCCATGGTTTTCACATCGGGAAGAATACTGTAAAACTTTGAAAATTGTTCTTGATCTTTCTCGGAAACTATGGCAGCCCGATGCAATAAATAAGCTATTGCTTTTTTTCGAGAAAAATTCATAGCCTCATCATTATTCAAAATTATTTTCCCATTCCTCACGTTTATTCTGATTGAAACCGTAAGATTATCCTTTCTGAATCAGAACAATTCCAGAAAATTTCCAGATCTCTTGCTACCAAATAGTTCTAATCTATGGAACATTGAATGTGTCGGATGTTTTAAGCACAACAAATTCAGATTCATATGAATCATGTTCAAATGTATGTTTATCAAATATAAATTGTGTTTCTCTATTTTATATTCCATCTTCTCAATCTTGTTCTATTTATTCTATTTATCAAGTCAATTCCTATCACAAAAATGATAGTTTGGAAACTATTGTTGGAATTAAGGTAAGTCGAGAGATTGATGAGGTGGCCTATATAAGGAATCTGGAATACTAGATTCCCTGATTTATACGTTTCAAAATTTTCAAATTTTGAAGAAAGCTTGAATAAAAATTGATGGGCTGTTGGCAAACTCTTCTAAAAATCTTTAGTCCCCCATAATTTTCTTCCAGGGAAACTCCTCCAGTTCAAAAACCTGTCCCTCTTCCTTTTCCGAAATCGATTTATCCGGTGATGTAAATGGAATCGCATATCAATTTTCAAGTTCAAACTCAAGTTTTAGCTACCAAACTTGTCCTGATGGATATAAACAATTTACACGAACTCGTGGAATTTGGTGTATGAAACTATACAAATTTGACAACAAAACTAAATATGATCTATCTTATTGTAACCAATATTCAGCATATCCAACAGGATTCGATAATTCGGATGAAGTTGTGTATATAACATCAGAAATTGTATCAAATTCCATGTTAAAAATGGATGTTGCAATTGATGGAAGTAGAAAATCAAGCTGTTATAACTCAACAATAGTTTGGTGTGATGATTATGAATGGTCTAATGACTATACAAATTATCCGACTTATATTAACTGGACAGCTTCAAGCCCGTCTAGATGGATTACAACAACTCAGGAAAATAAGCTAGCAATTCGGATTGATGCTGAAACTAATTTAGTTGATATTTGTAATGATATCGCAGCAATTGCTAATGTTTATGGTTTTGTATGTGGGGCCCCGTTGGGAAACTGGGAACAATAAAAGATTTATTTTTTTATCCACAAACAAAATTAATCAAAATCCCAATTGCCTAATGGAACACCGCAGACAAATCCATAGATCAAACCCTCGCAAGAAATATCATTGTAAATATCAACAAGGGTGCTCGAACTCCATAGATAAATTGACATCTGATTCTCCTGGAAATCCGAAGTCCAGCGACTCGGATTCCAAGCTGACCAATTCACATAAGTCGGATAACTTGTATAATTATTCGACCATTCATAATCATCACACCAAATTGTTGTGGTATTATAACATGAGGGAATTCGATGTCCATCAATTCCAACATCCATTTGAAACATGGAATTGGTTACCATTTCTGATGTTATGAAGGCAACTTCATCTGCGTTGTCGAATCCTGTTGGAAGCGCTGAATATTGAGAGCAATAGGAGGTGTCGAAGTAAATTGGAGCTGTTGAGAAATCATATAACTTCATGCACCAAATTCCACGAGTTCGGGTAAATTGAGTGTAACCATCAGGACAGGTTTCATAGCTAAGACTTGAATTTGAACTTGAAAATTGATATGCGATTCCATTTACATCACCAGATAAATCGATAGAGGAAAATGAAGAGGGACAGGTTTTTGAACTGGTGGAGTTTGTCTGGAAGAGAATGATGGTGGACTAGGTTTTGCATGGGATTTCTAGTACCCCTCTTGGGTTCTCAGAAAAACTAGATTTTTTGTGTCAAACATCCGCACAATCAAGAAAAATTCGGAAATCATATATTTTTAATTCGTGATCAATAGAGATATCAAAACCTCTATCGCCCTTTGTAAATTCTATAAATTTTGAAACGTATATTTCTCCTGACTTATTGTTAGGGTTTGCATAACTAACGTAAGATCATTCGAAATATGCCACGTCATAACTACTTACCTTAATTCCAACAATAGTTTGTAAACTATCATTTTTTTGATAGGAATTGACTTGATAAATAGAATAAATAGAACAAGATTGAGAAGATGGAATATAAAATAGAGAAACACAATTTATATTTGATAAACATACATTTGAACATGATTCATATGAATCTGAATTTGTTGTGCTTAAAACATCCGACACATTCAATGTTCCGTAAATTAGAATTATCTGGTAGCAAGAGATCTGGAAACTGTCTGAAATTGGCTAGAAAAATCTAGGGAAAATCTCACTGTTTCAATCAAAACAAAACTAAGAAACACGCTGCAAATCATCTCTCACAAGGAAAAAAATAATGAAAAAGCTTGTTTTTCAACAACACCATAGTTTCCCGAATAATTCGGCTCATGAAAACAAGTTTTTATTATGTTTTAATGATCCCCGGCTGCTATGGTTTCAGACACAAAAATTCAAATGAAAAACTTTATTTCCAACATTAGCTTTAGGTGCAGTATGCACCTAAACCTAGTCAAAATCCCAATTTCCCAATGGAACACCACAAACAAAACCATAAATCAACATTCCATCACAAGCCATATTATCAAAAATATCCACAGTATCATCCGAACTCCAGACATAAATCGATATTATTGAATTAAAAACACGTGAGAAATAAAAAACTAGGTCAAGTGACGTGGATTTAAAAACAGTATAGGCAGCCATGTCGTCAGTTGCGATGCGTGTGGGCGACACGTTTTTAGAAATGAAAATCTGACAAATCCAATGGAAAATATCGAGGTCAACACGCAACGCAGAACCGCATCGCAATTGACGACATGGCTACCTATACTGTTTTTAAATCCACATCACTTGACCTAGTTTTTTATTTCTCACGTGTTTTTAATTCAATAATAATTGATTTTTTTGAAGTCCCGAAATCCATCGAGATGGATTATTGGGTGACCAATTAATAAACATCGGATAAGATGTGTAGTTATTTGTCCATTCGAAGTCATCACACCAAATATCTGTGGAATTGTAGCAGGAAGAACTTCGTAGGCCATCAACGCCAACATCCATTTGAAACATGGAATTGGTTACCATTTCTGATGTTATATAGCTAACTTCATCTGAATTATCAAATCCTGTTGGAAGTGCTGAATATTGAGAGCAAAATGTGCTATCAAAATTGATTGGTGCAGTTTGAAAATCATATAATTTCATGCACCAAATTCCACGAGTTCGTGTAAATTGTTTATATCCATCAGGACAAGTTTGGTAGCTAAAACTTGAATTTGAACTTGAAAATTGATATGCGATTCCATTTACATCACCAGATAAATCGATATCGGAAAATGAAGAGGGACAGGTTGAGCTGGTGGAGTTTGTCTGGAAGAAAAATGATGGGGGACTAGGTTTTGCAAATTGTAGAAGCTATAGGCTCTAGAGATCTTCTTAAGTTGTCAATTTTAAACGACACTCCGCAATGACATCCCCATATATTTCGGTGGTAAATTACAAAATACGACACTCCGCATTTCCACCATCGGAATTCCTGCAGGTTTAGAAGCTCGTGATCAAGTTTGAACAGAAGTGGAACTAGATGGTTTGTCTTGGGAAAAGCTGAAATTGGAATTGGGGACTAGGTTTTGCAGTTTAGAAATTCTAGTCCCCCCCCCCCCAATTTCTTTTGTTCACTTTACAGATCTTTGGAGAGGATTTCGCAACAATATCGGTTTTTTTCAATCATTCTTTGAAATATGGAAATTTTGAAACGTATAAATCAGAGAAAAGATTCCTGAATGGATACTACAATATCACATAAATCCCTTGACTTACCTTAATTCCAACAATAGTTTGTAAACTATCATTTTTGTTGTAAGAATTGACTTGATAAATAGAATAAATAGAACAAGATTGAGAAGATGGAATATAAAATAGAGAAACACAATTTATATTTGATAAACATACATTTGAACATGATTCATATGAATCTGAATTTGTTGTGCTTAAAACATCTGACACATTCAATGTTCCATAGATTAGAATTATCTGGTAGCAAGAAATCTGGAAAAATTCACATTTGAAGTTTCTCCTTCTACTGAAAGGGAAAGCTTACTGTTTGGAACAAAATGAAAACCAGAAACAAGGAGAAGATCATTTTTTAGTCTGTGAAGAATAATGGGGAACAAAACTATTCTCCATAGTTTCCCGAACAAAATGATGTTTTGTTCCGATGATCTAAAAAAAAGGGGGGGGGGACTAGGTTTCGCAGAATGCAAATTCTAGTCCCCCCAGCGTGTTTTGATGCTCAAAAATTCCAACTCGAAAAATACGATAGCTCGAAAGATTCGGCCAATAAAACACTTCGATTCGGGCTACCATGGTTTTGGCGAAAAAAGGAAACACAAAATAGCTTTCATTATTTTTATTCTTGATGATTTCTGCCCTTATTTTCAGCTTTATTTTGCTTGAAACAGTGAGATTTTTCCCAAGATTTTTAGAGCCAATTTTAAAAAATTCCAGATCTGCTGCTACCAGATTATCCTGATCTATGGAACATTGAATGTGTCGGATGTTTTAAGCACAACAAATTCAGATTCATATGAATCATGTTCAAATGTATGTTTATCAAATATAAATTGTGTTTCTCTATTTTATATTCCATCTTCTCAATCTTGTTCTATTTATTCTATTTATCAAGTCAATTCCTATCACAAAAATGATAGTTTGGAAACTATTGTTGGAATTAAGGTAAGTCAAGGGGCTTCTGAGATAGTGTAGTATCTCAGAAATCTTTTCCCTGATTTATACGTTTCAAAATTTTCATATTTCAAAGAATGCTTGAAAAATTGATATGTATTTTGATTCTATAAAATGAGCAAAAGAAATTAGGGGGACTAAAATTTCCATGCAAAACCTAGTCCCCAATTCCAATTTTAGGTTTCCCCAGACAAACTCATCTAGTTCAACTCACTGTGTTTTTTTCCAATGGAAAAATGCAGTTCATGAGAGACGCAGAGATTTTGTGTGGTCTCGCAGCGATTCACCTGACCGACGGGGAAGAGTACGGTTCTGCCGTTGGTCTCGCGGCGATTTAACTTGAAAAATTTCCCGCCGAAAAACATGGGGTTGTCATTGCGGAGTGACGTTTAAAATTGACAAATTAAGAAGATCTCTAGAACCTCTAGCTTATCGAAACCAATAAAATCAGAGGGACTAGAATTTGCAAAACCTAGTCCCCCATCATTTTCTTCCAGACAAACACTTCTAGTTCAACCTGCTCTTCTTCATTTTCCGATGTCAATTTATCCGGTGATGTAAATGGAATCGCATATCAATTTTCAAGTTCAGATTCCACTTTCAGTCATGAAACTTGTCCTGATGGATATAAACAATTTACACGAACTCGTGGAATTTGGTGTATGAAATTGATCTATGAAACAGCAACATTCCCATTTGATTTTGATTACTGTGAAAAAAATGATGCACTTCCAACAGGCTTCGATAATTCAGCTGAAGTTGCATACATCACTTCAGAAATTGTGTCACTTTCCCTAACTGGAAGTTATTTCGGCATGGATGGTTTGCGAAGTCCTTCATGCTATAATTCCAGCGCTGTTTGGTGTGATGATTATATCTGGTCGAATAATTACACAAGTTATCCCACTTTAATCAATTGGCTGGCTGGTGAACCTTCCAGATATACTTCTGTATATCAGGAGGATTATATGACGATTATTGTGATTAGTGGCGGTTCGGAAGTCAATATTTTCAATGATGCTTCGTATGCCGCGTGGATTCAGGGATTTGTGTGTGGAGTTCCGTTGGGAAATTGGGATTTTGATTGATTTATTGATTTTTGGTGTTGAAAAATAAAGATTTTATCAGTAAAAATTCAAATTTTCCGCCCAGGCTTACAGTAATCCTTGCAGTCTGAAGACTACAGCTTTCTTTAGACTACAGTATTTCTTGCAGCTCGGAATTCCTTGCAGTTCATTAGTCACAGTAGTCTTTGCAGTTCAATAATTAGATACAGTAACCCGTAAGCTACAATTTTCCTTACTGTTCAAAAATTACGCGAACTGGTAGGCTACAGTATACCTTGCAGTTCGGGAGTTACAATTATTTGTAGGCATAGTACAGGTACAGTACCCCTTGCATTCTGGAAGCCACAGTAATTCTTGCAGTTCTCAATCTCTCGAAGCTCAGGAGTTACAGTATCTCGTAGGCTACAGTATACAGGGTGGCTGATAAGTATACAACGTTTTTCAAGCCCTTCCCAGAAAGTCCCCGATTGTCATTTTTCTTATGTTAAGTGTTGATCGGATAGTCCAATGAGTCTAGAAAGCTAATTTGAGAGTGTTTTAAGAAAAGTTCATTTTTGGGTGTGTATTGGTGATTTCAGCTGAAAAAGGACCATTTTACATTGATTTTAGGTCAACTTTCCTCTATCAGAACTTTGTGCAAAACGAAGAAATCAGTTATATACAACCAGACACACTTTTTAGACATCATTATGTTCTATTTGCAGCATTCATAAACCTTATTCAAAAAAAATTCAGTTCAAGAGCACCGTTTCAGAAAATCGGAATTTGTGTGCGCCGCGAAACTGTTGTTTTTTGAGTGTTGACAGTTTAGCGTACTGTGATATGAGCTAGAGCTTAAAATGAGATCTCAACTTTCTGAATATGAACAATTATGATGTTCTCAACCCATTACAATCATCACATCACGTTTTGAAAATTCTGACCGTCATAACTATCGAAATTTGCTAGACATCTTCATTTTTCGAAAAATTTCACATTTTACCCGAAAATTTCGAATTAACAATTGAAATCGTTAGTTCATTTTTCTGAAACATCTACTTCTATCCTATCCAACAGGAAAATATTTTGAAAATCCGCAGAATTTCAAGTATTTTGAAAAAAAAAATTTTTTCGGAAAAATTGGGAAAAAGTGATTTTTTGAGTTTTGACTTCGAAGGTTCTCCAGGAACTCAAAATGATGAATTTTCATCAGATGTGTACTGGAACATTAAAATTAAACCTCTGACATTTCAAAAAAAAATTTCCATCTATATTGGCCCATTTTGAGTCCGTTTAGAACACCCCGAACCTTACTAACTAGGGCGGCGCACCCCCTCAATTTTTGTTCGCTAAATCGGAATCAGAACTGGGGACCAATTGAAACATCAATTAAACTATTATCAAACAGTGTTCGTTAGGTCTCTAGTAACACGAGAAAAAATATCCTGAGAAAAATTTCACGCCAAATCATTAGTTACTACTTAAAACACAGCGTTGTATACTTATCAGCCACCCTGTACCTTGCAGTCTGAGAACTACAGCAATTCCTAAAGCTACAGTAATTCTTTGCAATTCACAAAATTACAGTAACTCGTAGGCTACAGTACCCCCCTTGCAGTCCGTAAACTTTTTAGGCCCCAAAAAACTTTCGAGAAGAAAATGGGAGGAGAAAAAGCTTCTCGGCGTCTTTGGCGCGATGCCAAGCGAGAGACGCAGAGAAAAAAGAGAACACATTGCCAATTTTTTTTGGGATTTTTTACTATTTCTCATTCATTTTGTGCTGAAAATGTGGTACTTTATTTACTGTATCTAAACTACAGTAATTCTAGCTTCAACTATTTTTATAAGGCGATTTTTTGAGGTAAGAACATTTTTGGGTTTTGAATTTTTTTTTTTGAATTTTTTTTTTCAGAAAAATTATCGAAAATGTTCGAATAGGCATAAACAAGGTAAGAAAATTTGCAGAATTTTAAAATCAAATCTGAAATTCAAATTTTTCAGACAAAATGGCCAATTATGCTCCAAAGTTTATTTCAAGAATCGACACTTTAATTTAAAATTAAATTTGATTTTTTCCTAATGAAAATTTGCCTTTTATAGTTTACATAGATCCGTCTAAAATTTCCAATTTTCGGATGAAAATTACAGAAAAAATAACCATGGTAGCCCGATAAAATAAATGAGCCGAAACTATTTTTTTCCACAAAAAAAAATCATCATCATTTTTTTATATTTCATTTTTGAATGAGTGTTGCTCCGTTTTTCTTCAGCTATATTTTCCTTGAAACAGTGAGATTTTTCCCGAGATTTTTTTCCCCTAACCTCGAACCTTTTCAGATTTCTTGCTACCAGATTATCTTAATCTATGGAACATTGAATGTGTCGGATGTTTTAAGCAAAACAACTTCAGATTCATATGAATCATGTTCAAATGTATGTTTATCAAATATAAATTGTGTTTCTCTATTTTATATTCCATCTTCTCAATCTTGTTCTATTTATTCTATTTATCAAGTCAATTCCTATCACAAAAATGATAGTTTACAAACTATTGTTGGAATTAAGGTAAGTCGAGAGGATTTATGACGTGGCAAAAAAATTTGGATATCTCTCGAAAATAGGTTCGGCTCTAGATAGTTGGCAAATGTGAATCAAAAATTCTCAGAAACTCAATCTTGAAAATATACGTTTCAAAATTCTTATAATTTCGCAAAACAAAAATGAAGGATTCAATACCGGCTGATCTTCTGGTTGAAAGTAAAACGTATCCCGTGGCAAAATGCGGATTTTGTTGTCCGCCAGGAAAAACAACAGATTTTAGGTAAAAATGTATAATTCTGGATTCTAGATTTCTTCTAACTTTACAAACTTCCATGAAAGCGCTGGGGACTAGAAATCCCATGCAAAACCTAGTCCCCCATCATTTTCTTCTAGACAAACTCCTCCAGTTCAAAATGTTCTTCTTCATTTTCCGATGTCAATTTATCCGGTGATGTAAATGGAATCGCATATCAATTTTCAAGTTCAGATTCAACATTTAGCTATGAAACTTGTCCTGATGGATATAAACAATTTACACGAACTCGTGGAATTTGGTGTATGAAATTGATCTATGAAACAACTGGTTTCAAAAGAAATATCTCATATTGCTCTCAATATTCAGCACTTCCAACAGGATTCGATAACGCGGCAGAAGTTGCATACATAACATCAGAAATTCTCGCAAATTCCCTAACTTATCGATTTTTCGGATTGGATGGTCAGAGAAAATCAAGTTGCTATAACTCGACAAATATTTGGTGTGATGATTTTGAATGGTCGAATAATTATACAAATTATCCGACATTTATTAATTGGATGACTAATGAACCATCTCGATGGTATTCTGGAACACAGGAGAATTATTTGACGATTATTATGAGAGAGACAACTTCATCGAGAGTTAATATTTGTAATGATTCTCCGGAAACTGTCACGATTCATGGATTTGTGTGTGGAGTTCCGTTGGGAAATTGGGATTTTTCTTGATTAATTAATTATTGTTGAATATTTTTGATGAAGCTTAATATAAATTTTCTGAATTCGTCAAAAGCATAGCTAGCTACCAATCGGGCTACTATGGTTCCAAAGTTCTAGAACAAAATTTTTTTCTACTCAAAGCTTATAAAATGAAAAATTCATTGCTCATATTAGCCGCGCTAAAAAAAAACTCGAAAAAATTTTTTCACGTAAAAAATATAGAGCGCGACCGATATTTTCCCGCCAAAAATCTCGTCATTTTTAGTTCCTGAATAAATGATAAATAAAAAATGCTCCAAATCAATATAATTTTCTATTCATTATTGATTTTTTCGAGTAAGTTCCGCTTGTAGCTCTTTTAAATATGACAATTTCGACGGCTCAACAAAGTAGCTGTGTGGCCGAGTGGTATCCACTTTTGCCTAGCTTTTGCAAAGCCAGGGTTCGACCCCCAGCAGCCGCCCAACTTTTTTTCGTTTTTCAGCAATTTGCGGATTTTTTTGTTCAAAGAAGAAAAATAGAACCACAAATCAGAGGAGAATGTTAGCATCGGCATCGGATTTCTCGAGTTCAGTTTCATCCAAAAAACCCATCGCCGAAGAAAATGTTATTCAAGAAGAGATAAGCGCCGTCGAAAAAGTGGAGCCATCAAAAGGAAGAGCGACGCGGATTTGCAAAACTCCGCAAAAGAAACCGGAAGCTCCGCGAGCCACGAATGGATATAATGAGGAATTGATTGCGTTTCAGGAAAATGCTCTTTCGGATATGTTTAAGACTAGAGATGAACCTGTAAAATCGAAGGAGGCGCTGGAGAAGGGGAAAAGATCGAAACCTTCGAGGAAATCTGAATTGAAAGATACACAGACTTGTGAATAATGAATGTTTCGGCTTGAAACTAGGCCTGAAATCAGGCCAAAAACAAAAAATCCACAAAAACCCTTCATTTATCGTCAAATATCAACATCTAATATAGTTTTTCTCTTTTTCGCCGCAATTTTCCTAGTTTTCGACGGTTTCTTTCGAATTTTCCCCACATTTTCCTCGCTTTTTTTCTCCGATATTTTCTTCTGATTTTCTCCTTGTTCCATCAATCGATTTTCGATCAATTTTCCCAAATTTTTGATATAAAATGAGGCGAAAATTGTGAAAATCACCAAGAGAAATGTGCCGATTCCAATTGAGATACAAAATGCGCATTTCCACGAGTTATTCGTGGGATTTACACGATCTTCTGGGTAGATGAAGGGGAATCTCAGAGGGAATTCGTAGTTTTCGTTGATGGGTTTGACGAATTTGTGAACACTGAAAAATGCGGGGTTTTTGGGGCTGAAATTGTATTTTCTGAAAAAAAAACTCACAAATTTCCCGCGATTTGATCTATCACATCGTCTGGCAACACTTTGGCTGAAAATTAGAGCTACAAAAAATGCGTCAGCAAATTCAGACGCTTCTTATTTTTCTCTGCGTCTCTCATGGGCGCTGCTTATTTCTCCAAGTGGGCGGAGCTTATTTCAAGGGAAGAACAAATAAGCAGCGCCTATGCATTATTTCGAGAGACGCAGAGAAAAATAAGCAGCGCCCACATTTTTCTCAGAAAAGTGGGCACTGCTTATTTTTCTCTGCGTCTCTCGAAATAAAGCATAGGCGCTGCTTATCTTTTTTCTTGTGTAAAAGTGGGCGGAGCCTATCTTTTTCTCTGCGTCTCTCAAAATTAACTATAGGCGCTGCTTATTTTATGTGAATAAGCAGCGCCTATGCATTATTTCGAGAGACGCAGAGAAAAATAAGCAGCGCCCACTTTTTTTCCCTCAAAAAAACTCACGATATCCCAATTGAAGCCCGCCAAATCGAATAAATCCATCATCAAATTCGAAAAAATTCAACGCCACATATTTTGTATTACTAGTAGTTGTGTTCCTCAAAATATTCATTTTCTCTACCAAATAATTAAAATTCGTCCAATCCGGTGATCGATTTATCATAACTGGAGTAATGATTGGAATATAAATGAGAACGTTCACAGAATTTTCACAGGTGTCATTAGATTCTTCTCGAAAGTATTCGAGAGCTTCATAAATTCGATCAATTTTTGAGATGTTTTGAGAAGATTCTGGGTATTGCTCATAGTGTCGGAATCGATTTAGAGCTTCAGTTCTTCCTCGTTTTTTCATAGGTGGAAATTGTTTTTGATAATCAGCTTCAGAAGAATAATCGATGATATCGAAGTAGGTATAATTTGGTATGAAGATGCAGAGGAATAATTTGAAGATGTAGCCGATGTTTTGATTCTGAAAGGATTTATGAGAGCTTTAAAAAACCCTAAAGCTCTTAAACCTTTCTAAAGACCTTAAGACCTTCCCTAAACTCACAAAAACCTTGCTATCACTCCTATCAATCATGAACAAAACCAAAGTTTTTGGATATTCTCGCGGATCTTTTGGTTGTTTACAAATTGGTTCGATTTCTCCGATCTGATCTTGAAATCCTGATTGATTTTGATGAGATAAATATACTAATAATGTTAGGAATTGGAATATTTTCAATTTTGAATGCATTTTGAATTTGATGAATTTTTAGAAATGGGAAACATTTTGAAATTTGACGTCACGTTTTTGCAAAAAAAAATCCACGTGTCCCAATTTTTTCTTTTTTTTCTTCGCCTCAAATTTCAAAATTGCGCTCATTCCTAAAACTTATCTTATTCAAAAACTAATAAATAAATGAATTTGAAAATATTGCAATTCCTAACAATTTTCTATTTTCTCAGAAAGATTTGCTCAATCCAATATCGTAATCGACTAGATTTTCCGCCAATTTGTCAAAACAAAGAATATTTCGAGACATTTGAAAAGACTTTGGTTATATTTATGCTGGATAGGCGGGACAGTGCGATTTTTGTGAGTTTTCGGGGGACAGGATAATTTGATTCTCAAGGTTCGGTTGCTTGAGAAACATGCTTTCTAGGCGCTGCTCCTAGACAATTAGGTACTCTAGGCTCGGCTGCTTGAGAAACATGCTCCCAAGGCTCGGCTCCTTGACAATCAAATTTGCAAGGCTCGCCTGCTTGACATAGAAGCCCTCAAGGCTTGGCTACTTGAGACACATGCTCTCAAGGCTCGGCTCCTTGACAATCAAATTTTCTAGGCTCGGCTACTTGACACACAAGCCCTCAAAGCTTGGCTGCTTGAAACCTAAGAGTTCTAGGCGCTGCTCCTTGCTAGTATCGATCTCTAGGCGTGTATACTTGAGAAAATGGTTCTCTAGGCTCGGCTACTTGACAATCAAATTTTCAAGGCTTGCCTGCTTAACATAGAAGCTCACAAGGCTTAGCTACTTGAAACCTAATAGTTCTAGTCGCAGGACCAATCCAATTTTTCTCCAGAATTCCGAACTCAGCTACATGTTCAAATTGTTCACATGTATTTTCCCGGAAGATAATTTTTTCTACGACATTATCGATTATTCTTCACAATCAGATTGGCAACAACCATTTCCAAAAATGAAACGCAGAAGAAGAACACAATCACTACATCAACTTTACTACTTTGACCCTTATACGGAACCGGAAAGTGTTTCAAAAATCGATAGGATTATTGAAGCGCTTAAGTATTTTAATGAAAAACGAAAGGAGGTTAGGAAGAAGTTTAATGTTATAATTTATATCCCATTTATTGCACCGCTTTTGGTTCCAAATTCAACTTCAAATTCAAATTCAACACATTACATTTACAATTATTCATCGATAAATATTCTGGAAAATCGATTGGAATCCCTTAAAAATCCCAAAAACACGACATTTTATCGAATTTTAAAATTTGAGAAATACAATGAAACGATTATTCCATTCGTGGAGCTTCCAATGGGATTTTGTGAGTTTTTAAAAAAAAATTTAACAGACGTTATTCTTAATATTGGAAATGGCTCTGTACAAAATGACACATGGTGGCCAATAAATTGGGAATCGATTTTTTAAAAGTACCACCCTTAAAAAGTATATTCCACATAATAACTCGACCTGAAACTGATTCTCTAATTTAGGGTAACTCGGTTTATGTAAGAGGGTCGAAAACTTCAAATGGTCGTAACTAGGCTTAAACTCAATATTTTTTGATGAGTAAAAAAGCATTTTGCTCGTCTCGGTGAGCTCTTGCTTATTGAGTGAAGACCCAAAAACGAAAATCACTCTCAACTTCTATCCACAAACACCCCATTTTGAAAATCTTTTCAGAGGCTTTAGTGCACTCTCTAACCGCAAAAATAAGATTCGCCGTGATTTTTTAGGTAGGTATCGATCAAAATAAAAATTTTAAACCTTGGCCCAAGTCGAGTTTTATGGCCCTGAAAAGATTTGATCTATTGCGCGCGCACACACGCGCGCGCACATGTGTGTGTGCATGTGTGTGGGTTACTGTAGTTTTTTTATTTTTTTATTTTTCATCTTTTTTGTTCAAAAATTGTCAGATACTGTTTTTTGAGAAATATGAGGTTCTAAGCTAACGATTTGCAGCTAGAATTTTGACTGAAAATCGAAAATTTCAAAATTTTCAGCATGAAAAAGCTGAAATTAGGCTAAAAATGGGCTAAAAATTGAAAATTTTGATTTCGGTCTCAAATTTTCAGAAATGCTTAGGGCAGTTGAGAAAAACATCTGAAATTCAAAATTTCAAAATTTTCAGCATGAAAAAGCTGAAATTAGGCTGGAAAAGGGCTGAAAATCAAACATTTTGATTTTCATCACAAATTTTTTGAAATGGTTAGGGAAGTTGTGAGAAGCATCTGAAAGTCAAAAAATTCAACCTATTCCCAGCTTTTCTGAAAAGTTATAACTTTTCAGAAGGCCGCCAACCGATTCTGAAAGTTTGAGCTCAATCACACAATTTTCGATATGAAGGAGCTTCTTGAGAACATTTCAATCAGAAAAAGACCTGGAGTGCGTGAGTTGCTCCTTGACATTCACGCTCTCAAGGCTTTGCACCTGGATATTCACTCGCTCGAGGCGTGGCTACTTTACAGACAAAATAAGTTCTCTAACAAAAAGCCACACTTCGTGAGCTTGTCTTATGATCCCAATTCGCAAAGAGACACAGATTGCCAAGACGCAGCGGCTTGAAGGCTCATCCAACTAGGAGCCCCGTCTTGCCTATCATTCTGTCATGGAGCAACGCTTTCAGAACGTGAAAGGCTCATCTAAAAATGTTCAATTTTCAGCCTGTTTTCAAGTTTCCCTGACTAAAAATTTCGAAATTTTGAATTTCAGATGTTTTTCTCAACTGCCCTAAGCATTTCTGAAAATTTGAGACCGAAATCAAAATTTTCAATTTTTAGCCCATTTTTAGCCTAATTTCAGCTTTTTCATGCTGAAAATTTTGAAATTTTCGATTTTCAGTCAAAATTCTAGCTGCAAATCGTTAGCTTAGAACCTCATATTTCTCAAAAAACAGTATCTGACAATTTTTGAACAAAAAAGATGAAAAATAAAAAAATAAAAAAACTACAGTAACCCACACACATGCACACACACATGTGCGCGCGCGTGTGTGCGCGCGCAATAGATCAAATCTTTTCAGGGCCATAAAACTCGACTTGGGCCAAGGTTTAAAATTTTTATTTTGATCGATACCTACCTAAAAAATCACGGCGAATCTTATTTTTGCGGTTAGAGAGTGCACTAAAGCCTCTGAAAAGATTTTCAAAATGGGGTGTTTGTGGATAGAAGTTGAGAGTGATTTTCGTTTTTGGGTCTTCACTCAATAAGCAAGAGCTCACCGAGACGAGCAAAATGCTTTTTTACTCATCAAAAAATATTGAGTTTAAGCCTAGTTACGACCATTTGAAGTTTTCGACCCTCTTACATAAACCGAGTTACCCTAAATTAGAGAATCAGTTTCAGGTCGAGTTATTATGTGGAATATACTTTTTAAGGGTGGTACTTTTAAAAAATCGATTCCCAATTTATTGGCCACCATGTGTCATTTTGTACAGAGCTATGTGTGGAAATTTCCTTTCTTACAAATAATGTCTGTTAAGAGACGTTTTTTGCAAAATGGTGAATTTTAATGAAGGAGCTCGGACAACAAAAAAGGGTGTAATTTTAGAATCGGCTCAAATTTTTTTTATTGATACATGGATGGATGGTGAACATTTTCCACCATATTTTTTTCCATAAAATCGATGCACCAATTTGGTGGGGGGTGATGAATGCGAAAAAGGGCATTTTTTCAAAAAATCAGAACTCAGCTCAAACTTCATTATTTTTGATGATCAAAAAAGGATTTTGTAGCTCTTGAGACGCTCTTTACTCCTGAATTTACTAGAATTGCCGAAATCCAAAAAGAAATTTTCAATATTGATGGAAAAATTTTGACGCTAATTTTCCCCCCTTAAACGCCATTTCCGCAATTTCTAACTCGATCCATTAGATCCGCCTTGCAATTTTACGTCGGATTAGTCGAAAAAAACGGAAAAAAAGGGGGCCCTCAAAAAAGTTCTATTCCAGCTTCTAATTTTCATTCTGACGCGCGCAACACACATGTGTGTATTTTGTGTACGCATGCTCCCACATATGTGTGTTGTGTGTTTGGTGCTTGAAATATACAAGGGTACTGTAGTGTGTGTAGTTTTTTTTGTATTTTAATTGTAGATTTAGCATCTGGGGAGGTAAGAAAAACCCCGGAGGATTTTTACATGCAAAAATGTTTTTCCTGGGTGTGGACCTTTTTGAGAATTTTTTGGTTCTGAACTTTGAAAAATTGTAACTTTACTTATAGTGGACGAAAAAAATCGAACATAAAAGCTAAACAAAGCTTACATTTCGCTCTATGAATTAAGCTAATGGACAGTTCTATGAACTGGAAAAATTGTTGTAACAAACTAATTTTTTTGACGTACAAAATTCGAAATTTTCAAAAAAAAAAAGAGGAAAATTCGAAACATGGTTTTATAAATTGAAAATTGGTGAGAGTGAGGTAGACGCAGAATCAGTTTAAAAAAAAGAAAAAATCCATAATTTTTGAAACCCATGTTGCTGCACATTGCCTGAAAGTTCAAGAATGTATTTTCAAAAATCAAGCTGAATGCTTTTTCACAAGTTCTAGACCAGCAATTTTTACTGTAGATCACACTGTATTTTTTCTTGCCAGTTCTGAGAGACGCAGACTTTAACGTGGGCAGACAAATCTCTCGCCGAAAAAGGGAGAGAAATAGTGTGTGGCAGACACACATCGTGTCGAGACCAGCCTCTTTCTCTCTCTGTCTGCGTCTCCTCGGAATTGCATTTTTCTATCAGAAAAAAACACAGTGATCACGCAGGACTCCAATACACACCTCGGCCAAGCCGTGGCTGGCCAGAGTACAATTTTTGGAAAAATCAGAATTTCAGTTTTTAGAGGACAAAAACTGAAAAATTCACAATTTTTGTACTGTAAAAAGTTAGCGTACAATTTTTATTGTGGAAACCACGATTTTGGCCGAGGTGTGCTCTTTTCGTACAACAAATATGTCTTCAAGACTTGACATAAAATCTATCAAGACGCAGTACCAAGTGAAAGTTCTTCAGGCAACTTTGCTAGACATATCAGCTCTTCTGGTGCTGATAGAAATCGCGTACACTTCATTTTTGATTCCCTGAAACTTCTCCCAAAAATTATTTTTTAGATAATATTTGTCATGTTGTGAGGAATCTATCCAGTGAACTTTTTTCACGTTTTTAACTTTACTTAAAATTGCAGCCTGCAGAAAACACATTTCTGTTTATTTTTGCAAGAGAAAAGCATAAAATGAAAATATTTCGAATTTTCCTCTTTTTTTTTTGAAAATTTCGAATTTTGTACGTCAAAAAAATTAGTTTGTTACAACAATTTTTCCAGTTCATAGAACTGTCCATTAGCTTAATTCATAGAGCGAAATGTAAGCTTTGTTTAGCTTTTATGTTCGATTTTTTTCGTCCACTATAAGTAAAGTTACAATTTTTCAAAGTTCAGAACCAAAAAAATTCTCAAAAAAGGTCCACACCCAGGAAAAACATTTTTGCATGTAAAAATCCTCCGGGGTTTTTCTTACCTCCCCAGATGCTAAATCTACAATTAAAATACAAAAAAAACTACACACACTACAGTACCCTTGTATATTTCAAGCACCAAACACACAACACACATATGTGGGAGCATGCGTACACAAAATACACACATGTGTGTTGCGCGCGTCAGAATGAAAATTAGAAGCTGGAATAGAACTTTTTTGAGGGCCCCCTTTTTTTCCGTTTTTTTCGACTAATCCGACGTAAAATTGCAAGGCGGATCTAATGGATCGAGTTAGAAATTGCGGAAATGGCGTTTAAGGGGGGAAAAATAGCGTCAAAATTTTTCCATCAATATTGAAAATTTCTTTTTGGATTTCGGCAATTCTAGTAAATTCAGGAGTAAAGAGCGTCTCAAGAGCTACAAAATCCTTTTTTGATCATCAAAAATAATGAAGTTTGAGCTGAGTTCTGATTTTTTGAAAAAATGCCCTTTTTCGCATTCATCACCCCCCACCAAATTGGTGCATCGATTTTATGGAAAAAAATATGGTGGAAAATGTTCACCATCCATCCATGTATCAATAAAAAAAATTTGAGCCGATTCTAAAATTACACCCTTTTTTGTTGTCCGACCCTATTTGTCTTTTTGCAAAAAACGTCTCTTAAATTGTTTCCATAGAAATTTTTTTTTTGATTTTCAGATGACCTATTGCCCCGGAAAAAGATTGATGAGATTGGTGAAAAATTGTGGGTTCCCTATATTTAAAAATTTGAAAAAAATGAAATTTTCAGCGCGGTTCCATACATCTTGAAACCTATGCCTACGGTTATCCACCATCACTACCACCAAAAATCCACCTACATCTACCCAGAAGATCGTGTAAATCCCTCAAATAACTCCTGGAAATCCGCATTTTGTATCTCAATTGGAATCGGCACATTTCTCCTGGTGATTTTCACAATTTTCGCCTCATTTTATATCAAAAAATTGGGAAAATTGATCGAAAATCGATTGATGGAACAAGGAGAAAATCAGAAGAAAATATCGGAGAAAAAAAGCGAGGAAAATGTGGGGAAAATTCGAAAGAAACCGTCGAAAACTAAGAAAATTGCGGCGAAAAAGAGAAAAACTATATTAGATGTTGATATTTGACATGGAATGAAGGGAATAAATGGAGTTTTTTCAAGACTCTTGTCCACAATGCAATAAAAATGATGTGAAAACATCTGAAAATATCAAATAAATAGTACATACTTAAATCCAGGAAATCTAACTCACGTTTCGCGCCAATTCGAAATTCTTTAATAAGAACCAGAACTACAAATGCATCAATAGCTGGATAAAAACCAAGAGCATTTATAAAAATAATCGTGGAAATACTTATATCCAAATTCAAAAATGGTAAAGTATGAATCACTAAAACTGGTATGAATAATATAACGGAAGGTATGATTATTTGAAAATATAGTGCGCGAATGAATTGTTTTTGAATATTTTTCGTGTGCTGTGAAATGAATTTCACATTTTCATCCATCGAATTCCATAATTGATAACCATAATAGAAAATGACTATGTAATTTGGAAGTATTAGCAATATTATAGCAATAAGTGATGTTATTCCTTTAAGAGTTACATAGATATTTGAACTATGGATTATTATTGCAAAGTGTTCAACTTGTCGAATATCGATGCCATAAACCTTCGTCATTTCGTCACTAAATCAGTATCAAGCGCGCTCCACTGAAATGAACACGCAACGCGGACCGCGTTGCGAGGAAAAACAAGCAGCGCCCACAAAAAAAGTGGGCGCTGCCTATTTTTCTCTGCGTCTCTCGAAATAATGCATAGGCGCTGCTTATTTATTCTTCCTTTGAAGTAAGCTCCGCCCACTTGAAAAAACAAGCAGCGCCTATGAGAGACGCAGAGAAAGAGACAGGCTCCGCCCACTTTTCCCAAGGAAAATAGACAAGCAGCGCCTATAGTTAATTTTGAGAGACGCAGAGAAAAACAAGCAGTGCCCAAATTTCTTCAACAAAAGTGGGCGCTGCTTATTTTTCTCTGCGTCTCTCTAAATAATGCATAGGCGCTGCTTATTTTTTCTTCCCTTGAAATAAGCTCCGCCCACTTGCAAGCAGCGCAACGCGGACCGCGTCGCATTCAACGTACTCTATAAAATCATCAATAAACTCATCAGGCATTCCACAATAATTGACGACAATAATCCAAGTCAAAAAAATTGTGCAACTCGTCGCACCCCATGTTAAAATTCCAGTCAACCCCTTGAAATATGCGATTTTGGTCCGTTTGAAAATGAGCCAATAGCGAAAAATGAATTGAATTGCGATAAGATGGATTGTGATGAAATAGGAACTGGTGAAGATTTCTGGGGGCGGGAAAATTTTATTGATTCATGTTAGGGAAAACATACGCATGAGGATTTTTGTGACAATTCTTGGGCTTCCAAATGGTCTGGATAAACTAAAGTAGGTCAAAGATGATTTGTAATTGTGCAAAAGCTATAAATTTAGGATTTTAATGATTTTTTTTCAAAAACAAATCAAATACCGGTTTCACAAACGCATTTGACGTGGCAAAAAATATTCCCATACACGAAAATGAGATGATCAAACAGACATAGGTTTTATGAATGTTGATTGAATAGTTCAAAACCACGTGGATCAGGAAAAGGTTGATTGAGAAGGTTACGAGAAATGCGAAAAGTGTGAAATAATTGGTGAAGTCAATCCAGTAGATAGTTATCATATTTAAAAAATTAATAAATAAAAGCGCTAAATATTTTTATTTTTTTTGTTTTTATGTACTTTTATTTTTCGAATAAGTTTTCCCAAAAGACATTTTTCCCAAAAGACAAGCTTACTTCATTAAAAAAAAATCAATCAAAAGACTGTGTATCTTTCAATTCAAATTTCTTATCAGGTTTCGACCTTTTCCCATTTGGCGTCGCAGTTTCTTTCGAATTAAATCCAGCCGCTTCATCTCTAGTCTTAAACATATCTGAAAGTGCATTCTCCTGAAACGCAATCAATTCCTCATTGTATCCATTCTTGGCTCGCGGAGCTTCCGGTTTCTTCCGCGTCTGCGGACTCTTGCAAATCTTTTCCGCTTTGCCTTTCGATGGATCGTTCTCGATTTTCTCCTCGTTTTCCGGTTTCGCCACATTTTCTTCAGATTTTTGATTGGAATCTGAAGGTCGCGGTGAGACTGATGTTGATAAAACTTCGGAGGAACTTCTCGCCAGCATCTTCCGACCATTTTCCGATCGTTTTTGCTTTTTTTGAACAGGTTAGAATTACTGGAAATCAATTTTTAGACCTTAGACTTAGCCTAACTCACTGAAAATCCATGAAATCGAATAGAAAATGATATCTATTTGGAGCATTTTTTATTTATCATTTATATTTGGGAGCTAGAAATGAGCGGGGGAATTTTTAAAAATATTTTTTTTTTGAGGAAAAATTAGGACACGTGCAAATGATTTTTTTTTTGAATTTCTGAAGAAAATTCGGTGCATTTTGACACTTTTTTCAATGAAAAACAAAAAAAAAAACAAAAAGTTTCCAAACCGTACTTTTCATCAAAGGCGCATAATAGTTTTACACACATCGCTGCAAGACCCAGCGCCCTTTTTTATTTTCAAACAAAAAATCAATTAATTTTTTTTCGCAACTAGGTTTTTTGGGCCTAGATTTTGATGAGTTTGCCTAACTTTTTTTCAATTTTTATCGATTTTTCCCCAAAATCCCTCCCCAAAAACTCACCAATCGCTTCTATTTCTCAAATTTCAATCAAAATTCTTGCGAAATTCGAAATCCTCCAAGTTTTCATCAATATTTCGAGCTGAAAATCAGAAAATTTGAATTTTTTTTAGAAAATTTAGAAAAAATCGCACCTTTCTTTGATAATCCTAGCATTTTCCGTTGGAAGCGATAATTCCAGTAACATCTAAAAATTCAATTTTTGACCCTGAAATCCACTGATTTTCCCCGGAAAGCCAAAAACTCGTGAAAAAAAACGAAAAATGAAAATTTTCTCGTGTTGCACTAAACAGCGGGCAAGCGGATCGCGGAGTGTCGTTGTAAAAGTAAACAATAAATTCAATCATTTTTCTTTTTTTTGCCAAGCGCGCTCAAACCCTCAAAAAAAAATTTTTTTTTAATATTTATAAAACAAACTCCAAAATTTTCCAAAACCGTAAATTGCATTCAAGGCGCACAATAATTTCACACACATCGCTGCAAGACCCACCCGCTTTTTTTCATCATTTTCAAAAAAAAATCAATTTTTTCGTAAAAAACGTTGTTTAAACGTGGCCCGTTTTTGCCCCAGAAAACGCAAAAATGCTGGAATTTTTGCTCATTTTGCCTATTTGTATAATCGAAAACTCGTCTCGAAGATTGATCAAAAATGGAAAAGCAGCAGAAGAAGAGGGAGAAGAAGAAACGCGATTCGAAGATCATGGTGAGTGAATTTTGCCACGTCATAAATAGCTCATATTGAGCCAGAAAAATCAATATTTTTGCAGAAGCTGAAGAAAAAGCGAAGTTCCCAATCGCTATCCAAAGTCAAACAAGGAGGATTATCGCCACCCAAACCAGAATTGACACCACCCTTGGCCACACCATCTCCCATGCAAAATGAGGCCGAAATGCACTCGGAAACCCCGAAAAGACCAAAAAAGAAGGCGTCAAAATCGAAAATGGATGAAATCCCCAAGAAACCATCATCCAAACGAGTTCAAATCGCTGAACAGCCCACTCAGATGATGTCTCCAGGTATTATCGAAAATCTCACGCGCTCCATCGAAATAAACACGCAACGCAGACCGCGTCGCGCCACAATACACACAAAACGGGAGGGAATTTGAATCGTTCCCTTATTTGTGTGTGTTGTGGCGCGGCGCGGTCTGCGTTGCGTGTTTATTTCGGTGGGAATTTTTACGTTTTACCGTTTTCACGGGATTTCACCGTAAAATCCATTTTACGGCTCAAAAAATCGTAAAAAATCACTAAATATGGTGAATTTTGACAGAATCAAATTAAAACTTTAAAAAAAAACACAACATTTTTTAAAGAAAATCTTGATTCAATACTAATTACGTAATCCTAATTAATAAAAATTAACTAATTAGGATTGAATGAAAATTTTCTTTAAAAAATGTTGTGTTTTTTTTTGAAGTTTCAATTTGATTCTGTCAAAATTCACCATATTTAGTGATTTTTTTTACGAAGTATTTTACGATTTTTTGAGCCGGAAAATGGATTTTACGGTGAAATCCCGTAAAAACCGTAAAACGTAAAAATTCCCAGGTCTGATGTCCAAGCGCTCCACCGAAATAAACACGCAACGCAGACCGCGCCGCGCGTGAAACGTAAAAATTCCCAGGTCTGATTAGAACCCAAAATTCCAACTCATTTGCTTAAAAAATCTATACTTTCAGGCCCCCCAAGAATCATCTCAAAAACCGGCCTGAGCCCGGATAATACTGAAGGAGGAGATAAGGATAAAGATCCATATTATACATCAAGTATGATCAGAAGAGATCTTTATAATGTGATGGATGAGGCTGATAAGATCAGTGAGATCAAGCCGGTGATGTTGCCACCGACAGCAGCTCCAGGACCCGGGGGACTGTCCCCAAATGGCTCTGCACAGAAGAATCCGGTATCAAAGAGCCTGCAAGTTACACAATCTGATATGACAGGTGCCCCGGCATCCAGGAAATCTGACCAAATCCCACCGCAACCTATCAGATCGGATCTTCAACTTCCAAACACGATTGGAATTGTGAAAAATGCGCGGGGCGGAGTTTCAGCGCATCCCTTGAGTCTGGCGAGAATTGATGGAGATTTATTGGGGAGAACTGGAATGTATTTGGAAAGATCTGGAATGTCGACGGCGAAAAAGAGGGCTTTTGATTGGTTGGGTTTGAATCGACATCAATATGCGCAGAAAGCGGCGGAGACTGTGAAGAATTTGGAGGTGGCGTTGAGTGATGTTGGGATTAGCAAGTGAGCCGGGGGTTTTTTGGGGAGGAACTTGAAAATTGGGGAGAAAATCAGAAAATTTACCTCTAAAATAGTATTTTTAGACAAAACTTTCTAAAAAATCTCCAATTTTGGCCAAAAATCCTGAAATTTGAAACAGGGAAAAATACTTTGAATTTTTAATGCGTCGAAAAATGTTAAAAAAAATTAACAATAATTTTAAAAACTGATTTTCATATGTTTTTTTCTAGTTTCTATTGTGAAATCCCATCAAAAAGTTTGAAAAAATGTATAAAAATTAATGAAAGTTTTGAAACAGTTTATTTTTGCATATCGAAAAATATGATTTTTTCAATTTTTCAAGATTCCTAGCTTATAATGCATGATTTTCTCTGATTTTTTAGCTAAAAATAACTCTTTTCCCATAAGTAAGTCCTGAAATTTGGGAGGAAAATGAAAATTTTTGCTTCTAAAATAATATTTTTAGACAAAAATGACTAAAAAATCCTTAAATTCATGGAAATTTTTAACTAGCTTCAGGAAAACTCGCTGATTTCGACCTGATAGCCTGATTTTAGATGAAAAGGCCTAAATTTAGGTCTAGAAAGTCTGATTTTAGATAAAAAGGCCTGAATTCAGCACTGAAGCCTAAATATAGCTCTAGAAAGCCGAATTAGAGCGAAAAGCCCAAAATTTTGCTTGAAAACAATGAATTTTGGCCTAGAAAGCCTGATTTTAGATAAAAAGGCCTGAATTCAGGCCTGAAAGCTCTATTTTTAGCCTAAGAAAGCCTAGAAAGCCTGATTTTAGATAGAAAGCCTGAAATTCAGCAGTGAAGCCCAAATTTTAGACTAGAAAGCCTAATTCTAGTGTCTAAAAAGCCCGGAAGCCCAAATTTCTTTCCAAAAAGCTGAATTCCAGAAAACAAACCTGAAGTTCACTCGAATTTTAGCTTTAGAACCCAAAATTTGCACCGAAAAGCTTAAAATTTGGATCAAAAGCCCCATTTTTACCCAGAAACCATCATTTCTCATCGAAAAATTTGGCTCCGCCCATTTTTCTGTGCCGCATTCAAATTTCTGCGCATTTTTCACTTCCCTCTCAAAAATCCGGATTTTTTACGTTTCAAAAAATTTTATGAGAAAAATTTTTGAAAATCAAAAATTGCTCCTTTGTTTTTTTCAATTTGAGACAGTATCATTTTTCTACAGTACCCTACAGTAACCAAATTTTTCTTTAGGTAAACAATTTTAGATAAACTACAATAGGCTAATCTGAAAAATTTGAGAAAATGAAAAAAAAATCAAAATTTTCTTACAGTACCCATAGCAAATTTGGTCTCAAAAAATTGCAAATTTTTCCTACAGTACCCTACAGTAACCCCTATACAATTTCCCATTTCCAGAGATCTCTTCTTCCAAACGCTGAATATTCTATTGGCTGATCAACAAATCACCGAACCCGAAATGCTCTCAATCAAACAGCAATTGCAAAATTCGCCTGATTTTCTGACAATGTCGAAAGCCGCGTGGATTTTGAAGGAAGTATGTAATACTTATCGAAGACCACAGGATTTCAATTGAGAGCTGCTCAAAATGAAGGTTTTTACTTGAAATTTCAGCAAAATTTGGGGAAAAATGGTGAAAATTTGAGATTTTAGCGCCAAAAATTGGTTCCGGACTGCAAAAAGTACTGTATTATAACTGAAATTTTGGAATTTTTAGTATCGGAAATCAGTACTCCGGACTGCAAAAATTAGAACTGCAAGGTAAATTAACCCAAACTGCAAAATTGGGATAGGCTACAGTAACCCGACTGCAAAAACTACGGTTTTTTAGCTGTAAATCTGAGGTTTTTTGAAAAAGAATTGGTTACAGTACTCCGGACTGCAAAGAAGTACGGTATTTTAGCTTGAAATTTGAAGTGTTTTGTGTCTAAAATTAGTTACAGTAGTCCGGACTGCAAAAACTACTGTATTTTTTGAATGATAATTCACTGTAGTCCTGCAAAATCTAGAACTGCAAAAATACAGTAATCCGGACTGCAAAATTAGGCTGAGGTACAGTATTCCGGACTACAAAATTAGGCTAAGCTACAGTAGTCCAGACTGCAAGGACTACGGTATTTTTGAATGAAAACTCACTGTAGTCCTGCAAAATCTAGAACTGCAAAAATACAGTAATCCAAACTGCAAAATTAGGGCTAGCTACAGTACTCCGGACTGCAAAATTAAGGCTAGCTACAGTAATCAGACTACAAAAATTAGTAATGCAAGCTAAACAGAAGGTAAATTAACTCAAACTGCAAAATTAAGGCTAGCTACAGTACTCCGGGCTGCAAAATTAGATTAAGCTACAGTAATCAGACTGCAAAATTAGAACTGCAAGCTAAACAGAAGGTAAATTAACTCAAACTGCAAAATTAGGGCTAGCTACAGTACTCCGGACTGCAAGGACTACGGTATTTTTTGAATGAAATTTCACTGTAGTCCTGCAAAATTTAGAACTGCAAAAATACAGTACTCCGGACTGCAAAATTAGGCTTACCTACAAAAAATTAGAGCTAGCTACAGTACTCCGGACTGCAAAATTAGTTGAAGATACAGTAATCCGGAATGCAAAGAGTACGGTAGTTTAGCTGAAAATGCAAAAAAATGTTACAGTAATCCAAACTGCAAAATTAGGGCTAGCTACAGTACTCCGGACTGCAAAAATTCTACATTTTTCAATTGAGAAGCTACAGTAGCCCATACTGCAAAAATACAGTAATTCGGACTGCAAAATTCCAAATTTTCCACAAAAAATTTGAATTTTCAAATAAATAAAAACGTGACCCAGTAACCCAGTTCATTTTTCCACGTGGCAAAAAAATCCGAAAAAAATCACAAAATTTTTCCCCGAATCCCGGGTATTTCTGTTTTTAAGTGTCTCAAAAAATCGAATTTTCGAACAAAAAATTGAATATTGCAAAATAAAGAAGAAAAACGAAGATGGCGACGAAAAGAAAACCGAGAAAGAATAGTCAAATTCAGTGTGAGTACGGGAGTACGGTAGATTTTGGCGCGAAAATAATACGGTAGATCAGAAGATTTGCGATTTTTAGACACCAAACATGGTAGGGGTACTGTAGGTACTCTACAGTAACCTACCTTAATTTCTGAAATCTTCAAAAATCTACTGTTTCAAAATTTTCATGAATGTTTTTGGAACCAGAAATTTTTTGATAGTTGGTCTATTTCTGTACCGTACTGTAGATTGAGGTTACTGTAGAGTACTGTATTTATAAAATTAATAATCTCGAAAAATTATCAGCTACAGTACTCTACAGTAACGCTAGAATTTTTAGTGCAAATTTTGGAACATACATGTTTTTCTCCCTGGATCGACCCCTACAGTTAGCGAGACCTCAAATAAAAATTTTCAAAGTTAGTAAGACCGTTAGTGTGGGGGGCAAAAGCCTCCCACACTAAAAAATTTTTTTATTTTTTTTTCGAAAAAAATTGAAAAATTTTGCAACACGTTTCCAGTATGTGAACTCGAACCCTATGGTAGCTACCATTGGGTCCCTAACTCAGCGCTCTACCACTGCGCTAAACACAGTGTTTTTGCCTTGTGTGTACTATAGCACCCCTATAGGGGTACTACGAAGTTTTTGACTTGTGTGTGTAATAGGTACACCTATAGGGGCCCTATGCAAACTTTTTTTAGTACCCCTATAGGGGTGTCATAGTGGTTTTGTAGTGGTGTAGTAGGGGTAAATCAGAATAAGACTCAAGTTTGACAATTTATTTTCAAAAAAACGAACAGAACAAAAGAATTTAGATTAAGTGTCGAATTGTTGATTTACTTGACCTTCGAGTTCGAACATAGATTTTGGGAGGCAATTGATCCGTCCGACAAGGTAGTTGCATCCAATTATCTTGAGTTGATTTGATGTCGAAAAGACGAGTGTTGGTGGAGCATGTTGGTATGGGTCAGAGTACCGCAAGATTTTGTTTTGTTTCGAAACAAGGCGAAACATGAAACTGAGTTTTCTTGTAAGTGTCACTGATTTTCATGAATTTCGAAACAAAAATAGCACCACTCAAAAAAAATTCACAACACTTCACAAATAAAAAATGATCAGACAATGAAAAAGATCAAATTAGAAAAATATTAAAAACGTGACACGGTGCAGGTGTGACGTGTTTTCGATGCAAAACATTTTCAAAAAATGAAATGCTTCACGTGTTTTTTCATAACACATTTAATTTCTCGAAATGTGTCACACCAAAAAAGAGTGACACAAAAAAATGTTTCACGTTTTGAAAAAATTTATTGTGTCACACATTAAAATGTGTCACACAATTTTTGTATGACACATTCAATTTTTAAAAATGTTTCATTGGTTTTCAACGAAACAAAAATGATCAGCTGTTTTGTTTCGCCACATTTTACCATTTTCTCTATTAGAGAATTTGATAGAAAAAGCGACCTGGAAGTGAATTTGAACACATTTTGAATAGATTAGTTTGTGAAGATACTATTTCACTTTTGAGAACTTATGAAATGGACCCGAAAAGTCGAGCCAAGTCAGATTTTTTGAAAAAAAAACTGACAAGGAAACCTTTCGGAACCGCCAAAAAATTGATAATTTTTTTGGAATTCCAGGTGGGCAATTTTTTTTTGGAAAACCTAACCTTGTAAGTGGACAAAAAATCTAAGGGCTTTCAAGGCCAGACTCAGTCGAGAAAAACATTTTCACTAGGTGGATAATTTTGAAAAATGAACCCAGGTGGGCAATTTTTCAGCTACTGCTCCAGGTTCTTGGGTGAGGTTTGTTTTTCCAGAAACCTAAAGTCCTCCACAAAATCTTACAAGGAATGGTTTTCAATGTTCCCCCAAGGAAAAAATCGAGAGTATGTGGAATGTTGAGGGTTCCCGTGGGTAAGAAAAACCCTAACGGGAATAAGGAGAAAAATGCCTTATTCTCGAGAAAAAATGTATTTTAGGTCGATTTTTACACCATTTTTTGATTTTTAGAGCATCTGTAACTCGATTTTGAATCTATTTCATGAACTTTTGAGTCGTGGAAGTTGTTCAGAATGGTCGATTACGTGTTTGTGAAACTTTTTATCAAAAAATTAGACATTTTTTAAAACTTGGTTTTTTTAGTCGGGGTTTTTCTGATCAAATGGTCACCAAAAAACACAAAAAATAATTTTTTCCATTTTCAAATGAACGGAACTTGAAAAATTTATGACGGTCAACAGACGTAATTTGGTCCGTAGAATCCAAAAATCATAATCTCGATTCACACAAACTTCTCCTTCACAACGAAAACGTTGATTTTCTATGAATTTTTCAAACTGGATTTTTGATTTAGTGGACTTTTGGGACCAAAATTATTTTATTCCTAATTTTAGTCGGAGTAATACTAAAGTACGCCGTTTGCGCTACAAATGGATTTTTAGACTGACATTTTTCATTAATTTTGAAAAAAGTTTCGATTTTTCTAAAAAATTTCATCGCAAAAATCAATAACACCAAAATTTTCTAAAACAAGGCATTTTTCTCCTTATTCCCGTTAGGGTTTTTCTTACCCATGGGAACCCTCAACATTCCACATACTCTCGATTTTTTCCTTGGGGGAACATTGAAAACCTTTCCTTGTTAGCCTCACCGCCAAAATTTTCAAAAGTTCGGAAATTTGATTTTATGTGGAAAATAAAAACACCTATTTTTCAAAAAAAAATCAAGTTTTCATTTCAGCTTCATTTTCAGCTATACCAACTTTTTCAGAAAAAATCAAATTTCCGAATTTTTGAAAATTTTGGCGGTGCAGCTAATTTTGTGGAGGACTTTTGCTGGGAAAAATTATCATTTTTTGGCGGTTCCGAAAGGTTTCCTTGTCAGTTTTTTTCAAAAAATCTGACTTGGCTCGACTTTTCGGGTCCATTTCATAAGTTCTCAAAAGTGAAATAGTATCTTCACAAACTAATCTATTCAAAATGTGTTCAAATTCACTTCCAGGTCGCTTTTTCTATCAAATTCTCTAATAGAGAAAATGGTAAAATGTGGCGAAACAAAACAGCTGATCATTTTTGTTTCGTTGAAAACCAATGAAACATTTTTAAAAATTGAATGTGTCATACAAAAATTGTGTGACACATTTTAATGTGTGACACAATAAATTTTTTCAAAACGTGAAACATTTTTTTGTGTCACTCTTTCTTGGTGTGACACATTTCGAGAAATTAAATGTGTTATGAAAAAACACGTGAAGCATTTCATTTTTTGAAAATGTTTTGCATCGAAAACACGTCACACCTGCACCGTGTCACGTTTTTAATATTTTTCTAATTTGATCTTTTTCATTGTCTGATCATTTTTAATCGTGACACTCGTTGAAAAAACAAAAAGTGACTCAGATAGAAAGTGAAAACATTGAAATTTTTTAAAATGTTCTGCTAAAACCAAGTGAAACTGTTTCACAAAAATGTTTCGTTGCGGTACTCTGGTATGGGTGCTGGAAATAAAGTGAATTAGACAGAATATTGAATTATTCTTGTCTAGTAAAGTCGAGTCGATGGATTTTTATCGGGTCGACTTCGATGGCCGATCATCTCGTGGTGGATGTGAATTTTCAGAGATTTCTATGGTTTTAGTTGAGATGATGAATACTGGATGGCGAACATTGGTGTAAACTTGTGACTTGGTGCTGGGGATTTGTTTTTGGTGGAATTTGTCAGTTTCAACCAATTTCACCAATTCACCATGTTTACCAATCACGTCATCCAAAATTCAACATCTAAACCAGCGCAATAACCATAGTTGAATACTCCATCCACCAGGAGAGGTTCGATCATCGAAGTCAAGAAAATCCATCGGTAGGAGTCGAGTCGAAAGTTGCATTCTTAACGACTTGGCGCAAATTCAAGTCGGTTTCCAACTACAGTGCAGCTACGTATTTTTATCGGAAAAATCACTCACCATGTGTTTACCAGCTCCGAGATGACTTGAATTCGCTGCTCTTGGTGTTCCCCAGCTCAATCGACCTTTTGGGCGATTGTTCCTCCGCTGATTTGGATTCCGACCGAATGCGCCTTCTTTTGACATCTGAAAATAAGCAACCATTCTAATCCGACTGTCCTATTCAAATTAACAAACCTGAGTGTGTGTGATGACACAGATCGATGAGCAGTAGTTCTTGAGCATTTTGAAGTCGCGTTAGATGAGTTTCTTCCCATCTTTTTCTTGTCATTTGTTGGCACATTTGCTGGAAGCCTTCTTCTTGGAGGAAGCCTTTAAAAATCGTATTACGAGTGAATTATAACGTATGAGAAACACGAGAATGAAGAAATTAGGTATAAGGCATTTCAATTTTTAACTCTGAGAAGGATTCTTATATTGAAACTCATTAAAATGTTGAATTACATAATGAAACTGAGAATAGCCTTGTTTTATTATTAAAAATTGAAAAACTCCACATTTTTTAGTTTTCGGCCTAAAATCATGCTTAATGTGTGAATTTCGGAGTTCTGCTGGAATTTCTTGCTTGTTCCTAGGCGGGGAACATGTTTTATAAACTTTTCGCGGCTTTGAACACTCAATTTCTCCATGAAACATGAAACAAACAAAACAAACGAAAAAAAAACGAAAAAAAATTTTTGACGCCACTCGTCCGTGAGAAGTACACACAAGCAAACACGCTGCGAGACCAATGTGATAAATTCCATGCGCCTTTACTTTTCATTTTCGCGCATTAAAATATCATTTTTGGAGGAAATGACATACACCATTGAATTCAAAATGTCAAGACGAACAAAATGGTTATAAATTTAATATATATTGTCTCACTTTCAGTGGACTTCTCTTGGAGTGAAAACATGATAATTTTTGACCAGCATTGATTGTTAGGAGCCAATAAATGCTCTCAGAAGCATTGTGTGTGTTTATATCGCAATAAATGTGCATTTTCACTGTTTTAGAGATGCAAACATTTTCCCAGAATCGGGACCACTACTCAACCCCTACACGACCCCTACACTTGAAAAATAAAAGTTCATAACTTTTTCAAATTGACGTTTTTCTGAATGAAATTTTTCAGGCAACAATTTCAGAACCTTTAGATTAGTTTGTACTTTTTAGTTTTTCTCAAATGAACACCACTAAATAACCCCTTTTGAATCCCTGCCAATTAGTGGTGCAATAGGGGTGCAATAGGGGTAAAAATCACCCCTATTGCACCCCTAAATCACAGTAGGGGTACTATAGTACCCACAAGGCAAAAACACTGTGCTATGTGTGCCCACATAACCCGCATGCTGTTTTTCTCATTTGAATAGGATGCGTTTGAGAGATAGAAAAAACACAAACAGTAAATTACATTTTTGTATTTTACATTCAATTATTCAAAAAAATATAGAAGAAAATCATGGATTGAATTGTAAATTGAATGACGAATTCTTTAGACCTTATACAACAATATAAAAGCTTATCTTCAATGAATAAATACGATAAAATACTTTTTTCCATTCGAAAATGTTGAAAATTGGTTATTATCAGAAAACTCAAAACCTAGAAAAGTATGTCAAAATTAATATTTTCACTTGAAAATTTGCACAGTGTGTCTAGAGGTCCTATTGAGGTATATTGAACTATGAAATTGATAAACAATGCTGCATGGGGAAAATAGTTGAGACCACTGGATTTTATCCAGGGTTACCCTGGATTTTATCCAGAATTTTATATAAGTGCCCGGCGGTCTCAGTAGACCTTTCAGAAAGGGCATTTATTCTGGATAATAATTAAGAATAGACCTTGTGGCATAACCTAGAACGATTTTCAGATGCTAAAATCAATTTTGGTTCAACACTTTATGATGATAAAAGTGGTGTATTGATGAAAAAAGTAGATTTTCGATAGTTTTTGATTCGGCGGTCTCACTAGATCTTTCAGAAAAAGCATTTATTTTGGATAATGAGTAAGAGTGGACCTCGTGACATAATCTAGAGCAATTTTGAAATCGAAAAATTATTTCATGTTCAAAACTTTATGATGATAACTAATTAAAAAAAATTTCAAAAAAATCGATTTTCAAAAAAAAAAGTTAGTAGGACCTCAAATTTTTTCGGAGTTAGTAAGACCGCAACCCTGGATAAATCCAGGGGTTAAACATGTATGTTTTGGAATTTTCTGAAATTTTTCAGAAAAGAAAAAATTTACTGTTTCAAAATTAGTATGATTATTTTACTGTAGATCAGGGTTACTGTAGATTACTGTAGGTGAATTTGAAGCCTATTAGTACTGTAGACCAGATTTCTACAGTACTCTACAGTAACCATGCTCCTCCAGAAACCTTGAAAAATTCACTGTTTCGAAATTTTTTTGATTATTTTTGGAGTCAGAAATTAGTTGATGAATTGGGAGTATATATCTGGGTTACTGTAGCGTACTGTAGTTTCAAAATTATTTTTTAATTATGAAATACTGAGCTACAGTACTCTACAGTACCCCCAGATCCGATTTTCTGAAATTTTCCAATTTTTTTGAAGAAAAAAAATCACTGTTTCAAAATTTCTATGAATATTTTCGGTTGAAAAACTAAACTGCTGCATTGGTAAATTTCGGATTACTGTAGAGTACTGTAGTTTGAAAATTATTTTTCTGAAAACATTCGTCGACTACAGTACTCATATTATTTGTGGTCTCAAATAATTTTGGCACCAAAAAAACTGTACAAACAGGGCTTGCGAAGCACGCCACGTGGCATGTTTTGGCGCCAAAATTTACAGTACCCCTGATTACAGTACCGCATCGTGTTTGGTCTCAAAATAACCACAAAATTTGATTCTGGCGCGGCAAAAATTCATTTTCAAATTCGAATTTTGGCGCTAAAAATCAACCCAAGGCTTGTTTGGTGTCAAAATGACCCTAATTTTTTTCTTGCAGCTCAAATGACATCAACAATCGAAACGGAAGATGGAACGCAAGCGGATCGCCCCAAAAAGAAATCGGGAGCGGCAGGCGGAAAAAAGAAGGGCGGAATGACGAAACGCGTCGCCGCACACGCGTTCGCCGAATGCAACGAACAAAGTTTGCGCGATTTCGTAAAAGCCACCACAGATTTGGGAGTTAAAGGAATTATGGAGGAGTTTTTGCAGTTGCGTGCCGAAACTCAGACTTGTACCAAACCCAAAACTGCACATGAAGGACATACTGATCGGAATCGGTGAGATTTTGAGGGGGGAATTTGAAAATTCAGAAAATTTGCAGCTTTTTGACACCAAATATGAATATTTTTGATGAAAATTGAGAAATTTGTGAATTTTTATCAAAATTTCGGGATTTTTGATACTAAATTTGATAAGATTTGAGCTAAACTGAATTTTACAAGATTTTTCTGCCACGTGGCATTTTTTTACGCTAAAAATTGTTTGAATCAACAAATTACATTCTCAAGATCATTTTTGAATTTCGTAACAAAATTTATATCTAAATTTTGAAACAGTAGAATTTTTCAGAAATTTGAAAACAATTTTTTTCTTCTTGTCACGTGGTTTTTTTGGCGTTAAAAATTGTTTAAGAATCTATTTTGATGTTAAAAATTTTCAATAGCATTTTTGAATTTCGGAAAAAAATCATATCTAAATTTTGAAACAGTAGAATTTTTCAGAAATTTGAAAAATTGTTTTTTTTTAGCTGCCACGTGGCATTTTTTAGTCAAATATTTATAAATTTTGTGATTTCTCTGCCACGTGGAATTTTTTGGCGTTAAAAAATTTTTTTCGATTTATATTCTGATCACTTTTGAATTTGTGAGAAAATAATTTATATCTTAATTTTGAAACAGTGAGATTTTTCGAAAATAGAACCATTCCACCATTCATCAATTTTGTGTACAAAATATTTTTTGATAACAAAATTCTGAAACAGTGAATTTTTTCAATTTGATTTTTTGCAGTTTTTGAGTTGAAATGGTTTAAAATTGTGCATTTTACATAAAAGACGTTTTGAAACAGTAGAATTATTCAGAAATTTGAAAAATTGTTTTTTTTTTCTGCCACGTGTTTTTTTAGCGTTAAAAAATGTTTTAAAATCCAAATTCAGTGCAAAAATTCAAATTTCGGAAAAAATTCATATCAAAATTTTGAAACAGCAGAATTTTGCCCAAATTCATCAATTTTGTGTACAAAATATTTTTTGATAACAAAATTCTGAAACAGTGAATTTTTTTTCAACATAAAAAATGTGATTTTTATCAGTTTTTGAGCGCTGAAAATGGTTGAAATTATTCATTTTCATCAATTTTTCAAAAATTTGAAAAACTGTTTTTTTTTCTGCCACGTGGTCAAAAATTCGAGTCAAAAATTTTTTGAAATTCATTTTTTAGAGCAAGTCAAATTTACAAAATTAGTAGATCACTGTTGAAAAAATTATATCTAAATTTTAAAACAGTGAGATTTTTTCAGAAATTTGAAAAATTGTTTTTTTTTCTTGTCACATGGCCAAAAATTCAATAATTTTTGTGCTAAACTGAATTTTAAAAGATTTTTCTGCCACGTGGCATTTTTTGGCTTTAAAAATTGTTTGATCCATATAACTTCATCAGTAAAATAATGATCACTTTCAAATTTGTGAGAAAAATTATATCAAAATTTTGAAACAGTGAGATTTTTTCAGAATTTTGAAAAATTGTTTTTTTTTCTGCCACGTGGCATTTTTTGGCGTTAAAAAAGTGTTTGAATTTGCACTCTCGAAATTATCACTTAACAATTGTTGAAGTTCCGAAAAAAAAATCAATTAAAATTTTGAAACAGTGAGATTTTTCAGAAATTTGAAAAATTGTTGTTTTTTGCTTCCGCGTGGCATTTTTAGCGTTAAAAAATATTTTTAAATTTTTGATTAATTTTCCAGTAGCGTTTTTGAACCTCCCAGAAAAATCCATATCAAAATTTTGAAACAGAAGAATTTTGCGCATCTTCATCAATTTTGTGTACAAAATATTTTTTGATAACAAAATTCTGAAACAGTGAATTTTTTCAATTTGATTTTCATCAGTTTTCTATTTGAAAATGTTTGAAATTATCCAATTTTCATCAAATTTTTTCCCAAAACCCCTAAAAAATCTCAATTTTGCAGCTACAAAGATGTGTATTGTATCGATGAAACTCGTCTAATTCTAAAATGGCCAGAAGGAACAGAACAGGATTATATCCATGCAAATTGGGTGAAAATTGGCGAAATTCCCAAATATATTTGCACACAAGGACCAACCGAGAAAACTGTCGAAGATTTTTGGAGATTAGTTTGGCAAGAGAAGGCACCGTCTATTGTGATGTTGTGTAATATTATGGAATGTGGAAAAAAGAAGTGTGAACAGTATTGGCCACAGAATTCGGAAACACCGGTAATTATTTAGTTTTGGGGTGGAAATTTGGGAAAAATGAGCCGAAAATGATGAAAATTGACCTAAAATTCATGGAGAAAGCATAATTTTTGGATTTGAAAGTTTTATTTGAAATTATGAATTTTATTCATGATTTTTTTGGGCAAAATCTAATTTTCTTGAACTTTGAAAACTATCTATGCATTAGTTCTCAATTTATTTAAAAATGTATTCAAAAATCTTGAAACAGTGAAATATTTTTCAAACCATAAATCATAAATCATAATCAAAGCTAATTTTTATCTAACAAGGGAACCTTTTTTACTCAACACTTCAAATCATGATGAAATTTTGTCCAGAGACAGCTTTTGGGGTCATAAGAACACCCTAAAAATTTTAGTCTCCCAATCGACCTCTGAGCCAAGTTCTGGGCTCTCAAAAACTCAAAAAGGCCTAAAAATGGTCATAAAAGTCATCATAGCTCCATTTCAAAATTTTTTTTGGGAGAAATAAAGTTTCAGATATTGATCAGCATAGTCGATTACCTAAAAGTAAATCAATAAAAAATATTTTTTCAACAAATTTTGAAGTTTTTTATTTTTGGGCTGAAAATCATTCTTTTTTTCAAAATCAGAAATTTTTCTGAAAATTTGATTTATTTATGCTTTTTGGGTAAATCGACCACGTTGATCATCATCTGCTACTCAGTTTTTCATCAAATTGATCGAGAATTGAGTTATGACGTGTTTTATAAGCCAATTTTTGCAATTTTTGAACTTTTGAGAGCCCAGAACTTGGCTCAGAGGTCCATTGGAAGACTAAAATTTTTAAGGTGTTCTTATAACCCCAAAAGCTGTCTCTGGACCAAATTTCATCATGATTTGAAGTGTTGAGTAAAAAAGGTTTCCTTGTAAAAATTTTGAAACAGTAATTTGTTGGCAATGATAGAAACATTTTTTTTAATTCCCAAAAAATTTATATGGAAATTTTGAAACAGTGAAATTTTCAGTGAGAGAAAATAATTCAAAAACTAATTTTTATTTTCCGAAAAATCTACGTGGTTTTGGTGTCAAAACTACTAAAGATTATGGAATTCATCATTTAAATTTAAAGTGTAATCAACAATTTTGGACAATCAGATCTGATTTTTATTAAATTTTTTTGAAACAGTGAATTTTTTTTGAATATTTAGATTTTTTTTTCATTATAATACTTGAAATTGCTAGAAAATGTATATATAAAAATTTTGAAACAGTAGAATTTTTCGAAAGTCAAAAAAATTTCAATTTTCAATCTCATTTTTCTTCAGATCACATGCCTCGACGGAAAATTGACAATAAAAATGGTGGAAAATTCGAAAGAAGTTGAGCAAAACATAATTTTATCGAAACTCGTCATGACAGATGACAAGGGAACGACACTAAATGTTGAACATTGGCAATGGAAAGCGTGGCCGGATAGAGGTGTTCCCGAAGTTCCGATGGCCACTTTTCGATTGTTGTTTAGAGTGAGTTTTTGGGTTTTGGAGCGATCTACAGTAATCTTGAGAGTTTTCTGATAATTTTGAGATCAAATTTGGTGATTTTTGGGTCTTGGAGCGATCTACAGTAGTCTTGAGAATTTCCTGATCGTTTTGAGATTGAATTTGGTGGTTTTTGGGTCTTGGAGCGATCTACAGTAATCTCGACGGTTACCTGATCATTTTGAGATCAAATTTGATGGTTTTTGGGCCTTGGAGCGATCTAGAGTAATCTTGAGAGTTTTCTGATCATTTTGAGACCAAATACAGTATTTTTTGGGTCTCGGAGCGATCTACAGTAATCCTGAGAGTTTTCTGATTATTTTGAAACCAAATTTGGTGATTTTTGGGTCTTGGAGCGATCTACAGTAATCTTGAGAATTTTCTGATCATTTTGAGACCAAATTTGGTGGTTTTTGGGTCTTGGAGCGATCTACAGTACTCGTGATTTTTGGCGGCAAATTTTTTGAATTTGAAAAATTTCTGTGAAAATTTGTTTCTAAAAATTGGAAAAACATATTATCAGCAATTTTTTCAACAAAAAACGCAATTTTCTGAAAATTTTGAAACAGTGAATTTTTTCACACAATAAATACAATAATTTTCAAAATTGACTATTTTTCACGGGATTTTGAGTAAAAATACAGCTCAGAAATTACAGTAACCCTACCGTATTTGGTCTCAAAAAATTGCAAATTTTCAGCTGAAAAACGCAATTTTATAAAAATTTTGAAACAGTAAATTTTTTCACATAAAAAATACTTCTAAATTTAAATTTTCATTAGGAGTTAGCGAAAATCCAAGAATTTCCCCAGAAATTGCTCAAAATTCCAGCTTAGAAATTACAGTAACCCTACCGTATTTGGTCTCAAAAAATTGCAAATTTTCAGCTGAAAAACGCGTGTCCTGTGGTGGTTCATTGCTCGGCCGGAATTGGTCGAACCGGAACAATTGTCGGCCTAGATATTGCCTACGCAAAACTTTGTGCCGGCGAAAAAATCTCGCTAAACTCAATAGTCCGCGATATTCGAAATCAACGACACGGTTCGGTTCAAACCGATGCACAATATCTATTTATGCACCGCGTTTTGTTGGCATTGGCTGAAAATAAGAAGATATCCACACCTGAAATGACGGCGTTTTGTGAGGAATATCATAAGGTTATGGCGACTAAAGCGGGATGAATTTTGGAGAATACTTGGTAACTTTTCTTTTCATTTTTTTTTTGGAATGAAACTTGGATTTGGGAGAAAATTTGCGATTTTTTGACACCAAACATGTAGGATTTTCGCGCCAAAAATCTCTGTTTAGAATTAAAAAAAAATATTTTTTTTCAAAATTTTTTCACTGTTTCAAAATATTTTTAATTGAAAATGTATTTTTGAAAATCCTGTTTGAGAGGGTTTTTTTCAAATCTAAAATTTGAATTTCAAAAATTTTCCCATACAAAACTTTCCATTTTCCGATTTTTCGGGATTCTGAAGGCACAATTTTGGGAAATTTCAAATTTTTCGTTTTGAAAAAATTCACTGTTTCAAGATTTTCAGAAATTCAAAAAAAAAACAATACAACCACTTTGCAAAAATTAAAAAAAAAGAGTTACTGTAGATTTTCAGCGCAAAAATTTACAGTAATATATCCGCTATTTTTTGGTCAAGATTACTGTAGGATTTTTTTACTTACTGCAGGTTACTGTAAGAGCCAAAATGCAATAATTTTGTGTTGAAAAAATTAACTGTTTTAAAGATGTTTGAAATTCAGAAAATTTTTTGTTTTTTCATTGGAAAGACGAATTTTAACGGTGAAGAGCATAGAAATTTTTAAAAAAATGGTCTAGAACTTTCAATTGATATCAAAGCATATAATAATAGAAACTCTGAAAATGTCGCTCCAAAACCACTCATTAAAAAATAATTGGCGTCTCAAATATCATACATAAATATCACCTGATTTCTTCAATGGATTATCTATTAAATCCAATATCTTCAATTGATCTTTTTCTATTAACTCGCATACCATATCTTTATCTATTTTTGAAAACACCCGAAGAAGAGAAAAAATCATTCATCTATCCGATTTATAAATGTATTTTTATTTTCATTTTTATCCAAACCTTATGGATTATTTTTGAAATATGCGGAATATTATCGATTTATTTAATTGATGATATCGAATATAAGGTAAATGTTATTTTTCTCATGTATTTTGTTCTACAATATCATTTATCTGACACTGGATTTTTATTAATAATTGCAATTCAAAGATTTATAGTAATTTCGGATTTTCAAAAATTAGTTAAATTTGTTCAAGGTAAATGGTTAATTGCCATTCTTTTATTGATTTGTCTGGCAGATTTAATTATTTCATTTTCACAAATTCGAATCTTTAGTCTATTAAGTCTCAGCGAAGATAGGACTCTGTTGTACTCTTGTCTTCTTTATGATCTTGTAAGTGGAACATTGAATTTATCAACAATAACCAATTATATGTTATATTCAAATTCTCAACCAATAACTGTATTATTATCGCTAATCTTTTTCATATTAACCTTCTACAAAATCCACAAAAATCAACATATTTCATCAGAGACTCGAAGAAAAGCAGAATTATCGATTATTTATCAGAATATTCCGATTATTCTTGTTTTTTTTCGTCACATATATTATAGCTATTGTTGTTTATTTAATCTGTGAGAAAAATGATGGGCAAGAAGAACTGTTTCGGGATTATTTGTGTAATAATTATGCGAGTGTTGATAGGCTATTTCCGCTAACTTATACAATTGCTAATTTTGGAAGACTTGAAATATTATTTTGTGGCTTTAAATTGTGTTGTTTTTGGAAAAGAAATAATCGAATCAATGATAGAGATGCACAATATATGAGTACTACAAGAAATGCTCAGAATTCGGAACCAGTTAATTGAATTATTTTTTAGTGTTTCTAATAAACTTTATGCTTAAAATGAGCAATTACACAATTTTAGAAAAAAAATTAACAATTTTAGAAAATCTATCATTCCAAATTTCTTTCAGGCTTCATTTCTTTGAGAAATTCAATTATTCGCTTCGAAAAATTAATTTTTTTTGTTCACTAAAATTTTCACTGTTTCAAAATACCAATTGATTTGATTTTTAATATCAAAACTTTTAAAATAGTGAATTTTTGCCTAATTTCCAAAAGTTGGGTAAATTATCAACTCAAAAAATTCTATAAATAATGATCTGAACATTTTGAAACAGTAATTTTTTTTGAATATACTAATCTAGCTGTTTTTCATTCAAAATTATCCAATTTTCATCAAATTTTCCACTACGAACCCCATCAAAAATTCAAAATTTAGGTTTAAAAAATTCACTGTTTCAATATTCTAAGAAACATTTTTTGCATCATTTTTTTTCCAATTGCAAATAATTATCTACACCAAATTTTCACGCTGTAATTGCTCATTTTAAGCAAAAAATTTATTAGAAACACAATAAATTAATTAACTGGTTCCGAATTCTGAGCATTTCTTGTAGTACTCATATATTGTGCATCTCTATCATTGATTCGATTATTTCTTTTCCAAAAACAACACAATTTAAATCCGCAAAATAATGTTCCAAGTCTTCCAAAATTGGCAATTGTATAAGTTAGCGGAAATAGCCTATCAACACTCGCATAATTATTACACAAATAATCCCGAAACAGTTCTTCTTGCCCATCATTTTTCTCACAGATTAAATAAACAACAATAGCTATAATATATGTGACGAAAAAAAACAAGAATAATCGGAATATTCTGATAAATAATCGATAATTCTGCTTTTCTTCGAGTCTCTGATAAAATATGTTGATTTTTGTGGATTTTGTAGAAGGTTAACATGAAAAAGATCAGTGATAATATTACAGTTATTGGTTGAGAATTTGAATATATTGTGTAGTTGGTGATTTCTGGCATATTGATTGTTCCATTTAACAAAATATAAAGAATACAATTGCGTCGAGACTCATCTTCTTGGAAATCTATTGAAGTTAAGATTCGAAATTTCAAAAAAGAGCTAACTAAATCTGTGAGACAAATCAATAGAAGAATGGAAATTAACCATTTGCCTTTAACAAATTCGACTAATTTTTGAATATCCGAAATTACTATAAATCTTTGAATTGCAATTAATAATAAAAATCCAAAATCAGATATATCATATTGCCCAAAAGATAGCATAAAAATAAGAAAAATCATTTTATATTCGATGTCTTCGATGAAATAACACAATAACATCACAAATATTATAATAATTTTCCAGACGGTTTGGATTAAAATAAGAATGAAAATAAATTTATAAATCGGATAGATGAAAGATTTTTTCTCGTCTTCGGGTGTTTTCAAAAAAAGATATAAGTATGGAATTCGAGTTATTAGAAAAAGATCAATTGAAGTTCTTGGATATAATAGATAATCCATTGAACAAATCAGGTGATATTTGTGATATTTTAGACGACAATTATTTTTTAATGAGTGGTTTTGGTTTGACATTTTCAGAATTTCTAGATTATTATTATTATATGCTTTATAATATAAATAAAGTTTATATTAGATTAAAGTTCTGGACCATTTTACAAAAAATTGCAATTTTTGGCTTAAAATGAGCAATTCCAGCGTTTACAGCGTAAAAATCTGAGATACACTCTGAAAAAAAACAATTGGAAAAAAAATCAGCAAAAAAATTTAATCAACATTTTGAAACAGTGAATTTTTTTTTTAATTGATTTATTTTTAGTGTTTCTAATAAACTTTCTGCTTAAAATGAGCAATTCCAGCAAATTGTAGATGTCAATTCCCAACCCGGCTCATAATAGTAATATTTATGTTAGTTAGAAAGAAACTAAAAACAACAATAATAATATTTAGCGTTCTCCTTTTATAGCATAGTTTGTTGTGATGATACATCATTCAGTCGAACATTACGATTTGTCATACAAACATTATTTTTGGTGAATATGTTTTCTTTCTGTTGATCAGAAGATCAACACAGTAGCTTGAAAAATTGACGAAATTCAGATTTTTTGAGATACAAAAATTGACTGTTTCAAAATTATTGTATAGTTTTCAAATACTTCCGATTTTTTGATCGGGCAGCTGATAGACTAACCGTGAAAAATAATGAAAATTGAAAATTATAAGCATTGAATTAGAATTTCTCTTTCTTTTCTTATTTATGAGAATTTTTTGAAACAGTGAAATTTTTTTCTTCTGAAAATTCAAGATTTTTGAGAAAAATTGGGGATTTTCGGTACTTTTTTAACATGAGCAATGCCCTAAAAAATTCACTGTTTCAAATATTTGAAAAAAAAAGTCTCGTGGAATTTGCAGCCTGAATTTCGAATAAGCAAAATTTTGCCACCGCAAAAAATTTCAAATAATTTTTGAAACAGTGCATTTTTTAAAAGCAAAAATCATGATTTCTGGATATGTTCCTAACATGAGCAATGCCTCAGAAATACATTTTTTCAGGCCTGGAACATCCGAGAGACGAAAAATCGATTATGCCATCATGTTTTCGAAAAACCAGCGATTTGAATGGAAATTATACGATTTTTGTTTGGTAAGTCCGTTTTTGGGCGGGAAAATTGTGAAAAATCACTATTTTTAGCTGAAAATTCAGGAAATTTGATGAATTTTGAGCTAGAAACCTTGAAACATTGAAAAATTCAATTTTTTTGAGATACAAAAAATTTACTGTTTCAAAATTTTCATGAATTTTTTTTTAATATTTTTGCAATTTCGGTCACAAGTAATTATGAAAGTGAACTTTGATTTGAAAAATTTGTAAAAATTATAAAAACTTTGATTTTAAAAAGCTTACAATTTCATAAAAATGCAGATTTTCATACATAAAAACTTCACTGTTCCAAAATTTTCATAAGTTTTTAATCGGTTTTCGAAATTTTGCTCACCAATTCGGAAAGAGAGCAATTTGATGATTTTTGTTGTGAAAGGGAGAAAAAATTATTTTAAATCCAGATTTTCAAGCATCCATAATTTTACGGTTTCAATTTTTGATGAATCTATTTTCTGATAATTTCGAAATTCACTATTTTCGTTCCAGAATATTTTTCACTGTTTCAAATTTTGTTAAAATTTCACGGGGTATTTTTTTATAGTTAAAAATTTTTCAGTTTTTTTACAAAAAAAAATACGTTTCAAAATTCTGATGAACTTTGTTTAAACTTTCCCAGAAATTTTTTTTTAATTTTTTACAGTACAAAAATTTCAATAATTCACTGTTTCAAAATTTTCATGAATATAATTTTTAGTTTTAAAAAAATTGATTGGCGCTTTGAAAATCAAAATTGATAAAGTTAAATTGAAAGTGTAAGTTTTTAGCTAAAATTTCATATGATTCTTGAATTTCTAGAAATTCTGACCGGAAAATGGAACTTGGAAATTTTCACTGTTTCAAAAATTGTGTAGATTTTTGAGAATTTTCAAACATTTGTTAAGACGTTAAAAATAAAATGTACTGTTTCAAAAAATTTTGAAAACAAGACTTCTATTTTTGAGTTGTTTCAATAACTTGCTCTTTTCATAAAATATCACTGTTTCAAAAATTCGATGAGCTTCAGACTGATTGTGTAAATTTTGCTATAAGAAAGATACAATTTCAGAGAAGTGAAAAGTAAAACCTTGAAAATTTTCAGAATTTGAAAAACAAAATGTTGAGTTAATGTAGATTTTCGGCGCAAAAAAACTACGGGATTTTTTTTATCCAAGCCTTGGTCATTTGTTGTAGTGTAACTATCATTTCATTAATTTGTATCGCCGATGCTTTTAGTTCCTTTTTTTTCCTGGAAATTGGAATTTTAAGTCAAAATTCATGATTTTTGAGAAAAAGTTTGGGATTTTCGGGACTTTTTTAACATGAGCAATGAATTCACTGTTTCAGACATTTGAAAAAAATAAATCATGTGGATTTTGCAACTTGATTTTTCGAATGTATTTTTTTATAACGCCCAAAATCGAAAAAACAAAATTTTGTCACCAAAATAATTTTCAAATAATTTTTGAAACAGTGAAATTTTTTCCCTGAAAATTCAAGATTTTTTGAGAAAAAGTTGGGGATTTTCGGGACCTTTTTAACATGAGCAATGCATAGAAAAATTCACTGTTTCAGATATTTGACGTGGATTTTTCAGCCTAATTTTTCGAATGTTTTTTTTTGACACGTTTGTATGAGACTAAGCAAAATTTTGTCACCAAAAAAACTTTCGAATAATTTTTGAAACAGTGAATTTTTTAAAGGCAAAATTCATGATTTTTGGAAATTTTCCTAACATGAGCAATGCCTCAAAAATCCATTTTTTTCAGGCCTGGAACATTCGAGAGACGAAAAATCGACCATGGCACCATTTCAACAATAAAAAACACCGATTCGAAAGGAAATTATGCGATTTTTGTTTGGTAAGTCCGTTTTTGGGCGGGAAAATTGTGAAAAATCACTATTTTTAGCTGAAAATTCTGGAAATTTGATGAATTTTGAGCTAGAAACCATGAAACATTGAGAAAATTCAATTTTTTGAGATACAAAAATTTACTGTTTCAAAATTTTCATGAATTTTTTTAATATTTTTGCGATTTTTCGTTTGTATTGATGGAGCTACTATCAAAAAAAAAACATGAAAAATTGAGATTTTCAGGATAAAATTTGAAAATCCACCATAAAAATCCAGATTTTTTCTCATAAAAAATTTCACTGTTTCAAAATTTTTTATAAATTTTTGATCGGTTTTCGAAATTTTGCTGCTCCATTTTAAATTTTGAGAAATTTTATTTGCTTTTTGAGCTTGGCACGTGGAATTTTGGCCGCCAAAAAAAAACCAAATTATTTTTCTGATTATTTTTCTATCAGACAAAAATGAACGAGCGAGAAAAAAAAACAACAAATTATACCTACAAATTAGATATTTTTCTCCTTATTTTTTCCCATATTTTTCCTCTCGACTTAGCCTAACTCAGCTTCGAAAAAAAAAACAAAAACACATTAAAACTTTGCTACTCCTCCTCCTCCTAATGAGACCAATTTCGCGCGGGAAAACATTTTTTGCTGACTTTTTTCCTCTTGAATATAATTTTTGTTTGATGGGCTTTTTTATGTGGATTTACATATATGCTATCTTGGATTTTTTTTTGTTGTGCAAAATTTTTGAGGCGGAACATTTTTGGGGGCCTGAAAGAGGGCCTAGATCTCAGGCCTTATAATTTAAATTTTAGTCAATTTTCTACCTTAAAAATTTACTGTTTCAAAAAAGTATTATAAAAAAATTTCGAAAAAACTTCTCAATGGTTCTTTCTATCTTAGGAAAAAAATCTGAAAACCAAATTTTTGGCGTGAAAATTTTTAAAAAATTGTTTTCCATTGAAAAATTCAAATTAGAACTTTTTTGGGTTGCAAAAATAATTCACTGTTTCAAAAATATTTCATTAAAAAAATCACAAAACATATTTAATGGTTCAGTTGTTGTCTTTTTTCTGAAAATCCCAAATATAATTTGCTGTTTCAAAAATTTTATATTAGAAACCACTAAAAAATTTTCTCATTGACAGTGAGACTCTCAGTCATAAAAGACGAGTACAACAATTTTGAAACCAGAACTTTTTTTTTTTATTACAAAAATAATTCACTGTTTCAAAAATATTTCATCAAAAAAAAATCCCAAAAAATTAATTGATGTATGGCTGACAAACATTGCAATTTAAACGCTCAAAAAATTTCACTGTTCCAAAAATATCATTAAAAATTAAAATAAAATTTTTTCTTCATTCATAAGGAGCAGAATTGTTTCAAAAATGTTATATTCAAAAAATTATAAAAAATATTCAATGATTCTTTTTGTTCTTCGAAATAAAATCCACTGTTTCAAAAATAGCTTTTAAAAAAATCATGGGAATTTTTTTTAATACTTGTTGCATGAAAAATCCAATTTTCCGAGAAAAACCTCAATTGTTCTATTTCAAAAATTCACTGTTTCAAACTGTTTTCATTAAAAAATTTGAATTTTGAAGCTACGATCAGAGATAGATTATCATTTCACAAAAATTTCAGAATTTCATTTATTTTCAAATATAATTTACTGTTTCAAAAAATTAGTATCAGAAAATCTCGAATAAAAAGTCTCACTGGTGCTTTCGATCTTAGAAAAAATCTGAAAACCAAATTTTCTGCGTGAAAAAACTATGAAAATTGTCTTCCAGTGAAAAATTGAAATCAGAATTTTTTTTAATTGCAAAAATAATTTAGTGTTTCAAAAATATTTTATTAAAAAATTAGAATAATAAAATTCGATGAAAATTTGATTTCAATTCAATTTTCCCAGAAAAAAACGACAATTTGCAGAATTTTATTCAAAAATAATTCACTGTTTCAAAAATGTTATATTCAAAAAATCACAAAAAAATTTAAATGATTCAGTTGATGAACATCGAATTCAGAAAATTTGAGAAAAATCCCCAATTTTCCTGCTTGAAAAATTCACTGTTTCAAAAAATTTTCATGAAAAAATGTTAATTTTATAGCTACGATAATTGACAAAAATCAGAATCTTATCTCAAAAAAATTCACTGTTTCAAAAATTTCATATAAAAAATTTCACAATTTTTTTTTTTTCGTTTTGAAATTTCGCCATTATACCCAAGGCCCAACATTAGGCTCTTCTAAATTTCAAAGCTCAAAATTCAGGCCATTTTCAGGCCCTTCTCCTCCTCCCACAAAAAAAAGCTATCCTTCATCTCCGACCCAAAAATCCATACACAACAATTTTTCCGCTCCCCAAAAATTTTTGTTTCCCCCAAAGAATTGGCCCTTGTTTCACCCGCCACCAAAACTTTCTTATTTTTCCGTTTTTCTTTTCGTTTTCAAAAAAAAAGAAGGAAAACGAAGACAATCGAGCTCTACGAGCTTCTTCTTCTTCTTCTCCTTTTAACTTAGCCTAACTCTAACTCTAACTCAAAAAATAGGAGGCCACGCCCATTTTTGGGTACAAATGAAAAAATGAGAGGAGGAGGAGGATTCTTTTCCATTTTTTTTCTTGTGTTTTTCACTTAGCTTCTCCTTTTTTTTTCTTCGAAAAAAAATAAGAAAAATAATAAAATAATGGAATAATTTATAGAATTGTATGTATGGACAGATGCGGTTTTTTCTAGAAAAATTTTTTTTTTTGGAAAATTTAGGCTGGGTTTTGGGAGGGCCTATATTTTGAGAGGGCCTAAGATAAGCCTAGAATTTGGGGGCCTCAGAATTTGGAGAAACCTGAAATTTAGATAGGCCTAGACTTTTGGGTAAGCCTAAGATTAGCCTAGTGAAATTGGATAAGCCTAGAATTTAGGTCTGAAAATCGGATATGCCTCAAATTTTGGATGAGCCTGAAATAAGCCTAGTGAAATTAGATAAGCCTGAAGTGCAAGCCTAAGATTCGGATAAGCCTGAAATTTTGGTTAAGCCTAGGATGAGCCTACAAATTTGATAAGCCGAAAGTTCAAGCCTCAAATTTGAATAAGCCTAAAATTTTGGACCAGCCTAAAATAAGCCTAGAGTTTGGGAGGGCCTAAAATTCAAGCCTGAAATTCTGATAGGCCTCAAATTTTGGATGAGCCTGAAATAAGCCTAATGGAATTTGACAAGCCTGAATTACAAGCCTGAAAATCGGATAAGCCTTAAATTTTGGACCAGCCTGAATTAAGCCTAGTGAAACTTGATAAGCCTGAAATTTCGATAAACCTAAAGCTCTGGGCCTATTTTCATCAAGCCTGAGATGAGCCTTAAATTTGTGTGGCCTTGGATTTTGACAGGCCAGCCTAAATTTTCCAGGTTTTTTTTTCATGAGCCTAAAGTTCAGGCCTAGTTTCAAGAAATCCAAATAGGCCTGGATAAGCCAAAATTCCAAACCAGGCCTAGAAAAAAGCCTAAAAATCACCTGCATTCAAAAAATACCCCATTTTTTCCCAAAAAAAAATCACTGTTTCAAAAAAATTTTATTTTAAAAAAGCATAATAGCATTTTGATCCTGGCACATATAATTACTGCCTGAAAAGCCTGAAATTTTGAGCAAGGCCTAAAATCTAGGCCAAGCCTGAATCTACAAGCTTTAGGGCTTTTTCAGGCTCTCAAATGTTTTTTGAACTTTTTTTTCTCCACAAAAAAAAAGTTTTGCTCGAAAAAAAATCGGTTGTGTGCTCATCTCGTGAATTATAAATATCTAAATTGCTCTTCGCGCGAAAAAGTAGAAAAATATTTTTGGAGAGGAAACATTTAAGCTCCTAAGGTTAGGCTTAGGAGGTTTCAAACTTTTTATTGATTTTTTTTATTTTGTGGAGTTAGAACCAGATAGTAATTAAAAAAATTTTGTTTCAATTTTTTATGAAAAATTTTTGAAACAGTGATGTTTTGTAAATTTACAAATTTTGATTTTTACTATCATTTGGAAAATTCTACCTGAAATTCCAGCAAAAATTCTGGGTTTTCATTTTTTTTTCTAGATCTTCGAAACCATTGTTCAACTAAGATTATTGATTAATCCAGGATTTTGTTTATACATTTAAAAAAAATTTTGAAACAGTGAATTTTTTGAAAAAAAATTTATTTATTTTTCAGCAAAAAATTTCACTGTTTCAAAATTTTTCGAAATTTTTTTTTTTGAAATTTTTAAAGTGTTAATCTTTTTCTAACTGTTTGAAATTGTTTCTGAAAATCCACGTGGCAAGGAAAAAATTTTTTAAAGTGTGCCAGACTTGCTGAGTTCAATTTCAAGCCACGCCCCTTTTTTTCACCAAAAAAAATTAATTTTTGAATTTTTGAATTTTTTTGAACCAAAAAAATTCACTGTTTCAAAATTTTTTGAAATATTTTTGTTGGAATTTTCAAGTGTTGACTCCTCCTTCAATACTTTGATATGTTTCTGAAAATCCACGTGGCAAGGAAGTTTATTTTTTAAGTGTGCCAGACTTGCAAAATTCAAAAATCAGGCCACGCCCACATTTTTTCATCGAAAAAATTTGATTTTAGAATTTTTTTTGAACCAAAAAAAATTCACTGTTTCAAAATTTTTTGGAATCTTCTAAAATTGCTATTTAGTAGTTGTCATCACTCCAAAAAATTCCACGTGGCAAGGAAATTGAAGAAAAAAATTCTGGAAATCAACTTCGCAGAATTTCAGGTTTTTATTGTCTTAAAATCCACGTGGCAATGATTATTTTGAATTGTTTTTGTTCTTAAAAAATTCACTGTTTCAAAGTTTTTTGAAAACTTTTCTTGATTTTTTCGAAGATTGGTGTTTTCACTGGTAAAGTAAGCCTGAAAATCCACGTGGCAATTGAAAAAAAAGTGTGCCAGACTTGCTGAGTTCAATTTCAAGCCATGCCCACTTTTTCTCATCGATAAAATTTAATTTTAGAGTTTTTTCGAACCAAAAAAATTCACTGTTTCAAAATTTTCTGAAATTTTTTTTGTTGGAATTTTTAATAATATTTGGTATCAACAGAGGGGTAAGAAAAAACCTAACAAGCATAAAATTAAGGCCTAAAGCCTAAAGCCTAGGCCTAAAATTTTCAGGCCCCCCTCAAAAAAAGTCTCCTGGGTGGTCCTCTCACAACAAGCTTTTGCAAATTGAAAAGCTCTCAAGAAATCTCCCCCCTTTTTCAAATTTTAAGCCACGCCCCCTTTTTGTCCCACTTTTTCGGATGGTCCCATCCCTGGGGAGGGACCATCCGAAAAATGGTGTGAAGTGCTTTTTCTTCTTATTTTTTTTTTGTTTTACTTTTTCTAGCTGCCCAGATTTTTGTGTGTGTTTTTTGGCGCCTCAAAATAATTTTTTTAGGTCAATTTATTCATTTTTTTGTGCTCTTTTTGGAGCATCCAATGACGGAAAAAAAGAGCATGAAATAAATAAATAAAAGAGCTTCGAGTCAAGTGAAATTCAATACTTGATGGGTTTGACTTTTTATTTTCCACGACAAAGACAAGAAAAGATTGAGCAGGGATTTTTAGACGGGGGTTTTTAGGCTTTTAGGCTTTAGGCTTTAGGCTTTAGGCTTAGGCTTAAGCCACGTGGATTTGCAGTGAAATTATACTTCCAGAGTACTATAGAACGAACGAAGTAGCAATTTTTGAAATTCCCGAAAAAATTTCAAAAAATTTTGAAACAGTGAATTTTTTTTGGTCGAAAAAATTTGAAAATTTATCAAAAAAAGTGGACGTGGCCTAAATTTTGAATTTTGCAAGTCTGGCACACTTTTATTCCCTTTTTTCCTTGCCGCGTGGATTTTCAGAAGACATCAATTTGATTCAGCGATTTTTCGAAATTCCAAAAAAAATTTTAAGAAAATTTTGAAACAGTGAATTTTTTTTTGCTCAAAAAAATTTGAATTTGGGAAAAAGGGGCGTGGCTTGATTTTTGAGTTTTGCAAGTCTGGCACACTTTTATTCCCTTTTTTCATTGCTACGTGGATCTTCAGAAGACATCAATCTGATTTAGCGATTTTTCGAAATTCCAAAAAAAAATTGAGAAAATTTTGAAACAGTGAATTTTTTTTTGGTCACAAAAATTTTAATTTGGGAAAAAAGTGGGCGTGGCTTGTTTTTTTTTTTGGATCTTGCAAGTCTGGCACACTTTTATACAATTTTTCTTTGCCACGTGGATTTTTAGATAAATATTTTCAGAGAAAATCACATCTAATTCAACGATTTTTTGAAATTCCAATCAAAATTTGAGAAAATTTTGAAACAGTGAATTTTTTTTTTGCTCAAAAAATTGAATTTTGGAAAAAGTAGGCGTGGCTTAATATTTTCGAATTTTGCAAGTCTGGCACACTTTTTTCCTGCATTGCCACGTGGATTTTCAGATGAATATTTTAAGAAGAAACTCGAAACACTTAGCAACTCTAGCGATTTTGTGAAATTCCAAAAAAAAAATTGAGAAAATTTTGAAACAGTGAATTTTTTTTGGTCAAAAAAATTCGAAAATTACATTTTTCCGATGGGAAAAAGTGGACGTGGCTTGAATTTTGAATTTTGCAAGTCTGGCACACTTTTATACAATTTTTCTTTGCCACGTGGATTTTCAGAAGAAACTCGAAACACTTAGCAAGTCTAGCGATTTTTTGAAATTCCAAAAAAAATTTTAAGAAAATTTTGAAACAGTGAATTTTTTTTTGCTCAAAAAAATTTGAATTTGGGAAAAAGGGGCGTGGCTTGATTTTTGAATTTTGCAAGTCTGGCACACTTTTATACTATTTTTCTTTGCCACGTGGAGTTTCAGTAAAAACATAATTACAGACTACTCCAACAAATTAGCAATTTTTGAAAAATTCCAAAATAAATTTCAAAAAATTTTGAAACAGTGGATTTTTTTTCGGTCAAAAAAATTCGAAAATTACATGTTTTCGATGAGAAAATGTGGGCGTGGCTTATTTTTTTCGAATTTTGCAAGTCTGGCACACTTTTATTCCCTTTTTTCATTGCCACGTGGATTTTCAGATGAATATTTTCAGAAGAAACTCGAAACAATTAGCAACTCTAGCGATTTTGTGAAATTCCAAAAGAAAATTTAAGAAAATTTTGAAACAGTGAATTTTTTTTGGTCAAAAAAATTCGAAAATTAGATGTTTTTGATGAGAAAAGTGGGCGTGGCTTATTTTTTTAATTTTGCAAGTCTGGCACACTTTTATACTATTTTTCATTGCTACGTGGATTTTCACTATAAACATTTACAATTTAGCAATTTTTGAAAAATTCAAAAGAAAATTTAAGAAAATTTTGAAACAGTGAATTTTTTTTGGTCAAAAAAATTCGAAAATTAGATGTTTTTGATGAGAAAAGTGGGCGTGGCTTATTTTTTTAATTTTGCAAGTCTGGCACACTTTTATACTATTTTTCATTGCTACGTGGATTTTCACTATAAACATTTACAATTTAGCAATTTTTGAAAAATTCAAAAAAAATTTTGAGAAAATTTTGAAACAGTGAATTTTTTTTGCTCATAAAAATTCCAAAATTACATGTTTTAGATGAGAAAAAAGTGGGCGTGGCTTAATTTTTGAATTTTGCAAGTCTGGCACACTTTTATTCCCTTTTTTTCATTGCCACGTGGATTTTCAGATGAATATTTCAAGCAGAATCTAGCATAAGCAATTTTGTGAAATTCCAACCAAAATTTGAGAAAATTTTGAAACAGTGAATTTTTTTTGGTCACAAAAATTGAATTTGGTAAAAAGTAGGCGTGGCTTGATTTTCGAATTTTGCAAGTCTGGCACACTTTCATACAATTTTTCTTTGCCACGTGGATTTTAAGAGAATATTTCAAACAGAATCTAGCATAAGCAATTTTTGAAAATGTAAAAAAAAATTTAAGAGAATTTTGAAACAGTGAACTTTTTTTGCTCGAAAAAATTCCAAAATTGCATGATTTCGATGAGAAAATGTGGGCGTGGCCTAAATTTTGAGTTTTGCAAGTCTGGCACACCTTTTTCTCCATTTTTTCATTGCCACGTGGATTTTCAGATTACAAGCTGTCATTAATTTTTGAAATTCAAAAAAAAATTTGAGAAAATTTTGAAACAGTGATTTTTTTTTGCAATTTTTCGCGCCAAAAAATGTTCGCCAAGAGCTCAATGCTCACAAATCCCCTTTCATTTTTTTTTATTATTATTAAATTATTCTCTTAGGCTTAGGCTGTAAGCCTAAGCATAACAAAATTAATTAACACATTTTCCTCAATTTTTTTTCTTGAGCTACATACATTTTTCCAGAGCTCACGGAGCTCTGAAAAAATGTTTTTTCCTGAGCTGAGCAAAAAAAAAACTACATTTTTGATGATAAATGAGAATATTCCTGAATTTTTTTTTGGCGGAGCCAAAAAATCCAGAAAATTTTCTTTATTTTTTTTTCAGCTCCGGCTGAAAAAAAACAAGATGATGTCAAAAACAGAAGATCCTTCTTTATGGCTCCAAAAATGCTCCCAAAGGCACCAGAAGCAAAAAAAAAATAATTTTTCCCATTTTTTTCTTGGAGCTCTGGAAATCTGGATTTCCAGAATTCCACGTTTTCAGCAATTTTTGAAAATTCTGGTTTTTTTAATTGAAAAAAATTCACTGTTTCAAAATTTTTTGAAATTTTTCGGAATTTTTCTGAAAAATGCTATTCTCGTGTTTTATTTCCCTGAAAATCCACGTGGCAGAATTTCAGAAATTTTCAGATTTACAGATTTTTATTGTCTGAAAATCCACGTGGCAAACATTTTTTGAATTTTTATTTTTATTTGTTCAAAAAAATTCACTGTTTCAAAAAATATTGAAAATTTTTGGAATTTTTCTGAAATTTGCTAAAATTGCAATAATTTCTTGAAAATACACGTGTCAGAATTTCAGAAAATTTTAAAAATTTCAGATTTTTATTGTCTGAAAATCCACGTGGTTATGATTTTTTTTTCAATTTTTTGGTTGAAAAAAATTCACTGTTTCAAAATTTTTTGAAAGTTTTTGGAATTTTTTTGAAAATTGCTTTTTTTATTTTTTCGGGAGATAATTTTATTACTCTGAAAATCCACGTGGCAGAATTTCAGATATTTCAGAAATTTTCGAATTTTTATTGTCTAAAAATCCACGTGGCAAATTTTTTTTTGAACTTTAATTTTTTTTTGGTTGAAAAAAATTCACTGTTTCAAAATTTTTTGAAATCTTTTCTTGATTTCCTCAAAACTTAGTACTTTAATTGGACGAATAATTCTGAAAATCCACGTGGCAAATTCCAGCCAAAAAACTGTGCCAGACTTGCTGAGTTCATTAATTTAAGCTCCGCCCCTTTTTTGTCACCGAAAAAAAAAATTTTTTTGAATTTTGAATTTTTTTTTGTTCAAAAAAATTCACTGTTTCAAAAAATATTCAAAGTTTGCCAGATTTTTCCAAAAAATCGCTGATCATTTGCAATCTTTTTTAAAAATTCTGGAATTCCCGCGCTCAGAAAAAAACTGTGCCAGACTTGCAGAATTCATTAAATTAAGCTCCGCCCCTTTTTTTGCGGTGTCAAAAATCTCGAAGATTTTTGAATTTTTCCTGCGGAAAAATGTCGCGAAAGTGTAATTTAAGACGATTTCCGGATTATGAATAATCAAAGAATTTTCACCTGATTTCCGGTGAAAATTGGCAAAATTTCCCATAATTTTTGCTCATTTTACGGAAAAATTTTGAAATTTTTCATTTTCGCGCGTAAAATTGCTCATTTTAGCTCAAAATTTTCCAAAAAAAAAATTTTTTTTTCAGATTTCTAATGTCAAAATGAAGCGTCGTCGACACCATTGGTGGATTTTTATCTCGCTAATTTTTGGAGCCAAATTTGGTGCGAGTTTGGTCAATGAATGGGGTGATGACGTGCAAAATGAGGGCGAAATTGATGAGAAATTGAGAAATTATCAAAAGTATCGAGGTGAGGAGTACTGTAGGGCGCGAAAAAAATTGAAAAAAAAATTTTTGTTAGTTCCCACCGGGGCTCGAACCATTGACCTTTTTCTTGGTAATTTTAAGAATTTCCCGATAAAAATGCCTATCATTTTTTATCCCAAAATTCAAAATTAAAAAAAAATTTTGTTAGTTCCCACCGGGGCTCGAACCCTCAACCTTTATCTTGATAATTTTGAGAATTTCACGATAAAAATGCCTATCATTTTTCATCCCAAAATTCAGAATTCAAAAAAAAAAATTTTTTTGTTAGTTCCCACCGGGCCTCGAACCCTCGACCTTTTTCTTGATAATTTTGAAAAGTTCCCGATAAAAATGCCTATCATTTTTAGTGTCAAAATTCAGAATTCAAAAAAAAAAATTTTTTTTTGTTAGTTCCCACCGGGGCTCGAACCCTCGACCTTTTTCTTGGAAATTTTGAGAATTTTCCGATAAAAATCCCTATCATTTGTTATCCCAAAATTCAGAATTCAAAAAAAAATTTTTGTTAGTTCCCACCGTGGCTCGAACCCTTGACCTTTTTCTTGGTAGTTTTGAGAAGTTCCTGATTAAAATCCCTATCATTTTTTATCCCAAAACTCAGAATTCAAAAAAAAAATTTTTTTTTCGTTAGTTCCCACCGTGGCTCGAACCCTCGACCTTTTTCTTGGAAATTTTTTAATGCTTATTTGGTGTCAAAAAACAGCGAATCGCGTCAAGACCTCCTAAATTTTCCCGCCAAAATCATATTTTCAAATTTTCCAGCTCAAGACGACGACGATTTTTCGCGCCAAAAACGAGCATTCGGCAAAAAAGACTATTTGCTTCCGGAGAATTTCAAAACGCTGAAACGAAATGATATTCCGGTCACTTATCGATTACACGATGATTTACTACGGTATTATAGGTATGTTCCTTTAAAATTCGGGGGAAAATAGCAAGTGCGCTCTATTGAACTATTGATTTTCTGGGGGAAAATTTGAATTTTTAGTGAAAAAAGCATGTGCGCTCCAATGATAATTTGCAAAATTTGAGGAAAATTTGAATTTTTATTGAATAAAGCATGTGCGCTCTAATGAACTATTGATTTTCTGGGGGAAAATTTGAATTTTTAGTGAATAAAGCATGTGCGCTCCATTGATAATTCGATTTTTCATTCAAAAATTCAAATTTTACAATTATCAAGTTCGCTCTATTGAGAATTTTCCTGTGTAGTTCTCTCGGAGAAGTTTTCTACTAATGTAAAAACATTTAATTGCGCTCTATTGAGAATTGTATTTGTGTAGTTCCCTCGGAGGAAAATTTAAAATAAATCCTGATTCTTCAAGTGCGCTCCAATGATAATTTGCAGATTTTGAGGAAAATTTGAATTTTTAGATTTTTTTTCAAGTGCGCTCTATCGAAATATCGATTTTTCATTCGAAAATTCAAATTTTACAATTCACAAATGCGCTCTATTGATAATTTTCCTGTGTAGTTCTCTCGGAGAAGTTTTCTACGAATGTGAAAAGATTCAATTGCGCTCTATTGAGAATTGTATTCGTGTAGTTCTCTTGGAGGAAAATTTGAAATAAATCCACGTTCTTCAAGTGCGCTCCAATGATAATTTGCAAAAATTGGAATTTTCAGCAAGTGCGCTCCATTGAGACTTTATATTTTCTTGGAAATTTTAAATTTTTAGATTTTTTGCCGCCAAAAAAACTGCAAATCCTACTGTAGCGCTCCCTAATTTCCTCTTAGTTTCCATGTGTTTTTTTTTTTTTGGGAGTGAAGTTCCTTTTAAGGAACCTCTCCCGAAAAAAAAGTGAAATTGAGTGGAAGTGCCTTTTTCTGGAGCAGAGGAGCAAAATAATACAATTGTTTTTTTTCCAAACTTTTTTTGAGCCCAAAAAAAAAGAAAAAGGAAATTATGGGGGTTCTTTTGAGAGAAATTTCTAAGTTTTTTGAATTTTTCGAAGGAAAATCAAAATTTCAATGGAGCGCACTTGAAAAAACTCTAAAAATTTAAATTTTTCTCAAAAATTGCAAATTATCAATAGAGCGCACTTGAAGAATCAGGATTTATTTTAAATTTTCCTCCAAGAGAACTACACAGGAAAATTCTCAATGGAGCGCACTTGCTAATTGAAAATTTTGAATTTTTGAATGAAAAATCAATACTTCAATAGAGCGCACTTGCAAAAAGCCCAAAAAATTCAAATTTTCCCTCAAAAATTGAAAATTATCAATGGAGCGCACTTGAAGAATCAGGATTTATTTCAAATTTTCCTCCAAGAGAACTACACAGGAAAATTCTCAATAGAGCGCAATTGGAGCTTTTTACATTAGTAGAAAACTTCTCCGAGAGAACTACACAGGAAAATTATCAATGGAGCGCATTTGCTAATTGAAAAATTTGAATTTCTCGAAGAAAAATCGAAATTTCAATAGAGCGCACTTGAAAAAATACCAAAAATTCAAATTTTCCCTCAAAAATTGCAAATTATCAATGGAGCGCATTTGCAAAACCCCAAAAAATTCAAATTTTCCTCAAAAATTGCAAATTATCAATGGAGCGCACTTGCTAATTGAAAAATTTGAATTTTTCGAAGGAAAATTGAAAGTTCAGTAGAGCGCACTTGCTAGACCCCATAAAAATTCAAATTTTCCTCAAAAATTACAAATTGTCAATAGAGCGCAATTGATGCTTTTCACATTAGTAGAAAACTTCTCCAAGAGAACTACACAGGAAAATTCACAATGGAGCACACTTGCTAATTGCAAAATTTGAATTTTTCGAAGAAAAATCGAAATTTCAATAGAGCGCACTTGCTAAAAGTTATAAAAATTTAAATTTTCCCTCAAAAATTGCAAATTATCAATGGAGCGCACTTGCCAGACCCTAGAAAAATTCAAATTTTCTTCCAGAAAAGGCACACGTCCTGTTACTCATCCAAATAACGTGATTTCGGTGTCGATGAGCGTATTTTTGTATCAAATTGTGAAGCTGGTGAGTTGTTTTTTGGCGCCAAAATTTGAATTTTTGAATTTCGCGCCATTTTTTTTTGGCGCCAAAAAATTAAAAAAGAAACCCGTGTTTTTATTTTTCAGGATGCCGTCAAAAATACAATAAGTCTTTCGGGAAGTTTTGAGTTGGTGAGTTCTTAGGGACCTTAAGGACCTTAATTAATTAGGGACCTAATTAATTAATTAAAAAGGCTTCTTGGATTGGCTGGCGGAGTTGGAATCAGATCCAGCATGTAGTCGTGCACTTTTTGATATCTGCAAGAAGATTTGGGTTAGAGATAGAGAGAGTGCAGAGAAGCTAGACGGTTAGAGAAAATATAAGTTAGAGACGCAGAGAGAAGCTAGACGGCTAGAGAATATGAGAAGGTTAGAGACGCAGAGGAAGAAACATTTAGAGTGTATAGGATTTGAAGAGAGTGCAGAGAAGCTAGACAGCTTTCCACGTGGCAAATCAGCTTAAATGGGCCTTAGATAGGCCTTAAAATACCTGAGAAAAGCCTTAATTACCTAAGATAGGTCTTACAAATCTAAGAAAAAGCCTTAAGATCCTAGTAAAAGCCTGAAAGTACCTGAGATAGGCCTTAAAATCCTTAGATAAGCCCTAAAATCCTAAGAAAATCCTGAATTACCTTAGAAACGCCTAAAAATCTTAAGAAATACCTTAAAATCCTTGGAAAAGCCTAAAGATCCTTAGAAATGCCTAAAAATCCTAAGGAAAAGCCTGAAAGTACCTAAGAAAAGCCCTAAAATCCTAGGAAAAGCCTAAAGAACCTAAGAAAACCCTTAAAATCCTTTGAAAAGCCTCAAAATCCTTAAAAAAGCTCTTAAATCCTAAGGAAAGCCTAAAGTACCTAAGGAAAGCCTAAAGTACTTAAGTTAGGCCTTAAAATTTTGAGAAATACCTTAAAATCCTAAGGAAAAGCCCTAAAATCCTAGGAAAAGCCCTAAATTCATAAGAAAAGCCTAAAAAGCCTAAGACCCCTCAAAATCCACCATTTTTCACCGGATTTTCGGGCCTAAAGCCCAAAAAAGCCCGACAGGCCCACCTTTTCAACCACTTGCTCTTCACACCCCTCGAATCCACCATAATCACACGTTCCTCCAAACTCGTCGGCGTCACCAAAATAAAAAGTCGTTTGCTCGCCGCAAATTCTTGGCGCCAAATTCCGGCCATCGATTTTTTGTATTTGGTCTCGAGACGAATCTGTGTGCCTTTAATTGTGCCCTCCTCGATCAACATTAGACCTGCAAAAGTACTGTAGTTTTGCGGGTACTGTAGGAGTACTGTACCTGTATTAGTGACCAATTCAATCGATATCAGATCATCGCCCGTTTTTGGTTTATTTTTCTCCACAAAGCCTGTGTCCTCGTGGAAAGGTTTGGAGGTCAGAAAACCGTAACCCAGATGAATGTCTTGACCATCGAGGGTCTCGGCACGAATTCTGCAAATTTTTGAGAGTTGGGGCGATTTACGAGCCTAGGAAAGGCCTATTATGTTTTGTATGAGCCTAGGAAGGGCCTTAGAATGTTATCTAAGGCCTAGAAGGGCCTTAGATACATTTTCAAGACCTAAAATGAGCCTTAAAACAACCTTAAGTCTTAGATAATTTTGGAAAGCCTAAAATTAAGTTTTTGGGGACTTTAAAAGGGCCTTAAGCCTTATAGGTTGTTGGAAAGCCTAGAAAAGGCCTATCAGGTTTTTGACGAGCCTAAAAATAAAAAACATTTTCTAGAACGGGCCTTAGAATTTGACGAGCCTATGATGGGCCTGAAATTATTTCAAGGAGCCTTTAGGCTTTTTCCAGGCTTCTCAAAGTGTCTAGGCTCATTTTTTTGAGACTAGGCTTATTTTAGGCCTTTCGAAGGCTTCTCTAGACTTTCAGGCTCAGTTTTTCAGGGTAGGCTTAATTTAGGCTTTTTCCAGGCTTCTCAAAGTGTCTAGGCCCAGTTTTTGAATCCTAGGCTTATCTTAGGCCCTTCTAAGGCTCCTCTAGATTTTCAGGCCCAGTTTTTCAGGCTAGGCTGATTGTAGGCTTATCTTAGGCTCTCCAGAGTTTTTTCGCACTTTTTAAAGCCTAGCCTTATCTAAGGCTTTTCAGAGGCTCTCCAGAGGTTTTTAGGCCTTTTTCCAAGCCTAGGCCTATTTTAGGTTTCTCTAGACTTTCAGGCCCATTTTTATTCAGGCTAGGCTCATCTTAGGCATTTTCTAGGCTGCTCAAAGTGTCTAGGTCCAATTTTTTAAGCCTAGGCTTATTCTAAGGCTTCTCTAGATTGTCAGGCTTATCTTAGGCCCTTCTAAGGCTTCTCTAGATCCTCAGGCCCAGTTTTTTCAGGCCTAAGCCCATCTTAGGCCCGTTAAGGCTTGTTTTTCTCATATTTTCCAAAAAAAAAATGACATCATCATAACTTTTTCCTCAAACTTTTTCAAACTTATGACGTCACCACTCACAAAACATCTCTCTTTCTCTGCGTCTCTCACTCTCTCTCGTCTCTCTCATATCTGTCAGACAAAACATCTCAAAAACAAAAAAAAAAGCAGCAACAGGGTGAAATGAATAAGCGGTGTCTGGGGATTCTGAAAATTTTGGCGCCAAAAATTTTCTTCGCGCCCAAAAAAAATGTGATGAGAGGGAGGAGGGATCAAAAACTATTTTTGCAGTTTGGATTACTGTAGGCTTTGGGGTACTGTAGGCTTTGGGGTACTGTAGATGCCTAGCCTAGCTCAATCTGGGTTACTGTAGCTCTGCTAGATTACTGTACTTTTTTTTTTTGTAATTTAAAAAAAAAATGTTCTTGCAGTTCGGAGTACTGTAGCTTGTCTCAGGATTACTGTAGCTCATAATCTAGGGGGTACTGTAGTTTTGGAACATTTCTGTAGATCAGAATTATCAAATTCCTGAATTTTTCTCAAAATTTTTGCAGTTCGGTTACTGTAGTTTAGAGGTACTGTAGGTTTTTTTCTAGATTTGGATTCTAGATTACTGTAGATCCTGATTACTGTACTCTTCTTCATCCTGCTCTCTTAGAATTTTCAAAGAGGTACTGTAGATTCTGTAGATCAAAAATTAGGAATCTGACATTTCTTGCAGTTCGGATTACTGTAGTCAGGGGTACTGTACCTCTAAAAGATTACTGTAGATCAAACATTTTTGAATTTTTGGAGTACTGTAGTTATGCTTTGGGGTACTGTACCAAGCCTAGCTCATTCTGGATTACTGTAGTCTATGGATACTGTAGCTCTGATAGATTACTGTACTTTTTTTGTGATTTTCAAAAAATGTTCTTGTAGATCAAAAGAGTACTGTAGCTCAAAAATCAATTCCAAAATGGATTACTGTAGATTTTCGAATAAAATAAAATTGTCTACAGTACTCCAAAACTACAGTACCTTTTTTTTTAATTCAAATTTTGACCTACCAGATTTTTTTTCACCTACAGTACTTCGAAATTCCTACGATTTTTGGCGCCAAAAAAAGCGAGAAAAAAAAAAACAACGCAAAAATAATCCCTTCACATATTTTTTCAGGAGTTAGCTTAAGTTGTCCGTGAACAATACGATTTTTGTGTGTTGTTTTTTCAAAGGAACTCTTTTTTTTGGCGGGAAAAAAATTCAGGGACCATTGAAAAAATCCGGATTTTTTGAGCCCAAATAAGGCCTAGGCTTATTCGGGCTCTTTTTAAAGCCCTTAAAGCCCTCTAGGCTTATTCGGGCTCATTCGGGCTCATTTTGAAGCCCTGAGCCCAAAAAACTCACGAAATATTCACTGGCGGTCTATCGAAAGCGGGGACATCGGAAATTTGAACATCCAAAATCTCCTTGTACGGCCCGGACATGGGCTCGGGGAAGCGATTTGGAGCCATTGTGCGCGACTCCCAGCGGCCCACAAACCATTCGATGTTGTCTAGAATTGGTGGGAGAGCCAACGCGAGTTCTGAGGAAAAAATGGGCTTTTTTTGAGTCTAAACATGGCCTGGCGGCCTGGTGGCCTAGAAAATTCATATTTGGTTTTCTAGGCCATGAAGTTCTGATCATTTTGAGTCTAAACATGGCCTAGGTTTCTGGTGGCCTAGAAATCCAAAATTTCCTTGAAATTCTGATCATTTTGAGCCTAAACATGGCCTAGAAATCCAATAATTGAATTTCTAGGCCACTAGGCCTTGTTTGGACTCAAAATGGTCAGAATCGCATGGCCTAGAAAACCAAAAATGGCCTAGAATCCCACCTTTCCCATTTGATCTACACTGCCCACAAGACTTGGCGCAATTATCCGCGAAAAATGGCGAAATCGGGCGGGTCCAACTACAACGGTCCTCAGATTTCCAACGTTTGCACGATTTGTAGACGTCTTGACAGGGTCCTGAAGCGAGGGTACTGTAGCAGGAGTACGGTACCTCCCTTTAACCTACTTTTACATTTCCTGCCCATGAAACCGCTGGGACATTCACAACGATTTCCCAGACTTAGCCTAACACATCGCCCACCAATTCCGCAACTTTGCACATCTTGTGGATCGCAAAAATCGATAATTGCTTTCGTCATTGTTTGACCTTCGATTTTTGGCGCCAAAATGGTGCAAACACCCAGAAATAGCAGTAGAATCATGCCTAGAAAAAAGAAAAAAAAAGAGTAGGTCCACGCCGGGTTCGAACCGGCGACCTTCTGCGTGTGAAGCAGACGTGATAACCACTACACTAGTGGACCCGACGAGAGTGACGGGGGGAAATTGCATATTTATTTTTGGTGCAAAAAGGGGAGTGCGATGGAGCGCGCTTGCTATTTTAAGCCAAAAATTTTCAATTTTTTCAGTACTGGAAGGACGAATTTTTGCGATGGGATCCTGCCAGCTACGAAGGATCGAATGAGATCTTCCTGTCGAGCTCGGACATCTGGATTCCCGAATTTTCGCTGTATTATAGGTGAGTTAGCCTAACTTTTAACTTTTTGGGGAAAAAATGATGAGACTGTGTAAAAATGACCAAAAATGGGAGAAAAATCGAAAGTTTACTATAAAAATGAAAATTACAAGGTCATTTTAGTCAAAAAATTCGATTCCGGGTGAAAAATTTTTGAAAAATTGAATTTTGGCGCGAAAATAAAATTTTTGAATATTTGAAATCTTGAAATTTCGCGCCAAAATTCAGAATACTGTAGATCAGAAATTTTTAGGTGGCAAATTTTAAAATTCAAAAAAAAATCATATTTTCGCGCCAAAAATTTCCACGTGGAATGATTTTTGAATTTTTTGGCGCCAGAAATTCAAAATATTGTAATTTTCGAATTTCGCGCAAAAATTCAGGATACTGTAGATTTTTAAATTTTTAGAAAATTTTCAAAATTTTAAACTTTTGGCGGTGAAATTCAAATTTCCCGCCAAAAAATTGCCACATGTAATGTGTGGCCAAGTGGTAAAGCTCCAGATTTCCAAGTTAGAGATCAAGGGTTCGAGCCCCAGTGGGGGCGAATTTTTTTTCAAATTTTTTTGTGTAAAAATGGTTTCGGGTCCAAAATTTCATGACAACCTCAAATTTTTAGCTGAAATTCCAGATTTTCAGCTAGAAAATCAATAATTCACATAAAAATTGTCCAAAACATGTTTCAGGTCCAAAATTTCATGAAAAACCCGAATTTTCAGTAGAAAATCAATAAATTACATAATGAAAATGCAAAGAAGATGTGAAAACCAAGATATAATCGCAATTTGCTTAAGCAAACACACAAATAATAATAATATGCAGAAAAATCAGGTATTTCTGGCAGAAAATCGCAATTTTTTGTGTTTTCGTGTTGCTTAGACTTAGCCTAAGTCTAAGTGTAATATATATACATTTTCTATAAGAAAATAGTAAGAAAATGGAAGGTTTATGAACTTTTTAGGGGCGAAAAGAGAAGAAGAAGAACAGAACAGCTTTGTGTAATAATTTTTTTAGTGTTGTTCCTTCCTTATTAAAACACTGTGTAGATAAGGAAAATTCGGAGATTTTCACTGAAAAATTCGGGTTCTCCATAAAAATTCAGTCCGGAAACTATTTTTTTCAAAAAAAAAAAAAAAAAATTCGCTCCCACCGGGATACGAACTCTTGACCTTGTTCTTGGGAATCTGCAGCTTTACCACTTGGCCACATGTCATTTTTCGCGACGTAAAACACGTCAGCAAACGTTGCTGACGCATTTTTGGTAGGTTTGCACTGGAAACACGTCAGCAAGAGTTTGTTGACGCGAATTTTGTAGAAAATTAAGGTTTTGCACCGGAAATGCGTCAAGAAGCCTACTGACGTGTTTTCGGTGCATTTCAGAAGATTATCTGCACCGGGAATGCGTCAGTAAAGCTGCTGGGGCTTTTTGAGGTCAAAAATGCACCAGGAAAGCGTTAGCAAGATTTTGTTGGCGCGACTTTTGTAATTTTTCAACCAAAAACACGTCAAAAAGCTTGCTGGCGCATTTCTGGTGCAAAAAACACTGAAAAATGCACTAGAAATGCGTCAAGAAGCTTACTGACGCATTGTTGCACCAGAAACACGTCAAGAACCTCACTGGCGCATTTCTGGTGCAGAATCATTCAAAAATGTACGAAAAACACGTCAAAAAGCCTACTGACGCATTTCTTGTGCATTTCAGATCATTTTTGCACCGGAAATGCGCCAGCAACGTTCTTGACGCAAAAATTGACCAAGAACACGTCACTGACGCATTTCCGGTGCAAAATTTCATGAAAAACTCGAATTTTCGCTCAAAATTTCCCAAAAATCACCAAATGTCCACTAGAAAACTCAAAATGTACTTTTTCAAACAAAAAACACGTCAACAACCCCACTGACGCATTTCTAGTGCAAAAAACCACTGAAAATGCACCAGAAACACGTCAGCAACGTTCTTGACGCTAAAATCGACCAAAAACACGTCACTGACGTGTTTCCGGTGCAAAATTTCATGAAAAACTCGAATTTTCACCTAAAAAATCACCGAAATTCCAGTCTAAACTTCAACGACGCGGTCAAACTTCAATCCAACAACGACATTCGCGTAAATTACACAGGCGACATCAGATACTACATTCCCTTCTCATCAGAATCCCTGTGTAAATTGGACGTCAAATTTTTCCCGTTCGATATTCAAAAATGTCAACTTTTATTCGGCTCATGGGCTCATTCAAATGATTCAATCAAATATTCGCTTTATTCTCAAAATTTGTCACTTATCGATTTTTATGATAATCAAGAATGGGAATTGGATAAAAAAGAGTCGTCGGTGAAATCCGACGGATTTTTGTACGATTATTTGGATCCGCCGCTGTTTTGGGAGATGATTATTATTGAGTTGGTTGTGGCGAGACAGAGTTTTTACTACGGTAGGTGTACTGTAGATTTTGGCGCGAAAAAAATCCGAAATTTTGGACAATTTTTATGAATTATTGATTTTCTAGCTGAAAATCTGGAATTTCATGAAATTTTGGACCGGAAACCTTTCTCAGAAAAAAAAGTTGAAAAAAAAGTTCGCCCCCACTGGGGCTCGAACCCTTGACCCTTTACTTGGTAATCTGGAGCTCCAGAAATCCACGTGGCAATTTTTTTAAGCGCGAAATTTGAATTTTTTAGTTTCGCGTGGATTTTCGGCGGGAAAATTTAAAATTTAAATTTCAAATCAAAATCCACTTGGATTGATTTTTGGCGCGAAAAACCAGAATTTTGAAAATTTAAAAAAAAATTCAAAATTCAAAATTTGCCGCCAATTTTCAAAATTGTTTGCCACGTGGATTTTTGGCGGGAAAAATTGATTTTCAAATTTTAAATCACGGATTTTTGGAGCCAAAAATGCTCTGGTTCAAATTTTTCAACCAAAATTTCGAGAAAATTTCCAAGCAAAAGGTCAAGGGTTCGACTCCTCCCCAATGCGATGATTTTTTTTTTGGAAAATAGTCTTTCTGGTTCAAAATTTGGTGAAAATTTCGGATTTTGGATCAATTTTCATCGAAAAAGCTGAATTTCAGCTCAAAAATCACCATTTTCCAGTTTTCAACCTAGTTATCCCAAGTACAATGATCACCCTGGTGTCAGTCATCGGTTTCCATACTCCCTCAACTTCTGGCCGAGTTCGTGACGCAAAATTCCGGCTCGGAATTATGACATTAATGAGTATGTCTGTGATTCTATTGGCTATTGTTGAGGATATGCCGAAATTCAGTATGGGAACGAATCGAAAGGGACGCGGAAGCTTTTCCGGAATTCCGCTCATTGGTGAGCTATTTTCATTTAAAATGCTCAATTTTGAGCTATTTTAGAGCAAAAATGATGGATTTTGAGCCAAAATTCGATAATTTTCGATAATTTTCCAGCCGTGGCCTAGAAAACTTCACATTTGGTTTTCTAGGTCATCAAATTCTGATCATTTTGAATCCAAACATGCCCCATGTTTATGGTGGTCTAGAAATTTTATTTCTGGATTTCTAGGCCACCTAGAAGCTAGGCGATGTTTTTGATGGCCTAGAAAACCAAATGCACAGTTTTCTAGGCCATGAATTGAATTTCAGGGATTTTTGAGGTTTTCGGGTCAAAATTCTTCAAATTTCAAGTTTTTTGGCTGAAAATTGATTATTATCCATGTTTTTAATCAATTTTAACCCAAAATTCATCAATTTTCGATAATTTTCAGCTCGTGGCCTAGAAAACTCCACATTTGGTTTTCTAGGCCATCAAATTCCGATCATTTTGAATCCAAACATGCCCCTTGTTTTCGGTGACCTAGAAATCCTATCTCTGGATTTCTAGGCCACCTGGAAGCTAGGCAATGTTTAGACACAAAATGACCAGAATTTGATGGCCTAGAAAACCAAATGCGGTGTTTTCTAGGCCATGGGTTGAATTTCAGGGATTTTTGAGGTTTTTGGGTCAAAATTTATTTATTTTCCATGTTTTTAATCAATTTTGACCCGAAATTCCATGATTATTCAGCCGTGGCCTAGAAAACTCCACATTTGGTTTTCTAGGCCATCAAATTCTGATCATTTTGAATCCAAACATGCCCCATGTTTATGGTGGCCTAGAAATCCTATTTCTGGGTTTCTAGGCCACCTAGACGCTAGGTAATGTTTAGACACAAAATGACCAGAATTTGATGGCCTAGAAAACCAAATGCACAGTTTTCTAGGCCATGGGCGGTTTTCGGGTCAAAATTCTTCAAATTTCAAGTTTTTTGGCTGAAAATTGATCATTTTTCATGAATTTCAGCTTATGTTTCATCATTTTTCTTCAAATTTCCTCCCCAAATCTCCGAACTTACCCTAACTTGCTCCCATTTCCAGGTCTCTACTATTTCATATTACTCGCCATCATCGGAATGTCCACCGTCACAACATCAATGTTTGTTTTTGTGGAACGCGGCGTCCGCTCCTCTCACATTATCCCGTTTTATTTGCGTTGGTTATCATTCGACATATCACCGACTAGAATTGCTAGAAAATTATCCAGATATCATCATCAGCGCCATCAACTCAATAATCAGCAGTCGATGAATCAAACATCGTCGGTGAGTGATTTTGGAGGCGAAATTTGAAATTTTAACGGGTTTCTGATCATTTCAAGTGTAAATATGGCGTAGGAATCTGAAAAAATCGATTTTTCTGATCATTTTGGCCTAGAAATCCAATTTTAAAAAAACTCGGCCATACATTCTCAATAGAGCACATTTTCCTCGAACGGCTAAAAATTAGAAATGATAAAATCGATTTTTGCAAAAAAAATTCAAAAGGTCACGTTTGCCACGTCACAATTAGCATTGGAGCGCATTTTCTCAAGTTTCACAGCGAAAATCGATGTATTTGCAATAGAGCGTCCTTTCTTCAACCAAAAATCGATATTGCCACGTCACAATTAGCAATGGAGCGCATTTTCTCATTTTCGCTCTAAAAATCAATAATTTCACGTATTTCTCAATAGAGCGCACTTTCTTCAACCAGATTTTGTTCAAAAATCGATATTGCCACGTCATAATTAGCATTGGAGCGCATTTTCTCAAGTTTCACAGCGAAAATCGATAATTTCACATGTTTATCGATAGGGCGCACTTTCTATTAACCATAAAATCGATATTGCCACGTCATAATTAGCAATAGAGCGCACTTTCTCAAGTTTCGCAGCGAAAATCGATAATTTCACATGTTTATCAATAGAGCGCACTTTCTTCAACCATAAAATCGATATTGCCACGTCATAACTAGCATTGGAGCGCATTTTCTCAAGTTTCACAGCGAAAATCGATAATTTCACATGTTTATCAATAGAGCGCACTTTCTTCAACCAGATTTTGTTCAAAAATCGATAATTCCACGTCATAATTAGCATTGGAGCGCATTTTCTCAATTTCGCTTTTACACTCGATAATTCCACGTCATTATTAGCAATAGAGCGCTTTTTCTCAAGTTTCGCAGCGAAAAATCGATATTGCCACGTCACAATTAGCAATAGAGCGCATTTTCTCAAGTTTCGAAGCGAAAAGCGATAATTCCACGTATTTCTCAATAGAGCGCACTTTCTTGAACCAAAAAATCGATATTGCCACGTCATAATTATCCATAGAGCGCACTTTCTCCAAAATCCACGTCACACCATCTGATTTTGCACGTTTTCCTCAACATTTTTCATTTCCAAGTTTCACATTCGCTTTTCTCTCACATTCCAGGACCATCTTCTCTCCAACGGTCACGTTCAAACGGGTCTTCGCGACAAAGCTCGCGGAGTTGCTGCAAGTCTCCTCTCCCTATTGCCACGTCCCAGTCAAGATGTGGAAGCGAACTCGACGAGCCCTTTTCATATGCAGCACATTCATGCTTATCAACAGGTTCGGCTTCTTTGATATTTGCGAACGCTTATTTTTGGAAATGCACCGCGATTGTGCTGGAAATCGGCTGAAAATTGACAGAAACCTTTGTGACGGAACTCCAATGGGTTTTGCTCATTTTCTACATGCTCCCTGGGGAAAATTCAGGTTTTCTAACTTGAATAATGTTCTTCAGCATACTTGAAAACATTGGGAAGCTTTAGCTTATCAGAAAATATAAGATTATTCAAGTTTCAGGTGATTTTCCCATATTTTCTGATAAGCTAAAGCTTCCCAAGGTTTTCAAATATGCTGAAGAATCCTATCCAATTTAGAAAACCTGAATTTTCGCCCGGGAGCATGTAGAAAATGAGCAAGAACCATTGGAGCTCAGGTTTTTGGCGATTTTCGAAGGCTGGAGCATTTTCAGCACAGTCGAGTACCTTGGTTAGCATGAGAACGTTTTCCGTCGGGCTCATAGTTCCAGCTCATTCCAGCTCACATATAAAATCCAAAAAATTTCCAGGGCGCCTCAACTCCGCCGCGCGAATCCATCCGTCGTCGTTTGAGCATGTCGCAGTACGATAATATGTTGATCTATCAGTATTATGAGCAAGCGTTGGAGGATATTGCGAATGGTGTGACCAGGATGCATAAATCGATTGATGATATTCGGTAGGTTGAGATTTCCACGTCATAAGTTGATTCCACCAAAATATCGATTTTCCAGCCGTGATATGTCGCAATTGATGCCACAAGAGGATATTTCGGCAACTTGGCAGACTGTGATTCGACGATTGGAGATTATTTCGCTAGTTGTTTATGTAACCATCCTCTTCACCACAATGTACCTCTTCTTTTTATCATGATTGGTGAGTTTTCGATCTGAATTCAAGACAATTCTAAAAATTTACCTTCAGGTATTGTGCAATTGGTCATAATCCTTGTGGTTCGCCGAATTTGAAATGTCCATGGATGCATCATTCGGAGGAAGCCGATTGTGAACATAATTCATATAATTAATTCAATTTTACCTATCTATCTATAATCTTATTTTTGAAATTTTATCATAGAATTTGACGCGGGTTGCACGCAATTCGGATTGCTCACAATAAAGATTTTTGAATTAATCTTGATGTGTATTCATCAAAGTACAATTTATGTCATGTATAACAAAATTTATGTTGGTTTTTTGAAAACATAACAACGAAAAGGTGGTCAGAATTTACTTGAGCTCCTTGACTTGAATGCCTGGTGGAAGGGATTGCTTGAGTTTCTCGGCCTTATCCTTGTCCTGGAAAAAATGATTTATTGAAGAAAGTAATCAGAACTTTTTGAATTTCAGAATCAAATTTAGCGAGATGAAGTTGGTCTTGAGAAAACGAGCGGTATTTTCAACAAGACTTGATCTTTGAAGCATCTTTTTGTGCTTTTGAACATGGAAAGAAGCTTGATACAAAACTTCGCTTGAAATTACTAATACTTCCATAAAAACTAAGAATTTTGGAAATTAAAAATAAAAGAAATTCTAGTTTTCATTACAGAGTTCACGCCAAAATAATGAACCATTTCGAAAATTTAGATTTCATTTCGAATTTTTAGAAGACTCGTACGTTAGGATGAATAAACCCTTGCAAGCTTCAGAATTTACTATTTTGAGAAAAATTCCATGCTCGAGAACTTGCAAGACTTCATTCACGCTAAAAGCCGAGAGCCTTCTCTCCCAAAAGCCATCCCAAAAACCAACTCACTCCAACAACCAAGGTGTAAAGGTACTTGCTGCATCGGACCTTGAATTTGGTGTTGTTGCTGTTTCTCTTTATCTTGACCGACTTGGCGTCCTTTCTGCGGGCCTTGACAAGGAATTCCTTGATTTCTTTGATTTCCTTTGGCATCGTAATGATGATTACCCTAAAAAAACTAATTTTTTTACAAGAAAAACGTTTTGACGAGATTTCACAAAGAAACAGATAAATTAACAGGTGAAAAGGATGCTAAACATGATTTCCAGCATAAAAATCAATAAATTCTACTGAAAATCAAAAAGGAACACCTCACGCAACGTGAAAAACGACAAACAAAAAAGAAAAATAAAAAAATCAGAAAATTTCTCACACACACACTACGGTAACACACACTGGCGTGTGTCGACATCGCGACAAGACCCAACACACAAATTCAATGCGCCTTGAACGCAAAAAGGGGAGGGATTTCAAAAAATTATCGCTTTTCGCTTGTTTTTCGACCTTTTTTGCAGAAATTGGGGCATTTTGCACTTGTAAACACAAAGTTTCTGTTTTTCTGTACCATTTCGTACCCAAACACGCAAAAATTTGCGGAAAACAACACATTTTGAGACATTTTTTGCGATAAATTTTATCAGTTTTTTGTGCCCGAGACTACCAATTTTACTAATGACTATTTTTCACCGAAAAAAATTGTACTAAAAATAAAAAAAATTCCATCAAAAGTACGATGTGTTTTAGTGTATTTGTCTATCAGTTGAGGTGCTTTTTTGGGGCAAAAAATAATATTTCCAAAGAAAAATTCAAATCTCTGATTTTTCCCGCCAAAAACTGGATTACTGTAGCTCAAAATGTTACTGTACCTTGATTTTTGGCGCCAAAAATCACATTTCTGACGTCACACACTCGCTCATCTGATTTTTTTTTCAAATTAAAAACTTCCGGCTCAAAAAATCACACACACAAATTTTTTTTGATAAGAAAAAAAAATTGAATTCCACAACTTTTTTTTTTGAATTTTTGCCTCATGTTCCTTTAAATTACTGTATACTTTCAGATGAAATTCCTAATATGCTTCCTAATTTTCTGCACAATTTTTCCCGCCAAAATCGCCGCCAAATCCACGTGTCCTTTTGTTTTGTTGGGAAAAATCCGGAAAATTTGCGGAAATTATGCGGAAAATTGTGTGGAGCAGCGAGATGACGTGGATTTTATTGGTCAGTTTTTTTTTGTAAAATTTTTGAAACAGTAGAATTTTGTTGAACAAAAAATATTATTTGTTGTTTTTTTTCCAAAAATACCTCAATTTTTACTCAAAAAAATTCACTGTTTCAAAAATTTCTAAAAAATTTTTTTGAAAAATTGAATTTTGATTCTAACGACTTTCTATTTTTTTTGAAGCAGTGAAAAATTTCACTGTTTCAAAATATTCAGGAAAATTTGATTTTCGATTCTGATTCTGTTCTAACGTCCACATTTTCAACAACAAAATTAAATTCAGAAAATTTAAAAAAATTCATGGAGATTGAATCAAAATTAACTTTGAAATAATTTTTGTCATAAAATTTTTGAAACAGTGAAAAATTGTAAAACAAAAAATTAATTTTTTTTTTTGAGAATTTTACCCCTGAAATATTTACTGTTTCAAAAAGTTCTCAAAATTTTTCTTGAAATTTTTTTAAATGTATTAACTAATGTCTTAACAATACTAAATTTTCAATTTTCCCAAAAATATATCAATTTACTTTGAAACAGTGGAATTTTATTTGCTCAAAAAATATACTGTTTCAAAAAATTCAAAAAAAAATAATATTTTATTATGATGTTATATTATGATGAAAAGTCATAATTCATAATTTTTTTGCGCGAAATTGAGAGTACTGTAGTTCTTGAGATTAGTGTATTTAGTTCAAAATTTGCGGATTTTTTGCACTGAAAAATTATTTAAAAAATTCAAAACTTCATACCAAAACTAATTTTTCAATCAAAAATTTTCAATCATTTTTGAAACAGTGAAAATTTCTGCCAAGCAAAAAATCACTGTTTCAAAAATTTCTCAAGATTTTTGTTGAAAAATTCTAATTTTGATTACCCGTTTGGTTACAACAATCAAAAATTTGAAATTTCTCAATTTTTTTGGCGTAAAAACTCTGAGTAGCACCAAAAATCCCAAATTTTCAGGTTTCGCATTCCACTGTTGCTCAAAATCCTGTCATTCTTCTCATTTCCGCCAAATTTGCTGTAAAACGCCTGTAAATTTCAAAAAACACGATTTCTACACAATTTTCGATCGATAATCAATTTTTTTTTGAAAAATTCAAATTCAAAATTTTCTAGCTTTTTTCTTTCTTGTACATAAATAAACTGTTTTTCAACAAAAAATTTTATTCAAAAAATTCAAATTTTCGAATTTTTACAATGTTTTTCAGTGTGAGCAGAATCGCCGGTGGCTCCGCAGATTTGACATTTGTGAAACCAGAGCATGGGACATCTGAAATAAATTATTGATTTTTTGAGAGCTAATATGAGCAATGCTGGGAAAAAATCGGGTCTTAGCTCAAGTTTTCTCCCAAATTTTGTGTTGGAAGATTAATTTTTGGATCATTAATATGAGCAATGCTCCTAAATTTTGAATCATTCAAGTAAAAATGAAATCGCAACATGAGCAAAATTCAATTTTTCTCAACTTTTTTTCAAAATTTTTTGAAACAGTGATTTTTTTTCAGAGAAAAAAAAATATATTTTTCAAAATTGTTTTGGGCTAATATTTCATGAAAAACTCAAATTTTTGATCAAAAAAGTTGAAAATTTTGAATTTCTTAACATTAGCAATGTTCTTAATTTATGGAAAAAACGATAGAATTCTGACGAGAATAAAACAACTTAGCAAAAAACACAATTTTTTTCGATTTTTCAAAACTGTTTGAAACAGTGAATTTTTTTCCAAAAAAAATTTTGCTTTTTAAATTTCAAAGAATTTCCTGGGCTAAAATTCCATGAAAAATTCAAATTTCCGGTCAGAAAAAGGACTCTAGACATTAGGAGCATTGCTCATGTGAGAAAATTCAAAATTTTCAACTTTTTTCTGACCGGAAATTTGAATTTTTCATGAATTTTTAGCCCAGGAAATTCTTTGAAATTTTGAAATAATTTTTTTTGGAAAAAAAATCACTGTTTCAAACGGTTTTGAAAAATCAAAAAAATTGTATTTTTTGCTAAGTACGTTGATTTTCGTCCGAATTTTATCGATTTTTCCATAAATTAAGAACGTTTCTAAGGTCGGGCAATGCAAAATTTTCAACTTTTTTTTGATCAAAAATTTGGATTTTTATCAAATTGTGGGCTAGAAAAAACTTCTCAAAAAAAATTTTAAAAAGTAGATTTTTTTTGGAAAAAAAAAAGTTTTGAAAAATTGAAAAAAAAAATTTGAATGTTGTTGATATTAGTCGCAACACTAAATTTCCTTTAACTTTCTAGAAATTTGGATTTAAATATTACTCAAAAAGTGTTCAGGAAATTTACTGTTTCAAATAATTTTTCGGGGTAAAATTTTATGAAAAATCCGAATTTAAGCATAACATTTCTTTAGGAATCCAAATTTTGACTCAACATTTTTCTATACTGTGTCGGTGAATTTATAACGTTCTAAACAAAAATTGAAAATATATTCGATTTAACAAAATTCAATTTTCTGGATTGTTTTTCAATATTTTTTGAAACAGTGATATATTCTTCAAATATTTTCTAATTCAAAACTTGACAACAAATCCAAATTTTTGGTCAGAAAACTTGAACAATTTTGAATTTCCTAACATTAGCAATGTTCTTAATTTATGGAAAAAACGATAGAATTCTGACGAAAATTAAAGCAATTTACCAAAAAATACATTTTTTTTTCGATTTTTCAAAACTGTTTGAAACAGTGAATTTTTTCTTCACATAAAAATTTGATTTTTTAAATTTCAAAGAATTTTCAGGGCTTAAGTTTATTGGAAAATACGAAATTTCTAACATGAGCAATTCCCGAAATTATATAGAAAATCAATACTGGTGCACAGAGACTGTCTCAAATCAAAAGAAATAAAATGGTCTAATTTTTTCAAAATTTTTTGAAACGTAACATTTTTGGGTTCAGAAAAATAGGTTTTTTAAACAATAATTTTGCAGAGTTCTCTTGGATGAAATTTCATGAAACATTCGAATTTCCGGTCCGAAAAAAGGTTATTTCAACAAAATTAAATTTTCATTCAGTTTTTTTCTAAATGTCTTGAAACAGTGAAAATTTTTTCCAAAAAAAAAATCCCTTTCAAAAATTTGCTAAGCTAAATTCCCCGAAAAAATTTCCGGTCGAAAAAGTTGAAAAGCGTGTAGTTTCCTAACATGAGCAATGCTCCAATTTTTTGGAAAATTCGAAAAAAATAATTAGCATCAACTTTAAACTATCGAAAAATGCAATTTTCTGAATTATTTCTAAAAATTTCTTGAAACAGTGAAAAATTTTTCTTCAAAAATTCACTGTTTCAAAGACTTTTTCGGGCTAAAATTTCATGAAGAATCTGAATTTTCTAACATGAGCAATGCTCTTAATTTCTCGAAAATTCAAAAAGAATTGTTTACCTAATTTTATCCTATACCAACAAAATCAAGTGTTCAGGATTTTTTTCTAAATTTCTTGAAACAGTGAATTTTTTTCTTCACATAAAAATTTGATTTTCAAATTTCAAACACTTATCCGGGCTAAAATTCCCCGAAAAATCCAAATTTTGGCTCAAAATCCCACAAAAACTCACGTAATTTTTCCCAAAATAGCAATGGGATGAAATGACCAGGGTCCTTCTTCGTCTTTGCTCAAAATCTTCTTCTCTCCCTCTTTTTCACAATTCTTCTTATACAAATTATAGCAAAATGAGCAGCAGGTCCGTTTTTTTGTGTGATTTTCGAGTTCGGGAAACTCGAAATATTTGGACTGAAAAAACGGGGGGTTAATATGAGGAATGCTAGGAAATTTAGTGGGAATTCGAGATTTTTCAGGGAATTTTGGGCATTTTTCATGTTTAACATGAGCAATGCCTAAAAAATCCCAAAGTTATTCATAAAACTGAATTTTTCGGCATTGCTCATGTTAAGAATTATTTGAAACGTCTCAGAAACAGCATCAAATTTCCCAAATTTTTTATACAAAAATTTTGAAACAGTGAATTTTTTTCAATGAAAAAATAAACGAAATTAGGTTTTTTAACATGAGCAATGGTTCAAAAATTGTGGTTTTTTTCCAATTTTGGCTGAACATTTTCTGGAAAACCTCATTTTTCAGATTATTTTCTATCAATACAAACCCTGAATTCAATCAACTTCAAATTTGATCAAAAATCTATCAAAAGTTTTTGAAACAGTGAATTTTTGTTCTGAAAAAATCGATTTTGGCTCAAAACATCATGGAAAACCTGAAATTCAATTGAAAATTCAAGATTTTCAGAAAATTTTGGCATTGCTCATGTTAGAAATTATTGAAAAAAAAGGTCAATGAAAATCGAATTTCCCAGAAAACCTTGATTTTTATACAAAAATTTTGAAACAGTGAATTTTTTCAATGAAAAAATAGACGAAATTTGGATTTTTAACATGAGCAATGGTTAAAAAATTCATGAAAAACTCGATTTTTCACTCACAAATGCCTCAAACCTTCATCTAACCTGAGCAATGCCCAAAATTTCACGAAAAATTCTAATTTCCCATCAAAAACATTCTCTAACCTGAGCAATCTTTCAAAAAACAGGAAAATTCACTGAAAATAGAGAGCTTAACATGAGCAATCGCTCAAAACCACTAGAAATCGATAATTTAACATGAGCAATGCCCCAAAATTTCCCGAAAAATTCAAATTTCCCACTCAAAATCCCTCAAAATCCCCCCTAACCTGAGCAATCCCCAAAAAAAAACTCACAAAATTCCGTTGAAAATCGGGCGAAATGGGCGGCGATTGGCTGAACAAATGTCCCTGAAAGCAAAAAAATCAATAATTTTCAGACCTACAGTATCCCTACAGTAACCCACCTGCGGTACAGTATTCATCTTTTCTTTTCTTTTTTGGCGCGAAAAAAACGTCGAAGAAAAAAAAATTTCAAACCACACCCGTTTGAGAGTAGAAATGTTCGGGTGAAGTACGGTTGGCGAACTGTGCACACACCGCACTGTCACAATGCACAACTTTTTCGCTGAAAAATGATTTTTTTCGTTTTGTGCGTCTTTAACGCGCTCAACTGCTAAGAAAACTTAACACGCAAAACATAGTCGCGTAGTTCACGAAAAGACGAATTTTTTGATATATTCAAGCTCTGATATCGATACCGGGAAGTTCTCCAAAATGGGCGCACCGATTTTTTAATACATCAAAACCGTAACTGAAAATCTGCTTTTTTCAGAAGCCACTAGGAATCAAGTTACTTATATCTTAATATTCGTTATGAAACGAGGAATTTAATGGTGTATTCACCTTATTTTTACTTGTCTAATTACCCTAGTTATTCCAGGAAAACACGTTAATTTTCATACGGTGTTTAAAGGAACATGACTTTTGTTTTTTTATTGGGTCTCGCTTGGAAGCTAACTTTTTTTCCTAGGTAGTTATACGAAGTGAGTAAAACATAGTCGCCTAGATCTCGATGAGCTGATTTTGATGCTATTTTCACGTTTTCATACGTTACCCTAGGGACCGTGTAAATGGGCGCACCAGTTTTTACGCAGCATTTCTACTCTCTCAGTGTATTTGAGCGGCTGTGAAACACACACACAACGACAATCCCAAAATACGGTGTTTGGGTCTCGCGACGAAGCACACGCGAATCTTAGAATTTCGCATGTTCCTTTAATTTCTACAGTAACCTGGAAGTGTGTTTGGAGTCTGTTTTTTGTGAGAAAATTTGAATTTTTCTGAACTTTCTGGGAAATTTGAAATTTTAAAATTTTTTAATGAAAACTTCCTTAGTCAGGCCTAAGCCTAGACATGTTTAGGCTTATTCAGAAGCCTGATTTAGGCCCGACAAGCCTAAAGCTAGCTCTAGGCTTCTAGGCCTGAAAACGGGCCTCAAAATGAGCCTAAACAAGCCTAGGCTCAAAATTCATCAATTTTCATGAATTTTGGCTCAAAATTCATGAAATTTCACGCAGAATTCACTAAAAAGCTAATTAATTAATTAAAATTTTATAATTAGGCTTTAAGTATCAGGAAATGAAGCTGAAATCGGTGAAAACTGCAAAATGATCACTGGGATAGTCGTTTTGATGGTGATTTGGAATGGCGTGCAATTTTTCGTAGCCCGAGTAGAGCACGGATTGGAATGGGATCAGGGGACCTGAAATTAGATCTGAAATTGAATTTTGAGCGAAAATTTGGGGTTTTCATGAATTTTTGACGCGGGAAAGTGAAAAATTCGAGATTTTTGACCTGAAATTCATTTTTTGAGGTGAAAAATCAGAAATTTTTGAAACAGTGAACTTTTTTTCGACATTTCTGGACCGAAATTCGATGAAAAATTCAAATTTTAGAAAAACACTATACAATTTCCATGAAAAATCCTAGTTTTTGATAAGTTTCAGAATATAATTATATTAACATACATGGAGCAATTTTTATTGTTCTAAAAATTTTTTTAAAGGAATTTTTGAAACAGTGAATTTTTGAAATAGAAATTTTCACTGTTGCAAAGTTTCCAGGGTCAAAAATTAGATGAGAATTTCAATTTTCAGCTCAAAATTATTTGATTTTCATACTTTTTGGCTCAAAAATTGAAGTTTTTGTCAGACTTTCAGTGGAACAGGAAATCTCTCTCCAAAACATATTTACATTGTTGCGATAAATATTTGAAGAAACTTTGAAACAGTGAAATTTTGAAAATAGAAATTTTCACTGTTTCAAAGTTTCCAGGGTCAAAATTTCATGAAAAATTCAAATTTCAGCTCAAAATTATTTGATTTTCATACTTTTTGGCTCAAAAATTGAAATTTTGGTCAAAGTTTCAGTGTAAATGGAAATCTTTACAAAACCATATTTATTTTTGTAATAAATATTTGAAGAAACATTGAAACAGTGAATTTTTAAGGAAGAATTTTTCACTGTTTCAAAGTTTCCAGGATCAAAATTTCATTAAAAAAATTCGAATTTCAGGTCAAAATTCAAAAATTTTCATGTTTCTAGGTCAAAAAATTATGAAAAACATATTTCAAAGGAAATTTTTTTGATATCAAAATTAAAAATTTTCAATTTTTTATGGAAAAATTCAAATTTGAGGTAAATATTCATGAATTTTCACGGTATCTAGCTAGGAAATCTAATATTTTATTCAAAGTATTCAATTTCAGGTCAAAAATCAATTTTTCATGTTTTTCCTTAAAATATTCAAACAACAATGTTAGATTCAAATCCCGCCAATGTTTGAAGAAATATTGAAACAGTGAATTTTCAAAAAAAAATAATTAGTGTTTAGAGTTTCAAAATTCATGTAGAATAAGAATTGCTGATCAAAATTAATTATTTGTGAATTTTTTGAAAATCAGAAAATTCACTGTTGCAAAGTTTCCAGGGTCAAAAATTTGATGGAAAATTCAATTTTCAGGTCAAAATTATTTAATTTTCATAATTTTTGGCTCAAAAAATTGAAATTTTGGTCAAACTTTCAGTGGATCAGGAAACCCATCCAAAATCATATTCATATTTTTGCAATAAATATTTGAGGAAACTTTGAAACAGTGAATTTTTAAGGACGAATTTTTAAGTTTCACAGTTTCCAGGGTCACAATTTCATGAAAAATTCAAATTTCTGCTGAAAATTATTTAATTTTCATACTTTTCGGCTCAAAAATTAAAGTTTTAGTCAAACTTTAGTGGAAAACGTTCTAACATCAAATTTTTATGAAATGTTATCGAAATTTCAATTTTTTTTTGAATTTATTAATATTTTTTTGAAACAGTGAAAAAATGTAGTTCAAAAATTCACTGTTTCAAAGTTTCCAGGGTCAAAATTTGATGAAAAATTCAAATTTCAGGTCAAAATTGATCAATTTTCTTGTTTCTAGGTCAAAATTTATCGAATTTTTATAATTTTTAGGTCAAAATTTCCCAAAAATCCCAAATTTCGGCTCAAAACCCTTCCTCAAAACTCGCTCACCTTTATAAAAAATAAAATCAATGCGATCTTGCGGCTCTGGAATCGACCAATTCCATTCGGGATTCCACTTATTCACCGTGCTCCAACTTCTTCCCGGATTCTCCAGAACATTCGGATAAATTTCTCGATAGCTATCCAAAAATCCAGCGTCTTCCAACAATTTCGTTGCCGGCCATTCGACTTTCCAATTTCCGTGCATTTTTTCGGTTTGGGTGGTCCAATCCAAATGTGAGGGAGCATTGAAATCACCGCAGAAAATGATGGGAATGTCTTGGGATTTTTGGAGCCAGTTTTGGAATTTCGGGAGGGAGAGGATTCGGAGCACTTCTGGGGCTCGAACTGCAAGAAAATTTGAATTTTTTGGCGATTTTCATGCCTGGAAGCTTGTTTCTGGTTTAAAAATTGAATTTTTCAGGTATTTTTAGGCCCGGGAGCTTGTTTCTGGCTCAAAAATTAAGATTTTCATGAAATTTTGAATTTTCCGGTTCAGAAACATGAATTCTACAGATTTTTAGGTCAATTTTGAATTTTCGAGGTATTTATAGGCTAGGAGGCTTATTTTCAGCCAAAAAATTGAATTTTTTCAGATATTTTTAGGCCTCGAAGCTTCTTTCTGGCTCAAAAAATTGAATTTTTCATGAAATTTTGAATTTTCCGGTTTCAGAAATCAATTCTCCGGATATTTTTGATGAAAAATTCAAATTTTCAGCTAATTTTTAGCCTAAATTATGGATTTTCGAAACTTCTGTTCAAATTTAAATTTCTGGCTGAAAATCTCGAATTTTTACTGAAAAATGCTAACATGAGCAATGCTAAAAAAAATGCACATTTTTCTTCCAAACTAGAATTTTCGATTTATTTTCCAGTGGAAATGGGCACTATATCAAAAAATTCAAAAAAAAAATGTTTTTTTCAAAAAATTTTTGAAACGTAAATTTACAGGTTTTCGGGGTTCAGGAATTTTTTCGCCAAAAATTTCAAAAATCTCTAACATGAGCAATGCCATGATTTTCTTGGAAAGGGGATTTTGAGCACTTCTGGGGCTCGAACTTCAAGAAAATTGGATTTTTCAGGTATTTTTGAATTTTCAAGTTCAGAAATATGAATTCTACAGATTTTCAGGTCAATTTTGAATTTTGGAGGTATTTTTTAGGCCCCGAAGCTTGTTTCTGGCTTGAAAATTGTATTTTTCATGAAATTCTGAATTTTCCGGTTTCAGAAATCAATTCTCCGGATATTTTTAATGAAAAATTCAAATTTTCAGCTAATTTTTCGCCTAAATTATGGATTTTCGAATTTTCATTCAAAATTCAATTTCCGGCTGAAAATCTCGAATTTTCACCGAATTTTCACTGAAAAATGCTAACATGAGCAATGCTCCAAAAAAATGCACATTTTTCTGCCAAACTAGATATTTCGATTTATTTTCCAGTGGAAATTGGGTCCCCATCAAAAAATTCAAAAAAAAAATTTTTTTTCAAAAATTTTTGAAACGTAAAATTACGGGTTTTCGGGTTTCAGGGATTTTTCAGGCAAAAAATTTCAAAAATCAGATTGTGAGGAATTTTCTAACATGAGCAATGTTTTTTTTTCATGGCCTAGAAAACCAATGTTGAAGATTTCTAGGCCACGGCTTATTTTGGTTGAAAATGTATGCAACCTGATGGCCTAGAAAACCAAAATCTAATTTTCTAGGCCATGTATTATTTATGCTCAAAATGACCAGATTTTCATGGCCTAGAAAACCAATACTGAAGATTTCTAGGCCATGTGTTATCTAGGCTCAAAATAACCCGGATTTTCATGGCCTAGAAAACCAAAAATAAATTTTTCTAGGCCACGCTTTATTCAGGCTCAAAATGGCTGGAATCTGATGGCCTAGAAAACCAATTCGAAGATTTCTAGGCCATGGCTTCTTCTGGTTAAAAATGATTGAAATCTGATGGCCTAGAAAACCAATTCGAAGATTTCTAGGCCACGGTTTATTCTGGTTCAAAATGACTGGAATCTGATGGCCTAGAAAACCAGAAATCAATTTTTCTAGGCCACCAATCTTCCCACGCCATATTCAGGCTCAAAATGCTCCAAATTTCCCGCCAAAAAACACTCACGAATCAACTCTCCACTCATAATTTGTCCAATATCAGTTACCATTTTATTATAAGCCGCATACGGACCATAACTGGCATAGTGCAAATGCGAATTCCAAACATTCACCACAGGTCCACTGCGCAACATTATTTTGCATCCCAAACCGAAGTCTGTCGAGAAAATTGAATTGGGAATAATTAGTTGACGGGTGAGGATTACTGTATCCGGATACGTGGAATTCGGATGTTCGATGGATTTCCACGCGGGACCCAACATTCGGGTTAGGTTTTGAGTCACGTTGATGTAGGTTTCCTGGAGAAAAATGTGTGCCAGGGTTGCAGGAAATAGGCTCCGCCCCTTTTTGATCAAAATTGTTGGATTTTTCGATCAAAAAACTGTGCCAGGGTTGCAAAAAATAGGCTCCCCCCCTTTTTGATCAAAATTGTTGGATTTTGGGTAATTTTAAACTAGAAATTCAAGTTTTTCGATCAAAAAACTGTGTCAGGCTTGCAAAATTAAACCACGCCCACTTTTTGTCCAAAATTCGCGGATTTCGGTTGATTTTTGACTAGAAATTCAAATTTTTAGATCAAAAAACTGTGCCAGACTTGCAAAATTAAGCCACGCCCCCTTTCTGATCAAAATTTTCGGATTTCGGTTGATTTTTGACTAGAAATTCAACTTTTCCGATCAAAAAACTGTGCCAGACTTGCAGAAAATAGGCTCCGCCCCTTTTTGATTGAAATTATTGGTTTTTGAACGAATTTTCTGATTTTTTGGAGTTAAAAAACTATGCCAGGGTTGCAGAAAAATGGGCGGAGCCTAAAATATATGTTTTTGGGTGATTTTTCATTGAAAAATTGAATTTTCCGATCAAAAAACTGTGCCAGACTTGCAAAAAATAGGCTCCGCCCCTTTCTGATCCAAATTTCTGTTTTTTTTTAATGAAAAAACTGTGCCAGGGTTGCAGAAATAGGCTCCGCCCACTTTTATTCAAAATTTTTGGTGAAAAAACTGTGCCAGGGTTGCAAAATTAAGCCACGCCCCCTTTTTGTCCAAAATTCCCGGATTTTGATTGATTTTTGACTAGAAATTCAAATTTTTAGATCAAAAAACTGTGCCAGACTTGCAGAAAATAGGCTCCGCCCCTTTTTATCAAAATTGTTGGATTTTCCGATAAAAAACTGTGCCAGGGTTGCAAAATTAAGCCACGCCCACTTTTTTGTCCGAAAAACTCAAATTTTCCGGATTTTCCGATAAAAAACTGTGCCAGACTTGCAAAAAATGGGCGGAGCCTTGAAATTTATGTTTTTCGGTGATTTTTCATTGAAAATCACGAATTTTTAGTCAAAAATAATCTCTAAAACTGGAATTTCAGCTTCCCAAACCCAAATTTCACCAAAAATCCCAAATTTTCCGCTCCAACTTAGCCTAACTCACCTGCAACGCCACAATATCCGGATTCACCAACAAAATATGCTTGGCAATCTTCTGCTGTCCATTTTCCACATTTGCTCCCGAATTCCAAATGTTAAATGTCATAACTCGCAGAGTTACCCTAACTTCTGATTTCTCATTGTAATAGGAATAGGAATCTTGACTAAAACTAGAGAATATTAGGAAATTTGAGAGAAATATGAGCGAAAATCGCATTTTTCCGCTGAAAAATGTTTTTTTTTTGATAGGAAATTGATCTTTTAGGTAAATATATCAATGAAAATTGATTTTTGAGTTGAAAAAACAAAAAAAAAATGAAAATTTGGGCATAGCTTCCGCATCTCCTTAGCTCTGAAATTTCAGATTTCCTGGAACTAACAGAATTCCTAGAACTTTTCGAGTTCTAGAGATTCTGAAACCGAAAATCTGAAATTTCTAGAACTAAAAGTCAATTTTCTCTCATTTTTGCATAGAAAAACTAGTTAGATAACAATCTTTCCATGTAGTGTAAAAAAAAAGAAACAAAGCACTTAAGGTCATTAAGGCCCAAATAAAACTAAATAAAACGCAAGATAACACACATTTTTCTCATATGATAAGAAAAAATGAGCAAAACTTGATTGCTCAGAGCTCAGAAACATGTGTTTGGGGGCAGAAAAATGATAAATTACATCAATTTTTGAGAAATTTGTGTAGTTCTCGAGGAGAACAAGTTTTTGAGCTAAAATTCAAAAATTTGGGCAAACCTTCTCTGAAATTTCAGATTTCCTGGAACTTTCAGAATTCCTAGAACTTTTCGAGTTCTAGAGATTCTGAAACCGGAAATCTGAAATTTCTAGAGCTAAATTTCTTTAAAAAATCCATAAACCTCGTAAATTTCATCGGAAAAAAACAACAAAAACAATAAAAATATATACAAAAATGTGCACGGTGAGTTAAAAAACATTCAAACAATTTCTGGGAACATTGCTCAGATTATCATCAACAAGTGAAACATAGAAAAATGTGAAAAGTGTTGCAAATGCGCTAAAAACATGCCACATGTCGTGAGATCCGAAAAAGTCAAAAATTAGGCAAGGTTTGTTAAGGGCCCGTGATTTGGCTGGAGAAATCTGGAAAAATTTTGAATTTGGGACGATTTTTGTGCCAAAAATACATGTAGAAGGGATTTAGTCAATGGAGCAACATTGATTTCGAAAAATCACGAAAAAAATATGTGAAAATTTTGAAACGTAAATTTTTCTGGGGAAAAAAAAAGCTCAGAATTCATGATTTTCGCCACAGGTTTTTGGGTCAAAAATATTTGAATTTTTAGAAATTCATGAATTTTCTCAAATTTTGAGCACAAAATGCTCCAAATTTCATTTCATGCTCAAAAAATCCCAAATTTATCGAATCCGGGCTCAAAATGCTCTTAATTTCATAATTTTTATCTAGAAAAATCGAATTTTTTCAAATTTCAGCTCAAAATTATCGAAAATCTATCATTTTTGAGCACAAAATGCTCCAAAAATAACTTTTGGCTCAAAAAATCCCGAAATTTTCAAATCCGAGCTCAAAACGCTCGAAATTTCATGATTTTTAAATTTATTGAGCCAAAATTGCTCCAAAAATGATATCTGGCTCAAAAAATTCAAATTTTCAGCCAACATTAAGCTTAGGCTTGAAAAATTCAGTTTTTCTCAAATTTTGAGCACAAAATGCTCCAAAAATAAATTTTTACTCAAAAAATCCCAAATTTTTCGAATCCGGGCTCAAAATGCTCCAAATTTCATGATTTTTGAATTTATTGAGCCAAAAATGCTCCAAAAATGATATCTGGCTCAAAAAATCCCAAATTTTTCGAATCCGGGCTAGAAATGCTCCAAATTTCATGATTTTTGAATTTATTGAGCCAAAAATGCTCCAAAAATGATATCTGGCTCAAAAAATCCCGAATTTTCAGCCAAAATTAAGCTTAGGCTTGAAAAAATCAGATTTTCTCAAAAATTGAGCACAAAATGCTCCAAAAATCCCAAATTTATCGAATCCGGGCTCAAAATGCTCCAAATTTCATGGTTTTCGGCTCAAAAAACCCACCGTCCAATCAATATCTCCTTGTAGATAAAAAACCATAGCAAACCCCCAAAAAACCACAGCCAATCCTCCAAAAATCGCCGTCTTCTTCAAAATCTCCTCATTTTTCCAAATTTTCATCAGTGTATAATAGAGCAAATATGCTGTGCAGTTGAAAATGGTTAAAAATGTCAAAATATGATTTAGATGCACAATTTTGGTGAAAATCAGGTAGGTAAGGGCTGAAAATGGGAAATTTGTGATTTTGTGATATCAAACATCAATATTTTGTCGAAAACTCACCCAAAACCGCATTCAAAATTCCAAAAATCGCCGAAAAAACCAAAAAATGCTCAGTTTCTCTCAATTTCCATCGAATAATCGCAAAAATCGTCGAAAAATGAAAAATTGCGATAGCAAATCGCACAAAAATCCAGCTTGCGAGTGCAGAAATCGCGAAATTCGCGGCGAAAACGCCAACAAAAATCGCGTTGGAAATGTGTGGAGATGGAGATTTGTGGCGAATTATTGATTGACGGATTATTATTAGGCAGGAGATGATTTGGATGCAGGGAGTGTCTGAAAAATTGGGAAATTTCAAGCTGAAATTCAAAATTTTGAGATTTAGATATTTTTTGAATAGCATTTGATATACTAAAATTTCAATTTTCCGAAATTTTAAATGAAAATTTTGAAACAGCGGATTTTTTTCATATAAAAAATCTTAAAATTATTAATTTCAGGTTAATTCTGGGCTGAAAATAATTTTTTTTTATTTGGAAAAGGCATATGAAATCATTGATTAATTTAATTGTTCAAAAATGTTTAATGAAAATTTTGAAACAGTGAATTTTTTCAAACCAAAAAATCTTGAAATTATTAATTTCAGGTTAATTCTAGGCTAAAAATCACTGAAAAATTCAAATTTTGCGATGAAAACTGAGAATTTCTAACTTTCAGGTCGAAAACAGCTTATGACGTGGCAAAAATGTATTTTAAAAATTCATGGAATAAATTAAAACAGTGTATATCTGAAATAGCAAAACTCTCAATTTTTCAAAAATATTTACGAAAATTTTGAAACGGTGAATTTTTTTCAAACCAAAAAATCTTAAAATTATTAATTTCAGAGTGATTCTGGGCTAAAAATCACTGAAAAATTCAAATTTCGCGAGGAAAAACTGAGAATTTCCAACTTTCAGGTCTAAAACAGCTTACGACGTCACAAAATTTATTTATTTAATCATGATTAAAACTAACATAAACAATAAGAATTTTCAATTGTTCAAAAATTTTTAATGAAAATTTTGAAACAGTGAATTTTTGAAAATAAAAAATCTTGGAATTCTATAATTTCAGGTTAATTTTAGGCTTAAAATATATTTTTTTTTCTATTTGAAAACGAGTTGCATAAAACAATTAATTAATTCAATTTTCCAAAATTTTAAATGAAATTTTTGAAACAGTGAATTTTTTCAAACCAAAAAAATCTTAAAATTATTAATTTCAGCTTAATTCTAGGCTAAAAAACACTGAAAAACCCAAATTTCCCGCCAAAATCTCACCAAACTGAAAAGCCAAAACATTGGGACAAATATGATAAGCACTGCTTCCAATCGACTGCAAAACCAACAAAAATCCAATCAAAACATCCAAATCCGAACAATCGTAGACACCACTGTTTTTTGGCTGAAAATTCCAGAAGTTTTTGAGCTAAAATTCAAAATTTGGGCATAGCTTCCGCATCTCCTTAGCTCTGAAATTTCAGATTTCCTGGAACTAACAGAATTTCTAGAACTACTGTGAGTTCTAGAGATTCTGAAACCGGAAATCTGAAATTTCTAGAGCTAAATTTCAATTTTCTATGAGATTTTTCACTCCAAAACCCACCATCTGTCCCTTTTTCACCAAAGTAAATCCAACAAAAACACTTCCGCACACAAAATACCCGAAATTGCTCAGAATATTATTGAATGCTCGAAATTCCCAGAATGGTTTTGCGCACGCCAAGTTATGAAAACAAATCTCGTCGCGATTTGCCATCGATGTTTGCGTGAATTTGTGATATTCTGAGATGGCGTGCATGAAAATTGGCAAAATTATTGCAAGCGGATATTTGAGCATTGAACTTTGGAGCAAATTTGGTTGGGTGGGAAATTCTTCGACTTCTGGGAGTTCTGGGAGTTCTGGAGCTGTGGAATCTGAAAAATTTGGGCATAGCTTCCGCATCTCCTTAGCTCTGAAATTTCAGATTTCCTGGAACTAACAGAATTTCTAGAACTGCTCAAGTTCTAGAGATTCTGAAACCAGGAAATCTGAAATTTCTAGAGCTAAAAATCACTTTTTACTGAAAATCGAAATTTTCAGCAAGTTTTACTCACTTTCAATATCAGAACTATTATTTAATTGAATCAAAATTCCACTTCCACCACTTCTTATTATTATTTTATTCACTTTTGTCATCCAAAAATATCCAGCAACTCCAAAAATCGGCGCTAAAAACACCAAAAACATCACAGAAATCGGCAAAAAATACGAGGATTTATCGATTTTTTCGAAGAAGAAGCTCAATTTCTTTGCACGGTTTTGATCTTTTCGATGATTTGCAGCTTCTGAATCGCATTCTTGATCATTCCGATTGACGAAAACAAAGATTCGGAAATCTGTGAGTTGCGATAACTCATTTTCGGAGAAATATACATCGGCACGGCGGGTTAGAGTTAGACGACGCTCGAATTTTTCGAGTTGATCCGAATTTTCGTAGATTGAGAGCTGAAAATCGAGATTTTTCACAAGTTTTTGAGCTAAAAATGAAAATTTGGGCATAGCTTCCGCATCTCCTTAGCTCTGAAATTTCAGATTTCCTGGAACTAACAGAATTTCTAGAACTTTTCGAGTTCTAGAGATTCTGAAACCGGAAATCTGAAATTTCTAGAGCTAAATTTCACTTTGAATTTGAAGCTAGTACTTACTGAAACTCACGTGTTTCTAAAATTCTAAAATTCTAAAATGAAATGAAAATGTAGTTTTCAACGTCAATAATTTTGAAAATAGGTCACGTTTCACGTTTCGAAATTTATTAACTTCTAGATTTTTCTCCGGCAAAATTTGGACATAAATTTTAGCTGGAATTGCTAAATTTCTGGCTGAAAATTCCAAGTTTTTGAGCTAACAAGGGAAGTGCATAAGGTTAGGTGTTGAACTTTTTCTGCAATTTAGTACACATATAGATTCGAACCCGCTGATCTCGAATTCGTTTTCAAAAATTGCCACAAGTGCACCCAAAAGCAGTTTGGCGCCATCGAAAATTCACCATTTTTTCCTCGTTTCATATATCAAACATTTGCAGGCAGAAAAAAACAGGAGCGCGTAGTCGAGTGGTAAACACTCACGTTTGAAATTTTAGGTTATGGGATCGATCCCGCTTCGAGGCAAACTTTTTTTCCATTTTTTTTGCAAATCCATTTATGAAAACAAAAAACAAAATCATGGAAACATAACCATTAAAAAAATTCAGAACATTTTTCAGAAGTTATCAAATGGAGATCATTTCATCTTTCCGTTCAAATTTCACCTTTAAAATACTTTCGTCAGAAAAAAAATTCTAGAAAAAATTTCCCCAGTCGATGAAATTCTCGGAGTTTATCCAGCTGATTTGCACTAGATATGAATTGAAAGTTTTTATTCATCGTTTCCAGGCTAGCTCTCTTGATCATTCCATTCTTATTGGTCTTTTTTGTTTCAAAATAAAAGTCATCTGCCTTTTGAACGCAACATTCACTAATTTTTTTCCAATGGATCAATTCATCTGAAGAAAAAATGAATTTCGCGACATTTTTTGTCGCGAAATTGCAATTCGCGAAACCACACGAAATTAATAAAATAAAAGAGGAAATTCTTTTTTCGTGTGTTGGGTCTCGCAGCGATTACGTGTCCCTTTAATATTTCTCCTTTATCTCAGAGAAAGCCGGCGACTAATCGGCGACGAACTTACGACGAATCGAAATCAGGCGACTAATCGTCTGCCAATCGTAAGTTCGTCGCAAGTTCGTCGGCGAAAATAGTGTGTGTTTCCCGGAGACGCAGACGAAAAAGTTTCAGGCGACTAATCGGCGACCAATCATAAGTTAGTCGCCGATTAGTCGCCGATTAGTCGCCTGAAACTTTTTCGTCTGCGTCTCCGGGAAACACACACTATTTTCGCCGACGAACTTGCGACGAACTTGTTGGTCGCCGATTAGTCGCCGGCTTTCTCTGAGATTTTTGTGTTTATTTCGTGTCGTTTCACGAATTGCAATTTCGTGACAAAAAATGTCGCGAAATTCATTTTTTCTTCAGATGAATTGATCCACAAATCAAAACATTTGCGACCAGTTATCATAAATATTATAACGTGTTTTGACAAGTTATCATAAATGGATTTGAAAAAAAATTGAAAAAAAAGTTTGCCTTGGAGCGGGATCGATCCCATAACCTAAAATTTCAAAGACGTGAGTGTTTACCACTCGGCTACGCGCTCCTGTTTTTTCTGCCTGCAAATGTTTGATATATGAAACGAAGAAAAAAATGGTGATTTTTTGATGGCGAAAAACACCATTTGGGTGCACTTGTGGCAATTTTTGAAAACAGGTTCAAGATCAGCAGGTTCGAATCTATATGTGTACCAAATTGCACAAAAAGTTCAACACCTACCCTTATGCACTTCCCTTGTAAAATTCAAAATTTGGGCATAGCTTCCGCATCTCCTTAGCTCTGAAATTTCAGATTTCCTGGAACTAACAGAATTTCTAGAGATCTAGAGATTCTGAAACCAGAAAGTCTGAAATTTCTAGAGCTAAATTTCACTTTGAATTTGGAGCTTGAACTTACTATAACTCAAACACACGTGTTTCTAGATTTTTAAAATTCGAAAATGAAGTAAAATGTAGTTTTCCACGTCACCTATTTTTAACTAGGTCACGTTTCATGTTTCAAAAAACAATTTTGGACAAGGAAATTATTCATTTCTAGATTTTTTCCAAACAAAAATTGGGCATAAATTTTAGCTGAAAATTCTAGATTTTTCAAAGTTTTCGAGCTGAAAAACGAAAATTTGGGCATAGCTTCCGCATCTCCTTAGCTCTGAAATTTCAGATTTCCTGGAACTATCAGAATTTCTAGAACTACTGTGAGTTCTAGAGATTCTGAAACCGGAAATCTGAAATTTCTAGAGCTAAAATTCAGGTTAGGCATGTTTATACTCAAAATGACCGGATTTTCGAACCCTACATTATTCGGGACTGTAACCAAGGTAGCACATATATCATCCTCCGACAAAAGTGTAATCTTCAAATTCGACATTTTTTGCTCAACAACATTTATATAATATCCAATAGGTTTCACAAATGTTAAATGTTGATGAAGATATTCGTGCGTAGAATTACCATCTTTCCACCTAAAGAACAAAAAATATCGACCGCGACGCGCACGCAACGCTTACCGTACAACATATTGTGATCTATCCAGGAAACGAATATTGATTTTGTACAGAATTTCAACATTTAAACGAGATTGCACAGTGATAAATAGGGTTTGCGGTTGGTTTTTGTTCTTTTTTTGACTGCCAAAATCATTTGGAAGAAGGGGATTTAGAAGTTTTCCCTCATCCCAGGCTAAATCGCCATTATTTTGAATCACAGGGAGATTTAGAGTTAGGCTATCTCTTCCATTCGAAACCATCATCTCAATTATTGGATCTTTGCCGTAGACTAGAAAATCTTTAGGATTTGGGAGAGAAATTGAGATTCTTGCAAGATCCAGGGCATCGTTTATGCTTAAACTTTTATAGTGAATATCGATTTTTCCTGGCGCCAAAGTCTTGGTGAAATCGGATTTATTGGTGAATTTGATTACATTGAAGATTTCTGTGGTTTCAGTTTCGTTTGATGCATAAATGGGTGAAATTATTAGGAGGTAGAGGAAGAAATTCCTCATTTTCACCTGGAATTTTAGAGTTTTATATTAAAACACAACAAAAAATCGATAGCGGATAAACAAACAAACAAAGTTTGGTTTAAAATAATGAAAAAATTGAACGTTGTAAAAAAATTGGCGCCCAAAAGGTTCCCACCACCAAAAAACATATAAAACGCTGATAACAATGAGTAATTTGTTGGGTAGAGAAAAAGCGGCATGTTTTTTGCACTTCAGAGACGCATGGTAGTCAACAACTATTTTGTTTTTGCTTTGCAAAGAGGGATTTTTGAGGCGCGAACGAAAAAAATATTTTTTTCGCACTCAAAAAAACCGTAGTTTGTTCAAAGACGCAACGTGAAATTTTGTGTGTCTCGTGGCGATGTAATTGGTCTTGCAGCGCACAACTCTCCCGCGGTTTTGAATTTTCGAAAAAATATTTTTGTTTTTTTTCGCATTTTCATTTTCCCTCCTATTTTCCTTGTTTCCGGCGAAAAACAACACATGTGTTATAGTGAAGTGGTCAGAAAATATGGCCTAGCACTTTCTAGGCCACGCAAACAACAAATTAAATCATTGTGTTGCGATGAAGACGTGTGAAATATGTATGAAAGAATTGCGATGTAATTCGGCTTATTTACGACATCTCGATTCGCATAGTGTAAGTTTCTTTGATTTTGATGCTAGAAAAAAGAAAATTGAAGAGAATTTCAGTTCTTCGGCGGGTTTTTCTGCGATTTGTGCGACAAAAACTTCCGACGCGAGGAAAATTTGATAGAACATTGGAGAAAATCTTGCGAAGGTGTTTCGATTTTCTTGAACTTGCCGGATCAAATAACTATGCCCTATCAGCAATTCAAGCATTTTATGATTCGAAATATCTATGAGTATAAGAAGGAAATTGAGGGAATTAAGCAGGACGATTTGGATGATGGAACAAGGCAATTTTTAAATAGGATTTTTATTGAAATATGTTTTCTAGCAAAATTCCGCGCAGCTTCCGCTTTAGCGGCATGCTATTTCCTGGAATTTCAGCAAACCTTCCGTAGAGTAGAGAGTGTACTGAAATTGCAAGTCATAGTAATCCGCGTGGCCAAATTTTCGTCTAAAAAGTGAATTTTAGCTCTAGAAATTCCAGATTTCCGGTTTCAGAATCTCTAGAACTTGAGAAGTTCTAGAAATTCTGTTAGTTCCAGGAAATCTGAAATTTCAGAGCTAATGAGATGCGGAAGCTATGCCCAAATTTTGATTTTTAGCTCAAAAACTTGTGAAAAATCTGAATTTTCTGTCAGAGTTTTGTTTTCACCTGAAAATCAACAATTTCAACATTTAAAGTTTCCAAATTTCCAACTAAAAGCTGAATTTTAGCTCTAGAAATTTCAGATTTCCGGTTTCAGAATCTCTAGAACTCGAAAAGTTCTAGAAATTCTGATAATTTCAGGAAATCTGAAATTTCAGAGCTAAGGAGATGCGGAAGCTATGCCCAAATTTTGATTTTTAGCTCAAAAACTTGTGAAAAATCTGAATTTTCTGTCAGAGTTTTGTTTCCAGTCTGAAAATCAACAAATTAAACTCTTAAAGTGTAATAATTTTCAACTAAAAGCTGAATTTTAGCTCTAGAAATTTCAGATTTCCGGTTTCAGAATCTCTAGAACTCGAAAAGTTCTAGAAATTATGAAAGTTCCAGGAAATCTGAAATTTCAGAGCTAAGAAGATGCGGAAGCTATGCCCAATTTTTCCAGACCCTCGACCTCCAAATCCTCCAACATCTGTGACATCTGCCACCTTCTCCTCCCAACTTCAGCTCTCGGTCGCCACAAACAAGTTCATTTCAAATACTTCAAACCAGGCATGGCGATCGAAATCAATAATGGAATCCAAGATCAGAGCTACAATTTATTTTGCTGTGATTTGTGTGGAATAATCTTCACCAGCTCTGAATTATTGTTTGAACATTGGAGGCAAAGTTGCCCCGAAGTTATGGGAAATATTCCGAAGAATGGGATTTTGCTCAGCGATCAGGAAATGATTGATTTTGTTGAGTATTTGGTGGAGAAATCGGATTTGAATGTGGATTTTGAAGGGGAACCTTTCGAATTCAAATTTCAAAAAAATCACAAGCATTATTTGGTTAAACCTGATTTATATACAGTTCAAGGGGAGTTTTTGAACATACTAAAATCTAAAAAAAATTGTCTGAAAATTAGTTTTATAGTCTATCGAACGTTATCCAATATATAGCATTTTCAGCCCAAAAATTCGGCTGAAAATTCTATATATTGGATAACGTTCGATAGACTATCAAACTAGTTTTCAGCGGATTTATTTACCTTTCGAAAACTTCGCTGAAAAAATGCTGAAAATCCCGAGTTTCTCTGGATTTTCAGCATTTTTTCTGGCGAGCTTGCGGAAGCTATGCCCAAATTTTGAGCTGAAAATATTGATTTTCGCTGAAAAAGTGCTGAAAATCCCGAGCTTCTCTGGATTTCCAGCATTTTTTCTGGCGAGCTTGCGGAAGCTATGCCCAAATTTCGCTGAAAAAATGCTGAAAATCCCGAGTTTCTCTGGATTTTCAGCATTTTTTCTGGCGAGCTTGCGGAAGCTATGCCCAAATTTTGAGCTGAAAATTCCAAATTTCGGTGAAAAAATGCTGAAAATCCCGAGCTTCTCTGGATTTCCAGCATTTTTCTGGCGAGCTTGCGGAAGCTATGCCCAAATTTTGAGCTGAAAATAATGGTTTTTGGCTGAAAATCCTGTGTTTCTAGCTAAAATCATATGAAAATCTCAAATTTCGCTGAAAAAATGCTGAAAATCCCGAGTTTCTCTGGATTTCCAGCATTTTTTCTGGCGAGCTTGCGGAAGCTATGCTCAAATTTTTAGCTGAAAACTCCAAATTTCGTTGAAAAAATGCTGAAAATCCCGAGTTTCTCTGGATTTCCAGCATTTTTCTGGCGAGCTTGCGGAAGCTATGCCCAAATTTTTAGCTGAAAATTCCAAATTCCGCTGAAAAAATGCTGAAAATCCCGAGTTTCTCTGGATTTCCAGCATTTTTTCTGGCGAGCTTACGTAAGCTATGCCCAAATTTTCAGCTGAGAACTATAATATTTCAGATTCTGAAAAATGGTCAAACCATATAATGACGTGTCAGCGATGCTCCAGAAGTTTCAAAAATCGTGGAAGACTCGAGCGACACGTTCTGAGTTATCACAACTCGTGGAAATTCCGCGAAAAATGTCGACTTTGTCTGGTGACATTTAGGAGACGCGATAATTTGGTGGAACATTTGAAAATGTCGTGTGCGGCTATGGCTTTTGAGATTCCTGCGAAACTGGAGCGGCTGAAAATGGGACCGGGCGAGATTTTGGCGGAAATGCGGGAGTTTGAGGGAAGATGGAAGGTGATGTATGAGAGAAGAAGGGAGGAGTATTTGAAGTATGTTAGAGAGGTTTTGGTGAGTTTTTTGAGGGGAAAATTGAAAAATTTGGGGAAAATTTGGGATTTTCATGAAAAACTGATCAAATTTCCAATTTTTTTAAAGAAAATTGACTAAAAATGTGATTTTTGACTTGAAAATCATGAAAATTGTGCTTCTAGAGCTTTATTCAACTGAAAAAATGCTCCAGGCGCTTAAAATTCATCAAAAATGCTCCTAGAGCTAATTTTAGCTGTGAATATGCTCCAGGACATCGAAAATCACCAAAATGAGCTTCTGAACCTTGAAAATCATGAAAATCTGGACTGGAGCATAAAAATTGGCTGATTTTTGCTCCAGAAGCTGGATTTTGCTGAAAATGAGCTTCTGGAGCTCGAAAATCATGAAAATTAGGTCTGGAGAATGAAAATTGGCTCATTTTTGCTCAAGAAGCCGGATTTTGATGAAAATGAGCTTCTGGAGCTTAAAAATCATGAAAATCTGGACTGGAGCATAAAAATTGGCTCATTTGTGCTCCAGAAGCTGGATTTTGCTGAAAATGAGCTTCTGGAGCTTGAAAATCATGAAAATCTGGACTGGAGCATGAAATTTGGCTCCTTTTGCTCCAGAAGTAGGATTTTGCTGAAAATGAGCTTCTGGAGCTTAAAAATCATGAAAATTGAGTCTGAAGCATGAAAATTGGCTCATTTTTGCTCCAGAAGCTGGATTTTGCTGAAAATGAGCTTCTGGAGCTTAAAACTCATGAAAATTTTATTCAAAATTCAAATTTTTTTGCAGAAAATCGAAGAAGACGAGCAAATTTCAGCTTCTGCTCCGCAAAAAAATCCCGAAGAATTTCCAGATTTTGCGGTAACTTCATTAGCTTGTCCCTTCTGTGGTGAGTGCATTTTTGGCTGAAAATAAGCTGAAATTCCCCAATTTTCCAGACATAATCTTCAAAAATGCCGATATCACCAAAAAACACATGAAAACACTGCATTCTGATCGAATTCGTGATTTTATTGAAGGAGTTCCCGTGTTTTACGATGATTTTGGATTTGAATTTCGAGCCGGGAAATATGTGAATACTAGTATGAAACATGGAACTAGGCTGAAGAAATTTATGGTTTGTGAGGGTTTTGAGCTGAAAATCATGAAATTTGAAGAATTTTGAGCTAAAATTCAGGTTTTTTGCATAAATTTGAACCAAATTGGCAATTTTTTACGCCAAAAAAATTCACTGTTTCAAAAAATTATTAAATTTTTCGGATTTCATGGAAATTTTTGATTGGTCTTCCATTTTACTGTCAAAAATCCACGTGGCACTGATTTTTGGCACCAAAATCCCGATTTTTACTCGAAAAAAAATTTACTGTTTCAAAAAAATTAGCAAAATTTCGGATTTCTGGGAAATTTTTGATTAGTATGTATTCGATTCTACTTTCAAAAATCCACGTGGCACTAATTTTTGGCACCAAAAATCCCGATTTTTACTCGAAAAAAAATTTACTGTTTCAAAAAATTATGAAAATTTTCGGGTTTCTTGGAGATTTCTGATTTGGATTCCCTATTATCTTCAAAAATTCAGGTGACATCAATTTTTGGCACCAAAAATCCCGATTTTTACTCGGAAAAAAATTCACTGTTTCAGAAAATTATTAAATTTTTCAGATTTCTTGGAAATTTTTGATTAGTATTCCATTTTACTGTCAAAAATCCACGTGGCACTAATTTTTGGCACCAAAAATCCCGATTTTTACTCGGAAAAAATTTACTGTTTCAAAAAATTATGAAATTTTCCGGATTTCTTGGAAATTCTTGATAGGGGAATATTTTGAAAAATCCTAGATCATTTTTAGCTTATTTTTCTGGGAAAAAATAGGTTTCAAAAAATTGTTAAATTTAACTTTCAAAATTTTTTTTCAATTTTGTGCCAAATTCCAATGGATATCTGAAAATTTAACGAAAAATCACGATTTTCGACCTGAAATTCAAGAATTTTCAGCCCGACGGAACAGAAGAATCGGCAATGTCCATTGAAATTAATTCAACATCGAGAGCCACCAAAAAATGTGTGATTTTGAGCGAAATCGAGATTTCGATGGTTTTTGGCGAGGAAATTGATACGAGAAAAGTGTTCTATGAGGAGAGACCGGGGAGATTTGAGGGTGAGGGTTTTCATGGCCAAAAATTGGGATTTTTGGTGCGAAAATTGATGAAATTAGTGAAAAATACCTGAAAAATCATGAAAATTTGACCCAAAATTTATAAAAAAGCAAGCTTCCGATTGGAATTTCAGTAAACCTCTACCAAAGGTTTACTGAAATTCCACGTCATAGCGGAATTTTGCATTTTCATCAGAAAATTGAAATTTAGCTCTAGAAATTTCAGATTTCCGGTTTCAGAATCTCTAGAACTCGAAAAGTTCTAGATTTTCTGATATTTCCAGGAAATCTGAAATTTCAGAGCTATGGAGATGCGGAAGCTATGCCCAAATTTTGAATTTTTAGTCAAAAACTTTGTGAAAAATCTGAATTTTAAGTCAAAAATTCCATTTTTGATGGAAAAAAAATCTCACTGTTTCAATGTTTTTATGAATTCTGAGATCATTTTTGTCGAAATTTTGTAGCAACAGCTCCTAAGGAAAAATCATTACTGTAACTCTTGCCCCAGATTTTGGCTGAAATTCAGAATCTTCTGAAAATTTCAGTCTGTAAAATTGAAATTTAGCTCTAGAAATTTCAGATTTCCGGTTTCAGAATTTCTAGAACTCGAAAAGTTCTAGAAATTCTGTTAGTTCCAGGAAATCTGAAATTTCAGAGCTAAGAAGATGCGGAAGCTATGCCCAAATTTTGAATTTTTGCTCAGAAACTTGTGAAATTTTTTGAATTATGTTCCTTTAAAATCATCTCTACAGTACCCCTTTTTTTTGCAGATTTGCCAATCTTGAATCCGGAAGCTTCATCGTCTTGATTGTTTTTTTGTAATAAAATTTTTTTTCTCATTTTTTTTTTGATTTTTTTCATTGACGTTGCGATTTGAGCACGTTTTCATATATTTTTTGAATTTTAAATTTTTGAATTTGAAAAATTTGGCGCCGAAAATGGTCATGAAATATTGCGTGACTTGGGGAAACTGACATTAATTTTTGAAAAAAAAAATGCAGAGAAAATTGGCTCAAAAGTGTATTTTTCAGGAAAAATTTTGAATTTTTGAATTTTGGCGCCAAAAAATCAGATTTACACTCGAAAAATCCCGATTTTCACCCAACTTCTTCCATTCCTTTTATATATACGAAAACCCGATTTTCTCTGCACTCTCTCAATTTCGCACACTCTCTCATCTCTACACGGCAAACAGTTTTCCATTTTTATTATTATACAACAATACAAAACGAGAGAGCTTTAGAGAGTGTGCGAAAGTGAGAGACGCAGACACACTCTCTCCCTCTTCAATCAATTCGTCTGCTTCTCTAACCGCACTCTCCTCTCTCGCCACACTCTCTCTCTATCTCTGGCCTGTGTCTCTTTCTGTTTTGCGCCACGCCTCGGACCGACCGCCGACTATATATACTGGCATTCGACATTCGGCTAGCTGGGTTTTGCACACGGCATTTTGTGCGGGTGAGTGAAGTGAAGAGAGAAGGAAAAAAGGGGAAAATGGTGCCGTGAAAATTGATTTGGCTCGAAATTTGCAGCATTTTGAGTGTAAATTTAAAAATTGCGGGTTTTTGAGTGTAAATATGATGAAATTTGAGAAAAATCAGGTTTTAGGTTGATTTTTGACGCAAAAACCAACAGTTTTTGCCACTTGGCAAAATTTGGAGCATTTTGAATGTAAATTTGAAAATTTCGATTTTTTGAGTGTAAATATGATGAAATTTGAAAAAAAATCAGGGTTTTAGGTTGATTTTTGACGCTAAAACCAATAGTTATTGCCACGTGGCAAAATTTGGAGCATTTTGAATGTGAATTTGCAGACTTTTGTGAAATTTGAGAAAAATCAGGTTTTTGAGTGAAAAAATTAACTGTTTCAATGAATTTTGACATTTTTTGGGTTTTTAAATCATTGATTTTGTATGCTGTGCATTGTGTACTATTTTTCTTTGAAAATCAATATTTCTGACGTCACAAGGGTTTTTCGCGCGAAATTTGGAGCATTTTGAATGTAAATTTGCAGAATTTTGTGAAATTTGAAGAAAATCGGGTTTTTGAGTGAAAAAATTAACTGTTTCAATGAATTTTGACATTTTTTGGATTTTTTGAATTTGTGTTTTGCGTGTTGTGCATTGTAAACTATTTTTCTGTAAAAATCGATATTTCTGACGTCACAAGGTTTTTTGGCTCGAAATTTGGAGCATTTTGAATGTAAATTTGAAAATTGCGGGTTTTTGAGTGTAAATATGATGAAATTTGATGAAAATCGGGGTTTTAGGTTGATTTTTGACGCAAAAACCAATAGTTTTTGCCACGTGGCAAAACTTGGAGCATTTTGAGTGTAAATTTGCAGAATATTGTGAAATTTGAAGAAAACCGGGTTTTTTGAGTGAAAAAATTAACTGTTTCAATGAATTTTGACAAATTTTTAGGATTTTTGAATTTTTGATACTGGCGATATTGCACTCCGTACTATTTTTCTGCAAAAATCAATATTTCTGACGTCACAAGGTTTTTTGGTGCGAAATTTGCAGCATTTTGAGTGTAAATTTAAAAAAAATCGGGTGTTAGGTGAATTTTGCCACGTCATACGGTACTTTTCGGCCCCAAAAGTTGTTGAGCCCGAAATTTGGAGCATTTTCAATGTAAATTTGCAGAATTTTGCGAAATTCGAAGAAAATCGGGTTTTTAGGTAAAAAAAATTAACTGTTTCAATGAATTTTGACATTTTTTGGGTTTTTAAATCATTGATTTTGTATGCTGTGCATTATGTACTATTTTTCTTTGAAAATCAATATTTCTGACGTCACAAGGTTTTTTGGCTCAAAATTTGGAGCATTTTGAATGTGAATTTGAAAATTGCGGTTTTTTGAGTGTAAATATGATGAAATTTGAAGAAAATCAGGTTTTTAGATAAAAAAATCTACTGTTTCAATGAATTTTGACAATTTTTTGGGATTTTTGAATTTTTAATGATGCGAAAATCAGAAAATTCAAAAAATTATTGATTTTTTCCCCGAAAATTTTGAAAATTAAAAAAATTACAAACGTGACCTCTGAATTTATTCTCTAAAATTGAATTTTTCAAAAAAAAAAACACAATTTCATCATTTTTCGAAAATTTGAATTTTCAAAAATGTGAGTTTTTTGGCGCCAAATCTTGCAAATTCAAATTTCTCTTTCAGAAAATCAATAATTCCCATTTTTTGCAGGAAAAAACCAAATTCAATTTGATTTGATTCGATTTGTATAATTCTACTTGAACACGGGAACAGTTTGCAAAAGAAAAAATCTGTGATTTTTTTTCAATCGATTGATAGAAAATGTCGGGTGTAAATGCGATTGTGAGTTTTTTTTTTGGCTGAAAATATGAATTTCAGGTCAAAAAACCTGAAAATTCCTGTTTTTTGGGTCAAAATTCATCAAAATTGATGAATTTTCACCCAAAATCAAGCTGAAATCAATTTCAGGCCGATGTTTATCGCGCAGTCATCGCTGACGTCATAAATCAGATGAAAGAGTCGTTTTTGGATGAGAATATTGATGCGGATATTTTGTCACAACTCAAGAAGGTGAGCTGGGGTTTTGGGGTGGAAAATGAGCTGGAATCCGTTAATTTTGAGGATTTTCGACTGAAAAATTAGGTTTTTAACTTGAAAATGACCCAGAAATCGATTATTTTCATAATTTTCAGTCAAAAATTGCCAGAAATTCGAGATTTTTGATTGAAAATTGACCTAAAACAACCTGAAGTTCAAAATTTTCACTGAAAAATTACCAAAAAAATTCACTGTTTCAAGGATTTTTGATAATTTTTTGCAATTTTTGAAAAATTGATCGTGATAAGGTAAAAGCTTTTCCGAAAATCCTGAAAATTGTGTATTTGCCAAGTGGAATTTTTCTAGTTTAAATCAGGTTTTTCGACTGAAAATTTCGGATTTTCAATGAAAAATTGAACCAGAAAAATATAGGTTTCAAGGATTTTTGATAATTTTTTGCAATTTTAGAACAATTGATCGTTGTACGCTAAACACTTTTCTGAAAATCCTGATAATTGTGTATTTGCCAAGTGGAATTTTTTCTAATTGAAATCAGGGTTTCTTGGCTGAAAATTTCAGATTTTTCATTAAAAAATTCAAAATTTTTGACTAAAAAATTACCCAAAAAATTCACTGTTTCAAAGATTTTTGATAATTTTTTGCAATTTTAGAAAAATTGCTCTCCACATCGCAAAAGTTTGTTTGAAAATCCTGAAAATTGTGTATTTGCCACGTGGAATTTTTCTAGTTTAAATAAGGTTTTTTGGCTGAAAATTTCGGATTTTCAATGAAAAATGAACCAGAAAAATATAGGTTTCAAAATTTTTAAATAATTTTTTTCGATTTTTGGGAATTTTGATGGTGAAGGTGCTGTTATAGGGTTAGAATTCATTAAAAAATCCTGAAAAATATGCCACGTGGAATTTTTGAAATCTGAAATTTCTCGGCTGAAAATTTCAGATTTCTCTTCAAAAATTCGAATTTTTCACTTAAAAATTACTTGAAAAAATTGACTGTTTCAAAGATTTTTGATAATTTTTTCGATTTTTGGGGAATTTTGTTCTGTATTTTTCGTGCGCCACGTGAAGTTATCAAGAAATCTGGGTTTTTGGCTGAAAATTCCAGATTATTCGTGAAAAATTCGAAATTTTTCACTAAAAACTTACCCAAAAAGTTCACTGTTTCAAAAAATTCCGATAACTTTTTGCGATTGATCTCGGAATTGCTACATTCCTATAAAGTTTCCTAAAAATCCTAAAAATATGCCACGTTGCATTTTTTAAAATTTGAAAATTCTTGGCTGAAAATTATAGATGTTTTATCGAAAAATTCGGAATTTTGACTGAAAAGTTACCCAAAAAATTCACTATTTCAAAGATTTTTGATAATTTTTTCGATTTTTGGGAAATTTTGTTCTTCGAATTTCTGTGCGAAGATTTCAAGAAATCTGGATTTTTATCTGAAAATTTCAGATTTCTGTTGAAAAATTCGAAATGTTCACAAAAAATTACCCAAAAATTTACTGTTTCAAGAATTTTTGAAAAATTGATCGTCATAATGTGGAAACTTTTCTGAAAATCCTGAAAATTGTGTATTTGCCATGTGGAATTTTTTTCTAGTTTAAATAAGGTTTTTCGACTGAAAATTTCAGATTTTCACTGAAAAACTGAACCAGAAAAATATAGGTTTCAAGGATTTTTGATAATTTCTAAGGTCTTCGAGAAATATTGGTCTTAGGTTATCAATATGTTGATTAGAATTCATAAAAATCCTGAAAACTATGCCACGTGGAATTTTTGAAATCTGAAATTTCTTGGCTGAAAATTATAGATTCTTCATAAAAATTCGAAATTTTCACTGAAAAAAGAACCAGGAAAATATAGGTTTCAGGAATTTTTGATATTTTTTTGCAAATTTGGAAGAATTGATGTTATGTCCTATAAAATTTTCAAGAAATCTGGATTTTTGGCTGAAAATTTCAGTTTTTGATGAAAACTCGAAATTTTCACTTAAAAATTACTTGAAAAAATCGACTGTTTCAAGGATTTTTGGTATTTTTCAAAATTTTTCTGAATTCATTAACAATTGTCAAATTTTTTCAAAAATCCAATTTTCTTCTAGGAATGGGAAGATAAAGTGATGTCATCGGGATGTGTTGATCTAAATCCACCAAATCACATGATTCCCCAACAACAAGTTCAAATTCAACAACAACGACAACAACAAAACATTGCACCGCCACCAATTCGACCAAGTCCACAAATGATTCAACAACAGCAGCAAAGGTACGGTTTTGGGGACCTTTTTTCCAGCCAGGACCATTGAATTTCCTGGTAGATTTTGAGCCGCTGATCATTTTCCAGTTTTCAAAAGTTTCCTAGCTCAATTTTGAGCTGAGTTATGACGTGGCAGAGGTATACCGCAAGATTCCGCGTAGCTTCCGCATGGCCGCTGAAGCGGAAGCCGCGCGGAAGCTTCCGGTTACATCTAAATTGAAGTTTAGCTCTAGAAATTTCAGATTTCCGGTTTCAGAATCTCTAGAAATCGAAAAGTTCTAGAAATTCTGAAAGTTCCAGGAAATCTGAAATTTCAGAGCTAAGGAGATGCGGAAGCTATGCCCAAATTTTGAATTTTAGCTCAAAATCTTGTGAAAAATCTGAATTTCCAGCTGAAATTTCGATATTTTCAGTAAAAGTCCCATTTTTTTGTTGAAAAAATCTCACTGTTTCAAAATTTTCATAATTTCTGAAGTTATTTTCATAAAATTTGGTCACTCTTGCGAAAAATAATTATTGTAACTTTTGCCACGTCATAGGTCGTGTGGAAAATAGTGAAATTTTTCAGAATTTTTACTGAAATTCAAGATCTCCTGAAAATTTCAGTCAAAATTGTCTGAAAATTGCATATTTCCAACTAAAACTTGAAGTTTAGCTCTAGAAATTTCAGATTTCCGGTTTCAGAATCTCTAGAACTCACACTAGTTCTAGAAATTCTGAAAAGTTCCAGGAAATCTGAAATTTCAGAGCTAAGGAGATGCGGAAGCTATGCCCAAATTTTGAATTTTACCTCAAAACCTTGTTTCAGAATTCCACCGCAATCCCAAAATCCGCCACAAAATGTCGTGGCCGCCGCCGCTTTGCAACAACAATTGCGATTGGCTGCAATTGGTGCTGGAAATGCTGTTTCGGCCAATGATCAGCATACGTTGAGGAATTTGTACACACAACAACCTGGAGTTCAGGTTCAGCAGCAGAATTTGGGAAATATGCAGGTAGGCGGGGTTTTTGAGTTGAAAATTGGGAAAAATTATGAAATTTTGAGCTGAAAATTAAGATTTTTGAATGAAAAAATTAAATTTAATTAAAAAGTTATGAAAAATAATCAGAAAAAAATTATAAAATTCACTGTTTCAAAATTTTCTCATTAAAAATTGTTATGGCTACAATTTTCGATGTTAGATTCTTGATAAGAATATTTTGAAACAGTGAAATTTTTGATTTCCCAATTTTTTTTGGTCTAGAAATGCTGAAAAATGATCGAAAATCTCGAAATATTCAAGTTTATCTTAATTTTCAGTCAAAACCAAAACCAAAATAATTCACTGTTTCAAAATTTTCTGATTAAAACTTTATTTGGCTAAAAACATTTATCTTCTTTTTTTTTCACAGAAAAAAATTCATAAATATTCTTATAGAACTTCACAATTGTCTTGAAAAGTTTTAAAATACAATTCCACGATTTTCAGCCATTTTTCATTGACTTAGGACCAAAAAAATACTGAAAGCATGAATTACTTTTAATCTCAATTTTCATGGAAAATTAGGTTGTTTTCTAGTAGTTTTGTATCGATTCCAGTATGAGAATAACCCTATTTTCAATGATTTTTACATGAAAATATCTAGAAACAGTGAAAAATTCCTACCACAAAAAATTCACTGTTTCAAAATTTTGGTATTAAAAATTCTAATGGCAACAATTGTTGATACAATGATGTTTAGGCTGGAAAAAGTTTGTAAAATCTGAAAATTATGGTTTTAATCTTAAAAAAAATACATTTTTTTCATCTCACATATTTCGAACATCATATCAAACTTTGCAGCCAAGCTAATTTTTAATGAGAAAATTTTGAAACAGTGAATTTTTTAGGTTCAATTTTTCACTGTTTCGAAATTTGTATGGTCTAGAAATGACCGAAAATCTGAAATTTGACATTTTTCCAGTCTGAAAATGTAGATATTAAAATCTTAGGCGATTTTTTGGCCCCAAAAGTTTGAAGTTTGAATTTTTCAATCATTTTTTGACAAGTTCTAAAATGTTGGTTTTTTTTCCGACACTGCTCCCATAAGTTATCAAAATTTGTAGCCGAAAAATTTTGAAAACAAAATTTTGAAACAGTGAATTTTTTTGGTCTGAGAAAAAGCAAGAATTCACAAAAAAATAAATCGAAAATTGAAATTTAGCTCTAGAAATTTCAGATTTCCGGTTTCAGAATCTCTAGAACTCACAGTAGTTCTAGAAATTCTGAAAGTTCCAGGAAATCTGAAATTTCAGAGCTAAGAAGATGCGGAAGCTATGCCCAAATTTTGAATTTTTAGTCAAAAACTTGTGAAAAATCTGAATTTTTCCAGCTCCATCATCAAACTCAAATTCGTGCTCAATTCCCACAACAAACCCAACAACAACAACCACAATTTCTATTAAATTCGCACAATTTTCAACCGGGACAAGTTATTATGGTACAACAACCGAATGGTGAGTTTTGGCGCCAAAATTTGGAAATTTAAAAAATTTGGAATTTATTATCATTAAAGTCATCAAAATTTCCACCAAATGAAAATTTAATGAGAAATCTTTGAAACAGTGAAATTTTGGGAAAATATTTTTTCACTGTTTCAAAGTTTTTTATGAGAAATTTTCGAATTTTTGGTTGATATATTTCCGTTTTTGAAAATAAATTGAAAAATAGCATTTTTTTTGAGCTGAAAATCTGAAATTTTCAGTGTTTTTTCAAATTTCAAATTTTTTGGGTGTACCTAATTTTATCAAAATTTCTGGCCAACAATTATTTAACTTTTCGAAAATTTGAAACAGTAAACTTTTGAGAAAGTTTTTTCCACCGTTTTCGAACACAAAAAATATATTTTCACGTTATTCAGAATCTGAAACATTTGGAAATTTTTGAGCTAAAATTTCAGAATTTTTTTTTGAAGAATCCAGACAAAGTATTATACACCATGTATTCATCAAAATTCCCACCAATTGAAAATTTAATGAGAAAATTTTGAAACAGTGAAATTTTGGGAAAATATTTTTTCACTGTTTCAAACATTTTTTATGAGAATTTTTTTTTATTTTTGGTTGATATATTTCCGTTTTTAATTCAAATCGAAAAATTGAAATTTTTGAGCTGAAAATCTGAAATTTTCAGTGTTTTTTCAATTTTTTATCAAAATTTCTGGCCAACAATTTTTTATTGAGAAACTTTTCAGAAAAATTTTTCCACCGTTTTCGAACACAAAAAAATATATTTTTACGTTTATCTGAATCTGAAACATTTGGAAATTTTTTAGCTAAAATTTCAGAATGTTTTTTTGAAGAGTCCAATCAAGATATCACCAGAATTTGCAGTCAGAATAATTTTGATATGAAAAATTTGAATCGTATTATTTTCAGGATTTTTTTCACTGTTTCAAAAAATTTTTATGATAAGAATTATGAATTTAGGATACTGCGTAGTTAATAAAAAGTTGTGAAATTTTTGAAATTCTGGGAATTTTGCTGAAAAGCGGGAAATTTTCCAATTCAAAAAAATGCATTTTTTCACTGTTTCAAAAATTTTATTGGAGAATTTTTGTTGATTTTTTTCGATGGTCCGAAGTAATCAATTCCATAAATAAATTTGAGAAATTTAAAATTTTCAAAAAAATACCCTGTATCAAAATTTCCAGAAGTGAAACATTTAATGTGAAAAATTTGAAACAGTAAAGTTTTGAGAAAATTTTTTCCACTGTTTCAAAATTTTTTTTTATGAGAAAAATTTTGAATTTTGGGGTGATCCCTTGAAAAAATAACATTTTTCCTCGAAAAATCCCAAATTTTCCCATTTTCAGGAACCCAAGTTCCAATGTCGATCAATAATTTGGCAGCCGGCCAACAAATTCGAATTCTACCCCAAAATCCGACAAATTCTGGAAATTCCTCGGGAAATCCACAATTATCGCATATGAATCAGTTGGATGGAAATTTTGCGGCTGAAAGTTTGACTGAAAATCCGAGTAGATCTGAAGAAATGGTGAAAAAAGTGAAGAAATTCGGGAAATTGGCAAAGAATGGAAGGAAGATGAAAGTGAGAGGAGAAGGGGCTAGTGGTGAGTATTTTGAATTTATGGGCTGGAAAATTGAATAAATCATGAAAAATTGGCATAGAACGCTGGAAAATGTGAGTTTTGAGCTGAAAATCTTGAAAATTACGATTTTTTGACCCAAAAAATTCACTGTTTCAAAAAATTCAGAAATTATTTTTTCAAAATTTTTTTTTCATTCATATGATTTGAATTTCTTGAGAAAAATGAATGAAAATTTTGAATTTCCCTGGATTTTTTAGCCTAAAACTATCCTGAAAATATCTGAAATTCCAAAAAAATTCACTGTTTCAAAAAATTGGGAAAATAGTTTTGAAGATTTTTAGGGAATTATTACGTTCAAAATTGTTCTGAAAATTGACATTCAAATAAATTCCTTTAAAAAATTAATGAAAATTTTGAATTTCTTTGAATTTTTTAGCCTAAAACTAACCTGAAAACACTGAAATTCCCAAATTTTTTCTCAAAAAAATTTACTGTTTCAAAAAATTGGAAAATTATTTCTTTAATCTGTATTTAAGCTTTGAAATGGTAAAAACAAATATTAATTATGAAAAATCTGAAAAAATGTATTTTCTCCATGAATTTCGATAAAAAGGACATTTTTCTGAATTTTTGGGCCTAAAACTATCATGAAAACTTTGGAATTCCAAATCTGTTCTTCAAAAAAATTCACTGTTTCAAATATTTGTGAAAATATTTTTTGAAGATTTTTGGGCAATAATTGAATTTGGAATTCGCATTCAAAAAAATGAAAATTTTGATTTTTCCTGGATTTTTGAGCCTAAAACTCTGAAATTCTCAAATTTGTTCTTCAAAAAAGAAATTCACTGTTTCAAAAAATTGGGATAATATTTTTTAATCTGCTTTTGAGCTTTGAAGTGGCTTTACCGGTTATTAATTATGAAAAATCTGAAAAAAAGTATTTTCTTCAAGAATTTTGATGAAAAGGACATTTTCCTGGATTTTTGAGCCCAAAACTATCCTGAAAACTGTGAAATTCGAAATTTAATTTTCAAAAAAAATTCACTGTTTCAAAAATTGGTAAATTATTTTTTGAACCTGCTTTTGAGCTTTTCACATGCAACAAACATAAATTATGAAAAATCTGAAAAAATGTATTTGCTATAAGAATTTTGATGAAAAGGGCATTTTCCTGGATTTTTGGGTCTAAAACTATCCTGAAAACTCTGAAATTTCAAATTTAATTTTCAAAAAAAGTTCACTGTTTCAAAAAATTGGTTATTTATTTCTGAAGATTTTTGGGCAATCATTATGTTCAGAAATACTCTGAAAATTGACATTTAAATAATTTGGAATCCTTGACAAAATGAATGAAAATTTTTCCTCGATGTTTGAGCCCAAAACAACCCTGAAAATATTTGAAATTTCAAATTTGTTCTTCAAAAAAAAATTCACTGTTTCAATAATGTATGAAATTATTTTTCGAAAATTGTTGGGCAATTCGTAAATTGAAAATTTGCATCATCATCAAAAAAAATTTCCTGTTTTTCAAAAAATTGGGATAATATTTTTTAAGCTGCATTCAAGCTTTCAAATGGCTTTAAAAAATATTAATTAGGAAAAATCTGAAAAAATGTATTTCCTTCAAGAATTTCGATGAAAATGACATTTTCCTGGATTTTTGGCCCCAAAATTCTGAAATCTCCAAACTTATTTTTCAGAAAAAATTACTGTTTCAAAAATTTATGAAATTATTTTTTGAAAATTTTTGCGCAATCATTATGTTCAGAAATACTCTGAAAATTGGCATTCAAATAATTTCCTTGAAAAAATGAATGAAAATTTTGATTTTTCCTGGATCTTTGAGCCCAAAACTATCCTGAAAACACTGAATATTCAAATTTTGTTCTTCAGAAAAAATTCACTGTTTCAAAAAATTGGGAAATTATTTTTTGAAAATTTTTGGGCAATTCATATTCTGAAAATCAGCATTCAAACAATTAGAAATCTTTGTGAAAAAAATGAACATTCTGATTTTTTCTGGATTTTTGAGCCCAAAACTCCTGGAAAACTCTCTGAAATTTCAAATTTAATTTTCAAAAAAAAATTCACTGTTTCAAAAAATTGGGAAAATATTTTCTGAACCTGCTTTTGAGCTTTGAAGTGGCTATAACGAATATTATTTATGAAAAATCTGAAAAAAAAGTATTTTCTTCAAGAATTTCGATGAAAAGAACATTTTCCCTGAATTTTTGGGCGTAAAACTATCCTGAAAACTCTGAAATTCCCAAATTTAATTTTCAAAAAAAAATTCACTGTTTCAAAAAAATGGGAAATTATTTTCAAAGATTATTTTTTATTGACATTTCGATTTCTCAGAGAAAATCTGAAATTCTGTATTTTTCGTAGAGTTTTGAGCAAAAATAACTGAAAATTCCAGATTTTTCTAGGGTTCTGAACTAATGTGCACCGTAAACTCTGGAAATTCCATACAAAATTTTTCGGAAAAATTCAATGTTTCAAAAAATTGGTAAATTATTTTTTAATCTGTTTTTAAGCTTAAAAGTGGCTTAAACAAATATTAATTAGGAAAAATCTGAAAAAATGTATTTTCTTCAAGAATTTCGATGAAAATGACATTTTCCTGGATTTTTGGGCCTAAAAATATCCTGGAAAACTCTGAAACTCTGAATTTTTCTTCAGAAAATATTCACTGTTTCAAAAAATTGGGAAATTATTTTTTGAAAATTTTTGGCCAATTATTATTGTCAAATTCGTTCTGAAAATTGACATTCAAATATTTTCCTTGAAAAAATGAATGAAAATTTTGATTTCCTCTGGATTTTTGAGCCCAAAACTATCCTGAAAACTTTGGAATTCGAAATTGGTTTTTCAGAAAAAAAATTCACTGTTTCAAAAAATTGGGAAAATATTTTTTGAACCTGTTTTTGAGCTTAGAATATACTAAAATCTACTAAAATTTTTGGAAATTTTTTTTCATTCATACAATTTGAATTTCTTGAGAAAAATGAATGAAAATTTTGATTTTCACTGGATTTTTTTTTAGCCTAAAACTATCCCGAAAACTCTGAAATTTCAAATTTGTTTTTCAGAAAAAATTCACTGTTTCAAAAAATTGGGAAATTATTTTTTGAAAATTTTTGGGCAATTCACTCGTTATTCCTATTATCACCTGAAAATTATCAAACAAAAGGTCAGGGGATCGATTCCTCCCCGATGCAGAATTTTTTGAAATCTTGAAAATCTGGTCGAAAAATCGTTTTAGGCTTAAAAATTTTAACATTCACTGAAAACTATATCAAATAAAATTTGCCAGGAAAAAGGTCGGGGGATCAATTCCTACCCGGTGCACAATTTTTTGAAATTTTGAAAAATCGTTCTAGGCTTGAAAATCTTCATTTTTCATGAAAAATATATCAAAATTCTCAAATTTTTTGCAGAAAAAGAGGCTCTCAAAGTGCTCGGCGGAATCCTTGATCAACTTCAATTAGATGGTGGCGGTGGTGGAATGTCGGACTCGAGTTCAGACGAAGATGAAGATGATCCATTGCGACGAATTGCCGATCGAATTGGAGACGGTGATGTGGAAGACGGTGAACAACAAGAAAACGAAGAAGAACCACTGAATTCGGAAGATGATCAATCGGATGATGAGGATTTGACGGTGCTTTTTGATGCCGATAATATTATTATGTGCCAGTTTGAAAAGGTTTGGTGGTTTTGGGGAATTTTGAGCCAAAAAACATGAAATTTGTTGAAAAATGAGCCACGTGGCTTTTTTGCGCGAGAAATCGATTGTTCGAAATTTACATGTTTTCACTGTTTCAAAAAAATTTTGAAATAATTATTTTTTTCTGAAAATTGGTTTTTCTGAAATAACGTATCTCATGTAAAAGTTTATGGTCTAAAAATTATGCCACTTGGCTTTTTTTTCGCGCGAGAAATCGATTTTTAAATCTTAGATTTTTTCACTGTTTCAAAAATTTTTTGAAATAATTATTTATTTTCTAAAAATCGATTCTTGGAACTTGTTAGATTTGTTCACATTTTCAAGAAATTTTGAAATAATCATTTATTTTCGAAAAGTTTTGATTATTTTACTGTATACCCTACAAAGAATACAAAATCAAATTTATTTTGAATCTTGGTGCCAAATTTAGCATTGAAAAGTTATATTCAAAAAATCAATGCCACGTGGTTTTTTTTTTGAATTTTACAATTTTTCACTGTTTCAAAAATTGTGTATCTAAATTTTTTGAACCTGAATTTTGCTTCTGACTTTTGGTAAACATCAAGAAAATTTTGAATGAACAATTTTTTTGGTCAAAAATTATGAAGCTTCTGAATTTTGAATGAGAATTTTAACCTGAATTCATCAAAAAAAATTTTATGCAAAAATTTGAGTTTTCTTCCTGAAATCTAGATTTTTCACTGTTTCAAAAAATGTTCAACTAATTTATTTTTCTGGAATTTCGATGATTTGATTGCTTAGTGAATATTTACCAAATTTCATTATTTCATTGCCACGTGGCTTTTTTTCGCGCGAGAAATCGTTTTTTGAATTTTGAATTTTTGTTCACTGTTTCAAAAATTTTTGAAATAAATTGAAATGATTTTCATTTTGTTCCAAAAATAAAATTTGGTGAATATTTCGAAATTATTGTTTAAATTTATCAAAAATCAATAATTTTATGAGTTTCATGAGCTAATTCTGAGAAATTTGGAATCTTCTGGATTTTTTGACCCAGGAAAATTATTTTAAATTTTTTTCATAAAAAAAAATTCACTGTTTCAAAAATTTCTGATAGAAAAAAGTTGAATTTTCGAAATATTATTAGTTTTTTATTAGATATTCATAAATAAAAATTCAAAAAGCTTGAATTTCGCGCGAAAAACTACAGTAATCTCAAATTTAAATATTTTTTTGCAGGTTCATCGTGCCAGGACCAAATGGAAGTTTCAGCTGAAAGACGGTGTAATGCACGTCGACAAAAAAGATTATGTTTTTCAAAAATGCAGTGGCGAAGCTGAATGGTAGAATTTGGCGCCAAAATTTTCCCCCCGATTTTTTTTTGATAATTTTTGAAGCCCAGTGAGCTCTAGTCGTACTAGACAAATTATTGATTGATTTTTTTTTTGGCCCCATTCATTTTTGACCTATTTTTATTCATTTTTCTCTTGGTTTTTGTGTGATATATATTATTTTCTCCACATTTTTATCCATTTTTAAATTAATTTGTGTTTTTTCTTAGCTTTTCAATGAAGTTTTTGTGGTTTTCTGGAGCCAAATTTGAAATTGAAATACTGTGGAATTTCACAGGTTACTGTATTTTTAAAGGAGCATTTCATTTTTCAAATTTTTTCAAAAATATCAGAAAATATATATTTTTTTTTTTCTAAACTATATTTTTTTCTAAACTTAAAAATTGATGTAGTTTGTGCAGAGCCCAGAAAATCCACGTCATCTAATTTTGTAGTCGAAATTTTTCACTGTTTCAAAAAATGTGTATTAAAAATAGTTTTTTCAATAAAAATTGATGCACTGTCTATCAATAAATCCCAGCTCCAAACTTTCTAGATCAGAATTTTGTGCTGAAAATCGTGAAAATGCTGAAAAATCAAGATTTCCACGATTTTCAGCACAAAATTCTGATCTAGAAAAATGTTTTTGACCTGAATATTTGAGTTATCAATTTTGAAGAAAAAACTTTTTTTTTAGTATAAAATTTTTGAAACAGTAGAAAAATTTAATTTTTTTTCTTCTCAATATTTTTCACTGTTTCAAAAAAATTTAATGTATTTTGCAAAAGAAAATAAAGTGATCCACTTTTGAACTTTTTCAGGAAAAATTTAATTTTTGAATTTTTCCGCCGGAAAATTTGAGCTCTGTTTTGAAATTCATAAATTTCAGCTTTTGGAAAATATTTTGCACAAAACAAAAAAAAATTTAATAATTTTTCAAAAAATTATTTTTCACTGTTTCAAAAATATTAGATTGAAAAAGCTCAAAAATTTCGCTAGAACCATTTATTTCAAAGAAAATTCTATTTCTTTGTAGGATTGCTTTTTTCTTGGTTTTCTTTTCTCTTCTGGCGAAGGCGGAAAAATCTGATCACTTTTCGCTTCTTTTCCTCCAACTCGAATAAATTCTCCAACTTTCCCCACATATTTTTTATAATCACTCATTAATTCGTCAATATCTCTGGTTCTTTCAATTCGATTTTCTTGAATGAGCAATTCAAAAATACAACAAATTATGAAACAATATTGAAGTGTTGTTTCGATTGCACCATTTCGAAATTCGTTAAGATATTGCAGAAACAAGGTTGAACTTTCTGAAAATTTTTCTAGTAGTTTTCGACCCGCTTATCGCGATTCCGTTGTCTAAAATTGCAAAACTCAACCCCTAATATGAGTTATGACGTGGCAAACTTCGAAAATTTCAGGATTTTTGGAGCTGAAAACGATATTTTCATGCAAATCTGATTTTGAAAAATTATTTTTGTTCAGTGAGATTTCAAACTTTTAGGGCTGTTTCACCAACAAAAAACGCTTTTTTAACATCGATAAATCAAATTTTTCGAATTTTCAGCCAAAAATGATGATAAATCGATATTTTTGAAGCTTCTGGAGTGATTTCTGATGAAAATAAGCCTCGAAACCATTATTCCAAGGTAAATTTTCATCAGAAATCACTCCAGAAGCTTTGAAAACCTTGATTTCTCTTCATTTTTGGCTGAAACTAATTTTGACCTAAGTGAATCAGCCCTGAAAGTTTGAACCCTCACTGAACAAAAATAATTTTTCAAAATTAATCAAATAATGAATACTTATGTAGCTGGCCTATCAGATTTGCATGAAAATATCGTTTTCAATTCCCAAAATCCCGAAATTTTCAAAGTTTGCCACGTCATAACTCATATTAGGAGTTGAGTTTTGCAATTTTAGACGACGGAATCGTGATCAGCGGGTCAAAAACCACTAGAAAACATACATTTTATCAAAAATTTAGTGTGCCAGGCCTGTGACTTTTCAAATTTCAGCACTAACTCATTTTTATCTGGAATTCTTCCATTTAGAAGTGATTTAGTAACTATTTGAGACGTTTTCAGTTCCAAAAATCAGAATTTTTTTGTTAAGCTCTGATTCTGAGAGAAATCCCGAAAACCGGAAAATTCCCGGGGCTTAGGCCCGGTTGAAACAGTCCACTTGTAAATCTACCCCGTGGCTTAGGTCTGGTTGAAACAGTCCGCTTGTAAATCTGTAAATCTACCCCGAGGCTTAGGCCCGGTTGAAACAGTCCGCTTGTAAATCTGTAAATCTACCCCGGGGCTTAGGCCTGGTTGGAACAGTCCGCTTGTAAATTTACCCCGGGGCTTAGGCCTGGTTGAAACAGTCCGCTTGTAGATAAATCCACCCAAGTATTGTCGCGTCGCGTGCGGCTGTGCGTCGCGGTTTCCCAAACCGCGCCGCACAGCCGCATTCCCATACCCGAAATCAATAAATCATCTTCATCAAAATCCAGTCGAATCAAAAAATAAATGGCGGCAAAAGTGGCAGATCTACCAATCCCATTATTACAATGAAATACCATTGGAATATGTGACTCATTCTTTCTCATCAACCATCGATACAATTCCACAGTCAATTTCGGATCATCAGGTGTTGTATTTTCTGCCCACGAAGTCACATGAATATGATTAACTCTTCGTGGCCTCGTATCAATCGATTTTCTATCAAATAAATGTAGGATTATCCAGTTAACACCTTCCACCGGATCCTTTTCCTTTCTCACAAATTTCACCTCAAAATTCTCGTATTTCTCAACATCTCCCTCGTTAGTTGGCAAATATTGTGAACTTTTCTCCATAAATTCACAAAACATCACAATATATTCAACTTTCTCCTGATAAATCATCGCCCAAAAATCGGGAATCGTATTTTTAAGCGGCGCCTGTGTCAAAATATTCTTTCCTCGATATTCTTTGCTATCAGAAACCACCCAATTTGCATTGATATAATCAGTTTTATGATTTTCAAGAATCACTCGAGAAGAATCCCTACATTTTGGTGAAATATAGCGATTTAAAGTCGGATTTGAGTCAAAAGCATAAAATGTAGCGGAATTACTGGTTTCAATTGTGGATTTGATGTAACCCGCAGATTTTCCTTTTGCATAATTCGAAAAATCGCTGAAATTATTTTTCAACCAATCTAGAAGTGTCTTATAAGTTTTTGATGAAATCGGATTTGTTTTCTCATTTCGATAGATGTTAATTGGTCCTTCTTTTTCTTTTTTTTGACTCTATTTTCTCCGGGATTTTCACTGTTTTTGTTTTTTTTGAGCATCCAAAATAAGTAAGTCCAGAAAATAATAATAAAAATAAGATTAGAAATATTTGTAACATTAGTCGAAGCTAGCAATAATTGGATCGAAGTCAGATTTGGGCGAATTTTGTTTTTCTGGGTCACGCTTTATTTTTAAAATTCACTGTTTCAAAAATTTTATATAAAAAAATGCTTTTTCTTCAAAAAATGATCTGTTGTAGGATGATTTGGAGAATAATTTCAGCTCAAAAACATGCTTCTAGATCAGAAACTGGTGCTGAAAATCATGAAAATGCTGAAAATTCAAGATTTCCACGATTTTCATCACAAAATTCTGATCTAGAAACATTAATTTTTGAAAAAAATCCAGACTTGAAAAAAAATTAATACAAATTTTTTTCACTGTTTCAAAATTTTTTTATATAAAAAAATGTTTTCTTCAAAAATTGATAATTTTCTAAATGTTTTAATAGATTTTTTTGGTGCCATTAATTCAAAATTTTCTATATTTCTAGAAAAATTGAATGTTCAACCAGAAAATCGTAATTTTTTAAATGAAATATTTTTCACTGTTTCAAAAATTTTTAATAAAAAAATGTTTTTTCTTCAAAAATTGATTTTTTTTTGCAAATGGTTGAAAGTATGGATAAAATCAATTTCAGCTCGAAAACATGCTTCTAGATCAGAAATTGGTGCTGAAAATCATGGGAATGCTGAAAATATCAAAAATTCAAGATTTCCACGATTTTCAGCACAACATTCTGATCTAGAAACATATTTTTGACTTGATATTAATAATTTTTTCTCAAAAATATTTTTCACTGTTTCAAAAATTTCAGATAAAATTTTGATTTTTATCAAAAAATCAATTATGTTATGAATTTCAAATTTCCCCAATTTTTAGCGCCAAAAAATCAAAATCGAGTACTGTTTAAAGGGACATTTGGTATCAAAATGAAGCTCTTGATCTACCGGTGTATTTAGGGTCTCACCGCGAAAATCAATAATTTTTCAGCACATGTCCCTTCTCCTCACCTACCGTAACCCGGAAGATGTTTTGAGGAAATTTTTTGCGAACCGGGAGAATAATAATCGAGAAAAATTTGGGAATTTTTGGATTTCTGGTTGTAGCTGTGAATTTGTGAGTTCTGGGGTTAATTTAAGGTGAAAAATATCGATTTTTGGCTCAAAATCCACCAAAAAATCCCGAATTTCAGGTCAAAAACCCCCAAATTTTCCCCAAATTTCCAGATCCTCTCAAATCGCTCGCTTCATCATTCAAACTTCGTGCAAATCCTCGAAAAAACATCCACTTCGTACACCGTATATCATAGAAATCGCTTCGGAACGAGATTCCGTGATTCCGTTGCCTTTTGAGAATCCGGCAGAGAATTTTGAGAATTCCGCGCGGAAAAAACGACGGATTTGTGGAATTTCGCATTTATTGGGAGACGAGGAGACTTATTGTTGTCAGGTTAGCGAGAAAAAGTGTGCGGCGAAATTGCAGAAAAGGGGCGGAGCCTAATTGATTTATGAGACCACTCGGGTTCGAGCCACACCTGAGGCAAACTTTTTTGTTTTTTTTGTCGAAAAAAATATTTCTGATCAATTTTTCACGCTGAAAACGATGGAATTGCTCATTTTAACTGAAATTTTCGATTTCAGCACAAAATTTCAGCCCAGAAACTTGAATTCTAGAAATTTTTGAAAAAATTTAATTTCAGCTTTAAAAATATGCTTCTAGATCAGAATTTTGTGCTGAAAATTGTGGAAATCTTGAATTTTCAGCATTTTCATGATTTTCAGCCAATTTTCAGCGCTGTTTCCGTCAATTTTCCCGCAAATGGAATCTGGAGCGACATTCTGGATTCTGTGAAGCCGAATTTCGCCTGAAATGTCCAAAATGCTCAAAAATCTACAAAAAATCCGCGTATTTGGCAAAACATTTGAGAAAATGCCCGGAAAACGCTGAAAATCCCGAAAATTCCAAGATTCTGGAGAGCTTTGCCGAAAAATCGACGGATTTACGCAAACTCAAAATTCCCTATGAAGTTGGAGCGGTTATTTAGGAGGATTTGGTGAGTTTTTTGGCGGGAAAAAATGCCACGTGGCAACGTTTTTTGAAAATTTCATGAAATTCTGAGAATTTTGAATACAAATGTGCCACGTGGCAGTTTTTGGCGCCAAAAATTTGAATTTTGAATTTGTACTGGTATTTTTTGTGATAAATTATAAATAAATACATTTTACTAGACTAGACTGTAGTTTTGATATGAATTTTTTAAAGAGTTAGAGATAACCTAGGAAAGTAGGAGAATTATAATCGCAAACTTTGAAATTTCAATTTTTATATCAAATTTTTGAAACAGTAGAATTTTTTCTTGAAAAAATTAATTTCAGCTAGAAAATAGGTTTCTAGATCAGAATTTTGTGCTGGAAATCAAGGAAATCTTGAATTTTTGAGATTTTCAGCATTTTCAGCACAAAATTCAATTCAGGAATATTGAATCTTGGGATTAATCAAATTTTCTTAATCCATTTTTTGAAACAGTAGATTTTTCTGGTGTATATTGGTATAAAAATGCTCGAAATTTCTTGATTTTTTCATCAAAAAGTTTTTTTTTTTGGCAGAAGAGAGAAAAATTTCGAAAAATCCCAAACCAAAATGGAATTGGGTTCATTGAATTACTATAATTGTATGTTGTTTGAAATAAACTTTTATTATTGCAAATTTTGTGCTGAAACTCATGAAAATGCTGAAAATTTCGGAAATTCAAGATTTCAATGATTTTCAGCACAAAAATCTGATCTAGAAGCATTTTTTCAAAACTGACATTTTTTTTTTCGAAAAATCTACTGTTTCAAAATTTTTATATGAAAAAAAAAATTTTGATTTTCATTATGTCAATGGGCGTCTAGATCAGAATTTTGTGCTGAAAATCATGGAAATTTTGAATTTTCGAAATTTTCAGCATTTGCTCGATTTTCAGCACAAAATTCTGATCTAAAATCGAGACTTAATACCCCGAACAAAAATCTGAAAATCCTTTTAGGTCAAAAATATCCTTCTAGATCAGAATTTTGTGCTGAAAACCATGAAAATCTTGAATTTTCAAAATTTTCAGCATTTTCAGCACAAAATTGTTGATTATTCTCGAAAGATCAAAAAATCAACAATTTTTTGTCTGCGAAAATTTTCGCGCAAAATTAGATTATTATCTTAATTGTGTCCAAAAAATTAAAACTATATATATATATATCAGAAAATCTGAAAATTTTCCAGAATTTCGATCTGAAAATGTCGAAAAAAGGACATTTGCAGGGAATTCGAGCAATTGCAATTATTTCAGTTTTGGCTTTTCATTTTTTTCCCGAATATTTTCCCAATGGATTTTTGGGTGTTGATCAGTGAGTTTTTTTGATCTACTAGTTTTTATTGTGCTGAAAATCATGAAATTCAAGATTTCCCTGATTTTCAGCACAAAATTCTGATCTAGAAACAAATTTTGTTTTTGAGCTGAAATTAATTTTTTTCACAAAAAATTTCTAGAATTCAAGGTTCTAGGCTGAAATTTTGTGCTGAAATCGAGAATTTCAGTTAATATGAGCAATTTCATCGTTTTCAGCGTGAAAAATTGATCAGGAGTGCTTTTTTCAAAAAAAAAATGTTAGGAGGTATGAGGACTCGATCCAGACCCCTTCTGACCCGAAAAATCAATATTCTAGATGACAATTTTGAGCTGAAAATCATGAGAATGTTGAAAATTCAAGATTTCCATGATTTTCAGCACAAAATTCTGATCTAGAAACAAATTTTGTTTTTGAGCTGAAATTAATTTTTTTTTGAGAAAAAAAAATCTACTGTTTCAAAAAATTTTTTCTCTAACTCTAGCTGCTCTGCGTCTCTGACTCCAAAAAAATGATGTCAAAACTACAGTTTAGTTTTCCCAGGCATATTTATACTCAAAATGATCAGATTTGCATGCCTGGTCTCGCTAAAACATCTACAGTACCCCAAAATCAATGAATTTTTCACAGATTCTTCGTATTATCTGGTTATTTAATGTGTCTTATTCTCTCCAAAACTTCTTCAAATAAAAATCAATCAATAATTTCAAAAATCTTTGAATTTTATCAACGTCGACTTTGTCGAATTCTATTATTGAATTAAAAACACGTGAGAAATAAAAAACTAGGTCAAGTGATGTGGATTTAAAAACAGTATAGGTAGCCATGTCGTCAGTCGCGATGCGGTTCTGCGTTGCGTGTTGACCTCGATATTTTCCATTGAATTTGCCAAATTTTCATTTCTAAAAACGTGTCGCTCACACGCATCGCAACTAACGACATGGCTGCCTATACTGTTTTTAAATCCACGTCACTTGACCTAGTTTTTTATTTCTCACGTGTTTTTAATTCAATAATACCAAATTATTATTTTCTAATTTTAATCAATATTTTTTTATTGATTTTTTCTCCAATTTTTCCCGAAACTTTCATTGAAACAAATCAAAAATCAGCAAAACAATCAATATTTTTTGTCTCAAATGATTTCTCAAATTTAGAAGATGATTATTATATTTTGCTGAAAATTGCTGAAAATCTATTCACTCATACTTGGTCACTTTCTGTTGAAATTCAATTTTATTTCATTATTCCTATCGTATTCTATGCTATTTTATCGATTTTTCCCGGGAAAAATCGAAATTTCATGGTCTACCTGAGCTTCTCCGCGATTTCTCTGATTTTTTATTTGATCTCCCCGAAAAGCACGGCATTTTATAGTGTTTTTGCGAGGATTTGGCAATTTCTTGCAGGATTTTTGGTGTATTTTTGGCAAGAAAATGATGAAAATGAAGAAGAAGAAGACCAAAAACAATTATTGATTTCTGAAAATCTGGAAACCGAGCAAATAAGTTATGAAAATACACAAGTTTGGTTATTATTATTGACTATTTTGATGCTTTTTGTTGGTTTTGAATATCCGGAGAGAATTGTGAGGTAACATGAGCAATGGTTTTTATCTCAAACTTCGATCTCTAGATTATCTCTAGAGAATCTATATATTTTTTGAATAAGATCAAAATCTTTTTTATCTCCAATGTTGAACTTTTTAATTCAATTTCGCGCCTGATTAGGCTGAAGTTTCGTGCTGAAAATCTTAAGAATTTTGAAAATTTAAGATCCTCTTGATTTTCAGCACAAAATTCTGATCTAGAAGCATATCTTTCAGCGAAATTAATTTTTTTTTCAAAAAAAAATCTACTGTTTCAAAATTTTTACAACAAATATGAGGATTTTCAGATTCTTGTTCAATTTATGTAAACCGGAATCTATTGCTGAAACACAGGAAAATGCTGAAAATTTCGAAAATCAAGATTTCCACGATTTTCAGCACAAAATTTCAGCTGGGAAATTTGAAATCTGAAAATTTTTTGAAAAAATTAATTTCAGCTCTAAAAAAAATTTGTTTCTAGACCAGAATTTTGTGCTGGAAATAAAGGAAAGCTTGAATTTTCATCATTTCTATGAGCTGAAATTATTTTTTTTTCAAAAAAAAATCTACTGTTTCAAAAAAAATTCATATGAAATTTTAAAATTTACAATTTTTCCAGAATATTAATAACAATAATAACATCATTGCTCATATTAATCTCAGAAAATAATCAAATATTATCAAATAAAATAATGATTTATATTGGAAATATATCATATTCATTATATTTAATACATTGGCCAATTTATTGTTATTCAAAATTCTACGAGTTACCAAAACTCCCATTTTTATGCTTTTCTATTTTTTTGGGAATTCTTATTTATGAAACTTATGAAAAATGGTATACAACTAGACTTACACGAAATTCCCAATTCATTTTATCAACTATTTTATTGATTTTTTGTATTTTAACTATTTGGAGACAGGAATTTCGTGAAATTTATGATGGTTTTACTGGAAAAATGAAAATTCCAGAAACAGGAGATGAAAATTCGATATTTTCCGCGGGAAATTCAAAAAATTTGAGCCTTGAAGAGGTTATAAATTTGAATAGTGTGTGGACTTCAAAAGAAAAGGAATTTTTAACATATAAAAGTTGCGATTATAGAAATCCGAAACTTGTGCCATTTGGATTATGTCAATTTAAAGTGAGTAAAATTTTCAGCACAAAATTTCAGCCAGGAAACTTTTCAGAATCTCTCCTCATCTGCGCCTTTAAAAATTCTAATTATCGGAAATAGTTATGCGACAAATTTGGCACCGATTCTCCTCAATTCTTGTGCTAAAAAATCGCATCAAATTTGGCTGGCCTCATTTCCATCCTGTAATTATTTGCACACGGATTATGAGCAAAGCAAATGCTCAAAAATGCTCCAAATTTCCGATGAAACACTCGAAAAACAGCAATTTGATTATGTTTTTTTGATTGCTAAATGTGCGCGATATTGTTTTCCGAGCAAAAAATCGATTGATGAGCAAATTGAATTTGGTAGATCACAAATTACAAAACTCAAACAATTTGTGAAGCGAAAAATCTTCATTTTGAATACGATAACACTTCCGATAAATCTCAGAAATTTCAACAATTATCTGCGGAATCGTACTAGTTTTGATGAAATTCAGGTGAGTTATCCTAACTTCAAAAATTCTTTGATTAGCTTTCAATTGAAAACACCTTCCTTTCCACCAACATTTTCTCTCCGATCAAAAAGAGACATATAGCTCAGTTGGTAGCATTTTTGACTGCGGCGCGTGAGACCAGGGTTCGATTCCCATTGCCCGCCAATTTTTTTCTTTTTTTTTAAATTTGTTTCTAGATCAGAATTTTGTGCTGAAAATCAAGGTAATCTTGAATTTTCAGCATTTTCACGATTTTCAGCACAAAATTCGAACGAAACTGAATAACGAAATCTAGAAATCCAAATATTTTATGTGAAATTTTTGAAACACTAGATTTTTTTAGAAAAAAAATTTTTTCAAATTTCAAAAAAAAATGTTTCTAGGTCAGAATTTTGTGCTGAAAATGATGGAAATCTTAAAATTTCCAGAAAATCTACTCAAACAAAAAACCACTTGGCGACAAGAGAATCGGAATTGAACGACATCGAAAAATCGGCCAAGTTTGTGGCAAAAAATGCGAATTTTTCGACGCATTCTCGAATTTTCCCAAAAATCCCTATTCATCTGATGAAATTATACGATTTTTCGATGATCGCGGATTAATTTATGTGAATGGAAAAGGACATTTTCCACCGTATTCTTGGCCAAAAATTCAACCCGTTTTTGATGGAATTTGTGAGAAATTGTAATAAAAAATGTTTTTTTTTTGAAAAAAAAATAATTTCAGGTCAAAGTATGCAGAATTTCGTGCTGAAAATCATGGAAATCTTGAATTTTTCGAAATTTTCATGGTTTTCAGCACAAAATTCCCATTTTTTCATATCAAAATTTTTTTTGATTCAAATCTTTTCAAAATCTATATAGATTGTTATCTGAGGATCCGAAAATGAGATAAAAAAGTATATTTTCGACCGATTGCTCAGGTTAGGTTTCAAAAAAAAATGTTTCGAAACTTTTTTATAAAAATTTTGTTCATAAAATTTCAAATTTTCTAAAAATTTTTGAAACAGTGAATTTTTTAAATTAAAAATTCTTCCATTTTTTTTTCTCATAGATATTTGTAGCACAAATTCAATTTTTCAAGAAAAAATAACTTACTATCCAAAATTGGTGTCTCCAGCTTTTTTCCATCCGCAAAATCGATTCTAAAGTATAAATACATTGTTTTTTAATACATTTTCAACAAAACTAACCTTTTCACGTGGCCAAAACCCTTGATTTCATCATGGAAACATCCCAAAACTCTGAAAATCCAAAAATTATTGATAAAATAAGCGAAAAATCATCGATTTCAAGGTTTTCTCCTTCAAATTTCAACAAATTCCCTTTGAAAATAAAAAATAACAAAATTTCTTTCACTTGAACATTGAGTTTCGAAGGAAAAGCTCTGAAAACTCTGAAAACACGAAAAAAAAAAGAAATTTGAAGTTTTTCACACAATTGTGTGCAATTGTGCGTCGTGGTGTTTGCAACTGTGTGTCCCGGGAAAAATATTTTTGAATTTCTTTTTTTTTTTTTTCCGTTTTTCACGTTTTCAAGTCGAAATCATGCTGGATTGCTTCATTTTTTATTGTAAAAATGAAGAAATTCAAAAATTTGAAGGAGAAAACCTTTTTTCTTCTATTTTTCGCCAGTTTTATCAATAATTTTTGGATTTTCAGACTTTTGGGATGTTTCCGTGATGAAATTGAGGATTTTGGCCACGTAAAAAGGTTAGTTTTGTTGAAAATGTATTAAAAAACAATGTATTTATACTTTAGAATCGATTTTGTGGATGGAAAAGAGCTGGAGACACCAATTTTGAATTGTGAGTTATTTTTTATTGAAAAATTGAATTTTTGCTACAAATATTTATGAAAATCACATTTTTTCAGAATTTTTAATTGAAAAAAATTCACTGTTTCAAGAAAATTTGAAAGAATTTGAAAATTTTCGATTAATTTTAAAAATTCAACGAAATTTTTATAAAAAAGTTTCGAAAAATTTTAACCTTAATTTTTGAAACCTAACCTGAGCAATTGGTCGAAAATATACTTTTTTATCTGATTTTCGGATCTTCAAATAACGATCTATGTATATAAATTTTGAAAAAATTTGAATTTAAAAAATTTCGGGTTGAAAAAAATTACTGTTTCAGGATTTTTATATGAAAAAAAATGGATTTTAAAATTTTAATGCTTCGCTTCGATGAACATTTTGTGCTGAAAATCATGAAAATTTCGAAAATTCAAGATTTCCATGATTTTCAGCACGAAGTTCTGATCTAGAAACATATTTTCTAGCTGAAATTAATTTTTTTTCAAGAAAAAAAATTTACTGTTTCAAAACTTTTATATGAAAAAAAAAGAATTTAGAAAATTTGATTTTGTTTTGATTTCTCTTCCAATCTCCAAAATTCGTGAAATTTTGTTCTGAAAATCATGAAAATTTCGAAAATTCAAGATTTCCATGATTTTCAGCACAAAATTCTGATCTAGATTTTGATTTTGAAAAAAATTTCAAAAAAAAAACTTTTTTTTCAAAATTTATGAAAATTTGTGGGCGGAGCTTGAAAATTATGATTTTTTTTCAAAATTTCCGGATTTTTTCATAATTTTCAAGCTCCGCCCACAAATTTTCATAAATTAAAAATTTCGAAAAAAAAATTTTTTTTTCGAAATTTTTGTCCAAAATCAAAATCATTCCCAGATTTTCAGTCAAAAAATCTGAAAATTTCAGAATTTCACTCTGAAAATGTCGAAAAAGGGGCATTTGCAGGGAATTCGAGCGATTGCTATAATTTCAGTTTTGGCTTTTCATTTTTTTCCCAAAAATTTTCCCAATGGATTTTTGGGTGTTGATCAGTGAGTTTTGTTTTGGCGGGCGAAAAAATTGATCTACAGTAATCCAAACTATTTGAAGATCATTTTGGTGTCAAAAAACACCGGGTTACTGTAGGTTTTGGCGCGGAAAATCCACAGTAACCCCTTGAATTTTGTTTATTTTCAAATTATCTTGAATATTTCTCTTGAAAATTTGAAATTTTCGGTGATTTTCCGATTCCGGCGGAGATTTTTATCCCTATTTTTCATTGTTGAGACGAAAAATCACCGAATTTTGATGGCGAACTTGAGATAAACGTGTATATTTTATATCCAGGGGTACTGTAGATTTTCGGGCGTGAAAAACTACAGTACCTTGAAAATGATCTTCGAAGAACTATAGGGATTACTGTAGATCAATTTTTGGCGCCAAAACATCTACAGTACCCCAAAATCAATGAATTTTTCACAGATTCTTCGTATTATCTGGTTATTTAATGTGTCTTATTCTCTCCAAAACTTCTTCAAATAAAAATCAATCAATAATTTCAAAAATCTTGGAATTTTATCAACGTCGACTTTGTCGAATTCTACCAAATTATTATTTTCTAATTTTAATCAATATTTTTTTATTGATTTTTTCTCCAATTTTTCCCGAAACTTTCATTGAAACAAATCAAAAATCAGCAAAACAATCAATATTTTTTGTCTCAAATGATTTCTCAAATCTGGAAGATGATTATTATATTTTACTGAAAATTGCTGAAAATCTATTCACACATACTTGGTCACTTTCTGTTGAAATTCAATTTTATTTCATTATTCCTATCGTATTCTATGCTATTTTATCGATTTTCTCCGGGAAAAATCGATATTCTATGATCTACTTGGGCTTCTCCGCGATTTCTCTGATTTTTTATTTGATCTCCCCGAAAAGCACGACATTTTATAGTGTTTTTGCGAGGATTTGGCAATTTTTAGCCGGATTTTTGGTGTATTTTTGGCAGGAAAATGATGAGGAGAAATTATTGGATTTCGAAGAGAAAAAGGAGAAGCTAAGCTATGGAAATCTGCAGAATTTGCTGTTATTGGCAACTTTTTCGATATTATTTTTGGGTTTTGAATTGCCAGGGAAGATTGTGAGGTGAGAGGGGAAAATTTTAAGGTTTTCATGATTTTCAGCACAAAATTCTGATCTAGAAGCATTTATTTTTGAGCTGAAATTAATTTTTTTTTGTTGAAAAAATCTACTGTTTCAAAAATTTTATATAAAAAATTGCGGTTTGAAATTTTTAATAGCTTCTGTTCAGCACAAAATTCTGATCTAGAAAAATGTTTTATTTTTTAGCTGAAATTAATTTTTTTTTTTCTTTCAAAAAAAAAATCCACTGTTTCAAAAGTTTTATCTAGAAAAACTATAAAATGAGTTTTCATTAGGAAATTTTCGCGCTAAAAATTACAGTACCCCTTTTTTGAACCGGTTCCCCAAAATTTCACTTATATTTTTCACAAAAATTATCTTTATCTCATTTTTCGCATCGAAATTTTGTTCTTCCGGATTTTTGTGATAAAATCTATATTTATTTGAAACATCAGCAGTTTGTTCATGAAAAAAATTCAAAAATTTTGATGGGATCTGAAAAATCTCACTGTCTAAAATGTTTGAAACAGTGAGATTTTTTTCAGATCCCATAAAAATTTTTAAATTTTTTTTTCCGTGAACAAACTGCTGATGTTTCAAATAAATATAGATTTTTATCACAAAAATTCGGAAGAACAAAATTTTCGATGCGAAAATGAGATAAAGATAAATTTTGAAAAATAAGTGAAATTTTGGGAACCGGTACTGTAATTTTTGGCGCGAGAATTTGATTCTTGTGGGATTTTTGAGGTTTTAGACGCAATGAAATTATAAAACTTGAAAAATAATTTTTTATACAGAAATTTTGAAACAGTAGATTTTTTTGTAAAAAAAAAAATAATTTCAGGTCAAAAATAAAATAAGCTTCTAGATCAGAATTTTGTGCTGAAAATCATAGGAATCATGAAAATTTTCAGCACAAAATTTCAGCATTTGAAACAGTAGATTTTTTCAGAACCTAAAAATTACTGTTAAACATTGTCGTAAAAATATTGATAGGAGATAAAATATTGAAAATTTCAAATCGCAACTTTTTATGTGAAATATTTGAAACAGTAAATTTTTTTCAACAAAAAATTAATTTCATGTCTAAAAAATGTTTCTGCATAAAATAAATCCCCCAGCTGAAATTTTGTGCTGAAAATCATGAAAATGCAGAAAATTCAAGATTTCCATGATTTTTAGCGTGAAATTCTGATCTAGAAGCATATTTTTGACCTGAAATTAATTTTTTTATTGGAAAAAAAATCTACTGTTTCAAAAATTTCACATAAAGAATTGCGTTTTGAAATTTTCAATATCTTACGAGCTCCAATGTTTACGACAAAATTTAACAGTAATTTTTTAGTTTCTGAAAAAATCTACTGTTTCGAATGCTGAAATTTTGTGCTGAAAATCCTAAAAATTCAAGATTTCCATGATTTTCAGCACAAAATTCTGACCTGAAATTGAATTTTTTGTTGAAAAAAAAATTTACTGTTTCAAAATTCACAATAATACAAAGTCAAAGCGAATCAAAAATCCCCAATTATTTTTCCAGAATAATAGTCACAATAATAACATCATTGCTCATATTAATCTCAGAAAATAATCAAATATTATCAAATGGCATAATGATTTATATTGGAAATATATCATATTCATTATATTTAATTCATTGGCCAATTTATTGTTATTCAAAATTCTACGAGTTATCAAAACTCCCATTTTTATGCTTTTCTATTTTTTTGGGAATTATTATTTATGAAACTTATGAAAAATGGTATACAACTAGACTTACACGAAATTCCCAATGCATTTTATCAACTATTTTATTGATTTTTTGTATTTTAATAATTTGGAGGCAAGAAATTCGTGAAATTTATGATGGTTTTAGTGGAAAATCTATGAAATTTGCTGAAAATTCGATATTTTCCGCGGGAAATTCGAAAAATTTGAGCCTTGAAGAGGTTATGAATTTGAATGGTGTGTGGACTTCAAAAGAAAAGAAATTTTTAACATATAAAAGTTGCGATTATAGAAATCCGAAGCTTGTGCCATTTGGATTATGTCAATTTAAAGTGAGTAAAATTTTCAGCATAAAATTTCAGCCCAGAAAAAATCAGATTTTTTTCGCAGAATCTCTCCTCATCTGCGCCTTTAAAAATTTTAATTATCGGAAATAGTTATGCCACAAATTTGGCACCAATTCTCCTAAATTCTTGTGCTAAAAAATCGCATCAAATTTGGCTGGCCTCATTTCCATCCTGTAATTATTTGCACACGGATTATGAGCAGAGCAAATGCTCAAAAATGCTCCAAATTCCCGATGAAACACTTGAAAAACAGCAATTTGATTATGTTTTTCTGATTGCTAAATGTGCGCGATATTGTTTTCCGAGCAAAAAATCGATTGATGAGCAAATTGAATTTGGTAGATCACAAATTACAAAACTCAAACAATTTGTGAAGCGAAAAATCTTCATTTTGAATACGATAACACTTCCGATAAATCTCAGAAATTTCAACAATTATCTGCGAAATCATACTAGTTTTGATGAAATTCAGGTGAGTTATCCTAACTTCAAAAATTCTTTGATTAGCTTTCAATATTGAAACCACCTTCCTTTCCACCAACATTTTCCCAGTGGTCAAAAAGAGATAGATAGCTCAATTGGTAGCATTTTTGACTGCGGCGCGTGAGACCATGGTTCGATACCCATTGCCCGCCAATTTTTTCTTTTTTTAAAATTTGTTTGTAGACTAGAATTTTGTGCTGAAAATGGTGGAAATCTTGAATTTTCGAAATTTTCAGCATTTTCATGATTTTCAGCACAAAATTTCAGCTAGGAAAATTGAAATCTGGAAGTTTTTGGAATAAATTAATTTCAGAATGAAAATATGTTTCTAGATCAAAATTTTGTGCTGAAAATGGTGGAAATATTGAATTTTCGAAATTTCTAGCATTTTCAGCACAAAGTTCGAACGAAACTGAATAACGAAATCTAGAAATCCAAATATTTTATGTGAAATTTTTGAAACACTAGATTTTTTTTTAGAAAAAAATTTTTTTCAAATTTCAAAAAAAATGTTTCTAGGTCAGAATTTTGTGCTGAAAATCATGAAAATCTTAATATTTGCAGAAAATCTACTCAAACAAAAAACCACTTGGCGACAAGAGAATCGGAATTGAACGACATCGAAAAATCGGCCAAGTTTGTGGCAAAAAATGCGAATTTTTCGACGCCTTCTCGAATTTTCCCAAAAATCCATATTCATCTGATTCTGATGAAAAAATTATACGATTTTTCGATGATCGCGGATTAATTTATGTTAATGGAAAAGGACATTTTCCACCGTATTCTTGGCCAAAAATTCAACCCGTTTTTGATGGAATTTGTGAGAAATTGTAATAAAAAAATTTTTTTTTTTTGAAAAAAAAAAATTCAGGTCAAAACTATGCAGAATTTTGTGCTGAAAATCAGGGAAATCTTGAATTTTCGAAATTTTCTGCTCAAAAACTTCAAAATTCCCATTTTTTTCATATAAAAATCCTGAAACAGTGATTTTTTTTCGACCCGAAATTTTTTTTTTATTCAAATCTTCTCTAAATTTATATAGATCTGAAGATCCGAAAATGAGATAAAAAAGTATATTTTCGACCAATTGCTCAGGTTAGGTTTCAAAAAAAATGTTTCGAAACTTTCTTATAAAAATTTGTTGAATTCATAAAATTAATCGAAAACTCAAATTTTCTGAAAAATTTTGAAACAGTGAATTTTTTTATTGAAAATTCTAAAAAAAAAATGCGATTTTCATGAATATTTGTAGCACAAATTCAATTTTTCAATAAAAAATAACTTACTATCCAAAATTGGTGTCGCCAGCTCTTTTCCATCCGCAAAATCGATCCTAAAGTATAAATACATTGTTTTTTAATACATTTTCAACAAAACTAACCTCTTTAGGTTGTCAAAAGCCTCAATTTCATCATGGAAACATCCCAATACTCTGAAAATCCAAAAATTATTGAAAAAACCAGCGAAAAATCATCATTTTCAGGGTTTTCTCCTTCAAATTTCAACCAAAATAATAGAATTTCCTCTGAAAATAGAAAATAACAAAAGTAATTTCACTTGAACAAAGGAAAACTCTGAAAAACACTGAAAAACACCGAAAAAAGAGAAATTTGAAGTTTTTCACACAATTGTGTGCAATTGTGCGTCGTGGTGTTTGCAACTGTGTGTCCCGGGAAAAATATTTTTGAATTTCTTTTTTTTTTTTTTTTTCACGTTTCAAAGTCGAAATCATGCTGGAATTCTTCATTTTTCATTGTGAAAATGAAGAAATTCAAATATTTGAAGGAGAAAACCATGAAAATATTGATTTTTCGCCAGTTTTATCAATAATCTTTGGATTTTCAGAGTATTGGGATGTTTCCATGATGAAACTGAGGATTTTGCCCGCGTAAAAGGTTAGTTTTGTTGAGAAGTTCATAAAAACAATGTATTTATACTTTAGAATCGATTTTGGGGATGGAAAAAAGCTGGAGACACCAATTTTGAATTGTAAGTTATTTTTTATTGAAAAATTGAATTTGTGCTACAAATATTCATGAAAATCGCATTTTTTCAGAAATTTGAATTAAAAAAAAATTCACTGTTTCAAGAGTTTTTAGAAAATTTGAGGAAATTTGAAATTTTCGATAATTTTAAAAATTCAACGAAGTTTTTATAAGAAAAATTTTAACTTTAATTTTTGAAACCTAACCTGAGCAATTGGTCGAAAATATACTTTTTTATCTGATTTTCGGATATTCAGATCTTCAGATCTATATATAAATTTTGAAAAAATTTGAATTATAAAAATTTCGAGTCGAAAAAATTTACTGTTTCAGGATTTTTATATTTAAAAAAATGGGTTTTGAAATTTTAATACTTCACTTCGATGAAAATTTTGTGCTGAAAATCATGAAAATTTCGAAAATTCAAGATTTCCATGATTTTCAGCACAAAATTCTGATCTAGAAGCATACATAGTTTTGACCTGAAATTTTGATTATGAAAAAAATTATGAAAATTTGTGGGCGGAGCTTGAAAATTATGATTTTTTTCAAAATTTCCGGATTTTTTCATAATTTTCAAGCTCCGCCCACAAATTTTCATAAATTTAAAATTTCGAAAAAAACTTTTTTTTCGAAATTTGTCTTCAATTTTTTCCAGAAGCAAAAAAATCTGAAAATTTTCCAGATTTCGCTCTGAAAATGTCGAAGAAAGGACATTTGCAAGGAATTCGAGCGATTGCTATAATTTCAGTTTTGGCTTTTCATTTTTTCCCCGAATATTTTCCCAATGGATTTTTGGGTGTTGATCAGTGAGTTTTTTAATGGCGGGTGGAAAATTTGACAGGGTTACTGTAGGCGAAAAATTGATCTACAGTAATCCGAACATTAGGTTACTGTAGATTTTAGCGCCACATGATTTTTTTTTGAATATTTTCCATGCAAAATTGAAATTTTCGATGATTTTCCGATTCCGGCGGAGATTTTATCCCTATTTTTCATTGTTTGACGAAAAATCACCGAATTTTGATGACGAACTTGAGATAAACGTGTATATTTTATAGTCAAGGGTACTGTAGATTGTTCTACAGTAACCTATTGTTTTCAAGAATCTGAAATTCAAGGGGAAACTGTATGTAGATCAATTTCTGGTGTCCAAATAGCTACAGTACCCCAAAATTAATGTTTTTTTTTCACAGATTCTTCGTATTATCTGGTTATTTAATGTGTCTTCTTCTCTCCAAAACTTCTTCAAATAAAAATCAATCAATAATTTCAAAAATCGTCGAATTTTATCAACGTCGACTTTGTCGAATTCTACCAAATTATTATTTTCTAATTTTAATCAATATTTTTTTATTGATTTTTTCTCCAATTTTTCCCGAAACTTTCATTGAAACAAATCAAAAATCAGCAAAACAATCAATATTTTTTGTCTCAAATGATTTCTCAAATTTAGAAGATGATTATTATATTCTGCTGAAAATTGCTGAAAATCTATTCACTCATACTTGGTCACTTTCTGTTGAAATTCAATTTTATTTCATTATTCCTATCGTATTCTATACTATTTTATCGATTTTCTCCGGGAAAAATCGAAATTTCCTGATCTACCTGAGCTTCTCAGTGATCTCTCTAATTTTTTATTTGATCTCCCCGAAAAGCACGGCATTTTATAGTGTTTTTGCGAGGATTTGGCAATTTTAAGCCGGATTTTTGGTGTATTTTTGGCAAGAAAATGATGAATCTGAAGATGAAGAAGACCAAAAACAATTATTGATTTCTGAAAATCTGGAAACCGAGCAAATAAGTTATGAAAATACACAAGTTTGGTTATTATTATTGACTATTTTGATGCTTTTTGTTGGTTTTGAATATCCGGAGAGAATTGTGAGGTAATATGAGCAATGGTTTTAATTTTTTTAAATAAAAACAGTTTTTATCTCAAACTTCGATCTCTAGATTATCTCTAGAGAATCTATATATTTTTTGAATAAGATCAAAATCTTTTTTATCTCCAATGTTGAACTTTTTAATTCGATTTCGCGCCTGATTAGGCTGAAGTTTCGTGCTGAAAATCTTGAGAATTTTGAAAATTTAAGATCCTCTTGATTTTCAGCACAAAATTCTGATCTAGAAAGGTATTTGTGAGCTGAAATTAATTTATTCCAAAAACTTCCAGATTTCAATTTTCCAAGCTGGAATTCTGTTGTGATATTCATGAAAATGCTGAAATTTTCGAAAATCAAGATTTCCACGATTTTCAGCACAAAATTCTGATCTAGAAGCATTTTTTTTCAGCGAAATTAATTTTTTTTTTTCAAAAAAAAAATCTACTGTTTCAAAACTTTGTTCAGGTTGTGGGAAAATCTATGTAGATTTCTAGATCAGAATTTTGTGCTGGAAATCGTGGAAATCTTGAATTTTAAAAATTTTCATCATTTCTATGGTTTTCAGCACAAAATTCTGATCTAGAAATATTTTTTCAGCGAAATTAATTTTTTTTTCAAAAAAAAAATTTACTGTTTCAAAATTTTTATGAGGATTTTCAGATTCTTGTTCAATTTAAGTAAACCGGAATCTCTTGCTGAAACACAGGAAAATGCTGAAAATTTCGAAAATCAAGATTTCCACGATTTTCAGCACAAAATTTCAGCTGGGAAAATTGAAATCTGAAAATTTTTTGAAAAAATTAATTTCAGCTCTAAATCTTGTTTCTAGACCAGAATTTTGTGCTGAAAATCGTGGAAATCTTGAATTTTCAAAATTTTCAGCACAAATTTCTGATCTAGAAAGATATTTGTGAGCTGAAATTATTTTTTTTTTCAAAAAAAATTCATATGAAATTTTAAAATTTACAATTTTTCCAGAATAATAGTAACAATAATAACAGCATTGCTCATATTAATCTCTGAAAATAATCAAATTTTATCAAATAGAATAATGATTTATATTGGAAATATATCATATTCATTATATTTAATTCATTGGCCAATTTATTGTTATTCAAAATTCTACGAGTTACCAAAACTCCCATTTTTATGCTTTTCTATTTTTTTGGGAATTATTATTTATGAAACTTATGAAAAATGGTATACAACTAGACTTACACGAAATTCCCAATGCATTTTATCAACTATTTTATTGATTTTTTGTATTTTAATAATTTGGAGGCAAGAAATTCACGAAATTTATGATGGTTTCACTGGAAAATCTGGGAAATTTGCTGAAAATCCAATGTTTTCCGCGGGAAATTCGAAAAATTTGAGTCTAGAAGAGGTTATGAATTTGAATGGTGTGTGGACTTCAAAAGAAAAGGAATTTTTAACATATAAAAGTTGCGATTATAAAAATCCGAAGCTTGTGCCATTTGGATTATGTCAATTTAAAGTGAGGATGATTTTCAGCACAAAATTTCAGCCTAGAAAAAATCAGAATTTTTTCGCAGAATCTCTCCTCATCTGCGCCTTTAAAAATTCTAATTATCGGAAATAGTTATGCCACAAATTTGGCACCAATTCTCCTAAATTCTTGTGCAAAAAAATCGCAACAAATTTGGCTGGCCTCATTTCCATCCTGTAATTTTTTGCACGCGGATTATGAGCAGAGCAAATGCTCAAAAATGCTCCAAATTCCGGACGAGACACTCGAAAAACAGCAATTTGATTATGTTTTTCTGATTGCAAAATGTGCGCGATATTGTTTACCGAGCAAAAAATCGATTGATGAGCAAATTGAATTTGGTAGATCACAAATTACAAAACTCAAACAATTTGTGAAGCGAAAAATCTTCATTTTGAATACGATAACACTTCCGATAAATCTCAGAAATTTCAACAATTATCTGCGAAATCATACTAGTTTTGATGAAATTCTGGTGAGTTATCCTAACTTATTAAATTTTTTTGATTCGCTTTCTTTTCACCAACATTTTCTCTGTGGTTAAAAAGAGATAGATAGCTCAGCTGGTAGCATTTTTGACTGCGGCGCTTGAGACCAGGGTTCGATTCCCAGTGCCCGCCAATTTTTTTCTTTTTTTTTAAATTAGTTTGTAGACTAGAATTTTGTGCTAAAAATCAAGGTAATCTTGAATTTTCGAAATTTCTAGCATTTCAGCACAAAATCGGATCTCAAAATAAACTGATGTAACCAAAATCTAGAAATCCTAATATTTTTTGTGAAATTTTTGAAACAGTAATTTTTTTTTACAATTAGTAATTTTTTTTTCAAATTTCAAAAAAAATGATTCTAGATCAGAATTTTGTGCTGAAAATGGTGGAAATATTGAATTTTCGAAATTTTAAGCATTTTCATGAGTTTCAGCACAAAATTTCAGCTAGGAAAATTGAAATCTGGAAGTTTTTGGAATAAATTAATTTCAGCTCTAAAATTTGTTTCTAGATCAGAATTTTGTGCTGAAAATGGTGGAAATCTTGATTTTTCGAAATTTTCAGCATTTTCAGCACTAAACAGGAACGAATCAGAAGTAACGAAAATCTAGAAATCATAATATTTTTGTGAAATTTTTGAAACAGTAATTTTTTTTTGGAAAATTTTTTTTTTAAATTCAAAAAAAATATGTTTCTAGATCAAAATTTTGTGCTGAAAATCATGAAAATCTTAAAATTTCCAGAAAATCTACTCAAACAAAAAACCACTCGGCGACAAGAGAATCGGAATTGAACGACATCGAAAAATCGGCCAAGTTTGTGGCGAAAAATGCGAATTTTTCGACGCATTCTCGAATTTTCCCAAAAATTCATATTCATCTGATTCTGATGAAAAAATTATACGATTTTTCGATGATCGCGGATTGATTTATGTGAATGGAAAAGGACATTTTCCACCGTATTCTTGGCCAAAAATTCAACCCGTTTTTGATGGAATTTGTGAGAAATTGTAATAAAAACATTTATTTTTTGAAAAAAAAATAATTTCAGGTCAAAACTATATGCTTCTAGATCCGAATTTCGTGCTGAAAATCATGGAAATCTTGAATTTTCGAAAATTTCACGATTTTCAGCACAAAATGTCCATCACTTGTCATGAGATTCAAATGAAAATTCCCATTTTTTCATATCAAAATCCTGAAACAGTGAATTTTTTCGACCCGAATTTTTTTTATTCAAATCTTTCCAAAATTTATATAGATCTGAAGATCTGATCCAAAAATGAGATAAAAAAGTATATTTTCGACCAATTGCTCAGGTTAGGTTTCAAAAATTAAAGTTAAAATTTTTCTTATAAAATTTTCGTATCAATCGAAAAATGTCAAATTCCATCAAATTCCCTCAAATTTTCTTGAAACAGTGAATTTTTTTATTCAAAATTCTAAAAAAAATGCGATTTTCATGAATATTTGTAGCACAAATTCAATTTTTCAATAAAAAATAACTTACTATTCAAAATTGGTGTCTCCAGCTTTTTTCCATCCCCAAAATCGATTCTAAATTATAAATACATTGTTTTTTGATACATTTTCAACAAAACTAACCTTTTTACGTGGCCAAAAGCCTTAATTTCATCATGGAAACATCCAAAAAGTCTGAAAATCCAAAAATTATTGAAAAAATAAGCGAAAAATCATTATTTTCAGGGTTTTCTCCTTCAAATTTCAACCAAAATAATAGAATTTCCTCTAAAAATGGAAAATAACAAAAGTTCTTTCACTTGAACATTGAGTTTCAAAGGAAAACTCTGAAAAACTCTGAAAAACACGAAAAAAAAAATAAATTTGCTCAGCAGCCGCTGGCGTAGTCTAAAGCGTACAAACGAGCGTTTGTAGCGTCATACACCGCCTTAGCTACGCTCGCTTTTACGCTTTAGACTACGCTGAGGTGTAAATCTTAGCTACGCTCGTTTTTTTTTCAATTAAAATGTTTTTCTCATTTGCTTGCTCGATCGGAACTGAATTCTAGGTTTAATATCAATGTTGAATGTGCCGATTTCTGAATTTTTTGAAGGAACTGCATAGAAACATGATTTATTGTATATTATAACAAAAAAACAGTAAAATAATTAAAAATAACACTGAAAAATCGAAGAATTATGGGATTGTCGGCGCAGCTTGACAATTTTGCAGGGTTTTTGAGACGATGAGCTGATTTTTAATGACGTTGAATGATGATGTTGAGTTCCACGTGAGAATTTCCAATCCTTGTAGAATATTGAGAATACCAGTGTTCGAACCTGAAAGAATAACTGACTTATTAGAAGTTTTTTGGAGTGGATATTTGGATTAAGATTGGCCAACATCAATACTTTATGACTAGGATATTGTGGGTTCTCAGACAAGATGGGCGATTAATCGCTTAGTAAATTTTCAGCTCACTTTAAGGTGAGCTGAAGGATTAATCACCTATCACATTTTTATAAACTAAATTAATTCAGGCGATTGATCGCTCAGCTAGCAGCTAATTCAAGTTAATACGCGACTCTTTCATATTTTGGGATTTTTCGATTAGTGAACGATTTTTCTCACCTTTTTCCTAATCCAACTTGCTTCATCTCCCAATATCAATATTGTAGTAACAAGAATGTCGAATTTGAAATTGATTTCGACTGAACTCCGAGTTTTGAATCAAAAACGAATCCGCCGGAAGGCGACTGACTTCCAAAACCATTATTCGCGTTAAATCAATTGAACTTTCAAGCCCGCGTGTACTCAGTCAGTAGTTCTTCTAACTCCCAATAACGTGGATTTGTTTCAGCTCTGAAAACATATTGACTTTTCTGAATTCTAATAGAATGCGTATTTATAGAACTCACTGAAATCTGCAGAACATGAAATGGAGATTGACATCGCCCAAAACCACGAATCTAGACTGAAAAATAGAAAAATTTAATAGAGAACGATTTGAATCAAAAATAATAAGCATAATAGAGTTAAATTTATAGGTAAAGTCTCAAATGTCCTACTTTTGATCTGTTGAAATAATTTCTCACTGAAAATCTTCAAGTGTTTTCTAGTGAAAACCTCGTTTAATGAGTTGATTGAAGTAGAAAAGTCTTTATAATCAGGAAAACACAACTGAAAAGTATAACTCCATGCTTTAAACATTTTAACACGCCCAAAAAAAGAAAAATTTTAGGCCAAGAGGAAAACAAAAAGAAAAAGTGAAAAACTTGTACGCAACGCACAGGAATTGCAACGCGGCTCAGTGTAGCTACGCTCAGTCTACACCCGCGAGATTACAACGAGCGTAGCTAAGCCGTAGCTAAATTTCATCTAAATAACCCTTTATTGTACGCTTAGACTACGCCAGCGGATGCTGAGATGAAGTTTGTCACACAATTGTGTGCAATTGTGCGTCGTGGTGTTTGCAACTGTGTGTCCCGGGAAAAATATTTTTGAATTTATTTATTTTTCTTTTTTTTCCGTTTTTCACGTTTTCAAGTCGAAATCATGCTGGAATTCTTCATTTTTCATTGTGAAAATGAAGAAATTCAAAAATTTGAAGGAGAAACCGATGAAAATTATGATTTTTCGCTAGTTTTATAAATAATTTTTGGATTTTCAGACATTTGGGATGTTTTCATGATGAAATTGAGGCTTTTGGCCGCGTAAAAGGTTAGTTTTTGTTGAGAAGTTCATAAAAACAATGTATTTATACTTTAGAATCGATTTTGGGGATGGAAAAAAGCTGGAGACACCAATTTTGAATAGTAAGTTATTTTTTATTGAAAAATTGAATTTGTGCTACAAATATCTATGAAAATCGCATTTTCTCAAAAATTTCTATAAAAAAATTCACTGTTTCAAGAGTTTTTAGAAAATTTGAAATTTTATTAACAAAATTTTTATAAAAAAGTTTCGAAAACTTTAATTTTTGAAGCCTAACCTGAGCAATTGGTCGAAAATATACTTTTTAATCTGATTTTCGGATCTTCAGATCTTCAGATCTATATATAAATTTTGAAAAGATCTAAATAAAAAAAAATTTCGGATCGAAAAAATTTACTGTTTCAGGATTTTTATATGAAAAAAAAGGATTTTGAAATTTTAATCCTTTACTTCGAGGAACATTTTGTGATGAAAATCATGAAAATGCTGAAAATTCAAGATTTCCCTGATTTTCAGCACAAAATTCTGATCTAGAAACATATATAGTTTTGACCTGAAATTATTTTTTTAAATTTAAATCTGATATAAAGCTTCCTTTAAAGAGATTCTATCAGAAATCCGGAAATTTTGAAAAAATTCATAATTTTCAAGCTCCGCCCACAAATTTTCATAAATTAAAAATTTCGAAAAAAAATTTTTGAAATTTTTTTTTCAAAATCATAGCAAAATCCCAATTTTCGAGATTTTTTGCCAAAAATCTGAAAATTTCAGAATTTCGCTCTGAAAATGTCGAAAAAGGGGCATTTGCAGGGAATTCGAGCGATTGCTATCATTTCAGTTTTGGCTTTCCATTTTTTTCCCAAATATTTTCCCAATGGATTTTTGGGTGTTGATCAGTGAGTTTTTGGGGCGTGCGAAAAATTTTACAGGGTTACTGTAGGCGAAAAAATGATCTACAGTAATCCGAAGGTTTCCAACTTCTTGAAGATCATTTTGGTGCTAAAAAACACCAGGTTACTGTAGGTTTTGGCGCGGAAAATCCACAGTAACCCCTTGAATTTTGTCTATTTACAAATTATCTTGAATATTTCTCTTGAAAATTCAAAATTTTCGATGATTTTCCGATTCCGGCGGAGATTTTATCCCTATTTTTCATTGTTGAGACGAAAAATCACCGAATTTTGATGGCGAACTTGAGATAAACGTGTATATTTTATAGGTACTGTAGATTTTTGGGCGCCAAAAACTACAGTAACCTATTGTTTTTGACCTTCTGAAATTCAAGGGATTACTGTATATAGATCAATTTTTGGTGCCAAAATAGCTACAGTACCCCAAAATCAATGAATTTTTCACAGATTCTTCGTATTATCTGGTTATTTAATGTGTCTTCTTCTATCCAAAACTTCTTCAAATAAAAATCAATCAATAATATCAAAAATCTTGGAATTTTATCAACGTCGACTTTGTCGAATTTTACCAAATTATTATTTTCTAATTTTAATCAATATTTTTTTATTGATTTTTTCTCCAATTTTTCCCGAAACTTTCATTGAAACAAATCGAAAATCAGCAAAACAATCAATATTTTTCGTCTCAAATGATTTCTCAAATTTAGAAGATGATTATTATATTTTGCTGAAAATTGCTGAAAATCTATTTACTCATACTTGGTCACTTTCTGTTGAAATTCAATTTTATTTCATTATTCCTATCGTATTCTATGCTATTCTATCGATTTTCCCCGGGAAAAATCGATATTCTATGATCTACCTGGGCTTCTCTGCGATCTCTCTGATTTTTTATTTGATCTCCCCGAAAAGCACGGCATTTTATAGTGTTTTTGCGAGGATTTGGCAATTTTTAGCCGGATTTTTGGTGTATTTTTGGCAAGAAAATGAGGAGGAGAAATTATTGGATTTCGAAGAGAAAAAGGAGAAGCTAAGCTATGGAAATGTGCAAAATTTGCTGTTATTGGCTACTTTTTTGATATTATTTTTGGGGATCGAATTGCCTGGGAAGATTGTGAGGTGAGAGACAAATTTTGAGGTTTTCATGATTTTCAGCACAAAATTCTGATCTAAAAGTGTATTTTTGAGCTGAAATTAATTTTTTTCGTTGAAAAAAATCTACTGTTTCAAAAATTTCACATAAAAAATTGCGTTTTGAAATTTTCAATAACTTCAACAATTTCACGATTTTAAGCACAAAATTCTGATCTAGAAACGGATTTTTGACCTGAAATTAATTTTTTTTTGTTGAAAAAAAATTTACTGTTTCAAAAATTTTATCTACAAAAAATATAAAATGAGTTTTCATTAGGAAATTTTCGCGCCAAAAGCTACAGTACCCTTTTTTGAACCGGTTCCCCCAAATTTCACTTATATTTCAAAAATTATTTTTATCTCATTTTTCGCATCGAAATTTTGTTCTTCCGGATTTTTGTGATAAAATCTATATTTATTTGAAACATCAGCAGTTTGTTCACGGAAAAAAAAATTTAAAAATTTTTATGGGATCTGAAAAAATCTCACTGTTTCATACATTTTACATTAAAAAAAAGAAGTTTAATTTTACCCAGCTGAAATTTTGTGCTGAAAATCATGAAAATGCAGAAAATTCAAGATTTCCATGATTTTCAGCACAAAATTCTGATCTAGAAGCATATATTTTCGAGCTGAAATTAATTTTTTTGTTGAAAAAAATCTACTGTTTCAAAATTCTCATATGAAATTTCCAGTTTTCAAATTCACAATAGCAACTCAATTCACAATTTACAATACCGTTCAATTTCCAGAATAATAGTAACAATAATAACAGCATTGCTCATATTAATCTCAGAAAATAATCAAATATTATCAAATAAAATAATGATTTATATTGGAAATATATCATATTCATTATATTTAATACATTGGCCAATTTATTGTTATTCAAAATTCTACGAGTTACCAAAACTCCCATTTTTATGCTTTTCTATTTTTTTGGGAATTCTTATTTATGAAACTTATGAAAAATGGTATACAACTAGACTTACACGAAATTCCCAATGCATTTTATCAACTATTTTATTGATTTTTTGTATTTTAATAATTTGGAGGCAAGAAATTCACGAAATTTATGATGGTTTCACTGGAAAATCTGAGAAATTTGCTGAAAATCCAATATTTTCCGCGGGAAATTCAAAAAATTTGAGTCCAGAAGAGGTTATGACGTGGAATACCAGGTATACTGATCATGAGAAGGATTTTCTGAAAAATGAGCAATGCGAGTATAAAAATCGGGATTTGGCGCCGTTTGGATTGTGTGAGGTTAAGGTGAGTTGTTATGACGTGGCAGCCTGGGTTACTGTAGGGAATTTTCCGATTTGAAAGAACTAGCTTTTTTGGATTCTTGAAAATTTTTGGAATATTTTTGAAACAGTGAATTTTTTCTTGAAAATTAATTTTTTTTTATGAAGTTCAAATTTTCCCGCTCAAAATCTACAGTAATCCGGGTCTAATTTTGGCGGCAATGTAGTTCAGGATTACTGTAGCGTCAAATTTTTGATCTAAAAAATTTTTCGGAAACATCTGAACTTTGTGGATCAAAATTTTAACCTCTCAAAAAATCTACAGTAATCTTGTGTTGTGACGTGGCAAAACTACAGTAACCTAGGTCAGCATCACTGTAGCTATAGATTTTTGGAGACTTCAAATGTTCAGTGACTAAAAAGGAATTTTTTTGTAGATCAAAAAATTTTTTTGGGAAATTTTGAAACAGTGAATTTTTTTTCAAAAATTTTTATGAAGTTCAAATTTTCCCGCTCAAAATCTACAGTAACCCAGTCGTGTTTAGTATCAAAAAAATCAGAATTTTTTCCAGAATCTCACCTCCTCTGCGCCTTTAAAAATCCTGATTCTTGGAAATAGTTATGCCACCAATTTGGCCCCGCTAATCATCAAATCTTGCTCCAAAAAATCGCGCCGAATCTGGTTGGCCTCAAATCCGGGATGCGATTTTTTGCACCAGGGTTTTGGCGGGGCGAAAAAATGCCAAGAAATTTTGCCGGCAGAATTTGGGACCACTGAAAAGGAGCAATTTGACTATGTGTTTTTGATCTCAAAATGTGGCGAATTTTGTGAGCGTGCGGAAGCGGAAGCGGAAGACGCGGAACTCGAATTTGCAAAATCGCAAATCGCCAGTATCCGGAATTCCGTGCGTCACAAAATCTTCATTCAAAATGCTGTGACGATTCCGAGTGGTGTGAGAGGTGTCAATGATTATTTGAAGATTGGCATGAAGTTTGAGGAGATTGATGTGAGTTTTTTTGCGGGGTTACTGTAGTTACTGTAGGCGAGGAGTACTGTAGATTTTTTTCTGGTTTTTTTGACACCCAATATGACTAGGTTACTGTAGTCGAAAAATTTTGAGTGAAAAATATTTTTTTTCTGGGAAAAATTTCATGAAAATTCTACAGTAACCCTGGGATTTCTACAGTACTCTAACCTAATTTTTGGCATTAAAAATTTATTGGGTTACTGTAGATTTTAGGACCCTAAAGTGAAATTTATAACTATTTTTTTTGAAATTTACAATTTTTATTTCAAAAAATTTTGAAACAGTGAAAAAAATTTTTTTTTTGGGAAAAATTTCATGAAAATTCTACAGTAACCCTGGGATTTCTACAGTACTCTTACCTAATTTTTTGGTGCCAAAAATTTATTGGGTTACTGTAGATTTTAGGCCCCTTACGTGGAATTTATAACTATTTTTTGGAATTTTCAATTTTTATTTCAAAAAATTTTGAAACAGTGAAAAAATATTTTTTTTGGCAAAATTCGAAATATTCTTCAGAAGCTGAAGAATCTACAGTAACCCTGAAATTTCTACAGTAACCTGTCTTGGATTACTGTAGATTTTATGCCCTTCATAACATTTCATAACTATTTTTTTGGAATTTTCAATTTTTATTTCAAAAAATTTTGAAACAGTGAAAAAATATTTTTTTTTTTCTGGGAAAAATTTCATGAAAATTCTACAGTAACCCTGGATTTTTTACAGTACTCTTACCTAATTTTGGCACTAAAAATTTATTGGGTTACTGTAGATTTTAGTCCCCTTACGTGGAATTTATAACAAATTTTTGGAATTTACAATTTTTATTTCAAAAAATTTTAAAACAGTGAAAAAATATGTTTTTTTTTGAGAAAAATTTTATGAAAATTCCACAGTAACCCTGGGATTTCTACAGTACTCTTACCTAATTTTGGCACTGAAAATTTGTTGGATTACTGTAGATTTTAGGCCCCAATAGCGGAGTTCGTAATAATTTTTCGGAATTAGAAATTTTTATTTCAAAAAATTTTGAAACAGTGAAAATTTTTTTTGAAAAATTTGAATTACTCTTCTGAAGAATCTACAGTAACCCTGAAATTTCTACAGTAATCAGAATTTTGATCCTGGGTTACTGTAGGTTTTAGGCTCTTAAGTATACTCAACATTTTTTTGAAATTTTCAATTTTTATTTCAAAAAATTTTGAAACAGTGAAAAAATATTTGTTTTTTTGAGAAAAATTTCATGCAAATTTTACAGTAACCCTGGGTTTTCTACAGTACTCTTTTTTAATTTTTCGGCACTAAAAATTTATTGGGTTACTGTAGATTTTAGACCCCTTACGTGGAATTTATAACAATTTTTTGGAATTTTCAATTTTTATTTCAAAAAAATTTGAAACAGTGAAAAAATTATGTTTTTTTTTAAATTTTCCTACAGTAATCTACAGTACCTGGTCCCAATTTTGGCCCAAATTTTGCAAATTTTGATCTACAAAATTCTTCTACAGTAACCCAGCTACAGTACCCCAAAAAATGGCCATTTTTTCTCCAGAAAATCTACTCTCAACGCCTAAAACATCACAAATTCATCGGAGATGCTCGCCACCGAAAACTCGGCGAATTTTGTGGCGAAAAATGTGAATATTTCGACGCATTCCAAAATTTCCCACGAAATCCCTATGCTCCTGAAGAAATATTTCGATTTTTCGACGAACGTGGACTACTGTATGTGAATGGAGCCGGACATTTTACACCGAATTCATGGAGCAAAATTGGGCCCGTTTTTGAGCGGATTTGTGAGAGGATTTAGGGGATTTTGACCTGAAAATCCTGAAAATTCAAGATTTCCATGATTTTCAGCACAAAATTCTGGTCTAGAAACTTTTTTTTCAATTTCGAATATTTTTTTTTGTTGAATGAAAAAAAATTTTCAAAATTTTTTTCACAAAATTTTGAAACAGTGAATTTTTTCTTGAGAAACCGCGATTTTCAGACAATTTTTCCAGGCTGAAATTGTGATTTTCTACAGTATCCCAGAAGGTTTTTGCCACGTGGAATTGGAATTTAAGTTTTTAACGCCAAAGTTGGATGTATCGAAATTTTTTTTTTCAAAATTTTTTTAAACAAAATTTTGAAACAGTGAAAAAATATTTTTTTCGAAAAAAATTTTATGAAAATTCTACAGTAACCCAGGAATTTTTTCTTGAGAAACCGCGATTTTCAGACAAATTTTCCAGGCTGAAATTGGGATTTTCTACAGTATCCCAGAAGGTTTTTGCCACGTGGAATTTGAATTTCAGTTTTCGACAAAAAAAAACTAATTGCATCGAAATTTTTTTTTTTCAAAAATTTTTTTCACAAAATTTTAAAACAGTGAATTTTTTTTTTGAGAACTCGCGATTTTCAGATAAAATTTTCCAGACTGAAATTCTGATTTTCTACAGTATCCCAGAAGGTTTTGCCACGTGGATTTTGAATTTCAGTTTCCTGTTGAAAAAATTAAATGAATCAAAAAAATTTTTCTCAAAATTTTTTTCACAAAATTTTGAAACAGTGAATTTTTTTCTTGTGAAAAAGGATTTTCAGTCAAAATTTCCAGACTGAAAATGTGATTTTCTACAGTATCCCAGAAGGTTTTGCCACGTGGAACTTGAATTTCAGTTTTCTTAACAAAGAATTAAAAAATCGAAATTTTTTTTTTCAAAATATATTTCAAAAAATTTTTGAAACAGTGAATTTTTTTTGAGAAACCGCGATTTTCAGAAAAAAATTTCAGACTGAAAATAGGTTTTTTGCCACGTGGAATTTGAATTTCGGTTTTTATTAACAAAGTTGGACGAATCAAAAAAAAATTTTTTCAAAATTTTTTTCACAAAATTTTGAAACAGTGAAATTTTTTTTCAAAATTTGTGAGTTTCAGACAAAAATTTTCCAGACTGAAATTGTGATTTTCTACAGTATCCAAAGAGGTTTTTGCCGTGTGGAATTTGAATTTGAATTTCAGTTTTCTAAAAAAGCTGAACGCATCGAAATTATTTTTTTCAAAATTTTTTTCACAAAATTTTGAAACAGTCAATTTTTTTTTGAGAAACCGCGATTTTCAGAGAACATTTTCCAGACTAAAATTGTGATTTTCTACAGTATCCCAGAAGGTTTTTGCCACGTGGATTTTGGAACTAAAAAAAGAACTGGAATCAAAAAATTTTTCTCAAAATTTTTTTCACAAAATTTTGAAACAGTGAAAAATTTCATGAATTTTCATCTACAGTAACCATGGAATTTCTACAGTAATCACAATTTTGATCCTGGATTACTGTAGATTTTATGACCTTCAATAAACTTGATATTATCAAGTTGATAACAATTTTTAGAAATTATACATTTTTATTTCAAAAAATTTTGAAACAGTGAAAAAATATTTTTTTTCGAGAAAAATTTCATGAAAATTCTACAGTAACCCAAGAATTTTTTCTTGTGAAAAAGGATTTTCAGTCAAATTTTCCAGACTGAAATTTTGATTTTAACTACAGTATCCCAAAAGGTTTTGCCACGTGGAATTGGAATTTAAGTTTTTAACGCCAAAGTTGGATGTATCGAAATTTTTTTTTTCAAAATTTTTTTTCATAAAATTTTGAAACAGTGAAAAAATATTTTTTTTTTCGAGAAAAATTTTATGAAAATTCTACAGTAACCCAGGAATTTTTTCTTGTGAAACAAGGATTTTCAGAAAAAATTTTCCAGACTGAAAATGTGATTTTCTACAGTATCCCAGAAGGTTTTTGTCACGTGGAATTTGAATTTGAATTTCAGTTTTCGAAAAAAAAGCTAGGTGCATCGAGAATTTTTTTTTCAAAATTTTTTTCACAAAATTTTGAAACAGTGAATTTTTTCACCTGCATTTTTTTTCGAAAATTCTAAAAATCACCTGTTTCAAGAAAAAAAAACATATATTTTTTTTGTTTCAAATGATAACATTATTCTACGACTCCAATGGCCTGAAAGATGTCACAACTCCATTTTTCATCTATCATTTCACAATTTTATTCCTAAATCTTCTAAGCATCTTCACAATTTTCCCATTATTCGTGCATTTTACAAAAATCAATCGGAAAAAGGATGAAATTTGTGCAATTTATCAAATCACCAATCATCTCTATAAAATCACAATTTTCTCACAATATATGATAATTATTTTGATTTTTTCCGTAGTTTCGATAACTTTTTCGACTTATATCAGTTTTATACTTGGAATTTCTGCATTAATCATAATTTATATATTTTCTCAAATAATTGTTCCAATTCAAAATCTTCTAATATTCCTTTTGGCTTTCCAGAGATTCCTATTATATTTTTACCCAATTTCTGAAAATTATATAGTTCCTTCTGAAAAATCATTCAAAACTTTTATTCGATGGCTCTATTCCTCACTTATTTTCAGCACATTCATATATTTTTTGCTCAAGGCAAAATGTTATTACAAATATCTTATTGAAAACCAAAAAAATTTCAAATGTGAATCTGATTTTTTCACAATTCAAACGGTAAGCGCTCCCATTTTAAATGCGAAATTTTCGGCAGCCTCAGAAAAACGCGCGGTGGCCTAGTGGTAAACACGTGCGCCTATCATTCGCGTCACGCGGGTTCGACCCACAGTGGGCGCCTTTTGTTTTTTTCAAAGATTTTCAGGCAATTTATGTGGTTCTGGACGCTTTAGTAATATTCTCCTCAATATTTTACATTTGCATTCTTATAAGTGTTCGAAAAATCACAAGTGCCTCGAATTTCATGAAAACCCGCCCAGAAAAAGCGATTCTCTATCAAACACTAGTTGTAATATTTGTTAAACTATTGTGCGTTCCAATCATATTTTTTTCGTCGATTTCATGGTTTTCTGCAGATATCAAAGCTATTTTGAATGCGGTGAGTTGGAAGAAAATTAAAAAAATTTTTTTTTTAACAGATTTACTATCCTCTATTCTACATTGATGTGTTAACAACACCCATCGTATTTCAAGTCACTTATCTATTTTGCAACAAAACAAATCTGGAAAATTTGCTGAAAATGAATTTCAGAAAATCAAAAACTTGGAGCATGATTTGCTGTGGAATTGTTTCGAATCGCGTGGAGAATCTGGAAGTTCTAGGTGAAAGTGGAAGTAGTCAACAATCTCCAAGCATGTCGAATTTGTGATTTTTTCATACAAATTTTGAAACAGTGAATTTTTCTCATTTCTTTCAAATAAAGCGAGTTTCTAGGCAATTCACCCTAGAAACAATGAACATGGATTTTCAGACAAAATTTCAGGTCACAAATCTTTATTTTAGAAAAAGAGGTCAACAATATACCAATAGGTTTTGATAAAAATCCTTCAAAATTAGTGACAATTATAATTAGATTCAAAGATAAACTTCAAACATATTCTTCTTTCGCTTCGACACCACAAACAGTTCCATCAGGAGTTCCAGTTATATCAAATACTTCCAATTCATCTTCCTGCACAAGAAGAACTGCTCTCTGAGGTGATTCTATTTGTGGAATCAGCGGTTGGCCAGCAGCCCATATTAGACCATCAGTTCCAGTTGTATGATCATCTGTCCATAACAATCTGTCAAGTTCGCAATAAATCGGAAGTTCTGGCTGCCATGGCACACTAGAACAAAACACATCGACTCTTAATCCAACCGATATTTCAACAATTGAGGGATCTATTTTTTTGGCCAATTCGGAAATTGTTGTGAGTTCATTTTGATTTTGCAATCCACTTACAACTGCATTCGAACTGTATTTCTGACATTCTGCTGAATAGTCAAGCATTGTGAGTTTAGTGGCAAGCACTAGAACACACCAGCCATAAGTTCCACGATCAAATAATGTCCAAGATGAATCAGGGCATACTCGTTTTAAGGTTAAACTAGCTTTCGTAGTGGTGGAAGAGGATGTGATGCTACTTTGATTTGTGGAAACAGTGACAGAGGGGGTTGTAGTAGATCCATCATCTTCTTCATCTTGAAATTAAGCACTAACAATAACATCTCAACTAAAACTAACCAATTTCGGGATCATCAACGTATTCTGTTGGCATACAACTTTCTGTGAATTTTAAAAATAGGATAAGAATAATTATGGAATATAACTTCATTTTCAAATGCATTTCAAATAAAGAACGTATTTCAAATGTGTGAAAACTGAATATAACGATTTTTTCAAGGGATATCGAAAGTCGATGTTTTCCGATAAAATCTGACAGGTGTGATGATATAAAAAAAAACACAGTGTGTTCCAGAGTTCTGACTTGTTCTCTGTACAACATACCTAGGAGACTATTATGTGGTACCGTAAAATGAGTCTTTAAGATAGATATAAAATGCCTGTTTTCTATTTTTGCACTTACACTGTTTACATTCCTGAAAATTGTTAATCTGAAAGTTCCAGAAATTAGAAGAGTTCCTCTTTTTAGACCACTTGTGATCTATGCTTCTGATACTCGATTTGTTCCACAGATATGTCTTGTTCGGAAGTAACAAAGATTGTGTAGATTAAAGTGTCCGGAGAAGTACAACACTCAGCTTCGGATCAATCATTTTTGCTGAGAAGACCTTTTGGAATCTATTAGAACACACAAGTTATATGACACAACCAAAATCAAGATACGAAATGAGGAAACACTTTTTGGTAACAAATGAATCGAGAAGAAAAATGAACAATTTGTAGATCAAGTGTTTGATATCGTTCATACGGTAAGCACGAATAAAATTTCTCATTTTTTTCGATTATTACCAAAAAAAACTAGGGTTCAGAAAAAAACATGGGTTAGTATTTTAACAGCAAAAAATCGAAACTTTGAATAACAATACTACAAGACACATGTAGGTATATTTAGAATTATAAGGTTATTCAAGTGAAAAACTGATGATGCCGTGATTTACGGAAATATATGACGGTAATTTGTCGCAGAGCTGCTTTTTACATCATCGATCGTCGTTTTGGTTCAGCAGAACTGTTTGTCTCCACCAAAATACATTATTTCCAACTTTATAAATTTGAAGTCACACCTTTCAAATTGTTGTTGTTCTTTACGTAACCTCAAGATCGAAATCTTAAACACAGCAAAAAAAAACTAGAAAATGTGTTCGATCAAAATGCAAAAAAAAAGATCGTTTCGCCCCTATTCTATATTTTAAATCGAGATATTTCACGATCCTTTATAAATTCATTAATTCTCAAATTTTCCATTTTATTTGATTCACTTTATTATTATTTATCTTTACTTTTTTCAAAAAAAAATGGAAGTTAGAAAATCAAAAGAGAAACAATGTTTGGTTTGTTATAAATCATCAAATGGAATGCATTTTGGAGCAATTACTTGTAGAGCATGTGCTGCTTTTTTTCGGTAAAAAAAACAATTGAAATTAATTTAAATAATTATATATTTTCAGACGAACAATTGTATCAAATTTTGAATATGAATGTGGTAAAAGGAACAATAATTGTGATGTCGATGAAAATGGAAAATTTGCATGTAGATATTGTCGATATATAAAATGTCAACAAATTGGAATGAAACCTGATAGTAAGTGTAATTATTCGAACAAAAAATTATAAAATTTGAAAAATAATATAATATTTACAGCATTGAAATTAGATTATGATCCAACATTTTCAATTAAAGGATCAGTTGATGATTATTCTGGAAGTGAAATATCAAATACAAATTCATCAATATGTTCACCAAGTTATTCGAAATCTGAAGAAGAAAATGTAGAAAATAATAGATATTTATTCAATTTTTCACCAAAACCATCAAACAAACCAATTGTGGAAATTGATTTTTTGGATTTATCAAAAAATATTGAATATTTATTTGATAGCAGCCAAAATGAAGAAAATGAAAAAGATGAGCTGAAATTATTAACAACTTCAATTTTAGATTTTCGAAAAAATCAAAAAAATAAAATGATTGAAATTAATCAAATGGAAATATTTGATATGGTTAAATTATTGAAAAATGAAATAATTTGGAAATGGGCAAAATGGATGAATTCAAGTAATTTATTCAAAACAATTGGAAAACAACAAAAAATGCAATTATTTCAAAATTCATGGAATATTTTACATATTTTTGAAAGATTACAAATAACATCAAACAATGAAGAACTTTTGAAATCAAATGAAATATTAATTTCTGATAATTTATTATGGATTTGTGGAAAATCATATTATAATATATCAAGTATTTCGGAAATTACTAATCAATATTTTTCAAAGTAAGTTATTTTTAATAATTAATTAATTAACTTATAATTTATTAATTTATAGATTATTTGATCCATATCTTCAAAGATTTATTGATGAAATTGGCAAAAAATTATATGAAATGAAAATAGCTGATGAAGAATTAATATTTTGTTTGGTTCAATTATTAGGATATGATACAACTGATTTAACAAAAGAAACTATTGAAATTATTGAAAATTTAAAAGATAATGTTGCTGATAAAATGCATTATTTTTATTCAAATAAATTCAATTTAACTATTTATTCAAGTCGTTTAATTAAATTACTAAATATTGTGAAAAATATGAGAGTGAGTTGATATTAATAACAAATTAATTGAATATTATAAAATAATCTATGATCATTTCAGAAAATTGCAGCCGAGAAAAATAAAATCAAAGAATTATTCTACATTTTCGATATTTTTCATGCTGATATTTCAGATCCTTATTTTTTCGATATTTTTTAATTATTTTGTATTTTTGTTATTTTGGCTTTCATGTGTCATTTTTTGTTCGAAAACTGTGTCCTCTATTTATTATGATAAATAATTTATTTTTTAGTTCGAATAAAAATTGAGAATCACTTGTTAAACAGAAAAAGATTATTTGGGTTTTTTTAATGTTTCGCGAATTATCGCAGGAATAGATTTATAACAATTGTTCAATAACAGTTTGACTTCATTTCAATTATTCTGCAACTATTCGATAAGGCCAAATATTTCTGCAAATATTTGTAGCCATTGTAGTCATTTTAATTCATATTTCAGATTAAATTCCGAGATAACATTCTTAAATGAATGTCCTTCTATTGACAGTAACACGAACCAAATCAAGATATCAAAAAAATTCACAAACGACCACTCAAATTTTCTCACCTTAAGAAAACACACAATGTTTCGGTGTTTTCAAAAAGAACTCCAGATAAAAATCTTTACAAAAAAACTGCAGAAATGGCCGTGAATTATTCGCACTCCAAAGAAACACTGCAAAAATAGAACACACAGGTTAAAGATCTTGACCATTTTTGAGACACTATGAGTTGATACGTTGAAAAAAAAATCATAGATTGTGTTTTTTACAGAGCGTTTTTGGCGTTTAGGAAAAATCCCTTTTACTAGATGAACCGATAATAGGAAGTACTACTTTGATTTGCTGTTTAAATGCACAGCTGTTCGATAGATCAAATTGTCCACATTCTTAAAAAAGTCCCAAAAATTAGAAGATTCCGTTTTTCAGACCACTTGTAATCTATGCTTCTATTTGTTCATCCAGATATGTCTTGTTCGGAAGTAACAAAGATTGTGTAGATAAAATTGGCCGCAGATATGACAGCCTCCAGTTCTGTGTTTGAAAAATTCAGTCATTTTCAAAAATCGTTCAGTTTTCGAATATGCTTATGCTGAGTCAACATCTAAACCGGATGACTAATCGATTTTTAATATTTTTCTTTTGCTGTATAATTTTCATGATTTCGATTGTGATTTTTAGTGGAGAAAGTTATATTCGAGTCTGGAGAGAGGATTTTGGATATGATGGTCCGAAAAATGAATTGGATGATTTGGAAAAACGCATTGATTCAAAGGTTGGGTATAATTTTACAATGGTATAAAAATAATTTTGTTTCAGAAAATGAAAGTAATAAACAAAGCTATCCAAACAATGATAAACGCCACTGAAAAATGTGATTTTAGCAATGAAACGGAAACCGGGAAAAGAATCGCAAGATCAGTACTCAGTGGATTCAAAAACTGCGTTGTTCCAATATTCAATTCTTTCGAAAGCGATTATTTGAAGTTTTTTGATAATTGGGTGAATTCGTCAAGAAAATGTGATTATATTGATGAATACAAGCAATTGAATGTTCACGGTATTGCGAATAACGAAGAGATCAAATGGTTGATTTATCCGAAATGTGTGAGTTTTGTTGTTGTTGTTGTTGAATATTCAGGTATACACACAAGTTTCAGCGAGAAGAAAATACTCACGTAACCCTTGGAGTTGGTCGGAACATCCATGCAGAACGAAAATTGAAAAAACATCAACCAGACACTAAATTCTATGCAGTTGACCCAATGATCAAGGAAAACTATGATTTAGTCACCAATCAACTGAACGGATCATTTTTTGCTTTTGCATTAGCCAATGAAACGAAACCGCAGACTTTCTTCGTTTTGCTTGATGATGGAAAAAGTGAGAAGAAATCTCCTCTCACCAGTCCATTTCATTTTTTTTCCAGAAAGAAGGTTCTATGCTCCACGACGTGTGCCAACTTTAGACGTGGCATTCTTCTTTGAAAAAATTTTGATACTCAAAAGAATTGATACGATGTTTATTGATATTGAAGGAGGAGAAAATTATTTTTTGGATTATTTCAAAAAAGGCGGGAGATTTGATCAGATTGGTCTCACCATATGTCAATTTAATTTTGAATTTCATAATGGGCGCGGTGCTTCGCATGAGGATAAGATTCATGAATTATTCAGGCAAACAATTCAGGATGAACGGTATATATTTATGCGAGCTTCTCATCATACACGTGGATTTTGGAAGATTTATTTTTTGAATATTGAGAATAAGGAATGTGTCAAGAAATTTATTGGGTGATATTTGAATTTTTAAGATGTTTTTTTTTTAATATTCACATTTTTAAAAAGGAAAATAAATGTTTTTTTCAGAAAAGTGTTAATTTTCAAATTTTTTGAATCGGAAAACAAGACCAGTTCCGAAATTTTAAGTCCAAAAACAAACACAGAAAATTTTCTGTCCAAAAATGTACGATTTCTATGTAGATTAAAGGTACATAATTCACTTAAGACCAATAATGTTTGTGCAGTGTCAAAATATTTCAAAAAACATTAATGTGCAGCGCGGGCAATAGAATTCGAACCCTGGTCTCATGCACGGTAGTCAAAACCATCTCGGTAGTATCTCGTTTTTATTCCTGGATGGAAAATTTAGAACGAGAGTTCGCGTATCGTCTTCAGAATCAAAAATGAAGACGGTGATAAATGTCAAAATTTATTGAAAGTATATATCCCAATTTCACAATTTCTCACAAATTCTATCAAAAACTGGTTGAATTTTAGGCCAAGCGAAAGGTGGAAAATGATCTGCACCATCTATATAACTCAATCCTCGTTTATCGAAAAACCGAAATATTTCTTTTGGAGCATACGGATTTCGTTGGAAATTTTCGAATGCGTCAAAATATTCACATTTTTCTCCGCAAAATTCGGCCAGTTTTCGATGTCGAGCATCTCCGATGAATTTGTGATGTTTGAGACGTTGAGAATAGTATTCCTGCAAAAAATGGTGGATTTTATTTTCCGATGCTCATTTTCCGATGACACTCACATCAATTTTATCAAAACTTGTATGATTCGCCAAAAATTTATTGAGTGAAACAACATCGGTTGGAATGGTCACCGCCTTTTGAATGAAGATTTTGTGCTTCACAAACGGTTTGATTCTTGCGATTTGTGATTTAGCAAACTCCAATTTTGTGTCGATATCCGTCAATTCATCATCATTCTCACAGAAAGTTCCACATTTGGAAATCAGAAAAATGTAATCAAAATTCATTTTTTCAATCTTCTCATATGGATTATCAAAGACTCCCAAACATATTCCTGTTGGAAAATATGGATGCAAAAAATCGCAACTTGGGAATGATGCCAACAGAATTGTATTTGATTTTTTACCGCATGCATTGAAGACTAATGGCGCAAAATTGGTAGCATAACTATTCCCAATGATCAAAATTTTGAAAGGCGCAGATGATGTGAGATTCTGTTGCGAAAAAATGTTATAACAATCAATACTTGCAAGTGCTCACCTGAACATTACACACACCAAATGGCCTTCTATGATTTGTATAGTTGCATTCTTTACGCGATAGAAATTCTTTTTCTCTCAACGTCCATTCAGTGTTCAAATGCATTACTTCCTCCAAACTTAAATTTTTCGAATTTCCAGCCAAAAATATTGGATTGACATCGAAGTTTTGAGATCTTCCCATTGAATCCAAATAAAAATCATTTATTTCTTGCCTCCAAATTGCCAAAACGCAAAAAATGAATAACGATGCTGATAGTATCATTTGTGAAGTTCTGGTTATTTTTGTAGTATACCATTTTTCATAAGTTTCATAAACTAGAATAGCCAGGAAAATAGAAAAGCATAAAAATGGGAGTTTTGGTAACTCGTAGAATTTTGAATAACAATAAATTGGCCAATGAACTAAATATAATGAATATGATATATTTCCAATATAAATCATTATTCTATTTGATAAAATCACATTGTTTTCGGAGGCTAATATTAGCAATGCGGTATTAATCGTTATTAAAACTCTAGAAAATGTTATCTCTATACAAAAATACAAAAAAAATTCGTACCTGAACATTTTTTCGGGATATTCAAAACTAAAAAACAACATCAGAATAGTCACCAGCAATAGCCACGTATTTTTCAAGCGGTCGTCTTCCTTTTTTACTTCAGATTTATCAGCAATTATTAATAATTTTTCGAGTTGTTCTTCATTTTTTGGCTTGTTTTCATCATCCTCAGACCAAAAATAGATTAGAAATCCTGCAAGGAATTGCCAAATTCTAGCTGAAACACTATAAAATGCAGTTCTCTTCGGGGAATTCCAATAGAAAATTAGAGAGATCATTGAGAAGCTCAGGTAGATCAGGAAATTTCGATTTTTCCCAGGGAAAATCGATAAAATCCCATAGAATACGATAGGAATAATGAAATAAAATTGAATTTCAACAGAAAGTGACCAAGTATGAGTAAATAGATTTTCAGCAATTTCCAACAGAATATAATAATCATCTTCTAAATTTGAGAAATCATTTGAGACGAAAAATATTGATTGTTTTGCTGATTTTTGATTTGTTTCAATGAAAGTTTCGGGAAAAATTGGAGAAAAAATCAATAAAAAAATATTGATTAAGATTAGAAAATAATAATTTGGTAGAATTCGACAAAGTCGACGTTGATAAAATTCCAAGATTTTTGAAATTATTGATTGATTTTTATTTGAAGATATATTTTTGGACAGAATCAGGCACATTAAATAACCAGAAAGCACGAAGAATCTGTGAAAAATACTGTATATCTTGAAAAAATCTAGCACTTACTGATCAACACCCAAAAAACCATTTGGAAAATATTCGGGAAAAAAATGAAATGCCAAAACTGAAATTATAGCGATTGCTCGAATTCCCTGCAAATGTCCTTTTTTTGACATTTTTTATCGGATTTTTTTTGGAAATTCAGATGTTATGGCTGAAAATTGTGAAACACAAATGTCCATATTTATATATGATTTCATTTACAAAAATGGCTTTTTTATTTGTGACTTCTGTTTTTTGACTAATTTATGATTTTATCTTACCATTATTTTTTTTTGTTCATGCCTTTTGGGCGGACTCATAATTTGATCATTTCCAGGAAATCTCGGAAACAAGGCATGAACAAAAAAACAAAAATAATCTTATAAAAACCTTCAGAGAACACCTTCATTGAAGAATGGATACTTATACAAAAATACTATTCCTTTTATCTTTCCTTATAATTATATTCATCGGATTTTTGAAAAATCCATCTATATTTCCTGAAAATGGCCCTGAAATTGATGATCGAACGATAATTTTGAAATATTACGAAAATTTTCAGAAAGATGGTGCTAATTGGAGAAGAGACACTACTCCCCATCCCACAATAAATACTAATTATTTGGTGAGTTAGGCTAATGAAGTATAGTAATCTTATTCTCCAAAAATCTCTTTAACTTTTCCAGGAACGCTTAAATTCTTACAACTACTCAACAGTTACCGCTGACTGCAATTCAAGTCATAATGTTGATAAGAAAAAATTGTCAGCAATCAAATATAATCATGAAAGATGTGAAGTTGTGATGTTGGTTCGATTTTGGCATCAACCAGATATTCTTTGGTTTAATTATGAAAATGCTATGAAAATATGTGATGAAGAAAATGGTGCAAGAGATGTTCAGATTTTCCCATTTGAGTCGAATTCGGGAGATGAAGTTAATGATATGAAGTACTGGGTTGCGATGCCGAAATGTGTAAGTTGACGTAAATGTCATTAATACTTTTTGCTATTCAAGAAACAGTTTTCTTTCAGAAAATTGGTTCTAACATTCTTCTAAAAATTGGAAAAAATACAGATAAGTCACCTGAAGAATCTCTCAAAACCTACATTCCCGATCTACAGATCATTTATATCGAGAAGAGTCCAGAAAATTTTGAAGAAACTTTAACCAACATCAAAGGATCGAATTCATCAATAATAATTGATATGCTATGGATCTCTTACGATTCAAATCTTGAATTTCTCAAACTTTTGATGAATTTGACAATTGAAAAAATGAATGTAGTTGTTTGTCAAATGAATATGGAAGTCGCTAAGGAAAATGCAATAATTTTTGAGAAGTTTTTGCACAGTTCGTATGCGCGAGCAAATTATATTGGACTTCGACCGAGTTCACCAAGGAATTCAACTCTTCGAAGTGGATATTTTCAAAATATTAAAGATGATCGATGTATTTTGAAATTTTTGAAATAAATTTATTCATTTTTCGATATGAATTCATACAGGGTAATTTCTTAATAACGTTACAACTCATCGTTTTAGCCGAGAGAAAACAAAATATTATCTGCCAAAAACAAATTTTGAATGACACTATCGTAAGGTTATTCAAGTAGAAAAAACCAATGTTAAAAAACATTGAAAAAAATTGTCCAATTCATTCTTTTCATTCGAAACTTCCATTTTCTGGAGTTTTTCGACAGTTCTCGACACGAACTTGAATATGATATTTTTGTTTTCAATACATCACATTATTATAAAACAGTTCGTAACACATGTCAGTTATTTGAAAAAAAATCTATGTTTTCAAAATTATAATCTATGCTTCTGCACCGATTTGTTTTGCAGATATTTTTTGTTTCCAGATAACAATCAAACATGTTTTTTAAAATTTAAAAAAACATGTTAGGTTTTTGAATTTTTTTTGAATTAGTTCATTTATCGAAACTAACTATTACCATGGATTATCGAAAAAAAACTATAGACAACCGAAAAAAAATTTGTTTTATTCACAGATTTTCAACTTTTTCAAATATGGTTTGGTGATAAACTTAAGAGACGGTGGAATTGTGTCACATGACACATCGTGCTTCTCAAAAACATAACCAACGACTTGCGCCACATTTTGCCGTAATTGTTCAACATAATCCTTCTGCAAAGTTACATGCAAAAAGTCAACCTTTTGCCTCATCATTGTTGTTATATAATCCGACCATAAATAATTGCGAGAAATTGTCCGATAATGATTCAAAGTTGCAATATTCCTGGGGACAACATTGACTTTGTATCCAGGCTCCATTCCATAAGACCAATGTAAAAGTATCGCATTTACTTTATTTGGTTGAACCATTACTTTTCCTGATGTATAAACTGGCCTATGTGTTAAGTTATAGTTTGCTGATTGTATTTCGTTTGAAACCTCTTGAGTATTGTTATATTTTTCGAGAGATTCCTTGAATTTGGCCATTCTTCGCACAGAAAATACAAGCTCAGCAGTGTTATTTCCTAAACTTTCAATATAAGATAGAATAGGTTGTTTGAAAGGTATCAAATATTCGTCGTGATCAATATTTAATAGCCATTTTGAATGTTTTCTCGCGCGATAAAAACATTCATGAATCTGAACCATATGTCGCATCATTGCTGCATTTGTATATTCTGTATTAATCATTGTTACTTCAGCAAATCCACTTCTTTCATATTCATCTAATATCATTCGAGTCATTCCATCAATTTCAAAAACAGAAAAATAGAACATTGTTGCTCCAATCAATTTATGATGTTCAACAAATTCAGCGATTTGCATCCATTTTGCATTAGTTCCATATATTTGCCCACCACAAACTCCTAATTCGTGTTCGGGTTCTTCAAAAAGTCTATGAGTAAACGGAATCGGCATTTGTGCTGTCTCATTTTCAGCTAAACTTAATGACATATAACTTGCTCCGGCTTTTCTCAAACAATGCACTGATGTTAATGGGAAGAAGAATGCCTTGTAAACCGTTCCTGGAATCTCAACACGATTGCAATCAAAATATCGACAATACACTGGAGTTCTGAACAAGAATTGGTTGATTTGTGACTTCTAGATGAAACATACTTCATCTCATAACTTCTTTGTCTGGTAGTTGTCACAACAATCTCATCCTCATATAGAAATGCAGAAATAAGACGAAGTTGCCCGTCGGCTAAGCCTTCCTAAAAAGTGTCAACAAGAATTTTTCAACATTAGATGCAGCTATTCAGTGAGGTTTTTAATAATAACTAATTCCGATGCGTGACAGTCTCGGAAATAGTTTCCAACGGATTAGCGTTTTTACTCACACTTGCTGTAACATTGATTTTCGCTAATAGTTTGAGCGTCTCAATACGTGGAATTTCTGTAGTTGTTTTATTATTCCATTTTTTCACTTTGCATTTCGCAAAGATGTTTTCCTTCTGAATAAACACATTATCAAAATAGACAACTTTATCAGTGAGTTCAGAAATTATTTCAGGACTGGTTTGCTTATTGATATAATATGAAGACATAATTAAAAGTATAATAACTATAGGTAAACATATTCTGTAGGAGTACATGACTGTATTGCAACACAGAGAGAAAAACTGAAATACTGCCGTTTCAAGAGATTATTTTATTTCTTTAACTTGGAATTTGTGCTTCTCATCCCATCCCTGATAAAATCTATGCTTACCATCCAGATTTGTTCATCCAGATATGTCTTGTTCAGAAGTAACAAAGATTGTGCAGATAAAAGTGTCCGGTGATTTCCGAAAATCGAATTAATACCTTTTGACGAGAAGACCTTTTCGAATCTATTAGAACACAAAAACCAAATTAAGTTTAGCTCTAGAAAAAAATAGGTAAAAACCGGTGAGTCTAGTTGACGTGCAATTTTGTGAATTCAAAATTATGTGTTCAAACAAGTTTTTTACTTTAGTTTTGAATCATAATTCTAATCTAAATAAATTGTTGGATTTATAAATTTATTTTTGAATATTTTACAACAAGCTGAATCTCGGGATCGTTCTCTGGTACTCTATTTTTCACAAAAGTTATCGTGAGTTCAGCCATGATAACTGTTTTATGTAATTAAAATTTTGCATCTTGCTCAACACTTAGCAAACATTTTTTGATTCTGATCCTAGACGCTATCGACTGCAATTAAAAAATCGTTGTTCATTCAAGCAAAATACTTTATTCACAAATTTTCAACTTTTTCAAATACGGTTTAGTGGCACGCTGTAGCACCAATGGAATATTGTCGCATGTCACATCGTGCTTCTCAAAAACATAACCAACGACTTGCGCAACATTGTGCCTCAACTTCTCAACATAATTCTTTTGCAAAGTTACATGCAAAAACTTCACATTCTGCTTTATCATTATCATCATATAATCTGACCATAAATATTTTGGAGAAGTTGTCCGATAATGATTCAAAGTTGCAATATGTTTGGGTACCACATTGACTTTGTATCTAGGCTCCATACCATAAGACCAATGAACAAGCATCACATTCACTTTATCCGGTCGAATCATTACTTTTGGTGATGCAAAACTTGAATCGTGTGTCAAGTTATAATTTGCCCCTTGTATATCATTTGAGACCTCTTCAATATTATTGTATTTTTTGAGAGATTCTTCAAATTTTGCAATTCTTCGCATAGAAAATACAAGCTCAGCAGTGTTATTTCCTAGACTTTCAATATAAGATAGAATAGGTTGTTTGAAAGGTATCAAATATTCGTCGTGATCAATATTTAATAGCCATTTTGAATGTTTTCTCGCGCGATAAAAACATTCATGAATCTGAACCATATGTCTCATCATTGCCGCATTTGTATATTCTGTATTGATCATTGTTACTTCAGCATATCCACTTCTTTCATATTCATCTAATATCATTCGAGTCATTCCATCAATCTCAAAAACAGAAAAATAGAACATTGTTGCTCCAATCAACTTGTGATGTTCAACAAATTCGGTGATTTGCATCCACTTTTCATCCATCCCATAGATTTGCCCACCACAAACACCCAATTCATATGGAGGCTCATTGAGAAGTCTATGAGTGAATGGAATCGGCACTTGGGCTGTTTCATTTTCTGCCAAACTCAAAGACATATAACTAACGCCAGGTTTTCGTAAGCAATGCACCGATGTTAATGGAATAAAGAAGGATTTGTAAATCGAGGCTGGAATCTCGACACGATTGCAATCGAAATAACGGCAATACACTGGAGTTCTAATCGAACAAAAATGATATGCATTTTTCTGATTTTCTGTTGAAACGCACTCACCCAGTTTGAAACGGCCTTTGTCTTGTAGTTGTTACAACAATCTCGTCTTCATATAGAAATGCGGATACAAGGCGCAGCTCTCCGTCGGCTAAGCCCTCCTGAAGTATAAAAAACAATCTATTTTTGACCGAGTTCGTTTCAAAACTTACCGTAGTCACAGTTTGCGTTACACCAGGTTTTGCTAATAATTTAAGCGTCTCAATACGTGGAAGTTCAAAAGTTGTTTTGTTATTCCACGTTTCTACGACACATTCAGGATGATTGTTTTTCTCAGGAATCGATACATTGTCAACATAAACAACTTTATCAGTAAGGCCGTAATACGTCATTTCGATAGGTTTGTCAAGATAATATACAGTTATAATTAAAGTTATGAGAACTATTGGTAACAATATATTTTCGGAGCACATGAAATCTTTTAGAGAATGAAGAAGCAGAACAAGAACAGCTTTTTCAAATATTATTTTATTTCCTAAAACTTCAAATGTTTGCTTCTCGAAACATCTCATTCCTGATAAAATCTATGCTTACCATCCAGATATGTTCATCCAGATATGTCTTGTTCAGAAGTAACAAAGATTGTGCAGATAAAAGTGTCCGCAGATATCCAGCTTTGACTTCTAAAAATCCGATGAAAATGCAAGTAAAATTGCACAACTGGCTCAAAACTAAAAAAAAATATCGAAAAAATAAGGATTTGGAATATCAGCGTGGAAATTTCCGAAAATGTGGAATAATTCTTTGGTTTCATTTTTATCTATAAAAGAAACGAAATCGTCCTTGCCTCTTGTTGGTACTTCTAACTTTGCTTAAACCAGTCGAAAATGAATGTTTGAAGTGAATAACACCTCACGGTGTCTCAAAAATGGTCAAGATCTTTAACCTGTGTGTTCTATTTTTGCAGTGTTTCTTTGGAGTGCGAATAATTCACGGCCATTTCTGCAGTTTTTTTGTAAAGATTTTTATCTGGAGTTCTTTTTGAAAACACCGAAACATTGTGTGTTTTCTTAAGGTGAGAAAATTTGGGTGGTCGTTTGTGAATTTTTTTGATATCTTGATTTGGTTCGTATTACTGTCAATAGAAGGACATTCATTTAAGAATGTTATCTCGGAATTTAATCTGAAATATGAATTGAAATGACTACAATGAACACAAATATTTGCAGAAATATTTGGCCTTATCGAATAGTTGCAGAATAATTGAAATGAAGTCAAACTGTTATTGAACAATTGTTAGAAACCAAAAGAATCTTTTCAAATTATACACATTCTGTTTAATATGTGATTCTCAATTTTTATGCAAACTAAAAAATAAATTATTTATCATAATAAATAGAGCACACAGTTTTTGAACAAAAAATGACACATGAAACCCAAAATAACAAAAATACAAAATAATTAAAAAATATCAAAAAAATAAGGATCTGAAATATCAGCATGAAAAATATCGAAAATGTAGAATAATTCTTTGACTTTATTCTTTTCGTTTGCAATTTTCTGAAATTATTATTAATTATTTTATAATATTCAATTAATTTGTTATTAATATCAACTCACTTTCATATTTTTCACAATATTTAGTAATTTAATTAAACGACTTGAATAAATAGTTAAATTGAATTTATTTGAATAAAAATGATGCATTTTATCAGCAACATTATCTTTTAAATTTTCAATAATTTCAATAGTTTCATTTGTTAAATCAGTTGTATCATATCCTAATATGTAATTGAACCAAACAAAATATTAATTCTTCATCAGCTATTTTCATTTCATATAATTTTTTGCCAATTTCATCAATAAATCTTTGAAGATATGGATCAAATAATCTATAAATTAATAAATTATAAGTTAATTAATTAATTATTAAAAATAACTTACTTTGAAAAATATTGATTAGTAATTTCCGAAATACTTGATATATTATAATATGATTTTCCACAAATCCATAATAAATTATCAGAAATTAATATTTCATTTGATTTCAAAAGTTCTTCATTTTTTGATGTTATTTGTAATCTTTCAAAAATATGTAAAATATTCCATGAATTTTGAAATAATTGCATTTTTTGTTGTTTTCCAATTGTTTTGAATAAATTACTTGAATTCATCCATTTTGCCCATTTCCAAATTATTTCATTTTTCAATAATTTAACCATATCAAATATTTCCATTTGATTAATTTCAATCATTTTATTTTTTTGATTTTTTCGAAAATCTAAAATTGAAGTTGTTAATAATTTCAGCTCATCTTTTTCATTTTCTTCATTTTGGCTGTTATCAAATAAATATTCAATATTTTTTGATAAATCCAAAAAATCAATTTCCACAATTGGTTTGTTTGATGGTTTTGGTGAAAAATTGAATAAATATCTATTATTTTCTCCATTTTCTTCTTCAGATTTTGAATAACTTGGTGAACATATTGATGAATTTGTATTTGATATTTCATTACCAGAATAATCATCAATTGATCCTTTAATTGAAAATGTTGGATCATAATCTAATTTTAATGCTATAAATATTATTTTATTTTTTATTATTTTTTGTTCGAATAATTACACTTACTATCAGGTTTCATTCCAATTTGTTGACATTTTATATATCGACAATATCTACATGCAAATTTTCCATTTTCATCAACATCACAATTATTGTTCCTTTTACCACATTCATATTCAAAATTTGATACAATTGTTCGTCTGAAAATATATAATTATTTAAATTAATTTCAATTGTTTTTTTTACCTGAAAAAAGCAGCACATGCTCTACAAGTAATTGCTCCAAAATGCATTCCATTTGATGATTTATAACAAACCAAACATTGTTTCTCTTTTGATTTTCTAACTTCCATTTTTTTGAAAAAAAGTAAAGATAAATAGAAATAAAGTGAATCAAATAAAATGGAAAATCTGAGAATTAATGAATTTATAAAGGACCGAGAAATATCTCGATTTGAAATATAGAATAGGGGCGAAACGATATTTTTTTTTTGCATTTTTGATCGAACACATTTTCTAGTTTTTTTTTGCTGTGTTTAAGATTCCGATCTTGAGGTTACGTAAAAAAGAACAACAACAATTTGAAAGGTGTGACTTCAAATTTATAAAGTTGGAAATAATGTATTTTGGTGGAGACAAACAGTTCTGCTGAACCAAAACGACGATCGATGATGTAAAAAGCAGCTCTGCGACAAATTACCGTCATATATTTCCGTAAATCACGGCATCATCAGTTTTTCACTTGAATAACCTTATAATTCTAAATATACCTGTGTCTTGTAGTATTGTTATTCAAAGTTTCGATTTTTTGCTGTTAAATTACTAACCCATGTTTTTTTCTGAACCCTAGTTTTTTTTGGTAATAATCGAAAAAAATGAGAAATTTTATTCGTGCTTACCGTATGAATGATATCAAACACTTGATCTACAAATTGTTCATTTTTCTTCTCGATTCATTTGTTACCAAAAAGTGTTTCCTCATTTCGTATCTTGATTTGGGTTGTGTCATATAACTTGTGTGTTCTAATAGATTCGAAAAGGTCTTCTCAGCAAAAATGATTGATCCAATTTTCGGAAGTCAACGCTGTACTTCTCCGGACACTTTTATCTGCACAATCTTTGTTACTTCCGAACAAGACATATCTGGATGAACGAATTGAAAAAATCGCGAGTATAGATTTTGGCGCACCGATATTAACAAGAATAATTGAACGCAATAGCGAGTTCTCAACATGCATTATAATTGGATATATGTCAAATCATAATAACTTGGCACGAGTTCTGAAACAAGACACATATGCATGAACGAATATGGACTCTATCAGGAATCATTGAAATTTAAAGATTACAAAAAATATCAGTTTTAGTCAGTTTTGACACTTGTTTATACATTGTGTCTTGTCTCAGAACTTTTGAAAAATTATTTTGTCTTTATATTTTTGATTTATTCAATCTCACTATTGCGGTCGATTTTTTCTTGTTAGTATGAATGTTCCAAAAACCTATGCTTCTGATATCCTATTTGTTCTGCAGATATGTCAAGCAACACAGATTGTGCAGATTAAATTGGGACACCCGGTTCGGAAAAAAAAACATTTGATGAGAAGACCTCCAAAAAATACACACACGCACACAATTCAAATCAAGATACTACAGGGTGCGCCATAAATACCCGGACAGCTATAATTCAAAAAATATATAATTGTCCACCATGTCTCAGACCAAGTTCGGGTGGAGGTTTTTGGAACTGTCTGCTTGATCGGAAGAAATCTTTGATTTCCCTCAAAATGTGGGTCGAAACCGGAAGTAAAGTTGATATAAATGTAATCCTGGGCTGGCATTTGTACCTAAAGACAAAACTCAACTGCAATAACAAACATCAAGTGCTCGATCCAATTATAGTAAACAATCAAAGATAAAATCAGCCTCAATCGCTGCTGAGAAACAATTTTTTCGATTTGAGCAGCGTTTTAAAATTGATATTATTTTTGTCAGAAACGAACCCATTGCATAATTCCTTCTAAATTAGTTATCGGATAGGGTCTAGGTAAACCAACAAGGAAGATATTTATATAGAAGCTATACAGAAGCTAGTTTTCAAGTATTGGGACAATATGTCCGACAAATGCCTGCGTGCCGTGATGAAATTTTCCCTGAAGTTCTACATGTTCTCCCGACTCGTAGAATTGACCAAATTAAGAGAGTTTGATTTTAATTTACTCGTTAGGGACCTAATTAAGTATTTTTAAAACCATACACAAAAAACTGTTTTTTGGTTCTGATTTGGTAAAACCTTGAATCTATTCATCCCCGCTTTATCGCCAATTGCGAATGGAAAGAATTTACCGATTCTTGAGTAAAGTTGAAGATTCGGCTCAATTATTGGATCTGCTCCATAGAATTTCGTGTTTGGAAGAGTTCTGTAGAGCAAAACTTCAGCGTTCACGTCGTGTCCGATTCCCAAAGTTATCATCACATTGTCATCTTTCTGGATAAAAGAAATTACTACTTTTTCAAAAGTAAAAAGAAACGCTTTTTATTTTCCTGTGGAGTATTTAGTGTACCGTGTATTCGTGTACGCAAATACACTGTTTTTTCCAACCCTAGAAAAAACTCACACATTTCGGCAAAACTGCCCACTTGATTTCATGCAAATTCTCGAGTGCATCAATCGCAATATTTTTGTATTCTCCAATGTTATCGCATTGTTTAATCGCATCACAAATTGTTAATGAAAAATTTTGTGCGTCTAATTGATTCAAATGATTTTCAAATATCGGATCGATACATCCATGAAACCCTGCTAACAATTTCTCTGGAGAACTTCGAGGTTCCAATTTATCAATAGTCAAATTACAGTTCGGTGAGTCATTCAATTCATGGAATTTGAGAAATGGTGCAGTATCAATATCACTAAAATTATATCCAACTCCATCCATTGAAGTTAGTTCTCCTCGATAAATCAGATCTTTGGCTGGAATTTTTTTGGGAACGCTTTCAGGAATTTGTTCGGTCGGTGTTGATAGTTCTATCGGTTTTGAATGTTTAATCGCTATTGATTGTCTGATTGGTTTCGATTGTTCAATCGGTATTGACACTTCTATTGGTATTGATTGCTCAATCTGTATTGACTCCGGATTTGAAGGCTTTTCAGTTGTTGATCTCGACACATCGAAGCAGTAATATAGCATTGATACGGTTAAAATCAAGCAAACGAAAATCGTCATTTTCATGTTTGGTTGCATGTTCTTTTTCTTCCGCGAAAAAAAGAAAATATAAAAATATAAAAATTTTTAATTTGTCTCTTTTGAAGTGATGCTTTATATTGAATGAATAAGATTGTGATCACGAATTCTCGATATAATCTGTCTGAAAGCGAGTTATTGGATGAGCTTTGTGTTCAGGGAATGATGATACTTCGTGAACATATTTTTGACGATGTTCTGGACGAAAATACGGTCACCAAGGCTGAGACATCAGCTCTAAAAGCATCTAGATTTGAAGACAGTACCACTCGATCACAAATGTTTTAATATCCGTTCGGAATGGCTCGTCCAATCTGATATTTTTGTAGGAAAACACGAACAATGTGACCCTCGGTTACCGTATGAAACATATCAAACATTTGATCTACAACTCTGTATACCTGCGGCCAATTTTATCTACACAATCTTTGTTACTTCCGAACGAGACATATCTGGATGAACAAAGTGGGTATCAGAAGCATAGATCACAAGTAGTGTCTTCTGAGACTTTCATATCAACAATTTAGATATGTGAACTGTTCCAGCAGTACCAATCGGACAGCTGGGTGATTAAAATGGCCAGAGTTACACATTCTTAAATATCAAAAAAAAAACACACACACACACACACACACACACACACACAACATTTTTGGTAGATGGAAAAAGAACTTTATAATCAGATAAAAAACTGCCCGAGTGGCCGTGAAATACTTGCACTGCAAAAATCTAGTTTGCCCTATCAAATAATTTTATTTACACGAAGTTTCTTACAAAATTGGTTACAGCTAGGAATTATTTAGCTTTTCCTCGCGAAGCCTCGAGAATTCATTCAGGGTAATTTTGAACAAATTCATAGTTTAATCTGAAAAATAACTCAAAAAACTGTGTAATTTTTTGATTTCCATTATTGATTAAATAGAATGCAGTAGATCAAATGAAATCGTAAAATTGAGAATTCTGAAGTTTACGATCCCACAATTGTTTTTCTAGTCAAACAAAATTTGTTTCGTAATTGTTTGTGTCTTCTTTCAAGATTGCGATCTTCAGGTTACATAAAGAACAACACCAGTTTTGGAGGTGTTATTTTCTGATCAAACACATTTCGCAGTATTTGTCAGGTTTGTATCTGACAGCAAGTTATTGGAACACAAAACACAAAAGTAATGGGTCACATCAATAGTGCAAACTATATTTTAAAGCGAATATTTTCTAGTGTGTAATTTTGTCAAAGAAGGTTAGATAGCGCAAAAAAATAAAAACATGTTCTAGGGGTCTTCGTGGCTTGAGTTCAGAGAAAATTTGAAAAAATTTCTTTCGAAAAAAGAACACCTGGAATTGTTTTTGATTGAGAAATGATAGTAGTATTGGTGATAAAAATTCACGAATTTCTCGTTTGTCAATATGTAAACGCTGACAGTGTTTCATTGATCATCACATTTCAAAGATGTCATCTGAAAACATCCAGTTTTTACCTATTTTTCAGTTTTTCACACATTTAAAAGTGTTCGAAATTCGAGACAAAAATTGAGAATGAATTTATATTTCATAATTATGATTCTTCTAATTCTATCTTCAAACTTCACTAAATGTTGTTTGCCTACAGAATACGTTGATGATCCCGAAGTCGGTGAGTTGTTTTACAAGGGATCTTGAAAAGTTCATTTGTATAATTTTCAGACGAAGAAGATGTTGAAGAAACATTGGTAACTGAATCGGCATCGAAATTACACACCCTTTTTTTTTGCAAAAAGCAAAATATTGAGAGAGTGCGAGACAACGTGCGAAATGTGCGAAATTTGCAATGGAGCGCACTTCCATTCTTACTTTTATTTCAATGTTTTTTTTTCGAAAAAACAGTTTTTTTCTGTTTTTTCGAGTTTTTCCTGGTTATTTGAGAAAATTCATGTTGATTTCAAATGGAAAACTATTTGCTTTGTGTTTCATACCATGATGCTCTGTAATTTCTTAATTATTTCAACTTATGATCGAAAATTATGTTTTCTTTGGTTTTTCACTGAAATCGATGATTTTTGAGGCGCAAATTTAGTTAAATATTTCAGAAGAGATGGACAAATTATGTATTGGTTCAAAACGAAAAAGTGAAGTTGATCATGATGTAAATATTGAAAGAAAAAACATAAAATTAGATGTGAATGTTGATAACACACAAATTGTAAGTTTTTAAAGAGTGTTCTTTCATTATGTGAATTGTTTGTTTTCAGTTATGCTCCTCAATATCCCCGAAAGTTTTTCCGAGTGCGCTAGATTCAGAAGTTGGAACTGCAAGTTCTTCCGTAAAGGTATTCATATATTTTCGAGAATTGAGAACGAATTGTAATTTGTAGGTTTTATCAACATTTAAAACTCCATCAATTCGCTCCGGGCCATATGAAGATGATCGATGGAAACAGAACATGCGAACATATAAGATAAAAATGCCCACAAGACCAAAACAAATGGTGTCTCGCGATCTACGTCAATATATTGACAAAAATCCGGCGATTCAAGCATCGGTTAAAAGAGTTAATTGTGCGACTGGTTTTGATATTGCTTGTAATCCTGGACCATCGAGTATTCAATCAAATGGTGTATTAATGAAGAACAATAGCGATGACATTCCTATGAAATTGGCTGAAAACTTGAAAGATTCGTATATTATCCAGAAACAGGCTGAAAATTTTGCTCGCCAATTGAATCAAAAGGAACAACAATTAAATGAGCTGACGGAAAAAGTTGAAGAATTGCTGAACTTAAATGAATTGTTTCGACAAAATTCAGCGAACTTCGAAAAAGAGAGAGAGAAATGGGCAGTGGACAATGAAAAAATGAAAAATCGTCTCAACAGTTGTCTGGAAATTGCAGGTTCTTTGCGAGAAGATCGTGATAATCTTTTGAAACAAATAAAAGAAAGGAATATTGAATCGAGAAATGATGCTACGCGGTGCCGTGTACCTTTTCATCTTCTCAAAAGATATCAAAAAATTGAAAGATGTAAAAGAGTTTCCGAGCAAATCGATGTTATAAGAGGCGATTGTGACACTCAAGAAGATTTGGACGAGGCGAATAAATTGATAATCGAAGAACTGTCTGAAATGCTTGGCGTGTCGTTAACTCTGCGGAAACTAACACCATTTGAAGATTTCGAAATTTTTCGAAAAAATGGTGTATCTTGGGATATTCGAGCTAAGATTAAATCAATGTTGATTGAGCATGGTTTGGATATCTTATGTGCTACAAATGCTGTGTTTTTATGGGAAAAACAATTTGGTGAGCAGTTTGAATCTTATTATACCAAAGAATATGTTCGTATTGATTCGAAGACAACCATTCCTGTTGTTTACTGCTCAAACATACGAGATTTGTTGATTAAAAAATGTGAGGTTTTGATCGCTTCGGGACAATTGGATCTGGGTGGAAAATTCGGTGGGAAGTTATGGGTTTGTGGAGCTTCTGACAAAGGTGGTGATATAACGAAGAATATTCTATCCATAACAAACACACCATTTCCAAATTCTTTGAAAGCTTGCATATTCCTGGCTTCATTCTTGGGAGAGGAAACACAATACCTGCTTCGTCTTTGTTTTGGTAAAGTTGCGGATCAGATGCGAAATCTCAAAACGATAAGGTTGAACGGTGTGGACATCGAAGTTGTGCAACATATAGTTGGCGATTTCAAAAATCAATGTTTCATGACAGGATTACAAAGCACAGGATCAAAATATGCATGCATTTTGTGTGAATTCGCCACGGAAAAGGTTACGAATTGGGTTATAGGCAATTGTTGTAAGCAAAGGACTATGGAGAGTTACAAAGAGTTAGCTGCGAAATATAATTCAAGAACTTTCAAGAACAACAATCAGCGGTTGAAATGGGCACAAGAATGTCTTTCAGTGGTATCCACTCCAATATTCGACATTCCTTTCGATAATTATGTACCTCCGATTTTACACATATTACTCGGATTGGCTAACTTTTTAATTGATTTTCTCGAATTTTATATAATTCTCATGGATCTTCTTTTGGCTGATTGTGATGTGTCGAAACTCAAAAAACCATCAGATTTAATATCGTATCCAAAAATTATCGAATCCGAACATCAAGGAACTTTGGCTTTACGAAAATTGTGCAAAACAGAGGGTGAAATTTTGGAAGAGATTTTGAAAATCGAAAAAACCCATAAAACGCCTATCAGATCTTCCAAACGCTCAACATGTCGTAAAAATGTAACTTCTACGCCCAAAAAATGTGCCTCGTCGAATTGTTACATTCACGAATCAAAGTCAAAATTAAATATGAATAAATCCACAATGCTTGAATGTGAATCATGCTCTTTGAAATATCATGCAACATGTGAAATATATGTGTCAAGTTTGCATATTGAAGCGGTCGAAAATGATGGTTTTGTTTGTACATCTTGTGCTCCACCTAATGGTGGTAAATTAAAAATTATCGAGAAAAGAAAGAAAGAAAATGAAGAAGAAGCGAAAAAAATCGAAGAATTGATAGCTGAAAGTGACTCGAAACAACGAAAAATTCACGAAATTATCGTTGAAAGGCGTGGATTCAACATTGATAGATTTACCAAAGAACTATCAAGGATCAGCGCCAGAAAAGATCCCCGCTCAAAAAAATATAATGGAAATCATTTGCGAAAAATACTCCGCCCTTCTACAATTGATTCATTTTTTGAACTATTCGACAATCCATTGGAATTCAAATTATATTCACTAAGAGAATTAATGCTTTCATTGTCAAAAATCCAAACATTGTCGGCCGCAAGATTTTTAGATCCATTGGAAATCAACGAGGTGAAGCATGAAATTGCGAACTATGTGTCTCACTACAAAAAAGCATTTCCCATGCAGATAATCAGCCCAAAAATGCACACTTTGAGTGGACATGTTCCTGATTACATTGATCGGAAAGGAACTCTCGGTATCATGACAGAACAACCAATAGAAATGGTGCATGCCAGGTGGAACGCAGGAGAAAAGTTGTTCACATCATTTAAAGGCGCTGATTTGATGCAACGAGTTATTTGTTATTTGATATGCAGACATTTCACTTAATTATTCGTGAGTTTTTTCGAACATTTTTATTCAGTCTCAATCAAAATCTATGAAAAATTTCAGTTGCTCTTCAAATCTTCGCCTCAAATCAATAAAAATCCACAATTTGCCGAGAAGAAGTTGCTGTTGCTCAAATCGTCATTTTGTTTGTCATCATATGTTCATAAAAATCACAAATTCTTCCCAAATCACTGGTAAACTATTTAAAAATTATTTTCTCAATCAAAATCTATGAAAAATTTCAGTTGCTCTTCAAATCTTCGCCCCAAATCAATAAAAATCCACAAATTGCCGGGATGAAGTTGCTGTTGCTCAAATCGTCATTTTGTTTGTCATCATATGTTCATAAAAATCACAAATTCTTCCCAAATCACTGGTAAACTATTTAAAAATTATTTTCTCAATCAAAATCTATGAAAAATTTCAGTTGCTCTTCAAATCTTCGCCCCAAATCAATAAAAATCCACAAATTGCCGGGATGAAGTTGCTGTTGCTCAAATCGTCATTTTGTTTGTCATCATATGTTCATAAAAATCACAAATTCTTCCCAAATCACTGGTAAACTATTTAAAAATTATTTTCTCAATCAAAATCTATGAAAAATTTCAGTTGCTCTTCAAATCTTCGCCCCAAATCAATAAAAATCCACAAATTGCCGGGATGAAGTTGCTGTTGCTCAAATCGTCATTTTGTTTGTCATCATATGTTCATAAAAATCACAAATTCTTCCCAAATCACTGGTAAACTATTTAAAAATTATTTTCTCAATCAAAATCTATGAAAAATTTCAGTTGCTCTTCAAATCTTCGCCCCAAATCAATAAAAATCCACAAATTGCCGGGATGAAGTTGCTGTTGCTCAAATCGTCATTTTGTTTGTCATCATATGTTCATAAAAATCACAAATTCTTCCCAAATCACTGGTAAACTATTTAAAAATTATTTTCTCAATCAAAATCTATGAAAAATTTCAGTTGTTCTTCAAATCTTCGCCCCAAATCAATAAAAATCCACAAAATGCCGAGAAGAAGTTGCTGTTGCTCAAATCGTCATTTTGTTTGGCATCATATGTTCATAAAAATCACAAATTCCTCTTTTTATTATTTGTTATAAGAATTATCATTAGTTCGAGATACAATTATTTTCTTTAAATTTGCTTTTATTTTTCATGTTTTCCTGATAAACTATTGTCTGTTTTGCAAAATTTCCAGAATTTTAGCTCAAAAATAACCAGGAAAAACTCGAAAAAACAGAAAAAAACCGTTTTTCCGAAAAAAAACATTGAAATAAAAGTAAGAATGGAAGTGCGCTCCATTGCAAATTTCGCACATTTCGCACGTTGTCTCGCACTCTCTCAATATTTTGCTTTTTGCAATTTTCTATTGGCCTGAAAGGGTGTGTGTCAAAACATTGATTCTGATGCAGTTGTGAGTGGAATTCAAGATCTTACCGAACTCGCCACAATTTCCGCATTGGCTAAAACGCTTGATGCTTCAATTGTTCAAATATCGATTGGAATGAAAATTGAGTTCGAGTGTTTTGATACGCCAAATGTACCGTTAACATGCACCACGCCCAAAATCTCGTGGACAGATGGTGTTACGACTGGAACTGATGGTATGAATTGGCAAGTTGGACAACCGGATGGTCAATCTTCTTGGTTGGATAGAGGAGTTCTTTTGGTGCAGGAAAATACATTGGAATCATTCGGATCATTTGACACTGTTGATGGAACTGTGTGTGGTGTTGAAGCAGTAGAAAATTGAATTTGTACATATTGTTACAAAATAAATGCGGTATCTCAAAAAAAAAAAACAAAAAAAAAAAAAAAGAAAAATTCCTCTAAACCTTTCAGTTTAAAGGCACACGCTGAAGTACGGTAGAACCTGCACATCTAACTCGAGAAGAAAATGGACAAAAAATTAGCAATAATTTTCAAGAGTTCTGCCCCCCCCCCTCTCTCCCCAAACTCAAAATAAACTAACTTGACTGGCCCGTTCCGTGAGAAGTTGTTGATCTCTTTTCAAATATCATGTCCAAACGAAACATCATCTTGTTCGGGGAAGCCTGAAACTTTTACATTCTTTTTCTCAACATTTTTGCTTGTTCTTAAACTTACATCAGAAAATGACAATTGTGGATTTGATTGGACACCTGCATTTTGTGACGTTTGTCTCTAAAAAAAATAAGAAAATTAAAAAATGTTCTAAATCACCCCACACTTTCTGCGCTGAAAAAACCATTCAAAAACCAGAAAAAAAAGCAAAAAATAAAAATGTCGTGCAAACAAAAAAATAAAAACGAAACAACGATACTCCCCGCGTGCGCGTTGTTTAGCGTGTTTTTTGTGCAGGGTAGACGAGAGAGTGTGGGAAATGAAGAGAGGGTTAGAGAGAGAAAGGGATTTGAAAACAAATTATTGATTGAACGTTTTTTTTTCGAACTGAATCATTTTTCTGGTTTTTTCAGCGCAGAAAGTGTTATTATTTTTTGATATAATTATAGGAAAGATTTAAAAATGAATTATAATGAAATAGAAGATGCCGCTGAGAAAACGGGAAAAATTCTGACAAGTGAGAAAATCGTTGTTAAGTTAGATGGACATAAACTGTATAATGATCAGAAGCTTGTGGTGAATGTGTGTCGAAAGAAAATCGAGCAAAAATTGGAAATTGATGATGCACAACATAGAAATAAAGATGTGAGCGTTTTTTTTGATGAGCTGATTCTGAGCTCAAAAAAAAATCAATTTTCAGCAGCTGCCACCGGAAAACAAGTGGAAAATAATGCGTGAACGAATTCGTCAATCCGGCAATCTTGAAATGATTGATATTTTTTCAAATCCTATGTTAATTGCAATTCTTGATAGTAATTAATGTTGTGACAATGAAATCATGAAAAAATGTTGTTTAAAAAAATTATCAAGGAATTATTGCTTTTTATGATCATGATGCTGTTCATATAATTTTTTTGAAATAGTGAAATTTTTTTTAAAAATAAATTAGGGAAAAATTACAGTTTTTGAATACGAGTTTTCAGGTTTTTTTCTCATTTTCAAATAAAAGCTCATAATGCGAGTTTTCAGGCAGTTCGCCTAAAAAATTTCGTACATTTTTTTGTTTTCTTCATAAAAATCCTTCAAAAATAGCAAAATAATATAATTTTTAGTGATAATTAACTAGATTCAAAGATAAACTTCAAACATATTCTTCCTTTGCTTCAACACCACAAACAGTTCCATCAGGAGTTCCATTTGAACTGAATGTTTTCAGATCATTTTCCTGCACAAGAAGAACTGCTCCAAAAACTGGAACCTCTACGTACGGTTGCCCAGCACCCCATATCATACCATCAGTTCCGGTTGTATAACCATCCGTCCAAGATAATCTATCAACTTTGCAACCGGATGTTTGCCCTCCTGCACCATTATCAGTGCAAAAAACATCGACTATTAATCCAATCGATATTTCAACAATTGACGGATCAATATTTTTGGCCAGTTCGGAAATTGTTGTGAGTTCATTTTGATTTTGCAATCCACTTACAACTGCATTTGGACTGTATTTTTGACATTCTGCTGGATAGTCGTCCATTGTGAGTTTAGTGGCAAGTACAAGAACACACCAGCCATAAGTTCCACGATCAAATAATGTCCAAGATGAATCAGGACATACTCGTTGTAACGTTAAACTAGCTTCCGTAGTGGTGGAAGAGGATGTACTGCTACTTTGAGTTGTTGAAACAGGAGTTGTAGTGGATTCGAATCCCGAATTGGTTACTAATTCTTCTTCTCCATCATCTTTTTCATCTAGAAATTGTGTATTGTTTTTTTTTTTCGAAAAAAAAAATGAAACAACTGACCATCATCGGGAACATCGGGATCTTCTACATATTCTGTAGGCATACAACATTTTGTGAATTTGAAAAACAGAATCAAAACCATAAATAACAAACAAAAATATGAATTCATTTACTTATTTCATGAGAACGAAATAGAACGCTTTTAAATGTGTGAAGAAAACTGAAAATGTGGATGTTTTTCAGATGAAATCTGTCCTTGCTCACGTTGTTTTTTTTCACAACTGATCAAAAAACCGGTCTCGATTGGTCTTTTGAACAAAAAAAAACAATTTTTGAGTTCGAATATGAGATCTATCGGGTGATTAGAAAAATGAATGATTTTTTTTCTGGAAAAAGGCACCAGATTTCCTGAAGTTTACAGTATTCCATTCCAGGAGGTTTTGCCACATTAAATTTCTTTGTTAATGAAATGTGGCCGAACATTTTAGACACCACAAACAGTTCCATCTGAACTGTACAGGGTGGCCCATAATTTTATGGTTTTGATTATGTTTTTAGAATATGTCGAAGATCCCGATGTTGGTTAGTTGTTTCATTATTTTTTTCCCGAAAAAAAATACCAGAGTGGTTTTCGTACACAATTTTTGTGAACAATTTCTAGATGAAGCAGATGAAGAAGAATTAGTAACCAATTCGGGATTTGAATCCAGTACAACTCCTGTTTCAACAACTCAAAGTAGCAGTACGTCCTCTTCCACCACTACAAAAGCTAGTTTAACGTTACAACGAGTATGTCCTGATTCATCTTGGACATTATTCGATCGTAGAACTTATGGTTGGTGTGTTCTTGTACTTGCCACTGAAGTTACAATAGGCGACTATCCGAACTGGCCAAAAATATTGATCCTTCTGCCCAGGGGTGCCGTTTGGGCACCCACAGGGCACCACAGTTCGGCGGGTACACCCGGGTGGGTATTTTCATTAAAAAATGACAGAACGGGTGGCCCTTCGTATTTGATTTTTCGTACTAATTTATTTTCGAAATTGTTTTGGAAATTGTTTTTTTTTATGCGAAGTGGTCAGTAACATGAAAAATTGGTCGAATCTGTAGAGAAATTTTATAAAATCAGTTTTTTTTTTCAAAATTTTACTACTTTTCGTGTTATAAACATACATACAAAAGACTTTCTATGAGTTGAGTAGGAGCACCTATTCTCTCAAAGGTGGATTTTATCACGAACACTTTTATTTTTATGTAGTTTGGTGTCGAAGTGAAACATATTTTAGCTTTTTCTACAATATAATGCATTTTAAGTCATTTTAGAAGTCAATAAAATCGATAAAATTGAATTTTATCGATCTTTTTTGTTTTGCATATTAGTTTTTCAATCAAAAGTCACTCATGTTTTAGCTTAATTCGTCCAATAACAATCAAAAATTTGCATCATACCCAAGGGTGCCCTAAGGGTGCCCACACCCAACCTTATCACTCACCCCAGTTTTTGGAAGGGGATGTCACTTGAGAAAACATTATGAAGAAATTTTCTAAGCTTTGTACTCTATCACTTAATTGGAGTGATTAAAATTTCCACGAATTTTGATTCAAAAATCGATAATTTCAACATTTTCATCAGATAAAAGTTCATAAAAATTTAGATTGTCAAGTTTATTTAGCTGAAAATGAAAAAGGAAAGGGGGGGGGGTTATCCCTTTTGCCAGAAATTTTCAAAAACAGGGGTGTGCATTGGTGGATTTGAAACGAGGGTATGCGACGTATGATTAAATTACCCGGGTGGTGCCCGGGTATACCCAGGTATCAGCGGCAGCCCTGGTTGAAATATCGTAAATTTTTCACTGTTTCAAAAATATTGGAAGTAAATTTGAGAAGAATTCGAATTTGATTTGTACTTCTCCACGTTTCCTTGAAAATCTGAAAATCCGGTCTGGAAATTATGCATTTCTCAATCAAAAACAATTCAAAATCTTTATTCAATTTTCCAGCCAAGAACTTGGAAAACTATTTGCTGTGGAATTGTTTCAAATCATGTGGATAATCGGGAAGATCTAGCTGAAAGTGGAAGTAATCAACAATCTCCAAGCATGTCGAATTTGTGATTTTTTCATACAAATTTTGAAACAGTAAATTTTTCTCATTTTTTCAATAATAAAAGCTAATAATGCGAGTTTCTAGGCAATTCACCGTAGAAACATTATGTTTTTACGAAAAAACATATTTTCATAGATATAATTTTTCAAAGAGCCCCCTAAAAATGAGCAGAATTTGGGGAATTTTGGTGATTTTCTGCTTCATTGGCGTGAATTTCGTGAAAGCTGTCAGTTTCGACATAGGTGAGTAACTAGACTCTAGTTTTGTTAAGGCCTAAATTCTCTCCAAAAATTGAAATTTCAGGACAATCCTCGCATCATCTTCCTAATTTTTTTCGAAATATAATGAACTCAACACTCTCAGATATTGCTCGAATTGTTGAACATGAAGATGGAACAATTTATGCAGATGAACTTTGTCGGAGAATTCAATTGGAATTCGCGGAAAAATATGAGAAAAATTGAGGTTTTCTGAATAAAGATTGTGAAACATTTTCGAGTTTCAGACAAAATTTCCGACAGGAATTCTGATTTTTCTGGAATTTATTAGAGCTTGTCAGCTTGAATACTTTCCATAATAAAAAAAAATTTCTAGTTGACAACATTTCGAAATAATTCGAATTCGGAACTTGCAGATGCTTATATACTCAACACATTTTCAGACAAAAAACGGGGCGAACGTTTTGAGATGTGTGAAAAAACTGGAAATTTTCAGAGAACTCGATGTTTTCAGATGAAATCTGATACATTTGCTCACAATGCCGATCAAAAAACCGGTCTAGGTTGGTGTTTTTGAGATCGAATCGGGTGATTAGAAGAACAATGATTTTCTGTACATGATAGAAACCGTTTTTTGCCACGTGGGTAGTATTTTTGGTAACAAAAATTCACTGTTTTAAAAAATTTTGGTTAACAAGTAGGCATTGTTCTTTTTTTTTCAAAATGAATCATAAAATGTTTTTGAAACAGTGGATTTTCCTCATTTTTTTTCAAATAAAGCGAGTTTCTAGGCAATTCACCCCTAGAAACATTATGTTTTCAGGAAAAAACATATTTTCCTGTATTTTCTAAACGAGCCTTCTAAAAATGAGCAAAATCTGGGGAATTTTGGTGATTTTCTGCTTTATTAAGGAATCTGCCAGTCTTGATGCGTGTGTTATAGGTGAGTAACTAGACTCTAGTTTTGGTATCTACATTTTCGTACCAAAATTCAAATTTCAGATCATTACGCACTTCGTTTTTCTGATGTTTCTGATTTATTTAAGTTAAATATGAGTCTCACAGATGTTACTCAAATTATTGATCAAGGAGATGGACCAATTCAAATCAATGAATTTGGACAATTTTCAGCTACTCCCTGGTCGAAAAATTCAATTGAGTTTTGCGGAGAAATATGAGAAAAATTGATGGATTTTTGGTTTTCTGAATGAAGATTTTGAATTGTTTTTGATTGAGAAATGCATAATTTTCAGATTTTCATAAATTCCAGAATTTTCTTGTAAATTAATTTTAGGAACATGGGAAAGTATGAGATCGGCGAATCAAATTCGAATTCTTCTCAAATTTATTTCCAATATTTTTGAAACAGTGAAAAATTTTCGAGAAAAAAACTCACTGTTTCAAAATAAATTGATAAAATTTCGGGAAAATCGAAAATTTAGTAATGTTTCTGCTATTTAATACACTCGAATTTAGAAGTTTTTGAATACTGTAGTTCAAAAAATTTGGAACCAAAAAGTAGGTATTATAGAAGACACTCATCAAAATTGAATTTTTCGAAAAAAAAATTTGAGAAATTTTTGAAACAGTAATTTTTTTTTGAAACAAAAATTGAAGTTTTTGTGTTTTTGAATGATTTCTAGCGCCAAAATTTTTGAAACTACATACTGTAATTTAAAGGAACATTATTCTAGTATTTCAATTTTCTTTGAAACAGTGAAAAATGTTTTATTTGAAAAATAGGTCAATTTCAGACCGGATTTTCAGATCTTCAAAAATTCCAGAATTTTATGAGAAAACATGGATTTTGTAGAGAATTTCAAGGGCTACAAGATTTTTCATCTGAAAATTCAAAAAAATCTGAAATTTGTCTGAAAATTATGAAAATTCAACATTAATCAAATTTGAATTTTTCCCTAATTTTTCCTCTATTTTTGAAACAGTGAAAAATTTTCGAGAAATAAATTGATAAAATTTTCAGATTTTTTCAAGAAAACATGGATTTTGTGGGGAATTTCAAGGGCTACAAGATTTTTCATCTGAAAAAATTCCAGAAAAATTTTCCCTCCCCAAAAAAACTTGAGAACAACATCAAAAATTCGAGTTTCCAAGGCGAGTCGCCTAGAAACCCACCATTTTTTTTTTGCTCTGGAACAAAAAAAAACAAACAAAAACTGAAGGAATTTTCCTTATTTCCTTCTATTTTTCCTGGAAATCTGGCAAAAATGCGCCAAATTTTGGCGATTTTTTTGATCTACGAGGCTGGTTTGAAATGTATTTATGTGGATTCAGCGAGCTGTGATGCGAGTACTGTAGGTCAGTTTTTTTGGCGCCAGAAAATAATTTTCAAAAAAATTCAAATTAATTTTTCCCGCCATTTTTTTCTCAAAAAAATTTGAATTTCAATTTTTCCCGCGGCATTGATTTTTTTTGTGGCGCCAAAACACAAAATTTAAACATTCCTACGTTTCAACATTTTTTGCTTCATCCCTAGTTACCAACGCGCAAAACTAGAGTCTAGTTTGAAATTCGAAAAAAAAAATTTAATGGATTTTTGGCGCCAAAATTCAAATATTAAATTTTGGCGGGAAAAATATAAAATTTGAATTTTCAAAATTTTGGCGCGAGAAAAAATTTTTGAATTTTTTTTTTCAGGTCAATCCTCTCTCCTTCCACTTTTTCAAAATCAATTGGGCTCCGCCGGAAGTTCAAACTACAATCATTTTCTAACCTCCTCGAGTTCCTATAACTTCACAGTTTCAAATTCGAGTTCTCAAAAAATCTCACAAATTTCTGGGCAAATTATATCTGGAGCGAATTCGAATTGCTCCGCGGATTGTTTGACTTCAGTTTCAGCCTATTTTCAGCAAAATGGGAATAATGGTAGGGAAAATGAATTAGGCTATCTTGTAGAGCTTGAAATTCTCCACAAAATCCATGTTTTCTAGAATTATTTGGAATTTTCTGAAAATCTGAAAATCGGGTCTGAAATTGATGAATTTTTCAAAATTTTGAAATTTCCAGTTTTTCTCTATTTTCAGCCAAATTTCAGAAATTTTCAGAAAAATTGAGTTAGGCTAACTTGTAGAGCTTGAAATTCTCTACAAAATCCATAATTTTTTTAAAAATTTGGAATTTTTGAAATTCTGAAAATCGGGTCTGAAATTGACCTATTTTTCAAAATTTTGAAATTTTCAGTTTTCCTCAATTTTCAGCCGAATTTCAGAAATTTTCAGAAAAATTGAGTTAGGCTATCTTGTAGCCCTTGAAATTCTCTACAAAATCCATGTTATCTCAAAAAAAAATTTTTTTTTTGAAGATCTGAAAATCAGGTCTGAAATTGACCTATTTTTCAAATGTCGAAATTTTTCAGTTTTTCTTGATTTTCAGCCAAATTTCAGAATTTTCAGAAAAATTGAGTTAGGCTATCTTGAAGCCCTTGAAATTCTCTACAAAATCCATGTTATCTCAAAAATTCTGAAAATTTTGAAAATCTGAAAATCAGATCTGAAATTGACCTATTTTTCAAAATTTTCAAAATTTTCCGTTTTTCTTGATTTTCAGCCGAATTTCAGAAAAATGAGTTAGGCTATCTTGTAGCCCTTGGAATTCTCTACAAAATCCATTTTATCTCAAAAAATTTGGAATTTTCTGAAAATCTGAAAATCTGAAAATCAGGTCTGAAATTGACCTATTTTTCAAAATTTTGAAATTTGCAGTTTTTTCTTGATTTTCAGCCAAATTTCAGAAATTTTCAGATAAATTGAGTTAGGCTATCTTGAAGCCCTTGAAATTCTCTACAAAATCCATGTTATCTCAAAAAATTCTGGAATTTTCTGAAAATCTGAAAATCAGGTCTGAAATTGACCTATTTTTCAAAATTTTCAAAATTTTCCGTTTTTCTTGATTTTCAGCCGAATTTCAGAAAAATGAGTTAGGCTATCTTGAAGCCCTTGAAATTCTCTACAAAATCCATGTTATCTCAAAAAATTCTGGAATTTTCTGAAAATCTGAAAATCAGGTCTGAAATTGACCTATTTTTCAAAATTTTGAAATTTGCAGTTTTTTCTTGATTTTCAGCCAAATTTCAGAAATTTTCAGATAAATTGAGTTAGGCTATCTTGAAGCCCTTGAAATTCTCTACAAAATCCATGTTATCTCAAAAAATTCTGGAATTTTCTGAAAATCTGAAAATCAGGTCTGAAATTGACCTATTTTTCAAAATTTTGAAATTTGCAGTTTTTTCTTGATTTTCAGCCAAATTTCAGAAATTTTCAGATAAATTGAGTTAGGCTATCTTGAAGCCCTTGAAATTCTCTACAAAATCCATGTTATCTCAAAAAATTCTGGAATTTTCTGAAAATCTGAAAATCAGGTCTGAAATTGACCTATTTTTCAAAATTTTGAAATTTGCAGTTTTTTCTTGATTTTCAGCCAAATTTCAGAAATTTTCAGATAAATTGAGTTAGGCTATCTTGAAGCCCTTGAAATTCTCTACAAAATCCATGTTATCTCAAAAAATTCTGGAATTTTCTGAAAATCTGAAAATCAGGTCTGAAATTGACCTATTTTTCAAAATTTTGAAATTTGCAGTTTTTTCTTGATTTTCAGCCAAATTTCAGAAATTTTCAGATAAATTGAGTTAGGCTATCTTGAAGCCCTTGAAATTCTCTACAAAATCCATGTTATCTCAAAAAATTCTGGAATTTTCTGAAAATCTGAAAATCAGGTCTGAAATTGACCTATTTTTCAAAATTTTGAAATTTGCAGTTTTTTCTTGATTTTCAGCCAAATTTCAGAAATTTTCAGATAAATTGAGTTAGGCTATCTTGAAGCCCTTGAAATTCTCTACAAAATCCATGTTATCTCAAAAAATTCTGGAATTTTCTGAAAATCTGAAAATCAGGTTTGAAATTGACACAATTTTCAAAATTTCGAAAATTTCAGTTTTTCTTGATTTTCAGCCAAATTTCAGAATTTTTAAGAAAAATTAAGTTAGGCTATCTTGAAGCCCTTGAAATTCTCTACAAAATCCAGTTGATCTCAAAAAATAGTGAAATTTTTTAAAAGCTGAAAATCGGGTCTGAAATTGACCTATTTTTCAAATTGCGAAATTTCAGTTTTTCAAGATTTTCAGCCAAATTTTGAAATTTTCAGAAAAATTGAGTTAGGCTATCTTGTAGCCCTTGAAATTCTCTACAAAATCCATGTTTTCCGGAAAAATTTGGAATTTTCTGAAAATCTGAAAATCAGGTCTGAAATTGAGAAATTTTTCAAAATTTTGAAATTTCAGGATTTTCAGCCAAATTCCAGAAATTCTAGAAATTTTCAGGTATACCATTTTGAAGCCCTTGAAATCCTCTACAGTAACCCATAGCTACAGTACCCCCCAACTACAGTAATCCCCCAATTTCCAGTCTCAATTCTAATGCTTCGTCCATCCGACACTACACTCTATCCAAACTACACTCTAGTCTCGGATCAAACTACATTCTATTGTACTACGGTATCGGGGTACTGTGGAGCCACGTTGGCACTGTATCAGTATAAATCCAGTGTCTATTTGGGTGAGTTGGTGGGCTACAGTAATCCGGGGCAGCTACAGTAACCCAAGATTTGGATTTTTTGGACCTACAGTACCCCTCCACCTACAGTACCCCTAAAATTCTTCCAGATTACCTAGCTGATCTGTCGGCCCCCACAAATGGCTCCTATACAGTAACCCTGACCGGCCTACCTTTGTGCTATTTATGGTCCCCAGATAATTCAACAACGACCACATCTACAGTAACCACGACTACTGTAGCCACAACTACGGTAGCCTCAAATACGACTACTGTAGCAAGTTCGAATGGAACTACTGTAGCTTCGAATGGGACTACTGTAGCTTCGAATACAACTACAGTAGCCACAACTACAGTATCCCCATCAACGAACACAACAAGTTCAAGTTCATCTGGCTCAAATACAACTACAGTAACCACAACTACAGTAGCCACAACTACAGTAACCACCACAGGATCAGCATCTACAGTACCCTCAAATGAGACGACTACAGTATCCAGCAGCTCAGATTCCAGCTCAGGATGGTGGAAAAATTGGCGCTGGCCAATCATCGCCGGCGCCATTTTCTTGGGCGTCGCAATTTCGCTGGGTCTCGTCGCGTTTCTGACGTGCGCCTTTATTGGCGCCAATTCGGTGGCCCCCAAAGCCTACACACCTCCGCCGAGCTACGATTCACCCGGCCCACCACAACTACCGCCACAACCTATCATGGCACAACCCATGGTCACACCGTTTACTGTGGGCATTTGAGAGCAATGAAGATTTGAAAAGTTGATTTGGCCAGATTACTGTAGCGAAATTTTACGCCACGTGGCACAGGCGCCATAAAATTTCCAAAAAAAAAAAAAATAAGTTCGCCTCGGCTGGGGTTCGAACCCGCCACCTTTCGATTGCAAAACGACGCGCTAACCAGCTGAGCTATTTGGGGTTTCTAAGACAGCGTTGTTTTTTTCAATTTAAATTGGGGCCTCCTAGATTTTGATGAGTTAGCCTAATTTTTTTCGAATTTTAAAGATTTTTTTCAAATTTTACAGAATTTCCCCAAAAAACTCACCAATCGCTTCTATTTTTCAAACATCACACAAAAATCATCGAAAATTCGAAATCCTTCTAGTTTCCATCAATGTTTTGAGCTGAAAATCAGAAATTTTGAATTTCTGGGTCTTAAAACACAATTTTCCAGCCATTTTTCAGAGATTCACAGCAAAATCTTACCCAAATCGATTTTTGAGCGAAAAATCCAGTAATCCGATGTTTTCCATGAAAATTCACAAGTTTCCTTCAATTCTTGACCTCTCCAATTCGAAAAATCAATAATTCCAGCTTGGTAAACCTGAAAAATCATCAAAAATCATTGAAAATATGGAAGAAACAGAAGAAAAGCGAATTTTCAAGTAAATTTTCACAGAAAAGATAAGAAAAAGAGAAAAATTCAACTAATTAGGTAATTAACTAATTAGCTAATTAGTTACATTCTTAATTACCCTGATAAATTTCGAAAATTCGATAGAAAACACTTTTAAAAACATTTTTTTGCGAAAAAAAACAAAAAAAAATAAAACAACGCGGTGGTTAACGATACTCCGCAATGCCGCTTCTATTTTCGTGTATTTCTCTCGGACAATATTGATTTTTTTTCGTTTTTTTTGTTTTTTGCGCGGTTTCGATGCATTTCAATGAAATTTTGAAGAAGTTCGAAAATTTATCGCATAGAATATGTGCACAGACAAGAACCTGGGCAATATTTCGATGTGCAAGTTGCCGCGGAGCATTTTTTCGCTTTGCAATAAACCGGTTCCATATTGTAGAGATGCACAAGTGTTTCCAGTTTTCGGATGTCCAGAAGCCCATGCTATACTTCCCGAGCCAGTAAACCAAGGATCAGTCCATGTCCAGATCTGGAATTTGCAGTTGTAAGTCGAACAAGCCTAAGCCCCGAGCGCTCTGCGCGAGTGTAGACCGCGAGCTTCCGCGAAGCGGCCGGGCTTAGGTTAGGCCGGGCTCGAACTTGAGCCTAGGTCCGGCCGCTACGCAGAAGCTTGCGGTCTACACTCGCGCAGAGCGTTCGGGGCTTAGGCTTAGGCTAGAGCATAGGCTTGATCCCGAGCGCTATGCGCGAGTGTAGACCGCAAGCTTCCGCGAAGCGGCACTGTCTTCCGCGTAGCGGCCGGGCCTAGGCTTAAGTTTGAGCTAAGTTTAGCGGCTAGGCATTAATGTACCTAACTCAAACTTGAGCCTAGGCCCGGCCGCTACGCGGAAGCTTGCGGTTTACACTCGCGCAGAGCGCTCGGGGCTTAGGCTTAGCCTAGAGCATAGTCTTAATCCCAAGCCCCGAGCGCTCTGCGCGAGTGTAAACCGCGAGTTTCCGCGAAGCGGCACTGTCTTCCGCGTAGCGGCCGGGCCTAGCTTCAGGCTTAGGCTTAGGTAAACTTAGACCAAGGATCAGTCCATGTCCAGACCTGAACCTAGGCCCGGCCGCTACGCGGAAGCTTGCGGTCTACACTCGCGCAGAGCGCTCGGGTGTTAGGCTTAGCCTAGAGCATAGCCTTAATCCCCCCTCCCAGACCCGAGCGCTCTGCGCGAGTGTAGACCGCAAGCTTCCGCGAAGCGGCACTGTCTTCCGCGTAGCGGCCGGGCCTAGGTTCAAGTTTGAGTTAGGTTTTGCGACTGGCATGTGTAACCAACTCAAACTTAAGCCTAGGCCCGGCCGCTACGCGGAAAAGAGTGCCGCTTCGCGGAAGCTTGCGGTCTACACTCGCGCAGAGCGCTCGGGGCCTAGGCTTAGCCTAGAGCATAGTCCTAATCCTGAGCCCCGAGCGCTCTGCGCGAGTGTAAACCGCAAGCTTCCGCGAAGCGGCACTGTCTTCCGCGTAGCGGCCGGGCCTAGGCTCAAGTTGAGTTAGGTACACTAATGCCCAGCCGCTTCGCGGAAGCTCGCGGTCTACACTCGCGCAGAGCGCTCGGGGCTTCCGGTCACGCGGAATCTCGCGGAAAACTCACACCATTCTTCAACTCCAAACCAATCCAAATACTACAATTATACAAATAAATAGTAATAGTCGTAGCACTTAATGAACTCCGCATCTGATCACTGTCCAAACCCATCAATTGTCCGCCATACCCACCAGATCTATCAGTACACAGTGTTTTAGCCACATCTTGTGTCGTATAAGCTTGTTGATATAATCTTTGAAAACAAACTGATGATTGTGCATTGTTTCGTGGCAAAGTACCGTATCCACCGGGACACTGTTTTAGAGCATCGATTTTTTGTTGGCTCAACATTTCGAGATTGTAAGTGCAATTTGCTAAGCGTGATTTCAACGCGAGTTTGTAATTGGTTTCTGAGGGAGAATATGAGATGCCTGGGAAGCCTCCAAATCCACAAGTATTGCAAGAAACCGACAGGGAAGTGTAGGAAAGCTGAAGATAAAAATTGAAATTAAAAAAAATAAAAAATAAAAAAAGTTTGCGCCGAGTGGGGGTCGAACACGAGCCTCGCCAACGATAGGCGCGGGCGCTAACCACTCGGCCACGCGTCGCTTTTCCTCCCCTATTGAAAATATCGCATATAAAAAACTCACAAAACAATTGTCATTCTCATCACAGTTTGTGATACAAGTATCCCATGAAACAGTGGAATATTTTGTGCAATTCATACTTGTTCCAAGTTCTCCATAAAATATTAGCATGTAGCAGTTAGCCAAACTCAAAATACAAAAGAAAAATAGGAAAGCACACATTTTTTGCAGGCAGAATGAAAATGAAAAGCTCAAATTTTGAATTTTTGAATTCAAAAGTCTCTAGGATACCCGATTTCATTTCATTGCCACGACAAAATTAATGTAGATTGCGATTTTTTGGCGCTAAAAATCGTCTGGATTACTGTACCTAGAATGCAAAATACGAACAAACGAAGTTTTTAAAATTAAAAAAATTATCAAAATTTTGAAACAGTGAATTTTTTCACCCAGAAAAATTCAAATTTTCAGTCACGTGGTTTTTTTTGCCCCAAAATTATTGTAGCACTTTAGAAATCACAAAAAATACGAAGAAAAGCTCAACTAATTAATTAATTAGCTAATTAACTAATTGGCTAATTAATTAAATTCTTAATTCCCCAGTTTATTCTCAAAAATCCGATAGAAAACAATATTTTGCAAAAAAAAAAAAAGAAATAAAAATAAAACAACAACACTCCGCAATGCCGCTTCTATTTTCGTGTATTTCTCTCGGACAATATTGATTTTTTTTTTCGTTTTTTGCGCGGTTTCAACTGTTTTCGATGTTTCAGCCTACAAAATGGGCGTGTATTTTTCGAGATGGTGGAAAACTGAAGACTACATTGAGGGAATTGGTTTTTTCGATTTGCCATGGGAAATGAGACAAATGATAGTGGATTTAATGGATCTTCGAACAAAATCAAGATTTTCGAAATGTTCCGACGATTGTTATGAAGAAGTTAGCCGAAGTCGAAATTTTATCGAAGAAATCGAAATTGGCGATAAGGGAGAGAGGAAAAAACGAGAAATTCATATTGTTTTGAGGGCAAACGGTCAAAAATGGATGTATCGAATAATGCGAATTGCAACTGGAGATTGTCTAGTTCTCTGGGAGATGGATAAGAAAATCATTTCGTATAAATTATTTGAGAATCGAGAAACACTGATGGATGTGCTTTTGGTGTATTTCAATGAGATTTTGAGGAAAAACGCGAAAAGTTTGAAAATTTTCGACATTTACACTGTAAGTTTTTTATTTTCAAAAAAAAATTGATAAAAAATCACAAAAAAGTATGACCAGAAAACATGAAAAAGTACAAATTGTGACAAAAAACTAATTAATTAATTAAAAACTATCTTGGCGGGATAACGGGTGCAATAATTGTGGGCGGAGCCATTGAAATTGGTGGAGGTGGTGGAGCTGGATGATCTGGCGGCTCATCGTCCGAATTTTGGTGGTTTCTGGAAGAAAATTGGTGGAAATACACGTGGCAATGGCTTAGATTTGAAAAAAATCGATAATTTTTTAATTTTTGGGGCGAAATTTGAAAATTTATTGATTTTCTTCAAATTTAAAAAGCCATGTGGCAAAAAATTTTTAAAATCCTGATTTTTTTGCGCGCGAAAAATTGAAATTTGAAATTTTTTTAATTTTATGCCACGTGGCAGAAATTTTTGATGCGAAATTTGAAAAAATATCGATTTTTCTTCAATTTCAAAGAATCCTGAATTTTCGCGTGAAAATTTCAAATTCAAATTTTTCCAGGTCGATTTCCCTTATGACAAATGCTCAATCAAACACTTGAAACATCAAAATCTCGAAGATTTGGTCCTTTTTGAAAATATACATGGAATTGATCCAATTTCAAGTGGATTTATTGATTTCGCGACAATTTCTCGATTTTCTTGTGACATTGATCTTCCAAATCTTCAACTCGACGAATTATTTCAACTCAAATCATCACACATAAATTTAAGTGCGCCGAAGTTTTCCATCACCGAATTCGACGCGTTTTTGAAGCAACTTCTAATTGATGAAAAAGCAATCGATGGAGATTTGAGAACGATTAAATTGTATTTGAATTTGGATTCAGAATCAGAAGATTTGTATCAAATTATTCGAAATTACACAGATTCTGGTAGAATTATGGAATCAGAAGGAGATGATGAAGTTTGGCGTTTTGAACGAAAATCGAGAAAATCGGCAAATCGAAAACATCGTGTAGTTTTGAGAGAAGAGTCTTTCAAATATTTTTTGATCAGAATTTGAGCGGGATTTAAATTTTAATGTGAAGATTTTTATTGTTTCGGGTTTTTTGAAAATGAAATTTTTATTGTAAATTTGAATTAAGCTGAATGGTTTTTTACTCAAAAATCGATATTTTTGGGTAATTTAGAGCCCAGATTCAAGATTTTTGCAAAAAAAAATTGACTGTTTCAAAAATTGATACAATTATTTCGGATTTGAAAAATTTTGATGTGGAATTCTGATATTTGACACCAAATTCAATTTATTTTTCCATAAATTTGAAAACTTTTTGAAACAGTGAATTTTTTTTTTGGAAAATTTTAAAATTTTTCATTCAAAAATTCACTGTTTCAAAAAATTGTCAAATTTTTTTATTTTTTATTGAAAAATTGATCTTATTATTTCGGAATCGAACAATGTTGATATGGAATTCTGGTTTTTTGAAAATCCTATTAATCAATTAAATTTACAAAATAATTTGAAAACTTTTTGAAACAGTGAATTTTTTTGGATGAAAATTTGAAAACTGGAAAAAAAAATTTCAAAAATTCACTGTTTCAAAAAATTGTCAATTTTTTTGGATTCGAAACTTTTTTATTGAAAAATTGGCCAAATTATTTCGGAATTGAAAAAAAATTTATATGGAATTCTGGATTTTGACACCAAATTTAAGGTAATTAAATTAATCAATTTATTTTCCGAAAAATTGAAAACTTTTTGAAACAGTGAATTTTTTTTGGATGAAAATTTGAAAACTGGAAAATTTTAAAATTTTTCATTAAAACATTCACTGTTTCAAAAAATTGTCAATTTTTTGTGGATTTGAAACTTTTTTTATTGCACAGATAATTTTATTTTAACTCAAAAATTCACTGTTTCAAAAATTGATCAAATTATTTCGGATTTGAAAAATTTTTATTGCACAGATAATTTTATTTTAACTCAAAAATTCACTGTTTCAAAAATTGATCAAATTATTTCGGAATTGCAAAAAAATTTTATATGGAATTCTGGTTTACGACACCAAATTTGAGGGAATTTCGAATAAATTAATTTATTTTCCGAAAAATTTGAAAACTTTTTTGAAACAGTGAATTTTTTTTGGATGAAAATTTGAAAATTGGAAAAATTTTTCATTCAAAAATTCACTGTTTCAAAAAAATCTCAATTTTTTTAAAATCAAAACTTTTTTATTGCATAAAATTTTTTTCAAAATCAAAATTTCACTGTTTCAAATATTGATCAAATTCAATAAATCAATTAATTTTCCGAAAAAATTGAAAACTTTTTGAAACAGTGAATTTTTTTTTTGGAAAATTTTAAAATTTTTCATTCAAAAATTCACTGTTTCAAAAATTGATCAAATTATTCCGGATTTTGACAAAAACCATAATTCCATATCAAAAATGTTTCAAATCCGAAATAATTTGATCAATTTTTGAAACAGTGAATTTTTGGAAAAAAAATTGGGAAAATTTCTGTCTAAATCTCTCGAATCTGGGCTCAAAATTGTCCAAAAAACCTGATTTTTACATCAAAAACCATGAAAAAATCCCGAAATTTCCCGCAAAAAAAAAACACTCACCCTCTCCCAGCTCCCAAATGATGATTTTTACCAGCCAAGCTCCCACCGCCACCATTTTTCGGTTTACATTGATAATATTGCGGGTTGACGACATTCAAGCCCTGAATTTTTTGCGCCAAAAAATCATTGGTGTAGATTTGGGTGTTGTTCACCACATCCGTATTTCTTCCAATTGCCACGTATGTGGGTGGCGGGTGCGGGGAATTTCCACCCGAGACCCGAATATAGTCATCACAACCGCCGCCCACCGGTAAATACGTGGGAAATTGTGGTGACGTGGCAAAATGTGGTGGTTTTGGAGCAGCTGATATATAACCATTGCTCATCAGATAGTGTGTGGGCTCATTGGCTCCAACTGGAATATACGTGGATAGAGTTGGCGCCAAATTTGGTGGTGGCGGGAAGTCCTGTGATGACGTGTTCCGGCGTGATGACATCACAGACATTGGTGATGAATTGGAGGTGGGTGAACTTTGTGGAATCGGTTGGTCTAACACCGATTTTCGCTGGTGATTGGTGTGAAGTTGGGCGGGGCGAGATGGTGGATCTTCTTTGGTGAAGCGTCTGGAACAAGCTTGGGTGAAAATAAATTTTTTTGCCACGTGGAATTTTTTCACCGTGAAATTCTGAACATTTTGACACCAAATATGATAATTTCTAATTTTAATTAGAAAAAAAATTCACTGTTTCAAAAAATGTTCAAAATTTTTTGATTTGAAAAAATTTTGATATGTATATGGGTTAAAAAATTTTGATATAGTGAATTTTTTTTAAAATCAGGATTTTACAAAAAAATTGAAGAACCTTGCCACGTGGAAAAATTTAGTAATTTTTAATTTTCATTCAAAAATTCACTGTTTCAAAAATTTTTCAAAATTTTTTTGATTTGAAAAAATTTTGATACGTTCCGATTATTTTGAATAAAAAATTTTTGGTGCCAAAAATCCACGTGTAAATTGATATTTCAAATTTCAAAATGATTAAAAATTAATTTTTTGTTTTCGATATGAACCCTTTGCCTACCAAAAAATGACAAAAATTGGTTGTATTGAACATTTTCTTGAAACAGTGAATTTTTTTTGAAAATCATTTTTTTTTCAAAAAAAATTAATGAATTTTGTCAAGTGGCTGAATTTTGTAATTTCAAAAAATTTTTCATCCAAAAAATTCACTGTTTCAAAAAATTTTCAGATTTTTTTTGCTTTTGAAAAATATTATTGAATAAAAAAGGAAAAAAAACCAATAAAAATTTTCAATTCAAATAATTTTGAGCATTTTTTGAAACAGTTAATTTTTGTACAAAAAAACTTTGAAACAATTTTTGGTACCTGAATTATACAGTACTCCTCATCTTGTAAATTTAGGCGCCAATTCGAAATAGCCACGAATTTTTATCAAAAATTTTTCAGAGCGAAAGTTTTTTAACCATTTTTGAAACAGTGAATTTTTGAAAATAAAAAAATATTCATATTTGGTCTCAAACTGTTCAGAATTTCAAGGCGTATTTTTTTCGCGCTAAAATTCTACAGTACTCCTATTCTTGGATTTTTAGCACCAATTTGAATTACGGCGATATCAAAATTCTTTCAAATCCAAAATAATTTCATATATTTTTGAAACAGCGAAATTTTTCATAAAAATTTTTCGACGTTAAAAAAATTCGCCACGTGGCATATTCATGTTTGGTGTCAAAACGGTCCGAATTTCGAGGCGTATTTTTTTAGCGCTAAAATTCTACAATACTCCTATTCTTGGATTTTTAGCGCCACTTTGAATTCGAAAAATAATTTCGGTGTTATCAAAAATTCTTTCAAATCCAAAATAATTTCATAAATTTTTGAAACAGTGAATTTTTTAAGGAAAAATTCTAAAAAAAAATAAAATTATTCGCCACGTGGCATGTTTGGTCTCAAACTGTTCAGAATTTCAAGGCGTATTTTTTTAGAGCTAAAATTCTACAGTACTCCTCTTCTTGTAAATTTAGACACCAATTTGAAAATAGGGACAACGTTCATAACAAAAATTTTAAAATCAAAAATAATTTGATAATTTTTTGAAACAGTGAATTTTTTTTTGTAAAAATTTTGCCACGTGGCATATTCATATCTGGTATCATTCTGCTCCAAATTTCACGGATTAAATTTTTTTTTTCCCCACCCAAAATTTCCCAAATCCAAAATAATTTTATAAATTTTTGAAAAAGTGAATTTTTTGCCACGTGGCATACTCATGTTTGAAATAAAAATGTTCAGAATTTCACGGCGTATTTTTTTCGCGCTAAAATTCTACAGTACTCCTCTTCTTGTAAATTTAGGCGCCAATTCGAAATAGCCACGAATTTTTATCAAAATTTTTTCAGAGCGAAAGTTTTTTAACCATTTTTGAAACAGTGAATTTTTGAAAATAAAAAAATATTCATATTTGGTCTCAAACTGTTCAGAATTTCAAGGCGTATTTTCTTAGAGCTAAAAATCTACAGTACTTTGGCTATAAATTTTTGAAACAGTGATTTTTTTTTTAAATTTCGCCACGTGGCATATTCATGTTTGGTGTCATTCTGCTCCAAATTTCAAGGCGTATTTTTTTTCGCGCTGAAATTCTACAGTACTTTGGCTTTCTGAAATTTTTAACTTTGAAATTCGAAAAATAAATTGAAAGATATCTTGTACAGTACTTTTTTGAGACCAAATATGAATATTTTTTTATTTTCAATTTTTGAAATTATTTTGGATTTGAAAGAATTTTGATATCTTTCAATTTATTTTTCGAATTTCAAAGTTAAAAATTTCAGAAAGCCAAAGTACTGTACAAGGCGTATTTTTTTCGCGCTGAAATTCTACAGTACTTTGGCTTTCTGAAATTTTTAACTTTGAAATTCGAAAAATAAATTGAAAGATATCAAAATTCTTTCAAATCCAAAATAATTTGATAATTTTTTGAAACAGTGAATTTTTTTTGTAAAAAAATATTTCCACGTGGCATGGCATATTCATATTTGGTATCATTCTGCTCCAAATTTCACGGCGTAAAAATTTTCCCGCCCAAAAATCCAACTCACTCAGTCAAGTTGGTGTGTTTCACAAATCCATTATTCCTCGATGAACCCTTTTCGCCAGTTGGTGAAACCTTATTCTTTCTTCCCGTCAAATCCTCTCCTCCTCCTCCCATAATTTCGGATTGTGCTCGATTAGCCAAAAATTGTGAGGCTGCGATTGGAGCACGCGAATGGGGTCCGGTGAAAATTGGGGCCAAATTTTGATGGCGGCTCGATGAATTTGTGGATGAGGAGGATCGAGTGGTGATTGGTGAGGCATTGGTGGAATCGTCATCACGGGAATCGCGTTTGGAGGATTTCTGGAAGGAAAAATGGGGGTCTTGGGGTGAAAAATTGAAATTTTTATGATTTTTATGTATAAATCACACAGTTTGAACGAAAACAGGCAATTTTCAAACTTAAAATTGAAATTTGTTGAATTTTTTGAATTTTCTTTTCTACATGTACCAAAACAGGATCAGAAAATCCCGAAAAATAAACTTTTTTTCAAATGTTTTTGAAACAGTGAATTTTTTGATATGAAAAAATTGAGAAATTAAGATTTTTCAGTTTCGATCAAAACTCTAGTCGACTAGAATTTTCTTGATATTTTTTGAAACAGTGAAATTTTGAAATGCAAAAATTTAAAGTTTGCAGATTTTTCGTAAAAAAAAGCAAAAAATTTCAATATTTTTTAAAACAGTGCATTTTTTTTGCAAAAATTAATTTAGCCACACAATTATGCCACGTGGAATTCTTCGAGCTAAAAATCCAGATTTTTTTGACTTGATGAAAACCAATATATCAGAAAATCAGCAAAATTCAAAAACTTATCAATTTTTTGAAACAGTGAATTTTTCTTTGCACAAAAAATCAGGATTTTTCTGAAATTTCCATAGTTTTCTTGATTTTTTTCCGTGAAATTCAACATTTTTCCTCAAAAAATCTCTTTTTTGAAGTGAATTTTGTCCAAGTTTTGACTGAAATTATTGGATTTTCCAAGAAAGTTAGAAATTTTTGGGAATTTTTCTCACAATAAACAAATAGATGCATCAGTTTTTTCGAATTACTTTCAGATTTTCCATGTTTTTTGAAACAGTGAAATTTTGAAATGCAAAAAATTGAAAATTTGCAGATTTTTCGTAAAAATATGATGTTGTTTATTGCAATCTATCATTGAGTTTTCGAAAAAAATCCAAAAATTTCAATTTTTTTTGAAATAGTGAACTTTTAAAATGAATAAATTGGAGAAAAACATGTTATTACTGTAGATAATAAACATTCAATTTATCAATCAAAAAAATTTTTCAAATTTAAAATTGAACTTTTTGGTGCCACACAATTATGCGACGTGGAATTTTTAGAGCTAAAAAATCAAGATTTTTTGGTCTAACTCCAATGTATCAGAAAATCACCAAAAATTCAGAAACTTTTTAATTTTTTGAAACAGTGAATTTTTCTTTGCACAAAAAATCAGGATTTTTCTGAAATTTCCATAGTTTTTCTTGATTTTTTTCCGTGAAATTCAACATTTTTCCTCAAAAAATCTTTTTTTTGAAGTGAATTTTGTTCAAGTTTTGACTGAAATTCTCAGATTTTCCAAGAAAATGTGATTTTTTGACACCAATTGAAGATAAGAAAATTTTCCTCAACAAACAAATGAAATATCAGTCAAAATTTTCAATATTTTTTGAAACAGTGAATTATGTTGAAGTTTTGACTGGAATCCTCGGATTTTCCAAGAAAATTAGAAATTTTTTGGAATCGATTGAAAATTAGAAATTTCGGGGAATTTTTCTCAAAAATAAGAACATATTAAATTCCTCGAATAATTCTCAAATTTTTCATGTTTTTTTGAAACAGTGAAATTTTGAAATGCAAAAATTGAAACTTTTGGTGCCACACAATCATGCCACGTGGAAGGAATTTTTTAAAGCTAAAAATCCAGATTTTTTTGGTCCAGGAAATAGCAAAAAAGTCAACATATCAGAAATTCACCAAAAATTCAAAAACTTATCAATTTTTTGAAACAGTGAATTTTTCTTTGCACAAAAAATTAGGATTCTTCTGAAACTTCCATAGTTTTCATGATTTGTTCAACCCTTCAACAGTTTTCCTCAAAAAAATCTCAAAATTTCGAATTTTTTTGAAACAGTGAATTTTGTTAAAGTTTTGACTGGAATTCTCACATTTTCAAGAAAATTCGAAAATTTTTGGCAATTTGTCTCACAAACAAATATAGATGGATCAGTTTTTTCGAATTACTCTCAAATTATTCATGTTTTTTGAAACAATGAAATTTTTTGGCTAAAAATTTGCAGATTTTTCGTAAAAAATATGTGGGAACGTTTTCAAAAAACGTCCGAAATTTTCAATATTTTTTGAAACAGTGAATTTTTTTGAAAATTCAAAATCGTCAAATTTTGATCTACAGTATAGTTTTGGTTGAAAAAATTCCCCAAAAATTTACTGTTTCAAAAAATTAATATCTTTTGCTGTTTTAGGAAACTTCTAGTTCTTGGGGTTTTGTTAGTTGAAAAAAATTGAATAATCAAATTTCAAATAAATCCACGTGGCATGAATTTTATGACGTCAATTTAATGATTGAAATTTCAAAGAAAATCCCATTTTTCGTCTTTTTTACTGCTGGAAATCGAATTTTTCAGATGTTTTTGGCTCAAAAAAACAAATTTTCCCCCCAAAAACCAACTCACCCATGGTAATTTCGACAAAACCCTCGAAAAAGTTCCATTTTTCGGATGATGACTGTGATGGTTGTGATGATGATGATTGTCTTTGGAAGTTGATTCGATTAGAACCACATCATCCGCGTTGTCTACTGTAAAAAAAACAATATTTTTTTGAAACAGTGAATTTTATTGATGGAAATATTTTAAGCTAAGCTTTCTGCCGTAAAAAATCCAAATTTCTCGGAATTTTCAATGAAAAGATTTTACTGTTTCAAAAATTTGTGAAATTTTCAATTTTTTTGGAAATTTTTGATTCTAAAGCGAAAGCTAGATTACTGTAGTTGAAAAATCCACGTGAATGTTTGATTCCAAATTTTATTAATCAATGATCCTATGCACGGGTGTCTATCAATATTTCTAAAGAAAATCAAAAAAATTAAGAGATTTTTGAAACAGTGAAATTTTTGAGAGAAAAACATTGAATTTTTAGCTCCAAAAAATATGCCACGTGGATTTCATCGAATGCCATTATAGAATCAAAAACTTCCAAAAAAAATTGAAAATTCTGATAATTTTTTGAAACAGTGAAATTTTTTGACAGCGAAAAATTAAACTAGATTACTGTAGTTATTCAATGATGATCTATCAATATTTCCAAAAAAAATCAAAAAAATTAAGAAATTTTTGAAACAGTGAAATTTTTTTGAGAGAAAAAATTTGAATTTTTAGCTTCAAAAAATATGCCACGTGGATTTTATATTTTGTACCAGCTTTTGTACTAACTACCCATCAAAAACTAGAAAAAATCCAAAATTTCACAATTTTTTGAAACAGTAAAATTTTTTTCATTGAAAGTTTCAAAAAAAATGTGGATTTTTGGAGCCGAAAAATAATCTGAATTTTGACGCTAAAAATCTATGCCACGTGGATTTCATCAATTTTATAATAGCGTCAAAAACAATAGTATCAAAAATTTCCAAAAAATTGAAAATTTTGATAATTTTTTGAAACAGTGAAATTTTTCCAAAATACAATTTTGATTTTTTTTTCCAATTATTGACGCAAAAAATCTACAAAACTACTGTAACTAAAAATTTTTGGGCGTTAAAAATCAAGGCCACGTGGCTTTTATATTTTGTACTATTTTCTAAAGAATACCATCAAAAACTAGAGAAAAATCCAAAAATTTCACAAATTTTTGAAACAGTAAAATTTTTAATTCAATTTTTTTGTGCTAAAAATAAATAAAACATGCATTTTTGGTCTCAAAACGTGGCAAATTTCTTCACAAACCACAAAAAACAACACCTACTTTGCGCAAACATCGATTCGGCGCACAAATCGTCCGAAATCGGCGAAGTCGCGGCGCTGGCCAACAGAAAATCCGTCGAATTTCTTCCATGTTTTTTGCGAATCGCTTTTTGCCGCGAAATTTTCGGCGCCACTTCCGAATTCGGCGTCAAATCTGTGATCAAATTCAAATCTGGGCTTGAGGCCGAAAAATTCGCCGCATTTTTGCCGAAACTTCGCGGAAGTGTTGAATAGTCGTCTGAAAATGACAAGTCACAGGAAAAAATAATTTTTTGAGATAGAGAAAGGGTACTGTAGATAGATTACTGTAGGTACTGTAGAGACAACACGATTTGATTGTGCAAAAAAATAGTAACGATAGATTTACAGGATGCAAAAAAATTTTGAAAAATAATTGTTTGAGAGGTACTGTAGCCCAGGATTACTGTAGACCAAAAAATATCAGAATTTCTGATAGATCAAGATTTTGGCTTTGAAAACCTAGGGTTACTGTAGGCCTAATTTTAGGTGTCAAAAATGTTTGGGAGGTACTGTAACCAAGGATTACTGTAGATCAAAAAATTCCAGAATTTCTGGTAGATCAAAATTTTGGCCTTGAAAAAACCGAGGGTTACTGTAGCTCTCAATTTTCGGCTACGAAATCTACAGTAACCTTTAGAATTTCTGATAGATCGAAAAGTTGGAACCAAGAAATTCAGAGCTACAGTAACCCAGGAGTACGGTACATGAAAAATTCCAAATTTCCTGGTAGATCAAGATTTTGGCCTTGAAACCCTAGGGTTACTGTAGCTCCCAATTTTGAACCTCAAGGTTACTGTAGGTGAAAATTTGGTGCCAAAAATTCCAAACCTATTTGTGGATCAAAATTTTTAGCGCCAAAACCTACAGTAGCCTAAAAATAGTCATGTTTGGTGTCAAAAAATCACAAATTTTCTGGTAGATCAAATATTTGTAGACTACTGTAGCTTTCAAACTTCCTAGGTTACTGTAGATCCTGAAAATGTGTGCTAAAAACTACAGTAACCTGGTGGATCAAAAAATAGTCATGTTTGGTCTCAAAAAATCGCAAATTTTTAGGTAGATCAAAAATTTGGAATCTAGAATATCTGGGTTACTGTAGCTCCCCAATTTTCGGCTGAAAAACCTACAGTAACCCTAGGCTTGTTTGGTGTCAAAAAATCGAGAAAATTCTGGTGGATCAAAAAAACTACAGTAATCTGGTAGATCAAAAATAGTCATGTTTGGTGTCAAAAAATCGCAAATTTTCAGGTGGATCAAAAATTTGGAATCTAGAATATCTGGGTTACTGTAGCTCCCCAATTTTCGGCTGAAAAACCTACAGTAACCCTAGGCTTGTTTGGTGTCAAAAAATCGAGAAAATTCTGGTGGATCAAAAAAACTACAGTAATCTGGTAGATCAAAAATAGTCATGTTTGGTGTCAAAAAATCGCAAATTTTCAGGTGGATCAAAAATTTGGAATCTAGAATATCTGGGTTACTGTAGCTCCCCAATTTTCGGCTGAAAAACCTACAGTAACCCTAGGCTTGTTTGGTGTCAAAAAATCGCAAATTTTCAGGTAGATCAAAATTTTTAGCGCCAAAATCTACAGTAACCCTAGTCATGTTTGGTGTCAAAAAATCGCAAATTTCCCCCAACTCACAAAACTTGAATTGATTCTTCTGATCCTTTCCACTTCCCTCCTCCACCTTAATCGAATAAATATGTTTCATACTTCCAACCGGTCCCGAAATCTCCGGTTTCTTCTTCTTCTTTCGCGCTTTCGTCGCCGGTGCCACCGATGCTCTTTTGCTCCGCTCAATCCCCGAAATCGGCGCGTATAGCTGCTGAATCATTTGATCCAACAAATTCCGCTGATCCGCCGAACACTTCCAATAAATATCCTTGAATTCCTGCGCAATCTTCACCTGCGCCTCTTTGAGTTGCGTATCCATCTCCGAATTCTGAACCAACCCAATTTCCTCCAACTCTCTCTTATATCCTTGGAAGAACTTTACAAGTTCCTGAAACTTCGGCCGCGATTCCGGCCTAAAATTCCAGCATTTCTGCATAATATCTCGCCATTTTTGCGGGCAATTCTTATCAATTTCCAGACTTTTCCCACAAATTCCAGTCTGAAACATAATCGATGCGGGAACTTGTCCCTGATAGGGTTCCTCTTTTGACAAGAGCTCCCAAAGGACAACTCCAAAGCTCCAAATATCCGATGCTTCTGAGTAGGTTCCATGAAAAGCTTCGGGCGATAACCAGGCACAAGTGCCCACTTGACTTTGCCTGTTAATAGCTTCGGCGGTGAGTTCGCGGGTTACGCCGAAATCGGTGATTTTGAGTTTGAGGCGATCGAATGGGCGGCCACCGCAATCTGGACACCATTCGAAGTTTTGCTCGGTGATACAGGTGCAAACCTCTTCTTTGACCAGAACTGCAAGAAAATTGGGGTTACTGTAGCCGGGAAATTCGTGATCCACAGAAAATTTGGAATTTTTTGATACAATTTTCGATAGGGTTACTGTAGATTTTTAGCTGGAAAATCGTGATCTAGAGAATTTTTCATCGACATTCAAAGGTACTGTAGCTTCCTGGATGATCTACAAGAAATTCGAAACTTTTTGGCACAATTTTGCTCAGGGTTACTGTAGATTATTAGCTAGAACATCGTGATCTACAGATTTTTTCACTGAAAATTTGAAGGTACTGTAGTTTTTGGGTGATCTACAGAAAATTTGGATTTTTTGGCACAATTTTTGCTTAGGGTTACTGTAGATTTTTAGCTAGAAAATTGACATCTAAAGAAAATATTGAACTTTCAAAAACATTTTTCTTTAATTCAGAATTCTTGGATTACTGTAGATATTAGGGAGTTACAGTAGTACTTCCAAGTGATCTACAGAAAATTTGGAATTTTTGGCACAATTTTTGTTCAGGGTTACTGTAGGTTTTTCTAAACTTTTAATAAATTTTAATTAAAATCTCGTATGGATGAGGGAATATTTTAAAAACCAAGATTTTTTTAAATAAAATTTTTGAAACAGTGAATTTTTTTTCATGAAAAAAAATTCACTGTTTCAAAAAATTCCGAAATTATTTTTTTCAGAGCTATTTATGTTGACTTATACAAAATGGCTGGAAAATTTTCACTGTTTCAAAAAATTTCAGAGCTTTTCATGATTTTCAGTGAAATTTGGGTAATTTGCATTATCTATCCTTATTTAGACTAAAAAAAATGCAGAATTTCGGGAAATGAAAATTTCACTGTTTCAAAAAATGCATAACATTTTTTTGAACAAATCTCTACTTCATTATGGAACTTGTTTCAGTTCAAAATTTCAACTTAATTTTCTTTTTCTATAGATTTTGGAGCTAAAAATGACCCAGATTACTGTAGTGTCAAAAATAATGCCACGTGGATTTTTATACAAATTTTATGATTTAATTGAAATTTTTCAAAAATCCGAAAAATTTCACAATTTTTTGAAACAGTGAATTTTTGTAGTGCAAAAAATTCAATTTTTTGTAGCTTATCCCAGGTTACTGTAGATTTTCGAGCTACAGTACTCCAAGGACCTGAAGATCAATTTGATGCTCCAAAACCTACCTACAGTATCTCTCAAAATAATTCCAGAAAAAATTGAAAATTCTGAATTTTCGTATCTTAAAATTCTTAGGTTACTGTAGGAATACTGTAATTTTTAGCGCAACGTGAATTTTTTTTTACCAATTTATGACTTGATTGAAATTTTTCAAAAATCCAAAAAATTTCACAATTTTTTGAAACAGTGAAATTTTGTCGTAAGAAAAAAAATTCCAAATTTATTGTAGATCAATTTTCCCGCCAAAAATTCAGGATTACTGTAGATTTTTGAGCTACAGTATCTCTGGAAGGTTGGTTTGATGAAAAACTGAATTTTTCGCGAAAAAAATGCCACGTGGATTTTTTTTACAATTCATTATTTGATTGAAATTTTTTCAAAAATCCAAAAAATTTCAAAATTTTTTGAAACAGTGAAATTTTGTAGTATTAAAATATCGCAAATTTTTTGTAGTTTTGATCTACAGTATCCCAGGTTACTGTAGATTTTGGCGCCAAAAACGACCTACCATTATCCGCCTTCAAATCTCGATGAACATAACCTTGCGAAATCAAATATTCCATTCCGGAAGCGATTTGCAGAGCCCAATCGACCAAAACTCGAAACGGTATTGTTTTTTGCTTATTCTGGAAAAAATGCCTTAAGGTTAGGGTTTTTAAGGTTTTTAAGGTCGTTAAGGTGAAAATTAGGCGAATTTTGAGCTAAAAACCATGATTTTTGCTCAAAAATGATGATTTTTAGCTCAAAAAACGTGGATTTTCAGATTTTCAGCCAAATTTTCAGACTTACATCATGATAAACCCGTCGCAAGCTTCCTCCTTCACAAAGTTCCAAAAGCAGGCCGAAATAGGGCTTTTCTGTGCAAACACCCAATAATCGGACGATATTTGGATGTTGGAGACCGTTGACAAGATTCGCTTCGCGTTTTAGCATTTCGTCTGGAAAATTTGAATTTTCAGCGTGAGAATTGGGGTTACTGTAGTTTTTGGCGCCAAAATGTGATCTACCAAAGGATTTGGAGCATTTTGACATCAAATTTCCCTATTTTTGCAACAAAAAAATTCTGGCAGGGTTACTGTAGCTTTTGGCGGGAAAATTTGATCTACAGTAATCCAAAAATAATTTGCAGTGCCCCAGAATTGTTTTTTATATCAACATTTCGAAAAAAATTTTCTTTTTCTAATTTTTTGTTGAAACAGTGATTTTTTTTGGTATAAAAATTGCTTTTAGCTAGATTTTTTGCAGGGTTACTGTAGCTTTCTAGAGCGAAAGTTTGATCTACAGTAATCCGAAAAAATCTACAGTACCCCGGAATTTTTCTTAGGGATTACTGTTATTTTTAATGAAGAGATCCATGTGAGCCCATCAACATTTTGGAAAAAATTTTTTTTTTCATTTTTTTTTGAAACAGTGAATTTTTTTCGGTATAATAATTTTTTCTAGCTAAATTTTCCCATGGTTACTGTAGGCTTTGGCGAGAAAATTTGATCTACAGTAATGCAAAAATCATTTACAGTGCCCCAGAAGTGTTTTTTATATCAACATTTCGGAAAAAAATTTTATTTTTCATTTTTTTTTGAAACAGTGAATTTTTTTCGGTATAATAATTGTTTCTAGCTAAATTTTCCCATGGTTACTGTAGGCTTTGGCGAGAAAATTTGATCTACAGTAATCCAAAAATTATTTATAATACTTCCTAGAATTTTTGCTTCGAATTTCTTACAAACATCATTTTTTCGGAAAAAAATGTTTTTTTCATTTTTTTTTTGAAACAGTGAATTTTTTTGGTATAAAAATTGTTTTAAGCTCGAATTTTCCAGGGTTACTGTAGCTTTTGGCGGGAAAAATTGATCTACAGTAATCCAAGAATCATTTACAATACTTCCTAGATGGCGTGTCCGCATAGATCTTTATCATCATTTTTTTTCGGAAAAAAATTTTTAATTTTTTTTGAAACAGTGATTTTTTTTTGGTATAAAAATTGCTTTTAGCTAGATTTTTCCAGGGTTACTGTAGCTTTTTTGGAGCTAAAATTTGATCTACAGTAATCCAAAAAATATTTACAGTACTATTCATGAATATCGAATCAAATTTAAAAAAAAAAAAAGAAATATTTTAATTTTTGTTTGAAACAGTGAATTTTTTTGGTATAAAAATTCCAAAAATGGGTTACTGTAGATTTAAAGGCGCTCTAGGCTTGTTTGGTGTCAAAAAATTGCAAATTTCACCCAAAAACCAAAAATCCAACTCACAAGGTGGCACAGAAGTCCGTGTTCTATCCAAAATATGATAATTGAACCTTTTGAGGGCCGCTTTCTCAGTGGTAAACTCGTCAAAAATCTCCATTCCTTCAGCATCTTGCGCATGAACCCGTAAATCGATTTTGAATACGGTAGCAGTGGCTCCGCGTCCAATTTCCGCTTGCTCCAAATATTGAAATTGTGGGGGGATTTGGATGTTTTTGGCGGGAAATTCGAGCAAATTCGATTCTTCGCCGATTGGACGAACATAATTCGAGGGAAATAGGCCAATTCGACCATCCAGGTCACCTTTGTACCAACCATCTTCGTTACTGGAATTAATTTCAGGTTGGGAGAGGGTTTTGGGGGGTTTTTGGTGGGAAATTTGAATTTGGGGAGGTTTTTTAGCTTAGAACATACATAAAATAGGTCCCCCACGTAAATTTTTTAAGTTAAGCACCCCTCCCAAAATTTTTTCAAAAGTTAACCCCCCTTTCCTCTAACTTTTGAACTATATTCGAAAGATTTAAAAATTTTTTGACAAAAATCAGACAAATTCAAAACTCAATAATCTACTGTTTCAGCACTGCCCATTCTCAAATATTATATTCCTTCCCATATAATCTAATTTTTTCAGAGACGAAATCGAATCGAATTTTTTCCTTTCATTTTTTAAAAGAATTTTTTATGTAATGTATATTTCATTTGTAAAAATGTATCATTTTGTTAATGCTTTTTTAATAATTCGAATTTTGATTGGCATTGTCGGAGTTTGGCTCAAAAAAGGACAAATGTATGCAAGTGGCTTGTTCATTTATTCTTTAAAAAAATGATAGAGGCTTTATCAATTATCACTCTGGAAATGGATATCAACTTATGTTGGAACTATAAAATGGAACAATTTTGTAGATAAACCACTTTGAGTTTTTCTTCTTAATCTGCCGAAAATTCCGTGACTTTCCACGTTTTACAAACTGCAGGCTTCAACTTTAAAAATCTGTGACTTTCTTCCAAAACTTCGATGATTTTTTTGTTTTCTGATTCTACAAAAGCCGATTTTCTCAATCTGTCACTGGAACTCGAAATCTCGACGGATCATTCAAAAACTAAACAAAAAACATCAATTTTGTAAACAAAACTCAGGTATGTTATGATGGGAAAAATAAGGGAAAAATTTAAAAATTTGAAAAAAAAATCAAAAAAAAAATTTTTTTTTCTTCAAAATTTTTTCACCAAGAATTTTTTGGAACTACTTGACCAAACATGGTGATATTTGGTACAAAGATACTTCAACTATCCTAGATCTAAGTTTAATAGACAATGTTCTCTGATTTTGCACCTCCCGTCTTTTCACCACCCCCTCTTTGTCAAAAATCACGATTTTTGGTCAATTTCATGCATTTTCAGATCCTAATTCAATTTTTACTTCACCAATTCTAGTAAGACTTGGCACAAAGTAACTTCAACTATTGTTCTTCAAAATCGAAATGATACATGGGTAGTAAATTGCGTTTTCGGACACTTAGACACCCCGAACCTAATCCGGTGCGTATGGCCCCAAAAGAGGGGCGGGGTGTCTAAATGTCTGAAAACGCAATTTACTACCAATGTATCATTTCGATTTTGAAGAACAATAGTTGAAGTTACTTTGTGCCAAGTCTTACTAGAATTGGTGAAGTAAAAATTGAATTAGGATCTGAAAATGCATGAAATTGACCAAAAATCGTGATTTTTGACAAAGAGGAGTGGTGAAAAGACGGGAGGTGCAAAATCAGAGAACATTGTCTATTAAACTTAGATCTAGGATAGTTGAAGTATCTTTGTACCAAATATCACCATGTTTGGTCAAGTAGTTCCAAAAAATTCTTGGTGAAAAAAAATTTTGAAGAAAAAAAAAATTTTTTTTTTGATTTTTTTTCAAATTTTTTAATTTTTCCCTTATTTTTCCCATCATAACATACCTGAGTTTTGTTTACAAAATTGATGTTTTTTGTTTAGTTTTTGAATAATTCGTCGAGATTTCGAGTTCCAGTGACAGATTGAGAAAATCGGCTTTTGTAGAATCAGAAAACAAAAAATCCATTGAAGTTTTTGAAGCAAAACAATAGAATTTCAATGAGCTGAATTTTGTAGAAAGAGTGGCAAATGGAGGTTGGTAGAAAAAGAAAAACTCAAAATCGATCGACAAATTCAGTCCAGTTCCAACTGTGTTTTCAAGGTTTTTAATGATGAAGGCGATTTTTGGAGTTTCCAAATCCGTTGCTAAAAAAATTGAACAAGCTATTTGTATATATACATTTGTTCTTCTGGGCCAGACTCTGCCAACGCCGATCGAGTTGCAGATTATTTAGAAAGCAATAATAAAATGTTATATTTTTACAAATAAAAAATATTACAAAAAAAATTCCAGTTGGACTTTGACTCTGAAAAAACAGAAATTATGTAATTCATCAAAGTTAGACCCCCTTCCCTTAAAAAATTTCGAAAAAGTTAACCCCCCGCACCGAATTTGGGGACCCATTTTATGTATGGCTTAGAAACATGTATTTTCGTTAAATTTTGGTGGGAAATTCAAATTTTTCATGATTTTTCAACCTAGGAGCTTAAAATTGAAGATTTTCAGACATTTCCAGTCAAAAATTTGAGTTTTTCAGTCTTGAAATTAAATTTAGAGTAAAAATTTCGATTTTTCATGATTTTCAAATTAAATTTCAGATTTTCAGTCAAAAATTTGAGTTTTTCAATCTTGAAAATAATTCTAGGTTAGAAAAATCGATTTTTCATGATTTTCAAATTAAATTTCAGATTTTCAGCGAAAATTTGATGCGAATCTGATTTTTCAGTCAAAAATTTGAGTTTTTCAGTCCTGAATTTAAATTTAGGTTAGAAAAATCGATTTTTTATCATTTTCAACCTGAATTTCAAGATTTTTAGCGAAAATTTGATAAAAATCGTGTTTTTCAGTGAAAATTAGAGATTTTTCAGTCCTGAAATCAATTTTAGGTTGAAAATTTTGAGATTTTCATGATTTTAGGCTGAAATAGAAGCTTTTGACTAGAAATTCATGGTTTTCAGTGGAAAACTGCGAAAATTTGATGAAAATCTGATTTTTTAGTGAAAAATACAGGATTTTCAGTCCTGAAATTGAATTTAGCTTGAAAATTTTGAAATTTTCATGAAATTTGACTGAAACAGAAGCTTTTGACTAGAAAATCATGGTTTTCAGTGAAAAATTGCGAAAATTTGATGAAAATCGTGTTTTTCAGTGAAAATTAGAGATTTTTCAGTCCTGAAATCAATTTTAGGTTGAAAATTTTGAGATTTTCATGATTTTAGGCTGAAACAAAAGCTTTTGGCTTGAAATTCATGGTTTTCAGTGGAAAATTTCGAAAATTTGATGAAAATCTGATGTTTCAGTGAAAAATTACAGATTTTTCGGTTCTGAAATTGAATTTGGGTTAGAAGAATCGATTTTTCATTCATTTTCAAGCTGAACTTCAGATTTTCAGCCAAAATTTGATAAAAATCTGATTTTTCAGTGAAAATTACAGGTTTTTCAGTTCTGAAACTAAATTTAGGTTAGAAAATTTGATTTTTATAGCTATTTTCAGCCTTAAAATTCTAAAAATCATGAAACTGGTTGCTTTTTCAGTTCTAAAATTGAATTTAGCTTTAATTTTCATGTTTTTTGATACTTTTCCACCTAAAATACTCATTTTTCACCATTTTTCACGATTTTTCCTCCAAAAACCGCCCAAAATTACTCACGTATCAGTTGTAATCAATCGAACAATCGATCCCAGCGGCAAGTTCAATTCATCCTCTTTTTGAGCCTCGTATTCATAAGCCACCACAAATCGACTTGGAATGTTGGAATCGCGATGGAGATTTGGGTCTTGGCGGATTCGGACGGCTGGAAAATAGGGATTTATAGGCTTGGGAGAAGTTTCAAGCTGAAATTCCCAATTTTTAGAGTCTAAACATGGCTGGATTCGGGTTTTTGAGGAAATTTATGATTTTTAGGCTAACTTAGACTTAGGCTAAATGTCTAGGCTTAGGTCTTCTTCAAAAATTTCGCTTTTAAAACTCCATTTCACACCTGAAATTCACTCTTTCCCCCGAAAACCGAAAAAAAGAAAAATTGCGCAACTCCTCCGCGAGAAGTACACACAAGCAAACATCGCCGCAGGACCATTTTGGATAAATACGTGTGCCTTTAATTGGTTTTTTTTATTTTTCCATGGTTTTCAAGGTTAGCTACACCATTTGACGTGGAATTTCGCGCTGAATAAGATGAGACAAATTTGAGGCGACTTTGGCTAACTCAAGTCATTTTAGACCCCCCAAGAAGAATTTTTTTGCGGATTAAAATTAAAAATCACAAAAAATGGATAAATCTTGTTGTTTACAAGTGCTTTTAGATGGGATTAACATTTTCGAAAAGAAAAAAAATTAGTTTTTGACGTCTATTGGGATTTAAAATTGTTTACAAGCGAAAACTGACCAGATTCTGAGCTTGAAGATGCCGAATCTTCACAGCTTGTACTTCGATGATGTTCGGGTGTGATTGGAGCCAGATGACTTGTGCTCCGAGCTGCAAAAAATTTGAAATTTGAAATTTTTGGCGGCAAAATTGATCTACAGTAATCCTGGGCCAAAAAACATGCAAAAAACCCCAATTTTCGCGCCAAAATCTACAGTAACCCAACTCACTTTTTGTCATTGGCGGCAAATTGACATAGGGTCGAAATTCGGGCTCCATTTTGGTACAATTCTAACTCCCGCGGCAACAAAAAATTTTCAAAATTTTTCTCGAAATTATTTTTGTGCGTTGTCCCGTTTTGTTTGTACTCGTAGTGTTGGAAATTTTCTGGAAAAAAATTTGAATTTGAAAAAAAAAGAAAAGGAAAGTTTTTGGAGCTTCTTATCAGTGAAAAATCGATTTTTTTCAAAAAAAAAATTGAAAAAAAAAAACAAAAAGGGTGGGGTTTTTATCAGAAAAGCTGGGAAAAATTCACTGTTTCAAAAAATTTTCAAAAAACATTTTTTTTTCGCAAAAAAATGATACAGTAAAAATATTTTTTGAAAAATTAATTTTTCCAGTTATTTTTTCACTGTTTTAAAATTTTCTTTAAAAAATTAGATGAAGCAGTTTGGCTCCCAGAAAATTTAAAAATTATAAAAAATTTTGAAACAGTGAATTTTTTTCAACAAAAAAATCAGGAAATTTTGAATTTTAAGATATTTAGCTGAAAATTTCAGATTCTTCTCTAAATTATGATTAAAAATTTATTTCTGTAGGTTACAAAAATTTTCCAGAAAATATTCACTGTTTCAAAATTTTCTTTAAAAAATCCAAAGAAGAATCTTGACTCCCAGAAAAACCAAAAATTGAAGAAATTTTGAAACGTAATATTTTCTGATGACAAAAATTATAGAAACAGTGATTTTTTGAGCGGCGAAAAAATTGAAAAACAATTTTTTTCGAAGCCAAAAATCTCTGATTTCTGCTTGATTGAATTTTTCGAAAACAAAATTTTTTTGAGAGCAAAAAGTGATGTTTCAAAAAAAAGGGTTTTTGGAGGAATGAAGAAAAAAGAAAATGAGAAATGGGAAAAAATTCACTGTTTCAAAAAATGCAGAAAATTTTAGTCAAAACTGAAAAATATTATTTTTTCTAATTGTTTGTTTTGAAAAATTCACTGTTTCACAAAAAACATGGAAAATTTGAGAGTTTTTCGAAAATACTGATTTGATGGAAAAATCTACAAAAATTTCTAATTTTCAATCGGTTTCAAAAAAAAAACAATTTTCTAGAAAAATCTGAGAATTCTGGTCAAAAATTTCACTGTTTCAAAAAATATTTGAAATTTTGAAAATTTCAAGAGAAGATTATCGATTAATGAGTTTATCAATTAAAAAATCCTAATTTTCATCACAAAGAATTCACTGTTTCAAAAAATCCAGAAAGTTCTAGTCAAAACTGAAAAATCTCGATTTTTCTTAATTTTTCGGTAGAAAAAAATTCACTGTTTCAAAAAATATTCAAAATTTTGAGAATATTTTTCCGAATTAATAAAAAGACTAAACCTTGTAATAAAAAAAATAATTTTGGAAGAAATCTGAAATTTTCAGCTAAATTTCAATTTTTTGGTAGAAAAAACTTCACTGTTTCAAAAAATATTTGAATTTTCGAAATTTTTCTAACAAAAATCACAAAATCCCAAACTCCCTGCAAAATTATCGATTAAATCTATCAGCAAAATCACTCTTTTCTTCTCTGCGCTCTCTCACTCTCCCACACTCTCTAACCCCAAGCCTACAAAAGCCCATAAAGCCTAAAGGCCCGGCCTAAAGCCCTAAATTTCCAGCAACAAAAAAAAACAGCAAAAAAAAAGGGACACCCTTGAAAAAAATGAGAAAAAGGGGCAAAAACGAAGAAATGGCAAGAGAGTGAAGAGAGTGCAGAGATGAAAAGACCAGATTTGTATGCTGTGAGGAAAAGGTTAGAGACGCAGAGTATTTGTGTGTGTGTAAAATGATTATTATTATTATTATTATTATACAAATAGAAACGGAGATTTTTGTGTAGTTCTCGAGGAGAAGACAACAATTTTTTTATTATTCAAAAACAACAAATAACAAGGGGAATTTTGGCGCCAAAAATAATGCCACGTGGATTTTTTTGGCGCCAAAAAGTGCACAGCTAATTGTACTTATAACAAATCTCATGACAAACTTGTGATGGTGATTCTCGGGTTACTAAGCACGGCGGTTCGAAGTTGAGCAGGAATTTTCTGGAAAAATTGCAGATTTTCAGCTGGAAAATGGGGGATTTTTGGCTGAAAATTTCAGATTTTCAGCGAATTTTTCAAATAGAATTCAATTTTTTTCGATTTTCAGCCACAAAATCTGAAAAATTAGCTGCAAAATTCAGCTGCAAGCTCAAAATTTCCAGAATTTTCTGAACTTTCAGCTGGAAAAAGGGATTTTTGACTGAAAATTTCAGATTTTTTCAGATTTTCAGCAAATTTTCAGATAGAACTCTTAGTTAGCTTGAGAAATTTCAAAAAAAAATCGATTTTCAGCTCGAAAATCTTAAATTTAGCTGGAAATTCACTTCCAAGCTTAAAATTTCCAGAATTTTCTGAATTTCTCGTCAAAAATGGCTGAAATTGAGCTGGAAGTCCAGAAAACATCAATTTTCAGCTGAAAAAATTCAGAATTTCAGCTCGAGAATTTTTAGAGCTGATAAATCTTAAATTTAGCTGGAAATTCACTTCCAAGCTTAAAATTTCCGGAATTTTTCAAATTTTGAGCCGAAAATGCCTGAAATTGAGCTGGAAGTCCGGAAAATTCAGAATTTCAACAGAAAAAATTCGGAATTTCAGGTCGAAATTTTTAGAGCTGAAAATCACCAAATTTTCAGCTGGAAACTTGAATTCCAGGCCCAAAATTTCCAGATTTTCTCGAATTTTCAGCCAAAAATTGAAAAATAACAAGATCAAGCTCAAAAATTATCAATTTTTGTCCAAAATTATGCAATTTTGTATAATTTTCTCACAATTCCAAAAATGCAAATCACCCTACAAAAAAAGGTATAAAACGTGACAAACAAGGCTCGAAAACACAAAAAAATGTACAAAAACATAGTTTTTCTAACCCTAGCTTTTCTAAATTTTCTTGAGGCCGCCTATAATTTCGATACCCCGATAGTTCTCAACGGAACTCTTAATTCGAATATCGAACGGAAATGTCCCAGCGGTTGGGCGTCGTTTCAAAGACAAAAAGGTTTGTATGGGAAAAATCTCGTGAAACGTAAAATTTTCAGGTTGTGAGCAAAATTTTCAATTTTTTTGTGAAACAGTAAATTTTTTGTATCGAAAAATTAGAAAAAATCGAGATTTTTCAGAATTGACTAGAATTTTCTGCATTTTTTGAAACAGTGAATTTCTAAATACGATTTTCCGGAAATTTGAGATTTTTTAAATAGCTAATTTTTTGTAAACAAATTTTTCAAAAATATTCTTAAAATTCAAATTTTTTGTGAAACAGTGAATTTTTTGCATAGAAAAATTAGAATAAATTGAGATTTTTCAGTTTTGACTAGAATTTTCTGTATTTTTTGAAACAGTGAATTTTTCGCAATTAAAAAAAACCAGAAACATTGGATTTTTTGAGCTTTGACTAGAATTTTGGGCATTTTTTGAAACATTGAACTTTCTTTGAGAAAAAAATTCGATTTTCTGTAGTTTTCAGATTTTTGTGAAATTCTTGAAACAGTAAATTTTCCAATGAAAAAATTGAGATTTTTCAATTTCTCAAAATTTTGGATAATTTCAGAAAATTTTGGATTTTTCAGTTTTGACTAGAATTTTCTGCATTTTTTGAAACAGTGAATTTTTTTTGTAATTAAAAAATTCGATTTTTCTGGAATTTAAAGATTTTTTGGAATAGCAAACTTTTCGTTAGCAAATTTTTCAAACATTCCTAAAATTTAAATTTTTTGTGAAACAGTGAATTTTTTGTATCGAAAAATTAGAAAAAAATTGAAATTTTTCAGTGTTGACTAGAATTTTCTGCATTTTTTGAAACAGTGAACTTCATTAGAGAAAAAATTCGATTTTCTGTAGTTTTTAGAATTTTATGGAATTCTTGAAACAGTAAATTTTCCAATGAAAAATTGAGATTTTTCAATTTCTAAAAATTTTGGATAATTTCAGAAACATTGAATTTTTCAGTTTTGACCAGAATTTTCTGCACTTTTTGAAACATTGAATTTTTTGTAATGAAACAAATTGGATTTCTCTACAAAATCTGTTTTTTTCTCCGTAAAATCCCGTGAAACATAAAATCCTTAGGTCTCTATTGCATCAAAGTGTTCTACCCTCCACCATATTGGTATACTCAACCACAAGCACAAGCAATGTGTAATGAGATCGGAGCAAGGTTGGCTGGAATTGAGACACCGGCTGAGAGAAATTATATCGAGAGGACGGCTGTGACTTATATGACAAATATGAGTTTGACGGAGACGAGGATTTGGATTGGTGGAGTGAGGACAGTGAATTGTTTGCTACCGAATACTGCGCAGAAATGCTCGGATGTGAGTTTCAAGGGGTGGCTCCTTGCCAGTGGGGGTCTCTAGAGGTGGCCCCTAGACAATGAGGTGCTCTAGGAAAGGTTACTTAAGACCTAGGATCTCTAGGCGCTAATCCTTGACAATTGAATTTTCTAGACACGGCTCTTTGACAACTACCATTTCTAGTCTCGGCTCCTTGCCAGAGGGGTTCTCTAGAGGTCGCCCCTTGACAATTAGGATCTCTAGAATCGGCTGCTTAAGAACTAGGCTGCCAAGGCACGACTCCATGCCAGAGGGAATCTCTAGCTGTCACCTCAAGACAATTAGCTGCTCTAGGATCGGCTACTTGAGAACTAGGCTCTCAAGGCACTGATCCTTGACGACTGTCACGTCTAGTCTCCGCTACTTGAGATACTTGAGCACTCAAGGCGTGGCTCTATGACAATGAGGTGCTCTAAGTGCGGCTACTAGAAACCTGGGCTCTCAAGGCGCCGACCCTTGTCAGAGGAAATCTCCCAAGGCGCCGACCCTTGACAGAGGGGATCTCTAGCGGTCGCCCCTAGACACATAGGCTCTCAAGGCGCCGTCCCTTGACAACTGTCACTTCTAGTCACGGCTACTTAGCATATGTGATCTCAAGCCGCGCTTCCTTGCCAGAGGGGTTCTCTAGAGGTCGCTCCTAGACAATTAGGTGCTCTAGGTGTGGCTACTTGAGAACTAGGCTCTCTAGGCTCCGCTACTTCACAACTAGCATTCCTAGACCCGCCTCCTTGGAATAGAAGCTCTCAAGGCGCTGACCCTTGCCAGAGGGAACCTCTAGAGATCGCCCCTAGAGACCTAGGCTCTCAAGGCGCCTATCCTTGACAAAACTATAATTTGCAGCCGAGATACGCATTCACCTGGTCTGACGGCAATGTGGTTGGTGATCACGAGTTCATCTGGGGTGCTAATCAACCGGCGAATCAAAAGTAGGTTACCGCAAGCTTCCGCGTAGCGGCGGAATCTTCCGCGAAGCGGCACAATCTTCCGCGAAGCGGCGAGGATAGCCTAGTGGCAGTGTTAGCTGCTAGCAATCTCAAGGTCAAGGGTTCGCATCCCGGTGCGCGCTATTCGAGCGAAGCGAGTGTAGACCGCAAGCTTCCGCGAAGCGGTGAGGATGGCGCAGTGGTAGTGCTGGCTACTACCAATCTCAAAGTCACAGGTTCGAATCCCGGTGCGCGCTATTCGAGCGGAGCGAGTGTAGACCGCAAGCTTCCGCGTAGCGGCGGAATCTTCCGCGAAGCGGTCATGTTAAGCTAAACCCTAAATCCCGAGCGCTCTGCGCGAGTGTAGACCGCAAGCTTCCGCGAAGCGGCGAGGATGGCTAGCTACTACCAATCTCAAGGTCACGAGTTCGAACCCCGCTACCCGCTACACTCAATTTTTCGCTGTTTCAGCGGTCAAGAATGTGTTCAAATGTCAGTTTCAATATTCCCGACAACTAGCGATCAAGTGACTGGATACGGTCGTATTTCGACATTGGATGATGTGAGTTGTGATGGAAATAAAGAGTTATGGGAGCTGGTTAGATATGCTCAAATTGCGTGTGGACAACGCGCTCCAATTGTTGCTTTTGATACTTATTGATTGGATTTTGGCGGGATTTTTTTTTGTTTTAAAAATTCTTATGAACATTTTAAAGAGACTGATTTTCAGATAAATTTTCAGATTTTTATCAAATTTTTCATTAAAAAAAAACAAATTTTACAGTTTCCCGACTCTTTTCCGGAATTTTCAGACAAAAAATCGGTATTTCAGGTAAAAAAATTTGGATCTGAAATTTTCACTGTTTCAGCTGGAAAATCTTAGATTTCTCAAAAATTTTCAGCCAAAAATATCTGAAAATTTCGATGCTTAGACACTTCAGATTTTTCTTAAATTTCAGCTGAAAAATCAAGCTTTTCTGGAATTTTCAGACAAAAATTTCAGTTCGCAGTTCGGTATATGCTACAGTAATCCTTGCAGTCCAAACTATTTCCTTAAGGCTACCGTACTACTTGCAGTTCGAGATATCCTACAGTAATCTTTGCAGTCCAAACTATTTCCTTAAGGCTACCGTACTACTTGCAGTTCGGGATATCCTACAGTAATCTTTGCAGTCCAAACTATTTCCTTAAGGCTACCGTACTACTTGCAGTTCGGGATATCCTACAGTAATCCTTGCAGTCCAAACTATTTCCTTAAGGCTACCGTACTACTTGCAGTTCGGGATATCCTACAGTAATCTTTGCAGTCCAAACTATTTCCTTAAGGCTACCGTACTACTTGCAGTTCGGTATATCCTACAGTAATCCTTGCAGTCCAAACTATTTCCTTAAGGCTACCGTACTACTTGCAGTTCGGGATATCCTACAGTAATCCTTGCAGTCCGGCCTTATTTTGTGTTTGATTTTTGTCTACGGTATTCAAACTGCAAGGTATACTGTATTTAGAACTGCAAAGCCGAAAAATGCTCATGTTTGGGCTCAAAATTTTCAGATTTTTCTGAAATTTTCAGCCAAATCCCTTAAATTTGGCTGAAAATCCCTCCAAATCCCAAAACTAACTTGCAAAAATAGCAGGGCATCATTGCGCAATTCACATATTTTTGAATGTGCGAATTGCAGACCACAAAATTCGAGGCGGTCGAAAAGACGGCGACTGGACTTAGCAAAAGTTGCGATTTGAGGTTGCGCGTCATTTTTTGATACCATTTGTGTTTGGAGGCGAGAAGGGATTCCTGGAATTGAATTTTGGGGTGGATTTGGGTAGTTTCCAATGTGAATTTTGAGCCAGGAAATTTGAATTTCAGATTTTTGGCGCCAAAAATACTGCCACGTGGATTTCGAGCAAAAAAACAATTATTTTTGAAAATAAAATTTTCGCGCCAAAATTAGTGCCACGACGTGGTTTTAGCGGGAAATGTCGAAATTTTGAATTTAAAAATTTTCGCGCCAAAAAAATTTATTCAAAAATGGAATTTCAGCGCAAAAAATCTTGCCACGTGGTTTTGGCGCCAAAACTACAGTAAGAATTAGGTCCAGATATTTTTGACTGAACCTAAAAAGGGCCTCAATGTAATTGTCAGGCCTAGAATTATCATGAGCCTAAAACCTGCCTAAATCCAGATTTCTAAGCCCAAGCCTAAATCAGGCCTATTTTCATGAAAAATAGGCCTGAAACCAGCCTAGATCAGGCCTGAATCCAGATTTCTAAGCCTAAGTCTAAACCAGGCCTATTTTCATCAAAAACAGGCCTCAGACAAGCCTACAACCGGCCTGAATACAGATTTCTAAGCCTGACCCTAAACCAGGCCTATTTTCATGAAAAATAGGCCTTAAACAAGCTTTTATCTAGATTTTTGAGCCTAAAGCATATTCCCATGAAAACCAGGCCTAAAACCAGCCTAAAATCCAGATTTTCGGCCCGAAAGCCTAAACCAAGCCCAAAAATCCCAAAAAAAAAATTTTTGAAAAAAACCAGGTGGTCCAAATGTTCTTCCCTACAGCTACCGTAGTCCAATTTTCCCGCGCAAATCCAATTTTTTTTCGGCGAACACACACCTGCATTTTTTTCAGCTGTGTTCAAATAAAAGAGTGCTAATTGAATAGAAAAAATGCAGGTGAATAGAGGTTTGATTGAAAAGGGCAGCCGGAAAAAAAAGCTGGGGGAAAATTTGAGGAAAATTTTCAGGGTTTTGAAAAATCAGGGGGGTTTTGAGGGAATTTTGAACTAAAAATTCGGAAAATTTCAGAAAAATCGCAATTTCAGGCTTTCCGATGTCAAAATCAGGCCCAAAAATCGATTTAAGGCTTATTTTCAAAGCTGGGCTTGATTTAGGTCTTTTAGATAATTTTCAGGCTTTTCAGGATCAAAATTGAGTGAAAAATTGAAATTCAGGTTTTCTGGACCAAATTTAGGCCCAGAAAATCCAATTTCAGGCCAATTCTAGGCTTGTCAGATAATTTTCAGGCTTTTCCTGGGCCGAAAATCTAATTTTGGGCCCTTTCTAGAAACCTAGAACATTTTTAAATAATCGGAAAATTTTCTTCTAATAATCAATTCCCAAATTTCCAAAAAAATCTTGAAAATTTTTTGAAACGTATAAAATTTCGCATTTTATTTTTGTTCAAAAATAATTCAGGAATTTTTGGAGAAGTTTTGAGCTCAAAATTTTAATTTCAAGTTTCTGAAAAATTCACTGTTTCAAAATTTTCATATACATTTTTTTGATAGAATTTCTGGAATTTGCAGTGTGTGTATGTAGGAGAACAAATAATTTGGGATTTTATTTCGAAAGGGTTTTCTAGAGTGATTTTGAGCAAGTTTTGTGACAAAATTTATGGTTCCTTTCGAGAATTCCACTAATCAATATTTCAATATTATCACTCTCTTATTTACTCATTTTTCAAAAAAAAAAAAACATTTTTAATCTTCCCATTTTTTGTCTTATCTTTGCTGTTCTGTTCACATTCTTTTCCCTTAAGCTGTTATAAAACTTTTTGTCATTTTTTGTTTTCACATCAAAATGATATCCTGGACGCCAGATATATTCGTTGGATTTTATGAATTCGAAACTCGTGATGTAAGAAAAAAGAGATTCAAGATTTTTTTTTTGAATTTCAGAAAATCAGAACTTATTCAAGTGATTTGTCAATTTCCAACGATCAAAAAGCAATTGAAGAATTGAGAAAAATTTACGAGAAATCAGATGGGAAATTGGAAGTTTATGGTAGTGTTGAAGAAATGTTGCAGTATTTCAAAAGGATTCAACGGATTGAACAAAATGGAATCAGGTTTGTAAAGAAATATATTTTCTCTAACAACGTGGCAAACTTGGAAAATCTCGAATTTTTTCAGTTCGCATGTTTCATTTCCGAGTTATACTGATGTTTCTGGTCAAATAATTTGTGTATCAAATTCTGATGTTATTGAATATATGAAGCTCACATTGGAAACGAAACTTGCCGCGTTTTTAGATTCTCCTAACAATCAAATCTACCAAATAACTGAAGTTGCGAAGAATGTGTCGGAACATTTATGGCAAATAGCTGGGTTGAAAAATGAAACCAAAAACAAATATCACAAAATGATCAACGATGACTCGTGGAGAGTCTTACATGCAAAATTGAGCGATTTGTGTAATTTTGCAAATCGTGGGTTTGCGGGAAAAGAGTGGGAAATGAGAGCGAAACAACCAATCAAATTCAAAAAATGTGGAAGTTCTCAACGGTATATCAATGATTTGTTCGAATATTTGGAGATGCTCAAACTTCCGAATATCACAGAAACATGGAATGCAATTGCACACCTTAATAATCTACTTGAGCCACTTCGCGATGAACTAAGGGCACTTGGAAACCCACAGAAAGGGGTTTGATGACATGACATTTTTAGGTTTTTTAAGCAAATGAGTTAAAATATTTGGTTCTAATGTTATTCATATGATAGAATGGTCTAAGACGAACATAATGATATAAATTTTGATGAGTTTACGTTATCCATAAGTGATTTAGCGACGTTCAGTCGATATTTAGGCGATAAGCTCGCTAAATCACTTATGGATAAGGTAAAGTAATCAAAATTTATATCATTCTGTTCGTCTTAGACCATTCTATCATATGAATAACATTAGAACTCAATATTTCAACTCATTTGCTTAAAAAACATAAAAATGTCATTTAGTCGATATCCAACTGATAATTTCTTAGTTCATATCTTGAAAACGCTCGTTTTCAGGCTACACTCAACTACAAACCAGTGATTCGAAGATTCAAAGGAGCGAATTATGAATTCTATCTAGCGAGAGAAGTTAGCGACACATTCCCAAAAGAAAACATCGCTCTCGAAACTGACGAAGATATCAAACAAAAACGAATATTCACCGTTGATTGCACAACTTTCGATCAAATTCTTCAAAAACATGGGGCCGACAGTGTTATCATCGTCGAAATTCCAATCGAAACCAATTCTCGAAACAACACTTATCCGATATATTCTTCATACGGTTTCCATTGTCGCCCAGCTTGGGAGGCTTTCGAAGATTGTTTGTACGAGATGATATTGTCATTCCGAAAAAATAAGAACTTGGAAGAGAACCGAAATGGCCTAGGACACCAAGACTACAGTAGACTTCGCAAAATTTTGGAGTCTATTTGAAAAATAAAATGCGAAATTTACACGCTGGCTATTTGCCAACCAGTTTGATGTGCATGTGTCACGTCATGTTTAGTCTACTGTACGTGAGCGCCAATTCAAACGGAGGTTCTTTTATTTTCGGAATGACAATAGTTGTTCGCAAATATTTTCTACATGCTAAAAATGTGACAAAGATGTACGATGTTATTGAATCGAAAGAATTCGATGTTTTTGTTGAGCATTCGACGATGTATTTAGTGGATTGTGTTATACATCCAGAGCTTGTTGTACGTGATAATTGGAACTATAATATCTCCGAATTACTATACTTAAAAGAATATACAAAAAATGAAGTGACTGAAATCCTCAATAAATTCGTGGAAAATCACAATATCGATGGAAATGAAATGAAAGGGATTATCGATAAAGTATTCCAAATACTGCCAAAAAATCTCACCTACAAACAAATATATGATCTATATTTCCGGATAATTTTGAGAAATGTTCTGAAATTGTGTCCGAAAATTGCGAGATTGCACGCGAATCAAGGAAAATATAGGGGAAATCGAGGAGGAGATTCGGATTTGATTCATGAAGCTGTGCAGGAATTTGATGATTTCAAAAATGGCAACATCTCGGAGGTTGTGAAGGAGAGATTTGGAAATTTACGATGTGAGAATATTGAATTGAAAAAGTCAGTTTTTTTTAACGAAATAGAGAAGATGGTGAAAAAAAGTTTTCAGACGCGAAACAAATTATATCGATGAGATAAAAAAGCTGAAGGAGCAATTAGCAATGTAAGCTACATATCGATGTTTTTCAAAAAATGAATTGTTTCATTTCAGCCGCGAAAAAAATCACATGGAAGAAATTGGGAAGCTGAATGAGCAAGTGGAACAGTGAGTTTTTAAACAAACATCTGAAATTTTGAAACAAAAAATTTCAGACATCAGACGAATTTCAACAAACTGAAGGAGGAGGCAGAACAATTTAAAGAGTAATTTTTTAAAAGAAAACTGACTGAAAACTGAAAATTTTTCTTCAAGAGAACTATGAAAAGTTGGAAATTCTTGAAGAATTTTTCTTGAGATGTATTAATTATTTGCAGAAGACAACGCGATTTCTCGAAGTTCGCTTCTCAGTTGAAAAATCGAGTGGAACAAACGTTGAATGATTTGGTGGATAATACAAATTTCTGATTTTTATTTTATTTTTTTGAAAAATGATTTGATTTTGAGATTTTATATTGAAATTTTAAATTCCGGTCAATTTCAGGATTTTCATGTGTTTTCGGGTCGAAACTCAAAAATTTTGAATCCCAAAAAATCTCACTGTTTTAAATTTTTCATATATTTTTTGATAGCTTTGCAAAATTATTAAATGGGAGCCTATTTCGAAAAAAAACACAAAAATTATATTTCTAGACCAATTTTTGCTCAAAAACACCCTCCCAGGCTTATTTTTCACCAAAAATCTCAAATTCGGGCTCATTTTGCTCCCCAGAACCCCGCTAACCTTTTTAATAAGGTTTAAGCTAATTTTGGAACCTCAATTTGGGCTAGAAATTTTTTCAATGAATGTGAAAAACGAAATAAATGTTCAACTTTCCAACAAATTCTTGAAAATTTTTTGAAACGTATAAAATTTCGGATTTTATTTTTATTTTTTTGAAAAATGATTTGATTTTCAGATTTTATATTGAAATTTTAAATTTTAAATTCAGGTCAATTTTAGGCTTTTCATGCGTTTTCGGGTCAAAATTCAAAAATTTTAGATCCCAAAAATCTCACTGTTTCCAATTTTTCATATAATTTTTGATAACTTTGAAAAATAATTCTATTAACCGATTTAACAGAAAAAAAACACAAAAATAACATTTCTAGGCTAAAAAAGGGCCTCTGGACTATTCCTAGGCGAAAAAAGAGCCTCTGGGCCATTTTCTAGGCTAAAAAAGGCCGTCTGGACCATTTCTAGACCAATTTTTGCTCAAAAACACTTTCCCAGGCTCATTTTCCACCAAAAATCTCAAATTTGGGCTCATTTTGCTCCCCAAAACCCCGCTAACCTCATCATACAATTCCTCCTCAACTCCTCCAATCACCAAATCAATCATCTCTCCAAATTGAATAACCATAACCGCTTTCATAAATCCAACAAATTCCTTGAATTGTTTTTTCTCGGTGTACAAAATCTGATAAACCGTGCAATTTTTGGGCGAAAATCCATTGATTTCATCGATTTTCTCATATTTCCAGGGTACTGTAGAATTGCCTAGCTTCTTTTCCATCATTTCAATCGATAATTTGAGCATTTTTTGAGAATTTGAGCATTTTTGCGGTTTTTCAAAGGGTTTTGGCGGCGACAATTTTGAATATTTTCGCGGTTTTGCATTGTAGATTTGACGAAAATTTTCGAAGATTTGCGAAATTTGCTTTTCGATTTGGAATTCGGAATTTACAGAGTCGGAAAATTGAAGAAATTGGTTGGTGGAATCCGGGGAATTCTGGAAAATTTGGAGGATTTTAACTGAAAATTTCGAGAAATTCATGAAAATCTGATAATTTTGAGCCCAAATTTGAATATTTGCCGATTTTTCCATCATAATCTGATAATTTTGAATGCGAATTTGAATTTTTCAGCCTGAAATCCAGATTTTTGACTGAAAATTTCGAAAATTTCAGGAAAATCTGATAATTTTGAGTCCAAATTCGAATATTTTCAGAAAATTTTTTGATCTACAAAATTTTTCGGAACTTTTTGGCCCAATGTTTATGGGGTACGGTAGCTACATTTTGAGCTCAAAAATTATATTTTCAGCTTTTTTTCGGCCTAAAACTAGGATTACAGAGAAATTTCCATATTTTTTCATGAAAATGTTGAAAAATTCATGAAATTCTGATAATTTTGAGATTTTAAGCACAAAAATTCCAGATTTTCTCAATTTTCATCCCAAATCCCTCAAAACCCTTACCTCTCCAAATTTTTCCAATTTCTCGAAAGATTCAACCATTTGTGGATATTGAACTGGTCTTCTAATCTTCATTTTTCCCCATTTTTCGATTTCTCTGCAAAAAAATGGTCTAGAAATGGGAATTTGAGCCTAGATTTGGGCTTGGAAGTGGGCCTCATAAGCCCGAAAGCCTAAAGCCTTATCCACTCACGAATACGCTTTTTTCATCTCATCACAACTCGCCAAAACCCTCTCTTTTTGCTCGCGTTTTTTGGTGCTCACAGCTCGATCCACGTTCGATGTCAAATCTTTCATTTTGTCGCGTAAACGGCGGAGCAACGTTTGGCCTGAAAAAAATTGATTTTATTGGGCTTTTTAGCAGTACTTGCAACAATTCTCCAATCGAAAATCACAAAATTTCAAAAATTATCAAATATTTTTTGAAACAGTGAAATTTTTCTTATGTCAGAATCTTCGATTTTAATAAAGGGTGAACAGAAATGATCAACAATCCCAAAATTTCAAAAAATTATCAATTTATTTTGAAACAGTGAATTTTTTTTTTTGAAAAAAAAAACAGATTTTTCCTGGGTTTTCGATGAGCTTTAATTTCAGCTTTATTTGAGAACCAATATTTGTAACCGGAACACCAATTAATTATAAATCTTCAAAAATTTCCAATAATTTCTGAAACAGTGAATTTTTTCTTAGTGAAAATTGATTTTTTCTAGACTTTTTTTTAGAATCCTCAATTTCAGGAAGCCTAAAATTGAAAAAAAATTGAATCTGAATTCTGGTTTTTTTAAAGCTTTTGAAGCATGAAAACTCGGAGGATATTAGGCCGAAAACAAAATTTCCAATAAATCAAAATCACAAAATTTCAAAAATTCATCGATTTATTTTGAAACAGTGAATTTTTACCCGAAACAATTAGATTTTTCTTGGGTTTTTTTACAAACCAAAATTTCAGGTCAAAATTTAAAAAGCGGAAAAAACTTGATTTCAAGCCTAATTTTAAGAAGTCTGAAATTCGGACCTTCTGACTATTTTTTCATTCAAAATCTTCAATGTTATTATATATGTATATAATCAAAAATTATGCAATTCTGAAAAATATCAATTTGCTATGAAATAGTGAATTTTTTCTTGGTGAAAATTGATTCTTTCTAGATTTTTTTTAAAATCCTCAATTTTAGGCATGTTTGGGATGAGCCTAAAATTTAGGCCTGAATTCTGTGAGCCCTAGCTAATTCCAGAAGCCTGAAATTAGGACCTATAGGCTTTTGAGGCCTGAAAATTCAGGAATTTTAGGCCAAAACAAAAGTTTATTTCAAATCAAAATCGCAAATTTTCCAAAATTCATCAATTTATTTTGAAACAGTGAATTTTTTTTCCGAGAAAATTAGATTTTTTCTTGGGTTTTCAATTAACTTTAATTTCAGGTTTATTTGTGAACCTTTTATTTTCCTGTCGATTGTAATGGGAAAATCAATTAATTATAAAACTTCAAAAATTATCCATAATTTCTGAAACAGTGAATTTTTTCTTGGTGAAAATTGATTCTTTCTAGATTTTTTTCACAATAACATGATGATCAAAATCAAAAAATTTCAAAAATTTATCAATTTATTTTGAAAAAAAAAACAGATTTTTCTTGGATTTTTGACAATACCAAAACTTCAGAATCCCAAATTTCAGCTCAACATTTAAAAAGCGGAAAAAAACTTCATTTCAAGCCTAATTTTGAGAAGACTGAAATTCGGACCTTCTGACTAATTTTTCATTAAAAATCTTCATTTTTATCAAAGGGTGAACAGAAATGATCGAAAATCATAAAATTCTGAAAACTACAAATATTTTTTGAAACAGTGAATTTTTTTTTGGTGAAAATTGAATTTTCTAGATTTTTAAGGAATCAGAAAGCCTAAAATTGAAATAAAATTGAATCTGAATTCTGTAAGCCCTAGACTCCAGAAGCCTTAAATTGGGACCTACTTTTATGCGTTTGAGTCCTGAAAATTCAGGGATTTTGGACCAAAAACAACATTTTTCATCCCAAGTTTGAGTGTGGTACATCGAAAATCATAAATTTCAAAAAAATATCAATTTTTTTTGAAACAGTGAATTTTTTTTGGTAAAAATTGATCATTTCTAGATTTTTTAGAATCCTCAATTTCAGGAAGCCTAAAATTGATTCAAAAAAATGAATCTGAATTCTGTGAGCCCTAGCTAATTTCAGAAGCCTGAAATTAGGACTTATAGGCTTTTGAGGCCTGAAAATTCCGGGATTTTGTGGCCAGAACGAACATGCACAGATCAAAATCAAAAAATTTCAAAAAATGATCAATTTTTTCTGAAACAGTGAATTTTTTTTTCTGGGAAAAAACAGATTTTTCTTGGATTTTTAATGAGCTTTAATTTCAGGTTTATATGTGAACCTTTTATTTTTTCCCTTTGTTTTAAACTGGAACACCAATTAAATATAAATCTTCGAAAATTACAAATATTTTTTGAAACAGTGAATTTTTTTTTTTTTGAAATAATCTGATTTTTTGCCGGATTTTCGAAGATCCTCAATTTTAGGCCTGTTTGTGATGAGCCTAAAATTCAGGCCTGAATTCTGTAAGCCCTAGATTTCAGAAGCCTGAAATTAGGACCTATAGGATTTTTAGGCCTGAAAATTCGGGGATTTTTGGCCGAAAACGAACATGCACAGATCAAAATCAAAAAATTTCAAAAAATGATCAATTTTTTCTGAAACAGTGAATTTTTTAATTAAAACAAAACAGATTTTTCTTGGGTTTTTTGACAATACCCAAAAAATTTTAGGCCAAAAACGAAATTTTTCATCCAGAATTTGAGTGTAGTGTATCAAAACTCATAAATTTTCAAAAATTTTCAACAATTTCTGAAACAGTGATTTTTTCTGGTAAAAATTGATTCTTTCTAGATTTTTTTTAGAATCCTCAATTTCAGGAAGTCTAAAATTGAAAAAAATTGAATCTGACTTCTGTGAGCCCTAGACTTCAGAAGAAAAAACGATCAATAATTTCTGAAACAGTGAATTTTTTTCCGAAAAAATTAGATTTTTTTTTGGGGTTCTTCACAAACCTAAATTTCAGAATCCCAAATTTCAGCTCAAAATTTAAAAAAGCGGAAAAAAGATTGATTTCAAGCCTAATTTTAAGAAGTCTGAAATTCGGACCTTCTGACTATTTTTTCATTCAAAAATCTTCAATGTTATTATATATGTATATAATCAAAAATTATGAAATTCTGAAAAATATCATTTTGTTATGAAACAGTGAATTTTTTCTTGGTGAAAATTGATTCTTTCTAGATTTTTTTTTAAATCCTCAATTTCAGGAATCCTAAAATGGAAAAAAATTGAATCTGAATTCTGTGAGCTCTAGCTAATTTTAGAAGGCTGAAGTTAGGACTTATAGGCTTTTGAGGCCTGAAAATTCAGGAATTTTAGGCCAAAACAAAAGTTTATTTCAAATCAAAATCGCAAATTTTCAAAAATTTATCAAAAATTTTTGAAACAGTGAATTTTTTTTGTTCAAAAAAATGATTTTTTCTAGATTTATTTAAGAATCCTCAATTTCAGGAAGCCAAAAATTGGAAAAAAATTGAATCTGACTTCTGTGAGCCCTAGACTTCAGAAGCCTGAAATTAGGAGCTATAGGCTTTTGAGGCTTGAAAATTCGGGGATTTTAGACCGAAAACGAACATGCACAGATCAAAATCAAAAAATTTCAAAAAATTATCAACATTTTTTGAAACAGTGAATTTTTTTCCTTCAAAAAAAATATTTTTTCAAACTTTTCCAGCTCAAAATTCCCTGAAAATTTCAAATTTTCAGCCCAAAAAACCTCACATCTTTCCGCAAACATCGTTTCACTAACAGTCGGAATCGCTCTCTGTATTTGAACCTGTTGTTTTGGCGCCAAATTCGATGGTGGAACCACAATTTTGACGACTTGTCTAACTATATTGTTGTTGTTGTTGTTTGTGGTGGGATTTTTGGTGGTGGTGGCGACCATAGTTGGGGTGGAAGAGGAGATTTGAGGCTGTGGGCGGAGAATTCGAGCACGACCGTCTATCTGAAATTTTCAAAATTTTGCTGAAAATTGTGCATTCAGAGGTGAAAATTCAAAATTTTCATGATTTTTTGACCCGGAATTGATGAATTTTAAGCTAGAAAAATGGTTTTAGGCTATTTTTGTCTGAAAATTCAAATTTTTGATGAATTTTAAGCTGGAAAAAAGGTACAGTAAGAATTTTCCCCTTGGAAAAATTAGCCAAAAACGAGGCTAATTTTCCGGCGGAAAAAAATCTATTTTTGAAAAAGAACATCAGGAAATTTCTGGAAAAAATATAGGGACCATCAAATTTTTAGGCCAAAAAAACTCACAAAAATTGGGCATTTCCAGATTTTATGAAAATTTGAAATGAGAAAAATTAAATTTTAAATTTTTTTTCGAAATTTTTCCACGTCATGGGTCACGTTTTTTTCAGAAAATTATGGAAAAGTTAAAAAAGGGAAAATTAAAAATATTCAAATTTATTTTTTGCAACACGAAAAAACTAGTTTAGTTTTTTTCTGTCCAGCAAAAAAAATTTGAATAAAAAAATTCACTGTTTCAAAAATCACATGAATTTTTCAGAGATTTTTCGAATTTCGATCCTGTTTTTGAAAAAACTTCCCAGAAAAATTTACTGTTTCAAAACGTTCATTAATAAATTCGAGATTTTTTATTTCTATTCCCTTTTTCTTTGTTTTGACCACGAAACAGTAAATTTTTTCGAGTTTGAAAAACTTTTCCTCTAGAAAATCCCTTAAAAATCTCAAAATCAATTAACTTTCGAAGAATGAAATTTTTGACTCTGAAAAACATCAATAAAAAACATGATGAGTCATTTTTTGGATTTCGAAATTTCTAGGAGATATTTCGATTTAAAAAATTTCACTGTTTCAAAAATTACATGAATTTTTCTCGATAATTTTTGAATTTTGATATAGGGATAAAATAGTGGATACGGAAAAAACTGAAATAAATTTGGGCGGCAATAAACCTATTTTCAAAAATCTACTGTTTCAAAGTTTTCATGTATTTTTCGGAAATTTTTTGAAAAAATTGAGTCTTTCAATTTTTTATTTAAAAAATTTACTGTTTCAGAAATTTGATGAATTGTTTATTGAGATTTTGGAAACATTACAAAAACCAAAATTTTTCGAAATAAAAAATATTATTATGAAATTTTTGGGTTCGAAAAAAAAAAATTTTAAAAATTATGAATCAGCCAATTTTTTCTGGCAAATGAGATTTTTATGTGAAATTATTGGCGGGAAAAAGAATTAAATAATTTTTAAATTAAATTTTGACCCACCAGCAGAAATTGGAATGATTGTTGAAAACTTTTGAATAGATGAACAAATTTTGAAACAGTGAATTTTCTCATCTCAAAATTTGTCTTGAAATCGCTCACTATCATTTTTTTTTGAAACAGTAATTTTTTCCTCTTTGAAAAAAAAACCACTGTTTCAAAATTACATCAAAATTCAAAATTTTTTTGAATATTTTATTATTATTATCGGATTTTTACCCCGTAAATTTTAGGTTTCAAAATTTCTATGAGAATTTCCGGATTTCTCTTTGATTTTGATGATTTTCGATTCCAGATTTAAAAAATCCAACATCTGGTATTTTTTCTTTTCAAAAATGTCAGAAATTCCCAGATTTTCGGCTCATTTTTCATTTCAAAATAATGAAAATCCCTATAATCCTCCTCCTTCTCCTATTTATCCTAACTTCATCCCAAGTTCACTCAAAAATCTTCTACAACTCTCCAAAAGAGGCGAAATTATTCGAAGTGGCTCAGAAATTCTGGACGGACTTCGGCGAACTTCTGAAATCGAAGAATCGTCGGAAATTAATCGCCAAAATTCATAGTGGAATGAGATTTATGGATGAAAATGGGCGCGTTTTTAACAAGTCTCAGTTTGTTGACAAATTTTTGTTGGGACAGAATTTGCAATCGGCTAATGTGAGTTATGACGTGGCATGAGGAAATTATTGATTTTTTTTTTTTGAAATTTGATCGATATACTTGAATAATTTTAATTTTCTGACAAAATTTGAGATATTTTGAAACACTAAATTATAAATTTATTGAAATTGAATTAATTTTTTCCACCGAAAAATTCAAAATTTTTTGAAACAGTGAAAATTTTTTAATTTGAAATTCCATATTTTTGCTGTAAAAAATGTTGCCACGTGGATTTTTCAGAATTTTCAGCGTCAAAATTTCGAGTTATGACGTGGCAAACACAATTTATTGATTTTTCACAGTTACAATTATCTCATGAAATTAAAGTAATTTTTTCCGAGCAAAAATTTGAGAATTTTTGAAACAGTGAATTTTTTGGCTCAAAAAAAAACCCCTTCCAAATTTACACTCAAAATTCCCCATTTTTCGCTTCAAAACTAAATTCCACGTGGATTTTCAGGTGATCAAAGTTAGCGAAACTTGGGTTCGAATTGGTGGTAGAAAACCGTGGAAACGTGCGTATTTCTCAACAATTTGGTCGAGTTATTTTCATTTTCGCGCGGTTTTTTCGTGTGAAACCGGGATGATTTATAGGATTTTGTTGGATTTTTTGAAATGAAGATTTTGAGTATTTTTTTGGGAGGAAAAAATTGAGTTATTATGGCAAAGTCATAGTTTTCAAAAAAATGAATGAATTGAATTTTGAAAGCGATAAATTCAAGATTTTTTAAAACAGTAAATTTTTTCAAATCAATTTTTTGGCACAAGAATTTCAAGTTATTACGTGGCAGTTTTTATCAAAGTAGTAAATATCATTACTTTTTTTCGAAATCGTAAAAACTGCCACGTAATAACTTGAAATTCTTCAATTTGGTTTTCAACTATTTCATCAAAAAATATTGCGATTTTTTCTAGAACAAAATGAAATAAATCATTCATGCAGAGAACAAATACATAGACCCCAACTTATTCAATTCTGAATCGCTTCCATTCCACAAATCGCCCCATTAACCAGCCAATCCTCCCAAAAATCATCCATTTTCCCCGAATATCCGGGATAAATGACTACCCAATTCGAAGCTGAACATCCAGGCTCAAAACAACCATTTGGTTGCCTTACTAGCCAATTAAAACCCGCCGAGCCCGTTGTTTTTCCATCAGTCCATACAAACATATTTGAAGGGGTGCAGGAGGCAGTGCTCAGGCTCTCCGTGGTTTTACAATTGTCAGATCGAACAGCTCCGATTGCCATGTAGACTATAGAATCGTTGTGATTAGCCACTTCTTGAGACATCTTGGAAAGTTCAGTGAGATCTTGGAAACCTGTTAGAACTGCGGAGCTATCCAGATCTTGACAGAGGGAGCTGGCATTTCCTAAGGGGACCATTCCATAAGCCGGACGGATGCACCAGGAATAAGAACCCCTGTTGAAGAGTGTCCACGTGGCATCCAAGCAACGCCACGTTTTTTGAACTTGCGAACATGAATTGGTGGAAGAAATGAACAATGAGATGAGAAAAATTGGAAGCATTTTTATTTGAACACAGAAAAATATGCTTACACTTAAATATAATTTTTTTTACGATTCAGTCATTAAATTAATAGAGCCCTATCAAATTTTTTTCAAATTTGAGAATTTGGAAAACAATTTTTTCGGAAAATGTTTGTTTAATAAAATCAATTGAAAATTTTGATGCGAAAAATGCATGGAATTTTGAAACGTAGAAAATTTTTGGAAAATTCACTGTTTCAAAAAACGAATAAAATTTTTTGTTGTTGTTGAAAATCCAATAGTTCAGTAGATCGATATCTCGGGAAAATTAATACATTGAAAATCCACGTGGAATTTATTTTAGCGCGAAAATTGCATTAAAAAATGTTCACTCATTAAATTCTAGATTTTTTTGAAACAGTGAACATTTTTTAGCGTCAAAAATCGATGCCACGTGGATTTTCAATGTATTTATTTTTTTCAGAAAAACCCTAAACATTGGGATATGTACTGGATTTTCAACAACAACAAAAAATGTATGCATTTTTTGAAACAGTGAATTTTCCAAGAATTTCTACGTTTCAAAATTCTATGCTTTTTTTTCATCAAAATTTGCAATTGATTTTATTTAACAAACATTTTCCGAAACAGTGAATTTTTTTAGAATTGTTTTATGTTAAAAAACGTTTTTTTTTACCTGAATTACCCCACAATTCTAGCACAACTGGATTTCCAACAACAACAAAAAATGTATGCATTTTTTTAAACAGTAAATTTTCCAAAATTTTCTACGTTTCAAAATTTTTATAAATCATTCTTATTAAAATTTTCAATTGATTTTGTTTTCGGAAATATTGAATTTTTTGTAGAAAACTTTGATAGGGCCCTATTAATTTTATGACGGTACCGTAAAAAAAATTCTATTTAAGTGTAAGCATATTTTTTTATGTTCCAATAAAATGCTTCCAATTTTTCTCATCTCATTGTTCATTTCTTCCACCAATTCATGTTCGCAAGTTCAAAAAACGTGGCGTTGCTTGGACGCCACGTGGACACTCTTCAACAGAGGTTCTTATTCCTGGTGCATCCGCCCGGCTTATGGAATGGTCACCCTGGGGAATCTCCGCAGTTCTAACAGGTTTCCAAGATCTCACTTAACTTTCCAAGATGTCTCAAGAAGTGGCTGATCACGACGATTCTATAGTCTACATGGCAATCGGAGCTGTTCGATCTGACAATTGTAAAACCACGGAGAGCCTGAGCACTGCCTCCTGCACCCCTTCAAATATGTTTGTATGGACTGATGGAAAAACGACGGGCTCAGCGGGTTTTAATTGGCTAGTAAGGCAACCAAATGGTTGTTTTAAGGCTGGATGTGAAGTTTCGAATTGGGCAATCATTTTTCCGGGTTTATCAAGGAAAATGGATGATTTGCCGGAGTATTGGGCGGATGATGGGGCGATTTGTGGAATGGAAGCGATTCAGAATTGAATAAGTTAGTCTATGTATTTTTTTGTTATCTAGAAGAAATCACTGTTTCAAAAATGTCTTATTTTTTAAAGAAATGTATTGTTAAAAAAACAAATTTGAAAAATTCATTGAAATTTTGAAACGTATAATTTTTGGAGGAAAAACATTTACTGTTTCAAAAATGTTAAAATACTGAATGCAATTTTCCTCACCGAAAATAATAAGAATTTTTCGAAAGAGTGAATTTTTTTGGCATCTTTTTTGATTTTACAATTTTTAGGGACCAATGAATCCGGGTCAAATCTACACACAAAATTCTCCAATTTATTTTGTTTTAGAAAAAAATTACAATATTTTTTGAATCAACTTCAATGATTGTACATATTGTTCAAAAAACCAATTCGAAATATTCATTGAAATTTTGAAACGTATAATTTTTGAGAAAAAACATTTGCTGTTTCAAAAAAACTGAATTAACGTATTGAATTTTCACCAAAAATAATAGGATTTTTTGAAACAGTGAACTTTTTAATTTCACAATTTTCGGGGACCAATGAATCTAGGTCAAATTTACACACAAAATTCTCCAATTTATTTTGTTTTATTTCGAAAAAAAAAAGAAAATAAAATTTGGTATAATTTTCGGCACCAAGAATAAAAAATTTTTGAAATTAATTTTTTTCGGTCAAATTTACACTCAAAATTCTCCAAATTTTTGACCGCAAAAAAATGCCACGTGGATTTTTGATGTGTTTATTTTTCCACATATACTGCTTAACAGGACTGTTTTGTTTTCAAAAAATTGAAATCTATGATAATTTTGAAACAGTGAATTTTTCGGAAAAAATCCCAGAAAATTTTGTTACAAAATTTCCTCGAATTTCTCGGAATTCAAATTTTCAAATTTTTTCACTGTTTCAATTTTTCTACATAATAATTTGGGAAAAATGAACAATGTTTGAAATCGAAAATAAAATTTGGTATAATTTTCAAAATCAATTTTTTGCGTTAAAATTTACATTCAAAAATCTCCAATTTTTTTCAATTTTCAAAATTTCCCGCCCAAAAACACTCACCTTATTCACCATCGGTGGCCTGGTTGAAAATTGATTCTCATTGAACATTCTGAAATTTTGAAAAATCTGGAAAAACATTCGGGTAAGTTCAAAAATAGCAAAACTGGGTTAGGCACAACAAAATCAAGCAAAATTTCTGTTCAAAAATTAAAATTTGGTAAAATTTATTCAGGAGGAATGGTCCAGAAAAAGCTCATAAATAACCGTGTTTTGGGGCAAAAAATTTCGGGGAAAAAATGGGGCAAAATTATGCAAAATATGATGAAAAATACAACTATTATACAGAGAAAAATACAAAAATTATGCAAAAAATTAAAAAAAATTCAGGCAAAAATGGCGATTGGGAAGGATTTGACGTGAGTTTGCCATTGTGGAACAGTTTGGAAATAACGAATTCCAGAGTACGGTATTCCGTCGATTATTACTGCAAAAATTGGGATTTTCAGTAAAATTTTGAAGATTTTTCTTGAATTTTCAGAAAAAATATAAATATTTTGAAACAGTGATTTTTTTTGAATAAATTCGGACACAATATCAAAAATTCAGAAAAAAACTAAATTTCCAACATTTTTTGAAACAGTGAAAATTGTTCGAATTTTCTATTAGGTTTTCTGTAGTTTTCTAGGATTTTTTTAATGGGGCTATTCAAGTTATTTTCTCAACGCTGAGAAAAGCGAAGAAAACCTATTCAGGTAAGCTGAGAAAATACGAAAAAAGTGAAGAAAATGCATTTTCTCCGCTTTTCTCCTGTTTTCTCAGCGTGTTGAGAAAATACTTGAATAGCCCCATAAGAAAAAAAAATTAATTTCAGAAATTTTTTGGTGAAAAATGATTTTCAAGAAAACTGTTATCAAATTTTTCAAAAATTCTAATTTTCAAAAACATTTTTGAATTTGAAACGTAAATCAGATAGAATATCAGAAATTCCATAAAAATTCAAATTTTGGAATAATTTTGAAACAGTGAATTTTTTCATTAGTCAAGTTCCAGTATTTATATACGAGCAGGCGAAATATAGTTATCAAAATTTCAATTTTCAAATTTTTAATAAAAAAATTTTGAAACAGTGAATTTTATTTCAAGACGTTTTAGTGTAAAAAATCAGGAATTTCAGTCAAAAATCATCTAAAATTGATTCTGGGTGAAAAATTCTCAGAAAAGAGTGATAAATTTCAGAATTTTGATTTTTTCTGTACTTTCGAATATGACTTCATCCACGAAAATTCTGAACTTTTTATTCAAAACAATTTTGAAACAGTGAATTTTTCATGAATAATTTTTCGTGCTTCTAGGCTCAAAATTCACCAAAAATTTTGGAATTCAAGCTAAAAAATCATGAATTTTCAGCCAGAATACTAGAACCTAGCTGAAAAATTCATTTTCAGAATTTTTATCTAAAAATTAAAATGCAGGAGAGAATGTTAATCCACGAAAATTTTCAATTTTTTATCTAGAATAATTTTGAAACAGTGATTTTTTCAAGAATAATTTTTCGTGTTTCTAAGCTCAAAATTTACCAAAAATTTGAATTCAAGCTCAAAAATCATGAATTTTCAGCCAAAATACTAGAATCTAGCTGAAAAATCCATTTTCAGAATTTTTACCTAAAAATTAAAATTTTGGAAAACAATAGAGTATATTGATCCACAAAAATTCTCAATTTTTTTATTCAAATAAATTTGAAACAGTGAATTTTCAAGGAATAATTTGTATTGTTCCTGGGCTCAAAAAATCTTCGAAAATCTCAAATTTTAGCTCAAAATCATGAATTTTCAGCCAGAATACTAGAATCTAGCTGAAAAATCCATTTTCAGAATTTTTTCTAAAAATTAAAATTTTGGAAAAATGGGAGTCTATGCCAATCCACAAAAATTCCATTTTTTTATTCAAAACAATTTTGAAACAGTGAATGTTTCATGAATAATTTTTCGTGTATCTAGGCTCAAAATTCACTAAAAATTTTGAATTCAAGCTCAAAAATCATGAATTTTCAGCCAGAAAACAAGAATCTAGCTGAAAAATTCATTTTCAGGTTTTTTATTTTAGAAATTAAAATTTTGGATGAGAGCGGACTAGGCCAATCCACAAAAATTCTCAATTTTTTCATTAAAAATAATTTTGAAACAGTGAATTTTTAAGGAATAATTTGTATTGTTTCTGGGCTGAAAATTCATCAAAAATTTCTAAATTCAAGCTCAAAAAACATGAATTTTCACCCAGAAAACTAGAACCTAGCTGAAAAAGTCATTTTCAAAATTTTGAACTAAAAATTAAAATTTTGGCCATGAGAAAGAATGTAAATCCACAAAAATGCTCAATTTTTTATTCAAAATAATTTTGAAACAGTGATTTTTTAGGAATAATTTTTCGTGTTTCTAGGCTCAAATTTCACCAAAAATTTCGAATTCAAGCTCAAAAATCATGAATTTTCAGCCAGAATACTGGAAAATCAATTTTCTTCGTTTCTAGGCTCAAAAACCTTCGAAAATCTCAAATTTTAGCTCAAAAATTCCCAAAATTTCCCCAAAAACTCACTCATCAATTCATTATGTTTTCCACTTGCACAACACAACATTCTTCCAATTGATTGTATAATAATCGGTTCTTCTCCCTCTTGTCGCTGCTTTTGTCCTTTTTTCATTCCCAATTTTTGGAGCATTTTATCTTTTCGTTTTTCTTTCAAATATGTGAGAGCGAGAGTTCCGGTGCTTGAAGATCTGTGAAAAAAAATGAGGTTTTTGGATGAAAAAATTCTGGAAAAAAATTCACTGTTTCAACAATTTATCATATTTTTTTTAACTGCTTTGGAAGTATTAACTGAGTTGGTTCTTAATTCAAAAATCCCCATTTTTTCGAAGAGAAAATTCAGTTTTCTAGATTCAAATTGATCAATATTTGAGTAATAAAAATATTATTTTTTCAAAAAAATTTTCCGAAAAAAAAATAAAATGTTGATTTCCAAGGAAAAGAATCCAAGGCTTCTCAAAAATTAAAAATCTGATAAAAAATTCCAGAAAAAAATCTACTGTTTCAAAAAATAATCAAAAAACTTGTGATTTATGACGGATTTAGTGAATTGAACATAACTGTGTCCAAAAAAAATCAAAATTTCTCACTGTTTCAAGAAATTATCAAAAAATTTGTGATTTTTCTGGAAATTTGATGAAATTCAGATTCTTTATTTTTTGATTTTTTTTTCCAAAAAAAATAAAATGTTGATTTCCAAGGAAAAGAATCCAAGGCTTCTCAAAAATTCAAAATCTTATCAAAAATTCAAAATCTGATGAAAAAATTTCAGAAAAAAATCTACTGTTTCAAAAAATTGATAAATCATTGTGATTTATGACGGATTTAGTGTTCGCACATTAGATATTGTCCGTTTGGAAATGAGATTCACCCCGCGAAAAAATAAATTTGAATTTGCTGCAGGAGACGCAGACAGCGAGAGAGTGAACTGGCAAACAGCCAACGGGGGTTTTGTATGGGAGAGCGACCGCAACGCACACGCGTCGCGGGGGTAGGGGGAAATTAGAGATTTTCTCAAATTCAAATTTATTTTTTCGCGGGGTGAATCTCATTTCCAAATGGACAATATGTCCAAAAAAATCCAAATTTCTCACTGTTTCAAAAAATTATTATAAAACTTGTGATTTTTCTGGAAATTTGATGAGATTTCTTATTTCATATCGAAAATTCAGATTTCTGAAAATTTTAAAAATAAAAAATTCCAGAAAAAAATCTACTGTTTCAAAAAATTGTGGTTTATGACAGATTTAGTAAATTGAACTGAACATAGCTTTGTCCAAAAAAATCAAAATTTCTCACTGTTTCAAAAAATTATTATAAAACTTGTAATTTTTTTTTTTGGAAATTTGATGAGTTTTTCATTTCAAAAATTTCAGATTCTTTATTTTTGAAATTAAAAAAAACTATATTTTCATTTGAAAATTTCACTGTTTCAAGAAATTATCAAAAAAAAACTTGTGATTTGTCATTAATTTTGGCGCCAAAAATACTGTATTTCGTATGTTTTAGATCATTTTTCCGTGAGAAATCATGATTTTCAGTTATTTTTCCCAAAACCCCGCTTACCTCGACACAAAAAGCGTTTTAAAATGTCCTTTGGCCGTCACTTTTGCCGCGTCTTTTTTCGAATTCGGTGTTGGTGGCCCTCCATTATTTCCAGCCAAATTTCCAACATTTTCCGAAGTCGGAAAACTTCCCAAATTCGAATTTATCCAATAATCAATATTCAATTCTTGTCCATCGACATTATTTCTCAAATGTGGTGAATTTGGTGGCGAATCTTCGGCTCTTGGTGAGGTTACAACAATATTTTCTTGATTTTTTTGAGTAGCTGAAGAGGCGGATGGTCCATTTCCATTTCCATTTCCACCCGAATCTTCATCGGTTCCAATTTCCGCGTGTTGTTGTTGATTTCCGACTCGGACTGCAAAAATGGAGGGTTTTATGTGGAAAATTCGGGATTTTCGAGGTTTTTTGAGCTAGAAACTTGATTTTTGGTAGAATTTCGGGTTTAAAAATTGATTTGCAGATTTTCTGAGCTGGAAAATGGGATTTTTCATGAAATTTTGGAATAGAAATTTTATTTTCAGTTTTTTTTTCTCACCAAAATGAATAATTTGAATTTTTCGTCAGGAATTCTTTTTCATAGATTTTCTGAAACAGTAGAAAAAATTCAAATTTTTGGTTTGAAAAAATAAACTATTTTTTATTGATTTTTGAGCTAGAAAATTCGGACATTTCTGGAATACGTATCGAACTACCTTTTTCACAAAAAATATTGAATTATTTTTGAAACAGTGAATTTTTTGGGTTAGAAAATTGGTTTTTTGATTGAATAATATGAGATTTTTAGCTAGAAAACTGGATTTTCAGCCTTCTTTTTAATTTTTGGTAGACCAAACTGTCATGAAATAATTTCAATTTTTCACAAAAAAAGTTCAATATATATTGAAACAGTAAAATTTTTATCCTAATTTTTCGTTTGAAAAAAAAATAGATTTTGAGCTAGAAAATCAAAATCCAGGTTGAAAGTTCAAATTTTTCATTTATTTTTGATCGTGAACTATCTGATGTGTGAGCTACGTTATTATCAAACTCAATTTTTCAACCAAAAATATGAACCATGTTTGAAACAGTAGATTTTTGAACAAGCCATATGAGAATTAATGAGGTTCTGGTCAAGAACACAATTTTCGTTAACTTTTGAAACAGTGAACATTTTTAATTTAAGCAGGGGAAAAAATTAATTTATTAATGAGAAGAAGCTTGTATGTATTTTTATTTGAAAATTTAAATTAAGTTGAACTTGTAAGAAAGGGATCATCAAATTCAAATTTTCCATTGAAAAAATTTCAATATTTTTTGAAACAGTAAATTTTGTGGATTTTGAGCTGATAAACATAATTTCTGTCAGAAATTTGAATTTTCGTGGATTTTTTAGCGCGAAAAATTTTAATGACATTTTTATTCTTTAAAAAAAACTGTAGAAGAACAAACATTTTTCTTCAGAAATGTATTGAACAATTTTTGAAACAGTGAAAAATTGAAGTTTTTTGGGACCTTTTTTGCTAGAAATCTTGGAACAAACCTCACCCAATACCTGGAATTCCAGGTGGGCAATTTTTTTTCGAAAAATCTAGGTGGGCAAATTTTTTTAGGGTCTTCAAGGCGAGCCTTAGGTGGGCAAATTTTTTTTAGGGTCTTCAAGGCGAGCCTTAGGTGGGCAAATTTTTTTTAGGGTCTTCAAGGCGAGCCTTAGGTGGGCAAATTTTTTTTAGGGTCTTCAAGGCGAGCCTTAAGTGGGCAAATTTTCTTTAGGGTCTTCAAGGCGAGCCTTAGATGGGCAAATTTTTTTTTAGGGTCTTTAAGGCAAGCCTTAGGCGGGCAAATTTTTTTAGGGTCTTTAAGGCGAGCCTTAGGCGGGCAAATTTTTTTTAGGGTCTTTAAGGCGAGCCTTAGGTGGGCAAATTTTTTTAGGGTCTTCAAGGCGAGCCTTAAGTGGGCAAATTTTTTTAGGGTCTTCAAGGCGAGCCTTAAGTGGGCAAATTTTTTTAGGGTCTTCAAGGCGAGCCTTAGGTGGGCAAATTTTTTTAGGGTCTTCAAGGCGAGCCTTAAGTGGGCAAATTTTTTTTAGGGTCTTCAAGGCGAGCCTTAAGTGGGCAAATTTTTTTTTAGGGTCTTCAAGGCGAGCCTTAGATGGGCAAATTTTTTTAGGGTCTTTAAGGCGAGCCTTAGGCGGGCAAATTTTTTTAGGGTCTTTAAGGCGAGCCTTAGGCGGGCAAATTTTTTTTAGGGTCTTTAGGGCGAGCCTTAGGCGGGCAAATTTTTTTAGTAGGTGGGCAATTTTTTAAAATAAACCCAGGTGGGCAATTTTTACCCACTCCTCCAGGTTCTTGGGTGAGGTTTGATCTTGGAACTTCGAAGATTGGAATTTTTCGTCAAGAAAACCTTCATAGATTTTTTGAAACATACAAATTCCGGGTATTTTTCTGGGATTTTTCGTTGCAAAAATAAAATATCGAACCTCATAAAATAAAATCAAAGCTTTCCAGCACTTTTCAGACAAATTTAAAGTTTGAAACAGTGAAAAACTATGAATTTTGAGTATGAATTTTTGAATGAAGAACCAGGGAGGAAAAATGCTTTTTCAGATGAAAATCAAGTCAATTCCTGACTGAAAAGTTGAAAAATAGTTGGATTTCAAAAAATGATTTTTTGAACAATAAACCAGTAAGAAAACTGATTTTCCGGAAAATTTTTGACTTCAAAACTTGATTTTCAGCTTGGAAATCAATATTTAAAAGTTGAATTTATGTTTTTTTTCAAAACATATTTGAGCTAGAAAATTAGTTGGAACAGCCCCAGATACATCAAATCTAAACTTTCCGACAAAAAATTAGTTATTTTATTGAAACAGTGAATTTTTTCCGTATTTTTTTAAAAACATTCAATTGACAGAACAGAATTTGAATAAAAAGCTATAACATTTTTGAAACAGTATTTTTTGGAATTTTTTATCAATTAAAAAAAAAAGAGGCTATCAAACAATCTTTTCACACAAATTTTAACAATAAGTTTGAAACAGTGAAAAATTTCTGGATTTCAAATATGAATGCTTGAATAAAAAACCAGGAAGAAAACTGCTTTTTCTGTGAATTTTTGACTGAAAATTTTATTTCTGGCTTGAAAATCAATATTTCTAGTTAAGAACAATATTTTTCAAAAAAATTATTTGATCTAGAAATTTACAGGATTCAATCAAATCCAAAATTTAAAAATTTTATCAAACTTTATTTTTGAAACAGTGAAATTTTATAGCTACCAAATTGGACTTTTGATCAGCTTTTCAGATTTTTTGATGAAAATTTCAGATTTCCGGCTCATTTTTGACCAAAAATCATGAATTTTGGATAGAGAATCTTAAATTTCAGCAGATTTTTTAGCAAAATGCTGAATTTGGCTAATTTTCAAGCAAAAATTATGAATTTTTGCTTATTTTTCAGTAAAATGCTCTATTTTCGGAATTTTGGCTCCAAAACTATTTTTATATCATTTTTCTCGATTTCTGGCTCATTTTCGAGCAAAAATCATGAATTTCAGTTGATTTTCAGCTTCAAAACATGATTTTAGCTCATTTTTTTTCAATTTCCAGCTCATTTTCTACCCAATTTCCCCCTCAAACACCAACCTTCACACAAAAACGGCAAAAAAATCCTTCCACCGCTCTCCGAATCCGTCGTCATTTGCAACATGGCTTCTCCAATCGGCAAATTCACCATCGCCACAGTCTTTCCCATCGAATAACCCAAAAGTCGCGCAGAATAGCCGGATTTCTCGGAACTCGTCATTTCCGCAAATCTATCCCAGAGTTCTTTGCAAAGCGAATCCAAATTTGCGTCGATATTTTCAGTGATTTTTGAGAATAGCGAATTTGGCGATGGAAGCGGGACAAATCGGAGATATTGAATCCAATTTGAGGAGGATTTATGGGCAAGAGATTCGACATAGGCACGAACACATTGTGAGAATATTCGATCAGTTCCGATTATTCCAATACAAGTTGTTGGTGGGTTGGAGGAATTTGAATTACAGCTGCAAAAAAAATGAATATTGGTTAAAAATTCACGAAAAAATGGATTTTTCTTGGAAAATTTGATTTCAAGTTGTTAGCCATTTCAAAAATGAATATGTGCAAAAAATCTGAATTCAAAAAAAAATTCACTGTTTCAAAAATTCACGAAAATTGGACCTTGTTATTGAAATCTGGTAGTGTTTTGTTTTTTATTCCAAAAATCAATATTTTCAATAAAAATTTTACTGTTTCAAAAATGGTTTTGTGTTAAAATATTTATGAAAATTGATTTTCTATTTCAATGAATCAGAATTCAGAAAAAATCATGGGAAAAATTCACTGTTTCAAAAGTTTGCCAAAAATTAGATTTTTTTTTGGAAAATTTGCTAATTTATCGTTATATTTAGGATGATTCAGTCAAATTAATTGAAAAAAAAAATGAAAAGATCCTCATAGGGCAATTAATTTCACTTTTTTTTCAATATTCCCCTTGAAAAAATTCACTGTTTCAGAAATTTGCCTAAAATTAGATTTCTTTTGGAAATTTGGTGATTGCAAATTTGCATAAAAAATCTATTTTTTCTATGAATTTCACTGTTTCAAAGGTTTTATGTTGAAATATTGGTAATAATATCTGAATTCAGAAAAAATTTCACTGTTTCAAAAATTCACGAAAAATTGGATTTTCTTGCAAGTTTTGGTAAAACTGAGACAATTCCTGAAAAAATTCAGAAAAAATTACCGAAAAAAATTTACTGTTTCAAGCATATAGCGAACAATTTTTACAGCCGAAAATCATGCATTTCTAGCTCAAAAAATAAGCTAAAATTCAACTTTTATTCAAAAAAAATGCCAAGAATTCAATTATTTTTTGCCAAATCGTATAAGGCCAGGTGTATCTTCAGGAGACATAACAGCAAAAATCAAGAAAATATAGATATTCATGTTTTTTTGTTGAATGATTCCAAAATTGATTTTTGGGGGTTTTATAGAATATTTTTTGCTTCTCATGGTTTAAAGGCAGACAAATGTCTTGAAAAAATTTACTGTTTCAAAAATTCACGAAAAAATGGATTTTTCTTGGAAATTTTGGTTATATACAGGATTCTTTCGATAAAAAAATTCACTATTTCAAATATGTTTATTTGTTGTAGCAGGTACGATATCAGAAATTCAAGAATCAAATAAATTTGGAAAATTTTTGAAACAGCAATATTTTTAAATGAAAAATGTACATTTTTTGACATTAAATGAAATGATATTACCAAAATTTCGAAGAAAATCTCCAGTTTTCAGCAAAATTTTGAAACAGTGCATTTTTTCTTGAATCCAGACTATTTGGTTAACATTTAAAAAAAATATTGAAACAGTGAAAAATTATAATTTTGCTATGGATTTTTCGTTTCCATTGACCCATCGAACTGATTTTTCATCCAAAAAAATTTCGAAAAATATTGGAACAGTGAATTTTTAAAAATTATTTATCCTGGTGTATTATCAAAATAATTTTTTCAACCTTGAAAATGTATAAAATTTTTGAAACAGTGATTTTTCAGAAGAAAATTTTGTTGGAACACCAATCTCAGAAAGTGTCCTGACAGCCGTCCGCGAGGTTGCGAGCTGTCGAAAGCTAGCAGAGGCTGTCCGCCAGCTCGCATTCTCATAAAAAGGGGAGGATCGAGCGCATCTTCTCGCCGCCAGCTAGCGGACAGAAAAAATTGCGACTGGAGCAGATTTGCTCGTCTATTTCCTTTTTCATTTTTTTTCGAATTTTTTGGCCTAAAATCTTTTTATGCCTTTTTCATCGAAAATTTTCACAGAAAACATGCAAGCAACGTCGCAAAGTGTTGGAATGGAGACGGAGCACATTGCCAGGCACCTTCGTGACATGAAAATGTGTTTTTGGTGAGTGCAGATGATTTTTAATTCAGTAAATTAGTGTAAACCTATTTTACAGGGCTCTCGATGTTTGAAGCGATGTTTTCGACTGAAATGGCGGGATGGACGAGCAACACAACAATATTTTTGATAAAATGTGTAAGGTAAGGTGGTTTGAATGAAAGCTTTGGTTCCTAAGTCCCAGTAGTTTTAAAATCATGCTCTAGTGTAGGAACAAATCGATTTCATGAGAAAAGAACTCATTCTATATGAACTTCGAATGGAAAATTCTATATTCATGTTTGTTACTCATCTAGAAATGTATTTGATTGTATTTTTCCATCAGTGCTTGATAAATTAGAACATCATTACTTTTAGAAAATTGATAGTGATAGGAATAAGTAGTTGCCAAGTAATTGCCATGTCATTGTCAAGTCAAGCTCCTAAATCGCTTGTCAGCACTGACTCACTTTCTACGAAAACCTTGTAATTTTGGCTCGTTGTGTTTTCTAGACAATGAAAGCTCCCTCTGCAGTGTTTTTTCATTTTGCAGATAATGGGATACCTGAATATGAAACTTGAAAAACTTCAAAAATGACTACATTATTTCTCATTTCCCAATGCCCTATATTTTTCAAACGAAGTTTTAAACATGATTGAACATTTCAGATTCTACAATCATCAACCAACTCTTCGCAGCCTGGAAAACAACACATCACCCTCCACACTTCGACATACACAGGATTCCGATAAATGAAGTGTTTTTTGTTTAATAAATTCTTTCAAAACAAGCTCTATGAACTGCAAAAACAACAGACAAGCGCTAGCTAGCAGCGAGAACTGGCGAGGTCTCGCCAGAAAAATGCGAGAAATGGACGGCCGTCTGCCGGCTCGCGTGCTAGCTGGCGAGATTTTCTCGCCGACGGCTGTCAGGACACTTTCTGAGATAATTTTGATTGGATTAAATTTTCGAAAAATTTTGAAACAGTAAATTTTTTTTATTTTCAAACTCAAGCAATTATTATATTGAAAAAATTAAAATAAATAATTTTTGAAACAGTGAAAAAATGAGGAAAATTTTAAAAATCACAGGATTTTCAGCCAAATTTTCAGGGTTAATTTGAGCATTTTCAGCTCAATTTTGAGCTCAAAAAATAACAATTTTTTTCTAGGTGATTTTGAGCATTTTAAGCTCAAATTTGAGCTCAAAAATTAGCCTAAACCTGGATTTTTAGCCCCCAAAACTCCCCGCAAAAACTCACTAATTCTGAATCCTCATAACCACATGATTAATCGTCTGTTTGACACACAAACTATTGGGGCAATTAATCAAATTTAAATGCGGCGAGAGTTGCGCGAAATGCGGAAAATCTTGCAAATTACACAACCACACCGCAATTTCGCCATCACACGAAGAAGAGCCCAAATTTAATTGAGCCAACTGTTCAGTGAGACTGCTGAAATTCGTCGTTTTTCTATCCAAAATCGATCCAAAAGTTGTGGAATGTGTCAAATTCGTAGAATTATCAAAAGAATTTGAGATAAGTCGTATTTTCTTGCTATTTTCTGGCTCTTCTTGATGACTGTTCAGCGAGAATTTTTGAGTTAGGTTTGATTGTTTTTTCTGATTTTCTTTCGTGTTGTTTTCGGCCTCAGATGACCAACAATTCTCCTCTTTTTCACCTTCTGATTCTGATGCTTCTTGCTGGAAAAATTCGGGGGTTTGGGTGGGAAAATCGTGAATTTTTGGGAATTTTTAGGCCTGGATTACTGTAGTTATAGTGAAATTTCCAAATTTTCTGAATTTTTGGATCAAAATTTAGAACCTTTCATCATTTTTTGAGGATTTTTAGACCTCAAATTATAATTTTGGAGAAAAATCAGAAATTTTTGGTAGAAAATTGGATTTTGGGATAAAAATTCAGAATTTTTGACACCGGAAAATTTTGCCACGTGGATTTTCAAAATTTAATTTCAGGCCAAAACTTATCAGATTACTGTAATTTTTGGCGGGAGATGACATTTAGGGTACTGTAATTTTTGAGCCCCAAAATTCTAACCTAAAATCACAGTATGAAACAATTTTGCAACGTGGATTTTTCTAAAAATTTGATGAAAAAATGAGTCCTGGAGCGATTTTCCAAGCTTTGGACCGTAAAAATCGGATTTTTCATCAAAAAATGGGTCTCGCAGCGATTTTCCGAGCTCTGGGTCGGAAAAATCGGATTTTCCGTGGAAATCTGGATTTCAGAGGTCCACAAGCAAAAAAATCGAATTTTTCATAATAAATTGGGTCTCGAAGCGATTTTCCAAGCTCTGGACCGAAAGAATCGGATTTTTCATTAAAAAATGAGTCCTGAAGCGATTTTTTAGGTGTAGAGCTATGAAAATCGTTCCGAGACCTAAATTTTCATGGAAAATACAATTTTGTAGCAAATTCTCGTGGCAAGACCATTTCACATTCAAAAATCGCCAAATTTCAAATCCAGTTCGAAATTCAGCATTTTCCCTCCCAAAACTCTCTTACCCCATCATAAATCGCTGGCAAAACCTCTCGACTTCGCGTAAAAAACGGTTGAAGCATCGGCCGCGGATTACTACAAATCGAAATATCATCTTGCATCATTTCAGGTCCAGAATCACTGAAATCCGACAGCTCCTCAAAAAGCGCTTCCAATTCTTGCGCCGTCGCAGTTCTCTTGGAATTCGCCAGAATTTTCTCATTTTCCGCCACAAATTCATCAGATCCACCTTGTTTATTGAATCGTCTGATCATGTTCGTCAATTTTTGGCGGAAATTTTTGTGGCGGCGTCGACGCGGATTGTCGTCGCCCGGTTTTACGGTGTGACCACTTCTGGCTGATGTTCCAACTTCGTTCAAGTCATCCACGTCATCATAGTCGGTTTCAGTGTCTTCCTGGAAAATTTGGGAAGTTTTCGATAAAAGTTTTCGGCTAACTGGAGCAAAATTGGAGATTTTTTGATGATTCAATTTTGAAACAGTGAATTCTTAAAATTTTCTACTAATTTTTCAGCATTATTTTCCAATTACATTTTGCAAAACAGTAGTTATGAAAATTGAACAATTTTTGATAATAAAACTTTGAAACAGTGAATTTTTCCACTTACAATTATTTACCTATGGAAAATGTTGATTTTCGGTATTAAAGGCTTGGAATCGATTTTATTTTAATTACAAAACATTCAAAATAATTTTGAAACAGTAAAAATTTGTTGAACTACATTTTGAAGGTGAAAATATTCCGTAAATTAGAGAAAAAATGAAAATGTTTTACATAACAAAATTTTGAAACAATGGAATTTTTCTGAATATTTTCGGTCAGCTTTACACACTGACCAAAAATGGAAAAATTATTCAATAAGAAAATTATGAAACAGTGAAAAAATGTAGGTTTTCAGAAAATTCCAGGTTCACATTTTCAGATTGGGTTTTTCCTTGATTTTTATTGAAACAGTGAATTTTCAAAATTTTATTTTTAAAATACGAATTTTGTAAAACCCAAAATTTCCCATAAAAAATATCAAATTTTTGAAACAGTGAATTTTTCAATTTTTAAATTCAAAAAATCAAATTCGACAACAAATTCAACAAATCAAATTGGACAACATTTTCAGGTGAATTTATGAAAATGTTGAAACGTAAATTTTTCGGGATTTTTTTCACAACAAAAAATTCAAAATCTACTGGAAATCAAATCTTCATCAAATTTTTGAAACAGTGATTTTTTTCAGTCCCCAAAAAATCCAGTTTCCTGGGGGGGAAATAATTTATTCCGAAAAACTAATATAAATTGCAAATTGCATTTTTTTTTCTGGTCAATTTCTGGTCCAAAAAATCTCATAATTTTTTTTTGGGGTAGAAGCTCATTTCAAGCTCAAAAATCTCAATTTCAGGTCAAAAATTCATCATTTTCCCCAAATTTCACTCACATCCGAATCCTCGGGCACTTTTTTCGACTTATTATATCTATCATCCACATGTTCGGGTGCTTGCGAATAACAAGAAGTTAGCTCAATTCGTCCAACACACAAGCCTGCGCCTTTAAGCTCCATTTCACTGTCGGCTGCGTTTAGGGCAATTTCACGAAGTCCACCTTGTTGCATAATCTGAAAAATGGCGGGAAAATGAGGGGGTACTGTAGGTTTTCGTGATGAGACCAAAAAAAATTTGAAAAATTTCTGAGTGGTCCAAAATTATTCTCAAAAATTGGAATTTTTGGCGGGAAAATAGCGAGATACTGTATTTTTCCCAAAAATTCAATTTTCACTACACAAATCAGAGTTTACTGTAGTTGTCCTTTCAAGACCCAAAAATTCAAATTTTCTCTCTAAAAATCAGAGATTACTGTAGGATTTCGCTCTGAGACCCTACAAACATCAGAAATTTTGAATTTTTGGCAGGAAACTTAGCGGTATACTGTACTTTTTCGCTGTGGGACCCAAAAAATTGCATTTTTGGCGGGAAAACAGGTAGTACTGTACTTTTCCGCTGTGAGACCCAAATCATTACAAAATCAAGTTTTTTTCGGTAAAATTTTTCAAAACTCGCTTCGGGACCTAAAAAATTGAATTTTCGGCGGGAAAATCAGGTAGTACTGTACCTTTTCGCTGTGGGACTCAAAAAATCCCCAAAAATTCAAATTTTTCATCAGAAAATCTGAGATTACTGTAGGTTTTCGCTCTGGGACCCAAAAAATCCCCAAAAATTCAAATTTTTCATCAGAAAATCAAGGAGTACTGTACGTTTTCGCTCAGAGACCCTAACAATATCAGAAAATTTGAATTTTGAAATTTTGTTGAATCAGAAACGAAAATAATTGATTTTAGGTCATTTCTGATGATTTTTAGCTTGAAATAGTGGAAAATTTTGAAATTTAGGTTGAAAATTATGAATTTTGGGTCATTTTTCATCATTTTCCACAATTTTTAGCTCAAAAATCCCAAATTCCCTCCGAAAACCCCCAAAATCCTCACATAATTCAAATTAATATTTCCAATGGCCAAATCCTTGAAACCTCCCGGCAATCGATTCTTATACTTTCTTCTTCTTTGAATAACCAATTGTAAAATATTCGATTTCCTTTTCAGAAAATGCGGATATTGAATTGCATAAGAAATATCACAATTCAGGTCGATTTTTCCTTGATTTTGGCTAACTTTGATCTCGTTGGAACGAAGATTTCGGGTCCTTTTGGAAAGCTGAAAAATGGGAGAATTTTGAGCCAAATTTGGAGCATTTTGAGCCAAAAATAAATAATTTTCACCCAAAAACTCACCGGCAATTTTGCGGTTACAATAATCGATGATAATTGTGGGGAAACACCATCCAAAACAATCCGATTAATTGAAACATTGATTAATCTGGAAAAAAAACAGAGGGATTTTCAGATTTGGTATTAAAAACTGGAATTTTTAGTGGTTTTTGGTTGGAAATCTGTGATTTTCAGCCAAAATTTCGAGAAAATCTCAATTTTTGACCCAAAATTCGGTCAAAAATCAAATTTTCTTGACAATTTTGATAAAAATGTGATTTTCAAGTGGAAAACCTGTCCAAAATTGGCCTAATTCCAAAAATTATCAAAATTTCAGACTAAAAATTGTTCGAGAGGTGAAAAATCACAAGAATTTCGTTTTTAGGGTGGAAAATTGAGATCTGGAGTTAAATTGTCATAGAAATTTCGATTTTTCAGCTGAAAATCACTGAAAATATGCCAATTTCCAAGAAAAATCGATATTTTCAGCTAGAATTAGGTCAACTAAGCCTAAATCCAGGTTTCAAGAGCAATTTTCATGAAAAATCCAAATTTTCGACTGAAAACCAGGTCTCTAGATCAATTTCCATGTAATTTAGCTTGGGAAATCCAATTTCTGACGGAATACTGTGATTTTCAATGAAATAACTTGATTAATGATAAAATACTATCATTTCTTGTCAGAAATCCAGTTTTTTCAATGAAAATTGATTTCCTTAGCTTGAAAATCATGATTTTCATCTATTTTCTGCTCAAAAAACTGAATTTTTCATCAAAATCAGCTTCACAATCGCATTTTCCATCAAAACTGGTCAAAAACAAGCCCAAACTCATGTATTTCATCAAATTTCGATGAAAAACCCGAATTTTCCAGTGAAAAATTATCTCCAGAACCAAAAATCCATCATTTCCCATCAATTTCCCGCTCCCAAAACACACCAACCTCAACACAGTAGACGGTGTAGCTCGATCGATATCCCACGATGCAATCATTCGCATCGCCATCGGATTATTGTTGGAATTCGATGGGAAAAAGTTCGAATAACTCTCGTTGTTGTGTTCATTTTGCTGTTGCTTGTTTTCCATCGTTTTTTCTGCCGCCAACATATTTTTGTGTATCTATAGTTTCTCTCTTCTCTTTTTTCAATATCAAATCAACATATTTCCGGTTGCCTGTCAAAAAACATTTTTCACATTTTGTTTTAATTGGGGGAGAGAAAACGGGGGGAAAAGAGATGAAACCGGCGGAGAAATAAAAGTAGAAATGGAAGTGCGCTCCATGGCGAATTGTGTGCATGCACCGAAGGCGACGCACAAATGCACACAATTATTTTTTTTGCGGGGGAAAAATGGGAGCCGGCGGTTTTTGGGTGTTTCTGGGTGGTTTTGCGGGGTTTTGGTGGGGAAATTGAGGTTTTCTATGAAATTTTGCAGAGGGAAATTGATTTTCAGCAAAATTTGGCTGAAAATCCTGGAAAATTCATATTTTCAAAAGGAAAAATGAGTTTTGACTGAAATTTTCAGATTTTTCATTGAAAACTGGATTTTTCTAGGTGTAAATTGAAGATTTCCAAGGAATTCAGCAAGGGAACATTGATTTTCAGCAAAATTTTGCTGAAAATCCTGGAAAATTCAAGTTTTCAAAAGGAAAAATGAGCTTTGACTGAAATTTTCAGATTTTTCATTGAAAACTCGGTTATTTAGAGCAAAATTGAGGTTTTCTATGAAATTTTGCAGGGGGACTTTGATTTTCAGCGAAATTTGGCTGAAAATCGTCGAAACCCCTATTTTGTCTGGAAATTCCAGATTTTTCATAGGATTTTCAGTTTTTCGAGTAGTAACCACAGATTTTCAGCAATTCTTGGCTGAAAATGGTGGAAAATCACGTTTTTAAACCCTAAAAACTAGAAAAACCCCCGAAAATTGAGAAAAGCCGCATTTTCGCTGCGAGACCCATGGGACGAAAATTACATGTTCCTTTAAGAAATTCTCGAGAAAATTGCGATTTTCCCCAATTTTCCTATCAAAAATCTTCGAAAAAACGTGACATTTTCAAAAACTATCAAATTACATGAACAAATTTGGTAATTGATTCTATTTTGGCCAAAAAAGTATCAGATTTCCAAAAAATAATCTGAAAACTTGATTTTTTTGAAAAAAAAAGTCTTATCAAAATGATTAATCACCCAATTTTTTGTAGGCGAAAAAAATCGAAAAAAAGAATTTTTTTGAGATAAAAAGGGAACATTTTGGAACACTGAGATCTCTGGGGAAATCATAGAAATCTAGATTTTTTCTGAGAAAATGCAATTTTTCCTATGAAAAATTGCACTTTTTAGCCAAAAATTCAAGAAAATTTCCATATTTTCTATTAAAAACCAAATTTTTTAGACCAAAGAATAATTTTTTTGGCGCGAAAATGGGGAAATTTAAAATTCATATATAAAATTTATAAATCACATGAGGAAATGAATTATTTTTGGATTTTTTCTGTCTCGGGCTACAAAACAATTGACGTGTGAAAAATTAGTTTGTGGGAAAAAAATATTCAAAAAATTCGAAAAACCGCATTTTCGCTGCGAGACCCACAACACGAAAAATAGCATGTTCCTTTAAGAAATTCTTCGAAAATATTGGTTTCTTATCAAAAAATCAAAGGAAAACCATATTTTCTAGTTTTTTGACAAGAAAACCCCTATTTTCGAAGAATTTATTAAAGGAACATGCAATTTTTAGTGTTATGGGTCTCGCAGCGAAAATGCGGTTTATTGAATTTTTCAAAAAAAATTTGGATGAAAATGAAGGTTTTTCAGCCAAATTTGGGTCAAATAGAGGTGTTTTGACTAGAAAACTTGAAAAATTCATGAAAAATCTGATTTTTCAGCAAAATTTTGAACTTTTGAATGAAACGTGGCTAAAAACCTTATTTTCACTCTAAATTTTCGAAATTTCATCAAAAATCACATTTTTCAACTCTAAATTCAAAATTTGCATCATTTTCAGATACAGTCCTCCACATAATCTTAGCCTCACCCCCAAAACTTTCGAAAAATCGAAAATTTGATTTTTTCAGAAAAAAGTTGGCATAGTCAAAATATGTCAAAAGGTGATACATAAATGTACCCTACTTCAAATTTCAGATAAAAATGAGGCTGAAAAAAAAAAGTTGATTTTTTTGAAAAATGGGTGTTTTTAGTTTCCACATAATCTTAGCCTCACCCTAGAAAATTGCTGGAATTTCAGGTTTTGTGCTTGAACTAAGTTTGTAATGGGTCTGAAAATGATAGTTAAATCAATTTCAGACAGAATTGAGCTGTAATCAACCATTATTGATTGATTAACAGTGACTGAGAACGCTGATAGCGTGGAGACTTCCATCAAAACAAGTTTTGAGTCAAAGTTGGTTCAAAATTCCATTATTTCGAGCTTAATTTTTAGAAAATTGGTAGAAAACACTTTTTTCAACATAATCTGTCAAATTCTGACCCGAATTGCAAGAAATTGTTAATTTCAGCTGATTTTTCAAAAATTTTGAAATTTTTTCTGAACCAAAATTTTTGAGTTTCAGCCAAATTTCCGACATTTTTCTAAGTTTTCCAGTTGGATATTATTGATTTTTCGAAAACACGTTAATTCTGATAATTTTTCGAATTCTGACACTCAGAAATTCAAAACTGGAGTAAGAATCAGGTGAAAGACTGAAACCTGACTTTAATGAATTTTGAAAATTTTTGAACTCAACATTGAAGAGCTTTTCTGGTTGAACATTTGGACATAAAATCTTTAATTGAAGTCAGTTATTAGTTTTTGTCAGTTTTTGAACCATTATTACTGATTTATACTGAAATTTTCAGAAATTACAAGAGTAAACTGTTTTTCTCAAAATTGATCTGAAGTTTTGGATCAGAGATTACCGATATCTCACAATTTCAGAACGCCGAATTGAAGGATAAGTTTATTTCGGATGTAAGAGATCAGTATATTGCTTAATCAAGAATATCCAACTGGAAAACTTAGAAAAATGTCGGAAATTTGGCTGAAACTCAAAAATTTTGGTTCAGAAAAATTTCAAAATTTTTGAAAAATCAGCTGAAATTAACAATTTCTTGCAATTCGGGTCAGAATTTGACAGATTATGTTGAAAAAAGTGTTTTCTACCAATTTTCTAAAAATTAAGCTCGAAATAATGGAATTTTGAACCAACTTTGACTCAAAACTTGTTTTGATGGAAGTCTCCACGCTATCAGCGTTCTCAGTCACTATTAATCAATCAATAATGGTTGATTACAGCTCAATTCTGTCTGAAATTGATTTAACTATCATTTTCAGACCCATTACAAACTTAGTTCAAGCACAAAACCTGAAATTCCAGCAATTTTCTAGGGTGAGGCTAAGATTATGTGGAAACTAAAAACACCCATTTTTCAAAAAAATCAACTTTTTTTCAGCCTCATTTTTATCTGAAATTTGAAGTAGGGTACATTTATGTATCACCTTTTGACATATTTTGGCTATGCCAACTTTTTCTGAAAAAATCAAATTTTCGATTTTTCGAAAGTTTTGGGGGTGAGGCTAAGATTATGTGGAGGACTGTACATTTGGCTGAAAACCATCTGAAATTAATGAAAATTCATGTTTTCCATCTAAGTTTTTGTTTCCAAATGTAAAATACGCTGAAAAACCTCAAAATTCCAGTCAAAACTCAAATTTTCAGCAAAATTCCACCCGTTAATAGAAAAACTTGGTTATTTACATTCAAAAATGTGAAAAAAAGAGGAAAATTCCTCTTTTTTTCAATTAACATAATTGAATTTTCAACAAGATATATGTACACTTTTTTTCAACAAAAAAATGAGGAAAAATTCTAATTATCTCAAAGATCACCCGCTTTTCCTCGAGAACTACACAAAATTTTTCTTATGGAAATGAAAAAGTTGTGTACTTCTCTCGGACAATAATCAAAACGACGAAAAAAAAAACGAAAATGAGAAAGAATGGGCGAAAATTGCACTAACTCGATGAATATAAAACACAACACAGGCGAGAGAGTGCTGGCGGGTGAAGAGACGCAGGGGGAGAGAGAATAAATGGGGAAAAGGGGGAGAGTGCGGTGGAGCGCGTTTGCTGTTTTTCATCATTTTCAGCGGTTTTTGGCTGGAAATTGGGGGGTTTTTAAGGGTTTTGAGAGATGGGGAAGATGAGAGAAGGTGAAAATAAAAGAAAAGCTGGAATTGCATGGAGAATCCTAGGTTTTCGGTGAATATTTGAGGGGAAAACCGATTATCAGCGATTTTTGGCTGAAAATCTGAATTTTCTAGCTGGAAAACCGAATTTTGCACTAGAAATATGATTTTCAGCCAAATGTTTCTTGAAATCTTGAAAATCTCCAGATTTTCAGCCAAATTTCGCTGAAAATCTGCAATTTTTGAAGAACTCACTGAATTTCCATCATTTCCCGTGGGTGAAAATTTGAAAAATGAGAAATTTGAATTTCCAACGCATTTTCAAAGACACGTCATTTTTTCACGTGAAAATTAAATTTTTGCAAAATTTTCTGTGTACTTCTCTCGGACAAGATGAAACACGATTTTTCTTGCAGAAAAAAATTGTGTAAGATTTTTTCAATCAAGATAAGGTATGAGATTTTGAGGTCAAATTTGGCGCTAAAAATTATGAAAAATTTTTGTATTTCTCGAGGACAAGTTTTTGTCAGCGCGAAATTTGAAAAAAAAAACATATTTTTTCTTCGAGAACTGAACGCATGATATTAAAACTAAAAATTCCCGAAAAAATTAATAGAATTTTTGAAACAGTGAATTTTTCAAACAACTTGGAAAATTTAGAATAACAAAATTTTTTTAATTACTGAAAACGAAAAGTCACTCATAAATTAGTAAACTTAATGAAACAGTATTTTTTTGCAATCAAAAATATTTTTGATTTTTTAAAAATTTTACAAAATGTGACCGAATCACTGAAAACTCGAAAAATAATTGTGGAAAGTTTGAAACAGTGAATTTTTTGAAGTTGATTGATTTATTGATTGAAAATTCAGAATAACAAAAAAAAATTCGTAGAATTTATGAAACAGTAAATTTTTTTCGAGGAAAAACGTCAGATTTTTTTTCGAAAAATTTTTTCTCGGATTTTCGCGAATTGAACTCTTTTCCACTGAAAATCAAAAAACCCTTAAAAATTTGTAAAATTTTTGAAACAGTAAAGTTGTCTATGCAAAAAATTAATTTTGAAATTTTTTTTCCGATTTTTTGAAAACATTGGATTTTCAGTGTAAATTTCCATTTTTTTTTTTGTTAAAGATGAAACCATCAAAAATTCAAAACTCTCAAAAAAATTATGTGAAATCTTTGAAACAGTGAATTTTTTTGGTTCTGAATTTTTCTTGATTTTTTCGCACAAGGGCCACGTGGATTTCGTCATTTTTTCACGTGAATAATTAAATTGTTTGCAAAATTTCCATTTTTTCCCTGTGTTCCTCTCTCGGACAAGAGATTTTCATGCAAAAAATTGTTTTGTTTGCTGTTCCAAAATCTTGATAAAAACTGAAAAACATTTTTTTTCGCATATAAATTATTCAATAAAGATAAGGTTAACACAGTATATGATTTTTAAGGTCAAATTTGCCGCCAAAAACTGAAATTTCGAAAAATTTTGTAGTTCTCGAGGACAAATGTCAGCACGATGTTTGATAAAAATTTATTTTCCTCGAGAACTACATGAAATTTTTGGATACATCAATAACAAGGTACTATTACGACTAAAAATTCCCGAAAAATTATGTGAAATGTTTGAAACAGCGAAATTCTTAAACAACTTGGAAAATTTAGAATAACACCATTTTTTTTCACAGGAAGAAAAAAGTGATTTTACTGAAAACGAAAAATCACTCAAAAATTTAGTAAAAATTTTGAAACAGTGATTTTTTTGCAATCAAAAATATTTTTAATTTGGTCAAATTTTACAACATCTATTGAAAATTCAGAATAACAAAAAAAATAATAGAATTTTTGAAACAGTGAATTTTTTCAGGGAAAGTCTGATTTTTATTCGAAAATTTTTTTCTTGATTGTTATTTTTTGATGAACTGAAAATCAAAAATCACTCAACAAATTAGTGAAATTTTTGAAACAGTGAATTTTTGCAAATCAAATTTTCTGGAATTTTCGCTTTTCTGAAGTTTATTATGTAATAAAACCAAAAATGCATGTCTGAAAAACCGTGTGAAATCAAAACTTTGCATAAATACCACCCGCGAAGAATTGCATTTCAAAAAAAATGTTGAAAATTCTGTTTTTATTGCTATGCGCCTTTGATATTCCAAATATTATTCTTGGTTCAAATTCGGATGAATCAGAATCAGAATCAGGTGAATTAGAACTAGAACCAGCCAAAGACAATCCTCTATCTCATGAAAATCTGCTCTACAAATCAATAATTGCATTCCCTTATGATGAACCAGTGTTTATCGCGTATTTTTATGGGAGAACATATGAAGAGCGACTTGAAATGATCAAGAATTTCAGAAAAAAATATGGTGATGACGGGTTCAACAAATTAAAAGATAAATTAAAGGGTGTGCCAGAGACACTTAGAATTGTAGTGCCTACAGTTTATTATGATGCTAGATTATTAAATCTTGCATTGCAAAATCGTGATAATGATTGGTTGATGGAAGTTATGGTATCTAGAACATCTCAAGAAATTCGGGAGATCAAAAAAACTTATGAACAAAAATGGAATAACAATTTATGTAAAGCGATTGATCGCAACAATATTGGGGATTTTGAAAGAATACTTCTCGCACTTTGTGCTGCTGACAGAGATGAATCGGATGTTGTTGATGAAAAATTGGCAGATTCAGATTGTTTCAAATTATATGAATATGGACCAGCTACAATTGCTGGAACCAATGAAGAAGGGATTAATGGAATATTGTTCAAAAGAAACTATAAACAATTGAGAAGAATGTTTGAGAAGTTTTCAGATTATGAATATTCAACATCTTTGGAGAAGAGGACGATTGAGACAATGATTGATGAGGAATATTCGTTTTGCTCGAAAGCAGCGCTTTTGAAATATGTGCAAGCGGTCAAAAGTTTGCCCGAATTTTTTGCGAGTTCGCTGAAAAAGAGTTTGACAGGTACGGATGGACCTCTGAATGTTGTTTGAAAAAAAATTTTTCAGAATCCAATGAAAAAAAATTGATTCGAATTATTATGAGTCGAGCTGGTGTTGATTTACCGGAAATCGCTGAAGCTTTTGGTGGCAAAGAAGAACTATCGGAACAAATTGCCATTTCTGCTTTTACATCTTCATTCACTAGAAATGCCTTGAGATCTTTTATTAGAGTTAATGGCTGATTATTTTATTATTTATACGGTAATTTTATTGTTAGAAATAAAATCTGGTTTCATGAGCAGTCATTCTTGTGCCGAACTGAAAATCAAGAATCACCAAAAATATGTGAAATTTTTGAAACAGCGAATTTTTTCAACAAGAAAAAATGAAAAAATTAATTTTTTAAACTCCTCAAAATTGAAAAGATTGAAAATTCAAAATCACCAAAAATAAGTGAAATATTTGAAACAGTGAATTTTTTCTTCAAATTTTGATCTTCAACATCAACAGAAAATCCAAAGTCAAAAATGAATAAAATTTTTGAAACAGTAAAAATTTTTGGTAATATTTTTCGAGTTTATTTGAAGCTTGAATCTATGAAAACTCAAAAAAAACTATGTATGTAACATTTTTGAAACAGTGAATTTTTATTTTTGAAAAAATGTTTATTTTTTGCAGAAATCTTGCCACTTGAGTTTCAAGATCCCAGAAATTTCGCGATAAAAAATCGTGTGTACTTCTCTCGGACAAAAATTTCAATTTTTTTTTTGAAATCCTGATTAATTTTCAATAGGCAAATGTCTAAATGTGCGTTGAAATCACTCAAAAATTATGTGAGAATTCTGAAACAGTGAATTTTTTTGACAAAAAAAACATATTTCAGGATCCTAAAATTCAAATTTCGCGCAAAATATCATGTTCGTGTAGTTCTCTCGGACCAAACTTTATCTTTTGCCTATTTTATCAAAATTTTCAATATTTTTTATTGGAAACATGTCTCAATGACAAACTGAAATTTCAAAATTCGTCAAAATTATGTGCAATTTTTGAAACAGTGAATTTTTTTAATTGAAATTTTTTTGGACAAGTCTTGCCACGTGGTTTTCTAGACCGAGAATTTGAGAAATTTCGCGCCAAAATGTGTGTACTTCTCTCGGATACTCATTGTTATATCAGTGGTACTGAAATTCAAAAATCACTCAAAAATTATGTGAAAATTCTGAAACAGTGAATTTTTTTTTTTGACAAAAAAATATTTCAGAATTTTTTTTGGGTGAAATTTTGCCGCGTGGTTCTTCAGATCCCAGAATTCAAGAATCTTCGCATCTGAAATCGCGTGTTTTTTTTTCGGAGCAAAGTCTCCAAAATGTTTCCTATTTTATTGAATTTTCAAAAATTTTGAATATAATTTTTTTTGCCACGTGTATTTTCAGATAAGCTACTTAAGAAATTTTCAAAAATTACAGATTTTCAGAATTTTCCCAAGTTGATCACAATGTCATCGAAAATCAAAAACCACCCAAAAATTATACAAAATTATTGAAACAGTGAATTTTTTTTGAAAAAATTCGATTCTTGTGTAAACGTCGTAAGACCTGGTCAATTCATTAAAAATCACAAATCACTCAAAAATTATGTGAAATTTTTGAAACAGTACATTTTTTCACAAAATTTTTATCAAATCTCAGATTAGAGATTTTTGCCAATTGATAATTCATGATGTTTTTGAAACAGTGAATTTTTTTTTGATAAAATTTAAAATTTTGCGCCAAAAATCTATCTTGTGTAGTTCTCTCGGAGAACTTTCCCACATTTTTCCCGCTAATTTCTCTTCTCATTAATATATTAGATCATAAACAATGAAAAGCAATGCAACACAAGAATTACAATAAGTCATCACATTTTTTTTGAATCAAGTTCGGGTTTTTTCTTTTGCTGGGCGCGTCACAAGCTTGAAAGGTAACAGCAAATTATTATTTGTGAAGGTTAAGAGGCGCGCGCGGGCGTAAGAAAAAGCTTTACCTAAAAAAAAGATCTTCAAATTATTTTCTATTATAATTATTATTATGAGAGGATTTTTGGTGGTGTCGGCTGTGATTTTTGCAGTGGTTTTTGGTGAAAATGGTGGGTTTTTTGAGGGATCTACAGTAATCCGGGACTTTTTGCACCAACAATTTAAAAAAAAAAAAAATCTACAGTGATTAATTTCTCCCTGAAGCTAAACAAAATTTCAGGTCCAAATTTAGCACCAAAAAATTATTTTGAAATTTTCTGAATTTTTTTCAGCCCTCAATTATCTACAGTACTTCTAGCCCAAAAAAATTCGAATAAAAAACTTTTTTTGTTCAAGAAAAATTCACTTTTTCAAAAATTTCACATATTTTTTCGGTGATTCTGGATTTCCAGTTTCTTTTTCACAATTTTCCGGGAAAAATCCACGTGGCAAACAATGACTGAAAATCTGAAACTTTTCAAAAATTCTGAAAACATTGTAACTGAAAAACCACATGGCAATCATTTTCCGGAAAAAAAAAACAAAATTTCAGGATTTTTCTCAACAAAAAAAATTTACTGTTTCAAAAATTTCACATATTTTTTCGGGTGAATTTGGATTTTCAGTATTTTTTTTCTAATTTTTCCGGGAAAAATCCACGTAAATGAAATATCTGAAAATCTGAAATTTTTGAAAATCCGATAAAAATAGTCTCTGAAAATCCACGTGGCAAACATTTTTAACAAAAAAAAATTAATTTCAGGTTTTTTCTCAACAAAAAAAAATTCACTGTTTCAAAATTTTGATATATTTTTTCGGTGATTCTGGATTTTCAGTTCTTTTTTTTTCGAAATTCGGGAAAAATCCTCGTGGCAAAAAATGACTAAAAATCTGGAATTTTTGAAAATCCGATAAAAATAGTCTCTGAAAATCCACGTGGCAAACATTTTTCAAAAAAAAAATCAAAAAATCTGGATTTTTTCAAATAAAAAATTCACTGTTTCAAAATTTCCATATATTTTTGGTTGAATTTGAATTTTCAGTGGGCTTCTGATAAAAACACAAATTGTTCTGAAAAAATTGTCCTCGAGAACTACACAAAGAATTTGAACTCTTCATAAAATTTGCCACGTCATAGTTCACTTCTAAAGAAAATCTGTTTGTTAATCAAATTTTTTACACAAAAAAACGTCTAGCCAAATCAAATTTCTTATCAATCACAAGTTCAAGAACGCGAAGCTTACAAAAAACCCATGAAAACTGATTTTTACACCGCAAAATTGATTGTTTAATTAATTAGCTGATTAATTATTGATGTTTGGTGGAAAACTGGGGGAATTTCAGAGATTTTAAGCTGAAACTTTATGAATTTAAGGGTTTTAGAGCTCAAAAAACTGGATTTTCAGGCTGAAATTCGTGATTTTCAGCAATTTTAACCCTGAAAATTGCAATTTTCAGCCCAAAAACCACAGGAATTCAGCTATCAAATTAGCCTAACTCACTTTTTTTGCGAACATAGATCAAGGTCAAATATTTTAGTGTATGTATAATGAAAGAGAATTTATTTATGATGGATTTCTTTTTCATTTTTTGAGGTAAAAAGTGAGAAGTGGAACTTAGTGTGTAATTCTCGAGGACAATAGAAGAATATTGGAGGCTAGAAATATAGTTTATCAGAATATTTTCAGACAAAAAAATTCTGAAATTCAAATTTTCAAATTCAGAGTTTTTTTGATTAAAAAAATTCACTGTTTCAAAATAATCACATATTTTCTGAGCTATTTTTGGTTTTCAATAGGATAAAACAAAACTAACTATAGAATTACTGAGAAAATCCACGTGGCAAAATTAATTAGAAAAAGTCAAATTTTTTGACTTTAAAAAAAATTCACTGTTTCAAAATTTTCATATTAAAATTTGAAACAGTGAAAAAATGCTTGAATCGGGGTAATATGATTTATTCAAAAACAAAATCGAAATGAAATTTACTGTAAAGTTCTCGCATTCAGAACTGATGTGAGATTCAGGATTCTATCAGAAACTTCTGGCAGAAATTTAAGATCCAATGGCTTTTCCTGAAAATCCACGTGGATTTTTTTGTGTTCAAAAAAATTCACTGTTTCAAAATTTTCATATAAAAATTTTGAAAAATTCAGAAAATCGCTCGATATTTATTTCTCTTTCAAAAAATTCACTGTTTCAAAATTTTCCTATAAACTTTTCATTTAAAAATTTGAAACAGTGCGAATCTCGGATTTTATAACCTTAAATTATCACAAAATAAACATTTTTCACTCTAAAAGAGTTCTCTGAACTCAAATTCAGGATTATCTAGAAATCTGATAATCCACGTGAAATTTTTTTTCCAAAAAAAAATTCACTGTTTCAAAATTTTCATATAAAATTTTGAAAATTGAGAAAATTGCTTGATCTTCATGTTTCTCCACAATAAAAAAAAACCTTATAAATTCTATCAAGACAAAAATCCCATCCCAATCCTTCCAGCCAACACCTCCACCAGCACAGTCTCCACCGAACCTCTGCGTCGCATCAAACCTCGTCGCTTCCAAATCGACCTCCCCTCAGTTCTCCTTTCCGATCCCTACGACGGCTCCCGCCCAAAACGTCAATTCTCCCAATTCTCACAGTATCCCACCTACCAACAGCCACCGTACACCTATCAAAATGTGGCGCAACAACCGCAATATTTTGTGGCACAACCTGCGCCCTACCGTCCACCACCGCCACGTCAGATTCCACGTCAGCAATACCAGCAACGTCCCAACATTGTCTCTCAACAATATGTTCGAGCTCCAGCACCGGCTCCGGTGGTCCCCAGAATCCAGCCAAGGCCGTTTATCCCACCGCCACAAGTTATCGTAACTCCACCACACGCCAGAATCCCGCCAGCATATTTGACCACACCGCCAATTCGACATCTTGTGGTGAGTTTACAGGGTGACTTAGGGTAACTTAGAGGCTCTAGAGTACCTTAGGGTACTTTAAGACGGTTGGAAGAGGTTTTCAGAAGCTTAAGGGTAGTTTAAGAACTTTTAGGATAGCTTAAGATGACTTAGAGACTTTAGGGCACGGTAAGTACAGTAATCTAGGACTACTGTAGAGTTTGCAGTCCAAAAATAACTACTTTAAAATACCGTAAACTACTCTTCAAAACCCTTTAAGTTCTCTAACAACCTTAAAACCTCCCTAACACTTTCTAAGAGTTTTTAAGATTGTTACAGAACTTAAAGAGTAGTTTACGGTATTTCACAGTATTTTAAAATTGCTTACAGTAGCTCTACAGTAATCCTAGGTGTACTGTAAGTATCCAAACTTCCAGACCAACGCTCCGCCACGTCACATCGGCTACGTCACCAACACCCATCCTCCAAAATACATTGAGCCAGTTGTGGTGACTGAGGAGCCATGGGTGGCTGAGATCTCCTCGACCACTCCAGAATACATCGCGCCACGTGTCACCGTCACCAATCCACCATACATTGCTCCAATAGTTACCACAACTCCGGAATACATTGCGCCACGTGTCACCGTCACAAATCCACCATACATTGCTCCAATAGTTACCACAACTCCAGAATACATAGCTCCACGTGTCACCGTCACAAACCCACCATACATCGCGCCACGTGTTACCAATCCACCAAGAATCGAGACAACCACTACAGAATATGTTGAGGAAGTTATCACAACTACACCATACATCGCGCCAACCACAACCACAACCACTACAGTAAGCCCAGTTGATTCATACGTGTCAGAGAGTGTGTCTAACCCAGCTTCCGAAGTGTCGAGAACTAATACAGGTTATACTAACCCGCCTGTAATTAACCAGGGTACCGTGGGATCTGAAGATCCATATAACCCAGAAGTTGTGACAACTACAGTTCGACCTGTAACCCAAGGATATACCTTCTCAACATCTACAGTGAGACCTGTAGACCCATATGTCCCACCTGCAGAGCCCAGAAGTTATCCAGGCCCCGATCTAACATCTACAGTGGGGCCTGTGAGCCCAGCAGATCCTTATGTACCTCCTGCAGAGCCTCCAGCTTCATCTACAACACTTCAACCTGTGACTCAAGGATCTACCCAACCTTCAACACCTGGTTATACCCAACCTCTAATCCCCGCAGAGCCTTATCTACCTCCTGCAGAACCTGAGGCCCCAAGATCCTACCCAGCTACACCCCAGCCGATAACACAGATCTACACACAACCGCCAACTTCAGGATACACTTATTCATCAGTGCCTACGGTATCAACATCTACATTACCTCCTGCAGTTCCGGTCGACCCTTATGTACCCCCTGCAGAGCCTGTAGCTCCAGAGCTCCCGAGAAGTTTTCCAGCTCCAACATCTACAGTCCGACCTGTGATCTCATCGGATCCATATCTCCCACCTGCTGAACCTATAGCTCCAGAGCTCCCTCGAAGTTTTCCAGCTCCAACATCTACATTACCTCCTGCAGTTCCGGTCGACCCTTATGTACCCCCTGCAGAGCCTGTATCTCCAGAGGTCCCGAGAAGCTACCCTGGTCCAGCACCGCCTGCTTCAACATCTACAGTGATCCCAGATCTGCCCCCAATCGACACCTACAACGAGCAGCCCTCCCTGGAACTCCCGCAAAATCACCCGGCCCCTCCCGCTTCCCAGAGCTATGCTAACCCGCCGCCAACACTAACACCGCCACCCGGAACATCTTACCAACAATCTCAGACATCTACACCGCCACCAACAACATCAAGAAGCTTCCCATCAGCTGCGCCACCTGTCACCACCCAAAACATCGTGCAGACCACCACAACCCAGCAGACATGGTAAGCTCCTCATAAAACTATAGTCTAGTGACTATACTCTAGTCCCTCGTGACTAGAGTCTAGTCCCTCGTGACTATAGTCTAGTCTCTCGAAACTATAGTCTAGTCTTGCAGGATTCCGGAAGATCCATCGCCAGCCGATCCGTATTTCCCAGCCGAGGCTGTGCACACACCGGTAAGCGGCTCTAACTTAGGCTTGGTTAGGCTGGGCTTAAGCCGGGCCTAGGCTTGGTCAGGCTGAGCTTAGGCTTAGGCTTGGTTTAGGCTGGACAAAAGCTGAGCCCAGACTGGGCTTAGGCCGTGCCTATATACGCTTATGTGTAGTGTGATGGACTAACCTCATTCAAGGGGGATATACTGTAGATCAAAACTACAGTACCTCAGCCTACAGTAACCCAATTTGTGTTTCAGAAATTCGACGAAAGTTTTGTCGGTCAATATTATTATGGAAAACGAGGTGAAGGCAACACGACCTTCCCGCTTCCTTCGTGTTTTTATAATCCAAGTGGTGAGTACGGTAGTTCAGGGGGTACTGTAGGTAGCTACAGTATTCTAGGAGGTACTGTAGGTGGCTTCAGTGAAGCAGTAGGCACGACTACTTGTTAGAGAGATTCTCAAGGGTTGAACGCTTGTCAGAGTGGTTCACAAGGCGTGGCTGCTTGTCATGAAAGCTCTCGAGGCGCAGCTGCTTGTCAGAGTGGTTTTCTAGGCGGTGCTGCTTGTCATACATGGTGTTAAGGCGTGGCTACTTGCCTTACATGATCTCAAGGCGCAGCTACTTGTCATAAGAGCTCTCAAGGATTGAACGCTTGTCAGAGTAGATCTCTAGGCGCGGCTACTTGTCATAAGAGCTCTCAAGGCGCTGCTACTTGTGATACATGCTCTCAAGGGTTGAACGCTTGTTAGAGTGGTTTTATAGGCGCTGCTACTTGTCATAGATGCTCTCAAGGCGCGGCTGCTTGTCATACATGCTCTCAAGGGTTGAACGCTTGTTAGAGTGGTTTTATAGGCGCTGCTACTTGTCATAGATGCTCTCAAGGCGCGGCTGCTTGTCATACATGCTCTCAAGGCGTGGCTGCTTGTTATAGGGATGCTCAAGGCTCGGCTGCTTGACATGTAAGTCTTCAAAGCGCAACTGCTTGACATACATGCTCTCAAGGCGCAGGGCCTTGTCATTAAAGTTGTGAAGGCTCGGCTACTTGGCATATGTGCTCTCAAGGCGCTTCTGCTTGACATGGAAGTTTTCAAGGCGCGGCTGCTTGTCATAAGAGCTCTCAAGGGGTGGCTGCTTGAAATAGAAGCTTTCAAGGCGCGGCTGCTTGTCAAAGTGGTTTTATAGGCGCGGACACTTGCCATACATGCTCTCAAGGCGCGGCTACTTGTCATAGATGCTCTCAAGGCGCGGCTGCTTGTCATACATGCTCTCAAGGCGTGGCTGCTTGTTATAGGGATGCTCAAGGCTCGGCTGCTTGACATGTAAGTCTTCAAAGCGCAACTGCTTGACATACATGCTCTCAAGGCGCAGGGCCTTGTCATTAAAGTTGTGAAGGCTCGGCTACTTGGCATATGTGCTCTCAAGGCGCTTCTGCTTGACATGGAAGTTTTCAAGGCGCGGCTGCTTGTCATAAGAGCTCTCAAGGGGTGGCTGCTTGAAATAGAAGCTTTCAAGGCGCGGCTGCTTGTCAAAGTGGTTTTATAGGCGCGGACACTTGCCATACATGCTCTCAAGGCGCGGCTGCTTGTCATAAGATCTCTCAAGGCGTGGCTGCTTGAAATAGAAGCTCTCAAGGCGTGGCTGCTTGTTATAGAGATGCTCAAGGCTCTTCTGCTTGACATGGAAGCTTTCAAGGCGCAACTGCTTGACATACATGCTTTCAAGGCGCGGCTGCTTGTCATAAGAGCTCTCAAGGGGTGCCTGCTTGTCAGAGTAGATCTCTAGGCGCACCTTCTTGTCAGTAGGTGTTTCAAGGCGTGACTACTACCTACAGAAATTATTCCAGAAGTACAGTAGCTACCTACAGTAACCCCAATCTCTACAGTACCCCAAAACTACCGTATTCTTTCAGGCTACGTCTGCTGTAGTTTAATGCTCAATGAACTAATGACTGCGTCATTCGAAGAAACCCGAAAAGGCAAGCAAAGTAAATGTAACGTGCAAAAAATAGCAAACGCGCTCCAGGTACACTTTTTTTGGCGGGAAATTTTCGAATTCAAAAAAAAATTTTTGCAGAAACATTCGGAGAAGATTTTCGACACCCAATTTGAAACAGTGGTTTCCTATGAGGATTTTAGCCAGAAAATTCATTTCAAAAGGGATTTGGTGTGTAAAATTGAAGTTGAGGGAAGGTAGGTCAAAAAATGTTTGGCGCCAAAATTTTCAAATATATTTTTGGCGCCAAATTCGAAAATTTAAAAATTATTGCTTTTTCGCGCCAAAAGTTGAATTTCAAATTTTTTTCGAATTTTTAAATAATATTTTTTTAGCGCCAAGGTCGAAAATTTAAAAATTATCGATTTTTCGCGCCAAAAATTGAATATCAAATTTTGTTTTGAATTTTTAAATACTATTTTTGGCGCCAAATTCGAAAATTTACAAAAAAAAAATCAATTTTTCGCGCCAAAAAGTTGAATTTCAAATTTTTTTTGAATTTTTAAATAATATTTTTTGGCGCCAAATTTGAAAATTTAAAAATTATCGATTTTTTGCGCCAAAATCCAAATTTTCAAATTTTTTTCGAATTTTCAAATGCCACGTGGCATTATTAAAAAAAATTTTGAGAATTTTTTTTGGCGGGAAATTTGAATTTTTCATGAGAAAATTTCGTGACTGGAATTTTTGAGAGGATTTTTTTGGATATACTTTTTTTCGCGCCAAAATATTCATATTTGGTGTCAAAAAATCGCAAATTCAAAATTTTTTTATTTTTTTCGAAAAATTTCAGATTCATCCTAGCCTACGCGACTCCAGAATCCGTCGAAGCTCAAAAAATCATCCCTACAGTACCCTCGCAAAATATCGTGAAAGATGATTCGATTGGTTTGAAGGAGCAGTTGAGAAAGAGAATTCAGGAATCCGAAGAAATCCGGAGTATCGTATCTAATTAGCCTAATTAGCCTAGGGTTACGGTAATTGATTTTGGCGCGAAAATTTTTGAATTTAATTATTTTTTGTTTGTAAATACAACAACATTTTTTTGAAATCCAGAAAATTTTAATGAAATTTTTGAAACCTAAAAAAATCTTGGTTTCGAAAACCTCGAATTTTCAGCGCTAAAATTGGCCTGAAACTAAATTTCGGCTAAAAATCGGGCAAGCGGAGTGTCGTTGCAAAAATCAATAAAAAACTCACCTGAATTTGTCAAAATTCCTCGAAAAATCGATTTTTCCCCGGTTTCACTTGATTTTTTCCGATCTGCAAAGATGTTTTCATGATTTTTTGAGGAAATTGAGAGATTTTGACTTACCCGAACTCAAAAATCGCTGAAATTCTTCTTTCCATCTTTTTCCAGGTCTGAAATCACAAATTTTTGCTTGAAAAACTCAAAAATCCTGAAAATCTCACATTTTCTCGAAAAATTCCGATATTTCAGCAAAATCTAGTGTTGCTCCAAGTTACGCCAAGTCTGAAATCACAAATTTTATCTCTGAAAACATCAAAAACCATGAATTTACCTCATTTTTAATGAAAACCGCCCGAAAAAAAGAAAAAAAATTTCTTCCTGCTAAAAAAGGGGGCAAGCGGGAAAGCGGAGTGTCGTTGTAAAAAAAAGATTTTTTTTATTTTTTATTTTTTTTTGTGGAAAAATGGTTTTTCCAGAAAATAGCTTGGTTTTTGTTGCGATTTTCGACAAACTACTAAATTTTAAAAGTTTGAATTTTTATTTTCAGATTTTTTTTGAAACAGTGAATTTTTATTATAATTTTTTTTAAATTTAAATTTTCAAATCAAACTTGAAAATTTTTTTTTCAAAAATTTACTGTTTCAAACAATTTTTGACCTGAAATTAAATTTTTCAAAATTTTTTGGAGCTCTGAGATGCCACGTAACAATTTCTAGCTCATTTCCACATTTTCAGATAAATTTTGATAGCCACGTGGCAATTTTGCCGCCCAAAAATCCAATTTTTCTCTGCTCCCCCTCATACATATTTTCAAGTTCGTAAATCCGATTTGCTCATTTTTCTCAGCTCTCTCTCTCTTCAGTTTCTCTGCGTCTCTCACTCTCTCTTCTCTCTTTTTCTGGCAGCTCAATTGAGCTGCCAAAAAAGAGCACAAGACGTTGTTGTTGTGCTCACTTCATTTCATCGATTTTTTCTTCTTCTTACATTTTTCGCAAGTTTTGGAGCTCGCCGAGCTCCAAAAATAACATTTTTCTCTGGTTTTCCGGATTTTTTTTCAGTTTTTTCACTGGAAATTTGAGATTTTTTGGATCATTTTCCAATTTTCAGTGAGAATTTGAGGTTTTGATTTTCTTAGAAGTTAGAGTAAGTCTCAAACTACACTCTAGTGGACATTATTTTCAGATTACACTAGCCATTTTTGGTCCCGAATTTTTCTAGGAATTTTTTTCTGACTTGTGAAAAATTTTGGAGCTTTTGGGTGATTTTTGAAGCGGAAAATTGGTTTTCGAAAATTTTTCCCAATTTTTTTTCGAGCCAAAAATTTTCACCAAGAGCCTTTAAAATTTTGTTGATTCTAGGATTACTGTAGGTTTTGGAGCTCTAAATTTTGATCTACAGAAATTTTCGGAATACTTTTTTGGCACTAATTTTTTTCCAGGGTGCTTCAAAATTTTTAAAAAAATATTTTTGAATCTTTTTTTTGACACCAGCAATTTCTAGGAAAGAATACTGTATGATTTTATTTCAGCTACAGTAATCCTTGCAGTCCGGAAAATCTTCATTCTACAGTAAAATTTGTAGTTCTACTAGATACATACAGTAACTTTTAAGCTACAGTAATCCTGAATGATTTTTGTAATTTTGAATATCTTCAAGATACAGTAACCTTCGCAGTCCGCAAACTTATGATTTAAATTGACCCCTTACAAGGCTACAGTAATCCTTGCAGTCCGGAAAATGTTGACTCACAGTATTTCTTGTGGTTCAATAAACTTAGTTCAAAAGCTACAGTATACCTTGCAGTTCGAGAGTACTGTAGATTTTTGGCGCCAAAATTTTTTTTTTCAAATTTTTCTCACTTTCTTCTTTTTCATCTGTCAAAAATTTCGAAAAATCAAATTTTTCGCGCCAAAAAAAAACACCGTGTAAAAGATCAAATTTCATTTTTTTTTCCCGAACAGTTGTTCATTTTTCTCATATTTTTTTCGCTGTTTCAAAAAAAAGTGCCTTCTTTTTCAGCTTTTCCCACATAAATTATCGATTTTTGCAGATTTTTCGGCTCAAAAAATCTGAAAATGGAATTTTCAGCGTGCAGGAATTTGGGCATTTTTGTGATTTTAGGATTTTTCTTAGCAGGTTTGTGGATTTTTTTCAAAAAAAAAATTTTTGGGGACCAAAAAATGTATATTTCTATACATTTTTTAGTAGGAAATGTGAATTTCCGGAAGATTTTTGGCGCCAAAAATCATCGGGTACTGTAGATTTTGGCGCCAAAATTTCAAGAGTACTGTAGGCTTGAATCTTGAGAAATACGGTAGATTTTAGCGCGAAAAAACTGAGGATTACTGTAGCTCAAAATGTACAGTACTCCAATCTCTAGGGATTACTGTATGTTCCTTTAAATATTCTGAAATTCCTACAGTAATCCAAAAACATGTTCTGAATTCAATTATAAATTTCTATGATCCTTTAAAATCTACAGTAACCTGAAAAAATTAGTAAAGAAAAATATTACTAGTATTTTTACCGATCTACAGTACCCCGGAAAATCATATGGTTTCTAATGATAAAAATGTCATGTTCCTTTAAATCTACAGTACTCCAGAAAATCTGTTTTTTTATGGAAAATTGTTATGTTCCTTTAAACTTACAGTATCCCAAAAAATTCTAATTTTCCCCCACTAAAAATATATGTCCCTTCAACCTACAGTACTCCCCTAATCTCCCCCCAAAATTTCCCATTTTCCAGGTCTCGAAGCGGCCAGTGCGCCTTTAAATACCGTATCCCCGGCTCAAAATTGCTCGGCAACAAAAGGAGCCTTCTCATGTTACACGTGTATGGGGAGAGATATGCAAAACTGTAATTGGGGAACCACGTGCTGTAAAGGAGCTTGCTATAAATTGGAGGATGTTGGTAAGGAATTTTTGGCGGGAAAATTTGGGGATTTTCGGTGAAAATTTGGAACTTTTTGGTGAAAATTTGGGTAAAATTGTGCCACAATTATTGATCTATGATTTTTTGAATTTTTTGAAATTAATTTTGGTGCTAGAAATTCTATTTTATAATTTTATTTTAGCATATTTGAAAATCATTAATTTTTGTTATGAAAATTTTGAAACAGTGAATTTTTTATTTAAAAACAATTTTTGTCACGTGGCATTTCTGAATTTTATTTAAAATTTTTGATTTTTTAAAATTTATTAGCCACTAACATAACATATTCGAGAAATCTCCGATTTTTATTCTAAAAATTTTGAAACAGTGAATTTTTTTCCAACAAAAAATTCACTGTTTCAAAATTTCATCAAAATTTCATAAATAGGACTCAGGGAATCACGGGCGAGATCTCCGCGATTCGCGGAAATCTCGCGGTGCTCTCTCAAAAATCAAAAAGTAGAGGCGCCGCGAGACACAACTAATCGCTTTTAATCATACTCACTCGGCCGGCCTCGATCCGTCACTCTCCGCCTCGCACACATTCCTATTACCCACTTGACCATCCACGCGCACGACTCATATCGCTGAAACGTGTTTCATATCTCTGCACTCTTGTCGTGACAGCCCGTGAAATTCACGCGAAACGCAAACTTTTCTGCGTTTTGCGGAAATCTCGCGACAAAATATTTCGACCGAGTCACTTCGCTAAATTTGCGCAATTCGCAAATGTCCACCGCGAAGTTTCTGCAAACGCTGGACGCCCGCGAATCGCGTAGATCTCGCCCGTGATTCCCTGAGGAGATAGTCGAACATCTTTGAGAAATCTCCAATTTTTGTTATAAAAATTTTGAAACAGTGAATTTTTTTCTAACAAAAATGGTTATTTTTGCCATCGTAACATCTTCAAAAATCATCAATTTTTATTATAAAAATTTTGAAACAGTGAATTTTTTCTAACAAAAAAACTTTGGAACCAAAAATAAAATTTTTGAATTTTGAAACGTGGCTTACTTATTTTTCCCATAAATATTTTCAAGCTAATATATGTACTCGTACCATTCATTGATTTAAAAAACCCACAATTTCCATTTTAAAAATTTTGAAACAGTGAATTTTTTTCCAACAAAAAAATTTTTGGAACTGAATTTTTTGGAGCTAAAATTAAAAATCGCCACGTAGCTGAGGATTTTCGGCCTCGAAAATTGTTATTTTTTGCCACGTGGCATATTTCTTGTTTGTATTTTTTATGGAATGTATACGATGAAATATTTTAGAGCATTTTTGAAAATCTTCAATTTTTGCTATAAAAAATTTGAAACAGTGAATTTTTTCAAATCAATTTTTGCCACGTGGCATTTCTGAATTCAATAAAGCTAAAATACTCGTACCATTCTCAATTAATTAAAAAAACCCCCACAATTTTTATTATGAAAATTTTGAATATAGAACAATTTCGAAAATCCTAAATTTTTATTATGAAAATTTGAAACAGTGAATTATTTTCCAACGAAAACATTTTTCAGAGTTAATTTTTTTCGCCTCAAAAACAAAATTCGCCACGTAGCTGGGGACTTTTGGCTTCAAAGAAAATTGTTTGGATTTTTTTAAAATCATTTTTTCCATTTCAACATGTTCAAAAATCCTAAATTTTTATTCAAAAAATTTTGAAACAGTGAATTTTTCTAGCTAATTTTTTGGAGTGGTTGAGCTTAGAAACTCCTTTGAAAATCCGCTATTTTTCAAATGAAAATTTTGAAACAGTGATTTTTTTTCTAATAAAAAAACTTTGGAACCAAAAATAAAATTTTGAATTATGCCACGTGGCTTAATTATTTTTCCCATAATAATTTTAAAGCTAATATACTCGTACCATTATCAATTCATTTGAAAAAAAAACCCACAATTTTTCAAATGAAAATTTTGAAACAGTGAATTTTTTCCAACAAAAAAAATTCACTGTTTCAAAATTTCATCATCATCTATAAATAGGAGATATTCGAACATCTTTGAGAAATCTTCAAATTTGATAAGAAAATTTTGAAACAGTGAAATTTTTTCTAACAAAAAAATTTTTGGAGCCGAATTTTTTGGATCTAAAAATAAAAGGATTTTCGGCCTCAAAAATTGTTATTTTTTGCCACGTGGCATGTAAAAATCCAAAAAATGTTTGATGATCAAATTTTGAAGCAGTGAATTTTTTTCTAATAAAAAAATTTTTCAGACGTAATATTTTTGGCCCCGAAAATCTTTGAATTTTGCCACGTGGTATATTTTTCGTTTGTAATTTTTACGGTACAAATAATATCCATTGAAAGCATCTTCGAAAATCCACAATTTTATGAAATCAAAATTTTGAAACAGTGAATTTTTTGTTTCTAATTTTTACGGAATATAAACGATAACTTTCAAACATTTTTGAAAATTCACGATTTTTCAAATGAAAATTTTGAACCAGTGATTTTTTTCCAAAAAAAAAATTTTGGAACCAAAAATAAATATTTTGAATTTTGCCACGTGGCTCACTTATTTTTTCCATTAATATTTTAAAGCTAAAAAATACTCGTACCATTCTCAATTGATTAAAAAAAAACCCCACAATTTTTATTATGAAATTTTTGAAACAGTGAACTTTTTTCTAACAAAAAAATTTTCAGAGTTATTTTTTTGAGGCCAAAAATTGTTATTTTTTGCCACGTGGCATATTTCTTGTTTGTATTTTTTATGGAATGTATACGATGAAGTACTTCCGAGCATTTTTGAAAATCATCAATTTTTATTCAAGAAATTCTGAAACAGTGAATTTTTTTTAATCAATTATTTCCACGTGGCATTTTTGAATTTAATTCAAATTTTTAATTTTTTTAAATGTATTTGCCACTAACCTAACATATTAGAGAAATCTCCGATTTTTATTCTAAAAAATTTGAAACGGTGAAGTTTTTTTTGATCAATTTTCGCCACGTGGCATTTCTGAACCTCGAAAATTTCCATCAAAAAACTTTGCCTGAACATTTCGAAAATCCACAATTTTTTTTATTTCTCATTTGTTTTGGAAATTTATCGAACATCTTTGAGAAATCTCCAATTTTTACTATAAAAATTTTGAAACGGTGAATTTTTTTCTAATAAAAAAATTTGTCAGAGATAATTTTTTGAGGCCAAAAAATAAAAATCGCCACGTAGCTGAGGATTTTCGGCCTCAAAAATTGATATATTTGCCACGTGGCATATTTTTTGTTTGTAATTTTTACGGAATGTATACGATGAAATATTTTAGAGCATTTTTTGAAAATTCACAATTTTTCAAATGAAAATTTTGAAACAGTGAAATTTTTTCTAACAAAAAAATTATTTTTATATTTACAGGCGTCACTTTATGATTTTCCTATAAATATTCTCTCTCATCTCCTTCTCTTTGTTCTTTTTCTTTTATCTTTATGCGCAATAGTTTAAGTTAGCTTAAGTTAGCAAAAATCGCGTCAATTTCATTACAAAGCACAGAGGTTAATACTGACGAGACCTGCCTCTGATACCGTCTATTAAAAAGGTCGAAACGGTAGCGCGCTAGTAATCTTCTCTTTCCAACTCATCTTCCCTTTTCCCTTTTTTTTTCTCTTTTCTTCAATTCCAAAATTTAGCATATTCCTAATATTTTTATTATTTTATTTGCCACGGTAACATCTTCGAAAATCCTCAATTTTTTAAATAAAAATTTTGAAACAGTGAATTTTTTTCGAATCAATTTTTGCCACCTGGCATTTTTTGAATTTAATTCAAATTTTTAATCGTGTATTTGTCATTGAACATCTTTGAGAAATCTCCAATTTTCATTCAAAAAATTTTGAAACAGTGAATTTTTTTTACCAACAAAAAATTTTTCAGAGTTAATTTTTTGAGGCCAAAAATTGTTATTTTTGCCACGTGGTATATTTTTTGTTTCTAATTTTTACGGAATGAATACAAACAGCATTTTTGAAAATCCAAAATTTTTGTTATAAAAATTTTGAAACAGTAAATTTTTTGCGAGACATTTTTTGAAAATCTCCAATTTTTATTGAAAAAAATTTGAAACAGTGAAGTTTTTCGCACAAAAAAAATCACTGTTTCAAAATTTCTTTTTTTTATTTCTCACGTGTTTTCAAACCAATCAACTTGATTTTTATAAAAAAAATTTTTGCCACGTGGAATATTTTTCTCCTGCAAAAACTTTTCAAAAAAAAAATTGCAGCCCACAATTTGATCATAAAAGGCTGTGTTCCGACACGTGAAGAGGACGCTTCGATGAAAGTCAGAACTTTGGAGACCAAATTGTATTGGACACAAAATGAGAAGGTTAAAGGTGGGTACAGTAACCCGGGGGGTACTGTAGCTACAAAATACCGTACTCCCATATTTTCTTCCAGGCGAATCCTTCTTCTGCAACCAAGGCGACTACTGTAACTCGGCATCTACAGTAATCTCAATGATCTCAATGCTATTGCCCTTTTCGATTTTCCTACTGTAGATAGAGATTACTGTACTTTTTGGCGCCAAGTAGTTTGTAGTTTGAACTTTCAATTTTCAATTTTCAGTATTTTTAGGCACCCAAAAAAGCTCAACAACGATTTTTTTTGTAATTTTTTTATTTTTGAAAAATCAATAATCAATAAATCAATAAATTTTCACAGAAAAAATACAAAAAATTACACGAAATTCGAGAAAATACAAGAAAATACAAAAAATTACACGAAATTCGAGAAAATACAAGAAAAATGCAATCAATAAAGTGATAAACATGAGCAAATTTCAAAAATCGATAATTGTTTTTGGCACTTCGGATTTTCTAGTTGATTCTCGATGATTTGCGGCTCATAAACTAGACTGTAGTCTTTGTCCTTCACAAATTTTTCGGTTCGAATTCGAAGTTTTGTGAGAGGCTGGGATTGGAGCAAAAAATGAGCAGAAATGTCGAATTCGAAATTTATGAACTGCAAAAAAAATGGATTTGCCACGTGACATGAGATTTTCATTCAATCAAACAAAATCCACCGGTTTTTGAATTTTCGTGATTTTTTCATATGAAAATTTTGAAACAGTGAATTTTTTTCACAAAAAAATTGAGGAAAAAATCAATTTTTTGAATATGAATTTTTGCCACGTGAAAATTATATTATTTTTCAAAGGACTTGAAAAAAAATGAAAGCGACTTTCAAAAATTCGAAAATTTTTTCATCAAAATTTTGAAACAGTGAATTTTTTTCAGATGAAAAATTGAAGTTTCTAAATAATTTTTAATTTTGATTTTTTTTTTAGATTCATAGGATTAATTTCATACAACATAACAATTTTTGGACAATCGGCAATTTTTTAATCAAAATTTTGAAACAGTGAATTTTTCTTCAACCAAAACTTTACTGATTATTAATAAATTCGAAAAACCATAACTTTTACAAATGAAAATTTTGAAACAGTGAACTTTTTTCACAAAAAAATTGAGGAAAAAATCAAATTTTTGAACCTGAATTTTTGCCACGTGGCAAATTATATTCCTCTTCATTGAATTTGAATGAAAAAAAAAACCAAATTTAAAAAATTCCTGAATTTTCAAATGAAAATTTTGAAACAGTGAAATTTTTCAGAAGAAAAATTGAATTTTCTAAATAATTTTTTATTTTGATTTTTTAATTAATTACTATACAACCAAACAATTTTTGACAATCGGCAATTTTTTAAACAAAATTTTGAAACAGTGAATTTTTCTTCAACCAAAACTTTACTGATTATTCGAAAAACCATAACTTTTTCAAATGAAAATTTTGAAACAGTGAACTTTTTTTCACAAAAAAATTTAGAAAATCAATATTGATAACCAAAACCTAACGTGAAAATGAAAAATTTGTAAAATTTCAACTGGAACTATTTTTGGCCACGTTGCAAACTTTTATTCTTGTGAACCTTATCAACTTCCAAAAATCCACTGTTTTTAGAAATGAAAATTTTGAAACAGTGAATTTTTTTTTCAAAAAAAATCTGCAAAATTTATTTTTGAATACAAAAATCTTCCCATAAACATTAATTTTCAAATATTTCAAAAAAAATTGTATTTTTCGGTCCTAAAATCCATCTGCCACGTGGCACTCTCTTCCCAAACTCACATCATTTTTCTCGGGTTTTTTCCGCGTAATTTCCAAAAGTGTCACATTTTTCTTACTTCTCAAACCTTCTCGACTCAATTTATTCAAACTCATTTTCCGCATTTTTTCGGGTTCCAGAATTTCCATGGAATCGATTTCGATGCATTTATCCAATTTTTGATCCGAAAACCATTTTTTGACGATTTCCAGGTTTTTCTGGAAAAATTGGAACGCATTTTTCGTGCTGACCCCGAATTTTCAGCCCCAGACTTACCCTAACTTCTTCATCCATATTATCCTTGACTTCAACACCTTCCAAACAAGTACAAAAATTTTCGGGAACAAAAACATCTTTACAATTTCTTGAATTCGGAATTTCATCAAATAAACTGATTCCTCTTTGATTATTTTCCACATATTTTTTTCGATTTCCAAAATTCATATGAATAATATCTTGAAGTGTTTGATGAATATCAAAATTTGCAGTCAATTTGAATTTATTTTCCAAAAAATTCGAATATTGTTTGGGATATTTTGAGGCGAAATTTGTTGGTAATCGAATTGCCATTAATGGCATACGTTCTTCGATTCGACCTGTATACGAGCTGTAAGAAAATGGAGGATTTTTGGGGGAAAATTTGGAATTTTATTCATGAAATTTTGATTCTGAAAACTTTGGATGATATTTTTTATTAGAATTTTCATCGTCTATTGGTTATCGTTTTATCAAAGAAAAACTCAGAAAAGTCAAGATTTTACATTTTCCTTGAAACAGTGAGATTTTTTCGGGAATTTATTAGAACAAACATATCAAAATTTCTCACAATTTTGAAAATTTGGATAATTTTTGAAACAGTAAATTATTTTTTTCCAAGAATAAATGATGTAATAAGGTTAAACTATTACTAGAAATTTTTCTAAAAATTTTGAAGCAGTGAGATTTTTTTGGGAAACTTTTTTCAATTTTAAATTTTCAGAAATTTTTCATTTGCGAATTTTTGAAGGCTCAATTGTGTATTGAAATTTTCAGAAATTAAGGTTTTTTTCAATTCCAAATTATTTCCAGTATTTTTGGAACAGTTAATTTTTTTAAAACAAACATATAGTTGCTTTATCAAATTCATGCAAAATTTCTCAAAATTTTTTTTTGAAACAGTGAATTTTTTAGATAAATTTTTTGCGCTCTGCGCGAGTATAAACCGCAAGCTTCCGCGTACGCGGCACTGTCTTCCGCTTTAGCGGCCAGGCCTAAGTCCCAACAAGATTTCTGCGCAAAGTTCACTCAATATTTTTCTTCCAGCAAATACTGATCATTGCTCAAACTTTTCCATGGAAAATGAGCTTTCCACAGAGAAAAAGAATTAATGAACGGAGATGTTGCAAAAGATATCATCGCCACAATGTTTCTTCATCGCTTGATTCCAATGGCACAAGAAACCATCGGACTTTCCGAAATGCGAAAAGCTTTGGGATTCAAAAAATTGGGGCCATGAACGAAATATTCAAGGAAAAAGTCGAGCGAAGAGCAGCTCAAAAATGCGAAGGAAATTGAGGAATATTATGAGTTGAAGGAGCCAAAAAACAAGGATAGAAGTTTGGATAGCGGGTTTTTATTTGAGAAAAATGTGTGGGCAGCTGTGAAGTTTTTTGATGAGCGAATTCCAGAAATTCGAAAGATTTATAAATGTGAATTTTCTGGAATTTTGAAAGAGGAAATAGGTTCGCTGAATCGATTGACAATTGATAAAATGATTGAGAAATGGAATGATATATGATTTGATATAGAATATGCACTTAATCATATCGAATGTGATTAATAATTCGAATTAAAATGTTTTGATCTACTTGGTAATGAAGAATTAATTAACTGAGTGATCGTTCATCAAATTACTGCAGAAAATCGAGAAATTAGGTATTTTTTGAAACAGTGAAAGTGTTAGAGAAGCTATTCATCAAAATTCCTCTAAATTTCAGAAGTTATGGGTAATTTTTGAAACAGTGAATTTTTTTTGAATAAAAAAGTTGGAGAAATTAGATGATCAAAAAAAATTCTGACATTTTGGAAAAATCTAGATTTTTTGAAACAACAAATTTTTATTTCATAGGAATAGAACGACATACCATCAAATTTTTCAGAAAATTAAATTTTATTTCTGAAAATATTGAAACAGTGAATTATTTTGAAACTGTGCATTTTCGGGACTACATAACTTGAATGAAACAATGTTCCTCAAATTTTCAACAAAAAATTAAAACTTTCTTGAAACAGTGAATTTTTCTAAAATTTCTTTCTCAATTTTATGAAACTAATACGTGAGTACATATAATCAAAATCTCCACTTTACGAGGAAAAAATGAATAATTTTTGAAACAGTGAATTTTTTAAAACCTAAAAAATTGGAATTTCAGAAGTTTCAATCATTTTTGTAAAATTCTGTAACAGTAAAAAAATTTACGAAAAATCAGAATCAGATTTGGTAGAACAGAAGATAATTCAGCAAAATTATGAAATTATGAGAAATCTTTGAGAATTGTTTGAAACCGTGAATTTTTGAAATGAAAAAAATGTGAAATTTCGGTCTAAATCATCATTTGCAGAATAAAGTTATCTCATTTATTCAAAAATTTTATATAAATTTGGAAACAGTGATTTTTTTTTGGAAAAAAGGATTTTATGGGAAGATGACTGTAAAGTGACATTTTTAGAAAATAGTTTAGAAGTATTTTTTTTTACAGCATAGGTCAAACTACGATCAAAAATTCCGAAAAATTGAAAAATTCAATTATTTCTTGAAACAGTGAATTTTTCTCATTCGCGAAGAAGAAAGCTATTGAAAAATTCACGAAAAATTCGAAAAATATAGATTTTTTTGAAACAGTTAATTTTTATTTTATTGGAATAAGAACAACAGACCATCAAATTTTTCAGAAAATTGAATTTTATTTTTGAAAATTTTGTAACGATGAATTTTTTTTTTTAGATCAATTTGATGCTATTTATTTTGAAAAGCAAATCAAAAAACCATTTTATGAGCAAAATTTAAATAAGTTTTGAAACGCATTCACGTGTGATCAAAATCCTCACTTTACGAGGAAAAAATGAATTTTTGAATTTGAGAAAAATGCTCATCAAATATTTTTGACAGTTATTTCGAAAAAAAAACAACTTTAATCAAAAATTCGAAAATAAACTGAACAATTCACATATTTTATGAAACAGCAAATTTTTATTTCATTGGAAAAATAACGACATGGACTATCAAATTTTTCAGAAAATTGCATTTTATTTTTGAAAATTTTGAAACAGTGAATTTTTCTTGTTCAAAATTATGAAATTTAGAAAATGAATTATAACTATATGAAGAGAAAATCAGAAAAATATGAATAATTTTTGAAACAGTGAATTTTTCAAAGTAAATGAACAGCTCTAGAATTCACATAAAAATTAATCAATATTTTGAAACAGTGATTTTTATTACAAACGTAACGAGAAGTCATTGAAAAATTCCTCTGTGATCTTTTCAGTTGGAAATTTTTTGAAACAGTGAATTTTTCAGGACAGAAATTTGATTTTTCTAGAAATCTGAAAATATATAAGGAAGTTATTGATTCATTAAAGAAAAAAAATGTATAGTTTCAAAAAACTTGATAAAAATTTGGAGCTAATGGTCACATATCAAGTTCACTCAAGTTTCCAGAAATTATGTAAAAATTTTGAAACGGCGAATAATTGTTTTAAAAAAAAGGATTTTAAGAGGGGATGACTATAAACTCAAAAATTATGTTCATAAAATGTTTATGACATTTTCACAAGAGAATATCAAAAATTCAAACAAACTGAAAAATTGAATTTTTTCTTGAAACAGTGAATTTTTCTAATAAAAATCCCATTTTGGTATTGGAGGTTTTGAAAATTTGCAAAAATCTAGATTTTTTGAAACAGTGAATTTTTATTTCATTGGAATAACGAGTAGAACGAAAACCTATCAAATTTTCCAGAAAATTAAATTTTATTTCTGAAAATCTTGAAACAGTGGACTTTTCTTGTTCAAAATTATGTAATTTAGAAAATGAATTATAATTATATGACGAGAAAATCAGAAAAATATTAATATTTTTTGAAACAGTGAATTTTTTTTTGAACAGAAAAATTCAAATTTTCTAGAAAAAAAGACAAAAATGTACTGTTTCAAAAAACGTTTAACTAAAAAATCAGATAATTTTTCGATTATTGAAGCACTGCACAAAAATTCCAAAAATCCCTGATTTCGGTCCAAAAACCCCCCGCAAAACTAACTATTGTATAGTTCCAATTCGATTTCCATGATCTCCCATAATAATCGATAAACTATTATCCAATAATCCTTCCAAATTCATTTCACTCAAACTTCCAGCCAATCTTTCATCCAAAGTTTCCAAAACAAATGGAGATTCGTGGGTTAATCTGCAAAAAATATGGGAATTTTTGGTGGAATTTCATCAGCCGGAATGAATTTTTAAATTCAAAAATGAATTATTTATACAAAAATTTTGAAACAGTGAAATTATTTTTAGAACAAAACGTCAAATTAATGAATCAGTTTCCAAAATTTTGAAATTTTATTAATAAAAATTTTGAAACAGTGAATTTTTTTCACATGATTTCGGTCAGATCCTCATATCACCGTTAGATCATCGAATCCTATTATGAAAAAAATATACAAAAATTTTGAAACAGTGAACTTTTTTCGAACAAAAAAAAGTTTTGGTTTAGCTATTTTTACGATTAATAAGGATTTTAGATAATTAATTAATTAATTAGTACTAATTAACTACATAATTAGAAATAATGTCTTAAAATTTATCAATTTTTTTGTTTCTCTGAACTTTAAATGAATAAATTTTGGGACTTCTAATAAGTTTTTGAACTAAAAAAATTCACTGTTTCAAAAATTCCATGAATTTTAGCTGGAAATTTTCAAATTTCGTTATACAGCTTGATGATTGAGTAAAGTTTCTTAAGAAGAACATTTTTCAAATCCACGTGGCAAAAAAAAAATTTGATCAATTGGTACAATATCGGTTCACAAAAATGTCAGAAAAAATATACACAAACTTTGAAACAACAAATTTTTTCTTCCAAATAAAATTCGAATTATAAAGGCTTTTCGAAGTTTGAATTTTTCAATGAATATTTTTTTGAGAAGAAAAATTCACTGTTTCAAAAATTTCATGAATTTTCAAAGAAATTAAAAAAATTGATCACTGTTTATTTGCCTACTTTATTTACATCGAAAAAATGTTGATGAAAAATTTCAAGGAAATTATTTGACAAAAATCAATATTTCCTGAATTTTGTTCATAAAAATTCTATGAAATTTTTCTACTGTTTCAAAAATTCCATGAATTTTGTGAGCATATTGATTATAAAATAATAATAATAATTTTCAGAAAATCGTAGTTGTTTATAACATCTAATAAGTGCAATCAAATTCTTCTGGGATATAATATTTTTCAAGTTCCATTTTCATTATTTTTTTTCCAAATCTCACTTTCACATGATCTACTACCAATATTTCCAATATTTAGGTCTAATCGGCGCACAACTCACAAATTTCACCCTAATTTGTCTTATCCTTTATAGCACTAATAGCTATTTGGGTCACTGCAGCTGGGAAGTATAAAAACGGTTGATTAACGGTTGATAAAAACTGCTTTTAATCAACGGAGTACCAACGCTTAACCCACCGTTAATGAACCGCGGATTAACCAATTTTTAAATTTTGAAAATTACCCAAATCGATGAAAATAGGTTCCCGGCAACTTTTTTGGGTGTTAAGTGTTTTCAAAAATTTTGAAAATTTTCATGATTTAAGCCACGGTTAATCAACGGGGATCAACCGTGGATCAAATATTGGTACTTCGTTGATTAAATTTCATTAAAGTTGGTTTATAAACCGTTAATCAACCGTTCTTAAACCTCCCAGCTGCTGTGGTAAATATAAATATATCATGTTAATTTTCTCAATTAATTTTCATTAGTTATGAAAGTATAGCATCAGCTACAACTGCAATTTATCCAATGTTTGAACCGATTTTTGCAGGGGATTTTCGAGATACTATTTTTGGGTATTAATTAATTAATTAATTAGTACTAATTAACCTGATAATTAGAAATAATGTCTTAAAATTTATCAATTTTTTGTTCCTCTGAACTTCAAATGAATAAATTTTGGGACTTCTAATAAGTTTTCGATTTTTAAAAATTCACTGTTTCAAATATTCTATGAATTTTAGCTGGGATTTTTCAAATTTCGTTGGACAGAAAGAATACTGCATGAATTCTGATTTTCTGAAAAAGAATTTTCAAATCCACGTGGCAAAAAATATAACTTTTGATAATTTTGGTATTAGCACATCGATTCACAAAAATGTCAGAAAAAATATACCAAAATTTTGAAACAGCAATTTTTTTCTTTCAAATAAAAATCGAATAATTGTGGATTTTCGAAGTGTAAACTTTTCGATGGATTTTTTTGAGAACAAAAAATTCACTGTTTCAAAAATTGTATGAATTTTAGAGGATTTGAAAGATTGATGTTACTCCTTTTGGGTTGTTATTTCACAACAGATAAGATTATAATTTCATAGAAATTATTTACTGTTTCAAAAATTCTTCGAGAATTTCAGAGAAAATTAGATTTTTGATTAGTATTCTCTTTGTTTTGGAATATGAACAATTTTTGAATTGAAAAAATTCACTGTTTCAAAATTGGTAATTGTAAGAAAATTTCACAGAAAAAAATAATAATTTGATGCAACCTTGGAAATATTTCACTGTTTCAAAAATTCCATATATTTCAAAGCAATTTTCAAATGCATTCCAGTGGAAACTTCTATCTCAAAAAATAATGACAAAAATCAATTTTTCTTCAATTTTGGTTCAAAAATTATTCTATGAAATTTTTCTACTGTTTCAAAAATTCTATGATAATTTTAGAGAAAATCAGGTTTTTGATGTGGTTTCTGTTTATGTTGAAAAATAAGAACATTTTAAGTTGAAATAAATCACTGTTTCAAAACTTCTATGAGAATTTCTGAATAAAATTCGAATTTCGTTTAGTTTCTCCTCATTGAAAAAAATTTCACTGTTTCAAAATTTCTATGAATTTCTGGATGATTGAAAAAACTAATGTCAACGCTCAATTTATCCCACAAAATTATTCCACTGTTTCAAAAATTTCCTAATTTTCTAACAAAAATTCAAGGTTTCAATGAATCGTTCTTCTATATTTAAAAAAATCAGCTGTTTCAGGAAAGCTATGAAAATATGATTTGAAAAAATTCAATTTTTTTCACTGTTTCAAAATTTCTAGAAATTTTGGAAATTATTTCGAGTTTTGTTTGAAGGTTTTTTTCTCAAATTAAATAAATATTTTTTTTCACTGTTTCAATAATTCTATGAGAAATTTCAAAGTTTTTTATTTTCTCAAAAAAAAACGCCAAATTTTTTACGTTTCAAAATTTCATAGAAAATTTCATAGAATGAAAATTCGAGGGTTTGATGCAATTTTGGAAAATTTCAAAGCCTAAGCTTATTTAGACTCAAAATAACCCAAATTTCCCTACAAAAAACCTACGACGAAATAAAAGTGAAGCCAAAATGACAAATATCCTTATAATAATGTGCAAATCTTCTCCAAATTTGCACAAATTCCCATTGAATTTGATCACCATCTTTACACGGTAAATATTTCCATTTATTGTAGAATGCCAAATAATATTGGCGATAATAATGATCGGCTGGTTTTTCAGTGAAACCCGGTTTGAATTCGATATTTGGATAGTTGAAGAGACCCAAATGACTACGAGAAATATCATCGTTGAATAGTGTTTCACAACCGTATTCTGCAAAAAATTTAGGTGAATTTGAGGTAACTTAGGAGGTTTACAAGGTTCTTAAAACTATTTTATATCTTCTTAAGGCTTTAGGGGCTTTTTTAAAGCTATTTAGGGGGTTTTACAGTATTTGAGACAATTTTCAGGTGATTTAGGAGCTTGGCTAAGGTTTCATATATTCTTAAGGTGAATTCTCTAAGTCCCTTAAAGATTTTAGAACGATTTTAGATTCCTAAAGAAGTTATGGTAATTTTTCACTGTTTCAAGAATTTTTGATAATTTTTGTGAATTTTTTAATATTTATTCCATTATGCAAAAGTTACTGTTTCAAAATTTTCAGAAAAATTATGGATTTTTTTGAATTTCGATTTCAAAATAAAAATGGAAAAAATTCTTGAAAAATTTCCACTGTTTCAAGAAATTTTGCTATTATTGGATAATTTTTTCTATAAATTTCAACCGAAATCCCAATTTTTCAGAAGAAAAAAATTCACTGTTTCAAAATTATTTCATAGTTTTTTTCATGAATTTTGAATTTGATGTTAACTCGGTCAGAAAACGGCGAGGTCGCTACACATTTCGGGGAACAAAAAACGTGTAGCGACTCCGCCCCTATCGGTAGCGACCTCGCCGTTTTCTGACCGAGAACTTCCAAAAAATATTTTGAATTTTTCTATTTTTTTTCACTGTTTCAAAAGTTCTTGAAATGTTTGTGGATTTTTCAAATTCGATAACTTAGTCAGTAACTTTCGGAGTGAAATTCACAAAAACATAATTTACTAACAATTTTGAGACTCAAAAAATCATTCAGAAAAACTTCACTGTTTCAAAATTATTTTAAAATTCCGGGCTGTTTTAGAGTTTTATTCAATTCTTTCTTTGTAGAACTATCAAAAAAATCACGGAATTTCAGATTTAAAATTAAAATTATTGTCTGATAATTTTTCACTGTTTCAAAAATTTTTGATAGTTTTTGTTGATTTTCTGAACTCTGCTGCAACCTTCCTCCTGACCTCTCCAACTAAAAATCACAAAAATTGACTGTTTCAAAATTATATTGAAAGTCAATTTCTCACTGTTCCAATATTCATCAACATTTCCGGTACATAAAGAAAAAATTTAACTGAAATATTTTTATCTTACAAAAAATTAGCATACTGTAACAGACAATGAGACTAAAATCAAAAATGGGTATCCAAAATATTCGAAAAAATCTGAATTACATAATTTCACTGTTTCAAGATTTGTAGGACTTTTTGTGGATTTTTTAGTTGTGCTCTCTCGGAAATTCAGATTTTAAATTAAGATTATTTTCTGATAATTTTTCACTGTTTCAAAAATATTTGATAATTTTAGGGGACTTCAGAAATCAGTTTTTAGAGCGTTCGAAGTCGCAGAAAATTATCATTTTTTTTCTCATTTTAAAAATCAAAACATTTTTCACTGTTTCAAAGTAACTTGAATTTCTGAACATAATTCAAAACCTAATTAACCTTCCAATAATTCTTCGGCTATAAAAATTCTATTTTTTTTTTAGAAAAACCCAGAATTTTTATTCAGAAAAAAATCACTGTTTCAAGATTTTCTCATAGTTTTTGTGGTGTTTTGGAATTCTAATATGAATCCTTCTTGTGGTCCAAAATTATGTGAAAATTCTAAATTTTCTAGATTTTTCACTGTTTCAAAATTATCTCAAAAATCTAGGTTGGTTTTGAATTTAATTGAAATCGTATGTATACTTTAGGATTTTCAAAAAAAAAATCACGGAATTTCAGATTTGCAATTAAAATTATTTTCTGATAATTTTTCATTGTTTCAAAAATTTTTGATAATTTTGGGGGACTTCAGAAATTCCGTTTCAGAGTACGTAGTCGCAGAAAATTATCTTTTTTTTTTTCATTTCAAAAATAATGAAATTTTTCACTGTTTCAAAGTTACTTGAATTTCTGAAAATATTTCAAAATCTAATACAGCTTCAATTGACCCCTTTGCTATAAAAATTCTATTTTTTTTTAGAAAAACCCAGAATTTTTCTACAGAAAAAAATTCACTGTTTCAAAATTTTCTCATAGTTTTTGTGGTGTTTTGGAATTCTAATATGAATCCTTCTTGTGGTCCAAAATTATGTGAAAATTCTAATTTTTCTATATTTTTCACTGTTTCAACTCAGAGATTCACTGGCCAGCTCGCCACCAGGTGGGGAGGCTGGCTGACCTGGGAACCACATGGAAACCATGTCGCCCGGTTTTTTTTCGCTGGCAAGGTGGCCAGGCTCTGGCTAGGTCAAGCCCACATGGCTACCATGTGGTGGCCACTTCGCCGCGTCAAAATGAATTTTCATAAAAATGTCTGAAAAACTTGTGAATTGAGGCATTTTCGATAAATTTGGCTCATTTTCTGTTTTTTCGCAGCACTTGAAACCTTAGGAAGTGAAAAAACAGTAGAAAATGCAGTGTTTTGAGTACAAACCACCGTCTTGCCAGCTTTCCAGGATTTCAAACACACAGGCCACGTGGCCGGAAAACTCAAGGCGACCTGGCGGCCATGCGGTTTCCAGGTGGCCGCAGCGATCTAGTGGCGAGCTGGCCAGCGAATCTCTGAGAAAGTTTCTACAACTTTTGAGAACATTTTCAAAAATTCAGGCTCAAAAAATCATTCACAAAAAATTCACTGTTTCAAAATTATCTCAAAAGTCTAGGTTGATTTTGAACTTTATTCGTAGTGTTATTTTTAAGATTATCAAAAAAAAAAATCACAAAATTTCAGTTTTGCAATTGACAATTTTTCACTGTTTCAAGAATATTAGAATTTTTGAGAATTAACTAAAATTTTGATAATTCTTCCGAATTTTTTTTTCCAAAAACCCAAAATTTTTCTTCAAAAAAAAATTCACTGTTTCAAAAATATTTTATAGTTGTGGGACTACTCTAAATTCTAATCTGTCGAGATTTTCTTTTAAAAATCCTCCTCACTCACTTTCTTTCATAGTTTTCCACAAGAATTTCAACATTGTCGGATCCATCGATTCATTTTGTGGTAGAATCCAATCCAAATTAATATCTCCAGATTCATCGAATTTCGGTTTTGAAATGGCTTCTGGCATATCGCCAATTAATATTGGTCCCAAATTTACCATTGAATTGTCGGCCACCTGAAATTAATTTTGGGAATTTTTGGAGAAAAAAAGTTTTCCTAAAATTAATTTCAGAATTTTCAGAATTCCGACTAACCTGTCATTTCTTCAAACTCAAAAATTTTGAAATGATTTTTTTTCGAAATTTTTCAGTTTGTGGATTTTTTTTCTGGGTCACGTTTTTTCCTTCAAAATTCGCGTCAATCTCCCCTTTGGCGCATTTTTTGTAGCATCACAGATCAACCCCCGAAAAAATGTGTTAATTTTTGCAAAAATTTGATTAACAAAGCTGTGTAAATTTTGGCAATTTCAAAAGATCGAGTGGGAAGAACAAATAAAGAAAAAATGAATTAAATTTGGAGTTGATCTACAAAAAACGCGTCAGCAGGGGTTTAGCTGACGCGAATTTTGTAGCTTAGGAGAATCCACGTGGCAAAAATTGGAAAAAAAATTCACTGTTTCAAAAAATGCACATATTTTTTGGTGGTTTTGAATTTTCAGTTTAAAGCCTACTCTGTCAAGCTAAATTTTATTGAAATCTGTAATTTTTCTGAAATTTCAGAGTAATTTGGTAATCAGAGTGAAATTTGAAAAAAAATGTCAAAGTTTTTTCAGAAAAAAAAATCACTGTTTCAAAAATTCCTGAACATTTTCTGAAAATTCCCAAATTTTCGATCCAAAGGGGCTTTCTTATTCCAGAATTTCGGAGATTTTTCGGTTCGAAATTTAGTTCCACGTGGTTAATTCCAAAATCACATTTCTTCAATAGAAAACAGCTCGGATTCTCCCGATAAAAAACAAAAAAAAGTTCGCGCGCACCGTGGACCGAACCTGAGCGAGCAAAACAGCTGCGTTTACTATTTCAGCGCGCTACCCCTACACTACGCGCGCCCACATTTCTCCCAGCGAAAATTGCCAATAAAAACCGCCCGCGACTCACCTTATTATATCCATACAAAAAATGATATCCCAATTTCAGCATAATTTCAGTTGTTCTTGGTAAATGTCGCATAAATTGAGTGCGCGACGTCGAATCGAATCCCAAAATATCGATTGAATATCGATTTATTGATTTTTCCGACTTTCTTGGCTTATGACGTGGATTCCCATAATTATTGATTGATTCAAGATCAGGCCGGGTATAAATCTGATATTTAGGCAAACTCCGATCTTCCAAACCAGCAAAAGGTTTTTCCCAAAGCAAAACATCCGATAAATTGCCTTTTTCCTCATCACGATCAAAACATCGCACGAAAAACGCGTCAGCATTCACCCAAAGGCGCATATTTTGCATCACATTTTTCACAACTTCTACCTCTTGTATATCTTTTTTTCCCAGTTTTGCAGTTTCATTTCGCAATCCGCCTTCAATGAAAATAATATCACATTCGAAAGTTTTGTTTAAAATTGGATATTGTGAATATCTCGCATAAATGTATAAATATCCTTGTGAATCCATTGTTGCCATATCATTTCCGTTGGTTAAATTGCATTTTAGAGTTCGTAGACGGGTTCCAGAATGATCGGGAGTCTGAAAATGGAATTCAGCGTGAAATTTCAGTCAGGAACGGTTTTTTCGGGCTCAAAATTCATGGGCTACAAAATACGCGCCAGCAAAACCCCATTGACGCATTTCTCGATCTTTTGGGCGAACAATTTGCACAGCTTTTTTCCAAAAATACATTATTTGTTCAGATTGGTCGAGATCTACAAAAAATGCGTCAGCAAAATGCCCACTGGCGCGTTTTTTGTAGAAAAAAGAGAGAGTGAGGAAAAATGAGAGAGTGTTAGAGAAAGAGAGAAATATACTCTTTTTTGCATGCATAATAAAAGGGGGGGGGGGACTATAGTCTAGTTTGACCTGTGAGTTTGTAGTTTGAATTGCTGGCGCGAATTTTGTAGCTACAAAAAAAGCGTCAGTAAGTTATTTTGCTGGCGTGTATTTTGTAGATCTTCTATATTAACTTTCAAGCTACGAAAAATGCGTCAGCAAACAGTTTTGCTGGCGTAATTCTTGTAGCTTAACTTCAAAGCTCTGATGAACACGTCAGCAAAATAATTTGCTGACGCATTTCTTGTAGCTACCGAAAACGCGTCAGTAAACCTCCCCTGAAAAACTCACCATAATATCTTTTGCATAAATTGAATGTAGAGGAAATTTGCACAAATTATCAAAAGGATGATGCAGAAATTCGGAAAAATTCTGAGAATTTTCAAAAATTTCCTGATTTTCAGAATTTTCTTGAAAATTCCTCAAATTTTGACGCGAATTTTTCAAATTTGATATGATCAAAAACATTGAGAAAAATGTGGATAAAATCTGCAAAAAAAAATTTTTTTTTAATTTTTTTTTTGAAAAAAAATTTTCTCACCAAAATAATGGTCCAATTTCGGCCCCGATGCATTTTTTTGTGGCCTGCAAATTGATTTTTTTTTTGAAAAAAATTTAAAATTTGGAAAAAAATTACAAATTTTAGTACAAAACATGAATTTTCTCATTCGAAACAGAAAAGCTGAGTAAATATGTTGGAAAATTTTTTGTTTTTCGAAATTTTGGCGCGAAAATACAGAAAAAAATGTTTCCAGAGCAACTTGGAGAAAAAAAGATGAAAAATCGTAAAATTTTTGGAGCTATTAAAAAATTGGTCGCGATGTTTTTATTTTGGAAGAAAAAAATTTTTGAGCTACTAGAAACACGTCAGCAAAATCCTAGGCTACTAGAAATGCGTCAGCAACCATCTGAGCTTCTAGAAACACGTCAGCAACATCCTAGGCTACCAGAAAAGCGTCAGTCAAACTCTAGAGCTACAAGAAATGCTCCAGTTTGCAGAAAACACGTCAGCAATCTCCCAACCTACAAAATTCGCGTCAGCAATAATTCCGGTTACTAGAAAAGTGTCAGCAAGGATTTGAGCTACTAGAAACACGTCAGCAAAGTTCTGAGCTACAAAATTTACGTCAGCAAGATTCCAGGCTACCAGAAAAGCGTCAGCAAGATCCTAGGCTACTAGAAAAGCGTCAGCAAGCATCTAAGCTTCTAGAAAAGCGCCAGCAATCTCCCAATCTACAAAATTTACGTCAACAACCCTCTCACCCACAAAATACGCGCCAACAAATTTTCCAAGCTTCAAAAATGAGCCAGGTGTTCTCATTTTTGGCTCATCTACATTTGTAATGTATCCAATTCGCTTTCAGAAAAAAAGCTGTGCAAACAAGATTTTTAGCGGGGAAAAAATATGTAGCTTGATCACCTTGGAATCAAAGTTCACAATTCAAATTATTAAATATTGAAGTTGCCACGTGGCATTGGGATTTTTGGGCACCCCAACATAGTTTTGCTCCCCCCCCCTCTCCAAACTCAGAATAAACTAACTTGACTGGCCGCCTGTTCCGTGAGAAGTTGTTGATCTCTTTGAATGTCCTCCTGTCTAAACGAACCATGTTCTTGTTCGAAAGCCTGAAACTTCTACATAATTTTTCTTAAAATTTTTCTGCGCTGGAAAAAAACCACTCAAAAACCAGAAAAAAAAGCAAAAAATAAAAATGTCGTGCAAAAAAAAAATAAAAGCGAAACAACGATACTCCGCGTGCGCGTTCTTTAGCGTGTTTTCTTTTTTTTTTTGCAGGGTAGATGAGAGAGTGTGGGAAAATGAGAGAGGGTTAGAGAGAGAGAGATAAACAGTTCTCCTCTTTTTTACATGCATAATAAGGGGAGCGGGGAAACTATAGTCTAGTTTGACCGTGGTCTGCAAATTAAAGAGTTTCTTGAATTTTTTTAAAGTCTTAAAACTAAACAATTTTGACTGTTTCAAAAATTATTGAATTCTGGATTTTTAACTCAAAAAAATAGAAAAAAAGTAGGCGGAGCCTGTTTCTATCCCTTTTTCGTCTGGCGTCTCTTCTGCATGCACACGCTAATTCTCAATCTCTCGCTTTCTCTCGCTTTCCACGAAAACGAAAAAAATTCAAAAATCGAATAATTTATTGATTTCCAAAATACAAAAATGTTTTCAACCCGTCAAACCTAACAACCTGCAAATCAATCAATTCAATCAATAAAGTGATAAACATGAGCAAATTTCAAAAATCGATAATTGTTTTTGGCACTGTGCATTTTCTAGTGGATTCTCGATGATTTGCGGCTCATAAACTAGACTGTAGTCTTTGCTCTTCACAAATTTTTCGGTTCGAATTCGAAGGGAAATTTGATGGGATTCGGAGAGCAAAAATTGAGCAGAAATGTCGAATTCGAAATTTATGAACTGAAAAAAATCCACTGTTTCAAAATTTCTATGATAAAATCTAACAATTTTCAAAAATGATATCTCTCCTTTAAAGTTGTCTTGCTAAAAAAAATGCCACGTGGCAAAAATACCGTAACCTTCAAACTCACATCATTTTTCTCGGGTTTTTTCCGCGTAATCTCCAAAAGTGTCACATTTTTCTTACTTCTCAAACCTTCTCGACTCAATTTATTCAAACTCATTTTCCGAATTTTTTCGGGTTCCAGAATTTTCAGCGAATCGATTTCAATGCATTTATCCAATTTTTGATCCGAAAACCATTTTTTGACGATTTCCAGGTTTTTCTGAAAAAAAAAAATTTTGTTGGTAATCGAATTGCCATTAATGGCAGGGCTGTGAAAAAGGCCTTGTTCGGCCGCAAGGCCGCATCGAGAAATTTGGAGAGGCCGGCCGGCCGGCCGGAGAAAAAAAATAAATTGAAAAAAGGCCGGCCGCCGGCCTGCATAGTAAATTCCTCATTTTCCTCGATTCTGGTGTGACTTGAATGGTGGGATGAATTTATGCAATTCTGTTGGTGGGACAGTGTTTGTGTGATGATTGGATTGGTGAAAAGACATTGGTGTGGTATTGGTGTGATATTGGTGGATGGCTCCAAACAAATTACACCACAATTGGCGCCAGTTTCACCAATAAAATCAATCACATCAATTCCGCCAGTTCCCCATTGGTGAAAATTGCACCATTGGTGCAATTGGCGCCAATGGTGAAGTTTGCACCAATGGTGCATTTTCACCAATGGCGCCGATTGCACCAATCACGCCAATTGCACAAATTTCACCAACGGCAAATTGCATAAATGGCGCCAATACTACACCCAGACTATCCCACCATCACACCAAGATCGAAGTTTCATTCAGAGAAAGTTACAAATTCAATAAAACTAATTTCTGAGAATTGTCATCCTTGAGGCTTCAAGCCTGAACGGCTTCGAGCCTTTATATTTGAAAGGCTTAAAAGCCTCGAAGGCCTGAGGCCTCCTATTTTTCAAGGCCGGCCGGCCGGCCGCAAAAAATCGAGGCCCTTTTCACAGCCCTGATTAATGGCATACGTTCTTCGATTCGACCTGTATAGGAGCTGTAAGAAATTTGAGAATTTTTGGGGGGAAAATTTGATTTTATTCATGAAACTTTGATTCTGAAAACGTTTAATGATATTTTTTATCAGATAGATCTTCCGATCAAAATTGCTCAGAAAATTCAAAATGTTACATTTTCCTTGAAACAGTGAGATTTTTTCGGGAAATTTTTAGAACCAACATATCAAAATTCCTCAAAAATTCCAGAAAATCTGAATAATTTTTGAAACAGTGATTTTTTCCCAACAAAAAAGGCTGTGATCTATCAAATTCCTCACAATTTTTAAAATTTTGGTATTTTTTGAAACAGTGAATTTTTTAGTTAAACTTTTTTTAATTTTAAAATTTTCAGAAATTTTTCATTTGTGAATTTTTGGAGGCTCAATTATTGATGAAATTCTGAGAAATCAACGTTTTTTTCAATTCCAAATTATTTCCAGTATTTTTGAAAAAGTAGATTTTTCTTCAAACGAAAAAGACCAAAATCATCGAACTTCCTCAAAATTGAGAAAAATTAGAAAAATATTTGAAACAGTGAATTTGTGGAAAATTTGAATAACAATGTTTAAATCGTTTTTGTTTTGGTATTGATAATAAAGAATTAATTTATGCACAAATATCGAGGATAATTAAAAATTCAAAAAAATTGGAATATTTTTGAAACAGTAAAATTAATTCTAATAATCAAAATTAACCGATTGAAGTTCAGAAAATCAAAACTTTTATTGTTCTTTGAAACAGTGAAAATTTTATGAGTGAAGAGAGGCGACCCTTAAACAAAATTCCTCAAAATTCGAAAAAATTCGTATAACTTTTGAAACAGTGAATTTTTTCAAATAAAAAATCAAATTTTTCTAACAGATGTGAAAGCAATTTTTATCAAATTCCACAAAATTTCAAAAAATTACAGAAAATTTTTGAAACAGTGAAGATTTTTTATGCAAATTTGAGTTCAAATTCTTCAATATTTAAAAAATTACAAAACAATTTTGAAACAGTGAATTTTTTAAAATTGAAAACAGTAATTCATCAAAATTCCACAAATTTCATGAAAATTATTATAATTTTTGAAACAGTGAATTTTTTCAAAAAAAAAAATATAATTTTTCTGACAAGTATGAAAGCAAGTTTTATCAAATTCCTAAAAATTTCAAAAAATTACAGAAAATTTTTGAAACAGTGAAGATTTCTGATGTAAAATTGAGTTAAAATGTTGATCTATACCTAGTCAAAATCTGAAACAAAAATATTTCTAACTGCAATGGTCAGCTGATCAAGTTATTCAAAATCTTGAAAATTTTCAAATTTTAGTTGAAACAGTGAATTTTTTCAAATGAAAAAAAGGAGGTCAATTATCAAATTCCTCAAAATTTCAAAAAATTACAAAAAAATTTTGAAACAGTGAATTTTTTCAAATGAAAAAGAGGAGGTCAATTATCAAATTCCTCAAAATTTCAAAAAATTACAAAAAAATTTTGAAACAGTGAATTTTTTCAAATGAAACAGAGGAGGTCAATTATCAAATTCCTCAAAATTTCAAAAAATTACAAAAAAATTTTGAAACAGTGAATTTTTTCAAATGAAACAGAGGAGGTCAATTATCAAATTCCTCAAAATTTCAAAAAATTACAAAAAAATTTTGAAACAGTGAATTTTTTCAAATGAAAAAGAGGAGGTCAATTATCAAATTCCTCAAAATTTCAAAAAATTACAAAAAAATTTTGAAACAGTGAAATTTTTTTCGGGAGAAAAACAAAAGTTTATCCTTGGTCAATCAAATTGACCTCCCAAATTATTATCTTCATTTATTCATATCACTTTATTGCAACTTATCATAACTACTATACGATATTCCTTTTTCTCAAATCGTATCATTTCTAAAAAAAAATGAAGGAAATTCTAGTTATATTTTTTCTGTTTGCAGCGTATTTGAATGCAGGTTAGTATCAAAAATAAACTATTTGAACAGGGTTTGCGGAGCACGCCACGTGGATTTCCGCGTGACTTCCGCGCAGGTTCCGAGCGCTCTGCGCGAGTGTTAACCGCAAGCTTCCGCGAAGCGGCACTGTCTTCCGCTTTAGCGGCCATGCCTAAGTCCCGAGCCTGAGTCCCGAGCGCTCTGCGCGAGTGTGAACCAAAAGCTTCCGCTGAGCGGTACTATCTTCCGCTTCAGCGGCCAGGCCTATGTCCCGAGCCTAAGTAATAAAAAAATAAGCTATTTGAACAGGGCTTGCGAAGCACGCCACGTGGATTTCCGCGTGGCTTCCGCCTCAGCAGCCAGGTTAAGCTCAAGCCAAAGTCCCAAGCGCTTTGCGCGAGTGTGTACCGCAAGCTTCCGCGTACGCGGCACTGTTTTCCGCTTCAGCGGCCAGGCCTAGGTCCCGAGCTTTCTGCTCAAAGTCAACTCAATATTTTTCTTCTAGCAAACACTGAGTTTTGCTCAAACTTTTCCATTGAAAATGAGCTTTCCACAATCAAATCAATTTGTCTAACAACAAGAGAAAAAGAATTAATGAACGGAGATGTTTCGAAAGATATCATCGCCACGATGTTTCTCCATCGCTTGATACCAATGGCACAAGAAACAATCGGACTTTCCGAAATGCGAAAAGCTTTGGGATTCAAAAAATTGGGACCATGGACGAAATATTCAAGGAAAAAGCCGAGCGAAGAGCAGCTCAAAAATGCGAAGAAAATCGAGGAATATTATGAGTTGAAGGAGCCAAAAAACAAGGATAGAAGTTTGGATAGCGGGTTTTTATTTGAGAAAAATGTATGGGCAGCTGTGAAGTTTTTTGATGAGCGAATTCCAGAAATTCGAAAGATTTATAAATGTGAATTTGCTGAAGTTTTGAGAGGGGAAAAAGGTTCGCTGAATCGAGTGACAATTAATAAAATGATTGAGAAATGGAATGATATATGGTTTGATATAGAATATGCACTTAATCATATCAAATGTGATTAATAATTCGAATGAAAATGTTTGATGATTTTTTGCTTTTTGTTTTGTCCAACTTTTGATTAATGAAGACTTAATTAACTAATTTTTTGTGAAATGAAACAGTGACATTTTCCAGACAACGGATAATCAAATTACTGCAGAAAATTGAGAAATTAGGTATTTTTGAAACAGTGAAAGTGTTAGAGAAGCTATTCATCAAAATTCCTCTAAATTTCAGAAGATTTGGATAATTTTTGAAACAGTGAATTTTTTTTGAATAAAAAAAGTTGGAGAAATTAGATGAAAATTCTGACATTTTGGAAAAATCCATATTTTTTGAAACAGAAAATTTTTATTTCATTTGATAAGCGACTAAAACAAAAAAAACTATTAAATTTTTCAGAAAATTAAATTTTATTTCTAAAAATCTTGAAACAGTGAATTATTTTGAAACTGTGCATCACCGGGAATACATTACTTGAATGAAACAATTTTTCTCAAATTTTCAACAAAAAATTTTGATTTTAATTTTTGAAAAACTCTCTTGAAATTTCTAGATCAGTTGATGATATTTTGAAAAATAAATCAAAAAACCATTTTATGAGCAACATTTAAAAAAGTTTTGAAACAGTGAATTTTTCTAGAAATTCATTCTCACATCAGTTTCATGGGAGTGTTATCAAACGACTTTACGAGTAGAAAATGAATCACTTTTGAAACAGTGAATTATTTTGAAACTGTGCGTTTTCGGAAATACATAACTTGAATGAAATAATGTTACTCAAATTTTTTAACAAAGATTGGAAATTTCTGGAAACAGTGAACTTTTCTAGAATTTTTTTCTCAATTTAATGATGATAAGAAGAATCAAAATCTTTACTTTAAAATATTTTTGACATTTTTAAAAGTATAATTCAGAACTTTTTTCAAGGGAACACAATTTTGAAATCAAAAATTAAAAAAATCAATTGTTTCTTGAAACAGTGATTTTTCTCAAAAGAAAATTCAATCATTCACCACTTTGGAGGAAATTATCAAACAAATTCTGACTTTTTGGAAGAATCTAGATTTTTTGAAACAGCAAATTTTTATTTCATTTGATAAGCGAGTAAAACAAAAAACTATTAAATTTTTCAGAAAATTAAATTTTATTTCTGAAAATCTTGAAACAGTGAATTTTTTTTGACACACTGGAACTTAAATAAAACAATTTTATCAAATTTTCAACAAAAAATTAAAAATTTCTTGAAACAGTGATTTTTTCTAGGTATTTTCATAAACCAATCAAAAAACCATTTTATGAGCTAAATTTAAATAAGTTTTGAAACAGTGAATTTTCTAGAATTTCATTCTCAATTTTATGAGGAGAAGGAACAAACAAAGAAATGAATTTTTTCAGAACAGAAATTGTGATAAAAATTCGGAATTAATGGTCACAAATCAAGTTCACTTAAGTTTCCAGAAGTAATGTAAAAATTTTGAAACAGCGAATTATGGTTAAAAAAACGAATTTTACGAGAGGATGACTGTAAACTCAAAAATTATGTTCATAAAATGTTTGTGACATTTTTTGATAATAATTTAGAAAACTTTCCAATCAAAAATTCGAACAAACTCAAAAATTGAAACTTTTCTTGAAACAGTGAATTTTTCTAGTAAAAAAAGTATTAGATTGGTATTAGAGGTTTTGAAAATTTGCAAAAATCTAGGTTTTTTGAAACAGCAAATTTTTATTTCATTGGATAAATAACGACATGGTCTATCAAATTTTCCAGAAAATTGCATTTTATTTTTGAAAATTTTGAAACAGTGAATTATTCTTGTTCAAAATGATGAATTTTTCGGGACAGAAAAAAAAATTTGAGAGAAAATTCCAGATTCAGAGAAGAAAAAATGCACTGTTTCAAAAAACATTCAACTAAAAAAACATTCAGAGAAATTTTTCAATCCGGGAAAATTATCCGCATCAAAAAAATCCCAAAAAACCCCCCGCAAAACTAACTATTGTATAGTTCCAATTCGATTTCCATGATCTCCCATAATAATCGATAAACTATTATCCAATAATCCTTCCAAATTCATTTCACTCAAACTTCCAGCCAATCTTTCATCCAAAGTTTCAACCAAAAATGGAGAATCATGGGTTAATCTGCAAAAAATATGGGAATTTTAGGTGGAATTTCATAAGCCGGAATAAATTTTTAAATTCAAAAATGAATTATACAAAAATTATGAAACAGTACATTTTTTTAGGTGAAATAACTGAATCAGTTTCTGATATTAAAAAAAAAAATATACAAAAATTTTGAAACAGTGAATTTTTTTCGAACAAAAAAAAGTTTTGGTTTAGCTATTTTTACGATTAATAAGGATTTTAGATAATTAATTAATTAATTAGTACTAATTAACTACATAATTAGAAATAATGTCTTAAAATTTATCAATTTTTTTGTTCCTCTGAATTTTAAATGAATAAATTTTGGAACTTCTAATGGTTTTTGAAATTTTTAATCAAAAAAAATTCACTGTTTCAAATATAATTTAGCCGGGGATTTTTCAAATTTCGTTCGGCGAAACTGACCGTGAAGTTTCTCTAGAAGAACATTTTTCAAGTCCACGTGGCAAAAAAATAAATGCATAATGTTCCATTGCTTCAGAAGCTCTTAGAAAAAATATACACAAATTTTGAAACAGCAATTTTTTTCTTTCAAATAAAAATCGAATTATGAAGGATTTTCGAAGTGTGAACTTTTCTATGGATTTTTTTGAGAAGAAAAATTCACTGTTTCAAAAATTGTATGAATTTGAAAGAAAATTTGGAAAATTGATCTATGATTATTTTTTATTTCTAAATCGAAAAAATGTTAATAAAATAATTTCAAGTAAATTATTTACTGTTTCAAAAATTTCATGTATTTTGAAAAAAATATTTTTTATCTGTTACTTGAGCTACAATTAATATACCAAAAATCAATGTTTCTTGAATTTTGTTCATAAAAATTCTATGTAATTTTTCCGCTGTTTCAAAAATTCTATAATAATTTCAGAGAAAATCAGGTTACTGATGTATGTTCTTTGGAATATGAAAATTTATCAATTCAAAAATTTCTCTGTTTCAAAAAAAATTCCATAAATTTGGTGCATGTTGATTATGTTTTTATTTACCACGTGGATTTCTAGACCCTTTGAAACAGCGATATTTTTCGAAACAAAACATAGGTGGTGTGGAATATTTCAAAATTTCCGAAAAAATATATAAAAACTTTTTGAAACAGCAAATTTTATCTGGAAAAAAATTCCAAATTTTTCAGATCCTCCTATTTTGAGCAATATCAATGTTAAAAAAAGGATTTTCGAGATACAATTTTTGGCTGTTAATTAATTAATTAATTAGTACTAATTAACCCGATAATTGGGAATAATGTCTTGAGATTTATCAATTTTTTTTGTTTCTCTGAATTATAAATTACTAAATTTTGGGACTTCTAACAAGTTTTTGAATTTTTAAAAATTCACTGTTTCAAAAGTTCTATGAATTTTGGCTGGGATTTTTCAAATTTCGTTCGACGGGATGTAAAGTTTCTCTAGAAGAAAATTTTTCAAATCCACGTGGCAAAAAATAAAATTTGATCAATTGGTACAATATCGGTTCAGAAAATGTCAGAAAAAATATACACAAATTTTGAAACAGCAAATTTTTTCTTTCAAAAAAATTCAAATTATGAAGGATTTTCGAAGTGTGAACTTTTCGATAGATTTTTTTGAAGAAAAAATTCACTGTTTCAAAAATTCTATGAATTTTGAAAGGATTTGAAAAATTGAACATTAATTATTTATTTTTAAATCAAAAAATGTTGATAAAATAATTTCAAGTAAATTATTTACTGTTTCAAAAATTCTTCGAGAATTTCAAAGAAAATGAGATTTTTGATAAGCCCTTTCTATGTTTTTTGAATATGAACTATTTTTGAATCGAAAAAAATTCACTGTTTCAAAAATTCAATAAATTTTCAAGCAATTTTCAAATGCATTCCATTGGAAAAAATGCCAAAAATCAATGTTTCTTGAATTTTGTTCATAAAAATTCTATGTAATTTTTCTACTGTTTCAAAAATTCTATGATAATTTTGCTGAAAAAATCTTCATTTGATAAATTCGATGAATTTAATTCAAATTCACATTTCTAATTTTTTCACTGTTTCAGGAAAATCTTGAAGTTTTAGAAATATTTTCTTGCTTTCAATTTTTCTCAGGAAAAATTTACTGTTTCAAAATTTCTATTAATTTCTGGATGATTGAAAAAAAAAACTAATGTCAATGCTCAATTTACCTCACAAAATTATTCCACTGTTTCAAAATTTCTAGAAATATTACACGAAAATTCGAGGATTTGATGCAAGCTTGATGATTTCCGAAGCCTATCCTTATTTACCCTCAAAAAATTCACAAATTTCCCAATTTTCCCCCAAAAAAACCTACGACGAAATAAAAGTGAATCCAAAATGACAAATATCCTTATAATAATGTGCAAATCTTCTCCAAATTTGCACAAATTCCCATTGAATTTGATCACCATCTTTACACGGTAAATATTTCCATTTATTGTAGAATGCCAAATAATATTGGCGATAATAATGATCGGCTGGTTTTTCGGTGAAACCCGGTTTGAATTCAATGTTTGGATAGTTGAAGAGACCCAAATGAGAGCGAGAAATATCATCGTTGAACAGTGTTTCACAACCGTATTCTGCAAAGAATTAGGGTGAATTTAGGGTAACTTAGGAGCTTTAGAAGGTTCTTTAAATGATTTTACATCTTCTTAAGGCTTTAGGGTGAATTAGGGAGCTTTACAGTCTTTGAGGCTTTTTCAGGTGATTTAGGAGCTTGGCAAAGTTTTTATATATTCTTAACGTAAATTCTCTAATACCCTTAAAGGTTTTAGAACGTTTTTAGGTTTGTTGGAATTTTATTTTCACTATTTCAAGAATTTTAAATAATTTTTTGTGAATTTTTGAATTTTTATTCCATTAAGCAAAAGTTACTGTTTCAAAATTTTCAGAAAAATTCTGGATTTTTTTGAATTTCTATTGTCGATTTCTATTTTTAACATAAAATGGAAGAAAATTCTTGAAAAATTTTCACTGTTTCAAAAATTGATAGTTTTTTAATGGATTTTGAATTTGATGTTAACTTCCAAAAAATATTTTGAAAATTATTTTTCTATTTTTTTCACTGTTTCAAAAGTTCTTGAAGTTTTTGTGGTTTTCTTAAAATTTGATATTTGTAATTTAGACATTTGCCTATTAGACTGCTAATTTTTCAGAAGAAAAAATTCACTGTTTCAAATTTTTTATAATTCCGGGCTGTTTTTGAGTTTTATTCAATTATTTGTTTCTCTGTAGAACTATCAAAAAAATCACAAAATTTCAAGATTTTAATTTCAAATTATTTTCTGATAATTTTTCACTGTTTCAACAATTTTTGATAGTTTTTGTTGATTTTCTGAATTCTGCTAGGTTTTTCTGTTCTTCTCCAACTAAAAATCGAAAAAATTGATTGTTTCAAAATTATATTACAAGTCGATTTCTCACTGTTCCAATATTCATTTATTTATTTATTTATTGAATACGTTGTGGGACAACGTGACAAACAAGTATAAAATCATAAAATACATGAAAAGACAAAGAATAAGTTGATGCAGGATTACGAGTTAGAAACCGGGGGATGGTTATGCGCGAGTATTTATGCTAATGTAGGTCTAATATTTGGTGAATCTGAAATTTGTAATGAGCAAGTGCGGTGAGTAAAGAAGTTTTTGCGAATATTCGTTTTTGGAACTTTGTAATGATATCTTACTTTACTACGAGTTTTAGAATCCGTTTTTAAGGTACATAAAGAAAACATTTAACTGAAATATTTTTATCTTACAAAAAATTAGCATACTGTAACAGACAATGAGACTAAAATCAAAAATGGGTATCCAAAATATTCGAAAAAATCTGCATTACATAATTTCACTGTTTCAAGATTTGTAGAATTTTTGTGGATTTTTTGAGCTGTGCTCTCTTAGGCGATGATGCAGATTAGTTTCTCCTCGGGGCTAATTGAGGAGAAAGAGGAGAAACGTGTTGCACGTGAAGGGGAAACAATGTATTTTTCGAATTTCGCCCCATTTCTCCTCATTTCTCCTCGGAGGAGAAACTCATCTGCATCATCGCCTTACTTCGTCATCGAAAAAAATTGAAAACAAAAGTTTCCGGAAAAAAAATTCACTGTTTCAGAATTTTGTGAAATTTTTGAGAATTTTTTTAAATTTAATATTTAATTCACTGAAAAAAAATTATCAACAATTTTGAGACTCGCAAATCATTCACAAAAAATTCACTGTTTCAAAATTACCTCAAAAATCTAGGTTGTTTTTTGATTTTATTCAACATTTATCTTAGAATTATCAGAAAACCAAGAAATTTCAAGATTTTAATTTCAAATTATTGTCAGATAATTTTTCACTGTTTCAAAAATATTTGATAATTTTAGGGGACTTCAGGAATTCCGTTTCAAGAGGTTTGTTCGCAGAAAATTATCATTTTTTTTTTCATTTCAAAAATAATGAAATTTTTCACTGTTTCAAAGTTACTTGAATTTCTGGGCAAATTTCTAAATCTAATATAACTTCGAATGAGCCTTTTGCTATAAAAATGCTATTTTTTGAGAAAATCCCAGAATTTTTATTCAGAAAAATTCACTGTTTCAAAATTTTCTCATTATTTTCGTGGATTACCGAGATTCAGTTTTGTGCTGTTTATTCAAGTTTCACAGAAAATTTAAATTTTTCTAGATTTCTCACTGTTTCAAAGTTTCTACAACTTTTGAGAACATTTTTAAAAATTCAATGACAAAAAATTCAGGCTCAAAAAATTATTCAAAAAAAAAATTCACTGTTTCAAAATTATCTCAAAAATCCAGGTTGGTTTTGAATTTAATCGAAATCGTATGTATACTTTAGGATTATCAAAAAATCACAGAATTTCAGATTTGCAATTGACAATTTTTCACTGTTTCAAAAATATCAGAATTTTTGAGAATTAACTAAAATTTTGATCGTTCCTCTGAGTACCATGTTATAAAATTCAAACATTTTTTTTTTTCAAAAATCAAAAATTTTTCCGTAGAAAAATTCACTGTTTCAAAATTTTCTCATAGTTTTTGTGGTGTTTCGGAATTCTGATAGATCAATTATTTTCCCTAAAAAATCCTCCTCACTCACTTTCTTTCATAGTTTTCCACAAGAATTTCAACATTGTCGGATCCATCGATTCATTTTGTGGCAAAATCCAATCCAAATTAATATCTCCAGATTCATCGAATTTCGGTTTTGAAATGGCTTCTGGCATATCGCCAATTAATATTGGTCCCAAATTTACCATCGAATTGTCAGCGACCTGGAATTAATTTTGAAAATTTTTGGGGAAAAAAAATTTTGAAAAATTAATTTCAGAATTTTCAGAATTCAGACTAACCTGTCATTTCTTCAAGCTCAAAAATTTTTAAATGATTTTTTTTCGAAATTTTTTGTTTGTGGCTTTTTTTCTGGGTCACGTTTTATTTTATTTTTTTCCTTCAAAATTCACGTCAATCTCCCCTTGACGCAATTTTTGTAGCATCACAGATCAACCCCCGAAAAATGTGTTAATTTTTGCAAAAATTTGATTAACAAAGCTGTGCAAATTTTGGCAATTTCAAAAGATCGAGTGGGAAGAACAAATAAAGAAAAAATAAATTGAACGTGGAGTTGATCTACAAAAAATGCGTCAGCAGGGGTTTAGCTGGCGCGAATTTTGTAGCTTGGACATTTTTGGGAGAATCCACGTGGCAAAAATTGGAAAAAAAAAATATTTTTTTTAAGAAAAAAAAATTCACTGTTTCAAAAAATGCACATATTTTTTGGTGGTTTTGAATTTTCAGTGCAAATTCTACACTGTAATTTTTCAGAAAGCTAAATTTTATTGAAATCTGTAATTTTTCTGAAATTTCAGAGTAATTTTGTAATCAGAGTGAAATTTGAAACAAAAATGTTAAAATTTTTTCTCAAAAAATTCACTGTTTCAAAAATTCCACAAAATTTTCTCGAAATTCCCAAATTTCGTTGTTGATTCATTTCGTTTTTTTTTAGAAATTCAGAAATTGTTAAGTTCAAAATGTAATTCCACGTGGAAAAAGAAAATCACATTTCTTCAATAGAAAACAGCTCTGATTCTCCAGAGAAAAAACAAAAAAAAAGTTCGCGCGCACCGTGGACCGAACCCGTGTCAGCAAAACAGCTGCGTTTACTATTTCAGCGCGCTACCTCCACACTAAGCGTGCACAGATTTCTCCCAGCGAAAATTGCCAATAAAAACCCGCTCACCTTATTATAGCCATACAAAAAATGATATCCCAATTTCTGCATAATTTCAGTTGTTCTTGGTAAATGTCGCATAAATTGAGTGCGCGACGTCGAATCGAATCCCAAAATATCGATCGAATATCGATTTATCGATTTTTCCGACTTTCTTGGCTTATGACGTGGATTCCCATAATTATTGATTGATTCAAGATCGGGCCGGGTATAAATCTGATATTTGGGTAAACTCCGATCCTCCAAACCAGCAAAAGGTTTCTCCCAAAGCAAAACATCCGATAAATTGCCTTTTTCCTCATCACGATCAAAACATCGCACGAAAAACGCGTCAGCATTCACCCAAAGGCGCATATTTTGCATCACATTTTTCACAACTTCCACCTCTTGTATATCTTTTTTTCCCTGTTTTGCAGTTTCATTTCGCAATCCGCCTTCAATGGAAATAATATCACATTCGAAAGTTTTGTTTAAAATTGGATATTGTGAATATTTTGCATAAATGTATAAATATCCTTGTGAATCCATTGTTGCCATATCATTTCCATTGGTTAAATTGCATTTTAGAGTTCGTAGACGGGTTCCAGAATGATCGGGAGTCTGAAAATCGAATTCAGCGTGAAATTTCAGTCAGGAACGGTTTTTTTGCTACAAAATACGCGCCAGCAAAACCCCCATTGACGCATTTCTCGATCTTTTGGCCGAACAATTTGCACAGCTTTTTTCCAAAAGTACATTATTTGTTCAGATTGGTCGAGATCTACAAAAAATGCGTCAGCAAAATCCCCACTGGCGCGATTTTTGCAGAAAAAAATAGAGAGAGAGAGAGAGAGAGTGTGGGAAAATGAGAGAGTGTTAGAGAAAGAGAGAGATATACTCTTTTTTGCATGAATAATAAGGGGGGGGGGAACTATATTCTAGTTTGACCTGGGAGTTTGTAGTTTTATGCAATTATTGCTGACGCATTTCTTGTAGCTACAAAAAATGCGTCAGTGAACCTCCCTTGAAAAACTCACCATAATATCTTTTGCATAAGTTGAATGTAGAGGAAATTTGCAAAAATTATCAAAAGGATGATGCAGAAATTCGGAAAAATTCTGAGAATTTTCAAAAATTTCCTGATTTTCAGAATTTTCGTGAAAATTCCTCAGATTTTGAGGCGAATTTTTCAAATTTGAAAATATCAAAAACATTGAGAAAAATGTGGATAAAATCTGCAAAAAAAAATTTTTTTTTAAATTTTTTTTGAAAAAAAATTTTCCCTACCAAAATAATGGTCCAATTTCGGCCCCGATGCATTTTTTTTTGGCCTGCAAAAAAAATTGATTTTTTTGAAAATTTGGAAAAAAATTACAAATTTTAGTACAAAAACATGCAATTTTCTCATTCGAAACAGAAAAGCTGAGTAAATATGTTGGAAAATTTTTTGTTTTTCAAATTTTTGGCGCGAAAATACAAAAAAAAATGTTTCCAGAGCAACTTGGAGAAAAAAAAAAATATGAAAAATCGTAAAAATTTTGGAGCTATTAAAAAATTGGTCGCGATGTTTTTATTTTGGAAAAAAAAATTTTCGAGCTACTAGAAACACGTCAGCAAAATTCCAGGCTACCAGAAATGCGTCAGTCAAACTCTAGATCTACAAAAATTCTCCAGTATGCAGAAAACACGTCAGCAATCTCCCAACCTACAAAATTCACGTCAGCAAGATCCTAGGCTACTAGAAATGCGTCAGCAACAATTCAGGCTACTAGAAATGCGTCAGTCAAACTCTAGAGCTACAAGACTAGCTCCAGTATGCAGAAAACACGTCAGCAATCTCCTAACCTACAAAATTCACGTCAGCAAGATCCTAGGCTACTAGAAAAGCGTCAGCAAAGTTCTGAGCTGCAAAATTTGCGTCAGCGAGATCCTAGGCTACTAGAAACGCGTCAGGAAGCTTCTGAGCTATTAGAAAAGCGCCAACTACCTCCCAATCTACAAAATTCACGTCAGCGAGATCCTAGGCTACTAGAAACGCGTCAGCAACAATTCAAGTTACTAGAAATGCGTCAGTCAAACTCTAGAGCTACAAAAAATGCTCCAGTATGCAGAAAACACGTCAGCAACACCCTAACTTTCAAAATTCACGTCAGCAACATCCTAGGCTACTAGAAACACGTCAGCAACATCCTAGACTACCAGAAATGCGTCAGCAAAGTTCTGAGCTACAAAATTTACGTCAACAAATTTTAGAGCTACAAGACTAGCTCAGTATGCAGAAAACACGTCAGCAACCTCACAATCTACAAAATTTGCGTCAGCAACATCCTAGCCTACTAGAAAAGCGTCAGCAACCATCTGAGCTTCCAGAAAAGCGTCAGCAACATCCCAACCTACAAAATTCACGTCAACAACATCCTAGGCTACTAAAAAAGCGTCAGCAAGCATCTGAGCTTCCAGAAAAGCGTCAGCAAGATCCTAGGCTACTAGAAACGCGTCAGTCAAACTCTAGAGCTACAAGAAATGCGTCAGCAAGCATCTGAGCTACTAGAAAGACGCCAGCAATCTCCCAATCTACAAAATTTACGTCAACAACCCTCTCACCCACAAAATAAGCGCCAACAAATTTTCCAAGCTCCAAAAATGAGCCAGGTGTTCTCATTTTTGGCTCATCTACATTTGTAATGTATCCAATTCGCTTTCAGAAAAAAAAAGCTGTGCAAACAAGATTTTTAGCGGGGAAAAAAATATGTAGCTTGATCACCCGGCATCAAAGTTCACAATTCAAATTATTACTTAAGCATTGAAGTTGCCACGTGGCATTGGGATTTTTGGGCACCCCAACATAGTCCCCCCCCAAACTGCAAAATAAACTAACTTGACTGGCCGCCCGTTCCGTGAGAAGTTGTTGAATGTCCTCCTGTCTAAACGAACCATCTTCTTGTTCGGAAACCTGAAACTTCTAAATTATTTTTCTTAAAATTTTTCTGCGCTGGAAAAAAACCACTCAAAAAACCAGAAAAAAAGGCAACAAACAAAAATGTCGCGCAAAACAAAAAAATAAAAGCGAAACAACGATACTCCCGGCGTGCGCGTTGTTTAGCGTGTTTTCTTTTTTTGCAGGGTTGATGAGAGAGTGTGGGAAATGGAGAGAGGATTAGAGAGAGAAAGAGAGAGATGTTACTCAGAAAGTGTCCTGACAGCCGTCGGCGAGAAAATCTCGCCAGCTAGCACGCGAGCCGGCAGACGGCCGTCCATTTCTCGCATTTTTCTGGCGAAACCTCGCCAGTTCTCGCTGCTAGCTAGCGCTTGTCTGTTGTTTTTGCAGTTCATAGAGCTTGTTTTGAAAGAATTTATTAAACAAAAAACACTTCATTTATCGGATTCCTGTGGAAGTCGAAGTGTGGAGGGTGGTGTGTTGTTTTCCAGGCTGCGAAGAGTTGGTTGATGATTGTAGAATCTGAAATGTTCAATCATGTTTAAAACTTCGTTTGAAAAATATAGGTAATTGGGAAATGAGAAATAATCTAGTCATTTTTGAAGTTTTTCAAGTTATTCAGGTATATCCCATTATCTGCAAAATGAAAAAACACTGCAGAGGGAGCGTTCAATGTCTAGAAAACTCAACGAGCCAAAATTACAAGGTTTTCGTAGAAAGTGAGTCAGTGCTAACAAGCGATTTAGGAGCTTGACTTGACAATGAAATGGTAATTACTTGGCAACTACTTATTCCTATCACTATCAATTTTCTAAAAGTAATGATTTTCTAATTTATCAAGCACTGATGGTAAAATAGATACAATCAAATACATTTCTAGATGAATATGAGTAACAAACATGAATATAGAATTTTCCATTCGAAGTTCATATAGAATGAGTTCTTTTCTCATGAAATCGATTTGTTCCTACACTAGAGCATGATTTTAAAACTACTGGGACTAAGGAACCAAAGCTTTCATTCAAACCACCTTACCTTACAAATTTTATCAAAAATATTGTTGTGCTGCTCGTCCATCCCGCCATTTTAGTCGAAAACATCGCTTCAAACATCGAGAGCCCTGTAAAATAGGTTTACACTAATTTACTGAATTAAAAATCATCTGCACTCACCAAAAACACATTTTCATGTCACGAAGGTGCCTGGCGATGTGCACCGTCTCCATTCCAACACATTGCGACGTTGCTTGCATGTTTTCTGTGAAATTTTTCGATGAAAAAGGCATAAAAAAGTTTTAGGCCAAAAAATTCGAAAAAAAATGAAAAAGGAAAAAGACGGGCAAATCTGCTCCAGTCGCAATTTTTTCTGTCCGCTAGCTGGCGGCGAGGAGATGCGCTCGATCCTCCCCTTTTTATGAGAATGCGAGCTGGCGGACAGCCTCTGCTAGCTTTCGACAGCTCGCAACCTCGCGGACGGCTGTCAGGACACTTTCTGAGTTTTTTATTTGAAAAGACATTTATTGATTGAACGTTTTTTTTTTACATTGTTAGTTTTTTTCGAACTGAATCACCCCATAAGAGGAAATGTTTCAAATAATGTCGAGACTGCAAATTTTGAATTGAAATTTATTATGTAAAACGTACGTTGAGCAATGTTCTTCAACTTGAATTATTTTAAAGTCAACTGAACAATTTTGACTGTTTAAAAAATTATTCAATTCTGGGAAAAAAATTAAATGTTCAAAATGCCACGTCACAATTTACTTACCACTCTGTAATTATTCTATCAGCGAGGATTTTATTTTGTTTTTCAAATTTTTAAATTACCTAGTTTTTATTAGGAATAAAGATACAAGAAAAAGTATATAAATTCGTTTGAACGTGTTCTTGTTACTTTTCACGTCACTTTTAAAATAATGGCAAAGGATTCAGTTCGGTGTCTAACATACGCAAAATCTAGTTGGAAATGAAATATTTCAGATTGTTTGAGTTGTTGCTTAGTGTGATTTACGGTAAGTTGAACTTGAAAATATGTGAATTTTTTGTATATATTCTTTTTTCAGTAAACTTTGGTTTGTCAATGTTGGATGGTTTTGTAAGTATTTAAACGGTTTGATTTCGACATACACTTGTTTCTTTCCAGTACAAATGCCCAACTACTGATACGACGTACGATCGAGCAACTTGTCAGAACTATCCTGATAGAATGTTAATAATTGATTGGCGTAACGACGCATTATGTTGTGGTAAGTTTGATAAAACTTTACGACGTCGTAAATTTTTTTGTTCCAGAAAATATTATAACTGGTTTACAGAAAAAGTTGCGTTATATTGTCCCAGTGGAATGCTTTCTGAGTTTATGAGTAGTTACAGAGAGAAGAGGATACTATACATGACTGCATTACCCCACATAAGTGCTTATGGCGAATTGCGAGGTTTTGTCTACGATGCAAAGGATTTAAAACCAAAGCGCTATATTTGTGGTGAGTTTTTGTGATGAATCCGCTTACAATTTTGGGGCTCTAGAAAAATGAAACACATTAATTTTGTAAATTTTCTCAATTTATCTTGTGACATTATAATGAGCGTGTATTTGAACTTCATGAAAGTTTGTGAATCTCTAGATATTGTTCAGGAGTTTTTTTTCAGCTATACCTATTGGCTATATATGGTACGATCAGTTATTTGTTAAACAAGAATCATCAAATCTGAAATATTTACCATATGGAGATACTGGAGAAAATTACAAAAAAGAACAACCAAAAACGTGCGAAAAACATTCAGATTGTCCCAACTTTGATTCATTTTGTGGGAATGTTGTGAATCCAAGAATTGAAGGTGGAACTTGTTTGGGTGAGTAAAAATGAAATATGAAGGGAAAATTAGAAGTTTTACTTTTTTGAATTTACAGGTGATCGAAGAATAAAATGCTGGAATTATGCAGATTGTGAATCTGTAAGACATGTTAAGAAAAGTGGTCATTTTTGTACTAACGCCCTTTATTTAAAACAATGGACAATGATGGAGAGAGAAAAGAAGTTTTGTTATAAAAGTGAGTTTGGTTGTGACACCTTTAACTAAAAGCACCTTTTTACAAAACTCATTAGATCCTGATATTCCCGGAGACACTGCCATTCAACAGTTCCAAAAACGAGATTCAAAACTTAATATTTTTCTCTGCGACAAAGATTCGGATTGTGATATTGGATTAGAGAAAAGTGGAATATGTGCAAAACAAAAAGAGAAGGGCGCTTTTATCAAATGGACAGGACATGTGATTGATGGTTCAAAATATGGAAAAAGAACATCATATACTGGAATATGTTTGGAATCGAAACCCATTTCATTTACTCTCTCACAAATTTTTATCGACCTCGATGTTAGTCAAAAAAACGGAGAGATCGGCAGAAAATATTTGTCAATTATATGGAAAAATCGAGATCAAACGCCGCAGTGTAACAAAAATGGTGACTGTAGAAAAGGTGAAGAATTCTGTGATAACATTTACAGTTTGCGCCGCGATTTACACAACTTTGATGAAAACTATAAATTCTGCTTCAAACTTCCTGATCCATCCAACACAGCGCTGAGTTACACAATTATTGATAATAAAATTGGATTGATCTCTTGTAAATCTTATGAAGACTGTCGAACTGCTGGTGGTGATGCAAACTCATTTTGTTATACTGCTGAACCATTGAAATATAAGAGATATGAAAATGGAGCAGTGAAACAATTTGACGGTGTTTGTATGAGTGCAAAAACATGCGTTGATCCATCGATTATTTATGAATGGGAAGAAGGTAGCGTGGCTAATAGTGGACATTGTGAAAAGGATGATGATTGTTTGAATGGTGGAAAAACAAAAGAAGGTGCCAATATCAATAATATTTATGAGTGAGTTTTAACTACGACTTAAAAAAAAATTCGTTGCGGAAATGCGACTCCTGGCAGCGTCTTTCTGCAATATTATTGCATGTGCGCACGGTTTTAGTGATGAATTCAAAAATGTTCTTTAGGACTTAGCTTAAACTTATGTGATATTACAGATATCGTTGCAAGAATGTAACATCACTTGGCGAAATCGGGTTTTGTTGCTATCGTAAAACCGATAACTGTCCGGAAGGAAAAGTTGTGAATCCGAATTTGAGATGTGGAAAGGAGGAATCGAATTCGACTGAAGCATTCGAGCAATGTTATGATGATGATAAAATAATTGTCAAATATAACATATGGTGTGAAACGGAAATTAATCAATGCTGCTTGGATGATGATTATTCATTATGTCCAGATAAACAAACTCCATTATTCAACGAACCAAAATGTGTGGGTTCTATCAAGAATAATGTGAGTAGTGGTGAATGTGTGGTGAAATCAGGTGGTATTTGCAAAAGGGGACATTGTTGTCCAAACGCAACAATGACTGGGATATTTATCAAACCTGAATTTTCCTATATCACTGAGCTATCGTGTGATTCCGGCTTTCCCGTTCATCAGTTCACCGCTGGGTATTGTGATCCGGATTCCAAAAAAGTGGTTATAATTGGGGAGAAATTACCAGATGGAACATTGCTCAAAAAATGGCCGGAAGATAATCCCAGAAATTGTAGTTTTGATTCAGAATGTTCCAGCGATAATTCAAAGTTATGTTTGAGAGAAGAACCGACTGCAATCAGGTTTACCTGTTTCTATAATCCATTGAAACCATTTCCCAGAAAGGAATCAAAAGATGAAAAAATGATTTTTATTATTTTGATCATCATCTTAGTTGTTTTATTGGTGGTTGGTGGAATTGGCGGTTTTTTATTGTGGAAACTTAAATTGAAAACGAAAAAACAAAGAAAAACTGGAAAAAATGAGAAAGATGGAAAGAAAAAAGAAGAGAAGGGTAAAAATGGAAAAAAGAGCAACAAAAAAATTAACTCTGAATTCAAATCCACATCTGGAGTTAGTGGAACTATGGACAGCCCAAGTATGATTTAAGATAACTCGATTTTGTGAGATTTGTGAATAAAGAAATTTGAAGAATTATTTTTAAAAAAAAACTATATTTTAAACCGATCAAAAATGAATCGGAAGGCTTGCTGAAGCAATTTTGTCGAAGAAAACCATCTGAATCTTTTGGTTCCATCTGGATCATAGGAACTTCCAACCCATTTTGAATTCTTTCATTTTTATTATGAAAATTCAGAAACAGTAGAATTTCTTTCAATGTTTTTCAAAATTTCAGAAGTTATTTTGCTGAAAAAAATGTTCCACGTGGCAGATGATTTTTTGTTTGTTCAATTTTATTGATACTTCGAATTTAATTATTTTCATTCAGATTTTATGTAAAATTGCGGCATCGTAAATGTAAAAAAAATCCTTAAAAACCTTCCCAATTTTCATTATTTTATATCATAATGCCTTATTTTTATATTTGTTTTTTCTTATTTTTTATTTCTTGTATTTCAAAAGTGGAAATGTGTGGAACTAAAAATTCAGTTGAAACCACGACTTCGAGTACACAATCTAGTTGTCCAACTGGTTTCACATTGTTTAACAGAACAACATATTCGTGGTGCCTGTCTTATTGCAGTTTTGCAGATCAAACTAAAAACATATACGATAACGATGACATCAGTGAATGCTGTCAATCACTGAATTCAAAATCAAAAGCATCAGGATTTCAAACAACAGAAGAACTACACAAAATGAATGAAATTATTTCGGATGCAAGCACTGAAAATGCATACAATTCATATTTTGTTGGCGCTGGAAAAGCAGCAAAATGTTCTTCAACTCAAACATGCACACCTCAAGATTTTTTCGAATGGACCGATGGTCATACATCTGGAACTGATGGATTTGTGTGGAGTGAAGATATAGACACAACTTCAGCAGTTTATGCAATATTATTAATTTCCGACGACGCATTAAGCGGTAGTAGTATAAATGCTGTGGCAAATGGTGCGATTTGTGGAATGTTGGCGGATTAATTAAGTTAATTGGATTGGGTTGAAGTTTTTATATAAATCATTAATTTCACATAAGTATGAAAAATCAGACTTTCAAAAACATTTTTTCCAAAAAAAAATAAAAAAGTAGGCGGAGCCTGTTTCTATCCCTTTTTCGTCTGGCGTCTCTTCTGCATGCACACGCTAATTCTCAATCTCTCGCTTTCTCTCGCTTTCCACGGGAACGAAAAAAATTCAAAAATCAAATAATTTATTGATTTCCTAAATACAAAAATGTTTTCAAACCCGTCAAACCTAAAAACCTGCAAATCAATCCAATCAATAAAGTGATAAACATGAGCAAATTTCAAAAATCGATAATTGTTTTTGGCATTGTGCATTTTCTAGTGGATTCTCGATGATTTGCGGCTCATAAACTAGACTGTAGTCTTTGTCCTTCACAAATTTTTCGGTTCGAATTCGAAGTTTTGTGAGAGCCTTGGATTGGAGCAAAAATTGAGCAGAAATGTCGAATTCGAAATTTATGAACTGTAAAAAAATGGAGTTTTGGGGTGAAAATTTGAAAAATCTATTTTCTGGGTTAAAAAAATCCACTGTTTCGAAATTTCTATGATAAAAACTGACAATTTTTCAAAAATGATAACTTTTTTAGCTCCAAATCTGACACGTGGCAAAAATACCGTAACCTTCAAACTCACATCATTTTTCTCGGGTTTTTTCCTGGTAATTTCCAACATTGTCACATTTTTCTTACTTCTCAAACCTTCTCGACTCAATTTATTCAAACTCATTTTCCGAATTTTTTCGGGTTCCAGAATTTTCAGCGAATCGATTTCGATACATTTATCCAATTTTTGATCCAAGAACCATTTTTTGACGATTTCCAGGTTTTTCTGTGAGAAAAAATTCACTGTTTCAAAATTTTTATATGAAAAATCAAAAAAAAAATTAATTTTGCCGTCAGAATACAATTTTCAAAACTCGAAAAATCCCAATTTTCTGAATTCGAAAAAATAAAAAAAATTCACTGTTTCAAAATTTTTACATTAAAAATTAGCTCTGAAAATTTCATTGTTTTTTGTACTTCCGCAACTAAACAATCGAAAAACTCCCATTTTTCAACAAAAAAAATTCACTGTTTCAAAAATTTCACATTAAAAAATTTGGTGTGAGAAGTTTTGATCATGGAAAGAATTTTTTTAACAAATAAAAAAAAATTCGATTTTTTATTACCGACAAAACCCTGAAATTATTTTCAGAATCCACGTGGCAACCCTGAATTTTTGGTGCTAAAAATAACATTTTTCTAACAACAAAAATATTTCCAAAAAAAAATTCACTGTTTCAAAATTTTCATAATTTTTTCAATATTGCGCTTGAAACAGTACAAGTTATTTGTGGATCGCAAAAATCAAAATTACACGTTTGAAAATCCACGTGGCAAAAAATTCCAAAAATTTTACTAGAATTAGTTTTTTTCAGAATCCCAGAAAATATTTCAAAGTTTCTATTTTTTTTGAAAAAAAATCACTGTTTCAGAAATTTTATATTGAAATTTGTGAGTCTGAAAATTTGATCGATTGGTTTTATGCATCGTAAATTCAAAAAAAATTGTCCCCATAAATTTTTACCCAAAAAATCCCCAGACTTACCCTAACTTCTTCATCCAAATCCTTGACTTCAACACCTTCCAAACAAGTACAAAAATTCTCAGGAACAAAAACATCTTTACAATTTCTTGAATTCGGAATTTCATCAAATAAACTGATTCCTCTCTGATTATTATTTTCCACATATTTTTTTCGATTTCCAAAATTCATATGAATAATATCTTGAAGTGTTTGATGAATATCAAAATTTGCAGTCAATTTGAATTTATTTGTCAAAAAATTCGAATATTGTTTGGGATATTTTGAAGCGAAATTTGTTGGTAATCGAATTGCCATTAATGGCATACGTTCTTCGATTCGACCTGTATACGAGCTGTAAAAAATTGGAGAATTTTGAGGGATTTTTGAAACAGTGAAAAAATATTTTTGTCAAAAATTTTGTGATGTAAATTCCAAATAACCAATATTTTTCAATCCAAAAAATTTCATATGAATTTTTTGAAACAGTGGATTTTTTGATGACACAATGGTTTCGATAATAACTTTCAAAAATACATTAAATTGTTCAATTTTCCTTGAGACATTGAATTTTTCCGAATTAATTGCTCATATTAAAAGTTCTAATGATGTACTTTCCAATAATATATTTTTGAAACAGTGAAAAATATTTTAATCAAAAATGTTGTCAGATGGAAAATTCTTATAGTAACATTTTTCAGAATCCAGAAAATTTTATATGAATTTTTTGAAACAGTGGATTTTTTTTCCATCAAGAACAGTCGAGTGATTATTTCCAAAAAATGCAACAAAAAAATTCAATTTTCTTTGAAACAGTGAAATTTATAGAGAAAATTTTCAACATTTTCATTGCTCAAATTTTTCAGTTGAATTTATGACTTCATCCGAATTCAGAACATTTTTCGAGAATCCTGAAAATTTTTTATGAATTTTCTGAAACAGTAAATTTTTCCTGTTTCAATTTTCAAATGAAAATATTTTGAAACACAATTTTTTTGAAACAGCGAAAAATATTCCTGTCAAAAATCTCATGATGTGAATTCCAAATAACCAATTTTTTTTCAATCCAGAAAATTTAATATGAAATTTTTGAAACAGTGATTTTTTTTTTCAAGAGCAATTTTGTCATTATTTCTAAAATTGCAACAAAATAATTCAATTTTCTTTGAAACAGTGAATTTTATAAAGAAAATTTTCAAAATTTTCAGTGCTCAAATTTTTCAGTTAAAATTGTGGCGTCATCCGAATTTGTAACATTTTTCGAAAATCAAGAAAATTTTCTATGAATTTTTTTAAACAGTGATTTTTTCCTGAATCAAATTTCATAGTTTTTGATTTTTTCATCGTATTCTCCCAGTAATTTCAAAATTTTTCAAAATTTTTATTCACAATTTTTTTGAAACAGTGAAAAATTATTTAAATCAAAAATCTTCCAAAATCCAGCTAATTACTGCAATATTATTTTTTTCAATCCATAAAATTTCATATGAAATTTTTGAAACAGTGAATTATTCTCAAACATGAACAATGCAGGCATTATTTCCAAAATTGCAACAAAATAGTTCAATTTTCTTTGAAACAGTGAATTTTATAAAGAAAATTTTCAACATTTTCAGTGCTCTTGTGTAACGTCAAGTAACATTTTTCGAGAATCCAGAAAATTTTATATGAATTTTTTGAAACAGTAAATTTTTCCTGACTCGAAAACTTCAAATGAAAATAATTTAGCACTATAAAACCGCTCGATAATTCCTAAATTTTTCAAAATTTTTATTCACAATTTTTTTGAAACAGTGAAAAATATTTTAATCGAAAATCTTCTAAAATCCAGCAACATTTTTCGAGAATCCAGAAAAATTCATATGAAATTTTTGAAACAGTGGATTTTTTTTTCAAAAAAAATAATTTAGTCATTATTTCTAAAATTGCAACAAAATAATTCAATTTTTTTTGAAACAGTGAAGTTTATGAAGAAAATTTTCAAAACTTTAATTGCTCAATTTTTTCAGAGTTCACAACATTTTTCGAGAATCCAGAAAATTTTCTATGAAATTTTTGAAACAGTAAATTATTCAGGAAAAGAGCAGATTGAAGATCTCACAATTGTCAATAATTTCAGAATTTTGAAAAATTTTTTATTCACAATTTTTTTGAAACAGTGAAAAATATTTTAATCAAAAATTTTCTTAAATCGAGAAAATTACACCAACAATATTTTTTTCAATCCAGAAAAATTCATATGAATTTTTTGAAACAGTGAATTTTTTCATTCAAAAATAACTGAGTCATTATTTCCTAAACTTTTTTTTGAAGAAAATTTTCAACTTTTTCATTTCTCAAATTTTTCAGTTAAAATTGTGGCGTCTTCCGAAACTAAAATTTCAAAATTATTGATGAAAATATTTTTTATAAACGTTTTAAAAAAATCGCTCAGTAATTACTGCATTTTTCGAAATTTCTATTCACAATTTTTTTGAAACAGTGAAAAAATATTTTAATCAAAAATCTTTCAAAATCCAGCTAATTACTGCAATATTATTTTTTTCAATCCAGAAAATTTCATATGAAATTTTTGAAACAGTGAATTTTTTTCATTCAAAAAATAATTGAGTCATTATTTCCTAAAATGCAATAAAATAATTCAATTTTCTTTGAAAGAGTGAATTTTATAAAGAAAATTTTCAAAATTTTAATTGCTCAAATTTTTCAGTTGAATTTGTGACGTCACGCGATTAGAAAATATTTTTTGAGAATCCAGAAAATTTTATATGAAATTTTTGAAACAGTGAAAAATTATTTAAATCAAAAATCTTCTAAAGACTAGAGAAATATGGCAAGAATATTTTGTGAAATCCAGAAAATTTCATATGAAATTTTTGAAACAGTGGATTTTTTTCATTCAAAAAATAATTGAGTCATTATTTACAAAAAATACAACAAATAATTCAATTTTATTTGAAACAGTGAATTTTATAGAGAAAATTTTCAACATTTTCATTGCTCAAATTTTTCAGAGTTCACAACATTTTTCGAAAATCAAGAAAGTTTTCTATGAAATTTTTGAAACGTAAATTTTTCCTGAATCAAATTTCAAATGAAAATATTTTGAAACCTATTTTTATCATCCACTCGTTAACTTCTGAATTTTGAAAAGTTTTGATGAGCATTTTTTGAAACAGTGAAATTTTTCTAGCCCAAAAACCCTTAGAAAACTAACTATTGTATAGTTCCAATTCGATTTCCATGATCTCCCATAATAATCGATAAACTATTATCCAATAATCCTTCCAAATTCATTTCACTCAAACTTCCAGCCAATCTTTCATCCAAAGTTTCCAAAACAAATGGAGATTCGTGGGTTAATCTGGAACAATTACAGAGATTTTTTTGGGCTCAAAAATTCACTGTTTCAAAAATTACAGAAAATCTGGGGGGTATTTTTCTGAAATTGCTCTTCTGGTTATTAATTGATTAAAAAAATTCATTTTTTTCGCGATGAAAATTTTCACTGTTTCAAAAATAATTTAATTCTTTAAAATTGGTGAATTTTTGGTCAAATTTTGGTCAAGTTCACTATAATGTTCAAAAATTCTTGAATTCTGGCTTCTAAAAAATTCACTGTTTCAAAATTCCTATAATGTTTCTATTTTAATTTTATTTTTGATTCACGCATACTTCCAGATTTGTTCAAAAAAACCAAAATTTTCATCCAAAATTTTTCCTGAAAATCTACGTGGAAAGAAGTTTATGAAAAAATTCACTGTTTCAAAAATTTATGAAATGTTCCTCTTGAATTTCAGGTTCGTTCTAATTAAAACATTTTTTATTCAAAAAAATCTGAATTTTTGTTCGAAAAAAATTCACTGTTTCAGAATTTCTACAGAATTTTGTAAATTTTTTCGAAAAATTGATTATCGCTTCTTATTAAAATTCTACCAGAAAAAATAAAAAAACAAAATTTTCAGCCAATTTTTTTTCCTAAAAAATCCACGTAGAAAAAATTCACTGTTTCAAAAATTTATGAAATGTTCCTCTTGAATTTCAGGTTCGTTCTAATTAAAACATTTTTTATTCAGAAAAAAATCTGAATTTTTGTTCGAAAAAAATTCACTGTTTCAAAATTTCTCTAAAATTTTGTATATTTTTCAAAAATTTGATACTTGCTTTTTATAGCTCTGTAGATCAAAATTCTGCCAGAAAAAATAAGACAAAATTTTCAGCCAAATCTTTTTTTCCTGAAAATCTACGTGGAAAAAATTCACTGTTTCAAAAATTTATGAAATTTTCCGTAGTAATGTTGGTTTTAATTCATTCTCTGTTCAAAATTTCAATAAAAATTCTGAATTTTTGCTTGAAAAAAATTCACTGTTTCAAAATTTTTATAATATTTCTATTTTAGTTTAATTTTTGATTCATATTCCTTGCTTTGATGAAAATTCTGCTCGAAAAAAAAAACAAAATTTTCAGCCAAAATTTTTTTCTGAAAATCTACGTGGCAAAAATTCACTGTTTCAAATTTTCCAGAAACTCTGAGAAAATTTAGAATTGCTAATATGACGTTTTTGTGCAGACGAGTCAAATATTCCTGAATTTTTCTCCTCAAAAATTCACTGTTTCAAAATTTCTACAAAATTTTGTTCATTTTTCGATAAGTTTGATATTTGCTTCGTAAGCGTTATAGTTTGATCAAAATAGTATCAGAAAAAAATAAAATCAAAAATTTCATCCAAAATTTTTTTTCTGAAAATCCACGTGAAAAAATTCACTGTTTCAAAAATTTATGAAATTTTCCGTAGTAATTTTGATTTTGTTAGATTGAGAATAAGCAAGATAGAAAAAAATTCCTGAATTTTTCTCCTCAAAAATTCACTGTTTCAAAATTTCTACAAAATTTTGTACATTTTTCGAAAAATTGATACTTAAACCTCTCTACCTAGCCTTATTTACACTCAAAAAATCCAAAATTTTCAGATTTTTTCAAAAATTCCAGCCCAAAAAACCCACGTACGTCGTGATAAAACTAAAACCAAAATGACAAATATCCTTATAATAATGTGCAAATCTTCTCCAAATTTGCACAAATTCCCATTGAATTTGATCACCATCTTTACACGCGGCATAATTCCATTTCTTATAAATTGCCAAATAATATTTGCGGAAATAATGATCGGCCGGATTTTTGGTGAAACCACCTTTGAACTCATTTTGAGGATAGTTGAAGAGCCCCAAAAATGCTCGAGAAATATCCTCGTTGAAGAGAGTTTCACAGCCATATTCTGCAAGAAATTAGGGGGTTTTTAAGGTTCTTAGGGCCTTAAGGACCCTATTTTTAGGCCCAGGCTCCTTCAGGAACAAAATAATTTAATTTTTGTTTTCTCAAAAAAATTCACTGTTTCAAAAAATCTATATTTTCCCAATACTATGCCAGTTTTCAATTCAAAAATTTTTACTGTTTCAAAAATTTCATATTTTTCAGAAGATGAATTTTTAACGTTTCTACAAATGAATGTTTTGGTCGAAAAAATTCACTGTTTCAAAAATTTTATAATTTTTCTATAGCTATGTGAATTTCAATGGTCCAACGATGTTTTTCGGAGGTATTTCGAATCCAAAATTTTGCCTATTTTTATTTGGAATTTTTTTTAAATTAATTCACTGTTTCAAAAGATTCATAATTTTTTTTCTGGAATTTTTGAAATTTAATCAACAACTTGGATATTGGATTCATATATAATCAATTTTTTCTCAAAAAAACAATCCAAAAAATGTCAAATTTTATCTAAAAATCCTCTCAAGACCCGAAAAAATCACAAAAAATCTCACTGTTTCAAAAAATTCATATTTTTCAGAAGATGAATTTTTAACGTTTTAGTATCCGAAAAACCATGAAAAAAATTTTTTCTCAGAAAAAAATTCGCTGTTTCAAAAAATCTATATTTTTTCCAAGACTATTTGAATTTTCAATCCCATGTACAGAAATCAGCGAAAAATTTACTGTTTCAAAAATTTCATATTTTTCAGAAGATTAATTTTTAACGTTTTGACAAATTCAAAGAATCCAGAAAATCATGAAAAATAAATTTTTTCTCAAAAAAAAATTCACTGTTTCAAAAATTGTATGATTTTTCTATAGCTATGTGAATTTCAATGGTGGAATAATGTTACATTTTTAACATATTTTTTTTCTAATAAATTTTTCACTGTTTCAAAAATGTCATAATTTATTTCTGAATTTTTTTGAAATTTAATCAATAACTTGGGTATTTAAATTCATATTTAATCAATTTTTTTAAAATTAAGAACTTTAATTTTCAATTCAGAAAATCGAAAAACCACAAAATTAAACCAAAAATCCTCTCAAGCCCAAAAAAATCACAAAACTTTCCCAATTTTCAAATCGAAAAATTTCACTGTTTCAAAAATTTCATATTTCTCAGAAGATGAATTTTTAACGTTTTTGCGAATGGATTGATTCCGGAAAATAATGAAAATTTTTTTTTGGTCGAAAAAAATTCACTGTTTCAAAAACTTTATAATTTTTCTATAGCTTCGTGAATTTCAATGGTGGAATAATGTTACATTTGGTAAATTTTTAGCAGAATTTTTTTCTATTCAATTTTTTACTGTTTCGAAAAATTCATAATTTATTTTTGAATTTTTTGAAATTTGATAAGTAACTTGGATATTATAATTCATATTTAATTGATTTTTTCTTAAAACAACAATTCAAAAATTGCCAAATTTTATCTAAAATCATCTCAAGCCCAAAAAAAATCACAAAACTTTCCCAATTTTCAAATCGAAAATTTTCACTGTTTCAAAAAACTCATAATTTATTTCTGAATTTTTTGAATTTGATAAAAGCCACATTATATTTCCTAAAAACCCGAAAAATCCTCCAAAACCCACTTTCTTTCATAACATTCCATAAAAATCGCAAATTCGTCGGATCCAATGAGTCATTTTGTGGTAGAATCCAATCCAAATTAATATCTCCAGATTCATCGAATTTCGGTTTTGAAATGGCTTCTGGCATATCGCCAATTAATATTGGTCCCAAATTTACCATCGAATTGTCGGCCACCTGAAATTAATTTTTTCAAAATTTTTGGTGCTACAGGAAAGCTTACCTCCCATTTTTGCGAGTTCAAAAAAATTCGAAATAATTTATTTTTTTCCAAAAAATAAAATATTTGGAATACGTGGATTTTTCTGGGTCACGTTTTTTTTCGGAATTTTTTTGTGGGAAAAAAATTGTAAATTTTTCTCTGAAAATCCACGTGGCAAAAAAATTTCCAACTTTTTTTCAATTCGAAAAAATTCACTGTTTCAAAAAAATCTAGAAATTTTGAAATATCTCATTATTTTGATTTTTTATGGAAAAACTTTAAAATCGATTTTTGAGCTGAAAATCCACGTGGAAACTTGAATTTTAGTTTATTTAACATCTAGGAAAAATCCCTGAAAATTTCCGCAAAAACCTTTTTTCTTCATGAAAAATTCACTGTTTCAAAAAAATCATGAATTTCAAAACAATAATTTTGATTGATGAACGAACAGAAAACCGCTCGATAAAAATAAAACAAAATCCACAAGGTCTGAATTTACAAAAATAGTTTTGAAAATTATATTCTTACCACAAATTTCAAGACGAGGAAAAAAAGAAAAAAAAAACTTCGCGCGCACCGAGACTCGAACCTGCGCCAGCAAAACAGCAGCGTTTACTATTTCAGCGCGCTACCACTACACTACGCGCGCACACATTTCTCCCAGCGAAAATTGCCAATAAAAACCCGCGGCTCACCTTATTATAGCCATACAAAAAATGATATCCCAATTTCAGCATAATTTCAGTTGTTCTTGGTAAATGTCGCATAAATTGAGTGCGCGACGTCGAATCGAATCCCAAAATATCGATCGAATATCGATTTATCGATTTTTCCGTCTTTCTTGGGTTATGACGTGGATTCCCATAATTATTGATTGATTCAAGATCGGCGTGTTGAGAGATCTGCAAAAAAAATTGTATTTTTGCCACGTGGATTTTATTAGAGTCAAAAAAAATGTAAACCTACTACGCGCAAGAAAAAAAAACAGGAAAAAACAATGAGAACACACAATATCTGGTTAGAGACGCAGAGAAGAAGAGAGAGAGTGTGAAAAATGGGGAGGGTGTTAGACAGTGAGAGAGAGAAAGAGAGAAGATGACATTTATTCAAAATTTTTATTTTTTTTGGTTTTTTGTTTTGTGGATTTTTTGGCTTTATTTTTGCTAGAAAAATTTACTGTTTCAGATTTTCTTCTTGTTTTTTAATTTTAATAAATTTTGAAATTAATGAAAAAGTTAAGTAAACAAAAATTTTGAAACAGTGAAATTTTTCTAATTAAAAATTTTTTTGCAACGTGGATTTTTTGGTGCTAAAAATGTAGGATAATTTACGAAGAATTAGATCGTAACGAAGCAATTTCCAAAAATTCGAAAAAAAATTTACAAAAATTTTGAAACAGTGGATTTTTTGTAGTAAATAAAATTCGAAAAAACTTAATTAATCAAAAACTCAATTAATTGAAAATTCCTGAATTTGAGAAAAAATTATTTTTTTATGTTTTTTAAATCAATTTTGAAATTAAAGAAAAAAATTATAAAAAAATTTTGAAACAGTGAATTTTTTCTAATGAAAAAAAGTTCGAATTTTTCTTAATGAGCGTAGAGTTATTGAAAATTCTAAGTTTGAGAGAAAAATTATAAAAAAATTTTGAAACAGTGAATTTTTTCTGATGAAAAATTAAAAAAAAAAGTTTTTTTTGTATTGCCACGTGGATTTTCATTGTTTTCATTTTGCCACGTGGATTTTTTGGTGTTAAAAATGTAGGATAATTCACGAAGAAGTACAACGAATTGTGGCTAAATCAATTTCAAAATTTGAAAAAAAGTTTACAAAAATTTTGAAACAGTGAATTTTTTCTGATGAAAAAAATTCGAACTTTTCAAAACGACATAAATGAACTAATTGAAAATTCCTGAATTTGAGAAAAATTATACAAAAATTTTGAAACAGTGAATTTTTTCTAATGAAAAAATTTTTTTTTCCACGTGGCATTTTTTGCCTCAAGACCTCACCTGATACTTGGTCAATTTCCGATCCTCCAACCCGGCAAACGGTTTTTCCCACACCAATTTCTCCACCAATTTCTCCTCCTTCTTTTTCTCGCGCTCAAAACACCGCACCAAAAACGCGTCAGCATTCACCCAAAGGCGCACATTTTGCCCAACATTCGCCACTTTTTTCACCTCCCGCAGGTCGTTTTTCGACTCTTTCCGCGCGTCATTCCGCAATCCGCCTTCCACAAAAACAATATCACATTGCAGATTTTTGTCGTGTTTTGGGAATTTGGAGAATCGAGCGTGGATGTATAGATATCCTTGGGAATCCATTGTTGCCATCTCATTTCCTTGGGTCAAATTGCATTTGAGAGTTCGTAGACGGGTTGCGGAATGGTCTCCGGACTGCAAAATCAAGGTTTGTGGGCTAAAAATTCGGGATCAGCACGAAAAATGCGTCAGTGAGGGGTTTTGCGGGGTTGAAATCGGGGGATTTTGAGCTGGTTTACAAGGGCTACAAAAATTGCGCCAGTAAACTCATCCTTGACGCATTTTCAGTAGCTTTTAGAAAAATTGCGTCAATGAAACCATTGGCTGACACGGATTTTGTAGATGAAGTAGGAGTATTTAAAGCTACAATATTTACGTCAATCAAATATCAAGCTGACGCATTTTTTGTAGCTTCAATTTGAGCTACGGAAAATGTGTCAGTAAGTAATTTCGCTTGCGCATCTCTTGTAGCTCATATTTAAAGCTGTGAAAAACACGTCAGCAAAATAATTTGCTGACGCAAGTTTTGTACCTAGAATTTAAGCTACAGAAAATGCGTCAGTAACACATTTTGCTGGCCCATATTTTGTAGGTGAAAATTAGTTGTTTTCAGGCTACAAAAAATGCGTCAGTGAATTATTTTGCTTGCGTATTTCTTGTAGCTTATATGTATTCAAAGCTCTGATAAACACGTCAATGAACATTTTTGCTGGCGCAATTTTTGTAGCTCAAATTTAAGCTACAAAAATTGTGTCAGAGAATTATTTTGCTTGCGTGTATTTTGTAGATCTTCTCTATAAACTTTCAAGCTACAAAAAATGTGTCAGCAAACAATTTTGCTGACGTAATTCTCGTAACCTACATTTAAAGCTCTGATAAGAACGTCAGCAAAATAATTTGCTGACGCATTTCTTGTAGCTACCGAAAACGCGTCAGTAAACCTCCCCTGAAAAACTCACCATAATATCTTTTGCATAAATTGAATGTAGAGGAAATTTACAAAAATTATCAAAAGGATGATGCAGAAATTCGGAAATTTTCAGAGAATTCTGAAAATTTTCAGAATTTTCCGAAGATCGTTTGAAAATTCTCGGATTTTGCACATATTTCAAATTCATAAATAGCAGAAAAATTGTGAAAAATATGGATAAACTCTGAAAAAAATTATCGATTTTTTCTGAAATTTTTCAAAAATTAATTTCTTACCAAAGTTATGGCCAATTTTCGCACTTTTTTCATGCTGAAAAAATTTTTTTTTTCAAAAAAAAAGAAAAAAAATAACAATTTTTATGTTCACAAAGAAAATTGGCTCAAATTTCAAACAAAAATTTCCCCAAAAAAAATCTACAGTAACCCTGGCACAACTACTTTCTATTTTTAAAAATGGAAAATTTTTGATAAGAAAAATTTTTTCTTATCAAAAAATTGTCCAAAAAAGATCAATCATCAGATTTTCGAGGGGAGTACTGTAGCTACAAAAATTGTGTAGATCAAAAATTACTGTAGATCAAAAAAATATCCAAATTTTTTTACGTTTCAAAATTTTTAAATATATTTTTTTCAAATTTCAAAATTTAATAGTAGCTTAATTTGTTCTTTATGAAATCTAATTAACGGAAATAGGCATTGCTCAGGTTACAAAAATTGGGCCAAGGATTACTGTAGGTCAAAAATTTGGCCACAAGAATATAGTTAGCTACTAGAATTGCGTCAGCTGAATTTTAGCATTGCTCAGGTTACAAAAATTGAGTCAAGGATTACTGTAGATCAAATTTTCGCGCTAAAATCGTACACCAAACTACAAACAAAACTTTTTGTTCGGCAAAATTCTATTTATGATTTTATTGCTCGCTCAAACAAATATTGTCCAAAAATATTTCCTGATAAAATGCCGTGTTTCGGAAATTTTTGTAACATTCACAAACAAAAAAGGGCCCAGCGATAAGAAAATACATTATTTTTGTGTACATAACTAATCAAAAATGAGAAAAGAGGAATCAAAAACTACATTTTGTGCGTCAGAAAATATTATAAGGGTACGGGAAGTGCGTCAGCAAAATTTGGGGGGTTTTTTGAGCTACCAGAAATGCGTCAGTGAAGCTTGGACTCTCAGAAGCTACTAGAAATGCGTCAGCAAACATTTTGAGCTACCAGAAATGCGTCAGCTCACTCTCAAGATTCATGAGCTACATTTTGTGCGTCAGCAAATATTTTAAGGGGTACAGGAAGTGCGTCAGCAAAATTTGGGGTTTTTTGAGCTGCCAGAAATGCGTCAGTGAAGCTTGGACTCTCAGAAGCTGCTAGAAACGCGTCAGCAAATTTAAAAGCTACCAGAAATGCGTCAGCAAACATTTGAGCTAGCAGAAATGCGTCAGCAAACATTTGAGCTAGCAGAAATGCGTCAGCAAAACCCTAAGCTACCGGAAATGCGTCAGCTAAACCCTAAGCTACCAGAAATGCGTCAGCTAAACCCTAAGCTACCAGAAATGCGCCAGTGAAGCTAGGACCTTCAGTTTGAAGATATGAAAGCTTTGCTGACGCATTTCTGGTAGCTCAGGATTTTGCTGACGTATTTTTTGTAGCTCTGACCTTCCTGGAATCTCAGAAGCTACAGAAAATGCGTCAGCATTGAGTTTGAGCTACAAAAAACGGCTCAACACTATTCAGAGCTACAGAAAATGCGTCAGCAAAAGTATGACCTACAGAAAATACGTCAACAAATTTTTTTCGCGCCAAAAAAATTTCGAATTCTCAAAAATTCCTCAAAAAGCAAATATTTTTTTTTTCGAAAAATAATTAGTCAACAAAAAATTTATGAAAAAAAAATTCAAAAACATCAATTTTTTTTGTTTGATAAAAAAATTCCAAAAAAATCTATAGAATTTTTGAAACAGTGAATTTTTTGGCGCCAAAATCCTATAAAATTACAAAACTTTCCCTTTTTTTCAAAAACAATTTTTGTGATTTTCGAAAAACTTTTGTTTTACAACTTTTTATGAATCTTGACATAATTTTTCCCGGAAAACAAAAGGAAAGTGAAATTTTGGCTGATACGTGGAGGAGTACTGTAGGTTACTGTAGTTCTAGATTTGTTTTGATTCATTGAACTCAGCTGAAAAATCAATAATTTATGGGGGTACTGTAGTTCCATTTTTTTTCTAGATTGTCTAAATTTCGTCAGCAAAAATCCACGTTTAAAAAAAAATCCACGTGGCAAAATAATTAAAAAAAAAACAATAATTTCGAGATTTTTTGTTTGTTCAATTTTATCGATACTTCAAATTTAATTATTTTCATTCTGATTTTTTTGTTTTTTCTTATTACTGTATTTTTGGAAAAGTACTGTAGTTTATGTTTACTGTTTATTTTTTATTTTCGAGTTTTTATTCAAATTTTCAAATTTTTCATTTCTTTAATGATTTTTTTTTGAATAATTGTGCTGTTACCATGCCATTTTTCACTGAAAAAAATTTGAATTCTTTTTGTTTTTTCTTTAAAAAAAAATAAAAAAATACAAAATGCTGATTTTTCTTCTGATTTCCTCAGTTTTTTCAACATTAATCTATAAACGTGAAATTTCTTTCGATTTTTTGGCCACCAGAACTCGATCAATCAAAACATTCTATGAATTCACCGACTTTTTCGGACCAAGTATTCAATTCAACTATAATAAATATTGCGAAATCCCAAATGCCCGATGCTTTTTCCCAATTTTCATGCTAAATGATATTTTGGTGTACCCTTTGCTCATTGATGCTCCAAATTATAATTGCTCCACTTTTCCATCATGTATTGGATTCAACCAGTCACAATATCAAAATTACACAATTATTTTCGGTTTATCGGATGATAATTTGAAAATTCCAAAATGTTCTTCATCACAATTCTCCTTCACCCGACCAAATGGGCTTAATTGGTGTTTCAATATCTCTGAATATGGAAATTTTTTGAATCATGCTGATTCTGAAAGTTACTGCACAACTCGAAATGCATATTTAAACGGATTTCAAACTTTTGACGAACAAGAATATTTCAAAAATGTTTTCAAAATCAAATCTTCAAGACCGTGGTTCGTACACCTTGGAGCGAAGAGGGGAAGTGATAATGAGGTAAGTGAGCTCCTTTTAGAAGTGCAACATCCGAAGTCAACAAAAATCGATATTTTCAGATGATATGGACGAATAGCATTGTGTCTACCAATCAAACTCTCGCCAATAACATAAACAGTAACGATTTCGATGAAAGTGGTGAAAATTTGATTTTGGAGATTGTCAATGGGAACAAAACATATAATGGAATCGGGTGAGTTTTTACGCCATCATTTAGCATCGCTCCAAAAAAAATTATATTTTTCAGTTCTGACGTCATCGGTTATTACAGTTGTGGATGGTATGCGAAGTGATTGCAAAAATTGTTAGTCAATGTTTTCCCACCCTAAAATGTCCCATTTCAAACCATTCAGACAATCATTTTCATCCAAAAATGCCAAAATGTTCTTTCAAATTCATTTTAATTCTAATTTTCCAATTCCAAATCGCAAAATCTCGATTTTTCATATCAAAATCCATCCATTTCGTGACAAATATCACAATATTTGGTCATTTCACATGTAATTCTTTTCCTTTGCCATTTTACGAAATATTATTTGTGGAACATGATGAAATGGATCCGAATGACATTCTGAATTCAACATTCACTGATGAAAATGGGCATTTTAAGATTTTCGGACAAGAAGCTGAATTTTTTGGGATGAATCCGATTCTTTGTCTGAAACATGACTGTAATTCAGATTATAAATCGATATTTGAAAGTTGGGAATTGGCGGATTATTTGAATAAAGTTATTAAAATTAGACGGGATTTTTGGAAAAAGAAATCGAAAAATGCTCAAAATTATTTTTATGATATGCTTTGCAAGAAAGCTTTTAGAAAACATTTGGCATGAATAAAGTTTTTTTTTGAAAAATTCAAATTTTCTCACAAAAAACGTTTCATTCTCTAAATACATGACAAAAAAGAAAACACCGTGAATCATTTGAATTGTAGCAAAAGAAAATCTCTTAAAGAAATAGAACCAGTAAAATTTTCAGGCAATGAAAAAAATCAGAAAAATCTATTTGACAAGTAGAAAACCCGTAAAAAAAGGTACAAAATTCTCAAATTTTCAGTCAAAAAACGCTGAAAATTTCAGATTTCGGAGCTAGATTTGTGCTCCAAGTGTGGCTCGAACTTTTTCGGTCCATTCATCAATACAACTACTACATTCTGGCGGACTTCCAACAATTGCTGGCTCGGCGTGAGAACATTCAGAAAATACACGAATTCGAGAAGAGACTTCGAGAGATGATGAAGGAATCTGGAGAGAAAAATCGATAATTTTGGGGGTACTGTAGCTCATTTTTTCTCAAAAATCTTGATTTCTAGCTCAAAATTTTCCAAAAATTCCCGCCCAAAAATCAACCTACAGTAGCACAATTGGTGGGTTTTGTGACCGTCGTAAATCCGTCCAACATTGCAATTTTCTCATCAATACTCAACATATTTTGACAATCATCGTCGTTCCAGACCTGAAAAAAAAGAAAAAAATAGGGATTTCTGGGGAGAAAATTTTGAAACAGGGTTGTTTTTGGCTAGCGGATTAAAAACAAATTCCAGACTTTCTGGTTTAACAAAATTTTGAAACAGTGATTTTTTGAAAAATTTTGGATTTTCAATTTTTTTTATGTAGCAAAAAGAAAATTAACAAAATTCTAATTAAAAAATTTTGAAACAGTGATTTTTTTCAGCTCAAAATCCAGATTTTCATAATTTTTCTGAATTTCTAGAAGCTTTAAAATTTCATCCTGAAATTTTGAATCGATAATGTAGTCAGTATCAAATTTAAAAAACCAATTCTCAACAAATAAAACTTTTGAAACAGTAGATTTTTTGTTAGAAAAAGGTTGTGAAAAATTTCAGATTTGATAGATAGAACTGTCTGAAACTTCGTTTTGGTTATCAAAATATAAAAATTAAATTTTTAAATTAAATTTTATTGAAACAGTGAATTTTTCATTGGAAACTGCTATCTGTTAGAAATTTTTGCATTAGACTTCAAAAATCCCAAAATTTTCACATAAAAATTTTGAAACAGTAAATTTTTGTAAATTTTTTTCATAGCTTCAAGACCAATTTTTAAAGGTACATGGCTCAAAATTTCCCAAAAAATTCGAAAATTGGATAGATTTCGACATAAAATGTGATTTTCCATTGATTCAAAATTTGCAGAAAATTTTATATAAAAATCTTGAAACAGTGAATTTTCATAAATTTTTTTCACCGTCTCAGGACCAATTTTTAAAGGTACATTGCTCAAAATTTCCCAAAAATTCACAAAATTCAACCATAAATCAATATTTTAAGTGAAAACAGTGGATTTCTAATGGGCCTATGCAGAATAATATTTTGTAATAAAAAAACATATTTTTCCTATGCAGAAAAACGTCGAAAAAACAAAATATACAGTTTATTATTTTGAGTAGAGACAACGTGAAATTGAGAGAGTGCAGACAAAAAACCCATTTTATGTCTGCGCTCTCTCAATTTCACGTTGTCTTTATTTCATTTTTTCGACGTTTTTCTGCATAGGAAAAAAATGTTTTTTAATGTTTTTTTATTACAAAATATTATTCTGCATAGGCCCATAATAATTAATGTAATTTATATTTAATGAAAACACTCTAATAGTTCCGAAATCTCCAGAAATTTCATATAAAAATTTTGAAACAGTAAATTTTCGTAAAAATTTTCAATCACTTCAGGACCAATTTTTAAAGGTACATGGCTCAAAATTTCCCAAAAATTTATGAAATTCAATATGAATTTTCATATAAAAATTTTGAAACAGTGATTTTTTCCCTCCCGCAAAAAACTCACAGTCGGCCATAATTGTGCAATTTGTTTTCCTTTTCTCAACGAATCCGACATTGGCACATTTTTGAAGGCGGCACAAAGTGCTTTTCGAGTTTGAACATCTTCGTGATTTGCCATAACTTCCCAAATCAGCGATGATAATGAGGAAAGTGATTGAGGGGTCTGGAAATAGATTTTTTGGAGGAAAATTCATAGAAATTAGGTGAAATTTTCTAGATTTTTGAGTCTAAACATGATATATGTCAAAAATATGGTAGAAATCAAGAATTTTTCAAAGCTAACTTTGAACATATCCGAAATTTATCAATTTTCTGTCAAAAATGACCATTTTGGATGAAATTTCTTGAAAATTCCTAGATTTTTGAGTCTAAACATAATCAGAATTAGAAATTGTGCCAATTCTAGAATTTTTAAAACTGAAATTAAATTTTCATATGATAATCTGGATACAATTAATTTCACAAATTTTTGAATCCAAATTTGACAAGATTTTGAAACAGTGAATTTTTATATGAATAAAAATATGATTATTTTGTTATTTTTGGGTGAAATTCCAGATTTTCAGCCGAATTTGTTCAATTTTCAGAGAGAAAAATTGAAAAATTGAATTTTAGGTCCAAAAATCGATTAGAAAATCCCAAATTTCACGAGAAATCCAATTTCAGGCTTCAAAAATGGTTTCTGTGCTCAAAAACCCCAAAATTTCCATATTTTTTAACCTACAGCATGTTTAGACTCAAAAAATCGTAAATTTCATGTAAAATCCAACTTTAACCCCAAAATTCCCCTACCGTATTCCTGTCCCTTTTCAAATATTCAACCATCCTAATCGATTTTTCCAAATCTCCCGAAATCAAATGAATAAAAGCGGTGGCGGCACAAAGTGGTCCAATTTCTCCCGAATATTTCGGGGCCGCTTCGAAATTCTCCTTTTCCTCTGCCAAATTTTCAGCAACCGGCTCAAAAATCGATAAATGTCTGGAAACCGCTTGAATTACAGTAATATCTGCGCATCTGATTTTTTCCATAATTTTATCCTCGTCGATTGATTCGTCCAAATTTTGCGCCGATTTTTGTGTTCGAATTTTGAGGTCGGGAATTATTGTGGGAAAATGGGTGAAGTGACTGTCATCTACAGTTGGCATGAAACGACGACCATCCTGTAATTAAATTCAGGTTAATTTTCTGGATTTCTATCGAAAAAACGCTATTTTTCAAGCTAAAATTCGTTTTTTCGGTCAAAAATAACCTAGTTTTATGAAAAATCTTCCTGAAATCAAATTTCAAAATTTTTCGAATTTTTTAAAGAAAGTTTCTTAAAGTTATTATTCCCAAAAACCTAAATTTAGATTTATTGAATATTTGAAACAATGAAAAAAATATTTTTCAGGAAAATCTCACAAGGGAATTTTCGGATTGCGGGAAAAAATTAAGAATCAATTTTTCAAATTTATTTTTCAAATATCCAAAAATTTTGAAACGTAAATTTTTTTGAAAAAATTCAACAACCACTAAATATCAAAAATATCAAAAAAAAACTTGAAACGGAACTTTTTTTTAATGAGTGTAAACGACACATAATCAAGTTCACAGATTCAAACGAAAAATTTATGACTTTTTTGAAACAGTGAATTTTTTTCAGGTAAAAAAATGATGAAAATTCCAAATCTCTGACTGAAAAGGAATGTTTATCAGATTTCTAATGAAAATTCAAAATTTTCTGAAACAGTGAATTTTTATTCTGTAAAACTTTTTTTAGGAACAAAATTTTTAGGAATATTTTTCAATGGATAGATTAATTGAATCAAATTCACCGATTCAAATAAAAAATTCATGAAATTTTTGAAACAGTGAATTTTTTCAGGTTAAAAATTTTAAAAATTGAAAACAGCATTTTTTTTTGAATAACCAAGTCAGACTTATCAGTTTAATTATTTTCCATTGAAAATTCATGCAATTTTCGAAACAGTTAATTTTTTAGGATGAAAAATCATGAAAATTCCGAATTTCTGACTGAAAAGGCTCAAAAATGCTGAATTTCAGCCACAAAAATCTAGTAAAATTAAAGTTGATTGTAAGAACGTTTATCAGATTTCTAATGAAAATTCAAGATTTTCTGAAACAGTGAATTTTTTATAATGAAAAATGATGAAAATTCTTGATTTTCAGCTCAAAAAACCCCCAAAAACATTAGTCTTCAGGTAAAAATTCCAAATTTTGATTTAATACTATTAGTTTCAAAATTTTCCTTGGGAAACTCGTGTATTTTTTGAAACAGCAATTTTTTTGTTAAATGAACTAAAAACAGCTCGATTAGTTATATTATTTTCCATTAAAAATTCATGAAATTTTTGAAACAGTGAATTTTTTCAGGTAAAAAAATCATGAAAAATCCGAATTTCTGACTGAAAAATCTCAAAAATGCTAATTTTCAGTCATAAAAATGCTGGTGAAATTATATTACTATCATTTCAATAAAAATTCATGAAATTTTTGAAACAGTGAATTTTCCTAGGTAAAAAATTCCAGAAATTTTCCCACCTTTGCTTGAAAATAAAACTTTTTGGTCAATTCGGAAGCGGCCGTCTGGGTCTTTTTTGGTAACCGTTCCACACTGGGCAAAATCATTTTTTCCCCATCCGAAAATTGTTCCTTCTGTGGTGGTTCCAATTGAATGATTGTTGCCGCACGTGATTTGTGTCCATTTTGTGTTTTCCGGTTTGAAAACCTGCAGAAAAATTTTCGATTTTGCCACGTCATAGCTCATTTTTCTGTGTAGGATTTTGAGGGGAACAAAATTTTTGAAACAGTGATTTTTTTAAAGAGGAAAATTTCAAATTTTGCCACGTCATAGCTCTTTTGAAAAATCACATTTTTTTTCAGCGTAAAGAAGTTTATGGAATCAAATTTCAATTTTTGGAAATTATATTCATGAAATTTTTGAAACGTAATTTTCAAAGGTAAAAAATTCTGAACTTCTGAACAAATTTTTCCAGATTTTCAGTCAAATCTTGTGGGAAAATGGTGATTTGCCACGTCATAGCTAACTTTGAAACACAATAATAATTTAAAAATTCATAAAAACTCAGTTCGATCAAAATTATTTTTCAAAAAATAGAAATATCAATTTTTTGAAACAGTGAAATTTTTCATATAAATTTTGGGGAAACATTTCAAAATCCACCACTTTCAGCTCAAAAAATCTGAAATTTCTAGAATTTCAAAATCATCCAGAAAAACCGAAGAACAATTGTTTGATCTCTCTAAAAATTCTAATTCAAAAATTTCTTGAAACAGTGAATTTTTTTGGTTCAAAATTTTGAGAAAAAATTTATTTCCAGCTCAAAATTCATCAAATTTTAAGATTTTCGGCTTAAAATGCTCCAAATTTATCATTTTTCAAGAATCTAGGTTGAAAATTCATCAAAAAATTAAAGTTCAGCTCAAAATGTACCAAATTTTCATAATTTCCGTCCAAAAAAAAGAATTACTTGAGCTCGCTCAAAATTTTCATTCAAAAATATCTTGAAACAGTGAAATTTTTTGAGAAAAAAAATTTTGAGAAAAAATTAATTTCTAGCTCAAAATTCATCAAATTTCACGAGTTTTGGCTTAAAATGCTCCAAATTTATCGTTTTTCAAGAATCTAGGCTGAAAATGCATCAAAAAATTAAAGTTCAGCTCTAAATGCTGTCTAAAACCCAAAAATCCAAAATTTTGGGTCGAAATGCTCCAATTTCACCATTTTCAGCCAACAATGTAATCAAATATCAATTTTTGAAAATTATGTTCATGAAATTTTTGAAACGTATTTTTCAAGAGTAAAAAATTCTGAATTTCTGAACAAATTTTTCCAGATTTTCAGTCAAATCTTGGGGGAAAAAGGTATTTTGCCACGTCATAACTCACTTTGAACAATAATAATAATTTTAAAAACAAATACCTTGGTTCAATCAAAATTGATTTTCAAAAACTAGAAATATCATTTTTTTTGAAACAGTGAGATTTTTCATATAAATTTTGGGGGAAAATTTCAAATTCCATCAATTTGAGCTCAAAGAATCTGAAATTTCTAGAATTTCAAAATCGTCAAATTTTCATTCAAAAATATCTTAAAACAGTGAATTTTTTTGGTTCAAAATTTCTGACGAAAAATCGATTTCTAGCTCAAAATTCATCAAATTTCACGAGTTTTGGCTTAAAATGCTCCAAATTTATCATTTTTCAAGAATCTAGGCTGAAAATTTCTCAAAAAATTAAAGCTCAGCTCAAAATGCTGTCTAAAACCCAAAAATCCAATATTTTGGGTCGAAATGCTCCAATTTCACCATTTTCAGCCAACAATGTAATCAAATATCAATTTTTGGAAATTATATCTATGAAATTTTTGAAACGTATTTTCAAGAGTAAAAAATTCTGAATTTCTGAACAAATTTTTCCAGATTTTCAGTCAAATCTTGGGGGAAAATAGTATTTTGCCACGTCATATCTCACTTCGAAAAACAATAATAATTTAAAAGTTACATAGAACTAATGTAAATCCCACTTCGATCAAATTTGTTTTTAAAAAACTAGAAATATCAATTTTTTGAAACAGTGGAATTTTTCATATAAATTTTGGGGGAAAAAATCAAATTCCACCAATTTCAGCTCAAAAAATCTGAAATTTCTTGATTTTCGAAATCGTCCAAGCAAGAATTATTTGAGCTCCACGAAAATTCTAATTCAAAAATTTCTTGAAACAGTGAATTTTTTTTGGTTCAAAATTTTTGAGAAAAAATTAATTTCCAGCTCAAAATTCATCAAATTTCACGAGTTTTGGCTTAAAATGCTCCAAATTTATCATTTTTCAAGAATCTAGGCTGAAAATTCATCAAAAAGTTGAAGTTTGGCAAAAAAGTGGAGGAAATATAGAAGAATTGTTTGAGCTCAATCAAAATTCTAATTCAAAAATATCTTGAAACAGTGAATTTTTTTGGTTGAAAATTTTTGAAGAAAAATTAATTTCCAGCTCAAAATTCATCAAATTTCATAAGTTTTGGCTGAAAATGCTCCAAATTTTATAACTTTTTTGAAAATTTGATTTTTAGCTCAAAATCCATCAAATTTCCCAAATTCTGGCTCAAAATGCTCCAAATCTCCCAAATTTTGGCTCAAAATGCTCCAAATCTCCCAAATTTTGGCTCAAAATGCACCCACCTGATGCGGTTCCAATCTCTCCGTCTTATTCCCCCCTCCCAATTGATAATCCAACGACTTTCCCCACATATACAACGTGCCATTTTCCGTAATCAGCCCACAATGTTGTAATCCACAAGAAATCGCCGAAATTTTCGCATCCAAAAAATGCTGAACCTCTCTCAATCCTAAATCATCTCGCGGGATTGTTGCCGGCAAATTCAAATTGATTTTCGTCGAATTTTCCGCAGAATTTTTCAGCGCCGCACTTTTCAGTTTTTTCATCACAAAAATCCTCATTTTAATTTCCTGCGGATTTCTTCCCCATTCAAAAATCCTCCCAGATTCCGTGACACAAATACTATGAAAATAGCTAGAAGCAATCATGGTGACCTTCTCCTCTGGACCTTTCAGGCCCGGCCCGGGCCCCAAAAGCGGCCTAAAGCTAAAAGCCTTCTTGACATCCTCATTAGTCCCGTGTTGTCCATAACTTCCACTTCCAGCCACAAGAACCTGACCATTTTCCGTGAGCAAAACAGTGTGAGCCCTGCCACACTGGATATCCTGAATCTTCAGGCCAAGCCCAATTTTGACCGGCTCCAACACATTTCGATTTTCGCGCGTTCCTCTTCCCAATTGTCCATAAATTCCCCATCCCATCATCCAAACCGATCCATCGTGACAGACAAAGCCCGAATGAAATTGTCCGGCCGAGATTTTTTTGATCGCGGGCCACGGGCCATCGATTTGTTGGAGATGATGGAGGCGGAAGGTGCGGCCGGCACCGCATTGACCGAATTTGTTGCCGCCCCACGCGGAGAGCTGGCCGCTTGCGGAAAGGACCAGAATGTGTTCGGCACCGCAGGAGACAGCGCGCGGACGACCGCCCGGATATTCCAAGACACGTGGCAGATTCAGCTCCGGTTTGGGCAGCTCATCTTTGTTTTGCTCTGCAAAAATCTCAGAAATTTCTCAAATTTTTGAAACAGTGAATTTTTTTTGTTGGAAAATTGGTGATTTTTTTTCAATTTCAGAATCGCAGGCTATAATTTTGACGCCAAATTTCATTTTTTAGAAAAAAATTATGAACTGTGGATTAGAAAAATTGTGAACCAAGAAAAAGTCATAAATTTTTGAAACAGTGAAATTTTTTATTGGAAAACTTTTAGATTTTTGCACATACATAAAATAGGTCCCCCACGTAAATTTTTTAAGTTAAGCACCCCTCCCAAATTTTTTTCAAAAGTTAACCCCCCCCCTTTCCTCTAACTTTTGAACTATATTCGAAAGATTTAAAAATTTTTTAACAAAAATCAGACAAATTCAAAACTCAAGAATCTACTGTTTCAGCACTGCCCATTCTCAAATATTATATTCCTTCCCATATAATCTAATTTTTTCAGAGACGAAATCGAATCGGATTTTTTCCTTTCATTTTTTAAAAGAATTTTTTATGTAATGTATATTTCATTTGTAAAAATGTATCATTTTGTTAATGCTTTTTTAATAATTCGAATTTTGATTGGCATTGTCGGAGTTTGGCTCAAAAAAGGACAAATGTATGCAAGTGGCTTGTTCATTTATTCTTTAAAAAAATGAGAGAGGCTTTATCAATTATCACTCTGGAAATGGATATCAACTTATGTTGGAACTATAAAATGGAACAATTTTGTAGATAAACCACTTTGAGTTTTTCTTCTTAATCTGCCGAAAATTCCGTGACTTTCCACGTTTTACAAACTGCAGGCTTCAACTTTAAAAATCTGTGACTTTTTTCCAAAACTTCGATGATTTTTTTGTTTTCTGATTCTACAAAAGCCGATTTTCTCAATCTGTCACTGGAACTCGAAATCTCGACGAATTATTCAAAAACTAAACAAAAAAACATCAATTTTGTAAACAAAACTCAGGTATGTTATGGCGGGAAAAATAAGGGAAAAATTTAAAAATTTGAAAAAAAATCAAAAAAAAATTTTTTTTTCTTCAAAATTTTTTTTCACCAAGAATTTTTTTGGAACTACTTGACCAAACATGGTGATATTTGGTACAAAGATACTTCAACTATCCTAGATCTAAGTTTAATAGACAATGTTCTCTGATTTTGCACCTCCCGTCTTTTCACCACCCCCTCTTTGTCAAAAATCACGATTTTTGGTCAATTTCATGCATTTTCAGATCCTAATTCAATTTTTACTTCACCAATTCTAGTAAGACTTGGCACAAAGTAACTTCAACTATTGTTCTTCAAAATCGAAATGATACATGGGTAGTAAATTGCGTTTTCGGACACTTAGACACCCCGCCCCTCTTTTGGGGCCATACGCACCGGATTAGGTTCGGGGTGTCTAAGTGTCCGAAAACGCAATTTACTACCCATGTATCATTTCGATTTTGAAGAACAATAGTTGAAGTTACTTTGTGCCAAGTCTTACTAGAATTGGTGAAGTAAAAATTGAATTAGGATCTGAAAATGCATGAAATTGACCAAAAATCGTGATTTTTGACAAAGAGGGGTGGTGAAAAGACGGGAGGTGCAAAATCAGAGAACATTGTCTATTAAACTTAGATCTAGGATAGTTGAAGTATCTTTGTACCAAATATCACCATGTTTGGTCAAGTAGTTCCAAAAAATTCTTGGTGAAAAAATTTTGAAGAAAAAAAAATTTTTTTTTGATTTTTTTTCAAATTTTTAAATTTTTCCCTTATTTTTCCCGTCATAACATACCTGAGTTTTGTTTACAAAATTGATGTTTTTTGTTTAGTTTTTGAATAATTCGTCGAGATTTCGAGTTCCAGTGACAGATTGAGAAAATCGGCTTTTGTAGAATCAGAAAACAAAAAAAAATCCATTGAAGTTTTTGAAGCAAAACAATAGAATTTCATTGAGCTGAATTTTGTAGAAAGAGTGGCAAATGGAGGTTGGTAGAAAAAGAAAAACTCAAAATCGATCGACAAATTCAGTCCAGTTCCAACTGTGTTTTCAAGGTTTTTAATGATGAAGGCGATTTTTGGAGTTTCCAAATCCGTTGCTAAAAAAAATTGAACAAGCTACTTGTATACTTATATACATTTGTTCTTCTGGGCCAGACTCTGCCAACGCCGATCGAGTTGCAGATTATTTAGAAAGCAATAATAAAATGTTATATTTTTACAAATAAAAAATATTACAAAAAAAAATTCCAGTTGGACTTTGACTCTGAAAAAACAGAAATTATGTAATTCATCAAAGTTAGACCCCCTTCCCTTAAAAAATTTCGAAAAAGTTAAGCCCCCCGCACCGAATTTGGGGACCCATTTTATGTATGTTTTTGCAAAAATTTTCAGGTGGCTAGGGTTACTGTAGCTATGATTTTGGCGTCGAAATTGTTTTTTAACTTTGATTTGAAATTACGAAATCGAGTACCATATAGCAAAACCTTCAGAAAACCAAGAAAATTAAATAAATTTTTGAAACAGTGAATTTTTTCGGAAAGTTCTAGATTTTTGTGAACATCTCCAGGTGGCTAGGGTTACTGTAGCTATGATTTTCAGCCTGAAAGTTCTGATTTTGAGTGTTGATCAAACTAAATGTCAAACACCCGAACTTGACAAAATTTTGAAACAGTAATTTTTTCAGTAATTTTTCTGGCTCCTAAGATTACCGAAGATTGAATTTTGGTGCGAATAGAGTCCATCCTACTCATCAAAGAAAAAACAACTCTAGAAAAACTTACAAATTTTTTGAAACAGTGAATTTTTTCGGAACATTTCACCAAAATTTTTTGAAACCGTAAAATTTTTGTTGTTGAAAATATGTGCTAGTTTTAATTTTTTTAGCGCCAAATATTGATTCTTAAAAAATTGTTTTGAAATTTTAATAAAATTAAATGCAAATAGACTAATAAGTACTAATGATTGCGAAAAGTACAAAGAACGACAAAATCCCAAAAATTGTGATACATTTTTGAAACAGTGAAGTTTTTTTCACTAAAAAAATCTCAGTTTTCTATATCTGGCTTATATGGACGACCGTAATTCAAATTTTTGGCATTAAAAGAAATCCAGAAAAAATTTGTGAAAATTCAATAGCAAAATCTTCCAAATACAGAATTTTTTAATCTGTCAAATTTTTGAAACAGTGCATTTTTCTGTTGTTGAAAAATTAAGTTTTTTTTAACATTCTCAGGTTCCTAGGATTACGATATCCCTAAATTTGGTGCCGAAATTACATTTTTGAAAATTGGTGATACAAAAAATCTCCCTAATAATTTCAAAAAATACGAGAAAAAATATTATTACATTTTTGAAACAGTTAATTTTTGAGGGTTAAATTTTGGCTAAAATTCTTCAAAAATATTCAAACTTCTTGAATTTGAGGTCAAAATGCTCCAAAATCCACGATTTTTAGCTCAAAAACCCTCATTTCCATCGAATTTCAGCCCAAAATCAAAACTCACGACCCGTCAAATCCATCGCCTTCTGTTGTTGATTCGTAAAATTGCCCCAAACCAACAATCGATCATCTTCAGCAATCGCAACCGCACAATTATTGCCCGCAGAAATCGGCCAAAAATCCGGCAAATTCGCCGGATTCATCGCACGTTTTTCAGCCAAGATATAAATCGATGAAACCAGCGCCAAAATCTGACAAGGTTTCGGGAGAAATCCCGAATTTCTCATCGCAACTCTGAGGCACATTTCATGATACGAAGCCAATTTCACATCTCTTTGGAATCCGGCCAAAAGTGCACATAATTTGGTGCCATCTTGTTCCGACAATTTGTCTTGGCACCAATCCAAATTACAAATTAATGACATTATTTGCAATTTATCTGTGGCGTTGGCGCTTTTCCAAATTTGCAAACCATTTTTGGCGAAAAACGAGAGAACATTTGCCGATGTTTCTTGAGTTGATTTGGGATTTTGGGCATTTTGGAGGCGTTGGAGGAGGACTTGGGTGGATTTCCAGAGTGAGGATTTTGTGCAATCCATGGCGCCTTGGGTGAGCGACTCGTGGCGGGATAGGAAACTTCTGGAAAAAAAAGTGATTTTGTGAGCCAGGAAATTTTTGATAATACAATTTTGAAACAGTGAATTTTTTCATCGATTTTTCTACTGAAATATAATTATCCCTGGATGTTTTGGTGAGAAAAATATGAAGTTAATACTAATTTTGTGTACCTAGAACATTTTTGATACATATTTTTTGAAACAGTGAATTTTTTATGTACAAAACAAACGTCAAGGAGTACTGAATTTTTCAAAAATTATTCTTTGATGAAAAATTATTAAAACAGTAAAAAACTATAATATTAATTTTTGTGAGGCAGGGAAATTTGAGAATTTTGAAACAGTGAATATTTAAAAAAAAAATTAGCCCAGGATTTTGGTGGAAAACATTGATTTGCAATTTTGAGCTGAACATTTTCCAAATATTTTTATATTTTTATCATACCAATGACTTTGTAAGCCAGTAAATTTTTAATATGAATTTTCTGAAAATGTGAAATTTTTCGGAATAAAATTGTTTTCGAAGTAGTTACTTCAAAAATTATTTTTTGATAAATATTTTTTGAAACAGTGAATTTTTTTAAAACAAAAAAGGCTTTACTGAATTCTTTCAAAAATTATTTTTTGATGAAACATTTTTGAAACAGTAAATTTTTTCATCGATTTTTCTACTGAAATAATATTATTTAATCCTGGATCTTTTGGTCAAAAAAGTTTTTGGCACTAATTTTGTGAGCCTACAACATTTTTAATAAAATTTTTTTGAAACAGTGAATTTTTATGTACAAAAAACACAATGTCAAGACAAACTGATTTTTTCAAAAATTATTTTTTCGATAAGAAAACTTTGAAACAGTAAATTTTTTCATCGATTTTTTTACTGAAATATAATTATCCCTGGATCTTTTGGTGGAAAAATTAGTAGATTTTGCCGCAAAAATTGATCGAATTCAGGGGTGGGGAAACTGGCCTCACGTTGTCCTCATGTTGGCTTTGGTGGTAAGAACATAAACCATGACAGGTCCACGTGTAAACCTGGCTACCTGTCCTGTCCTGGACAGGTTCTTTTTTTAGTTGAGAAAAAACACGTCGAAAAAAGAGGAGATCGCATTTTTATTTTTTTTTATGCAGAAAAAAAAATTTCTCTATTAATTTTTGTTCACGCGAGGACAGGTTGGGCATATGGCTTTAGGACATGTTCAAGCCATGTTCGAGCCAGGACAAGTTTAGGCCATATTCAAGGACAGGACAACATGAGGCCATGACATTTTCCCCATCCCTGATCGAATTAGAGTAATTTTGTGAGCCTAGAAAATTTTTGATAAAAATTTTTTGAAACAGTGAATTTTTAGGATTTTTTTGTAAATGAATCGCTGTTTTGTTCAACACCAAAAAACTTTCAGCCAAAAAATTTATAACAGAAATTTGAAACAGTAAATTTTTGAAACACGAAAAAGTTCAACTATTGAAATTTTCAAAAACAATTTTTTTAATGGGAAAACTTTGAAACAGTGAAAATTTTCATCAATTTTTCACAGAAATATTTGCAATGCTGATTTGTTGATCAGAAAATTAGTAGATTTTTCGAGTCTAAACTTGACTACAACATTGGAATTTTCAAAAACAATTTTTTTGATGAAAAAACTTTGAAACAGTGAAAATTCTGAGATTTTTTCCGAAATATTTTCCATGACTAATTTTTTTTTAGGTAAAACTATTTAATAATCAAATTTTGAAACAGTGAATTTTTCAAGACAATTTTTTGAAACCTAATTTTTCCTGGAAATGTCAAAATTTTTAAACAGTTAATATTTGTGGTCTTTTATCAAATCAAATTTTCCACTAATAAAATTCAATAGAAATTTCTTTGAAACCTAAATTTTCCAGGCAAAAATTCAAGTTTCCAGTCCAAAAAACTCACGCCAATTCCGAATCACATTCTCGAATCTTCTCCAAATCTCCACCAAATCCTTGGGCTCTTTTCACAAACATTTCCACAACTTTTTGCATCAAATTTTCGTGTTTTGATGGATTTGTCTGAATTGCATTCATCACCTGAAAAATTCGAGTGAATTGGCTTAAAATGAGCAATTTTTGAGCAAAAATTTTCAGAAAAAAACCAACCTCTGGTAACAAATGCTCAGCCATCGATTCATTGGCAAACATTTTGAGAAGATCCGATAAATTGTGCTGGAAAAAATAATTGTTTTCCAAAAATTGTGAATTTCAAAATAAAACTCGAAATTTTCAGAAAAAAAAAAAACAATTTTCAAAAAAAAATGTTTGAAAAATTTTCACTGTTTCAAATTTTCGAGATAATTTTTACTTGGAAAAAAAATCTTAATTTTTCTTCTTCTTATATAATTTTTTAGAGAAAATTTTGAAACAGTAAATTTTCATATGACGAAAACTATAAATATTTAGCTCTCAAAATTCAAAAAAAAATGTTTGAAAAATTTTCACTGTTTCAAAATTTTGAGATAATTTTTACTTGGAAAATTGAGTTTAATAAATCAGTTAGAATTTCAATAATTCTGAGCTAAAAAATACATTTTCAAAATTAAACTTCAAATTTTCAGCACTAAAATTCAGAAATCAAAAACTCTAGATTAACTTATTAAAAAAACACTTCAAAAAATATTACTGTTTCAAAATTTTGAGATAATTTTTCCTTGAAAAATTGGGTTCAATGGGGAATGAATCAGTGTCGGAAAATAAAATCACCATAAAGCACAAAAAATGTTTTTCATAATTTTGTGTTCCAAAAAATTTCAAATTTTTGAGTTTTCAAAACTATAAATATTCAGCTCTGAAATTCAAAAAAAAATGTTAAAAAAAAATTGGGTTCAATAGTCAGTCGATCTGTACCACTGAAAATTATTTTTCAATTTTTTACTGTTTCAAAATTTTCACAAAAATTTTCCTTGATAATTTGAGTTCAATTTTATTTATGTACCATATAATAATAATTTTTTTACAACAAAAAAAGTGTTTCAACTTCAAATTTTTTTAGTTTTCAAGTTTAACAAATTCAAAAACAAAATTTCCGGCTTCAATTTCAGATTTTGTTTGATTTTCAGAATTTTCCGGGCTCAAAAAATGCTCCCCAAAATCCCCCCCCCAACTCACATTAGTCACTTTTGCAATCAACAACACCTGTGCCAACTCTTTCTGACTCAATTTTCCACGTGTTTTTTGGCGAGCCGCCAAAATTTCGGGAATTATTTGCGATTGGAGTTGTGCCAAATCGATGCTGATGGCATTTGCAATTTCGCCAAACGTTTTTGGCGAAATTTGGATGGTTTGAAGGCGGAAAATGAATTCGGATGCAATTCGAGCAAGGGTTCTGAAAAATTCGGAATTTTTGTGTGAAAATGGACCCAAAATTCAAAATTTTCAAATTTTACTGACAATTCGAATTGACCCCTAATTTTTTTCAAAACAAAAATTTGAAACAGTGAATTTTTTACAATGTAAAAAATTCGTTTTGTATTAACTTCAACTTTCCTAGCTCAAAATTTTCAGAATTTGGCAAAAATTCTGATAATTCGAGACGAAATTTCAGAATTTTTGGTTTTTCGAAATTCGCACACGGAATAATCAACAAAAAAATGTTCGACAAAAAACATTTGAAATTTTTTTGAAACAGTGAATTTTTCTGGATTCAAAAATTCAGCAAATCCTCAAAAATCATTCCAAAAATTCGCGATTCTGGCTCAAAATCTTGAAAATTTCAGAAATTTTTCGAAAACTGATTGAAGTTCTTAAAATTGTTCACCTTATAGCTGCCTATCAGAATTTTGACAAGTACAAAAAAATTGAAAATTTTTTGAAACATTGAATTTTTCTGGATTCAAAAATTCAGCAAATCCACAAAAATCATTCCAAAAATTCGCGTTTCTGCCTCAAAATCTTAAAAATTTCAGAAATTTTTAAATTTAGCCGTCTAGAAATCAGAGTTTCAACAAATACAAAAAATTTGAAAATTTTTTGAATTTTTCAAAATCAAAAATTAATTTTGTATGAATTTTCAAAAGGAAACTCGCTATTATACTGAAACTTCCATTTTATTCCAGAAAATTCAATAAATTTTGAAACAGTGAAATTTTTTATTTGACAATTTTAATAAAATTCGTTCTGAAAATTCCAAAAAATCAATTTTTCAGGTAAAATAATACGAAATTTGGGATGAAATTCTTGGGGTGAATTTGAGACCCAAATTTTCAGATTTTCAGCCAAAAAACGCTCAAAAATCCCAAATTTTCAGCCAAAAAACACCCATCTCTCAATCTATATAAAAAAATAATAAAAAACATTGTTCAAGCAGCTGCTTCAGGCTCTTTTGTGCTCAAAAAACATATCAGAAAATAACAACAAAACTTGTTGTTTTTTCTGCAATTTTTTTGAGAAGGAAAAGGAACATTCTAATCAATTTAGCGAAAATTAGATGAGAAACAGGGGAAAAAATCAAAAAATCACGAGATTTTTTTGATAGATGTGCAATTTTTATGACTTTACAGTGGAGGAAGAAGAAAAATCATGGGAAAATCAAAAATTTCACCAGAAAAAATCACTGTTTCAAAATTTCTATGAGTTTTTCTGGTTGAAAATTGGACTGATAACTTTTTCAACGCTAAACTTCAACTTGAAAATAATTTCAAAAAAATTCACTGTTTCAAAAAATTCCCAATTATTTCTAGTGAAAACTTGAATTTGATAGAAACGGGTCAATACAAACTGGAAAATTCCCAAATTTTGCTCTGAAATTCAAAATACTGTGAACAATTCAAAAATATCAAAATTTCAGCTAATTTTCAGTTCAAAAAAAGTCCAGCTCAAAATTGAGCAAAATTAATTTTCACCAGAAAAATCCACTGTTTCAAAATTTTCACAAATAAATTGTTAATAATTTTAATTTTGATAGAAACGTTTAGTTAATCTCAAAAAATTCCCAAATTTTGCTCTAAAATTCAAAAATATCGAAATTTCGGCTAATTTTCAGTTCAAAAAAATTCCAGCTCAAAATTTAACAAAATTAATTTCCAAACAAATCCACTGTTTCAAAATTTCTATGATTTTTTCTGGTTAAAAATTGGACTGATAACCAATACATTTTAAAAAGCAGCTAAACTTCAACTTGAAAATAATTTCTAAAAAATTTACTGTTTCAAAAAAATCCCAAATATTTCTTTTGAAAATTCAAAATGCTGTGAAAAATTCGAACTTTCCCATGAAAATTCTCAAAAATATCGAAATTTCAGCTAATTTTCAAACAAAAAAATCCACAGTTTCAAAATTTTTCGAAATTTTTAAATTTCATGTTAAATCTGATTAACTTTGAACAAACTAAAAAAAATGAACCAAAAAAAAATAAAATAAAATAAAAATCTTCCTCATTTTCTTCTCATTTCTTTCTTTCCAATTTTTATAACAACAGCTGTTTGTGGTAGAAAAAAGAGAAAGAAATAATATAAGAAGAAAAAGAAAGTAGACAAGAATGAAAGTCTCAAATATCACAAATCTGAACATTTTTTGCTCAGAAGAAAATAACTTTGATGAGTAAATGATCAAAAAACTTGGATTTTTCAGAAAATTTGGGAAAAAAATTTTTGAAACAGTGAATTTTTTTTAATTACAAAATTGACGAATAACTAGGAAATTTTCATTTTTCAGCCAAAAATTCACTGTTTCAACCAATTTTATTTAAAAATGTGATTCTTAGAAAATTATAACCAATTTTAACCCAATTACAACCAAAAAAAAAATCTCCTTTTCAGTATTTCTGTTTAATTCACCAACTTGAAATTCTCAAAAATTATATTCAAAAAAATTTTGAAACAGTGATTTCAATTTGAAGTTAAATGGAATAACAAACAATTTTCAAAAAATAAATTATGAAATTTTTGAAACAGTGAATTTTTCGGTATAAATTATGTACAATTTTCAGCCAAAAGATCAAGTTTCAGAATTTTCATAAAATTGCAAAATTTTTGATCCTAGAAAATTCCCTGTTTCAAAATGTTTTCATCTAAAAAAAGTAAAAATTCTCAATGATATGGTAGGAAAATTATAACCAAATTGAAAAAATGAATTATGAAATTTTTGAAACAGTGAATTTTTCGGTATAAATTATGTACAATTTTCAGCCAAAAAAATCAAATTTCAGAAATTTCATCATAAATATTTTTTCGCAGACAGACGAAGACCCATCAAAAATTCTCAAATCCAACTTTTTCAATAAAAAATTTTTGAAACAGTAAATTTTTTAGACTAATCAAAAATAAATTTGGCTAGAATTTTCAGCCAAGAAAAATCAAATTTCAGAAATTTCATCATAAATATTTTTCGCAGTTTTATTAACCTCATAATTGCAAAAACTACATCAAAAATTATCAAATCCAAAAATTTTCATAACAAAATTTTGAAACAGTGAAATTTCCTAATGCAGGTTCCTAACAATAAAATGAACTCCAACTTTTTCAATGAAAAATGTTTGAAACAGTTAATTTTTTAGGAACAATTAATGCACAATTTTCAGCCAAAAATTCAAGTTTCAGAAATTTCATCATAAATTTTTTTTCACAGTTATTAACCCATCAAAAATTCTCAAATCCAAAAATTTTCATAAATAAATTTTGAAACAGTGAATTTTTCTCATGTAGTTGACTATCGATAAAATGAAATCCAATTTTTTAATTGTAAATAAAAAATTTGGAACAGTGAATTTTTTTTGACTATTCAAAAATAAATTTGGCTATAATTTCCAGCCAAATTTCAGAAATCTTCAAGTAACCATGTCCCGATCAAAAATTCTCCAATCAAAAATTTTCATAACAAAATTTTGAAACAGTGAAACTTCCTAATGCAGGTTCCTAATGGGCCTATGCAGAATAATATTTTGTAATAAAAAAACATTTTTTTCCTATGCAGAAAAACGTCGAAAAAACAAAATATACAGTTTATTATTTTGAGTAGAGACAACGTGAAATTGAGAGAGTGCAGACAAAAAACCCATTTCATGTCTGCGCTCTCTCAATTTCACGTTGTCTTTATTTTATTTTTTCGACGTTTTTCTGCATAGGAAAAAAATGTTTTTTAATGTTTTTTTATTACAAAATATTATTCTGCATAGGCCCATAACAATAAAATGAACTCCAACTTTTTTAATAAAAAATTATTGAAACAGTGAATTTTCAGGAATAGTTTGTGCACAATTTTCAGCCAAAAATCCAAGTTTCAGAAATTTCATCATAATTTTTTTCGCAGTTTTATTGATAGTCGAATGAAGACCCATCAAAAATTCCCAAATCCAAATTTTTATAACAAAATTTTGAAACAGTGAATTTTTTTTGACTATTCAAACATAAATTTGGACTTATTTGACTATAATTTTCAGCCAGAAAATCAAATTTCAAAAATTTCATTATGAATTTTTTTCGCAGTTATTAACCCATCAAAAATTCTCAAATCCAAAAAATTTCATAACCAAATTTTGAAACAGTGAAATTTCCGCATGTTGCCTAACAATAAAACAAAATCCTATTTTTTCAATAAAAAATTCTTGAAACAGTGAATTTTTTTTGACTATCAAAAATGAATTTGGCTAGAATTTTCAGCCAAAAAAATCAAATTTCAGAATTTTCCTCGTTTCATTAAATATCCATCAAAAATTCTCAAATCCAAAAATTTTCATAACAAAATTTTGAAACAGTGAATTTTTTCCACTAGATTTTTTTAAAATAAAAATTCCGAAAAAACTAAAAATGAATGAATAATTGATTCTGCTCGTAAAAAAGAGAAAAAAAATTGTTTTTTCAAAACCAAAATAAAAATGCTCTAATCTGCTCAAAAATGAGCATATGGTGAAAAAGTGGACTAAAATATGTTTTAGGGATGGGAAAATAAACAGAAAAATATCATTTTTCATTCGGAGCAAAAAAGTGAGCATTTTTGCATGTTTTTGGCACCAAAATTTAAATTTAAAATTTATTTTTAAAAAATCAAAAATTTTTGAAACGTACATTTTTCGGCGCATTTTTTCCCCAACAAAAAAAACATGAAAATTTCGAAAATTCCCAGGAGAATTCAAAAATTTATGATTTTTTCAAATTTCGCGCCCAAAAAACTCACAAATTTCTCGATTGTTCAACACGAACCAATCCTCGTTCATTAATCACAAAAATTCCCGCCAAAATTCCAGTTTTCGGTGCCATCGCTACAAGACCCAAAGGTCGCCATTCAGTAGAAGTTCGGATCAAAGAATATTCAAGGCGCACTGAGTTTAGCTGGAAAAAATCAGGTTTTCGGTGAAAAATGGTGAATTTTGGGTCAAAATTCATGATTTTCAGTCAATTTCAGCTCCAAAAACTCACTCCAAAATGCACGGCACTTCGAATTTCATTATTTGCCGAAACTGTGAACAAAACATTGTCTGATGAGTGGACCATCCAAGTTTCTGGTGGGACCTAACAAAAAATATATATGAGGAAAAATTATGCTAGAATTTTTAAAACAGGGATTTTTTTCGCAGGGAAAATCTAGATTTTTTAAATTTTTCGAATAGTATTACTAAATCGTCAAAGTTTCTCAAATTTTCCAATATAAAATTTTTGAAACAGTGAATTTTTAATAGGCAAAAAATTGGATGAAAATGCACAAATCAAGTTAGAAAAACGGATTTTCAGCCATTTTCTGAAAATTTATAGAGCTTCAAAGCTTAAATTTTCACTGCAACTTGAAATTTTTTGAAAAATAAAAAACCCAAAAAAATCGATTTTCAAAACTTCTCAATTTTTCTCAAACAATTTCTGAAACAGTGAATTTTCCCAGACAAAAAAATGGATGAAAATGCTCAAATTCATCTAGAAAACCTGAATTTTCAGTCATTTTTCTGGAAATTCATAGAACTCCAACATTTTCACTGTATAAACTTTTTGAAATGAAAAAACACCAAAAAAATCGGTTTTCAAATTTCCTCGATTCCTCTAATAAAATTTCTGAAACAGTGAATTTTTCTAGTTCAAAAAATTATGTAAAAATGCTCAAATTCATCTAGAAAACCTGGATTTTCAGCCATTTTTCTAGAATTTTCAGTAAAAAATAAACTGAAACAATCTGGAATCCAGCCAAATTTGCCCAGTTCAAAACTTATGTTCATTGAAATTAAAGAATGTTGTTGTAAACATTTTCCAAAATTTTCAAATTGGTTATAAAATTTCTGAAACAGTGAAATTTTTCTAGTTCAAAAAATTGGATAAAAATGCTCAAATCCAATTAGAAAAACTGATTTTCAGCCAATTTCCAGTCAAAAGTTCAGTAGTTTTTTATAGCGGATCCACATCTACAATCAAATTCAAATTTCCTCAACTTCTATTATAAAATTTCTGAAACAGTGAATTTTTCCTAGTCAAAAATCATGGTAAAAATGCTCAAATTCCTCTAGAAAACCTGGATTTTCAGCCATTTTTTGAAAATTTATAGAGCTCCAAAGCATACATTTTCACTGTAACTCGGAATTTTTTTTGAAATACAAAAACCGATTTCTCAATTTCCTCAATTTTTCTTATAAAATTTTTGAAACAGTGAATTTTTCTCAGACTAAAAAATTGGATAAAAATTCTTAATTCTAGTTAGGAAACTTGAAATTTCGGCCTTTTTTCTGGAAATTTCTACAGCTCCAAAGCTTACATTTTCACTGTAATTCAAATTTTTTTGAAACATTAAAACCAAAAACAATCGATTTTCAAAACTCCTCAATTTTTCTCCTAAAACTCCTGAAACAGTGAATTTTTCTAGTTCAAAAAATTGGATAAAAATGCTCAAATCCAGTTAGAAAAACGGATTTTCAGCCAATTTCCAGTCAAAAGTTCAGTAGTTTTTTAAAGCGTATCCACATCTACAATCAATTTCAAATTTCCTCAATTTCTCTCCTAAAATTCTTGAAACAGTGAATTTTTCTAGTTCAAAAAATTGGGTAAAAATGCTCAAATTAAGCTAGAAAACTTGAATTTTCAGCCATTTTTCTGGAACTTTCAGTAAAAAATAAACTGAAACACCTAAACTGAAACACCTCCAGCCAAATTAAAAACTAATTTTTATTGAAATCAAGAAGAGTTGATTCAACATTTTACAAATTTCTCAATTTCTATTATGAAATTTCTGAAACAGTGAAATTTTCCCAGACAAAAAAAAATGGATGAAAATGCTCAAATTCAGCTAGAAAACTTGAAATTTCAGCCATTTTTCTGGAAATTTATAGAGCTCCAAAACTTAAATTTTCACTGTAACTCAAAAATTTTTTTTTGAAATAGTACATAAAACCAAAAAAAATATCAATTATCAAATTTCCTCAATTTTTCTAATAAAATTTCTGAAACAGTCAAATTTTTCTAGTTCAAAAAATTATGGTGAAAATACTCCAATTTAGCTAGAAAATTAGGATTTTCAGCCATTCTTCTGGAAACACCTATAGCTCAAAATGAAACATTTCTAAAACTTCTCAACTTTTCTCATAAAATAGCTGAAACAGTGAAATTTTCCTAGTCAAAAATCATGGTAAAAATGCTCAAATTCATCTAGAAACCCTAGATTTTCAGCCATTTTTCTGGAAATTTATAGAGCTCCAAAGCTTACATTTTCACTGTAACTTGATTTTTTTTGAAATACAAAAACCGATTTTTTAATTTCACTAATTTCTCTGCTAAAATTCCTGAAACAGGGAATTTTTCTAGTTCAAAAAATTGGAAAAAAAATGCACAAAATAAGCTAGAAAATCAGGATTTTCAGCCATTTTTCTGGAAATTTCTATAGCTTCAAAGCTTTAATTTTCACTGTAAATCAAAATTTTTTGAAACACTAAACCCAAAAAAAATCGATTTTCTAATCTCCTCAATTTTTCTTATAAAATTCCTGAAACAGTGAATTTTTCCTAGTCAAAAATGATGGTAAAAATGCTCAAATTCATCTAGAAACCCTGGATTTTCAGCCCACCTTATAAATCCTCTTCGACGAATTCGCCAACGCATTAAACGTGGAATAAATTCCAACGCAAGATTCTTGCGTATCCAACGCAACAACTCCACAAGCTTCAGATGCGAAAAATTGCATTGTGGCCGGTTCGAGCTGAAAAAATGGGGGTTTTGGGGGAGGGAAAATGCCACGTGGCAAATTTTGGCGCAAAAAATAGACTAGATTTACACAATAAGCAAAGCTAAGCGATTACCTTTTGAAAATAAAATAATTCTGGTAGATTCAGAATCTGAAGAAAAATAGAATTTTGGGATGAAAATTTCAAATTTTCAGGTCAAAATTATCCAATTTTCATGAATTTCAGCTCATTTTCAACCAATTTTCACAATTTTTAGCTCAAAAAATCACTCACAACTTGCAAATCCGCCGGTACACAAGTCGTCAGAACCTCTCGAAATCCTCTTCCATTTCTCTCAATCGGAATAATCCATTGTGCACCCGTAAATCCGGTGACCAATAGTTCGATGGAATTTTCATCGAGAAGAATTTCAATTTCATGGAGGCTTTGTGGAGCTTTGAGCTCGGAGACACATTTTCGAAGTTGAAGATCGACAAGGAGAATATTTCCAGCCTGCAAAAATTGGAAGGATTTTTTGGCTGAAAATCTGGAAACTCTGATTGATTTTCAGAATTTTAGGAATTTTTGTATTTTTCAAAAATTCACTGTTTCATAAATTTCATAATAACTTAAGAAAGTGAACATTTTTATTGAAAATAAGTCATTCATTGAAAATTTGTGCTTAAATTCAGAATTTTCAAATTTTTCATTACAAAAAAATTCACTGTTTCAAAAATTTCATAATAAATGACTATTAAAAATTTCAGTAATAATTGAAGAAAATTCGGTTCTAGATTAATGAACTTTAAGAATATATTCAAATAACTTTCAGCTGAAAATTGGGAAAATTTTTGGCTGAAAATCGGAAAATTTCAGAGAAAAATAGAGACTTCTTGGTGATTTTTGATTAAAAATCAATAAATTCTGATTTATTTTCAGAATTTTTGGAATTTTTCAAAAATTCACTGTTTCAAAAATTTCTTAATAAATTAAGAAAGTGAACATTCTTATTGAAAATAAGTCATTCATTGAAAATTTGTGCTGAAATTCAAATTTTTCATTACAAAAAATTCACTGTTTCATAAATTTCTAGTCAGCCAAAATCTGCAATTTTGTGAGATTTGTGGCTGAAATCAGTGATTTTTGAAATGTTATCATTAATTTTTAATGAAAATTCAAATTTTTCATTGTTCTCGAAGATTTTTCAATCATTTTTGGCTAAATTTTCACTGTTTCAAATTTTTTGTTAAGAAAAAAAAAGAAAAAAATTCACTGTTTCAAAAATGTCATAATAAATAAACACTATTCTAAATATCGATTGATTCGATATTTCTTGTAAAAATTCCAATTTTCAAAAAAAAAACTGTGCCAGGCTTGCATTTTTCTAAATTCCATTGAAAAAAGTGGGCGTAGACTAAAAATCTGCAATTTCAGGGCACATTTTCCCCCCAGAAACCCCCCATTTTCTCTCATTCTTATCACATTACGAAACACACAAAAAAATGTGAGGCAATAAAAAATAAGAAAAAATTTAGCAAGAGATTGATAAATCACCCTTTTTTCTTCCAAATATCCCTGATTTTTTCTCATTGAGGAAAAAGCTGTTAAAACTCATCATAATGTTTGTGTTTGTGTTTTGTTATTCTCTTTTGATATGAGCAATTGTTGAGGTCAAATCAGAAAAGAGGATTTTCGGCAGAAAAAAGTGCACATTTTTGGGGACAGGAAAACGTGATTTGAAAAAATATCAGTTCAAAATTGATTTTAAAAAACCAGACAGAAATTAATTAAAAATTTTGAAACAGTGAATTTTTTTTTAGAAAAAATTTAAATATTTTGCTCAAAAATCCTACAGTACTCCTGTAGGGATATTGTAGCGCTAAAATTTTTGAATTTTCAAATTTAAAAATTGTTTAGAAATTTTTTGAATTGATTTTGAATAACCATTGAAAAAAATCCAGTCAGAAATTAATTAAAAATTTTGAAACAGTGAAATTTTCAGAAAATCCAAAATTCAAATTTTTAGCGCTAAAAATCCTACAGTATTCTTGTAAGGATACTGTAGCGCTAAAATTTTTGAATTTTCAAATTTAAAAATTGTTTTGAAACTTTTCATATTGATATTGAAAAACCATTGAAAAAAAATCCAGACAACATTTTTCACCAAATTTTGAAACAGTGAAATTTTTCAGAAAATCTAAAATTAAAATATTTCTCTCAAAGGTCCTACAGTATTCCTGTAGGGATATTTTTTAGTGCCAAAAACTCGAATTTTCAAAATCTGCGTAATTTTTTTTATTATCCTGACGATGGGTAAGATCCATTAAAATTTGGAATAAAATTTTTCAATTTTTGAAATTTCTGAAACAGTGAATTTTTCAGAAAATCCAAAATTCAAATTTTTAGCGCTAAAATTTTTGAATTTTCAAATTTAAAAATTAAAATTTTGGGATTTTTTCCTATTATACTTGAAAAAAAACCAAGAAAACATTTTTCACAAAATTTTGAAACAGTGAATTTTTTTTTAGAAAATCCAAAATTCAAATTTTTAGGGCCAAAAATCCTACAGTATGCTTGTAGGGATATTTTTTTAGTGCGAAAAACTCGAATTTTCAAAATCTGGGTAATTTTTTTTTTATTATCCTAACGATGGGAAAGATCCATTAAAATTTGGAATAAAGTATTGAATTTGTGAAATTTTTGAAACAGTGAATTTTTCAGAAAATCCAAAATTCAAATTTTTAGGGCTAAAATTTTTAAACTTTCAAATTTAAAAATTGTTTTGAAATTTTTTTTAATTGATATTGAGGAACTGAATCCATTGAAAAAACATCAAGACAAAATTTTAATCAAAATATTTTGAAACAGTGAAATTTTTTGTGAGTTCAAAATTCAAATTTTTGGCATCAAAATGTGATATTGAGGAACCATTGAGAAAAAAATCAAGACAACATTTTTCAAAAAATTTTGAAACAGTGAATTTTTCAAAAACTCAAAAATTCAAATTTTCCACCAAAATTCATTTCTAGGACCAAAAAAGCCAAATTTTCCCAATTTTCCACCCCAAAAACCCCAACCTTATTCGCCACCACAGCCATACTTCTTGGCGGAAAATTCGAGGTAAAACATTTGGTGCAAGTTGGTGTGGCGAGACAAATATCCACTGATTCCAAGCTCAAATCAATCACATTTGTTGTTGACCAAGAAGAACCGCCCCAGGTGACATCCTGTGAAAAAAATTGATATTTTGAATTTTTCATTGATTTGGGGGGTGTGCAGTGGAGCGCGTTTGCTATTTTAATTGAAATATGACGAAATTTCGAGTTTTCTGGGTCAAAAACCCTCATTTTTCACCATTTCTGGTTGGAAAAAAAGATTTTTTGAATTTTTCATGGATTTGGGGGTTGTGCAATAGAGCGGGTTTGCTATTTTGATCCAAAAACCCTCATTTTTCACCATTTCAACGTGAAAAAATTGATTTTTTGAATTTTTCATCGATTTGGGGGTTGTTCAGTGGAGCGCGTTTGCTATTTTTATTCAAAAATCACGTTTTTTGGGTCAAAAACCCTCATTTTTCACTATTTATAGGTGAAAAAATATATTTTCGAATTTTTCATGGATTCGGGGGTTGTGCAATAGAGCGCATTTGCTATTTTTATCCAAAAATCACGTTTTCTGGGTCAAAAACCATCATTTTTCATCACTTCTAGGTGAAAAAATGATTTTTTGAATATTTCGACAAATTGGGGGTTGTACAATAGAGCGCATTTGCTATTTTGAGCTCATTTTTCATGATTTCTAGGTCAAAATCTCACAATAATCGTCTTAATCGGTGTCACCAGCAAATTTCCATCAGCCAGACCAAAAACAACATAAGCCGCTTGACTTCCGATGCAAATTGTTAAAGGCGCAGCCGAAATTCCGCAAGAACTTCGGATGTCAACAACATTTTTCCGGGGTTTGGTGTCTTTGCCGGTTTCGAGGTAGGCTTGCGTCTCGCCTGGAAAAAAATAGAGAAATTTTTTAAAGGAACATGAGATCTTTCGCTTTGAGACCAAAATAGTGGATTTTCAGGGAATTTAAAGGTACATAGATGGTTTTTTCGTTCGGGGACCCAAAAAACTCGGAAAATCGATGATTTTTGGGTCTTGCAGCGAAACATCCAACCAAAAACCCTCCTTTTTCTCAAAAAATCAAGTTTTTTGGGTCCTGAAACGATCCAGATGTTCCTTTAAAGCTCCCAAGCTCAATTTTTCGCTACAGGACCCGGAATGTCCCTTTAAACTCTGAAAATCTGGTTTTTTGAGGTTCTTCAAGAGCTAAACAACCTTATGTTCCTTTAAAAATCGGAAAAGGGGATGATTTTGGGTCTTGAAGCGAAAAATCCAGCTATGAAGCATCTAGATCGCTTCAAGACCCAAATTTCACAATTTAAAGGGTCATGGATGGAAAAATCGCTTCAAGACTCAAAAATCATCGAATTTCTGACGCTTAAAGGCGCATTCTGGGTCTTGGAGCGAAAAAGAACAATTACAAGCTTTAAAGGTACATCCAGATCGCTTCAAGACCCAAAAATCATCAAATATCCGTGTTTAAAGGCACATATTGAGTGTTGAAGCGAAATCCTGATATTTAGAGGTTTGAAGGAACATCCAGATCGTTTCAAAACCCAAAAATCATGTTTTGGAGCAATTTTTAAAGGTGCATAGAAGTTTTCATCTCCATTATGGCTTCAAGTCCGGAAAATTTATATTTTAAAGGTGCAAAGCTTCAAGAATCGTTCCAAGACCCAAAATCTTCAATTTTGTCAAGTTTAAAGGTGCATCCTGGGTCTTGAAGCGAATAAGAAAGCTTACAAGCTTTAAAGGAACATCCAGATCGTTTCAAGACCCAAAAATCATCAAATATCTGTGTTTAAAGGCGCATGTTGGGTCCTGGAGCGAAAAATCCAGCTATAAAGCATCTAGATCGCTTCAAGACTCAAAATCATCAATTTTCTCAAGTTTGAAGGCGCATATTGGGTCTTGAAGCGAAAAATCCAGCTATAAAGCATCTAGATCGCTTCAAGACCCAAAAATCATCAATTTTCCCAAGTTTAAAGGCGCAGAGTGGATCTTGAAGCAAAAATTAAGCTTACAAGCGCTCCAAGACCCATAGCCATCAACTTTAAAGGCTCACAGCTTCAAAAATCGCTTCAAGACCCAAAAATGCATATTTCCAAGGTCCCACCACGAAAAAAAGCCTCACCCTTCGAGGTAAGTAGCAAAATGAGTAGAAAAGAGTCGTCGCTAAAAACCGAATAATCAATAATCGCATCATCGGCTCCAAGTTCGTCCAACTCCAACGAGCAACAGTAGGGATTTTCCATCATTTTTCGGCGCGCTGTGAGAAAATTTGAAAATGAAAATTTGAAATGAGGAATTTCGGGCGGATCCACGTTTTTTGTTCAGCCAACAACGAAAAGGTCACGTCACGAATTAAAATTAAATTTCGAAAAATTTTTACCTTTTTTCCCACTTTGCCTGTGGATTTTTCGGCGGCGGCCTTTTTGATGCGCCAAAAATATGCAATCCGATGAGGAAGAATCTGAAGATTTTCGCAGCATTTTTAATCGAATGACAGAATTTTTGCTCAAAAGAAAAAGCAAGAGAAGATAGCCTAACTCCACCCCCAACACAGCACAAAAAATAACATGAGTTTTGATTTGATTTTCAACAAAAATATCGAGAAAACACATGTTTTTTGGCTGAAAATCCCAGAAAAAAACAAAAAGACATTGATAAATTATTTATTTATCATGTCTTGAGAGGCAAAAATTGATTTTCTTTGTTTTTTACCACACAAAAAGGGGAAAAGGAGCAGCAGATGTTTGTTGGTGGCCGAGGTTTTTTGGCGCGCGGACTAGTTTTTGAAAATGTTCGGCCGTGCGGGAAAAATTGCGGAATTTTCGAGGAAAAATGGGGAATTTCGTGGGAAACTGGGGAATTTCGAGGGAAATTGCGATTTGGAGCTTGCAAACTTTGAAAATTGAGGTTTCCTGTGATTTTTCAAGTTCTTGGGCGAAATTTCGAGAGAATTCGCTATTTTTTGCTCGGAAATCTGAAAATTCGACTGGAATTCTGAATTATGAGCAAAATTCAGAAGTCTCGGTGGGAATTCTGAACGGGTTAGAATTTTTCTGGCTCTGAAATTAGATTTTTGATGAAAAAATCGAATTTTGAGGGGAATTTCAGGGTTTTTATTGAAATCTGGAATTTTATTATTGAAATTTAGCTAGAGAACCAAAATTCAACATTTTCAACTATAAATTAACATCACTTCAAGCAAAAAATCCACTAAAACCTGGAAAATACGGAATTTTCTCAAGGATTCCAGGCGCCCCGGAGTCTCAATCACATCTTCAGACCATCAGCATCATCTTCAGCACCCTAAAATCACCTCAAACCCTAAAAATCCCATAAAAACCCGGAGAAAACAAAAAAAAATCGCCAAATCAAATTCAAAAAACTCCCAGCGCGTCACACAATCGTCACAAGACCCACACACAATTTCACACGCGCCTTTAACCAAACTACGATAAAAAAAAATTTGTTTTTTTTCTAAATTTTATTTTTCACGTGTCCTTCCTTATCTCCGGCCCAGATCGCAAATGCCACGTCATCGAAAAAATCAATAAAAGGAGGAGATGAAGGTGGAGTTTCCTCATTCAAATTCTTTGTGAAAAGTGAATTGAACCAACTCAAAAACAACAAAAATGGCAGTTGAAATGATCGTCGAACCCAAATGGGTTGTCCAGAACTTCGGAGTGAGTTTGGGGAAGGATAGGGGACCTGTTAAGGCTCCTAACTAGTTAGGGGCCTTAACAGGGGGCCTGAAAAGCCCCCCTGAGCATGTTTGGACTCAAAAAATAACATTTTCTTTGCAGAATGTTCGAATTTTGGACGCCTCATGGACTTTCAAACCAAAACCCGACATCAACGAATACAAATCCAAATATTTCGGCAAATTCGGCGTCGCAATGAACGAATTAAAGAACCAAGAATACATTGCCGAACACATCAACGGTGCCGCCCATTTCAACTTCGACATCGCCTATTATCCATCAGAAGAGGAGCGTTTCACATTGTACGACGCCGAAAACTTCACCGCCTACGTCAAACGACTCGGCGTCTTCAACGGCGATCACATCATTGTCTACGGACGCGGAAAGGACGGCGGAATGCCTGCCGCATGCCGCGCCTATTGGACGTTCCGCTACTATGGTTATACCAATATTAGTGTGTTGAATGGCGGTTTGGAGGCGTTCAAATTGGCACAAGGAGTTGTGCAATCGGGAGAAAGTATGATTTCGAGTGGAAATTATGAGACAACTACAACTGATAAGAATATTTTGGCCAATTTGGCTGATATTCCATTTGATAATTTGGCAAGTGTCAAATATTTGGATACACGTACCAAGGAAGAATGGACTGGAAAAGTGCCAATTGGATATCCGGAAAGTTCAGCGACTGGTGTTCGATGCAAAGATGCTATTCATTTTCCGTTGGGTGAAGTTGTTGGACCAAAGGGAATTAAGAAGAAGACTGAATGTGATGCTGGTGAGGGATTTTTGGGGATTTTGTGATGATTTTTAGCTGAAAATCTAAAATTTTGAGCTTAAATTGGGCCTTTTGAAGGTTTTTAGTGGAAAATTTGATAATTTGCAGCTAAATTCAGCTTTTCTGATGATTTTTTAGCTGAAAATCTGGAATTTTGAGCTTAGATTGAGCCTTGTGAAGGTTTTTAGTGGAAATTTGATTTTTGGGTTGTTTAGACCCTAAAAATGATACTTCATAGCTAAATTCAGCTTTTTTGATGTTTTTAGGAGAAAATTTTGAGAAAAACCCATATTTTTGAGCCTAGGGGGAGGTTTTTTAGCTGAATATCTCGAATTTTGAGCTTAGATTGGGCCTTGTGAAGGTTTTTAGTGGGAAATTTGATACTTTATACCTAAATTTAACTTTTTAGATGATTTTTTAGCTGAAAATTTCGAATTTTAAGCTTAGCTTGGGCCTTAAGAAGGTTTTTTGTGGAAAATCTCGAATTTATAGCTACATTTAGCTTTTTTGATGATTTTTTAGCTGAAAATCTGGAATTTTGAGTTAATGTTTCCAAAGAAACCACAAATTTCAAGATTTTCAGCAAATCTAGGATTTTTAGCTCACTTTTGTTAGGTTACTGTAGATTTTTGGCGCCAAAACCACATTTTTCAAAAATCCCGAAAATTTACTGTTTCAAAATTTTTGGATAAGATTTTTAAAAATTGGATTTTTATTGCAGTCTTCTCGTAGTGTGAAAATTGTTTGATTACTGTAGACTTTTAGCGCCAAAAATCATTTTTCAAAAATCCCGAAAATTTACTGTTTCAAAATTTTTATAATTTTGGAAAAAATAATTTTTGTGTCATTCGCAAACTCATCTATAGTTTCACTAAAAAAAGTACCACCAATCCCATATTTTTGCAGCCTTCGCCGCCAAAGGAATCAAGACTGGTGACACTGTGTACGTTTCTTGCGGAATTGGTTTGGGAGCATCGGCTGTTTGGGTTGCGGCTGCTCGTTCGGGAATTTGTGCCAAATTGTTCAATGGCGGAGTTCACGCGTTGGCTCACAAGGCACCACAACATTTGAACACCAAGTAAATCAACCAAAAAGCAAAATATAGGACGCATTTCATAAATTTTTCTCTTGTGGATGAGTTTTTTTGGGGGAAATTTGAATTTGGGGAGATTTTTGGGACCAGAAAACTCCAAATTGTGCATTTTTGGTGCTTCGCAAAACCTTGATTTTTTACGTTTCGAAAATTTTTATCAACATTTTCTAGATTTTGCAATTTTGATGTCAATTCTGATAATTTTTTATTTTGAAAAAAATTTCACTGTTTCAAAACTTTTATAGAAAAAATTGATAAATCAGATTTTTTTATACATCAAAAAATGTTGTCAAAAATGAGCAATTTTCTAGAATTTCAGAAATTTCAAAATTTTGTCTGAAATTGAAAAATACACCATTTTGAAGCCCTTGAAATTATCTACAGAATCTGAAATTCGAAAAATTCGGATTTTTGGGACCAGAAAGTTCCAAATTGTGCATTTTTGGTGCAATTTGCAAAACCTTGATTTTTTACGTTTCGAAAATTTTTATCAACATTTTCTAGATTTCGCAATATTGATGTCAATTCTCATAATCTTTTATTTTGAAAAAAAAATTTTCCAACAAATTTTTTTTCTAAAAAAATTCACTGTTTCAAAAATTTTTTAAAGGAAAAAAAATTGATAAATCAGATTTTTTTATTCATCAAAAATTGGAGTCAAAAATGAGCAATTTTCTAGAATTTCAGAAATTTCAAATTTTTGTCTGAAATTGAAAAATACACCTTTTTAGCTCTTGAAATTCTCTACAAAATCTGAAAATCGAAAAAATATAAAATTCAACAAGTTTATTCATATTCAAATCAAAATGGACGCAAAATTATTCAACTGCATTCTAGACAGAATAACTTATTGTGTTTGCAGAAAAAAATACCAAGCATTTTTAGTAGAGAATAATTTGAAATATCAGAATATTCAATGAAATTTTGAGGGGTTTTTATATCAAATGAAGGTTAGAAATATTTCTTATCTTTTGCATTTATTTCACAATATTTCTGAGAAAAATCACAGAAAAATGGGAAAAGATAACAATTTTCTCACCCAAAAAAAAATTAGAAAAATTATTCAATTCGAAATTGTAACTATCAACATATATTTAACATTTTCATAAGTAATCAATGCTCTTCCAACAACTTCAATCAAATTTGTTTCGATGATTTCGAACATTCGCGGAGCTCTGAAAAAAATTAATTTCAGGATAAATAATATGCTCAATCAAAAACATGTTTTTTGTTTCAATAACAAAAAAATTTACCCATATTTTCTAACAATCCAATCATTTTGAAGAAGTGTCATAGAAATAAAATCATCAAGTTTTCGCAGAATCCCAACTTGTCCCACATTTTCCGGAAAATCTCCATCTTTCCAAAAATTCAAGAATTCTTTGCAAATATCCAAAATTGAAGAAAGTTTGAAGTCTGATATTTCAAATTCGTTCATAGTTAATCGAGTTTCAGCAACAACTTGGATACAATGAAATGAGTAGAATTTTCGAATGTGCAAAATATCGCCAGAAAAACAGAAATTTTTCAAGCTTCTTGGGAATCTCGATTCGTAGAATTGCACATTATCAATGATTTTTTTGCTATTATATCCATAAGAGTCCAATGAAAGATTGGTGATAGAATTGTGATGTTTCTCCATTAAATCGAAAAAATATCCAGCTAAAACATCAAAACGATTTCCACAGATTTTTTTGTTCCCAACATAATTCGATAGTTTTTGTAGATGAATTATATCTTCTGAAAATCACCAGCGTTTCGGAGTTCGCTGAAAAATTTGGAAATTCATTTAGATAATTTCAAATATTCAAAGTAACCTTCAGCTTCTTGTTCAAACGACAAAATTGTTAAATATTGTAACGCTTTCTTAATATATTGTAAAAAACTTGTTCCTTTCTTGTTTGGCGCTTGTCGAGTTTCTAAACAATATGTACGCCCTGGAAAACTTTCAAAATCAAACATGAAAGCATTTTGACCAGTTAAATCATCATTCTTATGACAATCCCAAGATAATTGAGCTAATCGATCATCAAAATTCGCAGCCAAACCATCGCAAAACTTTGAAGTTTTTCCAAAATTGAGCATTGAAATTGGATCCACATTTTTCAAAATCATCTCATTCATTTCGTAGGGAAGCTTTTGAAACTGCAAAAAAACACGTGTATTTTTTTTCAAAATAAAATCGACTTACGGGATTCGAAGATTTTTCTGGTTCTTGTTTTGGCTCGCCCTTCATGTTTTCTCTGCAAAACGATTTTTCATTGGTGACATGTTTTACGAGCTAGTTAATAAAATGCTCAAAACATTGAGAATGCGAAAATATGACGAAAGTTCGCGCAACTCGCAAAAAAAACGAAAAGAAAAAAACTGAATTCAAAATTAGAAATGAGGGCGCATTTGGAGGTGCACGTCAAACGCGTCAGTTCTTTTCAGCTGGCGTATTTCGAAGATGAAACAAGCAAACGCGCTCCACCGAACATTCAAATATTTTCTGTCGGAAAACTGTTTCACACCATTTTCCCACCAATTTCTAGTTTTCGCTGAATTTTTGACTTGTTGAGCTTGAAGAGAATTTCAAGAGCTTCAAAATGATATGTTTTGTAACGGGAGAAATTATGAAATTCTCTCGAAATTTAGGTTTTTCAAAAATTCTCCAGAAACTTTTATTTTTTGTTGTTGTTGGTTCCAATCCTTAAATTTCTCTTTGTGCTTAATTGATTGCGTGGTTAATAAACTGTCAGCATTAAAAAATTTTTTTTTTAGAAAAATGGACAAGAATCACTCACGAGAAGCAGAGGAAGAGTTGAATGCGGTTAGTTGATACATTTTGAAAAAAATCTTGAATTTTGAATTTCTTTGCAGTTCCAAAATCTTCCATTCGAAATGAATGAGATGATTTTGAAAAATTTGGATCCAATTTCAATGCTCAATTTTGGAAAAACTTCAACGTTTTGCGATGGTTTGGCTGAAAACTTTGAGGATCGAATTTTTTCAATCATGTGGAATGGTTTGACAGAAAATGGTCAAGATATTTTGAAATTCAAAGTTGATGATTCTCCGGATAGTTGTTATGTTTTGAACATCGAAAATGCAGATGAAGAAGAAGAAAGCATCTTGGCCTCATCAAATACTCTTCTAGTTTTGGAGAGGTTAGTTCTATCTGAAAATATCATTGAAATAATAATTTTCTTCAGATTTAATAAATCGACAAACACAACAATTCAATGTTGGCAACAGAAAATCAATGGAAATTGTCTTGATTCCATTTATCAACATTTTTTCGATTTATTGAAGAGAAATCGAAATTCAATCAATAGTTTCTATATCAAAATTGATATATATTGTGAAAATGTAATACGAACAAAGATGCTATCGATTTTTCCGAGAAATTTGAAGAAAATCAGAGTAGATGGGCGGTATTCTCCATATATTAGAAGATTATATTCAATCGATGATGTGAGAATTAAAGGAACTTTATTGAATATCGAAGAATTGAAAAAATTCAAATCATCAAAAATCTCGATTTCAATTGATTCAATATCTAACGAAGATTTTAATTCGTTCTTAATTTTGTGGAGCGAAGGAAAACTGCATGAGAATTTGAATAGATTTGAAATGAAGGACCATGGTTATGAAATGTATTCATGTACTTATAATTTGAATTCTTCATTCCGCTTTGGAAGAAAGAAAAAAACACGAAGCGGGTAAGCTTGAATGTGAAATGAATTTTAATAAAAAATAATTTGAATTCACAATCAGATTCTTCCAAACTTTTGAAATTGCCAAAAATGAGAATACGAATTATCGATTGATTGGAAGATTCATTCGAAATGATCGTGGTTGTACTGGTGATTTAAAAGTTATAGTTGAAAAACGCTTTGATTAATTTGTATTTAAATTGTTTATTGCACTCTGTGAATTTTATTTTTGAAGTTTTCTCCGAATTAACTTATTTTGTACACTATAAAGCATTTTTTTTTTCGAATTTCCAGTTTTTGAACTTCGAATATCATTTTCATTGAGCTGAAACTACTTCATTTCCAGATTTTTTTCCGATAAAGGGAAAATAACTAGTTTGTAGAGAATTTCAAGGGCTTCAAAATGATATGCTTCAGAATCTCAAAAAATGGGGAATTCTCTCGGAATTCTGGTTTTTCAAAAATTCTCCAGAAACCCTCATTTCTTGTTCTTGTTAATAAACTGTCAGCATGAAAAAATCGATTTTTTTCAGAAAAATGGATGAGAATCACTCACGAGAAGCAGAGGAAGAGTTGAATGCGGTTAGTTGATCAATTTTGAAAAAAAAACTTGAATTTTAATCCTATTACAGTTCCAAAATCTTCCATTCGAAATGAACGAGATGATTTTGAACAATCTGGATCCAATTTCAATGCTCAATTTTGGAAAAACTTCGAAATTTTGCGATGGTTTGGCTGACAATTTCGATGATCGAGTCTTTGATATAACTTGGAATGGATTGAAGAAGGGTGCACATGGTCCTGATGTTATCAAATTTCGAGTTCAAAACTCGCCAGATTCGCTTTATACTCTTGAAGTCAAAAAAGCGAGAAGTTCGTCAAATTCTGGAGAAAGAAGAGGGAGAAGAAGACCGTTTTTTGATTCAGAATCTGATTCAGATGAAGAGTTTTCATCCATTTTCGATAATAATTTATTGCTTCAATCAGCTGAGCCTGAATATAATTATGATGGTTTGTTTTGATTTTGGAAATTCGAAAAGTTAGTTTTTATTATTTCCAGATGAGAAATGGAGCAAGTCAAGTCGCCATGAAACTGTAGCAATTTTGAAAAAGTGGGTTTCTTCGAAATCTTTTTTTATATTTACGTTCTAAATTATCGTTCTATTCAGATATGAAACATCGAGCAAAACAAGTGTTGTCTGCTGGGAACAAACAAAGAAAGGATCTTGTTTTGATGTTGCAGCTCACTATTTTTTTGATTTATTGAAGAGACATCAAAATTCGATGAAGAATCTTTCAATCAAATATTATAGATTCATGTCCGAATTTATCGATCAGAATTATCGTTTGAATGATTTGCTCGTCCCAAAAAGTTTGGAAAACATCAAAGTATATGGTATTTTTCCGGATATTCACAAACTCTACTCAATTGATAATGTGTCAATTTTTGGAACACCATTAAATATCGAAAAATTGTGCCAATTCAAATCATCCATCCTTGGTTTCACAACATTTTCAATGAATATGGAAATTTATAAACAATATTTAATTTTATGGAGGGATGGAAAACTTCATGAAAATTTGAAATTTCTTGAAATAATTGACAAAACTTCCGATATTATTCAAATACTTTTTCGCGAAAATTTTGCGGTTGAAACTAGATCGCGTGGAAATACTGAAGATGGGTGAGTTGATTTTTTTTGAATATTCGAAAGTTGCTGAAATTTGTATTTCAGAACTATCAAATGTTTTGCAATTGTCAAAACAAATAAAAATAATCTTCGCTTGTATGGAAAAGTGTCGCCAGTTGATTCAAATTTATCACATGTCGGGATTTACCCTTTGAAAGGAGAAGACGTATTGAAATCGATCGAAAATTTTACTGACTAATTTAATTGTTCCCTCTGTAAAATGTTTATGTTGTTGTTTTCATTTGTTGTTTGATAAAGATCCTTTTGTTAAAATCCATATTTTGTTTTCAAATTTGATTCTCATTTTCATTGAGCTAAAAATATATTTATTTGCTCTTTTATCAAAAAAATCAATAATTTCCAGAAAAAAAATGGATCAACAAGAAGCAGAAGAAGAGTTGAATGCGGTTAGTTTATTTTATTTTACAAAAACCTTCGAAAATCTGAATTTCTTTCAGTTCCAAAATCTTCCATTCGAAATGAACGAGATGATTTTGAACAATTTGGATCCGATTTCAATGATCAATTTTGGAAAAACTTCAAAGTTTTGCGATGGTTTGGCTGGAAATTTCGATGATCGAATTATTGAATTCGCATGGAATGGTTTAACAGAAAATGGTCAAGATATTTTGAAATTCAAAGTGAACAGCTTTCCGGAATATTGGTATACTTTGGACATCCAAGAAACGTCAATCTCAAAATCTGTTTTGATTTTGCGAAGGTTAGATACTTCCGAAAGTTCCACTCATTTCTGAATAGCTCTTTTTCCAGATATAATTCATCTGAACACAAAGAAATCGAATGGTGGAAACAAGAAATCAGCGGAAATTGTCTCGATTTTATAATTCAATATTTTTTCGATTTATTAAAGAGAAATCAAAACTCAATCAATAGTTTGTATATCAAAGCTGATAAATGTTGTAAGGGAAAATTGGGAGAAAAAATATTATCGATTTTTCCGAAAAATTTGGAGAATATTGGAGTTTGTGCTGAATTTCCATTCATTGACAAATTATATTCAATCGATTCTGTCAAGATTTATGCAACAAATTTGAATATCGAACAATTAAAACAATTCAAATCATCAGAAATCTCGATTTCAGCTGATCATGTTTCTTTTGATGATTTAAAAAAATATCTGATTTTATGGAGAGATGGAAAATTGCATGAAAATTTGAAAAAAGTTGAGTTGATTGGAGAGTCTAACGATATTTTGAGGAAAATACATGAAGAAATGTTCGCAGTAAATATTGGACAAATTGAAAATATACAAAATGGGTGAGATTTTGAGTTTTCGAATCAAAATTGTTTGAAAATTTCGCAGATTCACTCATTGTTTTGCAATTCCGAAAACAAAGGAAGAAAATCTTCAATTGGCTGGAAGATTTACAGAATTTACTCAAAATGTTGAACACGGTGTTTCAAAATACTTGTGTTTTTATAGAATGTTCATGGATTGATTTTCATTTTTTTTCCTCGAATTTTTTATCTGTAAAATTTTTTTCTGGTGTTTTTTGATTGTTAATAAATCTTTTTGTTAAAGTCCTTTTTTTTCTTTCAAAAATTTGATTCTCATTTTCATTGAGCTCAAAATATCTTCCTTTTCTTTTTTTTTCAGAAAAAAAAATCAATAATTTCCAGATAAAAATGGATCAACCAGAAAAAGAAGAAGAGTTGAATGTGGTTAGTTATTTTTAATTTTACAAAAACCTTTGAAATTTTTAATTTCTTTGCAGTTCCAAAAACTTCCATTCGAAAAGAACGAAATGATTTTGCAAAATTTGGATCCGATTTCAATAATCAATTTTGGAAAAAATTCGAAATTTTGCGATGTTTTGGCTGAAAATTGCGATGATCCAATTACAAAAATCAGTTGGAGTGGGTCGGATGATTTATATGGTCCGCGTTTTCTGAATTTCATTGTTCAAAAATTTCCTGATTTTCCGTATATATTGAAAATCACAAAATCGGAGAACGAAATTGGAAATGAAACTCTTGTTACTTTGACAAGGTTTGTTGTTGTTGATTTTACTTTTTGACACCAAAATCCTAATTGTTTTTCAGATATCAGAAATCGATGGTTTGCGTCTCATTCTTACGTGATAAGTTCTTGAATGAGTTTCTCGCTCAGAATTCTCAATTCCATGAGTTGATTTATGGGATAAAATTGGAACAAATTGAAGAACATTGATAAAAATAAATTATTTACATATACAAATTACTCAATTGGCTTCTTCTCAACAATAACTTTCGAGTTAAACAATTGACTTCCAACAATTCGAAGATTCTCAACAAACACTCCAATCAATCGATAATTTCTTTCCAGAATATTCGCGATAATTTCAAATCTTTGAGAATTTCCTTCTGGTCTTCTTACACGCGGTCCAATTCTGTCAGCAAAACTAGATTCAAAAATATGTTCCTCAATCGGTGGTCGAGACATTATCGTAACAAGAGCAATCCACTCAATTTTCTCCAAATTTTCGTGAAGTTCTCCTTGGCTCCATAATTCCAAATATTCTTTGAAATCTTTCAAACTTATCGTAGCTTCTGATAAACAAAGAAATGAAGAATTGAAATTCCTCAATGCTTCCAGATTCAACTTTGTTCCATCAATTGTGACGTCAGAAATCATGAATAGCTTCTCATAATGTGGTAGATTTCCAGTAACTTTGATTGTCTCCAGATTTCTCGGAAAAAATAAATTATAACTATTGATTGATAATTTTTGCATAAATTGGCTCATTTGATTATCACAAAATATTGACAGATTTCTGATTGAATTCTGATTTCTTCTCAATAATTCCAGAAAATATCGAACTGCCACATTGAACTTGTTTCCTCGAAATTCTTTATCCCAAAGTCTAGAATTCACATTTCTAGCCTCATCGCTCCTGAAATTATCTATGATATCTATTTTCAATGAAAAATCCTCACCTTATCAGATAGAATTTTGTCACCAAAAATGTCTCCTCCTGGACCCTTGGAAAATCGGCAAAAACATCGGATATTTGAGCAATGTCAATAGTTGGATTTGGCTCTTCTTTTGTGATAACTCTTACACTATACAAAATATGGGGAAAATTCCGAAGGCGGAAAGTAAAAACTCGACGGCTTTCGATATTTTCCAATCCATTCCATGTCATTTCCACAACACGATCATCATAAATTGTGCTCAAAATATTGCAAATCGTCGCAGATGTTCCGAAATTGATTATTGAGATCGGATCCAAATACTCCAAAATAGTTCGGTTCATTTCAACTGGAATCTTTTCGAACTGAAAAAACCCAAAAATATTGATTTTCTTGAAAATTTAATAAACTTACCGGGTTATTTATATCTTCATCTTCTTGCTTCTGACTTTTTTCCTCCATGTTTCGTCTGAAATTATTGATTTTTGCTCAAAACATCAAGAAGAACGCGGCTCGCGAAAAAGATTCGAAATTTCAGGAATGAAGGCGCAAATATCAAACGCGTCAGTGATTTCTGCTGGCGTGTTTGTGAAACAAGCAAACGCGCTCCATCAAACATTCAAAATATGTTTCTTTTCGCCCCATTTTCACGCCAATTTTGATTTTCACCAGAAATTTGAAATCTAGATCTTGTAAAGTATCTCAAGGGCTACAAAATGAGGTACTTTCAATAATTGAAAACTTTTTGGAGAAAATGAAGAAAACCATATTTAAATTGGAAAAATTCATAATCTATTCAAAATATTAAGGAAAATCGATTAAGTTAGCGCTATGCGCCTCTAACTTCACAGCTTTCTCCTTAAATTCCTCCGGAAAATGTTTTATTTATGGCGAAAAATTGAAGAACAATAAATTAATTACATAAGTGCAAAAATGTCAAAAATCCATACAAATTAATCAATTGGCTTCTTCTCAACAGTAACTTTCGAGTTAAGCGGAGGAAGTCCAGACAGTATAACATTTTCAACAAATACTCCAATCAATCGATAATTTGTTTCCAGAATATTGGTGATTATTTCAAATCTTTGCACATATCTGAAAATGTTATTGGCAAATTCAGAACTCAAATCAAACTAAACTAACCCTTCCCGTGTATTTTCACGCGGTCCAATTTTGTCAGCAAAACTAGATTCAAAAATATTTGCCTCAATCGGTGGTCGAGACATTCTCGAATTCCCCGTATTCCACTCAATTTTCTCCAAATTTTCATGAAGTTCTCCTTGACTCCATAATTCCAGATATTCTTTATAATCTTCCAAACTTATCGTTTTTTCTGATAAAATAAGAAATGAAGATTTGAAATTCTTCAATGCTTCCAGATTCAATTCTGTTCCATCAATTGTTACATCAGGAATCATGAATAGCTTCTCATAATTTGGTAGATTTCCAGTAACTTTGATTGTTTCCAGATTTCTCGGAAAAAATAAATTATAATTATTGATTGATAAATTGCTCATAAATTGGCTCATTCGATCATCACAAAATATTGACAGATTTCTGATTGAATTTTGATTTCTTCTCAATAACTCCAGAAAATATCGAACTGACAAATCGAAATTGTTTCCTCGAAATTCCTTTTCCCAAAGTCTAGAATTCACATTTCTAGTCTCATCCAGCATGTTCGCATAGAATTTGGTTACCCAGAGTTCTTCCTGATTGTCAATCCTCGTAAAATCTTCAAAAACATCGGATATTTGAGCAACGTTAATAGTTCTATTTGGTTCTTCTCTCGTGACAAGCCATACACTATACATAACATTGGGAGAATTCCGAAGTCGAAAACTGAAATCTCTGGGGCTCCCATTCCAAGCGATTTCCACAACTTGATCATCATAAATCGTGCTCACGAAATCGCAGAATTTCGAGGATCTTCCAAAATTGATCTTTGAAATCGGATCCAAATACTCCAAAACCATCTTGTTCATTTCAATTGGAAGCGTTTTGAACTGAAAAAACCCGAAAATATTGATTTTCTTGAAAATTTAATAAACTTACCGGATTTTTTGGATCTGTATCTTCTATCTGCTGACTTTCTTCTTCCATTTTTGCTCTGAAAATATTAATTTTAGCTCAAAACATCAAGGATAAAGCGGCTCGCGAAAAAAATGATTTCGAAATTTTAAAAATGATGGCGCAAACGGCAAACGCGCCAGTGATTTCAGCTGGCGTGTTTGTGAATCAAGCAAACGCGCTCCATCGAACATTCAAAATATTTTTTCTTTTCACACCATTTTCACGACAATTTTTGATTTTCACCAGAAATTTGAAATCTAGATCTTGTAGAGAATTTAAAGGGCTACAAAATGAGGTATTTTTCAATTATTGAAAACTTTTGGAAGATGAGAAAAACCAGTTTTTTAAAGAAAATGAAGAAAACCATATTTAAATTAGAAAAATTCATCAATAGCCTATTCAAAATATTCAGGAAAATCAATTAAATTAGCTCTATGCGCCTTTAAAACATCCTCCATCATTCCAACCGCTTTCTCAATCGCCGATTTCTTCAAATCCTCTCGATTTTCGCCGTCTCGAAGCCCAATCACTTCCGCATAGCTAATCATTCCAGGCAGCACCAAAATTGTGACAATCGGGAACATTAATTGATAATTTTTCTTGAGTTGCTCCAAAGTATACGGTATTTTGGGTTTGGCGGGAGATTTCTCGAGACTTTTCACAAGCTCATGATAGTAGGTTTCCAAAAGAAAATCTAGATTTTCACGGTATGTTTTGGTGGATAGAATTGTGATGAATAATCGGCCCAAATCTTGAGACGGCGAGCCAAAACTAACAGCTTGCCAATCGATAATTGCACGAAGTTCGAGATTTTGGGAGAACATCAGGTTTCCGGGCCATAAATCGCCGTGAACGAGTTGAGGAGCAAAACCTGGAAGAAAATAGGGATTTTTGCGCCAAAAATCTAATTTTTCACCCCGAAAACCCACCACAAATCTCAGGAATCTTTGTAATCCTGCGAATCATTTCCGGCGTTGAAACCTTGCGATAAATCTCAATCAAATCCTCAGCTTTCTCCTTAAATTCCTCCGGAAAACTTTCTCTCATTGTCTTATATGAATTTTCGCGCGTTTTCTCATCGCTAAAATTCTCCAAGCCTTTTGAAAGAAAATCCGAACTTCCAGCAAATCCCATCTTTTCTGGAAATTCGACAGCCAATGCTGAAAATCTGGCAATTCCTCGAACTACTGGTAAAATGTTTGCAATCTCAATTGAATCGAAAATCGTGACCGCCTTCAAATCCTCCACAAATTCCGAAATAATGAAGCCTTTCAGTGGATTTTCAGCCGTGATTTTTCTTGAAGCATAGATCTTTATCAAGGGAATCTCTCGATTCTCCTGCTTCAGAAGTTCGTAGGTTCCGACTTCTTGATTATGGAAATTTGAGACGATTTCATCGAAATTCCTCAATTTTTCTTCGGATAACTCGATTTTTGACCATTTCGACATTTCGACGAAGGCTAATTGAGAGACAATTTTGACTATGAGCTTTTTGGGAAGGATTTCGGCATCTTGGGTCCAATCTGGGGAGATTAGGGCGATTTTTGACATGAAGCCCTGGAAAATTGGAAATTTCTTGAAATTCTCTATGTTTTTCAGAAATTTCTGATGATTTTAAGCTTTTTGATGAAATTTTCAGAAAAATCTAGCTGCCTTGAAATTCCCTACAAAATCCATGTTTTTTCAAAAAGTTAGGATTTTTATGAAATGCTGAAAATCAGGTCTGAAAATGCTCTATTTTTGAAAATTTCAGCTTCCTAGTTTTGCCCTCGATTTTCAGCCAAATCTGAGAATTATAGAAAAATCTATTTAGCCTAACTTGTAGCCCTTGAAATTCTCTACAAAATTCATATTTTAACTTTTTTTATGAAATGAGACATTTTTAAAAAATAAAAATTAAACGTGAAATTTGAATTTTTCACGTGGAAAAATTCTTCTTTTTTTTCATTTTCAATTTTCAAAAGCCTCGATTTTCCCGCCAAAACCCACCTTCATATTTCCAATATTCTCCACCTTCTTATTTTCACCAAATCTAGCTTCAGTTGCCAAACTTAGCCTAACTTCATCCTCAATATCTTCCCAATTTACATGAGTTCCCAAAAGACCTGAAGATTCTTCATGAAGCGACATTTTTCGGGCTGAAAATTAGCTGGAAATTTGGAATTTTTGAAGGAAAATGAAAATTAGACAAAGGAAATGATAAAAATAGAATTTTCGACAAAAAAAAATGATTTCTATCTTCATTTTTATACAATCTTTGACCGTTTCACACTATTGTGCAATATCATTTTTTTTCTGACGAATTTTGTGATAATAAGTTTGTACTTGATCATTTTTATGAGAGCAAAAAGTTGAAAAATCAAACTTTTTTCCAAAAGCATGCAAAGCACACAAAACTATTGCGCAATATTGCGAAATTATCAAAATTTTTCGATTTTTCCTCATTTTCCTTCACAAATTTCCAATTTTAACCATTTCCAGGCAAAAATGTCATTTCTTGAAGAATCGTCAGGTCTTTTGGGAACTCATGTAAATTGGGAAGATATTGAGGATGAAGTTAGGCTAAGTTTGGCAACTGAAGCTAGATTTGGTGAAAATAAGAGAATGCAGGTTGTTGGAGAGATGAAGGTGGGTTATTTTTTGAAAAACTCACATTTTCCTTGATTTTCGCCTCATTTTTCACCTGAAAATATCGATTTTAGCTAAAAGTTCTTAAGAACGTGGAAAAACAAAAAAAAAAGAAAAAATTATTTTTCGAAATGATGAGGCGGGCAAGTGCGCTCTAGCGAACAGTTTGAAAATTTATTTTTTTTTTCGACGGGGAACTTGGTTTTTCATGATTTTCACCGGGAATTTGAGAGTTTTGAGGAATTTTGAAATATGGATTTTGCATAGAATTTCAAAGGCTACAAAATGATATGCTGTGTGGTCAGAAAATTTGCAGAAAATTCCGGAATTTTTCAGGGAATCATGTCTCGAATCGTCTTGATCCACCCGGATTGGCACCCAAAATGCTCAAATCTTCCCGAGGAATTTGCAGTGAAAATCGCATCTCCTCTGAATTTCATTGAGATGTCGAAATCGATTGAACTTGGGGCGGAAAATCGAAAAATTGATCGAATTGTACGAGTTTTGCATAATCGGGAAGTTGAGGCATATCGATTTTTGTCTGAAAATTTGCCTGAAAATTTTCCCAATCTGAAAATCTATTGTGCCAAAAAATTCAGTGCTGAAAATGTGGAAAAGGGATTTTTGGTGCTGGAATTTGCTGAAAACATTGCTCATATTTCAATGTTCGAGTCAATAGAAATTGCTGAAATTTTGCCAGTAGTCAAAGCAATTTCCAAATTTTCAGCAATAGGCTATGCTGAAAATCGTCTGAAATTCGCTGCGGGACCCGATTTCATCACGCACGTTTTGGCCGAATTTGGTGACGTGGGATTTCGGGAGAAAATCTACGGAAAACTTCGGGGCATGCGTGGATTTTTTGGGGGAGATTTGGTGAAATTGGAAAATTTGATCGAGATTTTCCGGAGTTCGATGTTACCTGAAAATGTGGCAAAATTGACGAGGATTTGTGAAATTTTGGGTGAGTACTGTAGATTTTGGCGCGAAAAAAATGAAAAACCCCCCGATTTTTTCTCAGGTCATCCCCCGGTTCCAGTACACGGTGATTTATGGCCGGGAAATCTCCTCTTCACCCAGGGAAACCCCCTGAAACTCCGTGCAATTATCGATTGGCAAGCTGTTAATTTTGGCTCCCCGGCTCAGGATTTGGACCGATTATTCATATCGATTTTGTCCGCCAAAAATCGCCGCGAAAATCTGGATTTTCTACTCGGAATTTATTATCAAGAATTTGCTGAAAATCTGGAGCCACCGTTCACTTTTGAGCAGCTCAAAAAATCCTATCAACTGCTCTTTCCAATTCAGGCTTTTATGGTTTTGCCGGGATTTTTGAGCATGTCTGAAATTCCAGAAAATTCTGAAATTTTCGGATTTGCAAGGGAGAAATCGATTGGAATGATGGAGGATGTTTTAAAGGCGCATGCGGATAATTTATTGGATTTTCCGGGGTTTTTTGAATGAATAAACATATTTTTGTAATTAATCAACAGAAAAAATCTGGAAAAAAAGAAGATACTTTGAGCTCAATGAAAATGAGAATCAAATTTTAAAAAAATTGAATTTAAATAACAAAAAGATTTATTAACAATTAAAAACAACAACATTTTACAGATAAAAATTAGAGGAAAACATGTTCAATCCATGAAAATTCTATGGAAACACAAGTATTTTGAAATAATTTGTTCGTTTTGATAATCATTTTCAAGAAATTCTGAGTATCTTCCAGCCAATTGAAGATTTTCTTCATTTGTTTTCGGAATCACAAAACAATTCGAGAATCTGCAAAATTTTTTTTATTTATCGATTTTGATTCGATTCGAAACCTCAAAATCTCACCCATTTTGTATATTTTCAATTTGTCCAATATTTACTGCAAACATTTCTTCATGTATTTTCCTAAAAATATCGTTTGATTCGCCAATCAATTCAACTTTTTTCAGATTTTCATGCAATTTTCCATCTCTCCATAAAATCAAATATTCCTTCAAATCTTCGTAACAAATATTTTCAGCTGAAATCGATATTTCTGATGATTTGAATTGTTTTAATTGTTCGATATTCAAATTCGTTGCATAAATCTTGACAGAATCGATTGAATATAATTTGTCAATCAATGGAAATTCATTACTCACTCCAATATTCTCCAAATTTTTCGGAAAAATCGATAACATCTTTTCTCCTAATTTTCCTTTACAACATTTATCTGCTTTGATATACAAACTATTGATTGAATTTCGATTTCTCTTTAATAAATCGAAAAAATATTGAATGATGATATCGAGACAATTTCCGTTGATTTCTTGTTTCCACCATTCGATTTCTTTTTTTTCAGATGGATTATATCTGGAAAAAAGAGCTATTGAGTGAAAATTTCGAAAAATATCTAACTAACCTTCGCAAAATCAAAACAGATTTTGAGATTGACGCTTCTTGGATGTCCAAAGTATACCAATATTCCGGATAGCTGTTTACTTTCAAATGCAAAATACGGAGACCATCCTCTGTTAAACCATTCCATCCGATTGAAACAATTCGATCATCGAAATTTCCAGCCAAACCATCGCAAAATTTCGAAGTTTTTCCAAAATTGAGCATTGAAATTGGATCCAAATTTTTCAAAATCATCTCATTCATTTCAAATGGAAGTTTTTGAAACTGCAATAGGTTTAAAATTCAAGTTTTTTTTCAAAATTGATCAACTAACCGCATTCAACTCTTCCTCTGCTTCTCGTGAGTGATTCTCATCCATTTTTCTGAAAAAATTCGATTTTTTTATGCTGACAGTTTACAAGAGAGAAAATTTGTGGATTAAAACCACCAAAAACGACAAAAAAATGAGAAAAATGAAGGTTTATAAGAATTTTCGAAAAACCAGAATTTCGAGAGAATTCCAAAATTTCTGGGCTTCTGAAGCATATCATTTTGAAGCCCTTGAAATTCTCTACAAGCTAAACAAGTCAAAAATCCAGCGAAAACAAGAAATTGGTGGGAAAATGGTGTGAAACAGTTTTCCGACAGAAAATATTTGAATGTTCGGTGGAGCGCGTTTGCTTGTTTCATCTTCGAAAAACGCCAGCTGAAAAGAACTGACGCGTTTGACGTGCACACCAAATGCGCCCTCATTTCTAATTTTGAATTGAGTGTTTTTTTTTCGTTTTTTTTTTGCGAAATCACGAATTTCCAGCATTTCTTTCGTCCATTCGTGTCAATCAGAAATCATGGAACTCCCACCAGAAAAGCTGCAATCTCAAGAAGAAGCCGAAAAATCGATATTCGATGTTCTTCCCCAAGAAATTCGAAGAATAATAATTGAGGAAATGGATTTTTGGACATTTCTCAACTTCTCGAAATCTTCTCAAAAATGTCGAGATGAAGCAAAAATGTTTGGAAATGTTATAAAATCGATGAGAATTTATGATGGCAGAACAAAACATGATTTTTTTATCGAATTTTGTTTCAAAAATGGTGTAAAAATGATGATTCGATTTGTAAAAGGCGATCTACATCGTCGTGTTTATGAAAAAAACTCGAAATTAGATTCGTTGGCCTCTTTTTCTGTTTATAGTTACAAAAATTATGCTGACAATAAAACATGGTTGGAAATAGGTGAAAATGACGATGGTTTGAAGGTTATGGCTGTTAGATTGATCAATTTGATATTGAAAAGTTGCGCGACGAATTCGCCAATCGAAATTTTTTGTGGAATAGTGAGTTTGTGAAATTTTTCACTCTGAAAATCAAAATTGATTCATTTCAGCCAGATTTCCGATACGATCTAATCAATATCAAACATCTCAACAACATCAAGAATCTCGAAATGTTATTCAGCAAAGAATTCGACTACGATTTCATCCCAAAAAAACAATTGTTCAAAATCAAAAGTTCGATCAATATTGGTTTCAACGAAATTCGTCAACTCAAATCGAATTTTGTACATTTACCCGAAACCAAAATGTCAATTCAAGAAATTAATCAATTTTTGAAATTATGGAAAAATGGGAAATTGCCAAAAAATTTGAAATTTTGGACATTTGGAATTTTGGAAGGCGAAGATGAAGTTTTGGATCATGAAGGAATTAAAAAAGGATTGAAAGTGACAAAGTTTAGAATTTGGGATAATGGTTTTTTGGATATGTATTTTGAGAGTTCGATTAATTCGAATATGGAAACTAGGGTTATTTATACTAAAACAACAGTTAGTATTTGTTTTGATATTCCGAAATAATTGAAATTTTTTATTTTCTTGCGAATTCATAAATAGTGACCAGATTTTTATTCAAATCACAATCAAAACGAAGTAATTTTGTACAAAAATATCACAAAAACCACCAAAAAAATTAGCAAAATCGTTGAATTTTTTGAAGATTTCGAAAATTCCGCAACTTCTTCATTGACTAATATTGAATAGTTGTTCATAGCAGGAAATATTTGACAGAAAAATGAAAAATGATAAGAAAATGAGGAAAATGTATACATTTTTCGCGATAAGAAACAAGAAAAAATCATCCGCAGGCATCAGGAATCGAACCCGCGACCTTTTTCTTGGAAAAATTACCCAATCTTGTGTAATTTTCCAGTTAAAAACACACATTTTTTGATCTTTTCATCAATTTTGTGTATTTACCCAACCCCAAAAATAATCAAACATCACCCGGCGAAAAAAAACTAGACTATATTTATTTTTGCATCATTTTACTTTTTGTTTTCTATCGCAAAATCAATGATTTTTAGCCATTTTCACCCAAAAATTCCAGATTTCCAGCTAATTTCCAGCCAAAAATGTCACTTCATGAAGAATCTTCCGGTCTTTTGAGAACTCATGTAAATTGGGAAGATATTGAGAATGAAGTTAGGCTAAGTTTGGCAACTGAAGCTAGATTTGGTGAAAATAAGAACGTGGAGAATATTGGAAATATGAAGGTTGGTTTTTTGGGGGTGTAATTGCGGAGTGTTGTAATTTTTTTGTGGAATTTAGTAGGGAATTTCAAGGGCTACAAGATGGTCTAGCTAGATTTTTCTGAAAATTTTGAATTTTGGCTGAAAATCCTGGTCAAAACTAGGAAGCTGAAATTTTGAAATTTGAAAAAATAGAGCATTTTCAGACCGGAATTTCAGCATTTCAGAAAAATCCTAATTTTTTGAGAAAACATGGATTTTGTAAGGAATTTCAAGGGCTACAAGATGATATTTTCAGATTTTTCTAAAAATTTTGAATTTTGGCTGAAAATCCTGGTCAAAACTAGGAAGCCGAAATTTTGAAATTTGAAAAAATAGAACATTTTCAGACCGGATTTTCAGCATTTCAGAAAAAATTCTAATTTTTTGAGAAAACATGGATTTTGTTGAGAATTTCAATGGCTACAAGATGATTTAGCTAGATTTTTCTGAAATTTTCAGATTTGGCTGAAAATCCGGCTCAGAATTTTTCCATAAAACATGGATTTTGTACAGGATTTCAAGAGCTTTAAGATAGGCTAACTCAAAATTCTAAATTTCCAGGGTTTCATGTCTCGAATCGCATTAATCGAGCCAGATTGGACCTCAGAATCCCAAAATCTTCCCAAAAAACTAATCGTCAAAATCGCCTCTCAACTTTCATTCATCGAATTAGCCAAACTCATGAATTTCGGAAATTCTTCGGAAAAAATCGAAATGGATTCGGAAAAATTGGCAAAGATGGAATTTGTGATTCGAATTTTACATAATCGCGAATGTGATGTCTATGAGATGCTTCAGCGTCAGAAGTTCTTCCAGATTCCGATCCCATGGATCTTGGGAAGCCGGAAATTCTCTGCTGAAAATCCGCTGAAAGCGTATATAATTTTTGAGCCAAATGCTCAAAAAATCGAAAATATCAATAGTTTTGAGAATTTCGAGTTAGCAGAAGTCGAAAAAATTGTGAAAACCATTGCCGAATTCTCATCGCTCGGTGAAATTTTGCCCAAAGATCAGCTGGATTTTGCTGGTGATTCCGATTTGCTTGCTCATATTATGGCCGAATTCAGTGAGCCCAAGATGCAGGAGAATTGTTTTGCTCAAATTCGTGGAGCATTTTTGGGCGGCTCCGACGATGGAAATGCTCAAAAATATGGGGAGAAAGTTGAGAAATTAATTGAGATTTATCGATTGCTTTTGAGCCCGAAGATTTTGGCGAATATTGGAAGAGCGGCGGAAATTGTTGGTGGGTCTTACAGCGAAAAAATTTTGCCATTAGAAATAATATCTCCAACATTTGCGAGTGAGAAACAAAATGGCTGGGTGGCCGAGTGGCTAGCGCTTTTGCCTACTAATCTCAAGGTCATGGGTTCGATCCCCCGCCGAGGCAAACTTTTTTTTTTTTTTGAAAAAATATGGATTTTGTAGAGAATTTCGAGGGCTACAAAATGAGTTTTGCAGATTTTTCTGAAAATTCCTGACTTGGCTGAAAATCTGGGTCAAATTAAGATTCTGAAAATTTAAATTTGAGGATTTTCAGACCGAATTTTCAGCATTTCAGAAAAATCCTGACTTTCTGAGAAAACATGGATTTTGTAGAGAATTTCAAGGGCTACAAGTTGGCATTTTCAGATTTTTAAGAAAAATTGAAAATTTGGCTGAAAATCCTGGTAAAAACTAGAAGGCTGAAATTTTGAAATTTAAAAAACCTCAGCGAAAATATGTTCTCCAAAACTTTGATTTACTAAATCTACAGTACCCTCTCGAAATCTACAGTACCCCCAAACATTTTCCAGGCCACCGTACCTCGCTAATCCACGGCGATTTATGGAGTTCCAATTTTCTGTGCCGCAAAAATCCGCACCCCGAAATGCTGGCAATTATCGATTGGCAAACTGTGGCCTTCGGAGCACCCGGTCAAGATTTGGCACGACTTTTCATGAATGTTTTGAGCACCGAAAATCGCCGAGCACACTTGGAGCATTTATTGGGAATCTATTTTCAGACAATCGCTGAAAATGCTGAAAATTCTGGAAATCTTGCTCCATTCACTTTGGAGCAACTCAAAAAATCCTATCAACTTTTGTTTCCAACAATTTCGATTCTGGTCTTGCCTGGAATAATTCCGTTTTTAGAAATGGCCAGTGGAATTCAGGAGGAGCAGAAAATGTATGTCAGAAAATTGGCATTTGAGAAGATTTGCGGACTTTTGGACGATGTTTTAAAGGCGCATGAGGAGAATTTGAAGGATTTTCCACAGTTTTTTGAATGATAAATGTTTTTGAGTTGGGTTACTGTAGCTTTTCAAATAATCATCAGATTTTTTGGAACTTTTGGCACAATTCTTATGTAAGTTGGATCACTGTAGAAACACATTATTTATACAAAATCAAAATCGAAATGAATTATCCTCCATCAAATTTTAGATATTTGTCCATAAAAGCATCACTCAAAACCGGCTCCAATTCCAATCCATATTCATTTTTAAACATTCCTCGATCTTTGTCATATTTCCAATAACCCTCTTCAATTTTCCTCAAATATTCCTCAACTTTCGGCTCAAATTGTAAATATTCAATTGTGTCCATTATTTCATCAAGTAATTGATCAATTCTTCTGAAAGGAAGACATAACATGAGCAATATAACAATTTTGAGCTCAAAACTCGACCGCGAGCGGAAGAGGTTTTCACAATCTGCACCCCCATGTTTGTTTGTAAAACAAAAAAAAACATTTTTCTCTCTTTTTTTTCTGTGATAACTAATGATGCATCTGTTCAAACTCTATACTTTTACGCTAAGAAAAAAAAAGTATTTACCTATGAATCTCAAGAGTTGTTGTCCTGTGCAATACATATTTCATCACCTTGACAAAAATAGGTTGAAGTGTCAAGTTATGTAGAAATATTTCGAAATCAACTCAAGGCGCTGCATATTAAAATTTTTGAATTTTGATGAAGATTTCGAAAAAAAATATATCAAAACTTTTTTTTTTCAAAATTCTACCTTTTTTTAAAAAGGTAGAATTCAATGAAAAAAATTCAATGAAAATCCCAGTTTCTGAACTGAAAAAATGCTATTTTTTTTATTTTTGACTTTACAAGTATCGCAATTTGTGTGCAGCTCTGATATAAACTATGAAAATGATTGATAAACTTACGAGGTTTTGGATAGTCAACTTGTTGCAATCTTTGTTGTTGTTCTCGTTGGTTTTGTTGTTGGGAGTGATCAAGATGACTCCCGTGGTCATGACTCAAATATTGATGCGACATCTGAATAGCAGGGAAAAAATGAAGACAAAAATTAGAGTGAATTGTAAAATTCAAAACTTCAACTAAATGCGAACAGGCCCGCCCACTTTCTATTTGTGATTAAAAAAAACAGAGAAACATAAACAAAAAGGTACTTCATGGAAGACAAATGAGAGATTGTTTCACAATATTTTCAATTTTTCTCGTTGTGCTTTGGAATATTTCGTAATATTCGACTTGGGGCTGTGCCCCTAGTCGATATGAGGAGAATTTGAAAAATTTTCCATAGTTTTTTTGAATGATACATGTTTTTGAATTTTTTTGGGTTGCTATATTTGTTGTTATGATTTATTCGTTCGTAATCATAGATATCATATATAAAAAACATAAATTTGATTCAACATTCTTTAAGATTCGTGAAAATCCGATGGTATTACCACCATGGAAGTGTGAACTTCTCCGACGATTTGCATTCCCACATGCAACAAACCACATTGTTACCAAGGCCACTTAAAAATTTAAATTAAAAAAAAAGTGATACAATCAGATACCTCAACCAAGTTCCATGAACACTTAGGAATGACCAAGTCTCATCTGAATTCTTGAATGGCTTCCAAAAAGTTTCTCGACAATCATTCGGATGCGATCCGACAAGATCAACATTTCCATTAGAACAAGCACGCAAGAAACGTCCAGGACAATGAATTGCTTTGAAGACGACCTGCAAAAGTAGACCGATAGGGTTTTTTTCCGCGGGGTTTTTCCAACCTTGCCTACCCAATCCTCAATATACCAATGCTCCCAATCTCTTGGCTCACCATGCATCAAATCAACTTTCCATTCCTGATCGTAAGCTCTGCAAAAACTATGTGATTCTTTTTGAATTTTGTGAAAGTATACCTCATATAAGTGCCATGTTCTGATTTGATCATTCGTCTACCACCGGATGCTCCAGACAATTCACTCGAACTTTCGCGTAGCTTTTGACGAGCAGCTTCTACGAGTATTGTTGCCGCACGATCATAATTCCCATTTTTGAAAGCAGCAATCGCTTCATTTTTGGCTTGCACCGGGATTTTGGCTTTAGCACAGACATCACTTATCTGTGCCTCGGTACTCGCTTTGATGAGAAAGAGAATTATCGAATGCGATTTCTCATCCGGAGCAGCTAGAGCCAATTGCGCAACTTGACATGGTGTTTTTCCATTGGCGATTGGACCAAGAGCCGTATTCATAGCTTGCGCTTGTTTCATATTGATAGTTACCGTATTGCCGTTGAACGATTGCTTGCCACTGAGATTTCCCATTCTGAAAAATGAAAAAAAGCGATTGAATGAGCATTCACCCGAACTTCTTAAATACAAGACTTGTTACTGAAGAGATCACACTAGAGTCAATAAATTTCTCAGCTTTAAAGTCATGATGAAATAATCTAGGTAGGAATCTAACAAAACTTCGATCATTTGTAAACAATCTATTTTTTATTGTTTGCTCATTTCCTAATTTTTCTATTTTTTTTGAACCAATCTTGTTTGCATTGTTTTGTTCTGTGATGATTTTTCTCAGAAATATTGTGGAATAATGCACAAAGTTGAGAAATACTTTTAACCTTTATTTGATAGTGGCTCCTTTACATCTACGTGTCTGTGCCTCAAGGAGAGACTTCTTGGGAGCGTGTATGTCAAGAGTTTTTGGGATTTTCGTGGCTAAAAATCCAAAAAATCATCTCGTCACTCAATTTTCAGAAGTCCCTCAATGCATTCTGAAAGTTTGAGCATTATTTCAAAAATTTTGATTTTCAGCTTATCCTTTTTTCTGAGCTGAAAATGCTGAAACTGGGTCACTGTAGAAACACATTATTTATACAAAATCAAAAATGAGATTTTGGTCGTTGAAAACGACCATAAATGAAATTGAGAAGCACTATATTTGTTGTTATGATTTATTTGTTCGTAATCATAGATAATATCATATATATAAAGCATAAATTTGATTCAACATTTCTTAAGATTAATGAAAATCCGATGAAATTACCACCATGGAAGTGTGAACTTCTCCGACGATTTGCATTCCCACATGCAACAGACCACATTGTTACCAAGCCCACTTAAAAATTTAAATTTAAAAAAAGTGATACAATCAGATACCTCAACCAAGTTCCATGAACACTTAGGAATGACCAAGTCTCATCTGAATTCTTGAATGGTTTCCAAAGAGTTTCTCGACAATCATTCGGATGCGATCCGACAAGATCAACATTTCCATCAGAACAAGCACGCAAATAACGAGCAGGTGAATGGATTGCTTTGAAGACGACCTGCAAAGTAGACCGTAGGGTTTTTTTCCGCGGAGTTTTTCCAACCTTGCCTCCCCAATCCTCAATATACCAACGCTCCCATTCTCCTGGTTGACCATGCTTCAAATCAACTTTCCATTCCTGATCGTAAGCTCTGCAAAAACTATCTGATTCTCATTGAATTTTCTCAAAAATACATACCTCATATAAGTTCCATGTTCTGAATTGATAATTCGTCGTCAACAGACATCTCCTATTCTTACATACGTATTGGTTTCTGCAGAAATGAAATAACTGATTGAATGAGCATCTATCCGCGCTTCTTAAATACACAGTACCGCCCCTAAATATTTCTCAGCTTAAGAACAGATGATGAATGAAATTAGGGCACACCTGACGAGACTTGTCCAAAATGGACACTGTACTAAAATTTTCAAAGGTCACACTGTACATTTTTTTCCGAAAAACGTGTAGTTTTCATAGATTTTCAGCCGATTTTGATGAAAATTTTCGAAAATTCAAAATTTCCACGCTGCACAAAAATTTTAGGACACTCTCTCGCCAGGTGTGAATTAAGGGCACTCTTGTTACGAGAGAGCTAGAGTCAACACATTATTGCCCAGCTTAAAAGTTGCTTTTTTCTTAAACTGAGCAATATATTTTTTATATATTTTTTCATCCTTTTTCCCCGAATGAAAGACATGTTTTTCAATTTTTTTCCGAAATTTCAAGGACAAAACGTCGGAATTGCGAATTCCGAACCTTTATTTTTCGAATAAATTCATTTTATCAATTTCCCCTAGTTTTTCGGATGAATTTTGATTTCGTATGGTTAGTTTTCAATATTTCACTGCACGTTTTTTGAATTTGACAACCTTTTGGACGTCGGATGCGAGTTTCTGATATGGATTTATTGATTTTTTGAATTGTCAATTTGAATTCGTTGATTTCTGGATTCTCTTCCAATTGAACCCTAAAACACTATGAAAGTTTTACTTGGTGGAACTTACAAAGAACCTACTTACGTTTTTTTTATCAGCATTTTTTTCTCTTTCAATTATTAATCTATTGATATCATTTTCAATCTGCTCATCGGTTTTTTCCAAACTGCAACAATCTAAAATTACAGTCTCTTTAGATGTTTCAAATTCTCACCTTCCAATTTCATTCAACACGCAATGCGCCCTTTCATCAATACCTCCAAAACAAGTTTCCAATTGTCCAATCATATCTTGTGTCCCATTTCCAAAACAATGTTTATATTTCCGAAGTCTTGAACACCAATAAATATAATATTCAATATTCCGCAATAACAACGGGGTAATTGATATCAAATATAGAATTCCACATTGAATTGAGTGCTCTTTCAATCGCAACTCTTCTAAACAACATTCTTGAAATTTATCATAGGATAAATTGGGCGTTACCTGCTCTCAATGCCGTTCCATTTGCACAGTCTTTCACATAACAATGCTCAGGACAATTACATCCAACTGGGCTCATTAGCTTTTTAATTCGATCAAATGTGATATCATATAACCAGAATTTTTGAACACTTAGAAACGCCAAAAAATAGCTGAAATTATTTTAAAGCTTTCTGAATAACCCTTAAAATTAACTTACACTTTCATTGAAGCCGCTGCGCAGTTTTCAGCACTATTTGAATTTTCAAAAAAGTCATGAAGCAATGTTTCAACATGAGAATCAAACTTTTTCAGGAATTTGCCCTCATTATTGCCATTTGATTCTTTCTCTACTTGAAGTTTGCAAATTTGGTAAATAGGTTCAAAATAATCCAAATTACTAGTTGCACATTCGAAAATCAAATCAATAAATTGATTCAAAGTTGAGTCATTGAATTGTTGATCATAGGATTGAATAGCATCGGAAATTCGGAATCGAAATTCTTCTGGTAGCTTTAGCAAATGTTCGTCCATTTTAAAGACTGTTGAAATCAATTATTGAAAAGAGTAAGGTAAAAAAAAGATAAATTATTATCTGAATGTGAACTAATTGTAACTACAATTTTTAACAGTATTGTTGACACAAACACTTAAAAAAAATGAGAAAAAAAGATAGAAATATTTATTTATTTGTTGTGAGTACAACAATCTGTTATGTAATGAGATCAAGAAAATGCGATCAACTCCATCAATTTCCAATATTTTTTCATGAATTCATCACTCGGGATCTTCTCAATTCCACCCATAGAAATATTTCCCTTATAATCCTCAATAATATCTTCATAGTCCAAAAATGCAATATTCAATGATAGAATTTCCGTAGAATCCGGGAAAATTTGAAGCAATCTATCGATATTTGCTCGAATTTGCAGTATATGTTTGCATTTTTCACGAATATTTGAACTTGATGTCCCATCTCTGAAAATTGTGATTATCATTTTAGGTCTATCTTCAGGGGTTCAAGGCAAACCTAGTAATTTTCGCATGTCTACTTCGATATACAACCACACAACATCCACCACGACGGCAGGAAATAATTGTTTGAGAAGGGTCCGAATGAAAATTATGCCTGTTAGAATCGCTACATTGATTGTACACTTGAATGTAGAATATGTCACTGTAATGATGTGTTTTAAGAAAGAGTAGTTAAGGGATTTGAGAGGCTTTGAAGGCTTCTGAAAAGGTTAGAAACCCGGTCTTCAATCTGGGGTACCCCCCCCCAGCGTAAAGTCGTAAAATGTATTTTATGGTAAAAATAGGTAAACGTTAAAAAACCATTTTTAACGTACAATTGCCTGAACCTTTTAAGAAGGGCTTTCAGACTACTTTTAAACGAATCTGCCAAGATCAGGAACCCTTTCTTAATCTAGGATGTCCCCTTCTTACGTAGTTAGAATATCGTCAAAGGTTTTTTCTAACGTGTCCTGCTTCCCAAAATTCGTCCCAACATCTTGTATTTTCTCAATCACCGCTCTCGTCTTTTCCGGCCAAACCACTTTATTCTCATAATCAATTCGCCAATTTTCTACATCGTTTTGCAATGTCTCAATTCTAGATTTCAATTGATTCGGTCCATACATATCTGCATCCCACAAAAGACCATTTATGTACAGTTCGAGAATATACTAAATTTAAAATAAGTATGATTATGTATGAGCTAAGCGAAACTTACAAATTCCCCAATAACACGCATGATATTATCATGCCATTTGTTAAATGTGCTTCTTGATGGCAAAGATTCTGCAGCCATGGCTTTTCTCAGCGGGTTTGTTGATTTTTGCTCGATGAGACTGATCAGTTTCTGAAAATATCGATTTTGAAAAAAATTAAATGTACTCGTGAAAATTTACTTTTTCACTTAACGGAACTTTTGTATACGTTAACATTTTTTACATTTCACTGTTTTGACGTATAACAAATTTCACGATTTTTAGGATTTCTTTACTGTAAAACACTTTTACGGTATCTTTTCCCACCGGTGTTCCCTACTCACATATGCATCACGCAATGGTGGTTGTCTTTTAGAAGCATCCTCAAAAATATTGACACTATCTTGAATTGGTTGACTCAATGTATCACGCATTAGTTTCATAAGCATTGGTGCATTCATCGCAACTTCCGCATAGAAACTATTCTTGCCCATAAGCTCTTTAACTTGATCAAAATGCTTGTCCATTTTTCTAGAATATATAGCAATCTGTTTTTCCAATTCTCTTAACTTATCGATTACTTCGTTTTCTAATTGAATTCCCGATCTTATTCTAGCTACAATTGCTCCAACATGTGCAATTTGTGCGAAATTTGATATATCCAATTTGTTGAAATTATTTTCGTATAATTGGATAACATTGGTGATTTGTTTTACGGCGTCTGCAAAACAATCATGAATTGTTATTTCATGGTATAAAAACTCACCCGACATTTTTGCTGAGGATAGGGTAACTATTTGAAAATATGAACAGTCGAGAAAAATATGAAAGGAAGAAGAGAACAAACAAATGCTAATATGATGAAACTATAACTTTTTTTTGTTGTTGTCAGGTAAACAATGTACTTTCACATTGTAAGAATATTTTTTGCCTACAGATACAAAGATATCCAAAACTATAGTTTTTCATGTAAATTTACTTAAAACTGTCAAATTCTAACTTTATTAAGAGTTATCGAAATTTGATGAAAGTTTTGGGTTAGAATTCGACATGAATAAATTTACATGAAAAACTAGCTTTGTTTACCTGACAACAACAAAAAAATTAAAAAAAGTTATAGTTTCATCATGTTAGCATTTGTTTGTTTTCTTCTTCCTTTCATATTTTTCTCGACTGTTCATATTTTCAAATAGTTACCCTATCTTCAGCAAAAATGTCGGGTGAGTTTTTATATTACAAAACAACTACTCATGATTGTTTTGCAGACGTCGTAAAACAAATCACCAATGTTATCCAATTATACGAAAATAATTTCAACAAATTGGATATATCAAATTTCGCACAAATTGCACATGTTGGAGCAATTGTAGCTAGAATAAGATCGGGAATTCAACTAGAAAACGAAGTAATCGATAAATTAAGAGAATTAGAAAAACAGATTGCTATATATTCTAGAAAAATGGACAAGCATTTTGATCAAGTTAAAGAGCTTATGGGCGAGAATAGTTTCTATGCGGAAGTTGCGATGAATGCACCAATGCTTATGAAACTAATGCGTGATACATTGAGTCAACCGACTTCGAATATGTTTGAGGATGCTTGTAGAAGACAACCACCATTGCATGATGCATATGTGAGTAGGGAACACACAGTTTTACTTTTTAAAAAACCGGAAAATTTGTTTTAATTGAAATTTCAAGTCGACTTTGCCAAAACTCACAGAAATTTCAGCGGGTTTTCACGATGAAAAACCGTCAAAACACATTTTTTCAGAAACTGATCAGTCTCATCGAGCAAAAATCAACAAACCCGTTGAGAAAAGCCATGGCTGCAGAATCTTTGCCATCAAGAAGCACATTTAACAAATGGCATGATAATATCATGCGTGTTATTGGGGAATTTGTAAGTTTCGCTTAGCTCATACATAATCATACTTATTTTAAATTTAGTATATTCTCGAACTATACATCAATGGTCTATTCTGGGATACAAATATGTATGGACCGAATCAATTGAAATCTAGAATTGAAACATTGCAAAACGATGTAGAAAATTGGCGAATTGATTATGAGAATAAAGTGGTTTGGCCGGAAAAGGCGAGAGCGTTGATTGAGAAAATACAAGATGTTGGGAACCGGGAGAAGTTGCAAAATGCCTTTGACGATATTCTAACTACGTAAGAAGGGGACATCTTTTTCAGAAGCCTTCAAAAGCACTTCTAAACCCCTAAAAACCTTAACTACTCTTAAAATTATCTTATTTCAGTGACATATTCTACATTCAAGTGTACAATCAATGTAGCGATTCTAACAGGCACACTTTTCATTCGGACCCTTCTCAAACAATCATTTCCTGCCGTCGTGGTGGATGTTGTGTGATTGTATATCGAAGTAGACATGCGAAAATTACTAGGTTTGCCTGAAGATAGGCCTAAAATGATGATCACAATTTTCAGAGATGGGACATCAAGTCTAAATATTCATGAAAAATTCAAACTTATCTTGCAAATTCGAGCAAATATCGATAGATTGCTTCAAATTTTCCCGGATTCTACGGAAATTCTATCATTGAATATTGCATTTTTGAACTACGAAGATATTATTGAGGATTATAAGAGAAATCCTGATATTTCTATGGATGAAATTGAGAAGATCCCGAGTGATGAATTCATGAAAAAATATTGGAAATTGATGGAGTTGATCGCATTTTCTTGATCTCATTACATTGTTGTACTCAAAAATAAATAAACAAATATTTCTGTCTTTTTTCTCATCTTTTTTAAGTGTTTATGTCAACACTGCGTATACTGTTAAAAATTTTAGTTACGATTTGTTCACATTCAGATAATAATTCATCTTTTTTTACCTTACTCTTTTCAATAATTGATTTCAAAATGGACGAACATTTGCTAAATCTACCAGAAGAATTTCGATTCCGAATTTCTGATGCTATTGAATCCTACGATCAACAATTCAATGACTCAACTTTGAATCAATTTATTGATCTACTTTTCGAATGTGCAACTAGTAATTTGGATTATTTTGAACCTATTTACCAAATTTGCAAACTTCAAGTAGAGAAAGAATCAAATGGCAATAATGAGGGCAAATTCCTGAAAAAGTTTGATTCTCATGTTGAAACATTGCTTCATAGTTTCTTCGAGAATTCTGAAAATTCTGAAAACTGCGCAGCGGCTTCAATGAAAATGTAAGTTTTTTGAAAGGTGATTAATGGCTCTCAAAAAAATGTTTCAGCTATTTTTTGGCGTTTCTAAGTGTTCAAAAATTCTGGTTATATGATATCACATTTGATCGAATTAAAAAGTTAATGAGTCCAGTTGGATGTAATTGTCCTGAGCATTGTTATGTGAAAGACTGTGCAAATGGAACGGCATTGAGAGCAGGTAACTTTTAATTTATCCTATGATAAATTTCAAGAATTTTTGGTTTAGAAGAGTTGCGATTGAAAGAGCACTCAATTCAATGTGGGATTCTATATTTGATATCAATTACCCCGTTGTTATTGCGGAATATTGAATATTATATTTATTGGTGTTCAAGACTTCGGAAATATAAACATTGTTTTGGAAATGTGACACAAGATATGATTGGACAATTGGAAACTTGTTTTGAATGTATTGGTAAAGGTGCGCAGAGTGTATTGAATGAAATTGGAAGGTGAGACTTTGAAACATCTAAAGAGACTGTAATTTTTGATCTTTGCAGTTTGGAAAAAACCGATGAAGATATTGATATTGAAATAAATAGATTGATGATTGAGAAAGAAAAAAATGCTAAGAGATCTAGCGAGGAATTATTGAAGTTGCAGAAAATCATGAAGTAGGTTCTCTAACAAGTTACACTTTTATTTTTAATAGTGTTTCAGGGTTCAACTGGAAGAGAATCCAGAAATCAACGAATTCAATTTGAGAATTCAAGAAATCAATAAATCCATATCAGAAACTCGCATCCGATGTCCAAAAGTTCTTCAAATTCAAAAAACCTACAGTGAAATATTGAAAACTAACCAAACCGAATTATTCGACTCAATCAAATCAAATATAGATAAGCTACTCAAAATTCATCCGAAATCTCAAGAAATATGGGCAATGAAACTGGAAATTTTGGAAAACGCGAAGACGATTGAGGATTATAGAGAGAAAATTGAAGAGAGAATTCTGATAATTGAGAGGAATCCGAATATTTTGATGGAGGATTTGGGAAAGGAAATTGAGAAATTGCCAAGTGATGAATTTATGGAGAAATTGAGAAAATTGATGGGGGAGAATAATTTGCCTTTTTAGCAACCTCGAATATTGATTTTGCACATTTTTTCATTAAAAATAAATTTATTGATTACATTCTCAATTTCAAAAAACAAACAAAGTCTTTGGCCACACCGTAGAATTTTAAGCCTTGAGTTGATTTCGAAATATTTCTACATAACTTGATACTTCAGCCAACTAATTTTAATCTATTTTTGTTAAGGTGATGAAATATGTATTGCACAGGACAACAACTCTTGAGATTCATAGGTAAATACTTTTTTTTCTTAGCGTAAAAGTATAGAGTTTGAACAAATGCATCATTAGTTATCACAGAAAAAAGGGAGCAACATGTTTTTTTTGTTTTACAAACAAACAAACATGGGGGTGCAGATTGTGACGCGCAGTAGTACTCAAACCTCTTCCGCTCGCGGTCGAGTTTTGAGCTCAAAATTTTTTCATGAACAGTTTTATCCATCTCAATAAACATATAAAAAATGCAACACCCTGGACCAAGTTCTGATGCGCCAAAGTGTCGGAAATTACCCAGAATTAAATTATGAGCCCTGTGGAGTCACGCCTCTACAATAATCAACCAAAGCTCCACCCTTACAATTAGAGGGTTCACTATTTAAAAAGCCAAGACTCCAGTCAGTTTTCAGTAGAGCTTCAGCTCACTTTAAGATGTTTTAACATAAGACACATGGTTTAAGGACTTTTTTTTTTGATACGGGATTGTTCGAGAAGTGCTCAAAACAGTTATTTTTGTGTTTGACCATAGTACTCTACTAAAGGTGGAGTCCGAGCAAAAAATAAGTTGTGGTAATTTGAAAGAGCATGTTCTATTTAGTACAATCCTCAAAGGATTTTTTTCTGGAAGCTTCTCTAACATTAATTGAAAAACTGTAAAGTTCGAAAAAACAGTGAAACACCGTGTAAAATGGCTCGAAAGTCCATATGTCCAGTAGTTTGGAGCTGTGTTTCTCTAATGTTTGAGAAGCTTCCAGAAAAAATCTTTCGAGGATTGTACTAATTGGAACATGCTTTTTCAAATGAGAACAACTTATTTTTTGCTCGGACTCCATCTTTAAAGGCGTCATTTTTTTCTTTAGTTGCCAAGTTATTTAATCATGCGATTCATAATTGGTCGAATTATCATGCTTCTACGTCGGAGGAAGGGACGTCGTATTCGAAGATACAATAAGAAATATTCCTACGTCGGAGAAATAAACGACGTATTCGAAGAATTGAGAACGAATGATGGATCATTTTGATTTTTGATGTATTTTTGTATTTTGCGAATGAAAATGTTATATTCCATGAAATATTTCAAAATATATTTAGTCTTTCTCTTTATTTGCTCAAAGAAACAAGATAAAACTACACATTTTGCGCAGTGTTTTTTTTTGCTCTTTCTAAGAACATCAATATATTTTTTCTGCTAGATACATAAATGAAATAAATAATAATTTCAAATGACATCGATTCTTGAACCATATGATATTGAATTGGGAAAACCCGTCGATTATCACGCAAACAAATATAATATTAAATTCATTGTCTGTGGCAGTGGGTGAGTTTGAGTTCAGATTTTCCTACGTATGGCATAAATTTAAGGATTTCTATTGAGAAGGATGGATTTGCTTGTGAAGCGGATCCAAATATTCCGGCATGTTTCGCATTTTCTAATAACAAATGTTCAATTCAAACAATTATTGATTTGAGAGAACAATTGAAGGAATGTGTGAGCAATATAACTCTTTTTTCTTGGCCAATACACAATATTATTCATTTTCCAGGATTGGGATAATCAAATTGTTCGCCCGGAAATCAGAATAATCCAGAAAGTCAATCATCGAGTCGATTGTGCAAGTGAAATCGAATTAATTGCACAATTATCCAAAACACCCGATCAACCAGAAATTCATGAAAAAGTTCAAAAATCATGGGGTCACTGGGAACGTGAGCAATTTAATTTTAATAATGATATTTGGCTCAACAATTTTCAGGTCCTGCTGTTTGGGAAGATTTGGTTATTGTGCTTGATGATTATTCAGCTGGGATGAGGTTTCTGAGAATTTTGGTATCTGGAAAAGATAGTTCGAATTGGGCAGGATATTTTGGGCCGAAAGTTGGGAAATTGCGGATTGAAGTTAGCGAATGTTCAATTATTTATTTTCAATTTTCAATTTTTAGGTAAAGTATGGTAAAATCAGAGAACTTGAATATCATAATTCGAAGCTTCGAAAAAATAATCTGGAACTGACGAAAGAGAATGAACAAATGAAAAATGATCTAGAAAAGTGAGTATGAAAAAGTTTTTTATTTTCCGATTTATTCTGTTATTTTCAGGTTTACGGAGTATGAAGAAAATCTAATAGTTGTTCTTGATAAATTAAAAATGCAATCTGCTGATGTGAGAGATAATATAAAGAACGAATTTAGAAATATGGATTTCCGATCGAAAATTGATGAACTTGGAAGAATCATAGAAGAAAAACAAGTGAAAAATGAGTCTAGGAGTATTATTAAACGTCCAAATGTTCGACGAATTCAGCGGAAATATGAGAAAATATTGAAAACAGATATTCATCAATTATTCTTCAAACTTCAATCAAACATCGATAAAATGCTTGACATTCAAGCAAATTCTACTGAAATCATTAAAATCAAAATTGAATGTTTGGAATACGAGGAGAAAATTGAGGAATATTTGAGAAGAGTTAATGAGGAATATTGGAAAATTGCGAGAAATCCGGATATTTTCATGGATGAATTGGGAAAGAAAATTGAGACAATTCCAAGCAATGCATTTATGGAGAAATATCGGAAGTTAATGAAGGAACATAATTTACAAGTTTGATGCGTTTTTGTTAAGAAATAAACTGTTTTCAGTTGTTTTTTTCTGTTCTGTGATAACATCCACATCGATTTCAACAAATTCGACAAAATTCGCATATTTATCAGTGTCACTAGTAGCACATTCGAAAAATCGATCAATAGTGAAAAACGAAAAAAATTGAAAAAATGATGACAATTTATTTTTTACAATTGTGCGCCACAGAGTACTGTAGTAGGTCAAAAAGTTTCCAAGTGATCGGATTACTTTTTAAAAAGTTACGGTCAGAAAACCCACTGTATGAATCTCAACTATTGATTTTTTCCTCGCGTAAAAGTATAGGGTTTGAACAGATGCATCATTAGTTATCACAGAAAAAAGGGAGCAAAATGTTTTTTTGTTTTACAAACAAACAAACATGGGGGGGGGTGCAGATTGTGCTCAAAGAAGAACTTATTTTTTGTGTAGTTCTCAAAACCTTCAAAATAAAAATGAGAAAGAAGAACATGTTTACCCATGAGATTAATTGGAAAATGTTCGAGGTGATCGAAAAATGGTTTCAGATGTTAACGCGCAAAAACACTCTGTCTCTCTCTCCTCAATTTAAAATACCGTGACTCATCAAAGCACAAATCTAGTTTACAAAGAATAGGAGGAGCCTGGCGACCGCAAAAAGCTCGTTCAGCAGTGCTCTCACTTAGGCGCTCGCTTTTGATTGTTTTGAGAGTTACCGTAATTATTTACTTTCTCCTACATTCTCCTATTTTTGCTCATTTCCGAAATCAATTTGAAAAACAATGGAGAATTCTTCTTCATCTACCGTAATTCCAACTCGAATTTCAAATAATCAAAACGTTGTGAACGAAACAGAGTATGTTTGACAATTTTGAATAGGATTGCTCATATTATATATTTCATTTAGAAGACTTGATCAATTACTTGATGATATAGTGGACATTATCGACGAAGATCCAATTAATAGAACTCCGACTCCGATTCCGGATGAATTTCCAGAATGTTCAGTAGATCAACAAGCTGATCCGAATAATGGCAACGAATTTGATGCAGGGAATTATGGTGACGTTTTTGGAGATAATTAATTAATTAATCAATTGATAGAACCTGATATGAAAATGCTTTAATTTCAGCCAATGAGCAACCTGGTCAAACTAATGTCAACGATTTTAGTTCAGCGAATTCAGGTGAGTTTTTATATGATTAGTTATATTCAATAAAATCTGATTTATGATTAGAATTAAAAAAAAATTCTTATATTTTCAGCCCATCTACACAATTTCAACAACCAAGGTGATTTTCACCCCGAAAATGTTATTATTTCAAAAAACCTACAATTTTTGTTTTCCAGAATTTGAACAATATAACCATCAGGTTATTATCGCACCAGAAAACTACGGTATTCACAGTAAACCTATTCAAACTGGTTAGTTTTTGGTTGGCGAAAGGGTTTTCATTAGAGCATTTGCATTTTTCAGAAAATGTTCTTCAAACTGCGCACTCAAATAATTACAACGATCATTCTTATCGTCAAGGTTCAGATATTGATCAAACTACAAATAAATTAAAGACAGAATTCGGAAATCTAAGTTTGATTTCTCCAAAACAAAAACGAGAGCGAATTACAAAAAATGCTTTGGAAAGTTTGAGCGAAATTGCACGAAATAATAGAAAAATGAAAATGGTGCGAAATAATTCGGCAAATTATACCAAAAGAAATAAAGAAGCTAGAAATGTTTTGAAAAATGAATTGGAGAAAAATCAAGTGGAATTGGAGAATATGAGAAAATCAATTGAATATATTGTGAGATTTATTAGGAAGCTTATACAATTCGATTTTTTGCAGACTTCAAACATCACTAACTGCATCGATTTTATCAAAAATTATTGGCCAAAAAATCCTGTTCAAAACTATTACTATCTAGATAATATTCTTGTTATCGAAAATCAAATTCAATTTGCTGAAACTCAAAAAACCGAACACATCAGTCGAATTGGAAGTTATCAACATATTCGAGAACTTTTGGAAGATTTCCAAAATCTCAATATGAAATATGATTTTGCTGCAAGAAACTGGGAGTTGAAAGCTAGAAATACGAATACGTATGGTTCAACAAAATCTCGAGCCAAATCGGAAATGGAAAAATCAAAAATGCAATTGAGATTGGGAGAAGTCAAATCGGAAATTGGTATTCTCACGGATTTCGATAGAAGTCTCAGGGATATTGGTGGAGCAGTAAGTGTTCAAATTTAAAAAAAAAATTTTGTTTGATTTTTCAGTGCCGATTGGAATTCCAGCAATACATAAATGCCAAAAATATCAGTATTCACGAAAAATATCAAATGGAACAGGAAGATTTTGATAAATACGACCAAATTTTGGCATTTTTCCAAATTCCTGACCCATCCTAATTGAATTTTTGAACAAAAAAAAAAGAAAAATATTTTTTGTGAAGTCCCGTTTTTTTTAAAGTTTTTTCCTGAATTTAATTATTTTGTCTTAATTTTCTTTGCGATTTTCCTCAATTTTAGAAAGTTGTTGCTAAAGTTTCTTTTTCATTTTTTTTTGAAACAGTGAATTTTTTAAATCATTTTTTTGGCGCCAGATTTCCCCAAATTTCGAAATATTTTTGAACATTATATATTTTCGGGCACACATTTTTGTTCTTTGTTCTATCTGACCATATATAAACCCCTTCTTACTGATAAAAAATTATTGATTTTAATCAATTCATTTTCTTCTCAATGGAATCTTATATTCAAAATTTACCTAAAGAATATGCAACTGAACTTCAAGAGAAAATCCAAGATTTTAAGAGATCGAACGGAAGGAATAGTGCTCTTGGAGATAAAATCGTTTATTTAATATTCGATTGTCTCAAGAAACATCCTGACACATTTTGGGATTTGAGCAAGATTTTTCGGTATGCATTAAATGACGGATGTAGAAAATTAAAGCTACCAATGCAAAACAATATTGATAAAATAGTATTTGATATTCGGTACAGTGATTCTGTCAGATGTTTGAAAGATGACGATGAAAATTGGAATAAAATGTGAGTTCATGAATTAAGTTTGTTTCTTACACGTCTTATTATATAAGTCTTCAGGAAGTTTATTGTAAACATATCTAATGATTCCGGTTTCTGGGAAAAACAGTATGTATATAAGATAATCAGTGATTTATTTCAATCAATATCATGTAATTGCAAAAATAAATATGATGGGAATATTTGTGATAACACAGCTTGTGTAGACAATCATGTTAGCCAAAAACAATTCGATGAATTTCAATTAAAAAGTGAATATCCAATTCAATGCGGAATTTTGTATCTGGAAGAGGTGCGAAAATTGACAAAAAACATACTATTTCTCAGTATCTCTACTTACTGGCTGAAAAGATTGCGAAAATTGTGGCGTTGTTTTGGCGAACAAACACAGGAAATGATTGAAAATGTATTGAAACAATATAACTTGAATTTATATGAAGAAATAGAACTGTTAAAGAAAAACCATAAGGAGTAAGTTTTGTTTGTGAAAGAACTCGGAGATTCGCTGGCCAGCTCGCCACCAGATCGCTGCGGCCACCTGGAAACCGCATGGCCGCCAGGTCGCCTTGAGTTTTCAGGCGACGTGGCCTGTGTGTTTGAAATCCAGGAAAGCTGGCAAGACGGTGGTTTGCACTCAAAACACTGCATTTTCTTTAATTTTTTTCACTTCCTAAGGTTTCAAGTGCTGCGAAAAAACAGAAAATGAGCCAATTTCTTCAAAAATGCCTCAATTCACAATTTTTTTCAGACATTTTCATGAAAATTCATTTTGACGTGGCGAAGTGGCCACCACATGGCAGCCATGTGGGCTTGACCTAGCCAGAGCCTGGCCACCTTGCCAGCAAAAAAAAACCGAGCGACATGGTTTTCATGTGGTTCCCAGGTTAGCCAGCCTCCCCACCTGGTGGCGAGCTGGCCAGCCAATCTCTGAGAACAAAAACTAATTTCGAATGTTCAGAGAAATTGAGAACGAAAAATTGGAATATGAAAAGAATATTGAGGAATTGAATCGAGAAAATGCGACATTGAAAAATGAAATAGAACAGTGAGTAAAACAATTTCAACTGAAAATCAAACAAAAATTTCAGATGGAAAAAGAATGAAGAACAGATGAAATCAAAGCACTCAACTAAAACGGCAGAACTTCAAAAAGTGATTCAAGAATTGAATCAGAAGGTCGAGAAAATTGTTGAACTCAAAAACAAAAAACAGGACGATCAAAAAAATATTGAGGAACTGAATCGAGAGAATGAAATATTGAAGAAAAAGTGAGTGATACGACCAAACTACATGTAGATTTTAAATGTTTTCAGATTGGAAAAAAGCGAAGATCAAATCAGAGCCATAAATGTTACCAGAACTAAGGAATTCAGTGATGAAAAATTGAAGCTTCAAAAAATAATTCAAAATTTGAATCGAAAGAATGTGGAATTGAAAAACAATGCGGAAAAGTGAGTTATCGAATAATTATTTGTTATATTTTGCAGGTTGAAAAGGAGCGAAAATCAAATCAAAGCTGAAAATTTCAGAATAAACACAGAATTCAACGAAGAAAAATTCAAACATCAGGAGAATTATGCGAAGATGAATCGAGAAAATGTACAATTGAAAAATTATATTGAAAAGTTAGAAATCATTTAGAAATTGAAACAAATTTGTTGTTTTTTTTCAGATTAAAAGCTGAAAATGCTGTCAGAATTACAGAATTGGAATATCAGAAGAATGCGACATCGAAGAAAGGGTGAGTAAAACAGACATACATTCAAAGCTCAATAGAAATATTTTCAGAGAAAACCACGAGATTGTTGAAAATTTGATGGCTGACAATGATAGATTAACAATTGAATGTGTTGAATTGAAATCACAGTTGAAACAAGAAGGAATTCAAATTATGGATTTCAAATTCAGAATTGAAGAACTTGAAAAAACCATCGAAAACCAAGCATCTGATTCGAAAAATGCTTTCAAAATGCGTATAAAATGCCCAAATATTCGTCGAATTTATGAAAAATATGAGAAAATTCTAATTTCTGACATGAATCTTCTATACCCCAAAATTCTATCAAATATGGATAAATTGGTTCAAATTCATCCGAGATCTAAAGAAATTTTAAAAATGCAAATGGAAATTTTGGAATTCGACGACGGCGAAAAAATTGAGGAATATTTGAGGAGAATTAATGAAGATTATTGGAAAATTATGAGAAATCCGGGAATTTCGATGAAGGAATTGGGAGAGGAAATTGAAACAATTCCAAGTGATGAATTCATGGAAAAATATCAAAAATTGATCGAGGAAAATAATTTGGAACCTTGATTTTTTATTTTGTTTTTGAATAAAATACTCCAATATTGTAAAAAATCAATCCACATAGGCCCAAATTTCGAAATATTTTTGAGCATTTTATATTTTTTGATCACATTTTTTGTTGTTGAATAACATTTTTCTATTTGCCCGGTGAATCAATAAATAATTCCCTTTTGACTGATAAAAAATTATTGATTTTAATATTTCCAATGGAATCTTATATTCAAAATTTACCTAAAGAATATGCAGCTGAACTTCAAAAAAAATTTGAAGAATACATTATATCGAAGGAAACTAATACTAAAGAAATCGTTAATTTGATATTCAATTGTGCCAGCAAATATCCCAACACATTTTCGGAATTGGAAAAAATCTGTCGATTTCAAGATCAGAACTTCCGATTAGCAATTGAAAATCGTGTTGATGAGATTAGATTGGATATTGTGAATAGTGATGTTATGGAAATCAACGATGAAACTTGGTGGGTATTGTGAGTTCATATAATGTTTCACACATATATATATATATATATATATATATGTTTCATATTCAGAAAGTTTATAGCATATTTGAATACGGAAGAATTTCTAGCACCAGAAAGAGCAGCATGTTTTATCAGAGGTTTATTTCAATCAATAGCATGTGACAATCAATTTAGCCCAAATCAATTCGAAAATGAATATTCAATTCAATGCGGAATAGTGTTCCTTGATTCGCTGCAAAAATCGGAAAAAAACAAAGAATTTTCTGATTATTGGCTGAAAAGATTGCGAAAATTATGGCGATATTTTGGAGAAAAAACACAGGAAATGATTGAGAATTTAATGGAGAGGTATAATCAAATTGAGATTGATGTGAAGATGGAATTGAAAGCTTTTTATGAAGAGTAAGTTGTTGTTTTGAAAAAAGTGAACTAATTTCGAATGTTTAGAAGAATTGAGCAAGTGAAAATGGAATATGAGAAGAATATTGAGGAATTGAATCGGAAAATTGAACAAATGACAAATGATTTGGAAATGTGAGTGAAGAATTTTCCACTGAAAAACAAGCAAATTTTTGAAAAATTCAGAAAGAAGGTCAATTCCAAGGGAGAATAATCAGGAACTTTTTTATATTTTTTGTGTTTATTCTTCGAAAACTCTGAATTTGTCTTTTGCAGAAGATCATTTCTCGTCACATTTTTTGTTTGAAAAAAAATCAAGTCACAAAAACAAACTTCAAAAAAATAGAAAATAAAACATAATTTCGCCTTTATTGTTACTATCATCAAGCGACTTTTTGATGAAATAACTTTTTTTTATTTTTAAATCATATTCCCACCAAGATACTTACCCATGTTCACAAAAAACCCAATATACCCCTCTTCTTTCATATTTCAAAAAAATATTATTTCTCCCGACCTCAAAGTTTTCAAAAAAGATATTTCAGATGAAAATCATTTCAAAAAAGTTCTCCCTCCGACTAAAACTTTACTACTCAATCGAACCCCAAAAAAGTACAAACCTTTGAAATTTCGACCATTCCTCGATCATCTCACTTCATTTTTTCCAACAAAAATCATCTCGAATATTTTCATCCACGACTAATCTGCAAAAATATTTTCAATTTTTTGGAAATTTTTGGGCGAGAGAGAATAGATTTCTATATATTTTCAATTTTATCCCAAAACTGAAACCCAAAGGCGGGCCTAGGCCCTGACTTTGAGCAGGGGCCTCGGCCTCGGGCTCGGTCCGGTCGGCCCCAGGAACATGCCTGGAATTTTCGAACCTGATCTATGCGATTGTCTTGCCACGTCATAGGAGATTCTGAATATCAAATTGTAGAATTCAGAATCCTCTAATTCTAAAATTTTCAAATTTCCGCGTGACATCAAAAATTTTCGGAAAAAACCACGTAAAATTTGCGCATTTTTGAAAAATGGAAAAAGAAAGAAGCGGGAACTAGAAAATATTTGATTTTTGGAGCTGCTCTCACAATTTTTGCTATTATTCTGATTCTAGTGTCCCAAAATTCGGAGAGCTCAAATCCGAAGGTTTTAACTCAAAAATCTCCAAATGCCACTGAAGAAATCCCCAAAATCGCTCAAATTTGTCGAACTCCCGAATGTCTTCGACTTGGAAATCGCACAAGAATCCTAATGAATCCAAAAATCAAACCATGCGATGATTTTTATGAATTTGCATGTGGAAATTTCGCAAATTCCAGCAAAACTTGGTCTGAAACTTATCGTTATCAGGTGGAAAATGAGCAAAAATTATGGGAACTTGTTGAGAATTTTGAGCCGACCACAAAATCTGAGCGAATTTTGAAGATTTTTTGGGGGAAATGTCGGCAGAAGAATAATTTGGAGCCAATTTTCAAAGATTCGTGGAAAAATGCGAGCCTCACACAATTATTGATTGAAATTGCACCATTCTTTTTGGCGGATAAAGAACAGATTTTAATCAATAAAATATTCAGTGGGCGAAATAATATAATGGAAATGAAATTGGAAATTGGCCAACAATATAAACCCAAAAATCGAACAAATCGAGATAAATTGGTGGATTTTCGAGAAATTCCAGTTCCAAAATTCATGAATCTCACACAATATATTCAATTTTTATTGCCCGAAAATGAGAGAAAATTAGCGGAAAATTGGAAGGTTTTGGTGGTGAAAAAGGAATTTGAGGCGCTGGAAAATTATTTGGGAAATGCGACGAATTTGAAATCAGTTAGGAATATGCTAATGAATAAATGGAGGGAAAAATTGGGATCGTATTTGGTGAAAAAGCGAAAGAATATCGGATGTTTGAAGGTAAGTTTGAAAAAAAAAAGAAATAGTTCGCATGGGGCATCGAACCCGTGGCCTTCAGATTGCTGGCCGTGCGCACTACCACTGAGCCACGCTCTCTCTTTTTTTACAGAAAGCGCAAAAACTATTTGGCGGAACTCTTTCAATGATGTTTATCAACAAATACATTGGTCTAAAAACCGTCGAAAAAGCCAACATTTTATCCGAGGAAATTCGAAATGAATTTATAGAACAAATCGAAAAATCCACGTGGATTGATAAAAAATCGAAGAAATTATTGAAAGAAGAAGCAAAGTTGTTGGGTATTTCAATTGGAATTCCGGACGAATTTAAAAACCCGGAAAATATTGAGAAAATGTATTCGAGAATTGAAAAACCGGAAAATCAAAGTTATTTGGAACTTGTTGAGAATTTGCTGAAAATGAATATGGAAGAGACTTTTTTAAGAGTTGCTCAGGCTCAAAAAATCACTTATTATGCAAAAAGTTTACATTACGCTGGATTTCTACCAAAGTCTTTTAGAATTTGTGAGTTTTTTTTGGGAAGACCGCATGTGGGATCAAACCCAACTGCTTCAGATTCAAAATCAAAGATTTTACCACTGAGCTATTCGCAGACGCTAAAATGTAAATTATATTTTCAGCATTATCTGCATTTTATTTAACTTATCCAAAAATCCATAAAAATCTGCCAGATTGGAGTATGAAAGTGAATTTTGGCCGAATTGTGGCACACGAATTGGGACACGCTTTTGACGCGAAAAAATTTGGGAAAAACTTCGAACACATTGAATATCCAAAAAAGAAAATGAATCGAAAAACGAGAAAAGAATTTGATAGAAGAATTGGATGTTTGATCTCACAATATGATAAATTTGAATTTCCGGATGGATCGAAATCAAGTGGAAAACGAACTAAAAATGAAGATTCGTCTGATAAAATTGGATTTGATTTGATTTTTCGCATTTTACAAAGAGATTTGAGGAATTCGAGTAAGATTATGGAGAAATTGCAAGGTTTGGAAGAGTTTTCGATTGAGCAAAATTGGTTTTTAACCTTTGCCAGTGTGAGTTTAGAGGATTCTAAAATTCTAAAAATTCCGAACATTTTGAGACCAAACATGAGCAATATTGGGCTCAAAATGCTCCAAATTTCGAGGAGATTTTGAAAATCCTAAAATTAATTATTTCAGTATCACTGCCAAATCCCGTACGATAAAAACTTGATTGAACTTTATAGAAAAGAGTCTCATAGTGCGAGAAAATTTCGAGTCAATGGAATTGTAATGAATTCGCCGGAATTTTCGAAAGCTTTTCAATGTGAGCCAGGAAGTTTGATGAATCCCAAAGAGAAATGTGAACTTTTTGATGAGAAATGAAGATTTGTTTTGAGTTTTGAATGAAAAATTGAAAATTTCGCATTTTTGGGCTCAAAATGGTTAAAATTTTCTGAAAAATCAGAAAATTGGAAAGCCGTTTTTTTGTCTTACTATTTTCTATCAATACAAATTAGAGAGAGCATTGCTCAGGTTAAAAATTGGGAGAGTCAGAGAAAAAGGGCTCTTTCTGGCTCAATTCTAGTGTTAATTCCACGTGGCTTTTTTGGCGCCAAAAAACTCAGAAAAAATCTTCATTTCTCATCAAAAAGTTGACATTTCTCTTTGGGATTCATCAAACTTCCTGGCTTACATTGAAAAGCTTTCGAAAATTCCGGTGAATTCATTACAATTCCATTGACTCGAAATTTTTCGGCACTATGAACTTCGTCTTTATAAATTTCAATTGCTTTTTCATCGTATGGTTTTTGGCAGTAGTGCTGCAAATTTTCTAGGATTTTTAGAATCCGCTTGTTATTTGGAGCATTTTGAGCCCAAACTTGCTCATATTTGGTCTCAAAATGTGCGGCATTTTCAGGAGATTCAAAAAGAATTTTTTTTAAATCTTTACTCACATATCCAAATCTTAAAAACCAATTTTGCTCAATCGAAAACTCTTCCAAACCTTGCAATTTCTCCATAATCTCATTTGAATTCCTCAAATCTCTTTGTAAAATTCGAAAAGCCAAATCGAATCCAATTTTATCAGCCGAATCTTCATTTTTAGTTCGTTTTCCACTTGATTTCGATCCATCCGGAAATTCAAATTTATCATATTGTGAGATCAAACATCCAATTCTTCTATCAAATTCTTTTCTCGTTTTTCGATTCATTTTCTTTTTCGGATATTCAATGTGTTCATGATTTTTCACGAATTTTTTCGCGTCAAAAGCGTGTCCCAAAGTTCGACCCAAAATCATTTTCATATTCCAATCTGGCAGATTTTCATGGATTTTTGGATAAGTTAGATCAAATGCAGAGTATGCTGAAAAATTATAGAGTGGTATAATCTTTGATTTTGAATCTGACGCAATTGGGTTCGATCACACTCACAAACGCGAAAAGATATGGGATGAAAATTAGGAGAATGTACCAAACTTTTTGCATAATACGTCATTTTTTGAGCCTGAGCAACTCTTAAAAATGTCTCTTCCATATTCATTTTCAGCAAATTCTCAACAAGTTCCAAATAACTTTGATTTTCCGGTTTTTCAATTCTCGAATACATTTTGTCAATATTTTCCAGATTTTTATATTCATCCGGAATTCCAATAGAGGTATTCAATACTTTCGCTTCATCTTTCAATAATTTCTTCGATTTTTTATCAATCCACGTGGATTTTTCGATTTGTTCTATAAATTCGTTTCGAATTTCCTCGAAAAAATTGTTGGCTTTTTCGACGGTTTTCAGACCGACAAACTTGTTTAGAAACATCATTGAAAGAGTTCCTCGAAATAGTTTTTCAGCCTTCTGCAAAATCAAAAGGCTACTATTTTATTTTAAATTCAAAATAAGGTTACCTTAAAACACCCGCTCGTTTTTCGCTTTTTGACCAAATATAATTCCAATTTTTCTTTCCACAATTTCTTCAACATTTTGCGCGCCGACTTCAAATTCATCTTATTTCTCAAATATTTTTCAAGCGCCTCAAATTCTTTTTGTACCACTAAAACCTTCCAATTTTCCGCTAATTTTCTCTCCGTTTCCGGCAATAAAAATTGAATATATTGTGTGAGATTCATGAATTTTGGTGATGGAATTTCTCGAAAATCCACCAATTTCCTGCTATATTTGTTATTTTTAGGTCTATATTTGTTGCCAGTCCTCAATTTCAAATAAAATATATTTTTCTTATGAAATATGCTATTGATCAAAATCTGTTCAGGATCTTCAGAAAAAAATTGTGAAACTTCAATCAATAATTGGGTGAAACTGGCATTTTTCCAAAATATTTGTCTAGTTGAATTTCGCGCAAAAATTGGCTCCACAATTTGCTGCTGCCCACATTTCTCCAAAAATATCTTCAAAATCCGTTCAGATTTTGTGATCGGCTCGAAAATCTTGACAAGTTCTCGTAATTTCCTACGATTTCCATGTCGAATGATGCTTGCTTCGCTTGAAAAATTACTAGAATTCGCGAAATTTCCACATGCAAATTCATAAAAATCATCGCATGGTTTGATTTTTGGATTCATCAGGGTTTTTATGCGATTTCCAAGTTGAATACATTCCGGAGTTCGACAAATTTGCTCGATTTTCTTGGTCGGAGAATCAATGAAAATGGAAACTGAAGATTTTTGAGTTAAAACCTTCGGGCTCTTAGAATTTGAGCTCTCCGAATTTTGGGACACTAGAATCAGAATAATAGCAAAAATTGTGAGAGCAGCTCCAAAAATCAGATATTTTCTAGTTCCCGCTTCTTTCTTTTCCATTTTTCAAAAATGCTCAAAATTTTTCAGAGAACGTGGTTTTTTTTGAAATTTTTGATGTCACGCGGACTTCAGATTCTTTTTCGAAATTTGGAGCATTTTGAGCTCAAACATGAACAAATTAATGCCACGTGATTTTTTGGGCCAAAAAAAATCGGTAAAATTTTCAGGGAAATTTTCAGATTCGATTATGGAGAACATGCTGGCGATTTGCGGAGCCTCCACGTGGTGCCAGTGGATACGTCGTCAAGCACCATTCATCAACACCGACGACAAACCAAACACGCAAAATCCGAATCCGGCGTCAGGCTCAAGCTGGAAGCCGGCCGTTGAACAACCAATACAGCAACAATATGATCAAAAATGTCTCTAAAGAATATGGTTAATGCTAGGGCGTCCCCTCCAAGCGACGCGCGCCAGCAATGTCCGACTGGCGTGAAAAATATGCGAGGACAAAATTGTATCCGAATCGCAAGCTTAAATGTTGGAACAATGACAGGCCGAAGCCTTGAAATTGCCCAAGAACTAGAGAAAAGATCGATCGACATCGCGGCTGTCCAAGAAACCAGATGGAAAGGCTCAAAATCCAGAGACATTGGGCACGGATACAAACTAATATATCATGGAGCAACAGCGCATAATGGAGTTGGTATTATTATCAGCGATAAATTGAGAGACTGTGTAGCTGAAGTTGATCGGATATCGGACCGAATAATCAGTGTCGAACTAGACATAGATGATCAGAACCTGAAAATATATAGCGTGTATGCACCGCAAACAGGCTGTCCTGAAACAGAAAAAGACATATTCTGGAACCAGCTGGCTGATTGCACCCAAGATACGAGCCAGAATTTGTTAATATGTGGAGACTTGAATGGACACGTCGGCCAAACTAGTAACGGTTATGATTGCCATGGTGGCAAAGGCTATGGAAATGTAAACGACGACGGAAATCGAATTCTCGATTTCGCAGAATGTCGAAACTTGAAAATCGCCAACACATTCTTCACCAAAAGACCAGCCCACCTAATCACCTACAACAGTGGAGGCCACAACACACAGATAGACTACATTCTTGCTAATCCTTCAAAGGTCAAAATCCACGATTGTAAAGTTATACCTTCCGCAAATGTCACCACACAACACCGAATATTGATTGCTGACACTCTGCTAAAACTCCCCAGAAAATCCAAACCAAAAATGGTATCAGTAAAACGTATAAAATGGTGGAAGCTGAAAGAAAACTCACAAGTTTTCAAAAATGAAATGATACTCCCGAGTCTCAACACGAATGTTGAAACCATCTGGATAAACCTGAAGAAGAATGTGACGGAGCTCGCCGAAAGAACTATTGGCACAACAAAACCAGGGAGAAAATTCCATGATAAGAAATGCTGGATGTGGACAGATGAGGTGAAAACGGCAGTTCAAAAGAAGAAGTATTGTTTTAAAGCATACAAAAATGCCCCAAATGATGCAAATCTTCTGGAATACCAAAATGCCAAACGGCTCGCCAAAATTGAAATAGCCAAAAGAAGAGATGAATATCAAGATGATATTTATGAACAACTTGAAGCCAGCAGATCGGCCAAAACAGCTGACAAAGCCATCTTCCAATTGGCGCAAATGAGACACCGGAAAAGCCTTGATATTGAAAAATATAGATGCATCGAAAACAAAAATGGATCTAAATTGACAAAAACTGATGAAATTCTTATTCGATGGAAAGAACATTTCGAGGAAATATCAAACGTCGAATTCCCACACCAACCAGCCAATTCAGCCAAAAGAACAATGCCAGATTCGTTTATACCAATAACCGAACCGGAAACCCATGCTGCCATAAGCAAAATGAAAAACGGCAAATCAACTGGCCCAGACGATATTTCAGCCGAAATGTGGAAACTGTTGGGCGTGGAAGGACTGAAATGGCTGACAGCATTCCTAAACAAAGTATGCGAGACCAAAAGTTTCCCTGAGGATTGGAAAACGAGCTCCACGATCCCGGTGTTTAAGATGAAAGGAACCCCAGCCGACTGCGCCAACTACCGGCCTATAAGATTGTTATGTCACACAATGAAAATATTGGAGAGAATTGTCGACACTAGAATCCGAAAAATTGTGAAGATCAGCAACCAACAATGCGGATTTGTCAAAGGAAAATCCACAACAGATGCGATATTCGCTGCAAGGCAAATCATTGAAAAACATCGCGAAAAGAAATCTCCACTACACTTGGCCTTCCTCGATCTCGAAAAAGGCCTTTGATCGCACCCCACATGGCACAATCTGGTGGAGCCTAAGAGAGCACGCAGTTCCTGAATACATCGTGGATATCGTCAAGCTAATGTATACAGAATCAACGAGTTTTGTCAGAACTCCTGCTGGAGACACCGAAAAATTCAAGATAAAAGTTGGAGTCCACCAAGGAAGCGCACTATCACCACTCCTATTCATTCTGGTAATTAATTCAGCCACGCAAAACATCCAAAAACCATCCCCCTGGTGCACACTATACGCTGACGATGTCATGCTCGCCGCAAAAACTAGAAAAGATCTTGAAGCTGAAGTGAAGATTTGGAAAGACAGCTTGGAAAGTTGCGGGCTGAAGCTAAACATGAAGAAAACGGAGTACATGGAAATGGGCGAGCAAACGGATGGATCAGTCAGTATAGATGGCGCTGAACTCCCAAAAACCAGAACCTTCAAATACCTCGGATCCACAATGAACAATGAAGGATCCATGGAAGACGAAGTTAAAGCCCGAGTATCATCCACATGGCTCAAATGGAAATCGTGTTCGGGATTCATGTGTGACAAGAAGATCAAACCGCACATAAAGGGGAGATTCTACAAGGCTGCAATTCGACCAGTGGCCCTCTACGGATGCGAAACGTGGCCAACCTCAAAGAATACTGAACAGAAAATCGCAACGACTGAAATGAGAATCCTCAGGTGGAGCAACGGATTTACGCTGCTGGACAAGAAGAAAAACGAGGATGTTCTGGAAATGGTGGCAGTCCGAAAAATTCGAGATAAGATGGAAGAAAGCAGATTGAGATGGTTTGGACACGTGAGAAGAGCGGAAGCAGATTCAGTGATCAGATTGGCAGAAGCCTATGAATGCGAAGGAAAACGAGGCCGCGGAAAACCCAAACTGCGATATAAGGATACTATAAACAATGATATGAGAACCAACAAAATATCAGAAACCGATGCAATGGACCGTATAAAATGGAGACAGTTGATCAAAAGAGCAGACCCCAAACCGGGAAATATGCCAAGATGAAGAAGAAGAAGATTATGGAGAACACCTGTGAACTTTTTTCTGAGCAAAATAAATTATCAGAAAATTAGTCAGAACCTTTTTTGCTCGAGTTTTTTTGCGGCGAAAAAAATGAATGAAAAATTTCAGAGATTTCTGAAATTCCAGATTTTTTGGAGGAAATTTTCAGATAATTTTATTTTAATTTTCAGAACACCCTGAAAAACTGAAAAATTTTGGAAAAAAACCGATTCCAGGTGATTTTCAATACAAAGTTCAAAAGTTTGGAATTTCATCGAAAAATTTTCAGAATTTCAAAGCTCTGAAAATTCGTTTTCAGATTTTTTTCCTCATCATTTTTTTCCTATTTTTTACTTTTTTTCCTCTTTTATAAAAAGATGACAAACCTATTTTTTTCTATTTTTTGTTCAAAAATACAAGAGACCTCCTAATTGAAAAACTCCTAGACTTTTAGAAAAAATTGCTGCTGCTGAAAATAGGCTCCGCCCATTTTCAAGGAGGTCTTGAATGTTTCAGACAACAATTTTTCAGTCAGAAACATTTTCAGATCTATTTTTTTCTTTCTTTTTTATCGTTTTTTCAGCAAGAAAAAATGACGTGGAAATCTTGATCTTTGAGATTTAGGCTTTAAAAAATCTGGAATTTTCAGTAGATTTTCAGAATTCTCTACGAATTCTGAGCCCAAACATAACCATGTTTGGGCTCAAAATGCTCCAAATATCATTCTGAAGCCTCAGATTCACACCTAGGCTTGTGAGATCTCAAAAAATCCAGAATTCCAAGCTCTTCAAACCCCAGACCTTGATCAGAATTCTCACGAATCATCAAAACACAAATCGTATTGTCATCCTGTCTACGTCGAAGAAAAACTAATAAATTATAATCAAATTTTTCAGTTCTGATTATGAGAGTTAGGCTAACTAACTTGAGCTTCTCTAGACTTTTAGGATCTCAAAAAATCCAGAATTTCAGTCTAAACCTGAATCTGAGCCTCTAGGACCTTATTTAGAATCTAGAAATCCAAAATTTCACCCAGAATCTGAATCTGAGCTTCTCTGAACTTCTGAGATCTCAAAACTTTCTGAATTTCACCCAGAATCTGAATCTAAGCTTCTCTAGGCTTATGAGATCTTAAAAAATCCAGAATTTCAGCAAAAATCTAAATCTGAGCTTCTCTAGGCTTCTGAGATCTCAAAAACATCTGAATTTCTTCCAGAATCTGAATCTATGCTTCTCTAGGCTTCTGAGATCTCAAAACTTTCTGAATTTCGCCCAGAATCGGAATCTGAGCCTCTAGGACCTTATTTAGTGTCTAGAAATACAGAATTTCAGTTTGAACCTGATTCTGGACCTTAAGCCTAGGCTCATTTAATAAGCCTAGGCTTATTTGGACTCAAAAAATCCCAAATTTCTCACAGAATCACGATGATGGACACCGGCTTCATCCACCACTATTTCCCCCACATTTTCGGCTATCTCAGCTTCATCGCCAATTCTCTCTTCATCTTCATTTGCCTAAAATGCACCCGGAGATCAATGGGAGCCTATAAATATATGCTCGTCATGTTCGGCATTTTTGATATGTGTTATTCGACGGTGGATATGGTCGTTTCGATGGGTTCACATTCCGAAGGCAACACTTTTTGCCTTTTTATTAGTGATGGCCCGTTTTTTAATGTGAGTTAGCCTAACTTCTAGGGTTTCTAGGTCATAGTTTTCCGTGTCTAGACCTCGAAAAACCCCCAAGATTTTTGGTTTCTTGGTGGTCTTCTGTCATCATAATAAGCGAAATGTCATTTAGCCTAACTCGAAGCGAAAAAAAATTATAATCAAATTTCGTATAGCCAAAAAATTACCTGCTCGGCGATAATTCAATTTTCGGAGGAGGAGGAAGTTAGACATGCAGAGTGACTAGACAACTAGAGTTCTAAGATAGTTAGAGACGCAGACAACTAGAGTCTATAAAAGATCTAAGGACGCAGAGAAAGGTCAGAAGGCTAGAAAAAGTTAGAGAGAAGTAAGAAACCTAGAGATTCTCAGAAAGTTATAGACGCAGAGAAATTCGACAGCTAGAGTTCTGAGATAGCTAGAGACGCAGAGAAAGGTCAGAAGGCTAGAAAAACGCAGAAAGGCGCCTTTGGAGTTCTAGGATTAGAGAGGAAGAGGAAGTTAGACATGCAGAATGACTAGACAACTGGAGTCTAGAGACGCAGAGGTCAGAAACCTAGAGATTTTCAGAAGGTTAGAGACGCAGACACTCCACAATTTTTTGCAGCAAGTCGAAGCCGGTTTCACGGCTCTCTGCATTCGCTGCATGTTCTTCAGCCTAAGCTACGGTGTTCTCGAAGTTCACTTCATCTACAGATATATCGCTCTAATCAAACCCTATTATCTTCAAATCTTCACCAATCCAAAATGGATCATAGTGATAATACTGGGTGTTTTCACCCAAGGTGGCATCTGGTTCTGTTCAGTTTTCATTTTCCTGAAGGGCGACGATGAAATGCGATCTTATTTGGCTGAACCAATTCGTCGAACTTATGGAGTAGATGTTTATAAGATCGCGATTCTAGGAAGCACTTATTGGGGAGCTTCGACTGAACTTATTGTTAGAACTTCGATTGGAATCTTGATTATCACTGTGATCTCGTGTTTTACGATTATATTTTGTATTTGGGTTGGATGGACGGTAAGAACATCGAGTCTAGATTCAAAATGATCAGAGATTCAAGCTGAAATCGAATTTCAGATTCACAAGAAGCTGGGAGTTGTTCAAATGTCAGTGAATACCAAGAAAATGCATCGAAACCTGCTTCGCTCCTTAGCTGTTCAAACTTTCATTCCATTTGTTATAAGTTACTTGCCGTGTACTTTAACCTGGACTGTTCCACTTTTACATATTGATTCGAAGACGTGAGTTTCGAGCGGCTCTGCCGCGAGTGTAGACCGCAAGCTTCCGCGTAGTGGCCACGCCTTGTGATGAATAGCCGAGCGGCTCTGCCGCGAGTGTAAACCGCAAGCTTCCGCGTAGCGGCCACGCCTTGTGATGAATAGCCGAGCGGCTCTGCCGCGAGTGTAAACCGCAAGCTTCCGCGTAGCGGCTGGGGATAAACCTAGAATCTCATTGTCAGCCATAGCCTGTAAACCGCAAGTTTCCGCTTTCCGCATTCACTTCAAAACAAAGCGACAAGCTCCTCTGCGTCCCTAACGCTCTCTAGTTCTCTGACTCTAGTCATATCTAGATTCAAATTAATTCCTTGGCATCCCAAAAAATCCAGAAAATGTTTTCCAGCCTAAACAACTACGCCGCAATGGCCGTCTCAATATTCCCCTTCATCGACCCGATTGCAATCATTCTCCTTCTCCCCGAATACCGAAACGCGTTATTCAATCTCATCTGCTTCTGGAGAATCAAAGACCGTGTTGGTCCAGAAGCATCGTCTCAACAACAAAAAGGCAGTTCTATGGGGATGATTTGATAATTCTAACTGACGTTCAATTAATTGATATAAAATTTTTTTTTTAAAATCACTTTTTCCCCGGATTTTAGTGGAAAAATGAAGAAGAAAAGAAAATGTTTAAAAACTCACATTTCCATTGAAAATCCCGTGAAATTTCCGAATTCCTCACAATTTCCAGCATTCAATTTCCGATTCTTTTTCGATTTTCAGCCATTCCAACCTGAAAATATCGATTTTCCATCAAGAAACCTTGAAAAAAACAAAAAACCGCCCGAAAAAAATTGCAAATGGAAGAAACGAGCAAACGCGCTCCACCGAACATTCAAAGTTTTTTTTTGTTTTCACACCATTTTTGCGCCAATTTCAGAAGTTTTCAGGGTGCTTTGGACAGATAGTGAATATGGATCTTGTAGAGAATTTTAAGGGCTACAAAATGGTGTATTTATCGATGTCAGAGGAAATTTGAATCTTTTCGAAAATCAAAAAATAAAGAAATCTCGTGAAACGTGTATCTACTCGTGGCAAGAAAGAGGAAATGAAATCTGCCATTATCAGGTTTTTAAAGGCGATGGATCCACGCGTTGCTTATATGAATCAATATCTAGAGGTGAGTAATGAATTCTTGAATAACAATATCAAATCACTTCAGAATTCATCGTTGGAAGAAGATGTCATAAATCGATTCGCTATTCTTGGTCTCGAAGAAGAACCCAACAAGAGAATTTCAACACTTCCTGATTGGATTTTTGATGATCGCGGTGAAATTCGATCGGATTTTACACTTGAAAAAGTTGTTGAATCGAATTTACTCCAAAATTTTGCCACGGATAAATTGGGATGCCAGTAAGATAATTCGACAGTTTCATAATTTATGATAAAATCATAAAATTCAAATTTTCTTCCAGTTTTCTGCAAAGCCGCTTCTATGAGTTGTCAACAAATGGAATGGGAAATGAGTTGAGAGATCGAATTTGCAAGGAGATTTTGGAGGATCGCGACACTTTTTTGGTTAGGAAATCAAAAATTGGCATTTATAAAATTGTTTTTCCAGAGTTTGTGCAGAAATACCTTTGCCAACTTTTTCTTGCAACGTGTTATTGATGTTTCGAATCAGAACGAACAGGAATTCATCTACAAATATCTATGTTCAGATATGGCGGATTTATGTTTGGATAAAAGTGCGTGCCGTGTTATTCAAACAGCATTAGAGGTATTTTATAAACTTATCAACTATCCCGGAGATTTTCAATGAAATATATATTTTTGTGAGCTCCGGAAAAGCTTCCTGAGCTCTGGAAAGGCTTTTAGATCTCCGGAACAGCTTCCGGAGCTCCGGAAAAGGCTTCTAGTGCTCCGGAAAAGCTTCCTGAGCTCCGGAAAGGCTTCCCGAGCACCGTAAACGCTTTCTGGAGCTCCGGAGAGGCTTCCTGAGCTGCGGAAAGGCTTCTAGGAGTCCGGAAAAGGTTTCCTGATCTCCGGAGAGGCTTCCGGAGCTCCGGAAAGGCTTCCAGGAGTCCGGAAAGGTTTTCTGTGGCTCGGAGAGGCTTCCGGAGCTCCGGATTGGCTTCCTGATCTCCGGAATGGCTTCCTGGAGCTCCGGAAAGGCTTCCAGGAGTCCGTAAAGGCTTCCTGAGCTTCGGAATGGTTTTCTGTGGCTCGGCGAGGCTTCCTGAGATCCGGGAAGATTTCCAGGGATTCAGGAAGGTTTGCGGAGCTCCGGAAAAACTTCCTGAGATCCGGAAAGGCTTCCAGGAGTCCGAAAAGGCTTCCAGGAGTCCGGAAAGACTTCCTGAGCTCCGGAAAAGCTTCCTGATCTCCGGAAAGGTTTTCTGTGGCTCGGAGAGCCTTCCGGAGCTCCGGAAAGGCTTTATGAGTTGCGGGAAGGCTTCCTGAGCTCCGGAAAAGTTTTCTGAGCTCCGGAAAGGCTTCTTGAGCTCCGGAAAGGCATCCTGAGGCCCTGAAAGTGAAGAAAATTTTCAAAAAATTTATTTCAGCGTCTGAAACCTGAGTATGCTGATGCTTTGGTTGATTCAATTCCACGCGATCAACAATTGATATCAATTTGTACCGACCAAAATGCGAATCATTTCATTCAAAAAGTATTTTTCTTCCGTTTTCTCTAACACAACCCTTCTCATTTTTATTTCAGATCGTAAAAACGAAACCATTCAACAAATGGTCATTCCTCATTGATTTTCTATGCAAATCAGAAGAAAACAACAATCTATTGATGATTTGTCAAGATAAATATGGATGTCGTGTAGTTCAAACTATCGTCGAAATTCTAGCCATAAAAACATTCGGAAATCACGCTGAAAAGGATTGTCTTTTGCATAAACTTATGAATCAAATTCTGTTGAATTGCCATAAATTGATATCAGACGAGTTTGCGAATTATGTGATTCAATATATTATTTCGAATCACGATGTTTTGAAAGTTTATCGAGATGAGATTATTGATCAGTATTTGTTGTGAGTTGAAAACATTAGTCGCGTGCTGACGTGTGCCAACCGCAACGCACAACCGCACGCGACTGACGAAGTAAAATTAATATTTCCAGACAAAACCTTATGTCAATGTCCCAAGAAAAATACGCGTCACATGTTGTTGAACAAGCATTGGCTCATGCTCCACTACACTATCTTTTAGATATGATGGAAGAGATTTTCGATGGCTATCTACCTCATCCGTAAGTTTTTAGTGTGTTTTCAAAAGTTTCGAAAGAATTTTCCACTTCAGAGAAACTGGCAGAGATGCATTGGATATTCTGATAATCCACCAATTTGGCAATTATGTTGTTCAACGATTATTGCAGATTTGTTGCGATTCGATCAATGGAAAACGGTGAGATTTATAGGAAAGACTCAAAAATAATTCAAACTTTGCAGAGAAACAATTCTTGATGGTGTCGATTGTCGTGATCGATTTGAAATTTGGTTGAGGAAATTGAAAGCGCGAGCCAGAAAAGAGAAAGATCGATTGACACGGTAAGTCTTGGGATTTTTCAAATAAAAAATACATATTTTTTTTGCAGTTTCTCATCTGGAAAGAAGATTCTCGAAATCCTTCGAATAATGTAAGAAAGCCACGACATTTTCAATCGATAAAGAGATTTTTGAAGCTTTTGGAATGATTTCTGATGAAATTCATTTTAATACGGGTAATTTTAGGTCCAAAAAGTTTTTTTTACAGTATGAAAACTGTGGATTTTCCGGTTTTTGATTTCTGAAACCTCTGAATTCGTAAGTTTTTGACTTTTTTGATGAGAAATGAAGGTTTTTTGAGTTTTTGGGTTTAAAAAATTTAGAATCTCCTATGACGTGGCAAGACAATCGCATAGATCAGGTTCGAAAATTTCCATTTTCTCGTAATTTGTTTGGTCAGAAGCTCAATAATTGGCAGTTAGCCTAATATTTTTTTGCTGCTCGCGCAAAATTTATTTTTTCGATTTTTATAGTTTGCTCATAAAATTTTCCAATTTGAAATCTTTTCAGAAAAAATTCAAAAGAAAAAAATTGGATTTTTTGTTGAAAAAAAAATTTTTTTTCAGGATTTTTGATGTCTGGAATTTTCCCAGCTATTTATTTTTATTTTTTCAAAAAAAAAATGTGATTTCTGAGATATTTTGAGTTGGCTGAAATTTACCTGGAATTTTCGGGAGATCTCGAAATTTTCAGAATTTAATTTTGGGATTTTCAGAATCGCCTTGAAATTTGGAGCATTTTGAACCTAAACTTGCTCATATTTGGGCTCAAAATGCTCAGAATTTTAGAGGGACTCTGAAATTTTCAAAATTTATTCCAAATTCCCCTGAAATTCTGCATTTTTTGAGCCCTAACTCGAGCAAAATCCAAATTTTCATAGTGATGATTCTGTGAGCAAAAAATCATCATTTTCCCTTACTCACACGCTGAAAATGTGCCAATTAGGCTAACTCATTTTTGCTCGGGGAAAAATAATCCAAAATTATTTCCTGATCAAATTATAGTTTGCTCATTTTGAGCTCGACTAACTTATAATTTTTGGAGCATTTTTCTGTCTGAAAAAATTAATTTCAGGTTTTAGAAAATCATGAAAACACGTGGATTTTGAATTGGAACTAATTTTTTGATATAGCTCAATGTAGGCTCAAAATGCTCCAAATTTCTAGCAGATTTTAGGAAATTCAGAAACCTAAAGGGATTCTGAGCATTTTGAGCCCAAACATGAGCAATCTTGGGCTCAAAATGCTCCAAATTTCAAGGCGATTCTGAAATTTTCAGATTTTTGAGCTCAAATATTTCCAGATGTACATCAATTTCTTCCACCATTATCTTCCACCAATGTTTGCCACTCTTTCCTATATTTTCAACTGCATCTTCATCTACGTTGTTCTGAAATTCTCAAGAAAAACTTTGGGAGCCTATAAATATATGTTGGCTTGTTTTGGAGTTTTTGATATATGTTATTCGACTGTCGATATTTTGGGTGAGTTTTTGAGCGAAATTTGGAGCATTTTGAGCCCAACAATGCCACGTGGCCGTTATTTTTGAGTTCCTTATTGGATTCGGAGCATTTTGAGCCCAAATATAGTCTAGTTTGGACTCAAAATGCTCCAAGTTCTATGAAAATTTTGGAAAATTTGAATTCATCTTGAAATCTGGAGCATTTTGAGCCCAATTATGCCACGTGGCAGTCATTTTTGAATTCCTTATGGAATTCTGAGCATTTTGAGCCTGAAAAAGCCTATAAAAGCCTGAAAAATAGGCCTCGCAATTTTGAGCCGAAACCAGGCTTGTTTGGGCTCAAAATGCTCCGAATTTCATGAAGATTCTGGGAAATTCAGATTCCTTATGGAATTCTGAGCATTTTGAGCCTAAACAAGCCTACAAAAGCCTGAAAAATAGGCCTCGCAATTTTAAGCCGAAACCAGGCTTGTTTGGGCTCAAAATGCTCCAAATTCTATGAAGATTCCGGAAAATTCCGTACGGAATTCTGAGCATTTTGAGCCTAAACATGAGCAATCTTGGGCTCAAAAAGTTCAGAATTTTATTTGGAGCATTTTGAGCCCAAATATAGTCTAGTTTGAGCTCAAAATGCTCCAAATTAGCTCACGAACCTTAAAAAATCCCCAAATTTCCAGTCGGCATGGGTTCACACTCGGAAAAGAACACATTCTGCGTGTTCGTCTCTCACGGCCTCTTCTCCGACAATCTCAAAACCGGTTTCTACGCCTTATGTGTTCGCTGCATGTTTTTCAGCCTCAGCTACGGTGTCCTCGAAATCCACTTCATCTACAGATATATCGCCCTAATCAAACCCCGATTTATCCCAATTTTTTCCGACAAAAAATGGATTTCGCTGCTGGTTTTTCTGGTTTTTCTCCAGGGTTTCCTGTGGTTTATCGCCGTTTTTGAGTTTCTCGAAGCCGACGATGAAATGAGAAGTTTTCTCGAAATCCCATTTCGAAACGATTATTCAGTGGATATTTATAAGCTTCCGATGTTGGGAAGCACTTATTGGGGAGCATCGAATTGGCTCATTTTGCGCAGTTTATTGGGCATTTTTGTTTGTACAGTTATTTCGTGCTTTACGATTGGATTTTGTTGTTGGGTTGGGTGGACGGTGAGCATTTTGACCTTCGAAAATTCAGATTCTCCTAGAAATTCGGAGCATTTTGAGCCCAAACATGACCTAGTTTGGGCCCAAAATGCTCAGAATCCCCTGAGAAATCTGAATTTCCCAGAATCCCCTATAAATTCTGAGCATTTTGAGCCCAAACTTGCTCATTTTTCGGAAAATTTGAAGACTTTGCAGTTTGAGGTACAGTACACCTTGCAGTCCGGCATATCTACCAAGCTACAGTATACCTTGCAGTTTGAATACTTTAGAAAGCAAAATCAACTTTAATAGACACAAGAAAAGGCCAGACTGCAAGGATTACTGTAACTCAAATATACCCAGCTGCAAAACCTAAACAGGAGCAGGTTTTGGCTCAAAAAATCTGGAATTTTTTGGGGATTCTGAAAATTTCAGAGAATTTCAGAATCCTGCGAAATTTCTGTAAAATTTGAGCCCAAGATTGCTTATATTTGGGCTCAAAATTCTCGAAATCTTGAGGATTCTGAATTTCCTGGAAATTCTGAACATTTTGAGCCTAAACTTAGCCTAACTCGCATCAAACTTCAAACATTTTTTTGATCATTCTAACATCACTCACACACACACGTGTTTTATTTGTAATCAAATTTATAATTGGCAGTTAGCTCTGCTAGCTTATAATTCGATTTTTTCTAGTAAATGTGTCTAGTTTGCGAGTTAGGGGAAGTAGAATGCTGAAAAATGTTGATCATCGAGAAATTTGGAGCATTTTGAGCCCGAAATTGCTCATGTTTCGGCTCAAAATGCTCCAACTTTCAAGGGGAATCTGAATTTTCCAGAATCTCCTAGAAATTCTGAGCATTTTGAGCCCAAACTAGACTATATTCATGCTCAGAATGCTCCAAATCCCACGCCAAATCCAAATTTCCAGATCCATTCAAAGCTGCGGACCATCGAGATGAGCAAAACGACCAAAAAAATGCACCGTAACCTGCTCACCTCATTATCGATCCAAACTTTCATCCCATTTGTCATCAGTTATTTGCCGTGTGTAGTTTGTTGGACACTTCCAATGTTACACATCGATTCCAAAGGGTACGGTAGATTTTGGCGCGAAAATTAAAAAAAAACTGTTCTGCGGGCACCGGGAATCGATCCCCTGACCTATTTGGTGTCAAAAATCGCAAATTTTTTTCAGCATCAACAACTCGACTGCAATTATAGCTGTGGCAGCTTTTCCGTTCATCGATCCTCTCGCAATTCTCCTCCTTCTCCCAGAATACCGTGCAGCGCTGTGGAATTTGCTGCGATTTCGAAATCCCGCCAAATTTCGAGCACAAATTGAGCCGGCTTCCGAAACTAATCGAAAATCGACGGCTAATTGAGCGTGTTTTTGAACAATAAAACTGATTTGAACCCAAAAATGACTAAGTTTGGGCTTAAATTGCTCCAAATTTCAAGGAGATTCTAAAAATCCCACTGGAAATTCAGAATCCCCTTTGAATTTGGAGCATTTTGAGCCCGAAAATGCTGAAATTTGTGCTCAAAATGCTCCAAATTTTGAGAAGAATCTGAAAATCCTGAAATTGAATTTTAACATTTTAAAATCTTCTGAAATTTCCCGATTTTTCGAGCTCAAACATAGTCAAGTCAGGGCTCAAAATGCTCCAAATTTCAAGGAGATTCTAAAAATCCCAAATGAAATTCAGAATCCCCTTTAAATTTGGAGCATTTCGAGCCCAAACATAGTCAAGTCAGGGCTCAAAATGCTCCAAATTTCTAGACGATTCTGAGAAAATCCCACCTGAATTCCAGATTCCCCTTTAAATTTGGAGCATTTCGAGCCCAAACATAGTCAAGTTAGGGCTCAAAATGCTCCAAATTTCCAGGAGATTCTAAAAATCCCACCGGAAATTCAGAATCCCCTTCAAATTTGGAGCATTTTGAGCCCAAACATGACTGTGTTCATTGAAAAAAATCGATTTTTGATCAAGATGTTTTCGTGTTTTAGTATTAGCGTTAAAATTTTTAAGGCGTAATTAAAAATTTTAATTACCAAAAACTATTGCTATAAAAGCTCCCACGCCTTTTCATTTTAAAAATCAAAAATTAAAATGAAAAGCCTCCCAATTTTGATTCTAGTATTGCTGGGCTCCAAAGTTGCTCCAAGAGAACTTTGCGACTCGGATTCGGATTCAGATTCAGAATCTCAAGCAGCTTTAGCTTCAGCTTCATCTTCAGAATCCTCAGATGAATCCACTGCAAGTTGTCCAGACACGTGGCAAGGCTTCCAACGGGGCCGCCGTCTTTGGTGCATCAAAGTTATGACAAGTCAGGCGGACAGAAATCAGGCGCAAGCGGAATGCGCAAATCTCGGAGCCACGTTGACCGGAATCAATAGTGTGGCGGAAAATCAATATTTGCAGAGTGAGTGTGTCTGCGTCTCTGACAGATTCGAGGATGTCTGGTGGTCTGGTGATCTGACTACTCTGTGATCTCTAGTTGTTTGGTTGTCTGGTGCTCTAGCCGTCTGCATCTCTAACAGTCTTTAGGTGCCTAGGTTTTCAAGGTCTCTGCGTCTCTAACCTACACCGCTATCTACTTATCTCTAGCTGTCTAGCTTTCTCTAACCTATATGTGTTCTCTAGCTGTCTGACACTCTCTCTTACGTTTTTGTATTCTCTAGTTGCCTAGCTCTCTGCGTCTCTAACTTTCAAGCTATTCTCTAGTTTTGCTCTAACTGTCTGACACCCTTTACCTCCGATGTGCTCTCTAGTTGTCTGGCTTTCTACTACTTCAATGTTTTCTAACATACTCTGCGTCTCTGCACTCTCTAACATACTCTGCGTCTCTAGCTGTCTAGCATCTCTAACCTCTCTAGCATCCCTATGCTCTCTGCGTCTCTAACCCTTCCTCTCTAGCTCTATCCGCCTAGCTGTCTAGCATCCAATGCGTCTCTAGCCCTTCCCTCTACACTCTCTAGCTGTCTAGCACACTCTCTAACATCTCTAGCTTCTCTATGCTCTCTATCACCTCTCACACTCTGTGTCTCTACACTCTCTAGCTGTCTAGTATCTCTACAATACTCTGCGTCTCTAACCCACACAAAATTTTCCAGAACAAGGCGTCTCGATCATCAAAACACTCGGCCTTCAAGTCGGCACCCTCTGGGTGGGTCTCGCCCGCAAACCCGCCTGCATTCCGCTCTCCGCCTCCACCAATCTGCCCGAATGTAAACTGAGCAACGGTTTCCACTGGACCGACGGCTACACAAAACGACAAGAAACTATGACGTGGCGAAAAGGGGAGCCCGACAATTTTATAGGGCTCCAAAATTGCTCATACATGCATGTCGGTCTGATCGCACAGTATGGTTTTCAGCCGGGACAATTGGCCGATGCCGCGTGTACTGCCACGTGGAATCCGCGAGCGTTGGATGTGGAATCGCCACGTGGATTCGCTTGCGGAATGTGGGCTAATCAGGGTTAATGCATAATGAATGAAGGTTGTTGCATGCGTTGCGTGTGCGTTGCGGTTTTTTATTCATTCACAAAGATACAATAACTCTTCCACATCACACGTGGCACTTATCCACTTCCCTTTGAGTGGTTGATTCGGCGGGTCGAAATATACACAAGAGCCGATGTTGGTGACTGGATAACCGGGCAGGAAGTTATTGTAACTCGCTGCAGAGCCATCTGAATCCCATGTGCATTTTTCGGGCGATTTGTTGGTGTGACATGTGAGACCGAGCCAGATTCCGGAGGAGGAATTCGAGAGGAATTGTAGGATTGCTGAGTTGTCCTGGAAATATGTTTGTTGTGACGTGGCAAGGTCGAGCGGCTTTGCCGGGAGTGTAGACCGCAAGCTTCCGCGTAGCGGCCAGCCTGAACTTGTAGCCTGAGTTTAGGCCAATCGTTTTCCGGACTCAGGTCCTTTACAGGCAGAAGCCTAGACTTGGAGCCTGAGTTTTGGCCCAAGCTTTTGCCAGACTCAGGCTCTGGTACAGGCGGAAGCCTAAGCCTCGAGCGCTCTGCGCGAGTGTAGACCGCAAGCTTCCGCGAAACGGCCGGGCCTAGACTTGAAGCCTGGGTTTCGGCCGAGGCCAGGGCTCAGGCTCTGGTACAGGCGGAAGCCTAACCCCCGAGCGCTCTGCGCGAGTGTAGACTTCGGCGATGCGGTCGGCCTAGACTTGAAGCCTGGGTTTCGGCCGAGGCCAGGACTCAGGCTCTCGTACAGGCAGAAGCCCAAGCCTCGAGCGCTCTGTGCGAGTGTAGATCGCAAGCTCCCGCGAAGCGGCCGGGCTTAGGCTTGAGCTGAAGCTTAAGCCCCGAGCGCTCTCCGCGACTTGTGCTTAGGCTTGAGCTCACTCTCAAATTCACCACGTCATAACTCACTATAGAATTCCGTATAGTCACCAAACTTCCACCCAACTCTTCGCAATGTTTTCTGGCATTCGGTCGATTTGATTTCTTGCTGGATAAAATCACACAAGTTCCACCAACTTGGGTGCAATTTTCAAGGCAAAAAATGATTTGGAAGTTGAGAAAAATTAAAATCAGGAAATAAAGTTTCATTGATTTTTGCGGAGCACACAAAATGATAAGAAAATGAAAAATGCACACAAATTTACAATTGATAAACCGAAAATCTGGCCTGAAATCCACTTTTTTGACCGCTGGAATCGGTGCTGAAAGTGACGAGCATCGAATTTGTCGTCGATTTGAAGCTCTGAGTATTCGGCTGGTAATACCCGCTAAGTCTTCCGAGTTCGGTGGTCTGACCGTCGTGGATTACGATTATATCACAGCAATGTTCGGTGTCGATGGTCAGGAACAGGATTTCGATCCTGAAATTAAGTTCAGGTTACCTTTTGAGGATTTTTGGGAACTCTGAATTTATCTTCCCAAACTCACCCATAACCCTGCGGAGCCACCAAATAATATGAGCAATCCAAATTATTCGGGTACAGCGACGGGTAATTGGGCGAATAGATCACCCCGGGAGCATTCAGGGTGCCCGCATTGCACCCACCATTCGAAATCGGGTTCTGGGTGGTGGGAACTAGATTTGATGCGCGATAGTTGAGTTCCCATAAGTGGACTTGACTGGAATCACAGGTTCCCGTGCACTTATTGAATTGCACTCGGATTGTAGAACCTGTTGAGTAGTACCATGTTCCATCGGCGGTCGATTTTGAGGTGAGAACTACGGAGGGCAGGGAATCCGATTCTGAATTGTAGATGCTGATATCTGAACCGGTGTCGAGTTGGAGAATCGGGAATTGCACGGCCATTTGAACTTGATTCCACGTGGAACTCGAAGTTATGATAAAATTACATTGTTGATCTTGTGTCCCGATATATGATCCGGGGAAGTTCGGGGAAGTCAGAGTTCCCTGATCTCCAGACACATAGGATTTCAGTGAGCACCCCGAGGAGGTTTGCGAATTCTGCTGACACACGTAATTCAGGCTGTAGGCTTCGCAATCTGCCGACGACCAACGGCCATTTGACAACATCATCACGCAATTTCCGATGTTTGTTGAGGGTTGACCGGTGATGAAGTTCGAGTAGGTGAAGGCTGGAAATTCGGGGGTAGACACGTGGATTTTCAGCACTGGAATTGAGGAGGGCTGGAAATTTGGCGTTTTTTGAGACCAAATTTGATAGGGTTTGGAAAATGCCACGTGGAATTTCAGACCATAAATTTCAGGCCGAAAATTTGCCACGTGGATTTTCAGACCTGAAATTTCAAGCTTAAAATGTGCCACGTGGATTTCCAGACTGAAAATTCCAGGCTGAAAATGTGCCACGCGAATTTTCAGACTTGAAATTCCAGGCTGGAAATGTGCCACGTGGATTCTTGAAGCTTGCAAGATTCTGTTGATACGTGGATTTTCAGGCTTCGAATTCGAGCTCAAGAAATTGTGCCACGTGGATTTTCAGACCATAAATTCCAGGCTGGAGATTTGCCACGTGGATTTTCAGAGCTCACTTTTCAAAGATGAAAGTGTGACGCGTGAAATTCCAGACTTCAAGGCTGAAATTCGGATGCCACGTGGATTTCTAGACCTCAAATTCCAGGCTTAAAATGTGCCACGTGGATTCTCCCAAACCCTATCATGTTTGATGTCAAAAAATCGCAAATTTTCCGCGCTCTTTCCGCTTCCGCTTCCGCATCCCGCACTCACCCGTTCCATCCTCCCAAACACAATAATTCGTGCCCGAACACTTCAAACCCAACCAAATCGCGCCCGTCGTCAATTGTAGAATCGCCGTGTTGTCGATGGCGTTGGAGACGGACACCAATTTGGTGTCACCACCAAAAGCCTGGCAATTTGCCATCGCATTTATGTGAGTTGTCGTAACTCCCGATGAATATTTGACACATTTTCCGTTTGTTAATAGGGTGAAGCCTGTGGGACAAGTAGAAGAAGTGGCAGAAATCGAGGTGTACGAAAAAAATAGTAGGAAAATTTCAATTTTGCTGGTCATTTTTTTCGGTTTTGCTGATAACACAGGTGGAAAATTGGGGGGTTTTATCAGTTTTTAGTTCAAAAATGATGATAGAAATGAAAAATCAGAAGAATAAAGGAAAAATAAGAGGATCGGAAATGAGTCAGTGGGCTATGACGTGGCATTTTTAACTCAAATTTACAGGAAATCCTTTTTTTCCCAGGAAAAACGGCGGAAAACAAAACAAAATGAAATATCGTTAAACAACATGCAAGCGTCATTGCGGAGTGTCGTTGCAAACGTTTTTTATTTACAGAAAATTAGCTATGACGTGGCATTTTCTTCGAAAATCCTGATTTTTCACAGGAAAAACGGCGGAAAACAAAACAAAATGAAATATCGTTAAACAACATGCAAGCGTCATTGCGGAGTGTCGTTGCAAACGTTGTTTTTTCAGAAAATTAGCTATGACATGGCATTTTCCTCAAAAACCCTGATTTTTCACAGGAAAAACCGCGGATTGAACAACATGCAAGCGTCATTGCGGAGTGTCGTTGCAAACACTTTTTTGTTTCTTTTTTTTTCGAAAAACCAGGTTTCTGAGCTGGCATTTTGCAAATAGAAAATCTTAATTAATTAATTAATTAATAATTACCCCCAAAATTAATCGGCCCACATTCCACACGCAAATCCCTGAGTCCTCTCAATATCCAATGTTTTGCTAGCCGGAATCGTACAATCCATATCATCCATATCTCCAGGATTCACGAAATGCAATTGATAGGCTCTCGAACCCACGTGTAATCGCGCACAATTTTGAGTCCATCTGGAAGGGATAGAATTAGGCTTTAGTGGGCTTCAGTGGGCCTAGGCCTACCCGATATTATCCGGTGTTGTTGCTCGCCAGGTGATGGTAGATGTGTCGGTTACCACACCATCTGTCCACATGAATCCAGCACCACGAATACAGGGAGCGAATAGGGATTTGAGGTAGCCGCGACATTCGGGCCGACGGACCAGGCCGATCCAGATTGAGCCGACGGTTTTGCCGAGTGATTGAAGGATGGGGAGAGATTGGGCTGGAAAGGTGAAGGTATGGTGGAGCCTGGAAGCCCGAGCGCTCTGCGCGAGTGTAAAGCGCGAGCTTCCGCGAAGCGGCCTGGCTTGAGCCTTGGGTTAGCCTCAAGCCTAGCCAACTCACCCAGTAGAAACTGGCTCTCCTGTGCATTCGCAATCCCCGTCAACTTCGCACCCAACAAATTACACTGCGTTTCAGCGCCAGCTTGATTTTCAACACCAGCAATCACACGGATACACCAAGTTCTGCCAGATCTTGTGAAACCTGTCCAGCCTTTCAGACAACTTGGGACTCTTTTGGTTGTAGTTGTGGTGGTGGTGGTCCGCTTTTTCTTGTGATGTTTTTTGTGATGTTCTCGTGGGCGTTCTTCTGAAGCTGAACAATCATCATCTCGATCTTCTTTCCGAGCTTCGATCTTCAAGAACAAGAAGATCAGCACCAGAATCAGTGGGAATATTTTCATTTTTTAATTGAAAAGCATTAAACACGTTTGGGGCTTTTATAGCAATTTCGAACAATTTCAACGGTTTGAGAAAAAAAATCGTAAAATATTTGTAGTTTGACCAAAACACGGAAAAATTGCTATTTTTTCGGGAACCGTAAAAATCATTGCTATAAAAGCCCCACGCTTTCTAATGATTTTCAATTAAAATGAAATTATTTCTGATTTCCCTACTGATTCTGGTCTCGATCTTCTTGTTGGAGATCGAAGCTCGGAGAAAAGATCGAGATGATGATTGTTCAGCTTCAGAATCCAGCGAGGAACTTCCACGAGAACATCACAAAAAACATCATCATCACAAGAAAAAACGGACCACCACCAAAACTACAACCAAAAGAGTGCCACGCTGTCTGAAGGGCTGGAAAGGTTTCCCGAGATCTGGTAGAATTTGGTGTATCCGTGTGATTGCGGGTGAACCGAATCGAGATGGCGCTGAAGCGCAGTGTAATGGGTTGGGTGCGACGTTGACGGGGATTGCGAATGCGCAGGAGAGCCTGTTTTTACAGGGTGAGTTGGTTAAGCGGGGCTTAGGCCTGGCCGCTACGCGGAAGCTTGCGGTATACACTCGCGGCTAGGCCGCTCGGGGCTCAGGCTTCCGGGCTGAGCCTAACGCAAAGCTTGAGCCCGGCCGCTACGCGGAAGCTTGCGGTCTACACTCGCGCAGAGCGCTCGGGCTTCTATACCTAAGTTTAATTAAGCCTGGGCCTAGGCCTGGCCGCTACTTGGAAGCTTGCGGTCTACACTCGCGGCAAGGCCGCTCGGGGCTTAGGCTTCTGGGCTGAGCTTAACTCAAGGCCTAAGCCTAGCCGCTACGCGGGAGATTGCGGTCCATACTCGCTGCAAGGCCGCTCGGGGCTTAGGTTTCTGGGCTGAGCCTGACCCGAGGCTTAAGCCTAGCCGCTGTTTGGAAGCTTGCGGTCTACACTCGCGGATAGGCCGCTCGAGGCTTAGGCTTCTGGGCTGGGGATAACCCAGGGCTTAAGCCTAGCCGCTACGCGGGAGATTGCGGTCTACACTCGCGGATAGGCCGCTCGGGGCTTAGGCTTCTGGACTGAGCCCAACCCAGGACTTAGGCTTAGCCGCTACGCGGAAGCTTGCGGTCTACACTCACGCAGAGCGCTCGGGCTTCTAGGCTTCAAGGCTCCACCATACCTTCACCTTTCCAGCCCAATCCCTTCCAATCCTCCAATCGCTCGGCAAAACCGTCGGCTCAATCTGGATCGGCCTGGTCCGTCGGCCCGAATGTCGCGGCTACCTCAAATCCCTCTTCGCTCCCTGTATTCGAAGTGATGGATTCATGTGGACAGATGGTGTGGTGACCCGCAAGAATACTATGACCTGGCGAGCAACGATGCCGGATAATGCGGGGTAGGCCGGCCCGGCCCTTTTCAGCCCGGTAAAGCCCTATTCAAAATTCCAGATGGAATCAAAATTGTGCCCGATTACACGTGGGTTCTCGATCCTATCAATTCAGTCATTACATCAATCCTGGAGACATTGATGATATTGATTGTACGATTCCGGCTAGCAAAACTTTGGATATTCAAAAAATTCGCGGATTTGCGTGTGGAATGTGGGCCGCTTAATTTTTAATTAATAAAAATTTTCTATTTGCAAAATTCCACGTCATAGCTCACTCCGAAAATCAAAAAAAATGAGAAAAAAGCGGTTTAAACGACACTCCGCAATGCCACTTGCATGTTGTTTAGCGCTATTTTCATTTTTTTTGTTTTCGCTTGAAAACTCAATCAATAATTGGGGTTTTTGGTGGGATTGCTATGACGTGGCATTTTTAACGTGTTTAAACTTCACAGTCGAATTCCCAGGCCTATAGTCTAGTCATCATAAACAAGTCCAACATGTAACATGTAATCATCTCTTCAAATGACTGTGAGATCAAATTTGAAATGAGAATTCAAATTTCTAGCTTGATTTTTGTTCTGATCCCTCTAGCCTCAGCTGAACTTCGCGGGATAACCATCAAGGGAAAAATTGTATGCAAAAGTGTTCCAGTCGAAACTGATTTCAAATTCTATGAACATGATTTTGGTAAGCTCACGAGCCTAGGCCTTGTAAAAAATTGAAAAATTTCTCCAGTCATCGATTGTGATGCCAATTGGAAAACTTCAAATTCGCAAGGTGAATTCGAAGTTTCGGAAAAAGAAGACGAAGCTGTCGGCAAATTTGACCCCTATATAGAAATTAGACATAATTGCACACAAAAACCTGGATGTTATCAGAGAAGTGTTTTTTATTATAAAACTTATGAGACGAATAGATTGGTCGAAAATGAAGTGTTGAATTTGGATGATCAAGAGTATTATTATAATGGGCCGATTTGTTATTGATTGATTTTTTTGTCGTGGGGCAAAATAAAGGTTTTAGATAAGCATTTTGGGGAAATAGCCACGTCATAAACTTCAAATGAACCATGAAAACTTGAAAAAAAACGTCATAATGTTTCAAAAAAAAAGATTTTCATGTGATTCTGAGCTTGAGCTTATAACGACACTTCGCAATGACGCTTCGCCCGTTGTTTAGCGCTACTTTCATTTTTTTTTGTTTTCCGCATTTTTTCCTGTGAAAGGCAACATTTTTGAGAAAACTTTAATTAGAATATGTGAAAAATGCCACGTCATAGCTCATTTTCAACAAAATCCCACCAAAAACTCCAATTATCGATTGATTTTTCAAGAGAAACAAAAAATGAAAAGTGAAAATTCGAATTTTTGTTCATTTCTTGATTTTCAATGCTTTTCGAAATGATTTTATTCGAATTTCTGATGGATTTGGCTTGAAATCCCCTCAATTTTCAAAAAATCGCAATTTTTCCCCAAATCTCCCCAAAACACTCACCAATTTATCAAATCCCAAGAATTTTTAACAAAAAATAGATAAATCCTCGTTTTTCCGGCGCATTTCACATTTGACAACTGAATTTTCACTCAAAAACCTGCGAAAATGAAAAAAAAAGAAAATAGCGCTAAACAACAGGCAAAGCGTAAGAGCGGAGTGTTGTTGCAAACTTTTTTCTTGTTTTTTTTGTTTTCGAAAAATCAATCGATGCGGTTGCCAACCCAAAAACTTTATTCACAACTTTATTCACTGCGCAAACTTTCCGCACGCATATCCGCGTATCTTCTGCGAATCCGCGTTCCACGGGTTGGGCGGATTGACGCACTCAATATCATCGAAACGTTCCGGACGGACGCCGTTTATTGGAACCGGGCCATTTCGGCATAGCATAAACACGCAGTTTTGATTGCCGCTGAAATACATTTTGAATTTTTTTTCCGGAAGGTTTCCGCTTCCGCCTACCCCGCATTATCCGGCATACCATCGCGCCAATTCATCAAATCCTGTCGTGTCGAGACCCCATCCGTCCACATGAAACCCTGGCTTCCGCGACACGCCGCTTGGAGAGATTGTAGATATCCGTAGCAAGAAGGCCTGCGAACCAGGCCGATCCAAAATGAGCCGGCCCGAATGCCGGTGGACTGGAGGAATGGGATTGCCGAGTCTGAAATTGTGTTGTGGCTCAAAATGCTCCAAATTTCGCGCGGAAAAAGGCCTACTCTGAACATAGGCTCGCTCCTCCAGACTATCGAAACCGGTGAGAGTTGCTCCGAGAGCCTGACACTGGCTTTCAGCGTCATATCGATTGATACCACTCCAGAAGACTTGAATACACCAAAGCCCGGCTGATCTTTGGAATTGTCTCCAATTCGGTGGGCAACTCGGGGTTTTGGGAGCGGGAGCGGGAGGTTTTGGGTGCTGATGATGTTCCCGAGATTCTTCTGATTCCGATGATCCAGAATTCGATTCTGAAGATTCAGATTCAGAATCAGAAGAAGATTCAGAACTTCTAAATTTGACCTTCGGATGGCCGGCTAGAATTAGCGGAACTAGTAGGAAAATCAGAAATTTCATCGATTTTTTTTGCGAAATTTAATTTCAGGAGAAATTTTATATGAAAAAATTTTTAATGGATTTTCCGAGCGGGGGTACTATTAAATTTTATGGCCACAGAAATCAGGAGCAATTTTTTTTGGCTACCAAAAATGCGTCAGCAAAGCTCTAGGCTTCTAGAATAGCGTCAGTGAACTCTCAAGCTACCAAAAATGCGTCAGCAAAGCTCTAGGCTTCTAGAAAAGCGTCAACAATCTCCCAAGCTACCAAAAATGCGTCAGCAATTTTCTTTTGCGATAAAAAAAGATAAAAATCTTCAAACCAAAAAAAAAACTAGTTCATCCGAAAAATTTTGCAAACTTTTTTTCCAAACTTTTTAATTAAATATGAAATTAATTTTTCGTTTCTTGATTCTGGTACTGGCCACAATTTCAGCCATTTTTTTGCTGAAAATTTGGAAAAATCAAAATTTGGATCTGGATCAACATTGGGTTTTTAGGGAGATTCGAGAGATCAATGTGAGTTTTTTTTTGCAAAAATTGATGCTGACGCATTTTTGGTAGATTATAGATTTGCTGACGTCTTTCTAGAAGCCTAGAGCTTTGCTGACGCGTTTTCTGTAGCTTTGAATTTCACTGACGCGTTTCTAGAAGCTTTTCGCTCCAAAAATTATGCCACGTGGCAATCCAAAATCCACGTTTGTTTTGCAGAACATCAAAAACTATGCGCCGAAAAAAAATTTCGAACAAATTCGAAAATTCGCCGACGCCTCGCACACATTTGTGGTAGGTCACAAGAAAAAACCGTGCCACGTGGCAATTTGAATTTTTGCAGAGGCTGGCCGAGGTGAAAAGTTCGGTTTGTTACACGGATTGGAATGTGGTGTGGCGAGTTTTGAACAATTTGAGACAGGCTGGAAATATGGATAGGTATGGGGCTCAAATTTGTCTGAAAATCTAGAAATTCTGAAATTTTTGGTGTAAAAATCGTGAAATTTGAGCAATTTTGAGCCAAAATTCAAAATTTCCAGAAAAGTCGCCGACTCGGAAATGATCAAATTCTACAGTATGCAAGAGATGCGCGAAAAATTTGGCGCCAAAAATTTCGACGAAGAAATTTTCATTTTTGTCAAGCGCGATCCGCTGGAGCGGGCTGTGGAGGAATTTATGAAAATTTGTATTGAGTGAGTGAAAATTTCAGATTTTCAGCTCAAAATGCTCAAAATTGTCCAAATTTCACAAATTTTCGCTCAAAATTCCTGGAAAATCTCAAAATTTCAGAGAAAAACACCCGTGCTTCGGTTGCGGCTTCGATTTCATTTGTCATCTCGAAAAAGTGCATTTTCATCTGGCTACAGTATCCGCCAAAAATTCGACAATGCACTGGGATTATGTGAGGTATATTCCGCAGAATTGGTTTTGTCATATGGCTAATATGAGCAATCGATTTTTCATTTTTGATTATAAGGAATTGAAGTATCCGGAATACGATATGGAATATGTGAGTGATGCGAGATTGACGCTTTTGTGGGAGCTTGGGAATTTGCTGGCACATTTTTTGTAGCTTAGATGATTGCTGACGTGTTTCATGTAGTTTAGATGGTTGCTGACGTGTTTTATGTAGCTTAGATGGTTGCTGACGTGTTTTATGCAGCTTAGATGATTGCTGACGTGTTTTCTGTAGCTTAGATAGTTGCTGACGCTTTTCGGAAAGCCTAGAGCTTTGCTGGCACATTTTTTGTAGCTTAGGTGGTTGCTGACGTGTTTTGTGTAGTTTAGATGATTGCTGACGTGTTTTGTGTAGTTTAGATGATTGCTGACGTGTTTTATGTAGTTTAGATGGTTGCTGACGTGTTTTATGTAGTTTAGATGGTTGCTGACGTGTTTTCTGTAGCTTAGATAGTTGCTGACGCTTTTCGAGAAGCTTGGCAATTTGCTGGCGCATGTTTTGTAGCTTACAAGAATCCTTAAGCTACCGAAAATGCGTCAGCAAATCCAACACCTACAAAATATGCGTCAGCACTCCCCCCATCATAAAAACTAGCGATTTTTCCCACAGAACTACATCTATCACCCCGAAGACTTCTCAACCGGCCTCCAATTTTCCACCTATCCAAACAGTATGCGAATCAAGAATTATTTGGTGGATTTGGTGACGTCAAATCGAGAGTTACTGGAACTTTTCGAGAATATTTACTATTGGGATTATCAGATTTTCAATTACACTTTTCCGGAGATTAATAGTTATTGATTGAATAAATCCTCTGCGTCTCTAACCCCTCAACCTATCAAAACCGCAACGCACACGCAACGCTCTCATGATTTTTTGATTCTTTTTGCACACCCGATAATTATCGTGAACTTAACTATGGGCTGTTGAAAAAAAAAATTTTTTTCCTTCACTTCCTCAAAAATGTTTGTCGATATAGTATACCAAAGTGGCCATTCATACACCCAAAATTTCGAAGACATGCAAGTCGGGCTTCTGGTATTTATCCCATGTTTCGCTGGCCTAATCATGGCCCTAATAGCGCTACGTGGATGTTATAAAATTCCAGCAATGCGCTCGTCTTTCGGCTATTTGACGCGATATGAAATGTACCTGAGGATTACGGCGTGTTCGAATAGCGGCTCTTTTTATCTCTTTGGTGTTTTGTTGTGAGCCCGGCCTTTCTTAAGCCCAAAAAAGCCTATTTTTCAGTGACATCAAGCTCCTTCTCAATAATTCCGAAATCTTCGGTTTGATATCTACAACCCTTGTTCCAATCGTAATCTCAGTGCACTTTGTGATGTCTATCAATCGATTTCTGGCTATTGTCACGCCATTTTACTACAATACAATTTTCAGCTTGAAATATCGCAGAATCTACGTTTCACTGTGCTTTTTTGTTCCGATTGTTTATACACCGGTTTTTACGTGGTATTGTGAGTTTTGCAGTTGGAGTTAGGTTAAATAGAAGTTTAATTACTTTAACGATGACGTTATTAACGTTAAATTTAACTATACTTACATTAACATTAATTTAAATTGAATTTTACTCACTTTAAGTTTAGCTTAACTAACTTTCAATTCAATTTTACTCATTCTAACTTTACTTAACATAACTTGACCCCTCCTTACCTTACTTTAACCTTAAATTCCAGACAACTGCGGTTATAAGTTCTACCATTATGGTTGGGTATTCTCTTTCATTATCTCCGAAACTTGCGGAAATAAATTCGAAGTTTTACTGCGAACTGTACAAAGTGTGCTATTTTTAAATACAACTTGTTTTCTCGATTTTTCCACACTAATTTTGCTGGTTTGCTTTCGGGTGAGTGAGAAAGGGGCTTCAGGGGGCCTTTAGGGCTTTTTAAGGCTTTAGAAAGCTGCTAACGGGATCCTAAAGCCATTTAAACCCTCCTAAAGCCCTGTCAAGCCTTTTGAAGCTTTCTGAAGCCCTTAGAAGCATTCTAAAGCCTTTTGGAGCTTCATAAAGCCTCCCAAAGTCTTGTAAAGCCCTCTAAAGCCCTTTGAAGTCTTCTAAAGCAACCTAAAGCCCTCCAAAGGCTATTAAATCCTTTTGAAGCCCTCAAACGCCCTTATAAAGCCTTTAGGAGCTTTATAAAGCCTTCTCAAGTCTCATGAAGCCCTCCAAAGCCCATTAAAACCTTTTAAAGCCCTCTAAAGCTCTGTCAAGGCTTTCGGAGCTTTATACAGCCTTCTCAAGTCTTCCGGAGCCTTTCAAAACCCCCTAACTTTCCAGAAACGCGTGCTCAAAACCAAAAGTCCCGAAATCCGCAAGCGCGAACTCAATTTCGCCCAACAAGTCCTCATCCAAGGCTTCATCTCCCTACTCTTCCTTCTCGTCTACAGTCTCGGCTATCAATGGCTACCGGGAAGTATCGGAGAAAATTGGAAGATCTTCTGGACTTCGTCGTTTTTCGCCAACTCACTTCACATTTTTACCATCGGGACGATTTTCGTGTTCAATGCCGAATTCTCGAAGTGGTTGCGATGTGGCAATTTGCTTCCGGCTAGATCTGTTAGTGTTGTGAACCCGGTTGTTTAGAAATCTGATTTTTTGTACTCATAATTTAATTACATGTTCACTTTTTCACTACCGCTAATTAGTCTGATTTGTGCTAATGAAATTTGCCACGTCATAGCTAATGTTCTACTCACAAAACCCCCAATTATTGGTTATTTATTTGGTTTCAAAAAAAAAAAACAAAAAAAAAAGTTTGCAACAACACTCCGCTCTTACGCTTCGCCCGTTGTTTCGCGCTATTTTCATTTTTTTTCTGTTTTCCACCGTTTTTCCTAGGAAAAATCAGGATTTTTGAGGAAATTTCAATTAGAATATGTGAAAAATGCCACGTTATAGCTTATTTTCAACAGAATCCCACCAAAAACCCCAATTATCGATTGATTTTTCAAGAGAAACAAAGTGCAAGTGACATTTGCGTTAAAATTCGAATTTTTGTTCATTTCTTGATTTTCAATTGTTTTTCGAAGCTTTTCGAAATGATTTTATTCGAATTTTCGATGGATTTGGCTAGAAATCGCCTCAATTTTCGAAAAATCGTATGTTTTTCCCAAATCTCCCCAAAACACTCACCAATTCATGAAATCTCAAGAATTTTCCACCAAAAATCAATAAATCCTCATTTTTCCGGCCAATTTTACATTTGACACTTCGAAAACATCGAATTTTCACTCAAAAACCTGCGAAAACGAAAAAAAAAAGAAAAAAAAAAGAAAATAACGCTAAACAACAGGCAAATCGTAAGAGCGGAGTGTTGTTGCAAACTTTTTTTTGTTTTTTTTTCGAAAATTCAATCGATAATTGCTGAATTTGTTGGTTTTGATGTCACCGAGGAACGAAAAAAAATGTGATTCAAAATTCAGTATCAAAATGCAGCCTGGAGCTATTTTTTTTTGTTATTCTACGTCAATTTTCAGTGAGTTTTTTTTTTCAAAACCATATTCGGACTCAAAAAATGCAGAATTTCGTCTAGGCTACAATGTAGTCCAGAACAGTTGTTCAAATTTATCCACCTGTTTCTTTGAACACACTACATTGTATCCAATATCATCTTTTAGTTCATTTTCTCACGATTTTCTTTTATTTTTTTTATATTTTCTTTGTCTTGCTAATTAGTTTCTCCACGTATTTTACAATTAGTTTTTACAACTAATTAGAAATCATAAAATTCCAGACGATTTTTACGATTCAGAAATTTTCAGTGATAAAATATTTCATTTTCAGCTTCATTGTTAGCCCGAGAAAATGGAGGCGTTCAAAAAATTTGCAATTTTTCTGGTCAAATCGATTTATTTGACGATTTTGGCGATTGTCACCGCATTTTTGCCAACTGGCGTTTTGCCGAAGAAAAGTGTTAGAGGTGGGTGGAATTTTGAATCTGAAATTGAAATTTGGAGCATTTTGAGCCCAAGATTGCTCATGTTTGGGCTCAAAATGCTCCAAATTTCAGGGAGATTCTGAATTTCGATATCCTGATGAAATTCCGGATTTTTTGAGCCCAAGATTGCTCATGTTTAGGCTCAAAAAGCTCAGAATTTTGAGCAGAATCTGAAAATTTCAGAATCCCCTCAAAATTCCGGATTTTTTGAGCCCAAGATTGCTCATGTTTGGGCTCAAAAATCTCAGAATTTTAAGCAGAATCTGAAATTTAGAATCCCCTAGCCACTAGGCATGTTTAGGCTCAAAAAATCCGATTTTCCAGGTGAAAAAGTGTTGATAACGGGTGGCGGAAGCGGAATCGGCCGCGCGTTAGCCATCCGCTTCGCGCAACTCGGAGCCAAAGTCATAATTTGGGATGTGAATGACAAAGGAGCCGCTGAAACCATCGAAATTATCCGGAATCAAGCGGAAGCGGAAGCTGTTTCCTACCACGTGGATCTTTGTAGTGCTTCGGAGATCAGCGAGACTTCGAGAAAAGTTCGCGAAGAAGTTGGAGATGTTGATATTCTGGTGAATAATGCTGGAATTGCGGTGGCAAAGTTGATTTGTTTGAATACGGAGGAAATTGTGGAGAGAACACTGACTGTTAATACAAAAGCGATTTTTTATGTGAGTTTTAGATTTGGCTAAAAATTTGGAGCATTTTGAGCCTAAACATGAGCAAGTTTGGGCTCAAAAATCTGGAATTTTGAGGGGGTCTGAAATTTTCAGATTCAGCACAAAATTCTGAGATTTTTGAGTCCAAACATGAGCAATCTTGGGCTCAAAAAATCTGAAATTTTGAGGGGATTCTGAAATTTTCAGATTCTGCTCAAAATTCTGAGATTTTTGAGCCCAAACATGAGCAATCTTGGGCTCAAAAAATCTCAGAATTTTCAGCAGAATCTGAAAATTTCAGAATTCCAGATTTTTTGAGCCCAAGATTGCTAATGTTCAGGCTTTGCAGCCCGGTATATTTGAGCTACAGTAATCCTTGCAGTCCGGCCTTCTCTGGTGTCTTTTAAAGTTGATTCTGCGTTCTAAAGTGTTCAAACTGCAAGGTATACTGTAGCTTGGTAGATATGCCGAACTACAAGGTATACTGTACCTCAAACTGCAAAGTCTTCAAATTTTTCGAAAAATGAGCAAGTTTGGGCTCAAACAATCTGAAATTTTGAGGGGATTCTGGAATTTTCAGATTCTGCTGAAAATTCTGAGATTTTTGAGCCCAAACATGAGCAATCTTGGGCTCAAAATGCTCCAAATTCCAAGGCGATTCCAAAAATTTCCAAATTTCCAGGCCACCCAAAACTTCCTACCTCAAATGCTCGCCAAAAACCACGGTCACATCGTCACCCTCGCTTCAATGGCCGGAAAAGTTGCTTCAGCCGGTTTGAGTGCCTACACGGCTTCAAAACACGCCGCAGTCGGATTTCACGGAAGTCTCACCGATGAATTGATCGCTTTGGGCAAGACTGGAGTTCGGACAACTCTAGTCTGCCCGTATTATGTGAGAACTCCGATGTTTAATGCGCCAGATGTTGCGGGGTACGGTTTTTCGGGGGTTTCGGCTGAAAATTTCAGATTTTTTGGTATATTTTTCGAAAATTTTGGATTATTTTGAGGTACTGTAGGCTTTGCAGTTCGAAATCTTGCAGTTTCAGGTAGAGTAATCCTTGAAGTCCGAAATTTTCTAAAATTCTTATAACTACAGTATGCTTTGCAGTTTGAGCTACAGTAATTCTTGCAGTCCGAAATTTCCTAGAATTCTGGAAGCTACAGTATCCCTTGCAGTTTGAGCTACAGTAACCCTTACAGTCGGAAATTCTCTAGAATTCTGGAAGCTACAGTAACCCTTGCAGTTTGAGGTACAGTAATTCTTGCAGTTTGAGTACTGTAGAACAGATTCCACGTTTTTTGACACCAAAAAAGCCCGGACTGCAAGAATTACTGTAACTCAAATATCGTGGACTGCAAGGGGTACTGTATCTCAAACTACAAGAACTACTGTACCTCTGGAACCCCAAATTACAAGAATTACTGGGATTTTTCAATTCCCGAACTGCAAAGGGTACTGTAGCCTACGAAATTTCTCGGACTGCAAGGATTAGTATCGTTTGTAATCCTAGAGGTACTGTAGCCCAGACTGCAAGAATTACTTTAGCCCGAACTGCAAGGTATACTGTAGGCCGAACTGCAAAAATCAAGCTTGTCAAAAAACGTGTGAAATTTCCGCCCTACAGTAACCCCAGGCATATATTTGGTGTCAAAAAACTGCAAATTTTCGCGCCAAAAATCCTACAGTAACCTGAAATTCTTACAGTTCCCCACTTTGCCCGATTCTCGAAGTCGACTATGTTGCCGATCGAATTGTGGAAGCCGTTCAAACCGACGCCGAACTTTTGATAACTCCAAAAGCCGGATATTTTATTGTGTTTTTGATGAGGTTTGTGGAATTTGGGGAGTTCAGGAAGCTTCAGAAGGTCTAGAAGTTCCAGGAACTTTTTTCTGAAGCTTCAGAAGGCTTCTGAAGTTCCAGAAGATTCTGATGAATTATTTTTTCCAGCATTCTTCCAACTTCAGTTTCGCGACTCCTTCGAGAATCGGCTGGAATCAGCAAACATTTCGAAAAATCCAAGGAAGCCTGAATTAAATTTGATTTTTGAAACAATAAACGACACTCCGCGCTTACACTTCCCACACAAAAACCCAAATTATCAATTGCATTTTCCCAAAAAAAAAAAACAAAAAAAAAAGTTTACAACGACACTCCGCTCTTTCGCTTTGCCTGTTGTTTAGCGCTATTTTCTTTTTTTCGCGTTTTTTTTCTTTTCGCAGGTTTTTGAGTGAAAATTCGATGTTAAATGTGAAATTCGCCGGAAAAATGAGGATTTATTGATTTTTGGTAAGTGTTTTGGGGAGATTTGGGAAAAATTGCGGTTTTTCGCGCTGAAAATCATGGCATTGCTCATTTTAAGCCAAATTTCTCTCGATTTTCAGGTCAGATTTGGATGGAAAGTGTTCCGAAACTGCTACAATTCTTCTAGGAGGACGTGTCAAGTTCAATCGATAATGTGAGTGAATTTTTGGGCGGGAAATTTGAATTTTTCAAGAAATTTTGAATGAAAATCATCATTTTTGACTGAAAATGAGATGAAAATCGTGAAATTTCAAGCTAGAAAATATGGAATGGCTTAAAATGAGCAATCCCATCATTTTCAGCGCGAAAAATTGATTTTTCCAAAAAAAAAGTTGCCTCGGGTGTGGTTCGATCCCCTGACCTTGTGATCAGTGATTTTTTGTGTGTTTTAGATCAAAATTTCGCGCTAAATTCGAATTTTTAGCTTAAAATGAGCAAAAAAATCTTTATTACAAATATTTCCGCACACAAAACTCATTAGAAACATTGAAAAAATAGGCGACCGTAATCTCTTCCCTGTCCCAAAAAAACGGTCTCATTGGCAAAAATTTGATATTCTCCTCAAAAATCATTGCGATAAATTCGTAGAAATTTTTCGAATTCGACATTTTGATCTGCAGGTTCATTTGGCATACTGTAATATTGGACTTATCGAAAATCCCATCTTTTTTGAATATCGATTTGTAGTCCAAATCACCGTTGAGCAATAGAAAATCGATAATCTGAAAAAAAAATTTGAATTTTTGAAAAAAAAAATTGGCGCCAAATTTCCTACCGTATTATTTTCAAAATTCCCTCCAAAATCTGTTTCATTTTCTTTCAATTTGATTTCGGAAATTTTGGATTTTGGAATTTTTTTGGACAATTCTTCGATCGCTTTTTTTGAATCGGGAATTGAGGTCAGGAACAGGTTGGAGTCGGATTTCTGAAAAAATTGAGGCTTTAGGGCTTCTGTAGATCACTGTGGCAAGGGGCCGCGCCTTGAGGACGATTCTGACAAGCAGTGGCGCCTAGGGAGCATATTCGAGAAGCATTCACGCCTTGAGAGCTTGTTCGAGAAGCAGTCACGCCTAGAGGGTTGCTATAACAAGCAGATGCGACTTGAGAACCTGTCTAGCAAGCATTGATGCCTTGAGGGTTGCTATGACAAGCAGTCATGTCTAGAGAGCAGTTCTAGCAAGCAACCAAGCCTAGAGAACCTGTCTAGCAAGCAAGCGAGCTTTAAGAGATTATTCGAGAAGCAGTCGCGCCTAGAGGGCATGCTATGACAAGCAGATGCGGCTTGAGGGCCTGTCTTGAAAAAGGGCCGCGCCTTGAGAACCTCGCTGACAAGCAGCAGCGCCTTGAGAACCTGTCTAGCAAGCAAGCAAGCCCAGATATCCTCGTCGGCAAGCAGTCACGCCTATAGAACCTCGTTGACAAGCAGTCATGTCTTGAGAGGCAGCCTGACAAGGAACCGAGCCTTGAGAACCTGTCTAGCAAGCAGGCACGCCTAGAGAGCCTCCCTGACAAGCAGATGCGGCTTGAGAGACAGGCTTGCAAGCAGTCACGCCTAGAGGACTGCTATGACAAGCAGTGGCGCCGTGAGAGCTTGTTCGAGAAGCAGCCGAGCCTTGAGAACCGGTCTAGCAAGCAACTGCGCCTTGAGAGGCAGCCAGACAAGGAGCCGCGACAAGCAGTGGCGCCTAGAGAGCTTGTTCGAGAAGCAGCCACGCCTTGGAAGCTTTCATGACAAGCAGCCGAGCCTTGAGGGCTGCCAGAAAAAATTCTAGATAATTTCCAGGCTTTCTAGAAATCTCCCAGGTTTTTTTCAGGCTTCTGAAAATCGTCTAGGCTTCCTCAGGCTTCCCAGGCTTCCCACAAAAAAAACCCACACAATTCGGGACCATCGCAAAATAAGCCACGCCCTCTTTTTTGCCAGCTCGAATCGGAAAAACCGGCACATCTTTCATATCCAATTCCTCATCACAAACATAAGTTGTAGTAGGCCAATTCAGAAGTTTCGAATCCGGATCCAAATAGAATCTAGTCTGCAAAATCAGCGCGCAACTCTTGAACCTCTCCTGAACTTTTTTGGCTCCGATTCTGGGAGCTGTGATGTTGTTGTTGTCACATTTGCTGCTCAGATCTTCGAATTTGAAATGCTCCAAAATTGTGCGATTCTGGTTGAAGAACTTCATACGATTCTCGTAGATTAGCTCATTTTCGCCGAAAAATTCAATCATTTTTCGAGATTCCATTTGGGATTTTTCGAATTTTGTGAGATTTTTGTCGAATTTTGAAGTGAAATAGACGTAGGTTGAGATTAGAATGAGGCTGGAAATTGGAAAAATCTGGAAGGAGTTTTTTCTGGGCTCAAAATGCTCCAGGAGATTCTGGAAATTTCAGAATCCTCTTGAAATTCTGCAATTTTTTAACCCAAACATGAGCAATCTTGGGCTCAAAATGCTCCAAATTTCCAGGAGATTCTGGAAATTTCAGAATCCCCTTGAAAATCTAGAATTTTTGATACCAAACATGAGCAATCTCAGGCTCAAAATGCTCCGAATTTTAAGAAGATTCTGGAAATTTCAGAATCCTCTTGAAATTCTAGAAATTTTGAGACCAAACTCGCTCATGTTTGGGCTCAAAATGCTCCGAATTTCCAGAAGATTCTGGAAATTTCAGAATCCTCTTGAAATTCTGGAATTTTTGAGTCTAAACATTACCAAGTTTGGGCTCAAAATGCTCCAATTTTCCAAGAGATTCTGGAAATTTCAGAATCCCCTTGAAATTCTGGATTTTTTGAGACCAAACATGGGCATGTTTGGGCTCAAAATGCTCCAAATTTTATGAAAATTCTGGAAGTTTCAGAATCGCCTTGAAATTCTGGAATTTTTGAGTCTAAACATGAGCAATCTTGGGCTCAAAATGCTCCAAATTTCCTGGAGATTCTGAAATTTTCAGATTTTTTGAATTTCAGAACAAGAATTTACCTGAAAATTAGAATAAAATAATGACGATTAGGACTAAATCCCAAAAACATTGTTTTGTTTTCGAAAAATAGGAAGAAAGGAAATTATGAGGAAATTTATTAGATGAAAGTTTTAGATTCGCCGAAAATTTTTATCCGAAAGATTTTATCGCGAAAAAAAAATTTTGCATTGTTTCAGAAGAGATTTTCAAGTTTGATATTCTTGAACTTTTTTTTCTAGATCAAAATTTCGCTTAAAATGAGCAATCCCATTGATTTCAGGGCAAAAAATTGATCTAGAATATTTTTAGCGAGAAAAAATAGGTTAGGAGGTACCGGGGATCGATCCAGGACCTTTTGGCCCGAAACAAATCGCAGTTTCCATGTTCTAGATCAAAATTTCGTGCTGAAAACGCTGGAATTGCTTAAAATGAGCAATCCTATTGATTTCTGGGAGAAAAATTAATGTTAGGAAGAAAAAATAGGTTAGGAGGTACCGGGGGTCGATCCACGACCTTCTGGCCCTAAAAACATCCCTGTTTTCTTGTTCTAGATCGAAATTTCGTGCTGAAAATGAAGATTTTGCTGAAAATAAGCAATCCCACGATTTTCAGGGTGAAAAATTTATCTAGAAAATTTTTTAGCGAGAAAAAATAGGTTAGGAGGTAGCGGGGATCGATCCACGACCTTCTGACCCGAAAAAATCGCGGTTTTCCTGTTCTAGATCAAATTTTCGCGCTGAAAACGCTGGATTTGCTTAAAATGAGCAACCCCTTCGATTTCAGGGTCAAAAATTGATCTAGAATATTTTCAACGAAAAAAATAGGTTAGGAGGAATCGGGGATCGATCCACGACCTTCTGACTCGAAAAACATCGCGGTTTTCTTGTTCTAGTGTAAAATTTCGTGCTGAAAATGAAGTTTTCGCTTGAAATGAGCAATCCTATCGATTTCAGAGCAAAAAATTGATCTACAACATTTTTTGGGAGAAAAAATGGTTAGGAGGTACCGGGGATCGATCCAGGACCTTCTGCCCCTAAACAATCGCAGTTTTCCTGTTCAAGATCAAAATTTTGTGCTGAAAATGAAGATTTTGCCTAAAATGAGCAATCCCACGATTTTCAGGGCGAAAAATTAATGTTAGGGAGAAAAAATAGGTTAGGAGGTACCGGGGATCGATCCAGGACCTTCTGACCCAAAAAATCGCAGTTTCCATGTTCTAGATCAAAATTTCGTGCTGAAAACGCTGGAATTGCCTAAAATGAGCAAAATTGAATATGATGACATGAAAGTGCACACAAAAAATACGCGGAAAAAATAATTGGATATGAGAAAAGTACAACAATTATTTTTGGGAGGCTTATTTTCTAGTTGGGTTTTTTTTTTTGCTCAAAAAAATTGTGCTCTCAAATTTTTCTTGTTTTTTTTTCTTATTTCGTAGAAGCTTCTTTTTTTGGTTAATCTCATATTAATCACATAAAATACGAATTTTCCTGAATTTTCTGGTAATCCTATAGGAAAAGTGCATTTGATTTGTCAGAAAAAAAGTTTTTTTGAGCTCATTTTAAGCAAAATCTTCATTTTCAGCACGAAATTTTGATCTAGAACAGGAAAACAGCGATTTTTTTCGGGCCAAAAGGTCCTGGATCGATCCCCGGTACCTCCTAACCTATTTTTCTCGCTAAAAACGTCCTAGATCAGTTTTTCGCCCTGAAATTGATGGGATTGCTCATTTTAAGCAATTTCAGCGTTTTCAGCACGAAATTTTGATCTAGAACAGGAAAACCGCGATTTTTTCGGGTCAGAAGGTCCTGGATCGATCCCCGGTACCTCCTAACCAGTTTTTCTCTTTAAAAATGTTCTAGATCAATTTTTCACCCTGAAATCGGTAGGATTGCTCATTTTAAGCATTTTCACCGTTTTCAGCACGGAATTTTGATCTAAAACATTTTTTGCAAGAAAAATAGGTTAGGAGGTACCGGGGATCGATCCAGGACCTTCTGACCCAAAAACATCGCCGGTTTCCATGTTCTAGATCCAAATTTCGCGCTGAAAACGAAGATTTTGCTTAAAATGAGCAATCCCACAGATTTTCAGGGCGAAAAATTGTATAACCCTCCAAAACACAACTTGTCATAACTCCAACATTCCGTGACATTTGCATATTTGTCATTTCTCTCCTAATTTATATGTATATTATGAATTTATTGAGTCCAAATGCAAATTTATCCCTTTTATTTCTCTCCAAGTAATGAAACAAGTTTAAGCGGGACTACTGTAGTTTGAGGCGCGCGCGCGCGGTTTTTGATCTACTAAAAAAATGACGTCCAATTTGTCTTCTTCTTCTTTTTCTTCTTTGATATTTCAATTTTTCCAATTCCAATTAATTAGTGAGTGAAAAGCTTAGGAATTTCCCCATTTTTTCGCAAAAAAAAAATGAAGAAAAACAATTTAAATTGGAGAAAAAAAGAAAAAACATTGGGTTCTTTCAATTTAGTTTTTTTTTGTTTGGAGGAAGATTTTTTTTTAGAAAAAATAATGGTTTGACAAGGAGTTGTGCCTTGAAAGCGGCTTTGAGAAGGTGTCGCGCCTTGAGGTTGGGTACCGCAAGCAGTACAGCCTTGAGAACTATTCTGGCAAGCAGCGGAGCCTTGAGGTTGATTGCGACAAGCAGCGGAGCCTTGAGAGCAGCTTTGACAAGCAGCGGAGCCTTGAGAAGCAGTGTGGCTAGGAGCCGCGCCTTGAGATCAACTTTGACAAGGGATGGAGCCTTGAGAAGCAGTGTGTCAAGTAGTGGAGCTTTTAGGATCATTCTGGCAAGCAGCGGAGCCTTGAGAACCACTTATTAGGCAAGCATCCGAGCCTTGAGAGCTACTCTGACAAAGGGTGGCGCTTTGAGAACCTCTATGACAAGCATTCACGCCTAGGAAACCTCTATGACAATCAGTGGAGCCTAGGAAGCCACTCTGACGAGCAGTGGCGCCTAGAAAACCTCTATAGCAAGCAGTGGAGCCTTGAGAAGCATTTTGACAAGCATTCACGCCTAGGAAACCACTCTGACAAGCAGGCACGACTTGAGAGACGCCTAATTCAAAAATTCGAAATTTCCCGCTCAATTTTCGAAGCCGCGAAATTCAAAAATTCAAAAAATTGTTCTGCTTTTGACACTCGAAACATCAAAGTTCACAGAAAAAAGTTCCAAGCTAATTTGATTTCGAAAAAAAAACTTTTTTTTCCCTAATTTTCTTTTCTGCTGATAATTCGAGTTGGGAGTTCAAAAATGAGCATTTTTGGGGGCTCTTGGAGCCCTGAAATTAATTTTTTCGAATTTTTGAGCTCCAAAAATCCTCCCATTTTTTTCGCGCGCATTTTTTCTCTCTCTACATAATGAATAATTTTACATACACAATTATAATGAAGATTTTTTCCAAGAAAATCTTCTCGAATTATTTTTTTTCTTGAGAAAATTATATATACAACTCATTTTTCCCCGTCTGATTTTTTGATACAATGTAGCCTGATTGCTCATGTTAATTTCGAATTTTTCAGGCTAAAATTAGGCTGGAAGCTTTAGGCCTTTTTAAGGCCCGAAAACTCTGATTTTTAAAATCCAGAAGCCTAACACAACGTTCTAGACCGAAATGTTGCGCTGAAAATGCTGAATTTCTTGATTTTCAGCGATTTTCAGTATTTCCAGCATTTTCAGCACGGAATTTGTGTCTAGAACAAAGTTTTTAGGCTTTTTGAACTTTTTTTTCTGAAATTTTGGACATTTTCACCAGATAGTTCCAGAAGTGTGAAACCTTGTCCTAGGCCAGAATTTTGCGCTGAAAACGCTGAAATTAATGATTTTCAGCGATTTTCAGTATTTCCAGCGTTTTCAGCGCAAAATTTGGAGCTAATAGAAGTTTTTTCGGCTTCTGGGGCTTTCTAGACAAAATTCAAAAATTTTGAATGAAAAATTCAGAAGCCTGGCTTAAAAATTACCTTTAGACTGAAATTTTGCGCTGAAAATGCTGAAATTATTGATTTTCAGCGATCTCCGATATTTCCAGCGTTTTCAGCTCAAAATTTGGGTCTAGAACAAAGTTTTTAGGCTAGGCTTATAAAAAATAAGAGAAATTTGAATTTTTGAATTTCGCGCTTTGAAAAATTGAGCGGGAAATTCAAAAATTCAAATTTTCTTTTCAATTTTTCAAAGCGCAAAATTTAAAAATTCAAATTTTTCTTCTAATTTTTCAAGGCGCGAAATTCAAAAATTCAAATTTCCCGCTAAATTTTTGGACCCGCGAAATTCAAAAATTCGAAAATCAATTTCTATTCACCAAAAAAAAAAAGCGGGGAACCCAAAACAAAAATTTTTTTTCATTATATTGCGTGTGTGTGAAAAATTCTTGTTTTTTTTGGTTTGGCGGCGAAAAAAATGCAATTTTTTCAATTTTCAATTTTCAAAGCTCGGGGAAAAAAAAACAAGTTGCTCCAAGAAAATTTGCATTTTTTCGCGGACCTGATTTGCTCCAGAGCTCCAGAGCTCCGCAGAAATAGGCCACGCCCCCTTTTTTTTTGTTGAAAAAATGTAAGTCACTTATTATATTTGTGCTCTCAGAGCTCCTTTTTTACTATTTTTTTTGCATTTTTTGGAGCACACAAAAATGCACAAAATTTCTCACATTTTTTTTCGTTCATCGGCTTCTTCTTACTAATTGCCTCAATTTTGTTGTGATCTTTTTTTTTTGGCCAAAAAATTTTTTTTCTGTTTCCGGGTCCAAATTTTTTGTGCACTAAATTATTTATCAATTGTGCTCATTTTGCTCCGTGGAAATTTGGGATTTTTGAAGGGCCCTTTTGGCCTGGAAAAGCCTGAAAAAGCCTAGAATTTTGGGGGCCCTTTTGAGCCTAAATTTGGCCTAAAATCCAGGCTTTTTTGAGCCTGAATTTGACCTGAAACTAACAGACTTTCAGGCTTACTTTAGGCCTAAAATTCAGAATTTCAAGTCTGAGTTTGTCCCGAAATTTCTAGGCTTTTTCAGCCTAAGTTAGGCCTGAAACTCAGAGGGCCTTCAGGCTTACTTTAGGCCTAAAATTCTGGATTTCAAGCCCAAATTTGACCTAAAAATTAGGCCTTTTTTGAGCCTAAATTTGGCCTGAAATTCAGAGGGCTTTTAGGCTTACATTAGGCTTAGCATTCTGGACTTCAAGCCTGCTTTTGGTCCATAATTTTCAGGATTTTTTAGGCCTGAATCAGGCCTATAAGTAGCAGGCTTTCAGGTCTGATTTCAAGCCCGAATTGGTCCAAAAATCCTGGACTTCTAGGCCCTTTTTCAGGCTGTTTTTATAGAATTTCATAAATTTTCTGAATTTTTAAGTGAACATTCAGAAAAATTCCAAAAAATAATTTCTAAAATCCTCTTTGAAGCCTAATAAGGCCTTTTGAAGCCCTCGGAAGCCCTCTGAAGCCCTCTTAAGCCCTCCAGAAGCTCCCGAGGTCCGAAAAAGCCCTCTAACAGCTTCTGAGGTCCGAAAAAACTCTCCAAAGCCCTCTAAGAGCTCCTGAGGCCCTCTAAAGCCCTTTAAAGCCCTTTAAAGCCCTCCAAAGCCTTCTAAGAGCTCCTGAGGCCCTTTGAAGCCTTCCAAAGCCCTCTAAAGCCCTCTAAAGCCCTCTAAAGCCCTCTACTAGCTTCTTAGGCCCTCTAAAGCCCTTTAAAGCCCTCCAAAGCCTTCTGAAGCCCTCTAAAGCCCTCCAAACCCCCTGATTTTTTCCAGAATCCATGTCAAATCACACCAACCTCACCGAAATCCATGCCGAGTTAGGCTATGTCGCTGCAGATTACGTCCAGATCTGCCTCTACAGTCTCTTCGCGATCATCGGCCTACCAGTGAACATCTCAACACTGATCTACATGCTGAAAAGATATCGCCACGCCAAATCATTCCTCCTGCTTCTCCACATCAATCTGAACATTTCGGATATTTTGGTGTTGGGCCTATATGTTCCGGGCCTCATCGGATGGCTGGTGACGTTTGAGTGGCGAGGCGGCAATGCGATGTGCAAATTCATGCGATTTGTTGATGCGTTTGTGTTTGCGTGCAGCTCGAACATCATGGTTTGTATTGCGTTGTATCGATTGTCGGCGTTGAGATATCCGTTGTGGGTGAATGCGGTTGGACATTCGAGAGTGCCGAGGATGTTGGTTGTGGCGTGGATGACGGCTATTGTCACCATGTTGCCGCAGGTTTATGTTTGGAGTGAGGTGAGCTGTTAGGTCTAGGCGTGGCCGCTGCGCGGAAGCTTGCGGTTCACACTCGCGGCGAAGCCGCTCGAGGCACGGTCTTAGGCTTAGACAGGGCCTTAGGCTTAGACAGGGCCTTAGGCTTAGACAGGGCCTTAGGCTTAGACAGGGCCTTAAGGCTTAGGTCTAGGCTTCAGAAAACAATCCAGAGACTTCTGAAATTCTTGAAAATTCAGAAAAAATTTCTTGTGCTTCTTGGAGAACCTATGTAATCTTCAGAATTTTTCTCCAAGCTGCAAAAATATTCAGAAAAAGTATGAGCCTGAAATGATAAGATTTTTCAAAATTTCTTGGTTTTCCAGATTTTTTCTAGAATTTCCAAAAAAATTTTTGAACTCCTTAGTTTTCATAAAATGTTCCAGAGCCTTCAAGAACTTCTAAGAACCCGAAAGTTTCCCAGACTTTTCCAGGCTTCTAAAAAAGCCCAAGTCTAGATTTCAGATAAAACATCTAGACCAAAGTTCAATAAAAGTTCTTCTCTAGAATTTTTCCATATTTTTCTGATCATTATTTCCGCTCCAAATTTTTTTTCTCCAAAAAAAAAGAAAAAATTATGATTAAAAATTCTGTGCTCATCAACAATTCATTCTTCGGCTCTCTCTCGATTTTTTGCTCAGAATTTTCTAGTCACATGTGAAAAAACATCAAATGGGATTAAGTCAGAATTGAAAATTCAAAAAAAAACAAATTATAGGAAAATTGTGAAACGTATTTTTTCCGCCGGAAATTCCGGGATGTTTTTCTTTTTGGGAAAAAAGGGATCTTTGACGCTGGAAATCGCGGGATTGCTCAGATTAATCATTTTCAGCGCGAAATTTCGATCTAGAACAGGAAAACAGCGATTTTTTGCGAGTCTGAAGGTCCTGGATCGAACCCCGGTACCTCCTAACCTATTTTTCTTCCCAAAAATGTTCTAGATCAATTTTCGAAGAGGAAAATGGTGGGATTGCTCATTTTAAGCAATTCCAGCGTTTTCAGCGTGAAATTTTGATTTAGAACAAGAAATTTGCGATTTTAATGATCTACAAAATTTTGGAACTTTTTTTCAGAAAAATTTAAAGAGCCGAAAAACATTGTTCTAGACTCAAATTTTGAGCTGAAAATGCTGGAAATCCTGAAAATCGCTGAAAATCAATAATTTCAGCGTTTTCAGCGCAAAATTCTGGTCTAGAGCAATGTTTAAAGCTTCTGGTAGTAAAAAATCCAAAATTTCAGAAAAAAGTTCAAAAAGCCTGAAAACTTTGCTCTAGACCCAAATTTTGCGCTGAAAATGCTGGAAATCCTGAAAATCGCTGAAAATCAATAATTTCAGCGTTTTCAGCGCGAAATTTCAGTCTAGAGTGTGGAAAAATTGATTTTTTATGAGTCAAAAAGGTCCTGGTTCGATCCCCCATACCTCCTAGACCAATTTTTCACCCCGAAATCATTGGGATTGCTCATATTAAGCCGAAATTTCTAATTTCAGGTGCATTTCCCCGAAATCACTCAATGTATAACAATTTGGACGGAAAAACTGAATTCTGGCGAAGTTTTGAGCGAAACCGAGAGACGAAATATGGCTCTGTACTCAATTCAAAATACCGTGCTGATCTTCTATATTCCACTGATTGTTTTGGTTGCTTGTTATGTGATGATCCTGAAAGACATCTATAAAACTCTGAATACTGAGCAAGAATGCTCGAGTGCCATGTATTTTTCGGAAGTTAGTTCGAGCAAAACGGCGGCGGCTAAAAAAGAGCAACCCGCGAATAGTGTTGGTGAGTTTGAACTGAAATTTTGCGCTGAAAACGCAGGAATTATTGATTTTCAGCGATTTTCAGCATTTTCAGCGTTTTCAGCTCGAAATTTGGGTCCAGAACACAGTTTTTAGGCTTTTTGAACTTTTTTTTTCTGAAATTTTGGATATTTTCTCCAGAAACCTGATTCTAGTCCAGAATTTCGCGCTGAGAACGCTGAAATTATCGATTTTCAGCGATTTTCAGGATTTCCAGCGTTTTCAGCGCGAAATTTGGGTCTAGAACAATGTTTTTAGGCTTTTGGAACTTTTTTTTCTGAAATTCTGGATATTTTCTCCAGATAGGTCCAGAAGCCTAAAACAACGTTCTAGACCAAAATTTTCCGCTGAAAATGCTGAAATTAAGGATTTTCAGCGATTTTCAGTATTTCCAGCGTTTTCAGCACGAAAATTGGGTCTAGAACAAAGTTCTTAGGCTTCTGAGGCTTTCTAGACACAATTTCAAAATTTTGAATGAAAAATCCAGAAGCTCAGCTTAAAACTCACCTCTAGACCAGAATTTTGCGCTGAAAACGCTGAAATCATTGATTTTCAGCGATTTTCAGTATTTTCAGCGTTTTCAGCGCAAAATTTGGGTCTAGAACAATGTTTTTAGGCTTTTTGACCTTTTCTGAAAAAGATCACTAAAATTGAAATTTCCAAACTTTTCTAGACCAGAATTTTGCGCTGAAAACGCTTAAATTATTAATTTTCAGCGATTTTCAGTATTTCCAGCGTTTTCAGCGCAAAATTTCAGTCTAAAACATCGTGCAATAATTTTTCCAGTAACAATATCCACCCGCCCAATTCGCGGCCAGGAAAAATTCCGTCGCGCCAAAGTGCGCAGCCTCAAAATCACCCTATTGCTTATCTTAACCTATGTGGTGACGTGGCTACCGTATAACCTACTAACCTGGTGGATGGTCTTCAATTTCGACTCGTATGTGGTGAATTTGGATTCGAATTATATTCTGAACTCGCTGGTTGTGCTGAACAGTGTAATCAATCCCTTTATTTACGGCCGGTGAGTTATGACGTGGCAAAAAATGTGGGCGGGGCGCGTTCTTTTCACCAACTTTTACCCTGGGAGATCTGGGCGCCCGGTTAGCTCAGTCGGTAGAGCACCAGACTCTTAATCTGGCTGTCGCGGGTTCGAGCCCCGCATCGGGCTATCGAAAATTTTTTATTTTTTTTGGAAATCTGCAAATTTTCCTGAAAAAAACCATTTTTTAAATCAAAATACGTATATTTGACAAAAAAAACTAACAAATAAAACGAGAATAAAATCGAAAATAATATTTTCAGGTGTCAAGGGGTTCGTCTACTGTTCAAATGCCGTGAAAAATTCCGGAAGAAGAAGAAGCTGACGACGACCAAAAAAACGTGTAAACTTTTGCAAAATAATTGAGGAGAGACGGGTTGTGGAGCAGAAAATGTTTCTTTTTTTTTTAAATAAATTTTAAAATTTCAAAAAAAAATTGAAAATTTCCCCCAAAAATCGCAAATCCGGCCATTTGAAACCCCGAAAAATCGACCAAAATTTTAAAATTTTTGAATTTTTTTGTTCAGAATCCTTCAGACGCCTTCCAGAATCGGGGAAAATTCTGGTTTCAGCTGGAAAACAAAAAATTCCAGAAAATCCCGTGAAAAAGTTGGGAAAACGTCTGAATTCATCGAAATTTTCGAAATTTTTTCAATTTTTCGATCGAAATTCGGGAATTTTCAATGGAAATCTGGAAAAATGCGAATTTCGGCTGGGAAAAATTTGAAGGAGAAAATCTGGAAACATTTTCAGCCGCCAAAAAACACAGAAAATTGGGGGAAAAAGAGATTATTAGGGAAAAAAATGGGAAAAAAACGGGGAAAAAATTAATTTTTGAAAAAAAATGACGAAAAATCACTGGGCAAAAGCCTCGGCGGGTACTGTAGCTCGAATTTCTTGGAATTTTTGACAGGCAAGCTGGAATACATTATTTTTTCACTAGATTGCTCATTTTAAGCCCAAAATTTCGAGTCAGAAGGTCCTGGATCGATCCCTAGTACCTCCTAACCCAATTTTTTCGCAAAAAATCACTAGATTGCTCATTTTAAGCCAAATTTCCCCACTCACATCGTAATTCCATCCAAAATCGGCCAAACATTTTTCGGACCACGGAATTATCATTCCACTGTATTGACAGAATGCCGTGATCATTTGTTCTTTCATTTCTTTCGGCGGTTCACCACTGAATCCTAATCCATTGATTGCCTGCAAAAATTGGAGATTTTTTGGGGTTAACATGAGCAATATTGCTCATTTTAGGCGAATTTTCGAATTTTAGAATGAAATTTTGATCTAAAATGAGAAAAAATGGATTTTTTATTAGTCAGAAGGTCCTGGATCGAACCCCAGTACCTCCTTACCTATTTTTATAGCTAAAAATGATGAGATTGCTCATTTTAAGTCAAATTTCGAATCTAAAGGTCCTGGATCAATTCCCCATACCTCCTAACCTCAAAAATGTCTTAAAAATCAATTTTTAATGCGGAAAATCGTGGGATTGCTCATTTTAATTGAAATTTTTAATTTTTTCGAATCTAAAGGTTAATTTTCGTAATTTTTATGAGTCAGAAGGTCCTGGATCAATTCCCCATACCTCCTAATTTCAAAAATATCTTCAAAATCAATTTTTAAAGAAGAAAATCGTGGGATTGCTCATTTTAAGCCAAATTTTCAATTTTTGCGAATCTAAAGGTTAATTTTCAATGTAGAATATGAAAAAGTGATATTTTATGAGCCAGAAGGTCCTGAATCGAACCCCAGTACCTCCTAACCTATTTTTCATCTAAAAAAATGCTCTAGATCAATTTTTAATGAGGAAAATCGTGGGATTGCTCATTTTAGGCCGAATTTTCGTGATTTTTATGAGTCAGAAGGCCGTGGATCGATTCCTCATACCTCCTAACCTCAAAAACATCTTAAAAATCAAAATTTTGCGCCTGAAAATCACAAAATTGCTCATTTTAAGCCAAATTTTGAATCCCAAGGTCCTGGATCAAACCCCAGTACCTCCTAACTCATTTTTTACCCCAAAAATGATGAGATTGCTCATTTTAAACCAAAAAAAAACTCACAATCGACGCCTGCGCAACCGGATTCACAATCTCTTGAGCCGCCCCATTCTTTTCCGCCTGATCCAAAAGTGCTCGATACTTTTGCAATCTTTCAGTCGATGCGGCAGTGATGAAAAGTTGATCGGAAATGACGGCAACTTTGCCGCCATCTCTTGGCGCAACTGTGAAACTTCGCGAGAAGAAATTCGGTTGCGGTACATCGCCCTCTTTTGCCAATTTGCCGTCTTCGAATAATCCTTGAACTGTGAAACCCAGAAGCTCATTTGAGACGAGGAAAACGTCGACGACGAAAGTTTGTGTCAAATGATTTGTGATTGGAAGTTTCGAAAGGGAAACTGCGATATCCATTGCTCCGCGAGCTGTTCGAGTTGCGCGATTTCGAGCGAAATATTCTTCTTGGAGAATGTTGTGTGATTGACGTATGTAGGTATCGTAGCATTCTCTGGAAAACGAAATTTGAATTTTCAAGGTTCCCGCAAAAAAATGTGAGCGGGAAATTTGAATTTTTGAATTTTCAAATTTCCCGCCTTGGAAAAATTAGGCGGGAAATTTGAATTTTCAAATTTCGCGGCTTGAAAAATTAGGCAGGAAATTTGAGTTTTTGAATTTTCAAATTTCGCGTCTTGATAAATTGAGCTAGAAATTTGAATTTTTGAATTTTCAAACTTCCCGCCTTCAAAAATTAGGGGGCAAATTTGAATTTTCAAATTTTAGAGTTTCCCGCCTCCAAAAATTAGGCGGGAAATTTGAATTTTTGAATTTCGCGCTTTGAAAACTGGTTGCTCATGTTTGAGAGCTGTTGAATTTTCAGGTATATTTAAAAATCTGAAATTATAGCCCGATTTAGACTTGTCCAAAATAACGTTTTTTTCAAATTTTAAAAATTTCCCGCCTCCAAAAATTAGGCGGGAAATTTGAATTTTCAAATTTCGCGGCTTGAAAAATTAGGCGGGAAATTTGGATTTTTGAATTTTCAAATTTCCCGCCTCCAAAAATTAGGCGGGAAATTAGAAAATTCAAATTTCTATAGGCATTTTTGTATATTTTTTGTGAAATAAATTTGTTTCATTTTTAACTTTTTCATTGAAAATTTTTATCGGAAAATTTAAATTTGAAACAAAAAATTCTTGAAATTTTAGGCAGGAAAATTGAATTTTCAAATTTCGCGCCTTGAAAAATAATGCCGGAAAATTGAATTTTCAAATTTCCCGCGAAAAAATTTGGGCGGGAAAGTTGAAAATATGAACTTCTATAGGCATTTTCACAGGGGTTTTTTCACTACCGAATCAATGTAAAATTGTAATCGAGCAATTTGGCTCCGCCCATCTTTTACCGCACAGATATGTGGGCGGAGCTTAGATTTTCAGATTTTCAAAAAGAAAATTGAAAACCCTTTGGCTCAAAAGACACACAAATAAAAAGAAAAAAGTCGGGCTATATGTGTGTTTGCAGCGACCGACATCTCGCGAGGCCACTTTTTTTTTTTTTAATATTTTTCGGAAAATTTAGATTTGAAAAAAAAAATTCTGGAAATTTTAGGCGAGAAAAATTTGAAAATTCGCGCCTTGGAAAAATTCAGCGGGAAAATTGAAAATTCAAACTTCTATAGGCATTTTTGTATATTTTTTTTGTGAAATAAATGGTGAATAGAAATTGATTTTTTGAATTTTTAAATTTCGCGCCTTGGAAAAACAGGCGGGAAATTTGAATTTTCAAAAATTTCACTTACCTAACCGGATAATACTGTTTCTCTCCATTCGTATTCATATTTGTGATGGCCAACGTGAATTTCGAGTTATTCTCATCATACGCTTCGACGAGTTGTTTTCGAGTAGTTTGTCCATCTTGACCATCGTAGATTTGATAGAAGGCGACGACGAATTGCTCGACGAGCTCACGAATTTGTTGATTCGAGTAGAATCCGGCCTGGAATCGAATTCGGATAAGTTTCAGAAATTCAAAAAAAAATTTTGAAAGGGAGGGTGTGCTATTTCGATTCAGAATCAAATTTTACACATTCTCCAAAATTTTCAGCCCTCAAAACCCATTTTAAGCACAATTTTCTGGGGCTCAAAAATGACCTGTTTAGGGCCTTTTTGAGCCCCAAAAAATCGTGCTTAAAATGGGTTTTGAGGGCTGAAAATTCTGAAGAATGTGTAAAATTTGATTCTGAATCGAATCTTTATTCAAAAAAAAATTTTGAAAGGGAGGGTGTGCTACTTCAATTCAGAATCAAATTTTATACATTCTCCAAAATTTTCAGCCCTCAAAACCCATTTTAAGCACGATTTTCTGGGGCTCAAAAATTATCTCATCAGGACCTTTTTGAGCCCCAAAAAATCGTGCTTAAAATGGGTTTTGAGGGCTGAAAATTCGGGAGAATGTGTAAAATTTGATTCTGAATCGAATCTTTATTCAAAAAAAAAAAAAATTTTGAAAGGGAGGGTGTCCTATTTCGATTCAGAATTAAATTTTACACATTCTCCAGAATTTTCAGCCCTCAAAACCCATTTTAAGCACGATTTTCTTGGGCTCAAAAATGCCCTCTTCAGGAGCTTTTTGAGCCCCAAAAAATCGTGCTTAAAATTGGTTTTGAGGGCTGAAAATTCTGGAGAATGTGTAAAATTCAATTCTGAATCGAAACACACTAAAATTACCCTATACGGTGCAATATCCTCGCTTGACGTTGGTCCAACAACACGTGGCGTTACAGGAGTTCCATCCTAAAAAATCGATATTTTTGAAAAAAAAATCTCCATTTGACCTACCAAAACTGAGCACTTGGGAAAGACGTCTTGTACCATGCTAAAATCGTTGAATCAAATGAGAAAAGGGTTAGTAAAATGCCGTGTTCGTGGGAAAAATCTGAATAAAAAAGAAAAAAAAGACAAGAAAAAAGACCTGAGATATGCAGACGCGCTTGACAATACTTCAATTACCGGATTTCCTTCGAAGTAGAAATTCTCGACAGGGAGACCGGCGAGCAATTTGAGCTCCTCTGTTGATTGGACCTGGAAATAATTTCAGGTGATAACTATAGTCTAGTAGAGCACGCGGAGCTGATCAAAATGATGTAAAAATCAGCCTATGTTTCTAGTCAAAAGGTCACGGGTTCGATTCCGGCTCGCTGCGCGGATTTTTTTTCAAAAATCCTCGCAGGCAGCAGGAATCGAACCTGTGACCTCTAGTTCCGCAACATTTCTTACCATATTATGACTCATTTCGAGAACTTTTACGAATTTTGCAACGGTGACCAAAGCTGACACATAATCCAAATGATGAAGGCGATTGTTCTGGAAAAAATTTGAGATTTTCAGATCTCTTGGCTAAAAATTTCAGATTTCTGGGTCCCCGAGTCAAAATTAGCTGAAAATTTCAGATTTCTAGGTCCCAAAGTCGAAAAATTCAGATTTTCCGATCCCTTGGCTGAAAATTTAGATTTTCAAGATCCCAGGGTCGAAAAATTCAAATTTCAAAATCCCCGGGTCAAAATTGGCTGAAAAATCCAGATTTCTAGGTCCCTGGGTCAAAATTTGCTGAAAAATCTAGATTTCTAGGTCCCTGGGTTAAAATTGGGTGAAAATTTCAGATTTCCAAGTCCTAGGGTCAAAAATTCAGATTTTAAGATTCCTGGGTTAAAATTAGCTGAAAAATTCAGATTTCTAAGTCCCAGGGTGAAAATTTGTTGAAAATTTCAGATTTTCAGATCCCTTGGCTGAAAAATTCAGATTTCTAGGTCCCTGGGTCGAAAAATTCAAATTTCTAGGTCCCAGGGTCAAAATTGGCTGAAAATTAGAGATTTCTAGGTCCCTTGGCTGAAAAATTCAGATTTCCAGGTACCTGGGTCAAAATTAGCTGAAAATTTCAGATTTTTGGGTGAAAATTTTAAATTTCCAGGTCCCAGAGCCAAAATTAGCTAAAAATTTTAGATTTCTAGGTCCAAGGGTTAAAATTGGGTGAAAATTCCAGATATCCAGGTTTCTGGGTCAAAATTGGCTGAAAATTTTAGATTTCCAGGTCCCAGGGTCAAAATTAGCTGAAAATTTCAGATTTTCAGATCTCTTGGCTGAAAATTAGAGATTTCAAGATCCCTGGGTCAAAATTATCTGAAAATTTCAGATTTCCAGGTCCCTGGGTCGAAAAATTCAAATTTCAAGATCCCAGGATCAAAATTTGCTGAAAATTTCAGATTTTTAGGTTCCTGGGTCGAAAAATTCAAATTTCTAGGTTCCTGGGTCGAAATTTGCTGGAATTTTCAGATTTTCAGGTCCCAGGGTCAAAATTAGCTGAAAATTGCAGATTTCCAGGTACCAGGGTCAAAATTAGCTGAAAATTTCAAATTCCCAGGTCCCTGGGTCAATATTAGCTGAAAATTTCAGATTTTCAGCTCCCAGATCCCAAAAACTCACCGCCAAACTGAGAGCAGTAATATTTCCATATCGTTCATCGATTCTGTCCAAAACCACAATCATAACATTGGATTTGGTGAGTGTCATGAGCATATCGCGGCTGGTGAACTCTTTGTCATTTCCGAAATCCGACAGATCCAACATTCGACTTTCTGCGTTGTATCGCGAATCAACAACTTTCTGCAAAAAAAAATTTTATGGGATTTTCAGGGGCTCAGGATATATTTTGTAATAAAATGTGACAAAAAATGATTTTTTTCAAAAAAATTTATTACAAAAATAGAAGTTGAACATAAATTTTTTAGGAAATATATGTGGCCGAACTATTCCGGTGGCCGACAAATGTCGGGAATTCGGCCAACGCGATAATTTTCGCAACATTAGAGCGAGTTTGTTGCGTTGGCCGAATTCCCGACATTTCTCGGCCACAGGAATAGTTCGGCCACATATACATATATCTTCTGAAATTTATACCCTCACTTTCGAGCGGAGCGAGTGTAGACCGGAAGCTTCCGCGCAGCGGCCACGCGGATTACTATGACGTTTCCCATATCATATTAATCCACGTGGCCGCTACGCGGAAGCTTGCGGTTTACTTGAAAAACCCTATTCTTCGAGCGGAGCGAGTGTAGACCGCAAGCTTCCGCGCAGCGGCCACGCGGATTACTATGACGTTTACCATATCATATTAATCCACGTGGCCGCTACGCGGAAGCTTGCGGTTACTCTAACTTTCGAGCGGAGCGAGTGTAGACCGCAAGCTTCCGCGCAGCGGCCACGCGGACTACTATGACGTTTCCCATATCATAGTAATCCACGTGACCGCTGCGCGGAAGCTTGCGGTTATCCTGTGTAGACCGCAAGCTTCCGCGCAGCGGCCACGCGGATTACTATGACGTTTACCATATCATATTAATCCACGTGGCCGCTGCGCGGAAGCCTCCGGTTATCCTGTGTAGACCGCAAGCTTCCGCGCAGCGGCCACGCGGATTACTATGACGTTTCCCATATCATATTAATCCACGTGGCCGCTGCGCGGAAGCTTCTTGATTTTCAGCAATTTCCAGACCTGAACAATTTCAATATCCTGTCTTTTCATTTGCATCCATGGCGCGGGAACTCGCGTAATTTGAAATTCCACTTTGCTCGACGTTTCCCGATGATAAATTCTTCTGGAATTTGCGCGAATCGCTTGTGACGTATCCTCATCGCGCACAAAAAACTCCCAATCCCCTCTCGCATTTTCCTTAAAGAGCCACGCCTTGAAATGCTCGATCTTCTGATTGAGTTGCTTGACAATCCAGGTGGCATCGAATTTTTTGGCGCCGCCCGGAATTCGCACCTTATAAACGAGTTCGGCGTTCTTGACACCGGTGTTGGCGACACGTTTATCGAATGGATTTCGAGTTGGTTGACTGCTGGAAGCGCCAGCTGTTCCGGGTCGCTGGAGACGACTTTGAACAGATCTGGCCGGCACTGAAACATCATCGTCTAGATCTTCATATCTTCCGGCAATATCGGGGTCAAGTCTTTGAAAACGATTACGATTTCGGGAGGTTTGTTTGGCATCAACTCGTCCCGCATTGAATCCTCTTCTGTGCATCATTTCTGCTGGAAAAAATCGATATTTTTCGAAATATTGCGAAATTCAAGAATTTTTTTTTTCAAAAGAATTTGGTGCAAAAATGTTTTCTGTGATGAAATGTTTAAATTCACCACAAAAAACCCTCTGAAATCCACTTTTTCAGCAAAAATCGATTTTCGAAAAAAACACGCGAAAAAAACAAGAAATGACAAAAACAGCGTCATATGATGGTTGACGCATTTTCCCCCGTCGCTACATTTTACGCGTCAGTCTTGTGCGCTATGGCACCCGATGGACTTCATTTTTTATTTTTGTTTTTTTCGGGGTTTTTCGCGAGTTTTTATAGGTTTCTTGGGGGTTTTAGGGTTTTTTGGTGGTTTTGAAAACTAAAGGAATAGGCTGGCATAGATTTAACATCAATTTACAATCAGGAACTTGTTGTATTCCCAAGTTTCGTTTGAAAATAGGAGAATTTTCAGATGCCACCACCGGCGGCTCCATTCGAGGGTCAGAAGAACAAAGCGCACAATGTGCACAAATCCGGAGGAAAAGCCAAAAAGAAGGAGCAGAATGATAAAACGAAGAAGGGGAATAATGTGAAAGCGTTCACCTTTCATTCCGCAATCGCCGCCGGAAAAGCCATTCGACGAGCTGCGGATTTAAATGAGAAGAAGAAACATGTTCTCATGATGGATCGCAAACCCATCGAAGCTCCCCCAATCATTGTCGCAATTGTGGGCCCCTCAAAAGTCGGAAAAACCACACTGCTCCGCGGTCTGGTCAAATACTATCTTCGTGATGGTTTTGGCGAGATCAATGGTCCGGTCACAATTGTCACAGGCAAAAAACGACGTGTTCAATTCATCGAGGTTAAAAATGACATCAATCATATGATAGATATCGCAAAAGTTGCCGATTTAGTCCTGCTAATGGTCGACGCTTCATACGGTTTTGAAATGGAGACTTTCGAGTTTCTCAACATCTGCCAAGTTCATGGAATGCCAAGGATTATGGGTATTTTGAATCATCTAGATCTTCTTGATGGAATTTCGCGGGTCAATAAAACCAAGAAAATTCTCAAACATCGATTTTGGACTGAACTTTATCAAGGTGCCAAGTTATTTTATATGACTGGCATGGTTCATGGGCAATATAAATATAATGAGATTCATAATTTAACGCGTTTCATAAGTGTGATGAAGTTTAGACCAATGGTTTGGAAAGATGCCCATCCCTATCTTCTTTGTGATCGTTTTGAAGATGTTACAAATTCAGAAACCCTACGTCTAGATCCGTTAGCAGATCGACAAATTGCGATGTATGGTTGGGTGCATGGTGCACATTTGAAAAATCACTCTTCAATTCATGTGCCTGGAGTGGGTGACATGCGGATTAGTGACGTCACTTCGCTTGCGGATCCTTGTCCGCTTCCGGAAGAGATTAAGCGGAGAGCGTTGAATGAGAAGGAGAAGAAAGTTTATGCGCCGTTTTCGGGGTTGGGTGGTGTGATTTATGATAAGGATGCGATTTATGTGGAATCGAAGAATGCGCATAATTTTAATGTTGGTATTTTTTGTTGGAAAATGGGATTTTCGTGAGATTCTGATAGCACAGCCTTCTTCGGGAGGTTCGATTACATAAGTTCACCTAACTTCAATAAATTTTGAATTTTTAAATTCTCCCGCTCTCTTCTAGCGTTTTTCTAGAAGTTCTCAGAGAACGGGAGAATTTCAAAATTCAAAATTTATTGAAGTTAGCTGAACTTATGTAATCGAACCTCCTGAAGAAGGCCGTGTTATCAGATTTTTAAGACCTATGACGTCACAAGCTTTCAACCAGGTTCAAAGATGGTTTTCATGAAATAGCACGGTCTTCTTCTGAAGATTCGATTACATAAGTATAGAAATTCATACTATATTTGGACTTGTGCCAAACCGAAGTTAGCTCAAATCCCACGCTATTTTTGTATTCATAAGAATTTTTGATAAATTTACCTTAACCTTAGGTGATTTAGTGTAAGTCTATCAAAAATTCTTATGAATACAAAAAGATCGTGGGATTTCAGCTAACTTCGATTTGGCACAAGTCCAAATATAGTATGAATTTCTATACTTATGTAATCAAATCTTATGAAGAAGCCTGTGCTATCAGAATTTCATAAAATCTATCTTTGAAGCTATTTTTTTATGAGTTTCTGGAGATTTTCAATGAGACATCTACCATTTTGTACAGTTTTTCACGCTGTTAAAGATCCTGTATTCAGTTTTTGCTATAAAACTCGGAAGCTCTGGAAAATAAGGTTTTTGCAAGCTTTTTTATGGTAAACTATAGTAGCTTGCAAAACCCTCATTTTCCAGAGCTTCCGAAAGTTTCTTAGCAAAAACTGAATACGGGATCTTTAACAGCGTGAAAAACTGTACAAAATGGTAGATGTCTCATTGAAAATCTCCAGAAACAGGCTTCAAAAATGGATTTCATGAAATTCTGATAGCACAGTCTTCTTCGGGAGATTCGATTACATAAGTTCGCCTAACTTCAATTAATAATTTTTCGCCCAGATTTTTGAATTTTGAAATTCTCCCGGACTTCTTAGCGTTTTCCTAGAAGTCCGGGAGAATTTAAAAATTCAAAAATCTGGGCGAAAAATTATTGATTGAAGTTAGGTGAACTTATGTAATCGAACCTTCTGAAGAAGGCTGTGCTATCAGAATTTCATGAAAAAATCCTCCCGTGAGAAAATTCTAATTTTTTTCAGCGTAAACGTGATCATCTTGTGGAAGCGCTCGAAGGTGTGAAAGCTGGAATTGATGACAAATTGAAAAAATCCAAAGTTCAACTTCTTGGCGATTCTGTGGCTCTGGAGAGTTTTGAGGATGATGAAGAAGAAGATGAAGAGGAGGAGAATTTTGAAGATGAAGAGGAGGATTTTGAAGATGAAGAGGAAGAAGAGGAGGAGGAAAATGAATGGTCAAATCTGGCGAGCAAAGCTCTCTCGCAATACACTGGCTCAAAAAACGTGAAGCTCAGTTGGATGAGAGTTGTTTACGGTGAAAATGACGGGAAATCTATTGAAGAAGATGAGAGTATTGATGGACTTTTTACGGTGAGAAAAGAGAAGAAGAAGAATATTATTGATCAGGAAGATGGTTTTGGAGCTTATTTGAAATTTGATTTGCCATCGACTTCTTTGTTGAATTGGGAAGATGTTGAGACGAGAAACGGGATTGCGGATTGTTTTGTGACGGGAAATTGGACGGAGGATGATGCGGAGGAGGAGAAATTGAAGCGTGGGTGTTTTTAGGGGGGTGGAAATTATAGCTCTACAAATTTTTAGAGGGAAAATTGGAGACCGTAAAATTATTTTTATTGATTTTTAGAGCCCTAATTCTCGAGCTGAAAATGGATACCTTAGAATTAAGTGTTCGAATTGCTTAGGTCAAAATTAGGGAATTTAAAATTAAAGCCCTAATTCAAAAAAGAGCCCTAATTTTCAAACTGAAATTGGAGATCTTGAAATTAGAGTCCTTAAAGCTCTAATTTGTTTAGCCCAAAACTTGGAAGGGGAAAATTTAAAGTCTTGAAATTAAAACCCTAATTTAAAAAAAAACCCTAATTTTCAAGCTGAAATTGGAGATCTTGAAATTAGGACTTTAAATTGTTTAGGTGAAAATTAGGGAACTTAAAATCAAAGCCTTAATTATTTAAACGTAAAAATAAAGGGCTTTAAATTTAAGGCTTTAACTTCATTACCCTAATTTTAAGGACCTTAAATTAGGGTTTTGCTGAATTTAAGGAATTTTCATGAACCTTGAAATTTAGGCTTCTTGAAAATATTCTTAAAATTAACCTAACTTCAAAATTATCTCAAAAAAAAAACTCATATTTTCCTGTTTTCTGACTCGAAAATGGCCCAGAAACCTTAAAAATGCTGTAGAAACCTTGAAAATGGCTTAGAAACCTAGAAAATACCATAAAATCCTGGAAAAATAGCCCAGAAATCTTGAAAATGCTCTAGAAACCCAAGAAATGCTCTGAAAATCTTGAAAATACTCTAAAATGCTCCAGAAACCTTAAAAATGGCCCAGAAACCCGGAAAAATGCTTTAGAAATCTAGGAAATAGCCTAGAGACCTTAAAAATATCATAAAATCCTGGAAAAATAGCTCAGAAGCCTGAAAAATGCTCAAGAAGCCCATAAATGGCCTAAAAACCTTGAAAATGCTCCAGAAACTCTGAAAAATGCTCCAGAAACCCAAGAAATGCTCTAGAAACCTTGAAAATTCTCCAGAAACCCTGAAAATCCTATAGAACCCTTGAAAATGGCCCAGAAACCCGAAAAATTACCCAAAAACTATGAAAATGCTCTAGAAACCCCTTGAAATACCCTAGAAAACCAGAAACTCATCTAAAACCCAGATTTTTCTAGAAGAACTCGGATCTGAAGATGAAGATGATGAAGATCTGGAAGACGAAGGAGAATCCGAAGATTCAGATGAAGAAACTGAAGAATCAGAAGCTGAAAAAAGCAAAAAAGAGAAGAGAAAAGAGGAAAAGATCAAATTAAAGCAACAATTCAATGATGATTATGACGAAACGTGCAAATTCTACAACAAAGCCAAAAATGAGATGAATGAACAAGCCGAACTCAATCGACAGGTTTTCGAGGGAATGGATGAAGAAGAACGGGAGAAGATTGAGGGATTTCGAGCCGGAAGATATGTTCGAATTGAGATTGAGGGGGTTCCCTGTGAATTTGTGCAGAATTTTGATGCTAGTGCACCGTATATTGTTGGAGGACTTTTGCCTGGAGAGCAGAATATGGGAATTGTTCAGGTTGGTGGTTTTTTGTTCAAATTTTCTCAGAAAATGAAAATGCGCTCTAATGAGAACCCAAAAATTCTCAAAAATTTGAGAAATTGCACTTTCCCTCCATTGAGAACCTTCAGAAATCCTTGAAAATCAAAAAAATTGCAAATGTGCTCTATTGAGAACCCCCCAGAAATCTTCAAAAATTTGAGAAATTGCAAATGCGCTCCATTGAGAACCCCCAGAAATTTTCAAAAATTGAATTTTTTCAAAAATAGCAAATGTGCTCTATTGAGAACCCCCAGAAATCTTCAGAAATTTAAATTTTCCTCAAAAATTGAAAGTGCTCTCTAATGAGAATCTTCAGAAATCCTCAAAAAAATTCAAATTTTCTCATGTGCGCTCCAATGCGAAAAATTTCACAGTATTTCAACTCACTTTCCATTTTCAAGCTCATTTTCTGACGGAACTGGTTAGAAATAAAGTGAAATCGAGAAATGACTGGAAAATTTCACGGTGAATTGCAAAAAAAACGCACGTGACCTACCAAAAATTCAAAATTTTGTCCAAAAATAGCAAGTGCGCTCTATTGAGAAGCCCAAAAAGTTCAAATTTGACAAAAAATAGCAAATGTGCTCCATTGAGAACCACCAAAAATCCTCAAAAAAATTCAAATTTTCTTCCAGGCTCGTATCAAACGTCATCGATGGTTCGAGCGAACTCTAAAATCCCGTGATCCCCTGATCATTTCATGCGGTTGGCGTCGATATCAAACCATCTCGGTCTACTCGATTCAAGATCACAATATGCGATTACGATTCCTGAAATACACGCCCGAACACATGCATTGTCATGCCACGTTTTTTGGACCGATTTGTGCGCAGAACACTGGACTTTTGGCTATTCAATCGGTTTCGGATAAGACTGTAAGGCTTAAAATCGAAAAATTCGCGTTTCAAGGATCATTTTGATCTAGAAAACGCTAAACATTATTGATCTGAAGATCGGGGGATCGAACCCCAACTGAGGCAACTTTTTTTTTCAGAAAATTTTTTTCTGGTCAATTTTTCACGCTGAAAATCATGGAATTGCTCATTTTTACTGAAATTCTTCTTGATAACGTCAATTCTGACCTGAAAATCACAAATTTTAAGTTAAAATGAGCAATCCCTCTATTTTCATGGAAAAAAAAAGTTGCCTCTGATGGGGATCGATCCCCTGACCTTCCGATCAGTAATTTTTGAAGCTGTCTTGATCAAAATTTCAAGCTGAAAATGTTGGGAATGCTTAAAATGAGCAATCACTTCATTTTCAGCGCTAAAAATTGATCAGAACATTTTTAGGGAAAAAAAAAGGTTAGGAGGTATCAGAGATCGATCCAGGACCTTCTGATCAGTAATTTTTGAGCTGAAAATGGTGGGAATGCTTAAAATGAGCAATCCCACGTGGTTCAGCGTGAAAAATTGATCTAGAATATTTTTAGGGAGAAAAAAGGTTAGGAGGTACCGGGGATCGATCCAGGACCTTTTGATCAGTAATTTTTGAACATTTTTGGATCAAAATTTTGAGCTGAAAATGGTGGGAATCCTTAAAATGAGCAATCGATCCCCTGACCTTGTGATCTGTAATTTTCGAGCTGAAAATGATGAGAATGCTTAAAATGAGCAATCTCAAGCGTTACAGCGTGAAAAATTGAAATTTTCTGAGCAAAAATTCACCTCGGATGGGGATCGATCCCCTGACCTTCTGATCAGTAATTTTCTAAGAAAATCATGATTTTTTCAGCCCGGCTATCGAATTGTCGCAACCGGCGGAATCCTAGATCTCGACAAATCCACGCAAGTCGTCAAAAAACTCAAACTCATCGGAACTCCCGAAAAAATCTTCAAAAAAACCGCCTTCATCAAAGGAATGTTCAACTCGCCGCTCGAAGTCGCGAAATTCGAAGGTGCCACAATCCGAACAGTGGCCGGAATTCGGGGACAAATCAAAAAGGCAATCAAGGCACCGCCCGGCGCATTCCGTGCCACATTTGAGGATAAGATTCTGATGCGTGACATTGTATTCTTGCGAAGTTGGGTTACTGTAGCGATTCCTCGATTTTATACACCGATTTCTGATCATTTACAACCTTCGGGAGAACCTTGGATCGGAATGAGAACTGTTGGAAAAATCAGACATGAATTAGGCCTGGGAGTGATTTCGAAGAAGGATTCAGATTATAAACCGATTTCCCGCCCCGATTTCGAGCCTGCACCTCTTCACGTTCCACCGAAATTGCAAAAATCGTTGCCCTTCAAAATGAAGCCGGTCTATAATGAGAGAGAGGAGAAGGAGAGCGATTCGCTGGTTGCCAAGCATACTGCAGTGGTTTTGGAGCCGGAAGAGGCGAAGAGGGAGAGATTTATGGAAATGTTGAGGACGTTGAATAAGTGAGCCGGGTTTTGGGGGGCTTTTCGGGGCTTTTCTGGACTTTTCTGGCCTTTTAGGGGCTTCTAGAGGCTTTTTTGGGCTTCTGGAGGCTTTTTTAGGCCTATAGAGGCTTCTAGAGGCTTTTCTGGGCTTCTAGAGGCTTTTCTGGGCTTCTAGAGGCTTTTCTGGGATTCTAGAGGCTTTTCTGGACTTCTGAGGATTTTTTGGGATACTGGAGGTTTTTTGGGATTCTGGAGGCTTTTCTGGGATTCTGGAGGCTTCTGGAGGATTTTCTGGGCTTCTAGAGGCTTTTCTGGAATTCTGGAAGCTTTTCTGGGATTCTGGAGGCTTGTTTGGGCTCTAGAGGTGTCTAGAGGCTTTTCTGGGCTTTTAGGGGCTTTTAGAGGCTTTTCTGGGCTTTTAGGGGCTTCTATAGGCTTTTTTGAAGCTTTTGAGGATTTTTTTGGGATTCTAGAGGGTTTTCTGGACTTCTAGAGGCGTCTAGAGGCTTTTTTTGGGCTTCTGAGGCTTTTTTTGGATTCTAGAGGTTTTTCTGGGCTTCTAGAAATTCTAGAAAAAATTTTTGAATTTTTGAATTTTGCGCCTTTACAGGCTTCTGAAAAATTACAAAAAATGAGAATTTTTTCCAAAAATCCGGAAATTTCTGGATTTTTCAGAAAAATTCGCTGAAAATCAATAATTTCAGCGTTTTCGGCGCGAAATTTGAAGCTGGAAGAAGGTTTTTTCTTCTGGGGCTTTCTAGACAAAATTCCAAAATTTTGACCAAAAAATCCAGAAGCAATCACTTCCAGGCTGAAATTTTGTGCTGAAAATACTGAAATTCATGATTTTCAGCGAATTTCAGTATTTCCAGCGTTTTCAGCACAAAATTTCAGAAATCAGAACTAAAATTAGTTGCAGAAGCTCCAAAAAAATCCGCACGTTTCAAAAATATTGGAAATATTTTTCAAAAATTCTAGTGTTGATCGGTCCATAGTTCTATAGATAAAATACATTTAGAAATTTTGGTGAGCTGAAAATTCTGAAAATTTCAGATTCAGCTGAAAATTTGGAGCATTTTGAGGGCTCATAAGCCTATCTTCAGGCTTCGGCCTACTTTTTCAGGCTTAGACTTAAACCTAGGCTTATGTCCTATCAAAATGCTCCAAATTTTGCACTGAATCCCCTTTTTAAAAAATCCAATTTTTCCAGAGTCGACGTCAAACAAAAAATCGGAGAAAAAAGATGAATTCCGCAAGCGGAAAGCGGAAGAACAAGCGGAATTCGACAAAAAACGCGAGAAAAATATCAAATCTCGAAAAAAAGAAATCAGTCGATCTTTGTCCAAAAAGGAACAGGCAAAACTTCGAAAAGCACTCGGAGGCTCAAAAGTTTCAACTTCTTCCTAAAAATTATTGGTTTTTTGTTGTTTTTGTTAAGTTTTTTGTTATTTTTTTGAATTTTTTACATAAAGTTAGCCTAAATTCCGGGTTTTTTTGGTGAAAATCTGGTTTTTTCTGACCAAATTATATATTTTTAAGGAAATTTTTTGAAATTTTTAGGAATTTTCTAGCAGAAATGATCGGACTTGAAGGATGGTTTGCGAATTTCACACAAATCTCGCGGCGCTGGAATTCACCGGAAAGTTTAGCCGATATTCCGCGACCACATTTGGAATATGCCATTTTTGCCACGTTGAAAGGGGCCGAGCTTATGAGTGTTCTAGGTGGGTGATTTTTGGGTGGAAATCATGAATTTCAGCATTTTCAGCGCAAAATTTGGGTCTAGAAGTGGCTAACTATTCCAAATACCGTTCAAGACACCCGGGTTCGACCCCCATCCGGAACTTTTCAAATTTTTCTCAGAAGTCTTTCTGGACTCAAATTTTTCGCTGAAAACGCTGAAAGTATTGAAATTCGCTGAAAATCAATAATTTCAGCATTTTCAGCACAAAATTTCAGCCTAGAAGTGATTGATTCTGGATTTTTCATTCAAAATTCTGAAATTTCGTCTAGAAAGCCCTAGAAGCCTAAAAATCTTGTTTTAGCCCAAATTTTGTGCTGAAAACGCTGAAATTATCAAAATTTGCTGAAAATCAAGAATTTCAGCGTTTTCAGCACAAAATCCTGAAATTTGCTGAAAATCGTTAATTTCAGCGTTTTCAGCACAAAATTTCAGCCTGGAAATGATTGCTTCTGAATTTTTCTTGAAATTTTGTCCAGAAAGCCTCAGAAGCCTAAAAACCTTCTTCTAGCTCCAAATTTTGCGCTGAAAACGCTGAAATTATTGATTTTCAGCGAATTTCAGGATTTCCAGTGTTTTTAGCTCAAAATTTCAGCCTGGAGTAGATTTTTTTCAAAATTTTGTCCAGAAAGCCTCAGAAACCTAACAAATCTTCTTCTAGCTTCAAATTTTGCGCTGAAAACGCTGAAATCACTGAAATTCGCTGAACATCATCAATTTCAGCCTTTTCAGCACAAAATTTCAGCCTTGAAGTGATTTTTTGGCACAATTTTCTACATTAGAGTTTATAGGCTCAAATTTTGCGCTGAAAACGCTGAAAATCAAGATTTTCAGCCAAATTTCAATTTCCAGGAGGTCTAATAGCTCATCCAATTTATCGCTGGTATTTATCCCGAAAACTAACACCCGAAACCACAACTCCAAATTCGGACAAAGTTATTCGAAATGCGTGTCGAAAATTGCAAGGAAGAATGTTGATTTTTGGACTTTGCGCTGCGCCTTTAATCAGTCGTGTCGAGACCCATTTTAGTGGAAGAAGTGAGATGGAATTGAAGAATAAATGCTATGCTATTAGGTGTAATAAGGAGACTTTGAGCTTGGTAAGTGATTTTTTGGCAGAAATTTTGGGATTTGTGAATTCAGCACGAAATTTGGAGCATTTTGATAGGTCATAAGCCTGGGTTTAGGCTTCGGCCTTTTTTCAGGCTTACTGGGCTTTTTTTGGCCCAAATCCCAGGCCTGAACTGAAAATTCATGAATTTTTGTATTCAGCTTGAAATTTGGAGCATTTTGATAGGTCATAAGCCTGGGTTTAGGCTTGGGCCTTTTTTCAGGCTTTTCTAGGCTTATTGGGCCAAAAATCACTTCTAGACTGAAATTTTGTGCTGAAAACGCTGGAAATACTGAAATTCGCTGAGAATAAATAATTTCAGCGGTTTCAGCGCAAAATTTCGATCTAGAAGTGGTTAACTATTCCAAATACCACTCGAGATACCCAGGTTCGACCCCCACCCAGAACTTTTCAAATTTTCGTTTCAGAAGCTTCTCTAGGCTGAAATTTTGTGCTAAAAATGCTGAAATTCATGATTTTCAGCGAATTTCAGTGTTTCCATGAGGCTCGGCGCGAAATTTCAGCTTAAAACGAAGTTTCAGATTTTTTTAGATTAAAAAAATCTGAAAATTTCAAAATTTTAAAATTTTGACGCCAAAAATCAACACCTAAGTGATTTCACTGCAAAAATCGGGAATTTTCGGATTCAGCTTGAAATTTGGGCCAAAATGAGGTCCAACAAGCCTAGAGAGCCTGAAAGAGGCCTAAGCCTAAATATAGGCTTATAACCTATCAAAATGCTCCAAATTCCGAGCTGAATCTGAAAATTCATGAGTTTTCGAATTTAGCTTGAAATTCGGGCCCAATAAGCCTAGAAAGCCCAAAAAAGGCCTAAGACTAAGTATGACCTATTAAAATGCTCCAAATTCCCAGCTGAATCTGATAATCTCAAAATTTTTTCAGGATCGAGCAGTTCTTGTGTGCGGCTTCATTGGTTGGTACTGGAAAAGGTTCCAAGGAGCTGTAGATGGTATAAATTGTGGAATTGCCTATGCGATGATAAATTCACAATTCATTGCACCACGAACTTCACCAATGCTGAAAGACAGTGTTCCAGAAGAGGCGAGATTTGAAAATGTGGAAATGGCCGAGGAAAATCGAACGAAATTGACAAAGTTCCTGGCGGAACAGGATCGAAAATCTGAAAATTAGGCGGGAAATTTGAATTTTTGAATTTCGCGCCTTCGAAAAATTCGAGCGGGAATTTCAAATTTTTATAGGCTTTAATCAATTTTGTATATTTTTTTCGTGAAATAAATTTTTTTTTGAAATTTTTTGAAAATTTTCATTTTTTGTTCTCAAAGGGTTGAATTCCCTTGAAACAATTTTTTTGGAAAATTTGAATTTGAAATTTTTTTTGAATTTTTGAATTTTGCGCCTTGGAAAATTGAGCGGGAAATTTAAATTTTTGAATTTCGCGCCTCTGAAAATTCAGCGGGAAATTTGAATTTTTGAATTTCGCGCCTTGGAAAATTGAGCGGGAAATTTGAATTTTTGAATTTCGCGCCTTGGAAAATTGAGCGGGAAATTTGAATTTTTGAATTTCGCGGGTCCAAAAAATGAGCGGGAAATTTGAATTTTTGAATTTCGAGCTTTGGAAAATTAAGAGGGAAATTTGAATTTTTGTATTTCTCGCCTTGAAAAATTAGGTGGGAAATTTGAATTTTCGAATTTTGCGCCTTGAAAAATGAGCGGGAAACTCGAAAATTCGAATTTCGCTTCAAAAATATCATGAAAACTGGTGTTTTTTCTCAAACTTTTTTTTGATACAGCCGAAAAAATCGTAAATAAACAAATAAACAAAAAGTGACATGACACACATACAAATATTTATCAAACAAACATTTTTAGTGTTTTTTTTCTGCATTTTTCATTTGTATAGACAGTGTTCCTGTTTAAAAGCTGGGGAAAAATTCAAATTTCCCGCTCAATTTTTCAAAGGCGCGAAATTCAAAAATTCAAATTTCCCGCTTAATTTTCCGAGGCGCGAAATTCAAAAATTCAAATTTCCCGCCTAAACAACTGACAGATGTTTGAGAAAGGTCGTTTTTTTCACTTTTTTCTTTGGATAGATTCAATTTTCCTGTTTAAAGGAGAAAAGTGAACAATGAAATCTGATTTTTCTTCAAATGTTTTATTCGAAAATTTTTCTTTTTCATTTTTTAAAAGCCAAAATTCCAGAATTTTTTTCAAATTTGGATCATTTTTAGCCTAGAAAGACTGAAAATGGCCTAGAAACCGAAATTTCAAGCTTAGGAGCTGAAAATTGTCCAGAAACCGAATTTTCTAGGCTTAGGGGCTGCAAAATGGCCCAGAAAGCCTGAAAATGGCCTAGAACGCCTGAAAATGGCCTAGAAACCTAGGAAATGGCTTAGAAACCGAATTTTTAAGCTTTGGGGCTGAAAAATGGCCCAGAAAGCCTGAAACTGCTCTAGAAAGCCTTAAAGTGGCCTAGAAGCCACATTTTTAAGCTGAGGGGCTCAAAAATGGCCCAGAAAGCCTAAAAATGGTCTAGAAAGCCTAAAAAATGCCCCATGAACCTTGAAAAATGGCTTGCGCATGCCAAAAAATCTCGATTTTTCCTCTCTCCTCCTCCCACATTCACATAGTTTTTTTTTTTGGTTAGCCAGCTGGGCTGGCTGACACAAAGAAGAAAAAGTGTGTTGTGTTGAAGACGAAAAAGGGAAAAGTCAATGTATATACATGTATATATGGGGAAAAAACGCGCTGAGCGCGTTTTTTCCGTGTTCCGCCAGCTCTTTGTCTCCTTGTTTGGTTTTGTTGATGCCGCGCGGCAGCGCGCGGTGTTATTTTCGAAATTCCGAATTTTTCTGCGCTTTTTTTGAGCCTAAATACTTGTATGGGAGGTCTGACGCATTTCTGGTAGCTTCTAGATTTGCTGACGCATTTCTGGTAGCCTATAATTCTGAAATTACAATCTCTATAATTTTGCTCTTGATACTATGTAATTATCTGTCTAGACTGCTAGAGTTTCTAGCTGAAAATGATGAGATTGCTCATTTTAAGCGTTCTCCCCGTTTTCAACGTAAAATTTCGAGTCTAAAGGTCCTGGATCGATCCCCCATACCTCCTAACCTGTTTTTCACCCTGAAAATAATGAGATTGCTCATGTTAACCCATATTTTCGACTTCGTCACGATATTTTGATTCAAAATGTGAGAAAGTGTACTTCAAAGATGATGTGTGCGTGGGAAAATCGGGAAAATCCCCAAAAATCCTTAGCGATTCAACGAAAAATGCATTGAGTCATTTGCACTTTTTTTCCGCTGTTCCCATTCATTTTAGCCTATGTATACATAGTCAATTGTTTGCACCTCGAGTTGTGACCTAATTTTGCACTCTTTTTTCATCTCGGTGTCCTTTTTTGCCTGGTTTTGACGACATTTGAATATCTAGTGTCTGTGGAGCTCTTTTGTACATCGAAATATCGCTTAATATGAGCAATCGCATAATTTTCAGCAAGAAAAATCACTATTTCTAGCTTCCAGATTCACTGACGCATTTTCTGTAGCTTCTAGAAGATTTTCTGTTTAAAAAATCATAAATCAGCAAAAAAACGTGACCACTAAACAGCAAAAATAAAAAAAAAACACATTTCGTCTTCTTATCTCATGATGTTTTTATGCACATTTTTAGAAATAATTTTTTGTGCACTTCTTGTTTTTGAGATGCTCCATTTTGTGCTCCAAGCCGCAAGCTTCTAACGGGGCTCGTGTAGTTCTCTCGGACAAGATTTGAGCCCTTTTTCAATTATATTAAAGTTCCCCTAAGTAGTCATACCCCATAGCTATACACATAATAATAATATTCATACTAGTTAATTTCCGCTCTATTTTTGCACTTTGTTTTTCTTGCTTCTGCTCGCCGAGCCAAAACAAAAATAGGATATCCAATTTCAGTAGTAGTATTTCCCCTTCCTTCATTAGTCTTAGGACGTGTTTTTGTTTTTGACTGGAAATGTTCGTATATTGTCTTTTGAATCCACAACCTTTATGGTTAAATCCGAGTTTTGTTTGATCTACCGCCTAATTTCGTCCCAAATTTTGTAGTGGAACGATCAAACTATAAACAAAAATATAGATTTCGTCCTTGGAAACCTAAAGCCTAAGGCTCGTCCTTTAGCCTAAAGCCTATATTTTGTCCTTTAGCCTAAACCCTATGTTTCGTCCTCTAGCCTGATTGTGAAGCCTTTATTTCGTCCAGTATCCTAAAGCCTGAATTTCCTCCCACAGTCTGAAGCCCAAATTTCGTCCATAAGCTTAAAGCCTTTATGTCCTTAAGCCTAAATTTCGTCCTCTACCCTAAAGCCTTTATTTCGTCCATAAGTCTAAAGCCCGAATTTCTTCCTGTAGCCTATAGCCTTTATTTCGATCCTAACCCTAAAGCTTTTATTTCGTCCTTCAGCCTAAAGCCCTAGTTTCGTCCGTTAGTCCTAATTTTGTCTTTGTTAGCCTAAAGTCGGCTTGTAGCTCGAATTTCGTCCCTAAGCCTGAAGCCCGAATTTCGTCTGTTAGCCTGAAGCCTGAATTTCGTTCTTTAGCCTAAGCCTAAATTTCGTCCTTTTTTCGTCCGAATTTCGTCTGTTAGCTTAAGTTTTGTTTTTGTTAGCCTAAATTCAGCCTTAAACCCGAATTTCGTCTGTTAGCCTTAATTTTAGCTTTGTTAGGCTAAGTTTCGACCCAACAGCCTATTCGTCTATAGTTTTCCCAATACTGAATTTAATTTCCGGATTCTTCAAGCCTTCTCAAGCCTCCGAATCCCCCTCTTCTTCAAAAAAGGGTCCGCCACTCACATTATTATTATTATTATTATTATTCTCACTAATATTGTTGTTAAGTAGTACCACCAACCAATGCGTTCTCTTCGCTCTCCTTCTCTCGCCCACTCTCTCCTCTCCGCACACTCTCTCACCGCCTTGTTTTGTTTTGTTTTGTGTCCTTCTTCTTCTTCTTCTTCCATTTTTTTTCGTTCCTTCGTCGCCCTTTCGTATTCACACCTTTCGTACGTTTTACACAATAAATTATGTGTGATTTTTTTTGAGCAAAGTAGTTAGCTCATCTTGCACTTTTTCTTGTCGCTCCCCGGAAATTTGATCAATTTCCTTTTCGGCTGAAAAAACTCGTTTGCTTTCAGAATTAGAATAACAGAACGATTTATCTCACTCACACAGTATTCTAGATATTTCACTTTTTTGTGTCTCATATAAACTTGTTGGCTATTTACTACATAGTAGAAAGTATCTACACGGTGTGTAAGTAGAGTGGTTACAATTATGTATCTATTTTTTTTTTTTGGCTGGCTGGCCGGGGAGATGTGTTCGCACACTGTGTTTATTGATTTTTTTTTTGCTAGGCTTCAAAGGGCTTTGAGATTCAAGGGGCTTTAGGCTTCTGAAAGCCTGGAATTTGGACGAGCCTGAATTCAGGTGAGCCTGAAAATTCTGGGTTTTGTTCTACTCCAAACTAGGCTTTTAAAAATTTATTAGTTGTTCTAGTCTGGGCTTAAGCTTGGCCTACTTTTGAGCCTGAAAATCTGGGTGTTTTGAGCCTAAAATGAGCCCGGAATGTTCAGATTTCAAGAATTTAAATTTAAGCCTTATTTCGGCCTGAAGTTTGCTCTGAAACGTTGAATTTTTCAGCCTGAATTTAAGCCTGAAAATTCAGAATTCCTGATTTTAGCTTAGCTTGCAAAAATCTGATTTTGGGCCTAATTTTGGTCCGAAAAATACAGATTTTTGGAGCAAAACTTGGTCTGAAAATTCTGTATCATTTGAGCTCACATTTAGCCCAGAAATCCTAGATTTCCAGCCAATTTTCAGCCTGGAATTCCGGACTTTTCAAGCCCAGAAACCCCTAGATTTCAAGCCTAGAAATTCGGACTTTTTAAGGCCAAATTCAGCCCAGGATCTCTAGGTTTTAAATTCTGGAAATCCGGACTTTTTGAGCCCACATTTAGCCCAGAATCTTTAGATTTTCAAGCTTAGCATTCCGGGCTTTTTAAGCCCAAATTCGGCCCAGGATCTCTAGATTTCAAATCCTAGAATTCTGGACTTTTTAAGGCTAAAACCCCTAGATTTCCAGCCTGGGATTCCAGACCTTCTGAGCCCAGAATCTCTAGGGCTTCAAGCCCGGGTTTCCAAAACCTTCAAGCCTAATTTTATCCAAAAAATTTCAGATTTTCAGCCAAAAAATCCTTCCCCAACCAACAAACCAAAAGAATCCCCTCAAAAAAATCTCTATCTTATTTTGTTGCTCCTCTTTCTCTCTTTTTCAAAAATACGTCATTGTTACCATGGAATCTTATCTCTATCTTCTAGGCTTTCTTATTTATTTTCATTCCTATTTATCATAACTTCAGCTCGGCTCAAAAAATGGGCGAAGGTGAAATGTTGGATGAAGATTGTATCGGAGCAACATGTAACAATGCCAGTCCACCCGCCTATTCCAACGATATTCTGATGGACGACGATGTTTATGGTGAGCTGATTGTTTTGGGTTTCAATGGTCAGACCGAGAATAAATCGACGTCGAAGCGGTATTTGACGAAGATGACGTTGAGACGGAGAGATTTGGCGAATGGCATCAAAAAATGCACGGTACACAATTATAACGGACCGGCTGGTGATCATAAATTGGTGAAGGACAAGGATCGACATACGGTGGCGTTTCAGTGTGAAACGCACAAATCGGTGATTATTGAGTATGGCAATGATCCGACGAAGGATATGTTTCAGGTGGGGGGTTTTGGGGGACGGGCTTGGGAACTGGGCTTTTAGGCCTGAAAATTCGGGATTTTTTGAGCCTAGATTCGGCCTAGGAACTTAGGGTTTTCAGCTTAATCTTGAGGAACTTTTCAGCCTAGATTTGGCCTGAAAATTTGGGATTTTTTGAGCCTTAATTCGACCTAGGAACTTGGGGTTTTCAGCCTTATTTTGTGCGATTTTTAAAGCCTAAATTCGGCCCGAAATCCCGGATTTTTAGGCCTGAAAATTCGGGATTTTTGGAGCCTAGATTTGGCCTAGATTTTCAGGGTCTAAAAAGGTCTTGAAATTCCAAATTTTTAGGCCTAAATTCGGCCTAGGAAATTGGGAACTCAGCTTAATCTTGAGGAAATTTTTGAATTTCGCACCTTGAAAACTTGAGCGGGAAATTTGAATTTTTGAATTTCGCGCTTTTGAAAAATTTAGCGGGAATTTGAATTTTCGAATTTCGCACCTTGAAAAATTAAGCGGGAAATTTGAATTTTTGAATTTTGCGCCCTGGAAAATTAGGCGGGAAATTTGAATTTTTGAATTTTCAGATCGGTCGAGCTTCAGACGAGCAAATCGATTTCACAATCATCGACACCTGGATGTTTTTACCGGAAAGTGGTGAGTGTAAGCTTCCACGTGGCGGCAAGTTACGCTAACTTTTTCCAGCCACCAACATCGCGATGCCCTCTCGACCGCAAGTCGAAATTCTCGAAAAAGGCGATCGAACTTCAACAATATCCCGATTTGCCTGCCGGATTCTGATAGATCGTGAAAATTCGAACAAGGCCTATTTGTATGCGGCCGGATTCGATTCACATCATAATATTTCGATTAATGTGAGTCTTGCGAGCGGTAGCGAGTGTAAGCGGAAGCTTCCGCGTAGCGGCCACGCGGATTACTATGACGTGGAATACCAGTCACGCTTCGACGACATGGCAATCCACGTGGCCGCTGAAGCGGAAGACAGTGCCGCTACGCGGAAGCTTGCGGTTTACACTCGCCACGCTCAGAAAAACCATGCCGGATCTGAAAATTTCAGTGAAAATCAAGAGTTTTTCAAGATTTTCACTGAAATTTTGAGATCCCGCGCAGGGAAATCTATCGCCAATTTTTTTTTCGAGCGTAGCGAGTGTAAACCGCAAGCTTCCGCTTCAGCGGCCACGTGGATTACTATGACGTCGAAGCCTGACTGGTATTCCACGTCATATTAATCCACGTGGCTGCTTCGCGGAAGCTTGTGGCGGCCCAGAAGCCTAGAAGCCCCCCCAAAAAAACCCCAAATTTTCCAGCAAAAAGCCTTGAAATGGGCCAGCCCAGCTGGAGAAGTCGACGGACTTACCACAAATGGCGTCCTCATCCTTCACCCCAACAAAGATGACCTCATCGATCAGACGATCGAAAAACCAATGTATAAATGGCGAGAAGTGTCGATAAACGGCAATGTGTACGAGCCGCGAATCACGCGAAGCTCATCGACACGCGGCGCGCTCGTTCCGGAATGGACGAACATGTTGCAGGACGGCACGTTGATCGACCTGTGTGGAGCGACGATTTTGTGGAGGACGGCCGATGGGCTCGAAAGATCGCCAAAGTTACGCGAACTTGAGATGGCGTTGGATCGATTGAATGCCGGAAAACCGCAGTGTCCGGTGAATTTGAATACGCTGGTGATACCGAAGAAGAAGAGTAGTCGAGGGGCGAGTAGGAGACAACCATATGTGAGTTTTTTTCTGGGGAGGGGGGGGGTCTAGGCTTCTGGGAGGTTTGCAGGCTTTCCGGAAGGTTTTCAGGCCTTCCGGAAGCTTCAGAAAGGTTCCTAGACCTTCCGGAAGCTTCAGGAAGGTTTCCGAAGGCTTCTGGAAGATCCTAGAATGCTCCTAGTCTCTGCCGGAAGCTTCTGGAAGGTCCTTAGGCTTTCCGGAAGCTTCTGGAACGTAATTATACCTTCCGGAAGGTTTCAAGCCTTTCCGGAAGCTCCTAGAATGCTCCGAGGCTTTCCGGAAGCTTCAAAAAAGTTTCCAGGCCTTCCGGAAGCTTCTGGAAGGTTCCTAGGCTTTTCCGGTAGCTTATAGAATGTTCTCTGGCCTTTCCGGAAGCCCTTGGAAGGTTCCTAGACTTTCCGGAAGCTCCTGGAAAGCTCCAAGGCTTTCCGGAAGCTCCTAGGCTCTTCCGGAAGCTTTTGGGAAGCTCCAAGGCCTTCCGGAAGCTTCTGGAAGGTTCCTAGGCTTTCCGGCAGCTCTTGGAACGTTATTATACCTTACGGAAGCTCCAGGGCTTTCCGGAAGCTTCATAAAAGGTTTACAGACCTTCCGGAAGCTTCTGGGAGATTCTTATGCTTTCCTGAAGCTTTTGGGAAGCTCCAAGGCTCTCCCGGAAGCTTTTGGAAAGCTCCAAGGCTTTCCGGAAGCTCCTAGAATGCTCCGAGGCTTTCCGGAAGCTTCAGAAAAGTTTCCAGACCTTCCGGAAGCTCTTGGAAGCTCCTAGAATGCTCCCAGTCCTTCAGGGAGCTCATGGAAGGGTTTCTAGCCTTTCTCAAAGCTTCTGGGAGGTTCTTAGACCTTCCTTAAGCTCCTTAAATGTTTCTAACCCTACCGGAAGCTCCTAGAATGCTCCAAGGCTTTCCGGAAGCTTCAGAAAGGTTCATAGGCTTTCCGGAAAAAACCGCTAAAGCGAACGATAGTGCCGCTGCGCGGAAGCTTGCGGTTTACACTCGCTCGCGCTTGAAAAATGCAATTCCAAATTTTCTTCTAGGTCTACCTCCAATGCGGTCACGTGCAAGGCAAACACGAATGGGGAGTTCACCCGACGCCAGGCGGACAACGCGGCGGAAAATGTCCGATTTGTCTCATCGAATCCGAGCGCATCATTCAGCTCACAATGGGCATGGAACCATCGTTTCACCTCGATTCCGGAACCCTGGACTATGCTTTCAACCCGTGCGGGCATATTGCTAGCAAGCAGACGGTTTTGTGAGTGTTTTTTGAATTTTTGAATTTCCCGCCTAATTTTCCAAGCCGCGAAATTCGAAATTTCCCAATTTTACAGATACTGGTCGCGGATTCCGCTTCCGCAAGGCACCTGCCGCTACGATCCCGTCTGCCCATTTTGCTATCAACTTTTGGCCACCGAAAAACCGTTTATTCGCCTGATTTTCCAAGATAATTGTTTCGACGAAGACACAATTTATACAACTAACTAATTTTTTCAGGAACTTACCCTAACTAACCAATTTTTGTAAATAGTCTAAATCCCCCCCTTGTGCACCTTTAAAAACCCCCCAATCAAAAATTCACTGGTATTCAATATCTGTATTTAATTAAATTCACATTTTTAAAAAATTGCACCCCTTTTTTTGAAGTCAAGCTTTATGGAAATGAAATTTTTAATTTTTTACAGTTTTCTCCAAACAAAATTGCTCAAGAGCACCTATTTTTGAGCTCAAAAACAATATACGAGTATATAAGTATGCAATAAATTTATATGCAATTTTCAAAATTCCCACGATTGGCTCCACCAAGGAAATCCTTTCTTAATTCGAAACATCTGAATTGCACAATAAGCTTCATCAGAACTAGTGGCATTTGGGCAGATTGAAGTTGGCGAGCAAACTTCATCGATGAGCAAGCATTTCGTTGAACCATCACACATATAGGTGGTCGAATGTGCACCGATACACTCTGTAAATATTATTTTTGGCTCTATCTCAATATAAGGCTCCCAAAAAAAATAAGGGTTCGTGTTTTTTTTGATTTTTGAAGGAAAAAATGTGTGTTTTTTTTTAATTTTCAATTGTTTTGTTGTATTTTTCTTGATTTTTTGACGATATTTTGTATTTTCGGGTGGTTTACTAAGCCTAAGCCTAATTCTGAAGCTTAAAAGCCGAAAATAGAGTTACCAGAGTCTATTATTTTAGGCTTAGGCTTAGTAAACCCCCCCCCCCCGGAAACATACTAACTGGCTAAAAAAAAATTTGAAAAAATTACAAAAAAATAAATAATTGAAATTAGAAAAATGGATCCTCAAAAAAAACGGGCCCTATTGCGATAGAGCCATTATTTTCATCAGAAAAAAAATAAAGAAAAAAAAATTACCATCACATGAGCAATCCTTTTCATCACTTCCATCTGAACAATTATCAACTCCATCGCATCTTGTACTAGATGGAAGGCATGTTTGATCAATAGCACATGTAAATGCTCCGCTGGCGCATGTTGCGCAATTATATTCATCGCTCATATCGACACAATCCAAAATACCATCGCATTTTCGCTCAAAATCAATACATTTTCGATCGCATTTGAATCGCTCGATCTCGTTGCAGCTACAATTTCGCTCATCGGCACCGTCTACACAATCAACGTAACCATCGCATACTGCACTGCGTGAAATACATTTCTTATCAATGGGGCAATGGAATGCCTTGCAGTTTTCCGGACAATTCGAATAACATTTGTGAAATTCTCCCGAACATGCTTCTTCTTCGGTGTATTCTCGACCATCGGAACAAGTTACTCGCTTCTTCATTGCAGATTCCTTGACCAAACATCTTCCTGGGCAATCCTTTTCATCCATTCCGTTGGAACAATCGTGTTTTCCGTCGCAAACTTGATAGCGAAGAATGCAAGTTCCGTCGTCGCAAAGCGCTTTGTCTGATCCGCAACATGATTCACAATCACATCCTTTCTCATCACTTCCATCGTCGCATTGCGCAATTCCGTCGCAAACTTCACTCATTTTTACACACATTTCTCCGCACTTCTGAAGAATTAATCGATACTTTCGAAATTCGAAAAAAACTCACATGTGCTTTAGCTTCACAATCGATGCAATCTTTCTCATCACTTTTATCTTCACAATCAGCAATTCCATCGCATTTTGCACTTTTTGGAAGACAAACATTTTGCCCAGGACACTTGAATTGTTCAGCAGAACAATTCGACTCTAAAAACAAAAAAATACTTCACTTTCTAAAAAAAAATAATAACTCACTACACCAGGATGTTTCATCTGAACCATCTGGACAATGTTGAACTCCATCGCAAAGTTGAGAAGCTGTCAAGCAAATCATAGATTTATTCTCATCTTCTTCAATTAGTTCGGAGGGGCATTGGAAGATTGTTTGGCAAGTCTCGCAGTTTTCCTCATCCGATTTATTTGAACAATCATATTTTCCATCACAACGTTTTGATGTTGAAATAACTTTTGAAACATCATCGTTGCATGCAAAACCAAATCCTGAACAAGTTGAAACTTTCGGTGGGAAAAAACCCTGGAAACCTATATCGCCAACTTTTGGCCGGAATTTTGGACGTTCAATGATTTGTGGAAGTTCATTGCAAGCTTTCGATGGTGAAGAGGTGAAGTTTAGAACTGTTGGAATTCTTGCCAAAATCAAAAGAAGAACGAAAGCAACAACAATTGAGGGACACTGAAAAAATATTTTTCTCAAGGCACCAACCTTTCTTCCACTGGAAACAATAGGCTCTTCGGTAGCCTGGTTAGTTGGTTTAGGCATTGGTGGGTTGAAATGGGCTTCTGGCGGCGCGGAAACCGGCGTAGACATTTGAAAGCTGAAAAATCGAAATTTCGCGGGGTCGCTCAAAAAAATTACCAAAAATATGGCTCTATCGCAATATAAGGGTCCGTAAAAAATAAAGGGGTCCGTGATTTTGTTCACGGGTCCCAAAAAATATAAGGGTCCGTTATTTTTTTTGGGGGGGGTCTATCAAAAAAAAATTACCTCTCGAAAATACAAAGAATCGTCAAAAAATCAACAAAAATACAACAAAACAATTAATTTTTTCTCCAAAAATCAAAAAAATCAGACCTATGAAAAAAATCACAGACCCTTATTTTTTTTGGGACCCTTATATTGAGATAGAACCCAAAAATCAATAATGTGATGCCTGACAACAGTGAAAAAGTAGAAAAACTGAAAAAAAAAACTTAAAAATAATCAAAATAGAAAAACAGGCATTTCAGTTTTCTTCAGTCTAATTGTCCTACTAGGACAGCAATTCCGTCCTCTTGAATTTTTCGGATTCCCGCTCGAAAAAAGCCAAACTTCAAAAAATATCTGCAAACACCGCTGTTTACCGTAGTCCTAGGAAATTCTCAGCATCCCCTGGCGTACACTATTGCGAACGAAAAGTGTAGCTACATTGTTGTATGACGCATGCTACACACATCGTACACACAAGCTGCAAAAACGTCTACAAAGATCCTACACTTTTCCTTTTTTTGAACGAAAACCGTACTCCAAATTTCGAATCGATTTTTTTCTTTTTGCGCTGCGATTTAGGAGAGATTAAAACTAGAAAATATAACAAATCATTTATGGATCAATATACTTTCATAACATGAAATCAATAATATATCAAAAATCTTCAAAACATAATAAAAATTTAGAAAATTAATTTTTTCGAAGGTTTGTTGAGAATGTGTTGGTTGTTGAGGGTGTGTTGAGTGGTAGAAGCCGAGGTTGAGGGCGAGAAGTCGGGTGATAGAGCATCTTTACCTCGATTTTGATAGGGCTTGACTGCTATTCTGTGAGTTCTTCGGTAGAAATGGTCCCGATGTTAGCAGTCGAATTCGACGTAGAGTAGGTGGCGCATCAAGAGTCACGCTGAAAAATAAGATGGTGTTTAATTGTCTAGATATTAATAAATATCCCAAGTCCCATAACTTTCATAATTATAAGATGTATCTCCACGAAATGTTCTGATAACTTCAGATCACCTACTTTTTGATAGGCGATTAGCCAGAGGGTTCCGAATTCCTAGTCTTTCTAGTACTTAAGTTATACTCACCTTTCAAATCATTTCCTCGAAGAGGCCTCCCGTGAAGCTTCTCTTTCCTTTTTGCTGCAGCTGATGCAAGTTCTAGGAGTTGATGGAATGCTGATCTGAAATTCATCAAATTGAAATCAAATTCAGGTGTGAGAACATTAATAACGAGAATAAGAAGAATGATAATTATCGGTAAACTCTGATTCGCAAAGTCTCATTGGAGAAAATTTCGAATTTTTCAAAATTATTTCAAGATTTTTCTTGAAAAAAGAATTCTTCTTTTGTCGAAAAAGTTCTCTGATAGCTTCAATAATCATACTCAACTTCTAGAATCGACGTAGACCTAACTCGACTATCTTGATACCTGATTTAAACGTTTTAAAAAGAATTTTAGGCCCAAAAGAAAATAGAAAACAAAAATAAAATAATAACCGCAACGCAACAAGCTTGCAACGCGGTCCTACAATGTAGCTACACTCGCGAAAAGTGGCAAGTGTACAAAAAGCGTAGAAAGAGTGTAGGAAAAGCGTACGTTGTCGTGCAAAAAGTATACGCCAGGAGATGCTGAGTTGTTTATTATCAATGGAGCGCACTTCCATCTCTTCTTTTTTTCTTTTTCTTTTTTTTCGTTTTTTCGTTTTCTCTGAGCTGAAGAATCAGAAATGAGAGATTTATCATTTTAAGAGCTCAAAAATCAATCGATAAAAACGTGATGGCCTAAAAAACGTGATTTTTCTCATTGTTTTTCTCATTTTCAGACCAGAAAAACGCGATGAACGTGACACAGAAGTTAGAGGAACTAATGCTATCCATCGAAGGAATCTGCGCCATCTTCGCCACAGATTACGATGGTGTAATTGTGGTGCAAGTGGGTGATGTGCCGCGCAGCAAAACCAACACAAATTGGTTGATCACCGCCCATTTGAATGTGATCGGACAAATTCCGAAATTGTTGATGGGCGATCATCAAAGCTCGTTTTTCCAGTTTGATTCGGTTCAGGCGGCCGTGCATTCGATTGATGAGTATTTTTTCTATGTTTTGGCTGGCAATGTGGTGAGTTTTGAAGGTTTTACGTGTAAACCTCAACAAAATTCAAAATTTTTGATAAAATCTATGTTTTCTAGTAGATTCCGACCCGCTGATCACTATCCCGTTGTCAAAAATCACTTACCTCAACTCTGCATCGAGTTATGACGTGGCAAAGTTTTACAGCTAAGGTTTTTCTTCGAAAAATTTGGTTTATACTATCTCTAAACTTATTTTCCAACGAAAAACCTTACAAGGGAAGTGCATAGGGTCAGGTGTTGAACTTTTGATGAAACGTTCGAAATATACCAAATCGACCATGCTGATCACGATTCCGAAGTCAAAAATTGCCACAAATGCATGTGAGCACTTTTCTGGAGCTCCAAAGTTGGAATTGAGTTTTGGTTTTTGCCCATTTTCACCATATTCCTGGGTGGAAAATCAATTTTTATAACTTGAATAAGGTTGTTCACCACATTCGAAAACCTATCAGCTTTTTAGTTTTTCAAAAAATATGAAAAACCAGCTGAAAACTGTAATTTTCAAAAATGCACAAAAAACTTTGAAAAACGTGTGTATTTACGTGTGTTTGTGTGTATTTTCAGGACTTTCTTAAAAATTACAGTTTTCAGCTGGTTTTTCATATTTTTTGAAAAACTAGAAAGCTGATAGGTTTTCGAATGTGGTGAACAACCTTATTCAAGTTATAAAAATTGATTTTCCACCCAGGAATATGGTGAAAATGGGCAAAAACCAAAACTCAATTCCAACTTTGGAGCTCCAGAAAAGTGCTCACATGCATTTGTGGCAATTTTTGACTTCGGAATCGTGATCAGTATGGTCGATTTGGTATATTTCGAACGTTTCATCAAAAGTTCAACACCTGACCCTATGCACTTCCCTTGTTAGCTATAGTACTTTTCTACGTCATAACTCGATGCAGAGTTGAGCTAAGTGATTTTTGACATCGGGATTGTGATCAGCGGGTCGGAATTGACTAGAAAACATGGATTTCATCAAAAATTGTGAGTTTTTCATGAATTTTCTGATGAAAATGACGATTTTCCTGCAAAATTGCTCATTTTACACTGAAAATGCTGCAAAATCTCACGATTTGCTCAGAAATCCACTCATTTCAGACACCGACCGGAGCAATTCTCAACATTCGCGATCAACTCCTTCCAATCAGCAATTATTTGACGAAAATCTGCCCGCCTGTTGAAAGTGAGTTCTTCTAAGTCGATTTTTTTCAATATCTAATATCGATTTTTTTTGCAGGAATTCCCGACGACGATGTGATGAGCTACATGTAATTTTTGTATTTTTTTTTGAATTTTGAGACACATTCCAGAATGAATCTAGATTAATAATATTTGATATTGATTTTTTTTCGAGGGTTTCAAGCCCAGTTTCAAAATACTTACCTGTAAAGAAAACTCCGCAAGCTTCCGCTTCAGCGGCCACGTGGATTAGTATGATATGGCAAACGTCATAGTAATCCACGTGGCTGCGAAAGCGGAAGCTTGCGGTTTACGCTCGGAAAATCATGCCGGATCTGAAAATTTCAGTGAAAATCAAGATTTTCACTGATATTTTGAGATCCCGCGCAGGGAAATCTATCGCCAATTTTTTTCGAGCGTAGCGAGTGTAAACCGCAAGCTTCCGCGTAGCGGCCACGCGGATTAATATGATATGGCAAACGTCATAGTAATCCGCGTGGCTGCTAAAGCGGAACCTTGTAAACCACAAGTTTCTGGGCTACGCGGAAGCTTGCGGAAGCTACTAATATCTCAAAATTCTCCCAGAAAATGGTCAATTTCTTCCGCCAATTCTTCTATTTTCACCGACATCACTGGACGCGCTTCAAAATGAAGACTTTCCTCAACTTCACCAAGCACACCCGGTTTTTCGACAAAAAACCGCTTTTTCTCACAATTTCCTCGGCTTCTGCCATTTTTTCGTTCCAAAAACATGGGATTTGTGAGGAGAGGATAAAGGAATGCCAGAATTGTGAGAGTGAATTTGGTGAGTTCGATTTTTTGAGCTCAAAAATGACCCAAAATCGTCATTTTCTCAGAAAATTTCATGAAAAACTCACAATTTTTGACGAAATTCACGTTTTCTAGTCAATTTCGACCCACTGAGCACAATTCCGATGTCAAAAACCACTTAGCTCAACTCTGCATCGAGTTATGACGTGGCAAACTTTTATAGCTAAGGGTTTTCTTTGGAAAATATGTTGTAAGTCAAATTTTCCAAAGAAAAACCTTAGCCATAAAAATTTGCCACGTCATAACTCGATGCAGAGTTGAGCTAAGTGATTTTTGACATCGGAATTGTGTTCAGCGGCTCGGAATTGACTAGAAATCATGAATTTCGTCAAAAATTGTGAATTTTTCATGAAATTTCTGAGAAAATGACGATTTTCCTGCAAAATTTCTCATTTTCGAGCTCAAAATCTGATTTTCACTGCTCCCGAGCTCAAAAATCACTTCCAGGCCGAATATTTTGGTCTGGGAGCTCAAAAAATGCTCGCGGAGCCAGAAAATCGATTGAAAACCTCGAATTTCATCAAAATTTCGTCGAGATCACTGGAAAAATTCAATTTTTGAGCTAAAAATCAAATTTTCATGTTCCTGGAGCTCAAAAATCACTTCCAGGCCGAATATTTTGGTCTGGGTTGCTCCAAAATCTCATGTTTGTGCTCCTGGAGCCAGAAAATCGACTAAAAACCTAGAATTTCATCAAGATTTCGCCGAGAGCACCTGAAAAATCCAGATTTTGAGCTAAAAATCAAAATTTCATGCTCCCGGAACCGAAAAATCACTTCCAGACCTAATATTTTGGTCTGGGTTGCTCAAAAATGCTCGCGGAGCCAGGAAATCGACTAGAAACGTAGAATTTTATGAAGGTTTCGTCGAGAGCACCTGAAAAATCCAATTTTTGAGCTCAAAATCAATTTTTCATGCTCCCGGAGCCAAAAAATCGACTAAAAACCTAGAATTTTTCCAGAACATCGCAAAAATCCCGGACACGGTTGGGAATTGCTCTACGAGGAAAAAGATATGCTAGCGTTCCGCCGCAAAATCACGGGACCCTACGAAATGTACGAATACAAATGTGTTGGCACCTACTACGACATTTCGCCGCGTACATTTCTCGACGCCCAAAACGACATCAATTATCGACGTGAATGGGATGAGAATATCGTGTCGATTGATGTTGTACAAGAGGAGAATGAGAATGAGGTAAGCGGAAAGCCGCGCGGAAACCTGCGGAAACCATGCGTTTTGTTGCAGCTGATTCGATGGGTCTCCAAATTCCCCTATCCACTTTATCCACGCGAATATGTGTATGTTAGAAGGACGTGGGTGTCGGACGATGATAAATATGCGGTTGTGGATAGCGAAGCGGTGCTACCGGAGGTAAGAGCGATGCGGAAGCCTGCGGAAGCTTGCGGAACGTTGTTGAACGACTACGTTTCAAAGTCCAGCAACTTGGTATTACTTTCCGCTTCGCGGAAGCATGCGGAAAAGGTCCCCCGATTTTCTCAGCTCATTAAAAAAACCCCCCAAAATAGCTTGCTTGATTCGTTGCGCCCCCATTCTGATGGGATTTTTTTATTATGCACATTTTATGTGTGACGAGAAAATGGGGAAACCGGTTTTTGGGAAAATATAGGACTTAGTCTAAGTGTCAGGCTTCTGGGGAGGCAAAAGATTTCATTCATTCATTCAAAAAACTCCTCACATAAACCCATCCGAACTTGTTTCATCCGATTTCTTACGAATCAATGGAGTGGCGAAATGAATGAAGATCAGATTGAAAAATATCAAAGCTGGTAGGGGAACTGTAAAACATGCCAATTTCTCAGAATTCTTTTTTTTTTTGAATAATAATGAACTCACGAATTTCCCAAACCAAACTAGCAATTGGTACAAATGTGTTTTGTTTGAAAAATGATAAATATCTCAAATAGCTAATTGCTGAAACTCCAAACTCGTGTGCATGTAGAGCTTCGATGAGAAAAAGTTCATCGGATTTTAGGATAAGATCCTTGCTTTTATAAGTGCATTTACTTTCATTTTTATACTGAAAATTAGTTTTCATCATTCAACTTGCGATTTTTAATGAAATTTATGTTTTCTAATAGTTTTCAACACGCTTATTACGATTCCGTTGACTAAAATTGCAAAGCTCAACTCCTAACATGAGTTATGGCGTGTCGGGAATTTCGAAAATTTGATTTGGCACTTGTTCAAAATTGATCACAATTGTTCAATATTGATCACAAAATGAAAACTTATGTAATCGAGCCTTCCGAACAATGCTATACCATCAGATTTTGATGAAAACAATTTTAGAAGCGAGTTTTGACCTCCCAAATCAAATTTTCGAAATTCCCGCTACGTCATAACTCATGTTAGGAGTTGAGCTTTGCAATTTCAGTCAGCGGAATCGTAATCAGCGGGTCGAAAACTACTAGAAAACATACACAATCAATGAAAAAGCTTCTATAATTCTCCGCTGATGTTTCATTCGTTTTTTTCAACAATTCGTGAATAACATCTCGTGGATAAACATCAAAAATCGACAAATTTGTTTCATTAAACTGCGCATATGTCTCATTAACCATATCAAAATTCTCATGTGTTGCCAAACTTTGGAAAAACAATAGTGTGTGAGCACGTTTGAATTTGATATTTTGATGAATTTCTGGATGTATTAAATGCGAATAAACTGTATAACTTGCAACAATTGAGGTGAAAATATACCAGATGAAAACGAATCCAATGATTATGAAAAATAGGAGAATTGGAGAGAATAATTGAATAAGTGTTAGGATTATAGGATCTGTGTAAAAAAATCGTTTTGAAATATATTTGTCCAACTTCGTATCAAAAAAAGAGAGTAGGTCAGGGTGTGGGTCGAACCCTGGTTTTGCAAACGGTAGGCAGCCACGCAAACCACTCGGCCAACTCACATTTATTTTGCAAATCCAAAAACACCATCAAACAAATGAACGATGTGAAGCAAATTGAAATCGTCGAAACGACAAAAATGCTATATTTTGCCGTGTTTATGAGATTTTCACCGGGTATTCGCAGCAAATCATAAGTTCGATCGATGATTATCTCGGTTTCCGTGAAAATGTGGATGTTGTGAATTTTGTAGAGTTTGAGCACTGCTTTTATTGGCAATTGTGTTAGATCATAATTTGCTGGTCGATCTGAAATATTTTTAAACAAAAATTGATTCACAAATGCTATTTTTATGCATTTACGAAACGTTTTTTAACGCTAAAAACCCAAAAAAAATTCATTTTTTCACCATTTTCTTAACACAACTGAATAAAGTCGGCCTGGAAGAAAAATCTCCCAAAAAAAAATAATTTGTAAGCCCTTAAATGCGTTTTAGCTTCACTTTATTCAGTTGTGTTAAGAAAATGGTTGAAAAATGAATTTTTTGGGTTTTTAACGTTAAAAAACGTTTCGTAAACGCATAATCTTTATTAATTTCAACTAACTTGTATATTTAACAATCGCTCTATTGATTTCTTCTGAAGAAAAACCAAAAATCTGTGTTTCATATTCGATTTTCTGACTATCATCCATAGGCGGCAAAACTGTTGAACAATCGACCTCCTCCCAACTCTCTTTTCTCACGTATTCATTACCTGAACGCGTAAACTATAGTTGGACATCGACATTTTCATGTTTTTAAGCAATTCATATGATAGAACGGTCCAAGACGAACAGAATCGTATAAATTTTGATGAGTTTACCTTATCCATAAGTGATTTAGCGAGCTTATTGACTAAACGTCGCTAAATCACTTATAGATAAGGTAAACTCATCAAAATTTATATGATTCTGTTCGTCTAAGACCATTCTATCATATGAATAACATTAGAACACAATATTTCAACTCATTTGCATTAAAAAACATGAAAACTCACGTGTCAATGCAGTTTTCCACCAACTCCTCGCATTTCTAATAGCCATTTCAGCTTTAGTTGCCTCTTTTCCAAATGAAACAGTCATTGAAATGATCATAATACAACAAAAAACTGGGATAATTGTATAACCCAAATAATATTTACGAAATCGAATAAATTTTGCAACTCGTTCGCTGAATTCTTTGGATATTGAAAAGAAGAAATAAATGAACATCATTGTCAGAATTGTGAAAAACATTGAGAAAAACATCCAACGAGTTTTGTGCTGCGAAAATTTGGTAGACTTTTTTCGTCTCATAAATAGAAAACCTACATTTGCCACATATGTTGTCATTAATCGATCATTTTGAAATTCAATATCTTCTTGATTAAATTGATCAGTAATTAATCGAATCCAATTATTGTTCAAGTCAACAACACTCGAATAAGTTTGTAACACATTCAATATTCTTTTGTAATTCTTTGGCGGTATTCTTTTTGGAATTCGAAGTGGACCAATAAAATGAGTGCATTTTTTGGTTATTTCCTCTACGAAAGCATCCGAATATTCGAGATTCATTGACATTTTTGATAATTTTAGAAATGGGCGAAATAATTGGTTGAATTGGATTTAGGTTGAGGTTTTCACGTCACGAAAAAAAATCGATAAATTAAATTCATTCCTTAGGCTTAGGCTTAGCCAAAACCTTAGGCTTATCAGAAATCTTATGCCTAACGAAAGCCTTGGGCTTAGGCTTAGCCGAAACCTTAGGCTTACGTATAACCTTAGGCTTATCCAATATCTTAGGCTTAGGCAAAACCCAAGTCCTAACGAAAGCCTTGGGCTTAGGCTTAGCCGAAACCTTAGGCTTACGTATAACCTTAGGCTTAGCAAATATCTTAGGCTTAACCTGAAGAGGAGAGATGGGGGAATTTTGAATTTTCGGGGGTTTTTTAGGCCTGAAAATAGGGCTTTTTGAGTCTGAAACAATGGTCTTTAGGCCTGATTTTGAAGCCTGCAATTCCGGATTTTTGAGCCCAAATTCGTTTAGGCTTAGTCAAAATCTTAGGCTTAGTCAAAACCTTAGGCTTATCAGAATTCTTAGGCTTAGGCCTATTCAAAACCTTAGGCTTAGCCAAAAACTTAGGCTTAGCCTAGACCTTAGGCTTGACCAAAACTCAAGGCCTAACGAAATTAGCCGAATCCTTAGGCTTATCAGAAATCCTAGGCTTAGGCTTAACCGAACTCTCAGGCCTTACATCAGGTTTAATTAAAACTCAAGGCGTAACGAAAACCTTAAGCTTAGGCTTAGTCAAAACCTTGAGCTTAGGCTTAGCCAAAACCTTAGGCTTATCCAATATCTTAGGCCTAACCAAAACTCAAGGCCTAACGAAAGCCTTGGGCTTAGGCTTAGTCAAAACCTTAGGCTTATCCAAAACTCAAGGCCTAAGCCCAGGCCCAGGCCCAGCCCCACCCCATACCTTGTTTTTTTCCAGATTTTCCCCTCCACATCCACCTCAAATGTTCGCGTAACCAGCTATTCATCAAGAATGTCAATCCGAGCTCACGAAGATTGGGAAACTCATGGTGTAGATTATATTCTGACGTATTCCGACAATCCCGAAGCCAACATCCCCAGATATATCTACAATTGGATGGTCAACAAAGGCGGCCCGTATTTTCTGCGACAAGTTCATAAAGCGGCTCGGGAAATTGAGGAATCTGGAAAGGTGGTGAGATCGGCGACGGGAAAAGCGAAACATCAAAAGGAGACGCGGAAACTTGCGGAAAAGCAACGGATGGATGCGGAAAAAGCGGAAAAGGAGGCGGCGGAGATTGAGAAGGAGAAGGAGAAGCTGAAAAAGTCGACGGAAAAAACGGCAAAAAGATTTACGCCTGCCGCTGGACCATTTCAATTTCAGTCGGAAAAAAGTGTTTGATTTTTGAGAGAGGGAGGGGGGATTTGAGGCCTGAAATTGGGGTTTTGAGGCCTGAAATTCCGGATTTTTTGAGCCTGAAAATAGGCTTGAAATTCCGGATTTTTTGAGTCTAAAAACATGGGCTTTCGGCCTTATTTTGAAGCCTGAAATTCCGGATTTTTTGAATCTAAAAACATGGCCTTTAGGCCTGGTTTTGAAGCCTGAAAATCTATAATTTTAGGTCTAAATTTGGCCTGAAAATTAGGGCTTTTCAAAAAACTAGAAAAGCCCAAAAAAAACCCAAATTTCGACATCAAATTTAGACCAAAAATGCAAAATTTCTGAAGCCTAAAAATAGGCCTAAATTTAGCCAAAAAATCCGGCCTTTTCCAGCTTTAATTTGGCCGGAAACTTAGGGCTTTTCAGGCCTAAATTTCAGGCCCAAAGGCCCAAAATTCCTCAAATTCCCGTTCCAATTCAATTTTTGTCTGATATTCAGAATACGTAAATAGATTTTATTATTTTTTTTTCTAAATTTTTCTAGAGATTTTTTGTGATACCATATTTTTTTGCCTTTTTTTCATGACTCGAGTCCTTTTTTTTCTTTTTGATGAATAGTTTGACATTTACAATTTTTTTTTTCTTTTTTTTTTTGAAATTTATCTCTGTAGAAATGCAGTGTGAAATTGACTTATCTTGAATATTTTTTTTTTGAATTTTTGAATTTCGCGCCTCGGAAAATTAGGCGGGAAATTTGAATTTTTGAATTTCGCGCCTTGGAAAATTAGGCGGGAAATTTGAATTTTTGAATTTCGCGCCTTCGAAAATTGAGCGGGAAATTTGAATTTTTGAATTTCGCGGGTCCAAAAATTGAGCGGGAAATTTGAATTTTTGAATTTCGCGCCTTTGAAAATTCAGGCGGGAAATTTGAATTTTCAAAAACAACAACATCAAACTTCATTTTTTCCACAAAAAATATTGTTATCGATAATAAAAATCGGAATTTTGAAAAGTGTCCGTCAAAGGTCTCAAAACGATTCGCTTATCATCGGTGACCCAATTTCGCGCCAATTTTCCGAATAAAATTCCAGAGCGACGAGGGCGAAGATAGAGCGATTCTGGAACATTTTTGAATTTTTTGGCGCCAAAAATGCCACGTGGATTTTTTTTTTCAAAAAAAAATTCAAATTTTCAATCCAGATTTTTTCAAAGCGAAAAAAATTGAATTTTTATCTGATCTTCTGGAAAATAATTATTTTTTCAATTTTTTTCGCTAAAAATTGCGAGTGACGATTTTTTTTGCAAAAATTTTGTTTTTGGAGAAAAATTGGGCCTTATCAAGCCCTAAAAGCCTGAGAAGCCTAGAAAATTTAGCTTTAAAATAGCCTAACTCTAAGCCTTAAACTAAAGCCTTTTAGGCCCACTTTCAGGCCTAAAAATAGGTCTGTAATCTATGATTTTTGAAGTTTTTCCTCATCAAAATACGTCATGTTTTTAACTCAAAAAAATTCTTTTTCCCGGTCACTTGGGAATTTTTTTCATACGAAAAAAAAATGAAAAATAATTTTTTTCTAGCTGACCACAAAGGAAATTGACTCCCTCACAAAATGGCAACTTTTTTGATGAGTGACGAATTTTTTTTTCGAATTTTTGAATTTCGCGCCTTGGAAAATTGAAAAAAATTTAAATTTTGGGCTTTTTTGAGGTCTGGAGAAGCCTTCAGAAGCCCAGAAAAATTTTAAAAGCCCTAGAAAATTCAAAAATTCAAATTTCCCCCTGAATTTTCAAGGCGCGAAATTCAAAAAATTCAAAAATTACCTGGACTTTCAGTCGAAACCATAATTATTGAGAAAATTTGGAAAATGACGAAAATCAGAAGAAAATTCTTCATTTTAGCTCGAATTTTATGAAATCTGCAAGAAAAATGGGTTAAAGTGGTCAGAAAATTACGAAAAAAAATGGGCGGAGCCTCGGAAAAAGGGGCGGAGCCTAAAGAAAAAAGAAAGTGGTCAGCTCATTTTTTTTTGCACAAAAAATGAATGTATACCAAAAAAGTTGTGGGGAATTTGTATTCAGAAACTAGAAAAAAACGAAAAAAAATGTTTTCTGATCGAAATTTTTCAAGAAAATGTCTAATTTTAGAGCTAATTAGTGAGAAAATTTGAAAATTTTTGAAAAAAAATCGAATTTTTGAATTTCCCGCCTTCGAAAATTGAGCGGGAAATTTGAATTTTTGAATTTCGCGGGAAATTTGAATTTTTGAATTTCGCGCCTTGAAAAATTGAGCGGGAAATTTGAATTTTTGAATTTTGCGGGTCCAAAAATTGAGCGGGAAATTCAAAAATTCTCAAATTTCTGTCAAAAAATTCTCAAAAAATATTTTAATATTCAAAATTTAATCAAGATCTCTCAGAAATGTCAAAATAAAATTGAATTTTTGGTTTTTTTGGTCCAAAAATTCTGAATTCAGAATTCTGAGACCCGAAAAATATTTTTTTTCCAAAAAAAAAAACAAAAATATAGAATAGGGGTTATCTTATGCATGAAGAAATTGCTTTTGGCTTTTTTTGAGTGGAAAAAATGGAACTTGAGAGAAAATTGGATTTTTTGAGGGCTTTTTGAGGCCCGGAAGGCTTTTAGAAGCCCGGGAAATAGTTTTGGGGGCTTCTTGAGGTCCGGAAGGCCTTCAGAAGCCCAGAAAACATTTTTCGGGCCTTTTTGAGGCCCGGAAAAGCCCAGAAGGCCTGAAGAATCTAGAAAGACTTCGATAGCTCAGTGGTAAGCTGCTGGTTTTTGAATCTAAAGGTCGCTGGTTCGATTCCCGCTGCCTGCGAACTTTTTATTTTGATTTTCTTGTGAGGGGTTCACATTTTCTCTAGCCAACTAGAAAAGTTGTTTGAACTCTCTGCACACACACACCTCGACTAGAATGTAGTCTGTTTCTCTCCGTCTCTTGTGTTTTCCCGTTAGTATTTAAACAAGAAAAACAAGAGCAAAAGTTGTCATTTTTACACTTTTTTGAGCTAGAAAATTTCGAAAAATTCGGATTTTTTATCAAATTTCCGGTATGAATAAGCCTAACCTTTCGGAAAAAAAAAATTTTCAAAAAAATTAAAAAAAAAAAGAATAGTTCTCATGGGGAATCGAACCCGCGACCTTTAGATTCAAAATCCAAGAGCTTACCACTGAACTGTACCAAGCCTATATGGTTTGGGAAGCCTTTCTAGATTTTTCCGGGCTTTTTCAGGCCTTTTCAGGCCTTCTAGGCTCAAATTTCCCACAAAATTTAGCCGGTTTTCTCTGCGTCTCTCTCTTTTCCATACTCTCTCTCACATATACTAGTAAATATAATTGGGTTGGTCAGTTTTTCAGTGAAAGTGAAATTTGAAAAAAAAATTTTGTTGTAAAATTTATTTCCTTTGCAATTTGATAGGAAAATGTTGCGTTTTTCTTTTTTTTTGACTTTTTTGGTTTTTCAGGCTTTGGGCTTTTCTAGGCTTTTTTTAGGCTTCAGGCCTTAAAAAAGGCTTTTCTAGGCTTACAATTAGGCTAGGCTCGGCCGGGCCTAAAGCCCCCGCGTTCGACAAAAAAAAATAAAAACCCTCGCCCCGAGCGGGGTTCGAACCCGCCACCCCCAACTTGGGAAACGTAAGCACTTACCGCCTGCGCCACACGGCCAGAGCCAGCTCATTTTCTCAGCTCTCCCTTGAGCTCTCTACCTCATCTATAGCTCATTTTGACCGGCTCCGCGAGCTCTAAAAGACTGTGCTCATATTTTCAGACACATGGAAACTTTGTGCGGAATTTTGCGCGTCACAATTGGCACCCTGTATTTTTCCCTATGGAATTCGATCAAAAATCTGCTGCCCAACGGGATTTTGCCACGAAAATCGGTGCACGGCCAGCGAGTTTTGATAACTGGCGCCGGAAGTGGAATCGGACGAAAAATGGCGGTGGAGTTTGCGAAACTTGGAGCTGAGGTGGTTTTGTGGGATGTGAATGAGGCTGGAAATTTGGAGACGCTGAAAACGGTGGAAGATGTGGGAGGAAAGGTGGGTGGGCCTAAAAAAGCCTGAAAAAGGGGCTTCTTTTTGAGCCTAAATAAGCCTAGGTTTAGGCCTGAGAATAAGGCCCTTTTTGGGCTTAGAAAGCCTGAGAAGGACCTCTTTTTGAGCTCAGATAAGCCTAGGTTTTAGACAGGGCTGGTCGGAATTGAGCTTTCGGAATTTCGGAAGACCCATTTTCACTTCCGATTTTATTCTCGGAATTTCGGCATTCCGACTTTTTATTCCGAATAATTTTTCGATAGTTCGGAATTCCGATTTTTTCTTCCGACTTTTTTTTCGGAATTTCGGAAGAAATTCGGAAGTTCTAATACGCAAGAAAAAAGTGAAAAACGACATTTTTCGATGAGTTATCAGAACAATAATAGTAAAAATAGTTGCGAAAAAGTAAATCTTGTTCTTAGGTCATCAAAGACAACAAAATTTTGACTATTATCGATTATTAAGAAATTTTTCACCGTCATTTCAGTCTTAAAATAAAGTTTTCTTTATAAAAACATAGATTCCGAAATTCCGAGATTTTTCGAAAGTGATTTCGACAAAAAAGTCGGAATGAAAAAAAGTCGGAACGAGAGTCGGAATTTGAGCGATTCCGAGTTTTTCTTTCGGAAGTGCTTCCGACCAAACTACACTTCCGAAAAAACGTCGATTTTCGGAATTTCGGAATTCCGATATTCCGATTCCGACCAGCCCTGGTTTTAGACCTGAAAACTAGGCCTGAAAAGAGGGTTTTTTGAGCCCAAACAAGCCTAAACTTTAGGTCTGAATATAAGGTGTTTTTGAGGCCTGAAAAGGCCTAGTTTTTAGGCCTAAATAAGCCTAGGTTTTAGGCCTACGTATAAGGCTTTTTAGAGCCTAAATATGCCTAGGTTTCAGGCCTAAAATCAGAATTTTTCCAGGCCTAAAACTCTCTGGAAAAAGGCCCCAAGTTAGCTCAAAAGACCCTGGTTTTTAGGCCTGAAAACTAGGCCTTTTTTGAGCCTAAATAAGCCTAGCTCTAGGCCTGAAAATCCCGAATTTTTTCAGGCCTACGCCTACACCGTAGATCTCTCAAGCTTCCAAAAAATCAACGAAACTTCGAAAAAAGTTCGCGAAGAAGTTGGAGACATTGATATTTTGATCAATAATGCTGGAATTGTTACAGGTAACATTTTTGAGCTGAAATTATTTTCAGATTTGTTTGCAGGCAAAAAAATCTTCGATTGTCCCGATGAGTTGATGGAAAAAACGATGGCTGTGAATTGTAATGCGAATTTTTATGTGAGTGGGGGCCTGGAAAGCCTAATAGACTTTTGGACCTGAAAATTCAGATTTTTGGATAATTTTGAGCCAAAAATCATGATTTTCGGACATTTTTGAGCCAAAAATCATGATTTTTGGTCAATTTTAACCCCAAAAATCCAAATTTTCAAAAAAAAAATCACTGCATGCACCAGGAATCGATCCCCTGACCTTGTGAGCCGAAATTTTCCGAAAATCATGATTTTTCGATGATTTTGAGCCAAAATTTCAAAAAAAAAATTCCCGCAGGCACCAGGAATCGATCCCCTGACCTTCTGAGCCGGAATTTTAGGAAAATCATGATTTTTGGACAATTTTGACCCCAAAAATTCGAAATTTCAAAAAAAAACCGAAAAAAATTCCCGCAGGCACCAGGAATCGATCCCCCGACCTTCTGAGCCGAAATTTTCCAAAAATCATGATTTTCGTACAATTTTGGCACGAAAAATTCAAATTTTCAAAAAAACCCGAAAAAAATTGTCCGCGGGCACCAGGAATCGATCCCCTGACCTTCCGAGCCAAAATTTTCAAAAAATCATGATCTTTGAATGATTTTGAGCTGAAAATTCAAAATTTTCAACAAAAAAATGGAAAAAAAAATTCCCGCAGGCACCAGAAATCGATCCCCTGACCCTTTGAGCCGAAATTTTCCGAAAATCATGATTTTTGGATGATTTTGACCCCAAAAATTCAATTTTTGGAAAAAAAAGTTGGAAAAAAAAAGCCCAGAAACTTGTCCACGGCCCCTGAAGCCTAGAAAAAACGCATTTTCAGACGGCCAAAAATTTTCTGCCAGCAATGTTGGACAAAAATCACGGACACGTGGTGACGATCGCTTCGATGGCTGGAAAAACTGGTTGTGTTGGATTGGTAGGCCCATTTTTTGGCCCGAAACGTGGATTTTGGCCCGAAAATTTTTGAGCCACGTGGCACATTTTGGCGCCAAAAATTGCCACGTTTTCGCGCCAAAATCCAAAAAAAAATCAAATTTCAGGTCGATTATTGTGCCTCAAAACACGGTGCAATCGGATTCCACGACTCGTTGACCATGGAAATTTTATCGCAGAAAAAGTTCAATGTGAAGACCACTGTGGTTTGCCCGTTTTTCATCAATACAGGGATGTTTGATGGAGTTCAGACGAAGTTAGTGGAACTCGGGTAGAGATTTGGAGCATTTTGAGCTAAAAATCAGGATTTTTGGAGCATTTTGAGCCAAAAATCAGGATTTTTGGACAATTTTGAGCCAAAAATCAGGATTTTTGGGCATTTTTGACCCCAAAAAATTGAAAAAAAAATTTCCGCGGGCACCTGGACTCGATCCCCTGACCTTCTGACCCAATTTTTTTCCAGAAGCCCTCTTCTTTTCCCGATTCTGGAGCCCGACTATGTTGTGGAATGTATTCTGGAGGCGATTTTGACGAATCGACCAATGTTGTGTATGCCTAGAGCATGTTATACGATTTTGGCGCTGATTGGGTGAGTTTTTTTGAAAATTTGAATTTCCCGCCTGATTTTCCAAGGCGCGAAATTCAAAAATTCAAATTTCCCGCTCAATTTTTCAAGGCGCGAAATTCAAAAATTCAAATTTCCCGCTCAATTTTTCAAGGCGCGAAATTCAAAAATTCAAAATTCCCGCTCAATTTTTGGCCCCGCGAAATTCAAAAATTCAAATTTCCCGCCTAATTTTCCAAGGCGCGAAGTTCAAAATTTCAAATTTTCCGCTTGATTTTTAGACCCGCGAAATTCAAAAATTCAAATTTCCCGCTCAATTTTTAGACCCGCGAAATTCAAAATTTCAAATTTCCCGCTCAATTTTCACAGGCGCGAAATTCAAAAAATTCAAATTTCCCTCGCAATTTTTGGACCCGCGAAATTCAAAAATTCAAATATCCCGCTCAATTTTCGAAGGCGCGAAATTCAAAAATTCAAATTTCCCACCTGATTTTTGGCCCCGCGAAATTCAAAAATTCAAATTTCCCGCTCAATTTTCCAAGGCGCGAAATTCAAAAAATTCAAATTTCCCGCCTAATTTTTGGACCCGCGAAATTCAAAACTTCAAATTTCCCGCCTAATTTTCCAAGGCGCGAAATTCAAAAATTCAAATTTCCCGCCTAATTTTCGAAGGCGCGAAATTCAAAAATTCAAATTTCCCGCCTGATTTTTTGACCCGCGAAATTCAAAAATTCAAATTTCCCGCCTGATTTTTTGACCCGCGAAATTCAAAAATTCAAATTTCCCGCTCAATTTTCCAAGGCGCGAAATTAAAAAATTCAAATTTTCCACCTGATTTTTGGACCCGCGAAATTCAAAAATTCAAAAATTTTCAGCCTTCTTCCAATCGAAGTCCAAATTTTGCTCGCCGACTTTTTCGGCTCCAACGAAACAATGAACGAATTTAAAGGGAGGCAAAAGAAAGTACTGTAGGAGCAGACTAGACTCTAGTTTTGCTTTAAAATGGCATAATATCAATTCTTGTAGACTACACTCTAGTCTTGTAAAATTTCTGAAATTCTTGTATTTATTCTCACTAACAAACTACAATGTAGTCTAATTGAAATTCTCAATCTGAAACTAGACTCTAGTTTGATTTGAACCAGACTACACTCTAGTCTGATCAGATCACTTTTCCCCATTTTTTGCTGCTGATAAGATAATAAATTGATTTTTCAACATTTTCGCCCAAAATTTTCGAGCTAACCCCGAAAAAATGCCATTTTTTCTCGTCGAGACCATTTCTACAGTACTCCAGATACTGTATTTTTACGCCGAGGTACTGTACAAATACGTGGTGCCCGCATGTTTGAGAAACAAGAAATCGTTGAAAGGTGAGTGGATTTTTTTGACTCAGAAGGTCAGGGGATCGATTCCTGGTGCCCGCGGGATTTTTTTTTTGAAAATTTGGATTTTTGGGGTCAAAATTGTCCAAAAATCATGATTTTTGGAAAATTTCGAAGCAGAAGGTCAGGGGATCGATTCCTGGTGCCCGCAGGATTTTTTTTTTGAAAATTTGAATTTTCCGCCTCAAAATTGTCCAAAAATCATGTTTTTTGGCTCAAAATGCTCCAAATTCATCGAATTTTGGCTCAAAATGCTCCAAATTAATTTTTGCAGGCAAAAAAGTGCTGATAACCGGCTCGGGAAGTGGAATCGGTCGACAAATGGCTCTGGAATTCGCCAAACACCACACCCACCTCATTTTATGGGACAAAAACCAGGAGGACAATGAAAAAACGCGAAATTTAGTGGAAAATTTGGGATTTGACGTGAAAATTCACGTTTTCCGCGTGGATTTGATGAGTTTTGAGGAAATTGATCGAATTTCTGAGGAAACGAAGCGGGAAGCGGGAAAAATCGATATTTTGGTGAATAATGCTGGTGTGGCGTCGGCAAAAGGCATTTTTGAATTGGAGGAAACCGCGTTGAATTTGAGCCTGGGTGTTAATGTTAAATCGCATTTTTAGGGTGAGTTTTGGGCCTGAAAATTCGGGATTTTTTGAGTCCAAATAAGCCTAGAAAGCCTGGGCTTTGGCCTGAAGTTTGGGGCCTGGAATTTGCGATTTTTTGAGTCTAAATAAGGCTGGTTTTAGGCCAGAAAATCTGGAAATTTTCGAGCCTAAATAGGCCCAGTAAGCCTGGAGCCTGGAAGCCTGAAATCTGGGCCTTAGGGCCTGAAATTTCCGATTTTTTGAGTCTAAATAGGCCTAGTAAACCTAAGCCTAAATTAATCCAATAGGCCTAGATTCTAGGCTTATCTAGTCTCAAAAAATCCCAAACTTTCGGGCCTAAATTCTGGGCCTAAGCCCAGGCCTAAAAGCCTGAAATTTCCGATTTTTTGAGCCTAAATAAGCCTGGTTTCTGGGCCTGAAACTAGGCTTATCTAGTCTCAAAAAATCCCGAATTTTCAGGCCGATTTTCAGGCCCAAAAAATCCAGCCCAAGCCCGGAAAATCTTTTTTGCAGACTCTTCAAAATTTCCTTCCCCAAATGCTGGAAGCCGACGACGGACATATTGTGACGATAGCTTCGATTGCTGGAAAATTGGCGACGCACGGACATGTGAGTTGTGGTTTTCCGCGAGCTTCCGCGTAGCGGCACTATCCGGAAGCCTGCGCGAAGCGCCCCGGAATCTTCCGCGTAAGCGGTACGAGCGGAGCGAGTGTAGTTCCCTCTGCGTCTCTAACTGTCTAGCTGTGTCTAGCCGTCTAGCTTCTCTGCATCTTTAACCTCTTGCTTAAGACTAAGCCTAAAGCCCTGCCTAAGCCTAAGGTCCTGTCTAGACCTAAGCCTCGAGCGGCCTGTAGACCGCAAACTTGCGCGAAGCGCCCCGAGCGTAGCGAGTGTAGAGTTCCCTCTGCGTCTCTAACACCCTGTAATCTCTAGCCGTCTAGCTTCTCTCTGCGTCTCTAACTGTTTAATGTTCTCTAGCTATTTGACTTCCGAGCGTAGCGAGTGTATTTTCCTCTGCGTCTCTAGCTATCTAGCTTCTCTGCACTCTCTCAAAACCCTATGCTTTCTAGCTGCCTAGCTGTCTAGCTTCTCTGCGTCTCTAACTTTTCAATGTTCTCTAGCTGTCTGCCGCAAGCTTGCGCGAAGCGCCCCGGAATCTTCCGCGTAAGCGGCACGAGCGGAGCGAGTGTAGAGTTCTCTCTGCGTCTCTAGCTATCTAGCTATGTCTAGCCGTCTAACTGTCTCTAGCTGTCTGACCCCCAGCTAATCCAAACTATCATTTCCAGCCCGATTACTACGCCTCAAAACACGCGGCAGTCGGCCTCCACGACGCCACAACCATGGATATTTTGGAGAGCGGAAAATCGGGAGTTCGTACAACTCTCGTCTGTCCCTATTACATTCATACACCAATGTTTGACACCAGAGGAGCCCAAACGAGATTTCCATTTTTGATGCCAACTTTGACGGCCGATTATGTTTGTGAGAGAATTGTGGAGGCTGTGCAATTGGACGTGGATTTTCTCGTGCTTCCCAATGTTTTCTATGCTTTTGTGCTGAATTTACCGTAAGTTGGGGGCCTGGCTGCGAAAGGCTTGAGTTCAGGCCTAGGCCTAGGCTTGGGCCTTAGGTCTAAACCTAGGCATGGCCGCTGCGCGGAAGACAGGGCCGCTTCGCGGAAGCTTCCGGTCTAGACTCGCGGCAAGGCCGCTCGGGCCTTAGTTTAAGCCTAGACATGGCCGCTTCGCGGAAGACAGGGCCGCTTCGCGGAAGCTTCCGGTCTAGACTCGCGGCAAGGCCGCTCGGGCCTTAGTTTAAGCCTAGACATGGCCGCTTCGCGGAAGACAGGGCCGCTTCGCGGAAGCTTCCGGTCTAGACTCGCGGCAAGGCCGCTCGGGCCTTAGTTTAAGCCTAGACATGGCCGCTTCGCGGAAGACAGGGCCGCTTCGCGGAAGCTTCCGGTCTAGACTCGCGGCAAGGCCGCTCGGGCCTTAGTTTAAGCCTAGACATGGCCGCTTCGCGGAAGACAGGGCCGCTACGCGGAAGCTTGCGGTTTACACTCGCGCCTGAGGGGCTCGAGGGCCCAAATTTTGCGCTGAAACACGTGGAAATCTTCAAATTCACTGAAAATTAGATTTTTCATGAGTTTCAGCACAAAATTTGAGCCTAGAACGCTTCAAAGGGTACTGTAGAAAATTGTGCCACAAATTCCAAAAAAAATGGATCAACAGTTCTAGAAGCTAAAAATCTTGTTTTAGACTGAAATTTTGAGCTGAAAATCATAGGAAACCTAATTTTCAGTGATTTTGAGCATTTCCACGTGTTTCAGCATGAAATTTTGATCTAGAAAAGTTTGAAATTAGTGATCAGAAGGTCCTGGATCGACTCCGCATACCTCCTACCTTTTACCTACCCAAAATTTTTTATGGATATTTTTTCACGCTGAAAATGATGGGATTGCTCATTTTAAGCATTTCCCTGAGTTTCAGCACAAAATTTCAGTCTAGAAACTCTTTTGTAGAAAATTGTGCCAAAAGATTCCAAAAAAATGGATCAATCTTGTTCTAGCCTCAAATTTTGTGCTGAAAATCATGGAAATCTTCAAATTCACTGAAAATGAGGTTTTCCATGATTTTCAGCACAAAATTTCAGTCTAAAACAAGATTTCTTAGCTTCTAGAACTGTTGATCCATTTTTTCGGAATTTTTTGGCACAATTTTCTACAGTACCCTTTCAAGATGTTCTAGGCTCAAATTTTGTGCTGAAAATCGCTGAAAATGTGATTTTTTCCAGATTTCTACCGTACAAAGCTCAACATTTGATTGGGAAATATTTGGGACTTGTTCAAAGTCAGGATCGATTTAATAGGCAAAGCAATAAGAATTAATTAATTACATTTATTTTTCCATAAAACTGGAATAGTACAGTACAGTAGTAAAATACAGTAACCTAGGTCCTAGAAAATTTGCAAATAAGTTAGGCTAACTGGATACTGTAGCGGTTACTGTAGACGTTGAATCTTTTTTGAGAGTTGAGAGGGATTTTCGAGTGGTCAGCACCATGTTTCGCTCTTTTTGCGACATGAATAGCATTTCGATCTGCAAAAATTCAAATTTGGGAAAAATTGCGGGAAATTCGCCACGTGGCATGGGATTTTGGCGGGAAATTTGAATTTTTTCCCAAAAATTTCGATTTTCGCGGCTCTCAGGCCTTTCCGGGGCTTCAGAAGGCCCGGAAAGCCTTGTAGATAGTCTCCAAAGTCCTAGAAGGCCTTGGGACGCCCAGAGAGCCCAACAAGGCCCGGAAAAGCCCTAGATGGCCTAGAGAAGCCTTTTTGAAGGTCTGGAGAAGCCCGGAAGCTTTCTGAAAGCCTGGGTGTCCTCTGGAAGGTACAGTAACCTATCCAAGGCTTACTGGACTTCTTAAGCCCAGAAAGAGCCCGGGAAAAGGTCTATTAGCCCTTTTGAAGGCCCAGAGAAGCCCAGAAAGGCTTTCTAGACTTCTTAGAAGCCTGGAAGGCCTGGAAAAAGCCCTAGAACGTCTAGAAAAAGCCGCGGAAGCTTTCCAAAAGCCTTGGGGCCCTCTAGAAGGTCCAATATGGCTTTCTAGACTCTCAGGAAGCCGAAAAAGCCCGGAAAGGGCTCTAGATGGTCTGGTAGCCCCTTTGAAGGTCCAGCAACCTTTTCCAGGCTTTCTAGACTTCTTAGAAGCCTAAAAAGCCTGGAAAGAGCCCTAGAAGCCTGTTTGAAGGCCCGGAGAAGCCCAGAAAAGCCCGGAGAAGTTCAGAGAAGCCCAAAAAGGCCCGGAGAAGCTCAGAAAGGCTTTCTAGACTTCTCAGAAGCCTAAAAAACCCGGAAAGGGCTCTAGAAGGTCTAGAAAAAGCCCGGAAGCTTTCCAAAAGCCTTGGGGCCCTCTAGAAGGTCCAACAAGGCTTTCTAGACTCTCGAGGAGCCTAAGAAGCCTGGAAAAGGCCTGAGAAGGCTTCCAGGCCCTCTTGAAGGCCCTGAGAAGCCTAAAAAGCCCAAAAAAAGCCCCCGGCCAACTCACCTCATCAATACTATAGCCCGTAGTCTCAGGCACCAAAAAATAAATGAACAAAAATGCGCAGATGGTGAACACGGCATACAACCAAAATGCACCGTATTTTGTGATGGCATGTGTCAGTGATAAATAAGTTAGCGAAACTAGCAAATTGAAAACCCAATTGGAAAGTGTCGAGATCGAAACACACGTGGAACGGGCCCACATCGGATAGAATTCCGAATTCAAAACCCACGGCAGACTTGTGAAGCCCGAGGAGAAGGTCAGCAAATACACACCCATCATAATAATTGGCAGAAGGGTGTAGCTGGTGGTGCAGTGGTGTTTTTGCCACGTCATAGCACCACTGCCTGACACGTCATCCTGGCTGCTATTGTTCATCGAGAGGAGATTCCTCTGACAGATGCCTGTGGAGCTGTAGAGGGTTGGATCGGTTGGGTCGACGGGGAGACAGAAGCCGGTTTTAGCCAGGGAGTCTTCGCAGAAGCCGCACGCTTCGGAGGTGACGCATGAGTCGCAGTTTCTGGAAGATAGATAGGGGGTTGGAGACGTAGAGGGGCTAGACGGGTAGAGATCACTGGATGGGTAGAGACGCAGAGAAGCAAAAGACAGCTAGAGACAGTTAGACGGCTAGACATAGCTAGATAGAGACGCAGAGGGATTTACACTCGCTACGCTCGGGGCGCTTCGCGCAAATTTGCGGTCTACACTCGCGGCGAGGCCGCTCGGGCCTTAGGCTTAGGCAGGGCCGTAGGCTTAGACAAGGCCTTAGGCTAAGACAGGACCTCATTTTTTTTCGATCTGATTCAAATAGACGATGAGAGAGAGGGTAGAGACGTAGAGTTTGTTAGAGAGCACAGGGTGTTAGAGACGCAGAGGAGGTAGACAGCAAGATATCACTGGATGTGTAGAGACGCAGAGGGATGTACACCCGCTGGTTAGAGACGCAGGGAAGCTAGACAGCTAGACGGCTAGAGGGATGTACACTCGCTCCGCTCGAGCCGCTGACGCGGATGATTCCGGGGCGCTTCGCGCAGGATAGCTAGAGATCATGGGGTTGGCAGAGAGTGCAGAGAAGTCAAAGGGTTAGAGACGTAGAGGAGCTAGACAGCTAGAGCACACTGGATGTGTAGAGACGCAGAGAGAAGCTTGCAGAAGGCAGGTAAAGAAGGCTAGACAACTAGAGAAAATTAAAAAGTTAGAGACGCAGAGAGATAAGGTGGCTAGAGAGCATGGGGTTGAGAGAGTGTAGAGAAGCTAGGTGTTTAGAGACGCAGAGGAGGTAGACGGCTAGAGATCACTGGATGGGTAGAGACGCAGAAGGATGTACACTCGCTCCGCTCGAGCCGCTGACGCGGAAGATTCCGGGGCGCTTCGCGCAAGATAGCTCTCATAACCTGAGCAATACCTATATCCTGAGCAATACCCAGGATTTTCTAAAAATTTCAATTTTCAGCTCAAAATCATCCAGAAATCATGATTTCTGGAAAATTCCCGGCTCAGAAGGTCAGGGGATCGATCCCCGCTGCCTGCAGGATATTTTTTCAAATTTTTTTTCTACAGTACCCCGGGCATGTTTGGTGTCATTTTGAAGCGAATTTTTTGAAACTCACGCCAAAGCCGCGCATTCCATGGCTCTCAGCTGCATCTCATCAAAATCGCCACTCTCCCTATATTTTTGAATCTCGAAATTCGGTGCCGAATCATTTCCGACCAACAAAAAAGTGACACCAATCAACACCAAAGAAATCACAACGCCAGCACAGGAAAAAAGGAAAAGTTTGCGCCGCCCGAATTTTTCGATCATTGTCATTGGAATGAATGGTCCGATCAGATTGCAGATCGATAAAATCACAGAGATCCAAATCACCGTGTGATAGTTTTCGATTCCGGCACTTCTGATGATGTCAGCGGTGTAGTAGAGGATTGTATTGATACCGGCGAGTTGTTGAAAAGCTTGTAACATACTTCCGATGAAGCAGGCTTTTAGAACGTGCGGGGTTTTTAGGATACGCCAGATTACTGGGCCGGATTCTGCAAAAAAAAAAATTTTTTTGGCCTAAATTTTGCGCTGAAAATCATGGAAAACCTCATTTTCAGTGAATTTGAAGGTTCCCATGAGTTTCAGCTCAAAATTTGAGCCTAGAAACTCTTCAAAGGGTACTGTAGAAAATTGTGCCGAAAGATTCCAAAAAAATGGATCAACAGTTCTAGAAGCTAAAAATCTTGTTTTAGACTGAAATTTTGCGCTGAAAATCGTGGAAACGCTTAAAATTACTGAAAATGAGGTTTTCCATGAGTTTCAGCACAAAATTTGAGTCTTAAACAAGATTTCTTAGCCTCTAGAACTGTTGATCCATTTTTTCGGAATTTGTGGCACAATTTTCTACAGTACCCTTTGAAGAGTTTCTAGGCTCAAATTTTGTGCTGAAAATCGCTGAAAATGAGGTTTTCCTTACTCTGCTCTTCCTCATGTTGTTTCTTCCGCTCTTCGGCATACGCTTCAATCTCAGCCATCTCAAACTCAATCCACTCCTCATTTCCACTATAAATCTTCTCCAAAACCTCCCTGGCTTTGTAGATTTGTCCATGTTCATACAACCATCTTGGAGTTTCGGGTAGGAAAATGAAGCAGACAAATTGGATCAGCGACGGAATCGCGGCAAATGCAAACATCAATCGCCATCCGATGGTATACGGTGAAATGTAGGAGAAGATTCCGCCCATGATATTGGCCACAACTTGTCCGAAACTGATCATCATAGCGAAGGCTGACACGAGAACACCGCGCACGTGGGTTGGCGAGGTTTCACCCAGGTAAACCGGCACGACCATCGAGGCAAAGCCTGAAGTTCAGAGAAGCTAGATGGTTAGAGACGCAGAGGGATATACACTCGCTTCGCTCGAGCCGCTTGCGCGGAAGCTTGCGGTTTAGACTCGCGGCAAGGCCGCTCGGGCCTTAGGTCTAAGCCTAGGCATGGCCGCTACGCGGAAGACAGTGCCGCTTGCGCGGAAGCTTGCGGTCTACACTCGCGGCAAAGCCGCTCGGGCCTTATGTCTAAGCCTAGGCGTGGCCGCTACGCGGAAGACAGTGCCGCTTGCGCGGAAGCTTGCGGTTTACACTCGCGGCAAGGCCGCTCGGGCCTTAGGCTTAGGCTTAAGCGTGGCCGCTACGCGGAAGACAGTGCCGCTTGCGCGGAATCTTCCGGTCTACACTCGCGGCAAGGCCGCTCGAGGCTTAGGTCTAGGCAGGACCTTAGGCTTAGACAGGGCTTTAGGCTTAACCAGGCCCTTAGGCTTAAACAGGGCCTTAGGCTTAGGCATGGCCGCTACGCGGAAGACAGTGCCGCTTGCGCGGAAGCTTGCGGTCTACAAGGCCGCTCGGGCCTTAGGCTTAGGCTTAAGCGTGGCCGCTACGCGGAAGCTTGCGGTCTACAAGGCCGCTCGGGCCTTAGGTCTAAGCCTAGGCATGGCCGCTACGCGGAAGCTTGCGGTCTACAAGGCCGCTCGGGCCTTAGGTCTAAGCCTAGGCATGGCCGCTACGCGGAAGCTTGCGGTCTACACTCGCGGCAGAGCCGCTCGGGCCTTAGGCTCAGGCTTAAGCGTGGCCGCTACGCGGAAGACAGTGCCGCTGACGCGGAATCTTGCGGTTTAGACTCGCGGCAAGGCCGCTCGGACCTTAGGCTTACCTATGCCAATACCCAGGAAGATCCTCCCAATCAACATCACCACTTTTGTCCAGGCCGCCGCGCAAATCACGGCGCCGATCATGAAGATGATTGTGGAGCCGATGATGATGGTGCGACGACCGTAGTGATCGGAACCGGTGCCGGAGAACAAGGAACCGACGGCTGCCATGCCTGGAAGATAGAGAGTATGGGGGTTGAGAGAGAGAGTGCAGAGAAGCTAGACGGCTAGAGATCACTGGGTGGGTAGAGAGCATAGAGAAACTAGACAGCTAGAGACGCAGAGGGAACTACACTCGCTCCGCTCGAGCCGCTTACGCGGAAGATTCCGGGGCGCTTTGCGCAAGATTGCTAGAGGGTTAGAGACGCAGAGGGAAGCTTGAGGCAGACATGTAAGGAAGGCCAGACAGCTAGGGAGTATAGGGGTTTGGGAGAGTGCAGAGAAGCTAGAGAGTTAGAGAGTGTCAGGCAGGTAGACAGCTAGAAAGTGTGAAGGGAGGACTAGAGACGCAGAGTATGTTAAAGAGTGTTAGAGAACATAGAGAAGCTAGACAGCTAGAGACCACTGAATGTGTAGAGACGCAGAGGGAGGTACACTCGCTCCGCTCGGGCCGCTTACGCGGAAGATTCCGGGGCGCTTCGCGCAAGAGTGCAGAGAAGCTAGATGGTCAGAGACGCAGAGGGAAACCTACACCAGCCTTATTCGCTATCAAAATGCTCCAAATTTCGCGCCAAAACCCTACAGTACTCACCGGGCGTAATACTCACAATAACCTCCAACCAAATCGTGCCCATCGGCTTCAACCCTGGCGCCTCCGGAATATACAGGGTGGCCGCCGACACCACCGACGTGTCATAGCCAAACAAAAACCCGCCAATGATGGCTGCGGACCCCAACAGGTAGACAAATCCGCCGATGCGCGGATTCTTTTCCGGACGCGGACGTCCGGAAGATGAGACTTGGAATTCCTGGAATTTTTTCGAATTTTCGCGGGTTTTTTGGCCCGAAAATCCACGTGGCAAACTTACAATTGCAACCATTCAAATGCTTATCAGAGTTCGTCTAACTTCCCTTTTTATACTGTAGAGGTTTTAGGCTCCGCCCCTTTTTTTGAACAATAAAGGTTAATCCGATAGTTTTTCCCCTCCCTCCCCAAAAAAAAATTTTTTTTTTTTGAATAAATGCATAATTTTGTGTGTTTGTGTGCACTGTATTTCAAAAAAACATGTTTTTCACCGCGAAAATGACGTTTTCCATGATTTTCAGCACGGAATTTCAGCCTAGAAACTCTTGAAAGGGTACTGTAGAAAATTGTGCCACAAATTCCGAAAAAATGGATCAAAACAGTTCTAGAAGCTAAAAATCTTGTTTTAGACTGAAATTGTGTGCTGAAAATCGTGGAAACCCTAATTTTCAGTGAATTTTAAGCATTTCCACGATTTTCAGCACGAAATTTCAGTCTAAAACAAGATTTTTAGCCTCTAGAAATGTTGATCCATTTTTTTTTGGAATCTGTGGCACAATTTTCTACAGTACCCTTTGAAGAGTTTCTAGGCTCAAATTTTGTGCTGAAAATCATGGAAAACGTCATTTTCAGCAAATTTCAACATTTCCAGCACAATCTTCATTCAAATTTAAATATTTACATACAAAAAACACGGGCTCCACAGGAGCCAAATCTCAAAAAATTCTAAAATTCAAATCTTGGTATTCTGCCGGCTGCGGACTTCCGTCAAAGTTTCTTTCCGCTTCCGCATCTCTTCCGCTTTCTGCTTCTTATTCATGAATAGAGTCTCAACCTCATCTATCGAATAACCTTTGGTTTCCGGCACCAAAAATAGGATGAAAATGAAGGCGGTGACTGTGAGAGCGGCGTAGAGGTAGAAGGCACCTGAAAATAAAGATTTTCATGATTTTCAGCACAAAATTTGGGTCTAGAAACTCTTCAAAAGGTACTGTAGAAAATTGTGCCAAGAGATTCCGAAAAAATGGATCAACAGTTCTAGAAGCTAAGAAATCTTGCTTTAGACTGAAATTTTGCGCTGAAACTCGTGAAAATGCTTAGAATAGCTGAAAATGAGGTTTTCCACGATTTTCAGCACAAACTTTCAGTCTAAAACAAGATTTTAAGCTTCTAGAACTGTTGATCCATTTTTTCGGAATCTGTGGCACAATTTTCTACAGTACCCTTTAAAGAGTTTCTGGGGTCAAATTTTGTGCTGAAAACGCTGGAAATGTTTAAAAATGCTGAAAATGAGGTTTTCCACGATTTTCAGCACAAAATTCGACCCTAGACACGCTTAAAAGTGTACTGTAGAACATTGTGCCACAAATTCCAAAAAAATGGATCAACAGTTCTAGAAGCTAAAAAATCTTTTTCTAGGCTGAAATTTTGTGCTGAAACTCATGGAAAACCTCATTTTCAGTGAATTTTAAGATTTCCATGATTTTCAGCTCAAAATTTCAGCCTAGAAACCCTTCAAAAGCTACTGTAGAAAATTGTGCCACAAATTCCAAAAAAAATGGATCAACCTCCTCTTAGAGGCTAAAAACATTGTTTTAGGCCCAAATTTTGTGCTGAAACTCATGGAAAACCTCATTTTCAGTGAATTTTAAGATTTCCATGATTTCCAGCACAACATTTGGGCCTAGAAACCATAATTCTTACCCGCTTTCGTGATAGCCTGCGTCAAAGACAGATACGTCAACGAAACCAGCAGATTAAAAATCCAATTCGAAGTTGTCGAGATCGAAACACACGTGGATCTCGCCCACATCGGATAGAATTCCGAGTTCAGAACCCAAGGCAGACTTGTGAAGCCGGAGGAGAACAGGAGAAGATAGAGACCGCACGCGAAGATCGGAAGCGATGTGTACTTCGTGGTGCAATAGTATTTCTGCCAGGAGACTTGTGGGCCCGAGCCCGGGCCCGGGCCGGGGCCCGAGCAGGCCCCAGTGCTCGAGGAGCCTTCTGGATCGTCAAATGAGACTGGCAGACAATATCCCTGCTTGGAACCCTGGATTTGACAGAATCCACATGCATCAGTGGTCACACAGTAATCACAATTCGAATAGGCCTGACACCTCTGAACATCAGGGAAACTCGAATTCGCGCCTGATCCACCTAGATCAAGGGTCCGAGCACTATCCTGATTTACAAGCATAAACGACACTCCGACTAAACACAGTGCGATGATGACGCCGGCGCAGGAAAAAAGGAAAATGATGCGCCGCCCGAATTTTTCGATTAAACTCATCGGGATGAATGGTCCGATGAAATTGCAGATGGATAAACCGACAGATATCCAGATTGTTGTGTGATTATCGCGGATTCCGGCACTTCTGATGATGTCAGCGGTGTAGTAGAGGATTGTATTGATGCCGGCGAGTTGTTGATAGGCTTGAAGCATACTTCCGATGAAGACCGCCTTTAGGACGTGGGGAGTTTTGAGAACTCGAAGGAACACTGGGGTTTTGGCTGGAAAATTTTGATTTTGGTCTTCAGCTTTTTTCAAAAAAAAAAAAAAAAAATTTTCTTGGTAGGAGGTATGGGGAATCGATCCCCTGACCTTCTGATTGGTAATTTTTCAAGGGATTTTGAGCTGAAAATTTGGGGAAATTAGGGATTTCATGATTTTCAGCCTAGAAAATCATTTTTCCACAGAAATCTAGTTGATCCATTTTTTTGGAATCTATTGGCACAATTTTCTACAGTACCTTTCTTGGCTGAAATTTTGAGCTGAAACACGTGGAAATGCTTAAAATTGCTGGAAATGAGGATTCCCATGATTTTCAGCACAAAATTTCAGCTGATCCATTTTTTTGGAATTTGTGGCACAATTTTCTACAGTACCCTTTCAAGAACGAAATTTCGAGCTGAAACACGTGGAAAGGCTTAAAATGGCTGAAAATGAGGTTTTCCATGATTTTCAGCACAAAATTTCAGTCTAAAACAAGATTTTTTGGCTTCTAGAACTGTTGATCCATTTTTTTTGGAATTTGTGGCACAATTTTCTACAGTACCCTTTCAAGAGCAAAATTTTGAGCTGGAAATCGTGGAAAACGTCATTTTCAGTGATTTTAACCGTTTCCACGTGTTTCAGCTTGAAATTCTGATCTAGAAAGAAGAAAATTAGTGATCAGAAGGTCCTGGATCGACTCCCCATACCTCCTACTTTTTCCCTCCTCAAAATGTTTTTAGATCAATTTTTCACGCTGAAAATTGTGGAGAAGCTAGTTTTCAGTGAATGTGAGCCTTTCACGAGTTTCAGCACAAAATTTGAGCTTAGAAACTCTTCAAAGGGTACTGTAGAAAATAGTGCCAAAAGTTCCGAAAAAATGGATCAATAGCTCTAGAAGCTAAAAATCTTGTTCTAGACTGAAATTTTGCGCTGAAAATCATGGAAACCTTGAAATTCACTGAAAATAAAGTTTTCCATGATTTTCAGAACAAAATTTCAGTCTAGAACAAGATTTTTAGCTGATCCATTTTTTCGGAATTTGTGGCACAATTTTCTACAGTACCCTTTGAAGAGTTTCTAGGCTCAAATTTTGCGCTGAAACTCATGGAAACCTTCAAATTGACTGAAAATGAGGTTTTCCATGATTTTCAGCACAAAATTTCAGTCTAGAAAATCATTTTTCTAAAGTATCTCGGTTGATCCATTTTTTTGGAATTTGTGGCACAATTTTCCACAAAAAAGTTTCTAGGCTGAAATTTTTCGCTAAAAACCGTGGAAACCCTCAAATTTGCTGAAAATGAGGTTCTCCAAGAGTTTCAGCACAAAATTTCAGTCTAGAAAAGAGTCGCTCACCTTCAACACTTCCCTGATTTTTCTTCTGATCATCATTAAACGCTTCAATCTCAGCCATCTCATACTCAATCCATTCCTCATCTCCATTATAAACCTTTTCCAAAACTCTTCTCGTATCCGCTTCAAAACCATGTTCATGTAACCATCTTGGAGTTTCGGGTAGGAAAATGAAGCAGACAAATTGGATGGCTGAAGGTACAGCTGCAAATGCAAACATCAATCGCCATCCGATGGTATACGGTGAAATGTAGGAGAATCCACCGCCCATGATATTTGCAACAACTTGTCCGAAACTGATCATTAGCGCGAACGCGGAAACAAGCATTCCGCGCACGTGAGTTGGAGCGGTTTCACCCAAATATACTGGCACTATCATTGATGCGAAGCCTGAAAAATTTGGAGTTTCTAGCCTGAAATTTCGTGCTGAAAATCGCGAAAAATCTCATTTTCAGCGAATTTGCAGCTCTCCATAATTTTCAGCACGAAATTTGAGTCTAAAACAATATTTTCAGCCTCTAGAACTGTTGATCCATTTTTTCGGAATTTGTGGCACAATTTTCTACAGTACCCATTGAGGAGTTCTAGGCTGAAATTTTATGCTGAAAATCGTGGGAAACCTTATTTTCAGTGATTTTCAGCATTTCCACAAGTTCCAGCACAACATTTTAGCCTAGACACGCTTCAAAGGGTACTGTAGGCAATTTCAAAATTGTGCCACTAATTCCAAAAAAAATGGATCAACAGTTCTAGAAGCTTAAGATCTTGTTTTAGACTGAAATTTCGTGCTGAAAATCGTGGAAAACTTGAAATTCACAGAAAATTATGGTTTCCAGCGTTTTCAGCACAAAATTTTAGCCTAAAACAAGAGCTGATCCATTTTTTCGGAATCTTTTGGCACAATTTTCTACAGTACCCCATTGATTTTCTTACCTATAGCAATTCCCAGCAGAATTCTTCCAATAACCAACATTATCTTATTCACCGACGCGGCACAAATCAACGCGCCAATTGTGAAAATAAACGAGGCTCCGAGGATGACCTTGCGCCTTCCCAGATAATCTGAAGCCACTCCGGAAAGTAGTGAACCAACAGCTGCCATTCCTGGAAAAAAACGATTTTTTCCAGCATTTTTATCGTTTTCAGCACAAACTTTGAGCCTAGAAACACTTCACGGGGTATTGTAGAAAATTGTGCCAAAAGATTCCAAAAAAATGGATCAACAGTTCTAGAAGCTAAGAAATCTTGTTCTAGACTCAAATTTTGTGCTGAAACTTATGGAAAACCTTATTTTCAGCGATTTTCAGCATTTCCACAATGTTCAGGATGAACTTTTGATCTAGAAACTTGAAAAATTACTGATCAACTTTTTTTTTCCGGGAAAAAATATTAATTTTCTTTATCTTATCAGTAACTTTTGTTGTGTTTCCCGAATTCGAATTCATAAATGATTTTTGAAGATCAAATTTTTCTTGTCACGTGAATATCAAAGTACACAATTTTTTGAAACCGTGTTTTGGAAGAAGACTAATCGGATCAAAAAATATTTCCAGGGGGACCTAGGTCTAGAAATTTGTGCTGAAAATCGTGGAAAACCTCATTTTCTGTGAATTTCAAGTTTTCCACGAGTTTCAGCACAAAATTTCAGTCGAAAACAAGATTTCTTAGCTTCTAGAACTGTTGATCCATTTTTTCGGAATCTCTGGCACAATTTTCTACAGTACCCTTTAAAGAGTTTCTAGGCTGGAATTTCGTGCTGAAAATCGAGGAAAACCTCATTTTCTGTGGATTTCAAGTTTTCCACGAGTTTCAGCACAAAATTTCAGTATAAAACGAGATTTTTAGCTTCTACAACTGTTGATCCATTTTTTCGGAATCTCTGGCACAATTTTCTACAGTACCCTTTAAAGGCTTTCTAGGCTCAAATTTTGTGCTGAAAACGCTGGAAACCATAATTTTCTGTGGATTTCAAGTTTTCCACGAGTTTCAGCACAAAATTTGAGCCAAACAACTCTTCAAAAGGTACTGTAGAAAATTGTGCCAAAAATTCCAAAAAAAAAATGGATCAACCAGATTTTTCTTGAAAAAATGATTCTAGGCTGAAATTCTGCGCTGAAACTCGTGGAAACACTGAAAATTCATGAATTTCAGCCCAAATAGCCTTATTTGGACTCAAAAAAACCCGATTTTTACCTGGTGAAATGCTCACAATAACCTCCTGCCATACAGTATCCATAGGTTTCAGGCCAGGACTATCCGGCATGTATAACATAGCTGCGGAGACCACAGAAGTGTCATATCCGAACAAGAATCCGCCGATGACGGCGGCCGCCGCCAGAATATACACAAATAGGCCGAGTTTCGGATTTGCGGCCGGCTTTTCCTGGCCACTTGATATTTGGGCCTGAAAATCAAAGGTTTTGGGCCTGAAAAGCCCGGATTTTAGGCCCGGAAAACTCACAATTGCAACCATCTTTAAAATACGTTTTTGCTCTGATAAGCTGACTTTTATAGAGCACATTTTTCGGCGAGAGATTAGAGAGTTGTGAGAGACGCAGACATGTGATTTTTATAAGTTGTCTCTTATCAGCGAAGAAATATTTCGTTTTATTGGTTGGGCGAGGTGTTTTTTGATCGTGCGACTTTTCTAGACTGAAATTTTGCGCTGAAACTCATGGAAAACCTTAAAATTGCTGAAAATAAGGGTTTTCACGATTTTCAGCGCCAAATTTGAGTCTAGAAACTTGTTTAAAAAAAAAAAAAATTTTGCCTCGGCCGGGAACCGATCCCCCGACCTTCTGATCAGTAATTTTTAACAGTTCTAGATCAGAATTTTGCGCTGAAACTCATGGAAAACTTCAAATTCACTGAAAATGAGGTTTTCCACGATTTTCAGCGCAAAATTTCAGCCTAGAAACTCTTCTGTGAAAATTGTGCCACAAATTCCAAAAAAAATGGATCAACAGTTCTGGAAGCTCAAAATCTTGTTTTAGACTGAAATTTTGTGCTGAAACTCGTGGAAACCCTTAAAATTGCTGAAAATAAGGTTTTCCACGATTTTCAGCACAAAATTTGAGCCTAGAAACCCTTCTGTAGAAAATTGTGCCACAAATTCCAAAAAAAAAATGGATCAACTCGGAAAATCTCAAATTTCTCAGCCTTACTTAGGCTTGAAGATTCAGGCTCATCTAGGCCTATTTGAGGCTCAAATTCTGGACTTTTCAGGCCTTATTTAGGCTCAAAACAACCCAAATTTAGGCCCGTTTAGGCCCATTTCAGGCCTGCTCTCAACTTCAACATCAAACATCAATATTACTTTAAAAAATGTACAATTTTTCCACTAATCGCCTTAAAAATTCGCAATTCACGTGTTCAATTTTCAAAAATAACTGTTTTGCAGTGTTTTTCAAAAAACACCGCAAAATGTATTTTAAACCCGATTATCCCTCGTTTTTTTGTGCGATTATATTAAAATTCAAAATGCAAAAATTTTTTTGTGGTTTTTAAAAATCATTTTTTGAGGGGGTTTGATTTTCAAAAATCATTTTACGATTTTTTCTTATCAGTGGTGGAAAAAATGTGTTTTTCAATGAAAACATTAATGATTTGGACAATTTTTTGAGCTCAAAAATTTGCTGACGCATCTCTAGTAGCTTCTGAATTTGCTGACGCATTTCTGGTAGCTTCTAGATTTGTTGACGCATTTCTAGTAGCTTCTAAATTTGCTGACGCCTTTCTAGTAGCCTAGAAAATTTCTGACGCATTTCAGGTAGCTTCTAGGTTTTCTGACGCCTTTCTAGTAGCCTAGAAATTTTTCTGACGCATTTCCAGTAGCTTCCCTAACCCTCAAAATCCCCGATTTCCCCTGAATTTTCTATCAAAAGACCACCAATACACATTTTATTGCCCGATTTTTATGGTCCTTTGTGTTTTAATGGCCCCAAATCGTCTTGGGTGGTCCCCAGAATTTTTGATTTAGGAAAGGGAAGGAGGGTTACGGTAGCCACATGAAAATGTCCAAAAATCTCAAAAAACTGTCCAGAAACCTTGTTTTTGTCCAGAAATCTCAAAAAACTGGCCGAAAATCCTGATTTTCTGTACAGAAAGGCTGAAATTGGCCAGAAACCTTGTTTTTTCTTTAGAAATCTAAAAAAAACTGGCCAAAAATCTTGTTTTTGTTCAAAAATCCCCCAACAAACCAGATTTTCTCAAAAATTTTTTTCTTTTAAAAAAAGTTGCGCTCTTCCCAGCGGGACCCATTACTTGTCAAATTAACAACTTCCCTTTTTAGTTTCCCCGCGCACACCCAAAAAAAGCGAGTTAGCATAAATCATCGAATTAAATTTGGTGACAGCAGCTGGGGATGTTCTTTTGTTTTTGGCGCAAGAAACACTTGTTACCAAGGTCGTGAAAATATTTGTTTACTTTTCAGATTAGGTGAGAAAATCTGGAGTATTTTTACGTATACATATGTTAATTAATTGAGGAATAGTTATTGTAACTACAGAATCCGGGAAAAAAAAAATAAAAATGTTCGCAGGCAGCAGGAATCGAACCCGGGACCTTTAGATTGTGGGGTTATTGATTTACCTGCTGCGCTATTCGTACAATTTTCGACAGAAATCTGGTTGATCCATTTTTTTGGAATTTTTGGCACAATTTTCTACAGAAGGGTTTCTAGGCTGAAATTTTGTGCTGAAAATCGTGGAAACCCTCATTTTCAGAGAATTTCAAGTTTTCCAGCGTCAAAATTTCAGCCTAGAAACTCTTCTGTAGTAAATTGTGCCAAAAATTCCAAAAAAAAAAAATGGATCAACAGTTCTGTGAGCTAAAAATCTTGTTTTAGACTGAAATTTCGTGCTGAAAATCGTGGAAAACCTTAAAATTGCTGGAAATGAAGTTTCCCACGATTTTCAGCACAAAATTTCAGTCTAGAAACTCTTCTGTAGAAAATTATGCCGGAAATTCCAAAAAAAAATGGATCAACCGTTCTAGAAGCTAAGAAATCTTGTTCTAGACTGAAATTTTGCGCTGAAAATCGTAAAAAACCTTATTTTCAGCAATTTTAGCGTTTTCAGCACAAAATTTCAGTCTAAAACAAGATTTTTAGCTTCCTGTAACTCCAGGAGAAAAAATTTTCCTTTCCTACTCTCATCTACACAGCCTCCTATCCTACAAAAATAATTATTAATATTAATCCCCCCTAATTAACTACTGGAGCTTCTTATTGTTTTCTGTGTGTAATATGTAATAACACAAAAAATCTAATTAATTAATTAACTAGAGAAATACGGTGATCCACGTGGCAAAAAAAATTTTCACGTTTAAAAAAAAAATTAATTCATTTTTCACGTGACCCAGTTTATTTTCTCAAAAAAAAATTTTCACGTGTAATTTTCACGTCTTGACCCCACAATTTCGCCACGTCATAAATCAATCAAATCGCTCTGCTGCCACGTAACCCAACACCAAAAAAGTTACAACTTGTTGTAGCACACACCCTTCTGGCTCCAAAAAGTATCAAATTTCCACACACACCCAACAGGTGTGACTTCCTCTAACTCATGAGTAAATATGTAAGAGAGAGAGATTATTGGGGTAAAATTATATTAATTGGTGTGTACCCAGGTGGAATTAAGAAAAATTAGCTAGGGTAAATATTTGCAGACGATAAAAAATAAGGGGGTGTCAATAAATTACGCTAAAGCCTTCTGAAGCCTTCTGAAGCCTTCTAAAGCCTTCTGAAGCCTTCTGAAGCCTTCTGGAGCCTCCCAAAGCCCCCTGAAGCCTCCAAAAGCCCCCCGAAATTCCTAAGATCCATAAATAATATCGGAATCCTCGTCAGCCCAATTCATTCGTCATTTCGTCAATTTGATGGATCGCAAGCGGTGAAATTAAAAAAACCGTATGTAGATCACTATGTATATAAATTTACATAATCAACAATGAATGATTTGTGTGTGTGTGTGTGTAGTTCTCGAGGAGAAGGCGAAATTTTGAGGTTAAAAATTGGGTCACGTGAAAAAACGTGAACTTTTCTAATTCGGAAAAAAATTGGGTCACGTGAAAATTAAATTAATTTTTTCAACGTGAATTTTTTTTAATTTTTAGAAAAAAAATTGGGTCACGTGAAAATTGAATTAATTTTTCAAAAACGTGAAAATATTTTTTGCCACGTGGCTACCATAGGAAATGGCCTTAGAGCCTCCAGAAGCCTTCTGAAGCCTCCAGAAGCCTTCTGAAGCCTTCTGAAGCCTCCAAAAGCCCCCTGAAGCCCTCTAGAAGCCCCTGAAGCCCTCTAGAAGCCCCCTAAAGCCCCCCAAAGCCCCCGGATTTCACAAAATCCCCGTGTACTTCTCGCGGAATCCAATTAAATTGTTGAGTAACACACCACACATCCTGTACTCTCCCATCTCCACACACTATTTCTCCCCAAAAGCAGGTGCATTTTTTCGCGATGGATGGATGAACACTTCTAATTGTCCATCCATTATTACTTAGCCTAACTCCTACTATACAAATTCTATTAATAGGAATAATAATAACAATGAAATGCGCGCGAAATTGAGATTTGGGTGGTTTCCTTCCGGCTATTTAGACAGATTCAGCTGGCCACAACATCTGTGGATGGACGTGTTGTCCGAGAGAAGTACACGGATTTGGGAAGACTTCGGGGGGCTTTAGGGGGTTTTAGGGGGCTTTAGATAACTTTAAGGGCCTTTGGAGGGCTTTAGGAGACACTATGAGGACTTAGAGGCTTTAAGGGCCCTTAGGAGGCTCTAAAAGGCTTCAGGGGGCTTCAGGAGGCTTCAGGAGGCTTCAGGGGGCTTTAGAAGGCTTCAGGAGGCTTTCGAGGGCCCAAAAAGGCTTCAAAGAGCTTTAGGAGGCTCTGAAAGGCTTCAGGGGGCCTTAGAAGGCTTTAGGGGGCTTTAAGGGGCTTCAGGGGCCCTTAGAAGGGCCCCAAAAGGCTTCCACGTGGCAATTCTCACCCCATAATCATAAATTTCCGCTAATTTATTCAAAAGACTGTGTCACATTTGAGTGACACCCACTTCATCATCCCGACACATAAAAAAAGGGAAAATATGTATTAATTTGCATACGGTAGGAGTACTGTAACTAGAATTTTTGGCGCGAAAATTGTGTGAAATTCAAATTTTTCGAAAACTTTTTTCCCTTCCCTTTTTTTTCTCCAAAAATCCTTTCCCTGTTACGTAATTGCTCAGGTCAATTACATAATAAATTCTTTGTGTGTCTCTTTGAGATTTTCTGGCTGGCCAAAACAACAAGAATAAATATTTAATTTGGTGTCCGGAAATAATTGAGCTACAACCAAAAAAAATGAGCGAAAAAGGCGGCACCGTCTTTTAAGGTTAGCTAATCGTAGGAGAAGTAAATTTGTTCCCGGGGGACGAAATGCGGGGGAGCGGTAGGATGAAAGGAGGTTGGAGAAGCCTTCTGAAGGCCTCTAAAGCCCGTGAAGCCTTCTAAAGGCCCGTGAAGCCTTCTAAAGGCCCCTCAAGCCTTCTAACGGCTCCTGAAGCCTTCTAAAGCCCCCCAAAGCCTCCTGAAGCCTTTTAGGGCCTTCTAAAGCCTCCTGAAGCCTTCTGAAGCCTTCTGAAGCCTTCAAATCGCCCCTGAAGCCTTCGAATGGCCCCTGAAGCCCCCTAAGGTCTCCTAAAGGCCCGTGAAGCCCCTAGAGCCTCCCAGAGCCCCCTAAAGCCTTTTGAAGCCCTCTAAAGCCCTCTAAAGCCTCCTAAAGCCTTCTGAAGGCCCCCAAAGCCCCCAAAACCTCAAATTTTCAAGAAAAATGTTCAAAAAACTCACTTTTCCTTCAGTTTTCCTCGAAATTCACTTCAATAATTGTTCCATCACTTCACTGACGTGTTTCCTGTAAAATAGAAATTAATAAAACTTTTAAAAAAGTAAATTTTTTTCATAAAATCACTTTTTGAGCAGCAGTTTTAGTATAAAACTATCGAAAATCGACTAAAATTCAAGAAAAAACAACAAAAAATAAAAAAACAACAAAAAAATGTGCCAACACCGCCTGCCCGCAAACACCAAATCCTACGCGCAACCTTTTTATCAATGGGGCGCACTTCCATTTTTACTTTTATTTTTTGTTGTTTTTCATGAATTTGAATGAAACTTGTTGTTTTGAAGCCTTCTGAAGCCCCTCAAAGTCATTTGAAGCTTCCTAAAGCCCACTAAAGCCTCCTGAAGCCTTCTCAAGCCTTCTCAAGCCTTCTGAAGCCCTCCAAAGCCCTCCAAAGCCCCCTAAAGCCTCCTGAAGCCTCCTTTTCAACCCCTCAAAAAAATTCCGCGAAAAAAAGTGTATCCAAAAGTATATGTCATAAAATACCACCATCTGGCTATGAAAAACCAAAAATGTTTACAATCCAAAAAGAAAAGTTTTCACAATTTATTAGTGCAATAAAAAAAACTTATGTATATACACATCATATTTACATTTTTATGGATTTTTCCCAGAAGAAATTGAAATTGAAGAATTCACGGCATTTTGAGAGCCACGATGGGGATTTGATGGGATTCTGAAGGAAAAATTGAATTGCTCATGTTAAGAGCTTCATTTTGAGCTCAAATAAGCCAGGATTGCTCATATTAAACTCACACAAAATTCTTCATCAAAATCATCGCAAATTTTCACAAATTTTTCGGCAATTTTTTGAGCAGGATTTGAAGGTCCAGAAATGGCGGGATTCTGAAAATTTGAAATTTTTAGATGGAAAATTCAGATTTCTCATGTTAAGAGCTACAATTTGAGCTCAAACAAGGGGATTTTTGAGCATTGCTCATGTTAAACTCACACAAAATTCCTCATCAAATTCATCGCAAATTTTCACAAATTTTTCGGCAATTTTTTGAGCAGGATTTGAAGGTCCAGAAATCGCGGGATTCTGAAAATTCGAAATTTTCAGATGGAATATTGGATTGCTCATGTTAAGAGCTTCATTTTGAGCCCAAATTAGACTATATTTTGGGAATTGCTCAGATTAAAAATGAGCGTAACATTGCTCATGTTAAGACCTTCAATTTGAGCTCAAACCCGGCTATTTTTGAGCATTGCTCATATTAAACTCACACAAAATTCCTCATTAAAATCATCGCAAATTTTCACAAATTTTTTGGCAATTTTTTGAGCGGGATTTGAAGGTCCGGAAATCGCGGGATTCTGAAAATTCGAAATTTCTAGATGGAAAATTGGATTGCTCATGTTAAGAGCTTCATTTTGAGCCTAAACATGACTAAATTCTAGGCATTGCTCATATTAAACTCACACAAAAATCTTCATCAAAATCATCGCAAATTTTCACAAATTTTTCGGCAATTTTTTGAGCAGGATTTGATGGTCCGGAAATCACGGGATTCTGAAAATGTGAAATTTCTAGATGGAAAATTGGATTGCTCATGTTAAGAGCTTCAATTTGAGCTCAAATAAGCCAGGATTGCTCATGTTAAACTCACACAAAATTCCTCGAACTCGGAATTCTCTTCGGAATCGGAAAAATATCCGGAATCTTCTTCGAATTCGGAAGTTTCATTGAAGTTAGCTGAAGTTGTTGGGAACATCTGCAGAAAATTGGAAAATTTTGAAGAAAAAATAAAATAAAAAATTTTTTTTTCGAAAAAAAAACCAAAAATGACCAAGAAAAACATGTTTTTCTGGGTCTACAGTAATCCGCAAAAAAACATGTTTTTTTTCGGTTTCGCAGAACAAAAATGATCTGGGAGGTCAAAAAAAAATTTTTCATTAATTTTTTGGAAAAAAAGTTTTTGGACAGAAAAACATGTTTTTCTACAGTACTCCCAGGAAACATGTTTTTTAGGTCAAAAAAATTTTTTTGTATGTCTAAAATATGTTTTTTTTTTAACCTGAGCAATGCCCAAAAATACTCTTATTCAAGCTCAAAATGAAGCTCTTAATCTGAGCAATCCAATTTTCCATCTAAAAATTTCAAATTTTCAGAATCCAATGATTTTTGGACCCTCAAATCCAGCTCAAAAAATTGCCAAAAAATTTGTGAAAATTTGCGATGATTTTAATGAGGAATTTTGTGTGAGTTTAATATGAGCAATTCCCAAAATATAGTCTAGTTTGAGCTCAAAATGAAGCCCTTAATCTGAGCAATCCTAGGCTCATTTTTAACCTGAGCAATTCCCAAAATATAGTCTTGTTTGAGGTCAAATTGAAGCTCTTAACCTGAGCAATCCTAGGCTCATTTTTAACCTGAGCAATTCCCAAAATATAGTCTTGTTTGAGGTCAAATTGAAGCTCTTAACCTGAGCAATCCTAGGCTCATTTTCAACCCGAGCAATTTCCAAAATATAGTCTAGTTTGGGCTTAAAATGAAGCCCTTAACCTGAGCAATCCTGGGCTCTTTTTTAATCTGAGCAATGTCATTTCGCACACCCACTTCTCGTCAATTTCCTCCTGATTGCTCATCTCAAGTATCAAAATCCATCCTATATTGGCATAAGCCTAATCCAAATATTAGTCAAGGATAATATAATAATTAGCTGGAGTACATAAACACATATTATTATTAGTAGAGTATTTTGGGGTGGAAGTGACATATAAAAACAGGTGGGTACACAAATGACTCGAATTTCTGACGCCTAATTGGCGTAAATATTTGGATAGGATAGAAAAACATGGAGAGAGAGGCTTATGGGGTTTTTTTCACGTGGAATTTCACGTGAAAAAATCCACGTGTAGTTTTCACGTGGTCTAGTTTTCCACGTTTTTCACGTGACCTAGTTTTTTTTTAAATTTTCACGTGAATCAGTTTTTTACGTAAAATTTTTAACGTTAATTTTAACGCCGATTTTTAATTAAAAATTTTTAACGATCATTTTCACATGACCCAGTTCTTACGTCAATTTTTTTCAACGTTAAACCGTTTAACGCTTATTTTTACGTTAAACTGCTTAACGTTAATTTTAGCGCCGATTTTTAATTAAAAATTTTTAACGATCATTTTCACGTGACCCCAGTTTTAGGCGTGTAAAAAACCACGTGTAAATTGCACGTTAAATTTTTAGCGCTTAACTTTTAAAGCTTATTTTTACGTCAATTTTTTCAACGTTAAACTGTTTAACGTTAATTTAGGATCCCTTTTTTAACGTCAATTTCTTAACGTTAAATTTTAGCGCTAATTTAACTTAGCCTAACTTCACCTCCCCCCCACTACAGTAATCCTCTTCCCCCTTCTCTTCCCCATTTCTTGGCCAGCTGCCAACACAACCTAACAAGCATGGGAAAATGGGCGGGGCTTGGACGAAAAAAAGGGGCGTGGCCTCAAGAATTACGCGCGAAAAGCTGGCTTCCATCATTCACACCAAACAAACACCCTAACAACCACACCGTTTCTATTTTTCTCCTAAATCTCCGATTTTTCGTCATGATTGTAAGTTTTTAAATTTATTTATTAAGGTACTTAGGGTAACTTAACGTATTTAAAAAATTCTTAAAGCAGTTAGGGTAACTCGGGTTTCCTAAGAACCTTTCTAATTAATTAATTAAGGTACCTAAAGCCCTTAAGAACCTAATTTTTTTGCAGATGTTCGCCATGTCTCCAAGTTGTTCTTTCACCTCGGACCCCCAATTCTTCACGCAACATCCATTTTTCTCTTCCGCTTCCGCTTCCGCTTCCGCAAAACCCTTGGACGATTCCGGATTTTTCGACGACGCGGAAATCGATCAATACTACGCGGAAGTTTTGCGTGCGGAAAGTTTGCATGTCGCAAAATCGATCGGCACGCGGCTCACCAAAATGTGCGATGATTTTGATGCGGAATTTATGGTGAGTTTAAGTTTAACATGAGCAATGCTCAAAAATTCACTATTTTTGGCTCAAAATGAAGCTCCTAACATGAGCAATAAGATCGTTTCTAGAAGATTGCTCAGATTATAATTTTTTTTTTTGCAGAATCCCACACCAATTCGCCACAAACTCTCCTGGATCGACTCATTTTTGCAACTTATTTTTGCACCCTAAAAACGGAAACATTTTTGGCCCCTACAGTATACTACAGTACTCTCTGGTGATAAATAATCTGTGATCTCACTCGTTTTTTGTCTTATAGTTGTGTCCTAATAAAAATTGAAATTGAAATACTGTGTTTTAATTATTTTTTCTTAAAAGCTTTTTTTCAAGATTTCTAGATCAAAATTTCACGCTGAAATTGAAAATTCCACTTAAAATGAGCAATCCCATCGTTTTCAGCGCGAAAAATTGATCTAAAAATATTAATGAGCTCCCGGGAACGCATATGATGAAAAAGTGGTACCCCCCCCCCTTTTGGATTAGTCTCGAGCAGGGATCGACCCCGGGACCTTCTGACTCAAATTTTCCCGCTGAAGTTGAAAATTCCACTTAAAATGAGCAATGCCATCATTTTCAGCGCGAAAAATTGATCTAAAAGTATTCAAGGGACCCGCTGAGTTAAAAACCCTACAGTACTCCCCATTATTGACCGTATCAATTAACAATTCTCTACAGTATTACGCAATTTTTAATCCCCTTTGTGAAGTGTTGCGTGTTGCGTGTGTCGGTATTTAAAGGTGCATGCATAATTTAATGCGCGGTGGCCGGGTAGATCAAATAAATCAGGGGATTAACACTAAAACACTTATTTAATTAATGACCGGATACAATTGTTATTGAGATGCGCAAAAGAAGCCCTGGGAAAATATTGTGAGGATAATTAAAGGGAGGTGGGGAAGCCTTAGGAGAATTTACGGGAGTTTAAAGGGAGGTGACGCCGATTTCCTGGATTTTTAAAAGGTTCCTACGTCCCCAAAGGCGATTAAGAAGTTCCTAAAGTTTTAGAGAAGTCAATGAAGTTTCAAGAGGATTTCTAAAAAAAATTTTAGTCTAGAAAAGTTGAAAAATGTAGGGCTTATGAGGAATCGATCCACGACCTTCTGACCACTAAAATTGGATCGCAAAGTTTCTAGATCAATTTTTCGCGCTGAAAACCATGAGATTGCTCATTTTAACCATTCTCATCGTTTTCAGCAGGAAATTTTGAGTCAAAAAGTCCTGAATCGATTCCTACTTGAGGCGAATACAGGGGGGTCACTTTTTTTTCATAGGAGCACTTCTGGTACAAATAAAAATCTTTCTAGTTCAATTTTTCGCGCTGAACACGATGGGATTGCTCATTTTAAGCATCTGCATCATTTCCAGCGCAAAATTTCCGAGTCAGATGGTCCCCGTCTCAAATTTCACGCATTGGCGGTAAATCTCTCTCATCAAATAAGATGAGCAAATAAGGTGTCTACTAACATAATAATAATTGTAACAATTCATTGAAGGGTCATTGTCTAGTGTTATTGACACACACACTCCTCCAAAAGAACTACACAATCTTGTTGTTTTGATCTCACCGCCGCCCCTTAGAAGTTGTTGTGTAATATGCGCTAATGGGAAGAAAGGTCAACTTTTTTTGGAGATGTTAAAAGTTTATGGGGCTTAGCTTAACAATGTTTTTTCTGTTGATCCAAAAAAAGTATTTTTGTTCCCACCACCCCTATAATTAATAAATTAAATTGGGCTCAATTAATTGCGTAATCTCGATCAAATTACCAGCATTTACCGTATTTTTGGGGTCAGCCAAAGTTCAACGAGAAGATCAATTTACGTAATATGAGAAATGCTATGATTTTGTGCGTGAAAAAGTGGTTAGGGAGTATGGGGATTCGATCCGGGACCTTTTGACTCGAAATTCACGTTGGAAACGATTAATTTCGAGTCAAAAGGTCCTGGATCAATTCCCCATACCTCCTAACCTATTTTTTCTTCTTGAACTCTTTCTAGATCAATTTTTCGCGCTGAAAATCCTGGGATTGCTCATTTTAACCATTTTTATCGTTCCCAGCGCAAAATTTCGAGTCAAAAGGTCGTGGATCAATCCCCCATACCTCCTAACCCCTTTTTTCTTCTCCAGAACATTCTAGATCAATTTTTCGCGCTGAAAATCATGGGATTGCTCATTTTAAGCCCTCTTCTCAAAGAAAAGCCCAAATTTCCCGCCCAATGAAAAATGATACAAAAAAAAAAAGAAGGGAAGCTGGGCTGCTAATCCCATCAGTGCAAACATTTCTCGAATTACACACTGTCTTTTGGCGGCAAAAAAAAATGAGAAAGATGAGCAAATATAATGAATAATAATAAGAAATTAGTGTTTTTGCTCATGTCAACTGGAAAATTTGGAGCTAATATGAGCAATACCATCATTTTCAGGGTTAGGAGGCACCGGGGATCGATCCCGGACCTTTTGACTCAAAATTTCATGCTGAAAACGCTGGAAATGCTTAAAATGAGCAATCCCATCATTTTCAGCGTCAAAAATTGATCCAGAAACATTTTTCTGGGTGTCAGAGGTGCCTGTATGAAAAAATGTGACCCCCCTGTATTCACCTCAAATAGGAATCGATCCAGGACCTTTTGACTCAAAATTTCATGCTGAAACCGCTGGAAATGCTTAAAATGAGCAATCCTATCATTTTCAGCGTCAAAAACTGATCTAGGAAAAAAAAAATCCAGAAAAAATTGTAGTTCCCATGAGGAATCGATCCAGTGACCTTGTGATTCGAAAATTTTCGATTTCTAGATCAAAATTTCACGCTGAAAACGCTGGAGATGCTTAAAATGAGCAATCCCATCATTTTCAGCGTGAAAAAATCGCCATAATATTAATAGCCCTTTGTTATTCTTCAACTTCCGCCTTTTTTTCTCAAAAAATAGTTTTCTAGAAAGTTTGTTACACTCAACAAAATTTTTATCTAAAAATTCAATCTCATTTCGACTTCGCCTAACTTTTTTTTGGGGGGTGGGCGAATTTCATTTCGCCTGTCTAGAAAACCCACCTTTTCCAGTTTTTCCTCGAAAAAATCATTTTATTTTTGAGGAAGGAAAAATTTTGATTTTCACTTTCTTCAACTTCAAAATTTTCGATTTTTGAGGAAAATTTTCAAATTTTTTCTCATCTTTAAGGCCTTAAAATCTAGACTTAGCCTAACTACCTTAAAAAATTGCCAATTAAAAAATTATGATGATTTTTTAAAGGTACACCTGTTACCAGATGCATGTCACATGTTTCTAATATGAGCCTCATTAATTACCAGATTATTATTCGGATTACACTAATTTTTTTATGTGACAGCTTGCGACCAAAAAAATATACAGGGGGATTCCTGGTTGCCACGTGGCAAAATTTTGGGATTTTTTTTGAATCAAAAGGTCCTGGATCGAGCCCAGATACCTCCTAACCCTTTTTCTCTCTTCAAAAAATATTCTAGATCAATTTTTCGCGCAGAAAATCATGAAATTGCTCATTTTAAGTGAAATTGTTGGTTTTGACGTGAAATTGCGAGTAAAAAACATCCAATGCTATTTTTTACGAGTCAAAGGGTCCTGGATCGAGCCCAGATACCTCCTAACCCTTTTTCTCTCTTCAAAAATATTCTAGATCAGTTTTTCGCGCTGAAAATCGTCGGATTGCTCATTTTAAGCATCTGCATCGTTTTCAGCATGAAATTTCGAGTCAAAAGGTCGTGGATCAATCCCTCGTACCTCCTAACCTATTTTTTTCTTCTTGAGATCATTTTAGATCATTTTTCGCGCTGAAAATCATGGGATTGCTCATTTTAAGTGAAATTTTTGGTTTTGACGTGAAATTTCGAGTCAAAAACATCCAACAATTTTTGCCACGTGGATTTCTCGCTCTCCCTTTTTTCTAAACAACCTTGAAACTGCAGTGGTGTTCATTTTCCCTTTTTTTTCGAAAAAAAAGAAAAAAACTACTTTTTTTCTGTTTGGGTAACTAAGTAACTTGTAAGTATTTATTACACATTATTTTTCGAATCATCAAAAAAAAAAGAAAAAGTAGCCCCAAGGTTACAACACACTTTGTCCTTTTTTTCTAGTTCAATTTGAAATTGATCTGTTTTTTTCGCATTTGGAATGCTAATTTTTAAAAGGTTTTTTTGTCCCTTCCGCTTAGCTTTTTGGAATTTTCCGCGTGCGCGGAAGCTTGCGGAAAAATTTAGTTATTTTTAGAGTTAGCCGGAAGCCTAAGCCTTCCGCGCGGAAAAAGTAGTCTTAATACCCTATAATTATGTTTTTTCTTTTTTCGTACAAAAATAAACTTGTTTAGCAAAAAAAATCGTACATTTTCTTTTTTTAGGTTCATATCTCAAAATTTAATCAAGTTTTCCAAAATTTCCGGGTTTTCATACTGTACATTTTTTCTGGCCAATTTAAAGGCGCATGATGAGTACGGTAGTGGTGAATTTGAACATTAAGGACTAAATTTAGGCTTATCTGAATCTTAAAGAACTAACTTTGGGCTTAGGTAAATCTTAAGGACTAAATTTAGGCTTAGGTAAATCTTGAGGACTAAATTTAGGCTTAGGTAAATCTTGAGGACTAAATTTAGGCTTAGGTAAATCTTGAGGACTAAATTTAGGCTTAGGTAAATCTTGAGGACTAAATTTAGGCTTAGGTAAATCTTGAGGACTAAATTTAGGCTTAGGTAAATCTTGAGGACTAAATTTAGGCTTATCTGAATCTTAAGAACTAAATTTAGGCTTATCTGAATCTTAAGGACTAAATTTAGGCTTAGCTGAATCTTAAGGACAAAATTTAGGCTTAGGTAAATCTTGAGGACTAAATTTAGGCTTAGGTAAATCTTGAGGACTAAATTTAGGCTTAGGTAAATCTTGAGGACTAAATTTAGGCTTATCTGAATCTTAAGAACTAAATTCAGGCTTAGCCTAAACTAAAGGACTAGATTTAGGCTTAGCCAAACCTTAAGGACTTAATTCAGGCTTATCTGAAGCTTCGGGACAAAATTTAGGCTTAGGTAAATCTTGAGGACTAAATTTAGGCTTAGCCTAATCTTAAGGATTCAATTTAGGCTTAAAGACTAAATTTAGGCTTGGCTGAATCTTAGGGATTCAATTTAGGCTTAGCTAAATCTTAACGACTAAATTAAGGCTTAAGTTTATCCCTAAGCCTTACCGTATCTTAAGGCTCTACCTTAACCCTAATTTTTGCAGACATGATTAGACCCGCCCTTCTCCTCTCCACCCTCTGCACAGTATTTCACTCGATCTATTCGTGGCCTGACGGTGCACCGTGTGTACACGCCGCTTTCGAATCAATGAATCCACTAGAAGCTGTGGAGCATCAGGGTGGACTTCAGCTAACTGCACCGCCTTATGAGATTGCAGTGGATCAGAAGTGCTATTGGAGGAATCAACCGATTGGATGTGAGTTTGGGCCTAATTTTAGGCCTGAAAAAGCCTGATTTTTAGTTTAAGCCTAAGGCTGATGTTAAGCCTAAAAAGCCTAATTCTAGGCCTGAAAAAGCCTATTTCTAAGCCTGAAAAAGCCTACTTACAGTAACCCTGCAAGGCCTCAACGAAAGTGTGTGGTTTAAAGGATTCGTGATTCAACCGTACTCCTGGAGTAACGATCAACTAGGAAAACGGTATGTGCCTTTAAAGGCCTAGACCTAGGCCTAAGCCTAGGCTTCTTGGGCCGCGGCCTAAAATGAATTCTTTAAGAATCGGTCAACTCGTTCGATTGGACGACAATGGCTCGTGGCAACAACAGTGTTTCAGGTACGGTGCGGAATTTTCCGCGTCGCGGAAGCTTCGCTGAAAGAGACGCTTATTTTTGCAGATACAAAGATTCGGCCACACATTCTCACGATGAGAAGAAGAAGCATATGAAAATGTGGTGGAAACACGACGAGGAATCGGAGACTGTGCAATTTGTGTGAGTTCTGAGCTCTGGAGCTCGAAAAATTCGACATTTTCGGCTTAAAATCCATCAGAAATCATGATTTTTGATGAAAAATGTGAAATCTGGAGCATTTTTCGGCCAAAAATACCTACTAAAATTCGTGATTTTCGATGAAAAATGAGCTGTGGAGCTGGAAAATTTGGGATTTTTTCTGAGACTCAATAAGCCTTTGTTACTGTAGAATTTTTTGGCGCCAAAAATTTAAATCCTTGAAAATTTCTAAATTCCACCTTCAATCAAAAAAAAACCGCGGGCGCATCATTTAAATATGACAATTTACCCAGCGTAACAAAATGCACACACGTGCGAGTGGTCCAAGGCGCTCGCGGCGAGCACAAGGTCAGGGGTTCGAGTTTTGCCGGTGGCGAACATTTTTTTTTCTTATAGAATTTGGCATCATTTTGAGCGGAATTTTCGGGAAATGTTGAAAATGCCCGCGGGCACCGGGAATCGAGCCCCCAACCTTTTTGGACAAGGATTTTCAACTTGAAAATCTTTAAATTTCCAGCGCAACAGTCGTCCGGCACCAAACCCAATTCTGGGTGAAATCCGTCCGCTCTCGTCCGCTTCCGCCTTGCCGGCTGAACCGCGACGGATTTCCCGCCTACCAGGCTCCGCTTCCGACAATTCCACCGCCAGTCAAACAATTCAAAATGGAGACGTTCAAAGTGTTCGACAGCATTGTGCGTAAACCACAATATATACAGCGTAGACGCCACGAGAACTTGCCTTAGGGCCTTAGGGCCTTGGGCTTTAGGCCTGGGGCTTTCGAGCTTTCGGGCTTTTTCGGGCTTTATGTACACTTTTTGTTGCTCATATTAGCTTTGCTTGTTTTTGTCCATTTTTTTTCGTTCTTGCCACGTGTAAATCAGTTTTTCCGCTTTTGCACGGTGTTTTTTGCATGACAAAAAAAACATTTTTGAATTTTTTCTAGGGAGCTCAGATTCTGGAGCAACAACAACAACAACAACGACAATCTCAACAGAATACTCAGGTCAAGATTTTTTTTTTTAATTTTTTTTCAATTTTTAAATTAATTTTTGGGCAAATTTTGAATGGGACCATCGAAAACCGAAAGTCGGACCGAAAAAATCGAATTTTTTGTGAAAAATTGAGCTTTGAACCGATTTTTCGAGCCCCAGGCCGAAAAAACCGGTTGCAGACCGAAAAAATCGGATTTTTTCTGAAACATTGAGCTTTGAACCGATTTTTCGAGTCCCAAACCGAAAAAATCGATTCGAGACCGAAAAAATCGGATTTTTGTGAAAAATTGAGCTTCGAACCGATTTTTCGTGTCCCAAACGGAAAAAAATAGGTTCCAAATCGTAAAAATCGATTCCAGGCCGAAAAAATCGATTTTTCGATGGTCCCATTCAAAAATCCCATTTTTCGCGGCATGTCAAAACAGCATGTCCCTTTAAAAATGTAAAATTTTTGTCCCATGTCCCTTTAACCCTCCAAAAATCTTCAGCCGCAGCCAATTTCGACGTCGCCGCAAATGTCGAGAATTATTCCGGTTGAAGGTATGGAAATTATGCACAGACGTATGTAAGAGAGACTAGACTAGAGTGTAGTTTAGGATAATGAAATGTAGTTTGAAGACTAGATTCTAGTTTGCAATTCTAGGGTCTAAAGTCTAGCTAGAGTCTAGTATCCTAAACTAGACTCTAGCTCACAATTACATAAAGACTAGAGAACCATGAGAGAGTGCAGAGAAAAATTCAAACCAAAATCTACAGTACCCCTAGGAAAAATCTTCAGATCGCTCATCATCTGCCTCAGCATCTTCACCAACACAAAGGTACAGTAAACCAGCGAGTACTGTAGATACAGTACTCATTTCCAGAACCTTCCAACAAATCCCGCCAAGACCCAGACAGCGAATCATTTCTCAACAACCACAGCCAGTGTTCAGACGACGAGGGCAGGTTAGAGTTTTTTTTTAGGCTACCAGAAATGCGCCAGCAAATCTAGAAGCTACTAGGAATGCGTCAGCAAATCTAGAAGCTACTAGAAATGCGTCAGCAAATCTAGAAGCTACCAGAAATGCGCCAGCAAATTTAGAAGCTACCAGAAATGCGTCAGCAAATCTAAAAGCTACCAAAAATGCGTCAGGGAATCTAGAAGCTACTAGAAATGCGTCAGCAACAATTTTGGCGCCAAAATTCGATTTTTCAGTTTTCCACAACTCGCCAGCCTCAACAACAATTTGGAGGTGGAGCAATTGGAGCCGGTGGTGGACGTGAGTTTTTCCCAAAATATTCAGATTGCTCATATTAGGGCCCCGGGCTTGTTTGGGCTCAAAAAACGTGGAATTTTTTCTAGATTTCAAATCCCGCTCCCCAAAAAATCCCCACCTTCTTCCAGAATGTTCCGACCGCGATCCGCAAGGCCGCTGTCAACAATGGTCCGCCTTCTGCCGCTCTCCATCACATCAACGCTATCTTTCCGCGTTTTGCGCGCGGACTTGCCGCTTCTGCTAGAAGACGATATGCTGCTGCTGCTCAACTTTTTCTGCTCATACGGGAATCATTTCTCTCTCTCTCTCTCTCAATAAACAAGTTCATAGAATATATCACACGACAATTATTAAAATTCCAGATTTTCAGAATTCCAGATTTTCAGCTCTCACTTCTTCTCAAGTCCAACCTGCTCCAGACTATAATTATAGAGATCTTCACAGGCTTGATCATCCAAAGCCAATTCGGATTCGGTAGCCAATTTACAGTCGCTGAAGAAAAATATTGATTTGAGTTATGACGTGGCAAAAATCATTGTGAGGACTAGAGACTAGTTTAGAGACGATTGTGCAGAGAAAAATAGAGTTGTGATGACGTGGCAAACTTGTTTTTGGCGCCAAAATTTCAAAATTTCGCTTCAAAACCCAAAGTTTAAAATTGTTGCTCTAAATTTGGTCCCAAAGCGAATATTATTACTGTAGATCAAATTTTGGCGCCAAAAATCGACAGGATTCAAAAAATCCCAAATTTCGCTCGAATTTTGGTCCTGGAGAGATCTACAGTAGTCAAATTCGCTCTAGGGCCCAAATTTATAGCAAAATTTCGATTTTTTTGGTTGTCAACAAGGAAAATTCGATCTACAGTAGTCAAATTCGCTTTAGGACCCAAATTTATAGCTAAATTCCGGATTTTTTGAATTCCATTGCTTTTTACCGCGAAAATTCGATCTACAGTAGTCAAATTCGCTGTAGGACCCAAATTTATAGCAAAATTTGCGTTTTTTCGGGTCTCGAAGCGATTTAGATGAATTTTCAGCCCAAAAATCAACAACTCACGCAAAATATTTTCCACTAATTCCATCAACTTTTTTGCTCAGCGAAACATAAAGCGAAGTTTGTGCTCCATCTCTCGAAGTTTTCAGGAAGAACCATCTGAAAGGTGCCGTGAGCTCTTTGATTCCTTTCAAATACAAAAATGTGCTTCTGATGAGTGGAGTATTTACGGCTCCGGGATGAAGAGAATTGACAAGCACGTTGTGAGTTCCCTCTTTGCGTAGAATTTTGGTTAATTGACGGGCGTGCATTACCTGCAAATATTTTTTGAATTTTTGAATTTCGCGGCATCGAAAATTGGGCGGGAAATTTGAATTTTTGAAATTCGCGGGTGCAAAAATTGAGAGCGGAATTCAAATATTCAAATTTCGCACCAAAAAAATGCCACGTGGATTATTCAAAATCCCGAGCTTCTAAAAAATTCCAGCATTGCTCATATTATAGAAAAATCCTATTAAAGGTTCAAAAAGCCATTATTTAGGCGGGAAATTCAAAAATTCAAATTTCGCGCGGCGGGAAAGTTGAATTTTCAAATTTGGCGACTTCATAAAATTAGGCGAGAAAACTAGACTATACACATGACCTAGAAAACCAAATGTCCAAAAATTCGGCCAGAAATCTGGAAAACTAGTCCGCAAGCCTAAAAAAACCGACATCTTGAAGCCGACATCTTGGAATGGTCTAGAAACTGAAAAACTGGGTCTAGAAGCCTTACCAAATTTCAAGCGGGAAATTTGAATTTTCAAATTTCGCGCCATGAAAAATCAGGCGGGAAATTTGAATTTTTGAATTTCGCGCCTTGAAAAATTAGGCGGGAAATTCAAAAGTTCAAATTTCGCGCTCAATTTGTCAAGGCGCAAAATTCAAATTTTCAAATTTCGCGCCTCTCAAAACTCCCCGCCAAATTCAAATATTCAAAAATATCAAAGCTCACATTAGCAAGTTTACTCTGATTATAAGCCTTCATCATTCCATAGCTCTTCTTCTCATCCACCGTAGCCAAATTAATTTTTGCAGATTGTCGATGGAGCATACTTGACACATTCACAATTCTCCCACCATTTTCCGATTTCTTCAAAACTGGCAGCAAAAGTTCAGTCAACAAAAATGGTCCCAAATAATTGGATTGCCAAGTTCGCTCATGTCCATCTACAGTACTCCCATATTTCGATTGATACATAATTCCAGCATTATTCACCAGAATATCAATATGCTTTTCAAGGCTCAATAGTTGCTCGGCCGCTTTTCGAACACTCTCAAAATTGTCCAAATCACATTGAATGAAAATGAGCCGCGAAGAATCGCATCCTTTTTTCGAGAGCTCGACACGAGCCTCAAAAGCCCGCTCTTCGGTCCGGCACAGCATGTAAACCTTGGCTTTTCGTAAATTGAGCTCTTTCACAGTTTCGAAACCAATTCCACAATTTGCTCCGGTCACAACTGCGATCAAATTCTTGGCGGAAACTCGTTCGGTGAATTGACCGCCTTTGAAGAATTTTCTGGAATGAATGAGGGGTTTGGGGGGCTTTTCTGGGCTTTCCAGGGGTTCTAGAGGCTTCTAGGGCTTCTAGAGACTTTTAGGGCTTCTGGAAGGCTTTCTAGGGCTTCTGGAGGCTTTCTAGAGGCTCTTAGGGCTTCTGGAGGCCATTTAGAGGCTTTTTTAGGCCTCTAGAGGCTTTACAGGCTTTTTAAGGCTTTCCATGGGTTCTAGTGGCTTCTAGAGCTTCTAGAGGCCTTTTCGGGCTTCTAGAGGCTTCGAGAGGCTTCCAGGGGCTTTCTAGAGGCTTTACAGGCTTTTTAAGGCTTTCCAGGGGATCTAGAGGCCATTAGGGCTTTCTATAGGCTTCTAGGGCTTCTGTAGGCTTTCTAGAGGCTTTACAGGCTTTTTAAGGCTTTCCAGGGCTTCTAGGGCTTTCCAGGGCTTCTGGAGGCTTCTAGGAGCATTTTTTGGGCTTCCAGGGCTTCTGGAGGCTTTTTTGGGCTTCCGGGGCTCCTAGACGCTTCTAGGGGCTTTTATGGCTTCCTGGAGGCTTTTTTAGGGCCACTAGGGGCTTCTGGAGACCATTAGGGCTTTCTAGAGGCTTCTAGAGGCTCTTAGGGCTTCTAGAGGCTTTTATAGGCTTCTAGGGCTTCAGGAGGCTTTCAGGGCTTCTAGAGGCTTCCAGGGCTTCTGGAGGCTTTTTGGGGGCTTTTTAAGGCTTTCCAGGGGTTCTAGAGGCCATTAGGGCTTCCTGGAGGCTTTTTTAGGGCCACTAGGGGCTTTTAAAGGCCTCTAGGGGCTTATGGAGACCATTAGGGCTTTCTAGAGGTTTCTAGAGGCTCTTAGGGCTTCTGGAAGGCTTTTAGGGCTTCCGGGGGCCATTTAGATGCTTTTATAGGCTTCTAGGAGCATTTTTTGAGCTCCAGATGAATTTTTTTGAAAAATTCAAAATTCCCGCCTAATTTTCCAAGGCGCTAATTTCAAAAATTCAAATTTCCTACCTGACAAAAAACAAGACGACAAAACTTGCAGCCAAATACAAAACGGCGCTCAAAAACCAATCAGCATCCTCAATTTCAGAAGTCTCCGACATTTCTGAAATTCCAGATTTTTGAACCTGAAATTGAAATAAAAAGGAAAATCATTGGAAAAAACCAAAAATTTGGGGAAAATTGAGCAAAAAAACAAAAAAAAAAACAAAAAGGTAAGAAAATTCATTCACCGAATTAAATTATTTTTCGAAAATTACAATAAATATTGGGGAAAAAAAGAAGGAAACGGGTTCAAAAATCAATAAATAAATAGTAAAAATGGACAAATTTTGTTTTGCGAAACGGAAAAATTGCGAAATTCTTAGTCGCGGTTCGCAATTTGATTCAAATGATGCTCGACTTGATCGTTGTTCAATTTTCTGGAAAAATGAGATGATTTTTATCAGTTTTAAAGAAATTTATCAATTTTTATGATTCATATGGAAAAATCGATAATTTTTGTGAAAATTTGGGTCTCGGAGCAACTTTTCGGCTTTCTAGGGATAAAAATCTGATTTTCTAGGTCCCGAAGCGAAAAAATCAAATTTCGAAGATCCTAGAACTGAAAATTCCATTTTTCCGTGGTCTGGACTGAGAAAAATCGGATTTTTCAGGTCCTGGAACGATTTTCAAGCTCCAGGACCAAAACAACTCGATTTCTCAAGATCCTAGACCGAAAAAATTGGATTTTTCAGGTTCTAGAGCTGAAAAATTGGATTTTGAGCTCCTGGAGCAATTTTGAAGCTTGTAGACCGGAAAATTTCAATTTCGAAGGTTCTAAACCTGAAAAACCAGAATTTCCAGGTTCTAGGCCTTGAAACATCGATTTTCCAGACCAAAAAAATCAAGTTTTTCAGCTTCTAGACCGAAAAACTCGATTTTCCAAAGTTCCAGACCAAAAAATCCGATTTCCCGGGTTCCAGACCAAAAAAATCAAGTTTTTCAGCTTCTAGACCGAAAAAAATCCGATTTTCCTGAAAAATTATGTCTTGATGCAAATTCCTTGCACCTATTTCTAAAAATCCAATTTTCTAGGTCTCGAAGAGGAAAATTTCGATTTTCAAGGTCCAGCACCGAAAAAAATCCTATTTTTCAGCTTCTAGACCGAAAAAATCGAATTTTCTAGTTCCAAGACCGGAAAAATTGAATATTTCAAAAGACATACGTAAACTTGTGATTCTCCTTGCTGACAACAACAACTTCCAAATCTTTTGCGCGAACATCAATTCCGAGCGAATTCTGAAGGGCTTCGATGGCCAACTCAATGGCTTCCGATGATGACAAATCCGACTTTTTCTTGATTTTCTTCTCCAAAAACGAGTTGGCGGCGACTTGTTTGACACCCACCGAAACACCTTTCATTCCGCGGAAATAACCGGCTGGATCGACACGGTATACAGTTGGCCCTTCTTCGTCGTCGTATGAAATGAAGATGAGAGCTGGAAAATTATTTTGGGGCTTCAGAATATGGCTTCTAGTCGATTCTGAGGCGCTGAAGAGGATTCTGATGTCAGAAATTAGTTAGCTCAACTCTTTGTGAACCAGCTTTGAAGTTGGTTTTCATGAAAATCTAATAGTGTTCAGAAGATTTAATTACCTAAGTTCACCTAACTTCAATCAATAATGTTCCGCTTAGAAATATTCTCAAAATCAGCTTTTGAACTTTGAAATTCTTCATCTCCTTCTAGAAAAACAGAATTTTCAGATTCTCGGCGAAAAAAAGCTGAAAATTATGTTTTTCTAGATGGAGAATTTCAAAAAATCTGATTTTGAGAATATTTCTGAGCGGAACATTATTGATTGAAGTTAGGTGAACTTAGGTAATTAAATCTTCTGAACAATATTAGATTTTCATGAGAACCATCTTCAAAGCTGGTTCACAAAGAGTTAAGCCAACTAATTTTAGACATCAGAATCCTCTTCAGCGGCTCAGAATCTCCAAAAACCACCGTACCACATCCCAAACTGCGCATCTCGGCATTCTGCGTATAATATTGATTCAAATCGGCCATTTTCTTGGCCAAAAGTTCGCACGGCATATCATAGCCATGTTTGTATTTCCAATTCGACGCCTCGCTTTGCGCACGTTTCACTTGGAATTTGGCGTCCGGAATCAGACCGATTGCACAACATCCGACGGTTGGCGAGATTTGATAAACTGAAGTCACACTTTCGGCAACAATCAGACTGTCTGGAACACGTTTTTGGACAGCGATTACAGCTGTGTCGTTTCCTTTGACTGAAACTGCCGTCAAGTTGGTTGAATTGATTGCTCGGAATGCATATTCGACCTGGAAATTGGTTATTTTTTGACAATACAGTCTTCTGGAGCTCGGTGAGCTGCTCAAAATGCTCTAATTGTAAAAGCTAGCTTCTGAGCTTCTGGTGGAGCCCAAAAATTCCCCAGACCAGATGGTGTAGTCGGTTAGTGTCTAGGTCGTTGATTGGAAGCTCGCGGGTTCGATTCCTGCTCGCTGCAAGACATTTTGAGATTTTGTACTCACACCACAAAATCTCAAAAATTCTTGCAGCGAGCAGGAATCGAACCCGCGAGCTTAACCGACTACACCATCTGCTCTGGCGAATTTTCGGGCTCCACCAGAAGCTCAGAAGCTAATTTCAGATCATTCTGATCTGTTCAATAAAATCTCACTTGATAAACACGCCCTTCTGGCGAGAAGATTGTGATATGACGATCGAATCCAGCGCTGCTTCCTCGGGACATCTAAAAAATCACTGAATTACCTAGAAACTTCAAAAAAACCATGTAAATATATCAATTTGGTTGAAAAAACCATCGGAAATCATCGAAAAACGAGAAATTTTGAAAAATGTGTACAATATAACAAAAAAAAAAACGAAAAATTAACAACAACAATCAAAAAAAAATTACTGATAAAATCACATTTTCTGCGCATGATTTCAGCTAACTTGCGCTGAAAATGTGATTTAATCAATATCAAATCAAATAACAACTAATTAACAAGAAAACTACGAATATTCAATATCCTTCTTTTTACACTTCAAACACGTGTAAAACACAGTTTGTCCTTCATCAGCTGATCTTGTTTGCATTGTAGAATACGATGCTTTTCCGTGTCCACACTTCGAGCAAATGTGATCGACAAGCGAGTCTCCAGCGTCTTCTGTATCCATTCCATCTGTGTCCGCCACTGTGCGCTCGTAGATTTTTTCGACGCGGCACACGAGTTCCTCGTTCTTTTCTGCAATGGGGTTGAGTTTCGTTGAGTAGCAACATCCTAACTCGCTTCGTACGCCAGGTGTTGAACTTTTGGTGAAACATATCGAAATATACCAAATCGACTATGCTGATCACGATCCCGAAGTCAAAAATTGCCACAAATGCCTGTGAGCACTTTTCTGGGGCTCCAAAGTTAGAATTTAGTTTCGGTTTTTGCTCATTTTCACCATTTTCCAAGTTGATTTTCCACCCGGAAAAATGGTGAAACTGAGCGAAAACCAAAACTCCATTTCAACTTTGGAGCTCCAGAAAATTGCTCGCAGGCATTCGTGACAATTTTTGACTTCGAGATCGTGAGCAGCATAGTCGATTTGGTATATTTCGATATGTCTCACCAAAAGTTCAACACCCAACCTTATGCACCTCCCTTGTAAAGAGCCTTAGCAACTTTTCTTGCGCAAGTTAGCTGAAATCCTACGCTCTGGTCGTATTTATAGGATATACAGGTTCAGGGCAATTCGGATGATATAATTTTTGATGATTTTGCGTTAACCCTAAGTGATTTAGTGAATATCATCTTAGGGTTAACGTAAATTCATCAAAAATTATATCATCCGAATCGCCCTGGGCCTGTCTATCCTATAAATACGACCAGAGCGTAGAATTTCAGCTAAGTTGCGTGTTGGACATCGACTAAATGACATTTTCAGGTTTTTTAAGCAAATGAGTTGAAATATTGGGTTCTAATGTTATTCATATGATAGAATGGTCTAAGACGAACAGAATGATATAAATTTTGATGATTTTACCTCATCCATAAGTGATTTAGCGACGTTTAGTCGTTAAGCTCGCTAAATCACTTATGGATAAGGTAAAGTCATCAAAATTTATATCATTCTGTTCGTCTTAGACCATTCTATCATATGAATAACATTAGAACCCAATATTTCAACTCAATTGCTTAAAAAACCTGAAAATGTCATTTAGTCCAAATATAATTTAGCGCAATACTGGAAATATTCCCTAACCTTTGATGAGCCATTTCGTCGAGCAAACTTTACATTCAACTTGTGCTGGAGCGTTCAGCGGAAGCGACAAAATTGTTCCGCAAAATCCGCAAAACTCGCCGTCTTGTGAAACGAAACCGAGAGACATCTTGGAGTTACTGGAAATTCAGAATTTCTCATTTCAAATTAAAATATCTGAAAATTTCAAGAAAACGCTGAAAATCACAGTCATTTTCCACTGGAAACCCCAAAAAATGCTGACAAAACTCGCTCAAAAAAGATGACAATTTCAAAATTCGCCGTTGTTCGCTGGAGCGCACTTTCTCACTTTGAACAAAAAACACACATTTTCCCGCTAGAAATGAGGTTTTTTGGGTTTTGACGTGGAAAAAACGGATTTTCACATTTTCACAATAAAATATTTGACATTGGGTGTCCAACGAATCAGAAAAACTCCAAAAAACCGCGAAAAAATCAAGAAAACTTTAACAACAAAAACAAAATCAACAAAAAAAGCATATAAAAAATTATTTCTTTCCTTTTCCCTTGGATTTTCCGGCTCCCGCAGTTCCCTTCTTCTTCGCATCCACCTTGTTTTTGAACCAGGTTTGTCGATGGATTTGCGATTTTTGACGAGTTGGCTCGGATTTTGTCGATTTTCTCTTCTTCGGATCAAATTTGGGTTTGTCGGCAATTGGTCCGGCGACCGCTGACGCTTTTTCTTCGATGATTTTGGCCTGGAATTTCAGATTTTTGATAAATTGATTCTATTTAACCATCTGATCACGATTTCGTTGTCAAAATCTACTTATCTCAACTCTAATCTGAATATTTAAAGCTGGACTTCGGCTAAATGATATTTTCCTATCTTTTACGGAATCGTATGCTTTTTTCGTATTCATAGGATAGAAAAATCTAGGAGAATTCGACTGATATAAATTTTGATGAATTTACGTTACCCATAAGGAATTTAGCGAGAATTTCCACTTAGAAGTAACGTAAAGTCATCAAAAATTATATCATTCGAATTCTCCTAGATTTTTCTATCCTATGAATACGACAAAAGCATACGATTCCGTAAAAGATAGGAAAATATCATTTAGTCGACGAAGTCCAACTAAAAATAGTCAAAATTCGTATTTAGAGTTGAGATAAGTAGATTTTCACAGCGAAATATTAATCAGCAGCTCTTCATACCTTCTTAGCTTTCATCGTCTGCAAAATCTTCATAGATCTCTCTTTCTCCGATGAAACCGGCGCCTCATTAGCCTCAAACTTCCTCTTCTTTCCCGTCTTAATATTCTTCTTCTCACCCTTCAAACCTTCTTGGAATTTGCCAGCTGAAGCCGTTGATATCTTTGCACGATCCACCGCAAATCTAACTTGCTGTTTCGATTTTTCTTTCGCATCCACACCAACACCAATCATTTTCTCAGTTGATGGTCCGGTTTTAACAGTAGTCTTCATTTGTCTCGCCAAATTCTTGAGTCTTTGCATCTCATTCTTCGCCATTCTTTCCTTCTTCTTCTCTTTTCTCTCAGCAAAATAATCCTTATTCGGATCTTCTGCATTATCCGGAACTTCAATAACCCAATCCTTAGTCGGATCATTTGCTCGTCTATAACCATAAGTTGGCTTCCATTCTTTCGTCACCTCATCAAACACCTTCTTATCCTTCTTTCTCTTCACAATTCCCTTTTCAGCAGCATATTTCTCCCATTTTGTTGGTTCTTTTTTCTCTGGAAGTTTCTTTTCCCTCGGAATTCGATAGGTTCCAAGAGGAAGTGCAACAGTTATCGCCTCATCGATTCGTTTCTGTTCCAATTGCCAAATATTGTTGAATAAAAGTTGTGTGTTGTTTCTGGCGCGAGTTGCCAAGTTTTCCAAAGCATCGCCTTCGATTGGATCTCTGTCGACGAAAAGTAGATTACCCAAGTCGATTATCGGATCAATCACTTTTTCCACTGTTGTAGATTTGTCTGCCATTCCTTTTTATCTGCAAAATGCATTTATTTCGCTCATTTTTCAGTGAAACCCAAATTTTCACGTGAAACATGAAATATTGAAAATTTTTCGAAAACCCCACATAAGATAAATTTCAGAAATTTTTTTATTTCATTTCTAGCTAAAAATCCCCGCAAAACCCTACAAAAAACCTAGAAACAGGACCAGCAAAAAATTCGAAAAATAAAAAAAAGGGGCGGAGTCAGGTTTCGCCGTGTGCGGCGCACTCTTTTGCAAGCATCCGGCACGTGTTTGCTATTTTCGTTTCATTTTTTGGAATACATTCAAAAACAGCTTGGAAAACGTGGAAAATCTTGAGAGAGGGCAAATTTGTGAATATAAAAAAGCTAAAAAACTACAGTATCCCCAAAATTTCCATATATTTTCTGAAAACGAACATTTTTCAGGTAAAATATCTCTGATCATCGATTTTTTGCTATTTTTCCAATGGCACATGTTGTCTTTAGCAAAAAAACATTTTTCTTTCTCTTCAAAAATATCTATAACTTTTTTAAAAGCTCTAGCATTTTTTGATATTTCGAAACTTTTTATTTACAATTGGTTTTTTTTTCAAAACGTGGTCTCTGCCCAAAAAGTTTAGTCATCTTCAAAAAATGCATTTTTCGTTCAATAAAAAAAATATACAAATTTTTTGAAACAATCACCTTTTCACCGACATTTCAAGCAAAAATTCTAGCTCGCGTTTAGCTCAGTGGCAGATTGTTTTGCTGGAAATCGCAAGACCAAAGTTCGATTCCTCCTCGGTCAATAGTAGTATGCATGTAAAACATGGCATGGAAGTACTATGCATGTGAAATAATTTTTTACATGTAAGGTGATATGCATGGAACATTTTTTACATGTGAAAAAGTTTTATACATGGAACATGTTTTTACATATTGTCTTTTTAAATTTTTAAATTTTACATATTCATTGGTCCAATGCAAAAAAACCAGTCATGGTTTTGGTTTTCTAGGCCACCAGAGAGTTACGCGTCGATTTTTGTGATTGGACGCAGATATTAAAATTTGATTCTTGCCTGAAGATTGAGTTCACAGAAATTATTTTGACCTGCATTATGAAAAACTAGTTTTTATGTTCGTTCTATCACTTCATGTTGAAGTATTTCCATTGAATCTCTTGGAATTTTTATAATGTGAAACAAAACAAAAATAAATCAACAAGGATTAAACAAAAGATAACAAAGAGAGGGTAGGAAAAGATTTTCCAACATATCAGTTCAATTCCGACTCTCTCTTATAAGAAACAAACAAATAACAAACAAATAAGACACAAGACGAAAAAACGAAATCAAACAAGAAAGTTCAATTCTTTGATTTCTTGATGAATCCATCGTTTGTATATTTCAAAACATCCGAATTACGCTTACTTCTGCGAAGCGATTTATCTGGTGAATCGGAAATTGAGTTGATGGTGATATCAAACTCATCAGTCGAATGCACTGCATTTTCGTTTTGTTCCAAAATTGAAGAATCCGCTGATGCATCGATACAATTCCCAGTTGTAGGCCTAAAATACTTTGATGAAGCGTTAAAATTTGTGATTGATGTTTTGGAACTAATTTAATTATTCATCCAGAAAATGCGAATAATTTAGTAAAAACTGAATCGATTTGGAAAAATTTAAAGAAATAAAAAACTCACAAATCAAATTCATCAATAACACGTGTTGTAGTTCGAGTATAATTCTTGTGTGATTTTTGATGCCCTTTCCTTTTGGATTTTTCACCAGCAGAATCATTTGAGATCGATTTCAGATGGAATATTTCAGATTTTTTATTATCGATTGATGTCCCAATCTTTAATAATTCCATTTCGCGATCGATTTCCGGCAGATTTTTGAGTATAGCAAAGCTGAAAAATGTGAATGAATTAATTTTGTAGAGTAAATGGAAGACCTACATATGTTCACAGAAGCTGAATGGTAGATTTGGTTTGCATTTTGAACAAACCAAACATGAGACCTTTCCTTCCATCGATTTTTTGATTTGGACAAATCTAGAAAATTATACATTTTTAAGGGCGGCTTGTTTTTTTGTAACTTACTCATTGCTTGTTCGCTCGCTTGATTCTGATTCAACTATGTAGACCTTCGATGTTTCTTCGACTATTAGATTCTGGCTTTTCAGCTCAATTGATCGCATTTTTCCAAAATCCAATGCTGAAAAATATAAAATCAATAAATTATTTTCTCTCAACAGATGGTAAACATAAAACTTTTCCGGACTTTTTCCCGGAGATTCTTTTAATTTTTGCTTTTTTTGTATAACTTCTATTAAATTCTAGTGGTTAAGCTAATTTAATAAAAAATATTACTTATAATACCTTGACACAAAATTGAAATAACATCGGTTTATTATGGCCGATTTTATTCTTTCGATGATTTTATACTTTAAAACCTTTATGTAAAAAACTCACAGTATGACCACGACGGTGGAAATTTCCAGGTCATAACTTCATTTTCGATCCATCCAATTTCGGCAAAATAATCCTTCTTTTCCGATGTTGTCATTTTCTTTATTTCATCAGCATCGATACAAATAATATTTGGGCTGTTTGACTGCATGGATTGAAGTATATTACTGCTTTCTTCTGAAATTTGAATAAATTTAAACACTAATTTGAAAAGCAAGAAAATGTTGCTTATCAAGTTGATTTAGCTATGTTGATTCATATATTTTATGCATTGGTTTAGAAAATTCAGAAATTTTTTGTTATTTTAAATAAGCAATAAATTTAGAAAAGTCATGCCACGCGGAATTTCATGCCGGGAACTTTGAACTTTTTTTCCGAATTCGACTTCTCGATCAGTTTTGAAAAATTAAGTTACCTATTTGTAAATTTACTAGAAGTTGAGCAACGATGTCGGCAGTCGTTCTTTTCCCCAATCGTTGTTTCAATTCACAATTCCAACTTTCGATCTGGTTTGATGTTGAAAACGAAATGAGGAATCCTCCTTCGAATTTCGAGTACAATGAACATTGGTCAAATAACCACTCTTTCCTAGTATCCAGCCTGAAATATGTATTGATTGAAATCCCATTTTTCTTTAATATAGGGACAATTTTGAAAAATCTGATTTTCAGCTTTTAGAGGCCAAAAACTGAGAACGACACAGTTTTCATATAGTAAAAAGTTAGCGTACAATTTTTCATTATGACAACAACGATTTTGAGGTGTGTATAGGGTATTTTTGAATTTCGTTTGAAGAAACGTACCATTTCAACATGTTTTCATTGAGTTTTCCAGATTGTTCCAAAACAGCTATTCTTTCGACAAATTCTTCAAACGATCCGGCTCCAAGTGCTCCTACGCTCCAGTTTCCATCATCCTAAAAATTGCACCAAATTAAAAAAAATGTTACTTTTCACGTACTCTTTCACCAAACAACAATTTGTACAATTCCACCCCATCTTTTTCCAATTTGCTGATAAGATTTTGCCGCAAATGAAGTTCGCATCGTAGGTGTGGCCATCCAAGCTTCTGAATAAGTAGAATGAATTATTGTCCGTTTGGAAATGAGATTCACCCCGCGAAAAAATAAATTTGAATTTGAGAAAATCTCTAATTTCCCCCTACCCCCGCGACGCGTGTGCGTCGCGGTCGCTTTCCCATACAAAACCCCCGTTGGCTGTTTGCCAGTTCACTCTCTCGCTGTCTGCGTCTCCTGCAGCAAATTCAAATTTATTTTTTCGCGGGGTGAATCTCATTTCCAAACGGACAATAAAATAAGACAACTGTGAAATATATACAGAGTGAAAATCCGAAATATTTTCTCTCGCATAGATTATCATTAGAGCGCTTTTTCTCTAGTCTTCTCTATTCTCTCTGGAGCTGGAGGGAGGAGGGTTTATTTTCTCTCGTTGCAATAGGAAAGATTTAAAAATGAATTAGAAGTTAATAAGAAGAATAGAGTGGGGAGTACGCAAGAAACCGTTTCGACCTTTTCATCAGACGGTAAAGAGGAGGTCTCATCAGTGATGCCTCTTTTGCTGGACCTTAGGAGGACGCTTTATTTAATCTAGGCGCATAGGAAATGAGGAAATAGTAAGGGCGAATTAAAAAGTGAAGAGACTAAAAATAAAAGTATGAAGCAACTGAGAGGACGCCAGAAATAAAAATAAATAAATTTAGTAGGAATTAGAGAGTGTGTGTGTATAGGAGGGGGAAAAGATTTGTTTGTCTAAACAACAGGCGTGCGGATTGTTGTAGTTTTAATTTTTTATTTAATTTTGTTTTTTTTTGTGTTATTATTTTGAGAAGAAATATTATTTCAAACTCACTGCAGTATACGCGGAGAAACTCGCTTCTCCATCAGTTATGATGCATGGAATGACCGTGTTTTTTGTTTGGCTTTTGAACTTTTTTGTGAAGAAAATCGGCAAACTTTGAATGCGACGGTAAATCTCGATTAGAATGCAAACACCAAGCTACAGGAACAAATCGCGATTTTGAATTATTGTTCTTCTTGTTTTTCGTCCTGTTAAAAATAAACAATTCGTTATGCATAATAATTTGATGTATTACCTGAATTTTGAACCAATTTCAGCGATAAGAACTGTCAAATAGCAATCACTAAGCATAAAAGTTGAATCGAGAATAAGACGATTGCGAAACTTGTAGTTGTCGGGATATTCAAGCAAGAAATCAGCTGTAAAGAAAAATAAAATTTCATTGAATTCATTTTATATTTATTTGTAAATATCTACTTTCTACTTATCTATGTACTTATATATTTTTTCCCGAGATGTCTTTCCGCATCTCAAGGTCATGTGATTGTATTCATTATTTCAGATTCATATTTGTTTATATTATTTACAATTAGATTTAGAAGTTGTTTATTTTATTAGAAAACAAGAAATCTCGTGACCTTTAAATTCGGAAAGACACCTCGGGAAATAATATATAAGTAGAAAGTAGATAAGTAGATATTTGCATAGTGCCCATTAATTTTTATTTTAATAAAATGATAAAAGATTTACCGATAAGTTTCTGACGTTTCTCTCCGGTGCTCCTTCTAATTTTTTTCAAAAATTCTTTATGTTTTGCATATTCTTGTCTAGTTGGGCATAACTTTGCAAACAACTTTATAAAATCTTCGAAGCAATCCATTAGCATCCAACATCTTTTCCCATTTATTTCCCCTTGCCAAATTTCCGATGATGCATGCCTTTTTGTTTGAAAATTGGCCAATGAGCCAGGATTTGTTGTCGGCCTCGGCCCTGTTTTTCTTTTTTGCATCAAGTAAGCCGGAATGGTTTTCGATTGATTTAGAATCTGAAATGAAGTTAGATTTACACAAGAAATTATGTCTGAAACTGAAAAATCTACTTTTTGGGTAGAACCTAAGCAGAAAAAACAATTTTTGAAAATAAATTCGGGCCAATTTATTTGATTGGTAAAAATTTACAATATCAATTTTTAAATTTTCCATCAACTCACCTGATCTCGATCAAAATGATGACCTTCTTCGGCGAGTTGTTTTTGGACAAATCTCCAGCCTTTTGCGCCAATGCATTTGTCCCTGATTAGGTTTGTTTGTTTACTGGTCAATCGGTTTTTATGGTCGTTCAAAACATCAATCGTTCCACCGAGCAAAACATAACGAACCTTGTAACTGGTTCCATTTTTGATAACCTGAAATTATTTGTTGGTTACATAAAATTATTATAAAATTTACTCAACCCATTTCTGGAACAGCGGGTTCGACACATTCTTGCATCGGACAACATTGATCCGAGTTCCATTTTCCATGAATTTGTCCGAACTTGGACGTATTCCTTTGGTGGTATCATTCCATTGATAACCATCGGAAGGATAACTGTGACCGAAAGCGTTTTTAAACTCGAAAAATAGAATTTTTTTTGTGGTCAATGGAAAAATATCATAGCGGTTTGGAGTGTGATCGAGCATTTTCATTCTGAAAACGGTACAAATTTTGAATTTTGAATCATAATTTATTAGCAAATATCACTCACTCCCGATTCCAGATTTCTCTTGCTGTCAGAGTATATCCAGCTACAAAATCATCAGAATATAATTCTTTATCGACGTTTTCTGGATCAAAAACATTCTGATTTCCTTGTTCTATATTATTCATTTCATCGCTTTCATCTCCATCCTTATTCGTTTCATCAATTTTTTCCACTTCCCCATTTTCTAAACTTCCATCTTCATCTGCACTCGATTCGCCATCCTCATGTCCACGCTTGGATTGATCTCTCGAATCATCAAAAACTTTCGAATTCGAAGTTTGACTCCCATCGTCAATTGTTTCCATTGAACAATTTTTTGATTGTGAATGATCGGATGGTTGCGTTGTTCCGGATTCATTGTCAGAATCCTCATCCTCATCGTATTGCAGTTTTTTGTTCTGGTATTCGACATAAAAATCTTTCGGGTAGCACTCTTCGTCGCTGCTTGTCATTCCCAAATCAGAGGATTTCGAAGGAAACCCTGTAAATTTATTTTTAACTAAACGCTTTATTGTCGCGACATGCGATTTTTTTTCGAAAAAAAAAAATGAAAATTATTTTGAGGAAAAAAAGAAACAAATTAAAGGGACACATGATTGTTGCGATGTTTTCGTTGCGAAACACACTTACTCTTAGCTGAGTATTCAACGTTTTTCATTTTTCATTTCTTTTTTTTTTGGTTTTCCTAGTATCGTCTGTATTTCGTCTGTATTTTATGATAATTATTAACATAATGGTCTTGTGTGACAGGCCTGTGCCGGACATTTTCCGAATTTCCGGTTTTTCAAGGAAAAATCAATTTTCCGGAAAATGTGCTCGGAAAATCTGGAAAATGATAACTTGGTGAGTCCAAATTTCCAGAAAAATGTTTCAACAATAAAATTTTTGCAGGAACTTATGGATCAAACATCATACTTCGGATAACACAACAAAGTATTTTGTGCCATCAATCCATCTCTCACCTCAAGAAAACTGTAAAAATGGGGTGTGTGAAGCGAAAATCAAACTTGAGTTTCGAAAAACTGATGGAAAAGCAAGTGACACACTTTGGCATCAAAACGAAAGGCTTCATCTTCATTGGTTCGCGAACAAGAGCCAGTTAGTGGAGCAAATACGGTAGATTATGGAAGTAGTCGAGTGCCAAACCAGAAAAATATCGATGCTTCGACAAGAACTGCAGTTCTGGAGGATTTCTATGGTTTTTTGGACGACAAAGTTGATCGAGTATGGTATTATAGAGGAATGTAATGAACTTTTGGCGGTCGACGGCGATTTTCTCGATCCAAAAACTACGGAGAAATCGAAGCCATTTTTTGTGCCACTGGTCTTGACAAATCAAGCAAGAACCTCGCCATTACCTAAGAATCTCGCCATTGTTTTTCAAGGAGGATGAACCTTGAAGAGAGTAAGTTATCATGAATCTCTATGAAAATATCAAGCACTTATTTTCAGCTCGAAAACCCTCAAAAATTCGGACACTTTGAATTGGTCAATTGGGGAGGACGACAAGAAACTTCAAATATTAAGAACAGTGGAATGTAGAACATTTGATAACAACACATGCATATAATTGAATTTAAATAAAGATTATTTATGTGATATTATCAACGTCAAATTGTGTGGCACCGAAATGAAATAAAAATTTTGTGTGTCGCTACAGTAATTCTCATAGTAATGTGTGTTGAGATTACTGTAGCGACACACAACATTTTTATTTTTTATCTGATTTCGGTGCCACACAGTTTGACGTTGATATTAAACTCTGAATATTAGTTATAACGTGACAAAAAATGAAAAAATCGTGAACGAGAAAATCAATTTTTTGATTATAAAAAAATTGGCGATAGGCTCCCCTTGAAAAAAAGGTTCCCCTGGGCGGAATCTGAAAGATTCGAGATTGGAATAAATTGTTAGTTTTATTTCCAAAAAAGCACGAGTTGAAAAGTTTCGGGGTTTAATCAAAAAAAGTTGTGAAAAGTAAAAAAACCATGAAATTGAGTTGGAAAATGTCGAGTGTTGGACAACAGGTTGTTCAATGAATGTGAACATTTGTTTCACATGTAAAAACATGTTCCATGTATAAAACTTTTTCACATGTAAAAAATGTTCCATGCATATCACCTTACATGTAAAAAATTATTTCACATGCATAGTACTTCCATGCCATGTTTTACATGCATACTACTATTGACCTTCCTCCTCCCCGCAAACTTTTATTTTTTTTCAGCAATGTCAGACGAAATTCAGGATTCCGACACTTTTCTGAAATTCGTGTTATATTCCTCGATTCTGGCTGTATTCCTATATTTCATCCGAAGATATTTGAAAGGCGGACAATTTACGGAAAGAGTTTCCGCAAAGAATTTGATCGCAGTTGTGACTGGAGCAAATTGTGGAATTGGTTTTGAGACTGTAAAAGAGCTCAATTTACGAAAAGCCAAGGTTTACATGCTGTGTCGAAGTGAGAAAAACGCGCTTGCCGCCAAAATTCAACTCGCAAAACGTGGCTGCGATTCGTCGCGACTCAACTTCATTCAATGCGATTTTACAAGTCTGGATAGCGTTAGAAATGCGGCGCGCGAATTGCTTCGCGTCGAGACCCATATCGATATTTTGGTGAATAATGCGGCGGTTTTGATGACGAAATTCGAGGTGACTGAAGATGGATTTGAGAAAACGTGGCAGACAAATCATTTGGGACCATTTTTGTTGACTGAACTTTTGCTGCCAGCTTTGAAAAAGTCTGAAAATGGCGGGAGAATTGTTAATGTTTCAGCATTGATTCATAAGAAGGTCAAGAAATTGGATTATGAGAAGATTAATGAGAAAAAACACTTTGGCGATTGGAAATGTTATGGGGAAAGTAAAGTGGCTAATGTGAGTTTGGCTGAAAGTCTGTAACACAGACTTTCAGACTCTGTAGCTGAAAAACAGCGCGCGCGCGTCAATTTTATAGTCTTTGAAATTTCACAAACATCTCCCAACGCACACCATAGCGCAGGCGGTATGCTGATGGCCTTTTGCTCAGAACGTCCGGGGTTCGATCCCCACTGCCCGTGCAACTTTTTTAAAATTTTTTTTAAATCTTCGCAGATCCTGCACGCTCGCCAACTCACACGACGTCTCCACAAATCCGGCTCCCCCGTCACCATCAACTCCCTCCACCCTGGAATTGTGAACACCGATCTGTTGCGCAACACAATCTTCGCCAAACCCGTCATCATCTCAATCGCCAGATTTCTGGCCAACATTTTTCTGAAAACTCCGCTGGATGGAGCACAAACTGTGCTCCACGTGGCGCTGAGCAAAAAACTCGAGGGAGTTTCGGGCAAATATTTTGTGTAGGTTGAGAATTCTGGAAATTGGCTGAAGTTTTTTTTTGCAGCGACTGCAAATTGGCCGCCGAATCTGAATTCGCTTCAAATGATCAAGCCAGTGAGGACCTCTATAATTACAGTATTGAGAAAGTTTCCAAGTTTTTATAAATCTTTTTTAGCTGCTAGAAATGTGTCAGCAAATTTAGAAGCTCTGAAAAATGCGTCAGTGAATGTTCTAGAACCCAATTTTTGGTCTAAAAACAATTCATTTCAAAACAAACAAACAAAAACAAAACATTAACATTTAAAAAAAAAGAAAACCAAAAAATTTCAACAAAAACAAATAAAATCCGAAATTTTCAGACAAAAATTACAAAAAATGATAGAATTTAAAGGAACATACAGTAGAAACGGTGAAATTTTGTAGAATTTGACGTGATTACTGTGTGCTCCTTTAAAAATGGACCTTTTCGTGTTTTGGACAGTGAAATTAGGCCGCATTTTGAGTACTGTAGAAACGCCTGCACATCTAACTCAATTTTCGACCAGAAAACCAGTTTCTTGCCCAGAAATCAAGTTAGATACGTAGGTTCTTCTACAGTACTCAAAATTTGCCCCAAATTTTACTATCAAAGGCCAAAAAGGTCTAATGTTAAAGGTACATACCGTAGTTTCGTTTCAAATTTGCCCCGAAAAATGTGCATTTTGAGTACTGTAGAAGCACCTGCACATCTAACTCGATTTTTGGCCAGAAAACCAGTTTTCCGCCCAGAAATCAAGTTAGATACGCAGGTTTTTCTACAGTACTCAATTTTCACAGCATGTTCCTTTAAATTCCATCATTTTTCATGATTTTTGTACAGAATTTCTCAGATTTTCACAAAAAACAACGATTTTGGCCCCAAAATAACTTAACGACGGCGTTTTGCGCCTTTAAATCCACCTCCAGACTTCTTTGGCGCTTTTCTCTTATTTCCAGCCGATTTTTTTGCCCTTCTTTCCTTTTCCCTCATGTTCTTCCTCTTCCAAATCTTCGAGCATTTCGGCGAACTGAAAAATTGGGGAATTTCAGATTTTCAGACAAAAAAATTAGGGGGGAACTTACTCTATCTCCAGCCAATTCGTAGTCATTCGCTCCAATTTCTTCATCACTTGAGTCGTCTGAAAATTGGAAAAATTTGGCTGAAAATTTCAGAACTTTTGAATTGCTCATGTTAAGTGAATTCTCAGCTGAATATTTTTGAATCTTCAAATTTTTTGAAGCATTGCTCAGATTAAACGGTTTTGAGCAAAATTCGGAATTTTTTAGATTTTGGAGCATTGCTCAGGTTGGAAAACTTCGAATTTTTTAAAGTCTGGATTTCCATAACCTGAGCAATGCTCCAAAATTCGAATTTTCAGCTTAAAATTGTTTGCTTCAAGATTTTCAAGTTTCTAGCTCAGAATTTCAAATTTTCAGGTTTCCCGGGCTGAAAATCCACGTGGAATTTGTGAATTTTCAAATTTTGTCTGAAACAAGATTTCTAGCTCAAAATTTCGCGAAAAATTCAAATTTTCAGGTTTCCCTGGCTGAAAATCCACGTGGAATTTGTGAATTTTCAAATTTCGAAGCCAATTTTGTCTAAAAACAAGATTTCTAGCTCAAAATTTCGCGAAAATTTCAAATTTTCAGGTGTCCCGGGCTGAAAATTCGTCATTTTTCCCCCAAAAAAAAGGACCAACCATCTCCAAAGACATTCGAAGAACCTCCAAAATCTCCTTCATCATCTTCGTCATCATCTTCAGGTTCATCATCATCAGATCCATCTTCGGGTTCATCATCTTCAAGATCTTCTCCACCTTCACCTTCTTCTTCATCATCTTCCAAATCCAACTCATCATCTTCATCCATATCCACGTCATCTTCATCGGCAATTGTTGGTTTCTGGAATTTTTCAGAGTTAGGCTAACTCCGGGGAGCCCAAAAATTATAGAAAATCTGGATTTTGGGGTTCTGGGGTGTCTAAAAACCCCAAATTTCATGAAAAACACGAATTTTCTGCTCCCGGAGCCCAGAAATGCTCCAAAATAAATATTCTCCAATTCTAGCCTTCTGGGATGCCTAGAAACCCCAAATTTCAGGAAAAATCCAATTTTTCGACCTAAGTGAGCCCCGGAATCATTTTTTGAGCCGAAAATCATGATTTAGAGCTTCAGAGCTCCAAAATTTCGAGTTTCTGAGCTCAGAAGTGAACTTTTGAGCCAAATTTCAGTTTTAGAGTTAGGACAACTCGGGGGAGCCCGAAAATGCTAGAAAATCTAGATTTTGGGCTTATGTGGCTTAAATTTCATGAAAAATTCAATTTTCGGCTTGTGAGGGCTCTCGGAGCCCAAAAAATGCTCCAAAATTAAAATTTTCCGAATTTTAGGCCCATGGGGTGTCTAAAAACCCCAAATTTTATGAAAAACTCAAATTTTCTGCTCCCGGAGCCCGAAAAACTCACATTTCTCTTATTTTTCTCCGACGAAAACTCTTTACTATAATCAATATCGAATTCCTCGTTCAATTCTCCAGGTTCGAAGCGTTCTGCAAAAAAATTGCGAAATTTTTGCGGCACAGAAAAATGGGCGTGGCTTATTTGGTATCAAAATGAAGATGAAAACTGTGCCAGGCTTGCAAAATGGGGGCGTGGCCTATTCGGACTCATTTTGAAGCCCGGAAACGGCCCGAAAAGCCCAAAAACCTAGGCTTACCCATAATCGTATCAAATTCTTCCGAATTCACCGATTCCGCATATTCCCAATCATCATTTTCTCCATCTTTTCCATCTTCCTCTTTTTTCACATTTTTGTCTCGGATTACTGTAGAAGCGTAGCGATGAAGGAATTTCTCGTCGGCTGGGATTTCGTCGCGTTTTTTCTGCGTGTATTCCTGCAAAAAATTCCACGTCATAACTCAAATTTTCAGATTTTTGAAATAAAAAATGTGAAAAATTCGAATTTTCAGCTTAAACGTGGTCTAGAAACCCTAAAAGTGGCCTGGGAGCCCAAAAAATAGCTTAGAAACCATAAAAATGGCCTAAAAACCCAAATTTTTGCTCTAGGGGCCTAAAAATGGCCTAGAATCCGTAATTTTGAGCCTACGAGTCTGAAAAATGGCCTAGAACCCCAAATTTCAGCTGTAGGGACTAGAAAATGGTCTAAAAACTGAATTGTTCAGCCTGGGAGTCTGAAAATGGTCCAGAAACCCAAATCTATGCTCTAGAAGCCTAAAATGACCTAGAAACCCAAATTTCTGCTCTAAAAACCTCAAAAAACCCAAATTTCATGAAATAAAGGTCTGGAAACCCGAATTTTTGGCCTACAGACCAGATTTTTGAGCCCGATAGCCCGAAAAAGAGCCTAGAGACCGGAATTTTCAATTTCCAAGGGCTAAAAATGACCTACAAGCTCAAAAAACCCCAAAATTCATGAAATAAAGGTCTAGAAACCCGAATTTTCGGCCTGAGAGCCTGAAACGGCCCTAAAAAGACCTCACCTTCGAATCCACAGCCAACTTTCTAACTCCCCACGGATCATGCTTCTTCTTTCGCACAACTCTTCCCGTCGATTTCGCCGAAATCTCTTTGGGATTTCGGAACGCAAATCGATCCAAAAATGCCATCAGAGTGAAATCATTAAGAGCATCTCCACCATATTTCACTTCACCGCCTTCTAAAAGACATTTGGCAAAAACGGCGACCGACGGATGAAAATGATTGGATAAAAGGAGCAATTCGTTGTCGGCCACGTGTTGAGCATCGATGAAAAGCGGATTTCGAGCCAGCGGATCGTAGGGGGTTTTGGCTCCGTGGCGAGCATTTTTATGATGAATCCAGCCACCGGTTGATGATGCTCCAAGAGTTCCTTTTGCCACTTTTTTCGAATCTTCTGAATTTGCAGTTGTTTCGATGACGTCATCTTCGGATTTCTGAAGAAAATTTGGTTTTTTGGGGGAGTTTCGGAGCATTTTTAGAGCTCTCGGGGCTCGAAAATCTAATTTTTGAGCATTTTTGAGCTTCTGAAGCTCCCAGAGCTTAAAAATCGAATTCTGGAGCAATTTTTGAGCTCTAAACCTAAAAAATGACCTCTTGAGCTGATTTTTCGAGTTCCAGAGCTGAAAATTGGTATTTTGAGCATTTTTTGAGCTCTGGAACTGAAAAAGAGCCCTATATCCGATTTTTTCGTCCAAAATTTCAGAATTTTGAGCATTTTCCAGTCTAGAGCCTAATTTTTCATCAAAATTGATATTTGGAGCAAGTTCCAGGCTCTGCGAGCTCATAAATCCAATTTTGAAGAGTTTTTGAGCTCTGAAGCTCAAAATAATCGAATTTTTGAACATTTTCACCTCTAGTGCTCAAATTTTCACTAAAAACCATAATTTTGGTCAAAAATGAGCTTTCTGATAGAATTTTTGAGCATTTTTGACATCTAGAGCTCAAAAATCACACTTTTCCATAAAAAAATCCGCTGTCTTCCCAAAATCCAGCGTCTTTTTCTCTTTTTACACAAAAAAGTGGGCGGACCATAATAATAATCCAGCAGATGTTCATCCACCTATCTAGCGTCATCCATAATTATTCTCTACAGTTTTTCTGTCATTCATTCAATCAAAGTTAGCCTAAATGGACACAGAGCCACTGTATTTTGGAAAGCTCTTAAGAGCCTATGTGCTTACTTGTATTTTTTTGTACAGTTTATTGTTTGCGTGGAGCGTGTCTCGAGGTTGTGGAGAATTTGATGATTTAGTCAGGTTAGTTATACAAAATTGAATTTTTTGGTGGAAAACTGTGCCCCGGGTGAAAAAGAGCACAAAATTTGAGCTCCAGAAGTCAAAAATGCTGAAAATTTCGATTTTTGAAGCTTCAGGAGCCTAGAAAATGCTCAAAATACCAATTTTCAGCTCTGGATCTTGAAAATTACCTCTGAGGCTTGATTTTGAGCTCGACAGGTCAGAAATTATCAAAATTTTGATTTTTGGGCTCTGTGAGCCTAGAAAATGATCAAAATACCAATTTTTAGCCTAGAAACTCAAAAAATCACATGTAGAGCCAAATTTGCGAGCTCTAGGAGCCCAAAAAATGCTCCAGATCTGGAAATTTGAGCACAACAGCTAAAAGACGCTTCAAAATCCGATTTTTGAGCACTAAGAGCCTAGAAAATGCTCAAAATATCAATTTTAAGCCCTGATAGTCGAAAAATCAATTCTAGAGCCAAATTTACGAGCTCTTGAAGTAAAAAAATGCTCCAGACCTGGAAATTTGAGGTCAAGATGTCAGAAATCTCAAAAATTTCAATTTTCGTGCTCAAAGAGCCTAGAAAATGATCAAAATACCAATTTCGAACCCTAGAACTAGAAAAATCAGCTCTAGGGCCTAATTTTCGAGCTCTCGAAGTAAAAATTGCTCTAGAAGCTGAATTTTGAGCTCCAGAAGCCCGGAAAATGCTCAAAACACCAATCTGAGCCGGATTTCCACGAAAAATAAGCCCTAGGACCAAAAAATACTCTAAATCCCGAATTTTTGTAGAAATGGTTGCTCAAACTACAACTACGACAACTTCATTCGCAAAAATCTCTCGAATTTTTGTCGTAAAAACGGCGGCGAGCTCAAATGTCAAATGCACGATGAATTTTTAGTCGATCGCCTCGAAAATCGTGAGAAAATCTATGATTATATGATATCTTTCGACAATTTTTGCTGCAAAACACCGCTTTGCGGATATTACGAGCGGAAGACGAATTGCGATTGGAAATGGCCGGATGTTGCGGAAAGCGAGCGGAAGAATTGTGAAGCTGCGGACGAATTTGCACGATCTTTTTCGAATACTTTCATGGTTTATGATAAATGGCAAACGGTGGCTGAATTGGTACTGTATGACTTGAGTATTCCTTTTGGTTCACATATTAAAATGATCAAGTGAGTTTTGGGGGCTCCAAGAGCTCAGAAAATGCTCCAAACACTAATTTTTTAGCCGGAGAGCTTGATTTTGAAGTCTGAATTGCTCCAAAACTCGATTTTTGAGCTCCAGACTAGAAATTTGAGGCACTGGAGCTCTAAAATGCTCGAAAATTCAATTTTGAGGCTCCAACAGCTCGAAAACTGCTCTAGACACTAATTTTTAGCAGAACAGCTTGCAAAATCAGCTCTGGAGCTCAATTTTGAAGTCTATAGCTGAAAATTGCTCCAAAACTCGATTTTTGAGCTCCAGATCTGAAATTTTGAGTTCTAAAGGTCAAAAATGCTCCAAATTTCGATTTTCAAGCTCGTTTTCTTGAAAATCTAGGAAATTTGGGGCTAAAAATTGAAAAATCCAAATTTTTCCGCCAATCAAAAGGTCGCGGGTTCGATTCCCACTGCCTGCGAGCATTTTTAAAATTTCAACTTTTCTTTCAGAATCGAAGCCGAACATCTTCCGCAAAACGAGACAATCTTCCTGATCCGCGACTATTTTTGGGATGATTACCAGCGGCTCGCGGAGCTCCGCGCGCAAATTCACGCGGAAAAAACCGCGCGGATCGATGTGGCTTTCCGGAAACGCTACGTTTTGCATTTTTTGGATCAATTGGAGAGGACTAAATTTGGTCGTATGTATATTTGATTTTGAGTTATGATAAATTGATTTTTTGAATACTATGGGCTCAAAAATGCTGAAAATTTCAATTTTTAACGTCCAAGAGCTCAAAAATCAGCTCTGAGACCTATTTTTGAGCTCCCGGAGTAAAAAAATGCTCAAAATTTGAAATTTTCAGCTCCGCGAGCTCAATTTTGAGCTCTGGAGCTCATTTTTTCCCAAAATCAAACTCACAACTTCTCCTTTGACAATCACATTTCCATCAGTGTCCAAATCCACATATCGCTCTTCTTCATCATCATCCAGATTTGTGACAACTTTCAGGGTTGGCTGGAAATAATTGAAAAATTGATTTTCAGCTTGAAAAATCCAATTTCAGGTTATTTTTTAATATGAGTAGTGGTAAATTTGATGAAAAATCCGATTTTTTTTGGTCCAGGACATGAAAAATCGCTTCAAGACCAAATTTTTCTTGAAAAATCCGATTTTTGTGCTCCGGAACTCAAAAAATCCGATTTTTCGAGTCTAAGATCTGGAAAATCCAATTTTTTCGGTCCAGGACATGAAAAATCAAATTTTTCCACTCCCGGACCTCAAAAATCCGATTTTTTCGGTCCGGAACCTAGAAAACCACCCCAAAACATAATTTTTCATGTAAAATCCAAATTTTCCACTCTCAGGCCTCAAAAATCCCTCCGGAACAAAAAAAAATCGGTTTTCTGGGTCAATGACTTTAAAAATTCTCTCAATATTCAATTTTTCATGAAAAATCCAATTTTTTCAGTCCGGAATCCAAAAAATCAGATTTTTTCGATCCAGGACCTAGAAAACCACCTTAAGACCAAATTTTTCATGAAAAATTCAATTTTTCCATTCCCAGACCTCAAAAAAACTCACATCAGCATCACTGCTCAAAACCACCAAATTCTCCTGTTTCCGCTCCATCTTCAACTTCGAAATCAATATCAAAATACTCGCCGCAAATTCGCTGTTCACATTCACGGCAACTTGCAAAAGCCTCTTAACATATGCGCGAACTCGCTGAGCACTTGGATCATCTTTCATTGTATCGAAAAGGAGTTTGAGGAGTTGAGAATAGGCGGCGGGTGGGCATGGATCCAACAATTTTCGGTAGAGTGCATTGTAGTAGCGGTCAGAGACGTAGTCACTGGAAAATTTGGAGCATTTTGAGAGCAAACTAGACTATATTTGGGCTCAAAATGCTCCAAATGAAATTCGGAACATTTTGAGCCCGAATTTGCTCATGTTTGGACTCGAAATGCTCAGAATTTCAAGAGAATTCTGAATTTTCCAGATTCTCCATGAAATTTGGAGCATTTTGAGAGCACGATTCACCCAATACAACATTTAAAACAATTTTGAAAAATATGTTCTAAAAATAATCAGAGAATTTTGAAACGTACATTTTTGAGGCGTATCAAAAGAGCTCAAAAATCAGCTAATTTTGAGCTCTGCGGGGTCAAAAATGCACAAAATTTCAATTTTGAGCTCAAAAATCAGCTCAAAGGCTTAATTTTGAGCTACAAGACCCAAAAATGCACAAAATTTCACTTTTGAGCTCAAATATCAGCTCTAAGGCTTAATTTTGAGCTCTGGGGGTCAAACATGCTCAAAATCTCAATATTGAGCTCAAAAATCAGCTATAAAACTTAATTTTGAGCTCTGGTGGTCAATATGTTCAAAATTTCAATTTTCAAGCTCTAAGACCTAATTTTGAGCTCTGGGGTTCAAAAATGCACAAAATTTCAATTTTAGTGCTCAGAGAGCACAAAATTCAGCTCTAAGGCTCAATTTTGAGCTCCAGGGTTCAAAAATGCTCAAAATTTCAATTTTCAAGCTCAAAATACACAAAAATCAGCTCTCAAGCCTAATTTTGAGCTCCGGGAAGTCAAAAATGCTCAAAATTTCAATTTTCAAGCTCAGCGAGCTCAAAAATCAGCTCCAGGGGTCAAAAATGCTCAAAAATTCAATTTTAAAGCTCAGAGAGCTCAAAAATCAGCTCCAGGGTTCAAAAATGCTCAAAATTTCAATTTTAAAGCTCAATGAGCTCAAAAATCAGCTCCAGGGTTTAAAAATGGTCAAAATTTCAATTTAAATGCTTAACGAGCTCAAAAATCAGCTCCGGGGGTCAAAAATGCTCAAAATTTCGATTTCAAAGCTCATAAGGCTCAAAAATCAGCTCCAGGGCTCAAAAATGCTCAAAATTTCAATTTTAATGCTCAGAAAGCTCAAAAACTCACTTCATCTTATGAAACTGAAACAACAATTTCAAGGCGGGAATCGCGGTTCGATAATTCGAATTATGTGCCAAAAAATACACATCCTTCACATCCTCCAACAATTTTTCGATATTTTTTGCATAGGGAAATGCACGATTTGCTCCAGCCAAAATAATTGGCAAAAGTCGGCTATCGGTGATCTTTTTTCCGACAATTGTTTTGAACAATGACAAATAAATCGACATTAATCTTCCCGTCAAATCAGCCGAATCTTTTTGCAGAAAATCGCATTTGCGAGAGAAAAGTCACTGAATACAAATGTGCCCGCTCATTCACATTTTTTCGGAAAATCAATCGCTCAATTTCATCGACCATTACAATTCGCATTGCTGGATGTTTTCTGGAGACATCTTCGAGAAGATGAACTGTGTGAGATCCGATTTTGTAGTTCGGATGTCCGAATGAATTTACCAGGGCTGATAGGATCAGGGATTCGGATTCTGGTCGAGAAATCAGGCAATTGGCGAGGGTTCGGAGGGCTTTTTTGACTACATCTTCCAGGGGGCGTTTGATGATTTCCTGGAAAAAATTTGGGGTTTTTTCGAAGTCGGAATGGGCCTATGAAGCCTAGTTTTCAGCCCGAAAAGACTAGATTTTCTGGCCTGAAAATCTGGAATTTCAGGCTGAAATTTAGAGCTGTTTTGAGCCCAGAATTTTAGGCTTGAAATTCGACATTTCTAGAGCCCAAATAAGCCTGAATTTTCTGGATCTAGATAAGCCCAGGAATTTAAGGCCTTAAATTTCGGACCATTAAAAGCTGAATAGGCCTAGGTTTTAGGCTAGAAAAACTGGATTTTTGATTCTAGTTTTTAGCCTGAAAATCTGGAATTTCAGGCTGAAATTTCTAGCTGTTTTGAGCCTTCATAAGCCCAGAATTTTAGGCTTGAAATTCGATATTTCTAGAGTCCAAATAAGCCTAGATTTTCCGGATCCTAAAAGTCTAGATTCGGCCTAGTTTTCAGACTAAAAAGCGCAAGATTGTAGGCTTGAAATTCGGGATTTTTAGGCCTAGATATATAGCTAAACATTTGGGATATTTGAGCCTAAAAAGCCCAGAATTGCATATTGAGCTAGAAAAAATTAATCTCAAAAATTGTTTGCTTCGGGCGGGGATCGAACCCCAGACCTTCTGCACCGCAAAAATCAATAATTATTGATCGAAATTTGAAATTCCCCAGTCAATTTTGGCACCTCGAAAATGTACGTTTCAACATTTTTTTAAATTCGAAATGTAAAAAATGATTGATGTTTGATTTGCCTTTTGATATTCTCAAACTAGACTATATTTGTGCTCAAAATGCTCCAAATTTCATGGAGAATTCAGAATCCTGAGCAAATTTGGAGCATTTTGAGCCCAAATATAGTCTAGTTTGGTCTCAAAATGCTCCAAATTTTCTAGCGAAAAAAACACTCACCACAAGAGCCTGAATAAATTGCTGATATAAAATCTTGAGCTCATGTTCAAATGTCCATAACAACAAAATCTTTCGGCGACTTCTGTCATTTCCAGATGAAAGAGCTGTGAGCTCTGCGAATGGTCTTTTGGAAAATGCGATGAGTTTTCGATTTTCCGGAAGGCAGTGATTCACAAAAACGTCCTCAAGGATGGCTGAAAAAAAAGGGAATTTCAGACATGCTCCTAGCTCCCAGAGCTATAGAAATTCAGTAAACTCACGAATAACATCAATAATATCCCGTGTTCCTTGTTTCGTACAACTTCCAATCATTCTTTCAACATATTCCAATGAATGAACCGGTGATTTGTGCATCTACAAAAATTGCTCCTTAAAGATTTCCAGACAAATTTCCAGACTTACCTGGAGTTGCATAGCTGTTCTTTTGTCGGATGCTGTACCTTTGGAGATCACTGAATACAACCAGGAAGCTTCCGAACCATTTTCTTGTTTTTCTTCTGGAAAAATTGGATTTTGGAGCGATTTTCAGAGTTCTGAACCGAACATTTCGGATTTTTTTGGGTCTTGAAGCGATTTTCAAAGTCACAGAGCTGAAAATCGCATTTTTAGGCCTTGGAGCAATTTTCAAGCTCTTGAAGCGAAAATTTCGGATTTTTTCGGGTCTTGAAGCGATTTTCAAGGTCTAAGACTGTAAAATCGTATTTTCCAGGTTTCAGAGCCGAAAAAATCGAATTTTTCATCAAAATTCGAGTTCTGAGGTGATTTTCAAGGTCCCGAAGCTGAAAAATGGGATTTTCCAGAATTCGGAGCGAAATATTCAGATTTGAAGGGTTCCAGACATGGAAAATCGATTTTTCCGCGCCCTGGAGCTAAAAAACCGAAGTTTTAGCGTCCGGGACCAGAAAAATCGGATTTTTCATCAAAATTCGAGTCTCCGGAAGATTTTCAAGGTCCCGAACTTGAAAAATCGGATTTTCCATGTTCCGGAGCTAAAAAACTGGATTTTTCATCGAAATTCAAGTTCTGGGATGATTTTCAAGGTCCCGAAGCTGAAAAATCGGATTTTCCACGTTCCGGAGCCAAAAAATCGAATTTTTCATGAAAAATCAAGTTCTGGAGTGATTTTCAAGGTCCCAGAGCCAAAAAATCGGATTTTTCATAGAAATTTGAGTCTCTGAGCAGAAAAACGCTAATTCTCCATCAAAATTCGAGTCTCCGGAAGATTTTCAAGTTCCCGAAGCTGAAAAATCGGATTTTCATGAAAATTCGGATCTCTGAGCGAAAAAACGCCAATTTTGCATCAAAATTCAAGTTCTGGGGTGATTTTCGAGGTCCTCAAGCCAAAAAAGCCAATTTTTCATCAAAATTTGAGTGTCTGGATGATTTTCATGGTCCCAGAGCTGAAAATTGGGATTTTCCAGGTTCCGGAGCTAAAAAACTGGATTTTAAAGGTTCCGGACCAGAAAAATCGGATTTTTCATGAAAATTAGGGTAAAAAGCACGCCAGATTTCATAATTTAGCAAAAAATCCCACGAAAAAAAGCTCACTGGTCTGTAAAAGTGCCGAATCCTGTGCCAAAATATCTCTTCCCTCCACAAGCAGCTCATTAATCTTTGCAGTCTCCAATTTCTTCTCCTCCTCCTCTTCCACTTTATCAATTTGATAACTATACCATTTCTGTCCTTCCTGATGTTTTACCAGCAATCCATCTTGTCCCAAAACCTTTTTCAGATGTCTTTTATTCGCATTTTTCGACACTTCTTGCGGTTTTTCGAATTTTGAGAGAATGTTTTCAGCGCGCGCAAGTTTCGCCTCATTTTCTTGGGCTTTTTGGGCTTTGGATGTTTTTGGCTTGGGAGTTGGTGGTTTTCCAGGCTTTGCTGCTGGTTTTCCAGATTTTCCAGGCTTTTGGGCCTTTTTCACTTTCATAGTTTCCCTGTAATTAGAGATAATGTGAAATTGAGAGAGTCTAGACAGAAAATTGGCCAATTTCGAGCTGAACCTACTGCATCCGGAAAATTATAGTTACCGCAAGCTTCCGCGCAGCTGCAAAGTTACGCTAACTTTCGAGCGGAGCGATTGTAGACCGCAAGCTTCCGCGCAGCGGCACTATCTTCCGCGTCAGCGGCCACGCGGATTACTATGACGTCGAAGCCTGACTGGTATTCCACGTCGTAGTAATCCGCGTGGCCGCTGACGCGGAAGATAGTGCCGCTGCGCGGAAGCTTTCGGTCTACACTCGCTCCGCTCGAAAGTTAGGATAACTTTGCAGCTGCGCGGAAGCTTGCGGTAACCATAATTTTCCGGATGCAGTAGGTTCAGCTCGAAATTGGCCAATTTTCTGTCTAGACTCTCTCAATTTTACATTGTCTCTATCTCTAACCAAAAACAAAAAGATATTCAAAAGTTAGCATAACTTTTCTTTTTCTCTTCAAAAAACCAAAGTTACACGAAGTCAATAAATATATTATTTACACAAACAGGCAAAAAAAAAATGGAGATCAAGATTTTGTGAAAAACTCTTTGGCGAATTTTTCGGCGTCCACTGTGACATTGAAAACCGGGTTGATTTCGGCGACGAGATTCGCGTCGCCGCCCAAAATTGAGCCGAGTTTGTCGCGCGAATATTTTTGAGCAACCGAGAGACCGCTGAGCACGTAGCATGTGTGGTAGAGATCGACGCCTGGAAAATATTGGTGGAAAATTGGGTCTTGGAGCGAAAAAATCGAAATTTTCATTAAAAATTAGGTCTTGGAGCGATTTACGAAGTTTTAGAGCGAAAAAATCTAGTTTTTCATGAAAAATTGGGTCTCGTAGCGATTTTTGAAGTCCTAGAGCGAAAAAATCGATTTGTTCATGAAAAATTAGGTCTTGGGGCGATTTTTCAGGTCTGGGAGTTGAAAATTTGGATTTTTTGTGTTCTGGAGCCTTGTAGCGATTTTCCAAGTTCCAAACCAAAAAAATCGATTTTTTCATGAAAAATTGGGTCTTGCAGCGATTTCTCAGGTCCTAAAACGAAAAAATCCGATTTTCTTGGGTCTTGAAGCGAAAAAATCCACAAGAAAACTAGGTCAACTGTAGATTTTTCTCATGAAATATATTTTCCTATAGTAGATTTCGACTCGCTGCTCACGATTCCATTGTCAAAAACTGCAAATCTCGATTCTGAATATGAGTTATGGTGGATTTTAGAAACAAGAATACGAATTGCTTTGGAACTGGATTTTGAAGTTGGCTATATTCTTCAAAATCCAGTTTCAAGACTATTTTTCAAAAATTCACCATAACTCAGATTCAGAATCAAGATTTGCAGTTTTTGACAATGGAATCGTGAGCAGTGGATCAAAATCTACTAGAAAAATATATTTCATGAGAAAAATCTACAGTGTACCTAGTTTCTTTGTGGATTTTTTCGCTACAAGACCCAAGAAAATTGGATTTTTCGCTACAAGACCCAATTTTTAATGAAAAAGTCGATTTTTTCGACCTGGTAAATCGCTGCAAGACCCAATTCTTCACGAAAAATCTGATTTTTCGCTCTAAGACTTCGAAAATCGCTCCAAGACCCAAATTTTCATGAAAATTTCGGTTTAGGACCTAGACAATCGCTTTAAAACCCAATTTTTCGACCCTAACCTTTATCAGGTTTATCCCTAAATCCTCCATCTTTCGATTGGCATCCAACAAAAGTATACTCCTCCAACATTCTCGAATCAAACAATCCCTTTTCGAAATCCTTTCCCTCTCTTTCCATTTCCCCATCAATCAGTGGATAAATCGCACCCTGCCAAAAACTATAGCAACCATCGACCAACTTATTCGTTCTTCCCTGAAATCCCCCTTCATATCGCATTTGTCTTCGTGTAACCCATCTCAACAGCGATTCAAAGTCAACAAGTCGAAATCTGTCCATAAGAACGAGAGCGGCTACGGCACAAAACGTGTAGCCACCGTGCGCTTCGGTGTATGGCTCGCCACCGAAGCCTCCTTCATAGGTTTGACAACTGATTACCCATTCAGCTGTTCCATCGCTCAATTCATCCATCGGCAAACCAATAATCTGGCAAATTGCCAAAGCGCAATATGCACTTCGCATATCGATTTCTCCCCCAAAATGCATGTAAAATCCGCCATGAATTGGATGCTTTGACGCTTTTAAATATTGAAAAAGGCTCTCTTTATTAATACTTTCCAAAGCTTTTTCATTTTTCAGCGAAACTAGGCACATAACTGCGGCATATGTTGGTGCTAAATGTGCATATTGACCGGGGCCCCCTCCATAACCACCATCTGGATGTTCACAAGCTTTGATAAGGGTTATAACTGCGTTGATAGTTTCCTCGGGGATCTTGACTTCTAGGATTGTTAGAGCGTGAACAGCCCAATAGCACATCCAAGGTCTGCTGGCGTCGAGGCTCGAATAACTTTTTGGAACATTTGCCAGATATCGCAATAAGAAACTTGCATGTTTTTGTCGGAAAATCGAGACATTTGCAAAATCATCGGGTTGTAAAACCAAGTTTTCGTAATTTTCGAAAAGCATCTCTTCAACTCGTTTTTGCTCGGTGCTTGTGAATGTGAATCGACCATCATCATTATTCCTTTGTTTTTCATCGTATGATCGAAATGGGATTTGAGATTCCATCTGAAATCTGGTGTTTTAGGCGAACAAAAAAAAGTTTTCGAAAAAAAAAATAAAAAGAAAACAACGAGACTCCGCCGAGGACGCCGCTAAACAACAGGCACTTGCGGAGTATTGTTGTGCATTTTTCGCCGTCACTTTCTTTTTTTGTGCTGAAACCCAGGTTTTTATCATTTTTCGGGGAAAATTTCAAATTTTAAGATTCTCTGATAATTTCAGAACTAACCTAGGATCTATAGAAATCTATAGAAATACCATGAAAACCCATTTTTTCTCGAATTTCACTTATCTTTTGTTGATCTCTAATGTATCGAAAATGTTCCAAAAGATAACATGTGAAAAGCACGTGTTATCTAAAAAATGGGTTTTTGTGGGTGGAGTGATTGTAATTTTCGCTGACTTTTCTTTGATAATTTTTCTTTTTGCTAAAATGTCGTGCATACTAGTTTTCTTGCAAAATTTATCCGAAATCTATCATTTTTCTGGTTAAATTAGATTGAGGCCTATCAAACCCACCAGAATTCCAAATTTCAAACAGTTCTACAGATTCCGAAGTGCCCAAAGATCAGAAATGAAAAGCCAAATTTTAAATTTTCCAAAAAAAATGTTATCTAACTGTCATCACAACTGTCATCACGTACGTAAATTAATAATTTTTGGAAAATTCAAAATTTGGCTTTTCATTTCTCACCTTTCAGCACTTTGGAACCACAGCTAAAAAAAGAAGAAAATACATTAAACACTTTAGTTACGTACTCCCCCTTTTTTCCAAAAAAAGAAAAAAAAGTGGGCGGTGTCCAAAATGATTTTCGCCAAAGTGCGGCGTGTGTGTGTTGCATGCGCACGGTTTTCTTTTTATTTTTTTTATTGTTTGCAAAGCTTCATTTTTCAAAAAAAAAAAAGCGCTTGTACCCAATGGAAAAGAGGAAATGCAATATAAAATGAAGAACTAAAGCAATTCTCAATTGTAAATGAAAAAAGAAATCGAGAAAATAACGAAATTCGCAGTCAAAAGTAGCAAATATGGTTGAAAAAAGATATTTGTTTTATTTTCGACTTTCTAAATTGACATGTTGATCTCAAAAACAACATTTAGAAAGAATAAAACACGTTTGACGTTAAACAAAAAGTTTTGTGTGAAGATTTTTGAAAATTTAATTTAATATCCTAATTTATCATGAGTAGAGAATTTATTGAATTTCTGAGAATCTATATTAATATTAACTTTTGATTGAATTCTTGAAGGTTTCATTATTTCAAAAAATATTTTTGATATCAAAATCTAATTTTTGGTGTTATCGAAGTTTTCAGATCAAAAATAAACAATTTAAAAATTAGAAGTCGCAAAAATAAAACATGGAAACATTTATTAATGTTTGCAAAAATGTGAAAAATATAAACAAAAAACACACGAATTTACAGAACAAATAGAATAGATTTTAACGAGTTATTTTGAGTGTGGGAAGTCCATTCGCAACGAAGAGCATTTGAGAAGTCCAGAACGAACGAATCATTTGTCATTCAATCTGAAAAAACCTTCATTGACCTACGGGATTATGATTATACGGAACAATATTCGATTAAAAATTACCTATCACAGTCGAATCAGGTGTACTTTCCAAAATTGATGCGGTTTGTGCGCTTGTAATAGCCCTTTCTTCAACCAATTAACTTGATAGAACCTGAATGATGTAAATTACCTACGGATAATTTCGTTTACGGAACAATTTTTGATAAAAAATTACCTTTGATACAAAATGTAGAGAATCGTCCAAAATAGCGTGTTAAAAAATCATTGAAGTAGTTCGCCAGTGAATCTCGATTTGGAGATGAAATGACATAATCTATAAAGTTAAAAGTAGTTAAAAATCCCAAAACTGTGAAGTTTTTAAAAAAAAGTTTATAAAATTCTCCTATCTGAAAATATTTCACTGAAAATGATAAATAAGAAGTTAAAAAGTGGTGTTAAAAAGTGGTATGACTTGCGATCAAGGTGGTATATTCACTCAAAATAACCGAAGTCACCGTTTAAACAATGAAAAATATGAGAAAACACACAAAATCTGTTGTACCGGCCAAAAAAAAAAATTATGCAACAAACACACACGCGCGCCGCACATTGCCAAAACCGTGTGCAACGCTTACCGAATAGGCCACGCCTCCATAGGCCACGCCTCCACGCGCTGTCTGCAAACACCGATGCATACCGTATGACGGTAACAAAAAAAATCTTTTTTTTTAGCTGTGGGAACCTGTAGAACTATTTGAGATTTGGAATTCTGGTGGGTTTGATAGACCTCAATCTAATTTAACGAGAAAAATGATAGATTTCGGATAAATTTTGCAAGGGAACCTGTAAGCTGGCAAGACCCAATTCTTCACGAAAAATCTGATTTTTCGCTCTAAGACTTCGAAAATCGCTCCAAGACCCAAATTTTCATGAAAATTTCGGTTTAGGACCTAGACAATCGCTTTAAAACCCAATTTTTCGACCCTAACCTTTATCAGGTTTATCCCTAAATCCTCCATCTTTCGATTGGCATCCAACAAAAGTATACTCCTCCAACATTCTCGAATCAAACAATCCCTTTTCGAAATCCTTTCCCTCTCTTTCCATTTCCCCATCAATCAGTGGATAAATCGCACCCTGCCAAAAACTATAGCAACCATCGACCAACTTATTCGTTCTTCCCTGAAATCCCCCCTTCATATCGCATTTGTCTTCGTGTAACCCATCTCAACAGCGATTCAAAGTCAACAAGTCGAAATCTGTCCATAAGAACGAGAGCGGCTACGGCACAAAACGTGTAGCCACCGTGCGCTTCGGTGTATGGCTCGCCACCGAAGCCTCCTTCATAGGTTTGACAACTGATTACCCATTCAGCTGTTCCATCGCTCAATTCATCCATCGGCAAACCAATAATCTGGCAAATTGCCAAAGCGCAATATGCACTTCGCATATCGATTTCTCCCCCAAAATGCATGTAAAATCCGCCATGAATTGGATGCTTTGACGCTTTTAAATATTGAAAAAGGCTCTCTTTATTAATACTTTCCAAAGCTTTTTCATTTTTCAGCGAAACTAGGCACATAACTGCGGCATATGTTGGTGCTAAATGTGCATATTGACCGGGGCCCCCTCCATAACCACCATCTGGATGTTCACAAGCTTTGATAAGGGTTATAACTGCGTTGATAGTTTCCTCGGGGATCTTGACTTCTAGGATTGTTAGAGCGTGAACAGCCCAATAGCACATCCAAGGTCTGCTGGCGTCGAGGCTCGAATAACTTTTTGGAACATTTGCCAGATATCGCAATAAGAAACTTGCATGTTTTTGTCGGAAAATCGAGACATTTGCAAAATCATCGGGTTGTAAAACCAAGTTTTCGTAATTTTCGAAAAGCATCTCTTCAACTCGTTTTTGCTCGGTGCTTGTGAATGTGAATCGACCATCATCATTATTCCTTTGTTTTTCATCGTATGATCGAAATGGGATTTGAGATTCCATCTGAAATCTGGTGTTTTAGGCGAACAAAAAAAGTTTTCGAAAAAAAAAATAAAAAGAAAACAACGAGACTCCGCCGAGGACGCCGCTAAACAACAGGCACTTGCGGAGTATTGTTGTGCATTTTTCGCCGTCACTTTCTTTTTTTGTGCTGAAACCCAGGTTTTTATCATTTTTCGGGGAAAATTTCAAATTTTAAGATTCTCTGATAATTTCAGAACTAACCTAGGATCTATAGAAATCTATAGAAATACCATGAAAACCCATTTTTTCTCGAATTTCACTTATCTTTTGTTGATCTCTAATGTATCGAAAATGTTCCAAAAGATAACATGTGAAAAGCACGTGTTATCTAAAAAATGGGTTTTTGTGGGTGGAGTGATTGTAATTTTCGCTGACTTTTCTTTGATAATTTTTCTTTTTGCTAAAATGTCGTGCATACTAGTTTTCTTGCAAAATTTATCCGAAATCTATCATTTTTCTGGTTAAATTAGATTGAGGCCTATCAAACCCACCAGAATTCCAAATTTCAAACAGTTCTACAGATTCCGAAGTGCCCAAAGATCAGAAATGAAAAGCCAAATTTTAAATTTTCCAAAAAAAATGTTATCTAACTGTCATCACAACTGTCATCACGTACGTAAATTAATAATTTTTGGAAAATTCAAAATTTGGCTTTTCATTTCTCACCTTTCAGCACTTTGGAACCACAGCTAAAAAAAAAGAAGAAAATACATTAAACACTTTAGTTACGTACTCCCCCCCTTTTTTCCAAAAAAAGAAAAAAAAGTGGGCGGTGTCCAAAATGATTTTCGCCAAAGTGCGGCGTGTGTGTGTTGCATGCGCACGGTTTTCTTTTTATTTTTTTTATTGTTTGCAAAGCTTCATTTTTCAAAAAAAAAAAGCGCTTGTACCCAATGGAAAAGAGGAAATGCAATATAAAATGAAGAACTAAAGCAATTCTCAATTGTAAATGAAAAAAGAAATCGAGAAAATAACGAAATTCGCAGTCAAAAGTAGCAAATATGGTTGAAAAAAGATATTTGTTTTATTTTCGACTTTCTAAATTGACATGTTGATCTCAAAAACAACATTTAGAAAGAATAAAACACGTTTGACGTTAAACAAAAAGTTTTGTGTGAAGATTTTTGAAAATTTAATTTAATATCCTAATTTATCATGAGTAGAGAATTTATTGAATTTCTGAGAATCTATATTAATATTAACTTTTGATTGAATTCTTGAAGGTTTCATTATTTCAAAAAATATTTTTGATATCAAAATCTAATTTTTGGTGTTATCGAAGTTTTCAGATCAAAAATAAACAATTTAAAAATTAGAAGTCGCAAAAATAAAACATGGAAACATTTATTAATGTTTGCAAAAATGTGAAAAATATAAACAAAAAACACACGAATTTACAGAACAAATAGAATAGATTTTAACGAGTTATTTTGAGTGTGGGAAGTCCATTCGCAACGAAGAGCATTTGAGAAGTCCAGAACGAACGAATCATTTGTCATTCAATCTGAAAAAACCTTCATTGACCTACGGGATTATGATTATACGGAACAATATTCGATTAAAAATTACCTATCACAGTCGAATCAGGTGTACTTTCCAAAATTGATGCGGTTTGTGCGCTTGTAATAGCCCTTTCTTCAACCAATTAACTTGATAGAACCTGAATGATGTAAATTACCTACGGATAATTTCGTTTACGGAACAATTTTTGATAAAAAATTACCTTTGATACAAAATGTAGAGAATCGTCCAAAATAGCGTGTTAAAAAATCATTGAAGTAGTTCGCCAGTGAATCTCGATTTGGAGATGAAATGACATAATCTATAAAGTTAAAAGTAGTTAAAAATCCCAAAACTGTGAAGTTTTTAAAAAAAAGTTTATAAAATTCTCCTATCTGAAAATATTTCACTGAAAATGATAAATAAGAAGTTAAAAAGTGGTGTTAAAAAGTGGTATGACTTGCGATCAAGGTGGTATATTCACTCAAAATAACCGAAGTCACCGTTTAAACAATGAAAAATATGAGAAAACACACAAAATCTGTTGTACCGGCCAAAAAAAAAATTATGCAACAAACACACACGCGCGCCGCACATTGCCAAAACCGTGTGCAACGCTTACCGAATAGGCCACGCCTCCATAGGCCACGCCTCCACGCGCTGTCTGCAAACACCGATGCATACCGTATGACGGTAACAAAAAAATCTTTTTTTTTTTAGCTGTGGGAACCTGTAGAACTATTTGAGATTTGGAATTCTGGTGGGTTTGATAGACCTCAATCTAATTTAACGAGAAAAATGATAGATTTCGGATAAATTTTGCAAGGGAACCTGTAAGCTGGGGATTTTCCCATGAAATCTATTTTCCTAGTAAATTTCGACTCGCTGATCACGATTCCGTTGTCAGAAATTGGAAAACTCAACTTCTGATGTGAGTTATGACGTGGCACATCGACTAAATGACATTTTCATGTTTTGTTAGCAAGTGAGTTGAAATATTGGATTTTGATCGTATTTATAGGATAGAAAGGTCCAAGACAAATCGAATAATATACATTTTTATGAATTTACTTTATCCATAAGTTATTTAGCGACGTTTAGTCGATATTTAGTCGCTAAATCACTTATGGATAAGGTAAAATCATAAAAATTTAAATCATTCGGTTTTTCTTAGGCCTTTCTATTCTATAAATACGATTAAAATCCAATATTTCCACTCACTTGCTAAAAAACATGAAAATGTCATTCAGTCAATGTCCAAATATAGACTAGAACTAGCTTTTTCAGATTATTTTCATCTGATAGCATAGGGTTGTTTAGGCTCCTAAACAACCCTATGCTATAAGATTTACATGAAAATAATCTTGAAAACTAGCTTCTAAAGTCCTAAAATTTGCCACGTTATAGCCCATATTTGCAAGTTTTGACAATGTAATCGTGATCAGCGCGTCGAAAACTACTAGGAAAACATCCTTGTGGATTTTTTTCGCTACAAGACCCAATTTTTCATGAAACAATTCGTTTTTCAGACAGGGTATGTCAAAATTCCCCCTGAGATCATTCGGCGGTCTCCGTCCCTCCGCTGCCATCAGCGCCGCCAATATCTCCTTGACATCTCAACAATCAGCCAGAACTCTTTGTGTCTCAGCTGCTTCTGCAACTAAACCAACAATCCTAGTCGCTCCAACATCTAAACCCTTCTCAAATCTCCGCAATGTTCGGCAATATAGTTCGGGCAATTTGCCCACTCACAAACGCGTCGCATTGCCAGCTCTCTCACCAACAATGGAATTGGGAACTGTTGTTAGCTGGCAGAAAAAGGAGGGAGATCAATTGAGTGAAGGAGATTTGCTATGTGAAATTGAGACAGATAAAGCTACGATGGGTTTTGAAACACCGGAGGAGGGTTATCTTGCGAAGATTTTGATTCAAGAGGGATCTAAGGATGTTCCGATTGGTAAACTTCTTTGTATTATCGTTGAATCGGAAGGCGATGTTGCCGCTTTCAAAGATTTCAAGGACGATGGAGCAGCCCCTGCGGCTTCCGCTCCGGCGGCTGCAGCTCCAGCACCAGCAGCAGCTGCTCCCACCCCAGCTCCAGTTCAATTCCAAGCTCCTCCAACCCTAGCCCCATCGATCCCTCCACCTGTACCAACATCAGGAAGAGTCGCAGCTTCACCATTCGCCAAAAAATTGGCAGCCGAGCAGGGTTTGGATCTCAGTGGAGTTGCTGGAAGTGGACCAGGTGGACGGGTTTTGGCTTCGGATTTGGCGCAGGCGCCAGCTAAAGGAGCTGCACCACAAGCATCTGCAGGCGCAGCGGTTTCTGGACAGGATTATACTGTGAGTTCGGCTAACTCATGCATTTTCTTATAGTATATTTTGATTTTTTGTAGGATATTCCATTGACGAATATGCGAAAAACGATTGCGAAACGTCTCACTGAAAGCAAATCCACAATTCCACATTATTATTTGACTAGCGAAATTCAATTGGACACACTTCTTCAGTGAGATTTTTTGGGGGGTGGTTTTCGAGGTCTAGGAGCTGGAAAAGTGCTCAAAAACAAACATTTTCGTGAAAAATCTGATTTTTTGGTCTAGAAGGGGGAAAATCGCTTCAGGACCAAGTTTTACTTGAAAAAAAAATCGATTTTCTCGGTCTAGACGGCGGAAATTCACTCCAAGACCAAATTTTCATGAAACATCTGATTTTTCTGGTCTAAAGCATGTAAAACCGTTCCCAAACCTAATTTTCCATAAAAAATCTAATTCTTTTCGGTTTTGAAGGTGGAAAATCATTCCGGGACCTATTTTTTGTGAAAAAATCTTTTCTTTACTGGTCTAGGAGCTGGAAATTCACTTCAGGACCTAATTTTTGATGAAAAATCGATTTTTTCGGTTTTGAAGGTGGAAAATCATTCCGGGACCTATTTTTTTGTGAAAAAGTCGATTTTTTTGGTCATGGAGCAGGAAAATTAGCTCCAAGACCGAATGTTTCATAAAAAATATATTTTTTTCGGTTTTGGAGCTAGAAAATCGCTCCAAGACCTGGTTTTTCATGTGAAAATTTATTTTTAAGTTCTGGGAGCATGAAAATTGCTGAAAAACCAAATTTTTCGTTGAAAATCTGATTTTTTTGGTCTAGAAGGCGGAAATTCGTTTCAAGACTCATTTTTCATAGGAAAAATCGATTTTTTTGGTCTAAGAGCTGGAAAATTGCTCAAAAACCAAATTTTTCTATGCTAGGGGCGAAAAAATCGCGTCAAGACCTTATTTTCCGGCCCTTGACTCTAAAAATTGCTTCAAAACTCAATTTCTTTGTCCGAAACTTCAGAAATCGCTTCCAAAGTCTATTTTTCGGTTCAGGAGACCAAAAAATCTATGCGAGAGTCAATTTTTCATAAAAAATCCCACTGGGATCATCAATAATCCCCCAGGGCCCAAATTTTCATCAGAAACCGATTTTTTTCGGTCCAGGACTCGAAAAAAAACATCAAAGATCCAATTTAACATCAAAACTTCCAGAGTTCGCGAAAAATTGAATGGATTGTTGGCCAAAGGCACATCCGGAAACGCCACAAAAATCTCCATCAACGATTTCATCATCAAAGCGTCAGCTTTAGCCTGTCAACGAGTTCCAGAAGCCAACAGCTATTGGATGGATTCATTCATCCGCGAGAATCATCATGTCGATGTTTCAGTCGCTGTCAGCACACCAGCCGGTTTGATCACCCCAATCATCTTCAATGCCCACGCTAAAGGTCTCGCCACAATCGCCTCCGAAATTGTCGAATTGGCTCAGCGAGCACGCGAAGGAAAATTGCAACCACACGAATTCCAAGGTGGCACATTCACCGTGTCGAATTTGGGCATGTTTGGAAGTGTCAGCGATTTCACCGCCATTATCAATCCACCACAATCGTGTATTTTGGCGATTGGTGGAGCGCAGGATAAATTGGTACCTGATGAGAATGAGGGGTGAGTGGGCTCCTCCACGTGTGCAAATATTTGCACATTTTTGAGTTTTCAAAAAAAAAACGCTGAAGGAAAACTAACTTTTTATTTTTTATTTATTTAATTTATAATTTTTTATTAATTTTCAATTAATTCTTATTATTTTATTCCGAATCCAAATTTTCAGATACAAAAAGGTGAAAACACTGAAAGTCACACTATCCTGCGATCATCGAACAGTCGACGGAGCAGTCGGAGCCGTCTGGCTTCGTCACTTCAAAGAGTTCCTCGAGAAGCCGCACACCATGTTGCTCTAAACCTATTTATTTCTTAAATGTTCTAAAGTTTGGCGCAAAATACCGTGACCCTTTTGTCTATTTCAAATAATTTTCTACTCTCTATTTTTCTTGTGTGTAATAGACTATTTTCTAAATAGGTCATAATTTAATTTTCTTCCCGAACTTTTTTGCACCTTTTCACCCGGTAGTTTTTGAATTTTTTGTAGGTCAATAAAATTTTAGAGATCTAATTGTGTTTTGTTAATTTGAAGATCTGAAAAAAATCTGAAAAATCTAGCATTTTCCAGATTTTTATTGAAATTTCAGCGGAAGCTATGCCCAAAATTTGATTTTTTCTGAAATTCGAAGAAAAAATCTGGAAATTCTAGCATTTTCCAGATTTTTATTGGAATTTCAGCGGAGATGCGGAAGCTATGCCCAAATTTTTCTGAAATTCGAGTAAAAATCTGAAAATTCTAGCAGTTTTCAGATTTTTATTGGAATTTCAGCGGAAATGCGGAAGCTATGCCCAATTTTTTCTGAAATTCGAATAAAAATCTGAAAATTCCAGCAGTTTTCAGATTTTTATTGGAATTTCAGCGGAAGCTATGCCCAAAATTTGAATTTTTCTGAAATTCGAATAAAAATCTGAAAATTCTAGCAGTTTCCAGATTTTTATTGGAATTTCAGCGGAAGCTATGCCCAAAATTTGAATTTTTCTGAAATTCGAGTAAAAATCTGGAAATTCTAGCAGTTTTCAGATTTTTATTGGAATTTCAGCGGAAGCTATGCCGAAAATTTAAATTTTTCTGAAATTCGAATAAAAATCTGAAAATTTAGCATTTTTCAGATTTTTATTGGAATTTTAGCGGAGATGCGGAAGCTATGCCCAAATTTTTCTGAAATTCGAGTAAAAATCTGAAAATTCTAGCAGTTTTCAGATTTTTATTGGAATTTCAGCGAAGATGCGGAAGCTATGCTCAAAATTTGAATTTTTTCTGAAATTCGAATAAAAATCTGAAGATTCTAGAATTTTTCAAATTTTTATTGGAATTTCAGCGGAAGCTATGGTCAAAATTTGAATTTTTCTGAAATTCGAATATCTGAAAATTTCATACGCGGAAAACTATGCCAAAAATTTAGTGAAATTTGTTTTATTGTCAAAATATATACAAGCTGGCAAAAGATCATAAGAATATACACGTTTCCTGAGTTATTACAAAATCTTCAACATTTGCTCAAATTCAAATCAGCCACCCGATTTTGTTGTTGTTTTTCCTTCCAATCTGGTTCAGTCCATGGTGCAGCCTCAATTGTGAACATGAAATACGAGATGAAATTGATCACAACCATCGCAGCTCCCAAAACCATAAATACCCAGAACCATTGTCCACGATCAGATTCGTCAGCGACGAAAATTGCGACAAGAGTTGGAGCGGAGAACAAGGCCAAACATTTCATCCATTGAATTGCGGCGATGACGACGTGTGAGAATTGACGAGCGTGAAGAACACCGCATTTGTAGAAACCGCCCGAGTTGACGCCGACGCAACACATTACGAGGATGAAGACCGTCAGCGAGACGTAGCGATGTTCCATTGGGATGAAGCCGATGGCGGCGAAAAGGGCGCCGGAGCAACCGACGGCAATTGTGTTGAAGATCATGATTTTGAGCAATTCGTTGATGCCTCTGTAAGAAGAAACAGAGTTGATTTGGTTGAATCACACGCTTCGCACACACGCAACGCGTCACGCAATGGTTTTTGTGACACGTGGAAAGTTCTACTGACACATGGAAAGTGTTAATGACACGTGTAAGCTTCTAGCGAGACGTGGTAAGTTCTCGTGACACGTGGAAGCTTTTAATGACACGTGGCAAGGTTCTATAGCCACGTGAAGGCTCTACTGACACGTGACAAGGTTATATTGCCACGTGGAAGCTCCTATTGTCACGTGGAAAGTTCTACTGACACGTGGAAGCTTTTAATGACACGTGGCAAGGTTCTATTGCTACGTGGAAGGCTCTACTGACATTTGCAGGCCTATGAAACGCTTGGCAAGTCGCCAGCAAGTTTTCTGTGCATTTTTACGACACGGTGTTTGCGGACCCAGTCCCAGGAAACGTTTTTTTACTATGACAAGAGTGATTTTGGGTTTCTAGGCTATGTTTAACGAAAATTCGGGTTTCTAGACAATAGAAACCGCGGAAAATCATCAAAAATCGATATTTTAAGGTTCTACACCCGAATTTCTTCCAAAAAATCACTGTTTAGTTTCTCAAATACGAAAAAAGTAACCCATATGATCATTATTACACTCATAAATAACCAAAAATTTGAACCCAAGATCAACATTTCTCTCTCTCTCACAAGACTGATTGATAACCGAAGGTGTTGAAAAAAGTGAAGAGAAAAACAACTTACTTGATCTTATCACTCATAATAGCTGTGACATATCGAACCGGAATCCACAAGAACAACACCAATGCTACGTAGAAGCCAGTCTCGGTCACGTTGAATTTCAAAACTTCGTGGAAGTAGATTGGTGTATATGTGGAGAAGATGATGACGGCCGACATTTCGAAAAAGGCATTGAACCAGACACACCAGATGACTGGACTTGTGAGGAGTTTCTGGAAGATGGGAAAATTGATTTTTTAGATGCACACAGAATGCGTCAAGAGCGAATTGACTGACGCATTTCATTCTTGCTTTTTTCAGCTTTAGGCCCCCAAAAAGCTTTTCCAGGCCTAGTTTTGCATGAAAAAATCGATTTTTTCCGTCTAGGACCGTTGAAATATCGTCAAGAGGTAATAATCATGAAAAAATCCGGTTTCCCACCTCTAGGACTTCAAAAACTATCCCAGAAGCCAATTTTTCATGAAAAATTCGATTTTTTTTTCAAACTGGGAGGATGAATATCGCTCTAAGACTCGGAATAATCGAATTTTCCGTAGAAATTCCCCCCAGGACCAGAATTTAAAGAAGAAATCACCCAAAAAACTCACCGCATATGGAACCTTAGCTTTCTTGTCCAAATGAGCAGCCGACTTATTCTTCTCAATCTTAGTCAATTCGCGAGACGAAACTCTTTGCGTATCCTGTGGATGATCGACATAAATAATCGTCCAAATCACAAATAATATGAAACCAACTAGCGCATGCCCATAGAACGAGTATTTCCATCCCAAAGAACTCTCGCAAATCAAACCAGTTACCGGATTCGTGATAGCCGATGAGATTCCGGTGAATGACGTCATCACTGCGATAAATGTCGCGGTTTCCGAAAGCGGCGCCCATCGCACAGTGATTAAACCGATTGCGGCGAAATCGGCGGAGTATGCGAGACCTTGCATGAAGCGAAGAAGGAGAAGGACGTAGAAATTGAATGAGGCGGCCCATGGAATCAATGCGGTTGAGATAACTGAAGTCATACCGGCGACAAAGAATGGGTAGCGAGCACCGAATTTGATGTAGAGAAGGTTGATTGGGATGGTACCAAGAATTGTTCCCAATGCAACTGACCACATGATCCATTTCTTCTCACTTGCCGTGTAATCATAGATACTATGAAGTGTACCATTAGCGTCTTGAATTGCATTGGTGAAATCGTTCTTCATACAGATTAGTGTGAAATTGATGACAATGTAATTCGAGCATACTGAGGAGAGGCAAACGAAGCCGACGACAAGCACCAGAAGGCGATAGTAGTTTCCCCAACAGCCCATTTTTGATTGTTGAAGTTTCTGTATGGGAAAATACCCTATTATATATATAAGGAATGAATGATAAGTGAAATGTGAGAAGAGGTGGGCGGGATTTGGGAACGCACATGTGATCAACGCTGAACCGAACTTCTTCGCGCGCGCAAAAATAAAACCAAAGGGTTCAGATCATATACAGCTACGTATTTGGACTAAAGTTTAGGCGTTCAATGGATGTTCTGTGCTGATTGTGCTGGAGTTGTGATTGAACTAGAGAAGCATGGGATTCGGAGGAGGTTCTTGATCTAGAAATTTTTGTTCTGCATGAAGAATGAGTACCTCGAACCACAAAGTTTCTGGATCAATTTCCCCAGCTAGAAACGCTGGAATTGCTAATTTTAAGCAATTCCAGCGTTTTCTGCGTGGAAAATTGGTCAAGAACTTTTTGTGTGGAAAATATTGCCCCCTGAGCAAGGGGGCTCGACTCAGAAGGAAGAGGGCTCGAACTTCTAGCCAGAAAACGTTCTAGATCAATCTTTCGAGCTGAAAACGCTGGAATTGCTCAATTTTAGTGATTACAGCGTTTTCTGCGAGAAAAATTGATCTAGAAACTTTCTGTCCAACGATACAGAAGGTTTGACCACTATTTTCAGGGGGGTCACATATTTTTGCAAAAATATTTCTAGATCAATTCTTCGCGCTGAAAATGCTGGAATTGCTAGAAATGAGCATTTTCAGCAAGAAAAATTGATCTAGAAATATTTTTGCGAAAAATATGTGACCCCCCTGAAAAAGTGGAAATTCCTTCTGGCTACAAAAAAAAGTTTCTAGATCAATTTTTCGAGCTGCAAATGCTGGAATTGCTCATTTTAGGCATTTCCAGCGTTTTCAGCATAAAAAATTGATCTAGGAACTTTCAGCCTAAAGATTTAGTGTACTGAAGGTTTGACCATTATTTTCAGGGGGGGGGGGGCACATATTTTTGCAAAAATATTTCTATATCAATTTTTCGCGCTGAAAATGCTGGAATTGCTCATTTTAAGAATTTCCACTGTTTTCAGCGTGAAAAACTTGTCCAATTCAAGTTCTTCTAACTCCATTTCCCTACAGTAACCCATCATCGACCACAAAAACACAGATCTTCTTTTTTCCGTCTTATCAACACAGAACCAACACATTGTTTGTTGTTTTCTCTAAACAGAGAGAAAGAGACGCAGAGAAAGAGAGATAAAGATCATAGGTACCAAACTTTGGAAACTTTTTGATTTATCACTTTGGGCTTTAGTCCATGCTTAGACTTAGGCTTAGGCTTCAAAGGAGTTAGGCTAACTTGTTTGAAATCTACTGAAAGGTACAATGGATTGATAAATTGATGAGATCTTCTGATCTGTTTTCTGGGGGCCGGAAAATTCCCTTCGAACTACTGTCTGTTTTGATGGTCTAGCTGATCTTTTGCAAGAATCATGATCTTCGAAGTCCAGTGAACCAGCAAAAAATCAAAGTGAAAGAGAGGCGGGGTTTATGCAAGAAATTGTTCACTGCGGTCATTTGGCGTGTTTTTGTAGGCTAGATTTGGGATAACTTGGGAGCTAGATGAGATTTTGGAATTTCTAGAGCTTCTAGAAGTTCAGCTCAAGCTAGATTATAAGATTCTTAAGGTCTAGTTGAAAGATCTTTAAGTTCAGTAGAAGCTTGACGAAAATCAGTAGATTCTGGGCTAGATCTAGAGGTTAAGCTAGATCATAATGTCCCTAATGTAAGGTATATACGAAAGTCCAGCCTAGATTCCTCTACGTCGCTAACTCTCTAGCCTCTCTGCGTCTCTACAAGTCCTCTGCTTTCTAGTTGTCTAGCTTCTCTGCTCTCTAGCAAGCTTGCGCAAAGCGCCCCGGAATATTCCGCGTAGCGGCTCGAGCGAAGCGAGTGTATGTCCATCTTCGTCCCTAACCCTCTAGCTTCTCTGCACTCTCGCCTAAAACCAACTAGACCAAACATAGTTTCTAGGCACTTTGCAAGAAACCAACGAACAAAACGAAGAAAAATGTGGCGATCACGTTTTCGATCAAACGCATCAATCATCCATAGAACACAACAAAATCTTCTGCGCGAAGAAAAAAAACCGAAAATATTTTCGTTTTGAACCTAATGATCGTAAGACCATGTGAGACCAACGTGGAGAGAAGAAGAAGTTTTATTTTTTGTTATTTTTTTGTTCTGTGGTTTTGGTGAGGTGGGGTGATTTTAGCGCGGGCTTCCGCTTAGCTACCGCAGACGCTGAGGGAGATACACTCGCTCCGCTCGGACCGCTTACGCGGAAAATTCCGGGGCGCTTCGCGCGAGATTGCTAGAGAGCCTAGGGTTTTGAGAGAGTGCAGAGAAGCTAGACGGCTAGAGACGCAGAGGGAACTACACTCGCTCCGCTCGTGCCGCTTACGCGGAAGATTCCGGGGCGCTTCGCGGAAGCTAGCGTAAATTTCAAAAAAATCACAATTTTTTGAATGTTTGACCACGTTGTATTTATAAGTTTTGAGAAGATTATGATAATGTTTTGATTTTTGAACAATATGAAATGTTCTAGACAGAAAAACCTATAGATCAATTTTTCGTGCTGAAAATGCTGGAATTGCTTAATATGAGCAATTCCAGCATTTTCAGCGCGAAAAATTGATCTAGAAATATTTTTTGCAAGAATATGTGACCCCCCTGAAAATAGTGGTTGAACCTTTGACCACAAAATCTTCAGGATGAGAATTTCTAGATCAATTTTTCATGCTGAAAACGCTAGAATTGCTTGAAATGAGCAGTTCCAGCATTTTCAGCACGAAAAATTGATCTAGAAATATTTTTCAAAAAAATATGTGACCACCCCCCTGAAAATGGTATTTGGGCCTTCTGACCACAAAATCTTTAGGCTGAAAGTTTCTAGATCAATTTTTCTTGCTGAAAACGCTGGAATTGCTTAAAATGAGCAATTCCAGCATTTTCAGCGCGAAAAGTTGATCTAGAAATTTTCTGGGGTCAAAATTAGATAGTCAAAAAGGGGGTAGCTTAACTTGAAGGTACAATAGGTTCCAGACTGCAAGAAGTACTGTAGGCGAACTGTAAGAGCTACTTTGACTGTTAATTCCGAACTGCAAAGTGTACTGTACCTCAACAATTTTGAGAATTGAACAAAAAAAATTTTTTTGAATTTTTTAACGGAAAACTTTTTGTTAGACAAAATTTTATTTTAGAAATCAAAAATCAAAAATAAAAATGATTAAAAACTGCACAAACATTAACATGCAATTTCCAATGGTCCCCAGGTTTTCCTGAGTTACCGTAATTTCTGTAGCCTCATCTTCATCTTCAGAATTTTGATTTCTTCCAGGAAAATAATCTCCATCTAATACTGGCATTTGATTAGAGTACGGTGAATCCTGGAACTTCGGAGCGCCTTCGAAGAAATCGACATTGAGATTGAGAATATGTGTCAGATCGTGTTGCTCACAATTCACTCGATTTCCCTCAATAATCGGTGCTCCGCCACGTGACGAAAACCAGGCGGAGCACGAGAATTCATCAATGATCAGCTTCGGATTATCTCTCCACACGACCTTCTGAGAACTCTGAATCTGACCGAATTGCTGGAAATAGATGGCATGACAGTACTCGGTGTTATTTGAGACTTCGATTGGTGTTTGATTTTGGCGGGTGGAGAAGATGTTGCGGAGATTTGGAGCGAAAGTGAGACGACGGATGTTGGTGTTTTTGATGGTGAGACTTCCGAAGATTGATTCGATTTTGTGGAGTTTGTAGGATTTTTCGAAGTTGAAGGCGTTTTGGATTATGAGGTTGCCGATGAGGTAAACACAGCCATCGGGGAGGGTCTGCAAGAATTTGAGGTTAGAGACGCAGAGAGGTACTAGATGACTAGAGACACAGAAAAGCTAGGAACGCAGAGGAACATACACTCGCTCCGCTCGAGCCGCTTACGGGGAAGATTGCTAGAGAGTATAGGATTTGAGAGAGTTAGAGACGTAGAGGGAACTAAACTGGCTCTAGGTAAAAAACGGTCAGATAGCTAAAGAACATTGAAAAGTTAGAGACGCAGAGGAGCTAGACAACTAGGGTGCATAGAACTTGAAGAGACACAGAGAGGCTAGAGAGTTAGAGACGCAGATGGAGGTACACTCGCTCCGCTCGAGCCGCTTCGCGGTAGATTCCGGGGCGCTTCGCGCGAGACAGCTAGAGAGTATAGAGAATGGAGAGAGTGCAGAGAAGCCAGACAACTAGAGCACATTGGATTTGTAGAGACTCAGAGAGGCTAAAGGGTTAGAGACGCAGAGAGGCTAGAGAATTTTCGAAATTCAAATTTGCCACGTGAATGGTAGGTACACAGTTAAATGTTGAGTGAAAACAACTCTTGACTGAGTATCCAATGTAAACAACAACATAAGGTACGCAGTCAAAGCATTTCTCAGCGCGAAAATATTTGCCACGTGGCAGCATAGCGCAACTCACTTACCTCAAAACTTCCATCATCCGGAACTCTACAAATCCCATTTTCAGCTCTCTCGATTCCCGACCCAAAAGTTATCTCAAATCCATCCAAATCCGAATCCGGACACTCTTCCGCAAACATGCCGACCAATTCCGCGTCCGCCAATTGAAGAAGCGGATTTGCGGAAATCACCAGGTTCACACCTTTTCGAGTTACGTTAAATCCCAATGTTTTGAGTGCCGTGTTGTTTTTGATGACTATTGTTGGCACAAAATCCGACGTTTGCGGATTTTCGATGATTTTTAGGTTTTGGAGGAATTTGAAGTCCGGAAATGACGTGGAAATAATCGATAAGCCGCCGGTTAGTCTGGTGATGTTTTTCAGATTTTCTGCTGAAAATTGGGGGCTTTTAGGCTTGTTAGATAGGCCTTAAAGGGGCTTAGACAGGGCCTTAGGCTTAGACAGGATCTCAGGCTTAGGTAGGGCCTTAGTCTTAGGCAGGACCTTAGGCTTAGGTAGGTCCTTATATGGCCTAATTAGGCTAAGGCTCAAGAAATTTGCCACGTGGATTTTTGCGAGTGTGAACCGCAAGCTTCCGCATGCTTCCGCCACCTTCCGCGTCCCCTCTCCACCCACTCAAATACTCATAATCATAGCTCGAATCAATCGAAATATTTCCAAAAATCCAATCACACGCCGGATTCAATTTCAGCTTCTTCTCAATAAAAACGGACAACTTCTGATTATTCTTCAGCTCACAACCACAATCATAAACATTGTCCGAAATTTGTCGCAATGTACCGTAGTGCGCAATGATATTGTCGCATTCGTCGCGTAAATCCAGCTGCGCATTGTTTTCGATGCGGATTTTCTGGTAACAAAATCGGCACGACTCGAAATCGATGCCTATTTCGGTGAGATTTGCATTGTTTGTGATTGTTATTCCAACTGGAAATATCGATTTTTTTGTGCTGAAAATGCTGGAATTGCTCATTCTAAGTGATTCCAACGTTTTCAGCATGAAAAATTGATCTAGAAATGTTTTCTATAAAAATATGTGACCCCCCTTGAAAATAATGGAAATTCTTTCTGACCTCAAATAAAAAGTTTCCTGATCAATTTTTCGAGCTGAAAATGCTGGAATTGCTCATTCTGAGTGATTCCAACGTTTTCAGCATGAAAAATTGATCTAGAAAAATTTTTTGCAAAAAAAATATGAGACCCCCCTGAAAATAGTGGAAATTCCTTTTGACCACAAAAAATCTCCAAAAAAAATTCCTAGATCAATTTTTCATGCTGAAAACGCTGGAATTGCTCATTTTAAGCATTTCCAGCGTTATCAGCGCAAAATTTGATCTAAATATATTTTTTCGAAAAATATGTGACCCCCCTGAAAATAGTGGAAATTCCTTTTGACCACAAAAAAAAAAGTTTCTAGATCAATTTTTCGAGCTGAAAACGCTGGAAATGCTTAAAATGAGCAATTCCAGCGTTTTCAGCGCGAAAAATTCAACTTACTATGCGTATCTAAATCTCCATTCACAAAATATGGCTTAAAAAACGATAAACTTTTCAAATTCGTCGAATCCACCACAATTTCTCCTTCAAAAGTTTCGATATTTTCGAAAAAAATCGATAATTCCCTTTGAGATATTTTAATATCACCAGAAATATAGACACTTTGAAAATTTCTGATAATTCGGTCCAAATTTGGCAGAGCTACTGTAGATTGATTTATATACACATTTTCGTACAAGGTGAACACATTACGTTGCGCTTCTTCTTCCGGAATTATTATTTTGATTTTTGAGAATACAACAGAAATTTGGAAGATTAATATGAGCAATGCGTATAGTTTGAACATTTTTTAGAAAAATGAGAAAAAATTGATTTATTTTTTGCTTTGCTTTGGAAAAAAAACCAGAAGCTATAATTATTTTTTGACATTTTTGGTGATATTTTCAAAACTAAATACTGTAGGTTTTTTGAACTTTTAGATATTTTTTCGTGCTGAAAACGCTGGAAATGCTCATTTTAAGTGATTCCAGCATTTTCAGCATGAAAACTTGAACTAGAAATTTTTTTTGGATATTTTTTGTGGTCAGAAGGAATTTCTACTATTTTCAGGGGGGTCACATATTTTCATGGAAAAAAGTTCTAGATCAATTTTTCGTTCTGAAAATGGTGGAATTGCTGAAAATGGGCAATTCCAGCGTTTTCAGCTCGAAAAATTGGTCCAGAAATTTTTTGGGAGATTTTTTTGTGGTCAGAAGGAATTTCCACTATTTTAAGGGGGGTCACATATTTTTGAGTTAACCATTTCTAGATCAATTTTTTGTGCTGAAAATATTGGAATTGCTCATTTTAAGCGATTCCAGCATTTTCAGCATAAAAAATTGATCTGGAAATATATGTTTTAGGCCTAGAGAGAGTTGAGCTTATGATCAAAAAGTTTTCCCAAAAAACTTTTTTCGCTAATTTTTGTCTGGCTCATAGATCAATTTGAAAATTAAGTAAATATTTTGAAATTTTCCGAAAATTACTCAAATCAAACAAAACCAGCGAAACAAAAAATCAAAGATCTAAAAATTTTCGCAAGCACAAGGTCCTGGATCGAGTCCTGCTGAGCGCTACTTCAAATGGTGTATTGGTAAAGTAGGGGATCTGTGAGAGAAGGGTCGAGGGGTTCAAACCCCAGTTGGAACTTTTTCTCTTTTTTTTTGTTTTTCGCGTGCCTCACCATAGATCAAAACCAAAAAAAGTGAGTAAATAAATATTTAGAAATTCTCAAAGCTCAAAAAGTTTTCAAGTGACGAATAAAAAAATGTTTTTTTCAAAAAATCAAACAAAAATTGGCGTAGAGATAAGAGAATCAGAGATAATACAATACAAATAGAGAAAAATGTGAATCATTTTGTTCTGTGTCCAATTTTGTGACTTTATGAACACGGTATTTTGAGAGCTTATAAACATGCTCATATTTCACTTTTTTCATTTTCATTTACTATTTTCTATCAGAAAAAATCTAGTTAAACTAGAAAAAAATGTGGCAAGACGTGGAGAATTCGGGTTCAGCTGAAATTGTGAATATTTTTGGAGGATGGAAGATTTTTTGGAGGTTGGTTAAGCTACCAGAAATGCGCCAGCAAATCTAGAAGCTACAAAAAATGCGTCAGCAAAACACTAACCCCAAAATTTTCCAGATTCTCGCCATTCAACTGCTCGCCAGGCTTCACCAAAATCCCGTGCTCACTTTTTTCGCTCGCCGTATTTTTTGCAATGCTTTTCCGCATTTATTGGCTGCTTTTTCGAACAAATTGTGATGTGAGTGGAATTTTTTGTATTTTTTTGTTACATTTTATTACAAGAAATTACGAGAAATGCAAAAAATTCAATTTTTAAAATTTTTAGTAATTAAATGTTACATTTTTTTACAGGAAATTCAGAAAATTCAATTTTTCAAATTTTTTGTAATTAAGTGTTACATTTTACTACAAGTAATTACAAGAAATTCAGAAATTTCAATTTTTCAAATTTTTGGTAATTAAGTGTTACATTTTATTACAAAAAATTCAGAAAATCGAATTTTTTGTAATTAAATGTAACAAGAAATTCAAAAAATTCCAATTTTTTCCAGTTTCTAACTCTTGGCTGGTCTGAAGCGAATCTCTACGCATTTCTGACCTTCGAATCATTTTCCCTGCTGATTGCGATCTCTCGAATGACTTCAGTGGATAGTGTAAATAAATTGGAGAAAAATATTGGAATTATGAAGATGATGAGGGTAAGTGGAAGGCCTGGGCCTGGGCCTGGGCCTAGAAGGCCTGAAGGCCCAAATTTTTCCGATTTTCCGAACTTTCTTATCAAAAGACCAATAAATCAACGATTTTTTCTTATCAAAAAAAATTCCAAAAAAATTTTTCTTCCAGATTAAACCCCACCACGAAAAATTGGACAATTACAAAGGTGTACACTTCAGACTGTTTTTATGGCTTATTTTGATCGGAGTTTCGATTTTGGGATCGGCGGTTTATTTGTTGGCTAATAAGCTGGTGATTTTTGGAACGTGAGTTTTTTTGAGGCTACCAGAAATGCGTCAGTGAATGTATAAGCTTGTATAAATGCGTCAGCAAATTTAGAAGCTACAAGAAATGCGTCAGCAAATCTAGAAGCTAAAAGATTTTTTCCTTGAAATCCACGTGGAAAAAATTCCCCAATTTTTCAAAATTGAAAAAAAATTTGGAAAATTTTGAAATTTTCCTTCAGAAATCCACGTGGCAACAGATTTTTAGCTCAAAATTCTGGACCATGTTTTCAGATCCAAAAATTCTGAAAAATTTTAATCCAGAGCTCTGCAGGCTCCAAAAATACCGAGAAAATTCCACGTGGATTTTTTTTTGTAAAATGTCTCCGCAAGCTTCCGCGAAGCGGCACTATTTTCCGCATAGCGGCTACGCCTAGGCCCAAGCCTAAGGCCCTGCCTAAGCCTAAGACCTTGCCTAAGCCTTAGCCCCCCCCCATGAAAATTCTCGCAGGCAACGAAAATTTGGAATTTTTTGCATTTCTCGTAATAAAATGTAACATTTAATTACAAAAAATTCAATTTTTTGCATTTTTTGTAAATTCATGTCACATTTGGTTACAAAAATTACGTAAGGCCCTGCCTAAGCCTAAGGCCCTAAGCCTAAGGCCCTAAGCCTAAGGCCCTAAGCCTAAGGCCCTAAGCCTAAGGCCCTAAGCCTAAGGCCCTGCCTAAGCCTAGATGTAAGGCTCGAGCGCTTTTAGCGCGAGTGTAGACCGCAAGCTTCCGCGTAGCGGCTACGCCTATGCCCAAGCCTACGGCCCTGCCTTAGCCCAACAAACCCAGCCTTTTTTGCAGCACCCAATATTCCACGTGGTACCCCACCTACGACTTCATCATCTCAATCTTCTGCTTCTACGTTCACTTCCTCTATCTTCCAATTCACATCCTTCTCCATTCAGCGATCAGAAGAGAAATCGATGTATTCAACATTGAACTCGAAGAATCTCTCGACCACCCTGATCTTCAGAAGAGCCCAGAACTTCTCCAAAAATTCGCCGATCGTCAATTGATCCTCCAAAACTTCACGAATTTCACCATCTCCAGATTCAATCAACTTTTGAATAATGCCAGTTTCCTGATCCTTGTAGCAGTTCTGAATGGATCTTATATCACTTCAGTGAACAGTTCCGATAGACCTTTGTTATATTTTTTCTGCAATTTATTCCTATCGATTTCTACAATTGTTATAACTTCAATGCTTTTATATCCACAAGCAATGATCAATGAAGCAATGCAAAAAACATCTAGAATCCTGATGTCTTCAAAATCACTTCAAGAAAATTCAGAAGTCTCACAGATAATGATTCAAAGAAGCCGTGAGAATCGCCACTTTAACAACATTGCTCATGTTTACCGGATAACTCGGAAGAATATCGAAAGAACATTTTTGTTTTTCACAGTTTTGGTATTGGTTATGAATGTGACACATCAATTTATTGAATTGGGAGATGCGATGGGAGAATTCTTGAAGGATCAGAATAAGCCATCTGTACATTGATTTAATAAAGATTTTTTGATAAAAAGACGTGCAGGCAGCGAAAATTTGGAATTTTTTGCATTTCTCGTAATAAAATGTAACATTCAATTACAAAAATGTATTTTTTTGCATTTCTCGTAATAAAATGTAACATTTAATTACAAAAAATGCATTTTTTGCTTTTCTCGTAATAAAATGTGACATTTAATTTAAAAAATTCAATTTTTTGCATTTCTCGTAATAAAATGTGACATTTAATTTCAAAAATTCAATTTTTTGCATTTCTGGTAATAAAATGTAACATTTAATTACAAAAAATGCATTTTTTTGCATATCTTGTAAATTCATGTCACTCATTTTTTTGCATTTTTTGCATTTTTTTGCATTCTTTGTATTTTTTGCATTTTTTGTATTTTCTTGTTACATTTAAATACCATAAATTCAAAAAATTCCAATCACATCACACCAAAAGCACGGGATTTTGAGTTTTTTGTAGTTTCTAGATTTGCTGACGCATTTTTCGCTATCAATTTCTCCTCCTATCAAACATTTTTGAAAAGTAAACAATACGATTTTGCTCTGCGTCTCTGCGTCTCTTACTCTCTCTCTCTCTCTCTCTCTCTCTCACACATTTTTTTTATCGATTTTCAAAAATGAACTCTCCCGCCGCACTTCTCGCCACGTGTCACCCGAATCCCGCGTGTCAAATTTGCGGCGAAAATGCGGCACACGGCCGGCATTTTGGCGTGGAAGCGTGTCGCGCATGCGCCGCATTTTTCAGGTGAGCTTTTGCCGCGCAAAAAATTTCAAAAAAAAAATTCAAATTTTTTTTTCAGACGAACCACCGTGTTGGGACGAAATTCATCGAAATGTGTCGAAAAATCGGGAAATTGCCGGAAATTTTTGGTGTGTCGATTTTGTAGGCTGAAAAAATGTGTGGAGCTTGGAATGAGCACCGAAAGTAAGCCACGCCCCTTTTTTGCAAACCTGGCACAGTTTTTGGGGAATTTTCCGGGGTTCATTTTTTTTAATTTTCTGCATTTCTCGTAATAAAATGTAACATTTAATTACAAAAAATGCATTTTTTGCTTTTCTCGTAATAAAATGTAACATTTAATTACAAAAATTCAATTTTTTGCATTTCTCGTAATAAAATGTGACATTAAATTACAAAAATCGCATTTTTTTGCATTTCTTGTATTTTCTTGTTACATTTAAATACCATAAATTCAAAAAAATTCCAAAATTTTCGAATTTTTCAATGATTTTTTCAGAAATTCGCCTCGAAGAGCCCACAAATGCTCCAAAACCCGTCGATTTATCAGTGATTCTTCAAAGATCCACACGTATCCTCGGAATGTATTACATGTGTCAAGATGAGATTCTGGAGCCGCTGAATGCGCTTCAGAAGCTGACAAAAATTCTGAAAAATCAAAGAGGCCAGCAGAAAGGTGCGCAAGAGCTGCAATTTTTTGAGCATATCGATTTTTCCGAGATTTTTGTGTTTTGGGAATTTCAAATGACACAGACTGCAGAGTTTTTGATGTATATGAAAGAGTTTAGGGATTTGCCGTTTCATGAGAGGGTGAGGATTTTGAAAATTTGGAATTTTTTGCATTTCTCGTAATAAAATGTAACATTTAATTACAAAAATTCAATTTTTTGCATTTCTTGTATTTTCTTGTCACATTTAAATACAAAAAATGCAATTTTTGCTTTTCTTGTCACGTTTTATTACGAAAAATGCAATTTTTTGCATTTTTCGTAATAAAATGTAACATTTAAATACAATAAATTCAAAAAATTCCAAAATTTACCCCAAGTAGGAGAATAATGTCAGGAATTTTGACAGCCTCAAAAATGTCCAAAGTAGGAAAATAATGTCAGGATTTTTGACACCCTTAACATTTTCAGGAGTAGGAAAAATATGGTGTGATTTTTGACAACCCCAAAAAATTTTTAGTGGAATTTTTTGAACTTATTGTATAACAAGAAAATACAAGAAATGCAAAAAATTGAATTTTTTGTAATTAAATGTAACAAGAAAATACAAGAAAAGCAAAAAATTGAATTTTTTTGTAATTAAATGTAACATGAAAATACAAGAAAAGCAAAAAATTGAATTTCAGGTCGCATTTTTCAAAATCGTGTGGGCAGTTTGGCGTCGTTTCGAGCGCTTCTCAATGACGGCCGAAATTTTCGGCCAAACATCGATCGATCAAAAAATCCTCGTTCAATCGCACGAAAAAGCGGCCCGAATCGGTGAATATCACGTGGATTATAAGGCCGTGTCGAGTTTGAGCAAATCGGAAATTCGCCGATTTTTCGGCTCGAAAATGCTCGAATATTTTGAGGTTATTGTGAGGAGATATGTGGAGTGCGGGTTTGAAATTGAGGAAACCACGTGGATTTTGACGCAGATTTGCTGGATCTATGCGGCCAGGTGGGAAAGCTACTCGAAACGCGTCAGCAAATCTAGAAGCTACCAGAAACGCGTCAGCAAATCTAGAATCTACCAGAAACGCGTCAGCAAATCTAGAATCTACCAGAAACGCGTCAGCAAATCTAGGGGTTGTCAAAAATCCTGACAGAATTCTCCTGGCTACATTACAAAATTGTTGGGGTTGTCAAAAATCACACCATAATTTTCCTACTTTAGAGATTTTCTAGGCTGTCAAAAATCCTGACATAATTTCACTACTTCAAGAATTTTCGGGGCAACCAAAAATCTCACCTAAATTTGCCTACTCTTGAAAATGTTGTTCAGGCTGTCAAAAATCCTGACGTATTTCTCCTACTTGGCGTAAATTTTTTTGAATTTATGGTATTTAAATGTAACAAGAAAATACATGAAATGCAAAAAAATGCATTTTTTGTAATTAAATGTGACAATAAATTACATAAAATGCAAAAAATGTGTAGACCACAAGCTTCCGCCCTGTCTAAGCCTAAGGCCCTGCCTAAGCCTAAGGCCCTTCCTAAGCCTAAGGCTAAGGCAGCAACTCTAGAAGCTAGATCGAGCGCCTCGCGCGAGTGTAGACCGCAAGCTTCCGCGAAGCGGCACTGTCTTCCGCGTAGCGGCTACGCCTAGCCCCGAGCCTAAGGCCCTGCCTAAGCCTAAGGCCCTGTCTAAGCCTAAGGCCCTACCCAAGCCTAAGGCTCTGCCTAAGCCTAAGGCCCTGTCTAAGCCTAAATATATATTTTGCAGAAGATTGGGAGGTCAAACTTTGGCGGCTTCCGAAATCTTCCTCGCCAAAATCGGCGATGATCTACACGAATTCTACAAATCGAAAAACATCCGAAATTATGCGTGGCGAATCGGAAAAATGATGAAAATTGTGAATGAAATGCTGGTAAGAATTCAGGATTGCTCATGTTAAAAATTTTTTTCAAAATTTTGTAAAAATCATTTTTTTTTCAGAATATTCAAGTTCAACGCGAAAATTCGATGGATGTTATGTTGATGTTCAATTTTTTCAATGTTCCTGAATACGAATTTTTTCGTGTATGAAGAATTTCAGAAATTAATTTCAGATCTGAAAATGTGGAGCTTCTAGATTTCCTGCCTTAGGCTTAGGCAGGGTCTTAGGCTTAGGCAGATCCTTAGGCTTAAGCAGAGCCTTAGGCTTAGGCAGATCCTTAGGCTTAGGCAGGGCCTTAGGCTCGGGACTAGGCGTAGCCACTACGCGGAAGACAGTGCCGCTTCGCGGAAGCTTGCGGTTTACACTCGCGGCTGAGCCGCTCGAGGCTTAGGCAGGGTCTTAGGCTTAGGCAGGGCCTTATGCTTAGGCAGAGCCTTAGGCTTGGGCAGATCCTTAGGCTCGGGCCTAGGCATAGCCGCTACGCGGAAGACAGTGCCGCTTCGCGGAAGCTTGCGGTCTACACTCGCGGCAGAGCCGCTCGATCTAGCTTCTAGATTCACTGACGCATTTCAGGTAGCTTCTAGATTTGCTGACGCATTTCTGGTAGCTTCTAAAGTTGCTGACGCATTTTTTGTAGCTCTTCCACGTGTCAAAACATCAACAAAACAAATTTTGCAAAAAAATCGTCTAGACCACATAAAATTCCCAAAGAATATTTAAGAAGAGCTTGAAAACTGCAAAAAAAATCATCAAAAATGATGAGATTTTTTGTATTTCTGATTTTTCTGGTTCCAATTTCAACAACTGGAGTTGACCTCACGAAAAAATGCGGACACTATTATGAGGTAAATCTCAAAGCTACTAGAAATGCGTCAGCAAATCTAGAAGCTACAAAAATTGCGTCAGTGAATCTCCATTTTTTTTCAGTCCTACAAAAGGCTGGAAAATTGCGATGTTCAAGGTCCGGTAGACAAATTCAATTGTGAACGGGAAATTCTATACAATGATTTTGTAACTATAACAGAAGAGTGTAGGAAATATCTCAAAAAAACTTTGGAAACTATCGAAAAACTATCAACTGGTAAAAGAACTACCACGTGCAAGTGGAAATTGTGCTAAAAATAATTTTTGGGACCATGAAAATTGAATTTTTCGCGATTTTTTGGCCTAGAAACACTTTAACTGAAATTTGACACGCAGCGCGTGACCGCAACGCGCCCCCTCTCAAAATCTTCACGTTTCCATCTGAATTGCCACGTGGCAATTAGCCTAACCCTTTAATAGCCCTGAAAAACAAAAAAAATCGATCGAGAAAAACAATCCTCCGAGAGAAATACACACCTCGCCGCGTTTGGTTTTCTAGGCCACGGCCACCCAATTTTTTCTTTTTTTTTTGTTGAAAACATCAAAATTTCGCGTTTTTTTAGGGAAAAACAGCTGAAAAAGCAATATTTATGCAATAAATAAATAAATAAAAGCAAGCTATATACAAAATGAGATCGAAAAAATCAATAATTCTAGGATAATGCTCGAAGTTCTCTAGTTAGTTCGACAATATTTCGACGGAGCGCATTTGCCTTCATTGTCAGCTCTTTTTCGCGTAATTTCCAGTTGTCGGCCAAACTTTGAATTGTTTCGGATTCCGGTGTGGACCACGATTTTTCGAGACGTTGCCAGCGGAAAAATAGACGCTCCCAGACACGCTGAAAATCGGGGTAAAATTTGGTTTTTTGGAGGTTCCAAGGTGAAAAAATCGATTTTTTCATAGAAAATTGGTCTAGGGCTTTGAAAAATTTGATTTTTCAAATTTTCGTGCTGAAAATTGTTTGGCAGATTTTTTTTTGAAATTTTGAAGCATTGCTCAGGTTAAACAAATTTTGAGGTGAAAATTAAGAATTTTAAAAAATTAGAGATTTTGCATTGCTCATTTTAGAAAAATTGTAATTTTTGAGGATTTTGGAGCATTGCTCATATTAGAAAAATTGCAACTTTTGAATATTTTGTAGAATTGCTCAGGTTAATCAAATTTGAGCCGAAAATTGCAATTTTTGAGGATTTTGGAGCATTGCTCATGTTAAGAAAAAATGTTAGCTATAAAAATGTGCTTTTTTTCAAAATATTTTTGGAGCATTGCTCAGGTTAAACAATTTCTGAGCTGAAAATTTGTAATTTCGTGAAATTTTAGGCTAAAAATCAGATTTTCAAGGCTCAAGCCCAGAAAAATTGGATTTTCAAGGCTGAAGCCCAGAAAAATTGGATTTTCAAGGCTCAAGCCCGGAAAATCTGGATTTTCAAGGTCCCGGGATGAAAAAAATGGGATTTTCAAGTTCTGGAGGGAAAATTTTGGATTTTCAAGGTTCAGGGCCGGAAAAATCAGATTTTCAAGGCCCAAGCCCGGAAAAATCAGATTTTTCAAGTTCTGGAGGGAAAATTTTGGATTTTCACGGCTCAAGCCCGAAAAATCGGATTTTCTAGGTCCCAAAGCGAAAACATGTGAAAATTTTGGATTTTAAAGGCTCAAGCCCGGAAAAATCAGATTTTCAAGGATCAAGCCCGGAAAAATCGGATTTTCAAGGTCCCAAAGCAAAAAATTTGGATTTTCAAAGTTCAGGTCCGGGAAAATCAGATTTTCAAGGTTCCGGACCAGAAAAATCAGATTTTCAAAGCTCAGGACCGGAAAAATCGGGGTTTAAAGATCCCAAACCCCAAAAAAAAATCAAACTCACAATGCTCTGCGGTGCAATACTTGGCCAAATGACTCCAGGCCGTGGATCATAGCACAAATTGACAAATTGCTTCAAATTTTCCGGATGATGAACATGTGACCAAAGTGAAACCGTTTTCGATTTCACCGAAAAATCGCGTTTCTCTTTTTCGGAATTGCCCAAAAATGAGCCGAATTCTGAGGCATAAGTGTGCTCGAACAAGAAAATCAAAAAATGCTCGTCGAATTCGAAGGAAAGTGGATATTGTTGAAGAAGTTGATGGACACAATCCAAAAAAACCAGGAAAACCGGGGATTCGAATGGTCCGGTGATTGTTCCTTCCGCGTACGCGGAATGATTGTTGCGGAGTGAGAACGGATGACCGCCGCATATCCATTCGCGTTCGATGACCGCTTCGAAACTGCAAAATTCATTGATTTGGGGGGCTTAAGATGAGCAATGGTGCATGTTGGGTTAAATTTGAACATTTTCAGAGCATTGCTCAGGTTAATAAACAATTTTAAGCCAAAAACTCCGATTTTTAAAGATTTTAGAGCATTGCTCAGGTTAAAGAATTTTGAGCCAAAGATTTCTAATTTTTGGAGCATTGCTGATGTTAAACAAAATTTAGAAAAATTCGGAAATATCAGGATTTTAGAGCATTGCTCATGTTAAGAAAATGAAAATTTTCATTTTTTTAAATTGCAAAGCATTGCTCAGGTTAGAAAAATTCGAATTTCTCAGGAATTAAGAGCATTGCTCAGGTTAACAAAACCTTATCCTCAAAAACATTATATCCTAGAATTTTCTTAACCTGAGCAATGCTTCAAAATCCTCAAAATTTCGAAGTTTCTTAACCTGAGCAATACTTCAAAATCCTCAAAATTCCAAATTTTCTTAACCTGAGCAATGCTTCAAAAAAAAGCCAGGGACCCGGAAAATCCGAAATTTTCAGTCCTGGAGCTCAAAAATCAGCCCAAGACCCAAATTTTGATGAAAAATCCGAATTTTCAAGTCCCGGACCTCAAAATTGCGATTTTCAGGCTCCTGGAGCTCCTGGAGCTCAAAAATCGCTGCAAGACCAAATTTTTCATGAAAATTTCAAATTTTCAGCATCAGGACCTCGAAAATGCGATTTTCCAGCTCCTGGAACTCAAAAACCGCTCCAAGACCAAATTTTTCATGAGAAATCCGAATTTTCAACTCCAGAACCTTGAAAATGTGATTTTCAAGCTTCTGGAGCTGAAAAATCGCTTCAAGACCAAATTTTTCACGAAAAATTCGAAATTTTCAGTCCTGGAGCCCAGAAATCAGCCCAAGATCCAATTTTTAATGAAAATTCAGAATTTTCAGCTCCCGGACCTCAAAATTGCGATTTTCAGGCTCCTGGACCAAAAAAATATGAAAATTCCGGATTTTCAGCTCTCAGACCTCAAAATTGCGATTTTCAGGCTCCTGGACCAAAAAAATATGAAAAATCCGATTTTTTCGCTCCAAAATCCCCAATTCTCACCCCCTAATAGTCCTGGCATCGGAATCCAAAATAATCTGTGCCAAACTCGACGCAATCAACGTCGTATCCGTTCCCTCACCGCCATGCAACACAACCGGAACCTCTTTTTCATCCGCGTCCGCCGCAATACATTGCGCAACATTTGCCGCGCATTCGATTGACGCGGCAACTACCGCAAGCCAACCGGAAGACGCCAAGCGGCTGACGTAGCGATCGGATGCGATTTTGCGTTCGGAACACACGTCGACCATTTTGGTTAGTGAGTCGTGGATTTCACGTTGGCGGGGAATTGGGCAGTGGATGTAGCGCCATTGACGGTAGTTACCCTGAAAAAAATAATGGGGTTTGGGGGGATTTTCAGAGGCCTGGAGTGGAAAAATTTAATTTTTCATGAAAAATTTCGATTTTTTGGGTCTCGGAGCAATTTTTTGGGCTCAGGACCGAAAAAATTCGATTTTTCATTACAAAATGCTATTTTTCAGGTTGCTAAGCTTCAAATTTGGCATTTTCATGAAAAATTGAGTTTTGAGAGCTAATGAAACGAAAAATATCGATTTTTAGGCTCTTGGAGCAATTTTCACGGCTCAGAGCCTGAAAATTTAATTATTTATGAAAAATTAGACCTTGGAAAGTCTTGAGACGAAAAATATCGGTTTTTGGGTTCTCGGAGCAATTTTATGGGTTTAGGACCGAAAATATTGGATTTTTCATGAAAAATTGAGCTCTGGGGCGATTTTCTAGAGTCCGAGCTTTAAAATTGGATTTTTCATGAAAAATTCAGATTTTCCAAGTCCCGAACCGGAAAATTTAGATTTTCTGGGTCTTGAAGTGATTTTTCAAGTTCAGGAATAGAAAAATAAGATTTTCCACTGTCAGGACCGAAAAAATTGCATTTCTAAGATTCCTGAACCAAAAAAAAAATGATATTTTTCATGCAAATTAGGGTCTAGACATGATTTTTTAGTTTCGAAAAATAAAAAATCACATTTTTTCAAGTCCCGAACCGAAAAATATCGATTTTTAGGCTCTTGGAGCAATTTTCTGGGCTCAGGACCTAAAAAATCAGATCTTCTAGGTTCCGGAGCTAAAAAATCAGATCTTCTAGGTTCCGGAGCTAAAAAATCAGATTTCCCAAGTTCAGGAACAGAAAAATAAGATTTTCCACTGTCAGGACCGAAAAAATTGCATTTCTAAGGTTCCTGAACCAAAAAAATGAGATTTTTCATGCAAATTAAGGTCTAGACATGATTTTTTAGTTTCGAAAAATAAAAAATCACATTTTTCAAGTCCCGAACCGAAAAATATCGATTTTTAGGCTCTTGGAGCAATTTTCTGGGCTCAGGACCTAAAAAATCAGATCTTCTAGGTTCCGGAGCTAAAAATCAGATCTTCTAGGTTCCGGAGCTAAAAAATCAGATTTCCCAAGTTCAGGACCGAAAACTTCAGATTTTCTGGATCTTGGACCGAATTTTCACGTTCAGGACCAAGAAAATCGGATTTTTCAAGAAAAATTGAGCTCTAGAGCAAATTTCTAGGCTCAGAGCTTGAAAAATTGGATTTTTCATGAAAAATTCAGATTTTCCAAGTCCCGAACCGGAAAATTTAGATTTTCTGGGTCTTGAAGTGATTTTTCAAGTTCAGGAACAGAAAAATAAGATTTTTCACTGTCAGGACCGAAAAAATTGCATTTCTAAGGTTCCTGAACCAAAAAATGAGATTTTTCATGCAAATTGAGGTCTAGACATGATTTTTTAGTTTCGAAAAATAAAAAATCACATTTTCCAAGTTCCGAACCGAAAAATTCAGATTTTCTGGATCTTGGAGCAATTTTCTGGGCTCAGGACCTAAAAAATCAGATCTTCTAGGTTTCGGAGCGGGAAAATCAGATTTTCTAGGTTCATGAACGAAAAATTCAGATTTTCTAGGTCTTGAAACGATTTTTCAAGTTCAGGACCAAGAAAATCGGATTTTTCATGAGAAATTGAGCTCTAGAGCAATTTTCTGGGCTTAGGGCTTGAAAAATTGGATTTTCTAGGTTCAGGATGAGAAAAATTGGATTTTTATTGCTCTGGAGCTAAAAAATGACAATTCTCAGGTTTCGGAGCATAAAAATTTGGTTTTCCAACATCAGGACGGAAAAAATCGGATTTCTAAGGTACCTGAGCTGAAAAATCGCATTTCTAATCGAATTTTCAATGAAAAATCCGATTTTTCCAAGCTAATTAACATTTGCCACGTCATAACTCATGAATTTCCCCTCGAAAATTCCCCTACCTGTGGTTCAACACCACCTCCTTTTGCTTTCGAAGAATTGGCCACATTTTTAGCACGTGTATCAATAATAAATCCTCGATTAATTGTAATCAATGAATTCAAAATCGTTTCATCTTCTTTACATCTTCGATTTGTTGGTCCAATTAAAGGCTGTGAACATCGAAAAAGTGGACTTCGAGTTTGTTTATGGAAATAAGCCAAGACAGGAAATCTTGCAGAATCTCGAAAAGTTGCCGAGATTTTCAAATAATCATCTCCGATTCCTTTTGGAACTATCACTTTTTCCGGATAACTTTGACAAACTGCAAAATTCTCGTTGACTGAAGAAATTCGGAAGGCATCTGTAGATGTTAGAAGGCGTCCGAATTCTTGTTCTGGATCGAAACTTGTCCAACCGTCATCTAAGGTTTTGAAGGGCGAATTGTAGAAGAACGCGTAGTCGTGGATTATTCCGTCTGCAAAATTTGCGGGGTTTTTGGGGGTTGAGAGAGGAAAATTGGATTTTTGATGAAAAATTGGGTCCTGGAGCGAAAAGATCGATTTTTCATGTGAATTTGAGTCTTGAAGTGTTTTTTTGAGTTTTCGAAGCGAAAATTTTAAATTTTTGAGGTCCAAGACCAAAAAAATCGGAGTTTTCATGAAAATTTGGGTCTTGAAGTGTTTTTTGAAGTCCCAAGCTCAAAAAACGGATTTTTTCATGGAAAATTGGATTTGCAAGTGATTTTTGAGGTCCTGGAGCTAAAAATTCTGAAATTTCATGAAAATTTAGGTTTTTGAGAGAATTTGTGAGTCTTGGAGCGAAAAAATCGGATTTTTCATGAAAAATTGGATTTGGAAGTGATTTTTCAGGTCCTGGAGCGAAAATTTTGGATTTTTGAGGTCCTGAAGCGAAAAAACCGGATTTTTCATTAAAAATTGGGTCTTGGAGTAATTTTTGAGGTTCAAGACGAAAAATTTTAAATTTTTGAGCTCCCGGAGCAAAAAAATCTGATTTTTCATGGAAAACTGGATCTTGGAGCGATTTTTGAGGTCGTAGAGCAAAAAAATCCACTTTTTCAGCTTCTGGGCTGAAAAAAATCACATTTTCAAGGTTCGTAAACCAGAAAATTCAAATTTGCTGGTCTCAGAGCGAAAATATCCGGTTTTCTATATCCAAGAGCAAAAAAAATGATTTTTCAGCTCCCAGACGTGAAAAATCCGATTTTCCGGGTCTTAGAGCTGAAAAATCAAATTTTCAAGGTTCAGGACCAAAAAAATCGGATTTTTCAGCTTCCAGACCAGAAAAACTCGATTTTTCAGCTCTGGGACTTGAAAAACATCATTTTTCAGGTCTACAACCGGAAAAATGGGATTTTTCAGCTTCCGGGCTTGAAAAAATCACATTTTCAAGGTTCGTAACCCAGAAAATTCGAACTTTCGGGTCTCGGAGCGAAAAATTCGATTTTCCAGGTCCCAGAGCAAAAAAATAGGATTTTTCAGCTCCCAGACGTGAAAAATCCGATTTTCCGGGTCTTAGAGCAGAAAAATTTGAATTTTTCAGGTCTACAACAGGAAAAATGGGATTTTTCAGCTCTCAGACCATAAAAACTAGATTTTTTAGCTCTCAGACAAGAAAAACACGATTTTCCAGCTCTCAGACTCGGAAAATCTTATTTTTCAGCTCTTAGACCAGAAAAACACGATTTTCCAGCTCTCAGACTCGGAAAATCTTATTTTTCAGCTCTTAGACCAGAAAAACACGATTTTCCAGCTCTCAGACTCGGAAAATCTTATTTTTCAGCTCTTAGACCAGAAAAACACGATTTTCCAGCTCTCAGACTCGGAAAATCTTATTTTTTAGCTCTCAGACAAGAAAAACACGATTTTTCAGCTCCGGGACTTGAAAAACATCATTTTCCAGGTCTACAACCGGAAAAATGGGATTTTTCAAGTCTATAGCAAGAAAAATCGGAAATTTCACCTCCCAGACTCGGAAAATCCAATTTTTCAGCTCTCAGACCAAGAAAATACGATTTTTTAGCTCTCATACTCGGAATATCTGATTTTTCACCTCCCAGACTTCGAAAATTCGATTTTTCAGATCCCATCCACAATTTTCATCAAAACAATCACCAAAAACTCACTAATATTCGAAAGTGCTTCAATAGTTCTAGCAGCCGCTTTACAAGCCTCAAAATCACCAATCTCAAAGATAATAATCAAAAAATTCTTGCATTTCAGCGCCAGCAATCCACCCTTAGCAGGTTGTTCTTTGAAAATCGGTTCACACAAAACCCGATCAACCGCTTTGTGCAAAAGCCAAAATTCCTCAGGCTGTGAGCTGTTTTCAAGCCCAGCTTGTTGAGCATTTGGCGCAAAAATCATGTGGTGCCCAAAAATGCAAATATCTCCGACTTGCGAGGGCCGCGGGCCTTTTCTCATGAATACATCGCGTATCCGAGTTACCTCAATTAATTCTGACAGGTCCATTTGCTCCTGAAACAGTTTACTTTTCGGAATTCCGGGGAAAACAAAAAAACAAAAAAAAATAAATAAAATTATCGATTTGGTATACGGTGTGCGCGCGCTGAAATGTGTGCAAACACCGCGCCCGGCAATTTGAATAGAAATTTTTATTTTTCCCCTTTTCCCTCGCAAGGGGGTCATTCTTTTGAGTTAGGCTAACTCCGGATTGTTTTTAGTCAAACATAGAGATAATAAATGAGAGATTTACTATTCTTTGGGGGATTTTGACCCTGAAATTTGCATATTTTCACTTTTTTTTTGAAGATTTCCGCCAGATTTTGTTGACAAAATAAATAGAATGGAACATTTATGGTTTTGCGAAGCTTCTAAGCCCCGCCCTTGCCGCATGGTTTTTTGGATTTAGGATAAGTACGCGCCTAGGGCCCCGCCCCCGAAATTCCTCTATTCATAAAAATGACTTTTCGCGCGCGCGCTTGACCGTATTTTGTAAATAGTTTTCATTTTATAATTGTTTTCGGGAAGAAAGCGTGATTTCTGAGATTTCTCATTGAAAATTTGAATTTTCCAGGTTCCCGCCGCGCCACGTAAAAATGAAGGCATTGCTCATATTAATAATGAGCACCGCCTTTTTTGTGCTGCTGGCAAATTGCCAGACGAACCCCAAAACCAAGTGTTCACTGGAGTGTTATGCGAAATGTATGCAGTCTGGAACGGTGAGTGAATTGGGGGGGGGTACTGTAGATGACACGTGGCAAATTTTGGCGGGAAAAATCTTATTTTTTTAAATTCAAAATTTTGAATTCTTCAATTTTGGGCGAAAATTTTGATTCCACGTGGCTTTGGCGCCAATTCAAAAATCAAAAAAACTTACTCTGCGTCTCTAACCATCTAGCTTCTCTACTTGAACATTGTCTCTAGCTGTCTGGCTTCTCTGCACTCTCCCAACCCCCTATGCTCTCTAGCAATCTTGCGCGAAGCGCCCCGGAATCTTCCGCGTAAGCGGCACGAGCGGAGCGAGTGTATGTCCCTCTGCGTCTCTAACCCTCCAGCCTCTCTCACTGTCTAATATCTCTATGTCTCTAACACTCTTGCATCTTTGCCTCTTTCACTGTCTAGTATCTCTGCGTCCCTAACTGTCTGGCTTCTCTGCGTCTCTCTTTCTTATGTAAATCCGGAACCGTAAGTGAACCCAATTACCTAATTTCCCCCCGTAATTTTTAATTTGACACAAAACGCGGTGACCGCCTATATTTTTGCGGTAAAAAGTACAAATAGTGACCAATTAGGAAGGGGGTAAGAAGAACTTTAAAATGAAATAATTTTCCCCATTTTTTTTTGTCAACCGGTTGCTTTTCGGATCAATTAGTTGAGGAAAGTAGGTGAAATTTCTTAATTTTTACCCAAAAAAAAGAAGGGGGTCTTTAAAAATGGCCAAAAATCCTGTAAAATTGGCCAAAAATCCTGTAAAATTGGCCAAAAATTTTGTAAAATTGGCCAAAAATCTTGTGAAATTGGCCAAAAATCTTGTTTTTTTTCTAGAATCTTGTAAAATTGTCCAGAAATCTTGTAAAGTTGGCAGAAAATCTTGTTTTATCTAGAACCTTCAAAATTGTCCAGAAATCTTGTAAAAATGTCCAAAATCTTGTAAAAATGTCCAAAAATTTTGTTTTTTTTCTAGAACCTTTAAAATTGTCCAGAAATCTTGTAAAATTGGCCAAAAACCCTGTTTTTTATCTAGAACCTTCAAAATCGGCCAAAAATCTTCCAAAATTCCCCGCATTTTTTTCTGGTTCATCTAGATAATTCTCTTAATTCTCAATGACAGATTGGATTACTAGGCGGTCAGCCAAAAAAAAACAAAACAAAACGAAAAAAAAATCCTATTATACAACACTAGAAATTAGGACAGGCGGCTGAGTGAAAGTATTTTGGAGGATGAAGATTTTTGAGGATTTTAGCCCAAAAAAGCTCGGATTTCAGGCTGAGTTTAGGCTCGAAAAGGCCCGGAGTTCAGGCCTAGTTTAGGCTCAAAGAAGCCTAGATTCCAGGCCTTATAAGTTAGCCCAACTCACTTTTCTTCTATTGACTGTTTAGAATTTCAAAATTACCCGAAAATGAAAAAAGTCACGTTTTTTTTTAAATTTCAAAACTAAATTCAGGTCTGAAAATTTCAGCTTCATCAGGTGAAAATCAGTAATTTCGATCCTGGAATTCGAATTTTGGGTGAAAAAATGGTCTAGAAAAATTTCCCTGAAGGTTCCAAAGGTATCCCAGATTCCTCTGCATTCTCTAACCCGTCTAGCTTCCACTCCTAATAAGCCGGGTAAAAACAAGTTTAGCTAACTAACTACCTTTTTCTCTCTCTTCAAATAAAAATACCAGTATAATTATTCTATATTTTTCTAATCCTCTCTCTCATACCTTTTTTTTCTCAATAAGTTCTTGCAATTGAGAAATATAACCAAAAAAAAAACACACACACAAATCAAAAATAATAATTTCTGACATGCAAAAAGAAAAAATCAAAAGGAAAAAATCGCACTTGAAATTACTCTATTGGCCACTTGGCATACTGACATACTTATTTTTGACTGAAAAAAAAACACAGTCAAGAAGTGAACTTCTCGGGGGGTTTTAGAGACGCAGAGAAACCAGACCGTTAGACAGGCAGAGAGGCTAGAAGGTTGAGAGACACAGAGAAGCTTGAGAGCTAGAGACGCAGAGGGAACTACACTCGCTCCGCTCGTGCCGCTTACGCGGAAGATTCCGGGGCGCTTCGCGCAAGATTGTTAGAGAGCATAGGGTTTTGAGAGAGTGCAGAGAAGCTAGAGCGTTAGAGACGCAGAGGGAAATAAACGGGAAGGTTTAAAATTGTTTTTCTACACATAAAAATCACATTTTCAGAGTTTGGCTAAATTTAGAGAAAAAAATAATCCTCCTCAACATTTTCGGCAGATTAGAAAGAGCTAAGCTAAGCTAGAAAAAATAATTTTTGTGTCGAATTCTAATTCTAAATTTTGGCCAACCACATTCAATCAATAGATCACTGTGAACTTTTTTATCCGGGTTTTTGACACGTGGCATTTTCAGATTCGCCGTGAGCTGCAAATTCTAAAAATGTGATTTTTAGCGAGAAATTTTGATTTTGAAGTGTGGAAAAATGATTGTAAAGCTTCCAAATCACTAGTTTCTCTGCATCTCTAGCTGTCTAGCGTCTCTGCGTCTCTAACCCTCAAGCTTCTCTGCGCTCTCTCAAAACCATATGCTCTCTAGATCTCTAGCTGTCTCGCGCGAAGCGCCTCGGAATCTTCCGCGTAAGCGGCTTGAGCGGAGCGAGTGTATGCCCCTCCGTGTCTCTAGCAGTCTAGCCTCTCTAACTGTCTAGCTTCTCTGCGTCTCTAACCCTCTAGTTTCTCTGCACTCTCTCAATCTGCTATACTCTCTAGCAATCTCGCGCGAAGCGCCCCGGAATCTTCGGCTCGAGCGGAGCGAGTGTATTTCCCTCTGCGTCTCTAGCCCTCTAGCTTCTCTGCTCTAGCTGTCTCGCGCGAAGCGCCCCGGAATCTTCCGCGTGAGCGGCACGAGCAGAGCGAGTGTATTTCCCTCTGCGTCTCTAAACTCTGCGTCTCTAACTCTCTAGCTTCTCTGCACTCTCTCCGAACCCTATACTCTCTAGCAATCTTCCGCGTAAGCGGCTCGAGCGGAGCGAATGTATGCCCCTCTGCGTCTCTAACCTGTCTAGCTTCTCTGCACTCTCTCTCAACCCCCATGCTCTCTAGCAATCTCGCGCGAAGCGCCCCGGAATCTTCGGCTCGAGCGAAGCGAGTGTATGTTCTTCTATCACCCTAGCCCTCTACCTTCTCTGCGTCTCTAACCACCTACCATTATTTTTTCCAGCCCTCCGCCTCAACCTGCAATTGCCCAGCCTCCACAACATCTTCCCTGGAACCATGCCAAAAATTCGCCGACAACCTGAAATCGGCCACAATTTCCCAAACACTCCCCAAAACCCATACACAGTATATCGATGCTCATATGATCCGAGTTGCGATTGATCCGCAAGCCTCAGCTTTTGCCTACATTTTTGAATTCTCCACAATTTCCAGCGATCAGAATCAGTGGACGTTTGCGGTAGGCTTTTTGGGGGCCTTCTGGGGCCCGAATCCGGCCCAAAACAGCCCATTTTTTTACAGGGAGCCGCCGAAAAACCCGAAGCGACCTTCTCAATTTCCGATCCTTGTCGAGATTATCAATTTCGAGTGATAATTGTGGTCCGAAGTTCGGACCCGGCCCACATTTTTGAGATTATTCGACCGCAGCCGATTACTGTGCAATTGCCACCGTTTATTTTGACACAGGAACAGGTATGGCTTCTCTACGTCTCTAACCTGAGCAATCCTGAATTTCGAGCTGAAACTGTTTTTTTTTCTAGGGAAAAAAATCCACGTGGCAGAAAATTTCAAAAAAAAAGTTTCCTCTGCGTCTCTAGCGCTATAGTTTCTCTGCACTCTCTCAAATCAGCATGCTCTCTACCCGTCTAGCTGTCAAGCTTCTGCATCTCTAACCGTCTGGCTTCTCTGCACTCTCTCACTTCCCTATAGCTATGTTTCTCTGCGCCTCTAGCTGTTTAGCTTTTCTGTGTCTCTAACTTTTCCAATTTACTCTCGCTGTCTGGCTTCTCTGTGCTCTCTATTCTTTTTTGGAATCAGGAAATTCGATGTTTTTTTTTTAATTTTTGCCGATTTTGACTAAAATATATCCACGTGGCAAAAAAAAATCTGAAAATTTTCGAATTTCAAAAAAAATGAGCCGCAAATGTTCCTCCTAATTCCCTCTGCGTCTCTAGCCGTCTAGTTTCTCTGCATCTCTCAGTTTTTAAATATTGTCTAGTCGTCTAGCTTCTCTACCCTCTCTCACTGTCTAGCCCCTCTGCGTCTCTAGCTAACTGGTTTCTCTGCACTCTCTCAATCCCCTATGCTCTAGCAATCTTCCGCGTAAGCGGCACGAGCGAAGCGAGTGTATGTCACTCTGCGTCTCTAACCCTCTAGCTTCTCTGCACTCTCTCAACCCCCTATGTTCTCTAGCAATCCCGCGCGAAGCGCCCCGGAATCTTCCGCGTAAGCGGCTCGAGCGGAGCGAGTGTATGCCCCTCTGCGTCTCTAACCCTCTACCCTTTTTCACTGTCTAGTCCCTCTGCGTCTCTAACCCTCTAATTCCAGATCCACCTCGAACTCCCGCGCCTCTCAAATTCGAGCCAAGAAATCAAAATGCTGGTCAAATGGTCACTTCCCCATGGTTACACCGATTCGGACATCTATGGCTATGAATCTCCCGCACTTTACCCAATTCAGTGCGCGACTCCGGGTAGGTTAGGGGGCTTCTAGGGGGCCCCTTGGGGCCCTGAGGCCTAGGGGCCCCCTAGAAGCCTAGAAGCCCATAACAATCAATTTTCAGAAGACGAGTTAGCTCAACCAAAAATCGAAGCTCACCAAAACACCGGCGGCCGACTTGCCCTAACTCTTCCCCTCTCCATCCTCGAAACCCGTTGTCGAATTTGGGTGGAAGTTAAGATGTTGCCCCGATGTGTCCGTCTCGAACCATTCAACATTCAGAAGAACATCGAGATCGATTGCACCAAGAGTCCTGATCTTGAGATTTGCAACAAGGATTCGAATCCGATCTGTTTTGATGACGGAGATGTTGAGATATCAGGCGAGCATGGAAAGGTTAAGATCACTTTCGATGGTCCGAAGAATCTTCCCAGACCGGTTTATTATCATGTGAGATATGGTCCCGCGCAGATTAAAGGCACAGCACCATTTGTGTCGTGGCAATTGGCGGCGAAGCGCGAAGTTCGAGTTGATGGAAGTTTGAATAGCTTTAGCTTGGATATTCCTGAAGATGAGGATTTTGGAGTTCAGGTATGTCTCTGGGCTCTGGGCTTTTTTTTAGGCTTTCAGGCCGCAAATTCGGATCCTAGGCCATGTTTTTGGCCCAAAAACCAGTCATATTTTCCAGGTTTGTGCGATTATGTCGAAAAAACGGAAGCGGCCGAAGTTTGGAGTTGTCAAAGTGATGCCATTCCAGTGTACCAGTTGTAAAGCTACACGTGAGTTAGAGACGCAGAGGAGCTAGGGGGTTAGAGATGCAGGGGCACTAGTCTATCAGAGAAGCAGGGTTAGAGACGCAGAGAGGCTAGAGAGTTAGAGACGCAGAGGGAGATACACTCGCGCTTCCGCGCTCGTGCCGCTTACGCGGAAGATTCCGGGGCGCTTCGCGCAAGATTGCTAGAGAGCATAGGGTTTTGAGAGAGTGCAGAGAAGCTAGAGCGTTAGAGACGCAGTGTTTTTGCCACGTGGGTTTTTTTAGAGAAAAAATCTTGAATTTTCAGTTACCATTGCTCATATTATAGACTTTTTCATAGTTTTTGGGGCATTGCTCATGTTAAAGGCGTTGCTCAGGTTATAGGCGTATTGCTCAGGCTAAAATCCTTGCTCAGGTTATAATCCATTGCTCAGGTTAAAGGAATTGCTCAGATTATGGAACAAGACATTGCTCATCTTATAGGCATTGCTCAGGTTATAGAAAAACCATTGCTCAGGCTATAGGCATTGCTCAGATTATGCAAAAATACATTGCTCAGGTTATAGGCATTGCTCAGGTTATAAAAAACTCCGTTTTTTTCCAGAAAACTCTGTGCGCTGCGGCGATTGCTCGGCAATTTTGGGAAGTCCCGTACTGGAGTCCGATTGGCGAACCAAAAATCCCGTTTCCGAGTCGTCTTTCGCTTCCGCTTCCGCACCCGAAAAAACCACAATCTACCGTATGGAAACGGATCTCGCGGTGAAGCCGCACGCAAAATCGACCGGAAAAAATTTGGAGAAAATCTCGCCGATCGATTTGGAAAAAGCGCAGAAGATCATTGCTACAGTACCCCCAACAACAACATCTACAGTACCCTCGACTACAGTAACCCAGACTACAACTACAGTACCTTTATCTACAGTACCTTCATCTACAGTACCCCCAACCACATCTACAACCAAAAAAATGCTCAGCAAAGAGGTTGAGCTGCTCGAAAAGGTGATCCTTGAAAGCATCGAAGTACAGTACCCCAATTCTACAGTACCCGTTGCGGGAAATTTGACTACGGTAGACGATTTGGACCCAATTATTGAGGCGAAAATGGAAGAGATGGAACAACAGCTGAAAGAGACGGTAGGCTACAGTAACCCGGGACCAAAAATTTGGAATTTTTTGGTACAGTACCAAGAAAAAGGTCCCCAGGGCTGATTTTTGGTGAAAAAATCGAATTTTTGGGTCCCCAGCCTCTGAAATCCCCCTAAAACCCAGATTTCCAGCTCTCGAACCTGGCTGCAAACTCCACTGAACTTCGACATCACGAAAAATCCAAAAAATGTCTGCTAAGCGACGGAATTGTGTGTGAATTTGGTTGTGAGACGCGGAAGCGTTGCGTTTGTCCGCAACTGACGCATGCCAGATTGCGGAATGGTATTTGTGCGACACGTGACGCAATTATGCACACGAAATGTTTTCCGAAGCGCGAGATTAATGCCACGTGGGATGAGGAAACTGGAAATGTTATGGTATGTGTTTTTTTGGGCTGAAATTGTTGATTTTCAGCGATTTTCAGCATTTCCAGCTTTTTCAACACAAAATTTTAGCCTAGAAACTCTTCTGTAGAAAATTGTGCCACAAATTCCAAAAAAATGGATCAACCAGATTTCTTTAGAAAATATACTTCTAGACTGAAATTTTGCGCTGAAAACGCTGAAATTGATGATTTTCAGCGATTTACAGCATTTCCAGCTTTTTCAGCACAAAATTTGAGTCTAGAGAAGTTTCTAAAACCTCTTCAAAGTTTTCAAAAAGTTCCAGAATTCCGTTAAAAAAAATCTTGGCTGAAATTTTGTGCTGAAAATCATGGAAAACTTTAAATTCGCTGAAAATGAGAGTTTCCACGAGTTTCAGCACAAAATTTGAGCCTAGAAACTCTTCAAAAGGTACTGTAGGAAATTGTGCCACAAATTCCAAAAAAATGGATCAACCAGATTTTTGTGGAAAATTATTTTTCTAGACTGAAATTTTGCGCTGAAAACGCTGAAATTGTTGATTTTTTTCAGATCCACCGCCACGATATTCTACAAAATCTCAAAAATTCCGACTTGGTCGACAAACTTTTTGTGGATTTCGGAAGTGTCGAAAAATCGTCGAATTTTTCGGATTTCGAATTCGACAACATTACACGCGCCAAAATCGTTGTTCAAATTCAAACTCTTCTAAATTCCGCTGTTTTTTCCAAAGAACCTTTCATTTTTCACGTGAATCGGACCATTGAAGTTGGAAAAACAGTTTATGGAATGAGGATTTGTGTTTTTAATTCCAGTCAGATTAAGGTGAGGTTTTGGGGGGTTTCGGAGCGAAAAAATCGGATTTTTCATGAGAAATAAGGTCCTGAAGCGATTTTTTTAGGTCCTAGAGCGAAAATTTCGAATTTTTCATGAAAATTTGATCCTGACGTGATTTTTCAAGTCCTAGACCCAAAATTTCGATTTTTTTCTTGAAAATTTGGGTCCTGGAGCGAAAAAATTGGATTTTTCATGAAAAATTTGATCCTGAAGTGATTTTTCAAGTGCTAGAGCGAAAATTTCGAATTTTTCATGAAAATTTGGGTCCTGGAGCGATTTTTCAAGTCCTAGACCCAAAATTTCGAATTTTTCATGAAAATTTGGGTCCTGGAGCGATTTTGGAGGTCCCGGACCCAAAAAGTAGGAATTTTCATGAAAAATTGGGTCTTGAAGCGATTTCCATGGTCCTAGACTCGAAAAATGAGATTTTTCATGAAAATTTGGGTCCTAAAGTGATTTTTCTAGTTCTAGACCAAGAAAATCGGATTTTTCATGAAAATTTGGGTCCTGGAGTGATTTTTGAGGTCCCGAGGGGAAAATTTTGAATTTTTCATGAAAATTTGGGTCCTGGAGCGATTTTTGAGGTCCCGGGCTAAAAAATTGGATTTTTAATGAAAATTTGGGTCCTGGAGCGATTTTTGAAGTCCCGGACCGAAAAAATTGGATTTTTCATGAAAATTTGGGTCCTGGAGTGATATTCCAAGTCCTAGAGCGAAAATTTCGAATTTTTCATGAAAAATTTGGTCCTAAAGCGATTTTTTAGGTCCTAGACTAAAAATTTCGATTTTTTCTTGAAAATTTGGGTCCTGAAGTAATGTTTCAGGTCCTAGAGCGAAAATTTCGAATTTTTCATGAAAATTTGTGTCCTGGAGCGATTTTTGATGTTCCGGAGCGAAAAAAATTGGATTTTTCATGAAAAATTTGGGTCTTGGAGCGATTTTTGAGGTCCCGGAGCGAAAAAATTGGATTTTCCATGAAAATTTGGATCCTGGAGCGATTTTTGAGGTCTCGTAGCGAAAAAATTGGATTTTTCATGAAAATTTGGGTCCTGGAGCGTTTTTTGAGGTCCCGGAGCGAAAATTTCGAATTTTTCATGAAAATTTGGGTCCTGGAGCGATTTTTGAGGTCCTAGAGCAAAAATTCGGGGTTTTTCGGCCCAGAATCTATTTCTAGAGGTTCCGGGACCAAAAATTTCGAATTTTTCATCAAAATTTGGGTCCTGGAGCGATTTTTGAGGTCCCAGAGCGAAAAAATTGGATTTTTCATGAAAATTTGGGCCCTGGAGCGATTTTTGAGGTCCTAGAGCGAAAATTTCGAATTTTTCATGAAAATGTGGGTCCTGGAGCGAAAATTTCGAATTTTTCATGAAAATCTGGGTCCTGGAGCGATTTTTGAGGTCCTAGAGCGAAAATTCGGTTTTTTTTGGCCCAGAATCGATTTCTAGAGGTTCCGGGACCAAAATATTCGGATTTTTCATGAAAAATTGGTCTTGTGACGATTTTTGAAGTGGTAGACCGAAAAATCCGGGTTTTTCATGAAAATTTGGGTCCTGGAGCGATTTTTCAAGTCCTAGAGCGAAAAACGTCATAACTCATCGTGAAAAACCTACAGTAACCCCTCTAATTCCTTTCAGGACCCTCAAAACTACAATTTCGAAGACATCTCAAAATTCGAAGACGAAAAAATCGATATTCTCCAAATCTCCATCTCCCCAATCAATTTCTCCAATTCCCAAAAACTCTACAGTACTCCCACTTCGGATACCTATTGGAGTACGGTAGTTACAGTAGCGAAAATTGCGATTTTGGTGATTCTCGCGTTGGCTATGTTCATTTTGGTGTATTTGAATTGTACGAGGATTAAAAGTTTGTATGAGAGGAAGCGGACGCATTATTTTAGACCGTTTTATATTGATCCAAGTGTGAGTTTGGGGTCTGGGACCAGGAAAATCGAATTTTTCATTGGAAAATTGAGTCCTGAACCGATTTTTATGGCCCCAAACCGAAAAATTTGGATTTTTCATGAAAAATTGAGTCCTTAACCGATTTTCATGGTCCCAAACCGAAAAATTCGGATTTTTCATGAAAAATTGAGTCCTAAACTGATTTTCATGGTCCTAGACCGAAAAAATCGGAATTTTCATGAAAAATTGAGGCCTAAAGCGATTTTTCTAGTTCTAGACCAAGAAAATCGGATTTTTTATGGAAAACTGAGGCCTAAACCGAGTTTCATGGTCCTAGACTGAAAATTTTGGATTTTTCATGAAAAATTGAGTCCTGAACGGATTTTTATGGTCCTAGACCAAGAAAATCAATTTTTTCATAAAAACTTGAGGCCTAAACCGTTTTTCATGGTCCCAAACCGAAAAAATCGAATTTTCCATGAAAAATTGAAGCCTAAACCGATTTTCATGGTCCCAAACCGAAAAATTCGGATTTTTCATGTAAAATTGAGTCTCAAACCGAAAAAATTCGGATTTTTCATGAAAAATTGAGTCCTAAACCGATTTTTCATGGTCCTAGACCATTTTTTCATGGCCCTAGACCAAGAAAATCGGATTTTTCATGAAAAAATGAGTTTCATACCGATTTTCATGGTCCCAAACCGAAAAAAAATTCAGATTTTTTATGAAAAAATAAGTCCTGAACCGATTTTCATGGTCCCAAACGGAAAAAATCCCAAATTTTCAGCCCTTAATTCTTAAATTTTACAGATCCACACACCTGGCTATAAAAGAGACCCGTCTCGAGGCTATTATGACGTCAGAACCTCGAATTTAATCATGTGATGTGAATTTCCCCCCAAATTTTTCAATTTTTTCCCAAAATTCAACAAATATCAGGAGCTTTAATTAATGATCAATTATATATTTACCCAACAATTTTGTGTGCAAAACGTGTATTTATTTTTTTTTCGTGAGAAAATACTAATAAACTATGCATTTTTTCGTACGCTATGGTACAGTCTAGTGGTTAGCATTTGCGCCTAGCAATCTAAAGGTCGCAGGTTCGAGCCCCAATGCCCGCGAACAATTTTTTTTCGCTATGAGACCAGAAATCACATTTTCTTATTTTGTCACATTTTTTCGCTACTCGGGGTCTTAAAAGACAAAAAAACGACATTTTCAAGAGCTTCTTCTCGTTTTTTTCTTCTAGATGAGAAAAAAAACAATAAAAATTCTTTGGTTTCTTGTTTGTTGCCAAACGAAAAAATGAAAAGCTCGCAGTGGGGTTCGAACCCGCGACCCTACGACTACCAGAAGCTTCAGAAGCGCGTGATTTTTGTCAACACAAAATTATCGAAGCGCGAAAAATTTGGTTATGCACTTTTTTGTCTTATTTTCCTATATTTTTTTGCCTTTTTCTCAACCAAACCGAAAAAAATCTCGTGTATTTCTCTCGGACAAGACACGGCGACCTATCTACGAGAACACCAAAAACCCCCAGTGAGGGCAAATAAAGTCTCGGGTTACCAGGGGGCCTTAAAAATTTTTTTTATTTTATCTATTTTATTCTCCAGCGTTTTTTCTAGGGCGCGAAAAAAAAGTTTTGCTAATCCTCTCTCTCTCAGGCCAAAAATAAAAAAAAATAATCATTATAATAATGAATCTATGCATAATTCATAGGCAGAGAAATTTCTCGCGCGCGCTTTTGGAAAAAAAAAGAAAAATCTTTTCACTTTTTTCGCTCATTTGTTTCAGAGAGCGAATTTTCGTGACGCAAATCAGTGCATTTTTTCTACGAGAGAAGTACACGCGATATTTTTTCGTACACTATGGTACGGTCTAGTGGTTAGCACGGGTGTCTAGCGATCAAAAGGTCACAGATCGAATCCCCCTGCCAACAAACTTTTTAAAAACATTTTTCGAAATTTTCGCGATAAAAACCACGTGGATTTTCGTACAGTCTAGTGGTTAGCACTTGTGTCTAGCGATCTGAAGGTCACGGGATCGAATCCCCCTGCCCGCAACATTTTTTCCCACTTTTCCAGCCTATAGGCCGCCCGTATTTTTTTTAGTGTCAACCACAAACCAAAAATTGTTTGCTAGTATTTTTTCACACGCCCCAAAGATCAAAGCCAGCAAAAAAACATACACAATTTATTTCTTTTTTTTCGCCTTAAATTTGTTGTTTTTTTCCTTCCTACCCCCAGTTTTCTAGCATTTTCAGCTGTCAGCGAGGAGCTAAAAAAGGAATAAAAATGCTGTCTGATCGAATTATCACACGAATCGGATCGTTGCGCAGCCTGAGCCCGATGCGTTTCAAATCTTTCGGCTCCGTTTCGTCCGCACCGCCCGGATCTGCAAAGCTGCCAGAGTTTCAGGTGGGTTTGGAGCGAAAATCGGGGATTTCTGGGGATTTTTGAGCCCGGGGGAGGTTTTGAGACCCTTTAAATCCGATTTTAGGTGATTTTTAGGTCTTGGGACCATGAAAACTGCATTTTCGAGGCTTGGGGAAGGTTTTGAGACCATTAGAATCAATTTTTTGGCGAATTAGCCATTTTTTGGGCTTTGGGACCATGAAAATCGATTTTTTGGGGATTTTCTAGCCTAGAAGTGGTTTCTATGCTAGAAAACCCCCAAAAATCCGAGTTTCCTGGTCCCGAGTGCTAAAAATCCCCTAAAATTTAGCTTAGGCTCGAAATAAGTCCTAGAATCCAGTTTTCATGGTCCCAAAGCCTAAAAATTTGCTAATTCATCAAAAATCTGATTCTAATGGTCTCAAAACCTTCCCCAAGCCTCGAAAATGCAGTTTTCATGATCCCAAAGCCCGAAATTCACGGAAAATCTGATTTTAATGGTCTCCGGGCTCGAAACCCCCAAATTTTCGACAAAAACTATTGGTAGATCAAAAATTCCCGCCAAAAATCTTCTATCTCATCTCGCGAAAAAAAAGACATTTTATATTTATTTTTCTTAGCCAAACCAAGAAAAAAAAATGAATTTCCCTTTGTCTCAATATAAATTCCCAGATGAATTCACGAAGATTTTTTTCTGGTCAAAATGTTTTTTTTTCGCGCGCGCGCAAAAAAAGGTTTTCGTTTTCGCGTTTTTCAGTTTTTTTTTTGCTTTGCTTAATCCACGCGAAAAGCCTTTTTTTGCTCTTCTTTTCTTTTGTTCACCCGGTTTTTTGTTCGAAAATCCTCTTTTTTTGCCGAAATATTCAAGTCTGACAGATTTTTGATGAATTTTTAATTTTTTTTTTGAAAAATCAGAGATCAGGATAGACAAATTTGGGGGCCCAAAATCTACAGTACGAAAAAAATCGTCACGTGTATTTAAAGGGACATACATTCGCGCAAAGTTGCTCAGGTTATACAAATTTGCCACGTGGATTTTCAAAAGAGCCCCCCAAATTCCACGTGGCAAATTTGTATAACCTGAGCAAGCTTGCGCAAGTGTATGTCCCTTTAAATCCACGTGTGACCAAATTTTTAGCGAGAATTTCGAAAATCCTGCGTGAAAACACGCAATTTCCCACATTTTCAACAAAAAAAAACCGCAAAAATGATTCAATTTGTGGGTTTTTCTTCTGGGTTCCTCCCCTTTGTGTCCTGTCTCCTCACATTTTTTTTGTTTAGTTTAGCTCACTTTTTTTTCTGTGCGGAGCACAACTAGAAGAACGAAAATTGCCAATTTCCGATATTTTTATTTTTTTTCCACCCAAATTTTTTTGTTTGACAAAAAATTTCGGGTTTTTAGGTTCTAGAGCGAAAATTCTCGAATTTTTCGTGAAAAATTCGGGTTGAACCGTATTTTTGAATATTACAAACCTATTTTTTTTCGAAAAAAATTGGAAAAAATTTTTAACCGAACTGGTTTCAATCATTTTTGGTTTTAAATTTTCATTTTTTTTTCATGAATCATGAATTTTTTGTTCTTCGAACACAAAAATCGATGAAATTTTATATATTTATAGTTTTTTTGTCGGCTTCTTCATTTTCCGGGGGCAAGAAGAAATAAACAAAAAATTGTCGTTTTGTTGGAATTTTTTAATGCCACGTGGCTGATTTTTCATGAAAAAATCGATTTTTTGGGGTTTGAGACGACGAAAATCGTACCAAGACCCAAAAATTCGATTTTTTGGTTTGGGTCGAAGAAAATCGTACCAAACCTCACTATTTTCAAAAAAAAATTAATTTTTACGGTTTGGGACGACGAAAATCGTACCAAGACCCAAAAAATCCGATTTTTACGGTTTGAGACAAAGAAAATCGTCCCGAACCTCACTATTTCCGAAAAATCTAATTTTTTACGGTTTGGGATGACGAAAATCGTACCAAGACCTAAAAAATCTGATTTTTTTGGTTTAGAATGAGGAAAATCGTCCCAAGACCCAAAAATTCCGATATTTTCGGTTTAGAATGAGGAAAATCGTCCCAAGACTCACTATTTTCAAAAAAAAAAAATCTAATTTTCACGATTTGGGACGACGAAAATCGTACCAAGACCTAAAAAATCTGATTTTTTTGGTTTAGGACGACGAAAATCGTCCCAAGACCCAAAAAAATCCAATTTTTTCTCCCTAGGACCACCTCAAGACCAAAGATTCCCCCAAAATCAATGAAATACCAATTTTCTAGGTCATTTTCTTGGTTTTACTTCTCACAAGAAAAAAAAACGTATTTCTAGGCCAGTGGAAAACAACAAAAAGTACAAATTTTCTTTTGATAAATTGATTTGTTTTTCTCATCATCATCCATATATTTTTGATATAAATAAGTATAAATATTTTTTTCAATGATTAGTTAGTCTCGTTTTTTTCTCAAGGAAAAAATGGCGAGTAAACGCTTGCAGTTCAGCAAACACTCTCTATATATTTCTATCTTTTCTCTTCTAGACACACTAACACACAACTTTTTTCCTTTTTTTTGCCCCACAATCTCTCGCCCTCTCCAATTTAGGCACACTATTTTACCCATTGTGTGTGTGTGGTGGTGGCCACTTTTTTATATGGCCAAAAATTACAATTTTTATTGAGGGTTTCAAGAATTTTTGCTACTTTTCAGTTTTTTTTGGTTTTTAACAAATAACTGAATAAAATTGATTGAAATTTGTGCGGGAATCACATGATTTTTGTTATGTTTACTGAATATGGTATCGTTTTTCAATTAAAATTGCTAATTTCGTTATCATCTATGGGAAAATTGTTATGTTTTTGATAAAAAATGTGGTTTTCGCTTCTAGACGGTTCTTTTTTGTATTTTTCATAGATTTTAGGCACCGCACATTATTTTAAAACAAATTTTCTGTATCAAAATCACCCCGAAACCCCCAAAAACCCGCAAACCGCCCGAAAAAAACAAAAAAATGAATTTTTGTGTGCATTGTGTCAACGCGGTGTTTGCACAATTTTGCATACCGTAGTAAATTTCGTCAATTTTTTTTTCGAAAATTCGGGATTTTTCGGGAACTAGTATACTCTTCGTGAAGTGTAGTTGGAGAGAATCTCAGGGTTCCCAACTGGTATACTTTTGATGTGATCTATTCTCAAAGTCAGAGTTAGAGGGGGGGGGGGGTTCCCGTTTTGAAGAAAAAATCCCCTGAAGTTACAATAAGCGTGTTAGATGTTCTAAAATATGCAGCGCTCAAACCCTCAAAAAAAGAAAAAAATAAATAAAAATTCACGAATACTTTTACCGTACCCCTCATCAAAGGTGCACACAATTTTTCTCCCGTGTCTCGCAACGCGCGTTGTTTTTCAAAAAACGAAGCGGTGTTTGCACATTATTGATGGAAACATTTAATGTGACGCCAAATTTTCAGTGATTTCGTTTTTTATAAGGGGAGGATTTCCCAGGTTTTCATGGATTTTCAGTTTTGCACAGTATTTTAAAACACATTTTCTGTATCAAAATCACCCCGAAAACCCTAAAAACCCGCAAACCGCCCGAAAAATGAAAAAAAGTGGTGTTTGCACAATTTTGCATACCGTAGTAAATTTCGCCATTTTTTTTTCAAAATTCAAAAATTCCTTTTTCCAGATGGAATATACAATATCAGAGCACGACACGTTGGAAAGGGTCGCCGCCTCGCATGATTGTACAGTAGGCGAATTAATGAAGCTCAACAAAATGGCATCGCGAATGGTTTTCCCCGGTCAAAAGATCCTCGTCCCCATCTCGAACTCTGACGATGTTTTTGAACCACCTTCCGCGTCTTCCGCCGCCGTCAAAAAAGGACCAGGCGGCGCAGTTCCCGCGCACATCCGACGCGGAAGCTTCAACAATAAAACAATGTCCGCACCGGTGCCGCGTGATAGTTCGGATGAAGTGGATACCGATTGTTTGCAGAGGTTTTTGAAGATTAAGGTGAAACAGGTCACTGAATCGGATGGAACTGTGTCTGGAACTTTGCTGGTCACACCGAATTGTCTGATGTTTGATCCGGATGTTTCGCATCCACTTGTCAAGGAGAATGGACCCGATTTGTATGGGATGGTTGCCAAGTGAGTATTTTTTGCCTAAAAAACCCATTTTTTCGTGAAAAATCCGATTTTTTTGGTCTAGAACTTGGAAAAATCACTTCAAGACCTGGTTTTTCACGAAAAATTCGATTTTTTCGCTCTGGGACCTGGAAAATCGCAAGAAATTGCTCAGTTTCACGTGAAAAGGGGTGAAAAATCAATTTGAAGCAATTCTTGGGTCCTGGAGCGAAAAAATCGACATTTTTTCCTGAAAAATTCAATTTTTTCGCTAAACTATTGTCAAGTCACTAGACTAGACTCTAGTCTGACGAATTGATCGTTGATCAATTAAAATTTTATAGTTTGAACCTGTATTCAACAAATATTGTCTAGTTTGATCTCTCGTGCAGACTAGACAATGTTTTTCTATTAGACTAGAGTCTAGTCTAGTCACAAGACATTATTTTTGGGTCCTGCACCGAAAAAATCGTATTTTGTCGTTTCAAGACCTTGTTTATACTCAAAATGACTAGAATTTAATGAAAAATTTGATTTTTTCGCTCTGGGAGCTCAAAAATCGCTGCGAGACCCAATTTTACATCAGAAATCCGATTTTTTCGCTCCAGGACCATGTTTATACTCAAATTGATCAGAATTTCATCAGAAATCCTATTTTTTCGGTCTGGGAGCTCAAAAATCGTAATTTTTCGCTCCAGGGCCATATTTACACTCAAAATGACTAGAATTTCATGAAAAATCGGTAATTTTCGACCCGGGACATCAGAAATTCGATTTTTTCGCTCCGGGACCTCAAAAATCGCCTCGAGACCTAATTTTTCAAGAAAAATTCGATTTTTTTGCTCTGGGACAACGAAAATCACTGCAAGACCCAATTTTCATCCAATTTTTTGCAGCATGGACGAAATCATGGCTGTTTCCGTCTACAAAGAGATTGGCGGTCTGACCGGTGATCGCGCCGAGAAAAAACGCGATATTTTCGATCCGGATCACGTGCGCACAACTCAAGAGCAGCAGCAAACGCGCCCCATCGAAATCCCGGCGGGAAATGTTATATTTCAAACCGGAGAGGATTCCCACTCACCCAAGGTCGGAAGCGAATCAACACTTCCCTCGATCACCGAAGAATCCGGAGCCCAACCGCTCGTGCACCTCTCCGGAGCTCTGCACGCCATCCGCGCGGGAACTGAGGAAGATCTACGTGTCAAGACGCGCTCGCGAACCTCGTCGCAGAATAGCAACGAGGAACGTCCGCGTAGCTACTCGGAGCTTGACGCGCCGCCGCCGGACGGAAAGATTGGCCGCTTCTCGCCGAATGCCGCGCGGAGAAGCTTCGGGAAATTGGGACGGACGTTGAGCGCCCGTGCCAAATCGATTCAGGGAACTGTGACGTCAGGCACTAAAACTGTGGTGACGCATACAAAAAGCGCTGCTGACACTTTGACTACGGGCATTGAGAATGGTGTAAAAGTGGTGGGAGAGCAGGCGAAGGTGAGTTATGACGTGGCAAAATGTTGGGAATCGCCTCGAGACCCGGAAATATCGATTTTCCGGGGTTTAGGAGCTGAAAAATCGCCTCAGACAATGATTTTTGATGAAAAATTCGATTTTTTTGCTTTAGAACCTTGAAAATTGCTCCGAAACTCGTTTTCTAATGAAAAATTCGATTTTTGTGGTCCCGGACCATGTTTACACTCGAAATTTCAAAAAATTCATGAAAAATTCGATTTTTTCAGTCTAGAATGAAAAAAATTGCTTTAAAATGCAGTTTTTGATGAAAAAATCGGATAAAATTGCTCCAAGACCCAATTTTTGACGAAAAATCGGATTTTCTGGCTCTTGGAGCTGAAATATTGCTTCAAGACCCAATTTTTCATTAAAAAATCGATTCTTTCGCTCCTGAACCGTGAAAAATTCGAATTTTCCAGATTCCTGACTCTTAAAAAATTGAAAATTAAAAAAAAATCAGAAGTTACGTGATGTTCCAGTTTTTTTTTCACGTGAAATTTGAAATTTTCAAATAAAATCGGTATTTCTGATTTTTGAGAACCTAAAAGGTGAGTAAAATTGGAATTTTCCGGATCCCAGAGCTATGACGTGGCAAATTCCTGCGATTTCCAGGCTGCCGCTGATGTTGCTGGACGAGTTGTGGATCGTGGACAATCGCTGATGAATGATAGTATCAATGGGGTTCAGGAGATTTTTAGTGTGCCGGAATTTGAGGTGAGATAAGCGGAGGGTGCTTGAGAGAGCGCTGGAGACAAGGGGTGGACGCTAGACACCTCAAAAATGACGTGAAGACTTGGATGCTTGACACCTAATCTGAGCCCCAAGGCGCCACTGCTTGACAGAGCTCTGGAGACAAGGGCTGGACATCACAAAAATGACATGAAGGCGTGGCTGCTTGACACCTAATCTAAGCCCCAAGGCCTTGCTGCTTGACAAAGCTCTGTACCTCTAGGCGCCGCTGCTTGACACGAGAACTATACCCCATAGGCGTGGCTGCTTGACGCCTAATCTAAGCCCCAAGGCGCCGGTGCTTTAGAGCCCCCAGGATCTCTAGGCGCCGCTGCTTGACATCAAAAATCGTTCCCATTTATGATTCATGATTTACAAATTCACCGTTCAACTTTTACTTTTTCTCTGCGTCTCTTCATCTCTCTCACTCTCTCACTCTCTCTCTATCCAATTTCATCTAGTTATTCAATTCCAAGTAAATTATCATACGTTCTTTTTAAGTGGCGAAACCGGTTGAGAGAGAGAGAGAGAGAGAGAGAGAGAGTTAGAGACGCAGAGAGATTAACAAGATTATTTTGTTGTATCTATTATGAAAGAACTTTTCATAATAATACATTTTTTGTTTACCCCGATCTCTACACAACTTAGCCTAACTCTACTTTTTGTGCACAAAAATGCTGCGGAAACCGTTCCGCAAACGGTCGGATAGCTATGATCTACTTGAAGCTGGGGTAATTTTGGATTTTTCGGGGCCAGGGCCGAAAAAATCGGATTTTTTAGCCTCTGGACCGAAAAAATCGGATTTTCTAGGCTCAGGACCGGAAAAAATCGGATTTTCTGGGCTCAGGGCCGGAAAAATTGGGTTTTCTAGGCTCATGGCCAGAAAAATTGGATTTTCTAGGCCCTAGACCGGAAAAATCGGATTCTCTAGGCTCAGGGCCGAAAAAATCGGGTTTTCTAGGCTCGGGGCCGGAAAAATTGGATTTTCCAGCTCCCAGACCGGAAAACTTGGATTTTCTAGGCTCAGAGCCAAAAATATCGGATTTTCTAGGCTCGGAGCCGGAAAAACCGGATTTTCTAGGTTCTAGACCTGAAAAATCGGATTTTCCGGGTTCTGAGCCGGAAAAAGTCGGATTTTTCAGCCTCCAAACTCACAAAATCTCAAAATTTTCATTACAGAACTCAAATCAACCGCAAAAATCGTCAATGGTCATGAAACGTGAACAATCGCTGGCCAAATTGCAGGATTTGCGAAGGCAGACCGCCGAATTTCGTGAAATTTCGGTCAAGGAGAATAAGACGAGCTTGTGAGTTGATTTTGGGGCCATTTTTGAGCTCCCAGAGCGGGAAAATTGGATTTTTTATGAAAATTTGGGTCCTGGAGCGATGTTTGAAGTCCTAAGGCTGGAAAATTGGAATTTTTCGCTCCAGGATCTAGTTTATACTCAAATTGACCGGAATTTCATGAAAAATCCAAAATTTTCAGTCCGGGACCTTAAAAATCACATTTTTAGCCCCAAAAATTCCCAAATTTTAAGATTTTCATGTGCCACCTCCACTGATGAAATGCCCGATCTTTTCTCATCAGCCGATCAACTTTTGGAGAGAAATCAAAGTTCCGGAGACTCGCCACCACCTGTTCTACCATTCTACATGGCTGTTAGACTAACAAGAACCAAGAGGAGGAAAAGTCGAAGTGAGTCTAGTTTTTTGGCCCGAAAATTTGGAGCATTTTGAGCCCGAATAAACCTAGGGGGCTTTTGGAAGGCCTTAAGGCCCTTAAGAAGCCTTTAAAAATGACTTAAGCCTTTTAAGAAGGCCTCAAGCCAATTAAAAGGCCCTTAAAGCCTTTAAGAAGTTCTAAAGCCCATTAAAAGGGCCTTAAAGCCTTTAAGAAGGCTTTAAAGGTCTTAAGGCTCTCAAGAAGGCCTTAAGGCTCTTAATAAGGCCTCAAGCCCTTTGAGAAGGCTTTAAGCCCTTTAAGAATGCTTTAAGGCTCTTAAGAAGGCCTCAAGCCCTTTAAGAAGGCCTTAAGCCCTTTAAGAAGCCTTATGGGCTTTGGGAAGGCCTGAAATCTCTTCAATAAGGCCTTAAGCCCTTTAAGAAGCCTTTTGGGCTTTGGGGAGGCCCTTACGTTCCTAAGAAGGCCTTAAGGCCCCCAAGAATCTCTTAAGGCCCTTAAAAAGTCCCTAAGCTCTTTAAGAAGCTCTTGAGCCCTTTTCGAAGGCCCTAAGGCCCTTAAGAAGCCCTTAAAGCCCCTAAACTTTGAAAAATCCCAAAAAAAAAATAAAACAAAAAAATATCCTCTCAATTTGTCGTTGTTTTCTCCTCCTCATCCCGAGACAAAATGACGAGAGATTGGAGATTTTGAAGAGACGCAGACACGAGGCTTTTCCCTCTTTTTCTCCAATTTTTTGCCACACAACGTTTTTTTTTCGAGAAAATTCCATATTTTCGCAATTTAATGGGATGAATATTGATTTTTGCAGAATCTTCACCAACTTCCTATTATTCCACGTCAGACGAGGATTGTGCGTTTGGAAATAAGCTGAAAAGAGAGTTTTGGTGGGTTTTTTGGGGTTTTGGAGCGAAAATATCGGGGTTTTCATGAATTTTCGGACTTTCTGAGTGTAAATATGGTCCTGAACCTGGAAAATTGGATTTTTCATGGATTTTTGAACATTTTAAGTATAAATATGATCCTAAAACTGAAAAATTGGATTTTTCATGAATTTTAGATAATTTTGAGTATAAATATGGTCCGGGACCTGAAAAATCGGATTTTTCATGATTTTTCGTGAATTTTGAGTGTAAATATGGTCCTGGACCTTGAAAATCTCATTTTTTACAGGTTTGCCATCCCTAGAACTCGAGCCGATAATATTTATCATTTTTTACTGCAGTGGTCACCGGATAAATACGGATTGGTAAGGATTTTTGGGGTTTTGGAGCATTTTTGGGCTCTTTTAGTGCTTTGGGAGCTTTTTAGAGCAATTTAGGGTGTTCTTAAGCTCTTAAGAGCCTTAAGGAGCCTCTTGAGAGCATTTTTAAGGTTTTTAGAGCTTTCTGGAGCATTTTGGAGCAATTTTAAGGTTAAATTTTAACGCTGATGTCTAACCTAAGAACCCTAAGAACCTTACCCAAATTTTAAACTTTTTATCATTTTTGCAATAGTCAAAACACATTTTTCATATAAAAATAGGCTTATTTAAGAAATTTGATATTGTGTTTATTTTATTTGGTTTATAATTAGTTTTTTGGGCAAATTTTGTGCAAAAATGAGCATTTTTGAGCTGAAAATGCTCCAAATTTGGTCATTTTTGGCTGAAAATGCTCCAAAAACCCATATTTTTGCAGGACGCTACGAATAATTCGGAAAATCCCACGCAAACATCCACAGATCCCATAATGATATCGGAAAATGGTCACGAGAAGGGATTTATTGTGTTGGATGCGAGTGCTGATGAGAGTTTGTCAGGTTAGTTGGGGTTTTGGGGGTTTGGGAGTGGGAAAATTCGGATTTTTCATGAAAATTTGGGTCCTGGAGCGATTTTTGAGGTCCCGGACCGAAAAAATTGGATTTTTCATGGAATTTTGGGTCCTGGAGCGATTTTTGAAGTCCCGGACCCAAAAAATTGGATTTTTCATGAAAATTTGGGTCCTCGACCGATTTTTGAGGTTCCGGACCGAAAAAATTGGATTTTTATGAAAATTTGGGTCCTGGAGCGATTTTTGAGGTTCGGGACCGAAAAAATTGAATTTTTGATGGAAATTTGGGTCCTGGAGCGATTTTTGAGGTCCCGGGCTGAAAAAAATGGATTTTTCATGAAAATTTGGGTTCTGGAGCGATTTTTGAGGTTCTGAACCCAAAAAATCCCTCCAAAACTCAAATTTTCACTGTGAAACCGTATTTTTCGCTCCAGGACCTCATAAAATCGCTCTAAAAAATTTTATTTGTTTATTTTTTTTTCATCTCGCGCCGAGGTTCATATTTGGTACAAAAAGTAATGAAAAACATGTTTTCTTTTTGTTTTATTTCATTTTTTTTCAAAACGAACAAGAACAATTGTTCTTTTGTCTAAAAATTCCAGATATATATTAAAAATCACATGAGAAAAGTTCATTTTTCGCCCATTTTTATCAAAAGATGAAAAAGATATGGTTTTTCTTTCTTTTTGATGTCTTTGAAAGGTTTTATTGATTTTTGTTGGGTACAAAATTTGTTTTGGACAATTTTAATGAGTTTTGAACGTCTGGGAACAATTTCAGCCCATTTTTTGACAGTTTTTATGGATTCTAGACGTCTGAGAATGTTTTTGGACATTTTCTGGGCATTTTTAAGGCCTGGGAACATTTTAAGCCTAATTTTGGGCATTTTTTATGAAGTCTAGGCTTCTGAGAACATTTTAAGCCCAATTTTGAGTATTTTTCAGGCCTGGGAACAGTTTAAGCCTAATTTTGGGCATTTTTAGGCCTGGGAACATATTTAGGCTTATTTTGGGCATTTTTAAGGACTGGGAACATTTTCAGCCCATTTTTTGACAGTTGTTATGAAGTCTAGACTTTTGGGAACATTTCAAGTCTAATTTTGGTTGTTTTGGACAATTTTTTGGTATTTTCAATCCTCTCCAGCAAAAAAATCCCAAAAAAATTTTATTTTTATTTTTTCCAAACGTCACGTGATTTTTGCCACGTGGCAATGAGGTTTTCCCGCATTTCGACCATGAAATTTTCTAGTTCTACACGATCTCTTGGTTTTGCCACGTGGCACTTGTTTTTCGCTTGTTTTTCCTCCGAAATCGTGACCTTCTACTCTTCCACGTGGTTTTTTCTGACTAGAAATTCTCGCAAGTTACCGGAAATATTTTTGTCGTACAGTAGTAGATCAAACACCATATATTTTCCTCTCCTTCTATTGTTTCTGTCCATTTTTCTCGGTTTTTTTCCCACGGTCGTTACATTTTTGTACAAAAAAATGGAGATTTCTTTGTTTTTTCCTCGCAGTCTTGTGATATTTTTGCCAATTTTGAATGATTGCTTCATGTGACACTTTTTTTAATGCGACTTTTATTGGACATTATCATTTTTAGGGCAAAAACATGGTTTTTGGCCAGGAAATTGGGGATTTTTGGATCATTTTGAGCCCAGATAAGCCTAGTTTTGGGCCTGAAACTCTAGGATTTTTCCGAGCTTAAATAGGCCCAGTTTTAGGCCCCCTAAGCCCAAGCCCAGTCCATTTTTGAACTGATGTTTAGTGGTTTCAACAGTCCAAACATCCTACTAGAGGATAATCCAATGCACGGGATACTATATTTAATATTGTTGCCATTTTTCTCTTTTCTCCTCTGCTTCTCTGCACACTCTCCTCGTTTCGCACACTCTCTCGCTCTCGCTGACCTTTATAAATTATTGTTTTTTTTCTCTCTTTTCTCTCTCTCTCCGTTCCGTTCATAATTATTATGTTTACTAATAATTGTATAGTTAGGCCTAGTTTATCGGGGCCTTAAATCAGGCCTGGCCTAGTTTTAGGCCCGGCCTGTAAATAGGCTTGACCTAGTCATTTTCACCCAAAAATTTGAGAAAAATTTATTTTTCTCAATATTTTTTCCGTGATTTTTCCACCCGGAAGCCTCATTGTTCCTTTTCTGTGTTTTGTTGGAATATAATTGCTCCAAACCTCCTACGAACTTAGCCTAACTCACGTGATTTTCCGATATCTTTATGATTGATAACACACAAAGAACTATCAGAATCTATCAGAAACAATGCCTTTTAGATACCTTAGGGCGCTTATAGATTTAATTTAGGTTAAGTGCCCTAAGGTCATTACCCTAAGTGCCCTAATGTCTAGGAAATTGTCTATTTCTGGTTGTTGTTTTTTCCCAGTTTCGATCAGTTTTTTTTGACGATATAATTACCCGGGGTTAATTGACATTTGCACTTTTCTGCTGTACTTTTTTTTGACGGCCCCCTGGTATTTTGGCCCGGCCCCGGCCTATTTATTAGGCTTCCTAGGATTTTCTACCCACCCACACACATGTATATTTCCGATATTTTTGAACTCGTCACTTTTTTGTGCGTTTTTTTCATGATAATGAAAAGGTTTCTTTTAAGCGGGTTAAATGTATAGTTTTCACATGGGTATTTAAGCGGTTCGCAAGTTTGCAATAAACACTTTTTTCTTTGTGGCCTAGAAAACCAAACTCGGTCAGAAGTAGGCTCTAGGATCGGTTACTTGGTTTGGACGATCTCAAGGCGCGGCTGCTTGTCGGGGTGAATCTCTAGCCGCTGATACTAGACGATAGGGTTCTATAGGCGCGGCTGCTTGACAACTAGATTCTGTAGGCTTGGTTGCTTGTTGGGGTGGATCTCAAGGATTTGCTGCTTGTTAGAGGGGGTCTCAAGGTGTTGGTCCTAGACAATAAGGTTCTATAGGCACGGCTGCTTGACAACTAGATTCTATAGGCTTGGTTGTTTGTCGGGGTGAATCTCTAGCCGCGGACACTAGACGATAGGGTTCCATAGGCCTTGCTACGTGGGATCTAGGCTCTCTAGACTCGGCTACGTAGAAACTAGGATTCCTGGGCTCAACTGCTTGGCATACGAGCTCTCACGGCTCGGCTGCTTGAAAACTAGGTTCTGTAGGCGCTGACCCTAGACAATAAGATTCTGTAGGCACGGCTGCTTGACAACAAGGCTCTCAAGGCGCTGACCCTAGACAATAAGATTCTGTAGGCACGGCTGCTTGCTAGCTAGGCTCTCTAGTCGCTGACCCTAGACAGTAAGGTTTTATAGGCACGGCTGCTTGACAGAGGGGATCTCTAGGCGCGGCTGCTTGGAATTTAAGATCTCAAGACTTCGTTGCTTGTCAGGGTGGCTCTGAAGTCTTTTCTGCTTGCCAGAGTGAATTTCAAGGAACTGACCCTAGACAATAGGCTTTGCAAGGCGCGGCTACTTGGAATTTTAGCTCTCAAGGCTTGTCCCCTTGACATTGTCTAAAGAACCTAATAACCCTGAAGTTTAAGTTTTATACAATAAAAAAATCTAGGTCAATTTTTCTCGAAGGTCATAATTTCTATATGAATTACCTCACTTCACACGTTTCTTTTCAATTTTCACAGTGTAAACTTTGACTACACACTATTCTATATAATTCTATATAAACACGGTGTTATCATTTCTTCTTTGTCCCCCCTGAGAAACAGTAGCCCCCCCTTTTTTTTTTTGATATTTTTCATTTTTATGCTAATTTTTGATGTCCTTTTCTCGTTCTCTTATCAATATTTTTCCCAATTTTTCTTCAGTTGATACGAAATATAATGGGAGCGAACGCGTCGAATCCGCGTCTCCGCCGGCGCGCTTTTACAACGCATCCTTCCGCGACCTATACGCGGAATCGTTCCGCAACAGTTGCCCACAATCTTCCCCTGATGACGGAGTATGATGTGAAGAAGATGTGGGAGCAATGGCAGAAGGGTGCGGAAGATTCCGCGTCGCAGGCTTCCGCATCACCGCCTGTGTCGATCCGCAAGAAGAATAGCGATGCGGCGTCGGAGGATTCGGGCTTGGGAGCGGAACAGTTTGAGCAGCAGCAGCGGAAAACGAAGCGGCGGACGATTCTCAAGAAGATTTTGATGAGAAGAAAGAAGACGGCGAGCTTTGCGGAAAGCCGCATGAGATCGAAATCGTTGGGTGAGTTATGAGGTGGAAAATGAACGATGCTCCGCGTTTACACGGGGAAATTTGGTGCATTTTGGATGGTTTCGGGTAGAGATACCTTGAAAACTGTGTTTTTAAACGATGCTCCGCGTTTACGCGGGAAAATTTGGGGCATTTTAGGTAGAGATACCTCAAAAACCCCTTTTTCAAACGATACTCCGCGTTTACACCATGAAAATTGATGGATTTACTGAGTTTCTGGGTCAGAAATCCATTGCTCAGAATAGATTTAATGAGTTATGACGTGGAAAAGTAGTTCTATATGAATTTTGGAGTTTTTTCTCAATTTTGGAACGATGCTCCGCGTTTACGCGATGAAAATTGATGGATTCTGAACGGTTTTGGGTAGAGATACCTCAGAAACCGGTTCTTAAACGATGCTCCGCGTTTACGCCATGAAAATTTGGATAGAAATCCACGTGGAAATGGTTTTTCCAACCGAAAAAGTCCACGTAGGATCATTTTCGCCTGAAAATCCATTTTCCAACGATACTCCGCGTTTACGCGTCCCAAAATCCACGTGGCAATGGTTTTCCTAGAGAATTTTAATGAAACTAAATCCACGTGGCATTATTTTGACCAGAATTGGTTTTTCCCAACGATGCTCCGCGTTTACGCGGTGAAAATTGATGGATTTACTGAATTTCGGGGTCCCAAATCCACGTGCCAATGATTTTTCATCTAGAAATTCTGTTTCCAACGATGCTCCGCGTTTACGCGATGAACTTGTATGTGTAGGTCAGAAATCCACGTGGAAATTTAGCACTTCATGACTCATTTTGCGAGTTAAGCTAACTCGAGCCGATTTCCTTCCGCCTTCCTTGACAAATATTGTGTTTTGAGACGATTTTGCCCACAAAATGGTCTCAGATTTCGCCTTGACTAATTACATGACTAATTAGAGCTCTAGGCTATTCTCGGATATCTGAAACTCGCCAGGAAAATCAAAGTTTAACCCCTGAATCGGAAAAAATTGGAAAGTTCACAAATCGTTCGGCTCAATTAACTTTTTCCACACAAAAAATCGGAAAAATTTGTAACCGGTCAAAAAAAAATTGCGATTTTTTTTCGATTTTCGCACCCGAAAATCACGATTTTCTCATCAAAAATCTCTGGTTTTTGAGCTTTTCCCTCCTGACTAATTAGTTGGCTGACTAATTTTGTTGTTTACTCGTGGCACCTCTATGGCTCGCCAGCCAGAAAATGCTCTTTGATGAGGTCATTAGGCACACACACGTTTTTATCAATTTTTTTGAAATTCAAACGGTTATCAGCAAATTTTTCGGTGAATCATGGTATTTTTGTGATTTGAAACAGGTGATATGAAATATTTGAGAATCAGGGGGTCGAGAATCCACGTGGAATCTGGAATTAGCTAGAAATTCGATTTTTGAGGTTTAGAACTCAAAAAATCGCTTCGAGACCCAGTTTTTGGGTAGGATATCGATTTTTTCAGTCCAGGAACATTTTCAGAGCTTCATGACTCAGTTTTTGGCTAGAAAATCGAATTTTTGAGCTCCAGGAGCAGGTTTAGACCTTCTTAACCCGATTTTTCAGGATTTTTTCGGTTCGGAACTTGGAAAATCGCTTCTAGACCTAAGTTTCGGCTAGGAAATCGAATTTTTCGGTTCAGGACTCGAAAAATCGCTTGTAGGCTCATTTTTTCGCTAGAAAATCGATTTTCGAGCTCCAGGGGCAGGTTTAGTGCTTCTAGAACCTGTTTTCAACTAGAAAATCGAATTTTTTAGTCCAGGAGCATTTTCAGAGCTTCATGACTCAGTTTTTTGCTAGAAATTCGAATTTTCTAGTCCGGGACCTTGTTAATCGCTTCGAGACCCAAATTTTCACTAGAAAATCGAATTTTTTAGGTCCGGGAGCAGGTTTAGAGCTCCTAGGCCTTGTTTTTCACTAGAAAATCGATTTTTCTAGTTTAGGACTATGTTAATCGCTTCGAGACCAAAATTTTCGCCAGGAATCCGATTTTTAAGGTCCGGGAGCAGGTTTAGAGCTCCTAGGCCTTGTTTTTCACTAGAAAATCGATTTTTGAGGTCCAGGACCATGAAAATCGCTCCAGAATTCATTTTTCCACGTGGAATCCGAATTTTTAGCTTTAGAACTCTCCAATCTTCTTAAAAAACGAACTTTTTCTTGTTTTTCTTCTCTTCGATGTGTTTTGTTGTTTTTCCTTCCAATTTTCTTAACAAGAAAATGTTTTTCTTCTTTTTTCTGTTCAATTTTGTCCAATTTCCCATTTCGTTCACTTTTTTTCCGAAAAAGTGCAGAAAAACAAGCGAATCAGATGTTCTTAGGCCCGAATTTGGCCTAAAAAGCCTGGTTTTCAAGCCTGAAAACTTGTTTTTCAGCCAAAATTCCCAGGATTTTCAGTCAAAAGAATATTTGATGTTTTTGACGAAAATATCCCACAAAAAATAACAATGAATGCCATATTTTTGTTGTTTTTTGTGACCAAAAAAAATGAAGGAAGGAATGTTTTTTGCTATATTAATAATAATCGAGCACCACACATAGAAAATATTGTTGTTGTTGTTTGGATGCTATAAATTTTGGGCTTTTTTGCAAGAAAAATGGATTTTTCAACGATGCTCCGCGTTTACGCGGCGAAATTTGGATGATTTTGGGTAGAGATACGTCGAAAAAGTGTTTTAAACGATGCTCCGCGCTGACGCGATGAATTTTGGGTAGAAATCCACGTGGCAATGGTCTTCGCCTGAAAATCCATTTTTAAACGATGCTCCGCGTTTACGTGTCCCGAAATCCACGTGGCAATGATTTTCCTAGTGAATTTTGATCAAACTGAGTCCACGTGGCATTATTTTGAGCAGATTACGGTTTCCGAACGATGCTGCGCGTTTACGCGATGCAAATTTGGCTATAAATCCACGTGGCAATTGTCTTCGCCTGAAAATTCATTTTCAAACGTTGCTCCGCGTTTACGCCGCTCGAAATCCACGTGGCAATGATCTTTTGCTCAAAAAACCCTCTAAAATCTGAAATTCACGTCAGAATTGTTTTTTTTTCTCTGAAAATCTCCTCGGATAATCTGGAAAACAGGATTTTGAGCGCGAATTTTTGATCTACTCTGAAATTTTTGGGCATTTTTTGTGTCAAGCGACCAAAACACGCGAGATTTCCCCTCGCTGACAATTTTTGGTCGATTTTGGCACAAATTATGCTCTTCGAGAATCTTCTCCTAACTTCTTCTCGAGTTCAAAAATCGAATTACGTTTCCGGCTTGAGAAGAAGATTTTTTTTCCGAATTTTTTTCTCGCTTCTCAGAAAATTTGCTTTCAAAGTTGACCAATTTTTGACAATAGAATTGGGAATTTCAAATTTGTCTGGCGGTTTTTAAAAAAAAATTTTGAACTTTAGACGCCCTGGGGGACTTTTTTGACCTCTGAGAAGGAGATGAGGCTTGAGAGCTTGTATGACAAGGAGTCGCGTTTAGAGAACCTTTCTGGCAAGCAGTGGAGCCTTGAGAGCACTTATGACAAGCAGTCAAGCCTTGAGAGTCCACGTGACAAGCAGTAAAGCCTTTAGAGCCTATTTGCCAAGCAGTCAAGCCTAGAGAACCTTTCTGGCAAGCAGTGGAGCCTTGAGAGCAACTCTGACAAGCAGAAGCGCCTAGAGAACTACTCTGGCAAGCAGTCAAGCCTAGAGAACCCATATGCCAAGCTGTCAAGCCTTGAGAGACGATATGACAAGCTGTCAAGCCTTTAGAACCTATGTTGCAAGTGGCTGCGCCTAGAGAGCACATACTCTAAGTAGCCGAGCCTAGTGAACTTATCTGGCAAGCAACTGAGCCTTGGAAGCCTCTCTGGCAAGCAGTGGAGCTTTTAGAACCTCTCTGGCAAGCAGTCAAGCCTTCAGAGCACTTCTGACAAGCAGTCAAGCCTAGAGACCACACTGGACCAAAAATTGTTTTTTTTTAAACATTTTCCCCAAAAAGTTTTTGAACTTTAGAGGTCCCTTGAGAGATTTTGAGTGATTTTTTTGACGTGGGATTTTTGAGTCAAAAATTTTTGACCAAAAAACTTTTCTTCCTGAAAAAGTGAACTTTTTGTTTTGCCACGACGTTTTTTCCCTTTTTTTTTGAGAAAATTTCGAATTTTTTTATGCACTTGAAGAACATCGTTAAACTACCGTAGGATGCGATTTTTTTCGGAATTTTTTTTTTTTTTTTTTTTTTTTTTGAGAAAAAACTCATCTCATTTTGCGAGACCATGGATTATTCCATTTTTCGCACAAATTTAATGAACTTTTTTTTCCGAGAATTGAAATTGGGCCCGAAAATAGGCCACGCCCACTTCCTCTACTATATTTAGCCGAAATATGAAAAGGGGCGGAGCCCCACCGAGGCACATGAGTTTTTTTTTTTTTAGTTTTTTTTTGTTGTGCTGACAAGTTTTTTATGAGATTTTTCTTCGCGTTTTTTCTGGGGTTTTTTTGGCTTGTAGTTTGGGGAATTTTGAAAAAAATCTGAAAATCCACGTGGATTCTGGAGCTTGAAAAAATTCAGAAGAGCATAATTTTGGATTCTGAAGCTCAAGATTCTGGGATTTTGCCACGTGGATTCAGAAATTTTGCTCAAAATTGACGCCACGTGGATTTTCGACCTGAAATTCGAATTTCCACGTGGATTCTTCTGGAATGTCTTCTAGATCTTCTGAAGTTCTGAAGTCTAAACATCAGCTCCTGAACATTCTGTAGATCCATCTAGAACTTGAGATCTTGCCACGTGGAACTTCTAGAAACTAGAATCTGGAATCTAGATCTTGCCACGTGGATTTTCAGTCCCGAACTTCAAGTTTCCCTGAAGTTTTTGCTAGATCAAAGTTCCCTCAAATCTTTGCCCCCTTTCCCTTCCCAATCTGATTTCCGATGCTCTGATTTTCGAATTTTTCTTCTTTTTTTTTGGCCGGAACTTGAGAGCTACTATAGTAAGTGGCTTGATTTCTTCTTGCTCGAAAAAAGAGAGGAGTCACTTCCGGTTCATTAGTATCATATTGCAAATTTGGCCAATTTTTTCTTCTCCGCTTCTCCGTTTTTTGTCCGAGATTACTCATATTATACTTGCTTCCTTCTAGAATGTTGGCCTCATTTGTTGATAAGGTTCAAACTTCGACCAACTCGCTGGCTTCTACAGTATCGCATGCTTCTTCTTCCGAAGAAGGTTCTGCTGGACCCTATTTGAACTTGAAGAATTTCGGATCATCTGTGAGAAGATTGTCGATGCCGTTGGGAAAAGTGGGCCGGACATCGCATCGCAGATTGTCGCAAATGGTGACGGCGATCGGAGAGGCGATTGATCAGGAGATTAGTATGATTAGTGAACAGGGTACGGTAGTGTGTTAGGGTTAGGGACCTTAAGGTTAGGCTTAAGAGCTTTTGAGAGGCCTTGGGAGCTTCCAGAGGACCTTAAGGGCTTTTGAGAGGAGTTGGGAGCTCTCAAAGGACCTTAGGGCTTTCTGAGAGCCTTGGGAGCTTCCAGAGGACCTTAGGGTTGGGCTTAAGGGCTTTTAAGAGCTCCAGAAGCCTTTAGGAGCTCACAAAGGATCTTAGGGTTAGGTTTAGGGGCTTTCTGAGAGGCCTGGAAGCTCCCAGGGGGCCTTAGGGCTTTCTGAGAGGCCTTGAGAGCTTCAAAGGGACCTTAAGCGCTTTCTGAAAGGCCTGGAAGCCTTTGGACGCTCCCAGAGGACCTTAAGGTTAGGCTTAAGGGCTTTTGAGGACCTTGGTATCCTTTGAGAGCTCCCAAGGGACCTTAAGGTAAAGCTTGCTCGAAACCCTGGTTTTCTGGGCATTGCTCAGATTAGAATTCTCTTAGAAAGCTTGAAGTCTAATCTGAGCAATGGTTAATGTGATCTTGGAACCTTAAGGTCTTAGGCTTTTCTAAATCCTGGAAACCTTAAGGTCATTGCTCAGATTAAAAGGATTGCTCATGTTAAGCCTGAATTTTTGTAACCTGAGCAATGTTCAGCTGATTTTTTGAGAAATTCTCAAGGTCCTTAAGGCGAGGCTTAGGCTTTTCTAAATCCTGAAAATCTTAGGTCCATTGCTCAGATTAGAAGGATTGCTCATGTTAAGCCTGAAGTTTTTCTAACCTGAGCAATGTTTGAGGCTTCTTTAGAGCCTGAGAGATTGTTGATCAAAAATTCAAAAATACCAAAATAGCTAGCTTTTCCACAAATCCCTTCGAGCTCCCGACTTATCCGAACTCATCCAGATTTGGCTTAAAATTGTGAGGTCCTATGAAATCATTTCAAACAAAGTTCCTTATTTTGTGAAGGTCTTTAAGGTCTTTAAGGTTAGGCTTAGGTAGTTTTAAGATTTAAAGGTTTTTGAAGCATTGCTCATGTTAAACCTGAGCAAGTTTTCCACCCAAAACTAAAAGTTCCTTGAAAAATACCGGAACCAAAAACTCTCCAAACTCAAAAATCCGATTTTTTCACGGCTCACTGGATTTTCTTGTGTGTGTTGTGAGCTTCATGATATCTTGCTCCAAGAGCAGAAAAAATATAAATAAATATGATGAATCCTTGAGGAAGTAATATTTTTGCGAATTTTTGATGAGCAGAGTTCCAAAAACAAGATTTTTTGGGGAATTTCTCGATTTTCAGCGCGAAAAAATGATCTAGAAAATTTTTTTCCAAAAAAAAAAACTAGTAGTTCCCATGGGGAGTCGAACCCCTGACCTTTTGACTCGAAAAATCAATATTTCTATATCAGAATTTTGTGCTGAAAATCGTGGAAATCCCTATTTTCAGCAATTTTCAGATTTTCCGCGATTTTCAGCATAAAATTTGGATCTAGACCATTATTTAGGGAAAATTTAACCTAAAATTGATTTTTTTCAAAAATTTTTAAACAAAATTGTTTCCCGTCTGAAATTTTGTGCTGAAAATCGTGGAAATCCTTATTTTCAGCGAATTTCAGAGATTCCATGATTTTCAGCACAAAAAATTGATCTAGAAAATTTTTTTTTTCAAAAAAAAACTAGTAGTTCCCATGGGGAATCGATCCCCTGACCTTCTGACCTGAAAATTTGCAGGCGAAAAAACGTCGGCTCCCCTGTTTGGCTCATCACTTTTGAATCGAGAATGGGAACTGGTCACCGTGTCGGAAATGTGTCGACGACTCTCGTTGGATCAGGAACTTGAGATGCCGATTCCAGATGGAGCAGAGACATCGCAGATTTTGGATGAGTTGATGATTCGACAGGTTGGTTGGTCTTGCAGGGGGAAAATTTGCGATTTTTTGAGCCTAGATAAGCCACGTGGCAAAATACTGATGAACATTTGTGAATTTTTGAACCTAAATATGCCACGTGGCAAAATTCTAATGAAAATTTGCGATTTTTTGAACCTAAACACCCCTGGAAATGGATTTTTAGCTGAAAATTCAAGAAATTATGCCACGTGGCATTTTCTAGTGAACATTTGGGCTTTTTTGACACGAAATTTGCCACGTGGAATTTTAACAAATATTTTCTGAATTTCGAGATGCCACGTGGCAAATTTTGAAACTTTAGAATTTTTAATTATTTTCCTTGGTCACAAGTTTTTTCTGTTCAAAAAGGATTCTGATGTTTTCTTATGAAACCCGACACCATTTTCTCTTTTTTTTGTGCTCCACGAGCTCCAAATTTGAGCCCAAAGTGATCTACATCAATTTTTTTTGCTCATCAGCTCTAATTTCCTCTTCTCGAAAAAATAACAAGTTTTTCTCGCGCTTCAGAAAAATATGAAAAAAAAAAATTGCGCAGGAAATTTGATTTTCTTTGGTGTTTTAGATGGACAAAAGGTGTTTTGGAAGGGGAAAAAAGAAAGATTTTTTGCTGTCTGACCTTTTTTGAGAGGAAAAATTGACAAAAATTCTTAAAATGAGCAATTCCAGCGTTTTCAGCCCAAAAAATTGAGCTAGAAAATGTTTTGCGAAAAAAAGTGGGGCCCATGAGGACTTGATCCCCTGACCTTTTGACTGGAAAATCTATTTTTTTAGATAACAATTTTGTGCTGAAAATGCAGAAAATGCTTAAAATGAGCAATTCCAGCGTTTTCAGCTAGAAAAATTGATCTAGAACGATCTAAAAATCAAAAAATTTCCAGTCAGAAGGTCTGGGGATCGAACCCCGATGGGACCTACTATTTTTTCCACGAGCGGCCCTGCCGCGAGTGTAGACCGCAAGCTTCCGCGTAGCGGCCACGCCTAGGCTCAAGTCTTAGGCCCCCCTGTCTAAGCCTAAGGCCTTGTTTAGGCCTAAGGCCCTGTTTTAAGCCTAAGGCCCTACCACGAGCGGCTCTGCCGCGAGTGTAGACTGCGAGCTTCCGCGTAGCGGCCAAGTCTAAGGCCCTACCCAAGCCTAAGGCCCTGTCTAAGCCTAAGGCACTGTCTAAGCCTAAGGCCTTGCCTAGACCTAACTAAGGCCTAACCTAAGCCTAAGGCTCCCCTAAGGCTCGAGCGGCTCTGCCGCGAGTGTAGACCGCAAGCTTCCGCGCAGCGGCACTGTCTTCCGCTTCAGCGGCCACGCCTATGCCTACGGCCCTGACTAAGCCTAAAAGGCCCTGTCTAAGCCTAAGGCTTTGCCTAGACCTAAGGCCCGAGCGCCCTTGGTGCGAGTGTAGACCGCAAGCTTCCGCGTAGCGGCACTATCTTCCGCGAAGCGGCCACGCCTAGGCTTGAGCCTAAGGCCCTGCTTAAGCCTAAAAAAGTTTTTTAATTCCAGGTAATGGATATACTTCCACCACGTGCCGAAGGTTATCCATGGGTTCAAATTTACAATTCCGAAAAACACGGCTTCTCATTATCAACAATGTATCGAAAAATGGCGGAATTCGACGAAGATCTCTCTCCAGTTCTATTAATTATTCGAGACACCAAAGAGCATGTATTTGGAGCTGTTGTTAGCTCGGCAATCAAACCATCCGATCATTTTACTGGAACTGGTGATAGTTGCCTATTGTGGAGATTTACTGGAGAAGCACCGCATACTAGGTGAGTTAAAATGAGCAATCCCAGCATTTTTAGCGCGAAAAATTGATCTAGAATTATTTTTGTTACGAGTCACAAGGTCACTGGATCGATTCCCCATGGGAACTACTATTTTTTTCTAGATATTTTTTCTAGATCAATTTTTCATGCTGAAAACGCTGGAAATGCTTAAAATGAGCAATCCCAGCATTTTCAGCGCGAAAAATTGATCTAGAAAAGTTTTCTAAAAAAAAATTGTAGTTCCCATGGGGAATCGATCCCTTAACCTTGTGGCTCGTAATAAAATGGTTCCTAAATCAAAATTTTACGCTGAAAACGATGGAAATGCTTAAAATGAGCAATCTCAGCATTTTAAGCGCGAAAAATTGATCTAGAATGATTTTTGTTACGAGTCACAAGGTCACTGGATCGATTCCTCATGGGAACTACTATTTTTTTGAACATATTTTTTCTAGATCAAAATTTTGCGCTGAAAACGCTGGAAATGCTTAAAATGAGCAATCCCAGCATTTTCGGCGCGAAAAATTGAATTTTTGATGTTTTTCCCAGCCACTCACAAAAAACTGACATTTTTGAGTGAAAACCCTCAAAAAATGTGTCAATCAATCAAAATTTGTGAAATTTTTGAAGTTTTGATGAAAACTTGTGAATTTCAGTCAAAAATAAGTTCGAAAGCTGATATTCACCATTTTCAGCCAAATTTTGGCTGAAATTTCAGCTAGATCACGTGATTTTCAGTCAATAATGAGTTCTAGTGCTGAAAATGACGATTTTCAGTCAAATTTTCAGCCCCAAGCCCCAATTTTGACTGAAATTCCTGATTTTCAGCCAAATTTTCAGCCAAAACCAAAATTTTGTTGCAGAGAACTTCGTCACTACACATGGACAGGTGATAATCAATATTTTGTAAATGCCTCAAAAAGATTCGCTATCGATTGGAGCCGGAGCCGGAAGATATGGATTGTGGTTAGATGGTGAGTGCGAAATTTGCGATTTTTTGAGCCCGAATAGGCCCAGGAGCCCGAAATTTGCGATTTTTTGAGCCCAAACAAGCCTAGGCCTATTTAGACTCAAAAAAATGCAAATTTCAGGCCGAAACTAGGCCTGAAGCCTGAAAAAAGCCCAAATTCCCCATTTTTCAGCCGACCTCAATCACGGAAGATCACAAAAATGCGAAACTTTTGACAACGAGCCGCTTTGCGGTGAAAATGAGGATTTCATCATTCAATTCATTGAAGCCTATGGATTCCGAATGTGAACCATCTTGCCACGTGTATTTTTGATCAAAGGGTCCCCGAATAAGCCACGCCCACAAAAGTGTGCCGCATGGTTTTTTGGCGAATTTTCAGGGCTTCAAAATGAGCCTAAATAAGCCACGCCCCCATTTTTTTGCAAACCTGGCACAGTTTTTTGGGACCCTTTTGAATTTAGCCTAACTCACCCTATTATTATTATTTTAATGTATTTCCAATTTTTGTAGTCATTTTTTTTCCACACGTGATATTTTTTTTTGTTCCAATTCGCCCCCTTTTTTTCTGGATTTACTGGTATTTTTTTGGCAAAAACCCCTGATTTTTCCTCCTATGACTTATAATAAAATGTACATTTTCTTTTTTTTTTGCGAAATAAATGAGTTACAGTAACCCGAACTGCAAAAAATTCCAGGAATTTACAGTAATCTGAACTGCAAAAATTCCAGAAAAATTACAGTATCCGGACTGCAAAAATCACAAGATCTACAGTAATCCGGACTGCAAAAAAATATGAATCAGCAAAAAATTTGCAAGACTGCAAAAATTTATCAAAAAAAAACTTCCTGCGGAACTATTGAAAATGTCAAACCCTACAGTACTCCGAACTGCAAATATAGAAACTTGGAGATCTATACAGTAACCTATCCGAACTGCAAATTTGACCTACAGTAACCTCCGGACTGCAAAAACTCGTGTTTCTGACAATTTACAAGAAAAATTATTGGAATTTTTTTTTTCAAACTGCAAGACAAACATCTACAGTATCCCGAACTGCAAGCGTATTTATTTGAACTGCAAATTTTTGATCTACTCGAAAAAACTACAGTAATCCGAACTGCAAACACTCATGCTTCTAAAAATGAAGTAGATCTACAGTATCCCGAACTGCAAATTATTTATCTACAGTACCCCCGCTTGTAGTACTGTAGATTTGTTGTAATAAATAACAAAGTGCTCTTTTGGTGGTGTTATCTTATCAGGAATAAATTTTGGGAAACACAAAAATTTGCATCATTTTTTTTGTTTAGTTGTAGTACTGTGATGTTTCGGAGCAAAATTTTCTACGAAAAAAATTTTTTTGTTTTTTTTTTGAAAAAAGTCACGTCGTTTTATCTAGTAATTGATTAAAAAATCATTTTTTTCGAAAAACGTTTTGATTTTTGCTCAAAAACCAGGTTACTGTAGTGTTTTCTGGTGTTACTGTAGAGTTTGTGGGGTCAATTTCCAATTAAAATGAGCAATCCCACGATTTTCGGCGCGAAAAATTGATCTACAAAAATTTTTGCGAAAAAAAAGTTAGCCTCGAGTGGGGATTGATCCCCTGACCTTCTGACTGGAAAATTTTTCTCTAGGCGCCTACAGTAACCTACAGTAGGCGTGTTTGGTGTCAAAAAACGTGGATTTTTTTGCAGAAAATGAATGAAATGATGATGAACATGTCGATGACTACTGTAGCGGGTCCCGTGGCGAAACGCCACAGAATGTGGATGTGGTATCATACAGTAATCGAGGAGACCGTACTCTTCGAAACGTGGACTGTCTACAATTTGGGAATGTTGTTTTTGGCGTGTGGATTGGTGATTTTGGCCGGGTTATTGTTGGAATTCATCAAGTATTTGAGATGGGTCTTGAGACGAAAATCGGGGTGAGTACTGTAGGGTACCGTAGTATTTGAAAATTTCGCGATTTTTGAACCCGGAAATGCTACAGTATCCCAAAACCTACAGTAACCTGGTAGATCAAAAATATTCGAATACAGTAAACCTTTAGAGCTAGGCTACAGTAACCCTACAGTACCAAAAAATTACAGTAACCCAGGAGCGTTTTCTGAAAATCTGGAAAACCTACAGTACCCCTAGGCATGTTTGGTATCAAAATGCTCCAAATTTTCGGGCCAAAAAGCCTACAGTAATCATTTTTCGCTACAGTAATCGCTACGCAAAGCATCTGAGTCAAACCGTATTCCATTTTTGCCAACTTTTATTGGCCTATTTATTGATGAATGTTTATATGGTTTATTCGGTTTGGATTTGTTTGTCACTGTGTTTTGGACTCGCTTTTGGACACTTTTTATTCGCATCAAGGATCAGACTATAAACATTTTCAGATTTTTAGTGATTTTCAGATAAAAATATCGATTTTTTTGAAATTTTCATGAAAAAATGGGTTAAAACCCTATAAACTTACCTATTTCTCTCAAAAATTCAATTTTTCGCGCTGAAAATGATGTCATCACTCATTTTAAGCATTTCCAGCGTTTTCAGCGCGAAATTTTGATCTAGAAAAAATTTTAAGAAAAAAAATAGTAGTTCCCATGGGGAATCGATCCAGTGACCTTGTGACTCGTAAAACATCTTTCTAGATCAATTTTTCGCGCTGAAAATCGTAGGATTGCTCATTTTAAGCTTCTCCATCGTTTTCAGCGCAAAAATTTGATCTAAAAACATAAATAAATTACTGATCAGAAGGTCAAGGGTTCGACCCACACCCGAGGCAACTTTTTTTTCTAAAAAAATTTTCTAGATCAATTTTTCGCGCTGAAAATGATGGGATTGCTCATTTTAAGCGTTTTCAGCATTTTCAGCACGAAAATCCCAATTTTTGGTCTCAAAATTATCGATTTTTCCCCATATTTGTTCTCTTATCACTTTATTTTTATCATATTATTATTTTTGACCCAGAAAAAAAAGAAAAAAATAATTTTTTTCGCAGATTTTTTCAAAATGAAAATGGATGATGGTCCGCCGTTTATGTGGATGTGGTTCCACACAAAAATTCAGGATACCGTACTTTTTGACACGTGGAATGTGACGGATGTGGCTAGTGAGTTTTTTGGGTTACTGTAGAGCTAATATGAGCAATCCCATCATTTTCAGCGCAAAAAATTGATATAGAAAAAATTTTCTCAAAAAAAAGTAGTTCCCATGAGGAATCGATCCCCTGACCTTCTGAGCAATAATTAATTCATGTTTCTAGGTCAACATTTTGCGCTGAAAACGCCGGAAACGCTTAAAATGAGCAATACCATGATTTTCAGCGCGAAAAACTGATCTAGAAAGCATTTTTTACGAGTCACAAGGTCACTGGATCGATTCCCCATGGGAACTAATATTTTTTTCTAAAAAATTTTTTCTACATCAAAATTTCGCGCTGAAAACGCTGGAAATGCTTAAAATGAGCAATCCCAACATTTTCAGCGCGAAAAATTGATCTACAAAAAATTTTTTTCAAAAAAAAAAGTAGTTCCCATGGGGGATCGATCCCCTGACCTTCTGAGCAGTAATTTTTCATGTTCCGGGGTCAAAATTTCACGCTGAATTCGAAAATTTTACTTAAAATGAGCAATTCAAATTTTTTGCAGCTCTTCTCTGGGCCTCGGGCCTAATTATCCTCACCGGAATCATTGTGGAAGGCATCAAATTTCTACGTTGGAAAATCGAAGTCTCAAAACCGGCCAAGCCAAATTCCAGGTAAGCTAAAAATTCTACAGTACTCCTACAGTACCCCCATCTACAGTACTCTCTTACAGATATATCGATCGATTATTTTCCGGCCCACATTTTCTGCAGACCGTGCTATTTTTGCTCCAAATTGTGCTCTCCTATTGTCTGATGCTCATTTTCATGACATTTTCGGTGAGTTTTTGGGGTACTGTAGGAGTACTGTAGAAAAAATTTGGCACATTTTGATACCCAACAAGGCCGGGTTACTGTAGATTTTGGGTACTGTAGATTTTCGCGCCCAAAACTTCTCTACAGTACTCTAGCCTAGGCATGTTGGGTATCAAAATGACGCAAATTTCGGCTACAGTACTCCTTCTACAGTAACCCGGAGAAAGAATTTTAATTTCAGGTTTGGCTGGGTCTCGCAGTTCTCATTGGACTCACCATCGGATATTTGGCTTTTGGCTCAAGAGAATAAAAAAAATGATTTTTTTGAATTTTTAAATTTTTTGTGTGCTTGAAAAAGAGTTACTGTAACTCTGAAAATATCTGAAATCTAGGGCCTGAAACGGCCTAAAAATGGGCCTTGAAAGGGCTTCAAAATGAGCCTAAGAAGGCCTGAAAGGGCCTAAAAATAGGCTTTTAAAGCCTGAGAAGGTTAGGCCTAATTTCAAGCCTAAAAGGGCCTTGAAAGTCCGGAATTTTCAGGCCTAGGCTTATTTAGGCTCAAAAAGCTCCAAATTTCAGGCCCAAAATGATGATGATGATGTATTTTCACTACAGAATCGGTGAGCCGATTCTATTCCGCGAATGGTTGCCACAAAATCTTCTCGCCTACATTTTTTCATGTTTCGGCATATTTTTGATCGCTTTCGGGCTGGAAGTGCTGAAATTTGTGAGATCTCGATTTTTGGCGCCAAAAATCGCGCAAAAATCGGCGACGGCGGAGTGTTGTTGTTCGAATAATGAGGGGATTTGGGAGATTCCCGAGACACGACCTTTGAAATTTGACAATCAGGAGGATTCTATTGTGCCGTGAGTTACTGTAGGGGTACTGTAGATTTTTCGCGTGAAAATTTGGAGCATTTTGAGATCAAATATGACTATGGGGTACTGTAGATGGTGGTTTTAGGGGGAAAATTTCAGATTTTCAGGCTGAAATATTGTTCTAGATCCAAATTTTGCGCTGAAAATCATGGAAATCCTAATTTTCAGCAATTTTCAGATATTCCACAATTTTCAGCACAAAATTTCAGCCGGGAAACACTTTTGTTTGAAAATTTTTGAAAAAAAGTCAATTTCAGGTCAAATTTTCCCCAAATAATGTTCTAGACCGAAATTTTGTGCTGAAAATCATGGATGACCTAATTTTCAGCAATTTTCAGAAATTTCAAGATTTTCAGCACAAAATTTCAGCCAGCAAACTTTTTTAGCTGAAAATTGTTGAAAAAAATCAATTTCAGGTCAAATTTTCCCAAAATAATGTTCTAGACCCAAATTTTGTGCTGAAAATCATGGAAAATCTGAAAATCGCCGAAAATCAAGATTTCCACGATTTTCAGCACAAAATTCTGGTCTAGAACGTTTTTATAATGGAAGATTTGACCTGAAATTAATTTTTTTCAAAAATTTCAACAAAAAAAGTTTCCCGCCTGAAATTTTGCGCTGAAAATCGTGGAAAACCTGAAAATTGCTGAAAATGAGGATTTTCACGATTTTCAGCACAAAATTTCAGCCGGGAAATGATTTTGGTTGAAAATTTTTGAAAAAAATCAATTTCAGGTCAAATTTTCCCCAAATAATGTTCTAGATCCAATTTTTGCGCTGAAAATCATGAAAAACCTAATTTTCAGCGATTTTCAGATATTCCACGATTTTCAGCACAAAATTTGGGTCTAGAACATTTTTAGAAGGGAAGATTTGACCTGAAATTAATTTTTTTTTAAATTTCAATAAAAAAAGTTTCCCGCCTGAAATTTTGCGCTGAAAATCGTGGAAAACCTGAAAATTGCTGAAAATGAGGATTTTCACGATTTTCAGCACAAAATTTCAGCCGGGAAATGATTTTGGTTGAAAATTTTTGAAAAAAATCAATTTCAGGTCAAATTTTCCCCAAATAATGTTCTAGATCCAAATTTTGCGCTGAAAATCATGGAAAACCGCATTTTCAGCAATTTTCAGATATTCCACAATTTTCAGCACGAAATTTGAGCCCAGAAACGTTTTTTGCTGAATTTTTTTGAAAAAAATCAATTTCAGGTCAAATTTTTCCCAAATAATGTTCTAGATCCAAATTTTGCGCTGAAAATCATGGAAATCCGCATTTTCAGCAAATTTCAAATATTCCACAATTTTTAGCACGAAATTTGAGCCCAGAAACGTTTTTTGCTGAATTTTTTTGAAAAAAAAATCAATTTCAGGTCAAATTTTTCCCAAATAATGTTCTAGATCCAAATTTTGCGCTGAAAATCATGGAAAACCGCATTTTCAGCAATTTTCAGATATTCCACAATTTTCAGCACGAAATTTGAGCCCAGAAACGTTTTTTGCTGAATTTTTTGAAAAAAATCAATTTCAGGTCAAATTTTTCCCAAATAATGTTCTAGATCCAAATTTTGCGCTGAAAATCATGGAAAACCGCATTTTCAGCAAATTTCAAATATTCCACAATTTTTAGCACGAAATTTGAGCCCAGAAACGTTTTTTGCTGAATTTTTTTGAAAAAATCAATTTCAGGTCAAATTTTTCCCAAATAATGTTCTAGATCCAAATTTTGCGCTGAAAATCATGGAAATCCGCATTTTCAGCAAATTTCAAATATTCCACAATTTTCAGCACGAAATTTGAGCCCAGAAACGTTTTTTGCTGAATTTTTTGAAAAAAATCAATTTCAGGTCAAATTTTTCCCAAATAATGTTCTAGATCCAAATTTTGCGCTGAAAATCATGGAAATCCGCATTTTCAGCAAATTTCAAATATTCCACAATTTTCAGCACGAAATTTGAGCCCAGAAACGTTTTTTTGCTGAATTTTTTTGAAAAAATCAATTTCAGGTCAAATTTTTCCCAAATAATGTTCTAGATCCAAATTTTGCGCTGAAAATCATGGAAATCCGCATTTTCAGCAAATTTCAAATATTCCACAATTTTTAGCACGAAATTTGAGCCCAGAAACGTTTTTTGCTGAATTTTTTGAAAAAAAATCAATTTCAGGTCAAATTTTTCCCAAATAATGTTCTAGACCCAAATTTTGCGCTGAAAATCATGGAAAACCGCATTTTCAGCAATTTTCAGATATTCCACAATTTTCAGCACGAAATTTGAGCCCAGAAACGTTTTTTGCTGAATTTTTTTGAAAAAAATCAATTTCAGGTCAAATTTTCCCCAAATAATGTTCTAGATCCAAATTTTGCGCTGAAAATCATGGAAATCATCATTTTCAGCAATTTTCAAGTATTCCATGATTTTCAGCACGAAATTTGAGCCCAGAAACGTTTTTTGCTGAATTTTTTTGAAAAAAATCAATTTCAGGTCAAATTTTTCCCAAATAATGTTCTAGACCCAAATTTTGCGCTGAAAATCATGGAAAACCGCATTTTCAGCAATTTTCAGATATTCCACAATTTTCAGCACGAAATTTGAGCCCAGAAACGTTTTTTGCTGAATTTTTTTGAAAAAAAAATCAATTTCAGGTCAAATTTTCCCAAAATAATGTTCTAGACCCAAATTTTGTGCTGAAAATCATGAAAATCCGCATTTTCAGCAATTTTCAAGTATTCCATGATTTTCAGCACAAAATTTGGGTCTAGAAACATATTTTTATCCCATAGAATCCCAGTTGATCCATTTTTTTGGAATTTGTGGCACAATTTTCTACAGTACCTTTTAGGGCTCAAAATCGACGAAAATTTCGATTTTTAAGGGCTCCAGACCCAAAAAACCCTCCCAAATCCAAATTTTTCACTCTCAAACCCTGAAAAGCTCACTTTCAGCTTCACTCGCTCCTCTCTTCTCGCCAAATCCCACATTTTTTCCTCAATTCTTCTTTTTCTTCAACATTTTATCGATTATTCGTTGATGTTAGTCGCAATGACTTATAATATTCCAATTGTTTTGTCACTTTTTGCCGGGCATACTGTAGGATATTTCGTGGTGGGACCAATGATGAGTTTGGAGCAAGCGGATAGTGTTGGTGGATGTTGCTCTTAAATTTTTTCTATTTTTTGAATTTTGTAGGAATAAAACACATTTTTCAAACGATGCTCCGCGTTTACACCTTTAAAATCGTGTTTTTTTCAAAATTTCCAACGATGCTCCTCTTTTACGCCAGAAAATTTGATGAATTTTAAGCTAAAACAAGATTTCTGAAGAAAACTACGATGCTCCGCGTTTACGGGCTCTAAAAATGGTTTCTAGATCAGAATTTTATGCTGAAAAATTGTGGAAAATCTGAAAATTGCTGAAATCTAGGATTTCCATGATTTTCAGCGCAAAATTTGGGTCTAGAACATTATTCAGAGAAAATTTGACCTGAAATTAATTTTTTTCAACAATTTTCAAATAAAATTGTTTCCCGCCTGAAATTTTGTGCTGAAAATCATGGAAATCGTGATTTTCAGCAATTTTCAGATTTTCCATGATTTTCAGCACAAAATTTGGATCTAGATCATTATTCAGGGAAAATTTGACCTGAAATTGATTTTTTTCAACAATTTTCAAATAAAATTGTTTCCCGGCTGAAATTTTGTGCTGAAAATCATGGAAATCTTGGTTTTCAGCAATTTTTAGATTTTCCACGGTTTTCAGCGCAAAATTTCAGCCTAGAAGCTCTTCAAAAGGTACTGTAGAACATTTAATCAAGTTAGACTAGATTATAGTTTATAACTAGACTAGACTATAGTTTCTCCCCCCCCAAAAAAAAACTCACATTTTTCCACAAATTCGAAATGATGCCACGTGAAAATCGATTTTTTCACGAAAAAAAATTTTTTTTTTTTGAAAAATGTGAAAAATTTCGCGCGGTAGATCAAAAATTTCAACAAAAAATTATCACAAAAATTTTATTGGCCATATTTTTTTTTTGAAAAAAAATACCTGAGAGTTAGGATAACTAAAAAAATTAACAAAAATAACAAAAATCAATAAATACATAGAAAAATAAATATATATACATTGAAAGCCTGAAAATCGGGCCTAAAAGTAGGCTTTTAGGCTTGACAGAAGCCTGAAAAAGCCTATAATCTAGGCCTATTTTAGGCTCAAAAAGGCCTAATTTCAGGCTTTTCCTAAGGCTTTTATAGCCTTAAAATAGGGCCTTAAGAAAAGCCTAAGCCTAAGCAAGTTTAGGCTCAAAATGAAGCCCAAAAACCAGGCTTTTCAGGCCCATTTCTAGGCCAAATTGACTTTCTCCGCAAAATCCACCCTTCCCACCAAAAACTGCCACCACAAGCTCGGAATTGGTACGGTAGCCAGATGAAACAGTGAGTGTGAGTCGAAGATCCAGAAAATCGGCGCGAAATCCAGAATTTCTAGGCTTGCGGCCCCGGCGGCCCACAGTAATACATAAATAAGTCGAAAATCCGAGTGGGAGAGTCGTTGCGAGACCCTGTGTCGATTTACGAGGTACAGTAGGTAGACGAGAGTGGTGAGACCCGATATGGTGAGGCACAGGGTCATATTGTAGTTGTAATCCATTTTGATCTACAAAAATATACATTGCGGGGTACTGTATGTGCCTTTGAAGTTTTTTTGCGCGAAAATTTGAAATTCAAAAATTCCGCATGTCCCTTTAACTCACATTCATACTGTAGATGTGTCGAAAATAAAAAGCCACAAATCCAAAGCTGAGCAATGTTTTGACACGTGGATTCTGGATTTTGAGCATGTAGATCAAAGAAATGTGAAAAAGTGATAAAACGAAAGCGAAAGCCGAAAAATAGTCCATTTTTTCGGTCAGCGAACAATCCCAGGTATGAAAAATGGTGGAAGATGACCTGAAATTAAATTTGGGAGTTTTTGAATCATAGAAATCGGGGTTTTCAGCAATTTTCAGCACAAAATTTGGGTCTAGAAACTCTTCAAAAGGTACTGTAGAAAATTGTGCCACAAATTCCGAAAAAATGGATAAACCAGATTTTTGAGATGAAATAATGTTCTAGACCCAAATTTTGTGCTGAAAATCGTGGAAATCACCATTTTCAGCGATTTTCAGCTATTTCATGATTTTCAGCGCGAAATTTAGATCTACAACATTATTTAGGGAAAATTTCACCTAAAGTTGATTTTTTTTCAAAAATTTTCAACAAAAAAAATTTCCAGGCTGAAATTTTGTGCTGAAAATCATGGAAAACCTCATTTTCAGCAATTTTCAGATTTTCCACGATTTTCAGCACAAAATTCTGATCTAGAACATTATTTCGAAAAAATTTGTCGAAAAATTGATTTTTTCAAAAATTTTCCTCAAAAAAAGTTTCTTGTGTGAAATTTTGTGCTGAAAATCATGGAAATTACCATTTTCAGCAATTTTCAGATTTTCCATGATTTTCAGCACAAAATTTCAGTCTAAAAACATTTTCAGAGCGAAAAATGTGAAATTTCGAACCAAAACTCGATTTTCTGTCCAAAAATCATGTTTTTAGTCAAATTTTTGCGATTTTTCCAAATTTCGAGCTCAAGAAAAGCTTCCAGGCTTTTCAGGGCCTAACAAATCGATTCTAGACCTTTCTAGGGTTAAAAATCATGTTTTTGGACGAATTTTGGCCCGAAAATCTATCCCGGGCCTTTCCGGGCCTAAAACCAGGCTTTTCCATCAAATTTTCGGCCCAAATCCCCTAAAAACCTTCCCTACCACGTCAAAATGCCAATCCACGTATAACCAATCCACATTTCTCGATTTTCCACCAAAATCCCCTGTCGACTTTTCAATTTCCTCAACATCCGCCAAACTTCCAGCAAATTTGCCAATGAAAAAATGACAGAGGCCGGTTCCTGAATAACTAGGCCAAATGGGCCGAAAAAGGCCGCAAAGGGCCATTTTCCGAAGAATTGTGGACAAAATCCGGCCTGCGATTCGAATAGTTCCACAGTTTCCCACATACAATTGTAGCGACACGGGAAGCAGGGAAATTGGGTCCAGCCGAAGGCCGAATTTGAGGCCGGACACATTTCGGCCTGGTTTTTTTGGGCCCGGGCTTGGGCCAGGCCTTGGATACAGTAGGCTAGACATTCGTTGAAGATTTGACTTCTGCAAACATTGCTCATATTAGTTTTTGGCGCGAAAAATTCGAATTTAGATAGAAAATTTTGAATTTTTCAAATTACCCGCCAAATTTTAAGGTACTGTAGATTTTCGCGCTAAAATTTGAATTTTCAAAATTTCGACGAGCATTGCTCATATTAGTCAGAAAATTTTGAATTTTTCAAATTTTTCGCCAATTTTTGAGGTACTGTAGATTTCGGCGCGAAAAATTTGAATTTTTAAAATTTGGAGCGAAATTTAGCCGAAATCAAAGAATTGCTCATGTTAATCTTAAAAACATTGCTCAGGTTAATAAATTTCGAAAAATTTGCCACGTGTCAAAAATTGCTCATATTAGATGGAAAATTTTGAATTTTTCAAATTACCCGCCAAATTTTAAGGTACTGTAGGAAAATTTGAATTTTCAAAATTTTGAGCGAAATACAGCCGAAATCAAAGCATTGCTCATATTAGTCAAAAATTATCGATTTTTCTCAATTTTCGGCTTATTCGGGCTCAAAATGCTCCAAAAAACGTGATTTTTTCAAATTTTGGCAAAAAACCTCACCTATCACCATTCGACGCTTCCAATCTTCCAAAAATCCACAAAAACGCGGCCAAAACCAGGGCCTCCTTCATTTTTTGGGCCTAGAAAATCTGAAAAAAAATTTCAGCCAAAAAAAAGCAGAGAGAAGATAAGCTAACTTTTTGCACAATCACAAAATTTCCCAAAAAAAAATTAAAAAATTTTTTTTCAAAACAATATTCATATAAAACCCGTAAACCGGAAAAATTTCAAAAAAAAATCGAAAAAATTTTTAAAGGAACATCACAAAATCTTTGGGACTACTGTAGTTTTTGAAAGAGATTTTTGAAAAAAAAAATTTCAGGAAAAATTGGGAAAGAAACCGGTATTCTCAAAAATCTACAGTACTCATTTGTCACGTGGCAAAGACTACTGTAGATTTAGGCTTTGGTGATTTTTGCCGGATGTGTGAAAGGCAGTGTAATTATGTAGACAATTAGGGGAATTGGCACCAAGCCAACACAAAACCAGCGATATGAGAAGTTTCTGCAAAAATTCGGTTAATATGAGCAATCCCATGATTTTCAGCGCAAAAAATTGATCTACAACAATTTTTTTTGAAAAAAAAAGTGTAGTTCCCACCGGGGATCGATCCAGTGACCTTCAGATTGGAATTTTTTTAGGTTCTAGATCAAAATTTCGCGATGAAAACGCTAAGGGCGCTTAAAATGAGCAATCCCACGATTTTCAGCGCGAAAAATTGATTTTTCAAAAAAAAAAATAGTAGTTCCCATGGGGGATCGAACTTGTGACCTTCTGATTGGAATTTTTTTAGGTTCTAGATCAAAATTTCGCGGTGAAAACGCTTAGCGCGCTTAAAATGAGCAACCCCATCATTTTCAGCGCGAAAAATTGATTTAAAGGAATTTTTTTTTGAAAAAAATAGTAGTTCCCACGGGGGATCGATCCCGTGACCTTCAGATTGGAAAATTTGCGAGTTCAATTTCAAAATTTTGCGCTGAAAACGCTGGAAATGCTCAAAATGAGCAATCCCACCATTTTCAGCGCAAAAATTGATCTAAAATATAGCCCTCCAGCTACTCAAAAGTAGCTGCTCGAGTAGCTCGAGCAGATTATCTGTTTATCTACTCGAGTAGCTAAGCACGCTCATCTGCTCGAGTAGATAATCTGCTCATCTGCTGAGTAGCTAAGCGTACTCATCTGCTCGAGCAGATTATCTGCTTGCCTGCTCGAGCAGTCTACTCGAAATCAGCTCACTTGTTTTTTGAACATGAATTTGAAATTTTTTTTTTAATGACTGAAAAGTTGTAAGTGAAGTAGGAGAAGCTTGAATTTCAGCTTCTGGTGTCATTTTGGGCAGAAGCTGACTTTTAAAGGAAGTATGCATGAAAAATCGATTTTTATGAAATTTGATATTTAAGGGTATTTCGATATGGGGAACATCGTGGCGAGACCCATTCGGCCCAAAAATCACTTTTAAAGGACCCCATCACTCAAAAAATTTTTTTTTTTGAAAATGAGGTATTTGGGCACGGGGAACATTTTGGTGAGGTATACGGTCGGGAACAGACTTTTAAAGGCGCATGCCAGGTTATTACACATTTTCCGAGATTTTTTTTTCAAACTATCATAACTTTTTTATTTTTTAAGCTTTTTTGAAATTTCGACAACCATTTTGACGGTCTTGAGACGGGCTACATTTTTTGTGTTGACACCAACTACCGTACTTCGCTCCTAAGAGGTGAAAAACACGGTTTTATCTCTCAGATCTCTCAAAAATGTCATTTTTTGATGTAAATTCGAACAAAACCGTGTTTTTCACCTCTTAGGAGCGAAGTACGGTAGTTGGTGTCAACACAAAACATGTAGCCCGTCTCAAGACCGTCAAAATGGTTGTCGAAATTTCAAAAAAGCTTAAAAAATAAAAAAGTTATGATAGTTTGAAAAAAAAATCTCGGAAAATGTGTAATAACCTGGCATGCGCCTTTAAAAGTCTGTTCCCGACCGTATACCTCACCAAAATGTTCCCCGTGCCCAAATACCTCATTTTCAAAAAAAAAATTTTTTGAGTGATGGGGTCCTTTAAAAGTGATTTTTGGGCCGAATGGGTCTCGCCACGATGTTCCCCATATCGAAATACCCTTAAATATCAAATTTCATAAAAATCGATTTTTCATGCATACTTCCTTTAAAAGTCAGCTTCTGCCCAAAATGACACCAGAAGCTGAAATTCAAGCTTCTCCTACTTCACTTACAACTTTTCAGTCATTAAAAAAATTTCAAATTCATGTTCAAAAAACAAGTGAGCTGATTTCGAGTAGACTGCTCGAGCAGGCAAGCAGATAATCTGCTCGAGCAGATGAGTACGCTTAGCTACTCAGCAGATGAGCAGATTATCTACTCGAGCAGATGAGCGTGCTTAGCTACTCGAGTAGATAAGCAGATAATCTGCTCGAGCTACTCGAGCAGCTACTTTTGAGTAGCTGGAGGGCTATAATCTAAAACATTTTTTTTTGAAAAAAAAAGTGTAGTTCCCACCGGGAATCGATCCCGGGACCTTCAGATTGGAAAATTTTTGAGTTTCAGGTTAAAATTTCGCGCTGAAAACGCTAAGAGCGCTTAAAATGAGCAATCCCATCATTTTCAGCGTGAAAAATTGATTTTTCAAAAAAAAATTAGTAGTTCCCATGAGGGATCGATCCAGTGACCTTGTGATTCGTAACAAAAATGTTTCTAGATCAAAATTTCGCGCTGAATTCGAAAAAATCAATAAAAACAACTCACAATGGAATGATAATTGCGGTCAGCGAGAAAGATAAGAGCAAAGTTGTTATCAGCAAAATTGTCAAATGCATTGGAGAGCTGACCAATCGGGCTGAAAAAAAATGGGGGCTTTAGGGGGCCAGAAAGCCTAGAAAAGGCCTGAAAAACCCAAAAAACCGCTCCCAGGCTCAAAATTGTCCCAGAAACCCGGGAAAAAGCCCAAAACGGCCCGGAAAGCCTAGAAAAGCCCGAAAATCTCACCCAACAAATCGCAAATCGCCAATTTTCCCTGTTCCGCCAAATGATACACCAAAATCATGATGGATGAGGTTAGAAGAATCCATGGAAATGAATAGAAGAGAATACCGGCCTGCAAAATTAGAGATTATTGATTTTTTAAGCCTGAAAACGCTGGAAATGCTTAAAATGAGCAATCCCATGATTTTCAGCGCGAAAAATTGATCTAAAACAATTTTTTTGGAAAAAAGTGTAGTTCCCATGGGGAATCGATCCCCTGACCTTCTGAGCAATAATTTATTTATGTTTCTAAATCAAAATTTCGTGCTGGAAACGCTGGAAATGCTTAAAATGAGCAATCTCATCATTTTCAGCGTCAAAAATTGATCTAGAAAAAATTTTAAAAAAAATAGTAGTTCGCATGGGGAATCGAACTTGTGACCTTCTGATTGGAGAATTTTTGAAGCCTAAACTCGGCCTGGAACTCGGCCTTGTTTAGTCCTAAATAATGCCTAAAAATCAGACTTTTAGGCCTGAATTAAGGCCTGAACGTTAGGGCCTAAATTTAGGCTAAAATTATCGATTTTTAGCTCAAAATATACCAAAAAATCCGGAATTTTTCAAATTTTCAGTCAAAAATCCAAATTTTCAGCATTTTCAGCCCCAAAAAACTCACAAACAACGAATGAACACCGGCCAAAATCGGCAATGAGATGAGCGAATAATAGAAGGGTTTGCCATTGGAGGACTTGTACAAGAGTGCACAATACAGAATTGAGCGAAAAATCAAAATGGCCGAAATTAGAACTAGATGATGGGCGAATGGAAGGGAATATCTGCAAAAAACAGGTCATTTTGATACCAAATAAGCCACGCCCACAAAACTGTGCCGCAGAGAATTTAGAGAGCTTCAAAATGATACCAAACAAGCTCCGCCCCATTTTGCAAGTCTGGCACGCTTTTTGGGAAATTTTCCGGGCTTTATTTTGAGTATGAATAAGCCACGCCCACAAAACCGTGCCGCAGCCAAAAATCTTGCATTTTAGCTCTGGAAACCTTAGCCACGCCCACAAAACCGTGCCGCACAGTTTCTGGGGTCAAAGTAGGTCATTTTGAGCTGTTTTTGGCCCGGGAAGCTCAATTTTGACCTCAGAAGCTCAATTTTGACCTCAGAAGCTCAATTTCGGCCCGAAAAAGCCCAATTTCGGCCCGAAAAAGCCCAAAACTCACAGTGGAAAAACGATTTCCGACGAGCATTTCATGGTTTTCGAGTATCCGATACGGGGATTATGCAACACGGGATACCATTCTCGCATCGTCGATTTTTCGCACGAAGTTAGCAGAAATGTGAATCGGGGTGGGTAGATCAGGACGGAAATTAGAGCGGCTGAGATGTTTTCGAGTAGAACACACACATATTCGGCAATGTCGAAGTAGCGGTGGCGGGAACTGCAAAAATTTGAATTTTTCCACGTTTTTTGAGCCAAAATGCATTGCGGCACGGTTTTAGGGGCGTGGCTTAGGTATTGTATCAAATTTGGTGTCAAAATGATCAGAAACCTAAGCCCCGCCCCTTTCTGCAAGTCTGGCACACTTTTTCCCTCAAACTAAATCAAATTTGGTGTCAAAATAATCAGAAACCTAAGCCACGCCCCTTTCTGCAAGTCTGGCACACTTTTCCCTCAAAATATATCAAATTCGGTCTCAAAATAATCAGAAACCTAAGCCACGCCCCTTTTTGGCAACCCTGGCACACTTACAATCGTCTGCCGTGTCGTACAAACTGAAAATGCAGCAGGAGTGGCAAAAGTGCGACGAACAGTAGATACATCCAATCGTAGGCGGGTAGCTGTGTTTGACAGGGTTCGCATGGCGAACTTTCGCCCGAAGTTGCACGAAATCCCCATGGACAGGCCTGAAATGCGGGAAAATTCGGGATTTTTTACCTAAAATTTGTGAAAAATCGTAAAATTTGGGGTTTTTAGGTCATTTTCTGGCTGAATTTGGATTTCTAGGCCATGATTTGGATTTCTAGGCCACCAGGTTAATTATAGAGTTGAAATTAGGGTTTCTAGGCCACCAAATACATTTCTAGGCCATTTTCAGACTAAATTTGGTTTCCTAGGCCACCAGTTATTTTCTAGAGCTGAAATTAGGGTTTCTAGGCCACGATTTGGTTTTCTAGGTCATTTTCAAGGCAAATTCGGGATTTCTAGGCCACCAGGTAATTTCTAGAGCTGAAATTAGGGTTTCTAGACCACAATCTGGTTTTCTAGGCCATTTTCTGGCTGAATTTGGTTTTCTAGGCCACCAGTTGTTTTCAAGATCTCAATTTGGATTTCTAGGCCATCGGTTATTTATTAGAGCTCAAATTTGGTATTCTAGGCCACAATTTGGTTTTCTAGGCCACGATTTGGATTTCTAGGTCATTTCCATGACACATTTGATTTTCTAGACTACGAATTGGTTTTCTAGGCCATCAGTTGTTTTCTAGAGCTCAAATTTGGTTTTCTAGGCCACCAAACACAATTCTAGACCACGATTTGGTTTTCTAGGCCACCAGTTACTTTCTAGAGCAAAAATTCGGTTTTCTAGGCCACAAAATGAATTTCTAGGCCACTATTTGGATTTCTAGGCCACCGCTATTTTCTAAAGCTCAAATTTGGTTTTCTAGGCCATTTTCGAGCAAAATTTGGTTTTCTAGGCCACGATTTGGTTTTCTTGGCCATGATTTCGGTTTTTAGGCCACCAGTTACTTTCTAGAGCAAAAATTTGGTTTTCTAGGCCATTTTCGAGCAAAATTTGGTTTTCTAGGCCACCAGTTATTCTCTAGAGCTCAAAATTGGTTTTCTAGGTCACGAGTTGGTTTTCTAGGCCATTTGCAATCTATTTTTGGATTTCTAGGCCACCAGTTACTTTCTAGAGCAAAAATTTGGTGTTCTAGGCCACCAGATATTCTCCAGAGCTCAAATTTGGTTTTCTAGGCCATTTTCAGGTTTTTTTTTGGATTTCTAGGCCACCAGTTACTTTCTAAAGCTCAAATTTGGTTTTCTAGGCCACGATTTGGTTTTCTAGGCCACCAATCACATTTCCAGGCCAAAAATCACGTTTCTAGACCATTTTCGGGCCAAAAACTCACTCCCAGGCTCAAAATTCGGCGAATTTTTCAAATTTTCCCATCAAAACCCCAAAAATGCTCACCCTACAGCTGAAATCGCTCGAATTCGCCTCGAAATATCGTCCACAGTACCCTAGACAGTGTGGTAGAATTTGACCATTTTCATCAACTACCATCACCACATTTCTTGGCTGGAAATTATCGATTTTTTGGCTGAAAATGCTGAAAACACGGTTTTTAGGTTAAAATATATCAATTTTGGCTTGAAAACCAATGAAAAATCACGAAAAAACCGCAAAAAAATCAATAATTCTTTAAAGGAACATCACAGGAGGTACTGTAGGTAGGTTACCGGCTTCAAAATAGATCAAAAAATACAAAAATATGAGCAATTATTTGCGTTTTCGCAGGGTGTCGTGTAGAATTTCGTTTTTTGGCGATTCGCCAAATGTTTCCGGCTGGAATTCGTCGGCGGAGAAACCCTGAAATTTGAAAATATTAGGCCACGCCCACAAAAGCGTGCGGCAGCTTCATTTTGAGTCCAAATAAGCCACGCCCATTTTGCAAACCTGGCACACTTTTTGAGGAATTTTCCGGGCTTCAAAATGATACCAAACCGTGCCAGACTTGCAGAAAGGGGCGGAGCTTAGGTTTCTGATCATTTTGAGCTCAAATAACATAAGCCACGCCCACAAAACCATGCCGCATTCAAAAACCTTGCATTTTGGCTCAAAAAACCCCGGGAAACCTAAGCCACGCCCCCAAAACCGTGCCGCACTCAAAAATCTTGCATTTTGTCATAAAAACCTAGGCCACGCCCACAAAACCATGCCGCACTCAAAAATCTTGCATTTTTGGCTCGAAAAATCCCTGGAAACCTAAGCCACGCCCCCAAAACCATGCCGCATCCAAAAATTTTGCATTTTTGTCTTGAAAAATCCCTAGAAACCTAAGCCACGCCCCCAAAACCATGCCGCAACTAGAAATCGTGCATTTTGGCTCGAAAATCCCCGGAAAACCTAAGCCACGCCCCCAAAACCGTGCCGCAGTCAAAAATCTTGCATTTTGTCATAAAAACCTAGGCCACGCCCACAAAACCATGCCGCACTCAAAAATCTTGCATTTTGGCTCAAAAAATCCCGGAAAACCTAAGCCCCGCCCACAAAACCGTGCCGCAACCAAAAATCTTGCATTTTGGCTCAAAAAACCCCTAGAAACCTAAGCCACGCCCACAAAACCATGCCGCAGTTAAAAATCTTGCATTTCGGCTCTAAAACTCCCTGGAAACCTAGGCCACGCCCCCAAAACCGTGCCGCACTCAAAAATCATCCACCTCAACCTCGATTTTCGGCTCCTTCTTCACGGATTTCTCAATTTTCACGGGTTTTTCATGGTTTTTCACGGGACCATCCAAAATTTCCCCATTTTCCTGCGGTTTTTGGGCAAAATAATGTAGATAAGCATATTTGACACCGATTGCGCACAAAATTGAGATCAAAATCGTGAAAAACATGAAGAGTGTGGAGGAAATTGGCCAATAATACAGGAAATTTCGGATAAGGCCGAATTTGGCGATAATTCGTAGCTGGGCTTCTTCGATCTGCAAAAAATCGGGATTTTTTGGGTCAAAATGCAAGATTTTTGGTTGCGGCACGGTTTTGTGGGCGTGGCTTAGGTTTCCAGGGATTTTTCGAAACAAAATGCAATATTTTTGGTTGCGGCACGGTTTTGTGGGCGTGGCTTAGGTTTCTAGTGGGGTTTCGAGACAAAATGCAAGATTTTTTGGATGCGGTATGGTTTTGTGGGCGTGGCTTAGGTTTCTAGGGATTTTCTGAGACAAAATGCAAGATTTTTGGATGCGGCACGGTTTTGTGGGCGTGGCTTAGGTTTTCCGGAAATTTTTTGATAACAAATGCAAGATTCTAGGTTGCGGCACGGTTTTGTGGGCGTGGCTTAGGTAATATGTCGAATATGGTGTCAAAATACTCAGAAACCTAAGCTCCGCCCCTTTTCTGCAAGTCTGGCACGGTTTGGTATCATTTTGAAGCCCGCAAAAAACTGTGCCAGGTTTGCAAAAAGGGGCGGGGCTTATTTGGTGTCATTTTGAAGCTACTCACATTGGCAAATTTGTCATGAAGTGTATAAATCAGCTTAGTCGACGGTTTTTCCAAAATCTCCAAATATTCCTGAGTTAGCGCAACTTCCAGTGTCGAATAATCGTGAAAAGCACCCAAAAAATACAGTGGGAAGAAGGTGATCCACGTGGCTCTGGTGAGCCACGTGGGCTCTTTGAGCACTGCGGATTTGGTGAATTTTTTGAGCAGCTTCTCGTGTTCGTCGCGAATTTCGATGGAATTTTGAAATAGGCCGAGATGTTTGGTGGTTTCGATGTCGGCGAATTTGAGACGGATGATTAGAGCGTAGTAGATGTTGGCAGAGAACAGGTGGTTCTGAAATTGGGGGAATTTCGGTGGTTTTTGAGCTCTGGAGCCGAAAAAAGCTCATTTTCCTGGTCCTGTAGCATATTTTTGAGCACTTTTTGGTCTAGGAGCAGAATTTCATGATTTTCTAGCTCCCAGAGCAGATTTTTATGATTTTTCGTGTCCTGGAGCGAAAAAAGCATGAAAAATCACGTTTTCTAGCTTCCAGAGCAGATTTTCAGGATTTTCTAGCTCACAGAGCCAAATTTTAGCATTTTTTAGGTTTGAGAGCAGGAAAACATGATTTTCTAGCTCCCAGAACAGATTTTTCAACTCCCAGAGCAAAATAGTATGATTTTCTGGATCACAGAGCATATTTCTATGATTTTCTAACTCCTAGAGCATATTTCTATGATTTTTCGGGTCCTGGAGCAGATTTTCATGATTTTCCGGGTCCTGGAGCAAATTTTTGTGCATTTTTAGGTCTAGGAGCAAAAAAACATAATTTTCTGGCTCACAGAGCCAAATTTCATCATTTTCTAGCTCCCAGAGCATTTTTCTATGATTTTCCGGGTCCTGGAGCAAAAAAACAAGATTTTCTGGCTCACAGAGCAGGATTTCAGCATTTTTTGGGTCTAGGAGCAAAATTTCATGATTTTCTGACTCATATAGCAGATTTTTGAGTATTTCTAGCTCCCAGAGCATATTCCCATGATTTTCCAGGTTCTGGAGCACATTTTCGAGCATTTTTAGGTCTAGGAGCAGAATTTCATGATTTTCCAGCTCACAGAGCCAAATTTCATCATTTTTTTAGCTCATGGAGCAAAAAAAGCATGAAAATTCACTTCCAGGCATGAAAAATCATGTTTTCTAGCTAACAGAGCCAAATTTAAGCATTTTTCAGGTTTAGGAGCAGGAAAACATGATTTTCTAGCTCACAGAGCAGGATTTCATGATTTTTTAGCTCACAGAGCAGAATTCCATGATTTTTCAAGCCCTGGAGCTTATTTCTATGATTTTTCGGCTCTTGAAGCTGAAACACATGATTTTCTAGCTCCCAGAGCAGGATTTTATGATTTTTCAGGTTCAAAAGCGAAAAAAGCATGAAAATTCGCTTCCAGCCATGAAAAATCATGTTTTCCAGCTAACAGAGCCAAATTTAAGCATTTTTCAGGTTTAGGAGCAGGAAAACATGATTTTCTAGCTCACAGAGCAAATTTCTATAATTTTTTAGCTCCCAGAGCAAGATTTCATGATTTTCCAGGCCCTGGAGCAAATATTTGAGCATTTTTAGCTCTAGGAGCGAAATTTCATGATTTTCTAGCTCCCAGAGCAGGATTTCATGATTTTTCAGGTCTAGAAGCAGAAAAACAGGATTTTCCGGCTCCCAGAACCAAATTTGAGCATTTTTCAGCTCCCGGAGCGAAAAAAGCATGAAAATTCGCTTCCAGCCATGAAAAATCATGTTTTCCAGCTAACAGAGCATATTTTCAGAACTTTTTAGCTCTCAGAGCAGGATTTCATTATTTTTCAGCTTCAGAAGCGAAAAAAGCATGAAAATTTGCTTCCAGGCATTAAAAATCACGTTTTCTAGCTCACAGAGCATATTTTCAGAACTTTCTAGCTCTCAGAGCAGAATTTCATGATTTTTCAGGTCCAAAAACGAAAAAACAGGATTTTCTAGCTCACAGAGCCAAACTTCAACATTTTTCAGCTCCCGAAGCGGAAAAAACATGAAAATCCGCTTCCAGGCATGAAAAATCAAGTTTTCTAGCTCTTAGAGCAGATTTTCAGGACTATTTAGCTCCCAGAGCCCAATTTTAGCATTTTTCAGCTCCCGAAGCGAAAAAACAGGCATTTCTAGCTCACAGAGCACAATCTCGATGTTTTCAAGCTCCCAGAGCCAAATTTCATGAATTTTCAGCTCCCGAAGCGGGAAAAACATGAAAATCCGCTTCGAAACCTTCAAAACCATGTTTTCCAGCTCCCCGAGCAAAACTCTCAAGCTTTGCCCCCCACAAACCTTCTCATACTCCAAACTCGCGGCCGGAAAACTACAAACACTGTGCAAATCATGATCACACGTGTTGAAGATGACATTCAACGGATATTCATGATAAATCGATGAGGGCAACAAGAAATACCTGCAAAATGATAATTTTTTAGATTTTCATCATTTTCCCCGCGAAAAAACCGCAGTTACCTGACGAAAAACGGCAAAATCGCCGCCAAAATCACAGCAAAACCAATTTCGCCCAAAATTTGCATAACTAGCGGCTCATACTAATAATTATTGTGTGTGTGTGTGTGTGCAAAACTCGACCGAAAAAAACAAAATCAATGCGCGAGACAGTGTGTGTGGCTGAAGAGACGCAGAGAAATGTTGGCGTTGGAGCGCGCTTGCTGCATATCGATTTGTTCTCTTTTTTTCAGCGGGAAATGGGAAATTTATTGAAAAAGATGATTGTGAGAAAATCAAGATTAAAGCAAAAATCAGAACAGATGACGTGGCAGTGAAAAAATTCACGTGAAATTTTTGGGAAAACAACAGGGCTCCGCGTTTCCGTTGCATTTCTAAAGCGGGAAAGATGGGAATTTGAATTTTTCTCCACGTTTCAATGCAAAATTTGTCTATAAATTCCCAGATGCCTAGACAAAATTTCATTTCAACATGAAAATCTTGTCGATTTTCCTCATCTCAGCCATTTTTCTCCAATTTTCTACAAAAATTCAGGCCGATTGCGAGCTTCACCCAATTCCAGATTGTATTTCAAGGGATGAAGAAGGTGGCGAGCAGAAAATGTGTTTTGAAATGAATGATCAGCGATGGGAGGAGTATAAGATGTGTTTGGAGAGAGAGCAAAGGATTGAGGAGATTCGAGTGGGATTTGAGAATATGACTGTGAAGGCGGTTTTTAGGACGAAGTTGAGGAGTTAGGCGAACTTCCTGTGCTTTTTTGTTGATAAAATGTTAGACAGCCTTCTTGGATAGTGTAGAGAAACTAGATTGCTAGAGACGCAGAGGGATTTACACTCGCTCCGAGGGACATACACTCGCTCCGCTCGTTCCGCTTACGCGGAAGATTCCGGGGCGCTTCGCGCAAAATTGCATCATGACGTGGTAAAAAACAGAATTACGCTAAACAGCAGGCACGCGGAGTATCGTTGTTTCACACGCATTTGCGAACAAATAGGTTACATGCTGGAAACCAATTGGTTTTGTTGAGTTGGAACCAGAGCAATCCGTACGCAAAACAGAGAGGAAACCATTGGGATTCCAACTGGTATTCCACGTATTGGAAACCAGTTGGTATTTTTTTGGTGGTTTCCCACTGGTTTTCAAAAAAAAAAATTCACATAATAAAAATGAAATTTATAGAAAGTTTTGCATTAGAATGGACAAATTATTTATTGAGGAACATAACCATCAAATTCCTCGACTCTTTCCCCAATATCCATATTTTTTGCCATGAATTCGTTGAGAGAATCTATGGATTCATTTATCATTTTTTCACCTCCTTCCAAAACACGCATTTCTTTTCGAGCAGAAGTTCTGTAAATAGGTTTATTGTGATTCGAGAGAAAAGAATGTTTTGTAACTCACATCATTAATCCCAAAACTTGTCTCACAATTTGACGAACTAAAGCAGCTGAGTTGTAGGTTGGCTGAACTCGATGGCGCAAGACACTTACAATGAAATCTGAAATTAAAATATTTATTGTTTAAAAAAATACTGAAACATACCAGCAATCACATTAATTGGTTTATTTCCAAGTGTGACCCATAATGATGAGCGGTCGAAATTCACCGTCATCACGAAAATGAGATCGGCCACCAATTTCTGAAAAATTATGTGTCACCATCTTTTTTTCACGGTATTCGTGTGTTTGAGAATTTTTAAGTCTGGAACAGTATTTCACGTTGATTATTCGAAAATTGAATATTTTGATTTATATTGGAATTGTTTTGAAAGATGGAATTTCGTTTTTTCTCAGTTCGTTCGGAATTCTGGCACTTCCCCCTTGATTAGTCTAAAGATACGCAAAAAAGGGATATTTTGATTTTGAAAATTTTCGATATGGAAGTTGGCTTGCGGAAAAATGTTCTCCTGCAGTTTCAGGTTCTAATTTCATGTTCGTAAGTAAACCTTACCAGGTTTTGTGAATTTTTTTTTCTGATGTTTATTGAAAGTGAATATCATATTTATTAGAAAATTTTACTCATATTTGGATATCAAAAATCATTATTTCTTTCATTTCTGAAAATCGCACTTAACCTTAGGTGAAATTTTCTAGTTTTTTCAATTTTTACTATTTTTGTTTATGGGGTGTCGAAAAATGGAAAAATGAAAATTGCACACCATTTAACACAATTTTCATTTTTCCGATTTTTGGACGCCCCATTAGTAGAAAAGCCCACGAAGAAAATATTAAAATTAAACTCACTTCTTCAAAAATGGATCGAGTTATTTCGGAAGCGATGAATTTGAGACTTCTTCCATTGCATTTATCCAACATACGGTTAGTCATATTTCTCATACAGTTGTAAATGTTGCCATTTTTCAACAGAAAAAATGGAGGAGCGTGATGTGACAGATCGATATAACATATATCTTCGCCATCCATGATTACCTTGAAAAAAATACAAATTTGATCACGAAAATTTAGAATAATATTGAACTGAATGACCATCAATGTGAAATTATAAATAGCGCTACGTCATTATAATGATTCCACGTCATTTTGTTGACCTCCACGTGTTTCACGTTCAATTTGTAATGTTGAACGTGATTTTTTTTTCAAATAGAGGTGAGAAAATGGGAATAAATTTTTCGTAAGAAAAAATAACAGTTTTCAAATTATGACGTGGCAAAGTTCCAAACTTCTGGATTTTTTAAAGGTCATGGATTTTAAAACGGTTGACAGATATTTTTGAATCGTTGAATTCCATTATAAAATCTTTCGCATTAAAAGAAGTGCTCAAGAATAAAAAAATCCGGAGTTTTTGTCGTCGCGTGACCGAGTTTTTTAGACATGAGAATTGTTTTTATTTTCCCCCGTCGCCATTTTTTGCTTTATTAAAAAAGAAAATCCAATCATAGCAATAATGCAGAAAATGGATGTTTTAAGTGAGTTTTGGTCAGGGGAACTTGTGAAATCGATAGGAGTGAGGTGCTTCTTCGATGTTCCACTTTTCAAAAAAAATTTAGAGAGAGATTTCATCGTTTTTTTCTATGGTATTTGGTTAGATAACATTTGGGTCGTTCCCAGAAGTTCAATAAAAACTCACATGCGTTTTCGCAATTCTGCTGTTCCACAATAATCGGATGGCCCTCCATTCCATATTCATAAACTTCTGAAATCGGCAATAACTGTTTCACAATTCTTCCATCATTCCACTCTTCTTCTCAAAGTTGTTCAACGTGCTGTGTTTTTAACTTCAACGTGGCCGCACAAATCACAACTCGATTCTTTTTTTGTTGAATTAATTTCAAAATACTTTCAGCGATAACTCGAGTTTTCCAGTTCCCGGTGGTCCTTGAATACATAATAGATTTAGATTTCTTTTAGAATTCATCAATGTCGCTGCGATTCGACTTTCCGCCGCCTTTCCCAAATCGCTGCGATTTGACTTCCATTCGGAGTTTCAGCATCTTTTTCCTTCTCATAAAATGAGCATTTCTGAAGTTGTTGTTCCCATTTGCTCGCCTTTCCCGATTGAGCGGGTTTTTCTGAATAAAAAACTAGTTTGGTTTGAAAATCGAATTAGGATTTTATAAGTTTTTTCGAACAGTGATTTCGAAACAAAACATTGATTTGGAAACACTTTGAAATTTCATAAAATGTTCACCTTGTCATTGTTCTGCTCCCTTTTAATCTAACTTCATTTATAACCAAATAAATCACCCAGAAAATCCCAAAAACACTCACCGTATTCTTCTCGCTTTTTGCAATAAAGCGACCGCCTCGGCCATCTTTCCAGTATCCGTTTATTACAAGCCTAAATGAATTATTGGATGCACATGAGTAATTCGAGGTATTCAACACGAGTTCAAACCGTTGTTTAATAATTCAATTTCATAGGATACTCCCTCAACTCACATTCATTAATTCTTAGACAAAATTAAACATTTTCAGATCTCAAAATTGGAGGGGAAACGACAAAAAATTGAGGAGATGACAAACTAACAAACTAACAACAATAACAAAAACAAACAATTAACAAATTAAATATGACAAGTTGAAACACTTGCAAATCAAAAAAAAAAAATTATTCAACATCGGCAAAGTCTTCCGCAGAGTATTGTTCAACTTTTTCTTCTAAACCCGGGTTCTGTGCCAAAAAATCTTTGAGGGCATCGCAAGATTCTTTGATTTTCTTTTCTCCTCCCTCGAGTTTTCGAAGTTCTTTTCGAGCAGTTGATCTGAAATTTGGTTATGTTTTGATTGTAGGATTGGCATAGTAGAAAACCTACAACATATCCGAAATAACTTGTCGAATCGTTGTACGCGATAATCCGAATGGATCAAGACAAGTGCATTCCCGAGTTATGCTAACAACAAATTCTGAAATCAACCGAATGTTTTTTTAATCATGAATTTTTTAATCCCCCAACTAACCGGCCATGATTTTAAGTGGATTTTTACCAATATCCACATACTTTCGGGAGCCATTGATTGTTGCACTCATACCAACCAACATTTCTTCTGCGTTGTAGACAGACTGATAAAATTAAATTATATTAGGCAGTTGCAGTGTGAAGGAACAGGTCTTGATGGAGAAATATTTTTAAAAAAAACTCACATCTTTGAAAGTGCTGCGGGCAACTTCCGATGAAATTTGTTTTATGTTCTTTCCTGAACAACGTTCAATTAAATCATCGTCGATATAAGTCATCATATCGTAAATCCTCCCATTTTTCAATAGGAAAACCGACGAGGATGGATTCGAAAAATCGAGATAACAACAATCTGTGTTTGATTGAGTCATCAAAAGTCGCTCCAATTGTTCTGACAGCTCATTGACCTCAAAAAACAAGTTCTTTTTGAGCTGATTCACAAGGGAACTGTTTCAACTTTCACTCTTTCACATATATATTTCATAGTGGTTTTTTGCAATTGCACAACCCAGCTTCTAACATGAGTTATGATGTGTCAAAGTTCGAAAATTTCGAAAAATCCGGACTTTAGAGGGTCAGAATTCAACTTTAAAATTATTTTCATAAAAATCTGATGGCATAGCGTTGTTCAGGAGGCTCGATTACTTAAGTAAACTTTATTTTTTCAATTTGTGATCAACTTTGAAAAATTTTTTGTTGCAGATTTCAAACTTTTCTGAGAAATCTTCCAGATTATTGAATGAACCTTCTAAACTTATGTAATCGACCATTCTGAACAACCCTATGCTGTCAGATCCAAAATGGTTTTCATGAAACTATTTTTTTTTCATTGGAAGCGATTTCTGACCTCCTAAAGTGGCAATTTTTCGAAATTTTTGAACTTATTTTTCGAAATTTTCGAATCGTGATCAACGGGTCGAAAACCACTATAAAATATATTTTTTTTTTACAAATCTCGAGTGAAAGTTGACCTTGTCATGTTCAAAATTAATTTTTACAATCAGTCAAAATACGTTTAATTTTTGAAAACTAAAGAATACCTTGTCGGTCAGAACCATACATGTTTTTGGTCCGGAAAAGTATAAAATAGGGTCGTTAACTTTTTTATTTTTCATGAAAAATAGGTCCTTAACTTTTATGAAAAAATTACTATTAATTTCTCAAGTCATCAAAATTACCTCTGCATCAGCTTCTTCTTTCAAAGAGAAGCAAGGTTTCCACAAAAATTACGCCTTGTTTCATTCTGCATCACGCGAAATATTTCAATATCTCTCATCGCCGACAGTTCGCTGGTAGCGCCACACACCATATCTCTCATTGCACCTGGCTCCGCCCACATCATTTTTTCTTTTTTCGTTTTTCGCAGACAATCCAAATCAAAAGCAAAACTTAACAACTTAAAGGCAACCAAATGAGCTAAAAATTTTCACAGCTCTACTTCAAGATATTTCGCAGGGTTCGAAAACCTAAAACTTTCAAATAAAGACCGTTTTAAGGGAAATAAAGACCTATCCGGAAAAGTATAGTGTCATCCTATACTTTTCCGGATAGGTCTTTATTTCCCTTAAAACGGTCTTTATTGGAGGATTTTAGGTTTTCGAACCCTGCGAAATATCTTGAAGTAGAGCTGTGAAAATTTTTAGCTCATTTGGTTGCCTTTAAGCTGTTAAGTTTTGCTTTTGATTTGAATTGTCTGTGAAAAAAAACGAAAAAAAAAAGAAAAAAGATGAGTGCGTGTGTTGCATAACAAGGGAAAACAAAGGAGGGGAAAACAACGAGAGCATAGAGCAGTCGGTTAGCCTCGCGCTTTCTAATCCAGCTACAAAGGTTCGGTTCTTGGCTAGAGCTTTTACTTTGATTTTTGGCAGTATTTTTGTTCTTCATTTTTCCGGTGGAGGGTCTTTAACTTTTTCATTTTTGACAAAAAGGGGTCTTTAACCCGAAGGGCCTTCCGGATAGAAAAACATGTATGGTCAGAACCACATTTGCCAATGCAACTTCTTTCATAGGTCCCGTACAATTCTCAGCCAATTTCAATCCATCTTGTAAGTCGAAAATTGCTGATCCTCGAATTTTTGCTGTTTTTTTGCTCTAAAAAACATTATTGTTTCATAATTTTCCGCTTTTTTAATTGACTAACCTTTATGGCAATATCATCGTAGGCTCTGTTTTCCTTGAAGTTGAAGAAGCAGGCTTTGGCGACAGCAATGATTTTGTATCTGCCTTTGGTAGATAATTTGTCTTGTTTTGGATGTTCTCCGGTCAAACTTTGTGTGGAATCGATATTTCTTGTTGGAACAATAACGATGGGATGTACAGCAGGTCCACTAGCCGAAATACTCGATGTCGCCGATCCTCCTCCAGCTAATTCAGTCGCCGAAATACTCGACGTCGCCGATCCTCCTCCAGCTAATTCAGTCGTCGATCCTCCTCCAGCTAATTCAGTCGTCGATCCTCCTCCAGCTAATTCAGTCGTCGATCCTCCTCCAGCTAATTCAGCCGCCGATCCTCTTCCAGCTAATTCAGCCGCCGAAACACTCGGTGTCGCCGATCCTCCTCCAGCTAATGCAGTCGCCGAAACAATCGATTCTCCGTCATCAACTTTCTTCTTTTCCCTCCCTCCTCGTTTTCGCGATTGTTTTTCTTCAACTCGCTTCTGCTTTCTCTGATCCTGCAGCTTCTAAAAATGATGTATGAAATATGTTCTTGTTTGAAATCAAATACTACCTTTCCAGCAATCGACGGGAATAACTCTTGATCTTCTTTATCCGAATATGGCTGTAAGAAAGATGAGCTACTATCTCCAGTGTCATATCAGTATTTTTAAATTTCAATAGTGTTAACGCTGAGATTTTGGAAAAAAATCGTTCAAATTTCTACAATTACGAACACACAATTCTAGTTTTCTACGTGTCTTCAAAAAATATATGCAAACAGATGTATGCTTTTTCTTAGCTTTCTTTCAAATTTTTTCAAAAATGTGGATAGAATTTATGGCTTTAAAGAGTTGGGGCTCCGCCAAGAAATCTTGCTTGTTTTTTCACCAGGAGAACGCCAACCCTTTAAATGAAAACTTAGGAAATAAGAAGAAATACCTCATAATCATCATCGTCCTCATCGTCACCGTCCCTTCTTCTTTTTCTTGTATCCATTTCCTCTCTTTCCAAAAAATATTCCTTCAATTTTTGGGCGTGTTGTTCGGCATCTCGATGAGGAGGACGCACATTTATTCGATTCTGAACAATGTCGTTAAATTTGCTATTATTTTTTCTAATAATTTTTAAACTTGCCTTCAAAAAAGCTTTCATGCGTTCGGCTCGTGTCGACATCCTTGTTGCTGTCGTCACCGTCACTGGAAAAAAAATGATGATTAATAAAGAAAGAGAGTAAAAAGGAAAAAAAGAGATAAAGTAGAAGAAGGAATGAAATTAAATTTAAAAAGAAAATGATAATAACGCAAGGAAACCTTTTTCATCAGACGTATAAAGAAGCTAATACTAACTTAGGCGCGGAGGGATGGGATAAAATAACTGATAATTAGTAGACAAGAAGGGAATAAATAATATAAAAAGGAAATTGAAAAATAATAAGAATAGAAGAAATTTAATGTGACGCTGGTTTGGAAAACAGTGTGTGGAAACGAGAGAGGGGGAAAAGAAAAATAGGGGGAAAATTAAATTACAGGCATGCGGAGTGTTGTAGTTAATTTTTCTAATTTTGAATATTGTTTTGAAAAGTGAAAAAACGACGAGATGTAACGAAAAATTGAAGATGAAAAAATTAGAAACAATAAAAAAAGAGAAGTGTGGAAAAATGAAACTGAAAGATGGAGAAAAAACGGGAAAAAAGCGCTAGTTTTTCGAAAAAAAAAAACATTTATGACGGACAAACGAAACACTTTGAACACAAACAAATATTATTTTTACTTTCACATTGAACAACATGAAGATTAATTAGAAGAAAACATAAAGGACAAACATGCAATGAATCGTTGTAAAGTGCACACAAGTAAACATATAAACAATGTTACAATAAAAATGTAACGATCATTTGTGGGTGATCGCTCCATTACATTGTAAATAACAAAGATCATTTCCAAAGGAAAGTTTAGCGCCAATTCCATGAATTTGAGTTCTGTCAATCCATACTCTATCACCACCTTCTTGACCAAACTTGATACCTCCGAAGTTTTTCAGATGATGCAATAATTTAGCGCCATGAAGTGAGAACATCGGATTCAATCTTGCAAAATTATTCTCCAAATCCACGAATCTATCGCCATAATCATTTTCTTTGAAAAGCTCGACCAAAACTCCTTTTTCTGTTGTATAAAGTATAAATTTTCCGCATTGATTGATTCTATTGAACTCGAAAAAAATTATATCTTCGGATTTGTTGGTGTAGCTTGAAGATCGCAACGTTCCGAGAGGCAATTTCAATGTCCCATAACATCTTAAACTTCCGACAAAATTAGCATCTTCTTGTTTTAGTTCTTTGATTTTGCCACACTTCGAAACTTGCTGAACTTCCAAACCACATTCTTTAATCATCTCAGTCACAATGAGAGAAGCTCCATGTTTTCGTCGATCCACCAGCTCTCTTTCAGCGACATTGAGCAGAATAAATCTGAAAAAAAAAAGATTTTTCTTGTTTGGACTTTTTTTTTTGTTTTAACCTTGTTCCAACCATTTCAACAAAATTGGTTGTGATTTGTGAATTGTATTCAGAAATGATGTAGTGGTAAAAGCTTTCATACATTTCCGTTGACAATGTAGCGATGTTGCCAAATTTTGTAGCTACATAGGGCAAGTGAAAAACGATTTCCTAATAAAAAATATGCTACCGAAACAGGTTGACAACAGTCACTTACATGGGTTTTTGTTGGGATATACGTTTCACTAAAATGCTGAAGAACTGCTGCCAAACATGAGCAAACATCTGAATAAAATCCATCGATTGTCTCGCAATCAGTGTACATTTGATTGAGTAATAAACCCAAAGAGATCACAGCTAGCTGGCATTCAGGTTTTTCCTCAGATTTGAGAATGGCAAGAAGCAAATAGATGCGAAAAAACTAGAAAAAACATGATTCTGAAGAATTCATAATTGAAAGCCTACTGTTGATTTATCCGTTCCATTGCGAAAACCTCCACATCTTTGATATATTTTAGGAGCGAATACTTGTTTCAAAATCAGTCGGATCATATTTTCATTGATTTCAAACAAATTTGATCTCAACTTTGCTTTACGGAACATCTCTGAATGAAAATTAGAAAAATGAGGAAAAGTTTTGTTTCATTTACCAAGCAAAACTAGAGTGATAACTCCTTCACTGAAATTGTGCAAAACATCTATGATACAATCCCATGGGGTTAAATAATCAAGAATTCTGGCCAGAAGTTTTTTCATTCCATAGCGGCCCTTTTCTGAATCTTTCTTGTATTTGTTCATCCGATGTACATAGCGCTCTAAAGCTATGTCTATTTAACAATCTGCTCATGTATTCTCACCGTCTCCATTTTTCTTGTAGGTAGTACCAACTCCCAAGCAATAGAAACAAGAGCATGCCGCGTTAGGAGCATAAAAGCCAAAAAGATTTCTCTTCGCCTAAAAACAGATTGTTCAGCGAAAAAATGAGTAAAACTGACTGGTTGATCGGATGTGCATGATGTCAGATTGAACGTGAATTTATGACCTCCAATTATCAAACCATTGCTCATATTGCTCAGATCATCTTCCAATATACTCAAAACTGCATTAAAAGCTTTAGTCGATGGATTTTCATCGCCGCTTATAAGGCAAGGTAGAATCATAGAAGATGCTTTTTGGCGAATATGGACTGGCAAATCAACAATTGATAAAACGAACGGCCACATTTTTTTTCTGTCAATTATGCCCTTTTAGTAATGCGAAATATTAACTGTTTCTTCTTACTTCGTATTCCCTTTAGGACGAACACCATCAGTTGTACAATGCAAGGATAAATCGATTGAATCTTTCTCATGTTTCCAAAGTTGGGAAAAATATCCACTACTCAGATTATGAGCAATTTTCATTCCTGATTTCAAAGCAGCTCTCAGATCCAAAATATCTGGCAAATACTTTTCAACAATATGCGTTATTTGTTGAATGACATCTAACTTAGTCACGACTAATTTTTTTGCGTTGACCGCAATGCATTCCGGCTTCGAACTAAATAACTGATTTAGGAAGCGAACAAACTGGAGAGAAATTACCATCTATCACTATCATTGGTTGAACTACCACAATTATTACATATTTCGAAATTCGTATATCTACTCTTGGACAAATTCCAAACATCCAACAATTCCTTTCTTTCCGTAACACTGTCGAACATGAGAAGCCGTTTTTTGAAAGCTAAATCATTTACGTACAAAATTTACTACTATGTTGATGAACTACCTTCAGTCGATTCTTTTGATTGCAATGCAGTTAACAAGGCAACAAGTTGTTTGTCATTCAATTTCTCTAATTTTGATGACAAACGATCTGGGTCTAGGAAAGAAAGTGTTATTCTATGTTAGAGAATTATGAACTCATCATAATTTATGTTCTTATTGTTTGCAAACATTTTTGTTTTTGAAATCATTAACAAAAATACCTGGACAATCGTCGTGGCGCGTTGGAGAAGAACTTCTTTCACTGTCCTCCTCAACATCTTCACTGTCCTCCTCATCATCATCAGACAAATCGTCATATTCATATTCATTCTCAATTTCAGCGTCTTGTCCTAATTGAATTTCATCGATTTCCAACAATTCTACGCCATTTTCCTCTTCATCCGAACCATTCTCCAAATCCTCAGCCTCAAAATTTGTTTCATCTTCTTCAAAGTGTTCGTTCATCGAACAATCTTGATCACCATAATCCTCAATATCACTTTCATCCATAGATTCCACGGCATCTGTTTCACGTTCCATATTTGATGGATGCATCAAATTGATACGTCCTGGAATGTAAAATGTTTTATTGAAAATTGTTATATTTAATGTTAAACTAACCGCGCATATACTTGGTTCTGTCTCGACCCATTTTGAAATCCACAAATGATTCAACAAACCTGTCTTCAAAACAAAAACCTACCTATGTACACGTAGATCTACGTGTCGACGCCGCGTGATGTGTTGTATGAACCACGTATGTCGTGTCGTTTTCAACATCCACGTCATTTTCTATTTCTACTTTTCAAGACATGCTACACAATTTTCTATTTACATAAATTTACATCACAGATGATGAACACATATTATGTCACGATCACATGCAAGAATTTTCCAAACTATTGAACATTTTACAACCTCTTTATACAATATCCTTCACGGAAAACAGAATTCACACGGACTACAACATATATACGACGTAATTAAACAACAAAACCTTGATTAAGCGCAAAAATGATGATAAACTACAAGCTTTTAGGGAAAAAAAAGTTTTTTCTTTGAAAAAATAAACAAATTCGAAAATTTGGGAAGCTAGTCCCCCACAATTCTCGGCCACGCAGGAAACCAGTTGGTTTTGTGTTTATTTTCCTGTCTGTAGAAGTGTGACAGAATCCAGCGGGTTTGCAAGATTAATTTTTCATTTTTTTGCAAACAAACATGATTCCAGTACGGAACCAACTGGTTTTTTGTATTGAGCTGGAAACCAATATGTTCGCAAATGCGTGTGTTTCGCATTTTTTCGAAAAAAATCAATAATTCTGCCACGTGGCAATTAGAAATTTTCATTTTCAACTTTTAAAAAATCCCTCGGCCTCTAGACATTTGTGAAAATCCTTCCAGACTTGGTTATTCCGTCCCTGACACGTGGCTTTGTAGGGAACCGGCTTGTCATTGCAATTTTCCGGACGATATTTGCAGTTTTTCGAATTCGCGCAGCTTTTTGACAAGAAAACTGTGAAAATTTTATTGAAATTCAGGAAAAATAACAAAAATATGGCGATTTTCATGGGGGAAAATGTCTGGAAATGCGAAAATCTGAAGGTTTTATGCGATTCAGACATCGAGCGGAGCGAGTGTATGTCCCTCTGCGTCTCTAACCTTCTCTGCACTCTCTCATCCTAGAAAGCCACGTGGCAGAATTATTGGTTTTTTTTCAAAAAAAAAATTGAAAAAATGCGAAAAAATAAAAGTAAAACAACGATACTCCGCGTGCCCGTTGTTTAGTGTAAATCGATTTTTTGCCACGTCATGATGCAATTCTGCGCGAAGCGCCCCGGAATCTTCCGCGTAAGCGGCTCGAGCGGAGCGAGTGTATTTCATTCTGCGTCTCTAGCCCTTCAGCTTCTCTGACTCTCTAAATTGTCTAGTTTCTCTGCACTCTCTCTCTCTTTCTGCGTCTCTCATTTTTTGATTCTTCATCCAATTCCAGCTTTTGCACCGGCTTTATTGTTAGAAAAAATTCGAGGATTACTGTGGCACGCGACGAATGTGTGCAAACACTTTGCCAACGCGCACCCCACGGCATTTTATGTGACGCGCATGTTTTTTTCTTTTTTTTTGTGGGAGGTTTGTGTTTTTTGGCTTGAAAAAGGTTGAAATGATGCAAATTTGTTGAATTTTTCAGAGAAATCATGGGAAATTGCAAATTTTGGCTGAAAATCGATGATTTGTGAGTGTTTTTGGGCTCAAGGGTTCTTCAAAAGCTTCCGGAAGCTTTCCGCAACCCCAGGAGCCTCAAAAATCCCCCAAAAAAGCGGCTCGAGCGAAGCGAGTGTATGTCCCTCTGCGTCTCTAGCTGTCTAGCTTCTCTGCGCTCGGCGAAAATTCAAAAAATTCATTATTTCACATGAGACCATCACTACTTGCATCCTCATTTTTTGCGCGAATCAACGGAGTTGCAAAATGGATAAAAATCAGATTGAAGAAAATCAAGAATGGCAGGGGAACTGCAAAAAATTAATTGAAATTCATTTCATATTTCGAAATACTCTATGTTCACTCACGAATTTTCCAAACCAAACTAGCAATTGGCACAAAAGTATTCTGTTTGAAAAATGACAAATATCTCAAATAATTTTTGGATTGAATTTGAAAATCTCGATCTGCAATCGGCCAAACATCTACACAATCTCCCATTTTTCGGGTCAATTCGTATACGCTTTTCTTACATGTTTTATTGAGCTGAAATCAAACCTATCGTCAAAGCGGAGTCTCGTTGAACTTACACATTTTTCAAAATATTTACAAACAGTATGATTTGAGCAGGAATTTCCATATTTTTTCACAATTTTTCCCATAACTTCTTTTGATACAAATTGCATCATATCAAATGCTACAACTTTTTTGAAATATTCAACGTCAACCTTATTTGATTTGAATTTTCGTTGATTTGTCAAACCTTGGAAAAACTTTTTTGGTCACATCTCGATCGAATTTGATGTGTTCGTGAATTTGTGGATGTACTAATTGTGAATAAATTGTATAACTTCCCACAATTGAGGTGAAAATATACCAGATGAAGAAGTAGCCAATGATTATGAAGAGTAGAAGAAGTGGCGAGAAAAGTTGGATGAATGTTACGATTTTTGGATCTGGAACATGTGGCTCTCTAGCATGAGAGAGTGCAGAGAAGGCTAGAGACGCAGAGGGACACACACTCGCTTCGCGCGAGATTGCTAGAGAGCATAGGGTTTTGAGAGAGGGTAGAGAAGCGAGAGGGCTAGAGACACAGAGGGCATACACTCGCTTCGCTCGAGTCGCTAACGCGAGATATTCCGGGGCGCTGCGCGCAAGATTGCTAGAGAGTATGGGGGGTTGAGAGAGTGCAGAGAAGCTAGAAAGCTAGAGACGCAGAGGAAAATACACTTTACAGACACAGAGAAGCTAGAGGGGGCTAGAGACGCAGAGAGACATACACTCGCTCCGCTCGTGCCGACAAGGTACAAAATGGGTTTACACTAAACAACGGGCACAGTATCGTTGTTTCGCTTTAATTTTTTTTTTGAAAAAAAATCAATAATTTTGACATGTGGCTCTCTAGGATGAGAGAGTGCAGAGAAGGCTAGAGACACAGGGGGACATACACTCGCTCCGCTCGTGCCGCTTGCGCAGAAGATTCCGGGGCGCTTCGCGCGAGATTGCTAGAGAGCATAGGGTTTTGAGAGAGTGCAGAGAAGCTAGAGGGTTAGAGACACAGAGGAACTCTAAAAAAGTTCTCTAGCTTCTCTACCCTCTCTCATTCCCCTATGCTCTCTAGCAATCTTGCGCAAAGCGCCCCGGAATCTTCCGCGTAAGCGGCACGAGCGAAGCGAGTGTATGCCTCTCTGCGTCTCTAACCTTCTCTGCACTCTCTCATCATAGATAGCCACGTGGCAGAAGTATTGATTTTTTTCGGAATCGGAAAAAAATAAAAAATGCGAAAAAATAAAAGTAAAACAACGATACTCCGCGTGCCCGTTGTTTAGTGTAAATCGATTTGTTGGCTTTTTCATGATGCAATTCTGCGCGAAGCGCCCCGGAATCTTCCGCGTAAGCGGCACGAGCAGAGCGAGTGTATTTCCCTCTGTGTCTCTAACTCTCTAGCCTCTCTGCACTCTCGACTCACACTTATTTTGCAAATCCAAAAACACCATCAAACAAATAAACGAAGTAAAACAAATCGAAACCGTCGAAACGGCAAAAATCATAAATTTCGCCGAATCAATCAAATATTCACTGGGAATTCGCAGCAAATCCAAAGTTCTTCGAACAACTCGATCAACCTCATCAAACATATCATCATTGAGTTTTTTGATATAAAATCGCATCGCCGGTGTCAAAAACGAAATCAATTTCGGCGTTAACATTGGCTTTTCGCCATTTTCTAATAATACTTTGGTGATCTCCACAGAAGTTATGCGAAATACACGCTTTTCAATTCCAGCGCTTTGATTTTGATTCATTTTTGGTAGAATTATCGAGCAATCAACTTCCATCGAAATCACATTCCTTGAATAATTATTTCCTGAAAAAAATTAATTAAAAAGGTTTTTTCTACTTGTTATCTCCTCTCACTTTTCAGTGCAATATCCATCCATTTTTCAGCATTTCTAATAGCAAATCCAGCATTTGTAGCTTCTTTTCCAAATGTGATATTCAGCGAAATTGTCATAAAACAGCAATAAACTGGGATGAATGTGTAAACGAGATAATATTTTCGGAATTTTAGAATTTTCGACATTTGCCATGTTCGATTTTTGGACATTGAAAGCATAAAATAAATGAATATCATTGTCAAAATTGTGAAGAGCATTGAGAAGAACATCCAGCGTATTTTTGGCTGAAAAAAAAGAGTGTTAGAGACGCAGGGGACACACACTCGCTTCGCTCGAGCCGCTTACGCGGAAGATTGCTAGAGAGCATAGGGTTTTGAGAGAGCTAGACGGCTAGAGACACGGCGGACATACACTCGCTCTGCTCGAGCCGGAAGATTCCGGGGCGCTTTGCGCAAGATTGCTAGAGAGCATAGGGTTTTGAGAGAGCTAGACGGCTAGAGACGCGGAGGGACATACACTCGCTCCGCTCGTGCCGCTTACGCGGAAGATTCCGGGGCGCTGACGCGCAGAATTGCATCATTACACTAAACAACGGGCACGCGGAGTATCGTTGTTTCGCTTTTATTTAAAAAAAATCAATAATTTTGACACGTGGCTATCTGGGAAGAGAAGGTTAGAGACGCAGAGGGACATACACTCGCTTCGCTCGAGCCGCTTCGCGGAAGATTCCGGGGCGCTTCGCGCAAGATTGCTAGAGAGCATAGGGTTTTGAGAGAGGGTAGAGAAGCTAGCAATCTTGCGCGAAGCGCCCCGGAATCTTCCGCGTAAGCGGCACGAGCGGAGCGAGTGTATGTCCTCTGTGTCTCTAGCCCCTCTAGCTTCTCTGCACTCTCTAGCCTCTCTGCTTTCTAGCAAGCTTGCGCGAAGCGCCCCGGAATCTTCCGCGTAAGCGGCACGAGCGGAGCGAGTGTATGTCCTCTGTGTCTCTAGCCCTCTAGCCTCTCTGCACTCTCTCAAAACCCTATACTCTCTACCAAGCTTGCGCGAAGCGCCCCGGAATCTTCCGCGTAAGCGGCACGAGCGGAGCGAGTGTATGTCCTCTGTGTCTCTAGCCCTCTAGCCTCTCTGTAACTCTTACACTTGAAATATAAGTATTCATCAATTGATCATTTTCAAATTGAATTTCATCAAATTTCCCATTAAATTGCTCGGTAATCAATCGAATCCAATTGGTTTTCAAATCAAAACTTGAATAGGATTGTAGAATTTTCAACATATATTCATAGTTTCTTGGTGTTTTTCGTTTCGGAATTCGAAGTGGGCCAATAAATCGAGCACATTTTGTTGTTATTTCGGAGATTGCATTTTTTGAATGTTCGATGAATTGTTTTTGCATTGATATTTAGAAAATGACTGGATTTCTGAACAATTTGAATCACATTTGACGCGTGAACTAGTTTCCAATTAAAAAAAAATGTTTTTTTTCTCTGAGTTGCGGTAACTCTAAAAAAGTTCTCTAGCTTCTCTACACTCTCTCCAAACCCTATGCTCTCTAGCAATCTTGCGCGAAGCGCCCCGGAATCTTCCGCGAAGCGGATCGAGCGGAGCGAGTGTATTTCCCTCTGCGTCTCTAGCCCTTTAGCTTCTTTGGGTGTCTCACTGTCTAGTATCTCTGCGTCTCTATTCGAATTTCGCTTCAAAAAACCGATTTTTTTGAGGATTACTGTGGCACGCGATGAATGTGTGCAAACACTTTGCCAACGCGCACCCCACGGCATTTTATGTGACGCGCATGTTTTTTTTCTTTTTTTCTGCTGAAGGTTTGTGTTTTTTGGCTTGAAAAAGGCAAAAATGATGCAAATTTTTTGAATTTTTCAGATGACACGTGGAAAATCTGGAAATATCGATGGGAAATATCGATTTTTGACTGGAAATCTGCGATTTTTGAGTGAAAATCGATGATTTGTGAGTGAAAATTGATGATTCGTGAGTGGTTTTGGGCTCGAGACGTTTTAAAGGTTTCCGCGATGTTCCGGAAGCTTCCACAGGCTCAAAAATTCGCAAATTTTATTTGAAAACCTTAAAATATACAATTAATTAGTTAATTAAAGCAAAAATCACTTGAAAACTTGAAAAATCTCAACAAAAACTAGGATAAAAGTAGATGATTATGACACATTTCACAAAATCGATGCAAAAATCCTGCATTACAATGAAATGCGTGATTTGCTAGGCAATATGGATAAGCGGCTTCGATTCTATAAGGATCCGAATAGATGTATTGCTTGAATTGACCCAATGTGCTGAAGTGACGCTGAAAAATGGGCAAAATTCAAAATCTCCAGAAAATTTGGAGCATTTTGGTGGTTTTTAGGGCTCCTGTGGAGCTTTTTGGCTAGAAAACCAACTTATTTCGAAAACAACGACGCTCCGCGATTCCGTTGCATTTCTGGAGCGGTAAAATGGGACATTTAAATTTTTAAATGTGAAAACAACGAAACTCCGCGATTCCGTTGCATGTTTTGAGCAAAAATAGGTTCCAGGGTTTAGAAATGGCCTAGAAACCCAAAAATTTGCCTAGAAACAATATTTTTGAGCTCCAAGGGTGAAAAATGAGCTGAAATTCGTATTTTCGAGCTCCAGGGCTTAGAAATGGCCTAGAAAGCCGAAAAGTGGCCTAGAAACCCAAAAAATGGCCTAGAAACCTAAAAATTGGCCTAGAAACCATATTTCTGAACTCCAGGGCTTAGAAATGGCCTAGAAACCCGAATTTGGGCTCAAAATCTATAGAAAAATGCTCAGAAACCCGAATTTGGGCTCAAAATGCTCCCAAAACTCACATTTCGATTACTATTTGCCACGTCATAGGCCATATTCCTAACCGTCAAAAATTGCACATATTCCTGCGCTCCCTGTAAAATTTCCCCGTTCAAATTCCAAACCGCCGTGTAATTCCACTTTGGATCAATTTCAATGTTCGAAAGACAATCCGAGCCAGAAATCGCATCATTGCTCATTTTATAAGTTAGCCTATCTAACATCTCATTTGTCTTGTTGTAGGCGGCTTCGATTTCCAATTGGGGTTCCATACAAAGACAATTTTGAGCCGGAATTTTTGAGATTGTGCAATTATTTTTGGTTGAATGCAAGGTTTGCCATAGGGAAATTCCACGATTTTCGCGATTTCTTTGTTTCCATTCTTCTGGAGTTAGCTCAATTATTTGTTGATCATCCGAAGTTTTGGAGAAACTTTCCAAGGTCTCGAACACGTCACGGTGTGTTATTAGGCTGGAAATTTCGGAATTTTCAGAAAATTTGCGATTTTTTGAGCCCAAATAGGTTGCAGAGAGTGCAGAGACAACTAGAGGAATCAGGTTAGAGACGCAGAGGGACATACACTCGCTGCGCTCGAGCCGCTTACGCGGAAGATTCCGGGGCGCTTTGCGCGAGATAGCATAGGGTATGGAGAGAGTGCAGAGAAGCTAGAGGGTTAGAGACGCAGAGAAGCTAGACATCTAGTGACGCAGAGAAGCTAAAGGGTTAGAGACGCAGAGTGAAATACACTCACTCCACTCGTGCCGCTCACGCGGAAGATTCCGGTGCGCTTTGCGCAAAATTGCATCATGACGTGGCTAAAAATGGATTTACGCTAAACAGCAGGCACGCGGAGTATCGTTGTTTTACTTTTATTATTTTTTTTTTTGAAAAAATCAATAATTCTGCCACGTAGCAATTTGAAATATCGATTTTCGATCAAAAATCACAGAAGCGGAGTTTTTTTAAAAAATGAAAATGAAAGTTTCAAATTGCCACGTGGCAGAATTATTGATTTTTTCAAAAAAAAAAATTAAAAGTAAAACAACGATACTCCGCGTGCCTGTTGTTTAGTGTAAATCGATTTTTTTGCCACGTCATGATGCAATTTTGCGCGAAGCGCCCCGGATTCTTCCGCGTAAGCGGCACGAGCGGAGCGAGTGTATTTCCCTTTGCGTTTCTAGCTGTCCTCAGAGAAGGTCTGGCTGGAACGGCGCGGTTCGCGAAACCCAAAAATCTGCCAATCCGCGGCTGACACAAGAACTTTAGCGAAACGTCCGCGAAATTATACTCCGCTGTTAGCGAAACGTCCGCGCAATGCACTCTCGAAATATAAAAATGCTTCACTACCCCTGATAATTATCAGAAGTTAGTATTGACTTGTAGTTCCAACCCGGCCTCGATCCCAATCCTGTCGTTTTGTAGTCATCCATCTTCCTTGCTGCGCTATCCTCGTTGTCGCGTACGCGATACAATTTATCCTTTTTATACCCTCCCTCTCGAGTCCATTCGCGAATCCGCGAAAAACGCAAAATCAAATTTCCGAGTCAAAAAATTTCGCGGAATGCGCGAAATTAGACTCTCATTGGCTGAAGTTTCGCTGTCCGCGAAATTTTTTTCGCGGAATCCGCGTAATGATTTTCACCCAAAAATCGGTGAAAAATCGTCCGCGGGCCGCGCCGTTCAAGCCATACTTTCTCTGAGTCTGGCTTTTCTGCGTCTCTAACCCTCTCGCTTCTCTGCACTCTCTCAACCCCTATGCTATCTGGCTGTCTAGCGCGAAGCGCCCCGGAATCTTCCGCGTTAGCGGCACGAGCGGAGTGTATTTCCCTCTGCGTTTCTAGCTGTCTGGCTGTCTGCTTCTCTAGCCACTTAATCCCTCTGCGTCTCTAGCTGTCTAGCTGTCTGCTTTCTCTAGCCACTTAATCCCTCTGCGTCTCTAACTGTCTAGCTTCTCTGCACTCTCGCCCCTCCCACACAAAACTCACGAATTCTGATTCTTATCCAAATGGAAGCTATGATCCTTGCGATGTTTTTGCAATTTCCAAGGAACACTCAAAAACAGCACGGCATTTCGTTCCTCCACTTTTCCGGTGTACGAATTTCCGAATTCTCCGATCGGAATTCCTTCGGCCGACAAAATCAGGATGATTGTATTGTTCAAAACGCGATTTTCGGCAAATTTTCGGAATGTTTCACTGGAAATTTTGAAATTTTTGGGGATTTTTGGGTCGGGGAGCTACTAGAAATGCGTCAGCAAATTTAGAAGCTACCAGAAATGCGTCAGCAAATTCAGAAGCTCTGAAAAATGCGCCAATCATATTTGGTGTCAAAAAATCACAAATTTTCCCAAGATTTCCAAAAATCCCATGCAACGTGACATATTTTCAGCCATTTCCAGCCTTACCTCAATAATTGATCCATTCTGAAATCGCCATGATCTATAAAATTGTCCACAAAAATCTGGGAAAAATGACATTTTCCCGAATTTGCTAGCTCAAAATCGGCCCACAATTTTAGCCAGGCCAGCGATTTTTGATGTGGATCCGAGTTGACGCAAGTATCTTTGTCTAGACTTGTCTGAAATCTCGGAATCTGAAAATCCGACTTGGCCCAAATTCCAGATCTCTCGTCGTTGCTGAAAATCGAGCAGAAGCGATCTGAAAATTTTTTATTGTGAGAAAGTTTTGCTGACGCATTTCTAGTAGCTTCTAGATTCACTGACGCATTTCTAGTAGCTTCTAGATTTGCTGACGCATTTCTAGTAGCTTCTAGATTTGCTGACGTATTTCTGGTAGCTTATAAATTTGCTGACGCATTTCGGGTAGCTTCTAAATTTGCTGACGCATTTCTAGTAGCTTCTAAATTTGCTGACGCATTTCTAGTAGCTTCTAAATTCACTGACGCATTTCTAGTAGCTTCTAAATTTGCTGACGCATTTCTAGTAGCTTCTAGATTCACTGACGCATTTCTAGTAGCTTCTAGATTCACTGACGCATTTCAGGCAGCTTCTAGATTTGCTGACGCATTTCTAGTAGCTTCTAGATTTGCTGACGCATTTCTAGTAGCTTCTAGATTTGCTGACGCATTTCTAGAAGCTTCTAAATTTGCTGACGCATTTCTAGTAGCTTCTAAATTCACTGGCGCATTTCTAGTAGCTTCTAAATTTGCTGGCGCATTTCTAGTAGCTTCTAGATTCACTGACGCATTTCTAGTAGCTTCTAGATTCACTGACGCATTTCAGGCAGCTTCTAGATTTGCTGACGCATTTCTAGTAGCTTCTAGATTTGCTGACGCATTTCTAGTAGCTTCTAGATTTGCTGACGCATTTCTAGTAGCTTCTAGATTTGCTGACGCATTTCTAGTAGCTTCTAGATTTGCTGACGCATTTCTAGAAGCTTCTAAATTTGCTGACGCATTTCTAGTAGCTTCTAGATTCACTGACGCATTTCTAGTAGCTTCTAAATTTGCTGACGCATTTCCTGTAACTCACTTTTCATAAAATCCGCAATATTCCTTCCATTATTTTCCGAATTAAAAGTGTTCCACACATTTTCGCTGACATTTTCAGACATTTTATTGAACATCTGAAAATCGTGCATACCGTAGTTTTTCAGAATTTTCTGGAATTCCGGAAAATTTCGGAGGAAATGTGAGCGAGACATTGATTTGAGATAGAGCACCGAGATTGACGGATTCATCTGAGAAAAAAAAATGAAGTTTAATATGAGCAATGCCATATTTTTTTCAAATTTAGGTATAATATGAGCAATCCCCCTCAAAAACCTCACCGCCGTCGCGTCAACCGCATGTTCCGCTCGTTCCGCATTCCAAAACGTTTTCCGCTCCACAACCGCACCCGTTTCCGCCTCCAGACACTCCAAAATGAACTCGCCAAATGCTCCGGTCACATTTTTGGGCTCATCAAATGCCACGTCATCTTGGGCCAGGCTTTTTAGGTCCAAAATTCGGCAGCGAATTTTTTCAGAATTTTGGGCAGGTCCCATGACGAGCAGGGTGGTCCCTTCGAATTTTGTGCGGATTTTTGAGACGCATTCGGGGCTAGAAAATGTTGCTACAGTAATCTGAGAGCTTTTACAGTAATCTGAGAGCTTCTACAGAAATCTGAGGGCTTCTACAGTAATCTGAGGGCTTCTACAGTAGTCTGGGAGCTTCTACAGTAATCTGAGGGAATTCTACAGTAAGAAGATTTATCTTGAGGTACCCATAGACCTATAGTACACTCTACAGTACCCCAACCTCTACAGTAACCCACCGTATCTTTTTTCTCAAAAATTTCCGAATATCCTCCTCATTTTTGTCCAAATTCGGCCATTGGCATTTATTCCACAAAATCGGATGAAAATCTGAAACTATAGTCTAGTCTAGAACCTACAGTAGTACTACAGTAACCCACCGACAGTCTTCAATAGAATATCATTTCCATTTGTGTAGTTCTCCAGCGCCAATTCTCGATTATGATTCCAATAATACACGGAGGCGCCAAGTACGGTAGCCATCAGAAGCACCGCTTGAATCATCTGGAATCTAGGGGTACTGTAGGGGTACTGTAGATTTTGGCGCCAAAAAATCCACAAGAAAATCGGATATTTTATAGTGTGATCTTATCACAAAACTAGAATTTTTTTTTGTTGGAAAAACTGGAATTTTCTAGTTTGGTCTAAGCTACCTGACGCATATTTTGTAGTTTTGAAAGTTGCTGGCGCATTTCTAGTAGCCTTGACGCATTTGTAGTAGCTTCTAGATTCACTGACGCATTTCTAGTAGCTTCTAGATTTGCTGACGCATTTCTAGTAGCTTCTAGATTTGCTGACGCATTTCTAGTAGCTTCTTAATTTGCTGACGTATTTCTGGTAGCTTCTAAATTTGCTGACGCATTTCTAGTAGCTTCTAAATTTGCTGACGCTTTTCTAGTAGCTTGACGCATATTTTGTAGTTTGATCTACCCAATGAAATTGGATATGATAATAAACCCTAAAAATGTCGTAATAAAATGAGAAAGGGTGGAAAAATCCTGTTCTGGGTACAAATTGGAATGAATGTTGTTCTCCGAAAAAAATAGGTTTTGGTTTCAGATTTTGATCTATTTCGGGGGCTGGAACTTGAAGTGGAACAAAGATTTGAGATTACCTTGATCTGGAAGAAAACTGGATATTTTTGCTGGAAACATGAGATCAGATGAGATCTACAGTATGACTAGAGAACGTTTGAAGCTACAAAAAATGCGCTAGCAAATCTAGAAGCTACTAGAAATGCGTCAGTGAATCTAGAAGCTACCTGAAATGCGTCAGCAAATCTAGAAGCTACTAGAAATGCGTCAGTGAATTTAGAAGCTACCTGAAATGCGTCAGTGAATCTAGAAGCTACTAGAAATGCGTCAGAAGCTCCAGGAAATCCAGAAATTCAGAAAATTCTGCTAAAATCCACAGTAGCCCTAAGAAATTCCAAAATTTTCAGATTTCTAGGTCACAAAAAAAAGTGAAAAAGGTTAATTCCCAGCAAAAACTAATGGAAATCCCAAAAAAAAAGGAAGATTTTGTCCTATTATGAGAAACGTTTTCCTTCAATTTATTTGTTGTATTATTGTCCTTTTTGTCCGCAAAACCTGAGAACAACGGCGAAAAAGCGAAAGTTCCTCTCAGATTTTGTTTGTGGGAGAAGGAAAAAGATACACACTTTTGACCGTGTAGAACTATACAATTTTTTGCGCCTAGAAAATCGCAATTTTTTACGATGCTCCGCGTTTACGCTGTGAAAAACCGGATTTTCTAAAAGTCAGTACGATGCTCCGCTTTTACACCAGTAATTTTGAAAAATTTTGAATGAAAACTCAAATTTTCTAAATTCTGTACGATGCTCCGCTTTTACACCACCAATTTTGAACATTTTTGAATGAAAACTCAAATTTTCGGAATTAAGAACGATGCTCCGCGTTTACACCAAGAATTTTGAGCATTTCTGAATGACAACTCAAATTTTGTGAATTCAGTACGATTTTCCGCGTTTACACCACTAATTTCGAACATTTCTGAATGAAAACTCAAATTTTCTAAAAGTCAGTACGATGCTCCGCGTTTACACCAAGAATTTTGAGCATTTCTGAATGACAACTCAAATTTTGTGAATTCAGTACGATGTTCCGCGTTTACACCACTAATTTCGAACATTTCTGAATGAAAACTCAAATTTTCCAAATTCAGTACGATACTCCGCGTTTACACCACCAATTTTAAGAAGCTTTCAAAAACACATGATTTTTCAAAGTATTTTACGATGCTCCGCGTTTACGCTGTGAAAAACCGAATTTTCTGAAAGTCAGTACGATGCTCCGCTTTTACACCACCAATTTGCATATTTTTTGAGCTTCTGAGTTCCAAATCCACGTTTCAATCTGAAAAATTCTCAAAATTCTGGAACACTTCGCAATTAGATCAGGTGTCAAAGCGGAGCATCATAGTAAATCCACGTGGCTTTTGGGTGTAAAAGCGGAGTGTTGTAGTTTTTTCTTTTAAAAATTAATATGATAATAATTTATTTTGTACTCGTGATAAATGCAATTGAAAATTGAATAATTAGTTAATTAATTACCTAATTAAGCAATTAATTAATTAAGTAGCTAATTAATTAATTAATGCTTAAAAGGCAGTTCATCTCGATCTTCTTCAAAAGCCTTTCTCATATTCGCCGCCAACTTCAACTCGTCCAAATTTGTCATAACACTTCCACCAGCACGGCATCCCATAATCGACAAAAAGAGCGCCAGAAAAACCTGTACGGCAACCAGGAAGCTCAAAATGAGGTCGAAATGGATCGGCTCATTTTCCGCCAAGAACCACGATTTTTCGACGCGTGGAAAGATTATTGGGAAAATTGGGAAGATGCCTGGAATTTGGAAATTATATTTTTTGAAAATTTAAATTCCACGTGGCGAATTTTCCGCGCGAAATTCAAATTTTTCTCGAAACCCTAAGCTTGTGCGGTGTCTTTCGAACCCTAATTTCATGAAAAATTTGAATTTCGCGCTAAAAAATCCACGTGGCAAAGTTTTCGCGCGAAATTCAAATTTTTCACGAAATTTGGGTTCGAAAGACACCCCACAAGCTTAGGGTTTTGCTAAAATTTTGAATTTCCCGCTAAAACTTTGCCACGTGGATTTTTGGCGCGAAATTCAAATTTTTCTCGAAACCCTAGGCTTCTGGGGTGTCTTTCGAAACCAAATTCCCTCCAAAATTCAAAAATTTTGCAATTTCCCCGCACAGAAAAATGGGCGGAGCCCCCCAAAAACCCACCAATAACAAACGGAAAGACGGCAAAAACCATCTCGAAAGCGTTAGCCGCAAAGCAGAAGAGCGCCGCGGAATAGCTTCCGCGTCGCACCGCAAAGATGCCGATCAATGCGGGGAACAGCGAACACGTGGCGAAGATGATCTCGATTCCGATGGCCCAAAGGGCTCCGAACATGATACGAGCAACTCCGATGCCGAAGATCGAGAGACAGAAGAGCACCTGAAGATTGCTCATGTTAGAGGATTTTTTGGGATTGCTCATGTTAAACTTCTTAGAAGCTTCTTTGAATTCAAGTGTTTTTGAAGAATTTTTAGCATTGCTCATGTTAATCTAGTTCCTAAAATGAATATTTTTCAGAAGATTGCTCAGGTTAAAAAATTCATCAGGAATGATATTGCTCATGTTATTCTTAAATGAGGGATTGCTCAGGTTAAAAAATTCACTTGGAGTTTTCAAGGATATTGCTCATATTAACATTCTAGACAAAATTTTGGAGATTGCTCATGTTAAAGAATTTTTTTGAAAACATTGCTCATATTAACCTTCTAAAATTCTCCAATTTTTTTCAGAGCATTGCTCATCTTAAACTCTCTAATTTTCTACAGTACCCCTAAGCATTGCTCATATTAACCCAATTTTCATATGAATTTGGTAGCATTGCTCATCCTAAACTCTACAGTACCCCAGCCCTACCGTACCTGTAAACAACAAACGATACTAATCCGATTCCAATTCAAATGTTGCGTTTGCTGAGCCAACTGGGTGTTGATAGCTTTTTGATTGAGTAGTACTGTAGTTGGTGACGTCACCGGCACCGCCGGGACAACAATTGGGACACCGTAGCCTTGTAGATTCGAGGCGCCCGGGTGTCCCAGCGATGGGACAGCTGACGGCGGACGAGATGAGCTGAGGAGTACTGTAGGTGGTGGCGGTGGTCCGTAGAATGGTGATGGACACATCATCATTGAGTCGATCGGCTCGCCACGTGGCAGCGTTTGGAATGAGGGATAGCGTTGTGGTGTTGATGGGTGGGCGAGGATTGGAGGTTCTGAAAAATAGGCTATAATATGAGCAATATTGATTTTGACACGTGGATTTTGAGATTTTGAAAAGCAATTTGGAATTTGGGTTCGAAAGACACCAAATAAGCTGGGGTTTCGTTTAATATGAGCAATTTTTCAAAAAAAGAGCTCTAATATGAGCAATCCCTATTTTTGACACGTGGATTTTGTGAAATTTGAGCTCGAGATTTTTCTATAACATGAGTAATCCCTAGTTTTTCGATGAAAAAACAGCTAGAAATTTAATATGAGCAATCTTTTCAGCTAAAGAGTTATAGTAATTCAGAATTCTTTAACATGAGCAATCCCTAGATTCTACTGGAAAGCCTGAAGTCTAGAAAAGGCCCAAAAATGGTCTGGAAGCCTGGAAAAAACCTAAAAATGATCTAGTAGCCTAAAAAATGGTCCAAAAATAGTCTAGATGCCTAGAAAATGGTCTAGAAGCCTAAAAAATGGTCTAGAAGCCTGGAAAATGGTCTGGAAGCCTAGAAAATGGCCTAGAAGCCTGGAAAATGGTCTGGAAGCCTAGAAAATGGCCTGGAAGCCTAAATTGTTGTCTAGAAGCCTAAATTATGGTCTAGAAGCCTAGAAGATGGTCTAGAAGCCTAAAAAATGGTCTAGAAGCCCGGAAAAAGCCTAGAAGCCTGAAAAATGGTCTAGAAGCCTAGAATTGGCCTGAAAGCCCAGAATTCCCCCAGAAAACCTACGATTCATGGCCATAGCCGAAAATTCATTGGGCCTGGCTCGACTCATCGCCGAATTCGAGCGGAAATGTTGTGGGCCGGCCTGATTTTGGGCCGCGCGGCCCCACGTCAACTTTTGCTCGCGACTCATCGTTCCGGCTGCGGATTCCGGACGGGCGACGCGCGGAATTCGAGGAGTTGTGGGTGCGGATGGTGGGTCTGGAATTGGCGGGTTTAATATGAGCAATGCCATGATTTTTAGCTCAAAATTTTCAGATTTTCACGAATTTTGGCTTAAAATCATCAGAAAATCAAGATTTTCAGCTGTAAATTACTGTAGCTTCAAAAAACCCACCGTAAACAAATGGATTGGCCGATTTTGGTGGTCGAAGTGTACCGCTGTGAACTGTGTCACCTGCAAAAAAAAGAAGAAAATTGGGAGAAAATTGATTAATTACCTGTAATTAATTAGGAAATTAATTGGATTTGGGGTTTTCTGAGAGAAAGAAACAATTTTTTGAAAAAAAAATTTTCTAGACCCAAATTTTGCGCTGAAAAAGCTGGAATTGCTCAAAATCACTGGAAATCAAGGTTTTCACAATTTTCAGCGCAAAATTTCAGTCTAGAACAAGGTTTTTTTCACATTAACCCGGTTGATCCATTTTTTTGGAACTTTTGGCACAATTATCTACAGTACCTTTATAAGACTTTCTAGGCTCAAATTTTGCGCTGAAAACGCTGGAATTGCTGGAAACCACTGAAAATCAAGCTTTTCACAATTTTCAGCGCAAAATTTCAGCCTAGAACACCAAAAAACCCACGTGTCGGTTTCGGCGTCAAACTGCTCGATTTTCCCAACGTCGCCGCTCGAAACGGCGTGTAAACATAGGATTCTTGTTCCGCTTCCGCTTCCGCACCCTTTTTCCACAATTTATTTCCGTCTTTCAATTTTTTCGGCTGAAATTGTTTGGAGAGTGTTCCCATGTTTGGTGGATTTTGGGGTGCAGTAGCCAAATCTTCCTCGTCATACGTTTCCACGTGTTGAAAATAGGATTTTTCGGCCATTTTTGGCTGAAAATTGCTGAAAATTGGAAATTTTCGCGGTAAAATGACCTGAAATTAGTGAAAATTGACCTAAAATTAAATAAATATAATAAAAGATATCACAAAAATGTATAAAGATGATACAATAACACAGAAAATATATGTAATAACCTAAATATCTCAATTTTCTCTCGAAAAAGAGAAAATTCGGGTGATAAGAGAGGTCAGGACGGGAGAAAAAAGGGAAATTTTTGGCGCACCCGCGAAAATATGGGGAAAATGGGTAGCTCAGGTGGTTAGAGATCGAAATATCAATTTAGAGGTGTCAGGTTCGATCCCCAGTGCCTACAGAAGTTTTTTCGCGCGCTAGAAAGGTAGCTCAGGCGGTTAGAGATCAAACTATCGAGTTAGAGGTCTCAGGTTCGATCCATGCTGCCTGCGAAACTTTTTTTGCGCGCGTAAAAGGTAGCTCAGGTGGTTAGAGATCTAAATATCAATTTAGAGGTGTCAGGTTCGATCCCCAGTGCCTACAGAAGTTTTTTCGCGCGCTAGAAAGGTAGCTCAGGCGGTTAGAGATCAAACTATCGAGTTAGAGGTCTCAGGTTCGATCCATGCTGCCTGCGAAACTTTTTGCGCGCGTAAAAGGTAGCTCAGGTGGTTAGAGATCTAAATATCAATTTAGAGGTCTCAGGTTCGATCCCCAGTGCCTGCGAAACATTTTTTTTGAAAATTGAATTTTTAGCGCGCAAAATCGCTAACAAGATGGCTCAGCTGGTTAGAGTTCAAAATAGCGAGTTGAAGGTCCCAGGTTCGACCCCCAGTGCCTGCAGAAGTTTTTTTTTGAAAATCAAATTTTTAGCGCTCAAAATCGCTAACAAGATGGCTCAGCTGGTTAGAAGCCACATTATCAAGCTTAGGGTCGCAGGTTCGATCCCCACTGCCTGCGGAACATTTTTTTTGAAAATTGAATTTTTAGCGCTCAAAATCGATAGCTCAGGTGGTTAGAGTTCAAAATAGCGAGTTGAAGGTCCCAGGTTCGATCCCCAGTGCCCGCAAATTTTTTTTTCAATTTTTTTTTTTGAAAAAGTTTCAAATTGAGGAAAAAACGCGCGATAAGGTCATTGTTTCCCATTTTCACCCGCAGATAAAATCAGGGCGTAGTTTTTTTTCCAAAAAAAAAAAGTGGAAAAAAACTTGGTATGGATTTTTTTGGTCGCGCAAAAACTGGTAGATTTGATAAGAAAATTTCTGGGGAGAGATACAAAAAAATTATCGATTTTCGGCGCCAAAAACTACAGTACTCGATTTTTGGCGCCAAAAATCGCCAAATTCATCCCTCTAACAAATATCATGACAATTATTAGCTTTGAGCAGCAAAATCGCGGCCATCGTCTCATTTTTCGGTTGCCACAGTCCGGTTTCGGGCCGATTTAGGATAAATCTAGGCCGCTGAGTGTCGAGACCAAAATACCAGGAGTACAAGTGTGGACCGCGCAAAAATGGCCGGAGGACTTGACAGAACTCTTCACCGTCTGTTGAGCCGAATGACTGCAAAAAACGCGAGATTTTTAGGTAGCTCAGGTGGTTAGGGATCTGAATATTGAGTTAGAGGTGCTGGGTTCGATCCCCGCTACTTGCGGATTTTTTTTTCTAGGTAGCTCAGGTGGTTAGAGATCTATTTTTCAAGTTAAAGGTGCTGGGTTCGATCCCCGCTACTTGCGGAACTTTTTTTCGCAAACTGAAACATAGCTCAGGTGGTTAGAGCCTAAATTATCAATCTAGAGGTCTCAGGTTCGATTCCTAGTGCCTGCAGAGCTTTTTTTTGCAAACTGAAACATAGCTCAGGTGGTTAGAGCTCAAGATTTCAAGTTAAAGGTCTCAGGTTCGATCCCCGCTACTTGCGGAACTTTTTTTCGCAAACTGAAACATAACTCAGCTGGTTAGAGGGTTAATTATCAAGTTGAAGGTCTCAGGTTCGATCCCCGCTGCCTGCAGAACTTTTTTTAACTCAAAAAACCCCGTTTATTTCGAATTCGGGCTCAAAATGCTCCAAATTTCACCAACCTCACTAATACACTCATTCCTTCCACCAATCACACACAAATGCACCATTAATTTCGTGTCGGGACCCGAAACGTTATATCGATAACCATAGCATATATTATAATCCATCCATTGAGCCTCGGATTTGAAATAGGTCTGATTTTGAGCATTCAAGTTGATGTGGCGGATCATCGGGCTCTTGGGGACAGGTTTGATGCCGGAATCTGAAAATTTCAGAGATTTTGGGGCAAAATGATGGTTTTTTGGTGAAAATTGGTGGATAATGATGATTTTTGAGCCAAAAATCAAGATTTTCATCTCAAATTCGAAATTTTCAGCCAATTTCAATCAAAAACATGTAGTTTTATGGCCAAAAATCGTGATTTTAAGCTGAAAAAGTGCAAATGCGCTCTAATGCAAAACATGGCGGAAATTGTTAAAATTCAAATTTTCTATGGTAAAAACATGATTTTTTATAGTTTTGGAGTCGAAATTCGTGATTTTTGCTCAAAAATCAAGATTTTCAGCATAAAACTTCAATTTTTATCTCAAATTCGAATTTTTCAGCTAATTTCAGTCAAAAACATGTAGTTTTATGGCTAAAAATCAAAATTTTGAGCTGAAAATGTGCAAATGCGCTCTAATGCAAATCGTGGCAGAACGGTGGAAAATTCAAAAAAAAAAGCATGGTTCTGGAGCGTTTTTCATGATTTTTAGGCCAAAATTCGTGATTTTTGCTCAAAAATCAAGATTTTCAGCATAAAACTTCAATTTTTATCTCAAATTCAAATTTTCCAGCTAATTTCAGTCAAAAACATGTGGTTTTATGGCTAAAAATCGAATTTTAAGCTGAAAATGTGCAAATGCGCTCTAATGCAAATCATGGCGGAATTTGTTGAAATTCAAATTTTCTATGGTGAAAAACATGATTTTTTATGGTTTTGGGGTCGAAATTCGTGATTTTTGCTCAAAAATCAAGATTTTCAGCATAAAACTTCAATTTTCATCTCAAATTCGAAATTTTCAGCTAATTTCAGTCAAAAACATGTAATTTTATGGCTAAAAATCGAATTTTAAGCTGAAAAAATGGACTCACAGCCTTCTGGCGTCTTGGATTTCGATGATTTTTTCTTGGATGATGCGGCTGGCTCCGGAAGCGCTGCTCTGATGTATCGACCTTCACATCTGCAAAAAAATATTATGCCACGTGGCATTTTTGGCGCCAAAATGTGATCTACAGTAACCCCAGGCTTATTCGGTCTCAAAATGCTCCAAATTTTCGGCATCAACAGTATCCTACAGTAACCCACTTTCTCTGGCAATCCTCCAATGACGTGAAAATGTTGCCGGATTTTCCGCATCCCGTGTAATGGAACCCTTTGCATTTCTTGGAATTTTTGTTGTAATAATACATGTTCGACATTGAGCTACACCATTTTCCGCGATCCAATTTGTCCATACAAGGATCTGCGAGAAAAATATTGCTCATGTTAGGAAAAATTCTGAATTTTTGGTGAAAATCCGGTTTTTTTGAGGTAAAAATCATGAAATTTGGACAATTTTGAAGGATTGCTCATATTAGCCTCGAAATTGCTCAATTTTCCCCGGATTTTTTGGTCCAAACCCGAAATTTTTCAAATTTTCAAAAACATTGCTCATGTTAGAGAAATAGGTAAAAATCATGAAATTTGGACAATTTTGAAGCATTGCTCATATTAGCCTCAAAATTGCTCAAATTTCCCCGGATTTTTTGGTCCAAACCCGAAATTTTTCAAATTTTCAAAAACATTGCTCATATTAGCAGAAAATCCGAATTTTTGGTGAAAATCCGGTTTTTTTTGAGGTAAAATTTATGAAATTTGGACAATTTTGAAGCATTGCTCATATCAGCCTCAAAATTGCTCAAATTTCCCCGGATTTTTTGGGCTAAAACCGAAATTTTTCAAAAACATTGCTCATATTATTCAAAAACAGTACCTTTTCCAGTCAGTTCACACGCTTTCTGACAAATTTCAAAACTATCGAAGCGATTTGGGTTTCCATCACATCCACCGTACAAAAACTGGTCGCAAGTGCCACGTGTCTGATTGTAGAACCATTGATAGTGAAGTTGATTGCAGGGCCCCGTGTCGGGATGAAATGAGCAAATTCCTGTGTGCGAAATTTGGAGCATTTTGATACCAAACATGCTCAGGGGGTACTGTAGATGCCACGTGGCAAAATTTGGAAAATTTTGAGTCCAAATAAGGGTATGCTAGGAGTACTGTAGTTTTTCTCTCTGAAAAACCTACAGTAACCCTAACCTAGTCATATTTGGTCTCAAAATGCTCCAAATTTTTTGCCACGTGGCATCTACAGTATCTACAGTACCCCTAGGCTCATTTGGTCTCAAAATACTGCAAATTTCGCGCTAAAAATCTACAGTAACCCTAACCTAGCCTTATTTAGTCTCAAAACGCTCCAAATTTTGGCATCTACAGTACCCCTAGGCTCATTTAGTCTCAAAATGCTCCAAATTTCGCGTGCTCAAAAAACTCACTCGGATCATTGCTCTTCAAAAGTCCACCACAAGTCTTTGTGCACAAATCCTCCGTGGCAAATCGATTCCTATTCCCGCCACATCCCGTGTAGCTGAATTTGACGCATTTTGCGGATTGATACGTCCATCGACTTAGCGCAATTTCGCTCGCGTTCCTGGCACAATTTCCCTTATCTCCTGGCGACTCGAAGCATACTGTAAGAGCATTTGGGTTACTGTAGGGTACTGTAGCGCGCGGAATTTGGAGCAAATTGATACCAAATAAGCCTAGGCTAGTCTAGGCTTGTTTGATATCAAAATGCTCCAAATTTCGCGCGCTACAGTACCCTACAGTACCTCATGCCACCCACCCCCAAAAAATTCATGCAAAAAAAATTCAATTTCACAGAAAAAATCTTTATTTTTTCACAAAAAATAGGGGGTGGGTGACAAAAATGGGCTGAAATTGGCTGAAAATTTAGCTTGGGCTTAAAATTTCATAAAAATTCCAAATTTTCAGCTAAAAATGCTAATTTTCAGCCAATTTTTAGCGGAAAAAAACGAGAATGGCTCAAAAATTATTTCAAATTCTGCAATTTTGCTCGAATTTTTCGAATTCCGAATCCAACAAGATTCCTACCCTCCGAACTGGCACGTGGTTTTCTTTCCAGTTCCAATTGTGGATAATTCGAAAGGCTACAAGTTCGTTGACAAGATTCGTAGGTATAGAAATTGTTCGCATTTCCACCGCAACCCAAATACCACATTTGACTGCATTTTCCTGGAAAAATTGGATTTTTCGGGGGATCGCTCATGTTAGCCTTGAAATTTGGAACTTTTTGATGCCAAAATTGAATTTTTTGAGAAATTTTAAGCATTGCTCATGTTAGACTCAAAATTTGGAATATTTTTGAGCATTGCTCATGTTAAACTGAAACTTTGGACATTTTTGAGTATTTCTCATGTTAAACAGAAAATTCTGAACATTTTGATACCAAATTAGGACATTTTTAGGGGATTGCTCATGTTAAACTCAAAATTCTGCACATTTTGATATCAAATTTGGAAATTTTTAAGCATTGCTCATGTTAAACTTGAAATTCTGAACATTTTGATGCCGAAATCGAATTTTTTGAGAAATTTTAAGCCTTGCTCATGTCAAACTCAAAATTCTGCACATTTTGATATCAAATTTGGAAATTTTTAAGCATTGCTCATGTTAAGCTGAAAATTCTGAACATTTTGATACCAAAATTGAATTTTTTGGAAATTTTGAGCATTGCTCATGTTAAACTTGAAATTCTGAACATTTTGATATCAAATTTGGGAAATTTGGACATTTTTGGTGGATTGCTCATATTAAACTGAAAATTTTCAACATTTTGATTCCAAATTCTGATTTTTTGGAAATTTTTAAGCATTGCTCATGTTAAACAGAAAATTCTGAATATTTTGATATCAAAATTGAATTTTTTTAGAAATTTTAAGCATTGCTCATGTTAAACTGAACATTTGGAAAATGTCAAACATGAGCAATGCTCAAAATTACCCAAAAATTTCAAATTTGATCTCAAAAATTCTCAAATTTTCAACTTAACATGAGCAATGCTCGAAATCTCCCCAAAAACCACTTACCATAACTCCTATCATAATAAAATCGGAATCCAGCCTGAGCAATGCAATTTTCATCATTTTTCCCATATCCAATATGAAGCTGTAGATGACAATCGAATTCGGCTTCTGAAAATTGAAATTTTGGCTGAAAATCTTGAAAAAATCGAATTTTTTGACTGAAAATTCGAGATTTTCATCAATTTTTGATCAAAAATCATCAAAATTTTCAGATTTTTTTCAGGAAAATGCTGAAAATTTCAGAATTTCAGCCAGAACCCACCATTCATTGAATTAAAACCATAACAAAGTCCTTCACATTGTGAAAGTGTCAAAAATCGATTATAGTTCCCTCCACATCCCGAATATGCAAAAGGTCGACAGGTTTTTCCAATTTTATCATAGTAGAAGGCGGGATATCTGAAAATATTGGCTGAAAATCCGAAAATTCATGAATTTTGGGTGATTTCATGATTTTCAGCACAAAATTTGGGTTTAGAAGCTATTTTCAATGATTTTCAGTAAAATTGAGTTATGACGTGGAAAATTCAAGATTTTCAGACTGAAATTTCGTGCTGAAAACGCTGAAACTTGAAAAATTCATGAATTTTGAGTGATTCCACAATTTTCAGCACAAAATTTGGGTCTAGAAACTTTTCAAAGGGTACTGTAGAAAATTTTGCCACAAATTCCAAAAAAAAAAATGGATCAACCGGGTTACTGTGGAAAAATACTTTTCTAGGCTGACATTTTGTGCTGAAAATTGTGAAAACCTCATTTTCAGCTATTTCTAGCATTTTCACGATTTTCAGCGCAAAATTTTGATCTATAACAACATTTATAGTGAATAGGAAAAAAATGCTAGGATTTTTGACAGCCCTGACATTTTTGTAGGGTAGGAAAAATACAGTGCGATTTTTGACAGCCTGGAAACTACCTATGAGTATTTTGAGGCTGTCAAAAATCCCAACATTTTTCACCTACCTTAGAAATTAGGTAGAAAATCACACTATATTTCGCCTAGGCTGTCAAAAATCCCACCATAATTTCCCTACCCAAATTCGGGCTCAAAATGCTCCAAATTTTCCCCTAAAAAGCGACTCACGTCTCCTGACAGCTTCCGATTTCAACCGGCTCCAAACATCGGAATTTCGATTCTTCTTGGGTGGCCAACTTCGACGAGATCTCGAATCCCGGATGTTGACAATTTGAGGTACACGATTTTTGATCGGGGAAAATATTTTGGGAGGGGGACGTGCAACCGTCCCACCAGAATTCGTGACATTCTCCAGTGGATTGCTGGAAAAATCGGGCTTTTAGGCCGTTTTTTGGGCTTTTTCGGGCCGAAAACTCACCTCAAAATACCATTTTTCGGTCCATTTTCCTTCGCCACAAGATTCCGTGTATTTCGGGTCGAATTTATCGGCACACATTGCTGAAAATCACGATTTTTCGGCCTAGAAAAGCCCAGAGAGCCTAAAAAGCCTCCTAAGGCCCTCTAGGCCCCCTGAAGCCCCCAAAACCCTACCAGGCTTCCGCTCCTCCCTTTTCCTCTCACAAATCCATTGACACGCCTCCAGAGTACTGTAGATGTTCTGATTTTCGCCCTTACAATTTCCGAACCAGAACATTTTGCAGATTCCCGAAATTTGATCGAAATAATAATATTGTTGATGAAGATCGTTGCCGCAAGTTTGCTCGTATTTTGTGTCGAAAGGTTCGAGGCAAGATTCTGGAAATTTCAGAATTTCAGATGATTTTTGGCTGAAAATTGCCACGTGGCAAAAATTTGCGACATTTTGACACCAAGCATGATAGGGTTTTGAAAAAAAAAGTGTTGCGTCGGGTGGGGATCGAACTCGTGACCTTCTGCTCAATATTTCTAGATCAAAATTTCGTGCTGAAAATGAAGAATTTGCTTAAAATGAGCAATCCCATCATTTTCAGCTCGAAAAATTGATCTAGAAAATTTTTTTAGAAAATAGTAGTTCCCATGAGGAATCGATCCCCCGACCTTCTGACTCATAATAAAAATCACTCTAGATCAAAATTTCGCGCTGAATCCGAAAAACCGGCTCAAAAACCCACGTGTCAACTCTCTGGGCGGATTTTCGCACAAATCCTGACACAATCCCATATCGGTGAAGAAGTTCTGCGATTTCGATTGGCATCCGCCCCAATGGAAAGCCACACATTTTTTGCGATCGTGATCAAAGTAGAAACGATTTGTGAATTCGCCATGGCGACAATCTTCGAGATAGCCTAAGTCGAATTTTTCGAGGCAGGATTCTGGGAAAAACAAATTTTAGAGTAAATTTTTAAATTCTGGAGGTCAAGAGCTTCAAAATGACACCAAACAAGCTCCGCCCATTTTTGCAAACCTGGCACAGTTTTTGGGGAATTTCCAGGGCTTCAAAACGACATCAAATAAGCCCCGCCCACAAAACCGTGCCGCAAGTAAAAATCATGAATTTTAGCTTTGAAAATCCTAGAAAACCTAAGCCACGCCCACAAAACCGTGCCGCAAGCAAAAATCTTAGGCCCCGCCCATTTTTCCATGCCCCCAGGCAAATTTGGTATCATTCTGCCCCAAATTTCGCGCCAAATCCGAATTTGCACTAACTTCCAGCCGGTTGTGGATGTCTTCCCTCACACTTCCATTGACAAGTCTCCAAATCCGCAAAATTATTGCTCATCTTAGCATCTCCACCCAGACATCCCTCAGATTTCCAGAACATTCGACAACTCCGCGAATCTTTGTCGAAATAAAATCGATTTTCAAATTTCCCGCCATTTTTACATGGCTCGGCTAGACTGTAGTTGAAAGGTTCCAAACATTCCGCGGCTACAGTAACCGGATGATCTACAATTTTTGAGAATTTCAGATCTTCTCGATTTTCATGTGATTTCTTGATGTTTGCGAGTTGCTGATCAAGATCTTGCTTGAAAATTTCCGAATCTGAAATTTCTCGCTTCTTCGTGGTGCTGGACAGAGTTGCAGCAATGTCAGAAGGTGTCAATGGAGATTCTGAAAAACCAGAGTTACTGTAAGTCTCCAGGGGGTACTGTAGTGCCCACTGACCATCAATTTTTCCCAATTTATGTCTACACGCCATTTGACACGCTTCACGGTCAAACCAAATATTCCGACTGCTTGTCTGACATCCACCGTACCAAAAGCTTTTACAGGAGTTTGTTGTCGAGTTCCAGTAACTTCGAATCACCCATTCATCTCCCAGGCAATCCTGAAATTACACGGTATTTCGAGCGGCTTCATTTTGACACCAAACAAGGTTATTTTTGTATGAAATTTGGAAATTTTCCATACCAAAATTTGTATTTCTCGAGGACAAGTTGATTTTCCACACCAAAATTTTGGTGTGGAAAATAGAATTTTGCAGCTACATCAAACGCGTCAGCAAAAATTTTAGCTTTTTCAAAATCTGGTACCCGAGCTTGTTTAGGCTCAAAAAATCCCGAATTTTTAGGCCTAGGCTTGTTTAGACTCAAAAAATCCCGAATTTTCAGGCCTAGGCTTGTTTAGGCTCAAAAAATCCCCAATTTTCAGGCCTAGGCTTATTTAGGCTCAAAAAATCCCGAATTTTCAGACTATAGGCTTGTTTAGGCTCAAAAAATCCCGAATTTTCAGGCCCAGGCTCACCTCATCCCATTTTGGATCATATTCATCATCACAAGCATCATTAATACTCCGATGTTCCCCGCCCAAAATCTGTGTAATTTCCGACGCATCAATCGAATATTTCACAAATGCATTGCTCGAGCTCTCAACTCTTCGCACAAATTCCTCGGGCTTCTGAAATGCCGTGTGCTCGCCAGTCTTCAAATCCAGAATCACTTTATCGATATGACTATAGAAACTGGGTTCCGATGAGGATTTGGTGCCTTCGGAGACGAGCGCAAGATGTTTCGGAGGTTCAGGAGCAGGGAATCTGCGATCTGGATCTTCTGAGATCTGATAGGAATTCGTGTGCGTCGGGAAAAGATCTTCGGAATGTGGATAGGTCAATTTGATCGAGGTGGTTAGGCGATCTTTGTGGAATGGTGGAGAAGTTGTGAGATCTCCGGGTGGAATTGAGATCTTGGTTTGGAACTCCGAAGCTTGGTATTTGTGAGCACAAGCATGTCGGCAATTCTGAAAAAAAAATTTGAAATTTGAATTTCCCGCCAAAAAAAAAATGATGGCCTACCGCATGATCTGTGAAAAAGTTGCGCGACTCGACTTCGCATCCACCGTACCAGAAGCTTTTGCATGCTCCACGATCCGTGTTGAAGAACCAGCGAATTTCCTGGAAAAAATGTGGGAATTTCAAACGACACTCCGGGTTTACACTCTTGAAAAAACACTTTAGAAACGTATTTATTGGGACCGTAAACGGCGGAGTGTCGTTGGGAAATTCTGATTTTTAAAAGCGTAAATACGGAGTCTCGTTTGAAAATGGTAATATTCATAGGCGGAATCCCGGAGCATCGTTTAACCCCTCTAATCACCCAGCGTAATCCCGGAGCATCGTTTAAACCCTCTATTTACTCAGCGGAATCGCGGAGTGTCGTTTAACCCCTCTAATTTCCCAGCGGAATCCCGGAGCATCGTTTAAACCCTTTATTTCCTCAGCGTACTCCCGGAGCATCGTTTAAAGTTTCTAAAGTCATTAGCGGAATCCCGGAGCATCGTTTAACCCCTCTAAACTTACTAGCGGAATCGCGGAGCGTCGTTTGAACTCTCTAACGTAGTCCTGTAGTATAGTTAGACACCCCATTCCCCCACCGTAATCCCGAAATGTCGTTTAAACCCTCTAATTTCCTCAGCGTAATCCCGGAGTATCGTTTAAACCCTCTAGCGTACTACCGGAGCATCGTTTACCCCTTTCTAAATTTCCTCAGCGTAATCCCGGAGTGTCGTTTAAACCCTCTATTTTCTCGGCGTAACCCCGTAGCATCGTTTAACCCCTTAAATCGCTCAGCGTAAAGGCGGAGCATCGTTTGAACACTCTAACGTAATCCCGGAGTGTCGTAGTTACTCACCCAATTATCATTCTTACAATCCTCCTCAAGTTTCGGGTGAAGTGGCTCATCGCACAGATCTCCCAGGAATCGAGTTGAAGCTGGAGCTTCTGAAGGTCTTACTGGAGCTTCTGAAGATGTTGCTGGAGTCTCTGAAGTTGCTGGAGCTTCCGAAGTCGTCACTGACACCTTCGGAGCTTCTGAAGGTGTTGCTGAAGTTGTCTTGAAATCCTCAGGCAGTGCTAGAAGTCTCTTTCTGAATTCAGCCATATATTTCAGTCTGTCGAATTTTGTGGTGGATGTTTGATCTTCAGAATTTTGATCTTCAATATTTTTGGCGCCAAAATTCGTCTCATGATTTCCGGGCAATTTATCAGGCAACAAAGACGATTCCTCGGGTTTGATAGCATTCGCAAAAATGATATTTAAAGGATCATCCTGTTTATACGGTAGGGGTACTGTAGCCGTCGTTTCGGGACCTTTTTCATCATCTTTTTTCGCGGGTTTTTTGCAGGATTCTTGACATTTCTCAAAATTTTCAAATAAATTTTGATTTGGCGCAAATTTGGGGAGAAGACACGATTTATCGTACCAAAACGCTTCGCAATCCTGAATTTCCAGATTCCAGTAGAAGTATTCGGTCCAATCTCCAGTTTTACACTCGTTTCGCAAGTTTTGATTGAATTCCACGTGGCAGACTGCAAATTTTCAGATTTTTTTTGGAAAGAAGTCTTGGGAAGCCTTCAGAAGCCTTCAGAAGCCTTCCGAAGCCTTCAGAAGCCTCCAGAAGCCTGGGGAAGCCCGGGGAAGCTTTGGGAAGCCTTCTGAAATTTCCGGAAGCCCCCTGGAGCCCTCAGAAGCCCCTTGGAGCCCTCAGAAGCCCCCTGGAGCCTTGGGAAGCCTTCAGAAGCCTCCATAAGTCCTCAGAAGCCTCCAGAAGCCTCCAGAAGCCTTCAGAAGCCTTGGGAAGCCTTCAGAAGCCCCCAGAAGCCTTGAAAAGCCTCCAGAAGCCCTACCTTCCGATCCTCTGTGAACAATCTCAACTTTTTCGATTTTCTCCGATTTCTGCGAAATTCTCTCGTCCACCAAACCTTCCCAATTTTCGACTTGAACGAATTCCGGATCCTGATCTTTCGAAGTTTCCACAACTTCTACTGAACTTGAAGTTTGAGCTGGATGTGTGGAAGTTATAACTGGATTCTGATCTTTCGAAACATCTACTGAAGTTGTAGCTGGAGTTGAAGTTGTAGCTTCATCAGTAGGCAAAATATAAGTTTCAGAAGTTTCAGAAGTTTTCAGATTTCCAGAACACGTGGATTTGCAGGCGTCAAAATTCTCAAAGAAGTTTTTGGCAGCTTTGTCGCGTGGATCACACGAATTATCGTACCTGAAATTGAAAAATTTCAGATTTTTCCACACCAAAATGTGTAGTTCTCGCGGACAAAACCGTACCAAAAAGGTTCACATTCCGAGAATTCCGAATTCCAGAAAAATCGCTCAACCCAATCGGCTGAAAGGCATTCTTCACGGAGTGTTGGATCGAGTGGAGTTGAGCAAATGTCTGCAAAAATGGCTCATTTTAAGTGATTTCTTCATTTTTAGCACGAAATTTTGATCTAGAAGGTCGGGGGTTCAATTCCTCATGGGAACTATTTTCTAAATTATTTTTTAAATCAATTTTTCATGCTGAAAATCGTGGGATTGCTCATTTTAAGTGATTTCTTCATTTTCAGCACGAAAAATTGATCTAACAATATCGATTTTCTGAGTCAGAAGGTCGGGGGTTCGATTCCCCATGGGAACTACTACTTTTTTTTCTAGATCAATTTTTCGTGCTGAAAATCGTGGGATTGCTCATTTTAAGCAATTTCATCATTTTCAGCACGAAAAATTCATCCAGATTTATTGATTTTCTGAGTCAGAAGGTCCGGGGATCGATTCCCCATAGGAACTACTACTTTTTTTGTCTAGATCAATTTTTCGTGCTGAAAATCATGGCATTGCTCATTTTAAGCACAAACAAAAAACTCACCCAAACCCGGTGTAATTTCCTTCACAATCTTTTCAGCCTTCTGGGCCTCCTTCATCTTTTCCAGGCCGCCCAATCGATAACTCGGCCCAAAATCCAAATTCAAAGGCGCGCGGACTGTGACAGGCCTCAAGGGCCAATCCTCAACAGATAAAGGCTTATCGGGTTCGGCTAGAGAAGCTGGTGAGGTCAAAAGATCGATTTTGAAGTGATGAGCCGATGCGAGATAGTCTCGTTGAAGAGAGACGCAGAGAACATCGCAGGTTTGAAGATCGGCGAAGAAGTTGCGGGATGTGGTTTTGCAGCCACCGTAGAAGAAACGTTTACAGGAGGCCGTGACGGAATCGTAGTAGTAGCTGCAAAAAATTCATTTTTCCATACGAAAATTTGTATTTCTCGAGGACAAGATGATTTTCCATACCAAATTTTTGGTATGGAAAATTTTTTCGCGACGTATTTGATATCAAAATGCTGCAAATTTCGGCTCCGAACTTACCGTAACTCCTGTTTCCCATGATTACAATCCTCTTCAGTCAAATTCACGTCAAATTCATCCTGACAGGCTTCGGGTCCGATTTTGCATCGCCCATCAACTTGGAATCCCGAATCACATTCACACGTGTAAGATCCTACGGTATTTACACACCGTGCATTGTCACCACAGATTGCACCATTGTCACATTCGTTGAGATCTGGAAATATTCGAGTCAGAAGGTCAGGGGTTCGAGCCACACCCGAGGCACCAATTTTTTCAAATTCATCTTTTTTTGCGCTGAAAATGATGGCATTGCTCATTTTAAGCATTCTCTTCATGTTCAGCACGAAATTTTGATATAGAAATATTGATTTTCTATGGGTCAGAAGGTCAGGGGTTCGAGCCACACCCGAGGCAACTTTTTTTTACCAATTTTTTTTGATCCCGAAAAAAGTTCTCGCAACATTTTTTTTTTGTTAAAAGTACACCATGCATTCTAAATTTGTTCTGTTGGATGCGAAAAAATTCATTTTTTTTTTCGAAGATTTCGGGAAGATCCGGAATTAAAAATGCATGGACATTTTTTTCCATACCAAAATTTGTAGTTCTCGAGGAGAAGTCAATTTTCCACACAAAAATTTTGGTGTGGAAAATTAGGAAACCCTGGGCTTATTCGGGCTCAAAATGCTCCAAATTTCGAAAATCTTACCAATACAAACTTTTCCGAGCGATCGGAATCCTTTCATACATCCACAAACTCCATCATTGCAAGTTCCGAAAAGCGGATCGCAATCGGTGCACAAATTTGACTGGAAATTTTGAATTTAGGCTAATTCTACGGTGAAAAATCGATATTTTTGGTCAAAAATTGGTCAAAAACGTGTTTTTTTGAGCTCCCAGAGCAAGTTTACCTTCAAAAACTCAATTTTCTTCACCGGAAACGCTTGAGTCCAAGGTTCCATTGTTGTCGAAGTGATTTCAGAGCGAGTTGAGCTAACTTCAGTTGTACTAGTTGTTGTCAAAGTTCGTCGATGTTGTTTGAGTTCCAAAAAATTCGAGTTCGGCGAAGTCGACGTCGAATTTTTGTGCGGATTTTTGACACATCGATTTCGACAGTGTGCTCTTCTCATGAATCTGTTCGAATTTCCACCACATCCACTGAAAAAATGGTTTTTAGAGGTTGCGGAAGCATGCGGAAGCTTCCAGAAGCCTTGGAAAGCCCGGGGAAGCCTTCAGAAGCCTTTAGAAGCCTTGAGAAGCCTTTAGAAGCCTTTAGAAGCCTTGGGAAGCCTTGGGAAGCCTTGAGAAGCCTCGGGAAGCCTCCAGAAGCCTTGGGAAGCCGCGGGAAGCCGCGGGAAGCCTTGGGAAGCCTCCTGAAGCCTCCTGAAGCCTCCAGGAGCCTTGGGAAGCCTTGGGAAGCCCGGGGAAGCCTTGGGAAGCCCGGGGAAGCCTTGGGAAGCCCGGGAAAGCCTTGGGAAGCCTTGGGAATTCTCCAGAAGCCCCCGACCCCCTGAAAATTCCCGTGTACTTCTCTCGGACAATTTTTTTGCCAAAACTTTCTCCAATAAATATAATTATATAGGAAAGAGACAGTAAAAAATGATGAATGATTCAAATTTTGTTTTTTTTTTTTCATTTTCCCGCCCAAAAAAAACGACCGTACGTAAAAGTGAATCGTTGGCAATCGTCGATTTTCGCGTCATAATAATAGCGAAACAGTTGTTGATCGCATTTGCCAGTGTCGACGGGAAGCTGGAAATTTGTGGGGAATTGGGAAGCTGGGTGCGGGAAAAAATTCGGGACATTTTCCAGGTTTCCCGGTGAAAAATGGAGGTTTTTTGAGGGGAAATTTGAATTTCCCACGTGAAAATTAATGTGCCGCGCTAATTTTCCATACCAAAAAAATTCTTCTCCTCGAGAACTGCAAAACCAATTTTGGTATGGAAAATTAGCGTTTCTCCTCGAGAACTACAAATTTTGGAAATTTTCCATACCAAAATGTGTAGTTCTCGAGGAGAAGCGCTATTTAATTTTCCATACCAAAAAAATTCTTCTCCTCGAGAACCACAAATTTTCGTATGGAAAATTAGCGTTTCTCCTCGAGAACTACAAATTTTCGTTTGGAAAATTTTTTCCAACCCAATTTTTTTTTTCATTTTCAAATCCTCCCCCATTTCTTTTTTTTTTGCAAAAAAAAAGTACTAAGAAAAATGTGTCGAAAAACATTTTTGATGAATTTCTCAAAAAATCCCCGGGGATTTTTCTTGTTTTCGCTTTTTCAAATTTTCAAATTTCCCGCCAAAAATTATGTGCCACGTGGCAAAAAATTTTAATACCTGACAAATATCAATAGCGGTTTTCGCTGGTGCCACAAGCTTTTGCGGCGGTGCCACGTGGATTTTTCCCGTTGAATACCAGGCCATCGGCTTGCCAGCCACGTCAGCAGCCACCACACTACAGTACTCAGATAGAAATTTAAAGGCGCATAGCGCCCAAAACAACCACATTCTCGAGTTAGGGTAACTAGTAAACTGGAATTTTTCGCCCCCCAAAAAGCTCCGCCCCTTTTTTTTCGACTCATCCCATTGTCAATGCATATTTCTCTGCACTCTCTCATCTGCCAATTGTCTCTCGTCGAGATTTGATGGGAATATAAAATGAGCAATGTTTTGGGGGGAAACTGGTTGTATCTACATAGATAGACATATAAGTAGTACTAAATATTGGATGAGGCGCGATTTTGGGGGGATTTTGGGATTTTTGAGGCGCGTAGAGGTTGCGGAAGGTTGCGGAAGGCTCCGGAAGCCACTTAAAGCTTCCGGAAACTTGCGGAAACCTCTGGAAGCCTTCCGGAAGCTTCCGCGAGCTTCTGGAGGCTTCCGTAAGCTTCCTAGCGCCTCCGGAAGACTTCGGAAGCTTCCGCGAGCTTCTGGAGGCTTCAGCGAGCTTCTGGGGGCTTCCGGAAGCTTCTGGAGCCTTTTAAAGATCCCTGAGCCCAAAAATACTCACAAATCACCAATTTCCTGCCAAAAATCGATATTTTCCATCAAAAATTGCATTTTCCAGTCAAAATTCGCAATTTCCAGCAGAAAATCGATATTTCCAGCCCAAATTCGTGTTTTCCAGCAAAAAATCGCGTTTTCGAGCCAAAAATTGATATTTTCCAGTCAAAACTCGATAATTTTTATAGAAATCCTCATTTTCCAGCCAAAATTCGCACTTTCCAGCCAGAAATCGATATTTTCAGCCAAAAATCGATATTTTTCCATCAAAAATTGCATTTTCCAGTCAAAATTCGCAATTTCCAGCAGAAAATCGATATTTTCCAGTCAAAATTCGATATTTCCACTCCAAAATCACTTTTTCCAGTCAAAATTCGCAATTTCCAGCCAAATTCCACGTGTCATCTGAAAAATTCAACAAATTCACATCATTTCCACCTTTTTCAGGGCTAAAAACACAAACCTCCCGCAAAAAAAAAGAAAAAAAACATGCGCGTCACATAAAATGCCGCGGGGCAAAGTGTTTGCACACATTTGCCGTGTGCTACAGTAATCCATGTGGAAAAATTGCTGCTTTTTGGCTTCGAAAGCTGAAAATAGAGAATCTAGAAATGAGGAACACGTGAAAAACGTGAGAATTTTCAAAAAATTGAAATTTCAAGAAAAAATGCAGAATAGAAAATTTCATTTTCATTCAAGTTCGGATAACTCAGTCACCAAACAATTTCTATACTTATACGCATTGATTTTTTCCTGTTCCGCACACCATGTGGCATATGCTGTTGGAAGTCTCTCGCAATGTTCATTCCGAAATTTACATTTTAGTGGAGGAAGTTCTTTTGCGCTTGTTTTGGCCAAAATTTGAGCCAGGAGGACGAAAAATAGAAATGAAAATGAAAATCTCATTTTTTTTTCTGAATTTCTGGTTTGAGAGTGTGTTTATATGTTTTTAGAAATTTTATATGGTCTAGACATTGATTCTTTGATTTTTTTTAGCTTTAAAATTTGCTGACACACTAAAAATAGCTTCTAGAAATCAAAAAAAAACAAAAAAAAGAACGCGCGTGCAACGACACTCCGCAAAATGACGGCTTGCCTGTTGTTTACCGCTTTGTTCGATTTTTCAAATTTTCCCTGTTTTTGGGTGAAATTTTGGGGTTTTAAGCCGTTTTTTAGGTGAACTTTGTAAAAAAATGCGTCAGCCTTGAATTCCCTTATTTCCCACCAAAATTAAGGTGTTTAGCCTTAAAAACCACATAATTTTCATCAAAAATAACCGCTAAGCTTAAAATTTACAAAATTCACCTAAAAACCGGCTTAAAACCCCAAAAAACACGAAAAAAAAGGGAAAAATGAAAAAAAGCCAACAAAGCGCTAAACAACGGGCAAGCCGTCATTTTGCGGAGTGTCGTTGCATGCGCGTCTTTTTTTTCACTTTTTTTCGGTCAATTTCATCATGAAATGTGACATATTTATGACATTTGAGAAAAAAAACACGAAAATTCTCATGTTTTTATGATTTTCTTGCAAATTCTGATCCCAGATTCTTTTTAAATATCATATTTTGAGGTCTAGACAATTTTTGTAAAATATTTTGTAGCTTCCCAAATTCCAGAAAATATCGATTTTTATTCGCAACTAACATCAAAAATCAATTATAATTCTCATGAAGCTGTAGTTGGTCCAACAAGATTACATCGATTACAAGTAGCCGAGCAATAATTAGTCATGACGTCATAAAAATAGACATCTGTACAAAGATATGCCAATTTCGCACAATCTTTCTTTCCAGTCGCCGGATGACGATGAATATCACGGCATTTTGGAGGTGCAGAAGTTGGAACTTCGTAATCTAACAAAAATATACCTTATATACCTTCACTGACGCATTTTTTGTAGCTCACCTGGACAACAGGCACCGGCGATACAAGAATGACCTGCGATACAGGGGCCGTACGTACATGCTGTAAATGAAATGCGTCAGTATTGAGTGTTTGCTGGCGCGTTTCTTGTAACTCACGTCCAGAACATTGATCAATGTCAACAGCATAGATGGTGGCGATGAAGAATAGACTGAGGAAGATCAGGGATCTCATTTTTTGAAATCGGATTATGATATTTTGCGGGGTACTGTGTGCTTTTATAGGATTTTTCTAGTTTGTAAGATCAAAAATCTATTTGTTCAGCTGAAATTAGAGGAAAAGGTGCTAAACTTGGTTGATCAAACTATAAACAAATTAATTTTGAACAGATGTTCAAATATTTTAGCTACATGAAATGCGTCAGCAAATCTAGAAGCTTTTTGAAATGCGTCAGGGCTACAGAAAACACGCCAGCACTTCTAGAAGCTACCTGAAATGCGTCAGCCTTGAATTCCCTTTTTTCCCACCGAAATCAAGGTGTTTAACCTTAAAAACCACCAAATTTTCATTAAAAACAACCACTAAGCTTAAAATTCACAAAATTCACCCTAAAAACGGCTTAAAACCCCAAAAAACACGAAAAAAAGGGAAAAATGAAAAAAAACCAACTAAGCGTTAAACAACGGGCAAGCCGTAATTTGCGGAGTGTCGTTGCGCGCGCGTTCTTTTTTTTTTTTTTTTTTTGAAAAAAATCGATTTTTTTTTGTTTTTTTGATGAAAATGTGAGTTTTTTATTGAAAATTTTAATTAATTAATTAAAATTAATTAATTAATTAATTAAGGAATCCTAATTAATTGGCAAAATCGAGCATTTACACGATGTTCCATGTGGCAATTTGATGAATCGAATCTCATCACTCGCTCCCTCATCACAATCGCTTAAAGGTACACGGCGTTCTGAGGTTTTGATCAAAATGCACGCGGAGCTATTTTGAGTTTTGGATGGGAATCCGATGGAGCCGGCCTGAAGGTGAGAAATTTGCAATTTTTTGAGCCCGAATAAGCCTAGGCCCGGGCCGGGCCTAGTCCTAGCCCAGGCCTAGGCTTATTCGGGCTCAAAAAATCACAAATTTTCGCGCGAAAAATCCACAGTACCTCGCTGGATCTACAGTAACCCTTGCAAAAGGGTAGCTCAACACTTCCGCGACACTGTCGCCCATTTTTGTCCGTCAAAATCAGCGGATCGAATCCGGGAATTTTGCGCAGCGAAAATTCGCAATTCTCCACGGCTAGCACCTGAAATTTTTTGAATTTCGCGCCAAAAATTTTAGAATTACCGTAGTTTTTGAGTTTAGGTAGAGAATAAAGAGGAAAAAAAGGATTTTCATGACTCCGAAAAAAAATCGATAATTTTTCGAGAGAGCAAGAAAAATGACACATGTTCTCTCCCAGGAGCGAAAAAAATCACGTGGCTTTTGAAAAAAAAATAACATGAGCAATGAATGGATCGAAAAACATCGACCAAAAAATCATTTTGAAGCTAAAGATGCAAAGTTTTCGAAATTTTCAGCCCCAGGGATTATTCTGTCACGTTATCATATGATTATTTTGAAATTTCAAAAATTCGCAAAATGCCCTGAGCCATAATTTAGTGCCCAAGAGTTTATTCATAAAATACAGAAAAAATGGATGAGTTGAGTTAGGCTAAATCTTCAAAATCCCATTTTTTTTGTTGTTGTCCGGTAGCTCCTTCAGTTGTCTCTTCATCTCCAATATCAACCATTGTTTTTGGTGTATCTTCTTTCGATTTTTTCGCCTTCCTTTTCAGTTTTGCAAACTTTTTTTTGAGTTTTTCAAACTGATTCTTGAGAAATGATAGAAGTTTAGTATGATCAATAATACATCTGAAAGATTCCACGCAAATTCCCAAAACAATCATACCAACAACAGCTCCAACACCGCCATAAATTAAAAACATTTTTGCCTGATCTTTGTAGAAGTCACACGAATTTTGAATTGGAGGAACCTCGACGGCAGGAATATCCAAAACATCATCGATGCTGCAAAAAAAAAAAATGTTTTTTGCAGCTTCGAAGAAATCCATGCCACCCAGACTTGGGAAATTTTTACGTGGCACCGTAAAACGTAAAATCGGAATTTAACGTTTTCAAAAACCGTAAAATCCCGTAAAATCAGCGAAAATGTCTTCAGAAATAGGGATTTGGTAACTTATCGTAACTCCAACATAATTTTAACAATATTATTCTTGATATTCATCAAAAAGTTGATAAATTAGGATTCAATCGAAATTTTCTTTGAAAAATGTTTTGTTTTTTTTTTAAAGTTTCTATTTGATTCTGTAAAAATTCAAAATAATTAAACTATATTTACAAGGGAACCTTTTTTACTCAACACTTAAAATCATGATGAAATTTGGTCCATGGACAGCTTTTGGGGTCATAAGAACACCCTAAAAATTTTAGTCTCCCAATGGACCTCTGAGCCAAGTTCTGGGCTCTCAAAAGTTCAAAAAGTGCTCATATTTGCTCATAAAAGTCATCATAGCTCAATTCTCGATCAATTTTATGAAAAACTGAGTAGCAGATGATGATCAGCGTGGTCGATTTACCCAAAAAGCATAAATAAATCGAATTTTCAGAAAAATTTCTGATTTTGAAAAAAAGAATGAGCAGGGGCACATATGAATTTTCAGCCCAAAAATAAAAAACTTCAAAATTTTTCGAAATAAAGTTTTTTATTGATGTACTTTTAGTAAATCGACTATGCTGATCAAGATCTGAAACTTCATTTCCACCGAAAAAAATTTTGAAATGGAGCTATGATGACTTTTATGACCATTATTAGGCCTTTTTTGAGTTTTTGAGAGCCCAGAACTTGGCTCAGAGGTCCATTGGGAGACTAAAAATTTTAGGGTGTTCTTATGGTCCCAAAAGCTGTCCATGGATCAAATTTCATCATGATTTGAAGTGTTGAGTAAAAAAGGTTCCCTTGTTAGTGATTTTTTTAAACGCATTATTTTACGATTTTTTGCGCGGTAAAACCGTTAAACGAAAAAACGGAAACGTAAAAATTCCCAAGTCTGATGCCACCCAACAACAACAACAAAAGCTCACAAATTTTCCGCCATTTTTCTGATGTCATCTCTATCTTTTCCACTAATATCATATGCTGAAATATTTCGAATGTTCAAAGTATGATATCCGTCATATTTGCGATCATCAAAATGAATTATATTGAAATTTGCGATGAATTTGTATTTTTGATAGATCGCCAAATAATCACAGCGATCAGCGTTTTTTCGCGAAAAATAGACAATTTCGATTCGATCAAAAATTGTGTATAGTTGACATTCGTCACCACAATTTTGTTGATCAATTAATTTAGCAAGCCAATTCGTGTACCATTCGCATTCTTTGTTCTCTGAAAATAAGTAAGATATGATAGTTTAAGAGAGCCAGAGAAAATACCAACCATTTGAGTGATTCCAAACACTTTTTTTTGCCAAAGACCATGTGGTTGATGGATTATTTCTGTGATAATTCATATTAAAAGGTGGTACGGGCTCATCAAAATTTTATGGAAAAAAGTTATGCTATCTAAAAGAAGAGGTTTCGTTTAAGTAGTTTGTTGCCCAATTTTTCGTACATTTTTTTCACGTTTCAGTCACACCTCGGCCAATCAAGTTGTGGGCCTTCAAAAAATTCGAGCATTTGGACATTTCAGACGTTCAAAAACTGAAAATGTACATTTTTTACATCGAAAAAAATGTTAGCGTACAATTTTGACTTCTGGAAACCACGATTTTGGCAGAGGTGTGGTTTAAGTATCATTTTTTTCACTCGCAAACACGAAAAAAAAATCTTGTTTCCGTATGCTATTTTTTTGAGATCGAGCGCATGAAACAAAATGTTTAAAAAATTGGGAACATACTAAACGAAACCTCCTCTTTTGTCAGATGATATATTTTTTTTCCAAACAATTTTGATGAGCCCGTACCCCCTTTAACGTGTATGTGCACACTCATTCATCACATGCTATATATGAATTACAGTGTTGAATGTGTGTCAAGTATATTGCCAAAAACGTACGCAAAACTATAGTGAAAGCCATATTGATTCGGGATTGCACAAAGCACTTGATCATACACATACACGCTTTTCTTGTCCTGCAAAAAATGCAACGATTTTCACAGCGAACAAAAAAATATTTCTACTGTTTTCCACGGGATTTGGGTAATTTTCGAAAATTGGTTAATCCACGCTTCATTAACAATGGGTTAAGCTTTGGTACCAGACTTGGGAAATTTTTACGTGGCACCGTAAAACGTAAAATCGGAATTTAACGCTTTCAAAAACCGTAAAATCCCGTAAAATCAGCAAAAATGTCTTCAGAAATAGGGATTTGGTAACTTATCGTAACTCCAACATAATTTTAACAATATTATTCTTGATATTCATCAAAAAGTTGATAAATTAGGATTCAATCAAAATTTTCTTTGAAAAATGTTTTGTTTTTTAACTTTCTATTTGATTCTGTAAAAATTCAAAATAATTAAACTATATTTAGTGATTTTTTTCTACGAATTATTTTACGATTTTTTGAGCGGTAAAACCGTAAAACGAAAAAAACGGAAACGTAAAAATTCCCAGATCTGTTTGGTACTCTGTTGATGCAGTCACTCCTGCAAAGCCTGGGGGCCACGGCCTGCTGGAATTCCAAAATCATACATGAACTAGTCGGACCCTTGAGTTAACCTCCCTACCAGGAAAAAAATAAATATATAAAAAGTTAAGGACCCTCTCTGCGAATTCGAATTCGGAGTCCCAGTATGTCCAAAATGCTACGAAAAAAAAGGCACTCACATCATCCTCAAATCTTGAATCTTTGTTCAGATTTGTTCGCATAAAAATGAACAGTGTTGATGGATATCTGAGATATTCAATTTTCGCGCGTTGTTCACACGATTTTGTGAATTTGACATTGAAAGTTAGAAAAAGTAGAAAAATTGTGTGCATCTTCATGATGAACATAAATTGAGAAATGAACTGGATTCGATCAATATTTAAAAAAAAAAAAAGATATTTCTGACGTGACCCACATTTATGATCAAATTGAATCGTTTGCCCCAAATAACATTATTTCTAGAAATAATAATAATGAAATTGATGAAAATCATATTTCTAGTCATTTGCGTTCACGCCGTCTATCCCAACTGTAAACAACGCCCAGATTATACTGGCAAAAAATTTGCGAAAACACTATTCGTGTTTCCAACAACATATTTGCATGTTGATCAAGATACACAAGTGAGTTAAGTCTTGGGGAGCAATCATTTTTCAGAGGTGTGAAAATTTTACTTTCTGAATGAGGAAGTTTCGTTTAGTATGTTCCCCAATTTTTTATACATTTTTTTTGCACGTTAAAGTCTTGGCCAATCAGTTGTGGGCCTGACAATGAGTACAGTTTTTCAAAAAATTCGAGCGTCCAAAAACTGAAAATGTACGGTTTTTTCATTGAAAAAAAAATGTTGGCGTACAATTTTGACTTCTGGAAACCACGATTTTGGCTATCTGAAAGAGGAGGTGTGTTGCCGATCAATTTTTTCACAAAAAAAAATGGAAACATACTAAACAAAACCTCCTCAGAGAAAGTATGGCTTGAACGGCGCGGTCCGCGGACGATTTTTCACCGATTTTTGGGTGAAAATCATTACGCGGATTCCGCGAAAAAAATTTCGCGGACAGCGAAACTTCAGCCAATGAGAGTCTAATTTCGCGCATTCCGCGAAATTTTTTGACTCGGAAATTTGATTTTTGCGTTTTTCGCGGATTCGCGGATGGACTCGAGAGGGAGGGTATAAAAAGGATAAATTGTATCGCGTACGCGACAACGAGGATAGCGCAGCAAGGAAGATGGATGACTACCACAGCGTTTTCGCATACAGGTGCATTACGGGCCGTTTTCCACCCGTTTACGGGTACTCAACCCCTCGTGCGCGAGTACACCGACGGGTACACGTTTACAGCTACTACGCGCAAAAAAATAGTACTGGGAAACAGCTGCTTTAGTGGTCGATTCTTGTTTTCCTAGGTTTTCATATATTTTACACTTGTTATGTATAAAAAAATTTTATCTCAAAAATATAGCGAACAGTAATTATAATTAGTCGTTGTCCTGATGTCGGTGGTTGACCGATAGTTGGTGTCGGTGATGGGTGACTGTGGTTGACCGATGGTTGGTGTTGATGAAGGGAGACTTGTTGTCGTTGTTGTCGGTGGATTGGAGTTCCGGGTTGCTGAATTTGGTGTTGTTGTTGGTGATTGGTCCGTAGGTGAATCTGAAACATTTCTAGATGAATTTGAAATCGGATTTTTTCAAATTATGACTTTAAAAATTTTGAATTTGTTGTCAATTTGAAGATGGAGTCTGAGCAAAATTAAAACAATCCTCGAAGGTTTTTTCTGTAAGCTTTTCAAATATAGATTTAAAAATTTCAAAGTTCGAAAAAACAGTGAACGTTCACGCGGCGCACAGAACTCGCGAAATAAGCGATATCTGAGCGCCGCGGGAACGCCAAAAGCCCCAAAACGCGGCGTAGCACGCTTTCGATTTCTTGAGGCTGGACATCTGGATTTTCAATCTATTTTACATGGTTGTTCACTGTTTTTTCGAACTTTGAAATTTTTGAACCAATATTTGAAAAGCTTACAGAAAAAATCCTTCTAGGATTGTGCTAATTAGAACATGCTTTTTCAAATGAGCATAACTTTTTTATGCTTGTTCACAACAGTGTGTGGAATTCACACTGTGTGAACTCATTTTAGGTTAGAATTATTTTGATATACAAACGCTTACCGTTTTTCATATTGACTCCTCACTCCTCCTCGCGGCACTGTGTGTGATGTTGTTGATTGTTCCCATGGCGCATGAAGAATCGGCCTAAAAGCAAATTACTTTGTTTTTCAAGTTTGGTTATATAAGGAACTAACCGGTCGTTTTGTGACGATCTTCTCTTTGAAGCTACCTCTAGATGAGCAGCGCGTGCTGTAAACGTAACATTAGAATAATTTATGATACATGGATACATATAAAGAAAAGATAACGAAATGAAACGAGGAAAACAATTTTATGAACCCTACCCAGAGGAACTACATCCATTATCATCAAGTTCCCTACATTTTATATTTCAATGTGTTGAAACTTCTCAAATTCCATATGAAAAACTATTCCCAAACCTATTTCTGAACGAAAAGTAAAAAAATCACAAAATGAAAGTCAATATTTTTTGAAAGGCCTAAAATCATCGAAAAATCACGATTTTCAATTGTTTTCGGTAGAAATTCTCAGTTGTTCTATTAGGAAAGTATTTTCCAATACTTTTAGCATAAAAACCTATACTCATAACTCTAAAAACAACACAAAACCACAGCACAACGGAAAAAAAAGAAAAAAAAAAGAAAAAAAATGAAAAAATGAAAACACACAAACTGTGGATTTCGCCGCGAGACCACACACTAGCGTCTCCGCGTAAATCTACACGGAACACTTTTTTCAATGGACTCCAAATTAAAAACTGAAAACGCAGTTGAGTTGTAAATTGAAAGGCGAACAAAATGATATACAACATCTGTACAAAAAATTTAATTTACATTCATCCGACTTTGGCAAATTCAGCGAGATACTCAAAGTGGTATGATGAAAAATATATCTAAAAGGGTTTAAAATTGGTACCTGAAGTGCTTTCTATCATCAAAGTTTGTATTTGCATGAACCTCGAGTATCATTATTCTAGTTTCATACTTTTTTTCTTATTGAATTTCTCTGTGGGAAGAACCACCCGTTTTTGACCACTAAACCACCACTAAGGCAAAAATAGAAGTTTTTATGAATTTATTGGCTGCAAAGCGGAAATCGGTTGGCAAAATGTAATTATTAACCAATCTGTGGTGTTTTTTGATAGTATTCTGCCTTCTGTGGTTTAAAACTTTCACACCCGTTTTGGACCACTACCGTACCACTACTACCAAAAAACGAGGAGCCTGATTTTTTGGTTTCCTATCAACTTTTCGCCAGCAAAAAGTGATCTAATATCAATATTAGTATTTCTGAACATATACCAATCTATAAAAGCTGATTTTATCACAACACTATTCCACCACTATCAACACCACTCAACCCACTTTCGCAGTAGTAGTGCGATAGTGGTCGAATAGTAGTGCGTTAGTACCCCTAAACGGGTGGTCGACCCGTAAACCACCCGTTTTCCTATTGTGTGCGAAAACGCTGTGTACAAAACGACAGGATTCGGATCGAGGCCGGGTTGGAACTACAAGTCTATACTAACTTCTGATAATTATCAGGGGTTGTGAAGCATTTTTATATTTCGAGAGTGCATTGCGCGGATGTTTCGCTAACAGCGGAGCATAATTTCGCGGACGTTTCGCTAAAGTTCTTGTGTCAGCCGCGGATTGGCAGATTTCTGGGTTTCGCGAACCGCGCCGTTCAAGCCAGACCTTCTCTGAGTCCTCATGGTATATTTTATCCATAAAATTTGCGCGTTTTTTTCCGAAATGAATCATACATGAACTGGGACTCCGAATTCGAAAAATCAGCAAAAAATGGGTTAGGGCGTGGGGGGTAAACTCAAGAGAGTCTCCGGAGTGACTGTAGTAGTTGATGTATGGAGATGATTCATAATGATTGATTCAGAAAGATAAATATTTATACCTTCTCAAACAAATATCCTGCTCAATTCCAAACAATGTCAACTTCCACTATGCCACGTATGATCTCAACACTTACTACAGATTTAATGATGTCACTGATGCTCAAAATAGTTTCAAAACATTGACCGGTTAGTTTTTGGGGTTTCCATAATAAACATTTGAAACCAAACAACTTATAGAAGGCAAATCGTGCAATGAAACATTCGAGGAAATGTATGGCAATATGAAGCCCAACGATTTTGACGAGTTCGGCCGGATTGAAGTGTTTTATCGAATTCCGGAATTGGAAGATTGTGCGTTTTCGAATTATTATAAAAGAAGTCATCGAAGATTTCGTTTGAATCTGATACATTTTGATAGCGATGTTTATTATGCCTTCAAATCGCTAAATTATTCAAATATATCTGCAATTGATACAAATCAAGAAAAAGCTTCTGAAGAACTTGTAAATATGACCAATTCTTTGTGAGTTTCGAGAAAAACACAAAGGATTTTTAAACTTTTCAAATTATAGCATCAATAATATTCTTGGAATAAAAGAAAAGCGAAAACTTCAACCAATTTTAAAATGTATTGATAAACAAGAAGATTACTATATGAAATTGGGCCTTGGAATGGGATTCTGTTTTGGAGTTGTTGTCTTAGCCATTACATTGTTATTGGCACAGCTTTTCTTTTTATTTATTGGAAAAAAAAGCGAAGAAAAAGGAGATTGCGATGAAACACAAGAATGGTTTGGGAGAAACGAGGAAAATGCAAAATTTCGATGATTCTTATGGTCCTGTGAAAAAAGTGGCGGCTAAGAATTGAGTGAGGAGAACAATGAATAAAGATTTGTTACTTGTCCAAAAATTATTTTGACCCAATTTCCAACGTGACCCAATTTTTTGTGTGTGAAAAAACCGCGAAAAAAAAAATCAATCAAATCCAAATCATTTCTCCATTTATATCAAATCATGAAAACTCTCAGTGTATTATTATTATCATCATCATCATTTTTTCTCATTCTCAATATTAAACTCTCCTTATCTTGTGAACAACGGAAAACTGTTGAAAACCTCGAATATCCACAAACCATGTTTGTCTTTATGCGATCAAATTTGAACAAAGATTCAAGATATGAGGATGATGTGAGTTTGGACCTTAGCATATCTGTCTAGACACGCTGCATTTTTATAGGACAAAAAGAGTGTGTATGTGTATGATGAAGTGCTTTGTGCGATTCCCAATCAAGTCGAATTTCACTATAAATTTGGGTACGTTTTCATCAGATTCTGCATCATTAATTTAAAAATATCAGAAATGAGCCTTCACGTGAGTGGGATGTGGTCAGATCTACTGTTTGGAATGAAGCAAACGGTTGGTTACACTAATTTTCAGCGATTTTCAGCAGCTCAGTGATTTTGAGCGCAAAATTTCAGTATTGAAACTCTTTAAAGAAAATTGTGCCGAAATTTCCGAAAAAATGAATCAACCGGAAAAAAGCTGAAAATAAGTTTCTAGACTGAAATTTTGTGCTGAAAATCATGAAAATACCAATTTCTGATAATTTTCAGCATTTCTACGATTTTCAGCGCAAAATTTCAGTTTAGAAACTCTTTAAAGAAAATTGTGCCGAAAAGTTTCAAAAAAAAATGGATCAACCGGAAAAAAGCTGAAAATAATTTTCTAGACTGAAATTTTGTGCTGAAAATCATAGAAATACTAATTTCTAATAATTTTCAGCATTTTCACGATTTTCAGCACAAAATTTCAGCTTAGAAACTCTTTAAAGAAAATTGTGCCAAAATTTCCGAAAAAATGGATCAACCGGAAAAAAAGCTGAAAATAAGTTGCTAGACTGAAATTTTGTGCTGAAAATTATGAAAATCTTGATTTCTAGCGATTTTCAGCATTTTCACGATTTTCAGCACAAAATTTCAGCTTAGAAACTCTTTAAAGAAAATTGTGCCGAAAAGTTTCAAAAAAAAAATGGATGAACCGTAAAAAAGCTGAAAATAAGTTTCTAGACTGAAATTTTGTGCTGAAAATCATGAAAATACTAATTTCTAATAATTTTCAGCATTTTCACGATTTTCAGCACAAAATTTTAGTCTAGAAACTCTTCAAAGAAAATTGTGCCGAAAAGTTTCAAAAAAAAAATGGATCAACCGGAAAAAAAGCTGAAAATAAGTTTCTAGACTGAAATTTTGTGCTGGAAATCATGAAAATACTAATTTCTAATAATTTTCAGCATTTTCACGATTTTCAGCACAAAATTTCAGCTTAGAATCTCTTCAAAGAAAATTGTGCCGAAAAGTTTCAAAAAAAAAATGGATCAACCGGAAAAAAGTTGAAAATAAGTTTCTAGACTGAAATTTTGTGCTGAAAATCATGAAAATACTAATTTCTAATAATTTTCAGCATTTTCACGATTTTCAGCACAAAATTTTAGTCTAGAAACTCTTCAAAGAAAATTGTGCCGAAAAGTTTCAAAAAAAAATGGATCAACCGGAAAAAAAAGCTGAAAATAAGTTTCTAGACTGAAATTTTGTGCTGGAAATCATGAAAATACTAATTTCTAATAATTTTCAGCATTTTCACGATTTTCAGCACAAAATTTCAGCTTAGAATCTCTTCAAAGAAAATTGTGCCGAAAAGTTTCAAAAAAAATGGATCAACCGGAAAAAAGTTGAAAATAAGTTTCTAGACTGAAATTTTGTGCTGAAAATCATGAAAATACTAATTTCTAATAATTTTCAGCACAAAATTTCAGCTTAGAAACTCTTCAAAGAAAATTGTGCCGAAAAGTTTCAAAAAAAATGGATCAACCGGAAAAATGCTGAAAATAAGTTTCTAGACTGAAATTTTGTGCTGAAAATCATAGAAATAGTAATTTTCATTTTTTGACATTTGCCAAATCGAAATTTTTTGTAAAAAAAAACGTTTTTTAACATGTTTCAGTGATTTTTTCGATTTTTAGAAAATAACGAATGCAAGTGGTTCAAAACAATCATGCGTAAATTGAATGAGCAGCACACTTGTCGCGATTTCGATTCGTGTGACATAGAAATCTACGATCGTATTGAAATTGTATATTTTTTACGGAAAAACCCTGATCCATGCGATTATTTGTCAATATTTCGAGAATCCAAATTCATGGCAAATCTCAATATTGTTCATTTTGACAATAAGGAATTCAATGGGTATGAAACTTTGACTATTTCAAATATATCATTATATGATATTAGTGGAAAAGATAGAGATGACATCAGAAAAATGGCGGAACATTTGTGAGTTTGAGGTATGCTAATTGAAATTGTTTGTTTTTTTGCCAGCATTGACAATATTCTCGATATTCCACCTGCCGCTGAAAATCCACAAATCAAAAATCAATGCGATATTTTCCAAGGTCCCATCAGAACTCTCTCAATGTATCTTCTGATTGGAGTTGCTATCGGTGTTGTTCTTGTTTTTTCGGTCGTTTCTGTTTTTATTTTTGTCGGTGACAAAACCGATGGAAAACTATTCATATTTTGCGAGAAATTAATTGAGAAAATTAAGGAAAAGTTTGGAAAGCTGAGTAAGAAATTGAAGAGAAAAAAGCAGGATACCGTGATTGAGTTTGACGAAATAGTGACAACTGGAGCAACAACTGGAGCAACAACTGGAACAGACACGAAAAATATCAAGAAGCGATCAGATTTTGATGAAGATTGTATTTGAGCATGAAATAAAAGATTTTTGAAAAACAATTTTTGCTGGGTATGATTTGCGGAAAAAAATGCGCAAAAATCAAAAAAACCCGTGACCCAATGATCAAAAATCCAGCGCACACTTTTAAGAAACACTTTGTATTTTCGAAAAATAATGAAAGCGACGATAGTTTTTTCAATTCTTGTCATTGTTATGGCTAAATCAATTGATTCAGCATATCCGAATTGTAAACAACGCCCAGATTATACTGATAAAAAGTTTGGAAAGACTTTATTCCTATTTCCAACAACTTTTTACAATGTTGCCGAGGATAAAAAGGTGAGGTTATTTGAGGAAAGATTCATGATTTTTTTTGAATTCAGAAAAATCATTTTTTGTATATTCTCAAACAAATATCATGTTCGATTCCCAATAACCGCATGTTCCATTATGGAGTATATAGCCCAGATGGTATCAAACAGTACAATCAATTAAGTGACGTTCAAAATCACTTCAAAACCCTAACTGGTCAGTTTTTCGTTTCGGTTTCATGCTGAAATTGTGAATAATCGAAATGTTTCATAACCTAAAAAAATGGGAAACGAGAAAAATAATTCTTTTTTGTTCAAAATTTAAAAAAAAAAAACTTTTTTTGAAAAAAAAAAATTTTTTTGAAAAAAAACATTTCAAAAAAAAAAAAAAATTTTTTTTTGAAAAAAAAATTTCGCGACGAGACCATGTGTGTGTTTCACATGTTGCGCCTTTCAAAAACGGTTTTTAAGAAAGATTTTTTTTTTCAAAAAAAAAAAAAAAAATTTTGTTGCGCCCTTCAAAAACGGTTTCTAAGAAAGATTTAAAAAAAAAAAATTTTTTTTTGAAAAAAAAAAAATTTTTTTTTTCAAAAAAATGTCGCGACGAGACCATGTGTGTGTTTCACCTGTTGCGCCTTTCAAAATTGGTTTTTAAGAAAGATTTTTTTTTGGAAAAAAAAAATTTAAAAAAAAAAAAAATTTTTTTTTTTTTTAAATGTCGCGACGAGACCATGTGTGTGTTCCACCTGTTGCGCCTTTCAAAAATGGTTTTTAAGAAAGATTTTTTTTTGGAAAAAAAAAATTAAAAAAAAAAAAAAAATTTTTGAAAAAAATGTCGCGACGAGACCATGTGTGTGTTTTACCTGTTGCGCCCTTCAAAAATGGTTTTTAAGAAAGATTTTTTTTTCAAAAAAAAAAAAATTTGTTGCTCCCTTCAAAAACGGGTTCTAAGAAAGATTTATTTCAAAAAAAAAACAAAAAAAAAACATTTTTGAAAAAAAATGTCGCGGCGAGACCATGTGTGTGTTTCACCTGTTGCGCCTTTCAAAAATGGTTTTTAAGAAAGATTTTTTCAAAAAAAAAAAAAAAAATTTTTTTTCAAAAAAAAAAATTTTTTTTTCGAAAAAAATGTCGCGACGAGACCATGTGTGTGTTTCACCTCTTGCGCCTTTCAAAAACGGTTTTTAAGAAAGATTTTTTTTTCAAAAAAAAAAAAATTTGTTGCTCCCTTCAAAAACGGGTTCTAAGAAAGATTTATTTCAAAAAAAAAACAAAAAAAAAACATTTTTGAAAAAAAATGTCGCGGCGAGACCATGTGTGTGTTTCACCTGTTGCGCCTTTCAAAAATGGTTTTTAAGAAAGATTTTTTCAAAAAAAAAAAAAAAATTTTTTTCAAAAAAAAATTTTTTTTTCGAAAAAAATGTCGCGACGAGACCATGTGTGTGTTTCACCTCTTGCGCCTTTCAAAAACGGTTTTTAAGAAAGATTTTTTTTTCAAAAAAAAAAAAAAATTTGTTGCTCCCTTCAAAAACGGGTTCTAAGAAAGATTTATTTCAAAAAAAAAAAAAAATTTTTTTTCAACAAAAAAAAAATTTTTTTTTCGAAAAAAAATTTCGCGGCGAGACCATGTGTGTGTTTCACCTCTTGCGCCTTTCAAAAACGGTTTTTAAGAAAGATTTTTTTTTTCTAAAAAAAACAAAAAATTTTGTTGCGCCCTTCAAAAACGGTTTCTAAGAAAGATTTTTTTCAAAAAAAAAAAAAAATTTTTTTCGAAAAAAATGTCGCGGCGAGACCATGTATGTGTTTCACCTGTTGCGCCTTTCAAAAATGGTTTTTTAGAAAGATTTAAAAAAAAAAAAAAATTTTTTTTTGAAAAAAATGTCGCGACGAGACCATGTGTGTGTTTCACCTGTTGCGCCTTTCAAAAACGGTTTTTAAGAAAGATTTTTTTTTCTAAAAAAAAAAAAAATTTGTTGCTCCCTTCAAAAAACGGGTTCTAAGAAAGATTTATTTCAAAAAAAAAACAAAAAAAAAACATTTTTGAAAAAAAATGTCGCGGCGAGACCATGTGTGTGTTTCACCTGTTGCGCCTTTCAAAAATGGTTTTTAAGAAAGATTTTTTCAAAAAAAAAAAAAAAAAAATTTTTTTTCAAAAAAAAAAAAAAAATTTTTTTTCGAAAAAAATGTCGCGACGAGACCATGTGTGTGTTTCACCTGTTGCGCCTTTCAAAAATGGTTTTTAAGAAAGATTTTTTCAAAAAAAAAAAAAAATTTTTTTTCAAAAAAAAAAAATTTTTTTTCGAAAAAAATGTCGCGACGAGACCATGTGTGTGTTTCACCTGTTGCGCCTTTCAAAAAATGGTTTTTAAGAAAGATTTTTTCAAAAAAAAAAATTTTTTTTCAAAAAAAAAATTTTTTTTTTCGAAAAAAATGTCGCGACGAGACCATGTGTGTGTTTCACCTCTTGCGCCTTTCAAAAAACGGTTTTTAAGAAAGATTTTTTTTTCAAAAAAAAACAAAAAATTTTGTTGCGCCCTTCAAAAACGGTTTCTAAGAAAGATTTTTTTCAAAAAAAAAAAAATTTTTTTCGAAAAAAATGTCGCGGCGAGACCATGTATGTGTTTCACCTGTTGCGCCTTTCAAAAATGGTTTTTTAGAAAGATTTAAAAAAAAAAAATTTTTTTTTGAAAAAAATGTCGCGACGAGACCATGTGTGTGTTTCACCTGTTGCGCCTTTCAAAAACGGTTTTTAAGAAAGATTTTTTTTTCTAAAAAAAAAAAATTAAACTTTTTGTTGCGCCCTTCAAAAACGGTTTCTAAGAAAGATTTTTTTTTTCAAAAAAAAAACAAAAAATTTTGTTGCGCCTTTCAAAAACGGTTTCTAATTGTAAGAAAGATTTTTTTCAAAAAAAAAAAAAAAAAATGTTTTTTGGAAAAAAAAAAAAAAAAAAAATTTTTGAAAAAAAAAAAAAAAAAAAAAAAAAAAATTTTTTGAAAAAAAAAATTAAAAAAAAAAACAAATTATTTTTCTCGTTTCCATTTTTTACTCCATTTATAATAGAAGGCAAATCGTGTAATGAAACATTCGAAAGAATTTACAACGAAATATTGCCGAGTGACTATAATACATTTGATCGTGTCGAACTATTTTATCGTCATCCCGAATTGGATGATTGCGATTTTCTCGAATACTATCGAAAAGGTCGACGACTTTTCCGTCTGAATTTCATCAGCTTCGATGATGATTATGTTGAAGTTGGCTTCAATTCGTTGAATTTTCCGAACATTTCGAAAATCGATACAAATCGTGAGAAGGCTACTGAACAACTCGCAAATATGACAATTCTGTTGTGAGTTTTTTTTGCGATACATCATTTTTTTTTTGGTCTAAAATTACAGTATCAATAATATTCTTGGAATTGAGAAGATCAAAAAGATAACGAAACTTGAGCCAGTTTTCAAATGTATTGATCAACAAGATGATTATTATATCAAATTGGGAATTGCAATCGGTTTTATTTTGGGATTTGCTCTCGAAACTACAATATATCTCATAATGTTTGATTGTTGTTGCAAGAAAAAAGCGAAAAAACATCCGAAACAAGTGAATTTTGTTAGGAATCGACGTTTTCATCATGATGATTTGGGTGAATTGAGTGGCGGCAATTTTGATGATACTTATGGTCCTGTGAAAAAAGTGACACCGAAGGATGGCGATCAAGTTTATGAGTATTCGGCAAAAGGGATTTCGAGAAAAATGTGAATGAAGGTTTTTTGATTGGCGCATTTCTAGTAGCTTCTAGATTCACTGACGCATTTCTAGTAGCATTTAAATTTGCTGACGTATTTTTTGTAGCTTCTAGATTCACTGACGTATTTCTTGTAGCTTCTACATTTGCTGACGCATTTCTGGTAGCTTGACACATTTCTTGTAGCTTCTAGATTCACTGACGCATTTCTAGTAGCTTCTAAATTCACTGACGCATTTCTAGAAGCTTCTAAATTCACTGACGCATTTCTAGAAGCTTCTAAATTCACTGACGCATTTCTAGTAGCTTCTAAATTCACTGACGCATTTCTAGAAGCTTCTAAATTCACTGACGCATTTCTAGTAGCATTTAAATTTGCTGACGCATTTCTAGTAGCTTCTAAATTTGCTGACGCATTTCTTGTAGCTTCTAGATTCACTGACGCATTTCTGGTAGCTTCTAGATTCACTGACGCATTTCTAGTAGCTTCTAAATTCACTGACGCATTTCTTGTAGCTTCTAGATTCACTGACGCATTTCTAGTAGTTTCTAGATTTGCTGACGCATATTTTGTAGCTAAAATGAGCAGAAAAAACCTTCATAATTTAAAAAATGTCCAATTAAAACGGGCTTCTGGTATCGGAGCAGTCCTCTTTGGTGGCACACCAAACTCGTCCGCCCTGACACACACATTCGGTACAGTACTCGTTTTCCGGAAGCCATTTCGCGCCTTCCGGACGCCACAAACCGTTGGAATTGCAGCCGTGAAGGCGAGAGCCGCGGTGACGGCTGGAAAAAAAAATTTGGCGATTTTTTGAGACGGGATAAGTCTGGGTTTAGGCCTGAGCCTAAATGAGCCGATTTTCCGGGCCCAAAAACGCCTAGACTTAGGACTGAAAAGCCTGGATTTAAGCCTAAACATTCCGGATTTTTAGAGCCTAGATAAGCCTAGATTTTGGGCCTAAACATTCCGGATTTTTAGAGCCCAAAAAAGCCTAGATTTAAGACTGAAAAGCCTGGATTTAGGCCCAAACACTCCGTATTTTTTGAGCCCAAAAAAGCCTAGATTTTCAGCCTGAAAACCTGCGATTTTCCGGGCCCAAAAAAAGGCTGGATTTTTGGACTGAAAAGACTGGATTTTAGGCCTGAAAATCCAGAAAATCCAGATTTTTTGAACCTAATTGAGCCCAGATTTCAGGCCTAAACAAGCCTAGGCCCTTTCCAGGCCTACCCCCACAGTATTCGGTATCATTCGACTCCAAATCTCCCCCCGAACCCTCTCCAAACCCTCTCACCTCCTCAAAATCCGATCCAACATCGTCGGACACACATCATCACAACACTTGTTCCATTTTCCCAAATCCATCTCCTCCAACATCTCACACTTCTCATACAATTTCTTATCCTTCCCTCCTGGATACACAAAAACATCGCGTTGTACTCGATCAATCTCATCACCATTATCACAAATGATTCTAGCCAGGGTGACTTTTTTTATCTCGCGGAGTTGATTTGCGGTGAACACGCCCTCTTTTTCGTACCAAAACCTGTCGCCATCTCGCAATTTTTTGAATTGTTCTCCAATTATACACGCAAAAGTCTCGCCAAAAAGCGCATTTTGCAGCTTTTCCTCAACTATTCCACCAACCCATAAATCGATATTCTCTGAAAATTTCAGCAAAAATAATTCCAGCAAAATAAAAGTCGCTCAGCATAGTTAAAAGTTGGCATCAGCATAGTTCAGCCGAAAGATGGTAAACATTCATCGCGCTCTCTCATTTCTCCCCCTTTTCTATCTCTCCCCTCTTCTCATTTCCCTTTTATATATGCCTATTTCATGCAGCCGACGCCTCACGGGAAAGCGCGCTCTCCTATCTTCTCTGTGCGCTAGGCTCCGCCCCTTTTTCAATTTCGCCGCGTTTTCAAAGATTTCAACGGGGTTTCCGGGGTTTTCGGGGTCGCTGATCACTAACCTGGTACTCCGTAGAGTCCCTGAAGCTTCTGAAGCACCGAATCATCTTTGATATACGGTTTCATGTCAGAAAATGAGCTTGGAATTGATAGATTGCAGAATTTGCGGTATTCGGTGTAGCTTGGTAGACCGTGATCGCGAGATCTTTGAATATTCATGACGGCCAGATCCAGAGCGACCTGAGATTGACGTGTTTTTTGTAGCTTGACGCATTTCTAGTAGCTTCTGGACTTACCTCATGTCCCTTCATGAAAAGTTTCTCGATAAGTTCCATATTCAAAAGTTGGCTGGGCATTGGATGTTTGAGGGGGCTGGCGAATAATCCACGTATCAGAGGATCGACGCCGCCTTGAGTTAGCACAAGTTCGGGGGTGAAGAAGGCCTGGAAATTGCGGAGGGAGGTTGACTGACGCATATTTTGTAGCTTCTAGATTTGCTGACGCATTTTGGGTAGCTTCTAAATTTGCTAGCGCATTTTGGGTAGCTTCTCTAGGTGCTAACCCTTAGCAAGAGGTTTCTCAAGGGTTGGTTGCTTGTCAAGAGTGTTCTCAAGGCGCTAGGTCTTGTCAAGATGATTTTCTCGCAGCCAACCCTTGACAAGAAGCTTCTCAAGGGTTGGCTGCTTGTCAAGAGTGTTCTCAAGGCGCGAGCCCTTGTCAAGATCATTTTCTCGCAGCTAACCCTTAACAAGAGGCTTCTCAAGTGTTGGTTGCTTGTCAAGAGTGTTCTCAAGGCGCGAGCCCTTGACAAGATGGTTTTCTCGCAGCTAACCCTTAACAAGAGGCTTCTCAAGTGTTGGCTGCTTGTCAAGAGTGTTCTCAAGGCGCTAGCTCTTGACAAGATCATTTTCTCGCAGTTAACCCTTGGCTTCTCAAGGGTTGGTTGCTTGTCAAGAGTGTTCTCAAGGCGCGAGCCCTTGACAAGATGGTTTTCTCGCAGCTAACCCTTAACAAGAGGCTTCTCAAGTGTTGGCTGCTTGTCAAGAGTGTTCTCAAGGCGCGAACCCTTGTCAAGTAGATTTTCTCGGAGCTAACCCTTAACAAGAGGCTTCTCAAGGTTCGGCTGCTTGCCAAGAGTGTTCTCTAGACGCGAGACCTTGACAAGATGATTTTCTCGCAGCTCACCCTTAAATAGACGCTTCTCAAGGGTTGCCTGCTTGTCAAGAGTGTTCTCAAGGCGCGAGCCCTTGTCAAGATCATTTTCTCGCAGCTAACCCTTAACAAGAAGCTTCTCAAGGGTTGGTTGCTTGTCAAGAATGTTCTCTAGGAGCCAACCCTTGACAAGATGATTTTCTCGCAGCCAACCCTTGACAAGATGCTTCTCAAGGGTTGGCTGCTTGTCAAGAGTGTTCTCAAGGCGCGAGCCCTTGTCAAGATCATTTTCTCGCAGCCAACCCTTGACAAGAGGCTTCTCAAGGGTTGGCTGCTTGTCAAGTGTGTTCTCAAGGCGCGAGCCCTTGACAAGATCATTTTCTCGCAGCTAACCCTTGCCATATGGTTTCTCAAGGGTTGGCTGCTTGCCAAGCGTGTTCTCAAGGAGCCAACCCTTGACAACTTACCTTATGTAATGCAATATTTCCCTCCTTGATAACCTCAAATTCCTTATCCAGTCTCAAAAGTGTTGGATTTATGAGCGTGTGTCCAAATCTGAAAGCCGACGTGGCAAACGCGTTCGAAATACTCGCATCCACATCATCCCGATATCCCAAATATTCTCCTCCCACATATTTTCTAAGCTGAGCAATGCCTCCAAAAACATGGGGCAACCATTGTGTATAGGTTATGTGTTGCATAACAGCTCCAACAATTTTCCGTGTCTCATGGTAGATCACTTCGCCGTCCCACGCGGGATTCATGCGGCGCAACGCGGCTGCGATGCGGTTGTGCTCGCGGATGAAGATTGTGTGGGTGGCGGTGAGTGCGAGTTGCTCGTTGGCTCTGCAAAATTTAGTGAGATACTTAACATGAGCAATGCTATATTTTTCATATTTAAAGGACCCCACCTAGAAATATATGTTAACATGAGCAATGCTTTATTTTTGATTCTGTTAAAGGAAGGTACTAGGCTAGGTTAACCTGAGCAATCCCATTTTTTCCATTTTTAAAGGACCCCAACTAGCTAGGTTAACATGAGCAATCCCAAGTTTTCCGTTCTTAAAGGACCCCACCTAGCTATATTTGTTAACATGAGCAATCCTATGTGTCTCAGCCAGCTCATGACTAATATGAGCAATCCCATTTTTTCCATTTTTAAAGGACCCCACCTAGCTATATATGTTAACATGAGCAATCCCAAAATTTCTTGAAATTGAAGGACCCCACCTAGCTATATTTGTTATCATGAGCAATCCTATGTGTCTCAGCCAGCTCATGACTAATATGAGCAATCCCAAGTTTTACTGTTAAAGGACCCCACCTAGCTATATATGTTAACATGAGCAATCCCCAAATTTTCTCAAAACTATGCCTTGTGGGGTGTCAAAAATCTCCGAATTTCTTGCTCAACCCAAAAATTAACATGAGCAATCCCCCAATTTTTCAAATTTTCTCAAAACTATGCCTTATGGGGTGTCTAAAGACTCCAAATTTCCTCCTTAACCCAAAAATTAACATGAGAAATGCCCCAAAACTTACCTCAAATCCCCAGCCAAAAAGCATCTAATCGGATTTTCCTCGCTGAAATTTCGTCTACAATCCATATTCGAATCTTTTTCAAACGGTAAATACTCTTTTCCGCTGGCCGATGTCAAATCAAATCGTAATTGTCCATTATTGTTGAAAGTGTCTCGAAGTTCTTGAGCTTGAACTTCAGTGCTACCGTATACATTTGAGGCATCGATGTATGACGTCAGAGCATTCATTTGTTCGCGATAGGTGACACGATTGAAGAGCAGAGACGTTTCGCCGGATCCGCACACTGCTGCACTTCGCTCGAATTCGATGCATGGGTATTTGACGCTGGAAATTGCTCATTTTGAGTATTCCTATCATTTTAAGGACGAAATTTTGATCTAGAATGATTTTTTTCCAGCCAAATGGTCCGGCGATCGATGCTCCATGAGCCCTACTTTTTTCTGGATCAATTTTCCGCGCTGAAAACGATGGGATTGCTCATTTCCAACATTTTCAGCTTAAAATTTCAGCCTAGAACAAGATATGTTCTACAGTTACCCGGTTGATCCATTTTTTCGGAATCTTTGGCATAATTTTCTACAGTACCTTTGAAGAGTTTCTAGACTGAAATTTTGTGCTGAAAACCATGGGAATGCTGCGAAGCGCTGAAAAATGAAGGTTTTCATGATTTTCAGCGCAAAATTTGAGCTTAGAAACACTTCAAAAGGTACTGTAGAAAATTATGCCACAAATTCCGAAAAAATGGATCAACCGGGTTACTGTAGAAAAATATGTTCCTTGGCTGAAATTTTGTGCTGAAAATCATGAAAATCCTCATTTTCAGTAATTTTCAGCATTTCCAGCTTTTTCAGCGCAAAATTTTGGTCTAGAAATTCTTCAAAAGGAAAAAAGTTCTGAAAAACATGGATCAACCGGGTTACTGTAGAAAAAGATGTTCTGGACAGGCATGTTCATTTTGCTTTGCCGGCAAAAAGCAAAGCAGCTTTGCTGGGCGTGGCTTTGCTTTTTGCTGGCAAAAAGCAAGTGAGGAAAAAGCAAAAAAAAAAGCAGCCGCGGCTGCCTGCCGGGCTGCTTTTTCAAAATACAAAAGGCAACAAGCGAAGCTCCGCCCCTCCACACACAAAACATGGCAACACACAAAACCAGTGAACCGTCCGCGTATGCATTTATTCAAGTAGTCTCGCGCGCGCGTTAGAGAAGCAAAAAGAGGTTGTTTTGTCAATGCATTTTCACTGCTTTCAGATGATTTTGGAAGCAGTGAAAAAAGCACTGCCGGCAATTCGGCAGGCTGCTTTGCTGTTGCTTTTTCACAGTCTCACCGTGTAAAAGCAAAAGCGGCTTTGCTTTTTCGGGGGACGGCAAAAAGCAGGCAATGCCGGCAAAATGAACATGCCTGGTTCTGGACTCAAATTTTATGCTGAAAATCATGGAGAACTTTATTTTCAGCGATTTTCAGCATTCGCAGCTTTTTCAGCACGAAATTTGAGCCTAGAAACTCTTCAAAAGGTACTGTAGAAAATTGTGTCAAAAATTCCAAAAAAATGGATCAACTGGGTTACTGTAGAAAACGATGTTCTGGGCTGAAATTTTGCGCTGAAAATCATGAAAACCCTCATTTTCAGCAATTTTCAGCATTTTCAGCTTTTTCAGCACAAAATTTGAGCTTAGAAACACTTCAAAAGGTACTGTAGAAAATTGTGCCAAGAGTTCCGAAAAAAATGATCAGCTGCAAAACAGTTACAGAAACTTTAAAAAAACCTGTTACAGACTGAAATTTTGTGCTGAAAATCATGAAAACCTTCATTTTCAGCAATTTTCAGCATTTCCAGCTTTTTCAGCACGAAATTTTGGTCTAGAAACTCTTCAAAGGCTACTGTAGAAAATTGTGCCACAAATTCCGAAAAAATAGATCAACTGGGTTACTGTAGAAAACGATGTTCTAGACTCAAATTTTGCGCTGAAAATCGTGGAAGTTCTAGTTTTCAGCAATTTTCAGCATTTCCAGCACTTTCAGCATAAAATTTCAGTCTAGAAAATGTTTTCTACAGTAATCCGTTTGATCCATTTTTTTGGAATTTGTGGCACAATTTTCTACAGTACCCTTTGAAGAATTTTCTTGGCTCAAATTTTGTGCTGAAAAGCATAGGAATGCTTAAAACCCTTGAAAATGAAAGTTTTCATGATTTTCAGCACAAAATTTCAGTCTAGAAAATGTTTTCTACAGTAATCTGTTTGATCCATTTTTTTGGAATTTGTGGCAAAATTTTCTACAGTAGCTTTTGAATAGTTTCTAGGCTCAAATTTCGCGCTGAAAATCAAGAAAATCACTAAAAAATCAAAATTTTCACCCCAAAACCCCCCACTAACTTCCCATCCTTCAATCTCGGATCACTTTTCGTCAACGGAATATTGAAACAAGGATCCAAGTTATCACAAGTCCGATTACAAAATGCTCCAGTTGCATAGCTATGTCTACTCAAAGCCTGTACAGTATGCGTCAAATCATGATCCAAAAATTGTCCCCATTGCATGATCCACGAGGACAATTTGAAATGCGGTGTGATTTTTTCGGTGGCCACAAGTTGTCTTGAAATTTCACGAACATTTGGCATCGGATAGCCATTGTATAATTTGCCTTTTTGCCAGCCAACTGGAGTATTGAAACCATTTTCATAGGCCGGTTTCAGAAGTCTTCTCAATGGCATTTGTGACACACCGAACATTGGCTTTTTCCAATTATTGCATTGACCATCGAAAGATCTGAAAAAGAATAGTTTAATATGAGCAATGTAGAGAAAAATGCGGAAATTTTGATATAAAATGCAAGATTTCTGGTTAATCTGAGCAATGCCTAACGAATTTTCTGAATTTTTGGTTAATCTGAGCAATGTAGAACAAATTCGCTGAATTTTGCTTGTTTTCCAGGATTTTTAGGTTAATATGAGCAATTCTTGTCGATTTTGCTAAGTTTTAGGTTAATATGAGCAATTCCTAACAAATTCATAGAATTTCAGGTTAATCTGAGCAATGCTTAAGGAATTAGCTACATTTTGATATAAAATTCAAGATTTTTAGGCTAATATGAGCAATGTCTATCGAATTCTCTGAATTTTCAGGTTAATATGAGCAATGGTAAAAAAATTCGTTAAATTTTCATTTATTTTCATATTTTCTAGATTAATCTGAGCAATGCTAATTGAATTTTCTGAATTTTGGGTTAATATGAGCAATTCTTTTAAAATTTGATACAAAATTCAAAATTTTGAGATTAATATGAGCAATGCCTATAAATTTCGCCAAATTTCGGAATAAATTCAGTAGTTTAAGACTAATATGAGCAATGCCTATCAAATTTCGATTCAAATTCGAGATTTCCAGGTTAAGATGAGCAATGCCTGTCAAATTTAACAGAAAACCCTGAATTTTTATAATAATATGAGCAATGCTGATTCAAATCGAGCCAAGAACCTCAAAACTGGTACAAAAAATGTGCCAGACTTGCAGAAAAGGGGTGTGGCTTAAAATCCACTTGAATCAATGATTCTACCCTATAAATCTAGCATTTTTAGAGCGGAAAACTGTGCCAGGCTTGCAGAAAAAGGGGCGGAGCCTAAAATCGCTTAAAATCTATGATTCTACCCTATAAATCTAGCATTTTTCAGGCGGAAAAGTGTGCCAGACTTGCAGAAAAGGGGCGGAGCTTACCTGTATTTATTATGAAAACAAACATCCGAGCACGGATTCTTAAACTGTCCCCGATGACATCCACTCAAACCCATCAAACTCTGAACATGTGTCACATGCAAAACACTTTCATAGCTCAAATTTCTGCTCTGCGCCTCGCCGTGCAACTCATTTATGTCCAATTTCAGACCGTGTTCCACATGCTCTCTAACCAATCTCACAGATTCCTCGTAGATCTCACGGGCCTTGGATAATTCGACGGCCTGTGAGGGGACCGAGAATCGGAACAGCCTTTTTAGGTCCTGACTTTTGGTGACCTCTTGGATTTTCGCTTGCTTCCGCGTCTTCTCTAGAGCCTGTTCCACGTTATACCGAGCCTGTTGGGAGATTCTTCGGAGAGTTTCTTCGGTGAGTTCAGGCACGGCCCCCTGGGGGGCCTGGGCCGCACCTTCTACAGTAAGACGGGCGTCGGCTGACATGGCACCCACTGGATTTCCAGCCATGCAGGAGAACACACCCTCGTCTTTTTTCTCGATGTTTGAGATGCGAAGTTCGGTGCCGTCGTCGGAGACCTGAAAATGAGGATTTCATGATTTTCAGCACAAAATTTGAGTCTAGAACATATTTTCCTACAGTAATCTGGTTGATCTACATTTTTTTCTACAGTAGCTTTTGAAGAGTTTCTATGCTGAAATTTTTGAGCTGGAAAAGCTGGAAATGCTGAAAATTGCTGAAAATGAAGATTTTCACGATTTTCAGCACAAAATTTCAGTCTAGAAACCCTTCAAAAGATACTGTAGAAAATTGTGCCACAAATTCCAAAAAAATGGATCAACTGGGGTTACTGTAGAAAATATGTTTCTAGACCCAAATTTTGTGCTGAAAATCGTGAAAAACTTAATTTTCAGCGATTTTCAGCATTCGCAGCTTTTTCAGCGCAAAATTTTAGCCTAGAAACTCTTCAAAGGGTACTGTAGAAAATTGTGTCGAAAGTTCCAAAAAAATGGATCAACCAGAATTTTGTGAAAAATAGTTTTCTAGAGTGAAATTTTGTGCTGAAAAAGCTGGAAATGCTGAAAATCGCTGAAAATAAGATTTTTCATGATTTTCAGCACAAAATTTGGGTCTAGAAAAATATTTTCTACAGAAATATGGTTGATCTACATTTTTGGAATTTTTGGCACAATTTTCTACAGTACATTTTGAAGAGTTTCTAGACCCAAATTATGTGCTGAAAAAGCTGGAAATGCTCAAAATCGCTGAAAATGAGGTTTTTCATGATTTTCATCACAAAATTTGGGTCTAGAAACTCTTCAAAAGGTACTGTAGAAAATTGTGCCACAAATTCCAAAAAAATGGATCAACCAGATTTTTGTGAAAAATATGTTTCTAGACTGAAATTTTGTGCTGAAAATCGTCGAAATCCTCATTTTCAGTAATATTTAGTATTTCCACGATTTTCAGCACAAAATTTGGGTCTAGAAACATGTTTTTCTACAGTAACCCCTTTTTTTCGGAATTTTTGGCACAATTTTTTAAAACAGTAGATTTTGAAGTCAAACAAAGTTTCTGGGCCCAAATTTTGTGCTGAAAATTGTGGATATCCTCATTTTCAGTGATTTTCAGCATTTCCAGCTTTTTCAGCACAAAATTTGAGCCTAGAAACTCTTCAAAAGGTACTGTAGAAAATTGTGCCGAAAGTTCCAAAAAAATGGATCAACCAGAATTTTGTGAAAAATAGTTCTCTAGAGTGAAATTTTGTGCTGAAACTTGTGGAAATCTTCATTTTCAGTGATTTTCAGCATTTCCAGCTTTTTCAGCACAAAATTTCAGATTTCCCGCCCCAAAACTCACCCTAAACCTCCCCTTAATATGTCCAATAGTACTTCCATCAAAACTCCACGTGTAATCCGGAAGCGGAATTCCGCGTGCCTTACAATAGAACACAACTTCTCCTCCCACTTTTGCGCTCACACTTTGTGGTCCCTCGAAAATATTCGGTGGTACACTGGAAATGAGCTCAAGTCGAAAATCGTGGCTCACAGAGCCGTGTTGATTTTGAGCCGCGCACGTGTAGGTTCCAGAATCTTCTTCCAAAAATGGATAGATTCGGAGGATATTGTTGGATAGTGAAAGTTGACGTTTTCGGGTGGAGGTGAAGGGCTGAAAAAAATTTTTTTTCAAAAATTTTGACACGTGGCTTTTTCGCGCCAAAATTTGGAGCATTTTGAGACCAAACATGTTATGGTTTGAGTTACTGTAACTCAGAAGCTACCAGAAATGCGTCAGCTAATCTAGAAGCTACCAGAAATGCGTCAGCTAATCTAGAAGCTACCAAAAATGCGTCAGCAAACCCAGAAGCTACCAAAAATGCGTCAGCAAATTTAGAAGCTACCTGAAATGCGTCAGCAAGTCTAGAAGCTACCTGAAATGCGTCAGCAAGTTTCTAGGCTACCAGAAATGCGTCAAGCTACAAAAAATGCGTCAGCCTACCTTTCCATTATGCGACCAAGTAATAACCGGTTTCGGATGTCCCATCACCTCACAATTCACTTTGACCTCACTTCCCTCGCTGCAAAAAAAAATTCAAATTTTTAAATTTCAAATTTCCCGCCGCCGCCAAAACTCACTTATACGAATTATCACGTGGCTTATAGGTGAATTGCGGTGCCAGAATTTGCCGCCTTTTTCGATGGCCTACTGTAGGTATACTGTAGTCTGCGGCACAATTGATCAATGCCACGTCAGTTCCACGTGGGACCATCAAAATCGTCGAATTTATTCGGAAAACGTCCAGAGCGGATTCAGCGAGCTCGATGTTCCTTTAAGAAATTTTGTTGGCGCGTTTTTTGTAGCCTTGACGCATTTCTGGTAGCTTCTAAATTCACTGACGCATTTCTGGTAGCTTCTAGATTCACTGACGCATTTCTAGTAGCTTCTAAATTCACTGACGCATTTCTGGTAGCTTCTAAATTCACTGACGCATTTCTGGTAGCTTCTAGATTCACTGACGCATTTCTAGTAGCTTCTAAATTTGCTGACGCATTTCTAGTAGCTTCTAAATTTGCTGACGCATTTCTAGTAGCTTCTAGATTCACTGACGCATTTCTGGTAGCTTCTAGATTCACTGACGCATTTCTGGTAGCTTCTAAATTTGCTGACGCATTTCTGGTAGTTTCTAGATTCACTGACGCATTTCTGGTAGCTTCTAAATTTGCTGACGCATTTCTGGTAGTTTCTAGATTCACTGACGCATTTCTGGTAGCTTCTAAATTTGCTGACGCATTTCAGGTAGCTTCTAAATTTGTTGACGCATTTCTGGTAGCTTCTAGATTCACTGACGCATTTCTAGTAGCTTCTAAATTTGCTGACGCATTTCTAGTAGCTTCTAAATTTGCTGACGCATTTCTAGTAGCTTCTAGATTCACTGACGCATTTCTGGTAGCTTCTAGATTCACTGACGCATTTCTGGTAGCTTCTAGATTCACTGACGCATTTCTAGTAGCTTCTAAATTCACTGACGCATTTTTGGTAGCTTCTAAATTTGCTGACGCATTTCTAGTAGCCTTGACGCATTTCTGGTAACTCACTTATACAACCAAACCACATTTTTCCGCTTCCCATCATTTTCCACGTCACAAATCAACCGAATCTCATTATTTTCCTCCTCAACCCTTGGAACTTCACATTTCTCCACATCTACAGTACTCTCGAGCAATGCCATGCGCCTTGGATGTCTACAGTAACCCAACTCCTCATAGCTGATGTGACGAAATAGTGTGGTGAGGTGAGAGATGCTAGAGAAAAGAGTGAGAGATATAAAAAGGGAATTTGAGCGCAGCTGCAGCGTGCGCCTCATTGGCTCAGTGGCAGAGCGTCTGTCTAGTAAACAGAAGGTCGCTGGTTCGATTCCAGCATGAGGCACCGGAATTTTTTTTTTTTTTTGTAACTTACCGGCAATCACAATTCCATGGATTGTGCTGAACGTGAAGATGCTGTAACTTCGGAAGATTCCCCGTAAAGCTTTGAAGTCTATTATGCGATATATCCAATTGCAACAAATTTGGCAGCATTTCCAAACCAGAAATTTTCTCCAAAAAATTGTGACGCAAGTTGAGGGAACTCAAGAATCTGTGCTCAAAAGTCGAGAGATTTTCAAGAAAATTCAGGCGATTTTTGGCCAGGGACAATCTCCGAAGTTCGGGTAACTCGTCCAAAAAACTCTCATCCACATGAGTGATCCGATTTCCAGTCAGGACCAGATTCTGAAGTGCGCGCAGCTCCTTGAAATCGCCACGTTTCAGATGATAGATTCGATTGTTGCGCAAAATCAGCGATTTCGTAGAGGTCCCGAGATTTTGAGGAATTTCAAAGAGCCCCGCATTGGTGCAGTCTACAGTAATCTGGGTGCAATGGCATTTTGGCGGGCAAAAATTGGTGGCTGATGAGAGAGTGCAGAGATGGAGGAGGGTGCAGAGAAGCAGAGGAATTACACGTGGTTTTGAGATGATGATGTGCATCTGGAAAATTAGAGGGTTACGGTAGGTGACGTGGATTTTGAGGGGGTACTGTAGGTTAGGTTACTGTAACTTCAGAGGAAAAATTGGTAGATCAAAATTCAGAAAATTCAGATTTTCAAAAAAAACATGCCACGTGGCTTCCTAAGAGTACTGTAGATCAAAAAATTTGAAAAAAAAAATAGAAAATAATTTTTTTTCGGATATTGTAGATCAAAAATCCAAAAAAATCCAAAAAAAATCATTCAATCAAAAAAAAGATGAAACGAAAAGAGAAACCGCCTTTTCTTAACATCTGGCCAAAAAAAATAATGATTTATTATTTTTTTTCATAGGAAAAATTTGCTGACGCATTTCTAGTAGCTTCTAGATTTGCTGGCGCTTTTTTTGTAGCTTCTAAATTTGCTGACGCATTTCTAGTAGCTTACTAAAAATTCATGAAAACTTAGCCTAACTCAAGAAAAAAGGGGAAAGAAAATGGAATGGAATAAAATTATTTATGAGTTTGCAGTTTTCAAGGGTCCCCCTAAAAAGACAGAAGGGAATAATTAATCAAGAAAGATTTTAAAGGGAGATAATAGGGATTACTGTGGATTTTTGGCGGGAAAAAGTTTCCAAAAAATATCGAAAAATTGGGTATCAAATGTCCTTCCTTTGTCCAACCAAAAAAAATGTTTCATTTTTTTTTCTCTGCGTCTCTTCTACACTCTATTATCTCTCGTTACTATATCACAACACAACGTTCTTTTTTTTCAAAAAAAAAAAAAAAAAAAAAAAATTTTATCAATACCAGTTGACAGAAGAACTGAGAGAAAATAGTGATTTATTGGGAAAGATTTTTTTGGCGCCAAAATCTACAGTAATCTTGAAATTCTCTAGATCATTTTGATCTACAGTAATCTGGGGAAAAAATGTTTTTACACCAGAAATAAAGCGGCTCCCAGAGCCCGATTTTTTTTTGTAATTCACTTAACATCTGGCGCAAATTTTCTCTGCACTCTCTCAGTCTCACATGCTCTCTCGCCCCCCAAAAACAAAATTTCGCTGCGAAATTTTTCCGAAAAATGTCAAATTTCTGGGCGGTTCTATTGATTTTCGGGATTCTCGTCGTGAGTTTTTTCTACAGTACTCTACAGTACCCAAAATTTTTGCAGCTCAAATGGTCCCATCAAAAATGCCGCCAAGACTGCGGCCCCGTGCGCTTCGAGACCCGCAACTACACTCTAGTCGACAAAAATGGCCGGAAATGTCGCGGTTCGATTGATCTAGCCATTTGTGATGGATGTTGTGAATCCAGTGAGGTACTGTAGGTTTTTTGGCGCCAAAAAAAAATGCCACGTGTCATTTTGCAGCTCGGCTCTCACGTCTTCCCCTACAATGTGCAAATGAGCACCGCGTGTTTTTTGGTGGAGACCTCGCAGAAGACTGTGCAATTCACCGATTGTGATTGGCTTGCGGAACACGGCATCCGGAATGTCCGCATTCCGCATGGCGAAAAATGCGAGTGTCGAGAGATTCCCAGTCGATTTTATTGATTTTTTTGAAAATGAAGATTTTTTTTTGATCTACCAGAAATGTGTCAGTGAATCTAGAAGCTACTAGAAATGCGTCAGTGAATCTAGAAGCTACCAGAAATACGTCAGCAAATTTAGAAGCTACTAGAAACGCGTCAGCAAATTTAGAAGCTACCTGAAATGCGTCAGTGAATTTAGAAGCTACCAGAAATGCGTCAGCAAATTTAGAAGCTACTAGAAATGCGTCAGGCTACAAGAAATGCGTCAGCAAATTTAGAAGCTACTAGAAATGTGTCAGCAAATTCAGAAGCTACCAGAAATGCGTCAGCAAATCTAGAAGCTACCAGAAATGCGTCAGCAAATTTAGAAGCTACCTGAAATGCGTCAGCAAATCTAGAAGCTACTAGAAACGCGTCAGCAAATTTAGAAGCTACCTGAAATGCGTCAGTGAATTTAGAAGCTACCAGAAATGCGTCAGCAAATTTAGAAGCTACTAGAAATGCGTCAGGCTACAAAAAATGCGTCAGCAAATTTAGAAGCTACTAGAAATGCGTCAGCAAATTCAGAAGCTACCAGAAATGCGTCAGCAAATCTAGAAGCTACCAGAAATGCGTCAGCAAATTTAGAAGCTACTAGAAATGCGTCAGCAAATTCAGAAGCTACCAGAAATGCGTCAGCAAATCTAGAAGCTACCAGAAATGCGTCAGCAAATTTAGAAGCTACCTGAAATGCGTCAGCAAATCTAGAAGCTACTAGAAATGCGTCAATGAATTTAGAAGCTACTAGAAATGCGTCAGCAAATCTAGAAGCTACTAGAAATGCGTCAGCAAATCTAGAAGCTTCTAGAAATGCGTCAGCAAATTTAGAAGCTACTAGAAATGCGTCAGCAAATTTAGAAGCTACAAAATATGCGTCAGCAAATTTAGAAGCTACTAGAAATGCGTCAGCAAATTTAGAAGCTACAAAATATGCGTCAGCAAATCTAGAAGCTACCAGAAATGCGTCAGCAAAGCCTAGGCTTGTTCGGGCTCAAAATGCTCCAAATTTCTCACCTGAATTCAATTCCAGCCCGGCTCCATCGGATTTCCATCCAAAAATCAAAATATGCTCGATTTTGCCAATTAATTAGGATGCCTTAATTAATTTTAATTAATTAATTAAAATTTACCAATAAAAAACTCACTTTTCCACCAAAAAAACAAAAAAAAATCGATTTTTTTTCAAAAAAAAAAAAAAAGGACGCGCATGCAACGACACTCCGCTAAATGACGGCTTGCCCATTGTTTAGCGCTTTGTTGGCTTTTTTCATTTTTCTTTTTTTTTTCGCGGTTTTTGGGTTAATTTTTGGGGTTTTAAGGCGTTTTTAGGGTGAATTTTGTGAATTTTAAGCTTAGCGGTTGTTTTTAATGAAAATTTTGGGATTTTTTAAGGCTAAACACCTGAATTTTGGTGGGAAAAAAGGGAATTCAAGGCTGACGCATTTCTAGAAGCTTCTAAATTTGCTGACGCATTTCTAGAAGCTTCTAAATTTGCTGACGCATTTCTAGAAGCTTCTAAATTTGCTGACGCATTTCTAGAAGCTTCTAAATTTGCTGACGCATTTCTAGTAGCTTCTAGATTAGCTGACGCATTTCAGGTAGCTTCTATATTTGCTGGCGCATTTCAAGTAGCTTCTAGATTTGCTGACGCATTTCAGGTAGCTTCTAGATTTGCTGACGCATTTCTAGTAGCTTCTAGATTTGCTGACGCATTTCTAGTAGCTTCTAGATTCACTGACGCATTTCTAGAAGCTTCTAAATTTGCTGACGCATTTCTAGTAGCTTCTAGATTTGCTGACGCATTTCAGGTAGCTTCTAGAATTGCTGACGCATTTCTAGTAGCTTCTAGATTTGCTGACGCATTTCAGGTAGCTTCTAGAATTGCTGACGCATTTCTGGTAGCCTGAAAGCTTGCTGACGCATTTCTAGTAGCTTCTAGATTTGCTGACGCATTTGTAGTAGCTTCTAGATTTGCTGACGCATTTCTAGTATCAAGAAATTCAAATTTTTTCATCGAAAATTCGAATTTTTCAAATTCCCCGCTCAAAAATCCCAATTCTCTACCCGAATCCAATTAATAATTTGTCAATAAAAATAAATCGGCGATGTGTCTCTGCTTCTCTGCTGCACTCTCTCATTTCGCCATACTCTCTCGCTATGGATTTTGAACGAAAACAAGGTCAATTTCCCTTTTTCCGACGACCCCCGAAACAGTTTTCACATTTGAAGGAAAATCTTCATTTTTTTCGTGTTTTTTTTGTGGTTTTGTGGTTTTTTATCGAAGTTAGCGGATCTTAATTAATTGATTAATCAAATTTTTTTTGCAGAAAACATGGGAATTTTGAAGAATCCCTTTGGGATTTTCCAGGATTTCCTAGCCAACTGTTTCTATCAATACGGATTATTGATTTGTGCGCGGCCCAGACTTTTCGCGTTGGGACCCCTGATTTTGACAGTCATTTTTTCGTTTGGTATTTTGAATATGCGAGTTGAGGTAACTCTTTTTTTGTTGAAAATTGTGTTATTTCAGGCCTGAAATTTAAAAAAATTCAAAAAAATTTTCCAGGACGATCTTCGCTTCTTGTATTCTCCCGAAAATTCATTGTCCAGAGTCGAATATCAAGTTCATAAGGAATTCAGCGGGGATTCTTTGAATAAGTGAGTTTGGATTGCTCAGGTTAGGTGAAATTTGAATTTTTCGTGAAATTTCGAGCTGAATGATATCAAGAAATCCTATTTTCTAGCTTAATATGAGCAATCTTCATTTTAACAAGTTTAACATGAGCAATCCTTTTTTCTATCCTAATATGAGCAATCCTAAATCATTTCTAGCTTAATATGAGCAATCCTAAATTCTTCTAAGTTCTTCTCCGAGAATTCGAAAATTTAAAAAAATGAGCCTAACATGAGCAATGCTCTAAATTTTCAAAAATTAATGGAAAATCTAAAAATTCAGATTTGACATGAGCAATCCTATTTTCTAGCTTAACATGAGCAATCCTATTTTCTAGCTTAACATGAGCAATCTTTTGAATCCAGAATCCACGTGGAATCTGAAAATTATAGATTTAAAATGAGCAATCCTTATTTCCAGGTCTAATATGAGCAATACTCAAATATTTCTAGTTTTACCTGAGCAATCCTATTTCCCATCTTAAAATGAGCAATCTTTTTAATTTTCAAATTCAGAATCCACGTGGGATTCCCTTGAATTTCATGGTTAACATGAGCAATCCTATTTTCAGCTCCAATATGAGTAATCCTAATTACTGCTCTAATATGAGCAATCTTAATTTTCAACGCTAATATGAGCAATTTTCATTTAAACAAGCTTAACATGAGAAATCCTACTTTCTAGTTTAATATGAGCAATAATTATTTTAACAAGCTTAACCTGAGCAATCCTATTTCGCATCTTAAAATGAGCAACAATCTTTCAGCTCGTTCGTCTCAATCACAGTTCAATCAAAATCCTCGGACAAAAACCTGCTGACACCTCAAATGGCCAAAAAACTGACAGCTCTAAATAAACATGTGCTCGAAAAAATGGACGTTGAGATTGGCGGGGAGCGCGTGAATTTTGGCTCGAAAATCTGCTCGGCAATGAAGAATTGCGAGCTCTCCAACACGATTTTGACAATATTTTTGGACACTTTTTGGAGTGAAAAATTGAGGAAAGATCCGCGGGTTTCTATCGAATACCCCACCATGAAGTTTTTCGACAACAAATTTTTCCTGCCCACACATTTGTATGGCGTGAAATTGGGTGGTCCGCTAGGAATTGAGAAAGTCGAGCTGGTGCATTTGATCTATCAGATGCCTGACTATGGAATCTATACATCAGAAGAGGTTTCGAAGAGTTTTGAGGTGGCTTTGCGCGGAGTTTTGGAGCAGGATCAGGATTTTGACACGTCCATGTTTAGTTTATCGATTTTGAAGGATGAGATGCAGAAAAACGCGACCTATACAATGCCTTTCATTTCGTTGACAGTCCTGTTGCTTTTGTGTTTTACAGTGGGATCTTGGTGAGTTTTGGGTGCTCCAGAATGAGCCCGAACACTATGGGGTTTGCAGAGAGCGCAGAGGGGCTTACACTCGCTCCGCTCGAGCCGCTGACGCGGAAGATTCCGGGGCGCTTTGCGCGAGGTTGCTAGAGAGTATAGGGTTTTGAGAGAGGGTAGAGAAACTAGAGGCGGCTAGAGACGCAGAGGGAGTTACACTCGCGCTTCCGCGCTCGAGCCGCTTACGCGGAAGATTCCGGGGCGCTTCGCGCAAGATTGCTAGAGAGCATAGGGAATTGAAAGAGCGCAGAGAAGCTAGAGGGTTAGAGACGCAGAGGAAAGCTTGCGGCAGACATGTAAGGTCAAATAGCTAGAGAACATTGAAAAGTCAGAGACGCAGAGAAGCTAGACATCGAGAGAGACGGAGGGATTTGCACTCGCGCAAAATTGCTAGAGAGCATAGGGTTTTGAGAGAGCACAGAGAGGCTAGATGGTTAGAGACGCAGAGAAGCCAGACTGCTAGAGACGCAGAGGGAAATACACTCGCTCCGCTCGTGCCGCTTACGCGGAAGATTCCGGAGCGCTTCGCGCAAGATTGCTCAGGTTAAAAAAAATTCTGCCACGTGGATTCTGAAGTACAGTAATCCAGACTTATTCGAATTTCTCGAAAAAAAAAACGTGGATTTTTTGGCGCCAAAATCTACAGTACTCTTTGGATTTTTTTTTTCTAACCTGAGCAATCTTGCGCGAAGCGCCCCGGAATCTTCCGCGTAAGCGGCACGAGTGAAGCGAGTGTATGTCCCTCTGCGTCTCTAGCTGTCCAGCTTCTCTGCACTCTCTAAACCCCCATGCTCTCTCGCTGTCTCGCGCGAAGCGAGTGTATGTCCCTTTAAATCCACGTGGCAGAAGGAGTACTGTAGGTAGATCAAACCCCATAGTGTTTAGGCTCATTTTGAAGCTCTGAAAAAATCTGAAACCCGATTTTGCAGCATGACCGATAACTGGGTGACATCGAAACCAATCGAAGCAATGATCGGAATTCTCGTCTCCTCAATGGCTATTGTTTCGGCAGCCGGCCTACTTTTTGCTCTCGGAGTTCCTTTCATCAATCAAGTCACCGTGATGCCATTTATTGCCCTGGCTATTGGAGTTGATGATGTTTATGTGGGTTTTTTATTTGGATTTTTTAGAAGAAGCTGCTGAAAATCACTGAAAATTAGTGTTTTCACGATTTTCAGCACAAAATTTGAGCCTAGAAACTCTTCAAAAGGTACTGTAGAAAATTGTGCCAAAAATTCCGAAAAAATGGATCAACTAGTTTATTGTCGAAAAAAAATGTTTCTGGGCTCAAATTTTGAGCTGAAAATCGTAGAATCGCTGAAAATCATGCTTTTCACGATTTTCAGCACGAAATTTGAGTCTAGAACAATATTTCAGCACAAAATTATGGTTGATCCATGTTTTTGGAATTTTCGGCACAATTTTCTACAGTACCTTTTGAAGAGTCTCTAGGCTCAAATTTCGTACTGAAAATCATGGAATATCTGAAAATCGCTGAAAATTAGTGCTTTCATGATTTTCAGCACAAAATTTTAGTCTAGAAAGCCTTTTTCCAGTTGATCCATTTTTTTTTTGGAAATTTCGGCACAATTTTCTACAGTACCTTTTAAAAAGTTTCTACGCTCAAATTTTGTGCTGAATCTCGTAAAATTGCTGAAAATAACTGAAAATTAGTGTTTTCATGATTTTCAGCACAAATTTTCAGTCTAGAAACTCTTCAAAGAGTACTGTAGAAAATTGTGCCACAAATTCCAAAAAAATGGATCAACCGGATTACTGTAGAAAAATATGTTTTAAGGCCTAAATTTTGAGCTGAAAATCAAGAAATCACTGATTTTCAGCCATGAAAAATTGCAGGTAATGCTTGGCGCATGGCAAGACACAAAGAAGACCTATTCTCCGGAAAAACGGATGGCTCTAGCGCTCGCGGAAGCCGGTTCCGCAATCACTGTCACCAGCTTAACTTCAGTGTTAAGCTTCGGAATCGGAACCTTTTCCTCAACTCCAGCCATCACCATATTCTGCAAGTTTATTTGTGTTGCAATCGGTTTCGATTGGTTCTATCAACTCACATTTTTTGCGGCTGTTATGGCGATGGGAGCAAAAAGAGAAGCGGCCGGATATCATTGTGTTTTTGTTTGGAAACGATGTGAGAAGAGTGAGATTGAGAAGGGAAAAAGTGAAAAAGCCATTTCACCGACCAGATATTTTTTTGAGAATATTTTTGCGCCTTTTATATGCAAACCGGTGGTGAGGATTGGAATGGTGAGTGGATTTTGAGGGCTTCAAAATGAGACCAAACACTATAGGGTTTGATCTACCGATTTAAAGGGACATACAGTAGTACCCCATGCATTTTTGGTCTCAAAAAACGTGGATTTTCTACTGTACTCCTTTTGCCACGTGGATTCAAAGGGACATACACTCGCGCTTCCGCGCTCGAGCCGCTACGCGGAAGATTCCAGGGCGCTTCGCGTGAGATTGCTAGAGAGCATAGGTTTTGGAGAGAGTGCAGAGAGGCTAGACGGTTAGAGACGCAGAGAATATAGGCGACCAAAGAAGACTAGACGGCTAGAGACCGTTGGACGGCTAGACACGGCTAGATAGCTAGAGACGCAGAGGGAAACACACTCGCTCCGCTCGTGCCGCTTACGCGGAAGATTCCGGGGCGCTTTGCGCGAGATTGCTCAGGTTAAGAGCTTCAGAATGAGCCTAAACACTATAGGGTTTGATCTACCTACAGTACTCCTTTTGCCACGTGGATTTAAAGGGACATACACTCGCTTCGCTCGAGATTGCTAGAGAGAATAGTAGATGTTAGAGACGCAGAGAAGCTAGAGACGACCAGAGAAGACTAGACAGTTAGAGACGCAGAGGGAATTAGGAGTGCTAGAGCGCAGAGAAGGTTAGACAGTTAGAGACAATGGGAAAATTAGAGACGCAGAGAAGCTAGACGGCTAGAGAGGTTAGACAGCTAGAGAGCTAGAGACAGTGAGAAATTTAGAGACGCAGAGAAACTAGACTGCTAGAGAGTACAGAGTTTTGAGAGACGGCAGAGGATCAGAGAGCTAGATAGTATAATGATTTGAGAGAGCACAGACGGTTAGGGATAGGTTAGGGATAGCTAGAGACAATGGGGGAAAATCAAAGACGCAGAGAAGGCATCAGAGAGCTAGAGACGCAGAGAAACTAGATAGCTAGAGACAGTTAGAGACACCTAGACGGCTAGAGGTTATGGGGAAGCTAGAGACGCAGAGTGATTAGACAGCTAGGGACGCCCTACAGTACCCTAGCCATGTTTGGTGTCAAAAAATCCCGATTTTTTCACAGCTCGCTCTCTACATTCTCTACATAGCTGTGTCATTCTACGGATGTGCTCAACTCGAGCCAAATTTGACGCCATCAACACTAGTCGTCGATGATTCACCCCTAATTCCATATTTGCTTTTGGCCGAGAAGAAAATCTGGGCCGAAGGTCTGATTGGACGGATTTATGTGAATCGAGCACCGGATTTCAGGTAGGTGGGGGGCTTTTCCGGGCCTGAAACTGGGCCCCCGGGCTTGTTTAGTATCAAAATTTGGCAAATTTCCAGCCGCCAACCGGAACTCGTCGAAAAAATGCTGAAAATGGTCGAGGAATTGGAATCAACCCCGTTTTCCATGGGACCGAATTCGACGAATTTTTGGCTAAGGGATTTCAATAATTATAGACAATTTTTTGCGCAAGATGATGCAAAATTCTATGAGACACTCAAAAGCTTTTTGCAGGTGAGAAAAAAAAAAGTTCGCCGCGGGCAAAACTCGAACCCTTGACATTGCGCGCGGCGCGAGCGCCTTAGACCACTCGCACATGTGTGCATTTGGTGGGCGCTGGGTAAATTGTCGATAAATGATGCGCTCGCGTTTTTTTTCTCAATCCACGTGGCTTTTGGCGCCACGTGGCTTATTTGGTGTCAAAAAATGCGCAATTTTTTGCAGGTCTCATTCAACAATCACTGGGAAACCGATCTCGTCTGGGGACCATCGGAGACCGCCTCAAAAACCCCCCGAGTCCAAAAATTCGTGCTCACAACCGCCTTCAAAATCCCGAATTGGAATGTTCGAACCTCGCTGTTGTTGAATTGGCGAAATATAACCGGAAGATATCCCGAATTTGAGGCGCTCGTATTCGACGAGAATAATTTCTATAGTGATCAGATGCTCGAGCTGCAGAGCACCATTTTATCGTCGCTGGGAACCGCGATCTTGACACTGATTACTGGTGAGTTTAATGAGATTGCTCAGGTTAAGAAGAGCTTCAAAATGAGCCCAAACACTATGGGGTTTGATCTACCTACAGTACTCCTTTTGCCCTTTTTTTTTTTGAAAAATCCGCATTTTTTGAATCCAAATAAGCCTGGATTACTGTATGTCCCTTTAAAATTGAAAATTTAAAAAAAATTAAATTTAAAAATTAAAGTTAAAAAACAAATCAATTTTAAATTTAAAATTTAAAGGCACATACAGTAATCCAGGCTTATTTAGTCTCAAAAAACGTCGATTTTCTACAGTACTCCTTTTGCCACGTGGATTTAAAGGCACATACAGTAGTAATTCAGGCTTATTTGGATTCAATGTTCCTTTAAATTTCTGAAGTACTGTAGAAAATCCACGTTTTTTGAAACCAAATAAGCCTGGATTACTGTATGTGCCTTTAAATCCACGTGGCATGAGAAGTACTGTAGGTAGACTCATTTTGACGCTCTTAAAGACACATCAGCCACTGGAAATGAGTCAGAAATGGTGTTGTTGTTCTTTCATAACATGTTCTAAGGAATCGAAATACATAAAAATAAAGAAAAAATTTTGAGCCTGGCAAAAGTAAAAAAAAAAAAATAATTGTTTTTGAAAACGCTCAGCCGACGGGAATTTTTTTGACGGTGTTTGCACACACTCCGTGACACTTTTGTGTACCGTATTCCTTTTATTTATTTTTTTTATTTTTGTTCAATTTTCCAATTTTTACTTCGTCTTTTCCCGATTTTTCATGTTTTGAACTGTTTTCATTTCACAAAAGATGGAGAAATGCGATTTTTGTTTAAAACCGACAACAAGCAATAAAAAATTTACATACTCCAAAGAGTTTTATGCCATATTCGCTGCAGGAATTACCGCCGGAAAGTTGTATACGCCGGATATCAAGCGATTATGTAATCTGAACCGAATCAAGATTTTGATGATATCTTCTAATTCCCTCTAAAAACCAAAAACGTTGAATTTCAGCCCAAAATGCAGTGATCCGGAGTTGAAGATCGAATTGGATGGTTGAATTCTAGGAAATTATGTTGTCGACCTACTTCCAGCAATTAATTGACAGACAATTTTGAAAAAAATCACCAAAACCTCTCAAAAATCGTGAAAAGTCCAATTTCAACACTGAATTGATGTAAAACTTCGAAAAATCTCAGAAACCCCTAAAAAATCTCAGAAAAATTAAATTTCAGCAAGAATTGTGTGCTCCAGAATTGAAAATCAGATTGGATGGTCGAATTCCGTGAACTTGGATTGTCAACACAGGCAATAACGGAAGGATCCATAATGTGCACCTTATGGATCCATCACCTCAAGGGGGCTTGATGGATCCATAATGGATCCATTATGGATCCTTCCGTTATTGCCTGTGTCCATAATAGATCCATACTGGATCCATAATGGATCCATTATGGATCCATCAAGCCCCCTCGAGGTGATGGATCCATAAGGTGCACATTATGGATCCTTCCGTTATTGCCTGTGCAAGAAACTTCCAGCACCAAATTAATCAAAAACCTCGAAAAAATTCGAAATAAATCTCCCAAAACCCTCAAAATAACGAAAAGCTTAAATTTCAGCCAAAAATCGTGTGCTCCAGAGTTGAAAATCAGATTGCATGGTCGAATTCCATTAACTTGGATTGTCGAGGAACAGAATTCATCGAAAATGTCAAAAAAAATTCAGAAAAATCTGATTTCAGCCAGAAATTTGTTGAAATAACTCGAAATGTAGAAATCCATAAAAATAAAATTCTTCTCTGTAAAATTCTGCTTCGATTAATATATTGATCAATGAAATTGGTTCAGAATGAGACGAAAACGATCAATCTCAAAAACGCCAAGTCTCAAATTGAAAATGTGTGTTTGCAAGTTTGTGTGCATTTTCCCTTTCACCGCCTATGCCTCTTCGGTTTCTCATTTTCATGACTATCTATTCACAGCGAAATGGGCAGTTTTAGACGGGCTTTCAGATCAGCACAAGACATCCTGATGAAATTGGCGTTCTGATTCATAAACTACAAACAAACGAAATCCTCGAAAAAAAAACAATAAATATTCTCCGAGAGAAATACACAGACGTGTGTGCAACAGAGCGCACATGCTGTTTTGTCATTTGAAAAATATTGCGCGAAATCTGTTTTTTCCAGTGGCTGATGTGTCTTTAAGGGTTCGCTGCAAGAAAATGATCTTGTCAAGGGATCGCGCCTTGACAACACTATTGACAAGCAGCCAACCCTTGAGAAGCCTCTTGTTAAGGTTAGCTGCGAGAAAATCGTCTTGTCAAGGACTAGCGCCTTGAGAACACTCTTTACAAGCAACCAACCCTCGAGAAACCTCTTGTTAAGGGTTAGCTGCAAGAAAATGATCTTGTCAAGGGCTTGCGCCTTGAGAACACTCTTGACAAGCAGCCAACCCTTGAGAAGCCTCTTGTTAAGGGCTCGCACCTATGGAAAGCTTGTGTCAAGGACTAGCGCCTTGAGAAGCCTCTTGACAAGCAATCAACCCTTGAGAAACCTCTTGTTAAGGGTTAGCTGCGAGAAAATGATCTTGTCAAGGGTTGACTCCTAGAGAACACTCTTGACAAGCAGCCAACCCTTGAGAAGCATTTTGTTAAGGGTCAGCGCCTAGAGAAGCTATCCAAAATGCGTCAGCAAATTTAGAAGCTACCAGAAATGCGTCAGCAAATTTAGAAGCTACCAGAAATGCGTCAGCAAATTTAGAAGCTACCAGAAATGCGTCAGCAAATTTAGAATCTACCAAAAATGCGCAAGCAAATCCACGTGGCTTTGAGCACACTTTAAAAATGGAAAAATACAGGATTGCTCATGTTAACCTAGATCCTTTAAAAATGGAAATATTGAGCTAAAATTTGACTTTTGCCACGTGGAATTTTCGAGAAGTACTGTAGGCTTTTTTGTGCCAAAATTTTGGAATTTTGGATTTTTGAGGTTCAGAATTCGCGAATTCCAAAAAATGTGAATCTAGAAGCCACAAAATATGCGTCAGTCAACCTCCCTCCGCAATTTCCAGGCCTTCTTCACCCCCGAACTTGTGCTAACTCAAGGCGGCGTCGACCCCCTGATACGTGGATTATTTGCCAGCCCTTTGAAACATCCAATGCCCAGCCAACTTTTAAATATGGAACTTATCGAGAAACTTTTCATGAAGGGACATGAGGTAAGTCCAGAAGCTTCTAAAAATGCGCCAAGCTACAAAAAACACGTCAATCTCAGGTCGCCCTGGATCTGGCTGTCATGAATATTCAAAGATCTCGCGATCACGGTCTACCAAGCTACACCGAATACCGCAAATTCTGCAATCTATCAATTCCAAGCTCATTTTCCGACATGAAACCGTATATCAAAGATGATTCGGTGCTTCAGAAGCTTCAGGGACTCTACGGAGTACCAGGTAAGTGATCAGCGCCCCCGAAAACCCCGGAAACCCCGTTGAAATCTTTGAAAACGCGGCGAAATTGAAAAAGGGGCGGAGCCTAGCGCACAGAGAAGATGGGAGAGCGCGCTGCCCGTGAGACGTCGGCTGCATGAAATAGGCATATATAAAAGGGAAATGAGAAAAGGGGGAGAGATGGAAAAGGGGAGAAATGAGAGAGCGCGATGAATGTTTACCATCTTTCGGCTGAACTATGCTGATGCCAACTTTTAACTATGCTGAGCGACTTTTATTTTTTCTGGAATAATTTTGCTGAAATTTTCAGAGAATATCGATTTATGGGTTGGTGGAATTGTTGAGGAAAAGCTGGAAAATGCGCTTTTTGGCGAGACTTTTGCGTGTATAATTGGAGAACAATTCAAAAAATTGCGAGATGGCGACAGGTTTTGGTACGAGAAAGAGGGCGTGTTCACCCCGAATCAACTTCGCGAGATCAAAAAAGTCACCCTGGCTAGAATCATTTGTGATAATGGTGATGAGATTGATCGAGTACAACGCGATGTTTTTGTGTATCCAGGAGGGACGGATAAGAAATTGTATGAGAAGTGTGAAATGTTGGAGGCGATGGATTTGGGAAAATGGAACAAGTGTTGTGATGATGTGTGTCCGACGATGTTGGATCGGATTTTGAGGAGGTTAGTTAGATTCTGGGGGAGATTTGGAGTCGAATGATACCGAATACTGTGGGGGTAGGCCTGGAAAGGGCCTGGGCTTGTTTAGGCCTGGTCTGGGCTCGAAAAATCTGGATTTAGGGTCAAAATTAGGCTCTGGGTATTCTGGAATTTGAGGTTTTTAGCTATGTTCATTGAAGCCTGAAATCTAGGCTTTTCAGGCCTCAAATTCAGGCTTATCTAGGCCCTGAAAATCCGGAATGTTTAGGCTGAAACTGTGCCTAATTTAGGCCTTAGATCTAGGCTTACATGGGCTTATTTAGACACAAAACATCCGGAATGTTTAGGCCTAAAATCCAGGCTTGTCAGGCCTCAAATCCAGGCTTACTTAGACTCAAAAATTTGGGATTTTCTGGACCACAACTAGGCTTATTTAGGCTCTAAAAATCTAAAATTTCTAGGCCTAAATCAAGGGTTTTCAGGCCTGAAATCTGGGCTCATCTAGTCTCAAAAAATCCCCAATTTTCCGGACCAAAACTAGGCTTATCTGGGCTCTTTTCCTAAATCCAGGCTCATTTAGGCTCAGGCCCAAAACCCAGGCTTATCTAGTCTCAAAAAATCCCCAATTTTCAGGACCAAAACTAGGCTTATCTGGGCTCTTTTCCTAAATCCAGGCTCATTTAGGCTCAGGCCCAAAACCCAGGCTTATCTAGTCTCAAAAAATCCCAAATTTAAATTTCCAGCCGTCACCGCGGTTCTCGCCTTCACGGCTGCAATTCCAACGGTTTGTGGCGTCCGGAAGGCGCAAAATGGCTTCCGGAAAACGAGTACTGTACCGAATGTGTGTGTCAGGGCGGAAGAGTTTGGTGTGCCACCAAAGAGGACTGCTCCGATACCAGAAGCCCGTTTTGATCCTTTTTTTCGAATGTTTTTTTAAATTATGAAGTTTTTCTGACACCATTGCTCATTTTAGCGCCAAAAAATTCGAATTTTTATTCAAAAAAATCACCGGGAAACCTGAAAATTCTCAATTATTTTTGACCGGATTCTGTTCAATTTTAGCTGAACTCGCAGCCGAGTTACTCAAAGTCTCCTTGAATTTACGAAGTTCATCCTGGGTTCGACTCCACGGTCGAATTGTGCACGTCTTCTTCTCCAGACACGCTTTTTGGTCCAATGAGGGCAGTTTACAGGTGGTGGAGAAGAGCGAGGTGGTCTCGGAGCGAACTCTGCAAAAAATTTGGGGTTCTACAGTACTCCTGAGGGGTTTACGGTCATTTTAAGCCCAATTTTGACCTATTTTCGAAAAATTTTAGATCTACAGTACTCCTGAGCTTTTTCCGGTCATTTTAAGCCCAAAATTGACCTATTTTTGATCTACAGTAACCCAGAATTTCTGCGCCAAAATCTACAGTAATCCGGAAATTTTGTAGATCATTTTGAACCTAAATTTGATCTACAGTAACCTAGAATTTCCGGACCAAAACCTACAGTACTCCTGAGCTTCTCATGATCATTTTAAGCCCAAATTCGACATATTTTTGATCTACAGTACTCCTGAAGTTCTGTAGATCATTTTGAACCTATTTTTGCATTATTTTTGATCTACAGTAACCTAGATTTTCTGGCCTAAAATCTACAGTACTCCTGAAGTTCTGTAGATCATTTTGAACCTAAATTTGACCTATTTTTGATCTACAGTAACCCAGAATTTCTGGGCCAAAATCTACAGTACTCCTGAAATTCTGTAGATCATTTTGAACCTAAATTTGATCTACAGTAACCTAGAATTTCTGGTAGAAAATCTACAGTACTCCTGAAGTTCTGCAGATCATTTTGAACCTATATTTGATCTACAGTAACCTAGAATTTCTGGGCCAAAATCTACAGTACTCCTGAGCTTCTCATGATCATTTTAAGCCCAATTTTGATCTACAGTAACCTAGAATTTCTGGGTCAAAAGCTACAGTAATCCGGAAATTTTGTAGATCATTTTGAACCTAAATTTGATCTACATCTACAGTAATCTACAGTACTCCAAACTTGTTGCCCTCAAAGTTCAACACCAAAATAACAGAAATTTTCACCTGCTGCTTTTTTTTTGGGTTCAAAAAACATCCCGGAAAACTGTAGGGTCCAAAAATTGAAGAATTTCCTGGGAAAAAATTTGAATTCAAAAATTTTCCTCCAGGATTACTGTAGATCAAAAATAGCTTGAATTCGGCATCAAAATGACCGCCAGAACTTGGGGAGTACTGTAGTTTTTGGCGCCCGAATTTTTGACCTACCTGGGTAGAATTTCGGGCAGATTTAGTGTCTCCAAATGACCGTGACTAGAGGATTTGTTCATTTTTTTTTTGAAAAAAATGAAAAAAAAGTCGATAAAATAAATTTTCTAGAGAGAGAGCACCTGCTCAAAATGCCGTGTGATAATTCAATTTTCACCCCCCAAAAATTGAGCTATGACGTGGCTCATTTTCAGCCAAAATTTCAGATTTTCAGTCAAATTTTCAGCAAAAAACTCACAGCCTTTTGTCGAAATTCTTTGTTTTCGTCGTCGTCGTCATTTTTTTTTTGAGTTAGAATAAGTCAAAAAAACAAAAAATTTGTTTGTGGGAAAAAAATTTTTGAGCAAAAATTGGGGGCGGAGCCAACAAAAATGGAGCACACGGCATTTCGGAAATGGTAATTATAGGGGGAGGTTTTGAAAAAGGTTAGAGAGAGAGAGTGAGAGAGTGCAGAGAAGCTAGAGAAAAATCATCGGGTTAGAGAGCATGAGGTTTAGAAGAGAGCGCAGAGAAACCAGAGAAAAATATCCGGGTTAGAGATCACAGTGTTTTGTGAGTGTCTAGAGAAGCTAGAGAAAGATCATAGGGTTAGAGAGTACAGGGTTTTGAAGATAGTCCAGACAGTTAGAGAGTTAGATAGTATAGGAATACAAGAGAGTGCAGAGAAGCTAGAGAAAAGATCATAGGGTTAGAGAGTACAGGGTTTTGAGAGAGTGCAGAGAAACCAGGACTTTAGAGAGTATAGGAATCTAAGAGAGCGCATACAGTTGGAGAGTGTAGGAATTCAAGAGAGACCAGAGAAGCTAGAGAAAGATCACAGGGTTTTGAGAGAGCGCAGAGAAGCTAGACAGGAAAATCTCGTTTCAAGGAGAGCCTAGAGAAACCAGAGAAAATATTCAAGTTAGAGATCACGAGGGTTTGAGAGAGCCTAGAGAAACCAAGACCTTAGAGACTGTAGAAATCTCATAGAGCGCAGACAGCTAGAAAATCATGGCCTAGAATCCGAAACCCAGAATCCTAGGCCATCCCTTTAACATTATCTAGACCTCGCGTGGCCTAGAATCCCAAACCCGGATTCCTAGTCCCCCTTACCCACCTTCTAACATTCTCCTCGCCTTGCGAATTCGTCTGATGCAACATATTGTGACGTGGTCCACTACTTCTGGCACGTGGCAAAAATCCGTTGATAGCGTCTGAAAATTTTTTTATTTTTTTTTTGGCTGAAAATCAAGAGTCTCTAATGATTTTTGGCCTAATTAATTAGGCGAGAGAGTGTGGGAAATTGAGAGAGACACAGAGAAAATATATCACCTTCAATGCGGAATTCGCGAAGTCTCTCAGCTTTGTTGGTGTCCAATGTGAACGTCTGATTCAGCACCGAGTTCTCCTGTTGAGCCAGCTTATTCTCGAATCCGCTGCAAGAAAACACAGCGAGTTTAAATATGCCATTTAAGGCCGGGCGACCAGCGAGCCCCATTGGCGCAGTCGGTTAGCGCATGGTACTTATAGTCTATAGGGTATGCCAAGGTCGCCAGTTCGAGCCTGGCATGGGGCAGATTTTTTTTTGGTTTTTTTGCTGCGCTTTTTACTCACCGCTCTTTACGTTTACTGCTTCTGGAGCGCACCAAACTTGCCGTAACTTCGAAATAATTTACCATAACTTGTCTGAAAATGTCTGGAATTAGAGAAAAGTGCAGAAAATGTGTACTTTGAGAGGCAATTTGATTTTCAGCCGAAAAAAAACAAAAAATTTTTTTTTTTTTTTTTTTTTGAAAAAAAAATGTCTGACCGGAAATTATAGGTCTATTTGTCATGAGTAAAGTAATTTCCGCTGAAAATTTATTTTTTTTCAGAAAAAAAAATTTTTTTTCTGAAATTTTCAAATCAGTGAAGCTTAAAATTAAAAATGAATTTTTTTCGTGCAAAAAAAAAAATATTTTTAGATTTCGGCTGAAAATTCTGAAAATCTAATTCCAGAGCTCAAAATTTTCAGATTTTTCAGCCAAATTTTCGAGATGCTGAAAATGACTATGACTAGACATGACACATTTCCCTTGAGAAATCGCAAAAAACTTTTTTTGATGATTAATATGAGCAATGCTACTGATTTTCAGCTTTTTCAGAATTTTCAGCCTCAAGAAAAAAAGCTGAAAATCTGAAAATCCAATTTTTTTCCGGAAAAAAAAGTGTCAGGAAAATCACATTTTCTCACACGCGAAACCCTATTTTTTTTCTTATTTTTCGGTTGTCATGGAGAATTTCGGAGGGAAAAATCAGGCGCAATAATGTTTTTTCAACACAAAAAACCTGGGAAAAAAGGGAGTTATGATAACTTTTTTTCTCAAAATCTGAAAATCTCAGCTCAAAATCTCGAAATCTGAAAATGAGAGCTTCAAAATGAGCCCAAACACGGTGGGGCCGCGTGGATTCAAAGGCGCATACACTCGCGCTTCCGCGCTCGTTCCGCTTACGCGGAAGCTTCCGCGACGCTTTGCGCAAGATTGCTCAGGTTAGAAGAGCTTCAAAATGAGCCCAAACACTATGAGGTTTGATCTACCTACAGTACTCCTTCTGCCACGTGGATTCAAAGGGACATACAGTAATCCTCAGGCTTGTTTGGTGTCAAAAAGCGTGGATTTTCTACAGTATACATTGCTCAGGTTAAGATTTTTCTGGAAATTTTTCGAATTTCAGCCTAAAATCTGAAAATCTGAAAATGAGAGCTTCAAAATGAGCCCAAACACTATGGGGTTTGATCTACCTACAGTAATCCCCTGCCACGTGGATTCAAAGGGACATACAGTAACCCAGGCGTGTTTGGTCTCAAAAATCGTGGATTTTCTACAGTATACATTGCTCAGATTAAGATTTCTCTGAAATTTTTTGAATTTCAGCTCAAAATCTGAAAATGAGAGCTTTAAAATGAGCCTAAATACTGTAGGGGGTTTTAAAGGGACATACAGTAATCCAGGCTTGTTTGGTGTCAAAAATCGTGGATTTTCTACAGTATACATTGCTCAGATTAAGATTTTTCTGAAAATCATCGAATTTCAGCTCAAAATGCTTCATTTCAACCCGGAAAACCTGGAAAATGTTCAAAAAATCACGAATTTCAGCCAAAAATTGACCATTTTCAGCCAAAATTTCAGAATTTTCAGCCAAAAAAAACATTCAATGTGGATGAGTTGGAACGTGTGCTTTGGCATTGGTGGCGAAACTTCGAATGATGATCGGCAAAATTAGGAGACCGTGAAAGAAGCCGGTGGCGACCACTAGAATACTGGTTCGAGCGAATTGTCGGACTGCTGACGAGGGGACCAACATCATCACGATTATTGCTGGAAAATTTGTGGGGGTACTGTAGGTACAGTAATCCGGGGGGTACTGTAGGTGAAAAAATCATGAAATTTGGAGCATTTTGAACCTAAATATGGTTAGGCCTGTCAAAACCGGGCCTAAGCCCAGGCCTAACTCACCTAAAAGTGTAGAACATCCGGCCTGAACCACAGGCCATCCGATGGCCCCCATCGCATCTTTGATTCTGAAAATTGCAAATTTCGGGGTGAAAATCCGGAATTTTCAGCCAAAAATCTCGAATTTTGGCTTAAAATTCATCAATTTTCATGATTTTCAGCTCAAAATCCGCCATTTTCAGCCAAATTTTCAGCCAAACCTCTCATCCGGATCCGCCTTCTCCGATCTATAAATGCGATATCCGACGTGTGTGGCGAAATCGATGCATTGTCCGATTGACATCAGAATGTTGACTACGGTAGTCGGGTCCAAATCGGCGCCCCAAAGTGACAGAAAACCGGCGGTTCCGATGTCCATTGAGATCAAAGTACACACAACCCAGAAGACGATTGAGGATTCGGCGATGAACAGAATGCATACTGTAAGTGGTACGGTAGTTTGCCACGTGGCATTTTTCGAGAGCTTCAAAATGAGTCTAAACACTATGGGGTTTGATCTACCTACAGTACTCCTAGGCTTATTTGGATTCAAAAAATCGTGGATTTTCTACAGTACTCCTCTTGCCTCGTGGATTTAAAGGGACATACACTCGCGCTTCCGCGCTCGTGCCGCTTCCGCGGAAGATTCCGGAGCGCTTCGCGCAAGATTGCTCAGGTTAAGAGCTTCAAAATGAGCCCAAACACTAGGGTTTGATCTACCTACAGTACTCCTCTTGCCACGTGGAAAATCCGCATTTTTTGAATCCAAATAAGCCTGGAGTACTGTATGTCCCTTTAAATTTTTTTTATTTAATTTTCAATTTTTTTAAATTTAAATTTTTTTTTAAATTTATTTTTTTTTAAATTTATTTTTTTTATTTTTTTTATTCAAATTTTTTTTTAATTTTAACTTTTTTAAATTTTTTTTTAATTTTAAAGGAACATACAGTAATCCAGGCCTATTTGGATTTAAAAAATTCGGATTTTCCACGTGGCAATAGGAGTACTGTAGGTAGATCAAACCCTATAGTGTTTGGGCTCATTTTGAAGCTCTTAACCTGAGCAATCTTGCGCGAAGCGCCCCGGAACCTTCCGTGTATGTCCCTTTAAATCCACGTGGCAATAGGAGTACTGTAGGTAGATCAAACCCCATAGTGTTTGGGCTCATTTTGAAGCTCTTCTTAACCTGAGCAATCTCATTAAACTCACCAGTAATCAGCGTCAATATCGCGGTTCCCAGCGACGATAAAATGGTGCTCTGCAGCTCCAACATTTGATCACTATAGAAGTTGTTTTCGTCGAAAACCAACGCCTCGAATTCGGGATATCTTCCGGTGATATTTCGCCAATTCAGCAGCAGCGAGGTTCGAACATTCCAATTTGGGATTTTGAAGGCGGTGGTTAGCACGAATTTTTGGACTCGGGGGGTTTTTGAGGCGGTTTCCGATGGTCCCCAGACGAGATCGGTTTCCCAGTGATTGTTGAATGAGACCTGCAAAAAAGATGGCGATCATTTATTGACAATTCACCCAGCGCACACCAAATGCGCAAACGTGCGAGTGGTCTAAGGCGCTGGCAGCACGCGCAAGGTGAAGGGTTCGAGTTTTGCCCGCGGCGAACTTTTTTGTTTTTTTACCTGCAAAAAGCTCTTCAGTGTCTCATAGAATTTTGCATCATCTTGCGCAAAAAACTGCCTATAATTATTGAAATCCCTCAGCCAAAAATTCGTCGAATTCGGACCCATGGAAAACGGGGTTGATTCCAATTCCTCGACCATTTTCAGCATTTTTTCGACGAGTTCCGGTTGGCGGCTGGAAATTTGCTACTAAACAATATATTTTTTGCTGAAAATCCTTGAATTTTCAACCAAAAACCCTGCATTCCCTTCAAAAAAAATTATTTTTCAATATTTGGGGGTACTGTAGTTTGCATTGTGTGCATTCGAAACACCGCGACGCACAAATGCACACAATGATGCAATTTTTGTTTTTTGGGGGAAAATTGGGTTTTTGGGGTGTTTTTGGCTGAAAATCACGAATTTTCAGCTGAAATAAGTGATTTTCTACTAAAAATTGTTAGTTTTACATGGAAAATCATAAATTTTCAGTTGGAAAACAGTAAAAACCGAATTTTCAGCGAAAAGTCGAGTTTTCCATGAAAATAGTGTTCTTGGAGTATTTTCGGCTGAAAATCTCGACTTTTTAGCTGAAATTAATGAGTTTCAAATGAAAATAGGTAATTTTACATGAAAAATTATGAATTTTGCCCTGGAAAACCATTTTTTCGAGTTTTCCTTGACAAACACTGTTTCTAGGGTATTTTTGGCTGAAAATCTCGAATTTTACCTGAAATCCGGTGCTCGATTCACATAAATCCGTCCAATTAGACCTTCGGCCCAGATTTTCTTCTCGGCCAAATGTAAATATGGAATTAGGGGTGAATCATCGACGACTAGTGTTGATGGCGTCAAATTTGGCTCGAGTTGAGCACATCCGTAGAATGACACAGCTATGTAGATAATGTAGAGGGCGAGCTGTGAAAAAATCGGTATTTTTTGACACCAAGCATGGCTAGGCTTGTAATATGAGCAATCTTGCGCGAAGCGCCCCGGAATCTCGAAGCGGAGCGGAGCGAGTGTATTTCCCTCTACGTCTCTAGCTGTCTCTAGCCGTCTAATTGTCTCTAGCTATCTAGTATCTCTGTATCTCTAATTTTTTCATTGTCTCTAGCCGTATATGTAGGTGTCTCTAACTGTTTCTAGCTGTCTTACCTTCTCTACGCTCTCTAGCACTTCTAATTCCCTGTGCGTCTCTAGCTGTCTATCCATCAAGCTTCCACGTCTTCTCCGGTCGCCTATATTCTCTGCCCTCTCTTCCTTCTCTATGTTGTATAGCGACTCTAGCCGTCTAGCTTCTCTATGCTCTCTAGCAATCCGAATTCCCTGTGCGTCTCTAGTGATCTCTAGCCCTCTAGCTTTTCTGAATCCCCTATGCTCTAGCTGTCTTGCGCGAAGCGCCCCGGAATCTTCCGCGTAAGCGGCACGAGCGGAGCGAGTGTAGGTCCCTCTGCGTCTCTAGCTATTTAGAAGTGTCTGACCGTCTAGCTATCTAGTTTCTCTGTGATCTCTTCCTTCTCTATGCTCTCTAGCTATCTTGCGCGAAGCGCCCCGGAATCTTCCGCGCAAGCGGCTCGAGCAAAGCGAGGGTAAGTCCCTCTGCGTCTCTAACCCTCTAGCATCTCTAACTGTCTAATATCTCTGTGTCTCTAACCCTCTAGCTTCTCTACACTCTCATTCCCCTATGATTTCTCGCAATCTTGCGCGAAGCGCCCGGAATCTTCCGCGCGAGCGGCTCGAGCGAAGCGAGTGTATGTCCCTCTGGAATCTGGGTTCGCCTGAGGAATCTTGCGGCCCCCTTCCGCTTCCGCCTTCCGCAACTCACCATTCCAATCCTCACCACCGGTTTGCATATAAAAGGCGCAAAAATATTCTCAAAAAAATATCGTGTAGGTGAAATGGCCTTTTCACTTTTGCCCTTCTCAATCTCACTCTTCTCACATCTTCTCCAAACAAAAACACAATGATATCCGGCGGCTTCTCTTTTTGCTCCCATCGCCATAACAGCCGCAAAAAATGTGAGTTGATAGAACCAATCGAAACCGATTGCAACACAAATGAACTTGCAGAAAATGGTGATGGCTGGAGTTGAGGAGAAGGTTCCGATTCCGAAACTCAACACTGAAGTTAAGCTGGTGACAGTGATTGCGGAACCCGCTTCCGCGAGCGCTAGAGCCATCCGTTTTTCCGGTGAGTAGGTCTTCTTTGTGTCTTGCCACGCGCCAAGCATTACCTGCAATTTTTCGTGCTGAAAATCTGATTTCCAGCAGTTTTCTCTGAAAAAAACCTACATAAACATCATCAACACCAATAGCTAGGGCAATAAATGGCATTACGGTGACTTGATTGATGAAAGGAACTCCGAGAGCAAAAAGTAGGCCGGCTGCCGAAACAATAGCCATTGAGGAGACGAGAATTCCGATCATTGCTTCGATTGGTTTTGATGTCACCCAGTTATCGGTCATGCTGAAAATTGGTTTTTTCAGAGCTTCAAAATGAGCCTAAACACTATAGGGTTTGATCTACCTACAGTACTCTTGACATGTGGATTTAAAAGGACATACACTCGCGCTTCCGCGCTCGAGCCGCTCACGCGGAAGATTCCGGAGCGCTTCGCGCAAGATTGCTCCGCCTCTTTTTCGGCACCCCCCGAATTTTTTACGTTTCAAAATTTTCACATATTTTTCTCGAGAAACTAGAATTTCAATATGTATTTTCTATGCTTGGCAAAAAATCCGATTTCGAAAGAGTACTGTAGATATTGGCGTCAAAAAATCCACGTTTTTTGAATCCGGGTTACTGTACTTCCGAATCCACGTGGCAGAATTTTGTTAAACCTGAGCAATCTTGCGCGGAGCGCCCCGGAATCTTCCGCGCAAGCGGCACGAGCGGAGCGAGTGTAACTCCCTCTGCGTCTCTCACACTCTAGCTGTCTAGCCTCTCTGTGTCTCTAACTTCCTCGTGTTCTCTAGCTGTCTAACCTCTCTGCCATGTAGATCCCTCTGCGTCTCTAACTTTCTTCATAGTGTCTCTGATTACCTTGTACTCTCTATCCGTCTAGTTCCTCTGTGTCTCTAACCATCTAGCTTCTCTGCACTCTCTCAACCCCTATCATAGGGGCCCTATGCTCTCTAGCTGTCTCGCGCGAAGCGCCCCGGAATCTTCCGCGTAAGCGGCCCGAGCGGAGCGAGTGTAACTCCCTCTGCGTCTCTAACCATTTAGCTTCTCTGCGCTCTCTCAAACCCTATGCTCTCTAGCAGCATAGTGTTTGGGCTCATTTTGATGCTCTCGGAGCAATTTGGAGCCCCTAAAACTCACCAAGACCCCACTGTGAAGCACAAAAGCAACAGGACTGTCAGCGAAATGAAAGGCATCGTATAGGTCGCGTTTTTCTGCATCTCATCCTTCAAAATCGATAAACTAAACATCGACGTGTCAAAATCCTGATCCTGCTCCAAAACTCCGCGCAAAGCCACCTCAAAACTCTTCGAAACCTGCTCTGATGTATAGATTCCATAATCAGGCATCTGATAGATCAAATGCACCAGCTCGACCTTCTCAATTCCTAGCGGACCACCCAATTTCACGCCGTACAAATGTGTGGGCAGGAAGAATTTATTGTCGAAAAACTTCATGGTGGGATATTCGATAGAAACCCGCGGATCTTTCCTCAACTTTTCGCTCCAAAAAGTGTCCAAAAATATTGTCAAAATCGTGTTGGAGAGCTCGCAATTCTTCATTGCCGAGCAGATTTTCGAGCCAAAATTCACGCGGTCCCCGCCAATTTCGACGTCCATTTTTTCGAGCACATGTTTGTTCAGAGCTGTCAGTTTTTTGGCCATTTGAGGTGTTAGCAGGTTTTTGTCGGAGGATTTTGATTGAACTGTGATTGAGACGAACGAGCTGGAAGATTGTTGCTCATTTTAAGCTAGAAAATAGGATTGCTCATGTTAAACTAACCTGAGCAATATGTAATATTTCCAAAAAACTCACTTATTCAAAGAATCCCCGCTGAATTCCTTATGAACTTGATATTCGACTCTGGACAATGAATTTTCGGGAGAATATAAGAAGCGAAGATCGTCCTGGAGGAAAAAATCGATAATTTTGAAACCTGAAATTTTACTTACCTCAACTCGCATATTCAAAATTCCGAAAGAAAAAATGACTGTCAAAATCAAGGGTCCCAACGCGAAAAGCCTGGGCCGCGCACAAATCAATAATCCATATTGATAGAAACAGTTGGCTAGGAAATCTTGAAAAATCCCAAACGGATTCTTCAAAATTCCCATGTTTTCTGCAAAAATTTAATTAACTAATTAATTAAGATCCGCTTTTCGATAAAAAACCACAAAACCACAAAAAAAACACGAAAAAAATGAAGATTTTCCTTCAAATGTGAAAACTGTTTCGGGGGTCGTCGGAAAAAGGGAAATTGACCTTGTTTTCGTTCAAAATCCATGGCGAGAGAGTGTGCGGAGAGCGAGAGAGTGCAGCAGAGAAGCAGAGACAGCCGATTTATTTTTATTGACAATTATTAATTGGATTTGGATTTTCGGTAGAATATTGACCGGGAAATCTTAAAAATCGTGAATCTCTGATATTTAGAACTGAAAATCATCTGAAATTCATCATTTTAAAGTGAAAAAATTTTAATTATTTTTCGGGGTACTGTAGTTTGCGTTGTGTGCATTCGAAACACCGTGACGCACCAATGCACACAATGATGCAATTTTTATGTTTTTTGGGGGAAAATTGAGGTTTTGGTGTGTTTTTGGCTGAAAATCATAAATTTCTAGCTGAAATTTATGGAATTCTACTGAAAATTGAGGATTTTACATGGGGAAACATGAAATTACTTTTTTCCCACTACCCGCTATTTTGTTCCCTTTTCAGGCGGAGTATACTAATCGGGGAAAAAAATATTTCTGAACGAAATGTGTTTACACAGGGGGATTTTATTGAATGTTATGGGGTGATTCAGGTCGAAAAAAAAACTAAAAAAAAACATTTTTTTACAAAAAATTTGATTCAGCAAATGTCAAAAAACTATATTTTTTCCACACAAAAATGAGAGATATCTCGCAGCGAAAATGTTTCAATGAAAAAAAATGTCAAAAAATGTCGAGAAATAGAAAAAAAATATAGTTTTTTTGACATTTGCTGAATCGAATTTTTTTGTAAAAAAATGTTTTTTTTTAGTTTTTTTTTTCGACCTGAATCACCCCATTAGATTTATTAATTACAATCCAAATGTTCAACTGTTAGATTTCTTTCCACAAACTGCCGAGTTTGGGGACATGGTTGCATCACACGCATCAATCTTTCCAACAGTGAATGTGCACATTTCGGAAAATGGATAATAATAACCCACTGTGTCGATCCAATTAACGTTCTTTATCCTATCAAAAATATATTCGTCGGAACTTGAAGTTGTGAAATTATCAGTCCAAATATATCGATTATATCCACAGGTCTCAGTTAGTTTACATTCATCATATGCAGTTTTTTGTCCACACTCAGTTAAGGTGCACTCAGTTTTCAATGTTCCACCAATCCAAGATGCTTTTTGAATATTTGCCGCGATCATCAAAGTGTTAATCACATCGTTCATTGTGGAATCATCGATTGATGTTAAAACAGCTCCCAAATCAGCACAAGCCGCTACACCATCGCTTTTTGTCATATATTTTTCTGGTACCGAAACAATTTTCATGCACCACCCAGTTGTATTTCTTTTGTAGTACGTCCAACCATTGTCACATTGTCTTTCTCGACATCTCAAACGACAAGAATCCATCAATTGAATGCACACAAACAAAATCAACATCTTCACAATCATTTTTGATTTTATTTGATATTTTTCATTATGGCAAACTGGCTTTTATGCAAAAATATTTCAGTGAAAAGCAGCCCCACCTCCTCAATTTTCTCATAAAATCATGTTTTCACGGGAGAAAAACGATTTGGCACAATTTTGTTTTATTGGACCGTAAATTCCCGCAAATGTTTTATCTATTTGTCGACGTTTTATTATCGAAAATCTCATCGGTACCACGCGCTCCACCGAAATAAACACGCAACGCAGACCGCGTCGCGCCACAACACACAAACGATTCAAATTCCCTCCCTTTTTTTGTGTGTGTTGTGAAAATTCCACAGCTCTCCCAAGGGGGTTTTTAGAGAGAACCCTGATATTCGCTGATGTTGTGGAAATTCTTTACAAAAAATTTGAAATGTTTTTCGGGGTACTGTAGTTCGCGTTGTGTGCATTCGAAACACCGCCACGGAAAAATGCACACAATGATGCAATTTTCGTTTTTTTTCGCAGGAAAAAATGTTTTAGGGCTACTTTTGGCTGAAAATCTCGAATTTCCAGCTGAAATTTATCGATTCGTAATGAAAATTGAGGTTTTTACATATAAAATAATGAAATTACATTTGGAAATTGGAGAAATTCGAGTTTTGGGTAGAAAAATCGTGCTTCTAGGGTATTTTTGGCTGAAAATTTCAAATTTCCAGTCAAAAATCAAAAATAACAAATTCCAGAAGCACTTCATTCACAAAAATGATAGAAAAATGGTGAGAGAATACAAATTACATGGTTTTTGGCGCATCTTCAGTTTCAACTTCTGGTTTACTCTGTTGACTACCTTTTTCCTTGTTTTTGCTCATTTTCTTCGTTTTACCCGTACCATTTTCCACATTTTTCGCTCCTTTCTTTGATTTTTTCAATTTGCGTCTTTTCAAAATGGAAATAGTAATCGAAATAATCAAGACAAGAAGGAAAATAACGCAAACGGCAATCGAAATAAAAAATAGCATGGCATGGTCATCGCCATTTTTTTTCGATTTCGATTTTGATTTTGTGGAATCAATTGGTGGAATCAGGCTTTTGGCAGTGCTGAAAACATCAGAAAGTTAGCATAACTTTTCCAGAAAGCTTATGTTAGCTCAAACTCACATTCTCTTTGCAATTTGCACAAGTCCTTCCGATGCTATTTGATCTACAAAACCAACAAATCAATATGTTTTCAAAAACAAAAGCGTTACCATCTTTATTGATTTCTTCAATTCCGATTCTATTCATCACAGTTAATGATGAATTTGATGGGGCTTTATAGAAAATGATACGAACAATTTTTGGATCCAAATATGTATTCAAATCTGAACAAATTTTGTCGGGTTTTAACAACAAGATGTAAGTTGTGTTGGCTTGTTTATTGAGAAACGGACTTCCTCGGAATTCCTTAATTCGCTTTTTGAGCTCATCGCATACTTCTATGTCGTTGTTGGCTAAAAAAAGTATAATTTGCAGCTGAAGCTTGTGGTGTGTGAACTATAATTGGACATTGACTAAATGACATTTTCATGTTTTTTTAAGCAAGTGAGTTGAAATTTTAGGTTCTAATGTTATTCATATGATAGAATGGTCTAAGACGAACAGAATCATATAAATTTTGATGACTTTACGTTATCCATAAGTGATTTAGCATCCAAATATCGACTAAACGTCGCTAAATCACTTATGGATAACGTAAACTCATCAAAATTTATACGATTTTATTCGTCTTAGACCATTCTATCATATGAATAACATTAAAATCCAATATTTCTGCTTAAAAACCCAAAAAAATGTCATTTAGTTCCCCCCAAATTACGGTTTTCGTTCAATTTATCGAGCTTCTTCCCAGTTTTATCGCTAGTCACAAAATTGTTCGACGACATCATTTTCGGATTTTTTGCTCCATAATCCAAAGCATATGTTAAAAGATTTTTAGCTTTTGGAATTTCGCAAGCTAATGTTTTGAGAGTGTAGCGTTTCCACTGAAATAATTAATTAATTAATTAGTTAATTAAATACAATTAGTTCAAGTAACTTACAGCTGTAGGTTCATTTTTGATAAAATCAAGACCAAATACAAAATGCGCATCGTGGTATGGTGATTTGGCTTTATCTGGTCTACATTGAGGGTTATTATCTTGAGCACAAATCATGGTTCCAATTAATAAAGACAATACTATTTGAAACCACATTTTAGTTTAGAAATCGAGGAAAACTGATTTTCCTCGGTGAATTTGCCTTTTTATAGTGGAATTAATGTAGGACACGTTCACGGTTTTGTGAAAAATTAATTTTTTTTGGGGATTTTTCCGGATTACATTTCATTTTCGAGTTTTTAGGTGACCGGAAGCTTATGGTTTCAAATAGTATTGTCTTTATTAATTGGAACCATGATTTGTGCTCAAGATTCAAACCCTAGACCAAAAAAGCCAAATCAGAATACCAGGATGCGCATTTTGTATTTGGTCTTGATTTTATCAAAAATGAACCTACAGCTGTAAGTTACTTAAACGAATTGTATTTAATTAATTAATTATTTCAGTCAAAACGCTACACTCTCAAAAAATTATCTTGCGAAATTCCAAAAGCTAAAAATCTTATGCTTTGGATTATGGAGCACTAAATCCGAAAATAATGGCGTTGAACAATTTTGTGACTAGCGATGAAACTGGGAAGAATTGTATTGATTAATTAATTACTAATTAATTAATTAAGCCATTTTCCTTCCAGCTAGAATGTCTATGATAAGTTTCACATGATTATTCATTATCGCATTTCTCTCCATCATGTGTTCCAAGGAGAAAAAAACAACGACGCTCCGCTTGCCTGTTGTTTAGCCGGCAGATTTTCGAAATATTTTTTTTCCTTTTTTCGTGGTTGGTGGTCGATTTTCCTCAAATTTTTGCGCAAAAAGCTTCTAATTTTTGCAGACAGTGCAAATCTATAAATCTAATTTTTGCAGACAGTGCAAATCTATAAATGTCCGATGATTCGCCGATAAAAATCATCAATCTAAATGTGGGCGGTCAGCGATTTGCGACAAGTTCCGCCACGTTGAGCTGGATTCCCGACACGTTTTTCACGAGTCTGATTAGTGGGCGGATGCACAGTGTGCGCGATGAGACGGATGCGATTTTTATTGATCGAGATCCCGAGATTTTTCGCGTTGTGCTGAATTATTTGCGGACGAAAGAGGTGGATTTGAGGTAGAATCTGAGAATTTTTGGGGGGAAAACGCTACAAAATGAGTCGAAAAACTGTGCGGGGCTTGCAAAATGCAGTGCGGCACTGTTTGTCCATTTTTGCAACCCTCGCACAGTTTTCTCACCCAAGGGTATCTAAAAATCATTAGAGATAGACGAATTCCACAAGCCTTGTATAACCTGAGCAATCTTGCGCGAAGCGCCCCGGAATTTTCCGCGTAAGCGGCTCGAGCGGAGCGAGTGTATGTCCCTCTGCATCTCTAGCCGTCTAACCATCAAGCTCCCGTGAGTTAGAGACGCAGAGGGAGATACACTCGCTCCGCTCGTGCCGCTTACGCGGAAGATTCCGGGGCGCTTCGCGCAAGATTGCTCAGGTTATACATTTTTTTGGTGGAAAACGCTACAAAATGAGTCTAAAAACTGTGCGAGGCTTGCAAAATGCAGTGCGGCACTGTTTGCCCATTTTTGCAACCCTCGCACAGTTTTTTCACCCAAGGGTATCCTTGTTTATACTCATTTTGAAGCTTTTCCCAAGCCCCGCCCATTTCTGCAACCCTCGCACAGTTTTCTTCTCGTCTTCCAGAAACGTCAGCATCTCCAGCCCTAAAACACGAAGCCCAATTCTTCGGCCTGTCCCCTTTGGTCCGCCGCCTGACACTTTGCGAAGAATTGGACGCCTCCTCGTGTGGAAGTGTACTATTTCACGGCATTTTAGAACGACCCGAAATACCGGTGGAATTCGAAAGTGCCGTGAAACCCACCGTTTGGGATAAGGGAAAAGTGGCGAAGAAGAGTTTTTTGGGCGAAAATCTGAAATCTGTGGGTTTTTTGAGGAAAACACGATTTTCTCGCTAGAAAACGCTGTTTTTTGGTCCAGAAATTGATTTCTAAGCTGAAAATCGCGAGTTTTTGCAGCTGAAAAGCGAGTTAGCCAAAATCGACTCGATCACAGAGCCGATGAAAGTTCGAATGATCAGATCACACAATTATTCGCTGGTTGTGGCTTATGCGAATTTTGTATCGGTTTATCGGTGAGATTTTTGACTAGAAATATGGGAAAAGCCGAGAATAGGCTGAAAAATGCCTAGAAATCTTGAAATTTTCATTCAAAACTCGAAAAATCACCCAGAATCGTTAGTTTTTGATTGAAAATTTACGATTTTTGGTCAAAAATCGTTAGAGATAGCCGAATTCCACAAGCCTGAGCAATCTCGCGCGAAGCGCCCCGGAATCTTCCGCGTAAGCGGCTCGAGCGGAGCGAGTGTATGTCCCTCTGCGTCTCTAGCCGTCTAGCCACAAGCTCCTCGTGAGTTAGAGACGCAGAGGAAGATACACTCGCTCCCCTCGCGCAAGATTGCTCAGGTTATACAAGACTTGTGGAATTCGTCTATCTTTATTGATTTTTGACCAAAAATAGCGAATTTTTAATCAAAAACTAATGATTCTGGGTGATTTTTTTCGAATTTTTAACTGATTTTTGAGGATTTTTTCCAAGAAATTCGAATTCTAATCCAAATTTCTCGAATTTTCCAGCGATTACAATGGCTGGTCGTTAATCTGGACCTCACCCAAGCTCAAATCCTCAATAAAGCACATTTCAATCAACTCGAAAGGCGCTCAAAGTTCACCAGAGCGACTTTTAGCCATCTCAACTTTTGACGAAGTTATTACACTTTGGAATATTGATGAAAATGGCACGTCGTACAGGAAGGGATGTTTTACGATGGGAGTACAAGTGGATAATTTGTTTTTTGTCGGAACTCAGATGGTTGCATTGTCGCGGATGGGGAAATGTGGAATTTGGCATAGTGCCACGCAGAATTGGCAGGTACTTATGAGCAATCTTGCGCGGAGCGCTCCGAAAACTTCCGCGTAAGCGGCATGAGCGGAGCGAGTGTATTTCCCTCTGCGTCTCTAGCTCAAGGAGGGGGCTTGGTTGCTAGACGGTTAGAGACGCAAAGCAACATACACTCGCTTCGCTCGTGCCGCTTGCGCGGAAGATTCCGGGGCGCTTCGCGCGAGATTGCGATAATCTGAGCTGTATGTCCCTCTGCGTCTCTCTAGTTGTCTAGTCCCTCTGCGTCTCTAACCATCTAGCTTTTCTAATTCTCCAATAAAATCTATCTTTTCCAATAGTTTTCAACCCTCTGATCACTATTCCGTTGTCTGAAATCGCATCTAACATGAGTTATGACGTGGCAAAATTCGAGTAGCTGATTTTCATGCAAATCTGAGTTCAGGAGGCCCCAGATTTGCTTGAAAATCAGCTACCTGAATTTTGCCACGTCATAACTCATGTTAGATGCAATTTTAGACAACGGAATAGTGATCAGAGGGTTGAAAACTATTGGAAAAGATAGATTTTATTGGAGAATTAGAGAAGCTAGATGGTTAGAGACGCAGAGAAGCGGTACGCGGTACGAGCGGAGCAAGTGTATGTCCCCTGCGTCTCTAGCTCACATGGGCTTGAAGGCTAGACAGCTAGAGACGTAGAGGGAAATACACTCGCTCCGCTCGTGCCGCTTGCGCGGAAGATTCAGGGGCGCTTCGCGCAAGATTGCTCATGTTAATCCTAAAGGCTCATTTTGAAGCTCTTAACCTGAGCAATCTTGCGCGAAGCGCCCCGGAATCTTCCGCGTAAGCGGCTCGAGCGGAGCGAGTGTATCTCCCTCTGCGTCTCCAGCTGTCTAGTCATCAGGCGAGTTAGAGACGCAGAGAAACATACACTCGCTCCGCTCGAGCCGCTTACGCGGAAGATTCCGGGGCGCTTTGCGCAAGATTGCTCATGTTAAGCCTAAAACGATAACCTGAGCAATATTGCGCGAAGCGCCCCGGAATCTTCCGCGTAAGCGGCACGAGCGAAGCGAGTGTATCTCCCTCTGCGTCTCTAGCTGAAGCTAAACAGCTAGATTGCCCTTTCCAGGCTCAAGACATGTCTCCAATCTCATGCTACGACACAGCCGGCTCAAGCCTTCTCCTCGGCTGTACAGACGGTGCACTCTGCTACATTGATATGCAAAAATTTCCGCTTCGAATGAAGGACAATGATTTGTTGGTGACGGAATTGTATAGAGATCCGGACGGTGATTGTATCACAGCGATTTCCGTTTTTTTGACACCAAAGACTTGTAAGCCCTGAAAAGGCCTATTTTTGGCCCAAAAAGGCCTATTTTAGGTCCAAAAATCCGGTTTTTTCAGCCGTTTGCGGAAATTGGATCGAAATCGCCTACGGCACGTCAAGCGGAACAGTCCGCGTCATTGTTCAGCATCCGGAAACTGTCGGACACGGTCCGCAACTCTTTCAGACCTATAAAGTTCACAATTCGGCCGTGACGCGAATTTCGCTAACTACAGCACATTTGATTAGTGGTGAGTTGGATTTTTGGGGCAAAAATGGCCTAGAAGCCCGAAAAATGGCCTGGAAACCCGAAAAATGGCCTAGAAACCCAAAAAGTAGCCTAGAAGCTCAAAATTGGCCTAGAAATCCGAAAAATGGCCTAGAAACCTTGAAAATTTCAGGTCTAACATGAGCAATGTCAAATTTTTCTTTAAAATTAATTAACCTGGAATTTTTGATGTTTAACATGAGCAATAGTAGATTTTTTCAAAAAATTGAAATTTTCAAAATTTTCTAGTCTAATATGAGCAATCCTTTGAGCTCTGAAAATTCTGCACAAAGTTTAAATTTTTAAAAAATTTTCTTAACATGAGCAATGCTCAAAAAATTGAATTTTCAAATTTTTCGAAGTTTTTGACTGAAAATCCAAGAAATCTACTTAACATGAGTAATGTTACAAAAAATCGAATTTTCAAGGCTAACATGAGCAATCCTCGATCTCAAAAATATGACCAAAACAAAGAAAATTCACCTAACATGAGCAATGCCCCCAAATTTTTTCCAGTCTGCGCTGAATACAATCACGTGCGCTCCTGGCTAGTCACCCGATTCCGTGGAATGATCAGCACCCAACCAGGCACAATGAATCTGGCCTCCTTTAAAGTGCTCACCCTGGATTCGACTGATGAAACTGTTGATCGACAATATAATGAGCCTGGACCCTATGGAGATCAGGATTCTGAACAGGTTTTCATTCAGAGGGTTATACCGAATGCGACGAGGATTTATGTGAGATTGGCGTCGACTGGAGAAAGGTTGGGCTTTTTTTTCTAAAAATTTGGCTGAAAATGAGCCGAAATTCAAGATTTCTGATGAAAAATAACTCAAAATTCGTGATTTTCTGATCAGAAATAAGCCACGCCCCTTTTTTGCAAGCCTGGCACGGTTTTTGGACTTCAAAATGAATCTAAATAAGCCATGCCCACGAAAATATGTGTTTTTTGCGCTGAAAATGATGGGATTGCTCATTTTAAGCATTCTCTTCATGTTCAGCACGAAATTTTGATCTAGAAAATTGGATTTTTCCAGTCAGAAGGTCAGGGGATCGATCCACACCCGAGGCACCAATTTTTTTTCAAAAAACATGTTTTTTATCAATTTTTCGCGCTGAAAACGATGGAATTGCTCATTTTAAGCATTCTCTTCATATTCAGCACGAAATTTTGAACTAGAAATATTGATTTTTCCAGTCAGAAGGTCAGGGGATCGATCCCCACTCGGGGTACAACTTTTTTCTGAAATTTCTTGTTATGTGCCATTTTGAGTCCAGGAAAGTTTCTGGAAATTTGTGCCAGGTTTGCAAAAGGGGCGTGGCTTATTTAGATTCAAAATGAAGCCTGGAAAATTCCTAAAATACTGTGCCAGACTTGCAAAAGGGGCGGAGCCTATTTTCAGTCAAAAATTTCCATTTTTGGCTAAAAAAATTCCATTTTTTGCAGAATTTGCGTCATAGATTCGGTCGATTTTTCGCCCTTCACCTCATTTTTTGTGCACGAATGCGATGGAGCAAGCCGAATCGGAAATCGGCCCAGAAGATATCTATTCTGTGGAACTGTCAACGGAAGTGTCCAAATGTGGGATTTGACGACGGCTTTGGATCAATTTCACTCGAATAAACAAGCACTGCAACCAGGAGGACAGCCGAATTCGGCAAGTGGATCCGATGTGATGAAACCCGCACTACAACCTGCTAATCGATTTTTGCAGACTGGACTTCAGGTAGGGCGATTTTTGGCCAAAAATTCGGGGAAAAATGAGCTAAAATTCATGAAAAATGGGCTTTGGAGCGGTTTTTTGAGTCCTAGACCAAGAAAATTGAATTTTTTGGGTTCTAGAGCTAAAAAATTGAATTTTTCATGAAAATTTGAGTTCTGAAGCGATTTTCAAGCTTTGGGATCAAGAAAAATTGAATTTTTCAACAAAAATTGGGTCCTGATCTGAAAAATCAGGAATTTTCGTCGAAAATTGGATTCTGGAGCGATTTTCAAGTTGCTGGACCGTAAATATTGAATTTTTCATGAAAATTTGAATTCTGGAGCTGAAAATTTGGGTTTTTTTGGTCCTAGAGTGATAAAATTTGAATTTTTTGGCTCCTGGAGCTTAAAAATCAGATTTTCTGACTCCTGGAGCTTAAAAATCAGATTTTTCATGAAAAATCTGAATTTCAGCTCAAAATTAACCAAAAATCACCTTTTTTGGCTCATTTTTCCCCAAAAATCTGAAATTTTCAGCCAAAATCCCAATTTTCAGACGCTCAGCGGACCAACTCCTCAAGAATTTCTCGACCAAATCAAAGACTGTGATATTTGTTGCCTAAGCTCTTCGGTGCTTCCAACACCCTGTTCAACACCACATTTATCGGCGACTAATTTGAATAAGTGAAAATTTTTGCTGAAAATCTGAAATTCTGGCTGAAAATCTGAAAATCCGCATTTTTTAAGCCAAAATTCGTGAAATTTGGATGATTTTGAGCCTAAAAACTGTGCCAGACTTGCAAAAAAAGGGGCGTGGCTTATTTATATTCAAAATGAAGCCCGGAAAATCTCCCAAAAACTGTGCCAGGTTTGCAAAAGGGGCGGAGCCTATTTTCAGCCAGATTTTCAGCTTGTACTATATTGAAACCGGTTGATTTTGCTTTATTTTTTTGGAATTTTGAAATTTGTAAATAGTGATAAATTTTCAGATTTTTGCGATTTTTGTGATTTTTCAAGAGGTTTTGAGCCTTTTTTGATATTTTTTGAGAAAAATTCGGGTTTTGGGGCCAAAAATTTGAAAATTTAGTTTTCGCGCCAAAAAATAAATTTAAAAAAAAATTGGAAAATTTGATTTTGGCGCCAAAAATTTGAAATTTCAAAAAATTTTTTTGAAAATTTGGTTTTCGCGCCAAATTTTTCAGCATTTTTGGCGCGAAAAATCAAGTTTCAAAAATTTGTGATTTCTAGACCTAAAATATCCCATTTTTAACCAAATTTTCAGCCAAAAATTCGAATTTTCAGCATTTTCAGCCTGAAAAATGCCGCTGAAACCCGGTGCAAATCCCTACAAAATTCTGGGTCTCGAAACGACAAAATGCACCGAAAAAGAAATCACAAAAGCCTATCGTGCACAGTGTTTGAAGTGGCATCCGGACAAGAATTTGGACAATAAAGCGGAAGCGGAAGCGCGATTTATTGAGGCGAAAGAGGCTTTTGAATTTCTGTTTGATGAGCAGAAAAGGGTGAGTTCTGAAAATGCTGAAATTTGGCTGAAAATGAGCCAGAATTCGAAAAATTTGGCTGAAAATGAGCTAAAATTCATGGTTTTTGATGAAAAATGGGCCAAAAATCGTGAAATTCGGCTGAAAATGATGGAATTGCTCATTTTAAGCATTCTCTCCATGTTCAGCACGAAATTTTGAACTAGAAATATTGATTTTTCTAGTCAGAAGGTCAGGGGATCGATCCCTACCCGAGGCACCAAATTTTTTTTTTTAAATTTTTTTAAAATCAGTTTTTCGCGCTGAAAATGACGGCATTGCTCATTTTAAGCATTCTCTTCATGTTTAGCACGAAATTTTGATCTAGAAATATTGATTTTTCCAGTCAGAAGGTCAGGGGATCGATCCCTACCCGAGGCACCAAAATTTTTCAAAAAAAATGTTTTTAGATCAGTTTTTCGCGCTGAAAATGATGGAATTGCTCATTTTAAGCATTCTCTTCATTTTCAGCACGAAAAATTGATCTAGAAATATTGATTATTCCAGTCAGAAGGTCAGGGGATCGATCCCCACCCGAGGAAACTTTTTTTTTTTTTGAAAATTCAAGTTTTCTAGCTCAAAATGCTCCAATTTTCACGATTTTTGGCTCAAAAACCGCAAAAAATCTCGAATTTTCGCAGAATGAATACGATAAAGCGGAAGAACGCGTGCGGATTGTCGAGGAGCGGAATCGTGAGCGGATGGAGAAAGCGGACGGTACGCGGAAGAAATTGATTGAGGAATTGAATCGCAGAGAAACAGAGTTTAGCGAAAGCCAGAAACGACGTGGAAATACGGTAGATGATGACGTGGCAAAAATGACACCGACACAGGCGGCGAAAAAGAGGAAATTGGATGTTAGTGAGAGGTTTTGGGGGTTCCGGAGCTGAAAATTCGGATTTTTCATGAAATTTTGGGTCTTGGAGTGAAAAAATTGAATTTTTAAGGTCATAGAGCGAAAAAATCCGATTTTTTGAGTCCTGGACCGAAAATTTCTGATTTTTCTGGTCCTGGACCGAAAATTTCGGATTTTTCTGGTCCTGGGCCGAAAATTTCGGATTTTTCAGGTCCAGGACCGAAAATTTTGGATTTTTCTGGTCCTGGACCGAAAATTTCAGATTTTTCTGGTCCGGGATCGAAAATTTCGGATTTTTCTGGTTCTGGACCGAAAATTTCGGATTTTTCTGGTCCTGGACCGAAAATTTCAGATTTTTCTGGTCCGGGATCGAAAATTTCGGATTTTTCTGGTTCTGGACCGAAAATTTCAGATTTTTCTGGTCCGGGATCGAAAATTTTAGATTTTTATGGTCCTAGACCGAAAATTTCGGATTTTTATGGTCCTAGACCGAAAATTTGGGATTTTTCTAGTCCTGTACCGAAAATTTGGGATTTTTCTGGTCCTGGACCGAAAATTTTGGATTTTTCTGGTCCTGGACCGAAAATTTTGGATTTTTATGGTCCTAGACCGAAAATTTCGGATTTTTATGGTCCTAGATCGAAAATTTGGGATTTTTCTAGTCCTGTACCGAAAATTTTGGATTTTTCTGGTCCTGGACCGAAAATTTCGGATTTTTCTGGTCCTGGACCGAAAATTTGGGATTTTTCTGTTCCAGGACAAAAAATTTGGGATTTTTCTGTTCCAGGACAAAAAATTTGGGATTTTTATGGTCCTGGACCGAAAATTTTGGATTTTTATGGTCCTAGACCGAAAATTTCGGATTTTTATGGTCCTAGACCGAAAATTTGGGATTTTTCTAGTCCTGTACCGAAAATTTTGGATTTTTCTGGTCCTGGACCGAAAATTTTGGATTTTTATGGTCCTAGACCGAAAATTTCGGATTTTTATGGTCCTAGACCGAAAATTTGGGATTTTTATGGTCCTAGACCGAAAATTTCGGATTTTTATGGTCCTAGACCGAAAATTTTGGATTTTTCTAGTCCTGTACCGAAAATTTGGGATTTTTCTGGTCCTGGACCGAAAATTTTGGATTTTTCTGGTCCTGGACCGAAAATTTTGGATTTTTATGGTCCTAGACCGAAAATTTCGGATTTTTATGGTCCTAGACCGAAAATTTGGGATTTTTCTAGTCCTGTACCGAAAATTTTGGATTTTTCTGGTCCTGGACCGAAAATTTCGGATTTTTCTGGTCCTGGACCGAAAATTTGGGATTTTTCTGTTCCAGGACAAAAAATTTGGGATTTTTCTGTTCCAGGACAAAAAATTTGGGATTTTTATGGTCCTGGACCGAAAATTTTAGATTTTTATGGTCCTGGACCGAAAATTTTGGATTTTTATGGTCCTAGACCGAAAATTTCGGATTTTTATGGTCCTAGACCGAAAATTTGGGATTTTTCTAGTCCTGTACCGAAAATTTTGGATTTTTCTGGTCCTGGACCGAAAATTTCGGATTTTTCTGGTCCTGGACCGAAAATTTGGGATTTTTCTGTTCCAGGACAAAAAATTTGGGATTTTTCTGGTCCTGGACCTAAAATTTCGTATTTTTCTGGTCCTGGACCGAAAATTTTAGATTTTTATGGTCCTAGACCGAAAATTTCGGATTTTTATGGTCCTAGACCGAAAATTTGGGATTTTTCTAGTCCTGTACCGAAAATTTGGGATTTTTCTGGTCCTGGACCGAAAATTTTGGATTTTTCTGGTCCTGGACCGAAAATTTTGGATTTTTATGGTCCTAGACCGAAAATTTCGGATTTTTATGGTCCTAGACCGAAAATTTGGGATTTTTCTAGTCCTGTACCGAAAATTTGGGATTTTTCTGGTCCTGGACCGAAAATTTTGGATTTTTCTGGTCCTGGACCGAAAATTTTGGATTTTTCTGGTCCTGGACCGAAAATTTCGGATTTTTCTGGTCCTGGATCGAAAATTTCGGATTTTTCTGGTCCGGGAGCGAAAATTTCGGATTTTTTGGGTCCTGAGCCGAAAATTTCGGATTTTTCTGGTCCCGGACCGAAAATTTCGGATTTTTCTGGTCCCGGACCGAAAATTTCGGATTTTTATGGTCCCGGACCGAAAATTTCGGATTTTTCTGGTCCCGGACCGAAAATTTCAGATTTTTCGAGCCCTGGAGCTTAAAATTCGGATTTTTCTGGTCCTGTATCGAAAATTTTGGATTTTTCTGGGTCTCGCAGCGAAAATTTTGGATTTTTCTGGTCCTGGACCGAAAATTTGGGATTTTTCTGGTCCTGGACCGAAAAAATCAGATTTTTTGAGTCCTGGACCGAAAATTTCGGATTTTTCTGGTCCTGGAGCTTGAAAATTGGATTTTTTTGGTCCTAAAGCGAAAAAATCGGGTTTTCTGGGTCTCGCAGCGAAAATACAGTACCCAGACCGAAAAAAATGAATTTTTCATCGAAATTTGGGTCCCACCGCGAAATTTTTGGCGCCAAAACCCTCCGAATTCAAAAATTTGTTCCAGGAAAATCGAATCCGCGACGAAATGGAACAGGTGCGGAAACAACTGGAACGCGAGGCGAACGAAGAAGTGCAGCGGCAGATGCGGAGAGTCCGCGAAGCCGCTGCGGAAAGCGCCGCCGCGGAAAAATCCGCGCCGAAATTGATTGTGAAATGGGTGGAGAAAGATGGTGATGGATATGATGAAGTGGAGTTGAGGAGGATTTTTGAGCAGGTTGGGCCTAGACAAGCCTATTTTAGGCCTGAAAATTTGGGATTTTTCGAGTCTAGACAACCCTATTTTGGGCCTAAAAAGCCTGGTGTTTAGGCCTGAAAATTTGGGATTTTTTGAGACTAAACAAGCCTAGTTTTGGGCCTCGAAAGCCTAGTTTTTATGCCTGAAAATTTGCTATTTTTGAGCCTAAACAAGCCTAGTTTTAGGCCTGAAAAGCCTACTAAATATAGGCCTTATTTAGGCTCAAAAGTTAGCTTTTTTCAAGCCTAAAAAGGCCTAGACCTAAATTCTAGCCAAAATTCAATTTCAGTACGGAAAAATCGCGCAAATCTCCTCAATCATCGCCAAAAAATCCAGGAAAAAATGCATAATTGAATTTGAGCCCACTGAAAAAAATCTATGGGGAGCTGAAATTGAGCAAGGCAAAACTGGAAAACCGGAAATCGCGGCAGAATGGATTTCCGCACCGCCTGTGCGGAAAGATGCGGAAAAACAGAAGGGAAATGGTGAGTGCCGCACGGTTTTGTGGGCGTGGCCAATTTCAAATTTTTCTTCCAGATCTCAATCAAATGTCGCTGGAAGACCTAGAAGCTCAAATTCTTGGAGGAATTTAATTTTTATCGATTTTTCTGTTAAAAAATGGCAATTTTTTGAATAAACGGGTTCTCACACATATTTTTTTTTTCTTTGTTATTCAAATTTCCAGAAAAATCGCATTTTCTTTGGTAGAAATGTGAAAAACCAAAAAAAACCACAAAAAACCCTGCGAAATAAAAAGAAAACAACGAGACTCCGCTGAATGACGTTGCCTTTTCCTCTTTTTTTCGCCTCATTTCTTGTTTTTTCTTCGTTCTTGCAGGTGTTCCGCTACTTTTTAGCCTAAGAAAATAATTCCAACCAAACTAGACTCTAGTTTCAGACGGTTTACGGGTTTTCCCGCAACAAAACGAGCGAAAAGAGGCGTGAAAATGAAGAATTCAAACGATACGGAGAAGATTGATATGAAGGATGAGTTTTTTGCGGCTTGTCAAGGTTTGTTGGGGTTTAGAGGTTGCCACGTCACAGCACAGGGTAGTTATGACGTGGCAAACGAAAATTTGAGTGGAAAATCCATGAAAAATTCGAAATTTGCATCATTTTAGCTCAAAAAACCATGAAAAACACGATTTTCCCGCTAAAATCAACGAAAAACCCCGATTTTCTTGCAGAACTCGAGCTCGGTCAACTGGTCGGCGTGAAAAAATTCAAATTAATCGAAGCAATGTCGAGTGTCGAATTGATGGACCCCAAAATGGATACGGGTGTCAAAAAACCTGTCAAAAATCTGGGATTGGCGAATGCCGTGAAAAATGTGGGGGTTTTTTGGGTCTTGAAGCGATTTTTGAGGTCCCAGAGCGAAAAAATCAGATTTTTCATCAAAATTTCGGTCTTGAAGTGATTTTTGAGGTCCCAGAGCGAAAAAATCGAATTTCCAAGGTCCTGCAACGAAAAATTCGGATTTTTCATCAAAATTTGGGTCTTGAAGTGATTTTTGAGGTCCCAGAGCGAAAAAATCAGATTTTTCATCAAAAATTGGGTCTTGACGTGATTTTAATGGTTTTAGACCTCAAAAATCGCTTCAAGACCTAATTTTTGATGAGAAATCCGAATTTTTCGCTGTAGGACCCGGGAAATCCGATATTTTCCATACAGGACTCAAAATTATGTGTTCAGAGTCAATTTACAGTGAAAAATCCGATTTTTTTCGCTTCGGAACCTCAAAAATCACTCCAGGACCCAATGTTCAATGAAAATTCCGATTTTTTTCGCTCCGAGACCTAAAAAATTGCTTCAAAACCCAAATTTTCATGAGAAATCCAATTTTTTCGCTCTAGGACCTCAAAAATCGCTTCAAAACCCAATTTTTTATGAGAAATCCGATTTTTTCGCTCTGGGACCTCAAAAATCGCTTCAAGACCCAATTTTCGATGAAAATTTCGATTTTTTCGCTCCGAAACCCACAAAATCACATTTTCAGGGACTTTTCGATGGAAATCCAACGGATATTCTGGCCACAATTGATGCGACTTTTGCTTTGATGGTTTCATGGTTGGAAGGCGGGAGTTTGGCGCAAACTGTGAGTTTGGTGGATTTTAAGACAAATTTGGCTGAAAATGATGAATTTTGAGCCAAAAAACATGAAAAATGATGAATTTTGGCTCAAAATTGGCCAAAAATACTGATTTTTGGCTCAAAAATGCTCATTTCTTGCAGCTCTTCACAAATGTAATGATGCGTGAGTTAGAGGAAGTCCATCACGAGATCTACACGCCATTTTGTCACGCCCTTACTCATATCGTTCAAATCGTCACCTATGTGATAACCAATTCGTATACATATGAGGAGGAGGATTTTCAGGTGAGATTTTTGGCGGGAAATTTGGAATTTGTATGAAAAATGTGGGATGTTGACCTAGAAACCTGAAAATTTGGATTCTAGGCTAAGTTTAGGCTGAAAATGCTGAAAATGATGAATTTTGATCTGGAAACCTTGAATTTTGGATTCTAGGCTGAATTTAGGCTCAAAATGCTGAAAATCACGAAAAATCCAGTTGTGAAGCTGAATTTCATGAAAAATGTGGGATTTTGAGTTGAAAATCGAGATTTTTCATGAATTTTGAGCCAAAATTCGAAATTTTCATGAAAAATGATGAATTTTGATCTGAAAATCGATTTTTGCCGCACAGTTTTGTGGGCGGAGCTTATTTATGTCAAATTTCGCACCGAAAACTGTGCCACGCTTGCAGAAAATGGGCGTGGCTTATTTGGTATCAAAATCACCGCACAGTTTTGTGGGCGTGGCTTGTTTAGACTCATTTTGAAGCTGAGACAATTCCCCAAGGCACAGAAAAAAGGGCGTGGCTTATTTAGTATCAAAATGACCACTAAAACCTGCGGCATGGTTTTGTGGGCGTGGCCTATTTGGTATCAAAATGCTCCGAATTTTCCAGGCTCACTGCCCATTCCCCGTCTGCTCACAAGTTCCACGCGACGAAGTCGTCCGTCACCTCCGCGAAGTTACCGCAACTCTCGCCCAAAGCGTCTCGCACAAACCGCCAAACTCACCAGAATCGCGAAAAGTGCTCGCAATCGGAGCACGCATGGAAATGTGCTGTCTGCTCATCGAAGTCATCACGTGGCTCGTCCCGCCGCAAACTCCAGCGGTGCTCAAAGTGCTGAGCAATTTTAAGCCCGATGAACCGGAGGAGAAATCGGAGAAGGAAGAAGTTCGGATAACTGCGGCTGGTGAGAATGAAGTTGGACTAACTGAAGAAGAAGCACAACCACCGTTTACGTGAGTTTTTTTAGGCATTTTGAGCCAAAAAATATGAATTTTGGAGCATTTTGAGCTGAAATTCATGAATTTTGATCTGAAAATCACAAAAATTCCAGTTTTTAAGCTAAAATTCATGAAAAATGGTATTTTTTGACTTAAAAATTTCAAAATTTGGATTCTGGACCATTTTTTGGCTGAAAATGCTGAAAATTATGAATTTTGATCTGAAAATCACAAAAATTCCAGTTTTGAAGCTGAAATTTGATGAATTTTGAGCTGGAAACCTTGAAATTCGGTATCTAGGCTAAATTCAGCCTGAAAATGCTGAAAATTTCAGTTTTGAAGCTGAAATTCATGAAAATTGATGAATTTTGACCTAAAAACCTTGAAATTTGGATTCTGGACGATTTTTAGGCTCAAAATGCTGAAAATTCCAGTTTTCGAGCTGAAATTCATCAAAATTGATGAATTTTGACCTGGAAACCTCAAAATTCAGATTCTAGACCATTTTTAGGCTTAAAATGCTGAAAATTCCAGTTTTCAAGCTGAAATTCATGAAAATTGATGAATTTTGAGCTAGAAACCTTAAAATTTGGATTCTGGACCATTTTCAGGCTTAAAATGCTGAAAAATCCAATTTTGAAGCTGAAATTCATGAAAATTGATGAATTTTGACCTAAAAACCTTGAAATTTGGATTCTAGACCATTTTTTGGCTGAAAATGCTGAAAATTCCAGTTTTCGAGCTAAATGTCCCGAAATTTTGCTTAAAATGAGCAATCCCATAATTTTCAGCTTCAAAAATCGATTTTTGACAGAAAAGTTCCCACTAGGAATCGATCCCCCGACCTTCTGACCAATAAAAATTCTCCCAATTTTTTCAGTCGAAGTGAATCCAACAAACAACAATGTCAATCAATGGCTCGCCGTCTCGAAACCGTTGCTCAGGCTATAGCGGAATCCAGTAAAATGGGAAGAAGTGCACCGAATAACGGGGAAGATGGTGGGATTTTTTGGATTTTCAGCAAAATTTGGAGCATTTTGAGCCCGAAAACTTGAAATTTGGAGCATTTTGAGCTGGAAAAGTTCCAGTCAGAAGGTCAAGGGTTCGACCCCCACCCGAGGCACCAATTTTTTTTTCAAATTTTTTTTGGATCAATTTTTCGCGCTGAAAATGATGGCATTGCTCATTTTAAGCAATTTCAGCGTTTTCAGCATGAAATTTTGACCCGGAAATATTGATTTTTGCAGTCAGAAGGTCAGGGGATCGACCCCCACCCGAGACACAATTTTTTTTCGAATTTCTTCTTTCTGGATCAATTTTCGCGCTGAAAATGATGGGATTGCTCATTTTAAGCATTCTCTTCATTTTCAGCGCGAAAAACTGATCTAGAAAAATAAATTTTAAAAAAATGTTGCCTCGGCTGGGGATCGATCGCCTGACCTTTTGCACCGAAAAATCAATAATTCTAGTTCAAAATTTGAAAATTCTCCTTGATTTTGGCACCTCGAAAATGTACGTTTCAAAATTTTTTGATATTTTCAAAAATTATTTTTCAAAATGATTTTTCTCACTCCAACAAAAAAATATGAAAAACTCAAAATTTCATGCTGAAAACGCTGAAAATGCTTAAAATGAGCTATGCCATCATTTTCAGCGCGAAAAATTGATCTAGAAAAATACATTTGAGATAAAAAATGTTTTGCCTCGGGTGGGGGTCGAACCCCTGACCTTTCGATTGGAAAAATCCATGTTTCCGGGTCGAAATTTCATGCTGAAAACGCTGAAATTGCTTAAAATGAGCAATCCCGTCATTTTCAGCAAGAAATTTTGACCCGGAAATATTGATTTTTCCAGTCAGAAGGTCGGGGGATCGATCCCCACCCGAGGCACCAATTTTTTTTTTCGAGCGGAGCGAGTGTAAACCGCGAGCTTCCGCGTAAGCGGCACTGTCTTCCGCGTTAGCGGCAAGTTATCCTAACTCATTAGAGTAACCTTAGGCATGTTTGGGCTCAAAATGCTCCAAATTGTCAACCCTAAGCTTATCTAGGCTCAAAAAATCGCAAATTTTTGCAGGAAACTTCTCTTGGCTCTCCGCAATCGAACCAGATCTCAACAAACGATTCCTTCCCTCAACATTCCCGCGAAAAGTCGATATTCCGGATCGAAAAACGGCCCTCGATTATCTAGTTGGCCTAACTCGCCGCCTCAAAATCATTGCCACAAATTCGCTGGACACCACTCAAGATCTAATTTCGCTCTTCTTTTTCGCGCGCAGCTTCAATTTCGATAAAAGTTGTGTGCTCACGCGAAGTGTGCTCCAATTGGCTCTTTTTCCGCTCGATGAGCACATTTCCGGACATCCGGACAAATCGATTGCGGAACCGATTGAGGTGACGTTACGCGAGATGTTTCCGCCTGCGGTTTTGGATGTGAGTTTTGGGCCTTTTCGCGCCAAAATTTGGAGCATTTTGAGCCCGAATAAGCCTAGTTTCGGCCTGAAAACCTGGGATTTTTGAAAAAATTTAAATTTTCAAATTTTCGCGGGAAAATTTGACGCATTTTGAGCCCAAAACCGTCGATTTTCCGCCATTTTTCATGTAGAAAATTTGAATTTCAAATATTTCCCGCTAAAATTATCAGTAGAGCGAATTTTCTTATTTTATATCAAAAAAAACCTCGATTTTTCAATTTTTCGCGCTGAAAATGATGGGATTGCTCATTTTAAGCGTCTCCATCATTTTCAGCACGAAATTTAGCCCCGGAAACATGGATTTTTTGAATCTGAAGGTCATGGATCGAGCCCCGGTACCTCCTAACCTATTTTTTCCAATTTTTTTTTCTAGATCAATTTTTTGCGCTGAAAATGATGGGATTGCTCATTTTAAGCAATTTCACCGTTTTCAGCACAAAATTTTGACCGGGAAACATGGATTTTTGGAATCTCAAGGTCCTGGATCGAGCCCCCATACCTCCTAACCTATTTTTCTCCCAAATTTTTTTCTAAATCAATTTTTTGCGCTGAAAATGATGGCATTGCTCATTTTAATCAAAAATTTCGAATTTTTTTCATTCCAGAAAAATTCTCCAGCCCACCACGATCCACTTTGTCAACAATTGTACAACGCCTTCATGGTTCAGATCAGCAAACATTGTTTGAGTGTCTATCAGACTTTTGGTGAGTTTTTTGGATTTTTGGACCTGGAAAGCTGAAAAATCGGAAAATTTGTGAAATTTTGACCTGAAATTCTGGGAAAATTGGTCTAGAAACTGAATTTTCATGAATTTTAGGTTGAAATGCTCCAAATTTCATGTTTTGAGCCTTTTTGGGCTCAAAAATGACCTAAAAATCGGAATTTTCATGAAATTTGAAGCATTGCTCATGTTATACTCTAAAAATGCAATTTTGATGGTCCTAAGGCCTGAAAAGCCCAAATTTCAGGCCTAGGCTTGTTTGGACTCTAAAAAATCCCAAATTCTCATGAAATTTGGATCATTGCTCATATTAGCCTCTAAAAGTCCGGTTTTAATGGTCTCAAGGCCTGAAAAGCCTAAATTTCAGGTCTAGGCTTATTTGGACTCTAAGAAACCCCCAATTTTCAGGCCTAGACTGTTCTAGACGCGAATTTCAGGCCTAGGCTTATTTAGACTCAAAAAATTCCCCAAATTCTCATGAAATTTGGCCCATTGCTCATATTATCCTCCTAAAATCCAAATTTTTCCCCGTTCCAGGCACAAATCTCGCCCGCCAACGCGATCGCATAATAGTCTCCATCGAAGATCTCGGTCTAATTCAACGCGACGCGAACCGCGTCGAATACCGTACCTCGGAAATCATCCGCGAAAACAGTCACGAAGCTCCCCATCAAGCTGTCCACACATTTGTGCTCTTCAATTTGCTCAGCCTAGTCTCGCACTATTTTGAGCTGAGCCTTAGAATGGACCTTTTTGTGCCCTATGAATTTCCATACATCTATTGGTATTTGAGTGATATTTTGGCGCGTTGGCAAATTTCGACACTTGAACGAAGTCAAGAAATGAATCTGTTGGCATGGAAATCGAATCCGCTGAGCACGAGTGTGAATCGAAGGACGAGCAAAGAGAAGCAGAAGTGTGAGGAGAATTTGAAGAAGAGATTTCAGGTGGGGAGCATTTTTGGAGCATTTTGAGCCATAAAACTTGAAAATTGGAGCATTTTGAGCCTAGAAACCATGGAAAATGCTCTTTTTTACCTTGAAACGTTTTGAAGCTGAAATTCATGAAATTTGAGGAATTTTGACCTAGGAAGCTTGAATTTTGGATTCTGGACGTTTTTTGGCTTAAAATGCTGGAAATTCTAGTTTTTAAGCTGAAATTCATGAAAATTGAGCAATTTTGAGCTAGAAACCTCTAGAAACCTTGAAATTTGGATTCTAGAGTGTTTTTAGGCTTAAAATACTGAAAATTCCAATTTTCGTGCTGAAATTCATGAAAATTGATGAATTTTGAGCTAGGAACCTTGAAATTCGGATTTTAGACCATTTTTTTGACAAAAATGCTGAAAATGAGGAAATTTGATCTGAAAATCACAAAAATTCCAATTTTGAAGCTGAAATTTATGAAAATTGATGAATTTCGCGCTGGAAACCTTGAAATTTGGATTCTGGACGATTTTTTGTCTTAAAATGCTGAAAATTTCGAGTTTCTAAGCATATTTGGAGCATTCTGAGCTCAGAAACGTGAAATTTGATAAATTTTGAGCTAGAAAACTTGAGTTTCGAAAATTTTCGAGAAAAAAAATGTTTTTGCCTCGGATGGGAATCGAACCCCTGACCTTCTGCACCGAAAAATCAATAATTATCGATTATTTGTTATTTTTTTTTTGAATTCCCCTTGATTTTGACACCCTGAAAATGTACGTTTCAAAATTTGTTGATAATTTCAAAAATTATTTTTCAAAATGATCCGGCTTTTTATTTCTTTAGAAAATAATTTTGGAGGAATGTTATTTTTGATCCAAAAATTGTTGAATTTGGAGCATTTTCAGCCCTGAAACATGAAATTTGATGAATTTTGACCTAAAAACCTTGAAATTTGGATTTCTAGGCCATTTTTCGGGTTTCTAGGCCATTTTTCGAGTTTCTAGGCCATTTTCAGCCCAAAAAATCTGAAATTTTTCCAGATAAATCAGAGCCATACAGTACACCAATTCGGAATGGCTCAAATTGCCGATGGAATTGTGAAAACCACAATTGCCCTTATAAAAATGAGAAAAATTAAGGTAATTTTTAAAATTACACGTGAAAAACGTGAAAATTACACGTGGAAACGTGGATTTTCAGCCAAAAAATCGATTTTTTCAGCCAAAAATCGATATTTTTAACCTAAAATTGAATTTCAGGTTCCAAAATGGGCTGAGGATTCCGAAAAACAACGATACGATAATCGAATGGCGCCGATGAAATGTTTGGGACATCCACTATATATTAGCTATGAGCAATATTTGATTTTGAGCAAGTTAGTGCACATTTTGGGCTCAAAATGACCTAAAAATCGTGATTTTTCATGAAATTTGAGCCATTGCTCATATTATACTCGAAAATTCGATTTTCTGATGTTTTGAGCTCCAAAATGAGCTAAAAATCGGAATTTTTGGACAATTGCTCATGTTATACTCGAAAAATTGAATTTTTGAGGTCTAGAGCTTCAAAATTACCTGAAAATCGTGATTTTTGGACCATTGCTCATGTTATAGTCGAAATTTTGAGCAAAAACTTGAAATTTTCAATGAAATTTGAGGTATTGCTCATATTATACTGAAATTTTTATGAAAATTATCATTTTTAACCTAAAATTCCAAAATTTTGCAGGACAAATGAGCTGTACGAGACTCCGATTCCGCAACTCATCGAAGAAGCCATCGAAAAATTCGATCACGCCATTCAACAACTCGTTCGACTTCGCGAATATCCCGATTTTCACGATGATGAAACGTGGGTTTTTTGGGGAGCATTTTGAGCCAAAAATCAAGTTTTTACGTGAAAAATGAGCCCAGGAGCATGTTTTTCGCTCAAAAATCGATAATTTTGACCCCGAAATGAGCAAATTCGCTCTATTGAGAATTTTGGCGGGAAAAATGTGAAATTCAAATTTTCTACATGAAAAATTAGCTAAAAACATGATTTTTAACCCCGGAAAGAGCAAATCCGCTCTATTGAGAAATTAAGCGGGAAAAACTTGAAATTCAAATTTTTTATATGAAAAATTAGCCGAAAATCATGATTTTTGAGTTAGAAATGAGCAAATTCGCTCTATGGACAATTTAAGCGCAAAATATTTGAAATTCAAATTTTATATATGAAAAATTAGCTAAAATTCAGGTTTTTTGACCCAGAGATGAGCAAATTCGCTCCATTGACAATTTCAGCGCAAAAAATTCGAAATTCAAATTTTCTCCATGAAAAATTAGCTACAAATCCACGTTTTTAAGCTAGAAATGAGCATATTCGCTCTATTGAGAATTTTCCCGCGAAATGTTTGAAATTCAAAATTTCTACATAAAAAATTATCCAAAAATCATGATTTTCGAGCTAGAAATGAGCAAGTTCGCTCTATTGACAATTTTCCCGCCAAAAAATCAAAATTCAAATTTTTTTTGCAGAATCTACATAAAAGTTGCTCGAGCCAATCTGATCGGAGCCCGGCTATTGCTCAGATTACAAAATGATATGACGAATCGCCGTGTAGACTGGATTTTCGGCGAAGATTGTCCAATTTATCCAATTTTACGGATCACCTAGGGCTTTTCGGGCCTGTTTTGGGCCGATTTCGGCCCAAAATCTGCGTTTTTTGGCCTAGAAAAGCCCGTTTTTGTTTGTCTTTCCAAGATCTCTTGTTAGGACCATTTTCTCATCATATTTATTGATTTTTCCCGCCATTTTCCCAATTTTTTTTCTAGTTTTTTGTCTAGTTCCCCCCGAGTGTTTTTTGATGGAAAAACCGGTTTTTGTGCATTTTTTTGAGTTTTTTCGAGTTTTTCAGGGTTTTTTAGCCCAGAATTATCTTAAAATTGAATTTAGGATGAAATTTGGAGCATTTTGAGCCCGAAAATTGGATTTAGGATGAAATTTGGAGCATTTTGAGCTCAAAAATTCAAATTTTTGATTTTCGCGCTCAAAAATCATGCCACGTGGCAATTTTCGCGCCAAAATTCGAAATTTTCAAATTTTTTTCCAGATGAGCCGTGTAATTTTGCGAAACTTCATTCGAAACTTCTCCTCCGCCTCCGCTACAGTACCCCGAACTGCCACAACTACAGTAACCCAACCCGACAGTACCACGTTGCAAAAGGCTACTGTACAACCTACAGTACTCAAACCCTACGTCTCGAAATCGCTGCAAAATGAGCAGGATTTGTTTGGATTCGAAAAAGCGGTGCATATTGATGAGATGTTTAAGGCGAGATTGCATTTTGGACATAAAGTAAGGGATTTTTTGGGGTTTTGAGGGGAAAATCGATAATTTTGACCTGAAATTAGCCAAAAATCAAGTTTTTAAGTGAAAAATGAGCCCAGGAGCATGTTTTTAGCTCAAAAATCGATAATTTTGAGCAAATTCGCTCTATTGACAATTTTGGCGCGAAAACTGTGAAATTCAAATTTTCTATAGGAAAAATTAGCCAAAAATTATGATTTTTAACCCAGAAATGAGCAAATTCGCTCTATGGACAATTTTAGCGCGAAAATTTCGAAATTCAAATTTTCTACATGAAAAATTAGCCAAAAATCATGATTTTCAGCCCGGAAAAGAGCAAACGCGCTCTACGGACAAATTAGCCGCGAAAAATTCGAAATTCAAATTTTTTCAATAGAAAAAATAGCAAAAATCATGATTTTCAACCTAGGAAAGAGCAAATTCGCTCTATGGACAATTTACGCGCGAAATTTTCAAAATTCAAATTTTCTATGTGAAAATGGAGCAAAAAACTTGGTTTTTGAGCTGAAAATGAGCAAATTAGCTCTACTGACAATTTTGGCGCGAAAAATTGAAAATTCAAATTTTTTACATGAAAAATTAGCCGAAAACCATGATTTTCAACCCAGAAATGAGCAAATTCGCTCTATTGAGAATTTTGCCGCGAAAAATTCGAAATTCAAATTTTCAACATAAAAAATGAGCCAAAAATCATGATTTTTAACCCAGAAATGAGCAAATGCGCTCTATGGACAATTTACCCGCGAAAAATGTGAATTTCAAATTTTCTACATGAAGAATTAGCCGAAAATCATGATTTTCAACCCAGAAATAAGCAAATTTGCTCTATTGAGAATTTTAGCGCGAAAAATTCGAAATTCAAATTTTCTACATGAAAAATTAGCCAAAAATCACGATTTTCAACCCAGAAATGAGCAAATTCGCTCTATGGACAATTTTAGCGGGAAAAATTAAAAATTCAAATTTTCTACATGAAAAATCAGCGAAAAAGCATGATTTTTAACCCAGAAATGAGCAAACGCGCTCTACTGACAATTTTGGCGCGAAAAATTGAAAATTCAAATTTTTTTGCAGATCGGAACAGTTCACGAAAATATGAAATGGGCATTGTATGGCGAAAGATTGGGTGTTTGTATTTTTGACCTGGAAACGACGAAAAAATATTTGGTTCGGTGAGTTTTGGCTGAAAATTTCAGATTTTTTGCTGAAAATCTGAAAATTTGGCTGAAAATGATGAATTTTCAGCCAAAATTCGAGCATTTTCAGGAAATTTTGAATTTTCAGAGCTCTCAACTTCATTGCTCATGTTTCGATGCGCGGCGGAATGATTTTATTTGTTACCTCGAATCGCGATTCAATGTTTGATGTCGAAAAAGCGGCCGAAGAGGTTTGTGGGCCTTTTTCAGGCCTTTTTTTGGCTTTTCGGGCTTTTTTCAGGCTTTTCGGGCCGAAAATTTGGATTTTTCATGAATTTTGGGTCAAAATGCATCATTTTTCATGAATTTTGGCTTAAAATCCATCATTTTCAGCCAAATTTCAACCTGAAATTAATTTCAGGTCAATCAATATTCGCATGTGAGAAAATGGCAATCCGGAACCCTGACAAATACCCGACAACTCTTGGGAGCATCTGTCCGACTTCCAGACACTATTGTTTTTATGTCGACGTTGACTTCGTTGGGAGAATCGCATCCGGCAATTGTTGGTATGTGATTTTTGGATTTTTGAGCAAATTTGGAGCATTTTGAGCCCAAGCATGCTCCAAAACTCGAAAATTTGATTTTTGAGCAAATTTGGAGCATTTTGAGCCCGGAAACTCGAAATTTCATGAAATTTGGAGCATTTTGAGCCCAAGCATGCTCCAAAACTCAAAAAATTCGAAAAAATCTGATTTTTTGAGCTCAAACATGGTTTAAAAGTGCAAACATGGGATTTTTCATGAAATTTGGAGCATTTTGAGCCCAAGCATGCTCCAAAACCCGAAAATTCGAAAAAAATCTGATTTTTTGAGTTCAAACATGGATTTTTCATGAAATTTTTGATTTTTGAGCAAAGTTGGAGCATTTTGAGCCCGAAAACTCGAAATTTCATGAATTTTGAAGATTTTTGAGCCCAAACATGCTCTAAAACTCAAAAAATTTGATTTTTGAGCCTATTTGGAGCATTTTGAGCCTAAAAAATTGAATTTTGGTGAAAAATTGGGTCTTGAAGCGATTTTTCAGCTTCAAAATCGAAAAATTTAAATTTGTAATGAAATTTGAAGAATTTTGAGCCCAAACATGCTCCAAAAATCAAAAAATCCTGAAAATCTGATTTTTTGAGGCCTAAAAGAAGCCCAGGGCCTAATCAGGCCCGAAAAGCCCATTTTCCAGCCCGAAAAAGCCTGAAAACACTTTCAGAAGCCACAAAAATGGCCATTCCCACAATCGGAATTGTGGACTCGAATTCGGACCCGGCCTATTTGACCTACCTGATTCCGGCCAACGACGACACTCCGAATTCCACCGAATATTTATTGAGATTGTTCAAAATGGCTGTGAAAAAGGGACAAGAAGAGAGGAAAAGACAACAACAACAAGAACCTGGAAAATAGGCCTGAAAGGGGCCGTTTTGGGCTTGAAAAAGCCCGGAAAGGGCCTAGTTTTGGGCCTGAAAATACGGTGTTTTTAGCTTGAAAATAGGCCTAAAATACGGTGTTTTTAAGCCTGAAAATAGGCTTTTTTAGTCCTAAGAGAGCCTCAGAAAGGCCCATTTTCAGGCCTGAAAAGGCCTATTTTTGGGCCTGAAAAGGCCTATTTTTGGGCCTGAAAAGGGCCTAGTTTTGGGCCTAAAATACCGTATTTTAAACCTAGTTTTTTGGGCCTGAAAAGGGCCTAGTTTTAGGGCTTTGTTAGGCCTAAAATATGGTGTCTTTCGAGCCTAAAGAAGGCCTATTTTCGGGCCTAAAATACCGTATTTTAAATCTAGTGTTTTGGGCCTAAGAAAGGCCTAGTTTTAGGGCTTGTTTAGGCCTCAAATACGGTGTCTTTCGAGCCTAGAAAAGGCCTATTCTTAGGCCCGAAAAGGCCTATATTTTGGACCCTAAATACTGTATTTTCAAGCCCTAAAAGCCTATTTTCAAGCCCGAAAAGGCCTATTTTCCACCCCCAAAAATCCATTGTTTTTAGGCTTTTCCCAACTTTTTTTTGTAATTTTTATTTTTTTTTTGATCTGAATTTAATTTTTTTTAGTTTTAGGATTCTTCGTTATTTTTTATTTTTGTTGTTTTTTGAAAAAAATTTGAATTTAAAAAATTTTTTGTGAATTTTTTTTTAAAATCAAAATCCGTTTTGAATCGGATAATTTTATCTATTTTTTGTTGAAAAAATGAATTTTGGTGAAAAATTTATCGAAAAATTCAAATTTTTCATGAAATTTGGAGCATTTTGAGCCCAAACATGCTCCAAAACTCAAAAATTCGAAAAAAAATCTGATTTTTTGAGTGCAAAGTTTGAATTTTTTCATGAAATTTTTGATTTTTTTGTTGAAAAATTTGAATTTTTTTGGTTTCGCGCCGAAAAATCCACGTGGCAATTTTTAGCGCGAAATTTTAGAAATTTGAAAAATATATTTTTTGAATTTCAAAATTTCGCGCGAAAAAATCAAATTCAAAATTTTTCCCGCCAAAAAATCACACGAATTTCTTCCAGAATGTTCCTAAGTCAACTGATGCGTCAAAGCGGAGCATCCGCTTCCGCAGCTCGAAATCTCTGGCGAAAATCCGAGAATCCCTTTATTTCCACCCCACAAGCCTGGTTGACCGATTTGGAACAAGTTGAGGAGAAAAAACGGGGAATTATTGATTTGCATCCGGATGTTTTTCGAGTTGCACCGAGATTGGATATTTTGCATAGGTTTGGAGCATTTTGAGCCCGAAAATTGGGGTTTTCATGAAATTTGGAGCATTTTGAGCTCAAATGTGATAAATTTGGGGTTTCTGAGCAAATTTGGGGCTTTTTGAGCCCAAAAATGGCCTAGACTTGATTTTTGAAGCATTTTGAGCCCAAAAATGGCCTAGAAAGCCTGTAAATGCTCAAAGTTAGCCTAGATTTGATTTTTGGAGCAATTTCAGCTCAAAAATGGTCTAGAAAGCCTGAAAATGACTCAGAAACTCAAAAAATGGCCTAGAAACCCAAATAAAGGTCTAGAAAGCCTGAAAATGGTCTAGAAACTTGAAATTTGGCCTAAAAAGCCTGAAAATGGTCTAGAAACTTGAAATTTGGCCTAGAAACCCAAAAACGGCCTATAAAGCCTAAGAATTGGCATTGCTCATATTAATCTGTCAGATTTTGAGTTTTAGGTCACTTTTCTGATTTCTAGACAATTTTTTGGCTCAAAATCCAATTTTAGTCATGTTTGAGCTCAAAATGCTCCAAAATTAGCCTTTTTGATTATTGGAGCATTTCGAGCTCAAATATGGCCTAGAAAGCCTGAAAATGGTCCAAAAAGCCTGGAAATGGTCCAGAAACCCGGAAATCGGTCTAGAAAGCCTGAAAATGCTCAAAAATAGCCTATATTTGATTTTTAAAGCATTTTGAGCTCAAAAATGGCCTAGAAAGCCTGAGAATGGTCTAGAAACCCGAAAAATGGCCCAGGGATCCGGAAATCAGCCTAGAAAACCTGAAAATGCTCAAAAATAGCCTAGATTTGATTTTTGGAGCATTTTGAGCTCAAAATTTGCCTAGAAAGCCTGAAAATTCCCCAAAATCAACAATTTTGCAGAAATCTAACATGGCAAAAAGTGTACCGCAACGTGCAAATGACAAAAATGCTAACAAAAGCCGAAATGCCGGGCGGCGGCCGAAAACCGTGGCCCCAAAAAAAGACGGGCCGAGCCCACGTCGGCTCAATTCGACAACCCGAATTTATACATGGTGGATTTGCGAATGGTGTAAGAGGTCCCAGAACTTGGTTCTATATGTTACCTGATGCTATCAGACTGCAAGGATTGTGTGTTGCGCTAACTTTGAAACATGCTCAAGATGATTTGCATATTGTGGAGAATATGCAGGATTTACAGAATGGTGATCCCAAGTTTTGGCAAGATGTGAGTTCAAAATTTGAGAAATTTGGAGCATTTTGAGCCAAAAAACTCGAAATTTCATCAATTTCGAAGATTTTTGAGCCCAAACATGCTCCAGGAGCTAAAAAAGTTGCTCCACGAGCTGGAAAATTGGATTTTTCATGAAATTTTCGATTTTTAAGCAAATCCGGAGCATTTTGAGCCAGAAAACTCAAAATTTCATAAATTTTGAAGATTTTTGAGCCCAAACAAGCTCTAGAGCTCAAAAAGTTGCTCCAAGAGCTGAAAAATCCGATTTTTCAATCCAAAAATGGTTCAGAAGTGAAAAACTAGGTTCCGGACCCAGAAAATCATGAGAAACTGGGTCTCGGAACGTTTTTCATGGTCCCAGAACGAAAAATCGATTTTTTGAGCCTAAACATGCTCTAGAAGTCAAAAAGTTGCTCCAGAACTCAAAAATTCGATTTTCTGAGTCTGAACATGCTCGAAAGCTCAAAAACTTGCTCCAGAACTCAAAAATCTGATTTTCTGAGCCTGAGCATGCTCTTGAAGTCAAACAATCGAAAATTTCTGATTTTTTGAGTCCCAACAAGCTCTAGAAGTCAAAAATTTGCTCAAAAGCCGAGAAATCTGATTTTTTGAGCCCAAACATGCTCTAGAGCTCAAAAAGTTGCTCCAAGAGCTGGAAAATCCGATTTTTTGAGTCCAAATGTGGTTTAGAAGTGAAAAACTAGGTACCTGACCCAGAAAATCATGAAAAACTGGGTCCCGGAACGTTTTTCATGGTCCCAGAACGAAAAAATCGATTTTTTGAGTACAAACGTGCTCTAGAAGTCGAAAAGTTGCTCCAAAACGGAAATTTTGACCAAAACCTCTAGAAAATCATAAAAATCTGGTATGGAACCCAGAAAATCGGATTTTTCATGAAATTTTCGATTTTTTGAGCCCGAAAATGCTCTAGAACCAAAATTTTGACCAAAACTCTTAGAAAATCATAAAAATCCAGTATCGCACCCAGAAAATCAGATTTTTCATGAAATTTTCGATTTTCTGACCCTAAATATGCTCCAAAATTCGAAAATTCACAAAAATTCCCTGATTTTTGCAGCTTTGCGAATCTCGCAACTGGGGCTACTCAGTTCTAATGATCGATGATTCGGACGTGATTTCGGGCGGTTTAGCAGAAGCTCAAGAACAATTAGCATGGCTCAATTGTATGCCGGTTTACGGGCTCAATTGCTATTCAATCATCAAATATGATACGGTGGTTTTGTCGAAAAATGCGTTGGAAAAAATCGAGCAACGATTATTGCAACATTTGCATCGAGCAAAACCGTTGAATTTGAAGTATAGGTGAGGATTTTGAGCCGAAATCCGTGAAAATCGTGAAATTTTGGGCTAGTGGGTCATTTTTTAGCCAAAAATTTGAAAAATTCACGAAATTTTGGGCTAGGGGTCATTTTTTAGCCAAAAAACCGTGAAAATCGTGAAATTACGACCCAGAAATCATTTTTTAAATCAAAAATTCGAAAAAATTGCGAAAATTCCAGTCAGAAAGTGAATTTTGATCAAAAATTCGAAAGAATCGCAAAATTTTGATCCGTAAAGTGTGCCAGGCTTGCAGAAATTAAGCTCCGCCCACTTTTGGACGAGAAAAGTGAATTTTGACCCGAAATTTGAAAAATTAACGAAATTTTAGGCTAGGGGCTGATTTTTAAGCCAAAAAACCGTAAAAATCGCGAAATTTCGACCCAGAAATCATTTTTTAAATCAAAAATTCGAAAAATTTACGAAATTTCGACCAAGAAAGCGTGCCAGGCTTGCAAAATTCAAGCTCCGCCCACTTTTGGACGAGAAAAGTGAATTTTGACCCGAAATTTGAAAAATTAACGAAATTTTAGGCTAGGGGCTGATTTTTAAGCCAAAAAACCGTAAAAATCTGCGAAATTTCGACCCAGAAATCATTTTTTAAATCAAAAATTCGAAAATATTACGAAAATTCCAGTCAGAAAGTGAATTTTGATCAAAAATTCGAAAAATGCACAAAATTTCAACCCGAAAAGTGTGCCAGGCTTGCAAAATTCAAGCCCCGCCCACTTTTGGACGAGAAAATTGAATTTTGACACGAAATTCGAAAAATTCACGAAATTTTGGGCTAGGGGTCATTTTTTAGCCAAAAAAATTTTGAACAAAAAGTGAGCCAGGCTTGCAAAATTCAAGCTCCGCCCATTTTCAACGAAAATTTTCGATTTTTCACTCAAAAAACTCGAAATTTCATGAAATTTCCCAATTTTCAGCCAAAAATCGATATTTTCAGATATCAAGACTACAAGGAAAAAATTCTCAACGAATCTCGCGCCGAAGAAAACCCGAATATGCCGCCAATTGTGTAATTTTCAAAAAATTATCGATTTTTTCGCCTCCTAGTTTTTTTAGATTCATTGTTATTTTCGTTTTTCGTTGTTTTTTTTATATAAAAATTTGAATTTTTGGCTTTTTTCACGAAAAACTTGATTTCTAGAGGTTTTCAGCCAAATTTCTCTATATTTTAGTGCAAAAACAAGAATTTCAGCCGAATTTTAGCCAAATTTCAGATGGAAATCGCTGAAAATGTGGAGCCCGAAAAAATGTTTGATGAGAAAAACTACATTGAAAAATTGATGGAATTTATGAGACGCGATGATGACGTGGCAAAAGAGGAGTTGAGCGAATTTGTGACAAATGTGAGCTGAAAATTCGAGATTTTCAGCCAAAAAATACCCCGGAAACACGATTTTTCAGGGAAAAATCGATTTTTCCCCTAAAAACTCGATTTTTTTTCAATTTCCAAGGGGAATTTCAAGATTTTTCATGTGAATTCAACTATTTTCATTGGAAATTCATCAATTTCAGCTGAAAATTCGAGATTTTCAGCCAAAACTACCCTAAAAACCCTTTTTCCAGTGAAAAACTTGAAAATTGCATCATTGTGTGCATTTGTGCGTCGCGGTGTTTCCAATGCACACAACGCCAACTACAGTACCCCAAATATTGACTTTTATTGTTTTTGAAGGGAATTTTGGGTTTTAAGGTGAAAATAGTGAATTTCAACTGAAAGTTTGTGATTTTCAGCCCGGGAAACCCTATTTTCAGAAAAAAAAATCGATTTTTGGCTTAAAATTCATCATTTTTCATCGGGAAAATGATGAAAAATGAATTTTTCCAGAAAAAATCGATTTTTTGGCTTAAAATTCATCATTTTTCACCGGGAAAATTTCAAAATTCAAATTTTCCAGGTCTGGACTCAAAATTCGGCTTCAAATTTTCAAACCGAAACCTGGCCACAAGATAATGGTTCGAAAACCGGTCAGCCGCAAATCGGAATGCAACAAAAACGAACAATTGGTGGATTACAGCGAATTTCGATTGCACCACCGCCAATTTCAGGTAATTTGGAGCATTTTGAGCCCAAAAATGCTCAATTTTGCTCAAAAACTGGTTTTGGAGCTCAAAAAGACCCCGAAAATGCTCATTTTTGCTCAAAACCGATTTTTGAGCCCAAAAATGCTCCAAAAATCGTAAATTTTCAGCTTCTGCCTCAAATTCAAAAGGAAATCTTGGAATTTTGCCGAAAAAACCCAAAAAAATCGTGCCAATCATCGATGATTCGAATTCGGGAAGACCGTGTAAAAGTTGTGGAGGAACCGGCGATCAGAAGGCCATTTTACAGTGCACAGATTGTCAGGTGAGCGAAATTTGGAGCATTTTGAGCCCGAAAACGTGAAATTTGGAGCATTTTGAGCTCGAAAACGTGAAATTTGGAGCATTTTGACCCAGAAGGTCAGGGGATCGAGCCCCGGTGGGAACTATAAACTTTTTTTAAATTTTTTTGTTTTTCGAATCTAAAGGTCAAGGGATCGATCCCCGGTGCCTGTAGAAATTTTTTTCTCAAATCTAAAGGTCAGGGGATCGAGCCCCAGTGGGAACTATCATTTTTTTTTGTTTTTGCTCAAAATTTCACTAGAAATCCAATTTTTGGGCTCAAAATGCTCCAAATTTGCTCAAAAACCCAAATTTGCCACAGGAATTCTATCACATTCAATGCTCCGACCCGGATTTGACTCCAGAAGACGTCGAAAATCCACGTTTCATATTCGTGTGCAAAAATTGCGCGAACGCCAAAGTTAGCCTAAATTCGCGGCCGAATTCGAGAAGTTCAAGTCCGAGCGGCTTTTTGGCGGGAAAATTGATGAAAAGTGAGATTTTTTGGATTTTTGCGCGCGAAAAAATGAAATTTGAATTTTTTTCAGAGCCGAATCAGAAGTGATACAAACTACTTTAAATTTGGACCTAATTTATTTTGATTTTTTTTTGAAAATAAATTTTTTTCCTGGATTTTCAGTGATTTCATGATTTTCAGCACAAAATTTCAGCCTAGAAGTTTGTTTTCTACAGTAATCCGGTTGATCCATTTTTTTTTTGGAATTTTTGGCACAATTTTCTACAGTACTTTTTGAAGAGTTCCCTGGCTCAAATTTTGTGCTGAAAACGCTGGAATTGCTGAAAATCAGTGTTTCCATGATTTTCAGCACAAAATTTCAGTCTAGAACAATATTTCTGCAGTTTTTTTAGGAAAAGTTCTGAAAAATTAAACAAATATTTGATTTTGCTTCCTTTTTCGGAATTTTTTGTTGACAAACATGAAAAAAGTACAAAAATGTAACGAATTTTCAATTGAACATTTTTTTTCAAAAAAAAATTGTTTGCTCGCAAAAATTTTGAATTTGATGATTTTTTTCGCGCGCCAAAAATTTTTGATACAGTAACCTTGAGAACATTTCGAAAATTTTAATAGGGCTGATTCACGAACGAAAAAAATGTTTAAAAATGTTTTTTTAACATTGAAAGATCAATTCACGAAAAGTCAAAAAATGTCGAAAAAACATTGTAGGTCAAAATTAGTTTTTCGAGTTTTTCAGCCAAAAATGATGACAAATCGAGATTTTTTAAGCTTCTGGAGTAATTTCTGATTAAAATTGACCTTAGAATTCACATTCCAGAAGTTTTTGCTGATTTTTCGAAAAATAAAAAAAAAATTAAATTTTGATGAATTTCGAAAAAAATCATAAAATAAAGCAAAATAGCTCGGGAAAAAAGTAGCAAGTCTGGCGACAAAAAATAGACTTTTAGCCAGCTTGCGACCATTTTTAGCAAGCTTGCTACAATTTTTATAATGGGAAAAAATGTAGCAAGCTTGCTAAAAATGGTCGCAAGCTATAGCCCTCCAGCTACTCAAAAGTAGCTGCTCGAGTAGCTCGAGCAGATTATCTGTTTATCTACTCGAGTAGCTAAGCACGCTCATCTGCTCGAGTAGATAATCTGCTCATCTGCTGAGTAGCTAAGCGTACTCATCTGCTCGAGCAGATTATCTGCTTGCCTGCTCGAGCAGTCTACTCGAAATCAGCTCACTTGTTTTTTGAACATGAATTTGAAATTTTTTTAATGACTGAAAAGTTGTAAGTGAAGTAGGAGAAGCTTGAATTTCAGCTTCTGGTGTCATTTTGGGCAGAAGCTGACTTTTAAAGGAAGTATGCATGAAAAATCGATTTTTATGAAATTTGATATTTAAGGGTATTTCGATATGGGGAACATCGTGGCGAGACCCATTCGGCCCAAAAATCACTTTTAAAGGACAGCATCACTCAAAAAATTTTTTTTGAAAATGAGGTATTTGGGCACGGGGAACATTTTGGTGAGGTATACGGTCGGGAACAGACTTTTAAAGGCGCATGCCAGGTTATTACACATTTTCCGAGATTTTTTTTTCAAACTATCATAACTTTTTTATTTTTTAAGCTTTTTTGAAATTTCGACAACCATTTTGACGGTCTTGAGACGGGCTACATTTTTTGTGTTGACACCAACTACCGTACTTCGCTCCTAAGAGGTGAAAAACACGGTTTTATCTCTCAGATCTCTCAAAAATGTCATTTTTTGATGTAAATTCGAACAAAACCGTGTTTTTCACCTCTTAGGAGCGAAGTACGGTAGTTGGTGTCAACACAAAACATGTAGCCCGTCTCAAGACCGTCAAAATGGTTGTCGAAATTTCAAAAAAGCTTAAAAAATAAAAAAGTTATGATAGTTTGAAAAAAAAATCTCGGAAAATGTGTAATAACCTGGCATGCGCCTTTAAAAGTCTGTTCCCGACCGTATACCTCACCAAAATGTTCCCCGTGCCCAAATACCTCATTTTCAAAAAAATTTTTTGAGTGATGGGGTCCTTTAAAAGTGATTTTTGGGCCGAATGGGTCTCGCCACGATGTTCCCCATATCGAAATACCCTTAAATATCAAATTTCATAAAAATCGATTTTTCATGCATACTTCCTTTAAAAGTCAGCTTCTGCCCAAAATGACACCAGAAGCTGAAATTCAAGCTTCTCCTACTTCACTTACAACTTTTCAGTCATTAAAAAAATTTCAAATTCATGTTCAAAAAACAAGTGAGCTGATTTCGAGTAGACTGCTCGAGCAGGCAAGCAGATAATCTGCTCGAGCAGATGAGTACGCTTAGCTACTCAGCAGATGAGCAGATTATCTACTCGAGCAGATGAGCGTGCTTAGCTACTCGAGTAGATAAGCAGATAATCTGCTCGAGCTACTCGAGCAGCTACTTTTGAGTAGCTGGAGGGCTATATCGCAAGCTGGCTAAAAGTCTATGTTTTGTCGCCAGACTTGCTACTTTTTTCCCGAGAGGGTTCTCAAAGCTTGTTTTCATCAGGAATTACTCCAGAAGTTTAAAAAATATTGATTTGTCATCATTTTTGGCTGAAAAACTGGAAAAACTAATTTTGACCTACAATGTTTTTTCGACATTTTTTGACTTTTCGTGAATTGATCTTTCGATGTTAAAAAAACATTTTTTAACATTTTTTTCGTTCGTGAATCAGCCCTAATCGGATTTTCTTTTTTTGAAAAAAATTTCGTGAGAATTTTTTCGTAGATCAAAAAACTTCCTTTTTTTGATCTACCAGAACAATGAGAAAATTTTTTTCAAAAAAAAAAAAAGAAGAAGAAAACGGTTTGAAACCGCAGATTTTTTTACACAAAAAAAATGAGAAAATCATATTTTCTTTGTTTTTTTGCCATTTTTCGACTGGTAGTAATAATAATCGTGTCAATTTGAATTTATGTCTTTTTTTTTCTAGAGAAAATTGGTTTTTTGGCTGAAAATCTGAAATTTTCACCTTAAAAAGCTATTAAAGGCCTTAAGAAAGCCCTTAAAGCCCTCTAAAGGCCTTAAGAAGCCCTTAAAGCCTTCTAAGGGCCTTAATAAACCCTCTTAAGGTCCCCAGAAGCTCTTAAAGCCCTTAAAGCCCTCTAATGGCCCCAAGAAGCCCTCGAAAGGCTTTAAAGCCCTTTCAAGGCCTCTGGAAGCCTTCTAAAGCCCTTAAATAGCCTAAGGAAGCCCTTAAGAAACCTTAAGAAGCCCTTAAAGTCTGCTAAAGGCCCTAAGAAGCTTCGAACCCAAAAATAAACCAATACCCAAATATTCCCCTGGTATTCATTAAGAAATGCGAGAGAGTGTGTGAAAATGAGAGAGTGTCAGAGAAAAAACAGAAAAAGAAGAGAAGATTTGTTTATAATATAACAACAACAATAAATAAATGTTTGTACTTTTGCTTTTTTCTTGGATTTTTTTGGATTTTGGGTTAAAAATCTTGAATTTCACTGATTTTTGACCTGAAATTGAGGAATTTTCGTGATTTTTCACCTAAAATTCATGAATTTCTGGATTTTCAGCTTCAAATTCAGCTATTTTCAGGATTTTTAGCTTCAAATTCGAGATTTTCAGCCAAAAATACCCCAAAAACCCAATTTTCTTGCGAAAAACTCGAAAATTGCATCATTGTGTGCATTTGTGCGTCGCGGTGTTTCCAATGCACACAACGCCAACTACAGTACCCCAAATATTGAATTTAATTGTTTTTGAAGGGAAATTACATGAAATTTCGGGTTTTTGATGACATTTGATCAAAAATTTATGAAATTTTCATAATTTTTGGGTTAAAAACAGAAATTTTGGCCATTTTTCACCCAAAATTGAAGAATTTTGACCCAGAAAACCTCAAAAATCACAATTTTCTCTCGATTTTTTTCCCTCTCATCACATATTTTTTTTCTTCAGTGTTTTCATAATAATCACTCATAATATTTTCACTTTTTTTCTCATTTTCATCTTCTTTTTTTTTCCAAACAAAAAAAAAGAGAAAAATGTATGATATCGGGTTTCGATTTCATAAATATATGACTTTTTCATTTTTTTTTTTGAAAAAAAAATGTGTGGGAAAATTTTAAAGGCGCATAGCAAATTTAGAAGCTACCAGAAATGCGTCAGCAAATTTAGAAGCTTCTAGAAATGCGTCAGCAAATTTAGAAGCTACCAGAAATGCGTCAGCAAATTTAGAAGCTTCTAGAAATGCGTCAGCAAATTTAGAAGCTACCTGAAATGCGTCAGTGAATCTTAGGGCGCCGGAACTATATAGCAGATCTTTTTTTTTTCTGAAAATTTTGAGCGCCCGAAATTTGATCTACCCATTTTTCACTGACGTCAAAAATCATCCATTTTTCGCGCGAAAATTTGAAATTTCGAATTTTTTTCAACAAAAAAAAATTTGGTCTCAATTTCGCTGTCAAATCGAATCAAACCCAAACCAATTTTCATTTTCATTTATTTTTTTATTTTTTCATCCCGAAAAACCGGTACAAAAATTTTGTTCACCCCCTCCCCCCCTCAAAAATCACCGCTTGAAAAACTTGACGACAAGAAGAATTTGTGACTCGCGCGCGGAAAAATCAAAAAAAAAAAAGATTTTTTCGTGATTATTTGTTTTACACGCCGTGTTTTACATGAGATGCTCACAGAGGCGAAATTGCACAAATAAATGAATAATTTTTGAGCGTGTACTTCTCGTGGAGAAGGCTTTTTTGTAGTGTTAGGACCGAAAATTAGCTTTAAAATAGCTATTTTTCGTGTCCGGACTTTTAAATTCACGATTTTTCGTGTCAGGACCTTTAAAATCACGATTTTTCGTGTCAGGACCTTTAAAATCACGATTTTTCGTGTCAGGACCTTTAAATTCACGATTTTTCGTGTCAGGACCTAAATTTTCACATTTTTTCGTCCCAAAATCAGAAATTTCGTTATTTTTCGTCTCAGAACCCAAAAAATCACATTTTTTCGTTCCAGGACCAAAAAATCCCAATTTTTCGTGTCAGGACCTTTTAAAATCACGATTTTTCGTCTAAGAACCCAAAAAATTCCAATTTTCCGTGTACTTCTCGTGGAGAAAAACACATTTAGATTTTTTCTGGCGAAAATTCCTCTAACTAAAACCAGATGTACTTTTTCTCCCCGATTTTTCGATTTTTTCCAAAAAAAAAATGAAAAAGTACTCTATAATTAGTAAATTATAGCCTTAGTTTTGATTTGAAAAAAAAAATAAAAAAAATTTTCGTTTTTTTTTAGAAAAATGAACATTTTTCTCGGGTTTAATTCGATTTGAGAGGTTTGGTTGGGAAATTTTTTTTTGAAACAAATTTTTTGACCCCAAAAACTGTATTGTTCTCTGCGTCTCTCGCCTCTCTAACAAATAATTTTCAAAATAAATATAAATTACCTTTTTCCCTTCCTGGTTTCTTCCTTCGTCCACAAAAAAAAGTTATTTAATTTTTTTTGGGACGAAAACTGGTTAACATTTTTCAGGATTCGCCTTTGTCTTTTCTTCTTCTTCTAATTACCGAAAGTTACGCTAACTTACTTTTTAAAAAAATTTTTGGGAAGAACAACTTGACTTATTTGATTAGGGCCCTTGAAAAGTTTCAATTTTTGGTGAGAAATTGTGTTTTTGAGGTCTTGAGGTGAAAAAATACGATTTTTCTGGGTCCCGACGCGAAAAATTGTGAATTTGAAGGTCCTAACACGAAAAAATGTGATTTTCTAGATCCTGACACGAAAAAATACGATTTTTTTGAGTCCTGGACAGAAATTTTGATATTTTTATGGTCCTGACACGAAATTTCATGAATTTTTCTTCAAATAAATCCAGTTTTGTTCGCGGGGCTGAAAAAATCATTGGAAATTCAAATTTTTATGAGATTTTTATGGATTTTCGCGCCAAAAATGCAATTTTTAGCGAAACTTTTTTATTGGACAAAAAAAACTAGATTTTTGGTTTGAAAATTGTGTTTTTTCGTCACAGGACCTTAAAAATCGCCCTAAAACCGAATTTTTCACTCTAGAACCTTTAGAATCTCAATTTTTCGCTTCAAGACCCAAAAGTTCTCCAATTTTCACCAGAATTTCTAAAAAAAAAACGCATTTTTGTTGATCGGTTACGCCTTTTTTGTCTTCTTCTTCCATTTTTTGTGATTCATTTGTTTTCTTCTTTTTTTTGTGTTGATAATATCATAGACCTTGTTTGTTTCGTCGAGAAAAAAGAGAAAATCGAGAGATTTTTGTTGTTTTTTGGGTTTGTTTTGTTTTTTTTAGATTAGGTTCAGGTGGAAATTTAAAAAAAAATGAAAAAAATGTATAGTTCCCACTGGGGCTCGATCCCCCGACCTTTAGATTCGGAAAAAAATGTTCTACACGCATTGGGGGTTGATCCCTTGACCTTTTGACTCGAAAATCAAAAATTTTGAAAAAAAAATGTTAGTTCCCACCGGGGCTCGATCCCGTGACCTTTACATTCGAAAAAATGTTCTACACGCATTGGGCCTCGATCCCCTGACCTTTAGGTTCAAAAAAATTTTGAAAAATTTAAAAAAAAAATTTTAGTTCCCACTGGGGCTCGATCCCCCGACCTTTAGATTCAGAAAAAAATCTGCGCGGCAAAATATAGATTTTTGAATTTCGGTTTTTCCTCCCGTCTCAAAAATTGTCACAATAATTCCCTTCAACTCAATTTTCGTCAAATTCTCTCTGCACTCTCTCACTTCCCCACACTCTCTCGTCACAGATTTTTATCTCTCTCCAAAAATTTCGACTAATTCATTTTGAAAACCCAAATTATTTCAAATTTTTTTTGAAATTTAAAATTTTTCAGATCCGAAAAAATCGTCTCGAAAAAATATTGGAATTTGGAAATTGTGATTTTTAAAGGAACATGCTGATAAGAAATATTTTAGGTGAGGAGTACGGTAGTTTTTGGCGCGAAAAAATCAATTTTTGCGTTTTTTTCGAAAAAAAAAATGGAAAAAAGAATAAATTTGCCCATTTTCCCACCTATTCTTCTCGAAATTTTCACACATTTTCGATTTTTGCCATTTTTTTTTGGAACATTTTTTTCCAAAAAAAAAATTTTGTTCCAACACATAAAAAAAACCTCTTCTCCATTCCATCACTCAAAAATCAACACGTCTTTTCTCAAAAAAAAAAAAAAAAAAAAATTCTCGCGCACCAAAAGCCTCTTTCTCGCTCTGAAAAAGAAGACAAATATCACCCATTTTTTGTTGTTTTTTCGCATTTTTCTCGTTTTTCTCAAAAAAAAAAACAAAAGAAAACAACAAAAAAGGAACTCAAATACATATAATCAGATCGGCTTTTTTGTTGTCTTTTTCAGTGGAAAATTGGAAAAAGTTCCTTTTTTGCTCGTTTTTTACGTTTTTTTTTCATATAGTTCCCACTGGGGCTCGATCCCGGGACCTTTAGACTCAAAAAACAAAAATTTCGAAAAAAAAACAATAGTTCGCACCGTGGCTCGATCCCATTACCTTTAAATTAAAAAAAAAGTATTCTGCAGGCACTGAGGCTCGATCCCGGGACCTTTGAATTCGAATTTAGAAAAATTCAAAAAAAAAATTTAGTTCCCACCGGGGCTCGATCCCTTGGCCTTTAGATTTGAAAAAAACTTTTCTGCAGGCACTGGGGCTCGATCCCCTGACCTCTAGATTCGAAAAAAAATTGAAACAAAACATAGTTCCCACCGTGGCTCGATCCCCTGACCTCTAGATTAGAAAAAAAATCTGCAGGCACTGGGGCTCGATCCCCTGACCTCTAGATTCGTAAACAAAAAATTCAAAAAAAAAATTGTTCCCACTGTGGCTCGAACCCATGACCTTTAGATTCGAAAAACAAACTTTTCTGCAGGCACTGAGAATCGATCCCCTGACCTCTAGATTCAAAAAAAAAAAAATCCAAAAACAAAAATCATAGTTCCCACCGTGGCTCGATCCAGTGACCCCCAACTCCCCAATCAAACCTCTAACCACCTGAGCCATTTTTTTTGCAGGATAACATGAAATTTCGTCTTTTGATATTTGTGCTATTTACAAATATCGTCATTTCGCGGAAGCATTATAAAGGAAGGAAATATGATTTGACACTTTTTATTAGGTAAGTTTTTAGGGGGCTTTTAGGGGGCCTAAATGGGCCCGAAATGGCCTGGAAGCATGAAAAATGGCCTAAAATGGTCTAAGATGACCTAGAAACATCAAAAAATGGCCTAAAATGGTCCAAGATGACCTAGAAACCTCGAAAAATGGTCTAAAATGATCCAATATGGCCTAGAAATCCAATTTTTCGGGTTTCTAGGCCATATTTGATATCAAAATGCTCCAAATTCTGTCAGGAATCACAACGTTTCGGACGCCACATTTTTCCGGCTGGTAGGAGTGGATAACACGGCCGATTTCAACGTGTCCGCTGGAAACACCTTCGAACACACTTTTGAGGTGAAACGAAAAGGATATTGGACGCTGTTTGTCGAATTTCCCGGTGATCGATATGCGAAATCGCCTAGGAAAGTGAGTTTTTTGGATTTTTCGTGAAAAATTAGTCTAGGAGAAGCTGCGAGGCTTCAAATATAGTTTTTAAAGGGTTGACTGCTTCAGGAGGGCGTTCTCTAGGCTCTAACGCTTGTCAGAGATACTCTCTAGGGTTGAGTGCTTGAAAATCGCATTTTCTAGGCGTCAGACCTTGCCACTGAATTTTTCAAGGCTTGGCTGCTTGACAAGGGTGTTCTCTAGGCGACAACGCTTGTCAGCGATGTTTTCTAGGGTTGACTGCTTGACAAGTGTGTTCTCTAGGCGTCGAGCCTTGAAAAGGGTGTTCTCTAGGCTCCAAGGCTTGTCAGAGATGTTCTCTAGGCTCCAACGCTTGTCAGAGATGTTCTCTAGGGGTGACTGCTTGACAAGGGTGTTCTCTAGGCTCCAACCCTTGACATCACTATTCTCAAGAGTCCGCTTCTTGGAAATTGCATCTTCTCGCAGCGAACCCTTGACAGATAGTGTTTCAAGGGTTGGCTGCTTGACAGAAGTGTTCTCAAGGACTCGAACCCTACAAAATCCCGAATTTTTGCAGATAATCTCCCGCGATTCGTACAAAAAATGGGTGATGGAAGTGTACTACTATCCGGGAGCCGTCGGCTTTTCCGAATGGCACAAATTATCGAGGCGTGGCGAGCACAAAATCCACGGATAACTGATTTTTTGGCTCCAAGAAAATATAAAATTTAAAATTCCCCCCGATCTCCTACCCGGTTTTTCTAACATTTTCTAACATTATCGATTTTATGTAATTTTTTTTCTCCAAATTTTCTAACAAAAAATCCACATTTTACGCCCCCGATTTTCCCCATGTATAATTTTGTAGTTTTTGCGTATAGAGAGCTTTATTTTTGATTAAAAAACACTGCCAATAAAGGTTATTCGCGAATTTTCTGTGCGAAAAAAACAAAAAAAAAAAATTTTCAAAAAAAAAAAATAAAAGTGTGCAGTTGTGCGTCGCCGTGTTTGCACACAATAGCCCGCGAAATGTTTTTTTGAAAATTGTTTTTTTCATTTTTTTTTTCTTTTTCATCGCTGAAAAGTTGGAAAAGTCTAGACTAGACTATAGTTTCTGTGAGTATCCTGATGCTAAGTATATAAGGCTTCTTAACCTTTCCAGCCTTGAAATTTGTGGAATTTTGATCGTAAATAGGCTTAGGCTGGACTTAGGCCCGTTTATACTCAAAAATGAAGCCCGCAAAAATCTTAATTAATTAATTACAAAACACAATTTTCTGATATTTCGCATTCGTCTTCATCTCATTATCCTCATTTCCAAAATCTGTCAAATTAATTCGAAAAATTGATTCGAGTATCCTGATGCAAAGCTAATCTCTTCCATTTTTCATCAAAAACTTCAAATTCTCGAATTTCTCGCTGAACATTACAATTATGTTCAATAAACCCTTTCCACTGATATCCTTTCGATCTTTTTTCATCGCCATCTTGATGTCCGATCAATATGAAATTGGTTTGGAGGATTTTGAAATTTTTTGCGAATATTCGTTCTGAAAATGAATTTTTCAAAAAACAAACTTGGAATTCTTAGGGATTGTTTACTCACATATAATCATATCCTCGGATTTTGGAAAAAAATTGTGAAACACAACATTTTGCAATTGAAAATGTGTCTGTGAGAATGGTTTTGCTTGGCAAAAAAATATTTTTATTTTTATTTTTTTTACAGACAGACACATTTTCAATCGCAAAATGTTGTGTTTAACAACTGTGTTTTTATTTTTTCTCCAAAATTTTGTGAGATCCGATGATACCTTGATCTTTGCCATCGATGTGTTTTGCGAATATTCGAATTCGAATTTCAGTATGGAAATCAAGGAATATGATTATATGTGAGTAAAAAATCCCTAAGAATTCCAAGTTTTTTCATTTTCAGAACGAAGAATGATGCAATAATCGCAAAAAATTTCAAAATCCTGCAATCAAAACAAACCAATTTCATATTGATCGGACATCAAGATGGCGATGAAAAAAGATCGAAAGGATATCAGTGGAAAGGTTTTATTGAACATAATTGTAATATTCAGCAAGAAATTCGAAAATTTGAAGTTTTTGATGAAAAGTGGAAGAGATTAGCTTTGCATCAGGATACTCGTATCAATTTTTCGATTAATTTGACAGATTTTGGAAATGAGGATGATGAGATGAAGACGAATGCGAAATATCAGAAAATTGTGTTTTGTAATTAATTAATTAGGATTTTTGCGGGCTTCATTTTGAGTATAAACGTGTGTTAGTCCAGGCTAAGCCTATTCACAAGCCTGGAAAGGTTAAAAAGCCTAAAATACTTGGGTAAGCCTAAAACAAGCCTGAATTTTTAATTTAAACGGGCCTAAGCCTATTTACTACCAAAATTTCACAAATTTCAAGCCTGGAAAGGTCAAAAAGCCTAAAATACTTGGATAAGCCTGAAACAGGCCCAATTTTTCAATTTAAACGTGCCTAAGCCCAGCCTAACCCTACTTGCTATCAAAATTCCCCAAATTTCAAGCCTGGAAAGGTTAGAAAGCCTAAAATACTTGGATAAGCCTAAAACAAGCCTAATTTTTCAATTTAAACGTGCTTCAGCCTATTTACTATCGGAATTTCAAGCCTGCAAAGGTTAAGAAGCCTAAAATACTTGGTTAAGCCTAAAACAGGCCTGAATTTTCAATTTAAACGGGCCTAAGTCCAGCCTAACCCTATTTACTATCAAAATTCACCAAATTTCAAGCCTGGAAAGGTTAAAAAGCCTAAATTCTCAATTTAAACAGGCCTAAGTCCAGCCCAAGCCTATTTACTATCAAAATTCACCAAATTTCAAGCCTGGAAAGGTTAAAAAGCCTAAATTCTCAATTTAAACAGGCCTAAGTCCAGCCCAAGCCTATTTACTATCAAAATTCACCAAATTTCAAGCCTGGAAAGGTTAAAAAGCCTAAATTCTCAATTTAAACAGGCCTAAGTCCAGCCCAAGCCTATTTACTATCAAAATTCGTCATTTTTTGTCTTGAAAAACTGAAAAACCAACAATTTCCCAAACAATGCCATTTGTGTTGACCAAAAATACCACTTTACACAATAAAATCGTTTTTTTTTCACTCTGTCTCGCCAACAACAAAAAAAAACGAGAAAGGTCATCGTTGTTTTTGGCAGTTAGCCTAACTATTTTCTGTCTGACTATATATTTCCTCCAAAAATGACCGCAAAAATTCGCTATTTTCCGACTCGCGGCCCACTTATTTTAGGCCAATTGGGCCTCGAGCACTTGGCCCGGGCCTGGCTGATTTTGCCGTTTTCCTCGATTTTTTTCGCGTTTCTTTTGAGCACCATTTTTCATCGCGATGAAGTTTTTGGCTATTTTTGGATGTGTAGAGTGAGTTTGGCTTGAAATTTGACGAATTTTGATATTAAATAGGCTTAGGCCCGTTTAGATTGAAAATTTAGGCTTGGTTTAGGCTTCCTCCAGTATTTTAGGTTTCTTAACCTTTCCAGGCTTGAAATTTGACGAATTTTGATAGTAAATAGGCTTAGGCTAGACTTAGGCTCGTTTAAATTGAAAATTTAGGCTTGAGGGCTTTTTTGCCTTTTCATGGAAGAATTTTGCACTTTTTCTGAAACTAGACTATAGTTCAAAGACTAGACTATAGTTTCTCCCCAATAGAAAATAAAAACTCACAACTTTCTAGCCTTTCAGCGATAAAAAATGAGTGAAAAGCAAAAAAAATGAAAAAAAAACATTTTCAAAAAAATGTTCGCGGGCTGTTGTGTGCAAACACGGCGACGCACAAATGCACACATTTTTTTTTGAAAAAAATTTTTTTTTGTAAACCGACCGAAAATAGGGAAACAATTGACTTCTAGGCTTATTTTGTCTCAAAAAAATTCTGAAATTAATTTCAGATAAAAAATTTTATTATTTTTTCAGAAAGTCGCACTTCCCTCAGTTTCCCGTGTCCTGAATTTGCCGCTGGAGCGAATTTTGTGGAATATTTTCGCGTTGGCAAGTTGTCCACTGCATTTTTTCGTGATTTTAAGACAATGTAAGTGAATTCCAGGCCGAAAATCTCGAATTTTCAGCCAAAAACCAAATTTTCAGACACTCTAACCGCCTGCCAACATCCCAAAATCCCCAAAATCCAGAAATTTTTGCGCAAAGTGCTCGTGTGCTCCGCAATTTTCCAATCGATATTTCTAACTTTGCTGGCTACTGTAGGAGAACGTGAAAATGGTGCATGCCACGTGGCATTTTTTTGCGGATTTGCTGCGGCGACGCTGCTGAACTCCACGGTGTTTTCGATTTTGTGGCGTTGGATTTATGGTGCACGCGAGGTAATTCTGTGTTTTTCGACAAGCCACGCCCACAAAACCGTGCCGCACTCAAAATTCTGCGTTTTTCGAGTATAAACATGGTATATTTCCAAGCCACGCCCACAAAACCGTGCCGCACTCGAAATTCTGCATTTTTCGAGTATAAACATGATATATCTTGAAGCCACGCCCACAAAACCGTGCCGCAGCTTGAAATTCTGCATTTTTTGAGTATAAACATGGTATATCTTGAAGCCCCGCCCACAAAACCGCGCCGCAGTGCGAAATTTCGCGTTTTTTTCGTTTCAGGACCCGAAATACAGTACCCGCCGATTATTGATCCTAATTTCAACAATGCTCATCATCCCCGTGATTTTCGTCTCATTCATTGCTCATAATAACTACTGTATACCCGGAGGTAAGCCACGCCCCTTTTCTGCAAGTCTGGCACACTTTTCGAGAGCTTCATTTTGAGTCCAAATAAGCCACGCCCACAAAACCGTGCCGCAGCGTGTTTGGTGTCACAAAGTGACCTGGACAGATTTATCCACGTATTCACGTGATGATAAGATCTGTCCAGAAATGCTATAAATATGATACATCCAACCACATACTAAGCACAGTGCTAAACCTCTTCCCAGATTCAGCATACACAGTTCCATCCACAGGAACCCACCATAACACATTTAACATACTACAGTAACAGACAAACAGACAATTCTACGGTATGCTGTCGAGAGTATTCATCGTATTTCCTCGTACTGTTATTTCAATAAACCTATTAACATAATTGTGTTAGAAACATGGGAAAACAGGGATTCGGCTGGAAAAACTAACCCCGCTCTGCAACATGGTGCATCGACCTAATGGTCAACAAATAAATAAGCATTCTACCACAACCAAGCCGGATCCCAAACATCCCACACATATCCAAAAACATACGTTCAATACAGTAAAACGCCCAATAGAAGAACACAGTAACCCAGAAAGAGCCATACAACAATTTTTTGAGAGAAAACAATACAGAAACAACATAACATATTCGGCGACCTGTAAATCGGAGAAAATTGGAAAGTTCGATCAGAAGACATATACTGCAGCCCTTTATGTATTCAAGAACTGCCAGATTTAACGAGGAGAATTGTCATATGAAATTTGGGGTCGAATCGCAAAAATCGGACAGTTCGAGAGAATGGACCAAATCGAAGAAATGCTGAATATAGAGCCGACAGAAATCCCCTGAATCACATATATCCCGTCTACGGATGCGGATGCACATATTTGGAGAACCCTACTGCGGTAGTCGAGTTCGTATATTCTTGAGAACCCTATTGCGATAGTCGAGTTCGTATATTTTTTTTGTGGAGAACCCTATTGCGGTAGTCGAGTTCAAAAATTCTGGAGACCCTACTGCGGTAGTCGAGTCAAATATCTTGGAAACTTTATTTGGAAACTAGTTCAAATCAACTTGGAAGTAAAAATCAATACGCAGATCAGCAAACACATAGAGAAATCAATCATCGGAAAGACATTCAGTACTGAAAAAACACAAATGAGACAAAATACGAAATGAAAGAAATAGCCAACACACACGTGACCCAGTAACACAAATACGTAAGCAGATATCGATCAAAAATTTTATAGTATATAAAGAGACTTGACAAAACAGAAAACAAGTGAAGAATAAGTCAATACTTATTATGTCGAACCAAAACCCGAGTCAACTGCCAACCTTGGAGCAAATTACAACCCTGAAAAGGAAAATTACAAAAACCCTCAACAAAATTCCAAAATTGATCGTGAACATAGATAACATAACGAATGAACCACCATCCATAGAACTTTTAGATACAACTTCAGAACTAAAAGAATCAATGGCCAACATATTACAAATACTACAAAATGCAAAACCAGATTTGGAAGATATTCTCGTAAACCTGAACCTAGACAAATCAAGTACCGAAAGTTACAAAAACCAATTCAAAAAACACATAGAAGAAAGACAATTCGAAGAAAGAAAAAAGGCTTTGATAGACAGACAACAGACGCTCTACAAGATCCACGAAGAATGTACAAAAATATTAACAAGTCCCCCGCCTGATCGGTCGATAACACAATCAAAGTCGATACAATCAACACAAATAACAGAATCATACTCAAAAAACACAGGAAGCACAAATAAAAAAGGAAGAAAAAATACTGAAAAGTTATCAAGTCATACACCACATAAATCAAAACTATCGAGCAAAACGAAAACAATAAAAGAGTCGATAAACAAAACAGCAGAAACACAAAGCAAGACAGAATCTGATGATTTTTATTCAGCAAAATCCACAACAACCACAGAGTATGACGACTCCGAAGAGACACAGAAATCGGACATACCGTATGTATCAACAACAGAACCAGAAAGCAGCAAGTCATGTCATCGTTACAAATCAACCAAAAAGATTGAGAAGAAAAACAAATCAACAAAGAAAGTTACAAAACACCATAGAAAACAAAGAAAGATTCTCACACACATACCGAAAATTGATCTAATAAAATTCGATGGAAATCAATTGGAGTACCAAAAATTCAAAAACATATTTAATATTACAATTGGAAACAGCAAAGACATAACATATGAAACAAAACTCATATATTTACAATCGTTATTACAAGGCGAAGTGTCCAATATCATTGCTGGAGTCGAACAATCAAAAGAAGGATACAAAGAAGCATGGGCAGTGTTAGAAAATCGATACAATGATCCAAAAACAACATGGAAAATTTTACACAAAATGCTACAAGAAATTCCAGAGTCAACAACCAAAGTGAATTCATTAACGGAGACTTTAGATAAAATAAAAACTATAACAACTCAGTTGACGAATAATAGCCAAACGACGAACAACATAACCACACATGAACTAATAATCACAAAGTTCCCAACTAACATACAACAAGAAATTGACAAACGAGAAACACGGAATACAGAACCATGGAGCACAACAACATTATTAAAGGAACTAGAAAATATCATAAAAGAAGAAAAAGCGACACAGATGAGACAGAAACCTGAGTTGGAAACAGCTCCGTATGAACAGAGGAAACACATATCAAATTTTGTAGCAAGAACAAATGTACAGCAAACAAATAATGGAAACAAAACATTTCACTGCGATTTCTGCCAATCAAAAGAACACAGCAATGGAATGTGCAGAGCGACAATCACAAAAGAAGACAAATTGAACATAATCAAACAATTGAACCTGTGCTACAATTGTCTAAAACAAGGACATAGAGCATCCGAATGCGTAAACGCAAGAAAATGCAGAGAATGCGGTAGAAATCATCACACAACACTATGTGAGAACAACAGATACCAGCAACAAACCCCACAAAATCAGAATACATTTTTTCAAGGACAAAATCAATAGTCATACACAAAATTACATACACAAACATTTTTCCAAACAAATTACAAATCACAAAAAAAAAAAACAAAAACAAAAAACAAAACAAAACAAAAAAAAAAAAAAAAAAAAAAAAAATTATGGAACCAGAGCAAACAACCAATGGAGATGAGATCAAGAAAAAGCACAGAAGTCAAAACCTAACCACAGATTCCATATCGAAAAAAAAGAGCCCAGTCATAAACAAAAATCAGAAGACCATTGTAACAAAAGGAAAAAAACCAACGACAAAAACATAAGATACATATACGAAACAAGTGACAAAGAAACCAACTACAGAGTTCGAAGATACACAAAAAAAAATAGACAACAAATCAAAAGTCAACTGAAAAATCAACTACAGAAAGCCCAATACACAGTACCTCACAAATTCCACCAATTTCCGTCCTCTGGTATGATTCGAGTTGAAATAATGCAATATTCTGTTCCTACGTATAATCCTGTGCACTAAAACTGCATCGTCTTTGACAATGGAACAAGCGTAGAGGGCGATTGGTAGTGAGCTATTGATTGCGCATATTCAAGTCCATACCACGACATTTTCTTTATTTTTCCGGCATAAACAACAAAAACCACCTAACCAAAACAACTTGTGTGGCCGGGGGCAATGTCACAAAGTGACCTGGACAGATTTATCCACGTATTCACGTGATGATAAGATCTGTCCAGAAATGCTATAAATATGATACATCCAACCACATACTAAGCACAGTGCTAAACCTCTTCCCAGATTCAGCATACACAGTTCCATCCACAGGAACCCACCATAACACATTTAACATACTACAGTAACAGACAAACAGACAATTCTACGGTATGCTGTCGAGAGTATTCATCGTATTTCCTCGTACTGTTATTTCAATAAACCTATTAACATAATTGTGTTAGAAACATGGGAAAACAGGGATTCGGCTGGAAAAACTAACCCCGCTCTGCAACATTTGGTGTCATTTTGAAGCCGAGAAAATTCCCCAAAAATAGGCTCCGCCCACTTTTGTGTGCCTCAAAATTTCAGATTTTTTCAGCCTACGAAATTTTCACCATCTTCGAATACCTCACAATTTGCCTGATGTTATCGTTTCAAATTTCGAATTTCTACATTTTCCACCACTCGCCACAAAATATCGCAATTTGCTGGAGTTATGGGAAGTTGGAGAGGATCAGATTGTGAATAGGCCACGCCCACAAAAGTGTGCGGCACGTTTTTCTGATCATTTTGATACCCAATAAGCCACGCCCACTTTTTTTTTTTTTTTGCAAGCCTGGCACAGTTTTCAGCTACATTTTGAGCCCAAATAAGCCACGCCCACAAAACCGTGCCGCTGCCATTTTTAGACTTAAAATGAAGCTGAAAACTGTGCGGCACAATTGCAAAAAAGGGCGTGGCTTATTTGGTGTCAAAATGAAGCCCTTGCGGCACAGTTTTGTGGGCGGAGCTTAGAATTTTTATGATTTTTGCGGGTCTTCTTCTTCTAATAAGTTATTTTTCGAAATTTTTGGCTTCAATCAAGATTTTCAGACAAAATTTCAGACATTTTGCTTGAAAAATTCGAAATTTTCAGAAAAAATGGAGTTTTTTGACCTGAAAATAAGAATTTTCAAGCTGAAATCCCAAATTTTCTGAAATTTTCAGAATTTCAAGCTGAAAATATCGCATTTGTTTGAAAAAGTCGAAATTTTCAGAAAAAATGCAGTTTTTTGACCTGAAAATAAGAATTTTCAAGCTGAAATCCCAAATTTTCTGAAATTTTCAGAATTTCAAGCTGAAAATATCGCATTTGTTTGAAAAAGTCGAAATTTTCAGAAAAAATGCAGTTTTTTGACCTGAAAATTCGAAATTTTCTGAAATTTTCAGATTTTATCAAAATTTACCTCATTTTCAAGCTGAAATTCAGAATTTTCTGAAATTTTCAGACAATTTTTTGTTGTTGTTGTTTTTCGCCGCGCGGCAGGCGAAAAAAACTAATAAAACTAGTACTACTACTATTTTTCCCCTATTTTCCTTTCAGCCAAGTTTTCAGCTGAAAAATAGCCATTTTCAGCTGCGCGCTGCTGAAAATTCAGGATTTTCAGCCTGAAATTCTGAAATTTTGACGTCAAAAATCCCCGAAATATCAAATGCGGTCTCAAAATGCTCCAAATCCCATGCTCTGCTCAAAAATCCCCCAATTTTCCCGCCAAAAATTGCCACGTCATCATTTTTTGGGCGCCAAAACCCCCTGGCATCTCTAGAAAATCCAATTTAGACCTCCCTCCTCTCGTTGTCTGCACTCTCTGCACTCTCTCACCCCCCCCTTTTCAGCTTCACCCCGCCGTTTTTGGTCAATTTTCAACGTCATCTGCGTTTTCTCTGCACTCTCTCTTCATTTCGCACACTCTCTCGCCTCCCTTTTTTCTCTGCACTCTCTGCACTCTCTCATTTCTCTGTACTCTCTCGCCGAGCTCTCATTTCGCGCATATTTTTTTGTCGTCGTCGTCGTCAACAACAAAATCGACGTTTTTTCTAGTAGTCCGTGTTTTTGGCGCCAAAAAAATTGGGTGACGTGGCGCGCGCGAAATTTGAAAATTCAAATTTTTCTGAAAAATTTGTGACTCACAATTTTTTTTGTAGCGAGCCCCAGCTACAAAAAAATCAGCTGTTTTTTTTCTGAAATTTTTTTTCTCACATGATTTTTTTGGCTGAAAATTTTAGAATTTCAGCTAATTTCAAGCTGAAAATATCAATTTTGCTTGAAAAATTCGAAATTTTCTGAAAAATTGCAGTTTTTCAAGCTGAAATTCGAAATTTTCTGAAATTTTCAGAATTTCAAGCTGAAAATATTGATTTTGCTCGGAAAATTCGAAATTTTCTGAAAAAATGAAGTTTTTTGAGCTGAAATCTCGAATTTTCTGAAATTTTCTGAAATTCTCAAAATTCACCTCATTTTAAACCTGAAATTCAGAATTTTCTGAAATTTTCAGATTTTTCTAAAAAATTTCAGCTAGTTTTCAAGCTGAAATCTCGAATTTTCTGAAATTTTCAGATTTTTGACCAAGAATTCCAGATTTTTGACCTGAAATTCAGAATTTTCTGAAAATTTCAGATTTTTCAAGCTGAAAATATGGATTTTTCTCGGAAAATTTGAAATTTTCAGAAAAAATGCAGTTTTTCAAGCTGAAAATCAGAATTTTCTGAAATTTCTGCTAATTTTCGAGCTGAAATTCAGAATTTTCTGAAATTTTCAGATTTTCTCAAAATTTACCTCTTTTCAAGCTGAAATTTAGAATTTTTTTGAAATTTTCAGATTTTTTGGCTGAAAATATCAATTTTGCTTGAAAAATTCGAAATTTTCTGAAAAAAATGCAGTTTTTTGAGCTGAAATTCAGAATTTTCTGAAATTTTCGGATTTTCTTAAAATTTACCTCATTTTCAAGCTGAAATTCAGAATTTCCAGAAATTTTCAGATTTTTTGGCTGAAAATCCAAGAAAATCCAGAATTTTTTGCAGATTCGAATGTCATTTTGAGAAATGACCGGATTTCGATTGGGTACAAGCAACAAAAAGGATAAGCTGTCTCCGCCAGGAGCAGCTAAGCCTTCAGCGCTAGTTGATGAGGTGAGTCAGGCCACGCCCACAAAACCATGCCGCACACTTTTTTCGCCGTGTTTCAAGCTTCAAAATGATACCGAATAAGCCACGCCCACTTTTTGCAAGTCTGGCACACTTTTCCGAGCTTCATTTTGTTTTTTTTTGTTTAAAAAATAAGCCACGCCCACAAAACCGTGCCGCACTTGCACTTTTCCCAAACAAAAATTTGTACTTTTTGTTTTTCATCAATTTTTGATGGGTTTTTTTGCAAAACAAAAAAAAGTGTGCGGCAAAATTGCAGAAAAATAGGCCACGCCCCTTTTCTTAGGCATATTTGGTATCAAAATGCTGCAAATTTTGGCGCGAAAATTTGAAAATTCAAATTTGCAGGTTAGTGAATCGCGAAATTTCGGAATCAAAAACTATTTGCACCAATTCTATGTGACACCGACAGGCGATGATTTGGAATCCAGTGCGGCTTGGTGAGTAGTTTTGGCGCCAAAAATGCCACGTGGCAGTGATTTTGGCGCGAAAATTCGAAAACGCCGTGAAAAATGATGGATTTTTGAGCCGAAATTCGAGAATTTTTGAGAAAAATTTAAATTTTTCCGGTTTTCCTCGAGAACTACACAGATTTTTGAGCGGGAAATTTGAAAAATTCAAATTTTTCCGATTTTCCTCGAGAACTACACAGATTATTGGATTTTTGAGCGGGAAATTTGAAAAAATTCAAATTTTTCCGATTTTCCAAAAGAACTACACAGATTTTTGGATTTTTAAAGCGGGAAATTTGGAAAATTCAAAATTTTTTGATTTTCCTCGAGAACTACACACATTTTGGATTTTTGAGGCGGGAAATTTGAAAAATTCAAATTTTTTCGATTTTCCAAGAGAACTACACAGATTTTGGATTTTCGAAGCGGGAAATTTGAAAATTCAAATTTTTGCGCTTTTCCTCGAGAACTACACGGATTTTGGATTTTTGAGCGGGAAATTTGAAAATTCAAATTTTTTCGGATTTCCTCGAGAACTACACAGATTTTCAATTTTTGAAAGCGGGAAATTTGAAAAATTCAAATTTTTTTTTGATTTTCCAAGAGAACTACACACATTTTGAATTTTTGAGCGGGAAATTTCGAAAATTCAAATTTTCTTGGTTTTCCAAAAGAACTACACAGATTTCAGATTTTTGAGCGGGAAATTTGAAAAATTCAAATTTTTCCGGATTCTCCTCGAGAACTACACAGATTTTGGATTTTTGAGGCGGGAAATTTGAAAAATTCAAATTTTTCCGGTTTTCCTCGAGAACTACACAGATTTCAGATGTTTAAAGCGGGAAAATCGAAAAATTTAAATTTTTCCGATTTTCCAAAAGAACTACACAGATTTTTGAGCGGGAAATTTGAAAATTCAAATTTTCAACTTTCCCGCCTCAAATTTGCTCATTTTCCACGTGAAATGGCTCATTTTCAGCCAAATTTTCAGATTTCCGTGCTGAAATTCAAATTTTCAGGTACCTGCTTCCGCCTCCGCCAGCTCAACGTCGCGGACTGATGATTTGCCGCTTCTGCACACTCATCGGGCTCATTTTGCTGATTGCCGGAGCTGTTTCGATTGTCGTCGGATACACGTGGCATCCGGAAAGGCATCCGACCGAAAATATTCAACAAATCATGTTGTATCAGGTGATTTTCAAGCTCCGCCCCTTTTCTGCAAGTCTGGCACGCTTTTTTGAACGAAAAATCGTGAAAAATGATGAATTTTGAGCCAAGATACCTCATTTTTGAGCAAAAAAACCAATTTTCCAACAAAAAATAGGCTCCGCCCCTTTTCTGCAACCCTCGCACACTTTTTTTGTTGCAGGACGAAGCTGGCTACTATTATTTCCCAAGTGACAAAATCACCTATCTTCTTCAGGATCCAATGAAATACTGGAAAACTGCAGGTTGGTTAGGCCACGCCCCTTTTCTGCAATTTTGCGGCACGGTTTTTTTGGGGAATTTTCCGGGCTTCATTTTGATACCAAATAAGCCACGCCCACAAAACCGTGCCGCAGCTTGTTTGGTGTCATTTTGAAGCCCCGAAAATTCCCCACAAAATAGGCCACGCCCACTTTTTTTGCAAGCCAGGCACAGTTTTTTTTGAGCGCGAAATTTGAAAAATTCAAATTTTCTCATTTTAAGCTAAAATTTTGAGATTTTCTTTAAAAAATTCGGATTCTCCTCGAGAACTACACGGATTTTTGAGAGCGAAATTTGAAAAATTCAAAAAAAAATTGCGGTTTTCAAAATTAATTTTTTCGCGCCGAATTTTGATCTACAGTACTCTAGCGTTCCAAAATTTGAATTTTCGAGAAAAAAATAGAAAATCCACGTGGCAAAGTTTGATCTACCGTAATTTTTGTGTGAAATTCAATGTAGATCAAATTTTGCGGAGCAAACAGCTACAGTACCCAAACATAGGCTTGTTTGGTATCAAAAAACGCGCGAAAATTTGATCTACCGTAATTCCAGCCCGAAAACCTACAGTAACCCAATTTTTTACAGGATTCTGTCTCTTCGCTTCGGGAGCCGTTTTGCTCGCCGTCTCGCTGATCATTCCAACGCTAGCGGCATGCGTCGGCACGCGTCGCTTTGCCGCATTCGCTTCCGCCGACAACTCGCCGAATGAGCCGCCAGTCCGCGTGTTTCCGCATTCCGGAAATGTGCAAAGGTACGGTCATCTTCCGCGCGGTTTTGTGGGCGTGGCTTATCGCTGGCCACGCCCATGCCATGCGGGGTATCATTCTGAGCAGAATTTCATGGCGCGAAAATCTACAGTACCCCCCGGGGGCACTACAGTAACCCTGCATTTTTTCTTTCAGTGGCCCAGTTCCGGTGATGGAGGAGATTGCAAAAGTTCAGCCAAGCGAAAAGGCATCGCCGAGTTCGTTGACCGAAAATCTTCTGGATCAACAATAATCGTCTACAGTAATCTGTCTATCTACAGTACACCTACAGTAATCCTTCTTCGAATTTTCAAAACTGCACACACACATTATAATAATATCCATAAAAAAGAGTGAGAGAGAGCCAAAAAAAAATCGATTTTTGAGAAAATAAAAATTTTTCGTGTTAAAAATCTTTAATTTTAGACAGAAATTTTGAAATTCGGGTAAAAATACGGTATTTTTGAATGGGGTAAAAAAAAAGGTGATGTGGTAAAATAAATAAATGAAAAAATATGATAAATACACGCGCGAAATTCAAAAAATTCAAATTTCGCGCCGAAAAAATGGCGCCAAATTCGAGAGAATCGCGTCGAGAAATTGATGGGTTTTGAAGGGTTGACGACTAACACGGCGTGTTAAATTCGGTGGGCAAATTCGACGTCGCTCAATTCTGCAAAAAAAATTTGAATTTTTGGGTCTCGGCGCGAAAATTTGAACGTTTTTTGTAAAAATTTGAAAATTTTTCAAATTTCGCGCTTAATTTTAATCTACAGTAATCTACAGTATAAAAAACTTGAAATTTTGAATTATTTCAGATTTTTAGTGAAATTTAGAGATCTACAGTAACCCAGTGAGTTTTCTGGCTCGAAAAAACGAACATTTTTGATCTACTACAGTAACCCAGTGATTTTCTGGTTCGAAAAAAGAAACATTTCTGATCTACAAAATTTCTCTACAGTAATCCAGAGATCTACAGTAACCCAGTGACTTTCTGCCTCGAAAAATGCACATTTTTGATCTTCTACAGTAACCCATAGACCTACAGTAACCCGGTGATTTTCTGAGTTAATAAAAACGAACATTTTTGATCTACAAAATGTTCTACAGTAACCCGGTGATCTACAGTAACCCGGTGATTTTCTGGCTCAATGAAAACAAACATTTTTGATCTACAAAATTTTCTACAGTAATCCGGAGATCTACAGTAACCCAGTGATTTTCTGCCTCGAAAAAACGAACATTTTTGATCTACAAAATTTTCTACAGTAACCCAGTCATATTCGGTCTCAAAATGACGCAAATTTTCTGGCGCCAAAAACTACAGTAACCCAGCATTGCTCATCTTACTTCAACCTCCTGCCTGTCACAAATCGCACACCGTGTTGTTTCACATCCACCCATTTTGTGTCGGGTCGAATCGATATTAGGCGATTTCCGATCGCTTCGAGACCTTTTTGGGAGGAAGAGCCAGACGTCTAGAGAGATAGATAGAGAGTATAGAGAAGGTGAGAGACGCAGAGAGAGACACGGCAGAGAAAACAGCGAGAGATTAGAGAAAACAGAGCACTCACTGGGCGGGTTACTGTAGATCACGTCAAAAATTTTTGGATTTTGTTTCTCAGCAAAAAAAAACACTCTGGGTTACTGTAGAACTGCAAAAAAACTGCAAAAAAACTCACTTTTTGCAATTTTGGAGCCGGTTCTCCGGCCGATGAAATTTGACTTGCCGGACGCTTTCCGGATGCGGCAGCCGCGCTGATTGTCTGAAAAATTGGAAAAATTGCTTAAAATGAGCAATACCATGATTTTCAGCGTGAAAAACTGATCAGAAATGAGAAATTTGAAAAAAAAATGTTAGGAGGTACCGGGGCACGATCCAGGACCTTCTGACTAGAAAAATCCAGGATTCCGGGTCAAAATTTCGTGCTGAAAATGATGGAATTGCTTAAAATGAGCAATCCCATGATTTTCAGCGTGAAAAATTGATCAGAAACGAGAAATTTAGAAAAAAATGTTAGGAGGTACCGGGGCTCGAACCTGTGACCTTCTGACTAGAAAAATCCAGGTTTCCGGGTCAAAATTTCGTGCAGAAAATCGTAGAAATCGCTTAAAATGAGCAATCCCACAATTTTCAGCGTAAAGAATTGATCAGAAATGAGAAATTTGGAAAAAAAATGTTAGGAGGTACCGGGGCTCGATCCAGGACCTTCTGACTAGAAAAATCCAGGTTTCCGGGTCAAAATTTCGTGCAGAAAATCGTAGAAATCGCTTAAAATGAGCAATCCCACAATTTTCAGCGTAAAGAATTGATCAGAAATGAGAAATTTGGAAAAAAATGTTAGGAGGTACCGGGGCTCGATCCAGGACCTTCTGACTAGAAAAATCCAGGTTTCCGGGTCAAAATTTCGTGCTGAAAATGAAGAAATTGCTTAAAATGAGCAATACCACAATTTTCAGCGTGAAAAATTGATCAGAAATGAGAAATTTGGAAAAAAAATGTTAGGAGGTACCGGGGCTCGATCCCCCGACCTTCTGACTCGAAAAATCAAAATTTCATGCTGAAAATGAAGAAATTGCTCAAAGTGAGCAATTCCACGATTTTCAGTGCGAAAAATTGATCAGAAATGAGAAATTTGGGAAAAAAAAATGTTAGGAGGTACCGGGGCTCGATCCCCCGACCTTCTGACTGCAACTCTCTAGGCATGTTTGGTGTCAAAATGCGTCAAATTTTCGCGCCAAAAAAGCTACAGTAATTCCAGAAGATGAAAAAATGAACTCACGTGTTGTAAATACACAATTCCCTTGTTGAATTCGGATTCCTGAATTTTGTGGAAATATTTTTCGCCAGCCAATTGTTTTGCAGTTTGGATAAGTGTCGAGCGATCGGTTAGAGTCACTGGAAACAAAATTTGAATTTTTTTTTGGTACCTACAGTAACCATAGTCATGTTTAGTGTCAAAAAACGTGAATTTTCGCGCCAAAATCTACAGTAACCCGAAAAAAAACTCACTATTTTTCATAATTGCTTCATGATCTACGGTCGAAAATGGTTTTCGCGCCAATTTTCTGGAATTCAAAGCGGTTTTTGGCAAAATTCGACGAATGACACGTCGACAAATTGTTGTGTAATATACAATATTCGGTTTGCTGGCTGGCTGAAAAAAATTGGGCTTTAGGGGCCTTTTTAGGGCTCCGGGCTCATTTTTCACGCTAAAAATGCTCCCAGAGCTTTCCGGGCTCATTTTGAGCCCAAGAACGGTACCAGAGCTCAAAAATGACCCTAGGAACCATTTTTCACGCTGAAAATGCTCCCAGGGCTCATTTTTCATAGTTTTAACGTGAAAATCACAGAAAATGACCCCTATGAGCCATTTTTAACGCTAAAAAAGCTCCTGGGGCTCATTTTTCATGATTTTAACGTTCCTGGGGTGAAAAATGACCCCTGAACCATTTTTCACGCTAAAAATGCTCCCAGAGCTCATTTTTCACAATTTTAACGTTCCTGGGGTGAAAAATGACCCCTGAAGCCATTTTTCACGTTAAAAATGTTCCCTGGGCTCATTTTTCACGATTTAAACGTAAAAATCACTGAAAATTACCCCGGGGACAATTTTTAACGCTAAAAATCGTCCAGGAGGTTATTTTTTATGATTTTAACGTTCCTGGGCTCAAAAATGACTCCCTGGACAATTTTTAACGTTAGAAATGCTCCTAAGGGTCATTTTTTATGATTTTAACGTTCCTGGGCTCAAAAATGACTCCCTGGACAATTTTTAACGTTAGTAATGCTCCTGGGGCTCAAATTTCACCATAAAATGCTCAAGAGCTCAATTTCTAGGTTCAGGAAGATTTTTAGCTCAAATTTTCTCAATTTTAACGCTTCTGGGGTCAAAATTGACTCCCGGGAGCATTTTAGACGGTAAAAAATGCTCCTGGGGCTCAAATTTCACCTCAAGAGCTCAATTTCTAGGTTCAGGAAGATTTTTAGCTCAAATTTTCTCAATTTTAACGTTTCTGGGGTCAAAAATGACCCTAGAAGCCATTTTTAACGCTAAAAAAGCTCCCATGGCTCATTTTCCATCAAAATTCACATTTCCCGGGTCAAAATCTACCAAATTACTCACCTTGGCCACAACAACCGGCGTCGAAATTCCCTGCCCACCCACAGCTCCACCAATTCCACTCAAACTCCCAGCTCCACCAAGACTAGCCTGCAGTTGACACAATTGCGCCTTCGTAATCGTCCCCTTCGCATAAGCCTGCTTGGCAGCCACCAAAAGGGCCTGATTGTTAATGACCGGGGCCCGGGAAGCCTGTTGGGCTTGCGGGAGCTTAGCGGCGGCCCCATTCTGGACCTGCGGGGCTGCGGGGGCCAAAACCGGCGGTTTATCCTTATCAAACCGCTCCAATTCGTGTTTTTTGGATAAACCTCCCGATTTTTTCCACTTGAACCAACAATTTTGACACAATCTGATATCCGATTTTCCACCCCAGCTATACCAATTTTGACTTTCATCAATTTGACAATTTTCACAAGGAATTGGTGATTTTTGCTGGGTTTGTGTCATGTTAAAAGTTCCGATAACTGCTGAAGTTGTCTTATTATAACTCGGAATATAAACTTGCTTCAATTTTGTATCAGCTTCCGCTTGTTTCGCCTTTTTTCTCTCTGTATATCGATTTGAGGCTTTGAATTGATAATAGTATTCGACAATGTCACGCATTGATTTCCAGGGAAGCTGTAACAAAATTTATGGAGTTAGGGTAAGTCTGGGCGATTTTTTGAGTGGGAAAATTGAAAATTTCATAAATTTTTGACTAGGAAGCTTGAAATTTCAAGATTTTCATGATTTTTTGTGAATTTTTGCTTAACATGAGCAATTCCATCAATTTCAGCACAAAAAATACGCTGAAATCGAGTCTAGGCGATTTTTTAGTGTGAAATTCGAAATTTTCATAAATTTTTGACTATGAAGCTTGAAATTTCAAGCTTTTCGTAAATTTTTGGTTAACATGAGCAATCCCATCATTTTCCTCATGAAAAATTGATCAGAAACCAAAAAATTTAAAAAAAAATTTTTTTTTAATTAGGGAGTATGAGGAATCGATCCAGCGACCTTCTGACTCGGAAAATCAACACTTCTAGATCGAAATTTCGTGCTGAAAATGGTGGAATTGCTTAAAATGAGCAATATCATGATTTTCAGCGCCGAAAAATCAGCACCGGGAGCATTTTTGATAAGAAAAATGCTCCTAGGGCTCATTTTTGCCCATTTCAACGTTCCTGGGCTCAAAAATGAGCCCAGAGAGGATTTTTAACGTTAAAAATGCTCCTGGGGCTCCTGGGGCTCATTTTTCCCAAATCTAACGTTCCTGGGCTCAAAAATGACCCCAGAGAGCATTTTTTACGGTAAAAATGCTCCTAGAGCTCAATTTTTAGGTTCAGGAAGATTTTTGGATCAATTTCTTTCAAATTTTAACGCTTCTGGGCTCAGAAAATGACCCCAGAGAGGATTCTTAACGTTAAAAATGCTCCTAGGGCTCATTTTTGCCAATTTAACGTTACTGTGCTCAAAAATGACCCCAGAGAGGATTTTTAACGTTAAAAATGCTCCTGGGGCTCATTTTTCCCCAAATTTCTCAAATTTCCCCTCAAAAAACTCACAAAATCCGCGCGAATGTCATTAAAATCCTTTCCACACTTCTCCAACGCCTCATCAAACAAATTCGCTTCAGGAACCGACCATTCCTCCATTTGATCTCTACACAAAAGTGGTCCACCCAGCGTCTGCGTATGATTTCCCGTTGCTTTATCAGTTTCAAGTGGATAATGTTGTTTGTTGGCAGTGGGAACGAGGAATTTGACAGCTTTTCCCACGTCATAATTTGCGTGGTGTAAAAGTGACATGGCGTGTAGAATGGTGACGTCACGAGAGGCACAAGCGGCGGCCATGTGGAGAGTGGGGATTTTGGTGGCGGCGGAGGAATCGATGGCGCGAGCAAAAGTGCCGACGGCTCTAAAAGAAAATGAGGTTGGGAGTGGCTTTTCAGGCCGTTCTAGGCTTGAGATGAGCCTGAGTTAGGCCCACTTTTAGGGCTTGAGTAAGGCCAAGTTCTAGGCTAATTCTAGGCTTGGTTGAGGCCATAAGTTAGGCTAAATCTAGGCTTGAGTCAGGCTGGAGTTAGGCTGGAGTTAGGCTTATTTTTAGCCTGGGGTTAGGCCAGATTCTAGGCCTAAAATAGGCTTATTTTAAGACTTGAGTTAAGCTAAGTTTTAGGCTTATTTTTGGCCTGGAGTTAGGCTAAATTCTAGGCTGATTCTAGGCTTGTAAATAAGCCTAACATCAGCCTGAAAAAGACTATGTTTTAGGCTATTTCTAGGCTTGCTTCAGACTTTCATCCAGGCCTATTTCTAGGCTTGAAATAGGCCATGTTTTGGGCTAAGTTCTAGGCTTATTTTTGGCCTGGAGTTAGGCCAAATTCTAGGCTGATTCTAGGCTTGTAAAAAAGCCTAACATCAGCCTGAAAAAGACTATGTCTTAGGCTATTTCTAGGCTTGGTCAAGGACCTAATTCTAGGCTTGAAATAGGCCATGTTTTGGGCTAAGTTCTAGGCTTATATTCAGGCTGGAATTAGGCTTAACATAGGCCAGAATTAGGCCAAATCCTAGGCAAATTCCAGGCTAAAAATGAGCCTAAAATCGGCCTAAAAAGCCTATATTTTCAATTTTCTTGATTTTCCAAGTTTCCAGGATCAAAATGCCCCAAATTTTCTCATTTTTCCAATGAAAAATCGCAAAATTTTCAACTCACCTGGCAATAATCAAAAATTGATCAATTTCGCGTTCGCTGAGCTCATGATATGGATGATAGACTTGAACATCTCGATCGATTTCCTCAGTGATTTTTGTTGTCAATTTTGTGGCAGCCGGTTCGGCGGATTCTTCATCGATTTTTAGGCTGAAAATTTGAGACATACATCAGTATCCCCGGATTTTCGTCCGGAGGGGGTCTGGCTAACTTTGGTAAAAAGGGGTGGGGACCGGCTAACTTTTTGAAAAATAACAATTAATACCCCAAAAACCAAGTTTTTCTCTCTATTTTTTGAGGGGATGTGGCTAATTTTTGAATTTTCACATTTCGGGGGTGGCTAATTTTGAGGCCCTGGCCGGAAGAAACTGATGTATGATTTGAGATTTTTGAGACCAAATACGGTAGGGTTTCGGGCCTTAATCTAGGCCTGTTCGGGCCTAAGGTTAGGCCTACTACAAGCCTAAAACTAGGCCTATTCAGTGTCAAAAAACCTGGATTTTCTAGGCTTTTTAGGCTCTTTCGAGCCTAAAACTAGGCCCATTTAGACTCAAAATACTACGAATTTTCCAGGCTTTTTACAGGCTGAGAATAGGCCTACTTCAAGGCAAAAAACAACCTTTTCAGGCTCTTTTTAGGACCGAAGCAAGGCCTATTTTGAGCCTGAAACTAGACCCATGTCAAGCCCAAAACCAGGCCTATTCGGTGTCAAAAAACGTGGATTTTTCTGGGCTTTTCTAGACCCAAAAACAAGAAGCTATTTCAGGCCTGAAACTAGGCTTGTTTGGGCTCAAAATGCTCCAAATTTTCCTGGCTTATTTCAGGCCTAGTTGAAGCCTTAAACCAGGCCCATTTGGTCTCAAAAAACCTGGATTTTCTAGGCTTTCCTGGACCTAATAAAGGCCCAATTTTAGGCCTGAAACTAGACTTGTGGGGGCTCAAAATACGTGGATTTTTTACAGGCTTTTCCAGGCTGCAAAGTCTAGCTGAAAATAGGCTTGTTTGGACTTAAAATGCTCCAAATTTCCCAGGCTTTTTTCAGGCCTATTTCGAGCCTAAAACCAGGCCCATTCGGCCCCCAAACCCCTTACCCATTCTCCTCTTCCTCCTCCTCATCCATCTCCATTTTCTCCTCCTTCTTCACTCCTTCCGCATCCGCTTCCGCTTCCGCATCGTCTTCCGCATCCATCACCGCCTGATATTTCTCCCCCACGCGGATCGCTCCCTTATCCGCCAACAACGTCTGATTCACCGGATCATAGACCAACGAGTAGAAAAACGTGTCGTCCGCGGCCAAATAACCTGAGCAATCCTCGACCTCTCCCAACAATGCCACGTGGCATTTTCCGCGTATCTGATGCGCTGGCATAATTGTGGATTGCCGCGACAAGAACACCTCGTGTTGCCGCAACTTGAGACGTTCCGCATCGCTCAACGTTTCCGCGCCCAACGGCAAACCGCCGTTTCCCCAATCGATTTGTGTTGTTGTTCCGCTCGGTGATTCCGGCTTTTCCGCGTCGTCTTCCGCCTCCTCTTTCTTCACTTCCGCATCGTTTTCCGCACCGTTTTCCGCGCCGGCAGCAGCTACGATGAATCCGCGTGCGTTGTAGTTTTCCGGCTTCTTCTTGTCCACCTCGTAGTCTGTAAACGCGGAGTATCGTTTGAAATTTTCGAAAAACCCGCGTTTCCCACCATTTTACACGGTGTAAACGCGGAGTATCGTAGTTTTTTTCGCATTTCAAACGATACTCCAGAGGTTACAGGGTCATTTTGCATGAAAAATCACTGAAAACAACCGCGTAAACGCGAAGTATCGTTTGAAATTTTCGAAAAATCCATGCTTTCCACCATTTTTCACGGTGTAAACGCGGAGTATCGTTTGAATTGCAAAAATCCCACGTTTTCCACCATTTTTCACCGTGTAAACGATACTCCGTGTTTCCGGGGTCATTTTGCATGAAAAATGACCGCGTAAACGCGGAGCGTCGTAGTTTTTCACGAATTTCTCGAATTTTCAGCCCAAAACCTCACAATTATCAAATCTGCGTTGTGCTTGATCGGCGATTTTCAGCAAATTTTCCGGAACATCACGCCGACGCATAAATGACACGACACGAGCTTCGACTTTGTCTTTTGTCTGAAATTTTGGGGATTTTCAGTGATTTTTGGCTGAAAATTGACGAAAAACGCGATTTTCCATGAAAAAATCGAGATTTTCAGCCAAAATCCCACCTTATTGATCTCGTCGATTTTTCGAATTTGATACGGAGCATCCGGCATTGTTGGATCATCGAAATAGACGAAATCTGCAAAAAAAAATCGATTTTTTCAGAATTTTTGGCTGAAAAACTGGATTTTTGGCTGAAAATTCCAGATTTTCAGCTCAAAAACCAGATTATAATGTGAATTCCAGATTTTCAGCTCAAAACAGAGGATTTCCAGCTAAAACTATGATTATCAGCTGCCACGTGGCAAATTTGCACCCGAAAAACTGAATTTTTCATGAAAACCTTGAAATTTCAGTCAAAAACCCAATTTTCAGCAAAAATCACAAATTTTCAGCTGCCACGTGGCAATTTTCAGCTGAAATTCAAGATTTTCAGCTAAAACACCTGCCACGTGGCAAATTTACACGCGAAAAACTGGATTTTTCATGAAAATCTTAAAATTTCAGTCAAAAACTCAATTTTCAGCCAAATTTCCTGGATTTTCAGCAAAAATATCCAGATTTTAGGCTACAACAGCTTACACGTGGCAATTTTCAGCTAAAACACCTGCCACGTGGCAAATTTATACGCGAAAAACTGGATTTTTTATTAAAATCTTGAAATTTCAGTAAAAAATCCGATTTTTTCTTCAATTTCACCCGAATTTTCCCGCTTAAAAACTCACCACCAACTCGATATGTGTTAGCACCGGGTGCTGACGTCATCCTGAAATTCAAAAATTCAAAAATCCCCGGTCAAAACGCTGAAAAACAAGCCAGAAAAAACAAGCACCAGGGAACGGCGTGTGCGCGGAGAGAGCGTGCGAATCGAGGAGGGTGGCGAGAGAGGGGACGCGGCAGCGGGGAGGCGAGAGAGTGTGTGAGAGAGGGGAGAGTGCGACAGACACGCATGCAAATTAGCAATTTCGGGATTTGAATGAGTTTGCGTTGTGCGATAGAGCGCGTTTGCTGTTTTTCGCATTTTTTCAGGGTTTTTTTTTTGCTTTTCGCGCTAAAATTGATGTGACACGTGGCAGTTTTGGCGCCAGAATTGCAGAAATTCAAAAAATGTTGTAAAAATATTCTCAAGAGCTCTACTTTTTCCAAAAAAAACTCAAAATTTCGCAAAAATAAAAAAAATTTATTATACAATAGAAAACCTCGAGAAGTGAAATTTGCCGAAAACAGCTCAAAAATTAAAAAATTATACGGAAACTTTAAAGCAAAAAGAGTGGAACAGATAAAAAAAACATTTTTTTCGCGAAAAAAATCTAGTCATCATATTTTGGAGCATCGACAAATGGAAGTCGTTGAGAATCGCTTGGCTGATTTTTTTTCGCCAAAGAATACATTGAATATTGACTGTCTCCGGTGATTTCCTGTAAAAATTCGAAATTTTCGCTTAAAATGAGCAATGTCATGATTTTCAGCGCGAAAAATTGATCTAAAATGAGAAAAACAAAAAAATTTCGCCTCGGGCGGGGATTGATCCCCTGACCTTGTGATTGATAGTTTTTTAGATCTAAATTTCGCACTTAAAATAAGCAATGCCACGATTTTCAGCGCGAAAAATAGACCTAGACTGAAAAAAAAAACAAAAAAGTTTGCCTCGGGCGGGGATTGATCCCCTGACCTTTTGATCAATAAAATTCAAATGTTTCTAGATCAAAATTTCGCGCCAAATTCGAATTTTTCACTTAAAATGAGCAATACCCACTTTTTCAACAGTCATCCAATCTGGCAAGAGATTTTTCGGAAATTCAGTGTCCAATGGAATTGTGGTGAAGGTCTCCAGGAACATTAGGGTTTTTCCGTGGGCAGCTGGTGGTGGAAGTGGTGGTTTGTAGATGTCCAGACTGCAAAAATCGACATTTTTTTTTGAAAAATTCGAATTTTTCATGAAATTTCGTCCAAAACCCTTAACATGAGCAATGGGACCATTTTTAACGTCCGGGGGTCAAAATTGGGGTTTTTAACGGTTCCGGGGTCAAAAAATCGCGAATTTTCTAAATTTTCAGTTAAAAACTGTCTCCCTGGGTTAAAAAACCCGAAAATTACCGATTTTCGGCTCAAAATCTCACCTAAAATACTGATTTCCCCACATAAAACATCGGCGTATCTTATGAATCGTAGATCTTTGCTTATCACGCATCGATGCATAGTGAGAATATTCTCTGGATGGCACCTGCATTCTGGTTTCCACACTTTTTCCCAAATCTTTCAAAAAATTCGCGAGTTGTTAGTGTATAAGTACTTTTTCCGTTTTGAGTCCGTTTTCGAAATCTGTGTTGAAAATTCGGATCGTCCGAATTCAAATAAAAGTTTTCCATCTCAAATGTCTCGTTTTTCACAAATTTCTCCCATTCGACGGCCGAAATCAGCCATTTCCGTTTAATTGATCCGGGAGCCAGGCGATCGCCCATACTTAGACCAATTCGTGTGCAAACTTTTTCGATCAATTTATTGACTTTGTCCTCGAAGCCTGCAAAATTTTGTGTTTAGTATGAGCAATGCCATCATTTTCAGCGCGAAAAATTGATCAGAAAAATCAAATTTGCAAAAAAAAAATGTTAGGAGGTATGGGGGTTCGATCCCCTGACCTTGTGATCAGTAATTTTTAACGTTTCTAGATCAAATCTTCGTGCTGAAAATGATGGTAATGGTTAATATGAGCAATGCCATCGTTTTCAGCGCAAAAAACCGACTTTACAAAAAAAAGTTGCTTCGGGTGGGGTTTGATCCCCTGACCTTGTGATCAGTAATTTTTCAACGTTTCTAGATCAAAATTTCATGCTGATAATGCTGGAACTGCTTAAAATGAGCAATCCCATCATTTTCAGCGCGAAAAATTGATTTATCAAGGTTTCAAAGCCTTCACACACACTTCGCCCTCCTATACTTGAAAGTATATTTTTGTATATTTTATACATAAAGTCTATTTTTTACACGTTGAGTATACTTTTTCAAAAAGTATAAAATACGTGTAAAATTTTATCATCAATAAATTCAGTTTTTTGATTCCAGACGGTTTGATGATATCAAAAGGAGACATTTGATTAATTTTCGCCTAAGGTTTTCACGCTATAAAGTGGAGATTCGAAAGCTTTTGCAAAAGTATACTTTAAGTGTATTTTTCAGTATATTTTCAAAAAAGGTAAATTGGCCTAGAAAATTTTTTTTATCACAGACCGCTGGAAATCGCATGAAACGCGAAAATAACAAAAATCTCGAAAAAGCGATAAGCCACGCCCATTTTACACGTTAAACATAGCACCTCGCACAACCCGCGAGGTGTCCGTCACTCAATTTATATAAGTAGTGGGCGCCACGAGGAGGAGGGCAAATCATATTTTATGATTGAAACGCCATTTTTGTGCACCAAACTTGGTTTTTCGCAAATTTTGAACAACTTACAGTCTGATGAAAGCTGTTTGAGCAATTTACTAAATTTACAAAAACTCCTAAAGATGTTTCTCGATTTTCCCAAAAATTTACTTTTTTATTCAAAAAAGTATACTTTTATTTATGCCATAGCATATTTCAAATGTACTTATAGTATATCAGTGCGAAAATCGCTGATTTTATTTTAAATACACTTAAAGTATATCCTGGCGAAGTGTGTGTGTTTGGATGCCAATTTTTAACATATTTGGGTCAAAAATCCCAAATTTAACGTTCCCGCGCTTAAAAAATTTGAAAAATCTTAAATTTTAACGTCCTGGGCTCAAAATTCCTCAAAAATCCCAAATTTAACATTCCCGGGCTCAAATTTTTCAATTTTTTCGAATTCTGGCTTCAAACCCTTAGAAAATCCCAAATTTAACGGTTCTGGGCTCAAAATTCCCCAAAAAACCCAAATTTCATGCTGAAAATGACGGATCTGCTTAAAATAAACAATCCCATCATTTGCAGTGCGAAAAATTGATTTATAAAAGTTTAAAAGCTTTTGAGGCCAAATTTTAACGTCTCGGGGTAAAAAATCCCAAATTTAACGGTTCTGGGCTTAAAAAATTTGAAAAATCTTAAATTTCAACGTCCTGGGCTCAAAATTCCTCAAAAAATCCCAAATTTAACAATCCCGGGCTCAATTTTCTCGAATTTTGGCTTCAAACCCTTAGAAAATGCCAAATTTAACGGTTCTGGGCTCAAAAATCTTGAAATTAACGGTTCTGGGCTCAAAAATTTTGAAAAATCCCAAATTTAACATTCCCGGGCTTAAAAATCTTGAAATTAACAGTTCTGGGCTCAAAATTTTTCAAATTTTAGCTTCAAACCCTTAAAAATCCCAAATTTAACGGTTCTGGGCTCAAAATTCATCAATTTTCCCAAATTTCGGCTCAAAACACCCCAAATCTTACCAGCAGTATTAGAATTATCAATAATATCAACCAGCGGATGTCCAACCCAAACACTTCGTGTCTTTTTATCCAATTCAATAGCCTGTTCTAATCCTTCACTTCTTGTCGCATTATTTGCCAAAGTATAGAATTGTTCAGCTCCATCAGCAGCTGTTACCAAATGACAAACTTGATCGTATCTCGAACATAAAATATCAAATTCTTCCAATTTCAATTCCACCAACATTTTTTGCCAATCTTCGATTGTGGAATAAGCGGAAGGGTCCATACAACCACGATCACAAATTACAAGAACATTTTTATCTTTGATTGAGGTCGCTTGATTCATAAATGTCTGAAAATTGCTCATTTTAAGCGAAAAATTCGAATTTCGCGTGAAATTTTGATCTAGAAATGTCAAAAAATTACTGATCACAAGGTCAGGGGATCGAATCCCACCGGAGGCGAAATATTTTTTTAAAGTCAATTTTTCACGCTGAAAATGATGGGATTGCTCATTTCAAGCATTTCCAGCGTTTTCAGGGCAAAATTTTGATCTAGAGAATTAAAAATGTGGAATTTTTGAGTTTTTAAGCTTAGGACGTTAAAAATCAGATTAAATGACCCAAAAGGGCTTTTACAATCTTCTAGATCAATTTTTCGCGCTGAAAATGATGAAATTGCTCATTTTAAGCATTTTAATCATTTTCAGCACAAAATTTTGATCTAGAAATGTAAAAAAATTACTGATCACAAGGTAAAGGGATCGAATCCCACCCGAGGCGAAATATTTTTTCTAGATCAATTTTTAGCGCTGAAAATCAAGGGATTGCTCATTTTAAGCATTTCCATCATTTTCAGCACAAAAAATCGATATTGAAAAAAAAAATGTTTGCCTCGGGTGAGTTTCGATCCCCTGACCTTGTGATCAAAGAGTTTCTAGCTCAAAATTTTTTGAAAATTTCAAATTTCCCGCCCAAAAATCGACTCACATTCTCAATTTGATGCATTGTTGCCAACAAATCCTTTTGGAATGTATAGCATTGATCTTTGTCGAGTTCGGAGAACTTGACACGTCCTCCTAGGAGAATTGTGGCAGTTTCGGGAACCGTGAACACTTTCCATCCAAGATTTTCGAAAAATGTCGCAAGTCTGACCTGAAAATCGAAAAAATTTGGCTTAAAATGAGCAATGGCATCGTTTTCAGCGCGAAAAATTGATCGGAAAGGGTTTTTTAAGAAAAAAGAAGGTAGGAGGTATGGGGGCTCGATCCCCCGACCTTCTAGATCACAATTTCATGCTGAAAATGGCTGAGAAGCTTAAAATGAGCAATGCCATGATTTTCAGCGCGAAAAATTGATCAGGAAAACTTTTTTTTGAAAAAAAAATGTTAGGAGGTATCGGGGCTCGATCCCCTGACCTTCTGCATCAAAATTTCTCACCTGAGCCGTCGTTTTTCCACCACACGGTCCGCCAGTTAGCACAACTTTGTAGACCTGCAAAAATTATTTGATAAAAATCAAACTATAGTCTAGTTTGTGACATTTTTATCATTTTCATGTGATTTTTTTTTAAATTCCCAGCTTAAAACGGGAAAAATGTGCAAAAATGCACATTTTCAAAATCCACGTGGCAAAAAATCCAAACCTTTCTCTCCTTGACCAACGGGCTCAAACTTTTCGGCGCGGAAATTCGCTTCGCCGGCGACGCAACGCGACGTTTCCGCGCAGCAGCCGGCGACGCGACAAATCGCTTCACCGGCGGCGGTGCGAACGCGGTGCGACGAAAAATGTGTCGCTCGTTTGTCGCAAGCGACGAGTTGCGACGCAACTGCGACTTGGCAAGCCGGCATGATTTGTGCTGAATTTTGTCGGATTTTTTGAGAAAACCACACGTGGAAGAGTACAAAGCATCACATTTTCAAAAAATTCACTTAAAATGAGCAATGTCATGATTTTCAGCGCGAAAAATTGATCTTAAAAAATTTTTGAGACAAAAATGTTAGCCTCGGGTGGGGATCGATCCAGGATCTTCTGACCAATAAAATCCATATTTCTAGATCAAAATTTCATGCTGAATTCGAAAAATTTACTTAAAATGAGCAATACCTCGATTTTCAGCGCGAAAAATTGATCAGAAACCAAAAAAAAATTTTTTTTTAAAGTTAGGAGGTATGAGGAATCGATCCAGGACCTTCTGATCAGTAATTTTTCAACATTTCTAGATCAAAATTTCGTGCTAAATTCGATAAATTCACTTAAAATGAGCAATCGCATGATTTTCAGCGTGAAAAATCAATCAGAAACCAAAAAAAAATTTTTTTTTAAAGTTAGGAGGTATGAGGAATCGATCCAGGACCTTCTGATAAGTAATTTTTCAACATTTCTAGATCAAAATTTCGTGCTAAATTCGATAAATTCACTTAAAATGAGCAATCCCTCAATTTTCAGCGTGAAAAATCAATCAGAAACCAAAAAAAAAATTTTTTTCTAAGTTAGGAGGTATGAGGAATCGATCCAGGACCAGTAATTTTTCAACATTTCTAGATCAAAATTTCGAGCTGGAATCGAAGAAAATGACGAATTTTTGAAGAAAAAAACCGAAAAGTGATTGTTCTAGTGATTTGAGGTAAAGATGTATCCCTTTTTCTTAATTTTTTTGATGACAAGAGCAGCTGACAAGCTGACAATTGTTCCTGATTTTAAAGCAACACCCTCGTATAATAGGCACTTTCTTGAAAAAAGCCCAAATGTTCTCAAATCTTAGATTTAGCTTAGTTTTACTGTTTTCTAGTTCCGAGAAAAAATTCAAAACGTTTGAATAAGTAGTCGCTGAAATATGGAAGCCCATTGAAAAACTGAAAAAACTCAAATTCAAACAACGCGGGCTAGCGTCAACGCGGAGTCTCGTTGTTTTCTTTTTATTTTTTCGCAAAATTTTTCGTTTTTTTCGGAAAATGACAATTTGCATGGAAAAAACTGTTTTCTGGGTATGAAAAAAATAAATTGAAGAAGTATAAACACTAAGATTCAATATTTCAGACGAAAACTAAATTTTTCAATGGAAATTGTGTTTTTTCAGTTTTTGACCGGAATATGCAATATAAAACTGAAATATCATAGTCAAAAAAGAAAGTAGAGATAGTTAAGGATGTTCAGAAATCATTGTTATAATTTATTTCATTGTTTTCAGTGAAACAATTCACTTTTTGCTGAAAAAAAGTTGAAAGGGGTACTGTAGCACACAATTGTCGTGACAGTGTTTGCACAAATGTCATGAAATTGCGGATCTGCACAATCTGCAGGCGATTTTCAAAAAAATAATTTTTTTTTCAAAATCGGTCAAACTTGATCGTTTTTGAGTATTTCTTTTTCATATTTCTTGTGAGTATAGCTGAATAGGTTAATTTTATATATTTTCGTGTTTGAAATCATTTCGCAAGGGCTTTATTATACGAGGGTGTTGCTTTAAAAAGATGAAACTTCACCCAAGTACCTGGAGAAGCGGGTGAAAAATTGCCCGCCTGAAATTCGGGAGGAAAAGCTCGAAAAAAAAAATTTTAGCCCGAAAAAAAACCCCATTTTTTTTGCACCAAAAACAACCCAAATTTAAATTTTCAACAAAAAAAATGATAAGAATTCTATTCTCTATTTATATATGTGTTATTTACGTGTTTGTATTATAGATAGATAAGAAAAAGACAAAAATCAGAAGAAAAACATTGTTGAAAAACGAAAGATCATTTGAATAGCTCAGCAGGTTAGAGCATTATTTATCAAGTTAGAGGTGGGGGGATCAGTTCCGGGTGGGAACTAATGTAAGATTTTTTTTAATTTCCAGTGAAACTACACACATTTTTCAAAAAATGCACGTAAACCCGGTTTTTCATCAAAAAATGTTCTAATTGTTTACAATTTGACAGGAAACAAGAGTGTAGGTAAATATTTGGCGGCCAAAAAAAAAATTTGCGGGCACCGGGGATCGAACCCGCGACCTCTAACTCGCCAATTCAAGCTCTAACCAGCTGAGCCAATGTTGAACTTGAAATTCTCGATTTTCGTTCAAAAATGACCTTGCCCCTGGGGAAAATCGTCAATTTTCTCTGCGTCTCTCGAAATTCGGCACTATTTCTCCGCGAGAAGCAAAAAATGATAAGAAATGACGAAAATCATAAAAAACCACGTGGTTTCCGGGAAGTTCAAACGATCAAAAAATTGGGATTTTTGGCTGAAACTGTGATTTTCAGTCAAGTTTTGACCAAAAATTTTGAAATTTTCAAGTTTTTTCGGTTAAAAATCGCGAAAAATCGGAAAATTTGTCCACTTAAATGGAAAAATCGAAAAAAAATTTCCTAATTGATTAATTTAATTATTTTTTTTTTTTATTGTTAGGGGAAAAATAATGGGGTTGAAGATCAAATAATCACATTTTTTGCCACGTGGATTTTTCGGGGGGCCTGAAAATAGGCTTTTTTAGGCCAATTTTGGGCCAAAAAACATGATTTTAAGCCCAATTTCAGCATTTTTCATTAAAAAACCCCAAAAACCCCCAAACGTACCTTATTTTTCCGCTCCTCTCCGCCATCGCCGCCGCCGTCTTCCGCACCGCCGAATTTGATTGCGGCAGTCGCGTCAACCTCGTCCGCACTGTTGCTCATCGTGTCGCAAACGTTCGCCGCACGTTTACGGCGAGCTGAGAAGCGTTCGACTGGAAAAATTGGGTTTAACATGAGCAATGGTTAAAAAATTGGGATTTTTCAGGAAATTCGGGTTCTAAAGAGCCCAAACATGGCCTAACATGAGCAATGGTCAAAAAATTCGGATTTTTGAGAAAATTTCTGGTCTGGAGAGCCTAAATCAGGCCTAACATGAGCAATGGTTAAAAAATTCGGATTTTTCAGGAAATTCGGGCTCTTAAGAGCCTAAACATGCCTAAAGCAGGCCTAACATGAGCAATGGTCAAAAAATTCGGATTTTTCATCAAATGTCTGGTCTGACGAGCCTAAATTAGGCCTAACATGAGCAATGGTCAAAAAATTCGGATTTTTCAGGAAATTCGGGCTCGAAAGAGCCTAAACATGGCCTAACATGAGCAATGGTCAAAAAATTCGGATTTTTCATCAAATTTCTGGTCTGACGAGCCTAAATTAGGCCTAACATGAGCAATGGTCAAAAATTCGTATTTTTCATAAACTTTCTGGTCTGGAGAGCCTAAATTAGGCCTAACATGAGCAATGGTCAAAAAATTCGGATTTTTCATCAAATGTCTGGTCTGACGAGCCTAAATTAGGCCTAACATGAGCAATGGTCAAAAATTCGTATTTTTCATCAAATTTCTGGTCTGACGAGGCTGAACAAGCCTAACATGAGCAATGGTCAAAAAATTCGGATTTTTCAGGGAAATTCGGGCTCGAAAGAGCCTAAACATGCCTAAAGCAGGCCTAACATGAGCAATGGTCAAAAAATTCGGATTTTTCATCAAATGTCTGGTCTGACGAGCCTAAATTAGGCCTAACATGAGCAATGGTCAAAAAATTCGGATTTTTCAGGAAATTCGGGCTCGAAAGAGCCTAAACATGGCCTAACATGAGCAATGGTCAAAAAATTCGGATTTTTCATCAAATTTCTGGTCTGACGAGCCTAAATTAGGCCTAACATGAGCAATGGTCAAAAATTCGTATTTTTCATCAAATTTCTGGTCTGACGAGGCTGAACAAGCCTAACATGAGCAATGGTAAAAAAATTCGTATTTTTCATAAACTTTCTGGTCTGGAGAGCCTAAATTAGGCCTAACATGAGCAATGGTCAAAAAATTCGGATTTTTCATCAAATTTCTGGTCAGGCGAGCCTAAATTAGGCCTAACATGAGCAATGGTCAAAAAATTCGGATTTTTCAGGAAATTCGGGTTCTGGCGAGCCTGAATTAGGCCTGACATGAGCAATGCACTAAAAATATGGATTTTTCATCAAATTTCTGGTCTGACGAGCCTAAATCAGGCCTAACATGAGCAATGGTCAAAAAATTGGAATTTTTCAGTAAATTCGGGTTCTTAGGAGCCTAAAGCAGGCCTAACATGAGCAATGGTCAAAAAATTCGGATTTTTCATCAAATTTCTGGTCTGACGAGCCTAAATCAGGCCTAACATGAGCAATGTAAAAAAAAAATGAAGATTTCCAAAGACAATTTGGGTTCTGAGAGGCCTAAAGCAGGCCTAACATGAGCAATGGTCAAAAAATTCGGTATTTTCATCAAATTTCTGGTCTGGCGAGCCTAAATTAGGCCTAACATGAGCAATTGTCGAAAAATTCAAAATAGGCCAACTTTAGGCTCATTTTGAAGCTAAATCTCTCAAAAATCCGAATTTCGAGGCCTGAAAAGCCCGAGAAGCCTAAAAATCCTCACATTCCACACGTTTTTTCTTGACAAATCGCACAACAAAAAACAACGTTCCAATAGTGAGCATTTTTCGGGAAATGACCAAAATTGGAGCATTTTTTCGGCCCCAAATTTAGGGAATTTCACGTGAAAAAATAAAAATTTTGAAATTTTAGGCCTAAAAATGGGCCTTTCAGGAAAACCCACCAAAATTCGGCACAAATCGCGCAAAAAATCCCATTTTCTTTCGCAGTTTCGATTTTTTTGGCGAAAAAATCGACAAAAAATGAGCCTGTCTCGTGAAAGTCGCTGGTTTTAATGTGAACAGGCTCCGCCCATTTTTGTAACAAAAAATTTCGAAATTTTTACAAAAAAATGGGGATTTTTGAGGTCAAAGAGCATTTTTTGTGCAAATTTTACAGTTCTAATCAGAAACATCAGAAATAGGTATAATATGAGCAATGCGATGATTTTGTTGAAGTTTAATATGAGCAATCCTATATCCTTGCTTAAACAAAAGCTCTTAACATGAGCAACACCTTAATTAGGCTCAAATTAAAGCTCTTAACATGAGCAATGCCATATTTAGTATCAAAATGATCACCTTAACATGAGCAATGCCTTAATTATACCTTAATGAAAACAAATTAATTATCTAACCGAAATATGATATAAAACAGAGTGTCGTACTCTTTGGTACACCCTGTATAGTGGGGAAAAATCGATAAAATCTTGCGGTTTTGAAATTTGATATTTTTTGCACATCTGTTTTGACCGTGGTTGTAAAAATGACTTTTCTTCAGAGAAACTTTTGAAATTTAGTCATTGCTCATGTTAGGAGCTCTAATTCAAGTCTAATTAAGGCATTGCTCATGTTAAACTTCAAAAGTCGAAATCTCGGCTAATTCGGTGTCGAAAAATCCGGTTTTTGGTTAATATTTCAAAATTTTTCGATTTTCTTGTGAAATTTTGAGAAAAATAAACATTTTTTGATGGTTTGACCTCAAAACAAACTTTTTGAGGCAGTGTAACACAAAAAAATTTGGTGCAAAAAAAAACCAAAAAAAAAAAATCGTACAGCAAGAATGGTTTTATTTTATTTGATTTTTTTAATGTGGGAAAAATTGGAAAAAAAATGTTTTTTTTTTTTGCTGTAAGATCAAAGTTCAATACGTGGCAAAATCAGGGACCGAAAAGGGCCAATTTCAGGCCTTCAGACCTAGTTTTCCAGATTTCTGGCCGAAGTTTTTGAATTTTGGTTTTCTAGGTCATGGCCATAGCGATTTTGAATGAAAATTGGGATTCTGGGGTTAATTTTTATGAAATCTCACAGAAAAATCGATTTTTCAGGCTTTCAGGCCTAGTTTTCTAGTTTCCAGACCAAAGGAAGCTGGGGGGACTAGTCTTACAGCTTGCTGGCCGAAGTTTTGGAAATTTGGTTTTCTAGGTCATGGCTATAGCGATTTTGAATGAAAATTGGGATTCTGGGGTTAATTTTCATGAAATTTTACGGAAAAATCGATTTTCTGACTAAAAATATCCGAAAACCGATTTTTCAGGCTTTCAGACTTAGTTTTTCGATTTCTAGACGAAATTTTGGTCCAGGACGCTGGATTTTGGGACTTTTCAGGCTTTCAGACCGATTTTTCCAGTTTCTAGGCCATTTTTGGCCCGAGAAAGCTGGGGGGACTAGTCTTACAGCTTGCTGGCCGAAGTTTTTCGAATTTTGGTTTTCTAGGCCATGTATATAGCGATTTTGAAAGAAAATTGGGATTCTGGGGTTAATTTTCATGAAATTTTTGGAAATTTGACTAGAAAATCGATTTTCTGATGAAAATTAACCTAAAAATCATGATTTTGGGTCCAAAAATGCACTTTTTGGTAGAATTTTAGGCCAAAAACTGTACAAAAACAGCCGGGGAAAATTTCTGTCAAAATGCAGGGAGAAGTGAACTTTTTCTAATGTTTTCTAACATCTGGTGCGCACTTTTTTAATGGTGCAAAAGTGCGCAAAAATAAAACATCTGGACACGAGTTTTTGTGCACCAAACTGCAAAAAATCGATATTTTTGGCGCGAAAAATACAAAAAAAATTGAAAATACAAAAATAAATTTTGATTCAATGACTTGTGCAAATATTAACTTTTTCTCACGTCACAAAAAAAATAATCAAAAAAAAATTTTGCGCAAGAAAAAAAGAGGATTTTCTCTGGTTTCTAGGCAACCTTATATAGAAAGATCAATTTTTATATCAAAATTTTTCGCGCGAAATTTAAATTTTCAAAAAAAAAACCCTTACCTTCTTTCAGCGGTGAAATTTTACGTTTTTGACCGATTCGCGCCAGTTTTTCTGTAAAAATATCGATTTTTCGGGGGAAATTTTGGAATTCTGGAGGAAAAATCACGGATTTTCAATAAAAAATTGATTTTCCGATCTTCTAGACCAAATTTTGGTCCAGGAAGCTGGGGGACTAGTTTTCCAGCTTGCTGGCCGAGGTTTTCGAATTTTGGTTTTCTAGGTCATGGCTATAGAGATTTTGAATGAAAATTGAGATTCTAGGGTTATTTTTCACGAAATCTCACAGAAAAATCGATTTTTCAGGCTTCCAGGCCTAGTTGTCCAGTTTCTAGGCCAAATTTTGGCCCAGGAAGCTGGAGGACTAGTTTTCCAGCTTGCTGGCCGAAGTTTTCGCATTTTGGTTTTCTAGGCCATGTTTATAGCGATTTTGAATGAAAATCGGGATTCTAGGCTAATTTTTCACGAAAATTTTTGATTTTAAGTTTAAAATTTCGGAAATTTCACTAAAAAATTGATTTTCTGACCATAAATGACCAGAGTAGGCGAGAAAAAATGAAAAAAAAAGTGTTAGAGATTTTTATCAAAAAGTAATCAATCAATTATAAAAAAAAATCACGCCTTTTATTTTTCTTACTACAAAAATAACAATTTTTCAAGGTTTTTTGACAGATAATATTTGAAAATTGGCAAAATTTTTGATATTTTTTTTGTTTTTGATGGGAAAATTTGGTTGAAAATTGAGAAAAATTCAAATTTCAGGTCAAATTTTCAATCAAAAATCAAAATTTTCATTCAAAATCGCTATAGCCATGACCTAGAAAACCAAAATTCGAAAACTTCGGCCAGCAAGATGGAAAACTAGTCCCCCCATGTTCCTGGACCAAAAATGGCCTAGAAACTGGAAAACTAGGCCTCGAAGCCTGAAAAATTCATTTTTCTATGAGATTTCATGAAAATAAACCCTAGAATCCTGATTTTCATTCAAAATCGCTATAGCCATGACCTAGAAAACCAAAACTCGAAAACTTCGGCCAGCAAGATGGAAAACTAGTCCCCCCATGTTCCTGGACCAAAAATGGCCTAGAAACTGGAAAACTCGGTTTTCGGTTATCTTTAGTCTGAAAAATTCGATTTTTCTATGAGATTTCATGAAAATTAACACTAGAATCCTGATTTTCATTCAAAATCGCTATAGACATGACCTAGAAAACCAAAACTTCGGCCAGCAAGCTGGAAAACTAGTCCCCCCAGCTTCCTGGACCAAAATTTGGTCTAGAAATCGAAAAACTCGGTCTGAAAGCCTGAAAATCGGTCTGGAAGCCTGAAAAAGCCCCAAATTTCGACGCGGAACTCAAAAAACCGTTTTCGCAACTTTCTCTCTTCAAAAAACCCATCCATCACTCTCAAGGTGACCGAAAATGGCCAAAAACTTTCATTTTCCACCAAAATGCCGTGCATAAGGACCCTCCAAGTCCCGAAAACTCACATTCTTTCATTGGTGAAGCAAAAATTTGGCAATTTTGTAGCCAAAACCCCTACACGGTGCGTGGAAATTATAATTTTGATTTAAAAAAAATTTCTGGCACGGTGCCAGAAAACACGCTTCATGGAGAGCTTCCCATAAATGGAGAGGACAACATAGCAAGCGGCGAGAGAGTGTGTGAAGTGCGGAGAGTGGGTAGAGGCTTCTGAATTCTTTGTTTATGTTAGGCGCAGAGAAAACACACAAAAATACGATTTTTCAAGCTTCCCGTCATTTTTAGGCCTTGAAAACTCATTTTCAGGCTTTCAAACCCACTTTTTCAGATTCTACGCCTAATTTCAGCCTGGGCAACTATTTTTAAGTCTCCAAACCCATTTTTCAAAGAAATTTAGGATTTCGAGGAATTTTCCACATTTTAGAGCCTAATTTCCAGCTCCCCGGATGATTTTCAGGCTTCCAAACCTAGAAATTCAGATTCTACGCCAATTTTGAGCCTGGGAAACTATTTTTAGGTCTCCAAACCCATTTTTCAAAGAAATTTAGGATTTTGAGGAATTTTCCACGTTTTAGAGCCTAATTTCCAGCTCCCATGGTTATTTTCAGGCTTCCTCACCCAGAAATTCAAATTCTATGCCAATTATGAGCCTGGGAAACTATTTTTAGGTCTCCAAACCCATTTTTCAAAGAAATTTAGGATTTTGAGGAATTTTCCACGTTTTGGGGCCTAATTTCCAGCTCCCCGGATGATTTTCACACTTCCAGACCCACTTTTTCTAATTCTAGCCAAATTTCAGCCTGGGAAACTAGTTTCAAGCTTTTGCGCGGTGAAAAAACGAAAAAAAAACAAAAAAATTTTCAAAAATTGTCCGAGAGAAGTACACGGAGGTGCGTGGCCGAGACGCCGACTCGGCCACATTCAAATTTTTTTCATTTTTTTTGCATCTAGTTCAGTTTTTCATAACGGTAATAGGGGAGTAGAGAATATGCGCTCTAATGATAATGTATGCGAAAAAAGAGAAAACAAACTGATCTGCCATCTCGCCGAAAATTTTAAATGACTGAAAAATTATTGTTGAAATGACATTTGCCACGACAAATTTCACGTTCACGGGAAAAAAACGAATTTGTTTTTAAATATCTGAAAATTAAAATGAGTGTGCAACAGAGCGCGTTTGCTGCACTTGGCAAGTCGCCAGTGTGCACAGTTGCGTCATGGTGTTTGCGGTTTTAGGAGACGCAAAATAAATATGTTCATTCATTCTTGTCAAAAAACCAAATAAAATACATAAGTGAGATCGAGACACGTGGAAAATGATAGAAAATTTGAATTCGGATGATTTGCCGCCGCCACAAACTATACTGTAGTTTCGATTTTCATGCCGATTCGAAGATTGTCGATGGAGCAGGAGGAGCTGGAAAATTTTTTTTTTGAATTCTAAAATATCTACCGTATCCCCGATGACTCAATACATATTGCAAAACAACAGTTGTCGTTTTCTCTCCATCTCTGCACTCTCTCCATCTCTCACACTCTCTCTCCGGAATGTGACTAGAGACGAGAGAGTGTGGGAAAGTGAGAGAGTGCAGAGAGTTTTGAAAAAAAGCTTTTCCTTCAAAAATATCAGATTTTCTCAAAAAAATGCGAGTTCTAGTTCAAATTTTCGCAATTTTCTGGGCGATTTCAGTAATTTCGAGGTAAGTGCGCTCCACGGCAAATTTCGGCGGGAAAATAGCAAAATTCGAAATTTTTTGCAGCACTCTATCGGATATTTTGATTCATTCGCCGTTTCCCAAGGACTATCAGAATCCGTATGGAAATTCGGAAGCGCCTGAGAAATCGGCTCCGAAATTTTTGCGAATTGTGAATTGAGCTGAATTTAATTTTTGAATGGGATACTGTATTTATTGATTTTTTTTTTGGAATAAAAATTTGAATTTTTCTCGGTTTAGCGCGCGAAAATTGAACTACTGTAGGTTGATTGGCGCGAAAAAATTAAATTTAAAAATTTTCGAAAAAAATTTTTTTTTAAATTTTTTATTTTTTCGCCACCCACAGTAACCCATGGCATATTTGGTCTCAAAGCGACTCAAATTTTCGCGCGAGAAAATCTACAGTACCCCGCAGAATCCCTTGGATTACTGTAGATCAAATTTCGCGTCAAAAACCAGTCATGTTTGGTCTCAAAACGACCCAAATTTTCCCGCCAAAAAATCTACAGTACCTCCCCCACCTACCGATTCGTCTGCGTCTCTAAACTCTCCTCAGTCGTCGTGGTGTCTACAGACGGCATGAATACCGTATCAAATTGTGAGTTGCTTAGCCTTCCCCAAGTTCTTCGCTTTGTTCTCTGCGTCTCCTCCAAAATCCACACTCTCTCTTTTCTCGCGTAAATCGACACAACAATGTTTTTCTTTGAAATTCGCGTCGGGACCCAGGGATACTGTAGAATTTGAAGAGGAATTCGTGTTGGTGTTGTGGATTGTGTCCTCTTCGGTGATTTGGCGGAGGATACGGTGCTGCAATGATTTTGGCGCGAAAATTTGTTGCTGTGAGGAGGAGGAGAGCCGCGTGTCTTCGATGTACTGTAAGAAATATCGATTTTTTGGGGGGAGGGGGGTACTGTAGATTTTTGGCGCGAAAATTCCGGTCGTTTTGAGACCAAACAAGCCTGGGGTTACTGTAATTTTGAAAAAAAATTAATTTTTGGTCAAAAATATGTTTCTAGATCGGAATTTTGTGCTGAAAATCATGAAAACCATGATTTTCAGCAAATTTCAGCGATTTTTCCAGTTTCAGCACAAAATTTTGATCTAGAAACTTTTTTGGATGAAAATTTTGAAAAAAAATTAATTTTTGGTCAAAAATATGTTTCTAGATCGGAATTTTGTGCTTTTTTGGTCAAAAATTGAATTTTACAATATCTAGGCTTAAAATTATCGATTTTTCTGGAATTTTGGGTTGAAATTGATCAAAAATCATGAATTTTGGCTCAAAATGCTCCAAATTTGCTCATTTTTGGCTCAAAATGCTCGAAATCACCTCAATATTGGGCTCATTTCCCTCCAAAACCACACAATTTCCATTTTTCGCCCCAAAATTCCGATTCCTTGCCAATAATTGATGAATTTCATCCACATAATCATCGGGCAGCTTTTCGATTTTCGACTTTTTCGCACGGTATTTCAGTGTGTCATAGCAGGTTGTGACGCAATTGCAAACGACGACAAAAATGGCCAAAACAAGGCCGGCCCCCAGACAGTAGGCCAGAACTTCGATCGCTGTGAGACCAATTACACCCATTTTTGGTGGCGGGAAATTTGAAAATTTGAATTTTTCTCGCGAAATCACTCAAAAATTGACATTTTCAGGTGGGTTTTTGCTGAAAATTCGGAAAATTTGCTCAAAAACCCATTTTTGTCGAAAATTTTGAAGAAAAATAAATATTTACTCACACATTTATTAAAAAGAGTACAAAGAAGAGCAGTTTTTTCGGGAAAAACTTTTTTTTTGAAAAAAAAAACGAAAAGGAGTGGGTTATGAATTTTTAAATGGTCAAAAAATCAAGTTTCTCAAGGAGCGGAGACTTGGGAAGCATTTTCGGCAAGGAGCGGAGCCTTGAGAGTGTTTTTGTTAAGGAGCGGAGCCTTGAGAGCATTTTTGTTAAGGAGCGGAGCCTTGGGAACATTTTTGTTGAGGAGCGGAGCCTTGGGAAGCATTTTTGTTAAGGAGCCGCGCTTTGAGAACATGGCTGTCAAGCAGCCGCGCCTTGAGAGTCTAGTAGTCAAGAAGCAGCGCCTTGAGGATCTTGGTGTCAAGCGGCCGTGTCTTGAGAAAGTGATTGTCAAGCAGCGGATCCTTGAGAGCATTTATGACAAGGAGCAGCCCCTTGAGAGCCTAGCAGTCAAGGAGCGGCGCCTTCAGAACCTATTTTCCAGAAGGATCCGAAGCTTGTCAGCAATAAATTGTCTGACAAGAAGCAGCGCCTTGAGAGAATTTATGACAAGCAGTTGCGCCTTGACACGCAAGATCTCTAGACTCAGCTACTAGACAGCAAGCTTGACAAGCTGCAGCCCCTTGACAGAAGGCTTCTCAAGGCTTGGGCCCTACACATACTGTTTCTAAGGATTTGAAGCTTGTCAAAAAAGTTCTCAAGGCGGGGCTCCTTGACAAAAGAGGCTCTCAAGGCGCAGCTCCTTGACAAAAACGCTCTCAAGGCGCGGCTCCTTCACAGAAAGGTTCTCAAGGCGCAGCTTCTTGACTACAGGGCTCTCAAGGATCGGCGCCTTGACAACCCTGTAGTCAAGCAACCACAGCTTGTCGAACCGAAAAAAAAAATTCACAATTGAGAACCTCCTATTTTTCTCGCCGAAAAAAACGGAACATTTTTTTTCGCTGCGCGAAAATTGAATAAAATCCGATTTTCTTCGTTTTTTTCCGAAAAAAAATGAAGATTTGATTCAATTTTCTCGTCATTGACATGGAATAATTTGATTAGACAACATTTTTCATGAAAAAATTGATTTTTTAGGTAATTGATTTCTAGAGTTGTCCGAGAGAACTACACGGATTTTTTTACGGAAAATTTGGGATTTCAAGCCCAGAAAGCCTAGTTTGGCCTTCAAAACCTCAAATTTCGCTCCAAGCGCCCAAAAAGCCTGATTTAGGGCCCAGGAAGCCTGAAAAACCATAAAATTTCGCTCCGAGAGCCCAAAAAGTCTGATTTAAGGCCCAGAAAATCTCAAAAAATCTTGATTTTCTCAAAAATTTCCCACAAAATATATTAATGAGAGGCTAAAAATCCAGTTTTTCCACACAAAAACAAAAATATTTACCTGAATTACACTGCATTTAAATACATATATATCTATTCTATTCAGTGAGTGCAAAAAAATGGGAAAATAAATGAAGTGTACTTGGGAATTTTGTATATTTACTACTAGCAAAAAGGGAAATAAAGTCAAGGACGAACTAGTTTTCGTGTTTTTTCGCGGAAAAATGGCCTAAAATGGTCCGGGAAGCCTGAAAACGGCCCAGGAAGCCCGGAAATAGCCTAAAACCCGATTTTCTCTCAAAAAAAAAATCATAAATCCGCCCGCAAAAAAGTGTCAATCAAAAACCGCAGCAAAAACATATGGGGCCGGAAAAAATCATAAAATCCGTCAATCAAAAAACGTTTTTTTCACATTTTTATGAGCCGTGAAATCGAAAAGTGCTCAAAAATGGCCTAGAAACCCGAAACGTGGCCTAGAAACCCAAATTTTCACATATTTTTGCTATTTGGCTTCAAAAATCAATAAATTCCAGCTAAAAGTATGATTCTAGACTGAAATTAGGCCTATTTCAGGCTGAACTCGGCTTAGGCTCATTTTTAAGTGTTTCAGGTACATTTTAGGCCTGTCTTAGGCACTTTCATGTAAAAATTCGAGATTTTCAGGTCTAGAAGCCTGAAAAACTGCTCAAACCCCCAAATTTTAAGATTTTTTTGCCACGTGGCATTTCTAGACTTCAAAAATCAATAAATTTCAGCGAAAAGTATTATTCTAGTCTAAAATAAGGCTTATTTCAGGCTGAACTAGGCTTAGGCTCATTTTAAGTGTTTAAGGTAAATTTTAGGCCTGTCCCAGGAACTTTTTCGTGAAAATTCGAGATTTTCAGGTCCAGAAGCCTGAAAAATCCCAATTTTCAGCCGGAAACCTCAAAAAAATCAATTTCAACCCCAAAAATTTTGAGGAACATGTGTAAAAATTGACAAAAAAAATAAATAAGAAGATATAAGTATCTCTCAAAAATAATTGAGAGGAAAAGTTTCCGGTCACAAAAAATTTGGGAAATTTTTTCGATCGAAAACAATTGTTTCCGACTTTTTGATTGGCAAATTGTTGAAAAAATTGCAAAAATCAATGAAAATTGGGATTCCGACGTAAAAATCGCGAATTTTCACATGAAAGTGCCTAAGACAGGCCTGTAACGTACCTGAAACTCTTAAAAATGAGTCTGATTCAGCCTGAAATAGGCCTAGTATTAGGCTAGAATTAAAGTTTCCAACGAAATTTATTGATTTTTGAAGCCACGTGGCAAAAATATTTGAAAATTTGGGGGTTTAGGTGGATTTTTAGGCTTCCGGACCTGAAAATCTCGAATTTTCACATGAAAGTGCCTAAGACAGGCCTAAAATGTACCTGAAACGCTTAAAATTGAGCCTAAGCCTAGTTAAGCCTGAAATCAGCCTAATTTTAGACTAGAACTATACTTTTCTATAAAATTTATTGATTTTTGAAGCCACGTGGCAAAAATATCTGAAAATTTGGGGTTTGGGCAGATTTTTAGGCTTCCGGACCTAAAAAACTCGAATTTTCACATAAAAGTGCCTAAGACAGGCCTGAAATGTACCTGAAAGCTTTAAAATGAGCCTTAGCCTAGTTCAGCCTGAAATAGGCCTAATATTAGGCTAGAATTATACTTTTATGCGAAATTTATTGATTTTTGAAGGTTTTCTTGAATTTTAACGTAAAATTCATCAAAAAACCGAAAATTTCCGGGATTTTCCAAAAATTTCCACAAAAAATTGTGAAATCGCATATAAAACCAGCAAAAAGTCATAAAATGCGAAAGAAAATCGGGCAGATGTTCTGGCGTCCGAAAAAATCGCCTTCTGCTTAACTAATTCCTCTTTTTTGTGTCGAAAATTTGCGAAATGTGTCATTTTTTATTCAAATTTCCGCATTTCTGGGGAATGATTGATGAGGATTTTAAAAATCCGATTTTTTGAAGAAAAATTAAACATGGCCTAGAAATCTGGCTTGGATTTCTAGGCCACATTCAAAAACCAAAAAACACTCACCGAATCCAGGAGAGCATAGCAATATTGTAGACTAGAGTCTAGTCTGAGTTTGACTAGACTATAGTTTCATTGAGCTGTTTTGGCTGAAAAATATTTCAAAAAATGAGGAGGGAGAAATCTATTTTTAGAGCAAAAAAATTTTAAGAAAAATCCACGTGAACTAGATATTTTGGCGCTAAATTTTGAGAATTTCGAAAATTTTTAATTTGGCGCCAAAATTAAAAAAAAATAGTTTGGGCATAAAAAACCGCCCTAAGTCTAGACATAATAATCCCGAAAAATTCGAAATTTTCAAAAAAAATCGAAATTTTCATCATTTTTCGAAAAATGAACTGGTTGATTTTAGTGTTTCTGATTGTAAAATTGATCACGGCTCAACATTCGAAGTGTGAATCGCGAAATCAAGTGAATTTAAAAGATTGGGTGAGTTATGACGTGGAAAAGGGAGAAAAATCGATAATTTTTTAGGTGAATCAACCCTGTGATAGCGGTGAGGATCAGCTTGGAAATGTAGAAGATCAGAATGAGGATGAGCAAGATCAGAATCAACCTCAAAATCAAGATCAGGATAAACATCACAAAACAGAAGATGAAAAATATCGAGAAATGATCGATAAAATTATCAAAAACACTGAAGAATCAGCAGAATCAGATCTTGATGTCCTAAAATCAGAACCTAAATTCAATGTGGTAACAGAGGTGGAAAATACAGTTAACAATATTGTTGATGTAGTAAAAAAGCAGGCGAAAGAAGTTGAACATGAAGTAATGGGTACAATCACGGGAAGAGATTTGTCTGAGGAGGAAATCGAGAAAAATTCCAATTTGTTTCATAAACCTAAAGCTCATATGCTGGAGTTAATGAGAAAATGTCTGCATATCTATTCAAAGTATGAAGAGGTGCCGATTTCAAAGATCAGCAAGATTTGTTCTGCGGAAATCATCAATCAGCGGGGTGGCGAAAACTATAATCACGAGGAAATTGAGAAATTAGCGAGGCACCTTAAAGAGGCTTGTGTGAACAAATTTAAAGACTCATCACTATTTCTTGTTGTTTTGGATGTTGCGAAATTTGGATTGTGTGAAAGAGAGGCGAATCAGAAGATTGCGGAAATGAATCGGGAATATAGAAGGACTTTTGAGAAATATATGGTTTTGGATGAGGTTAAATGAAAAAAAAGCACATTTTCAATAAAAAAAAGCAAAACAAATATTTATTTTCAACGACACTCCGCTAAATGACGGCTTGCCCGTTGTTTAGCGCGTTGTTGGTGTTTTTTCGAGCAAATTTTCAAGTTTTTCAACTAAAAAATCAAAATTTCCAACAAAAAAACACATTTTTCATCAAAAAACAAAAAAAAACATATTTATTTTCAACGACACTCCGCTAAATGACGGCTTGCCCATTGTTTAGCGCTTTTCCAAGTTTTTCGAGGATTTTTTGGCTTAAAATTCAGTTTTCAAGCGAATTTTCAAGTTTTTCAACTCAAAAATTCAAATTTCCAACCAAAAAGCACATTTTCAATAAAAAAAAGCAAAAAAAATATTTATTTTCAACGACACTCCGCTAAATGACGGCTTGCCCGTTGTTTAGCGCGTTGTTGGTGTTTTTTCGAGCAAATTTTCAAGTTTTTCAACTCAAAAATCAAAATTTCCATCGAAAAAACACATTTTTCATCAAAAAACAAAAAAAAACATATTTATTTTCAACGACACTCCGCTAAATGACGGCTTGCCCGTTGTTTAGCGCTTTGTTGGTGTTTTTCGAGCGAATTTTCAAGTTTTTCAACTCAAAAATCAAAATTTTTCAACAAAAAAACACATTTTTCATCAAAAAACAAAAGAAAAACATTTATTTTCAACGACACTCCGCTAAATGACGGCTTGCCTGTTGTTTAGCGCTTTGTTGGTGTTTTTCGGGGATTTTTTGGTTTAAAATTCAGTTTTCAAGCGAATTTTCAAGTTTTTCAAATCAAAAATCAAAATTTCAACACATTTTTCATCAAAAAACAAAAAAAACATATTCATTTTCAACGACACTCCGCTAAATGACGGCTTGCCCATTGTTTAGCGCTTTTTCAAGTTTTTCGGGGATTTTTTTGGCTCAAACTTTAGTTTTCAAGCGAATTTTCAAGTTTTTCAAATCAAAAATCAAAATTTCCAAACAAAAAACACATTTTCCATCAATTTCCATCAAAAAACAGAAAAAAACATTCATTTTCAACAACACTCCGCTAAATGACGGCTTGCCCGTTGTTTAGCGCTTTGTCGGGGATTTTTTTGGCGGCGAAATGAGAATTTAAAATTTTATTTGAAAATGGGAAAAACAGAAATTGAATTCAGGCTTTTCTGTGAAATTTGGGATAAAATAAGCCTGAAATTGGATTCACTGTATTTTTTTTTGCAATTCGAGAGAGACGCAGACTTTAACGTGTGCAGACAAATCTCTCGCCGGAAAAGGGGGAGAAATAGTGTGTGGCAGACACACTGCGTGTCGAGACCAGCGAGTGTCTGCGTCTCCTCGAAATTGCATTTTTCTATTAGGAAAAAACACAGTGGATTTTAGGCTTATCTAGGCTTATTTAGCTAGCTCTTGGGCTGTTTTTGGCTTAAAATTCAGTTTACGAGCGAATTTTCAAGTTTTTCAACTCAAAAATCAGAATTTCCAAACAAAAAACACATGTTTCATCAAAAAACAACAAAAAACAAATTGTTTTTCAACGACACTCCGCTAAATGACGGCTTGCCCGTTGTTTAGCGCGTTGCTGGTGTTTTGCCAAGTTTTTCGGGGATTTTTTGGCGGCGAAATTAGAATTTGAAAATTTTATTTGAAAATGGGAAAAACATTAAATCAATCTGATTTTTTCACTAATCCCAGTTCTCAAAATGAAATGTTCATAATTCAATCGATATTTTTTCTTCATATCCCTTGATAGTTCTTTTTCAGAACATACATCCATCAGCAATGGTGGACGATTCCAGCACATAACCCTGATTGCTAATAGTTTTTTTCTAATGTTATGTACCTCCTGAACCTCTTCTAATCTTTGTTTCGCAACTTGTTCCAAACAAAATTTCGACAATTTCGATTTCTTGGCTCCCAATTCCAACATTGGATGATAAATTTGCAAACAAGTTTCCAAAATCTCCAGTAAATGTTCTGAAGTATTATGAAATAGTTTCGATTTTTCTTCCGCATCTTCTTCATCAAAATCTCTTCCCGATAGAAATTCCTCAATTTTTCGTCCCACTTTTTCCAGCCAATTTTTTCCTTCTCCTATGATTTTTGGATGATTTTCGTGGATTGTGCTCAGAAGTTTGTATTTTTTATGAGGATGAAAGAGTTGCGGATAATTTGAAGCAAGCGAATTTTTATCGAGCTCTTTTTCATAGTTTTTTAGCTCGGAATTGATTTCTGCTGATCGATCTTCTTCAGATTCTTCTGATTCCTGAGTATTCTCCTGATCTTGATCTTGATCTTCGTCTTCAGATTCCTGATTTCTGACTTCTGAATCCTGAGGGTTCTCCTGATCTTGATCTTCGTCTTCAGATTCCTGATTTCTGACTCCTGATTCCTGATTATTCTCCTGATCTTGATCTTGATCTTGATCTTGATCTTCATCCGATCTTTCCACAGTTTCCTGATCTTCAGATCGAAAAGCTTCACATTCCAAAAATATGAGCAAGACTAAAAAGAGCACAGCACTTTTCTGAAATCTCATTTTAAGAATGAAATTTTCGAAAAAAATTATTATTTGTTGAGGATAGGCGAGACATTTTATGACTGTGGGAAAGTTCCACGTGGCAAAAATATCGAGCTATGACGTGGAATTATTGGAGGAAAGCTCAAAATTATGAAATAGGTCAATTTTCTTGCGGAAAAAAACCCAGGATAAAAAAAATAAAAAATAATTTTTTTTTTTTTGAAAAAAATTTTTTTTCTAATTTTTTTAAATGAAAAAAATTTTTATGACGTGGAATTTTTGTCAAAATTATGAAATTTTGAGCAATTTTTACGGGAAAAAAAAATCATAAAAATGTTTTTTAATGAAAAAAATTTTGTTACGAAATTTTTTTTTTTTTTGAAATTTTTTTTTTGAAAATTAAAAAAAAAACAAATTTTTTTTGAAAAAATTAAACAATTTTGGAGAAAAGCTCTAAATTATGAAATTGGTCAATTTTCTCGCGGAAAAAACCCAGGATAAAAAAAAATAAAAAATTCAAAATTTTTTTCTTGAAAAAAAAATTTTTTTCTAATTTTTTTAAATGAAAAAATTTTTTATGACGTGGAATTTTTGTGAAAATTATGAAATTGGTCAATTTTCACGGGAAAAACTCATAAAACTTTGTTGATGAAAAAAATTAAAATTTTTTTTTATTTTTTTTTTGAAAAAATTGTTTAAATGCGGTTTTTCTCAAAAAATTAGATCAAAGCACTTATTTTCAGTTCTGCCACGTGGATCTTTTCTCAAAATCCCAGCCTTTTTACCCCCTTTCAGCGAGAAAAGCATAAAAACGAGCGGCGTGCTGTCAGCGGAGTATCGTTGTTTCGCAAAAAAAAAAATAAATTTTTTTTGTTTTCCACAATTTTTTTCATTAAAAAATGTTCATACATATTCAATATCAATCAAATGCTCAAATGATTCACGATATTCTCTTTTCGAATGTGAAAATCTGAAATTCGCCTCTCTCGTACACATAAATTGCAATCCTTGGATGAATCTATGCTCATTAAACATGTCGAATTTCGAGCAAATCTCATCAAATCTCTCTTTTCTCGCTCTGATTTCCTCGAGCTCGCCTAACTCTTTTTCATGTTGCTCACTAACAATCTCCATACATCTATCACGAATCCGCCATTCCGCAACTTTCGCTTTCCGCATCGGACTCATTGTAATCGTACACTCTCTCATCAATTTCATTATATGCTCCTTGGGTTTTCGAAAAAGTAGCGACATTTTTTTCAGCATTTTCCTCATCCATATCAATCCCATAAATCGTATTCCTAACATTTCGCAAAATATCGAAAAAATCTTTTCCCTCTCTTACGATTTCTGGCAACACATTATCCACAATTAACAAATTCACCATTCCTAGAACTACACCCTGAACCCCGGGAATCAATAAAATCGGAAATTCCGCTGATAATTCATCGTAGGCTAGGTTTTCCAAGCTATCCACGATTTCTTTGGCGACTTCCAGGTTTTGTTCTTCACTGGTTTCTTCTTGACTGTCAGCTGAGTCGATTTCTAGATCTTCGAAGAAGTTTTCGTATTCTTGGCTTAGATCTTCGCTCTGATCTTCTGAATTGAGATGTTCTAGATTCTTATGATCTTGTTGATATTGATGTTGGTGTAATATAGTTCGAAGTACTTGGTGATCCCAATGATTCTGATGTTGATCTTGATGAATCCGATGCCAATTTTGCTTCTGATCATGTTCTTCTTCCTCTTCAATTGAATTTTTTGCACTTCTACAATCCACCGTCATAAATATGATGATAATGATGACTAAAATTAGAAACTTCATCGATATTTTTTTGATTAAAATTATTTTTAGAGAGAGAGAGAGAGAGAAATTGTGTTTTATGGTGGCTAGACTTTTTTATATATTGTGGGATTTTGAGAAAAGTTTTACGTGGCAATATTTTTAAAATTCTATTTTTTCGATAAAAACCGCATTAAACACTTTTTTTTTATTTAAAAAAATAAAAATTTAAATTTAAAAAAAAATGTTTTTTTAACAAAAAATTTTTTTTCTTATGTTAATAAAATTTTTTTTCAAATTAAAAATTTTTTTAAACAAATAAAAAACAAAAAATTACAAACAAAAAAATTTTCTTAAAGGGTTGGTGCTTTCCTGGTGAAAAAATCGTCTGCAAAAAGGCGTCACAGTGTTGTTTTCAAAGTTGTGTGCAAACACACGCACAAAAATTCAAAAACGAGTTGTGCGCTAGAGCGCATTTACATGCTTTATTTCGTAGGTTTTAACTCGCTTGTGTTTTTGAGGAAAAACATGGGCTGAATTGATACTAGAATTTTTTCTAAAACTGGAACCTTCCAGGAGCACCTTATTCCTATCTAAACCAAGCAAGATTCACCAACCCTTTAACAAAAAAAATTTTTTTTTAAATAATTTTAAAAAAAATGTTCAATGATTTGTTTTCCCGTGAAAATTGACCAATTTCATAATTTTGAGCTTTCCTCCAAAAATTCCACGTCATAGCTCGATATTTTTGCCACGTGGAACTATCCCACAGTCATAAAATGTCTCGCCTACCCTCCTCAAATAATATTTTTTTTTCAAAAATTTCATTTTTAAAATGAGATTTCAGAAAAGTGCTGTACTCTTTTTAGTCTTGCTCATATTTTTGGAATGTGAAGCTTTTCGAACGGGAAGAATTCCTGAAGATCAGGAGACTGTGGAAGTCTTGGATGAAGATCAAGAGTCAGGAATCAGAAATCAGGAATCTGAAGACGAAGATCAAGATCAGGAGACTGTGGAAAGATCGGATGAATCTGAAGACAAAGATCAAGATCAGGATAACCCTCAGGAGTCAGGAGTCAGAAATCAGGAATCTGAAGATGAAGATCAAGATCAGGAGAACCCTCAGGAATCAGGAGTCAGAAATCAGGAATCTGAAGACGAAGATCAAGATCAGGAGAACCCTCAGGAATCAGGAGTCAGAAATCAGGAATCTGAAGACGAAGATCAAGATCAGGAGAATAATCAGGAATCAGGAGTCAGAAATCAGGAATCTGAAGACGAAGATCAAGATCAGGAGAACCCTCAGGAATCTGAAGAAGATCGATCAGCAGAAATCAATTCCGAGCTAAAAAACTTTGAAAAAGAGCTCGATAAAAATACACTGTCTTCAAATTATCCGCAACTCTTTCATCCTCATAAAAAATACAAACTTCTGAGCACAATCCACGAAAATCATCCAAAAATCATAGGAGAAGGAAAAAATTGGCTGGAAAAAGTGGGACGAAAAATTGAGGAATTTCTATCGGGAAGAGATTTTGATGAAGAAGATGCGGAGCAAAAATCGAAACTATTTCATAATACTTCAGAACATTTACTGGAGATTTTGGAAACTTGTTTGCAAATTTATCATCCAATGTTGGAATTGGGAGCAAAGAAATCGAAATTGTCGAAATTTTGTTTGGAACAAGTTGCGAAACAGAGATTAGAAGAGGTTCAGGAGCTACATAAAATTCAACAAAAAAAATCAATCAGGCCGATAAAAGGATGCGGAAAGCCCCTTGTGTTCTGCATAATTGATGCAAAACAAATGAAGGACAAAATGAAAAAAAGAATATCGATTGAATTATGAACATTTTATTTTGAGAACTGGGATTAGTGAAAAAATCAGATTGATTTGATGGTTTCCCATTTTCAAATAAAATTTTGGTTGAAAAACTTGAAAATTCGCTTGAAAACTGAAGTTTAAGCCAAAAAAATCCCCGAAAAACTTGAAAAAGCACTAAACAACGGGCAAGCCGTCATTTAGCGGAGTGTCGTTGAAAATAAATATGTTTTTTTTTGTTTTTTGATGAAAAATGTGTTTTTTTGTTGGAAATTTTGATTTTTTGAGTTGAAAAACTTGAAAATTCGCTTGGAAACTGAAATTTAGGTAAAAAACAGCCCAAAAGCTAACAAAACAATCCTAGATAAGCCTAAAATTCAAACTCAGGCTTTCCTAGGCTTGTTTAGGCTTATTTTATCCCAAATTTCACCCTGAATTTAGTTTCAGGCTTTTCTAGGCTTGTTCTAACCCAAATTTTCTCAAAAAAGCAAAACTTCATAAAAAAATGCAAAAAAATACCCGAGATCATTAAAAAACTTGTCAAAAACCAAAATCCACCAAATTATTCATCCAAAACCTGTTCCTTGTTGGCAAAAAGTCGTGGATCTTTTTTTCCCTCACAAAAATCATCACCAGCTCCAAAATCTTTGCCCAAAACACATTTCTCATAATACAAATCCAATTGATGAGCATATTCACTATCCCAATCTCTTTCAAAAATCTCGCGCATCTCTCGAATAAAAGGTTGACGTGTTCCAGTTTGTCGAATAATTATAGCGGCACCCGTTGTTCCGCCCATAAAATAGTCACCCGACCAATTTGAGGTGCCAATTATCACCGCGTTTTCGGTCACCATGAATTTGTTGTGGGTTCGACGTTCGCGATTTATCACAATGTTTTCGGCAGAGGTGGGCACTTTGAAGATTTTCTGAAGGGAAATTTGAATTTGGCGGGTGATTTGGGGGGTTTTGATATCAAATTTGCGGGGGAAAATTTGAATTTTTGAATTTCCCGCCTCAAAAAAAAAACACTGAAAAATTTGAATTTTTGAATTCCCCGCCTCAAAAAAACACTGAAAAAATTGAATTTTTAAAATTCGCGCCTTGAAAATTCGAGCGGAAAATTTGAATTATCAAATTTCGCGCCTTGAAAATTCGAGCGGGAAATTTGAATTTTCAAAATTTTCAAATTTTCCGCTTCCAAAAAACACTGAAAATTTTGAATTTTCAAATTTCGCGCCTTGAAAATTCGAGCGGGAAATTTGAATTTTTGAATTTCCCGCCTCAAAACATATACTGAAAAATTTGAATTTTCAAATTTCTCGCTAAAATTTCAAGGCGGAAAATTTGAATTTTCAAATTTCGCGCTAAAAATTCAAGGCGGGAAGTTTGAATTTTCAAATTTCGTCTGCAACGCACAATTTTATGGGTGTGGCTTATTTGGTATCAAAAAAAGAAGCCCCGAAAAAAGTGTGCCAGACTTGCAAAAAGGGGCGTGGCCTATTTTCGTGTCAAAACTCACCACTTGCATCGTAGCATTCGCATGAATATCGTTCAAACTCTCCAGACTTCTCAAAAACCGCGTTCCAATGTCCGGATAGTGTAAGGCGGCGGCGAGGAGGCGGATTTTGACGCCGCGGACAATCGCGCGGCGAATTGCGTCATCGATGTGGGCGAAATGACTGAAATGGGAGATTTTGGGTGCGGAAAGGTTGCGGTATCTTCCGCGCAAGCGGCTCGAGCGGAGCGAGTGTATTTCCCTCTGCGTCTCTATAGCCCCTGTGTTCTCTAGCTGTCTAGCTCGCTCTGCGTCTCTGACCATCTCTATTCTCTCTACCCGTCTAGCCTCTCTGGGTCTCTACAAAATCCTATGCTCTCTAGCTGTCTAGTTTCTCTGCACTCTCTCCAAACCCTATGCTCTCTAGCTAGCCTGCGCGAAGCGCCCCGGAATCTCCCGCGTAGCGGCCCGAGCGAAGCGAGTGTATCTCCCTCTGCGTCTCTAACTTCCTCGTGTTCTCTAGCTGCCTAGCTTCTCTGCGTCTATATCCCTCTACGTCTCTCTCATGCTCTCTAGCCGTCTAGCCTCTCTGCGTCTCTAACTTTTCTATTCTCTCTACCCGTCTAGCCTCTCTGGGTCTCTACAAAATCCTATGCTCTCTAGCTGTCTAGTTTCTCTGCACTCTCTCCAAACCCTATGCTCTCTAGCTAGCCTGCGCGAAGCGCCCCGGAATCTTCCGCGTAGCGGCTCGAGCGAAGCGAGTGTATCTCCCTCTGCGTCTCTAACTTCCTCGTGCTCTCTAGCGGTATAGCTCCCTCTGCGTCTCTAACTTCCTCGTGCTTTCTAGCGGTATAGCTCTCTCTGCGTCTCTAACTTCCTCGTGCTCTCTAGCGGTATAGCTCCCTCTGCGTCTCTAACCTCCCCCAACTCTCTCAAAGCTAGTCATATTTAGTCTCAAAAAATCGCAAATTTTGTCCAAAATCAAAAATCAACCCACACTCTCGGCGATCGATAAATAAACAGCGGAAAATAGTCCATAACATGAATATCCAAAAACTCTTGTGCTCCATCAATTTCGCCAACAATCGCCTCCAAATCCCACGTCCTACGTGGATTATTCAATTCCCTGGGTGACGTGGCAATATATACTTGCGCATCTTCGTCCTGAATTCGAATTCGCAACGGTCGCTCGCGGTTGAATGCGGCTTTCCGCGTGATTCCGCGATTCTTCTCGATGCTTCGATCTTTGAGATCCCATAGAATATCGAAAATGTTGTGCATATCCTCACCCAAACACTCGCAATTCTCCACCAAAACTCCCAATTCCATTTTTTGATTCAGACTTCGCCAATCCAGATTTGCACTTCCCAAATAGAAGGATTTTTTATCGGCCACGAGGAATTTCGAGTGCATTTTTCCGCGTCCCATAATATTTTCGATATCGATTGATTTACGCGAGACGGCGCCGAAATTCTGAAATTCAACATTTTTCCACATATAGGCATATAGGTGTCAGAGACGCAGAGTTTTTGAAAATTGGAAATTTTTAAAGGAACACCAAAAACTAAAAGGTCAACATCGCTAGGTGAAGCCGCGCATACCAAAACAGACACTTCAATACTCCTACTTTCATTCCCTATACTCACTTTTCGATGAAAAAATTCTTCTGAACTTTTAGAGGAAAAAATATTTTTCTGTGGAAAAATGAAAAAACTCGAAATCAAATTGCCACGCCTTTTACGCTAAACACCAGGCGAGCGGAATGTCGTTGTTTTCTTTTTTTGTTTTTTTGTTTTCGAAAAATATTTTTCGCGTTTTTCGCGTTTTTTCTTTGTTTCTCATAGTAAACTACGATTTTAAGTAGTAAATTCGATATTCTAGTTATCAACAAAACTTATTGATTGCAGATTGGAAGAACATTTGTGGCGAAATAAGTAAATTTGGTAGGAATCTGCGTTTTCAACCTGCAATCGCGGATTTTGATCGTTTCTCCAACACAACCTGATGATATTCAAAATAAATATGACATCCACGAACTTCGAGCGCCTACAGTTGTTTTTGAATGGTCGGAGTTCTGATAAATTCGTTTTTTATAACAAATAAACCGGTTTTCATCAAATTTTATTGAAAAATGACAGAAAACAGCTTTTAAAAGAGTAAATGTATACAATTATTGTGATATGAACATTGATGAGCAGAATTATCGACGAAGAAGTGCTTTGGATGAGTTTGGATGGCAAAAATGACGACTTCCGGTCGCAACTGACTTGAAATCATGAAAATCCATCGAATCTCTCCAATTCGCCTCGATTCATGACTATTCACAGAGTCTTTCTTCTACTTCTACGGTTTTCTTTGATTTTTCAGCAGTTTTTATTCATGTTTCACATTGATGAGCCTGGAAAACAGTGATTTATGAGAATAATCTGTAATTTCTCAAAATACTCACTCTTTGGCTGAAAATCGACGAAATTCCGCATTCCTCCGTCAAAAACATGATCGAGACAGTTGGGAGAAGAATTGCCAACATCAATTTACTGAAAAATATATGAATTCATCGTTGAAAAGTGAAAAACAAGCGAAAACTCCCGAAAAAACAAAAAAATAAAAAAAATATTTTTTTTGTGTGCATTCTGCCGTGACGGTGTTTGCACATTTCGCTCTGAGTCCTCTGAGGAGGGAATTCAAACGGTTTTTTTCCCATTTTTTTATTTTGGCGCAAACTTCACCATTTTTTCAAATTTTTTTTTACTTTTTGCGAACATTTGTAAATTGACATTGATTATTTCGAGTTCTGAAGTGTTTGTTCGGATACGCTAGAGTGACTATTAGCTTTTGGTGTTCCTTTAAAAATTCAAATTTCCCGCTCAATTTTTTTTTTTGGAGGGAAATTTGAAAATTCAAATTTCCCGCTCGAATTTTCCTAGGCGCGAAATTCAAAAATTCAAATTTTTCGCTCGAATTTTTTGTGGAGGGAAATTCAAAAATTCAAATTTCCCGCTCGAATTTTCCGAAGCGCGAAATTCAAAAATTCAAATTTCCCGCTCGAATTTTCCGAGGCGCGAAATTCAAAAATTCAAATTTCCCGCTCAATTTTCAAAATCGCGAAATTCAAAAAATGAAACTTCCCGCTCGAATTTTCCGAGGCGCAAAATTCAAAAATTTAAATTTCCCGCTCAATTTTTCGAGGCGCAAAATTCAAAGTTTTCCCGCCGAATTTTCCAATTCTATAGAAATGTAGATGTTCCTTTAAATAAGGATTACTGTATTTTCCCACTAAAAATCACATTTTTCATATAAATTACTGTATGAACCTTTAAAAATCGCAATTTTTTGTCTGAACTCGAATTTTTCACCAAATTTTGATAGATTACTGTATGAACCTTTAAAAATTCTAGGAGTACTGTAGATGTTTCTGTCGAGCGCCTGTGGCGCGAGTGTAGTCCGCAAGCTTCCGCGTAAGCGGCTCGAGCGGAGGGAGTGTACCTCCCTCTACGTCTCTAGCTCTCTAGTCTCTAACTTTCTCGTGTTCTCTAACTGTCTGGACTCTCTCTCACCTGCAAAATCACACCATCCGCATTATCTCCCTTATCTTTGGGCGGATAATTCTCGACAATCCTCACATCTATGGATTTTCCGACATTCTTCAGATTCTCATAGATTCGATCGCCTTCCACCGAATAGAATTTGTCGAGTTCGCCTAACACATGTTTTCCCTGAAGTGACGATTTGTAGGCGGCGATGAAGAGTTCGGATTTGGCATTTGAGATCAGCGAATTCCAGGCGCGGAATGTTGACATTGGAAGTGGCGAATTGCCGAACGAGATGTTGGTGGGGATGGATTCGACTACGCGGAGGCTGCAAATATTCTGTTGGGCTAGAGATGCAGAGAATCTAGATGGCTAGAGATACTGAATGGCATAATTTGCTACAGGGTTAGAGACGCTAGACAGCTAGAAGAAGTCAGAGACCCAGAGAGGCTAGACAGTTAGAGACGCAGAGGGAAATACACTCGCTCCGCTCGAGCCGCTTACGCGGAAGATTCCGCGGCGCTTCGCGCGAGATTGCTCAGATTATATATATATTTTTTTTAAATTAATTTTTGTCGCTCCCCCCAAAAACTTTCGGTGCTCAAAAATTGAATTAATTTCACTTTTTTTCCCCGCGAAAAAAATGTTGATAAAAAGTTGTCTCTGGTCTTTTCTCGAGCAATGTTCAAAATTTAATTTTGGCCATTTTTTGTTGGGGTAAACTACACATTTTGTTATCACTCAGAAAGAGAAACAGGAGCGGGAGCACCCATAAAAAAATTGTGCAGACCGCAAGCTTCCGCGAAGCGGCCCGGAATTTTCCGCGTAGCGGCCAGGCCTAGGCGAGCGCCTTTGGCGCGAGTGTAGACCGCAAGCTTCCGCGCAAGCGGCTCGAGCGGAGCGAGTGTATCTCCCTCTGCGTCTCTAACCCTGTAGCAAAATTCAGTGCACAATTTTTCATTTTTGTGCAATCGTCAGCATTCAGGTTCAGGTCAAATCAGCCCGAAATTTTTCCGAGAAAAATGCATTTTTGAATCGGTGTCTGACACCGATAAAAAATTCGGGTTCCAGGAAAAAAAAATATGGTATGATTTTTTTGGCTCCAAAAATTGTGCCACGTCATCAAGTAGTGCAAACCGGAAGCTTGCGCGAAGCGCCCCGGAATCTTCCGCGTAAGCGGCTCGAGCGGAGCGAGTGTATTTCCCTCTGCGTTTCTGGCACTCTTATTTGCTGTCTAGCCGTCCATCTTCTCTGCGTCTCTAACTTCCTCATACTCTCACTTTCTATGATCTCTACACATCTATCTAGTTGCGTAGCTTCTCTGCGTCTCTAACCTCCGTATACTCTCTAACCCTCTTGTTTCTCTGCATCTCTAACTTCCTCATGCTCTCTAGCTATCTAGCTTCTCTGCGTCTCTGACAATCTTATGCTCTCTAGTTGTCTAGCTTCTCTGCGTCTCTAACTTCTCGTCAAAAATTCCCACCCCAGTCATATTCGGTCTCAAAATGCTCCAAATTTCGCGCCGAAAATCATGCCACGTGGATTTTTGGGCCCCAAAAAAAACAAAACTCACCGACAACTCTCATAACATTGTTTCTCCTTCAACAGCTTCTCTTTGGGCTTCTCGGGCAATTGGCGAATGAGAAAAATCAATAAAATCGGTATGAGCAACGTGGCAAAATTCTGGAATTTCAGCGAGATTTTTAAGGCTAGAATTTTCAGATTTTCAGCAAAAAACCCACCAATATCTGCCTAGATTTTTCCATTTTTTTTTGCTCAAAAAACTTTTTTCTTTTGAGCACACACAAAAAAGAAAATTTGATAAGAAATTCGAAAAATGGCTCAATACACCGTGTTTTTATACATACATAGTAGTTTTTGATAAGGCAAAAAAAACCACTAATTTTTTTGCTCTCTGCACTCTCTCACACCTCCAATACTCTCTCGTCGTTTGGGAGCAAAAACGGGAGCATGTGATGTGTGGGGTACTGTAGGCGGCATTTTTGCCACGTGGATTTTTGGAGCAGTCTAGAAATCCACGTGGCACAATTTTCGAAATTTTTGAATTCTAAAAAATTCAAATTTTCTACCGAAATTTTCAAAATTGTGGATTTTTGGGCGCCAAAAAACACATTTTCAAAATTTTTTCCACTAATTTTGACTTATCAAAAGTCTAGGCCTGCTTCAAAAATCACCTTATCACCAAAATTTTGCACTTTTTCGCAAATGACGCACGCGAAATCGATAAAAACCTAATTTTTTCAGATAATAATTATTTTTGACGGAAAAAAAAACAATTTTTTGAGTGATAAGATCACGTGGGAGTCGAAAAAAATTTGGTTTTTTGGACTTTTTTCCAATGTGATTTTTGGAATAGTGAATTTTTCCCAATTTTTAACCCGAAAAAAACTCACATCATAAAAAATCCGAAAAAATAACAAAAAAACAGCGATTTGTTCACAGTTGTCGTTGAAAAACACTTCTATAAATCTCTCATTTTCACCTGAAAAATTGGAGGAGAAAAAGTTGGATTTTTCAATGAAAAACCAAAGTTTCTTGTGAAAAATGTTGAGAAAATTCAGAATTTTTTTGAAATTTTCAGAGCCATTTTTCAGCTTCTGAGGGGGGGGCTTCTATGGGCTTTGAAGGTAAATTTCAGGCTTCAGGAAGCCTGAAATTGAATTCAGGCTTTTCAGAGTGAAATTTGGGAAAAATGAGCATAAACATAGCCTAGGAAAGCCTGAAATTAATTTCAGGCTTGTTTAGGCTCATTTTATCCCAAATTTTAGGCTTATCTAGATTAAAAGTTCAAATTTCAGGAATGTTTTGAACTTAAAATTCAAGTTTTAGGGCTTTCAGGTTGAATTTTGGGGCTTTTGAAGCGCATTTTGAGCTCAAAACAAGCAAAAAAACCCAATTTTCTCTAAAAATTCATTTCATTGGCGGGGGGAGATACAAAAAAAAAGACGAGTAATTGCACACGAGTACACCCAATATCCTATCCCATAGTCGACATTTTCGATTCAGTTGCTCCTTCAGTTGTTGCACCACCTTCAGTCGTCGCTCCTTCAGTCTTCTCACTTTTTCCACTCTTTTTTCCGCCCTTCTTTCCACCCTTCTTCCCTTTTTTCGACGGTTTATATTTGTCAAAAACTGATTTCGATCGATAGCAAACCATACAAACAATCGATGTGCACAAGAAGACAAACGCCAAAACAATCGATGCAATCAATACATACAACCACAATTCATTGGCTGGTGGTTGAAGTGGAAGTGATGGATCGTGATAGCAACGAGCAGTTGTGCCCAAATCATAAATACACAATGTTTTTGGTGGACATTCCGAATCGATGGTGCAAACTTTTTCCGGTGAGAATTTTGTCACCAAATCTTCACCAACAAGCGATCTTTCGCCGAAAATGACGACTTTCTTGGTTTTTGGATCACAATAACCATTGGCAATCATTTCTGGACGAGATCCGGGGGTGCATGGATAATTTGTGCGATACGAGTATTTGGGAAGTCTTGTTGGCGTTGCTGTAAACAATCAATGGGTATAGCCAAATTTCAGAGAAAATCAATAAAAAACATACCATCAGGACAACAATGACCTTTGCGACAAATCGCATGTTTTTGCGGACAAGTTCCACTATTCTCATCGCCAGCCTTCACACCAGTACACTTTTCTTCGTAAAAAAGCGGTGTTTGCTGATCCGGACACGCCCAATCTGTGTTTGTTCCGCTTTTATCCTTGCAGCAATTCTTGGTTCCCTCGTCACACCAAAAAGTCGCTTTTGATGTTTTGGTCTTCTTTGGCAAATCAGCAGCTCCACCATTGCACTTCTCAAACGCTTCTTTTTGGTTGCTGGCGGTGCATTTGACCGATGGTGTGACTGGTTCACCGTATTCACATGGGTCAACTGTTTTATAGCAGCAAACACTGTTTTTGAATTCACCATTATTTGCAAGTGTTCTCTTGACTTCCGTACATTGACCACTGGAAGAAAACAAATGTTTAATCTTCAAGTTCTATTCATTATACAAAAATCAACCCACTCGTAATATTCTCCAGCAGCTCCGTCTGACGCATTTTTTCTCGTTTTTCCACCATTATAACAATCTTCTGTTGTCACACATCCTGTAGTCCGTACATTTAATTGAAGTGCTGCACCACCATATGGCCATCTATCAAAGGGCGCCTTGCAAACTTTGGCTGAAAAAAATATTGTTTGAAGATTCAAAACCTAATAGTTGTACATCGACTAAATGAAATTTTTAGGTTTTTTAAGCAAATGAGTTGAAAAATTGGGTTCTAATGTTATTCATATGATAGAATGGTCTAAGACGAACAGAATCATATAAATTTTGATGAGTTTACGTTATCAATAAGTGATTTGGCGATTAATTATCGACTAAACGCCCCTAAATCACTTATGGATAACCTAAAATCATCAAAATTTATATCATTCTGTTCGTCTTAGACCATTATATCATAAGAAAAACATTAGAACCCAATATTTCAACTCACTTTCTTAAAAAACCTGAAAATGTCATTTAGTCGATGTGAAACTATTATATATTGTCGAAGTTAACACAGGCAAATGCAAACTGACCGAATACTTGCCAAAAAATTGAAAAACGGTCCGAAACTTGTACGTTTTGGACCAGTGTTGAAAACGGGCGGAAACCACTCGAAAACCGGCCGGTTTCTGCTCAAATTTAACAAAAACGGCCGGAAACCGGTGAAAAAACACGGCCGGTTACCGGTCAATTTTGGAAAACCGGTCAGAAACTGGCCGGTTTTTGAGTGGTTTCCGGCCGTTTTCAACACTTGTCCAAAACGTACAAGTTTCGGACCGTTTTTCAATTTTTGGCAAGTATTCGGTCAGTTTGCATTTCCCTGTGTAAAAAATGTGGCAGCCGTAAAAAATAAAAACCAGTGCAGAATTGAATGAATGACAAACTCATTATTTCGTCAGTCGCGTGCGGCTCTGCGTCGCGGTCGGGAAACAATCAATAATTCAATCTTTCCTTTGTTTCCCGACCGCGACGCACGCGACTGACAAAGTAATGACTTTGTCATTCATTCAGCTCTGCACTGATTTTTATTTTTTGCGGCTGCCACATTTCTTAACTTCGACAATATATTGTTCACTAAAAATTACCTTTCAAGCAAACGCCAGAATGCGGATTCACTCCGTTGCTCGTCAAATTGGCGGTTTCAAATTTCTTACCACCATCCGTGAATGCCAGATGACAAAAAGTATCTCCTAATCCAGTCTTTGTCACACAATCATCGTTATTCTCACACCCAACCAAAGATACACTGTCTGGGTCTTCGAAATACTCAACATCGGGGGGTAGCGCAATGCCATCTGAAACAGAAGATATAAATTCGTTAAGAAAAAAAAAACAATCGAAATTACGTTTGAAACAGAATGGTTTGTGTTCTGGAATATAACCAGGTGTCTTTTCATCTTTGGCGATTCTCATATAAGGGTAGTCACAATAATTGCCCGCCCCTTCACAGTCCTTATTTGCCGCACAGTGTTTCAATGCTTCTTTTTGACCTTGCGTTTGGAAACCAATCGCCAATAAATGTGCGGTGTCGTCTTTATTAATCCAATGTTTGCGGAAAAATAACGATATGGGGTAGGCTGTAAAAATAGTGCTATTCAAATTGAGCCATAATTCGCGTCAAACTTACGGCAAGCAACGGATCTGTAAACATGTTGTGATTTCCATTCATAGTAAAACGGATCAGTTTCCGCTTGGTATTCAAAAGCTTCATGATTGCCGATTTGTGTAGGATTTCGATAACTCAACATCCCAGTGTTCTCGCAAAATGATACTCTGTCTAGAAAGTCAAATTTGTAACTACATTGGATCAATAATGCTAGATGTCCTCACCGCAACATAACTTGTTAGAATCACCTCCACTGTAACACAGGGGGTGTTGATCGGTGCACGGTTCGGTACTACAACTCTGTGAGCCCTGTAAACCAGTAGGACAAAATTTCGCGTCGCTGGTTGGATCTGTAGACGAGGAGGGCATCACAATATCAGCATGGCAAATCGACGATGATATTGCCAAAAGGAAAAACACAACGGGAAGTTGTTCGATGACACGGAACTTCATCTATGAAAAAAAATATTGCATTTTTTTTGGAGCGAGAAAATACTCACTTGGACCGCGAACGAAGTGTTGATACGATATTGACAAAAAAATCGGCAGAAATTTGCAGCAAGCAGATGAGAAGCAAACGAAAGACCGTTTTGGGGCGGCTCTTCGTTGGTAAACTGAGGATTGATGACGTTTCACAGCCGGTTTTATACACGTTTTTGATGACGTGGAGGTCATGATGTGGCACGTGAAACGAGATAACCATCTTTTTCATCAATTTTTCTTCAATTCACGTTGCATTTCTGGAAAAATCGATGGTTTTTTCGAAATTTGACAATTCGTCAAGGTTTCATTGCAAAAAGTCGAATTCTCTATGGCGAATAGCGTTGATCTATGTAGAATTTGTGGTAGAATTTGATAGGTAATTCGTCGGTGTCTCCTTCCACCACAATTTTAGTCACACCATTGAATTGTGGCAAAAAATAGCAGAAAGCGAGAAATGTGGCGATTAATAATAGGAGCAACTTTTTTAATAACATCTCGGGAAAAAAGCCGCGGGTTTCGCATCACTTTGATGCGAATTCGCATCACTTTTATGCGAGCTCGCATCACTTTTATGGCGCGGCTTTTTTTTCGAACCTGCATCATTTTGATGCGGCCTTTTTTTCGGACCCGCGTCACGCTGTCGCGGCTTTTTTTCAATAGTTGCGGCAGTTGAGGCGCTTGTGGCGCCCAGCTCAAAATTAGGCGTTCAAAAAGAATTCTCAGCATGAAAATTTTATGAAAACTTTAAAACAACTCAAAATTAAATCAAAATAAGAGTCACAAATTAAATTCCACCATAGCTTTCGATATTTCTATCCATTCATTCAAAGAAGCTCGGCAATCGTTCCGTAGTCGCAACTTTGTTTGATCGATCTCGAAATCTGAAAAATTGATGGAGTTTATTGTGTCAAGCTTTATGAAAAATATTTTTTTCACAGGCCCATTGGGAGACTAAAAATTTGAGACATTTTTATCCGTATATCAATGTACTGTAAAAATTTCATAATGTCCCTCAAGCTTTGGTCAAAAAACAGTTGACAAAAAAATTTGTTTTTGAGTTAAAAGTCATTAACTTCGATTGTAAGTAAATGACAATCAATGAAATCGATCAGAATTTGTTGAAATTAATTCAAAATGAGTCAATAACCTAAGTTATAAAACCAAAAAAAAAATATCCAAAGCGATTTCATAAAGTGAGGCTATAGTTTTCTGAATTGGGCGCCTGAATGTAAGATAAAGTCTCAAAAATGATGACAATTTCGTTTCTCGTCTGTTTACAAATGCGTGTGTGCTTTCCCCAATCTAGAAATGAAACTTACAATTTTTCATTGAACACCAAACATCAAATGACATAAATTTCGTCACATTGTTGCAATTCAAAATTTGTAGAGTCTGAAATAATGATATATTGTGATTTCCAGAACATAAGATTTTGAAGATTACTCACAAAAATTTTCTTCCCAAAAATCATAAAAATCCTTCATGCTTTGATCGGGCAGGATACATCGGTATGTCCACAATTACTTGTTCATGCCTTTCTTCCTATCACATATCTGAAATATTAAAGTAACAGCCCTTTCACATTAAAATGAGAAAAATAGGAAAAACGAAAAAAAAAACAAATGAAAATATTTTTTCCTACATGCAATGCGTTAACCCATTCTCATCACTGACGCATTTCGTAATCGGGAGTGCCGCGAAAGTCGCATCACTCTCGATCTCGGTAATTTTTGATGCGACTATCGCGTCAAAACAATGCATCCCAAAAATCTGAGATTTTGGTGATGGGATACTCGCATCAACAGGAAAAAGCGCCGCGACTATCGCGACATGCCCGCCGTATTTTTCCCGAGATTGGTTTTTTGAATGTGCGCTTTTTTTCATTTTTCATCGATTCTTTTTTAATGAAAAAGCAGTTTTTGACAGAAACGTTATGAAAATTTTGTTTGTGGATTTTTGAAATTTGCTAAAAATCAGAAATCTTTCAATTTTTCTTGGAAAATCTTGAATTTTCAGATTTTTCAAAACATTCTAAAGGTCTATGCAGGTTTATATTTTGTAGGGAAATTCATAACGTTTTTGTCCAAAACTGCTTTTTCATTCAAAAAGAATTGATGAAAAATGAAAAAAAGCGCACATTCAAAAAACCAATGTTATTAAAAAAGTTGCTCCTATTATTAATCGCCACATTTCTCGCTTTCTGGTATTTTTTGCCACAATACAATGGTGTGACTAAAATTGTGGAGGAAGGAGACACCAACGAATTGCCTATCAAATTCTACCACAAATTCTACATCGATCAACGCTATTCGCCATGGAGAATTCGACTTTTTGCAATGAAACCTTGCGGAAATCACACGATTTTTGGCAAAGCTTTCTATGGATTTGCGAAAAAGGCAAAAACATTGCAATTTCTAGCGCGACAAACTGAAAAATGGTGTCCCTATGAGTGGGACATGGCTTGCTTTTATAATTCATTTTTCTACGAAGCCGAAACTTCTTCTGAAATTCCTGAATACCTAGAACTATACATTGGAAATTCTAGAAGAGTCGTGCAATTCACAAAATCGAAAATTGTTGGGAAATCGAAGAAAAAAGGGTTGACAGTGATTGTGGCGCCTTTGTATTTCTATTCACATCCTCACAACATTTTGCTGTTTTTTGAAGTAAGTCTTAAAATTTCAACAAAAAATCGCTGTTTTTTGAGATTTTCTCCAAAAATCTGGCATTTCTCTAATTTTCTATTGATTCTTCACATAACAATCAATTTTTTCAATCACAACCCCATCCGTATAACTTACCCTAACTCGAAAACCATCGCAAAAACCACAATTTTTCGAACGACCGCCTAAAAACGCTCGAGTCAAGGCGCACACTTTGGTCTCGCCGCGATGCATCATGTGCGCTCTAGCGAACGCGCCATTTCAAAAATTTCTTTTTTTCGGCTTGGAAAAATCAAGGAGCCACCAAATTCTTGGTGTTTTATCATTCTGGGACCATTGAAACACGAAGAATATTGGAATTTTATCGAGATTCAGGAATTTTGGAGATTTTACCGTGGTCTGGATTTGGCGAATTGCCAAAATATATCCAAAATCGATATCCTGAGGTAAATTTTCAAAAAAAAAGTGTTTTTTCAAATTCAAAACTGAATTTTGCAGCCAGATTCATCAGTTTGTCGAAATGGTCAAACTTTGGCTCAAAACATAGCCGTCCTGGAAACCGATACAGATCTCGCAACTTCAGTGGATTTCGATGAGATTCTGGTATCCGAAAATAATCTCTCAGCAGATTCTCGAGTTCGTCTCGAATTCGCTGCAAATCCCGAACTTGCTGCTGCTGTTTTTCGCCATTTTTTCGCCGTTTTTCAGCCGAAAATCGAGAATTTTGAGTATTCTGGAGTTTTGACGCCGATGGTTTTGGACAGAAAAAAAGCGGATAAATTCATTTTCAACGCTTCTCGTGTTGATAATATTGATGTTCATCATGTGAACACATTTATTGAGGACAAATTCAAGGCTGAGATTTTGGTGAGAGTTTTTGGGCGGGGACGAGAATCTTGTGATTTGGTTTTCTAGGCCACGACAACCTTTTGGAATCAAAAATAAACGTTTCTGATGCAAAATCAATGAAATTTAATGAATTTTAACCCAGAAACTTTGAAAATTGAGAATTCTGGCCTAGAAATCTTGTGATTTGGGTTTCTAGGCCATGACAACCTTTTGGAACCAGAAATAGACGTTTCTGATGCAAAATTAGTGATTTTTGATGAATTTTAACTCAAAAACCTTGAAAATTGAGTATTTTGGCCTAGAAATCGTGTAATTTGGTTTTCTAGGCCATGACAACCTTTTGGAACCAAAAATAGACGTTTCTAATGCAAAATTTGTGATTTTTGATGAAGTTGAATTCGAAGACCTTGAAAATTGAGAATTTTGGTCTAGAAATCATGTAATTTGGTTTTCTAGGCCATGACAACCTTGTGGAACCAAAAATACCCGTTTCTGATGAAAAATTAGTGAAATTTGATGAATTTTAACTCAGAAACCTTGGAAATTGAGCATTGTGGCCTAGAAATCGTGTAATTTGGTTTTCTAGGCCATGACAACCTTTTGGAACCAGAAATAGACGTTTCTGATGCAAAATTGGTGAAATTTCATGAATTTCAACCCAAAAACCTTGGAAACTGAGCATTGTGGCCTAGAAATCGCGTGATTTGGGTTTCTAGGCCACGCCAAGCTTTTGGAACTAAAAATAGACGTTTCTGATGCAAAATTACTGATTTTTGACTCAAAAACCTTGGAAATTGAGCATTGTGGCCTAGAAATCGTGTAATTTGGTTTTCTAGGCCACATCAAACGTTTGGCCCTGAAAATTAGTAATTTTCGGTGAATTTTGCCTTAAAATTCTCAATTTTCCTCCCAAAAATCCGATTTTTCCAGAAAAACGCCGCCCTTCTTCACTATCGTCACAACGGATTCCAGGACAATTCCACCCAAATCAAACTCGACGTCAAAATCTTCGCAAACCTCTCAGCATTCGTAAATCTACAGAATTTGGTGTCAAAAATTTTTGGCCGACCGCCAAAACTTCGCCCCAAACTCAACGAGGATTTGGATGAGTGTTTTGGGAAATTGGAGTGAGTTGCATCTTGCTGCCACGTGGCAAAATTATTGATATTTGTTGCAGAAAAATCGAGGAATGTCGAAGTTTGGTGTATTTTTGCAAACCGGCTGTCATGAAATGGGGAGAAGCTTGGGATTTCGAGAAAACGCCGGCTAATCAGATTTTTTTGTAGAATTTTGTTATTTATGACGTGGCAATTCAATAAAATTTTGTTTTTTGCTGTGAAAAATCTCCACGAAAAAACATTTTTTTATCAAATCAATCATTCAAAAAAGTTTTGGGGGATATCCGAATTTTTCTGACGAAAAATGTTGCGATTTTCCAGGCTCCGCCCACTTTTGTTTATGGTATAAAAGTAGAAGGTGTTCACTTTTTTCTCATTTTTCCAATTTTTTTCGAACGCGACAAAAAACCGCCCAAAAAATCAATTGGGTTACTGTAGCTCGCTGGAAAAGTGTGCAAACACCGACAGTGTTGCGGACCATGACATTTTATTTGCCGCGCACGTATTTTCTTTTTTTTTCGTGCCGCCTGTGTTTTTTTCGGGTTTTCTTTGGTGAAATGGGGGTTTTTTGATTTTTAGTTGAAGGAAAAGCTTAAAGTTTGTTATTTTAACTGAGTTTTCAAGAAAATTTCAAATTTTTTGAGAAAAATTGAGATTTTAGGGAAAATCATGTTTTTTTTTTGAATTTTGCGATTTTTTTCCTTTTCAACTAGAATTTCATAATAAAAGAATTTTCTGTGCAAAAAACCCCTTAGTTATGACGTGGCAATTTATAACTGTATTTATTTTTTGCAGATAAAAATCCTCAAATGTCCCCAATTCACTACATTTTCGCCTTCTTCTTCTTGATTGCTGGATTCACGGAATCCAACCACTTAAAATGCCCATTCCAAATAATGGGAACCCGGAAAAATTGCTACCGGGAAGAGAAGTTCAAGAAAATTCTCGATAAAAAGCCAAAATATCGAAATACACGGCCAAATATTCTAATCAATGAGAATACGACGATTTTGGATATGGAAAATGTGAGTTTTCGGGGAAAAAACGTTAAAAAACCAAAAAAGTGATTCACAAACGGTATTTTTATTCATCATTTCACCATTTTCTTAACACATTGAATAAAGTGAAGCTAAAACGCACAGAAATGCTATTTCAAAACCTTCTAATCAGCCTAAAAGACAAATCAACATTTTCGAAAATCAAAAATTTGATTTTGAAGGCTTAGAAGGTCTTGAAATAGCATTTCTGTGCGTTTTACATTCACTTTTTTCAATGTGTTAAGAAAATGGTGAAAAAATGAATAAAAATACCGTTCTTGAATCACCCTGTATGTTTTTTTCTTCAAAATTGAATTTCTACAGGTTGAAAAATGCTGTTATGAAAGGCATTGCCTTCACGACTGTGGATTTGGCTCGAACTACATCGAGGACAGTTATTTTGGAAGAAAAATGCCAGACAACCTGCCCCAATTGATACAAAAATATTATTCTTTCTTCAAAGTGAGTTTTTTTTGAGGAAAAATTAGTTTTTTTCACCAAAAATCTGAGGTTTTCAGGTTTTCAACAAAACGGAAATCGATCAATTGATGGATGATTCGGCTGATGATATAGTAATTGAGCATTGGGAAATAAAATTGTTGGAATTGTCGGATAATCGAGGGAAAATCGAGAGGAAGCAAAGATTTGCAGAAGAAAGGAAGAAGAGGGATGAAGATGTTTGATTTTCGATGAAAAAAACCAAAAAACCAAAACAATCACTTTGAACTCTCAAAATTCATCTCAATCTCAAAGATTCACCAAAAATTCTTCGAAATCTCCAAAAACCCTCATTTTTTCGTCTCAATTACCTCACTCTAGTTCCAAACACCTCATTTTTCCCCATTTTGTTGAAAATTATCGATTTTTCTCAATTTTCCCATGAAATATTCATTTTTCTCTTGTTGCTGTGCTCAAATTGTCAATAAATATGTATTTTTCTCAAAAACCCTCACTTTTTCTTCATTTTCAGACAAAGTTCACAGATTTTAGGCCTGAAAACCGGGCGAAAAATCGATTGGATTACTGTAGCTCACAGGAAATGTGTGCAAACACCGACAGTGTTGCGGATCATGGCATTTTATTTGACGCGCACGTATTTTCTTTTGTTTTTCGGGATTTCTTTGGGAAAATGAGATTTTCGCAGAATTTTTTTGGTTTTCAGTTGAAGAAAAAGCTAAAGTTTGTGATTTTCAGGGAAAAAATGGTCAAAAAATCGATTTTGAAACCGAAAAATGAAAATTGAGAGGAATTCTGGATTTTCAGCAGTTCTCTGAACGAAAAAATCTGGAAAAATCGATATTTAGCTGGAAAAATGCCAATATTTCACGATAATTTTGATTTTTTGATGAAAACACGTGAACTTTTGTGATGTGGAAATTGGAAAATCATTTCTAGCTGGGACACATCGAAGAAAGTCTGAAAATGATGCAATATTTCGAGTTTTTGAGGAAAATTCAATTCCACGTGGAAAAAATTTGAAATTTTCACTGAACTTTCATGAAACTCCTCAAAATTTGTTAAAAAATCCCCAAATTTTTCTAGTTTTCCCTATCTTTCCATCTTTTTTGCTTCGAAAATGTCATCTTTTCTCTCTGGCTTACTGTAGTGTCCGTATTTGTTGCAAAAAATGATCGGCTAGGGAAAAAGATGGTTTTGAACGCTTTTTTCATCTTTTTTTTTGGTCGATACACGAAAAAAGATGACAAAAAAGATTGGGGAGAAATTAGAACAACTTGAAAAGAGATGAGTTTGACGAACTTTTTTTTGGTTTCAAACATCATTTTCGAACGGTTTTTTTGTGTCTTGTGAGGAGAAATAGGGAAAATTGGGCTTAGGTTTAGTCCTTACAATTAGCTTACGCCTAAGGAGTTAAGCTAAGGACTAAGCCTAAGCTTGGGTGTGGCCGAAACTCGCCAGGCTGGATTTTCAATGAAAATATGTTTTCTAGTAGATTTTGGAGCGCTGATCATCATGTCGTTGTCAAAAACTGCAAAGCTCGACTTTTTAATATGAGTTATGACGTGGCAAAGTTGGAAAATCACGACTGAACGAGGGCTTCTAACTAGATTGAATTTAGTAAATTTTGCCACGTCATAGCTCTTATTAAAAGTTGAGCTTTGCAGTTTTTGACAACGAGACAATGATCAGCGCTCCAAATTCTGCTAGAAAACATATTTTTCATGTTTCTCTTGTCAAAACCACTTCGATCAAACTACAAAAACGTGTATTTATCTTTGTGTTACGAAAAATCCTTTTTTTTTTCTTCTGAACAGTTATCATGAAATGAAAGATACCAATGTGAGATCAAACAACAATTTGGTGACAACGAAAGCAGAAAAACAACAAAAGTGATGTTGCATTCGTTTTTAAACCGGATAGATATAAGATCAGCAACAGAAACGGTAAATATTGTGATTTGGGAGATAAAATCATTAAAGATTTTATTAAAATACCTACGTGAATAGGAAAAGAACGATTTCATCTCCTGATCAAACTAGATACAATTTTTGTTCGAGAGAAAACATCTTTGATAGTTCACTGTGTGTCAAGCGAACATTTTGAAATCAAAAAATCAACAGAAAATTGGGGATTTTTGGTATAGATACCAACTAAAAGGACAATTTCGAAGTTTTCGCGCAAGTTCGCTGAAATCTCGAATTTTAATCGTATTCATAGGGTATACGGGTCTAAAACATTTCGAATCATATAATTTTTGATGAGTTTAGGTTACCCATAAGTGATTTAGCGGTTTTTAAGTCAATAAATCACTTATGGGTAACCTAAACTCATCAAAAATCATATCTTTCGAATTGTCTCAGTCCCGTATATCCTATGAATACGATTAAAATCCGAGATTTTAGCTAACTTGCGCGAAAACTTTGAAATTGTCGTTTTAGTTGATTATTTATACCAAAAATCCCCAATTTTCTGTTGGTTTGATCTCACACAAAAGGAACTATCAAAGATGTTTTCTCTCGAACCAAAAAATTGTATCTATCTAGTTTGATCAGGAGATGAAATCGTTCTTTTCCTTTTCACGTATATATCTATCACATGAGAATTTTTAGCACAAAAAACCGCATTTTTGGCCAAAACACTCGGAAAAACCCCATTTTTCGGTTTTCGCAACATTTTTTGGTCTTAGATTGTTCTCTGACGTCGAAATCGATGGAAAATTGTTCAATGATCACTATGATCAAAAAGTTTTCCTACGAAAATAATCAAACCACAAAGAAACAATTTTAATTGTTGCGCGACTTTTCTTGTTGATTTCTCTATCAATTCGTGATTTGTGTTTCGAAAGAAGAAAAAAGACTTATCCAAATTAATTTGATTAATTAGGACTACATAGATGTTTTGTTTATGTCTAGTTTAGGAAGATCTGTGGCGCCAGAACATTGGACACAAAAAATCACAAACTATACTGTTTTGACCGGTCAAAAATTTGGAAACTAGATTTTTTTTGTTGCAAAACGTTCCTAATCACGTGTTTCCAATCAATCAAACAGAAAAAGTTGCGATTTTTAACCGGACAAAAAATTTGGGGCTAAAAAATTATCCCCTCTGTTCATTTATTGGTCTTAGATTAGATGTTCTCTGACGTCGGAAAAAATGAAAATTGTTGTTTCTCTGTGCTTTGATCAGATAAAAAATCGAATTTCGTCGAAATTTAAAAACCAAAAAATGGGTCTTGGCGCCAAATTTCTTCCCAAATCAACCAAAAACAACAAAAATGTTTGGTCTTTATTAATTAAGATAAGTCTTTCTCTGAACACAAATCACGGTATAATGAAACATGTTTATTAAATTGTTTTATTGTGTTTTTATCAGAGAAAGTTACCGGAACTCGACATTTTCCTGACCAAACTATATACAAAAATATGTGTTTTTCGGAACTACAAATTAGACTAGACATTAACTAAACATCTACTGTAACCAGGAAGCATCAAAGGTCCACATTTTGTTTATTTTTTAAACGTTCTCGGAAGTCTAGACTAATCGAATTAGAAGTTGACTACAAATTATGTGATTTTTGAAGGAAAAAACTTTTTGAAAACTATTCTTGATCAATGATCAAGGATAGAAAAATTCCTTACTGTAGATTTGCCAGGTCATAACATAAGTAAAAACTTTCAAATTTTTGGTCCCTAAAACATTCCTTTTTTTCTGCTGTTTATTTGACTTTCGAAAATAAACGAAAAAAGACAACTGTTGCACGGAAGTAATTAATTAGCTTTTGATTAATTAATTTTAAACCAAAAAAAATAAACAAAAAATTCAAAAATGCACTTGAATTTTTCAAGTGCATCATGAAATTTGATCCCAAAAAATTTCAAAGTGTATAATTTTTTTTTTTTCTAAAAAAAATATCACTTTTGCTCAAAAATTTCCCATTTTCAGCTCAAAAAAATTCGAAATTTTCAGCCAAAAATGTCATGGTCACCGATAGGTCGTCCGATCCGCGTCGGAATTTTCGAGCACGATCCGGACGCGTTCAATTGTTTCCGGCGGATGCCGAAAAAATCGTGCGATAAACCGGGAGCCGAGGTGGAGATCATTTCGATGGTTATGAAATTGTTGGATTGGCAGTGGGAAGTTGTAAGGGAATTTTTGCCAGGTCATAACCAAAATTTGCGATTTTTTGATGTAAAAATCGAGAAAAACGATGAAGTTTGATAGAAAAGAATTTTTTTTGAGAAAAACCAATTTTTCCGAGAGAAATACACGAAAATGAAAGCGCGCATGTAAAATAAATCAAAAAATGCCACCTCATCATTTTAAAATTACAAAAAAAAACTTTTCATGTTTTTTTGACAATACAGATCGATACAGAGGCTCGTTTCAACGTGGTGAATGATTTCGGTAATCTTCAACCAGACGGAAATTTCAGCGGAATAATGGGACTGTTGGCGAAAGACAAGATCGATATGAGTGGATTATCAATGCGAATCACGCCCGATCGAATGCAATTTGCACATTTCACATTTCCGATTCGATATTTTCAGGTGCGCGACAGAAAAAACGGGAGAAAATGAGCTAAAATGTACGATTTGGGAGCATTTTTAAGCTAGATAAAGCACATGGCCGAGTTTTTGAACCCTATTGGTTTCCTAGGCCACCTAAGATACATATATAAATTCTTCCAGCAAGTCTACATAATCCGTCGGCCTCCGGAAAACGATTTCCGCAATTTCGTATTCGCCCCGTTCTCCACCGAAATGTGGATTCTGCTCTTGGCCACAATTATGGCGGTTTCTACTGTTCGATTCATGTGTGCACTTTATTGGGATAGTCGAGTTGGCTCGAAGTTCAACATCTATTTTAGTAGTGTTTTGGAGACGTTTGGATTGATGTTGAATCAGAGGGTTCAGGATCCGTCGGCGGTGTCGACGATGGTAAGAGACGCAGAGTGGGGTAGATATCATGAGAGCTTAGAGTGTACTAGAAGATTAGAGACGCAGAGAAGCTAGAGCCATTGAGACAGCAAAGTAGTTTGAGAGACGCAGAGAGAATAGAAAGCTAGATTGGGCTAGAGATCATAAGATGTTAAGAGGAGCCAGAGAGCTAGAGGAAATGTGTATAGAGACTAGAGACACAGAGATCCTGGAGTGTACTAGAAGATTGGAGACGCAGAGAAGCTAGAGCCAATAAGAGAGCATGGGAATTTGAGAAACGCAGTGAAAATAGAGAGCCAGATTAGGTTAGAGAGAAGAGAAGATAAGAGACGCAGAGAAGCTGAACAAGAGCCCGAGTGTAGACCGCAAGCTTCAGCGGGGGGGGGGCCTAAGCCTAGGGTTAAGGCTTAGGCTAGACTAAGTCTAGAAGCCTAGACCGACAATCTGGATTTTTTCAGTTCCTCGAAGGCTTTCTGATAATTTCAATGATGTCAATCGCCCAATACTATCAAACATCAATGAATTCTCGTCTAACAGCTCCACCATCGTCTCGAATTCCATTCCTACATCAAGATCAACTCGCCGAGCAATTATATAAAAAAGAGACATATCTCACCTATTACTTCAATTATAGTCTAGAAGGTTCGAGTGTCAAAAATCAGCGGATTATTTCGGAAGCCATGAAATTCAATCCGATTGTTGTGCGAAGCAAAGAATCGGATCTGATCAAGGAGATTCAGAAGGGCGGCGTGTTTTATTCGACTTATGATATCGAATTTTTGCCACAGGCTGTGTCGACGTGGGATAAGCGACAGGGTTTGACGGTGATTCGAGACACGGCTGGAATTGTGAGCTATGTGGCGTTTGGGTTTAGTATTAGCAATCGGAAATTGTGTCAGATGTGGGTTTTGAGGGGGGCTACTGGGCTTAGGCTTAGATAACCTCTGGGTAAGCCCAGAGTGCCCGAACTTCTAGGCTTCGGCTTCTGGTTATCTGTGGCTAGGCCCGGCCACTAAGCGCAAGCTTGCGGTTTACACTCGCGCAGAGCGCTCGGCCTAAGCTCATGTGTAGGTTAAGACATAAGCATAGGTGTTGCCGCTTCGCGGAAGACAGTGCCGCTACGCGGAAGCTTGCGGTTTACACTCGCTATTTTCCGCGAAGCGGCTAAGACAAGGGTTGAGCTGAAAGCCCCGAGCGCTCTGCGCGAGTGTAAACCGCAAGCTTCCGCGTAGCGGCACTGTCTTCCGCGAAGCGGCTAAGACTAGGGTTGAGCTGAAAGCCCTGAGCGCTCTGCGCGAGTGTAAACCGCAAGCTTCCGCGTAGCGGCACTGTCTTCCGCGAAGCGGCTAAGACTAGGGTTGAGCTGAAAGCCCTGAGCGCTCTGCGCGAGTGTAAACCGCAAGCTTCCGCGTAGCGGCACTGTCTTCCGCGAAGCGGCTAAGACTAGGGTTGAGCTGAAAGCCCTGAGCGCTCTGCGCGTGTGTAAACCGCAAGCTTCCGCGAAGCGGCAACGCCTAGCTTAAGCCTAAGATCAGACCTACGCCTAGGCCCAGCCCTTTCCCAAACCAAAACCATAACCATAACCAAATTCCAGGTTCAACAAAGCGCTCCTCAAAATCCTTCCCGGAATCGCCAGCATAACTCTCGGACCAGGTTATGGCACCAAAAAACAACCGGAAGACATCACAGTTCAAGTGAAAAAGACGCGTCTGAGCTTGAAAAAACATTTGGAGCAACTATTCTATATTTATCTGATTGGCCTCGGAATTTCCAGTTTTTTGTTTTTGCTGGAAATTTTGTATTTTCGCCTGGCGGCGATTAAAAAAATCAAAGTTTATCAGGTGAATCGCGTCGAATCTGATACAACTATTGAATGTACTTTTACACCGCTTCCTAATTAATTAATTAGTTAATTAATTAATTAAGTTTGTACTTAAATCTTGAAAATTGATAAAAAATATAAATTTTCTCTTTTTTCCTATTTCCCCCGATGTTTTGTTGACCCAAAAAAAAAAGTTGCAACTTTTTTTGTTGCTTTCGAATTTTTCCTTGTACAGTAATCTTATCAGATGACCGTGAAGAAAATGGGCGGAGTCGCCCATTTTCGTATAGTTTCGAAAATAAATTGAAGGATAGAGAAAATGTTGGGTGATGGAAAAATAATAGGAAATAAGGGGGGATTTTGAAAATTTCTTCAAAACGGGAAGTTCTAAGGGAATTTTTTAAAGGGTTTTGCCACGTCATAGCAAAAATTTGGCGTTTTTCGGTGTAAAACCCATGAAAAATGATAAAAGAAAAAAAACAATATGAAAAAAATGCTAGTCTCGGGCCGGGATCGAACCCGCGAGCAAAATTTCGTGGACGAAATTTCACGAACGCGTGGACGCTAACCGCTTGCACCATTACCACACAAGAGCTGATTTGCGAACGAAAAAAACGTTTTTTTTACATTGAAAGGTCAATTCACGAAAAGTCAAAAAACATTATAGGTCAAAATTAGTTTTTCGAGTTTTTCAGGCATAAATGATGACAAATCAATAATTTTTGAAGCTTCCGGAGTGATTTCTGATGAAAATAAGCTTCGAGAACCCTATTTTGCCTGATTTCATTATTTTTTTCGAAATTCATCATAATTTAAAAAATTTTTATTTCACGAAAAATCAACACAAACTTGTGAAAAAGACCTCGGAATCCAATTTGCCGAAGTTTGTGTTGATTTTTCGTAAAATAAAAAATTCAAATTTTGATGAATTTCGAGGAAATTAATAAAATGAGGTAAATTATGGCTCTCGAAGCTTATTTTCATCAGAAATCGCTCCAGAAGCTCTGAAAATCTCGATTTGTCATCATTTTTGGCTGAAAAACTCGAAAAAATCATTTTTTTTTGATTTACAATGTTTTTCGACATTTTTTGACTTTTCGTGAATTGATCTTTCAATGTTGAAAATTTTTTTTTGAAATATTTTTGGTTCGCGAATCATCCCTATAAAAAATAATTTTTTTTCTGAAAGCCAAATTTACATCTACATTCTACAGTACCCCTATCTGGCCCAAAAATCACAAGATTTTCCCCCCAAAAAACGTGATTTTCACAATTTTCTTCTCATTTTCCACATTTTTGATGAGTCATGCCCAAAAACTTCGCTATTTTCTTCTTTTTTTTCTCATCTCCCTACAGTAACCCCCATTTTTTCCCCATCTATTTTGAACACAACAAAAAAAAGATGATAAAATAAGATAAGAAAACTCAAGGAGAACTAGATTTTTTGGGCATGACTCATGTTAAACAAAAGAGAAGATGAACGACTTTTTTCTAGGTTTGAAACAACAACAAAAAATGGGGAAAACTTTGGGATTTTTTGGTTTTTAAGCGAAAATCAGCCAAATTTCATGAAATTCTCAATTTTCTCCCAAATTCCTGCCAAAACCACAAATTTTGAGCTTTTTCTCGATGAAACAAGTTTTAAAGACCCAAATTTTCCCAAAAAAAAGAAAATACGTGCGCGTCAAACAAAATGCCACGGTCCGCAACACTGTCGGTGTTTGCACACTTTTCCAGCGAGCTACAGTAATCCAATCGATTTTTCCAGTTTTTCCCTCGAAATTTTGTGATTTTCAGGCTCAAAACAAACATTTTGTCCTAAAATTCCTGATTTTTCCTATTTTTCAGCCATTTTTCCTTTTGCAAAAATTTCCAAGAGCATCAAAAATCATTCTTTCTGACTTCAACTTATTCGTCGAAAAAAAACTTGTTTACAACAATTTTTTCAGACTTTTTTTTGTCTGACGCACCTGCAAAACACATTTTGTAGTTTAGTTCATGCATAGTTATAGACATCACATCTTAAATCAAAAAAAGTGGGCGGAGCCTAAATCGTATAGTTGTTGCACTGGAAAAGAGCAAAGTATTTTTTGCAGACAAGATGGAATATAGGCTGAAAATGGTCTGGAAGAGCCTGAAGGGCCTGAAATTGAGGAAAAAAGCCAAAATCTGGTTAGAACGAGCCTAGAAAGGCTGGAAATCACTAAAAATAGGTCTACCTTATACTTGACCGAGAACAATAGGCCTATCTAAGGCTTGACCAGGAAAAATAGGCCCATGTTAGGCTTGGCCAGGGAAAATAGGCTTTTCTCAGGCTTTACTAAGAAAGATAGGCCTTTTTTAGGCTTGGTTTGGAAAATAGGCCTATTTAAGGCTTGACCAAAGACAATAGGCTTATATTAGGCTTAGCTTGGAAAAATAGGCTTGACCAAAAAAAATAGGCCTTTTTTAGCCTTGACCATGAAAAATAGGCCTATCTTAGGCTTGACCAAAGAAAATAGGCTTTTTCAGGCTTGAACAAGAATAAAAAATCTAGAAAAGACAAAAATAGGAATAGCACTGTTGAAAAAGCCTTTATAAGGCCTTACAAAATTTGAGAAAGCCTAAGGATGGCCTTAGAGCTCCTTGTGCACTTATAATTTATCTGGAGAGCCTATTTCTATGATTTAGGCCCGTTTCAGGCTTATTTTTATTTAGGTAAATCCCTTCCCCGACCAAAAAAACACTTTCGTCATTCAAAAAAAAAAGAAAAAATGAAGAAGATTAGCATGAACTTCTCAAAGTCTCTAGAAATACATTCTGAAAATGCGAAAATCCTCGGATAAACTATAATTCCAGACTATTTTTGTCTGAAAATATGTGTAGATAAGTAGGAGAGCACAACTGAGAAGATCACTTTTTGAGTCCAAATTTTAGGCATTTTTTATGCAAGCTCAAAATTTCCGTTATCCCTCGATTTTTTCGGCGCCAAAAATACGATAATCCGAAAAAAGTTGTATGCAACAATTTTTCCCGTTTCAAATGTTAATCCAATTAATCAAGAGGATTATTAGTATGATATCAATACTAGTAAACATTTTCTAACAGGATTAAGTCTATTTTTGACGCTATTTTCAGTGATGCCACGTCATAGTAGACAAAAATCAGAAATTTTACGACAAAATGGAGTTCTGAGCCTAAAAACCACAAAATTTCGGTCTAAAACTAGCCAAAGCTCAAAATTCCAGGATTTTCAGACGAAAAACTGGGAAAATTGATTTTTTTGGCTTCAAATCTGGAATTTCCCACGTTCACCATGAAAATCCCGATTTTTGATCAAACAACTTGGCTACGTGAGATTTCACAAAAACCATCCAATTATGAATAATTGTTCATTTTCTAGTTGATCACTTTCTGTTATTTTCTCCCAAAAAGAGCAAAGTTTCTTTGAGAACACATCAATTTTCAGCTGTTTCAGCTACAAATTATTCGATTTCGAAAAAAAAAAACACAAAACATCTGCCAGGTTTCCCAAAAAGTTCGTCTCAGGTTAGAGAACTGTCATGAACTTGTAAACAACTTTGATTATAAGTTAGCATAAGTTTATCTCAAATTAGTCACAAATAACAGAAATCTCTAGATAGTGTACGAAATTGAGAGACGCAGAGATGGAAATTGTATTTTTGAACTCTTTGAGTTTTTTCCTCTCCGCGTCTCTAAATTTCGTACACTATCTAGAGATTTTCTGTTATTTGTGACTAATTTGAGATAAACTTATGCTGACTTATAATCAAAGTTGTTTACAAGTTCATGAAAATTATAGGGTTTTGACAGAATACTGAGAAAATGTATACAATGTAATTAGTTTCGTATTCAGTGAGCAAAAAAGTTTAGTTGTTTGATCTCGGACTTAAAATGAGAGGATTTGAGCAGAAAATCGGGATGGACTTGGATTTTGAGCTATGACGTGGCAAATTTGGGGCCGAATTCACAAAAGTTGTATACCAAAAATTAATGAAAAAATTTTTGGTGTACCAAAAAATTATCTTAGGCAATTTTTCGTACAGCACTTTTGTGAATTCGGTCTTTAGTTGTTTGATCTCAATCGGACCAATCGGACCAATCGGACCACCAATCTGACCAGAATCAAGGAAAAATGGAATTTGGAACGCCAAACTGTTACTTCCGGGTTCAGAGAAAATTCGAGCTATGACATGGCACGTTTGGTGTCATTTTGAAGCTCTAGATTCCTATTACGATTTCACCGAACACCATCCACCAGCCAAGACCAAACATCAAGGGCGTGTCTAGAACATCAAACTTGACTTCTAATCTTCGCTATCTGCTCAAACTCCGCCTCCCCCATATAAAACGAGGGGATTAGCGCAGTGCGGTGTTCATTTTCAGCCAGCCAGCTAGCTGAAAATGTCGTCTGCCCTAACCACAATCCTTATCTTGGCCTTTGTGGCTTTGGCGGCTGCCAAATTGCTCTACTGTCCCTTCAAGCACTACGAGAACAAGTTGAGGAATTGCGAGAGAAGCTCGCACTTCATGAAATATCTTGAGGAACATCCGGCGCACAAGAATCTCCGGCCAGATATGAGACCGGAAAATGCGAGCTACTATGATTACGAATCGGTAGGTATAGCACGCGGACGAAAAATCAATTTTCGTCCGCGTATCCGGAAAAACACACGAAAAATTAACCCAAATCAATTTTCAGTTGAAATATTGTTGCTACGAAATCGAATGCTTGCTCAAATGCGGCCATTCAGATAGCTCACTCTACAACAATGATATTGCACAGCATGTTAGAGAAGATATTGGAAAATACTTCCGGATCTACCCAGAATTCTTCGTGAATGTTGACGAGAAAGAGTTCTACAACCTTCAATTCGCCCACAACGATTCAAAACTCATGGAGTTCTGGAAAATCCGCGCAGCTCATCTCTACAACAGAAGACCTTATCTTGACCGTCATCGCGAACGCTTGAATAAACAATAATTCTTGATTAATCAACTTGTTACCTTGTTTTTTGCTTTAGAACCTCGAAGTTTTAGCCGAAGCCTCGTTTTTGATCTTGAACTCATTGAATCAATAAATATTTGTTTTAAAACTGTGTTTTGTTCAAAAAAACTCTATTTTCATCTGAAAATGCGGATTTTCATGAATTTTAGGACAAACGTTTGAATTTTTGGCCTAAAATTCACTAATATTTCGTCTAAAAACCCGGAAAAGCTTCGTGAACAGCTTCTAGTTTCCACGTGGCAAAAAACCAAGCTAAAATTCTAGCTAGAACATGGATTTTCAGACGAAAACCCGGAAAAAAAGAAAAAACCGCCCGGAAAATGGATTGGTGTACTGTAGCTGGCGGGAAAAGTCTGCAAACACCGACAGTGTTGCGGACCGTGGCATTTTATTTGACGCGCACGTATTTTCTTTTTTTAGGGGTAAATTCGGGTTTTTAGGATTTTTGAATCTTCAAATTTGATGCTGAAGTTTGGGGCTGATCAGAAGTTATGTCTGATCACTTTCCAGCTGAAAACCTTAAACTTCAGAGCTCAAAAATCTGGCCAAATCAAACATTGTATACATTTTCTCAGTATTTTCCTAAAACCCCTAATTTTCATGAACTTAGAAACAACTTTGATTATAAGTTAGCATAAGTTTATCTCAAATTAGTCACAAATAACAGAAATCTCTAGATAGTGTACGAAATTGAGAGACGCAGAGAGGAAAAAAACAACTCAAAGAGTTCAAAAATACAATTTCCATCTCTGTGTCTCTCAATTTCGTACACTATCTAGGGATTTCTGTTATTTGTGATTAATTTGAGATAAACTTATGCTAACTTATAATCAAAGTTGTTTACAAGTGCATGAAATTTTTTCAACTTGAGACGAACTTTTTGGGAAACGTGGCAGATGTTTTGTGTTTTTTTTTTCGAAATCGAATAATTTGTAGCTGAAACAGATTTTTGCAACTGAAAATTGAGTGTTTTTTGCTCGAAAATCTCTATTTTTCAACTAGAAAACGCACAATTATTCATAATTGAATGGGATTTGCGAATTTTCACGTAGCCAAGTTTTTCTATAAAAAATCGGGTGCAAAATGAGCCCAAACAAGCCTAGTCACAGTCTCTATTAGACCTTGAAAGCTTTCAAGGCCCTATTAGGCTTTTTCAGGCTCGTTAGGCCCTTTTTGACCCAAAAATCAATAAAATTTTCGTTTTGATCTACCCCTCGAAAACGCAAAATCCAATATTTTTTCTAGAATTTTCGGGCGGCCCCGAAAAAAATCAGTTTTCCCCGAAATCGTCCAGTTTTCTTCAACAACTAACCCCAATTCGACATCTAAATTGTCGAAATTCTGCCGAAAACTTTATAAAAGGTTGGTTTTTGTCATGTTCTTCTCAAAATTCTAAGCAAAATTTCATCGATTTTCAGTGCAAATTAACGTCAACTTTATGGACCCCACCGACATTCAATTAATCAAAAAATTTCCCGATTTTTTGTGATTCCTAGGAAGAGTTGGCCGAAGTGGAAGAATTTTTGGATGTCGTAGATCGAAGTCGAAATTCTACACCAATTATTTAAGTACAACAAACTTCAATTCGACATCTAAATTGTTGAAATTTTTCACCGAAGACAATTTTGAGCACGAACAGGTGAGTTATAAATGTATTTGATTGATGAGAAAATTCGAAAATTCATTTTTCAGCTAAAATACTGCTGCTTCGAGCAAATATGTTTGGTTCAATGCGGTCACCACTTATCAGAACTCAACAAAGATGATTAGATTAAAATCGACAACGTAAATTCACAACTCATGGAGTTCGGGTAAATACGAAATAATGAAATTAATAAATTTTTAGAGAAAATTGTCTTTTTTTTCGTTGAAAATCTCATTTTCGTCCAGAAAAAACATGTTTTCCTTTGAAATCTAGCTTTTCCTTCAACTAAAAATCAAAAAAACTCTACAAAAATCCCATTTTCCCCAAGAAAACCCGAAAAAAACACAGGCGGCGCGAAAAAAAAGAAAATACGTGCGCGTCAAATAAAATGCCAAGGTCCGCAATAGTGTTGGTGTTTGCACACATTTCCCGTGTGCTACAGTAATCCAATCGATTTTTTCCGGGTTTTCGTCTGAAAATCCATGTTTTGGCTGGAATTGTTGCCACGTGGCAACTAGAAGCCGTATTCAAAGCTTTGTCTAGTTTTTAGTGCGAAAATTAGTGATTTTCAAGCTCAAAACTGTATTTCGCCCTGAAATTCCTGATTTTTGGTGCTAAATGTGCATTTTTCAAGATTGGTTGTTCGAACTCGTCTAAAAATACTCACATTTTCGTCATCAAACATCTTTTTTGTCTGAAATCTGCAATTATTCTTTGATTCTGTCCAACTTGAGCTAAATATACATTTTTGGGTTCAACAATCTTGAGAAATGAGCGGATTTTTGATAATTTTCGAAAAATTCACGTTCCTTTCTAGATTTCTCATTAAATTTTGGTTCCTTGTCGAAATTTATCTAGTTGAGCAAACCTCGAAATGGGCGGAGACTTCAAAAACTCAAAAATCATCAAATTTTCAGACGAAAACACAAATTTGGTTAAAACAGTAGGAAAAGTATAATTGGCTTTGCAAATTCATCAAAAATGAGCTGAAAAACCTGAAAATTCAGCTGGAAAAACTGAAAAAAATGAATTAAAAATCAATTGGGTTACTGTAGTTGGCGGGAAATGTGTGCAAACACCGACAGTGTTGCGGACCGTGACATTTTATTTGACGCGCACGTTTTTTCTTTTTTTTTTCCGGGAAAATGAGAAAAATCTAGGTTTTTGCTGATTGGAAGTTTGAGGAAATTATCAAGCTTTTCAGAAATTTCTGGAAAAAACAGGTTTTCTACGGGGAAAACTGGAATTTTCAGGTGAAAATCAGAAAATCCCTCGAAAATTCTCAGCTCCAAGTCTATAATTATGCAAATCTGAAACAGTCTATTTTCAGCTGTTAAAAATTATGATGTAAAGATCTCGACCAACTAGAAACCCTTCAATTATTTTTGATATTAAACAAAGTTTATTATGGAATTAGTGATCATCATCATAAAAAATAGGATTTCAACATAAGAATGATTATAATTAATAAGTTTTTGGATTTTTTAATCTTAAATACAAAGAGGGAAAATGCGAGTTTCAGTGAAACAAGAAATTCAATAAAAGAGTCCGATTGTGAGCAAAATCAAAATCAAAATCGCATTCAATTCGATGCGATTTGCAGCCTTGATTTCGTCTTCCATTCTTTTCCGTCCGCTTTCCACCAAAATCATATCAAGATGTTTGTATCGAACATCCCAATTTGAATCCACCGTGTCGTTTGCCGTGTGATTTTTGATGAGCTGAACCTCCTCTGCACTGTATTCCTGCAAAATTTGAGATTTTAGTGTCACCCGGAAAATTTGAATTTTCGATCTTCCCGCGAGAATTTGCATTGGAGCGCACTTTTGTCTGTGGGAGTTCAAAATGACCGAAAATCCACGTTTTTCTTCATGATTTTCGGTCATTTTGAACCTCCAAAGACAAAAATGCGCTCTAATGCAAATTCTCGCGGGAATGCTTGAAAATCTATAATTTCACCCGAAAATTTGAATTTTCAATCTTCCCACGAGAATTTGCATTAGAGCGCATTTCTGTCTTTGTCCAAAACCAAGACAAAAATGCGCTCTAATGCAAATTCTAGCGGGAAGCTTGAAAATTCAAATTTAGCCGGTTTCAAACTGAATTTTTACCTTGAAGAATTCGGGATAATGTTCGATGATCTCATCAATGAATGTGTCAGGATAAATTGGAAGAATTTCCAGATCCCTTATATATCCTTCAAAAACACCACATTGTGCGAGGCAAAACGTTTCATAGCAACACAATTCCTTCTGAAAATTTGAGATTTTCAATTGAAAAAATCGCTAGAAAATGTACTAACCTCTAGTTTTTCCATTTCCGTCGCTTCTTTCGCAACAATATCCGTTCTCGCATTTCTCAACCACGGTCTTTTACTCAAACTTTCCAGCCATCGATCCGAATACACGCAATTCATTGTATCATTGTTAATCCATTTGAAGGGACAATCAAGATCTTCTTCAAGATTGACTTGAGCTTGTGCACAGGCAATAACGGAAGGATCCATAATGGATCCATTATGGATCCATCACCGATTTTGACCCATCTTGGATCCATCTGAGACCAATCAGAGACCTATCTCGCATCAATCAGTGATTTTGATTGATCCATGATTGATCCGTGATTTATCAAGAACAAGAGTTTATAGAAGTCAGAAGTATTTGGTCCAAGAACAATTATTTTAACTATTTTTTGAAGGAATATTGTTGTCATCACTACAAAGTGATATAAAATAACACTTGTAGCCGAAAAATCATTCAATTTTTTTCCAAAAAAGTAAACTCAAAAACTTTCACAGAGAGGGATGATTTTTATATCATTTTACTCAGCGTGAAATTCTGAATCGAATGGTGTTTACCATTTTTCACCAAACTCGATTAATTGATGCGCGAAAACAATCAGTTAAAGGCGCACACATTTGTTTGAGTTGGTCTCGCAGCGCACGCCGTTTGTGTGCATTTCGAAATTTTCTTTTTTTTCTTTTTTCTCGTTTTTTTTCTGTTTTTGAGGGGCAATGAGTAACTTATGAGACGTAGAACGAATAGAAAAACCTTTTCCGGACTATTGACGAGTGAGGAATTATAGTGGGACATTGGAAATCCTCTTCACACGCCTGAATTAGGCCAAAATGTGTTTTCTTCATGTATTTCATAGATATTTAGACGTGTGAGCTATTCATTTGTTGTTTTTCAATAATTTTCTCCTGTTGTGAAGAACTCATTTCAGCTTGGAGCATCAAGTTTCTCCTGGGAATCTTGAAATTCACTTGGTGACTGATTATCCACTTCGTTTAGGGCGAACAAATAGAGACAGAGAGAGTGTGTAGAGTGCGAAAGAAAAACCCGCGAAACTGAAAATACCGCGAAATTTAATAAGGCTGGCCAGGCATGTTCATTTCGCCGGCGATCGCCGGCGTTCGCTTCTGGCTGAAAAGCGAAAGGCGAGAAACGCCTCTTTTTCTGTTTTTCATTGTAAAGGCGAAGCGAGGCGAAGCCAGGCGAGTCGCCTCTCAATTTTTTTCGAATGAAAAACCACCGTAGTTTTTTTAAAGGCACACATCAAACAAACAAACAATGGTCTCGAACATTCCCACGCTCTCACATTTTTTTTTGTTTTTCATCAGGAATTTGTTCCTATTTTGTGCAAAATCGCACGGTTGTGCCATGGCTTCTTCGAAAAGTGATGATGATTCAGATGATTTTGATGATGTTGAAATCGAAGATGATGTTTGTGAAGTATTTTGCGAAGAGGAGATTGAATTAGATCAAATGGAAGAAGAGGATGATGATCCAGATGATATTAGAGTTGAAAATGAGGATTCGGGAGAATTCATGACGGGAAATGAAGAAGAAGAAAGTGAAGATGGTCCAATTATTGAAGTTGTTAAAGAGGGAGATGGTGCGGCTGAGAAAATATCGATTTTTGATATGAAGAAACTTCACTATCAAAAAATCGTGCAAGGCGCTACAATTGGAGGATATCGATTGGTAGGTTCAGTCTTCTTATCAAAAAAAAAAGTTATTTTTGCAGATGCGGGAAATGGATAATCCGAGGATTGTCAAGAATGTGATTGTTTCGGATGGAGTTACAAATTATGGAACGAAATTCGTGTTCTGTGGGTTATGCAAGACTGTGTATTCACGAGGAGGAGGAGCAGTTACGCCACACGTGAGAAAGTGTTTGGAAATGAAAAGAGAGGAAGATGAGAAGAATCACAAGAAAAATCAGTTGTCACCAAAAACTGTTGTTGAAGAAAAACGCATTTTGACTGGATTGATTTCGGAATTTATTGTCGCATCCGGATCGGCAATTCTTTTAGTTGATTCACTCCCGTTTCAGAAATTATTGAGAGGAGTTGTGAATATCCATTCATACATGACCAAGGATCATTTCAATATAATTATGCCCAAAAGAAAAGTGATAAGAGAATCGATGCAAAAAAACGTGGAGATGTGTATGAAACTTGTATATGCGCGAATCAAACCAAAAATAATCAACAAGTTTGCGTCATTCTCAGCAGATTTTGGTCGCAATCATCACGACTTTTTTTGTTTAAAAGTCAGCTATATCGAAACTATTGTTGATAAGAAGACCGGCGACAAGAGTTGGAAATTAATCATTCTGCCATTGGCTATAAACGTGTGTAACGAATCATCGAAAAATTCTGATTTAGTCGCAAAATTGTGTTTGCAAGAGATCCAAAAAATGAATGATTTGGATGTCGATTTATCAGATTTTCTCTTCACTGCTGACGGCGCTGCGTATATGAGAAAGTGCGGGGATTCACATTTCCTAAAATGTAAGTTATCCAAATTTTAAAAAATTCAAGTAGTAATTACTTTCAGATGTGCGTTGCAGCGCTCATTTGTCCAACATCCTCGCTCAACATACGATAAATCCGTATGCAAACTCTGGTCTTCCACAATATGTTTTGGACCATCTCAAGAAAATCGAATCCATCATAACTGATTGCAACAATTTGGTTAAAAAAATTAAAAATCGATTTTCGGTAGGTATTTTTATAAAATTTTGACAAAAAATTATGATATTACTCAGATAAAAATGCTGTTGCCGCACCGTGTCGATAATTATGTGGAAACTAGATGGTTGTCGAATTTGATGGTTCTGAGAAGTATCTCTAAAAACATTGATGCATTAGCCAAGCATAAGGATTCTTTCGATGAGCAAGGAAAACAACTCATTCTAAAACTTATATCAAATACGCCAATGATTGAAAATACAATTGAAACTCTTGCCGAGTTCGATGAAATCTGTATTTATTTCCAGGTACTGTACAAAAAGAATAAATTCTAAAAATAATCATAATTTTGTTACAGCAAGATGATGTAACAATTCACGCAGTTTTGCCAACAATGATCGGCCTAATTATCCATTTTCAACGAAAAGCTCAACTTCTAGATGATACAACAAGATGCTTAGGAGAATCAGCAGTCAATTCGCTCCTTCACAATATTCAAGATATCAGCGAATTTCATTGTTTGGCTTATCTACTCGATCCTCAAAGAGTAGAAGTTCAAGAAAATATAAATTCTTTAAATGTGAGTTGTTCTTCAAAATACATGAAATGTTTGCTTTTGTTTTACAGATCCAATTGGACGTAGAAAAAGAAGCAAAAAAAGCGCTTCAAAAAATATCTCAAATTTTGAACCTTGAGCCAACCAAAACACCTACAAAGCCACGCGCATCAAACGAAAATGGTTTAATGGCGAAATTTTTAAAGCGAGAAGAGCAGACCGAAACTCTAGAAGACGAATTCCAAATCTTTTTGGCAACAAAAAGCCGCCTCAGTCTTCATCATTTCTGGCCACAAAACATGACAACTTTCCCGAAACTCACTCTGGTTGCCAAAAAACTGTTTGGCGCAGTGGCCAGTGAAGCGTCGACAGAGCGTAGCTTTTCATTGCTCAAAAATACTTATCGCAATAATCGACGACGACTCAAAACCACATTCTTGGAGAAACTTTTGGTAGCCCATGAAATCGAAAAATCAACTAAATGTTGATTTTTCTTGTTTGTTTTCTGATTTATTGTTTCTCTTTCCGTTGTTTTATTTTTATCATTGTTATTTGTTATTCTAGTTGAACGAAGAAATAAATTTTAGGTAATTTTTAATGCAGCTTTAAAGAAATAAACACAAATTCATATGAATAATATTAATATTAATATTTTCTTTATCGTTATCTTAATATTTGGTTTTCTACAAACGGTGAAACAAAAGAGCAGGTTGAGGCGATTCGGGCGGCGAAGGCAGCGAAAGCGAGATACGCCTTTTCTTCTGCAGGCGATTATCGCTGAGGCGAGGTTCGCCTGCAATAAAAATCGCCTAGCGAAAGGCAGGCGAGCGAAATGAACATGCCTGAGGCTGGCAACCAGCCAAATCTTGGGTCCTGCAGCGATGATCCAAGAATTCTCATTTCTAAAAAATTTTCGGGGTTTTTTGTGTCTGCGTCGTGTATTCTCTATTTGTTCGTCCCAACACAGGGTTGAAACGAAGTGTATCTCCGCTCAACAGTCCCTAGAACTATCTTTAGCTGCTCATTTGAGATTTTCTGGTTGAATTTTATAATTTCTTAGACGATTTGAGAGAACATCACACCAAGTGAATGTTATTAGTCATCAATTCAACCTATCACGTTTGTTCTTACAACTTTTACTATACTTCACTTCAAATTATTATTTTTTTAATTCATATCATCGGTTCTGCCCTTCACTAATCATGTAATGGTGTTAAGTTAATTTTCTCCTAATTTTTCGTATTTCTCATTCTCTCAATCTGTAATTATATGATTTAGTTTCTGCTTAACTCTATATTTTCAGGTATATTCGTCACAAAAATGCTCGAGCATCGAACATGGATATCTATGGCGGGAAATGGCGATGTTATTGTAAGTTTCTCCTAAAAATTTACAATGTTTCACGATAAGTCTAATCTGATTGCAGAAGCGATGGACAAACAACTGGGAGGACAACGACAGGACTGCGCAGCTCGGCCAACTACCTTATAATGAGATAAGTTATTAATTTTTTTAATTTTTTGTTAGATTCGCAAACTGTATGAAGTCTACACTCAGCAAGGCAAAGTTTTTGTTACTCACAAGGGAAGTGTGTTATAAATCGTCAGAGATTTTCAATGAGACACATATGTTTCTGTGCAGTTTTTTACGGTGAGAAAGATCCCGTTTTCCACAGGCAAATACAAACTGACCGAATACTTGCCAAAAATTGAAAAACGGTCCGAAACTTGTACGTTTTGGACAAGTGTTGAAAACGGCCGAAAACCACTTAAAAACCGGCCGGTTTCTGACCGCTTTTCCAAAATTGACCGGTAACCGGCCGTGTTTTTTCACCGGTTTCCGGCCGATTTTGTTAAATTTGAGCAGAAACCGGCCGGTTTTTGAGTGGTTTCCGGCTGTTTTCAACACTTGTCCAAAACGTACAAGTTTCGGACCGTTTTTCAATTTTTGGCAAGTATTCGGTCAGTTTGCATTTGCCTGTGTTCATTTTTTTCTGAGCGACTATCTGAAGAGCCCGAAGATGATCCATAAGTCCAGAATTTTGTGAACATTGCGGTTTTTAGAGCGCATAGCTCATGTTCAGAGGGAAAAAACAGCGTCATGAATTCAGTTTTTCATAAAATGTTCTCTAAAATGAATATGGGGCTCTCAAAAACAGGATTTTCACAAAATTCTGGACTTTTGGCTAATTTTCGGCGTCTTCAGAGAGTCGCTCGGCAAAATCTGAAAACGGAATCTTTCACAGCGTGGAAAACTGTACAGAAATATAAATGTCTCATTGAAAATCTCTGGGTTCTCATAACACTTCCCTTGTCAGAAAAACTTATTCAAAAGTTTCTAAAGGAAACTAAATTCCTGATATTGAGAAAAAAATAGTTGTAGACTTCTAGCAGTTCGAATTATTTTTATTTTATTTTTTTCTATCACTGTTTTTTTTTTTGCTTCAATAAATTTTTTTGTCTTAAAAGTGTTAAAAGTTTTGAATAAATCAAGCATCAATCATGAATCAATCATCGATCCATCAACGATCAATCAGTGGTCGGTGTGATGGATCCATTATGTGCACCTTATGGATCCATCACCTCGGGGGACTTGATGGATCCATAATGGATCCATTATGGATCCTTCCGTTATTGCCTGTGTGTTGTGGCAAAAATGACGGAGAAAATCAAGAGGCCGAGCATTTTCGGCGGTGAAAAGATGGAAGACTGAAGAAAATTTGAGACTAGACAATTTTTTTTGAACATTGTTTTGAGAGAGAGATATTTGGCGGGTAGGTCAAAAGTTTTTTGATGAAACCACAAACCTAGACGATTTTTTTCCCAAATCCAACTTCCAACTCCAACAATTCGTCGAAAATCCCATTTTCTGCCTGAAAAATTCAAATTTTCTCATGAAAACCTTCAAAATTCACAAACCTTTATATTTTCCTCAAATTTCCCATCATCAAAAAGCTTGATTATTGGAATTTTCCCAAAGAAAACCCGAAAAAAACATGCGCCGCCCGAAAAAAAAGAAAATACGTGCGCGGCAAATAAAATGCCACGGTCCGCAAACGTGCCGGTGTTTGCACACTTTTCCCGCCAGCTACAGTAGCCCAATTGATTTTTCGGGCGGTTTTCAGCAGAAATGCCTAATTTTTCACGTTTTCAGCGTATTTTTGATAACTTTCCAGTGGAAAAAGTTTATTATTACTTAAATAAATAGTAGAGAATGTAGAAATATTAGTTTTTAGGGTTTAAAATTAGATTTTGGGAAAATTAGGGAAATAGGGTTGAATACATCAGAAATTATTGTTGAAATGAGTAGTGCGGATCTTCCTGAATCGGTGCAGCATTCGCGCCAGAGTTCAGCTCCGAAGCAGCAATATTTTAGCTGAAAATAGGAATTTTTAAATGAATCGGATAGATTTCTGAGATAACTAACCTGCTCTTGCTCGTATAAGTCTTCTGTGTGTCGATCAATGCTAGGTTTCTTTTTGTTGAAGTGGGTCGCGCGTATCTTCCAAAATCCCACTATCCTGGCATCGGCTGTGGCCAGCATTTGGTATTCGGTGTCATCTATGTAGTTGAAAAATTTTTTGTATTCATCTTCATGTAGGTTGACGAGTTTTTCAGGGTGTTGTGCGTTGTAAGTTGCCCATTCATTGTTGTATAGTTCTTTGAGGTTGTAGCCACATTCAATCAAGCATTGCTCTTCATAGCAGCAATACTTGAGCTGAAAATAGGAATTGTTAAATGAATCGGATAAATTTCTGAGATAACTAACCTGTTCCTGTTCATATAGATCTTCGGTGTGTGGATCAATATCTGGGCGTCGGTTTTTTTCTTCTGGGTGTGCTTCAACAAATTTTCGGAAATCATCCGATCTTTCACAGTTTCTTCTCGAGTGATTCGCGTGCCGAAATGGGCACCGGAAAACTTTTGCTTCCATTGAAGCAATCAAGAAGACCAAGACAAATACGACGAAAGTAGACATTTTGTGGAGCTTCCGAAAATTCTCGAACTTGTCAGTCCGTTCGCAGTTTCCTCTCGAATGGTTCTGAAAATCGAAATTTTCTCATCTTTAATTTTTATTTTCAAGCTGAAGTTAGAGACTTACTTAGAAACTTGAAGTCGAGTATTTCAGCCTACAATCCGTCCAAAATATTAAAAAGGGCCGTTTTGTAGGTTGGTGCTTCAAATGATGACAAAAACCGGGGAAATCTTCCGGCTGCTTCAAAAACCTGCAAGTTTTGGCGGGTAGATCAAACATTTTTTTTTCATTTTTTATTTGTTTTTTTTTCAAATTTTAATTTGTGTTTCTTCATGTTTTGATGAGTTTTTTTCCGGACAGCCAAAAATAGCCAATGTTTCGTGTTAGTCATAGAGTTACCGTAATTCCTCGAGTGCAAAAAATCGTACCTCGTAAAATCTACAATTTTTCTGCGTCTCTCCATGTTCCATACTCTCTAGATATTTTGTTGCACAGAGTTAGAAGAACTCTTTTCGGGTTTAATTGAAAAAATTACTTGAAAATCCTCTGAAATCCCAAAGCACCTCTATGACGTGGCAAATTTGACGCTAAAAATAACAGAAAAATACCTAATTTTTGTCATTGTCATTCGGAAAGTTATGATAAATCCAAAAATACATGTTGGGTACATTTTAAGCTCAAAATTCAGTGAGCTATGACGTGGCAAATGTGTAGAACAACATTTTCCATGTATATATTCCGCAAATTTCCGCTTGCGGAAAATTTAAATTTCGCCTTGCTTCCGGGATTAAAAAAATACATATCGATGTTTTTCAAGCCCATATTAACCTTTGTATACTGAAAGTAGAAGAGCATCTCAAAGTACACCAGGAAGTTATGAAAATGCACGTATCCCTAGTGAAATCTTTGATTTTCGGTCAAATCTGAAAATGTTTCAAGCACAAAATATTTGAGAAAAATCAGCTGCCTTTACAGTATCCCTTGAGTTCTTCTAACTCATATCTAGAGAGTATGAAAAATCGAGAGATGCAGACAAATTGTACATTCACCTTGTCTACAAAGACAAAAATTGTAGATTTTACGAAGTACGATTTCTTGAACTCGAGGAATTACGGTAAATCGTGACTAGCACAAAAAAGGCTATTTTTAAAGGGCAGCTGATTTTTTTCGAATATTTTGTGCTTGAAACATTAAACTACTTCATATCTGACCGAAAATCAAGAATTTCACAAGGTGAATGTACAATTTGTCTGCGTCTCTCGATTTTTCATACTCTCTAGATATGAGTTAGAAGAACTCAAGGGCTACTGTAGAAATAAGAGCAGCTGATTTTTTCGAATATGTTGTGCTTGAAACATCTGATGTCTATACTACGGAAAAATCAAGGATTTCACAAGGGATACGTGGATTTTCAAAATTTCCTGGTGTACTTTGAGATGCTCTTCTAAGTACTTGCGCAAAACATATATTTTTAGTATACAAAGGATAATCTGGGCTTGAAAAACATCTATATGTAATTCAGGATAATCTATCCATTACTGATAATTGAATGGTTTTTTGAATCCAGGAAGCAAGGCCAAATTTCAATTTTCCGCAAGTTTCCGCTGTTTTCTCTAGCAAAATCAGATTCCAAGGTATATTTATATTACCTTGACTGAAATTAAAGGGGGGGTAAGACGACAAATTTTTTTTGTCGCAAAGTTAAAGGCTCCCCAAAAGTAGTAAAACCTTCCAAGGGATTTTTTCTGGAAACGCTCAGAAAAAATGTTCCATAAACTAGGTACCACGTATAGCTATACGTTGAAATTATTCCATAAACTTTCGGACAACGTATAGCTATACGTTGAAAAAAGTTCATGGAATATTTTTTCGGACCTTTTTAGGCCCTTCGAGAAAAAATCCCCTGGGGCTTTTACTATTCAAAGGGAGCCCGATTCATTGAGCAAATAAAATTTTGTCGTCTTACCCCCCTTTAAAGCATAATTGCTAGTTTCAAAAGACTGTAAGTTCTAGTGTTCTCTGAGGAGTTCAAACAACTCGAGTCGAGTCTGAAGGTTTCCATTCTAGAAATAGATGAAGCTTTTCCCTGTAATGTTACATAAAAAACATGAACACATTTTTAAAATAAAAATAATTTATTGGTTCATCAAATATCAAAAAACGCATGAAAGAGGAACAAGAAGGAGGATCGGGAGAGGCTACGAGGTTTCAAAAAACAATTCTACAAATAACATCTATTGATCTTGTTTAGCCTTTCATTTTTCTCGCAATGTGGCGGTCGATTCTTGGTTTCTGTTTGTTGAAGTGGGTGGCTCGTATCTTCCAAAAACCAACTATCCTGGCATCGGCTGTGGCCAGCATGGTGAATTCAGTTGGATCAATGTAGTTAAAAAATTGTTTGTATTCATCAGCCTCTATGAGTTTCGCAGGATTTTCAGGGATGTACTTGGCATAATTATTTTTGTATAGTTCGTTGATATTGTAGCCGCATTCTTCAAGACACTGTTCTTCATAACAACAATACTTGAGCTAAAAATTGGAATTGTTAAATGACTCGGATAAATTTCTGAGATAACTAACCTGTTCTTGCTCATAAATATCTTCGGTGTGAGGGTGGATGTCAGGGCGGCGATTTTTCTCTTCCGGATGTTCTTCAACAAATTTCCGGAAATCATCTGATCGTTCACAATTTCTTCTTGAATGATGTGCGTGCCTGAATGGGCACCGAAAAACTTTCGCTTCCATTGAAGCGACGAGAGCGACGAGAACGAATGCGAGAAGAGTCGACATTTTGTGTGGGCGGAGTTAGCCAATTGAAGTTGTCTAGAACAAGAGGTTCAAGAATGAAATTCTACTGAAGAATTTCGAAAATTTATAGTGAATTTTAGGCTCCGCCCTGATGGGAAGGGGTGGAGACTAATTGAGAAGTTGACCGATTAGTCACGCCCCTTAAGTTTGGTGTTTGGGTGTGGTGATATGGGAGGCGTTTGGTGGGAAATGGATGGCGGGGTTTTGAAAAGCAGCGAATTTGCTGCAGAATGATGGGCGGCTTGGTGAGGAAAGTTGAAATTTTTGAATTTCGAGGGAAATTGTGCATTTTGTGCGTTTTGTTACCAGAAAATGTGATTTTCTGATCACAAAAACAAGAGATTATGGAAAAATGTCTAACTCTAGGATTATTTTCAAAGAAGTTTGACATTTTGGTGCTCCTATACAGTAGACTAAAAAATGACGTGGCACATGCACATCAAACTGGTTGGCAAATATCCAGCGTGTAAATTTTGCATTTTATTTTTCAAATAGACTCCGAAATTTCGCGAAGTCTTCCAAGGTTCTTATTTTTTCGGATTAACAATATCAAGCTTTTATCAAAGTCTTCAAGTTCTTCTAACTTCTTCGAACCACGTCATAGCTCTCTGAATTTCGAGCTCAAAATGTACCCAACATGTATTTTTTTCGGATTTATCATAACTTTCCAAATAACAATGACAAAAATTAGTAATTTTCCTGTTATTTTTAGCACCAAAAAACCATGTCATTTTCTAGTTCTCCAAAATTCCCCCAGGGTTTTTTCTAGGCAAATTAATAAAGCTTTGTTTTGCTGATAAATCACAAGACTCTTGTTGTTCTGTAAGATCACAGCTTAGAAGTTATGCTAATTCAAAACAAAAACTAGTCAACTAAAAATAAAAATTAACTAGACAATCTTCAGCAGAGAATTTTCTAGTTTGAAGTGCTAAGTAGATCACATTCTGCTTTCTATTCCTCCTGTAGTTTCATGGAAAACAAATCATTGCTCATGTTAAAACCATCTAAATCAAAATCGTATAGCAAAATGCTTTTGTGATCACCTAAAACAAAAAACTCAGACTTCAGGTGAACTTTCTGAAACACCGTGTAATTATAGATATCCCTGCAGGTTTCCAGGAAAATCTGATTTTTTTTTTCTATTCGCGAACATGTCTGGAGCTCTGTAAATCCAAATCCAGGTGAAATGTGCAAAATTGAAGTTTGTTAGAATTTTTGCCACGTCATAGCACACTTCAAAAATACGTTAGATTGTATTTTGGAACCCTGTGATTATGTTTGACACCGTCAGCAACTGGTAAACAAAATATAATTATGAGTTAGGCTATGTAAGTCTAACTCATGATAGTCAAGTAGGAATTAATTTAGGTGATCTCGAAAGCAAAAACTCTGTTACGTGACAAACTTATCCTAACTCATAATTATTTTGTTTACTTGCATAATCACAGGGTTCTAAAATACATTCGGAAGCATTTGCTGATCATCTGACATATTTTTGAAGTGTGTTACGAAAATTCTACCAAACTTCAATTTTGCACATTTCACCTGGATTTGGATTTACATAGCTCTAGACATGTTCGCGAATAGAAAAAAAATCAGATTTTCCTGGAAACCTGCAGGGACATCAATAATTACACGGTGTTTCAGAAAGTTCACCTGAAGTCTGAGTTTTTTGTTTTAGGTGATCACAAAAGCGTTTTGCTATACGATTTTGATTCAGATGGTTTTAAAATGGGCAATAATCTGTTTGCCAGAAATCCTGAAACTACGGGAGGAAAAGAAAGCAGAATGTGATCTACTTAGCACTTCAAACTAGAAAATCCTCTGCTGAAGATTGTCTAGTTAATTTTTATTTCTAGTTGATTGGTTTTTGTTTTGAATTAGCATAACTTCTAAGCTGTGATCTTACAGAACAACAAGAATCTCGTGATTCATCAGCAAAACAAAGCTTTATTAATTTTCCTAGAAAAAAACCCTGGGGGAATTTTGGAGAACTAGAAAATGACATGGTGCTAAAAATAACAGGAAAATTACTAATTTTTGTCATTGTTATTTGGAAAGTTATGATAAATCCGAAAAAAATACATGTTGGGTACATTTTAAGCTCAAAATTCAGAGAGCTATGACGTGGTTTCTATTCGAAGAAGTTAGAAGAACTCAAAAAGCTTGATATGTTTTTGAAAAATTTCAAGCTTCTAGACATTTTCCCAAAATCTCTTTGTGATCAGAAAAACACATTTTCTGGTAACAAAAAGCACAAAATCCACATTCTCCATCGAAAAACAGCTGAAAATTCGAAAATTTCAACTTTCCTCATCAAGCCGCCCATCATTCTGAGGCAAATTCGCTGCTCTTCAAAACCCCATCAAGACCGCAACGCGGAAGCTCGCGGAAAATTCAACTTCCGCCTTGCTTCCGGATTCAAAAAACCATTCAATTATCAGTAATGGATAGATTATCCTGAATTACATATAGATGTTTTTCCAAGCCCAGATTATCCTTTCTATACTAAAAATATATGTTTTGCGCAAGTAGAAAAGCATCCTAAAGTTCTTGTGGACCAGGAAAATCTGAAAATCCACGTATTCCTCGTGAAATCCTTGATTTTTCTATAGTTTATACTTCAGATGTTTCAAGCACAAAATATTCGAAGAAAATCAGCTGCTTTACAGTATCCCTTGAGTTCTTCTAACTCATATCTAGAGAGTATGGCAAATCGAGAGACGCAGACAAATTGTACGTTCACCTTGTCTACAAAGACAAAAATTGTAGAATTTACGAAGTACGATTTTTGAACTCGGGGAATTACGGTAACTCTGTGACTAACATGGAAAAACCTAGGCCTGGGCCCAGCCTTTTTAGCCTACGAGTTCAAAAATTAATTTATTCCTCGAAAAGAACATGAACTTTATGCATTTTCGCAAACTTTTCCTGACAAATTATATAAATGTCGGATTTGAGATATGTCAAATTTTTTTTGCACGAGAAAAATCCGAGTTAGCTATTTTTGGCTCCAGAAAAAAGTTTTGAGCCGAAAAATTGTTACGTCAATTGCTCTAATTAATTGTCATTGTTTTGCGGAAAATTATGATAAATCCAAAAAAAGCTCAATTTTTGCTCAAAAAAGTGAGCTATGACGTGGCAAATTCTGATATTTCTGAAAATTCTGGAGAATCTAGATGAATCTGATAAAAATCCCGAAATATCAGGCTTTTTGGGCTCAAGAAAATCCAGATTTTCCGGCTCTAGAATGCAGATTTGTCTGAAACTAGATAAGCCTAGATTTCAGGCCCTGAAAAATCGGGAAACTAGGCTTATCTAGACTCTAAAAATCCAGATTTTCAAGCCCTAGAATCCAGGCTTATCTAGCCTCAAAATTCCCACAATTCCGGGCCCTGAATCCAGGCTAAAACTACAGTAACCAGAACTTCCTCCTCGATTTCTAGTCAAAACTTTGGTCTTCTCCAAATTCTCAGAAAATCTATGTATACTTTGGTCAGACAAACAATGTCTGAAACGTGCATATTTCCAGCTATTTTTTTGCAAAAAAAATGTGTGCTCTTTGTGCTCCAAAAAACTATTCTAGTTAGTCTGAAATAAAGTCTAGGGAATTTTCTCTGGGTTCAAACATGACGTGACTTATGATAACTCCCCCAAAAAAGTTGTTTTCCTCGAAAAAATATGATGAAGCTTCAATTAGTCAGCCTTTCTCTGGAGAATTTTGCGATGCTCAAAAATATATGTAGTTTGATAAATTCTATGATGTTGCAGTTCTGTCTTCTGACATCTGAAATTAGATTTTCAAAAAAAATTGATAAAAATAGAAGCTATGATTAATTTTGGTGTCTAGAAGGAAAGTTTGGAAAAATGATGTTTGCAGTGCAAGGTTTCACCTGGTTTTTGAACTGGAAATCAAAAATTATTCGAATTTGGGACTAAAAATAGAGTTGTGTGCAAAAGTTTGAGAATTTTTCAAGGAGCGGCGCCTTGAGAACCATCCTGGCAAGAAGCCAAGCCTTGAGATTCCAATTTTCAAGGAGCCGAGCCTAGAGAACCACCCTGACAAGAAGCTGCGCCTAGAGAACCTACTTGTCAAGGAGCAGCGCCTTGAGATCCCAATTTTCAAGGAGCCAAGTCGAGAACTTAAAATTCTGTTGTTCTGACCAACCTACACACATATTTTCAACCAAAAAAATCACAAAATTCTCCAGAGATAGCCTAACTAATTGAAATAAGCTTCATCATAATTTTTTCGAGGAAAACAACTTTTTTGGAGTTATCCTAAGTCACGTCATATTTTGAACCCAGATTCTCCTTTGACCTGAATTTGAAATTCAAAAATTCCAATTTTCTAGCGAAATCATATTGTGATCTACAAGATCTGACATTTTTTCTGGAAACCTTCAATTTCAAGACATTTAATCGGGTTCAAATTTAATTCTAACTTATTCAGAATTTGACACAAACATCTCAACCAATTTTTTGAGAATTCTGAGAACCTGAATTTAATTTCAGGTTTCAGAAAAAAAACATTTGGATTTGAAAAAAAAATCATAAGAAATTTGGGGGTTAAGGCTCGGCTCCTTGAAAATTTGGATCTCAAGGCGCTACTGCTTGTCAGGGTGATTCTCTAGGCGCTGCTCCTTGAGAATTATGATCTCTAGGCGCTGCTCCTTGACAAGTATGTTCTCTAGGCGCTGCTCCTTGACATATAGGTTCTCTAGGCGCTGCTGCTTGCCAGGGTGGTTCTCTAGGCGCTGCTCCTTGACAGGATGCGTCTCTAGGCGTCGCTCCTTGACAAATAGGTTCTCTAGGCGCTGCTCCTTGAAAATTAGGGCCTCTAGGCGCTGCTGCTTGACAAGTAGGTTCTCTAGGCGTCGCTTCTTGACAAATAGGTTCTCTAGGCGCTGCTCCTTGACAGGATGCGTCTCTAGGCGCTCCTCCTTGACAAGTAGGTTCTCTAGGCGCTGTACCTAGCCAGGGTTGTGTAGAATTGATCAAACTACATATATTTTTGAGCATCACGAAATTCTCCAGAGATAGCCTAACTAATTGAAGCTTCATCGTATTTTCCTCGAAAAAACAACTTTTTTTGGCAGAGTTATCATAAGTCACGTCATATTTTGAACCCAGCTTCTCTTTTGACCAGAAATTAAAATTTGAAAGTTCACCTGGAATTAATTTCAGACAAATTTTCATTGTCTGAAAATTGTTTCCATTGAAAAGATTAACGAATAATCTTGTTTGTGAAAAAAAAATTTGATAATCTTTTTTTTCGTTGATTAATTGGATTAGCAAAAATTGTATACAACTTTTTATTTTTGGATTTTTTTTTGGAAAAAAGCAAGGATCAAAAATTGGGGGGAAAATGAAGGTGGGGGCATTTTTACAGAAGAAAAATTGGCCTTTTTAGGCTTGGTCGAAAATAGTGTCTAGGCTTGTTTAGGCTCATTTTTCAGGCTTTTCCCAGGCCCAACTAAAGCCAAGTTTAGGCTCATTTTCTAGACCAAATCCAGGTGTATCTCAGGCTTGTTTGGGCTCATTTTATAGGCCCTTTTCAGGCTATACCAAGTTTATTTTCAGCTCTACTTGCTCAGCTTATTTCCAGACTGGATTAAGCCAAATCCGCGGATTCCATAAATGTCAATGATGTTGTTTTTGTTTTGCTGATTCCCCTGAACTTCAAAAAATGCTTTCGCCAAAGAAAAAACATCACTTTTGATGATTTGAGGATGATCCGTGCACGGGATTTCGGGAGAACATTTTGAGAACATGTTTTTTGGTTTCAGAGCCGAAAATTGGGGGGTTTTTCATGTCTAAGGGGGCCTGGAATGGGCCTGGGCTCACTTCAGGGCCAACTAGAGTCTAGTTTAGTTTCAGAGGCAAATAGAACCTTGAATTTTTCTCAAAAATTCCATTAAAATTGTCAAATTTCTTCTAAATTCATCATTTTCCTTTGAACTACTCAAAAAAAGCGTAAAATTGTGAAGATTTCGTAACTCTTATGAAATTCTCGATGACTAAACTACACACACATTTTTGTGACCAAATGATTATGCAGAAAAATATGTTTTTTTGATCAGGAGAACAAAACTAGAGTCTAGTTTGGTTCTAGAGCAAAAACGTGTCCAAAAATACACACATTTTCATCGTCTGAAAATGCTAATCTCTGATTTTTTGAATAAAATAAATAATCTTTTTTTTTGGGTAATTAATTGGATTAAAAAGTATACAATTTTTGTTCGAAAATTCAAAAACCAAAGATTTTTTGCCCCTAAAAAATTTTTTTCCGCTTGAAAATCAGTGAACTTTTGGCTAAAAAATCTAGAACTTCCGGGAACATTTTTACGTTTTAAAATATCTAAAAAATCGCTGAAATTCACCTGGAAAAGTTGGAAAATTTTAAAAAATCACGCAAAAAACACCTGATGTGTTTTTTGTGACCGGTCAGAAAATCAAATGTTGTAATTGGGCTCAAAAAGCTCATTTTGAGCCTAGAAAAGTCTAGTTTTGGGCAGAAAATTTTGCTGAATCATGATTCTGATTTGATGTGTTTTGAAAGCAAAAATAGGATTTGTGAAGTTCATTTTCAGCAAAAAATCCTTTGGATAATCTTTTTGTAAACAAGAAGATTTGGTCTGAAAATAAAAATTGAAACCAAAAATTTTTGCTTTCGCTTAAACATCAAATCAGAATTATGATTCAGCACAATTTTCTGCCCAAAACTAGACTTTTCTGGGCTTGAAATGGGCCTAGGATGAACTTAAATACTAACATTTGATTTTCTGATTTTTTTCCGGTCACAAAAACCACAACAGGTGCTTTTTACGTGATTTTTTTAAAGTTTCAACTTTTTCAGGTGAATTTCAGCTATTTTTATGATATTTTAAGAGAGGTTATTTGTAAGAAAGGAAATTTTAATGAAAGGCTGCGGCCAAGAAAAAAGTCATAGTCTCGGATTCGGCTCAAATTTTTTTCTTTGAAAGCCCTATAGGTGAGGATGACTCTCCACCAAAAATTTTGACCCAAATGTGTTTCCCCCCTTTCACGTGATCACGTGAAAAATTCGTGGGTGGTCTCCAGTAAAATTTGAGGAACTTTCTTCAAAGTCAAGCTTTTTTCACAAACTCAACGCGGTTTTGATTCATTAATGATGGACTTTCATCGACAACATCCGCCCCATAATGGTGCAGCTCCCTAAGGGTTGCACCAAAATTTTTGGAAAATTTTTTTTTTGAAATTTTTCTAAAAATCGATTTTTCTCCTTTTAAACCAAAAATGCGCGCGCTGTAACTGCTTTCATAATGTTCCTCATCCCTTTTTACCCCCAGGAGCAAAGTATGAGAAAATTAATCGATACTCTTTTTTAGTTATTTCAGATTGAATAAGCTCACCTAGAGCGCGCGCTGCACACAAACACACACAATCTCAATTATTTTTTATTTATTTCTTGTTTTTGTCTGTGTTTGTGTTTTGAAAAAGTACTACAGTGCCCATAACTGTTTTTTCAATATATTTATGGGAAAAATATGCATTGTGAGATCTATTCCGATGTTTCCAGTGAGAACATCTAGAAAAATTGATATGGCTCAATACATCGATTTTTATGACATATTATCGTCGGATATTCGATAAAACACTTCAATTTGATCATTTACATTCCGAAGCATCATTTTTCAATCGAATTCCGATGTTTTCGGTGTGATTTTGACATTGATGGAATTCAGATGTTTGTCTAGATCTTTGATTCTAGACTACCAGGACATCAAACTTTGATTTTACTGCTGAATTTTATGCTCGAAGTGTTCAGGAATACGTTTGACGAAGAATTTCACCTCTGCAAACATCATTTGTCTCATAGGAGTTGAAAACAAAACTGAATTTTTGTAAAGAAAACTATAGAAAACACTATGAATCAGGAAACTTTTTCTTTACTGGTATTTATTTTAATAGTTGGGCTCTCCGACTTTCAGTTTGATTGTGGAACATAAACAGATATTGGTGACAAAATCCAACATCAAAATCAAAGTTTGATGTCCTGGTAGTCTAGAATCAAAGATCTAGACAAACATCTGAATTCCATCAATGTCAAAATCACACCGAAAACATCGGAATTCGATTGAAAAATGATGCTTCGGAATGTAAATGATCAAATTGAAGTGTTTTATCGAATATCCGACGATAATATGTCATAAAAATCGATGTATTGAGCCATATCAATTTTTCTAGATGTTCTCACTGGAAACATCGGAATAGATCTCACAATGCATATTTTTCCCATAAATATATTGAAAAAACAGTTATGGGCACTGTAGTACTTTTTCAAAACACAAACACAGACAAAAACAAGAAATAAATAAAAAATAATTGAGATTGTGTGTGTTTGTGTGCAGCGCGCGCTCTAGGTGAGCTTATTCAATCTGAAATAACTAAAAAAGAGTATCGATTAATTTTCTCATACTTTGCTCCTGGGGGTAAAAAGGGATGAGGAACATTATAAAAGCAGTTACAGCGCGCGCATTTTTGGTTTAAAAGGAGAAAAATCGATTTTTAGAAAAATTTCAAAAAAAATTTTCCAAAAATTTTGGTGCAACCCTTAGGGAGCTGCACCATTATGGGGCGGATGTTGTCGATGAAAGTCCATCATTAATGAATCAAAACCGCGTTGAGTTTGTGAAAAAAGCTTGACTTTGAAGAAAGTTCCTCAAATTTTACTGGAGACCACCCACGAATTTTTCACGTGATCACGTGAAAGGGGGGAAACACATTTGGGTCAAAATTTTTGGTGGAGAGTCATCCTCACCTATAGGGCTTTCAAAGAAAAAAATTTGAGCCGAATCCGAGACTATGACTTTTTTCTTGGCCGCACGAATTTCCGTTTTTAGAAATAACGTCTCTTAAAACGTAGAAACGTTCCCGGAAGTTCAAGATTTTTTAGCCAAAAGTTCACTGATTTTCAAGCGGAAAAAAATACAGTGCGTTTCATAATGATAGGTTCACCCCCAAAATTTCTGAAATCAGCCGAGGTGTGAGTTGTAATAACAATCCGAGTTAAAAATAAAAAAGAGCACACAAAATTAGCTAAGAAAACTCAATTTTATCTGAAACTACCAAATAATAAAAAAATAAATGACCGGAGTTCAAAAATTTCAAAAATTTAGCGTTTCAAAACGATAGGTTCACCTAATCCAGAATTCCCATTGGAGACATATAATCGAAAATCAATACTTAGTTGGACCTCCATGTTTAGAAATGACATCATAGAGACGATTTGGCATCGAGTCAACAAGTCTCTTGAGGTAGTTCTTATCGATTTTATTCCATTCCGTCTCGATGGCATCTTTGAGTTGGTCCACAGTATCATATTTTTTCCTTGAGCATAAACTCGGCGAACGAGCTCCCCCCATACGTTTTCCATCGGATTAAGATCAGGAGAACACGCTGGCCAATCCAAAACTTTGATTTTGTGGCTTTTGAACCAATCTTTTGATGATTGGCTGACGTGGATGGCAGCATTATCCTGTTGAAAAGTGAACTTTCTGGTCCGGAACCGCCTCAAATATGGCAAAAGATAGTCATGGAGGGTTTTTTGGTAATCTAACGAATCCATCTTGAATGAAACAAAAGCTATTTTTAACGTTCCAGCTGCAGAAAATGCGCCCCAACACATAACCCGTCCTCCTCCAAAATTTCTCTTTGGGAAGCGAAGTTGATCCTTTCTGATATCATGCCAGTATGAGTTGTAACCATCCGGACCATCAAGATTAAACTTTTTTTCGTCAGAAAAAATTATCTGAACAAGAAAACATCAATATTTGATGTTTTTAGAAAAATTACTTACCTTATCCCAATCTGTGGCCATGTTGGCTTTTGCGAAAGTAAGACGGTTGTCTTTGTGGCGAAGTGTGAGACGCGGAGCTGGCACCAATTTGGCTCGAACGATTTCTGGGGATTGGTCTATGGCTCTCCAAACTGTAGTCTTACTGATATTCAAACCCAGCTCGTTTTTGATGTCATTACACGATTTCATTGTGTTCGAAGCCAACCTAACAATCCCTCGTTTATCTCTCTCCGTGAGTTTTTTGGGAGCTCCAGTGTTTTTCATTCGCTCATAGTGATCCGGATTGTTGACAAATTGATTAATACAGTTGAGAGATCGTTTCAATTTTGACGAAATCATTCTATTGGACCATCCGGCGATTTTGAATGCTCTAATTTGAGCTTGTTCCTCTTTTGTAAGATGACTTCCCCGCGACATTGATGAATGACGTGAAAAAACGAGAACAAAAACAGAAACACGTTAAAATAATCAAATATCACTCGTATTTTCCAGAATATTCGATAAAACTCCTACCACGAAACATAACTACAGTACTACTGCGGGTGAACCTATCGTTTTGAAACGCTAAATTTTTGAAATTTTTGAACTCCGGTCATTTATTTTTTTATTATTTGGTAGTTTCAGATAAAATTGAGTTTTCTTAGCTAATTTTGTGTGCTCTTTTTTATTTTTAACTCGGATTGTTATTACAACTCACACCTCGGCTGATTTCAGAAATTTTGGGGGTGAACCTATCATTATGAAACGCACTGTATATTAGGGGAAAAAATCTTTGGTTTTTTGAAATTTTCGAACAAAAATTGTATACATTTTAATCCAATTAATTACCCAAAAAAGTCTATTTATTTTATTGAAAAAATCAGAGTTTCTATAACAAGATTAACATTTTCAAACAATGAAAATGTGGACACGTTTTTACTCTATTTTTGGACTCTTTTGGACACGTTTTTACTCGTAGAATCGAACTAGACTCTAGTTTTGTTTTCCTGATCAAAAAAACAAATTTTCTGCATAATTATTTTGTCAGAAAAACTAGATTACCTCACTCACTTCTACCAAAACACACATAATAGGCAGCGACTAACATTGAGAATAAATTCATTATGGAAAAAATGAGAAACATCTCGGGAAAAGAACCGCAATTGTGGCAGCATTTGTCGCAGCGCTGCATCATTTTTTTGTTGCAACACATGCGCCGGAGTTGCGACAAAACTCGAAACTGTTGCGTGAACTGTTGCGGAAATGGGCGCAACTCCGGCGCATGTGTTGCAGTGCCGCAGCGCTGCGACAACAGTTGCAGTAAGTTGCGGTGTTCCAGTTGCAGTAAGTTGCGGTGTTCCGCTGACTGACTCACTGATTATTATGGGGTGATTCAGGTCGAAAAAAAACTAAAAAAAAACGTTTTTTTACAAAAAAATTCGATTCAGCAAATGTCAAAAAACCTTATTTTTTTCCACACACAAATGAGAGATATTTCGCAGCGAAAATATTTCACAAGGGAACCTTTTTTACTCAACACTTCAAATCATGATGAAATTTGGTCTATGGACAGCTTTTGGGGCCATAAGAACACCCGAAAAATTTTAGTTACCCAATGGACCTCTGAGCCAAGTTCTAGACTCTGGAAAGTTCAAAAATTTCCAAAATTGGCTCATAAAACACGTCATAACTCAATTCTCGATCAATTTTATGAAAAACTGACAAGGAATGATGATCAGCGTGGTCGATTTACCCAAAGGGGACATCAAAAGATTAGGCTGACTGTAGTTTTTGAGGAGCAAAAAAACAGAAATTAGAAAAGTAGAACAGTTGTAAGGGGTTGCTCATGTTAGAGCATTTTTCAGCGAGGTAAATTTTTGATAAATAATCCGTGACACGTTGATTTCTAGAAACAATTTTCGGAATCTATCAAATTTATATTTTCATTTTCATAAAATTCTCAATGTCAATAACATTTTCCAAAACATTCATTAATTATACATTTTCCAATTAACAATCAATTCAACAAAAATTACTTTTTGCCATACATCATATTCATATACGGATTCATTCCACACATTATCATTCGTCTTCCCCACATTGGTCCACCTCCTCCCATTCCTCCTTCAAGCATTGGTCCTCCGCTAAATCCACTTTCATATCCCATCGAACCGCCGCCCATCATTGGGCCACCTCCCTCTGCAAAACATATAAATTTAAAAACATCTAGGAAGCTGGGATTGAACCAAGGTCTTTCGATTGGTAAAAACAGCGACGCTAACCGCCTGAGCCACGCGTACATTTTTAGACGTGACTTACATTGACAATTTATAACAGCGATGAATGCTAATAGACAAACAACAATTGAGGCGGGAAAATGCATTTTTTGAATATTTTTTCGAAGTTGTTGAATTTTATCCCAAAGTTTGTATGTTTTATATTTTCCCCCCGCCTACACCACGCGTGTAGGTAAGAAAAGAAGCACTTTTAGTGAACATATATTCATCAGATTTTCACAAGACCGGTAGAAATGAACATTTCTGAATAAATTGCACTTTACGGGATTTAAATGAGAGGTATTTAGGTCTATGATTCAAGCAATAAATTCCGAAAGTTCAAATCAGCGGTGAATCATTAAACTACACACAAACTATAGTAGAATGTGACCCAGATAGAAAAGAAAAGAAATTCGAAAAAAATCAACGATCCAAAAAGAAACATTGGGAAAACCTTTCAATTTGTCTCCGGAACCCTCATTATTCTCACATTTGCATATTTGACCTATAGGTGCGTTGACCTTCTTTTCGAAGAACTATAAAAGGTGAAAAAATTAGGAGATCAGAAGAAGAAAAAATGAGTAAACGACATGATATCCAATGTATTCGAGCTATTGCAATTTTAGCTGTTGTACTTTATCATTTATTTCCAACAATTTTTGAAAATGGATTTTTAGGTGTTGATGTGTGAGTTTTACATCATAATTATACATATAGGAGAGACCACAAATTGAAAATCTTGTTTTTTGGCATTTTGTAAGATAATAAAACAAAAAATAAACAATTCAAAAAATATGCTCCTTTTATATATCGATCGATGAACTTGTATAAAAAAGGACCAAGCATAGGATTGAATAAAATTTTTACTGATAATAATAAATATATACTTATATATCACTTTTAATGAACATTAGTGGTACGAAATTTGATTTCTGCGGGAAACACGACGAATCAATCGGATGAAAAATCTTGAATCAATTTTTAAGATTTATTTAATGAAGTACTTTATTTTTGTTTTTTATGCTTATCATTTTTATGATGTTTCAATTTTTCTATATCCATGAAGTTTGGCTACTTCTGTTACCCATGGAATACACAAGTTTATTCATTTTTTTAAAGCCTCATCCAGAATTCTTGAAACTGGAAATTCCAAATACTACATAAAATCGCATCCAGATTAAGGATTGCTTTTTGAATTAAAAAAAAATATAACATTCTAAAAAAATTCAAATTCAATGAATATTATAAGCACACTTTTTGAAATAAACTTTAACAACAATAATTCCTAAAAATCGGGGTCGAATGATGGTCACTAAAAATTAAAAAAAAAACAAAAATTGAAGATTTCTGGAGAATGATTTTCGGAAGAACTGGAGGATTGTTGGAAGAGCAGCAAGTGTTGGAAGTGTTGAAAGAAAAACTGAAAAAAAAAGAAATGAAGCAATTTTTGACTTGGAAAATAAAATGCCAAATTTTGCAATTTGTCAAATTTGTCCTATTTTTTTTTTGAATTTGAAAAATCATTTTTTTCACGTGAAAAACGTATCATTTTGACACGTACTTCATTTCAATTATTTTTTGACGACAAATTTTGCAATTTGTCAAATTTGTCCTATTTTTTTTTTGAATTTGAAAAATCATTTTTTCTTTAAACTAACCTCCAACAAAACACCAAAATCATGCAAAATAACCCCAACATCATCTAATTTGCTTTCAAACATTTCAAAAGTTCTTCTTGAAGTGCTGATTTTTGGGGGATAATTGCAACTGATGATGATGTGATGATGGTTCATTTGGAAGATTGGAAAGAAGATGGGGCGATTGTTGGAAGAGAGACCGATGGAATTGAAGTCGAACAAACAAGAAACTGAAAAAAAAAGCAATGAAGCAATTTTTGACTTGGAAAATAAAATGCCAAATTTTGCAATTTGTCAAATTTGTCCTATTTTTTTTGAATTTGAAAAATCATTTTTTCTTTAAACTAACATTGAAAAAAATAAATGGTCAAGGAATTTTGTGGCGAATTGTTGCAAAGTGTGGATGGTTTTTCGAAAGACGGAGCATATTTTCTTAATGTTTTTTCGAGGTAATTTTTTTTCTCAATTTCAATTCTCGTTGTTTCTTCTTTTCTTCATTTCCGGTTTTTAAGAAACCATCAAATATATCTTGAACTGGGCCTGTAATATTTTTCAGCTTAGAACATCCTAAAATTTGTTGGAATCTTACCTTCTAGGCTGTGAACAGAGCATGTGTCTGGAAATCGTCTCAAGAACTCAAAAATTTCAGATTGTTTATATAGATTTGTCACAACACATCCATTTTCCTTTAAAAATTTCTTTACATCATTTGCTGAAGATAGTACTCCGTTGTTATACAACAAAAATGAAACTTGGCGACTTCGAATCGTACATGAATATTCTTGATCTGTTTCAACCGATTCTTTTTTCAACAAAATGTTGGTTTTGAAACCAGCATCAACTGTTCCAACCATTATTACAAATTGAAACTCCAAACTTGCCAAAATCCACTCATTGACATCCTATAAATTATTTTTTGTTATTTAATAAAACTTTCTTAAAAACCTACTTCTAAATTTACAGCTATAGCACTTGTTGATGCGGCTTTTCGCAGACACCATACTGGAATAGTTGATTTCGGTCTCTTCAAAAATTTCTCATATTTCTCCTCCAACGAATCTTTGGTGAATGGTTTTTTCCGTTTACGAATTGTTCGAGAAAATTTCTCTACATTTGCAGCTGGTTTGTTTCGAATAAAATTATTGACAATCGTTGTATCCACTAACCGATTTCTGAATGCAGATTTTGGATCTGGTGAAACAGTTTCCAAATCCTAAATAATAATGTGGTTCATAAAAAATTGCATTTTTTCATTTTCGTTACCGTTTTCAATTGGGCCAAATTTCCTAATTCAAAATCAAACTTCTCCAACAGATCCAAAACAGCCGTTTCATTTCTTCTTAGTGATCGCGGAAGAGCACGTCCTATACTATGCCCGGTGGTTTTCAAATTTCCTAAGAATGTCGCAATTATTTTATGTGATGAACCAGAATAAAATGATATGCGCATTAGCCAGTCAGGATACAGATTCTGGAATTATGTTTGTTATTCAGCTATATAATGTTATAGGTGTTGAAAATAAAAATTCTACCTTACAAAAAAACGTTTGAATCTTTTCGAGTGTCGATTTCGGGAGTTCTCGTATTGTGTTAAAGTCAATACTAAAATAATTCGCAAATGTGCGTAAATGCTCCATTTTCTCTGGCGTTGAAAAATATCGCGTAAGTCTGATATTTCCAAGCTGGGAAAGTGCATATAAAATAGCAGTTTGTTTGTCGACAATCACAACTGGAAGTTCACCATTCACAAGCATATGATTCACCTCCTTCATACTACAATGATCCGATGTTATAAAAACAACAGCATATCTGAAATATCTCAATCATCAGTCCCTAGAGCTCACTTCATACTCACTCAATATATCCAACCGGTACATTACAATTCAACGATCCAGATTTCGTAACTTTTCTGATTATTCGGCAAAAATCGATATCCTTCGCTGGCATTAAACGACGAACAGATAAATCGATTTGGAAAGAATTCAGTGATGATATATGTTCATCGATTTCAGCAGAAATTACTTCTCTATACGTGTCCAAATCCAAATCAGTTACTGGCTGTAAAAATTAATTTATGGTTACTTTCTCTATTGAGTTTTGAATATAATTGGAATATATAGTCAAGTATTTTTTTTAACCTACCGACTTATCCGTTGGTTTTGTTTTTGTCTCGTTCCTTTTCTTTTCCAAAGCTTGTCGTAACTTCGTCATATAATACTCACTATCTGAATCGTCATCATTGTTGTCGGCTTCTTCGGCTTCTTCTTCTCCTTCTGAAATATTCCTTGTTCCAAACAAAGACACATCACTCTCATCACTAGACATTTGGTCTTCATATAATCCTGATATGCTTTGGCGAAAAAATGAATTTATTGGTATACTTTCAAACGTCGACTCTTTGAAAACCTGAATATGTGAATATGCTTTTATGAAATTATTATTATTGAATGTAGCTCACCTTGACAACATCTGATTGCATGACAAGCATTTCGATATTTTCCTTCATATTTTCCTCATCAATTTCGCCCAATTTGTTACATGAAACTATGAACAAGTTTTCTTTTTCATGTTTGAGTGCAAACATCTCGTTTTCTTTCAAAATGTGATTCAGCACACTTCCAGGCACCATATTTTCGTTTCTGTATACGTGATTTTTAATAATCACTACTGAGTTTTTGCACGCATGATTCAATAGTTTCTTACAATGCATTCCCTCATTGTAATTGATTATTGTCAATCCAAATTCAAAGAGCTGTAAAAAAAATGTTATTCTTGTTAAAGCTTCATAAAATAAAACTCACCGTCGCCATCAATTTCGTGTGAAACAGCAAATGAAAAAGTCCTCATATTGTCTACGTAGACTTAGTTGTGGAAAACACGTGGATCGACGTGGATCGACGTGGATCGATGTGGCATGACATTTATTAAAATTCACACACACGTTTATTTATTTCACTTTATTTTTAAACTGATGGACGAAGTTTATCAAGATTTTGCCGAAGGAGTGAGTGTTATTATCGTTTGAAAAGTATTTCAACAGTTTTAGAAATCGTTCGGTGAACTCATCGAATTGAGTGATGATTTTATTTCAATGGCTAAACCAAGAAGACGAACATCGCCGGCTTTTATAACAACAATAAAATGTTGTAACAGCTATTGCAGTATTCGAGTTCCTACGTCAGTTCAAAATCATAATGATAAATCTATCCATCACAGGAACTGTTTACAGATTTTCTGTGATTTTTGTTCGAGCAATGCTGGTGTTGTCACTTGGAAATTTCCCAAACAAGTCATTCATCAATACAGTGAGATTTACTACGATAATTAGAAACCACAGGAAAACTTGAATTTTAGGTTATAAGACTGTTCTTAAAAAGAATATGTTTTATTAACAATGATGTTATCTCAATCGATTCAAGTTTGGCTGGCCGGAAAATTTGTCCAATTCTTTTGTCGCTGATTCTGTGTCGGCCTACGCATTTGTTAGTTAAAGTTTGACTGATTGAGATAATCTATTCAATTCAGAATTCAAGAATGGATAACTAGACCACTCGAAGAATTCGTTAATGGGCCAGAGAGAAGACAACCGATAAAGGCAAAAAAGACTAGTACAATGTTTGCAAATGCTGTTCATGTTTTGATGGCAAATACGGAACCGCATCCAACTGGTGGCCGGTTCTGTAGCGACACTTTAAAGAAAAAGTAAGTTTTCACCTACTGTCTCACTGTGCCCGGAACGCGACATCAGAGAAATGAAAAATGAGTGAAAACACACAAACACAATTTCCCCAATTTCAAAGATTTGAATAAAATACTTACAAATGTGTGACCGTGGACTAGGAAACCAAACACATTTGTATTTCTCTCGGACAAATTTTTATTGTTTATTTATTTCGCAAAACGTTTTTCATTGTTTTAAAACAATATATTTTTTGGTTTTCTTGTATATATATTTTTTCAGAAAAATTTTCAGTGGAGCAAAAAACCCGATATAAGGTCAAAAGTTTGGAGAATTTCACAATGACTAAAGTGAAGAAAATCAAGGTAAATTTAAAAATATTACTTTAACATGTTTTTTGTTTCAGAATTGCAGTTTTACAAAATGCAACGTTTGTTCCGCTTTAAAAAACGCTTTTACGAAAACTATTGAAAAAGAAGTGGTTTATGAATTACAAAATGAGCATTGCGAAGAAGTATTGTAAGATTTTTTATTCAAGTTGATACACTGGAAAATTAAAATGTTTTCAGCAATGATCGAACGGTAGTGGAATTGATGGAAATTATAGCGAGACAACCAAACAAGAACACAATTTTAATCAAACTCGATGCGATGGGAAAAGAAAGAACGAAAATGCCCATAATAAACGATCGGCCAAAATGTATTGATGACACTTCTCGAATGGCTTACAATGTTGTAGTTTTCCAATCACCGAATACAGGTATTATCCGGTTTAATCATGAACTCTATTTATTTATTTTTCTCAGGATCAACCCTGTATAAAAATGCCGTCTATACCATGTTAGGAGATTTATATCCAAAAAGCTCAAGTTTTTATTCTTCTCTACTATGCAATTATTTATCAACATTGTCAACTGTTCCTTCCGATGTTATTATTGTTTTGGATAATGCACGATGTAATAAAAGCGAAGAATTTGTCGGTTTTATGGGATATTTAATGCTGATTTTGAAAGAAATAAATTCGGTGAGTAACCACAATATTTTTTCAAATTATTTTTGTTCTTAAGGTAACTCTGTGCTATATGATGGTGGGACACTCACATACAAGTGTAGATGGTTATTTTGGGTTGTTGACTAGGCACTTTTCGGAAAAAAACACTCTTTCGCCGCATGGTTAGTTTGTAGGAATTTTCTGAGACAATGTAGTTCTTATAGAATTCGATAATCGATGTTTGGAATTGGCCTCCACCCAAGAAGTCCGAAAAATCGACACAATTTATGATTTTTCACCAATTAAAGGATTTTTGAATAAAATCAATAATCGAGCAACACATCACCTTGTAAAAATATTTCGTTATAATGGTGAGTCTTGAAATATTTTTTTTTATGTTTGAGATCTAAAATGTTTCATTCCAGACAAAATATCGATATCAGTTGGCAAGTATATACGATCGGATGCATTTTCTCCAATTGGACAGACGAAATCCGATGTTATACCTCTATTTAAGGTATTTTTTTTGTATTTATCACAGGCATGAATTTCTGACTTTTTCCTGCTGAACTCACCCCTTGCCACGAGTACACTTTTCACAGTCATTGAAATAATAATCTCTAGATTAATCTCAAAAAAGCGGTGTGTAGTTTTGCGTCGCCTTGTGTGTTTGTGCACAGCACACATTTTAATTGACGCGACGTATTTTTATTTCTCAAAAGTTGTGCGTAGTGTGTTCAGTGATGATTAATGGAAATAAATGACAATGCATTGTTCCTATTTAAATTCAGCACAAAACTGCTAGTTGTAGGTATATCACCGCCTAATTTCACAAAAATACCGATTCCTGCCGATTATTACTCAGGGAAACAGAAACTCCGGCCCTCCGCTAGAAAAATCGAAAAACTTCAGAGTCCCTCTTTAAATAATTATAACTCTTTAAAAAAAATACCTTAAATGGTCGATTTCATTTTTTTCCATCACTGAATTTTCAAAAGAATACTTCCTTGAAATGAAAAACGTGCCGCACCTTGCCAAATAAACCCCTCCTCCCGATTTACGCGAGAAATTCTTTTTTCTGATTAAAAAAGGCAAGAATTTATGTCTGTGTTTATAAATATTTAAAAACTAATTATCATAAGCATTACAGGACGAAACATTATTGAGTGATTTCAAACCAGCAATTGTTTTACCGAATTTGGAACAAGCCAAATGTAAACTTGAGAGACTTCTAAAATCATCGGCTTCTTTTTTTACAATGGACCAAAGAAAATCGTATGAATCCTCGCTCTGTTCTACACGAATCGGTAAGTTATTCATGTCGATTGATAAGCTATTCAAATTCGTTGTATTCAGAATGGGAAAACCTTCTGCAAAGATTCAGCGAAATTCCACGAAACCTACCGCTTGTTTTACCTCCCAAATCGAAGTTGACTGTTGTTGAGTATCTTGAACAACACGGATATCAATGCCATACCAACCCTAAACCATTATCTATTGATCCAGAATTGGCCAAACAAATTAATAAATGAGCATCGTTCGCCACAAAATTCCTCGACCATTTATTTTTTTCAATGTTAGTTTAAAGAAAAAATGATTTTTCAAATTCAAAAAAAAAAAATAGGACAAATTTGACAAATTGCAAAATTTGGCATTTTATTTTCCAAGTCAAAAATTGCTTCATTGCTTTTTTTTTCAGTTTCTTGTTTGTTCGACTTCAATTCCATCGGTCTCTCTTCCAACAATCGCCCCATCTTCTTTCCAATCTTCCAAATGAACCATCATCACATCATCATCAGTTGCAATTATCCCCCAAAAATCAGCACTTCAAGAAGAACTTTTGAAATGTTTGAAAGCAAATTAGATGATGTTGGGGTTATTTTGCATGATTTTGGTGTTTTGTTGGAGGTTAGTTTAAAGAAAAAATGATTTTTCAAATTCAAAAAAAAAATAGGACAAATTTGACAAATTGCAAAATTTGTCGTCAAAAAATAATTGAAATGAAATACGTGTCAAAATGATACGTTTTTCACGTGAAAAAAATGATTTTTCAAATTCAAAAAAAAAAAATAGGACAAATTTGACAAATTGCAAAATTTGGCATTTTATTTTCCAAGTCAAAAATTGCTTCATTTCTTTTTTTTTTCAGTTTCTTGTTTGTTCGACTTCAATTCCATCGGTCTCTCTTCCAACAATCGCCCCATCTTCTTTCCAATCTTCCAAATGAACCATCATCACATCATCATCAGTTGCAATTATCCCCCAAAAATCAGCACTTCAAGAAGAACTTTTGAAATGTTTGAAAGCAAATTAGATGATGTTGGGGTTATTTTGCATGATTTTGGTGTTTTGTTGGAGGTTAGTTTAAAGAAAAAATGATTTTTCAAATTCAAAAAAAAAATAGGACAAATTTGACAAATTGCAAAATTTGTCGTCAAAAAAAAAATAATTGAAATGAAATACGTGTCAAAATGATACGTTTTTCACGTGAAAAAAATGATTTTTCAAATTCAAAAAAAAAAATAGGACAAATTTGACAAATTGCAAAATTTGTCGTCAAAAAATAATTGAAATGAAGTACGTGTCAAAATGATACGTTTTTCACGTGAAAAAAATGATTTTTCAAATTCAAAAAAAAAATAGGACAAATTTGACAAATTGCAAAATTTGGCATTTTATTTTCCAAGTCAAAAATTGCTTCATTTCTTTTTTTTTTTCAGTTTCTTGTTTGTTCGACTTCAATTCCATCGGTCTCTCTTCCAACAATCGCCCCATCTTCTTTCCAATCTTCCAAATGAACCATCATCACATCATCATCAGTTGCAATTATCCCCCAAAAATCAGCACTTCAAGAAGAACTTTTGAAATGTTTGAAAGCAAATTAGATGATGTTGGGGTTATTTTGCATGATTTTGGTGTTTTGTTGGAGGTTAGTTTAAAGAAAAAATGATTTTTCAAATTCAAAAAAAAAATAGGACAAATTTGACAAATTGCAAAATTTGGCATTTTATTTTCCAAGTCAAAAATTGCTTCATTTCTTTTTTTTTTCAGTTTTTCTTTCAACACTTCCAACACTTGCTGCTCTTCCAACAATCCTCCAGTTCTTCCGAAAATCATTCTCCAGAAATCTTCAATTTTTGTTTTTTTTTTTAATTTTTAGTGACCATCATTCGACCCCGATTTTTAGGAATTATTGTTGTTAAAGTTTATTTCAAAAAGTGTGCTTATAATATTCATTGAATTTGAATTTTTTAGAATGTTATATTTTTTTAATTCAAAAAGCAATCCTTAATCTGGATGCGATTTTATGTAGTATTTGGAATTTCCAGTTTCAAGAATTCTGGATGAGGCTTTAAAAAAATGAATAAACTTGTGTATTCCATGGGTAACAGAAGTAGCCAAACTTCATGGATATAGAAAAATTGAAACATCATAAAAATGATAAGCATAAAAAACAAAAATAAAGTACTTCATTAAATAAATCTTAAAAATTGATTCAAGATTTTTCATCCGATTGATTCGTCGTGTTTCCCGCAGAAATCAAATTTCGTACCACTAATGTTCATTAAAAGTGATATATAAGTATATATTTATTATTATCAGTAAAAATTTTATTCAATCCTATGCTTGGTCCTTTTTTATACAAGTTCATCGATCGATATATAAAAGGAGCATATTTTTTGAATTGTTTATTTTTTGTTTTATTATCTTACAAAATGCCAAAAAACAAGATTTTCAATTTGTGGTCTCTCCTATATTAATAAAATTATAATTCTCAAATCTTTTTTCAGTTTTTTTGTTCTCTCCGGATTTTTGATGTCAAGTGCAAAACCAATTAATATTCTCGATTTCTATTATCGAAGAGCTCGAAGGATCTTGCCACTGTATTACCTCATTTTATTTCTGACAGCGATAGCTGTTCATATTTTTTTGATTGAAGTTTGGTGGAATAATAATCATCGATATCATTTATCATCGTTATTTCTGGTTACAAATCAATTAATTATTCATGACAGAGGTGATTATTTTCTTGAATTTCAAGCTGATGGATCTTCTTTGAATGCATTTATTCATTGTTGGAGTTTGGGTGTTGAAATGCAATTCTATCTTATTGTACCTTTCATTTTTATGGGATTCGCGATTCTCAAATCTGATTTTTTGAAGTTCATTGCATCTATAATCATGACTTGCATTACTATGATCCTTTTTCATTTTATCAACTCACAATTTGCTTTCAATTTTATGCCACTTCGATTATGGCAATTTTCAATGGGATTCATTGCATTTTTCTACATCCGAGTTAGCTTTATTGATATGTATGATAATAATAACACTCTGAAAAAAACGAAATTGAATTTTCCAATCGATTCTGCAAGTTTCAAAAATATTCTATTGACTTGTCTATTTTTGATGTTTCTGCCAACAAAAATTGATGTTACCGTGTTAAGAATACTACTCACAGTGTGCACTGGAATATTACTAACATTCGACGATCCAAATGACAACATTGTGAGTTTTTTTCAAAGCTCGCGTGATTAAATTTTCATTCAGATTCTCAATAATCGCTTATTATCGCATATTGGTGATTTATCCTATATAATCTATCTTATTCATTGGCCAATAATTATAATAATTGGACCTTCTACTCCAAAATATTTCATTTCTACAATATTTTTGATGATAATTATATCCTCACTGTTGCATTATGGTTTCGAGAAAACATACATGGCGAGAATTAAATCAAAACTATTTCTTTTGAGTTTTCTTGGTTTATTGGTTATGGCAAATGGATATCTTTACAAAAGTGTAAAAAGTCACGAATTCTGGAAGCATGGATATCCAGAAGAATTGCAAGAAGTTATAAGCACAAATCTTGTTAATCTCGATGAATCATGGAAACCATCACAAAAATGTGATGTTTCTGATTTCGAGGATTCTCATGAACTCGATTATATTTTTGGATATTGTACAGGGTGGTCCAAAATTACCCGCACAAATATAATGTTAAATATTTTCCACAGAGTAAACATAGATATGATTTCTGGTCTCAAAAATTATTCCCAGATATTGTGTTCATCATTTTAACATAGAATATTGTGATATAAGTCGGTCTTAGGGTGACTGGAATATCGGGAATGAACTTCAGAACTTCGCATCAGACACGCTGCTTTTTCTGAGTTAATCGAGCTTTCTATACCCATAGGGAGTTTCAAATTATATGTTACCGGTTCAGATTTTCAAGATAACCCCTAGGCATGCTTGATCCTTGACGGAAATGATTCACAAAAATTTTAGAACAAGAATAAGGAGCAGTAGAGTGAACTCCTCAAAACGGATTTTTCAACTCAAAAACTCAATTTTTATCATTTATCATGTTAACCATCGTAGTGTAAGATGAATCCATGGTATTTTCGATGTCAATTGTCACTAGTAGGCTTGGTTTGGCTATACGGATCTCACATTTCCCACACCTAACAATATTTTCGATTTTGACCTCGTTTTATAAAATTCCTATCAAAAAACGGTCAATTTTCATAACAAGACCAGAAATGATCTCAATAATTTTTACAGACGGTCTAATCTCGCTGAATTTGTTTTTTAATACCCAAAAAACATCAAAAAATTCTGCTATGATTCTAAAGTTCAGAAATTGTTTCAAATTTATCACGCGAAGTATGAAAATCACTCGAAAAAAATAGAGCGTGTAAAAAATCTTTTTTTTTTTCGTTTTATGCTGTTCCGGATAACCCCTCTAACTCGGCTCAAAAATGAAAATTCTTTATGAGACTTTGGCAACTAGTTAGAAATCAGTAAAACTGACTAATTGATAGCACGGATCCAGGTTTGGTGCATTTTATATTGAATATGGAATGCTGGAACTGGAATTGCGTTTGTGCGGGTAATTTTGGACCACCCTGTAAATATTTTGGAAATGGAACAAAAAATATAATGGTTGTTGGAAATAGTTATGCTGCAAATTTAGTGAATACAATCAAAGACACTATCGATGAAGTTGGAACATATTCTGTTTTTCAATATGCCTCCTTTCATAGTACGCTTACAAGGGAACCTTTTTCACTCAACACTACAAATCTTGATGAAATTTTGTCCATGGACAGCTTTTGGGAAATTAGACCTCTGAGCCAAGTTTTGGGCTCTCAGAAATTCAAAAATTGGCTCATAAAACACATCATTACTCCACTCTCGATGATTTTTATGAAAACTGAGTAGCAGGTGATAATCAGCCTAGTCGACTTACCCAAAAAGTATCGCTAAATTAATTTTTCCGAAAAATTTTATTCTGAAAAAATGAATGAGAAAAAAAAAATTTTCATGAATTTTCAGCCGAAAAATAAAAAAAAACTTCACAATTTTTCGAAAAAATATTTTTTATTGAAGTACTTTAAGTTAATCGACTATGCTGAATAATATCTGAAAATTTATTCCTCACAAAAATGTTTTTGAAATCCTTCCATGCTATGATGTCTTTTATGAACCATTTTAGCCCTTTTTTGAATTTTTGAGAGCCCAGAACTTAAAGGGGGGGTAAGACGACAAAATTTTTTTGTCGCAAAGTTAAAGACTCCCCAAAAGAAGTAAAACCTCCAAGGGATTTTTTCTGGAAACGTCCAGAAAAAATGTTCCATAAACTAGGTACCACGTATAGCTATACGTTGAATTTATTCCATAAACTTTTGGACAACGTATAGCTATACGTTGAAAAAAGTTCATGGAATATTTTTTTCGGACCTTTTTAGGCCTTTCGAGAAAAAATCCCCTGGGGCTTTTACTATTCAAAGGGAGCCCGATTCGTTGAGCAAATAAAATTTTGTCGTCTTACCCCCCCTTTAACTCAGAGGTCCATTAGGTAACTAACATTTTGAGGGTGTTCTTATGACCACAAAAGCAATCTTAGGATGAAATCCCATCAAGATTTGAAGTGTTGAGTAAAAGAGATTCCCTTGTTAAAATGTTTGAAACTCAATTATAATGTTACTGATTTTCAGCAAGTTTTGGAATATATAGTGATATTCCGACTTCAGATGTAGCTTTATCAATTACTCACAAATTAATCGCCGAAGAAAAACCCGATATTCTGATGATTATGTGCAGATTTTCTGAATCTGTCAAAAAACCAATTTATTTTCTCGAAAATGACAGATGGATTCAAGAATTCAATAAAAATATCGAAATTTTAGAGAAATACACAAAACGTATTTTTATATTAGGAGCATTTCCGTTATATCCTCCAAATTCGATGAATGCTTTTATTCGTGATCTTCTTCATAAACCAGAACATTTGGAAAGTTTACATTTGAAAAGATATGATGCAGATGTTGAAATGAATTATATCCGAAAACGATTGAGCAATATAAAATGCAAATCTTGTCAGGTAATCAATATCAGGCACAATACTGTCTATAATGAATTCAACATTTTCTTCAGATAATCGATTTGTCACCAATGTTTGCGAGCGACGAAAAATATTTATTATTTGACGGAAACACAATGTTATCCTATTTTGATAATTCAATTCATTTAACAAAACCGGGACACGAATTAGTTAAACCATACTTCATCAATTTAGCAAATGATATTCTCAATAAACACGGTTGATTTCAACCAACGGCAATATTTGTACCAAACAGCTTTTTGTAGACAAATGAATATTCATCGAAGTTTTTATTAGATATATGTATATTTTCTCGGATTAGGAATTTTTTGATTTATTTTCATAAACACACCTGCGACGTAAAGTTTTCCAGTTTCACTTGAGCGAACTGAACGTGAAAAATTATATGTATGTAAAGAAGATGTGTGTGTAGTTTGATCAACACAAATTTCATAAGAGTTACGAAATCTCCACAATTTTACGCTTTTTATAAGTAGTGCAAAAGAAAAATGAGGGATTTAGAAGAAATTTGAGAATTTTAATGGGATTTTTGAGAAAAAATTCAAATTTTCACAATATTTCATGGTCCAAGAGCTTCAAAACGCAAATTTTCAGGTTTTTTCGCCACGTGGCATCGAATTTTTGTCCCAATTCCAAATTTTCATCAAAAACTTGCTTTTGGCTCCAAAAAATCCGACTTCAAATAGCAAATTTATCGATTTCCAGTCAAATTCTTTGAATTTTCGTCCAAAACAACATTTTCCTCAAATTTCCAGATCGATTTTCATATTTGGTCACTCCACATCGATTTTTCCATCAAAACCCAGCTTTTGGCTCAGAAATTCATCTTGAAATGCAAAAATCACATTTTCTTCCTGAAAAAATCGAATTTTCCCATGAAAACCTTAGAATTTCACAAACCTTGAGCTTTTTCTCAAACTTCAAATTCAAAAAACTCGAATTTTCCAAGCTTTCCCCAAAGAAAACCAGGAAAAAAAACAGGCGGCGCGTGAAAAAAAAAAAGAAAATACGTGCGCGTCAAATAAAATGCCAAGGTCCGCAATACTATCGGTGTTTGCACACTTTTCCAGCGAGCTACAGTAACCCAATCGAGATTCCTTTTTTTTTGTCTGAAAATCCGTGGTTTTCAGCGGATTTTCCGCCACGTGGCAGAAAACTTCCTTATTTTTGAGATCAAACATGCATTTTGCCAATTCTCTAAAATTAATTTCGTATAGTGCTCTGAAAATCCCAAATTCCTCAAATTTTCAGATTAATTGTTGTGGCGTATTCATCCGGGATTTTCGAATTTAGGCTAAGTCCAGAGGATTTATTTTCCAATGAAAAACATCGAAAATACATTTTTTGGGGATTTTTTTAACAAAAAAAATTGAAAAGTTCCCAAAAAATTTCATAATTTTCTATGATTCATAGAAAACTATGATGAAATTTGTGCTTTTTCCGAGCAAAAAACACTCAAATTCTGTGCTCAAAAATTGAAAATACAAAAAAAAATTATAAGGGGGCAAAAATACAATTTTCACTTTTTTCTGAAATAAAAAAAGTATTTTTGAGGGGAAAAATAGGGATTTACTTCAAAAAACAACGAAAAATTGCCACGTGGCAAAAAATTTACGCTGAAAAACTGGAAAAACCATGAAAAACTTGGAAAAATCGATTGGGTTACTGTAGCCGGCGTGAAAAGTGTGCAAACACCGACAGTATTGCGGACCGTGGCATTTTATTCGACGCGCTCGTATTTTCTTTTTTTTCGCGCGCCGCCTGTTTTTTTCTGGGTTTTCCTTGGGGAAACCTGGAAATTTTCGAGAATTTTGGATTTGAAAATTGAAGAAAAGCTTAAGGTTTGTGATTTTTCAAGGTTTTCTGGGGAAAAAATCGATTTTTTCAGGGAGAAAATTGGATTTTCGAGGAATTTTGCATTTCAAGTTGGATTTCTGAGGAAAAAGCGAGGATTTGATGGAAAAATCGATGGAAAATGTGAGTAATTTTGAAATTAACCTGGAAATTACGGAAAAATCGAGGATTTTGATGGAAAATGTCGAGTTTGGGCTCAAAATGCTCCAAAAATTGTGAAAAATCTGAAGAAAATTCAAATTTTTATTCAAAAATTCGCTCAAACATGTGGTAAATTGGAATTTTTCAAATGCTTCTGTGCTTCCTCGTTGAACTCCTTTCCCAGCTCCAACCAAGCCTCTTTTTCTTCCGATTTCAGCGAGCCATTTTCAGCCAAATATCCGGTCCAAACCTGGAAATTAGGGAATTTTGAAGGTTACGGTAGATTTTGGCGCGAAATTCGGCGAATTTTGATATGAAATATGATGAATATTTTAGGATTTTCAGCTGAAAATGAGCAAATTTGTGCTCAAAATGCTCCAAAAATTGAAAAATTCCCGAATTTCGTCATATTTACTATCAAAATGCCCCAAATTTCACCGAAAATTCAAAAAAATCCAGACAAACCTGGAAAAAAGCGCTCCAAAGTGCCGGATCCATTTTGTAAATTCGATGTCGATTGATTGTTTCTCGAACGTAGGCCTTGAAAACTTCGGGATTCTCAAAAATATTTGCCAAAAGATGACAGGCCAGCAAAATGCGTTGACCTTGTTTTTCGAATCTGGAATTTTCATGAAATTTGGAGCATTTTGAGCCCAAATTCCACGTGGATTCTGAAAATTTCAGAATTTTCATGAAATTTGGAGCATTTTGAGCCCGAAAACCGTACCTTTCACTTTTTCTCACATCCTCAGCCGTATATTTCTCTGCGCCTTTAAAATACACACGTAGATCGGGAAAATTGGTGAAGAAGCTGCAAAAATCGATATTTTCAGGCTTTTCAGGCCCGAAAAGCCTGATTTAGGCCTACTCACTATTCATAAAATCCCCTGCCGGCTTGAAGATTTTCTGGCCCAGTGCCAACCATTTTTTGAGCCAATGACGTCATGCAAAGTTGACGGACCTCGGAGCGATTCATTTTTTGGGGGGAGGGCCTGAAAATACGAGGCCTGAGATGAGCCTGAGCCTAGAGAAAAGGTCTGAAAGAGCCTAAAATACAGCTTAACGAGCCTAAATCAGGCCTAAGAACAAAACAGTCCTAAAATAGCCCCCAAATGGGCCTGAACCCCCCTGCAAAACCAAAAATATACTCTATTTATGTGTGTGATGACCTTAAAAACAAAAATGGGGCGGAGCCTATTTTAATTGTCATCACCATCATCATCAAAATAAAGTGGCGAGAGAGTGTGTGAAAATGAGAGAGCGGACAGAGAAAGATTACGTGCGTACACACCGTGCTAAGGTCAAAAACCACGAACACAACACATGGCCGAGATCAAACAATCAAAAAGTTGTGGATTTTTTGCCACATGGATTGTGAGATGTGAAATTTCACGGAAAATTTGAGAAAAATCTTTATTTTCGCGGGCCAAAAATTATTGATTAATGAATACAATCGGTTCCCTCTCCCGGATATCGGTTGGCCAAATTCAACATGCCGATGTCGAATTGTTGACCGCCGTCTTTGCCCTTGGCAATCGCATTTTTTGGCACGTGAATTGTGACTTTTTTCGGGCAAACCTGTAAAATTCGCGGGTTTTTGAGCCAAAAATGACGAAACACCGCGCACTTTCACGTTTAGCGCAGGCGGTTAGCGCGCTGCTTTTTGTTGCAGAGGTCCTGGGTTCGGTTCCCGGTACCCGCACACTTTTTTATTTTTTTTTACTCACTCCAACATGATTGCATCTATGGTAGATGTTGATTTTCGGGTCGATTTTTCGGATTTTTCTTTGCGATCCGTGAACTTTGAAAGTTCCGTCTGGTCCGGTTTTGGCAGAATCAAGTTTGGAGTCGTAGACTGCAAGAAATATATACGGTACGCAGGGTATACTGTAGATTTCTGAGCCAAAATGACTACAGTACCGCCCAGAAAAAACCTACTAGTTCCATCCTCGTACAACTTCACAGTAACATCTTTCACCGGCGCTCCATTACACACCAATTTTCCGACAACAGTCACAGTTTGTTTTGAGCCGACGGCTCCCAAAAGAGCGTGCAATGACCCGATGAGAACAAAAATTGCGAAAATTTGAAGAGATCGCATTTTTTTGGGTCTGAAAATGCTGAAAATCATGAAAAAATCGAGAAAAATCACATCGTTTTCTGAAAAATGATTGGATTTTTGTTGTTTTTTCGCATTTTTTATTGGAAAAACAGTTGTTTTTGTGTAAAATTTGATAAATTGGGGAACTTTTTCTGACGAAAAGAGCATCTGTTGTTTATCTGGCGGGAAAATTGTGTGGAATTTGGCACGGCGTTTTGATGTACAGTACTTTGGAGTAATTTTAGCGCGAAATACGAATTTTCAAATTTTTTATTCAATTTTTCGGTTTTGCCCCAAAATTTCACGCTTTTTGACACCAAACAAGCCTAGGTGGTTTGTTTTGGACAAAAATCTGTTTTTGGAGCAATTTTTCATGCTTGATGTCAAAAAACGTGGAAATTTTTGGCGCCAAAAATTACAGTAGTCACGTCATTGGTGCAACAGCAATGCTACTCGGATTCCTCGAAAATATCGGATTTTTTTGTGAAATCATTTCCTGGATATTTTTGTCGAGAAGTAGAAGAGTGTAGGGCATACTGAAGGAGACCTGCAAAGAATTTATCGTGATTTTTTTTCTTCGAATCACTTCGGCTAACTCACCATATCCGAAACAGTCATTAGCAAATTAATCTGCGAAACCCGATCAATATTCGGAAAAAATATCCCCACACAAAGCAACCAGAAAAGAATAATCAGAAAAATCAATGAATTAATCGCCACAATTAGCGTAACTCTCTTCATCATATCTTTAGTTCTTGTCGAATCATTTTGATGCGAAAACCGCTTGCGCAACTTGTAAACTGTTAGAATTCCCAGAGTTGTGATAAGTATCAGATGAAAATTTGTGCCAAAAAAGACAAATTTACCAAATGTGTAGCGATTGGCACCCACGTATTCAGGGTGAGCTACAAAATAGCCGGCTGTTGAATCGTAGACCAGCGGGAAGAATGTGAATGAGATTGAGAGGATTGTAGCTAAGGAGTAGGTGATTAGGCAGATGTATACTAATAGATACCTGGAAAATTTTCACGTTTACAGTACGGTTAAGGTTCAACAAGATTCCTTTAAGGTTGTACGGCTTGACTATACGATAAAGGTACACCGGTTATAGGCGCATATCGTAAACCTAGTGATCACTTAACACACTTTTACACTACTGGGATACTAGGTAATTTTTAAGCTCACGGATTTTCACCGTAAAAATAGGCTTATCGGTTAAGACTAGGGTTTAACGTTCGTTAGGAGCATACCGGCATGTGATACTTTAAGTTAGGTTAAAATTACTTATCCTTACCATTTCGCCCAAAAAGTATTAAAATTCATAAATTCCAGAAACAAACTGTAGCGATAGAAACAAAGTAGAATAAGGCTAACAGTTTGAAGTTGAGAGAAGAATGGCATTGTGTAGGATGTGATGACTAAGATTTGGGGTGGAATATTTTGGAGGAGATATCCGGTGGAAGGACGTTGAGCCAGGCGATGGACCCAGGAATTGGTGTAGACGCAGAGGTTCTGAAGGAAAAAACCACGTTTTTTGACACCAAACACGTGGATTTGGCCCTTACCACAACCAAATCACATTGGACGATTCGATAAAACGAATTACTAAATCGTTTATTTTTGCCGAAAATCATTATGAGAAATAACATGAGCAATACCGAAAATATACCATAAAGTAGCCAAATATGAATCAATATGTCCATAAGTCAGAAATGAAAATTTTTCTGAAAACAAAATTGTATGTAGGCAGAAGATTGGAGCGGTGGAAAACCTTTTGAAAACAATAAATAATTATAGGTATTGCTCAGTTACTAGAAAATCAGAAAATCATCAGGCTAGGCCTTATTTCAGGCCGATCTCATGTCATTGGTGCAACAGCAATGCTACTTGGGTTCCTTGAGAAGCTTGGAATTTTTTCTGACATCATTTCCTGGATGTTTTTATCGAAAAATAGAAGAGTGTAGGGCATACTGAAGGAGATCTGAAGAAAAAATTCATTTTCTTTTTGTTGGAAGGGTCGATTTAGGCTAACTCACCATATCCGAAACTGTCACGAGTATTTCAAACTGTGTAACCTGATTCATATCCGGAAAAATGACGCCAACCACAAGCAACCAAAAAATGATTATAATATAGATAGCCGAATTAATCGCCACAATTAACGTAACTCTTTTCATCATATCTCGAGTCCTTATCGTATCATTCTGATGTTGGGAAAATCGTTTGCGCAGCTTAGAAACAGTTAAAACTCCGAGAGTTGTGATGATTATTAGATGAACATTTGAGACAATCCACACAGTTGCACCGAATACATAGTGATTTGTGCCGTAGTAATCGGGATGTATGACGAAACAACCATCTGTTGAATTGTAGACCAGCGGGAAAAATGTGAATGAGATTGGGAGGATCATTGCGATGGTGTAGGTGATGAGGCCGAGGTATACTAATAGATACCTGGTAAAAAATTAGGGTTTACAGTACCTGAATAACCTTATTAGTGTGAGGGCTTGTACGGTTAAGCTGTTTAGAGTTAACCTCGATATGTAAAATACGGTTAAGCTTGTACGGTTGATATTTCGCCTAAAGTTAACTATACGATAAAGGTACCGGGGTGTGATAAGTAATACTTTAAAGTCTGTCGTAGGCTTATCGCTAAACATGGTTTTTTACGTTTAAAAAAGTTCGGTTAGGATTTATTGTGCATTAACTCTATATGGAAAAATCAGATAAAAAGCACCTTACCATTTTGCCCAGAACTTGTTGAAATTCATGAATTCCAGCAGCAAACTGTAGCGGTAGAAACACAGTAGGGTTATACTGACAGTTTGAAGGTGAGAGAAGAATGGCATTGTGTAGGAGGTGATGACTAGAATTTGGCGAGGAATATTTTGGAGGAGATATCCGGTGGAAGGACGTTGAGCTAGGCGATGGACCCAGGAATTCGTGTAGACGCAGAGGTTCTGAGGGAAATTTGCGATTTTTTGACACTAAACATGCTTATGGGTACTGTAGAGATCTTAGAGTAACCCAAAAGCACTTACCAGAACCAAATCGCATTGAACAATACGATAAAACGAATTACTGAATCGTTTATTTTTGCCGAAAATCACTATGAGAAATAACATGAGCAATACGGAAAATATACCATAAAGTAGCCAAATATGAAGTTTTAAATCCATTTTCTAAAGAGTTAGCAAGAAAAATGTCGAGGGATCGATTCCCGCTGCCTGCGGAAGTTTTTCAGTTTTTGAGAAAGAAAATTGTAATTTAGAGAGCTGTGGAAAACCTTTTCAAAAATATTAATTATAGGTATTGCTCATGTTATACTTATGTTTGGTATCAAAACCCGAATAAAATTTATTTTACATGAAAAAAATCATCATTATCTCAAAAACTTATTAACACATCTCTTATCGCTGACATTCAGGAAGAAGCTTGTGGTAGAATTATTGATTTTCTCGATGCCCGCACGCATTGAAATATACTTTTTCTGATTGTACAATTTGATGAGCATATCGTGGAATTTTTTGGCCAATTCTGGCGAATTTCCGCCAACTTCCAAGTTGATTTGACACACTGTGATGTGCATTTTGTCGAAAATTTGGTCGTTGTTGAAATATTCGTCGATGGGGAATTGAGAGTTAGCCGAAATCCACAACATATCGATTATCTGGGTGAAAAAATGAGCATTTTTGACGAATTTTGAGCTCAAAACTCACCAACTCCTCCTGTCCTTGTTTCAAATTCTCGAAATATTTCTCATAATCCGCCGAATCCGTGCCGCGATGTTCCTCGATTTTTAAATTCGGAATTTTTGGCGCCAAAAATGTGTCGGCATTTGTTGGATCGCCAAGTTTCACCAGGAGATTTGTGGTGTTTTGCTGGAAACAAATTTGGTTCGAAAAAATTTGATCTACCAGAAATGCGTCAGCTTCATACACTGACGCATTTTCTGTAGATAAAGTTCATGTCCCTTTGTTTCTCTGTCTTCTCTATGACCTCTAGTTTCCGGAATCTTCAGCGAAGCGGCTCGAGCGCGGTAGCCCGAGTGTGTTTCCATCTGCGTCTCTAACTTCCACGTGTTCCCTAGCTGTCTACCTTATCTCCGTCTCTGACTTCTCCATGCTCTCTAGCTTCCAGAAGCTTCCGCGCAAGCGGCTCGAGCGAAGCGAATGTATTTCCCTCTGCGTCTCTAACTTCCACGTGTATTCTAGCTGTCTACCTTCTCTCCGTCTCTAACATCTCTATGCTCTCTAGCTTCCGGAATCTTCCGCGCAAGCGGTTCGAGCGAAGCGAGTGTATGTCCCTCTTCCTCTCTAACCCTAGCTGTCTAGCTTCTCTGCGTCTCCGACTTCTCTATGATCTCTAGCTTCCGGAATCTTCCGCGTAAGCGGCTCGAGCGAAGCGAGTGTATGTCCCTCTGCGTCTCTGACTTCCTCATGCTCTCTAGCTTCTCTGCCCCCTCCCCCCCCCAAAAACTTCATAGCCAAATATGAAGTTTTAGATCCATTTTTTAACGAGGAAAAGGTCAAGGGATCGATTCCTGCTGCCTGCGGAAATTTTTCAGATTTTGAGAAAGAAAATTGTAATTTAGAGAGCTGTGGAAAACCTTTTCAAAAATATTAATTATAGGTATTGCTCATGTTATACTTATGTTTGGTATCAAAACCCGAATAAAATTTATTTTCCATGAAAATCATCATCATTATCTCAAAAACTTATTAACACATCTCTTATCGCTGACATTCAGGAAGAAGCTTGTGGTAGAATTATTGATTTTTTCGATGCCCGCACGCATTGAAATATACTTCTTCTGATTGTACAATTTTATGAGCAAATCGTGGAATTTTTTGGCTAATTCCGGCGAATTTCCGCCAACTTCCAAGTTGATTTGACACACTGTGATGTGCATTTTGTCGAAAATTTGGTCGTTGTTGAAATATTCGTCGATGGGGAATTGAGAGTTAGCCGAAATCCACAACATATCGATTATCTGGGTGAAAAATGAGCATTTTTGACGAATTTTGAGCTCAAAACTCACCAACTCCTCCTGTCCCCCCTTTAAACTTTCGAAATATTTCTCATAATCTGCCGAATCCGTGCCGCGATTTTCCTCGATTTTTAAATTCGCAATTTTTGGCGCCAAAAATGTGTCGGCGTTTGTTGGATCGCCAAGTTTCACCAGAAGATTTGTGGTGTTTTGCTGGAAACAAATTTGGTTCGAAAAAATTTGATCTACCAGAAATCCCTCTGCGTCTCTGACAATTTTATGCTCCCTAGCTGTCTAGCTTCTAGGCGTCTCTGACTTCTCCATGCTCTCTAGCCTCTGCGTCTCTGACAATGTCATCCTCTCTAGCTGTCTAGCTTTCGGAATCTTCCGCGTAAGCGGCTCGAGAGCAGCGAGTGTATTTCCCTCTGCGTCTATAACTACTCTATACTCTCTAACTTCGTCATGATCTCTATCTGTCTAGCCTCTCTGCGTCTATGCTCTCTAGCTTCCAGAATCTTCCGCGCAAGCGGCTCGAGCGAAGCGAGTGTATGTCCCTCTGCGTCTCTAACCCTAGCTGTCTAGCTTCTCTGCGTCTCTGTCTTCTCTCTAGTTTCCGGAATCTTCAGCGAAGCGGCTCGAGCGCGGTAGCGCGAGTGGATGTCGCTCTCGGTCTCTGATGACAATCTCATGCTCTCTAGCTGTCTACCTTCTCTCCGTCTCTAAAATCTCTATGCTCTCTAGCTGTCTAGCTTCCAGAATCTTCCGCGCAAGCGGCTCGAGTGGAGCGAGTGTATGTTCCTCTGTGTCTCTAACCCTAGCTGTCTAGCATCTCTGCGTCTCTAACTTATCTAGCTGTCTAGCTTCTGGAATCTTCCGCGCAAGCGGCTCGAGCGCGGTAGCGCGAGTGTGTTTCCATCTGCGTCTCTGACTTACTCATGCTCTCTACTTGTCTAGCTTCCAGTAGCGGCTCGAGCGCGGTAGCGCGAGTGTGTTTCCATCTGCGTCTCTAACTTCCACGTGTTCCCTAGCTGTCTACCTTATCTCCGTCTCTAACTTTTCTATGCTCTCTAGCTTCCGTAAGCGAGTGTATGTCCCTCTGCGTCTCTGATTTCCTCATGCTCTCTAGCTTCTCTACCCCCCCCCTCTCTCCCCCAAACTCACACAACTTGGCATCGCCGCCCAAAACGTCATCCCCTCCTGCCTTCCCCCATAATTCCCCCTGAACATTTTCAACGGCACCCGTCGAATATTCGGCTCCTGATCACAAACATACATCACACTCGGATAACTCAGCAAAAGTGCCTCGACTTCGCGCCAAAACCGCATCAGAATAATGAAAGAGCACTGCTGATATTCGTTCAAAACCATCGCAAAATCGAATTTCGACGTCGGCGGATTTGCGGCGAAATCTTGCGTGAGATCAGTGCAGATCGGCAGCGTTTCATAGGAATATGGAGAGGTATCGGCGAGATAGGATAAATCAATCATCTTTGAGACGAAATCCAGATCCCCTGGAGACTCTACGAACATCTCAGGCTCCTCTTGCACCTCTACCACATCTTCTTGCTCTTGCACTGTCTCCTGGCCCGAAGATTTGGGCTCAAAAGGGGCTGGGCTCTCGCCTCCCAGATTCCCCCAACAAATTAGAATGATTAGAGCTAATATGAGCAATGCTATTGGCCATTTTCGAGGAACTTGTCGTTTCCACGACATGTTGGGTGGGAGGAAAATGAAAATGAAAGAGAGAGGTCTAGATTTTTATCTTGAGGAAATTTGTTTTTTTTTTGTTGCGCGCGCAGTGAAAACTTGATACATATCTCCTTCAGAAACATGTGGATTTATTGTTTTTGCGCGAGGCAAAACGGGAATTTTAGCTGATTCCACGTGGCAAAAATTCTGCACTCAAAAATGTTGAATTCTTCATAAATCAGCACCGATAAAATAACATGAGCAATATACCTATAATTATACTTTTTTTTGCTGAGAAAATGTTTTTTGCCCCCTCTAATCTTCTCTGGCTGTACTTTTTTCACTTGAAAAAAAAGTTTAGTTGGAAAAAAAACTTCCGCAGGCAGTGGGAATCGATCCCTTGACCTTTTTCTCGTTAAAAAATGGACCTACTTCTTCATATTTGGCTATTTTACGGTGTGATAACCGTATTGCTCATGTTATTTTTAATCGTGATTTTCGGCAAGAATAAACGATTCAATAATTCGTTCTATCGAATTGCGCAATGCAATTTGGTTCTGGTAAGGGCTTTTTTTGGGTACTGTAGAAAAATGTTTGGTGTCAAAAAACGTGGATTTTCTGGCCTACAGTACCCCTAAGCATGTTTAGTCTTTAAAAATCGCAAATTTCCCTTAGAACCTCTTCTGCTACTTCAACTCCTGGATCCATCGCCTAGCTCAACGTCCTTCCACCGGAAATCTCCTCCAAAATATTCCTCGCCAAATTCTAGTCATCACCTCCTACACAATGCCATTCGCTCTTCAATCACAAAGTCTTAGCATCGTCCTACTGTGCTTCTACCGCTACAGTTTGTTGCTGAAAATCTGGAATTTTAGTAGATTCTGGGCGAAATGGTGGGTACGGTATGCGCCGTTTAGATGTAGGAAGTTCGTACAGCTAAAACGATATTCCTCAAGTTGGGTGTACGGTATGCGCCTTCAAGCATCTGTACTGTACTTTATGTTAATTGCATAGTGACTCTTAACAGTACGTACCTTAACTTAACATAGCTCAACTGTATTGTACATTTCAAAATTAACCCTAGGATAGCCTTAAGCCTTAACCGTACGATATTTCTCAAGTTGGGTGTACGGTATGCGCCTTCAAGCATCTGTACTGTACTTCACGTTAATTGCATAGTAACTCTTAGCAGTACGGTATACCTTAAGTAGGCCACCAGCGTACCGTATACCTTAACTGAACAGGATAGTAAACACTAAATGTACGATAAGGGTCAACTGTATTGTGTACTCAGTAGATATACGGTATGCGCCTTTAACCCGAATATGTTCCAGGTATATTCTAGTGTACTTCGGTCTGATTCTTTCCTCCATCGCTATAATTCTCCCGATTTCTTTCACATTTTTCCCACTAACCTACGATGAATCAGTAGGATACTATATCTCCGATCCGTATTACCTTCAAAACTATCGCTATAACTTCGGCAGATATCTCTGGTATTGTTGTATGATTTATCTGCTAGTTATCACAACTCTCGGCCTTTTAACACTTTACAAACTGCGCAAGCGATTCGCCCATCATCATTCTTCAAATGATCCAAGGACTCGAGATATGATGAAGAGAGTTACGTTAATTGTGACGATTAATTCATTACTTACTTTGATACTTTGATGGTCCATTATATCAAGCCATAATCATTGATCATAACTGTGAACCAGACAGCTCCATTGTGAACGATCTTGAGCCATTCGTGACCAGGGAATTTTGCTGGATATTATCCCGATCCTTCTTCTTCTTCTGTCCCACCGAGACCCAATAAATTTTGGTTGTGATTGTGGACTTTTGCTGCTTCTTTGATGTCGTCCACCCAGCGCTTTTTTGGTCTGCCTTTCCTTCTTGGATACTTATCTGGGAAGTCCGACAGTGTTATGATTTTGCAATATCTAGTCGGAGACATGCGCGCCACGTGGCCTGCCCATCTGATTTTTGTTTTCATAATCAAATTTGTCATATCTGGCGGATTACCGGCTCCAGCTTGCACCCAAATGTGGTTGATTGTTCTTTGAATGATTTCGACATCTTTGACCTTTGTGTTCCAAGTTTCTGCACCATAAATTGCAGCTGCAACAACACTTTGTTTCAGCAGTTGATTTTTTCTGGTCATTCCAATTCCACTCAACGCTTCGGCTATTCCGTGATAAGCAGCCCACGCTGATCTTTTCCGATTTGCGATTTCGGAGTCCAATGATCCGTCTTTCATGAAAATGCGGCCCAAATATTTTATCTGATCAACGTCTTCCAGTCTTTCTCCCCGGACCACAATGAACCTCTTGTCAGCTGCTTCATTTCGCAACACTTTTGACTTTGAAGTGTTGAATAATAATCCAGCTTCTTCACATTTCTTGGCGATGTTTTCAGCGCGTTTTTGGGCATCTTTGCTCGATGTATCGATCAACACCAGATCGTCTGCGAATAAAAGTCTTGAGATATACTGCCCGTGGATTTTGCACCCATAGTTTCCATCAAGGTCGTTTTCCGGGATCGGGTCAGCTTGTCTCAACAGATGATCCAACGCGATTGAGAATAGTGCTGGTGAGGATGAGTCGCCTTGACGGACTCCGCGTTCCATCGCAATTTTCATCTTCTCTCCGAGTACTGTTAACTCTCCGATTCCGACTTCATTTGCGCCTTTAATACACTCCAAATATTGTGGCCAGAATCCAGTTTCAATTACACTTTCTTGCACCGAATTCCAATCAACTGAGTCGAAAGCCGCCTTGAAATCGATGAACGTCAGAATCAATGGAAGCTTGTACTCATGACTTCTTTCCCACAAGATTGAAATCGATTGCAAATTGTCACTGCATGATCGTCGTGGTCTGAATCCGTGTTGACTTTCATCCAAGGTTTGTTCTGATTTGCCCATTAATCTTGAAGTCATAACTTTTGTGAAGATTTTACCAGGAATCGATAAAATCGATATTGGCCTGACGTCTTTTAGATGTTCTGGGTTTGGCTTTTTCTCAATCAATTTCAATCTGATGTTGTTCCAATCATCTGGTATTTCATCGTCGTCGATTATTTTGTTGAACGAATTAGTCAGACATTTTGCCACCAATTCTCCTCCATATTTTATCATATCCGCGCCAATTCCATCCAGGCCTCTGGCCGTGTTTACTTTCAAACTGCTTATTGCTCTCATAACTTCTGAGTTAGAAATTGGTAGTGGATTTCTGGTGGTTGATTGGATTTTTGTTGTTTTTGGACCGGTGCGTTCGAATTGTTTTTTGAAGTGGTTTTTAACAGCTTCACGGATTTTTGATCGATTCGAAGTTCTTGATCCATCTTGAAGAGTCAATCTTTGAAACAATTCCGACTTCTCTTCGATTCTTTTCTTCATCTTTTTCACGCTGGTTCTTTTGGCCACTGCTTCTTCAATTTTGCGACATCTCCAGTTTTCCAGATCTTTTTGATAGGATTCCCGAGTGATCTTACATATTTCTCGTTTTTCAAGAGCGGTTGCTTGATTTGACGCCAAGATTCTGAATCTTTTCTCCAATAATTCACGAGTTTCTTGAGAAATCCTTGATTCTTTTGGTGTCGGAATTGAAGTGTGTTTTGCACATTCTTTCATAGTTTTGATGAGGTTACTGTAGTTTGCGCAGTTTGAATCGAGATTTGAATCGAGAGATCTTAAATATTCCAATTTATCTAGTTTCACAACTCGATCCATTCTTTCTCGTGGTCGTCTCAATTTTCTGGATATGTCTCGATGTGCTACATTTATAGTCAATCTCAACAATCGATGGTCGGATAGGTTGTAATTGGAGTTGAAGGTGTTGATGTCACGGATCATAAATCGTCTCGATTCTTTTATCATGAAATAATCAATCATCGATCTGGACTTCTCGTTTGGACCTCTCCAGGTCCAATATGCTGATCTCTTCTTTTTGAAATGCGTGTTTAGTATCGCCAATCTTTTTGAGTTCGCGAAATCAATAAGCGATTCACCATTGTCGTTTCTTGTGATGGTTTTCAAGCCATATCTTCCAACGGTTGGGTGCTCTTGGGTAGATGTTTTCCCAATTGCTCCATTGAAATCGCCACATACAATCCGAACCCAGTTATCTGCTACGCTGTTATAGGCTTTTGACGCCATTTTGTAGAATTTATCGACTTCGGTTTGTTTGGCGTTGTTAGTGGGTGAGTACATATTGAATAAAGCAAGGTTTGTTTCACCGATTTTTAGCTTCAGAATGGCTACTCGATCCGAACAGCTCACAACCTCTACCACTGATCTTCTGAATTTTTTCTTTATCCAGAACCCGAGACCTCCGACTTTTTTGTTGATCATTTCGAGGAATATAAATTCATTTCCATCTTCTGTTATCAGTGAACATCCTTTGCTCATTCTAGTTTCTTGCAGTGCGATAAAATCACAACTAGAGTAGTTTGCCAAGTTGTTTTCAGCCTCTCTTTTCGATTCATTTGCCAAGGATCTGGTGTTGTGTGATCCTAACTTCAGACTCGATTTTTTGGAGGTTTTGGCTGTTATTCCGTTTCCAGCGGCACCCCGGCAGCAACTGGCGCCTCCTCGGACTGGATGCCTTGAGCCCTTCGGAGGTTGATCGCCAGCGTAAGATCCATCCAATTTTCTATATTTTAGCTGTCTTTTGGAAATTGATGCCCAAATCCAGGTAACACGGGTTTCCAGCCCGGTTTTGGCCAATCAGCACCTTCATTCGATCTTTCCGGCCGAAGATTGTGGGCTTTTTTGTTGTCCTTTGGCCATAATATTGTAGAGCTTGATTGCATTGATCGAAATGCACGTGACAATAATATGTTTCCATCTCGAACCACGTGGAGGCGACAAACATGACGAGAAGATATGATGAAGAGAGTTACGTTAATTGTGACGATTAATTCATTTATGTATGTTATTATTATTTGCTGGTTGGTTTCTATTGGAGTTCTTTTCAAGGACATTGATCGGGTTACGCAGATTGGTATGCTTATGACTGTTTATGATATGGTGGGTTTTCCTCTAGCTCTCTAGCACTCTCTCAAGTTGCTATACTGTCTTTAGCCTTCTCTAGTTGTCTATCACCCTCTCATATTTCTGTGATCTCTGGCTTTCCTCTCCGTATCTACCATCTTCCTGAGTTTCCTAACCTATCTCTGGTTGTCTAGTTGCAATGATATTCCTCTCTACGTCTCTAGCACCCTTACATTGTCTAGCTGTCTAGCACTCTCCCAAACTCTATGCTCTCTGCCACGTGGGAAAAAAGTTTACAGCAAAAAACTTTTTTTGCAGATGAGCTTCATTATGTGCTACACCCTTTTGCTCTGCGATAAAAATGTGCAGGATGTGATGTCGAAAAAATTGTCGATATTCTACAAGACTCCGAGTAGCGTTGCTGTGGCACACGTGTCATAAAGGGACTGGGCTTAGGCCCGGGCCTGGACCTAAGGCCTCATATATTTTGTTGTGTAGTTCTCCCGGACAAGCCTAATTTTTTTATCTGATTGAAAGTTCCTCAACGATCGGATAACTGTTTTTTTTTTCGCCCGAAAAAAAATGTTTTTTTGGTCAAAAAAATAAGAATTTTTATTTACATTCACTTAAAAAATTGTACAAATAATGACATTTTTACACGGAAAAGTCCACAAATTTTCTTAATGAATACAATCCACCGATTCACCGCTGAATCGATTCGCCAAATTCAGCGTTCCGATATCGTAGTTCTGCGATGAGCTCGAGCCACTTTGCACCGCCGATTTCGGCACATTTATCGCCACTTTTTTCGAGCACAACCCGTTGTAGTTGCATTTGTGATAGATGTTGATTTTTGGGTCGATTGTGCGGATTTTTGTTTGGGTTCCGGAGATGCGGAATGTTCCGTCGGCGCCGGTTTTGACCGAGTCGAGTTTTGAATCATAGACTGAAAACATTAGGATTTTTTCAGGGGGCTTTTAGGCTTGGGCTCATAAACTTAGGCCATACGTGGATTTTTTTGAATTTAAAAATTCAAAAGCTTCTCTAACCTCCCTAATACCTTAAGGTAGTTAAGCTAACTCACTAGTTCCATCCTCATACATCTTCACCAGCACTCCAGAAGCCGGTTGTCCATTACAAATCAACCTTCCAGTCACCGTAACACTTTGCTTCGAGCCCAAAACTCCGAATAACGCGTGAGCCAAGGGAATTGTAGCCAAAAGGAAAACTGCAAAAATTTTCAACATTTTTGAGTTGAGTTAGGATAACTTAGCGAAAAAAGTAAGTAGCTAGGTCTATTTATACTAACTTTGTTTAAAAAAATATTTAGAGAGCAAATATTTATACTTGGCAAAAAAATGGGGGAAGGCGGAACCGATTTTTTCGAAATTATTATGAAAATAACGATGACTCATGTTAATGTAAATAAAAATAAATGTGGTAGGTCAAAAAATCGAAGGTCATAAAACATATTGTTATTATGATTCATATAGATAATTGCGAAAAATAAAACTTTTTTGTTCGACAAAATAAAAGAACAAAAGTACAGAGTTAGTGTAAATACAAATAAAAAAATTGTTTAAAAATAGCACATACACGTGATATATGACGAATTTTGATCATTTTCAGGCTCTGCGGATTATTTTGATACTGCTCACGGTGTATTTTGGGTTTCTGGGGGATTTTGAGCAAATGCGCTCTATGGTAAACATAATTTTATTGATTTTTAAGGTCGTAAGCAAGCGCGCTCCATTGCAAAATTTGTATCGTTCGCGATCTCCTAAACTACAATTCCATGTCTCTTAGAAACCCGAAAAAAAATTTTTCAAAAAAAAATTCATTGACATCACCACTTCCCCAAAAAAGAGTTCAAAAAATCACTTCGCATACCATCCACAACTATAAAACCCAGTTGTTTTGTCACTGCAAAAAAATCGTTTTCTCGCGTCAAAACTTAACCTAACTCACCCGGTATCATCATACAAATATTCGCCATTAATAATAGTCATCAGGAGGTAATTCCCGCTTCCGTCCAATAGATAACTGGGACGATTATTGGCCAAAGTTTGATTTGTTGAAACGATGGCAGAGGTCCAGGAGAGCTGAAGTTATTGATTTTTTGGGTTATGACGGGGCCTAGCCATCTACACTTACCTCTCTTAAAATCCCATCCGTATCATTGCACCGGGTCTCACCATAACATATCCGCACCGCATTCAAATGCACCAAATTCTGCGGATCAACATTGACCTCCACGTATTTTTCTATAAAATACTCCTGCTCTTCTATAGTCTGAAAACCATTCAAAGAAGCATTCTGTGAACTGCACTGTATTTCAGCTTTTTTGTGAGTTAGCTCAACTCGAGTTATATTAAAGCACCAATTGAGCCCGTTTGGTCTCGTAAACGAGAACTGTGAGGTGGTGCAATTTGGCAAAATAAAATCTTCGGGTAAAACATCGGTGTCACTGAAGACTATACTATAGTTTAGATATTGACTTTGATTGAAGCCTATGCAATATGGATAAGATGAGCAATTGTAATTTGGGGTTTCGGTTAGCATAGTGTATACCAGGATATCATTTTGTTTAGCGATTGGAAAATAGCAGCGAAGTTTTGGACCTGCGCAATATTTATCATAGGCTGCTTGGATTGTAGGTCCGAAAAATCCACTGAATTCATAGAATTGTGTGACTGGACGAGTTCGAGTGGCCAAGAAATCGAAAGGAACTTCACGTTTATAGATAAGTGTTGAGAAAACTTGGGAAATTAGAAGGAAAACGAGCAACATGTTCATTTTGCTCATAGATTAATGAATGTGCTTTTTAAAATGACTATTATATGTTTTTTTCCGCTGAAAAATTGCCTAGATACCCGAATTTTGGTTTTTTGCAACTGCGGAAAAACATCATAATTTTGTAGGAACAAAACAAATGATGTATGAAGGCTTTTAAAGATCTTCTAATACTCTTTAGGGCTTTCAAAGTCCTTAAGGAACTTCTAGGAGGTTTACGACCTTAAAAGTCGTTTTTAAAAACTTGTAGGAGAATTTTGAACCTTCTAGGATTGTTTAGGACTCTTCAATGTTTCATAGGGCCTTTCGAGGACTTTCTCAGGCCTATTTTCACCTCCTGGGGCCTTATAGAATCTGAAAAATCTATAAAAGCTTTTTCAAATATCCTTAAAACACTTCTAGGGATTTTCAGAAGCCCTTAACTAACAAAATCTTTCTTTTAACGTTCTTTAATAATTGTTTCTATCTCTGAAATTTCGCCAAAACTTTCAAAAAATTAATTAACATCATTTATTTAAAAAAAAACAATATTTTTTCAAATTACACAGCATACCATCCACAACTATAGGACGCAGTTTTGCCGTCTCTGAAAAAATCAATATTTTACTAGGATTCCCCCTTGTAACTTACGTAAGATCATAATATGTATTTTCGCCATTGGAATAGCTCAAACCTAAATTATCACCACATCCGTCAACATCAACACTGTTTATATTGTTGGCCAAAGTTTGATTAGTTGAGATGATACTAGAAGTCCAGACCATCTGAAATTATTGATTATTTAGTCATGACGTGGCAATGGAGCACACTTACATCTTTGAAAGTTCTATCCGCATTTTGACATCCATCAGTACAATCTCTTCTAGCTCCCAAACTCACTAACCCATTTTCCGTATTGAAAACACTTTGAAAATACTCTTGCTCTTGAATAGTCTGAAAACCATTCAAAGAAGCATTTTGGGACTTGCACTGTATTTCAGCTTCTTTGTGAGTTAGCTCAACACGAGTTATATTAAAACACCAATTGAACCCGTTTGGTCTGGTGAAGGAGAACTCGGAGGTGGTGCAATTTGGCAAAATAAAATCTTCGGGTAGAACATCGGTGTCACTGAAGACTATACTATAGTTTTGATATTGACTTTGATTGAAGCCTATGCAATATGGAAAAGATGAGCAATTATAATTTGGGGTTTCGGTTAGCATAGTGTATGCCAGGGTATTATTTTGTTTAGCGATTGGAAAATAGCAGCGAAGTTTTGGGCCTGCGCAATATTCATCATAGGCTGTTTGAATAGAATCTCCGAAAAATTCTCTGAATTCATAGAATTTTGTGACTGGTCGAGTTCGGGTAGCCAAGAAATCGAAAGGAACTTCACGTTTATAGATAAGTGTTGAGAAAACTTGAGAAAAGAGGAAAAATAGGATTTTGCACATAGTTTGTTGTATGTTTTATTTTATTTTGAGGACGAAATATAGACATTTAAGTTGTTTTATGTTTTCGCCGTTGAAATATTGCCTAGTAACACGAATAGTTTTTTGTAATGTGGTGAATCCGGAATTAAAAAATGTTTTGAACTTTTGAACTTTTTAAAAGTGAATAAAAAGGCCTTACAGCCTAAAAATCCAGAAAAAAACGTTTTTTCAATTTGTAGAACCTTCGAAACGAAATAACATAACTTTATTTAAAATTTTATATTTAAAAAAAAATCCACACATCTCAATTATAATTGATTCATCTTGGAGCAATAAGAGCATCTTACAATCCAAGTCATAGGTATTCTGAATATTCAGCCATAAAAATCACTCAGACGAACATATTTGTGATATTATTGTCTTGAAGTGTTGGTCGGGTGAAGGCTCACCAAAAACGATACTGTAATTTTGGTATTGTGTTTGATTGAATCCTATGAAATTTGAATCATAGGCAGGTTGTAAAATCAACAAAAAAACATTGCTCATATTATCCTGGAGTATCGATCTAGCTCTTGTTGCCAAAAAATGTCTTGAAGTGTTGGCCTGGGGGTCATACTTGTTCGTCGATTGTTTGAAATCCGTTTAAATATGCACTTCGAGATGTGCAGAAGTTTTCAGCTTCTTTATGAGTCAGACCAGATTCCGAAATATTGAAACACCAGTTGAGTCCATTTGGTCCTGTGAATTGTCTTGAAGTGTTGGTCCGAATCTTTGCGTTTCCAAATTAGTATTGCAGAAACTGCACAAAAAAAGTTATGTGTGCTTAAAATGACATCAGAAGAACTTTGCACATAGAGATGTATGTATATAACATTTGTCGGTGGAAGCTCCATGTGAGGAATTTGGGGTCGTTATGCGCATTGATAAAGCTGAAATAGTAATTTATTAATTTAAGTTTAATTTAAAGCTAATTCACGTTTAAGAAAATGTTTAAAAGCATATAACAGGTACATAAGTAATGGTTTCAAAAAAAAAAAAACTTTAAAAGGTAGACCTCGTAGACCATAAGCTTAAGGCTAAACTGATTTAGGGGCGGAGTCCTGACGTCTTCTTAACCCCTATTGGCTTGAATGACAGCTCCATATATTTTATTCTCAAAATGACGGAAATAAATTCATGTTTTATATATTCGCGTTGAAAAATTGCCTAGAAACATGGATTTGACATTTCAACAACAAGAAAAACCATAGGAACTTGGCAACACAAACAACAAAATAATCACTTTATTTCACAAAAATTCAGTGAATTACACGGCATACCAGCCACAACTGTAATAACCTTCGTTGTCGTCCCTGAAAAAAATCAATAAATTTTTTGGCGTCAAGCCACACTGAAACACTAACTTGGTATCGTCATACGTCAAGTTGCCTTTGACACTTCGCAAAACCAAATTTTTACCAATACAATCAAGATAACCACTGTTGATATTATTGGCGAGAGTTTGATTAGTTGAGATGATGCTAGAAGTCCAAGCCATCTGAAATTATTGATTTTTTTTCAGTTATGACGTGGCAATAGAGCAAACATACCTCTTTAATACACCCATCCGCATTTTTATTTTTACAATCTTCAGTGCAATTTCTCGTCGCTCCCAAATGCACAAATGTTTTTTCTCCAGTTCTGGTTATTCTGAATGCTTTTCGAAAATAATCTTGCTCTTCAATAGTCTGAAAACCATTTAAAGAAGAATTTTGAGATGCACATTCAGCTTCAGCTTCATCGTGAGTTAGCCAATCTCCATTTTTTGAGATATTAAAGCACCAATTCAGACCGTTTGGTCTGGTGAAAGAGAATTGGGAGGCGGTGCAATTTGGCAAAATAAAATCTTCGGGTAGAACATCGGTGTCACTGAAGACTATACTATAGTTTTGATATTGACTTTGATTGAAGCCTATGCAATATGGATAAGATGAGCAATTATAATTTGGGGTTTCTGTTAGCATTGTGTATACCAGGATATCATTTTGTTTAGCGATTGGAAAATAGCAGCGAAGTTTTGGGCCTGCACAATTAGTATCATAGGCTGTTTGGATAGCATCTCCAAAAAATTCTCTGAATTCATAGAACTTAGTGACTGGTCGAGTTCGGGTGGCCAAGAAACCGAAAGGAACTTCACGTTTATAGATAAGTGTTGAGAAAACTTGAGAAATCAGAAGGAAAAATAGGATTTTGCACATAGTTTGATGATGTGTTATTATTTTCGAAATGACAACATTTATGTTTTTCCGCTGGAAAATTGCCTAGTAACACGATTTTTTATTCAAATTTTATACATCCCAAAAAAATTTAAAAAAAAAATTAATTCGCATACCATCCACAACTATAATAAGCAAGTACTGTATCCCTGAAAAATCAATACTTTAATGAATTCTTTCTCAAAACTTAGCCTAACTCACTCAACACTATCATACAACCATGTATTATTGATCAAACGAAGCACCAGGTTTACACCACTTCCATTAACCAGCAATGTTTTCAAATTATTGGCCAATGTGTTGTTTGTTGAGACCGTGCTAGAAGTCCAGGAAAACTAAAAAAAATATTTGTATATCAGTACTTACATTAACTCACAGTTGTCGCTCCAGAAGCTCGTTTAGCTCCCAAGTGAATCATAGTGTTATTCTCCAAGGATTTCTGATTCAGAATTTCCAGAAAGTGCTCTTGCTCTTCAATAAATTGAAAACCATTCAAAAACTCTCCCTCCAGTCCACAATTACTTTCAGCATCTTCACGATCTGTCGATACTTGAGTTAGGCTAAAACACCAATTCAAACCGTTTGCTCTGGTGAATCCGAGAGCACCGCATTTTGAAACATTGTAATTCCTATTATCCGACAAATCATCTTGAATGCTTGGATCACCGAAGACTATACTATAGTTTTGATATTGGGTTTTGGTGAAGAGTAGGCAGTTTGGATAACTTGTGCATTGACTAGGAGTGTCGGTGAGGATTTGGTAGGCGAAATTATTGTCATTGGTATTCAGGAAAATTGGGAAGAAGCAGCGGGTTGCGTTGCAATTGGTGTCATAGACTCCCTGGAATTTGGATCGGGATAGGCCTAGGCTTAGGCTCGGACTTAGACTCGGGCTCGGGCGCAGGTCGTGTGTAGCCCAGACTGCCTCATTTGGGCTTACAATTAGATTCTTGTTTAGGCTCGGGCTAAGGACATCTGAGCTCATGACTGAACCTAGGCTTAGCCGCTACGCGGAAGACAGTGCCGCTTCGCGGAAGCTTGCGGTTCAGACTCGCGCAGAGCGCTCGGACTTTCAGCTAAACCCTAGGCTTAGCCGCTACGCGGAAGACAGTGCCGCTGCGCGGAAGCTTGCGGTTTAGACTCGCGCAGAGCGCTCGGACTTTCAGCTAAAGCCTAGGCTTAGCCGCTACGCGGAAGCTTGCGGAATACACTTGCGCACAGCGCTCACCTGAATCGTACTTCCAAAATTATCTTTCATCAAAAATCCTCTGTTTATAGCGTTCCGAGTCGCCAGGTATTCATAGGGCACTTCAAATTTCCCAACATTCGAAGTTCGGCTAACTCGAGCCGCCGAAAATAGGAAAACTAGAATTTTAAGCATTTTTTTTTTGCTTTTGGGGGGGGGGGAAATGAAAATCCGGGGAAATAATGTTTTTGTGGTTGGATGCTAGTGGAAACACGGTGTTTTATTGGGTTTTTAATGGATTTTACGGGCATTTGCCACGTCATAGGCAAAGGAGCTGTGTACTTCTCGTGGAGAAGAGCAATGCCTCATTAAAATTGTCATGTTTTTAATGGTCCCAGAAGTTTCTCCTTTGTTAGAATTCCATTATTTTTTTTGAAAAAAAATGAATTTTAAAATAAATATTATTTTCACTATTTTAGGCTTAAGCTTGGGCCTAAGCCTAAGCCTCAAAATATCAAAACTCCCCATTCCCTACGAATTCCTAGCGACCCGCAGATTAGTGGCTTCCAACTTCAGAACTTCCGATAACTTCAACTCCACCCTCCAGAATATATTCAACACGTATTGTCTCTCGACAAAATGCTATTTTCCGATTTTCCTGGATTCCAGGGGGATTTTCACGAAATATCAAATCCTCAACGATGCTCCAAGTCAATGCACAAGTTATCCGAATTGCCTGGGATTTACCCGAAATCAATATCAAAACTACACTCTAGTCTTCAGTAATCCAAGAATCGTTACTCAGTTTCTATCAAATAAAATCTACCAAGTTGCAAGTTGCGGAAAATTTCACAAATTCACCAGGGCTAATGGTTTGAATTGGTGTTTTCAGGTTTATCAAAAATTCCTGACACATGACGAAGCTGAAAGGCAGTGTAACAAGTGGGGAGTTAGCCTAAATGGTTTTGAATTTGAAGAGGAGCAGGATTATTTCAAAGAGATTGTGAATGAGATGAGTCAGGCAATTCATTTGGGAGCCAGGAGAGCTGGAAATGGGGTGAGTTTGGTAGGCGTTGCGGTTGCGTTGCGGTTTTTACCCCAAATATTCAGATGATCTGGACGAATAGCACTGTTTCAACGAATCACACATTGGCCAATAACCTGTACACCACAATTTTCGCTGCGAAAAAAATTGGAGCAACTTTGGTGCTCCGCCCAAGTGATACTTCTAATTGGAGATATTATGATATACTGTGAGTTTGTTTTGGGAAGCAAGCCTAATTTTAATTTTATTTTTGTTCAGGAACAACGAAAGAGCATTTTTCAGTTGTGGATGGTACGCAACATAAATTTCGGCATTTTGAAAATAAATACGTTTTTTATGGGTTTCCATAGTGCCTGTATGTTGTTTTATGGGAAATAAAACATCCATGTTACCAGGCAATTTTTCAACGGAAAAGTTATTTTAAAAATAAATACACACTATGTACACACTAAAATCCTATTTTCTTCTGATTCCTAAAAACTTCAGCCCTCTAGAACCAGGCCAACACTTCTGGACAATTTTAAGAATAGGTTAAAATTGTCTTGAAGTGTTGGTCTGGTTCTGGCCATTGAGATTGGCTAACTCATGAATAAGCTGGAAAATATGTAAGTGCGCTCTACGCGAATTTTCTAGCGTCAGAAAAATTACAGTAAATACCGAAAATGTTCTTGCCCCATTTTTCAAACTGGTTTTCTAATTTTTTTAGTTTGGTTTTTCCATAGAAACGTTACCAAGCAGATTTTTTATTTTTTTCAAACGAGCTCTAAATTTGCTCAGAAGAAATGCTCTGCTTACTTTATTTTCTTCTAATTCCTATTATTTTCACAGTAAAAGTTGCAAAAATCGTAATTCCTTATGAATATTTGGTTACAAGAACTCGCCCAAGTTCTACTAATTATAATATGAGCGATAAATTCACTTCTGCTTTCCAGGAAGTTTATAATAGTTACTGTAACTCGAATCGCTGCTATTTTCCAGTTTTTAATGATTCGGGGGTTTTGAAATACACTATACTTACTGATGTTAATAGCAGTTGCATGAGTTACCCGAATTGCTTAGGATTTACTCAAAAACAATATCAAAACTATAGTATAGTCTTTGGTAATCCAAGTATTCAAGATGATAATTTAATGGATGGAAGAAGTTATGAAGTTGCAAAATGTGAATCCACATATTTCTCATTCACAAGAGCAAATGGATTGAATTGGTGTGCTGATATTAATGAAACGAGGGTGACACATTCAGAAGCTGAAAATGCTTGTAAGGCGGATGGAAAATGTCTAAATGGGTTTCAATTTATCGAAGAGCAAGAGGCTTTCCTGAATTATTCAATGCGTGTCCAATTTTACCCTTCTGCCAATTATATTCATCTGGGAGCTACAGGAACTCAAATGGGAATTGACGTGACTGTAAGATGTATAAAAATACAAACTTCACGATTTTAGACAAAATAAAAAACCGTTTTGATTCATAAAATTACCTCACAATCAGAACATGTTTCTAGATAAATTGGAGTGAAACTATTGTTTCAACAAATCAAGGGTTGTTCAACAACACAATCATCTTTATGAAAACCAATGCTTACCACGTATATTTAGTTCTGTTTCCTTTTGATGAACCTTGGGCAATGTCTTATTATTCTCTAGTCAGGTGAGTTCTGAAATTATAAGAAGTGTTTAATGTGCCAATTTCAGCAACACAACATTGGGTTCTTACAGTTGTGGATGGTATGCGAATTGATTTTGAAAATTAAGGTTTATTTAATTTTTAAGATTATGTGAATAAAGTTTCTGTTGCGAAGCAAGCTTATTGTAGTAGTGGATGGTATGAGAATTAATTTTGATTGGATTGTTTTCAAAATTTTTTATGAAGAGTATACTGTGCATTTTTCAAATTCTTAATTTCTTGTCCCCCTGGTATCCAACCACAAGCAAAAATGTAAAGTAAAAATACATTTTTCAAAAACTTTGTAACCAAGCAGTTCACATTCTTCTTTCCACCAAAAAATGCTGTTTCTCCTATATTTTTCCCTAATTCCTCTAACTTCCCCAATTAAAGTAGCAAAACTACCACTTGGTTTCAATTACCTGAATACTGTCACGCAACCAAGTGCCACAAGCTATTTATTAACACAGAATTTTGGGAAAACCTTTCAAGAAGCCTATAACAAATATTGTAACTCTAATGTGTGCTATTTTCCCATTTACAAGGATGATTCTGGAATTTTGAAGTATACGATACTCACTAATACTCTCAGAAATTGCGCAGCTGGTGCGAATTGTATCGGATTCACCAAGAACCAATATCAAAACTACACTATAGTCTTCGGTAATCCCAAAAAACCCAGTGAAAGTGTTGGAAATTGTTAAAAATTGTTGAAATAAAGTTAAATTACAAAAAAATATTTATTAACAAAACTTTATTCAGAAAAAATTATCAGGCATACCATCCACAACTGTAAAATGTCATTGTTGTGTTGCTGAAAACGGAAAGTTAAAAATTGTAAATATTTATAGCTAAAACTCACGTGATCAGTGAATAATAAGGCCCAGAATCATCAACAGGGTAGAGAACCAAATATATGTTGTCACCAGTCGTGTTTTGATTGCGAAGCATGTTTCCGGCCAATGTTTGATTCGTTGATACAATAGGTTCACTCCATGTCATCTAGAAAATGTTTATGTTCACATTAGAAAAAATTAAAAACATTTTCGAGATCTTACATTCATTAGCGATCCTGAAGCTCCCAGATGAATAGAATAGGCAGCATTGAAAAATCGAGAAATCGTTGTGAAATTCAAAAAAGCCTTTTGCTCTTCGATAGATTGAAATCCATTTAGATAGTGTTCTTGAGATTTGCATCGATTTTCAGCTTCGTTGTGTGCCACCTTTGTTATTATAATTTCCCCACACCAATTCAACCCATTTGCTCTTGTGAATGAAAAATATCCCGAGGGACATTTTGCATCTTCATAACTTCTTCCATCCATTAAATTATTATCTTGAATACTTGGATCACCAAAGACTATACTATAGTTTTGATATTGTTCTTGGGTAAATCCCAAGCAATTCGGATAACTTAGGCAAGTGCTATTAACATCAGTAAGTATAGTGTATTTCAAAACCCCAGAATCTTTAAAAACTGGAAAATAGCAGCGATTCGATTTACAATAACTATCAAAAGCTTTTTGAAGAGAAGAATTGAACAAGTCATTCATGTTATAGTTAGCAGAACTTGGGTGATCTCTAGTAACCAAATATGCATAAGGAATTTCGATTTTTGCCACGTTTACTGGGGTCGTAAGAGGAATTAGGGAAAAATATAGGAGAATCAGCATTTTTTGTTGTGAAAATGCAGAGTTTTGTGGGAAAAAATAGGGAAAACTGCATAGTAACGTTACTATGGGAAAACACTAAACATTAAAACAGAAACATTAATGTTCAAAATTAATTAACTGTTGAAAATCTCTATATTTTCTGAATCAGAAAGGTAATGAATTCTCAAACTTAGCAGCGAAACAATCTGCTACTATACGTTTCCTCTCAAACTATCCCAATATATCAAAAAGTGTCGTCCTGCTTTTTCAACGTTACCAAGCATTTTTCTCAAAACTTCCCTCACAAGTTTTTTGTAACAACCAACAAAAATGCTGTTTCTCCTCTATTTTCTTCAAGTTCCTCTAACTTTCACGGTAAAAGTGGCGAAACTCGAAATTCCTTATGAATATTTGGCTACCAGAGATCACCCAAGTTCTGCTAACTATAACATGAATGATAATTTCAATGATGCTCTTCAAAAAGCTTTTGATAGCTCGTGTAAATCGAATCGCTGCTATTTTCCAGTTTTTAATGATTCGGGGGTTTTGAAATACACTATACTTACTGATGTTAATAGCACTTGCCTAAGTTATCCGAATTGCTTGGGATTTACCCAAGAACAATATCAAAACTATAGTATAGTCTTTGGTGATCCAAGTATTCAAGATGATAATTTAATGGATAGAAGAAGTTATGAAGTTGCAAAATGTGCTTCGGGATATTTTTCATTCACAAGAGCAAATGGGTTGAATTGGTGTGCTGATATTAATAAAACAAGCGTGACACATTCAGAAGCTGAAAACGCTTGCGAAGCGGATGGAAAATATCTAAATGGGTTTCAATTTATCGAAGAGCAAGAGGATTTTTTAATATACATGACAAGTCAACCGGCGCGCACTATTCATCTTGGAGCTACACGATCTTCCAAAAATATGACGACTGATATGTCGGTAAGTATCGAAAATATAGGTTTAGTGGAGTTAGGACATCACTCGTGAACATTCAAAATAAATTGTTAAGTTTACTCTTCTCACGTCACAACACGTTTAGAATCACTTATAAACAATTTCTTAGATGATCTGGAACGAGGCAATTGTTTCAACGAATCAAACGTTAGCTAACAACTTGAAACTATATTATGGAAATGGCGAATTTTTGTATTTGTTAGTTTTATCTGCATCTGATCGTTATTATGGTAGACACGAGTAAGTTAATTATTAACAATAATACAGTCTTTTCAAAACGGACGATTTCAGCAACACAACTTCGGCTTATTACAGTTGTGGATGGTATGCAACATAACATTTTGCATATAAACTTCCTGATAACTTTTTCCGAATAAAGTTTTGTTAACAAATGCTTTGTGATGCAAGAAAATTTTACAAAATTAATAACTTCATTAATAATTTTTTAGAACAATTTCCAATTAGCTTTAAGTACAACTTCCAACGCTTTCACTGGGTTTTCTAGGAGTTAGAGGAACTAGGGAAAAATATAGGAGAAACAACATTTTTTGGTGGAATTGTTATGTTAGAATACTGCTTGGTTACAAAGTTTTAAAAAAAGTTATTTTTATTTTACGTTTTGGTTGTGGTTGTGGTTGGATACAAGTACTTAGGAATTTAAAATGCAAAAAATTGCTCTTTCTACATAGGAACTGGATTTTGACCCGAAAAATTTTAAAAAAATTTATAAAAGATTTAGTTATGACGTGGCATAAGAAACGACCAAAACTTCATTTTAAGAAAATTAATTATTTTGCATACCATCCACAACTGTAACAACTATAAAACGGTGTTTGATTATCCCTGAAAATAAAAATAAACTTTTTTGAAATGTTTTTTCCTAACTCACCTAAGATCAAAATACGACCCTAAATCTGGTCGATAAAGCAAATACAAGCTATTTTTGGTGAACCAGAAACTCTTCAAATTATTGGCCAACGATTGATTTGTCGACACAACACTTTCAGTCCAGACCATCTAGAAAACTTCTTAAAATTTTTAAATTCAGGCTAACTCTAATTCACCTGTGATCCATTTTTCATAGCTCCAAGATGAATTGGTAAATTGATTTGCAAACGTTTCACAATTCTTAGAAAATATTTTTGCTCTTCAATGAGTTGAAATCCATTTAAATGTTGATTTCGGGATTGACAGCTTTTTGCAGCGCTTGTATGAGTTACCATATCTCGTATGAAATTAAAACACCAATTGAGCCCATTTGCTCTTCTAAAAGTGTAGGAACCCGTGGGACAACTTGAGATTTTATAACTTCTTCCATCCATCAAATTATCATCTTGAATACTAGGATTACCAAAGACTATACTATAGTTTTGATATTGTTTCAGGGTAAATCCCAAGCAATTAGGGTAACTCAAGCAAGTGCTATTAACATCAGTAAGTATAGTATATTTCAAAACCCCCGAATCATTAAAAACTGGAAAATAGCAGCGATTCGAGTTACAACATTGAAATTATCGCTCATTTTATAGTTAGTATAACTTGGGCGAGTTCGGGTAGCCAGGTATTCATAGGGTATTTTGAGTTTTGCCACGTTTAGTGGGGACGTAAGAGGAATTAGGGAAAAATATAGGAGAAACAGCATTTTTGGTGGAAGTTTTGAAACAATTTTGTGAGAAGAACTGCTTGGTAACGTTGAAAAGTAGGACGGCACTTTTTGATATATTGGGATAGTTTGAGCGAAGATTTATATATAGGAAGAGTTAGTTACCAACATAACTTTATTCAAAAACAACATTTATAAAAAATTTATGCGGCATACCATCCACAACTGTAACAACTATAAAGTGGCGATTGATTATCCCTGAAAATAAAAAAAAAACTTTTTCAAATTTTTTTTTTCCTAACTCACCTAAGATCAAAATACGACCCTAAATCTGGTCGATAAAGCAAATACAAGCTATTTTTGGTGAACCAGGAGCTCTTCAAATTATTGGCCAACGATTGATTTGTCGACACAACACTTTCAGTCCAGACCATCTAGAAAACTTCTTAAAATTTTTTAAATTCAGGCTAATTCCCGAGGAGTTACCTGTGATCCATTTTTCATAGCTCCAAGATGAATTGGTAAATTCATTTTCAAACGTTTCAAAATTTTCAGAAAATATTGTTGCTCTTCAATAAATTGAAATCCATTTAAATGCTGGTTTCGGGATTGACAGCTTTTTGCAGCGCTTGTGTGAGTTACCATATCTCGTATGAAATTAAAACACCAATTGAGCCCATTTGCTCTTCTAAAAGTGTAGGAACCCGTGGGACAACTTGAGATTTTATAACTTTTTCCATCCATCAAATCATCATCTTGAATACTTGGATTACCAAAGACTATACTATAGTTTTGATATTGTTTTTGGGTAAATCCTAAGCAATTAGGGTAACTTCGGCAAGTGCTATTAACATCAGTAAGTATAGTATATTTCAAAACCCCCGAATCATTAAAAACTGGAAAATAGCAACGATTCGAGTTACAATAACTATTATAGACTTCCTGGAAAGCAGAAGTGAATTTATCGGTCATTTTATAATTCGTAGAACTTGGGCGAGTTCGGGTAGCCAGATATTCATAGGGTATTTTGAGTTTTGCCACGTTTACTGGGGAAATTAGAGGAATAAGGGGAAAATATAGGAGGAAAAGCATTTTTGTGTGAAAATTTAGGGGGGAAAACTGCTTGGTAACGTAGATTTTTAGGGGGTGGTGTAAAAATGATTTATAGGCTGCTGGCTGGAAAATACTATTGTGGCAGTTGTATTTTTTGAACTTAAAATTTAAGCCTAAACTTTGAGCCTAAGCCTTTTTTTAAACTTTTAAGGCTCAACCCTGTTTTAAGAAAAAAAAATCTACAAAAGTTCTTTGCCCCAAGTCTCCAACCCATAAATTATTGACTTATGACTTTTCAGCGTAACCAAGCAGTTTGCAAATTTTTATTTCCCAAAACTTTTCATTTTCTCGAAAAATGCTCCTTGTGCTTTTTCTCCTAGTTCCCCCAACTTTCCCAGTAAAGGTGGCAAAACTCGAATTATCCTACAAATTCCTGGCCGGCAAAACCCGGCCAACAAATTCCACTTTTTTTATGGACCAATATTTCGGGCCAACTGTTCAAGGTGTCTACAATAGTTCGTGTAAATCAAATCGCTGCTATTTCCCAGTTTTTAAAATTTATTCGGGAATTTTGGCATATACCATACTTTCTGATATTCAAAGTGACTATTGCTCAGGTTATTCAAAATGTATTGGATTCAGTGAGGAGCAATATCAAAACTATACTATAGTCTTTGGGGATCCGAAAATTTTAGGAGGTGATAATTTTGCAGATCTTCGTGGGCTTTGAAGTGCTCTTTTTGAATAAAGTTTTTTGCTGTTCCGTTTCCAAAAATTCTATTTTTGTGTGCGAAAAAATCAGACAAACTATACAACAAAAAATGGATTTTCAGGTCAATAAATCACAATTTTTTGTATTTTGTAGCAATACAAAAATTTTCAGAAAAAATTTTGAGATTTGCAGGTATCTAGCAAGCGAAAAAACCTAAAATTAAATTCAGGTCAAAGGGATTTTTGTAGACTACAAAATGCGGCTACAAATTTCGGAGCAAAAAATTCATTTAAAAATAATATGGGTGGTCTTGTGAGTGAGTAGTTCTGTGAACTCTTTTTTTTATGCTGAAAATGCCACGTGGCAGAATTTTGTGTGTGTTTTAAACTTTTTTGAAAATTTTGAATTCACTGATGCAAAAATCAGTTCCCCCTAACTCTTATTGTTGTTTTTATCAAAAAAAATTTTTTTCAAAAAAAAATTTCGAAAAAAAAACGTCATTTGCTCAAAACACCGTGAACTTGTTTTGAAAAAACTATTTTTGGAATTCAGGTCAGATCTGGGATTTTTTGTACAAAAATATAATTTTTCATCATTTTTCGAGTAAAAATAGATACAGGAAATTGAGAATTGCAAGAAAAATGAGCATTTTTTTGAGAAAACAATATTTTTTTAGGTAGATTACTCTGCGTCTCTAGCTTCTCTAGGCTGTCTGTACTCTCTCAAAATCATGTGCTATTTTACAGGGTGTCTCTGCGCTCTCTTAAACTCATATCTAGACTTCTCTGCGTCCCTAGCCTCTCTCGACTCTCAGTCGTCTGGTGTCTCTAAATAACCAACGCTATCTCGTATTCTAGCTTCTCTGTACCCTCTCAGAGTTGATAATCATCTAGCATATCTGCTTCTCTAACTTTCCTCTAGCTTCTCTGCGCTCTCTCCAAATCCCATACTCTCTCACTTTCCTTACACATTTACTCCAAAAATTGTTTCCAAAAATAATTATTCTCCTAGGCGCCCCCCTCTAATTATTTTCGTAATAATTCTAGCCTTCCCCATGATATACATTTAATTTTTCGACATTTTCACAACTTTTTACGGCCACACACGTATTTTGATGACATTTTCAGCACAAAATTTCGTATAGCTGTGCTGAAAATGTGGAAAATCTGAAAATTTGTCCCCATGGGTGGTCTAATTAGTGAAAATTTGCTGACCACTTTTTTTTTCTCAAAAAAAAAATAAAATTTCAAAATTCATTCAGCCCCTAAATTTAAATTTCAGTGCACCTTTGAACTTTTTATTTTTGTTTTCGCCGATTTTTTTTTGTTCTGTGAAAAGCTGAAAACTAGAGAAAAATTGTTGCGTTCTGGTGAATTTGAGCGGAAGATTTTAATTGTAAAGTTTTTGGTGTGCTTTGGAGGCTTTAGGGGGCTTTTGGGGGGCTTTAGGGGGCTTTAGGGGGCTTTTGGGGGGCTTTAGAGAGCTCTGGAGGGGTTCCGGAGACTTTAGAGGGCTTTAGGAGGCTTCTGAAGGCTTCAGAAGAGGTCCGGAGGCTTTAGAGGGCTTCCGAAGGGTCCCTAAGGCTTCTAAAGGCTTCAAAAGGCCTTTAATGCTTCAGAAGGCTTTAGGAAGCTGTAAAGCCCTTAAGAGCTTCACAAGGTGTTTCAGAATTCTTTAGAAACCTTAAGAAGTTCTTAGGGTCCTCAGGAAGCACTTAGGAACGGCCCCCTGCTGTAACATTTGTACCTAAAAATTTGCTGATTCTGTCTAGTCAGCTTTTTCAAAAGTCTCTGGAAGTAAAAAATCTTCGTGGGTGGTCGAAAAATATGAGTAGTAGTAGTATTTCTGGAATTTTTGCTGAAAATCAGCTAATCATTGTCAGCGTCATGAGGTAATAGTTAGTAATAAAAATGATGATTTGGGAATAACAAAAAGTCTGGGTAGCGCACAAAGTTTATCGGGTGCAGAATCTCTCTCTGAGAACCTGGAAAAAGCCTGAGATAGGGCTTAGGGGCTTCTGGAGAGCTCATAAGACACTTGAGAGCCTTCTGAAGCCTTTTGAAGCCATTTGAAGCCTTCTGAAGCCTTCTGAAGCCTTCTGAAGCCCTCTAAAGCCCTCTAAAGCCCTTTAAAGCCCTCTAAAGTCCCTTGGCTATCAATTAATGAGCCCACGTGGCCACCTTTTTCCTGGAAGCATCTGGATTCTGAATTCCGAGCTCCGAAATCAAACATCACCCACGCTGAACTCAAATTTTCCAATTTCCTCAATTTTTTTGAAATTTGAAAAATCATCAGTTGAAATCTCAAAATGATTCATCAAGAAAAATGTTGAAAAATCATATTTTCAAAAATTTTTTTTTTTTTGGAAAAAAAGACAAAAACGTCATCGGGTGAGCAAAGTTGAGACGAAAATAAATCCTGGTTTTTTGCCACGTCATAGGCTAGAGATAGGCCGGCCTACTGTGGATAATTGTGGGCCTGCCTGAAAGCCCTGCTGAGCCTCAAAATCTAAATAGGCTTAAGGGTTCTTAAGAAACCTAAGCCTAAGCCTAAGCCTAAGGCTTTAAAGTTACGGTAGATCAAACAATTCCTTGAAAGTAGGTCCCCTTAAAAGCCTTAAAGGCCTTGAGAAGCCTTGGGAAGCCCTCTAAAGCCCCCGGACCTCTTCTGAAGCCTCCTGAAGCCTCCGGACCTCTTCTGAAGCCCCCTGAAGCCTTCAGAATCCCTCCTAAAGCCTCCAGATCTCTTCAGAAGCCCTCCAGAGCTCTCTGAAGCCTTCAGAATCCCTCCTAAAGCCCTCTAAAGCCTCCTGAAGCCTTCAGAAGCCCGTATATTTTTCCAGCCTCGAACTCCTGGCCTGCAAGAACTCAGCGTCTATATAATTCTATATCATTAAATTGAACTCCAAAAAAAATCTAAACTCTTGGAAGCTCCGCCCACTTTTCACCGCACCGCACCTCAATTTATAATATATTATATATATTTTTGCTGCTGAAATTCAGAACTAGAAATGGATCTTCTGACAAACTTCAAATTCATGATCACACTCTTCTACGGTGTGACTTCAGTCGCTCTCTACGCCACCGTAACCACATTCATCTTCGCCAAAAACAATGCGAACTTCAAAGGATCGTTCTTCAAGCTGTTCGCCGTCGGATTCTTCATGAATATTTGGACTTATGGTAACTCTTTCGTGACATTGCGTGTACCCCAAAACACGCCGAAAACCGGCTATTTTGCACAGTTTTTCTGGGAACACAATCGAACGAATTTGGATGTGCGATTTCCGCTCAGCTTTTTTCACATGTTTCATTTTCATTTCGCTTATACACAGTATTTATTTAATGCGTTGATGTGTTGGAATCGGGCTATGGTTGTGTTTTTTCCGTTGAAAAGTGAGAATGTGAGTTTGGGGGAGGGACAGGGACAAGGGGGGGGGGTATGACGTGGCAAATTCAGGTCCTAGGCTTAGCCAGCAGAGCTTGAAGCCTAAGCCTAAGGGTTTTGTTAAGCCTATGCTTGAGAGTTTTGTTAAGCCTAAGCCTAAGCTTATGGATTTTGTTAAGCCTAAGCCTAAGCCTAAGAGTTTTGTTAAGCCTAAGCCTAAAGGTTTTGTTAAACCTAAGCCTAAGCCTAAGCCTAAAGGTTTTGTTAAGCCTAAGCCTAAGCCTAAAGGTTTTGTTAAGCCTAAGCCTAAGAGTTTTGTCAAGCCTAAGCCTTTGAATTTTGTTAAGCCTAAGCCTAAGCCTAAGAGTTTTTTTTAAATTCAGCCTGATTTTCTGACTGAAATTTTTGATTGTTTGAATTCCAAATTACCTTCTAGAGAATCTGGGACATTTTCACTATGCTCTTTCAAAAATCAGATTTTATTGGCTTGCAAAAATTAGCAATTCCTGATTTCTAAAGTTCAAGGAAATGACAAAAATTTGAAATTTGCATCATATTTTCTGCCTTGAGTTAGCCTAAATCTAATTTTTTCCTATCAACGTCACAAGGAAAAGATGTTTCTCTAGAGAGATCCGTGATTTTCAGAAAAAACAAAATAGTGTGGGATGGAGATCTTGTGATTAGAATTTTAGCAAAATTTTAAAAATAGGCTTGTTCCCCTTTGAGCACAAAGGCTTTGCAAAAGGCCAAATCCTAGGCTTAGGCTTAACCAAATTTTTTTAGGCTTAACCAAACTCTTAGGCTTAGTCAAACCTATAGGCTTAGGCTTATCCAATTTCAAGTCTAAGCCTCAAGCTTAGGCTTAACCAAACATATAGGCTTAGCCTTGGGCTTAACCACACCTATAGGCTTAGGCTTAACAAATGTTAAGCTCTCTAAATTCCACGTATCAAATTTCCAGTTCTGGCGTCGCTACCTGATCCCAATAGTGCTGATCCTCTTCCTAACCCCATTCCTCACAACATCTCAAATCTTCCTCCATCATTCCTACTATGAATATTCTGTCGATTCCGATTATTTCTCAATCAATACAACCTACGGAAAAGCATCAATCTACAAATATTTGATGCCAACTCTGATCATTTTGACTGTTCTGAATATCGTGATAAATGTGATGACATTTATTCGAATGGTTTGTATGAATACGTATGGACATAGGATTTTGGAGATGAATCTGTTGATCATGTCATTTTGTGTTTTTTTGGTCGATTTTTTCTTGAGCGCTCTTTCGGTGAGTTCGGGGAGGGGAACTGGGGTTTTCGCGAGAAAATTTGGACCATTTTGATATACAATGGTCTGGGATTAGCTCTGCGCGGAAGCTTGCGGTCTACACTCGCGCAGAGCGCTCGGGGCCTAGGCTTAGCCGCTACGCGGAAGCTTGCGGCCTACATTCGTGCATAGCGCTCGGGGTTTTCAGCTGAACCCTAGGCTTAGCCGCTTCGCGGAAGACAGTGCCGCTGCGCGGAAGCTTGCGGTTTACACTCGCGGCAAGGCCGCTCGAGCTTCCAGCTCAGCTATAGGCTTAGCCGCTTCGCGGAGGACAGTGCCGCTACGCGGAAGCTTGCGATCTACACTCGCGCAAAGCGCTCGGACTCTCAGCTCAACCCTAGGGTTAGCCGCTGCGCGGAAGACAGTGCCGCTACGCGGAAGCTTGCGATCTACACTCGCGCAAAGCGCTCGGACTCTCAGCTCAACCCTAGGGTTAGCCGCTGCGCGGAAGACAGTGCCGCTACGCGGAAGCTTGCGATCTACACTCGCGCAAAGCGCTCGGGGTTTTCAGATCAACCCTAGGCTTAGCCGCTGCGCGGAAGCTTGCGGTTCTCTCTTCCTGAATTTCTAGGCCACGGTCAGAAAATGTTCTCCAGAGTTACTGTAGATCAGAAAACGTTTTTCTTTTTTGTAGCTTCACTTTTGTCTTTCTAGGAAGCTACAAAATGTCTAGTCTAGCTTAAAAATAGGCAGCTACAGTACTCTCGGTAGATCAAAAATATATATTTCTACAGGGGGCCTAAACTTTAGGCCTAAGCTTAGGCTTAGGCTTAACAAAACCCTTAGGCTTAGGCTTAACCAAACCCTTAGGCTTAGGCTTAACAAAACTCTTAGGCTTAGGCTTAACCATACCCTTAGGCTTAGGCTTAACAAAACCCTTAGGCTTAGGCTTAACCAAACCCTTAGGCTTACGAGGGAAGTGTGTGACCAGTCCCCGGAGATTTTCAATGAGACCTATGTTTTTTTGGTCAGTTTTTCACGCTGATAAAGATCCTGTTTTCAGTTTTTGCTGAACGACTCTCTAAAGAGCCCAAAAATGAGCCAAAAGTTGAGAATTTCCTGAAAATCGCGTTTTTGGGAGCCCATAACTCATGTTAGAAATTATTTTTATGGAAAACTGAATGCATCACGTTGTTCAGGAGGGTCGATTTACCAAAGTCACAAATTTTGACAAAATTTTCCAAAAATTTTCAAATGTGCAATCCATGAGCCTATTTTCTGAGCCACAAAATTTTTTTTTGAAAAAGTATGGACTTACTAATCAAAAATTTGTGACTTTGGTAAATCGACCCTCCTGAACAACGTGATGCATTCAGTTTTCCATAAAAATAATTTCTAACATGAGTTATGGGCTTCTAAAAACCCGATTTTCAGGAAATTCTCAACTTTTGGCTAATTTTTGGGCTCTTCAGAGAGTCGTTCAGCAAAAACTGAAAACAGGAGCTTTATCAGCGTGAAAAACTGACCTAAAAAATATAGGTCTCATTGAAAATCTCCGGGGACTGGTCACACACTTCCCTCGTTAGGCTTAAACAAACCCTTAGGCTTAGGCTTAACCAAACCCTTAGGCTTAGGCTTAACAAAACCCTTAGGCTTAGGCCTAAACAAACCCTTAGGCTTAGGCTTAACAAAACCCTTCGGCTTAGGCTTAACCAGACTCTTAACAAAAGCCCAGAAGCCTGAAGCCCGAGCGCTCTGCGCGAGTGTAAACCGCAAGCTTCCGCGCAGCGGCCAAGCTTAGGCTTAGGCTCAACCAAATTTATAGGCTTAGGCCTATAGGCCCCCCTACAGTACCCTCTAAAGTTACCGTAATATTTTGCAGGTCTTCAACTACCTGGTCTCAAATTCGATGTCAACTCTCGAACTCTTCTGGGAGACCGACACCATCAAATATTACAACGTCAGAACTCAGATTCTCACACCATTCGCCAGTGATTTTCTCACATTTTCGCATCCCTGGCTTTTGGTCATTTTCTCGCGACAAATTCGCGAAAAATTGCTGCAATTCATATGTTGTTGTATTGTGAAGAAGAAGAATGGATCTGGAACGGGTACTGGAACTGTTATGGTGAAAAGAGGCTCCCGGAGTGCGTGGGATTGAATTTTACGCCAAAAATTTGAAATTTTCGTCATTTTTTACCCTAGACACTTTATTTTTTTGTTTTTTTATTTTATGCATCAATAAAATACATTTTTTCTCTGAAAATGATGCGGTTAGAGAGCATAGGGGTTCAGGAGGGTGCAGAGAAACTAAACGAAATATATCCGGTTAGATAGCAGATTCATTTACAACAAACAGCAAAATATGCTCCATCGTGACACGTGGAATTTTCCGGGCAAAAATTGGATTTACACGATTTCCCCAAGAAATCCTGTCCCACGAGTTGTTTGCCTTGCGGGCAGATTTCGAAATTATGCTCGAATTTGGTGCGAACCTCTTTGGAGCAGCAGATCGAGGAGCCCATGATACGATTTTTGCAGTATTCAGAGGGGGCACAGTCTTTCTGTAAGAGAAAACAATTAAAAAAAAAAAGTAAAAAAAAAGTTAGGCAACATGGGGACTCGAACCCGGGCTTTGCGAACGCGAGGCGCGCGTGCTAACCACTCGGCCATCTGACTCTTTTTCTCTGCCATTGAAAATGTCGCATATAAAACACGGCTCACCTCAGCTTCACAAGTGCTCGATGGTTTTGTGTTAGCTGGACACGTCTGTCGATCCACGGCTAAACACAGAGCTTCGCAAAGTGTTTGAGTGTTGAAATTATTCGAATTCCCGCCACATCCCGTGTATTTGAAGGCGAAACATTGCTCCAATTCGGGGTCAAAATGCCAGCGAATTTCCGATTTTTGTGTGGCATTTGGTTTCGGGCAGCCGAGGTCCAGTTTTGGAGCACAGACGTCAGGGACGAGTGCTGAAATTTGGTTTTCTAGGCCATTTGGAGCAAAATGACGGTTTTTGGAAGATTTTTGGTGGCCTAGAAATGCAGCTAGGCCAAAATTACGCGCTGAATCCGAATTTTTCACTTTAAAGAGCTCTAGACTTACCGGAACTCGAAAAAATCAGCGCAAAAATCAGGAGAAGAACACCACACATTTCTTTGTTTGAAAGAACAGCAATGAAATGAGAGAAGATAACCAGGAACTTTTCTTTTTTTGATTTTCAGGGTCAAAAAAAAATCGTGTGATAAGATGGGATATTTTCTCAAAAATCAGGTCAAAAACCAGAAAAACACTGGCGAAAAATAAATATGCAAATTCGGGGAGCGAAAAATCGCAGGTGAGATGGCCGAGTGGTCTAAGGCGCTGGTTTTAGGCACCAGTCCCTCCGGGGGCGTGGGTTCGAACCCCACTCTCATCAACTTTTTTTTTCTTTTTTTCGGAATGTAAAGTCTATGCAATACAGTACCCCTAGGCTTATTTATAATCAAAAAATTCCAAATTTTCATTTCAATGCTCCAAAAAAGCAGAATGTCTATTAGGAGGTCGTCGATTCCTCGAACTTCTCAAATTTATCTGATTTTCCGGCGTCTCTTCTCGTTTTTCTTCAGAGTTTTCTTCGGAAATTTCCGAATTTTCAGTCGATGTTTCATTACAATCCTCACAAATCCATCCGAATTTCGTCGATCTTTTTGGCAATCGAGAAAGTGGAGGGTTTAGGCAGAAAATGTGGTAGAATTTGTGACATTCATCGCAGGATGTGATTTTGTGCTGATTTGAGGTCTGAAAATGGAATTTTTTATGAATTTTGAGCCAAAAAACGATAATTTTGAGCATTTTTAGCCTAGAATTGATTTCAGGATTTTTTTTGAGTGAAAATAATAAATTTTGATATAAAAATGAGCAGAAATGACTCATTTTGAGCCAAAAATCATTTTAAACGATACTCCGCGTTTGCACCTGGTAATTTGAGCGGGAAAATTTGAAAATTCAAATTTTTTGATTAGAAAATTTGGTTTATTGTCAATTTCAACTCGAAAACCATTAAATTCAGGGTTTAAACGATGCTCCGCGTTTACACCTCGAAATTTGAGCGGGATAATTTGAAAATTCAAATATTTTGACTAGAAAATTTGGTTTTCGAGTGAAAAATCGATAATTTTAGCCATAAACCCATTTCAAACGATACTCCGCGTTTACACCTCGTAATTTGAGCGGGAAAATTTGAAAATTCAAATATTTTGACTAGAAAATTTGGTTTTCGAGTGAAAAATCGATAATTTTAGCCATAAACCCATTTCAAACGATACTCCGCAATAACACCTTCAAATTTCAGCGGGAAAATTGGAAAATTCAAATTTTTGAGTGAACCAAGGCTTATTGGGTGTCAAAAAACGTGGATTTTCCAGGCCAAAAAGCCTACCGTACCTCTCCACAAATCGCACAATTCTTCTCCAAATTCTCCTCATTTTTCGCCGCCAATTTCTTCTTCTTCTCCTTCTTGTTTCTATGTCCAAATTGCTCAAAAAACGCGTCAAATTCGCCCGATTTTTCCGCGTAAAATCCGCTCAAAACTTCGAAAAACGCGTCGATTTCGCGCGATTTTTCTCCCAAAATTCGCGAATTCTCGGCGATTTTCGCCGAAATTTCCGCCGATTTTTCGAGTTTCTCCTGTTTTTGTTTGGCCAATTTTACGGCGTCTCGCAATTTTGCAACTTTTTCCTCTTCTTCGGGAATTTGTGTGAAATCACGGTAGGTTATGTAGCTGAAAATTTGGTGATTTTTGATGAATTTTCAGCTAAAAATATCGATTTCAGGTTGAAATTCAGGATTTTTAGTGAAAAATTTGCATTTTTTGATAAATTTTGAACCTAGAAACATGTTTTCAGGCTTATTTTAGGCCTATTTTCAGGCTCATTTCAAGTCTAATTTTAAGGCCCAATAGGCCCGTTTTCTAGGCTAAGTTTAGGCTTATTTTAAGGCCTGTTTTCAGGCTAAATTTAGGCTTAGGCTTAGGCCTATTTTCAAGCTAAATTTAAGCTTATTTCAAGCCTAATTTTAAGGCCCATTTCAGGCTTATTTTCGGTCAAAAAATATGATTTTAGGCCCGTTTTCTAGGCCTATTTTCAGGCTAATTTTCAGGCTATTTTCCAGGCCTATTTTCAGACTAAATTTAGGCTTATTTTTAGGCCTACTTTCAGGCTAAGTTCAGGCCTATTTTCAGGCTAAATGAGGGCTTAATTTAGGCCCATTTTCAGGCTGAATTTAGGCTTCTTTTAGGCCCAAGTCAAGCCTAATTTTAAGGCCCATTTCAGGCCAATTTTCGGTCAAAATTCATGAATTTAGGCTCGTTTTCAGGCTGAATTCAGGCTAAAGTTAGGCTTATTTTTAGGCCTACTTTCAGGCTAAGTTCAGGCCTATTTTCAGGCTAGATGAGGGCTTAATTTAGGCCTATTTTCAGGCCTATTCTCAGGCTAGATTTAGGCCTATTCTCAGGCTAAATTTGGGCCTATTTTCAGACTAAATTTAGGCTTATTCTATGGCTAATTTCAAGCCTAATTTTAAGGCCCATTTCAGGCCAATTTTCGGTCAAAATTCATGATTTTAGGCTCATTTTAGGCCCAATTTTCAGGCCTTTTTCAGGCTTTTCAGGCGCAACTCACTCCATATATTCTTTAGAGAATCCAATCGGAATCGGCCACGAATTCGTCAATTTCACATCGAAAAACGGCTCCCGGAATTCTTCTCGCGATTTTCCGCAATCCATTGATTTGGTCTCGAAGCGATCGAAAAATTCGGGAGAAGTTATCAAAAAGTCGAGCACGGCGTGTCTTTTCGATGGCCTGGAATTGAAATTAAGGTATTTAGGGTCATTTTAGGGTGTTTCTAGGTTAAAATCCACCATTTCTCACGGATTTTTGGCTCCAAAAAACAAAAAACCCTACCGTACCTCTGTGGGAATATTTATCGTATTATCAGGTAGATCAAAGTGCGATTCCAGCTTTTTCTGCATCCAATTTCGATTTCGAATCTCTTCTGAAGTTGGTGATTTTCTTCGTCGAAATTGTGTGATTCGCCGCATTTCTTGTTGCTCGAAAATTGAATATCTGCAAGAAGAAAATTTGAAAATTCAAATTTTCCCGCTCAAATTTCGAGGTGTAAACGCGGAGTATCGTTCAAACCCCGAATTCAATGGTTTTTGGGTCAAAATTGACCAAAAATCGCATTTTTCACCCAGAAAATTTGAATTTCCCAATTCTCCCGCTCAAATTTCGAAGTGTAAACGCGGAGTATCGTTTTAACCCCGAATTCAATGGTTTTTGGGTCAAAATTGACCAAAAATCGCATTTTTCACCCAGAAAATTCGAATTTCCCAAGTTTCCCGCACAACTTTCGAGGTGTAAACGCGGAGTATCGTTTGAACTCTGAATTTGTGAAAAATGACGGTTTTTAACCCATAAACCATTAAATTCAGGGTTCAAACGATACTCCGCGTTTACACATCGAAATTTGAGCGGGAAAATTGGGAAATTCAAATTTTTGAAGGAAACATTTGTGAAAAATGTGATTTTTGCTCAATTTTGAACCGAAAACCATTAAATTCAGGGTTCAAACGATACTCCGCGTTTACACCTCGAAATTTGAGCGGGAAAATTGGGAAATTCAAAATTTTCACCCAAAATAAGGAGTTTTCGGGTTTCAAACGATGCTCCGCGTTTACACATCGAAATTTGAGCGGGAAAATTGGGAAATTCAAATTTTTCACCCAAAATAAGGAGTTTTCGGGTTTTAAACGATGTTCCGTGTTTACAGCGTAAAATTTGAGCGGGAAAATTGGAAAATTCAAATTTTTAAAGGAAAAATTTGTGAAAAATGCGATTTTTTGCCAATTTTCATCAAATTTTTGCATTTTAAGCACTTTTGCCCCAAAAAAACCCACATTTTCTGCTCCCTCTTCGCCTTCTCCGGATTCGAATGCTTCCGACAGAAAAAATACCGCAAAACGCTTGCGGTCTCCTTTTCCGCTTCCGCCTCTTCCGCCTCATCCGTCTCATCCACCAACAATCCCAATTTCTGCGCACAACTCGCGTGCAAATGCTCCTTACACATGCCGCTCTCGCAACGCGTCACAATTCCCGCGCGGCTTTCCGCAAGCCGCTTTCCGCGACATGCCGCACACGATTTCCGGCCGAATTGCGAGTTGCCAATCTCCTGCCAACTGACTCCCGACAGCACATCCACAGCGCTAAAGGATATCCCTGGCGTGAACAGGGCACACGTCAAATGCACCCATCTTCCACCAACGTCACTCCGCTTGAACGCGCCGATTCTACTGGGACAAAACTCGCAAAACGGAGTGTCGTTTAGCCCATACATACAAGGCTCGCAGAACCAACTGGTTTGAGCGTCGTCCGAATTATTGTCCTCGAGAAATACACCGAGGTAACAGGATTCGTGCACGGTGATTTGACAATTGTCGCAAGTCATGAACTCGTCATCAAGATTCTCGATATGATTCTGATTTACACAAACTGCACAGATTTTCATTTTTGGTAGAACTTCCTGGGGTTCTGCTGAAGCTTCTTTTTGCTCTTCTTCTCCTTCAGAATCTTCCTCTTCATCAGAATTCTCTTCTGAACCTGAACCCGATTCCGATCCCGAACCCGATCCCGAACCTCCAGACGTCATAGATCTATCCGCCATCTCAAAATCCTCATCCTCCTCATCGGAATCCGCGTGCTCTTGCATCAGCGTCTCATAGAGCACCGCAGTGGGTTTGATTTGCCGCTTGCCTGCCGCGCGTGACGTCATCTTTCCGAAAATCGTGTTGTCACCCATTTTTTCCTGAAATTTTTTCATGGATTTTGCAGGAAAAACAAGCGAAAATGAAAAAAAAAGCGAAAAAAAAACAAATCTTGTCCGAGAGAACTACACAGAGTTGTTTTTGTGCAATGGAGCGCGCTTGCTCCCTTCGATGATTTTGCCGAAACGCGTAAAAATTTGAAATGACGTGAAAATCTACTCTTTTCTAGGTTTTTTGAAGCAGCGGGTTAAATTCGAAAATTTCACGATTTTGAGGTTTTTTATGCAAAAATGTTTTTTTTTCCAAAACCACGTGTACATCATTTCATGGCCCTTTAAATTCCCCACAAGACCATGTACAGTAATGCATAGTAAATTTAAATGTGATCAAAACCCCCGCGAAATAAAAAAATAAAATTTTCAAATTCAAAAAAGCGCGGGTGCTAAACAACGGGCAAGCGGCGGAGTCTCGTTGTTTTTCGATGTTTATTTTTGCCCAAAATCCTTTGCGAATTCTTCTGCGCGCGCCAATGAAATACACCATTTTGTAGCCCTTGCAATTCTCTACAAGACCATGTACAGTACTCTAGGATTACCGTAGTTTTTAGGTTGAAAAATGGGCAAAATAAGAAAATTCAGGGAAGTGTGCTAAACAACAGGCGTGCGGAGTCTCGTTGTTTTCTTTTTTATTTTTTCGAAAATTTTCATTTTTTTTTGTGTTTCGCCCTAAAAATTGCGATTTTCAGGCTGGCATTTCGTAATTTCTTGGCTCAAACAATCAGAAAAATGTCGATCGGAACGCATTCGGGAAAATTCCACTGCGACGAGAGTTTCGCCGTCTTCATGCTGCAACAATTGCCCGAATTCGAAAAACATCGTGTAATTCGAACACGCGACGCGAAACTGCTTGAAACTTGCGATATTGTCGTGGATGTTGGCGGTGTTTTTGATGAGAAATCGAAGCGATTTGATCATCATCAACGCGGGTTTCAGGAGACGATGCGCAGCCTGGGAAAACTGAATTTTGACACGAAATTGAGCAGCGCCGGCTTGATTTATGCACATTATGGAAAACAAGTCATTCAGCAGGTTTTTGAGCTGCAAAATTTGGCTGAAAATTTAGTTTTTTTCAGATTTTGGGCGGGAAAATTGCGCCAACTATGATCGATTTGTTCTACCACCGGCTTTATGAGAATTTCGTCGAAGCGATCGATGCAATTGATAATGGAATTGCACAATATGACGGGGTTCCCAGGTACCATGCGCTCCACCGCAAATAAACACGCAACGCAGACCGCGCCGCGCCACGTGTGTGTTGTGGCGCGACGCGGTCTGCGTTGCGTGTTTATTTGCGGTGGAGCGCGACCTGAAATCAATATAATTTCAGATATCACTCGCCTGGAAATCTCTCAGCGCGTGCTGGCCAATTCAATCCACACTGGAATGAGGAAAACGTGGACCCGGATGAGCGTTTTCAACTCGCCGTGCAATTTATTGGCGACGAATTTGTGCGCAATGTCAAGTATTTGGCGAATGTTTGGTGGCCGGCGAGAGAGATTATTGAGAAGGCGGTCGAGAATCGCGAGCAAGTACGGTTTTGGAGCATTTTGAGACTAGACACGATGATTTTTCGAGCTCTGGAGGGGAATTTGGAGCATTTTGAGCCTAAACAAGCCTATATTTAGGCTCCGCCCACTTTGCAAATTTGCCGCATGGAATTTGAAGCATTTTGATCTCTCATAAGGCTATTTTTGATGCTTCTAGTGAGATTTGGAGCATTTTGAGCCCAAACAAGCCTATATCTAGGCTCCGCCCACTTTGCAAAGTTGCGGCATGGTTTTTAGAGAGTCCGAGGGCTCAAAATGCACCAAAAACCATGCCGCAAGTTGAAAAACGGGGCGGAGCCTAATTATAGGCTTGTCACAGGCAAATTCATATGGATACATAATGGATCCATAATTGATACATCATGTCCCCAGTTCAGATGTATACATCGGGTACACATAATGGATCCATCTGAACTCGTTTGATTGATACTTGATGGACGCTTGATGTATCCATTTTCTCTTTTTAACTCTTTTTCAAGTAGACAGTTAAAAGTAAAGTTTATTCATAGTAAAAATTGAAATATAACAAAATTAGAAGTTAGAAGAACTTGTTTTTCATGGTGTGGGCGCATCTTTTCGGTCATCTTAATTAGATTCACGAGGAAGATGGCAGTTGGAGCAGGTTTTGTGGTCATCACGAGCAACGGCGAAGGTGATTTCCTAGCTCGAGCAGAGGCCGCTTTGCGGAGACTAACGTGGAAGTTTCTTGACCTTCCATCTCTTGGTGGCTTCCTTGAATCCGCAACCCTTGGCAACACCCGATGTTGTCGATCATTTCATATTTGGGAGAAGTCGGACCCAATCAGAGTTTTCTTCTCGGTGCTCACAAGCTCAATCGACCTTTTGAGCGACGAATCCTCAGTTGATTTGGATTCCGACCAAATCAATATTCATTCATTTGACACGGCGGTCGAGAACCTTGGCCTGAAAAGAAAGAACCATTTGAAAAAAATTTTCTCATTCAAGTTAACCAACCTGAGTGTGAGTGATAACATGGATTGATGAGCAATACTTCCTGAGATATTTGAAGACTGTTTCTTCTCGCCATTTAACTTCATTCCATTATTACGAACCAAGTGTCTTCCTAGCCAAACTGATGCATTAGGCAGTCAGTTCGATAACCTTCTTGTACACACTGTAGTGACCTGAAAAGTTGTTTTTATTCACGAAGTTCTTTAAATAATCAATTTACCGCTGTTTGGCAGATAGTTGATGTCGATTTCGACGTTTGAATTAGAGCGATGTCTGAAAAAAAACCAGTTGACGATAGTAGTAAATCAATGTGAGCGAAATTCAAGAAAGTACGATATAGGGAATTTCAATTTTCAGCTCTGATAGGGAATCTTCTATTTCATTTCATTTAAATGATGCTTCAATTGAATGAAACTGAAAAATGTCTCGTTTTACTACCTAAAATCGAAAAAAACCAATTTTTCAAAGTTTCTGGCCTAAATTTATGTTCAATATGCGATTTTCAAAGTTCTGATGACATTTCACTGGTCCTGGGAGGTTGACCAAAAATTGACCAATTTTTGGCCAAAAACGAAAATTGGTCGAATTTTGGCCAAAAATTGATCAAAAATATTTATTGGCCAAAATATGGTCAGAAATTGGTCAAAAAATTGGTCGAATTTTGGCCAAAATTCAGTGAAAATTTTAATTGTGAAAAATTGCGAAAATCTTAATGTTTTTGGGCAGACATGTCGTTTTGCGGCTTTTGGTGAAGTTAGGTTGATGAATTTCGTTGTTTTTCTACTGGTGAATCAATAAGTAGGAGTAAAATACTTCGTTTGTTGAATGTTGGCGCCACTCACACCAATTGCACCATTGGCGCAAATGTCAGTCCCAAATCTTCAACTAAAATCAGTTTTGACTTATCTTGGAGCTATTTGATATCAAGCAGAGACCTATCTCGAATCTATCAGTTGTATTGATTGATCCTTGATTTATCAAGAACTAGGGCTCAGAGAATTCAGAAGTATTGGGTTCAGAGGCAATAATTTCTATTATTTTTTGGAAGAATATTGTTGTGATAGCCATCAGCTTCGAAAAAATAACACCAGTGACCCAAAAATCATGCATTTTTCCCAAAAACGTGAACTCAAAAACTTCCACAGACAGAGATGATTTTTATATCATTTTACTCAGCGTGAAATTCTGAATCGAATGGTGCGAACTATTTATCACCAAAAACAACTAATTGGGGCGCGAAAACAATAGATTAAAGGCGCAAATATTTATGCAATGTGGTCCTGCAGCGAAATGTGTGTGTGTACTTCTCTCGGACGAAATGCACGCCAAAATTTTTTTCTTTTTTTTTTTTCGTTTTTTTGTGTGTTGCCCTACTTATAGAGAAATTGATTGTTCACGACTGCTAAAAAGATATAAAGCTTGTTCCCCGACTAGGATCTAGCAGCAAGTTTTACCAGAACTTTGAAATTCACATATTAAACTTGAATTTAGGCCAAAAACTAAAAAAATTTGGTTTTCTTACAAATTTGTTAATTTGTTACTTGTTAGAGTGTCAGATTTTTATCAGAACGGGGCTGTTTCTCAGTTTGACACATTTCCAGCAACATTTGCATGAGTTCCTATGTTACAATCAGAAGTGTCTCAACAGCCGGTAGACGGCCGTCTGATTCTCATCTATCTTCCGATTCTCATCTACCTTATTTCGCAATATTGATATTTGTGCTGTTTTTAGAAACTACTAATCAAGAAAGAATGGATGCTGCTCTTGCTGACACTACCAACACAATGACCGGAGAAACCACTGTTCCAGTTGAAAATATCAAGACCACCACTACCGAAGAAACAACTCCAACTACTGCTGAAACTTCCACCGCTGCCACCACAGAGCTCACTTCCGAGGAAAAGTCAGTTTTTTCTCCTGAAGAATTTTAATCAAAATTGGTTCTTATTTCTAGGGCTACACAATCGAAGAACAACTTGACATCTGGAAAGCGTCTTTTGTTGAGAAGCGAATTCAGCAAGGCTGCTGATTATAGTTGGACATGAGTGGTTTTTCAAATGGTTTGAGCGAAACCAGTTTGATTGGTTCGCTCACTCATTTGGTTTTGGTTCGCTCATTTGAAATGGTTTCGGTTTGGTTTTGGTTTTTGGTTCGCTCACTCATTTGAAAACCGGTTTTCGCTCAAATGTCAACTGGTTTTGGGGTATTAGGTATTGATGAATTTCGAGGTTTTCGACTATGGGGATTCACGTGATGGACTTATTTTCACGTAAAATCACTCTTAAAGGCACACACCGAGCAAAAAAAATTTTGTTCGAAAAATGGGGTATTTGGGCACGGGGAACATTTTGGTGAGGTATACGCTCCAAAATAGACTTTTAAAGACACATGCCAGGTTATTATACATTTTCGAGACACAAAAACTAAAACGATCATAACTCGGGCAATCTTTGAGCTTTTTCAAAATTTCGACAACCATTTTGACGTGCTCGTCGTCAGCTAAATTTTTTCTCATTGGACCGAAATTCAAATTTTGCTCCTAAGGAGTGAAAAATACGTTTTTTTCTCGGAAATATCAATTTTTGAACGCAAATTTTAGCAAAAATGCGTATTTTCACTCCTTAGGAGCAACATTTGAATTTCGGTCCAATGAGAAAAAATTTAGCTGACGACGAGCACGTCAAAATGGTTGTCGAAATTTTGAAAAAGCTCAAAAAATGCCCGAGTTATGATCTTTTTAGTTTTTGTGTCTCGAAAATGTATAATAACCTGGCATGTGTCTTTAAAAGTCTATTTTGGAGCGTATACCTCACCAAAATGTTCCCCGTGCCCAAATACCCCATTTTTCGAACAAAATTTTTTTTGCTCGGTGTGTGCCTTTAAGAGTGATTTTACGTGAAAATAAGTCCATCACGTGAATCCCCATAGTCGAAAACCTCGAAATTCATCAATACCTAATACCCCAAAACCAGTTGACATTTGAGCGAAAACCGGTTTTCAAATGAGTGAGCGAACCAAAACCAAACCAAACCATTTCAAATGGGCGAACCGAAAACCAAATGAGTGAGCGAACCAAAAAAACTGGTTTCGCTCGGTTTTCGAACCATGTCCAACTATACTGCTGATCTCTTGAGTTTGGCTTCTCAACTTGCGTAAGTTTTGAAATTTTCATACATTTTCTATTTCTATGCATTTCAGTGGTAAACTCTTCGGAGACGACAGCGAACAATCATTTGATCCTTACTTCTACTATGGACAAGCCCTTTGGAACTCAATAACTTGAAGATCAAGTATTCTCAAATGCCATGACTATCATGCCAACCGTAGGAGAAGGTGATGCCAACAACAATTCAATCGACGAGGAACAATATGGTAATCCGGATAAATTGTCAGAAGACGAACGTGAGCAAATCAAGGAACAATTTGACACTGCTTTTTCTGCTGGTGCAGAGAAGGCAGAAGGATTAGTCGAAACTGAGTAATTTTTATTGTTTCTAAGGTTCACAAACTGCTAGGAGTCTGCGATTGCTCTAAAATTAACTTTCTTAGGGCAAAATTTACATTCTTCCGAGCACAAACCTCCAGCTCTCTTTTCTCTAATTAGCTCAAAATGTTTTTCAATGAAAATTAAAGTTCATAATATAAGGCAGATTCCTAACAGTTAGAACCATTTTTTGTTTCTTTTTTGTTCTTTTTCAATAAATTTTTGTGAAAAAAATGTGTTTTTGATTTGAAAAAAGTCTGGGGAAATGATCAAAAAATGGTGAAAAATTGGTGGGAAAAAGTTGAAAAATTGACCAAAAAATGGTGAAAAATTTTTTGGTGCATTTTTGGTCAATTTTTGTTCAAAATTTTTTTGACCAAAAATTGACCAATTTTTGGTCAAACTCCCAGGACCAGTGTTGCTGCTAGATCCTAGTCGAGGAACATATTCTATATGTTTTCCGCAGTTTTTAACACTCAATTTTTCTATGAAACGGGAAACAAACAAAAAAAACGAAAAAAAAAGAAAAAAAATGTGGCGTGCAAATCGTCCGAGAGAAGTACACACACACACATTTCGCTGCAGGATAAATTCATTGAAATGTCTGCGCCTTTAATGTTACACTTTTGCGCACCAATTAAGAGCACTTGAGTGAAAATGATATATACCATTCGACTCAGAATTTCACGATGAACAAAATGATTATAAATTCATCCCTTGTTTCGAGCGATTTCCAATTTTTCGGTTTTTGAGAAATGTGAATGTTTATAGTGAACTTCACTCAGTTACACTATACCATTCGATAGAGTTTTTCCTGCTAAGAAATATCCAGTTATCAGTTTTTGTTGAACGACTCGTAAAAGCTCAAAATTTAGCCCGAAATTGAGTAAATGTTTTTTTTTCGCTTTTTCAGAAGCTTCTAAACAAAAGAATGTGCATGCATGATAATCGATCTCATGAGAAGATTGTATAAATCTTTCTGATATATTAAACGGTGATCTGTCTGTCGACCTACTTTTGTGCCCTAGATTTAAATTTAAATAATTTGACGTGAATTGTTTTGCTCATTTTCGATTTTACAAAACGCGTTTGAATTGCGGCATTCAATTTCTGCATTATTTTTTTGAAATGTAGCAAAACATGTGAGTTGTTTTAAAAAGGTATCGTGCGATTTATCATTTTTATCTATAAAATTGAGCTAGATTTGAAAATCGGGCATTCGCAGTGACTACGAAATCACGATTCATCAGTTTTATCCATAAAATCGAGCTAGATTTAAAAATCAGGAATTCGTAGTGCCTACGAAACCACGATTTATCATTTTTATCTTTAAATAGAATGAATGGAAGAAAACATGTTCAAAAAACTCTACTGTGAAGGAGGACTTGATGATTTATCAATAATTGGTACATTATGGATCCATCACCCATCATCAATCCATTTTGAATCAATCAACAATCAGCTCAATCAGCTGAGTATTAATCTGAGTCCCATCATGGGTACATCACCCCTGATTGATGTCAGATGGATCTTATATGGACCCTTGATGTAACCGAAATGGGTCGATTATGGATGATGGATCCATAATGTATCCATTATGTATCCATATGAATTTGCCTGTGGTTTGGGCTCAAAATGCTCCAAATCTCATTAGGAGCATCAAAAATAGCCTTCTGATGGCTCAAAATGCTCCAAATTCCCCCCGGAGCCCAAAAACCGCCCTTGTTTGGACTCAAAATGCTCCAAATTCAAATTCAACACCAAAAATTGCTCCCGAAAAACTTTATTCAACGAAAAATCGTCTTAATTTGCTGGTGAAATCGTGAGACATGAGCATTTTCCAGTTCCAACACAATTTCCAGCCAAAAATCCGAGATCAATGCAGAAATTGCGACAGAATAATTGACTGGCTTTGTTGCCTGGATCACAAGATGGAGTTCCGATATCTCCAGATTGGAAGGAAATCGCGATTAGAAGGCAGAAAATTAGATATTTCAACATTTTTTGAGTTTTTTTATGGTTTCGGACAGCCTTTTTATATATAGTTTAGATTTGTTTGCTTTCCCATAGAAAGAACATGGGAAAATTTGTTATTTCAGCTGGAAAAAGTTCGAAGTTTGAACTTATTGAACTTTAGGCCCCCGAAACCCTAAAAACCCCAAAAAATGTTCAAATATCTCATTTTCTGCCTTCTAATCGCAATTTCCTTCCAATGTGGAGATATCCTAACTCCATCTTGTGAGATTTTTGGCTGGAAATTGTTTGGGAACTGGAAAATTCTCATGTCCAACTATTTCAACAGCAAATTAAGACGATTTTTGAGGGATAAAGTTTTTGCGAGCATTTTTTGGTGTTGAATTTGAATTTGGAGCATCTCGAGACCAAATGAAGGCGATTTTTGGGCTCCAGAGAAAATTTGGAGCATTTTGAGCCCGAACAAGCCTATACTTAGGCTCCGCCCCCTTTTGCAACTTGCGGCATGGTTTTTGGAGCATTTTGATCGTTTATTCTCAAGCTCCGCCCATTTTTCTGTGCCCTGCACGAGATTTGGAGCATTTTGAAACCAAATAAGCCTGAGCTACGTTTTTTAGCCTCTATCTTTAGGCTCCACCCATTTTCGCAATTTTGCGGCACGGTATTTTTTGAGAGAAACAAACATCTCACAAGAAAACCATGCCGCAAAATTGCAAAAATCGGCGGAGCCTAAAGATAGAGGCTGAAAAAGCGTAGCTCAGGCTTATTTGGTTTCAAAATGCTCCAAATTTCGCGCAGGGCACAGAAAAATGGGCGGAGCTTGAAAATAGGCTCGAAATGCTCCAAAAACCATGCCGCAAGTTGCAAAAAGGGGCGGAGCCTAAATATAGGCTTATTCGGGCTCAAAATGCTCCAAATCTCACTAGGAGCATCAAAAAAGCCTTCTGAGGGCTCAAAATGCTTCAAAAACCATGCCGCAAGTTGCAAAAAGGGGCGGAGCCTACATATAGGCTTGTTTGGACTCAAAATGCTCCAAATCTCACTAGGAGCATCAAAAAAGCCTTCTGAGGGCTCAAAATGCTTCAAAAACCATGCCGCAAGTTGCAAAAAGGGGCGGAGCCTATATATAGGCTTGTTTGGGCTCAAAATGCTCGGATTTTTTGCAGATCGATCCATCTGGCCGAATTATTCTGATCGAAAACGGCGGTTGCCCGTGGAAAGAGCATTTCTTCGAAATTGAGGCCGAAAAAAATATCAGAGACGATAATATCACATATATTCTGTTTGGTGATTCGACAGCAAACTCGTGGCGAGTTCAAGCAATTCCCACTGATAAAAATGCGAGTTTTGAGAATCGATTACCTTTGCCAGCCAATTGGAGAGGTTTGAGAGATGAGGAATTGAGCAAGGAAAGCGGAATTGATGGCGGTGTTTTTGTGCACATTTCGGGTGAGATTTTGAGGGATTTTGAACCAAAAATCGTGAAAAATGGGCTATTTTACATGAAAAATCATAAAATTTGGTTAATTTTGCCCAGAAACTCATTTTTAGCTCAAAAATGCCAAAAATTCGCATTTTTCAGGTTTCATCGGTGGAAATTTGACAAAAGAAGGTGCGATTTTGATGGCACGAAAAGCTCTCGAAATTGGAGCACAGGAACCCAATGAGACGAATGCCAAAAAGATGAAATTAGATAATTAATTGTTGTTTTTCATAAATTTTGCCCGTTTTTATCGAATTCTATGTGAAAATTCCATCAAAATGGTACCAAACATCCTATATTTCCAGAAAATTTAAAAATTTCCCCCCCCCCCAAAACACAATTCCAGAGCCCCCCAAACATGAGCAATAATACTTGGGAGCTGAAATGTCTTGCCACGATTACTGTGGCCACTACAGTAACCCTACTCTATTTCGTGTCGAGACGCATTTCGAAACTAGAGGAGGAAATTCGAAAAATTGGTGAAAACCTCGAAAAACTGCCCAAAAGCCCCGTGAAAAGTGTGCATTTTCAACGGCGGGTTACTGTAGATGAGGTCTCGCCACGAAGAGCCGTCCGCGCCACGTTTTGTGCCACCAGCGACTCGGAATACGGTGATGCGGAAGAGGAATGGTGAATTTTTGCGAAGAAATGGTTAAAGGCGCAGATGATGAATCGAAAATATCTCGAAGCGAAATTGGTTTTGTGTAGTTCTCCCGGAGGATTTTCGATTTTTCACGTTTTCCTCGAGAAATACACGAAATGAATTAAAGGCGCAGATGATAAATCGAGAATATCTCGAAGCGAAAATGGTTTTGTGTAGTTCTCCCGGAGGATTTTTGAATTTTTCGATTTTTCACATTTTCCTCGAGAAATACACAAAATGGTTAAAGGCGCAGATGATAAATCGAAAATATCTCGAAGCGAAATTGGTTTTGTGTAGTTCTCCCGGAGGATTTTTGAAATTTTTCGATTTTTCACGTTTTCCTCGAGAAATACACGAAAGGGTTAAAGGCGCAGATGATAAATTGAAAATATCTCGAAGCGAAATTGGTTTTGTGTACTTCTCCCGGAGGATTTTTGAAATTTTCCGCGCAAAATCGATTTTTTCTCATTTTTCCTCAAAAACCCTGGGATTTTCGCCGAAAATCTCGATTTTTGATGAGAAATGAGGAAAAGCAACATTTTTCGAACAGGTTCGATCAAGATACTCCCAAAAAACCGGAATCGTCGTCGAAAAAGGTTGGTTTTGTGTTTTTCTCTGCGCTCTCCACACTCTCTCGTTTTTTGAGAACAGCGAGAAAAAAAACATTTTTCAGCAGCTTTTTTATTTGTTTTCCCCCATTTTTTTGTGATGTTACGAAATTTTTTGGGAAAATTTCAAAATTTCTCTGAAAATTGAAAGTTTCAGCCCAAAAAACAGTGAAAAATCCACGTTTTCCCCGAATTTTCGGTGTCAAAACCCATGACTTCCCAAAAAATGTGAAAAAACTTCTGGGAAGCGTCATTTTCGAGAAATCACATGTGTTTTTTGTTACACACCGTGTATTTCTCATTTTTGATCGTGGAGCTCAAAAAATGGCCAATTTTCTAGTGTTTTTTGGACTTTTTGCCATTTTTTATCAGGTAAACAAGTTTTTTTTGTGAAAAAATTGAGAAATTTGGGGAAAACGTGGTTTTTTTGTTGATAGCAAATTGATAAGAAAATGTATTTTATTTTGATTTTGGCCCAGAATTTTTTTTGCTATATAAAAAATCTATTTTTCCTGTTTTCCTATTTTCGCGCCAAAAATTCAAATTCAAAAAATTTTCAGATCGCTTCAATTTCTCCACAAAAATCAACGAGAATGGTGAGTTTTTCAGCCAAAAAATCATCTGAAAATTTGAAAATTTTCAGACTTTTGCCGAATTGGACGCTTTGTTTGGAACCGATCGTGTTCAACAAGGATATGATGAATTGAAGAAGGTAAATTTTGGTTTTAAACGATGATCCGTGTTTACACCATGAATCTTGAGCGGGAAATTCAAGAAATTCAAAAAATTGACCTCAAAAACCCCCTGAACTGCGAAATTTCGGTCTTAAACGATGCTCCGTGTTTACACCGTGAAAATATAGCGGGAAATTCGAGAAATTCAAAATTTTTGACCTCAGAAACCCCCTGAGCTGAGAAAATTCGGTCTTACACGATGCTCCGCGTTTACAGTGTTAAATTTGAGCGGGAAAATTGTGAGATTCAAATTTTTGACCTCGAAATCCTTTGGAACTACGAAATTTCGGTTTTAAACGATGCTCCGCGTGTACACCATCAAATTTGAGCGGGAAAATTGTGAAATTCAAAAATTTCTCACCTCGAAAACCTTCTGAACTACGAAATTTCGGTTATAAACAATGCTCCGTGTTTACAGCGTCAAATTTGAGCGGGAAAATGGTGAAATTCAAATTTTTGACCCCCAAAAACCCCATGATCTGAGAAATTTCGATTTTAAACGATGCTCCGTGTTTACACCGTCAAATTTGAGCGGGAAGATCGTGAAATCCAAATTTTTGACCCCAAAATCGCTCTGAACTGAGAAATTTCGGTTTTAAACGATGCTCCGCGTTGACACCATAAACACTGAGCGGGAAAATTGTGAAATTCAAAATTTTCGACCCCAAAAAGCTCCCGAGCTGCTAAATTCTGGTTTTAAACGATGCTCCGTGTTTACACCGTGAGAATCTAGCGGGAAATTTGTGAAATTCAAATTTTTGACCTCAAAAACCCCCTAAACTGCGAAATTTCGGTCTTAAACGATGCTCCGTGTTTACACCGTCAAATTTGAGCGGGAAATTTGGAAAATTCATAAAATTTGACCTCAAAAACCCCCTGAACTGAGAAAATTCGGTTTTAAACAATGCTCCGCGTTAACAGGGTTAAATTTCGGTGGGAAAATTGTGAAATTCAAATTTTTCACTGGAAAATCACGATACAAACGATGCTCCGCGTGTACACTCTCAAATAAACCTGATTTTTGCAGCGCTACGATGCCGGCGAATCAAAATCAATCGATATTCTCTGGCGCCTCGCCAAATTTTGCAACGAAATCGCCGGAAGATCCGATAAGTCGAAAAGACAACAACCAATTGAGGAGGGCAAAAAATACGCGTTGGAAGCGCTGGAAATCGACGGAAATAGTTTTTTGGCGGCAAGATGGGCGGCTATTATGAGCGGAAAATCGACCGAATATATGGGAACTAAGGACAAAATTGCGGAGGGCAAAAAATGCAAAGAGTATTTGGATAAAGCGCTCACATTGCAACCAAAAGAGGATGCTTTGTTGCATTTGAGAGGAAGATGGGCTTTTTCGGTGGCGAATTTGAGGTAGGATCTGAAAGAGCGTGAAATTTGCTACAAAATGATATATAATATGAGAAATGTTCAAATTTCTTATGATTTTTATATTTTAAACGATGCTCCGCGTTTACACCTCAAAATTTGAGCGGGAAACGTGAAAAATTCAAAATTTTCACTCGATTTTCACATTCTAAACGATGCTCCACGTTTACACCTTGAAATTTGAGTGGGAAATATGTGAAATTCAAAATTTTCACTCGATTTTCACATTCTAAACGATGCTCCGCTTTCACACTTTGAAATTTGAGCGAGAAACGTGAAAAATTCAAAATTTTCACTCGATTTTCACATTCTAAACGATGCTCCCCGTTTACACCACGGAATTTGAGCGGGAAATTTGTGAAATTAAAAAATTTCACTCGATTTTCACATTCTAAACGATGCTCCGCTTTCACACTTTGAAATTTGAGCGAGAAACGTGAAAAATTCAAAATTTTCACTCGATTTTCACATTCTAAACGATGCTCCCCGTTTACACCACGGAATTTGAGCGGGAAATTTGTGAAATTAAAAAATTTCACTCAAAACCCTGGATTTCTAGATTCTAAACGATGCTCCGCGTTTACAGCTTGAAATATCGGCGGGAAAATTGTGAAATTCAAAAATTTTCAACCAAAATCCTGAATTTTATACTTTAAACGATGCTCCACGTTTACACCTTGAAATTTTAGCGGGAAAATTGGGAAATTCAAAAATTTTCACTCAAAATCCTGGATTTCTAGATTTTAAAGGGTTGGTGCTTTCCTGGTGAAAAAATCGTCTGCAAAAAGGCGTCACAGTGTTGTGTTCAAAGTTGTGTGCAAACACACACACGAAAATTCAAAAACAAGTTGTGCGCTAGAGCGCATTTACATGTTTTATTTCGTAGGTTTTAACTCGCTTGTGTTTTTGCGGAAAAGCATGGGCTGAATTGATACTAGAATTTTTTCTAAAACTGGAACCTTCCAGGAGCACCTTATTCCTATCTAAACCAAGCAAGATTCCCTGGCGGAACACCAACCCTTTAAACGATGCTCCGCGTTTACACCACGGAATTTGAGCGGGAAATTTGTGAAATTCAAATTTTTTGGTCTCAAAAAAAGCGGAGCTTCTCCCCGAAGGCCCTAAAAAAGCCCGAAAAGCCTATTCGATGTCTAAAAGACCCCAATTTTTTGCAGCTGGCTCGAACGAAAAGCCGCCGCTCTTCTCTACGCCGAACCACCAACTGCAACAATCGAAGAAGCAATCGCAGATCTCAAAGCCGCTTATGACATCAATCCAAAATGGATCGATAATTTGGTGGCGCTGGGAAAAGCTCTAATTGCTAAAGGAGATAAAGGAGAAGCTAAAAAGTATTTGGAAGAAGCGCTGGAATTGCCACCAAAAAATGATGCGGATAAAGAAACTTTGGCTGAAGCCAAGGATTTGCTCAAAAAATGTTGAGCATTTTGAGAAATTTGTGTATTTTTATGTATTTGCATGCTGAATTTGACAATAAATTTGATACAGGTTTTGTTTTGAGCCAGAAATTCGAAAAATGAGCGAAAACAGTCGAAAACCCTCGATTTCTGGAGTTTTAAACGATGCTCCGCGTTTACACCACAAAATTTGAGCGGGAATTTTGAAAAATTCAAATTTTTTTGCTCAAAAATGCCAATTCTGATACAAATCTTTATGCGAGAGTGTTGGAAAACGCCAAAATTATCCGTCCAACTTGTATCCGGGTTTTGGTTTACGGCACAAAACAATGGTGGTGTCAGCACAAGCCTTGGCTTGAGCCGAATGCTCCTTTCCTTCGTGACCATAGCCATATTTCTCGTTACGAACATCGACCTCAAATTAAAATTTGAATTTTTGGTGAAAATTTGCATTTTTTTTGAGCCCAGTGACGTATCAGAACATTTTCCGCTCCAAAAAATCCAAATTTTCCAAACATCTCATATTTTTTCTCAAATTTCTATGAATTTTCACCTAAATCTCGACAATTTCAAACAAGTCTCTCAATTTTTGGGCATTTTCCTGGCAATTTTATATTTTGGCTGTATTTTCAGCTATTTTCTAGTCAAAACGCGGTGCATTCAAAGAACTTGCTAATTTTTTTTTGATTTTTTTTAAAAATAAAAAATTTCCCGCCAAAAAACCACATACCTTGGCCAAAATCTGCTTTCCACCTGGCAAATTGACGACACCAACCGAAATGTCACCCTTGTGATTGTTAACGTGTACAGGGTGCCATTCCTTGTCGCCAAATTTGGCAGCTTCTGGGAATGGAATCCAACCATAGTCAAAGCCTGGAAAAATTGGGGATTTTTGGATGTTTCAAGTTCTACTGAAGTTCTAGAAGGTCTAGCTAGACTTTCAGATCTTCCAAGATCCACTGAACTTCCAGAAGATCTACGAACCTCGCATATTATCCGGCAAATGAACCAACAATTGAATCGAACCCACATTTTTCGCATATTCATTGTTAAACCACGAGAATGAGGCCGCAATCTTGCCATTATTATTCCAGACACGACCCATGACTGGTTCACCTTGCATGTACCAAAGGGCAACATATTGATCGGCTGGCACGCCTGGAAAAAAGGGAAATTTTTGAGTCTAAATATGACTAGGGTCTTTAAGAGCACCTTAAGGTTCTTCAACCCTATCATATTTAGGTTTTTAGACTTCTACCGCAAGCTTCCGCGCAGCGGCACTATCTTCCGCTTCAGCGGCCATACGGATTCTAAGTCATAGTAATCCGCGTGGCCGCTTCGCGGAACATAGTGCCGCTGTGCGGAAAACCTCTTAAAAAGCTCTTAAAAGCCCTCCAGAAGCTTCTAAAGCCTTCTAAAAGCTTCTAAAGCCCCCTAGAACTTGAAAAAGGCCTTAAAAGACCTCCAGAAGCTTCGGAAGCCTCCTAGAGCTTAAAAAGGCCTTACAGAAGTCTCTAAAGCCTCCTATAAGCCCCCTAAAAGCTTCTAAAGCCTCCTAGAGCTTAAAAAGGCTTTAAAAGCCCTCTAGAAGCTTCGGAAGCCTCCTAGAGCTTAAAAAGGCCTTACAGAAGTCTCTAAAGCCTCCTATAAGCCCCCTAAAAGCTTCTGAAGCCTCCTAAAGCCTTTTAGAAGCTTCTAAAGCCCCCTAAAAGCTTCTAAAGCCTCCTAAAGCTTAAAAAGGCTTTAAAAGCCCTCTAAAAGCTTCTAAAGCCTCCTAAAAGCTTCTAGAAGCCTCCTAGAGCTTAAAAAAGCCCTTAAAAGCCTTCCAGAAGTATCTGAAGCCCTCTGAAAGCTTCTAAAGCCTCCTATAAGCCTTTTAGAAGTCCCTTAAGCCCCCTAGGAGCTTCTAAAGCCCTAGAGAGCTTAAAAAAGCTCTTAAAAACCTTCCAGAAGTATCTGCGGCCCTCTACAAGCTTCTGAAGCCTACTAGAGCCTAAAAAAGGCCTTAAAAGCCCTCTAGAAGCTAATAAAGCCTTCTAAAGCCCTCTGAAGCCTCCTAGAGCCTTAAAAGCTTCTCCCGCTCCCCAAAAACCCCCTAAGGCTTAGCGCCTAAACACTCACCAGGCAAAGTGTCCAAACTCTTATCCAACGCTCTAACCAATTGTCGTGTTGGCCATGGATCTCCCTCACGAATATCCATCCATTCATCAATAACACTCTTCGTCTTCGGACCACTTCCACACCCGGCACATTCACAATTCGGCGGACCACCCACACAGTTTCTCGTGATAATATACATATCAGCCAACTCGCCACCCTTCTTGCTATACACTTTTCCATTGAACGAGAACAGTGCCTCTTCGGTTTTGTTGTCAACGTAGCCGAGAAGGTTTCCTTCGGCACGTTTCCAGAAGATTGGGAACGAATCACCGCAACGGACCAATTGATGCTTGTCGTCCAATTTTTCCAAACGGTCCTTGTATTTGATCCATTCGTACCAGAAACCTGCAAGAAAATGGGGTTTTGGGGGGAAAAATGGGGGGTTTTGAGGCCTAGAAGGTGAAAAATCGCAAAAAATTGGTCTAGAAACTGAAAAAAACCGATTTCTCATTTAAAACAGCTGCAAACCGCCCATTTTGGTCTAGAAACCTGATTTCTCATTCAAAAATGACTCAAAACCGCCCGTTCTACAAAAAACACGCCAACCAAGACTTTTCACTGGCGCATTTTCGGTAGATGGGCGGAAAATTCGATTTTTTGAGTTCAGGAAAGCTATTTAGCTGTTTTTCAGCAGGAAAAAAGCTTGTCTAGGCCTAGAAAACCGATTTTTCGGGTTTCTAGGCCATCTGGATGGTTTCTAGGCCTAGAAAAACGAATTTTCGGGTTTCTAGGCCATCTGCAAGGTTTCTAGGCCTAGAAAACCGATTTTTCGGGTTCCAAGGCCCTCCAAAAGCCCATTCCCAACTAACCTTGACTATTATGGTCACCCAAATATTGCAAAACCTGAATTTGTCCCTCCAATTGTGCTTTGGTGGTCAATTCGGCCGATTTATACGGAAACGAGCATTCAACAACTCCGCCATTATTCCACGATCTTCCATGAATCGGTTTACCGTGCTTATACCAAAGAGCAACATACATATTCTGTTCACCCATACATTTGACAGGCGACGGTGGAAATGGCGAACCGATCGGTTGGAATGCCCAAGTATCTTCTTTTGGCGGTGGATTTGGCATTTTTTCGAGACGTTGGCTGGCAAATCAGAGAACAACAGGTACTTTTGAAGACAGCTTATTCGCAACTGAAGAAATCTGAGAGTTTAGTCGCCTCTTTTATAGCAATTCTTATCTGATTTGAGTTTTTTCTGGGTCACGTGGAAATTCAGTGAGATTTTTCAAGTTTTTTGCTCATTTCTAGCTTTTTTCAGTGTAGTTTTGCGTAATGTTTGGTGTGTGTTGTGCATTTTTGCGTAGGATACGGTGTTTTTTGGAGATTCTGTGCATTCTTGCGTAGAATTTGTTGTTTGGCAACCAAAAATTTGAAAAATTCATATTTCCCGCTCAAATTTCGCGGTGTAAACGTGTAGCATCGTTTGAAACCAAGAAAATTTGAATTTTTCAAATCTCCCGCTCAAATTTCACGGTGTAAACGCGGAGCATCGTTTAAATCCCAAAAAATCTTAGTTTTTGGCCGGATATTTGAATGTTTGATATTTCCCGCTCAAATTTGCATGTGTAAATGCGGAGCATCGTTAAAATTCCATAAATTCATGCTAAAACAAAAATAAACAAGAAAAAACAAATAAAACTCATATCAAAAACTCGTACAACTGCTCAGAAGCCAAACTATAAATATTTTTTCGCAATTTTTTCAGCCAAATCACAACCAAATGGCGATTTGCAGCCACGTCATCATCATCATCATCATGCGCCTTTAAAACACGGTAGAATCGAATATCGACCGTGTCCAGGACGTTTTCGATTCTCGGCTCGAATTCGGTTTGACATGCCGTGTCGAGCGCCAAACGCAGGTTGTCTTGGTCCGAAATTCCCATTGGGCAGCCCGTGATCTGGAAAAATTTGGGATTCTTAACTGAAAATCCATGATTTTAAGCCAGAAATTTGAATTTCAGAGCTTCCCACTGCGATTTGCATTGGAGCGCATTTGCCTGCTAGGCTCAAACGCGCTCCAATGCAAACTCAGGCGGGAAGCTCGAAAATCCGAAATTTTTAGCGAGAAATTTGAATTTCAGAGCTTCCCACTGCGATTTGCATTGGAGCGCATTTGCGTGTTAGGCACAAACGCGCTCCAATGCAAATTCCAGCGGAAAGCTCGAAAATTCAAAATTTTGGCTCAAATTTACAGATTTTCAGGTCAAATATCAAGGTTTTAGGGTTTTGAGCTATTTTTTGAAGCTTCAGGGCAAAATCTACTAGAAACTTAACGCTAAAGCTTCAGAAATGGCTCAAAATTCTGAAATTTAAGCCAGAAATTTGAATTTCAGAGCTTCCCGCTGCGATTTGCATTGGAGCGCATTTGTTAGGTTCAAACGCGCTCCAATGCAAATTCAAGGCGGGAAGCTCGGAAATTCAAATATTTCCGTTAGAAATTTGAAATTCAGAGCTTCCCGCTGCGATTTGCATTGGAGCGCATTTGCCTGTTAGGCTCAAACGCGCTCCAATGCAAATTCCAGCGGGAAGCTCGAAAATTCAAATTTCTGGCCTAAAATTATGGATTTTCATGATTTTCAGGTCAAATTTTAGGGTTTTAAGCTATTTTTAAAGCTTCAGGGCAAAATCTACAAGAAACATAACTCTAAAGCTTCAAAAATAACTAAAAAATCATGAAAATTCATAATTTTTAGGCAGAAATTTGAATTTCAGAGCTTCCCGCTGAGATTTGCATTGGAGCGCATTTGCCTGTTAGGCTCAAACGCGCTCCAATGCAAATTCCAGCGGGATGTTCTGAAATTCAAATTTCTGGCCTAAAATTATGGATTTTCATGATTTTCAGGTCAAATTTTAGGGTTTTAAGCTATTTTTAAAGCTTCAGGGCAAAATCTACTAGAAATTCAACTCTAAAGCTTCAAAAATGGCTAAAATCCATAAATTTTAGCCAGAAATTTGAATTTCAGAGCTTCTCGCTGGGATTTGCATTGGAGCGCATTTGTCTGTTAGGCTCAAACGCGCTCCAATGCAAATTCCAGCGGGAAGCTCTGAAATTCAAATTTTTAGGTTAGAAATACGGATTTTCTTGCGTTTAAGGTCAAATTTTAGGGTTTTAAGCTGTTTTTAAAGCTTTTTCATCAAAAAAACCTTATTATTCTCCACACCAATCAATAAAACGCCCAATTTCCCCTCTCGAAAACAATCGACAATAAAACTTTGAATATTCCGAGTTTCCATAACTTCCACATCATTCGCCGTCTTCGTCACAATCTTCACATTGCTCATCTTATCGATTTTCGTCCCGAATTCCACCTCAAACTTCTCACATCGCTTCTCAAGACGCGAAGTTCGTTTGCGGAGGCATTTTGCGATCGGAAACTTGAACCAGATCGAATTCCTGGTATAAACATGAATATTCCGTGGCCGCTCTAATTCCCCGTTGTAAACATTGAAACTTGTGCCATAAACATTGCGATCTGTTGAGAAATTCGGAATCAGGTCCAAATCCACCAGTTTTTCCTCGTCTTCTGCTGAAATTTCCTGATCTTCATCACCAGACATCAATTCCTCCTCTTTCATTGTATCAATCGCCGAATCCTCATCATTTTTCCCATCGAAAGCCTTGTCCAACAACGAATCCAACAAATCCGGTTCTTCTTCATCGATTTCAAACAATTCTTCAGTGCTTTCACTCTGAAAACATTGGAAATTTGAAAAATTTCGATAATTTTCAACTCACGTAAAAGTCCTCTTCCTCAAAACTCATTATTTTCCGCGAAACTTCTGGCATTATCTTTTTTCGGAAAAAAAAAGAAAAACACAAGGTACCGTAGTGCAAACAAAAGAAACATTGTCCTGTCACAAGGTCTCGTCGCGAAGTACAGTACTTTTTCAAAGGCACACAACATTTTTGTGTTTTTTGAAAATTTATTTTTATTTTTTTGTTTTTTTTTCGAAATATCGAAAAAAAATAGTTAGTTCAAGTAGAGTCAAAATATGGCGACACATTATAACCATTCCATCAATTGTTGGGCGATCATACGGATTTGGTCGAACACTTTTATCGATTAGCACTTTCATAGCTTTAAGAGCACCGGGCCAGGCTGAAAATTCCAGATTTTCAAAGGAAATTGAAGATTTCCAAGCTTTCATTTCTCCTCCTTCAACTCAAAAAATATTTTTTTTTAGAAAAATGTGTTTCGGGGTTTTTCGGTACGGGGAGTCATGCGGTGCTGATTTTTCGGCTCAAAACTCACTTTTAAAAGCAGTAACCATGAGTAAAAATTTTTTTTTTGATATTTGAAGATTAGAGGTTTTTCGATACGAGGAACATAAAAAATATTCTGAAAAATTTAATAGCCTTGAATATGCCTTTGAAAGTCATTTTTGAGCAAATTCAATGTCAGTACAATATTCCCAATATCTAAAAAAATTTCTGAACTTTTCTAGTTTCGAGCTTGATTTGTTCTTTTTCTAGTTTAGTTTTAAAAAATTTTTCCAGGATTGCAAAGTTACCGGAACTCGTGGCTACGATCAAGCACTTCGAGATTTCCAAAAACAAACCAAAAAATTGAAAACAAGTCGTTCGGTAACTGTTTCATTGGAAGGTCGAAATTTTCAATTTTGATGTTCTTCTTGTTTTCTGAATTATTTAATTTTTTTATCAATAAAGTTCATATTTTTATTGAATGGTTATTGAAGCACCATTTGGTGTTATTTAAACTGGAAGATCTCCTGAAAATTACAAAATATTTTTCAATTTGAAATTTTCAAAAAAAAATTATTTATCCTAAAAGAATGATCACGTTTTTGATTTTTGCATCGGCCTAGGTCACGCCTTGTTCCAAATTTTTTCGCAGCCAAAGTGAGGTCATTTCTGAATAATTGCTATCTACGAAACTCTTGAGCTTCGTATTATTACAAGGTTAGGCAAAGTTCTAGATTGAATTTAATGAAAACTATTTTACAGATGTCATTTTTTGAGAACCTCTACTCAACACATTCCGCAAACATTTCAGCAATTGGAGGACCGGGAATATTTGGAAAAATTGGAACTCCAAATTGGTTCTATGTTTCTCATTCTCAACCGATTGACTTGAAAGTTGAGATTTCTTCCAGTAAGTAGAAAATGATCCTCGGGAAATCTCTGATAAACGTTAATAGTATCACATTTTTCAGCCAAAACTGGAAAAATAATCAATCATATGCAAGAATTCGTACAACATAAATCGGTCACAATTATTTTTTTCGCTTGTGAAACACAAACAGATGAATTAGAAATTTTTATTGGATTGAGAGAATGTTAAAGTTGGTGGAACTTTGAATGGGTTGTCGAACAAAGTCCAAGCGGCAAAAAGTGAAATATCAGTGACAACTGGTGGAACTTTGAATGGTTTGTTGGACAAAGTCCAAAAGGCAAAGAGTGAAATATCAGTGACAACTGGTCCGAATATGAGATCGGAACCATCATTCTCACAACTATCGGATAGAACTTGGGCAAATTACGCTCGAGAACTCACAAATTCCCCGAATCCCATATTTTCATCAACACTGTAAGTTAATTAGGCAAAGATGGGGCCCAAATGTGTGTTGCCCATTCAGAAATAAGCCCTTGATTTTCAGAAATTCTTCACAAATTTCTTCAATTCCAAAAAATGTCATTCGAAATACAACAAGTTAGTTTTTTCCATCCGAAGTTCATAATCATAATGACTCTATTTAGAAGAAATTCGAATTGCTTGGTTTTTTGGCGGGGAAAAAATTATAGAAAGTGAGAAGATATTTGAGAGGCAAGCGAATGAGCCACCCAATAGCATTCTTCCATCGACATTGTATGGAAAGCTAATTGAATGGTGCACCATATTAGACGGAGAAAGTTTGAGTGAAATCATCAAACAAATCATATAACGGAAAAAAAACATCGAGACGACTTTGACTAGAAAAAGGAAACGAGCATTCGCCGAGAAGAAAAGCGAGTGAGAAATAAATGCGAAGTTTTATTGTGTACGAATGAACATTTTTGAATTAAATAGCAGCAGAGATTTTAAAATATAGGATTGATTAAATTCGAAAAAAATCAAATATCTGTCCAAATCATTAGCTTTGACAGATAAGTTGGATCAATTTAAAAAAAAAGAGAAATGGCGAAATCCAACCAGAAAACGTGCGACACGTATTATTTTTTTTCTATTTTTAAGGGGGTGAGATAGCTCAGCAGTAGTGGTTGGCCGCTGGCGATCTCACAAGGAAACCTTTTTTACTCAACACTTCGAATCTTGATGAAATTTTGTCCATAGACTGCTTTTGGGGCCATAAGAACACCCTAAAAATTTTAGTCTCCCAATGGACCTCTGAGCCAAGTTCTGGGCTCTCAAAAGTTCTAAAATCTAAAAAAATCTCTTCTTCATCAATTTCAAACAATTCTGCTCAAAAATGACTTTTAAATGCATATCAAGGCTATAAAACATTTTTTAGTTTTATTCAGAGAAACGTTCACAAATCAGTTATTTTTCAATATTGTCAGATAATTTTGAAACAGTTTGAACTTACACAACTTTTTTAGTGAAAAATATTCTGAAAAATTTAATAGCCTTGAATATGCCTTTGAAAGTCATTTTTGAGCAAATTCAATGTCACTACAATATTCCCAATATCTAAAAAATTTCTGAACTTTTCTAGTTTCAAGCTTGATTTTTTCTTTTTCTAGTTTAGTTTTCAAAATTTTTTCCAGGATTGCAAAGTTACCGGAACTCGTGGCTACGATCAAGCACTTCGAGATTTCCAAAAACAAACCAAAAAATTGAAAACAAGTCGTTCAGTAACTGTTTCATTGGAAGGTCGAAATTTTCAATTTTGATGTTCTTCTTGTTTTCTGAATTATTTAATTTTTTATCAATAAAGTTCATATTTTTATTGATTGGTTATGTGGATAAATTGATATTTCAACAAAAACTAGTGGAAAATATTTTTCAATTTGAAATTTTCAAAAACATTTTATTTATCCTAAAAGAATGATCACGTTTTTGATTTTTGCATCGGCCTAGGTCACGCCTTGTTCCAATTTTTTCGCAGCCAAAGTGAAATAAAATTGGCCATTTCTGAATAATTGCTATCAACGAAACTCTTGAGCTTCGTATTTTACAAGGTTAGGCAAAGTTCTAGATTGAATTTATCTAATGAAAAATATTTTACAGATGTCATTTTTTGAGAACCTCTACTCAACACATTCCGCAAACATTTCAGCAATTGGAGGACCGGGAATCTTTGGAAAAATTGGAACTCCAATTTGGTTCTATGTTTCTCATTCTCAACCGATTGACTTGAAAGTTGAGATTTCTTCCAGTAAGTAGAAAAAAAATGATCCTCGTTTTCAAGTTTATGGAAATCTCTGGTAAATGTTAATAGTATCACATTTTTCAGCCAAAACTGGAAAAATAATCAATCACATGCAAGAATTCATACAACATAAATCGGTCACAATAATTTTTTTCGCTTGTGAAACACAAAAAGATGAATTGGAAATTTTTATTGGATTGAGAGAATGTTAAAGTTGGTGGAACTTTGAATGGGTTGTCGAACAAAGTCCAAGCGGCAAAAAGTGAAATATCAGTGACAACTGTTGGAACTTTGAATGGGTTGATGGACAAAGTCCAAAAGGCAAAGAGTGAAATATCAGTGACAACTGGTCCGAATATGAGATCGGAACCATCATTCTCACAACTATCGGATAGAACTTGGGCAAATTACGCTCGAGAACTCACAAATTCCCCGAATCCCATATTTTCATCAACACTGTAAGTTAATTAGGCAAAGATGGGGCCCAAAAGTGTTGCGCATTCAGAAATAAGCCCTTGATTTTCAGTAATTCTTCACAAATTTCTTCAATTCCGAAAAATGTCATTCGAAATACAACAAGTTAGTTTTTTCCATCCGAAGTTCATAATCATAATGACTCTATTCAGAAGAAATTCGAATTGCTTGGTTTTTTGGCGGGGAAAAAATTATAGAAAGTGAGAAGATATTTGAGAGGCAAGCGATTGAGCCACCCAATAGTATTCTCCCATCGGCATTGTATGGAAAGCTAATTGAATGGTGCACCATATTAGACGGAGAAAGTTTGAGTGAAATCATCAAACAAATCATATAACGGAAAAAAACATCGAGACGACTTTGACTAGAAAAAGGAAACGAGCATTCGCCGAGAAGAAAAGCGAGTGAGAAATAAACCCGAAGTTTTATTGTGTACGAATGAACATTTTTGAATTAAACCAGTTTTCCTCGTCTTCTGCTGAAATTTCCAGATTTTCTTGATCTTCATCACCAGACATCAATTCCTCTTCTTTCATTGTGTCAATTGCCGAATCCTCATCATTTTTCCCATCGAAAGCCTTGTCCAACAGCGAATCCAACAAATCCGGTTCTTCTTCATCGATTTCAAACAATTCTTCAGTGCTTTCACTCTGAAATCTTCGTAAATTTGAGAAATTTCGACAATTTTCAACTCACGTAAAAGTCCTCTTCCTCAAAACTCATTGTTTTCCGCGGAACTTCTGGCATTTTTTTTCAAAAAAAAAAAGAAAAACACAAGGTACCGTAGTGCAAACAAAAGAAACATTGTCTCGTCGCAAGGTCTCGTCGCGAAGTACCGTACATTTTCAAAGGCACACAATATTTTTGTGTTTTTTGAAAATTTATTATTATTTTTTTTTGTTTTTTCGAAACAAAATTTTTCATACAAAAATCTTTATTTTGCCTCAAACCACTCAATCATACTGATTATAATGAACAAAATTGAATTTACAATCGGATTTAGGCGATAGTTCAAGTAGAGTTAAAATATGGCGACACATTATAACCATTCCATCAATTGTTGGGCGATCATACGGATTTGGTCGAACACTTTTGTCGATTAGCACTTTCATAGCTTTGAGAGCACCAGGCCAGGCTGAAAACTCCAGATTTTCGGGGGGAAATTCAAAATTCTAGTTTAGTTTTCAAAATTTTTTCCAGGATTGCAAAGTTACCGGAACTCGTGGCTACGATCAAGCACTTCGAGATTTCGAAATTTTCAATTTTGATGTTCTTCTTGTTTTCTGAATTATTTAATTTTTTTTATCAATAAAGTTCATATTTTTATTGAATGGTTATTGAAGCACCATTTGGTGTTATTTGAACTGGAAGATCTCCTGAAAATTACAAGCTAAATAATCACAAACTGTTTTCTCGGTTGTTTGAAGTGGAATTCATGTGGATAAATTGATATTTCAACAAAAACTAGTGGAAAATATTTTTCAATTTGAAATTTTCAAAAAAAATTTTTATCTTCTTTACATAAAAAAAAGAAAACCAAAAACGGGTGGTTTGGTCGGATAAAGGGACAGCCAATTGTTCGGTTTTTATCTTGTCGCGATGACTACGGTAACACTAAAGTGGCGTGTGTTTTTTTTTCATTTTTTGTTTTTTTGTTTTTTCCTGTTTGTCGCGGTTTTGAAGGTTTCGAGACGTAAGTCAAACTTAACTTTCTATTTGATATAAACAAAAACTTTTCTTTTCCAGGCGCTGCACCTTCAGCCACACGGATTCGCTCAATAAAAGGGAAAAAAGTGAGTTCTTTTTTTTCAATAATGACAATTGATTTTAAAATGAAATAAATATATTTAAGAGAAAAAACCCCATAACAAAAACGTTCTCCGATTATCAATAATCATCAACTTTCGTTGCAGTTATGAATACTAAATTTCAAAGCCAATCCAACATTTTAATTTTCTCTAGACCTCGAAAGCAGAATTAAGTTTGTTATAAACTTCTAAGTCGAAAATTAACCTCTTTATAAAATCCCGTAGGTATGCATTCTGATTATAAATTTTTTCGCACATTTTTTTCACCATTTTTTTCACATTTCTTCAGAAATTTTAAAAATCATACCTAGCGGATATAGGAAAATGCTTCGACTGGGAATCGAACCCGTCAAAAATGCTCTGATCACAAGGCAAAGTCACGTACCACTTGACCACGAATGCCTACGTGAAAACCTGTTTATTTCTTCAATTTATAAATGATCATTTTAAACATGCGAAAAAATGCATTTTCTTTGAAATTTGGAATTTTTGAGGATTTGTACAACTGGTTCGCCTAGGGGCACCGCCCCTATTTCTTTGAACAAACTAAATCATTTTGGTAAATAATCGATTAAATTCTAATATCAAAAAAGTCAGGGAATCACAGGCGAGATCTCCGCGATTCGCGGGCAAAAATTCTCGGGAAAAGAACCGCAACTTACTGCAACTGTGGCAGCATTTGTCGCAGCGCTGCGGCAATTTGTCGCAGCGCTGCGGCACCGCAACACATGCGCCGGAGTTGCGCCCATTTCCGCAACAGTTCACGCAACAGTTGCGAGTTTTGTCGCAACTCCGGCGCATGTGTTGCAACAAAAAAAATGCTGCAGCGCTGCGACAAATTGCCGCAGCGCTGCGACAAATGCTGCCACAATTGCGGTTTTTTTCTCGAGAAACCCCGAAAAAACCCCGCGAATCGCGGAGATCTTGCCCGTGATTCCCTGAGAATCTCCCAGGTACCGGAGTTTTTTCTAACAATACTCCTAGCTTCAATTCTGAAGCTCAAAATGTTTAAAAATAAACAAAAACAAACGACAGTAAATATCTAACAAAAAGATCATTTTTCAACTTCAAAAAACAATGTTTTCTATCAATTTCATCGTAGTTCCTCATTCAGTCTCAAAACCAAAAAAACTTATTGTTTTTTTAAACACAGTTTCAAACTATTATTGACTTAAACTCCAAATTATCATACAATTTCGATGAAGTTATCAATTTTTTCATATTTATCAAAAATTCAACAATTTTCAGGTATCGACATCAACAAGGACATCGACAATGGGAGATTCAACATGTTGGTAATTTTATTTTTATTGTTTTATTTTCAATAAATATTGTGAAATCGCAATCATTGATAATTTGGTTATTTGGAATGTATTCGTTTCCACGTTTCACCCGCTTACGTGAACTGAGGGATTTGAATTCAGGTCAGGAACGAGTCCGAAAACTACCGTATAATCATGATTTTTCGATTCCGTTAAAAACCATAAATTTCGGGAAATTGTCTCGTCTCTGAACGACAAAAAGATCTTCGAAGAGGTTCTCAGAAAAAAGAGCGATTTTCAAAATCTGTGTTTTTGAAGCTCGAAATAATATTCAAAGTTGCTCCCAGATTCTGAGAGTCAGAAGTAGTCAGAATTCAGAATTTAAATCTTTATCTGAATATTACTAACTTTGATAATTTTTAGCACGGGCTACCTACTTTATGTTCGAATGTGTAATAAAATATTCCTTGGATCACGGCTTAGACTTAGTCTTAGTATGGACCAAAAGCCCAGACTCCGATCAGGCTTAGGCTTAGGCTTAGTATGGGCCGAAAGCACAGCATATATCTAAGCAGTATGAACATTGGTTTGAATGAATTTAATTTTTATCAATTTTGCGCTAAGTGAATAGATTGTTATAAAAGGGTAGTGAATGAATAAGTTTGAACAACACGCCCAGGAACCACTAGTTTATCCTAAAAGAATGATCACGTTTTTGATTTTTGCATCGGCCTAGGTCACGCCTTGTTCCATTTTTTTTCGCAGCCAAAGTGAAATAAAATTGGTCATTTCTGAATAATTGTTATCTACGAAACTCTTGAGCTTCGTATTATTACAAGGTTAGGCAAAGTTCTAGATTGAATTTAATGAAAACTATTTTACAGATGTCATTTTTTGAGAAGCTCTACTCAACACATTCCGCAAACATTTCAGCAATTGGAGGACCGGGAATATTTGGAAAAATTGGAACACCAAATTGGTTCTATGTTTCTCATTCTCAACCGATTGATTTGAAAGTTGAGATTTCTTCCAGTAAGTAGAAAAAAAAATGATCCTCGTTTTCAAGTTTATGGAAATCTCTGGTAAATGTTAATAGTATCACATTTTTCAGCCAAAACTGGGAAAATAATCAATCATATGCAAGAATTCATACAACATAAATCGGTCACAATAATTTTTTTCGCTTGTGAAACACAAACAGATGAATTGGAAATTTTTATTGGATTGAGAGAATGTTAAAGTTGGTGGAACTTTGAATGGGTTGTCGAACAAAGTCCAAGCGGCAAAAAGTGAAATATCAGTGACAACTGTTGGAACTTTGAATGGTTTGTTGGACAAAGTCCAAAAGGCAAAGAGTGAAATATCAGTGACAACTGGTCCGAATATGAGATCGGAACCATCATTCTCACAACTATCGGATAGAACTTGGGCAAATTACGATCGAGAAGTCACATTTTCCAAACAATGCAACAATGGAATGCGAATTGAAACAAGTTAGTTTTTTTCCATCCAAAGTTCATAATCATAATGACTCTATTCAGAAGAAATTCGAATTGCTTGGTTTTTTGGCGGGGAAAAAAATAATAGAAAGTGAGAAGATATTTGAGAGGCAAGCGATTGAGCCACCCAATAGTATTCTCCCATCGGCATTGTATGGAAAGCTAATTGAATGGTGCACCATATTAGACGGAGAAAGTTTGAGTGAAATCATCAAACAAATCATATAACGGAAAAAAACATCGAGACGACTTTGACTAGAAAAAGGAAACGAGCATTGGCCGAGAAGAAAAGCGAGTGAGAAATAAATGCGAAGTTTTATTGTGTACGAATGAACATTTTTGAATTAAATGGGATTGATTAAATTCGAAAAATTGCAGGTTTTGTCGAAAAAAATCAAATATCTGTCCAAAATTTGGACTCCAAATCATTAGATTTGACAGATAAGTTGGATCAATTTGAAAAAAAAAAGAGAAATGGCGAAATCCAACCAGAAAACGTGCGACACGTATTATTTTTTTTTTCTATTTTTAATCAGGCATGTTCATTTTGCTTTGCCGGCAAAAAGCAAGTAAGGAAAAAGCAAAAAAAGCAGCCGCGGCTGCCTGCCGGGCTGCTTTTTCAAAATACAGAAGGCAACAAGCGAAGCTCCGCCCCTCCACACACAAAACATGGCAACACACAAAACCAGCGAACCGTCCGCGTATGCATTTATTCGGCAAATACCGAATGGGTTCGCGAAATGCCTCCGGAGGCATTTTCGAATGCCTCCGCAAAATGCCTTCGCGCTACCAAATCAAAAAGCCTCCGCGAATTCCAAATGACTCCGCGCTCGATATTTCAAAAATGTCGAAATGCCTCCGGGGCTTCAAAATGACTCCGCGCTATCAAATCAAAATGCCTCCGCGAATTCTAAATGACTCCGCGGTAAAAATTTCAAGAATGTCAAAATGACTTCGCGAACAAGGTGTACTTTTCACCACATTTTTGGCCAAAAAGTTGATTTTCAATGAGAATTATAATTTCAAGGCGTTCACTAAGCCTAAGCCTAGAAACTTAGACGATAGTTTGGTTATACAAGTTCGGATATTAGGCTTAGGTTAGTTAAACGCCCAGAAAGGTGCAGGAAACATTCAAAACTACATTTAAATACGTTAACTAAGCCTAGGCCTAAAGTTGGAACTTGAACAATCAAAATATTGAAAAAATTTCTCCTTTTTTTCAGACTTTAAAAAAATCTGGAAAATAACAATTGAAATTTGTAGCTCAAAACGTGTTGAAAGGCCTTGTTTCGCGGACCCATTTTGACAGTCTCAAAATATTCACCGCGAAGTCATTTAGAATTTGCGGAGGCATTTTGATTAGGTGGCGCGAAGTCATTTTGAAACCCCGGAGGCATTTCGACATTTTTGGAATATGAACCGCGGAGTCATTTTGAATTCGCGGAGGCTTTTCGATTTGGTACCGCGAAGGCATTTTGCGGAGGCATTCGAAAATGCCTTCGGAGGCATTTTGCGAACCCATTCGGTATTTGCCATTTATTCAAGTAGTCTCGCGCGCGCGTTAGAGAAGCAAAAAGAGGTTGTTTTGTCAATGCATTCTCACTGCTTTCAGATGATTTTGGAAGCAGTGAAAAAAGCATTGCCGGCAATTCGGCAAGCTGCTTTGCTGTTGCTTTTTCACAGTCTTACCGTGTAAAAGCAAAAGCGGCTTTGCTTTTTCGGGGGACGGCAAAAAGCAGGCAATGCCGGGAAAATGAACATGCCTGTTTTTAATGGGGTGGTTGGCCGCTGGCGATCTCAGGGTCACGGGTTCGATCCCCGATGCCCGCTCCTCCTCGATTCACCCAGTCGTAAGTAGTTCGCTACGAATGGTAAATCGGTCACACTCCCTAGCCCGGACGTGACTTAAATTAGGCTTAAGCAGGAGACACCACCTAGACGCAGAAATGGTCTAGAAAATCCATGAACCGCAATTCCTCGGAATTAGGAAGAACGGTTCTTTTTCCCATCAAAAGCCTTGTCCAACAGCGAATCCAACAAAAATCTAAAAAAAATCTCTTCTTCATCAATTTCAAACCATTCTTCAGTGCTTTCACTCTGAAAACATTGGAAATTCGAAAAATTTCGAGATTTCTCAACTCACGTAAAAGTCCTCTTCCTCAAAACTCATTATTTTTCGCATTTTCGAATTTTCAGCGAAAAAAAAAGAAAAACACAAAGTACCGTAGTGCAAACAAGAGAAACATTGTCTCGTCGCAAGGTCTCGTCGCGAAGTACAGTACATTTTCAAAGGCACACAACATTTTTGTGTTTTTTGAAAATTTATTTTTATTTTTTTGTTTTTTTCGAAATCCTAAATTTCACGTTTTCCAATGGTTTTCTAGTGTTAGTAGGGATGGAAAAGCGGGCCCCGCTTACGTGAAAACGTGACCTACTTTTTTTGGCATCGCTTTTTTTGCCAGATCGCCCGATCGCCCGTTCGCCGCCTAAAAATAGAAATGGCTCATTTTTTCACGTGTCGACGAATGTTTTTTCATAACAAAAATTTTTCGGAGACGAACGGGCGATCGGGCGTCTGGGCGATCGGGCCTCCGGGCAAATGGGTCCTCCAGAAATGGGGCGATCGGGCGGCCCTAACGCCCATTTTTCCATCCCTAAGTGTTAGACACAAAATTTTTCATACAAAAATCTTCATTTTCCCGTAAACCAATCAGTCATACTGATTATAATGAACAAAATTGAATTTACAATCGGATTTTGGCGATAGTTCAAGTAGAGTCAAAATATGGCGACACATTATAACCATTCCATCAATTGTTGGGCGATCATATGGATTTGGTCGAACACTTTTGTCGATTAGCACTTTCATAGCTTTGAGAGCACCGGGCCATGCTGAAATTTCGAGTTTTTCTAGGTTTTCGGGGGAAAAAAGCTTACATTTCTCTTCCTTCACCAAATCCGGTTGCAAAATCCTCGCAAACAATTTCCCCGTATTGAAAACTCCGCTTGGTCGATTCAAAATGCGTGTAAACGAAACTTCGGGTGCATATTGATCATAATCAATCATATTCGTTCGTTTTTCGATTCGAGAATCGACAAGACCATCAGCACTTGCAAACATCAATTCCATCGTTTTGACACCTGTTTCACTTTCGTCAATTTGTTGACAATAGAAATGTTCGGCCAAAATTCCACCGTGATAGAAATCGTCGGCTAAAACTTCGGAAAAAACTCGGCAAATGCTGGAGCAAATTTTGATTCTTTGAACGAAATCTAGCGAATGTTGATAATTGCATAGAATATAGCACAAATTGTAGCCTTTTCCAGCTCTGAAAATAGATGTTGGTTTTGGTGGCCTAGAACTGGATTTCTAGGCCGCCACTTTTTGTATAGTTGTACATCGACTAATTGACATTTTCATGTTTTTTTAAGCAAGTGAGATGAAATATTGGGTTCTAATGTTAGTCATATGATAGAATGGTCTAAGACGAACAGAATGATATAAATTTTGATGACTTTACGTTAGACATAAGTGATTTAGCGAGGTTTAGTCGATAAGCTCGCTAAATCACTTATGGATAAGGTAAACTCATCAAAATTTATATCATTCTGTTCGTTTTAGACCATTCTATCATATGAATAACATTAGAATCCAAAATTTCAACTCATTTGCCTAAAAAACCTGAAAATGTCGTTTAGTCGATGTACAACTATACTTCGAGCGCTCTGCGCGAGTTCAAACCGTAAGCTTCCGCGCAGCGGCCGGACCTAAGCTTGGGTTTAATCCTTAGCTTAACTCCTCAGCTAAGGACTAAACCTGAGCTTAGGTCCTTCGAGCGCTTTGCGCGAGTGTAAACCGCAAGCTTCCGGCCGGACCCAAGCTTAGGTTTGGTCCTCAGGCTTATCCTTAAGACTAAACCCAAGCCTGCGTGTGGCCGCTACGCGGAAATTTCCGGTTTACACTGGCGCAAAACGCTCGCCTTCAGCTAAATGACTAATACTTACGGGAACATTAAAGCGGGAGTTGATAAAACCGCTGCAATAGGCAATCTCACAGGCAGTTGTCGCATTTTGAATCGAAATTCCTCGAAAATCTTCTTCCTAAAATCATCGGAATCCATAGCTGGACTTGGTTCAACAATCTCAACTTCTTGTTTAGTTCCATCAAATAATGTGATTTCACCTTTATAAGTCATTGTCTTATGATCATTCGCGATAATAATCTTATTTCGAATTTCAATCTCATTCTCATAGATATTATTTTGAGCCAAACTTGTGTTAATTATCAATTTATTCAATTCAATATTCTGCTCCAAAATCCCGGATAACAAATTAATCGAATCCGATGTGATTTTATTAATCATTCCATGAATCGTCGATGATTTCGAGAATATAATTCCCTGAATTTCGTACAATTTCATATCATTTTCGAGGATTTTTTGAATATTTAGACGAGTTAGAATAAGTTCTCCATGCTCACTTTCGAGCATTATCGTCAAAAACAGCATTGTTTTGTCGGTTTTACTTTGGGTGATGCAATATTCTCCGGGTTTTTGGAGGACGAATAATTGAATGCAGTTTAGGGGAACATCGTAAATTATCATTTGTTTTTCATCGATTTCAGCGCTGTTTTTTACACTTGCCATCTGAAAATGGATAGATTTTGGGGTTTTGGAATTCTCCAGGAGAACTCACTTTTCTGTTTTATGAATTTTCCAAAATACCCAAAATCCGGCATTTTTCCACGTTTGTAAATTTAAATGGGTCACGTTTGAAAATTCCAATTTTTTTGAATTTTAAATTATTTACCACATTTCGTACAGAATTCCCAAAAATCCCAAATCTATCAACAAAAATGTACAAGAACCCCAACAATTTATACAAACGACATTCCAGGATAACACCTATTCGGCTGCAAAACGTCCTCAATCGATTTTCGTTCGGTTTCCGGTCTCGCATAGCCTTTTTTCGAAGCCTTGTGAATTTCCTTGGCTTTTTCGCAAGCCAAATGTGCGTAGTGAATTGGAGTCGGAATTGAGATCGGTTTTCGACATCTCGCCGATAGAAATGACAGTTCGTAGCACATTTTCTGAAAGGAATTATTGATTTTTGGACGAAAAATTGGTTTTTGCACCAAAAAATCATATAACCTACATAAACCTGATCCTGAGTCATTCCAGAATTGTCATAAAGTACAGTATAGTGTACAGGTCTCGAAGTTGCCAATTCTCCATGTTGAGAAATTAGCCAAAAATCGAATTTGTATGGTGAAACGACGGTTTTATCAGCAACGGTTCCGGATTTTGGATTGACCAAGCTGGAAACAGATTTTTGGCAGAGTTCGTATTTTTCAACACTTACCCCGTATTCTCCTTCTCTGAAACCCGATAAAATCTCGTCTTGTGTCTTTTTTGCACAACAATATAAGTGTATTCGGGCTCTTTTTGGTTCTCGGAAATTTCTCGACTCCTCATGAACATCTTCACCTCATTTTGCATGGATTTCAGCTCAAAATGAGCAGTTTCCAACATTTGCGAATCACTTACACCATCTCTCAGAATCACAATTTTGTCGGGCAATCGATTTCGATTATTTTCCGCGAAACGTCCTAAGAGAGTCACGAATTTTCCCTCGAGGATATCAGTGATTTCGCGCGATTGTTTTTGATTTGGCTGGCCTTTTTCCGCTTTCCGGAGGTGCGGATTCTTTTCCATTTGAGCTACGATTGCTTCGCTGTATCTGCAAATTGAAGATTTTCAGCATACCTCGGCCAAAATCGTGGTTTCCACAATAAAAAATTGTACGCTAACTTTTTACAGTACAAAAATTGTGCATTTTTGAGTTTTTGTCTTCTAAAAATTGTGATTTTTCAATTTTTGACCTCTAAAAACTGAAATTCCGATTTTTCGAAAATTTGTACTCTGGCCAGCCACGACTTGGCCGAGGTGTGATTTTCAGGTGAAATTTGAGAAAATTCCGTGAATTTTGATACCAAATTTATCACGTTCTTCCTCACCTAGTCGCTCCCCGATTCATACTCGCAACAATTCCAGCAATCGAAAAATCAATGCCACTTCCCTCAGTCGGATGAGTTACATCAATTCCAACATACATAATCAACGGCTCCATTTCTCGTTTTTCTTTTTCTTCCGCACTCATTTCACAATCCTCACTAAATCCAATTTCCTGATTGACTCCTCCTAATTTCGCATTGATTTGCAGTGCAATATTATAAAAAATCGTTTTCGAATCACTCGCTTCCAAAAGTGCTTTTCTAACTGTGCTAACATCGATTACTTGATTTGCCTGTCCTAATTCCCTATCCAATATATATTTGATTCTTCCATAAGCACCATAGGAATGTTTATGGAATATCAGGAAAAATAACCGTTTTTCGGATTTGTCGGGTAGTTTATCGAATTCATGAATTGTTTTTTGGACGGCGGTTTGGAAATTTATAGGACCATTGAAGCAAGCCACGTTTGTATCGCCTGAAAACGGGGGTTTTTGGAATACGATTTAGGCTTACAAGGCTGTTAGGTTAACGCTTAGTGATTTTGGAAAAATTGAGTCATTTTAGAGCTCAAAATCATAATTTTCAGCTATTTTCCACTGAAAATTTTGTTTTTCAAGTCCAGCAGCTGAAAAATCACAATTTCAGCCATTTCGAACCAAAATTCATGATTTCCAGATACTTTTCACCAAAATTTAAGATTTTCAGCTATTTTGCACCTAAAAAACTGATTTTTCAAGTCCTAGAGCTTGAAAATCATGAATTTCAGCTTACAGGATTACAGGCTTCTAAATAAAAAAACGTGAGCTACTTATGTTAATCTCACGTGTGTAAAATCGTCATTTCTCATCAAAAAAAAATTACGAAAAATGTGAGTCTTCGCCCCAAAACATACGTCTAAAAAGCGACCTATTCCACGCTTTCTCATTTTCCTCAATCGGCAATCCTCTCTTAATACAAACATCCATCAAAATAGTATAGAACTCTTTCAAACTTCTCACATCCACACACGCATCTACTTCATCATCTTTTCTCAAAACAATTAGCGCAATCGCTAATTTGCCACGTGGCACGATGTTCAGCACTGCCTCCTGTAATCCTCGATCATCTTTCGTCAATGCGATTTTCTGATTTTCACGATTCACCAAATCAGGCTCTTTGAGCACTTTTCCAACACATTCGATCATTTGAAGTTTTGGCGAGATATCGAAACTCTTTAGAAAATCGCGGGCTCCCCGATGCTTCTCATTGGAAAAATCAAACACTTCCAGTATATTTTCGATGCTCTTTTTATGCTCGTGAGGTGGCAAAGTTGCTCCGCGGACAAATTGAGTGCGCATATTGAAGTCTAGATGATTTTTGAAGCGCTGTCCGGTTTCGTGGATGAATAATTCCTCAATGGGCAAGAGTAATTCGTGTTTTCCCGATTTACAGCGAGCCAGAGGGAAAGCGGGATATCTGAGAGTCATCCTGTGCTCTGCATAATATTGCTCCATCGTCGGAGCTCCGCGAAATCCTGGGAGCACAAAACATCTTGCAATTTGATCGGTAAATTCGATAAATGTCACATGTCTCTCTACAAATCCTTTACGAACATCGGGAACATTTTCAGCCTTGAGTTTCAGACCTTCGAGCAAACGTTTAGCCTGTTTTCGCTGATTTTCAGACATTCCTAATTCACCTCTTTGGATTTTTGATTTATATTGCTCCCGGATTTTATCATCATTTCTAGATTTTTCGTCGATTAGAATGAGCATGTAATCGAGGAGGTTGCTTTTGGAAATACTGTAGAATAGTTTGTGGACCACTGGAAAATCGGGATTTTTAATAAGATATATAATTTCTAGCAGTTTCGGACCCGCTGATCACGACCCCCTGTCTAAAACTGCAAAGCTCGACTCCTAACATGAGTTATGACGTGGCAAAGTTGGAAAATTTGGGACTTTGGAGGGTCAGAATTCACCTTCAAAGTGATTTTTATGAAAATCTAATAGGATAGGGTTGTTCAGGATGGTTCATACAAAAATTTTTCCAAAAAGTTTCTTATGTACTCAATCGAACCTCCTGAACAACCCTATGCTATTAGATTTTCATGAAAATCACTTTGAAGATGAATTCTGACACTCCAAAGTCCCAAATTTGCCACGTCATAACTTATATTAGGAGTTGATTTTTGCAGTTTTAGACAGCGGAATAGTGATCAGCGGGTCCGAAACTACTGGAAAACATGAAACAGTAAACTCACGTCCAAAATTCAACACCGGCTCGTATTTCACAGTCTCCCGAACTGCAAAATAAAAGCCCAACCACGCGCCAATTCCAGGCGCCACCTCGAATTTCGGATTCATTTCGATTGTCGAGACATGGATTATCGAGTTCCGATCATTCACAAAATTCCTGACGAAATTCTGATCTTCTTGGCGGCTCGGTGAATAGCGGAATTTCTGGGTGAATAGGCATTTGAGAAATTTTTGCGAGCGATTCGCTGTTTCGTCATCGATTTGCGGGTTTTCGCGCGAGAATCGCAATTCGAAAGTGTTGAGATAGGTGATTTCCAGCACGTGAATTTCAGCTTTTCCACTTCCAGCAGATGATTCCATTTTATAGCCCATTTGTGGCTCGTGTGACTCATAACTATACAAAGTCTCAAAATCATCGAAAACGAATTTTTCGATTGGAAATTGGCCATTGCGCATCAACTCCCAGAATTTTTCGACTCGATTTTTCCTGGAATTTTTTTTTGGAATTTGCTGCCACGTGGCAACCTACTTTGTTACTTTGGTTTCTCGATTTCCGATAACCTTCTTCACCTCCACTCTGAACTCGAAAATCCGTTTTCCCGTGCAATTTTTGGCCAGCCGAAACCAGTTTACCAGCAATTTTTGTTTTTCGGTGTAAAATTCGGCGCTGCATTTTTCGATGGGTCGCGGATACCATTTAGAAGGCGGTGCAACTTGTCGATGATTTTCATCAGCCATTTCAGTTGGTTAACATGAGCAATGAGCAATATTTCGTCATCAAATTTGCTCGTCAATTTTGGTGTTTGCAGACAGTCATAACTGTAGTTTTGTAATAACCGCAATAATCCCCAGTTTCGCTTTTTTTCATATGAAAAACAAAAAAATCCCATTTTCGTGTGTAGAAAACAACGACACTCCGCATGCGCGTTGTTTAGCGCGCTTTTCGAATTCAAATCATTTTCGTGTTTTTTTTCGCGGCTTCTCCCAAAAATGGGCATTTTTGTTTGTTTTCAGTGAAATCCTTGATCGTCCGAGAGAACTACACAGATCCTTTAAAGGCGCAGAAAAGGCTCTGAAGCGAAATAGGGGTTTGTGTAGTTCTCGAGGAGAATTTCGGATTTTCTGGGGTTCTCCGAGAGGACTACACAAAAGCCTCAGGGGGTTTTGTGTAGTTCTCTTGGATAATTGCTCAAAATTGTCCACGAGAAATACACAGATTTCTTAAAGGCGCAGAGAAGGTTGGGTTCTGAAGGGAAATTGGGGTTTGTGTAGTTCTCGAGGAGAAAAATTGGGATTCTTCCGAGAGAACTACACAGAAGCCTCAGGGAGTTTCGTGTAATTCACACCCCGCTGAAACGAGAAATGACTGTTTTTCTACTGTAGTACGCAATCGAAAAGTGTGCAAACACCGCGTCTCTGCGTCTCTCGAAAATTCACACTGTTTTGTTCGTTCAAAGGAACATACATTTATTAATTTATTGGGTCTCGAAAAGCTGGCCTTCCTGGGCTCCTAGGAGTTATGAATTTTATGGTTTAATGTAGATCTCGACTCGCTGATTCTCGTGGTATTTTTCATTTTTTCTCTAACGCCTGTTTTCCTAACGAAAATTGGTACGCCAACTATTTCATTGATTTACGTTGCGGATTAAAGGGACATGGATTTATTTAACCGCATGGTCTCGACGCAAATCGTAACTTTCTTCGCAGGACCCCTAAAAATATGATTTACATAGTTTAATGTAGATCTTGAGACGCTGATTCGAATGGTATTTTTAGTTTTTCATATAACGACCTCTAAGGTATCTAAAATTGGTACGCCAATGAGAACAGCATTTTGCTAATTTTTTCATTGTTTGAGCGGGTGTGAATTCTCTTGGAGACATGCTCAAAATTGTCCACGAGAACTACACAGGATCCTTAAAGGTGCAGAGAAGTTTCTGAAGCGAAATTGGGGGTTTGTGTAGTTCTCGAGGAGAATTTCGGGAAAATTGGGATTCTCCGAGAGAACTACACAGAAGCGGGTTTTGTGTAGTCCACAAGAAAATCTTCAAAGGCGCATAGATATCTCGAAGCGAAAATAGGGTTTTTGTGTAGTTCTCGAGGAGAATTCCTCGCTTTTAGGCCTATTTTTGCTGTTTTTTAAAGGCGCATAGATATCTCGAAGCGAAAATAGGTTTTTTTGTGTAGTTCTCAAGGAGAATTTTTCGTTTTTCTATCTTTTTTTCCCTTGAAAGTCCAGGAAATCTGCAATTTCCCCGATTTTCCAGCAAAAATGGACATGGAAATCGACGAGACTCCGAGTTCCGCTGCCTCGCGTCTCGCTCCAATCGAAGAAGTCAAATCGACCACAAAACAAAGCAAACGAATCGCGGCCCACAGTCACGTGAAAGGCCTCGGGCTCAATCAGGAGACGAAAGAGGCCCTCGACAAGGCCGCCGGTTTCATCGGCCAAACCGCCGCGCGCAATTCGGCCTCGGTGATTGTCGATCTGATTCGTATGAAGAGTATGGCGGGCCGCGCGGTTTTATTAGCCGGACCGCCAGGGACAGGCAAAACTGCCATCGCTTTAGCCATGTCACAAGAATTGGGAGATGGTGTACCATTTGTGCCATTGGTTGCTAGTGAAGTGTTCTCCAGTGAGGTGAAGAAAACCGAGATTTTGATGAGGAATTTTAGACGGGCCATTGGATTGAGGGTTAAGGGTGAGTGAGGAAAATCTAGAAATTTTGGATTTTTGACGGAAAATTTCATTCTAGAAAGGTCTAGGCTCATTTTTCCACAATTTATGAGTTATTTTTGAGCTCCAGAGCTCAATTTTCATGATTTTTAAGTCAAAATTGATACTGGAAGCTTCTAGGGTCATTTCTGAGCATTTTTAAACGATTTGTGAGCTCCAGAGCCTAATTTTCATGATTTTTTGAAGGGAAATTCAAATTTTCCCCAAAATTCCCCTTCGAAAGACATCCCATAAGCCTGGGTTTTGAGAAAATTTGAATTTGGCGCGAAATTCAAAATTTCTCAAATCCTAGGCTTGTGGGGTGTCTTTCGAAGCGAAATTTCGTGAAAATTTTGAATTTTTCAAAATTTCCCGCCAAAAATGCCGCGTAGTGAACTAAAAATCTTGAAAAATGCTCAGAAATGAGCCTAAAAGCTTCTGATATCAATTTTGACCTAAAAATCATGAAAATTGAGCTCTGGAGCCAGAAAATGACTCAAAAGTTGTGAAAAAATGCTCAGAAATGACCCTAGAAGCTTCTGGTATCAATTTTAACATAAAATTCATAAAAATTGGGCTCTGGAGCTCAAAAATCGTGAAAAATTCAACTTGGACGCTATTTTATCAATTTTCAGCTGAAATTCAGAGTTTTCTGGATCCAAAAACGAAAAATTTAAAAAAATTTTAATTTCGCGCCAAAATTCCATCCGGAATATACTATTTTCACAATTTCTAACCATTTTTCAAGATTTTTTAGCTCCAGAGCTCAATTTTCACGATTTTTAGGTCAAAACTGATAGCAGAAGCTTCTAGGCTCATTTCCGAGCATTTTTCAAGATTTTTGAGTCAATTTTGAGCTCCAGAGCTCATTTTTCACATATTTTTCACCTGATTTCCACCCAAAAATCCGATCTTTCTTCCAGAAACCAAAGATGTTTACGAAGGAGAAGTGACCGAATTGAATCCAATCGAAACTGCAAACAGTCAAAGTAGTGGAATCGGAAAAACAATTTCACATTTGGTTTTGTCATTGAAAACGGCGAAAGGAAGTAAACAATTGAAATTGGATCCAAGTATTTATGATTCGATTTTGAAGCAAAGAATTGAGATTGGTGATGTTATTTATATTGAGGCGAATTCGGGAATTGTTAAGGTAAATTTTGAAAATGGCCAAAAATATGTGAAAATTGAGCTCCGGAGCTCAAAAATGACTCAAAAATCCTGAAAAATGCTCAGAAATGACCCTAGAAGCTTCTGGTATCAATTTTGAACTAAAAATCATGAAAATTTAGCTCTGGAGCTCAAAAATCTTAAAAAATGCTCAGAAATGAGCTCAGAAGCTTCTAGAATGAATTTTGACCGAAAATTGAGCTCTGGAGCTCTGAAATCTTGAAAAAAAATCGCCTAGAAGGTTCTGCTATCAATTTTGACCTAAAAATAATGAAAATTGAGCTCTGGAGCTCTGAAATCATGAAAAATGATCAGAAATGACCCTATAAGCTTCTGCCATCAATTTTGACCTAAAAATCATGAAAATTGAGCTCTGGAGCTCAAAAAATGACTCAAAATTCTGGAAAAATTGAATTTGGAATGAAAAAAAACACGAATTTTCATCAAAAATTGGATTTTTTGTGAAAATTTTTGAAAAAGTCGATTTTTTAATAAAAAATCCACGAAAATCTTATCAAAGCACAGTTTTCTGTCTGAAACTCGTGAAAAATTGAATTTACCAGCTGAAAATAGCTTCTGCCTTTGAAAAATACTGAAAATTCAGTTTTTTGGCTAAATTTTGACCTGAAATTAGATTTTCAGTGAAAAAATACTTGAAAATGTGAATTTTTGATCTGGAAAATCGAATTTTCTGAAAAATAAGCGAAAAATACATGAAAATCACCGAAATCCCGTGAAAAAGCGAATTTTTGATCTGAAAAATCGATTTTTCTGAAAAATAAGCGAAATATACATGAAAATCATCGAAATCCTTTGAAAAAGCGAATTTTTGATCCGGAAAATCGATTTTTGATAAAAATTAATGAAATTTACATGAAAATGACCGAAATCCTTTGAAAAAGCGAATTTTCGATCTGAAAAATCGATTTTTAATGAAAAATCAATGCAATATACATGAAAATGACCCAAACACCGTGAAAAATCTCAAAAATCTCATTTTTTCCAGCGCGTTGGTCGATGTGATGTGTATGCTTCAGAATTCGATCTTGAAGCCGACGAATTTGTGCCACTTCCAAAAGGAGATGTTCGAAAATCCAAGGATATTGTTCAAGATGTCACATTACATGATTTGGATTTGGCAAATGCGAGACCGCAAGGAAGACAGGGAGATGTTAGTAGTATTGTGTCGCAATTGATGGCGCCAAAGAAAACTGAAGTTACTGGTGAGTAGTGATTTGGGGGAAAAATGGTGGAAAATTGAGCCCTGGAGCTCAAAAATGACTCAAAAATCGTTTAAAAATGCTCAGAAATGACCCTAGAAGCTTCTGGTATCAATTTTGATCAAAAATTGAACTCTGGAGCTCAAAAAACTTGAAAAATGCTCGGAATTGACCCTAGAAGCTTCCAGTATCAATTTTGACCTGAAAATCATGAAAATTGAGCTCTGGAGCTCAACAATCTTGAAAAATAGCTTCAAAATCAGCTCAGAACCTTAGCAATCTGATTTTCAGCCTAAAATCCCGTGTAAACTCATCACATGTAATTTTTATATCAAAATGAGGCTCCAGAGATGATAAAGATGAAAATGTTACCTGAAAATCATGAAAATTGAGCTCTAGAGCTCCAAATTGACTCAAAAATCGTGAAAAATGCTCAGAAATGACCCTAGAAGCTTCCAGTATCAATTTTAATCAAAAATATGGGAAAATTGAGCTCTGGAGCTCACAAACCATGAAAAATAGCTCCAAAATCAGCTCAGAACCTTAGGAATCTGATTTTCAGCTTAAAATCCCGTATAAACTCTTCAAATTGGAATTTTTATATCAAAATGAAGCTCCAGAGCGGCTAAATGTGAAATTTTACCTGAAAATCGTGAAAATTGAGCTCTGGAGCTCTAAAATCTTGAAAAATGCTCAGAAATGGGCCTAGAAGCTTCTAGAATGAATTTTCATCAAAAAATGAGCTCCAGAGCTAGAAAATGACCAGAAATCTCTTTAGGAACCTAATTTTTGACCTCAAAAGCTCAAAAATGATCAAAATTCATTTCCAGACCGTCTCCGCTCGGAAATCAACAAAGTCGTAAACGAATATATCGAAAGTGGTGTTGCCGAATTAATGCCCGGCGTTTTGTTCATCGATGAAGTTCATATGTTGGATGCCGAATGTTTTACATATTTGCACAGAAGTTTGGAATCGTCGATTAGTCCAATTGTTGTATTTGCGACAAATCGAGGAAATTCGACTGTTAGGTTAGGGTTTTGGCGGGAAATTTGGGAAAAAATGGGATTTTTTGGTCGAAATCCCAGTGAAAATGGTGAATTTTGACCCAGGAAATCGAATTTTTCATGATTTTTAGAGCATTGCTCAGGTTAAACTTAAAAATTGCGAGTCTTGGTCAAATTCCAGTTGAAATTAAGGAATTTTGACCCGGAAAATTAAAAATTAAAATTTAACGGAAAATTAAAATTTTGACCCGGAAAATATTGATTTTTGGTCAAATTCCAGCTGAAATTAATGAATTTTCACCCAGAAAATTAAATTTTCCATTATTTTTTGAGCATTGCTCATGTTAAACTTAAAAATTGCGATTCTTGGTCAAAATCCGGCTGAAAATCATGAATTTTGACCCAGAACATCGAATTTCCCATGATTTTTGACCATTGCTCAGGTTAAACTGAAAATATCGATTCTTGGTCAAATTCCAGCTGAAATTAATAAATTTTGACCCAGAAAAATCACATTTTCCTTCATTTTTCGATTCGAGATAGAAAAATTGTGAATTTTGATCCAGAAAATCGAATTTTTCATGATTTTTAAAGCATTGCTCATGTTAAATTGAAACTATCGATTCTTGGTCAAAATCCTGCTGAAATTAATGAATTTTCACCTAGAAAATTGAAATTTTCATGATTTTTTGACCATTGCTCATATTAACCTAAAAAATTCCCCCAATTTCCTCCATTTTTTTGCAGAGGTTTGGACATCAAATCAGCTCACGGAATTCCGCCAGAAATGCTCGATCGACTCATGATTATTCCGACTTTGAAATATACACCAGATGAAATGCGCGAGGTTTGAATTTTTGAGCTAAAAATTGTTAAAAATCGATAATTTTGACATAAAATTCATGAAAAATGGTGGTTTTCCTGATCAGAAGGTCCAGGGATCGATTCCTGGTGCCTGCAGAGATTTTTTAAAGAAAATATTAAAAAATTACTTTAAAAATTCTATTTTTGTGTTAAAAATCATGAGAAATTTGAATTTTTTGATCAGAAGGTCAGGGGATCGTTCCCGGTGCCTGCAAAAGTTTTTTTTTAGAAAATATTAAAAATGACCAGAAATGGGTGATTTTTTACCAAAAATTCATGAAAAATAGTGTTTTTTCTGCTCATAAGGTCCGGGGATCGAGCCCCGGTGCCTGCAGAGATTTTTTTTCAAAAATTTTGAAAAAATATGATTTTCCACCCGAAATCCTCAATTTTCTCAATTTCCAGATCCTCGCTCTTCGCTCCGAAGCCGAAAATGTGAAATTCGACAAAGACGCGCTGAACTTCATGACACAAGTCGCTACAGAAAGATCATTGAGATATGCGTTGCAAATTATTGCGCCAGCCAGATTATCGGCACAATGTTCGGGAAGAGATGTTATTAATGTGAGGATTTTTGGGGAAAAATTTGAAAAATCTCGATTTCCCGGTCAAAATTCACTAATTTTGAAGGTTTTTAGCTCAAAAATCATGATTTTCAGCCTAAAAATGGTCCCGAGTCTGAAAATCATGATTTTCAGCTTTAAAAATGACCCCAGATCGAAAAATCATGATTTTTAGCTCAAAAAAAATGAAACCAGGTCGAAAAATCATGATTTTCAGCCCAAAAATCCTAAAGTTCACCCCAAAAAGCCTATAACTAGGCCTAGGCCCATTTCCAAGCCTAAAAGCCTATTTTTTAGCTCAAAAAATGGTCCCGAGGCTAAAAATCATGATTTTTAGCTCTAAAAATGGTCGTAGGTCGAAAATCATGATTTTCAGCTTTAAAAAGCCTATAACTAGGCCTAGGCCCATTTCCAAGCCTAAAACCCTATTTTTAGCTCCAAAAATGAAACCAGGTCGGAAAATCATGATTTTTAGCTTTAAAAATGGTCTCCAGGCTAAAAATCATGATTTTCAGCCCCTGAAAGCCTAGAACTAGGCCTAAGCCCCCTATTTCCAAGCCTAAAAGCTCAAAATGTTCCAGACATCCGATGTTCAACGTTGCGTGGATCTTTTCATGGATCGTTCGGAATCGCTCAAAAAAGCCCGTTTGACACAACAACAATTCAGTAAAGCCTAAACAAAGCCCGGTTTTTTTCGGGCCTATTTTCAGGCCTGCCAGGCTCGAAAAGGCCCCATTTTATCCCCCTTTTTTGCACCATTTTCCCATGATCTTCCACATTTTTTGTTTGTTGCTATGTTGTTATGAATTTCCCATCCATTTATTTACACAAAAAATTTCAGCTTAAATTTCAGCTCTCAAAAAGTCAGAGCTCCATTCGATTTTTCAGCACGATCCAGCAGAATTTTCAAGCCTTCCTCGAATTTTTGACATCTGAAAATTTGGTTTTTGGCTGAAAATCTGGAATTTTCTGATGATTTTGAGCCAAAATTCGGGATTTTTCGTGAATTTTAAGCTGAAAACTAGGATTTTCAGCTTTTTCTGATAATTTTGAGCTCAAATTATTCAGAAAAAGCTGAAAATTTCAGTTCCTAGGCTTAAAATTGTCCAATTTTCACAATTTTTGGCTTAAAATCCCTCATTTTCAGCCAAATTTTTCAGATTTCAAAAAAAACCCCCAAATCTCTCACCTAATCGGCATATCAATTGAATAAAACGGATTTTTGAGCGCAAAATCCGCGTAGAGCTCATACATTTTGGATAAAAGAGTGTCGGCGGCGATGTTTGAGGCAGCTGAAGTTATGACAACAAATTTGACACCGGTTCGAGTTTGCAGGCAGAAAAGTTTGAATTGTGTGGTTTCGAGCACCTGAAATTTGGGATTTTCAGCTTTTTCTGAGCATTTTGAGCTGAAAATTGTGAAAAATCGATAATTTTTAGCCTCAGAGCAATTCTGAGCCAAAATTTCGGAGTTTTGATGAATTTTGAGCTGAAAACTGGAATTTTCAGCATTTTGAGCTGAAAATTGTGAAAAATCGATAATTTTAAGGTTGGGAGCATTTTCTGAGCCAAATTTTAGGAATTTTGATGAATTTTGAGCTGAAAACTATGATTTTCAGCTTTTTCTAAGCATTTTAAGCTGAAAATTGTGAAAAATCGATAATTTTAAGGTTGGGAGCATTTTTGAAGTCAAATTTCAGGATTTTTGATGAATTTTGAGCTGAAAACTATAATTTTCAGCTTTTTCTGAACATTTTAAGCCAGGAATTGTGAAAAATCGATAATTTTGAGGTCTAGGAACCTTTTTGAGTCCAATTTTAGGATTTTTGATGAATTTTGAGCTGAAAATCATAATTTTCAGCATTTTTTGAGAATTTTCAGTCAAAAATCGATAATTTTAAGGTTAGGAACCTTTTTGAGCCAAAATTCAAGATTTTTGATGAACATACATGAACTAGTCGCTCCGGGGACCCCCGAGTTAACCCCCCCCCCTCCAGAAAAAAAAATCGAGAAAGTTAACCCCCCCCCCCTCTTGTCAAATTTTTTCTGACCTCTGAAAAAAAGTTAAACATGCCGTGAAAATTATACAATAGTTTTTTCTCAAGTCTTAAAAGTTAATTGATGGCGAAGGCTTTTATAAAAATTTCTGTCAAAAAAGTAATTTTTATATTTGCCTCCGCCACATTTTTAATTTTACGGCGCCAAACTTTCTTTATCATGAACTTTCGCCGCTAGCGTCTTCATCGCGTTCTTGGTGTACTGGCTAACACGTGGGTTTTTGAGTAGGAAGGTCGCCAGTTCGATTCCACCTATGTGTATGTTTTTTGTTTTTTATTATTTTTTTCTTTTGAAATTTTTTTAATTTCTCAATATTTCATGTTCCACTAAATCAATCCAAGTGAAACTTGTCTCAAATGTAGTTTAGCTATCGTAGATAAGATATATAGCAACTCTTGTCGATTTGGTGACGTTTCCTTTCTTCTACCCCCCTCCGTATGTTGACAACCATCATTTTTCACCAAATTTCAGGTATTTTCGAAATTTATATCAGCCAGAAACCACCATAAGGACATTGATTCGTGATAAACACTAGTAAATAAGTATAGAAAGGCATGCCAAACAATTCTTTGAAGTTTTATGAAGAAATGGAGCTTCTATCCCCCCACTCCGTTTTCGGAGCCTGAGACTCCGAAAACGGAGTGGGGGGGTAGAGGTCGTAATTTGCAATTATACTTCAAATAATTGTTAGACATACCTTTTTATACTTATTTACTAGTGTTTAGCACGAATCAATGCCCATTTAGTGGTTTCAGGAGAAAAAATTTGTCAAAATACCTGAAAATTGAAGAAAATGTTGGTTTTCAACATACGGAGGGGGGGTAGAAGAAAGGAAACGTCACCAAATTGACCAGAGTTGTTATATATCTTATCTACGAGAGTTAAACTATATTTGAAACAAGTTTTATCGCGCTTAGTAACGATTAGATGCTATATTTATATGAAAATTCAAAAAAATTGCCCAAATATGCTTAAAAATGCTCATTCTAGATCTAGGAAGGGGGGTTACTTGAAAGAAACCACAATAAATTGAAACAAGATTATGTAAAATTGAATAAACAATAGTTTTACTGCATTTTAAACACATATCACCTTCTTGGAATCTGAAAATTTCGAAAAAAAATGAAAAAAAAATTTTTTTTCTAATTTTTTTCTTCAATTTATTTTTGAAAAGTTAAGGCCCCCCACAAAAATTTTTCAAAAGTTAACCCCCTTCCCTCCGGTTTCGGAGAGGTAGTTCATGTATGTTGATGAATTTCGAGCTGAAAACTATGATTTTCAGCATTTTCTGAGCATTTTAAGCAAGGAATTGTGAAAAATCGATAATTTTAAGGTTGGGAGCATTTTTGAAGTCAAATTTCAGGATTTTTGATGAATTTTGAGCTGAAAACTATAATTTTCAGCTTTTTCTGAACATTTTAAGCCAGGAATTGTGAAAAATCGATAATTTTGAGGTCTAGGAACCTTTTTGAGTCCAATTTTAGGATTTTTGATGAATTTTGAGCTGAAAATCATAATTTTCAGCATTTTTTGAGAATTTTCAGTCAAAAATCGATAATTTTAAGGTTAGGAACCTTTTTGAGCCAAAATTCAAGATTTTTGATGAATTTCGAGCTGAAAACTATGATTTTCAGCATTTTCTGAGCATTTTAAGCAAGGAATTGTGAAAAATCGATAATTTTAAGGTTAGGAGCATTTCTGAGCCAAATTTCAGGATTTTTGATGAATTTTGACCTGAAAACTGCAATTTTCAGCATTTTCAGCCAATAATTGTGAAAAATCTATAATTTTAAGGTTGGGAGCATTTTCTGAGCCAAATTTTAGGATTTTTGATGAATTTTGAGCTGAAAACTATGATTTTCAGCTTTTTCTAAGCATTTTAAGCTGAAAATTGTGAAAAATCGATAATTTTTAGCCTAAGAGCATTTTTTGGAGTCAAATTTTGAGAAAAATCAACAATTTTAGGTCTAGGAACCTTTTTGAGCCAAAATTTAGGATTTTTGATGAATTTTGAGCTGAAAACTATGATTTTCAGATTTTTCTGAGCATTTTCAGCCAATAATTGTGAAAAATCAATAATTTTAAGCCTTTGAGCATTTCTGAGCCAAATTTCTAGGATTTTTGATGAGTTTTGAGCTGAAAATCATAATTTTCAGCATTCTTTGAGAATTTTCAGTCAAAATTTGGGATTTTCAGCATTTTCTGAGCATTTGAAGCCAAATTTTAAGAAAAATCAACAATTTCAGGTCTAGGAACCTTTTTGAGCCGAAAAAAACTGAAGAATAGTATTTTCAGCTTTTTCTGAAAGTCAAAAATCGATAATTTATCATTTTTAGCTCAAAATTTCGAGAAAAATTGCTGAAAATCTGAAATTTTGACTGAAAATTGGCTTCCAGACTCAAAGTTCATCAAAAATCTCAAATTTTGGCTTAAAATTCATCATTTTCAGCCCAGAATTTCGAAATTCCCCCGAAAAACTCAAAAAAGTTACCTCAACTCCCGAGCTCTTCATACACGGGCTCAATTGAACGGCAATTGTGAAGAGTGAGTGAAACATGGAGGAGAGAATGATTTTTTCGTTTGTTGAAATTGTCGGAGCTGCGAATTTCACGGTAACCTGCAAAATTTCGAGATTACTGTATGTTCCTTTGAGAATTACGGGGAAAACTGCCTGAGGCCTTTTCTAGGCTCTAAGGCCTTTCGGAAGCTTTTCAGGCCATTTTTAGGCTTTTCTAGACTGTCTGAGGCCTTTTCTAGGCTTTAAGGCCATTCGGAAGCTTTTCAGGCCATGTTTAGGCTTTTCTAGACTTTCAGAGGCCTTTTCTAGGCTTTGAGGCCTTTCGGAAGCTTTTCAGGGTATTTTTAGGCTTTTCTAGGCTTTCTGAGGCCTTTTCCAGGCTCTAAGGCCTTTCTAAAGCTTTTCAGGCCATTTTTAGGCTTTAGAAGCTTTTCTAAGGCCTTTTCTAGGCTCTAAGGTCTTTCTAAAGCTTTTCAGGCCATTTTTAGGCTTTTCCAGACAGTTGTAGGCCTTTTCTTAGGCTTTTCAGGGTATTTTTAGGCTTCTCAGGCCATTTTTAGGTTTTTCTAGACTTCCAGAGGCCTTTTCTAGGCTCTAAGGCCTTTCTAAAGCTTTTCAGGCCATTTTTAGGCTTTTCTAGACTTTCTAAGACCTTTTCTAGGCTCTGAGGCCTTTCTTAAGCTTCTCAGGGTATTTTCAGGCTTTACTAGACTTTCTAAGGCCATTTTCAGGCCAAAACCCCTCAAAATTACCGGAAAATTCTCAGGTTTTTGCAAAAATTCCAACACATTCTGCGGCTCCTCCTCATTATCCACAAAAAACCGAGTTCCCGACACCGGCGAATTATTGATCGATTTCACATAATACCGCAATTTGACACCCTCTTTTTCGCCAAAAACCACCACCGCCTTCTGATCGACTTCCTCTAAATGCACCGCCATCGGATGCGATGTGTAGGTTTTATCGATTTCCGCCTGAAATAAACAATTTTATTGATTTTTCGCGGTTTTCGCGGTGTTTTTTGAGCGGAAACTCGACTTACCACCTCATTTTTGCCTTCCCAATGGTAGATCAAACTTCCGGCGCGATTTATCACAAATAAATGTTGAATATGCGTCATTTAGCCTGGGAAAATTGAGAAAATGCGATGAAAACGAGAAAAATAAAAAATCGTCCGCGAGAAGTACACGAATAGTTGGTGTGCGCTGGAGCGCGTTTGCTTGTTTGTCTCGTTTTTTCCAGAGGGTTTTTCAAAATTTCGAGCTTCTCACGTAATCTGACGCGGGGAGCATGTTATTTGTCACGGTGTGCACGGCAAAATCATCATTTCCCCCCAAGAAATGATGATTTTCGCGATTTTTATTACGAAAAGATAAGAAAATGCTTTAAAAAGCGGAGGGGGGGGGACTTTTTGATTTGTGACCTGAGAAAATGAGAACTCTGATTCTGTTGGCTGCGTGGGTTTTGGTGGTTTTTGGAAGAGCTGTGAGTTTTGGGGGGTTTAAAGGCGCACACGGGAGAAACATTGTGTGGGTCTCGCCACGCAGAATTTTGAAAATTTTCTAAATTTTCGTTTTTAGCCCAAAATCCTAATGTCATTTTATAATGTTTATAAATACAATAATTTTTGAATTGCCACGTCATAGGTCACGTGAAAATTTTTGCAGGCTTCACCCTATGGAACTGCAATCGATGTGTCAACTCCTCTTGATTTCATCACCTTGCAAAATCTCCGCCTCGATATGTACACAAAAATCTACGTAAGAGCATTCGACACAAATTCCGCAAGTTTCGATAAATCCATGGTGACCACTATCAAATCAGCATACGTTACAAGATTCAGTGTGGAGCTCTTTATGTCGCCAAATCTTGGGAGCTCTGTGAGCCCTGGAGATCAGGTAAAAAGCATTGCAACGGGTGTCAGTGAAAACCTGATTCATGCCGATGGATTGTGGATTGAAGTTAGTCAAACTGCCTCGAAATGGTCAGCTGACATCGCGAAAAATCGGGAATTCCTTCATACTCTTCTCAACACGGCGAATCAATTAAATTTCAAAAAAATCGGGATTTTCACAAGTTCTGATGATTGGAAGATGGTTACTGGGAACACATTGGAGTTTGCGAGTATGGGTTTGAAATTGTGGTATTATTCGGGTGATTCGAATGGGAATTTTGATGATTTTGTTGCGTTTGGTGGTTGGAAAGCGGCTGATGTTAAGCAAACTGTTTTGAATCAGAATGTTGATGGTGCCAAGGTTAATTTGGATTATTATAAGTTTTCGCAATAAATTTATTGAAGTGAAAAATTGTGAGAAAGTCTACATTATCATTTTTCGAATAGTTTCCATGAATGCATCACTCGGAAACATCTCAACCTCTTCATTTCCCAATTTTCCCATCGAAATATCGGGATTCCTCTCAATTTTCCAATAATCCTCATTCACTTTTCTCAAATATTCATCAATACCTTTTTTGAATCTCAAAACATCCACTTTCCACTGCAAAATTTCATCTGAATCCGGTTGTTTTTGAATTAGGCTGAAAATATTTGAATGATTATTTGAGTTACTGACATACCACGCCCAGGGTGAGGCATATGCACGGCGCCAATAAAAATTTACGGACATTCACCTCGCCAATTTGAGATTTTCTTGAAAAACAGCAAATTTTTGCTTGTTTTTCCGTTAAAACGTGGTATTTTTAGTCGAAAAGGTTGTTTTCACCTCGCCAGAAAATTTCAAAACCCACACCGCCAATTTTCAAAGTTAATTTGCACGAAGCTGGGTGTGGTATGGTTACTGACAATGTATACCTGTTAATTTGTGATGTTATTTTTGGAAGTAGAGAATCATAATCAGTTTTGAGAATTTTGTGGTATTTTTGATGAATTCGACGAACATTTGGGCAAGTTATTGAAATTCTATTCGACCCTCTTTTCAAATTCTCATTCACTTTTTCCATTTCTACCACTTTCAACTCTAAATCCTTCTTATTAATTGCATTTTTTTCCAAATCAGCCTTCAATATTTCATTCTGATATATCACAGTTTCACACATTTTAGTCATTTCTGCTAATTGAACGTCTTTTCTGCAAATGACGAATATTAGAATCTATTCATTTTCAGATCTCAACTCACGTTTCTACAATTCTAATTACACCAAGACCTTTGTTCTTCAATTCTTCCATTATATTCCTATAATCATCAACTTTCATTTCCAAAGCATGTTCGTATTCTTTCATTCTAGAAATCTTGCAAATTGTTGTAAACTTGTTAGCTCAACTCACTTTTTAATATTTTCCTCCAGTTTTTCAATTATTTCATTCTTCAAATCAAGTATTTTGTTATCTGCACTGAAAGTATCATCTGAAAAGTACACAGTTTCATCTAAACTCAAATCTAAAACACTTTCCTTTATCGATTCCCCTCAATCCAATCGGCAAACTTCGGAAAAGTTCCCCAATCATTTTATAAGTGATTATTCCGAAAAATGGCCTCAATTTTCCAAGTCTCTCGCACCAATATGACCAAACATTCATCAAATTCTGCTTAATCATCAATAATCCACATGATTTCATAAAAACAATTCCACATTGAATCGGATACTATAGAAAACTGATATTAGTGTTAAGACTTTAACTTAAAATTACCTCATTCTTAAATTTCTCCTTCTCCGCCTCACTCATTGATTTATATGGACAATTTCGATCAGAGCAAACGTAGTCATTTTCAAATATATCATTGCATTTAATTGCGCGGAACCAATTGTTCAGTAGCTTTGGGATTATACTATCTGGCAATTCCGGAACTTCAATTGTCAACAATGCAAAGAACAATCTATAACTGACTGAGTGTTTTCAATATGAAACTAAATCCAACTCACATCGTATTATGATTATCACTTTTATATCGCAAATCCTCACTCGATACTTTCACCGAGAAACGTTCCGCATAATTTCCAATGGCTTTTCTGAAATTATCAATCTTTTGTTCTCTCTCCTTGTTGATTTGATTCTGGCAGATTATAAATGTATCCCAGAGTTTTTCATGTTCTTCGCAAACAAGTTTGAATATCGAATCGATAATTTCAGTGAGCAGAGCTGAAGATTTATGCAATTCTTCATTGTATTGCTCGATTTTTCTTGTTAATAGAACACGTGGGGTCTCAATCGATCTTGTTGTAACCTGTCAAAAACACGAGTTTCAAATCTCTTCGATTTTTTAACTAGCTATGTTTTTCTTACAATATATTCTTGTCTTATCCGCGGTCTTTCTTCTTGGTACATCATCATTGTGATCGTGAATAGGCAAACGTTTGGGAAATCGCTGAAAACATATTGATTTTGCAAAAAAAATTCTCACTTTTTGCTCAAGAATAGGAAATGAGAAACGTTGAGGCGATTTTGAACACAAATGATAAGAAGAGTCACATTGCTTATCACTTTTTCCTCAAAAAAATTGATTGTCGTAAACAATTCCGGAAAATATTCATTTAATTCCAATATAACATATAAAAATTTGAATAAGAATCACAAAAGCTTCTCAAACATTAAATCCAAACTACTCATCATCAAGCCATTTTACACGGTGTTTCACAATTGTTTTCTCAGACTCCACATTCAATTTTCGAATATTTTCCATGAATTCATCACTCGGAAACATCTCAACCTCTCGATTTCCCAATTTTTGCACCAAAATATTCGGATTCCTCTCAATTTTCCAATAATCTTCATTCACTTTTCTGATATATTCATCAAATCCTTCTTTGAATTTTAAAACTTCTACTTTCATCATCAGAATTTCAGTTGAATCCGGTTGACTTTGAATTAAACTGAAATATTTTGATGATTATTTGAGTTACTGACAATGTATACCTGTTAATGTCTGATGTTATTTTTGGAAGTAGAGAATCATAATCAGTTTTGAGAATTTTGTGGTATTTTTGATGAATTCGACGAACATTTGGACAACTTATAGTAATTCCATTTGACATTCTTTTCAGGTTCTCATTCACTTTTTCCATTTCTTCTAATTTCAACCTTAAAGCCTTCATATCATTTGAATCTTTTTCCATCTGATCTTTCAATGGATTAGTTAATGATGATTTTCTGTAAACACCAAATATTCATTAACATAGTCAGATCTCAACTCACGAGTCAATATCTTCAACATCTTTATTCTTCGATTCTTCAATTATATTTTTAAGATTATCATTTTGCTCTTTCAAAACTTGTTCGTATTCTTCCATTCTATAAATGTTGTTGATTAGTTGAAAGCTTTCAACCTAACTCACTGTTCGATCTTGCTCTCCAGATGTTCAATTATCACATTCTGCATATTAATTATTTTGTTATCTATACTAAAAGTATCTTCTGAAAAATACACAGTTTCATCTGAACTCAAATCTAAAACACTTCCCTTTAACGATTCCTTGCAATCCAATCGGTAAACTTCGAAAAAGTTCTTCAATCATTTTCTGGGTGATTATTTCGAAACATGGTTTCAGAATCACAAGTCTCTCGCACCAACATGACCAAACATTCATCAAATTCTGTTTAATCATCAATAATCCACACGATTTCATAAAAACAATTCCACATTGAATCGGATACTATAGAAAACTGATATTAGTGTTAAGACTTTAACTTAAAATTACCTCATTCTTCAATTTCTTCTTCTCCTCCTCACTCATTGATTTATATGGACAATTCGATCAGAGCAAACGTAGTCTTTTTCAAATATATCATTGCATTCAATCGCACGGAACCAATTGTTCAGTAACTTCGGGATTATACTATCTGGCAACTCCGGAATTCCAATTGTCAACAATGCAAAGAAAAATCTATAACTGACTGAGCATTTTCAGGATGAAACTAAATCAAACTCACATCGTATTATCATCATCACGTTTGTGGCTCAACTCCTCCTCAACCGATATTTTCAGCGAAAAACGTTCCACATAATTTTCAATGGCTCTTCTGAAAGTGCCAACCTTTTCCTCTCTCTCCTTGTGCAATTGCTTCTGGCAGATTTTGTATGTTTCCCACATGTTCTCTCTTTCTTCGCGAACAACTTTGAATATCAAATCGACAATTTCAGTCAGCATAGCAGAAGATTTATACACTTCTTCATTGTATTGTTCGATTTTTCTTGTTAATAGAACACGTGGACTCTCATAAGTCGATCTTCTTGTAACCTGTCAAAAATACGAGGGAATTTCAAAACTCTTCTTTTTTTTTCAAAATTCAAATTTCAAAGCCAAGTAAAACCCTTACAGTATCTTTTTGTCCCATTCTCGCTATTTCTTCCATCAAAATCGCTGTGAATAGGTCAATTTTTTGAAAATCGCTGAAAACACAATAATTTTGCAAGAATTATTTTAGAAAGAAGAAATGTTGAGGCGATTTTGAACACGAATGATAGAAATCGTCAATTTTCTTATCAATTTTTCCTCAAAAAATCATTTGTAAACAATTCCGGAGAATAATCAGGAATCAGGTTTGCTTTTAGTGAGTAATAAAACCAATGTTAAAGGGGTTCCTTCGTCAGTATTTTTAATTAAGTGTAAATGAGCCTATACTAGATTGGAGATACCTAAAATAATAAATAAATGTTTAAGTGTGATAGAGCAAACTTTATTTCCTAGTTTTAAGGATTAAGAGGGTTTTATTTTTCAATAAAAGATCGGAATTCGCGCTTAAGCTAATCAGGCCTCGTAGAAAGACAACACCTTCAAAAAACATTCAAACTGTATCTTTCAAATTATAAATCAGTCATTTTTATCGCTAAATTAAGTCGACAGTTTCATTGATAACCCAAAATTATATATTGATTGTTTTTTTTAAATTTTAATTTGCAGAATAAGTGTGAAATCAAATGTTCAATTAATCTAGGATTATACCGGACATAGATTATCTATTGTTTCTGGGGATTATTTAGTACGAGTGATTTTTTTTAGTAAAATTATGTTTACGAAATTTAAATTGGAGCTCTACGGGTTTTTTAACTTAAATAGACTTAACTTTACTTAAAAGGCTAAGGTTTAACCATATTTTAAATGTTTTATTACCTAATTTAATTGTGTGTACCATTCACTATATACCCTAACATCCTTAGTTATAGGCTAACTCCCAATGATCTTCATCGATTGGTTATTAAAGCTGCTGCACAGTTGGTTCCAGGCAATAAAATGTAGCCAGACATTCCAGAGTTATGTTGTCTGCATTGATGAAAAAGTGGAAATTAATAAATTGGAGAATGAGCCCGATTTTATGCATTACGGATTCATATTAATTATGTTATGTGGATTTTTGAGTATGATATATTATCATTTTGGAAATTATGCTGAAAAATTGACGAATTACAGAGAGGATAGTGAAATTGAAAACTTGAACGAGCTACTGGAAAATATGTCTTCTGATAATGATCGATTAACAATTCAGTGTGTTGAAATGAAAGCGCAGCTGAAGAAAGAAAGAATTCAAATCAGGGATCTTAAGTTTGAAATTGATAGACTTCAAAGAACGAATAGAATCTCAATATTCTGCCCAAAAGTTCGACGAATTCATCAAAAATATGAGAAGATTCTCAGAACTGATTATGATTCTCTACTTCCAAAAATAATAGCAAATATTGACAGGTTTGCTCATAATAACCTGGTAGATTTAAGTATGTATATGAAATATTTTCAGATTAATTCAAAGTCAACCAGAATCCAATGAAGATTTGATTATGATGGTGGTGAAAGTTTTGAATTTCAAAAAAGGAATTGATGAATATTTGAGAAAAGTGAATGAAGATTATTGGAGAATTGAGAGAAATCCGTGTATTTTGATGGAAAATTTGGGGAATGAAGAGGTTGAAATGTTTCCAAGTGATGAATTCATGGAAAATATTCGAAAATTGATGGCTGATAATAATTTCGATATCATTTGAGATCTTGGAATTTGAATCTGTTTAACTCACGAGTTAAGCAAATATTTTTTTTCAAAGTTTTTAAAGGGGTTGTCCTCCTACGTGAAAAAGAAAGTCCGCAATTGTGCGTCACTATTCTCAACTAACTATAAATTGCCTCATAAATTTTAAAAAATGACTATTTCATAACACATTTCATTGATACCCCTCCTTTTTTTTCAATAAAATATTTATTCATTGTGATTACCTCATCAAAAAAATTAACCTATTTTTAATTATAGAAATGGTATTGGTTTCGTTGTCAATAGTTGCGATTTCAATTATACAAATTAGAATTTTGTTATATTTGTTATAAATATGTATGTGATGAAGCCAGGTTTTGCAATATTTCATACTATTTTTTAATTGTAATCAAGTTGCTGTAATTTATTTTTTAATTACAAGTTCACCTACATAAAATTTTGAAATATTTCATCACTCGTGACAATTTTTATTATCTCTCAATCGATTTCTCTTTTTTTTTTTGTGAAAAGTTTTTTATCATTGATATTTTTTTTTTAATTTTGTATTTTCAATGGAGGAACAGTGAGTTAAAGCGTTCGAAAATGCGAAATTCAATAAATCTTGATTTTAGAGAAGATCGACTTACTCTATTAAAGAGCAAAATTGAGTTCTACAATCAAAACTGCAATTCTGAAATGCTCACCGAAATAATTGATTTGATATTTGAACTTGTTTGCACACAGAGTAAAAATCTTCTAGATATATATATATATAAGATCTGCGAAATTCAATTGGTGAAAGAGATAGAAAATGGTATAGACACATTCGAGAAAGCAATCGAATGTTATTATGCTGAACGGTTTTCGGATGATATAATGAATATTGTGGAAGATAAGGATTTGGATTATAAAGGTGACGATTGGAAAAAGATGTGAGCTTTGTTTTGTGTTATCACAAATTTTGAAAGATCAATATTTCTATAGACGATTTCTGGCACTTGCAATCGATAGTGTTCATTCACTGGCGAAACTTCCTGATAAATGGTTCGAGGCAATTAAAACCGATGAAATAGTTGAGAATGAGGTAAGCCACGTTTCATTTTGACAGCCAAAACGGCTCTATCTCAATATAAGGGTCCCAGAATAATTAAAAGGTCCGTTATTTGTTTTAAGGGTCCCAAAAATTAAAAAAAAATTTTTTAAAGACTTTCAAAAAAAATAATGGACCCTGATATTTTTTTGGACCCTTGAACAAAATAACGGCCCCCTATATTTTTTTACGGACCCTTATATTGCGATAGAGCCCGAAAAACAATAGTTTTTAGTATGCGATACAATGTGGAATCGCTTTTATAATGTCATCTGGATTATCGAACATCAATTATTATCTTGACGATCAGATTTATTTTTACTCGAGGCTTGCGAAACTGAAGCCACTTTGTAGAAGAAGAAGAACTCAGAAAATGATCGAAGATTTGTTTCGATATTCACCTCTTGGCTTGGATATTGATGATATAGCTATTGAAAACGATTGCGATGTGATTGAAAATTTGAACGAGCTTCTCAAGAATGTATCAGCTGATAATGATCGGTTGACAATTCAATGTGTAGAAATGAAAGCACAGTTGAAACAGGAAGGAATTCGAATCAATGATTTTAAGTTCAAGATTGATGAACTCGAAAAAATCATTGAAAATCAGAAAAACGAGTCGAAAAATGCATTTAGAATGACTATAAGATGTCCAAATGTTCGTAGAATTCATGAAAAATATGAGAAAATTCTTCGAACCAATTATGATTCTCTACTTCCAAAACTAATATCAAATATTGACAGATTGATACAAAGTCAACCAGAATCCACCGAAATTCTGATGATGGTGGTGAAAGTTTTGGATTTCAAAAAAGGAATTGATGAATATTTGAGAAAAGTGAATGAGGATTATTGGAAAATTGAGAGGAATCCAAATATTTCGATGGGAAAATTGGGAAATCCTGAGCTGGATAAGTTTCCAAGTGATGAATTTATGGAAAATATTCGAAAATTGATGGAGGAGAATCATTTTGATTTGTAATTTTTTAAATGAAATGTTTCTATACCTCAAAGTACTTTGTTATAAAATATCAAACTAGACTATAGTTTTACTGTTATGTGGAATCTACTAGAAGCAAAGCTGTAAAATAGAAAAAAATGAAAAAAAAATCAAGAAATTACAATTTTTCAAAAAAAAAATGATGACCTTCAGGAAAAAAAACCAAAAAAACAACCAAAAAATAGCCAGGGGTCAAACTAGAGTATAGTTTTAGACACTCTTATATGCAAAACACCACAAAAACTGTTTATCCCTCTCTTTCTCTAACACTCTCTCTCTTTTCCACACTCTCTCTTATTTGCAAAAAAAAACAAGGCGTTCTTTTTTTTTCGACCTTTGGGGGGTTTTTTGAGTTTGTTAATGTTCTTAGGGTGTTTTTAGTGCTCTTAACGACCTTAAGGTTGAAATTTCGGGATTCTTGCGTAATATAAGGGCTTCTTAACGACCTTAAGGTTTAAATTTATTGAAATTTTGATTTTCTTAGGTGTTTAAAGGACATTTGCGGGCTTTAAGGTTCGGAAAACGTCCCCAGGGTAGTCTTAGTGCTCTTAACGACCTTAGGGTTCAAATTTTAGTGTTCCTGGGTATTTTTAGTGCTGTTAAGGTCAAAATTTCAGAATTTTAAATTTTTTAGGGTGTTTGAAGGGAATTTGAGAACCTTAAGGTCTAGAAAAGTTCCTTAGGATTTTTTCAGTGCTCTTAAAGACCTTAAGGCTCAGATTTTGTGATTCTTGGGTATTTTTAGTGCTCTTAACGACCTTAAGGTCTGATTTTTATAAAATTTTGATTTTCTTGGGCATTTTTTTGCTCTTAAAGACCTTAAGGCTCAGATTTTGTGATTCTTGGGAATTTTTAATGCTCTTAGCGACCTTTAGGTCAAATTTCTTCATTTTTAGATATTTTTAGTGCTCTTAACGACCTTAGCGTTAAAATTTCCTGAATTTTCTGAATTTTCAGTGCTCTTAAAGACTTTAAGCTCCAAATTTTCTGAATTTCCTGAATTTTCTAAATTTTCAGTGCTCTTAAAGACTTTAAGCTCCAAATTTTCTGAATTTCCTGAATTTTCTAAATTTTCAGTGCTCTTAAAGACCTTAAAGTCAAAATTTGCTGAATTTTCTGATTTTTAGGTATTTCAGTGCTCTAAACGACCCTAAAGTCCAAATTTCCTGAATTTTTTGAATTTTAATGGTATTTTTTGTTCTCTTAACGACCTTAGGGTTCAAATTTCAGTGTTCCTGGGTATTTTTAGTGGTCTTAGGTCAAAATTTCAGAATTTCAAATTTTTTAGGGTGTTTGAAGGGAATTTGAGAACCTTAAGGTCCAGAAAAGTTTCCTAGGATTTTTTTTGCTCCTAACGACCTTAAGGCCCAGATTTTGTTATTCTTGGCTATCTTTAATGCACTTTATGACCTTAAGGTTACAATTTCTTAATTTTTGGGTATTTTAATGCTGCTAGACTCGAAGCTTCAATTTTTAGAATTCTTGGGATCTTTTAGTGCACTTAACGACCTTAAGGCCCAGATTTTGTGATTTTTAGGTACTTTTAGTGCTCTTAAAGACCTTACCGTCAAAATTTTATAATTGTTTGAATTTTTAATGCACTTAATGACCTTAGGGTTAAAATTTCCTGAATTTTCTGAATTTTTTAGGTATTTTAGTGCTCTTAAGAACCCTAAGGTTGAAATTTCTTAAATTCTGGGTATTCTTAGGGCTCTTAAGTACCCTAAGCTCCAAATATGCTCCTAAAACAAATCGTTCATCTTTTCTTGCTCCTTTCACTCATTTTTCCTCAATTTTTTTTCCGCGCAGCTTTTTCCTTCTTTTTTTTTGCTCCTAGACTTGTCCAAAACAAAAATTCTGCATTTTTCCCCCTCGTTTTCCTTTTTTTTCTCGTATATTTTTATCGATTTTTCGCCTTTGCACCAAAAAAAGAGCAGCAGAGGCGCAAAAAAGAAAGTAGGAGGAGAAGCTTAGTAGTTTTTCGATTTTTTTTGTTTCCTGGCGTTTTGGTGTGAGGTTTTTATATTGTTTTTGGGGTATTTTTAGGTCTTAAGGTCTTTAGGGAGGTTTAGGGAATTTTATGAAAGCCTTAAGGTTCTTTAAAAGTTATATAGCTTTAGAGAATCTTTTAAGAAACTTTAAGGAAGCCTTAAAGTATTTAAGAAGCTTTAGTAAGCTTCAAGAAACTTTAAATGAGCCTTATGGTTCTTAAAAGGTTAGGGTAGCACTGGGGAATTTTCTAGGAAACTTTAAGAAGCCTTAAGGTATTTAAGAAGCTTTAGGAAGTGTTCAGAATTTTTCAGAAGCCTTAAGGTTTTTAGGGAGCTTTAGGGAATTTTAAGAGGAATTTTGAAGACGCCTTAAGGTTAGCTCTAGGGAATCCTTTAGGGAACTTTAAGAAGCCTTAAGGTCGTTAAAAACCTTCAAAACAATTTTAAAGATTCTTCTGAGTTTCAGAAGTTTTTGGAACTATTTTTAAAATCTACTTAAGGTACTTAAGAAACTTAAAAAACCTAGGGAATTTTTTGAGGATTTTTTTTGAGGAGTTTTTCCTAATTTCTTAAGTTCCTTAACAAGTTTGGTCTCAAAAAATCGCAAATTTTCCCAGGATTCTTAAAAATCCCCTAACTTCTTTAAATCCTTAACAACCCTAGTCTTATTTAGCCTCAAAAAAATCCCATTAAAAAGGAGAAAATCCTTCTGAATAGCCTTTTTTTCTATATAATTGACTCTTCAAAAAGAGAATGGGAAAAATAGGGAAAATGCTCCTTTTTCATATAAAAATGTCAGATTCATCAGCTTTTCCTTTTTTTTTGAGGAAAAAATGAGATTTTCTGGGATTTTTGGTGCAAAAACCAATAATTTTGACCCTAAGAAGCCCTAATTTTAAGGATTAATTAGGAACTTAATTTTAGGCCCTAATTTTAGGGTTCATTTTGATTCTAAATTCGGACCTTTAAAGCCCTAAACTTAAGGCCTTAAAAGCCCTTATCTTAAGGCCCTAAAAACTATGAATTCAGGCTGATTTTTACCCTAAGAAGACCTTATTTTTGGGCCCTAAACCCCTTAAGGTAAAAAAAATCCAATTTTTTTCACACGCCCCAATTTTTCCCCCGGAAAAAAGTATCAAATTTCATAATTTTTTTTGGTTACCTGCAATTTTTCGCCATTATTTTAGCTATACACTTTTTTGCTTGTGACGTCATAGCTCTTATGAACCTTAAAAACTCCTTAGCAGATTAAGGTATTTAAGGTTATTTTAGGGTTAAAAAATCGTGATTTTCAGCCAAAAATTTCCAGATTTTTCCATATTTTTTTGACGTCATAGGGTTTTATTTTACCTTAACGACCTTAATAACTCCTTAAGGTCTTTAAGGTCATTTTAGGGTCGAAAAATCGTGATTTTCTCGATTATCCCATCCATTTTCAGCCAAAAATTTCAGTTTTTAAGATTTTCAGCCTCGAAAAATGTCGTGGAGGTATGAGGATGAAGGTGGTGGTGGAAATTCGTCGAACTACGATCCACATGGTGGGAGAAATGCGTTTCGAATGAATTCTGATGAAATTTCGGCTTCAGGTATGATTTTTAACATGAGCAATGGGCAAAAATTCGAGAAAATTTGAAAAAAAAAGGATTTTTGGGATAGGTGTAAATGCGGAGTGTCGTTTGAAGATTTTTTTTGGGTTTAATATGAGCAATCCTAGTTTTATAGGTGGATCTGAGCAATTCTAAAAGTTTTCAAAAGTTAACCTGAGCAATTCTAAACTTTTCCCAGAGTATAATCTGAACAATTTTTGAAAATTTAAATTTTTTTAAATTTAACCTGAGCAATCCTAATTTTACTGCTTGACCTGAGCAATTCTAAACTTTTTCCAAAGTATAATCTGAGCAATCTATATTATCTTCAAAAAAAAATTTCTAACCTGAGCAATCCCGAAATTTCCAGGATTTCTTAGAAAAAATTAATAACCTGAGCAATGTTTTCTGAAATTTGAAAAAAATAAGTCTAACCTGAGCAATCCCAATTTTAGAGCACATCTGAAAATTTCAAAATCCACGTGGCAAAAATTTTCAGCTCTGAATTTCAAGCTGAATCTGAAAATTCCAGAATCCACGTGGCATTTCCAGAAATTTCAGTCAGAATTTAAGCATGTTTGGTGTCAAAATGCTCCAAATTTCAAGCTGAATCCAAAAATTCCAGAATCCACGTGGAATTTTCAGAATTTTCAGCCAAAATTCCACATTTTCCAGAACGTTCAATGCGCGCGATGCGCTCCTTCACCCAATCCATCGACGACGAGAATCTCGGCGGACCTCCCGAACTTCCAGCATCTCTAGACATCGATCAGATTCCACTGGGCACGATGTCCACGTCAGATACGAATGACACAATCATCGAGATCAGATCTGGAACAAGTTCGAGGAAGGTGGATCCACAGTTGGGCGAGACTCAGAAGTATAAGATGGCTGTGCCTGGGCCAGGACATAGTGAGCAAGAGCAAGAGTTGCACAAGAGTCTGATTCGGGATGAGGAGGATGCGGAGGTTGAGGGGCTTATGGGGGCCCCTCAGGGGCCTCCGGGCCCCCAGGGCCCCCCAGAGCCTCCCAGCTCCCTGAACTTCGAACTTCGACATGCTTACGATCAGAAGATCCGAAAGCGGCCGACCACACCGACTTCTGGATGTGTTTTGGATGGAATCGCATTCCTGGCTGAACAGGAGATCCAGGAGAGAAAATCGGAAGAGGAGAAGATCAGAGTGTCGATACCGAAAAAGAAGCGAGCGGAGAATATGAGCGAGTTTTTTGAGCAGATGCATAGTCAGATTCCGGGACAGGTGAGGGGGAAGTTTTGGGGAGGGTTTGGGAGTTTTTAGGGGACCTTAGGAAGTTCTTAGGAAGATCTTAGAGCCTCGAAGAAGTTCTTAGGGACTTTGGGAAGTTCTTAAGAAAATCTTAGGAACCTTAGAGAGTTAATAAGGAACTTGAGATGATTTTTAAGTTTTTTTGGTAGTTCTTAGGTACCTTAAGAAGATCTTATGGACCTTAGGGAGTTCACAAGGAACTTATTGTGTTTAGGAAGTTCTTGAGAGGGCTTTAGGGACCTTAGGAAGTTCTTAGAGTCCTTAAGAAGATCTTAGAGCCTCTAATAAGATCTTATGGACCTTAGGGAGTGCACAAGGAACTTAATGTGTTTAGGAAGTTCTTAAGAGGGTTTTAAGGACCTTAGGAAGTTCTTAGAGTCCTTAATAAGAAATTAGGTTCTTTAGGAAGATATTAGAGGCCTTAGGGAGGTAATAAGGAATTTAAGATGTTTTTTAAGTTTTTAGTAAGATCTTAGGGACCTTAGAAAGTTTAGGAAGATTTCTGAAAGTTCTTAGGGAGCTTAGGGAGCTCTTAGGGACCTTAAGAAATCCCGAAAATTTTCCAGAATCTAATCTGAGCAATGATTTTTCTTTTTTTCTCAAGATTTCCATAAATTATAGACTTCTGTGAAGCTTAACATGAGCAATACCAGAAAAATTTTAGAAATACTTTAACCTGAGCAATCCCCATCAAAATTTTCCCCTAACCTGAGCAATCCCCTACTTTTTTTGCAGACAAGACGTGGCAGTGTTTCGGGTCGTACAACTCCGCTCAATGATTATGAGGGTGATATTTTGGACGAGAATCCGAACTACAAAAATAAGGTACAGTAATCTAAATGGGAGTTTAAAGGGAGGTACAGTAATCTAGAGGGAGTTTAAAGGGAGGTACAGTAATCTAAATGGGAGTTTAAAGGGAGGTACAGTAATCTAGAGGGGGTTTAAAGGGAGGTACAGTAATCTAGATGAGTTTAAAGGGAGGTACAGTAATCTAGAGGGGGTTTAAAGGGAGGTACAGTAATCTAGAGGGGGTTTTAAAGGGAGGTACAGTAATCTAGAGGAGTTTAAAGGGAGGTACAGTAATCTAGAGGGGGTTTAAAGGGAGGTACAGTAATCTAGAGGGAGTTTAAAGGGAGGTACAGTAATCTATATGGGTTTAAAGGGAGATACAGTAATCTATATGGGTTTAAAGGGAGGTAGTTATCTAGAGGGATTTAAAAAATTACAGACCTACAGTAATCCTCTACAGTAATCTCCAGAACCCATAATAATCTTCTACAGTACCACAGAAGCCTTCAGAAGCCTCTACAGTACCCCTGAACCCTTAGGAAGCCTCTACAGTACCCCAGAGTCATCTACAGTACCCCCTGAACCCTACAGTACCCCTCTGAAATTCCAGGCTCCACCAGCTCCAGTCGTCCACCGTCGTTCCAGCGTCGAATGGGAGAATTTTGCGGGTGAGCTCGAAAAAAAAAATTTTTTTTTTTTTTTTTTTTTTTTTTGAAAAACATACTAATCCCCTCATTTGGTGCTGAAAATATATATTTTTCTCCACTTTTTTTCTCTGCGTCTCTCACTCTCTCACTCTCTCATAAGCTGCTCGCGGAGCACACAGCAACTACTAAAAAAGAGTAAAAGTGTGTGCGGCACATTATTCATGACGTGTGCTCCGCGCGACTTTTTTTGTGCACTTTTTGAGCAGCGGGGGAGCCCAATTTGGATTTTTGATGAGCGCACAAATTTTTGCGGCTCGGAGATTTTTTAGCTAAAAAAATTATAGGGTTTGCTCTAGCTGTCTGGCTCCTCTGTGCTCTCTAACCCCTCTCTAGCCGTCTGCTTCCTTTTACTCTCTAACCCTTCTCTAGCTGTCTGCTTCCTCTGTGCTCTCTAACCCCTCTCTAGCCGTCTGCTTCCTCTTACTCTCTAACCCTTCTCTAGCTGTCTGCTTCCTCTTGCTCTCTAACCCCTCTCTAGCCGTCTGCTTCCTCTTGCTCTCTAACCCTTCTCTAGCTGTCTAGACTCTCTGATTCCCTTGTGCTCTCTAGCCCTTCTCTAGCTGTCTAGACTCTCTCGTTTTCCTCTTGCTCTCTAAACCTTCTCTAGCTGTCTGTTTCTCTACGTCTCTAACCTCTTTAGCTTCCCTAGGTGTCTGGTTGTCTAGCTTCTCTACGTCTCTAACCTCTCCAATGCTCTCTAACCCTTCTCTAGCTGTCTGCTTCCTCTAGCTGCTCTCTAACCCTTCTCTAGCTGTCTGCTTCCTCTAGCTCTCTAACCCTTCTCTAGCTACCTGGCTTCTCTGTGCTCTCTAACCCCTCTCTAGCCGTCTGCTTCCTTTTACTCTCTAACCCTTCTCTAGCTGTCTGCTTCCTCTGTGCTCTCTAACCCCTCTCTAGCCGTCTGCTTCCTCTTACTCTCTAACCCTTCTCTAGCTGTCTGCTTCCTCTTGCTCTCTAACCCCTCTCTAGCCGTCTGCTTCCTCTTGCTCTCTAACCCTTCTCTAGCTGTCTAGACTCTCTGATTCCCTTGTGCTCTCTAGCCCTTCTCTAGCTGTCTAGACTCTCTCGTTTTCCTCTTGCTCTCTAAACCTTCTCTAGCTGTCTGTTTCTCTACGTCTCTAACCTCTTTAGCTTCCCTAGGTGTCTGGTTGTCTAGCTTCTCTACGTCTCTAACCTCTCCAATGCTCTCTAACCCTTCTCTAGCTGTCTGCTTCCTCTAGCTGCTCTCTAACCCTTCTCTAGCTGTCTGCTTCCTCTAGCTCTCTAACCCTTCTCTAGCTACCTGGCTTCTCTGTGCTCTCTAACCCCTCTCTAGCCGTCTGCTTCCTTTTACTCTCTAACCCTTCTCTAGCTGTCTGCTTCCTCTGTGCTCTCTAACCCCTCTCTAGCCGTCTGCTTCCTCTTACTCTCTAACCCTTCTCTAGCTGTCTGCTTCCTCTTGCTCTCTAACCCCTCTCTAGCCGTCTGCTTCCTCTTGCTCTCTAACCCTTCTCTAGCTGTCTAGACTCTCTGATTCCCTTGTGCTCTCTAGCCCTTCTCTAGCTGTCTAGACTCTCTCGTTTTCCTCTTGCTCTCTAAACCTTCTCTAGCTGTCTGTTTCTCTACGTCTCTAACCTCTTTAGCTTCCCTAGGTGTCTGGTTGTCTAGCTTCTCTACGTCTCTAACCTCTCCAATGCTCTCTAACCCTTCTCTAGCTGTCTGCTTCCTCTAGCTGCTCTCTAACCCTTCTCTAGCTGTCTGCTTCCTCTAGCTCTCTAACCCTTCTCTAGCTACCTGGCTTCTCTGTGCTCTCTAACCCCTCTCTAGCCGTCTGCTTCCTTTTACTCTCTAACCCTTCTCTAGCTGTCTGCTTCCTCTGTGCTCTCTAACCCCTCTCTAGCCGTCTGCTTCCTCTTACTCTCTAACCCTTCTCTAGCTGTCTGCTTCCTCTTGCTCTCTAACCCCTCTCTAGCCGTCTGCTTCCTCTTGCTCTCTAACCCTTCTCTAGCTGTCTAGACTCTCTGATTCCCTTGTGCTCTCTAGCCCTTCTCTAGCTGTCTAGACTCTCTCGTTTTCCTCTTGCTCTCTAAACCTTCTCTAGCTGTCTGTTTCTCTACGTCTCTAACCTCTTTAGCTTCCCTAGGTGTCTGGTTGTCTAGCTTCTCTACGTCTCTAACCTCTCCAATGCTCTCTAACCCTTCTCTAGCTGTCTGCTTCCTCTAGCTGCTCTCTAACCCTTCTCTAGCTGTCTGCTTCCTCTAGCTCTCTAACCCTTCTCTAGCTACCTGGCTTCTCTGTGCTCTCTAACCCCTCTCTAGCCGTCTGCTTCCTTTTACTCTCTAACCCTTCTCTAGCTGTCTGCTTCCTCTGTGCTCTCTAACCCCTCTCTAGCCGTCTGCTTCCTCTTACTCTCTAACCCTTCTCTAGCTGTCTGCTTCCTCTTGCTCTCTAACCCCTCTCTAGCCGTCTGCTTCCTCTTGCTCTCTAACCCTTCTCTAGCTGTCTAGACTCTCTGATTCCCTTGTGCTCTCTAGCCCTTCTCTAGCTGTCTAGACTCTCTCGTTTTCCTCTTGCTCTCTAAACCTTCTCTAGCTGTCTGTTTCTCTACGTCTCTAACCTCTTTAGCTTCCCTAGGTGTCTGGTTGTCTAGCTTCTCTACGTCTCTAACCTCTCCAATGCTCTCTAACCCTTCTCTAGCTGTCTGCTTCCTCTAGCTGCTCTCTAACCCTTCTCTAGCTGTCTGCTTCCTCTAGCTCTCTAACCCTTCTCTAGCTACCTGGCTTCTCTGTGCTCTTTAACCCTTCTCTAGCTGTCTGCTTCCTCTGTGCTCTCTAACCCTTCTCTAGCTGTCTGCTTTCTCTAGCTCTCTAACCCTTCTCTAGATGTCTGCTTCCTCTTGCTCTCTAACCCTTCTCTAGCTCTCTGGGTCCCCTGTGCTCTCTAACCCTTCTCTAGCTGTCTGATTCCCCTGTGCTCTCTAACCTTCCTTCTCTAGCTGTCTGCTTTCTCTCGCTCTCTAACCCTTCTCTAGCTGTCTGGCTCCTCTGTGCTCTCTAACCTTCCTTCTCTAGCTGCCTAGAAAAAATGTCTCGCCTCGAGCCGGACTCGATCCCCCGACCCTCCACTCAACACTCCCAACCCCAACCCACTTGACCATGCGAGCATTGATTTTTTCCAAAAAAATGGAATTTTTTGGATTTTCCACGTGAAAATCCACGTGTTTTCTAGAATTTTCCAAAATTTTCCAAAAAAAAAAAAATTATTTCTGAAATTTTTTTTGCAGACAAAATGGATGAGGCTGAACAACGAGAAGCTGCCCGGTCTGAAAAAGAGGATGACGTCATCAGCAAGAACCCGGAAGTCAATTATGACGTCAGCAGAAACCAGGAGGGAAGTGAGAGAGAAGAGACACAGCAGACGGTTAGAGACGCAGAGAAGCAGGTGCCGAGTAAGGCGGATAAGAAATTGGCGTTTTATGCGAAGCCGCCGACTGTGGAGATCACTTCGCCGGATGCGCCACATCAGGGGGTGAGTGTGCAGAGATGCAGAGGGGGGTAGGGACGCAGAGGAAGGGGGTTAGAGAGTATTGGGGGATGAGGTGGAGAGTGTTAGAGACGCAGAGCAGCTAGACAACCAGACATCTAGAGAAGATAAAGACTTTAGAGACATAGAGAAGATAGACAGCTAGATCAGGTTAGAGAGCACTAGAGATGTGGAGGGTGTTAGAGAAGCTAGAGGGAAGTTGGAAAGCTATAGATGCTAGAGATGCAGAGAAGCTAGACAACCAGACAGGTAGAGGAAGGTTAGAGAGAGGATAGACAGCTAGGGAAGGTATAGGGTGTTAGAGACGCAGAAAAGCAGATAGCTAGAGGAAGGTTAGAGAGCACTAGAGATGTGGAGGGTGTTAGAGAAGCTAGCTCGAGAGCATTGGGTTTTGAGAGAGGCAAGACAGCTAGAGAAGCTTAGAGATCATGAAAAAAGTGGAGAGGTTAGAGACGCAGAGAAGCTAGACAACCAGGCAGCTAGAGAAGATTAGGGGTACTAGAGACGCAGAGAAACTATAGAGGTTAGAGATCACTAGAAATGTGGAGGGTGTTAGAGACGCAGAGAAGCTAGACATCCAGATAGCTAGATAACTCTAGAGAGCACGGGAGATGTGGAGGGTGTTAGAGACGCAGAGCCGCTAGACAACCAGACATCTAGAGAAAGGTTGGAGGGAGGTTAGAGACGCAGAGAAGCTAGACAACCAGACAGGTAGAGGAAGGTTAGAGAGAGGATAGGCAGCTAGGGAAGGTATAGGATATTAGAGACGCAGAGGAACTTCAGAGGTTAGAGACCAGACAGCTGGAGGAAGGTTAGAGAGCACTAGATTTTGAGAGAGGCTAGACAGATAGAGAACATGAAGAAGGTGGAGAGTGTTTGTAAGATGTTAGAGACGCAGAGAAGCTAGACAACCAGACACCTAGAGAAGGTATAGGGTGTTAGAGACGCAGAGAAGCAGACAGCTAAAGAAGCCAGAGAGTTAGGTTAGAGAGCACTAGATTTTGAGAGAGAGACTAGACAGCTAGACAACCAGACAATATAAGAGGGTTAGAGACGCAGAGAAGCTAGAAAATCCAGAGTTTTGAGCATTTTCAGCATTTCCAGCTCAATTTTTCCAGCAAAAAATCAGATTTTCAGAATTTTTCCAAGTTTCTAGCCCAGTTTTTTACCCCAAATCCGAAAATTTTTGAAATTTTTTTCCATTTTCATCCCACAAAAGTGCTAAAAAGCTTTACGCTATCAAATTTCAGGCATTTCACGATGTGAAAGAGCCCAAAAATGCTCCAAAATTGGTAGAAGAAGCTGAAGAGGAAGAGGAAGAGGAGCCGCAATTTTCAGAGGATATGGATGAGGAGAGACGCAGGTTTTCGGCTGAAAATCCGGCTGAAAATGCTGAAAATTTGGCTAAAACTGTAGAATATTCTGGAGCTCAGGCTGAAAATGGAAGTTTAGCTGAAAATCAAGAATCCTATGATCCAAATGCTTATCCGGGTGAGTTTAATATGAGCAATCCCTAAATTTTCGTTAAAGGAAGCTTCCTAGTTGTATTCTAACATGAGCAATCCCAAAATTTTCATAATTTACTGTTTTTTGAAGCCATTGCTCATGTTAGAAGGGTTAATATGAGCAATGCTTCAAAATTTGATTTTTTTGTTAAAGGAAGCTTCCTAGTTGGGGTTTAATATGAGCAATCTCCCAATTTCCGTTAAAGGAAGCTTCCTAGGCGGGGTTTAATATGAGCAATCCCAACTTTTTTTTTTTTTTTTGTTAAAGGAAGCTTCCTAGGTGGGGTTTAATATGAGCAATCTCAAAAATTTCGTCAAAGGAAGCTTTCTAGGTGGGGTTTAATATGAGCAATCCCGAAATTTTCAGTTTTTTTTGTTAAAGGAAACTTCCTAGGTGAGGTTTAATATGAGCAATGGTTAAAAATTTGATTTTTTTGTTAAAGAAAGCCATTGCTCATGTTAAAAAGGGTTAACATGAGCAATGGTTCAAAATTTGGTTTTTTTGTTAAAGGAAGCTTCATAGTTGGATTATAACATGAGCAATCCCAAATTTTTCAATGATTGCTCATGTTAAGAATTAGCTGGGTAGCTTCCATTAACGAAAAAACTATATTGCTCATGTTAAACATTTTTTTTTGCAGGCTATATTTGGAACTATGAAACTCAACAATGGGATTATGATCCGAACTACGTCCAGGCCCAAGATCAGGCCCAAGATCAGGCCCAGGCCTACGACTACTCGGCCTACGAGGCCCAGCAAAAGGCCTACGATGAGGTCTACGGCGAGGGTGCCTATGCGGTGGCCTACGGAGACCCGCAGGCCCAGGCCCAGGCCTATCCGGAAGCCTATGATCAGGCCACCTATGAGGCCCAGCAGAAGGCCTATGATGAGGTGTATGGGGAGGGGGCCTATGCGGCGGCGTATGGGGCCCCGCAGGCTCAAGCCCAGACCGAAGATCAGGCCGCCTATGATTATGATCAGGCCTATGGAGAGGGAGCGTATGCGGCGGCCTTGCAGGCTCAAGCCGAAGCCTATCAGGCCCAAGATCAGGCCTATGTGGAAGCCCAGCAGCCCGTGGAAGGCCAAGCCCAGGCCCAGGAGTACGATTATTCGGCCTATGGTGGATATGAGGGATATTTGGAGGCCTGCCGACAGTATGATGAGGCTCAGGCCTATCAGGCCGAGCCTGAAGCCCAGGCTTATCAGGCCCAAGAGCAGGCCTATCAGGCTGAAGCCCAGGCCTACCAGGCTCCGGCCCCGATCAAGCCGCTTTTTGAACAGTGAGTTCTTTTTGAGGGGAAACTAGAGTCTAGTTTGAGCCTAGATTATGAGACTATACTCTAGTTTGACCCCGAGTTATGGAACTAGACTCTAGTTTGACCCCGAGTTATGAGACAAGAGTCTAGTTTTGAAGATTCTCAAAAATTTGAAGATTTTTCAAAACTAGACTCTAGTTTGACATAAGTAGAAACTAGAATCTAGTTTTACATCAATAGAAACTAGATTGTAGTCTAGATTTTTTTTTGGGAAACTAGACTCTAGTTTGATCCTGGATTCGACTACACTCTAGCTTAAAACTACAATGAAACTAGAGTCTAGTTTTGAAGAATTTTTAAAAACTCTACTCTAGTTTGACATCAGAAAAAACTAGAGTCTAGTTTCCCAAAAAATCGATTTTTTGGGAAACTAGACTCTAGTTTGATCATCTCTAGAAATAAAAATAGAAATTTTTTTTGAAAATTCAAATTTCCCGCTCAATTTTCCAAGGCGGGAAATTCAAAAATTCAAATTTCCCGCCACGTGGATTTTTTGGCGCCAAAATTCGAAATTTAAAATTTTTGCAGAGCTCCCACCAATGATCCCTATGCCTGGGATGCTCCAGCTCAACCCGAACCCTACAAACCACCAACTCCCGAAGAGCCCGAACTCAAGCCCGAACCAGAATTGGAGCCGAAGCCTGCTCCAGCCCGGCCCGGCCCACCAGCTCGACCAGAAGCCCCGCAGGCCAACAGGGCTCCACCAAGACCGCCTGCGGCATCCGGAAAATCCGCGCCGCCTCCGCGACCCGCCGCAGCCGCGCCGAAAAAAGAAAAGGAGCCGAAAGAAGAGGAAGACGCATGGGCGCAATTCAAAAAAATGACCGAAAAAGTGAGTGATAGACAATGGAGAAGAGAGAGAGTGCAGAGAAAGGGAGAGAGAAGGGGAGAGATATTTAAAGCGAAAAAAAGCAGGCAGGGTGAAACGTGTGTGTGGCCGAGTGGTGAGAAGAGATGCGTGTGAGACGAGAGGTGGCGGGTTCGAACCCCGCTGCGAACTATTGTGGCGATGAAATGTGGCACAGACCTGTTCCTAAAGCTATGAGGAAAACGCTAGCATGAGCCTATTTTTTCTCGATTTTGTGGGCCTGGGCTAGGCCTAGGCTCTAGGCCTATTTACATTCAAAATTTTGCAATTTTCAGGTGTCCGATCTCGTCAAGAACACCGAATCAACACTGAAGAACCTCGAAGAAACATCAGCAGCCAATGACATCAAAGATGAGAGTTATTTCGCGCAAATCGGAGGATCTCAGGGTTTTGTAAATGATGCAACCCAAAGGGAGATTCAAAGGCTGAATGACGAGAAAAAAGGCGGCGAAAGCGCAGAAGAAAAAACTGAAGCAACAGGGAAAAAAGGGTGGGGCAAGTCCGCCGCAAGATTTCGACGCGGAAGATGCGATGGATCGCGCTGCGCAAGAGCTGGCGATCAAATTGGCATCGATGCGAACGGATATTGGAGAGTGGAAGGCGCCGGAGATGGTGGAAGCGGTCCCCAAACCCGTTGCGGATCTCAAGCGGACTGACAGCGCTTCCGCGATTCCGCCTCGCAAAAAATCGTCGATCAAAGATGTTCAGCAGGATTCGGGCGGAAGTCTGGAACTTCCAGCGCACCTCGCGACATCGCAACAGGATCCGGATCCGGTCGGCGATTTTGCGCCCGATGATCCGATTCTCTCGGCCCCGGCCTGGGCCGATTTCGAAACATCGGACCCCGTTCTACCCCCAAGTGAGAGTGGTTTCTTCTCGGCGTCCAACAAAGACTCTGCGGATCCCTTTTCCGCTTCCGCAGGTCAACGCGACGCGGAAGACGATCCGTTTGTGGTTGGTGAGCGGAACGCGGAAAAGGAGGCGACGACACCGGTTGCGGATCCGTTTGCACCGCAACAGGCGGCGCTTATTGATGAGGTGGGTCTTTAATATGAGCAATGCTATTTTTTGCATGATTGCTCATGTTAACAATTACCTGGGTATCTTCCTTTAACGTTAAAAAACTAGCATTGCTCATATTAAGATAGGCTATAATATGAGCAATGCTATTTTTCGTTAAAGGAAGCTTTGGGGTTTAATATGAGCAATCCTAAAAATTTTGATGATTGCTCATGGTAACAATTAGCTGAATATCTTCCTTTAACGAAAAAAACGAGCATTGCTCATATTAAGATAAGCTATAATATGAGCAATGCTATTTTTTGTTAAAGGAAGTTTTAAGATTTAATATGAGCAATCCTAGAAATTTTACATGATTGCTCATATTAAGAATTAGCTGGGGTTGTCCTTTAACGAAAAAAACGAGCATTGCTCATATTAGGATAGGCTATAATATGAGCAATCCTAGAAATCTATACATTGCTCAGATTAACTGGGAAATTTAGGTTTAACATGAGCAATCCTAAGAATTTCTAGATTGCTCAGATTAGTAAGAAAATGTGGGATTAATATGAGCAACTGTTTTTTTTTCAAAAATGATAGCTTCCTTTAAGAAACCATTGCTCATTTTAGAATTTTAATATGAGAAATGTTAAGTTTCTTATAATTGCTCATGTTAAAGGAAAAGTATAGGCTTAATATGAGCAATCCTAGAAATTTCTAGATTGCTCAGATTAACTGGAAAATTGAGGTTTAACATGAGCAATCCTAGAAATTCCTACATTGCTCATATTAAAAAAAATTGGGTTGATATGAGATTTTGAATTTTCAAATTTCGCGCCTTGAAAAATTTGAGCGGGAAATTTGAATTTCCCGCCAAAAATCACGTGACATAAAATTTGAATTTTTGAATTTCGCTCTTCGAAAAATTTGAGCGGGAAATTTGAAAATTGCGTTGAAAAATTTGATGAGCAATCCTTCTAAGAGGTATAACATGAGAGCAATGCCAGGAATTTATACATTGCTCATATTAACTGGGAAATTTAGGTTTAACATGAGCAATCCTAGAAATTTATACATTGCTCATATCAACTGGGAAATTGAGGTTTAACATGAGTAATGCTTACCAGCTGAGAATGTGCTTTATTTTTAATATGAGCAATAATAAGAGCTATATATTGCTCAGATTAAGAAAAATTTTAACATGAGCAAAATCCTTCTCAAAAAATCGATGTTTTTTCCAGAGCTATGATCCATTCGCAGTTGTGTCAGTAGAAGAAGTGGTGGCAATGGCAAAAGCGAAAGCGGAACAAGCGGCAGCCAACGCGGAAAACGACGAGGATTTCTACGCGCGCCAATCTCCCGCCCTCTCCACCCCAACTCCCGAAGGCGGTAGCCCAATCTCCCAAGCTCGCCCCAACCGCTTCGAAGACGATTTCAAATGTCCACCCCAAGGAACTCTCGACACACCAACCCCACTCTACGATGAAGATGACTCGCAACCCCTTGGCGATTTCATTCCGAAGTTCAACGGTGACGGGTGGGATTTGATGGTTCGACATCCGATCAAGAAAAAATCCTTCATGGCGGAGCGATGCTGGAAACCTTGTTTCGTGAAGCTACACGGTCAAACCCTCTACGTTTTTAACGATAAAAAAGATTCGAGCCCAATTCAGGAGCTCTTACTGCAAGCGACCTATTCTCTGTCGGACACGACACTTCAGGCTTATGATGTTTATGGGAAAATTCATACGGTGAAGCTGCAATTTGTGGTTTACAAGGAGAAAGTGGGAATAAGGCCGGGACAGATTAGTAGGCTTGTTGATGGACATGTCACCAAGTATGGGCTGCCCTTAGAGCACTCTGCGCAGTGTACAGTACTCTTGAAGTTTGGCAGTTTGAATGCGGCGGATTTGCAGAGTTTTGTCACCACTATTGAGGATGTGCTATTCAAGTGTAGTATTTCGCGGACTGCCAAACCGATCTATAAACAGGATGAGGTGCAGGTGCACTGCTATGATGAGTACTCGGCTTACGTGGATAAGGATGGGGTGCTGTCGGATCAGAAGGCGCGGGTTCGACTGTTTTGCTTGGCGTTTTTGACGGGTTAGTTAGGGACCCTTTACTCTTGGACCATTTGCGCATTTTTTGAGACCCCACAAGCCCAGGGAAATTTGAAAATTCGAATTTCCCACGCAGATTTTTTTTGAGACCCCTTTAAAGGTACATACAGTACTGTGTCCAAAAGTGTATGATTTAAAAAAAAATGTATGATTTAAAGGTACAGTACTGTCAAAAACTTACATTTTAAAGGAACATACAGTACTGTGGCCAAAAATGTATGATTTAACGGTACATTCAGTACTGCCCGAAAACGTACATTTTAAAGGTACAGTACTGGCCGAAAACTTACATTTTAAAGGTACATACAGTATTGTCCAAAAATGTATGATTTAACGGTACATTCAGTACTGCCCGAAAACGTACATTTTAAAGGTACAGTACTGGCCGAAAACTTACATTTTAAAGGTACATACAGTATTGTCCAAAAATGTATGATTTGAAGGTACAGTACTGGCCGAAAACTTACATTTCAAAGGTACATACAGTATTGTCCAAAAATGTATGATTTGAAGGTACAGTACTGGATGAAAACTTGCATTTTAAAGGTACATACAGTACTGTGTCCAAAAATGTATGATTTAACGGTACATTCAGTACTGCCCGAAAACGTACATTTTAAAGGTACAGTACTGGCCGAAAACTTACATTTTAAAGGTACATACAGTATTGTCCAAAAATGTATGATTTGAAGGTACAGTACTGGCCGAAAACTTACATTTTAAAGGTACATACAGTATTGTCCAAAAATGTATGATTTGAAGGTACAGTACTGGATGAAAACTTGCATTTTAAAGGTACATACAGTACTGTGTCCAAAAATGTATGATTTAACGGTACATTCAGTACTGCCCGAAAACGTACATTTTAAAGGTACAGTACTGGCCGAAAACTTACATTTTAAAGGTACATACAGTATTGTCCAAAAATGTATGATTTGAAGGTACAGTACTGGCCGAAAACTTACATTTTAAAGGTACATACAGTATTGTCCAAAAATGTATGATTTGAAGGTACAGTACTGGATGAAAACTTGCATTTTAAAGGTACATACAGTACTGTGTCCAAAAATGTATGATTTAACGGTACATTCAGTACTGCCCGAAAACGTACATTTTAAAGGTACAGTACTGGCCGAAAACTTACATTTTAAAGGTACATACAGTATTGTCCAAAAATGTATGATTTGAAGGTACAGTACTGGCCGAAAACTTACATTTTAAAGGTACATACAGTATTGTCCAAAAATGTATGATTTGAAGGTACAGTACTGGATGAAAACTTGCATTTTAAAGGTACATACAGTACTGTGTCCAAAAATGTATGATTTGAAGGTACAGAACTGGCCTAAAACATAAATTTTAAAGGTACAGTACTGGGCAAAAACATAAATTTTAAAGGTACAGTACTGGCCGAAAACATACATTTTAAAGGACCATACAGTACTGGCCGAAAACATACATTTTAAAGGTACATACAGTAGTGTGTCCAAAAATGTACGAATTTTGATTTTCGGAGATTTGCAATTTTTTGAACCTGAGCTTGCCTAGGAAAATTCGAAAATTTGAAATTCAAATTTCCCGCTCAATTTTTCGAGGCGCGAAATTTAAAAATTCAAATTTTTTGCCATTTGGTTTTTTAGGCGCGTAAAAACATTTTGAAAATTCAAAATTTCCCACGCGGTTTTTTCGAGGCGGGAAATTTGAAAATTCAAATTTTCTGATGAAATTTGATTGCTCATGTTATGCTGTGAGATTTTAATATGAGCAATCCAATACATTTCCATATTGCTCAGATTGAGCTGAAAAATGTGGTAGCTAAATTTTAGGGTAATTTAGAAAAAGCTAAGGTCAATTTTAGGGTAATTAAGGAAGTTAGGGTAATTAATTAAGCTAATTTTAGATTGCGGAAAGGCTTCCGGAAGGTTTCTGAAGGATGCGGAAGGGTTTTAGGGCTTCCGGAAGGCTTCTAAAAGATGCGGAAAGGCTTTTAGAGCTTACGGAAGCGCTAAAGGTTTTAAAAAAGGTTCTAGAAGCACCTAAGGCTTCCGGAAGGATGCGGAAAGACTTCCGGATGCCTTAAAAGCCTTCCGGAAGCATCTTAAGGTCCCTGAAGAGTTCTAAAGGATGCGGAAGGCTTTTAGGGCATCCGGAAGCGCCTAAGGTTACTAAAAGGGTTCTAGAAGCACCTAAAGGGCCCTAAATGGTCCGAAAGGCCTTCCAAAGGCCTTCCCATTTTCCAGGCTCACCAGTTCTCGAAGTCGGTCTCAACGATCGCCGCCGCCAAGGCAAAGAAATCGTCCGCCGCAAAGACATCCTCCCAATGTACACCGAACGTTGGATCCGCTTCGAAAATCTCGACTTCCACTCGATCATCAACCAAAACGAGTTCGACAAAGAGCAGGTGATCAGTTTCAGTCCACCAGACGGCTGCTTCTTCGAAATCATGCGTTTCCGCGTGCGTCCGCCGCGGAATCGCGAAAAAGCGATGAGCGTCAAGTGCGTCATGAAGATTGCGGGAAGTAAAGTGGAGATTCGAATTGAGGCGATGGCGGCGGCGCAAATTCAGCGAACTCGCGGTTCGGATGAACGCAGGCAGATTCCGTGCGAAGATATTGCGATCAGGTTTCCGATTCCCGAAGCGTGGATCTATTTGTTCAGGGAGGAACGGCATTGGGGAGTCGGGTCGATTCATTCGAAAAAGTTGAGGCCTGGAAAGGTTAAGGTGAGTCTCTAGCCGTCTAGCTTCTCTGCGTCTCTAGATAGCTTCTCTGGAACCTTCTAGACTCTCTGCGTGTCTAGATGTCTAGTTGTCTAGCTGAACACTCTGCGTCTCCAACAAGATTCATGTTCTCTAGCTGTCTAGTTGTCTAGGTAAACACTCTGCGTCTCTAGCTTCTCTAGCCATCTAGCTGATAATCTCCTAGACTCTAGTTTTGCGTCTCTAGCTACCTGGCTTTTTTTCTCTAGCTTCTCTGGAATCTTCTACACTCTAGATGTCTGGTTTCTCTGCGTCTCTAGATTCTCTAGTTTCTCTAGATGTCTAGCTAAATACTCTGCGTCTCTAACGGGATTCCTGTTTTCTAGTTGTCCAGCTACTCTGGTTTCTCTGCGTCTCTCACAGATTTCCTGATCTCTAGCTTCTCTGGATTCTCTAGCTTCTCTCACCGGTTTCCTAATCTCTACGTATCTAGCTAAACACTCTACGTCTCTGACAAGATATCAGTTCTCTAGTTGTCTGGCTTCTCTGCACCCTCTGGCTAGTCTACGTCTCTCACACCATCCCTTGATCTCTGGGTTCTTCAATTTTTCTTGTTTCTCTCTATCTGTCTAGCTAAACACTCTACGTCTCTAATCAATAATGATGTCTAGGCTCTCTGGTTGTCTGGCCTCTCTAGCTTCTCTAACCAGCTTCGTTAAATCTAGCTGTCTAGCTAAACACTCTGCGTCTCTTACCATATAGCTTTCTAGTTTCTCTGGCTGTCTGGCCTCTCTGCATCTCTAACCAGCTTCGTTAAATCTAGCTGTCTAGCTAAACACTCTGCGTCTCTAGCTGTCCAGCTGCTCTGTAACCTCCTAGACTCTAGCCGTCTAGCTTCTCTGCGTCTCTAACCCCTCTCCCCAATTCTTCCAGAACCTCAAAGATCGCCTCCTCGGCGCCGTGCAAACCAGCGAAGCCAATCTCATCGAATGCGCAATCGGCGAAGCCAAATACGAGCACGTCTACCGGAGTCTCGTTTGGCGAATCCCTCGCCTGCCCGAAAAACATCACGCCGCCTACAAAGCACATCTCCTGAAGTGTCGATTCGAACTCTCTTCATTTGATCTGATGCCCGAAGCTTTTCTGCCAAGGTGTGACGTGGAATTCACAATGCCACTGGCTACGGTATCGAATACGGTAGTGAGAAGTGTGTCGGTGGAACAACATGAGGATAGTGATCGAGTGGAGAAGTTTGTCAGATATGTCGCCAAGTATCAGTATAAGGTGGGTGTGTTTGCGGAAGCGGAAGCTTCCGCAGGCTTCCGGAAGCCTCCGTATCTCCATTTCTTCAATTTCAGGTCGAAATCGACTATGTCCAATGTGCCAACCTCGATCTTGACATGGCTGATCCTTCCGTGAATCCGGAAGCGGCTTCCGCACCCGTTCCGGACATGCATCAACCCACATTCAATCATCCTGATCAGAATGCGGAGAATCAGCAGGGGTGAGTTGGAAAATTTTGAATTTTTGAATTTCGCGCATTGGGAGATTCTGGCGGGAAATTTGAATTTCCCGTTGAAATTTGGTTTTTCAGACTTCCAGACCGATTTTCAGGCTTCTGGACCATTTTTTCCGGTTGCTAGACTTGCGGACTAGTTTTCCAGATTGCTGGCCGAATTTTTTTGATATTTGGTTTTCTAGGCCATGGGAAAATTAATCCTTTTTTTTTTGAATTTTCAAATTTCCCACCAAGAAAATTTAGGCGGGAAGTTTGAATTTTTGAATTTTCAATATTCCCGCGAAAATCCACGTGGCATAAAATTTGAATTTTTGAATTTTTTTTTTGAATTTTTGAATTTTCAAATTTCGCGCCTTGGAAAATTTAGGCGGGAATTTTTAATTTTTCAAATTTCGCGCCCTGGAAAATTATGGCGGGAAATTTGAATTTTCAAATTTCCCGCCCTGGAAAATTGAGCGGGAAGTTAGAATTTTCAAAATGTTGTTTAACGTCAAAAATCCACGTGGCATGAATTTTTGAATTTTCAAATTTCCCGCCTTGGAAAATTTAGGCGGGAAATTTGAATTTTCAAATTTTCAAATTTCCCGCCGAAAATCCACGTGGCATGAAATTTTGAATTTTCAAATGTCGCGCCAGAAAAATTGAGCGGGAAATTTGAATTTTCAAAATTTTGTTTAACGTCAAAAATCCACGTGGCATGAAAATTTGAATTTTCAAATTTCCCGCCTAATTTTCAAGGCGCGAAATTTGAATTTTTGAAATTTTGTTTGACGTCAAAAATCCACGTGGCTTTTTTTCACTTTTTTTTTTTTTTTTTTTTGAATTTTCAAATTTCTCTCCTTCGAAAATTCAGGCGTGAGATTTGAATTTTCAAATTTCCCTAGGCTTATGAGGTTTCAAAAAATCCGCAATTTTCTACAGTACCCCCAAATCCTACAGTACCCCTCAAAATTTCCCATTTCCAGCTACCGTATCGATTTCAATGAGGCTGAAATGGGCGGAGCCAATCGACCGCGCGATGATTCGAGCTCAGATGACGAAGTCGACTCACACAAAATGCCCATAATTCAAATCGACATGAAAAATTATGGATATTGATTGATTTTAGTTAATTACAGTACCTAATTAATAAATTACAGTACCCAATTACAGTATTAATATATTTTTGTCTGAAATTTCCAAATTTCCAAGCTTTTTTCACTTTTCAACTGGTGCATTTATCCGATTTTTGTCAAATTTTTCACCAAAATTATTTTTTTTTCGAATTCTTTAGCTACAGTAATACTTTTTGAGATCTCAGATTATTTGGCGCGCAATAATTTTTTTCAGATTTTTTTTGTTCTAGTCAGATTTTAATTTATTTTTGCAATAATTTTAATTTATTTATATGAGACAGAGAGAAGAATAAAGTAATTTATTTAATTTTTTTTGAAAATTCAAATTTTTCATGCCACGTGGATTTTTTACGCGAATTTTTTTGAATATTCAAATTTCCCGCTCAATTTTCCGAGGCGCGAAAATTGAAAAATTCAAATTTTTCATGCCACGTGGATTTTTGCCTTCAAAAAAGTTTGAAAATTCAAATTTCCCACTCGATTTTCCAAAGCGCGAAATTCAAAAATTCAAATTTTTCATGCCACGTGGATTTTTGCCTTCAAAAAAGTTTGAAAATTCAAATTTCCCGCTCAATTTTTCAAAAAGCGGGAAATTCAAAAATTCAAATTTTTCATGCCACGTGGATTTTTAGCGCGAAAAATGTTTTGTTTTTGAAAATTCAAATTTCCCGCTCGATTTTTCAAGGCGGGAAAGTTGAAAATTCAAAATTAGATATTTCCACGTGGATTCTTTGACGTTTAAAATGTTTTTTTTTGAAAATTCAAATTTCCCGCTCAAGTTTCCAAGGCGCGAAATACAAAAATTCAAATTTCCCGCTCAATTTTCCAATGCGCGAAAAACAACAATTCAAAAAAATTTAAATTTTCCAACTTCATGTGAAGGCTCAAAAAAATACGTGTAATGTTTGTGTACGAAAATAGGCTCCCCAAATTTTTGGCGCCCAAATCTTTGGCTACGCTTCCTTCAACCTTTCCTTTCTCCCCAACAACCAACCAACCAAAAGCAAAAAAAAAATATAATATATATTTTCGGCTGCCGTCCGAAAAATGCTGCGCTCTCTCTTTTCGCCGTCTGCGTCTCTCGGCGCTCTTTCGCAGTGCTGTGTGTGTTCACACAGCGTCGACCAACCAACCAACAAAAAAAGTAACGGCGACGGCGAAAAAGAGGAAGAGTAGTAGGGGGGAAAGACCGCAGCACATGCAAAAATGTGAATCGATCTTGCGTGGGGTGCCGCTGTGCCTAGGCATTCTTCTCCTTTCCCCCAGAAGACACTCTTCCGTTCGTCGTATTTTTCATTTTTGGTTTTGTTTTTGTGTTGAACACCGTGTTCTATTGGGAAATTTGCGGCTTAAAATATTGTTTTTAACGCTTAAAAGTCGTTTTTTTTTCAACGCCATATGTATTTCTTAAGGGTTTTACCCTTAAAAAGACGTTATTGATGTTTCAAATATAACTTTTAACGTTAAAGCCACTAGTTAACGCTTAAAAGTCGTTTTTAGGTATTTCTTTACGTATTGGCATTAGAAGTAGGTGTCGTACGCTTTTAAATTAGCATTTTTCACGTTAATGTCATTATTTTCGGGTTAAAATAGGGTTTTTAACGCTTAAAAGTCGTTTTTCCAATGGCATAGGTATTCCTTAAGGTTTTTACGCACTATTAAAGGGATTTCGAGGTGAATGTCGTTAAAAAAAAGTCGCTTTACTGTTTTTAACGTAAACTAACTGCTTCTGAAAGTTTTAACGCTTGAAAATAGGGTTGTGTACACCGTATAGAGGATTTTGACGTTAACGTAATGATTTTCAGTGTTTTAAGAGCTTTTTCAACGTCATATAGGTATTTCTTTAGGTATTAACATCAAAAGTAGGTGTCGTACGCTTTAAAATAGCGTTTTCCACGTTAATGTCATGATTTTTGGGTTAAAATTGTGTTTTTAACGCTTAAAAATCGTTTTTTCAACGCAATATAGGTGTTTCCTAAAGTTTTTAAGCTTAAAAAGACGTTATTGACGTTTCAAATATAACCTTTAACGTTAAAGTCGTTATTTTCAGTGGTTTTAACGTTTAAACGTCGCTTAACAGACGAAAAATACGCATTTTCTTGTTCTTAACGTAAAATACGTGTTTCTAAAGGTCTTTACGCGTCAAAACAGTGTTCTTAACGTCCAGAACTAATCTTCTAATGATTTTAAAGGAGTTTACGCGTTTAATATACTTTTTACTGAAATTAAGGCAAAAAACGTCATTTTCTGTTGAAATTCCATTTTTTTAAATTTTGAAGCTGAAATTAGTAATTTCAGTCAATTACTTTGTCCAAAAGAAGTACACAGCATATTCACGTAAAATCCCCCACTTTTTCATTTTCTGACGTGACCTTTCTGGAATTTTCCCCATACTCCCATTTCTCACTCTCTCTCTCACTCTCATTTCCCACACACACTAAAATCGATCTCTCGCTGTCTCCATCTCTGCGTCTCTCCAATTTCCCATACTCTCTCGCTGCGTCGAAACGCAGCTGTTCATGCACATATTTTTGTTGTTTACGTCCATTTTTTGGGAATTTTGGGGGCTTTGGGTGAACTTAGGGTGCATAAGGTCATTTTTAAGGGAATTTTAAGCATTCTCAAGTCATTTTCCACCAAAAATGCCCAATTTTCAGATGAGAGGCTCGGAATTTCGCGAAACTTCGCCGTCTCAAGATCCGCTCGACGATGCGTTCATTTTGAATTTGATCGAAGCTGTTCAGAGGAATCCATGTGTATATAATCGGTGAGAAATGTTTTTTGACTGAAAAATCTGAAAATTTCGCATTTTCAGCTTGAAAATGAGCTGGAAAAATGGATTTTTCATGAAAAATTGTGGATTTTAGCTTCCACAAGCTTGAAATGTAACATTCTTGGACAATTTTAGCTTCTAAAAGCTCAAAATTGCTCATTTTTGCTCCAAGAAGCAAAATGTTGCTCATTTAAGCTCAAAATTGTTCATTTCTGTCTGAAATTGCTCATTTTAGCTTCTAAAAGTTTAAAATTGCTCATTTTTGCTCAAAAATCCCTCAAAATCCATCATTTTCGACCGCATTTCTACCAAAAACCTCAAAAATCTTCCAGCTACGACCCACTGCACAAAATCACCGACTACAAACACGAAGTGTGGCGACTCATCGCTACAGAAACCGAATTCGACGGTCAACCCGTGGAATTGGAGCGTAAATGGCGACATATGAGGGATAAATATGTGCGGCTGAGGAAACAGGACAAATTACAGGCCCCGATCAAGAAATCCAATAAATGGTGAGCAAAAATCGATATTTTTGGTCAAAAATAAGCCAAAAATCGAAATTTTTGGTCAAAAACAAGCTAAGAAACGTCTAAAATGCTTCCAGGTACAACTATTTTCAAAAAATGTCGTTCCTGGATCCCTACGTCGAACATCGTAATCGAAAAAATCGAAAAGACGGTGAAAACAAATCGGACGACGAGGATTTCGACCAAAATCACATCGAAATCACCAATTCCGACGCGTTCAATCAACTCTACGAATCGCTTCTCCTCAAATCCGGACCGATTTCAGATTCGGGAGAATCGTCGGAAAATGTGAGTGCTGAAAATCCGGTGGAAAATCCGATGGAAAATGAGCTTGAGCCAAGTTTAATGCTCCAAAATATCCCGAAAATTGAGGCGAGTCGAAAGCGAAAAAGAGGAGGAGATTTTGAGCACGCGAATTTCGAGGAAGAAGATGAGGTCTCACTTTTTGTCCGATCTATCGCTAAAAGCCTGGCATCTATGGATAAACGGACGTTTTCAAAGACCAGGATCGAAATTTCCAAGGTTTTGTACGATTGTCAATTTGGAGATGAGGCCTAAGCCCACCTGGGCCGAAAATTGGGCCAAAAAAGGCCGGCCCCAAGTAAATTCCCTGATCTCTGTTCCCCCGCTTTTTTATCATATATTTCTTGCCGATAACCATAACCATAACATTCCTTTATTTTTTGCCACGTGTAGATTTTTTTAACATAAATTTCAAATTTTTCAAAGTAAAACATCCTTCAAATGAAAAAATGAGCGTTTTCCAATTTCTGCGGCCAAAATCGCCAACAAAATATTGAAAATCAGCTTGAGAATCAGGAAAATCGTGAATTTCCTGACTTCTGGTGTGAAATATGGCTGGACCGGGGCCAAGATTTTTCTTCGGAATTGGAATTGCTCAGACATCGCAGGCCTCATGATTTTATACATCAGATGATAATTGTGTAGCTTGTATTTTTTGCGGAGTATTGAAAGTAGCAGCTTCTTCGTCATTTTTTGCCTGGAAAATTGATTTTTTGAAAATTTTCAGAGAAATCTCGTGAGAAACTAACTTACCTAGTCATTTTGCAGCTCCTTTATCGATTAAAATATTGATTTTCCTTGAAAACCCCGTGAAAAATCAATTTTCCCCTATTTTCCTATGAAAATCTTGAAATTTTTTAGTTTCCAAGTGGGAATTTGGACTTGCCTAGTGATTTGGCAGCTCTTTTATCGATTAAAATATCGATTTTCCTTGGAAATCCTCGAAAACCCGGTGAAAACCGCAAAAAACCGAAAAAAAAGAAAAATATTTTTTGAAAAATTCGCCATGGAGCGCACATGCTCGCACCCGCCAAATTTAATTTTCAAATTTATTTTTTTTTTCAATTTTCTCGAAAGCTCCGTGTTTTTGTTTGCAAAAAACGAAAAAACGCAAAAAACGATATCTCAAGTGACACTTTTAGCGCAAAACGAATTTTTTGTTGCGAATCCCATTAAAAATCAATGATCTTCGCCTATTTTTTGTGCTCTTTTTTCGAATTTTTGTGTTGTGTTACACAAGATGATGGCAAACAGGATAAATAATGATGGAAAAAGAACATGTGACTGGCAGGACTATAGTTTGAGTTTTGAAAAAAAAGCAAAAAGATCGGGTTACCTGTCGAGAGGATTTTTGAGATTGAGATTTGTGGCGCCGGAAATCATGACACGTAACCATCAAATTTCACCTCTAGACTCTAAAAAATCCGAATTTTCACCCGAAAATAGTCCCCCAGCTTTAAAATCCATCAAAAATTCAAATTTTCCATATAGTTTCGCGCCAAAATTGCCACGTGTCATATTTTTCCCGAAAATTTGACCTCTAACCTCAAAAAGTTAAAATTTTCCATAAAACTGGTCTCCCAGCCTCAAAATTCATCAAAAAAAAAAAAATTTTTCCACGTCAAAAAATGCCACGTGTCGCTCAACTCCAACCTTTGCTCTTTTTTTGTGTTGCTCATTTTGTATGACGTCAGCAAAACAAAAAAACGAGCACAAAACAATTGGCTCTCGGAGCTTCTTGCGACCGCCCATCTCCTCTCATTTATATCTTCTTTTTCCTAAGATCAGGCTTCGAACTTAGCCTAAGTCACACACATCGAATTTTCTCGATTTTCTGTTTGTTTGCACTCTTTTGCACGGAACTCTGAGCTGATCTTTGAATAAAAATTGAAATTTTCGAAATTTTGAATTTTTTCAGATCCAAAAATGACGATTATTTCGGAAAATGAGGTGAGTTTTTGGAAAATTTTTGAATTTTTGACACTATTATCGAAAATCTCATCGTACCACGCCCACCGAAATAAACACGCAACGCAGACCGCGTCGCGCCACAAAACACACAAATAAGGGAATGATTCAAATTCCCTCCATTTTTTGTGTGTTTTGTGGCGCGACGCGGTCTGCGTTGCGTGTTTATTTCGGTGGAGCGCGTGGTACCGATGAAATTTTCGATAATAAATAAGGCTAAAGTGTACTGTAGGTCAGGTTTTGGGGCTAAAAATCAATATGATTCTATACGAAACATCTGGTAGGTCAGCTGGCTTAAAAAAAAATTTTTTTTAGGAAAAAAAATATTACAGCAAGCAAAAATGAACGGCAACCGGAAGAAAGCGTGGGATTTTTGGCGCCAAAATTTGATCTACATTACTTCTAGACCTATTTTTAGCGCCAAAAATGATCCTGGGCTTGTTTAGTGTCAAAAAATCCCAAATTTTCAGCCTGGGCCTCAAAAATGGCCCAGTTTTCACCCCAGGCTTATCCGGTCTCAAAAAATCGCAAATTTTCAGCCTTGCGACCTCATCCTCCCCTCAAACATGCCAACCGAAGTGATCCGCGAGCTAGACGGCGAAAAACTCTTGGATCGCACCACCTTCTTCACCGAATTCTCCACCACCGCCTATCTGGAAGACTTCTACAACAATGTAGAAGACCCAGCGATGCAAATGGTCCTCACCTTCCTCCCAAACATCGTGGCGCGAGTCGGAAAAATTCAAAAAATTCTGGATTTCGGTGCGGGACCCACCATCCACGTGGCGGCTTGTTATCGCGAAACAGCTGAGGAGATTTATTTGGCCGATTATTTGCCGCAAAATCGACAGGAACTCGAAAAATGGTTGGCGGGAAATTCAAATTTCGATTGGAGTCATCCAATAAACATGATTTTGACGCGGGAAGGTCGAACTTTGGATAAAAAAGAGCAAGTTTTGACGGAGACACGTGGCAAAATTCGCGGCGTTTTTCATTGTGATTGCTTTCAAAATCCGTCGACCGAATGTTCGCAGGAACTTCAGGGACAATTTGATGTGAGCCATTTTTTGAGTCTAGATAAGCCTAGGGCCTAAATTAGGCTGTTTTTAGGCTCTAGGCCGAGAAATTTGCGATTTTTTGAGTCTAAATAAGCCTAAGCCTAAGCTTCTAGTTAAGCCTAACCTCAAGCCTAGCATTTTAGACAAGCCTAAGCCTATTCAGACCATTTTTAGGCCGAAAAAATCGCGATTTTTTGAGTCCAAATAAGCCTAAGCCTTAGCTTCTAGACAAGCCTAACCTTAGGCCTAAATTTTTGGATAAGCCTAAGCCTATTCACACTATTTTTAGGCTCTAGACCAAAAAATTCGTGATTTTTTGATACTAAATGAGCCCTGGTCTCAAAAAATTTCAAATTTTCGCGCTAAAATCAACCGTACCATTTCAAAATTCAATTTTGCAGGTCGTAGTCACAATATTCTGCGTCGAATACTGTAGCAACACCCTTGACGAATACTACAAAGCCATCAAAAACATTGCGCAAAACGTAAAATCGGGCGGCTATTTGGTGTACGGTGGAATTTTGGAGGAAAATTGGTGCAGTTTCGGCGGAAGGAAATTCACCTGTTTGTATATTACCAAAGAAATTATGCTGGATGCGCTGGCCAAAGCTGGACTTTTCATCGAAAAAGATCGAACTTGTGTTTTCTACGAGATTAATGGCATGTTTATGGTTTGTGCCAAGAAAATTTGAAGAAAATTGATGCATTTTGAGCTATTTTACGTGAAAAATAAGCATTTTTAACCCAAAACTGTGTATAGTTATATTTCTTTTGTACAACATTTCATACATATTTGTTCATATATTTTATTTGGAAATTTTACTGGTTTTTCTCATCATTTTCTTGCGTAATTTATAGGTTGCTAATAAATAGTTGGAATTTTGCGCGTTTTTTGACACCGAACACGTGGAAAAGAAAAAAAAACAAAAAAATGAAAAAAAAATATTTGAAAAATAAGTTTGGCGGGCGCGCGCATGTGCGCTCCATGGCGAATTTTTTTTGAAATTTTTTTGTTTTTCGCGCAAATTCAGTTTTTCACGGGGTTTTCGAGGTCTTCCGTGTGAAATCGATTATTGAATCGATAAAACGAGTAAAAATACATAGGTGAGTGAGATTTGTAAACGGTTTTTCTGAAAATTTCAAGATTTTTATAGAAAAAACTGATTTTTCGAGAAAATCAATATTTTAATCGATTCCTGTGGTGCAAAATCACTGGGTAAGTTAGATTTTTATGGAGCTCTCTGAAAATTTCAAGATTTTCCAGGAAAAATGAACATGAAACAAGTTTTGCCAATACTAAAGCTCACAAGAAGATTGAGCAAAATCAAGCTGCCAAAGTTACACCAACTCACCCGATCCAAAATCCTTCTCGGAACCACTGCTTTCACATTTTCCAACCAACAATTCCAACCAAAAAAACGAGAAGCTGATGGAATTTTGGCATACGAAGACTTGGAAGTGGAAGAAAGAGGAGATTCTGGTGTGATTTTGAAGATTTTCAAGCTTCTCTTCAATATGTTTTGGGAATATTGGCGAAGAAAATCGGAGAGGAATTATAGTTTCTTTTTGTGGTGCGTTAGACATTTTGCCGAGAATTTTTGAACAATTATTAATTATAATTACTCATAAACCATGCTAACTTCAAAATTTTTTGAAAAATATATGTTTTCTAGTAGTTTCCAACTCGCTGTGCACTTTTCCATCGTCAAAACCTACTTAGCTCAACTCCCCGATGAGTTATGACGTGGCAAGTCGTGAGTTTGAGAGGTGAAAACTGGCTTCTACGTCGAAAATGCTCATTTTTCAATGGAAATGACTGAAAATGAGCATTTTAAGCTAAAATGCTCATTTTTGACGTAGAAGCCAGTTTTCACCTCTCAAACTCACGATTTGCCACGTCATAACTCATCAGCGAGTTGAGCTAAGTAGGTTTTGACGATGGAAAAGTGATCAGCGGGTTGGAAACTACTAGAAAATGTGAAAATTTTATTGACAAATATTATTTTTGATAAGAGTAGAGACAACGTGAAATTGAGAGGGTTTAGAGAACGTGTTCTCTAAACTCTCTCACTTTCACATTGTCTCTAATCGCTCAGTGACAAATTGCTGAGCGATTAGAGACAATGTGAAAGTAAGAGGGTTTAGAGAACAGGTTCTCTAATGTTCTGCATAGGATAAATAATGTGTTTATTACAACAAAAAGGCCCCCTGAGGCCCGGGCCGGCCTAACAGCCCAAAGCGGCCGTTCCCAATCGATTCAACAATTGCACATTATCCAACCCAATAACATAATTCTCATGTAAACCATCAACAATAAAATGTATCGTGTGCTCCGCGCCGCCCGGAATCTCCATCCAAAAATTGCGCCATTTCTGCGCGTTCTGATCAATATCCCGCCCGTCTAGAACTATGGGGCAGTCCGTGTCGTCATCGATGCAAACGCGGAATTGTCCGCGGAAGCCGGCCTGGTAGACGAAGAAGTCGAGACGGGCGGCGGGAGGCGGAATGAGCACGGGAGACGCGGAGGAGAGGATGAAGGTGTCCTCGGGGCTGAGGCCTGAAGGGCCTGATCCCAGGCCCGGAGCCCCCGCGTACGCGAAAAATCCCGACTTTGAAAAATCGCCGGGAATTCCGGTCAGCGAATTCGAGACACTGCGATTCGACAACGCCCATTTTTTGAGGCTTGTCTCGTTGGGTGAAGAACTTGTGACGTAGTTGCAGAAGGTCTGGAAGCAAAAAATTTGAATTTGAAATTTTGGCGCCATCGAAAAATCCACGTTTTTTGAGCCTAAATAAGCCTATAGGCTTGAAAATAGTCGATTTTCAAGGAAAAATCAAAAATTTTCCGAATCATTGCTCATTTTTGGCATTGCTCAGATTATAGAATCATACGTGGTCGAAAAATCCACGTGTTTGAGCCGATTTTCAAACGAAAATCGAAAAAAAAGTTTGGTGGCCGTGGCCGAGAAAACCAAACACCGTGTGTACTTCTCTCGGACAAACATTTATTTTTTTTCGTTTTTTTTTTGCTTTTTCCCGGTTTTTTGCCTGAAAACACGTGTGACACGTGTTTTCAGACCAAATCGAAATAGGCCCGAACAAAATTAGGCCCAGGCCCAGGCCTAATCCTAAGCCCTGCTCAGATTCTCAAAGCCCTACTCACATTATCATCAAAGCTACAATCAATCTTGGGACACAGCGATTTGTACATAGGCCCAGTTCGAGGCCCGGATAATTCGTGGGCCGAGCCGGTGGAGGTTTTGGCAGCGTGATGGACTGGCCGAAAAGCCTGGGCCGAGTGGGCCTTGAAGCCTGAAGTGGAAGGCTGGAAGTGGCTGGAATCAATGGTGACGTCTGAAAATTTGATGTTATGGGATCTATAGAAGTCTGAAGATCTCACCATTTCCATCGAAATCTGCGAGCGTTGTGTGCCTTTGCAAATTGTCTGGAACTGCGTCGAAGTTGCCACCAGCACCTTCGGAAGCTCCGCCATTCGAAGATTCTGCAAAATTTGAATTTTGGTAGGCTTTTTTGGGCTTAGGCCCGAAATTTTGGGCTTTTTCAGGCTTAAAATATCGATTTTCTCGCGCCAAAAATTACAGTACTCCAAAAACTTTATTAGAACCTGTATAGACTACAATCAGAAGGGAAAAAATGAGTGTAAACGCGGAGTATCGTAGTTTTTCTCTTTTTCCATCAGAAAACCTGCAATTTCAACGATGCTCCGCGTTTACGCCTGTAAATTTGGCGAATTTCGAGCTCGAAAACGAGTTTTTTTAGAAAAAAAAACAACGATGCTCCGCGTTTACGCTAGAAAATTGGGTGAATTTTGAGCCCAAACCGAGGTTTTTTGATGGAAAAAGAGAAAAACAACGATGCTCCGCATTTACGTTTATTGGAAAAATACCCGAAACAAAAAAAATCATGGAATATTGAGGTAAAAAATTAACACAGGCTTAGCCTAAGCCCAGACTATGCCTAAGCCTAAGACTAGGCCTAGGCCCAGGCCCAGGCCTAGACAATTTTTCTGCGGCTTCTCCGCATCTTCTCAGCCATCATCCGTCTCGTAACCTTCATCGGAACAATCGGCTTCGCAACAATCTTCAGATCTCCCTGGCCCGAATTCTGGACCACTGGTAGGCCCAGTGTCCGTCGCATCAGTCTCTCCATAAACTCCTTTTTGAGCCTAGAAAAGCCTCCGGGCCTTTTGATGTCACTTAGGTCCATTCCTTTAGTCAGGCCCGCTAGGTCCGGAATATTCCTCAGGGCTGAAATATCGTTCTGCGGGAGGAGTTGGGCTAAATCGGCGAGTTGAGTGGCTACCAGGCTTTCTTCGGGGCTGGGGGATTTGAAGACTATAAGGGGCTGCGGGGTGGAGGGGGCCGAGGCCCCCAAAGCCCCCGAGGCCCCTTTGAAAATCTTCCGATGCTGCTCCTCGATTTTCGCGCGGATCGGATTGATATGTGACTTCAGTAGATTTTGCGGGTAGATCGAATCGCCAAGTCTGGCAAGCCCGAAGGAATTTCGGGGGGCCTGAGGCCCCTCAGGGGCCAAAGTGGGCGGAGCCAGCGTTGTGAAGCCGGGTTCCACGATTCCGAACTTCTTCGCCAAGTCGATCAGGGATTCCTGGGAGCCTGAAAGGCCCCCTGGGCCCTCCAGGCCCGGATCAGTGTTGTAGAAGTGACTGGATTGCACTGGTGCTCTTCTGAGCTCGCCAGCTAGACCTTCGGAGGCTGATGCGAGGTTTTGAGCTCCAGAATCTAGGGATGAGAATGATTTCACGATGTTCGGGATCAGCGGTATGACTGGAGCTGCCTGCTTCAGGAAATTCATGAAATTTGAGAGATGTTGCTCGTTGGTTAGGTTGGAAGCTGGAACTGGGCTTGAAGTTGTGGCTGGAACTTCAGTAGATGTTTTTGGGAACTTCAGTAGATGTTGTTGAAGGTTCAGGAGTTGTTGCTGGAGCTAGAACTTCAGTAGATGTTGTAGCCTGGCCCTGAAGTTCAGTCGAAGTTCTGACTTCTACTGAAGTTCCCAACTCCGTCGATGTTGCAGGTGTCGAAATCTGATCCGCAACATCTTGCGCCACAATCAACATCAGCTCTCCCGAATACAAATTCGATTTTTTGTACGATTTCCAATCCTCGATGCCGATTCGCCTGATCTCTCTTTTAGGCCTGTTGTTAGGCCTGTTGTCAGGCCTGGGCCTGGCCTGAAATCCCAAGCTTGAAGTGGATGTTGAGCCTGGAAAAAGCTCACTTTTTTGGGGGGAGGAGGATTTTGTGGGGCCCCCACCCAAAAAGTGAGCTTAGAACTAGACACAGAATAGGGGGCCCCCCTCAAAAACAGTCCGGTTTTGGGCTTTTAGGCTTAGGCTTAGGCTTAAGGCCTTGAATTGAAGCCTAGATTTCAGGCTTACAATTGAGGCCTGAAATTAGAGTCTAGATTTCAAGCTTAGAGATAAGCCTGAAATTGAAGCCTTCAAATTCTAGTCTAGACTTTAGGCCTAAGGCTCGGCCTAAAATAAAGGCCTAAAAATCCACTCACCACAAAGCACGGCCTCATACAAAATATCATCCAAAGCCACAATATTCATCGGCGGATTGAACCACGTTTTGAAAACGATTTCGAAAGGCTGTGCAATCGGTGGAAGCTCGACGGCCCGGAAAATCCATTGACGAGCGAATGTTGTCGAAACTCCGTCGTAGCATCTAGAAAAAATACATTTTTGGATCAATTTTTCGCGCTGAAAATGATGGAATCACTGAAAATGAGCAATTCCAGCTTTTTCAGCGCTAAAAATCGATCTGGAGCAAAATTTGTGACCCTCCCCCCCTGTTGAGAAACAGGGGGGTGGGTCAAATTTTCCATTTGTTTAGAAAAAAAGTTTCTAGATCAATCTTTCACGCTGAAAATGCTGGAATTGCTCGTTTTAAGTGATTCCAGCGTTTTCAGCGCGAAAAAATGATCCAGAGCAAAATATGTGACCCCCCTGTAGAGAAACGGAGGGGGGGGGTCTAATTTTCCATTTTTTTTTTCATAAAAAAAGTTTCTAGATCGATTTTTCGCGCTGAAAACGCTGGAATCACTTAAAATGAGCAATCCCGGCGTTTTCAGCGCAAAAAATCGACCGGGAATATTTTGATCCCCTCATTTTTTTTTCAATTTTCGCCGAAAAAAGTTGTTTTTCCAAATTTCCCAATCAAAATCTATTCAAAAAATAATTTTTCACGAAAATTTTTGATTTTTTCCAAAAATCTAGAAGAATCCTGAATAGAACCTTAATTTTCAGCCAAAAATTTTAAGATTTGAGCTCAAAATGCTCCAAATTTCACAGTGAGCTCAAAAATCCACGTGGCAACACCGTTTCTGGGCTCAAAATGCTCCAAACTCCACAAACCTCATCGAATTCAGATCTCGATTTCCGGGCGGTTGTCGAATGCAAACTTCGAGACTTGATTCGGCTCCCGATTTATAATACCAATATTTCAAACTGGCTCCGCCTAATTGGCAGCTAATTACCTCGCTAATTAGTAGGCCTAGGGTTCGGCCCATTAGGCCTGTTGTGTAGGCGAAGGGTGTGGCTGAAAATGCGCGGTTTTTTGAGACTAAATAAGGTTAGGGGCCTTAAGGGACTTAGGGTAACTCCCCTACCCAAAAATTCCTGAAAATCCCAAATTTCTCATCTAGAACTTACGATCATTCTCAATTCTTGAGCTAATTCGATTCTGAGCATCGGCCTCGAATAAATTCGCAATTTCGAACTTTCCAGTCATTGATTCTGTCGAATTTCGCCATCGACACGAACTTCCGAAATCGCAGTTCAAATCGGAACTTGAAGAGATTTCCGAGGAAGCTGGAAACGTTTTTTAAATCAATTTTTCGCGCTGAAAACGCTGGAATTGCTCATTTTAAGTGATTACAGCATTTTCAGCGTGAAAAATTGAGCTAGAAACTTTTTACGTAGAATTTTTCTGAAAAAAATGGAAAATTTGACACCCCCCCCCCCCATTGTTTCTCTACAGGGGGTCACAAATTTTGTTCTAGATCTATTTTTTGCGCTGAAAACGCTGGAATTGCTCATTTTAAGTGATTCCAGCGTTTTCAGCGCGAAAAAATAAGCTAGAAACTTTTTTTCTAAAAAAAAAATGGAAAATTTGAAGAATTTTGGCTGAAAACTGTAAAATTTTCTAGAATGTCGGTTTTTTTTTTCAAAAAACTCACCAAAACTAACAAAAACCACTAGAAAAATCAATAAATTCCACATTTTTGGAATTTTTTCCGAGAAAAAATAATAAGTTAGTCTAAGTTGACCAAAAGCCTAATGGGAACATCCAAGGAAAAATCCAGTTTTTCTTCGCCAGCAAGAAAAAAAGATCACGGTAATTATAGAACGGGAAAAAGAAAATAAGAGGGAAAAAGTTGACCAGATATTAATTATACAGTAATTAACTCTTAGGTTTCCTTTTTTAGGAAAAAAGTGAAAGGAAAAGTAAAATTAAAATTGAAAAGTTCAGGAAACATATATTTCTAGATCAATTTTTCGCACTGAAAATGCTAGAATCACTTAAAATGAGCAATTCCAGCGTTTTCAGCGCGAAAAATAGATTAAGAGTGAAATTTATGACCCCCCCCTGTAAAAAACGGGGGGGGGGGGGGAGTCAAATTTTCCATTTTTCAGAAAAATTCTGTCTAAAAAATTTCTAGATCATATTTTTGCGCTGAAAACGCTGGAATCACTTAAAATGAGCAATTCCAGCATTTTCAGCGCGAAAAATTGATCTAGAACAAAATTTGTGACCCCCCTGTAGAAAAACGGGGGGGGGGTCAAATTTTCCATTTTTCAGAAAAATTCTGTCTAAAAAGATTCAAGATCAATTTTTCGCACTGAGAATGCTGGAATCGCTTAAAATGAGCAATTACAGCGTTTTTAGCGCAAAAAATTGATCAAAAAAAATTTTGAGCATCAGGAAAATCCTATTTTCATAGTTAAAAATGAATTTATTCCAAAACAGTTTCAAAAAATGCGTCCAAATTCTCTAAGTCACGGCGTTTCCGTGAAACCAACATCTCTCTTTCCTCTCCCGGGAAAATTGTCTCCAAGTTCAAAACTCCAATGTCAAAAGTTTTGGCGGGAACTTTGCCGTTGGTGATGTACGATTTCGGTAGAGCGAATTTGACCTTACGAGAGCCGGGCTGTAAAAACACGAATTTTGGAGTGAAAAATGACGATTTTTGACCCAAAAATCAACAGAAATGACCCCGGTGTAAAGGCGGAGCATCGTTTAACCTACCTTGATTCCATCGTCACAATCATGATAGACTTTGAAGATTGGATCGATCGGGGTGAGCTCTGAGGTTCCACCTTTCAAGTTGAACTGGCCTTGAGCGTCGGTGTAGCCCTGATCAAGGAGATCGTCCGGGTCCGGGCCTGGAAATAGAGAGGTGAGAAGGGGTGGCTGCTTGAGGGCTAGATAGATGTGTCTTGAGATGGTTGCTTGAGGGATAGATAGAGGTGTCAAGGGATGGCTGCTTGATAGCTAGATAGAGGTGTCTAGGGATGGCTGCTTTAGAGCTAGATAGAGGTGTCAAGGGATGGCTGCTTGAGAGCTAGGTAGAGATGTCTAGGGATGGCCGCTTGAGAGCTAGGTAAAGGTGTCAAGGGATGGCTGCTTGAGGGCTGGTTGCTTCAGAGGCAAGCAGTGAACCCTAGAATCCTTGCGTTCTCTGCCAAGGAATGGTTGCTTGAGAAAAAACTGCCTCTAGGCGTGGGTGCTTGAAAAGAGATGTGACAAGGGATGGTGCCTAGAGACCTTGTGAGAGTGTTAAGGGATGGCGCCTAGAAAAGCTCAGCTGCCTTGACCCAAGCATCTGACAAGGACTAGCTATAGATGTCTCAAGGCGCAGACGCTTGAGAATCTGCTTGTCAAGGGATGACAGCTAGAGAGTGCAAGCATCAAGCAGCCAACCCTACACCTTTATGACCTACCCGAATCCTCTTCCCATAATTTGACTCGAACATTTGCCGCCGGCTTCGCACCACACACCAATTTTCCCTTGACCGAAATCGATTGATCCGACAAACCCGACGCCAAATTGACTAGCAAAATCAATTGTAAGATCAGAATCAGGAATTTTGATAGCATTTTATTTTTCACCAATCAGCAATTGAGAAAAATATAAAGTGATAAATACGACTCTCAGTTTTTATACGAAACAAAAAAATTTTGTTATCTTGAAAATTGTTGTTATTATTTTCTACATATAATAAAATGAAGTGAAATAAGGTGAAGTGATCAAAGTTTGGTCGAAAAATCGACAAAAAACCTATGATTCATTTTGAACCGGTTTCCGGTTTTCTATTTTTAGGTTCTGGTGATTTTTTGGACGATCAGAAAATGCTCCAGGAGCTTTGAAAATGCTCTAAAAGCTCTAGAAATGCTCCAGGAGCTCTGAAGGTGCTCTGAAAGCTCGGGAATCCATTGAGAGCTTGAAAAATGCTCTGGGAGCTCGGGAAATGCTCCGGATGCTCTGAAAATTCTACAGGAGCTCTGAAGATACTCTAGAAGCTCTAGAAATCTTCCAAGAACTATGTGGATGCTTTGGAAGCTTTGAAAATGCTCTGGAAACTCAAAAATGCTCCAGGAGCTCTGTAGATGCTCCAGGAGCTCTAAAAATGCTCCAGGAACTCTGTAGATTCTCCAGGAGCTCGGGATTCTCACAGAGAACATTCCCCAAAAGCTCTAGAAATCTTTCAGAAGCTCTAAGGATGCTCTGAAAGCTCTGAAAATGCTCCAGGAGCTCTATAAGATCTATGGAAGCTTCCAGAAGTTCTAGAAAATTCTCTGAATCTTTCTAGAAGCCAGGAAACCTATCTGGAACTTTTTGAGGAGCTCTAGAACTTCCCAACATCTTCAAGAACTTCTAGAGAAGCCTACAAACTTCCGGAAATTTTTTAAAAGTTCTGGAACTTCCTGTAACTCCCTAGAAGCTTCCCAACTTCCTCATCAACTCTGTCAATCACAAAATTTCTCCTCCCCTCTCCCCCATATAAAACCCCCCTCCAAACCATCCAAAAAATCAGTTGATAACACACTCAAAAATGTTGTCAACAACAAAATCATCGATTTTTGTGGTGCTATTGGCATTTTTGGTAGGATGGTCCGTAGCTATGCGAGATCAATCGATTGCTGTCAAGGGACAGTTGTTGTGTGGCGCAAAGCCGGCGGCGAATGTCAGAATCAAGTTGTGGGAGGAGGATACTGGTGGGTTCAGCGCAAAAAGTTGTATAGGGGGTCAAGCAGCGAGCCCTTGACACCTTCTAAGCTTCTCTAGGCGCCAGTGCTTGAGATATGTTTAGTCAAGCAGGTAGCCCTTGAGAGCCTCCAGGTAGTCTAGACTTCACTCCTTGATACATCACTTGTCAAGCAGCCGAGCCTTGACAGCACCTAAGCTTCTCTAGGCGCAATCCCTACTCATCCCTCTTCCCAAGCACCCAACCCTATACCAAAGTACATACAAGCTTTTCTGGTCAATTTTTTTATCAAAAACCTTTTTTTCTCCACTGATAAGCATTACGATTTTTCCCGAGCCGTAAACAACTTTTTGTGTCCAACAAAAAATTGGACATTTGATTTTGGCTCCAGAAAAATCTGGGGAAAATGTACTTGGACAGGAAATCCGAGAAGGTTCAGAGAAATTCGAAAATTGCAAGAAAAAAGTTAGTGAGGTGTGAAAATGAAAAAGAAATATGATGTCAATTTTTTTTGCATGAGCAAAAATTTAGGTAGATCAAAAATTGATTTTTCAAGCAAAGGCTCCTTGACAGAATAATCTAGCTCTCAAGAAGTGGCTCCTTGAGGTGATATGAGGTGTGTAGTAGATGGCCCTAGTCACTTCTATCTAGCTCTCAAGCATCCATCCCTTGACACCTCTATCTATCCCTCAAGCATCCATCCCTACTCACCTCTCTATTTCCAGGACCGGACCCAGACGACCTCCTTGATCAAGGCTACACCGATGCTCAAGGAAAATTCCAACTCGGTGGTGGAACCGCTGAACTTACACCTATCGATCCAATCTTCAAAGTCTATCATGATTGTGACGATGGAATCAAGGTAACTAATAGAATGTCAAACGATGCTCCGCGTTTACACCTCATTTTTGCAGCCCGGCTCTCGTAAGGTCAAATTCGCTCTACCGAAATCGTACATTACCAACGGAAAAACCCCACAAAAAGTGTTTGACATAGGAATTTTGAACTTGGAAACGGTTTTCGCGAAAGAAGAACGCGAATTGATTGTGAGCCGAAAGAGAAGAGGAGGAATGAACTCGGATTATATGGATCCTGATAATGCTGAGACCAAATCTGAAGCGGCAAGTTCGGAGAGCAAAGAAGACGAGAAGGAGACTGAAACTGAAGCGTTTTTCTGAGAAATTTGTGAATTTTTGAATAAATTTTGAGATTTTTTGGAATCCAGGGAGTTCAGGAAGCCTTCAGAAGCCCTAAAAAGCCTTTAGAGGCCCTTGGAAGCTCTTAGAAGCCTCTAGAAGCCTCTAGAAGCCCCTAAAAGCCCTTAGAAACCTCTAGAAGCCTTGAGAAGCCCTTAGAAGGCCTCAGAAGCCTTCAGAAGCCCTTAGAAGCCTCCAGAAGTCCTTAGAAGCCTTAAAAAGCCTTCAGAAGCCCTTAGAAGCCTTAAGAAGCCTTAAGAAGCCCCTAGAAGCCTCCAGAAGTCCTTAGAAGCCTTAAAAAGCCTTCAGAAGCCCTTAGAAGCCTTAAGAAGCCTTAAGAAGCCCCTAGAAGCCTTAAGAAGCCCCTAGAAGCTCTTAGAAGCCTTCAGAAGCCCTTAGAAGCCCTTAGAAGCCTTAAGAAGCCTTAAGAAGCCCCTAGAAGCCTTCAGAAGCCCTAAGAAGCCTTCAGAAGCCCTTAGAAGCCCTTAGAAGCCTTAAGAAGCCTTAAGAAGCCCCTAGAAGCCTTAAGAAGCCCCTAGAAGCTCTTAGAAGCCTTCAGAAGCCCTTAGAAGCCCTTAGAAGCCTTAAGAAGCCTTAAGAAGCCCCTAGAAGCCTTCAGAAGCCCTTAGAAGCCTTTAGAAGCCCTTAGAAGCCTTTAGAAGCCCCCAGAAGTCCTTAAAAGCCTTTAGAAGCCTTCAGAAGCCCTTAGAAGCCCTTAGAAGCCCTTAAAAGCCCTAAGAAGCCCCTAGAAGCCTCCCAGAGCCCTCAAGAGCTCAAAATTTTCGGCTAAGCTCCGCCCACTTCCTTCTCTCGGCTCCGCCCCTCTCTCCACAACTTATCCCAACTCATTTTTTACGAGCTCGCCCAGAGTTGAGCTCCTCAGAATCTCAGAAATGTTTGGCGCCCACCAGATTCTCGCCGTTTTTTGGTGCACATTAGCCATATTCGGGATGACATTTGGAGCAGTTGGAGCACAACAAAATGAGCAGCAATTTTCGGACGGAGCACAGGATTTGGCAGAAATTAATTATGATGAGGTTAGTTCGGCGGCGGGTCCCGGAAGGAAGGCAATTCGGGTTACTGTAGATTTTAGCGCGGGAAATTTGGAGCAATTTGGGATACTGTAGCTCAAAAAATGAGGAAAAACTAGCCTCTGAAGCCTTGGTTACTGTAGAACTGCAAGCGCCGGAAAATGGAGCAATTTGGGATACTGTAGCTAAAAAATCCACTACTGTAGATCTAGAAATTTGAATTGATCTGGGATACTGTAGATTTCTAATCTAGGGAATTGAGAATTCGGGTTACTGTAGATTTTTTTCGGGAAATTTGAAGCAATTTGGATACTGTAGCTCGAAAATTCCAGAAAAATAGATCAAATTCAAAAAATCCCAATTTTTTTTTACATAGATTACTGTAGATCTACAAAATTCAATGGGATCTACAGTACTTCAAAATTGATTACTGTACTTCTATTTGAGGGTACTGTAGATTTTGGATCTAGGAAATTCAATATTCTGGGTTACTGTAGGGGAAATTTGGGATACTGTAGCTCAAAAAATGAGGGAAAACTAGCTTCTGAAGCCTTGGTTACTGTAGAACTGCAAGAGTACTGTAGCAATATTTCTACAGTACTCGAGTTACTGTAGGTTTTCATTTCAAAAAGGTCGGAACTTCGAGAATTTCTTGTTATAACTAACTAACCATAATATAGTTTAGGAGTACTGTAGATTTCCACCTGTAAAACTACAGTACCCCTAAACTATAGTGTAGTGAAAATTTCTAGAAAAATTCTCAACTTTTTTTCCCATCCTAACAGAGCAATTTATCATTTTCCGGGGCAATTTTTCATTTCGAAAAAAAAAACATGAAAAATTTATTGGGAATTTTTTTCGGGGGGCCAAAAATGGCTTAACATGAGCAATGCCTGGATTTCAGGCTTTTCATAATTTAGGCATAACTTTCAGGCCTTAAAATTCAGCTTTTCAAAAACCAGGCCTAAATTTAGACACGTGGAATTCTAGGCTTCTCCTAAAAATAATTTTTCCAAAAAAAAATCCAATTTTCTAGATTGCTCATATTATAAATGTATAAAAGTCATAAATTTTTCCGCAACTAAAAAATTGTGGGAAAAACATTTTTTTTCTGATTTTTTGATTTTCTAGAAAAAAAATCTGAAATGGGACCTTTTTGCCACGTCATAGGTCAAAAAATTGAATTCGAAACGATACTCCGCGTTTACACCTCTAAATTTGAGCGGGAAATTTGCAAAATTTGAGTATTTTGACCCAAAATTGATTTACTCAGGCAGTAGAAAACTCCGGAGTTTCGCCGAAATGGAACGAGAATGTCGCTAAAAAGGCTCCAAACTCGGTTCCGGATCTTTTCTCGGTACGCTTTGGCGATTCTCCAGAGTTTTTTTGTTTTTGTCGCCTGCTTTTTTCGAATACATTCTAGTCTTTCACTCTCAAAAATCAATATTTATTTTCAACAAAAAGGAAAAATTAGTTATTTAAACTTATTTTTTGATTGTTCCAATCTCCAAACGAGTAGAATATAGGCATCAGAAGGTTCCTTTGGCATTCTAATGGAGATTGGGTGTTGAATTCGGCAATCTTTTGACGAGAACTTCTGTTTTTTATCATTTTGAGCCAACGATGAGAGACGCAGCACTGTGTGTGGAGACGCCATAAGCCATTTCATGCTGAAAATTGAGAAAGGATAATAGATTTATAAGGATGATTCTCCAAGAGTATTATTAATCGTAATTTCTCACTTTGAAATTGTGAACGACCTTTTTGAGATAGGATGTGATAATGGTCATAAACTTGAAATTTGAAAACTTTCAAAGCTCAAAAACTCGAAAAACAAACGTTCATCGATTTTCTTTCTCATGACTCACCTCATAAATAGAATACATCTGGTGATTCACGATTTTGGAAATATTGCAAGGCGATCCTCCAGAAATGAAAATTGAACGAGCCTCTGCTTTCGAATTCTCCTAGCACGAGGGATTCCAATTGAATCTATAAATAAAACTAGTATTCACTTTTGTTGAAGACACTTCACTCACCAGGAGCAAAAATCGCTAATTTTATTCTAAGTCCAGGCCGACTTTTATCCATGACGATTTTGTAGGACGCACATTGTTTCTAGACGATTTCATTTGTCTGAAAATTATCAAATTAGGCAAAGACACTCTGAAAACTGAGCAATTTTGAAGAAATAGCAAAAACTAGAAAACCGAAAAAAATAAATGAAATGAAAAAATGACTCGTCATTGTCATCATTCGATGGAGCGCGTTCGATCGACAGCGATTTGCTCCGGAGAATCGCCAAAACCAAACTAGAAAGGCGTGCCAAACTAGAAAAAACAGGCGCTCTCTCGATTTTCTGTACCCACTTTGGCCTATCTCCGGAGTTTTTGCGTTTTCTGGTCCCCCTCCGGAGTTTTCTACTGCCTGAGTAGGATGATGAAAATTCAGGTTTTAAACGATGCTCCGGGTTTACACCGTCAATTTTCAAGCGGGAAATTTGAATAATTTGAATTTTTTTTCTGAAAAAAACTTTGCCACGTCATAGGTCAAAAAAAAATTTCCAAAAAAAAAAAGAATCTTTTTTTGCTCCGGAAATACCAGTTTCCAGTTGATTTGACTTTTAAAAAATTCGCCAAATTTTTTCGGCGAAAAAAAGTTTCACCAAAAAAATTGCTCATTGAAATGTGAAAGTGTGGGTTGACCGAGAAAAAAAATTAGGAAAAAAAATTTTTTTGAAAAAATTTGGGACATTGCTTATATTAGCAAGGTTTTTACAAGAAAATTCGAAAAAATTTGAATTTATACATTTCCCGCTTTAAAACTACAGGTGTAAACGCGGAGTATCGTTTAAAATTCTATTTTCATCATTTTTGGTCAGAAAATTTGAATTTTTTAATTTGCCCGCTTGAAAATTGAAGGTGTAAACCCGGAGCATCGTTTAAAACCTAATTTTCATCATTTTTGGTCAGAAAATTTGAATTTTTCAAATTTCGCGCTTGAAAACTACAGGTGTAAACGCGGAGCATCGTTTAATAATCAATTTTCATCATTTTTGGTCAGAAAATTTGAATTTTCCAAATTTCCCGCTTGAAAACTATAGGTGTAAACCCGGAGCATCGTTTAAAACCGAATTTTCATCATTTTCGGTCAAAATTCATCATTTCTGCCCGGATTTTGACGAAAAATTCGAATTTCCCGCCCAAAAATCACAGGGCGTAATCGCGGAGCATCGTTAATTCTTTCAGCCCCTCTACATGCCGTCAATCATTCTGAAACGCGACTCGTTGCCTCCAAATCTTCGCGGTTTGCGCGGCAAACGTTTGGCGAGCATCAAAGGGCTGCGCGGAAAACGTGCCGGACGCTTTCCGCTTCCAAGTTCCGCTAACTACAACAACTATTTTTAAGTTTTGACTGAAAATCGCGAAAATCTCCAAATTCTAGCCATTTGTGTGTGTGTACAGTGAAATATCGAATAAATATTTGAAAAATTGTTAAAATTTTTTGTGATAATTTTTAGTTAGGCCTGGTTTAAGCCCAGATTAGGCTTTTTCAGGCCCAATTTGAGGTATGTTTAGGCCTAGTTTAGGCTCATATTAAGGTAAAACTAAGGCCTTAGTTTTTTTTTTTTTTTTTTTAGGCTTTTTAAAGCCCAATCGAGGCTAATTTTAGGCTCATCTCAGGCCCATATTTAGGCCTATCTTAGGCCCATATTTAGGCCTAGCTTAGGCTCATTTCAGGCTGATTTTTAGGTCAAACTAAGGTCTATATTTAGGCCTATCTTAGTCTCATTTGAAGGCCTATCTTAGGCCCATATTTAGGCCTATCTTAGGCTCATTTCAGGCCCATTTCAAGGCCTATCTCAGGCCCATTTCAAGGCCCGATTCAGGCTTTTTCGTCTCGAAAATCATAATTTATGTTAATTTGAGGCAAAAAAGATGAAAATAAATACAAACCGGTGTCAAAATTGAGTGTTTTTGGCTGAAATTTTCAGATTTTCCACGTGTCAAGAAGTAGTTATCCTAAATCGCCCGGTCGAAGTTGTAGGCGTCTGTTCTAGTTCGATTTTTGGCGTCAGACATGGTGATGGTGACGGGGAAGATGAGGAGGGACACGGTGATTCGATGGCGGCCGCGTGGGTGAAAATTGTGGTGTCCGGCTGCGAAAATTGGATTTTTCATGGTTTTTTTAGGTCTAGAAGTGAAAATTCTGGATTTTTAGCTTGAAAACAGAATTTTTAGCTTGAAAACAGAATTTTTGGCCATTTTTAGGCTAAAAAACAAGATTTCTGGCCAATTTTGTGTTATTTTGGGTCTAGAAGCAGGATTTTCAGATTTTTGACTGGAAAATTGGATTTTTCATGAAATTTCAGCTTTGGAAGTCAGATTTTCAGATATTTAATCAAATTTCAGCTCTGAAAGTCAGATTTTTTAATTTTTCATCAGAGAATTGGATTTTTCATGAAATTCTGAGCCTCGGACTCAAGTTTTCAAATTTTTCATCAAATTTCAGCTCTGGAAGTCAGATTTTCAGATTTTTTATCAGAAAATTGGATTTTTCATTAAATTTTCAGTATTTCCAGCTAAAAATCCATTTTTACTGCAAAAATTCACTTAAAAATCACGAATTCCATTATTTTCTCTTTAATTTCAGCTATTCATCAAAAATTTGTGTTTTTTTCAATTATTTTCAAGAAAAATAGTGAGTTTTTGGGGATTTGCAGCTTGAAAATCAAAAGTTTCTGATTTCTTATAAAAATGACAACATTTTGAACTAAAAAATAATTTTTTTCAAAAAAAAAAAGAACATTCTGTTGAATATCACTCTAATGACCTGGTTTATTGAGAAAATTTCAAAAAATCAAGAAAAATTGGATTTTTCAGGTTTCAGGGGGAATTTTGAATTTCAAAAATTAATTTCAGGTCAAAAAACGCATTTTTCCAGCAAAAATCCCAATTTTTATTGAATTTCCGTGCCCTTTTCTAATATACGGAAGTTTGTTCAACAAAAAAGGGTAGAACATATAATTGTTCTACTTTTTCCGTTTTGAAGAACAAAACAAAAAAAATGTGAGGAAAAATATGAAAAACTGGGATTTTTGGGGATTTTCAAGGGAAAATTTTGAAATTTTCATCAAATTCAGATTGAAAATTTGAATTTTGGGTCATTTTTCATCAAATTTTCAGCCAAATTTCAGCCCCAAAACTCCACTCACATTTTCATCGTGTTCAAATACAATCGCTCGTTTTCTGGCTTCATAGTTATATTCCAGTGAATCCGCCATTTTCAGATTTGGCGATTTTTTCGGTTTTTCGTGGTCGATGCCTGGAAAATGTGGGATTTTCAGTGAAAAATTCGGATTTTTGAGGTCCTGGAGCTAATTTTCATGAATTTCTGGGTTCTCGAGCTATTTCCAGTGAATTTTGAGCTTCTGGAGCATTTTCCCATGATTTTCTAGGTTCTGGAGCATTTTTGGATGAATTTTGAGCTTCTGGAGCATTTTTGGATGATTTTCTAGGTCTTGAAGCAGTTTTTGGTGAATTTTGTGCTTCTGGAGCATTTTTGGATGATTTTTGAGCTTCTGGAGCATTTTTGGATGATTTTCTGGGTCATGTAGTTAAAATCTTGATTTTTATGCTCCAGAAGCTCAAAAATGAGAATTCTAAGCTCCAGAAGCTCATTTTCATCTCTTAAAGCAAAAATGCACTATTTTTCAGGTCCTTGAACAATTCTGAGGGATTTTTTGAATTCTGGAGCATTTTCCCATGATTTTTCAGGCCCTGGAGCATTTTTAAGGTGATTTTCTAGGTTCTGAAGCTAAAAATCTTAATTTTTTGGATTTTTTGAATTCTGGAGCATTTTTAAGGTGATGTTCTAACGTGACACAAAAAATTCATTTTGAACTCAAATTTTTGCCAACGTGGCATTTTTCAGAGCATTTTTTGATCGATTTCCAGCTTCCAGAATCGAGTTTATGGGATTTTTCAGCTCAGGGATCAGAAGATCGAATTTTCATCATTTTTTAGCCCAAGAAGCCTAAATTTATGATTTTTCAGCTCCTAGACCGAAATTCCTTGATTTTCTAGCTCCAGAAGCTAAAATTTCGGATTTTCCAGCTCCTTGAGCTAATTTTAAGTAATTTCTAGCTCCAGAAGCCTAAATTTATGATTTTTCAGCTCCTAGACCGAAATTCCTTGATTTTCTAGCTCCAGAAGCTGAAATTTAAGAATTTTCAGCTCTAGGAACTGATTTTCAGTCATTTTCAGCTCCAGAAGCTAAATTTTGACATTTTGCAGCTCCAGAAGCCTAAATTTATGATTTTTCAGCTCCAGAAACCAATTTTCAGTCATTTTCAGCTCCGAGACTGAAATTCCTTGATTTTCTAGCTCCAGAAGCTGAAATTTAAGAATTTTCAGCTCTAGGAACTGATTTTCAGTCATTTTCAGCTCCTAGACCGAAATTCCTTGATTTCTAGCTCCAGAAGCCTGAATTTTGACATTTTTCAGCTCCAGAAGCCTAAATTTATGATTTTTCAGCTCCAGAAACCAATTTTCAGTCATTTTCAGCTCCTAGACCGAAATTCCTTGATTTTCTGGCTCCAGAGGCTAAGATTCCGGATTTTCCAGCTCCTTGAGCTCATTTTATTTAATTCCTGGCTCCAGAAGCTAAAATTTCGGATTTTTTAGCTCCAGAAGCTGCACTTTCACTCATTTTCAGCTCCAGAAACCAATTTAATCTCATTTTCTCCTCTATGAGCAAAAACAGCTCAATTTTCAGCTCCCAGGCCGAAAATTCATGATTTTCCAGCTTCAGAAGCAAATTTTTAGTCATTTTCAGCTTCAGAAGCTGAATTTTCACTCATTTTAAGCTTCAGAAGCTAAAATTTCGGAATTTTCACCTCGTAGACTTTATTTTCAGTCATTTTCAGCCCCTCAAAAAACTCACAAGCCAGCGATTTAATCGCTCTCCTCAACTTCAAATCCATTCCAATCTTCTCATTCAAAATCTCCTGAATCGCATCGATCAAACTCTGTTTTGCCACGTGGTAATTGTCTTCTTGCTCAGTATCCACAAATTCCCGGCGAGCTCCTGTGGTTATAGCCAGGGAATGCGATTCGAGGTCGAAAATTGCACGCGATTCCTAAATTTAAGACCATTTTATATGAAAAATATGAGTTTTACGTGTTTTTCCACGTTTCTAGAGATAAAAATCAATAAATTTCCCACATTTCTACTCCTCCTTTCCTCATCCAGTATGGCTTTTTGTTTTTTCAAAAATTCGGGGCATGTTTGCTCCCTGAGCTGCTGCTTTTTCAGCCGAACTTCTTCGTATCGCCGATCTCGCAATAATTGTCGAACTTGATGATAATGATGTTCAGTCAACACGACTTTCCGTAAGTTTTCCTCTTTTCTGGAAAAATTCAAGTTTTTCATGAAAAACTAGGCGAAAACTCACATTTTTTCATATTCTAGGGGATCAAAATCACATTCAGATTCAGTGTCTGTCTCCTGATGCTCGTTATCCGACTCTTTTTCGTCCATTTTGAAGAGAAATCGGTGAGAAAAATAAAAAATAAATAAAAATAAGGGGCGGGGCCTATTTTGGCAAGCGTCGGCACACAAAAAATGCAAACACCGCACGGTTTTCAGGGCAGCGCCAATATTTTATTTTTGTTTTCATTGCTGAAAATGGCTGATTTTGTGAGGGAATTCTTCGCGGATCGCTACATTTTGCTGAAAGACGAGTGGCTGGAAGTGACCTTGAGGTTTTTGAAGCAAAAATTTCCGGGATTTTCGAGTTTTGTGAGTGAAATTATTGAAAAAAATGGAATTTTCATGAAAAAAACGATTTTCAGAACGAAAATCAGTTGGCAAACCTGATTTTCGAGCAATGGAAATGCTCCAATTTCGGCGAAACCTCTTTCGGAACATTTTCAAACCATGGAATCTCGCCGAGTTGCTCTAAATCAAATCTTCAAGCCCCCCTCGTGTGCCAAATCGACAGCCTAATCGACACAGGAACCAGTTATTTTTCACAAATTTGTAAATTGGAGGATAAATCGATAGAAGATAACAGTGGATTTGAGAAGATTTTCGAGGAAAAACAAGAGGACAATGATCAAAAATCGAGTAGATTGCTGAAAATTGCGATTTCTGATGGGGAATTTGAAGTGCAAGCCATAGAATTATACAAAATCCCCGAATTATCAATGTATATCAAACCGGGATGCAAATTATTGATTTTTCCACCTTGCGAGTTCCGAAAAGGCACTTTTCTGCTGAAACCCGGGAATTGTCAGGTTCTCGGGGGAGAGGTGCTACCCCTGCTGGACAATAAACGGCCCCTTGATAGGCTGAAGGGGCTTCTGGGCCTCAAGGTGATTGAGAAGCCCAAAGGGCCCACTCAGCCCATGTTAGAGCCTGAACCGGACCCGGAAGACTTTGAAAATCTCAATGAACCCTGTAAGCTCAAGAAAATCTGCGGAATCAATAAAAATGTGTTGTTTTCAGGCTTCAGGCCGAGTGTGGGCTCATTGGGCTCAACTAGACTTGCACAGGAGAAGGAGGTGTTTTCGAGTCCGGTTAGGAAGAAGCTGAAAACGTCGATTGTTGAGAATGTGAGGGATTTGGTGAAAACTGGGCTCCTGGAGCTGAATTTGGCTGAAAATTGTGCTCCAGGAGCTAATTTTGACTGAAAATGAGCTTCTGGAGCTGAAAAATCATGAAAATTAGGTCTTGAGCTTGAAAATTGAGCATTTCGTGCTCCAGAAGATGAATTTGGCTGGAAATCAGCTCCAGGACCTTAAAAATCATGAAAATTAGGTCTGGAGCATGGAAATTGAGCATTTTTCGCTCCAGAAGCTTAAAATTCATCAAATAATGCTCCAGAAGCTCAAAATTCATTCAAAAATGCTCTAGAAGCTTAAAATTCACCCAAAAATGCTCCAGAAGCTTGAAATTCACCCAAAAATGCTCCAGAAGCTCAAAATTCACCTGAAGATGCTCCAGAAGCTTAAAATTCACCCAAAAATGCTCCAGAAGCTTGAAATTCACCCAAAAATGCTCCAAAAGCTTGAAATTCACCCAAAAATGCTCCAGAAGCTTGAAATTCACCCAAAAATGCTCCAGGAGCTCAAAAAATGCTCCAAATCTCAAAAAATCAATAATTTTTCCAGCAAATCCCCCCAAAACCACGTGGAATGCTGTCAACCGCCAAAAAACCGGACCCGCTCGAAGAAATGCTCGAAAATATGATTGAGCCCGACGAGGAGCCTATCCAGCCTGAAAAAACCAGGCCTGAAAGGCCTAAAAATGTGAGGCTGAGCAGCTATTTTCAGGCCAAGCCCAGGCCCAGCCCGGGCCTGAAACCGGTCAAAAAAGAGCCCGAAGACGATGATGATATTGAAATTATTGAGGAAATCCCGGGAAAAGCTGAAAATTTGGCTGAAAAAGCTGAAATTGACCCGATTTTGCTGAAATTCCGCGAATTTTCGTGGGAAAATCTGGAAAAGGCGCAGAAAAAAATGAAATTTTCGATTAATTCGCGCAGGTTTTGGTTGATTTTGATTGTTGAGGATATTGTGGAACCGTTGAGAGTTGTTGATGAATTGTGGACCATGAAAGTGAGCATTTTTGGCTGGAAATTCTGAAAATTTGGCTGAAAATGAGTATAAATATGCTGAAAATGAAGAAAAATCGACTTTTTTGCCGCCGGGACCATGAAAATTGGATTTTTGAGCATTTTTTCGAGCTACTGGTGATTTTTTTGCCTCCGGGACCATGAAAATTAGATTTTCCCCGACCTCCAGCATATTTGGGCTCATTTTGCAGCTGGAAATCTTGAAATTTATGAGAATTTGGCTGAAAATGAGCCCAAATACGCTGAAAATTGAGACAAATCGAATTTTTTTGACTCCGGGACCATGAAAATTGGATTTTTCATGATTTTCAGCAGTTTTTAACTCATTTTCAGCTCTAGATTGAAAAAACCTGAAAATCAAGGTCCTAAACCTGAAATTTGATGAAAAATCTGAAAAATTCGACTTTTTTATCACTAAAAATTTTCCATGGATTTTTTACGTTTCAAAATTTTCAGAAATTCGTAAGAAACTTTTATTGTGATATCAAATCACAAAATTGTCCAAAAATTGATGAAAAAACTGAAAATTCAAATTTCAGATCTGAAATTTCATGAAAATTTTAAAAATTCTGGTTCCAGATCTGAAATTTCATGAAAAATCCAAAAATTTAGCTCCCAAACCCTATTTTCGTTCCAGATTTTGCTCAAAGACACAACTTGTTCCATAAATTGTCTAATCGATAATGGAACTCTCGAATTATTGATCGGATTTTCGTGTCGGGAAGCGATTGAAATTCGGAAGTCGAGTGATTTGGAAAAACGAAGAGATGGAAAAAGAAGGTTGGAAGCACTGCAGAAGTTGTTGGAACGATTGGATTTGGTTTTTGAGGTGAGGAATTTTGAATTTAGAGCTAAAAATCGGGAAAAATGATGGATTTTGAGCTAAAATTCATGAAAAACGGTAAAATATGAGTTCCCAAGGGCTGTAGCCTCGAAAATGAGCTTCTTAAGGGGTGGCGCCTTGAAAAGGGTCTTGTCAAGGCTCAGCGCCTCGGGAACACTAGTGTCAAGCAGCCAACCCTTGAAAACACCCCTGTCAGGCAGCCAAGCCTTGAAAACTCCCTCGTCAAGCGTTGATGCCTAGAGAACGCTTCTCTCAAGCAGCCAACCCTATACATCTCCATTCTCAAGGCTTCATCTCTATAGAACACCCTTGTCAAGCAGTCAACCCTTGAAAACACTCGTTTCAAGGAACCAACCTTTGACAAGCACGATAAGAAAGGCTAGCGCTCTATAGAACACCTTCGTCAAGCAGCCAACCCTTGAAACTAGTAATGACAAGCAGCCAACCCTTGAAAACACCCTTGTCAAGCAAATAACCCTACAAACCCGATTTTGGTCGATTTTTGATCATTTTTCCCGCTCCAACCTCGAATTTACGTCATTTCCATTAATTTTTATCGAAAAATAACCCCTCCCAACAAATAATCTGATTATTTATTATCATCAAAATAAGATTAGGAGAAACTTTCTACCCTTCAACACGGAAAATGTCTATTTTGGGTGCAGTAAATAGACTAGTTATCAGTTGTAAATATTGAGTTTTTGATCTTGGAAAACACGGGGGAAAATTGCCACGTCATAGATACTAGGAGGAGCCACTTGAAAATGATGTTTTGTAGTGTTGGCTGCTTGACGAGGGTGTTCTGAAGGCTTGGCTGCTTGACAGGGGTGTTTTGTAGGGTTGGCTGCTTGACAGGGGTGTTTTCAAGGGTTGGTTGCTTGATAGGGGTGTTTTCAAGGGTTGGCTGCTTGAAAAGGGTGTTTTCAAGGGTTGGGTGCTTGAGAGGGATATTTTCTAGGCTCCACCCCTTGACAATACTGTTTTGAAGGCTTGGCTGCTTGACGAATGTATTCTCTAGGCTCCAACCCTTGCTGAGCTCCTTCTCTAGGCTTGGATGCTTGAGAAGTGTGTTCTCTAGGCTCCATCCCTTGTCAGAAATATCCTGTAGGCTCCAACCCTTGTCAAAAGCATTCTCTAGGCACCAACCCTAGTCTAATGTCTCCTCTAGTCTCCAACCCTTGTCAAGACATTGCTCTAGACGTCAACACTTGCCAAAAGCTTCCTCTAGGCGCCATGCCTTGTCTAGACCCATTTTTTCTGAAATTTCCAAAAATTTCACTTTCAGATCGAATTCTTCGCCTCAAACTCGTCAATTCCAGTGATTCGAAAAATGAAAACGATGGCCGAATTATTGGATGCTTATTAGGCCGAAAAAGGCTGAAAATTTCAGATTTTTATAGTTTTTTTTGTGAATAGATCGATGAATTTTTGGAATTTTATCAAATTTTCCACGTCTGACACACAACAACAGCTACACATAGAGAAATTGCCAAAAATCCGAAAAGCCACGCGACTACAGTATGCTTGTGTTGATGGAATTTGGCGCGAATCTTTGAAATTTTTGAATTTTCGCCAGAATTGGTGGAATAATAAGATCGACGTTTTCCTGCAAGAAAATCGAGAGGTGTAAAGGCGGAGTGTCGTAGTTTTCACTCACTTTCCAGCGCTGGAACTGCTCTATATACATAGAGTGGCGGAGGTTCGTTGAAAATTTCGGAAGTCGACAAGGCCGGCGGTCTGAAATAGTGATTTTTGGCTGAAAATTTGTGAAATTTGACTGAAAATAGTGGATTTTAGGCTTTTTTAGGTCAAAAATCCAGATTTTCAGCCAAAAACTTCTGAAATTTTCAGCCTACCTGATAATTTGAACCTCATAATTTTGCATTGTCAAAATTTCGGGGTTCAAAAATTGGAAGTCGTTCAAAGTTCGAGGTGGAGCTCGGGGAAATCGCCGTTCGCCTTCCTGAAATTTGAATTTTGAAGTTTTCCCGCCGGAAAATTGGGGGTGTAAATGCGGAGTGTCGTTGGAAACAGATATTTTTGTTTAATTTTTGAGTTTCCCGCCGGAAAAATCCTGGTGTAAATGCGGAGTATCGTTTAAAATTCATTTTTTTTTTGAATTTTCAAAGTTTCCCGCTCAAATTTCAAGGTGTAAACGTGGAGTGTCGTTTGAAACTCGAAATTGTTGATTTTTTTGAATTTTCCAAATTTCCCGCTTAAATTTCAAGGTGTAAATGCGGAGTGTCGTTTAAAATTTAATTTTTTTGAATTTTTCGAATTTCCCGCTCAAATTTGATGGTGGAAATGCGGAGTATCGTTTGAAATTTAATTATTTTGAATTTTCCAAATTTCCCGCTTAAATTTCTTTCTGTAAACCCGGAGTGTCGTTGTTTTTTTTCCACAAAAACACCTTCCCAGACCAGTTTTTCATGAAAAATTCAAATTTCCCGCTCAAATTTCCAATTTTCGCAACGTAAAAGCGGAGTGTCGTAGTACACAGTTCAACTCACCAATTGTAGTGTTCCCACACAAACACTTGTGGATTTCACCCTTCGATTTCCGTACGGTGTTTTTTGAGGTGTTGCTGTGGATGTAGAGGAAGATTCGTCCAAAGTTGCTGAACTGGCGGCGCGTTCCTGAAAATTATTGATTTTTTTCCCGCCAAAATTCAAAAATTCAAATTTCATAAAATTTCGCTTCGAAAGACACCCCACAAGCCTGGGTTTTGAGAAAATTTGAATTTCCCGCTGAAAATTTGCCCGGGAAATTCAAATTTTTTCAAAACCCAGGCTTGTGGGGTGTCTTTCGGCGCCGAATTTTGTGGAAAAATTTGAATTTCGCGCCAAAAATCGCTCTACAGTAACCCTAGACGTGTGGGGTGTCAAAAAACGCGGATTTTCGGTCAAAAACCGAGAAAAATCCCCAGTGTTTACCTTTCCACTCTCCTCATCTCTCGAATATTTTGCACCGTATAGCCCAGAACACGAGGCTCGACGCTTGTAGTACAAATTTCTGTGTTCAATTTCACTTCTCGCTGTCATGTCTCTAGAAAATTTGGTACTTGAGACACAGAAATTGGACAAATATTGGGAGAAAATGAGGTTTTTAGCTTAAAAATATGATCTACAGTACCCCTAGAACAAAAATTGTGCCAAAAATTCCGAAAAATCTGGTAGATCAAAATGATTTCTACAGTAATCCTGCTCAAAAAATACATCAAAATGTTGCGAATTTCACGTAGATCACGAATTTCTACCTACAGTATCCCTGGAGTAAAAAAAATGTGCCAAAAAATCCGAAAATGAAACGTTTTCTGATGAAGAAAAAAACGAAAAATGAAATTTTTTATCAGAAAAAAAGGTTTGAGGGGTTATCATTATTAATTAAATATATAGATAGACCTGGCGGAGAAAAAATTTGTGATAAAAAGTTTTTGGAAAAAATGTGGCACAATTTTTTCTGAGGGGTACTGTAGGTTTTGTAGAAATTCGTGATCTACATGAAATTTGCAACATTTTGGTGTATTTTTGACCAGGATTACTGTAGAAATCATTTTGATCTACCAGATTTTTTGGAATTTTTTTTTGATAATTAAAAATCACAAAAAAAATTATCACTGATTTTTAATGATCAAAAAAAATAGTCGTAAAATATTATCAACAGATTTTTCCAGAATAACAGTTCAAAGTTCGCCGCCAAAAATGCCACGTGGCAGGAATTTTTTCAAGTTTTCAAGGTACTGTAGGTGGAAATTCGTAATCTACGCGAAATTTGCAACATTTTGATATCATTTTTGACCGGGATTACTGTAGAAATCATTTTGATCTACCACATTTTTTGGAATCTTTGGCACAATTTTTCCCCAGGGGTACTGTAGCTCAAATTTTAGCTTTTGAGGTATGTTTCGATGCGAAATTTCATGAAAAATTTGAATTTTCCCAAATTTCCCGCCAAAAAATCCAGCTTTTCCTCTATCTTTTTCCAAGCTCCGCCCACTTGTTCACAATTAGTTTTTATCCCAGATCTCTTCAGATACTTTTTTCTCTGCGTCTCTCTGTTCTCTCTCGCAAACTCATTTTTTAAAGATTTTCTCTCATTTTTACTGAATTTAGTACTTGGAAAAAATGGTGGTGAGTTTTGAAAAAAAAAATTTGAATTTCCCGCCATTTTTTTTGCCACGTGGCGAGAAAATGGCGGGAAATTCAAATTTTTCTCGAAATTCGGCGTCGAACGAAACCCCACAAGCGTGGGAAAATTTGAATTTCCCGCCAAAAATCTTCACACGTGGCGTTTTTGGCGGGAAATTCAAATTTTCCCAGGCTTGTGGGGTGTCTTTCGACGCCGAATTTCGAGAAAAATTTGAATTTTTCAAAAATCCACGTGGCAAAATGTTTTCAGAAGGTCAAATTCGGCGCCGAACAATATGAGGCGATGAAGAAGTTCGAGGCACGGCATCACGCCGACATTTGGAACCTGATAATGAGCAAAATCGGAAAGTCAGATGGGCTCAAGATTTTGGACGTTTCCGAAGAGGCGTGTGTATTTGCGCTAACTTTGGCCGAGAATCATCCGACAAATCGGTAGGTCAAATTTGCCACGTGGCATTTTTTGGCGGGAAATTTTCAAAAATTCAAATCTTTCACAAAATTTGGCGTCGAAAGACACCCCACAAGCCTGGGTTTTGAGAAATTTTGAATTTCCCACCAAAAATTTTGCCACGTGGATTTTTGGCGGGAAATTTTCAAAAATTCAAATTTTTCACAAAATTTCGCGTCGAAAGACACCCCACAAGCCTGGGTTTTGAGCAAAATTTGACTTTCCCGCCAAAAATCCACGTGTCAAAATTTTGGGCGCGAAATTCAAATTTTCTCCAAAGCCCCGGCTTGTGGGGTGTCTTTCGACGCGAAATTTCATGGAAAATTTGAATTTTTGAAAATTTCCCGCTAAAAATGCCACGTGGCACTAGAAAATATCGATTTTTGCAGGCTCATAATCTCAAGTGTTGGCGATAAGCCAACATTTGATCTACCATCAAATGTCGACTATCATAAGGGCGATATTCAAAAGGACACAAATAGCATTGCTCAGGTTAGTCTTTGGGCCGAAAATGGGCCTAAAATAGGCCTACGGGGCATGAAAAATCCGGATTTTCGGCCTAGAAAAACCCGAAAAGGCCCAATTTTTGATCTACGTGATATTTCAATGATTTTCTCCCACTATTTCCTTCTTTTTTATAATAATTGATGATTTTTCCGGGGATTTCTCTTATTTTCCGCTCTTTTTCACTAAACACATGGCTTTTCCGGACAAAAACAAACAACTGTGTGATTTTTCGAGGGAAAACAAATTTTTTTCCGATTTTTCGGCTGAAAAATGAGGAAATTTGAGATTTTCCAAGGGGAAATTGAGAAAAATACGATTTTTGAAGGTTTTTAGGGCGAAAAATGTCAAAAAATTGGATTTTTCATGCAAAAAATGCCACGTGGCGAAGATTTGGCCCGAAATTCAAATTTTTCATTGAATTCGCCTTCGAAAGACACCCCACAAGCCTGGGTTTTGAATTTCCCGCCAAAAATCCACGTGGAATAGGATTTTTGGCGGGAAATTCAAAACCCAGGCTTTTTCGAGGGAAAACAAATTTTTTTCCGATTTTTCGGCTGAAAAATGAGGAAATTTGAGATTTTCAAGGGAAAATATATGAAAAATAATGATTTTTGAAGGTTTTTTGGATGAAAAATGTCAAAAAAATGGGATTTTTCATGCAAAAAATGCCACGTGGCACCGAAATTCAAGGTTTTCACAAAATTTGCCTTCGAAAGACACCCCATAAGCCTGGGTTTTGAGAAAATTTGAATTTCCCGCCGAAAATCCCACGTGGAATAGGATTTTTGGCGGGAAATTCAAATTTTCTCAAAACCCAAGCTTGTGGGATGTCTTTCGAAGCTAAAATTCATGAAAAATTTGAATTTTTGAAAATTTCCCGCCAAAAAATGCCACGTGTCAAAATTTTTGGCCCCGAAAATTCGATTTTTTGCAGCTCGGACCATTCGATTTGATCTTGGTCAACGAGATTTCGCACGATATTTCGGATTTTGATGCGTTTTTCAAAACACTCAAGACATTGCTCTCAGGTAGGTCAGAAAACGACTTAGCTCAACTCGCTGATGAGTTATGACGTGGCAAATTGTGAGTTTGGAAGGTGAAAACTGGCTTTTGGGTCAAAAATGCTCATTTTCCAGCCAATTTAGGCTGACTTGGATGCAAAATGAGCATTTTTGACCTAGAAGCCAGTTTTCACCTCTCAAACTCACGATTTGCCACGTCATAACTCATCAGGGAGTTGAGCTAAGTCGTTTTTGACAACAAAAAACGAAATTTTCATATTTTTTGAGCAACTTGGTTGAAATATTGGATTTTAGTGTTGTTTATAGGATAGACAGGGCTAAGAGAATTCGAATGATATCAAATTTCATGGACCTTAAGTGATTTAACGACCTTAAGGCGATAAGTCACTTAAGGTCCATGAAATTTGATATCATTCGAATTCCCTTAGCCCTGTCTATCCTATAAATAACACTAAAATCCAATATTTCAACCAAGTTGCTCAAAAAATATGAACATTTCATTTTTTCTCTGGATTTTTAACGATTCCTCTAAGAAATCCCACAAAATTTCAGACGCCGGTCAAATAGTCATATTTTCTCGCCCCAAAAATCCACCTTTGCCAGTTCCCGATGTCTGCCTGGTTCTCTGGCGTAAGCTAATGTGCACCAAGGAGGAGATTTTGGCGGCCGCCAATCAGGCTCAACTAAATTCCGCGTGTTTTTCGGTGGCTGTACCGATTTCGGCGGATAAAGTTCAGTGGGAGAATATTTTGTATTCAGGTAGGCCTAAAATAAGCCTAGAAGCCCCAAAAAGCCCTAAATTCAATTTCAGGCTGCTTTCCGGCCGTCAAAAACACTCCAAAATGCGACGAGAAAGTGATTCGTGATTTTGTGGTGTCGAAAAATGGAAAATTCGATTTTGAGGAGAAATTGCTGGTTGTTATGTTGAGAAAATAGGCGGATTCCTGGGATTTTTCGATAATTTTTGGAGAGTTGTGATATTTTTGGATAAATCAAGATTTTTTGTATGTTTTCTAGTAGTTTTCAACCCGCTGATCACGATTCCGTCGTCAAAAACTGCAAAAATCAACTCCTAACATGAGTTATGACGTGGCAAAGTTTGGAACTTTCAAAATGGTTTAGCTCCAAAAGTCCCTAACTTTTCCACGTCATAACTCATGTTAGAAGTTGATTTTTGCAGTTTTTGACGACGGAATAATGATCAGCGGGTTGGAAACTACTAGAAAACATACATTTTTAACTCATTAACAAATTTATTAATTATTTATATTTCAACGAATTTGGCTCCCATTTACCAGTTTTTTTGAAATGGGCTAACAAAGCTTTTCGACGACGTTCTAGTCTAGCTCTGAACGGATATGTCAAGTTAGGCATTGCCAATATTTCGAAAATCAGGAATATTGAAATGATGAGAATAGAAAATCGCATAATTTTCGACTTATGATAACTATATTTGAAGAAAACCCTTTTATAGTGGAAGTTTTCTGGGAATTTCGGATATTTTATGTGAGAAACAGCAGTAAAAAATTGGAAATCTGCAGTTTGATGGTTATTCAAAAATTGCTGCATTTTTTCTCGCGATATCCGTCACGGGACCCTACTGATTTTTCGAAAAAAAAATCCTTTAACTGCAATCGAGATTTTGAATAAAATATATATTTTCTAGTAGTTTTCGATTCGCTGATCACGATTCCGCCGTCTAAAATTGCAAAGCTCAACTCCTAACATGAGTTCTGACGTGGCAAAGTACGAAAATTTCGAAAAATCTGAACTTTTCGCCTTCAAAATGATTTTTGTAAAAATCTAATAGCACAGGGTTGTTCAGGAAGGTCGATTACAGAAGTGAACTTGGTGTTTTCCATTTTTAATCAAGTTTGAAAACTTCGTTTTGTTCGGTGTAAAAAATTGCAGATTCCAAACATTTAGAAAAATCTTCAACCCTGTGCTATCAGATTTTTATGAAAATCATTTTGAGGGCGATTTCTGACCCTCCAAAGTCCAAAATTTTCTAACTTTGCCACGTCATAACTCATGTTAGAAGTTGAGCTTTGCAGTTTTAGACGACGGAATCGCGATCAGCGGGTCGAAAACTACTAGAAAACATATATTTCATTAAAAATCTCAATTGCAATTTGAAACAGTTTTTCCGATTTCCGTTTTTTTTCCAAAAAGCGATAGGGTCCCGTCACGAATGAAGAAAACAGCTCTAAATTCCACGAATTCAAATATTTATTCATTATTTCAAATATTTATTCATTATTTCAAAACAAATGTGGCTCCCATCTACCAGTTCTTTTATAATGATCCTTAACAGCCTTATTTCTTCGATCACTTTCCTCTCTAACTTTACACGGATTCGCCGAACTTTCGAAAATCAGAAACATTGAAATAATGAGAAATGTTAGAAGAATAGAAAATTGCATAATTTTCGATTTATGATAACTATTATATTTGATGAAAACCCTTTTTATAGTGAAAAAATTGCTGGGAATTTCGGATATTTTATGTGTGAAAAGGCTATAAAGAATCGGAAACGTTTTCGATGTTTTTTGTTGAATTTTCGAAAATTTCCTACAATTTTTTAGAGGTGATTGTATTGTATTGTAGGAATCCTAAGCTCAGACTGAAAATGTCGAAATTTCAGCCAAAAATTGAACAAACCAAAGCTTAGCCTTAAAATTTTCGAAAATTCAATAAAAAACATCGAAAACGTTTCCGATTATTTACAGTTTTTCTCATATAAAATATCCGAAATTCCCAGCATTTTTTTTCACTATAAAAGGGTTTTCATCAAATATAATAGTTATCACAAGTCGAATATTATGCAATTTTCTATTCTCATCATTTCAATATTTCTGATTTTCGAAATGTTGGCAATGTCGAACTTGAAAGATTCGTTTAAAGGTAGTCAAGAACGTGCTCGAAAAATACTAGCTGTATATGACCATTATAGAAAAACCGGTAGATGGGATGATGGGATTTCTGACCCTGCAAAATCCAAAATTTTTCAACTTTGCCACGTCATAACTCATGTTAGGACTCGATATTTGAAGTTTTAGACGACGGAATCGTGATCAGCGAGTCGAAAACTACTAGAAAACATATTTTTTATTCAAAATCTTGATTGCAAGTTGAAACAGTTTTTTTTTCGAAAAAGCGATAAGGTCCCGTGACGAATTCTTTAATTTCAAGTTGTCGGAAAACAGCTGTAAATTCCACAAATTCAAATATTTATTAATTATTTATATTTAAAATTTCGGCTCCCATCTACCGGTTTTTCTATAATGGTCATACACAGCTATTATTTTTCGAGCACGTTCTTGACTACCTTTGAACGGATTTGTCAAGTTAGGCATTGCCAACATTTCCAAAATCAGAAATATTGAAATGATGAGAATAGAAAATCGCATAATTTTTGACTTATGATAACTATATTTGAAGAAAACCCTTTTATAGTGGAAGTTTTCTGGGAATTTCGGATATTTTATATGAGAAAAAACTGTAAAAAAAATTGGAAATTTGGTTTCATTAATTTTTGGCTATTCAAAAATTGCATAAGGTTTCGAAAATTCCCAGCCAATTTTCACTATAAAAAGAGTTTTCATCAACTATAGTTATCAAAAGTCGAAAATTATGGAATTTTCTATTCTTCTAACATTTCTCATCATTTCAATGTTTCTGATATCCGACAGTTCGGCTTATGCGTGTAAGGGCTTTTGAAGATTATTATAGAAGAACCGGTAGATGGGAGCCAAATTTGTTTTTTCAACATAAAATGAAAAAAAAATTTGAAAACGTGGAATTTAGAGGCTATTTTTCACTCAAAAACCTTCCGGAATCACAAATTTATTTTCTGAAGAAAAAACGGCAACGCCAGTTTAAAGGGACATGAACCGCTTGCGATTGAAATACTAAGAATGACCGAACCATATGAAAAGTTAAGTACGTGCAGCATTGGAATCTACGTTGAAAACTGAATCGACTTGGTGCAACTTTGTTCTCGCGGTATTCGTGACGGGACCCTATTGCTTTTTCGAAAAATTCCTTTAAGATGAAGAAAGAGAAACATTTCGTGCGCAGCTGTGTCTCTCTTCTTCGTACGCTCTCTCGTAAGAAAAATTATGTTCGAAAAAGCCACGAATACCGCGAGAAAAAATTGCACGAAGGCGATTCAGTTTTCAACGTGGATTCCAATGCTGCATGTAACTTTTCATATGGTTCGGTCATTCTGAGTATTTCAATCGCAAACGGTTCATGTCCTTTTAAACTGGCGTTGCCGTTTTTTCTTCAGAAAATAAATGTGTTCCGGAAGGTTTTTGAGTGAAAAATATGCATTTTTAGGGTAAAATAGCCTGAAAAGGTAATAAAAAACAGATTTAAATTCAACGAATTCAAAAATTTATTCATTATCTACTTATATATTAGTTTTCTAATTAAACAAATGTGGCTCCCATCTGTGGGTTCTATAATAATGGTCCCAACAAGCTCTGAGTTTTCGTAAACTTTCTTCTCTAATTTTACAAACATAAGCCGAACTTTCGAAAATCAGAAATATTGAAATGATGAGAAGTGTTAGAAGAATAGAAAATTGCATAATTTTCGACGTATCATAACTATATTTGATGAAACCCCTTTTTATAGTGAAAATTTGCTGGGAATTTCCGATATTTTATATAAGAGAAAGCTGTAAAAACTCGGAAACGTATCGATGTTTTTTTATTGAATTTTTGAAAATATTAAGGAGCTTAAATTAAGGCTAAGCTTTGGTTTGTTCAAATTTTGACTTCTAAATTTAAAATTTTAGATATAAATTTCATAATTTTTAGGTCAAACCCAATTTTTCATTGAAAAACCTAGGGTTGGAAAAAAATACACGAATACACGCGCTCGATACACGGTACACGAATACACGCAGTACACGAATACACGGTACACGAATACACGCAATACACGAATACACGGATACACGAATACACGGATACACGAATACACGAATACACGAATACACGCTTTTTTCTGAATTGCTTGAGAAGAGAAGAAAACCGTGTATTCGTGTACAGTGTATTCGTGTATTGCGTGTATTCGTGTATCCGTGTATTCGTGTATCGCGTGTATTCGTGTACCGTGTATTCGTGTATTTGGCTGCGCGTGTATCCGTGTACGCAAATACACTGTTTTTCCAACCCTAGAAAAACCCCATTTTCATCAATTTTTCTCGCAATTTCCAGCTCCAAATCAATGCCACGTGGCAAATCTCGACAAAATCCTCGAATCCCTGTCAAAAACCATGGAAAACACTAACTTTGAAGCTCCAAACCCAGGAAAAACAAAAATGTTCGAAAAAAAATTCAAAATACTCCGGGAGAACTACACAAAACACATTTCGTGGCGGGAACACGTGTCGATTTACGGCGCCTCCCTTTGATTTATTTTTTTAATTTTTTTTCATTTTCAGCCTAAAAATCTTGAAATTCTTTGTTTTGGGGGGATATTTGTTGTGGAAAACAGCAAATTTCTATAAATTTTGCTGAAAATTGAGAATTTAGGCCAATTATTATAAAAATATTCATTATTACCACAAAAAATCGCAGAAATTCGCAAAAAACTTAAAGAAAAGACAGACCAGTCTCATTTTCACAATGAAAAAATGAAGAAATTTCAACAAAAAAACATTTCTAAAGAGTCGCGCAAAAATCACATTTTCAGAGAAAATATCCTAAAAACTACCGTATACCGGTGCGGTGACAAGAAAAAGAAGAAAATCCTAGGAAAAATCACAAAAAAAAATCAATAAGGGGTGGGGATTCCAAGGAGATCTGGAGAAAGACAAAAAACATTTGATGACGTGGCAAAAATTATCGATTTTTTTGGGGTAGAGAGGGGGGTTCAAATTTCGGTCCCAGTTTCTGTAGAGATGGGCGTTGCGGAATCGTATACCGTATCATTGTCACGTGGCACATTTTGAAGGTGGCAATTGCGCTCCAGTGTACCAGCGCCGCAATCGCAGAAAAATCTGAAAATTTCTTTTTTTTTTTGTTTTTGGGATATTTTTTAGCCAAAAACCCTGATTTTTGGCTCAAAATCCATCATTTTCAGTCAAATTTTCAGATTTTTGGCTGAAAATTGAGCTGAAAATCTAGACCCACCTGTCAAATCGAACATGCTCCACAACGTGTCCACGATGACACGTTTTGATGCAGTTATAGCAAATCGCATTGCGTTCAGTGGTGTTACACGTGGCACATCTGAAAATTAGCCATTTTTTGGTTGAAATTCGGGGTTGGGAGCATTTTAAGAGCAAAAAATGCGAAATTTTCATGAAAATCCATGAATTTTTGTGCAAAAATACGGATTTTGGTTAAAAAACGCGCATTTTTCAGGTTAGAGCTCAAAATTTGGACTTTTTCCGGGATTTTTGAGCTCTACCCTGAAAAATACGCGTTTTTTGACACTAGACTCGATTTTCAGAAGGAAAATTTGATTTTTCTCAAAAATTTCTGGAATTTAGGATTTCAGATTTCTTTTTTTTTTTTTTCAGATTTCCCTGGGAATTTCGCATTTTCGAGTTTTCGCGTCAAATTTGCTCTCAAAATGCTCCAAATTTTCAGGGGGCTCTTCTTTCAGGCTTCTAAAAGCCCCCTAAACCCAAGCCTAAGGCCCCTCGGTCAAAATCCTGAAAAATTTTGTACGCTAACTTGATTTCAGTGTAAAAACTGTGAATTTTCACGTTTTGGGAGTCTAAAACACTCAGATATTTTTCAAAATTCTACTCTAGCCAGCCACGGAAGGCCCTTAGGCTTTAAGCCCCCCCCCCTAAACCTCTAGGCCCCAATGGCTTGGCCAAGATGTGGGCCCCCCTAGGCCCTCTTTAAGGCCCCCACTCACCTAAAGAAATTATGCATTGGAAAGCTATTATTGCTGCTAACTTTAAACAGGCATTGTCCACTTTTAATAGCCCGTGCAATCGTATCATGATTATCATAAATCCGATTATTCCGTTGAACCGGGTTTACCCCAGTGGCCACGCAAAGCCCCCCATACTTATTGCGGAAAAGTTGATTTTCCTCGAGGGTAGCAGTTGCGCCATTAGTGATCTCGATTCCCGCAGACTTCCCATCATAGATCCGATTCCTTCGAAGTGTTGGATTGGATTCAGTAGATATAAGAACTCCAGCTTGAGCATTTCGAAAAATCTCATTATCCTCGAGCAGCCCCCTGCCTCTATTAAATATACAAACTCCTCCATCTCTCCCGTCATAAATCTTATTCCTCCGTAAAATCGGTTCACTATCCGTCTTAATCCATACACCAGCCATCGCATTGTCGAAAATCTCATTATCCTCCAGACATCCTTTTCCACCGTTGTACACCAATACTCCACCATTTTGCCCACCCCAAATCTTATTTCTGCAGATTTTCGGGTTACTTCCGGTGCGAATTTGTACGCCCGAGTACAAATGATTGAAAATGTCATTTTCCTCGAGTAGTCCGTGTCCCTGATCATAGAAGTAGACTCCAACCTGTTTTCCGGAATGAATTCGATTCTTTCGTAAAATCGGCGAGCTTCCGGTCGTCACCCAGATTCCGGCCAAAGTGTTCCCGTAGACTTCGTTCTCCTCGATGAGGCCCTTTCCTTTTTCATGAACATATATGCCACCGTGTAGGCCGTCGTGAATTTTGTTGAGCCGAACTATCGGGTCGGATTGTGAGCGGATTTGGATTCCGGCAAGGGCGTTTCCGTAGATGTTGTTTTGTTCGATGAGTCCGCGGCCTGGAAATTCGGAGTTAGGTTATGCCACGTCACAGGCTTAGGCTCTCAGAAAGGGTATGATTATTCTTAGGTCTTTTGTTGCCACGTCATACGCTAATTTAGTTAAGTTTAAAAAATTTTAATTAAGGTTTCTAAGGCTTTATTTTGGGGGCTCTTTTAGCCACGTCATAGGCTAATTTTCGGCCAAATATTGTCAAAATTAATTCATTTTAAAGCCCGCATTAATTAGACGTTAAAAGCCCTTTTTGCCACGTCATAGGCCTGTTTTCCTGGCCAAAATTCGAGTAAATTTGAAAAAACTTGATATCCAAATATCGAGGCAAAATCCCAGGAACAGAATTTGAAAATATTTTGAAACGTACATTTTTCTGGGTGAAAAAATCAGCATTTTTGATGCTCCAGAGGTAAAAAATGGTAGAAAATCTCATTTTTCATGGTCCTAGGGTCAAAAATGCATCACTTTTCCCATTTTTCGGCTCAGAAAACTCAATTTTTATGCTCCCATGCTCAAAAATGGTCGAAAATTCTGATTTTCATGGTCCCAGGGTCAAAAATCCACAATTGTTAATGAATTTTCGTTAAAAACCTTATTTTGCATGGTTCTAAGCTTGAAATTCACCAATTTTCCCAAAATTTAAGGCTAAAAATCCCATTTTTCATGGTCCTAAGTTTAAAATCCACCAATTTTTGGCTCATTTTCTCCCAAAACTCCCTCACCTTCGCCAAAAATATAGACTCCTCCCTGTTGTCCGGTGAATATCTCATTCTTCCGGATCGTCGGATCCGAATGCGATGTTATCCAGATTCCGGCAAACGCGTTGGCATAGATGCGATTCTCCATGAATTGTCCGCGTCCTTTTTCATGCACATATATTCCGCCAGTGTGTCCGTGATGAACTTCACATCGGATTACGACCGGATTCGCCGCATTCTTCACTTCGATTCCCGAAATGCGATTCGAGTGGATGTTGCATTTCTCAAAGTAGCCTTGACCGTGTCTGAAATTCGAAATCATTGGATTATGGTTGAAAAATGAGAGTTAGGCTATGTTATCGCAAGAAAATCGTCCATTTTTCATTAAGCGCTGTGTTTATTGATCAAAAGGCCCTGGATCAAACCCCGATAAGCGCTTCTTTGAGTTAGGCTAAGCATTGTGAGGTAGCCTGGTGGTTAGGAGCTCTGCTTATTGATTTAGAGATCATGGTTCGAACCCTGATGAGAGCTTCTTATTTTTGTGTCGAAAATTATCGGATTTTTTCGAGATAGGCTAACTTTAATGCCACGTGGCTTTGAGGAATGGAAATTTCGAATTGTGCGGCTCTGGAAGCCCATTAGGACTATTTAGTATCAAAAATTCGCATTTTTCGAGCTTAAACTCAGAGAAGGTCTGGCTTGAACGGCGCGGTTCGCGAAACCGAGAAATCTGCCAATCCGCGGCTGACACAAGAACTTTAGCGAAACGTCCGCGAAATTATACTCCGCTGTTAGCGAAACATCCGCGCAATGCACTCTCGAAATATAAAAATGCTTCACTACCCCTGATAATTATCAGAAGTTAGTATTGACTTGTAGTTCCAACCGGGCCTCGATCCCAATCCTGTCGTTTTGTAGTCATCCATCTTCCTTAAGGCTTGCTGCGCTATCCTCGTTGTCGCGTACGCGATACAATTTATCCTTTTTATACCCTCCCTCTCGAGTCCATCCGCGAATCCGCGAAAAACGCAAAAAAATCAAATTTCCGAGTCAAAAAATTTCGCGGAATGCGCGAAATTAGACTCTCACTGGCTGAAGTTTCGCTGTCCGCGAAATTTTTTTCGCGGAATCCGCGTAATGATTTTCACCCAAAAATCGGTGAAAAATCGTCCGCGGACCGCGCCGTTCAAGCCATACTTTCTCTGAGAAAAGGTCTCCAGGACTATTTGGTACCAAAAATTCGCATTTTTCGGGCTTATCAACGTCCCAGGCTCATTTAGTATCAAAAATCCCCCAAAAAACTCACTCAAACGTAAACACTCCCACATCTTTTCCCGAATGAATATGACACTTGCGGAAATATGGATTCGCATTATTCTTGACCCAAACCCCAGCCAACGTATTCCTGGCAATCTCACAATGCTCATAGTGTCCCGTCGCGTGATCCGTGATATAAATCCCGACATTCTCACAATCCACAACAGTGCAATATTTGAATTTGGGGCTGGCGTGTTTTTTGACACAAACCGCCGCGCCACTTCCAACCTTCGAGCTAATATCACATCGTTCAATGTAGGGTTCGGCATTCTCATCGGTCACCAGAATCGCATAAAAATGATTGGAATTCTGGCCCTGTTGGGAGATCGGAGGCGTTTTAAGAGGGGCCGGATCGGGCCGAAATTTCACTGTGATGAATCCAAAATAGGCTCCAGCACTTCCATCGACAAAAGTCACCGCCGTATTTCGATATCCTTCAATTATCACTGAACTTGTGATATCTCGCGTATCACTTGCTCCGATTATTTGAACATTTGATGCGATGTAAATTGTATCGATAGGTTCGTGGATTCCAGCGTGGAGGAATATTAATTTTTCGCGTTCGGGATTTGATTCGAGGTATGACATCGCGTATTCGATTTGATCGAACACTTTGAGATTTGCGATTCGTGTGTTTTCGGGGTCTTCTTTCATCACGTGGACTCCGCGGTGCTGCAAAAAATCGATATTTTTGTGGGGAAGACAGCGCGGAAGCTTGTGGGGCTTGAACCTAGGCTTGGCCGCTTCGCGGAAGATAGTGCCGCTGCGCGGAATCTTCCGGTTTACACTCGCGCAGAGCGCTCGGGCTCAGGCCTGGCCGCTTCGCGGAAGACAGTGCCGCTGCGCGGAATCTTCCGGTTTACACTCGCGCAGAGCGCTCGGGCTCAGGCCTGGCCGCTTCGCGGAAGACAGTGCCGCTTCGCGGAATCTTCCGGTTTACACTCGCGCAAAGCGCTCGTTAACATGAGCAATTCTAAATTTAAAGGAACACTACCGTATTTGGTGTCAAAAAATGAGGATTTTTCACAGGAGCACTAATATGAGCAATGCTATATTAGAATCCGGAATCTTCCGCGTAAGCGGCTCGAGCGGAGCGAGTGTATTTCCTTCTGCGTCTCTGATAGTCTTATGCTCTCTAGTCGTCTAGCCTCTCTGTATCTATAACAATCCTATGCTCTCTAGCCGTCTATCCTCTCTGCGTCTCTAACAATCCTATGCTCTCTAGCCTCTCTGCGTCTCTAACTTCAAATTATGCCACGTGGATTTTTCAGTCATGGAAAAGATTTCAGAGTTTTTTCCAGCTACAGTTCTAGTCTTCAAACTATAGTCTAGTTTAAGCCTATGGATATAGTCCCTCTGCGTCTCTGATAGTCTTCTGCCGTCTCTAGCCGTCTAGACCCTCTTTTTATATTGTCTAGTCGTCTATCCTCTCTGCATCTCTAACTTCTCTAGCCGTCTAGCTTCCCACATTGAATTCGGGCTCAAAATGGAGCATTTTTTCCAGGGAAAAAGCTGGATTTTCCAAATTCGGGCTCAAAATGGAGCAAATTTTGCGGGCTACAAGCTGGATTTTCCAAATTTCCCGCCCAAAAAACCACTTACCAACTGTCGATGACTCTCCTTCCACGCATTCTCATCCTTCCACCGCGCAACTTCGCGAAACTCAAACTTCCCATGGGAGGGATGATAGAGTGGCAGACGATATTCATACAGTTCACAGTAGAGCTCCTTCCAAACCTCATTCGAATTCCCAATGCGATTGAATCGATCACAAACCGAATTACACGCAAGAACATCAGCATCGGATAGATATGAGAAGATTTTCAGCAAAATTTCATCGGGTAGCGTATTTATATGATCGGGCGGTTCATTCGGGTCATATTTCATCTCATCATCATCATCGATTGAAAAACTGCAAGGAGTACTGTATGAATTTCCATTCGGGACCTTAGGGAAAACCTACTCTTTCCTCGCTTCTCCGGGTGAAACAGATTCCAATTTGAATTTTTTCGAAATCGGTTGAGGTGTTTCGTCGGCGGTGGCTGCTGTGATGGGAAAACACGCGTCTTCGTCTTTTTGTGATAGGCAAGTTCGCCGTTTTCGTAGGGAATATCTGGAACCGGTTAGGAAATTTGCGTCAAAAGGTAGGTATACTGACGCAATTTTGGTAGCTCTTCAAAATGAGACCAAACACGCTTAGGTCTTTGCTGACGCATTTTTTGTAGCTCTTCAAAATAAGACAAAATATGCTTAGGCCTTTACTGACGCATTTTTGGTAGCTCTTCAAAATGAGACAAAATATGCTTGGACCTTTACTGACGCATTTTTTGTAGCTTTTCAAAATAAGACAAAATATGCTTGGACCTTTACTGACGCAATTTTGGTAGCTCTTTGAAATGAGACCAAACATGCTTAGGCCTTTACTGACGCATTTTTGGTAGCTCTTCAAAATGAGACCAAACACGGTTAGGTCTTTGTTGACGCGAATTTTGTAGCCTACCAAAAACGCGTCAAGCCTTGTTGAAGCTTCACTGACGCATTTCCGGTGCTGACCCCCAAAAAAAAACTCACGGAAAACTGGGGCTACTGGCCTGCTGACTGGCCGCCGCCGCCTGTCCACCGCTTTCGCCGCGCGGCGGCGAATATCGTCGCCCGGCGGCGCTTGTGGATGATGATGAAGACGGTTGTTGTTCTTCTTCGTCCTCTTCAATCTCATCGTCTTCGTCGTCTTCGCATTCGGCCGCACGCGGCGATTTTTCGCCGCCCGGCGGTGATTGCGGTGGAAAATACGAGGAGGACATTTCTACTGCTGATTTTGGAGAGTCCGAGATGCGACGCCGTGTAGAAGATGTTGAATGGCGAATTGCTGGAAAAAGGCGAGGTTAGAGACGCAGAGAGAAGTCAGACGGCTAGAGAACAAGATTGTCAGAGACACAGAGAGGATAGATAACTAGAGAGCATGAGAATGCTGGAGACGCAGAGAGTTTGCTTTGAAATGTTGTGACTATAATTATAGGCCTAACAAAAAACTAGACTATAGTTTGTAAACCAGACTATAGTTTGAAGACTAGAGAATTATAGCTGGAATAATTCAGAGCACAAAAAATCTGAAATTTCGGCTCTGAAAATCCACGTGGCATCAAAAAAATGGCTGAAAATGAGCCCTTTTTTATGATGAGCTATAAAATTTCAGAGCTGAAATTTTATGGCTGCTGAAAATCCACGTGGCGAAAAATCATCGTATTCAAAAAAAAAATCAATAATTTTTGCAAAAATCTGCCACGTGTTGGGAAAAAAATCGATAAATTCCTAGATTTTTGCAGAGAGAAATAGTATGGAAAATTGAGAGAATTAGAGAATTTTTCTCTAACCGCTCTCCACATTTTCCACACTATTTCCAGCAAAAAATCAATAACAACCAAAAAACAAATCGCTACATTTCCTCTTTGAACAAAAAAAAAACGAGGAGGGGGCGAGAGAGTGAGAGAGCGGTTAGAGAAGCAGAGCAAAATTTTATATTTTTGTTGTTTTTTGTGGGTATTTTCCACGTGGCAGAAAAATTATCGATTTTTTCGTTGGAGCGAAACTAAAAGCCTAGAGAAATGGGCCTTAACCAAGCCTAAAATCGGCCTGAAAAGCCCGAAAAAAGCCCAGAAAAGCCCAAAAATACATACAAATATATATAAATACATATATTTTCGCCCCTAAAAATATTATATAAAAAAATTAGGACATGAAGAAGAAGAAATAGAAAAAGGAGATGAAAATACAAGAAAAACCAGTTGGGAAATGGGAAAAAAGAAGAAGAAATGAATGAAAAAGGAAGGAAATTGGAACACACACAAAATATAGAAGAAGAAGATGAGAATTATTGGATTTTTTGAGGATGGGGGCTAAAAAGGCCTAAAATTAGGCTGGAAATGGGCCCAAAAATAGACCTGAAATAGGCTAGAAATGGCCCTGAAAATGGTCTCCGAAAGATCTAGAAATTAGGCTTCAAAAGGTCCAGAATTTAGACTGAACATAGGCTGGAAATGGGCCTGAACATAGGCCTGAAATTAGGCTTCAAGATCCAAAATATAAGCCTAAAAATAGACTGGACAAGCCTATGAAAGGGTCTAAAAATATGCTGAAAAGGGGCTAGGAAATAGCCTAAAAAGCCCAGAAAACAAGCCTAGATAACAGGCCTGAAAATAGGCTTCAAAAGATCTAGAAGATAAGCCTGAAAGTAGGCTTCAAAAGGTCTAGAATACAGGCTTCAAAAGATCTACAAGATAAGACTCAAAAGCCTAGAAAACAAGCCTGAAAATAGGCTTCAAAAGGTCTAGAATACAGGCTTCAAAAGATCTACAAGATAAGACTCAAAAGCCTAGAAAACAAGCCTGAAAATAGGCTTCAAAAGGTCTAGAATATAGGCTGCAACTGGGCCTAAAACTAGGCTTCAACAGGTCTAGAAGATAAGCCTGAAATTAGCCCAAAAAGCCTAGAAAACGGTCCAAAATATGGCCTTAATATAGGCTTTAAAAAATTAGTGAAAATTGGAAGATTTGAAGGGCTTAAATTCTGGAATTCCAGAATTTCAGACAAAAATATTTCAGTCAAAAAATTCTCAGAGCTTCAGAAGGCATCTAAAGGCTTCTAAGGGTATCTAAATGCTTCTAAGGGCTTCCGAACTTATCCAAACTCAAAAAATTTGCTCATTTTCCAGAGCAAGCTCCCAATAATTTGTTATTCATACTTTTTTGTGGAGCCACAAAAATTCTTTTTTTTTTTGAAAAAAAAAGTATACTAGTCGAAAAAAAACAGACATTTTTTGTGCTCCCCCCAATATTTGCTCTTTTTTCCCCATTTTTTTGTGTGTGTGTGACTGGCCGCTTTTTAGTGTTTTTTTTTCGAGAAACGAAAAAAAACGACGACGGAAGAAAATGGGAAAATCAATTTTTCAGGGGATTTTTTTGAGTTCGGATAAGTTCAGAAGCCTTGGGAAGCCTTTAGAAGCCTTTAGAAGCCTCTAGAAGCCCTTAGAAGCCTTTAGAAGCCCTTAGAAGCCTTCAGAAGCCCTTAGAAGCCTTTAAAAGCCCTTAGAAGCCTTGGGAAGCCTTTGGAAGCCTTTAGAAGCCTTTAGAAGCCTTCAGAAGCCTTCAGAAGCCTTTAGAAGCCCTTAGAAGCCCTTAGAAGCCTTCAGAAGCCCTTAGAAGCCTTTAAAAGCCCTTAGAAGCCTTTAGAAGCCCTTAGAAGCCTTCAGAAGCCCTTAGAAGCCTTTAAAAGCCCTTAGAAGCCTTGGGAAGCCTTTAGAAGCCTTTAGAAGCCCTTAGAAGCCTTCAGAAGCCCTTAGAAGCCTTCAGAAGCCCTTAGAAGCCTTCAGAATCCTCCAGAAGCTTCCAGAACTTGGGCTAACTAATAAAAATTACACAAAAAAATGGTCAGCTGATTGTTTTTTCTGCAGCTTTTTTTACACTAAAAAAAGTGATCAGAAATCTTCCAATTTTCAGATTTTCAGCCAAAAAAACGTGCTGAAAATGCGTAATAATGAGGGATTATCCAAAAGCTATTTTTGAGCACAAAAAAAATGAGCAAAATGAGCAAAAAAAAGGGGCGGAGCTTGGGGAGAAGGCGGAAGTGGGGAAGAAAAAAAGAAATTTGGCTGGAAATTTTTGGGCCTGAAATTTTCAGACCTCAAGAAAAACCAGAAAATTTTGCTGAAAAATCACATCTGGAATTTCAGATCTTCAGAATTTCAATTTTTTTTTCAGATTCTAAAAAATTTAGGCTGAAAATTTGGAGCTAGAAAATTTGTCTGAAATTCCAGGGCTGAAATTTTCAGACCTCAAAAAAAGCTAGAAAATTCCAGGGCTGAAAATCACATCTAGAATTTCAGATTCGAAAAATTCCAGATAATTTTCAAATTCTTGAAAATTTGGCTGAAATTTCAGAGCTCTTGAAAATTCCAGACTAGGCCAAACTAGGCTCAAAAATGTCCCAGGCTTTCTAGGCTTTTCCAGGCTTTTCCGGGCCCAAAATTCCTCATAAAATGGCTGATGAAATCGGCAAAACAACAAGAAGAAAACTAGGAAATACGAAAAACAAGAAGAAGAATAAGAACCAGGTACGGTAGGAGGTACTGTTGATGTCTGCGTCTCTAACTCTCTCTCTCATCTAGAGAGTGAGAGAGAGAAGAGACACAGAGAAAAAAAGGGGGGCAGATTTATTTGGGTCATTTCTCTCTACATTTTTCGGCCAACACAACAAGAAGAAGACAGAAGAAAACTGCGGGGAAAAAAAGTTTGAAGAGGAAAAAAATTAGGATCAGCCTAAGAATGGGCCTAGGATAGGCCTAAGATAGGCCTAAAACACGCCTATTTTTCAGGCAGAACCTAGGCCTATTACAAGCCTAGAAACTGCCTATTTTTTGATGATGAAAATAGGCCTAGAATAAGTCTAGAAACAGCCTATTTTTCAGGATGAAAATGGGCTTTAGGCCTACTTTCAGGACCAAAAATCGGCCTGAAATAAGCCTATTTTTCAGGTTGAAAATAGGCCTGAAAATGAGTCTGAAAAGGCCTATTTTTAGAACTGAAAACGAGCCTAGAACATGCCTAAGATAGGCCTAAAATGGGCCTATTTTTCAGGATGAAAATAGGCCTAGAATAAGCCTTAAAAAAAGCCTGGTTTTGTCAGAAGCTAGGCCTAAATCAGCCTATTTTCAAGTCCAAAAATCAGCCTAAAACAAGCCTATTTTTCAGGTTAAAAATAGTCCTAAAACAAGCCTTAAAAAACCTGGTTTTGTCAGAAGCTAGGCCTAAATCAGCCTAAGATTAGGACATAAACTAAGCCTGAAAAGGCCTATTTTAATACCTAAAACGGGCCTATCTCACATGTTTTCGTTGATATTAATGAGATTTGAGAGGAAGCGAGGAAAATCTGGTTTTTTCGGAGGATTTTTGATGATTTGGAAGCATTTTTGTGTAAAAATCCCAATTTTCAAGTCAAAACGGCCAGAAAAAAATCCAAGTCCAAAAATGATTGATCACAATAAGATTTGACCTAAACTGACTGATTTATGAAAAAGATTAGAGACGATCAAAAAAAGAAGGTGACACTATTATTATTAAGATTTGATGTGTTTTTGGGTCAGAAAAGGTCGCGATGAGAAAAATTGGCCTAGAAAGCCTGGAAATGGGCCTTGAAGGGGCCTAGGTTCAGGCTAAAAATAGACCTTAAAATTAGCCTTAAAGGGCCTAGTTATCATCCTAAAAATGAGCCTAAAAATCAGCCTTAGCGGGCCTATGTTTCAGGCTGAAAACCAGCTTTAAAGGGCCTAGCTTTCAGCTTGAAAATCAGCCTTAGAGGGCCAATTTTCAGCCTAAAAATAATCCTGAAAATCAGCTTTAAAGGACCTAGTTTTCGGCCTAAAATAGGCCTTGAAGGGCCTAATTAGAAGCCTAAAGTAAAGCCTGAATGAGCCTAAAATCAGCCTGAAAGAGCCTGTTTTTCAGGCTAAAAACAGCCTAGTTTTCAGCCTAAAAATCAGCCTTGAAGGGCCTAACTATTAGCCTAAAGATAGGGCTGAAAATCAGCCTTAAAGAGCCCAGTTTTCAGCCTAAAAATCAGCCCTAAAGACCCTAATTATCAGCCTCAAAATCAGCCTTGAAGGGCCTAACTATTAGCCTAAAGATAGGCCTGAAAATTATCCCTAAAGGGCCTAGTTTTCGGGATAAAAATGGGCCAAAAAATATCCCTAAAGAGCCTAGTTTTCAGCCCAAAAACAGGCCAAAAACGATTCTCCAAAAGAATATTATTATTATACAAAAATATGTACGAAAATAAATCGAACACAAAAAGAATATACACACACATAAATTCGTCTGGTTTCGAAACAAAACCGGATTTTTGCGCCTTTTTTCTTTTTTTTTTCCAATGTATTTATGATGGAATGAATGGAATCAAAAATCTGAGGAAAAATGACGAATTATAGTGCACTGCCTCCCCAAATCTACGTGTGTGTGGAAAAACGAAAAATGTCTGGCACGCTCTCGCAAACACACACTCTCTCGCACACAACTTTTTACTTTTATTTCGCGAAAACAGTGCATATTAGGAGCTGATTTTTATGTGTTTTTCATCGGAGCCACAATATGTGTTATACATAGTTCGAAAGAGAATTTCTTCGGCTACAAGCACATATGAAATGTTATAAATGAAACCGAGATAAAAAAATAAAAATTTCATGCAAACATGACATGGTTTTTTTGAATTGTGTGAAAAACGCATGTGTTTTTTGATGACCTGGCTTATTTTTTGAATATCGAATATATGTATAATCGAGTCGTAGTTTTGTTCAGAATCTCAAGGGCTTTCAGATGGTATAAATCAATATTTATGAAATTGTGAAATCATGGAGGAGTAGGGATTTTTCGTTTGTCAATTTTTAAAACGAAATTTTCATTTTCATTTGAAAAGAACTCGAATGAAGTTTACATACGTTTTGAAGAGAATTTCTCGGGCTTCAAAATCATATATATTTCTATACACAAAAATGGAAATTGAAAGCACCGCTTTCGGTTGAAAACTCACCGCTGTTTTTCGCAACGCTACTGAACGCGGTTTGTTTGTTTGGTGCAAACCCAACAAGTTTTCAACCGAAAGCGGTGCTTTCAATTTCCATTTTTGTGTATAGAAATATATATGATTTTGAAGCCCGAGAAATTCTCTTCAAAACGTATGTAAACTTCATTCGAGTTCTTTTCAAATGAAAATGAAAATTTCGTTTTAAAAATTGACAAACGAAAAATCCCTACTCCTCCATGATTTCACAATTTCATAAATATTGATTTATACCATCTGAAAGCCCTTGAGATTCTGAACAAAACTACGACTCGATTATACATATATTCGATATTCAAAAAATAAGCCAGGTCATCAAAAAACACATGCGTTTTTCACACAATTCAAAAAAACCATGTCATGTTTGCATGAAATTTTTATTTTTTTATCTCGGTTTCATTTATAACATTTCATATGTGCTTGTAGCCGAAGAAATTCTCTTTCGAACTATGTATAACACATATTGTGGCTCCGATGAAAAACACATAAAAATCAGCTCCTAATATGCACTGTTTTCGCGAAATAAAAGTAAAAAGTTGTGTGCGAGAGAGTGTGTGTTTGCGAGAGCGTGCCAGACATTTTTCGTTTTTCCACACACACGTAGATTTGGGGAGGCAGTGTAGTGTGGATTTTGTGTATCGTATTATTATTATTATAGATTTGGATTAAGAGACCTTAAGTTTAAGGCTTAAAGCGAAACCTTAGAAAAAGCCGTTAGGCTTTGCTAATACCTCAGGCATTAGAAGCTGATAATAAGTACCTTAGGCTTAGAGAACCTTAGATTAAGGTTTAACCTTAGAAACAGCCAGAATTTCAATATTGCTCATTTTAGACTGGTAAGGTTAGGCTTAGCTAATAGCTTAGGCTTGATACCTTAGGCTTAGCTTAGCTGATAAGGCTTAACCATAAGGTTAGGCTTAGAGAACCTTAGATTAAGGCGAAAATAACCGAAAAATCCGCCCACAACACAAAAACTGGTCAAAAATCTCATTTCTCACACAAAAATCAATAAAATATGCTCTAACCAAGCCGATTGCTCATATTAAGCTAATCCAAATTAAAAAATTGAAAAAAACAGGCCGGGCCCGACGAAAAAACAATGAAAAACACAACCTCAAACGAAAATAAGAGGGAGAGAGATAGTAGAGAAGAGAGAATGCAGAGAAAAAAGAAAAAAGAGGGATAGCGAGAGAGTGTGTGGAGAGAGAAGAGAGCGGCTAGAGAAGCAGACAAAAACTGACCTCTAATGACCTTTCTTTTCATCAGGAAGAAGATGAGGAGGAGGAGATTTTTTGTATACATACTACAATTTTGAGGGGGGTACTACCAGGCATGTTCATTTTGCCGGCAATGCCGGCCGTTTGCCGTTTCAAAAACGGCAACAGCAGCCGCTGCTGTTTTGAAAAAATAAAACAAAACAGCATGCCGTGGCTGCCGTGCCGAAATGCCGGCATTGCTGTCTACTTCGTGAAGAAAAATGTCGAAATCATCAAACAAATCCTCCAAAAACACCCCGAGAAAGAGAGCTAGAGACACGCGCGCGCGAGACTATTTAAATAAATTGTGTGTGCGACGGTTTTCGGGTTGCGCGCTGTTGTGTGTGTTGTGTGCAGGGGGCGGAGCGACGACCTTCTCCTTCCCATTTTGAAAAACGGCAGCCGGCCGGCAAGCCGCGGCTGCTGTTTTCTGCTATTTTCTTCTTTGCTGCTCGGCCAGCAAAACAGCGAAGCCACGCCCACACGGCAGCCGTGCCGTCCGGCCAGCAGGCAGAATGAACATGCCTGGGGGGTAGCATATGGGAAAAAAAAAATATAGGTTACATATAATTGCCACGTGGCAAAATGGATAGGGTTACTGTGAAATTTGAAGGGATTTTTGCCACGTGGCATGGTGTACTGTGAAATTTGAATAGTAGTTTGCCACGTGGCAGAAGATATGACCTAGATTTGGTTTATATAGTGAAATTTGAAAGGATTTTCTGTTGCCACGTGGCAGATGTGAGAATCTAGGCTTTTTAGGCTCATTCGGGCTTCAAAAAAATCCCCCAAATTTTCATTCAATCTCTAGGCTTTCTGGGCTATTTTAAGCCAGAAATTTCAGGCCCATACATCTAGGCTTATTTAGGCTTCAAAAAATTCTAAATTTCGGGCTACCTTCAGGCCTAAAATCTACACACTAACTTATCTAAAGGCCCTATTCTAAGCCTAAAATACTGGAAAAAAATGGCCCAGTAAAAAATAGGTTTCAAAAAATGCTCTAAAATTTTCTGAATTAAAAATTCATCGATTCAAAGTCGTATTTTTTTGCGAAAATCAACCTGAAATTGAATTATTCCGCAAGCTTCCGCGTAGCGGCCACGCCTATAAATTCGAAGCGGAAGTCTTCCGCAAGGTCTTCCGCGAGGAAAAAACGAACTTTGTTCCATTTTTCATTAATGAAAAATGCCACAGAAAAATCAGTAAATCTTCCATTTTTTCTCAAGATAAGAACAAAAAAAAAGTTTTCACGTGTCAGACCAAAAAATTTGAGATAAAAAGAAAGAAATGTGTGACCACCACAAAAAAAAATGAACAATTTTTTTGAAAAGTCAGCAAAAATTCCTTTTTTTTTGTCTAGGAATTTTGATAAAATGATCAAAAATTCAGAATTTTTGGCTGAAAATGTGGATTGTATTTCAGATTTTCAGACTACAACATTACAACCTATTTTTCTCTGAAAATCTAGAATTTCTAGGTTCAAAAATTTCAGATAAAATTCCCCACAAGCTTCCGCGAAGCGGCCGGGCCTAGAGGCCTGAAAGCCTAAAGGCCTGAGTGTAGACCGCAATTTCAAAAAATTAATTTCATAGGTTAATTTTCTCCTGGTGAGAATTCGATCTTTTCAGATTTTTGGAGCTGAAAATTTGACTGGAATTTCACATTTCTAGAATGTTTCTAGATAAATTACATTTTCAGACTGGACTATATTCAAACTAGATTTCCGAGCGCTGTGCGCGAGTGTAGACCGGAAGCTTCCGCGTAGCGGTACTATCTTCCGCGCAGCGGCTGGGCCTTGAAGCCTAGAAGCCTAGAAGCCCAAAGGCCCGACCGCTCTCCGCGAGTGTAGACCGCCTGTAGGCTTAGGCGTGGCCGCTTCGCGGAAGCTTGCGGTCTACACACGCGCAGAGCGCTCGGGTTTACTGAGTTAAAAGGCTCGAGCGCTCTGCGCGAGTCTAGACCGCAAGCTTCCGCGTAGCGGTACTATCTTCCGCGCAGCGGCTGGGCCTATGCTCAGTAGTCTACAAGTCGAGCGCTCTCCGCAAAGTCTTCCGCAAGCTTCCGCGCAGCGGCCACCAAGACTTTCACACTCTGTCATATTTAATTGTCCTGGGGGTCGCCGCCACCGCGGCGACAAAAAGGACAACAAAAAATGATGAGATGAAAAAAAAAGAGATGAGATACTCTCCGCACTTTTTTAGGCCTGGCTGGTGCCAGGGTGCGGGAGGGCAAAAAAAAAGAAACTAGGGGAGGGGGGGGGGTGACCTTTTTGTATTATGTATTGTATTTATTTGTGTGTATGTCTGGGTGAGAAAAAGAAACCAGATAAACATGGGGGGAAAACAACAAATTGAAAATCCCGAGCGCTCTGCGCGAGTGTAAATCGCAAGCTTCCGCGAAGCGGCACAATCTTCCGCGTAGCGGCTGGGCCTAGAAGCCTAAAAGCCGAAAGGCTCGAGCGCTCTGCGCGAGTGTAGACCGCAAGATTCCGCGTAGTGGCTGGAAAGACTTTGCGGTAGACATAGGCGTAGCCGCTTCGCGGAAGCTTGCGGTTTACACTCGCGCAGAGCGCTCGAGGAAGCTTGCGGAAGACTTCGCAGATATCGCTTAGATATACAATTTTCGAAAATTCGAAATCTTGATTTTTTCTGAGAAATTTGGTATAACCAAAATATGTCAAAAGGTGATACATAAATGTGCCCTACTTCAAATTTCAGATAAAAATGAGGCTGAAATAAAAACTGAAAAATAGGTGTTTTTATTTTCCACATAATCTCAGACCCCTGGAAAACTGTTGGAATTTCAAGTTTTGTGCTTGAACTACTTTTGAAATGGGTCTGAAAATGATAGTTAAATCAATTTCAGACAGAATTGAGCTGTTTAGGCCTAAAATAGGGCCTAGATTACTGTAGATTCCAGCCCTAAAAAGCCTTCAAAAACCGTATTTTCGCGCGATTTTTGATCACAATAATCCATCAAAAATTGTATAAGTACAAGTCATTTTTCATTTCAAAAAAAAAAAAAAAGATGAAACCGTTTTTTTCTGTTCTGTTTCTTCCTTGATCGAAAATCGTATCATCCTTGACACTTTTCGACCTATTTTTCAGTGGAGAAAAAAAAACATGGAAAAATCGTGTCAGGGATTTTTTTTTGATTTTCGCGCCATTTTTGAATGATTTTTGGCGCCAAATTTGGAAAATTCAAATTTTTAGTGAAATTTCGCTTCGAAAAATACCCCATAAGCTTATGATTTTGAAAAATTTGAATTTCGTGCCATTTTTGGCGGGAAATTCAAATTTTCCCAGGCTTGTGGGGTGTCTTTCGACGCCAAATTTCATGAAAATTCCAGATTTTCAGCCCAAAAACTCGAAACTCACCCATTCTCCTAGCCGAAGCTGATCCTCTTCTTTGAAATGTCGTCGATCTTCGCACTGAAGCCACACTGCGATTTTGTGGAAAATCGGGATTAGGCTCATCATTTGCTGTATTTCTGATGATTTTCTCCGAGTTCGATGTCATTTTTCTGGAAATTTTCTGAATTTTGGATGAAATTCTGGTCAAAAGCCTATTTTTTTGGGAAAAAGTGAAAATTTTATGCGAAAAAAACCAAGTGAAAGTTTTTTTGATAAGAAAAATTAGTACTTTGATTTTTTTATTTTTGCACAATAAAAAAATTTCATGAGATGACTTAATTTTAGAAGAAAAATCATAGGATTGCTCAGATTAGAGCCAAAAGTTTGAAGAAAAATCGGTCATTGCTCATATTAGCTTAGAAATTACGATTGCTCATATTAACACCAAAAATCATGGATTTTCCCTCAAAAATGGCAAATGTACTTTGTTATCGCTCTCAAAAAATCTTTAAACTAAAAAAAACTCGTCCAAAACCTGGTCAATTTATTTTTCGCGCGCGAAAAATCGTGGATTTTTTGATTGATGCGATTCTTTTTTTGTTGGATTCAAAAATCAATTTTTAACTCACTTTTTGAAAAAAAATTCCTGAAATTTTCATTTTTCAACCATTTTCTAGTCTAGAAATACTGAAAAATAACTGGATTTTTGAATTTTCCGAAAAAAAAATTTTTGTTTTTTTTTTTTTTGAAAAAAAATTGGGTCACGTTTAAATGATTTCGAAAAGCCTAATTTTAGGCCCTAAAAAGCCTATATTTAGACGTAAATTAAGAACTCTAACAGCCTAGATTCAAGCCTAAATTAAGGCCCTCAAAAAGCCTATAATTTGGCCTAAATTTAGGCCCCAAAAAGCCTACAATTTAAGTTTAAACTAAGGCCTTAAAAAGCCTATATTTAAGGCTCATCAAAGCCCATAAGTTAGGCCTAAATGAAGGCCTCAAAAATTCTATATTCAAGCCTAAATTAAGGCCCTAAGAAGCCCTTAATTTAGGCTTAAATGGCCCTAAAAAGTCTATTTTTGAGTCCTAATTAAGGCCCCAAAAACACACAAAAATACGTGGATTCAATAAAGGAACACCTCAAAACACAATGAAAAATATGTGAGGAGATTTTTGGAAACGATAAAAACTAAGAGGAGATAGATAGTGTGTACAAAGTGAGAGACGCGGAGAAAAACGCGCGCGCGGGCGAGCGCGGAAACCTTCCGCGCACCCCTATGTACAAAATGTGTGTTGCTTTTGCGGTGCACACACACAAATATACACGGTGTTTACTTTTCCAACACAAGAATGCATCAAAAACCACACAAGTGTACGATGGGATTTTATGTTGCCACGTGGCGAAATTTTTGAATTTTTTATACAAAAAAACCAGGATTTTTTGTGTATAGTAGCAAAAAATGTGGACAAAAACAATGTTTTTGTCCAATTTTTCCCATAAAAACATGTTTGTATAGTGTTTTTTTTTTGGTAAATACATCATACAATGTGTGAAAATTTTTTGAATTTCTCAAATTCCCACCCCGCCAAAAAAACTCACCAAACTCGATTTTCCCAAAAATCGCATTTTCAGCCCAAAAAACCTCAATTCTTCTGCGATTTTCAACCAAAACATGTAGAAATTAGCTGAAAATCTGATTTTCAGCAATATTTTCAGCGAAAACCCTCCAGAAACCAAGAATTTCAAGGTTTTCCGGCTGAAAACGAAAAAAAAAATGAAAAAACAAAATAAAGGGAGGCGCCGTAAATCGACACGTGTTCCCCGCCACGAAATGTGTTTTGTGTAGTTCTCCCGGAGTATTTTTCATTTTTTTTTTCGAAAATTTTCGGGTTTTCCGGGTTTGGGGATGAAGAATAGGTGTTTTTCGTGGATTTTTGACAGGAATTGGAAGATTTGACGAGATTTGCCACGTGGCATCGATTTGGAATCGGAAATTCGAGAAAAATCAATATTTATTGCTTAAAAAAAGAAAATTATTTCAAATAACTCCTGACAACATTTTGTGGCATAGCAATAGCTTGTTGTGGTGCATCATGAGCCAACATTTGACCAGTTGAAAGAAACTGAAATCGAAATTTCAGTTTTTGTTGAAATCTTTCAACTGAAATTTTGATTTTTGTTCAAAGATGTCAACCTAAACTACACATTTTCCTTTCTGGAAGAACTTCTTTCTTATCAGCTAGAAAATCAACAGATTATAATATTATTTTCCACCTATGACATCAAAAGATCAGGTCTCCAGGAATCGTATATAATACCTACATAGTACCTGATAGAACACTTTATTTTTAACTCATGAAAAAGGTTCAGGTGTTCCTGATAGTCTTCATACCCCTAGCTTTTTGTGGCGCTCATGGCTCCGTGAACACCTGGGGAGGTTCACTACAGTACGACGAGGATTGGGGATATGTGGATGCTCGAAACACCGTAGCTCATGTATTTTGGTGGTTGTATCAGGTGAAGCCACTTGATGTTAGCCGGCCATTGTTTATTATGTTACAAGGTGGACCGGGGGCTTCTGCGAGTGGATTTGGGAATTTTATGGAGACTGGGCCGAAGGGTTTGAATGGCTCGGATAATTTGGGAACTTGGCTACAGATAGCTGACTTAGTCTATATCGATGCACCAGCTGGCAGTGGTTTCTCATACGTCGAAAACCACAACTACGCGCAGAATTCCAGCCAAGTTGCTGAAGAGTTACTCTCCTGGCTTCACGGATTCCTGGCCCATCACTCAGAATACCGAACCCGCCCGGTCTTCTTGGTATCTGAGGGCTACGCCGGCAAGTTTGCTGTGGAGTTCGCGCAGGTTCTACGCGAGGCGTCTCTGATAAACCTTAGAGGTCTGATAATGGGTGCACCATGGATTTCACCGGGCGATTTTCTGGCGAGCTGGGGCACCTATCTGCATGTTAATGTGAGTTATGACGTGGCAAAAAGAGAAAATAAACCTAGCTTTTTTCCAGTCACTCATTGATGATCAAAAATTGACTTCTCTCAACTCCCAAGCTGAACTCTGTCAAATTTATTTAAATAGGCAAGATTACGCTGGCGCTGAGAATTGCTATGTGCGAATTCAGAATATGGTGCAAGAGTACACTGGAGGTGTATCATGGTTTAATATTTTGAAAGCTGAGGGATCTGACACGTGGAATACACTTTGGGAAAGTCAAAGTGGTGAAACAAAGGATGACTTGAGCGAATATATGAATTCAGTGGTTCGCGGAAAGTTGGGAGTTATCCCAAGTACAGTGGAATTCGAAACTTGCTCGAATCATGTGCTAAGTGCGATGTTTTTCGATTTAATGGTGCCGATTTACAAAGAAGTTGATGATTTGTTGAAAGCCGGTGTAAATCTTGTGATTTATACAGGGAATGAGGATTTGTATAGTAATGGATTAGGTGAGACCGAGGGGGCCTAAGCCCGGCCGGGGCTATGGCCGGGCCTACGCCCAAGCTTAGTCCATGCCGATTCTAAGCCCTTATTCCAGGCACATCTACATGGATAAATCGCCTAACCTGGGATGGTATGAATTTATTCAACTCATCAACTCGTTATCCTCTAAAATTAACACAATTTCCACTTGCTGGATATAAAAAAGGATTTGAGAATTTGCAAGTTTGGTCGATTATTGGAGCTGGTCAAATGTTGGCTCATGATGCACCACAACAAGCTATTGCTATGCTACAAAATGTTGTTAGGAGTTATTTAAAATAAATTTCTTTTATCCTTTTTTTAGGCAATAAATATTGATTTTTCTCGAATTTCCGATTCCAAATCGATGCCACGTGGCAAATCTCGTCAAATCTTCCAATTTCTGTCGAAGAAACCGCGAAAAACACCTATTTTTCATCCTCAAACTCGAAAAAACAAAAATTTTCGAAAAAAAAATGAAAAATACTCCGGGAGAACTACACGAAACATATTTCGTGGCGGGTAACACGTGTAGATTTACGGCGCCTCCCTTTATTTTGTTTTTTCATTTTTTTTCGTTTTCATCCGGAAAACCTTGAAATTCTTGGTTCTCGCTGAAAATATTGCTGAAAATTGAATTTCCAGCAAACTTCTACATGTTTTGTTTGAAAATTCGGGCTTATTTGAAATAATTTTCCCTAATTAAAAGGGAACTTGTGATAACTTCAAGAAGCTGATGTTTTATGTGATAAAGTTTCTATAACTATCATTAAAAGTCTAAAGTCTCTTCATTTCCTGACCTAAAGGTCATTTAGATCAATTGCATCAGCCAGAAGATAGCCTATCTCTCACAAAAATCAAAAAGGAAGTAGAAAAAAAAATTTATTTGAGATCAAAAAAGCAATTATCCAAGAATAGATCCAATCAAGCCTTGTCCACCAAATCCACCACGGCCTCCTTGTTGGAATCCGCCTTGTTGTGGGCCTCCGAAGCCCCCTCGGCCTCCCTGTTGGAAGCCTTGTTGTCCGCCGAAGCCCCCTCGTCCACCTTGTTGGAATCCACCTTGTTGTGGGCCTCCGAATCCACCTCGGCCTCCTTGTTGGAATCCACCTTGTTGTGGGCCTCCGAAGCCCCCTCGGCCTCCTTGTTGGAATCCACCTTGCTGGCCCCCGAAGCCCCCTCGGCCCCCTTGTTGGAAGCCTCCCTGTTGGAATCCTTGTTGTCCACCAAATTGTGGTCCCCATTGACACGTGGCCATGCCGATAATAGCGAATAGCGCCAAAATTGTTAAGCGAAACATGATTTGAAGGGAATTTTTGAGAAAATGATGAAAATTCGCGCACTTTTATAGATTTCTCGGGCAAAATGATTGATGATTTGACGAAAAATTGAAAAGAAAAAGATTTTTTTTGTATGATAAGACACAAAGTAGAACTGTGATTTTTGAAGTTGGAAAATATTCTGGTTCGGAAATCTACGATGTTTTCTGAAGTTCAGAGCTTCAAAATCAAGATCCTAGAATTAAAAATTCAGGTTTCAGAGTTCAGATTTTTCTAGATCTTCAACTAGAGGTTCAGAAGCTTTCGAGCTTCAAAATCAAGATACTCTAAAGCTTCTGAACCTGTAGCTGAACATCTAGAAAAATCTGCACTCTGAAACCTGAATTTAATATTCCAGGATTTCGATTTTGATGCTCTGAAAACATCCCACCCGTTTTCTCTGCGTCTCTAACCTTCTCTACCTCTCTAACTCTGCCTCCAGATCATTTTTCCTTATCTAATCTTTGAAAATTTTTTTTTCATAGAAAATCCCATGATTGATCTGAATTTTTCGGAATTCGTCACATTTTTTGGGATGATTCATCGGAAACGCTCAATTTAACATGAGTAATTATAAATTTTGGTGGAAAAAATTGTAGTTGGTTATGACGTGGCAAAGTATACATTGCTCATATTAACATATATACATTCCAGTATATCTACATACAAAATTGATCACCGATCTGGGTCACGTGATTAATTTTGAATTTTTGAAATTTTTTGTGGGCTTTTCAGAAATGCTCATCGAATTTTGACGTTTTAAAAATTATCAAGAAATGGGGAAAAACCTATTTTTTTAATCGAGTGCCATTTAATTGGATACGGCGGTGATTTTCGGTTCCAAAAATCAAAGAACTGACAAAACACCGAAACTTCAGAAACAAACAACATTTTTTCCGACAATGCCGCATTCAGAAGCTGAATTTCGAGGGCGATATTTTTTTGCTAATTTTTCAAGCGCAATTTTGCAACGCGTAGCGGTACCATCTGAATTTTAAGCTGCAACACAAAAATTAAAAATTTTATTATATAAGAGATTCTCAAACGGTCTACTTCAACTTTCCACATGATCAAAATAAAAATCCATCTGAATATTAGCAGAAATCGTACATTAAGAACAGCATTTTTCGAACCGGCATTTCGTAATTTTAGTAAAATAGAGAATGAGACTCTCTTTGAGTGCTCGCTTCATTCAAAATAAAAAGGTCACGTTTAAAATAAAATGAATCACATCTTGATTTGATGAGCATTTTTAGAAATCCAAAAAAAAAATTGATCACGTGACCCAATTAAGTGATCAATTTTGTATGTAGATATACTGGAATATAACATATATTAGGAAAAAGCTGCTGAAGAGTTCGAAAATCCCAAATTTTAGGGCCTAAAAGCCCGTTTATGGCCCAAAAAAGCCCCAAAACTCAAATCTACATAATTTATTCATTCTAATGCTCCAAATACAATTGTTGTTCCACTTCCAAATTCCATGCCAAATCCAATCCGGCCTTTTTTCTGCTCTTTCTCTCCAAATTATTCGCCTTGGGTTTGCAATTTTCAAAAGCCAATTTCAGTGTTTGCTTCTCGCTGGCTCTTCTTTCATTTTTCATCCACGATTCCAACAATTCCGTGTGTTTTTGATTCAAAATCGCTGCACAGTATACAGTTTTTCGCAGCGGTGGTGGGACTTTTGAGCAATTTGACACTTGAACTCCGGGATATTGACACGATTTGAGGAGATGCTCGTAGAACGGCTCCGATTTTTCATAGCATTCAGTTGGGTTGACCATACATTCGGTTGAGATGATTTGAGTGGCAAGATCACTGGAAAAAATTTGAATTTTTTTTAGGTGAAAGAGATAATGCGCTCTAATGCAAATGTGAGCGGGAAGGGTGGAAATTCAAATTTTTAATTTTTTTTAGGTTTAGCCAGAAAAATTCAAATTTTTAGCTCAAAATATCAAACGCGCTCTAATGAAAATGTGAGCGGGAAGGGTGAAAATTCAAATTTTTAGGGGATATTCTTAGGCATAGAGTGAAACTAGAAAGAAAATTTGAATTTTTAGCTCAGAAAATATCAAATGCGCTCTAATGCAAATGTGGGCGGGGAGGGTGGAAATTCAAATTTTTAATTTTTTTTGGTTTTTTTAGGTTTAGCCAGAAAAATTCAAATTTTTAGCTCAGAGAATATCAAACGCGCTCTAATGCAGATGTTGGCAGAAAGGGTCGAAATTCAAATTTTAAAGGCTATTTTAGGCTTAGCCTGAAGCTCGGAAGAAAATTTGAATTTTTACTCAAAAAATAGCAAACGCGCTCTAATGCAAATGTGGGCGGGGAGGGTGGAAATTCAAATTTTTAATTTTTGTTAAGGCTTAACCTGAAGCTCGAAAGAAAATGCGCTCTAATGCAAAAAATTCAAAATTGTTGGGTTAAGACAGGATTTTGGCTAGAATACTCAGTCAGTTAGGTCAGTTAGGAAATTCACATTAGATACTCAGCCAAAACAACAATGTACGCAGTCAAATTCCATCCAGGGGTTTTTTGAGCATTGAAAAGCAATTGCTCCAAATTTATTAGTCTTGAAAAAAAAGAAGAAAGTGCGCTCTAATGCAAATATGGGCGGGAAGGGTGGAAATTCAAATTTTTCAGGTCAAAATTATCGATTTTTGGCTATTTTTCATTGGGCTTTGGGTCTTGGGCCTAGTTTCAGACTTGGACTTGGCCCGAGCGCTCTGCGCGAGTGTAAACCGCAATCTTCCGCGCAGCGGCCTGGCCCAAATTTAAAACTAGGCCCTAGACCCAAAGCCCAATGAAAAATCATCAAAAATCGATAATTTTTACGCGAAAAATTTGAATTTCCACTCTTCCCGCTCCTGTTTGCATTAGAGCGTGTTTCGCAAACTGAATTTTGAGCATTTCTAGCATTCAGAAGCCTTCAGAAGCCATTAGAAGCTTTCGGAAGCCCTTATAAGCCTTCAGAAGCTTTCAGAAGCCTTCAGAAGCCTTTAGAAGCCTTCGGAAGCCCTTAGAAGCCCTTAGAAGCCCTCAAAAGCCCCCAAAATCCACTGACACTTCATCAAACTTGCTATCCTCCAAATAATTCATCTCCACAAACTTCCAACTCGTCTCCACTTGCTGCAATCCTCTCAAAACACTGCGCAACTCCTCGTCATGTCCCTTTAAATTCAACAAATACGCCAAAATCGGCAATCGTTCCGTCTCGCGGAAAATATATTTCCGCAACGCTTCCGCTTCCGGACGACGGAAGTGGAAAGCATCATCGATGAGGCGGATTTTGGTGCGGGCACTGAGCATCCGAGGGTTCTGCTCAAGCTGCGAAGCAATCTGCTCCCATAGTTCCACACTCTGATAATCTACTCGAAAATGTCCGTGCGAATCGGGGTTTAAAATGAGCAATGAGCCAGGGGTGTAGGGAATTGTAACCGGCTCATCTTTGAGCCAAATAAGCTCGGCCTCTTGCGGCCCGTTCTGGTAGAAAACTGGAATTTCCCACAAGCCTTCCGGATCATTTTGCGAGAGTTCCACTTGATTATTCTCCACAATTCTCGCATTAACCGTCGGAAATCCTTCAGAATTCGTCCAAGACTTGGCAAAACTCTCAAATTCCTCGGCTCCACCCGCAAAACTCGCTCCAATATACTTGAAAAGTTGCTCCTCTTGAGTATTCTGATACATATGTGCCTTTAAATAGCGACGAATTCCATGCAAAAATTCATTTTCGCCCAAAACTCTGCGAAACATTGATATAATTGAGCCGGCTTTTTGATAGGTGACAACATCGAAAAATGTTTGAATTGTGTCAGTTTTGAGGATTTCAAAGCTCATCGCATGCTTCGGTTTTTTAGTCTCCATTTCGAGCGCTTTTCGTTGGCCAGGGTGGATGAGGAAATCACGCTGTAGAGAAAAATTAGGGTTATTTTAGGGTACTTACTCGGTAACCCTGAGGCGGAAATTGCGGCGGGGAAGTGACTCGGCAGTTTTTGGGCAGGAAAAAGGCACGAACCGCCTTCACTGGCAGGTTTGAAGCATGACAGCGGCAAACCCGCCAGTTCTGGCATCGCCTCTTGAGCTGTAGGCGGAAACTGCCTTTTTCTGCGGCAAACATGCCGTTCAATTTCAAACAAAACTGCGCTCAGTGCCTGTTGTTTATTTCGAATTTTCGAAAATATTTTCTATTTTTTTCTCCTAAATTTTTTGTTTTTTGCCTATAAATCGAGCACAACTTCATGACGAAGAGAGAAAAATCAATGATCGAGTAAGTTGAAATGTGTCTTCAATGAAAAACTATATATTACAGACCGCATCATCTGGAAATCGTTGAATTTCGAGAAGAAACATACGAAAAATCAAAGAAGTGCCGAGCGATGTATGTAGATGGCTACTGGTATGAATGATTTCTTCATTTTGACAACCGGTATGTTATTTTCAGGGACTTGTTTCGATTGAAAAAAACCATGTTTACAAGGGAACCTTTTTTACTCAACACTTCAAATCTTGATCTCGATGAAATTTTATCCACAGACAGCTTTTGGGACCATAAGAACACCCTAAAAATTTAAGTCTCCCAATGGACCTCTGAGCCAAGTTCTGGGCTCTCAAAAACTCAAAAAAGGCCTAAAAATGGTCACAAAAGTCATCATAGCTCCATTTCAAATTGTTTTTGGGAGAAATGAAGTTTCAGATATTGATCAGCATAGTCGATTACCTAAAAGTACATCAATAAAAAAACTTTATTTCGAAAAATTTTGAAGTTTTTTATTTTTCGGCTGAAAATTCATGAAAATTCAGATGTGCCCCTGCTCATTCATTTTTTCAAAATCAGAAATTTTTTCTGAAAATTCGATTTATTGATGCTTTTTGGGTAAATCGACCACGCTGATCATCATCTGCTACTCAGTTTTTCATAAAAATGATCGAACATTGAGTTATGATGTGTTTTATGAGCCAATTTTGGCAATTTTTGAACTTTTGAGAGCCCATAACTTGGCTCAGAGGTCCATTGGGAGACTAAAATTTTTAGGGTGTTCTTATGACCCTAAAAGCTGTCTATGGACAAAATTTCATCAAGATTTGAAGTGTTGTGTAAAAAAAGATCCCTTGTCAGTGGAAAAGGTTAATTCAGGTTCAAACTTTTCTGAAAAATCTTTCGGATTTCTAAATGAACATTTTTCAAGCTAGTTTTCAGCTCCCAAAGTCTTAATTTTCGTAAATTTACATAATCTGCCCCATTATTAATTTCTTGTCAAAATACACATTTTTTCAGTATCGTCCAAAATCAACATCAACCAACTTCACTTGATCGAACATAAATGGAATTCGTCTAATTTTAAATACAATTTTCGTTTTTGATCATTTTTTTGTTATCAATAAACTATGTATGTAAAACATGTTCGCTTATTGTTGAAAACGCCTAGGAGCAGCTATAAATAAACGCAAAGGCGCAAACTGCCTCATTAAATCGGCATGTTCCCGCCGCGCTAACGGCGGGTTCCGCCTGTGTAGGCGGGTTTGCCGCAGGAAAAAGGCATTTTACGGCTGGTCAATCATTTGCTTGCCTGAAACCAACGGCCGAATCAGCCTTGAACGCGCCGCAGTTTTCGCCTCAACCTTTCCGAGTAAAGGTGTCTTATCGTAAAAATTAGCCTAAAGCTCAGGTTTAGGCTTTAGCTACTATAAAAAGTATCTTAACCTTGTTAAAATCCTTACTTAGGCTAATTATGAAGGGGAAAATCATCAAAAAGCGCTAAAAATCTTGTCTTCAAACACTTTTACGTACAAATGCACAGAATGGTTTCGCTTTTTTGACAACGACACTACGAAATGACGACACGTGTATTTGACGCGGCTTTTTCGAAAACTAGGTGAAATACACGTGTCGTCAACGCGTAGTATCGTTGTAAAAAAAGCGAAAAATATATTTATTGTGCATTTTCACGTAAAAGTCTTTGCAGACAATATTTTTAAGCAGTTTTTAGTGATTTCCCCCTCATAATTAGCGTGAGCAAGGGTTTTAACAAGGTTAAGATACTTTTTAAGGTAGTTAAAGCCAAAATCTAAGCTTTAGGCTAATTTTTAAGAAGGTTAAGACACATTTTGAAGTAGCTAAAGCCCAAACCTAGGCTTTAGGCCAGGCCCAAGGTCCTTACGTTTTTATAAGTCCCATTTGTCAACAAATCCGCTCCATACACTTGATACAACGTGGCAAATCCCTCGTTCAACCAAGTTTGATCCCAATACTTCATTGTTACTAGGTTGCCGAACCACTTAAAATTGAAAATTTGAAAAAATCGATATCCGGAAGCTTCCGCGTAGCGGCTAAGGCTCGAGCGCTTTGCGCGAGTGTAAACCGCAAGCTTCCGCGCAGCGGCTAAGGCTCGAGCGCCGTGCGCGAGTCTAAACCGCAAGCTTCCGCGAAGCGGCCACACTTAGGCTTAGGTTTAGTCCGTAGCTTAACTCCTCAGGCTTAAGCTAAGGACTAAACCGCGTAATCAATCCTACCTGATGCACCAACTCATGCGAAATAATCCTACGAATATTCGCCTTTTCCGCATGCGTATTCATCTGTGGATGATAGCTCAACACAGCCTCTCGATACACAATCAACCCCCAATTTTCCATGGCTCCAAAATGGAAATCTCTCACTCCAACCATATCCATCTTTCTCATCGCATACGGAATGTCAAACAATTTTTCAAAATTGTCCAAAATTCCGATCGATGATTCGAGAGCCAATTGGTGATTTGCAACATCTTCCGGGCGCGACCAAATTCGAACACGGATTCCTGGAAATTTTTTTGTGAATTTAGGCTAAGTTTGAGAGCCTACCTGATTGCGTAACTCCTTCCAAATATTTAAAATCGGAAATGAAAAATGCCAAAAGATATGTCGACATTTTGGGAGTTTCTTCAAATTCAGAAATTTGAAATTGCTCAGAAAATGGGCTGACTTTGATTTGCTCAGCATTCGAGATCGCAGAAGTTCCCAACGGATGGATTATTTTAACCTGAAATTGTGTTTAGCTTTAAAATTCCCCAAGAGCCCTTAAGAATCCCCCTAAACCCTCTACTTAAAAAGCTTCAAAAAAACGCGCGCGAAAATAATTTTTCAAAAAGAAAACAACGACACTCCGCTCGCCCGTTGTTTAGCGCAAACGGCGTTTTTTTGTTTTTTTTTCTTAAAAGTGGGGAAATTTAGGCTAATTCGACAAATTTCATACATTTTTCAGCGTTTGGAAGCCTCTAAAAGCATTCCGGCAAGAAAAAACTCATTTCAGGTCAGTGTTTAATGGGTTTTGGGTTAAATTCAACCAAGTTTGGGGTATATTTGTACAATAATGTATAATTTGAGATCTCAGTAACAACGACTTGTGGAAAACAGGGAAAATCCCTTGAAATGTTATTTTTTTTTTACTTTTTCTATTATTTTTATAGTTTTTTTTTGTTTTTTTCGTGAAATTGGTGAATTTGAGGGTAATTTTGAATATTTCACGGTTTTGAAGCCCTCTAAAGCCTTTGGAAGCCTTTAGAAGTCCCCTAAACCCTCTAAAAAGCTTCCTAACCTCTCCAAGGCCCTCCAAAACATCCTATAACAGGAACAAACAAAAATTCGCGCGAAAATGAAAACAACGACACTCCGCTTGCCTGTTGTTTAGCACAAACGAGGTTTTTTTTGTTTTTTGATTTTTTTTCTTGTTTTTTTTTTGAAATTTGTGAATTTAGAAGGTTATTTTGAATATTTCATGGTTTTGAAGTTCTTTAGAAGCCCTCTAAAGCCTTTAGAAGCCTTCTAAAGCCTTTAGAAGCGCTTAAGAAGCCTTTAGAAGCCCTTAGAAGTCATTAGAAGCCCTCTGAAGCCCTTAGAAGCCCTCTAAAGTCTCTGGAAGCCTCTAGAAGCCCTCTAAAGCCTCTAGAAGCCCTCTAAAGCCTCTAGAAGCCCCCAAAACCCCTACAAACCTTCCAAACGGCCTTAAATTCGGGTTCATCAAAACATGGCACAGCAAGTCTGGCAAAATCAGGCTCAAATTGCGTGACAACCGCCGATTTCGGCCGATTTTCCGCGTCCAAATATGTGGTATCATAGAAACCCTTGTTATCCTTGCGAATCTGTGCCGAATATCGAATTGCGATGCGGAAAATCGCATCGCGTTTCGCTTTTGAAGTCAATTCGATGGCTATATAGTTTTGATAGACCGTGTATTTGACAATTTCGGGACCATTTGGTGAGCCGGCGGATAGTTCCAATTGCTCAATGTGCAAATCTTCGGCATTGAGGAGAATGATTCGAGTGGGTTTGACGATTTTGAATTGGATTGTGACATTTCCTTCGAAGGTTGAGTTGACGGGTGGAAAAGTTGGTGTATAGCCATAGCCTGCAAATAATTGACATTGCTCAGATTAATTTGACATTGCTCATATTAAAAAAGTCTTAGAATTTCATGAAATAATTAATTTAGCGCTGAATTTCATAGGATTGCTCATATTATAGTCGAAAATGTTCAGAAAACTGGAAAATTGCTCAGATTAGCTTGAAAAATTTTAAAATTGCATGAGATGATTACTTTGACCCTGAATTTCATAAGATTGCTCATATTAGCTTGAAAATGTATAGGATTGCTCAGATTATAGTCAAAAATGTTGAGAAAACTTGAAAATTGCTCAGATTTGCTTCAAAGTTCCAAAAATTTCACGAGAATTTTCATTTTGCATGAAATTTCATAACATTGCTCATAGTAAACCCAAAACAGTCATTTTTCCTGCAAAAAATTATAGGATTGCTCAGATTATACTAAAAATTGCTGAGGAATCTGGAAGATTGCTCAGATTAGCTTCGAAATTCCAAGAATTGCTTAAATTATAGTCAAAAAGTTCAGAAATCTGGAAAATTGCTTGAATATCACTAGGATTGCTCATATTGAACCTGAAAGGTTCAAGAGTCAGTAATTTTATCTCAAAATGAGCAATCCTATAAGTTTTCAAGCTAATATGAGCAATTTTTGATTATAATCTGAGCAATCCTATGAAATTTCCTGTAAAATGAATAATCTCGTGAAATTTTTGGATTTTTGAGGCTAATCTGAGCAATCCTATAGTTTTTTTGTAGAAAATCAGGATTTTTGACTATAATATGAGCAATCCTATTAATGATCTAGCTATATGAATCATTTGGGGCTAATCTGAGCAATGCTAAGCATTTTTTTTTGAAATTTTGCCACGTCATAACTCATCAGACAGTCAGAAACTATACTCGCGGAAAATGCCGCGCGGAAGCTTGCGGAAGCTTACCCAAAATATTAGCCTTGAGTGTAAGATCATAATGAATCGGTTCGACAGTTTTCGGGAGGCGGAACAAATTGTCCTTTCCGCGTACCGGCGCAGCTTGCGTGGTAGGCGGAAGAGTTTGTGCTCTGGGCGGGAGCCAGGTTCTGGGAGGGTTGTCGAGTGGTGGAATTTGTGGAGCTCCAGGAAGCACTCCAGGAGGCACAGCTGCTCCAGAAGCGCCTTGAATTTTGCCGACGAGATAATCGAAATGTTGTGGTGCTATCATATAATAGACCACTAGCCAGAGAATCGCCAAAATCAGCAGGGCTCCCTGGAAAGATCGGATTTTGATGGGAGAGGTCTGAAGATCTTCAGTAGATCTCTAGATGTTTGAAGATCTATAGATCTTGAGCATCAGAGAACATCTATAGATCTCTACAGTAGAACTAGAGCTTCATATAGATCTATAGATCTTCTAGAAACTTCTATAGATGTTCCTACAGTATCTACAGTAACTCAATAGATCTCTACAGTACCCCAATCCCCTACAGTAACCCACTCGTTTCTGCCATTTTCCAGCAGGTTTTGGTGTTTGGTTTCCTGCCTCCATGATGTCAAGAAATAGAGCCGCAAAAATTTGAGCTCTGATTTTTTTTCGAAAAAAAATGTAGGTCACGTCTGCCACGTCACATTTTTTTCACGTGAGGATTTTTCTTTTTTTTTGTGTTTAGCAGACATCAGACGGCTAGAGAAGAGAAGAGAAGAGGTTAGAGACGCAGAGAAAACGAGTGGACACTTGTGTTGTTAGAGTCAGACAGCTAGAGAGGAGGTTAGAGCCGCAGACATCCAGATGAAGCTAGAGACGCAGTGGGTCGAGTTATGACGTGGTATTTTCCAGAGCGGTTCTATTGTTATAGTCATAAAGCTAGAGCTGGTTAGAGACGCAGAGAGTCGAGTTATGATGTGGCATTTTCTGTAGCAGATATATCGTTAGAGTCAGACAGCTAGAGACAGCTTGGCTTCAAAACTGATGCCATGTGGAAATACTCTTCCATGACTCATATTAATTGGTGTTTCAAAAATAGATCAAAATCACTTCCGCTTCTTCCAATTTCGTTTAGAATTCATCAAACTTCATGATAGATCATTAAAACAATCATCGTATATCAATATATAAACAGAATAGTTGTTTTTGGGTGCGATCAAAGACAGAAACACTTATCAATTGTGTCCCGTTGTCTTGCGGACAATATTTTCAAGTTTTTTCTTCTGATATATTCTTTGTTTGTCTCATCGCAATTCGTCATAAATCATGATAAGGTCCATTAGATTGCAAGGGGTATAAATAGTGACATTTTTGGTCATTGTGTCTTTTTTTTCTGGCTGGCAGTTTAGGTGATTAAGGTCATTAAGCTAAGGGGCATTTTTGAACCTTTCAGGCTTATTTTGGACTTAGCTGATCTTCATATGGCTTTGCTAGATTATTCTGGATCTTCTTGGCGTTTTTTTGTACCTTCCTAAACCACCTGCTATTCTTGATCTACCTCCGTTATTTTTCCAGAACCTAACTATGCCACGTGTCACAACAATTCTGACGCTCAGCTTAATCGTGGGCTATGCCACGTGTCAATGGAACGGCGGATGGGGCGGAGGCCCGGGAGGTGGACAAGGTGGATGGGGTGGACAACAGCAAGGAGGCTGGGGTGGTGGACCTGGTGGAGGCCAGGGTGGCTGGGGTGGACAGCAAGGTGGACAAGGCGGATGGGGAGGTGGTCCGGGAGGTGGCCGTGGTGGACAAGGCGGAGGTTGGGGTGGTCAACAAGGCGGCTGGGGTGGACAACAAGGCGGACCTGGAGGCCAAGGAAACTTCGGAGGTCAAGGAAACTTCGGCGGAGGTCCAGGAGGTCGTGGAGGTCAAGGCGGAAACTTCGGAGGCCAAGGTGGAAACTTCGGAGGTCAAGGAAACTTCGGAGGTGGAGGTCCAGGAGGAGGTCGTGGTGGAGGTGGTCGTGGAGGTGGACAAGGTGGATTCGGAGGTCAACAAGGAGGTGGACAAGGTGGATTTGGTGGACCTGGAGGCGGGAGTCCTGGTGTGAGAATTGCCGAGGAGGTTATTGGTGGACTTTTGGGATAATTGTTTTATGATCTCATTTTTTTTGTGGTTTTGTAAATAAATTTATTTTTTTTGTTGGAATTTTTTGGATTGGTGATAGACTTGAAGAGGACTTTACAATTAGAATTTAAAAAAACGTTAGGCTCTACCTTAAGATCCTTAGTTCATATATTAGGCTCGAAAAATACCTTAGGCTTAATCTAGACTTAACCTCTGAGGCTTAGCTATGAAGTTATGATAAATCAATAGCTTAGATTTAAGCTACATTTAAGTAAGGTTAAATTTGCTTTAGGCTTAACCAGAACCTTAGGCTTAACTAGATTCTTGTTATGATTGACCTGAACTTTAGGCATCTTTCCTGAGATTTTCGCTGAAAATATTGCTGAAAATTGAATTTCCAACGAACTTCTATGAGTTACAGCTGGAATTTGTTGAAAAATTGAAGTTTTTGGGATTTTCAAATTGTTTATATGAAAGATAATGAATTCAATGATTCCCTGCTCTCTCTCTTCTGATACTTGGTAGAATATTTCGATTCCTAAGAGCTTGAATTGGAGTTCCTTCAACTTGCGCAGAAATCATCGCTACCAACACCAGAAATATAAGAACTAGAATTGAAAATCGCATATTTTTATGGGGAATCTTGAGGATTCTAGTCACTTTTATACCAACTTAACTTAGCCTAACTTGTAAATACCTTGCAAGATTAACAATAAGAAAAAATGTTGGTAAACAAATAGACAAACCTTGTCAAAATTTTTCCTAAAATTAATCAATTTTTTAAAAAATTCTGGAAGAAGCCTGGAATCTAAAAATTCTAGATCTAGAAGCTTCAGATTTTCAGATATTTTTATATTCTGAAGCCTGAAATTTTCAGAAAATTTTCATTTTTCTGTATTTATTTACCAACATTTTTTCCCTCTCTCACAAATGAAAATATTTTGTTAATCTTACAAGGTATTTCCGCAAAGTAGTTACTATAAAAGTGTTAAGAATTTTGTTCAGAACTCAAAAATGACAAGATTCTCAATTTTAACTCTCATATTCTTGACCCTAGTGGCCGTGATTTCAGCGCAATATGGTTCAAGCAACAATTTCGCGACTCAACAACAACAAATTCAAATTCGCAGACCTGGAAGAGGTTCCTATGGCCGGAAATAATTGATTTTGGTCAAAAATGAAGATTTCTCACTTTTACCACGTCATCAAGTTATCCTAACTCAAAGAACATCCAAAGAACAATTCATTAACTTCCCGTAAAACATTAGAGAACAAAAATCTTCTTTACATAAAAAAAAGAAAACCAAAAACGGGTGGTTTGGTCGGATAAAGGGACAGCCAATTGTTCGGTTTTTATCTTGTCGCGATGACTACGGTAACACTAAAGTGGCGTGTGTTTTTTTTCATTTTTTGTTTTTTTGTTTTTTCCTGTTTGTCGCGGTTTTGGAGGTTTCGAGACGTAAGTCAAACTTAACTTTCTATTTGATATAAACAAAAACTTTTCTTTTCCAGGCGCTGCACCTTCAGCCACACGGATTCGCTCAATAAAAGGGAAAAAAGTGAGTTCTTTTTTTTCAATAATAATAATGGGGCTATTCAAGTATTTTCTCAACACGCTGAGAAAACAGGAGAAATGCGGAGAAAATGTATTTTCTTCACTTTTTTCGTATTTTCTCAGCCTACCTGAATAGGTTTTCTTCGCTTTTCTCAGCGTTGAGAAAATAACTTGAATAGTCCCATAATGAAAATTGATTTTAAAATGAAATAAATATATTTAAGAGAAAAAACCCCATAACAAAAACGTTCTCCGATTATCAATAATCATAAACTTTCGTTGCAGTTATGAATACTAAATTTTAAAGCCAATCCAACATTTTGATTTTCTCTAGACCTCGAAAGCAGAATTAAGTTTGTTATAAACTTCTAAGTCGAAAATTTCTTTGAACAAACTAAATCATTTTGGTAAATAATCGATTATGGGGCTATTCAGCGAAAAAAAATATGTTTTCTCAACGGGAGAAAAGCGAAGAAAACCTATTCAAGTCGGTTGAGAAAACATAAAAATCAAACACTTGAAACACACAAATTGCGACGAGACCCAACGAAAAACAACATGTTCCTTTGACCTTTTGCATTACTGTAAATTGGTCCCGTTGCGATTTTCTACAGTATCTTAAAGGAACATGTTGTTTTTCGTTGGGTCTCGTCGCAATTTGTGTGTTTCAAGTGTTTGTTTTTTATGATTTCTCAACCGACTTGAATAGGTTTTCTTCGCTTTTCTCCCGTTGAGAAAACATATTTTTTTCGCTGAATAGCCCCATTAAATTCTAATATCAAAAAAGTCAGGGAATCACAGGCGAGATCTCCGCGATTCGCGGGCAAAAAACCCCGAAAAAACCCCGCGAATCTTGCCCGTGATTCCCTGAGAATCTCCCAGGTACGAGTTTTTTCTAACAATACTCCTAGCTTCATTTCTGAAGCTCAAAATGTTCAAAAATAAACAAAAACAAACGACAGTAAATATCTAACAAAAAGATCATTTTTCAACTTCAAAAAACAATGTTTTCTATCAATTTCATCGTAGTTCCTCATTCAGTCTCAAAACCAAAAAACTTATTGTTTTTTTAAACACAGTTTCAAACTATTATTGACTTAAACTCCAAATTATCATACAATTTCAGTGAAATTATCAATTTTCTCATATTTATCAAAAATTCAACAATTTTCAGGTATCGACATCAACAAGGACATCGACAATGGGAGATTCAACATGTTGGTAATTTTATTTTTATTGTTTTATTTTCAATAAATATTGTGAAATCGCAATCATTGTTAATTTGGTTTTTTGGAATGTATTCGTTTCCACGTTTCACCCGCTTACGTGAACTGAGGGATTTGAATTCAGGTCAGGAAAGAGTCCGAAAACTACCGTATAATCATGATTTTTCGATTCCGTTAAAAACCATAAATTTCGGGAAATTGTCTCGGCTCTGAACGACAAAAAGATCTTCGAAGAGGTTCTCAGAAAAAAGAGCGATTTTCAAAATCTGTGTTTTTGAAGCTCGAAATAATATTCAAAGTTGCTCCCAGATTCTGAGAGTCAGAAGTAGTCAGAATTCAGAATTTAAATATTTATCTGAATATTACTAACTTTGATAATTTTTAGCACGGGCTACCTACTTTATGTTCGAATGTGTAATAAAATATTCCTTGGATCACGGCTTAGACTTAGTCTTAGTATGGACCAAAAGCCCAGACTCCGATCAGGCTTAGGCTTAGGCTTAGTATGGGCCGAAAGCACAGCATATATCTAAGCAGTATGAACATTGGTTTGAATGAATTTAATTTTTATCAATTTTGCACTAAGTGAATAGATTGTTATAAAAGGGTAGTGAATGAATCAGTTTGAACAACACGCCCAGGAACCACTAGTAACTTATAAAAATCTATTTTCTTCCGAATCCTCCGCCAAATCCACCTTGTTGTCCACCGAATCCACCCTGACCTCCGAATTGTCCACCTTGACCTCCGAAGCCTTGTTGACCACCGAATCCACCTTGCTGGCCTCCGAATCCACCACGCCCACCTTGTTGGAATCCTCCTTGTTGACCTCCGAAGCCTCCACGTCCACCTTGTTGGCCCCCGAATCCACCTTGGCCCCCAAATCCACCAGGCCCACCACCAAATTGTGCACCAACCACAGCCACCAACACCAAAAATATAGCCAAAACTAGAGAATTCATATTAAATTTTGAATCTATGTTGATCAAGATTTTCCACCAATTTTATATCACCTTCAATTCCCCGCCCCGAATTTCGAATCAAATCTGATGCTGAACTATGGCGAGAGAGTATTAGGAGAGAAGAGAGCGCAGAGAAAGTGTTGTATCTTTGTTTTTGTGGTCATTTTCTAAGTGTTTTGTATTAGGTGTTTGTTTCCTTGTCAGGAATTGTATCAAATGGGGGAGTTAGGCTAAGTTTTCAACAGAGCAACGCTTTATTTTTGTACAAAATCAATTATTTCCGGCCATAGGAACCTCTTCCAGGTCTACGAATTTGAATTTGTTGTTGTTGAGTCGCAAAATTGTTGCTTGAACCATATTGCGCAGAAATCACGGCCACCAGAGCCAAGAATATGAGAGTTAGTGTAGAGAATCTTGTCATTTTTGAGTTCTGAGCAAAATTCTTAACACTTTTATAGTAACTACTTTGCGGAAATACCTTCTAAGATTAACAAAATATTTTTGAGGGACAAAATGTTGGTAAATAAATAAACAAAGGAAGAATTGAGTGCTAATTTTAAGACTTCAGGCTTCAGAATCTGAAATTATCTGAAAATCTGAAGCTACTAGATCTAGAATTTTCAGATTCCAGGCTTCTTCAAGAATTAAACAAAAAAAATTAATTAATTTTAGGATTCCTAAACTTGAAATTTGTCTATTTATTTACCAACATTTTTGTTTATTGTTAATCTTGCAAAGTATTTACAAGTTAGGCTAAGTTAAGTTAAGTTAGTATAAAAGTGACTAGAATCCTCAAGATTCCCCAAGAAAAATATGAGATTCTCAATTCTAATCCTTGTATTTTTGGTATTGGTATTATCGAAAATCTCATCGGTACCACGCGCTCCACCGAAATAAACACGCAACGCAGACCGCGTCGCACCACAACACACACAAAAAAGGGAGGGAATTTGAATCGTTCCCTTATTTGTGTGTGTTGTGGCGCGGCGCGGTCTGCGTTGCGTGTTTATTTCGGTGGAGCGCATGGTACCGATGAGATTTTCGATAATAGCGATGATTTCTGTGCAAGTTGCAGGAACTCGAACTCAAGATCTTCGGAATCTAAATATTCTACCAAGTATCAGAAGAGAGAGAGTAGGGAATAATTGAATTCACTTTTTTTTTCATATAAAATTTTTTTGAATTTTTCAAAATCCCACCCGCAAAAAACTCACCAGGCTCAATTTTCCAGCCAAAATGTTGAAAATCCCGAAAATATCATTTTCATCCCAGAAACCATCAATTTTCCTGCAAATTTCATATGTAACTTATAGAAATTTGTTGTAAATTCAATTTTCAGCAATAATTTCAGCGAAAATCCCCCAGAAACCAGGGATTTCAAGGTTTTCCGGCTGAAAACGAAAAAAAAATGAAAAAACAAAATAAAGGGAGGCGCTGTAAATCGACACGTGTTCCCCGCCACGAAATGTGTTCCGTGTAGTTCTCCCGGAGTATTTTTCATTTTTTTTTCGAAAATTTTTGTTTTTTTGAGTTTGAGGTTGAAAAGTAGGTGTTTTTCGCGGTTTTTTGATAGGAGTTGGGATATTTGAGAGGGTTTTCCACGTGGAATAAGTTTGGCGCCGAAAATTCGAGGAAAAATCAATATTTTTGGTTGAAAATAGGGAGTTAACGAATCTGAAAATTTTGTGAAAAATGCATTTTTTATTATCCTATCAATGTCTAGCCATCATAAACCCTCTAAAAATGTTCTGATTTCCAAAATTTCCATTCATCATTTTTTTCCAAGTGAGAAAAAGTAAGTATGTTCCTGATTCTTATCCTTCTGATCTTCACAAATCCAATTTGGTCCCAAAATGTACCAGATGTACCCGAAAACTCGCCTCGTACATTAGCTGAAAAACATAAATGTGTAGCGATGCCAAGAGGTGGTGCAATGGTTTCTGGAAGAGGTTGGATGCCTGGATTTGGGGAACAGGGAAATGCAAATGGCAAGAATCTAATTGATGGTGTTTGATTTCTCAGGGAATTGAGAGAAATAAACTGATTTTGAAGAGAGATTTTCAGCTTGAATTTCAGCTATACGCGAAAAAATCCTATGATAAATGTTACATTTGTGATATGTATCTAACCTTGTTTTTCTGATCAGCCTTATCTCCTGCTTGCGGGGGTATTTAAACCGCCCAAAAAACAGCCTAGCCCCTCAAAACATCCAAATGTATTCCCGAATTATTCTAATCCTTCTTCTAGTAGTATTCCTCACGGTCTCCGGCCAATGGGGAGGTTACGGTGGATATGGGGGCCGTGGGCCATGGGGCCGTTATGGTGGATATGGTGGAAGATGGGGGCCGTATGGTGGTGGATATGGTGGATATGGACAACCTGGGCTAATTGGAACTGCGATTATTGAGACTGAAGAGATTCTAGGATGAGATAATTAAGAAACTTTTTGTAATTAAAAAGAAAAAAATGAAGATGATGAAAGTTCTTTTTGTTTTTTTTTGATAAGATGGTGTTTGTTTTATTGATCATTGAATTGGAGAAGAAAAATGGGAGTTAAGGTAACTTAAAAGATATTTGCCACGTCATAACTATATAGTTTAGGGCAGTACTAATGTAAGCTTCATAGTTAGTCAGGATAACCGCAATCTTCCGCGAAGCGGCCGGGTTTAACCCTAAGCATTCAAGCCCGAGCGCCCTGCGCGAGTGTAAACCGCGAGCTTCCGCGGAGCGGTTACGCCCAGGCCCAAGCTCAGTGCTCGAGCGCTCTGCGCGAGTGTAAACCGCGAGCTTCCGCGAAGCGGCCGGGTTTAACCCTGAGCCTAGAGCGGAAGCTTCCGCGCACATAGCCCCCCAAATATACATAAACTTCAAAGAAATCATTTATTTCCCCCATCAAATCCAATTATTTCTTGCCAAATCCTTCTTCCGCATTCAAAACCGCGGTGCCAACTTCCGCTCCAATCGTCGCCGCATTCTGCACATTATACGCCTGCTGCAAACCATATCCACCATATCCGCCGTATCCACCATAATATCCGCCATACCCACCGAAATAGCCACCCCACTGGGAACTGACCATGAAAATAGCGTTGAAAAGTAGGAGAATTGTGGAGAGGAATTGCATTTTTTAAAGAATTTACTGAAAATGGAGAGAGTTTCAGCCTTTTTATAGTGAATTATTTTGTTCTAGCCTATAAGTTTTACCTTTTGTCCATTTCGCCAATCGATCAAAATCAGTTTTTTCCCGAAAAAAAACGGTTTTACTTTTTTTTTTTCAACAAATACTATCTTTTTGTTTCATTGAACCCGGGTCAGTTCCACTATAAAACGCTGAAAATTCTCATCAATTTTCATCTGAAAATGCAATTTCTCTCAACAATTCTCCTTCTTCTCAACGCCCTTCTTCTCGTTAGTTCGCAATGGGGTGGCTATTATGGTGGGTATGGCGGATATTATGGTGGATACGGCGGATATGGTGGATATGGTTTGCAGCAGGCGTATAATGTGCAGAATGCGGCGACGATTGGAGCCGAAGTTGGCACGGCGGTTTTGAATGCGGAGATGGCATCGCAAGGGTTTGGGAAGAAGTGATTTTTGAACTTGGTGTGGAAATAAATGATTTTTTTTGGAATGTTGTTGGGTGTTTCAATCTTGTGGGCCTAGGCTCGGCATTTTATGCGGAAGCTTGCGGTTTACACTCGCGCAAAGCGCTCGAGCATAAGCCTAGGCTTAGGCCCGGCCGCTGCGCGGAAGACTCCGGTTTACACTCGCTCCGAGTGCTCGAAAGTTTTTTGTACTCGATCTCTAATTACAGTATATTCTGATTTTCAAAAACAAGATTAATCACATGTGCATTATAATTGTATATAATTTTAAAAAAGCTCCAAAATTCAGAATGTTCAGTAACTAAAACATATGTACATTTTAATATTAAAATTTTCTTATAAAAGGAAAAATGCATTGCTCCCCATTCAATTCCTATTTCTATACTCCAGAATTTCTGGAAAACATGTTCATTTCCATCACAATTCTCTCAATTCCCTGTCACATTCTCTCATTTTATTGTGTTATTTTCAAAACCCCTAAAACTATGCTATCTATCAAATCTAGTATGTTGATGGTTTGTGTATGGACTTTGCTTCTAGACCTACACATCACAGTCTTCTCCAAACCTTTTGTAATGTTTCCCGCGATTGCCGGGTATCCGATAGGCTATTTCACAAGTTGGGGAGTTAGCACACCTATCCAAACAGCAATGACTCTTTTTTTCATCAGTGGATGTATTTTGTCGATCACTTGTTTGCTTCTGAATCGATATAATCTCATAAGACATCGCAGATGTGATTATTTGCAGAATTATTTGTTTGGGATAGGTGAGTAGGTTACCTGTAAACCTAATCAGATTCCTGTTTTTTCTAGGCCTTCTTGTGACTTCTCTAGCAATCCTAATATCGCTCTCCCAAGTCCCCGAGCAACGCACAGCTCTCCCCAAGATCTACGAATATATCCCATGCTTCCCGATAGAACATCGAAATCACCCGATCTTTGTGATGAATCTAGATGGAGATCTAATCGGAGCCCTAATAGTCATCATTGTTTTCGGAGCAACTGCTCAACTTCTATACTTTCTTTTCGCCTCGATTTATCACTTGACTATCAGAAATCAGCAGAAAGTTAGCGCATTTTCGACGAGGACGAGGAATTTGCAAAAGGCGTTTTTTTATAGTATTAGTTTGCAGATTTTCATTCCGATTTTTATCATATTTTTTCCGTGGATTTATGTGGGAATTTCGTGTGTTTTTGACTATTATAATCAGGTTAGTAGTTACGCGGAAAATTCCGCCTCACACCACGCGGAAGCTTCCAACCTTCAGGCTCTCAACAACCTGGTCACTCTCGATTGTGGTTTTCATGGAATTGTTTCTTCGATTTCCATGCTGGCTATTCATAAACCATATCGAGATGCGGTGATCAAATTGATGATGGGGGATCGTTGAAACTTCCAGAAATAGGCTAAATCTGAAAGCTCGAGGTGGTAGAAATATGAAAATGCTACTCTGACTTGTGATAACTTTTTTTCTTGTAATTAATGGGTTTGTGAAAAATAGAATTATTACTTAAGATAAGATAATCATTGATCAAAAAAGAAACAATTTTTTTTTTGAATAAATAATAGGAAAACGATTTTTAAGGGTCCCTTAATAAGGGACCACATTGCAATTCGAACTTGATTCGATTATTTCAAATTGCCTTCCTCATATAAAATTATAAAATTCTTCTGATTTCCCCCAAAATTCTGAAAATGTTCTTTTTCATCTCCACAATTTTTCTGCTCTTCATCCGGAATGTTTTGGCGATGGATCAATTCTGCAGTAAATATCATCCGTGCCCGAAAAATCAATATTGTGAGCATGTAAAGGGGTTCATTTTTGGGTATTGTAGGGATAAGTGTTGATTAATGAATTTTTCTTGAGCGCTGTGCGCGAGTGCCTAGGTTCAGCCTAAAACAACGAGGCTCCGATTGTTTACGCACTACGTATCACACTCTTTAAGTAGTATCTATGTATCTCTTGCTTAAAAACATATTTATTTCAACAATACTCAACGATCAGGTCTGTATGCACAATATCTTCCAATTCCAGTTCCCCAACATCGTTGTCCATAGATTTTTATGGGGGGAATCTTGATGTGAAATGATCAAATCATCAAGAAATTGAATTAGGAGCAGAAGAGGAATTATTCTGTGCAAAATTTAGTGCTTCGTGGGCCGAGCGCTGTGTAGACCGCAAGCTTCCGCGCAGCGGCCGGGCCTAAGCTTACAAGGAATGGTTTTCAATGTTCCCCCAAGGAAAAAATCGAGAGTATGTGGAATGTTGAGGGTTCCCGTGGGTAAGAAAACCCTAACGGGAATAAGGAGAAAAATGCCTTATTCTCGAGAAAAAATGAATTTTACAAGGAAACCTTTTTTACTCAACACTTCAAATCATGATGAAATTTGGTTTATGGACAGCTTTTGGGACCATAAGAACACCCTAAAAATTTTAGTCTCCCAATGGACCTCTGAGCCAAGTTCTGGGTTCTCAAAAGTTCGAAAATTGCCAGAATTGGCTCATAAAACACGTCATAACTCAATTCTCGATCAATTTTATGAAAAACTGAGTAGCAGATGATGATCAGCGTGGTCGATTTACCCAAAAAGCATAAATAAATCAAATTTTCAGAAAAATTGTTGATTTTGAAAAAAAGAATGAGCAGGGGCACATATGAATTTTCATGAATTTTCAGCCCAAAAATAAAAAACTTCAAAATTTTTCGAAATAAAGTTTTTTATTGATGTACTTTTAGGTAATCGACTATGCTGATCAATATCTGAAACTTCATTTCTCCCAAAAAAAATTTTGAAATGGAGCTATGATGACTTTTATGACCATTTTTAGGCCTTTTTTGAACTTTTGAGAGCCCAGAACTTGGCTCAGAGGTCCATTGGGAGACTAAAATTTTTAGGGTGTTCTTATGGTCCCAAAAGATGTTCATAAACCAAATTTCATCATGATTTGAAGTGTTGAGTAAAAAAGGTTCCCTTGTTAGGTCGATTTTTACACCATTTTTTGATTTTTAGAGCATCTGTAACTCGATTTTGAATCTATTTCATGAACTTTTGAGTCGTGGAAGTTGTTCAGAATGGTCGATTACGTGTTTGTGAAACTTTTTATCAAAAAATTAGACATTTTTTGAAATTTGGTTTTTTTAGTCGGGGTTTTTCTGATCAAATGGTCACCAAAAAACACAAAAAATAATTTTTTCCATTTTCAAATGAACGGAACTTGAAAAATTTATGACGGTCGACAGACGTAATTTGGTCCGTAGAATCCAAAAATCATAGTCTCGATTCACACAAACTTCTCCTTCACAACGAAAACGTTGATTTTCTATGAATTTTTCAAACTGGATTTTTGATTTAGTGGACTTTTGGGACCAAAATTATTTTATTCCTAATTTTAGTCGAAGTAATACTAAAGTGCGCCGTTTGCGCTACAAATGGATTTTTAGACTGACATTTTTCATCAATTTTGAAAAAAGTTTCGATTTTTCTAAAAAATTTCATCGCAAAAATCAATAACACCAAAATTTTCTAAAACAAGGCATTTTTCTCCTTATTCCCGTTAGGGTTTTTCTTACCCATGGGAACCCTCAACATTCCACATACTCTCGATTTTTTCCTTGGGGGAACATTGAAAACCTTTCCTTGTTAGGTATAGAATCGAGCGCTATGCGCGAGTGTAAACCGGAAGCTTCCAACGCCTATGTCCAGGTTTCCATTGTTAGGCTTCACATGCTTCAAAACTCCTATACATTTAGAGCATAGCATTTGATAACTTCTGAAGTTTACACAATTTATTCAATAAATCAATAAATTAATGAGTTAAAATTGGCCAAATTGTACAGAATCGATGATTTTCCCAACCCACTTGGCAAATTTGACCAGGCTTGCAATCTGCATCGTCACGACACTGTTCTGCCAAAATATTGGACACCAAAATTGTGGAGAAGATCAAGAATACAAGGAGAATGTTTGACATTTTTGCAGTAAATTCTGCGGCGAATAATGTGATTTTTATTATATCTGCCGATTTTTGCAAATTATTTTCAAATTTTGCAAATTCTCTTGCATAAAAATCAGATAATTCCCCACAAATTTCACTGAAAAAATGTCATTTTCGATATTCTTCCTTCTCATCCTCACAATCTCCCTAATTTCCGCTCAAAATTGCCCTCCCGGTGTCTATTGTCCTTATGGTACACCGTGTTCCAGCAACCAGGATTGTCCCGCAAATGAGTTTTGCTACGATGGGATTTGTGAGGACTTGCCGACTATAGTTTGTACTTTGGATAATGCAAGTGTCGAGTGTCAACCTAATCAATATTGTTATGTGAAACCGGGGCATACTTTTGGGCAGTGTAGAGATCGTTAATAAAATTGTGAAGCTTACAATCTTAATGTTCACATAATTTAAAATTCAAATAAAATGTATTTCCCGCGCAATAAGAACTGCGTAAACAATCGGAGTCTCGTTGTTTTGTGCGTCAAAACATGATAATAACAGTTTTATTAACAAACATTTTGATCATCCGATATATTTAGGACGACATACTCCTATGTAACAAATATATATCCGTTCTGGATGTGGACAATCAGCATCCGTACGGCAAGCTGGAAAACCATCGCCGGCCAAAACCGAATTGGTGAAGAAGAGTAGGAAGATGGTTAGAATCGAGAGAAAATTTGACATTTTCGGTGAATTTTTGGAGAGGAAAATGTGATTTTTATGGGGGGAATCTTGGAATGATCAAATCATCAACAAATTGAATTAGGAGCAGAAGAAGAATTTTTCTTTGCAAAATTTGGTTCCTTCTGGGCCGAGCGCTTTGCGCGAGTTTAGACCGCAGGCTTCCGCGAAGCGGCAACGCCTATGTTAGGCTAAATCATGAGCGTAGCCGCTTCGCGGAAGCTTGCGGTTTACACTCGCGCAGACCGCTCGAGCCTTTGGACTTTTAGGCCCAGCGGCTTCGCGGAAGACATATTTTTGTTTTGCGAAGGGTTGAAAATAAAAATGGATGTTCTCGATGAATTTGAATTGGAAGTTGAACAGGAACAACAACATTTGGACAAAGATCACACAATGGAGTAGATGATTAGTTCTGCCCGATTACTGTTGCATGTGACTTGAAATATAAAGATTCGGTGAAGCTTACAAAAATTTATTTAAAAAAACCCTCCCATATCCCAAAAATTATAAACTTTTTGAAAAATTGCACACTCTATTCATTTGGTGATTTTCCTGAAAAAAAGAACTTTTTTGAATTTTGGGGGAACAAACTCACCGAAAGGATTAACAGATGGTGATTTTCCCATTCTCATGAAAACTGGGGATTTTCCTCTGCGAAAAATTTCAGGTTTCAGGATATGCAAAATTTTCAAATCTCCAAAAAACTACATATTTGAAACGTAAAACATTCCTCAAGGAATTCCTCATTTTCCCACCCTCAAAAAAATGCATGAATTTTTGAAATTCTTGTTCCTATTTTTCTGTATAAAACAGGAGCCTATTTCATTGAAAAAATCATATCAAAAATCATGAAATTCTTCATTGTTTGTGCACTTTTGGTGGCTGTTTCAGGTGTTTTGGCCGTGACTGTTGCAGACCGTTTTTTACCAATTGTTGAAAAAAGGGATTTTATGCCAGAATTTTTTCGCAGACCGCCTCCTTATACGATAGGGGGACAACCTGGAATTATTTACAGAGGAAAATCACCAGTTTTCATGAGAATGGGAAAATCACCATCTGTTAATCCTTTCGGTGAGTTTGTACCCCCAAAATTCAAAAAAGTTCTTTTTTTCAGGAAAATCACCAAATGAATAGAGTGTGCAATTTTTCAAAAAGTTTATAATTTTTGGGATATGGGAGGGTTTTTTTTAAAATAAATTTTTGTAAGCTTCACCGAATCTTTATATTTCAAGTCACATGCAACAGTTATCGGGCAGAACTAATCATCTACTCCATTGCGTGATCTTTGTCCAAATGTTGTTGTTCCTGTTCAACTTCCAATTCAAATTCATCGAGAACATCCATTTTTTTTCAACCCTTCGCAAAACATTCGACACAATTTTTTCTTTTTTCTGAATAGTACCCACAGAAATCCACGTGGAATTTCTCAGAAGGAACTGAATTTTGCAGGGGAGCTGATTCAATTTGATCTGATCACATCAAGATTCCTCTGCCCCATAAAAATCCCCGCGTAGCGGCTGGGCCTAGCTTCTAAGCCTTAGGCTCGAGCGCCATGCGCGAGTGTAGACCGCAAGCTTCCGCGAAGCGGCTAAGCTTTCTCTAAGCACATTCAAAATTTTCAATTTGACTCGTTTCCCGCGCGATCAGTACTGCGGAGTCTCGTTGGTTTTTCATGCATAGGAAATCCAAGTTCAAGACAAAATCTAACAATTCAAAACACTTTTATCATCAAAAAAAGTCAGGATGACAGGTTCCATATTGATTAGTTTTGATATAAATGCAGGTATGCTTTGGTGGACATGGAATACCGCGACCGCAAATTCTGAAATCATCCGCCAAAATTGAAATGGTGAAGAAGATCAGGAAGATGGTTAGAATCGAGAGAAGATTTGACATTTTCGATGGATTCTGAAGATTCTGAGATGGAATATGTATGTGATTTTTATGTGGAACCTGTAGATTTGATGATTCGATTATAAAAGTTCTGCAAACTCAAATTCCCGTGCAAATTTCTTCAGAATTCTGCATGAAACGAGACTCCGGTTGTTTACGCAGTACTTATTGCGCGGGAAAACGATTGAATTTAAATATTTTGAATGTGCTTAGAGGGCTAAGACGCTGCGCGGAAGCCCATTTTTGAGCCGAGCGCTGTGCGCGAGTGTATACCGCAAGCTTCCGCGTAGCGGCACTATCTTCCGCGAAGCGGCCGGGGATATGCTCAGAAGCCTGAAAGCCGAGCGCTGTGCGCGAGTGTAAACTGGAAGCTTCCGCGCAGCGGCTAAGCTGAAGCTTTTCTACATTTTTGAATTTGATCCTTTTCCCGCGCGATAAGTACTGCGTAAACAATCGGAGTCTCGTTGTTTTTTTCTGCTGAATTCTGATTTTGCACAGGAGTTTGCAGAACATTTTTGCATTTGCACAACATATCCATAATCGAATCATCATCTACAGATTCTCCCCCCATAAAAATCACATTATTCCTCCACAGAATCTTCAGAATCCACTAAAAATATGTCAAATCTTCTCTCGATTCTAACCATCTTCCTGATCTTCTTCACCAACTCGATTTTGGCGCAAGGTGGTGGTGGTGCTTATACAATTTGTGCTAAAGGTATGGAATGTGCACCAAAGCATTATTGTGATATTCAACAAAATAATGAATTTGGACTATGTCGTGCTGAAGATGTTTAATTGATATTTTAAGTATTTTTATTGATTCTGATAAAATTTCTTTGGACTTAGGATAACTTTATATTCCACGTGGCTTAGGCTTGGGAAAAAACAACAAGACTCCGCAGTGCTTACCGAACAGGAAAGGGATTGATTTCAAAAATTTTTTTCATCCAACGAAAAAACTCGGGCCGATTTTTTTTTTTGAAAAAACTCGGGCCGATTTTTTTTTTTTGAAAAAACTCGGGCCGATTTTTTTTTTTGAAAAAACTCGGGCCGATTTTTTTTTGATAAATGTTTATTTATTCTTTGATCGAACTTATTAAAAAAAAGCTTGCGAAATGCAGAAAACTTTATTGAACAATCAAAAATTTAGTTCCTTCTTGGGAACATTCTGAGCCGAGTGTTCTGCGCGGAAGCTTCCGCGTAGCGGCACTATCTTCCGCAAAGCGGCCAAGCCTAAAAACCTGAAGCCGCAGAAGCTAGCGGCTCGCGTATGTTTCAAACAAAAAACAACGATACTCCGCTTGTATACGCAGTATGTAATTACATCCTGAAGGCTGCTCGAGGTTGTCAAAAAAATCCTATCATATTTTCACTACCCACAAAATCTCAACCTTCAATTTGTGAACAAAAATTTGGTACCTGAAGCTGTTAACACTTTATTAATTAATCAAAAATCAGAGGTTTGTAACAGATATGTTGACCCTCAAAACCCATAGGCCAGCAAAATTCTCCAGGTTCACAGTCTTTGCTACTACCACATGACTGCGCCAAAATATTGGACACTAATATGACTAAGAAGAAGAAGAAGACGAAGAAAATATTCGACATTTTTGCAGTGGATTCTGATGATTCTGATGCATTCATTTATGTATTTGTGATTTGCAAAAACCTGATAATTCGATTTGAAATTGCAATTTGAATCAATTTTTTTTGCAAATAGGAAAATGCTCTGCAAAATCGAATTCTACGCTCTCATTTTTTCCAGGATTTTTGTAGAATCTCAAAAACCCTCTGATAGAAAAAAAAAACAAATTTACAATTAATCAATATACATAATTATGTAGATAGTTAATTAATTATCCTAACTAATTAACCACTTAACTATTTCCCAATCGATTCCTGAACCTCTTCCGCGACCAAAACGGCTTCCGCAACCTCGGTTCCAACCCTCGCCGCATTTTGAACATTCCAAGCTTGCTGAGCACCGAATCCACCGCCACCATTGTTCCAGCCTCCACCATAATTATTATAGTTATTATAATTGTTCCAGCCGCCACCCCATTGACACGCGACTCTGGCGACAAAAATCGCGAAAATTAGCGAGAAAATCGCGGCGAATCGCATATTTTGATAGAGAATTGATAAAATGTGGAGATTTTTCGGGGCTTTTATACCCCTGGAAATGTTGTCTGCGCAAGATCATCGAAACACAATTCTCTGTGATAAGAAATATCACATCATTTGCCAAATTATTATTTTTAACAAGAAAATGTCATAAACACAAGGGAAATTTAACAGGTGACTAAGCGAAGCTTTTTGATTGTTTGATAGTTATCACAAAATTTTGACACAGGGGACTTTTTGGATAATACAGGGCTTTTATGATAGTAGAGGGCTTAACAGAAAATACAGGGCTTTAAAGATAATGTAGGGTTTTCTAGAGGCCGCAGGGCTTTTCAAGGGGCTTTCAAGAACTTTCTATATGATACAGGGCTTTTCTAATAATACATTCACCTCTGCGTCTCTAACAATCGTTAAAAGCAGACCATAGCGGTCTGCGAATTAACTCAACACTTCGTGAAAAGTTAAAAAGCAGACCACTGTGGTCTGCAAATTAACTCAACACACCGGGAAAAGTTAAAAAGCAGACCACCGTGGTCTGCAAATTAACTCAAAACACCGTGTAAAAATAAAAAGCAGACCACCGTGGTCTGCAAATTAACTCAACACACCGGGAAAAGTTAAAAAGCAGACCACAGTGGTCTGCGAATTAACTCTGCATGGTGTTTTGAGTTATACATTTTAAGAGATCTCAAAAATCTAGAGCATTTATTCAGAAATATATATGTACAAAATTCAAAGGTTTCAATTTTTCAAATACATTTGAATCGAATTAACTTCGTAATAAATATTCTGAGCATTTCTTTTGCAAATCGAGAGCTCTTCTGAAATCTCATCCTTAATTGCATAAATATAATCATAGAGCAAAGGAAGTGTGGAGAAAATCATGAAAATTGAGCATAGCGAAATTGTGGCTGCAAAAATTTTTTGGGGATTTCCGTGAAGTTGCGGGAACTTACCGGAAATGTAGAGAACATAACTGTAGGCACTGGTTTTTGGTATCATTTTTTTCTCAAAAACAAAAAAAATGAGGAAAAATTGAAGTTTTTATTGTTAAATACTAGAAAATTAAACAAGTTTCCAAGAAAACAAAGAAAATTATTTTTTGAGAAAAAAAATCAGGTTTTTCTAGAAGCTTAAGAATCAATTCTGAAACTAATTTTTCAGATAAAATTTTTTTGTTATTTCCTATTTTTCAAAAAGAACACAAAAAATGTGAAAATAATGTTTGAAAAACCAAAAATTCGATTTTCTTGTGAAAAATTGACCAGAATTTGATTGAAAATGCAGAAAACCAGGTGAAGATCTAGAAAATTTTCAGATTTTTTTTGTCTTCAAAAATTCAATTTCACTCACTAAAATTGCGGAAAATCTTGCCGCAAACACAAAATTTCAGCCAGAAAATCGTGAATCCCAAATAATACCAGAAAAAAATCAGAGTTTTGTTGTGAGAAATAAAAATTGTATGCGATTTTCAGATTTTCGAAATTCCAAAACAAAGTTTTCCAATTTCCGGAAATCCACAGGAATCCGTGCAAATAAATTTGGGTTAAAAATGCCAGGCTGGGAGAATCTGGAAAAATGTTGGTTGACATTTTTCGCCACGTGGATTTCCAGTCTCACCTTTCTCCAAAAACTGCACAGCCAACGCGGAAAAATACGTGAAAATCCAAAAATCCAAATTTTTAACGTCGAAAAAATGCTCTCCCAAGTTCAGAATTTGAAAACTGGCAATTTGCCAACAGCCACAAAACACCGTGATTTTTGAGCATTTTCGAAAATCGTACAAATCCAGACAGGTCCAAAATAGGGTAGTCAATTTTAGGACGAAAAATTGCATTTGTGAGAAAAAAATGTGAGGAAAAATTATTGATTTTTGGGATGATAGAAGAAATGTGTGTGGGAAAATTTAAATTTCAAATATTTAAATTTAAAAAAAATCTTTTTAAAATCTGATCTAAACCGTTTAAAAATAAAAAGCAGACCACGGTGGTCTGCAAATTAACTTTGCACGACGTTTTGAGTTAATTTGCAGACCACGGTGGTCTGCTTTTTAACTCAAAACACAGTGTAAAAATAAAAAGCAGACCACCGTGGTCTGCAAATTAACATTGCACGATGTTTTGAGTTAATTTGCAGACCACCGTGGTCTGCTTTTTAACTCAAATTTCTCAGAAAATCAAAATTCTAGAGCATTTATTCAAAAATATACAAAAAAATGCAAAAAAAGATATGTACAAAAATAATTTTGAAAAAAATAATATGTTTACATATCACAATAATTTTTAAGGGCGTGAAAAAAAACCTAAAATACAAAAAAAAATTAGGGAACCCGTTTAAGGAAAACTTTAAGCACACATAGAAACATATGAATTTTTGGAAAATTAATTAATTAATTAGGGAACATAAGGTAATTAATTAGGGACTTAAGACGTCAATTTTAGGCTGATTCTAGGCTCTAAAATAGGTCGGATTTTGGGCCAAAATTCCTGGGCTTTTCAGGCTCAAAATCGGGGTATTTTTGTTCAGAAAAGCCTAAACCAAGCCTATTTTCAGCCCAAAAGCCTAAATAATATACTCCGGATTTTCACTAGGCGGCGGCGGAAGTTCCTCCTCAAAATCTTGACTAGACGAAGTCGAGCTTCGTCTCCCCGCACTTCTCTCCGATTTAAAGGCGTCCGAAACACTTTGAAGGCTTCCAGCCCTTCCCAGGCCCACATTTTGGGCCTGAGAATCCAGCTCCACTCCCGAGTCCGAATTATGGGCCAACGTTGGATCCGACGATGTGGATGGAAAGACACGCATATCCCTCGAATCCGAGAGTTCTAGAAGACTAGTCTTGGCCCGTGTGGGGCTCTTTTGGGCCAGTGCCTTATCCCTTTCGGCCTTGTCCATATACCAGATTGTTATAGCAAACCGGTGGCGGTAAACCGGCATAACTTCATGTGGATTTCTTCGATCCGACCAGAAAAACACCAATCGATCCATCCTCGGATCAATATCCATTGGTGTCAGCGAACTTTCCGGATACAGCCTCAGGGTTCCGCCGTCCTTCTGCATATCCCAATTCTCATTACAATAATATATTGTTGTTATGCACCGCCCGTCTTTCACCGGATTATCCACGTGTTTCACGTAGCGTGTGCCGTTTCCGGGGTAGATTGCCAGCATGGCTCTCGATCTTCCGCCAATGTTGTGTTCGATGCGATTTTTGAAGTGTTGGATGACGGAGTCGATCATGCAGACGAGAAGTCGAACTGTGGCTGCGTCTTTTGCACGTTCGTCCACGCCGTCGAACCAGTAGATCTGGAAGAAAATTGGGGATTTTTGAGGGGAGATCAGGGTGGGGCTTGAAATTCCAGATTTTTTGAGTCCAAACAAGCCTAGGGTTCTGGATTACTGTGGGTTCTAGATTACTGTAGACTTCTAGATTACTGTAGAGCTTAAAATTCAAGATTATTTGAGTCCGAACAAGCCTAGACCCTAAGATTACTGTAGGCTAGATGTTAAACCTGGAATTCTGGATTTTTTGAGGCCAGGTGAGTCTGGGGTACTAGATTACTGTAGAGCTTAAAATTCTGGATTTTTTGAGTCCAAATAAGCCTAGGGTTCTGGATTACTGTAGGTTCTAGATTACTGTAGACATATAGATTACTGTAGAGCTTGAAATTCTAGATTTCTAGAGTCCAAACAAGCCTAAAGCCTGAGATTACTGTAGTCTACATTTTGGTCCCTGAAATTCTAGATTTTTCGAGGCCAGGTGAGTCTGGGGTACTAGATTACTGTAGAGCTTAAAATTCCAGATTTTTAGAGTCCAAACAAGCCTAGGGTTACTGTGGATAAGCCTAGATTCCCTAGAAGTTCTGGGCTCAATTTTGAACTAGTTTTTCAGGCTTTCCAATATTTTTTAGATTTTATAGGCTTCTGGGTTACTAGGCCCAAATATTCTGGATTTTTAGAGACCAGATAAGCCTAGGCCTAAGCCTAACTCTAGGCTTGGCCGCTTCGCGCACAGGCATAAATTTCTGACTTTTTTTCCTGTCGGCTCCGCCCCCTGCCACGAATACACGTTTCACGTTTTTAAAATAATTTTTTCGTTTTCATCTTTTTTTCTTCACTAAATTTCGAAATGCAACAAATCAGAAATAATTATTCATTGAAAAAAAACGTGCCGCACCTTGCAAAATAAATCCCGCCTCCCGATTCACGCGAGAATTTGTTTTTTCTGCGACAGGCATTTCTGAATTAAAAAAGTCAAGAATTTATGCCTGTGTCGCGGTAGACAGTGCCGCTGACGCGGAAGCTTGCGGAAGGTTTACACTCGCGCTACGCGCTCGCTGGCACCAAAAATCACACGGCATTTTATTTTGACAGTTGTTCATCTAATAAAAAAAAATCCGTGACATTTTTCACTATACAAAATGATGAGAAGACCAACGATCAAAAAGTTCCCGGGAAAAATTTCCACGTGGAAAAAATGAGCCTTGAGGTCTCTAAAACCCTCCAAAGCCCTCTAAAGCCCTCTGAAGCCCTCCAAAGCCCTGTAAAGCCCCCTAAAGCCCTCCAGGCCCCCAAAAGCCTACCTGATCAGACCGAATATCCTTGATGTGAAACTCGTCCTTATTTTTGTTCTCCATAAGTTGACCGGCTGTGAAAAGGCCACATTTGTAGAGTTGCTCGATTTCACTGGAAAAATGACGCAAGACTAGAGTCTAGTTTCAGATTTTGGGAGGGTTAAGCTAGAGTCTAGTTTAAAGCAGCAAACTAGACTCTAGTTTCTCTAGTCACTCACGTTGCAGCAAATTTCGAATGTTGTGCACCCAAAAAATTGTCGACCACCGCCCAGCCAAATTCATTGAGACTTCGAATGACATGCTCGGCAATGTACTGAAATTTTTAAAAAATTTCAGGTTACAGTAAGATTTTTGGCGCAAAAAATTGCTATTTTTTGATTGTAAACAAGCCTAGGCTTGTCTAAACTCAAAAAATCCAGGCCCAAACTCACCCTCATCCGAATAATCACAGCCTGATGCAAATTCACAGCCAAACCCCTCTGCTGTAAATGTCGTTGGTGTTCTTGAGGTGTCGTGTTGTACACCACATTTTTATTGTGATCTTTGTATTTGAGCTCGGCTGAATTTGATGGAGTGGGACGTTTTCGATTTCGCACTGTCGTGGGTTTTGAGGAGTCATTTTCGATGATCTGTAGGAAATTTTGAGTTATGACGTGGCACCGCAAGCTTGCGCGAAGCGCCCCGGAATCTTCCGCGTAAGCGGCACGAGCGGAGCGAGTGTATTTCTCTCTGCGTCTCTAACAATATCATGCTCTTTATTTAAAAAGCAGACCACGGTGGTCTGCTTTTTAACTGAAAACACCGTGAAAAGTTAATTTGCAGACCGCGGTGGTCTGCTTTTTAACTCAAAACTCCATTCAAAGTTAATTTGCAGACCACGGTGGTCTGCAAATTAACTCAACACACCGCGCAAAGTTAATTTGCAGACCACTGTGGTCTGCTTTTTAACTCAAAACATCGTGCAAAGTTAATTTGCAGACCACGATGGTCTGCTTTTTAACTCAAAACACCCTGCAACGTTAATTTGCAGACCACCGTGGTCTGCTTTTTAACTCAAAACACCCTGCAACGTTAATTTGCAGACCACGGTGGTCTGCGTTTTATTGTCTCTAGCTGTCTGCGTCTCTAGCTTACCCTGTACGGTTTCCAGCGTTTTGCATGTGTGGAGCTAATTAGGGGAATTTTAATTTTCATAATTAGTAATTATGAATAATTATTAGAGGGAGAAGTCTAGTCTAGTCAAATAAAATAATGTATATACACATACAAATATGAAATGAGAAGGAGAAGGAGAGAATGAATTGGGAGGCCGTGCGTTCGCGCGTTTTTGGATAAGTCACGTATTATTCAGAATCTCCCGCTTCTTTTCTTCTTTCGCTGTCCAACTATTCTTTGATCTACGTGTTTTTCGCCGTTTTGCACATCTACACGAAATGTTTTGATGAATCTTGTTTATGGTTTTTGTGTTGGAAACATTTTATAATTAGGGATCGGATGAGAGAGAGAAGCCAGAGAACATGGGGGAAGTTAGAGACGTAGAGTAGCTAGACAACTAGAGACGCCCAATAAAGTTAGAGACGCAGAGTTTGGCTCAGACAGATTGAAATTCAAAACCCTTCTATCTTTTTTTTGAAATTCGAAACTTTTTATTTTTTTTGGGAAAATGTCTACGTGTGAAATCAAATTAATACAAAAAAATCAGAACACACACAAAATACAGTGTATTGTGTTTTGGAAAAAAATTGTTTTGATCATGATGTTTAGATCAAATGTTTGCGCTGAAAATGATGGGGATTGCTCATTTTAAGTATTCGCATCTTTTTCAGCAAAGAATTTTAAGCGAGAAAGGTTGATTTTTTGAATCAGAAGGCCCTGGATCGGTTCCTCGTACCTCTTAATTTTTGATTTTTTGATCCCGGAATTGCTAATCGAATCATTTTAATTGAAATTTTCTCGATAAAGGTTAGAGACGCAGAGAAGCTTCCACGTGGCAAAAAATACATTTTCCAAAGATCCCTCCAAAGTCCAAAGAATCTTTTTCGTTATCTGATTTTTTTGCAAAATTTTTTTTTGAAAATGAAAACCGATCTTATCTTCTCACCTCAGAAAATATTATCGATCAATAATTTTTCAAAGTTATCTAGACTACTGTAGTAGAATCAACGTGGCAAAAAAAAAATGGTCCCTCACCTGTATATCCGGATCATCAGTCAATATAATCTTCTCCAGTGATCCGCCAGAACTCGAGGGCGATGATGACGTGGCAATGTCGGGTGACGTGGCAATTGTGGATTTTTCGGGTGGCTCGGGTGGACTGATGATTTTCACAGGCACTGTTTTGGTGTTAGCGCCGAAATTTGAATTTGAAGGCGTCAATTTTTCCGAGCTACTCGATCCGAGCGAAGAAGTTGTGGAGCCTTGACTACGGTAGGGTTTAAAGGCGCTTGATGGTCCCGCCAAGAATCCCGGCTCCTCTTCGGTTTTGATGTTGAATGAGGTGGTGGGTTTGGAGGTGTCGAAATCTGTAAAACTTGGGATTTTGAAGAAAAAATGATAGTCTGCATGCGGGATCGAACTCGAAACCTTGAGATTCAAAAACCTTTCTCTAGCCTTTCCTCATATTTATCATATGAGGAAAGGCTAGATATGTTTGAATTGGAGAAGTTGAGTGACAGGAGGAAGAAATGTGATCTAAAATTCCTTGAGGACATCCTTTCTGGTAAATCCAAAATTAATCTCAAATCCTTATTTCAAATCCAGAAATCTACAACGCGATCCCGTATTAATTTTTCTTACAAAATTCCAAAAAAGAAAATCCGTGGTAACTTTTTCTCAGTGCGAGTGATTCCTGAATTTTTGAAAAACATCAAATCCTACTCGGATGATTTCCTAGATGTAATTATTAGAAATGCTTGCGATTGATCTGACATTGGTGTACACATTACAAATCAAACTAAAACTTACGGTTATGTCTATGAGTCTCATTTATAATTATGTTTAATACATAAAAACCATAAAAACTATAAATTTCGTGCTATCTCCACTGATTCTGGTCTCCTCACCTCCGATTAGTCTTTTTAATTTAGCTTGTGTCATCCTCCCCCCCCCCAAAATAATTTAATTCAATTTGATTTTGTTCTATTTTTTATTTTACTTTGTGTTCGATTTCATTATATATTGTGTTTTATCTTACTTACTGCGTGATTTTTTCTCTAACGGTGTATTTTCCGCTCATCGTAAATAAATAAATAAATAAATAAAAAAACTAGAGCGCTGAACTACTTGCGCATTTATTTGCAGACCACAGAGATTCGAATGTCGAATAAATAAAAAGCAGACCACCGTGGTCTGCAAATTAACTTTGCACGGTGTTTTGAGTTAATTTGCAGACCACGGTGGTCTGCTTTTTAACTGTGCACTGCATTTCAAGTTAAAAAGCAGACCACGGTGGTCTGCAAATTAACTTTTTACTGCATTTTGTAGCTGTTTTTGGCATCTTGAAGTTGTTTTTTAATGAATTTTCCAGTGGTCCCCAGAAAAATTAATATGAAACTGATCTTTGTCGGAAAAAAATACAAAATGATGCAAAAAATTTCAAAAGAAGATAGGAAAAATTGGGGACGCGGTGCGAAAAAATGTGTTTATGACGTAGATCACAAAATATTTTGTGTTCCAAGGCTACAGTAACCTAGGTACAGTACTCTGAGACTTCTCTAGAAGTCACCTATTTTAAGATGAGCAATAAAAGTTAGTGCTAAAATCAAGATCTACAGTAATCCTACCGTACCTTTCTCCTCTTCATTTTCCAATTGTCCATTTGCGACCAAACCTCGAGCTTGAAGCGTTTTACAAATCATTTTGTGCTTTTTCCAGTTGAATTGCTGAAAAGTTTCAGATTTTCTAGGGACCCTCGAAAAAAAGTTTCCACTTTTTTTTCTTTTTTCCGCTGTGCCATTCATTGAATTACGTGATTTTTCTGCATTTTGGCTAGAGATTGAGAGAGGGCAGAGAAAAAAAAAACTTTTTTTTTGTTTTCTTACCTGATGTTCTGTGGAGCAATAGGCTACAGTACCGCAAAATAAACACGGTTGGAGGGGGACGTCGCGAATTTGGCAATAGGCACAATTGGCCATGGAGCGCGTTTGACCGATTGTCTGGAAGAGAGGGGTACTGTAGATTTTGAGGGGGTCATTTTGATACCAAATAAGACTGGGGTTACTGTAGGGGGTACTGTCACTTTGAAACCGAAAAAGCTGTGCAAAGTTAATTTGCAGACCACAGTGGTCTGCAAATTAACTTTGCACGGTGTGTTGCCTTAAAAAGCAGACCACCGTGGTCTGCTTTTTAACTTTGCACGGTGTCTCGAGTTGATTTGCAGACCACGGTGGTCTGCTTTTTAACTCAATATTTCTTTAGACTTAAAATTAGGCTTTAAAGAGATTACTGGAAAAGTACTGTAAGTATTTTTGGCGGGAAATTTGAATTTGTCTAAAGATCCAGGAAGTTTTTTTCCTGCTGCTGGAAAAAACAATTTTTTTTCTGAAAAATTTATTTGTTTTTTTTTGAATTTTTCTTCCGCGTGCAAAAATTGACAAAAAAAAATTGTGTTTTGAAAATTTCTGAGAAATCATAGAAATGCCTAGATTCTTCAAAACTCACAAACATCTGGGAGGAAAAATGGCAACAAAATTTACCAGATGTTCTTTTTTCTCTACTAAAATAAATTGAAAACCCATGCCACGTGGCAAATTTTCAGCCCAAAAATTTCCAGGAAAAAACTCACCATACTGTTCAAAATTCCCGAAGTGCTCTGTAGTTCATCGAATGACGTGTTTGGCATGATTTTCCATCAAAAATCGCGTTTTTCAAAATGTTTTCGAATTATTTCTGCAAAAATTCAAAAATATATACATTTCGTGGAAAAAATCGGAAATGATCGTAGACCAAAAATGTGTTGCATTTTACAACGAGACAAAAAAAAACAGAAGAAAAAGTCTGGGAGAAAAAGTGCAAGTTTTTTTTTGTTTTCTCTGGTGTAGAGACATAAAAGTGATCTCTGAACTAAATTTTATGTGTGCAAAAAATTTGGGAAAATGACGATTATTTGGCTAGACACAAGGTGGTTTTTAGGAAATTCCACAGAAAAATAAAAATTACAGTTCGCATGAGGAATCGAACTCGTCACCTTGAGATTCAAAAACTAGAGCGCTACCACTGAACTACGTGCGCTTTTATTTGCAGACCACAGAATGTCGAATAAATAAAAAGCAGACCACGGTGGTCTGCAAATTAACTCTGCACGGTGTTTTGAGTTAATTTGCAGACCACCGTGGTCTGCTTTTTAACTGTGCACTGCATCTCGAGTTATAAAGCAGACCATTGTGGTCTGCAAATTAACGGTGTTTTGTGTTTGTGGGTAGAAAATCACACAAATTTTTTTCCTACTGAAAAAAATGAGGCTGTCAAAAATCCTATCATATTTTGCCTATTCAGTTTTTAAAAGATTTCGGCGCTAAAAATCTAGGATTTTCAGATTATCTGACATAATTCAAAAAATTTCATCATTTTTTCAAAAAAAAAAAAACTTTTTCCCTTTTTTCTAGAGAAAAACATCACATGACACCGGAAAAATCCATAATAAAATTAATTAATTAATTTCAGGCCCCGCAAAAACCAGGGGAACCCAATTGAAAACAATATTAAAAAGTCAGTGTCACAAAAAAATAAATGGCGACAAAAAGAAAACATCAAAAAACTGCTAGATATCACGGAGAAAGCGGAGAAAGCACGAAAAAGCGAGAGAGTGCAGAGAAATGTCTACGTGCAGAAGAAGAGGTGACTGTGTGGAGAGAGTGTGGAGAGAGGTGGAGAGAGGGCGAGACGACGAGAGTGAGAATGCGCATAGCAAAAGAAGGAAAAAACGAACGTGCGTTTCATGCTTTTTTGATGTCTGGTGCACTCTCTCAGAAATACACACTATTTCTATTTTTGTCTGCGCGCTCCTTAAAATGCATACTATTTTTTTTGAAAAAAATGGAAGACGAATTGTTAGTAAGACTTGTTAATTGATTTTTGGTGCCAAAAAATTTGAAACGTGGATTTTAGCGCGAAAAATCTATGTTTCTCCGTGCTCTCTTCAAAATGTGGATTCTCTATCAAGTTAAAAAGCAGACCACGGTGGTCTGCAAATTAACTCAAAACATTGCGGAATGTTAATTTGCAGACCACGGTGGTCTGCTTTTTAAGTTGAAACGCCGTGTAAAAAATATTTTTCACAATTTCTGGCGATTTTCTGACTTTGAGGATTGTAAGATTATCTCTAGATTTGTTATTCTCCTAAAAAAATGTGCCACGTGGCAAATTTCGCGCTGAAAATCCACGTTCATCTAAAAATAAAACCAGAAAACATCGAAAATAGTAAGAAACGTGCAAAATCGGACACACAAAAAATTGGGGGAGGAGAAGACAAATTTTGTGATATCAAAAAAAAATAAAGTTGATAAGAAAATACACACACAGAAAGATTTGGTGCAAAAAATCACCCAAAAATTTGTGAAAAAGTAGGATATTTTTAGACTGAAAAATGTGATTCTCCAAAAAAATATCCAGCTTGGTCACACAAAAAATGAAAGGGCGTGTGAAAAAAAAACGAAAAATTCTCGGAATTCTAGGATTAGAGCACTTTGTTTTATTGAACACAAATGATGACAAAAAAGATTTTGTGTGTAGTTTGAGCCGGGAAAATTCAAAATGTTCGGGTTCAAAAACGTAGTTACAGAAAAATTCAAAAACGTAGTTACAGTAACTCTAAAATTTGACAAAACGTTTCAGTTGGTAGGAAAAATATGGTGTGATTTTTGACAACCTCAAAATACAGTGGTCTGCAAATTAAAGCACAGTGGTCTGCAAATTTGCTAACTTTGCACGGTGTTTTGAGTTAAAAAGCAGACCACCGTGGTCTGCAAATTAACTTTTCACAGTGTTTTGAGTTAAAAAGCAGACCACCGTGGTCTGCAAATTAAATAATTTCCCATGCAAAAAAAGCGTTTTTCACGTGACCCAGTTCAATTTGCCACGTCATCATGAAATCCAGCAACAAAAAAAGCAGAATTTTCGGCCAACCTTCAGTTTCTGATTTTTGTTTTCGCCAAAACCAAATTGCGCAGAAAAATGGATCGTAGCATTGATAGACGTTTGTGTGGACATTGTCACCAATCGATTGGCGATGAGGCGCTGGTGGCTTTGAATAGACTATGGCATCCGGATCATTTTACGTGCTCCTCTTGTAAGAGACCCATCAAGCAGACGTTTCAGGTGAGAAATTTGCCGATTTTTTGAGCCCGAAAGCCCCCTAAGGCCCCCTGAAGCCCACTAAAGCCTCCAAAATTTCCAGGCCGCCGACAATCATGCCTACTGTGTCCAATGTTTCGCCCAAAAATACAACCCAAAATGCGCGGGTTGTATGGAAACCCTTGTTGACACGTGTCTTTTGGCTTTGGATCGCCACTGGCATCCACGTTGTTTTACGTGTTCATCGTGCAATCGTCCGCTTCCGAATGGCGAATTCTATTTGGTCGATGATAAACCGTATGATTTGGATTGCCATTGGGCGAAAAGATTGGAGAAGAGAGAGCATATTGAGAGAGGAGGCGCAGAGAAGTAGAGAAAGATGAATAAATATTGAAATTTGGATTGTTTTGAGGCTAAATAAGCCTAGAAAAAGTCAACATGCCGTGAAAAAGGTTAATTTGCAGACCATTGTGGTCTGCAAATTAAGTTCGCACGGTGTTTTGAGTTAAAAAGCAGACCACGGTGGTCTGCAAATTAACACGGTGTTTTGAATTGTTTTGCAGAACGGTGTCGCCAATTCTCCAAATCTTCAAAAATTCAAAGAGAAAAAAACTCGAAGCTTGCATTTAATATGAGCAATGCCCAAATTTCAAAAGAAACCCAATTTTTTCGAAAAGTCACTAATTTTCTCTAGTCTACATGGGTTCATCGACCAAATTCCTGCTCTTTTTCACGTCACAAAATATTTGTTGTAACAATTTTTGATCGGCCAACTTTTAAAGAGCACAAAATATTTATTTTTTGAGGGGAAAACTCGAATTTTCATAGAAACTTACAAGTTAGCCTAATTTTCACGACAAAAAAAGGTTTATGCATTTTTCCAAAAGAAAAAAAAAGGAATCAACAAATTTTGCAAGAGACAGAGAGTAAATATATACAAAAAAAACTGTGGAGGAAGGGAGGAGAACTAGGAATTTTTTGTGATTTTCAGGGGGGAAAATACAATTTTTCGGGGAAAAATAGAAATCTCAAAAAAAAGAAGCTGCACAAAATATCTACACGTTTTCAATAAAAAAAGTTTGTTCAAAAAAATTCGGGTGAAAAACCCGGGGAATTTAGCTACCTTAAAAAGCAAGGAAAAATTCAAGTATTCACAGCTGTCACAAATCCTTGGCGTTCCAATATTCTCAAGCGTTTTTCGACAGCAGATTTGTATCTGAAAAAAAGTTCTAGAGTTATTTCAGCCCAAAAATTCCAAATTTCCCCATCCCAAGGCTCAAAACCCTACCTGGATAGCACATTTTTGTCCTGATCACAATTGACTTGTTCACTCAACGTGTGCAACATCATATAGGCCGTTTGATATCGCTGACTACACAAATGTGGATTTCCGAAAAGTTCGTCAAGAGCAGCCGCTTGGCACAATTCAATTGCATGTTTGTACATTATACGTTCGGCTGAGATGACTGACATTGCTGGATCTTGGCCTGGGAGTCCGAGGGAGGCCAATTCTTGAGAGCGCACCTGGAAAATAGAGGGTTTTGAGGTTTACACGGTGTTTTGAGTTAATTTGCAGACCACGGCGGTCTGCTTTTTATTGCAGAATGCAGTGAAAAAGTTAATTTGCAGACCACGACGGTCTGCTTTTTATTGCAGAATGCAGTGAAAAAGTTAATTTGCAGACCACGGTGGTCTGCTTTTTATTTTTACACGACGTTTCAGGTTAAAAAGCAGACCACGTGGTCTGAAAATTAACTTTACACGGCGTTTTGAGAGGATTTTCCAATACTTCAGAAATGCTTCAGAAAAGGGTTTTTTAATGAATTCTATAAAATTTTTGATTTTTTTGTGCATAAAAAAGTTGATAATCTGAAAATTTCAGATTTTTTTCAATTTGAAAATCAGAAATTTTTCCACGTGACCTTTGGAAATACACGTTTTCATTATTTCTTGTTGAAAATATTTTTTAAAATCATTTCTTAATTTTCACATCTATGTAGAAAATGGTCATTATTTGAAGAAAATCAAATAAAATTGGTGAGTTCGGGGGAAAAATTGAAAAAGTCAATAAAATTCTGAAGAAATCGCAGAAAAACCAGATTTGCATGGTTTTTTGAGTTAAAAAGCAGACCACCGTGGTCTGCAAATTAACTTTGCAAGGTGTTTTGGGTTAAAAAGCAGACCACGGTGGTCTGCAAATTAACTTTGCACGGTATTTTGAGTTAAAAAGCAGACCACCGTGGTCTGCAAATTAACTTTGCACAGTATTTCAAACTCACCAAACATTGATGATATTTATCATTCAACTGATTCAAAACTTGTTGAACCGCCACCGATGGTTGCAAAATATTATTGGCAACATTAGTTTGAGCCAAAAGCAGTGCAGAGGATAACATATGGAGTGCCCGGACATAAACCACCAATTGTTCGGCTCTTCGATAAGCCGTCGTTTTTTCATTGTTCTGCTCATTTTGGTTGGAATTTTCGGGTTTTTTATTGGTAGCCATTGCCGAAGCCAGCGGATTATCCTTTTGTTCGGCAACCAACACCAAAGTATCCACCAATTCCACAACAAATCGGAGTTTCGCCAAAATTTGCTTGTGCTCTTCGAGCATTATTGTTTCTGGCTCCAGTGCTGGCGGTGGATTATGATGCTCGTTTTCCTCTTCAATTGTATCGACATCGGCCAAGAGAGCAGCGTTTCTGGGCTCCGAGATTTCCACGTGGTTTTGTGGGGCTCCGGCGGAGATTACATCGCCCACACTATCCTCCATCATTCGGGATGTGTCTGAAAATGATTTTTTGAGTTTGGGCTTTTTTTCAGAAAAAACTTCAAAATTTACAGATTTTCTTCAAAATTTCTGTTTAAATCCATGATATTCAGCTGAAAATCAGTAAATTTCACGTTTACTCGGTATTTCAAAGTTAATTTGCAGACCACGGTGGTCTGCTTTTTAACTCAAAACACCGTGTAAAAATAAAAAGCAGACCACGGTGGTCTGCAAATTAAATCTGCGCTGTGTTTTGAGATAAAAAGCAGACCACCGTGGTCTGCAAATTAACTTTGCACGGTGTTTTGAGTTAATTTGCAGACCACGGCGGTCTGCTTTTTAATTCAAAACGCCGTGTAAAATCAATATTTCCCCGCAAAAATCAATAATTCTAACCTTGTGGCGAGTTTCCAGTAGCAAATGGTAGATGGATTTGATCATGTTCTTCTTCTTCCTCTTCATCTTCCGAAATGCTATCAGAAGAATGTCGATTATTGATAACAAACGGTTTTGCGGCCACAATATTCTCCTCCTCTTTCTCAACATTTTGATATTTCGCATTGTCCAATGGCTCGTTCTCCAAAATCGGCGGCGATTTGGCGAAATGTTGTGGCGACGGTGCGGTTGCGGAACGGTCGCGTCGCGAAAATGTTTGGAGGTTGGCGGTGGTGGCGGATTTCGGGATGGCGGTTATTTGGTGTTGGGAAGGAGGCACTTGACCAGGAAGGCTAAACGGCTCTTCGGACGCCGTGATTGTTGAGCGACGGATTCGCGGCGCGGAAATGCCGCCGGCGGTGGTGCTGCTTTCCGCGAGTGATCGCCGAGTACTGCCATTACGTACGAGGAATGTAGCTGAAAACAGAAAGATTTCAGATTTTTTTTGGTTTAAAATTCGCTTCGCGGAAGCAAAAAATGTGAGAGAAACGAAAAAAACGACTCACTCTGAGGCAGGTTAATATTTTCAATACTCGCAGCACTCGGTGGCGACGAATTCATCTCATCGCTGTTGATCGCGACGCCGCGTACCGGCGACGCGGCAACAATTGCGGAAGGTGGCGGAGAGGGTTTGCGATGCGCCGCCGCGAGTCGCTCCTCCATTTTCTGGTAGGCCAAACGTTGCGAGGGCACCGGGACGGCTTTGATGTTGGCGGCGGCTGGCGAGATGTTGGTGTGAACTTGGACCTGTAAAATGTTAGGGTTTGGGTTGGGAGACTGCAAAAAACACTGGAAATACATGCAAAAATCGAGATATTGGTGAAATTTTCGAAAAAACTCAAAATACCGTGTTAAAAAGCAGACCACGGTGGTCTGCAAATTAACTCTACATTGTGTTTTGAGTTAAAATGCAGACCACGGTGGTCTGCAAATTAACTCTACATTGTGTTTTGAGTTAAAAAGCAGACCACCGTGGTCTGCAAATTAACTCTACATTGTGTTTTGAGTTAAAATGCAGACCACCGTGGTCTGCAAATTAACTTTGCACGGTATGTTGAGTTAAAAAGCAGACCACCGTGGTCTGCAAATTAACGAAATTATCGATTACTAGCATTTCTAGCCTCATATGTGCCCAAAATCATTGAAAAATACACCAAAAGAATCACATTTCCTCCCCGAAACCCAGAATTACCTGTTTGACTGGATTCGTGTCTTGTCTGGGCGGCAAAAACGTGAAATCTCCACTATCCTGCATCGGAGCAACGCTGGGAATCGGCGAATTCATCGATGGTGTGATAATTCGGCGGGTGACTCTCGGCGATTCGGCAATTCTGCGAGAAGGTGTCGGGCTTTGCGGAACACGACGCGGAACCGGAAGACCAGAAATCGCCGGAGAACTTGGTGATGGGCGGCGGGAGATGAGTGGGGAGCGCGAGGAGATTGGCGCGTTCTCCAGGATTCTCTTCGATGGGGAGGGCAGGGGAGCAGTCAAGAGGAATTCATGCGAGAAGAAATCTTCAAAACTAATGCGATCCTTCGAGTTACGCTTCAATAATCTGAGCAATAGGTCTCGCAACGATGCACTACACCATTCCGGTACAGCCGGTCGCAATTCACGATGTTTTTCATAATACATTTTCAATTGGGGTGGAGTTTGCGCGACAAATGGAGCTTTTCCAGTTAGACATTGAAAAACAATAGTTCCGATCGACCATAAATCAGCTTTTGCATCATATTGCATTGACATAATAACTTCAGGTGCCATATACATTGGTGAACCACAAAGAGTTGCAGCCATAACACCTTCGTTGAGGAAGCGAGCAAAACCGAAATCGGCCAATTTGATGGTGATATTCGAGAAATGCGGATCTTTTTCGGGGCTTGTTGTGCATAGCAAAATGTTTTGGGGCTTCAAATCACGATGGACGATTCCTTTTTTGTTCATTGCTTTCAGAGCTTCGGCTGGAAAAATTAGAGATTTGGGAAGGTTTTTTTGACTGAAAATCACGTTTTTTGATTACTTTTCAGGATAAATCTTGAAATTTAGCTTGAAACAGGTTTTAGAGCTGAAATGTCATGATTTACACGTTCTTTACGCTAATATCATGAAAATCAGTGAAGTATTGTAGATTTTGACTGAAAAATAGATTGTAAATCTGAAATTTGATAATTTTCACTAAAAATTCTTGAATTCAGGCGAATACGCATGTTTTTCAGCTGAAATTCATTCATTTTACTATAATTCAAAGCTTCGTGATGAATTTCTGATCAAAACTTTGAAATTCAGCAGGAAAATCAGCTTTTCCAGTTGAACTCATCAAACTTCCGTGAAAATCCCATTTTTTTAGCCAAAAATTAAGAAATTCTTCAATTTTCCAATTTGAAAATGAAAAATTTCTAATTGCCACGTCAAAATGTCACGTGCCAATCAAAATTTTCACACTTTTCATCTTTCATCTTTTTTCATTTTCAAAATTTTTCTATCTTCAATTTCAATCGCAACTTTTTTTGCAAAAAGTGTAATATTCGAGTTTTCCAGTTGAAAAACTTTAATTTTCAGCTTTCATCAAAATCCTACCAATTTGAACAATAAAATGATGAATATTGTCCTCTTTCAGCGTACTCTTCAACTGTAAATAATCGGCCAAATCTCCTCGATTACAAAATTCCATCACCAAATACACGTGCGAATTGGTCTCTGTGCATTTGAGCAGCGAAACCAGGTTTTCATGTTTCAAACTGCTCAATTCTTTGAGGATTTTGATCTCCTTGGTTAGCAGATTTTTCGATTTGCTGATGTTTTTCTTGGCGATTGCTTTGATTGCTACTGGGATTTCGGGGCGCTGCAAAAATTGTTTTTTTTTTTTGAAAATTTCGTGAGATTTGATGGATTTTGAGGCAAAAGCTGGAAAATCGATAATTTACACGCTTCAAAATGCTTTGAAAAGTTAATTTGCAGACCACGGTGGTCTGCAAATTAACTAAAAACACCGTGCAAAATTAAAAAGCAGACCACCGTGGTCTGCAAATTAACTTTTCACGGTGTTTTGAGTTAAAAAGCAGACCACCGTGGTCTGCAAATTAACCCGAAACAATGCGTAAATTATTGATTTTTGGCTTTACAAGGCTAAAACTGGTTTCAAAGTGAATTTAATAAAAATCTGAAAGCATAGCTTTGTTCAGCAGGCTCGATTTCATAAGTATATGCTTAAAAATTGCACAAATTAGATTTTAAGGAATTTTTTCAAGTTTTGCCACGTCATGCATTTTTTGTGCTCAAAATCTACTATCTTCATCACAAAAAGTGTCAAATTTCGAAAATGTCTCGACTCACATCAGTGTAACGTCCTCTGTAGACAATCGCAAATGCTCCATGTCCGAGCAAATCTCGTTTATTATACTCGAAACCGTCGAATGTTTCCATTTTTTAATAATAATACATTGGTTTTTTGATTCTGCAAAAATTTCTGGAATTTATTGTTGTGCAAGGGCAAAAGGTCAAAGTTGAACAGGTGTTTGGAGCAAAAATAACAGAAAATTTGACGAAAAATTGCATTTGATAAAGAGCAAAAAAGATTTCGCAACTCAAAGTTTGGGAAAAATTCAGATTTCCATGTAAAATTGTGAAAATTAGAGAAAAATCGATTTTTCAGTGAAAAAATGAGAACAGCTCATCAAATATTCAATTAATATATATTTCCGCTGGGAAATAGGAGCTATTGAGCCAGAATATAAGAAAAATGGATGTTTCAGACTTGTTTTTTGCGAAAAATCTATAATTTAGACGAGATTTTCAGCAGCGAAACACCGTGCGGAGTTAATTTGCAGACCACAGTGGTCTGCTTTTTAACCCATAACACTGTGAAAAGTTAATTTGCAGACCACCGTGGTCTGCTTTTTAACCCATAACACTGTGAAAAGTTAATTTGCAGACCACCGTGGTCTGCTTTTTAACCCAAAACACTGTGTAAAGTTAATTTGCAGACCACCGTGGTCTGCTTTTTAACTCAAAACACCGTGAAAATTATCGATTTCTCGCAAAAATCATCTGTTATAGGTCAAAATTGATGAATTTTCGGCAGTCAACTGATAAAAATGTACAAAAACAAGAATATTATACGATTGTTATCGAAAAATTGTTGAGCAAAGAATAATAATTGAGGGCAATATGGAAAAAGGAGAAGAGAAAATGTGGGGAAAACAAAGGATTTTCTTTTTTTTTTTTCTGTGGAAAGAAAAAGTGCATCGTATTTACGGATTGAATTACAAATTTCCTTTCTTTCCCTAAAAATTTTGTTGGTCAGAAAAATATATATAAATTTGTATGATAATGGAAAATCATATGACCTGCGACAAAAAAAATCGCAAAAATTTTTTTCGCCAAAAAAAAATCTCTGGGGATTACTAAAAATGATTGATGTCAGGAACTTTTCCGCGCAAAAAAGAATTATTGATTTTTAAAGGAACATGTTCAATTTATGCGATGGATTTTTGAACGATGAAAGTTAGGCTGACAATAAAATTGAGCAGCTGTTAATCATTAAACCCGGGGCTCTTTTTGAAGTAAATAATCGATAAAACACCGTGTTTCTTCAGAAGAAAAACGGGTCTTTCAGATGAAAACATGATTTTTCTAACTAAAACTATAGAAAAATCGATTTTTTTGCTGAAAAACTAAAAAAAAACTAGTCATGGCGAAGAAAAACAGAAAAAAAGAAGAAGACGAGACGAAAATATCGATATGTGTGAGAGAAATCTCTCTGCGTCTCTAACCTCGCCATGTGCTGCTTCTGCTGTTTATTATGCGCCGCTCTCTCGCCACTCTGCACTCTAACCTCTGGGGACCTCGGAAAAAACGAAAAACACGGACCCTTTTTCCCTTTTTTGTGAGCTTATTGGAATTTGTGTGTGTGGGGGTGACGTAATAGGGAAAAAGAAGGAAGAAAATAGAGCAATTTGTGTTTTCCCAGAGAAATACACGGGATTTGACACATTTTTAATGAGGATTATGATGAATTAGTTGGGGATTTTTAATGAGAAATGTGAGAAATGAGCGAAAAATGGAGAAACATTGAGGGGAAATCTCAAAACGGCGTGTAAAACTTAAAAAGCAGACCATGGTGGTCTGCAAATTAACTCGAAACACCTTGAAAACTTAAAATGCAGACCGCGGTGGTCTGCAAATTGACTCAAAACACCGTGCGAACAGCGTGCCAAAATAAAAAGCAGACCACAGTGGTCTGCAAATTAACTTCGCACGGTGTTTTGAAAGCACAAATAAAACACGGTGAAAATCAACGATTTTTGCTGATTTCCAAGGTTTTCAACATGAAATTCAATGAAATTCATGAAATTACTGGAAAATACAAGTTGCTATCACAAAATTTAAAAGAATTCAAGTTAGTTTTAGGCTCGAAAACACTGAAAAACACAAAAAAATGAAAAATGTTTTTCGAAAAAACGCTGGTGAAAAATGTGTGCGCTGGAGCGCACTTGCATGATTCAAACTTTTCTCTTCCAGTTTTCTATTTGAAAAATGAGAAAATGGGGAAAGTGAATTTTTTGAGAAAATAAAACATGGAAAATTAAGATTTTTAGCCAAAACCAAAAATTTTCGGCTTAAATTCAAAAGGTTTCCTCATAAAACAAAACTTCATGATTTTCTGAAAAATTAAAAAAATATTGTCCGTTTGGAAATCAGATTCACCCCGCGAAAAAAATAAATTTGAATTTGCTGCAGGAGACGCAGACAGCGAGAGATGCGCTGGCAAACAGCCAACGGGGGTTTTGTATGGGAAAGCGACCGCAACGCACACGCATCGCGGGGGTAGGGGGAAATTAGAGATTTTCTCAAATTCAAATTTATTTTTTCGCGGGGTGAATCTCATTTCCAAACGGACAATAGAAGTTTGAATTTTCAAAAAAAAATCAGATCATCTTTTTCGCGCCAAAACTCTACAGTAGCCCATGGAACAATGCTAATTTTTAAAGTCTGGAAAAATCAAGCAGGAAAAATAACACTGTGAAAAGTTAATTTGCAGACCACCGTGGTCTGCTTTTTAACTCAAAAAACCGTGAAAATCCAGCCTTAGCCTTGTTAATTTGATTTTTCGAACTTTTCGTGATCCAATCTTTGTCCAAAACGTCATGTCTATATAATTTTCACTATTTCTCTCCTAATATCGTATTTATTTTGTTGCAGTTCTGTTTCAAAGGATTCAAGCTGATCAAATAACCACACCAGTTACCATGGCTCATTTTTTTTCGAACAAAATTTTTTTTGTTATTTTTTCGCACTATATTTTTTTCTTTTTTGAACAATGACAAAAAAACTGAAATTCATACTTTTGCTGCTAACTCAATCAATATTTTTCTATTTATTGGTGGCTTTTGGGATCTCGACAACGTTTATCAAATATTTGGACGATACCCGCACAAATTTCGCGCACCTCAAAAAGAAAATCTATTTTTCTTCCCCCGAGAAAAAATTCTATAAAAATGAGAAAATCGAGATTGAAATCACGCAGAAAATCGCGATTTTGATGGTTTTGGTGAAAAATACGAGTATGGAGAACTATAAAATGGCACTGGATACTGTAGAGTGTTATTCGAAAATTCAGAATTATCAATTCATTTTGGCGTATGATGATGATTTTGTGTGTGAACAGAAGGATGTGGGTTTTTTTAAAAATAGAGTTAAAAAGTTAATTTGCAGACCACGGTGGTCTGCTTTTTAACTCAAAACACCATGCAAAGTTAATTTGCAGACCACCGTGGTCTGCTTTTTAACTCAAAACACTGTGCAAAATTAATTTGCAGACCACGGTGGTCTGTTTTTTAACTCAAAACACCTTTGAAAAAATAAAAAGCAGACCATCGTGGTCTGCAAATTAACACGGCATTTCAGAAATTCTTCCGTCGTCACTGCGTCGTCGCCCATCTTCTTCCCTCATTTGACGCAATTCTATTTCTGGATGCTGATATTGGAGTGGTGAATCCAAGAAAGTAAGGCTTCTTGAGGCCCTTAAGGCTTCCCTAAAATCCAATTTTTCAGAAGAATCGAAGAATTCATGGACGAAAAAATCGATCTAATGTTCTACGATCGATATTATAATTGGGAAATTGCGATGGGTTCGTATATCGTGCGAAATACCGTGTATGCCCGGGATTTTTTGAGGGATTTTGCCAATTTTTATTTCAAATTGCCTCATGCTTTTCATGGAACTGATAATGGAGCAATTCATGTGAGCCAAAAATAAACTTTTGAAAAAAATTTTTCAAAAAATTTTTTCTCCAGATTTTCCTCGCCAAACATATTTTCTCACCAAATGACATAGCTGTTCTAAACTGCGAAAAAATGTATAATAATTCGAATAATTTCAAAGATTTATTTGTTTACGAAGCTTGTGTTCGAACACTTTTAGGAGCCTCGACTGATTTCGGAAAAATTCGAATTGTGAAAAAAGGAACTGGTTGGGTGAGGGATGATTGGATTGATAGTGGAATGTGGAATCCGGAAATTGATTTTATGTTGCATGGTTGGAAAACTAAATCGATGAGGACTTTTCAAGGAAATGTTTTGTAAGTTTTGAAGATTGGGAGGAGATTTGAGGAAAATCTATGTGCTTTTTTGAATTTCTCGGCGATAATTGACCTAGAATCGCTTTTACGCAGCAAAACACCGTGCAAGGTTAATTTGCACGGTGTTTCAAGCCTAACTTCAAGCCCTCCAATTTTCAGGCCGAAACAAATGAACAAAGCAATTTGGTATAATCCACTTGCTGGTCCAATTGATCTCAAAAAATGTTCGCCTTCAAATTCCACGTGGGAATATGATCCAAGGCTAATCGGAGATCGTTTCGAAATTCTGGAAAATCATCGAGATTTGTGGGAGACTGTGGCTGTGAAGGAAATGGAAGCAATGTCGAAAATGGCGGCACTTTTGAAATGGAAACCTGGCAAGAAGAAGGCAAAGGCCTAGGAACCCTTTTTTTGTAAGAATTTTTGAGCAAAAAAAAATTTTTTTGTATATAAATACTTAATTTAATTTGTTTTTGAAATCCATATGTTCTTCATCTTCGGAAAAATTGTTTTTTTTTGCAAATTGACACATTTTGATCAGATTTTTATCGCACCACGAATCTAGCACGAAAAATTCCGGCAAAAACTTGAATACCCGATTTTCGTCCACATGGTATTTATAAAGATAATTTCTCAAAAAAAATCTCAAAAATGACGCTCCCAAAACTATTTCTAGTCATATTTCTAGCAATTTGCATATTTCTCTACATCCAGAAAAATTTCTCCAAGCCTGATGAGCCCAAAAAGCCCGCAAATCCACCATTACCAGACCTCGAATTCATTCTACCGTACCTCGGAAAATTCCACGGCGAATATATGACAGTACCCGAGTATAATCTCACGGCGTGTTCTATTCGAAAATCAATGTCTCAAATGGCGACAAATACAATGTGTCTACTGTATGAGCCGGAAAAGTTTTTGGGCGGAAATCATTCGTTGGGCGAGACTTGGATGAATCATAGGTGAGAGACGCAGAGAAGCTAGACAGCTAGAGACATCGTGCAAAGTTAATTTGCAGACCACGGTGGTCTGCTTTTTATTTTTACACGCTGTTTGCACGGTGTGTTGAGTTAATTTGCAGACCACCGTGGTCTGCATTTTAACTTAAAACACCGTGCAAAAGTTAATTTGCAGACCACCGTGGTCTGCTTTTTAACTCAAAACACCGCGCATTTCAGAGTTTGCAATGGTGTTGAAAAAGATGGATTGGGAAATTTTCCAAGCGAATACCGTAACACCTCCTATTATACAAGATATGTATTCATTCGAGACCCATTTGATAGATTTATCTCATTTTACTTGGATAAATGTGTAAATGAGCGAAAATGCTATAATTGTGCGGCAGAAGATATGCATTGTGTAGTACAAAAAATGTATGAAAATTTGCTGAAAATTTCCAAAGGACAAAAGGAAATGATATCTTGGATGAATAATGATAGTTATACTGATATGCATGTGACTCCAGCTTCTTGGTGTTGTGAATTCCACAAATATTTGAAGACTTATTATATTATGGTTATTGGGGCGGATTTGGAGGCAAGAAAGGAACCAATTTCAAAATTAAGCGATATTTTAAGGAGGAAAAATGTGCCGGAAAATTATATTTCAAAAATAAAAACTGATTTATTAACATCTGAAACTCTTCATTCAACACATTCCTCAAAACTTCGAAAAATTGCGGAGGAAAAAGTTAGAAATGATAAAATAATTCGAGAATATTTGCATAAAATCTATTTTTATGATTATTTAGTTTTTCCGGAGTTCGATAGAGCGCATTTGGATCCACCTTATAATATGAGCAATTCAAGATTTGATGAGGAATATCGAAGGGATTATAGGGATATTATTGAACTACAGGAGGCGCTGAAGATTTTGAAAAATTGAGAAATAAATTTTGTAGCTAGAATAAAGACCAAAAATTGTATTTTTTTTTGTTTTCTTTTTATTATACGTTGCCCCCACAAAAAAATTGAATAAAAATGGATTTCTTGGAGTTGATCAGTTTTTTGTTATGTCTGGTTATTTTTAAATTAAAATGTGTATGATATTGGGAAAATCGAGAAATAATATGAGCAATCTTCAAATAATCTTTAATTTTTATGTTCGAAGATTCCGAAGAATTTGAAAATAACACTTTTTTAAAACTATTTTTTTGAAAAACTAACCGTAAAACATTGAAATATGATAAATCCTAAATGGCTCGCATTGTTTGAAACACTGAAAATTGTTAAATTAAAAAGAAAACACAAAAATCAATATTTTAAACCCACAAACGAAGAAAAACCAAGAAAAAACGAAGAAAAACGAAGAAAAATCATGACTTTTACAACGACACTCCGGCTTGCGCGCTGTTTAGCGCAACACGAGAATATTTCTTTCATTTTTCGTTTTTTTTTCGCCGGGTTTTCAGGTTTCCGGGGAAAATCAGTGGATTTCTATCAAAAATTAAATTTTCAGATGTTCTACAAGGCTCGAATCATCGCTTCCAACGGAAAATCCGAGGATTATCGAAGAAAAGTGGGTTTTTTCTAGAGAAACACTGTTTCGATTGAAATTATTGAGTTTTCAGCGTCAAAAATGATTTTAAATGTGAGGAGAAGGATTATTGACGTGGAAAACTTGGAGGATTCGGGATTTTCGATGATTTTTGTGTGTAGAAGCGATTGGTGAGTTTTTTGGGGAGGGATTTCGGAAAAATTGAAAAAAAATAGGCTAAACGAGCCGAAAACGGAGGAACAACGGAAGAATGTGGAAAAAAGAGAAGAAAATTTTTGTGTGCAATTGTGCGTCACCGTGTTTGCACACACCCTCATTTTTTCTTTTTTTTTGCACTAGTATTCTCCAAGGGAAAAGCGACATTGGAGAGATTCTCAGGGTTCCCATATGTTATACTTTAAACGTGTCCATTTCTAAAATCCGGGAGGGGTTCCCAATTTTTAAAAATCCCCAGAAGTTTCTTCGCGAAAACACACAGCGCGTATTTCGCGTCAAGGTTGCGCGTAGGATTTGGTGTTTGCGGGCAGTCGGTGTTGACATACACTCTTATTTTTTCCGTTCTTTCTTTAGGTTTGGGATTTTTTCTTGTTTTTCTTGTTTTTGGCGAATTATCATGTATTGAGAGCAAAAAATTAACATTGCACGGTGTTTTAAGTTAAAAAGCAGACCACCGTGGTCTGCAAATTAACTTTGCACGGTGTTTTGAGTTAAAAAGCAGACCGCCGCGGTTTGCTTTTTATTTTTACACGGTGTTTTGAATAATTCATTTTTCTTCATTTATACAAACAAAAAATTACGTGAAATCACAAAAAATGCATAAAAATACCCATAAAACCTAAAAACTTCAAATTTTCGTTCTAAGTGATTTTTTTGAAGCCAAAAGTCACACAGTCTTTGATTTCCCATTTGCATCAACTAGTTTCGGCACCAACAATTCCGCCATTCTTGCTCCACTTTTGATTTGCTTTATCGCAACCTGTTTTTCATAGTCCAAATGATTTGCCTCAATGTTTTCACGAGTTCCGATAAGTCTTAAATCATATTGCCACGTGGAATTCGAGGGTGAGCATTTTTCAACGTCAAAAGGTCCCAAGAATGGGTTGTACCATTGTGACCAACCCATTGTTGTGGTCCTTAAAAATTAGGAGATTTCTTAAGAGGCTTAGGGAACTTAAGGGGGTTTAGGGCATATTTATATTATCAAAGTAAAAAAATTTGGCAAAAAAAGAGAAGCCAGAAATTCAAATCCCAATTTCCCCAAGTACGGTATTCCTCTGCGTCACTAACACCGTTTCGAGACCACACCATTGGGCAGAGAAACAAAGTCAAAGACGCACATATGGGTCTCGCAGCGACTGAAAGAAACACCGTACTTGAGAAGAGTGTCATTTGAATTTCTGGGCTCCGTTTTTTTGCCAAATTTTTTTATTTTGATAATACTCAAAAATCTTCAAATTTTGAGCCTTGGCTCATTCCAACCTACATAATGGTCCCATTTGGCGTTTTCTTCAATTGATTCATTTTCCACCCGTGCAACATAAAATCCCTCTCCCCGTTCCAAATTCCCGAATTCAACCAAACATCCCTCGCCCATCCGGTTCCTTTTTTGAATATCCGAACTTTTCCCATTTTTTCCTGGGCTCCCAAAATTTGCCTAATACAAGCCTCGTAGGTGAAGAGATCCTCATAACCCCCGGATTTATTGTAGATTTTTTCGCAGTTCTCGATTTCCACGCTGGAATGTGGGAAAAGCTTTTTGGCCAGGAAAATCTGAAAATCCAATATGTTTTGGGCTTCAGCTTTTTTCAAGTCAAAAACTCACATGAAGTGCTCCATTATCAGTTCCATGAAAGCTTTTCGGCAACTTGTATTCATAATCAGCGAAATCTGTGAAAAATTTGAGTTTAAACAGGCAAAATATGTGTTTGCCATAGAGCGCGCATGTCATTTTGAATTAAAAAGCAGACCACGGTGGTCTGCAAATTAACTTTTCACAGTTTTTTGAGTTAAAAAGCAGACCACGGTGGTCTGCAAATTAACTTTTCACAGTGTTTTGAGTTAAAAAGCAGACCACGGTGGTCTGCAAATTAACTTTGCACGGTGTTTTGAGTTAAAAAGCAGACCACGGTGGTCTGCAAATTAACTTTGCACGCTGTTTCGAGTTAAAAAGCAGACCACCGTGGTCTGCCAATTAACTTTGCACGATGTTTCGAGTTAAAAAGCAGACCACCGTGGTCTGCCAATTAACTTTGCACGATGTTTCGAGTTAAAAAGCAGACCACCGTGGTCTGCCAATTAACTTTGCACGGTGTTTTTTGACATACCCTCCAGCATTTGCACAGCATACGGTGTATTTCTAGCAATATAAGAACCTGCCATAATTTCCCAATTATAAAATCTGTCATAAAATGTCAAATCTACATCCTCATCCATAAATTCCTCAATTCTCCTGGAAAATTTATGAGCCTCAAAGGTCCTAAGTTTCCGTAACTAACTTTTTTGGATTTACCACTCCAATATCAGCGTCGAGGAATAAAATTGCATCGTATTTTGGTAGAATTTTGGCGGCTACACAATGTCGACGGAAAAATTTCTAACAATAAAAAAAAATTGTAAAAATTGAAAAAAAAATTAAAATTTTGAGGAAATACTTACATCCTTATGATTGCAGCCAAAATTATTGTCCAAAACGTGGATGAAATCATAGCCTTGGATTTTAGCGTAACAGTGGACGGATTCTGGAAGAAAAGGCCTTTTCGGACCAAAAATGGGCCTAGAAAACTCACTAGTCGCAATTTCATAATTCTCGACTTTAGTGCCAGCAGTAATCACAATTACAATAGCAATCCTCAAATTCTCTTGCCCGCCAAAATTCTCATACGAATTTTTGGCCATCGAAATTGTGGTCTCATAAAAATTCTCCGTAGTAAATATAAGATAGGCCAAAAATATTAAACTTATCAAAAATGCCAAATTTTTCCAGCAATTTGTGGTGGACATTTTTGGAGTCGCCTCAAAATTTGACCCGGTTTGGTACAAATTTTTGTCCATGTACAAAAAACGTGGCAAGCTGATCAAATACAAAAATGCGGGTTCAAATATTGTTCTTTGTCTAGTAGATATACTCAAATAATCCCACGGTTTATTGTTGAACTATAATATGAGTAATACTATTTTTTCAAAAAAAAAAAACACACACAAGAAAAAAAATGAATTATGCACTTATTTGCCTTGGTAACACGTTTTTCGCCAAGTTTCGACAATAAAATGAAAATATTTTACAATTCTCAAAGAAAACCAACAAAACAACGATTTTTCACGGTGTTTTACAAGCGAAAATTGTTTTTGCACGACATTTCAAGTTAAAAAGCAGACCACCGTGGTCTGCAAATTATCTTTGCACGGTGTTTTGAGTTAAAAAGCAGACCACGGTGGTCTGCTTTTTAACGCATTTTTGTCCGGAAGAAGTACACAAAATTTTCTGAATAAAAAGTAACAATTTTAAATGTTTGCCACGTGGTTTTTGGGCTGAAATTCAAAGAAAAAAATTATTTTTGTTTTTCTAAAAATTTTGATGCTGATTTTTGAAAGGTTTCTAAGTGAACATTTTTTAGTGCTCAAAAATGAAAAAAATGTACACAATTTATTTCAATTCAATTCTTCAACATCGATAAATCTTCCTGATTTCTTATAATATTCTCATAATCCTTTCGATATTTCTCATCGAAACTTGAATTGCTCATATTATACGGTGGATCCAAATGCGCTCTATCGAATTCGGGAAAAACCAAATAATCATAAAAATAGATTTTATGCAAATATTCTCGAATTATTTTATCATTTCTAACTTTTTCCTCCACAAGTTTTCGAAATTTCGAGGAATGTGTTGAATGTTTAGTTTCAGATTTTAATAAATTCAATTTTATTTTTGAGATATAATTTTCAGGCACATTTTTTCTTCTTAAAATATCTACTAATTTTGAAATTGGCTCCTTTCTTTCTTCCAAATCCGATCCAATAACCATAATATAATAAACATTTCGAAATCGGACAAAATCACAATTCCAAGTAGTTGGCGTTGAATGAATATCCATATATGTTGAGTTATTATAACTCGATTCTAATTTCTTCTGTCCTTTTGAAATCTTCAAAAAACTTTTGTACATTTCTCGAACTACACATCGAATATCTTCACGTTCACAATTATAACATTGTTCCTCGTTTAAACATTTATCCAAGTAAAATGAGATAAATCTATCAAATGGGTCTCGAATGAAAACAAATCTTGTATTTTGTGAAGTGTTTTGAAGATTTTCGGGGAAATTTGCGAATCCATTTTTGTCGTGTGGATTACAAGCTCTGAAAAATGGCATCTTGAGTTAAAAAGCAGACCACCGTGGTCTGCTTTTTAACTCAAAACACTGTGCAAAGTTAATTTGCAGACCACGGTGGTCTGCTTTTTAACTCGAAACACCTTGCAAAGTTAATTTGCAGACCACCGTGGTCTGCTTTTTAACATCTTATTATCTCTAGCTATCTGTCTTCTCTGCGTCTCTTACCTCTGATCCATCCACGTCTCATTAAACGAATGATTTCCGCTCAAAAAATGCTCCGGATCATACAACATACACATTGTATTGGTAATCATTTGAGACATGGATTTTCTATAATAACATGCCGTGAGATTATATTGAGGAACACTCAAATAATCGGCTCGAAAATTTCCCATATACGGTAGAATGAATTCGAGTTCGGTGTTTTCTAGCTCCGCCAATTTTTGATAGTAGAAAAAACAGAAAAATATGCAAAATAAGACGCCTAACATTTTGCACAGCATTTTTTCAATCCAAAGAGACTCTTGTCCTTTATATGTAATGGTATTTTCCAGTATTCAAGTTTTTTTGTACTTCATCTTTTGAAGAATGTCGAAAATCGAAGGCGTCAATCTCTAAACGTTTTTCGAGCGATAAAAATCAGTGATTTTAGAAGAAATTGTAGAAATTTTATTGGAAATCGCACGAAAACATCTTGAAGAAACATCGTGACCATTTTTCATTCACTGAAATACAGTGTAGGTTGAAAAAGAAAATTCAGACTACGCGGGTTTGAAAATTAAGTTTGCACGGTGTTTTGAGTTAAAAAGCAGACCACGGTGGTCTGCAAATTAACTTTGCACAGTGTTTTGAGTTAAAAAGCAGACCACGGTGGTTTGCTTTTTAAGTTTGCACGGTTTTTTGAGTTAAAGAGCAGACCACGTGGTCTGCAAATTAACCTTGCACGGAGTTTCGAGCAGTCCGAGAGAAGTACACGGATTTGTTTGAGAAAAAAATGAAAAATATTTTGAGTTCATAAAGTTCCTCCTTTATAAACAGTTTTTCCAGTATTCAAGTTTTTTTTTTCTGAAAAAAAAACAAAATCCGAAACGTGGTGTTTTTCGTGCTGAAACGTTTCTCAACGGCGATAAAATCTCGATTTTTTTTTTTGCAAAACTTGATTGGGATCAAAAAATTTTCTCTCTTTAAAACCCAAAATTTCCAGAAAATTTTTGAGATCTGAAAAAAATGTATTATTTTTCTCATCACTATTTTTTGCTCATTCTCAACCTGGTTTTAATTTCAGTATTTTTTGGTTATATTTTTGGGTTAGGCCTGAAAAATTTTGACTCAAAAGATGCGCAGAAAATTATCGATTTTTTCGAGCCGGATGAATTTATCTATGAGAATCGGATGAAATTTTTCGACAAAAATCGCACAATTTTGGAAAATTTCGAGTTTGAAAACCTGAAAAGCTGTGATTCAAAATTGCCACCAAAATTCAACGTTACAAAACTTCGAGACGTTTACAAACTTTGCGCAAAAGTTTTTCAAAATCGATTTTTTGATGATCCATTTTCAAAATTGCTCAACTGGCCTACAGTATCCTATGTTTGTGATCAGGAAAAATATCTAAAGGATCTTCCAGTTTTTCCGATAGGTCGGGAAAATGTGTATTTTAGTATGGTGCCAAATTGTGTAAGTTTTTGCAAAAAAATAAAAAGTTCCACAGGCACCGTTCCTCGAACCCCTGACCTTTTTTCCAGAACTCCTCTTCTAATCTCTATGTCTCTTCAATTCCGGCTGCCATCGAAGCTTATGAAAATTTGCGCGCGAAAATTCCGAATTCAAAATTTGCCCAAATCAATCTTGCTCATAAATCCATTGAAGATTTTCCGGAAATTTTTGAGGATATGAAAAAATCTCAAAATGTAGAGGATGAGGGAGAAATGGTGGGTTTTTGGTGGGAAATTCAAATTTTTCATGAATTTTGGGTTGGGAAGATATCCCGCAAGCCTTCAAAACACCGTGCAAAGTTAATTTGCAGACCACCGTGGTCTGGTTTTTAACTCAAAACACTGTGGAACGTTAATTTGCAGACCACGGTGGTCTGCTTTTTAACTCAAAACACTGTGCAAAGTTAATTTGCAGACCACGGTGGTCTGCTTTTTAACTGAAAACACTGTGCAAAGTTAATTTGCAGACCACGGTGGTCTGCTTTTTAACTCAAAACACTGTGCAAAGTTAATTTGCAGACCACGGTGGTCTGCTTTTTAACTCAAAACACTGTGCAAAGTCAATTTGCAGACCACCGTGGTCTGCTTTTTAACTGAAAACACTGTGCAAAGTTAATTTGCAGACCACGGTGGTCTGCTTTTTAACTCAAAACACTGTGCAAAGTTAATTTGCAGACCACGGTGGTCTGCTTTTTAACTCAAAACACTGTGCAAAGTTAATTTGCAGACCACCGTGGTCTGCTTTTTAACTCAAAACACTGTGCAAAGTTAATTTGCAGACCACCGTGGTCTGCTTTTTAACTCAAAACACTGTGCAAAGTTAATTTGCAGACCACCGTGGTCTGCTTTTTAACTCAAAACACTGTGCAAAGTTAATTTGCAGACCACCGTGGTCTGCTTTTTAACTCAAAACACTGTGCAAAGTTAATTTGCAGACCACCGTGGTCTGCTTTTTAACTCGAAACACTGTGCAAATTCACATTTCCTTTAGATAATCGATATTTTATGGTTGAACGGAAATTTCAAGTATCGTACAATTTTCGAGGAAAACGGGATTTTGGCCAAATTGAAAATTACAGTATGCCAACTGAACGTGGAAATTCAAATGGAAAATGCGCGAAAATTCAACGATTTCACAAATTGGATTTTTCACCATAATGTCAGTTTTTTGCCGATGCGACCATTTTTAAAGGAACATGATGGGGAGGGGCAGCGGGTTACTGTAATCTATTTTTTCAATGTTTTGAGCGATTTTTGTGTTAGGAAATATTTGTGAGGTTTTTTGGAATGCTCTTTTTGTTCAAAAATGTTGTGACGTCACAAATTTTTCTGGAAAATGACAATTTTTGTTGGTTTCTGAATCATTCTTCTTCATTTTCTTTCAAAAAACAACATTTTTGTGTTATAAAACAAGTGTCGTTTCTCGGAAAATTTCAGATTTCAGATTTTTTTTTGCTGAAAATCGAAACATTTCTCGATGTTCGATGTTCGAACATCGATCGGATCACAAGTTTTTTTTTGTTTTTTTGTTACACTCGAAAAAAAATGTTTTATAAATCCGCCGGGACCGGATTTTTTGAACAGTTGTTTGGTTCGAAAATATTATGTTTTTTCAGTTTTCAGCGCAGAATTTGCGATTTTTTGAGACCAAATAAGCCTATTTTTTGAAATTTCCTACTGTAGATTGAAAAAAAAATTACTGTAGAGGCTACTGTAGTTTACAATTTTTTTGTTAATAATTTTCTGGGACCTCTGAGTACTACAGTAACCCTGGCACAACTTTCTATTGTTCCAAAAAAATTGGTAGATCAAATTTCAGCCCTCAGGAGTACTGTAGTTGACTCCTACAGTAACCCAGACTACTGCACATCAAATTTTTGGAACATTTTTCTCAAAGATTCCAAAAAATTTTGTAAATCAGTAAAACTGTACCAAGGGATACTGTAGATCAAATTCTCCCGTCTTTTACGAGTACTGTAGTTGGAGTACTGTAGAAATGCTCGAAATTTGCTCTAATTTACTTGGGTTGTTTACCAATTGGCACGTTTCCAAGCAACTGTTGCTGGCCAACTGCTGCGCCTTTAAATTTCTTTTCGACTTGACTTTGACATGTGATTTATGAACTTTCCAACATGGCCAACTGTTGTTTGCAATATCACACTAAAATCTATTTTTCTCATCAATTTTCGCTCGAAAAAGATATAAATTTCGCTGCGAAACGCCCTTTTTCACATTTTTTCGTGATTTTTGAGCGAATTTTCATTAAAAATCGTCAAATTTAGCTTCAAATTAGCATTTTACGTTAATTTGCAGACCACCGTGGTCTGCTTTTTAACTCAAAACTCTGTGCAAAGTTAATTTGCAGACCACCGTGGTCTGCTTTTTAACTCATTTTTTGTCATTTTTACCCATTTCCCGCACCCAAATTCCCAAATTTTCAGAAAAATCATGTTCAAGTTGGTTTTGTTGCTCGTTTTGTTGCTCGCCTTGTTCGAAATGGTTCAATCTGATGCTTCGTGTTGGTTGGGAGACACTATTTGCAAATCGATCACTTGCAGAGTGAGTTACCGTAGTCCCTACAGTACCCCTGCCACGTTTTTACGCGCGAAAATTTGATCTGCTGGGAGGGCTTTTTTGATCCAAGTACCAGATTTTTTTGTAATTTTCAAAAAACGTGGAATTTTCGCCCCATAAATTTACAGTACCCCTAGATCTATCTACAGTAACCCCCATTTTTTGCAGAGCTGCAAATTGGCCGAATGCATCAACGGAAACTGCATGTGCACATTGTGCTAGACACTGTAATAATTTTTTGGCTGAAAATTTTTTTTTGCTGAAATTTTCCGTACTGAAACAATAAAAATGCATATTATCTTCGTTTTTTTTTTGGCAAAAAATGTTGTTTTTCAGGTTGATAAGATAAGATTTTGGGACGTATTTTTTGCTCAAAAAACTTTGTTTTTTAAATGAAAAATGAGGTTTTTCACGTTTCTAGCCATATTCTGGGTTACTGTAGTGGTTTGGGCGCAGGATGGTGGTGATAATGAGGAGGAAGTGACAGGTGGGTCGAATTTTGGCGCGCGCGAGCGCCCTCCATAAATTAGCCATCCAACAGCACTGAACAAAAGGCGTCTATAGCTCAGGCGGTTAGTGCGCGCGCTCTTAATCAGAAGGTCACGAGTTCGATCAACGCTGCCGGCGATCTTTTTTTCTTTTTTTTTCAGAAACCATAGTTTTTTAGACGCTGAAAACAAGGAGATTCAAATCGAATGTGTGAATAGTTGTGGGGATACGGTAGAAGAGTGGAAATTGTGTGCTCCAACGTGTTTTGATGGTCAATTAAAGCCAGCTGACAAGACTTTTATCCAATGTGAAGGCGATTGTTTGGACCGGTATTATCCGCCACGTGTTCCGCAAGCGGATTTGGATAATTTGGAAATTTGTGCACAGAAATGTATTGATAATTATCGTGGTTATTGATTGAGAGAATAAAGTGATTACTGTAGAAAATTTGCGATTTTTTGAACCCAAATAAGCCTAGCTTAGAGTACGGTAGTTTTGGGGTCATAGACTACAGTCTTCTAAGGAATACTGTAGCTGAACTAGAGAATTCTGGAAAAAAATTTAGCTACATTTAATTTTCAGCCCATAAATTTCGAAATTTCTAATCTGAGTCATGCTTTTTTTGCCGCCAAAATTTCAAAATTGATAATCAATAAAAAAAATTTAATCAAAAATTGTTGTGTTTTTTCCCGTATGACTCATATTTGTTCAATTTTCTGATTTTTTTTGGAAAAATTGATTTTTTGAGCCAAAAATCCAGTTTTTCCTTCTTATTTGCTCATTTTTTGAAAATTCCCTTTTTGAGCACGAAAAAAATCAATTTTTTTGCTCAAATTTTTCCTCCCCCTCAAAAAATCTTCGGGCATTTTTCATCTCCCGGCGAGAGTGCGAGAGAGCATAGATAATTGAGAGAGTGCAGAGAAGCTAGACGAGAAAATACACGGTGTAAACTTTTGTTTTTGTTGTGTTGTGGGCTCGTCGAGATTTTCTCTCATATCAAAAATTTTCGATTTTTCAAAATTTTGTGATAAGATGTGGAGATTTTCCACTTTTTTTTATTGATTTGGACCATATTTTTTAAAGGCGCAAATATTTTTGTGGGGTACTGTAGGTTTACTGTAGTTTTTTTTAAATTTCAAAATTTCTTGGAACATGTGTTTTGAGAAGCTCTCGAGAGTTTTATTGGGCTCTTTTTACACTAAAAATCATCATTTTTTGAGGGCGGAAAACTATTTTTCAGAAAAATTCTGAAAATTTCTAATCAGAAATTTTTAGACAGATAGAAATCCACGTGGCTGAAAATTTCAGAAAATTTAAACTTCGCTGGTTTCTCTGCACTCTCTCAAAAGACGGTGCTCTCTAGCTTCTCTGCGTCTCTAACCTTCTCTAGCCGCCTAGCTTCTCACAAATCAATTGTGTGTTCCTCTACGTCTCTACCTTTTAAATTGTCTCTAGCCGTCTAGCTTCTCTGCGTCTCTAACCACCTATCAATTTTCAGCAAAAAATGGTGCAATTGGTGACAGAAGGTGAATACGTGCCCTGGTATTCCCGCCGTGCTCCTCCAGTCTTCTGTTTCCCGTGTCTCCCAATTTATATGGGAGTTTGGCCGGGAAGACAATGTCTACTGATTTTGGGAACCCTTTTCTTCTTCTTCGGAGTCGTCATTTTACTTACGATGCTTCTTATGTGCATTGCGTTGGAGTGCGGAGGATGGTGAGTTGCGGAAGCTGAAGCTGCGCGGAAGAGGCGCGCGGAAGAAATCCACGTTTTTTGATACCAAACATGCCTAGGGTCTCTAGAGAGCTAGAGACGCAGAGGGAAATACACTCGCTACGCTCGAAAGAAAGTTAATTTGCAGACCACGGTGGTCTGCAAATTAACTAAACATACCGTGCAAATTAACTCAAAACAGGAAAAATACACTCGCTCCGCTCGTGCCGCTTACGCGGAAGTTTCCGGAGCGCTTCGCGCAAGCTTGCGGAAAATATTTCCAATATTTTGTTACAGGGCTGCTCTTCTTGTGCCAGTTGCCCTAATTTTGCTGATCCTTGGTCTACTATTGTTCCATTGCGGCTACGCCGCATATCTTTTGGATGATCACGGACAAATTCCGATCAAGTTAGTGATTTTGGGTGGGAAATTGAGCCATTGTTGAGCTCAAAATCATAATTTTAAGCTATTTTTGCTTAAAAACATGATTTTTCAAGTCCTGAAGCTTGAAAATCATAAATTTCAGCTTAGACAAGGTTGTGGAGCTTAAAAATAGCGATTTCCAGCAATTTTTGCTTAAAATCATGATTTTCTAGGTCTAGGAGCTGAAAAATCACAATTTTCAGTCGAAATTGCGATTTTACAAGTCCAGGAGCTCAAAAATCATGAATTTCAGCTATTTTTCACCAAAAATCATGTTTTTCAAGTCCTTGAGCTTGAAAATCATGAATTTTCAGCTGTTTTTGCTTGAAATCAAGATTTTTCAAGTCCAGGAGCTTGAAAATCATAATTTTCAGCCATTTTCAGCTCTAAAACATGATTTCAAGCGAAAATTGCTCAAAATCATGTATTCCAACTCCAAAACCTAGTTTTAGCAAGAAAAATGCGATTTTCAGCCAGAAATCTGAAATTACAGCTTCTAAGAACTGAAAAACAGCTATTTTTCACCAAAACCCCCCGAAAATCTCACCAAATCTCCAATTTTCTCCCAGAAAAACCACCACAACCACCACCACAACTTCCACCTATGATCCAGAATCACATGAAGATGAGATTCGCCTTTTCGAAAATGTGCACCGCGAGCAACTTCCCAATGTCAAACAAGGATTTTGGCAATTTGATGAGGATTCGAGTTGGCAAGCCGCTTCTAATCCATATCCAATTCAACACACTTTGAAGAATTGCTTGGATAGACAACCTTATTAATTAATTAGCTTCTTAATTAATTAATTGGGGCTAATTATCTCTGAAAAAATTATGTAAAAATTATCGATGTTTTGTAATAAATTTGAATGTTCCATGTTACACGCACAATTTTTACTGAGAAATGCTTGTAAACACTGCGACGCAAAAATGCACAGAAAAAAATGTGTCACGTTTTTTTTCAGAAAAACAATGGATTTTTGCTCATTTTGCATTGATGGAAAGCTAGGAAAAGGCGAGTTTTTCATTTTTTTGAGTGATTTCAAGGGTAGTTTTGCAGATTATCGAATTCTCCAGCTTGGAAAACCCTGGAAAACGTGAGTTTTTGCTCAAAAAACAAAAATATTTTTCAAATTTTTTTTGCAAAAAAAAATAAATAATTACGGTAGTTTTCAAAGGCGCACAACAAACCACACACGGGTCTCATCGCGATACCTTGCAAACGCGCTCCACTGCAAACCGCCACCTCGTTTGCATTCAAAAAAATACTTTTAATTTTGCGCATTTTCACCAAAAAACTATAGTCTTACGAATATTTGCGTCGCCGCGATTATTGTTTGCATAATGCTCAAACGTTCCAAGCATCATCCTTTCTTTTCTTTTTTGCTTTTTCGCACACAACTAGCCGCCTTTTGAATGTGAAGAATGATATAATATAATATTATAATATATAATCACTAAGTTAAAGAGTTCCAGCTTCTTCTCGTTCAAAACTGGAACTTTCCCTCTTTTTTTTTAAATTGATAAATAAAAAGTTGAGTTTTCCAGTGAAACGGATATTTTTTCGGTTGTTGACACCAATTGGTGCCAGCACAAACTTTTTGGTGTGTAATAAAACGCTTTTTCTCGCCATTTCGCATTTTGCAAACGTATTATGAGTGTTTTAACAAGTTTTCTAGGTTTAGAAGCCAATTTTCAGCTTTGAAACTGATTTTTGAACTCGCAAGCTTGCAATTTACTTCAAAGCATTTTAATTTGCAGACCATCGTGGTCTGCTTTTTAACTCAAAACACCGTGCAAAGTTGAAAAGCAGACCACGATGGTCTGCTTTTTAACTCAAAAACCGTGTAAACTTAAAAAGCAGACCACTGTGGTCTGCAAATTAACTTTCGATCGAGCGGTGCGAGTGTATTTCCCTCTGCGTCTCTAACTTTCTCATTTTCTCTAGTTTCGTTTTGTTGTTTCAGAAGCCTAAAAGTTTCTAGAGCACGTTAGAGCTCGAATTTCAGGTCAAAAGCCTGAAATTCATTTTCTAGACTTCCAAGCTCAAATTTTGGCTCAAAATCCAATTTTTGTGCATCTGCATTCGGAAAATCGTCCCAAAATCCAAATTTTCGCTCCAGAAGCTCAAAAATCCAATTTTTGACTCTCCAGGCCCAGAATCACTCGATTTTTTCGCTGCCGAAGCCCAAAAACCATCCCAAAATCAGAATTTCTCTGATTTTCCCGCCAAAAATCGCTCATTTTCGTCCAAATCAATTGGCAGTAGCCAACCAGCCAAGCAAAAATCACATAAAATCGAATCGAATATTTATTAGGTCACATAGGAAGAAAACCAAGCAAAAAGTGAGAGAACATAGTAGTTTTCCAAGGAAAAAGTCGTCGGTTTTTGACAGCTTTGTTCTTTTTTTCGTTAACTTGTGGAAAAAAGCCGAAAAAAAGCGATTTCTTTACCTTTTGGTCACAAAGAAATCACTTTTTGCGGTTAGTGACTCATTGTTTTTTCTGCTTTCTCTAACCACTCTTTCACTATCTCGCTATCTTGTTTTTTTCGATGATGGTGATAAATTTGACACTTTTCTAAAAACTAATTGGCTGAAAATGAGTGAAATTCCTGTGGCGCCACCGAGGAAATCGCTAGATTCGATGCCTCAGCCACTTCCGCGAACTCGTTCGATGCGGAAGGCGAGGAAAATGGAGGTTTGTGGCGGGAAAATTGGAAAATTTGATGTTTCTGGGTGGATTTGGGTGAAAATTTGGGTTCTGGAGGTGATTTCTAGGCTTTGGAGTTCGAAATTTAGGTCTGGAAGTGATTTTTGAGCTCTGGAGCTGAAAAATCAGTTCCAGAGCTGAAAATTTCAGTTTTGAAGCTAATTTTCAGGCTCCATAGCTAATTTCTAGGCTCTTGAGCTCAAAAATTGGTTGCAGAGCCATTTTTCGAGCTTCAGAGCTCAAAAATTGTTTCCAGAGCAAGTTTTTGAGCTCTGAAGCTCATTTTTCAGTTCCAAGGCTCAAAAATTGATTTCGGAGCCGAATTTTGAGCTCTAGACCTGATTTTTAGGCCCGAAAGCCCAAAAATCGATATTTCTACCAAAAAAGTGCTAATTTTCTCCCATCTTTTACATAAAAATATAAAAGTTTTTGTTTATTTTCACACGACCTTTTGGGCTGGCGCCAAAAAAAACTACGATTTCTTCGTTTTTTTTGTTGGTGCCAGTTGTAAACTATTTGGTGGTGTGAGAAAATTTGAGTTTTCGCTGAAAAAATGCTGAAAATCCCGAGTTCCTCTGGATTTCCAGCATTTTTTGTGGCGAGCTTGCGGAAGCTATGCTCAAAAATTGATTTTTGACTCAAAAGGCTAAAAATATCTGAAAATCCAAAATTTTCGCTGAAAAAATGCTGAAAATCCCGAGTTTCTCTGGATTTTCAGCATTTTTTGTGGCGAGCTTGCGGAAGCTCTGCTCAAAAATTGATTTTTGGCTGAAAGTCCCGAATTTTCGCTGAAAAAATGCTGAAAATGCCGAGCTTCTCTGAATTTTCAGCATTTTTTGTGGCGAGCTTGCGGAAGCTATGCCCAAAAATTAATTTTCGACTCAAAAGGCTAAAATTATCTGAAAATCCCGAAATTTCGCTGAAAAAATGCTGAAAATCCCGAGATTCTCTGGATTTTCAGCATTTTTTGTGGCGAGCTTGCGGAAGCTATGCCCAAATTTTTAGCTGACATTTTTTTCAGCCAATCTTCGAAACCTCTTCGCTGACACCGTCTGAAATCGCTGAAATGTCAGCTCGAGCAATTGCAGCGGCTCGTTCGCGAACCGCTGAAAATTCTCGACCTATTTCAGCATATGCTGCGGCTGAAAATGGAAATCCGGCTGAAAATGGGCGGAGCTTGCGAAAATCCGAAAAAAATCGACGAAGAGCCAGTATTGCTGTGTTGCCAATGGAAAGAACGTGAGAATTTTTTGAATTTTTCAATTTTCGCGCCTGCTACAGTAATCCAAATCGCTTTAGGACCCATTTTTCGGCTAGAATAGTGGTTTTTGGGTCCTGAAACAAAAAATCTACAGTACTCTTGTCGAACTGCAAAAAATCAATTAAAAATCCAATTAAATATTGGTCATAATGTATATTTATAATATGAGTCATTGAATTTTGCATGAATGACCTTTTTTATTGATTTTTGGCGCGAAAATCTACAGTAGTTAGCCACGTAGCGTTTTTGGCGCGAAAAATTGCGCTACAGTACCCCCTGGGCTCATTTGATATCAAAAATTCCCAATTTTTCACAGGCTGAGCCCCGAATTTGGTGCAATTCGTGTTCAAGTCGAAGATATCACCACAAACGCTGAAAATCTCCATCTGGAAGCGGGTAATTTTTTATTTTTTCTGAAAAAATCGGATTTTTCGACGAAATTTGACCCGGAAAACATGTGTTTTTGATTTTTTCGCGAGAAAAATTGATTTTTACATTGGAAAATTGCGATTTTCTCATGTTTTATACGAATTTTTGGCCAGAAATCTTGTTTTTTACTTAAAAAATGACAAAGTTTCATGTTTTCTAGTCAAAATTGGCCAGAAATCTTGTTTTTTACTGAAAAATGTCCAGAAATCTTGATTTTTACTAAAAATTGGCCAGAAACCTTGTTTTCTAGTCAAAAATGTCCAGAAATCTTGATTTTTCATGAATTTTCATCCCAAATTCAATTTTTCTCGCAGATTTGGACGAGACTGAAACATCGACTGAAACCATTGTTCAGCAAGAAGATCAGGATCTGGAAAATTCAAGAAAATCGGAAGAAATGATAAGTTGGGCGGTGCCAAGTGAATATGCGACAAGTCCAATTGTAGAAGCATTAGAGGAGAGTCGAATTGAGGAGGTACGGTAGATTTTGGCGGGAAAATGAGCGAAAAATTAGATTTTTCGTGATTTTTGACCCCGGGAAGAGATTTTTCGCGGTTTCTAGGCCACATTTCCTCTTTTAAAATGAAAATTTGGATTTCTAGGCCATATTTTCTCTTCCAAAGGGAAAATTTGGGATTCTAGGCCATATTTTCTCTTCCAAAGGGAAATTTCGGGTTTCTAGGCCATATTTTCTCTTCCAAAGGGAAAAATTGGGATTCTAGGCCATTTTTCCTCTTCACAGAGTGAAAATTTGGGTTTCTAGGCCATGTTTGGATTCCTCGTCCCCCGAAAATTACCTTTAAATTATCCTTGAACCACTTTTTTCCCCCAAAATAACCTTGAGTTAGAAAAAAAGGTTCAAATTAGTTTTGAATCATTCAATTATTCCACTTTTTTTCGTTTTGGGAGGTTTTTTGGCCTGAAAAAGCCTATTTTTGGCCTGAAAAAGCCCGATTTTGGCCTGAAAAAGCCTATTTTTGGCCCCCAAGAGGCTCATTTTCAATTTTCAGAGACCCCCTCCCAAAATTCCGGCAATTTATATGAATTTGGGCGAAGAATCGGCTGATGATGGAAATTATTCGGATTTTGTAATCAGACGAAATTCCTCGACGAATTTCAGCCAAAATTCGACGACTTCTGCTAACTCGGTGACACTTTTGGAGCAAATTATTCGAACTCATGCGATTTGGTGAGCATTTTGAGCTAATTTTTGGGATTTTTGGACAATTTTGAGCTGAAAATCATGATTTTCAGCCTGAAATTGACCTGAAATTAATTTCAGGTATCTTCCGCATCTTGGACGACCAGAAGTATTGCATTTGCTCAAAAGAATGGAACCTGGGGTATGATTTTGACCAAAATTATGAAATTTTGGCCTAAAAATTGGCCAGAAATATTGATTTTCACTCAAAATCAACCAAATTTCATGATTTTTAACTCTAAAAATTCAAAAATTCAAATTTTTCCCTTACAGAATTTCATCGTCCGCGCCTCAACCCGTGAAAATTGTATGGCCCTCTCAATGCGACTTCCACAAGCCTCTGGAATGGAAACTGATCATTATATCATCGAAAAAATTCATGTTCCCGGAAATTTGACGAATGTGGTTGGTCCTGGCACGAAAATTTGATCTACCTACAGTAATCCGGTGAAAAAACGCGAAAAAATGAGCCATTTTTGAAGAAAATTGGATTTTTCGCGCGAAATTTTGATCTACAGTAATCCAAGAACTGCAAAAAGTTCTACAGTAATCTAAGAACTGCAAAAAGGCTACAGTAACCTGAGAACTGCAAAATTAAAGAAGCTACAGTAATCCAGGACTGCAAAAGGCTACCGTAATCTAGGACTGCAAAAGGCTACAGTAACCCAAGAACTGCAAATTAAGATGATCTACAGTAATCTAAGAACTGCAAAATTTTTTGAAATTAGAAAATCTACAGTAATCCGAGAACTGCAGAAATATCTACAGTAATTTAAGAACTTCAAAAAGGCTACAGTAATCTAGGACTGCAAAAGGCTACCGTAATCTAGGACTGCAAAAGGCTACCGTAATCTAGGACTGCAAATTTAGAGAAGCCCACAGTAACCCAAGAACTGCAAAAAATCATGAATTTCTAGAAAATCTACAGTAACCACCATTTTTGGAGTCAAATTCTGATCTATAGTAATCCGACTGCAAAAATGCTGAAAATTTGTGAATTTCAGGTTCGACTTGAGGGAAGTCCACGAACTTTTCGATCGCTGCCACTTTTGATTGAACATTATTGTGTAAATGAGTGAGTTTTGGCTGAAAATGGCTGAAAATTTCCAGATTTTTGATCTGAAAATGCTGAAAATCCCAAATTTTCCAGCGAAGAATTGTTGATTCGCCTCCAATTGCCTGCTGCAATTCGAAATTGCACAACTACCAAACAACTTCAGAGTATTTCGCTTATGCAACAAGGTTGGTTGGGTTTTTGGGCTGAAAATTTGAAATTTTGACTGAAATTTTGGATTTTTCATCGAAAATTGAGCTGAAAATGGTGATTTTCAGCATTTTCTAGGCTTAAAATCACTGAAAATCCCCAAAATTTACACCAAATTCGCTAAAAAAATTTGTTTTCCCCCAATAAAAGGTCTCCAGATGTTGTTTTTTGATTTATTGCCACATTTTTCCGTGGATTTTTATTCCACCCCATCTCCGATTTTTATTGATTTTTCTCATTTTTATGAAATTTCGAGGAGAAAAATCCAGAAATTTTCACTTTTTTCCCGAAATTTTCGACTAATTTATGCATATTTTTATTTGTTTTTTAATTAGGAGAATTTTGAAGGGTTTTGGAGTGAATTTTGGCCTAAAAAGCCTGAATTTTAGGCCTAAAAATAGCCTAAATATGGGCCTAAAATAAGGTCTAAAAAGCCTGAAAGTTGGGCCTAAAATAGGGCCTTTAAGTAGCCTAAAAATGGGCCTAAAATACGGTTTAAAGTAGGGTCAAAAGCCTGAATTTTAGGCCTAAAATAAGGTGTAATAATCCTGAATTTTAGACCTTAAGTAAGGCCTTAACTTTGTCGGAATTAGGGCCTAAAATAGGGCCTTAAAACAGCCTAAGAATAGGCCTTAAAACATAGGCTTTTTTGATGATGTTAGGCCCTTTTAGGCCCAAAATCTAGGCCTAATCGATTTTTTCTGTCCAATTTTGTTTAACACAAAAAATTATGAAACAAAAAGTGTAATATTTTTGTGTCTGTCATTTTTTGCGGTTTATTATGATAAAGAAGGTCTAGGCCTAAAAAAAAGCCTGGTTTTTGGATTTTTCAGGCCGAAATAGGCCTGAAATTGTTAATTTTTGACCTGAAATTGATTAGACGATCCTGAAATCGACCTAAATTTAAAATTTCTCTGATGAAAATTGCTAGAAAATTTGTTTTTGGGGTCAATTTTTGACCAGATTTTCGAATTTTCCCACCAGAAATCCTAGATTTTCCCGAATTTTCTCGAAAAATCCAGATTTTATCATTGGATTTGACCGGAAAGACCTTGAAAATTAGCCAAAATCAAGAGAGAGATAATTAGTCGATTTATATCCTAATAATATATCTTTTTCTCTCCTCTCCTCTCCTCTTTTTTTCCCCCGAAAATTTATACAAAAATCGGGATATACACTAATAATAGGTAGTTCTCCCTTTTTTTTTCTTTTTACCGCATTTTTATATTATTTATTATTATTATTAGGTTAGGTTTGACCTTGGGATTTTCACCCAGAAATTTGGATTTTTGAGGTTTTCTGGGTGAAAAAGGATGAATTTTGACCGGAAATTTGGGTTTTTCATGAATTTTTGATCCGGAAACCATATTTTCCATGTTTTTTGACCCAAAATTGAGATTTCTCGTGAATTTTCAATGCCACGTGGCAAAATTCTGGATTTTTTTTTGGTTAACATGAGCAATTTTGGATATTTTCATTTTTATCCAGAAAAAAATCCTGTTTTCTCCAGTTATGAGCAATGCTTTGAAAATTTATCAATTTCTGGAATTTTCATAGAAAAATTTGGTTAATATGAGCAATTTCTTCATTATCTTCAAAAATCTTGCTTGTAATAACCGATTTTCTGGTTAATATGAGCAATGCTTTGAAAATTCGAAATTTTTTGAATTTTTGACCTAACATGAGCAATCCTATTCTCTTGTTTCCTATACTGTACAGAAAATGCGATGGGTTTCAAAAATACGAATTTGTCTTCTTTTAACCAAGAGAAACACAACAAACAAATTGGAAAATAAAAATAAAAGTATCCGATTTCAAAAAGTCGTTTTTCTTTTTGAGAAACTTTTTGTGTTGGATATTTTTGACCGAAAATTAGGGTTTTGAGCTAGAAAATTGAGTTCTAGGCTGAAAAGTTTGGAAAATTTGAATTTTCTGGGTCTGGAAAGCCTTTAGGGCCTGAAATTAGGTTATAGGCTCAAAAAATCTGACATTTTCAGGTTTTTTGGGTCTAGGAAGCCTAAAGCCTGATTTAGGGCCTGAAATTAGGTTATAAACTCAAAAAATCCTGAAATTTCTGATTTTTTGGGTCTAGAAAGCCTATGGACTATTTAAATGCCCAAAAATGAGTTCTGGGCTTAAAAAAATCCTGAAATTTCTGATTTTTTAGGTCTAGAAAGCCTAAAGCCTGATTTAGGGCCACGAAAGCCTGAAAAATCCAATTTTCATGCCAAAAATGCTCCCAGGAGCTCATTTTCGAGCCCAAAAATGCTCTTTTTCTCAAAAATCCCACATTTTCCACCCAAAATTGGATGTTTTCCCCCAATTTTTGCCTGTTTATTTGTTTTTCTTCTCTTCTCCTCCTCTTTTTTCTTCTTTTCTTTCTGTCGTCGCCACATTTGACAAGTTTTACGACACCTTTTTGGTGTCACAGTACTGTTTTTTTTGTTTGTTGTACTATAAAAAATGACCCCTAGAAAAATCTGATAAAAATGGAGGTTTTGGGTGATTTTTGAGCCTGGAATTGGAATTTTGGCACAAAATTTGGTCCTGGAGGAGTTTGAGCTCAAAAATTTGGGAATTTTCGAGGTTTTTGAGCCCATGAGCCTATTTTTAGCCTGAAAAATTGATTTTCATGGATTTTTAAGGTCCAGAAGTGTCCCTAGATGTATTTTGACCAGAAAATCTGGAATTTTCCAGGTTTTTGAGCCCAGGAGCCATTTTTTGCTCAAATTTTGATTTGGAGCAATTTCTGAGACGGAAATGCTCAATTTTTGAGATTTATTGAACCAGGAAGACCATTTTGAGCTAAAAATTTGAAAATTTTCGAATTTTTCAAGCCTAAGGGCCATTTTCAGGCTTTCTAGACCCAAAAATTTGAAAAATTTCCGATTTTTCAAGCCTAAGGGCCATTTTCAGGCTTCCTAGACCCAAAAATCTGAAAATTTTCGAATTTTTAAGCCTAAGGGCCATTTTCAGGCTTCCTAGACCCAAAAATTTGAAAATTTTCGAATTTTTCAAGCCTGAGGGCCATTTTCAGGCTTTCTAGACCGAAAAATCTGAAATTTCTTGTTTTTTTCAAGCCTAAGGGCCATTTTCAGGCTTTCTAGACCCAAAAATTTGAAAATTTTCGAATTTTTAAGCCTATAGGCCATTTTCAGGCTTCCTAGACCCATAAAATTTGAAAAAAAAAATTTTTTTCAAATTTTTATAGTAAGTTGTAAAAAGAAGCCTCAGAAAATTAGTAGTTTTTAGTTGTTTTCCAATGAATTTTATAAAAGCTTCTTCTTCCCGAAGAAAAACCGATAAAAATTTATGGGTTTTCAATGTTTTCTGGTCGGAAAATGCACTTTTTCGAGAAAAATCCGGGATTTTTGAGCAATTTTGAGCCAGAAAACTTGATTTTTGGCTATTTTTGAGTAAAAATCAAGATTTCTGGCCAATTTTGACCCAAAACTATTGATTTCTGGCCATTTTTCATGATTTTCCCACTAAAATCCTCGATTTTCCACCCAAATTTCATTTTTTTGCAGATTTCTGGACAAGTGATATGTCATTATCACGACGAAAACCGTCGAGATCTTTGTCGAGATGTTCGATGGCTTCAACGGATACGTTGAGGAAAATGGGTGAGATTTTTGGGTTTTTCATGAAATTTTGGGTCTGGAAGTGGGAAAAATGGAATTTTAGCTGAAAATTTGAAATTTTCAGCAAATTTTGAACCTGGAAGCTTGAAAATCTGAATTTTCAGCCAGATTTTTGTATTTTTATGGAATTTTGAACCCGGAAGCTTAAAAGATGGATTTTTCATGTAAAAATGGGTCTGGAAGTGGGAAATCTGAAATTTTGACTGAAAATTCGAGTTTTTCAGCAAATTTTGAACCTGAAAGCTGAAAATCTAGATTTTCAGCCAGATTTTTGGAATTTTCATGAAAAATTCAGTTTTCTAGCTGAAATTTTCAGATTTTCAGCCTGAAATTCAATTTTTTTTCAGAAACCGCTTCAACTTGGTTCATGAATAATTCGCCGGCTGAAAATGAGAGTACTGTAGGTGGAAAAATCGAGGATCTCAAGAATAACAATAAAATGGTGAGTTTTCGGGCTAAAAATCTGTAATTTTGGCTGAAAATTGATGAAAAATCATGATTTTCAGCATTTTTAAGCCCAAAATTGTCTGAAAATCGACATTTTTCCAGCCGCTACCCAAAAAACGCTCAAATTCGCGTTCGAGTTTGTCTAACTCGAGATTTGCCACAGTCTGTGTTGGAGACTTTCAATCTGGTGCTTCTGGAGAAGATGAGACGGATTTTTGTGGATTCACCGGATACAGTAGGCCCGATGTTGAAAGTAGGCTTTTTGGGGGCTTTTTGGGCCGGAAAAGTGGAAATTTGGTGAAAAATGGTCCATTTTGACCTGAAAATCTCGATTTTTTGGTCAAAAATCGATTTTTCTCCCATTTTCCCCACTCAAAATCCTGTCCTAAAAGTAACTTTCAATTTTTGGAATTAGAATAATCTTCTTCCTTTTTTTCTGCGAAAAATGGAGAAGAAGAAGATTAGTTTGGTATTTTTGTATTTGACCATTTTTCTGACCAATTTTTGTACAGAAAAATTGATTTTTAGACGATTTCTAGGTGAAAATTGAGGTTTTCTAGGTCTAGATACTGAAAATGCTGAAAAAATCGATTTTCCAGTCATTTCTAGCTAGAAAACTGCATTTTTGATGAAAAATCTGAAAATTTAGCTGAAAATTGAGATTTTCTAGTTCTAGATTCAGAAAATGCTGAAAATTTTGAATTTCCAGTCGAATTTTCAGATTTTCTAGTTCCAGACTTGATTTTTAATGAAAAATCTGAAATTCTGTCTGAAAATTGAGATTTTCTAGTCCTAAATGATGAAATTACTGAATTTCAAGCCAAATTTTCAGATTTTCTAGTCCTAGACTCAGTTTTTCATGAAAAATCTGAAATTCTGGCTGAAAATTGAGATTTTCCACCTCACTTGATATATTTTCCCATATTTTCCTCTTTGCTAACCAGATTTCCATGTTTTTCCCCGAAAACTATTTTTTTTCACATTTTTTCACTTTTTTTGGACAGTACAGTAGTAATTTATGACATGACCACTTATTTTTGGATATGTAATGGATTTTTGTTTTTTTTTTGGATATAACTAGTTTTGGGGGTAATTTTGGGGCATTTTTTCGCTAGAAAATTGGATTTTTGGGAAATTTTGGATTTTCAGCTGGAAATTCAGATTTTTCAGCCAAATTCTGAGCTTGAAACCTAATTTTCTGGAATTTTCATGAAAAACTAGGTCTGGAACCTGAAAATCTTAAATTTTAGCTGGAAATTTGAATTTTTCAGCATTTTTTGACCCTGGGCTCTGAAAATCTGAAGTTTCAGCCTTAATTCAGATTTTTCAGCAAATTTTGAACCTGGGATCTACAAATCTGAAATTTTAGCTGGAAATTCAGATTTTTTAGCTAAATTTGAGCCTGAAACCTCATTTTCTGGATTTTTCATGAAAAATTAGGCCTGGGACCTGAAAATCTGAAATTTTAGCTCAAAATTCCAGATTTTTCATAATTTTTCACTTTTCAGCTTCTCCCTCAATTTCAAGAATCGATAGAAGATCACAATCTGTCAGATCGCATAAAAGTGGTGAGTTTTTGTAGTTTTTCGGCTGAAAATCTGGAATTTTTGGCTGAAAATGAGCATTTCTGCTGAAAAATTCACAATTTTTCACCTACAGTACCCCCTGCTCTCTGATTACAGTAACCTCCACTCAATCCACAACATCTACAGTAACCTCGCGCGCCTCAAGACCCAGATCATTTTTGAGATCGCTTTTATCATTTGGAAGTAAGGAATCGCCAGGAATCGCGAAAAAACAGATTGGTAAGTCTGAAAATCTGAAAATTTGGCTGAAAATGAGCTGAAAATCGTGATTTTCAGCCAAATTTGACCCAAAAGTCTGAAAATCTGAAAATTTTCCAGATTCCACACCACAGGAATATTTTGCACCGTGGGATCAGGGATTTGGACGACAAGTGAGAAGGTAGGCGAATTTTTGCCACGTGGAATATTGATTTTTGAAAAATTTGGGAAATTTCACGTTTTTTGACACCAAATATGCCCTGGGTTACTGTAGGTAGAAATTTGGTCCTTAACTGAGTATCTAACTCAAGGTACGCAGCCAAATTTGACTGCGTACCTCGTTTGGCTGAGTATCAAACGTGTTTTTTTGTTTTTTGTCTCAACCAAAAAATTAGCACCCCATTCTGTGAGATTTATATATTTATCCAAAGAAAATCTGAGAGAGAGATATAAAATGAGCAATGATAAATTATCCTATCTCAAAAAGATTTTCTGAACAAATGCTTCCCACTTTTTGTTGAGAGAAAAAGCGATTAATTAGAAAAAGTCCCGAAAAAAATGGCCAATATTTTGATATCACTTTGTTGGTGGGTTTTTTGGTGGGAAAATTCTGGGATTTTTGGGTGAAAATGGGGTGAAAATTGATGAAAATCATGAAAAATTAGCCAGAAATCTTGTTTTTTAACCTGAATTTGATGAAAATTGGAAAAAACAAGATTTCTGGCCAGAAATTGGGTGAAAATTGGCCAGAAATCTTGTTTTTGAACGGAATTTGATAAAAAACAAGGTTTTTTGGCTAAAATTGGCCAGAAATCTTGTTTTTTACTTGAATTCGAGAAAAAACAAGATTCCTGGCCAAAAATTGTGTTTTTTTACTTGAATTTGATAAATATTGAAATAAACAAGGTTTTCTGACCAAAAATCCGGAAAATTGGCCAGAAATCTTGTTTTTTAACCTGAATTAGATAAAAATTGAAAAAAAACAAGGTTTTCTGGCCAAAATTTCAACGAGAAACCTGATTTTTATCAATTTTTTAGCCAAAAATCTGGAATTTTGACCTGAAAATGACCTAGAAATCGGGTTTTCATCATTTTCCCGCCAAAAATATCATTTTTTTTTCTCAAAACAAAAAAAAATCACAAATTGTAATATATAAGATAAGTGCGTTCTTTTTATGAATCACATTTTTTTTGCCATTTTTTGGCCACAAAAACATTGGGATAGAAAAAGGGAAGGAAAATGATGAATCATTCCATACTTTCCTCTCTTTTTTATCAGTTTTTTTTTTAGATTTGTAACATTTTTTGGGTTTTCTGGACTAAAAAGTGGATTTTTGAACTGAAAATTTGGAATTTTCATGAAAAATTGACTGAAAATCTTGAATTTTTATAGATTTTCAGTATAAAAATGTGATTTTCAACCTGAAATTCAATTTTTTTCAAATTTTCTCAGAAAAACTGGTTTTTACCCATCTAATATAATTTTTTGATGTGTTTTTCACTTAATTAGCCAATTTTTTCCGACCTGAAATTAATTTCAGGTTTTTTTCACATAAAAATTCAAATTTTTCAGCAAAATTTGATTTTAAGACTGGAAAATCTGAATTTTTAGCCGAGTTTTTTGAAATTGATTAAGTTTGAGCTCAAAATTCCTGAAATTTCATGAAAAATGTCAAATTTGGGCTCAAAATGCTCCGAATTTCTCATTTTCAGCCTAAACAATCTGAAATTAATTTCAGCAGTCGCTCAGCTTTCGACATCACTCAACCGCCACCTCAGGGATTTTTGGCCGCGCCAAAAATCCCCTCAAAATCCAATTTTGACGACGAAAACTATACGAAAGGCTGGAGACAGGTAAAATTATCAATTTTCGCTGTAAATCTCGAATTTTCAGCCAAAATCTCGAATTTTCAGCCAAAATCTCGAATTTTCAGCCAAATTTTCAGATTTTTCATGAAATTTTGGATTTTTGCAGGATTCTGACGTCAAAAAATCGCCTGGCTCAAGATCGAATCGATCCGAATCGATGAAGACGTTCAAGCCGATTTATGATGGTTGGTTGGGGGTTTTGGGCTGAAAATCTGGAAAAATCTGGAAATTTGGAGCATTTTGAGCTAAAATTTATGAAAATCTGAAAATTTGGAGCATTTTGAGCTAAAATTCATGAAAATCTGAAAATTTTGAGCATTTTGAGCCAAAATTCATGAAAATCTGAAAATTTGGAGCATTTTAAGCCTAAATTCATGAAAATCTGAAAATTTGGAGCATTTTGAGCCAAATTTCGAAAAAATCTGAAAATTTGGAGCATTTTAAGCCAAAATTCATGAAAATCTGAAAATTTTGAGCATTTTGAGCCCCAATTCAAGAAAATCTGAAAATTTGGAGCATTTTAAGCCAAATTTCGAAAAAATCTGAAAATTTGGAGCATTTTGAGCCAAAATTCATGAAAATCTGAAAATTTTGAGCATTTTGAGCCAAAATTCGAGAAAATCTGAAAATTTGGAGCATTTTGAGCCAAAATTCATGAAAATCTGAAAATTTGGAGCATTTTGAGCCAAAATTCGAGAAAATCTGAAAATTTGGAGCATTTTAAGCCAAATTTCGAGAAAATCTGAAAATTTTGAGCATTTTGAGCCAAATTTCAAGAAAATCCGAAAATTTGGGGCCTAATTTCATGAAAAATTCAAATTTCCCGCCAAAATTTGACCTACAGTACCCCCAAATTACAGTACCCTCGGCCTCTTCCTCAAATTCACCAAATTTACGACCCCTGACACTGCGTCAAAGCGGAGTGTCGTTGGAAAATATGAATGGACAACGATTGGCGTTTCATAATGAAAGTAGTCCTGGACCTGGTAGGCTTTTGGGCTTTTCTAGGCTTTTCGGGCTTCCAGGCCGTTTTTAGGCTTTTAGGCCTAAAATCCGGGCTTCCGGGCCGTTTTTTGGGCCAAAAATCGAATTGGGCCGTTTTTGGCCTAAAACGGCCCATTTTCAGCCTGTAATTGAAATTTTTCAGCCCGCATTCCAATGACACCGCCAGCCAATGGAAATGATCCACAAACGATTCGAAATTGTGTGGAGGAGCTCAGAAGGAAAAGGTACCGGTTTCAGGGCTGAAAATGGCTGAAAATCGTGAAAATCGACCTGAAATTCAGGTTTTTCGATGAAAATTGACCTAAAATTAGCCGAAAATCGTTAATTTTGACCCTAATTAAGGAATTTACGCAAAAATTACCTTAATTACCTTAATTCTGTTGATTGGCTTCTTAATTACCCTAATTTTAAGTTAAATTGACCTTAAGAACCTTAATTTTTTCACTCAAAACCCTTAAATTCAGCCTTAAAGGTGGACTGCGAGGAAAAATGAAGTTTCCCTTTATTTCTAGCAGCTCCTATTTTCAAAAAATGAGCGTTTACGCAAAAAATTAGAAAAAAGTAGCATCGCAGCGAGAAAACACACAGAAACCGCCATGAGGATACGAGGAAGTGGTGAGGCAAACGCGCTCTAGCGAACAAGCGGCACGTTTGAATTTTCTGTGTGTCTTTCTCGTTTTTTCAGCGTTCAACCTTTTCAAGCAAAATACAAGGAGAAAAATGAATTTTGAGCATAATAACTTCACACAAAAAGAAAAAGGAGAAGATTCTCTACCTAATCAGCGATTAGAAATCGTGAAATAAGCAATTTTCAGCTTTTTTCTCCCAGTTCAAAATTAATGTCAGCAATATTTCGAAAACAATACATAAAATATATCAATTTGTTCCTTTCTCACTCAGGAATATCAATAAGCATGAAAAAATTCTTGAAAATCAAAAATTTCACGTTTTTGGGTTGAAAAACGTAAAACAATGAAAATTCACACACTTTCGACAAACACACAAATTGACGCGCAATTGCAGACGGTTTTTGTGTGCTTCGGCGCTGTCCACCTTTAATTTGTGTTAATTAGCTTCTAAATTGGAAATAAACCTAATTTTAGCCCTAATGACCTTAAGAACCTTAATTTTTCACTCAAAACCCTTGAATTCAGCCTTAATTTGTGTTAATTAGCTTCTAAGTTGAAAATAAACCTAATTTTAGCCCTAATGACCTTAAGAACCTTAATTTTCTACCTAAAATTTGAAAAATACTTGAAAAAAACCAGTTTTTTTTCTTTTTTTCTCAAAAACTAAACAAATATCACATGATATCCCCCGAAATTTCCTGACAGTTTTTTTTCGCAAAAAAATTTTTTTTTCACATTTTTTTGTGTGTGTAAAAGAAGAAAAGATTAACATAATCACTTTGTCTTTTTCGCTTTTTTCTCTATTTGTTTTGAGAATACAAATAGAGAAATTTGTGGGTTCTGCACGGTGTTTTGGACGAATTTTGAGTGAAAATTCGAGGTTTTTCGAGTATTTTTGAGCTAGAATTGGTTTTAGGATGATTTAGCCTAACTTTGGCTCATTTTTCATGATTTTTGCACCAAAATTCATCAAAATTCACCATTTTTAGCCCTAGAATTGATTTTAGGTTGATTTTGGCCAATTTTTCATCAAATTTAAGGGTATTAGGTGAAAATTTAAGGTTTTTCGGGTTTTTTTGAGCTAGAATTGATTTTAGGTTGATTTAGCCTAAATCTAGGTATTTTTCCATGATTTTTGCACCAAAATTCATCAAAATTCACCATTTTCAGCCTAAAATCCCAATATTTTCAGACTACAATCCACCAATGAAATGTTGCTTCAACCCTATAACACAAATTCATCAAATAGTGCAAATTCCACCCCGCTGATTTCAATGAGGTAGGAAAATTTGAAAAATTCAGAGAATTTCCAGTTTTTTGAACCTAAACATGAATTTTTGAACCTAAACTTGAATTTTAGCTCAAAAAATGCAGAATTTTTCAGATTTTCAGCTTGAAATTCAATTTTCAGCTGAAAATTCCAGATTTCCTCAAATTTCCCACATTTTCAGACGTCGAAACAATGGTCAGAAGACGAGTTTTGCTGGAATTCAAAAACAAAAATCGGATCACAGATTATCAGTGCCGAATTTGATTGCGGCCACAAATCCACTGATTCCGAGACAAGATGAGCAAATGGTGAGTGTTTTGGGCAAAAAATTGAGAAAATTGAGCATTGCTCATGTTAAATTTGAAACATTTGAGAAATTCTGAATATTTTGAGCCAAAAATTAAGAAAATTGGAAAATTTTGAAGCATTGCTCATGTTAAATTTAAAAATTTTGAGAAATTCTGAATATTTTGGGTCTGAAATTGAGAAAATTGGATAATTTTGAGCATTGCTCATGTTAAATTTGAGAAATTCTGAGCATTTTGAGCCAAAAAATGGAGAAAATTGGAAAATTCTGAGCATTTTGAGCCAAAAATGGAGAAAATTGGAAAATTCTGAGCATTGCTCATGTTAAATACGAAAAATCGATTTTTAATGATATTTTGAAGCATTGCTCATGTTAGCTTGAAAAAATCCGAAAATTTGACATTTTTCTGACTAATATGAGCAATGCTTCAAAATTTTCCGATTTTTATGAATTTTAGCTCAAAATTCATCAAAAATCCCAGATTTTCAGCCAGAAAATCGAAAAAATCTGAAATTTTCCCAATTTTGCAGACAACAATAAACGAAGGCCTCGTAACTCCACTGGTCCGCCGAAAAATGTTCATTTCGGCCCAAAAATCGGCCGAAAATCGAAATTCGAAAATGATTGCCGAAGTTGAGGGAGTTTGTGTTGAAGCGGGAGAAGTTGCGAAGAGACGAGAGGTACGGTAGGGGAATTGGGCTGAAAATCAGGAAAATTTGACTGAAAATGATGATTTTTCAGCTGAAAATCTGAAAATTTGACTGAAAATGATGATTTTTAAGCCAAAATTCACTTTTTTTTCAGGTTCTTGAAGCTCTGATCGATCGAAGGAAACAAACATCAGGAGACAAGAGAATGTGAGTGATTTTTGGGCTGAAAATTCTGAATTTTTCATCAAAAATGGGCCTAGAAAGCCTGCAAATGGTCTAGAAAGCCTGGAAATTATCTAGAAGGCCTGGAAATGCTCCAGGAAGCCTAGAATAGGTCTAGAAAGCCTGAGAAATGGTCTAAAAAGCCTAGAAATGGTCTAGAAGGCCTGGAAATGGTCTGGGAAGCCTGAAAATGGCCGAGAAAGCCTAGAAAGCCTGAAAATGGTCTAGAAAGCTCGAAAATGGCCTAGAAATTCAAATTTTCCTGGAAAGTTCCGGTTCTTATTATACTATAATAATAATAACCCCATTAAAACTTTTTTCTTATTGTTATTGTTATTTTTTTTTCTCTTTTCCTAAGCCTAACAATATGTCTAAGCCCAAGTTTTTTTGTGGAAGTTAGCCTAACTGGTTTTTGCTGTTGCGCGCCTGACAACAGAAAAATAGCGTTTTTTTCACCAATTGAAGCTTCTTCTCCTTCTGTTCTATTATAATAATATGAAATAGGCCCAATTTTTGTTTGTTTAAGCGAAAAAAAAGAAGGCAGGAAGAGTCGGCAGCCTGTTTTATTGCTCATTTTGAGCTCGAGCACGTGACGTGGATTTTTGACGCGGAAAATTTTTGAATTTTGGAGCTTTGGCGCTAGTTTTTAATGGAAATTACGTGAAAATTGATGAATTTTGAGCTGAAATTGGACTTTTGACTGAAAATTTGCTTGAAAATGTGATTTTTCATGAATTTTAACCCTAAATTCCAATTTTCATCGAATTATCAAGTTGCGCGCCTAAAAATGACCAAAATTTGTAATTTTTCATGAATTTCTATCCTAAATCCTTTATTTTTCCTTATTTTTGAATTTTTCTGTGAAAATTATGATTTTATCATGAATTTCTAGCCTAGAATTGCCACGTGGCAAATTTTTCAAATTTTTTTTCACAAAAAAAAATTTGCTCGACCTTCCCATACTTACTCATTTCTCCTCCATTGCGTCATAAACCCATTTTCCCCAAAAAAATTTTTTTTTTTTTTTTGAAAATTTGATCTTTTTGTGATCTACCAGCGCTAATTTGTGGGGATTTTTGGGTTTCAATTGATTTTTGATGAAAATTTTGCAATTTTCGGGCTTTTCTCCATGAAAATGTGGATTTTTAATGATTTTTAAGAGAAAATTTGCTTTTGGAAGCTCAAAAATGCAATTTTTCACAATTTTCACCCCAAAATTGCCAATTTTTCACCAATTTTTTCACCAAAACCAGCAAATTTCCCCATTTTCCACACCAACATCTGTCACCTTTTTGATTATTCAATGAAAATTTGTATTGAAAGAAAAAAGGGGGGATAGGCTTTTAATTAAGTGGGTTAGGCTTAACCCACGCTTTTATTGTTTTTCGAGTGGATTTCTGGTTTTTTCTGGGTTTTGGAGTCATTTTTGACCAGAAAATCTAGAAAATCCTGAATTTCTGGACCAATTTCTGGCTTTCTAGGCCATTTTTAGGCTTTCAGGCCATTTTTAGGCTTTCTAGGCCATTTTCAGATTTCCTAGGCTATTTTTAGACTTTCTAGGCCATTTTTAGGCTTCCTAAGCCATTTTCATCATTCCTAAGCCATTTTCAGGCTTTCTAGAACATTTCTAGGCTTCCTAGACCATTTTTAGGCTTTCTAGACCATTTTAGGCTTCCTAGGCCATTTTTAGGCTTATTTTTCATCTAAAATCGGAATTTTCGATGAAAAATGACCTGAAATTTATTGAATTACAGCTTCCTTTAAAAATCCCAAACTCCTGGCTAATTTTTGACCTAAAAATCAAATTTTTAGTGAAAAATGCTATAATTTGGCTCTAGAGCCTATTTTTGACCAGAAACATGATTTCCTGGCTAATTTTTGACCTAAAATTGATATTTTCCATAAAAAATCCTGAATTTAGCCTAACTTTTGCCCCCAAAATTCCCCATAAATCTTTTTTCCCCTTTTTCCTAACAAAACATGGTAATTGAACCGGAAAATGTTGTTTTCCTCCTTTTTTCTCTCGTTTTTTGACCTTGTCTGGTCAAAAACAAGGTAATTAACTATTTTCCTCCGATTTTTCCATGTTTTTCGCTTTTTTTTGAAATTCTGCCGAAAAATGAGTTTTTTCCGCATTTTGTTCCACTTTTTCAAACAATTTTTGGATTTTAACAATGTTTCAAGTGGATTTTGCCCACTTTTGGGAAGGTCAATTTGAATTTCGATTCATTTTTCATGGTTTTAACCAACATATGGTGTGTAATTTGTTTTGAAAGGTTTTTGAATCGAAAATTCGCGAAAATCTGGTGTTTTTGGACAGAAAATTGGATTTTTTGGGGCTATTTTGGCCCTAGAAGCCTAGATTTTTGGTCTAGAAGCCTAGATTTTTGGTCTAGAAGCCTGATTTTTGGTCTAGAAGCCTGATTTTTGGTCTAGAAGCCGAAAAAATGAAATTTTCGTCATTTTTTGGACTTTGACATGAAATTTTGTGATTTTTCGAAATAATTATGAAATTTCAAAATGTCAACATTTTTCACAATTTCAATTAGCCTAATTACACATTTCCCACCGGAAAATGTTCCCTTTTCGGCCTTTTAATTATAATTATTAGTTCTATCCGCCCAGGAAATGTTTACCTTTGAGTTAGCCTAACTACCTGCATTTTCCCGGTGAAATTTGGAGCATTTTTGAGCTATTGCTCATATTAGAGCTCCAGAATTGATTTTTAATGGATTTTTGGGCATTTTTGAGCTCTAGAGCATAATTTAGATGATTTTTTAGGCATTGCTCATGTTAATCCCCAAATTTTCGCGCATTTTGTGCACCATGTGTGTGCTCTTTTTTTTTTTGTTTTTACCTACTTTTATTATGCACACCCCATAATAATATATTATTTTGATGAAAAAGGTGACACCTGTCACTTTTTTTCGATATTTTGGGTGTGAATTATTGATTTTCTGGACAGAAAATTGGTGTTTTCTGGACAAAAATTGGTGTTTCTGGCTAAAAATTTCTGTTTTTTGATAAAATTTCGTGTTTTCTGGACAAAAATTCTGGTTTTTGTACAGAAATTGTTGTTTTTGTACAGAATTTCTTGTTTCTGGCCAGAAATTGGTTTTTTTGTACAGAAATTGCTGTTTTTGGCCAATTTTGAGCTTTAAAGGTCGAAAAAACAACTTTAAGCCGAAAATTGGCAGAGTTTCAAAGAAATGTTGCAATTTTCCCACAAAATGTCACTTTTTCCGCATTTTTCCCCAAGAAACATCTGTTGTTTTTGATGGGAGGCGAAAATCTGGAGAAATTCGATCCACCCCGTATCATTTTCGCTCCAGATCCCAGATTTTCGGGAAATTTGAGCCTAGAGCTCTCAAGTGTTAATTAGTGTGCTCAAAAATGCGATTTGAGCCAAAATTCGGGTTTCTAGGTCATATTTTCTCTTCCAAACTCGAAATTTGGTTTCCTAGGCCATATTTTCTCTTCCAAACTCGAAATTTGGTTTCCTAGGCCATATTTTCTCTTCCAAACTCGAAATTTGGTTTCCTAGGCCATATTTTCTCTTCCAAACCCGAAATTTGGGTTTCTAGGCCATATTTCCTCTTCCAAACTCGAAATTTGGTTTCCTAGGCCATATTTTCTCTTCCAAACTCGAAATTTGGTTTCCTAGGCCATATTTTCTCTTCCAAACTCGAAATTTGGTTTCCTAGGCCATATTTTCTCTTCCAAATGGATTTCTAGGCCATATTTTCTCTTCCAAACTCGAAATTTGGTTTCCTAGGCCATATTTTCTCTTCCAAACTCGAAATTTGGTTTCCTAGGCCATATTTTCTCTTCCAAACCCGAAATTTGGGTTTCTAGGCCATATTTCCTCTTCCAAACTCGAAATTTGGTTTCCTAGGCCATATTTTCTCTTCCAAACTCGAAATTTGGTTTCCTAGGCCATATTTTCTCTTCCAAACTCGAAATTTGGTTTCCTAGGCCATATTTTCTCTTCCAAATGGATTTCTAGGCCATATTTTCTCTTCCAAACTCGAAATTTGGTTTCCTAGGCCATATTTTCTCTTCCAAACTCGAAATTTGGTTTCCTAGGCCATATTTTCTCTTCCAAACCCGAAATTTGGGTTTCTAGGCCATATTTCCTCTTCCAAACTCGAAATTTGGTTTCCTAGGCCATATTTTCTCTTCCAAACCCGAAATTTGGTTTCCTAGGCCATATTTTCTCTTCCAAACCCGAAATTTGGTTTCCTAGGCCATATTTTCTCTTCCAAACCCGAAATTTGGTTTCCTAGGCCATATTTTCTCTTCCAAACCCGAAATTTGGTTTCCTAGGCCATATTTTCTCTTCCAAACCCGAAATTTGGTTTCCTAGGCCATATTTTCTCTTCCAAACTCGAAATTTGGTTTCCTAGGCCATGTTTTCTCTTCCAAATGGATTTCTAGGCCATTATTCTCTAAATCTCTCCATTTTTTACAGTCCCTCGTCGTCTTCCTCAAATTCCACGTCATCAACTTCTTCCGGAGGCGCGGAATCTGAATTGATTTGGAGACAACGCGCGGCAGCCGCGTCGCATCCGCATCCGCATCCGAAAATCGTGGCAAAAGTGTTGCCGACACCGCAAGCTCGCCAGCGTCAAATTTCGGCCGCCGCGATGATTTCGCTCGCCGCCTGCGACTCTTCCACCGCATCTTCCGCGTCAGACTATGCGCAACTTGCGGATTTTGACGCCGCGCGGCGGAAATTCGCCGCCGCGTCTTCCGCCGAAATCGAAGATGATACACTGTCTGTTGCCGGTACTGTATTCAATGAACCGTGGGATTCGAATGTGTGGGAGAATTTGTTGGATTTGGCACATCATGGAGATCAGCAGACGAATGAGACTGGAATCAGTGAGTGTTTTTGGGCCGGGCCTGAAAATTTGGGATTTTTTGAGCCCGGATAAGCCTAGGGTTGAAAATTGCAGATTTTTTGAGCCCGAATAAGCCTAGGCCTGAAAATTTGGGATTTTTTGAGACCGGATGGGCCTAGGCCTGAAAATTTGGGATTTTTTGAGCCTAAACATGGCTATAGGCTTTTTTAGCGCAAAAATTTTGAAATTTGAATTTTTATCTGAAAAATCCACGTGGCAAAAAAATTTTTTCGAAAATTTTTAAAATTCAAAATTTCGCTCTTAAAAAACTGGATTACTGTAGCTCAAGTTTCTGGCGAGAAACTTGAACATTTGAATTTTTCTTCTAAAAAATCCACGTGGCAAAAAATGTTTGAAAAATTTGAAAATTCAAAATTTCGCTCCTAAAATATTGGATTACTGTAGCTCAAGTTTTTAGCGCGAAAATTAAATTTTGAATTTTTCTTCTAGAAAAAATCCACGTGGCAACAAAATTCTTCAGAATTTTTTTTAAAAAATTAGAAAATTCAGAAATTTTCGCGCGTAAATTACTGGATTACTGTAGCTAAAGCTTCTGGCGGGAAAATTGAACATTTGAATTTTTTTCTCAAAAATCCACGTGGCAAAAAAGCCTATAGTGATGTTTGGGCTCAAAAAACGTGGATTTTTCGGGCCTAGGCTTATTCGGACTCAAAAAAGCCCGAATTTTCGGCCCCCAAAAGCCCCCTCAACATATTTTTTGTTTCCAGAATTATCAGATGCAATTCAAGAAGAATCAGATAATGCAATGGATTCAGAAGAAGATTCAGAAGCTGAAGATGTAGATATTGAAATGCCGTGGCCAGAAAATCACGCGAGAAAATTGCCAAGTGATCGGGTTACTGTAAAAGGATGGGATGCCCAAGCACCCAAATACAGTACCCTGGATAGTCGTGGCGGGTCTCGACGCGAAGAGACTTATTCAGTTAAATCGCTTCCCCGCACACTTTCCCGTTATTCTGGAAGCACTGGAAATATCGGAGCATCGTTTGGATCGATTGATGATTTGCCAACAACACTTCCAGCTTCTTGTTGTTGTTCACCGGTTTTGGGAATGAGAAGAGCTGGAAGTTCGGTTGGAACAACTAGTCAGAAGAATGTGAATGCACATGCACAGGGACAGGGAATTGGAAAAAATGTGCAGAATTATGTGGAACAGTGGGTTGTTTTGGGGGGATTTGGGGGAATTTTTGAGCTCCTGGAGCTGGAAATTTGAATTTCGGATGATTTTTGAGCTCTGGAAGGGATTTTTGAGCTCTGGGAGGTGGAAAATAGAATTGTGGATCATTTTTGAGCCCCAGAACCTAAAAATTGAACCTAGGAGTGATTTTTGGCTCCCTGGAGCTGGAAATTTGAATTTTGGACGATTTTTGAGCGCTGGGAGTGATTTTTGAGCTCCTGAACTCAAAAATTGAATCTAGGAGGGATTCTTGAATTCTGGGACCTGGAAAATTGAACCTAGGAGCCATTTTTGAGCTCCTGGAGCTGGAAATTTGAATTTTGGACGATTTTTAGGCTTAGGGAGGGATTTTGCAGGTCCTAAAACTGAAAATATGAGTTTTGAGTGATTTTTGAGCTCTGGGGGTGATTTTTGAGCTCCAAGACTCGAAAAATTGAATCTAGGAGCCATTTTTGAGCTCCTGGAGCTGGAAATTTGAATTTTGGACGATTTTTAGGCTTAGGGAGGGATTTTGCAGGTCCTAAAGCTGAAAATTTGAATTTTGAGCCATTTTTGAGCTCTGAGAGTGATTTTTGAGCTCCCGAACCTAAAAATTGAAGCTAGAAGTGATTTTTGAGCTCCGGGAAGTGAAAATTTGAATTTTGGACGATTTTTGAGCGCTGGGAGTGATTTTTGAGCTCCTGAACTCAAAAATTGAATCTAGGAGGGATTCTTGAATTCTGGGACCTGGAAAATTGAACCTAGGAGCCATTTTTGAGCTCCTGGAGCTGGAAATTTGAATTTTGGACGATTTTTAGGCTTAGGGAGGGATTTTGCAGGTCCTAAAACTGAAAATATGAGTTTTGAGTGATTTTTGAGCTCTGGGGGTGATTTTTGAGCTCCAAGACCGAAAAATTGAATCTAGGAGCCATTTTTGAGCTCCTGGAGCTGGAAATTTGAATTTTGGACGATTTTTAGGCTTAGGGAGGGATTTTGCAGGTCCTAAAGCTGAAAATTTGAATTTTGAGCCATTTTTGAGCTCTGAGAGTGATTTTTGAGCTCCCGAACCTAAAAATTGAAGCTAGAAGTGATTTTTGAGCTCCGGGAAGTGAAAATTTGAATTTTGGACGATTTTTGAACTCCCAATTCCGAAAAAATGAGTTTTGAGTGATTTTTAAGCTCCTGGATCTAGAAATTTGGATTTTGGATGATTTTTGAGCTCTGAAACCTGAAAAATGCTCCGAACCGTGTATTTTGGACAGTTTTTCACCAAAAATGCTTCCAAAAGCCCAGAAATCATCCAAAAAGCCTGAAAATGCTCCCAAAAGCCCAAAAATGCTCCCAAAAGTCTAGAAATGCTCAAAATTTCACTAAAAATGCAATTTTTGACTATTTTTCACGAAAAAATGCTTCTAAGAATCCCAAGAATCATCCGAAGAGCCCAGAAATTCAATTTCGGACCATTTTCCACCAAGAAATTCAGATTTTCAGCCTAAAAATCCCTCAAATTTCTTCCAGACTTGCTCAAATCCTTCATGGTTCAAATGCATGTTTTGGTCAAACTCTTCGTCAATTTATTCAATGTACAAAAGATACAAAAGAAACAGATCCATCAATTGTAGTTCGAAATGTTCGACAATTTATAAATGGAATGAAAAACTATTTGGTAAAACATGGAGAAGGAGATTTGCATCAAATAATTGATGAAGAATCAGCAAGACTTAATTCAAATCAAATTTTGAATATTGATGCAGTTTTGGAAGCAATTTTACATAAATTATTGTTGAAAGAAGTTAAACCATTATTATATCATGTTATGATAAAAGAACATTCGAAAAATGGACATTTACAAATGATTTCGACAAATATTGGAATGGTTAGGAAATTGACATTGAAACAAATGGGATTTTCAAATTCGGAGAAGGTATGTTTGCAATTTTTGGAGCATTTTGACCTAAAAATCATGAAAAATGGGGTTTTTTGAGCCCAGGACCGAAAAAATTCGGATTTTTGAGCTCGAACCCCAAAAATTCACGTATTTTGAGCCCTGGGGAGCATTTTGAGCTCAAAATTGTGAAATTTGGGGGTTTTTTGAGCCCGGATAAGCTTACACAGCATTTTGACCTAAAAATCATGAAAAATGGAGCATTTTTGAGCCCAGGACCTGGAAAATTTAGGATTTTTGAGCCCAGATAAGCCTTAACTCGAAATTCGGACCATTTTGAGCTCAAAATCATGAAAAATGGAGCATTTTTGAGCCCAGGACCTGAAAATCCACGTTTTTTGAGCTCTAGAGAGCATTTTGAGCACGAAATCATGAAAAATGGGGTTTTTTGAGCCCAGATAAGCCTAGATTTGAAATTTGGAGCATTTCAAGCTCAGAAATCAAAATTTTCTACAAAAAATTTGAATTTCATAATTTCAGCACTGAAATTGTTCTGAAATTTTTGAAGATTCGGAATTTTGAGCATGAAAAATCTGTGAAAATTCATTTTTAGGTCGAAAATCTGAAAATTCTGAGCCTAGGCTTATTTGGGCTTGAAAAACGTGGATTTTCAGGCTCTAGGCTTGTTTAGACTCTAAAAACGTGGATTTTCAGGCTCTAGGCTTATTTAGGCTCAAAAAATCTGAAATTTTCAGCCAAAAATCAATAATAATTGCAGCTAATCCCCCCGTCATCTTCTACTCTGGAACAAGTCAAATTGTATATGCGAAAAATGCAGGGACACTATTCACCTCTCAAAAAATTGGAGAATTTGATGAAATCTGTCTCGTTGATATTGGCAACTTGCCAAAATCAGGAAATTGAGGAAAATGGTGAAGGAGCTGATGGTGAGTGACATTTTTGGTGGAAATTTGGGATTTTTGGGTGAAAAATGGCCTAAAAAAGCCTAAAAGCCTATTTCGGGCCCCAAAAGCCTGAAATTTCGAATTTTTGACCTTAAATTGACCTAAAATTCCGAATTTTCGCTTCAAAAAGCCGTTAGGCCTATTTGGGCCCCCTAAAAGCCTGAAATTCGGGTTTTTAGCTGAAATTTGACCTAAAATTCCCGAATTTTCGCTTCAAAAAGCCGTTAGGCCTATTTTGGCCCCCCAAAAGCCTGAAATTTGTGATTTTAGGGTGAAATTTGACCCAAAATTCCGAATTTTCCCTTCAAAAAGCCTTTAGGCCTATTTTGGCCCCCAAAAGCCTGAAATTTGTGATTTTAGGGTGAAATTTGACCCAAAATTCCGAATTTTCCCTTCAAAAAGCCTTTAGGCCTATTTTGGCCCCCTAAAAGCCCCCAAAAGCCCCCTTTCTATTTTCAGACCTTGTCCGTTGGCTTGTCTACATTCTGGCGCGCACATCTACAGTAGGCTGTGAAGTTGAAGCCTGGTACATGTGGGAACTCCTTCCCCAACCAATTCTCATGCAATCCGCCGCCAGTTTCTATCTTACCGCCCTATTTTCCGCAGTTCACGTGTTCAAATCAGCGGAAGCCATCAAAAGACTGTGCGAAAATCGAGACGCCCCCATTTTGAGCCCAAATTCGGAGCCATTTCGAACGTGCTCACCGCTTTTATCAACTGCCACCCTGACACGTGGCAAGGGCCTGGCCCAGGCCCAGGCCCAGCCCGGTTTTCAGGCTTTTGTCAAAATTGCGATACCCGATGAGACGCAAGGATGTGTACGGTATGCCACGTTTCCCGGTGTTCCGATGTTGACCACGAATAAATTGAGCCGACTCATTGCACATCAACAGGGTATTACGAACCCGGAGGAGCATGGATTGTGAGTACTGTAGATTTGGGGGTACTGTAGGAGTACTGTAGGCGAGAAAATTTGGAGCATTTTAACACTGTAGTTACAGTAACCCTAGTCATGTTTGGTGTTGAAATGCTTCCACGTGGCACGGGTTACTGTAGGTCAGACAAATTTGGAGCGTTTTGAGACCTACCTACAGTAACCTGGATAAATTTTGAAATTCAAAATTTTTGCGATGCAATTCCACGTGGCAAACAAAATTTCACGGAAAAAATTGAATTTTTCAAATTTCGCGCTCTAATCAAAGGATTACTGTAGTTTGGATTACTGTAGATCATTATATTTTTGAATTTTCAAAGCAAAATTCAAAATTGCCACGTCATAGCTCATTTTTTCGCAGAATTTTTTGAATTTTTCAAATTTCGCGCTCAAAAATTATAGGATTACTGTAGATCATTTTGCCGCCAGAATTTTGAAATTCAAAATTTTTGTGATGAAAATCCACGTGGCAAACAGAATTTCACGAAAAAAATTTGAATTTTTGAAATTTCGCGCCGAAAAATATAGGATTACTGTAGTTTGGATTACTGTAGATCAATTTTTCCCGGATTTTCGACCCCAGCCTTATTTATACTCGAAAAATCCGAAATTTTCAGAAAATTTCAGATTTTCAGCCTTAGAAATCTTGAAAATTCTGAAATTTTGCAGATATTTGATAGCGGATGGTTTCGAATCTTGTCTTCAACCCAATGATTGTCCAGTTCAAATTCACGAACAATTGAAATGCGAACAGAAACCGCATCTTTTTGCCTACAAACGACACGAGGCCAAAATTGCATGGCCACGCACCGCATTTTAGGCATTTCAGAGGCGAATTTGCCGAATTTTGATGTAAAAATCGTGAAATTTGGTGAATTTTGAGCCATTTTTCATCAAAAATCGATATTTTTCGGATTTTTCTTCATTTTTTTTATGGGTATTTTATTTTTGACACATTATTTTCCGTTTTTTTTTTGTATATTTTGATTTTGATAGATTTATTATTATTTTTTTGTGGTTTTTGAATGAATTTTTGAATTTTTTGAAAAATTTGCGATTTTTTGAGCCCGGATTTGAGAAATTTGAGTTTTGCCGCGAAATTTGGTGCCCTACAGTAATCCTAGTACTGTAGAGAAGGTTTTAGCGCGAAATTTAAATTTTTTCAAAAATTTTGAAAAAATTGAATTTCAAGCTTTTCGCGCCCAAATTTGGTTTGAAAAAAAATTGAGCGCGAAATTTTGGAAATTTAAATTTTTTGAAAAAATTTTTCGAAAAAAATTGTTTTTTTTTGAAATTTTTGATCTACCCGCCAAAAAATCTTGCATTTTTTTGGCCAATAATTTTTTCTTATCTTATAAAAAATTGTGTTTTTTTTTCTTTTTTTTCTATTTTTCTTATCAATTCGGGTCAAATTTGGGCATTTTTGGCGTCCCCAACGAAAATTTGCAAATTTTTCGGAATGTATGAGGATTTTCTGGCTGGTTGGGTGGCTGGTGAGTTTTTTTTCGAATTTTTTTGGCCCCAAAATTTTCCCCGTGAAATTTGGAGCATTTTGAGCTCGAATATGCGCCACGTGGAATTTTTTTCTTTTTTTTGAAAAAAAAAAATTTTTTTTTTTGAAAATAAAAATTCTACAGTACCCCTAGGCATGTTTGGTATCAAAATGCTCCAAATTTTCCCTACAGTACCCCTCCTGCCTACAGTACTCCCCAAAATCTACAGTACCCCTTTCCAGGTGGTGCTGGATTAATAGTTGGCCATCCAATGGACACAATCAAAGCCCGCCTGCAAACCATGACAATTTACACGGGCATTTGGGATTGTGCGGTGAAGACAGTGCGAAAAGAGTCGGTGGGTTACTGTAGATTACTGTAGCCCTGAAAATTCCACGTTTTTTGACCCCAAAACCATCAAAATTGAGCAAAAATGATGGTTTTTGTGCGATCTACAGTAATCCAAATTGTTTTTGATCTACAGTAATCCAAGAACTACAGTACTCCTTCAGGTATACGGTCTCTACAAGGGAATGTTGATCCCCTTCATCACAGCCGGCGCAATGCACTCAATTCTGTTCTCGGGTTACGGTATCGCACTACGGTATCTGCATCCGGGTGAGAAGAATGTGGAGAGCCGTAAGGATTTGCCAATGTCAGATGTGAGTACTGTAGGGGTACTGTAGGGGTACTGTAGAGAAAATTTGGAACATTTTGACACCCAACATGCCTAGGGGTACTGTAAGTTACAGTAACCCTAGTCCTACAGTAACCCTAGGCGTGTTGGGTGTCAAAATGTTCCAAATTTTCTCTACAGTAATCCTACAGTACCCCTACAGTAACCCGGTTTCACTTTAAGATTCTGATCGCCTCGATTTGCAGTACAATGGCTCAGGTGGGACCAATGATTCCGGTGGAACTTATCAAGACGAAATTGCAGGTACGGTAGGATACTGTAGCGCCAGGATTACTGTAGATCAACTACAGTAACCCAAAATCCTTTGCAGGTTCAACTGGATACCGTATCCCGTTCAAAACGCCACGCGGCTACCGTATTCTCGGGTCCCGTCGAGTGTTGTCGTCAAATTTGGCGCCAATCTGGGCCACGTGGATTTTTCAAGGGAGGTACCGTAGTCTTTGCGCGAGATAATATTGGATATCTATTTTATATCCCAGTTTATGAGGGATTATTGAGGCAGTTCAGGAGTTTTGATTTGGACAATATTTGGACGCAGGTACGGTAGGTTTTGGAGCGAAAAGTACTGTATTTTGGCGCGCGGGAAAATTTGGAGCATTTTGAGACCAAACATGACTGGGGTACTGTAGGCGCGGGAATTTGAAAATTCAAATTTTTCTCGGGTTACTGTAGCTCACGTATTTTTTTGCGCGAAATTCAAAATTTCGCTCGGGTTACTGTAGCTCATGCTTTTCTTTGCGCGAAATTTGAAAATTCAAATTTTTTTGAAAATTTGAATTTCGCGCTTTTTTTTCTAGGGTTACTGTAGCTCAATTGTTTTTTGCGCGAAATTCAAAAATTCAAAAAAAAATTTGAAAATTTGAATTTCGCGCCGATTTCTCAAGCTACAGTACCCCCAGTCATATTTGGTTTCAAAAAACGTGGATTTTTCCGTGGGTTACTGTAATTCCCGGGTTACTGTAGTTTTTGGTTAACGATTTTTTGATCTACTGATAAATACACAAAAGTTAACATTACTAAATAAATAAAAAAAATTTTTTTGAACAAAAAAAATTTTTTTTTTGTTTTGTTTATACACCTTTTGTTTGCCACGTGGTAACAGAGCTACAGTAACCCTGGACAAAAATTTTAATCTTGGGTTACTGTAGATGCGCCACGTTTTTTGACACCAAACAAGCCCTGGGGGTACTGTAGGGCCCAAAAACCTACAGTAACCCAAGCCTAGGCGTGTTTGGTGTCAAAATGCTCCAAATTTTCTGGCCTACAGTACCCCTCTGCCTACAGTACCCCAATTTTTTTGCAGCTTTTCTCTGGAGGATGTGCTGGTGTAAGTGGATGGATATCAGTTTGTCCGTTGGAAGTTGTCAAAAATCGTATACAAGCGGCAGGAGGAAATGAGAAAAGGTGAGAGAGCACAGAGATAGGAGAGAGTGCAGAGAAAAAGAGAAAAAAACACATTTTTTTGGCCAAAAAAACTGTTTGTATTGTTGACATTGACCGATTTTTGCCATTTTTTTGTTCTGTGTTTTGAAAATTGATTTTTTAGCGCCGAAAAATTTGAATTTTTGATTTTCGCGCTAAAATTCTACGGGTTACTGTAGATGTTTCTAGCGCGAAAATTTTGATTTTTTGAATTTTTTTTTGAAAATTTGAATTTTTCGAATTTCCCGCCTAAAAGCTACAGTAATTTTCATTAGCGGGAAAATTTTGATTTTTTGAATTTTCGATATTTGCGCGAAAAATTTTGATCCCGGGTTACTGTAGATTTTTTGGTGGCAAAAACAGATTTTTAAATTTTTTTGAAAATTTGAATTTTTGAATTTTGCGCTAAAATTCCACGGGTTACTGTAGATGTTTTTAGCGCGAAAATTTGAAAATTCGAATTTTTTTTGGAATATTTGAATTTTTTATTTTTTTTTGTGGAAAATTTGAATTTTTGAATTTCCCGCCAAAATTCCATGGGTTACTGTAGATGTTTTTAGCACGAAAATTTTGAGTTTTGAATTTTTTTTTCCGGAAAATTTGAATTTTTTGAATTTCGCGCCAAAACTAACCTACAGTAATCATTTTTAGCGCGAAAATTTTGAATTTTCGAATTTTTTTTTTGGAAAATTTGAATTTTTTGAATTTCCCACCTAAAATCTACAGTAATTTTCATTAGCGGGAAAATATGAATTTTTGAATTTCCCGCCAAAACTGACCTACAGTAATCATTTTTATCGCGAAAATTTTGATTTTTTGAATTTTTTTTCTGAAAATTTGAATTTTTGAATTTCCTGCCTAAAATTCAACGGGTTACTGTAGATTTTTTGGTAGCAAAACACAGATTTTTTGAATTTTTTTTCGGAAAATTTGAAAATTTGAATTTCCCGCCAAAACCGACCTACAGTACTCCAAGCCCAATCACATTTACCATCAAAAAACTGCAAATTTTTGCCTCCGGGTTACTGTACCCCTACAGTACTCCATTTTTCTTCCAGAAAACCCCTAAAAGTCGCCACGGAAATTCTCAAAACCGAAGGTTTCACGGCATTTTATCGAGGAGGTTTGGCAATTTCGATACGTGGATTCACTGTGAATTCCGTCATTTTTTTGGTCTACGAGAATTGTTTGAGGATTTTACACGTGTAAAGGAGTACTGTAGATTTTCGCGCGCAACATTTGGAGCATTTTGAGCCCGAATAAGCCTAGGATTACTGTAGATAAAAAAATATGGAAATTTTTTGAATTTTCCCGCCAAAATCCCACCTACAGTACTCCTTCTGACCCACTTTTTGATCTACTTTTTCTTCTATTTTTATCAAAAAGTTTACTTTTTGCTCCAAATATTTGCTCATTTTATCAATTTTTTTTGCTTGGCGCGCAAATAAACCGTAATCTTTTTTTTTTTTTTTTTTTTTTTTTTTTTTTTTTGATAACACAATTTATTATACTTTTTATTTAGTATCGTCAAATGGGTGGCCTACAGTACTCCTCCGCTACAGTACTACTATTTTTAGCTTTGGGTCTCGCCACGGCGTTGGATAATGGATTAGCAAGGTAAGGGGGTTACTGTAGTTTTTGGCGCCAGTATTTTGATATCAAATATGACTAGGTTCGGGTTACTGTAGATCTACAGTAACCCTGGGCTTGTTTGGTCTCAAAATGATCGCAAGAAAAACTACAGTAACCCAAAATTGTTCGCTTCAGGACCCCACCAATGGGTTGGATGTCGTGGACGGCGTTCTACTGTGAAATTGATTGTGTCAAACATCCGACTGGTTGTATCAATGAGCAATTGTATAAGGATATGACGGATCGATTGGGTGAGTGGCGGGAAATTTGAAAAATTCAAAAAATTTGCGATTTTTTGAGTATAAATATGCCTATAGGGTTGGGAGCCTTGTGGAAGTCTTTGTCAAGGAGCGGAGCCTTGAGAGCACCGTTGTCTGTAGGAGCCGCGGCTTGAGAACCCCTGTTTCAAGCAGCCGAGCCTTGAGAGTATGTTTGTCAAGCAGCCGCGCTTTGAGAACCAAGTAGTCTAGGAACCACGCCTTGTCGACCTCTATGTCAAGCATCTGCGCCCTGTGAATCCCCTTTTCAAGCAGCTGAGCCTTAAGAACCCCCTTTTCAAGCAGCCACGCCTTCTAGAGCCACAGCCCCTGAGAGCATGTATGTCAAGCAGCCGAGCCTTGAGAACCTACCTCTCAAGCAGCCGCGCCTCGAGAAACTATTTGTCAAGCAGCCGCGCCTTGAGAACCCATATTTCAAGCAGCCGAGCCTTGTCGATCCTTATGACAAGCAGCCGAGCCTTGAGACTATGCTTGTCAAGCAGCCGAGCCTTCTAGAGCTTCATGTCAAGCAGTCGAGCCTTGAGAATCCCCTTTTCAAGCAGTCGCGCCTTCTAGAGCTTCATGTCAAGCAGCCGAGCCTTGAGAGCATGTTCGTCAAGCAGCTGAGCCTTGAGGCACCCCTGTTGCAAGCAGCCGAGCTTTGAGAACCTATTTGTCTAGGAGCCACGCCTTGAAAGCATGTTCGTCAAGCAGCCGAACCTTCAGACACCCTTTTTCAAGCAGCTGAGCCTTAAAAGCATGCTCGCCAAGCAGCCGAGCCTTGAGGACCTAAAAACACGGTTCTAGGCCTAAAATCCCCCAAAATTCCCGATTTTCACCCGATTTTTTCAGCCGAAGACGGATATCTGGAAGCCGGCTATCATTCGGTGCACATTGATGATTGTTGGTCAGAAATGGAGAGAGATTCGAACGGGGTGCTGGTGGCGAACAAGACAAGATTCCCAAGTGGAATGAAAGCGCTGGCGAAATATGTAAGGGGGGTTTTGAGCCAGGGCGGAAAATTTGGGATTTTTTGAGTATAAATAAGGCCAGAGCCCGGTAATCCACGTTTTTTGAGTCCGAACAAGCCTAGAGGCCCATTTCGGCTCAAAATTTGGGATTTTTTGAGCCCGAATAAGCCTAGAGCCCAAGAAATGCCCAAAATGTCCAATTTCAGATGCACGACAAGGGCATAAATTTTGGAATCTATGAGGATTACGGTACCAAGACTTGCGGAGGATATCCGGGAAGTTATCAACATTTAAAAACGGACGCGGAAACTTTTGCCGCGTGGGATGTGGATTATTTGAAATTGGATGGTTGTAATATAAATTTGGATCTAATGCCAATCGGATATCCGGAAATGGGAAGAGAATTGAATAAAACTGGTAGACCTATTATATATTCGTGTAGTTGGCCGGCTTATTTAGTGGGTATGTATTTTTCAGCCATTTTCAGCGATTTCCATGAGTTTCAGCGCAAAATTTGGGTCTGGAAACGTATTTTTCCCCTGGTTGATCCATTTTTTTTGGAATTTTTGGCACAATTTTGGTTTAAGCGTTTCTAGACCCAAATTTTGTGCTGAAAACGCTGGAATTATTGATTTTCAGAGAATTTCAGCGATTCCATGAGTTTCAGCGCAAAATTTGGGTCTAGAAACATAATTTCTACAGTAACCAGGTTGATCCATATTTTTTTTTTTGGAATTTTTGGGCACAATTTTTGTTTAAGCGTTTCTAGACCCAAATTTTGCGCTGAAAACGCTGGAATCATTGATTTTCAGATATTTTCAGCTATTCTATGAGTTTCAGCGCAAAATTTGGGTCTAGAAACATTTAAAAGAGTACTGTAGAAAATTGTGCAAAAAATTCCAAAAAAGGTTCAACTGGGTTACTGTAGAACATTCTTCTAGGCTGAAATTTTGCGCTGAAAACGCTGAAAATTCTGAAAATCACTGAAAATCAAGCTTTTCATGAGTTTCAGCACAGAATTTGGGTCTAGAAACATATTTTCTACAGTAATCCGGTTGATCCATTTTTTTTTGGAATTTTCGGCACAATTATTGTTTAAGCGTTTCTAGACCCAAATTTTGTGCTGAAACTCATGCAAATACTAGTTTTCAGCGATTTTCTGCATTTCCACGAGTTTCAGCGCAAAATTTCAGCCTAGAAACATTTAAAAGGGTACTGTAGAAAATTGTGCAAAAAATTCAAAAAAAAATGGATCAACCAGAAAATCGCCGAAAATGAACTTCTGGACTGCAATTTTGCGCTGAAAACGCTGAAAACGCTGAAAATCGCTGAAAATCAATAATTCCAGCGTTTTCAGCGCAAAATTTGGGTCTAAAAAATTGTACAAAAACAAGTTTCTATACCCAAATTTTGTGCTGAAAACGCTGAAAATGTCCAATTTTTTCATAGATCAACCGCAAAAAGTGGATTATAATTTGATTGGAAAATGGTGTAATACTTGGCGTAACTTCGATGACATCAATTCCTCGTGGAAATCAATTCAAAGTATCATAAACTACTACGATCATAATCAGGATAAACATATTCCAACACATGGACCCGGAAAATGGCATGATCCAGATATGTTAGTTATCGGAAATCCGGGCATTACTGTAGATATGAGTTTGGCACAAATGACTATTTGGTGCATTTGGGCGGCTCCGTTGATTATGTCGAATGATTTGAGAATTATTGGAAAAGAATTTCGAGACATTTTATTGAATAAAGAAGCAATTAGGATAAATCAGGATCGAATGGGAATTATGGGAAGATTGGTGGCGAATGTGAGTGGACCGGGCTTTGGGCTTTGGGCTTGGGTTGAAGGGCTTCAGGCCAATGAGCATACACTCGCTCCGCTCGCCGCTACGCGGAAGATAGTGGCGCTTCGCGCGAGCTTGCGGGGAGACTAGCGGCACGCCGCTAGTCGTAGGCTAGATGGCTAGAGACGCAGAGGGAAATACACTCGCTCCGCTCGAGCCGCTGCGCGGAAGCTTGCACCAGACAGCTAGAGAGTATAGAGATGGTTAGAGACGCAGAGGGGCTAGACGGCTAGATATTGCGGGATTTCAAGAGAGTGTGGAGAAGCTAAAGATTATATGAAGGTTAGTGACGCAGAGAAATTAGACATCTAGAGACAGTTAGAGACGCAGAAAAACAGGCAGCTAGATAAGGTTAGAGAGCACTAGATTCGTTTGAGAGAGGCTACTAGGCTAGACAACTAGAGAAAGGTTAGAGACGCAGAGACGCTAGAGAACCAGAGACAGTTAGAGACGCAGAGGGATATACACTCGCTGCGCTCGAGCCGCTGCGCGGAAGATTCCAGGGCGCTTCGCGCGAGATAGCTAGAGAGCATAGGGAAGTTAGAGACGCAGAGAAGCTGGACAGCTAGAAAGTAAAGAATTTCTAGAGAGTGTAGATAAGTTAGACAGCTAGAGAATATTATAAGGTTAGAGACGCAGAGAAATTAGACATTTAGATATGGTTAGAGACGCAGAGGGCATACACTCGCTCCGCTCGAGCCGCTTACGCGGAAGATTCCGGGGCGCTTCGCGCAAGCTTGCGGAAAAATTTTCAAATTTAATCTGTTGCCACGTGGGCAAAGTACAATTCCTCTGCGTCTCTAACCTCTCTACTTCAGCTCCTCTGCGTCTCTAACCTCCTTATGCTCTCTAGCTGTCTGCCGCAAGCTTGCGCGAAGCGCCCCGGAATCTTCCGCGCAGCGGCTCGAGCGGAGCGAGTGTAAATCCCTCTGCGTCTCTAACCTCTCTACCTCAGCTCCTCTGCGTCTCTGACATGTTCTGGTTGTCTAGCTCCTCTGCGTCTCTAACTCCCTCGTGTTCTCTGGCTATCTAATTCCTCTGCGTCTCTAACCTTCTCATGATCTCTAGCTATCTAGCTCCTCTGCACTCTCTCCCCTCCCTATACTCTCTAGCTGTCTTGCGCGAAGCGCCCCGGAATCTTCCGCGCAGCGGCTCGAGCGGAGCGAGTGTATGTCCCTCTACATCTCTAACCTCTCTAGCTCACCTTCTCGTGATCTCTAGCTGTCTAGTATCTCTGCGATCTCTCAAATCTTACACTCTCTAGCTGTCTAGCCCCTCTCCATCTCTAACCTCCTCCATATTTTTTTGCAGACCACCGACATTGGTCTCTACGTCAAGCCCCTCTCCTCTGAGAGCCCTGAAGTCAGTTTGTCATTCGCCATCGCAATCCTGAATCGCAACCTCTCCACCCCAAAATCCGTGCAATTCCACCTCAAACATCTCGGTCTCACAAATCAATTCGGATATCGAGTTCGCGAAATTTGGAGCGGAAAAGATTATGGGCGGAAGATGCCGCATGACGAGGTGGAGATCCGCGTGAATCCGACGAGTGCCGCACTCTTCCGCGCCGATCCGCTTGCTGGAAATGAGCCGAGATTTGAGAAGAAACCCGAAATGCCGTGGTGGTGGTTGTAGAATACTGTGTGCTTTTTGTTCCTAAATTATTTTAAATTTTGTATAAATTTTTTTTTGAAAAAAAAATCTTAGAAATCACTTCCAGCTCGAAATTTTCAGCTGAAAAATCGATTTTGAACCCAGAAAACTTGAGAAAATGCGCAAAAATTAAAAATATTTTTTTTGAATTTGCAATGGAGCGCGTTTGCAAAGTAGCGCGGTGCGACCCGTGTGCGGTTTGTTGTGCGCCTTTGAAAACTACCGTATTTATTTTTTTTTTGAGAAATATTTTTGTTTTTCGAGCAAAAACTCACGTTTCCCGGGGTTTTCGAAGGTGGAGAATTTGATAATCTGCAAAACGACCCTTGAAATCACATTTTCCTAGCTTTCCATCCATCCGAAATGAGCAAAAATCCATTTTTTTCTGAAAAATAAAAAAAAAACGTGACACATTTCTTTCTGTGCATTTTTGCGTAGCAGTGTTTACAGGCATTTCTAATTAAAAATTGTGCGTGTAACATGGAGCATTCAAATTTATTACAAAAAATCGATAATTTTTCAATAGTTTCAGAGGTAATTAGCCCTAATTAATTAATTAAGAAGCTAATTAATAAGGTTGTCTAGGTGGGTTCTGGCATTTATGTTAAAATAACGTGTCAGACAAATGAAAAGAAATTTATTTTTGAAAAAAAATCAAATTATTTAAAGGGGGTACGGGCTAATTAAAATTTGTTGGAAAAAAATATACCATTTGAAAGAGGAGGTTTCGTTTAGTATGTTCCCAATTTTTTAGAATTTTTTTTTCACGTTTGAATACCATTTTTTCACGCGCAAACACAAAAAAGTTGCGCTCGACCTCAGAGAAATAGCATGCAGAAAAGGGAGACACAGCGCATAGAAGCCCCGCCCCCTCCCCTTTTTTGTTTTTTTTTTCGCTTGTTCGTTTTTGCTTATTAATTTGTTTGTTTTTGAATGTTTTGAACTCAATTTTTTTTGGTTTTTTTCGGAAAATGAGAAAGAGAATGAGAATGTAATGAGAATGTGAATAAAATCATCTCGTTTTTAGAAGAAAAACATGGAAAAAATGAAATAAAAATTGAAAAATAAAATTATAAATTTGAAAACCTAATTCTAATTAAACCCTAATCTTGAATAATGAAAACCTAATTAATTATGATTATGATTATAACTGAATACATTGAATATGAAATCAGTCTTCCGATTCAGAGTCCAATTCGCTGTCGGATTTTTCGGGATCATCTAGAAGTTGAAGAGACATGCCAATTTTGTGATTATGCTGAAATTTTCGAATAAAAGATGTAAAGAAAAATAACACTTAAATTTTCATCAGCCTCATTTTCAGAAACATCCGATTCCTCGTACTCCGATTCAGTAGAATATTGAATTTCCGGCATTGCTTTGAGATCAACAAGCGATGTGGTTCGAACAGCATCCCTTATTTCTCTGCGCCAAGTCATGCTGGCCGGAGCTTTCAATTTTTTGAAAACTTCTTCTTGCTTTGTTTTACAAAAAACTTTTTTCCGTCCAATGACTGGTCGCAAACCATTCATCTCATCAAGTTGTTTGCAGTTCCAATCAATCGCGGCAATTTTTGAACGAATTTCATGACTGCTTTTTGAACTGAAATAAACTCTCAGTGATATGTATTATACGTAGTAGTTTTCAGAACAGCAGAATTGGGAAACTCACTAATATTTATGCTTTGGTGCATACTTCGTGGCAATGGAATGAAAACTTTCCAGAGCACTTGTTGAGCAATGCGAAGAAACTTTTCCAATATCTTTAGATCTTTTTGGCGTCATGATAATATCTTTCATCAATTCCCACGCTTTTTTATCAGACGGTTTTGCCAAATTCAAATATGGCGGAGCGTTTGCAGTTCGGACAGGAGGATGTTGACATTTTTTGAACTTTTCAAAATTTGAATCGCCTTTCCCACATTTTGCAACTTCTTTTCCATTTTTTGCAACATTTTTCCCACTTTTTGCAGCTTTTGTATCTTTTGCACCCTCCAATTTCTGAAACACAGATATATAAACTTTTTTCTGATGAAATTATCGCAAATACCGTGAATTGTTCGTGGCGATCTGTGCAATGATGGAAAAACGATGAAAGATGTTCATAAGTACGTTGACCATCACCATTTGAATTAGTGATGACATGGTACAAGTGATTGATCATATCACGACACCAAGGTTTCATAGCCGCAAATTGTTTTTGATGTATTCTCTGCAATTATGGTATATCATGACAATAGTTTGAAGGAGATAATTTTAAAATGAATTATTTGTTCTATTCATAACTCTGGAAGCATATTTTTGATTCAAACAATCACCATTTTGATTTCCATAACAATTGAACGAATAAAATGCCACATGTCGAAAACATGTGCTATTTTTGGAAAATGAAGTGCCATTTGTTTTTCCATCGAAGAACATCTATCGGATGTGAAGGAACCAATAGCATCTTTGAATCCTAGATTTTCCAGTTTGACAATCAATTTATTCATTGCTTCAAGATGTCCAATATTTTCCAAGTTCGGCGAACTTCCTGAAATAATGATTATTTTCAGTTCAAAATGAAATTCTGACCTCCTCTTTCTTTTCTTGAAACGACCATCGTGAGGATCAATTTGGTACGAATATCTTGTATTGTGTATCGGCAATAACATGCAGAGTATCCTCTGCTGTCGAACTGTCCATCCCCACAAATATGACAACACCCAAACTAAAAAACATTTTTGTAATTTGCCTTGCAATAGTCTCCACCTTTTTCAGATTCTCTACAATAATTTTGAAAACCTTCTCTTCGTGCTGGATGAAAAATTGGTTTATTGTTGGGAATATACGTTGGTTTTGCACTGAATAGAACGAATCTTTCGAAATTTTTTGGCATTCCTAATACGTCGAAAAGTGAGTTAATCTCCTAAAAAACTTGCAATTCGTAAGAACTTTATAGCGAAAAGCTCACAGAAATCCCATTTCCCGAAACAACAATTGCTGTTGCTATATCTAGGTTGAGACACTGTTGTTTTCGACCAGGTCGATTTTCGTCAATAGCAATCGACGAACACCAATTCCACGCGTGAGCACAACGGAAACATACTAACTTAGCCTATAAGAAGCGAGAAACCTGGTTCAATGAAGTTTTTCTTTCAAATTTACGGTACCTTCACTGTTGCTCCTTGAGTATCAATACTTATTGATGCATCAGAGTGAACCCCTTTCTCTAAACATTTGTAGCATTTTCTTATATATGGCAAAACGTTACGCATATCACAAATAAGGTACTCAATCGATGTTGTGCAAGGTTCAGGCGGAATAAACTGAAAAATATAAATAAATATTTTTTTTGTTTATTACCATACGTCAGGATCTTGGTTTTTGTCATCATCTTCATTGCCGCAAGATTCGTCAGATTCGGCAAGTTGTTCTTCTTTGTACGACGACAAACCATGAGATGAATGTGATGATCGATTCGGAGTTCTAATCTGAAAATTTCTATTGGCGTGAATCAAATTCATCGTGGGAATCGAATAATTTTGGATCCATCATTGAAATCGGAAGATTTTCGGATTCACCAAGGAAATCAGGAACTTCGGTCTAGTCAAATCCATCACGGAAACCGGAAGATTTCTGGATCCAGCATTGAAATCGGAAGATGTTCGGATTCATCAAGGAAATGAGGAACGGAAACTGGAAGATTGCTGGATCCAGCATTGAAATCGGAAGATGTTCGGATTCATCAAATAAATCAGGATCTTAGGTCTAATCACATTCAATAAGGGATTCAAAAGATTTTCGAATTCCGCAGGAAAATAAGATTTTTGCGCCCCCCCCCCCCTCATAAAACAATGAAACTCACGCGAAGTGAATTGTTCTTATTGCCAGAACATTTTGCATCGCAGTCCACGCAAACCATTGAACACTTCGAAATTCTCTCTTTGAACCCTTCACCGAACTTCAAGCTCCATTGGCGAAGTTTTCGCTCGCTTGTCGGTACTCGTATCATCAGACTTCTATCTGTTGGAATTTCGCATATAGCACAGATTCTATTAAAAATTTTTCTTCCCGAGTTCATTCTGAAAAAAATACAAATACCAAAGTTCTAGCAAAAAAAAAAACAAAATAAAACATGGAAAACTTGAATATGAAAATAAAAACTGTAAAAAATTTCTTCGCGCACGCGCTGAATTTCAAGATCATGAGATCAAAAAAGTTTAGTCCAAAACATTTCCAGGTATACTCTATTTTTACAACTCACCTACACGTTTTTATCCATATTGTATGTTTTCATTCCTTTTTCATAGCCATTTTTTCACACCTCCGCTTCCAGACGGAAAATCTCATCACATTCTCATTCTCTTTCTCATTTTCCGAAAAAAACCAAAAAAAATTGAGTTCAAAACATTCAAAAACAAACAAATTAATAAGCAAAAACGAACAAGAAAAAAAAAAAAAAAAAAGGGGGGGGGGGCGGGGCTTCTATGCGCTGTGTCTCCCTTTTCTGCATGCTATTTCTCTGAGGTCGAGCGCAACTTTTTTGTGTTTGCGCGTGAAAAAATGGTATTCAAACGTGAAAAAAAATTCTAAAAAATTGGGAACATACTAAACGAAACCTCCTCTTTCAAATGGTATATTTTTTTCCAACAAATTTTAATTAGCCCGTACCCCCTTTAAGTGCCTCTAAGTTGTAAGTATCAAACGAAAAATCACCATCCTCAAAACCCTTAATATCTAAAGCCCCAAACTTTGTCCTTATCCAAGCCTTCCATGTATCCTTCTCATATGACATGCCTTGACCGGTAATATCCGGTTTAACCGTAAAAGCAATCTTTGGTTTGCTCTTCAACACATCCTCCTCATAAATAACATGATCATGAACATTTCCAGTTTCTGTACAATTGTGTCGAATACCTAGAACTATTTCATAATGCGTCCGACTAAGTAGGAGTCCATTTAAAGGCATTTTAAATGTTTTACCAACAGATGCTGTTTTCTTATGCGATGAACAAAATCTGCCTAAACCGCCAACAAAATCATAGTCAGAGAAAAAAGTTCCCAACCCTCCATCATATTCGAGAAGGAAAACCATAAAACACCAATTGGTGTCAAGACGACATGTTGGATAGACTTTGACATCAATATCGGGTGTAGCAAAAAAACCAACAGCTAATCCAATGCTATTAACAGCCAATGCTAGTGATAAGATCAACATTTTTTTGACGAAAATGAAGCAAAATTTGGATTTTGTTATTTCTCAGGACACATAAAAAAAGCAGACGTGTCAGAAAAATCGGAGGAAAATCAATACGAGTTGTTCTATTTTCAGCTTTCGAAAAATATTGTTCATAAAATCTTCATTGACTGGTATACAAAAAAATGCAAGTAAAAAAATGCATAAAAATTTTTTTGATGACAATACATAAAATAAACAAGTTGTTGGCTCGAAGATAATCAAACTAGTTGTTTAATGGCTTGCTCGATTCTACTTTTCGTCGGATCGAAAAAATCATCCAAATTCGATGTGAATTCCTCATAAGCCTTCCAAAATTGTTGAGTTTCTTCAGCACTTATCAATTTGAACTGCAAATTTATTTGTATTTGCATAATTTTTATTTTGAAAAGAAAAACATACAGTCTGATATTTTCTGACAAGGGCTGCACACATAAATACATATTGATGAGCGAATTTCACAGCCTCAAAGCGCATATTTCTCAAATTCGACACATTTCCATATAAATCTTGAGCCGCTGAAGAATGAAGATATGTGTCACAAAAATCAATTGCAATAAATGTTCCAGTCCGCCCAACTCCATCATTACAATGAACTGCAATTGGAAATTTGTCCTTATATTCGCGATTCCATTTTTTGGCCAAATCAATCATTCTCAACACATCCCCATGTTTTTTTGGAATCGAATTATTCGGCCATTCAGAATAATGAATATGTTTGATGGTGATCTTGCTTCCATCTTTTGCACATTTCAATCTCAAAACACGGCATACCACATCACTTATTGGGCATTTCTCAAACTTGACAAATTTCACCGAATAATCGCCAAATGTGAGAGTTGCATCGTTTTCAGCGTCAAGAGTTGTGGGAAAATAACGCGCGCAATTTTCGTCATCCAATGGACACAGCATCACCACAATTTTAACCTGTAAATCAAATCAAGGTTCTACATGTAGAAGATAAAATTCCCCCCAAAAAATACCTTTTCCTTGAATAACATATGCAAAAAGTTGGGTACGTCTTTTAGAGTCGGTGGACCGCCTGATGCAATGTATTTGCGTTTCGAATTTGTCAGATGTACAAGATTCGCATGATAAAAATTATTGTTTTCATCACGATCCTTCAATTTCACTCTTGTCTTCTCGATACATGGAATGTTGTAGGGCCAAATGACGGAATAACGATTCTTCATAGTTTCCTGATCGATAACAACTTCAGTACATTTATCACGACGGATAACTATAATAAAGTGTTCTTTCAATACGTCAAAATTCTGAAATTTGATATTTTGTTTTTTTTTCGTGAATTTTCTCAAAATCTCACCAATTTCACAACTCTTTCAACCCATTCTTTGCGGTAATCAATTGGAGTTTCAATAACCGAAACTTCAAGAATCAGATCGGATTCTTGAGTCGACTCCACATCCATCTGTTTTTCTGCAGGTTGAGGAAGAGCTTGTGCATCAGGAAGATTTGGTAGTGGTGGTGGTGGTGGAGGTGCTGGTTTATCCAAATTTGGTTGCGAATCCGTTGGAGTTAGCTGCTCAGATGGTTGCTTCGCTTTTTCCGGCGGTTGTGGACCAAATGTTCGATAAGTGTAAAGATAGAGAACCTCACAAACGAATGCAACAATCAATATCAAGCAATGAATCAATACAACAATTCCTCGCATATTTTCATCATTTTTCGCAACTTGAATATTATTGATTTTTGCAAATGTTTTCCTGGTTGATTTCGAATCAATGCTCAGAATATTGATTCCATCCTGAAAAAACAATATTGTTCAATTGTCTCAATGAATTTGTTAATAAAACTCACATTGATATGATTTCTTCGTTTTTCCACCGAACTCTTCACAATTTTCACACGATCTTTCACAATTCCTCTCAATTTTGTCGGCAACTCTTTCCAAGATTTGATGTTTTTTGGCATGAATTCCATATGTTGCAGCATCGTTTTATTAGCATCCCCATATTCTTTCAAAAACTCATTGATCGCGGGCCACGATTCATTACATGTTGAATCACCTAATACTTTAGAAAAAGTTTCGGTCAAAATTCTGAGCGTTTTCCATTTTTTCGTGATGGTTTCACTGTGCTTGACGAATTTATAATTTCTTTCTTGATCCTCCATCAACGAATCCAAACTATTCACAAGTTGTGCTTCCCAATTCTCAAAAAATACCATTTCTCCAATCAAAATATCATTATTTGGTGAATCGAATAATTTTCCAGATGATTTTGATATAATTTGATATGATGATTTAGTTGAAGTACTATCATAAATTGGAATCGAAACATCAAAATATATCGAATTATCATTTGCAATTGCAGATTCGTGTTTAGTTGAATAAGTAATTGAATAAATAATATATCCAGCACATCCTAATATGAGTAATGCTATAATATAATAACAGATGTGATTTGAGATGAGAAGAAATCGATGGAGTTTAGATGTTGGACTTGTAAAGTGAATAGAAATTGATACAATGATAAAATAGAGAATAACCACTAAGGGAATACATAATAATCCAATATTAGTAAGCAGATTTGTCCAAAATATCGATTGATGTTGTTCCGATACTTTGTTCATTCTTGTATCAACTGCATTTTCATATTGAATCACTGCAGACTTCCAAGCTTTCGTCAAAGTCTGCAAAAAATGAATTGATATACAAATATAACAAAAAAATTGTGATAAATTCACCGTTTTGATGTTTTCTGCATGAATTGTGTCTTTCTTCATTTCCTCTTTGAACACGCTAATTGAGTTTTGCTGATTTTTATTATTTTTTGCGAGATCTGTGAATATATTAACAGAATATCCGTTCAAACGACTAACAGATTCTTCGATTGCTTCAACTGTTTCTGTGATATTTATTTTTAGTAGAGGTATATCCGTTACCAATTCACAGCGGGCTGTATTTTCGATTTCGACTTTGATTGGCTCATAACTGCGCATCAATGGGAGAAGCGAATAAACCATCGGTTTAACAAATGAAAATTGTGTTTTAAGTTGATTTGCGATTGTTGAAATATTCAGCATTTCATTGATCTCATCGTCAGAAGGAATATCGGGAATATTTGACAATTTCTGTCCAGCAGACATTGATTTATCGATGAGAACTGCAAGAAAAAGGTATTTTAAAAGAATTTTTGGGGTAATTAACTCACTTTTGGTGTCATTCTTGATGTCTTGTTGAATATTATTATCAATTCCATTTCCATTCCATATTCCACCAAATAAAAATCCAAAAACAACACAAGCAATTGCACAAATCAATAATATAAAATGAGAACCATTGAAACCAATAAAACAACCAATTTTTGATGAAGATAACATTGGAAACCATTTATATGTATATTTCCATAATAATTTGATAGTCATTATTATAATCAATCCAAGAATAACAATTCCAAGAATGATATAAGCACAAATATCATAAATATTCATTTTGTCGCTTTGGATATTTGATAAATCCAATACTGATTTTTTGATTGCCGTTTTTCAACTGACGTCATCATTTTTCTATCCACGTTTGCCAGCATTCCACGTATTCGTTACACGTAGAAATAATTTTGTTTTGTCAAAATTCACGTTTTTTTCGCAAAAAAATGTTTTTTTTCGAAAATCCTACTGTATTCTTCAAAGGCGCACAACAACCTGCAACTGGGTCTCGCAACGATGGCAATGCAAGTGCGCTCCACTGCGAATTGTTTTTTTTTCACACCCCGCTGAAACGAGAAATGACTGTTTTTCTACTGTAGTACGCAATCGAAAAGTGTGCAAACACCGCGTCTCTGCGTCTCTCGAGAATTCACACTGTTTTGTTCGTTCAAAGGAACATACATTTATTAATTTATTGGGTCTCGAAAAGCTGGCCTTCCTGGGCTCCTAGGAATTATGAATCTTATGGTTTAATGTAGATCTCGACACGCTGAATCTCGTGATATTTTTCATTTTTTCTCTAACGCATGTTTTCCTAACGAAAATTGGTACGCCAACTATTTCATTGATTTACGTTGCAGATTAAAGGGACACGTATTTATTTAACCGCGTGGTCTCGACGCAAATCGTAACTTTCTTCGCAGGACCCCTAAAAATATGAGTAACATAGTTTAATGTAGATCTTGAGACGCTGATTCTAATGGTATTTTTAGTTTTACATATAACGACCTCTAAGGTAACTAAAATTGGTACGCCAATGAGAACAGCATTTTGCTAATTTTTTCATTGTTTGAGCGGGTGTGTTTTTCAAAAAAAACTTTTTTTTTTGATTTTTCAGGGATTTTCTTGATGGAAAGTGAAAAAAAGAAGAATTTATACAAAATTTTAATCAATAATTTAGAGTCTTTTCCGCTCCAAATTTTTGGTGTTTTATGGTTTTGAATTTTTTTTTCAAAAAATAAAAATTTATTGCAACCAATCCGCATACTTTTTACAATTCGTCAAAAAATGTGTGCATCGCAACAAATTAAAAGTGTCTTTGGGGTTTGGGAAAGGATTGCAGACTTTTCGCGCTTCCGCCACCACATCTTCGCATTTCCGCAAGCTTGATTTAGCGGGAGCGGAAGCGGCACTTGAGGCAGCATGCAATTCGGGTAGGCAGAAGTTCTCGAAGGCGAAGCAAAATTGAAGACTATCATGAGCAATCAATTGTTTTCCACAGTGTTTCGGGTAGAATTTGTAGTATCTTTGGCAGTAGGAGATGACTGGGATTACACCGTTTGTTGAGACGCAGGCGGATGGATAGGTTTTGCAGAAGGTTATCTTGAAAATTGCGGATTTTTGAGGAAAAACATGCCCGGGGTTGAAAAAACCCGCATTTTTCACCCCAGGGTTGAAAAACCCCGTCTTTTTCACCCCAGAGTTGAAAAAACCCCGTATTTTTCACCCCAGGGCTCAAAATTCCACGTATTTTTCACCCCAGGGTTGAAAAAACCCGTATTTTTCACCCCAGGGTTGAAAAAACCCGTATTTTTCACCCCAGGGTTGAAAAAAACCTGTATTTTTCAGCCCAGGGTTGAAAAAACCCGTATTTTTCACCCCAGGGTTGAGAAAACCCGTATTTTTCACCCCAGGGCTCCAAAATCCACGTGTTTGGTGTCAAAATCCACCAAATTACCTCCTCCTTCTCAATATCCCCATTACAAGCCTTCACAAAATGCTCCCTTTCAATCACACAATATTCACTGACAAAAACCAGCACATTTTTCTCGGTTTCCGTGGAGTTTGAGGTTGCTGGAGCTTGGGATTTCTGAAAAATCGATTTTTGCTGAAAATTTGCTTCAAAATGAGGTAAAACACGTGGAAATTGGTGGATTTTGAGGGAAAACGAAAAAATTTGAATTTTTCTGTGCAATTTGGCGTCAAGTCCGCAAACACCGTGTTGTCAGTGGAGCGCACTTCCATTTTTACTTTCTTTTTTCGCGTTTTTTTTTTCGTTTTCCCACGTTTTCCACGTGTTCTATATCAAAATGCTCGAAATTTTCTGAAATTTTCAAAAATTCACCTCATTTTCAGAATTTTCAGGTTTCGGCAGCCGCACCAAACTTCCCAATTGCTCTTTTTCGCCGGTTTTCAGCGAATTCGTGGAATTCGTGAAATCTTCCTCGAAATCCACGTCATCGGCTTCGTGGGTGGCATTTTTGGTGGTGGGCGGAGCTTCGGGTGGAATTGGCAGCTCCAATTTCTGGGTGGTTGTTGTTGTTGGTGGAAGTGTGGAAGTGGTGGTGGTGATGAAATCGGCGCAGAAATCGAGATCTGGCTTTTTGGTGCAGGCACGCTGGAAGGATTTTGGGTCTTGCAGCGAAAATTTGCTATTTTTTGAGCCTAAATTTGGGTCCTGACACGAAAAATTGATCTACAGTAGTCATTTTCGCTTCAGGACCCAATTTTTGCCCAAAATTTGTGATTTTTTGATTCCAAACATGAAAAATGCGATTTTTAGCGCGAAAAATTGATCTACAGTAGTCATTTTCGCTGCAAGACCCAATTTTTGGTGAAATTTACGAAAAAATCGGGTCCTGACACGAAAAATCGCAATTTTTCATGTTTGGACTCAAAAAATCGCAAATTTCACCAAAAATTTGGGTCCCAAAGCGAAAATGACTACTGTAGATCAATTTTTCGTCTTAGGACCCCAATTTTTGCCCGAAAAATCGCAATTTTTCATGTTTGGACTCAAAAAATCGCAAATTTTCGTTGCAAGACCCAAAACTAGCTTACCTCAATCAAAATACTTCGAAAATTGTGTTGAGCTTCGGCAAAAATCACCAAAAAACACCAAATTTTCCACATTTCGTGTTGTTTTGTGGGCAAAAAATCGATAAATCAAGCAAATTATGATAAGATCCGCAAAAAGAGAAGAGATACGGAGAAAATACTTGAAAATCGTGTTTTTCTCGTCACATTTTCGATTTTTCGCGCCAAAAATCGCCGAAATCGTGGCGGGACCCAAAAAATCGGTTTTTTTTCCAATTTTTATTGTGAAAAAATCAAAATTAGTGAAAAGGCGCGGGGTTTTGAGAGGAAATTTGGGGAAAATTTGAAAATTTTACAAAATAAAAAAAATTGGGGAAAATACACAAAATTTACATGAGAATTTACAGAAAATTTCAGATTTTCAGCCAAAAATCTGAAATTTTAGCCAATTGGATGGCTCATTGGTGGAAAATCTTCGACGTCATCGACATTTGGCACTTGATTGTGGAGTTCTGCAGAAAAAAATTTGAAATTCAAAATTTTGGCGCGAAAATTGGGTCTTGGTGCGGAAAATCTAGTTTTCTAGGATTTTTGGCGCGAAAATCTTCCCTACAGTAGTCATTTTCGCTCCGAGACCAATTTTTTTGCGAAATTTTTGAAAAATCGGATTTTTTGGCGTTTAAATTCAATCTACAGTACTAATTTTCGCTCCAGGACCAAAAAACAGCGAAAAATCAAGTTTCTATTAGCCTTTCATACGTCGGTGCATCTCGCTCTATCGAACAAACACGCTCCGCATCGCACGCGACGCACCAAAAAAGGCGCACGAGTTCAAACTCGAATTATTTTTCTTTTTTTTAATTTTCAAAAAAAGCTGGCGAGAGCGAATTCGCTAGATTTTTCCTTAGAAATTCACTGAAATTTGTTCAAATGAAACGAGTAAAGAAAATACAACGATAAATATTATTTTATTCAACAATTCTTGTCAAAAAAACCGATTTCAACGACTCACCTGGAGAATCCGGAAAGAAAACCACATGATTTTGAAAATCTCACAATCAGAGCTTTATTTATAAAAAAAATTAGAGAAAACACGAGACAAAAAGCGAAACTTCTGTTTTTTTAATCAATTTCAAACAGAAAATTATACAAAAACGACGTTTTCGAACCAAAATTCCACCACCTCGACAGAAAAATAGCAAATCCTTCATATGGTCTTCTCAAATGTCTTCATCATAATGTCGGAACTTTTGCAATTGTATGCAATCGAAAATTGTCTTCTCGCAACCTCATTGAATCTGCTAATTAATGCTCAAAATGCATTGTCGCAATTTTCTTTTATTTCTTGCCGATTCTCTTCGATTTTCATCTTCCATCAAATTCATCTCAACTTCGCATATTTATTTTCTTCCAATCTTCTCGAATCCCTTCATCCACCAATTGTGTGTTACAACTGAAATTCGAATTTTCGTTTTTCAATCGACCAGTCCAAACGCCAGATCTGTTCCTTGTTCTCACAATTCCTTGCGAATTTGCTTTTCAATTGCCATTATTTTCCTTCTTTTGTGCAATCCCCTCATTCCTTTTATCCACCAATCAAAAATATCAATTGAAATTCATCCAATTGTTGCTGAAAACTCGCGAAATCGGCAAAAATCCTCGAATTTCCTTTTTCCGTCAAAAATGGCCGAATTCCTGGAAAAACCCAACTAAAATTCATAGAAAAACTTAGTCTTACCTTCAAATATCACTTTCCAGCGAAATATCAACATTTTGGAGCTTGATTCAATGCAAACTCGTCCAGAAACAAACGAAAAACGTTTCGAAAAAAAGAAAAACAAAAACAAAAAATATGGCCGAGTGTGTCGGCTCCTAGGACGCGAAAAAAAACTTTTCTCTTCCATGGCGAGTGCGATAGAGCGAGGTGCACCGATTGGTAAAAGGCTAATAGGGTCTCGAAACGATCTGCGGGTACTGTAGACGATTTTTGGTGCTAAAGTTTGATCTACAGTACTCCAGATCGTTTCAAGACCCAACAAATTGAAAGAATCGACTTTTTCGGGTCCTGGAGCGAGATGAGAGGGTACTGTAGATAATAATTGGCGGGAAATTTGAATTTTCAAGGTCTAGGAGTACTGTAGGTGATTTGTGGCGCAAAAATTCAAATTTTCCGCTAAAAATTTACCTACAGTACTCATTTTCGCTCCAGGGCCCAAAATATTCATTTTTCTTCAAAATTCATGAATTTTAGGTCATTTTCAGTCAAAAATCTCGAATTTTCAGTCAAAAAATCGCTTACTCGAAGCATCAGTTCCACCACCTGGACTCATTGGTCCTCGACAAGTTCCCTCGGCATTCGGCCCGATTTTGTGCTGTTTTACCAGATCCAATTCACCGCCATTTGGGTCCAATCGATAAGTGAAGACGAAACCATCGGAAGTTGCTACCATCACATAATTTTGATTGAGATTACTGTAAGAAATCGGGTTTTGGCGCGAAAAATGATGAATTTTAATACTAAATATGGTTAGGGTTACTGTAGATATCAAAATTTGGCGCGAAATGTTGAAAATTTGAATTTTGTAACTCAAATTTTCATGAAAATTTAAAATTTTGGGTCAAAATTCATCATTTTTCACCCAAAATTTCAATTTTTAGCTCAAAATTCATCATTTTTCAAAACTCACGTGATAATCGACACGACATTTCGTTTTGTGACACCCGGCAAACGGGCGGTGGCAAAACTTCTCTCAGTTGTCATTAAATCGGTGACTTGGGTTGGCATATAGGCCGATACGGTACGATTTATGACATCGAACCATCCGGCCGCTTCTGGCACTTCTTCTCTGCAAAAATTGGGGATTTTTGATGGAAAAATTATAAAATTTGATGAAAAATGAACATTTTCAAGTAAAAATAGGAAAAAATTCAAATTTCCCGCCAAAAATCATCTACAGTACACTCAAAAATCGTTTCGGGACCGAGAATCTGTGATTTTTACGGAGATTTGGGTCCTGCAACGATTTGGAGTACTGTAATTAGCATTTTCGGCGCGAAATTCGAGTTTTTGGTCAGTTCTTGACCGAAAATTCAAATTTCCCGCCAATAATCACCTACAGTACCCTCAAAAATCGTTTCAGGACCCAAAAAAGTGATTTCTATCGAAATTTGGGTCCTGCAAGGATTTGGAGTACTGTAGGTTCAAGTTTTTCTCATTTCTTGATCAAGAATTCAAATTTCCCGCCAAAAATCACCTACAGTACCCTCAAAAATCGTTTCAGGACCCAAAAAACGTGATTTCTATCGAAATTTAGGTCTTGGAACGATTTGGAGTACTGTAGGTCGAAATTTTCGCGCGAAAATCGATTTCTAGGTCAAAATTCATCGAAAATCACGATTTCTGGCTTATTTTTCATCAAAAATTCAAATTTCCCGCCAAAAACTCACGGTTTCTTCTCGACTTCTTCAGTTTTGTCCAATTTGAAGACGTGAATTGTTTCGGTGTTTGAGGAGGAGCACAAATAGGCCGAATCTGATGAGAAAGCCAATGAGTAGATTGTGACACATCTGAAAGAAAATTTGAATTTTTGAAATTGGCGCGAAAAAATGGGATTTTTTGAGCCCGAACAAGCCTAGGCCTGGAAATTTCGGATTTTTTGAGTCTAAACAAGCCTAGGCCTGAAAATTTGGGATTTTTTGAGTCTAAACAAGCCTAGGCCTGAAAATTTGGGATTTTTTGAGTCTAAATAGGCCTAGGCCTAAAAACATCAGAAATTTCAAGCCCGGGCTTATTTGGGCTCAAAAAACCCCAAATTTTCAGGCCTAGGCTTATTTAGGCTTAAAAACATCAGAAATTTCAAGCCCGGGCTTATTTGGGCTCAAAAAATCCCAAATTTTCAGGCCCAGGCTTATTCGGGCTCGAAAAACCCGCAAAAATTTTGCTCACCTCGACATTCCTCTTCGAAATTCGAACAATCTAGTGCCGGCAGGAATCGAATAGACACGAATCACAGTTCCTTTTGTGCTTGCTGTGGCCAACATTGTTCCAGCCAAATTGAATTTCAGCGCTGCCAGGCTTCCGTCATGAGCCACGAATGTGTTGACTGAGGAGAGACTTTTGGCATCGAAAATGTGCACCTGAAATTAAATTTTGGGATTTTTTCAGCCAAAAATCTGCATTTTTGGTGAAAAATTGAGATTTTCAGTGAAAATCCGATGATTTTAGTGAAAAATTGACGATTTTTGAGTAAAAATGAGCAAATTCGCTCTATCGCACAACTTTTGGCGCTAAAAATCACCGTAGTTGAGAAAATGCGCCCCATTGCTAAATTTTAGGCCAAAAACCACGTTCCTGGGTCATTTTCAGCTCAAAACAGAGCAAATGTGCTCCATTGAACAACTTTCGGCGCTAAAAATGATCTCCCAGGTCAAATTTGCTCAAAATTCATGATTTTTAGCTCAAAATGAAGCAAATGCGCTCTCCCAACCAACTTTTGGTTCCAAAAATGATCTCCGGGTCATTTTCGCTCAAAAATCATGATTTTTAGCTCAAAAACACGTTTCTGAGTCAAATTTCCTCAAAAATCTCATTTTTCAGCTCATTTTCAGCCCAAAACCCCCCACGTACCGCTCCATTTTCGGTACTTCCCGGATAGGCCAACAACGACTCGCCGGTATTGGTCGACAAATCGATCAATCCATTCGGATTTGGCGGCGTGTCCTGGATGTTGTGCATCATTTTCATGTCGTTGAGACTGTAGATGTAGATGCAGTCTTCTAAGCAAACGACGATTCTCTGGAAAATCGGGTTTTAAAGGGACATAGGGGTTTTTGGGTTAAAGGAACATGTTCTCCGCTTCGAGACCCACATTTCGATACTAAATGCGCCTTTAAAAGCAATTTTTGTTTAAAGGAACATGTTCATCGTGTCGAGACCCTTTAAAGCCCTCTTGGATTTTAAAGGCTCATTTAGTATGAAAATGTGGGTCTCGAGACGATGAACATGTTCCTTTAACCAAAAATCGATTTTAAAGGCGCATTGCGGATCTCGAAACGATTTCCCACCTCGCGATTAATTCGAACACTCAAAATCGACTGTGTAAACTTGTGATCGCAAATAATCTTCTTGTTAGTAATATTGTAAATGTGCATGACACGTGGTTCGCGTTGCGAGACCACAACCATCAAAGCGGATGAAAAGAGACGCTCCAAAATGACGCATTCGTTGCCAAATGGTGCTGAAAATCGGGGATTTTTGGGCTCGGGGAGCATTTTTAAGTGAAAAATCATGGTTTTTAAGGTTTTTCAGGTCTAGAAGGACTCCTGGAGCAAAAAAAACATGATTTTTCGCTTCGGGACCCTCTCCAGAGTGAAAATCTATGATTTTTAAACGAAATTTTGTGATTTTTCGTATTAGGACCTTCTCCGAACCGAAAATATCAATTTTCAGGTTTTGGAGCGAAAAATTTAGTTATTTTCCGTTCCAGAACTGAAAAATCACAAATTTTGAGTCTAGAAGGGCTCCTGGAGCGAAAATTTATGATTTTTCGCTTCAAGACCAATTTTCAGTCAAAATTCATGTTTTTCAGCTCATTTTCATCAATTTTCCGCCCCCAAAACCGCTTACTCGACGCATTTTCGCCCTCATAATGCAAATTGGAGCTGTCCAAAATATCCAGCGTCTTGTAGAACATGTAGCCCTCCTGATGACCGACCGATATGAACCTTTAAAAAGACTACTGTATTATGAAGCAAAAAAAAAATCAATACTTTGCGTCCTGATTGAAATTAATGCTCAAAATCGGATCGGTCGACTTCTTTTCGGGTTTTGCTTGTGTTGGACTGGCTGTTGACGTCATTTTTCACGGTCTGCAACTCAAATTCATCAAAAATTATCGATTTTTTTCGAATTCACCGTTAAAAATTAGGTGGGAAACGCGGAAACGCGGCGGAAAACGAAAAAAAACGCGCGGAAAAAATCAGCTGATGGGGGCGTGGCCTATTTTTGGCCGATGAAAACATGTGTTTTTGCAATTTTGCGGCGCGGTTTTTGTTTTTATTGTGAAATATTTCTGGCTGTTGTTTTTTACACTGTGAAAACCCCCCTTGCTGGGGGGAGGGGTAACTAAAATGAAGGCGGATGATAGAAAAACCAGATTTTCGGCCCTAGGCCTAGTTTTCAGGCCGAATAGGCTTTTTCAGGCCCAAAAATCAAAAATTTTCAAGCCTAGGCATGTTTGGTGTCAAAAAAATCGCAAAAAATGTTCATTCTCGTTTTCTCATCACAGTAATCGTCTGCACCGGCTGCTGATCTTCGTGATCTTCCGAAGTTGCCGATGGATTCGAGGCTCGCAAAATCGTATACCAATAAAATGCGGTGGGAACCGACCAGGCCAGAAAAATTATGGATAAGACTAGGAAGAATTCGATGGTGTAATAGATGCCGTTCTGCAAATTTAGGCCTAGAAGAGGCCTAAAGCCCGGATTTAGGCCTGAAATCGGCCTGGAAAGCCTAATTTTAAGCCTAGAATCAACAAACCTCATCATTTTGTGTCATTTTTCATAAGAAATGAAGAATTTTGCGAAATTTTCACGTGGAGAATGACATTTTAATTTTTCAGGCTTGTTTAGGCTCATTTTCAAGCCTATAATCTAGGCTTTTTCAGGCCTAAAATCTAGGCTTTCTAGGCCCATAAACCAGGCTATTTCAGGCCGATAAAATATTTTATTATCAAAAAATATACAGACAATCGAGAAAAAATTTGAATTTTCAATTTTTCGCGCCTCCCACTTTCTTATTCGCTCCAAAACCATAATAGGCGGTGCGGAAGCGTTGGAGTGTCGGATAGGGCGCGTAAAACGGAGAGGCGGAAGGTTGCGGCGCGGAAGGTCCGTAAGGCTGGTAGGTTGCGGAAGGGCATGGCGGAGCTGCGCAGGCGTATGGTTGGTAGGTTGGAGCAGCGACTGGCGCCGTGTAGATTGGTTGAGGAGCTGTAAAAATATGTGGATTTTTCCGCAAGCTTCCGCGCGCGCGGAAACCTACAGTAGACTGGAGTTGGAGCCGGTTGAGCGTAGGCTGGGCATGGTGGAGCTGCGCAAGCTGGAAAATTTTTGTTTTTGAATTTTTTTCCGCAAGCTTCCGCGTACGCGGAACTTACCGTATACTGGAATTCTTGGGGCTGGAAGTGGAGCTGGAGCATATGCTGGACACGGTGGAGCTGCGCAGGCTGAAAATAGGTTCCTCTGCGTCTCTAACCATCTTCATTTTCTCTAGCTGTCTAGCCTCTGCGTCTCTAACATCTAATCTCTAGTTGTCTGCTGCAAACTTCCGCGCAAGCGGCTCGAGCGAAGCGAGTGTATTTCCCTCTGCGTCTCTAACCATCTGGGTATTGCTTCTAGCTGTATAGCATCTCTGCGTCTCTAACATAGCATTGATCTCTAGGTGTCTGTCGCAAGCAGGTTAGACAGCTAGAGAGCATAGAGATGTTAGAGACGCAGAGGGACATACAATTGCTCCGCTCGACTCTCTAGCTGTCTAGGCCCTCTGCGTCTCTAACATCCCTATGCTCTCTAGCTGTCTGCCGCAAGCTTCCGCAAAGCGGTCCGGAATCTTCCGCGCAGCGGCATATATATCCCTCTGCGTCTCTAACCTCCTCTAGCTGTCTAGCTTCTCTACACTCTTACCGTATACTGGGATTTGTTGAACTGGCTGTGGAATTGGAGCTGGTGGAGCTGGAGCATAAGCTGGGCATGGCGGAACTTCACAGGCTGAAAATATGAGTTTTCCGGAAGCTTCCGCGAAGCGGCAGGTATCTTCCGCGCAGCGGCTCGAGCGGAGCGAGTGTATTTCCCCCTGCGTCTCTAACCATCCTCTAGCTGTCTAGCCCCTCTGCGTCTCTAACCATCGGAACTCACCGTATACTGGAATTTGTTGGATTGGAGCTGGTGGAGGTGGAGCGTAGGTTGGGCAAGGTGGAGCCGCGCAAGCTGAAAGTATATCGTTGGCTTTCCGCAATCTTGCGCGTCAGCGCCCCGGAATCTTCCGCGTAAGCGGCCTCGAGCGGAGCGAGTGCTTACCGTAAGCTGGAGGAGATGGAAGAGGGGCTGCTGGAATTGGAGCCGGTGGAGCATAGGCTGGGCATGGTGGAGCTGCGCAAGCTATCGGAGCCTCGTAAACTGGAGCCGGAGCCGGAGCTGGCACTGGCTCATATACCATTGGTGGAGGCGCAGCCTCCACCACAATACATGGTGGTGTTGCGCATGGCGCTAGAAGCGGTTGTGGCTCGGGGCAGGGTGGAGCTGCGCAGGCCTGCAAAAAATCCACGTTTTTTGAGCCTAAGTAGGCCTACAGTGCGTTTCACAAGTATAGGTCCACCCCTGAAATGTCTCAAAATGATCGTAAAAATAATTTTCAAGTTGTAGCCCTTTATTTTTCGAAAAAAGTACGTAAAATTAGGCATGTTTACCAAATTGTATCCTACTTGGACATGTTTTTGATTTTATATTCGAGAAAAATTGAAAATTGGCTATTTTCTGTGTTTCAAAAGTATAGGTCCACCTATATCAACTATGAAATGATGATTTCTAACCTGGTTTTTTGTTGTTTATTTTTTAGTTAGGATTGCCACAAGCCTAATTAAACCATATTCAACAAATGCAGTTTTCCATTTCTGGGTTTCTGGAGCCATTCCTGGTGATCAGACCCACTTTGCTCTGTTTATCAGACAACATGGTTCAGTATCCTTTCATTTTCTATTGAGATCATGTCAGAAGTAACTAAAAACCTCTTTAATGTTGTATTACTTAGTTTTCCATTCAATAAAACTCAATTCATCAAAAATGGAGATCATTTCAGACCGAAAACTGTCAGTTATTGTTTCAAAATTCTGAAAATTTCAAGATTTTTCAGTGAATACACCCAAGTTCATCCATTTTTATTCCGTTTTTGTGACTGGATATGACTGCTATGTCTCCACATGATTCAAAATATCACCGAGAATTTCATAGAACTCAAAAAACACTTTCTGTGATGCTATCAAGCTAATGGAACAAAGTTCCGAAATTTCAGAAAAACTCAAAAAATATTTTAATGTACTGAAACATGAAAAATGTTTTTTAAATTTGTTTTTTTGAACTTCAATAGTTGTAAACAATGTTTCTGAGCTGATCTGAGGTATGCTTTTCATCAAAAATCGTTTCAAGAATAATAATATGAAAATTCAGTTGTTCATAAAAATTTCGAAATGCTACAAGTCCTGTTTTTCGCACAATCACGATAGGAAGTCAAGATTTGTTTATTTCAAAATTATGGAACCAATTTAATCGATCATAGAAACCGTGTTAACAAATAATATATGAAGTTTTGTGACACAACTTGGGTGTATTCACTGAAAAATCTTGAAATTTTCAGAATTTTGAAACAATAACTGACAGTTTTCGGTCTGAAATGATCTCCATTTTTGATGAATTGAGTTTTATTGAATGGAAAACTAAGTAATACAACATTAAAGAGGTTTTTAGTTACTTCTGACATGATCTCAATAGAAAATGAAAGGATACTGAACCATGTTGTCTGATAAACAGAGCAAAGTGGGTCTGATCACCAGGAATGGCTCCAGAAACCCAGAAATGGAAAACTGTATTTGTTGAATATGATTTAATCAGGCTTGGGGCAATCCTAACTAAAAAATAAACAACAAAAAACCAGGTTAGAAATCATCATTTCATAGTTGATATAGGTGGACCTATACTTTTGAAACACAGAAAATAGCCAATTTTCAGTTTTTCTCGAATATAAAATCAAAAACATGTCCAAGTAGGATACAATTTGGTAAACATGCCTAATTTTACGTACTTTTTTCGAAAAATAAAGGGCTACAACTTGAAAATTATTGTTACGATCATTTTGAGACATTTCAGGGGTGGACCTATACTTGTGAAACGCACTGTAGGCCTAAGCCTAGGCTTACTGTAGGATTTTGGAACGAAAATTTGACTACAGTATACCCTGTAGATCAAATTTTAGCGCCAAAATCTACAGTAGTCTTTATGCTTTTCGTATAGCAATTAAATTTCAAAAAAAAAACAAAAAGATTTCACAAACCGATAATTGTGCAAATGAAGTTGTTGTTGTTGTGGCGAGCAAAAAACTAAAAAAAAAAATTTGAATTTCGAAATTTTCGCGCTAAAACTTACAGTAATCCCAGCATATTCTTTTAAGAAAATGGATAGATTCTGAGCATTTTTGGAGCATTTTATAGTGAGCTCTCTGAGCAAACAACATACACACACAGTTTTGACACATTTTGAAACAACTTTTGGAGATTTTGACAGGTTGACGCGCGGAAAAAACCGGATAGGCGGAATATTTGAAAAAATATAGCAAAAATGGTAAATTTTTGAGTTAAAATTAGGATTTTCATGATTTTCACGGTGTTTTCTTCAATTTTCAATCAAAATTACTGAAAAATCAATAAATTCCACGTGGAATTGCCCATTTTAACAGTGAAAACCTGAAAAAACAAAAAAAAAACAAAAAAAAATAATTTTTTTGTGTGCATTTGTGCGTCGTGGTGTTTGCAACCGGTTGTCCCGCCAAATGTTTTTTTGAATTTGTTTTTATCGTTTTTTTTCGTTTTTTTCTGTTTTCGGGGGTTTTTTGATGGAAATTAGGGGTTTTCAATGTTAAAATGTGAAAATTAACTTAGAATTCACCATTTTCTCAGGAAATGTGAAGAAATATGATGATTTTGGTGGAAAATTGATAGAAAATGATGATTTTTTGGATTTTCCCGGGTTTTTCGGCAATTTATTGATTTTCAAGGATTTTCAGACTATTCCAACACTCTGAAAATCCTGAAAAATCAAAAAATTGATGAAAAAACAAGGAAAAACCATAAAATCTTCATATTTTTGCTGAAAATGGTGAAAATTTGAAAGATTTGCTCAAATTTTTGAATTTTCAGATGTTGGCGGCTCGTTTTAGCAACTTTTGCAATGCAAAAAGGTTAGTTTTGGGTTTTTTGGGTTTTTGCAAATTTTCCCATGTAAAAGGTGGCGGGTTCGATCCCCGCTGCCTGCGAAAACATTTTTGTAAATTTTTTATTGGATGGAAGCTCGTTGAATGTACAGAAAAACACAAGTTGTTGATATAAATAGTAAAAAAATGGGGAAAGGGAGGGAGGGGGACCGGTAAAATGGGAATTTTTGTATGCGGAAGGGTTTCCGCGCACGCGGAAAGCGGAAACAAGAATTATGGTTGCCACGCCAAGGCGTACTGTCCGTTCTTCTCGATTTTGCATGATTTTCCCTCTTTGAAATGGGATTTGTAGGCGAAATCGTCCAAAGCGACGACGGTTTCGAATTTGCCGCCCAAACTTCCTTCGGCACCTTTTTGAATCGAATCGGCTGCGCCTAATAAATCATCTCCGGCCATTGCGCCTTTCATTGCTGCTTCGAGTTCTTTGTTGCAACATGTGAAGCCTGGAAATTGCCGATTTAATGAGCCTAAATATGCCTAGGCTTCCGCGCGGAAGGATTCCGCTTGCGGAAAATCTATATCTCCGCGCTAGCCCCCCATTATTTATTGACAATTTCCCCCTTCTCTCCCAACGTCTCCCATAGCTCAGTCGGTTAGCGCTCGCGTTCTTTGATCTCGGGGTCATGGGTTCGACCCCCGGTGCGAACTATATTTTTTATTTTTTTTTATTTTTGAATCAAACTAGATTTTATGCGTTTTTTATCATCATAGAACATAAAAACGCGAAATCGGTTAGCTTTTCATTTTTTTTTTGGATTGCCAGCTACAAATTTTCTAGATAACGACCAGTTTTCGCCCAAAAAAGAGATAAAGCTTAGATTTCATCAATTAATTAATTGGAGAGAGAAAAGTCTAATTTGATTCGGCGATTTTTGATTGACAGTTGGGAAATTTGAGTTTTTTTGGGCTTCAGGCTTTTTTTGGCAAAAAATTTGCGATTTTTTGATATCTGACACAAAAAATCACGATTTTTGGTTCTAGGCATATTTGCTGTCAAAAAACGTGGATTTTCGGGCCCAAAAAAGCCTACTGTAGGCCTAAAGCTAGATTCTAGGCTTCAGGCTTTTTTGGGTCTGGAAAATCCACGTTTTTAGACACCAAACAAGCCTAGGCTTCAAAAAATCACGATTTTTGGTCCTAGGCATATTTGCTGTCAAAAAACGTGGATTTTCTGGCCCAGAAAAGCCTACAGTAGGCCTGGGTATCCAAATTCTCTGGATTCAAGGCCTTAGGCTTTCTGGGCCCTGGAAAATCCACGTTTTTCGACACCAAGCAAGCATAGGCTTATTTGGTATCAAAAAATTGCAAATTTTGGGCACTACAGTACCCCTAGGCGTGTCTAGACTCATTTTGCTCCAAATTTTCCCGCCAATATTTTTAAAAATGTAAAAACTCACCACTATCATTGATATAGCAATTGTCTTGAGCCAAAACGGCGGCCGAAACCAAACAGACCAACAAACAGAAACTGCGCATTTTATCGGACAACTGAAATTGGCGTGGAAGTTAGGCTAAATACCAAGTTTTGGAGGTCGAAAAGGGGCGGAGCTTGTATTCAGAAAGAGGTACAAAACTTTTTAAGAGAGATTTCAGCTAGAGATAAGGATTTGAATGAGGAAAATGGGTATAAAATGACCTTCATTTTTGGTTTTTGGGGTACTGTAAGGTCCAAAATTCACGATTTTCACGCCGAAATCTACAGTACTCTTAGATCTCGGGTTACTGTAGATTTCAGTGCGAAAATCCACGTATTTTGAGACCAAATACACCTAGTTTGAGGAGTACTGTAGAAAAATTGTGCCAATAAATCTGGTAGATCAAAAATTCTGGGCTTACTTGACCTCAAAATACGTGGATTTTCACGCCGAAATCTACAGTAACCCTGGAATTTGGGTTACTGTAGAATTCAGCGCGAAAATCCACGTATTTTGAGACCAAACAGGCCTAGGGTTACTGTAGAAAAATTGTGCCAAAAAATCTTGTAGATCAAAAATCCCGGGCCTAGAAATTCATCTACAGTACTCCTACAGTAATCCTTCAAAAGCTCCAAGAAAATTCCATTTTTTCCGAAGAAAAAGGTCGCGGGTTCGTGCCCCACTGCCTGCTGAACTTTTTTGTCAAGCCTTTGGGGTGTCAAAATAGGGCGAATTTTACGAGGTAAAAGGTCGCGGGTTCGTGCCACACTGTCTGCGGAACTTTTTTTGTAAAATCTCGCGATTTTCAAGCTATGACGTGGCAAAAACCCTACAGTAACCCAGGAAAAAACACTTAAGAATAAGAATTAGCTAATAATTGTTATTATATCCCAAAAACAACAACAAAAACAAGATTTTTGGCCAGAAAATCTCAGAAATAAATAAAAATCAAGAAGAAGCTAAGGAGAAGCTGGGAAAAAAGTGGGCGGAGCCTTCCGCGCGCGCGGAAGAAAAGCGGACAAATTAGCTTTTATCTCTCTCTCCAAAATTTTTACGCTTCAATTGATAATTTTTATATAGTTCTTCTTTAGCTGGCAAAAAAAATTGGACATAAAAACAACGAGATTTTAATCTTCAAAATGGCCAGGGTTTTTGATCTACTACTGTAGATTTTGGCGCGAAAAATGTGGGGGATTTTTGATCTACAGGAAATTTGGATATTTGGGGTACTGTAGGGTGATTTTGCCACGTCATAACTCAATTTCTAACTCTCTAGAGAAAAATTTCAAAAATTTTGATCTACAGGATTTTCTAGGGGTACTGTAGGGAGTACTGTAGGGTGATTTTGTCACGTCATAACCTAAAAAAAAACAAAATTTTTACACAAAAATGTTTTTTTTTGCATAAATAAAGAAGCCAAAGTTTCTTACACAGCAAAAATGAGAAAAAAAAAAGTTTCACTTTTTTCCCAGAAGAAGACACAATTATGGGTTTATATAATAGAAGAAAAGGGGAAAAGCTGCCGAAAAAACCAGGGAAAATCGGTGGAACGCGCGACTTTTCAAGGACAAAAATTGCTGCAGGCAGTGGGGATTGAACCCCTGACCTTTTACCTCGTAAAATTTGCAGTTTTTTGACACCCCACAAGCTTGGACAAAAAGTTCCGTAGGCAGTGGGGCACGAACCAGCTACCTTTTTCTTCGGAAAAATTCATCTTCTTGAAGCTTTTGAAGGATTACTGTAGGAGTACTGTAGATGATGAATTTCTAGCCCGCGATTTTTGATCTACAAAATTGTTTGGCACAATTTTTCTACAGTACCCAAACCAGGCTTGTTTGGTATCAAAATACGTGGATTTTCGCGCTGGAATCTACAGTAACCCGAGTTCCTGGGTTACTGTAGGTTTTGGCGCGAAAATCCACGTATTTTGATACCTAATAAGCGCGGGATTTTTGATCTACAAAATTGTTTGGCACAATTTTTCTACAGTACCCAAACCAAGCCTTTTTGGTACATACATAAAATAGGTCCCCCACGTAAAATTTTTAAGTTAAGCACCCCTCCCAAAATTTTTTCAAAAGTTAACCCCCCCCCACCCCTTTCCTCTAACTTTTGAACTATATTCGAAAGATTTAAAAATTTTTTGACAAAAATCAGACAAATTCAAAACTCAAGAATCTACTGTTTCAGCACTGCCCATTCTCAAATATTATATTCCTTCCCATATAATCTAATTTTTTCAGAGACGAAATCGAATCGGATTTTTTCCTTTCATTTTTTAAAAGAATTTTTTATGTAATGTATATTTCATTTGTAAAAATGTATCATTTTGTTAATGCTTTTTTAATAATTCGAATTTTGATTGGCATCGTCGGAGTTTGGCTCAAAAAAGGACAAATGTATGCAAGTGGCTTGTTCATTTATTCTTTAAAAAAATGAGAGAGGCTTTATCAATTATCACTCTGGAAATGGATATCAACTTATGTTGGAACTATAAAATGGAACAATTTTGTAGATAAACCACTTTGAGTTTTTTCTTCTTAATCTGCCGAAAATTCCGTGACTTTCCACGTTTTACAAACTGCAGGCTTCAACTTTAAAAATCTGTGACTTTCTTCCAAAACTTCGATGATTTTTTTGTTTTCTGATTCTACAAAAGCCGATTTTCTCAATCTGTCACTGGAACTCGAAATCTCGACGGATCATTCAAAAACTAAACAAAAAACATCAATTTTGTAAACAAAACTCAGGTATGTTATGATGGGAAAAATAAGGGAAAAATTTAAAAATTTGAAAAAAATCAAAAAAAAAAATTTTTTTTCTTCAAAATTTTTTTTCACCAAGAATTTTTTGGAACTACTTGACCAAACATGGTGATATTTGGTACAAAGATACTTCAACTATCCTAGATCTAAGTTTAATAGACAATGTTCTCTGATTTTGCACCTCCCGTCTTTTCACCACCCCCTCTTTGTCAAAAATCACGATTTTTGGTCAATTTTATGCATTTTCAGATCCTAATTCAATTTTTACTTCACCAATTCTAGTAAGACTTGGCACAAAGTAACTTCAACTATTGTTCTTCAAAATCGAAATGATACATTGGTAGTAAATTGCGTTTTCAGACACTTAGACACCCCGCCCCTCTTTTTGGGGCCATACGCATCGGATTAGGTTCGGGGTGTCTAAGTGTCTGAAAACGCAATTTACTACCAATGTATCATTTCGATTTTGAAGAACAATAGTTGAAGTTACTTTGTGCCAAGTCTTACTAGAATTGGTGAAGTAAAAATTGAATTAGGATCTGAAAATGCATGAAATTGACCAAAAATCGTGATTTTTGACAAAGAGGGGTGGTGAAAAGACGGGAGGTGCAAAATCAGAGAACATTGTCTATTAAAATTAGATCTAGAATAGTTGAAGTATCTTCGTACCAAATATCACCATGTTTGGTCAAGTAGTTCCAAAAAAATTCTTGGTGAAAAAAAATTTTGAAGAAAAAAAAAATTTTTTTTTTGATTTTTTTTTCAAATTTTAAATTTTTCCCTTATTTTTCCCATCATAACATACCTGAGTTTTGTTTACAAAATTGATGTTTTTTGTTTAGTTTTTTAATAATTCGTCGAGATTTCGAGTTCCAGTGACAGATTGAGAAAATCGGCTTTTGTAGAATCAGAAAACAAAAAAAAATCCATTGAAGTTTTTGAAGCAAAACAATAGAATTTCATTGAGCTGAATTTTGTAGAAAGTGGCAAATGGAGGTTGGTAGAAAAAGAAAAACTCAAAATCGATCGACAAATTCAGTCCAGTTCCAACTGTGTTTTCAAGGTTTTTAATGATGAAGGCGATTTTTGGAGTTTCCAAATCCGTTGCTAAAAAAAATTGAACAAGCTACTTGTATATATACATTTGTTCTTCTGGGACAGACTCTGCCAACGCCGATCGAGTTGCAAATTATTTAGAAAGCAATAATAAAATGTTATAATTTTACAAATAAAAAATATTACAAAAAAAATTCCAGTTGGACTTTGACTCTGAAAAAACAGAAATTATGTAATTCATCAAAGTTAGACCCCCTTCCCTTAAAAAATTTCGAAAAAGTTAAGCCCCCCGCACCGAATTTGGGGACCCATTTTATGTATGTTTTGGTATCAAAAAACGTGGAATTTTTCAAATTTTCCAAGGAGTACTGTAGGATTACTGTAGAGTAGATCAAAAAAAGTTCATTTCGCAAAAAAAAGCAAAAATAATACTGTTACAAGAGAGAAAAAATCCAAATTTTTACAAAAAATTAAGCCCATGTTGAAATATCGCACATTATTTGGCCTGAAAAAAATCATAGATTTCAAGGCCGATTTTTAGGCTTTCAGGCCGATTTTTAGGCCTTTCAAGGCCTAAAAATCGGCCCGAACGCCCTGAAATTCGGTTAGTAAAAGCAATTCTACTTTCTAGGCTTGAATATGTCCCATTTTCATGCTATTCACCGGTTGGACGACTTGTTGGATGATGGTCTGAAAAAATGGCCTGAAATTAGGCTGGGCCTGGATTTAGGCCTGGCCTGGGCCGGGCCCAGGCTTACCTGTTGTTGTTCTGCTGGATTGTATTGTGTCTCAATTTCGCCAGTCGATTCGACTACTGTAAAAATGAGCTTTTAAGAAACCCTAAAGCCCTTAAAGCCCTTAAGAAGCCTTTAGAAGCCTTTTGAAGCCTAAAGAAGCCTTAAGAAGCCCTTAAAGCCCTTGAGAAGCCTAAGAAAGCCCTTAAAGCCCTCTAAAGCCCTTAAGAAGCTTTTAAAAGCCTTAATAAGCCCTTAAGAAGCCTCAAGAAGCCTTTAGAAGCCTCTGAAAGCCTTAAAAAGCCTTAAGAAGCCCTTAAAGCCTTAAGAAGCCTTTAGAAGCCTTTAGAAGCCTTAGAAAGCCTAAGAAACATCTGAAAACCTTAAGAAGCCTTTAAAGCCCTTAAGAAGCCCTAAGAAAGCCTTAAGTGATCTTAAAGGTGATTTTCCAAGCTCCAGAGCTCTGAATTTGACTAAAAACCCCAAGTTTTCCGCTCCGGAATCTTCCGCTTCCGCACCCTTCCGCATGCTATCCGTACCGTGATATTGTGGTGGTGCCGGTGGCCATTGTCTCTCAATCCGCTTCGTCGGAATGTGCTTCTGGAGCACCTCAACCTGCTCTCTCTCGTGTTCCGGAGGTGGCCATTGAACCACAGGCATGTGTTGGGGTCCTGAAGCGAAATGGGAGTACTGTAGGTACAGTACCCCGTGGGGTACTGTACCTACAGTACCCCCTTAGAGTTACTGTACCTACCTGAAAACTCGGTGAGCCCGTGCTCATTTTCTGGCGGTGGCCAGACCCGGTTGATTCGTGATGTGTTTCCCCACACCGCCTGTTTTGTCACGCCGTTTTGATCCTGCAAAAAGGAGTACTGTAGGGGTTACGGTAGGTGGGGAGTACTGTAGTTTTGTAGAGCTTGGAATTTGGAGCATTTTGATAGTGAATGAAGGGGTTAGAGATGCAGAGAGGTTAGACAGCTAGAGACGCATGAGAGAGTGTATCTCCCTCTGCGTCTCTAACTTGCTCTAGCTGTCTAACCCCTCTGCGTCTCTAACCTCTCCATGTTCTCTAGCTGTCTAGCCTTCTCTGCGTCCCTAACCTCAGCATGTTCTCTAGCTGTCTGCCGCAAGCTTCCGCGAAGCGGCTCGAGCGGAGCGAGTGTATTTCCCTCTGCGTCTCTGACCATTAACTAGCTGTCTAGCCTCTCTGTGTCTCTAACCTCCCCATGTTCTCTAGCTGTCTGCCGCAAGCTTCCGCGAAGCGAAGCGAGTGTATCTCCTTCTGCGTCTCTAATCATCCTCTAGCTGTCTGCCGCAAGCTCCCGCGAAGCGGCCTCGAGCGAAGCGAGTGTATATCCCTCTGCGTCTCTAACCATTCTCTAGATGTCTAGCCCCTCTGCGTCTCTAACCTCCCCATGTTCTCTAGCTGTCTGCCGCAAGCTTCCGCGAAGCGGCCTCGAGCGGAGCGAGTGTATCTCCCTCTGCGTCTCTAACCATCCTCTAGCTGTCTAGCCCCTCTGCGTCTCTAACATCTCTATGTTCTCTAGCTGTCTGCCGCAAGCTTCCGCGTAAGCGGCTCGAGCGGAGCGAGTGTATCTTCCTCTGCGTCTCTAACCTGTTGAATCCATCCTTTGTCATCCACCGTCTTCACATGCAACACCTCCCCGACCTCTTTTGCCACGTCATCTTGCGGCGGCGGCCAAACGGCAGCAATGCGTGCCGGACGATACAAACTGCGCTGCAACTCCACCTGCTCCTGATTCACCGGAATCCACTCTTGTGTTTTGGTGCGCGGAGCCGCCGCGAGCTCGATTTTCTGCTCTTCCGGAAACTCGTTCCATTGAACTTTGTGATAGGAGGCTGGTTGTGCGACTATTGTACGCTGAAAAAATCGGATTTTGGGTGGATTTTTGAGTTCTGGAGCATATTTTTAAGCTCCAGAGCTCGAAAAATTGATTTTTGTCCAAAACAAGGTTTCCTGGCCAAAAAATCATGAAATTTTCGAATTTTTGTCCAAAACAAGGTTTCCTGGCCAAAAAATCATGAAAATTTCGAATTTTCGTCCAAAACAAAGTTTCCTGGCCAAAAAATCGAATTTTAGTCAATTTTTGAGCTCTAGAGCTGAAAACTGAGCTCCAGAGCCCAGAAAAATCGATTTTCAGCCAAGTTTTAAGCCTACCTGAATCTCTTTCTCACTCAATTCCGGAATTTGAATTCGGCCAACTTGTGGTTGTTGAATTTCAGCAGCCACACGTCTTTGTGTTTGCCAGCAAGCGTCGTTCTGCAAAATTTTCGAGGATTAACATGAGCAATACGTGATTTTTGAGGGTTTTTAGGCCCGGTGGGCCTGATTTTGATGAAAATAGGCTTCTAGGCCTGATTTAGGCCGAAAAATCTGATTTTTAGGTTCATCTTAGGCCTATGTAGGACTTTTTAAGGCCCGTTTAGGCTTATTATTATGAAAAAAAAAAGTGACCCTACCCCTTAAATAGTGCCTAAAATCACTTCTAGACCTAATTTTACCAGAAAAATCGGATTTTTAAGGCCCGAAAGCCTAAAAATCCAATTTTCAGGCCCATTCAGGCCCGTTTTGAAAAAAATGTGACCCCCCTCCTTACTCAAGGCCAGGGTGGTCACCTTTTTTCCAAATTCAGAGAATTGGGTCACTTTTTCCCGTTCTATGCCTAAATTAGGCTGAAAAATCCGATTTTCAAGGTCCGAAAGCCTAAAAATCAAGCCTAAGGCCCGTTTAGGCCCCCCAAAGGCCCACGCCTTACCATTAATTTATGCGATTTGCTGTTGAAATCGGCGGTGTTCAAAAAAGGCGCCTGCTGATGCGCCAACATCTACAAAACTCGAATTTTGGCGCCAAAAATGCCACGTGGCAAAGAAAAAACGAAAAATTTGAGAAAATGTGACTAATAATGAACAAGTAAGCGAAAATCCCCGCGCAAAACTACGAAACAAAACTACAAATTTTCGATGGAAATTTGGTTTTTTTGCTCGGAAAAGCTGAAAAAAAGTGATTTTCGAGCCGGAAAAGTTGAAAATTTGAGAAAATCCCAATAAAATGAGCCCGGAAGGTGATAAAAAATAAAAAAATTTCAACAGTTGTGTGTTTATTTCCTCCAAAAACGCCCCCAGGCTGCTTTCTTTGTGTAAAAACGTTTTGTTTTTCTTTTTCTCCCATTTGCCAGGCAATTTTCCCACAAGTCTCAAATTGCAGACGTTTTTCCGGGTCCCGCCAGATGTGTTCTGGGTCCCAAAAATCATAAGCACACCCCAAAAAAGAGGGGGTCGCATTTAAATATGCAAAATAAGCGAAGGGAGAAAAGGGCGCGCGTGTGCGAGTGGTCTAAGGCGCTGGCAACGCGCGTGGGATCGAGGGTTCGAACCCCGGTGCGAGCAAACTTTTTTTTTTTTTTTTAAATTTTTTGCTCACCTGTAGAATCACCGCTTTCGGACCGTGCTCCAAATTTAGAGCATTTTGCTGCTGGAAATTTTCGCGTTCTGCAGAATCAGCCATCCACTTTTTCGCACCGTCCAATTGATTTTGCTTACCGAATGATTGCTGCTGAACAAAATGAAATTGGGGAAAATCCTGTGTGTGGGGGTGATTTAGGCGAACTCTGTTTGCTCACACACTTGACACATTTTTATTTTGAGCAAAGCAGAGCACTGGCTGAATCATACACAGTGATATAATGATTTTATTGCAAAAAATTTGGAATTTTTTGAGACTAAAAATGCATATTTTTGCCACGTGGATTTTTGGCCTGAAAATCAGGCTTTTTGGCCTAGATTCTAGGCTTTTTGGGCCTGAAAACTGGGCTTTTAAGCCTTGAAAATAGGCTGAGGAAAGATTTCTGATCCATTTTTTTTGGAATCTTTGGCACAATTTTCTCGAGCTACAGTAACCATGGGATACTGTAGCTCGAAATTTCACACTACAGTATGATTCTAGAGCTCTGAAAATTTTGATCTATAATTTTTTTCCGGGGTACTGTAGATTTTGCTACCAAAAAATTTTGATCCATTTTTTTGGAATTTTTTTGTTCACCAAAATTTGGACCTACAGTAACCCGGAACCTAGGCCTATTTAGGCTCAAAAATTTGCGAATTTTCAGGCCTAGCTGCTAGGCCTAAAACCAGGCCTACCAGGCCTAGGCCAGGCCCAAAACTCACCAATTTCTCCGGTTGGTTTTCGGATTTCTCCACAAATTTCTCCGAAATGTTCTTCTCTTGAATCTGTGGTTTTGCGGCCATGATTTTTGGAGCAATTTTTGGATTTTCAGCCAAAATTTGCTCTTGGATCTGAAAAATTGGAGAAAAATCGATAATTTTTACACTTTTTCGAAAAAAAAAATGAAAATGAGAGATTTTTGCACAAGAGAAAGAGAGATTTCAACAAAAAAAGGGGCGGAGCCTATTTTTGGCCCAAAAAATTTAAATTTTCTTACCTGCACAGTCTGTTTTAGGGCCTGCGGGCCTGACGAGGCCTGAGCTTGAGATTTGAAGGCCTGCTCCGGTTGTGGGCCTTGCGTTTGGACTTTTCCCGGTGTTCGCGTCCATTTTGGACCGGTTGCAGCTGAAAAATTAGGTCTAGGGGTGGCTGCTTGAGAGCTAGGTATGTGTGTCAAGGGATGGCTGCTTGAGAGCTAGGTAGGGATGTCAAGGGATGGCTGCTTGACACCTCAATAGGCCTCAAGGGCCTGCGCCTTGAGGCTTACCTGATACTTCTTGTTGAATTGGTTGTTGTTGAGCGAGTGTTCCGTTGGCTTGAGGCTTCTGGGGGGCCTGGGCTTGGGCCTGGGCCTGCGGAGCAGCCCGGAAGCCCTGTTGGGCCTGAGGCTTCTGGGGAGCCTGTGGGGCTTGTTTAGGCCCGCCATTTTGAGCAACTGGAGCGGCCCGGAAGCCTTGTTGAGGGGCCTTTTGGGCTTGGGCCTGGGCCTGAGCAGCCTTGGCTTGAGCCTGAGCTTGGGCCTGAGCAGCCTTGGCTTGTGCCTGAGCCTGAGCCTGAGCCTGGGCCTGGGCCTGAGCAGCCTTTTGTTGAGCCTGGGCTTGGGCCTGGGCCTGAGCAGCCTTCTGTTGGGCTTCCTTCTGAGCCTGAGCAGCTCGGGCCTGGGCTTCTTGCTGGGCCTTTTGGGCCTGAGCCTGAGCCCGAGCCTGGGCTTCCTGTTGAGCCTGAAATTCCAGATTTGACAGAAAAATTCCGAAATTTCCACAAGACTTACCTTAAGTTGAGCCTCCTTCTGAGCCTGAGCAGCCTTAGCCTGAGCTTCTTGTTGGGCCTTCTGGGCCTGGGCCTGAGCTTGGGCCTGGGCCTGAGCAGCTTGTTGTTGAGCCTGCCAAAAATGCACATTTTTTGAGCCCAAATAAGCCTAGGCTTCTGGGTTACTGTAGAAGATTACTGTAGCATCAAATTAGGGGTACTGTAGATCAATAAAATTCTACAGTAACCCTAGACTACTGTACAGCTACAGTAACCCTGTGTCAAAAACAACTCACCCTAGCCAACGCCTCCTGTTGAGCCTTCTTCTGGGCCTCGGCCTGGGCCTGAGCCCGGGCCTGAGCCTCGCGAGCCCGCGCCTCCGCCTCCTCTTGCGCTCTCGCCGAACCGCCGCTGGCCTGCGCAGCGGCAACCCTTGCGGCAGCCGCTTGCAACGCCGCAGCCTGCTGCGCTTTCGCCAAAGCCTGCGCGTCTTGCAGCGCTTTCTGCGCGGCGAGTGCGCGCAGTTCCGCGTCGGATTTTGGCTGCGGCGCGGCTTGCGGTGCTTCCGCAACCACCTCGTTGGCTTGACGCTGCGCGGAAAGCTCGCCGATCTGCGTCAAGACTTGTTGTTGCGGAGTGGCTTGCGCGGCGACGCGGAAACCAAACGATTTTTTCTTGGTCGGAAGGATGATCTGCAAAAAAATTGGGGATTTTTGCCGCGCGGAAGCTTCCGGAAGGCTTGCGGAAAAGCCTGACCTCGTTGCTTAAACTAGACTCTAGTTTAGAGCCTGTTCAAAGATTGTTTCGTGCTTAAACTAGAGTCTAGTCTGTGATATTTGCTTGACAAATTGGATTACTGTAAACTAAAGTCTAGTTTAGAATCTAAGCTAAACTGGAATGTAGTTCATTAGAAAACTAGAGTCTAGTTTAGGGCCTGATTTAGTGTAGTTGAATTGTTCAAAACAAATGTGTAGAGCATTTGTTTCTCCTGAAACTAGAGTCTAGTCTGTGGAAAAATTGGATTACTGTAGATTCTAACCTACAGTATGCTTAGGATTACTGTATCTCAAACTAGAGTCTAGTTTGACCCACCTCCTCATCGGATTCCTCCTCCTCTGATGACGTGTTGTTGCGTGCTGAAGCTTTTTTCATCTTTATCACGATTACTGTAGATGGGGTACTGTAGCTACAGTACCCCCCGGCCTGGTCTAGGCCAGGCCAGGCCTAAAGTAGGCCCGGGCCTAGACCAGGCCTTAGATTTTTGATGATCAATTTTTTTTTCCCGAACAGCTGTGTAGTTAGCCCATGTGTCAGATGACTTTTTTTGCGAAACAAAAAATAAACAAGTGGGTGGTTTTTTGGGGAAGTACTGTAGGTGTACTGTAGCTTTTTGGCGCCAAAATTTTGATCTACCAGATCAAAAGTACAGTACTCCAAAAACCCCACTGACCAAACAAATATTTGTCTACTTGTTTTTGAACATGAATTTTAAGTGCATTGATTTTTGGCGCCAAGGGTTACTGTAGATTTTGGGAGAGTACTGTAGAGACGCGGAAAATCCACGTTTTTTGGGTTACTGTAGGTAGCTTCTTCAAACAAAAATTGTACCAAACAAGATTCCGAAAAAAATGGATCAGGGTTACTGTAGCTCAAAATTAGAGTACTGTAGATCAAAATTTGTGAGCCAAAAATCTACAGTAACCCTAGAAAAATTGTGCCAATATCAAGATTCCAAAAAAAATGGATCAAAATTTTTTCTTGGACATTTTGGTATCAAAAAACGTGGATTTTTCGCGCTAAAATATCTACAGTAACCCTAGATGTCAAAATTTTGGCGGGAAAAATGGGATTTTCAAAAAACGCTCACCTGTATCCGGCATGTTGTTGTTCGGGGATGAAAAAGAAGAGAAAATGAGCTCCGCTCATTTTTTTTGTTGCTCAAAAAAAGTTTTTTTGTTTGTCTCGTGAGTCAGTTGTTCATCTCAAAGACTCCAAAAAGATATGATGATATATCTTCCAATTTTTTTTTTGAAAATAAAATAAATTTTCAAAAAAATTTCGAGCCCACGCAACTATTTTTATCACTTTTGTTTGCTCAAATTTTTTCATCAGTGCGAAAAAATCTGGAAAAAGTTCAAAACTTAAACATCTACAGTACCCCACATTTTTTTGGGCGCGAAAAATCCACGTTTTTTGACACCGGATACTGTAGATTTGGTGAAAAATTTTGTAGATCAATTTTTCGGCTAGATCTACAGTAACCCGCTAAAAATTCATGTTTTCAGGTTACTGTAGGTCAAAAAAGTGCCGAAAATTCCAAAAAAAAATGGAACAGAAATCTACAGTAACCCAGGCTACAGTATTCCTAGACATGTTTGGTGTCAAAACACGCGAATTTTTCACTACAGAAAATCTACAGTAATCTACAGTACCCCAAGGCATGTTTGCTGTCAAAATCGTGGATTTTCACAAGTACAAAAAATTTATTCACAAGAAAATTTTTTCTAAACTAGACTCTAGTTCGGGGTAGTACTGTAGGCTCACTTTTAGCACTTTTTCTACAGTATCCTATTTATCTTGGATCCACAGTATCCTAGATATTTTCGCTCAAAAATCCATGTTTTCAGGTTACCGTAGCTCTACAGTAACCCAAGCTACTGTAGCTCTAAACATTTTTGCATCTACAGTAACCCAAGGCTTGTTGGGTGTCAAAAATCGCGAATTTTCACCTACAGTAACCCTGTGCTCTTGGAAAATTCGAAATTTGGAGCTAAAAAGTACAGTACCCCCCGGAACTGCAAAATTTCTCAATTTTTCACACTATACAATTGTTTGTTTATTTTTCATCACACTTTTTTCCCAGTGAAAAAAAAAGAAAAAAAAATTTTTTTTTGAAAATTGGAAATTCCCGGAACTACAGTACTACTATAGTACTGTAGTTAGAGAGTACTGTAGTTAGGAGAAAATCTGGTCACACTTAGAATGTTTTTTTTTGCATTTTTGTCCTTGGAAAACTGGTTTTCGATTTTTTTCTTGGGGATGGGAGATAAAATGAATAGAATAGAAAATTGTGTTTATTAGTTTTGTTGTGGGCTAAAAATTATCGATTTTGGGGCTTTTTCAGGCCCAAAAAGCCCGATTTTGGCCCAGAAAAGCCCGGTTTTCGGCCTGAAAAAGCCCAGATTTTCTTGCAGGCCCTTCAAAAAATGGATCATCATCATCACAATCACAAGGATCATATAGGTATTTTTTTTTTGTTTTTCAGAAAAAAAAATTAAAAAAAATTTTTTTTTTTTTTGGAATTCCGGAAATTTATTCACAAAAATGCCCATTTTCCCATGATCTAAAAAAAAAAATTTTTTTTTCAAAAAAAAATTTTTAATTGATTTTTTCGCGCCCAAAAAAACACTTTTCCATGGAAACCGGCTTCATTTTTGAAGGTTTTTATCCCAATTTTTTTGGCGCCAAAAACTACAGTAACCCAAATTTTCGCTTCAGGAAATCCAATGGAGCACAGTATGCCTTCAATGCATTCAATGTCTTTTCATTTCGGCACCCAGGAGACGATTTTATTTGATTTTTGGAAAATTGAAAGTGTTGGAGGTGAGTACGGTAGGGGGGTACTGTAGATTTTTGGTCTAGGGGTACTGTAGACACGAAAAAATGCGATGTTTTGAGTCTAAATGAGCCTAGGATGAAATTTTGTGCTGAAAATGCTGGAATTATTGATTTTCAGCAATTTTCAGCTATTCCATGATTTTCAGCACGAAATTTGAGCCCAGAAACATATGTTTTTCTACAGTAATCCCGGTTGATCCATTTTTTTTGGAATTTTTTGGCACAATTTTCTACAGTAAGAGTTTCTAGACCCAAATTTTGCGCTGAAAATGCTGGAATTATTGATTTTCAGCGATTTTCAGCTATTCCATGATTTTCAGCACAAAATTTGGGTCTAGAACAAGATTTTAAAGTTTTCCCTAAACATTTTGGAAAAAAAGATTCCGGAAGCTCAGAAACTTCATTTAGGCTGAAATTTTGCGCTGAAAATGCTGGAATCGCTGAAAATTGCTGAAAACTAAGATTTCCAGCGTTTTCAGCACAAAATTTGGGTCTAGAAATTCTTACTGTAGAAAATTGTGCCAAAGATTCCGAAAAAATGGATCAACCTGGTTACTGTAGAAAAACATGTTTCTGGACTGAAATTTTGTGCTGAAAATGCTGTAATCGCTGAAAATCGCTGAAAACTAGCATTTTCAGCATTTTCAGCACGAAATTTGGGTCTAGAACAAGATTTTAAAGCTTTCACTAAACATTTTGGAAAAAAAGATTCCAGAAGCTCAGAAGCTTCATTTAGGCTGGAATTTTGTGCTGAAAATGCTGGAATCGCTGAAAATTGCTGAAAATTGAGATTTCCAGCGTTTTCAGCACAAAATTTGGATCTAGAAACAAGCCTAGGCCTTTTTCGGCCCCCTAGAAAATCCACGTGTCAATTTTTCAGGCCTGATCTTCTCCAGCCTCATCATCTTCCTCATCGCCTTCCTCATGGAATCAATCCGCTTCTTCCGCGCCTTCCGCAAAGCTCAAAAACCTTCCGCTTCCGCGTCCCCAACCAAATTCCAGCCCACAATTCCGGACCTGATTGATCCGGTTCTCCAGGCCGCCCAATTAGGCCTGGCCTATTTTTTGATGCTCATTTTTATGACTTTTAACGTGTGGATTTGTGTGGTTACTGTAGTTGGCGAGGTTTTATCGCATCTTTTTTATAATGCAATTTTTCCGTTTTTGTATTCTGGAGCCACGAATTTGGCTGAAAATCATTGCTGAAAATTTTTTTTCTAATCAATTAATTAATTTTCTGTATTTTTTGTATATAAATTGATTTTTTTCAGCAAAAAATCCAAGATTTTCAGATAAAAATCACAATTTTCCATCAAAAATGGCATTTTTTCCAACGACACTCCGCTAAATGACGGCTTGCCTGTTGTTTAGCGCAATGTCGGCGTTTTCCATTTTTTTCGCCGTTTTTTATTTTTTCATAGTTTTTAGGTGAAAATTTTGTGTTTTTTGCAGGAAAATCGCTGAAATCGCTGAAATTTTCGACGAAAAATCGATTTTTTGATGGATTTCGACAAAATTTGTGAGTTTTTTGGGGAATTTTTTGAAAAAATCGCATTTTTTACAACGACACTCCGCTAATTGACGGCTTGCCTGTTGTTTAGTGTCTAAAAACGTGGATTTTTCTGTGGATACTGTAGCAAAAAATTTATTGTCCGAGAGAAGTACACGGGGACAAAAAAAAAATGAATTATTTTGGTTGTGGGCAGGAGAGAAGGCCGGCGTTGGAGCAGGTTGGATCGACGGCGTTGGTTCCTGGGAAAAATACTGTGTTTGTCTGCGTCTCTAACCTTCTCTAGCTGTCTAGCCTCTCTGCACTCTCTCCATAGCCAATGCTCTCTAGCTCTTGGTTTTTTACGTCATTTTTCACCGGAAAACAGTTTCTTAGGCTGTTTTTGGCCAGGAAAACTTGATTTTTGGCCAGGAAAACTTGATTTTTGACCAGGAAAACTTGATTTTTGGCCAGAAAAACATGATTTTTGGATAGAAAACTTGATTTTTGGCCAGAAAAACTTGATTTTTGGCCAGGAAAACATGATTTTTGGCCAGAAAACATGGCTATTGCCTCTAGCTGTCTAGCCTCTCTGCGTCTCTAACCAACGCTATGCTCTCTAGCTGTCTGCTGCAAGCTTCCGCGAAGCGTCTCGAGCGGAGCGAGTGTATTTCCCTCTTCGTCTCTAACCATCTGATTATTATCTCTAGCTGTCTAGCCTCTCTGCGTCTCTCACCTCCTCACGTTCTCTAGCTGTCTGTGGCAAGCTTCCGCGAAGCGGCTCGAGCGAAGCGAGTGTATCTCCCTCTGCGTCTCTAACCCTCTGGGTAGTTTCTTTAGCTGTCTAGCTTCTCTGCGTCTCTAACCAACGCTATGTTCTCTAGCTGTCTGCTGCAAGCTTCCGCGAAGCTGCTCGAGCGGAGCGAGTGTATTTCCCTCTGCGTCTCTAACCCTCTGGGTATTTGCTCTAGCTGTCTAGCTTCTCTATGCTCTCTAACCTCCCTATGCTCTCTAGCTGTCTAGCCTCGAGCGGAGCGAGTATATATCCCTCTGCGTCTCTAACCCTCTGGGTTCTGTCTCTAGCTGTCTTGCTCTCTGCGTCTCTAACCTCCCCATGTTCTCTAGCTGTCTAGCCTCGAGCGGAGCGAGTGTATTTCCCTCTGCGTCTCTGACCTTCTCTAGCTTCTCTGCACTCTCCTCAACTCACCAGCCAAATTAACATTACAAATATACACTCCGGCATTTGTGTCACAACAATTCGAGTAGATTTTCGCCTGACAATTGTAGTCCTTCTGCATCGCCGCACACACATTCATTCCGCCGGCGACGTCCACGTTGACTTGCGCGTCGCACGCGTCCAAATCCGGTGTGTAGCGATCGCGGCAGAATGCCATACAGTAGAATTCGGTCATGGTTACTGTAGATGAAAAATTGGGATTTTTTGATACCAAATATGCCTAGGGTTACTGTAGATCAATTTTCGGGCCCAAAAATTGGATTTTTTGACACCAGGCTTACTGTAGATCAATTTTTAGTGCCACGTGGATTTTTCGGCGTGAAAATCCACGTTTTTTGACACCAAACATGCCTAGGGTTACTGTAGAATTTTGATCCACAAAATCTTTCGGAATCTTTCTGGCACAATATTCTACAGTATCCCTAACCTAGGCATGTTTGGTGTCAAAAAACGTGGATTTTCCTACAGTACTCTTGGAATTCGGGTTACTGTAGCTTCTGGCGAGAAAATCCACGTTTTTTGATACCAAACATGCCTAGGGTTAGGTACTGTAGAAAAATTGATCTACAAAATTTTTTGGAATCTTTCTGGACTCAAATTTCATGCTGAAAACGCTGGAAATGTTGAAAACCGCTGAAAATCAATAATTTCAGCGTTTTCAGCACAAAATTTCAGTCAAAAACATGTTTTTTTCTACAGTAATCCGGTTGATCCATTTTTTCGGAATTTTCGGCACAATTTTCTACAGTACCCCCAACCTAGGCATGTTTGGTATCAAAATTTAGCAAATTTCTGCTACAGTACCCCCGCTACAGTACCCTCCACTCACAATTATATCCAACTCCACACTGATAATTCGACACGGCCAAATCGATCCAATAATCCTGAGCCTGGGTGGCGTTGGCGGCGTTGAAATGCACGTAGGCATTCGGGCCCATACATTGATATGGTGCTAGACAGGAGACCAGGGAGTTGGCGAGCCTGTAAAATTTGGATTCGGCTCGAGATTCGGAGCATTTTGAGCCCGAATAAGCCTAGTTTTGGCCCGGGCCAAAACTAGGCTTGTTTGGGCTCAAAATGCTCCAAATTTTCAGGCCTAAAAACTAGGCCCGATTTTCAGGCCCCTCAGGCCCGACTCACTGGCAAACGTAGGGTTGAATGTGAAGCCCGTCATCCTCTAAAAAGTTGCTTGCGCACACCGTGAAAACTCCAATATTCGGGAATTGTGTCGGTCATCGTCATATTGTAGCCCGCAAAATAGGTTTGATAGCATTTTTGAATTGCCGTGTAGGTGGTGTCCGGACACGAATCTTGGAATTGTGCCAACGAGGTGGATACTGTAGGGAAATTTGGGTTACTGTAGTTTTTTGGCGGGAAAATTTGGAGCATTTTGAGACCGAATATGCCTAGGCTTGGGGGGTACTGTAGATTTAGTGCCTACAGTACCCCTAGGCATGTTTGGTGTCAAAATGTTCCAAATTTTTCTCCGATAGTACTGTAGGCGTAGAAAATCCACGTATTTTGATACCAAATGAGCTCAGGGTTACTGTAGAAACTCTGATCCATTTTTTTGGAATTTTTGGCACAATTTTCTACAGTACCCCTAAGCTTGTTTGGTGTCAAAAAACGTGGATTTTCGCGGGTTACTGTATTTGGGTTACTGTAGATTCCAGCGCAAAAATCCACGTTTATAGACACTAAACATGCCCAGGGTTACTGTAGAATTTGATCCATTTTTTGGAATTTTTGGCACAATTTTCTACAGTACCCCCTAAGCATGTTTGGTATCAAAATGTTGCAAATTTTCTGGCGAAAAAGCTACAGTAACCCTGAGGCCTCTGAAAATAGCCAAAAATCGATATTTTCCGAGAAAACTCACCGAGAAAAAGTGCAAAAATCGATAAAACTCTGTGCATTGTGCTTCGCTCTTTCGATAAGCGGAAAAAGCTGTGATTTTTTGGGTTGCGAGAAAATTTTTTATATACTTTTCGCTTATCACCAAAACGATGACAAAAATGACGATTTTTGGTCGATTTTTTGGACAAAATCACAAAAAAATCAGAATTTTCGGTTACATTTTACTTTTGCCGGCTACAATGAACCTTTTCGCCGGTTAAAATGGAGCCCAGATGATGATTTTTGAAAATCGACTCAACTACAGTATTCCGTGGCCGATTTGAGGCTAGAAACGTGGATTTTCAGCGCCAAAATTACTGTAGGATTACTGTAGTGCACTTTTCAAGAATTTAACGTTTTTTTATGCTGAAAACGCTGGAATTACTGAAAATCGCTGAAAATCAAGCTTTTCATGAGTTTCAGCACAAAATTTGAGTCTAGAAAAGTTTATTTTTCTACAGTAACCCGGTTGATCCATTTTTTCGGATTTTTCGGCACTATTTTCTACAGTACCTTTTGAAGGGTTTCTAGACCCAAATTTTGTGCTGAAAACGCTGAAAACACTGATTTTCAGCAAATTTCAGCAATTTCATGAGTTCCCGCGCAAAATTCCAGTCTAGGACAAGATTTTCTAGCTTCTGAAACATTCTTGAAAAAATTCCAACATTTTGTAGATCAAGCTAAAAAATGTTCCCGAATTTTTCTAGACCCAAATTTTGTGCTGAAAACGCTGGAATTATTAATTTCCAGAAAATTTCAGCAATTTCCCGGGTTTCAGCGCAAAATTTCACCCTAAAAACTTGTTTTCTACAGTAATCCGGTTGATCCATTTTTTCGGAATTTGTGGCACAATTTTCTACAGTACCCTTTGAGAAGTTTCTAGACCCAAATTTTGTGCTGAAAACGCTGAAAATGCTGAAAATTACAGAAAAAAAGAGATTTATTTAGCTTTTGAGCGCATAACATCATCAGTAATATAAGGTAATTGTTGTGTATCATATAACATAACCGATGCAAAGATTACTGTAGATATAATAAAAAACCACATGATTATTTTCTCCAACATTCTCGCTAACATTTGCCATTCTTTTCGAATTCGCTTCAAATGTTCTTGTGATGTCAAATCTTGTCGAATTGATTGAACTCCGGCTAAAATATCAACTGCCACGTTGTACAAAGCGGGATCTTGGATTTTTGACGAATCAATTGAGACAGTTTCGACCAGGGAGGATTTGTTGTGCTGAAATTCGGGATTTTTTGAGTCTGGGCTCGAAATTCCACGTTTTTTGAGCCCAAATGAGCCCAGGCTTCGAAATTTCCTGATTTTTGAGTCTAGATTTGTCTAGGCGTGAAAATTTCACGTTTTTTGAGCCCGAAAAGGCCTAGGCTTCAAAATTTCTGGATTTTTGAGCTCAAATGAGCCTGGGCTTGGAAATTTCACATTTTTAAAGCCCGAAAAGGCCCAGGCCTGAAAAATCCACGTTTTTTGAGCCCGAAAAGGCCTAGACTCGAAATTTTCAGATTTTTTGAGTCTAGACAAGCTGAAGTCTGAAAATTTCACGTTTTTTGAGCCCAAATGAGCCTAGGCTTGGAAATTTCACGGTTTTTGAGCACGAAAAGGCCTAGGTTTAAAAATTCCACGTTTTTTGAGCCCAAAAGAGCCCAGGCTTGAAAATTTCACGTTTTTCAAGCCTAGAGCCTGAAAATTCCACGTTTTTTGAGCCCGAAAAAGCCTGGGCCTGAAAAAAAGGTACAAGCTTAAAACACCGTGCAAATTGAAAAAAAACCACCAAAAACCATATTTTTTTCACAAAAAATCCAGAAATTTACCTTTGGATCCTCGGTTTTCAGCAATTTCTGCTGAAATTGCACAAATCCAGCCGCAAACGATTTTTTGAGTTCCGATAACTTGTCCTATAAAATTTGGAATCACACAAAAAAAACCAGGGGGAACGGACAAAAAACCATGCTGTAAATCTCAAAAAACCCATGCTGAAAATTGATTTCAGGCTGAAATTTCGCGCTGAAAATGCTGGAAGTGGTCATTTTCATTGATTTCTCGATTTTCAGCGCAAAATTTCAGTCTAGTAACTTTTTTTCTACAGTAACCCGGTTGATCCATTTTTTTGGAATCTTTTGGCACTATTTTCTACAGTAAGAATTTCTAGACTCAAATTTTGTGCTGAAAATGGTGAAATTGCTGAAAATTGCTGAAAATCAATACTTCCAGCGTTTTCAGCACAAAATTCCAGCCTAGAAAAATTTTGGAACATTTTTTAGCTTGATCTACAAAATTTTGGAATTTTTCAAAAAATGTTCCAGAAGCTAGAAAATCACTCTGGACCCAAATTTTGCGCTGAAAATCGCTGAAAATCACTATTTCCAGCGTTTTCAGCACAAAATTTCAGCCTAGAAACTTGTTCTTCTACAGTAACCCGGTTGATCCATTTTTTCGGAATCTTTGGCACAATTTTCTACAGTACCCTTTAAAAAGTTTCTGGGCTCAAATTTTGTGCTGAAACTCATGGAATTATTGAAAATTTCTGAAAATCTATATTTCCAGCGTTTTCAGCACAAAATTTCAGCCTAGAAACTTGTTTTTCTACAGTTGATCCATTTTTTCGGAATTTTCGGCACAATTTTTCTACAGTACCCTTTAAAAAGTTTCTGGGCTCAAATTTTGCGCTGAAAATCACAGAAACCTAGATTTCCAGCAGGTTCTGCGTTTTCAGCGCAAAATTTGGGTCTAGAAGAAGCTGGAAAGCTTCTGGAACCATTTTTCAAGTTAAAAAACGTCTCCCTACCTCAAATTTCACGCTGAAAACGCTGAAAATCCCCAAATTTTTCTCACTCACATATTTCTTAAGCCTCATTTTGATAGATTCCTGTGTATTCATCAATTCCCTGCCAAAAAACCATATCAAAAATGAGTTTCGATTCATTCGAATCGATAATAAAAATGATCGTAGCTTTCTTGTAATTGGTCTCCCGGCATTTCCTTGCATTTGAATTCCCAATGTAAAAGTTGTACAATAAGTGGCCAAAAACATGATAAATATCAGACCGATATAATATTGGCCCAAAAGCGGGACAGAGCTTGAAGTTGCGGGAAGTTTGTCAGAAACCATCATTACTGCAAAAAAATCGGGATTTTTTGAGACCAAATGGGCCTGGTTTCGGGCCCACTGAGGCCTGAAAACTAGGCCTTAGACTTAGGCTTAAGGGGCCTGAAAATTTGCGTCATTTTGAGCCTAAACATGCCTAATTTTGGATTACTGTAAGGGGGCATTGCTCATATTAAGGGAATTGCTCAGGCATGTTCATTTCGCTCGCCTGCCTTTCGCTAGGCGATTTTTATTGCAGGCGAACCTCGCCTCAGCGATAATCGCCTGCAGAAGAAAAGGCGAATCTCGCCTTCGCTGCCTTCGCCGCCCGAATCGCCTCAACCTGTTTATTTAGATAGAAGTTCACTAAAATTTCTTCCAAATTAGTAAAGAAGAAAGTTTTATAAAATTGTACAAGCGGTTTTCTGAAAATCAATTACTACTTTGAAAAATCACTGAAAGTTCAGGAAAAGTTTCATCACGGTCAAATAATTTCTAAATTCCATTGTAAAATTGTTTATGTATGTGCTTAATTCATTTCTAAGAATAGTGAAGAAAAAAATTATACAATATTCTTAAAGCCGGTTTCTAAAAAATTAATTTTTGTACTTGAAATTCCTATGAAATTTATGATAATTTCGGTTTTTTGGTGTTTTCTTTCTTTTGTAAGCCGAAAAAACGGAACTCGCACTGTTTGTTTGTAAGAAAAAGTGGGCGGGGCGTGAGTTTCGGAGGCGATTCGCCAGGCTTCGCCTCGCTTCGCCTTCACCACGATAAATAAAAACAGGCGTCGCTCGCCTTTCGCTTTTCGGCAAGAAGCGAACGCCGGCGATCGCCGGCGAAATGAACATGCCTGGAATTGCTCATATTAAACTAGAGAAATTCAGGCATTGCTCATATTAAACTAAAGAATTTTGGGCATTGCTCATTTTAAGACATTGCTCATATTAAACTAGAAATTTAGGCATTGCTCATATTAAACTAGAGAAATTTAGGAATTGCTCATATTATACTAGAGAATTTTGGGCATTGCTCATATTAAATTAGAAATTGAGGCATTGCTCATATCAAACTAGAAATTCAGGCATTGCTCATATTAAACTAAAGAATTTTGGGCATTGCTCATTTTAAGACATTGCTCATATTAAACTAGAAATTTAGGCATTGCTCATATTAAACTAGAGAAATTTAGGAATTGCTCATATTATACTAGAGAATTTTGGGCATTGCTCATATTAAATTAGAAATTGAGGCATTGCTCATATCAAACTAGAAATTCAGGCATTGCTCATATTAAACTAGAGAAATTTAGGAATTGCTCATATTAACCTCTTCTCTTCAAAAGATCAGAACTGCAAGGAGTACTGTAGCTCTCAGGATTTTTGATCTACAGTAACCCTAGGCTCAAAAAATCCCAAATTTTCAGGCCTAACACTAGGCCAAGCCTAAAAATTGCAAATTTTCAGGCCCCGGGCTTGTTTAGGCTCAAAAAATCCGGAATTTTCAGGCCTAGGCTTGTATAGGTTCAAATTAACCGGGTTTTCGGGCCTAAAAAGTAGGCCTAGGCTTGTTTAGGCTCAAAAAATCCAAAATTTTCAGGCCTAACACTAGGCCAAGCCTAAAAATTGCAAATTTTCAGGCCTAGGCTTGTTTAGGCTCAAAAAATCCGGAATTTTAAAGCCTAGGCTTGTATAGGTTCAAATTCACCGGATTTTCGGGCCCAAAAAGTAGGCCTAGGCTTGTTTAGGCTCAAAAAATCCCAAATTTTTTTCACTCACAAATAATGGCCAATGAAAGTAGAGCTGTGACACCCAACGAGACTTTTTCCGTATTTTCGCCGGTCGACGAATGCGGTGTGAAAAATCCGATAACGGTAACAATTGTGATGAAAGCGGAGGGAATAATCAGGGTGAACAAATAATACGAGGGATTTCGTTTGATGGCAAAAAAATAGGAGATATCTGGATAGGGTTGAGGACAACAATCGTAGTATTTTAGATTGGTACGGTAGCGGAAATCCACCAATTTCCATTCCATATTTGGAATGTAGTGATTTAGAATTGCCAGATTTGTGCTGAAAAATTCATTGCGCATTTTTTGAGACCCCATTTGTCCTAGGCCCAATTTTTGCGCTGAAAATGCTGAAAATATTGATTTTCAGTGATTTTCAGCAATTTCTTGAGTTTCAGCACAAAATTTGGGTCCAGAAACTTTATTTGACCTCAAAAGCAACTGTTAAAAAAATTGTGCCAGAAATTCCGAAAAAATGGATCACCCAGGGATTCTGTGGAAAAATATTCTTTTAGGCTGAAATTTTGTGCTGAAAATCATAGAAAACTCGATTTTCAGCCATTTTCAGCGTTTCCAGCATTTTCAGCACAAAATTTGGGTCTAGAAAAATTCTGGAACATTTTTTAGCTTGATCTACAAAATTTTGGAATTTTTTTTAGAATGTTCCAGAAGCCCAAAAATTATTTATAGACTGAAATTTCATGCTGAAACTGCTGAAATTATTGATTTTCAGCAATTTTCAGTATTTCCAGCGTTTTCAGCACAAAATTTCAGCCTAGAACAAGAATTTTGGCTACGGGAACTTTTTTTGCAAAAATGTTGTTCATCTGCTCCAAAACGTTTATAGAACAAAATTTCTTGCTGAAACTCATGGAAATGCTGAAAATTGCTGAAAATCAACATTTTCAGCGTTTTTAGCACAAAATTTGGGTCTAGAACAAGATTTAGGCTTCGGGAACTTTTTTTTCAAAAATTTGTTGACCAGTTCCAAAACGTTTCTAGACTCAAATTTTGCGCTGAAACTCATGGAATTGCTGAAAATCGCGGAAAATCAATAATTCCAGCGTTTTCAGCACAAAATTTGAGCCTAGGAAAATTCGGGAACATTTTTTAGTTTGATCTACAAAGTTTTGGAATTTTTTCTAGAATGTTCCAGAAGCCCAAAAATTATTTCTAGACTCAAATTTTGCGCTGAAACTCATGGAATTGCTGAAAATCGCTGAAAATCAATAATTCCAGCGTTTTCAGCGCAAAATTTCAGGCTAAAACAAGGTTTTGGGCCCAGGGAACATTTCTAGATCAAATTTTCCCGGCCAAAAACCACCGTACCCATTTCTAAAATCATCCGGAGCTTCCGTGGGCTCTTCAGCCGTATTCAACATAATCTGACTACCATCATACGACCAAGAAGCCAACATAATATAGCAAATCTGCTGATCATATGGGAACTTTTCCATTTGCAAATCACAAGTGATATCGGTGATGATGGCGCGGAAAAGTGAGATTTTTCCGGTGTGCTCCACTTGCACATTTGTTTGAAGCTCATTTTCTTTGATGTTCATGTTGGCGCTGGAATTTTTTGCGGATTTTTTGAGCCCGAATAAGGCCGGGCTCAAAATTTGCAATTTTTTGAGCCTGAATGAGCCCTAGGCTCAAAAAATGCACATTTTTGATTTTTTTTTTTCCCACGGCTACAAAAAAAGAGCAAAGGTTCAGGATTTGCTGGAAATTTGAGTAAGATGGGGAAGTTAGAGATTGAGAGAGTGTAGAGAAGCTAGAGAGTATATAGAAGGTTAGACACGCAGAGAAGCCAGACAACTAGAGAGCAGTAGGCTCTAGGACAGCTTAGAGAAGCTAGAGAGGTTAGAGAGGTTAAAGAGAAGGTTAGAGACGCAGAGAGGCTAGAGAGCACAAGATTCCTAGAGATGCAGAGAAGCTAGGAAGAAACTACAGAGAGGCTAGAGACGCAGAGAAACTAGAGATAACAGGATTTTGAGAGAGCACAGAGAGGCTAGAGAGCACCAGGAATGTTAGAGACGCAGAGAAGTTGGATAGCTAGAGAACACTGGATTTTGAGAGAGTGCAGAGAAGCTAGAGATGATTAGATTTTGAGAGAGTGCAGAGAAACAAGAGAGGTTAGAGAAGCTAGAGATTTTAGAGAGCCTAGAGAGCACTAGATTTCTAGAGAGTGCAGAGAAGCTAGAGAGGTTAGAGAAGCTAGAGATGTTAGAGAGCCTAGAGAGCACTAGATTTCTAGAGAGCCCAGAGAGGCTAGAGAAGCTATAAAGCCCCAAGGAGGTTAGAGATGTAGAGAAGCTAGACAACTAGAGAGCACTCTGGCTTCTCTGCGTCTCTACAGCACTCACTTATTATACACCAATAAATCCGGTTTCCAAATCATTTCACTAGGCACATGCATATTTTTGACACCTCCAAAATCTTCAGGATTCCACGTCAGAAACTCGTCATACCAATATTCCTCAATCCAACAATACAACGTGATAATCTGATCGTTTTCGTGAACTTTTTGAATTTGTTTGAAGTATAATTGGACTGTCACGTTGGTTGGACCACTGTTTTCATCGCGCACTGGTCTAGAATTATTTTTTCATTGGAAATGAATAGTGAATTCGAATTCCCCGCAAAATTTCACGCGTTTTCACACCAAAAACCTTGATTTTCGGTGAAAAATAAAAAAAATTGAAAAAAAAATCTTACTGTAGTTTCAAAGACGCACACACAAACACACATGGGTCTCGCAGCGTGCATGCAAGTGCGCTCTAGCGCACCCGCCCAGTTTTTTTTCGAAAAAAATTATTTTTGTTTTTTTTTTTGGGTTTTTTCATTTTCACCCGGAAAACCCGGGTTTTTGGCGGGAAAACTGAAATTCCACGTGGCGAAATGTTGCCACGTGGCAAGCGCAGCGTATTGCGCGGTGCGGTTTTGGCGGGAAACCTGGGGGAACGATTTTTGGCGGGAAAATTCAAATTTTCATAAAAATCTTCATTTTTGAGCAGTTTCCACCAAATTTGCACTCAAAATTATCGATTTTTCATGAAGAATCTGAATTTCGTGCCCATACTTACCTTAACTCCTTCTTATAGTCCTTAAACAAGGCGTTGAGCAGTTCTTTTTGCTGGCAATCCGCCAAACACAAAACTGACGTCAAAATCACCAAAATTCGCATTTTTCTAGCTGAAAATGACAAATTTTTTGACAAAACCGGACATTTTTGAGTTAGTGCAACTCAAAAATCTCCGTTTTTGTCTCTCTAGAGGCAAAAAATAGAAAAAAAGTCTTCGCTCCATTAACTTTTTCCGGGGGGTTCCTTTAAGCAAAAAAAAATAGAGAAATAATAAATCACATTTTTTTCGAATGAATAGGGAAATTTACAGAGTCGTGTGAAAAAATAGCCAAATTTTTGGCGCGAAAAACAAAAAAAACTCTTGAAAATCGGGGGAGTTTTGCTCTTTTTGCTCACAGACACTAAAAAGAAGCTCTTAAAAAATGTTTTTTCAAAAAATTTTTTTGAGCCACGACCTCTTGACACGAAACAAAAAGCGAAACACATGAGAGAAATTAGGTTAACTCGCTTTTTTTTTGCTCCAAAATGAGCAAAAATGCTCTTTTCGGTGCAAAATGAGCATTTTTGGGCTCCGAGCTGATAAAATACATGTTTTCTAGTGGATTTTGGCCCGCTGATCACGATTCCGAGGTCAAAAACTACTTAGCCTAACTTCTAATATGAGTTATGACGTGGCAAAGTTGGAAAATGGTGACTTTACATTGCTATATGTATAAGTTACCCTTTTCCAACTTTGCCACGTCATAACTCATATTAGGAGTTAGGCTAAGTAGTTTTTAACGTCGGAATCGTGATCAGCGGGTCGAAATCTACTAGAAAACATATATGGCTTCTTCGGAGCCCGAAAATGCTCCAAAATGAGCATTTTTCGGCCACGAAACCTAACCTTTTTTCCTCGTTTTGGTGGAAAAAAATCTGTTTGAATATCAAATGACTTTTTCCTTTTAGAAGACAGCAAAAAAATCTTTGCTCTTTATGTGAAAAAAAAGCCACTAAAAATTTGGCTCAAGTGTGCACATTTTTTTTTCAAATCAAAAAAAATGTTCAGAGAGCTCAGAAAAGCTCAAAAATCCACCTACACTTTCCGAGAAATCTGAAAATTCGGGCTGAAAATCCACGTTGCATCTGAAAATTTGAAATTTTCTTGGAAATTTCAAATTTTCAGGTTACACGTGGATTTCCAGCTGAATTTTTCCAAGAAATCTGAAAATTTAGGCTGAAAATCCACGTGGCATCTGAAAATTTCAAATTTTCAGGTTACACGTGAATTTTCAGCTGAATCAGATGTTTTTGACTGAAAATCCACTTGGAATCTGAAAATCAGGAAATTCGGGAATTTCTGGGTTACACGTGGATTTTCAGCTGAGATTCACAAAATTTGAGAAAATTCTGAATTTTTCCAAGAAATCTGAAAATTTGGCTGCAGAATCCACGTGGCATCTGAAATTTTTCAGAATTTCCTGATTTTCTAGATGCCACGTCGATTTTCAGCTGAAATGTTCAAAATTTGAAAAATTCTGGATTTTTACAAGAAATCTGAAAATTTGGCTGCAGAATCCACGTGGCATCTGAAAATTTCCCGAATTTCCTGATTTTCTAGATGCCACGTGGATTTTCAGCTGAAATGTTCAAAATTTGAAAAATTCTGAATTTTTACAAGAAATCTGAAAATTTGGACTGAAAATGCCACGTGTCATATATCAAAATGTTCCGCGCACTCTTCTCATTCACATAAACCTCAAATCTATTGAAGAAAATCTGAAAATCCGGCTGAAAATCGCGGGGGACTAGAAACCCTAGATGCATGGCCGAAGAAGCGTGGCCTAGGAAACCAAACGCGTTTTTTTTTCGTTTTGAGGCGAAAATGTTGGGTTTTTTTTGTTTTTGGGGGGTTTTCGGTGGTTTTTGATGAATTTGAAGCAAATTTTGCGTAAAAAATTGCCACGTGGCATAGAAAAAACCTAATTTTTCACCTAAAATCACAAGATTTTGTAGATTTTCGACACAAAATGGGTGATCGATTAGAAGTGACAGAAGATTCAGATTATGACTACGAAAGAGAATCGGACGATTCCGGAGAAGAGGGTCCGGAAGCGGCGCGGCAAAGTCGCGAAGACACAATCGCTTTTCAAAACGCGCCAAACGCGTTGCGGCAGAAGCGGAAAATTGTGAAGAAATTGACGCGGAAAGAGCAGAGTATGAAGAGAAGTTTGAAAGAGTATCGAGTGAAATTGGCACTTGTCAAACCAGATATTATTACCGATAGAGAAAAGGAGCGAAATTTGAGGAAACTTGCCACTAAGTGAGGGTTTTTGGGGGGATTTTGGGTGAAAAATTGAAGGAAAATGCGGTTTTTTGAGCTCTGGAGCTGAAAAATTCATTGAAAACTGAGTTTTTTTGCTCTACACCTAGATTTTGAGCTCTGGAGCTGAAAAAATCACTGGAAATGTAATTTGTGAGCTCTGGAGCTAGATTTTCAGCCTTGGAGCTGAAAAATTCACGGAAAATATGATTTTTGAACTCTAAAGCTGAATTTTGAGCTCCAAAGTTAGAAAATATGTTCTGGAACTCAAAAATTCACTAAAAATTGAGTTTTCGAGCTCTGAAGCTGGATTTTCAGCTCCAGATCCGATTCCTCGAGCAAAAAATTTCGAAAAAAAACTTGCGACGAAAATGAGAAGCCGAATCTATGGGTTTTCTGCGAAGGGAAAACACTTGAGAATAATTTATTTTTTTATTTTCCGTTTTTTTTTCCGAAAAGTCATCTGCTGTTTTTTTTTGCAGCCAGATTTACGGCTGGGGAAAAATATGTGTGAAATTATCGCTTTTTAGTGGTTTTTTTTGCATGAAAATTATATTCGAAGGGGTTTTTGAGCTCTGAAGCTGAAAAGCGAGAAAGAAATGCTAAAAATCCAATTTTTGAGCACTACACTTTGAAAATTGGCTCAATTTTTTTGAAATTTTATACTTTTCGAGCTTATAATGCTAATTTTTGAGTCATAGAGCTCAAAAAATCAAAAAAAAATGTTTTTGAACTTGGGAACTTCGAAATTTGCTCAAAAATCAGTTCTGGAGCCAATTTCGATGGTCCTTAGATGAAAATCATGCTCGAGAAGCTAAATATAAGCTTTAGAGCTCATAGAGCTCCAAAATTCCATTTTTCATAGTCCCAGAGCTCAAAATGAGCTTTGAAACCTAGTTTCATGCTCCTAGAGTCGAAATTATGCTCCCGGAGCTCATTTTTAGCTCAACATGCTCCAAAATTCACCAAAAATCCAATTTTAATGGTCCTAGAGTCAAAATTGAGCTCTGGAGCTCATTTTTAGCTCCCAGAACTGCAAAATTCATCAAAAATCCAATTTTCATGGTCCCAAGATCAAAATTCAGCTCCCAGAGCTCCAAAATGCACCAAAACCCCTGATTTCTTTGCAGAGGAGTGGTTCAATTGTTCAACGCCGTCTCGGATCGTCAAAAAACCATGTCGGACGCGGTCAAGGAGAAAATGACGGCTCGCGAGCGAAAAGAGGCCCGATCCCGGTTTGACGGCAAAAATTTCGATGTCAACAAATTCGGTGATGAATATGGTTTTGGCGCGAAAACCGTGAGTACTGTAGGGGTTTTGGCGGGAAAAAAACATTGAAAACTGTGCGGTGAAATTGCAAAAAAAAAGTTTTTTGCACTTTTGCGGCACAGTTTTTCTGAAGCAAATTTTGATACCAAAAATTCTCTTTAAAAAACTGTGCGGCGGAATTGCAAGAAAAATTGTTCTGCAATTTCGCCGCATGGTTTTTCTTATGAAAAATTACATTAAAAACTGTGCGGCGAAATTGCAAGAAAATTTGTTCTGCAATTTTGCGGCATGGTTTTTCTGCTCAAATTTTTCCAAGTTATCATAAATTACAATAACAAAAATGAGAAAATGAAAATTTTACGACGTTTTTTCACTGGAAAAATGAAAAGAAAACTCATTTTATTTATGATGAGTCTTCGGAGGAAAAAGAAAAAAAGAGTAAAAAACAACAAAATAAAAATAATAATCTCTTTGTTCGCTCAGAACGAAAAAAGGGAACTTTTTTTGAGCCGGGAAAATTGAGCCAAAAACTAGGGGAAAATTGAGCCTGAAAAGCCTGAAATCGGGCCTAAAGGTAGGCTTGAAAATGAGCCTGAATCCCATAGTTTTTGGGCCTAAAATGAGCCCAAACAAGCCTCCCTTTGGGCCTGAAAATTAGGCTGAATTTCTGAATTTTCGGGCCCCAATTTTGAGCCTGAAATTGAGCCTAGATTTTCGGGCCTATTTCTGAGCCTAAAATCCCTGAAAATCAACCTAAATCTTGGGCCTAAGCAAGTCCAATTTCAGGCCTGAAAGGGCCTAGAAACCTGAATTTTTGGCCTACCTTTAGCCCTGAAAATGAGCACAAATCCCTAAATTTTGGGCCAAAAAACTGGGCTTGAAATTCAGTTCAAATCCCTAGTTTTCGGGCCGAAGCCTAAGCCTAAACTAGGCCTTTAAAAATTCCATTTTTTCTTGCAGGAAGTCAAAAACGAGTCTGGAAATCAAGAGGAAATGGAAGAGGACCAGGATTTTGGCGACGAAATTGATGCGCAAAATTTCAGCGACGAAGACTAGAATTGTGCGCCACGTGTCACCATTTTTTTTTGTTTGGCGCCAAAAATCCACGTGTCTTTTGACACCATTGTTATTGTTGTTGATTTGTTTTGTTGAGAAATTAATTTTTTTTTTGTCTGGATTACTGTAGATGATTTTGAGCACTGATTTCAGTGACCTGAGCTCTTTTGGCTTCTTGAGTTACCGTAGAAAACCTGAATGAATTTGGGAGTACTGTAGATAGAATTAAGTACAGTACTCCCATAAAATGTTGAAAATAAGCCAGGCGCAAAATGTTTTATTAATTTTAAAATTCATGTGCACAACAAAGGTAAACACCTTGTGCGTAAGGAAGTCGAATTGGTTCTGATGGGTTTTCAATTGTTGTTGGAATAATAGCGTGCGATAATTGGTTCTGAAAAATCTACTATACTAATTGGGAAAATTTACCAAAATCCTAAATTTCATAATATAAATTAGTATCTCTAAATTTATTGCAATGCACTTACTTTAAATCTCGCTGAAGACGCACTAAAAGAAAATACCACAATATTCCGGTTCATTTTCATTTTTGAATATTTTCTGAAAATATTTTATGATTTTCAAAGCATTTTCAAACTAAAAGAAAATACAAAAAAAATTATCAAAAACATTTTTTCGCGAAAATTCAAGGAATTGTTGTGATGACGATCCAATTATTCATATTGTCATCATGCGTTCGCATATGAAAATATTTTATTTCTCAAAATTTCAGCAAAATTTGAGCCTAGAAACATGTTTTCTACAGTAATCCTGTTGATCCATTTTTTCGGAATTTTGGGCACAATTTTCTATAGTACCTTTTGAAAAGTTTCTAGACCCGAATTTTGCACTGAAAACGATGGAAATCACTATTTTTCCCGATTTTTAGCATTCCCAGCGTAAAATTTGGGCCTAGAAAAATTCTGCAACTCAATTTCCTCTTCAGAAAGGAATTTTAGTGTTTTTAATCAAAAAGCCTCCTCAAAATAATGTTCTAGACTCAAATTTTGCACTAAAACTCATGGAATTGCTGGAAATCGCTGGAAATCATTGATTTCATGATTTTCAGCATGAAATTTGGGTCTAGAAAAAAAACAGTATCCGGAATTTCACAAAATTTATTTTTAAATCGAGAGCCCGGAACTTGGCTCAGAGGTCCATTGGGTAAAAAAAATGTTTTCCCAAAATCCCAAACTCCGCCCACAACAGGTGGGGACTATGAATAGACTAATTATAATGGTTTGACCTTTAGTCAGTGCACATGTCTTCTCATTTACCAGAAAAATATATTTTTGTTTCAGAAGAATGTGGTTGCTTCTTCTCTTTGTCTTCTTCCCAATATCTTCTTCTGATTCAAACTTCCTTCGTACGAAGTTCACATCGAATAAAAGATGTATAACCCACGTCGAAGTGTACACAAATAAACGAGAGTTTATGTTGACAGCGGTTGTTCCAGTTTTCCCCGGAACTCCAACCTATTTTGCTATTCCTTATCACAAAACTCTTTCATATAAATTCAAATTAAACGATATGATTAGTGGACGATTTATGGGTTCAACATTGCCAAGTCGACTCAAATCTGAGAATCAAAATATTCAACTTCACTTTAAAGATTCCGCCGATTCAGTTGGAGGATTTAGACGTCAATCAGATTTTGGTATCACAGTGAACATTGAAACAAATGTCGACTGTCCACAGTGAGTTTTTTTTCTAGACTCAAATTTTGCGCTGGAAATGCTGAGAATCACCAAAAATAATGATTTCCAGCGTTTTCAGTGCAAAATTTGGGTCTAGAAACTCTTCAAAGGGTACTGTAGAAAATTGTGCCAAAAATTCCAATGGATCAACCGGATTACTGTAGAAAAACATCCTTCTAGACCCAAATTTTGTGCTGAAAACCAAGAAATCACTGAAAATCAATAATTTCAGCGTTTTCAGCACAAAATTTAGGTCCACAAACATATTTTTCACAGTAACCCTTGGTTGATCCATTTTTTTGGAATCTTGGGCACAATTTTCTACAGTACCCTTTGAAAACTTTCTAGACCCAAATTTTGTGCTGAAAATCATGAAATTAATGATTTTCAGCGATTTCCAGCAATTCCATGAGTTTCAGTGCAAAATTTAAGTCTAGAACATTATTTTGAGGAGGCTTTTTGATTAAAAACTCTAAAATTCCTTTCTGAACCAAAAATTGAGTTTCAGAATTTTTCTAGACCCAAATTTTGCGCTGAAAACGCTGGAAATCATTATTTTTGGTGATTCTCAGTATTTCCAGCGTAAAATTTAAGTCTAGAAAAATTCTGGAACTCAATTTTTGGTTCAGAAAGGAATTCTTGAGTTTTTAATCAAAAAGCCTCCTCAAAATAATGTTCTAGACTTAAATTTTGCACTGAAACTCATGGAATTGCTAGAAATCGCTGGAAATCATTGATTTCATGATTTTCAGCACAAAATTTGTGGCTAGCAAAATGATTTTCTACAGTAATCCGATTGATCCATTTTTTTTTTGGAATTTTTGGCACAATTTTCTACAGTACCCGGAAGAGTTTCTAGACCCAAATTTTGCACTGAAAACGCTAGAAATCACTATTTTTCCCGATTTTTACCCTTTTTGACCCCAAAAGCTGTCAATTTCATTTTTTTTTCAGAAATTTCTCTGGTTCACACTGTGAAAACTATGCTGCCAACGAAACTCTTACCAACAATTGATATCGCTCGAAAAAAAATTTTTTTTTTTTTTTTTAATAATTTTTTTTCGCTGTTCCCAACATTTATTTTGCCTTCTTTCTTCTTAAGAAATTCAATAAAATGTGTTAAAATCGAAAGTTTTTGGGCCGTTTTTTTCTTTAAAACGTCCAAATTTGGGTCTAGAAGAAATTCTGAAAAATCTAAAAAAAAATTATGAAAATTTTTGAATTATTTCATAAATGTTCCAGAAGCTGAAAATCGGTTTTTAGGCTGAAATTTTGTGCTGAAAATGCTGGAATTCAGGATTTTCAGCAATTTTCACTGTTTCCAGCGTTTTCAGCGGTGAATTTCAGCCTAGAAATGTTTAAGAACTACTGTAAACAAAAATTGTGCCCAAGATTCCAAAAAAATGGATCACCCGGATTACTGTAGAAAAACATGTTTCTAGGCTGAAATTTTGTGCTGAAAATGCTGGAAACATCGATTTCCAGCAAGTTTTGAGCCCAGATTTCGGAGATCTGAAAACTTTGAACTCTCAAAAAATCGTACCCAGCCCTAATTACAGCCTTAAAAAATTAATTTTAGGTTAAAAATCACCGCTGAGCTCATTTTCGCATGCAAAAAATCACGTTTTTTGCTCTCAAACCCCGAAAAACCTGAATTTAAATTTTGAAAATGTTGCAAATTCGAATTTGGCTGTACTACGGTTGTGCCGGTGTCCTATTGATGCTCTTTTTGTTGGCCTGCTTTTCGAGGTCCAAAAAATTCGGATATTCGTTTTATAGGCTGGTTCAGTGTGATATTGTTTTGGTGAGTTTTGAGGGCCTGAAAAGGGTCTAAGCCTAGGCCTGGGTTTCGGCTTATAGACCTGGAGAAGGGCTTCAAAATGAGACCGAATATGGGTGGGCCTAGATTTTTTGAAAAGCCTGAAATAGGCCTATAATTCGAGCAAGCCTAAATAAGGCCTAGCCTTTTCAGAAGCCTAAAAATCAAGCCTAGATTTTTGACAAGCCTAAAAAAGGCCTAAATGTTTGAGAAGCCTAATTAAGGCCTAGAACTCGGGCCTAGCCTTTTCAGAAGCCTAGAATTCAGCCCTAGATTCTGGGCAAGCCTAAGATGAGCCTGGATTTTGGAAAAGCCTAAAATAGGCCTAGATTTAGAAAAAGCCTTAAGTAGGCCTGGAGTTTGGAGAAGCCTAGAATAGGCCTAGCCTTTTCAGAAGCCTAGAAACCAGGCATAGATTTTTGACAAGTCTAAAAAAGGCCTAGATTTTCAGAGAAGCCTAATTAAGCCCTAAAATAGGCCTATATTTTGGAAAAGCCTCAGAAGAGCCTAGATTCTGGCTTAGCCTTTTCAGAAGCCTGGAATAGGCTTGTGAGATATCATTTTGATCCAAATTTCAAGGAGAATCCAATAAGCCTAAGCCCAGGCCCAAACCTAGGCTTGTGAGATATCATTTTGACCCAAAAACCCTGCAGATTTCAAAAATCCCGCTTCCAGAACCTAATATCCTACCTAAACACCTGGATAACCCGTTTATCAATGAATCCATCCACAAAAAATCTAATGATTCCGATTTATTATAACTATCATTGGGTATTTGTGCTAACTATGTTCCTGAATTTATATTTTTTGCATATTCAAAGTGGAAGTGTCATTTTATTGTGTTTACACAGATATTCTACGACAAAATATGAGAGTTCAAGTGTTTTTTGGAAAAAATACTATATTTTCATCTATTTTGGGCTTCTATCTTATGGATTTATCCTAACTTATCCAGTTTTGTATTTTAATGTGTTGAATGCGTTGAAGTTTGATGAAATCGAACAGAAGTTTAGCCTAGATGTTGAGGTGAGCAATTCTACGCTGAAAATCATGAATTCCAGCGTTTTCAGCGCAAAATTTTAGTCTAAAAACTTTTTTCCTACTACTGTAGAAAATTGTGCCAGAGATTCCGAAAAAATGGATCAACCGGATTACTGTAGAAAAACATGTTTCTAGGCTGAAATTTTGTGCTGAAAATGTGGGAAATACTGATTTTCATCCATTTTCAGCGATTTCATGATTTTCAGCACAAAATTCGGGTCTAGAAACATTTCAAAAGGTACTGTAGAAAATTGTGCCAAAGATTCCGAAAAAATAGATCAACCGGATTACTGTAGAAAAATATTCTTCTAGGCGCTGAAAATTCTGAAAGTATTGAAATTTATTAGAAATCACTAATTCCAGCATTTTCAGCGCAAAATTTGAGTCTAGAAACTTTATTTTCAGTTTTTTTCCGGTTGATCCATTTTTTCGGAATTTGTGGCACAATTTTTGTCTACAGTAGTTTTTAAACATTTCTAGGCTGAAATTCACCGCTGAAAATGCTGGAAATGTCGAAAATCGCTGAAAATCAATGATTTCTTGATTTTCGGCACAAAATTTGGGTCTAGAAGCTTGTTTTTCTACAGTAACCCCGGTTGATCCATTTTTTCGGAATTTTTGGCACAATTTTCTACAGTACCCTGAAAAAATTCCTGGCCCAAATTTCGCGCTGAAAACGCTGAAAATCACCAAAATCTTTCAGGACTACGATATCCCGATGATCGGTTTCAAAATAGTCGTAGGCCTTTCCACAGTCACCTATTCTTTCCTAATTTCAATCATCGGAATCCTAACACTTCTCCAACTTCGTCATCGTTTATCCGCCCTTCAAACTTCCTCAAAAACCCTAAGGCGAATGACCTTAATGACCTTAATTATCACAATTAATTACGATGCTTTAATTCTATGGGAAATAATCAATGGATTTGTGTTCCCGAATTTGAGCCAAGAGCAAAGTGTGGCTTTTTTGATGTCTTGTGCTGATGTTGGATGTTTTTCGATTCCGATTGTCATTTTGATGTTTGATAAGAATTTGCACGATCTATTTTTGGAGTATTCGAAATTTCGTGGGAATTCGAGAGTTGTTTCGTCGGGAATTGTGACTTAGGATAACTTGCAATTAGTTTGTAGTAAAATTAATTATAGGTGTCTGTAGGATTTGTACTTTTTCATAATAATGATTCATAAAAAATTTTTCGGGCCTGAGCTAGAGAGCCAGACAACTAGAGAGTATGAGGAAGTTAGAGACGCAGAGGGGGTAGACGGCTAGACAGCCAGAGATGGTTAGAGAGGCAGAGGGACAAACACTCGCTCCGCTCGTGCCGCTTACGCGGAAGATTCCGGGGCGCTTCGCGCAAAACAGCTAGAGAACATAGAGCTTGTTAGAGATGCAGAGTAGCTAGACAGCTAGAGAGTATGGAAAGTTAGAGACGCAGAGGGATATACACTCGCTCCGCTCGTGCCGCTTACGCGGAAGATTCTGGGGCGCTTCGCGCAAGCTTGCGGCAAAACATTTTTCTAGGCTGAAATTTTGTGCTGAAACTCGTGGAATCGCTGAAAATTACTGAAAATCAGCATTTTCAGCGTTTTCAGCACAAAATTTCAGCCTAGAAACCTATTTTCAGCTTCTGGAACATTTCTGAAATGATCCAAAAATTTTCAGAATTTTTTTATCAGATTCTTGAGAATTTTTTCTAGGCTGAAATTTCTTGCTGAAACTCGTACAATCGCTGAAAATCGCTGAAAATCAGTATTTCCATAAGTTTCAGCACAAAATTTCAGCCTAGAAACATGTTTTTCTACAGTAATCCCAGTTGATCCATTTTTTTTGGAATCTTTGGCACAATTTTCTACAGTTCCTTTAGAAGTGTTTCTAGGCTGAAATTTCGTGCTGAAAATCAGGAAATTGCTGAAAATCCCTGAAAATCACAATTTTCACCAGTTTCAGCACAAAGTTTCAGCCCAGAAGCCTTCAAACTACAAAAAAGTGCACAAAATTTATAGTCAGCTAAAAAAAATAAAATTAATTTCTGATTATTTTCAGCAAGATAATTGTTTAGCCCTTTTGTTGTTCACAAAAACAAAAAAAAATTTTTTTTTGGATAAATTTTTTTCCAAAAAAAAAATGCATTTTATGATTCTTGTCTGGCTGGGTTACGGTAGTTTTTCAGTATTTCTGATAATTTTTCTGCTTTTTATTCTTCAAAGCAAAAAATCATGTTTTCGACACTCGTTTTATCAAATTGTTAAGGTGGATTTGATTATTGTGAGTTCTGGGGTACTGTAGATGAAAATTGTGCCAAAGATTCCGAAAAATGGATCAACCGGGTTACTGTAGAAAAACATTGTTTTTAGACTCAAATTTTGTGCTGAAAATCATGGAAATACTGATTTTCAGTGATTTTCAGCGATTCCACGAGTTTCAGCACAAAATTTGGGTCCAGAAGAATTTTTCAAGAATCTTTTTAAAATTCTGAAAATTTTTGGATCATTTCAGAAATGTTCTAGAAGCTGAAAATAGGTTTCTAGGCTGAAATTTCGTGCTGAAACTCATGGAATTACTAATTTTCAGTGATTTTCAGCAATTCCACGAGTTTCAGCAAGAAATTTGAGTCTAGAAGATTGTTTTTCTACAATAATCCGGTTGATCCATTTTTTTGGAATCTCTGGCACAATTTTTCTACAGTACCTTTTGAAGAGTTGCTAGGCTGAAATTTCGTGCTGAAACTCATGAAAACAATGATTTTCAGCGTTTTTCAGCATTTCCACGAGTTTCAGCACAAAATTTGAGCCAAGAAAGAAAATTGTGCCAAAAATTCCGAAAAAATGGATCAAGGTGTACTGTACCTCAAAAAATCCGGAATTTTCAGAATTTATCATGTTATTTGAATAGTTGGTTCACCAGAATCGAATACGACGAAGAATTGAGCAAATTCCTTTTTCGCGACCCAAATTTGATCTACATTTTGACATTTTTTCGATTCTGGTTTTTTCACGCACAAAGTTCGGGTATTATTATTCTGTGCTGTTATCGATTGACGATTTCCAGATATTTGACAGCGAATACAGTAATTTTGGCTGAAAATTATGGATTTTTGGCCATTTTTAGGCCCCAAAAGCCCCAATTTTTACAGATCTGGAACAAAATCTCCCTAAAAATCTACCTAATTTGCCTAATCTACAGTACTCTTCTAACCCTTCCCAATTATTTTTTGGATATTTTAGACCGTACTTATTGGGATTTTGAGCTCCAGAAATTTTCGGATAATTTGGAGCCGTGGAAAAAAGAGCTGAGGAAGAAAATGATTGCACTGGAGACTGGCATTTATTTTTTGATCATTGTTTTTTTGGGTGTTTTTACGATTGTTGGAGTGAGGGACAGAGTTCATGGTGGGTTTAGTGATTTTCAGCACAAAATTTGGGTCGGGAAAGTTATTTTTGACTCCTAGAGGGTACTGTAGAAAATTGTGCCAGAGATTCCGAAAAAATGGATCAACCAAGGGTTACTGTAGAAAAAACATGTTTTTAGGCTGAAATTTTGTGCTGAAACTTGTGAAATTATTGATTTTCAGTGATTTTCAGCGATTCCACGAGTTTCAGCACAAAATTTGGGTCTAGAAAGAAAAAAAATGGATCAACTAGAGTTACTGTACCTCAAAAAATCCCGAATTTTCCCAAATTTTCAGAAGAAACGACTCGCCGAAAGCTGAAAATCATAATTTTTCTAAATTCCCTTGTCTACTTCGGATTTATAGTTTGGCAAATTTCCAGCATTTTGAAGCCCAGCATTTCGACAACGTTTAGGCTTTTATTGAGCGCTTCAGATTTGGTGGGTTACTGTAGGTGGTACTGTAGTCTACAGTACTCTTTTCAGGTCTCATTCTCCCTTGCTTACATTCTTCTTCTCTTCGACAAAAATATTTCGAAATATTTTTTCACGTCAAAAAAAATTGCCACGTCACATTAGAGGTGAGTACGGTAGGAGGCACAATTTTTTAGATTTAGGGTTTCTAGACCCAAATTTTATGCTGAAAATCATGGAACTACTGATTTCCAGCAACTTTCAGCGATTCCATGAGTTTCAGCGCAAAATTTGGGTCTAGAAGAATTTCTGAAGAATCTAAAAAAATTCTGAAAATGTTTGGATCATTTCAAAAATGTTCCAGAAGCTGAAAATAGAGTTCTAGGCTGAAATTTTGTGCTGAAACTCATGGAAATATAGATTTTCAGCAATTTTCAGCAATTCCACGAGTTTCAGCACAAAATTTGGGTCTAGAAGAATTTTTCAAGAAGGCTAGATTTTGTAAAAGCCTAGAAACTGGGCCTTGAAAACTACACTAGGAAAAGCCTATACAAAGTTAGGCCTAGATTTGAGAGAAGCTTGGCCTAAAAGGCCTAAAATAAGCCTAAAATCCAGGCGAACTCAAAAAAAAACACGTGGATTTTCATAGCAAACATTTTATTCACAAGAAAATTATTCACAGATTATAGACAGAAAAAAAATTGGGCGATTTATGGCAAATCGCTATTCACAGCATTCTAAAAATACAAAATTCCGGTTAGAATTCTAGAGAATGCAAAAAATGAATCCATTGATTTCGCCAGTTTGAAAAAAAATCAAATCAACTCGAACAAGTCAGAGATGAAAGACGATATATTTTATAAAAAAAAAGAGAAAAAAAACCTGAAAAAAATCTGAAAATTCTGCGAAATTATGAGCTTTTCCCCTGCCAAATCTCCCTTTTTATAGTGATTTTTCAAAATGACGTGGCAGCGTTTTCGCCACGTCATTTTCTCATAAATTTCACGTCACAAAAATCCCATTTTTTTGTTGAAACTAGACTCTAGTCTTTGGTTTTATAAAAAAAACATGTTTCTATATTCAAATTTTGTGCTGAAAATCATGAAAATACTGATTTTCAGCGATTTCCAGCAATTCCATGAGTTTCAGCGCAAAATTTGAGTCTAGAAACTCTTCCGGGTACTGTAGAAAATTGTGCCAAAAATTCCAAAAAAAAAAATGGATCAATCGGATTACTGTAGAAAATCATTTTGCTAGCCTCAAATTTTGTGCTGAAAATCATGAAATCAATGATTTCCAGCGATTTCCAGCAATTCCATGAGTTTCAGTGCAAAATTTAAGTCTAGAACATTATTTTGAGGTTCTGGAGGCTTTTTGATCAAAAACTCTAAAATTCCTTTCTGAACCAAAAATTGAGTTCCAGAATTTTTCTAGGCCCAAATTTTACGCTGGAAATGCTGAGAATCACCAAAAATAATGATTTCCAGCGTTTTCAGTGCAAAATTTGGGTCTAGAAACCTTTTGAAGCTACTGTAGAAAATTGTGCCAAAAATTCCAAAAAAAAAATGGATCAACTGGGTTACTGTAGAAAACATGTTTCTAGGCTCAAATTTTGTGCTGAAAATTATGAAATCATTGATTTCCAGCGATTTCCAGCATTTCCATGAGTTTCAATCGCTGAAATTTTGAGAAATAAAATATTTACATATGAATAATTGGATCGTCATCACAACAATTTCTTGAATTTTCGCGAAAAAATGTTTTTGATTATTTTTTTTTGCTTTGAAAATCATAAAATATTTTCAGAAAATATTCAAAAATGAACCGGAATATTGTGTGTATTTTCTTTTAGTGCATCTTCAGCGAGATTTAAAGTAAGTGCATTTAATAAATTTAGAGATACTAATTTATATTATGAAATTTAGGATTGCAATTGGGCCCGAAGCATAGTACCATGTCCGGGCTTTATAATTGTTGGTCAAAACTCCTTACGCACAAGGTGTTCACCTTTGTTGTGCACATGAATTTTAAAGTTAATAAACTTGTTTTTCTGATTAAGTGTTTTGAAGAGAATTTCAAGTTTTTCGCTCGAAAAATGATCCTTGGCGGAATGAAAAAAAAAAAATTTCAGCAAAATTTGAGCCTAGAAACATGTTTTCTACAGTAATCCTGTTGATCCATTTTTTCGGAATTTGTGGCACAATTTTCTACAGTAGCTTCAAAAGGTTTCTAGACCCAAATTTTGCACTGAAAACGCTGGAAATCATTATTTTTGGTGATTCTCAGCATTTCCAGCGTAACATTTGAGTTTAGAAAAATTCTGGAACTCAATTTTTGGTTCAGAAAGGAATTCTGGAGATTTTGATCAAAGAACCTCAAAATAATGTTCTAGACTTAAATTTTGCGCTGAATCTCATGGAATCGCTGAAAATCGCTGGAAATCATTGATTTCATGATTTTCAGCACAAAATTTCAGCCTAGAAACCCATTTTCAGCTTCTGGAGCATTTCTGAAATGATCCAAAAATTTTCAGGATTTTTTTAGATTCTTGAAAAATTCTTCTAGACCCAAATTTTGCGCTGAAACTCATGGAATCGCTGAAAATCCCTGAAAACCAGTATTTTCATGAGTTTCAGCACAAAATTTCAGCCTAGAAACCTATTTATTTATTAAAACAAAAGACTAGAGTCTAGTTTCAACAAAAAAAAATGGGATTTTTGTGACGTGAAATTAATGAGATGACGTGGCGAAAACGCTGCCACGTCATTTTGAAAAATCGCTAAAAAAAGAGGGATTTGACTGGGGAAAAGCTCATAATTTCGCAGAATTTTCAGATTTTTTTCCAGATTTTTTTGTTTTCATATAAAATTGATGAATTCTCTTTTTTCTCCGATTTTTTTCGGAGTTTTTCGTCGTTTTTTGTGAAGATGTGTCTGATTTTTAGAATTCTAACTGGAATTTTCGCATTTTTAGAGTTGTGTGAATTTGGAGTTGCCATAAATCGCCCAATTTTTTGCCATAATCTGTGAATAATTTTCTTGTGAATAAAATTTTTTCTATGAAAATCCACGTGTTTTTAGCCTAGATTTTAGGCTTTTCTAGGCTTCTAGACCCAAATTTTGCGCTGAAAACGCTGGAATTATTGATTTTCAGCAATTTTCAGCGATTCCATGATTTTCAGCACGAAATTTGGGTCTAGAAACATATTTTTCATAGTAACCCTTGGTTGATCCATTTTTTTTTGGAATCTTGGGCACAATTTTCTACAGTACCCTTTGAAAACTTTCTAGACCCAAATTTTGCGCTGAAACTCATAGAAATACTGGTTTTCAGCGATTTTCAGCGATTCCAGCGTTTTCAGCGCAAAATTTCAGCCTAGAAGAATTTTTCAAGAATCTTGAAAAAATTCTGAAAATTTTTTGATCATTTCAGAAATGTTCCAAAAGCTGAAAATGGGTTTCTAGACTGAATTTTTGTGCTGAAACTCATGAAATCACTGAAAAATGCTGAAAATCAATAATTCCAGCGTTTTCAGCGCAAAATTTCAGTCTAGAACCCTATTTTTCACAGTAACCCTTGGTTGATCCATTTTTTTGGAATCTTGGGCACAATTTTCTACAGTACCCTTTGAAAACTTTCTAGACCCAAATTTTGCGCTGAAAACCAAGAAATCACTGAAAAATGCTGAAAATCAATAATTCCAGCGTTTTCAGCGCAAAATTTCAGCCTAGAAACATATTTTTCACAGTAACCCTTGGTTGATCCATTTTTTTGGAATCTTGGGCACAATTTTCTACAGTATCCTTTGAAAACCTTCTAGACCCAAATTTTGCGCTGAAACTCATGAAATTACTAATTTTCAGCGATTTCCAGCAAGTCCACGAGTTTCAGCGCAAAATTTGGGTCAAGAATGCCAAAAGTTGACACCTTCCCCCTTTTTTGTTGCACGCAACAATAAAAAAAAATTGGCACCTGTCCAAATCTAGGCTCCGCCCCAAACACCGCCATTTTTCTGGTATTTTTATTGATTTTATCTGACTCTACACAAAAAATGCTCAATTTTTTAATTAGGGTTATTTTTAAGGCCTACTTTTAAGGCCTTTCTTTAAAGCCTTTAAATTTAAGCTTTTAAGCGACCTTAAGGCCTATTTCTAAGGCTTTTTAATACCCTTAAGGCCTAAATTTTTCCAGAAATGGAGCAAATTGAAAAATCGTGGCTAGATTTACCACTCGAGTTACGTCAACTTATTCTGGAGCAAAGTGAGCAACACAATTTGGCCAAAATCGCGATTTCTACAGTACCCGAGCTGAATTTGAGCCTCTGGCTCCATCCCAAATTCATCAGCTCACTTTTATTGATGGATGAATGTTTGAACACCCAGGTCACGACGTGTTTTCAGTGTGGATTTACGATGGGCGGTGCGCAGAAATATGATGAATTGGGAAATGAGGAGTTTGATGTGAAGATTAGTGGACTTTTTAGGAAATTGGAAGAGGATCAGGCGAAATGTGAAGTTAGTTGGTGAGTTTTCAGCAATTCCACGAGTTTCAGCGCAAAATTTGAGCCAGGAAACATGATTTTGACTCTGTAGAGGGTACTGTAGAAAAATTGTGCCGAAAATTCCGAAAAAATGGATCTAGACCCGAATTTTGAGCTGAAAACGCTGGAATTATTAATTTCCAGCGATTTTCAGCAATTCCAGCGTTTTCAGCGCAAAATTTGGGCCAGGAAACATGTTTTTCTACAGTAATCCAGTTGATCCATTTTTTTTGGAATCTTTGGCACAATTTTGTACAGTACTCTTTGAAGAGTTCTGGACCAAAATTTTGTGCTGAAAACGCTGGAATTATTGATTTTCAGCGATTTTCAGCAATTCCACGAGTTTCAGCGCAAAATTTGGGTCTAGAAGGATTTTTTCCTACAGTAATCCGGTTGATCCATTTTTTTGGAACTTTTGGAATAATTTTTCTACAGTACCTTTTGAAGTGTTTCTAGGCTGAAATTTCGCGCTGAAACTCATGAAAATACCGATTTTCAGCGATTTTCAGCAATTCCACGAGTTTCAGCACAAAATTTCAGCTAGGAAATCTATTCTCAGCTTCTGGAACATTTCTGAAATGATCCTAACATTTTCAGATTTTTTATATTCTTCAGAAATTCTTCTAGATCTAAATTTTGCGCTGAAAACGCTATTCATTTCCAGCGATTTCCAGTAATTCCACGAGTTTCAGCGCAAAATTTGGGTCTAGAAACTCTTACTGTAGAAAAATTGTGCCAAAAATTCCCGGGTTACTGTAGAAAAATGTTTCTAGACCCAAATTTTGTGCTGAAAATCATGAAAATCCAAATTTTCTCCTCTTGTTTTTCAGGACCATCCAACATGCAGACGGAACTTCTCGAGCCAAGTTTGTTCTCGCTGAAAACTACAGAGAGGCGGCGAGCACAGTATTTCAAAAATTCCTGAATTTTTCGAAAAATCACGTGAAAACAATCGAAATGTATTGGGACCAACGGAATTTGATGGTTGACCCGAAAAACTTCCGAAAACTTCGAGAAATCACACAGATTACTGTAGATAAGAGGAAAACCCATGGAATTGGCTATGATTTTGAAGATGTGCTAACTTGGAAAACACTGCGCAGTGTTAATATCAACACAAATCATTGGAAAATTGAAAATTATCGGCGATTTATCGTAACTTGGCTCGAAAAAGCGGAAAAAATTGAGCTAAATTTTGGTTCGAGAACTTTTTATATCACAAAACTGGAAAATATCAAATCAAAATTGGACAAATCTGTGATTTTTCAAGGATTAGATCATCAATTATGGGCCTATGAATCATTGTGAGTCATTTTCAGCGATTTCACGATTTTCAGCACAAAATTTGGGTCTAGAAACACCTCAAAGGGTACTGTAGAAAATTGTGCCGAAGATTCCAAAAAAATGGATCAACCAGATTACTGTAGAAAAACATGTTTCTAGACCCAAATTTTGCGCTGAAAATCATGGAATGGCTGAAAATCGCTGAAAATCAATAATTCCAGCGTTTTCAGCGCAAAATTTGGGTCTAGAAACCTTTTTTTACTACTGTAGAAAATTGTGCCCAAGATTCCAAAAAAATGGATCAACCGGATTACTGTAGAAAAACAAGTTTCTAGACTCAAATTTTTCGCTGAAAATCATGGCTTTGCTGAAAATCGCTGGAAATCAGTAATTTCATGAGTTTCAGCGCAAAATTTCAGCCTAGAAACCTTTTTTTACTACTGTAGAAAAATTGTGCCCAAGATTCCAAAAAAATGGATCAACCGGATTACTGTAGAAAAACATGTTTCTAGACCCAAATTTTGCGCTGAAACTCGTGGAATCGCTGAAAATCGCTGAAAACTAGTATTTCCATGAGTTTCAGCGCAAAATTTCAGTCTAGAACCTCTTCAAAAGGTACTGTAGAAAATTGTGCCCAAGATTCCAAAAAAATGGATCAACCGGATTACTGTAGACAAACAAGTTTCTAGACCCAAATTTTGCGCTGAAACTCGTGGAATCGCTGAAAATCGCTGAAAATCAATAATTTCACGAGTTTCAGCACAAAATTTCAGCCTAGAAACACCTCAAAGGGTACTGTAGAAAATTGTGCCCAAGATTCCAAAAAAATGGATCAACCGGATTACTGTAGAAAAACAAGTTTCTAGACTCAAATTTTTCGCTGAAAATCATGGATTTGCTGAAAATCGCTGAAAATCAATAATTGCAGCGTTTTCAGCTCAAAATTTCAGCCAAAACCCCCTATTTTTTGCAGCAAACGATATCTATTCACTCATCCAAAATTTTCGGACTATTTTTTGATGGTCGATTTGAATTTGCAAGAAGGACATGCTCAGTTTACAGTCGAGAAATTTTCGAAGAAAAGTAAATCTTGGATGATTTATGTTAGACAGGTTTATGACGTCACAAAGATAGACAGATTTATGACGTCAGAACAACAATATTCTGAGTCGAGTGTATGACGTCACAACACAAAAATGAATAAATGTTTATATTGCTCATATTAGTTGTCATTTTTCAGATGTTTTTGATACATTGCTCATGTTATACTTCCCGGCGCAATTATTGAAGTGACACCAGAGCGAAGTTGAAATTTGAAATTGCCAAAAATCACCTCGCACACATTTTTATCACAGAATAATAAAGTGTAGGGCATACTGAAGCTGAGCTGGAAAAATTTTGTGCTTTTTCAGCGATTCCATGATTTTCAGCACGAAATTTCAGCCTAGAAACACTTTAAAGGGTACTGTAGAAAATTGTGCCCAAGATTCCAAAAAAATGGATCAACCGGATTACTGTAGAAAAACATGTTTCTGGGCTGAAATTTTGCGCTGAAACTCAAGGAAATATTGATTTTCAGCGATTTTCAGCGAATCCATGATTTTCAGCACAAAATTTGGGTCTAGAAGAATTTCCTAAGAATCTAAAAAAATCTGAAAATTTTTTGATCATTTCAGAAAGGTTCCAGGAGCTGAAAATAAGTTTCTAGACTCAAATTTTGCGCTGAAACTCAAGGAAATATTGATTTTCAGCGATTTTCAGCGAATCCATGATTTTCAGCACAAAATTTTTGTCTAGAAGAATTTCCTAAGAATCTAAAAAAAAATCTGAAAATTTTTGGATTGTTCCAGGAGCTGAAAATAAGTTTCTAGGCTGAAATTTTGTGCTGAAAATCATGGAAATACTGATTTTCAGCGATTTTCAGCGAATCCATGATTTTCAGCACAAAATTTTTGTCTAGAAGAATTTCCTAAGAATCTAAAAAAAAAATCTGAAAATTTTTTGATCATTTCAGAAAGGTTCCAGGAGCTGAAAATAAGTTTCTAGACTCAAATTTTGCGCTGAAACTCAAGGAAATATTGATTTTCAGCGATTTTCAGCGAATCCATGATTTTCAGCACAAAATTTTTGTCTAGAAGAATTTCCTAAGAATCTAAAAAAAAATCTGAAAATTTTTTGATCATTTCAGAAAGGTTCCAGGAGCTGAAAATAAGTTTCTAGACTCAAATTTTGCGCTGAAACTCAAGGAAATATTGATTTTCAGCGATTTTCAGCAATTCCACGAGTTTCAGCACAAAATTTGGGTCTAGAAGAATTTCCTAAGAATCTAAAAAAAATCTGAAAATTTTTTGATCATTTCAGAAATGTTCCAGGAGCTGAAAATAAGTTTCTAGGCTGAAATTTCGTGCTGAAACTCATGGAAATACTGATTTCCAGCGATTTCCAGCGATTCCACGAGTTTCAGCACAAAATTTGGGTCTAGAAACATATTTTTCTACAGTAATCTCTGGTTGATCCATTTTTTGGAATCTTGGGCACAATTTTCTACAGTACCTTTTGAAGAGTTTCTAGGCTCAAATTTTGTGCTGAAACTCATCAAGAAACTAGTTTTCAGCAATTTTCAGCGATTCCATGATTATCAGCGCAAAATTCGGGCCTAGAAACATATTTTTCTGCAGTTCTCAAGAATCTAAAAAAAATTCTGAAAATTTTTGGATTGTTGCAGGAGCTGAAAATAAGTTTCTAGACTCAAATTTTGCGCTGAAACTCAAGGAAATATCGATTTTCAGCGATTTTCAGCGATTCCACGAATTCCAGAGCAAAATTTGGGTCTAGAAGAATTTCTGAAGAATCTTTGAAAAATTCTGAAAATTTTTGAATAATTTCAGAAATGTTCCAGAAGGTGAAAATACGTTTCTAGACTCAAATTTTGCGCTGAAAACCATGAAATTATTGATTTTCAGCGATTTCCAGCGATTCCACAAGTTTCAGCACAAAATTTGGGTCTAAAAAAAATTGTGCCCAAGATTCCAAAAAAAATGGATCAACCGGATTACTGTAGAAAAATGCTCTTCTAGTCTCAAATTTCGGCTCATTCAGTAGCTCTTCTTTGCACCTACCATATCCGAAACACACATCATCATATTTGTTTGCATATCATTGCTCATATTAGGAAACAACAGGCCTACAGTAAATTCCCAAACAATTAACATCAAATAGACTACGGTATTGATTGCCACAATAATTGTCATTCTTTTCATCATTTCTTGAGTTCGCTGATCTTCTTTTTGCTGGCGGGAATTCAAATTTGAAAATCGAATTCGAAGATTTTTGAGGGTCAGAGTGCCGAGAGTGACGATTGTGAGGAAATAGACGAGAGTGCAGACGACCAGATGACAACTGAACACGAATTGCTCGTCCTGAAATTGATTTTCATCAATTTTCAGCAATTTCATGAGTTTCAGCACAAAATTTCAGCCTAGAAACATGTTTTTCCACAGTAATCCCGGTTGATCCATTTTTTCGGAATCTTTGGCACAATTTTTCTACAGTACCTTTCTAGCCCCAAATTTTGCGCTGAAAACGCTGGAAATACTGATTTTCAGCAATTTTCAGCAATTTCAGCGTTTTCAGCACAAAATTTCAGCCTAGAAACATATTTTGAGCTTCTGGAACATTTATGAAGTGATCCAAAAATTTTCAATTTTTTTTAGATTCTTCAGAAATTCTTCTAGACCAAAATTTTGCGCTGAAACTCATGGAATTGCTGAAAATCGCTGAAAATCAATGATTCCAGCGTTTTCAGCACAAAATTTCAGCCTAGAAACATGTTTTTCTACATTGATCCATTTTTTCGGAATTTGTGGCACAATTTTCTACAGTACCCTCTAAGATGTTTCCTGGCCCAAATTTTGTGCTGAAAATCATAAAATCGCTGAAAAACTCACCAAAGGTGTCTTCGAGTCCACAAAATACTTGAGAGTTTCATTATAAATCAATGGATGAAAAATATAGGCCACAGGTAAATTAATGGCCACAGAATACAAAATAATCGCCAAATACACAAAAATATACCATTTTGACCAGAATTTGTTGGAATTTTCGAATTTAATCAGCGAAAATCGATAAAAACATAAAATAATTATGCTAATTGATTGGGTTTGGAAAAAAAAGTGGTTGGAAAATGCGATGAAGCGAAAAATCCAGTGATGATTGTAGTAGAGAGTTTCGAGAAGAAAACCGGTGTCTGGACGTTGTGCTAGTCTGAAACTAGAGTCTAGGCGAGCGATTTTATGATTTTCAGCACAAAATTTGGGTCTAGAAACTCTTCGAGAGGTACTGTAGAAAATTGTGCCCGAAATTCCGAAAAAATGGATCATCCGGATTACTGTAGAAAATGAAGTTTCTAGACTGAAATTGTGTGCTGAAACTCATGGAAATGCTGATTTTCAGCAATTTTCAGCGATTCCACAATTTTCAGCACAAAATTTGGGTCTAGAAACTTTTCGAGAGGTACTGTAGAAAATTGTGCCCGAAATTCCGAAAAAATGGATCAACCAAGGATTACTGTAGAAAACCACTTTTCTAGACTGAAATTTTGTGCTGAAACTCATGAAAATAGTGATTTTCAGCAATTTTCAGATATTCGACAAGTTTCAGCACAAAATTTCAGCCTAGAAGAATTTTTCAAGAATCTTTAAAAAATTCTGAAAATTTTTGGATAATTTCAGAAATGTTCCAGAAGCTGAAAATATTTTTCTAGACTGAAATTTTGTGCTGAAAATCATGAAAATACTGATTTTCAGTGATTTTCAGCGATTCCACGACTTTCAGCGCAAAATTTGGGTCTAGAAACGCTTCAAAAGGTACTGTAGAAAATTGTGCCACAAATTCCAAAAAAATGGATCAACCGGAAAAACGCTGAAAATTAGTTTCTAGGCTGAAATTTTGTGCTGAAAATCATGAAAATACTAATTTTCATCAATTTTCACCTGAAAATCCACGAATTAAAATAACACGCCAAATTCAGGCACATATCACATTGCACAATTTTGTAGAAGCTCGAGCCTCGGAATCTTTCGTGAAGCCCAAAAATCAGAATGAAGAATAACATGAGCAATACCGAAAATACACCGTAGTAGAGCCAAATGTGCAACAGGAGCTCCATTTTTTGAGTAGGCTGAAAATTTGACTGAAATTGCTAGAAAACTAGAATTTTTTGACATTTTCAAAGAAAATTATAGGGTTTTTCAGTGGTGCTGATCAGTTTTTGGACTCAAATTTTGCGCTGAAACTGATGAAATCGCTGAAAATTGCTGAAAATAAATGCTTCCATGAGTTTCAGCACAAAATTTCATCCTAAAAACATATTTTTCTACAGTAATCTAGTTGATCCATTTTTTCGGAATTTTGGGCACAATTTTCTACACTACCTTTCAAAGAGTTTCTAGACCCAAATTTTGTGCTGAGAACGCTGGAATCATTGATTTTCAGCGATTTTCAGCAATTCCACGAGTTTCAGCGGAAAATTTGGGTCTAGAAACATATTTTCAACTTCTGGAACATTTCTGAAATTATCCAAAAATTTTCAGAATTTTTTTTAGATTCTTGAGAACTGTTTTCTAAACCCAAATTTTGCGGTGAAACTCATGAAATCGCTGAAAATCGCTGAAAATCAGTAATTTCATGAGTTTCAGCACAAAATTTCAGCCTAGAAAAGTAATTTTCTACAGTAACCTAGTTGATCCATTTTTTCGGAATTTTGGGCACAATTTTCTACAGTACCTTTTGAGATGTTTCTAGGCTGAAATTTTGTGCTGAAAATTAAAAAAAAACCTAATAAATGTCAACTAATATGAGCAACACACCTATAATTATTTTTCGACCAAAAATTTTCAATGGAGAATCGGTGAGTGCTTTTGAAATTTTGAATTTTCAAAATTCGCGCCTTGAAAATTTGAGCGCGAAATTTAAAAATTCAAATTTTTCCAGCTGGTTTTATCGATTTCCGAGCCCGGAGAAATTAAAGTGAGAAGAGCACGAGAAGCTGGAGAACACTGAAATTAATTTCGGGATTCTGAAAATTTTTAATTACCCTGTTGCTTTAATTAATCAATAAATATAATTCTGAAGTTTTGTGTTAACATGAGCAACACACCTATAATTATTTTTCGACCAAAAATTTTCAATTCACATTAAAAAAATAAAATAAAATGGAGTTATTGATTCATATTTGGCTGATATACGGTGTGATTTCGGTATTGCTCATGTTATTTTTTATCGTGGTTTTCGGCGTGAATAAGAGATTCGATAACTCGTTTTATCGTGTTGTGCAATGCGATCAGATTATGGTAAGAAAATTCGAATTTTTGAATTTCGCGCCAAGTAAAATTCGAGCGGGAAATTCAAATTTTCAAATCTCAAATTTTCCCGCCAGAAACTACAGAAAATACCTTGCTCAAACCTAAGCCTATTTACTATCAAAAATTGTGGTTTTTTCGCGCTAAAACCACCTACAGTAATCCTAACTCCAGAACCTCTGCTGCTACTTCAATTCCTGGATCCATCGCCTGGCTCAGCGTCCCGACACCGGCCGCCTCCTTCAAAACCTTCCCACCCAAATTCTCACCCTAGCCAGCTTCACCCAACAATTTTTCTTCCAAACCCAAAGTGTCTCCATAATTCTGCTCTGCTTCTATCGATTTAGCCTAATTCGCTTTGAAAATGCTCAAAAATTCTGGTCAAAATGGTGTATTTTCATTTATTTTTGCCTGATTCTCTATTCCATGGCTATAATTCTACCCATTGCTCATACTATACATCCACTGATCTTCAATGAGACATTAGGATTCTATGTGGATGCACCGGAATTCACGGAGCAACGTTACATTTTTGGAGTACACCTAGGCTTGTGCTCCTTGACCTATTTCACAATTATCATTATCCTAGGGCTCAGAACGGTTTTGAGCTTGCGAGCAAGATTTTTGGAGCATCAAAATGCTCCAAGAGCACAAGCGATGCTCAAAAGGGTTACTGTAATTGTGGCGATGAATACAGTAATCTACATGATGATTATTGTCTGGGAATTTACTGTCGGCATTTTTGTGCCCGACATAAATCGGGTTGTGCAACATAATATGATGATGACTGTGTCGGATATGGTGAGTGTCTAGCTGTCTGGCTGTCTCTGTGCTCTCTAACCTCCCAATTTTTTGCAGCTCAGCTTCAGTATGCCCTATACACTGCTGATTTGCGATAAAAATGTGCAGGAAATGATGTGGCAAAAAGTTCCGCGAATTTCTCGAATGCCTAGTAGTATTGTACCGATTTCTTGAATAAACCAGGTTGGGTGGGTTACTGTAGAAAATTGTGCCAAAGATTCCGAAAAAATGGATCAACCGGGTTACTGTAGAGAAGTATGTTTTTAGGCTGGAATTTTGCGCTGAAGTTCATGAAAATACTGATTTTCAGCAATTTTCAGCGATTCCATGAGTTTCAGCACAAAATTTGGGTCTAGAAGAATTTTTCAAGAATCTTAAAAAAAATGCTGAAAATCTTTGGATCATTTCAGAAATGTTCCAGAAGCTGAAAATAGGTTTCAAAGCTGAAATTTCATGCTGAAACTCATGAAAACACTGATTTTCAGCAATTTTCAGCAATTCCATGAGTTTCAGCACAAAAATTGGGACTAGAAGAATTTTTCAAGAATCTTTAAAAAAGTCTGAAAATGTTTGGATCATTTCAGAAATGTTCCAGAAGCTGAAAATATGTTTCTAGGCTGAAATTTTGCGCTGAAAATGCTGGAAATACCGATTTTCAGCAATTTTCAGCAATTCCATGAGTTTCAGCACAAAATTTTGGTCTAGAAACAATTCAAAAGGTACTGTAGAAAATGCTGAAAATTTTCGGATCATTTCAGAAATGTTCCAGAAGCTGAAAACAGGTTTCAAGGCTGAAATTTTGTGCTGAAACTCATGAAAACACTGATTTTCAGCGATTTTCAGCGATTCCACGAGGTTCAGCACAAAATTTAGGTCTAGAAACTCTTCAAAAGCTACTGTTTTCCCCCATTTTTTCTAGCATTGCTCATATTAGAAAACAAATTGTTATTATTCTCCAAATTTTTTATTATTTTCCACAAAATATTTGATGCATTTTTAATGCATCAAATTCCCTTTCCCTTCATATTTTATGTATCAATTTTTGGTCAAGCCTCATACATTTTTTATTCATTCCCCCTATTTTTCCTTCATCTCATTTTCATTTTTTAGTAGTTTTTTCAGAAGACTTGCGGCTGAGCCGCAAGGCTTTCCGCAAGCTTGCGCGAAGCGCCCCGGAATCTTCCGCGTTAGCGGTCCGAGCGGAGCGAGTGTAGATCCCTCTGCGTCTCTAACCACCTCTAGCTTTCTAGCCTCTCTGCTTAGGCTTGAAAAAAAAAATTTTGACCACTAGCGGGATCGAACTCGGCACCTCCAGATCACTAATTCAATCTCTAACCAGCTGAGCTACAGGGAATTTAGAGAGGCTAGACATCTAGAGAAAATGACGATGGCTAGACACGCAGAGGAACATACACTCGCTCCGCTCGAGCCGCTTGCGCGGAAGATTCCGGGGCGCTTCGCGCAAGCTTGCAGCAGACAGCTAGAGAGCATAGAGATGTTAGAGACGCAGAGAGGCTAGAGACGTAGAGAGCACAGGGGTTTGAGATAGTGTAGAGCTAGAGGGTGTTAGAGACGCAGAGGGGCTAGACAGCTAGAGTGTCAGAGACGCAGAGGGGCCTACACTCGCTCCGCTCGAGCCGCTACGCGGAAGGTTCCGGAGCGCTTCGCGCAAGCTTGCGGCACCGTACTCTCTTATCATTTTTTTTTGGCTCTTATCAAAATTGTGTGTGTTTGCACACACAACTTAATATTATAACAAAAATAATAAAAATAAAATCCTGTGATTTTTATTTTTTTTTGGGCTGATAAGACACATTTTTGATGATTTTTTGTGGCAAAAAATAATTTTTTGATTAAAAATTTTTGAAGACTTGCGGCTGAGCCGCAAGGCTTTCCGCAAGCTTGCGCGAAGCGCCCCGGAATCTTCCGCGTGAGCGGCTCGAGCGGAGCGAGTGTAGCTCCCTCTGCGTCTCTAATTTTTCTCTAGCTGTCTAGCCTCTCTGCGCCCGGAATCTTCCGCGTAAGCGGCTCGAGCGGAGCGAGTGTATATTCCTCTGCGTCTCTAGCTGTCTAATCTCTCTGTGTCTCTAATTTCCTAATTTTCTCTAGCTGTCTAGCCTCTCTCTGCGTCTCTAACTTCCTCATTTTCTCTAGCTGTCTAGCCTCTCTCTGCGTCTCTAACTTCCTCATTTTCTCTAGCTGTCTAGCCTCCCTCTGCGTCTCTATACTCTCTAGATGTCTGCCGCAAGATTGCGCGAAGCGCCCCGGAATCTTCCGCGTAAGCGGCTCGAGCGGAGCGAGTGTATATTCCTCTGCGTCTCTAATTTTTCTCTAGCTGTCTAACCTCTCTCTGCGTCTCTAACCTTCTCCTTTTCCAGAATGGAACCCTCTCGCAAACGTCTACACAGTATTTCCTCAATCTCTTCCAATTTCATCGGCGCCCCGTCGAGTTTCGAATTTCTGGGCGGCGGCCACGTGGCAAAAGCCGCAGAAAATATAGCCGTGGAAAGTATCATCAATCATATCCAACTGAATTTAATAAATTTTGAAAATTCGCAAAAAATCCGGGTTTTTGATGATTTGATTATGAGGATTGTTAGTATGAAGGTGAGCCTAGAAAGCCTAGAAAAAGCCTGAAAATTTGGGCCTTTTTGAGCCTAAACAAGCCTAGAAAAGCCTAGGTTTGGCCTAGAAATTTGGGCCATTTTGAGCCCAAAAAAAGCCTAGTTTCAGGCCCTACAGTAATCCCCAAACTACACATTACATTATAAATCTTCAAAAATTGTCTTATCAATTTTTTTTTCTCAAGATTTGAAAAAAAATTAATTTTTTGCCTGTCAACGACATTTCAAAATTAATATCTTACTGATAACAAGATTCAACCTCAAAATGACATATTTTCTGCTCTTTTTTGAGCCCGAAAAAGGGCTTAGGCCTGAAAAGCCCACGATTTCTATGTTTCTAGACCCAAATTTTGTGCTGAAAATTATGAATTCGCTGAAAATCGCTGAAAATCAGTTTTTCCACAAGTTTCAGCACAAAATTTCAGTCTTAAAACATGTTTTTCTACAGTAATCCGGTTGATCCATTTTTTTTGGAATCTTGGGCACAATTTTTTAAACAGTAGCTTTTGAAGTCAAATAAAGTTTCTAGACCCAAATTTTGTGCTGAAACTCATGAAAATACTGATTTTCAGCGATTTTCAGCGATTCCACAAGTTTCAGCATAAAATTTGAGTCTAGAAGAATTTTTCAAGAATCTGAAAAAAAAATTCTGAAAATTTTTGGATCATTTCAGAAATGTTCCAGAAGCTTAAAATAAAGTTTCTGGGCGGAAATTTTGTGCTGAAACTCATGGAATTATTGATTTTCAGCGATTTTCAGCAATTCCACAAGTTTCAGCGCAAAATTCGAGCCAAGAAAGAAAATTGTGCCAAAAATTCCAAAAAAAAATGGATCAAATGGGGTACTGTAGATGTTTAGGCTCAAAAAATCGCAAATTTCTTGCAGATCGACACTCTGACCGGCTCAACTCTCTCCGCCACCCAAAAACCGCCGCAATTCGCCCTAACACCCGCCCCAAAATCACCACCAAGACCCTCACAAAATGTCGAGCAACAATTCGCCGACTTCCAAGCCAATCTGCTACGTCAGCAGCTCTACCAAAATGTACAGTACCTTCCGCAATACAACGCGTATCAACGCGTCGCGGCCGACGCCGCAAAATCCTCTATCGATCCGCTCATCAAATTCCAGCAGCTGATGCGCGAAAGTGCCGCGGCGGAGACGCAGGCGACGCCGCCTGCGATTCCGCAGCCGCGGATGATGGCACCGCCGCGGATTGCACCAACTCCCATTCCTGCACCGCCTGTACTCCTTCCGCAGGTCACGAATAAGAAGGTAGGCTAGACAGCTAGAGATGGTTAGAGACGCAGAGGAAGTACACTCGCTCCGCTCGAGCCGCTTCGCGGAAAATTCCGGGGCGCTTCGCGCAAGCTTGCGGCAGACAGCTAGAGAGTATAGAGATGGTTAGAGACGCAGAGAAGTTAGACAGCTAGAGATGGTTAGAGACGCAGAGGGATATACACTCGCTCCGCTCGAGCCGCTTGCGCGGAAGATTCCGGGGCGCTTCGCGCTAGCTTCCACCTACAGTAACCCAAAAATTTTGCAGATTTTCCCAAAAGTCCGTGCTTGCAATCAATGGTCCGTAGTTAGTCTACCACTACCTTTAGCTGGTTAATTTTTTTTTCTTCGAAAAAAAAAAATAATTTATTGATTTTTTTTGTTAATTTTGAAAATTGTTATGTAAATAAATTATTATTAATTTATTAATTAATTTTTCTAGCCTAAATTTTGTGCTGAAAATCATGAAATTGCTGAAAATCGCTGAAAATCAATGATTCCACCATTTTCAGCGCAAAATTTCAGCCTAGAAACCTATTTTCAGCTTCTGGAACATTTCTGAAATGATCCAAAAATTTTCAGATTCTTCAGAAATTCTTCTAGACCCAAATTTTGTGCTGAAACTCGTGGAATCGCTGAAAATCGCTGAAAATCAGTATTTCCATTAGTTTCAGCGCTAAATTTCAGCCTAGAACCCTATTTTCAGCTTCTGGAACATTTCTGAAATGATCCAAGAATTTTCAGATTCTTCAGAAATTCTTCTAGACCCAAATTTTGTGCTGAAACTCGTGGAATTGCTGAAAATCGCTGAAAATCAATGATTCCAGCATTTTCAGCGCAAAATTTCAGCCTAGACACCGATTTTAAGCTTCTGGAACATTTTTTGAAATAATCCAAAAATTTTCAGATTTTTCAGAAATTCTTCTAGACCCAAATTTTGTGCTGAAACTCGTGGAATTGCTGAAAATCGCTGAAAATCAGAAATCTCATGAGTTTCAGCACAAAATTTCAGCCTAGAACCTGATTTTCAGCTTCTGGAACATTTCTGAAATGATCCAAGAATTTTCAGATTTTTTTTTTAGATTCTTCAGAAATTCTTCTAGACCCAAATTTCGCGCTGAAAATGCTGAAAATCTTTATTTTTCTTCAATTTTTTTCTTCAAATCATTATTATTATATGAACCAGCTCCATAAGTTCCAGGTCCAGCCGAAATTTGAGCCACCAACAAAACGAGAGAAATTACGGCAATGAAAAAGATTGAGAAATTCATGTTGTTGAATTTTTTAGAAGTTGGGAGATGCCTTAAAAAGCCGCAAAATTGTCTGAAAATCGTAAAAATTCGGAAAAAAATATTTTTTTTAACGATTTTCAGACAATTTTGCGCTGAGAATCAGCTTTTTCATGATTTTCAGCACAAATTTTCAGCCTAGAAACCTTATTTTCCAAAAAATATTTGAAAATTTACATTTTTTAAAAGATAAAACTTGAAAATACAAACCTTTTTCACGCGTTTTCCATCAAAATCCTTGCCAAAATTCAATTTTTTGAGCTTCGCAAGCAATTTCAAATTCTGAAACACAAAAAAATCAAGAAATTATTTTGAAATAACAGAATTTCACTCACCATTTTCAAAAAAATAATCATTTTTCACAAAAAAAAACGAAAAATAAGAAAAATAAAATAAAAACGGCGTTATCACTAAAATAGGGGCAGAGTGCAAAAAGCGGAGTGTTGTTTGCAAATTCTTTTCTTTTTTTTCAGCCATGTTTCTAGACCCAAATTTTGCGCTGAAACTCGTGGAATTGCTGAAAATTGCTGAAAATCAAGAATTCCAGCGTTTTCAGCACAAAATTTCAGCCTAGAAGCCTATTTTCAGCTTCTGGAACATTTCTGAAATGATCCAAAAATTTTCAGAATTTTTTTTAGGATTCTGCAGAATTTCTTCTAGACCCAAATTTTGCGCTGAAACTCGTGGAATTGCTGGAAATTGCTGAAAATCAATAATTGCAGCATTTTCAGCACGAAATTTCAGTCTAGAAACCTATTTTCAGCTTCTGGAACATTATTGAAATGATTCAAAAATTTTCAGATACTTTAGAAATTTTTCTAGACCCAAATTTTGTGCCGAAACTCGTGGAATCGCTGAAAATCGCTGAAAATCAGTTTTTCCACGAGTTTCAGCGCTAAATTTCAGCCAAGAAACTGATTTTCAGGAATCTTTGGCCACAATTTTCTACAGTAACCCAACCTGATTTATTCAAGAAATCGGTACAATACTACTAGGCATTCGAGAAATCCGCGGAACTTTTTGCCAAATCATTTCCTGCACATTTTTATCGCAAATCAGCAGTGTATAAGGCATACTGAAGCTGAGCTGCAAAAAAATGAGAGGTTAGAGAGCACAGAGAATGGTGAGAGCACAGACAGCCAGACACTCACCATATCAGAAACCGTCATCATCATATTATGTTGCAAAACCCGATTTATGTCGGGCACAAAAATGCCTACAGTAAATTCCCAGACAATAATCATCATGTAGATTACTGTATTCATCGCCACAATTACAGTAACCCTTTTGAGCATCGCTTGTGCTCTTGGAGCATTTTGATGCTCCAAAAATCTTGCTCGCAAGCTCAAAACCGTTCTGAGCCCTAGGATAATGATAATTGTGAAATAAGTCAAGGAGCACAAGCCTAGGTGTACTCCAAAAAATGTAACGTTGCTCCGTGAATTCCGGTGCATCCACATAGAATCCTAATGTCTCATTGAAGATCAGTGGATGTATAGTATGAGCAATGGGTAGAATTATAGCCATTGAATAAAGAATCAGGCAAAAATAAATGAAAATACACCATTTTGCCCAGAATTTTTGGGCATTTTCGAAGCGAATTAGGCTAAATCGATAGAAGCAGAGTAGAATTATGGAGGCACTTTGGGTTTGGAAGAAAAATTGTTGGGTGAAGCTGGCTAGGGTGAAAAGTTGGGTGGGAAGATTTTGAAGAAGGTGGCCGGTGTCGGGACGTTGAGCCAGGCGATGAATCCAGGAATTGAAGTAGCAGCAGAGGTTCTGGAGTTAGGATTACTGTAGGTCCTACAGTAATCCTAACTTCAGGCGCGAAAAAACCACGTTTTTTGATAGTAAATATGGCTAGGGTTACTGTAGGGTTTGGGTATAAAAAATCCACGTTTTTTGACGTGGATTAAGCAAGGTACTGTAGTTTCTGCGCAAAAATTTGAGATTCAAAAATTCAAATTTCCCGCTCGAATTTTACTTGGCGCGAGATTTGAAAATTCAAATTTTTCAACAAAAAAATCCACGTTTTTTGACACTAAATAGGCTTAGGCTAAAGCAAGGTACTGTAGTTTCTGGCGGGAAAATTTGAGATTTGAAAATTTGAATTTTCCGCACAATTTTTTTGTAGCGCGGATATTTGAGATTCAAAAATTCAAATTTCCCGCTCGAATTTTCCAAGGCGCGAAATTCAAAAATTCAAATTTTCTTACCATAATCTGATCGCATTGCACAACACGATAAAACGAGTTATCGAATCTCTTATTCACACCAAAAACCACGATAAAAAATAACATGAGCAATACCGAAATCACACCGTATATCAGCCAAATATGAATCAATAACTCCATTTTATTTTATTTTTTTAATGTGAATAGAAAATTTTTGGTCGAAAAATAATTATAGGTGTTGCTCATGTTAACACAAAATTTCAGATTTATATTTATTGATTAATTAAAGCGGGGTAATTAAAAATTCAAATTAAAAATGCTGAAATTAATTTCAGTGTTCTCCAGCTTCTCGTGCTCTTCTCACTTTGATTTCTCCGGGCTCGGAAATCGACAAAACCAGCTGGAAAAATTTGAATTTCGCGCTCAAATTTCGGAGGCGCGAATTTTGAAAATTCAAAATTTCAAAAAACTCACCGATTCTCCATCAATCGATAAATCGGCGGCGAAAATCGAGGAGAAAATCATTGAAAAAATTAGGAAAATTGAGAAAATTTGCATTTTTCGCTCGGAAAATCGAAAAAAATCAGGAAAAATTGATGAAATGCAAGATTTTTGCGAGAGAAAATCACAATTTTTTGGGCCAAGGTCGAATTTTTTTTGGTGATTGTGTGTGGAAAAAATGTAAATAAGTGGGTCTTGAGTGGAAAATTGTGGGTTTCTAGGCTAATTTGACACTTTTTATTGGAATTTGTAAAAAAAAACAATAATTGTAGGCTTCAAAATTTCAAAAACTTCGAAAAAATCATGTTCTAGGCTGAAATTTTGTGCTGAAACTCATGAAAACATTGATTTCTAGCGATTTTCAGCTATTCCATGAGTTTCAGCACAAAATTTCAGTCTAAAAGAGTTCCTCAAGAATCTGAAAAAATTCTGAAAATTTTTGGATCATTTCAGAAAGCTTCCAGAAGCTAAAAATAAGGTTCTAAACTGAAATTTTGTTCTGAAACTCATGGGAATTCTGATTTTCAGCGATTTTCAGCATTTCCATGAGTTTCAGCACAAAATTTCAGCCTAAAAACTCTTCAAAAGGTACTGTAGAAAATTGTGCCAAAGATTCCGAAAAAATGGATCAACCGGATTACTGTAGAAAAACAAGTTTCTAGACCCAAATTTTGTGCTGAAACTCATGGAAATGCTGAAAATTGCTGAAAATCAATATTTTCATGATTTTCAGCACAATCTGAAAGTTCCAAAAAACCCGTTTGCATAAATTATTTATCTATTACCCCCTTCCCGAACCCCCCCCCCCCAAAAAAATCAATAATTCAATTCGGAAATTTTCCACACAATGCCATGTATGTTGCAAATTGAGTGTTGGGCGTTGCATTACACGATATATCGTTAGTTCCTCGACCATTCCGAAGAATCAAGCATTGCTCATCGATATTTCTGAATGTCGTCAGTTGCGACGCGGCTCAGCGTTGCGTGTGTCGCATCGCAACTGAAACTTACACATAATCGTGATTCGGATCGTTGTCACTCCAATTGTTGAATGTGAATGTTGGATCGGTGCCTGCGTTAAGCGCGATGAATGCCTGCAAATTTTTTTTCGAGTCGTGAAAATCTAGTTAGCCTAAGTTCACCGTTTGTGGTGAGCACTTTTCCGTATCCTTGAGATCTTCGGGTAAAATGCATTCGGTTCGGCGGACACCGTCGATTCGGATGTGAACATTTGGTTGGAGATCTGAATAGCATGTGGAGGCTAGAGACGCAAACCGCGACGCACACGCATCGCACAACTCACATTCGCTAAACAAGTTCTGCTCATCAAGACTCTCAAACATTGCCAATTTTTCGCCGTCCTTCGAACAAAGATCTTCAGCATCAGAATGACTGAGAGCATCCGATGAGTTTGCGATTTTCAAGCAAAATCTTCTGGTGCACTTATTGGCGGCAGTTGGGGTGCGTTGAATTGTCACGAATCCAGGATCACACGACGTGAGACATGCCTCCGAACTTTGGCAGATGAGCAGCAAGAATGCGAAGATTTTTCGATTCATTTTTGTGTGTGTGTTTTCCAGAATGTTGGTAGGCACTTTTATGCTGAATGTTTCTCTAGACTCTCTCAACTTCCAACACTCTCTTGTCTCTTCTACAACGTGTCACACATTGTGATCGTAAATATCTTTATTTTCCCATAAAAACATCTCGGAAATTTTTTGATTTTTGATTTTTGAGAGAGTTCAATTATCTAAATCCTTACAATTAAAGGTGCTGATCAGCAAAAAAAGTTTTTGGACTCAAATTTTGCGCTGAAACTCATGAAACCACTGATTTTCAGCAATTTTCAGCATTTCCACGAGTTTCAGCACAAAATTTGGGTCCAGAAACTTTATTTTACTTCAAAAGTTACTGTCGAAAAAATTGTGCCCGAAATTCCGAAAAAATGGATCAACCGGATTACTGTAGAAAACATGTTCCTAGGCTGAAATTTTGCGCTAAAAGTCATGGAAGAGCTGATTTTCAGTGATTTTCAGCAATTCCACGAGTTTCAGCACAAAATTTGAGTCTAGAAGAATCTCTCAAAATTTTTTAAAAATTTCTGAAAATTTTTGGATCATTTCAGAAAGGTTCCAGAAGCTGAAAATAGGTTTCTAGGCTGAAATTTTGTGCTGAAACTCATGGAATTATTGATTTTCAGCGATTTTCAGCAATTCCATGAGTTTCAGCACAAAATTTGGGTCTGAATGGATCAGCTGAAAAAAGTTTGAGAATCTTAAAAATTTTTTCTGGGCTGAAATTTTCAGATTTTTTCATTCCTGGTGTCAATTTCCAGCCAGAAAACTTCAATCTTTAGTAGTAAGTACACGGTGTACTATTTCCAACCAAAAAACATTGTGAAAAGTTGTGGCAAGTCTCTAAAAAAGGGAAAAAGGAGATTCCTTATCTTTTCCCTTCTCTTCCCCACAAAAAAATGATAAATTATTTATTTTTGTTGTTTTGCCAGCCCCAAAAATTTGCGGCAATCAAGAAATATTGGCTAACATTGATAAGATCAGGATTTCATATGCCAACATATTTATTTTTGTTTTTTTTTTTGGCTGAAGCTTAGGTCTAGACCATTTTTTGGACCCAAATTTTGTGCTGAAACTCGTGGAATCGCTGAAAATCGCTAAAAATCAATTATTTCACGAGTTTCAGCGCAAAATTTTAGCCTAGAAACCGATTTTCAGCTTCTGGAACATTTCTGAAATGATCCTGAAATTTTCAGAATTTTTTAAAGATTCTTCAGAAATTCTTCTAGCTCCAAATTTTGCGCTGAAACTCGTGAATTTGCTGAAAATTGCTGAAAATCAATAATTCCACGAGTTTCAGCGCAAAATTTCAGCCTAGAAGCTTATTTTCAGCTTCTGGAACATTTCTAAAATGATCCAAAAATTTTCAGAATTTTTAAAAGATTCTTGAGAAATTCTTCTAGACCCAAATTTTGCGCTGAAACTCGTGGAATCGCTGAAAATCGCTGAAAATCAGTATTTCCAGCACTTTCAGCACAAAATTTCAGCCTAGAAACTTGTTTTCTACAGTAATCCGCTTGATCCATTTTTTCGGAATCTCTGGCACAATTTTCTACAGTACCCTTTAAAGCTGTTCTAGCTCCAAATTTTGCGCTGAAACTCGTGGAAATGCTGAAAATCGCTGAAAATCAATAATTCCACGAGTTTCAGCACAAAATTTCATCCTAGGATGCCTCAAAACTTGCTGATTTTCTTGTTGCTGGCACTTTTGGGCTCAGCCGTGGTTTTCGGAGCTTCGAACATCAATAAACAGTGTCGCGATCTTTTGCAGTGTTCTGTGCAGCGAAAATGTGTGAATGTGAGTTTTTCTGGAAATTTTTTGGCTGAAAATCCGGGTTTTTCAGCTTCCGGAGTTATCGAAACTTATTGAGAATCAGACGATCAGCTCGAAAATGTATGATGATATTGATAAGGTGATTTTTAGGGGCTCTAGGGGCTCTAGGAGCCTAAAGAAGCCTTGGGAAGCCTTCAGAAGCCTTCAGAAGCCTTCAGAAGCCTTAAGAAGCCTTGAGAAGCCTTGGGAAGCCTTGGGAAGCCCTGGGAAGCCTTGGGAAGCCTTGGGAAGCCTTGGGAAGCCCTGGGAAGCCTTGGGAAGCCTTGGGAAGCCCTCAGAAGCCTTGGGAAGCCTCCAAAAGCCCCCAGAAGCCCTCTAAAGCCTTCTAAAGCCCCCTAAAGCCCCCCAAAGCCCCCAAAACCCCCTCAGCTCTTTCTTGCAGCACACAGATTACGGTTGCATTTTCACGACGGGTTGTCAGGATGAGTGCAACGATTGTCCGTTGTGTTTGACGTCGAAATTGCAGATTGTCGATATTTTGTCGGGCGAGAAATCGACGGGAGGTGAGAGAGACGCAGAGGATGGCTAGACAGCTAGAGGTGGTTAGAGATGCAGAGGGTGGCTAGACAGCCAGAGGCGGTTAGAGACAGCTAGACAGCCAGAGGTGGTTAGAGATGCAGAGAAGCTAGAGACGCAGAGGGTGGCTAGAGAATTGGTATGCTAAAGAGTAGCCTAGAGAGCTTAGAGAAGCTAGAGACGCAGAGGGTTGGCTAGACGACGAGAGCAAATAGATGGGTTAGAGATGCAGAGGATGTTAGAGAAGCTAGATAGGAAGAGCGAAATTGGTTAGAGACGCAGAGAGGTTAGACAGCTAGAGAGGATAAAAAAAAGTTAGAGACGCAGAGGGAGAGAGAGAGTGCAGAGAAGCTAGAGAACCTCGCGCGAAGCGCCCCGGAATCTTCCGCGTTAGCGGTCTCGAGCGGAGCGAGTGTATCTCCCTCTGCGTCTCTAACCCACTCTCGCCGTCTAGCCCCTCTCCATCTCTAACTTTATCTAGCTGTCTGGTGTCTCTCATGTTCTCTAGCTGTCTAGCCCCTCTGCGTCTCTAACTACCTCTATACTCTCTAGCTGTCTGCCGCAATCTCGCGCGAAGCGCCCCGGAATCTTCCGCGCAAGCGGCTCGAGCGGAGCGAGTGTATATCCCCCTCCGTCTCTAGCCCTCTAGCTTCTCTGCACTCTCTTCAGAGCCCTGATTTTTCTAGATTGTCCGGCTCTGATGGATTGTGCCCTGAAGTGTGTGGATGAATCGAATCAGGATATATTCCAAATCAACAAATGTCTCCGACACGATTGTGCTTTCCACTGTTTCGACGGATCCTGTCCAAAATGTTCGGGATTCGTGACTCGAGTCTTCAATCAAATGTGCGCCGCCGGAAATTTCAGACAAAAAATTCGCGATTTCAGCGGGCCTTGCTATGAAATGTTCCATCAAATTGTTCATGCCAAATTTGCGGAGCGATTTGACAAAGCGGAAGCGGAAGCGGAAAATTCGAAAAAAAGTTGATTGATTTTTGAGATGATCTGATTTTTTGTACATATTTTTTGCAATAAAATTTAAAAAAAAAAAAATTTTAAATTTCCGAAAAATTTTAAATTTCCGAATTCCCCGCTTACCAATTGGTTAGCGTAATCGCGGAGCATCGTTGTTTTCAACGAAAATATTCAAATTTGCTAATTTTCCGCTTGAAAATTGCAAGCGTAATCGCGGAGCATCGTTGTTTCAGATACAAATTTGAATTTCCCTATATCCCGCTCAACAATCGTTAAGGGTAATCGCGGAGTATCGTAGTTTTTAATGGAAAATTTTGAATTTCCCATTTTCCCGCCCATCAATTGTTTAGGGTAATCGCGGAGTATCGTTGTTTTTATATCAAAAATTCAAATTTTCCAGTTTCCCGCCTTATAAAGCAAGTGTAAAAGCGGAGCATCGAAGTTTTCAATGAAAAATTCGAATTTCCCTTTTTCCCGCTCAAAAACACAGCGTAATTGCGGAGCATCGTAATTTTGATGAAAAATCGCTTTGGAAGCCAAGTTTTCAAAGAAAAATTCAAATTTCCCAATTTCCCGCTCAAAAAACACAGGGTAATCGCGGAGCATCGTTGTTTTTAATGAAAAATCGCTAAGTTTTCAATTAAAATTTGAATTTCCCTATTTCCCGCTCACCAAGATTTCAGCGTAATCGCGGAGCATCGTTGTTTTTGATGAAAAATTTGAATTTCCCAATTTCCCGCTCACCAATCTTTTAGCGTAATCGCGGAACATCGTTGTTTTTAATAAAAAATTTGAATTTCCCATCGTCCCGCGCAAAAATGCAAGCGTAAACGCGGAGCATCGTTGTTTTCGACTAAAAATTGATGTAGAATTGATTTTTTTTCGCATAGAAAATTCAAATATCATTGTTTACCGCCTTATAAAGCAGGTGTAAAAACGGAGTATCGTTGTTTTTGAGAGAACACAATTTATACAATAAAAATCTTGAAAACCCAACAAAAAAATCGTGTCTAATATCCTGGCGCAGTTCTTGGTGGTGGACAATGATCGCAAGCTCCCTCATCCCCATCCGGACCATCCTCTCCCGGACCTCCTGGTGCTCCAGGTTGTCCCGGTGCTCCCGGTGCTCCCGCATCTCCTTGTGGCCCTGGGGCTCCTGGTTGACTTCCAGCTCCTGGCTGTCCTGGTGCTCCTGGTGCTCCCGGTGGTCCTGGTGGTCCGGCTGGTCCAGCTGGGCCTGGAGTGCCCGGTACATCAATAACTTGCCCAGCTTGTCCAGGTTGTCCAGGCTGGCCTGGTCCTCCTGGACCTCCTGGTGCTCCAGCTGGTCCTGGTGGTCCTGGTGGCCCTGGAAGTGAAGCCCCTCCGGATTGTCCTGGTTGTCCGGGTTGGCCTGATGGCCCCTTTGGCCCTGGGCTTCCTGGGGCTCCTGGTGGCCCGGCTGGACAATCGAAGCAGAATTGCGAGGCATCTGGGACGGCATCAGAACTGGCATCATTTCCTGGTTGCCCTGGAGCTCCGGGCTGCCCATCATTTCCTGGCTGACCATCGGATCCTGGTGGCCCGGCTGGCCCGGCTTCTCCGGTTCCGCAAGAGCAACATTGTCCGGAAGCGGAAGAGCCCGCGGAGAATCCGCCAACTGCCACGTCATCACTACCGTATGATTGACGTTTTTGGTGATTTCTGGTGCCGGAAGTGGCGATTCCGGAATGTTTGTAGGCTTCGCGTTTGAGACGAGAGTCGGAGTTGGAGGAGAACTGGAAAATGGGGCTTTTTTTGAGCCTAGATAAGCCTAAGCCTAAGCCTAGGCTAGGGCTTTTAAGACCTGAAAATTTGCAGTTTTTTGAGCCTAAATAAGCCTAGGTTTTGGGCTTAGGCTTAGAGAAGCTTAGGGGCCTTTTGGGCGTAGGTTTAGGTTATTTCGGTCTAGATAAGGCTAAGATTAGGCTTAGGCTTTTAAGGCTCAACAATTTTCGATTTTTAAAGGCTTAGTGAAGCTTGGGGGTCTTTTCGGCTTAGGTATAGGCTATTTAGGCCTAGATAAGGCTAAGATTAGGCTTAAGCTTGTCAAGCCCAAAAATTTGCGATTTTCAGGGCCTAAAAAGCCTAAGCCTTAGCCCAAAAGGCCTCAAAACTCGTTTAGGCTTTGAATCTAAGCATAGGCTTAGGCTTAGGCTTTTAAGGCCTAAAAATTTGCGATTTTTGAGCCTAAATAGGCCTAGGTTTTGGGCTTAGACTTAGAGACGCTTAGGGACCTTTTGGGCCTAGGTTTAGGCTTTTCAGGCTCAAAAATTGCCAATTTTCAAGGCCTGAAAGACCCTAGTCTCAGCCTAAAAGGCCTCAAAACCCTTAAGGGCTTTTAGGCTTAGGCTTAGCCATTTAAGGCCCCAAAAATTTGCAATTTTTGAGCCTAAATAGGCCTAGGTGTTAGGCTTATCTAGACTCAAAAAATCCGCAAAATCCACCCCAAATCCAGAACTCACCCGCTTATATTCATCCCACAATCCATCGGATCTATGCTGACAGAACTCCACCTCGGACTTCAGCGACGATTGAACGTGTTGAACATAGTTGTACAACATCGGAACGGCAATGATGGCAGTTAGGGTGGCGATGGTTGAGATGGCGACGCCGAAGAAGGCGACGCGTCGCAGCGATTCGGTTTCGCGAGCGATTTCTTTGGACATTGCTGGAAATCGGGAAGATTTGATCTTGCCACGTGGATTTTCTGGCGGCGAATTTAAAAAATTCGAAAATTTCCCGCTTCGGTTTCAAAAATGGTTCAAATTTTGAAATTCAAAATTTCCCGGGCTTATTTGGTGTCAAAAAACGTGGAATTTTTGCGCGCCAAAACCTACAGTACCCCTGAGCCTTTCGCGTCGAAAACCTAGGGTTACTGTAGGTTACTCCAGCTATTTTTGACCTACCTTTTTCTAGGTGAATAGAAGAAGAAGTCTATTCTACCACAATTCCAGCCTCCTCTTAAATACCCCAAAAATTTGTCTGCTTCCGCGTCCCAAAAAAAAAAAAAAAAAAAAAAAATTTTTTTTTAACGACATGAAAACTGTTTAAGCACTTTACACCGGATAAACGACAAAAAAAAACATTTTTTTTTCGCCAAAAAAAAAGTTGCGATAAGAGAATGGAAACTGTAATAATTTTATTACTTCCCTACTAATTTTTTGTTGATTTTTGATGTTGGCTTAGAAATCCACGTGGCAGGTGGAATTGTCAGACATCTAGAGATGGTTAGAGACGCAGAGGGATATACACTCGCTCCGCTCGTGCCGCTTGCGCGGAAGATTCCGGGGCGCTTTGCGCGAGATTGCGGCAGACAGCTAGAGAGCATAGGGAGGTAAGAGACGCAGAGAGGCTAGACAGCTAGAGAATAAAATTGTCAGAGACGCAGAGTAGTTGGGCATCTAGAGAACACAGAAAATGAAGAGAGTGGAGAGAGGCTAGACAGCTAGAGGTGGTTAGAGACGCAGAGGGAGATACACTCGCTGCGCTCGAGCCGCTTACGCGGAAGATTCCGGGGCGCTTTGCGCAAGCTTGCGGTAGACAGCTAGAGAACATGGGGAGGTTAGAGACGCAGAGATGCTAGACAGCTAGAGTATCAGGGACGCAGAGGGAAATACACTCGCTCCGCTCGAGCCGCTTCGCGGAAGATTCCGGGGCGCTTCGCGCAAGCTTGCGGCAGGCAGCTAGAGAACATAGAGAGGTTAGAGACGCAGACAACTACAGTATTTTTTCCCCAAAAAACTCACAAATCCATCAAAAAAATCGTGTTTTCCTCGAAAATTTCAGCCGAAAACAAAAAAAAACGCGAAAAAATATGGGAAAAATGCCAACAACGCCCGACAATGCGCTAAACAACAGGCAAGCCGTCATTTAGCGGAGTGTCGTTGGAAAAAATGCGTTTTTTTTTTTTTCGAAAACCTCACAAATCCAGCTAAAATTCAGTGAATCGATAGAGACGCAGAGTAGTTAGACAGCTAGTGAAAATGAAGATGGTTAGAGACGCAGAGGGGACATACACTCGCTCCGCTCGAGCCGCGTGCGCGGAAGATTCCGGACGGAAAAATCCAAATTCTTCATACACACAAAAATTTTGTACACAAAAAGAGCATATAACAAGATCTAGAGACAATTTTTGGCGCCAAAAATCCAGGCGCCACGTGGCAACAAAACTAATTATAGAAATTCAATTGTGTTGGACTACAAAGTGCCGTGTTGTTGAAAATCGAAATGTCCTGCAATGGTCCGCAACAATTGGTTTGAGCTGTTGAGGTGTTGGTGGCGGATTTCTGGAAACGGAAAAATTGATTTCCGGAAGGTTCCGCGTAGCGGCCAGCGATCTTCCGCGTAAGCGGCCTCGAGCGGAGCGAGTGTAGGTCCCTCTGCGTCTCTGACAATTCTAGTTGTCTAGCCTCTCTGCGTCTCTAACTCTTCTATGTTCTCTATCTCTCTAGCTTCTCTGCACTCTCTCTGATCCCTATGCTATCTTCTCTGCCTCTCTAACCTAACTTATCTGCGTCTCTAACCAGTTTCTCTGCACTCTCTTGAAATCCTGTACTCTCTAACTGCCCTCTCTGCGTCTCTGACCTTCCTATTTTCTCTAGCTGTCTAGGTTTGGCTTAAGTTAGAGTGTGTATCCCTCTGCGTCTCTGACACCTAGTGATCTCTAGCTGTCTATCCTCTCTGCGTCTCTAACTTTCTTATGTTCTCTAGCTGTCTGCCGCAAGCTTCCGCGCAGCGGCTCGAGCGGAGCGAGTATGTCCCTCTGCATTCTCTAGCTGTCTAGCCCCTCTGCGTCTCTGACATCCCTATGTTCTCTAGCTGTCTAGATTTGGCTTAGGTTTGGCTTAAGTTAGGCTTAGGTTAAGCTCAGTCCAGGCTTAGGTTAGTGTGTAATCCTCTACGTCTCTAACTCTCCTATGTTCTCTAGCTGCCTAGCCTAGTCTAGCCCCCTGCGTCTCTGACAACCCGTACTCTCTAGCTCTATGCATCTCGAGTGTAGTTCCTTCAGCGTCTCTGACACTCTGCGTCTCTAACCTCCCTATGCTCTCTGTCCGTCTAGCCTCTCTGCTCTCTAGCAATCTTGCGCGAAGCGCCCCGGATTCTTCCGCGAAGCGGCCTCGAGCGGAGCGAGTGTAGGTCCCTCTGCGTCTCTGACAACCCGTACTCTCTAGCTCTATGAATCTCGAGTGCAGTTCCCTCTGCGTCTCTAGCATACCCTAGCTGTCTTCCCCCAACTCACATGTAAGAACGGCGCAACATAACACGGCATATTAAATTGTGTAGAAGTCAATTCAACAATCGCCGAAAACGTGGCACATCCTCCACCAATCAATCCAATCACAATAATCGTACAACAAATCACGAGAGTCGTCTGATTGTTATAAGCCCAAACCTCTTTGATACAAACTGGCGGTGTTCCTTTCAGCCCCAATTGCTCCTCTTTTTTCCTGTGTGCTTCCAAGTATAGGAAGAATAGACAGGGTAGAATTACGGAGGTTAGGGTTAAAGTGGAGCCTCCGACAAGATCGAGAAGCGGGCCGAAGGTTGGAACACTTTCCGCAACGAACACGACGGCCACCATGATTCCGGAACGGACCAAAACACGTTGAATACAGAATTCTGGAAGATTTTTGGTTGGGAAGGAGTGGTGCCTTGAGATAGTCGCTGACAAGGAACGGCTGCTTCAGAACAGGTATGTCAAGGAGCTGTGCCTTGAGGTCTTTGCTGTGAAGCTCTCGCGCCTTGAGAACACGTATGTCAAGGCTCTGCTGCTTAACAGCGATGATATCAAGGTGTGGTTCCTTGAGAGCCTTTAGATTATTGCTGTCAAGGTCTCGCGCCTTGAGAAGAGGTATGTCAAGAAGCCATGCCTTGAGAACACGCTTGTCAAGCAGCCGAGCCTTGAGATGCTTGCTCTTAAGGAGTTGCATCTTGAAAACAGCTCTGTCAAGCAGCCGAGCCTTGAGGAGCTTGCGGTCAAGGATCAGCGCCTTGTGATATTTGCTGTCAAGGGTTCGTACCTTGAGATAGTTGCTGTCAAGCAGCGGAGTCTTCAGAATAAGTGTGTCAAGCAGCCGCGCCTTGAGATCAAGTATGTCAAGGGTCTGCTGCTTGACAGCGATGATCTCAAGGTGTGGTTCCTTGACAGCCTCAAAATAGTTTCTGCAAAGCAGACGAGCCTTGAGGAGCTTGCTTGTCAAGTATCCGCGCCTTGAGAACATGCTTGTCAAGCAGCCGAGCCTTGAGGAGCTTGCTGTCAAGGATCATCGCCTTGTGATATTTGCTGTCAAGCAGCCGAGCCTTATCATATTCGATATCAAAATGCTCTAAATCCCCTTCCCGATCTCAAAAAACTCACTCTGAGGCACATCAAAGAACTCCTCAACCTCCTGATTCAATGGATTGAAAACAATAGTCAATGTCAAAATGCAGTGAACAGTGATCAGAATATTAATAACCTGCTGAATCCAAACTGTTTGAATCGACGGAATTATGGAGTCTCGTAGCGAATCACCGTACACCACATAACCCATAATACAAACTGGGATGTACATACAAGCCATGACTGAAAATATGAAGTTTTGGCTGGAATTCAAGGTCCCGGACCGAAAAAATCGGAATTTTCAGGAATTTTTGGTTTTGAAGCTTCAAAAATCGCTCCCGGACCCAAATTTTTTGAATTTTTCGATTTTTTTGGTCCAGTAGCTTCGAAAATCGCTCCAGGACCCAAATTTTTCGAATTTTCAGGACTTTTTAGTTGTGAAGCTTGGAAAATCGCTCCAGGACCCAAATTTCTTAAATTTTCAGGAATTTTTGATCGTAGAGCTTCAAAAATCGCTCCCGGACCCAAATTTTTTGAATTTTTCGATTTTTTTGGTCCAGTAGCTTCGAAAATCGCTCCAGGACCCAAATTTTTCGAATTTTCAGGAATTTTTAGTTGTGAAGCTTGGAAAATCGCTCCAGGACCCAAATTTCTTAAATTTTCAGGAATTTTTGATCGTAGAGCTTCAAAAATCGCTCCAGGACCCAAATTTTTCGAATTTTCAGGAATTTTTAGTTGTGGAGCTTGGAAAATCGCTCCAGGACCCAAATTTTTTGAATTTTCAGAAATTTTTGGTTATAAAGCTTCAAAAATCGCTCCAGGACCCAAATTTCCTGAATTTTCATGAATTTTTGGTTGTGGACCTTCAAAAATCGCTCCAGGACCCAAATTTCCTGAATTTTCATGAATTTTTGGTTGTGGACCTTCAAAAATCGCTCCAGGACCCAATTTTTTCGAATTTTCAGGAATTTTTGGTTATGAAGCTTCGAAAATCGCCCCAGGACCCAAATTTTTTGAATTTTCAGAAATTTTTGGTTATAAAGCTTCGAAAATCGCTCCAGGACCCAAATTTCCTGATTTTTCAGAAATTTTTGGTTGTAGAGCTTCGAAAATCGCTTCAGGACCGAAAAATTTGGAATTTTCAGGAATTTCTGGGCCTAGAGCTTCGAAAATCGCTCCAGGACCCTAATTTTTTGAATTTTCAGGAATTTTTGGTTGTAGAGCTTGGAAAATCGCTCCAGGACCCAAAAAATCGGAAATTTCAGAAATTTTTGGTTTTGAAGCTTCAAAAATCGCTCCAGGACCCAAATTTTTCGAATTTTCAGAAATTTTCGGTCGCGGAGCCCAAAAAACTCACTGGAAAACGCCAACGCCACACTTTTGGTGAACTCTTTCGGATGTTTCATATCGTGTTGAATTGTGGGAAACGCTGAGTGTCCACCAACGGAGAACAAGAAAGTTCCCATGGCCAGGAAAATGTTGGTGATGGTGAAGGGTGGCATTTGTCTGGAAATTCGTGGAAATTTCACAAAATTTGAAGAATTTTGAGCTAGAAATCGTGATTTTTGAAGAATTTTGAGCCAAAAATCGTGATTTTTGAAGAATTTTGAGCTAGAAATCGTGATTTTTGAAGAATTTTGAGCCAAAAATCGTGATTTTTGAAGAATTTTGAGCTAGAAATCGTGATTTTTGAAGAATTTTGAGCCAAAAAATCGTGATTTTTGAAGAATTTTGAGCTAGAAATCGTGATTTTTGAAGAATTTTGAGCCAAAAATCGTGATTTTTGAAGAATTTTGAGCTAGAAATCGTGATTTTTGGTGAAATTTGGCTATTGCTCATATTATGGTATTTTTAAGGCATTGCTCAGATTATACTGATCCTAAAGAATTCTAAAACCATTGCTCAGGTTAATCCATATTTTCCAAAATTTAGAAGCATTGCTCAGGTTAACCTTCTCTAACATCATTTTTTCCCAAATTTTCCGACCCATTGCTCATATTAGAGCCCTCTTACTTGATTGGACTGCAAGTCGGTAGATCAATAATACTTCCAACAATAATCATAATCACAGCGGCTGAAGTTGTCATCATTGCAATCACCACGGCCCACCTGCAAAAATTAGGCTTTAGGGGGCTTTTCTGGGCCTAAAATAGGATTTTTGAGCCTTGTAAGTCCCCTAAGCCCATTTTAGGCCCCTTTTCGTATTTCCTCACTATTATGATGTAAAAATGATAAATCTCCGAAATAATCGGATTATTTTTGAAGTATTTGCGAAACAATTTTTGAAAATGATAAGAAATCGTTTTTTTGTTGAAGTCTGATCTTTGGCTCTGGGAAATAAGGAGACTTCTAGAGCATTTAAGGGCCTTAAGGGCTTTGGGGGCCTTAGGGGCCTTAAGAGCTCTCAAAAGCCCTCTAAGAAGCCCGGTAAGCCTCTCAAAAGCCCTATGGGCCCCTTAAAAGCCCTATAGGCCCTCCTAGAAGCCCGGTGAGCTTTTTGAGAGCCCTGTAAGCTTCTCGAAAGCCCTCTAGGATTCTTAAAAGCCCTCTGAGGTTCTGAGAAGCCCGGCAAGCCTATTCAAAGCCCTGTGAACCTCTCAAAAGCCCTGTAAGCCTTCTTAGAGCCCTATGAGCCTCTCAAAAGCCCTGTGAGCTTCTTCAAAACCCTGTAAGGTTTTCAAAAGCCCTGCAAGCCTCCTAAAACCCGGTGAACTTCTCAAAAGCCCTGTAAGCCTCTCAAAAGCCCTGTAGGCTCTCCTAGAAGCCCGGTGAGCTTCTTCAAAGCCCTGTAAGCCTCTCAAAAGCCCTGTAAGCCTCTCATAAGCCCTGTAAGCCTCTCAAAAGCCCTGTAAGCCTCTCAAAAGCCCTGAGAGCTTCTCAAAAGCCCTGTAAGCTTCTCAAAAGCCCTGTAAGCTTCTCAAAAGCCCTGTAAGCCTCCTAAAGCCCTGTGAGCCTCTCAAAAGCCCTGTAAGCCCCTTAAAAGCCCTATAGGCTCTTCTAGAAGCCCTGCAAGCCTCTCAAGAGCCCTCTAGGATTCTCAAAAGCCCTGAAAGCCCTCTCAAAAGCCCTGCAAGCCTCTCAAAAGCCCTGTAAGCCCCCCAAAAGCCCCCCAAAAGCCCCCCAGAAGCCCTTCAAAAGCCCCCCAAAAGCCCCCCAGAAGCTCCCAAACTCACCAAAAATCCTGTGGACTCTTCAAAAACGTGATGGGCAACAGGCAAGCGGCAACAATCAATACCAACACACAAAAAGTGATGTTGACTCCCCAAAAAGCCATAATCATATTCTGAATATTCTTCGAGGCCAACAACAAATAGACAACAGCGATTCCGAATTGAGTAACATCGATACAAGCCGAGACAAGACTTCCGACAAATGGACCCATAGCACGGGCTCCGATCTCCGGATATGGTTTACGACAATGATGACGGTATTCAGGCCAAGTGTCCAGGAGAATATTCCAACTTAGGCCGAGCACGTAGGCCGTGTAGGTTACCACAATTATCATTATTGAGCACATTATGAGGCCGGGGTAGAATTCTGTAAGAAATTTGGAGCATTTTGAGCATTGCTCATGTTAGACTAGAAAATAAAAAATCTCCGCAGGCACTGGGGATCGAACCCTGGTCCCTAGATTGCTGAATTTCGAAAAAATAAAAGAGTCCGCAGGCAGTGGGGATCGAACCCAGCCCCTTTTCTTGCTGATTTTTTGAATTTTCCCATGTTTTTCCCCTTTTCTCAATAGAGCGCATTTGCTAAAAAATCATCAAAAATCTCTACAGGCACCGGGGATCGAACCCAGCCCCCTTTCCTGTTAATTTTTTGAATTTCCCATAATTATTCCCCTTCCTCAATAGAGCGCATTTGCTAAAAAATCATCAAAAATCTCCGCAGGCAGTGGGAATCGAACCCTGGTCTATTTCCTGCTAATTTTTTGAATTTTCCCATGTTTTTCCGAGTTCTCAATAGAGCGCATCTGCAAAATTCGCAATTTTTAGAGAAAAATCACAAATGCGCTCCATTGAGAAACCAGAAAACACTTGGAATTTTTGAAAAATTAACAGGAAATAGCCCGGGGTTCGATCCCCGGTGCCTGCAGAATTTTTTTTCGAAATTTTTTCCCGCTTGATAAAAAGAACCAAATTTTCCTTGTTTCAATAATCCCTCAAAAAATTCGGGTTTTTCTTATCAAAAAATGAAAAAGAGCACTTTTTTGTGCTCTTTTTGCTGATAATTCGTAATTTTTGGAATCAGGCCTAAAATGAGCCTAAAGAGGGCCTGGAAAGGCCTGAAGGGGCCTAGAAAAGCCCAGACTTACCAGACTGAATAATGGCTGTTGGCAGAGCCACCAATCCACCACCCGCCAAATCTCCCACCACAAAAAGTCCCGTCACAAACCAATTCAGACCTGAAAAACGGGATTTTTCGCGCCAAAATCTACAGTAATCCCCATTTTTGGCGCCAAAACCGACCTGTTGGGTTGAAAAACGGCCTCGACATGTCCACGGACGATTTGGAGCATTTTGAGCTCCGCCGGCTCGCCGCGTCAAATTCGAAAGCTCGATTTTCCTTAGCCTGAGTCATGCCTGGAAAATTTGAATTTTTGAATTTCGCGCTCAAATTTTCGAGGCGGGAAATTTGAATTTTTGAAAAAATTATTGCCACGTGGGAAAAAATGACTGCAAAAATTTGAATTTTCAAATTTCCCGCTCAAATTTTCGAGGCGGGAAATTTGAATTTTTAAAAAATTATTGCCACGTGGGAAAAACATGACTTCAGAAATTTCAATTTTCAATTTTCCCGCTCAAATTTTCAAGGCGGGAAATTTTGAAAATCAAAAAAATAACTTTTTTTTTCTCAATTTTTGCTCCACGTGGCAAAAAAATCGTCTCGTCACAAAAAAATGACCGAAAAATTGATAAGAAGCTTGATTTTATAGGCTCTTTATCAAATTTTTCGGAAAAAATCACTTGCGGAGCACAAAAAAAAGAGCAAAGTGAAAAATTCCGGTCTCCTTCTCTTGGGACCCGAAAAATTTTGAAAGGTTTTTTTTTCAAAAAAAAAAAAAGCGAAAATGTGAAAGTTGTTATTTTTCATGGGATTACCCTTTCAAAATCGTTTTGTTTTGAAAAAATAAAAAAAAAACAAAAAAAATTGGTTTTGCACTCACCGGGGGTCGAACCATGGTCTTGAGATTGCTAAATTTTGAAAAAACAAAAAAGTTTGCAGGCAGTGGAGATCGAACCATGGTCTTGAGATTGATGATTCTGAAAAAAACAAAAAAATTCCGCAGGCACCGGGGATCGAGCCCAGGTCTCTTTCCTGCTAATTTTTTGAATTTTCCTCATTTTCGCTCGATTCTCCATAGAGCGCACTTGCATTTTTTGACTTTTAAAAAGTTCCGCAGGCACCGGGGATCGAACCCAGACCTAATTCCTGCTAATTTTTCCGATTTTCATGTAGTTTGCACTGTTCTCTATCAAATTTTATCAATTTTTTTTAAAAAATTTACAACTTATAATCTTTGGATGACAATTTTTTTGTCATCAAAATTAATTAGCAATGATTTTTTAGTTAATTAATTAATTATGTAATCTGATTTTTAAAAATTGAAAAAAAAAAGAAGTTTTTTTTGCAAGTGCGCTCCACTGAGAATCCGGAGAAATCGAGAAAAATTCAAATTTTAGTACGAGGAAGCAGACCAGGGTTCGATTCCCGGTACCTGCGAATTTTTTTCTGATTTTTTTTTGCAAAAAAAAAATGAAACTTTGATGTTTGCATAATTTACACCAGGAAAAACAAACAAAAATTTTATTTTTTTGAAAAAAAATTTTTTTTCAAAATTTTTTACAAGCCTTGTAAAAAAAGGTGCAAATTTCGCTATAAAATCGAGAAATTTTTAAAAAAATTTAAAAATTTTGATTTAAAAAATGTTTTGGAGTCTGGTTTTGCTGGCTGAAGTTTTGCTGATTTTTAGACCGATTTTTGGATGTGGAACTGATGTTTCAGGTGGGTTTTTGGTCTAGACAAAGGTTCTGGAGGCTTCTGGAGGATTCTGGAGGCTTCTGGAGGCTTTTAGAGGTTCTGAAGACTTCTGGAGGCTTCACAGGGCTTCTGGAGGCTTTTAGAGGCTTCTGAAGACTTCTGGGAGCTTCTGAAGGCTTCTGGAGGCTTCCCAAGGCTCCTGAAGGCTCCTGGAGGCTTCTAAGGCTTCCCAGGGCCTCCCAAGGCTTCCCAAGGCTTCTAAAGGCTTCTGAAGGCTCCTCAGGGCTTCCTAGGGCTTCTGAAGGCTCCTCAGCGCTTCCCAGGGCCTCCCAAGGCTTCCCAGGGCCTCCCAAGGCTTCTCAGGGCTTCCCAAGGCTTCTCAGGACTTCTGGAGACCTCCCAGGGCTTCTGGAGGCTTCTAGAGGCTTCTGGAGACTTCTAAAGGCTTCCCAGAGCCCCCAAAAACTTCCCCAGGCCTCCCAACTCCCACAAATCTTTCCAGGCGCTCCCTCAACCTCGGCCCAATTCCAAATCACCTTCCAACCCCCGCTGATCTTCACCTATCCCCCCTCCATCACCACCTACACCACGGGCCAATCAATCAATAATGCGAGCGCCTCAAATCGCCTGATCTCCGAGCTCAATTCCGCCGTCTCGACGGCCCTGAAGTCCAACTCGATCAGCCTGATCTCGGCGCCGATGTTGAGTGTCAGCGGGTTCAGCGGTTTGGCAGCGACGGTGGAAGCGGGAGCGAATTGTACAGCCGACAAGAATTATATACAATATTCCGGAACCTTGATCTACCAGTGTTCGGGAGCTTCCTCAGGATCTACAGAAGCTCCCACCACCCAAGCTGTACAAACATCTACAGATGGTGGAGATGGTGCGGAAGGTGATACCACAATTTCCGCAACCACTTCCGCTTCCGCTTCCGGAACCTTTACAAAGATCTTGGTGCAGCAATCAATGCAAGTGTCGGCCAATTCTACACAGTCTTTATATTTGGCACAATGGCAGGAGATTGCGAAAAGTGTGCAAATTGCATTGGAAGCTAAGAATATGGTGTTTTTGGATGATATTAGTGTGAATATTTGAATTTTCTGTGGAATTTTTAGTAATGAAGGGATTTTTTATGAAAAATGAGTTGAACAACGATACTCCGCAGTTACGCTTTGTTTTTTGAGCGGAAAAATGAAAAAATTTGAATTTTTTATATCAAAATAAGGTTGCAACAACCAATTTTGTGAAAACAACGATGCTCCGCTTTTACACTTGCATTTTTAAGGCGGTAAACAATGATATTTGAATTTTCTGAGCGAAAAATAACGATTTTCAATAAAAACAACGTCACTCCGCGTTTACACTTGCATTTTTAAGGCGGTAAACAATGATATTTGAATTTTCTGAGCGAAAAATATCGATTTTCAATGCAAACAACGATGCTCCGCAGTTACGATAGGTTTTCTGTGCGGTAAACAATGATATTCAAATTTTCTGAGCGAAAATCCAATTGGACAGCAATTTCCAATAAAAACAACGATGCTCCGCTATTCCGCTTTGCTTTTGCGCGGGAAAATGGAAAATTTTGAATTTTCTACCTCAAAAACATGTTTTTAATAAAAACAACGATGTTCCGCGATTCCGCTGGGTTTTCTGGGCGGAAGAATGAGAAAATTTAAAATTTATTACCCTAAAACATGACTTTTCATGAAAACTACGATACTCCGCGATTCCGCTAGGCTTCTCGAGCGGTAAAATTGGAAAATTTAAATATTTTTCATGAAAACAACGATGCTCCGCGTTTACACTAGCTTTATAAGGCGGAAAACAGTTCCCAGGGGTAAAATTTCACAAGAAATCCGATTTTTCAGCTTCAAAAGCGTCTAGAACCCACTTTCCCCCATAAAAACCCGAAAATTACCGAATTTCCGCTCAAAAATCTTCATTTCTTCGAAATTTTCGATGTCTCCGTCTCTTTTTCGATTTTCGTTGTGGATTCCACGTCATCTTGCACCGCATTTTCAAAATCATCCAATTGATCTTCCATCTTCAAAATCGCGGCTTTCTGATTTGCTCTCGCCTCATCCAAAAGTTGTCCATATGGTCCGATTCTGAAGATTCGTCCACACCATCTCATAACACATAGAATTGTTCCGATTCGATTTCCAGAGCATAAAAAAGGCACAGATTTCAGCATACAATACATTCCATAGAAGCCAGAAACGAAAAATCCCATTAAAATTGAGCCAAAAGTGACGGGAATTGATAAAAGTAGAGCTGAAATTAGCGAATTTTTCGAAAAAATTTGCTGAAAAATGACTGAAAATATGGTGAAAATCATGAAAAATTAGGATTTTCATGGTCCTGGAGCGAAAAATCACAAAATTTCGCTTCAAGACCCAGAAAATCATGATTTTCAGGCTCCCAAAGCGAAAAATCACAAAATTTCGCTTCAAGACCCAGAAAATCATGATTTTCAGGCTCCCAAAGCGAAAAATCACAAAATTTCGCTTCAAGACCCAGAAAATCATGATTTTCAGGCTCCCAAAGCGAAAAATCACAAAATTTCGCTTCAAGACTCAGAAAATCATGATTTTTAAGGTCCCGAAGCGAAAAATCACAAAATTTCGCTCAGGAACCCTGAAAACCTGGATTTTCCGGGTCTTGGAGCGAAAAATCACAAAATTTCGCTTCGGGACCTTGAAAATCAGAAATTTTCGAGTCTTGAAGCGAAAAATCACAAAATTTCGCTTCGGGACCTTGAAAATCCGAAATTTTCGGGTCTCGAAGCGAAAAATCACAAAATTTCGCTTCGGGACCTTGAAAATCCGAAATTTTCGGGTCTCGAAGCGAAAAATCACAAAATTTCGCTCAGGAACTCTGAAAACCTGGATTTTCCGGGTCTCGAAGCGAAAAATCACAAAATTTCGCTTCGGGACCTTGAAAATCAGAAATTTTCGAGTCTTGAAGCGAAAAATCACAAAATTTCGCTTCGGGACCTTGAAAATCCGAAATTTTCGGGTCTCGAAGCGAAAAATCGCAAAATTTCGCTTGGGAACCCTGAAAATCATGATTTTGCGGGTCCTGGAGCGAAAATTCATCAAAAATTTCAATTTTTTGAGGTCTCGAAGCGAAAAACCACAAAATTTCGCTTCGGGACCTTGAAAATCCGAAATTTTCGGGTCTCGAAGCGAAAAATCACAAAATTTCGCTCAGGAACCCTGAAAACCTGGATTTTCCGGGTCTTGGAGCGAAAAATCACAAAATTTCACCCCGGGACCTTGAAAATCCGAAATTTTCGGGTCTCGAAGCGAAAAATCACAAAATTTCGCTTCGGGACCTTGAAAATCCGAAATTTTCGGGTCTCGAAGCGAAAAATCACAAAATTTCGCTTCGGGACCTTGAAAATCCGAAATTTTCGGGTCTCGAAGCGAAAAATCGCAAAATTTCGCTTGGGAACCCTGAAAATCATGATTTTGCGGGTCCTGGAGCGAAAATTCATCAAAAATTTCAATTTTTTGAGGTCTCGAAGCGAAAAACCACAAAATTTCGCTTCGGGACCTTGAAAATCCGAAATTTTCGGGTCTCGAAGCGAAAAATCACAAAATTTCGCTCAGGAACCCTGAAAACCTGGATTTTCCGGGTCTTGGAGCGAAAAATCACAAAATTTCACCCCGGGACCTTGAAAATCCGAAATTTTCGGGTCTCGAAGCGAAAAATCACAAAATTTCGCTTCGGGACCTTGAAAATCCGAAATTTTCGGGTCTCGAAGCGAAAAATCACAAAATTTCGCTTCGGGACCTTGAAAATCCGAAATTTTCGGGTCTCGAAGCGAAAAATCGCAAAATTTCGCTTGGGAACCCTGAAAATCATGATTTTGCGGGTCCTGGAGCGAAAATTCATCAAAAATTTCAATTTTTTGAGGTCTCGAAGCGAAAAACCACAAAATTTCGCTTCGGGACCTTGAAAATCCGAAATTTTCGGGTCTCGAAGCGAAAAATCACAAAATTTCGCTCAGGAACCCTGAAAACCTGGATTTTCCGGGTCTCGAAGCGAAAAATCACAAAATTTCGCTTCGGGACCTTGAAAATCAGAAATTTTCGAGTCTTGAAGCGAAAAATCACAAAATTTCGCTTCGGGACCTTGAAAATCCGAAATTTTCGGGTCTCGAAGCGAAAAATCGCAAAATTTCGCTTGGGAACCCTGAAAATCATGATTTTGCGGGTCCTGGAGCGAAAATTCATCAAAAATTTCAATTTTTTGAGGTCTCGAAGCGAAAAACCACAAAATTTCGCTTCGGGACCTTGAAAATCCGAAATTTTCGGGTCTCGAAGCGAAAAATCACAAAATTTCACTTCAGGACACAACAAATCATGATTTTTCGGGTCCTGAAGCGAAAATCAGTCATTTTTGATAAATTTTCGCCCCGGGACCTTGAAAATTCGAAATTTTGTGAATTTTCGCTTCAAGACCCAGAAAATCATGATTTTCAGGCTCCCAAAACGGAAAATCACAAAATTTCGCTTAGGAACCCTGAAAACCTGAATTTTCCGGGTCCTGAAGCGAAAAATCATGATTTTCCGGGTCCTGAAGCGAAAATTAGTGAATTTTCGCCCCGGGACCTTTAAAATTCGAAATTTTCGGGTCCTGAAGCGAAAAATCTCAATTTTCCCGAATTTCACCATATTTCCAGTCATTTTTCTCCAAATTTCATGCTGAAAAATAATTTACCAAAAATCAGGCTCAAAATCGACTTCATCATAAGCGGAATCAGTGCAATCCAAAAAGTTCGGCTAACTTTGGCATCACGCCAAATTTCATAGATAATGCTGATTGGGATTGTGAAGAAGATTGCGATTGGGATGAACTGGAATTAAAAAATGGCCTAGAAATTCGGAAAATTTGGGTTTCTAGGCCATTTTTTCGGTTTCTAGGCCATTTTTCAGCCCCCAAAAGCCCAAAAAGCCTACCAAATAGGCCAAAAAATAGACAACAGGCAGAAAAGCCCACAACGCAATAAAATTGATATCCAAAACATAGCGCAGACAATTGAGAAGCCTTTCATAGTCCAAATATCCAAGTCTGCAAGCCCGGGCCTTTAGGCCTGTGAAATGCGAGACGGGCCGTGGGACGGGCTTCTCACAGGTCCAGCAGAAGGCCAGGCCACAGGCCGAGTTAGCGCAAGTGACGAAATGACAGCCGGGTTCTTTCATGTAGATTGACTGCAAAAATTGGGGGTTTTACAACGATGCTCCGCGATTCCGCTCAGGTTTATTGGGCGGGAAGATGGGAAATTCGAATATTTTTATCAAAAAATCTTGATTTTCATGAAAACAACGATGCTCCGCGATTCCGCTTGGGTTTTTTTGCGCGGGAAAACGGGAAATTCAAATATTTTATACCGAAAATCGCGATTTTCAATGAAAACAACGATGCTCCGCGATTCCGCTAGGTTTTTTTGCGCGGTAAAATGAAATTTTTGAATTTTCATGAACAAAATCGGTTCCTACAGCAATTTTCAATGAGAACAACGATGCTCCGCGATTCCGCAACGCTTTTTGAGCGGGAAAACGGGAAATTCAAAAATTTTTACCAATTTTAAAGGAACATACCCACCCTACACAATGGACATCGCTTAATTTCATCAGTAGGAAGAGCCTTATAAATCGAATGCTTGTTTTGCTTGAATTGAAGATAGCGGCGATTATCGATTGACATATAATGCTCCAAAGCTGCCTGAAATCAAAAAATCCAGTTTTTTGCACTAAAAATCGATAATTTTGCCCAAAAATCACCTCCTTCTCATCTAAAACCGCATTTATATCATTCTGATGTATTGGTTGCATACAATCCACTTTCAAACATTTAATTCGTGGCTCGCCCTCCAAAATAATCTTGTGCTTCAAATAATCCAATATACAGGGAAGACAAATGATGTGACCGCATTGTCGCAGGATTATTTTGACGTCATCCGTTTTTCGGCACGTTTCGCAAGCCGACATTTTCTCGAAATGACCACATTTTGGCCTGAAAACGCGAAAAACGTGAAAAAAAAAGAAAAAAATGATGACAAACAAAGAAACATGCAAACACTCGAGAAATATCTCGCAGCGAAAATGCAAAAATGTGTGTGCGCCTTTGAGACCGTATACCCGCGCGTGGTTTTAATTTTTTTTCATCGATTTTTGAAGGAAAACAAAAAGAAAGAATGCATTTCGAAGACGAGGACTATTATTTGTATTTGCTAACCACTGAAGATTTTCGTCCGGAAGCTCTCGAAAGTCTAAAACTGCACAACAACGAGGAAGACGAGGAAATGACGAAAAACGATGAGACGAAGCCGCAGAATCCGTTGAAAGCCGCCAAAATGTCGCTGAAAATTCGAAGAGCGCTGAGATATTTTGCCGATTCGGCGAATGCTAGAGAGGTTTCTGAGAAATTTGCTGCAAAATGACTGTAAATATGGGCGGTTTGGTGGAAAATCTATTTTTTCGTGGTTTCTGCGGCGAGAAATTGTGTAAACTTGCTGTAAATTGTTAAAATTCATGTATTTTCGCTGCGAGACCCGGAAATCATGGATTTTTTGGGTTTCGAAGCGAAAAAGAATCAATTTTCGTTGCGAGATCATGAAAACCTGGAATTTGAAGGTCTCGAAGCGAAAATTGACCGATTTTCGCTGCGAGACCCGGGAAATGTGGATTTTCAAGGTCTCGAAGCGAAAATTGATGTTTTTTTACTGCGAGACCCAGAAAACGTGGATTTTCTTGGGTTTCGAGGCGAAAAATCATCTATTTTCGCTGCGAGACCTGAAAAATCGCAATTTTTCGGATTTTCAGCATATTTACAGTCATTTTAAAGCAAATTCCATGCTGAAAATCATAAAAAACCTATTTCCAACCTGAAATCTAATTTCAGATAATCCTTCTCGGTCGAAAAGCTCTCGAAGATTCGCCCAACTCGGAAATCCGTCCAATTTTCGCCGATCCCACAGATCCACTCTCAAGAATCGCCTCAAAATCCAACAAATGCGGACTTTTCGCAACTCGACCCATCAAAGCCAACGAATTTATTCTGGTTTCAATTGAGGCCTTTCTGGCGAGCCCGGAAGAAGTTGGGCGAAATACGAGGGGCCGGATTTTGCACGGTGTTTCGTTGTATCAGGGATTGAAACATGATTTCGGGTTTTTTGATGTTGTTGAGGTGCCGAAAGAGGAGAGGAAGAGAAAACGACGAAATTCGGTGGCTCGTTTTGAACCAGCTGTTAAACGAGGGTAAAAATTGGATTTTTCGTGGTTTTCTGATCGTTTTGAGCTGAAATTTGACTGGAATTCATGGTTTTCAGCAAAATTGTCATCAAAAATCGATAATTACCTTCAAAATGATGCAATTATTGATTTTTGTTGAAAAATTGTTTGAAAATCGTAAATTCCAGCTCTAGAAGCTATATTTGCCTGAAAATCTCAATTTCTAGCCAAATTTTCAGTCAAAAATCGATAATTACCTTCACAATGATGCAATAATGATATCTGATTGGATTTTCAGCCAAAAATCTGGAAATATCCGGTTTTCTGACTGAAAATCCAACTAGAGAGCATTATTGCATCATTTTGAAGGTAATTATCGATTTTTGACTGAAAATTTAACTAGACATCGAGATTTTCAGCCAAATATAGCTTCTAGAGCTGAAATTTACGATTTTCAAATAATTTTTCATCTAAAAATCAATAATTCTTTGGAAAATGATGCAATTATTGATTTTTGGATGAAAATTTGTTTGAAAATCGTGAATTCCAGCTCTAGAAGCCATATTTTGCTGAAAATCCCGATTTCTAGTCAAATTTTCATCTGAAAATCGATAATTACCTGCAAAATGATGCAATCATGCTCTCTAGCTCGATTTCCAGCCAAATTTCCAGATTTTTGGCTGGAAATCGAGCTAGAGAGCATGATTGCATTATTTTGCAGGTAAATATCGATTTTTGACTGAAAATTTGGCTAGAAATCGAGATTTTCATCCAAATATAGCTTCTAGAGCTGAAATTCACGATTTTTAGCTCCAAAAATCCGCATTTCCTTTGCAGACGCGGCGAATCCGCATCCTTTCCGCTTCCGGCAACCTCCTCTTCAAATTCGGAAGACGACGAAGAAGATGAGGCGAGCATCTTCGAGAAATATATTATGTGCGTGGATTTCCGCACGGCATGCGCAAAATCGCAAGCGATTCGCCGCAATTGCCGACCAAATTGTATTATTCAATACGTTTTGTTGGATCAGCGAATGGAGATTTTCATCACGGCGATTCGCGATGTGGAAGAGAATGAGGAGGTTGGTTTTCTAGGCCACGCCCGGAAATTTGACGATTTTTGAGTCAAAAATCATGAAAATTGATGAATTTTCACCTAATTTGGTTTTCTAGGCCATCAGTTGGTTTTCTAGGCCATGATAATTAAATTTATCGATTTTTGAGTCAAAAAATGATAAAAATTGATGAATTTTGGTTTCCTAGGCCACCAAAATATTTTCTAGGCCATTTGTTTTTGCAGCTGACAATTGCACACGATTTCGACTACTTTTATTCGACCAAAATGCTCAATTGTGCACACTATTTCGACGCGCACAATTTGTGCGAGGCTGAGGTAGGTCCAGAAAACTAGGCCTGATTAGTAGGCCTGAAAATTTGGGATTTTTTGAGTCCGAACAAGCCTAGGCTTCTCAGGCTTGAAACTAGGCTTTTAGGGCCTGAAAATATATGCTCCACATTAGGCTTTTCAGGCTCATTTTTAAGCCTAAACAAGCCTAGAAAACTAGGCCTAAAATATAGACTTTTCAGGCCCATAGGCTCATCTATATTCAAAATATCACAAAATCTTCATTAATCCACTTCAATATCGAACCCTTGCGGCTCTTTCCGCACGCTGCGCATCTTTCCGCTGTTCCGCATCGGCCGGTCCCCAATTTCCGGCCGGGCGGAAAAGTACAGCCAGCGGTTCGCGATTTTTTCGACGCAAAATTTCTTCGCGCAAAAAATAGGCGAAAACGAAGATGATTGCGGTGAACATCATCATCCAACCGAGCCAATTTAGCGGAAATTCGATTTGGAAAAAGCGATTGCGACGTTGAAGGGTGAAAATGATGGCGAAGAACATGCACTGCAAAAAATTGAGTTATGACGTGGTATTTTGAGCCTAAATTTGGTATAGGCTAGGCCTGAGATAGGCCTAGAATTCGATCTAGATTAAGCCTGAAACTGGGCCTTAAATCATGCCTAAACGGGCCTGAACTTGCTTAATTTGAAGCCTTTAAACCATGCCTAGAATGGGCCTAAAATTGTTCAATTCAAAGCCCTGAAGCCTGGCCTAAAATTTCTAAATTTAAAGCCTAAAGCCGGGCCTTAAACTAGGCCTAGAATTGTTCGATTCAAAGCCCCTATTAGGCCTAAAATTGTCTGAAAAAGCTGAATTCAAAGCCCCAGAAGCCTAAAATCCACCTAAGCCTAACAAAGCCCAAGGCCCAAAAAAAACCTAAAAACCGGGCCTTAAACCATGCCTAAACGGGCCTAAACTTGTTTGATTTAAAGCCTAACACCGGGCCTAAAATTGTCTGAAAAACTGAATTCAAAGCCCTAAAAGCCTGAAATCCACCTAAGCCCAAGGCCCAAAAAATAGCCTAAAATCTAATTTTTCAGATAAATCGCCGCAATACAATTCAAAGATTTGTCGACGCTGCAAAAGAGCAACGAAATGCTCCAACAACGAGCCAAAATTTATGAATTCGGTGAATTTTTTGTAATACTTTTTTTCTGTAATAAAATTTCAAATTTTTTGAAATTTTCAGGGCCTAGAAGGCCCGAATCAGGCCAAGTTTAGGCTCAAAATTTTGCAAATTTTCATCTCTACCAGGCCCAGACCCCCAAAAAGCCCCAAAAAAAGCCTACCAAAAGCAGCCCGGGGCTCAAAACCACCCAATTCAACCACCAATACACATTAAATATCGATTTTCCGCCCATTTCCATCGTTCGAATATTGACAACAAATCTCTTGAAGCCATAAAAATAGGAGACTGTGCAAATTTCGAAAAACGCAATGAAAAGTGTACCGTAGGCCGCGTAGGATTCGATAGAGACTACAGTAATCACGGCGGATTTGACCAGAAGAGGGAGTGTGGAGAGAAAGGAGAGTGCAGAGATGCAGAGAACGATAAGAGCACGGTGTTTCCATTTTATTGTCGGTTTTTTGAACGGCACGATTTCGAGCGTTGATTTTTTCGATGACTAGCGATGTTATGATCTGAAAATTTGGGAAATTTGGAAATTTTACAAAAAAAATTGCCGAATTTTCGACAAAAATCAGTTTTTTCCGTAAAAATTTGAGGGTTTTCACATGAAAAATTGTGAAATTTGTACATTTTTGACCAAAAATCGTGAAAATTGACCATTGCTTATGTTAAAATGCCCATTTTCTTTAATATGAGCAATCGGGACTCTGAAGATGGCTAACATGAGCAATACAACCTAAAATTGAGCATTGCTCATATTAAAACCCGTTGGGGGATGTTCCTTTAAGTGGGAAAATTGGCTTAACATGAGCAATACCTGAATTTTTGACCCAAAATCAGTTTTGGCGCGGAAATTTGAGCTTTTTACGTGAAAATTGACCATTGCTCATGTTAGAATGACTAGGTTCTTTGACATGAGCAATCCTAAATTTTTCAGCATTGCTCATGTTAAACTCGAATTTCTGGCTTCTGGGTTAGTTTAACATGAGCAATCCGAAAATTCATGGTATTGCTCATGTTAAATTGTAATTTTTGATTCTAGGTTAATTTTTTAACATAAGCAATCAGATAATTCATGGTATTGCTCATATTATACTTTTTTTTTAAACATGAGCAATCCTGAATTTTTCATCAATTTTTGGCTTCTGAGCCAGTTTAACATGAGCAATTCGCAAAAATATTAAAGTATTCCTCATCTTAGGTTTTGTTTAACATGAGCAATCCGAAAATTCTTGGTATTGCTCAGATTACACTTTACTTGACCTGAGCAATCCTGAATTTTTGAGCATTGCTCATATTAGGCTTAAGAAATCGCAAATTTTGGGCCTAGACGTATCTAGGCTCAAAAAATCCCGAATTTCGGGCCCAAAAAAACATGACCCACCCACAAATAGGCGGCAATTCCCTGAACTCCCATCAACGGCATCGCAATCCAAAGTGCCGTGAGCCAAAACATCGAACCGGTCGCATTTGTCAAAACTTCGGAAATTCCCGAGAACAAAGTTCCAGGCGATTTGAAAATGTTGATTCGTTCCTCTACACTAACATCCGGATAATAATAGCGACCGAGTTCGGCTAAATACATGAACGAGTAGATTGCGATTGTGATGTAGGTGAGATAGGCAAAAGCTGGAAGAAAAATGAAGCATTTTGAGCCCAAATAAGCCTGGATTTAGGCCTGAAAATTCGGAGCATTTTGAGACCGAATAAGCCTAGTTTCAGGCCCTAAATCTAAGCTTTTAGGCCTTTGGAAATTGCTCATTTTGAATAGAATAACATGAGCAATACTGGGAAATTTTTGAGGATTGCTCATGTTAAACTAATTGTTCTTGTTAAAGGAACCCCGTCAGTTGAATTTTAACCTGAGCAATGCTAAATATCTATCAGGATTGCTCATGTTAAACTCATTTAGAATCGAGAAAACCGAGTTTAACATGAGCAATGCTAGATTAATTTCAAGCATTGCTCATATTAACCTTTTTTGAGTTTTAATATGAGCAATACTAGACAATTATTTAGGATTGCTCAGATTAAACTCCAATTTAACATGATCAATATTAGAAAATCTATCAGGATTGCTCATGTTAAGCCTGAAAATTTTTTAGGCCTAGTTTCAGGCTTCCTAGGCTTTCCAAACTTGTTTTTCTGGTTTGTTAGGCTACTAATTAACATGAGCAATGCTCAAAAACAGTCTAGAATTGCTCAGATCAAACTGCAATTTGACATGAGCAATGCTAGAAACTAGATAATTGCTCAGATCAAGTCCAGGCCTATGGGGGCTCAAAAAATCGCAAATTTCAGGCCTAGGCTTATCCGGGCTCAAAAAATTGCAAATTTCAGGCCTAGGCTTATCCGGGCTCAAAAAATTGCAAATTTCGGGCCTAGGCTTATCCGGGCTCAAAAAATCCCAAATTTCGGCCCGAAAAAGGCTCACCTGACACAATCAGCACCTGATACTTGATCTTCTGACTAAATCGATTCAAACTCGCAAACTTCTGCACACCGCCACATCCAACATTTACAGCTCGAAGAGCACAAGTCGCCGCATCCGCCCACGACCAAATCCATCGCATAAATGAGCCGCCCGTCTTTTGTGCTCCGCCAAAAAGCGCGCGAAAACTTGGCCAAAAATTGGAGAATGAGAAAAGACTGTAGGAGAAGAGGAGAGTGTGAGAGATGAAGAGGATGACGAGAATCAGACAACCAGATTTACTCAGTGCTCTATAGCCACCGATGGATAAGAGGGTGACGAGAGTCCAGACGACGAGAGCGGCGAGGCAGACGTGCAGAGAGGGAAAAGACCAGTGGGAGAAGAGCGGCTCGGTCTGGAAATGGTGGGGGTTTTGGGCTCAAATTTGGGAGGGGCCTGGAAAATCCGGAAGCCTGGATAAGCCTAGATTTCGGGATTTGAAATTTGGAGCATTTTGAGCCCAAATAAGCCTAGATTTAGGGCCTGAAACTAGGCTTATTTAGGCTCTTCAGATTTCAGGCTTTCAACTAGGAAAATAGGCTTATCTAGGCTCAAAATGCTCCATTTTTCAAGCCCAGATAAGCCTAGATTTAGGGCCTGAAACTAGGCTTATCTAGGCTCAAAATGCTCAAATTTTTCAAGCCTAGATAAGCCTAGATTTAAGGCCTGAAACTAGGCTTATCCGGGCTCAAAATGCTCCAAATTTCAAGCCCGAATAAGCCCATATTCCAGGCTTGAAACCAGGCTCATTTAGACTCAAAATACTCCATTTTTCTAGCCTAGACAAGCCTAGATTTAGGGACTGAAACCAGGCTTATCTAGGCTCAAAAAAAGCCTACTTTTCAAGCCTAGATAAGCCTAGATTTCAGGTCTGAAGCTAGGCTTATCTAGGCTCAAAATGCTCCATTTTTCAAAGCCCGGAATCTGATCTTATCCAGGCCTTTTTCAAGGCTAATTCCAGGCTTATTTAGGCTCAAAATGCTCCAAATAACTCACATCAAACAACCAAGTTCTCAAAAAATTCAAAAACGGAAAAATTTTCAGCTGTCTGGCACGATTCCTCAAAATATAATTCTGATATCGATCGCATTGTTTGGAGCTACCGTATTCGATCCACGTGCAATTTTCGGCCAATCGATAATTCATACAATTTTCTGTGAGGCAAGTTGTCCATTCGGGAATTTCGCGCGTTATTGATTGATAGACGATTATGAACCTGGAAATTGGGGGATTTTTGAGCTCCGAGAGCTTTGAAATTGAAAAATTCATCAAAATTGAGCTCTGGGAGCTTTGGAGCTCAAAAATGAGCCGAAATTTAACTCCAGAGCTCAATTTTACCCGGGAAAACCTGAAATTCATCAAAATTGAGCTCCAGGAGCTTTGGAGCTAGAAAATGAGCCAAAATTGGTCAAAATTGAGCTCTGGAAGCTTTAGAGCTCGAAAATGAGCCAAAATTTGGCTCCTGAGCTCAATTTTACCCGGGAAAACCTGAAATTCATCAAAATTGAGCTCCGGGAGCTTTGGAGCTAGAAAATGAGCCAAAATTTGGCTCTGGGACCCTAGAAACCCTGAAATTCATCAAAATTTGACTCCGGGAGCTCTAAAATTGAAAAATGAGCCAAAATTTGGCTCAAGGGACCATTTTTACTTCAAAATGCCTAAAATTCATCAAAATTAAGCTCAGAGAGCTCTGAAATTGAAAAATTGGTCAAAATTGAGCTCTGGGAGCTCTGAGGCTGGAAAATGAGCCAACATTTGGCTCAAGGGACCATTTTTACTTCAAAATCCTTGAAATTCATCAAAATTGAGCTCTGGAAGCATTAGAGCTCAAAAATGAGCATAAATTTGGCTCAAAGAGCTCTATAATTGAAAAATGAGCCAAAATTGAGCTCTGGGAGCTTTGGAGCTCGAAAATGAGCTAAAATTTGACTCTGGGACTCTAGAAACCATGAAATTCATCAAAATTAAGCTCAGAGAGCTCTGAAATTGAAAAATTGGTCAAAATTGAGCTCTGGGAGCTCTGAGGCTGGAAAAATGAGCCAAAATTTGGCTCCAGGGACCATTTTTACTTCAAAATCCTTGAAATTCATCAAAATTGAGATCTAGGAGTTCTAAAATTTAAAAATTCATGAAAATTGAGATCTCGAAGCTTCAGAGCTCGAAAATGAGCCAAAAGTTGGCTCCAGAGCCCAATTTTACTTCCAAATCCTTGAAATTCATCAAAATTAAGCTCAGAGAGCTCTTAATTGAGCAAAAAATCGCATTTTTGACGCACCAAACACTCAAATCACACGACGTCCAAATAGCCTGCAAAATCATGCGAAAAACCAGTAAATACGTCATTCCGGCCGATAAACCGGCCATTGCGGGAACCATTTGTGAAAATGTGAAGAGCGGAGAGGCCGAAGCGTATTGTCCCAAACTGATTTCCATGTATAATAGCGGAACGGAGATTATTAGGAAACATATTGTGAATTGGATCGGGAACCAGCCTGAAACATGATTTTTGGTATTGAAAATCCGAAAATTCACATTTTGGCGATCAAAATGAGCCTAAAAACTGTGAAAATCATCAAAAATAACCCCTAGGAGCTTGAAAACTGAAAAAAAAACAAAAAAATGACGCTTGTCCGGGAGAACTACACGGCCCGTCATTGCGGAGTGTCGTTGTTTTTTTTTATTTTTTGTTTTTTTTTTTTGAAAAAGTTTCGTTTTTTCTAGTTTTTAAGCTTCTAGGCCAGTTTTTTGCGCTGAACACCGTGAAAATAGTGATTTAGTCTAACTCCGTACCTCCATTAACCACACAGTAAAACGGAAAAAGCCAAAAATTGCTCGAACAAATCACAAATGAGAGCAGAGCCATTAATCCTTCGAATTTTGAGCTGTATGTTGGATGAGTGATCACTTCTTTTTCCTGGAATAGGCTTATGTGATTAGGAAGCCTGAATCGGGCCTAAAAAGCCTGAATCAGCCCTTACCATCGCAATATCCACTCGACTAGGCTTTTTCTTCAATTTTTCGCTCTCTTTCGAGCCACTTTTGGTGGTTTTTGTGTCATTTTTCGAATTTTTTGGTGGATCTTGTGATTTCGACTTTGATCCCTGATCTTTTGCCTGATGTTTCGGCTGATCTTCAGTGTCATCTTCGGATATCGTCGACACAATTTGATCGTAATCATTTCGCATCAATCTTCGCACATTTTTTGACGTCATTTGACTTTTTTGTAGTATTGATTAGGGTAGAAATGGGGGGAGATGCGGATTTTTTTTCACGGGATTTTTTTCGGGGGGTCACGTTTTTTTTTTTGGATTTCTTTTTGCTATTTTTTATGTTCCAAGATAAAATTTCCATGAAAAATCATTTTTGTAATGAAAAATATTTTAATTTTCTCATTTTACCGCTCTAAAATTCAAGCGGAATTGAGGAGCATCGTTGTTTTCACGAAAATTGCATTTCTAGGCCATTTTTCACTTCCCAAGCCTAAAATTTCCATGAAAAATCATTTTTTTTAATGAAAAATATTCAAATTTTCAAATTTACCGCTCTTAAACCCATGCGGAATCGCGGAGCATCGTTGTTTTCACAAAAATTGCATTTCTAGCAACTTTTTCTCAAGAAAATATATTCTATTTTTTTTTTGAAAAAAAAATGAAAATTTGAATTTTCCCATCCCAAAATTAATATTCTTTTGTCAATTTTCGCTATAAAATCATAGATTTCAAGTGCAAAAATCAGGAAAAAACCATTTTTTTCGAAAAAAAATGCATTTTCTAACCCTATTCTGCCTGATTGTCTTGACCGCCTCAATTTTCGCTCAAGCAAATTTCGATCCCACAAATTTGGCATCGATTTTGGATACAAGTTTGAATTTTTCGAATCTTTTCAAACTTCTCAACTTGTAAGTTGAACCTAATTTTTCAAAAATTAAAAATTTTTGTTTAGAAATCAACCACAAGCTTCTGAAAGTCAAGGAACCCAAGAACAATCAGCAAATTGATTTGAAAATATTGAATAAATCGATTTTTGGTGAAAACAACGATGCTCCGCAATTCCGCTTGAATTTTTGAGCGGTAAAATTGGGAAATTCAAATATTTTTCACCAAAATCGGAGTTTTCATGGGAATTTTAGGCTTAGAAAGTGAAAAATAGCCTATAAATTCAAATTTTGTGAAAACAACGATGCTCCGCGATTCCGCATGAATTTTAGAGCGGTAAAATGAGAAAATTCAAATATTTTTCATTAAAACACGATTTTTCATGGAAATTTTAGGCTTGGAACGTGAAAAACGCAATTTTTGTGAAAATAACGATACTCCGCAATTCCGCTTGAATTTTTGAGCGGTAAAATGGAAAATTTGAATTTTATTTCATGAAAACAACGATGTTCCGCGATTCCAGACCTGAAATTTTTCCTAAAATCTTCTGATGACGTGGCGAAATTCCCAAAATTCATCAAATTTTCAAAAATTAGTTGCTTCCGACGGCGAAATTCGTCGACTTTTCTCATGATAGCTCGAATTTTCGCGAGACGCGTTTCTCCGGCAAAAAATCCAATTTTTGATCGTATTCCGATATCCATCAATCAAAAATATCAAAATCAACGGATCAATTCCGGGATAAAGTTGAGCAACAATAGTTTGATAATTCGTGGTCGCACCCAATTCCAGGCCAAAAAACGGGCAAGCAAACATGAAACCCGTCGGAAAATACATAAATATCATGGGAAACGTAGTTTGTACCACTAAGGCGCGAAAAAGTTGGAGTTGTAGGTCACGAGTCTTGGTGGAGATTCCTCGGAACTTCTGGAGTTCCAAATAGGTTCGAGTGCCACAGTAGAATAGAATTGTATAGGAAAATAGGATGACTAGGAGATGTTGACAGACACCGAGCATATTTTTGATATCTGGTTTTTTCACGGCTAATTCATCGTAGTAGAACTGGAAAAATTTTTTGCGCCGAGCAAAACTCGAACCCTTGACCTTGCGCGTGGCGCCAGCGCCTTAGACCACTCGCACACACGCGCCTTTCTCTCCACAGCTATTTTTGCATATTTAAATGTGCAGCGCCTTGTTTTCAAAAAAAAATATTCTCACGCCGAGCTCGAACCCTTGACCTTGCGCGTGGCGACGGCGCCTTAGACCACTCGCACACACGCGCCGTTCTCTCCACAGCTATTTTTGCATATTTAAATGTGCGCCAGCGATCACGCCCACAAAAAACTCACATATTTATACGGAACATAATCAGCCAGGCTCTCATTAATCCCATAATTATGATTCATCACAAACTTAAAGCTCTCAAAAGTGCGTGCAGTTTGTGGAAAGAGAAAAAATGCGGCGGCAGCCCAACTGCACGCAATTGAAAAAGCCGCAAAAATCCACACGAAAAACCATTTTCCGTCGAAATAATGCAAGGAATGTGGTTTGCAGGTGGCGATGAAGCGATGCGTGAATTGGAGGGCGAAAATGGTGAAGCTCATCGCGTAGCAACCGCAATAGGTGGCTGAAAATCGGATTTTTCACGCGAAATTTGAATTCTGGACTGTTTTTGAGCAAAAATTCGAGATTTTTGGTGAAATTTTGAGCCTGGAACTTGAAAATTTGGGTTTCTAGGCCATTTCCAACGCTTTTCTGCTGAAAAATCGATTTTTCCTCGAAATTTTAACTCTGGAAACACTTTCCCGCTCCAAAAATGCAACGGAATTGCGAAGCATCGTTGTTTTTCACCAAAAATCGCATCCTAGGCTATTTTTCAGGTTGTGAAACCAAAAATATGGTCTATAACCCTTCAAAATGCAATATTTCATAAAAACAACGATGCTCCGCAATTCCACTAGGTTTTGAGAGCGGCAAAATGGTAAGTTCAAATTTTTTCACCAAAAACCCGGCGTTTTTAGGAAACAACGATGCTCCGCGATTCCGTTGCGTTTATTGACGCGGGAATTGCAATTTTTCACATAAAAATATCTCCAGGACCTCAAAATTATCGATTTTGAGGTGCTTGACGTATTTTTATTTGAAAAATTGCATTTTCCGCGTCCATAAATGCAACGGAACCGCGGAGCATCGTTGTTTTCATGAAAATTGCGTTGTAAATTCAAAAATATGGTCTATAACCCTTCAAAATGCAATATTTCATAAAACAACGATGCTCCGCGGTTCCGTTGCGTTTTTGGACGCGGGAATTGCAATTTTTCAAATAAAAATACGTCCAGGACTTCGAAATTATCGATTTTTCATCAAATTTCATGAATTTTGGGTCAAAATTCACCAAAAATCTTGAATTTTGGCTCAAAAACACCGGAAAACCACTCACTAGGCACCAAACGTGTTGCCAACTTCCCCCAACTCTCAAATCGCTTTCGTTGAATCAAAAACAACGTGTCGTCATAAATATGAATCAACGGTCGCAACAAAATCTCGACGCACGAATAGAACACCGTGAAAATCGAGAAGAAGATCAGTAGATTACGGTAGGATCCGATTTGACGATTTGTTGTCTTTGGACCGCAAATCAGAAAGAGGAGAAGGGAATTTGAGAAGATCGAGGTGGAGAATCCGATCTTTCCGCAGAGATCTGTCAATTCCAGCCAACGCGATTCAGACATGCTGAAAAATGACTGAAAATTCAGATTTTTCATAGGATTTTGAGCCTAGAAACAAGAAATATATTCAAATTTCATGTTTTACCGCTCGAAATATGCAACGGAATTGTGGAGCATCGTTGTTTTAACAAAAATTGCATTATGAGGGTTTGTAGGCCATTTGAACCAAAAAACGCAATTTTTGTGAAAACAACGATGCTCCGCAATTCCATTGCATATTTCGAGCGGTAAAATGAGAAAATTCAAATATTTTTCAGCAAAAAAACGAGTTTTCATGGAAATTTGAGCTTGGAAGGTGAAAAATGGAAAAACAACGATACTCCGCAATTCCATTGCATATTTCGAGCGGGAAAATGAGAAAATTCAAATATTTTTTCACCAAAAAAACGGAAATTTTGATTTTCGGCTGAAATTCATAAAATTTCCAGACAAATTGCTGAAAATTGAGTCACGCTGACAAATTTTCGTCTCAACTTTTATAATCAATTTTTCAATGATTAATCTTTGAGAGATAATAAAATTTTCGCTGATTTTTGCTCAAAAATTAGGTAAATTGGGGAAAACAAATGGAAATTCCCGATTTTTGAGCCAGAACAAAACTCAGAGATGAAAAAGGAAAAATGAAGAAAAAAAGTGAGTAAAAATCTAGTTTTTTTTTGCTATTTTTATCATGAATTACCTAATCAACATAGTATTTTTCAAAAAATGAGAAAACGTCACAATTTATCCAGAGAGACTAGAAAAAATACGTTTTGCCAAATCAAAGTTCAAATTTTGTGAAATTTTCCCAAATTTCCCATCAAAAACCACGTTTTTCACTGGAAAATCAAGCTTTTCCCTGAAAATTTCAGCGAAAATAACGAATTTTCAGCTTTTCCTTCGAAAAACCCCATTTCCCCCCCAAAAAAGCAGGCAACGCGCAAAAAATAAAAAAACATGCGCGTCAAACAAAATGCCGAGGTCTGCAAACGTGTCGGTGTTTGCACACATTTTCAGCGAGCTACAGTAATCCAATTGATTTTTGGGCGGTTTCAGCCTAAATTCGTCGAATTTCCGCATAAAAATCGATGCCACGTGGCAAAAATTGTCATTTTAATCAAAAAAACAGTTTTATCAATATAATTATCAATTTTCAATTAAGTTCTCATAAATTTTGATTGATTTGGGTGGTTTCGAGGGAGAATCTGCAAAAAAACACGATTTTTATATGGAAAAATGGGATTTTTCAACAAAACTCACCAAAAATTGTGTTTTTCATCAAAATTCAAATTCTTTGATTTTAGGTTGTTTGAAAATCTGAAAAATAAGATTTTTCATGAAAAATCGATAAATTTTTCACTTTCCCATTGTCTGGAACTACTTAGCTCAACTCTGAACATGAGTTATTCTTGTGAGTGGCAAATTCACCCAAAAATCATGAATTTTCGAGCTTCCCGGGTTAATTTGCATTAGAGCGCATTTTCTTCTTTAGACACATAGGGAAGAAAATGCGCTCCAATGCAAATTATCCCGAGAAGCTCGAAAATTCATGATTTTTGGGTGAATTCAACAGGGTTTTCTCAAAATTTGCCACTCACAAGAATAAATCATATTTAGAGTTGAGCTAAGTAGTTTTAGACAATGGGAAAGTGAAAAATGGGGAAAATTCCACCCCAAAAAACTAACCTTGAGCAAAGAGTTGTAGTTTTGTGTGAGCTCCTTCAGATTTTCTGGCATGTTTCTTCCAAAATAGCTGTCAGCCACATAATCGCCCCCGTATCCACAGTCATAAAAGCAAATCGCATCTATTTTGTCACAAGCTTACTGAAAATTCAATTTTTTCGAAATTTCAAGCCTCAAAACTTCAAAACTCACGCTTCAGTATTAGAATATAATTAATCAATAATTACGACATTTTAGATGTCGTTCTGGAGAAAATTGGGGAAACGGCCCAATTTCGAAGACGACTGAATTTTTTGGGGCCGTCTGAAAATTTCTGGAAAAAATTTGGATTTTTTGATGGCGGGGTAGATCAAAAAATGAAAAATTTGGAGAAAAATGCGAGATTTCTATTGATTTTTGTGAAAATTTCGAAATTTCCCATCGAAACCCACGTTTTTCAATGAAAAAACAAGCGCCGCGCGAAAAAAAAATAAAAAACGTGCGCGTCAAATAAAATGCCATGGTCCGCAACAGTGTCAGTGTTTGCACACATTTCCAGCGAGCTACAGTAATCCAATCGATTTTTTTTTGTTTTTTCGGGCCGTTTTTGGCCTAAATTCTATTTTTTTTTGCATTTTTCGCGTGAAAACTATCAATTTTTAAGTGTTTATTCAAAAAATCTCCTCATTTTCACTGTCAAAATCAGATTTTTCAACAAAATTTCGTGATTTCTCTGTTTTCGGCTGACAATTTTTGATCGCATTGAAATATCTGATCTCCGACGCTCTTCTCTCAACTTTTTTCCATTCTTCAACTAAATTTCGGAATTCTTCATCATAAGCTTTTCCTATGCAATAAACCAATCGTCGAAATTGCCCGGGAACTTTCGAACATTTCGAAATTTGCACATTCCCCGCGCATTTTTTCATTTGATCTATATATTTTTGAGCATCAGGTAGACAATTTTTAAATCTACATTCAATTTCAATTATTTGATAAGTAGTTTCTCTGGAAATATAAATTTTGAACCAATTGTTGGTTGGAAAATGCTAAAAAACTCACACTTGATCAATTTTATCATTTTCCTTGTTATAATTATCCTCTATAAATTGCCAACCTTTTCTAAATTTTCGATGTTTATCAAAAACCTTCCAATTCTTCTCATTCTTCTTTAAATACGCCAAAATCGGCAATTTCTCTTTTTCATTCTTCAAATAATCATCAATTTCCAAATGTTTCTTGAAAAACATCGCATCTTCTACCAATCTGAATCTTGTTTTTACTGAATAAACAGTTTCATCTTCATTTAATTGCTCAGAAATTAGATTCCATATTGATTCGTTATAATCAACTCGATAATAACAATCTGAATCAATGTTTAGTATAATTTGGGAAGCATTGATTATTATTGGATTCTTTTTGAGCCATAGAAATTCAACATTTTCTTCTTGATCTCTTCGATAGAAAATTGGAATTTCCCAACTTTGATTTGTCATCGAAGCCAGCAATTTATTCTTCATTTTCTTATCATAAATCATATTCATTTGCTTGATTTCCAAATGTGTTTCATTAAATTCTTCCACTCTCACCACAGGAAACATCACATTTTCCGTCCAAGATTTTGCAAATGCTGCCAAATCCCAACTTTTTCCCGGTATTTCAGTATCATAAGCATCTTGAAAGTGTTTGAATAAAATATCCTCATCCACATTTTCAAATTTACTCGAGTTCAGATAACTTCTAATCGCTTTATCAAACACAGAAGTTCCGATAACTTTTCGAATCATAAATAATATTGAGCCAGCTTTTCTATATGTGATTCTATCGAAAAAATCTCGAATATTGTCATTTTCCTCAAGTTCAAAGGTCATTGGGTGATTTTTATATTTTTCCGGTTTTCTGAGGCTCTCGAATTCAAAATCGAATGCTGATTTTTGTGAATTTAGTAGGAATTGGGTATCCTGAAATTCATAAATTTCTTCAAAATTTTGAAATTTTCGAAATTTACCCATTTATAAGCTCCACTATTTGCAATATCCGCTCCATAAAGTTGATACAACGTGGCAAATCCTTCATTCAGCCAGAGTTGACTCCAATTTTTCATTGTTACCAGGTTTCCGAACCACTGAAAGAATCATTTTTGTTGGAATTTTGTGCTGAAAATCGGGGAAATCTTGATTTTCAGCCAAAAATTCGGGTCTAGAAACAATTTTTCAACCTGAAATTCATTTTTTTTCGTCCTAAAAAGTTTCCTGGTTGATAAAAATGTCAAAAATATGATTCTAGATCAGATTTTTGTGCTGAATCTGGAAAAATTGCTGAAATCATGAAAAATGAGCATTTTGTTGATTTTCAGCACAAAATTTCAGCCCTAAACCTTTTTCGAGCGCTCTGCGCGAGTGTAAACCGCAAGCTTCCGCGAAGCGGCACAATCTTCCGCTTCAGCGGCCAAACCTCGATGTTGGCTGAAATTTTGTGCTGAAAACGCTGGAATCATTGAAAATTGCTGAAAATGAGGATTTCCAAGACTTTCAGCACAAAATTCGGGTCTAGAAACATTTTTTGACCTGAAATTCATTTTTTTTCGTCCTAAAAAGGTTCCTGGCTGGTCAAAATGTCAAAAATATGTTTCTAGTTTAGAATTTTGTGCTGAATCTGGGAAAAATCGCTGAAAATCAGAATTTCCATGATTTTCAAAACTTTCAGGTCTAGAAACGATTTTTGAGTTGAAATTTATTTTTTTTCGTCCTAAAAAGTTTCCTGGTTGAAATTTTTTGCTGAAAATCAGGATTCCCTTGATTTCCAGCACAAAATCCAGGTTTCCAGATCAGAATTTTGTGCTGAAAATCATGCAAGCCTTGATTTTCAGCCCAAACCTAACCTGATGAGCAATTTCATGTGCAATAACAGTTTGAATCATCCGCTTATCCTCCAAACTATCCATTTCCTCATTATAACTCAATTTTCCCTCCTTATAAATTATCAATCCCCAATTTTCCATTGCACCACTTCGAAATTCTTTCACCTCAATCATATCTAATTTGCCCAATGGATAAGGCACCCCAAATGTTGTTTCAAAAGTGTCCAGGATTTTTATCGCAGTATCCAGGGCTAGATTTAGATTATCTTTTTCTTCGGGTTTCGAGCAAACTCGAATTTTTATCGCATTTTTTGTGGTATTTTTTGAAATACAAGCAAAATCAGATATAACAAAGGCTAGAAGATATGATGACATTTTGGGGGAATCTTGAAATTTCGAAACTATTTGTCCTGAACTTCCATCATCATCTTCTTGATCTTCCAATTCAGCATTCGAAAAAGCTTTCGTTTCATTCGAATGTATAATTGTCAATTTCCAAATTGCTTTATATATTGGTTCATCAAAACAAGGAACAACTAATCTCGCTGAATTCGGTTCCATTTGTGTAGCCAATGCAATTTTTAGCTCATTATTTTCATCGAAATACGAAGTATTATAGAATCCTCTTGAATCATTTCGAATATTTCCAGAATATTGGAGAATTATTTCAAATTCTGAATTCTTCAAAAGTTCTTCCATCAAAAATATTTCTATATAATTTTTATGAATATGCAAATATTCCAATTTATTTATGTCAATAGTCACATTTCGAATCGTCAAATCTTCTGAATTCAATGCTATAATATTTGTGGCTTCTAGAACTTTGATCTTGATTTTCAGCTCTCCATCAAAAGTGTTTTCTAGATATGTTCGAATCATCAGATCATATTTTATCGGTCCCAGATTCTTGGGAAGTTCGAAAATCCGCAAATCATCATTTTTCAATAGAATCACATCAGACCTGGGAATTTTTTACGAGGCACCGTAAAACGTAAAACACACTTTTTACGGTTTTGAAAAACCGTAAAATTACGAGAAAAACGTAAAATTTTGTTACTCAATCTTTTCACTGAAAAACAGAAAAAAATTCTTCAGAAATAGCGAGTTGGTAACTTATCGTAACTCCAACATAATTTTAACAATATTATTCTTCATATTCGTCAAAAAATTAATCAGTTAGGATTGAATCAAAATTTTCTTTGAAAAATTTTATGTTTTTTTTTGAAGTTTCTATTTGATTCTATCAAAATTCACTATAATGAAACTATATTTAGTGATATTTTTAAACGAATTATTTTACGATTTTTTGAGCGGTAAAACCGTAAATTGGATTTTACGGTGAAATCCCGTGAAAACCGTAAAACGATAAAAACGAAAACGTAAAAATTCCCAGGTCTGAATCACATGATGAAATGGTCCGATTCTTTGAGTTGTTGTAACTATTTCATCAAAATGCTGGTGTTCTGCATGTTTTTCTGGTTTCGGCTCGGATTTCGACATGAAATATACAATTATTCCAATTGACAGCAAGATTATTATTATTAGGCTTATAGTTATTAGGAAAAGCTTCTGCAGAAATTCGGGAATTTTTCAGAGGGTACTGTAGTTGAGATACTGTACCTTTTCCTTGATCATTTTTATAATGGTCATTTTTGAGATGTATAGAAATAGAAATGATAGGTTTTTAGATTTAAAATTGCCACGTCAATTAGGTAGGACACGTTAAATTGCCACGTCATATTGTTTTTTCCATGTGAACTTTGAAATTTTTTGGCGAAAAGCTTTGTTTTCGTACCAAAAATCGTACCATTCTTATCTTTTTCCCACACATTTTCAATTTTCGCAACATTTTCGATTTTTATCATCAAACTTTTTTATCAGTCTGACCTTAAGCATGGAAATTGCGTCATTTACGGTAATTTTGGTGGAAAAATGTTGAAAATTTCCCACAATTCAATTTTTTTCCTGAAATTCTTGAAAAAAATCACAAATCGCAAGCTTTTCCTTCAACTAGAAATCGAAAATTCCCACGTTTCCACAAAAAAAAAAGAAAAAACGTGCGCGTCAAGTAAAATGCCGATGACCGCAAACACGTTGGTGTTTGCACACTTTTCCAGCGAGCTACAGTAATCCAATCGATTTTTCGGGCGGTTTTTGGCCTAAAATCTCCAAATTTGTCTGAAAATGAAGGAAAGCAAGGTTTTGGTTGAAAGAAAACATGTTTATTGAGAATTTGAGCAAAATAACAACGGGAAAATGAATATTTTCAACAAAATTGAAGAGCAGTGGAATAAATGAGGTGTTTGGAACTAGAATGAGGTGAAATTGAGGATTTTTGGTGGATTTTTGAGATTGGGATGAAAAATGAGGTGAAAAATTGGGAATCTTTGTTTCTTTTTTGAAATTTTTTGATTTTTTTTGGTTTTTTTTAAATATTTTTAATCGCAAATCAATTATCTTCCTCACTATTACTATTTCCTTCTTCTAATCGTTGTCTTCTTCGAATCCGTCCGCGATAATTCGATAATTCAAACAATTTTACTCTCCAATTCTCCAAAATATGAGATTCAGCTGTACCATCGAGCAATTGATCAATTTCAGACATTTTGAATGTCTGAAAATGTGGAATTTTTCGTGGGAAATTGATTTGGTAGAGAAAATTCGAATTTTCGATCTTTCCACGTGAATTTGCGTGAAAATTCTCGCGGGAAACTCGAAAATTCGAAAGTGACAGCCGTAAAAAATAAAAACCAGTGCAGAGCTGAATGAATCGTTACTTCGTCGGTCGCGAGCGGCTGTGCGCTACGGTCGAAAAACAATCAATAATCCATTTTTCCTTTGTTTCCCGACCGCGACGCACAGCCGCACGCGACTGACGAAATAATGATTTTGTCATTCATTCAGCTCTGTACAGGGTTTTATTTTTTACGGCTGCCACGTGTAAATTGAGTAGTTTTAGCCCATCCCCAAAAATACTTACTTTGAAAAACGAATAATATTCGACAGTGAGCCCTTTTAGATTTTTCGGCATATCTCTTCCATAATATGAGTTGGCCAGATAATCCCCATCATAACCACAATCATTCAAACAAACTGATTCATAACAACACTTTTCTAACTGCAAAAATTGAAACTTTGTGTCAGAAACAGAATTTTATTCACCAGAAAATGTGATTTTCTCTGAAAATACTCATCCTTTGATAGAAAATCGCGGGAATTTCGAACATTTTCAAAGAAAATCAAAAATTTTGATAATTTTCGTGAAAAAAACTCACACTTTCCAGCTCCAAAATTGTCGTATTTTCATTGATTAGAATATTTGGACGTGTATTTCGATATTTTGGGCGAGAGTCCAGCAATTTTTTGAACTTTTCTTCCCGGAAGCAGTTTTTCCGTGTGCCCATTATTTTGAATGGGCAATTGATATGGTTGGATTCCGTGAATCCAACAGCAATCAAAAATAATACAAACATATAGAAAATTTGGGGGGTGAATCGTAGAACAGGCCCCCACCAATGTCATTTTAAGCCCCCACTAGTCAGACATATTATAGGTCCCCACCTTATTATGGTAAGAAATCTTATTGGTGGGGACCTAAAATTAAGTTGACACGTGCGGGCTCAAAATGATAGTGGTGGGGACCTTTTTTCCGAAATACCCTATGATCGAAATAAAAGCCCCCAACTCTATTAAAATTATGTGAAAATAGGCCCCCACATACAAATATAAGTCCCACCCCAATATAGGTCCCCATCCAAAAATAAGTCCCCACATAATCATTTTAGGTCCCCATTTCCATTGAGTGGGGACTCGGTGGGGACTTTTACTTGTTGGTGGGGGCTTACTTTGAGGTGGGGGGTTATTCTGCGATTCACCCAATTTGGGACCTATTGAAATTTGTTCTGACAATTTTGAATATTCAAAAATTCGAATAATTATTTTAAAAATCGAATAATTTCAAACGAAGCGTGACCCTTTATTAAACATTATTTTTCGATTATAAAAAGGTAGAAAATACATGCATTATTCAAAATTCATGATGAAATGTATCATCCTCATTTTATTATTTTTACCAACCTGCTTTTCATTTGTTAATAGTTGTATAATGTGCCCAAACGATGATTTCAGAGAAAAGAAACCGCCATGTATGGATAATATGTATTTTTATGTATGTAGAGACAGCGAACTTTGCTGTAGTAAGTTATTTGAAACATTTTTGTCGAAGGTATAAATTTATAATTTTTTATAATTAACTGAGTTAACTGAATGTCCCTTTTCTTCACTCTAATTCAAAACTTGAATATTTTTCAGACGTTGATCATGTAGAATGTTTCGGAGGATACACAGCTGTTCACAAAGTCGATGGTAAATGTGGAAGTGATCGAATTGCAACAAAAATGCAATTTTTCAACCAAGAAGTTTGTTGTCGTGAGTTATTTATTTAGGAAAACGTTGTTACCTTGTTTTTTTAAAATAAAATTTCAGCTCCATCTGGTGCAAAATGTTTTGGAGGATCAATAGATGCGACTATACCACCCTGCAATTCTGATCAGTATTCACGTCGAATTGGAATAAACAACAAATATTTATTGGATAAAGTGTCACTTTGTTGTCGTAAGTAGATATTTTTTACTTTGAAAACAGGGAATAATTTGATTATTTTTGCAGCGATGCCTGAAACAAATTGTCCTGGAAATGTTCGTCCGACTAAAAAACCATGCGGAGCAAATCAATATTTGAAACAATTTGGAGATCAAGATGATGATATATTTTGCTGCTGTAAGTTTTTTGAAATTCTGCGATTTTTTATGATCTTGAAACATTTCAGCGCTTGATGCTGTTAAAAAATGCCCAGATGGAAGTACTCCTCATTCACCGTGTAGAGGAAACGATTACGAACATAATGTAGATGGTCACAAATTTTGTTGTGGTCAGTTTCATTCTTCAATAAAAAATTAAATCAAACTAAATACAAATAAATTCAAATTACAGAGCTTTCTGGTTACAAATGTCCACTCAACGATATTCCGACAAATGTACCGTGTTCAGCAGAACAATTTCTTTTCAAATTTGAACAGGGACCAGAATTTTGTTGTGGTAAGTATTATAAAAAATGTATAATTTTTCCATAAAATATTGTTATTTTCTAGATGATGCAAAATGTCTGAATGAAAAACATCCAACACATCTTCCCTGTGATGCAAATCAATATGAAAAAGAATTTAGTGCTTCGCGAAAAGTTTGTTGTGAACTTGAAGAATTGAAATGTGTAGATGGTGAAAAACCAGAAAAGCAGCCTTGTGCACCGGAAAGATATTTGACTAATTTAGGAGTTGCGGAAAATGAACAAGTTTGTTGCAGTAAGTTCATCAATTTTTGCTAGAAAATATTGATTTTCATAATTTCATTATGGCCTAGAAAACCAAACAATTTCTCTTGGTTTTCTCTTCCATCTACATAAAATATTTCCTTACAGAACTGGATGGATTAAAATGTGTTGCTGGAGAATCGCCAACAAATGAGCCGTGTAACACTGATCAATATAGAACTCTTTTGGGACATGAACATCTTTGTTGTCGTAAGTTAGGACCAACCAATTAGCTGTCTAGTACTTGTTTATTTTCAGCTTTAAATGACTTGAAATGTTTGGATGGAGAGATACCACAAAAACAACCATGCACTTCTGAAACATATTTGACTAATTTAGGAGCAACAGATAATGAAGATATTTGTTGTAGTAAGTTATATCCATTTTCTTTTATCTAGATCTGTGATTTGATAATATTTAGAACTCGATGGATTGAAATGTGTTGCTGGAGATATTCCAACAAATGAGCCATGCAAAGATGAACAATATAAAGATCATTTGGGATTTGCTGATGTTTGTTGTGACTTCAATCAATTGAAATGTGTTAATGAAAAAGTGCCAACAAGAAAACCATGTGAAGATAATCAATATGTCTGGAAGTTTGGGGAGAATAATGAATTCTGTTGTGGTGAGTCTAGAAATTAGGGTTATCAACAAAAAAAACAATAATTGCAGGTACGGAAAACATGAAATGTCCAGATGGAAAAGAACTTCGAACAAAATCAAAAAATAATGAAGAAATCGGAATGGAATTGATCAATGGACAAATAGTTTATTGTGGTTTGTTTTGAGATGGCCTAGAAATGTCTCGACCGAGTTCCCGACATTTCTCGGTCATATACACTGCTCCACAAAAGTATAGCCTCACCCTCAAAATTTTCAAAAAATCGAAAAAATTGAAATTTTCAGAAAATGTTTGTTTTTGAAAAATATGGGCAAATGGGACACTAATTTATCCCAGAAATCAAATTTTGGGTTGATAAGTCACGAAAAGATTTTTTTGAATTTTTCAAAAAATCGAAAATTTCCAATCCACAAAAGTATAGCCTCACTTCAGAAAATCGCTCTGGAAATCGGTTTTTGGGTTAGATAACTTTAGTTATTGTTGAGAAATGGGTAGAATAACTCATTTTAAGTTGATTCCAACAATTTCTGATCCATCTCATTGATTGTCATTGACTTTATCGGGTGTAGCGTGATGACTTCCAACTTCAACCAAATTTTTTTGTTAAAAAATTTTTTTTTCATATTTTTTTGGACCAAAGCTTGGGAATTGGTCTGAAAATGGTAAAACTTCACTTTTTCATGATAAAAACCAAATTTGGTTCGAAAATTCGGAGGTCGGACAAGAAAAATAACAATTTTTAGGTACAGTACTCTCATGAAATTGGGGTTTTCATTAGATTTTCAGACTTTTCAGCATGAAAATGTTCTGGAAGCGTGAGAATACTGCTCAGAGAGTAAGATTATTTCAAGTTTTCGTCAATTTAAACAATGTTCAATTACGATATTACTGCTTAAGGAATCTAATCAAGTTGTAAATTCTCCAACTTTCATGAATCTCATAACTTTTTGTTTGAAAAGGTTTAAAAGGGTTCCGCAATTCATTTTTCACTTTTTATCCACTTAACAGCGTTTAAAGAGATCGCTAAGATTGATATTAATCCAGTATTAACGATTCCCATGATGAAAACCAAATTTTGTTAAATTCCAAATTTTTCAAAATAAACTTCTAAGCCCCTCAAGGCCTTAATCCACCAACAGGTTGTTTTTTTGTCAGAAGAAGTTTTAAAAAGCTTTGAAAAACTTGGTTCTTGCTTTTCTCACGCTTCCAGAACATGTTCATGCTGAAAAGTCCAAAAATTCAATGAAAACCCCAATTTCAGGAGAGTACTGTACCTAAAAATTGTTATTTTTCTTGTCCGACCTCCGAATTTTTGAACCAAATTTGGTTTTTATCATGAAAAAGTGAAGTTTTACCATTTTCAGACCAATTCCCAAGCTTTGGTCCAAAAAAATATGAAAAAAAAATTTTTTAACAAAAAAATTTGGTTGAAGTTGGAAGTCATCACGCTACACCCGATAAAGTCAATGACAATCAATGAAATGGATCAGAAATTGTTGGAATCAACTTAAAATGAGTTATTCTACCCATTTCTCAACAATAACTAAAGTTATCTAACCCAAAAACCGATTTCCAGAGCGATTTTCTGAAGTGAGGCTATACTTTTGTGGATTGGAAATTTTCGATTTTTTGAAAAATTCAAAAAAATCTTTTCGTGACTTATCAACCCAAAATTTGATTTCTGGGATAAATTAGTGTCCCATTTGCCCATATTTTTCAAAAACAAACATTTTCTGAAAATTTCAATTTTTTCGATTTTTTGAAAATTTTGAGGGTGAGGCTATACTTTTGTGGAGCAGTGTATGTTTTGTCTAGTTCTTGTAAATTGTACATATAATTTCAGATGCATATTTCGAATGTCCAAATGGAATTCAATCATTTCCCGATCCTCAAACTTGGTCAAATTGTGGACAAAATGATAGTAAAATCAAACTTCGTCTAAATTTTGATGAATTATTCAAAAGTGCCTATTTGTGTTGTGGTAAGATATTGAAAATGAACTTTAGAAAATATTTATTTTCCAGAGGACTTTAAAAGTTGTAAAATCACCCAATCTTCTTATAAATTTGTGACAAAAGAGGAAAATGAATATGGATTGACAAAATCGATTCTGGCAAATCAAGAAGTTTCTGGATATATTCATCAATTTATAAAAAATGATGGAAAACAGCAATTTCTTTGTCGTAAGCTTTCTTCTCTTGAAAAATCTCCTGAAACCCGTTATTTTTAGCAATTCCAATTGGAAATATTTGGCTGGAAATCTATAAACCTGTTGAAAATCAACAAATCCCAAAAGAATATTTGCCACTCGATTTTATTGATATGAATCAGGAGAAAAGTTTGAGACCGTGTCAGAAAAATGTTGATTGTAAAGGTCCGAATCAGTTTTGTGGGGATTATACAAGTTTTGCGGAAGAAGATGGGGCAACTTTGAAATTTTGCTATCAAAGTGAGTTGGATTTTGAATTTCAAGGGGAAAATATATTGTGGAGTAGTTTTTGAGCCACTTTTCATGATTCAGTTGTAAAAACTACGAAATTCAACTCTAAAAATGAGTCATGTCGTGAAAAAGTTTATTAGAATTGTTTGGAACAAGTTTTGAAGTTAGTCAAACTTTGCCACGTCATAACTCATATTTAGAGTTGAGTTTTGCAGTTTTCAACTACAGGATTCTAATCAGCTTGTCAAAATTCACTAGAAAAATTGTTTCCCATCAATAAATCTCATTTTTCTTCAGACCCAATAATTCCTATCACAAATATCGCAACATCATTTCAAATAGCTGTCGATTCACAAGATTTTGGTCTAAAATTATGTGATTCAAATTCGGATTGTTTAAAAAATGATAGAATTTGTTGGAAAAATGATGGAAAATGGAATGGAAAAAGTGGAATTTGTATTGAAAGAAAACCAGTCGCATTTATTTATTCGAAAATATTTGAAGAACATTCAAATTTACAAAATCATTTTTATTTTGCGGTTGATTTGGAAAATGGATGGAAAAATCGAGATTTATTGAAGAAATGTGTGAAAAATGAGGAATGTGATATTGAAAATGGACAATTTTGTGATAATATTATTGGAGTAAATGGAGAAAAAGATTTAGAGAATAAATATTGTTTTAAAGGTGAGATCTCATCCCTTTTTGAATAAAAAATCTAGAATTTTGCAGCTCTCAAATCACCTTCGCCTCTTATAAAACCAACAATAATTCCGACAATTTCTGGACTTGTTTTATGTCAAAATTGTCAATTACCATCATTTTGTTATCAACAAAAAGAATTGAAATATCTCGATGGAAAATCAATTGAAACATCGGGAATTTGTTGGAATAGTCAATTTTGTGCTGATCAACAAACTGCATTATTTTTGGAACCAAAATGTCAAAATAATGAAGATTGTCAGAAACAACAAACTGATTCGAATTGTCAAAATGGACATTGTTGTCCAGAAGGTATGAGGAATTTTTTTGGGGAGTTTTGGGGCCGGACAAGCTTGGAAAAGTGAAAATTGAGCGCTGAGGGACCTAAAATTCAATTTCAGCCCACAATCAGCCTGAATTTCCCAAATTTCCAGCCAAAATCTCATCAGACGGCTCATTTTCCCAACCCAAACATCATTATATTACTCAAAGATCGTGCAACTCAACATACAATTTTCAAATCAATTTTCCGAATAGTTTTTGCGACCCAAAATCTCAAAAATTGGTTGTAATTGGAAAATTCTCAAAACATGGCGAGAAATTGAAATTATCATCGAATTCCAAAAAATGCGAGAAAAATATTGATTGTGGAGCTGGAGAAAATAAAGAAGTTTGTATTTTTGATGGAAAAATTGGAGAAGGAAAATGTTATTTGAATCCAATGACTTTTAAAAGTCTACCTGATGGTTTTCCAATTATGGCTGTAATTATACCAATTATCATAATTATTATTATTTTGTCCTTAATTGGTGGTGGATATTTGTATTATAAAAAGAGAATCAACAAAGATGAGAAGAATACTGGGAAATCGAAGAAAAATGAGAAAAAATCGCAGAAAAAATCAATCTCGACTCCAAGTTCTGCCAATACTCCTGTTTGAAAAATGTATTTATTTGAAAAATAAACTCGATTTCGATTTCTGAATTAGTGTATTTTTTAGTTCAAAGAATACAGTCAAATCAAGACTGATATAATGAGTTTTGTTTCGAAAAATTAAGATTTGAAATTTAAGGCGATAAAGACATTTTAGAAAAATCTCTGAAATTTTACTACTTTTCATGAAATTGTCCATACAAGTCTTTGGCCTTAAACTCCAATTTCCGAGTTTTCAGGTGTTTACTAGTCAAAAAATTCACGAGTTGGAAAATCCGTGGTTACACATTTTTTTTCACAATTCAATCTCCCACAAAAAAAATTTATTAAAAATTTAATTGAAAAAGAATAATAAAAATTAATATTTAGAGAGAATCCTAATAAAAAACGGAATTGAAACTCATAATTGAAAATCCTAATTTAATTTATGAAAAAAATTAATACTTTAATGAAAAAGAATAAAAACTATAATATTTACAGAATCCTAATACATAAAAAAAGAAAAAAAAACAAAAAAAATCTCATAATTTGAAAATCCTAGTTGAAAAAATAAAATAGAAAATATGAATTTACAGGAGAATACGAAATTATAATTGAAAATCCTAGTAAAAAAACATGAAAATCATAAAAAAAAAGAGGAAAAATAGAGAAAAAGCTAGTTGTAGGGTTTGAAAGAATACAAAATCATTGTAAACATCAAGAAAACAAAGTTCAAAGGAAGATAAATGCGTCGCATATCGCTCATGAAATCGATCGAATCACACAATTTGCGAGTTCTTTTCGTGGTGATTTCTTCGAATTCTCCGCAAGAAGTGGAGAAATTTCCGAGGAAGGCCTGAAAATTGAGAAAATGATATATTTTCTTGCCAAATAAATTTTTTAAAAACTTACATTAACACTCGAGAAATTAGTTCTGATGTATTCTTCGAAATAATTGAACTCATTGGTGATCGCGATGTAAACGTGTTCATTCAGATTTGTAATATCATAAATATTGTATGCGATATGTTCCATTTGGTTGATTTTCGCACTCAACATTTTATCGATCCTTTTGAGTTCTGGATGATAATTGTATCCACATTCCAAATAATTTCGAATTTCTTTCAAGAGATCAGCCATTTCAATATATTTGTTTCGATCAGTTGGGAATTTGTCATCTTGCTCAAATATTTTTCGAATATGTGGACGGATTGTAGCACGATATTCATCGGCCATTCCAATCACTCGATACCAATCCAAATAGATTTCCAATTCGCCGAAAATTGATTTTCTATAATTATCGCATTTCAACATATTGGTTCTCAATTCCATCAAATCGCCATTGAAATTCGAATAATTTTGGTGTGGAACTTCGAAATCCAATTTGCAATCGAATGGTTTTGGATAATAATCGAGGATTCCAAGACAAACGAGAATATAAAGAGCCAGAGCCGAATAATAGGAGAGGAGTCTGATCAATGAGAAGAAACGATGCAATCTTGGAATATCTGATGTTAGTGAGTGACCCATTGTCATAATGAAAACAATTATATAAACTGTTCCAAGAAGAGTTTGGGTTTCACGGCGATATTCAATTGCTTCTTCGATCTGAAAAATTGAAGATTTTCATTAATTTGTCATCATTCTTTCAAAAAACTCACCTTCAATCGATTCAAACCCATAATCTTTTCATCGGATTTCCTCAAAAATCCGCTCATTTTCTCCATGATATATGCACTTGATTTGAAATGTCTTCCAACATTATAATTCGTGATTCGGCCAAGCTTCAATCGATCTTTTATAAGAATTCCCTCCCAAGTTGTTCTGATTTTTTCATCAAATTTTGAATCAAGAAACTTCGGAAAATCATCGATAAATTGGATGGTCAATCCTTTTGCTCTTTTCAAAATCGAGGAATATTCCGATGTTCTTGTTTTGTCAGTTTGTTGATAGCATTGGTTTTCAACTGCGTGCATCAATTGTGGTAGATAATTGATCAAAAACGGGTAGTTTTGAAGGTCCTAAATATCAAAATATTATTGATTTACATTTTCAAACTCATTTTTTCTCACCTTTTCCATCAAATCAAGCTTGAAATGTCTAAATACGATGTCTGATGTATTTGTATAATGCCAAATCAGCTTGTTCTCCATTTCATCAAAATAAAACTCTTTCTTTCTCATTTCCTCACCGCCCATCTTGATCTTCTCATCGAAACTTATCAATCTTTCCTTCACAACATCCGGGTTTTCCTCGAAATTCTCCTTGTCAATCAGCAATAGCAGCATCGCACAACCAATCCAAAAATTTTGAATGAAGAATCCAATCGAAATCATTTCTTCAGCTCAATAAATTGCAGACTGATTCGTTGATTGAAATCGATAGAATATGAACTGCCCAAACCGCCTATCCACGTTTTGTTTGGCAAAAAATCGTGGAAACACGTATTTAGGTCACGTTTTATTCGATTATTTATTCTTTTATTTCATCTTTTTATGTAGATGTGTTTGCACAACAAAAAGGGGGTTTTTAATCTAGATTTCAAGATAAACAAAAACCATAAATATTTCAAACAATCGGCTCTTTCCGGAGAATCAAAATACCTTTCCATCACGCCTGTTTTGCCTGAACAAAATTCGTCGGTACAGTAATATGACGACAAACTTCAAGCTTTTCCTTCAACTGGAAACCTAAAAAATCCCGAATTTTCATGTTTTTCAGAGAAAAAACGTTTTAAAACACAGGCAGCGCGGAAAAAAAAAAGAAAATACGTGCGCGTCAAATAAAATGCCGAGGTCCGCAAACGTGTCGGTGTTTGCACACATTTCCAGCGAGCTACAGTAATCCAATCGATTTTTTTTGTTTTTCGGACGGTTTTTGGCTTAAAATCTGCTTTTTAAGATTTATTAAAAGAAAAAATAACAAAAATACAATGAAACAGGAATAACAACAACAAAATTTGATAAAAACTTATGAAAATTTAGGTGGCAGCCTTACTTCCAGCAGCACTAATTTCATCACTTCCAGTCTTTTCTTTTTTTTTTGGAATTTTGCCAAATCTTTCAAAAGTGCCTGTTTTTTGAAATCCACCCGGTGGACCGAATTTGTTGCCTGCGACCATTTTCATCACACAAGGATGGTAGTTTTTAGGCTTCGGAATTCTTGGATCTCGTTTTTGAAGCGAAGCATTTGGTGGAATGATTTTTGCTGGTAGATTGTTGTTTGGAAAATGTAAAGGAGCATCATCGATTCCGGGCTGGAAATTGAGAAAATCAAGATTTCTAGAATGAAAAATTGCAACAAACCAAAGCCTTTTCATTATTTTCAAATTTCGAAATAAATAAACTTGGATCGCATGGTGGAAATGGTTTTTTCTCGAGACCTCTGACGAGTTTCGCTAAATATTCTTTGGCTGCAGCTGTTGAAGCAGTTTCTCCTGGAAAAACAATAATTACATTCAAATTTCATAGTTTACCGCTTGAAATATGCAACGGAATCGAGGAGCATCGTTGTTTTTGCATTTTTCACGTTCCACGCTCAAAATCCCATGAAAACTCGTTTTTTTGGTGAAAAATATTTGAATTTTGTCATTTTCCGCTGGAAATATGCAACGGAATCGCGGAGCATCGTTGTTTTCACAAAAATTGCATTCTGAGGATTTTTGAACCGAAAAATGACCAAGAAACCTTGAAAAATGCGAGTTTTGTGAAAACAACGATGCTCCGCAATTCCGTTGCATGTTTCGAGCGGGTAAATGAGAGAATTCAAATATTCTTTTTTTACTAAAAACGAGTTTTCATGCAATTTTGAGCTTTGAAAGTGATTTTACATGGAAATTTTCGATTTTCGACTAAAATTCAACAAAAAGTTTTGAAAATGAGCGAAAATCAACTTTGGAGCTCCAGAAAGGTGCTGAAAGGGGTTTTTGGGGAATTTTGATAAATTGACAAATATTTTACCTTTCATTTTCTTGATAATCATTGATTTGACATTGAAATGCATCCAAAGGAAATCAAATTCACCACCAAAATTCAAAACAGCTTCCGAAACAAAATCGAATGCCAACAAAATTTGGCTTCTCTCATGGCCTCCCAAAAAAACTGCACAACCAAATGGATTTCTTGAGATGGCAGCCTTGAAATCGTAGACAATTTTCAGCAAAGCATCTCTTTTCCAAGGTTTGTCGAGCATTTTGAACAATTCGACTTCGATTTCAGCCAATTTTAGTGGGTTTCCAGGAATTGAGATGAAGAATTGGGAAAAATAGGTGACAAATGTGATGGATGGCTGGAAAAAAAGCTATTTTTGCATTAGAGAATCATTATTTTCAGCAAATGTCAGGTTTAGCACGATTTTCAGCACAAAATTTCAGTCCGGAACCGCTTCGCGGAAGATTGCAGTTTAGACTCGCTCAAAGCGCTCGAAAAAAGGTTCAGGGCTGAAATTTTGTGCTGAAACTCATGAAAACCTAAGTTTTCAGCTATTTTCCCAGTTTCAGCACAAAATTTCAGCCGGGAAACTTTTTTGGATGAAAAAATATGAAAATTTTGAAAAATTTTCAACTTCAGGTCCAAACCTCACCCAAGACCTGGAATTCCAGGTGGGCAATTTTTTTCGGAAAACCTATGTGGGCAAAATTTTTTAGGGTCTTTAAGGCGAGCCTCAGCTGGGCAAAATTTTTTAGGGTCTTTAAGGCGAGCCTCAACTGGGCAAAGTTTTTTAGGGTCTTTAAGGCGAGCCTCAACTGGGCAAAGTTTTTTAGGGTCTTTAAGGCGAGCCTCAACTGGGCAAAGTTTTTTAGGGTCTTTAAGGCGAGGCTCAACTGGGCAAAATTTTTTTACTAGGTGGGCAAATTTAATAAATAAACCCAGGTGGGCAATTTTTTACCCACTTCTCCAGGTTCTTGGGTGAGGTTTGCTTCAGGTCAAAAATATTTTTCTAGATCATAATTTTGTGCTGAAACTCATGAAAACCTACGTTTTCAGCAATTTTCAATGTTTCCAGCGTTTTCAGCACAAAATTTCAGCCAAAATCGAGCTTTGGCAGCTGAAGCGGAAGCTTGCGGTTTACACTCACGCAAAGCGCTCGAAAAAAGTTTCCTGGCTGAAATTTTGTGCTGAAAATCATAGAAATGCTGATTTTTCAGCACAAAATTTCAGCCGGGAAATATTTTTTTGGTTGAAAAAATATGAAAAATTTTCAATTTCAGGTCAAAAATATTTTCTAGATCAGTATTTTGTGCTGAAAATCGTAGAAAATGAATAATTCCATGATTTGATCACAAAATTCTGACAATATTTTCAGCCTGAAATCAATTTTTTAAGCCAAAAAAGTTTCCCGGCTGAAATTGTGTGCTGAAACTGAAAAAATCAATTATTTTTTAAAGAAAGAAAATAAGTTACCTTAACAATTGACCGAATCAATCCAGGAAACATCAATCTTCTGATAGATTCAGGAATCTTCTTATAAATATCCTCAACCAAATCCAATTCACCATCAAGAATCGCACGAACAAAAAAATAAAAAATCTGACTGGTGAGTCCAGCTAATTGAATCAATGCATACTCATTTTCTCTCTCAACAATCGGAAGAATTTGCTCAATAATTGTTGGCAACACTTTTTCAATAATTTCAGCCATCGATTTCTTCAAACTCCGCGCAAGTTCAGCTTTCTCCCAAATATCCACCAATCCATCATGTTTTCCTTTGATTTTCTCGATAATTCTATCACGAATCAATTTGATTTCCTCCTCTTTTTCACTGAAGAATAACTTGAGGTAGACGTAGGCGTCCCAATCAAAATCATGAATACATAAATCACTAATTGCTGCAAATCTAGCACACCCAGATTCTGCCATCATAATCGATTGGAGAGATCTCAAGAATTGGCTGCCTTTTACTTTTCCGATAACTGATTTTCTGACAAGTTTTTCAAAATCTTCTTTAAAACCTGCACTATCTTTTGCATTAAATCGACAAGTGTATACATCGTGATTGATTCCATTTGCAGTCAATTTTTCAACAAGAATCTGAGTGATTTCCAAATAATCATTTCCAAATAGGAGAAATCTATCGATTTCAGTAATCAATTCATAATTATTCGGATTTGCGCGGGTGAGAATTCTTTCAAAATCATCTGCCGTTGGGAAGTTATCGGTTAATCCCAAAATGAATGCGGCAAATTGGTTGACTTTTTTATTCTCAATCAATTTCTGCTCATTTATAAAGATGTATCTGAGAAGTGGCGAGAAGAAATACGATTTTATGCCGTTGATTTCCTTGTGATACCGGATGGTATCCATTCTGTAAAAATAAATTCATTGATTTCCCGAAAAACCCGAAGAAAAAACGAGAAATGAAAAAAAAATCCTAAAAATTACGTTATTACTGCACTTTTCTCTCAAAAAATCTGATATTTTACGTAAAGCTCAGTTAAAATAAGAAACCTTGAGATTTTCCTTCAAAAAACTTTCACAGAAATCCAATATTTCCCAAGGAAAACACGAAAGAAAACACAGGCGGCGCGAAAAAAAAAGAAAAAACGTGCGCGTCAAATAAAATGCCATGGTCCGCAAACATGTCGGTGTTTGCACACATTTCCAGCGAGCTACAGTAATCCAATCGATTTTTTGGTTTTTCGGGCGGTTTTCAGCCCAAAATCTGTGAATTTTGTCTGAAAATGAAGAAACACGGGGTTTTCGTTGAATAGAAAACATTTTTATTGACAATCACAACAGGAAAATGAACAGGTGAAAATATTGCGAACTTTTTTTGTTTCGAAAAAAAGTTTGGCCACTCAGAGATTCGCTGGCCAGCTCGCCACCAGGTGGGGAGGCTGGCTGACCTGGGAACCACATGGAAACCATGTCGCCCGGTTTTTTTTCGCTGGCAAGGTGGCCAAGTCCTGGCTAGGTCAAGCCCACATGGCTACCATGTGGTGGCCACTTCGCCACGTCAAAATGAATTTTCATGAAAATGTCTGAAAAACTTGTGAATTGAGACATTTTCGAAAAATTTGGCTAATTTTCTGTTTTTTCGCAGCACTTGAAACCTTAGGAAGTGAAAAAACAGTAGAAAATGAAGTGTTTTGAGTGCAAACCACCGCCTTGCCAGCTTTCCAGGATTTCAAACACACAGGCCACGTCGCCGGAAAACTCGAGGCGACCTGGCGGCCATGCGGTTTCCAGGTGGCCGCAGCGATCTGGTGGCAAGCTGGCCAGCGAATCTCTGAGCACTTGCCCAAAAAAATTCCATTTCGATTTCGAACGCGAAAAAAGATGATAGTTTTTTCTCGTGAGAAATTGAAGATGAAAATAAAAATAAAAATAGAACAACATTTCGAAAACCCCCAATTTCCGGTCATTGTTTGAACCGAAATTGATATAACATGTGAAAATTTTCGAATTTTTGACGTGAAAACGTGAAATTTCATGACGTGGAAGTTCAAAAATCATTTCTTCGTGGAAAAATCGATGCCACGTGGCAGATAATGGATTTTTCGTGCGAAGTACAAGAATTGATGGCTAAAACTACAAAATCCCTGTATTTCACGTCAAAAATCAATTTTCTGCCACGTGGCATCGATTTTTCTACCAAGAAATGATTTTTGAACTTCCACGTCATGAAATTTCACGTTTTCACGTCAAAAATTCTAAAACTTTCATATTTTTATCGATTTCTGATCAAAAAATGACCGGAAATTGGGGTTTTCGAAATGTTGTTTCATTTTTATTTTCACTTTCATTTTTTTCAATTCCCGAGATTTTCCAGTTACTGTAACTAGAAAATATTTACCAAGTGGGCGGAGTCTAAACTTCAGGTGTAGTTTTTTGAACTTTGCTGCCAAAAATCATCGAAAAATTCGACGAATTCTGACTCATATCCACTTAACTTCCACCCCCAGGTAAATATGTTCTAATGTTCGAGAGTTAAAGTAACTAAAAGGTCACGGGGAGAACACACAAATAGAAAATCTCAACGTTTTTTCGACATGACTAATTTGTTTAAACCCAATGCCACGTCATAGCTATTTTCAATTAACATTCGGGAAAATTACACATTTTTGTTTGTTCCTGTCAACAAGCGATAATTATTTGTTTATTGGGTTTTTGCAATTTTTTAAAATACTTAAGGTTAGGCTGATAAAAAGTTTTTTGATAAAAATTGAAAATGTTGCGTGAGGAAACTGTGTTTTGCTCCAAATACACAAGAAATGCACTAATTTTAGGCCAAAACAGAAAAATCGATTGGATTACTGTAGCGCGCTGGAAAAGTGTGCAAACACCGACACGTTTGCGGACCTCGGCATTTTATTTGCCGCGCACGTATTTTCTTTTTTTTTTGTGCGCCGCCTGTGTTTTTCTTTGAAAAACATGAAACTTCGGGTTTTTTAAAGTTTCTAGTTGAAGGAAAAGCTTGAGAGTTGGGATTTCAGAAGGAATTTTTAGGGAATTTCAGGTTTTTTGAGTTTCTGACAAAAATCAATAGAATTTTCGCATTTTTTTCTCAAAGCCTCCAAATTTTCGTTCAATTTTTCATTTTTGATCTACCCCGCCATCAAACAATCCAAATTTTTTGCAGAAATTTTCGGGCGGCCCCGAAAATTCAGTCGTCTCCAAAATTGGGCTGTTTTCCCAATTTTCTCCAGAACGACATCTAAAATGTCGTAATTATTGATGGAATTTATTCTGAAGCGTGAGTTTTGAAGTTTTTGAGGGTTGAAACTTAGAAAAAAACGATTTTTCAGTAAGCTTATGACGAAACTGAAGAAAAGTGGCAAAATTCAAGAAACTTCTCGATTCTCGACCAAAGAACAGAAATACTCGGCCAAATATTTTGATCAGTGAGAATACGACGATTTTGGAGTTGGAAAATGTGAGTTTTTTGGGGGGGTTTGACCAAAAATTGACTGAAAATCATGAAATTTTCAAATTTTGATGATTTTTCTAATGAAAAAAGACACCAAATTTGATTTTTTACAGGTCGAAAGATGTTGTTATGAAATCAACTGGTTGCATCAATACTAAGGAAGAAATATGCCGAAAAACCTGAGAAGCTCTCGACTCGCGTCGAAGATTTTCGAAATCTCACTAATTTTTCAAAGTAAGCTCCTTTTTCCCAAAATTTATCTTGAAATCAAAGAAAAAATCACATTTTCAGTATGCCAATTCAATCGAGGTCAAAAATCAAGCACCGCATTTCACTCAACAAAAAATTGTATATATCAATTCACGATTTCGATTGGCTAAAAATCAATAAAACTTTCGAAAAATAAAATAATTAATTTGAACTCCTTGGTTTTTTGGTGTCAACACTACAGTCGATGACCGAATTATCGTCCATGTTCAGAATTAGATGATAAAAATTCATTTTTTCACGAAAAATGATAAAAATGAGGCGATTTTGCGTCGAAAACCAAGGATTATGATAAACAATACGAAATTTTGGAATTTGGAGTCCAAACTCCGAAATTTTGGACCAAAACATAGATTTTTGACGAGGAATCGTGAAATTTCATGATGTGGCGGTTCAAAAATCATTTCTTGGTGGAAAAATCGATGCTACGTGGCAGAAAATTGATTTTTTGACGTGAAAACCAAGGTGTTTGTAGTTCGAGCCATTTGAATCTAGAAAATCCTTGGTTTCGCGCCAAAAATCCACTTACTGCCACGTGGCATCGATTTTTCCACCAAGAAATGATTTTTGAACCTCCACGTTTTCACGTCAAAAATTAGGAAATTTTCATGTTTTTATCAATTTCGGTTCAAAAAATGACCGGAAATTAGGGGTTTTCGAAATGTTGTTCTATTTTTATTATTTTTTTCATCTTCATTTTCTCACGAGAAAAAACTATCATCTTTTCGTCGTTTGGCAAACGGCCAACTTTTTTTCGAAACAAAAAAAGTGGGCCAAAAAAAGTTCGCAACATTTTTTCCTGGGGAAAAACTATCCGCCTTTTTTTCTCCACAAAAAACTTTTTATCAAATTAATCACGAAAAAGTTTTGGGAGATAGTGAAAATCCGAATTCTAACGGAAGACGAAAAATGTTGCGATTTTCTTTCTAGGAGGCTCCGCCCACTTTTGTTTGTGGTATAAAAGCGAAGGTGTTCAATGTTTTTCTCATTTTTTCGATTTTTTTTGGGGAGGGCAGAGGTTTTACTAGGGTTTAGTAGATTCGCTAACTCTACTCGATTTTTTACCTAGCTGAAATTTCGAATTCTTTGGGATTCTGTTAGTTATGACGTGGCAATCTATAACTATAGCTTTTTTGCAGAAAAAATTACAAAAATGTCCCAAATCCTCTATATTTTTGTCTTATTTTTGATTGCTGTTGGATTCACGGAATCCAATCACATAAAATGCCCATTTGAAATAATGGGAACGAGGAAAAACTGTTATCGAGAAGAGAGTTTCAAAAAATTGCTGGATTCTCGACCAAAATATCGGAACACGAGGCCGAATATTTTGATAAATGAGAATACCACGATTGCGGAATTGGAAAATGTGAGTTTTTTTTGGGATTTGAGATCACGAAAATCATCAAAACCTTTGGTTTTCTTTGAAAATCTTCGAATTTCCCGCGATTTTCTATCAAAGGAAGAGTATTTTCAGAGAAAATCACATTTTCTGGTGAATAAAATCCTGTTTCTGACAACAAGTTTCAATTTTTGCAGTTAGAAAAATGTTGCTATGAAAGAGTTTGTTTATATGATTGTGGTTATGGTGGGGATTATCTGGCAAATTCATATTATGGAAGAAATATGCCGCAAAATTTGAAAGAGCTCACAGTCGAATATTATTCGTTTTTCAAAGTAAGTATTTTGGGAAGGGATTGGCTCAATTTAGACCCTAACAACTTATTTAACTCGGAAAATTCGAAAATTCCACATTTTCAGACATTCAAAATGTCTGAAATTGATCAATTGCTCGATGGTACAGCTGAAGCTCATATTTTGGAGAATTGGAGAGTAAAGTTGTTTGAATTATCAAATTATCGCGGACGGATTCGAAGAAGACAACGATTAGAAGAAGGAAATAGTAATAGTGAGGAAGATAATTGATTTTCGATTAAAAATATTTAAAAAAAAACCAAAAAAATTCAAAAAAAGAAACAAAAATTCCAATTTTTCACCTCATTTTTCATCCCAATCTCAAAAATCCTCAATTTCACCTCATTCTAGTTCCAAACACCTCATTTATTCCACTGCCCTTCAATTTTGTTGAAAATATTCATTTTGCTGTTGTTATTATGCTCAAATCGCCAATAAACATGTTTTCTTTCAACGAAAACTTAGATTTTCTTCATTTTCAGACAAATTCGAAGATTTTAGGATGAAAACCGCCAGAAAAATCGGAATTTTTCGATTTCAAGTTGAAGGAAAAGCTTGCGATTTCCGCTAAAAATTGAATTTTTCATCGCCACGTGGCAAATTTTCAACATTTTTCCACCAAAATTAAATACCGTAAAATGACGCCATTTCCATGCTTAAGGTCAGAATGATAAAAAATTTGATGATAAAACATCGAAAATGTTGCGAACATTGAAAATGTGTGGGGAAAAGATAAGAATGGTACGATTTTTGGCACGAAAACAAAGCTTTTCGCGAAAATTTCAAAGTTCACATGGAAAAAAGCAAGATGACGTGACCTACTTAACTGACGTGGCATTTTTCAATCCAAAAACCTATCATTTCTAATTTTATACATCTCAAAAATGACCATAATAAAAATGATCAAAGAAAAGGTACAGTATCTCAACTACATCAACTACAGTACCCCCCGAAAAAATTCCGAATTTTGCAGAAGCTTTTCCTAATAACTATAAGCCTAATAATAATAATCTTGCTGTCAATTGGAATAATTGTGTATTTTATGTCGAAATCCGAGTCAAAACCAGAAAAACATGCAGAACATCAACATTTTGATGAAATAGTTACAACAACTCAAAAAATCGGACCATTTCATCATGTGATTCTATTGAAAAATGATGATTTGCGGATTTTCGAACTTCCCAAGAATCTGGAACCGATAAAATATGATCTGATGATTCGATATATCGAAAAAACTTTTGATGGAGAGCTGAAAATCAAGATCAAAGTTCTAGAAGCCACAAATATTATCACTTTGAATTCAGAAGAATTGACGATTCGAAATGTGACTATTGACATAAATCAATTGGAATATTTGCATATTCATCAAAATTATATAGAAATAGTTTTGATAGAAGAACTCGTGAAGGATTCAGAATTTGAAATAATTATCAATTATTCTGGAAATATTCGGAATGATTCTCGAGGTTTCTATAATTCTTCGTATTTCGATGAAAAAAATGAGCTAAAAATTGCATTGGCTACACAAATGGAACCGAATTCAGCGAGATTAGTTGTTCCTTGTTTTGATGAACCAATATATAAAGCAATTTGGAAATTGACAATTATACATTCGAATGAAACGAAAGCTTTTTCGAATGCTGAATTGGAAGATCAAGAAGATGATGATGGAAGTTCAGGACAAATAGTTTCGAAATTTCAAGATTCCCCCAAAATGTCATCATATCTTCTAGCTTTTGTTATATCTGATTTTGCTTGTATTTCAAAAAACACCACAAAAAATGCGATAAAAATTCGAGTTTGCTCGAAACCCGAAGAAAAAGATAATCTGAATCTAGCCTTGGATACTGCGATAAAAATTCTGGACAATTTTGAAACAACATTTGGGGTGCCTTATCCATTGGGCAAATTAGATATGATTGAGGTGAAAGAATTTCGAAGTGGTGCGATGGAAAATTGGGGATTGATAATTTATAAGGAGGGAAAATTGAGTTATAATGAGGAAATGAATAATTTGGAGGATAAACGGATGATTCAAACAGTTATTGCACATGAAATTGCTCATCAGGTTAGGTTTGGGCTGAAAATCAAGGCTTGCATGATTTTCAGCGCGAAATTCTGATCTAGAAACCTGAATTTTGTGCTGAAAATCATGAATATCTTGAGTTTCAGCGATTTTTAACGATTTTCAGCACAAAATTTCGACCGGGGAACTTTATTGGATGAAAAAATCCGAAAATAAATTAATTTCATATCAAACAATGTTTCTAGACCAGAATTTTGTGCTGAAAATCTTCATTTTTAGCGATTTTCAGCAATTTTACCAGATTCAGCACAAAATTCTGATCTATAAACCTGAATTTTGACCTGAAAATAATTTTTTCAAAAATTTCAAATTTTTCAGCCAAAAATGTTTCTAGACCCGAATTTTGTGCTGAAAATCAGGAAATTCCCATTTTTCATGATTTTCAGCACAAAATTTCAACCGCGGAGCCATTTTGGCTGGAAAAATGTGAAAAAAAATAATATCAGATGAGAAAATGTTTCTAGACCAGAATTTTGTGCTGAAAATCATGAAAATCAAGATTTCCCCGATTTTCAGCCCAAAATCTCAACCAAAAGTAACGTGATTCTTTCAGTGGTTCGGAAACTTGGTAACAATGAAAAATTGGAATCAACTTTGGCTGAATGAAGGATTTGCCACGTTGTATCAACTTTATGGAGCAGATATTGCAAATAGTGGAGCTTATAAATGGGTAAATTTCGAAAATATCAAAAATTTGAAGAAATTTCTGAATTTCAGGATACCCAATTCCTACTTAATTCACAAAAATCAGCATTCGATTTTGAATTTGAGAGCCTCAGAAAACCGGAAAAATTTAAAAATCACCCAGTGTCCTTTAAACTTGGGGAAAATGACAATATTCGAGAATTTTTCGATAGAATAACCTATAGAAAAGCTGGCTCAATATTACTTATGATTCGAAAAGTTATCGGAACTTCGGTGTTTGATAAAGCGATTAGAAGTTATCTGAACTCGAGTCAATTTGAAAATGTGGATGAGGATATTCTATTCAAACACTTTCAAGATGCTTATGATATTGAAATACCGGGAAAAAGTTGGGATTTGGCAGCATTTGCGAAATCTTGGACGGAAAATGTGATGTTTCCTGTGGTGAGAGTGGAAGAATTTAATGAAACACATTTGGAAATCAAGCAAATGAAGCTGAGTTATGATATGAAAACGAAGAGAAAATTGTTGACTCCGATAACAAATCAAAGTTGGGAAATTCCAATTTTCTATCGAAAAGATCAAGAAGAAAATGTTGAATTTCTATGGCTAAAGAAGAATCCAATAATCATCAATGCTTCACAAATTATACTAAACATTGATTCAGATTGTTATTATCGAGTTGATTATAATGAATCAATATGGAATCTAATTTCTGAGCAATTAAATGAAGATGAAACTGTTTATTCAGTGAAAACAAGATTCAGATTGTTAGAAGATGCGATGTTTTTCAAGAAACATTTGGAAATTGATGATTATTTGAAGAATGAAAAGGAAAAATTGCCGATTTTGGCGTATTTAAAGAAAAAAGAGAAGAATTGGAAGGTTTTTGATAAACATCGGAAATTTAGAAAAGGTTGGCAATTTATAGAGGACAATTATAACAAGGAAAATGAGAAAATTGATCAAGTGTGAGTTTTTTTTAGCATTTTCCAAACAATTATATATATTTCTAGAGAAACCACATATCAAATAATTGAAATTGAATGTAGATTTAAGAATTGTCTACCTGATGCTCAAAAATATATAGATCAAATGAAGAAATGCGCGCCAAATGTTCAAATTTCGAAATGTTCGAAAGTTCCCGGGCAATTTCGACGATTGGTTTATTGCATAGGAAAAGCTTATGATGAAGAATTCCGAAATCTAGTTGAAGAATGGAAAAAAGTTGAGAGAAGAGCGTCGGAGATTAGATATTTCAATTCGATCAAAAATTGTCAGCCGAAAACCGAGAAATCACGTTGAAAATCATGAGATTTTCTAATAAACCCTTTGAAATCCACGTGGCAACAAAAAATTCCAAAAAAATCGATAGTTTTCACGCGAAAATGCAAAATTTTAGGAGCAAAAACTGCAAAAAAATGAAAATATATTTTCAAGGGAGGCGCAATTTCTAATGTGTGTGTTCCCCGCAGCGAAAAATTGGTTGGTGAAACGGTGAAGAGTGAGAATGGAAATCAATGTGAGTTTTGAATTTCGAAGTTTTAGCTGACATTTTTGCGATTTTCAGATGAAATTCGTCGATTTTTGGGCGCTGGAGCGTTTGGGCAGATTTATGAGGTTCATAATGGAGATGTGAGTTTTTTTTCGGGAAGAATGGACATTGAATTTTGAATGGAAAAACGATATTTTCGCCTGAAAATCTAGTTTTTGACGAATAATTCGCTAGGAGAAAACGACGTATCTTTTGAATATAAATTCGATGTGAAAAATTCGAAATTTTGAAAAGTGAACATAGATTTTTGTTGAAAACCCAGAAGTTTATATTTTCATCCTAAATCAACATGTTCCTTTCAGCAACAACCGCTCGCAATGAAAATCAATCGAAAAATAAAAATCGAGCATCATCGAGCTGAAACCAATATCATGAATATGATTGCGAAGGAAGCAGAAGCAAAGTGAGTTAGATAATAAAATTTTCGGAAGATCAGTTGCTTTTTTCAGAAACATCGTGAAGATACATGATTTCGGCGCGCTGAAAAACGAAAAATCGACAGAAAGTGTATACGACGGATACATCATCATGAATCTGTTAGGCCCATCGATTTTTCATGTTTTGGAGGCGGAAAAACAAGCTTGCTTTGAAAGTGAGATTCATTTTTCACAATTAGAAACCAAAAATCAATAATTTTTTATAGATTGCGACATCCGTCAAATCGGCTTTCAAGTTTGCACGGCTATGGAATATCTAGAAAGCCGGGGGCTTGTACACCTGGATTTGAAACCCGAGAATGTTTGCTTTGTAAAAATGAACAATTCAGTGAGATCTCGAACAAGCCAAGGCAATCATCGTTTTATCAAAATGGAGGATAATCAAACTTGCCTAATTGATTTCGGAACAGCAAGAAAATTCGTTGAATCAGAATCATGGGTAAATGTCGATGCGCAAACTCAAAATTATCGCGCCATAGAAGTTTTTCTTGGTCTCGGCTTCAATGAGAAATCGGATGTTTGGTCATTTGGTTGCCTGTTATTCGAATTGTACACCGGACAACTTTTGTTTTTCGGTGATGAGAAGGAGAATTCGGAAGAATCGCAAATAGATGTCATACAATCGGTTCTTCGAAGAGCGATTCCGTATTATATGTATGAAAAAGCTTACGATGTTGGGTGAGGATTTGCGGGGGATTTTTTGTTTCAAAAAATTCGTATTTTTCAGAAGCAAAAAGGTGAAAATCTCGAAGACGGCACTTAGTTTTCATCGATTCAACTACACGCCGCTCTTGGACATCGAACCGATTTATGTGAGTTTTCTATCCAAAAAATCCCCCCTCAAAATCAAAAAAAAATTTCCAGACAAATGTACGACACAATGATTTGATCGGAATACAATTATTCAACCTGATTCTCGATTGTTTGGAAATGGACCCAGAAGATCGTCCGGAGTTCGCGGATATCATCGAAAATCGATTTTTTGATGATGTTAATGAGATTGTCCAAATTGATTAATTTTTTTATCGCACATCTTTTTTATGTATTTTCTGAATCCTGTGAATATAATTTTTTTTTTGAATTACGTTTCTGCATTTTTAAATTTTTAATAATTATTGCGATAATGATGAAGAATTTTTGTTTTGAAAACATTTCTTTTTTATCTCGGAAAATCTGCAAAAAATAAAAAATGGCCTAGGAAACCAAGGGACGTGTGTTTGAAAAAGTTCGGTCATCTATTTATTTTTTCGATTTTCGACCATTTTTTTCGTTGAATAGTATTCTCCCTGGGAAAAGCGACATTGGAGAGATTCTCAGGGTTCCCATATGTTATACTTTAAACGTGTCCATTTCTAAAATTCGGGGGGGGGGGGGGTTCCCAATTTTTAAAAATCCCCAAAAATTTCTTCGCGAAAACACACAGCCCGTATTTCGCGCCAAGGTTGCGCGTAGGATTTGGTGTTTGCGGGCAGTCGGTGTTGACATACACTCTTATTTTTTCCGTTCTTTCTTTAGGTTTGGGATTTTTACGCGAATCGCGATGATTTTACCTGTCAAAAAAGGTTATTTGAACTTTTGAGTTGACCTTCAGAAAAGTTTGAACGGTTTTCAAGAATTTTTGGGTCAAGGCGTTCCGATTTTCAAAAAAGATAAGAAGTGCACGGTTTAAATTTTTTTTTTTTTTTTTTTTTTTTTTGGGGAAAATTTTCCCCAAAAATTTTTAAAGGGGGTTTTGCTATTTCCTTTTCTTTGTAAATATTTCCCTGGTTATGACGTGGCAAAAAAATCGATTTTTCCAGATGTTCACGTTAATTTTGCTGCTTGAAGTTAGGATAAATCCAAAAATTTTTGTTTTCACTTGTCAAAAATTGCCAAAAATCATCAAAACATCGTGAAAAACCAGTTTTTCTCGAGAAATTTGCATAAACCACACACACATGGCGTGGAAAAATCACAAAATCACAAATTTCTCTGAAAATTTCGAAATTTTTGCTGCAAAAAATGGAGCCCGAAGATGATTCCGCCGATTTTTTGGACAAATTTTATAACACCGCTGAAAATTTTCAAAAATCTCGAAAAATCACATTTGTTCAACGTGGCGCCATGAATCAGGTGAGTAAACTGTAGTTTTTTGGCGGGAAAAATTAGGCCACGCCTTTTTCTCAGCGAAAAAATCAGATAAAAAGGTCCCTCAAATATCTCTCATGTGTTTTTCTCAAAAAACGTGACTTTTGCTAACTCCCAGTGATTTTTTGTTCTTTTTTCGATGAAAAATCGAAATTTGCATATTTTTGTGTGGAAAAAGTGCAAATTTTCACAATTTTTTCAAAAATTTCATCAATTTTTCCATTTTCGCCCCAAAAATTCCTCATTTTTCATTTTTTTTTTTTGAACAATGGACGAAACTTCATCAAATAACGATGATTTTCTTAATAATTTCTATAATAACAACAAAAATTCGACGATGTTTGTTCAAAGAGATCCAATGAATCAGGTAATTGAAAATTGCTGAAAATCAAGTTTTTCATGATTTTCAGCACAAAATTCCGACCAGGAAACTTTTTTAGATGAAAAAGTCTGAAAATTTTCAAAAGTATATAATTTCAGGTTGAAAAAATGTTTCTAGACCCAAATTTTGTGCTGAAAATGCTGGAATTATTAGAAATAGCCGAAAACCAATAATTTCAGCTTTTTCAGCACAAAATTTCAGCCTAGAAACATGTTTTTCTACAGTAATCCGGTTGATCCATTTTTTTTTGGAATTTTTGGCACAATTTTCTACAGTATCATTTGATGTTCCTAAGCTGAAATTTTGTGCTAAAAAAGCTGGAATTAATGATTTTCAGCTATTTTCAGTATTTCCAGCGTTTTCAGCACAAAATTTGGCACAGGAAACTCTTGAAAACCTACTGTAGAAAATTGTGCCAAAAGTTCCAAAAAAATGGATCAACCAGGTAACTGTAGAAAATATCTTTTTGGGCCCAAATTTTGTGCTGAAAATGATGGAATCGCTGAAAATCAGTGATTTCATCAGTTTCAGCACAAAATTTCAGCCGGAAAACTTTTTTGTTTGAAAAAATCTGATTTTTTTCGGCTCTAGGCATATTTGGTCTCAAAAAATCCCAAATTTTCGCGCCAAAAACTACAGTACCCATTGCTCAGGTTCAATTCGATCAACAATTCGATTACGCGAAGCCGAAAACTGAAAATTCTCTGAAAAAACGTCTGAAAAAATTCGCGCGCCGCTATTATGAGCCTTTCACCTCCTTTCAATTGTTCAAATGTTTCGTGTTGGATTTGTTTCCGATCTTCAAATGGCTTCCGAACTATAACATCAGGGCGAATTTGTTGGCGGATTTTGTGGGTGGTGTGACGGTTGGTGTGATGCATGTTCCACAGGGTGAGTTTGGAAATTGAATTTGGAGCATTTTGAGATCAAATACGGTGTAAACGCGGAGTGTCGTAGTTTTTGAGCTTTTCTGGGGCCAAAACTCGTGGTTTTTGACACGGTGTAAACGCGGAGTATCGTAGTTTTTCATTTTTCGAGCAAAAAATTCAAATTCTCAGAAGAACCGCATTTTTCACTAGTGTAATTGCGGAGCATCGTAGTTTTTCGAAATTTGTGCAGTGTTAACCGCGGAGTGTCGTAGTTTGAACTCTTTTCAATCAAATTTTCTCAAAAACCGCATTTTTCACACGTCGTCATTGCGGAGTGTCGTAGTTTTCACTATTTTCAATCAATTTTTCTCAAAAAACGCATTTTTCACACAGCGTAAACGCGGAGCATCGTTGTAAATCCCAAAAAATTTTTTTGCAGGAATAGCCTATGCTCTTTTGGCTCAACAACCTCCAATAAATGGCCTATACGCTTCCCTGATTCCACCACTGATCTATATGTTTTTTGGAACTTCAAAACAATCCAGCCTGGGAACATTTGCTGTAACTTGTTTGATGACTGGAATTGCAGTCGAGAATATTCGAGAAAAATATGAAAATGTGTCAGCGGAAGAAGTTGCAGCAACTATTTCGCTGACTATGGGATTGATTTTGGTGGGAAATTTTGGAATTTTGAAAAAAATTTGGGGTTTTTTGACACCCCATAAGCCAAATTTTGCGCTGAAAACGCTGAAACCATTGAAAATTGCTGAAAATCGCTGCTTTTCATGATTTTCAGCGCAAAATTTCAGCCAGGAAAATTTTTTGAATGGAAAATTCTGAAAGTTGTATAGTTGGACAACGGCTCGGCTCAAGCTGCTTCAAAGCGGCTCGGCTCAAGCCGCTTTCAATAAAAAAATTGAAAGCGGCTAATCGGCTATTTTTCAAGCCGTTTTGGTCAGCCGATTAGCCGAATGATTTAGCCGAGCCGCTTTGATTCAAAGCGGCTCGGCTCGGCTTGGAGTGAATTTTTGAAATTATCAGGAAAATGAAGTTAAGATAATTTATTAATGGGTTTTGGGGTTTTTTGGTACGGGGAACATCGTGGTGGGACCCATTTTACCTAAAAGTGACTCTTAAAGGCATGTTGTCACCAAAAAAATTTTTTTTTTGAAAATTTTAGATTTTGGGTTTTTCGGTACGGGGAACATCGTGGTGGGACCCATTTTGGATAAAAATGACTCTTAAAGACATGTTGGGACTAAAAAAAAATTTTTTTTGAAAAATTCAGATTTAGGGTTTTTCGGTACGGGGAACATCGTGGTGGAACCCATTTGGTCTAAAAATGAGTTTTAAAGGCATTTTGTCATCAAAAAAAATTTTTTTTGAAAATTTTAGATTTTCGATTTTTCGGTACGGTATGTCCCCGTGCTCTATAAGCAATTTTCAAAAACATTTTTTAGTGACAAAATGCCTTTAAAACTCATTTTTAGACCAAATGGGTTCCACCACGATGTTCCCCGTACCGAAAAACCCTAAATCTGAATTTTTCAGAAAAATTTTTTTTCAGTCCCACCATGCCTTTAAGAGTCACGTTCAAATCAAATAAGTCCCACCACGATGTTCCCCGTACCAAAAAACCCTAAATCTGAATTTTTCGAAAAAAAATTTTTTTTAGTCCCAACATGCCTTTAAGAGTCATTTTTATCCAAAATGGGTCCCACCACGATGTTCCCCGTACCGAAAAACCCAAAATCTGAAATTTTCAAAAAAAATTTTTTTTTAGTCATAACATGCCTTTAAGAGTCACTTTCAAGTCAAATGGGTCCCGCCACGATGTTCCCCGTACCAAAAAACCCCAAAACCCATTAATAAATTATCTTAACTTCATTTTCCTGATAATTTCAAAAATTCACTCCAAGCCGAGCCGAGCCGCTTTGAATCAAAGCGGCTCGGCTAAATCATTCGGCTAATCGGCTGACCAAAACGGCTTGAAAAATAGCCGATTAGCCGCTTTCAATTTTTTTATTGAAAGCGGCTTGAGCCGAGCCGCTTTGAAGCAGCTTGAGCCGAGCCGTTGTCCAACTATAGAAAGTTGGAATTTTTTGACATCCCATAAGCCTTTGAGGTCGAAAAAATGTTTCTAGACCCAAATTTCGTGCTGAAAACGCTGAAATTGCTGAAAATCACTGAAAATCAAGCTTTTCATAAGTTTCAGTACAAAATTTCAGCCAGGAAACTTTCTTAGCTGAAAATATTTGAAAATTTTCGAAAACTTTTGATTTTAGGTCAAAAATATGTTTCTAGACCCAAATTTTGTGCTGAAAACGCTGGAATTGCTGAAAATTACTGAAAATCAAGCTTTTTATGAGTTTCAGCGCGAAATTTCAGTCAAGAAACTTATTAGGTTGAAAAAAATCTTAAAATTTGGGGTTTTTGACACCATAAGCCTTTCATGTCAAAAATATAGTTCTAGATCAGAATTTTGCCCTGAAACTCATGGAATTGCTGAAAATTACTGAAAATCAAGCTTTTTATGAGTTTCAGCGCAAAATTCCACCCGGGAAACTTTTTTTGGTTGCAAAAATATGAAAATTTGGGGTTTTTTGACACCCCATAAGCCTAGCAGGTCAAAAACATGTTTCTAAGCCCAAATTTTGCGCTGAAACCGCTGGAATTGCTGAAAATCGCTAAAAATCATGCTTTTCATGAGTTTCAGCACAAAATTTCAGTCAGGAAACTTTTTTAGCTGAAAATATCTGAAAATTTTCAAAAATTTTTAATTTCATGTCAAAAATATAGTTCTAGATCAGAATTTTGCGCTGAAACTCATGGAATTGCTTAAAATCACTGAAAATCAAGCTTTTCATGAGTTTCAGCGCAAAATTTGGGTCTAGAAACATGTTTTTCTACAGTAATCCGATTGATCCATTTTTTCGGAATCTTTGGCACAATTTTCTACAGTACCTTTTGAAGTATTCCCCGACCCAAATTTTGTGCTGAAAACGCTGGAAATCCTCGTTTTCAGCAATTTTTCCAGTTTCAGCACAAAATTTCAGCCCAGAAACTATTTTGGAAGCTTCTAGTCATATTCGGTGTCAAAAAATCGCAAATTTCGCGCGCAAAACCTACAGTACCCCCTGAATTTTTGCAGTTCTTGATGGGAGTCATGCGCCTTCAATTTCTCACCACCTATCTATCAGATCAAGTCATCGCCGGTTTCACCACGGGCTCCTCAATCCACGTGTTGATCTCACAGCTCAAGACACTTTTGGGCCTGCGCGGCCTACCGAAACAGGCCGGGCCGCTCTATTTGTTCCGCCACCTGCGCGATTTGGTTGCGGCAAGCGGACAGGTGAATGCGGTGTGTTGCGGAATTTCCGCAGCCACAATTTTGGTACTGTTTTGCGGAAAACAATTTGTGAATCCATTCATCAAGCGGAAATTTCGAGTCGATATTCCGATTCCTTGGGAATTGATTGTGGTGAGTGTTTTTCCGCATGCTTCCGCTTCCGCCAACGCGGAAAATCTGGGTTACTGTAGATTTTTCGCGCTGAAATTTGGATCGTTTTGAGACCAAATATGACTAGGTTTAGGATTACTGTATGATTTTTTTTTGAATTAAAAAAAAAATTTTTTTTGGCTATAGGATTACTGTAGATTTTGGATCTACAGTAACCCTGAAATTTCGAGATTATTGTAGATTTTTTGCCTATAGGATTACTGTAGGATTTCTTAGCGCGAAAATCGAAAATTTGAAATTTCCCTTTTTTTTGAAGATCGAATAACCCTAGGATTACTGTAGGTTTTGGGAAACTACAGTAACCCTGAAATTCTCAGATCTACAGTAACCCGCGATTTTTTGGCTTCAAAAATTTATAGGCTCCTGGTTTTTGGAATCTACAGTAACCCAAACTTTCCTGATCTACAGTAACCCAGCGAAAAAATTGTTTCAAATTGAAATCTTCCTGAAAACTACAGTACCCAGACCTACAGTAATCCAAAATCCACGTTTTTTTCAAAAAAATATGTTTTTGACACCAAGTTTTCGAGCTACAGTACTCTGAAAATGTGCTGATCTACAGTAATCCTAACCTACAGTAACCTTTGGCTTATTTATATTCAAAAAACGTGGATTTTTCGCGATCTACAGTACTCCCAATCTACAGTAACCCAAGTCATATTTAAATTTTAAAAAACTGCAAATTTTCAACACAGTAGCCTACAGTATCCCTGAAAAACGTGGACTTTTCGGGCCAAAACTTTGATCTACAGTAATCCTAAGCCTAGGCTTGTTTGGTCTCAAAAAACGTGGATTTTTTCGCGCCAAATTTTGATCTACAGTAACTTTAGGCCTAAGCCCAAGCCCAGGCTCATTTGGGCTCAAAAAATCCCAAATTTTCCAGGTAATCCTCTCAACTCTCTTCGTATTTCTCACGCGCCTCGACATCACCGCAAATCTCAAAACAGTCCAACAAATCCCCATTGGCCTACCATCATTTTCGGCCCCAAAATTCGGCCTAATTCTAAAAGTCCTCCCGGAAACCATTCCAATAACAATTGTCGCAATCTCAGTTTGGTTGTCAATTTCGAAAATGTTGGCCAAAAAAATGGGCCATGATTTGGATTCGGGCCAAGAATTGTTTGCGTTGAGCTTCACCTCAATCATCTCAAGCTTCTTCCCAACTTTGCCCGTTTCTTGTTCACTTAGCCGAACTCTTGTGGCTCTTGGAGCTGGGGTCGTATCGCAATTGTCCATTTTATTCAGGTACGGGAGCTTTTTGTGTTGAAAATCATGATTTTTTTGATTTTCAGCACAAAATTTCAGCCAGGAGCCGCTTCGCGGAAGCTTGCGGTTTACACTCGCGCAAAGCGCTCGAAAAAGTTTCCCGGCGGAAATTTTGTGCTGAAAATCATGAAAAGCTCCAATTTCAGCGATTTTCAGCTTTTTCCCCAGTTTCAGCATAAAATTTCAGCCAAAACCAAGCTTTGGCCGCTGAAGCGGAAGATTGTGCCGCTTCGCGGAAGCTTGCGGTTTACACTCGCGCAAAGCGCTCGGAAAAATTTTCCCCGCTGAAATTTTGTGCTGAAAATCATGGAAACCTTCATTTTCAGCGATTTTCAGCTATTTTTCCAGTTTCAGCACAAAATTTCAGCCAGGAAACTTTTTGGGATGAAAAAATTTGAATTTTTTGAAAAAATTAATTTCAGGTTGAAAATATATTTCTAGATCAGAATTTTGTGCTGAAAATCAAGGAAAAGCTGAAAATGAATAATTCCATGATTTTCAGCGCAAAATTCTGATATAGAACAATATTTTCAACCTGAAATAAATTTTTTTCAAAAAATTCCAGATTTTTTCAACCAAAAAAGTTTCCCGGCTGAAATTTTGTGCTGAAACTGAAAAAATAGCTGAAAATCTCTGAAAATCATGATTTCCAGCTCAACTCTCGTCCTTCTCGTTGTCCTATTTTTGGGACAATTTCTGGAAACTCTTACCAATGTGTGTTCTGGCTGCAATAATTTGTGTAGCACTTCAGGGAATGTTCCGGAAGTTTGCCGATCTTGTCGACTTGTGGAAAGTCTCGAAAATCGATTTTGTGAGTAAATTGCCACGTGGAACGGTTTTTGGCGCGAAAAATGACGCATTTTGACACCCCACAAGCCTAGGGTGTCAAAAAATTGCGAATTTTTTGAATTTTTCAAATTTCCCGCCAAAAAATCAGCGCCACGTGGAAAAATATCGATTTTTCGATTTTTGCAGATGATTTGGATCATTGCATTCCTCTCCACTGTTTTGATCGATGTTTCGGAGGGATTGATAATTTCGGTGGCTTTTGCTCTTTTTACTACAGTACTTCGGGAGCAGTAGTGAGTTTTTGGGGTCCGAAAATCAATGCCACGTGGCGAAAATCAAGTTGGTCCGAAAATTTGGAGCATTTTGAGCCCAAACATGCCAGGGGGATTTTGAAAACGAGGTTTCCGCGAGCTTCCGCAAGCTTCCGCGAAGCTCGAGCGCTCCGCGCGAGTGTAGACCGCAAGCTTCCACGAGGCGGCCAAGTCTTTTAACGAGCGATGCGGAATTTTCCGCGTACGCGGAAGCTTGCGGAAGGTTGCGGAAAAAACATTTCAGGCATGTGGGGTATCAAAAAATCGCAAATTTTCCGGAAAATCTGAAATTTTCAGCCCAAAATGGCACATTCTCGCCAGCGTCAAAGGAACACCGGATTTCCGCGATTCGGAAAGATACGGTGACACGATGTATTTCAAAGGTATTTGCATATTTCGATTCGATGCTCCACTTTTATTTCACAATGTTGAGTGTTTCAAAAAATCGATCGAAAAAGCGTATTTGGAATGGCAAAAATCGCATGAATTTTATGTTTTGAGAGAGGAAAAATTGATGGGAGCAGAAAATGAGGAGGAATCGACGATTGAAAAGGTGCAAAATTTGGAGCATTTTGAGACCAAATATGTCTAGGGTTACTGTAGATCAGTTTTGGCGCGAAAAATCCACGTTTTTTGACACCAAACATGTCACGTGGAATTTTTGGCGCCAAAAATTATTCTAGATTGAAATTTTACGCTGAAAACCATGAAAATTTTCGTTTTCACCGATTTTCAGCTATTTTTCCAGTTTCAGCACAAAATTTCAACCCGAAAACTTTTTTTGACCGAAAAAATCTGAAATTTTTGAAAAATTATTAATTTCAGATTGAAATATGTTTCTAGATCAGAATTTTCTGCTGAAACTCATTAAATACTTGATTTTCGGTGATTTTCAGCATTTTCACGAGATTCAGCACAAAATTCTGATCTAGAAACATGTTTTCAACCGGAAATAAATTTTTTTTTTAAATTCCCGAATTTTTCAACCAAAATAGTTTCCTGGCTGGAATTTTGTGCTGAAACTGGAAAAATAGCTTAAAATCACTGAAAATCAGGCTTTTCGTAATTTTCAGCGCCAAATTCTGATCTAGAAACATTTTTTCAACCTGAAATCAAGTTTCGTTCAAAACTTTCAGATTTTTTCAATCAAAAAAGTTTCCTAGCTGAAATTTTTTGCTGAAAATCGCTGAAAATCAAGATTTCCATGATTTTCAGCACAAAATTCTAGTCTAGAAACATGTTTTGAACCAAAAAAATCAGAGATTTTTGAAAAATTTTACAATTTTCCCCCAAAAATACCCTAAAACTCACCAAAAATCCTGATTTCTCCATCAAATTCCCTCACAGAACATCGACACAATCTGCTCCAACATTCTATCACGTCATTTCATCATCGATTGTTCCGGTTTCACATTTATCGATTTAATGGGAGTCAGTGCTCTCAAAGAAATCTTCTCCGACATGAGAAAACGTGGCATTTTGGTGTATTTTGCGAATGCAAAAGCGCCCGTTCGAGAATTATTCGATAAATGTGATTTCTATCAATTTGTGCCCAAAGACAATTTTTATCCGACGTTGAGAGATGCGACTGCGATTGCAAGGCAACGACAAATGGAATTGGGATTTAAAGACACCGGATATATTCCTGAACATGATAGGTTTACTGAAGTTGTTTCATCTCATCCCATGTAATTTGAATAAAGTTTTTTTCGCGCGAAAAATCCACGTTTTTTGAGTCTAAACATGAAATTTATTTATAAAAAACACAAAAAAATTGAAAAAAAAAATGAATTTCGCATCTTTTACAACGACACTCCGCGGCTTGCCCGTTGTTTAGCGGTTTTTTTTCGGTGTGTTGTCAAAAATTGAATTTTTATTCGGATTTACGATGATTTGGTGAGTTTTTTGGGGAGGGATTTCGGGAAAATTTGAAAAAGCAAAAAAAAAGTGTGCGGCGGGGCTTTGTCATTTTTCGTTTTTTTAAACTGATCCATTTCACCCGTTTCGAGAAGTTTTTGGAATTGTTTTGGACAATACAAACAACTATAAAAGTTTTGTAAAACATGTCTTGTGCCCATGAATTGCAAAACAAACGTAAACAATGATTTTTTCGGATTTTCTGAAATTTTCATTCGCTTTCAATTTCTCTCTTTATCAAATTGTTTTGCTTAACTTCGCTTTTATAACCTTTTTTGTCGATTGATTTTCCACTTGGTGTTCACGACCAGTCATCTGCATAGTAACAGTTGTGTTTCCAAATTCTGTGGATGAATTTTCGGCAATCCTGAAATGTAATTATAATTTCCTGAGCTCACTTGGGAGGTTCCAGAATGAACTTTAACTTACTTGGTAGATGAATGTCCATCGGCGTCAGGATTAAAAGAAAAAGTTGAGTTTGAGTTTTTGAATTCATTGATGGTTCGATTATCATATGAATACCACATTCGAGGAATTATTTGCTTTATTGTATTTGCAATCAAATACAATTGGTTTTGTTGAAACATCTGAAAAAAGTGATATTTTTAACATTTACCAGAGACTAAATCATTTTCTACTTACTGGTAACAATTTCAACATCGAGTTTCTTGAATGGGTGCGGACTTTTTATAAAAAACCATAAGGGGAACCAATTTCCAATGGAGTGCAGATTCCCGGTCCATCAATCCAATTCGAACACTCCATTTCGCTCTTGGCAATCATTTTCATGAGAGCGGCTTTGTAATCTGTAAAACAATGATTCTGACAAGTTTCTACAGTATTCTTCACTTACCCATTTTATAAATTGAGAGCGTTTCTTTCAAATATTTGTGATATAAAGAAATGACCGGCATTATTTCAATTGTTTTGCAAAAAATAGAACAATCACATGAGAAACGTGACCTAGGCCGTTGAAAGAATCAATTATCACGTGATCACTTCTTTTTTTCTCACCCGCCGCCTGTTTTTGTTGGCTGTTTTTCTTTGAGAAAAGAGAAACATCCAGATTTCTGCTGATTTGAAGTTCGAGGAAAAGTATTAAAAGACACTCCTAGTAAGACTGCAAAACCCACCGGACAAAGAAAAAGTCATGATCTCAGAATCGGCCCAATTTTTTTTCTTAGTAAGCCCCATGGGTGGGGAACTTTTTCCACCAGGGGCCGAATTTACTAAAGTGGTATACCAAAAATTAATGAAGAAAAATCCTTAATTTTTGTTTTTTTTTTGTAATAAATTGTTTTTTAATTTATTCACGAGCAAGATGAGGTGGCAATTTGATAACTTCACATGAAAAATCAAAATTTGCTTGAAATTTGTAATTGTACCAAATCAAAATCGTCTTGTTGATATTTTTGATCCAAATGTGATCGATTGAATTGTGGAAATATCAAATAATCATTCAAATATATTTTATGCAAATATTCTCGAACTATCGGATCTTGCCTGATTTGTTGAGCTGCGATTTTTCGACGTTTTGATCTATGAGTGCTATGTTCAGTTTCGCCAACTAGAGAAAAAATCGATTATTTTGAATATAAACATGGCTAGACTTGACTTACCCAACAAATCTCCAACAATTTTCCTAATCAACTCTCTTGGAACACCTTTATCTTCCAAAATTTTCGAAAATTTCAACGCGGGAACTTTTCTCTCCTCTAAATCACTTCCAATTATCAGCAAATCGTATGTTTTCATTGAATTTTCGAAATCACAAAACCAAGAGCTTGGAGCACTGTGTAAATCCATGAATGACGCGGATTTTCGCTGTTTTAGGGAATTGTAGATCTCTCGAACCACACATCTCATATCTTCGTTACAATCGAAGCATTTGTGTTGTCTGCGATGAGGAAAATTTGGAGCATTTTGGGTCCGAACAAGCCTAGGCTTAGGCCCGGAAGCATGCGGTATACAATCGCGCAGAGCGCTCGGGCTTCAGGCTTCAAGGATTGGACCTTTCACTAAGGCTTAAGGCCGGCAGCTTTGCGGAAGACAGTGCCGCTGCGCGGAAGATTCCAGTTTACACTCGCGCAGAGCGCTCGGGCTTTAAGACCCAATCTAAGGTCCCATCCTTGAAGCCTGAAGCCTGAGCGCTCTGCGCGAGTGTAAACCGGAATCTTCCGCAAAGCGGCCGGGTCTAAGCCCGAGTTAAAGTCCGACTCTTGAAGCCCGAGCGCTCTGCGCGAGTGTAAACCGGAATCTTCCGCAAAGCGGCCGGGTCTAAGCCCGAGTTAAAGTCCGACTCTTGAAGCCCGAGCGCTCTGCGCGAGTGTAAACCGGAATCTTCCGCAAAGCGGCCGGGTCTAAGCCCGAGTTAAAGTCCGACTCTTGAAGCCCGAGCGCTCTGCGCGAGTGTAAACCGGAATCTTCCGCAAAGCGGCCGGGTCTAAGCCCGAGTTAAAGTCCGACTCTTGAAGCCCGAGCGCTCTGCGCGAGTGTAAACCGGAATCTTCCGCAAAGCGGCCGGGTCTAAGCCCGAGCCCTCTGCGCAAGTGGTAACCGGAATCTTCCGCGCAGCGGCCGGGTTTAAGCCTGATTTAAGGTCCAGCCCTTGAAGCCTGAAGCCTGGGCCGTTTACCTCACACATTTGTCCAAATACAACGACAAAAATCGGTCGAATGGATCTCGTATGAAAACCACATTCGTGAAATTGGGATAAGTTGTAAAGTTTTTCGAGAGAGCCGCAAAATTCGGGTCCGAGTAGGAGCATCTGAAGAGAAATTAATAATTTTTAAACGCGTTGCGGTTGCGTCGCGGCTACCGCACCTCTTATATTTCCCGCCGCGCAAAAAATTCTCCGAATCATATAACAGGCACATTGTATTGAACATCATTTTTGACATTGATTTTCGAATTGAACACGTCGTGATGCCATAACTTGGGGAGGTCTACAATTTTTTTGCTATGACGTGGCAAAAACGCTAAAAATTACCAAATAATCCGATAGAATCGATTGAAATGGTGCGATAAATTCTAAAACATCTCGAGAATCTCTACTAAAATCGGGTGAATTGAACGAAAATTGATGGAAATTCACAATTTCACCGAAAATTAATAGAAAAATGATGGAAACGGTGAGAATTATAGCATTTGAGAAGTGTTTCATGTTTTTTTTTGAAAAGCTTTCATTGCGCGGGCTTTTTAAAGATGTTGAATTAACAAGTTTTTGTTCGATAGCCATCTGATTGGAATAATTAGGTTAGCATAACATGGAAATGTTCAACACCGTGAAAAAAATAAAAAAGTTTGCGCCCATGCGGGATCGAACCCTTGACCTCGCTCTCGCGAATTTGCATACAAAACATAGCGCATGGTGCGAGAAACCAGGAATTTGTCGGCTGCTCGATTTCATTGGGGTATTTAGGAGACTTGCGTTTCCCATTAGCATCAACTTGATTTGCTCTTTTTTTGGGTGAAGTTAGGATAAGTCTGGAGCCAAAAGAAATCTCAATTTTTTTCTAGGTAATTAGATTTTCAGACGGGGCGAAAATAGCTTGTTTTTTTGCACTTTTTTCGCGCCGCGCCGCGAAAAAAATTATTTTCTATTCAAGAAAAAAAATTGAGGCAATTTTTGAGGAATTTTTTTTTGACCAATTTTTTTCGTTCCGCAAAAAAAACAAAAATTTTCTGTGTTTGACTTCACATTTTCTCACTTTTTATTTGTTTTTCGGATTTTTTGGGGTCTATTTTTGGCCGGACGCCAAATATCGATAAAATTTTTCGAAAATTTGATTTTTTAGCGCGAAAAATTGAAATTTTAATTGAAAAGCCTGAAAATTTTGAAAAATATTAATTTCAGCTCAAAAATATGTTTCTAAATCAAAATTTTGTGCTGAAAATCATGGAAATCTTCTTTTTCAGTGATTTTCAGCGATTTTTCCAGTTTCAGCACAAAATTCTTCTCAAAAAATAGCTATTTTCTCGTCTTTTCTTCTCTTTTTTCGACTCATAAAATATGTATGTATTTTTACACTTAAAAATGCACACAAAAAAAGAAGAAGAGCTATTCTTCTTCTTTTTTTGTACTACTTTTTTCTCATTTTTTTCGCGCCAAAATTTTTTTTCCACGTTTGATCTACAGTACTCCTCTAAATAAAAACGAACAAACGATACTCCACGTTTACACCAGCGCGAAATTTGAAAATTCAAAAAAAAAAATCAAAATTTTTCAATTTTCCATCATTTCGCGCCAGAAATGATTACTGTAGCTCGAAAAATGCCACGCGGCAAAGAATTTCTAGAATTTTCTACCCTTCCCGCTGTCCACCCTCACATCCACCCTCAAAAAGGGGCGTGGCCCCCGTTTTTCTCTGCGCTCTCTCATTTTCTCACACTCTCTCACCCAATTTTTCTCGTGGGCCATCTGCTCTTTTTTTTTTTGTTGCTCCAAAAACCAGAGAGTGTGCTTTACTTTTTCTATACTTTTTTTTGCTCTGCGAGCAAAAAAAACATAAGAAAAATAATTTTTTTTTCGGGAGAGAAAAAAAATTATTTTTTTTTGTTTTGTTATTAGTTTTTCTAGTTGCAGCTGTTTTTCCCAAGATTTTCAGCACAATATTTCAGCCTGGAAACTTTTTTGGTTGAAAAATTCTGAAATTTTTTGAAAAACTATTAATTTCAGGTTGAAAATATTGTTCTAGATCAAAATTTCGTGCTGAAAATCATGGAAATTGTGATTTTCAGCGATTTTTAGCCCTTTTTCTAGTTTCAGCACAAAATTCTGATCTAGAAACTTTTTTGGTTGAAAAATTCGGAAATTTTTTGAACAAACATCATTTTCAGGCTGAAAATATTGTTCTAGACCGGAATTTTGTGCTGAAAATCATGGAAATTTTCATTTTCAGCGATTTTCAGCCCTTTTTCTAGTTTCAGCACAAAATTCTGATCTAGAAAAATGTTTTTGAGCTGGAATTAATTTTTTTTTCAAAATTTTCAGATTTTGTCAGCCAAAAAAGTTTGCTGACTGAAATTTTGTGCTGAAAATCGTGGAAATGCTGAAAATTGCTGAAATTGAAGAGTTTCATGATTTTCAGCACAAAATTTCAGTCAGGAAACTCTTTTGATTGAAAAAATCTGAAAATTTCGAAAAAAAAATTAATTTCAGGTCAAAAAACAAGTTTCTAGACCAGAATTTTGTGCTGAAAATCATGGAATTCTTGATTTTCAGCGATTTTCAGCTATTTCTCCAGTTTCAGCGCAAAATTTCAGTCAGAAATGTTTTTTGTGATTTTTTGAACTATGCTATGACGTGGCTTTTTTGTTGTTGAAATTTTCAACAAAAATGTTTATAAATTTTGAAACAGCAAATTTTTCATGAAATTTTTTATTTTTTTTTAAATAAATTTCAGAGCTACAGTAACCCAGAATTCTAGAATTTTCTCGAAAAATTATTTTTCAACCACTTCAAATTTTTTTTCTTTTTTTTTTTTGAAAAAAAAACACTTGACTACTGTAGCTCTCAAATTTTGGGTCCAAATTCTTAAAAATTCGAAAAAAAATTGATTTTTTTTTCAAATTTTTTGATGACCGATCAAAAAAAGGGGGAAAAGCAGTTGTTTTTTTTTTGAAAAAAAAAGTTCAAAAAAATTTTTTCGAGGTCAGAAATTTGAGCTTTTTGTGTTTTGACACCAGAAAAAATTTGAAAAAAAATTTTCAGCTGCAAAAATGCTGAAAATTTCAGCTGTTTCAAAACACATTTTCGTGGGGTACAGTAGGAAAATTCAAATTTTTTCGCGCGAAAAATTTGAAATTCAAATTTTCCCATCACTTGTAGAATACTAATTTTCTTAATTTTCGAATTCCGCAATTTTTTTTGCCACGTGGCAGTTCTAGAATTTCAAAAATTTTCCTTCAAATTCAAATTTCGGCTAAAAAAAAAGAAATACTGTAGGGTTACTGTAGATGAGGCTAAATTCAAAAAAAAAAGTGGGCGGGGCTTACGGTTAATTAAGCCCCGCCCCTTTTTTATCAAAACCCATTGTATTCTTCTCATTTCTTTCTTTCTTCCCCCCACTTCCGTCCATTTTTGGTCTATTTTTAGACACAAAACAAAAAAAAATATGATTTTTTGGTTGATTGATGTGTTTCGCCGCGCGCGAAACACATACATTTACAGTAAAAATTATCGATTTTTGGGGCGAAAAATCGTGAAAATCGCATTTTTTTCGTGTTGGGACCTTAAATTTCCGGATTTTTCACTTGAGAAATCGTGTCAGGACCATTTCCATTGGAATTTTTGGGTGAAGACAACCCACATCAAATTTGATGACCGCAAAACCGGAATTTCGAAAATTTCCGGTTGAAAGTTCATCGTTTTCCCGCCAAAAATCGATGGAAACGTGGATTTTTGGCGCGAAAATTGTGAAATTCAACAAATTTGCGAAATTTTGATATACAACTTGGTATAGTTTTCAAAACTCGTGTGAAATCGCTATTTTCGTGTTGGGACCCAAATTTTTTGATTTTTCACAGTAGAAATCGTTCCAGGACCATTTTCATCTCGAAATTTGATTGAAAATGGTCCTGGCACGATTTTTGATGTGAAAAATCGCATTTTTTCATGCTGGGACCTAAAATTTCTGATTTTTCACTTCAGAAATCGTGTCAGGACCATTTCCACCTAAAAATTCCGATGAGAATGGTCCCGAGACGATTTCTGAACTGAAAAATCCAATTTTCCCCGAGATTTCTATACGAAAAAAAAACTTTCACTTTTTTTGTAACAAAAATATATAATTGTGAGAAAAAAAAAAGGTTTCCCTCATGATTTTCACTTTTTTTTTTGGTCATGAAACATTGTTTTTATTGATTTTTTTTTGAATTCTTCAAATTTTGGCGCGAAAACGTGGCGAAAATCGATATTTTTCGATGCGAAAAAATTTTCAGCTGCCGAAAAAAAGCTGAAAATTTCAGCTGTTCTGAGATTTTTCCCAGAAAAAACGAATTTTTAGCATTGAAAATCGTTTCAAGACCATTTTCAGTGGAAAAATTCACGAAAAATGGTCCCAAAGCGATTTTTAACGTTAAAAATCAATTAATTCGGGTCTCAACACGAAAATTTCAATTTTCTATGAATTTTGAAGACTATACCAAGTTGTATATCAAAATTCGACAAATTTTTTGAATTTCACAAATTTCGCGCCAAAAATCCACGTTTTCCCGCCGAAAACGTGGATTTTTGAGATGAACTTTCAACCGGAAATTTTCGAAATTCCGGTTTTGACGTCATCAAATTTGATGTGGGTTGTCTTGGACAACCCACAAAAAATTGATAAAAATTTGGGTTTTTTTTTGATAAGAAAGTGTATTGACTTGGAAATTATCAGTGTTTTTCGTGATTTTTTGGAAAATTCTATAAAAATTTTCCAAAAAATCACATTTTCGCGTGTTTTTGACACGTTTTTCTCATTAAATCTCATTTTTTTCGAGAAAAAAATGGAAAAAATCTCATTTTCAGACCACAAAATGTTGGTGACAGATCAATTGCTCAGATTATTTCAATTTATGAACGGAAAATCACAAATGCGGATAGCGTTTGGCTCGAAAAAATCCAAAAAACATCCGAAATTCGGGAATTTGCCGGAGAATGTTTGGTGAGTCGATTTTCAGCACAAAATTTCAGCCGGGAAACTTTTTTGAGTTAAAAAATTTGAAAGTTTTGCAAAAATCTTAGTTTCAGGTCAAAATTACGTTTTTAGATCAGAATTTTGTGCTGAAAATCATGAAAACCCGAATTTCCAGCGGTTATCAGCCATTTTTCCAGTTTCAGCACAAAATTTCAGCCGGGAAACTTTTTTGAGCGGAAAAATTTGAAAGTTTTGCAAAAATCTTATTTATTGGTCAAAATTATGTTTCCAGACCAGAATTTTGTGCTGAAAATCATGAAAAGCTTTAATTTCAGCAATATTCAGCTTTTTCTCGAGTTTCAGCACAAAATTTCAGCCGGGAAACTTTTTTGAGTGAAAAAATTTGAAAGTTTTGCAAAAATCTTATTTTCTGGTCAAAATTATGTTTCCAGACCAGAATTTTGTGCTGAAAATCATGGAAAACCCGAATTTTCAGAGATTTTCAGCAATTTTTCCAGTTTCAGCACAAAATTCTGATATAAAACATATTTTTGACCGGAAACTAGGATTTTTGCAAAATTTTCAAAATTTTTCACACAAAAAAGTTTCCTGGCTGAAATTTCGTGCTGAAAATCATGGAAACCTCAAAATTCGCATACCAAGCCTATTTTTCTTGCAGGGACAAAATCCTGGATTTTCTTCCGCCGCTCGAAGTCGTCAAAGTTCGCCGCGTCAACAAAATGCTCAAAACGCTCGTGGAGAAGCGGAAAAAACGCATTCTCTACGCGGATTTCTTGCGGAGCGACGTATTTCAGCTGCTTCCGGAAGGCATTTCCGGAGACGGCGAATTCTTTCGTCACGCCAAAAATTCGCGGCTCATTTTTCACGAGGAGAAACGCAGTGTACTGATTATTGTGGATACGCATTGGAGTGCGTCGGATGCGCACAAAATGCTCGGAGCTATCAAATATTTTGGCGAATTTGCACGAACTGTTACGGTGGGTGTTTTGGCGCCAAAAATGGTGCATTTTGGTGAAAATTTGGTGAAAATTGAGCCAAGAAACGATTTTTCATGAAAATTTGATGAAAAATGAGCTATTTCGGGTCTCGACACGATTTTTGTGACGCAAAAACTCAATGTGATATTGCCACGTGGCGAAATCACGTTTCTACGCGAAAAATTGTGCATTTTGATGAAAATTTGATGAAAAATGAGCCAAGAAACGGTTTTTCATGAAAATTTGATGAAAATTGAGCTATTTCGGGTCTCGAAGCGAAAAAACCACCGTAATTTCGCCACGCGTGGCAAAAACCAAGTTTCTACATGAGAAATGGTGCATTTTGATGAAAAATTGAGCCAAGAAACGATTTTTCATGAAAATTTGATGAAAAATGAGCTATTTCGGGTCTCGACACGAAAAAACCACCGTAATTTCGCCACGTGGCATATATATGGTGTCGAAAAATCAATCAATAAATCAATTTGCAGCTCGACGCGTCACTCGCCGAACTCTGCGTCGCCGCCCAATCCACCAGCGACATTGCCTACTGGTTCGCATATCAATCCGCCTCGTCTCCGCGTCGCGACGCATCCCCAGCCACGTGGCAACCGCGCACTCAACTCATTCCCACCGGACCACTATTTCCGCGAGCCACGGAGCTCGCGATTCGCGCAAGTGTTCCGCAATTGTCGAGACTCCGCAGATTCGCCGTCTACCGAAGTCCACTGACACGTGGCATCATTGACGCCGCCAATCTGTGTGCGTTGCGTGTTGTTGTGGCGACCGCGACGCAACCGCAACGCGGAGAATACGGTGGACCCGCTCCGCGTCGTCAAGTCATCGTCCGATCGTCCCATAAGATTTTGGCACCGTTTTTGCGCTGGGCTCAAGCACAACGCCTCGGTCATCGATTTTCTGTACAATTCGTCTAAAACGCTGTGAATTTAATTTTTGCTGTAAATATCGATTTTTCATGTAAATATATACGGGTACCCCCAAAAAAATGAATAAACAAATTTTTATTGAAAAAAAATGGTTTTGTTCAGAAATAGATGATTTACAGAGAGAATTTCAGGTGTTTTGCCACGTGGATTGAGTTTTGACGTGAAAAATCATTTTTATCGTGTCGAGACCCGAAATTTGACGTCATAGCAGAAAGTAAAGCTTGAAAATCGTTGCGAGACCGATTTTGACGCTAAAAATCTGAATTTTTCGTGTCGAGACCCGAAATTTAACGTCATAGCAGAAAATAAAGCTTGAAAATCGTTGCGGGACCAATTTTAGCGCTAAAAATGCTTTATTTCCTGCTATGATGTCGAATTTTGGGTCTCGACACGAAAATTCGTATTTTTAGCGCGAAACGTGGTCTCGGCACGAAAAAATACGATTTTTCACATTTTTAGCGCTAAGATTGGTCCCGCAACGATTTTCAAGGTTTATTTTCTGCTATGACGTCAAATTTCGCGTCTCGACACGAAAAATTCGTATTTTTAGCGCTAAAATTGGTCCTTTACCGATTTGCAAGCTTTACTTTCTCGTAAATCGTACTTTCTCGTGCCGAGACCAATTTTCGCGCTGAAAATCTGTATTTTTCGTGTCGAGACCCGAAAAAACCGAATAAAAACGAAAAACGAATGAAAAATTCAAAAAAATCTGTCAAAACCCCTTGAGATCTATGATCTATGCCCCGGAAAGCGCATTTTTCTATATATTTTCAGTATCAAGTGTAGTTTTTTGGTGTTCACATGACCAATGCATGTTTGATCAATGAGATTTCTAATCGGAAACGACACAATGATACGATTATTTTTGAACTATTTCTGTGGAAATGATAAAAATAGAAAATGGCCAGATTTTACGGGGAATACCTGCGTAAAAATCGATAATTTTTACGCTTAAAACCATAATTCAAATTAAATTCCCGCTTTAAAAATCAATAATTAGGGAAAAATCGATTTTCTGAAGTTTCCTGAAGTTTTCCAAAAAAACGAAGGCAGGGGTTAGAAAACCTGAAAAATAGTTAAAAATTGGGTGGGGAAAAATTGCACAAAATGGTCAAAAAATCATAAATCATTTTATAATCTTTCAATTCCAATGGAAATTACAATCTTGCCAGTAAAATATCGATTGGATTTTTGGCAGATAATGGGTGGAGATGAAGTACTCGATGTTTGTCGATTTTAAACTGTTCTTGATTCATATCTGAATTGTACAGCTTGAAAATAGGGAAGCTTGCGAAAAAAATTTCAAAAAACAAAAATAAAAACCCTTGACACCGTAGTTTTTCAATCAAGGCGCACACGTTTTCATATGTTTAGCGGTGCAAGACCCAAGCAAGAAAACATGTGCGCCTTTAAAGAACTACGGTGTCTAAGATTTTTTATTTTTGTTTCTGTTTTTCGCAAGCTGTTTGCTTCAGAAATGAATCGAGAAAAGATGAAAATCGACAAACATCGAACATTCAATCTCCACCCATTATCTTCTAAAAAGCCAATTGATATTTCATTGGCAAGATTGGAATTTCAATGGGAATTGAAGAATGTGAAAGAATCTTCAGTGTTATATTTGCAATATGACATGAAAGATGAAACTATTTGCATATTGATTGATTTGGAACCTGAAGAGCGAGCGGGATATGCAAATTCTTGCGGAAAAAATTCGGTTTTGGTTGAAAAAATACCAATTGATCAGATTTGCGGATTTTCCTCCAAATTGTTAAAATTGTTTGCTGAATGCCCAGGGTTTGTTGCTTATAAGTTATTCTCAACCTTCAAAAATGCACCTTTCAGACAATTCAAGCTTGCTGGCATCAAAATTTTATGGAGTTTATCAGAAAACAATGGATTTCAAATCGAAATTCAAGTCGAGAATGAAAGTTTGCTCAACTCTTTTGAACACGAAAAAATTTTTGAATTGAGTCAATATAAAGTTGCAACAATCCTCAACACATTCTTCAACAGTCTGCGTTTATGGAACTCCGATTCTTTCGCTTTTTGGCCGAATAATCCAAAATACAATTCAAAAGAAGGCTCGGATTTTTTCGCGTTTTTTAATGCTCTTCAAAAAACCACAGAAGATTGGAAACCTGAAGCTGGAAATGAAAATGAAAAACAATATGAAGTTCGTGATGATTTATTGAACAGTCAACTAATGGATTATCAAAAAACCACTGTAAAATGGATGATTTCTCGAGAAATTGATGGAAAAAATACAGAATTCTTCGGATTATTTCAAAGTCTTCCAATTGAATCAATCTTCTATTATCCAGCTTTTGGTGTATTTTCAAAAAAACCTGATTTGAGTGTTGAATCAATTCCTAATGGTGGAATTTTGGCGGATGAAATGGGTTTGGGAAAAACTCTAGAAATGTTGGCCTTGATTGTTTCAAATCCTAAAGAAGTTCGCGCAAATTTGAAAAAAGAGGAGGAAATAGAAGAGAAATTAGACTGGAAACAATATGTATGCTTCAAATTTTAACATTTTCAAAATTCATTTTTTTTTTGCAGAAACAACAAAAGGCAAAAAAGATTGATGTATTTCCCGTCGTTTATACAGCAGAACATAATCCAACAAAATCACAAAAGCTAGATATTTTGCAAAAATGTTCAAAGTGTCAAGAAAATTGTGTTTTGAAAAAATGTGGCTGGAAGAAGGAGTTTGATGATGAAAATATTGATTTTCTGTGTCCGTTATGTATGGCAAAAGAAGATCCATTGAATGTTGGAACAACTTTGATTATTGTGCCAGAAACATTGAGTATGCAATGGTATCAAGAGATTGTTAAGCATTGTAATAAGAATTTGAAAGTTATGGTAAATCACAAATAGTAGTATTGTCGACGTTGAAAAATGTGGAAGCCGTAAAAAATAAAAAAAACAGTATAGTTAGACATCGACTAAATGGCATTTTCATGTTTTTTTCGCAAGCGAGTTGAAATATTGGATTTTAATCGTATACATAGGATAGAAAGGTCTAAGGCGAACCGAATGCCTTTCTATCCTATGTATACGATTAAAATCCAATATTTCAACTCGCTTGCTAAAAAAAGATGAAAATGTCATTTAGTCGATGTCTAACTATTCTGTTTTTTTTTATTTTTCACGGCTGCCACATTTTTCAACTTCGACAATACTTGATGTGAAATTAAAACTTGATCGATTTCTTTCAGTTCTACTTTGGCTTGAAAAAAAGCGGCTATTTGAATCCGCACGACATCGCCAACTACGATGTCATTTTTGTGACTTATCAAACATTGGTGGGCGAACTTGTTTTCACAAACTTCAAAAATGATGAGGATTTTGGTAGCCGAAAATTTTCGCCAAGTTCCATGACTCATGTGAAATGGTGGAGGGTGAGTGTTTTGACGCGGAAAATGTTTGTTTTCAGCAAAAATTTTCTTGCAGTTAATTACGGATGAATCGCAATTAGTGGAAGTCGGCGGCTCGAAACGCGCTGAAATGTGTCAAATAATCAAGGCAAAATATCGATGGGCGATGACAGCGACACCAATTCTCAAGGATATTCATGGACTTGGTGGACTTTTTTGAATATATCGATTTTTGGCCATTGTCCAATAAACATTTTTGGATGAATTTTGTGATTCCTGGTGAGATTTCGAAAGTGTTCCTCATTGAAAATCCCAATTTTTCCCCAGATTTCCTATCAAAAGTTGAGAAAAATGAAGCCGGTCAAAGTTGGTTAATCAAATTGGGATCACAAATTATGAGAAGAACATCGAAATCGATGGTTGCGGCGCAAATCAAGCTACCGCAGTTGGTGGAAATTGAGAAAATTGTGAAATTCTCAACGATTGAGGAGAGACTTTACAAAAATGAGAGGGATGCGTTGAAAGTTTCGATTGAAAATATGGTGAACAGTGTGGGAGATGAGGTTTTGGTGAGGAATATGGTGGGAAGAGAGAGGGTTTTGCAAGCGTTGACGGTTTTGAAGGAGACCTTGATTTCTTGTAAGTTGTTTTTGTTGTGGAAAAAATTGGAAAATTTTCTTCAAGCCGGCGAACATACTCGAAACGGTCGTCAAAAACGGAAAAATATCAACGAGATCGTCGTTGCTGAACCGATCAACATACTTTTCCGCATGATTTGCAAGAAAAAACAGGAAATTCTTGAGATTTTGCGGCACGTTTTAAGAAATTCCAACCATGATTCGGAAGTTTATTGGTTGGAAATGGATTTCGATGGAGCTTCGAGACGCTATGAAGAGGTTTTGAAAATTATTGAAACAATACGAGATTTGAATTTGAGTATTGGAAAAATTGGCGGAAATTGAGGAGAATGGTGAGACGATTCTCCCACAATTTTCAGACGAAATTCCGGCAAAAAGGCAAAAAATTGAGGCAGACGATGAAGAAGAACTGGAAGAAGAAGAAGATGCGGAAGATTTGAGAAAAAAAAAACGCTGGAAGCGCTGAAAATTGATACGAGTTCGATGATTCGTACTATAATGTAGGTTTTTCAGGGGTCAGCAATAAAAATTTTGATGCTGATCACTATCCCGAATTTAAAAATTGCACTTTTCTGGAGCTCCAAAGTTTGAGTTGAGTCTATTTTCATCGTGCTCCTGAATGTAAAATCAATTTTTATAATTTGAATGAGGTTGTTCACCATATTCAAAAACCTATCTGTTTTTTAGTCGCTGGAAACTGTTATTTTGAAAAAATAAACACAAACAAAGATTTTTGGGCTTTTTTCAGCTGGTTTTGCATATTTTTTGATCAACTAAAAAACAGATAGGTTTTTGAATATGGTGAACAACCTCATTCAAATTATAAAAATTGATTTTACATTCAGAAACAAGGTGAAAATAGGCGAAAACCAAAACTCAACTCAAACTTTGGAGCTCCAGAAAAGTGCAATTTTTAAATTCGGGATAGTGATCAGCATAGTCTTTCGATATGTTTCATCAAACGTTTATTTGGTGTGCTTCAGAAGATCACATGTAATTTTTTCCAGAAATCTCCAAAAATTGGCTGAAATCTGCCCAAAAGCATGCGATATTATCGAAAATTTTGGCGGAGTTTCCGCAATCCGGGAAGAATTGAACTCGTCAATCGCATCATTTTCGAAAGAAGATTTGACAAAAATCGAGAAAATGCTCCCAAACACTGATGAAGCAGAGCAAAAAATGTGTGTGAAAATCATTGAAAAATTGGCGGGATTTTATGAGAGTCAAAAGATTTGCGATGATTCGTTGGTGAAATCATTGAATGTCAAGAAATTGCAGAAGATTTGTGAGATCTTGCCATTTTGGCCGATTTTTGATGATATGAAGAAGCATTTGAAAGATGGAGCTGTGAAATTGGAGTGAGTTGGAAATTTTTGAATCAATGTTTTTTTTCAAATTTTGCAGCGAGCCAATAAAAAAGATACATAAGAAGAAGAAGTACCACAATGCAAGAACTTGTATGGGAATTTGCAATAACTTGTCATTTTCGAAATTATATCCACAATATCAATTGGCAACGAATTTCGAAGTCTACAAAAATTTATCGATTTATTTGAAAAATATTGTGGATTTGAGCGAGGAATTGAAGGAGGATTTTGGATTATTGATTGATTATTTCAAGGATCTTTCAACTTATGACAACATCAAAAATGCATCTTTTGTCATTTCTCCTTGTGAACATCCGTATCTCAACAAAATCTGTATTGATGAAAATGAACGGAAAATTGAAAAAGACAAATTGGAATGTAAAATTTGTCGAGTTTATCATACTTTGACACATTTTCAATTATTCATTGGAGTGGGAAGTTTTCATGGATTTCCGAAAAATGAGAAGAATGTTGGGCAAAAATTGGAGATCACAATGATAATTGAGATGATTCTGGAAAGCGAATCGAGAAAAGAATTTGTGGAATTGAGCGAGATTGGGTAAGGCTGTCTCTAATCTTCAAAAAATTCCATGTTTTCTTTTTTTGACAGATGTTTTCATAAATATGTCAACGGACTTCATCGAATGTCAAGATTGATTGAAATCGACTGTATCAAATTGATCAAATATGAGGAGAAATTGAGAGGTTTATCGTTGGCCGAAAATCGAATTACGAAGACAGATACGATGTGGGAGGCTCGAAGCTTTAACCATATAGAGGGAGAAGAAGAGCGTTTTTTTCGACGAATTTATGAGGTTAGACAGGATTTGGCTGATAATTCAAATGAAACTCATTTTTGCAGCGCTTGCATGAACGAAATATTCGAAATCTTCGAAATCTTCTTCCAGAATTCAAGCAGAAATGTAACGATTTTCGATATTTGGTCACACTTTGTGAAGAACAAAATGGGTAAGTTTCTCACAAGAGATTTTTTGATATTTGGATATTTGGATAATTTCCTCACGATTTCATAAAAAAATTTGAAAAATATGTTTCTATATTGGAATTTTGTGCTGAAACTGATGAAAATCGCTGAAAATGAGCAATTCGTCTTCAAAACGGTTTTCCTACAAATCTGATAGCATAGCGTTGTTCAGACGGCTCGATTACATAAGTAAACCTTGTGTTTTTTTTTTTTGAAATTTGACACGTCATAACTCATGTTAGGAGTTGAGCTTTGCAATTTTAGACAGCGGAAACCTGCGCGAAAACTACTAGAAAACATATATTTGATCAAAATCTAGAGTAAAAGCTGAAACAGTTTCCTTTTCACATTTTTTTCTCGTTTTCTTCCAGAGAAAATAGCGAAATATCGAATAGCTGTCCAGTTTGCTGGCAAGATTCTGAAATTCTCGCCATTTTACCATGCGCTCATCGCATTTGTCAGCATTGTTATTATGAATTCAAAGATAGAAGGTGAATTTGTTGAACGCGAAACTCTGTCGAATTTATGCATTTTTGCAGCCTCCAATCTGACACAATTACATGTGTGACTTGCCGAAGAACATTCAAACACATCGAAATCATGATCGCGTGTCAACCGAAAAATCGCGAGATAAGCGGCGGTGTGATTGTGGCTGTCAAATTGCGGGAAACCATCAAACTCATTCGCCAAATTCTCGACGAAAATGAGGAGAATAAAATTGTGCTTTTCACAAATGTCGATGTCCACCGACCGATTTGGTCGTTTTTGACAAGTGTTTTGGGAAAAGCTAAGGTGAATTTTTTGAAAAAAGTTTTTAATTCAAAATGATCCAAAAATGAGTTTCAGGTTCCATTCATTGAGGTGAACACTGCAAACTACGAAGAAAATCTGTGCGAATTCGAAACATCGAAATACGCTCGAGTTCTTTTGTGCTCATTGTCACGATGTGCAAATGGACTCAATTTAACACACGCAAATCACATCATTTTCCTCGATCCACCTCATTCATCATCAATTGTTCAACAAGCAATTGGTCGAATTGCAAGAATTGGACAGAAAAATGCGATGAACGTTTATCATATGATTGTTGAGACAAGTATTGATGAGGAGATACGGAAAATCGCCAAAAATGGGCAGTTTTTTTGCGGGGAGGTTTTGGTGGGCGATTATGTTATTCTTCTTTCAGAAACTGATTTGACTCTCGGACAACTTCGACACATTTTTGGCATCTCTCAAATTTAAACAATTTTTTTTTCGCATTATAATTAATTTTTTTACCAGTAGCAGGATTTTTTTTATTTTAATAAAAATGTTTTTTTTTGCTTGCTGTTTTGTTTTGTAGCTTCCACGCTCAGATTTAAGTACGAAAAAACACGCTATTTTTCCCCGTCTGAAAATCGAATTATCTAGAAAAAATTGAGCAGGGATTTTTGGACTTATCCTAACTTCAACCAAAACGAAGCAGTCAAGTTGATTCTAATGGGATTTTTCCATGTTTCTGATAACCCAGAAAACGCAATTCTCCCAAATACCCCAACAAAATCGAGCAGCCGACGAATTCCTGGTTTCTCTCGCCATGCGCCATGTGTTCTATGCAAATTTCCGAGAGCGAGGTCAAGGGTTCGATCCCGCATGCGCGCGAACTTTTTTATTTTTTCCACTTTTTCAGCGGTTTCTGGCTGAAATTTTGTGCTGAAATTCTTCAAATTTCCAGATTTTCACAGATAAATAAACCTTTATACATAAAAAAAGTTGAAAATTAAAAAAATGCAAAAAAAAGAAAAGGCAGGGGTTAGAAAACCTGAAAAATAGTTAAAAATTGGGGGGAAAAATTGCACAAAATGGTCAAAAAATCATCAAAAATCAAGTAAAATGCACATTTTCAGACGAAAAAAAAGTGAAAAATCTGGAATTTTCAGCCAAAAAATTTCAGCTACACGTAAATTCGGCCAAAGCTTTGGCCGGTGGCAAAGGACGACGTTCAGAGGCTCGCCTGAAAATTCAAAAATTCAAATTTTGAAAAAAAAATTTTGAATTTTTGATTTTTGGCGCGAAAATGTCACATTTTTTTGAAAAATTCAAAAATTTCGAAAAAAAATGTCAGATTTTCAATTTCCCGGGGAAATTGAGAAAAAATTCAATTTTCAATTTGAAACCAGAAAAAAATTGGAGGGAAATTGGATTTTTTTTTGGTTTTCAAAAAAATTGGGAAATTTCGGGGACTTGGCTCAAATTTTGTGCTGAAAATCATGGAAATGAGCATTTTCTTGATTTTCAGCACAAAATTTCAGCCGGGAAATTTTTTTTGCTGAAATTTTTAAAAAATTTTCAGAAAAAATTAATTTCAGGTCAAAAAACATGTTTCTAGATCAGAATTTTGTGCTGAAAATCATGGAAATGCTCATTTTCAGTAATTTTTAGCTTTTCCATGATTTTCAGCACAAAATTCCGATCTAGAAACATATTTTCAACATGAAATTAATTTTTTTTCAAAATTTTCAGAAAATTTTCAGCCAAAAAAGTTTCCGGGCTGAAATTTTGTACTGAAAATCATGGAAATGCTCATTTTCAGCAATTTTCAGCTTTTCCATGATTTTCAGCACAAAATTCTGATCTAAAAACATATTTTAAACCTGAAATTAATTTTTTTTTTAATTTTCAGATTTTTTTCAGCCAAAAAACTTTCCTGGCTGAAATTTTGTGAATTTTTCAAATTTCAACACCAAAATCCCGTGGCTTACCTGATAATCGCCGCATTTTTTTGTGGTCGTACAAGTGGCTGCTTTTTGGGTGGCGCCATGCGCCACTCAACACGTACACTATGAGCATTCGGACGACGGTACTGTAATTCGAAAAATTATTGATTGATTTTTTTTCGCGGCGCGAAAAAATCGATATGAAAATCACAACAGAAGGATGCAAAATTTGAAAAAATACGTTTCAAAATTAATTTCAGTTCAAAAATATTGTTCTAGATCCGAATTTTGTGCTGAAAATGATGAAAACATTAATTTTCAGCACTTTCATCAGTTTCAGCACAAAATTCTGATCTAGAAACATATTTTTCAAATTTTTTTATGAAATCGTGAGGAAATTATCCAAATATCCAAATATCAAAAAAAATTTCAAACTCGATTTTTTTCATAAAATTTTGAAACAGTGAAATTTTTCACTTAAAAATTCAAATTTTTCAGCGAATTCTGGTCCAAAAATCGCATTTTCGCTCAAAAATTACAAATGCGCTCTAATGCAAATCAGGGCGGGAATTTGAGAAATTCAAATTTTCTAGGTAAAAAAAATATCGATTTTTGCGGGTTTTGGGGTCAAAATTCATAATTTTTCATGATTTTCAGCTTATTTTCAGCATAAACCTTGAATTTTTATCTCAAATTCAAAATTTTCAGCAAATTCCGGTCAAAAACATGTATTTTAAGGCCCGAAAATCGCATTTTAAGCTCAAAAATTTCAAATGCGCTCTAATGCAAATCAGGGCGGGAATTTGAGAAATTCAAATTTTCTAGGTCAAAAATTATCGATTTTTATGGTTTCTAGGTCATTTTTAGGTCAAATTTCACAATTTTCACAACACTCCATGCAAAAATGCCAAAAATATTGATTTTCGGGTTAGAAAATCAATATTTTCATGCAAAAACACACACCAAAATCAACCTCACACCACTGATTAGCCAATTAATTAATGAATTAATTAATTAGCTAATTAATTAATTACCTTCTGCCACGTCATAATTAATCGAGTTGTGGGTGGCGCCAAGCGCCACCGCCGTCTCAACTCGAGCTCTTTCTCGTTGTGCACACTGTGTGATTTTTTTTTGGTGGGAATGGGAAAATTTCGGGGATTTGGGTGAATTTTTTTTAAATTTTTACCCGAAAATTAAAGACACATCAGCCACTAGAAAAAACAGATTTCCCGCTTTTATTTTCAAATGACAAAAACAGCATGTGCGCTCTATTGCTTCGTTGTGTGCACACACTTTCGAAATTTCCGTCGGCTGAGCGATTTCAAAAACAATTATTTTGTTTTTTTCACTTTTGCCAGACTCAAAATTTTTTCTTGATTTTTATGAATTCCGATTACTTGAAAGATGTTATGAAAGAATAACAAACTCAATTTCTGTTCATTTCTAGTGGATTGTGTGTCTTTAAAATTTTTAGGTGCGTAGAAGTGGAATTTTGAAATTTTTCGAAAAAAAGTGGAAAAACTCACCTTGGTGCTAGCAATATAAGCAGCTTTGACGGTCTGAACAACGGCGGTCAACAAATTTCGTGCGGTTTGAATCAGCGACATTGCCGAATCCAGGGCGGATACAACCAACTCATTTCCGACTTGTGTCACATCAGCTTTGACCTGAAAATGATAAAGATGAAATTTAGAGCATTTTGAGCCCTCACAAGCCTATTTTTAAATTCAGCAAGAAATTTGGAGGATTTTGAGCCCCCAAAAGCCTAATTTTGAATTTAGAATGAAATTTGGAGCATTTTGAGCCCAAACACGGAATTCCCCATTTTTTGAACCTAAATAAGCCTGAAACCTCTAAACCGTTAACACCGCGACGTAAAAATGCACAGAATTTTTTCGGCTCAATTTTCTGAACAGCAAAGTTGCTCTATTGAACAAGTGAAAAAATTTGGGGTTTTTTCAGGAAGACAAATGCGCTCCGTTGAGAACTTTCTAAAATTTTCGATGTTTGCAGGGAAATTTGAAAAGGGATAAAAATTCACTAGAAAACATAATTTTCATCACAAAAATTCGAATTTCTCCTCAAAAATCGAAAATTCTCAACGGAGCGCATTTGCCTTCTCGAAAAAACCCCAAATTTTCTCACTTGTTCAATAGAGCAACTTTGCTGTTCAGAAAATTGAATCGGAAAAATTCTGTGCATTTTTACGTTACGGTGTTCACGGTTTTAGTGGTTCCAGGCTTATTTAGGTTCAAAAAATCGCAAATTTTTGTGTTTGGGCTCAAAATGCTCCAAAATTCACGAAAAAAACGGGAAAAAGCACCCCACCTTGCTACAAATATTCAACTGTTGGCAATACAACGTCATCTCGCTCAAATATGCCATCAAATCATTTTTACTTCTCGAATCCGCACTTTCTTCACCAATTTGTCGGGCTAATGCATTCAATTTCGAGCCGGCCAGCGATATTTCTTGGGCAGATCTGATAACATCCATTGTGGTTTTCAATGGTCCGCAGCCACGTGTAAAATCTGTCATATTCATCATAATTTTGCACATATGATTTGCTAGGACTATAATATCATTTCCAGTCTCGTCCCATTTGGCAACTTCACGTTCGAAGCGGGTTTGGGTGACCTGAAATTGAATTTTGAGTTGATTTCAGGTTGAAATTTGGGATTTTCACGGCCCGGCGAAACGTACGTCCCGCCCACTTTTTTTCTCATTTTTTCCTTAAGCGTGGGAGCTCATGTACGAGTGGTTAACACACGCGCCGAACAAACACACAGTGCGAGTTCGACTCCCCATTGGCGCACACATTTTTTTCTTCTTTTTTTTTTCTTTTTATTTTTGCGCGCGCTTTCTTTTCAACGATAAAATACTTCATGAATAAAAATTATTTGGAAGTATATAAATATTCATTTCCATCAAATCGATGACGATAAAAAATATTATTTTGTTTTTGGGTGTTTTTTCGGCTTTCAAAAACAAGAAAACATCGAAAAACCAAAATTATCCATATTTCCATAGGGTTTTCAAGTTCAAAAATTAATTTTGAGAAAACCGCTTGTACAATTTTTATATAATTTTTTTCTTGACTAATAAGGTCTAAAGGAAAGATAATAGCCCACAAACAAAAAATTTTACGATGAAATTTGAAAGTAATGGGCTTGTGACCAGATTTATCCTTATTTTTCGGTGATTTTCAAAAGTAAAAATTAATTTTGAGAAAACCGCTTGTACAATTTTTATATAATTTTTTTCTTGACTAATAAGGTCTAAAGAAAAGATAATAGCCCACAAACAAAAAATTTTACGATGGAATTTAAAAAGTAATGGGCTTGTGACCAGATTTATCCTTATTTTTCGGTGATTTTCAAAAGTAAAAATTAATTTTGAGAAAACCGCTTGTACAATTTTTATATAAATTTTTTTCTTGACTAATAAGGTCTAAAGGAAAGATAATAGCCCACAAACAAAAAATTTTACGATGGAATTTAAAAGTAATGGGCTTGTGATCAGATTTTGCTTCATTTTTCAGAGATTTTCAAAGAGTTTGAATATTTGAAATTTTTCTGTAAAGTCTGAAATTTTTGAAAAAAAAACAATATTTCCGAAAAATTCAAATTCAGAAAAGGTTAACTATTTTTGCTTGAAAAATCTTTATACATTGTTATTAACCAAGCCTAGAAGTTGTTAATCCTACACGTAACAGTCTCCTTCATTAAGATACATTTCTCTCTCACGTTACTTTCAAATTCCATCATAAAATTTTTTGTTTGTGGGCTATTATCTTTCCTTTAGACCTTATTAGTCAAGAAAAAAATTTATATAAAAATTGTACAAGCGGTTTTCTCAAAATTAATTTTTACTTTTGAAAATCTCTGAAAAATGAAGCAAAATCTGGTCACAAGCCCATTACTTTCAAATTCCATCATAAAATTTTTTGTTTGTGGGCTATTATCTTTCCTTTAGACCTTATTAGTCAAGAAAAAAATTTATATAAAAATTGTACAAGCGGTTTTCTCAAAATTAATTTTTACTTTTGAAAATCACCGAAAAATAAGGATAAATCTGGTCACAAGCCCATTACTTTCAAATTCCATCATAAAATTTTTTGTTTGTGGGCTATTATCTTTCCTTTAGACCTTATTAGTCAAGAAAAAAATTTATATAAAAATTGTACAAGCGGTTTTCTCAAAATTAATTTTTACTTTTGAAAATCTCTGAAAAATGAAGCAAAATCTGGTCACAAGCCCATTACTTTCAAATTCCATCATAAAATTTTTTGTTTGTGGGCTATTATCTTTCCTTTAGACCTTATTAGTCAAGAAAAAAATTTATATAAAAATTGTACAAGCGGTTTTCTCAAAATTAATTTTTACTTTTGAAAATCTCTGAAAAATGAAGCAAAATCTGGTCACAAGCCCATTACTTTCAAATTCCATCATAAAATTTTTTGTTTGTGGGCTATTATCTTTCCTTTAGACCTTATTAGTCAAGAAAAAAATTTATATAAAAATTGTACAAGCGGTTTTCTCAAAATTAATTTTTACTTTTGAAAATCTCTGAAAAATGAAGCAAAATCTGGTCACAAGCCCATTACTTTCAAATTCCATCATAAAATTTTTTGTTTGTGGGCTATTATCTTTCCTTTAGACCTTATTAGTCAAGAAAAAAATTTATATAAAAATTGTACAAGCGGTTTTCTCAAAATTAATTTTTACTTTTGAAAATCACCGAAAAATAAGGATAAATCTGGTCACAAGCCCATTACTTTCAAATTCCATCATAAAATTTTTTGTTTGTGGGCTATTATCTTTCCTTTAGACCTTATTAGTCAAGAAAAAAATTTATATAAAAATTGTACAAGCGGTTTTCTCAAAATTAATTTTTACTTTTGAAAATCACCGAAAAATAAGGATAAATCTGGTCACAAGCCCATTACTTTCAAATTCCATCATAAAATTTTTTGTTTGTGGGCTATTATCTTTCCTTTAGACCTTATTAGTCAAGAAAAAAATTTATATAAAAATTGTACAAGCGGTTTTCTCAAAATTAATTTTTACTTTTGAAAATCTCTGAAAAATGAAGCAAAATCTGGTCACAAGCCCATTACTTTCAAATTCCATCATAAAATTTTTTGTTTGTGGGCTATTATCTTTCCTTTAGACCTTATTAGTCAAGAAAAAAATTTATATAAAAATTGTACAAGCGGTTTTCTCAAAATTAATTTTTACTTTTGAAAATCTCTGAAAAATGAAGCAAAATCTGGTCACAAGCCCATTACTTTCAAATTCCATCATAAAATTTTTTGTTTGTGGGCTATTATCTTTCCTTTAGACCTTATTAGTCAAGAAAAAAATTTATATAAAAATTGTACAAGCGGTTTTCTCAAAATTAATTTTTACTTTTGAAAATCACCGAAAAATAAGGATAAATCTGGTCACAAGCCCATTACTTTCAAATTCCATCATAAAATTTTTTGTTTGTGGGCTATTATCTTTCCTTTAGACCTTATTAGTCAAGAAAAAAATTTATATAAAAATTGTACAAGCGGTTTTCTCAAAATTAATTTTTACTTTTGAAAATCACCGAAAAATAAGGATAAATCTGGTCACAAGCCCATTACTTTCAAATTTCATCGTAAAATTTTTTGTTTGTGGGCTATTATCTTTCCTTTAGACCTTATTAGTCAAGAAAAAAAATTTATATAAAAATTGTACAAGCGGTTTTCTCAAAATTAATTTTTGAACTTGAAAACCCTATGAAAATATGGATAATTTTGGTTTTTCGATGTTTTCTTGTTTTTGAAAGCCGAAAAAACACCCAAAAACAAAATAATATTTTTTATCGTCATCGATTTGATGGAAATGAATATTTATATACTTCCAAATAATTTTTATTCATGAAGTATTTTATCGTTGAAAAGAAAGCGCGCGCAAAAATAAAAAGAAAAAAAAGAAGAAAAAAATGTGTGCGCCAATGGGGAGTCGAACTCGCACTGTGCGTTTGTTCGGCGCGTGTGTTAACCACTCGTACAGCGTGTTTTCGCTGTTGCACATTTTTGTGTGGGAAACGAAAAAACACAAACGAAAAAAAAAGTGGGCGGGGCGTCCGTTTAGCCGGGCCGTGATTTTTAGAGTCCAAATAAGGTTAGGGTTAAAAATTTGGGATTTTTCGACCTGAAATTAATTTTAGGTTAAAAATTCTGAAATTTTCAAGTCTAAACATGACTAGGTTCAAAATTTCGGGATTTTTGCCACGTGACATGATTTTCATCTCAAAATTCTAGATTTTTTGAGCTCAAACATGACTGGGCTTAAAATTTCGGGATTTTTAACCTGAAATTAAATTCAGGGCTCATTTTGAGCCTAAACAAGCATAGATTCAAAATTTGGGGATTTTCAGAGTCCAAATAAGGTTAGGGTTAAAATTTTGGGATTTTTAGAGTCTAAATAAGGTTAGGGTCAAAATTTTCCAAATTTTTAATCTGAAATTAATTTCAGCTCGAAATTCTGGATTTTTTGAGTATAAACATGACTAGGCTCAAAATTTCGGGATTTTCGACCTAAAATTAAATTCAGAGCTCAAAATGCTCCAAATTTTATCCAAAATGCAAAAATAGGCTTGTGAGGGCTCAAAATGCTCCAAATTATCTCCAAAATTCAAAAATAGGCTTTTGGGGGCTCAAAATGCTCCAAATTTCATCCAAAATTCAAAAATAGGCTTTTGGGGGCTCAAAATGCTCCAAATTTCATCCAAAATTCAAAAATAGGCTTGTGCGGGCTCAAAATTCTCCAAATCTCATCCAAAATTCAAAAATAGGCTTTTTGAGGGCTCAAAATGCTCCAAATCTCATTCAAAATTCAAAAATCTCACCTTGAAAATATCAATTTGTGCCTGAATTTTCTTCTTATCCTCTTCCGGAAGCCTTCTCATCAATTTTTGCTGATTTTCCATTTCATCTTGAATTTTTTCCGCTTTTTCTGGACCTTCTTCTTCATATTCATTGTCCGAATCCACGTCATGCATACTTCGATTCATCAAAAGGGCGTGACGGATTTCTGGAAGAAAAATCGATAATTTTGGCTGGAAATTCTGGAAATTCATGAAATTTGGAGCATTTTGAGCTCAAAAATGCAAATTTTTCGAATATTTTCATATTTGGGCTCAAAATGCTCCAAATTTCTCGAATTTTAGCTTAAAATGCTCCAAATTTTCAGATTTTCCAGAATTTTCAGCCACCTTTAACAGCATCATGAACCAGCGTGCAGGCATTGATAAATTCATTCATTTCATTGTCTCGATCTTGCGAATTCCAGTCTAATCCAGTCGCCTGTTGTCGATCGACCAAATTTCCAGCACGGGCTGCGAATTCGGTAACTCCTGAAATTAATTTTTGGGATTTCAGGTCGAAAATCGTGAATTTCAGTGAATTTTAAGCCAGAAACCATCAAATTCGGTAAATTTTGAGCAATTTTACGTCAAAAAGAAGCAAGTGCGCTCTAATGCAAATCCAGGCGGGAGGATTGGAAATTCAAATTTTTCGGGGTGAAATTTTGTGATTTTCATGGTTCTGGGGTCATTTTTCATGATTTTCAGCCAAAAAATCCGGATTTTCAGCATAAACCTTGAATTTTTATCTCAAATTCGAATTTTCCAGCAAATTCCGGCCCGAAACATGTATTTTAGGGGGCAAAAATCGAATTTTCAGTTGAAACATTGAAAATGCGCTCTAATGCAAATCAGGGCGGGAGTTAACAAAATTCAAATTTTTTAGGGTGAAATTTTGCGATTTTCAAGGTTCTAGGGTCAAAAATAGCCAATTTTCATGGTTTTCAGCTTATTTTCAGCCAAAACATCCGGATTTTCAGCATAAACCTTGAATTTTTATCTCAAATTCGAATTTTCCAGCAAATTCCGGTCAGAAACATGTATTTTAGAGGGCAAAAATCGAATTTTCAGCTGAAAAATTGAAAATGCGCTCTAATGCAAATTCCCGCGGGAGTTAAAGAAATTCAAATTTTCTAGGGTGAAATTTTGCGATTTTGATGGTTTTGGGGTCATTTTTGAGCATTTTTCATGGTTTTTAGCGTAAAAAACCTCATTTTCAGCCGAATTTCAGCCCAAAATCACTCACTTTTCTCTCTGAGAATCCTGACAGCTTGTTTGACATTTTCGGTATATTCAGATGGTTGTAGGAAGTCCATTTCAGAATCCACAACATCGCAAACTCTCAGAGCTCTTCCTCGAATTGCTCCAGCCGCGCAGTCGACTCGAACACAATTCTCAATGTTTTGGTCGATGTTTTCGGCGTGAGCCTGGTAAATTATTGATTTTTTTGGGGAGACACGTGGCAATTTTGTGGCGGGAAAATTTGAAAATTCAAATTTTTTCGTAAATTTTTCAGCGCGAAAATTCAAAAATTCAAATTTTTTAAAATCTAAAATTTTTCTGGCGGGAAAATTTGAAATTTAAATTTTTTCAAAATCCTGTATTATTTTAGCGCGAAAATTCTAAATTCAAAAATTTTATCAAAAACCCTGTTTTTTTACCGCGAAAATTCAAAAAATTTTGAAAATTCAAAAATTTTTGAAAATTTCGAGAATTTTCGGCGGGAAAATTTCAAAATTCAAAAATTTAATTTTGAAAATACGTGAATTTTCGAAAAAATTTTTAGCGCGAAAATTCAAAAAATTCAAATTTTTTCAAAAATCCTGTTTTTTAGCGCGAAAATTTAAAAATTCGAAAATTTAATTTTGAAAATGTTTGCCACGTGGAAATTTAGCTTGTTTTCAGCGCGAAAAATTTGAAAATTCAAATTTTTTTGGGAAAAATCCAGTGCCACGTGGATTTTCAGGCTTTTCACGTGGCAAAAAACGCCTCAGGCTTATTCGGGCTCAAAAAATCGCAAATTTTCAGCTTCTAGGCTTGTTCGGGCTCAAAAAATCGCAAATTTCGGGCCCTGATCTTGTTCAGGCTCAAAAAAAGCGGATTTTTCGGGCCAAAAAGGCCCCAGGCCATATTCGGGCTCAAAATGCTCCAAAAATTGCGCGCCAAAAACCTACCGTAACCCCCTGAATTCCCTCATTACAATCTTCAACAATATGCGCTTCGCTGACGGCCAAAAAATCGTCCAAAGTCGTAATATTATCCAGGGCCGTGGTGAGCAATCGGACTTTTTCGAACCACAGGCTTTTGTGGGCCTCCATATTTTCTTGGGCCGTTTTGGAGTCGGGCCGTGAGCAGAGCAAAAAGGCCGCATTTGAGACTCGGGGGGCCAAATTGGCGAGTTGAGCCGCAGTGTGGAGAATTACGCTAACTCCTTCGGTGTCCGATGAGAGACGACATGAGAGACGAGCGACCTGAAAGCACATTTGATACTCAGTCAAGGAATTAGGTACGCAGCCAAATTATTTCATGCAAAAAATCGATTTTTTAAAGCATTTTTCATGTATTCTAGCTCATTTTCAGCCTAAAAACCCGATTTTCAGCATAAACTGTTAATTTTTATCTTAAATTCAAATTATCCAGCAAATTCCGGTCAAAAACATGTATTTTAAGCCCCAGAAATCGAATTTTTTGCTTGAAAAATGCAAACGCGCTCTAATGCAAATGCAGGCGGGAGGGTGGAAAATTCAAATTTTCTAGGGTAAAAATATCGATTTTTGAGCATTTTTCATGTTTTCTAGTTCATTTTCAGCCAAATTTTTAGCTAATTAGATACTCAGCTAGGTACGCAGCCAAATTTCACATTAGATACTCAGTAAAGTTACTACAAACGTAGCCAAATTATTAGATTTGATACTCAGTCAAGAGAATAGGTACGCAGCAAAATTATTCGATTAGATACTCAGTCAAAATTTGCATTCGATACTCAGTCAAGAGATTAGGTACGCAGCCAAAATAAGGGATTGAATACGCAGCCAAATTCCACATTAGATACTCAGTCAAGTTACTAGGTACGCAGCCAAATTATTAGATTTGATCCTCAGCTAGGTACACAGCCAAAATACACATTTGATACTCAGCTAGGTACGCAGCCAAATCCAATAGGATTTGAGCATTTTTAGAGCTAAAAAGCAAGTGCGCTCTAATGCAAATCAAGGCGGGAAGTAGGGAAATTCAAATTTTCCAGGGTGAATTTTGCGATTTTCAAGGTTCTAGGGTCATTTTTGACCAAAAATCATGATTTTTGGCTCATTTTTGAGCATTTCTCCCAAATTTTCAGCCAAAATCAACTTACATGAACAATTTTCTCGGCATGTTGTTGAAACATGTGCGATTTGTGTGCGGTATTTTCCGCATCTCCGCTTTTCGCCGCCTCAATCAATAATAAAAGGGGTGTTCTGGTGTCCAAGAAAGCGTCGGAAATGTGATCGACAATTGCTCTTCGCAGATGTCGTCGTAGATCTTTGGTTTTTCGATGGACTTGCGCGATTCCCAGCGAAACGTCATCCGTATTGTCGTTGCGACCGCGCTGAAATGAAAAATTTTGGTGAAAAATGAGCCATTTTGAGCCAAAATTGAAGAATTTTGGTCATTTTCAGCCAAAAAATCCGGATTTTCAGCATATTTTCAGCATAAACCTTGAATATTTATTTCAAATTCGAATTTTTCAGCAAATTCCGATTAAAAACATCTATATTTAGGCCCGGAAATCAGATTTTCAGCTGAAAAATTGCAAGTGCGCTCTAATGCAAATCCAGGCGGGAGTTGTTGAAATTAAAATTTTCCAGGGTGAAATTTTGCAATTTTCATGGTTCCGGGGTCATTTTTGAGCATAAACCTTCAATTTTTATCTCAAATTCGAATTTTCCACCTAATTCCGGTCAAAAACATGTAATTTGAGCCCTAGAAATCGCATTTTTGGCTCAAAAATTGCAAATGCGCTCTAATGCAAATCCAGGGGGGAGTGTTGAAAATTCAAATTTTCCCGGGTTAAATTTTGCGATTTTCACGATTTTCGGCTCAAAAAATCCCCAAATTTCAGTGAGAAGAGCCCAAAGTACTCAAGAATCCAACACGATTTTACTCTTTTCAAAGAAAAAAGCTCAAAAAACATCATCCCTTGTCCGTTTTATTTACATTGTTCGCACGTTTTTGTTTTGTTTTGTCCGAGAGAAATTCGGGCAAAAAAAAGAGGGAAAGATGGAACATTTTGATAACAAAAATATATGTTTCATAATAAAATTGAGATTTTTCGGATGAGATAAGACAAATTAATTAAATTTAGGTCATAAAGGGGTCGAAAATCATATTTTCTAGCTGAAAATCGCGTTTTTTGGCTGAAAATCATGTAAAATTCATAAAAAATGACCCCGGAACCATGAAAATCGCAAATTTTCACCGTAGAAAATTCAAATTTCCAACTCTCCCGCCAGAATTTGCATTAGAGCGCACTTGCTTCTTTTCGACGTAAAAATGCTCAAAATTCACCGAATTCAATAGTTTTCGTCTTAAAATTCACGATTTTCAAGCTGAAATTGAGGAAAAGCTGAAATTTTCGACCTTAAATTAAAATTAGGTAATTTTCCCTATGTGAGAGAGTGCAGAGAAGTCAGACGATCAGAAATCGGATATGTCTATTGATATTTGTTTAGTTAGTCTATATTGGCTTAGCGGTAGGTCTTTGAGATGAGAGAGAGTGTGAAGTTTTGAGAGACGCAGAGAAGTTTGGTTGAAAAAATCATGAAAAATGACCTACGAGGTCATTTTTTCATGATTTTCAGATCATTTTCAGCCAAAAATCCGGATTTTCAGCCGATTTTCAGCAAAAACTTCCAATTTTTATCTCAAATTCGAATTTTTCAGCTAATTCCGCTCAGAAACATGTATTTTAAAGCCAGGAAATCAAATTTCCAACTGAAAAATTGCAAATGCGCTCTAATGCAAATCAGGGCGGGAAGGTTGAAAATTCAAATTTTCTAGGTCAAAAATATGCGATTTTCTTGGTTTCTGGGTCATTTTTCATGAATTTTACATCATTTTCAGTCAAAAAACGCGATTTTCAGCTAGAAAATATGATTTTCAGTCAAAAAACTCACACTTTTCTCATATTCGCTCAACAATTCCTGCAATGCCTGCCGCAAATTATTGCATTCGGCCACAATTTTCTGTTTTCTCGATTCTCTTGTGGATTCCGAGTCGGCAATACTGGCACTTCCGCTAACTATTCTCTCAGCGAGCTCTTCGAGCTCCGGACGATGTTTATCATCACGGTATTTGGAGGGCTCGATTTCAATGCGATTCTGGAATGAGAATCAGGTGAAAATGATGAATTTTGAGGTGTTTTGGGTGAAAAATCGATAATTTTTCATATAGAAAATTTGAATTTCCCAGTTTCCCGCGTAAATTTGCATTGGAGCGCATTTGCAATTTTTCAGCTGAAAATGCCGATTTTTAGGGCAAAAATACATGTTTCTGACTGAAATTTGATGGAAAATTCAAATTTTCAATGAAAAACATGGGTCTATGCTGAAATTCGGCTGAAATTCCAGATTTTCCAGCTGAAAATCGGTTATTGGATCATTTTCAACCAATTTTCAGCATAAACCTTCAATTTTTCATCTCAAATTCAAATTTTCCAGCAAATTCCTGTCAAAAACATGTATTTTCGGGCCCGGAAATCGCATTTTTAGCTTGAAAAGTGCAAATGCGCTCTAATGCAAAAAAAGAGCGGAAGGGTGAAAAATTCAAATTTTCTGGGGTGAAATTTTGCGATTTTCATGATTTTTAGCTTGAAAATAGTCAAAAATTCACCTGGAACAGATCAATTTCATTGATCAAATCGCCAATTTTTCCATATTCGCTAAATTTGATATTTGTGTCGAGTTTTCCGCGGAGCACATTTTCCATAGCATCAAGTGCCGTGTGCATTTCATTCATCGAAAAATCGCGATTCGTTTTTGCTTCAATTTGTTCCGGATGTCTAACATAGGTCTTGGTGGTGGTGTACAAAATTGGAGCGATGGATTTGAGAGCATTTCGAGCTGCCAGAAGGTCGTCTTGTTGATTTTGTTTGACCAAATCGATGGCGCGACGTCTGAAAATTTGAATTTCAGAGGTCAAAACTTTAGAAATGAGCCATTTTGAGCCAAAAATCATGAAAAATGAGCAATTTTGACCCGAAAACCATGAAATCCGGTCAATTTTGAGCATTTTTAGGTCGAAAAGAAGCAAGTGCGCTCTAATGCAAATTCCGGCCGGAGGGTCAAAAATTCAAATTTTCTAGGGTGAAATTTCGCGATTTTCATGGTTCTAAGGTCATTTTTGAGCATTTTTCATGATTTTTGGATTAGAAACACCCAAATTTCACGATTTCAACCTGAAAATCCTGAATTTCAGCTGAAAAATCATCATTTTCAGTGAATTTTGACCCGAAAACCATCAAATCCGATCAATTTTGAGCATTTTTAGGTCGAAAAGAAGCAAGTGCGCTCTAATGCAAATTCCGGCCGGAGGGTCAAAAATTCAAATTTTCTAGGGTGAAATTTCGCGATTTTCATGGTTCTAAGGTCATTTTTGAGCATTTTTCATGATTTTTGGATTAGAAACACCCAAATTTCACGATTTCAACCTGAAAATCCTGAATTTCAGCTCAAAAATCATAATTTTCAGTGAATTTTAAGCTGAAAACCATGAAATCCGGTCAATTTTGAGCATTTTTAGGTCGAAAAGAAGCAATTGCGCTCCAATGCAAATTCTGGCGGAATAGTTAAAAATGCAAATTTTCTAGGGTGAAATTTTGCGATTTTCATGGTTCCGGGGTCGTTTTTGAGCATTTTTCATGATTTTTGGATTAAAAACACCGAATTTCACGATTTCAACCTGAAAATCATCAAATCCGGTCAATTTTGAGCATTTTTATTACGAAAAGAAGCAAGTGCGCTCTAATGCAAATCCAGACGGATTAGTTAAAAATTCAAATTTTCTAGGGTGAAATTTTGCGATTTTCATGGTTCAGGGGTCATTTTGAGCCAAAAAACTCGATTTTCAGAAAATTTTCAGCATAAACCTTGAATTTTTATCTCAAAATCGTGATTTTCAGCAAATTCCCGTCAGAAACATGTATTTCTAGTGGCAAAAATCGCATTTTTAGCTGAAAAATTGCAAATGCGCTCTAATGCAAATCAAGGCGGGAATTCGAGAAATTCAAATTTTCTAGGGTGAAATTTTGCGATTTTCATGGTTTTCAGGTCAAAATAGGTCATTTTGAGCAATTTTTGTGCTCAAAATGAGCTCAAAATCCCAAATTTACCTACCTAACAGTAACATCCAATTCCTCGATTTGTGACACCAGAATCTGATACAATTCTTCGACTTCCGTCTTCGATTCGGCTTGTTCGAGATCTTTGATGATTTCACGGATTTTGTCGACTTTTTCGACGATTACATCAACATCAATGTCATCGGCAATGATGAGAAAACGGGCCACGGCCTGGAAAAATTTGGGGGCTTTTTTTTTTTGGGCTTCAGGGGCCGAAAATTCGAATTTTCCATCAAATTCTGGTCAAAACCATGTATTTTGAAGCCCGGAAATCGAATTTTCAGCTCAAAAATTGCAAATGCGCTCTAATGCAAATCAGGGCGGGAATTAGAGAAATTCAAATTTTCTGGGTTGAAAAATCGAGTTTTTGAGGTTCTTAGGTCAAAATTCATCATTTTTCATGATTATCAGCTCAATTTCAGCCAAAAAACTAACATTCAACAATTGTCTTCCAGCTTCCACGGCATTTGAGCGTTTTGGTGAAGAAGTCGAGTGGCGAATGAATTCCCGACCGTTTTTCGACATAATTTGACCTGGAAATTTGAATTTTGGAAATTTTCAGCTCGAAAATAGCCCAAAACCCTGAAAAATCAATAATTTCAACAGAGAAAATTTGAATTTTCAAGTTTCAAGTTTCCCGGGGGGAATTTGCATTGGAGCGCACTTGCACTTTTTGAGCTAAAAATGCGATTTTGGGGCTTAAAAATACATGTTTTTGACTGGAATTCGCTGGAAAATTCGAATTTTCTATAAACATTGAAGGTTTCTGCTGAAAATTGGCTGAAATTTCAGATTTTCATAAGAAATTCGAATTTTCCAGCAAATTCCGATCAGAAACATGTATTTTAAGCCCCAGAAATCGCATTTTTAGTTGGAAAAATGCAAATGCGCTCTAATGCAAATCAGGGCGGGAAGTTGAGAAATTCAAATTTTCTGGGGTGAAATTTTGCGATTTTCATGATTTTCAGGTCAAAAAGAGCCCTACCAGTGTCTCGAACATCTTCCAGAGCTCTTCTCAGTTTTTCCACAGCTCTCGGATTATTTCTGGCAACTGGGCAATTTTCCACAGCTGAGTCGGCCTCTTTCAAAAATCGCAAAATCGATGAATCCACGTTTTGCACCAAATTTTCGGTGGTTTGTCCTTTTTCCAGCGGAAAAGTTTCGGTGATTGTTGTAACTTCGTTAATTAGTTGCTTAATTAATTGGAGAACGGCTTTTGATTTGACATCGTTGAGATTGAATGATTTTTCACCGTTTTGCATGGTTTTTCTGGAAAAAATGATGATTTTTAGCATTAGAGCGCATTTTCCCATGGTTTTTTCGAATTTTTGATGAAAATTATCATTGGAGTGCATTTTCCTATGTTTTTTTCGCATTTTTGATGAAAATTAGCATTGGAGCACATTTTCCCACTTAATTTTCAAATTTTTGATGAAAATTAGCATTGGAGCGCATTTTCCTATGGTTTTTTTTGAATTTTTTGATGAAAATTAGCATTGGAGCGCATTTTCCTATGAAATTTTCGAATTTTTGATGAAAATTAGCATTGGAGCGTATTTTCATATGATTGTTTCGAATTTTCGATAAAAATTAGCCCTAGAGCGCATTTTCCTATGGTATTTTCGAATTTTTGATGAAAATTAGCATTGGAGCGCACTTTCTCACTCAAAAAACAACGTTTTTTTAAAAATAAAATCTTTTAGGTACCTAAAGGATTAGAAAAGCGGGAAAAAGTAAACAATGAACGAAAAAGGAAAGAAAACGCGATAAAAATTTATGCAAACGAAAAAAAAGGATGAGTCATAGTTTTTTTGTTGTATAAAATGGGAAAGATTGTGAAGAACATGATGCAAATGCGCTCCAATGCTGATTTTCATCAAAAATTCGAAAATTTCATAGGAAAATGCGCTCCAATGCTAATTTTCATCAAAAATTCGAAAAAAGCATAGGAAAATGCGCTCCAATGCTAATTTTCATCAAAACTTCTGAAAAATCATAGGAAAATGCGCTCCATTGCTAATTTTTGTTTAAAATTCGAAAAAACCATAGGAAAATGCGCTCCAATGCTAATTTTCATCAAAACTTCTGAAAAATCATAGGAAAATGCGCTCCAAGGCTAATTTTCATCAAAAATTCAAAAAAATCATAGGAAAATGCGCACCAAGGCTAATTTTCATCAAAAAATTCGAAAAAATCATAGGAAAATGCGCTCCAATGCTAATTTTCATCAAAAATTCGAAAAAATCATAGGAAAATGCGCTCCAAGGCTAATTTTCATTAAAAATTCGAAAAATCAATGGGAAAATGCGCTCCAAGGCTAATTTTCACGAAAAAGTAATTAAAATTGTTTTTCGCATTGTAAAAACCTGCGGGATTATATGGAAAGTGAAAACTTATTGTTTTTCGATGAAAAATAACTTATTTTTGACGGAAAATTATGGGATTTTCGAATTTTTTGATGGGAAATTCGCATTGGAGCGCAATTTCTGATCGAAAACACAGAACAATTAGGAAATCTGACACCCTAAGGTCATTTTTCACGAGAAATACCTTAAAACCTCCTAAAGCCTTTATTTTCACTTTAAAAACATGGAATTTAACACCCTGAGGTCATTTTTCACAAGAAATACTTTAAAAACCTCCTAAACGCTTGATTTTCACTCGAAAAACATGGAAATTGATAAAATTCAACACCCTAAGGTCATTTTTCACGAAAATTACCTTAAAAACCTCCTAAAGCCTTTATTTTCACTCGAAAAACATGGAAATTGATAAAATTCAACACCCTAAGGTCATTTTTCACGAAAATTACCTTAAAAACCTCCTAAAGCCTTTATTTTCACTTAAAAAACATGGAAATTGATAAAATTCAACACCCTAAGGTCATTTTTCACGAAAATTACCTTAAAAACCTCCTAAAGCCTTTATTTTCACTTAAAAAACATGGAAATTGACACCCTAAGGTCATTTTTCATGAAAAATACCTTAAAAACCTCCTAAACGCTTTATTTTCACTCAAAAAACATGGAAATTGACACCCTAAGGTCATTTTTCACGATAAATACCCTAAAAACCTCCTAAACGCTTCATTTTCACTCACAAAACAAGAAAATAGATGAAATTTGATACCCTAAGGTCATTTTTCACGAGAAATACCTTAAAAACCTCCTAAAGCCTTTATTTTCACTCACAAAACAAGAAAATAGATGAAATTTAACACCCTAAGGTCATTTTTAGCGTAAAATACCTTACAAACCTCCTAAAGGCTTCATTTTCACTCAAAAAACACAAAATTTAACACCCTAAGGTCATTTTTCGTAAAAAATACTTTTAAAACCTTCTAAAGACCTTATTTTCACTGAAAAAACATGGAAATTGACGAAATTTAACGTCCTGAGGTCATTTTTCGCCTAAAATACCCTAAAAACCACCCAAACGCTTTATTTTAACTCAAAAAACACAAAAAATGATGAAATTTAACACCCTAAGGTCATTTTTCACGAGAAATACCTTAAAAACCTCATAAACGCTTTATTTTCACTCAAAAAACATGGAAAATTACGAAATTTAACGTCCTAAGGTCATTTTTCGTCTAAAACACACTGAAAACCTCAAATTTTCACTGCGAAAAGCGATAAACCCGAAAAATAATAATGAAGGGGTCATCCTTGGCGTGCTGGGGTGAGTAAAAAGAAAGAAAAAGGGAAGAAGACAAGGACACACACTCAAAAACGAGAGAGCGAGAGTGAATGACCATTGAGAGAGTGTGCAGAGATGCAGAGAACAAAACACAGCATTTTGCGAAGAGGGGGGGAACAAATTGGACTAATCCATTGGGAAAGGGGGGATTGTGTGCCTTTAAATTTGGCGGGAAATTTGAATTTTACAGTGAAAATCAAGGCTTTAGGAGGTTTTTAAGGTATTTCTCGTCAAAAATGACCGTAGGGAGTCAAATTTCATCATTTTTTGGGTTTTTGAGTGAAAATAAAGGCTTTAGGACGTTTTTAAGGTATTTCTCGTGAAAAATGACCTTAGGGTGTTAAATTTCGTGTTTTCTGAGTGAAAATAAGGTCTTAAGGAGGTTTTTAAGGTATTTCTAGTGAAAAATTACCTTAGGGTGTCAAATTTCGTGGTTTTTCAGTGAAAATAGGGCCTTTAGGAGGATTTTAAGGTATTTCTGGTGAAAAATGACCTTAGGGTGTCAAATTTCATCAATTTTTTTGTTTTTCAAGAAAAACTATGAAATTTCCTGCCCAACTCACTCAAAAATCACAAATCTCTCAAATTTTCACCGTTTTTATCGATAGGAAAATGCAAAAATGATAGAAAATCCACGTTTTCTTGATTTCCAACAAAATTTGCCACATTTCACGTGGAAAACGATTCAAAAATCGATAAAACGTGGATTTTTGTCATTTTCAAATTTTCAGCTCAATTTCACATGGAAACCTGCGCGATTTCTGATGAATAGTTCAAAAATCGATAAGAAAATGCGCTCCAATGCCAAATTTCTTAAAAATTTGGCTGAAAACGTGGGAAAACCTGGTTTGAAAATGAAAAAACGCAAAAAAAAAACAAAAAAAATAAAATCAAGGCGCACGGAATTATGCAAGCGGGTCTCGCAGCGCCCGTGTACTTCTCTCGGAGAAAATGGCGATTTTTTTTTACAAAAAATTGAATTTTTGCAGTTTCTCGGATTTTTAAGCTAATTAATTAGTTAATTAGCTAAATTTCCAGATTTTCAGACATGCAAAACAACATTTCTCATATTTGGAGAGAAAAACCGATGCCACGTGGATTTTCGCACAGAAAACAATGAATTTTATCAATTTTGACCGGAAACTCGCACAATTTTCAATGAATTTGCATTTTTATCAGTTTTTCGACTGTTTTTAAACCCGAATAATAATAAATTGTTTCATTTTTGATGATAACAAACAATAAACTATAAGGTTTGTGTACTTTTTTGTGCTTTTTTTTTTGAAAAACCCTGAAATTTTCCCTAAAATATCGATTTTTGGACGTTTCCGCCTCAAAATTTCATGAAAAATTCAAAAATTCACTTTATTTTTTACACAAATTTGACCAAAATCGCAAAAGCCTCCTCTTGTATATTATTCTCCTGATTTGAAATAAACAGGAGTGTCTCAAAATTCGCCGGTTTATGTGTGATTTTTTGGAAGAAAATCTCCAAGTTCCTGTAACTCTCCGCCGGAATTTCCATCAAATCCTGTGAAATTCGCAAAATATCCGCGCACGATGTCGAAATCTGGAATTTTTTCGCAATTCCATAGGGATTCCTGATCTTTAGCGTTTTTTTCACAATTTTTTCCTCTTCTGCGATTCGAACTTCAACTTGGAAGCGCTGTGTAATCCTTGGAGCTTCAGATGTTGTGCATAATAAATATAAGGCTTCCAGACTTCCAGAATTCGTGTTCACCACCGAAATATGCAAATTTTTGTGCCCTGAAAATTCCACTTTTTCAAAAAAAAAAAAGCTTGCCCCGAACCAGGATCGAACTGGTGACCTTTAGATCTTCAGTCTAACGCTCTCCCAACTGAGCTATCGAGGCGCATGTGGCAGTGGGGGTGAAATTGTATATTTATTTTCGATGCTCGCGTTTTTCCTCTTGCCACGTGGCACATCGATTTTTGGCGCCAAAAATCTCAAAATTTTCCCGCCAAAAGTATCGCGTTTCAAAATCTCGTGTGCTTACTAATAATAATGTGTTTTCACACGAAGAAATCTCATTTTTCAAGAATTTTTTTCGATTTTTCAGCTCAAAAATGCTCCAAATTTTCGCGCTGCTGGTGTACTGTAGCCACGTGGCATTTTGCTCTGAGCTCGTTTTTGTGCAGGCACTTTGGCGGCATGGCGATAGAGCGCCGTTGCATCTACCGTACCCCAATGACGAGTATGGGGAGACGAGTTGGCCACGTGGATGGGGACAGTTGACGGCGGTGAGTACTGTAGGGTTCGCGGATTACTGTAGATTTGGATTCGGAGAAAAAAGGGGAATTTTTTGATACCAAACATGACTAGGGTTACTGTAGATCAATTTTGGTGCCAAAAATTTCGAGATACAGTAACCCGGAGTACTGTAGCCCTATATTTCTAGAAAACTCTAGGGTTACTGTAGGCTGTACTTCGAAAATTTCAAAATTCTATTGATCTACAGTAAATTAATTCTGGGTTACTGTAGATCAAAAATTGTGCAAAAATTTGAACTACAGTAACCCAAGCCTATCTACAGTAATCCTAAATTCAGAAATTTATCGGGTTACTGTAGCCATTCTCCTTCCAGAAACAACATTTTTGGATTACTGTAGTTGGGTTACTGTAGCTCAAAATGAGTCAAATTTGATCTACAGTACTCCAGAAGCTCTAGGATTACTGTAGCTCAATTTTTGATTTCAGAAAAACTACAGTATCCCAGGATTACTGTATCAGAGCTACAGTACTCCTTGATCTACAATAATCCCAGTCATGTTTGGTGTCAAAATGCTTCAAATTTTGTCTACAGTACCCCCAGACATACTGTACCTCCAAATTTTCAACCTGAAATTAATTTCAGATCGGCATGCGTCAACTGCACGAGTTGGGCGAATTTTTTCGCGCAAAATACGTGGCTTCCAATTTTTTGCCCGCCAATTTCTCCACCAAAACCGTATACCTTCAGAGTTCGGACTCGGACCGGGCCCTGACTTCGGCCCAGGCTTTTTTGTACGGTTTTTATCCGGCCCGCAACGCGGAATGGCGGTGGGAAGCGGATTTGGATTGGCAACCGATTCCGGTGCATGCGGCGACGCCTGGGGAACCCGATTTGGTGGGTACTGTGGATTTTTGGGCCCTCTGAAGCCTTCTGAAGCCTTCTGAAGGCTTTCAGAAGCTCCTTAAGGTCCCTAAGGCTTTCTAAAGCCTTTCAAAAGCCTCTAACGCTCTCTAAAGCCTCCTAAAGCATTTTTAAAGGATTCTTAAGGTTCCTAAGGTCCCTAAAGCCCTCTGAAGCCTTCTGAAGGCTTTTAAAAGCTCCTTAAGGTCCCTAAGGCTTTCTAAAGCCCTTTAAAGCTCCTTAAAGCCTCCCTAAACCATTTTAAGTTTCCTTAAGGTCTCTAAGGGACGCCTAAGGGTTTCTAAAGATACTCTAAGCGTTTTAGAGGCTTCTTAAGGGTCCTAAGGTTCATGAAGCTTTTAAAAGTTCACTAAGGGCTTTTAAGGTCCATAAAGCCTTCTTTAAAGGTTCTTTAAGGTTTCTGAACCATTTTAAGGGCTTCTAAAGATACCTTAAGCATTTTTTGAGGCTTTTTAAGGTCCCTAAGGTCCCTAAGGCCTTCTGAATCCTCTTAAAGCTCTCTAAAGCCTTCTCCAGATCCCTAAGGTCCCCTAGGGGCTTTTGAGATCCACAAATTTTTTTCTAGGCCTTTGAGAAGCTCCTTACGGCTTCTTAAGGTCACTAAGGCCTCCTAAAGCCTCTCAGAAGCTCCGTGAGACTCTTAAAGCTTCTTAAGGTCCCTAAGGTCCCTAAAGCCCCTCAAAAGCCCCCAAAATCTTCCAGACTTGCAAAGCAACCTCAATAAAATGTCCAAAACACGCCCTCCTAGCTCAAGACTCCGAAAATCGCGCAAAAACCTTCTACGATCAAAAATACGCCGATTTTTTCCGCGAAATTTCGGGCCAAAACCGGACCGGCCTGGATAATTGCTCCTATTCGGACATCAATGGATTATACGATATTCAGCGGGAGCTGATTCACGGGCTTTTGGGCCGGCAGCCCGATTGGGTCCACAAAAAATGGGCCGAATTCGGGGGCCGCACATCGATGGATTTGATTTTCGAGATGAGGACGCGGAAAATGTTGGATTTATTTAATTCCGATGAAAAATCCAGGCTTATGGGAGGTTCAATTTTGAATATTTGGCTCGAAAATGCTAGAAATGTGGCCGAAGGAAAAATGGACAGGAAAATGATGCTCTATTCATCGGTAGGTCAAGAGTACTGTAGATTTTGGCGCGAAAAATGAACTATTTTTTGTGAAAAATGAGCCAAAATAGGCCTAGGCCTATTTTCGGGCCGAATAGGGCCGCCCAGGCCTCAAATAGGCTCAATTTGGATCATTTTGAGGTACAGTAAGCCTGGGTTACTGTAGTTTTTTGGGCGCGAACATTTGAAATTCAAAAAATTCTCAGAAAATTTGAATTTTCTCAATTTCGCGCCAAAAAATGGGCATTGCTCATGTTAATCTAGGCATTGCTCATGTTAAACTAGAAATTTAGGTATTGCTCATATTAAACTAGAAAATTGAGGATTGCTCATATTAAACTAGAAATTTGGGGATTGCTCATATTAAACTAGAAATTCTGGAATTGCTCATGGTAAACTAGGCATGCTCATATTAAACTAGAAATTTGGGGATTGCTCATGTTAAACTAGGCATTGCTCATGTGAAACTAGGTATTGCTCATGTTAAACTAGGTATTTCTCATATTAAACTAGAAATTTAGGCATTGCTCATATTAAACTAGGCATTGTTCATATTAAACTCGTCCTAGGCATGTTTGGTGTCAAAAAACGGCAAATTTTCCCACCTTGCTCAATTTTCGCGCCAAAAATCTGAAATTTTCTGAAATTTTCAGCACGACGGCGTCTTGCTGGCTCTTCTAAATGCTCTCGGAGCCAGCAACAATCAAATGGTTCCCTACGCGGCCACTCTAATCATGGAGATCTACAGTACCCCGAAAAATGGCCACGTGGCACAATTCTACTACCGTAACTCGTCAGATTTGGCACCCGTCCAAATTTTTTTGCCAAAATGTCCAGAGCCTTGCGAAATTTCGCAGCTCTATTCGAATTTTCAAAATATGACTGTCAAAAATCTACAAGAACTGCAAGAGGTACGGTAATTTTTGGCGCGAAATTCAAAAAATTCAAAATTTTTGCAGCTTTGCTCTTCTGGGACACGTGGCATTTTATCGATTTTTCTGTGGATTTTTGTGATTTTTTGGAAATAAACATTTTTTCAATGCGGCACAGAAAAGTGGGCGTGGCCTAAAATACACCGTGTGAGGTGGCATTCTGTAGAGAATTTCGAGAGCTTCAAAACGAGACCTAACACGGTATGTTTTAGGCTCCGCCCACTTTTCCGCGCCGCATGCAAAAATAATGAAAATTTGAAGTTTTTTCAATGCGGCGCGGAAAAGTGGGCGTGGCCTAAAACCTAGTCATGTTGGGGCTCATTTTGAAGCCCTTGAAATTCTCTACAAAATGAGTCCCCATAAGCCACGCCCACTTTTCCGTGCCGCACACAAAAATCGTCCAAAACACACCGTGTTTGGACTCGTTTTTCGCGCCTTTTTAAGCCCCGCCCGTTTTTAACTCAATTTAGCCTAACTCACCGATGAAATTGAGCACAAACTGCATTTCGACAACGGGTTGGCGATCTGCCAAAATTGTGGATTCCTGGAGAATTGCGGAGCCCATGGAGCAATAGACGCGCAGCAAATCGTCCACATTTTCGTTTTCACTGGAAAAAATTTAAATAGCTACAGTAATCTATGGCTACTGTAGCTCGAAATTTCCAAGTTTCCCAAATTTCCGATCTACAGTACTTTTCTGGGTTACTGTAGTTCAAATTTCATCTCCAAAAAACCTAGAGAATCTACAGTACTCTTCTTTTTCGCTGATTTTTGATCTACAGTACTCCCCAGGGTTACTGTAGCTCAAAATTCCTCAAATTTCCGATCTACAGTACTCTTCTGGGTTACTGTAGTTCAAATTTCATCTCCAAAAAACCTAGAGAATCTACAGTACTCTTCTTTTTCGCTGATTTTTGATCTACAGTACTCCCCAGGGTTACTGTAGCTCAATTTTATCCTTCAAAAATCTAAAAAATCTCTGGGTTACTGTAGTTCAAAAATTTCCATTTTTTTTTTTCTAATTTTTGATCTACAGTACTCCCCAGGGTTACTGTAGCTCAAAATTTCCAAATTTTGCTATTTTTTGATCTACAGTACTCCCCAGGGTTACTGTAGCTCAAAAATTCCTCAAATTTTTGATCTACAGTACTCTTCTGGGTTACTGAAATTCAATTTCATCCTCAAAAAATCTAGAAAATCTACAGTAATCTAGGGTTACTGTAGCTCGGAAAGTTCCAATTTTTTGCTATTTTTTGATCTACAGTACTCCCCAGGGTTACTGTAGCTCGAAATTTCCAAATTTTCCCAAATTTCCGATCTACAGTACTCTTCTGGGTTACTGTAGCTCAAAATTCCTCAGATTTTCCAAACTTTTCATCTACAGTACTTCCCAGGGTTACTGTAGTTCAAAAATTCCAAAATTTTTGCTAATTTTCGATCTACAGTACTCTTCTGGGTTACTGTAGCTCAAAATTCCTCAGATTTTCCAAACTTTTCATCTACAGTACTTCCCAGGGTTACTGTAGCTCGAAATTTCCAATTTTTCGCTATTTTTTGATCTACAGTAATCTAGGGTTACTGTAGCTCGAAATTTTCCAATTTTTGAAAATTTTTGATCTACAGTACTTCCCAGGGTTACTGTAGCTCAATTTTCATCTTCAAAAAACATAGAAAATCTACAGTACTCCCCAGAGTTACTGGCTCAATTATTCCAATTTGTGCTAATTTTTGATCTACAGTATCTTCTGGATTACTGTAGCTCAATTTTCATCTCCAAAAATCTAGAAAATTTCTGGGTTACTGTAGCTCGAAAATTTCCAAATTTTGCTATTTTTTACCTACAGTAATCTAGGATTCTAGGGTTACTGTACCTCAAAAATGCTCCAAATTTTCGGCCTAAATTTGGATTACTGTAGGCTGAGACTAGGCCCATTTTTCGGGCCGAAAATTCCCAAAAATTCCAGATTTTCAGCCAATTTTTTGCTGAAAAATCTCAAAAAATCGCATCGATCAATCTCCAAGCTTCTTATTGTTCGGCTCGAAAAAAAATTTTGTTGTTTTTTATTTTTGTTTTCTTTTCTGGAGCTCTGAGCAACAGCTGTGCTCCAGAAAAAAAAAATGGAAAAATCCCACTCCGCCCACCTGAAAATTGCCATTTCCCTTTCATTTTCTCATTTTTCCCGTCTGAAAATCGCCGATTTTCAGCATTTTTGCTGAAAATCTGAAATTTTCAGCCAAAATTTCAAAAATTTGCAGAAAACATGAGTGATTATGCTTTGGTGCGCTCGCGGAGCGCTTTGACACGCTCCAGATCTGTGGACCCGGCTTCGCGGCTTTTGGTAAGTCGGGCCGGGCTTAGGCTTAGGCCTAGGCCCAAATCCATGTAGAGCATTTCAAGAGCTTCAAAATGAGCCCCAACATGACTAGGCCACGCCCACTTTTCTGTGCGGCACAGAAAAGTGGGCGTGGCCTGAAATCTAGTCATGTTAGGTCTCGTTTTGAAGCTCTTGAAATTCTCTACAAAATGCGATTAGCTACAGTAACCCCAGAAAACTACAGTAATTGTTTTTGCCACGTGGAAAACAATAGAGATCAAAAATCTGAAGCATGTGATATTTCTTTTTTACACATCGCCCCCAAAAACCAATTATTTTCTCTCGTATCTCTTTTTTTCACTTTTGAAAAGTTCAAAAGGTAAACAAAAGAAAAAATTCTCCGGGAGAAGTACACAGGAAAATGCCACGTGGCAATAAATTTAAAAAAAAAATTCAAAAAAAATTTTTTTTTTGAAAAAAAAAAATCAAAACCTTTTTTTCCAAAAAAAAAATCAAAAAATTTTTTTCCAAAAAAAAAAATTCGAAAAAATTTTTTTTCCAAAAAAAAATCAAAAAATTTTTTTTCAAAAAAAAAATTCGAAAAAAATTTTTTCCAAAAAAAAAATTCTAAAAAATTTTTTTCAAAAAAAATCTGAAAATTTTTTCAGAAAAAAAATTCAAAAAATTTTTTAAATTTTTTTTTCAGAATTTTTAAGCTGGAAAATTTAATTTTAAAAAATTCTGAAATTAAATTCTACAAATTTTCAGTTAAAAATTCCACGTGGCAAAAAAAAAGTGTTCTACAGTAACCCTGGGCTTGTGTGGTCTCAAAACGTCGCAAATTTCCGCGTTCAGGTCACACGTACCGCTTCCGTTCCGGATCTCACCGCACACTTCCGCTACTCGGCAAAATATCGTCCACAATGGCACACGGTCTATCAATCGACACCATACAAATGGCGTCGCGATTGGGACCTCTATGATGATTATTGGTACGATAAGTACTACTATTTTTCGCCACTCTACCGTACCTATTATCCAAGTCGCCGCTATTATTATAGGTCAGTTTTGGCGAGAAAATTTGGGGATTTTCATGATCTACAGAAAAAACGCTTCAAAATGACACCAAACATGGGCTAGTTAAAAAAAAAATTTTGCTGACGCATTTTTGGTAGGCTACAAAAATCGCGTCAGCACCGGAAACACGTCAGTGAAGCTATTTTCACAATCTCTAGGTTCAGAGCTTCAAAATGACACCAAACATGCGTCAGTAAATAATTTTGTTGACGCATTTTTGGTAGGCTACAAAAAATGCGTCAGCCTAGTTACTATCAGAGGCTACCAAATTCGCGCCAGCACTCAAAACGCGTCAGTGAAGCTATTTCCTTAATCTACAGGTTCAGAGCTTCAAAATGACACCAAACATGGGCTAGTTAATTTTTTTTGCTGACGCATTTTTGAAAGGCTACAAAAATTGCGTCAACACCGGAAATGCGTCAGTAAAGCTATTTTCACAATCTCTAAGTTCTCAGCTTCAAAATGACACCAAACATGCGTCAGTAAATAATTTTGCTGAGGCATTTTTGGTAGCCTACAAAAAATGCGTCAGCAAAGGCCTTGCTGACGCAAATTTTGCAGCTGGCCTAGGCATGTTTGGTGTCATTTTGAAGAGCTACAAATTCTGCGTCAAGCTGAACTATCACTGACGCAAATTCTGCAAGACCTACAGAAATTGCGTCAGTGAAAGTATTCCTTGGCGCATTTTTTGTAGCTGGCTCATTTGAACCAAAATTTTCCATAGAAACCTAGGCATGTTCGGTGTCATTTTGAAGCCCTACAAAATTTGCGTCAGTGAAAGTATTCCTTGGCGCATTTTTTGTAGCTTGGCGCATTTTTCGAGCAAAACCTAGGCGTGTTTGGTGTCATTCGAATGCTCTTTTCATTTCCAGCGACAATTTGCCCAACCCATACTTCTGGAACACCTACAGTAACTACTGGACCCGCTACAAGGGCTATTGGTACGACTACGATTATCCGAGCTATTATCGCCGTTATTCGAACACGGCTTTCAATCGATATTTGACCACCACCTACACGCCCTACAGATCCTATTTGTTGGACTCGTTGAGCTCGAGTTTGTCACGTGGATTGTCAATGTACAGATCGGGTACGGTAGGCGCGGAAAGGGCGTGCGGAAGGGTGCGGAAAAGTGAAAAAACGGCAATTTTTGGAGCATTTTGAGCCTAAATTCGGGGATTTTTGAGATTAGGTCCGGGCCCGGGCTTCAGGCCTTACCTTAGGCCCAGGCCCAAGCCTCAAGCCTAATAATGTCCAATTTCCAGACCCCTACTACTACTCCCGCTACCTTTCCTACTACTAACAATCTTCTCGCAACTTTTTTTATCAATATTAGGTAGGCTCGGGCTTCTGGGCCTAAAATCAGGCTTTCTAGGCCATTTTTCTGGTCTGAAATCCTATTTTCTAGCCTAGAAAGGTCCTTAAGACACTTAAGGTCATTTTAGGCCTTGAAACATCAGAAAACTCAATCTAGGGCTAAAAATAGGCTTTCCGGCCTAAAATTATAGTTTTAGGCCCATTTTTTGGTCTAAAAGCCTATTTTTAGGTCTAAAAGGGCCTGAAAGCCTATTTTTAGGCCTAGACAGGGCCTTGAGGCACTTAAGGTCTTTTTAAGGCCTTGAAACTTCTGGAAACCCTTTCTAGGCCTAAAAATAGGCTTTCCGGGCTTAAAAACAAGCTTTTCGGGCCTAAAACCCTATTTTTAGGCCTAGACAGGGCCTGAAAGCCTTATTTAGAGTCTAGAAAGGTTCTTAAGGCACTTAAGGTCTTTTAAAGGCCTTGAAACTTCAAGAAACCCTTTCTAGGCCTAAAAATAGTGTTTTAGGCCCATTTTTGGCCCAAAAAAAGCCCGAAAAAGCCCCAATTTTTCGTTTCAGGCCTTATCAATCATGCTACTCTAGACGCCTATTGGCTAACTTCCAAATATTGGGATCAGCGCTTCAAAAATTGGCGGGAACTGTATATTCCGACCAAAGATTTGTATTTGCCAACCACTTACGATCGAAAAACACGTCAATATTTTGCCACGTGGGCCTGAGAAAGGCCTATTTTTAGGCCTAAATCTAGGGCCACGTGGGCCTAGTTTTTCTCCACATTTTTTTAAAAATTTTTTGCTATTTTTCTTGGCCTAATAAAGATTTTACGAAAAGATTACTGTAGCTCAAATTTTGGCGGGAAGATTTTGAAATTTGAATTTTTTTTGAATTCAGGAATATTTGAATTCAGGATTTTCGCGCGCGCCAAAAAATGATCTACAGTAACCCACGGTTATTTAGTATCAGAAAATCCCAAATTTTCTACAGTAACCTGAGATCTACAGTACCCCACCAAAACTGCAAAATTTTTAGCGCGAAAATTTGATCTACAGTACTCCCGCAATCTACAGTAACCCTAGCCATATTTGATGTCAAAAAACGTGGAATTTTGACACCAAAATTTGATCTACAGTAATCCGAAACCTACAGTAACCCTAGCCATATTGGGTCTCAAAAAACCGCAAATTCCCCCACAGTAACCTAAGATCTACAGTAATCTAGAAATCTACAGTAATCCTATTCATGTTTAGTATCAAAAAACGTGGATTTTTGATCTACAGTAACCCAAGTCATATTTGGTCTCAAAAAACCGCAATTTTTCGCGCCAAAATCTACAGTACCCCCCGAAAATCCACCATACCTGCGTCTCTTCACACTCAATCGATATTTCGTCATCTGCCCGGCGACCGTCCGCAAATCAATTCGCCTCATCGCAACTACAGTAACCCGCCAGACTTGCGCTAACTTCATTTGCCAACAATCCGTGTAGGCGAAAATGAGAAACTCGCGTTTTTGCGGAGTGTCGTTGCAAAATGCGGTGAATTCGATGGAATTTTTGGCGGCGATCGATAATTTGACCGCGGGATCGGAGCATCGTACTGCGGCGATTCTTCCGGCAGCAAAATTTGACGACGCGGAAACGCGTCGCGTACAATTCCGCGCCTCTTCCGCGTACATCACGAGATTCTCGTGGAAGATCGGAGGTTTTCGGTGGACATGAAGATCGAGAATCGCGATTGGCTCGAAGTTTTCCGCGGTCCGGTTGCGGAAGACGATTTTCGGGTTTTCCGCGTCGCTTTGCATGCGGAAAGTGTCATAAATAAACGGGACCATCAGAGTTTCGCCGGGCTTCAGGAAGATTCGGGGGGCCCCCGGGGGGCCTGAGAAGCCTTGGGCCCCTCGGGGGCCCCCTGGGCTTCCGTGAGCCCCCAAAAAATCCACGTCATCACAAATGGCCAGCGCCACGTCATCCATCTCCACCGTCACATTCATCGGTTCGCTCGTCGCGTTCTCCAGGGGGAATTCGAAAAATATTTTGGCGCCAAATGTGGCGCGTGCCACGTGGCGTACTGTAATGCCCTTGAAGACGGCCTCCAGCAATTTCGAATTTTTTGATTCGAACCGGAGGCGCTTGTAGGCCGCGAGCTCCTCTTCAAAGATGAATTTTTTGTTGTTGGCCTGGCCCGGGCCTGGGCCCGGGGGCCCGAGAAATTCGATTTGAGCTTTTCCCACTTGGCCAGCTTGTCGAGAGCGTGTTCGTTGAAGATTTGCTCGTGACGTTGTTGCAGATCGATTCTGGAATTAATTTCAGATCAAAATTTCAGATTTCCACGTGGCACCAGGCTTTTCGGGCTCGAAATGGGCTTCAAAATGCGCCTAAACAAGCCTAGGCTATTTTGGCGCGAAAAAATTCAAATTCAAATTTTTTCCCCAAAATCTCACCTCTGAGCCTGCATGAATCGCTCCAATCCGGCATTTCCGCTTCCGCTTCCGCTTCCGCTCCGCAACGGCTTCGCAACAACGCGATACGTATGGGGACCCTCTTCCGACAACATTTGTGACGTCACCAGACGTCGGACTACAGTACCCGATGATGACGTGGCAAGATCTGGAAAATTTGAATTTTTCAAGTTTCGCGCTCAAAATTCAAAAATTTTTGGATTTCTTAATTTTCGCGCTCAAAGTGATGACGTCATCTTTTTTTAGCCTCGAAATTTGAAAAATTCAAATTTTGTTGAATTTTAAGCGCGAAATTCAGAAAATTTGAATTTTTTTTTAAATTTGGGCGCGAAATCGGAAAAATTCAAATTTTTTCGTTTCGCGCTCAAAATGATGACGTCATCTTTTTTAGCCTCGAAACTTGAAAAAATCAAATTTTTGCCGAAATTCAAAAAAATTTTTAAATTTTTCAAATTTCGCGCTCAAAATTCAAAAATTTTTGAATTTCTTAATTTTCGCGCTCAAAAAAAATTCAAAAAATTTTTGAATTTTTCAAGTTTCGCGCTCAAAGTGACGTCATCGTTTTTTCAGCGGGAAACTCAAAAATTCAAATTTTCTGAATTTTAGGCGCGAAATTCGAAAAATAAAAAATTGTTGGATTTTGAGCGCGAAATTTGAAAAATTCAAAATATTTTCAAAAATTTCAAAATATTTGAATTTCTTAATTTTCGCGGCACACTGATGACGTCATCTGTTAAGGCGCGAAATGAAAAAAATTCAAATTTTCTGAAATTTTAAGCGGGAAATTTAAAAATTCAAATTTCGCGCTGAAAATTCAAAAAAATTTGAATTTTTCAAATTTCGCGCTCAAAATTCAAAAATTTAAATTTTTCAAATTTCGCGGCACACTGATGACGTCATCTTGTTTTCAGCGCGAAATTCAAAAAATTGTCTAGACCTTCATGACGCGTAAAAAACTGTCAAAATCCATGTTTCCGCGCGTGCGGAAAAATTCTGACAGCTATGCGGTTTTTTTTCCGCGCGCGCGGAAAACTACTGTGCAAATATTCGTAGATATATAAAAGCGGCAAAAAGTTACACGGTATTTTGTATATTAAAAAATATGTCTTCTACTTTGAAATTTGTGATTTTGGCTGGAGCATTTTTGGTGCTCATTTTGGCTCATCCGCTGCCGGAAAAATCTGCGGAGCTCCAAAATTCGAGCACAGAAATCGACACTTTGGGGAGCGAGACACGTGTCAAAAGACAGGGTGGATGTGGATGTGGATGTGGATGTTGCTGCTGTAGACCAAGGTAAGCCCCAGATTTTTTTATTTTCGCGCCAAAAATGATGACGTCACCACGTGATTCGCCACATTTTAATACCAAACACGAGTATTTTCAAAAAAAAAAAAAAAAGTCTCGCTCCCGGGTGGGCTCGAACCACCAACCTTTCGGTTAACAGCCGAACGCGCTGCCTATTGCGCCACGGAAGCATGTGACTCCTCGCTGCTAAATTGTCAATATATTTTCGCGGGCGCTCTCTCATGGGGGGCTTTTTTCTAACATGAGCAATCCTATGTTTAACATGAGCAATGCCTAAACTACAGTAATTTAAAGGTGCTGTTGCTGTTGTCGTCGTTGCTGCACATGCTGCCGAACTTGCTGCTGTACAAGATGCTGCACTTGCTGTAGACCGTGCTGCTGTCGGCCGTGTTGCGGATGCGGATGCGGATGCGGTTGCTGCGGATGCGGAGGTGGCGGACGTAAGCGTCGCGCGGCTCTTCAAGTTTTGAAGAACAAATTGGCTGCGAAACTCGCGGCGGAAGCTGGAAATTCTCAAGAATCTGCTGAAAATCTCGAAAGCTCTGCTGAAAATCTTCCAGAACCTGTTTTCGAATTGGTCACCGAGACTTCGCGCATTTGAGACTTAGCCTAACTTATTTTATTTTATTTGTTATTTAATAAATATTTGTTTTCCATTTGATTGCTCATATTAAACTTTACATAACCGGTTCCTTTAAGAAAAATTCCACAATTGCTCATATTAAACTTATTGTTTTGCAGGGTCCTTTGAGGACTTTAAGATGAGCAATCCTCAATTTTCAGAACATTGCTCATATCAAACTTATTGCTTCGCAGGTTCCTTTAAGAGTCTTAACATGAGCAATCCTCTACCATTGCTCATATTCAACTAAAAGCGCCTCTAGTCGTCTAGCTCCTCTGCGTCTCTAGCATCATCTGTTTTCTCTAGCCTCTCTGCGTCTCTAACCACACTCTCTAACTGTCTGCCGCAATCTTGCGCGTCAGCGCCCCGGAATCTTCCGCGCAAGCGGCTCCGAGGCGGAGCGAGTGTATCTCCCTCTGCGTCTCTAACACACTCTCTAGCTGTCTGGCTCTTCTGCGTCTCTAACCTAGCCTGGTCTATATGGTTTCTCTAACTGTCTAGCTCCTCTGTGTCTCTAACTAATCCATGTTTGGTCTCAAAATGCTCGCCTCATTCTCCTCTGCGTCTCTAACATCATCTGGTTTCTCTAGCCTCTCTGCGTTTCTAACCACACTCTCTAGCTGTCTGCTGCAATCTTGCGCGGCAGCGCCCCGGAATCTTCCGCGTAAGCGGCTCGAGCGCAGCGAGTGTATATCTCTCTGCGTCTCTAACAAACTCTCTAGCTGTCTAGCCCCTCTACGTCTCTAACATATCCATGTTTGGTCTCAAAATGCTCGCCTCATTCTCCTCTACGTCTCTACCCACCTTGTCTCGTCCCCCCCCCGTCGTCGGCCATCCAACATTCGCCAATTTCATCGCCAACATGCCAACGGGTCTCGAATTCGTTGGCTCAATTCCAAAAATCGGCAATTGCACGAATAATTGCACCGCCTCTTTTCCGCGTCGCATCAAATTGTTTAAAGGCACATGACACGTGCCGATTAGAAGAAGAGAATCCGAATCCCAGATGTGAATTGTGGCGTGGGAGGAATTCAGGAATTCGAGGAACTCCACACGATCCTCGTCTGAATCCATTATGTATTTTGACTGCAAATTTGATGATTTTCAGTAGAAAATTCAAGTTTTTCAGGTTTTTTAGTCCAAATTTGATAGAATTTCAATAATTTTCCATCAAAAATCCAAATTTCTAACAAAATTTAACCCTAAAACCTCAATTTTCAGCAATTTTAACCCTAAATTCATCAAATTCGCTCTAATGCAAATTTTGCGGAAAGCTTTGAAAATTTAAATTTTTAGCTGTAGCTAAACTTTTGGCGCGCTAAATTCAAAAAATTCAAATTTCCCGCCAAAAATCCAGGTTACTGTAGATTTTTAAGCGCGCGAAATTTAAAAATTCAAATTTTTGGAAATTTTTGAATTTCCAAATTTCCCACCTAAAATCCAGGTTACTGTAGATCAAACTTTAGCGCGCTAAATTCAAAAAATTCAAATTTTCGGAAATTTTTTGAATTTCCAAATTTCCCGCCAAAAATTCAGGTTACTGTAGATCAAACTTTAGCGCGCTAAATTCAAAAAATTCAAATTTCCCGCTAAAATAATCCAGGTTACTGTAGATTTCGAGAGCGCGAAAATTAAAAATTCAAATTTTTGAATTTTCAAACTTTCGCGCCGAAAATCCTCCAGGTTACTGCAGATTTTTGAGCGCGCGAAATTTGAAAATTCAAATTTTCGGAAATTTTTTGAATATTCAAATTTCGCGCTAAAAATCCTCCAGGTTACTGTAGATTTTGAAGCGCGCTAAATTTAAAAATTCAAATTTTTGAATATTCAAATTTCCCGCTAAAAATCCTCCAGGTTACTGTAGATTTTTAAGCGCGCGAAATTTAAAAATTCAAAAAATTCAATTTTCCCGCCAAAATCTACAGTAACCTAGCCATATTTGGTCTCAAAACGCTCCAAATTTCACGCGCCAAAATCTACAGTACCCCAGATTAGACTTACCACAAGTCCCGGTTTCCCATCATGTCTCAAAAGCGCGGCAGGTTCCGATTTCTCAAATTGCTTCAGAATCATGCTCTCCGTAATCATCTCAGGAAATCGATAAAAATTTATAGAGAAAAAGACGCGGGTTACTGTAGTGTCCTCGGCGGCAAATTCAAATTTTTTCATCGCACAAAATTGGAAGAAAATGTGTTGAATATCCAGCCGATCCAGCTTTTCCACGGTGAAATTCGACAAAATCTTCAAATTCACATCCTGAATTTCAGGCTGCTCCGAATTCCGATCCAAAATCCTCAAAAACTCCAATCTTGTGTAGAGACCGTGTAAAATTCTCGAAAAATTCTGCGGTTTTTCCTCCGGAATTCTGTAGATAACCGGGCTTTCCGGGCCCACTTCGGGCTGTTTTAGGGGCTCCAAAAAGGCCTCCAGATCTTTGGAGATCTCCAGAATTTCCAGCTCAGAATTCACAGATCTCGCCGAGATTTCGGGTAACTTCGTCGAGCTCAGAATCTTAGTCTCCTCGGGCTCGGGCTCAAGCTTTTTAGGCTTAGGCTTCGGGCTTTTTCGGGCCGATATCGGGCCATCGCCAAGGCTCGTTATCCGGCTCTCGGCTCTCAGTTGATCGAGGAAAAATGCGAAATTGATGGTGATTTGTGGCTGGGATTCGGTGAACACCGAATCGTCGGATTGTCGGAGGTGGAGGAGGTTGCGGAAGCAGAGCGCACCTTCCGGATTGGGACGCGGACCGCCGACGAGGCTGACTGCAAGAAAAAGAGCTTGAAAAATGCTCCAGAATGAGTCTAGATACGGTATATTTTGGAATTGCTCATGTTAAACTACAGGTTTTAGCTTCCTTTAAGGACCTTAACATGAGCAATCCTTCATTTTCCTAGCATTGCTCATATTAAATGTGTTTCTCTGCGTCTCTAACACACTCTCGTCGTCTGGTCTCTCTAAAATTTCTGCACTTTCTAGCTTCTCTGCGTCTCTAGCATCATCTGGTTTCTCTAGCCTCTCTGCGTCTCTAACCACACTCTCTAGCTGTCTGCCGCAATCTTGCGCGAAGCGCCCCGGAATCTTCCGCGCAAGCGGCTCGAGCGGAGCGAGTGTATATCCCTCTGCGTCTCTAACCACACCCTCTAGCCGTCTAGCCCCTCTGCGTCTCTCACCTCATCTAGCTGCTTGGTATCTCTCATGTTCATACACTCTCTGGCCGCCTAGCCCCTCTGCGTCTCTAACCACACTCTCTAGCCGTCTAGCCCCTCTGCGTCTCTAACCTTATCTATCTAGCCGTCTAGCCCCTCTGCGTCTCTCACCTCATCTAGCTGCTTGGTATCTCTCATGTTCATACACTCTCTGGCCGCCTAGCCCCTCTGCGTCTCTAACCACACTCTCTAGCCGTCTAGCCCCTCTGCGTCTCTAACCTTATCTATCTAGCCGTCTAGCCCCTCTGCGACTCTTGCCTTATCTATCTAGCTGCATGGTATCTCTCGCGTCTCTAACCCCACTCTCGTCGTCTCACTGTCTAGCTGCACAGAAAAGTGGGCGTGGCTTCAAAATACACCGTGTGGGGTGTCATTTTGAAGCTCTCGAAGTGCTCTACAAAATGAGCCCCCCATAAGCCACGCCCACTTTTGTGTGCGGCGCGAAAAATGAGCCCAAACACACCGTGTTTGGGCTCATTCTGCTCCAAATTTGCCGGCCAACTCACCGCTCGCCAGCACATTGTGCCTACTTCCCGCCGCCTCCTCGCCAAACGGTTTCCACGCTCCCCATCCAATCAAAATCGGCTGCTGACTGAATTTGCGTCGATCTTCGTAGGCGAACGTGTATTCGACCAAGAAGATCAGCGCGACACGTGGATCTTCGCAAATGTTCGGAATCGAGATTCGAGAGTTGACAAAGAGTGAGACGGGACCATTTCTGAGAGGGAAAACGGGTTACTGTAGATTTTTTGGCGCGAAAATTTGCAGTTTTTTGACACAAAACAAGCTGGGGGAAATCCGGGTTACTGTAGATTTTCAGGCGCGAAAATTTTGAAATTCAAAATTTTCAAATTTTCAAACTTCGCGCAAAAAATACTACTGTAGATTCTACAGTATCCAAAATTTTCTAATTTCAGATCGAAAAATCCCGAAATTTTCGAGCCTAGCCATGTTTGGTCTCAAAAAATTCAGAATTTTCACGCGCTACAGTACCCCTGGGCATGTTTGGTCTCAAAATGCTCCAAATTCTGGACTTACCTCAAATCATTTGAGCTCAAAGCTCTTCGTTTCTTCAAACTCGAAGTATTTGTCAAAATATTCGAATTCGACGCGTTCAAATTAATCGATATCGGCTCCGACAAATACGAAAATCCATTATGAACTCCGATTTTCAGCCGACGCTCCGAGATTTTCAGATTTTCAGCCAAAAATTGCGCATTTTCCTTGAGATTCCAATCGTGCAAAACTTCGTCGATTATCATTTTTTCGATTTTTTGCGCATTTGGACCAAAAGTTACGGTAACTTCATCGATTGACGCCGAAATTTGGGGGTCGATTTGTGGGTGGTGTAGAAAGGGGTCTGGAAAAAATTTGAATTTTTATTTTTCGCGCCGAAATTTGGAGCGTTTTAAGACCAAATATGACTGTAGTTTTTGGCGGGAAAATTTGAAAATTCAAATTTTTTTAATTTGAAAAACCACATGGCAAAAAAAGGCGGGAAATTTGAATTTTCGAGCTTTTCGCATTATTTGCATTAGAGCGCATTTGATAAATTTGGAGTAAAAATGCTCAAAAAACCCCGAAAAACTTGAATTTTCATGAAAAATTGCTTGAAATTTGTGAAAATTCATAAAATTTGGACCAGAAATCATCAAAATTAATTGATTTTTGGTTAAAAATTCAAATTTCGGGGCTTATTTGGTATCAAAATGCTCCAAATTTTCTCCCGCCAAAAACTACAGTACTCCCTACAGTACTCACCATTTTCCGTCGCCAAAATTCCCGGAATATCATCCATCACTCCAACCAGACAAAATTCGGGAAAATAATTCGAAACCTCCAGAATCGGGCGATGCGAAAACAATTGTAATTCCACGTGGCCCACTGGATTTAGCCTAACTTCATCCTGCCCAAAAATGAGGCATTTCGGAGTTCCCGCGTAAATTTCCAGGGTTTTCAGGTTTGTCGAAATTTCCGCCGGAAGTTCGAGCAACTCGAAAAATCGCCTCATTTTGTATTTGAATTGGCCGTTTTGTCCAACCAATCGATTTTTCGTTCCCGCCATTTTCGACAAATTCAAAAATCAATAAAATTTTCTCGTCCAAAATCGGGGCGTGGAAGAATAGCTCTTCGTAGAACTCGCATTCTTGCTGCTGATTTTCGCTAACTTCAATCCAATTTGTGTGACACGGCCTGCCAAACATTTGCGAGGTTTGACGATCGTAGAAGAAGGCCGAGATACGGTAACTTGCTCCGGGCTTGAGCTGAAAGAATTTGCGATTTTTTGACATCAAATATGACTATTATCGATTTTTCTCATTGCCACGTGGCATTTTTCCTCAGAAAATCTCGATTTTCCCACCATTTACCCGTGAAAACCGTGAAAATTCAATTTTCCGCACAAAAAAAATCCCCATCTTGTCCGGGAGAAGTACACGCGCGCTGCGAGACCCGCTCGCATAATTCCATGCGCCTTGATTTTATTTTTTTGTTTTTTTCTGTTTTTCAAGCCGTTTTCCGTGTTTTAAGAGGAAATTGCTAGAAAATTAGCGGTGGGGCGCATTTTCTGATTTATTTTTTGAATTTTTCATGGAATTTGGAGCGTTTTGCATGTAAAATTATCGATTTTTCGAGATTTTTAGGATTTTCTCACCTCTTTTGAGTATAATTTGCCAATCCGCAGCGCATAACCTTCCGACTTCAAATTATGTTGAATTTTGCGCTTGATTTCGACCGGGCGATTTGCCAAAAACGATAAATACCATTGATTTGCAGAATTTTCGGTCATTTTGCTGAAAATTGTGCTGAATTTCATGAAAACTGCGAATTTAGCCGAAAATCAGAAGAAAGATAAAGTAGTTTTGGAGAAAATGAGGAAAATGGTGTTTTCCCACCGTTGCTATGGTGATCTTTTGATATTGCGCGAAAAAAAATTGAAAAAAGGGAAGAGATTAGCGGTGGAGCATGTTTGCCCGTTTGCATTATTTTCGATGCGAAAAATTTTTTTTTCGAAAAATATATAATTTTCACGCAGTTTTAGCGTGAAAATTCGCATTTCTGTTTTTTTTTTGAATTTTGTTTTTTCGCGGGCAACCGTCAACGAGCGGAGCATCGTTGTTTTCTTCTTGTTTTTTTCCTGAAAAATGTTTCTTGACCAGAATTTTGCGCTGAATCTGGAAAACTGGCTGAAAATCGTCGAACACAAGGGGTTCCATGATTTTCAGCACTAAATTCTCATCTAGAAACATTTTTCAGCTCTGAAAATGTGCAAATTTTTGAAAAACTCAATTTTCAAAGCTGAAAAATGGTTCTGGGCTCAAATTTTGCGCTGAATCTGGAAAACTGGCTGGAAATCGCTGAAAACCAAGCCCAAGGCTGAAAAAAATAGAAAATGAAAAAATTTATTGGAAAATAAATTGGCTCAACACAAAAACGACGACTCAACCGCTGCTCGACTCATACCCGCTCATTTTTCGATGAAAAAATAATATAAAGATAAGGGGCCCAGGCCCAAAAATAGGCCAATTTAGACCAGAAGAAGGCCCACTTATTTGCGGCCATAGCTGCTTTGTGCATGTCCTTGGCCTCCAGAATATCCCCCAGTTCCGGCCGAATAGCTGGCTCCTGGAGCATTTGATGGATTGTGACTTGGAGCAGCCGCGTACGAGCCCTCCTTGTCTTTTGGAGCATTCCGATCCGGACATGGACAATATGCGGCATCGTCTCCGATCTTTCCAGCTTGACCTTCTTTTCCTTCCTCTCCTGGAGCTCCACCAGGCCCTTGGAATCCATTAACACCATCCGGCCCTGGTGGTCCGGCCTCTCCAACCGGCCCATCTTTTCCAGCATCTCCTTCAGGCCCTGGTGGTCCGGCATCTCCAGTTGGCCCGCGTGGCCCTTTACGTGGTGTAAGTTGCTCGGCGTCTTGTCCCTTGTCTCCAGCCTTGCCTGGCTTCCCGTCCTCCCCAGGTGCCCCGGGTGGTCCCATCTCTCCAGGTTGTCCTGGATAACCATCGCTTCCGGGGGCACCGGGTGTTCCGCGTGGTCCGCGCATTCCGCGTTGCCCTGGTTTTCCGCGTTCGCCGGGGGTTCCCGGTTTGCCTGGTGCGCATGTGATGCATCCGTTGAACGGCGCGTTTTGCGAGTCTTCCGCGTCCTCTCCGTTAAAACCGTCGAGCCCGTCGATTCCGGGGATTCCGTCGGGTCCTGGAGCACCGGTTGGACCTGGCGGACCTGCCGGACATCCGCCGGTGCCCAACGCGTCGTCTCCGTTTCCGTTTCCGGATTGGCAGGAACACGTTGGTCCCGGGTTCACGCCCTGAGCCTCGTATCCACCGTATTGCTCTTTTCCTTGACGACGTTGACGGGTTGAGGGTGTCGCCGCTCCGAGGCCTAACATTTGGGTCCAAAGATCGTCGGTGGCGACCTGAAAATTTGAAATTATAGTGATTTCCAGCGTTTTCAGCACAAAATTTCAGCCGGGAATCTTTTTTCAGCTCTGAAAATGTGAAATTTTTGAAAAATTTCAATTTCATCTTGAAAATATGTTTCTAGACTGAAATTTTGCGCTGAAACTGGAAAATTAGCTGAAAATCACTGAATGTGATGTTTTCAGCTATTTTTCCAGTTTCAGCACAAAATTTCAGCCGGAAAACTTTTTTCAGCTCTGAAAATGTGAAATTTTCGGAAAAAATCAATTTCAAGTGAAAAATGGGCTTCTAGCACAGAATTTTGCGCTGAAAATCATCGAAAAGCTCAATTTCAGTGATTTTCAGCTATTTTTCCCGTTTCAGCACAAAATTCTGGTCTAGAAACATTGTTTAGCTCTGAAAATGTGAAATTGTTGAGAAAATTTCAATTTTCGGTGAAAAACATGTTTCTAGGCTGAAATTTTGTGCTGAAAATCATGGAAATTCACATTTATGCTGATTTTCAGCTATTTCACCAGTTTCAGCACAAAATTCTGATCTAGAAACTTTTTTTCCAGCTCTGGAAAGGGATTTTTTGCTCTTAAAAGCCTCTAAGGCCTCCTAGGCTCATTTTAGGCCGTTTTTTGTGCTGAAACTGGAAAATCTATTGAAATCCACTGAAAATAACGATTTTTATGATTTTCAGCACAAAATTTCAGCCGAGAAACTTTTTTGACGCAAAAATGTGAATTTTTTGAAAAACTTAATTTTCAGAGCTAAACAATGTTTCTAGATCAGAATTTTGTGCTGAAAATCATGGAAATTCACATTTTTGCTGATTTTTCAGCAATTTTTCCAGTTTCAGCACAAAATTCTAGTCTAGAAACTGTTTTCAGCTTGGAAAATGTGAAATTTTCGAAATACTCAATTTTCAGAGCTAAACAGTGTTTCCAGATCAGAATTTTGTGCTAAAAATCATGGAAATTCACATTTTTGCTGATTTTCAGCCATTTTTCCAGTTTCAGCGCAAAATTCTGGTCTAGAAACTTTTTTCAGCTCTGGAAAGAAATTTTTTGCTCTTGAAAGCCTCTAACTTGTAAGGCCCCTTAGGCTCATTTTTAGGCCGTTTTTGTGCTGAAGCTGGAAAAACAGCTGGAAATTGCTGAAAATAGCGATTTCAATGATTTTCAGCACAAAATTTCAGCCGAGAAACTTTTTTTGACGCTAAAAATGTGAATTTTTTGAAAAAATTTCAATTTCAGGTTGAAAACCAGTTTCTAGATCAGAATTTTGTGCTGAAACTAGTGGAAATCATTGTTTCCAGCAATTTTCACCTATTTCGCCAGTTTCAGCACAAAATTCCAGCCTAGAAACACATTTTCACCATGAAAATCAATATTTTTCGAAAAAAAACAACGACACTCCGCTGGTTGACGGTTGCCCGCGAAAAAACAAATTCAAAAATTTTTCACATTTTTCATCCAAAAAATGTTTCTAGGCTGGAATTTTGTGCAGAATCTGAAGAAATGGGTGGAAATTGCTGGAAACAAGGCTTTCCATGATTTTCAGCGCAAAATTCCAGCCTAGAAACATATTTTCAGCCTGAAAAGGTTTCAGGCCTATCTAAGGCCCCCTCGGCCCATTTCAGGCCGTGTTTAGGCTCATTCCGTACCTTAAATTGATCCATTTCCGAATCCAATTGTTGCCAAATCGTCTGAACATCAGAATAGATCGAAAAAATGGCGTAAAGTGAGAAAATGAGGGTGGCCGATGAAAGGCACAAAGCCCCGGCTGTCGCTTTTGTCACGCTCATTCAAGCCTGATGAAGTTAGGCTAACTTGGCCCGCGCTTTTATACTGTAGAAAAAGGGGCGGAGCTTAGGAAGGAAACTGGTTTGCGCATAGAAAATTTGGGAATTAGGTTAACTAACTGGTTAGGGATATGATAAGGAAAAAAATTTTTTTGATAAGAAAAATATTTTGGTATAGTTTTTCACTGAAAAATCTTCATTTTGACACTAAAAATGATAAAAATCTTGTAAATAATCTAGAATTTCTACAAAAACCCGCCAAAAAAAAGGCAAAAAGTGAGTTCTACATAAAACATGCCTAATTAATTCATTTTAATTAGTCCAAAGCTCAAAAATTGCTGAAAAATCGAGATTTTCAGCAGTTGCCAGTACATTTTCAGATAGATTCCAAATTTTTTGAGGTGGTTTTCGGTTCGGCGAATCGATAATTCGTGAGAGGATCGAACAACACATCGTGTCATCTGCAAAAATTTGAATTTTTGAATTTTGGCGCGAAAAATCCACGTTTTCTATATACTAAATAAGCCTAGGTGATTTTTAGCGCTAAAAATATGTTTCTAGATCAGAATTTTGTGCTGAAACTGGGCAAAATGCTGAAAATTACTAGAAATGAGAGCTTTCATGATTTTCAGCACAAAATTCTGATCTAGAAACATATTTTCGTTAATTCTAGTTCAAATATATTCGTTTTTCATCATTTCTAGGTCAAAACATGTTTCTAGATCAGAATTTTGTGCTGAAACTAGGGAAAAAGCTGAAAATCACTGAAAATGAATATTTCCACGATTTTCAGCACAAAATTCCAGCCTAGAAACATATTTTTGACCTGAAAATCAATATTTTCGAAAAAAAACAACGACACTCCGCTGGTTGACGGTTGCCCGCGAAAAAACAAATTCAAAAACAGAAATGTTTTTTTTTTCGTTTTTTTCACATTTTTTCATCCAAAAAAAGTTTGTATGCTGAAATTTTGTGCTGAAAATCATGGAGGCTTGCATTTTCAGCCATTTTTCCAGTTTCAGCACAAAATTCCAGCCTAGAATCTAATTTTTGACCTCAAAGGTCAATTTTCATGTTTCCGGGCTCAAAAAATCGCAAATTTTTCAAATTTACCTCAATATTCGCATCATTATATCCAAAAAGTCCCAATTTATGCTCAATATTTCGCATTAAATCATTCGTCTTTAATATGAGCAACATTTCTCTGGGCATTCGTGTCAAAACTTCGGAAATTTGTGGAATCAAGCTTGCCGCATATGTGCGCAGCTCATTTTTCTCATCTTCTCCCATTTTTTGAGTTATCAATTCCAGATGTTACAGATTTCCAGCTTCTTCTTGTCACAATACACGCGAAAAGCCCATAAAGTTCACCGACTCCCATTTGATTCGCGACTTTCTGAAGAAATTTTAGGATTTTGAGCTAAAAATCAAGTTTTCTGATGAAAAATGACCCTAGAACATTGAAAATCGCAAAATTTCACGGCGGAAAATTTGAATTTTCAAGCCTCCCGCGTACATTTGCAGTGGAGCGCATTTACTTCTTTTCGAGCTAAAATTGCTCAAAATCGACCAAATTTGATGGTTTTTGGCTTGAAAATACTGGAATTGATGGTTTTCAAGCTGAGATTTATGAAAAATTGACCTAAAATTAATTTCATGTCGTTTTTCAGCTTGAAAATAATGAATTCCAGTAATTTTCAGCCAAAAACCATCAAATTTGGTTAATTTTGAGCAATTTTAGTTCGAAAAGAAGCAAATGCGCTCCACTGCAAATGCATGGCGGGAGGCTTGAAAATTCAAATTTTCTTGAGTGAAATTTTGCGATTTTCATGTTTTTCAGCCAAAAATCCGGATTTTCAGCATTAACCTTGAATTTTTATCTCAAATTCGAATTTTCCAGCAGATTCCGGTCAGAAACATATATTTTAGGGCGCAAAAATCATATTTTCAGCTGAAAAATTGCAAATGCGCTCTAATGCAAATCCAGGCGGGAATTAGAGAAATTCAAATTTTCCGGGGGTGAAATTTTGCGATTTTCATGGTTTCCGGGCTCAAAATGCTCCAAATTTTGCGGCGAAAAAGCCTACCCGAATCTCCTGCATATCCGGCTTCAAAATCGCCATCCACAAATCCGAATACATTTTCCTGATATGATCATTAATATTCAAATACAATCCATGATCCAATAGTACAATTTCATATCCATTTTTCTTTGGATTTATCAAAATATTTCCGGGATGTGGATCGGAATGCAAAAATCCTTGCAGAAAAATCATTTCCGAAATGGTTTTTCCGATTTTTTTGCAAACATCTCTCGGTGAAATACTGTGCTTTTTGAGATATTCCAAATTATCCACGTGGCAACCTTCACAGTATTCCATTGTCAAAACACGTTTTGTTGTGAAATCATAGCGAATTTCGGGAATTTTTAGGAAATCCAAGTGTTTGAAGCGTTTTCGGGCTTCGTCTGCGTTTTTTGCCTCGTGTTCAAAATCCAGCTCTTTGGGGAGGTTTCTCTTGACCTGAAATTGAAAAATTTTGTATGATTTTTGGAGCTCTGAGCTCAAAATTTGACGATTTTTGAGTCTAAATAGGCCTAGGTTCAAAATTTGGGATTTTTCGAGCCTAAATAAGCCCGGGCTCAAAATTTTGCATTTTTCGAGCCCAAACAAGCCTTTTCGAGCCCAGAAAGCTTGAAATTTGGGATTTTTGTTGAGAAATGTTAAATTTTGAGCTAAAAATCATGTTTTTCGATGAATTTCACCTCGAAAAATTTGAATTCCCCACCCTCCCGCCTGAATTTGCATTAGAGCGCATTTGCTTCTTTTCGAGCTAAAAATGCTCAAAATTGAGCAAATTTCATGGTTTTTGGCTTAAAATTACTGGAATTCATAGATTTCAACGTGAAATTCATGAAAACCATAAATTCCAGTGAATTTCAGCCAAAAACCATCAAATTAGCTCAATTTTGAGCTATTTTAGCTCGAAAAGAAGCAAATGCGCTCCATTGCAAATTCCGGCGGGAGGCTTGAAAATTCAAATTTTCTGGGGTGAAATTTCGCGATTTTCAAGGTTTTAAGGTCATTTTCAATGATTCCGGGCTTAAAATGCTCCAAATTTTGAGCCTAGCCTTATTTAGGCTCAAAAAACGTGGATTTTTTCGGGCCCAGGCTTGTTTAGGCTCAAAAAATCCCAAATTTTGAGCCTGGCCTTATTTAGGCTCAAAAAATGTGGATTTTTTGGGCCTAGGCTTGTTTAGGCTCAAAAAATGCCCCAAAATCCCACCTCATCCACCAGCCACATTAATTTGAACTCAGGAAACACGGCATCCGCAAAATTGGCCAAAAACTGCATCGTATTCATATCCGTCTTGCTATTCTGATAAACTCTTTTGTGTTGAACTTTGACCGCAACTTTTTCGCCCGAATTTTTAAGATGAGCAATGTGAACTTGTGCCAAACTCGCAGCTCCGACAGGTTTTTCGGAAAAATCGGCGAAAATCTCGTGAATCGGCCGGCCAAATTCATTTTCAATGACAAATTGGACATCTTTTTGGGGGGCCTGCGGGGCCCGGGCCATTAGGACTTGTAGGGTATCTGTGTATTCGGGTGGGATCAAATATTCCATTGCTGCTATGTGTTGGCCAACCTGGAATTGGAAAATTTCGGACTAGGGGCTTTTGGGGGGCCTGGGGGCTTTTAGCGGGCCTAAAGGGCTTTTAGGGGGCTCTCCGGGCTTTTAGGGGGCTCTCCGGGCTTTTAAAAGAGTCTAGAGGCTTTAAGAGTGGCCTGGGGCCATTTTAGGGCTTTGTAAAGCTCTCTGGGCTGAGTTTTGGTCTTGGGAAGGGTTTCCGGGCTTTTTTTCAGGCTTGGGGCCATTTTTAGGCTTTTAGGTCAAAAATATGTTTCTAGACCCAAATTTTGTGCTGAAACTCATGGAAAACTTGAAAATAGCTGAAAATGAGGATTTCCATGATTTTTAGCACAAAATTTAGGCCCAGAACAATTTTCAGCCAAAAAATCTGAAAATTTTGAAAAAAAGCTTCAAGTCAAAAATACAGTGTTTCTAGATCAGAATTTTACGCTGAAACTCATGGAAATCGTTATTTTCAGCGAATTTCAGCATTTTCTACGTTTTCAGCACGAAATTCTGAGCTAGAACAATATTTTTGACCTGAAATTAATTTTTTTCAAAAAATTTAAACTTTTTTCATGAAACCCCTCATTTTAAGCGATTTCTAGGCTCTCCATGATTTTCAGCACAAAATTTAGGTCCAGAACAATTTTCAGCCAAAAAATCTGAAAATTTTGAAAAAAAAAAGCTTCAAGTCAAAAATACAGTGTTTCTAGATCAGAATTTTACGCTGAAACTCATGGAAAGCCTTATTTTCAGCAATTTTGAGGTTTTCCACGATTTTCAGCGCAAAATTCTGGTCTGGAAACATATTTTTGACGCGAAACTAAATGTTTATCAAAAAATTCCAGATTTTTTCAGCCGAAAAAGTTTCCTGGCTGAAATTTTGTGCTGATTTTTTTCAAAAAACATTGCTCACCTTAATAAAAACGCCTCCATTAGTACACGCCAAATCCAGCAAATAATCCGCACTTCTCTGATGACACTTCCTAATTTCCTCATCAAATTTCTCCGATGGCTCGGGAATTCCACTCAACGACATCTTATAATCCACCACAATCTTTCCAACAGTCAGTGCAGCGCGTCCGAATCGAAAAACTCCCAAATGTTTGACATCTTCCAGCGAATCGGCCGAATAGGCCGTGTAACCGATGCCTGCCGCGGCGCCTACCGTAAGAACCTTGCGGAGCGGTCGTAAAATCATCCTGGAATTTGAAAATCCGGTGAAATTTGGTGGGAAATGGGGGAATGATGAAATTTCGAAATTCTTTATCAAAAAATAAATAATTGTCCGAGAGAACTACACGGGCATGGTGGCCGAGAAAACCAAAAGAAACCTCGGCCACCATGATTTTTTTTTGTTTTTTCACCGTTTTTCACAGTGTCCCGAACGCGTATTGCGCCAGCACTCCACACTCCACACACTCTCTCGTTTTCTCTCTATCTCTCATCCGTCTCTTCAGCAAAGCGCGCTCTCTCATCTTTTTTTGTGCTTTTGTTTTCTTGCTGAAAAATGCTGGAAACGTTATTTTTGTAACTAAATCGAGTATGGAGAAGACAGAGGAAGAAAAATTGAAGCTATTCCAAGTTGTTTCATGAAAAATGGTTGAGAATGAAATGAGCAAGAGCTCTTCAAAAAATACCTTGTTCAAAAACATCATTTTCGACCCAGGAAAGCTGATAAAATTCAATGGTATGCTTCCAAAACATTGAAATAGGACTCCTCAAGTATGTGGAATCAATAATAATTCAAAATTATGCCGTTTTTGTTATTTTCTTTTCCATCGAAATTTGCCCAAAATTGATGAAAAAACCAGATTTCAGAAGTTTATTTTGATCAAATAATTATTAAAACACCTTGAAAGTGTTCTAATTCACATATTTATCATAAAACAAGTGCCGAATCACATTTTTCATTCATAAAATTTTAATTGTTTTTCTTCAAAAGATATTAACTAACTTATTTTGAATCCAATCTTCACATGTTTTATATCAAAACGTTCCTCTCATTATTTTCCAGAACATATAGCTCAGTTTGGGAGTTTCCATGCGAGTAAAATTCAATTCTAATCGTTTCAAGAAAAAACCTAGTGTTAAATTTTCAAAAAACTGACAAACAGGCTTGTGCGCTCTACCGCACATGCACCAAAAATGCGCACAACTTTTCTCTGGCTACGCGTTCGGGGCACCGTGTTTTTCAGCGGATTTTCGTGGATTTCAAGGCCCTGTGGCCTAGGTTTCACAAGGGGGAACCTAGGCCATCCAAAACTCACCGAAACCTAAAAAATTTCCAGCTAAAAATGCCCGGGCTGAAAAAAATCATCGACGTCGCACAGGTCAACACGTTGCTCCAGCGCAAATTGCTAAATTCGAATCAAGGCGTGCGCCTACTAGACTGTAGTTACGCGTTGGCTCCACGTCAAGATTGGCGGCAATTCGAGAAGGAGAGTTATGCCAAGTTCGATTTGGATTCGAGCTCGCCGAGCAGGAAACTCTATTTATCCGCGCATATTCCACAAGCCGTGCATTTGGACCTGGATCAAGCCATGTTTCCATCGAAATTCCAGCGATTTGCACATTATCCAGCGGAGATTTTTCGAAAAATACGCTCAAAAATTGGGCCTGAATGCCGGTGAACACTTGATTTTCTACGGAAAAGGCGCGTTTGGTGGAATGTTGTTTGCGTCGAAATGTGCGTGGCTTTTTAAATCATATGGACATGAGAATATTTCGTTGGTGGATGGTGGATTTGATGGATGGAAGAGGGCGGGATTTGAGGTGTCACAGGAGGATTTGAGGCTGCAGGTGGGATTTTTGGGGGATTTTTGATGGAAAATGAGCCTGAAATCGTGAAAAATGGCCTAAAATAAGCCTAGAAGCTTGAAATTGAGATTTGAAAGCCTAATCAGCTTTCTGGGCCTTAATCTGCCTAAATTTCATGCTCTGAGCCTATTTTTCATAAAAATTTGGCCTAAAATGAGCCTAGACGCTTAAATATTAGCCTAAAAGCTCGTAAATTGAGCCTATAAGCTCAAATATGAGCCTATAGGCCTAAAAATTGGCCTAGAAGCCTGAAATTCAGATTTGGACGCCTACTAAGCTTTCAAAGCCTAAAATTCATGCTCCGAGCCTATTTTCCATGAAAATATGCCTAGAAGCTCAAAAATTGGCCTAAAATGAGCCTAGAAGCCTAAAAATTGGCCTAAAATGAGCCTACGAGCTAAATATGAGCCTATAGGCCTAAAAATTGGCCTAGAAGCCCGAAATGCATGTTCCAAGCCTATTTTTAATGAAAATTAGCCTATGATAAGCCTAGAAGCTAGAAATTTGGCCTATAGGCCTAAAAATTGGCCTAGAAACCTAAAATTCATGCTCTGAGCTTATTTTCCATGAAAATTAGCCTAAAATGAGCCTAGAAGCCTGAATTTAGCCTAAAATGAGCCTAAGAGCTTAAAATTCATGTTCTGAGCCTATTTTTAATGAAAATTAGCCTATGATAAGCCTAGAAGCCTAAAAATTGGCCTAAAATAAGCCCAAGAGCTTGGAATCCAGGTTTGAAGGCCTAATAAGCCTTCTGGGCCTTAAATTGCCTAAATTTCAAGTTCTGGGCCAATTTTTGATGGAAAATGGCCTAAAATGAGCCTAAGAGCTTAAAATCCAGGTTTGAAAGCCCACTAAGCTTTCAAAGCCTAAAATTTATGTTCTGAACCTATTTTTATTGGAAAATGGCCTAAAATGAGCCCAGAAGCCTAAAATGAGCTTTAGGGCTCAAAAATAAGCCTTAGAGCTAAAAAATTGGTCTAAGAGCTCTGGAATGAGCCTAGATGCTTCAAAATTGGCCTAAAACGAGCCTAAGAGCTATTTTTCACGAAAAATAGCCTAAGATAAGCCTAAGAGCCCAAATATGAGCCTACAGGCCTAATAATTGGTCTAGAAGCCTGAAATTCATGTTCTGAGCCTATTTTTCATGAAAATTAGCCTAAAATGAGCCTGAAAAGCCTATTTCGTCCCCCAAAAGCCCGAATTTTTGCAGCCCGGAAACTGGAAAGCCCAAAATGCCATCGAAAAACACGTCATAACCTACGAGGAGCTGGAAACCAAGGAAAATGGATCGGAAAAGCAAAATTTTGAAAAATCGGATGAATTCAACTTTTTGGATTCACGTGGAAGAGGACAATTTGAAGGAACTGAAGATACTGGATTGGACCCGAATAGTGAGTGGAAATGGGCCTGAAAAGCCTGAAAACGGGCCGAAAAATGAGCCTAAACAAGCCTAGATGTGTTTTAGGCTGTTTGAGGCCCATTTTCCATCAATTTTGGGTAGAAAATAGGCCCGTTTAGGCCCAAAAAAGCCCGCTTTTTTCTTCAGAAGTTAATGGAACTCGAATTGCTGGCTTCAAAAATTTCCCATCCGCCGAACTTTTGCAAAAACCTGGAATTTTGAAATCGGAAGATGAAATTAGACAATGTGAGTTTTTTTTTTTGAAAATTTAAATATTCCCGCAAAAAAAACGAGCGCGAAAATTCAGAAATTCAAAATTTTTCAAAAAAAATGTTCTTTTTTTTTTTGAAAAAAATTAATTCCATGTCAAAAATAGGCTTTTAGATCTAAATTTCATGCTGAATCTCATGGTAAAGGTGAAATTCGCTTAAAATGAGAATTTCCATGATTTTCAGCACGAAATTTCAGCTAGGAAGCTTTTTTGGCTGAAAAAATCTAAAATTTTTTGAAAAAAAATAATTTCAAGTCAAAAATAGGCTTCTAGATCAGAATTTTGCGCTGAAACTCGTGGAAAAGCTGAAAATCGCTGAAAATCAATAATTTCATGATTTTCAGCACAAAATTTCAGCCAGGAAGCTTTTTTGGCTGAAAAAATCTAAATTTTTTTTAAAAAAATTCAAAATTTTCGGTTAAAAAAATTCCTGGCTGAAATTTCGTGCTGAAACTCGTGGAAAAGCTGAAATTTGCTGAAAATAAGAATTTCCATGAGATTCAGCACAAAATTCTGATCTAGAAACATATTTTTCGAGCTGAAATTAATTTTTTTCAAAAAAATTCAAATTTTCGCGCGAAAATTTCAAAATTTGAGTTTCCTGACTGAAATTTCGTACTGAAACTCGTGGAAATCATCATTTTCAGCGATTTTCAGCCAGTTTTCCAGATTCAGCACAAAATTCTGATCTAGAAACATATTTTTCGAGCTGAAATTAATTTTTTTTCAAAAAAATTCAAATTTTCGCGCGAAAATTTCAAAATTTGAGTTTCCTGACTGAAATTTCGTACTGAAACTCGTGGAAATCATCATTTTCAGCGATTTTCAGCCAGTTTTCCAGATTCAGCGCAAAATTCTGATCAAGAAACATATTTTTGGCCTAGAATCAATTTTTTTAAAAAAATTCAAAATTTTTGCGCGAAAATTCAAAAATTCAAATTTTTAAATTCAAAAATTTTCGCGCGAAAATTCAAAAATTCAAATTTTTCCACAGGGTTCAACAAAAACGGCTACAATCCCTCATTGCCTACAGTAACCTCGTGTAATAGCGGAGTTCAGGCCGCATTGTTGGCCTTTGTTATGGACTGGGCTTTGCCTGAATCCAGGCCCAGGCTGTTTAATGGAAGTTTGAAAGAAGTCGAATTGCGAGATCCGAAGAAGATCAGTGAAGGCCCACAACATTTGCCGCATTGAAAACGGGCCGAAATGGGCCTAAATCGAATTTAAGCCCTCCAGGCCCATTTTCAGGCTTTTCCTGTAATTATTTCTAGATTTTTGTTATTGTTTTTTGTTGTAAACGGGCCTAACTGGGCCTAGGCCCAATTAGGCCCATTTAGGCCTAGTTTTCGATATAATTTATTTTAATTGCTCATATTATACAATTCCTTGTGATTTTCCACATGATTCGAAGATCCACAAAAAATCATTCTCCAAGTTCTGAAATTCATTTTCATTTTCAGCAAAATTTCCAGATTCGATTTGTCGCACAAAACATATGTGATTTGAAAGACGATGGGTGTTGTTAACATATCAATTATGAATAATGGATAGTAGATCTGAAATTTTGAAAAATAATGGCCTAAAATGAGCCTAGAAGCTCAAAAATTGGCCTAAAAATGATGAATAATCTGAATTTCCACTCACCGCATTCAAAATCATATTTAAATCCAATCGCTCCTCATCCGCCAATATTTGCACATACGAAAAATAGCAAAATGGAAAACAGAAAAATTTGACGAAAATCATAACCAAAGTTTGATAAATTATCCATTTTTCTCGAATTTCTTCATTTTTCGACGATAATTTATCCATTTTTCGCGCACTTTTCAGTAGAAAAATACACAAGATCGCCGAGAAAATGACGAGAAAATCGAGAAATATATAAATTGCCGAGTTTAGACTAGACCATCCAACTTTTCTGGTGTAACTTTTCACATTTGAACCCCAAATGAATAAATCATGAATCATAAAACAATTATAAATGATATTCCCAAAAATGGTCAGAAAATATAGCCATTTTAAAATGGATTTGAAAGATTTCTCCGGAGGAATTTTAAAATATTTTTCAGATTTTGGAATAAAATGAAATAGGAATTTTAGAAGAATCGAAACAAATATTAGAAGATTTTGAATGGGAACAACGATTTGATTGAAAATATAAATTAAAATAATTAGACTAATTGCAATTACAAGAAATATTGTTTTAGTTTCAATTGATATTAGTGGAAAATTATCTTGGGATATTACAACAAAAATGATACAAAATACGATGGTTATAATCATAAATTGTGAGAAAATTGTGATTTTGTAAAGATGATTGGTGATTTGAAAAATTGACGATTCCTCATCCTTTTTCTCATTGATTTTCAGAAAATATTTGAATATAGGGAAAAAAAATAAAATGCTTAGAATATAGAAGAATGTTATCACTAACAAATATATATCAATTATTTTTGAGAATTCTTTGACTTCCAACAAATAAGACTCGCTGAGCACCATTTTTTTGACACATTCAGCAAGTTCTACTGCTTTTATAGCAGTTTTGCCACGTCATAACTCCGGACACGCCCAAGTCTATTTTTTCCGCTGAAATTTAAGACAATATATGTATAAATTCAGCTGCAATTTGACATTTCAAACAGGTGAAGTTATCTATTCGAATTTTGTGAGTTTCAGGATCAATTTCAGCTGTTTTATAGCAGGTGCAAAAACTATTTTGGAAAATGTATCTTCAGAAAACATGAAAAACAGTACTTTCGTGTAAAAATATATATTGTCCATTCTGTTGAATTGATTAATTTTCGAAAGCTTGCGGTCATTGATGGTCAGAGAGATTATCCCATTAGATGTTTTGTTTCCAAAAAAACAAAAACAAAATTTGAAATAGAAAATAGTTTATTGCTATTAATACATTAAATATTGGAGCACTTTTTGGAAGCATTTGAAATTGATTTCAATAATTCGTCAACGATTTTCAAGATTTGATCGGCGTTTGCCAACGAAAATAACTTTAACCCCTGAATCGATTTGATAAATGTTTCCACATCAAGAACCACATTTTCAACAATGCACTCGAGTTTCTTCAAAAATAAAATTATTTCTCTTGTAAATTGTTTTTCGAGTTCAAAATGATCAATCAGAATAGTCATTCCGAAAAAAAACATGACCTAAAAACACAAAATCACCCTGTTTGAATTGGCACTCACGTACAGTAATGACGTGGCGACATGAACATCGAACTGGTTGACAAATATATAGCTTTCGGAATTTATTATTCAATTAAACTTCAAAATTTTGCCAATTTATTTTTAGAAAACAATAACAGTTTAAAGATGGAGTGTTTTCATTTCATATTGTTTGTTAGATGTCGGTTCATTCAAACTCACTGAATATGCGATGTCTCCATTCTCACACATTTCATGGATAAACGAAATTACATCATTCCATACACTTTTAATCAGTTCCACATTACTCGGACTTAGATGCTTATTTATTAGGCTCCAATTGAATTTGAATGCATTTGTTGACATAAGGTGGTTAACAATATTATCTATCGTATCCAAAAAACTGTTGCATTTAGTTGCCTGAAAATAATTTAAATCATTAGAACTTTTCTGATATAAGATGATGACTTTGTCAACAATTCTCATCAAAATTGGGAATTGAAAACAATTATGAAAAAAAAAAACAACTCACAATATTCAGAAATTCAGGTAGTGTAGTTCCATTGTTTATTCTTCCAAAATTGTTTGCATCAACAGAAACAACTAGAAGAAGAAGAAGAAGAAGCAGAAAAATGTAAAGGTTTTTCATTTTTGAATAGAATTATTTAGCAAAGTTCAACTTTGAGCTTTTATACTCAACTCATAAAATTGATAAAACTGAGATTACCAATAAAACTATAATCTTTATTACCAGTTTTATTATTCAATTTTATGTATGTGTCAAAATGGTTTTATTTCATGTATGAGAAAAATGTAGTTTATTTTGAAAAAAAAGTCAACTTGAATACATTTTAATTGAAAAGATCGTTTTCCAAATATGATATGTTATAACTTATAAAGAGCTAAAAGCCAAGAAAAAATCAAAATTTCGAAAAATCGGATGAATTTAACTTTTTGGATTCACGTGGAAGAGGACAATTTGAAGGAACAGGCCCATTTTTCGGCCTAAAAAGCCCGATTTTTCTTCAGAAGTTAATGGAACTCGAATTGCTGGCTTCAAAAATTTCCCATCCGCCGAACTTTTGCAAAAACCTGGAATTTTGAAATCGGAAGAGGAAATTAGACAATGTGAGTGTTTTTTTTGAATTTGGCGCGAAAATTCAAAAATTCAAATTTTTTCCCACAGGGTTCACCAAAAACGGCTACAATCCCTCATTGCCTACAGTAACCTCGTGTAATAGCGGAGTTCAGGCCGCATTGTTGGCCTATGTTATGGACTGGGCTTTGCCTGAATCCAGGCCCAGGCTTTTCAATGGGAGTTTGAAGGAAGTCGAATTGAGAGATCCGAAGAAGATCAGTGAAGGCCCACAACATTTACCGCATTGAAAACGGGACTGAACGGGCCTTTGAAAAGCCTAATCTAGTTTCAGGCCCATTTTCAGGCTTTTCCTGTAATTATTTCTAGATTTTTGTTATTGTTTTTTGTTGAAATCGGGCCTAAACTGGGCCTAGGCCCATTTTAGGCCTAATTTTCAATATAATTTATTCAAAACGTTTTGTTATGAAATTTTTCAACACTTTGAACCAGATGTTTTTGTGAGATTCGAACATTTTCATCGATTTTTCCCAATTCGATTTTTTCGATGATTGCTTGCATTGCGGCATTGGATATTATCGAGAATAATTGGGCTCCGGACATTGTTGGATTCACCAAATCGGCCTGGAAAAAGCCTGGGCTTCAAAATGAGTCTAGATAGGCCTATATAGGCTTTCATAGCCCGGAAAATGCTGAATTTTGAGTCTAAATAGGCCTAGGCCTAGTTTTTGGCTTCAAAATGAGCCTAAATTCAGGCCTAGGCTCATTTTCAGGCTTTTTAGGATCTTGTAGGATAGTATGTTCAAACTGGATATCAAATTTGAAAATTTTCAAAAAATGTTTTCTAAAAAAATTTGAAACCTATAATTTTCAGGTTTTGAAAATTATCGGAAAAATTGAGGTTCTAGACCCAAATTTTGTGCTGAAAATCACTAGAAATCTGAAAATCGCTGAAAATGAGGATTTCCATGATTTTCAGCACAAAATTTCAGCCGGAAAAACTTTTTTGGATGAAAAAATCTGAAATTTTTGAAAAAAATTAATTTCAGGTCAAAAAATTTCATTCTAGACTCAAATTTTGTGCTGAAAATCGTGGAAATCATAATTTTCAGTAATTTTCAGCCAGTTTTCCAGTTTCAGCACAAAATTCTGATCTAGAAACACTATATTTCCAACCTGAAGCTTTTTTGTTTTCAAAATTTTCAGGTTTGAAAATTATCTGAAAAAATGAGGTTCTAGACCCAAATTTTGTGCTGAAAATCACTAGAAACCTGAAAATCGCTAAAAACAAAGATTTCCATGATTTTCAGCACAAAATTTCAGCCGGGAAACATATTTTTGAGCTGAAATTAAATTTTTTCAAAAATTTTCAGATTTTCTAGCTGAAAAAATCTTCCCGGCTGAATTTTTGTGCTGAAAATCATGGAAAACTTGAATTTCAGCGATTTTCAGCTTTTCCACGAGTTTCAGCACAAAATTTCGAAAATTTTCATTCATTTTAAAGCCCATTTCGGCCCGCAAAAGCCCAATCCTAAGCCTAGGCTTATTTAGGCTCAAAATTCATCATTTTTCACGGCCTAAAAGCCTAGGCCCCTCTCAGGCCCCTCCAAAAAAAACTCACAATTTCTCCCAAATCCACACCATCTTCAAACTTCATTTTACTCGAAATCGCCGCCAAAATCGCTTTTTTCGATTCTCGATCTTCACCAGGCCGAACTTCAACCATTTTATCGAATCTACCGGGCCGCATCAGGGCCTCGTCCAATAAATCGGGCCGATTTGTGGCCCCCATCACAAAAATCCGCGTTTTTTGCGTGTGATGGAGTTTGTCTAACTCGGCTAGAAGTTGCGAGACAATTCGATCGATAACACCTCCAGAATCGCCGTTTTTTCCACGATTTGGGGCCAAACTGTCGATTTCATCGAAGAAAATTATACAGGGTGACGCTTGTTTGGCACGTTCGAAAACTGAAAAATTTTGAAATGAGCAAGGGATGAGCTCCAAAATGAGCCCAAATAAGCCTAGAATTAATTTCAGGTCAAAAATATAGTGTTTCTAGATCAGAATTTTGTGCTGAAACTGGGAAACTTGCTGAAAATCGCTGGAAATGAGGATTTCCATGTGTTTAAGCAGAAAATTTCAGCAAGGAAACTTTTTTGAACCAAAAATTTGGTTTTTTTTTTCATTAAAAAATTAATTTCAGCTCGAAAAAACATGTTTCTAGATCAGAATTTTGTGCTGAAACTGGAAAACTGGCTGAAAATCGCTGAAAATGAGAATTTTCATGATTTTCAGCACAAAAATTTCAGCCAAAAACCCAACTTTGGCCGCTGAAGCGGAAGATTGTGCCGCTTCGCGGAAGCTTGCAGTTTACACTCGCGCAAAGCGCTCGGAAAAGGTTTCCTGGCTGAAAATTTGGGCTGAATCTCGTGGAAAAGCTGAAAATCGCTGGAAATGAAGATTTTCTTGATTTTCAGCACAAAATTTCAGCCAGGAAACTTTTTCGAACCAAAAATTTCGAAATTTTTTGAAAAAAATTAATTTCAGCTCGAAAAACATGTTTCTAGATCAGAATTTTGTGCTGAAAATCATGGAATTGCTTATTTTCAGCGATTTTCAGCATTTCCATGAGTTTCAGCACAAAATTCCAGTCAAAACCCGAGTTTTGGCCGCTGAAGCGGAAGATTGTGCCGCTTCGCGGAAGCTTGCAGTTTACACTCGCGCAAAGCGCTCGGAAAAGGTTTCCTGGCTGAAATTTTGCTCTGAATATCGTGAAAAAGCTGAAAATCGCTGAAAATGAGGATTTCTATGAGTTTCAGCACAAAATTTCAGCATGGGAACTTTTTTGGATAGAAAAATCTGACTTTTTTGAACTAGAATTAATTTCAGGTCGAAAAATATGTTTCTAGATCAGAATTTTGTGCTGAAAACCATGGAATTGCTTATTTTCAGCAATTTTCAGCATTTCCATGAGTTTCAGCACAAAATTTCAGTCAAGAAAACATTCAAAATATTATTTTAAGGAAATTCATCAATTTCAAAAATCACTTCAAAATCTATAAAAATTTTGAAACGTAAATATTTCGGGATAAAAAAAATTCGAAAATTCCGAATTTTTGGTTCAAAATTACAAATTTCCAGCATTTCCATGAGTTTCAGCACAAAATTTCAGCTAGGAAACTTTTTGGATGGAAAAATCTGAAAATTTTGACCGAAAATTATTTTCAAGCTGAAAATATGTTTCTAGATCAGAATTTCATGCTGAAAATCATGGAAAACTTAATTTTCAGTGATTTTCAGCTATTTTTCCATTTTCAGCACAAAATTCCAACTCTAGGCATATAAAGGTTCATTTAAAAGCCCCTTTCGGCCCCCAAAAGCCTAAGCCCGAGCCCAGGCTTATTTAGGCTCAAAAAATCCCGAATTTTCGGCCCTTACCTTTTCTCAAATTCTCCTCACTTTGTCCCACATATTTATTGAGTAATTCGGGTCCTTTTACACTCAAAAATGCGATTTTGAATTCGGTGGCCACTGCTTTTGCAATCATTGTTTTACCACAACCAGGTGAACCCCAAAGAATGATTCCAGATCTTTTTAGACGTCGATTTCCGGCTGAAAATTCGAAATTTAGAGGAAAATGAGGGATTTCTCGATTTTCAGCACAAAATTTCAGCTAGGGAAGTTTTTTTGCTGAAAAAATCTGAAAATTTTGAAAAAAAATCAATTTCAGATTGAAAAAATGCTTCTAGATCAGAATTTTGTGCTGAAAATCATGAAACTGCTGAAAATCACTGAAAATCAAGATTTCCATGACTTTCAGCGCAAAATTCTGATCTAGAAACATATTTTCAACCTGAAATTAATTTTTTTTTCAAAAAATTTCTAATTTTTCAGAATAAAAGTTTCCAGCCTGAAATTTCGTGCTGAAAATCATGAAACTGCTGAAAATCACTGAAAACGAGCATTTCCATGATTTGCAGCACAAAATTCCAGTCTAGAACCCCATTTTCAGCTCAAAAAACCGATTTTTGAACAAAAATCTGAAATTTTTTGAAAAAATCTTTTTTCAGTGCTGAAAAATGTTTCCAGGCTGAAATTTTGTGCTGAAAATCATGCAACTGCTGAAAATTGTTGAAAATTAGTGCTTTCACGGTTTTCAGCGCAAAATTCCAGTCTAGAAACCGATTTTCAGTTCAGAAAACTGATTTTTTCAAAATTTTCAGAAAATTTTCAGCCAAAAATCATTCCGGGCTGAAATTTCGAGCCCTACCCGAATTTCCAGTCGAAAATAAATTGCTCCTTATACTTTCAGCCACAATTTTCTTTGTTTCTTCTAATCCTCCAACATCACTCCATTTTACATCGGGTATTTTTGGAGCTCCAATTGCATCCGCAAAATTCGAATTTCTTTTCGAAATTTGAAAATCGAATTGTGGCTCGGTTTTCGGATTTGTGATTTTGAGCAAGTTTTCGAGCTCGGCTAACGTGAATCCCTGAAAAATTTGCGATTTTTTGAGCCCGAATTCGGGCTGGAGGCTTTAGAGGCTTCAAAATGAGCCCAAATAGGCCTAGGCCGAAGCCTAGGCTTATTCGGGCTCAAAATGTAGCTCTTTTCAAGCCCAAAACTCTCAGTAGGCTTGTAGTGCTCGATTTTCAGGCTTGTTAGGCTTGGGACTATTTTTGGGGATGAAAAAAACATTTTTTTGAGCCCAAATTTGATCGAGGACCTTTTGAGCCAAAAACTATGCCACGTGGATTTTCTTGACTGAAATTTCGTGCTGAAAATCATGGAAATTTTTATTTTAAGCAATTTTCAGCATTTCCACGAGTTTCAGCACAAAATTTCAGCCAGGAAACTTTTTTGGGAAAAATTTTTCTGAAAATTTTGAAAAAAATTTAATTTTTGGTCAAAAAATCGCATTTTTTTCAATTTTTTCACTTCCCGGCTCAAAAAATCGTGAAAAATTCAAATTTTCAGTCAAAAATCGCTGAAACTCAACTCACATTCGTTTTTTTTCGCCAAAATTCTCGCCAATTTCACATTTTTACCCAAAAAATGCTCAAAATACTCGAATCGATCCGATTCTTCCAAATATTCCGTCGAAAATTGATATAAACTCAAATTTTTGATTTTCGCGGGCATTTTTGACAATCGTTGCGAGACACATGAGAGGATTACTGTAGATTTTGAGGGTTCTGAGAGTTTTGATTCGAGGTGGTGAAGAATTCGTCTATCTGGAAGGAAAATTTGGGGTTTTTGGCTGAAATTTTGTGCTGAAAACGCTGGAAATGCTGAAAATCACTGAAAATGAGCAATTCCATGATTTTCAGCACAAAATTTCAGCCTAGAAACATTTTTTCAACCTGAAATTGATTTTTTAATGAAAAATTCAAAATTTTCAGCTAAAAAAGTTCCCAGGCTGAAAATTTGTGCTGCAACTCATGGAAATCCTCATTTTCAGCGAATTTCAGGTTTTCCACAAGACTCAGCGCAAAATTTCAGTCTAGAAACTTTTTTCAACCTGAAATTAATTTTTTTCAAAAAAATTCCAAAAATTTCAGCTAAAGAAGTTCCCAGGCAGAAATTTCGTGCTGAAAATCGTGAAAATGCTGAAAATCGTTGAAATTGAGGTTTTCCACGAGTTTCAGCACAAAATTCCAGTCTAGAAACATTTTTTTGACCTGAAATTAATTATTTTTCAAAATTTTCAGATTTTTTTAGCCAAAAAACATTCCTGGCTGAAATTTTGTGCTGAAACTCATGGAAATCCTCAATTTCAGCAATTTTCATGATTTTCAGCACAAAATTCTAATCTAGAAACATATTTTTACCAAAAATTAATGAAAAATTCAAAATTTTCAGATTTTTTCAGCCAAAAAACAGTCCTGGCTGAAATTTTGCGCTGAAAACGCTGAAAAAGCTGAAAATCGTTGAAAATAAAGATTTCCATGATTTTCAGCACAAAATTTCAGCCTAGGAACATTTTTTTGACCTGAAATTAATTTTTTGATAAAAAATTCAAAATTTTCAGAAAAATTCAGCTAAAAAGTTCCCAGGCTGAAAATTTGTGCTGCAACTCATGGAAATCCTCATTTTCAGCGAATTTCAGGTTTTCCACGAGTTTCAGCGTAAAATTCCAGTCTAGAAACATTTTTTCAACCTGAAATTAATTTTTTAATGAAAAATTCAAAATTTTCAGAATGTAGTAGGAGGAGACAGTAACCCATATATAAGTAGCGTAGCGCATTCTATTATCAGTTTATTATCAGTAATTACCATGTAGCTTTTACTATTTATATATATATTCTTATGTAACATCAATAAACTCATTATATACTATGCATAAGGAGAGAGGATATAACATGGAGGTTCCACACGAACTCGACAGGATCAACACTGGACTCACTATTGGGCTATCAAACAACACATATCGATATGGAAAATTGAAATAATATGGAAATTGGAAAATATTATGGAAAATGGGAAAACTGACTGTTGAAATATTATAAAAGTATCAACGTGCACACCGAAAGATCTGGGATAGCAACCCGCCCACGAAGACCACAGATGGAATGGAACTGCAGACCAATCTATCGACTTGCCTTTGTCCGAGTGGGGTACAAATATTGAAATCTTTCACCATGGTCTACACCAACTTGGACCAATCAACAGTTCCCGATAGCGAAATCACCAGGTTGTAATCTTTGTCTATTTGTCATAAGTCCTAGAACTGAGCCCAAAGATCACCAACCAATTAGGATAGTAAATGGAGCCACCCATTGTAAAGATAAGCGTAAAATGCATATTCAACAGTAGATAATCAGGGAAAAATTGCAACATCAACAATTTTGTTTATTAGTTTACAACCTTATTGACGCAAACAAAATTACTTCACTTGATTTTATTACTTTCCTCTGAAGCTCCGCCCCCTGATAAGCATACTATATAACAGCGAATGGTGATCATACAAGCTACACTTTTATACCTTCACTTCTTAATGCATAATATATTCTTAACTTTAGTCATAGTAAATTAGCAATACATTAGGTATACCAATACACTTAGAATACTAAGATTTGTTTTTTCTTGTCTCTGGCGCCTCATGCCGAAAAGTCCTCACCCTCGAGAACATTGAAAGATCCACACTATGATCTTTCAGAATTGCCGAAATACAAGTTCCTCACACTCCAACCGTACCGAAAAAAGCTCCTCGACCGTCTACTCCAAGAAAGACAACAACGCAGAACCAGACTCGGGATCAAAAGAAGCCAATTGGGAAGCAAACATCCTAAAGTTCGCAAAATCAGAAGAAGACTTCAAATCCAAAATCGATCTGAGAAAATGTATTCTCTCGCAAGAGAACAAAGCGATACTTCGACAACTCATCATCCAGAAGAAACTATCTTTTTTTAACGAAGATGGGAAATTCGGCAACTTCAATGGACCAATTGAACACCACATCCGAATCAAAAACCGACTGCAGACGATTGCCAGAAACGATGAGGACATCGGCTACTGAAAAAATCCGGAAGAGAAGAAAAGGAGAAAAGCGATGGAGAACTCGAGGACAGAGAGCCACAAACCCAGACTCTCAGAAGATCACCGCGAGTGAAGAAGAGTGTGAAAATCGCGATTTGAGTGATGAGGACATCAGCTAATGAAAATCGGCATGTAGTAGGAGGAGACAGTAACCCATATATAAGTAGCGTAGCGCATTCTATTATCAGTTTATTATCAGTAATTACCATGTAGCTTTTACTATTTATATATATATTCTTATGTAACATCAATAAACTCATTATATACTATGCATAAGGAGAGAGGATATAACAAGAAAAATTTCAGCTAAAAAAGTTCCCAGGCTGAAATTTTATGCTGAAAACGCTGAAAAAGCTGAAAAACCTTACCAATTCCATTAAATTGATCAAAAGCGAGAACATCGGAATTTCTCAAATAAACCACACATTTGCCACCTCCAAAATTCGAGATTTTTTCAAAAATCCCCGAAATTTTCAGCTCGGATTTTTCGGGATTTTCAGAAATCAGCTGAAATCCGTCGATTTCCACAAAATTGCGATGCGTTGACGCGGAAAACAGGCGGCAAATCAGGCGTTTTCCGCTTCCGGAAGGTCCGGAAACCTGAAAAACCAGCGATTTTTCCGCGGTTTTTTGGGTTTTTGCCAATTTTTGATGAGCCACGTGGATTTTCAGCATTTTTTCGTGGATTTTCAGGTGATGACGTGGCAATTTGATACGGTAGTTGAAATTCGAAAATGGTAGAAATGTTGAAATTGATGAGGTTTCATAGATTGAAGTGGATGAATTGGCTAAGCAGGGGGAGGAGCTTGAAAAATCGACCTGAAATTCGATTTTTTGTCAGGAGTACGGTAGATTTTGTGGCCAAATTCATGATCTACGTGAAATTCTGAATCTTTAGACACCAAATATGCGTCAGCAAAATAGTTTGCTGACACATAATTTGTAGGTTGGAGAAAAATAGTGTGCTACCTGAAATTTTGCGCTGAAAACCGTGGGAACCCTTATTTTCAGTGATTTTCAGCGATTTTTTCAGTTTCAGCACAAAATTTCAGCCGGGAAAATTTTTTGAAGAAAAAATTCCGAATTTTTTTGAAAAAAATTAATTTCAGGTCAAAAATATGTTTCTAGATCAGAATTTTGCGCTGAAACTGAGGGAATTGCTCATTTTCAGAAATTCTCAGCTTTTTCATGATTTTCAGCATAAAATTTAAGCCTGGAAACTTTTTTTAACCAAAAATTTCGAAATTTTTTGAGAAAAAATTAATTTCAGGTTAAAAATATGTTTTAGATCAGAATTTTGTGCTGAAACTGGTGGAAAAGCTGAAAATCGCTGAAAATGAGAACTTCCATGATTTTCAGCGCGAAATTTAAGCAGAAAACATATTTTCTACGAGAAAAAGGGGAAATTTCCCCAACCTACAAAAAATGCGTCAGCAAATGTTTAGCTGACTTTTTTTCATCCAAAAAAGTTTCCTGGCTGAAATTTTTGTGCTGAAAATCATGGAAAGCCTTATTTTCAGCAGTTTTCAGCTTTTCCACAAGATTCAGCACAAAATTTGAGCCGGAAAACATATTTTCTACGAAAAAAAAAGGAAATTTTCCCGCGGCTACAAAAAACGCGTCAGCAAAACCTTAGCTGACGCATATTCGGTATCAAAAAACTCCAAATTTCTCCCAGATTCTCACCTTATAATACAAATTCGTCGAAATTCCCAAAATCGCATCAAAATGCACCAATTTCACAATATCATTTTTGTAGAAAATTTTGGGAGACCTCAAAAAATTTTCGATTTTTTTCGGGATTCAGTCGAATTTTGTTGTTGGCACTTTCGAAATCGCGAATTCGAGCAAATTTCAGATTTTCCAGAATTTCCAGCTTTTCACGTCGCAAGATGAAATGTGGAATGATGTTCTGCAAAAAATTTGGAGCGTTTTGAGACCAAACACGCCTAGGTTACGGTAGGTTTTGGCGGGAAATTAAAAAACTCACATCTACAGTAACCTGTTGAACTACAGTAGTCCCGAAAATGTTGAAAAAATCGATTTTTGAAATTTCGAAATTTCCCGCCGCCGTTTTTCGACACGACTTTACCATGAGCAATCGCTCGAATTGTTGAACATCTCCTGAAAAAATTTGAATTTTTAAAATTTCGCGCCAAAATTGACACGTGGCATGGTTTTGGCGCGAAAATTTGAATTTTTCGCTCCAGAAAACACCCCAGGCATGTTTGGTATCAAAATGCACCAAATTGTCGCGCCAAAACTCACCAAGTACAGTAGTCGCAGTTACAGTAACCCGAACAATTTGCCCGTCCAAAACGCCGAATTTCCACAAATCCAAAATGTTCAAAAAAATCGAGCCTTGGCTGAAATTTTCAGGATTTTCCAGATTTTCAGCCAAATTTCGAATTTTCAGCTTGCCACGTGGCGATTTCCAGACAAGTTTCAGTAATTTTCGGCGGAAAATTATCCGGAAAAAATATGCCAAAAATTCGGAGCGTTTTGAGGACATCTGAAATTAATTTCAGGTTGAAAATATGCTTCTAGACCAGAATTTCGTGCTGAAAATCATGGAAATCGTCATTTTCAGTGAAATTCAGCATTTCCAGCGTTTTCAGCACAAAATTCTGATCTAAAAACATATTTTTCTGTTTTCTTTTGATGAGAACGAAAATGTTTGGCCAGAGATAAGACTACAGTGTAGTCTGACTGTGTAAAATCGTATATTGATTTGACCTGGACAAAAACACGGGGAGAGATAAGAGACGCAGAGAAAAATGGAAGTTTTCCCACAAGTTTTTGGCGGGAATTTTGAATTTTTGCCACGTGGCATGAGATTAGCCTTGAAAAATGATGAATTTTGATATCAAACATGTTTTTGGCGGGAAAATTTGGGTCCCGAAGCGAAATTTTGTGATTTTCCTGATTTTGAGCAGGAAAATCACATTTTCAAGCCAATTTCAGCCTGAAAATCAAAAAAATCGACGTTTTTCGCTTAGAGACCCATTTTTCTCGCAATTTTTCGGGTCTCGCAACGAAATTTTGTGATTTTTCAGATTTTCAGCACCTCTAACTTTAATTTATCAAAAAAAAAACTCACCAATTTTCAAAGCATCCGCTCAAAAATTCGAAAAATCGATTAATCCGGGAAAAAAACATTTCTGTTTTTTGAATTTGTTTTTTCGCGGGCAACCGTCAATCAGCGGAGTGTCGTTATTTTCTTTTTATTTTTTTTCCTGGGGAAAAAGTTTTTTTCTTTCAGTACCACGTTTTTGTTCAGTTTCAACTATTTTTGTTAAAAAAAACATTTGAAATCTTGGAAAATTCAATATTTTTGCTGAAAATTCATTGAAAACCTGTTTTTTCTGCCAAAAATAAATAAAAGTTGAATTTTCCCCGCTGAAATTCTGTGCTGAAAATCATGGGAATGCTGAAAAACGCTGAAAGTGATGTTTTTCTTGATTTTCAGCACAAAATGTCACCCCTAAAACCTTCAAACCCCATGAAAAATGCCACCAAAACCCATGAAAAAAGGGTAAGCTCCGCCCCTTTTGAACACAAAACATGGCAGACAGCGAGACCCGCGAAGTGTCGCACACACAAAAAATATAAAAAGGGGGAGAGGAGGAGGGAAGTTTATCGCTTGATTTTTTTTGATCGGCGGTGGCGAAGCTATCGCCAAAAATTTGAGATTTTTAGTTATGACGTGGCAAATTTGAAATGAATAAATATTGATTTATTGAGTTATGACGTGGTAAAAAATAAATGAATATTGATTTATCCAGTTATGACGTGGCAAACAGAACATGTCTTATCTATTTACAATATCCAAATTCTCGACATTTTTCAGCAGGCTTTTGAGACTGTTTGATTTTTCGGTGAATTCTACTGACTTCATGCCTACATTCAGTTATTCCTGTGCAAATCTGAAATTTTTGAAGAAAAAAAAAAGTATTTTTTGAAAATTGCTCAACTTACCGGCAGCTTTCCTGCGTTCTTATATAGCCTATAAAAAAATTGTGAGTAATCAGTTGACCTCACGAATAATGCACATCAGGCTTGTGCGGAAACGGAAAACGCTTTTTCCGATTTTCCGACTTTTTGGGAAAATTTCGGAAAAAATACGAGCCGGAAAATTTTCCGGCCGAAAAATTCGGAAAACTTTTGGTCGGAAAATTTTTCCGACGGATTATTTCGGAAAATACTTTTTTCCGAAAATTTTCCGAAAAAAAAATTTTTTTTCCGAAAAACAGATTACTGTAGTTTCAAGGCACACAACAAACAAAAACAACAAACTCTTGTGTGGAAACAATTGAGAAGGGTTTTATTTTAGGATTTTATGTTTATCAATTTCTATTTTTATTTCTAAAAACCAACGTTTTCTGAATCTACGATGGGAAAATATGATATTTATTTGATTGAATTGCCTAACGGCGGCAAAAAATGTAAGATATGTCGAGATCAAACTTTTAAACAACAGAAGGATTCTTCTACCAACGTATATAGATATCATTTTCTGACTCACCACCCGGATGAATATGAAAAGGTAATTTTAGCAATATATATGATTTTATTCAAAGTTTGATATTTCAGATTAATGGAAAACAAACATCAGAACCCGCTGATCAGAATCCGGCAAAAAAAGCAAAAATTGGCGATGAAACAATTATTCAATGTTGGAACGAATTTTCCGAAAACGGATTGAAAACAATACAAATTGATCGAGCCATTATGCAATTCATTTCGGGATGTAATTTACCCATAAACATCGTCGAAAATCCGTCATTCAAGAACATGATTTCAGTATTTTCTCGTCGATTCAATTTGAAAAGTCGGACCCATTTCACCAGAAATGAATTGCCAAAATTATACGAAGAGTATAAATGTAAATTGATTCGAGAGTTATCCAATGTGGATAACATGTGTATAAGTTTTGATGGATGGTCAGACACTGGAAATAAGCACGAATATTTGGCAGTTGTTGCTCATTTTACAAAAAATGATGAGAACACTTATCGTATCATTGGAGCTATTGATGTTAGCAAAAAACGGCATACATCGAACTACCTCAAAACTTCAATGGAAGATGTCTTGAAAGAATTCCAAATCACCGATAAAGTTGTTGTTTTGATAAGAGATGGTGCCGCGAATGCAATAAAAGCAGCCGAATTAATGGATGTTCCACATTACGATTGTTTGGCGCATAAAATCAATTTGGCTGTGAAAGATGGACTAGATGTTTTCTCGGAATTATCAAATATTGTTGGAAAGTTGAGAACAATCTGCACTTTGCTCAATAAATCATCAGTGGCGCGAAAAGAATATGTCAATTTGTCGGAATTAATGGACATCCCTGTCTTATTTTTGAAGAAGCATATAGAAGTGAGAATAGTTTTTGTGAATTTCCAGTAATTTTTTCAACTTTTATAGGTGCGCTGGAATAGTGTATATGCAGTTTGTGAGAGAGCGCTCAAAGTCAAAACTCAATTGGCATTGATTCTTGTGAATCATCCGAAGTGGCCCCAAATGACAGACGGTGACTGGGAAACGGTGGTTTGTGGAACTGAACTTCTCAAACCATTAGTTGATGCGACAATGTTGGTTCAGCATCGTCAAACGAATGCAAGCGCGATAATTCCATTGTGCTCGGTGATCATATCAGAATTGGAAAGTTCTAAAAAATACAAAACAGCCACAAAGGCCATGTCGGAACGTATGAAAGAGGAGCTGGAAAAATATGAGAAATTGGAGTACTTGAACTTTTCCACACTTTTAGATCCCAGATTTAAGGTAACAGTGTTTCTGATTTTCTATATTTCTATATTTTTTGCAGAATCTATTTGTGAATAAAGATTGGGAAGAAAAAATGTTGGCAGAACTTATCAAAATTTCTCCGCAAGATCAACAAAATTGTGAAGATGATGATGGACCAATTGAAGAAATTAATGTTACTGCTGAAAACATATTTTCTAAATATATGAAGGTATGTTAAATAAGCTATTGGAGATCAATTTTTTCAATCTTTACAGTCCAATCAAAAGATAGCGAAAAGAAAGCAAGAAGGTTCGCAAACTGTTGTTCAAACCGAGTTTAAAAAATGGTTAGACGAAGCGGTCGATATCAACCTTTCACCAACAAATTTTTGGGCGCAAGAAAACAACATAAAATCGTTCCCACACCTCCATCAACTCAGTCAGAAGTATTTATGCTCTCCCGCTTCGACGGCTGAATCAGAACGCTTATTTTCCACAGCTAGACTCATACTTTCTGATAATCGAAAAAATCTTGGACCTGCAAACTTCTCAAAACACATATTTTTGAGCAAAAACATGCCATTAATGGGGTTTGCGAATTGATTTTTTATCTTTTTGGGTAAATATGCATTTGTTAGTTAGTTTTTTTCGTTCTTAATTAAATAAATCATGTTTTGTTTTTTTCCGAAATTTTCCGATTTTCCGAAAAATTAAGTCGGAAAAAACAGTCGGAAAAACTTTTTTCCGGAATTAAAAAGTCGGAAAATCACTTCGGAAAATTTTTTCCGACCGGATGATTTCGGAAAAACACGGTTTTCCGAAATTTTCCGAAAACCCATTTTCCGCACAAGCCTGATGCACATTCTTCACAATTTTCAAAAATTAGCTCTTCAGCCTGAATTTGAAGAGTTGAAATGAGGAAAATTGAGAAGAAAATAGGGAATTTCAACATTTTTTGAAATGAAAAATTGGGCTTTCGGGCCCAATTTTTATAGAGAAGTCTGGATTTATTTAGTCTAGACCCTAGACTGTGGGAAATTTCGAAAAAATCAATATTTTTCGCCACGATTTTCTGATTTTTTCAAAATTTGATTCGATATTTTCTTGGTTTTCATTGAAAATTCAAATTTTCAACACAAAAAAATTTCACTTTTTCAAAAAAGTACATTTATTTCTTCACTGAAAATTACTAAAAAGCTGAAAATCACTGAAAATTAGGTTTTTCTTGATTTTCAGCACAAAATTCTGATCTAGAAACATGTTTTTGAGCTGAAACTAATTTTTGTGCAAAATTTTCAGGTTTTTAAAGCTAAAAAAGTTTCCAGGCTGAAGTTTTGTGCTGAAACTGGGGAATTAGCTGAAAATGATGTTTTCCTCGATTTTCAGCACAAAATTTCACCCCTAAAACCTTGAAACCCCATCAAAAATGCTTAAAAACCCAAGAAAAAAGCGTAAGCTCCGCCCCCTTTGCACACAAAACATGGCAGACAGCGAGACCCGCGAAGTGTCGCACACACAAAAAATATAAAAAGGGGGAGGGGAGGAGGGAAGTTTATCGCTTGATATTTTTGATCGGCGGTGGCGAAGCTATCGCCAAAAATTTGAGATTTTGAGTTATGACGTGGCAATTTTGAAATGAACAAATATTGATTTATTGAGTTATGACGTGGCAAACAATAAAGAAAAACATTTTTTTATAAAAAATATATTATTTTTGTCTCCAAAATTAGATCAATTATTATTACACAGTGTTTCATTTTTTTTGGATAGAAAATATTTTGTCTCTGCGTCTCTCTCAATTTTCGCTCCCTCGTCTCCCCGGAGAGAAAAAGAAAGAAAATAATGGAACAGACACATGTGCCCACACTTTTTTCTGGTTTTTTTTTTGAAAAAAAACGCGAGACATAAATCTTTTCAGCAAACTTGGCTCAAGTTTCGCAAATTTTTCGATTTTTTTTTGAAAAAATCAATTTTTTCAGCAAAAATGCTGAAATTATTGATTTTCTCGATTTTTGTGCTGAAATTCGAGAGCAAGGGAATTTATATTGTGGAGGAACGCGATGGAAAAACGTATACACAAGCTGTCAGGTAACCTTTGCTTCTAGATCAGAATTTTGTGCTGAAAATCGTGATTTTCAGCGTTTTCCTGGTTTTTCATGATTTTCAGCGCGAAATTTCAGCCGGGAAACTTTTTTGAATGAAAAAATATGAAAATTTTGAATAAAAATTAATTTCCGGTCAAAAATATTGTTCTAGATCAGAATTTTGTGCTGAAAATCATGGAAAACCTCAATTTCAGCGATTTCCAGGTTTTTCATGACTTTCAGCACAAAATTTTGATCTAGAAACATATTTTTGACCTGAAATTAAATTTTTGTTCAAAAATTTCAAATTTTTTCATCCAAAAAAGTTTCCTGGCTGGAATTTTGTGCTGAAAATCATGGAAAACTTCAATTTCAGCGATTTCCAGCTAGATTTCCAATTTCAGCGCAAAATTCTGATCTAGAAACATATTTTTGAAGATTTTTTTGGCTTCTAGGCATATTTGATATCAAAATGCTCCAAATCCAATGCCACGTGTCATTTTCAGCGCGAAAAATCCCGAATTCAAATTTTTTTCTATTATTTTCAGTGATCCAACTTCAACCGAAAAAATTGGCGAGCAAATTCGAAAACTATTCGATTTTGATTTTGAGAAATCCGAAGGATATCAAAAAATTTCGAAAATTTCCGGCGTTTCCGAATTTATGAGAAATTTGTACAAGGAATTGGAGAATGAGGAGATACAGTAAGATTTTCGGGGGGGGTACTGTAGCTACAGTACTACATTTCATTTGTTTTTCCAGCCAAGACCCAGATGAAGATGACGATGAAGATGAAGATTTTGAAAAAGCCACGTGGCAAAACGCCGACCGTATTCTCACCACCCAACTTTCCGAAGAGGTCTCGCCACGAAAAAAAAGTGGCGCGAAAAATTTCGCGCTCAAATTTTCGCGCGGCCGCGATGACGTGGCATCGAAAATTGTGAAGGCCGAGCTGAGAGCCGAGATTTTGAGGTCAAAAATCGTGGCGGACACATTTTGGGTGGTTTTTGATACAGAAGGGTGAGTCTCTGTGGTTACTGTAGATTTTTGGCGCCAAAATTTGATCTACAGTAGTCAAATTCGATGCCACGTGGCAATATTGGCGGGAAAATTTGAATTTTCCAGAATCTCCCCCAAAAAACACCAAATCACCCCGGAAAATCCGCGAATCGTCGCTGACGTCATCGATTTTTGGACAATGTCTGCCGCCTCCTCAAATCCCACTATCTCTTTCACTCTCGTGACGTCATCGGAGCCTGAAGCTGATGACGTCACAAATGATGACGTGGCACAGGAGCTCGAGATTGACGCATTTATTGTGGTTGGTGTGAAAGATGTGCAGGCGGCGGCGGGGCCGAAACGAAGGTACGGTAGGGAAATTTTTGAAAATTCTAAAAAAATCGATAATTTTGAGCTATGACGTGGCAATTTTGTCTGAAAATTCGAGAAAAATCGATTTTTTCGGGTCAAAAATATTCACTGTTTCAAAATTTTTAATGAAAATTGAGCTATGACGTGGCAAATTCAAATTTCAGGTCTCGACGCGCTGTGACCGCGTCGCCTCTCAATGTTCCGCAACGCGTACGCCGCAGCAAATCCGCGTATTTCGAGAAACGTGAGTTTTGTGTACTTCTCCCGGACAATTTTTGTTGTCCGAGAGAAGTACACGGGGTGAAAAAATGAAAATTCAATTTTTCCAATTGAAAAGTGGCAAATGCGCTCTATTGAGAATTTTGCGGGGTTGGGAGGGTTTTTGAATATTTTTCGAGCAAAAATGGGGTTTTCAGTGAGAAATTGTGAATTTTTATTTAAAAATCATCATTTTTCACAAATTTCACCTCGAAAACCTGAAAAATTCAAATTTTCTAATTGAAAACGTGGCAAATGCGCTCTATGGAGAATTTTGTGGGTTTTCGGGGATTTTTGAATATTTTTCGAGCAAAAATGGGGTTTTCAGTGAGAAATTGTGAATTTTTATTTAAAAATCATCATTTTTCACAAATTTCAGCGTAAAAAACATGAAAAATTCAAATTTTCTAATTGAAAAGGGGCAAATGCGCTCTATTGAGAATTTTCTGGGTTTCTAGGGATTTTTGAATATTTTTCGAGCAAAAATGGGGTTTTCAGTGAGAAATTGTGAATTTTTATTTAAAAATCATCATTTTTCACAAATTTCACCTCGAAAACCTGAAAATTTCACAAAATACACAAACTTTCAGCTGAAATTGAGCGTTTTCTAATTGAAAAGTGGCAAATGCGCTCTATGGAGAATTTTGCGGAGTTGGGAGGATTTTTGAATATTTTTGAGCAAAAAATGTGAATTTCAGCTCAAAATTCACCAATTTTCAGCGGAAAAGAACGAAATTTGTCAGAAAAAGGGATTATACGTGGATTTCGACGCGTTGGGTTGGAAAAAGTGGGTAATTGCACCGGAGGGATTTTCGGCGTTCTATTGTTCGGGCGCCTGTTCGGTTCCTTTCGATAAATCGATGAATGTCTCGGCTCATGCGATTGTACAGAGTATGGTGAGTTTTTGGGTGGGAAAATCATTGAAAATCATGAATTTTGAGCTAAAAATCGTTAATTTTCGAGTTTTTTGAGCTAAAATTCATGAAATTTCATAAATTTTAGCTAAAAATCATGGAAACTAATGAAAAATCCCATTTTTCCCCTTGAAAAATTCAAAAATCCTGCAATACCTTTCGAATTCTCAATAGAGCGCATTTGCCGCTTTTCACATGGAAATTTGAATTTTTCAAGTTTCCCGGGTCAATTTCACCTCAAAATTCATGCTTTTCAGCCAAATTTTTTTCAGATAAATCTGGTGCGTCCCAACATAACTTCTGAAGCCAAATGTGTTCCATCGAAACTTTCATCGATGAAAATTCTGCTAGAAGATCACAAAAAAGATATGCAAATCAAGAGATATCATGATATGGTTGTGCAAGAATGTGGATGTCATTAGAAGGAGCATTTTTGGAGCCAAAGATTTATTGATTTTTTGTATTTACGGGTCTTGTTAATTTAATAAAACTTAAATTTTGCCACGTCATAGCTTACAATCTAAAATTTTTGGCGATAGCTTCGCCACCGCCGATCAAAAAATATCAAGCGATAAACTTCACTCCTCCCCTCCCCCTTTTTATATTTTTTGTGTGTGCGACACTTCGCGGGTCTCGCTGTCTGCCATGTTTTGTATGCAAAAGGGGCGGAGCTTACTCATCTTTCTCTGGTTTTTGAGCATTTTTCATGAGGTTTGAAGGTTTTAGGGTGAAATTTTGTGCTGAAAATAATGGAAATGCTTATTTCTAGTGCTTTTCATCAGATTCAGCACAAAATTTCAGCCAGGACTATTTTTTTGGGTGAGAAAATCTGAAAATTTTGAATAAAAATTAATTTCAGGTCAAAAATATGATTCTAGACCCAAATTTTGTGCTGAAAACGCTGGAACTATAGAAAATCGCTGAAAATCAAGTTTTCGTGAGTTTCAGCACAAAATTTCAGCCTGGAAACCTTTTGGTATGAGAAAAACCAAAAATTAATGCAAAATTTTTGAAATTTTTTGAAACAGTGAATTTTTTATGTGGAAAAAATCAACGTGGCAAAAAATATTGATTTTTTCGAAGTTTCCTGATTTTCCCAAAGTCTAGACCCTATAAATCTAGGTTTCTATTCAAAAAATGTGTCCAAAATCCAATTTTCATCAAAAAAATGTTGAAATTCCCAATTTTCTTCTCAATTTTCCTAATTTCCATTTCTCAAACTAAGGATATAATTTTCGAAACTTGTAAAACCTGTGATGAATTGGCTAAAATCACAGATTTTCAAGAATTCGACATTCAAGTTCGACAATACATCGAGGTAGCCTATTTTTTCTCAAATTTTCAACAAAAATTCAAATTTTGCAGATTTGCCGCGAGCCACGTACGAATACGTGGATTATTTGCGACCGCCTTGTTGGGAATTTTTGGGATTTATTGAAAAAATCTAAAAATCCAGCTGATTCGTGCCGTCAAAAAGGTTATTGTAAAATCGTGACGTCAAAATGGTCATTGTTTGCCACGTCATAACCCAATAAATCAATATTTATTCATTTTAAATTTGCCACGTCATAACTAAAAATCTCAAATTTTTGACGATAGCTTCGCCACCGCCGATCAAAAAATATCAAGCGATAAACCACCCTCCTCCCCTCTCCCTTTTTATATTTTTTGTGTGTGCGACACTTCGCGGGTCTCGCTGTCTGCCATGTTTTGTATGCAAAAGGGGCGGAGCTTACCCTTTTTTCTCTGATTTTTGAACGTTTTTCAAGGTTTTAGCAGGCATGTTCATTTTGCCTGCCTGCTTTTCGCCCGGCGAAGTTTTGTGCAGGCGTGCCTCGCCTCGCCTGCGATTTGAAAAAATAAAAAAAGCACGCCTCGCCTTCGCCTGCTTTCGCCGCGGCGAGAAAACGTGTGTGTGTTGTCTGTTTCATGAAGAAACGTAATTTATTTGCATAAAAAACGATTAATTGGCATAATTTCACTCATATTTTAACGTTATGTGCTAAGATTTCTTCTGAAACACATTATTAAGGTTAAAGAAGTGAAGAAAAGAGTCATTTTCACTGAAAACCTAGTTTTTTTCACCCAATTTGTGAAAAACTGTATTTATAAACATTCAACTTCAGCAAAATGTTTTTGTAAGCTTAGAAATAAAAATATATCGCCTTACAGTTACATGAGAACATTTGTACGATATGTTTTCTATCTAAAAATAACTGTTTCTTTTCCATATATACGTTTTAGTGAAAACTAAAGCAAAATCTTGATTGAAAATGTTGCTAATAGGTAGCTGAAACCCCGCCGACAACCGAATTTATGAAAAAATCGAAGAAAATTTAATCTATTCTCACTTGCAAAATGCAACTCGTCCGGCGAATCGCCGGGCGACGCCTCGCCTAGCCTTGTTCGTTGAAAAATAAAAAAGAGGCACGCCTCGCCTTCGCCTCAATAAAAAAGGCGACGCTCGGCGTTCGCCGGCGAAATGAACATGCCTGGGTTTTAGGGATGAAATTTTGTGCTGAAAACGATGAAAATCTTTATTTTCAGTGATTTTCATAAGATTCAGCACAAAATTTCAGCCAGGACTATTTTTTTGGAGAGAAAATCTGAAAAAATTCATTTTCAGAGCTGAAAAAATGTTTCTAGATCAGAATTTTGTGCTGGAATGACATTCAGCATATAATTTCACCTCAAAAAACTTTTTTTTTGGAAAAAAGTGCAAATCCCCCTACTTATCTCCCTGGCAACGGCTGAAAAATATGAAAAATCTGAAAATTTTCTCATTTCTTCTTGAACATTTGTTCACTACTATTATTTTGATCTACAATATTTGCGCCTTTGCAAATTTGCATTCGCTGACGCGTTTTTGGCAGTTACATAATCTGCCTCAGCATTGTTTCGAGAGGTTGACGCAGGTTTTGCGGCTACCGAAAATGCGTCAGTGAAGGTTTTTTTTTGGGAAAAAAAACTGAAATTCATTGAGAATCAGGATTTCCATGATTTTCAGCACAAAATTCTGATCTAGAAACATTTTTCAGCTCTGAAAATTTATTTTTTCAAAATTTTCAGATTTTATCACCCAAAAAAGTGCCCTGGCTGAAATTTTGTGCTGAATCTGATGAAAAGCACTAGAAATGAGCATTTCCATCGTTTTCAGCACAAAATTTCATCCCTAAACGCTCAAAAACCCGAGAAAAATGAGTAAGCTCCGCCCCTTTTGCACACAAAACATGGCAGACAGCGAGACCCGCGAAGTGTCGCACACACAAAAAATATAAGAAGGGGGAGGGGAGGAGGGAAGTTTATCGCTTGATATTTTCGGATCGGCGGTGGCGAAGCTATCGCCAAAAATTTGAGATTTTGAGTTATGACGTGGCAAATGAAAAATCGTTTATTTATTTACAATAACCCATTTTCAGACATTTTTCCGCTGGATTTTCAGCACTTTTCAAAAAAACGTAAAACTTTTCAATTTTCGGATCACAAACAGATCCACGACCCCGTCCTTTATGGTCTGCGTGGCAAAACTGAAAATAACATTATTTTCCAGAAAAAAAATTTCTGAGAGTTACATTAAAATATCTATGAACAGATTTTTTGAACGAAGGAAAGTCCAATTTTGACAATTCATCACAATCTGAACAATTGTCCACAATTTGCTGATTAGCTTGAAGTTGAAGGAAAATTGAGAAGAAAATTAGGAATTTCAACATTTTTTTGATGAAAATATGGATTTCGGGATGATTTTTTTTATAAATAAACCTGGATTTATGGGTCTAGACTTTGGGAGAAATTTGAAAAATCAAAAAAATATTGATTTATTGAGCTTTTTTCACGATATAAAAGTAATCTTTGGGGTTTTCTCGAATTTTCTGAATCTCAATAATATTCTTTGAATCCTTATACCATACATAATCCTTTGAAAGATACCAAAAATCACCATATTCTTGTCTTAAAACATCCAAAGAATTGCAAGGAACCCAAAAAATCGCGCCAAAAAGATCAGCCGAACAAAATTCGAGCGGGAAACTTGCGATTATTGAGGACATATATTGAAATTTGTATATTGTTGGGATAAGTTTGTTGGTTTTCTTGATTTCTTGATGAACTGCGATTGCAATATAGGGGCCAGGCCCGGTTTTAGGCTCGTAGAGAATCCATAGATCAATTCCGACTTTTTTGTTGGCATAAAATGAGATTATTAAAGGTTCTTCAATTGTTCCCAATCTTCTGGCTATGGTGAAATTTCCGAAATTTGCGAATTTTTTCATAAAGTCCTAGAAAATGTGATTTTTTGAAGCCAAAAATACAAAAAGAAAAAAAGTTGTGCAGGCGAGGGGAATCGAACCTGCGATGCTTGACCAAAAGGCGCGCGTGCTAACCACTCGGCCACGCCCATCTTTTTGTCTCCAGCCCAAAATTTCGATGAAAAGAGCGCGCTCACCTTGGGTAGATCACTTTTCCGCGCGATAAAATCGATATCCTTGGTATGCGGAATGATTCCGCACTCGCGATACCATCCCAATAGAGTTCCACTCTCTAAAATTGGCAAAATCCCAAATTGCTCCATGAAAATATCGCGGAATTCGCGCATGACTTGCGGAAAATAGACGGAATTTGGGTAGGGTGCGGTTTTCCGCGTGATTTTCATGTTGCGGCATTCGCGGAATCTCGAAAATCTCCAAGTTTTCTTGAAAATTTCCAAGTTTTTCGCGATTTTCAGATGATTTTGTCGATTTTCAGCCGTAAAAATTGATTTTGGCACCAAATTTTTGTTTTGAAATTCGAAATAATCCTTGGCCTCCTGGTTACTGTAGAAAAGAATTTCGAAATTTTCCGGGAAACTTTCTGGGATCAAATTTTGATATTTTACATCGATTGCGATCTGCAAAGGGTTACTGTATTCTAGGGATACTGTAGGGCCTACCGTACCTCAATTTTCCTATGAAAATTCTTGGGAACACAATGATTTTCATGGATTTTTTCCAAAATTTCGAAATCCATCAAAATCACACCAAATTCTTCCTCGAAATTCCAGCATTTTTGATTTTCAGCAGAAAATTTAAGAAAAATTTTGAGAAAAATCAAAAATGTGATGAAAATAAGAAGAGTTGCGATAAGTTTGTTCCTGGATTTCAGCCTAAAAATTATGGGTTACTGTAGGTTACTGTAGATCAAAAAACTCACTTTAGCCCGGAAATCGACATTTTTTCAAAAAAAAAATTTTTTTGCAAAAAAAAAATGAAAATGATTGGAAATTTCACGTGAAAAATAAAAAAAAATTTTTTTTCACGTGAAATTTTGAAAATCCACGATTTCCCCTCATTTTTAATTATTTTTTCCGGGAAAAAATAATTTTTTTGAAAAAATGTCAATTTCTGGGCTAAAGTGAGTATTTTTGATCTACAGTAACCCTACAGTAACCCTTAATTTTTAGGCTAAAATCCAGGAACAAACTTATCGCAACTTTGCTGATTTTTATCACATTTTTGATTTTTCTGAAATTTTCGGCTGAAAATCAAAAATGCTGGAATTTCGAGGAAGAATTTGGTGTGATTTTAATGGATTTCGAAATTCTGGAAAAATTCGATGAAAATCATTGTGTTCCCAGGAATTTTCACAGGAAAATTGAGGTACGGTAGGCCCTACAGTAACCCTAGAATACAGTAACCCTTTGCAGATTGCAATCGATGTTAAATATCAAAATTTGATCCCCGAATATTTCCCGGAAAATTTTGAAATCCTATTCTACAGTAACCAGGAGGCCAAGGATTATTTCGAATTTCAAAACAAAAATTTGATGCCAAAATCAATTTTTACGGCTGAAAATCGACAAAATCATCTGAAAATCCCAAAAAACTGGAAAATTTCAAGAAATCTTGGAGATTTTCGCGATTCCGCGAATGCCGCAACATGAAAATCACGCGGACAACCGCACCCTACCCAAATTCCGTCTATTTTCCGCAAGTCATGCGCGAATTTCGCGATATTTTCATGGAGGAATTCGGGATTTTGCCAATTTTAGAGAGTGGAACATTATTGGGATGGTATAGGGAATGCGGAATCATTCCGCATACCAAGGATATCGATTTTATCGCGCGGAAAAGTGATCTACCCAAGGTGAGCGCTCTTTTCATCGAAATTTTCGGCAGGAAGAAAAAAGATGGGCGTGGCAGAGTGGTTAGCACGCGCGTCTTTTGGTCAAGCATCGCAGGTTCGATTCCCCTCGCCTGCACAACTTTTTTTCTTTTTGTATTTTTGGCTTCAAAAAATCACATTTTCTAGGACTTTATGCAAAAATTCGCAAAATTCGGAAATTTCACCATAGCCAGAAGATTGGGAACAATTGAAGAACCTTTAATAATCTCATTTTATGCCAACAAAAAAGTCGGAATTGATCTATGGATTCTCTACGAGCCTAAAACCGGGCCTGGCCCCTATATTGCAATCGCAGCCCAACAAAAACTCAAGAACAAGCCCGTCACACCTTCAATATACAAATTTCAATATATGTCCTCAATAATCGCAAGTTTCCCGCTCGAATTTTGTTCGGCTGATCTTTTTGGCGCGATTTTTTGGGTTCCTTGCAATTCTTTGGATGTTTTAAGACAAGAATATGGTGATTTTTGGTATAAAGATCATCTTTCAAAGGATTATGTATGGTATAAGGATGCAAAGAATATTATTGAGATTCAGAAAATTCAAGAAAATCCCAAAGATTACTTTTATAACGTATAGAAACAATAAATATTTGAATTTTAGTGCTTTGCCACGTCATTACTTTTAAAAAAAATTTGCACCCAGTGGTAATCGATCCCCTGACCTCTCAACTCAAATTCCAATCTCTAACCGACTGCGCCATTGAAGGTCAATGATCGTTTTTCCCATGCTTATCAGTTTTTTTGGTTTTTGTTCGGACACAATTTTTGTAGCTACAAAATATGTGTCAAGGAAGGGTTTTGACCTACCGAAAACGCGTCAACCTTAACTATGATTGACGCAATTTCTATAGCTACCAAAAACACGTCAATCCCCCCTATTTGCTGGCGCATTTTTTGTAGTTTTAATGCACGGCCTTTCTTCTTTTGTGATAAAGAAAAGACGCAAAAATAAATAAAAACACTAATATTCGATTCGAATAGTAATATTTGTACAAAAACGCTATTTTTCTTATCAGCCAACTTTTTTTTTGCTTTTTTTGTGCTGGCCAAAAATTGTTTTATGTTTTATACTCTCTTTCAATATTTTTGAGTGTTGGCGCCAAAATTTGAAATTCAAAAATCAATTTGAAATTGGAAATTTTCGCGCTAAAATTTCGAAAATTTCACTGAAATTTGAATTTTTATCGATTTTTGGCGGGAAAATTGTCAAAATTTTACGACACTTATTATCGCACGGCATTTTAAACCCTTTTTTGGACCGCGCCCAAAAAATTTTTGTTCAGTGAAAATTTGAATTTTGAAATTTTCGCGCGAAAAAGTTATTTGTGAATTTTTAGCGCGAAAATTTCAAAATTCAAATTTTCCTGCAATTTTTTTTGAATTCAGAATTTTTCGCGCGAAAATTTGAAATTCAAGATTTTTTGAATTCAGAAATTTTCGCGCGAAAATTTCAAAATTCAAATTTTCTTCAAAAATTCCAACCTACGCTTAAATTTTTTTTATTTTCAAATTTTTTTTCAAAAAACCCTGACTCATAATGTAAATAAGTATAAACTTCTCAAGAAAATTGATAAAATTTTATTTTTTGAAAAATTTTTGAATTTCACATTTTCGCGCCAACAAGTTTTTTGGCGGGAAATTCAAATTTTCTCCAAAAACCTTCGAAATCCATCAATTTTCATGATTTTTTCACCAAAATTTTGCAAATTTTCAGAATTTTCAAAAATTTTCAGCCAAAAAATGGCTGCTTCATCTGCCACGTCATACGAGTACATTCTAGCCATCACACATTTCTTCGGATTCACTACAGTACTCCTAAACGGCTATTTTTTCAACACTTTTCGAGATGGCCTAACTTGGCCCACAAAACAGCAACATGATTATTATGGAATTCAATTTCACGGATTTTTGATGGTGCTGGGATTTGTGTTTTTTCAGGGAGAAGGTTGGTGGATTTTCAGCTTTTTTCGGGAAAATTCTGAAATTTTTGAATTCTTCTTGAAATTTCCGATTTTTTGACACCAAACACGGTTATTTTTGGATAATTTTGCAAAAAAATTCGAAATTTTTCGAAGAAAAAGGTCAGGGGATCGATCCCCGGTGCCTGCGAGAATTTTTATTTTTTTTTGAAAATATATCATGTGACCACTTTTCTAGTTCAGAATTTTAAGAGGAACTCGAAATTTTCCATGAAAAAGGTTAGGGGTTCGATCCCCGGTGCCTGCGAGATTTTTAGTTTTTTTTTTCGAAAATATATCATATGACCAGAATTTCAAGAGGAATTCAAAATTTTCCCAAGAAAAAGGTCAAGGGTTCGATCCCCGGTGGGAACTAATTAAAATTTTTTTTTTTGCAGCTCTTCTCTCCTACCGTATCTACCGCTACGAGCCGAAAATAATATCAAAATTAATCCATGGAATTCTGCATTTTCTGGCAATTTCTCTCGGAATCACTGCGCTAATTGCAATTATAATTAACAAAAATCTGGGTGGAAACAAGCATTTCTACAGTATCCACAGTTGGATCGGTGTATGTCTGCTCACCGTGTATATTCTTCAATTCACCTTCGGATTTTTCACATTTTTAATGCCGTGTGCTTCGGTGAAACATCGTGCACGACTTATTCCGATTCATCGTGCGATTGGAGCGAGTTTGCTCATTTTAGCCGCCATTCAATGTGTTGTGGGATATGTTACGTTTTTGAGCTTTGATACACTGTGAGTTGATTTTTGTGGGAAATTATTGATTTTTTTGGATTCCTCGTGAAATTCTGAATCGAAACATTGCTCATATGATAAATTTTACAAAAAATAAAAAATCTCGCAGGCACCGGGGTTCGAACCTGTGACCTTTTTCTTGGAAAATTTTTGATTTTTTTGGGTTCCTCGTGAAATTCTGAGTCGAAAGAGTGGTCACATGATATATTTTCCAAAAAATAAAAAAAAAATTTAGAATAGTTCCCACCGGGGTTCGAACCCTTGACCTTTTTCTTCGCAAAATCATCCAAAAATAACCGTATTCGGTGTCAAAAAATCGGAAATTTCGAGAAGAATTCAAAAATTTCAGAATTTTCCCGAAAAAATCTGAAAATCAACCAACCTTCTCAAATTCTGATTCGAAAAAGTGGTCATTTTATATATTTTCCAAAAAAAAATCTCGCAGGCACCGGGGATCGAACCTGTGACCTTTTTCTTGGAAAATTTTGAATTCCTCTCAAAATTCTGAATCGAAACATTGCTCATATGATATATTTTCCAAAAAATTAAAAAAAAATTTCAGAATAGTTCCCACCGGGGTTCGAACGCCTGACCTTCTGCTTGGAAAAAATATATCATGTGACCACTTTTCTGAATCAGAATTTCAAGAGGAATTCAAAAATTTTCATGAAAAAGGTCACAGGTTCGATCCCCACTGCCTGCGAACTTTTTTTTTTGAATTTTTGAAAAAACCCGGGCATGTTTGGTATCAAAAAAACGCGCGCGAAAAATTCAAATTCAAATTTTCACATTACAGACCGTGCTTCTCAACTCTCTCCTGCAATAATCGTATGGAATATGTGGCCTCATTTGCAGTTTTGACCCTAATTCTCTACACTTTGCTGGTTCTCGCGCTGATAATTCCACAATCTTGGAAACGCCAAAAAACACCGGATGAAATTAAGTAAATTTTTCGAAATTTTCAGCTGAAAATGCTGAAAATATCGATTTTCAGCATTTTTTGGCTGAAAATCTGAAATTTCCCTGTTTTCTTTCACCTTATGATCTTTTTCAGCTTTATTTTGTTGTAATAAAAAATTATCTTGTGAACTACGGTAATTCTACAGTAATCCGGGGATTTTTCGAGAGCTACAGTAATCTTCAGAAGCTACAGTAACCCATAGAACTATTGAAACTACAGTACTCTTGACATATCCAAATTTTCGCGCGAAAAAACTTCAAAAATTTTGAAATCATTTTTTTCGCGCCGAAATATCCACGTGGCAATATTTTTTGAATTTCGAAAATTTTTGAATTTCAAATTTTCCCGCCAAAAACCCACAACTACAAAAAACACGTCAGCAAACATTCCCCTTGACGCATATTTTGTAGCTACCAAATTTGCGTCAATCTCAATTCTCTAGCATTTTGCTGGCGCACAATTTGTAGCTATCGAATTTCACTAATCTCTTTGACGCAAAATTTGTAGCTACTACAAAAAACACGTCAGCATTACACCTTGCTGGCGCATTTTTTGTACCCCGCCTTATTTGGTGTCAAAATGCTCCAAATTTCGCGGGGAAAACGCCACGTGGCATAATTTTTGACCGCGAATTCGAAAAAAAATTCATTTAACAGCTACTAAAGGGCTTCTCTCCGAAGCTGTCTCCATTTTTTCATTTCGATTACCTGGAAACACATAATCCCGAATAACAGCAAAAGTGTACAATATTTTCCGAGTCGCCAAAATACCGTAGTGCAAACAATGCTCATAAATCGATAGACTGTGCGCGTAATTCAGAAATGAGCTGAAATTTTTGACTTCTTTCATTTTTTCCAGACGATTTATGAGCTCTTTCCAACGATGGGCCAGCGGTTCGACCTGAAATTAATTTTTGGAGTGAATTTTTGAATTCCCCTTGAAATTCCGGTTCGAAAGAGTGGTCACATGAAATATTTTCAAAAAAATAAAAAAGTTCGCAGGCAGCGGGGATCGAACCCCTGACCTTTTTCTTGGTAAATTTTGAATTCCCCTTGAAACTCCGATTCGAAAAAGTGGTCGTTTGATATATTTTCAAAAAAATAAAAAAGTTCGCAGGCAGTGGGGCTCGAACCCCTGACCTTTTTCTTGGAAAATTTCGAATTCCCCTTGAAATTCTGGTTTGAAAGAGTGGTCACATGATATAATTTTTTTTTTTAATTTGAAAATTCAAATTTCCCGCCAAAAACCCATGAGCTACAAAAAACGCGTCAGCATTACACCTTGCTGGCGCAAATTTTGTATCCCGGCATATTTGGTGTCAAAATGATCGAAATTAGGTGCTGAATTCAAATTTCGTCCCCAAAAAAATCATAGGCTACAAAAAACGCGTCAGTGAACATGTTTGCTGGCGCAATTTTTGTACCCCAGCATATTTGGTGTCAAAATGCTCCAAATTTCGCGGGGAAAACGCCCCTGGTATCAGAATTTTGCAAAAAAAGGGCCCTACAGTACCTCCAGAAGCAATTGTTGCATATTTTCCTCTCTTCCCTGATCATAGAAATTCATTTGTTCCTCGAAACCCCGTAACATTTCCTCATATCGATCGAACCACTTAATCACCGACTCCTCCATCATTTTCAGCTTTTTCTCATTTTCAGCCAAAATTTTCAGATATTTGTCGAGTTTCAGATTTTCGAGCATCAGATTTCGCAGCAGCTCGTTTTTGATGCTTTGAAATTTTTCGTCATCGAATTCGTCAGGTGAAAATCTGCGAAAAATTTGAATTTCCAAATTTTTCCGCTAAAAATATGCCACGTGTCGTTTTCCCCGCGAAATTTGGAGCATTTTGAGACCAAATAAGGCTGGGTACAAAAAATGCGCCAGCAAAGTGTAATGCTGACGCGTTTTCTGTAGCTCATGATTTTTGAAGCGCGAGAATTTTGAAATTCAAAAATTTTTGAATTTTCAAAATTCGCGCATAGACTCTCCTTGGCGCACAATTTGTAGCTACCAAAAACACGTCAGCATAGAGCTTTGCTGACGCATTTTCGGTACCCAGCCTTGTTTGGTGTCAAAATGCTCCAAATTTCGCGGCGAAAAAGCCACGTGGCATAATTTTTGGGGCCCGCCAAAATTTGACCTACTCGGTGGCCGTTGTGTCGTCACTGGGTTTTGCGGTTTCCATGCTCGCCTTGATGTACAATTCTCGATTTGTCTCATTTTTCTTGCGACTTTTTGGCCTGCAAAAAAAGGGGGCTTTTAGAGGGCCTAAAGGCCTATTTCAGGCCTAAAGGGCCTGAAAAGGCCTATTTTAGGCCTGAAAAGGCCTATTTTAGGCCCAAACTCACTTGACTTTTTTCGCCTTCTCCTTCTTCTCCTGAATTCGTCTCCTCTGCAAAAATTTTTTGAAATTTTCAAATTTCCCGCCGCCAAAATCTACAGTAACCCACTTCTAAAACTTGTGCTAATCGAACTTTTTGTGGATTCATTTCCCACAAAAATTTGAATAAAAAATGAGCCCGCCAAAATTTTTGAATTCAAATTTTCAATTTTTTTCCAAAAAAAAAATTGGTGTCACGTGAAAATTGATTTTGTTTTTAATTTCTACAGTATGATTTTTAAAGGAACATGCAATTTTTCCTGAAAATTTCAAAACTACAGTAACCTGTCTTAAAGGAACATACAGTTCTTCAAACCTACCGTAATCCAAATCTTCTCAAATTTTCCTAAAACTACAGTAACCCACTTCAAAGGATCATGCAAATGTCTTTTTTCCAAAAACAACTTTTATTCAAAAAAATCGAAGAAAAATCAATAAATTATGACGTCATGGGAGGAGTACGGTAGATTTCGCGTCGAGACCCAAAACTCCGTGTTCCTTTGATGAAAACTACAGTAACCGGACTACAAAAATCGGGATTTTTGGCGGGAAAGCGGGATTTTTTGAATTTTTTCTTAGAAAACTAAAAATTCGAGTTATGACGTGGCAAAAATCGATATTTTTTCGGGGAAGCGAAAAATTAGCTTTTAAAATCTTTATTAAAACATATGGAGGATTTTCAAAAAAAAAATCATGCAAGTAAAAAAAATCAATTAAAACTTAAAGGAACTTTGGGCTTGAAAATTAAGGTTAGGACCTTAAATTTAAGGTCATATTTAAGGGTAAAAATCAATATTTTCAGTCAAAAATTGAAATTTGGGCATAGCTTCCGCAAGCTCGCCACAAAAAATGCTGAAAATCCAGAGAAGCTCGGGATTTTCAGCATTTTTTCAGCGAAAGTTCGGGATTTTCAGATAATTTTTAGCTAGAAATTTTGAATTTTCAGGCAAAAATCAATATTTTCAGCTAAAAATCAATTTTTGGGCATAGCTTCCGCAAGCTCGCCACAAAAAATGCTGAAAATCCAGAGAATCTCGGGATTTTCAGCATTTTTTCAGCGAAATTTTGGGATTTTCAGATAATTTTTAGCTAGAAATTTTGAATTTTCAGGCAAAAATCAATATTTCCAGCTAAAAATCAATTTTTGAGCATAGCTTCCGCAAGCTCGCCACAAAAAATGCTGAAAATCCAGAGGAGCTCGGGATTTTCAGCATTTTTTCAGCGAAAATTCGGGATTTTCAAATTTTTCAGATAATTTTTAGCTAGAAAAATGCTGAAAATCCCCGGATTTTCAGCATTTTTCAAGCCCAAAGCCCTAAATCTACTCAAAAATATCATTCAACCAATCGATATTCGCTTCCGCTTCCGCATTCGGGCCCATCAGAGGTTGCGGCTTGATAGATGTCCGCGCGGTGCCTTGCGGAAAACATTGTACCGGATAATCGGGTCGTGGAGCTGGGGGCCCTTGAGCCGGGGGCTGAAGTGGGCCGGCGAAAAAATGAAATTCTTGTGGTGGTCCCATGATTGGTGGGCCAAGAAATGGGCCAGGCCCCATTTGGGCCGGGCCTGGGCCCATATATTGAATAGACGGTGGTGGTCCCATCGGATTGAAATGCGGCTGTTGATTGTTGACGCATGTTTGCAAGTAGTTCATGATTGGCGCAATTTGGGTAGCTGCTGTTGTTGGTGTTGCTGGCGCATAACTTGTAGGCGGTCTTGCTGGCGCAGATTTTGTAGCTTCGAGCAAATTCTTCGGAACTTTTTCAGCAACTTGGCACTTGAGAAACGCTTCCTTAAATTTTCAAAAATTCGATTTTCGGGCCCGCGAAAACAGCAAAAACGTACGACGACAGTTTGTTGACGTTTCCAGAAATCGTGCGATTTTTGCTTGGTGAATTCGGCGAACTTTTTCGTCATCTCACGATCGGCGGTTACTGTGGGAAGAAGAAAAATAGGGACTTATGGTAAGTATGGGTGTCTAGAAACTCGAAATTTCACGGGGAACTCAAAAATCGACAAATTTCATGAGCTCTAATATCGATTTTTGAATTTTTCGTGAAATTTCGTGTTTTTAGACACCCATATTTATATACTTCCGATAACTTTGAAAATTTTCCAAAGTTATCGGAAGTATATGAATATGGGTGTCTAAAAACTCAAAATTCCGCGAAAAATTCAAAAATCAATATTAGAGCTCTTGAAATTTGCTGCAAATTGCAGTTCGGAATCTTTTTGGAGCTAGAAGTTAGAGAAACTCGGATTTTGGGAGCTTGGGAAACTGGGAATTCGGGAAAATGGGAACTTGGGTGATTCTAGTAGAAAACTGTCAATTTTGAGACTAAAAACGTGGGAAAACGGGATTTTTTCAAATTTTCTGGTCTGGGAGGTGGAAAATCGGGAAAAAATACGAATCATCTACAAAAAACGCGTCAGCAAGCATTTTGCTGGCGTGTTTGGTGTCAAAACGCGTCAAACTTGACGATCTACAGTAATCCGGAGAGAAAATGGCTGAAAATCTGAAAATTGCTGAAAATTTTACCACTGATTTGTGTTCCGTATATGGCAATATCGTTGAAGAATTGATCCATTATTCCGGCCAAAAATACGGGATACGTTTTGTACTTCAGAAAATCCTCTTTGACGTTTTTTGGCAAAATTCCGAATAGGACCAATTTTTCGAAAAACCGCTCGACTGCATGATTTCGGGAGACGCTGGAATGAAAATTTGAATTTAGCGCGAAATTTGGAGCATTTTGACACCAAATAAGTCCGGGTACAAAATATGCGTCAGCAAAGTGTAATGCTGACGCATTTCTTGTAGCTCATGATTTTTCAGCTAAAAATAAGCCACGTGGAAATTTTCCCCGTGAAACTTGGAGCATTTTGAGACCGAATAAGGCCGGGTACAAAATATGCGCTAGCAAAATGTATGCTGACGCATTTTTTGTAGCTCATGATTTTTTCGCTAAAAATATGCCACGTGGCAATTTTCCCCTTGAAATTTGGAGCATTTTGAGACCAAATAAGACGGGGTACAAAATATGCGTCAACAAGGTGTAATGCTGACGCATTTTTTGTAGCTCATGATTTTTTCGCTAAAAATATGCCACGTGGCAATTTTCCCCTTGAAATTTGGAGCATTTTGAGACCAAATAAGACGGGGTACAAAATATGCGTCAACAAGGTGTAATGCTGACGCATTTTTTGTAGCTCATGATTTTTCGCGCAAAAAATATGCCACGTGGCGTTTTCCCCGCGAAATTTCGAGCATTTTGAGACCAAATAAGGCCGGGTACAAAATATGCGTCAGCAAAGTGTATTGCTGACGCATTTCTTGTAGCTAAAGCCAATTTTCGGCGCGAAAATTGCAAAATTCAAAAATTTCTCACTGTTTCGTCTCTTTTCCGATCGAAGTTGCGCTAATTAGCTCTTTTGGGATGTTTGTGATGTGGCAAATTGTGGTCCAATCTGAAAATTGAAATTTGGGATGGACAAAATTGGCTGCGTACGTTAGATACTCAGTCAAAAAATGAACAGTAAATGTTAGAACCTATTTGACTGCGTACGTTAGATACTCAAGCAAATAGTACGCAATGAATTTGGGGTATATTTGACTGCGTACGTTAGATACTCAGTCAAGAAACTAATTTTAGGATAAATTTGGCTGTGTACGTTTAATACTCAGTCAAGAAACTAATTTTAGGATAAATTTGACTGCATATCTCATTAGATACTCAGTCAACAGATGCGAAGTAAATTTGGCTGCGTATCTCGTTAGATACTCAGTTAAGAAACTAATTTTAGGATAAATTTGGCTGTGTACGTTTAATACTCAGTCAAGAAACTAATTTTAGGATAAATTTGACTGCATATCTCATTAGATACTCAGTCAACAGATGCGAAGTAAATTTGGCTGCGTATCTCGTTAGATACTCAGTTAAGAAACTAATTTTAGGATAAATTTGGCTGTGTACGTTTAATACTCAGTCAAGAAACTAATTTTAGTATAAATTTGGCTGCGTATCTTGTTAGATACTCAGTTTTCACCTATTTTCAGCTAAAAATCTCAAATTTGAGCTCAAAAACCAGGAAAACTCAGTTTTTCATCATTTTTCTCGAAATTTGGCTCAAAATGCTCATTTTTCACTGATTTTTCTCGAATTTCAGCTCAAAATGCTCATTTTCAGCCGAATTTCTCAAATTTTCAGCCCAAAAAATGCACCAACCATCATATCCTTTTTCATTCCTCTTAAAACTCGAATCATAATTCAATGCTCCCAGTGACAATTTGAGCTCTTTGAAGAAAACCAAAATTCGATCAATATAATTGGAATACACGGTCTTTTGGCTGATTTTCGTCATTTCCTTCTCCTTCTTTTCATTCTCTTTTTCCTTCTTTTTCCTTCTCAATTCCTCCATTTTCCTCTCATTTTCTCTCATTTTCCTCCGAATTTCCTCCTCTTTTTTCTCGGCTTCTCTCTTTTTTCTTCGTTTTTCCTCCTCCTCTTCTTTCTCTTGTTTTTTCCTCTTTTTTTCCACTTCCATCAGGTGTTGTTTGCGGATTTTTTCGGCTTTTTGTGCCAATTCTGCCAGCTGCTTTTTTTCTTCTTCTCTGCAAAAATTCGGGAAAATTTGAGTTGTGACGTGGTTTTTGAGCCAAATTTCAGGATTTTTGGAGCTCTGGGAGCATTTTAAATTAATTTTGAGCAAAAATATCGAATTCTGAGCTGAAATTGATGATTTTCAGCTTCTGAAGCCATTTTCAGTAAAAAATTGCATAATTTCAAGCTTAAGGACCGAAATTGTGAAATTTTCAAGCTTCTTGAGCAATTTAGGATCAAATCCCTCAAAATTTCAGTTTTTTAAGGTTTCTAGGCTAAAAATGGTCAATTTTCAAGCTTCTGGAGCAATTTTCAGTTAGAATTTCCAAATTTTCAGCTTCTCGAGTTGAAAATGTGAAATTTTCAAGCTTTTAGAGCAATTTAGTATCAAATCCCTCGAAATTTCAGTTTTTGAAGGTTTCTAGGCTAAAATGGTCAATTTTCCAGCTTCTAGACCAACTTTTAGACAAAAATCACGATTTTCAGCTTCCTGGACCAAAAAACCTCGAATTTTCCGATTCTAGACCTATTTTCAGTAGAAAATCATGATTTTCAGCTTTCTGGACCAGAAAACCCCGAATTTTCCGATTCTAGACCAATTTTCAGTAGAAAATCATGATTTTCAGCTTTCTGGACCAGAAAACCTCGAATTTTCCGATTCTAGACCAATTTTCAGTCAAAAATTGCTTAATTTCAAGCTTAGGGACCAAAAAATACAGATTTTCAAGCTTCTGGAGCAATTTTCAGTCGAAAATCATGATTTTCAGCTTCCCAGACTGAAATGAGTAGAATTTTAAGCTTCTGGAGCAATTTTAAAAGAAAATTGCAGAATTTCAAGTTTATGGGGTCATTTTCAGTAGAAAATTATGATTTTCAGCTTTCTGGACAAAAAAACCTCGAATTTTCCGATTCCAGACCAATTTTCAGTCAAAAATCGATATTTCCAGCCCAAAATCACTCACCTTTTTCTCCACCTTCTCTCCCGCTCTACTTCCCTTCGATCTATACCTTCTTCCTCTTCTTCATCTTCATCTTCTTTGAAAAATGGTCCCGGATAAATTGGCACAGGTTCCGCACAAATTTCCGGCTCATCAGCTCTCCAAAAACTTGGAAACGCAAATTTTCCAGACGATTCTGAAGTCGGATAAACTGGAAGCGGTTCATAGGCCGGATTTTCGCGAAAATTTGAAGTTGAGGCTTCAAATTCCAGCCGAAAATCATTGATTCTTCGGAATTTGTTCTCTTCGGGACTTCTAGACCTTCTTGGGCTTTTGGGCCGTCTTTCAGGGCTTCTCGGCCTTCTTGCTGGACTTCTTGGCCTTCTTTGAGGGCTTCGGGCTCTTTTTGCTTTCGGGCTTCTTGAAAGTTGTTTTTCCCTCTCCTCATAGACCTGAATTTTGTGCGAAGAGGCTTCCAGGCTTTTGTCTAGCGCTCGAATCCGCGCCTCCATTTCCATGATGCGTTTTTGACTTGCCGTAAGTCCGCTTGAGCCACTTCGATGTGGTGAGATCTGGGAACGAGATCTAGATCTTGATCTGGAGCGAGATCGACGATGTCTGTGCATTTTTCCTGGAAAATATTGATTTTTCGCAAAAAACCTTGTTTTGAAACGAAAAATCTGAAAATTTCCGGAAATTTTCATGATTTCTGGGCTAAATTTTCTGATTTTCAAGTTGCTCAAAGTTTCCAAACACAAAAACATCGAAAAATCCCCCAAAACCCCAGAAAAAAACGAAAAACGGCGAGAAAAAAATAAATAAAATAGGCCCCGCCCACAAACAACAACACCTCGCACACTGTTTTTGCAATTTTGCGGCATGCTTTTTATTTTTCCTGATTCATTTTGGGAATTTCAATGAAGAATTCAAATTTTATTGTTTTTCTACCTTTTTATTGTTTTTCAGAGTAATAATAAAAGAAATTATCTCAAAATCGCCGGTTTTCCACACAAAACCATCCATGCACCATAATCAAATCTGAAAAAATGAAATGTCCGCTGAAATTCACCTAGAAAATTTGATTTTTGATTTTTTTTAATTTGAAAAAATGTTCTTCCCAAACTGCAAAGAGTACTGTAGATTAAACAAATGCATTCGTTTCTTCCACTTATGTACATTTGGGAGGTACAGTACTTTTTGCAGTTCTCAAGAATCCAACTTCATTTTCACAACTTAAACTTTTTTTGAAACAGTCAAAAAATCGGACTTTCCCAAAGCCCTTTTCCCACCTCATAAATTCCAGTCTCCTATAAAAATTTGGCCAAATTTTTCTTCAACATAAAAAAAATCATGCTGAAATTGCAGATTTTCTTGATGTCGCTCGCAAGCGCGCAATATTTTTATAGCTGTGAAAAATGTGCAAATTTTGTGGAGCAAAATGATATCACTAATTTTACCGACCTTGTTTATGGCACTGGAAAAGATGAGGTAAAAAATTTTTAAAAAAATTTTAAATTTTTAAAAAAATTTTAAATTTTTTTTTAGATTTGCTGGTTTGATTATACAGGGATCGGGTGTTATAACTTGGTGCGAACAATTTTCGAAGAAATCAAAAAATCTGAAAATTTGGCTGGAAAATGTTTGGAATTGGGGTACTGTGTAAACTAAGATGAAAATTATACATTTTTTGCTATTTTTGAAAACCAAGATCAAATATATTCAAAGAAAATTAAAGTCACATTCAAGTATCGTTTTATTTGAGAGCAAAATACTTATGACGTGGCAAAATCATTTATAACCATTGCTGAAAAATTCGAAATTATTCGCAAAATATTGTTGAAATGTACCTTTTTAACTTATTTGCTACACATTCCATAGTAACACATTCTTTTTCTGTAATATTCCAAATCCCAGCTTTATCATCATAAATTATGCCATAATTTTTATTTGATAGTGTGATCGAATAATTTCGATACGGATTTTCTGCGCAAGATTGGACTGAGTCAATTTTGAGAGCGATTTTTTTCGATTGCGAATTGTCCAATTTCTGAGCGATTACTGGTGCTAGGCAAGTATTACAAGTTGAAGTTGGACGGTCGAAATGAGCCAAAACACAAGTTGAATATTGGTCACAAAAACTTATACATGTATCTTCTTCGTCTTCGTCCTCGCCTTCGGTGGTCCAAGATTGCATACAATTATTCTCCAAAATTCTCCAATTGTCCCCATGTTATTATCATGGTTTGATGCGAAATTCGAGCCACAAAAATATGACAAAATAGACAAAAAACCAGAAACATTTTTTTCCAGAAGGAAAAAATGAAAGTTTCCAGAGAAACAAGAATTTTTTTGGATTTTCGAATTTATGTTCTCAGAAAACAGAAATAAATTTTGGTCTGGAATTTTTTTTTTGATTTTTTGAATTTCGAGTAGTTACGAATAATAACTTTTTATGTACAAAATTAAAATTAAAATTGTAATTAACAAAATTATTGTATAATTAGTTAGCCCAAAAAGCACAAATGAAATTTGGGATTTTAAAAAAATCCTGAAGAATCATGTATAGCTATAGTACTGTCCGTTAACCGAAAAATATTGTGTGTAGCTTGGTGATCCATGACTATAGTCTGGTGAATACTGTCCATAGCTTGGTGATCCATAACTATAGGCTGGAGAAGCCGCCTGTCCATAGCTTGGTGATCCATGACTATAGGCTGGAGAAGCCTGTCTATAGCTTGGCGATCCATAACTATAGGCTGGAGAAGCCGCCTGTCCATAGCTTGGTGGTGATTCACAGTACTCCCAGTCCGGAGAATGCACATATTTTTTAGCTGATTTCATGTGGTCACATATCGCCAGACTATCTTCTTGACCAATTATTCGAATTCGGTTGTCAGCTGATTCAGTTAGATCTTTGTCGATGACAATTCCGAGATATCTTCCACACTTGTCGAAAATTCCAGCACCCGGGAAATCTCCTTCAGATGTTCCGGTGTAGTAGGTTTCTTCTTCTGTAAATGTGGTGCTTGGGTAGTTAAGGCCTGGGGCCCAGGCCCTGGGATAAGGGATTAGGGGCTTGATTTAACCAAACGGCTGAGCCGAACTGCTTCACTGAAAACATCAAAATTTTCTTTAATAATTGGTAACTTATCGTAACTCCAACATATTTTATCCATAAAAAATTAATTGATTTGATCAAAATTTTATTTAAAATTTTTTTAAATGGATTTTAGGGTAAAAACCCGCAAAACGTAAAAAACGTAAAGTGAACATTTCCAGATCTGAGCCTTACCGCTACGCGGAAGCTTCCGGTTTACACTCGCGCAAAAAGCGATCGACTTGATATGAGGCTTAAGCCCGAGCCTTAAGCTTATCAGAGACCTTAGGCTTATCCGAAACGTTAGACTTCTCATAGACCTTAGGCTTACCCTAAACGTTAGGCTTATCAGAGACCTTAGGCTTATCCGAAACCTTAGGCTTAGCCTAAGCCTTACCGCTTCGCGGAAGCTTCCGGTCCACACTCGCGCCGGGGGCGCTCGACCTAGGCTTAAGCCTAAGCCTTACCGCTGCGCGGAAGATAGTGCCGCTTCGCGGAAGCTTCCGGTTTGCACTCGACCTACCCTTTCTCTCAGAAATCACTCCATCCCTCCAAATCGGACATCTTTCAGCATCCAACCCAACCATCATATATTCTCGACCCTCAGAAATCGAACCATCCAACTTTGGAACCACAGGGAATTCGCCGTCAATGACTTTGAGACACACCAAATCACAAGAGTCTAATCTCTTGCCAATGACACACTGGAAAAAGCACTTAGCGTTAACGTAAAATAACGTTAATCATCTTTTAATTGTTTAAGCGAGCATTTAAGCGTGCCTTATATGATCCCAGTACCTTAAGGGTACCCGTTAAACTGTGCTTAGAGTATTATTTAATTATACTTTAAGTACCCTTTCATACCTCAAACTGTAAACTGCTATCCAGTACATTATAAATGGTAACAACTTGATTTTCAGTCAAATTCTGATGTGCTCCAAAAGTGAGTGCAGAATGTTTATCAATCACAATAACACAATTATGTGATGTTTCGTCTGCACGAGAAGTTGTGTATAATAATTGCTCCAAATTTTGACAAACTGGACTCTTCATCTGGATAATTAATCAATTTGTTTTTTTTTAATTGTAAGCTTTTTAGTTATGTTTGATTATAAGGTTTTATCCTTAAATATTGCTTAAAACGTTCTTAACTTAATTAATTAAATTTTAAATTAACCTTAACTCTTCTTCTCACTTTATTTATAACCTTTTCTTGCCAAATGTCTCTTATATTGTTTCGAAAACAAACGACGCTAGAGTATAGGCCCCGCCCCCTGCAACCGCATCGCACACAATTTTGCAAACACGCCGCATGCATGTGCGCGTCGTTTCGAAAAGGTTGCGAAATACTCTTTGGAGACAATTTGCGCAGAAAGGTTAATATTAATAAGATTTAAGGAATTTAGCTTAACTCAAAGTTCCTTTAATTAAGGAATTAATTAATTTAAGAATGTTTTGAACAATATTTAAGGATAAAGCCTTATAATTTAACATAACTGAAAAGCTTACAATTAAAAAAAAGAACAAATTAATCAATTATCCAGATGGAGAGCCCAATTTGTCAAGATTTGGAGCAATTATTATACACAACTTCTCGTCCAGATGAAACATCACATAATTGTGTTATTGTGATTGATAAACATTCTGCATTCACTTTTCATCATGGACCACACGAGAATTTGACTGAAAATCAAGTTGTTACCATTTATAATACACTGGATAGCAATATACAGTTTGAGGTATGAAAGGGTACTTAAAGTATAGTTAAATAATACTTTAAGCACAGTTTAACGGGTACCCTTAAGGTACTGGGATCATTTAAGCACGCTTAAGTGATCGCTTAACCGATTTAAAGATGATTAACGTTATTTTACTTTAACGCTAAGTGCTTTTTCCAGTGTGTTGTGGGCAAGGAATCAATCTATTATGATTTGGTGTGTCTAAAACTCATTGAGGGCGAATTCCCTGTGGTTCCAAAGTTGGGTGGTTCAATTTCCAACGGTCAAGAATATATAATGGTTGGGTTGGATGCTGAAAAATGTCCGATTTGGAGGGATGGAGTGATTTCTGAGAGTAATAGTATGTTTAATGTCGAAACCTGATCGCTAAGCCAACCTAAATAAAAAATTATAGGCGAAGAAGTCTTGACCTACTACACCGGAACAACTGAAGGAGATTTTCCGGGTGCCGGAATTTTTGACGAGTTTGGAAGGTTGCTTGGAATTGTCGTCGGCATAGATCTAGCTGAATCAGGTGACAATCGAATTCGAATGATTGGATATGAGGTATACCCAGCTTCACCAACATATTCAGCAGTGTCTCCAGTGTACTCGGGAACCCCAGCTTCACCAACATATTCAAAACTTTCTCCATCAGGCCGGGGTTACTCAGGTTCACCAACATATTCACCAACTTCTCCGTCGTACACGGGAACCTCAGCTTCACCACCATGGTCATATACTTAAATTAATTATCTATGATTTTAATGATGCACAATAAAGATTATGATATGAAAACAGATTTTTTTGTGTAAAGTCCCAAAAATTCCCAAATCAAATCAAAAATTGATCATAAAAATCAAATTTTCTCTCCCAAAAATGTTGAAAAATGTTCCGATTTCTGCTGATTTTCTCGCTGATTTTCGTCAATTTCACGGTAGTTGCTCAACAACATAAAAATTCGACTGAATCTCCACAAAAAGTCGAGGTGGTTGCGACAATTCAATTTGTTTGTGAATATGATGTTTATTGGGAATATATGGTGTATGTTTTTGATGTCGCGTGAGTTGTTTCTGCCTGAATTTTGAGTTTCCACATTTTTTTGCAGAACCAAAAAAACCTTGAAAAGATCCCAATTCATCAACTTTGAGCCGAAATTGAAGAATGCTACTAAGAAAATGAAGAGGACATCGAAAACGTACGGTATGATATTTGAAGCTCGTGCCGGTTCAGAGATGATAATGCATGTACTCCACACATGTACCAATGATCAATCTGGACGTAGAGAAGTGTTCGCTTTGCCAACTGTGCCGATCAATCAAACACGGTTGCTATTTGATTGGAGAATCACGTTTGGAGTTAAGCTAACAGATTTAACAACAACTACTCCGGGATTCTCAGCCTCACCAACATTTTCACCAAATTCTTCGGTGACCACGGAATTCTCAGCCTCACCAAAATTTTCACCAAATTCTTCGGTGTACACGGAATCCCCAGCCTTGTCAACTTTTTCACCAACTTCTCCGTCCTAAATTAATTATGCATGATGTTAATCACAATAAAAAAGTTCATTGCAAAGTTTTCTGCAATTTTTGCAAAAAAAATCGCATCAAACCAGAGCTTAAAATTTGGGTTAGGCCTAATCCAAGTTTTACCTCTTCCAGATACCCAGAACTCCCGTACAAAGCGTACAATTTTTACTTTTGGGAACCACGATTTTGGCCGAGGTGTGTAACTTCTTCAAAAATCCATTTTTTCGAATCAGAATTTCACGAAAATTTCCTAACAAAATGCTTCATTAACCCGAAATTAATTATCTAAACAACCCCAATTCGAAATTCTTTAACAAATTGGAATACTCTTCGATCAAATGGCACAGTCGGCAATGGGTAATCATCTGTGTAATGCGAATGATCTTTTGTGCAAGTGTGACGTATTTTGATCTTTAATGCTGCTCCGGAAGGAGCTGCGAAATTCGCATAATATGTTTTTCGTTTTCCGCCAAGATTGACTACTTGACTTCTATGATAGATGTCGTTAGTTCTGAAAAAGCGTCTCTGATTCTACAATGTTCTCTAGCTGCGCGGAAGCCTGCGGAAGCTTGCGGAAACTCACATTAAGTCATGAATCACAACATCATATTGCCAATGAACATTCAAAAAACAAGTAAACGTTATTGAAGCACTGATATCCACTTTATGTTGAGCATCCACTGTGAAATTGATGAGAATCAGCGAGAGAATGGCCAAAAATCGGAACATTTTTTTTGCAAATGTTTTTGGAAGGGTTGGGGGAAATCTGATTTTTATGGGGCAATTTTTTTTGCATTTGCAGAAATTGCAAATGCAAATCGTATCAAAAAATAATTTTTGAAAAAATCCCGCAAAATTTACGTTTCAAATTATCTGATAAACTTTTTTATCGAAAAAATTCGAATTTCAAAAAATCAAAAAGAGAAAATTTTCCCCCAGCCTTTTTTCACACCTCATAAAATCCAGTCTTCTATAAAAATTCGGCCCAAAATGTATTTTTCAACTGAAAATGTTGAAAATCTTGATTCTCCTAAATATTTTTTGTCTGATTCCTCTCGCAACATCGGAATATTTCCAAAGCTGTGAAAAATGTGCAAATCTTGTGCAACAAAATGATAGGGCTAATTTCACCGGCCTAATTCAGAGCACCGAAAAAGATGACGTAAATTCTCAAAAAAAATTTCATTAAAATTGAATTTTCATTAATTTCAGGTTTGTTCATTTGAATATTATACGCTAATTAATCCTGTGCCGTGTCAAATAAAAAGTCGAAAAATTTTCGAGGAAATTAAAAATTCTGAAAATTTGGCTGAAAAATGTTTGGAATTGGGGTACTGTAAATGAATATTGATTGAATTCTCTACAAAATGAGCTACAGCTAAATTCCTTTAAATCACTTTATATTAACCTTTCTCTACAAATTGTCTCCACGTTAGGGCTGTCATGTGGGTCGCCCGTTTCACCCTGTTGTTTCGGTGGTGTCTCGCCCGCCTGCCTCTTATTTTTCCCAAAACGACGCCCGCCCGCCCGCCCGCCCGATCTGTCATTCATCCTTCTCTCTAACGCACCCATCGCCTGCCTTTTTTCACACCTTGTAAAATCATGTCAAAAATGACACGAAAAGTGACAGGTTCAATCAAAAAGTAATCGGAACCTTTTCATCTTTCAAATAATATTGTCGATTGAGCGAGCGGACGTCAGAAAAAGCTTCAATACCATATTCAGCAGAGTCTCCGCGTTACACAGGATACCAAGCTTCACCACCATGGTCATATACTTAAATTAATCAATTAATTGATTTTAATGATACACAATAAAGCTTTTATTGATTATCATTTTGCAAAGTTTTCTGCAATTTGCAGAATTTCACACAGAATTCAAAAATCTCAAAAATTTTCTCAATAAAATGCTTCATTAACCCGAAATTAATTATCTAAACAACCCCAATTCGAAATTCTTTAACAAATTGGAATACTCTTCGATCAAATGGCACAGTCGGCAATGGGTAATCATCTGTGTAATGCGAATGATCTTTTGTGCAAGTGTGACGTATTTTGATCTTTAATGCTGCTTTGGAAGGAGCTGCGAAATTCGCATTATATGTTTTTCGTTTTCCGCCAAGATTGACTACTTGACTTCTATGATAGATGTCGTTAGTTCTGAAAAAGCGTCTCTGATTCTACAATGTTCTCTAGCTGCGCGGAAGCTTGCGGAAACTCACATTAAGTCATGAATCACAACATCATATTGCCAATGAACATTCAAAAAACAAGTAATCGTTATTGAAGCACTGATATCCACTTTATGTTGAGCATCCACTGTGAAATTGATGAGAATCAGCGAGAGAATGGCCAAAAATCGGAACATTTTGCAAATGTTTTTGGAAGGGTTGGGGGAAATCTGATTTTTATGGGGGGAAATTTTTGCATTTGCAGAAATTGCAAATGCAAATCGTATCAAAAAATAATTTTTGAAAAAATCCCGCAAAATTTACGTTTCAAACTTCTTTATGGAAAAAATTCGAATTTGCAGAGTTCAAAACTTCCAAAAATACTTGTGATTAAAATCTTCTGCTCAAATGAGCAAGCTCAACTTCCAAAATCAAAATTTTTCAAAAAAAAAAATTTCCGCCTAAAAAACTCAAAATTTCGGTCTAAAAATGAATGACTACACCCAATTTCTCGAAATCTTCAAAATCTACACAATCCTCAGCTATCTCGATGTTATCCTAAGTCTACCAATCTACATCTATTCAATATTCTACATGCTCTCAAAACATCGTGCTCAAAAACACCTCAAAACCAGCTATAGATACATATTGCTCTCCAAAATCGTCATCAATTTTCTCTTCGAACAATTCTCATCGGGTCTCGCCACGATCTGGTTTTCACCCATACAAGTCTCGTGTCCCACCGGTTGCCTACTGTACCTCAACATACCTCCTCCAATCATCTGGCAAAGTATTGCAATGTGTCTGAATCACGCGCTTCCAGTTTCGATAACTCATCTCTATTTGTATCGATTGAAATTGGCGTTGCGCCCCAATTCGTGTGCCTTTAAATTGTTGGATCGTGGCGGGACCATTTATATCGGGCTACTGTATTTGGCCGGGTTTTTGGTGCATTCGTATTCGTTGATGCATAGTGGAACGGATTTGGACAGGATTGAGTATGCGCAGGTGGGTACGGTACCTGGCTAGGCCTAGAAGCCTAAGGTCTTGGCTAAGCCTAAGGCCTTGGCTAAGCCTAAGGTCCAGACTAAGCTTAAGGTCTAAGCTAAGCCTAAGGTGTAGGCTAAGCCTAAGGTCTTGGCTAAGCCTAAGGTCCAGACTAAGCTTAAGGTCTAAGCTAAGCCTAAGGTGTAGGCTAAGCCTAAGGTCTAGGCTAAGCCTAAGGTCTAGGCTAAGCCTAAGGTCTAAGCTAAGCCTACGGTCTAGGCTAAGGGGGTCTAGGCTAAGCCTAAGGTCTTGGCTAAGCCTAAGGTCTTGGCTAAGCCTAAGGTCTAAGCTAAGCCTACGGTCTAGGCTAAGGGGTCTAGGCTAAGCCTAAGGTCTAGGCTAAGCCTAAGGTCTTGGCTAAGCCTAAGGTCTTGGCTAAGCCTAAGGTCTAAGCTAAGCCTACGGTCTAGGCTAAGGGGGTCTAGGCTAAGCCTAAGGTCTAGGCTAAGCCTAAGGTCTTGGCTAAGCCTAAGGTCTTGGCTAAGCCTAAGGTCTTGGCTAAGCCTAAGGTCTTGGCTAAGCCTAAGGTCTTGGCTAAGCCTAAGCTCTCGGCTAAGCCTAAGGTCTTGGCTAAGCCTAAGGTCTAGGCTAAGCCTAAGGTTTTGGCTAAGCCTAAGGTCTTGGCTAAGCCTAAGGTCTTGGCTAAGCTTAAGGTCTAGGCTAATAAGCCTAAGGTCTTTCCTAAGCCTAAGGTCTAGAAGCCTAGAAGCCTAAGCCCACCCAATTTCCAGACCGCCACCGGACTCCCCGACATTTTCTGGTCTCCCACCTGCTACATCTCCTCTCGCCACCCTCTCCTCTCTCACCCCCACATCCCCGCCCTCTGCGTCTCTATCCTCTCCACTCTCTCCGTCTGGCTCATCCCGCCAACATCGATCCGTCTGATTTTGAAGTTCGAAAACACGCGTCAATCATCACGTCACCACAAAACGCACCAAAAATTGGTGTTGCGAAGTTTGGTGTTGCAAACCGCCGTGTTTTTTTGGGCCTATATGGTGCCGAGTGGAATTTCGACGAGTTCTATTGGGGGATTCTGGTTCAATCCGGGTTTGGTGCAATTTTGTCGTTGGCTGATTCAGATTCATGGTGTTGGTGTGGTTTTGGTGATTTTTTGGACACAGAAGGGCTTTTGGGACGATTTGAGGGCGGATTTCAGGAATTTTTGTGGATTTTTCGTACAAAAATAAACTTTTTCTGCTTTTGAAGAAGTTACTGGAACTTCTGGTTAAAAACACAAAAACAAAAAAAAAAAGAGAAAAAAATACGGTATGTTTAAATGTGTGCATTTGTGCGTCGCCGTGTGTGTTGTTTCTCAGCGCACTCCACGTTTTGTGTGCTCTCTCGTCTCTTTTCGAAATTTTTCTCTTTTGGTGGATTTTCAGAATGAAATTATCGATTTTTAAAGGCGCATGGTGTTTTTGCAATTGAAAATATCGGGAAAATCAAGAATTTTCGAAGAAAATCGATTTTTTAACGAAAAAATCAATAAATTTCACGTGAAAACGTGAAAATCCAGCTCATTTTCCAAAAAAAATCATTTTTTGCAGGATTTTTCATTTTTTTCTAGTGAAATTATTGAATTTTAAAGGCGCATGCTGGTTTTTAGTGGAATTTTGATGAAAAATTCGATTTCTAGGTCAAAATTCACATTTTATTCACAAAAAACCCATAAAAAGAGCAAAAATCACCAATTTTTGTATTGATGTCCAGTTTTGTATCCAATTCGATCCATATTTCTCATATAAGCTTCCCATTCCAATTCGCCGATTTGCCATTTTTTCGGATCGACTTTTCCGTCGATTCGATTTACACCGCCTCCTGGAAAAATTGAAAATTCGAAGATTTTTGAATTTGTGATGGAATTTGGAGCATTTTGAGCCCAAACATGACCAATTTTCGATTTTTGAGCATTCTGAGCTCAGTTTCTTGATTTTTGGAGCATTTTGAGCTCAAATTTGATCTTTTGAGCAATTTGAGCTCAAAACCAGGAATTTTTGAACCTGGGATTATTTTTTGAGCTTAATTTTTGAATTTCTGATGGAATTCGGAGCATTTTGAGCCCAGATAAGGCTAATTTCGGGATTTTTGTCAGATGGAGCTCAAAATGCTCCGAATTTCGGGTTTTTCAGCTCAAAATTCAAAAATTAGCCATGTTTGGGCTCAAAATGCTCCAAAATCCAAGAAAATAAGCTCAAAATGCTCCAAAAATCTTGCTGAATTCAAATTTGAGCTTAAAATTCTCCAGAAATCTTGCTGAATTCAAATTTGAGCTCAAAATTCTCCAGAAATCTTCTTGAATTCAAATTTGAGCTCGAAATGCTCCAAAAATCATCCAAAATTCAAATTTGAGCTCAAAATTCAAAAATTAGCCTTGCTTGAGATCAAAATGCTCCAGAAATCTTCCCTAATTCAAATTTGAGCTCAAAATGCTCCAAAAATCATCCTAAATTTAAATTTCGGCTCAAAATTCAAAAATTAGCCTTGCTTGAGATCAAAATGCTCCAGAAATCTTCCCTAATTCAAATTTGAGCTCAAAATGCTCCAAAAATCATCCTAAATTTAAATTTCGGCTCAATGTTCAAAAATTAGCCGTGTTCGGGCTCAAAATGCTCCAAATTCAATCCTCAGGTCAAATTTGAACTCAAAATTCAAAAATTAACCATGTTCGGGCTCAAAATGCTCCAAAAATCAAGAAAAATAGCTCACAAACCTCCAATTTTCACCACTTGTTCCACTTGTTCTTGCGCCTCTTTCGAAGTTCGAATAACTTGCTGATTTTCTCCATTCGGACAACATCGAATCTGTGTTTCACACGCCAAAATCAAATGATAAGCCAGGAGAAAAGCGTGTTCAATTGTGACTCCGCAAATCACGAATCCATGATTTCTGAGTATCATCACATGTTTTTCAGCGAGATCAGCGATTATCGATTTTTTTTCAGCTTCATCCACGAGGATTCCCTGGAAAATTTGGGGAATTTCAATACTAAATATGCTTGGGGTCAAAAATTACGGTTTTTGCCACGTGGAATAATTTTTGGAGCGAAATTTCGTAAATTTTGATACTGAACAAGTCTAGGGTGGTTTTTGGCTCCAAATTTGAAAATTCAAAAAATCTTATTTTTAAAAATTTTTTTGAATTTCAAAATTTTGGCGCCAAAACCACCCTAGACCTGTTTAGTATCAAAATATACCAAATTTCGCTCTAAAAATGATGCCACGTGGCAAAAACCGTAATTTATGACATCAAAAATCACCCAAGCATATTTGGTGTCAAAAAATCGCAAATTTTCGCCCCTAGACTCAAAATGCTCCAAATTCGGAGCCCGGCTCAAAAAACCTACACAAAAATCATGATAAGCCACTTTTCCGACAATCAGCGCTTCCTGGGAGATCGGCAAAAATCCGCATTTTTGCGCCGAAACCGCCACAACCGACGGATGATGCAAATGAATGACGCACGAGATTTCGGGTCGTGCCGCGTGAATTGCTGAATGCAACACGTAGCCCGCTTGATTTATACCGTATTTTGTGGAGCCGTTTGAGATTACTGAGCCGTGAAGGTTGACTGGAAGATGAAAATTGGGGAAATTTGAGATTTTTTGAGCCAGAAATCATGAAAATTGATGGAAAACCAGATTTTTGAGTGAAAATCTGGAAATTTCAGGTGAAAAATGCTCAAAAATCAATAATTTTGACCCGAAAACGATGAAAAACCAAGAATTTTGAGCAAAAATGAAAGGCGGTGCAATTTGCAACATGCCGCATGGTTTTTCTGCAATTTTGCGGCAGGGTTTTTGAAAACTGGGATTTTTGGTGGAAATTTTGAATTTTTCACTTTAGAACTTGAAAAATGCTCAAAAATCAATAATATTGACCCGAAAACGAAGAAAAACCAAGAATTTTGAATAAAAATCAAAGGCGGTGCAATTTGCAAGCCGCCGCATGGTTTTTCTGCAATTTTGCGGCACGGTTTTTGAAATATTGTATTTTTATGGATTTTTGATCAAAAATTCAGGATTTTTCACTTCAAAACTTGAAAAATGCTCAAAAATCAATATTTTTAACCCGAAAACGAAGAAAAACCAAGAATTTAGAGCGACTTTTACAACGACACTCCGGCTTGCCCGCTGTTTAGCGCAACACGGGAAAATTTTCATTTTTCGTTTTTTTTCGCCGGGTTTTCGGGTTTCTAGTGGATTTCAGTCAAAAATTGAATTTTCAGATGTTCTACAATGCTCAAATTATCGATTTCAACGGAAAATCCGAGGATTATCGAAGAAATTTGCGGTTTTTTGAGTTTTGGTAAGATTTCGCTGTGAAAAATAGCTGAAAATTTGGAAAAATTCAAATTTTCTGATTTTCAGCTCGAAATATTGATGGAAAATTGGATTTCAATGTGGAAAACTGGGAGAATTTCGAATTTTCGATGATTTTTGTGTTTAGAAGCGATTGGTGAGTTTTTTGGGGAGGGATTTCCGGAAAATTGAAAAAAGTTAGGCTAACTCATCAAAATCTGGGCCTTTTACCACAAAAACGAGGAAAAACCGAGAATTTCGAGCAAAAATGAAAGGCGGTGCAATTTGCAACCTGTCGCATGGTTTTCCTGCAATTTTGCGGCAGGGTTTTCAAAAATTAGGATTTTTAGGTGAAAATTTAGGATTTTTAGGTGAAAAATGAAGTTTTTCAGTGAGAATTTTGAATTTTCACCTGAAAGACTACTGTAGATCAATTTTTGGCGCCAAAAACTCACCCTTGATCAAATTACTTGCCGTAACTTCGTTGTAGAATAGTCCATAGGGATTTATCAGAATCTCATCGTCTTCAGCAGGAATTCTGACCTGAAATTAATTTGAATTTGAATTTTTCCCGCCAAAAAATTCCGCACCTACTATACTCAGACATGAGCGGTTTTTCAAATGGTTTGAGCGAAACCAGTTTTTTTGGTTCGCTCAAATTTTGGTTTATGGTTCGCTCATTTGAAATGGTTTGGTTTGGTTTTGGTTTTTGGTTCGCTCACTCATTTCAAACTGGTTCGAACCGGTTTTCGATCAAATGGTTTTTGGTTTTCTGGCTCCTGGGTGTCAGGAGTTGATGAATTTCGGGGTTTTCGGGTATGGGGATTACTGTAGTGAACTTCTTTTCATGTAAAAGTCACTCTTAAAGGCACATACCCACCAAAAAAATGTTTTTTTGAAAATGAGGTATTTTGGGACGGGGAACATTTTGGTAAGGTATACGGTCGGGAACAGACTTTTAAAGGCGCATGCCAAGCTCTTACCCATTTTCCGAGATATTTTTTTCAAACTATCATAACTTTTTTGTTTTTGAAGCTTTTTTAAAATTTCGACAACCATTTTGACGGTCTTGAGGTGGACTAAATTTTTTGTGTTGACACCAACTACCGTATTACGCTCCTAGGAGGTGAAAAACACGGTTTTGTTCAAGTTTACATAAAAAATGACACGGTTTTGTTCGAATTTACATTAAAAAATGACATTTTTGAGAGAAAACCCGTGTTTTTCACCTCCTAGGAGCGTAATACGGTAGTTGGTGTCAACACAAAAAATTTAGCCCACCTCAAGACCGTCAAAATGGTTGTCGAAATTTTAAAAAAGCTTCAAAAACAAAAAAGTTATGATAGTTTGAAAAAAATATCTCGGAAAATGGGTAAGAGCTTGGCATGCGCCTTTAAAAGTCTGTTCCCGACCGTATACCTTACCAAAATGTTCCCCGTCCCAAAATACCTCATTTTCAAAAAACATTTTTTTGGTGGGTATGTGCCTTTAAGAACGACTTTTACATGAAAAGAAGTTCACTACAGTAATCCCCATACCCGAAAACCCCGAAATTCATCAACTCCGGACACCCAGGAGCCAGAAATCCAAAAACCATTTGATCGAAAACCGGTTCGAACCAGTTTGAAATGAGTGAGCGAACCAAAAACCAAAACCAAATTCAGAATATCTGAAAGTGAATTTTATAAAAATTCCTAAAGCTCTTTAAACATTAAGACGGAACTCAAAATGTCTCCTTAACTTGAAATCGACGACGTTGTTATAATTCTGACCATCTTGATCTCTCAATTTTTCATCATAATCAATTTCTAACTTTTTCCCAAAAATTATTTTAAACCGGGCTTGTGGCCATTCTTATGGCCACAATAGAATGTATTTGGGCTTGGAGATATTTTATAACCTGAACTCTAGACGAGAATAGAAATTCCAAGCTTGTCAAATTTTAATTTTTTGCTCAAATACCCGCGATTCGAAAACATAACTCTGATAGTTTGCTGAATTGAGAGGACTACAAAATTAATTTCTTGAATCGCGGGTATTTGAGCAAAAAATTAAAATTTGACAAGCTTGGAATTTCTATTCTCGTCTAGAGTTCAGGTTATAAAATATCTCCAAGCCCAAATACATTCTATTGTGGCCATAAGAATGGCCACAAGCCCGGTTTAAAATAATTTTTGGGAAAAAGTTAGAAATTGATTATGATGAAAAATTGAGAGATCAAGATGGTCAGAATTATAACAACGTCGTCGATTTCAAGTTAAGGAGACATTTTGAGTTCCGTCCTAATGTTTAAAGAGCTTTAGAAATTTTTATAAAATTCACTTTCAGATATTCTGAAGGTCTCAGTAAAGTTCGGGACGATGAAAATAAAAAATGCATAGATTTTTATATGAAAATAATACTTTTCGAGTTATCTTATGAATTTCAAGAAGTTTTGAGATGTAAAAATGATTAAATGTTTTCAGTAATACCTTCAGATTTCCGAAGGTCTTACTGAAGTTTCAGAACTCAGAAAACCATAGAAAATTTGTTTCCAATGTAGTCTTTTTTCTTATGATTTTTAACAAAATTTGAGATTTTTCAAAAAATTCGATCTTTCTGATGCTCCGAAGATCTTGCTGAAGTCCAGGATGATTAAAAATGAAAAATTCAATGATTTCCGTGTAAAAATGAAAAATTTCGAATTTTCATCAAGTTTTGAGATTTTTCAAAAAAATCGATCTTTCTGATGCTTCGAAGATCTTACTAAAATCCAGGATGGTTAAACATCGGAAACTAACAAAAAAACATGTTTCCAAAACAGTCTCATAATTTTCCAAAACTTTCAAAAAATTTTCACTCGGCAGGGGTCGAACTCGAGACTAACCAGTGTCAACGTTGCTCAACCTGCCAGATGGGACAAAGCCATGCGTTATGACAAACCTATTATTTCTTGATTGCGCAAAAGCTTGCGCGGCTGAAAATTTCTGTAACTTGAGCTTTTTCGACGCGGGAAAAAGATTTTCGGTCTATTTTTCGATTCTGAAGACACTGGTTATATCGAAACAACACTAAAATGCCTTTGAAACGGACTTTTCTCGGCAATATAGATGTCAAAAGAATCTACCTCGAATTCCAAAAAATCCAGTCGAACAATTTTTTTGTAAAAGTGTCCTAAGGGGTATTTTTAGGTGCTCTTTCATATTTTATTGTCAAAATAATAGGTTGCAGGCCTGGTTTTCTCGGAAAAGCCGATTTTTTAAATTTCAAATTATCCTCCAGATGTCATATCATATCATAACTCATCCTAAAAGTGGATATGCGACTTCTAGTATTTTTCGTTCATTTTCTACACGCCAAACGCTACATTTTGAAAAAAAAAATCATTTCGCTACGTTCATTTTGAACCAAATTACGGTTCCGTGGAGTTTCAAAAAATCGAAAAAACTAAAATTAAAAATTTTCAGCTTCTCCTTCATCAATTTACAATGTCTTTTTTTTTTGAAAAACGCGAAATTATGTGCTGCGTTTTACTGAATCAAGTGATTTTCAAAATTATGACAACCTAAAGTAGAAACTTGCGTTCAAAAATCGTCATTTTTTCAATGGTCCCGCATTCGACGCAGATATCACAAATTGACGTAACTCGAAAAACACCTCGAGGTATTCACATTATCTATCTTTTAAAAAAAAGAGCTTGAAATTTCATGAAGTACAAATTGCTTTACGGTGGTACATGCGAAGGGTCTTTTTTGACTTCTCGGCGAGTTAGCGTAAGTCAGAGGCAATTTCAGAAAAAATCCCATGATAGGTTTTCCTCATTTGGGGTGTAGATCAAACTGGAAAAGCGTTGACCCGAACAAAAATTTCGAAAAACTATCCCAAGCCCAAATAGGCGCAGTCTGAAAGCCTGCGCCTAACCAAACCATTTCAAATGAGCGAACCATAAACCAAAATTTGAGCGAACCAAAAAAACCAGTTTCGCTCGGTTTTTTTCGAACCATGTCCAAGTATAGCACCTACCGTAATATGATTATAAATACTCTGACTCCAATTGAACAAATCCACCAATCGATACAAACTCGCCAATTTTCGTCGCAAGACCCGTTCCTCTTGTCCTACAGCACTCTCCGATGATAGATCATCGATTGGGATTACTGTAGGAGGGAATTTTGGATGGGGTACTGTAGATTGACCGAGGACACCGGGTGAAAATGACATTTTTCGCGCAAAAATTCGATTTTTTTCCTGAAAATTTGGGTTTTTTTGTAGTTTTTCGATGGAAAACAACAAAAATCAATTGATTTGATAAGAAAAAAAGATAAGATTAAAAATTCACCGAAAAAATCACGGGAAGTTGACGAAAAATTGATTTTGCTAGCATTTTTGGTGGGAAAAAAATTTGAAAATGCAAATTTCCATTTGAAATGTTGTAAATTCAAAAAATGCGCTGGAATTTCACGTTTTCACGTCAAAATTATTGATTTTTTGGATAAAAATTCGAAAATTTTATCAAAAACCGATTTTTTTTCGATTTCCCATCAAAATTCCATTATTTTCAACTGCAAAACCTCCATGCGCATTTAAAAATCAATAATTTCACTTTGAAAATCCACCAATAATCATTTTACACCTTCAAAACCCCGAAAAACCACGAAAAACAAAAAATTTCGAAAAGAGACGAGAGAGCACACAAAACACAGAGTGCGCAGAGAAACAACACACACGGCGACGCACAAATGCACACATTTCAACATACCGTATACCTTTGTGTGCGAAAAAAAATTTCGCTTTGAAAATTCGTTTTTTCCGGTCTTTTTCCTGCCACGTGGCAGTTTTTGGTGGGAAAATTAGAAAATAATTATTGAAAAATCTTCATTAATTAACCTAAGTAATTAATTAATTAGTTAAAACCACAGGTTTTTCCCCAGGACATTTCAGCAGCGAAAAATCGACCTCATTCTTCGCGAATTTTGTCGCAGGTCGCACGAAATTCGCGACTTCTTCGCAAGTCGCCTCATCTTCCGCGATTTCAAAAATCGCGGCGAATTTGCCGCCAATTTCGGCGATTTTTTGGCGAATTTCCGTGGTTGGATAGTTGATGTCTTCGGATTTCGTAAACTCGTCGAGCTGCAAAAAATTTGAATTCCAAAATTTCCCGCGTCAAAACCCCCCTACCGTATCCATGAGCACCCGCAAATTCGCCGCATTATTTTCCGGATCAAACGTGCGTCTCGTCACGATTTCTACAGTAATCCTCCCCTGGTTATTGTACCCACTACCTTCTTCTTCCAAACTGCAAAAAACTACAGTACCCAGAAGCGCCACGAATATTTTAAAAATCATGACGAGACCCAGAATTTTTCAAATTTCGCCTTTAATAGGAGAATTTTTGTTGACAAATCATCAAAAAATAATTTGCTGTATGGAAAATAAACAAATTTAAATTTCGCGCCACAAAAATCCACGTGGCACAGATTTTTGTGGAAAAACCCGGGCAGCGAAAATAAATATGCAATTTTCCCACTCCTGCCGCATGCGCCTCGATAGCTCAGTTGGGAGAGCGTTAGACTGAAGATCTAAAGGTCACCAGTTCGATCCTGGTTCGGGGCAAGCTTTTTTATTTTTTTTTCTTTTTCACAAAGAACCTTTATGACAATAAATAAATAAGTACAACCAGTTTAGGACCCGTTTAGGTAAAAGCTTAAGGACCTTAAGGTAGGCATTCCGATGTTTTTCGATCCCTTCAGTCCTAAGTCCAAAATATTTCGGTCATTTTTTGTAAATCACTGATCTTTATCGCGATGTTTTTCAAAAAGATAAAAATTCTCAAAAAACTTGAATACTGGAAACATTCGACCCTTTATAAGGTACCCAAAAGCACAACAATTTAGGTAAAAAAATGCTGAGCAAAAATTGGGCAAACTTATTTCTAGCACTATGTTGTTGCTTTTTCTGCTATCAAACGTTCAATGCGCAAAAGGAGCCACTTATCATTGAGCAAAACGAAGCGCCCATGAGTAGTAGTAGTAGTGAACTGGAATTCATTCGACCCTATATGGGACACCTTCCACCTGATTATTTGACAGTTCCTGAATATAATCTCACGGCGTGTACTTATCGGAAATCAATGTCGCAAATGACGACGAATGCAATGTGTCTACTGTATGACCCGAAACGGTTTTTGAGTGAAAATCATTCGTTTAATGAGACGTGGAAGAGTAAGAGGTGAGTATAGAGATAGTGTTAGAGATGCAGACAGCTAGAGATGTCAGAGAGGCAGAGTAAATTAACTTTGCACAGTTATAACTTAATATACCGTGCAGAGTTAATTTGCAGTACACAATAGTCTCGTTAACGTTAAAAACGTTAACGTTAAGAAACTTTAACGTTGAGAAACTTTAACGTTAAGAAACGTTAAAGTTGAGTAACGTGAACGTTAAAAGACGTTAATATACCGTGCAGAGTTAATTTGCAGTAAACAAATAGTCTAACGTTAACGTTAAGAAACTTTAACGTTGAGAAACGTTAACGTTAAAAGACGTTAATATACCGTTTGCAGTACACAATAGTCTCATTAAAGTTAAAAACATTAACGTTTAGAAACGTTAACGTTAAAAGACGTTAATATAGCGTGCAAACACCGTGCAGAGTTAATTTGCAGTACACAATAGTCTCGTTAACGTTAAAAAAGTTTACGTTGAGAAACTTTAACGTTAAAAGACGTTAATATACCGTTTGCAGTACACAATAGTCTCGTTAACGTTAAGAAACTTTAACGTTTAGAAACGTGAACGTTAAAAAACGTTAAAGTTAAGAAAGTTAACATTTTTTTTTGCAATTTTCAGATCTTGTAAAGCTGCTGACAAGAATGGCTTCGGAGGTTTCCCCGAAAATCTTCAAAACACTTCGCGATACACGAGATTTGTCTTCATTCGTGACCCATTCGATAGATTTATCTCATTCTACTTGGATAAATGTCTCCACGAAAAACGATGTTATAATTGTGAACCTGAAGACCTACGATGTGTAGTCAAAGAAGTCTACGAGAGTTTATTGAAGATATCGCGAGGTGAACAGGCACTTTTGACAAAAATGTTGAATAGCTCGTCATATATGGATATACATGCAACACCAACTTCTTGGGTTTGTGATTTTCAACAATTTCGAAATGTTTATTATATTATGGTTATTGGTTCGAGTTTTGATGAGAGAAAAGAGCCAATTTCGAAATTTGTCGAGATTTTAAGACGGAAAAATGTGCCGGAAGTGTATATTTCAAAAATCGAGGGAAATCTATTGACATCTGAAACTCATCATTCAACACATAATTCTGAAATGCGAAAAATTGCGGAGGAAAAAGTGAAAAATGACAAAATCATACGGGATTATTTGCATAAAATATATTTCTATGATTATTTGGTTTTTCCGGAGTTCGATAGAGCGCATTTGGATGCACCGTATAATATGAGCAATTCAAGTTTTGATGAGAAATATCGAAAGGATTATGAAAGTCTTATAAAAAGTCAGGAATTTTTATCGAAATTGAAAAATTGAATTTTTTTTTTGTTTTTTTTTTTGAAAGTTATAGAATAAATTTTACATAAAAATGTGTTTTTTTTCAAAACTTATCTCAATATGTTACATCTTGATTGTGTTATAATCTCAAAATGTTATTTTTTCAGTAAAATTAATTTTTTATTGTGTTTATCTGCCTGAATTGGAAGCGATAAAGCGAAAAAATTAAAAATCGTTTTTGAGATCCAGAATTTTCACATTTTTGAGACTAGATAGTTTGATATCTATTGTGACAATCTGTGTTTCTTTCCGATATCTGATCAGAAATTTTCGATTAGATTTTTAAAAATTATTGTTCTTAAAGATAACGTACAAAAATGTGCTATGTTTTCACTTGTGACTTATGAAAATGATAAAAATATTCTGAAAATGGTTTTTTCTAGCAAAACAAAAAACTTTCTGACCTCACACGTTTTTCTCGTTTTTTTAAAGATTGAATCTGAAGGTTATACCTACCATTCATAAAAATTGGCAAAATAAAAAAAATTTGATTTTTTGAATTCGGAAATTTTCTCAGTTTCTCTTACAATATGAAATGAGCAATTTGAATTTTGAATAATCCACTCCAAATTTTTGAAAAACAAAATATCTTACTCTTTTTTATGGATAAAAATGGACCTGGAATACCTTTTCGTGGCGAGATATTTTCAATAAAACATGTGTTCCTTGAAACAAATTCCGGTATTCTTTCAAAAATATCTCTTTCTCTGTCTTTGATGCTATAATATTCAAGTGAAGTAGCATTTTAAGCTCTACTTAGAGGAAGTCTAGCTTGAAATCTGCTAAAACCAAAAAAAATTTTTTTTTTCAAATGCATTTATGATTACAAACAAAAAAATTAGAATAAAATTCAAATTTTATGAATAACATCCATAGGATGAATTAAACCTCGGTTGAACTGCAAAATAATAAGTCACAGGTGACATTTGTGGAACAAAATCATATCTCGCATCCGAATGAACACATTTAATATCATCTCTTTGAGGATATTCACAATAATGTGGACCTGAACAAAAAGGCGGCGCAGATTCAGCAGAAATGTATGAATAGTAATTTTTCATATAACAATCTCCGACAACTTTTGCATAGAATTGTTCTTTTGGTAACGATTTCTTCAAATCCACTTTTTTTCGCATTTTTTGCCAATTTTCCTCAATATCTTTCAACACATTCATCTCGTTCATTATTGAAATATTCGATAATTTATTTGATTTTGGAAACGATTCCAACCATTCCAGTTTTTTCAAATGGGTTATCTTATTTTCTTGAATTTTAATTCGTCTCACTTTCTGATAAGTCCAATGAATCCATGTATAATTTATCATCCTGGGATCCGTCACAATTTTACCAGATTTTGTGCAGTTTTGTTGCTCCAAACTTTCAAACATACTTGAAACCGAAAAATTGTTGAAATTATTAACAGTTGAGCCATAGAAATCTTGTTTTGGATAAATTAAATAACTATTTTCTTTCGCGTTTTTGAGAAGAATGTTGAATTCTTCGATGAATGTTGGAGCAAGTTTTGGAATAAGAATATCATCCATATCAAGACATGTAACAAATTTCGCGGTTTCCTGGAATTTTTGAGAAAAATAAAGTTTCAGATATTGCTCAGCATAGTCGATTTACTAAAAGTACATCAGTAAAAAACAATTTTTTCGAATTTTTTTTTTTTTTTTTTTTTTTGAGAAGACGTCTTCTGGGTAAATCGACCACGCTGATCAGTTCAAAAATTAGCTCATAAAAGTCATCAAAGCTCCATTTCAAGATAATTTTTGAGAAAAATAAAGTGTCAGATATCGCTCAGCATAGTCGATTTACTAAAAGTACATCAATAAAAACTTTTTTTCGAAATTTTTTTTTTTTTTTTTTTTTTTTTTTTTGAGAAGACGTCTACTGGGTAAATCGACCACGCTGATCAGTTCAAAAAATAGCTCATAAAAGTCATCGGAGCTCAATTTCAAGCTAATTTTTGAGAAAAATAAAGTGTCAGATATTGCTCAGCATGGTCGATTTACTAAAAGTACATCAATAAAAAACTTTTTTTCGAATTTTTTTTTTTTTTTTTTTTTGAGATTCACCAACTCACTTTATATGCCTTCTGGGTAAATCGACCATGCTGATCAGTTCAAAACATAGCTCATAAAAGTCACCTAAGCTCAATTTCAAAATGATTTTTAAGAAAAATAAAGTTTCAGATATTGCTCAGCATGGTCGATTTACTAAAAGTACATCAGTAAAAAACTTTTTTTCAAAATTTTTTTTTTTTTTGAGAAGACGTCTTCTGGGTAAATCGACCATGCTGATCATTATTTGATGGTTAGTTTTTTTTAATCGGAAGTAGAGTTATGCTAAGTTTTAAAGGGGGGGGGGTAAGACGACAAAATTTTTTTGTCGCAAAGTTAAAGGCTCCCCAAAAGTAGTAAAACCTCCAAGGGATTTTTTCTGGAAACGTCCAGAAAAAATGTTCCATAAACTAGGTACCACGTATAGGTATACGTTGAAAATATTCCATAAACTTTCGGACAACGTATAGCTATACGTTGAAAAAAGTTCATGGAATATTTTTTTCGGACCTTTTTAGGCCCTTCTAGAAAAAACCCCCTGGGGCTTTTACTATTCAAAGGGAGCCCGATTCATTGAGAAAATAAAATTTTGTCGTCTTACCCCCCCTTTAAAATTAATTCACAAACTCACCTTATACTTCAAAATACAATCAGTTTGAGAAGCAGCCTGATTTCTAAATTCAACTTGTTGAAAAGCATCCAATTCATTTTTATCAACTCCAATCATTTTAATAGTAACCCAAGGTTGAATTGTCAAATAACCAGCATCTTCATAAATTCTTATAAGATCAAAAAATGAATCAATCGAACTAATATAATATAAATTCACAAATGCTCCAAACTTTTTATAAATATGCATTGCAAACAAAAAAGTCTGCCAATTTTCCGCAACAAAAATCGGAGTTATACAAACTACAACATCATATTTTGTAGTTGGTGGAATTGAAAATGGAATTTCTACCGAATTTTGTTGATTATCACCAAGAAATTCAATAGAAAGTGTGTTTGGTAGAAGTTGAACAGTTAGAAATACTGATGGTAATAAACATTTATTTCCAGCCAATGTGATTCTTTCATAAGATGTTGTAATGATTTTTGTGGATGTTAAATTAATTGCTCTTATTGTTATTAGTGGTTTTTTCTCAATTTCATATAATGTTTTATCAAACCAATTTTTTCGTTTTTGATTTATATTCATTACAATTGCTAATGCATTATCACCTAAACTTTGTGATTTTGGATAATAATATGATGATGTTATAAATGCTTTGAAATCTTCAACATCTTCTTCTTCTTCAATTCGCTCAACTCTATAATCAAATATTTTTATTTGAACTTTCTTAGGCTGGTCTTAGATTTTCTGAATTTTCAAACATCTGATTGTTAGATCATACAGTCTTCAGAGTCTAGTTATTCTTACCTATAATTTGGCTCAAAATATCCTAATAACTTAAAAAATGCAAAAGTAATTGAACATAAAATAATAGTTCGTGTTTTCAAGCCAATCGTCCACATTTTCTTCCATAAATGAACAATGAATGTTTCATTTAAAAAGGGTTTGGGACAATTTCGGAATTTATAGATAAGCTGGATTGTTTCAGAGATATCGACACAAAAATGAAATTATCTAGATGTTCTGTTAGAAAAAATAAATGTGACAACAATTTTCAGATTCTTTTTGAGAACAATAATTTTTGAAAATCTAATCGGATATTTCAGATCAGATATCGGAAAGAAGAACAGATTGTCACAATAGATATCAATAAACTATCTAGTCTCAAAAATGTGAAAATTCTGAATCTCAAAAAAGATTTTTGTGAAAATTCGCTCCCAAGATACACAAAAAAATATAAATTTTACTGAAAAAATAAAATTTTGAGATCAAGAAATAGATGTTCGGGTACATTTTTGAATAACACAATCAAGATGTTACATTGAGATAAGTTTTGCAAAAATAAAAAAAACAATTCACTTCAATACAAAATTGGCCTTCAGGTCAGATGAGAGACGACAGGAGACTAATTATGCCATCAGACACGGAGAAAGAGAAATTTTTGAAAGAATACCGGAATTTGTTTAAAGGAGCAGACATTTTATGGAAAATATCTCGCCACGAAATTCATTTTCAGGATATTTCCGCTCAAGAATATCATTCAAGTCTTTTCGCAAGCTTCAAAAGGTATTCCAGGTTCATTTTTATCCATAAAAAAGAGTAAGATATTTTGTTTTTCAAAAATTTGAAGCGGATTATTCAAAATTCAAATTGCTCATTTCATATTGCTAGAGAAACTGAGAATATCAAGAAATCATTTTTTTGCCGCTAAACATCTTCACCAATTTTTATGAATAGTAGGTATAACCTTCAGATTCAATCTTTAAAAAAACTAAAAAAAAGTGTGAGGTCAGAAAGTTTTTTGTTTTGCTAGAAAAAAACTTGGGATTATCAAGATTTATGTTGGGTTCTTTATAAATTGCCCTTTCCCACTGTATTTCATATTCATTTTTGCAGAAAATGGAAATTATTGAGAAATTGCTAGACAACGAATGTTTGGTTTGTCAAAATCCATCAAGAGGAATGCATTTTGGAGCAAATACTTGTAGAGCATGCGCCGCTTTTTTCAGGTAACCTAATTTCTCATAAAAATTCGTAATTAAATATTTTCAGAAGAGCTACATTATTAAATTTGCAATTTGAATGCATTAAAAAGAATAATAATTGTGGTGGAGATAAAAACAGAAGATTTATATGTAAATCATGTCGATTTTCGAAATGTTTAGAAATTGGAATGACTTCGAAAAGTTTGTTATTATTTCTCAAGAAATTTTTTTTTTTTTTTTTTTTTGCAGAAGTAAAAATAGATTATGATCCAACATTATCAATGAAACAATTATTTGATGATTATTATACAACAAGTGAAGAATCAAATACAAGTTCATTAACAAATTCACCAAGTTTTTCGATATCTGAAGAAGAAGCAGCAGAAAATGATATTATATTCAATTTTATACCAAAATCTTCGAAAAAACCAATTGCAATTATTGATTTTTCGGATTTAACACAAAAAATCGAAGTGATATTTGATTCAAATGAAGATAATAATGGAAAAAAATGAAATTTTTGAAAAAAGTTCTTCAATAATAATCAAAATAAATGAGATGGAAATATTTGATATGATTAATTTATTGAAAAATGTTATAATTATCAAATGGGCTCAGTGGATCAATTCAATTTTTTGTGGAAAATCAATTGGAAAACAACAAAAAATGCAATTATTTCGAAATTCTTGGAATATTTTACATATTTTTGAACGATTACAAATAACATCAAAATATGATGAATTGCTCAAATCAAATTCGATTTTAATTTCTAATAATTTATTATGGATTTGTGGAAAAAGTCATTATAATGTTTCAAGTATTTCTGAAATTACTAATCGATATTTTTCAAAGTAAGTTTGCAGAATTTATCTAAAAAAACATTTTGCTTTTGGGGTCCTAAAATATTTAGTTACCCCTAGGCCAAGCTCTGGGCTCTTAAAAGTTCATAGCTCCATTTCAAAATTATTTTTATACGAAATAAAGTTTCAGATATTGCTCAGCATAGTCGATTTACTAAAAATACATCGATAAAAAACATTTTTTCGAAAAAATTTTTTTTTTTTTTTTCAAAATCAAAATTTTTTTCCTGAAAATTCAATTTTTTCATCGTTTTTGGGTAAATCGACTATGCTGAGCAATATCTGAAACTTTATTTCTTACAAAAATTATTTTGAAATAGGTTCCCTTGTAAGTTAAATATTTGTTTACAGATTATTCGATCCATTTCTTCAGAGATTTATCGATGAAATTGGTCAAAAATTATATGAACTTCAAATAACTGACCAGGAATTAAAATTTTGTTTAATTCAATTATTAGGATATGATACAAGTGATTTAACACAAGAAACTATTGAAATTATCGAAGAATTGCAAGATGAAATTGCCAATGAAATGCATCATTTTTATTCAAATGATTTAAAATTAACTAATTATTCATGTCGATTAATTAAGTTATTAAATATTGTTAAAAATATGAAGAAAATTATGAACGAAAAAAATAAAATCAAGGAATTATTTTATATTTTCGATATTTTTCATGCCGATATTTCTGATAATGATTTTTTTGATATTTTTTAATTACTTCTTTTATTATTGAATAGTTTAATAAAGATTTTATTTTTTTTTCTTTTTTCAAAGAATTTTATCTCAAAGATACATCTTGTCTCTAACCTCAACACTATTTTTGAAGTGTCACTTAGTGAAAAAAATTATTCAAAAATGAACCTGAACTTTACTTTAACAAAAAAAAGAACAACTTTAAAAAATCAAATTCATTTATTTCGCAAACATTTAACATTGTTAAAATTCCAGAAAACAATTTCACGATTTCTCAAAACAACCACAAATTTTCGATAAAAAATTAATTGTCTAACATATCTCTCGATTTTTGACAAATATTTCAAATCCAAAGTGAAAATGCACACATTTCTATGAGCAAAAAGTGTTTTGAGATTTCCCAACTCCAATATTTTAACCTCATCGATAATCGCGTTTTTGAGAATCATTGAAAATTGATCAGAATTCAGTAGGGTTTCCATTGGAATATCAAGATTCAAGTCGAAAAACCATACATTTTTTTGTGAAGCTGAAGGATAAGCTTGCAAACTTCTTTGTCGAGTTTTATAGATTGTCATGTTTTTATCACAAATATCAAAAAAATCAATATTTTTATAGATATCAACGCATTCGAAATATTTTCTTATTTCAAGTTTTTCAGCAGAAATTTTAACAAATAATATAAATATTACTATTAGAAATTTCATTTTCAAAAATGATTTCAAGATTTCAACTTTGTATATTTATATTCACCAACAAATACATATAATCAAGTTTTTGAAATGTTCTCTAACATGAGTTACGGGATCTCAAAGATAATTTCAATCAAGTTTCAAGTCGAGTCAAGTTTTGTGACCATAAAGATAATTGTATTCTACATTTCAATCTCTCAGAACATCTAGATAATTTCAATTTTGTGTCGATATCTCTGAAACAATCCAGCTTATCTATAAATTCCGAAATTGTCCGAAAACCCTTTTTAAATGAAACATTCATTGTTAATCTATGAAAAATGTGGACGATTGGCTTGAAAACACGAACTATTATTTTATGTTCAATTACTTTTGCATTTTTTAAGTTATCAGGATATTTTGAGCCAAATTATAGGTAAGAATAACTAGACTCTGAAGACTGTATAATCTAACAATCAGATGTTTGAAAATTCAGAAAATCTAAGACCAGCCTAAGAAAGTTCAAAAATAAATATTTGTTTTTTAGAGTTGAACGAATTGAAGAAGAAGAAGATGTTGGCGACTTCAAAGCATTTATAACATCATCATATTATTATCCAAAATCACAAAGTTTAGGTGATAATGCATTAGCAATTGTAATGAATATAAATCAAAAACGAAGACATTGGTTTGATAAAACATTATATGAAATTGAGAAAAAACCACTAATAACAATAAGAGCAATCAATTTAACATCCACAAAAATCATTACAACATCTTATGAAAGAATCACATTGGCTGGAAACAAATGTTTATTACCATCAGTATTTCTAACTGTTCAAATTCTACCAAACACACTTTCTGTTGAATTTCTTGGTGATAATCAACAAAATTCAGTAGCAATTCCATTTTCAATTCCACCAACTACAAAATATGATGTTGTAGTTTGTATAACTCCAATTTTTGTTGCTGAAAATTGGCAGACTTTTTTGTTTGCAATGCATATTTATAAAAAGTTTGGAGCATTTGTGAATTTATATTATATTAGTTCGATTGATTCATTTTTTGATCTTATAAGAATTTATGAAGATGCTGGTTATTTGACAATTCAACCTTGGGTTACTATTAAAATGATTGGAGTTGATAAAAATGAATTGGATGCTTTTCAACAAGTTGAATTTAGAAATCAGGCTGCTTCTCAAACTGATTGTATTTTGAAGTATAAGGTGAGTTGGTGAATTAATTTTAAAACTTAGCATAACTCTACTTCCGATTAAAAAAAACTAACCATCAAATAATGATCAGCATGGTCGATTTATCCAGAAGACGTCTTGTCAAAAAAAAAAAAAAAATCGAAAAAATCTATTTTACTAATGTACTTTTAGTAAATCGACTATGCTGAGCAATATCTGACACTTTATTTTTCTCAAAAATTATTCTGAAGTGGAGCTTTAATGACTTTAATGAGCTATTTTTTGAACTGATCAGCATGGTCGATTTACCCAGAAGACGTCTTGTCAAAAAAAAAAAAAAAAATTCGAAAAAATGTATTTTAATAATGTACTTTTAGTAAATCGACCATGCTGAGCAATATTTAAATTTTTATTTTTCTTAAAAATCATTTCGAAATTCGAAATTGAGCTTCTATGACTTTTATGAGCCAATTTTCGAACTGATCAGCATGGTCGATTTATCGAGAAGACGTCTTGTCAAAAAAAAAAAAAAAAAAAAATCGAAAAAATCTATTTTACTAATGTACTTTTAGTAAATCGACTATGCTGAGCAATATCTGACACTTTATTTTTCTCAAAAATTATTCTGAAGTGGAGCTTTAATGACTTTAATGAGCTATTTTTTGAACTGATCAGCATGGTCGATTTATCGAGAAGACGTCTTGTCAAAAAAAAAAAAAAAAAAATCGAAAAAATCTATTTTACTAATGTACTTTTAGTAAATCGACTATGCTGAGCAATATCTGACACTTTATTTTTCTCAAAAATTATTCTGAAGTGGAGCTTTAATGACTTTAATGAGCTATTTTTTGAACTGATCAGCATGGTCGATTAATCCAGAAGACGTCTTGTCAAAAAAAAAAAAAAAAATCGAAAAAAAGTTTTTTATTGATGTACTTTTAGTAAATCGACTATGCTGAGCAATATCTGACATTTTATTTTTCTCAAAAACTATTCTGAAGTGGAGCTTTGATGACTGTAAGGACCAGCGGAATTAACCCTGGGTTTGCAAAATAATTTTTTTTATTCAGGAAACCGCAAAATTCGTGGCATGTCTAGATATGGATGATATTCTCATTCCAAAACTTGCTCCAACATTCATCGAAGAATTCAACATTCTTCTCAAAAACGCGAAAGAAAATAGTTATTTAATTTATCCAAAACAAGATTTCTATGGCTTAACTGTTAATAATTTCAACAATTTTTCGGTTTCAAGTATGTTTGAAAGTTTGGAGCAACAAAACTGCACAAAATCTGGAAAAATTGTGACGGATCCCAGGATGATAAATTATACATGGATTCATTTTTCTCAACAAAAAGTGAGACGAATTAAAGTTAAGGGAAATAATATAACCCATTTGAAAAAATTGGAATGGTTGGAATCGTTTCCAAAATCAAATAAATTATCGAATATTTCAATAATGAACGAGATGAATGTGTTAAAAGATATCGAGGAAGATTGGCAAAAAATGCGAAAAAAAGTGGATCTGAAGGAACCGTTACCAAAAGAACAATTCTATGCAAAAATAGTTAGAGAATGTTATATGATCAATTTCTATATATACCTCTATGCGAAAGTTACACCGCCACTTTGTTCAGGTCCACATTATTGTGAATATCCTCAAAGATCTGATATTAAATGTGTTCATTCGGATGCGAGATATGATTATGTTCCACAAATGTCACCTATAACTTATTATTTTGCAGTTCATCCCAGGTTTAATTCATCCTATGGATGTTATTCATAAAATTGTTATATTGTAACAGGGCAGCGTAAATAAATACACAGGTGATTTCCAAAAGTGTGAAAAAATGTGCATGTGTCTCTATACGTTATATGCATGTTTTTTCATCCTCAACATACACATTTTTCATCCTTCACAGACACATTTTTGACATTTTTGAGGATCTAAAAAGGATGAAAAAAGTGTGAAAAATCAAAATTTCAGTGGAAGCCTCAAACTTTCAGACAAGGTGTGTGGACTTAAGTTAAGTATCTGAAAGTGTGATTTTAAGCTTCTGGGGTCACTTTCAGCTAGGAAAAGCTGAAAATAGACTGAAAATCGAAAATTTTGAAGTTAGGCTCAAACTTTCAGAATTGGTTGGGGGACCTCTGAAAAGTGTGTGACGAGATGAATTTCAGCATTTTCAGCCAGGAAAAGCTGAAAATGAGCTGAAAATCGAAAAATTTGAAGTTGGGTCAATATTTTTGGATTTTGTTGGGGGACTTCTGAAAAGTGTGTGACGAGATGAATTTCAGTATTTTCAGCCAGGAAAAGCTGAAAATGAGCTGAAAACCAAAAAATTTGAAGTTGGGCCAATATTTTTGGATTTTGTTGGGGGACTTCTGAAAAGTGTGTGACGAGATGAATTTCAGCATTTTCAGCCAGGAAAAGCTGAAAATGAGCTGAAAACCAAAATTTTCGATGTTGAACTAAAACTTTCAGAATTTATTTGGAGTGTTGGAAGAAGAATCTGAATATTGAAGTTTCAGCATTTTCAGCCAGAAAAAAACTGAAAAATGAAATTTTTGATGTTGGATTCAAACATTCATTATTGGTTGCGCGAGCTCTGAAAAGTAAATGAAGAGATGATTATTTTGAATATGAGCCAGAAAAATTTGTATAATGGATCAATTCATTTGAAGAAAAATGAATTTCGCGACATTTTTTGTTTTCGTATCATACTCCTCAAATGGTCTCATTTACAATTAGACACTGCGCCCAAAGCAATGATATGAGAACATTCGCCAGTTCTCTTTTTAGTTCATTTGCAGCTTTGTCTAGCTGTAAGTTTCAAAAAATCATCTTGAAACAAACTTTTCTGAAGACCTCTAATAATTCTGAGAATTTGAAACCGAGAAAATAAACTTCAGTTTTTAGTTCATTTGCAGCTTTTTCTGGCTGAAAATCAAAAAAATCATCGCCTCACTCATCTAACCATTTCTAAAAGTTTTAGTTCAACATCGAAAATTTTGGTTTTCAGCTCATTTTCAGCTTTTCCTGGCTGAAAATGCTGAAATTCATCTCGTCACACACTTTTCAGAAGTCCCCCAACAAAATCCAAAAATATTGGCCCAACTTCAAATTTTTCGATTTTCAGCTCATTTTCAGCTTTTCCTGGCTGAAAATACTGAAATTCATCTCGTCACACACTTTTCAGAAGTCCCCCAACAAAATCCAAAAATATTGACCCAACTTCAAATTTTTCGATTTTCAGCTCATTTTCAGCTTTTCCTGGCTGAAAATGCTGAAATTCATCTCGTCACACACTTTTCAGAGGTCCCCCAACCAATTCTGAAAGTTTGAGCCTAACTTCAAAATTTTCGATTTTCAGTCTATTTTCAGCTTTTCCTAGCTGAAAGTGACCCCAGAAGCTTAAAATCACACTTTCAGATACTTAACTTAAGTCCACACACCTTGTCTGAAAGTTTGAGGCTTCCACTGAAATTTTGATTTTTCACACTTTTTTCATCCTTTTTAGATCCTCAAAAATGTCAAAAATGTGTCTGTGAAGGATGAAAAATGTGTATGTTGAGGATGAAAAAACATGCATATAACGTATAGAGACACATGCACATTTTTTCACACTTTTGGAAATCACCTGTGTATGCAATTTTCCCCCAAGCTGCCGCATGCGCCTCGATAGCTCAGTTGGGAGAGCGTTAGACTGAAGATCTAAAGGTCACCAGTTCGATCCTGGTTCGGGGCAAGCTTTTTTATTTTTTTTTTTTGATATTCAAATAAAAAAGCTTTATGACAATAAATAAATAAATACATATATACAACCAGTTTTTAGGGAACCCGTAAGAACCTTAAGGTAAGGTTAACCAGAATTTAAGCGTCCATTAAGGTTTGAACAAACAGTTGAATCTCGATGATTGATCTTCAACATCAAACTCGAACTTCTTGGCGACGAACTTCTCAACTCATAATCATTATAGATTGCTGAAAGGCTGAAATTTTTGCGGCAATTTGAGAGAACACCTTTGCGTATCACACTGCTGAAAAACAGGTATAAAAGTGGATTGACGAAGGAATTTGTGGCGAACACCACCATCACCGCCCAATTCATCCATTTTCCGTGTTTTGAGCATTGCGTTATGAAGACCTGGAATTGATTTTGGTTGGGGGTACTGTAGTTTTTGGCGCGCGAAAATTTGACGCATTTTGAGACCAAATATGATATGTTTTGGTGGGCCAGGCCTATCTCAGGCCGTTTTAGGCCTAACCTAGGCTCATCTAGGCTTATTATGAAGCTCTTCTCAAGCCTGAGAAGCCCTGACCTATCTCAGGCCCAAACTAGGCCTATCTCAGGCCCTTTCAGGGCCAACCTAGGCTTATCTAGGCTCATTTTAAAGCCCCTTCCAAGCCTAACCTGTCCAACAACAAATAAAATCGTGTTAATGATACAAGGGACCAACAATCTCGTTTCAATCGATAATTGTCGCTGCTGAGCGGCGTAGGATGACGTGCAAATTGGAGTTTGTGTGTACTTTGATCGGATTTCTGCGAAAAAGGTACTGTAGATCAAATTTTGGCGCCAAAAAATGTGCGCAAACTCACGGCGTTTCGTTTGACGCTTGAAAACCACTGCCAACGCGGCCGCGTAAAGCGGAAACGGCAGGACCATCAAAATCACATTGCACACCATGTAGTAAGTGTGGGTCCCCTCGTTTTGATATCTGAAAGGGATTTTTTTGGGATTTTAGGTGAAATTACGATGAAATTTGACCCTAGACACCTTAAAGACCTTAAAAATGACCTTAAAGATCTTAAGATACCTTAGCTAAACCTTAGCTACCCTAAAAATCATTAGGAAACCATTGAAAATGCCTTAGCTACTTCGAATAAGCCTTAACTAGCTTAAAAATGGTTTAGAAACCATTAAAAATGCTTATTATACTTTAAAAGGGTCTTAAGTACCTTAAAGTACCTTAAAGAGACCTTAGCCACCTTAGAAGTGACCATAAGTACCTTAAAATACCTTAGCTACTTCGAATAAGCCTTAATTACCTTAATTATTAGGAAATCATTAAAAATGCTTCTAATACCTTAAAAAATGGTCTTAAGTACCTTAACAGATAAGGAAAATATTTGAATTTTAATATTTGGCGGTGAAAATTGAGGGTGTAAACGCGGAGTATCGTTTGAAATGGTTTTTTCCAAAACAACAACACTCCGCGTTTACGCTTCTAAGAACTCTAAGTTCTTAATTACCTTTGGTACCTTAAGTACCTTAACTACCTTAAAAAGCACCCTAACAACCTTAAAAAGGGTCCCAACTACGTTAAAAAGGACCTTAACTACCTTTAAAAAGAAGGTGTAAACGCGGAGTATCGTTTAAAATGAAATTTTGAAAAACAGGGAAGTTAAAGACTTCTAAGAGCTCTAATTGCTTAACTAACTTAAGTACCCTAAGTACCTTAAGAATGACCTTAACTACCTTAAAAAGCCTCTAAACTACCTTAGGTACCTCTAAAAGGTGTAAACGCGGAGTATCGTTTAAAAGGAAATTTTGAGACTTTTAAGAACTCTAAGTCCTTAACTACATTAAAAACCTTAAGGACCTTAACAACCTTAAAAAGCACCTTAACATTTTGAAATTGAAATTTTGAAAAACAGGGAAGTTAAAGACTTCTAAGAGCTCTAAGTGCTTAACTACCTTAAGTACCTTAACCACCCTAAACTAAGGCCTTACCTCTCCCAATTCGACATCATTCCATATCTCTCAGGACTATAATAAAGTGGTTCAAACCACTCGAATTGATGTTCCAAAATCGACTGAACTAATCCAATCAACCACGGAAATGCGCAAATCGCAATACACGTCGAGTTTTTTGAATTTTCAAATTTGGAGCCAAAGTTCACCCTAAACTTGTTTAGTATCAAAATGCACCAAATTTCGCTCCAAAAATTATGCCACGTGGCAAAAACCGTAATTTTTGACCCCAAAATTGACCCCAAGCATATTTGGTATCAAAATTACCCAAATTTTCAGGGAATCCTCGTGGATGAAGCTGAAAAAAAATCGATAATCGCTGATCTCGCTGAAAAACATGTGATGATTTTGAGAAATCATGGATTCGTGATTTGCGGCGTCACAATTGAACACGCTTTTCTCCTGGCTTATCATTTGATTTTGGCGTGCGAAACACAGATTCGATGTTGTCCGAATGGAGAAAATCAGCAAGTTATTCGAACTTCAAAAGAGGCACAAGAACAAGTTGAACAAGTGGTGAAAATTGGAGGTTTGTGGGGGTGTTTTGGAGCATTTTGAGCTTATTTTCTTGATTTTTGGAGCATTTTGAGTCCAAACATGGTTTATTTTTAAATTTTGAGCTCAAATGTGAATTTTGGATGATTATTGGAGCATTTTGAGCCCAAACCCCCTAAATTTGGAGCATGTTGAGCTCAATTTGACAAAAATCCCAAAATTAGCCTTATCTGGGCTCAAAATGCTCCAAATTCCATCAAAAATTCAAAAATTAGGCTCAAAAAAATAATCCTAGAGTAAAAATTCTGGTTTTTGGCTCTGAAAAACTCCCCAAACGCGAGTTTGGGCTCAAAATGCTGCAAATTTAATTCCCTAGTCAAATTTGTGCTCAAAATTCGAAAATTGGTCATGTTTGGGCTCAAAATGCTCCAAATTCCATCAAAAATTCAAAATTTCAATTTTTCCAGGAGGCGGTGTAAATCGAATCGACGGAAAAGTCGATCCGAAAAAATGGCAAATCGGAGAATTGGAATGGGAAGCTTATATGAGAAATATGGATCGAAATGGATACAAAACTGGACATCAATACAAAAATTGGTGATTTTTGCACTTTTTATGGGTTTTTTGTGAATAAAATGTGAAATTTAACCTAAAATTCGAATTTTTCGGGAATTTGTAAGTGAAAAAACATGTTTTTCATCGATTTTCAGATTGATTTCACCTGAAAATCAAGTTTTTTGAAAAATGAGCTGGATTTTCACGTTTTCACGTCAAAAATTCGAAAATTTCATCAAAAAACTATTTTTTTTCGATTTCTCAACAAAAATCCCATATTTTCAACTGCAAAACCATCATGCGCTTTTAAAAATCAATAATTTCACTTTGAAAATCCACCAAACATCATTTTACACCTTGAAAACCCCGAAAAACCACGAAAAACAAAAAATTTTCGAAAAAAGACGAGAGAGCACACAAAACGCAGAGTGCGCAGAGAAACGACACACACGGCGACGCACAAATGCACACATTTCAACACACCGTATACTTTTTTGTTTAAAAAAAAATTTCGCTTTGAAAATTCGTTTTTTCCGGTCTTTTTCCTGCCACGTGGCAGTTTTTGGTGGGAAAACATGAAAATTAGAAAATAATTATTGAAAAATCTTCATTAATTAACCTAAGTAATTAACTAATTAGTTAAAACCACAGGTTTTTCCCCAGGACATTTCAGCAGCGAAAAATCGACTTCATTTTTCGCGAATTTCGTGGCGGGTCGCACGAAATTCGCGACTTCTTCACAAGTCGCCTCATCTTCCGCGATTTCAAAAATTGCCGCGAACTTCCCGCCAATTTCTGCGATTTTTTGGCGAATTTGCGTGGTTGGATAGTTGATGTCTTCGGATTTCGTAAACTCGTCGAGCTGCAAAAAATTTGAATTTCAAAATTTCCCGCCAAAAATTCAACGCCTACCGTATCCATGAGCACCCGCAAATTCGCCGCATTATTTTCCGGATCAAACGTGCGTCTCGTCACGATTTCTACAGTAATCCTCCCCTGGTTACTGTACCCACTACCTTCTTCCAAACTGCAAAAAACTACAGTACCCAGGAGCGCCATGAATATTTTAAAAATCATGATGATTTTCCAGGCGAGACCCAGAATTTTTCAAATTTCTCCTTTAGTAGGCGAATTTTGTTGACAAATCATCAAAAAATAATTTGCTGTACGAAAAATAAACAATTTTTCAAATTTCGCGCTAAAATATCCACGTGGCACAGGTTTTTGTGGAAAAACCCGGGCAGCCAAAATAAATATACAATTTTCCCCAGGCAGCCCCGTGCGCCTCGATAGCTCAGTTGGGAGAGCGTTAGACTGAAGATCTAAAGGTCACCAGTTCGATCCTGGTTCGGGGCAAGCTTTTTTTTTCTTTTTCACAAAGAACCTTTATGGCAATAAATAAATAAGTACAACCAGTTTAGGACCCGTTTAGGTAAAACCTTAAGGACCTTAAGGTAGGCATTCCGATGTTTTTCGATCCCTTCAGTCTTAAGTCCAAAATATTTCGGTTATGTTTTTTGTAAATCACCGATCTTTATCGCGATGTTTTTCAAAAAGATGAAAATTCTCAAAAAACTTGAATACTGGAAATATTCGACCCCTTATAAACCACCCAAAAAAGCACAATTGGTCAAAAAATGCTGAGCAAAAATTGGGCTAACCTATTTCTAATATTCTGTTGCTGCCTTTTCTGCTATCAACAATTCAGCGAGCAAAAGGAGCCACTTATCACTGAGCAAAACGAAGCGCCCATGAGTAGTAGTAGTGAACTGGAATTCATTCGACCCTATATGGGACACTTACCACCTGATTATTTAACAGTTCCTGAATATAATCTCACGGCGTGTACGTATCGGAAATCAATGTCGCAAATGACGACGAATGCTATGTGTCTACTGTATGACCCGCAACGGTTTTTGAGTGAAAATCATTCGTTTAATGAGACGTGGAAGAGTAAGAGGTGAGTGTAGAAATAGTGTTAGAGACGCAGACAGCTAGAGAGGCAGAGTAAATTAACTTTGCACAGTTATAACTTAATATACCGTGCATAGTTAATTTGCAGTACACAATAGTCTCGTTAACGTTGAACAAGTTTACGTTGAGAAACTTTAACGTTAAGAAACGTTAAAGTTAAGAAACTTTAACGTTAAAAGACGTTAATATACCGTTTGCAGTACACAATAGTCTCGTTAACGTTAAAAAACATTAACGTTTAGAAACGTTAACGTTAAAAGACGTTAATATAGCGTGCAAACACCGTGCAGAGTTAATTTGCAGTACGCAATAGCCTCGTTAACGTTAAAAAACGTTAAATTTAAGAAACCTTAACGTTAAAAAACGGTAAAAACGTTTTTATTTCGTGAATCTTTGCAATTTTCAGATCTTGTAAAGCTGCTGACAAGAATGGCTTCGGTGGATTTCCCGAAAATCTTCAAAACACTTCGCGATACACGAGATTTGTCTTCATTCGTGACCCATTCGATAGATTCATCTCATTCTACTTGGATAAATGTCTACACGAAAAACGATGCTATAATTGTGAACCTGAAGACCTACGATGTGTAGTCAAAGAAGTCTACGACAGTTTATTGAAGATATCGAGAGGTGAACAGGCACTTTTGACAAAAATGTTGAATAGCTCGTCATATATGGATATACATGCAACACCAACCACTTGGGTTTGTGATTTTCAACAATTTCGAAATGTTTATTATATTATGGTTATTGGTTCGAGTTTTGACGAGAGAAAAGAGCCAATTGCGAAATTTGTCGAGATTTTAAGACGGAAAAATGTGCCGGAAGTGTATATTTCAAAAATCGAGGGAAATCTATTGACATCTGAAACTCATCATTCAACACATAATTCTGAAATGCGAAAAATTGCGGAGGAAAAAGTGAAAAATGACAAAATCATACGGGAATATCTGCATAAAATATATTTTTATGATTATTTGGTTTTTCCGGAGTTCGATAGAGCGCATTTGGATGCACCGTATAATATGAGCAATTCAAGTTTTGATGAGAAATATCGAAAGGATTATGAAAGTCTTATAAAAAGTCAGGAATTTTTATCGAAATTGAAGAATTGAATTTTTTTTTGTTTTTTTTGTTTGAAAAGTTATAGAATAAAGCATTTTGAGAATTTCCAGTGTGTTTTTTCCAAAACTTATCTCAATATGTTACATCTTGATTGTGTTATAATCTCAAAATGTTATTTTTCAGTGAAATTTTTTATTTTTTTCTGTGTATCTGCCTGAATTGAAAAGAGATCCAGAATTTTCATATTTTTGACACTAGATATTGATGTCTATTGTGACAATCTGTGTTTCTTTCCGATATCTGATCTGAAATTTTCGATAAGATTTTTAAAAATTATTGTTCTTAAAGATAATGTACAAAAATGTGCTATGTTTTCACTTGTGACTTATGAAAATGATAAAAATATTCTGAAAAAAAAGTTTTTTTTTCTAGCAAAACAAAACAGTTTCTGACCTCACACGTTTTTTTTTCGTTTTTTTTAAGATTGAATCTGAAGGTTATACCTACCATTCATAAAAATTGGCAAAATAAAAAACTATTTTTGATTTCTTGATATTTGGAAATTTTCTCAGTTTCTCTTACAAAATGAAATGAGCAATTTGAATCTTACTCTTTTTTATGGATAAAAATGAACCTGGAATACCGTTTCGTGGCGAGATATTTTCAATTTTTCAATAAAATATTTTCAATAAAATATGTGTTCCTTGAATTTTTCAATAAAATATGTGTTCCTTGAAACAAATTCCGGTATTCTTTCAAAGGCACACACATTTTGCTCATCTGCTAAAACCAAAAAAAAAATTTTTTTCAAATGCATTTATGATCACAAACAACAATAGGAATCAAAATGTATAAAAATTTAAGAATAACATCCATAAGATGAATTAAACCTCGGATGAACTGCAAAATAATAAGTTATTGGTGACATTTGTGGAACAAAATCATATCTCGCATCCGAATGAACACATTTAATATCAGATCTTTGAGGATATTCACAATAATGTGGACCTGAACAAAAAGGCGGCGCAGATTCAGCAGAAATGTATGAATAGTAATTTTTCATATAACAATCTCCGACTACTTTTGCGTAGAATTGTTCTTTTGGTAAGGGTTTCTTCAAATCCACTTTTTTCTGCATTTTTTGCCAATCTTCCTCGATATCTTTTAACATATTCATCTCGTTCATTATTGAAATATTCGATGATTTATTCGATTTTGGAAACGATTCCAACCATTCCAGTTTTTTCAAATGGGTTATCTTATTTTCTTGAACTTTAATTCGCCTCACTTTTTGATAAGTCCAATGAATCCATGTATAATTTATCATCCTGGGATCCGTCACAATTTTTCCAGATTTTGTGCAGTTTTGTTGCTCCAAACTTTGAAACATACTTGAAACCGAAAAATTGTTGAAATTATTAACAGTTAAGCCATAATAATCTTGTTTTGGATAAATTAAATAACTATTTTCTTTCGCGTTTTTGAGAAGAATGTTGAATTCTCCGATGAATGTTGGAGCAAGTTTTGGAATAAGAATATCATCCATATCAAGACATGCCACGAATTTTGCGGTTTCCTGGAATTTTTTGAGAAAAATAAAGTTTCAGATATTGCTCAGCATGGTCGATTTACTAAAAGTACATCAGTAAAAATCTTTTTTTTTCGAAATTTTTTTTTTTTTTTTTTTTTGAGAAGACGTCTTCTGGGTAAATCGACAATGTTGATCAGTTCAAAAAATAGCTCATAAAAGTCACCTGAGCTCAGTTTCAAAATGATTTTTAAGAAAAATAAAGTTTCAGATATTGCTCAGCACAGTCGATTTACTAAAAGTACGTAAGTAAAAAAAAATTTTTCGAAATTTTTTTTTTTTTTTTGAGAAGACGTCTTCTGGGTAAATCGACCACCCTGTTCAGTACAAAAATTAGCTCATAAAAGTCACCTAATCTCAATTTCAAAATAATTTTTGAGAAAAATAAAGTTTCAGATATTGCTCAGCATAGTCGATTTACTAAAAGTACGTCAGTAAAAAACTTTTTTTCGAAATTTTTTTTTTTTTTTTTTGAGAAGACGTCTTCTGGGTAAATCGACCATGCTGATCATTATTTGATGGTTAGTTTTTTTTAATCGGAAGTAGAGTTATGCTAAGTTTTAAAATTAATTCACCAACTCACCTTATACTTCAAAATACAATCAGTTTGAGAAGCAGCCTGATTTCTAAATTCAACTTGTTGAAAAGCATCCAATTCATTTTTATCAACTCCAATCATTTTAATAGTAACCCAAGGTTGAATTGTCAAATAACCAGCATCTTCATAAATTCTTATAAGATCAAAAAATGAATCAATCGAACTAATATAATATAAATTCACAAATGCTCCAAACTTTTTATAAATATGCATTGCAAACAAAAAAGACTGCCAATTTTCCGCAACAAAAATTGGAGTTATACAAACTACAACATCATATTTTGTAGTTGGTGGAATTGAAAATGGAATTGCTACTGAATTTTGTTGATTATCACCAAGAAATTCAACAGAAAGTGTGTTTGGTAGAAGTTGAACAGTTAGAAATACTGATGGTAATAAACATTTGTTTCCAGCCAATGTGATTCTTTCATAAGATGTTGTAATGATTTTTGTGGATGTTAAATTGATTGCTCTTATTGTTATTAGTGGTTTTTTCTCAATTTCATATAATGTTTTATCAAACCAATGTCTTCGTTTTTGATTTATATTCATTACAATTGCTAATGCATTATCACCTAAACTTTGTGATTTTGGATAATAATATGATGATGTTATAAATGCCTTGAAGTCCCCAACATCTTCTTCTTCTTCAATTCGCTCAACTCTAAAAACAAATATTTATATTTGAACTTTCTTAGGCTGGTCTTAGATTTTCTGAATTTTCAAACATCTGATTGTTAGATCATACAGTCTTCAGAGTTCAGTTATTCTTACCTATAATTTGGCTCAAAATATCCTAATAACTTAAAAAATGCAAAAGTAATTGAACATAAAATAATAGTTCGTGTTTTTAAGCCAATCGTCCACATTTTTCATAGATTAACAATGAGTGTTTCATTTAAAAAGGGTTTGAGACAATTTCGGAATTTATAGATAAGCTGGATTGTTTCAGAGATATCGACACAAAAATGAAATTATCTTGATGTTCTGTTAGAAAAAATAAATGTGACAACAATTTTCAGATTCTTTTTGAGAACGATAATTTTTGAAAATCTAATCGAAAATTTCAGATCAGATATCGGAAAGAAGAACAGATTGTCACAATAGATATCAATATACTATCTAGTCTCAAAAATGTGAAAATTCTGGATCTCAAAAAAGATTTTTGTGAAAATTCGCTCCCAAGATACACAAAAAAATATAAATTTTACTGAAAAAATAAAATTTTGAGATCAAGAAATAGATGTTCGGGTACATTTTTGAATAACACAATCAAGATGTAACATTGAGATAAGTTTTGCAAAAATAAAAAAAACAATTCACTCCAATACAAAATTGGCCTTCAGGTCAGATGAGAGACGACAGGAGTCTAATCATGCCATCAGGCACGGAGTGTGTGCCTTTGAAAGAATACCGTAATTTGTTTAAAGGAGCAGACATTTATTTTATGGAAAATATCTCGCCACGAAAAGGTATTCCAGGTTCATTTTTATCCATAAAAAAGAGTAAGATATTTTGTTTTTCAAAAATTTTGAGTGGATTATTCAAAATTCAAATTGCTGATTTCATTCTGAATGTGAGAAATTTTCCGAAAATCAAAAAATCAAAAATGATTTTTATTCTGCCGCTAAAATTATAAAGATCTTGACCAATTTTTATGAATAGTAGGTACATATAACCTTCAGATTCAATCTTTAAAAAAACGAAAATAAAGGTGTGAGGTCAGAAAGTTTTTTATTTTGCTAGAAAAAAACTTTGGATTATCAAGATTTATGTTGGGTTCTTTATAAATTGCCCTTTCCCACTGTATTTCATATTCATTTTTTCAAAAAATGGAAATTATTGAAAAATTCCTCGACAACGAATGTTTGGTTTGTCAAAATCCATCAAAAGGAATGCATTTTGGAGCAAATACTTGTAGAGCATGCGCTGCTTTTTTCAGGTAACATAATTTCTCATAAAAAATTCTTGATTAAATATTTTCAGAAGAGCTACATTATTAAATTTGCAATTTGAATGCATTAAAAAGAATAATAATTGTAGTGGAGATAAAAAACGAAGATTTATATGTAAATCTTGTCGATTTTCGAAATGTTTAGAAATTGGAATGACTTCGAAAAGTTTGTTATTTCAAGAATTCAAGAAAAAAACAATTTTGCTTTTTTTTTTCAGAAGTTAAAATAGATTATGATCCAACATTATCAATGAAACAATTATTTGATGATTATTATACAACAAGTGAAGAATCAAATACAAGTTCATTAACAAATTCACCAAGTTTTTCAATATCTGAAGAAGAAGCAGCCGAAAATGATATGCTATTCAATTTTATACCAAAATCTTCGAAAAAACCAATTGCAATTATTGATTTTTCGGATTTAACACAAAAAATCGAAGTGATATTTGATTCAAAAAATGAAGATGATGGAAAAAATGAGATTTTTGAAAAAAGTTCTTCAATAATGATCAAAATAAATGAGATGGAAATATTTGATATGATTAATTTATTGAAAAATGTTATAATTATCAAATGGGCTCAGTGGATCAATTCAATTTTTTGTGGAAAATCAATTGGAAAACAACAAAAAATGCAATTATTTCGAAATTCTTGGAATATTCTTCATGTTTTTGAACGATTACAAATAACATCGAAATATGAAGAATTGCTCAAAACAAATTCGATTTTAATTTCAAATAATTTATTATGGATTTGTGGAAAAAGTCATTATAATGTATCAAGTATTTCTGAAATTACTAATCGATATTTTTCAAAGTGAGTTTGCAGAATTTTTCCAAAAAAATGTTGCTTTTCGGGTCCTAAAATATTAAGTTACCCCTAGGCCGAGCTCTGGGCTCTTAAAAGTTCATAGCTCCATTTCAAAATTATTTTTATAGGAAATAAAGTTCCAGATATTGCTCAGCATGATCGATTTACTAAAAGTACATCGATAAAAAACATTTTTTCGAAAAAAATTTTTTTTTCGGATGAAAACCCTTTTTCCAAAATCAAAATTTTTTTCTGAAAATTCAATTTTTTCATCGTTTTTTGGGTAAATCGACTATGCTGAGCAATATCTGAAACTTTATTTCTTACAAATATTATTTTGAAATAGGTTCCCTTGTAAGTTAAATATTTGTTTTCAGATTATTCGATCCATATCTTCAGAGATTTATTGATGAAATTGGTCAAAAATTATATGAAATTAAAATAAGTGATCAAGAATTAAAATTTTGTTTAATTCAATTATTAGGATATGATAAAAATGATTTAACTCAACAAACTATTGAAATTATCGAAGAATTGCAAGATGAAATTGCCAATGAAATGCATCATTTTTATTCGAATGATTTAAAATTAACTAATTATTCTTGTCGATTAATTAAGCTATTAAATATTGTGAAAAATATGAAGAAAATTATGAACGAAAAAAATAAAATCAAGGAATTATTTTATATTTTCGATATTTTTCATGCCGATATTTCAGATAATGATTTTTTTGATATTTTTTAATTCCTTTTTTTATTATTATTGAATAGTTTAATAAAGATTTTGTTTTTTTTTTTCTTTTTTCAAAAATTTTTATCTCAAAGATGCATCTTGTCTCTAACCTCAACACTATTTTTGAAGTGTCACTTAGGGAAAAAAAGTTATTCAAAAATGAACCTGAACTTTACTTTACCAAAAAAAAGAAAAACTTTAAAAAATCAAATTTATTTGTTTCGCAAACATTTAACATTGTTAAAATTCCAGAAAACAATTTCACGATTTCTCAAAACAACCACAAATTTTCGATAAAAAATTAATTGTCTAACATATCTCTCGATTTTTGACAAATATTTCAAATCCAAAGTGAAAATGCACACATTTCTATGAGCAAAAAGTGTTTTGAGATTTCCCAACTCCAATATTTTAACCTCATCGATAATCGCGTTTTTGAGAATCATTGAAAATTGATTAGAATTCAGTAGGGTTTCCATTGGAATATCAAGATTCAAGTCGAAAAACCATACATTTTTTTGTGAAGCTGAAGGATAAGCTTGCAAACTTCTTTGTCGAGTTTTATAGATTGTCATGTTTTTATCACAAATATCAAAAAAATCAATATTTTTATTGATATCAATGCATTCGAAATATTTTCTTATTTCAAGTTTTTCAGCAGAAATTTCAACAAATACTATAAATATTGCTATTAGAAATTTCATTTTCAAAAATGATTTCTGGATTTCAACTTTGTATATTTATATTCACCAACAAATACATATAATCAAGTTTTTGAAATGTTCTCTAACATGAGTTACGGGATCTCAAAAACACTAGATAATTTCAATCAAGTTTCAAGTCGAGTCAAGTTTTGTGACCATAAAGATAATTGTATTCTACATTTCGATCTGACAAAACATCAAGATAATTTCAATTTTGTGTCGATATCTCTGAAACAATCCAGCTTATCTATAAATTCCGAAATTGTCCCAAACCCTTTTTAAATGAAACACTCATTGTTAATCTATGAAAAATGTGGACGATCGGCTTGAAAACACGAACTATTATTTTATGTTCAATTACTTTTGCATTTTTTAAGTTATCAGGATATTTTGAGCCAAATTATAGGTAAGAATAACTAAACTTTGAAGAAGGAATAAACACAGGTGATTTCCAAAAGTGTGAAAAAATGTGCATGTGTCTCTATACGTTATATGCATGTTTTTTCATCCTCAACATACACATTTTTCATCCTTCACAGACACATTTTTGACATTTTTGAGGATCTAAAAAGGATGAAAAAAGTGTGAAAAATCAAAATTTCAGTGGAAGCCTCAAACTTTCAGACAAGGTGTGTGGACTTAAGTTAAGTATCTGAAAGTGTGATTTTAAGCTTCTGGGGTCACTTTCAGCTAGGAAAAGCTGAAAATAGACTGAAAATCGAAAATTTTGAAGTTAGGCTCAAACTTTCAGAATTGGTTGGGGGACCTCTGAAAAGTGTGTGACGAGATGAATTTCAGCATTTTCAGCCAGGAAAAGCTGAAAATGAGCTGAAAATCGAAAAATTTGAAGTTGGGTCAATATTTTTGGATTTTGTTGGGGGACTTCTGAAAAGTGTGTGACGAGATGAATTTCAGTATTTTCAGCCAGGAAAAGCTGAAAATGAGCTGAAAATCGAAAAATTTGAAGTTGGGCCAATATTTTTGGATTTTGTTGGGGGACTTCTGAAAAGTGTGTGACGAGATGAATTTCAGCATTTTCAGCCAGGAAAAGCTGAAAATGAGCTGAAAATCGAAAAATTTGAAGTTGGGTCAATATTTTTGGATTTTGTTGGGGGACTTCTGAAAAGTGTGTGACGAGATGAATTTCAGTATTTTCAGCCAGGAAAAGCTGAAAATGAGCTGAAAATCGAAAAATTTGAAGTTGGGCCAATATTTTTGGATTTTGTTGGGGGACTTCTGAAAAGTGTGTGACGAGATGAATTTCAGTATTTTCAGCCAGGAAAAGCTGAAAATGAGCTGAAAATCGAAAAATTTGAAGTTGGGCCAATATTTTTGGATTTTGTTGGGGGACTTCTGAAAAGTGTGTGACGAGATGAATTTCAGCATTTTCAGCCAGGAAAAGCTGAAAATGAGCTGCAAATCGAAAAATTTGAAGTTGGGCCAATATTTTTGGATTTTGTTGGGGGACTTCTGAAAAGTGTGTGACGAGATGAATTTCAGCATTTTCAGCCAGGAAAAGCTGAAAATGAGCTGAAAACCAAAAAATTTGAAGTTGGGCCAATATTTTTGGATTTTGTTGGGGGACTTCTGAAAAGTGTGTGACGAGATGAATTTCAGCATTTTCAGCCAGGAAAAGCTGAAAATGAGCTGAAAACCAAAATTTTCGATGTTGAACTAAAACTTTCAGAATTTATTTGGAGTGTTGGAAGAAGAATCTGAATATTGAAGTTTCAGCATTTTCAGCCAGAAAAAAACTGAAAAATGAAATTTTTGATGTTGGATTCAAACATTCATTATTGGTTGCGCGAGCTCTGAAAAGTAAATGAAGAGATGATTATTTTGAATATGAGCCAGAAAAATTTGTATAATGGATCAATTCATTTGAAGAAAAATGAATTTCGCGACATTTTTTGTTTTCGTATCATACTCCTCAAATGGTCTCATTTACAATTAGACACTGCGCCCAAAGCAATGATATGAGAACATTCGCCAGTTCTCTTTTTAGTTCATTTGCAGCTTTGTCTAGCTGTAAGTTTCAAAAAATCATCTTGAAACAAACTTTTCTGAAGACCTCTAATAATTCTGAGAATTTGAAACCGAGAAAATAAACTTCAGTTTTTAGTTCATTTGCAGCTTTTTCTGGCTGAAAATCAAAAAAATCATCGCCTCACTCATCTAACCATTTCTAAAAGTTTTAGTTCAACATCGAAAATTTTGGTTTTCAGCTCATTTTCAGCTTTTCCTGGCTGAAAATGCTGAAATTCATCTCGTCACACACTTTTCAGAAGTCCCCCAACAAAATCCAAAAATATTGGCCCAACTTCAAATTTTTCGATTTTCAGCTCATTTTCAGCTTTTCCTGGCTGAAAATACTGAAATTCATCTCGTCACACACTTTTCAGAAGTCCCCCAACAAAATCCAAAAATATTGACCCAACTTCAAATTTTTCGATTTTCAGCTCATTTTCAGCTTTTCCTGGCTGAAAATGCTGAAATTCATCTCGTCACACACTTTTCAGAGGTCCCCCAACCAATTCTGAAAGTTTGAGCCTAACTTCAAAATTTTCGATTTTCAGTCTATTTTCAGCTTTTCCTAGCTGAAAGTGACCCCAGAAGCTTAAAATCACACTTTCAGATACTTAACTTAAGTCCACACACCTTGTCTGAAAGTTTGAGGCTTCCACTGAAATTTTGATTTTTCACACTTTTTTCATCCTTTTTAGATCCTCAAAAATGTCAAAAATGTGTCTGTGAAGGATGAAAAATGTGTATGTTGAGGATGAAAAAACATGCATATAACGTATAGAGACACATGCACATTTTTTCACACTTTTGGAAATCACCTGTGAATATGCAATTTCACCGTTCGAGACGCATGCGCCTCGATAGCTCAGTTGGGAGAGCGTTAGACTGAAGATCTAAAGGTCACCAGTTCGATCCTGGTTCGGGGCAACCTTTTTTTTTTAATTTTATTTTTTTTCTTCTTCACAAAGAACCTTTATGACAATAAATAAATACATACATATTTACAACCAGTTTTTAGGGAACCCGTAAGAACCTTAAAGTAAGGTTAACCGGAATTTAAGCGTCCATTAAGGTTCGAACAAACAGTTGAATCTCGATGATTGATCTTCAACATCAAACTCGAACTTCTCGGCGACGAACTTCTCAACTCATAATCATTATAGATTGCTGAAAGGCTGAAATTTTTGCGGCAATTCGAGAGAACACCTTTGCGTATCACACTGCTGAAAAACAGGTATAAAAGTGGATTGACAAAGGAATTTGTGGCGAACACCACCATCACCGCCCAATTCATCCATTTTCCGTGTTTTGAGCATTGTGTTATGAAGACCTGGAAATAATTGTGTTACTGTAGGGGGTACTGTAGTTTTTGGCGCGCGAAAATTTGACGCATTTTGAGATCAAATATGATTTGTTTTGGTGGGCCAGGCCTAGGCCTAGGCTTATCTAGACTCATTTTGAAGCCCTATAAGCCTAGGCTTTTCTCAGGCCCTTCTCTAGGCTTATTTTGAAGGCCTGTAAACCTAGGCCTTTCTCAGGCCCTATAAGCCTAAGCCTAGCCTTATCTAGACTCATTTTGAAGCCCTCTTCAAGCTCTACAAGCCCATGCCTATCTCAGGCCCTATAAGCCCAAGCCTAGCCTTATCTAGACTCATTTTGAAGCCCTCTTCAAGCTCTATAAGCCTAGGCCTATCTTAGGCCCTTCTAGCCCCAACCCAGGCCTATCTAGACTCATTCCAAAGCCCCTTTCAATTTCTATAAGCCTAGGCCTATCTCAGGCCCTATAAACCTAGGCCTAGCCTTATTTAGACTCATTTTGAAGCCCTCTTCAAGCTCTATAAGCCTAGGCCTATCTTAGGCCCTTCTAGCCCCAACCCAGGCCTATCTAGACTCATTCCAAAGCCCCTTTCAATTTCTATAAGCCTAGGCCTATCTCAGGCCCTATAAACCTAGGCCTAGCCTTATTTAGACTCATTTTGAAGCCCTCTTCAAGCTCTATAAGCCTAGGCCTATCTCAGGCCCTTCTAGGCCCAACCCAGGCCTATCTAGACTCATTTTAAAGCCCCTTCCACGCCTAACCTGTCCAACAACAAATAAAATCGTATTAATGATACAAGGGACCAACAATCTCGTTTCAATCGATAATTGTCGCTGCTGAGCGGCGTAGGATGACGTGCAAATTGGAGTTTGTGTGTACTTTGATCGGATTTCTGCAAAAAAATCGATAAAGGTACTGTAGATCAATTTTTGGCGCCAAAAAATTTCAAAAAAAACTCACGGCGTTTCGTTTGACGCTTGAAAAGCACTGCCAACGCGGCCGCGTAAAGCGGAAACGGAAGGACCATCAAAATCACATTGCACACCATGTAGTAGGTGTGGGTCCCCTCGTTTTGATATCTGAAAGGGATTTTTTGGGATTTTAGGTGAAATTTTGATGAAAATTGACCCTAGAGACCTTATTTACCTTAAAAAGGGCTTAAGTACTTTAAGATACCTTAACTAAGCCTTAACTACCTTGAAAATGATTAGGAAACCATTAAAAATGCATCTAGCATCTTAAAAGTGACCTTGAGTACTTCAAAAAGCCCTTAGCTACCTTAAACTTTGACTTATGTACCTTAGTTACCTTACGAAGGTCTCAACTATTTTTGCAATACCTTAAAAACCTTAAAAAATACCTTAGCTACTTTGAATAAGCATTAACTAGCCTAAAAATGAGTAATAAACCAATGAAAATGTCTTGGATACCCTAAAAGGGTCTTAAGTACCTTAAAGAGACCTTAGCTACCTTAGATGTGACCTTAAGTACCTTAAATATTATTAGGAAATCATTAAAAATGCTTCTAATACCTTAAAAAAATGGTCTTAAGTACCTTAAAGGATAAGAAAATATTTGAATTTCAATTTTTGGCGGTTGAAAATTAAAGGTGTAAATGTGGAGTATCGTTTGAAATGGTTTTTTTCCAAAACTACAACACTCCGCGTTTACGCTTCTAAGAACTCTAAGTTCTTAATTACTTTTGGTACCTTAAGTACCTTAACTACCTTAAAAAGCACCCTAACAACCTTAAAAAGGGTCCCAACTACCTTAAAAAGGACCTTAACTACCTTAAAAAGAAGGTGTAAACGCGGAGTATCGTTTAAAATGAAATTTTGATAAATAACGAAGTTGAAGACTTCTAAGAGCTCTAAGTTCTTAACTAACTTAAGTACCCTAAGTACCTTAAGAATGACCTTAACTACCTTAACAACCCGAAAATAAGGCCTTACCTTTCCCAATTCGACATCATTCCATATCTCTCTGGACTATAATAAAGTGGTTCAAACCACTCGAATTGATGTTCCAAAATCGACTGAACTAATCCAATTAACCACGGAAATGCGCAAATCGCAATACACGTCGAGTTAGGCAAAGTCCGAAACCAATTGGGCCATTGGACCGCGGCCCATCTCGACCAGGCTATCACCGTATAATGATAGACCATGGCCCACCAGGTGAAGTCCAGATAGATGTGCACGTTCCAACGCCATGATTTGGGCATGATTTCGGTTTGGGTGAGGATTACGATACCGGGCCAGATGCCGAACTGCAAAAGGTACTGTAGGGGGCGAAATTCTGCATCGAATGATATATTTTTGAAAAAAAAAATCAAACATTTTTTATTAGTTCCCACCGGGGATCGATCCCCTGACCTTTTTCATGACAATTTTTGAATTCCTCTTGGAATTCTGATTCGAAAGAGTGGTCACATGATATATATTTGGAAAAAAAAACAAAAATTTTTTTTTAGAATAGTTCCCACCGGGGATCGAACCCCTGACCTTTTTCTTGGAAAAAAACTACAGTAATTTTCAAATGACATGCTTTTTTTTAACATTAGAGGATCGAATTTCACGAAGATTTTTGGTGTTTTGAGCAAAAAAACATCACATTTTCCTAAAATTATTGATTTTTTGGCAAGAAAAAGGTCAAGGGTTCGATCCCCGGTGGGAACTATTGCAAAAAAAAATTTTTTTTTTTGAAAAAAATATATCATGTGACCACTCTTTCGATTCAAAATTTCAAGAAGAATTCAAAAATTGTCAAGAAAAAGGTCAGGGGATCGATCCCCGCTGGGAACTATTGCAAAAAAAATTTTTTTTTTCAAAAATATATCATGTGACCACTCTTTCGATTCAGAATTTCAAGAGGAATTAAAAAATTGCCAAGAAAAAGGTCAGGGGATCAATCCCCGGTGGGAACTTTTTGAAAATATATCAAATTTGGGCTCATTTTTTTGCAAATTTTCTAGAGATCCCAAATTTTTACCTGAATCATGAGCAAAATATCGGTGAGAGCTTGCGAGATCAAAAATCTGAATCCCACAATTTCCGAAGCCATTCTCCACATGGAAAAAACGATCAAAAAATACAATCCGCATCCCATGATTCCGAAAAGTAGCAGAAAAATTCCAGCGGAAACATCTTGCGCATCCATTTTTGGCTGAAAATCTGAAAAAATCTGAAAAAATCCAATTTTTAATGAAAAAAATGGGATTTTTCATCAAAAATCCTTCAAAATGAGTGCAAACTTTACTTTTTTAATCCAAAAAAAAAAGTTTTTTTTTCGATGAGAAAATGAGAAAAACTACTTTAATTTATTAGATTTTCTGGCTTTTCTTAGGGAAAAAAAGAGGAAAAATGAGATTTTCGGCTATTTTTGGCGTCGAAAATGAGTCAGAAAGTTGGTTTATTGGTCTGGAAATGGGCCTAGCTATTTTGGAGGGCCTAAAATAGGCCTAGCGATTTTTTTTAGGCTTAGGCTTAACCATTGGCTTATAGGGCTTTGAAAATGCTTTAAAATGAGCCTAAATAAGCTTAGGATTAGGCTTAGGCTTTAGGTATTTCTTAGGTTAAGGGTTTTAGGCCTAAGGTTAGGCTTACGGTTAATTAAAACCTTAGGCTTAGGCTCAACCCTAGGCTTATAGGGCTTGGAAAATGCTTTAAAATGAGCCTAAATAAGCCTAAGGTTAGGCTTAAGGTTTTAGGCTTGAGGATTTTGAGCCTGGGAAACTGGGCCTAGAATTTTCAGGCTTTCAAAACTGAGCCTAAAAACCGGGCCTAAAGTTGCACGTGGCAAAATTTCAGGCCTGATTTTTAGGTTTCGAAAATCTGGGCTCAGATATCTGGGCCTAGAATTTTCAGGCTCAAAATCCACATGGCAAAAAACTAGGCCTAGAATTTTCAGGCTTTCAAAACTGAGCCTAAAAACCGGGCCTCAAAAATCTAGGCCTAGATTTTCAAGGCTCAAAATCCACGTGGCAAAAAAATAAAAAAAAAATTTTTTCAAAAATCAAATTTTCCTACGTTACTACGCAACAGAGTACCGCAACGAAACATTTTTGTGAAACAGTTTCACTTGGTTTTAGCAGAACATTTTACAAAATTTCAATGTTTTCACTTTCTATCTGAGTCATTTTTTGTTTTTTCAGCGAGTGTCACGATAAAAAATGATCAGACAATTAAAAAGATCGAATTAGAAAAATATTAAAAGCGTGACACGGTGCAGGTGTGACGTGTTTTCGATGCAAAACATTTTCAAAAAATGAAATGCTTCACGTGTTTTTTCATAACACATTTAATTTTTCGAAATGTGTCAAACCAAAAAAGTGACACAAAAAAATGTTTCACGTTTTGAAAAAATTAATTGTGTGACACATTAAAATGTGTCACACAAATTTTGTATGACACATTCAATTTTTAAAAATGTTTCATTGGTTTTCAACGAAACAAAAATGATCAGCTGTTTTGTTTCGCCACATTTTACCATTTTCTCTATTAGAGAATTTGATAGAAAAAGCGACCTGGAAGTGAATTTGAGCACATTTTGAATAGATTAGTTTGTGAAGATACTATTTCACTGTTGAGAACTTATGAAATGGACCCGAAAAGTCGGACCAAGTCAGATTTTTTGAAAAAAAACTGACAAGGAAAACTTTCGGAACCGCCAAAAATTGATAATTTTATCCAGAAACCTACTGTCCTCCATAAAATTAGCCTCACCGTCAAAATTTTCAAAAATTCGGAAGTTTGATTTTTCTAAAAAAAAAAGTTGGTATAGCCAAAATGTGTCAAAAGATGATACATAAATGTGCCCTACTTCAAATTTGAGATGAAAATGAGGCTGAAATGAAAACTTGATTTTTTTTTTTGAAAAATAGGGGTTTTTATTTTCCACATTAAAGCAAATTTCAGAATTTTTGAAAAATTTGGCGGTGAGGCTAAGATTTTGTGGAAGACTTTAGGTTTCTGAAAAAACAAACCTCACTCAAGAACCTGGAGCAGTGGCTGAAAAATTGCCCACCTGGGTTCATTTTTCAAAATTACCCACCTAGTGAAAATGTTTTTCCCGACTGAGGCTGGCCTTGAAAGCCCTTAAATTTTTTGCCCACTTACAAGGTTAGGTTTTCCAAAAAAAAAATGCCCACCTGGAATATCAGGTATTGGGTGAGGTTTGCTGGAAAAAATTATCAATTTTTTGGCGGTTCCGAAAGGTTTCCTTGTCAGTTTTTTTTCAAAAAATCTGACTTGGTCCGACTTTTCGGGTCCATTTCATAAGTTCTCAACAGTGAAATAGTATCTTCACAAACTAATCTATTCAAAATGTGCTCAAATTCACTTCCAGGTCGCTTTTTCTATCAAATTCTCTAATAGAGAAAATGGTAAAATGTGGCGAAACAAAACAGCTGATCATTTTTGTTTCGTTGAAAACCAATGAAACATTTTTAAAAATTGAATGTGTCATACAAAATTTGTGTGACACATTTTAATGTGTCACACAATTAATTTTTTCAAAACGTGAAACATTTTTTTGTGTCACTCTTTTTTGGTTTGACACATTTCGAAAAATTAAATGTGTTATGAAAAAACACGTGAAGCATTTCATTTTTTGAAAATGTTTTGCATCGAAAACACGTCACACCTGCACCGTGTCACGCTTTTAATATTTTTCTAATTCGATCTTTTTAATTGTCTGATCATTTTTTATTTGTGAAGTGTTGTGAATTGTTTTTGAGTGGTGCTATTTTTGTTTCGAAATTCATTAAAATCAGTGACACTTACAAGAAAACTCAGTTTCATGTTTCGCCTTGTTTCGAAACAAAACAAAATCTTGCGGTACTCTGCTACGCAACCTTAATAAGCTCAAAAAAAAGTTTCAAAAAAAAAAAAAAAATTTTTTTTTTCGAACATTTTTTTTTGGCCCTGAAAAAGGGGCGGAAATGCGCAATTTGGGGGGGGGACTTTTTGTTTGCTTTTCCAGAAAAAAAGTGGAATTTGCAGGAGCAAAAAAAAAAGAGCCGCGGAGCATTTTTTTTGCGACAGAAAAATCACCAAAAATGGCAGTGGTAACTTGATATTTGTGGCCACCGAAATCATGGGAAAAAATCCCGAAAATGGCCAGAAAAACAGAGGAAAATGGGGAAGAGCGGATACATTTACTAAAGGAAATGTCAGGGGACCACTTCTTGATTTTTTGAGCTTTTTTGGGATGACTAGGGGTGGCGCCTTGAGGAAATTGAAGGTGTCAAGGGGTGGCTGCTTGAGGGCTATGTTTGAGCTCATAAGGAGTGGTGCCTTGAGGGCTTTAAGTTGCTCTCAAGCAGCCAACCCTTGACGGCTATATTTGAGATGACAAGGAAGGGCTGCTTGAGACTAGGGCTTATAAGGAGTGAAGCCTTTGAAGCTATGTTGCTCTCAAGCAGCCAACCCTTCAGAGCTAGTTCTAAGCTGACAAGGAGTGAAGCCTTGAGAGCTAATTTATTGATGTCAAGCAGCTGGCCCTTCAGAGCTAGATTTAGGATTACAAGGAGTGGCTGCTTGAGACTAGGGCTCAGAAGGGGTGGTGCCTTAAGAGCTTCAGGTTGCTCTCAAGCAGCCGTACCTTGAGAGCTAGATTTTAGATGTCAAGGAGTGGCTGCTTGAGGGGAGTTAGGGTTGACAAGGAGCGGTGCCTTGAGAGCAAGATGTGGGATGACAAGCAGTAGAGCCTTGAGGAAATTTTAAGTGTCAAGGGGTGGCTGCTTGAGAGCTAGATTTGAGATGTCAAGGAGAGGTTGCTTGAGACTGGGGCTTATAAGGAGTGAACCCTTGAGAGCTATAAGTTCTTCTCAAGCAGCCAGCCCTTGTGAGCTAGATTCTTGATTTCAAGCAGTGGAGCCTTGAGAGATAGATTCGAGCTCATGAGGAGCGGTTCCTTGAGACTAGTTAATGCTCATAAGGAGTGAAGCCTTGAGAGCTATAGGTTGCTCTCAAGCAGCCAACCCTTGACGGCTATATTTGAGCTGTCAAGGGACCGCTGCTTGAGATAAAGGTTTCTGTCAAGCAGCCACCCCTTGACCTCAGAAAAATTCAAAAACCATGAAAAATCTCCAGATTTTCCCAAAAAAAAACCAAAAATCTCTCATTTCATGCAAATTTCCTTCGAAAAAAAAGGGTCATGCGCAAAACTTTTTTTTTTCAAATATTTATTTATTTATTCTTTCCGGCCTTTCGTCACTTTTTTTGGTGCAATGTTTACTTTTAGACACACACATACGCATAAAATTTGGATTTTTTTGAATAAAAATGAAAATTTTGTTCTGGGGAAGAGAAAAAGAAAATTTGAATTAGAAAATTTTGAAAAAAATATTTTTTATTAAAAAAAAACCGATTTCCGACACCCACAAAGCTAATAATATAGGAAATTGGCTTTTGAAAAACTGAATTTTGTTTTTTTTTTCATTGAAAATCTATTTTTAGCCCCAAAAACTCTCAAAAATCCACCGCAAAAGCATTATTTTCATATTTTTCACACACAAATCTATACGGTATTTTCAAATGTGTGCATTTGTGCGTCGCCGTGTGTGTTGTTTCTCAGCGCACTCCTCGTTTTGTGTGCTCTCTCATCTCTCTTCGAAATTTTTTCTTTTTTCTTGTTTTTCGTGGTTTTTCGGGGGTTTTCGAGGTGTAAAATGATTTTTGGTGGATTTTCAAAGTGAAATTATTGATTTTTAAAGGCGCATTATGGTTTTGCAGTGGGAAATATAGAAATTTTGGCGGGAAATTGAGAATTTTCGACGAAAATCAATAAATTGTGAAGATCCAGCCCCAATTTTCAAAATCCCTGCCGCAAAATTGCATAAAAACCATGCGGCAGGTTGCAAATTGCACCGCCTTTCATTTTTGCTTAAAATTCTTGGTTTTCGGGTGAAAATTATTGATTTTTGAGCATTTTTCATGATTTTCCTCCCCAAAAAACTCACCAATCGCTTCAATTTCTCAAATCACACTAAAAATCATCGAAAATTCGTTCTCCTCACATTCAAAATCATTTCTGACGCTGAAAATTCAAAAATTTCATCAAAACAGTGTTTTTCTTGGAAAAAACCCACTTTTTCACGATGATTCTCGAATTTTCCGTTGGAATCGATAATTTGAGCCTTGTAGAACATCTGAAAATTCAATTTTTGACTGAAATCCACTAGAAACCCGAAAAACCCGCGAAAAACAACGAAAAATGAAAATTTTGTCGGCGTTGCGCTAAACAGCGGGCAAGCCGGAGTGTCGTTGTAAAAGACGCTCGAAATTTTCGGTTTTTCTTCGTTTTTGTGTTGAAATTATTGATTTTTGAGCATTTTTCATCAATTTTTATGATTTCTGTGTGAAAAATTCTGAATTTTCACTAAAATTTTTCATTTTTTACCTTTTTCATTTAAAAATACCGGATTTTCAACTAAAAATGCAATTTTTGCTCAATTTCCATGATTCCCAGCTCAAAAAATCCCAATTTCCGAAAACCATGCCGCAAAATTGCAGAGAAACCATGCGGCAGGTTGCAAATTGCACAGCTTTTAATTTTTACGCAAAATTCTTGGTTTTTCTTGGTTTTTGTGTTAAAATTATTGATTTTTGAGCATTTTTCAAGTTTTGAAGTGAAAAATCCTGAATTTTCACTAAAATTGTTCATTTTTCACCTAAAAATGCGATTTTTGCTCAAAAAATAGTGAAATTCCAAAAGTAGGTCAAACATTTTTGCGCGTGAAATACACTGTGCCACGTGGAATTTCGGCCCCCGGCCTATAAAAGGCCGCGAAACCCCGCCATAAAATCAGTTTTCCAAAATTTTTCCAAAAAATGATCACTGCCGATTTTCTGACTACTGTAAGAGTACTGTAGCTTACTGTAGATTCACCATTTTTCGTTGCAGATTCTCATTTTTGGCATCGTTTTTTGGGAGCATGCGAATTGTGCGGCTCCGGCTTCGCGAGAGATTCGCGCGGATTTTGTGGATTTGGTTGGGAATCATTGGGAACCCGAATTGAAGTGAGTACTGTAGTTTTTGGCGCGCGAAAATTTGGAGCATTTTGACACCAAATGTGCTCCAAAATCTAGGATTACTGTAGCTACAGTACCGTGTTTGATATCAAAATGCTCCAAATTTTTCCAGCCAAAAAATCTAGGATTACTGTAGCGCTACAGTACCGTGTTTGATCTCAAAATGCTCCAAATTTTTCCAGCCCGAAAATCTCGCCATCTCTGATGACGTCATCGCAAATTCCACGTGACAAATCGCAAATCACCGTCACATTTTTCCCGCCCGAATACTGTCAAACCGCCCGAATTTGCTTCGACAAGAATCGCACGGCATTTTGTCGAGAGCAAGAAATCACGTGGAATTTGGCAACCAGCCAAATCACCGTATTTTTGGCGGGAAAACCGGTGGACAACAAAAAAACCACGTGGTTTTCCGACGATTTGACATTGTCCAATATCGAAAATCCGAAAAAAACGCATAAATTTGAATATTGGGAGGCTCAACCCTATTTCAATAAAAGGACTTGGGATAAGTCGAAGAAGAAAAGTGGGCAAATGAAGAATGACATTAAAGGAGCATGGATTACGGTATTGACGAATAGTCGACAATGTCAACCGTATATTTTTGTGGATGGAGTTGTGCAAAATCAATATTATTTTGGGGAAAGGTGCGTTTTTTGAACTTTTTTTGGCTCCAAATATTTTTCTAGTATCGATTTTTTGAATTTTTCGTGAAATTTCGAGTTTTTAGACACCTATATTCATATACTTTCTGAAAAATTCTGAAAATTATCGAAAATTTTTCCAAAGTATATGAATATGGGTGTCTAAAAGCTCCAAATTTCACGAAAAATTCAAAAATCAATAATTGGACTTCTGTAGAATTCTGGAAACCCGTTTTTTGTTGCAACTTAAGATTTATGAGCATCTTTTCACTGAAACATTTGTTATTCCCATAAATAGTATCGAAATATTGCACTCCACCCGGAAAACGTGTTACTTCCATCAGTCGTAAATTCGATTCTCATAGGCCCAGTCGCAGTGTATCCGAAACCATTTTTTGTGCCAGAAAGAGACATTAAAAGTTCGCCAGACTCTTGATCGAATATCTTGACAAAATCATGATTTTGTTCGGTCTCGAAATGATTGAACTTGATGTCCACGCTGTAATTAGTTGGGTTTTAATTGAAGATAATTAATTGAAATTGATTACAATGTGGTTGGCGCTTGAAAATAATATGTGCAATTATAATTGTTTGGATATGTTTCCGGATAATTTTGAGATGTTATAACACCAGTTGTATTATACCAATTTCCACAACTCGCACCGTAATTTGTGCCAAACTCTGCTAACCAATAATAATAACCATTCATATCACAATTATTCTGGCATTGATTGAATACAAATTTGATGACGTCACTGGAAGAGGTTAATGGTACAGATTCTAATTGATTGTCTTTAGTGATAACAGCGAATGGTTTTTCAGTTTCAATTCCAGAATATAATTCGATTGATGAACTCTGAAATTAAGAGATTCTTCTAGCAATTGAGAAAATGTACTCACTGAGTCGAGAGACAGATGAATGAACCATATGACGGCTAGACCATTTGGAACGTGTAGAATATAATAACATGGTGGAATTGTGCGATAAAAATTGTAAGAAACCCCATAAAAGTTGGGAGATAATATCTGAAAATCCCTTTTTCTTGCTTGAAACCAGACCTGGGAATTTTTACGTTTTACGATTTTACGGCTAAAAAAATCACTAAATATAGTGAAAAAACACAAATTTTTTTTATTTTGATGGATATAGAGAATAATATTGTTAAAATTATTTCGGAGTTACGATAAGTTCCCAATTTTTGAAGGAGTTCTTACTGTTTTTCAGTGAAAAGATTGAGTAACAAAATTTTACGGTTTTTTAGAACCGTAAAATTCTCATTTTACGTTTTACGGTGCCACGTAAAAATTTCCCAGGTCTGCTTGAAACTAACTTGAAATTCCGCTTCCTCTTCTTATATGAGTTATGACGTGGCAAACTAAGATGTTTCTGTACAGTTTTTCACGCTGAGAAAGATCAAATGGATAATTCTTGAGATTTCGTGGGTTTGAGAGCCCATAACTCATGTTAGAAATGACTTTTTTTTTGAAATTTTTACGTGGCACCGTGAAACGTAAAATGGGAATTTTACGGTTTAAAAACCGTAAAATCCCGTGAAATTCGTAAAATTTTGTTACTCAATCTTTTCACTGAAAAACAGCTTCTTCGAAAATTGGGAACTTATCGTAACTCCGAAATAATTTTAACAATATTATTCTCTATATCCATCAAAAATTAATTAATTAGGATTTATTCAAAATTTTCTTTAAAAAAAATTTTTTTTGTCAAAATTCACTATATTTAGTGAATTTTTAAACAAAATATTTTACGATTTTTTGAGCCGTAAAAAAAAAATTCCCAGGTCTGTTCACAACCTTGGAAAAGTTCCCCGAGTTTATCCAAGCCCAAAAATGGCCTCACTTGTCCTGTCTCTTCTCTATATATTGGACCCGTACAATTTTTCCGGCAATTCGTACTAGCTTTCCATTTGCAAACAGTTGACCGATATGTATCTCCACTTCTCCATTTACCATCATATTTTGACATACCATAAACCCGCCCGCTCGAATTATCGAAATTCTGGAAATCCCAAATTGTACCATCGCTCCAATAATTTGTGCCATTCTGACTCAATAGTGCACCAATATGAATCTCAGAGATTGTCGCAATTAGACGTTGATCAATAAATAATCCGAAAATGAATGAGTTCTCATCAGCTGAATGAATCGAAGCCAGACTACTTCCACAGATTTGTTGTTCACAGACATTCAACGCAGAATAATGTTCCATCTGTGTTCCGGCGATGATGGAATAACAATACTCACCGAACTTGTGAGTACATTCACCAATCATATCGGTTTCACAAACAGCGCTCATATTTCGATCGGAATCATCGATAGTCACCCATTTTCCAGTGGATGGTATCATTCCAACGTTAATACCTAGGCTACGTTGCGGATTTCCCGCCTGAAAATTGTTGTATCTCGCGGTAGTTTGTTGATCTTCCCAAATACAATAGGATGGATCGTTGCTTCCCACACATTGGAGACCGATCCAGATTGGTTGCGAGATTCCTTGTGCGTTGGCGAGTTTTGCAATCGCGGTATTGTCGATTGCAGTGTGAATCGATACGAGATTTCCACCCAATGAATTACATTTGAGTTGAGAAGAGGATTTACCACCTTCATTTATGGGGAATAACTGGAAATTAGTTTGTAGTTTGGCATTTTCATGTTTTTTTTAGAAAGTGAGTTGAAATATTGGATTTTAATAGTATTCATAGGGTAGAAAGGATGGCTCTTAAGTGATTTAACGACGTTTGGGCGATAATTTGTCGTTAAATCACTCAAGAGTCATAAAAATTTATATCATTCGGTTTGCCTTAGACCTTTCTATCCTATGAATACGATTAGAATCCAATATTTCAACTCGCTTGCTAAAAAACATGAAAATCACAGATATTTCTGTAGAGTTTTTTCACGCTGAGCGACTCTGTAGAGCCCAAAAATGAGGCAAAAATGGAGAATTTTTTGAAAATTCGTGGTTTTGAGAGCCCATAACTCATATTAGAGATGATTTTTATGAAAACCTCACCATTAGACACTTGTTGTTGACCAATGTGAAACCATCTCTACAAACAATTGCATTGGTCACGAAAAACAGGAATGTTTGTACTAGAAATATCGAAATTTTGCACATTTTTTGATGAAGTGCTTATCAATTGCTGTTTATGAGAAGTTTTGTGCTCACTTTTTTGTGATAACACACACATTTTTGTTGGAATCAAAAATTCGATTTTTGAACTCCTCGTGAAATTTCGAGTTTTTAGACACCTATATTCATATACTTTCTGAAAAATTCTGAAATTTTTTCAACGTTATCGGAAGTATATGAATATGGGTGTCTAAAAACTCGAAATTTCACGGGGAATTCAAAAATCTACATTAATTTGCAACCTTCCGCATGGTTTTTTTGAAAAATGCTCAAAAATCAATATTTTTAACCCGAAAACGAGGAAAAACCAAGAATTTTGAGCAAAAATGAAAGGCGGTGCAATTTGCAACCTGCGGCATGGTTTTTCTGCAATTTTGCGGCATGGTGTTCAAAAATTGGGATTTTTTGAGCTAGAAATCATGAAAAATTCTCAAAAATTGGGATTTTTAGGTGAAAACTGAACTTTTTAGGTGAAAATTTAGGATTTTTCACTTTAAAACTTGAAAAATGCTCAAAAATCAATATTTTTAACCCAAAAACGATGAAAAACCAAGAATTTTGAGCAAAAATGAAAGGCGGTGCAATTTGCAACCTGCCGCATGGTTTTTCTGCAATTTTGCGGCAGGGTATTCAAAAATTGGGATTTTTAAGTGAAATTTCTGGAAAAAACTTGAAAAATGATAAAAAATCACAGGGAAAAGCTGGAAATTCGAGTTTTTCCAGCAAAATCGCCTCGAAAATGCCGAAAATCTTCACCTACAATGCGAAACCAATCTCAACATTCTACACCGATTCAATTCCCTCCAAATCCCACACCAGAACCACCGATCATTTTCCGATGCTCAAAAAATTGAAAAAACCTCGAAAATCGCTGGGACAATTGAAATTCGAACATTGTAATATTGGAGCGGCTGAGGAAACTGCGTCGATTATTTCGAAACCATCATTTTTGAGATTGTCGGTGGCCAAAACCCCGGGAAAACCACCGAAAGGCTCGATTTCCAGCGAAAAAATATTGATTGATTTGGGAGATTGTCATTGGATGAGAGTTTGGATAACTAAAACGAGGTGGGAATTCATTTTTGGGGCGAAATTTGGCACATTTTGATACCCAATTTGATATAGTTTGGGTTACTGTAGGTGATTTTCGAAAAATTGTGCCACAAATTCCGAAAATTCTGGTAGATCATGAAATTTGGCACATTTTGACACCCAATTTGATATATTTCCGGGTTACTGTAGGTGATTTTCAAAAAATTGTGCCACAGATTCCAAAAATTCTGGTAGATCATGAAATTTCGCGCATTTTGATCCCTAATTTGATATATTTCGGGTTACTGTAGGTGATTTTCAAAAAATTGTGCCACAAATTCCGAAAAATCTGGTAGATCAGAAGAATTGGGCAGATTTTCTACAGTAACCCTAGAGATTTTCTACAGTAACCCTAGCGAAAAATGTAGATCGTGAAATTTAGCGCATTTTAATACCCAATTTGATATATTTCGGGTTACTGTAGGTGATTTTCAAAAAATTGTGCCACAAATTCCGAAAAATCTGGTAGATCAGAAGAATTGGGCAGATTTTCTACAGTAACCCTAGAGATTTTCTACAGTAACCCTAGCGAAAAATGTAGATCGTGAAATTTAGCGCATTTTAATACCCAATTTGATATATTTCGGGTTACTGTAGGTGATTTTCAAAAAATTGTGCCACAAATTCCGAAAAATCTGGTAGATCAGAAGAATTGGGCAGATTTTCTACAGTAACCCTAGAGATTTTCTACAGTAACCCTAGCGAAAAATGTAGATCGTGAAATTTAGCGCATTTTAATACCCAATTTGATATATTTCGGGTTACTGTAGGTGATTTTCAAAAAATTGTGCCACAAATTCTGAAAAATCTGGTAGATCATGAATTTTTTCGCTAAAACTTACAGTAACCCTGGGATTTTTGACGCTATAAATGTAGATCATGAAATTTGGCACATTTTGACACCCAATTTGATATATTTCGGGTTACTGTAGGTGATTTTCAAAAAATTGTGCCACAAATTCCGAAAATTCTGGTAGATCACGAATTTTCTACAGTAATCCGAGAGATTTTTGCGCGAAAAATTATGTGGGGTTACCGTAGAATGTGATCTACAGTAGCTCATATTTTTGGGTCCAAAACCATTTTGGGATACTGTAGAAAATTGTGCCACAAATTCCGAAAATTCTGGTAGATCACTTTTTCAAACCCAAAATGCATCATTTTTGACGGGAAAACCTGGTTTCAGCGTCATTTTTCGCGCCAAAACCTACAGTAATCTAGGAAAAATTGATTTTTCCAGTAATTGGGAAAAAGATTATGCCAAAACTATTGATCGAGAAATTGGCCAAACTATTGATTTTATTTTTGGAGCTGGAATTGGCTTTTTGCCAGACCGTGAAAATGCTATAATCATACCGTACTCTCCCGAAAATATTGCAAAAATATCGATTGATCACCATGGCGATGGGCTGGCACAAATTTCGTTTGGTGAAAATTTGGGCAATTTTTTGAATTCCTGGTCCTTTAACATGCCAATTTTGAAGGAATCTGGTTATTTTGTATATTTGATTCGCGCGCCAAAATGCCGTGCAAATTTTGATGTGGATTTTGGGGCATTGGGTCTGTTTGGAGCTGGAGGAGATGGAGCTAAACCGTATAGTCGAATTGAATTCAAGCAGTGTGAGATTCGAATGATCCAAAAATGAATTTTTGAGTTCTAGGCTCGATTTTTGAATTCCCCGTGAAATTTGGAGTTTTTAGACACCGATATTGATATACTTTGGATGATTTTCTGAAATCTTGAGACCAAAAATTTTCAGAAATTAAATTTCTAATTTTCCCCAAGATGTCTAGTATCGATTTTTGAATTTCTCGTGAAATTTCGATTTTTAGACACCCACATTCAAATACTTTCCAAAAGTCTGAAAATTTTTGAAAATTTTTCAAAGTTATCCAAAGTAAATCAATATGGGTGTCTAAAAACTCGAAATTTCAAGGGCAATCTGAACATCAACATGATAACTTTTCTGGGAGTGTAAAAATTTGATTTCTGAAATTTTTAATGAGTAAATGTGACAAAAGTGGTAAAAAAAAACATGGTATCAATCATTGAATGTAAGCCGAATTTGCGATTCTTCAAATCCCAAAATGTTTTTGTTGAAAGATTTGATTATGTTGGAACATTTTGAATAGTTTCCCCATCTGTTTTGTTCCTCGAATTTTTTTCGATATTTATCACGAAGTTTTCGAAGACAGTTCGCCAACTAAAAATTTCTCAAATCAATTAATTTTTTTTTTGCAAATCACCTTTTCTTTGCAAATTTCGTAGTATCGATCGTAGCAATAGTCAGTCTGAAATGTTTTTATAGATTTATTATATATTACCTTTTTATACCTTTTTGGGACAATCGAAGATTTGTCGATTCGTGCAAATTTCAAATTGAATAATACACGATGAGAAAACATTTTTGTGTTGTGGACAATGAAATCGAACAATATTGAATTCAGAATTCAATTTTTCGTCGCGGAATTCATAAATATGACCAATTTGACCTGAAATCAGTATATCTATCGCTTATATTTATTTGGTTCATAGACAGCTTTTGGGGTCTCTGAGCCAAATTCTGGGCTCTCCAAAATTCAAAATTTTGCTCATGCTCAACTTTCCATGATTTTTATGAAAAACTGAGTAGCAGATGATGATCAGCGTAGTTGATTTACCCAAAAAGCATGAATAAATTAAATTCACAGAAAAATATGAGTTTTCATGAATTTTCAGCCGAAAAATAAAAAAAACTTCGAAATTTTTGAAAAAATGTTTTTTATTGATGTACTTTTAGTAAATCGACTATGCTGATCAATATCTGAAACTTAATTTCTTTCAAAAATTATTTTAGAATAGAGCACTTTTCAAAATAATTCTTACAAGAAATAAAATTTCAGATATTGCTCAGCATAGTCGATTTACTAAAATTACAGCAATAAAAAATATTTTTTCAAATAAAATTTTTTTTTTTCGAAAATCGAAATTTTTTTTGAAAATTCGAATTTAATTGATGCTTTTTGGGTAAATCGACCACGCTGATCATTATCTGCGATTCATTTTTTCACAAAAATCATCGAGAGTTGAGTTATGAGGTGTTTTACGAGCCAATTTTGGCAATTTTTGAACTTTTGAGAGCCCAGAACTTGACTCAGAGGTCCATTGGGTAACTAAAATCAAGATTTGAAGTGTTGAGTAAGAAAGGTTATTGCTCACTATCAGCGTTTTTATATGCTTCATCTCCAAAATGTTTGACAAGCATGTAAAATGCTTGATCCGCAAGTAAATGTGTCTTGCCCGCCAGACAAGAAGAAAACGAATCATCACAATATGTTTGACCTAGATGATGATCATAGCAATCATCATGTAGCGCACAACAATGACTCGCTGACTGTTCTGAAAATAATATTGCATCTTAAAAATCACGTTTTTTTTTCGCACTCCATACCAAATCCACGTGGCGTTGGCAAGTAACTGGCAAATTTTTCCACGGAATTTGTTCCGCAATACGAGTCAGTGTAATAAAATGTGATTTTTCCATATGCACTCTTCAATCTGTCATAAGGTGGGAAAAATAGGGGAAACCGATGTGCGAAATTCTGAAAATGAAGGGGGTACAGAAAGATAATAGGGTTCAGTGATTCACGAAATAAAAAACACGTTTTTTAAACGTTAAGAAAATCAAAAAAGTGATACACGAACGGTATTTTTATTCATTTTTTCACCATTTTCATAACACATTCCCAAGTGAAGCTAAAATGCATTTTAGTGTCCAGAATTGCTATTTTAAGACCTTCTGATTAGCCTAAAAGACAAATCAAGCCTCACTTCTCTCAAAAAATGTATTTGGTGATTTTCGAAAATCAACAATTCGATTTTGAAGGCTTGATTTGTCTATTAGACTTATTGAAAGACATACATAAAATAGGTCCCCCAAGTCAGTTTTCAAAGTTGGGGTCCCTCCTCACATTTTTGAGCGAATTTTGGACAAATCTGGGAATTTTGGTAAATTATCAGCAGAAAATTGGCCAAGTTAGGCACCCTTCCCTTCCGATTAAAAAAAAAGTTAAGCTCCTCACCCTGATTCTGGGGACCCATTTTATGTATGTTGAAAGAGCTTGGGATGACATTTCTCGACACTAAAATGCGTTTTAGCTTCACTTTATTCAGTGTGTTGAGAAAATGGTGAGTGAAACAAATGAATAAAAATACCGTTCATGAATCACTTTTTTTGGTTTTTTTTAACGTTAAAAAGCGTTTCTATTCCGTAAATCACTGCATTAGTTCACCAATATGTACCTCTAGTCTCCAATCGACAACACAACTCAAATTGATATTTGTAACTTGATAGCTGTTGAACTTTTGATTCTGAAATATCTTGGTTTTTGTTTCAAAAACCAACTTCTCTCACATATTTAACATAATAATCGACGGTGAAGCCTTTTTCACCATCATCGATGATATACACATCGGAGAACTGGAAATCAAAAGAGCGAATGTATTGTTTCTCCAATTCGGATCTTGTTCGGTTTCTCTGGAACTCTCGTGTTAAACAATTCTTCCTAGACGTTTCGGGAAAGAATCCCTTGAAGGTTTTACTTGAAGTAGTAAATTACTTCTCTTGGGGAGCCCCCCTTAAAAAACCAACCAAAAACAATTGATTCACAACGTTTTTCACATATGATAAATATTTTTGGAAAAATTGAACATTCAATGAATCATAATTTGTATTGCACGCAAGGCTGCCATCATAGTCTGCAATATCGTCAATTTCAACACTCTTGAAAGCTTTGTTATATCTGGAAAAGAACAAAAATGTTTTAGTTCTGGTTGGTTGGATAAAAACCTTTCATCAATCCAACCCATATATCTCTCACGTGAACGTTCAACAAGTTCGAACTGTTCCGACGCATTGTACAACTCATCAGCGGGACGAGTTAACACAATTTTCACAAATTGCCAGCGATGTATATCATTGTTCTGTATGATGAGAAATTCTTTTACAAGGGAACCTTTTTTACTCAACACTTCAAATCTTTGATCAGCATAGTCGATTTACTAAAAGTACATCAATAAAAATATTTTTCACAAATTTTTTATTTAAAAAAAAATTTTTTTTGAAAATTTTTATTTTTCGGCTGAAAATTCATGAAAACTCCGTTCATACTTTTTTTCCGGAATCAAAATTTTTCTGAAATTTCGATGATGCTTTTTGGGTAAATCGACCACGCTTAAAAATGATCGAAAATTGAGTTATGATGACTTTTGCGAGTCAAATTTTGAACTTTTGAGAGCCCAGAACTTGGCTCAGAGGTCCATTGGGAGACTAATTTTTTGGGGTGTTCTTATGACCCCAAAATCTGTCCAATGACAAAATTGCATCAACATTTGAAGTGTTGAGTAAAAAAGGTTCCCTTGTCAGTATCTCAAAAGTTCAAAAATTGGTTCATTAAAGTTATCATAACTCAACTATCGATGATTCTTATGAAAAACTGACTATCAGATAATGATCAGCGTGGTCGATTTACTAAAAGTACATTAGTAAAAAATATTTTTTCGAAAAAAATTTTTGATTTTTTTTTTCATTGATGTACTTTTAGTAAATCAACTATACTGATCATTATCTGAAACTTTGTTTTTTATAAAAATTATTTTGAAATGGAGCATTTTTTGAACTTTTAAGAGTGTTCTTATGACGGCAAAAGCTAGATTTGAAGTCAACATTGTTGGAACTCACATAAAACGCTTCAATCAAAAAGACAAATTCATCTTTTCTATCCGTTTTTCGTCGATCTCTTAATACTAAATTATACGCCACCCAATGTCGTATAACAATATAATCGTTTTCAAAAACAATGTAATGATTCATATATAGAGTAAATTCATAAATATTCGAAAATACTTTTAAATATTTGATAAAATCGGTAAGATCATAAATTTCACTAGCATTGTCATTCGTTTCAATAATCGCCTCAAATTTCGAAAAATAATCTGATTCGTTGAAATTATCCAAATGCAAAGTATAAATCAAAGTATGCAGTGGATGTGACGCATCTAAATTATCTCTACTATTAGCTGTATCGATTGCTAATAATCCCACTTCTGCTGGTCTATTGATTCTATCACTGATACAATGATCCATCAAATCGATTCGCATAATTTCCCACGAATTGTTTTTCTGCACTTGTATTCTGTACGTCTCCATATATTCGAAACTCATGAAACTTGTTGGAAAGTTCCGAAGAGTAAACTCAAAATAATTCGAATTGCTCGAATTTGTGATATTGAATACATAATATTTGTTTTCAGTTACTCTTACTTTCCTGCGACGCTTTTCTAAAAATCGAAAAATGTCGGGCACTTCAAAACTGCATACATAAAATTGAAATTCGGAAGAACCCATCATTTTTTTCAGTTTGTTTGTATTATTTCTCCAAGATGAAGAATTCAGTTCGTCTTGGGATAGAAGTCTGAAATTATTAGCTCATTCATCCATTCAAAATTCTATTACTCACAATTCACTGATCACTTCAGCCACCCCTGTTTTCTCATCATTTTCATCATTAACAAAAAAATCCTGAATATTGTTCCGAACAAAATCCGATGGCACAAGTTCAACTGAAACTATATGATTCGATAAATTCTTGATTACCGATGTCATGTTCACTCGTGTGATTTTTGCAATTCCCCATTGATCTTTCCACCAGCATTTGATTTGGAATGTATATTTTTCTTGAATCAACTTTTTTTCCGGATAATAATTTTCACATTTGTACAACTTCAAATTATTTTCAGGTTTGAAAATTTCCAACACTTTTTCTTGTATATTCATCGACAATCCTTTGTGAAACCTTGTCTCAGTGAAACTTTTAAGATATCTTAAATGATTTCTAAGCTTCTCGAGTTCTTCCAATTTATTTCTCCCAATATTTTCGATCCTAAAAAGTGAAATTTTTTGTCTATGGACAGGTTTTGGGGTTTTTAGTTACCCAGTGGACCTCTGAGCCATGTTCTGGGCTCTGAAAAGTTCAAAAATTGCTCAATTTCAAAATAATTTTTTAAAGAAATAAAGTTTCAGATATTGCTCAGCATAGTCGATTTACTAAAAGTACATCAATAAATAATATTTTTTCAAAAAAATTTCTGATTTTCGAAAAAAAAAATGAAAATTTTTTTTTGTTTTTTATCGATGTACTTTTAGTAAATCGACTATGCTGATCAATATCTGAAACTTCATTTCTCCCGAAAAAAATTATTTTGAAATTTTTAGAGCCCAAAACTTGGCTCAGAGGTCCATTGGTTGATCAAGATTTGAAGTGTTTCTCACGTTTTCTTGATTGTCACCGTATGCTCAACAAAGTATTCAAAATTCCATTCCAATTCAGAGTAAATGAATTGATCTGATGGATGATTCACAAAAATTCTTGTTATTTTCCATTTTTCATCATCATCAATGTTCTAAAATTGATTTCCTTTTAAATACAATTATTAAAATAGGCTCACATAAATTGCTTCCATTTGAAAACTCCATTTCGTCTTTTTTCGATAAACTCGATTTGTAAACTTGGTGAAAGTGTTGAAAACTACTTGATCAACATTTTCAGCGAGAAATTCGGTTTGAATGGATTCGACGGAGTATCGTTGTAGAATGTAATTGAAGAAAATATGAGCGTTAGCTTTTGAAAAACGTGTTAGATTTCCGATTTGCGCAAGCATTTCAAAATTATTCGATAAATACTTGGAATTTTCATCGAAAGCTCTTCCGTCAAATAGTCTGAAAAGAGCTAGAAAAAAATCTATAAAAAACTTCACGTACACTGCAAGAAACCGCTCCACAAATTCTGGCCCATTATTTCTCTCATTACTGGTTTGATTTTTAGTTGATTCCCATGTACTTTTGATATATTTCGTTGTTTTATGACATTCACCATCGAAATTAATGTGAGTTACATACCATTGGTAAGACGGAGTGATTTCATGACGAAAATAGAAACGTCTAGCTCGAATTGTGATCTTCTTTTTGAACGTTACACTCATTAAACTTGTCACTTCGTAGTCAATCGAGAATTCGAAATATTCATTGTCTTCTTTTATCAATGAAATTTTGGGATTATGGATTAGTTCAGTTCTGATGTATTTTTCACGTTCAAAAATAAGAAATCTTGAAAATTCCTTCATTTCTTGAACTCCACCTGATGTGAAAGTTTTTTACTCAACACTTTGTTGGGAAATTTGTCCATGGACAGCTTTTGGGGTTGTATGAACCTCAAAAATTCAAAAATAATTTTTGGGAGAAATAAAGTTTCAGATATTGCTCAGTATAGTCGATTTAATAAAAGTACATCAATAAAAAATATTTTTTCAAAAAAATTTTTTTTTAATTTTGATATATTGTTGGTTTTTGGGTAAATCGACCACGCTGATGATTATTTGATAGTCAGTTTTTCATAAAAATCATCGAAAATTGAGTTATGATGTGTTTACTGAGCCAATTTTTAAACTTTTGAGAGCCCAAAAATCTGCAAAATTTTCATCCGAAAAATAAAAAAAAATTTTTTTTTGAAAAAATGTTTTTTATTGATGTACTTTTAGTAAATCGACTATGCTAAGCAATATCTGAAACTTTATTTCTCTCAAAAATTATTTTGAAATGGAGCGCTGTGGTCCATCGGGTATGACCCCAAAAGCTGCACAAAATTTCATTAAAAAAAATATACCTCGTTCAGAATCCCAAAAAACTTGTTCTCCACAAACTGACAACTGCCACCCGTTATCATTCAATAATCGTTGAGAAGTTTTATTCGAAACATATTGATTAACTTCACTAATAATGTTTTCTATCACTCCATTACTACTGTATAACTTCATTAATCTGCAAAATTTTGTGGGGTTTTTTTCTGGTGATACTTGTGATTTTTAACGTTACGTTCTCGGTAAAAAAGTCCAACATCTCTTCAAAAATAATACTTCTGAATTAGTCAGAGGCGCTGCGGATTTTAATTCATGAGAATCAGAAATTATGAAAAACTGAAATGCTAGGAATAGAAATATAGATTTGCTTTCCAACATTTTTGTAGTTGGAAAAATGAAATGAAAAAAAAAGTTTTTAATTGTGGTTCACACGTTTCACGATTTGCAGCCGGAGTTTTATTTTTTGTGAGAAGCGAGATCGGAAAAATTGAATTTTGTGCTCTAAATAGATTTCTACAGTACCCACATATGTGATGAAGGTGGAATTTTCGAGCTATGACGTGGCAAAAATCAATAATTTATATATAAATAGAAAAAATACACGTAAAAAAAAGATCGAATTCCTGAAAAAGGAACAAATACCCGGGATTTTTTGAAAAATGAAAGAACATTTTGAAAATCACATGGAAGTTTCGATAACATGATATGATCTTCTGGTGGAAGTTGAAGGTGGATTTTGGTGGTTTGATCTTCTGATTGGTGGGATCGGATGATTCTGTACGGTGGATATTGAGGTGGTACTGTAGGAGGAGGCTGACATATCGGTGGCGGTTGATGTTCGCTCGGAGCCTGGAAATTTTGAAAATGAAAAATTGTTGGCTGAAACCCGCGTTGCGTGGGGGGGGGGGGTCACGCGTCGCGGCTCTGATTTTTGATCTACCAAGTTTGAACTGGGTTACGCTGACGCATTTTGAGTAGCTCAAAATTTGCTGGCGTCTTTTCTGTAGGCTCTAAAAATACCTAAACTCTTGACTGACGCACTTCAAGTAGTTCAAGATTTGCTGACGCAAATTTTGCAGGCTCTAAAATACCTAGACTCTTGACTGACACATTTTTAGCCTAGAAGTTTGCTGACGCGAATTTTGTAGCTACAGAAAATACACAGAATTTTGCTGACGCATTTCCTGTAGGCTCTAAAAATACCTAGACTCTTGACTGACGCATTTTTAGCCTGGAAGTTTGCTGGCGTCTTTTCTGTAGGCTCTAAAAATACCTGAACTCTTGACTGACGCATTTTCAGCCTAGAAGTTTGCTGGCGTCTTTTCTGTAGGCTCTAAAATACCTAGACTCTTGACTGGCGCAATTTCAGCCTAGAAGTTTGCTGACGCGAATTTCGTAGCTACAGAAAATACTCAGAATTTCGCTGACGCATTTCAAGTAGCTCAAGATTTGCTGGCGCATTTTCTGCAGCCCCCAAACCTACCAGAATCCACGGTACACGTGCTACACGATCTCAAATCATCGCGCATCTTCACAGTCGTCTCCGATATTTCCGAATATGGATTTGAAGATCCCGCCGAGCTACCGTACCCGGCATAGGTATAGTTCGAAGTTTCCGCGTAGGGTTTCCGCATGTCCGCGTAGGTGCTCACAGTTTCCGTGGGCGACCGCCGTGTGTAGTGCGCAGAGCTTCTCGATCTTGATGCCAGGCTAGCATGCGCACTCTCATGCGTCGCCTCATAGATCGTGGAAGCCTGATGTTTCTTCTGCAGCTTCATACTCGCCTGTCGTACAACATGACTCTCCGATCTCCTAGATCTACTCTTGATCCACCAGCAGATCAGCAACAAGATCAGCAAGAACAGCGAGATCCCCGCAATCACAATCGATATCACCATCCCGTTCCTCCATAAAATCGGCTCACTGTAAGGCTGTGTCCCCTTCTCGCAGACAAACGGCAAAAGCAGATTGCAATTCACAGTACCGATGCGATTTGTCCGCGCGGAAAGCCTTCCGCATTGAATCGATGGCACGTGAACACTAGAGATCCAAACATTTACATCATCATCCACACCATATGCGGCGATTCTTTCCGCATCCGTAATGAAGGCTCTACCCATCTCATCGATCCGCATGGCAAGTTGCTTTTGCCGCACGTCATCCGCGCGGAGATACGGCACAAATGCGTCGAGCTCTTCGCAATATTCGACAGCGTGTTGATAAGTGACAGCCGCCGCTACATATAGAAAACAGGATTTGAATTCTTGATGTCCGGCCTGGAACCATCCGGCGGGACAATCACCTTCTACCAGCGAGGTGTTGGATTCAAGAACGGGGGAGTAATTCACTCTGGAAAGGTATGGATAATCCTCCTGATCTCTGATCTTTCCGGAGGCAACTCCGATGGTTCCAGGGTAGCCCCAGTAATTATTGCGGGCGTCCAACGATGTTCCGATCTCGTATTGTGATTGTTTGGATGAAGTTAGTTCGTAGTCATTTTTGGGATCGTTGAACGTGTTGAAATGGAACACATCCATTGGGGAACCTGTAAGAATTTGAGGGATTTTTCGGGAAAAATTTGAATTTTTTCAATTTTCTACTGGAAATTTGAATTCTCCCTACAAAAACCTAGTGTTCGATAGAGCGAATTTGCAATTTTTCAAGCTAAAAATTTGAATTCTTCCCACAAAAACCTGGTGTTCGATAGAGCGCACTTGCTATTTTTCAAGCTAAAAATTTGAATTTTCCCCTTGAAAACCTAGTGTTCAATAGAGCGAATTTTCTATTTTCAACTAAAAATTTGAATTCTTCCCACAAAGTGTTCGATAGAGCGCAATTGCTATTTTTCAACTAAAAATTTGAATTTTCTCGATAGAGTGTTCGATAGAGCGCAATTGCTATTTTTCAACTAAAAATTTGAATTTTCTCATTGAAAACCTAGTGTTCAATAGAGCGAATTTGCAATTTTTCAAGCTAAAAATTTGAATTTTCCCATTGAAAACCAGGTGTTCGATAGAGCGAATTTTCAATTTTCAACTAAAAATTTGAATTCTCCCTACAAAAACCTAGTGTTCGATAGAGCGCATTTTCAATTTTCAATTAAAAATTTGAATTTTCCCATTGAAAACCAGGTGTTCTATAGAGCGCACTTGCAATTTTTCAACCAAAAATTTGAATTTTCCCATTGAAGCCATTGCTCATATTAATCAAAAAATTTAGGAATTGCTCATGTTAAACTAGAAATTTAGGCATTGCTCATATTAAACTAGACATGTAGGCATTGCTCATATTAAACTAGACTTTTTTTCGGATAATTGAAATTTTTCGCCTTTTCAAAATTGCTCATATTAACCTAGGTATTGCTCATATTAAACTAGAAATTTGGGCATTGCTCAGATTAAACTAGAAATTTTTTCCCGCTCAAAACCTTACCTGCCACAATAGTCGAACGGTATCGCGTAGTCTCGTTGTCGACATGTGTCCACCAATCGAACGAAATCCCCTGCTGTGTCAGAACCTGCCGTTTCCTCCTCCTGGGCCGATTCAAGAACTCGTTATTCTCCCGCATCGGCTGATATCCATACATTTCCACATATTGATGTCCATGTCCCAGCGCCAAATTCTCATAGAAATGATTGTATTGAAACACGTTCTTGTCCGAAGTCGTCCTCGAATTCCCCCGCAAATCTACAGTATGCAACCCGACATTCTCGAATACCGTATTCTTTGTCATATTGATTGCCACGTCATGACACACTACTGTATCATGAAATAGTGCATAATTGTGAGAGATGATGTTGTTGAGAAAAGTGACGACTTGGTAATTATTTCCGGCTAGTGCTATTGTTGTGCTGTTCGAGTTGTAGGCGAACAGACAGTTTTTGACGAGAGCTTGAAGGCGGGCAACTGGAGAACTGGAGGTGGCTGAGATGTATAGACCACCCTGGTTGTGGGCCAGGGAATTGGAGCGGAACAGGAGGAGCTGGAAGAGGAAAATTTGAAAATTTGAATTTTCATCGCAAAATTATCAGTAGAGCGCGTTTGAACATTAGAAGTTTGATTTTGTCATTAGAGCGCACTTACTGACTCAAATAGCTATCATTTTCCAAAAGAACTACACGGGTTTTTGAGATTTTTTGAATTTTATTAATTTTCCGGGCTGTTCTCTATGGAGCGCACTTGGAATTTATAGTGGACAATTATCAAAATTGCAGTGGAGCGCACTTACTTTATTATATAGTCCGAGAGAACTACAAAGTTTTTTCTAATTGCCAAGTGTGTGGGCTTATCATTAGAGCGCACTTGAATTTTTAGCTCCCAGAAAAAAAAATGAAAATTTGAATTTTGAAGAGTTGGCGGGTGGTTCTCAATAGGGCGCATTTGAATTTTCAACTGCATTTTTATCACTAGAGCCGCTCTAGTAGAGCGCATTTGAACTTGTTCGGGAGAACTACAAAACTCATAATTAAGGGAACTAGGTTATCAATGGAGCGCACTTAACCTAAAAAATCAATATTCAAAAAAACTTGTCCGGGAGAACTACACAAATATTTTTAGAAATAGATTGTCAGTAGAGCGCACTTAACCTAACAGACTTAAAGTTCTGGAAAAATCAATATTTATGTTCTCAATGGAGCGCACTTAAACAACTATTCAACTATTCAAGGAACAAAACTTGTCCAAAAGAACTACACAAGCATAAACTACATTATCATTAGAGCGCACTTAACTTGAACCTTAAAAATAAATATTTAAAATAAAAACTTGTCCGGGAGAACTACACAAATACACACACAGCTTAGAAACTGTTACCTAGACCTCCCAAAAACTCACCAGCGTGTTATGCAAATTCAATTGAACCGCCTGACTCGATGTCGAAATATTTCCGAATAAATGAATTCCATTAAAAGACATCGAACTATCCTCGATGACCAATGGTGGACTCATCTCACCACAATTCGAATACTCAATCGCACCCCGATCATTCCGGTCAATTCTCGAATTGCGAATCACAACTTCCGCGACATTTTCCGCTTCCGGAGTGCTTGGCAACGCGGACACTTCCGCAATGAAACCGTAGATACCGTCAGCGGCGGTTGCGCGAAGATGTATTGCTAGCGTTTCCGATGAGACCGGTTTGGAAGGATCGGAAGATCTGGAAGGGTCTTGACGGAACTCGGCAAGCTTCGAAGTGCCTGTGAAGGTGTCAGCCCCGAAGATCTGCAAAACATCGGATCTTCCAAGATCGGTGGGCGAGGAATAGAGATGGTATTGGATCAAGCGGAACGCGATTGGACGGCCGGAAACCGCGCGGAAAATTTTGACGCAATCCACGGGGACGGAGTCGTATTTGTAGTAGAGCATTATGCGATTTTTGACGGTGATCGATTTTTGAGCGGCACACATGTCGAGCATTCCTTGCGTGTAGTAGGGAAGGGTTAGAGGGCGACGCATGGTTTCTGGAAGAATTTGGAGCGTTTTTGAGGGATTTTCAGGGTTCCCAAGGCTTTAGAGGGCTTGGGAGGGCTGCAAGAGGCTTTAGAGGGCTTCTGAAGGCTTCCCAGGGCTTCCCAAGGCTTCCCAAGGCTTTCCAAGGCTTCCCGAGGCTTCCCAAGGCTTCCAAAGGCTTCTGGGGGCTTGCCTAGGCTTCTCAAGGCTTCTGGGGGCTTCCCAAGAGCCACGTGGCACTTTTTTGCTCAAAAATTGGAGTTCTGGGAATTTTTTAAGGTTTCCAGAGATTCCGGGGAACATTTTGGAGCATTTTTTGATGCCACGTGGATTTTTGAGCTCAAAAATTGGAAATTTTAGCATTGCTCATGTTAAACTAGGCATTACTCATATTGAACCAGAAAACTGAAAAAAAAACTCTGCGTCTCTAACTTCATCTAGCTGTCCAACATCTCTCAAATTTATACATTCTCTGACGAGTCTCTCAGGTATCTCTAGCTGTCTGTCTCTCCGTGTGTCTCTAACCGACTCTGCGTCTCCACCAAACCTAGTATTTTTTTGGCAGTCTAACTCTCTGCGTCTCTCCCCAGGTATCTCTGGCTGTCTGTCTCTCCTCTCCGTCTCTAACACACTCTGTATTGTCTACTCTCTAGCTTCTCTGCGTCTCTGCCCCTCCACCAAACCTAGTCATATTCGGTGTCAAACTGCACCATTACTCATGTTAAACTAGGCATTGCTCATATTAAACTATAAAAAACTCACCCTGTTGCGCATTGGGTGCCTGCACAAAAGCCGTCATAATATTCACACCCTGTCCCAAATTATCCGTCACATTCAGATTCGCCATCACAATCTTGTTCCGGGGTGCAAAAATCTGCACGCCCGCCATACTCGAATTCGTCACATTCACCCGATCCAGGATGGGACTACGGTGGAATATCTGAAGCCCACCGCTGGCCCAACTATCATTATGGCCCGCACCGCCGCCCACAATTTCCACGTTGCGTAGCAGAGAGGTTTCCGGTGTGCGCGCACCTTCCAAAGTCGCGTCGCCGAACGCGACACCACCCCAATTTCCGATGTACTCTTTCCGCAAGCTCCGCGCCTTTCCGCAATAGATATAGTTGAAGAATTCACTGGTCTTACACTGCCAGAGGGATAGATTCCCGGATAATCTCAAGTTACACCGATCCAGTCGCTCCTCATCCCCTCGACATTCCCTGGGTTCCATATAGGTCTTGAGGATGCGCAACTCGGGTTTGTAGTCCCACCGCGGCGTCACCCAATGATACACATTCATCGTGTCGAAACCCAACTCGCGACACACCACTTGCGCATTTCGAATTGTGAATTGTTGATCGCACGAGGGTACGATCTCGCCGGTCGTCGAGTTGTAGATTTGTAGCCAACCGGCACGAGGATCGGCGGGGTTGGTGAGGTTCAGGGAGATCGAGAATCGCTGGTAGTAGGGATCGTCGCGGTGGAGGGTGGGGAATTGACGGTAGATGGAGTCGGGGCGACTGCGATCTGTGGAACGGTGGGAGCGCGGAGATCTGGGGGGTTCAGGGGGCTCTTGAGATCCTCTAGATGTTCCTGGTGGGTGAAGAGCTTCTGGGGAGGCTCCTGGAGCTCCTGGTCGTTCTTGAGAGTCTTCCAGAAGTCCTCTAGATGTTCCTGGTCGTCCTGAAGGTTGTCGAGATCCTCTAGATGTTCCTAGTTGTCCTGAAGGTTGTCGAGATCCTCTAGATGTTCCTGGTGGGTGTAGAGATTCTGGAGAGGCTCCTGGATGTCCAGGGGGTTCTTGAGATCCTGGAGAAGATTCTGGATGTCCTGGAGCAGATTCTGAAGATCCTAGAAGTCGTCTAGATGTTCCTGGTGAGTGTAGAGCTTCTGGAGCAGATTCAGATGCTCTTGGAAGTCTGTGAGAGCCTGGAGAAGATTCTGTATGTTCTTGAGAAGTTCCTGGAGGTTCTACTGATCCTCTAAAAGATCTTATAAGTCCTCTAGAACTTCCCGAAGATCCGAAAAATTCATCGAAAGATTTCGAAGGTTCCACAAGTTCAGGAGAAGCTTCTGGAGCATCTAGAACATATCCGAAATCTGGAGCCGCTTCCCTCTTCCGCCTCTTCCTATACTCCGTCGTAATCCTGCCCTTGAACTCCGCCAACTCGGTCGTGTTCACCGGTTTGAATCGTATCGGTTGCCAATAGGTTCCGTCGGCGATCAGATTTCCCAACACCAAAATTCGGACATTCGGCCAGATGTGCACTTCGACACCCGGTTGGATGTAAAGAGTTGCTCCGGGCATAATGGTGACGTCACGGAAGATGAAGTAGGGACGGAATGGCTGGAAAATGATGCGGAGTTGGGGGAAGTTTTGATAGGTTAATATGAGCAATGTCCCGAGCGCTTTGCGCGAGTGTAGACCGCAAGCTTCCGCGCAGCGGCACTATGTTCCGCGAAGCGGCCGGGCCTAAGCCCAGGTTCTGGTCTACAAGCCTAAGCCTAAGGCCGAGAGCTCTGCGCGAGTCTGGGCTAGGCTTGGGTCTAACCGCAAGCCTAGAAGCTTAGCTCAGCTGACCTTATCCTTAACATGAGCAATTCCTAAATTTCTAGTTTAATATGAGCAATGGCTGAAAAAGCGAAAAAATTCAATTATCCGAGAAATTTTTTGTTGAATTTTTGAAACAGTGAATTTTTTTTGCAATAAAAAATGTATTTTTTTTAATTTTCGAGTCTTTAAATTTCAAAAAAAAAAATGATTTTTTTTTCGGATTATCTGAAAAAAACGGAATTTCTAGTATGAGCAATGTATAAATTTCTAGTTTAATATGAGCAATGCCTAGGTTAATATGAGCAATGCCTAAATTTCTAGTTTAACATGAGCAATGTCCCGAGCGCTCTGCGCGAGTGTAGACCGCAAACTTCCGCGTAGCGGCACTATCCTCCGCGAAGCGGCCGGGCCCAGGTTTTGGTCTAGAAGCCTAAGCCTAAGGCCCCGAGAGGTCTGCGCAAGTCTGGCTAGGCTTGGGTCTGACCGCAAGCCTAGAAGTTTAGGCCAAAGGCTTAGGCTTAACCAAAGGCTTAGCTAGTTTAATATGAGCAATGCCCCGAGCGCTCTGCGCGAGTGTAGACCGCAAGCTTCCGCGAAGCGGCACTATCCTCCGCGAAGCGGCCGGGCCCAGTTTTCGGTCTAGAAGCCTAAGCCTAAGCTAAAGGCTTAGGCTTAAACAAAATCCCTCAACTCACCCTATAATAATGCGGAAAATTATACCACCTCTCCTCAATCAACGTCATATTCTTATCCTCATACACACGGCCCTTCAAATCACTAATAGTCGGCTCAACATACGGCCCGGCTTCCGCCAATTGTCCATCCACCAACGGTTTCCACCAGAAATTGATGAACAAATCGTTGGTGACGTAGAAGGGGCTCCATTTGGTGAGCATGAAGATGTTCCAATCGTCGAAATCGAAAATTCGTTGAGCAATCGTCGCCTCATTTCCAGTTCCCCACCAATTATACGTCACATTCATTGTGTCATACACCGTGCTATACTTGCAACCCGAAACCAACTCAAAATCCATCAGGATGTTTTGAAATCGATTGAAATGTATGTTGATCTTCTGACTTCCAAAGATCCCAACAGCATAACTTCGAGGCCACATATCCACGTATTCCACGTTCCTCGATGGCTCAAGGAATCTGTTCTTCTCCAAGTAATTATATCGGACGAACCCGGGGATTTCTAACGGGTCCTGCAGATATTGAGAAGTGGTGTCGATCTTTAACATCCAATTTCCGAAGTTTTCGAAAAACCGGTTCCTTTCAAAGATCAATTTCTTCTCCATACCCCGCAGCTCTAGAATCCCGAAATTCCTTGGAGCCAGATTCGATGTGAAGTTATTTGATGAGATGTTTAGGAAAGCATAGTATCCCTCGACGAGGATTTTGAAGTCGTGATTGGTCTCGAAACGATTTTCAGTCATCAGAAATTCATGGCTCATTTTAGGCCTGGCTAGGATGTCATAGGAATCTGGGAGTTGTACAGAAATCCCGCTCCTCGAATTATTCGCAAATGTATTTGACCATAAGTTCCATTTAAAAACATTAGCGGAGGCGAAAAGATCTTTGTGATATTCAATAATCGGCCCGGTGTTCTCGATGATACTACAATTATCCAAATGATAGAAGATCTCACAAGTGGGTGTGTTCGGTAGAACTTGGAATTGTGGGGAGTTGATCCATATCACCGCTTCGGAATTGCGTGTGAAGTTCACTTTTTGCATCCAGATTTTCTCGTTTTGCCAGCGATTTGAGAGCGAACCGTCGGAAAATGTGAGATTACTGTAGTGGACGGTGGAGATGCCGTATTGATTGTTGTCGATGCGCGATTTGTAGATGTGGATGAAGCGGTCCAGGTATTCTTGGGCTGCAAAAATTGGAGATTTGAGAGGAGGGGGGGGAGAAGGCGCAGATGCTTGACAGGCTCATTCTCTAGGCTCGACTGCTTGACAAAATTATTCTCAAGGGACGACTACTTGACCAACATGTTTTCAAGGCGCGACTCCTTGCCAGGCTTTTCCTGAAGGCACGGCTGCTTGAGATGCTTGTTCTCAAGGGTCAGCTGCTTGCCAGGCTTTTTCTAAAGGCGTGGCTGCTTGACAGGCTTATTCTCAAGGCTCAGCTGCTTACCAGGCTTATTCTCAAGGCTCAGCTGCTTGACCAACATGTTCTCAAGGCTCAGCTGCTTGCCAGGTTTTTTTTCTCAAGGCGCGACTCCTTGACAGGCTTATTCTCAAGGCACGGCTTCTTGAGAGGCATTTGATGTCCAAAATTCAAATTTTTAGCTTAAAAATAGCAAGTGTGCTCTATTGAACACCTGGTTTTCAATCGGAAAATTCAAATTTCAGTTGAGAAATAGCAAGTGCGCTCTGATGTAAATGTGGTGTTTTTGTGGAAAATTCAAATTTTCAGTTGAAAATAGCAAATGCGCTCTATTGAACCCCTGATTTTCAATGGGAAAATTCGAATTTTCAGTTGAAATTAGCAAATGCGCTCTACTGACAATAAAATTCTCAAACTTACTGTCCAAAAACAGAATCAGAATGACGAGTTTCGGAGTGCCGTAGGATCTGGTGTATCGCATTCGCATCTCGTTTCGAGTTGACACAATTGGGAACTGCAAAACGAAAAATCTAAACCGGAAGCTTCCGCGTAAGCGGCACTAGCTTCCGCGTAGCGGCCGGGCTAGACGCAGGCTTAGGCAAAGCCTAAAGCTTAGGCTTACCCATAGGCTTAACCAAAGGCTTAGGCTTAACCAAAGGCATAGGCTTAAGCCCAGGCTTTAGTCTAGAAGCCTGAGCTTTAGCCCGAGCGCTCTGCGCGAGTGTAACCCGGAAGCTTCCGCGTAAGCGGCACTAGCTTCCGCGAAGCGGCTGGGCTAGACTCAGGCTTAGGCTAAGCCTATTGCTTAGGCTTACCCAAAGGCCACTCACCTCAACCTGATCCTTCCTCACACTCCATGTCTTTCCCGTCGACACCTCCGTAAACACGGCATCCTCATCGCTAACATTCGACGCCGGATTCACAATCTGCACCGCCATCTTCGAACTCATACCATACTCGAATCCACTGGCTCGAATCATCAGATTATAAACACAAAGATCTTTGGGATTCTCAGGACAATCCAGGTTCGATTTAGCAACCAGGAACTTGCGCTGATTTAGATTTGATTCGAGGACTTCGATGAAATCCAGATCTCGATTTGGGATTTCGAAGATGTTGTTGGCTTCAAGTTCGGGTTGTTCAGTCATATCTAGCCATGTTACAATATCATTTTGACCTAGCGATGAGATCTTTGGATTGTATCGCATTCCACTTTGACCATTTTCAGAAATCGTCACATTTTCGATAGTTATTCCAGCTGATCTGATATGTATTCCATTTCTTCGATTATTGATGATTTTCGAATGTCTTATAGCTGGTTTTTTGATGAGATCATTGTAGATTATATCCATTCCATCCCAGAAATTATTTCGGATTTCGAGGCGATTGAAAGTGTGATAATTCCAGTCGATGGAGAAGGCCGCGCAGAATTCGGAAGTTCTGAAAAAATTTGGAGCATTTTGAGCTACAGTAACTCTAGATTTTGATGCCTACAGTAATCCTAGATTTTCGGCATCAAAATTCGGAGCATTTTGAGCTACAGTAACCCTAGACTTGACCCCAAAAACTCCAGATTTTCCACGTGGCAAAATTCACTGAAAAATTGGATTTTTGCCTTAGAACCTTACAGGATTTAGGCTAAGTTGAGAAGAAATTTTCAAAAAAAAAACCCGAAATTAATTTTCCAGAAAATTTACTGTTTCAAAATTTTCACAAAAAAATTGGTTCAAATTTTTTTTGATGAGCCGGATTATTTTCTTAGAATTTCCAACTCCACAAAATTCCAGATTTGCCACGTGGCAAAAGACATTGCTCATATTAGACTAGAAATTCTAGGCATTGCTCATATTAAACTACTTGGTTTCAATTATCAGTGGAGCGCATTTGCTATTTTCGAGCTAAAAATTCGAATTTCATACATAAACACAAAGTTTGCATTAGAGCGCACTTGCTTTTTTGACTAAAAATTTGAATTTTTCTTATGAAAAACCTAGTGTTCAGTAGAGCGCACTTGCGATTTTCAACTGAAATTTTGAATTTTAGACTGCAGAAGGCGATAGTTCGGTAGAGCGCATTTTATGATTTTTGCTAAAAATTTGAATTTCCGCTCATGTTAAACAAGGAATTCAGGCATTGCTCATGTTAAGGATCTGAGGTCTACACTCGCTCAGAGCGCTCGGGATTGCTCATGTTAAGGTCACCTGAGCTTAATCTAAGCTAGGCCTAGCTGGAAGATTCCGGTTTACTGAGCGACTGCTCATATTAACCCCCCCCCCAACTCACCTAAAATTGAACAACCCCGCCTTCTCAATCAACCAATTATCCATCGTCGTCTGTCCGGTCACAGTCGGCGGATTCGCCAGCAACGAATATCTCACCCCAGCCCACCTCGGCTCCAAGCACCGTAATCCAACAACTTCACTTGATCTACACCCCGCCGCACAATTCCTCTCAACCCCGTCATGTCGACATCTCGTGATGTCAATCTCATTCTCCTCACATCGAATATTGTCCATAATCATTGGCAGATCGCCAGCCGTCGGGAATATTCTCCAGTTCTCGAAATACTGCACATCGGCTATCAATCCCAGCTGGTTACAGGCTAGAATTGTGAGTTCCGGGGTCCAAGATCGATTGCACACCGTGCCCCATTGATTGTCGAGGTAGACTTCGAGCCGACCCTCGGTGACCTGATCATTACCATCCGGATCTACCAATCTGATGTTGGTTCTGGACATCAGGGAGAAGGGGGCACTTGTGAAGATGACCTGATCATCACTCTCGAACTCATTTCTTATCAGATCTCCTTGCACAAGCATCCCTATACCATGCTGGAACTCTAGAACACTTCCAGACGCTATGGTCAACTTCGCGCCAGGGACAACCTGCAAATCCTCCACCACCTCATACCTTCCACGCATCAAATCATGATTCTCATAAATCATCCCGCCAAGCCGCTTCGCTTCGGAATCCTTGCGGAACTTGCGGAACACCTCGTTCTGCGGAGTGATGTGTGGGACCCGTTGATTACACACCGCCATAAATGGATCGATGTCGATGCGAGCCAGGGAATACCTGTTGAATTGATCGAAAACCTTGTCGATGAATTCGGCAATAACGGGTGAACCCCAGTTATTCTCCCTGGCATCGATGATCTTCGCGTGTTCCTCGAGCTCCGTGCCAATCTCAAACCTCGCGTGCTCATTTTTAAAACAGTTCCGATGGATGCGAACATTACTGCTTGACACAACCAACGCTGCATAGGGTGTAGATCTTGGTGGCAAGTTCGGAAAAGGATCGAACACCTGATTCGCGCGGATCTCATTCTGCTGATTGAAAATGAGCCCCTGATTCGGAGCATCTTCATTGAGCCCCAGTGAGATGATATACTTGGCATGATTGAATTTAAAAGCATTCTTGGATATCGTAACATCGGCGGGGAGTGCTGAGAGCTCGGGCCATTGTGCGTTCCTGATGTAGAGCGCCGTATCGTTGTTGTTCAGGAATTGATTGCTCGAGATCACAGCCTGGATGTTGACTGCCGGTGAGATTCTCAGGCCATACCCCAGATTTCCCTCGATCTTGTTGCCGGTGACATCCACATATGTCTTGGGAGCCGAGGGATCTCGACATGAGAAGATCTCGAGTGCCGGGTGGTAGAGATTTCGGCTGAATTCGACCCAGCTGATGAGGATCTTGGGCTCGACCCGGGGCCTGGGGAAGGCTTCCCGGGGGCTTGGGAAGCCCGGGAAGCCCCACGAAAAATTCCCCACCAGTATCCCTCCCCATTCATTACCCGACACTGTCGTTGGGAGATAGAACATGTTGTTCGATGGTCGACCCTTGAACACGATCTCCTGGTGGACGGGGAAAAAGGGAATTGTCTGATTGAAGTGGAAAGCCGCGCCGCGCCAGCGATTTTTCTCGATTCTGGTGCCATTCACCATGACAGCTCCACCAGCATAGCTAACATTCATCCCGTCTCCCCAGTTCCGCAAAATCCTCGTCTCATTCACCCAAATATCCGCTGCACCGTCTTTCACATAGAAGCCAGCGTAGCCTTGATTTGCGTCCAGTGTCACATTTGTGAGAGCGGTGCGTTCCCTGATGTCATAGGCGGCGATACCATTTCCGATGTTGTCGTTGATGATGCAGGTGGAGACATTCAGACCGTAATAGGCTTTGTCGATGACTGAGGCGTGGATGTTGAATAGGATGTTGATGTCGGCTTGAACGTAGCCGGGTTGGGCGTCGGGGAGAGTGTGTTCGAGGGCGATGTAGAGGGGCACGCCGGAACTTCTGGAAAAAAATGTATGGGGTTGAGCCGGGCAGCGGCTGAATCCCAGCCTGAGAATAGGCTGGGGTTCAGCCGCTGCGCGGTAGATAGTGCCGCTTCGCGGAAGCTTGCGGTCTACACTCGCGCAGAGCGCTCGGGGTCTTGCTCAGGCTTCTAGACCAAACCTGGGCTTGGGCCCGGCCGCTACGCGGAAGCTTGCGGCCTACACTCGCGCAGAGCGCTCGGGGCCTTGCTCATATTAAACTTGCTTAGCTTACAAGTAAGCCTAAGTCTTTGGTTAAGCCTAAGCCTTTTGGTAAGCCTAAGCCTCTGGTCAGGCTCGGGATTCTAGACCAAACCTGGACTTGGGCCCGGCCGCTGCGCGGAAGCTTCCGGTCTACACTCGCGCAGAGCGCTCGAACTTAGGCTTGGGCTTCTGGACCAAACCTGGGCTTGGGCCCGGCCGACAGTAAACTTGAAAATTTTTGAATTTTCCCGAGCCAATTATCAGTGGAGCGCACTTGCTTTATTTTCAAGCTAAAAATTTGAATTTCCCCCCACCAAAAACCGCCAAATTTGCATTAGAGCGCACTTGAATTTTTGACTGAAAATTTGAATTTTCTGATGGAAAACAAATTGTTCAGTAGAGCGCATTTGATGATTTTTGCAAAAAATTTGAACTCCCGCTCATAATAAATTAGAAATTCAGGCATTGCTCATGTTAAGGCTAAGGTCGTCTGAGCTAAATCCAAGACTAGCCGCTGCGCGGAACCTTCCGGTTTACACTCGCGCAGAGCGCTCGGGCTTAGGCTCAGAATGCTAGACCAAACCTAGGCTTGGGCCCGGCCGCTGCGCGGAATATTCCGGTCTACACTCGCGCAGAGCGCTCGGTATCTAACTTCTCTAGCTACCCAGAATCCCTCAAGTGTAGGTTCCGCAACCTTCCGCAACCTTCCGCTCCCTCCAAAAAAAACTCACTTCAACGCCACACTCTGCGGATAAACCCCGCTCCTTATGGGAACCCGCAACCTCTCCACACCACACGCATTCTCTTCCGCGTCACATATCACAATACTCGTCCGCGTCGTTTCCGCCTCATTCCGATCGCTGATATACAACCATTGCAGACTATAAGTGTAGGGAAGTCTCGGGGGCAGTGAGATACTCATCCAACACGGCGTCGGCTGCGCGGGGTCCAGAAATGTCTTGTTGCGCAACGTGGCGACAATGAGATGGGGGAAGAACTGATCCTTGGGTACATGATGCTCTTGACACATGTCGATCCGCGGTCGATCTTCCGCAACCTTTCCGCCGATACTCCGCCGCTCCCTGATCCCATATGTCATCAGATTCACTCCCCGCTTCTGCTTATACCACACTCCATCCCCCCAATTTCCATCAATCCTGGAGTTATTCAAATAAACCCGCCCATCTGTCGTGTTGTCGACCATAACCCCTCTCCCCCTGTTGAATGAGAATGTCGAGTTGGCAATCAGCACAGGCCCGGTGACGTCATAGAGCTGCAGACCATCCCTGGCGCTATGCTCTATCCGCAGCCCATTCATGATTGGTGCAACACCCTGGATATACAGGGCGCTTGTTGTGTTCCTGGTCACCCCGTCATATCCAGCATACAGGATATCCACAAACTCGAGTCGACTGTTGCTCTGCTTGTGCACAGCCACCATATCCGGGTCACTGTGCACATAGTGGAAAGGCGAGTCGTAGATCTGCACGCCCTTCCAATGTCTCGCCCAACCGGTGAAACTTGGTGGACCCCAGCAGTAGATGCCGATGTCATCTTCGCCTTGGCATAGGTTTTCGGAGAGACGGATTGTGTCGGGGTTCGAGAAGGCGGGGCAGTCCCAGAGGTTTTGAGCGCCGTGGTGGCAGTCGGGTTGGGGCATGACGAAGGGGTAGGTGTCGTTGTTGCGGCGGAACCATTTCCAGAAACCTGCAAGAAGTTTGGGGGTTGTCTCTGGTTGTCTGCACTCTAGCTTATCTGTATGTCTGTACTTTCTAGTTGTTTGATTCTGACATCTGGACACGCTTTGTTCAGCTGCCTCTGCGTCTCTAACCAATGGTTTCTAATGGTTTTCTAGATGCCTAGCTTGCGTATCCTACCATATACCCTACGTGTCTGCAGTCTCTAGTTGTCTCACACTGACACTAGCTTCTCTGCATCTCTAACCTGTTGTTTCTAGTGTTCTCTAGTTGTCTAGCCTGGGTATTCTACTATATACTCTGAATGCTTGCACTCTCTAGCTGTCTAGCTACTCTGCGTCTCTAACCAATATTATTTAGTGTTCTCTAGCTGTCTAGCCTGGGTGTCCATTGTTCCTCTGCTTGTCTGCACACTCTAGCTGTCTAGCTTCTCTGCGTCTCTGACCTATATTTTCTAATGTTCTCTAGCTGTCTAGCTTGGGTATCATATTGTTCCTCTGCATGTCTGCACTCTCTAGCTGTCTAGCTTCAATCTTACTAGATTCCTCTGCGTATCTAACCTCCCTATACTCTATGGTTCTTGATTATTTTATTTGATGACGTTCTCTGGTTGTCTAGCATCTAAATTTCTAGATTCCTCTGCGTCTCTAACCTCTCTATTCTCTATGTTTTTTTGCCTCTTTTATTTGATGATGTTCTCTAGCTGTCTAGCTTTTAACTTTCTAGATTTCTTTGCGTCTATGCTCTCTCGCTGTCTAACCTCTCTGTATCTCTAACATATCTCCACTTTCTAGCTGTCTAGCTTCTCTAGCTGTCTCTCAAACCTCTGTGTTCTCTAACTATCTAGCTGCCCAGCTCCCTCTGCGTCTCTAACCACTCTGGCTTCTCTAGCTATCTCTTCGAAACCCCAAAAATCTAGATTTTTTTATTTTTCAGAAAAAAATTATGATAAATTCTTCCCACAAATCCGGCGGAAATCCGGATTATCTCCAGAAAAAAAAATTATTGATAAATTTTCAGTTTTTCTGCTCATTTTTATCGAATTTCGCTCAATTTTTAGGTATTGCTCATGTTAACCAAAAAACTCTGCGTCTCTAGCTTCTCTGCGTCTCTAACCCACTCTGCGTCTCTCCCCCTCTCCCAAACCTAGTCATATTTGATATCAAAATGCTCCAAATCGTCTCCTCTACGTCTCTAACCCACTCTCTCTCGTCGTCTGCCCCTCCCCCTCTCCCAACCCACCTCCATCACTATATCCCATACTCCGACACGCCACTCCCGTATCAATAGCCGTCCAATTTGTGACCATAGTACACACACTTCGCCAACGGTCTCGAAATTGGGCCTGAAGTCGGCCCTGTCTTACTGTCGGGCCGTCGACAAGCCTGAATTTCGGCATTTCCGAGTCGTAGTTGATTTGTTGTTGGTAGGGTAGCATTTCGATGTGCGCGAATTGATTTCCCTGAAAAATATGGGGCTACAGTACTCCTGGGATGCCACGTGGCAAAAAATTTGGAATTTTTTGAGCTACAGCTATGAACCTTTTTTTGTGGGAAAAATTGATCTTGACGTCAAATTTGATCTACAGTACTCTTGAGATGCCACGTGGCAAAAATTTTGGAAAAATTTGGATTATTTTGAGGTCCCCAGGGTACTGTAGGTCAATTTAGGCGGGAAATTTGAGCTACAGTACCTTTAGGGGTTACTGTAGCTCAAAATGCTCCAAATTTTGTGGAAAAAAAACCCAGAATCAGAATTTTCTGAATTTTCCAATTAAAATGGTCCGCAGGGTACTGTAGGTCGATTTTGGCGGGAAATTTGAGCTACAGTACCTTTAGGGGTTACTGTAGCTCAAAATGCTCCAAATTTCGAGCCGAAAAAATCCCCAGAACCCGAATTTTCTGAATTTTCTAATTGAAATGGTCCCCAGGGTTACTGTAGCTCAAAATGCTCCAAATTTCGCGCTGAAAAAATCCCCAGAACCCAATTTTTCCGAATTTTTTGATTAAAATGGTCCCCAGGGTACTGTAGGTCACCCGCAACTCACCACAGCCCTCAATGTTCCTTTAACAATCAGCCCCGTCCCCGTATCAAAATAAATCCTCGTGCCCGTCTCAATTTCCATCGTCACACCGTACTCTACAGTAAGATCGCCACCCTGTACACGATACGGTGAATTACGGTAGTAGAGTGTGATGTTGTTGGCGTAGGAGCCCTGGAGAATATTTTTGATGGGCTCGAGAGGTTGCTGGTAGCCTGGAGATAGCGGAACTTGACCGGGAGCCTGACCGGGTTGACCGATTTGACCGGCGAGTTGGCGGAACTCGAGAAGGAGCAGGTAGATCAATATTACTAGGCATTTTCGTGACATTCATAAAATTTCCTGGAATTTTTGAATTTTTAATTTTGAAAATGCCACGTGGCATGGGAAAGTTTCGAAATTTCAAAAAAAAAAATTTTTTTAGTGGCCCAAAAAATTTTCAAAAATTTCAGAGTAGATCAAATTTTCGCGCTAGAAAACAACAGGGTTACTGTAGTTTTGAAATTTCTAGGTTCTAGGATTACTATAGCTGGAATTTTTGCCACGTGGCAGAGGAAAAATTTCGAAAAAAAATTTTTTTTTTGTAAATCAAAAAAATTTCCCAAAATTTTTGGTAGATCAAATTTTAGTGCTAGAAAATCACAGGGTTACTGTAGCTTTATTTTTCGAGCTAAAAATTTGGACTACAGTAATCCACCTATTTGCCACGTGGCAGAGGAAAATTCAAAATTTCGAAAAAAAAAATTTTTTTTTTGATTCTCTAGAAAAAGTTCAAAAATTTTTTGGTAGATCAAATTTTCGCGCTAGAAAATCACAGGGTTACTGTAGTTTTAAAATTTCTAGGTTCTAGGATTACTGTAGCTTTTCTAGGATTACTGTAGCTGGGATTTGCCATGTGGCATGGGAAAATTTCAAAAAAAAATTCCCAAAATTTTTGGTAGATCAAATTTTCGCGCTAGAAACCTTGAGGATTACTGTAGCCTTGTTTTGGCGGGAAAAATTGTAGCTACAGTAAGATTTGTAGTTGCCACGTGGCATAGGAAAATTTCGAATTTCGAAAAAAAAAAAAATTTTATCAAAATTGTTTTTGGTAGATCAAAAAAATTCCAAAAATTTTCTGTAGATCAAATTTTCGCGCTAGAAAATCACAGGGTTACTGTAGCCTCAAAAAATTCTAGGATTACTGTAGCTGAAATTTGCCACGTGGCATGGGAAAATTTCAAAATTTCGAAAAAAAAAATTTCAAAAAATTTTTTATCAAAATTTTTTTTTTTGATTTTTCAAAAAAAGTTCCAAAAATTCTAGGTAGATCAAATTTTCGCGCTAGAAAATCACAGGGTTACTGTAGCCTCAAAAATTCTAGAACTACTGTAACTGGATTTTTTTTTGCCACGTGGCACAAAATTTTAAACTCACAATTTCGAAGCTCAAAAATTTTGAAAAATGAAAAAAATTCCGCGAAAATTTTGAAATTCAAAAAAAATTGGGTCACGTTTAAAATTTGAATTTGAAAAAAAATGGCGCGAAAATTTTCAAAATAAAGTGAAAAATAGAGAAAAGCATGAGAAAATGTCAATATTTAATCATAATAATAATATAACATGAGTCATGGTTTGAAAATCAATAAAATTTTGGAATAAAAATGTTTAGGGGGACTTAGGGTAACTAAGAGTGAAATGCGCTAAATTTTAGGGATTCAGGGTAAAAATAAGGTAAAAGATGAGCCAGAAACGTTATATTTAGGCTTAAAATTAAGGTAAAACCCTAATTTTTAGGCTAGAAATGTTGAAAAAAGAGCAATTTTTAAGGAAATTAGGCTAACTTAGGCTAAAAATCATCAGAAAAACGTGAAAATAAGGCTTAAAATTAAGGTAAAACCCTAATTTTTCCCCTTAAAATCCATTAAAAAATGACTAATTCTCTTATCAAAATACAAAAAATCAATAATTCACCCCAAAAAAATATGCACATATGCATAAAAGTATAAAATACAACCAACACAACAAGCAAGCACAGTCTTTTCTTAAGTAAACAAAAAATAAGCGATGAGAGAGTGTGCGAAGAGAGGAGGGTGCAGAGAAAGAGAGAGAGAAAAGACAGGTGGGAAAGGAGGAAAAAGGAACGGATACAATATAAATAAGGAGATGAGCACACCTGGAAATAAAACGAGAGAGAGATAGGGTGGAGGGAGGTGAGAGACGCAGAGAAAAATGAGAGAGTATGGAGAGATGAGAGAGAAGAGAGGGAGAGAGAGTGTGTGGGATTTTTAGAGGGGTTAGAGAAGCTAGAGAGCATAGGAAAATGAGAGATAGCTAGAGAAATTAGAGAAGCTAGACATAAGGTTAGAGAGCATAGGGAATGAGAGAGAGAGAGAGAGAGAGAGAGAGAGAGGCAGACAGCTAGAGAAAAGTTAGAGAAGCTAGAATGAAAGGTTAGAAAATGTAGAGAGGTTAGAGACGCAGAGAGTGCTAGAGAGAATGTGTTAGAAGGTAAGAGACGCAGAGAAAAACGGGAGATAGCTAGAGAAAAGTTAGAGAGCACACAAGTTTGAGAGGCGACAGAGAAACCAGGAAATCCAGAGATCATAGAGTTTTGAGAGAGCGCAGAGAAGTCAGGAAAGCTAGAGAGCTTTGAGTTTTTTTGTTGTGGGTTACTGTAAGCCACGTGGCAAAATTCAAATTTTGGCGCGAAAACCTTGAGGTTTTCTACTAGAAAATCTTGGCTTAGCCTTGACCAAGCTAGTTTTTTTGGAAAAAAAAGTTTGGAGGTCAGAAATCTGCATTTGTGTGTACTTCTCTCGGACTTTTCCAGAAAAAAAATTTGAATTCAAATTTCAAAAAAAAAAAATTCTGCGCGCACCGGGGATCGAACCCGTGACCCTGAGACTGACAGCAGCGCACACTACCACTGAGCTACCGTGTTTTTCGCGCGCGAACAATTTTGAATTCAAAAAATCCCTACCTGGCCCCATTAAAAGCTTTTGCACTCACACACATTTTCTAGTTAGCCTAATTCCTCCTCGTTTCTCTGCACTCTCTCACTTCCCTATACTCTCTCGTTGCTCCATAGAAACTTGAAAGATTTCCTTTTTTTTTATGAAAAAAATGTAGTGACAAGATTTTTCTTACTTTTTTTGGAAGAATTTATGGATTTTTATTTGAATTAGAAAAATTTTCAAAAAAAAAAAATTCTGCGGGCACCGGGGATCGAACCCGTGACCCTGAGATTGCCAGCAGCGCACACTACCACTTAACTACCTTTTTTATTGCGCGAAAAGTCCAGAATTCAAATTTCCCAAAATAAAAAATTTCTGCGCGCACCGGGGATCGAACCCGTGACCCTGAGATTGCTAGCAGCGCACACTACCACTGAGCCACCGTGTTTTTAGCGCGAAAACCCCCAAAATTCAAATTTTTCCAGAAAATTTTCGTTTTTTGGCCCGCCGACTATTTGGAACATTTGGAGGTCTGTTTTTCCACCTACAGTACCCCCTACAGTACCCATTTTCCAGATGAGACCCCATGAGATGAACGAATTGTTGATCTACAGTATCCTGTGCATCTTTCTGCTCCTCGTTTTTGCAATTTTTGCGCTTTTCGTGTCGAGACCCATCTATCAGTTCAAATGTCGTCATTTTCCCGCCAAAATTGAATATGAGCAATTGGTTTGAGCCGAGGAGTACTGTAGGAACCTACAGTAATCCCCTTGATCTACAGAAATTTTTTTTTGAAAATTTTTTTCGGGTAGTTTTTTTTTGAGAAATAAATTTTTTTTTGAAATGTGTTTCTTATGGGGTACTGTAGCTACAGTACCCCAAAAACGTGGCACAATTTTTTGATCTACAGAAAATTTTGGAATGTTTTTATCTAGTGAAAAAAATACAGTAACCTAGAGTTACTCGGAATTTGTTTAGAAAAATTTGAGAAGAGTACTGTAGCTACAGTAACCCATAGAAAAATCTACAGAATCTACAGTAACCCAAAACTGGCACAAATGTTTGATCTACAAAATTTTTCAGAAAAAAAAATTGGCACAATTTTACCTGAAGGCTCTTGGGTTACTGTAGACTACTGTAGGGAATTTCTCTAGATTTAACAATTTGAAGAGTATTACTGTACCTACAGTACCCCCCAAAACTGGCACAATTTTTGATCTACAGAAAATTTTGGCACTTTTTTATCTGGTGAAAAATACTACAGTAACCTAGGGTTACTGTAGCTCAAATTTTTCTAGACAACTTCAAGAAGAGTACTGTAGCTACGGTAACCCGGGAAACATTTTTTTCAAAATTACAGTACCCACAGAAAACTGGCACAATTTTTCGATCTACAAAAAATACAGTAACCCAGAGTGTTCAGCTTATTCAAAGGTTACTGTACTTTAGAAGAGTACTGTAGCTACAGTAACCCGGAAAAATTAAAAATTCAAAAAAAAAAAATTTTTTTTTGAATAATCAGATTATTTTTGTTGTGATTCCGATCAAAACAAAAACAAAAATCATTTTTTTTCGCAAAAAAAAATTCAAAAATCGAAATTTCGCGCCAAAAATGACCGTATCCTACAATTTGGACGTGTCCTCTGTGTCCTCGTTCACATTCCTAAAATTGCTCGGCCGGTGGCGTGGCTCCATATTCAAAAGTGTCTATTTGGAGCTGATCGGCTGGATTTTGGCCTATTATGCGGTGCACGCCGTTTATCGATTTTTATTGTCCGAAAATGCGCAGAGGTACGGTAATTCGCGGGAAATTTGAAAAATTTCACGAAAAAACCAGGTTTCCCGGTGAAAAATGACGATTACTGTGGATTTTGGGCCGAAAATCTGTGATCTACAAGATTTTTCGGAATCTCTGGCACAATTTTCTACAGTAACCCTTTTATGAGGTACTGTAGGTCACAGTAATCCAACATTGTGGTTTTCAAGGGAAAAATTCCCCAGGGTACTGTAGAAAATTGTGATCCACAAGATTTTTTGGAATCTCTGGCACAATTTTTGAAAAATCACCTACAGTAACCCGAATTTTCTACAGTAACCCTTATTGTCAGCAAAATGAGGTACGGTAGGTCACAGTAACCCTAGCATAAATTTTTCCAAAAAAAAATTCCCCAGGTTACTGTAGTAAATTGTGATCTACCAGATTTTTTGGAATCTCTGGCACAATTTTTTTTTCAAAAATCACCTACAGTAACCCAAATTGGGTGTCAAAATGCTCCAAATTTCGAGCTCTACACTTCTAGCTCCAAATTTCAGCCCAAAAATCTTTGCAGCTCTTTCGAAAACGCCGCGAAACATCTGGATTCTCGACTCGTCTACATTCCCCTCACTTTTATGCTCGGCTTCTTTGTGACAATTGTCATCGACAGGTGGCGGAATATTCTACAAAATATGCATTTTATTGAGAAGTGGGTCGAATTTTCGCGCGAATTTTTGAATTCAGCGCAAAAAATGGTGAAAAATGAGCCCAGAAACGTGGATTTTGGGCCCGGATTACTGTAGATCACTTTTTTCATACAGTAACCTTGTTCCAGGGGGTACTGTAGATCAAAATTCAGTGCGAAAAATTTATCCTAGGGTTACTGTAGACTCTAAGAGCTTAAGGATTACTGTAGATGAAAAATTGGGCCCCGGGGTTACTGTAGAAATTCAAGCTAGATTTTTTGATCTACAAAATTTTTGGAACTTTTTTTTTGAAAATCCAAAAATTGTTCCAGGGGTACTGTAGATCAAAATTAAGTGCGAAAAAAATTATTAAGAGGTTACTGTAGACTCGAAGGGTCTAAGGAGTACTGTAGATGAAAACTTGGGCCCCAGGGTACTGTAGAAATTCAAGCTAGATTTTTTTATCTACAAAATTTTTTGGAATTTTTTTGCAAACCTACAGTAACCCGATAACTATCCAGGATTACTGTACATTACTAGAAGTGGATTGGGGAGTACTGTAGAAAATTTTGGCACTGAAAAATATCCAGGATTACTGTAGGTTTTGAAGAAAAGTGATCTACAGTACCCCTGGAGCATTTTTGGCCCAAAAAACACGTTTCCGGGCTCATTTTTCACCAAAAATCCACCAAAATCTACCATTTTGCTCCAATTTTTGCGCCAAATTCAAAAATTACAGTACCGCCATCTCAATTTCATCCTACATTCGAGGACAAGAACCAGAAGCTCGAATGATTCGGCGAAATTCGATACGCTATCTGGTTTTATCGCAAGTGCTGGTGTTTCGCGACATTTCGATGCGAGTTCGCCGACGTTTTCCGAATTTGGAGTCGCTGATTGAAGCCGGATTTATTCTTGAGGTACTGTAGCGGAAAATTTGGCAAATTTTGGTGAAAAAAATCATGAAAAATGATGGAAAATGAGCCAAAAACGGTGGATTTTGACCCAGGATTACTGTAGATCGAATTACTGTAGAAGGTTACTGTAGATAATTTTTTAGTCATAATAAAAACATCCTAGTTCTATTCTGGGTTACTGTAGTTTTCGCAAAATATCACCCGGGTTACTGTAGACAAAAAAGTGATCTACAAAATTTTCGGACTATTTTTGGCACTTTTTTTCAAAACCTACAGTAACCCAGGTTTTTTTGAGACCAAAAAGTTCAGCTGGGTTACTGTAGATCGAAAATGCTTCTAGGATTACTGTAGAAAAATATTGCACAAAAAATATCCCGGGTTACTGTAGATTTTCAGTGCTGAAAGTGTGATCTACAAAATTTTTGAACTTTTTTCGAAACCTACAGTAACCCAGGATTTTTTGATGTCAAAAAGTTCAGCTGGGTTACTGTAGATCAAAAATGCTTCTAGGATTACTGTAGAAAAATTTTGCACAAAAAATATCCCGGGTTACTGTAGACAAAAATTTGATCTACAAAATTTTCGGAATCTTTTTGGAACTTTTTTTCGAAACCTACAGTAACCCGGGCTTTTTGGCGTCAAAAAGGTTTTACTGGGTTACTGTAGATCAAGGTTCGAAGCAAGAATATTGATTTATCTACAGTACCCCTCTACAGTACCCCCCTACAGTAACCCAAAGGCTCCAGGCTTGTTTAGTATCAAAAAATGGCGAATTTTTTGAATTTTTCAAATTTCCCGCCAAAAAATCACCTACAGTAACCCAAATTTTCCCCTCAGAACGAATTGGAGCTGATCAAAAACTACAAATTCGCCTACAACAAATATTGGATGCCGATCAATTGGGCCACAACTCTCATTTCACGGTGTTTCTACAATGAGAAAAATGTGTACGCGCGGAAATATATTGACGCCGCTCCGCAGTTGAATCAAATCATTTTGGTGAGTTCGGGAGCCTACAGTACTCCTGGCACGAAAAATCCGCGTTTTTTGACACCAAATATGACATATTTGCGGGTACTGTAGAAAATTGTGCCGAAAATTCCAAAATTTTCTGTGGATCAAACATTTTCTACAGTAACCTGAGAAAAAGCTGGGATTACTGTAGCTCACAGGATTCCTGAAATTTCAGGGATCTTTCGGGTTACTGTAGATCAAATTTTCCTGCGAAAAGAAACCCGGGTTACTGTAGTGTTTCAAAAATTGTGCCAAAGAATCCGAAAAATTTTGTAGATCAAACATTTTCTACAGTAACCTGAGAAAAAGCTGGGATTACTGTAGCTCACAGGATTCCTGAAATTTCAGGGATCTTTCGGGTTACTGTAGATCAAATTTTCCTGCGAAAAGAAACCCGGGTTACTGTAGTTTTTCAAAAATTGTGCCAAAGAATCCGAAAAATTTTGTAGATCAAACATTTTCTACAGTAACCTGAGAAAAAGCTGGGATTACTGTAGCTCACAGGATTCCTGAAATTTCAGGGATCTTCCGGGTTACTGTAGATCAAATTTTCCCGCGAAAATACCCGGGTTACTGTAGTTTTTCAAAAATTGTTCCGAAAAATTTTGTAGATCAAACATTTTCTACAGTAACCTGAGAAAAATCTGAGATTACTGTAGCTCAAAAAAGTTCCTGAAATTTCAGAGATCTTCCGGGTTACTGTAGATCAAATTTTCCGGCGAAAAAAACCCGGGTTACTGTAGTTTTTCAAAAATTCCAAAAAATCTTCTAGATCAAACATTTTCTACAGTAACCTGAGAAAAATCTGAGATTACTGTAGCTCACAGGATTCCTGAAACTTCAAAGAGCTTTCGGATTACTGTAGATCAAATTTTCCCGCGAAAAAAACCCGGGTTACTGTAGTATTTCAAAAATTGTGCCAGAGATTCCAAAAATTTTTGTGGATCAAAAAAATTTCCATCAAAATATATCGTGTTTGGTGTCAAAATGCGTGAAATTTTCACGCGCGGATTACTGTAGTGCCCAAATTTTCTAAAAGAAAAAAAATTCCAGGCAATCCGAGAATTTCGGGGCTCACTGGATATGATGTCGAAATACGATTGGGTTCCAATTCCCATAGCCTACCCTCAAGTGGTTTTTCTGGCAGTTCGGGTATATTTTTTGATCTGCCTTTTTTCGCGCCAATTTTTTGTGGCAGCGCCAAAAATCGAAAATTCAAATTTTCAAAACGCGTGGATTTTTCCGCTGATGACCGTACTCGAATTTGTGTTTTTCGTGGGTTGGATGAAAGTTGCGGAGGCGCTTCTGAATCCACTCGGCGAAGACGATGATGATTTGGAGTGTAATTGGTTGATCGACAAGAATATTGCGGTGAGCTACAGTAATCCGCGATTTTTGGCGGGAAAATTTCGAGTTTTTTGACACCCAATATGATATATAAAATTTTTGATCCATTTTTTCGGAATTTCCGGCACAATTTTTGAAATACTACAGTAACCCGGGTTTTTTCGCGGGAAAATTTGATCTACAGTAAGCCGAAAGATCTCTGAAGTTTCAGGAATCCAGTGAGCTACAGTAACCCCAGATTTTTCTCAGGTTACTGTGGAAAATGTTTGATCTAGAAGATTTTCCGGCACAATTTTTGAAACACTACAGTAACCCTATCATTTCGGGGAGAAAATTTGATCTACAGTAACCCGAAAGATCTCTGAAATTTCGGGAACTTTTTGAGCTACAGTAATCCCAGGTTATTCTTACAGGTTACTGTGGAAAATGTTTGATCTAGAAGATTTTTCGGAACAATTTTTGAACCACTACAGTAATCCTGGGTTTCTTTCGCGGGAACATTTGATCTACAATAACCCGAAGGCTCTCTGGAATTTTCGCAACTTTTTGAGCTACAGTAATCCCAGATTTTTCTCAGGTTACTGTAGAAAATGTTTGATCTGCAAAATTTTTTGAAGCTACCAAAATTGCGCCAGCCTACAAAAAACGCGTCAGCATTGATTTTGCAGATCGGTATGGCAATGGTGGACGATCACCACGATTCGGCTCCGCCCCTCGGCTCCTCGGACCTCTTCATGAATCCGGCCTGGCGGCCCGTTTATTCGGCCGAAACGGCCGACGAGGCCCCCCAGAAGAATTGTGTTGGAAGTGCGGCCTATGTGGAGTGAGTGGATGGAATTTGGCCCGAAAATTCAAATTTTCAGCTTTTCCAGATCCTGGGGACCATTTTGATATCAAATTTGACAAAAATCTGAAAATTTCATATCAAAATGATCCCCAGAATCTGAAATTTCTGAATTTCGAGCCAAAATTTGAATTTTCAGCTTTTCCAGATCCTGGGGACCATTTTGATATCAAATTTGACAAAAATCTGAAAATTTCATATCAAAATGATCCCCAGAATCCGAAAATCCTGAATTTTCAGCCAAAATTCAAATTTTCAGCTTTTCCCGGTCCTGGGGACCATTTTGATATCAAATTTGACAAAAATCTGAAAATTTTACATCAAAATGGTCCCCAGAATCTGAAAATCTTGAATTTTCAGCGAAAATTTGCAGACTTCTTCGCGACAATGAAAAAGTGCAAATGGTGCCGGTTGAAGCGCAAAATGAGACGATTCGTGAGTTTTTCCGGGTTACTGTAGGTTTTTTTAGCTACAGTAACCAAAAATTACTGTAGCTCATCTCAGGGGTACTGTAGATGCCTTTTTGGGGCCAAAAAACCCATTTTTGCGCTAGAAAATCCGGATTTTCAGCAAAAAATCCCAAATTTTCAGACAAAACCTCGACAGCCGGGTTGATCCGCCGGAAATTGACTTCCGCGTTCGGCGACGCGGAAAAACGCCGCTCAAATTCACCGTATACGCCAAGTCCAAAACCGGATACCGTAATCTTCAAATATCCGAATTTGCCGTGTTTGGATGAAGAAGCTGGAGGTGGAGATGGCTTGAAAATCGATCGAAAATTTGCCACGTCATCAAATTCCAAGGATGATGATTGATTAATTAATTAATTAATTAATTAATTAGATTTTAATTAAAATTTTCGAATTCCCCATGAAATTTCGATCATTTTGATACCCATATTGACGCAATTACAAAAAACGCGTCAGCAAAGGGTTTTGCTGGCGCAAATTTTGTAGCTTATTTATGGTTAACCTTTAGGACTATGCTTTAGGCTTAACCTTTAGGCTTAGCCTTTAGGTTTAGCCTTTAGGCTTAGTCTTTAGGCTTACGCTTTAGGCTTAAGATTTAGACTGAAGCTTTGGGCTTAGACTTTAGGCTTAAGCCCTAAGTCTCTAGGCCTTTGGGCCCAATTTTCAGCTAAAAATCCCAAATTTTCCATGAAAAAAAATCAGCTGATAAGAGCCTCCCAAAAGAGGTCACTTGATAACGAAAATTATCAAAATATTTTTATTTTTCCCCCCAAAAAATGCTAATTTTTCTGTGTTTTCTTCAAATTTCCCCAATTTTCGGTCTAAAATACCTGGAAGTGGGCCGAATTCCGGCCTGGAAAGCCCTGCATCAAAAAAATCCCAATCACGGCCCCTCGTATCCACAGCCCGAACAAATCCACTTGGCCTATCGCAGCCCCACGGAATACGTCATAAGTTGGCTGACGTTCGACGACACCCTGGAGAGTTTGGTCGAGTTTGGCGAGGATTTGGGAAAGTTGGACAACGTGGCAATCGGAAGATGCGGGGTATTTTTGGACGGGCAGAAGGATAACATATGGCGGTATATTCATCGAGCGAATTTGACGGGTTTGGAGCCGGGAAAACGTGTTTGTGAGTGGGAAATGCTCATTTTTGAGCCGAAATTTGTGAGGAATCGTGGATTTTAGGCCTAGAAACATGGTATAGGCCTAAGCCTTTGGTTAAGCCTAAGCCTGATGAACCTAAGCCTAAGCCTGATGAACCTAAGCCTAAGCCTGATGAACCTAAGCCTAAGCCTTTGGCTAACCCTAAGCCTGATGAACCCAAGCCTAAGCCTGATGAACCTAAGCTTAAGCCTGATGAACTTAAGCCTGAGCCTGGTGAACCTAAGCCCAAGCCTGATGAACCTAAGCCTAAGCCTGATGAACCTAAGGCCTGATGAACCTTAGCCTAAGCCTGATGAACCTAAGCCTAAGCCTGATGAACCTAAGCCTTTAGATAAGCCTAAGCCTAATGAACCTAAGCCTTCGGTTAAGCCTAAGCTTTTAGTTAAGCCTAAGCCTTAGGTCCAGAAAAGCCCCAAGCCCCAAAAATCTCCAAATATGTTTCACAGTCTACCACGTTGGCTCAAAACACGGCTGGTCACCAATCTTCTTCTTCACCCCACTCGCGCCACGTCATAGCACAGGTGGCGGCTACGAATTCGCGGTCTACGGTGATTTGGGTGTTGAAAACGGTAGATCTTTGGGTGCCATTCAAAAACTGGCGCAAATTGGTGAAATCGATATGGTGTTGCACGTGGGCGATTTCGCCTATAATATGAATGAGGAAAACGGCGAGACTGGTGATGAATTTATGAGGCAAATTGAGCCGATTGCGGCGTATGTACCGTATATGGTTGCGGTGGGAAATCATGAGAATTTTAACAATTTTACGCATTATGTTAATCGATTTAATATGCCGAATAGTGAACATAATTTGTATTATAGGTGAGGTTTTTGGGGGTGATTTTGAGCCTGGATTTCTCATTTTTATCCATAAAATAAGGCTAGATATAAAAAATCTGTATTTCGTAGTAACTCCGAAACGACGATTTCTCATTTTTATCCATAAAATAAGGCTAGATATAAAAAATCTGTATTTCGTAGTAACTCCGAAACGACGATTTCTCATTTTTATCCATAAAATAAGGCTAGATATAAAAAATCTGTATTTCGTAGTAGCTACCAAACGACGATTTCTCATTTTTATCCATAAAATAAGGCTAGATATAAAAAATCTGTATTTCGTAGTAACTCCGAAACGACGATTTCTCATTTTTATCCATAAAATAAGGCTAGATATAAAAAATCTGTATTTCGTAGTAACTCCGAAACGACGATTTCTCATTTTTATCCATAAAATAAGGCTAGATATAAAAAATCTGTATTTTGTAGTGACTCCGAAACGACGATTTCTCATTTTTATCCATAAAATAAGGCTAGATATAAAAAATCTGTATTTCGTAGTAACTCCGAAACGACGATTTCTCATTTTTATCCATAAAATAAGGCTAGATATAAAAAATCTGTATTTCGTAGTAACTCCGAAACGACGATTTCTCATTTTTATCCATAAAATAAGGCTAGATATAAAAAATCTGTATTTCGTAGTAGCTACCAAACGACGATTTCTCATTTTTATCCATAAAATAAGGCTAGATATAAAAAATCTGTATTTCGTAGTGACTCCGAAACGACGATTTCTCATTTTTATCCATAAAATAAGGCTAGATATAAAAAATCTGTATTTCGTAGTAACTCCGAAACGACGATTTCTCATTTTTATCCATAAAATAAGGCTAGATATAAAAAATCTGTATTTCGTAGTGACTCCGAAACGACGATTTCTCATTTTTATCCATAAAATAAGGCTAGATATAAAAAATCTGTATTTCGTAGTAACTCCGAAACGACGATTTCTCATTTTTATCCATAAAATAAGGCTAGATATAAAAAATCTGTATTTCGTAGTGACTCCGAAACGACGATTTCTCATTTTTATCCATAAAATAAGGCTAGATATAAAAAATCTGTATTTCGTAGTAACTCCGAAACGACGATTTCTCATTTTTATCCATAAAATAAGGCTAGATATAAAAAATCTGTATTTCGTAGTAACTCCGAAACGACGATTTCTCATTTTTATCCATAAAATAAGGCTAGATATAAAAAATCTGTATTTCGTAGTAACTCCGAAACGACGATTTCTCATTTTTATCCATAAAATAAGGCTAGATATAAAAAATCTGTATTTCGTAGTAACTCCGAAACGACGATTTCTCATTTTTATCCATAAAATAAGGCTAGATATAAAAAATCTGTATTTTGTAGTGACTCCGAAACGACGATTTCTCATTTTTATCCATAAAATAAGGCTAGATATAAAAAATCTGTATTTCGTAGTAACTCCGAAACGACGATTTCTCATTTTTATCCATAAAATAAGGCTAGATATAAAAAATCTGTATTTCGTAGTAACTCCGAAACGACGATTTCTATTTTTATCCATAAAATAAGGCTAGATATAAAAAATCTGTATTTCGTAGTAACTCCGAAACGACGATTTCTCATTTTTATCCATAAAATAAGGCTAGATATAAAAAATCTGTATTTCGTAGTGACTCCGAAACGACGATTTCTCATTTTTATCCATAAAATAAGGCTAGATATAAAAAATCTGTATTTCGTAGTAGCTACCAAACGACGATTTCTCATTTTTATCCATAAAATAAGGCTAGATATAAAAAATCTGTATTTCGTAGTGACTCCGAAACGACGATTTCTCATTTTTATCCATAAAATAAGGCTAGATATAAAAAATCTGTATTTCGTAGTAGCTACCAAACGACGATTTCTCATTTTTATCCATAAAATAAGGCTAGATATAAAAAATCTGTATTTCGTAGTGACTCCGAAACGACGATTTCTCATTTTTATCCATAAAATAAGGCTAGATATAAAAAATCTGTATTTCGTAGTAGCTACCAAACGACGATTTCTCATTTTTATCCATAAAATAAGGCTAGATATAAAAAATCTGTATTTCGTAGTAACTCCGAAACGACGATTTCTCATTTTTATCCATAAAATAAGGCTAGATATAAAAAATCTGTATTTCGTAGTAACTCCGAAACGACGATTTCTCATTTTTATCCATAAAATAAGGCTAGATATAAAAAATCTGTATTTCGTAGTAACTCCGAAACGACGATTTCTCATTTTTATCCATAAAATAAGGCTAGATATAAAAAATCTGTATTTCGTAGTAACTCCGAAACGACGATTTCTCATTTTTATCCATAAAATAAGGCTAGATATAAAAAATCTGTATTTCGTAGTAACTCCGAAACGACGATTTCTCATTTTTATCCATAAAATAAGGCTAGATATAAAAAATCTGTATTTCGTAGTAACTCCGAAACGACGATTTCTCATTTTTATCCATAAAATAAGGCTAGATATAAAAAATCTGTATTTCGTAGTAGCTACCAAACGACGATTTCTCATTTTTATCCATAAAATAAGGCTAGATATAAAAAATCTGTATTTCGTAGTAGCTACCAAACGACGATTTCTCATTTTTATCCATAAAATAAGGCTAGATATAAAAAATCTGTATTTCGTAGTAACTCCGAAACGACGATTTCTCATTTTTATCCATAAAATAAGGCTAGATATAAAAAATCTGTATTTCGTAGTAACTCCGAAACGACGATTTCTCATTTTTATCCATAAAATAAGGCTAGATATAAAAAATCTGTATTTCGTAGTAACTCCGAAACGACGATTTCTCATTTTTATCCATAAAATAAGGCTAGATATAAAAAATCTGTATTTTGTAGTAACTCCGAAACGACGATTTCTCATTTTTATCCATAAAATAAGGCTAGATATAAAAAATCTGTATTTCGTAGTAACTCCGAAACGACGATTTCTCATTTTTATCCATAAAATAAGGCTAGATATAAAAAATCTGTATTTCGTAGTAGCTACCAAACGACGATTTCTCATTTTTATCCATAAAATAAGGCTAGATATAAAAAATCTGTATTTCGTAGTAGCTACCAAACGACGATTTCTCATTTTTATCCATAAAATAAGGCTAGATATAAAAAATCTGTATTTCGTAGTAACTCCGAAACGACGATTTCTCATTTTTATCCATAAAATAAGGCTAGATATAAAAAATCTGTATTTCGTAGTAGCTACCAAACGACGATTTCTCATTTTTATCCATAAAATAAGGCTAGATATAAAAAATCTGTATTTCGTAGTAACTCCGAAACGACGATTTCTCATTTTTATCCATAAAATAAGGCTAGATATAAAAAATCTGTATTTCGTAGTAGCTACCAAACGACGATTTCTCATTTTTATCCATAAAATAAGGCTAGATATAAAAAATCTGTATTTCGTAGTAACTCCGAAACGACGATTTCTCATTTTTATCCATAAAATAAGGCTAGATATAAAAAATCTGTATTTTGTAGTGACTCCGAAACGACGATTTCTCATTTTTATCCATAAAATAAGGCTAGATATAAAAAATCTGTATTTCGTAGTAACTCCGAAACGACGATTTCTCATTTTTATCCATAAAATAAGGCTAGATATAAAAAATCTGTATTTTGTAGTAACTCCGAAACGACGATTTCTCATTTTTATCCATAAAATAAGGCTAGATATAAAAAATCTGTATTTCGTAGTGACTCCGAAACGACGATTTCTCATTTTTATCCATAAAATAAGGCTAGATATAAAAAATCTGTATTTCGTAGTAACTCCGAAACGACGATTTCTCATTTTTATCCATAAAATAAGGCTAGATATAAAAAATCTGTATTTCGTAGTGACTCCGAAACGACGATTTCTCATTTTTATCCATAAAATAAGGCTAGATATAAAAAATCTGTATTTCGTAGTAACTCCGAAACGACGATTTCTCATTTTTATCCATAAAATAAGGCTAGATATAAAAAATCTGTATTTCGTAGTGACTCCGAAACGACGATTTCTCATTTTTATCCATAAAATAAGGCTAGATATAAAAAATCTGTATTTCGTAGTAACTCCGAAACGACGATTTCTCATTTTTATCCATAAAATAAGGCTAGATATAAAAAATCTGTATTTCGTAGTAACTCCGAAACGACGATTTCTCATTTTTATCCATAAAATAAGGCTAGATATAAAAAATCTGTATTTTGTAGTAACTCCGAAACGACGATTTCTCATTTTTATCCATAAAATAAGGCTAGATATAAAAAATCTGTATTTCGTAGTGACTCCGAAACGACGATTTCTCATTTTTATCCATAAAATAAGGCTAGATATAAAAAATCTGTATTTCGTAGTGACTCCGAAACGACGATTTCTCATTTTTATCCATAAAATAAGGCTAGATATAAAAAATCTGTATTTCGTAGTAACTCCGAAACGACGATTTCTCATTTTTATCCATAAAATAAGGCTAGATATAAAAAATCTGTATTTTGTAGTGACTCCGAAACGACGATTTCTCATTTTTATCCATAAAATAAGGCTAGATATAAAAAATCTGTATTTTGTAGTAACTCCGAAACGACGATTTCTCATTTTTATCCATAAAATAAGGCTAGATATAAAAAATCTGTATTTTGTAGTGACTCCGAAACGACGATTTCTCATTTTTATCCATAAAATAAGGCTAGATATAAAAAATCTGTATTTTGTAGTAACTCCGAAACGACGATTTCTCATTTTTATCCATAAAATAAGGCTAGATATAAAAAATCTGTATTTTGTAGTGACTCCGAAACGACGATTTCTCATTTTTATCCATAAAATAAGGCTAGATATAAAAAATCTGTATTTTGTAGTAACTCCGAAACGACGATTTCTCATTTTTATCCATAAAATAAGGCTAGATATAAAAAATCTGTATTTTGTAGTAACTCCGAAACGACGATTTCTCATTTTTATCCATAAAATAAGGCTAGATATAAAAAATCTGTATTTTGTAGTAACTCCGAAACGACGATTTCTCATTTTTATCCATAAAATAAGGCTAGATATAAAAAATCTGTATTTTGTAGTAACTCCGAAACGACGATTTCTCATTTTTATCCATAAAATAAGGCTAGATATAAAAAATCTGTATTTTGTAGTGACTCCGAAACGACGATTTCTCATTTTTATCCATAAAATAAGGCTAGATATAAAAAATCTGTATTTTGTAGTGACTCCGAAACGACGATTTCTCATTTTTATCCATAAAATAAGGCTAGATATAAAAAATCTGTATTTTGTAGTAACTCCGAAACGACGATTTCTCATTTTTATCCATAAAATAAGGCTAGATATAAAAAATCTGTATTTTGTAGTGACTCCGAAACGACGATTTCTCATTTTTATCCATAAAATAAGGCTAGATATAAAAAATCTGTATTTTGTAGTGACTCCGAAACGACGATTTCTCATTTTTATCCATAAAATAAGGCTAGATATAAAAAATCTGTATTTTGTAGTGACTCCGAAACGACGATTTCTCATTTTTATCCATAAAATAAGGCTAGATATAAAAAATCTGTATTTTGTAGTGACTCCGAAACGACGATTTCTCATTTTTATCCATAAAATAAGGCTAGATATAAAAAATCTGTATTTTGTAGTGACTCCGAAACGACGATTTCTCATTTTTATCCATAAAATAAGGCTAGATATAAAAAATCTGTATTTTGTAGTGACTCCGAAACGACGATTTCTCATTTTTATCCATAAAATAAGGCTAGATATAAAAAATCTGTATTTCGTAGTGACTCCGAAACGACGATTTCTCATTTTTATCCATAAAATAAGGCTAGATATAAAAAATCTGTATTTTGTAGTGACTCCGAAACGACGATTTCTCATTTTTATCCATAAAATAAGGCTAGATATAAAAAATCTGTATTTTGTAGTGACTCCGAAACGACGATTTCTCATTTTTATCCATAAAATAAGGCTAGATATAAAAAATCTGTATTTCGTAGTAACTCCGAAACGACGATTTCTCATTTTTATCCATAAAATAAGGCTAGATATAAAAAATCTGTATTTTGTAGTAACTCCGAAACGACGATTTCTCATTTTTATCCATAAAATAAGGCTAGATATAAAAAATCTGTATTTCGTAGTGACTCCGAAACGACGATTTCTCATTTTTATCCATAAAATAAGGCTAGATATAAAAAATCTGTATTTCGTAGTAACTCCGAAACGACGATTTCTCATTTTTATCCATAAAATAAGGCTAGATATAAAAAATCTGTATTTTGTAGTGACTCCGAAACGACGATTTCTCATTTTTATCCATAAAATAAGGCTAGATATAAAAAATCTGTATTTCGTAGTAACTCCGAAACGACGATTTCTCATTTTTATCCATAAAATAAGGCTAGATATAAAAAATCTGTATTTTGTAGTGACTCCGAAACGACGATTTCTCATTTTTATCCATAAAATAAGGCTAGATATAAAAAATCTGTATTTTGTAGTGACTCCGAAACGACGATTTCTCATTTTTATCCATAAAATAAGGCTAGATATAAAAAATCTGTATTTTGTAGTGACTCCGAAACGACGATTTCTCATTTTTATCCATAAAATAAGGCTAGATATAAAAAATCTGTATTTTGTAGTGACTCCGAAACGACGATTTCTCATTTTTATCCATAAAATAAGGCTAGATATAAAAAATCTGTATTTCGTAGTGACTCCGAAACGACGATTTCTCATTTTTATCCATAAAATAAGGCTAGATATAAAAAATCTGTATTTTGTAGTGACTCCGAAACGACGATTTCTCATTTTTATCCATAAAATAAGGCTAGATATAAAAAATCTGTATTTTGTAGTGACTCCGAAACGACGATTTCTCATTTTTATCCATAAAATAAGGCTAGATATAAAAAATCTGTATTTCGTAGTAACTCCGAAACGACGATTTCTCATTTTTATCCATAAAATAAGGCTAGATATAAAAAATCTGTATTTTGTAGTAACTCCGAAACGACGATTTCTCATTTTTATCCATAAAATAAGGCTAGATATAAAAAATCTGTATTTCGTAGTGACTCCGAAACGACGATTTCTCATTTTTATCCATAAAATAAGGCTAGATATAAAAAATCTGTATTTCGTAGTAACTCCGAAACGACGATTTCTCATTTTTATCCATAAAATAAGGCTAGATATAAAAAATCTGTATTTTGTAGTGACTCCGAAACGACGATTTCTCATTTTTATCCATAAAATAAGGCTAGATATAAAAAATCTGTATTTCGTAGTAACTCCGAAACGACGATTTCTCATTTTTATCCATAAAATAAGGCTAGATATAAAAAATCTGTATTTTGTAGTGACTCCGAAACGACGATTTCTCATTTTTATCCATAAAATAAGGCTAGATATAAAAAATCTGTATTTTGTAGTGACTCCGAAACGACGATTTCTCATTTTTATCCATAAAATAAGGCTAGATATAAAAAATCTGTATTTCGTAGTGACTCCGAAACGACGATTTCTCATTTTTATCCATAAAATAAGGCTAGATATAAAAAATCTGTATTTTGTAGTGACTCCGAAACGACGATTTCTCATTTTTATCCATAAAATAAGGCTAGATATAAAAAATCTGTATTTTGTAGTGACTCCGAAACGACGATTTCTCATTTTTATCCATAAAATAAGGCTAGATATAAAAAATCTGTATTTCGTAGTAACTCCGAAACGACGATTTCTCATTTTTATCCATAAAATAAGGCTAGATATAAAAAATCTGTATTTTGTAGTAACTCCGAAACGACGATTTCTCATTTTTATCCATAAAATAAGGCTAGATATAAAAAATCTGTATTTTGTAGTGACTCCGAAACGACGATTTCTCATTTTTATCCATAAAATAAGGCTAGATATAAAAAATCTGTATTTTGTAGTGACTCCGAAACGACGATTTCTCATTTTTATCCATAAAATAAGGCTAGATATAAAAAATCTGTATTTTGTAGTGACTCCGAAACGACGATTTCTCATTTTTATCCATAAAATAAGGCTAGATATAAAAAATCTGTATTTTGTAGTGACTCCGAAACGACGATTTCTCATTTTTATCCATAAAATAAGGCTAGATATAAAAAATCTGTATTTTGTAGTGACTCCGAAACGACGATTTCTCATTTTTATCCATAAAATAAGGCTAGATATAAAAAATCTGTATTTCGTAGTGACTCCGAAACGACGATTTCTCATTTTTATCCATAAAATAAGGCTAGATATAAAAAATCTGTATTTCGTAGTAACTCCGAAACGACGATTTCTCATTTTTATCCATAAAATAAGGCTAGATATAAAAAATCTGTATTTTGTAGTAACTCCGAAACGACGATTTCTCATTTTTATCCATAAAATAAGGCTAGATATAAAAAATCTGTATTTTGTAGTGACTCCGAAACGACGATTTCTCATTTTTATCCATAAAATAAGGCTAGATATAAAAAATCTGTATTTTGTAGTAACTCCGAAACGACGATTTCTCATTTTTATCCATAAAATAAGGCTAGATATAAAAAATCTGTATTTTGTAGTGACTCCGAAACGACGATTTCTCATTTTTATCCATAAAATAAGGCTAGATATAAAAAATCTGTATTTCGTAGTAACTCCGAAACGACGATTTCTCATTTTTATCCATAAAATAAGGCTAGATATAAAAAATCTGTATTTCGTAGTAACTCCGAAACGACGATTTCTCATTTTTATCCATAAAATAAGGCTAGATATAAAAAATCTGTATTTCGTAGTGACTCCGAAACGACGATTTCTCATTTTTATCCATAAAATAAGGCTAGATATAAAAAATCTGTATTTTGTAGTGACTCCGAAACGACGATTTCTCATTTTTATCCATAAAATAAGGCTAGATATAAAAAATCTGTATTTCGTAGTAACTCCGAAACGACGATTTCTCATTTTTATCCATAAAATAAGGCTAGATATAAAAAATCTGTATTTCGTAGTAACTCCGAAACGACGATTTCTCATTTTTATCCATAAAATAAGGCTAGATATAAAAAATCTGTATTTTGTAGTAACTCCGAAACGACGATTTCTCATTTTTATCCATAAAATAAGGCTAGATATAAAAAATCTGTATTTTGTAGTGACTCCGAAACGACGATTTCTCATTTTTATCCATAAAATAAGGCTAGATATAAAAAATCTGTATTTTGTAGTGACTCCGAAACGACGATTTCTCATTTTTATCCATAAAATAAGGCTAGATATAAAAAATCTGTATTTCGTAGTAACTCCGAAACGACGATTTCTCATTTTTATCCATAAAATAAGGCTAGATATAAAAAATCTGTATTTCGTAGTAACTCCGAAACGACGATTTCTCATTTTTATCCATAAAATAAGGCTAGATATAAAAAATCTGTATTTTGTAGTAACTCCGAAACGACGATTTCTCATTTTTATCCATAAAATAAGGCTAGATATAAAAAATCTGTATTTTGTAGTGACTCCGAAACGACGATTTCTCATTTTTATCCATAAAATAAGGCTAGATATAAAAAATCTGTATTTTGTAGTGACTCCGAAACGACGATTTCTCATTTTTATCCATAAAATAAGGCTAGATATAAAAAATCTGTATTTTGTAGTGACTCCGAAACGACGATTTCTCATTTTTATCCATAAAATAAGGCTAGATATAAAAAATCTGTATTTCGTAGTAACTCCGAAACGACGATTTCTCATTTTTATCCATAAAATAAGGCTAGATATAAAAAATCTGTATTTTGTAGTAACTCCGAAACGACGATTTCTCATTTTTATCCATAAAATAAGGCTAGATATAAAAAATCTGTATTTTGTAGTAACTCCGAAACGACGATTTCTCATTTTTATCCATAAAATAAGGCTAGATATAAAAAATCTGTATTTTGTAGTGACTCCGAAACGACGATTTCTCATTTTTATCCATAAAATAAGGCTAGATATAAAAAATCTGTATTTCGTAGTAACTCCGAAACGACGATTTCTCATTTTTATCCATAAAATAAGGCTAGATATAAAAAATCTGTATTTTGTAGTGACTCCGAAACGACGATTTCTCATTTTTATCCATAAAATAAGGCTAGATATAAAAAATCTGTATTTCGTAGTAACTCCGAAACGACGATTTCTCATTTTTATCCATAAAATAAGGCTAGATATAAAAAATCTGTATTTTGTAGTAACTCCGAAACGACGATTTCTCATTTTTATCCATAAAATAAGGCTAGATATAAAAAATCTGTATTTTGTAGTGACTCCGAAACGACGATTTCTCATTTTTATCCATAAAATAAGGCTAGATATAAAAAATCTGTATTTCGTAGTAACTCCGAAACGACGATTTCTCATTTTTATCCATAAAATAAGGCTAGATATAAAAAATCTGTATTTTGTAGTAACTCCGAAACGACGATTTCTCATTTTTATCCATAAAATAAGGCTAGATATAAAAAATCTGTATTTTGTAGTAACTCCGAAACGACGATTTCTCATTTTTATCCATAAAATAAGGCTAGATATAAAAAATCTGTATTTTGTAGTGACTCCGAAACGACGATTTCTCATTTTTATCCATAAAATAAGGCTAGATATAAAAAATCTGTATTTCGTAGTGACTCCGAAACGACGATTTCTCATTTTTATCCATAAAATAAGGCTAGATATAAAAAATCTGTATTTCGTAGTAACTCCGAAACGACGATTTCTCATTTTTATCCATAAAATAAGGCTAGATATAAAAAATCTGTATTTTGTAGTAACTCCGAAACGACGATTTCTCATTTTTATCCATAAAATAAGGCTAGATATAAAAAATCTGTATTTTGTAGTGACTCCGAAACGACGATTTCTCATTTTTATCCATAAAATAAGGCTAGATATAAAAAATCTGTATTTCGTAGTAACTCCGAAACGACGATTTCTCATTTTTATCCATAAAATAAGGCTAGATATAAAAAATCTGTATTTCGTAGTAACTCCGAAACGACGATTTCTCATTTTTATCCATAAAATAAGGCTAGATATAAAAAATCTGTATTTTGTAGTGACTCCGAAACGACGATTTCTCATTTTTATCCATAAAATAAGGCTAGATATAAAAAATCTGTATTTCGTAGTAACTCCGAAACGACGATTTCTCATTTTTATCCATAAAATAAGGCTAGATATAAAAAATCTGTATTTCGTAGTAACTCCGAAACGACGATTTCTCATTTTTATCCATAAAATAAGGCTAGATATAAAAAATCTGTATTTTGTAGTAACTCCGAAACGACGATTTCTCATTTTTATCCATAAAATAAGGCTAGATATAAAAAATCTGTATTTCGTAGTAACTCCGAAACGACGATTTCTCATTTTTATCCATAAAATAAGGCTAGATATAAAAAATCTGTATTTCGTAGTAACTCCGAAACGACGATTTCTCATTTTTATCCATAAAATAAGGCTAGATATAAAAAATCTGTATTTCGTAGTAACTCCGAAACGACGATTTCTCATTTTTATCCATAAAATAAGGCTAGATATAAAAAATCTGTATTTTGTAGTGACTCCGAAACGACGATTTCTCATTTTTATCCATAAAATAAGGCTAGATATAAAAAATCTGTATTTCGTAGTAACTCCGAAACGACGATTTCTCATTTTTATCCATAAAATAAGGCTAGATATAAAAAATCTGTATTTCGTAGTAACTCCGAAACGACGATTTCTCATTTTTATCCATAAAATAAGGCTAGATATAAAAAATCTGTATTTCGTAGTAACTCCGAAACGACGATTTCTCATTTTTATCCATAAAATAAGGCTAGATATAAAAAATCTGTATTTCGTAGTAACTCCGAAACGACGATTTCTCATTTTTATCCATAAAATAAGGCTAGATATAAAAAATCTGTATTTCGTAGTAACTCCGAAACGACGATTTCTCATTTTTATCCATAAAATAAGGCTAGATATAAAAAATCTGTATTTCGTAGTAACTCCGAAACGACGATTTCTCATTTTTATCCATAAAATAAGGCTAGATATAAAAAATCTGTATTTCGTAGTGACTCCGAAACGACGATTTCTCATTTTTATCCATAAAATAAGGCTAGATATAAAAAATCTGTATTTCGTAGTGACTCCGAAACGACGATTTCTCATTTTTATCCATAAAATAAGGCTAGATATAAAAAATCTGTATTTCGTAGTGACTCCGAAACGACGATTTCTCATTTTTATCCATAAAATAAGGCTAGATATAAAAAATCTGTATTTCGTAGTAACTCCGAAACGACGATTTCTCATTTTTATCCATAAAATAAGGCTAGATATAAAAAATCTGTATTTCGTAGTGACTCCGAAACGACGATTTCTCATTTTTATCCATAAAATAAGGCTAGATATAAAAAATCTGTATTTCGTAGTAACTCCGAAACGACGATTTCTCATTTTTATCCATAAAATAAGGCTAGATATAAAAAATCTGTATTTCGTAGTGACTCCGAAACGACGATTTCTCATTTTTATCCATAAAATAAGGCTAGATATAAAAAATCTGTATTTCGTAGTGACTCCGAAACGACGATTTCTCATTTTTATCCATAAAATAAGGCTAGATATAAAAAATCTGTATTTCGTAGTAACTCCGAAACGACGATTTCTCATTTTTATCCATAAAATAAGGCTAGATATAAAAAATCTGTATTTCGTAGTGACTCCGAAACGACGATTTCTCATTTTTATCCATAAAATAAGGCTAGATATAAAAAATCTGTATTTCGTAGTAACTCCGAAACGACGATTTTCATTTTTATCCATAAAAATTGAGCTAGATATTTTTTACAGTTTCAACGTGGGCCCCGCGCATTTCCTCGTTTTCTCCACCGAATTCTACTTCTACACCGAATACGGCTATCATCAAATCGAAACGCAATTCAAATTCCTAAAATCCGATTTGAAGGCGGCAAATTTGAACCGCAAATCGGTTCCATGGATTATTACGATGGGACATAGACCAATGTATTGTTCGGACTTTGATGGCGATGATTGCACCAAATTCGAATCGGTGGTGGGTTTTTTTGCGCGAAAATTTGGAGCATTTTGAGCCCGGAATCGAGTTTTCCGGGTTATTTTAAGCCTGTGTGCTTTTTTCGAAAAAAAAAAAAAAAAAAAAATTTTTTTTGCTTTTTTTTCCACTTCATACCTCAAATTTTGGCCCCGAAAAGCCTCTCAGGCTTCATTTTCGATGAAAATTTGAATTTTTGGCCATTTTTGAGCCCGGAATCGAGTTTTCCGGGTTATTTTAAGCCTGGGAGCTTTTTTTCACAAAAAAAAAAAACAAAAAAAAAAAAATTTGCTTTTTTCCACTTTATAGCTCAAATTTTGGCTACGAAAGACCTCCTAGGCTTAATTTTTGACCATTTCGAGCTACAGTACCCCCTTCAGATTCGCACCGGACTTCCGCTAACTCACGCCTACGCGCTAGAAAAACTGTTCTATGAGCAAGGAGTCGATGTGCAATTATATGCTCATGAGCACACTTATGAAAGGCTGTGGCCGGTTTATAATCGTACTGTAGGTTTTGTCGCGAGAAACCTACAGTACCCCTAGCATACTGTAGATTTTCAGGTTTATAATAACACAGATGCACCGTATGTCAATCCACCAGCTCCAGTGCATATTATAACTGGTTCAGCGGTGGGTTTTTTTGAATTTTTGAATTTCCCGCCAAAAACAGTTTTGGCGGGAAATTCAAAAATTCAAATTTTCCAGGGTTGCCGTGAGAACACGGATATTTTTGTGGTGAATCCACCGCCGTGGAGTGCGAAAAGATCGACAGATTATGGATTCGGAAGGATGCGGATCTTTAATGAGACACATTTGCGATTCAGGCAGATCAATGTTGCTCAGGTTAGGCACTACAGTAATCGCGTTAAAATTTGCGGTATTTTGACACCAAACATGATATAGTTTAACTTGGCATTGCTCATATTAAACTAGAAATTCAGGAAGGTCAAATCGACGACGATTTCTGGATCATCAAAACCTCCAACAAACATCACCGCCCATTTCGACATCGAGATTCGAAAAAATTGAAAACCTATGGAACTTATATCGATTGAAATTGAAAAATAAACTTGATTTTTGAACTCGCCGTGAAATTTGGAGCATTTTGAGCTCTAAAATCATGAATTTCAGGCCTAGACACGATTTTCAGCTCGAAATTCATGAATTTCACCAAATTTTGTATGAAAATTCGATTTTTCATGATTTTTACACTCTCAAATATCTCCTTGGTGGAAAAAATCAATAATTTCACCCCAAAAATCAATTCTCACCATTAAAACCACGAAATCCCTGTGAAAACGTGGATTTTCTTGATTTCCCGCCAAATTTTCTCGATTTTCCAGTCGAAATCCCATCTTGCGCCTTTAAAAATCAATAATTTTACCCAAAAATCAACTCAAAAATCAATTCTCACCTTGAAAACCACGAAAACCCTGTGAAAACGTTGAATTTCTCGATTTCCCGCCAAATTTTCTTGATTTTCCAGTCGAAATTCCACCTTGCGCCTTTAAAAATCAATAATTTCACTCTGAAAATCAATTCTCACCTTCAAAAACCCCGCAAAAACAAAAAAAAATGACAAAAAATTTTGGAAGAGAGATGAGAGAGCACACAAAACGTGGAGTGCGCGCAGAGAAACCACACACACGGCGACGCACAAATGCACACATTTCAACGCACCGTATACCTCGAAATAAATAGGTGAAAACACATTAAATATAGCGAGTAGCGGGGAAAACCAGGGAAATGTCGGGCGCACGATTTGATGGGGGTATTTAGGGGATGCGCAATCTGGAAATCGTGACGTCACGCGCTGCAAAATAAATTTTTCTGAAATTTTTTAGCTGAAATTACTCATGGAGCTTCAGAAGATGCTGAAAAAACCGGCTGGAAAATTCATTCGCAAAAAAAATACTGTTAAAAATAAATAATGATAAAAGCCCAAAAATGCGTTAAATATTCACAAGTAAGCCAAAATCTACAGTAATCCAGCCTGGATTATCCAGGTGGAAAATAGGCTTGTTGGGTGTCAAAAAACGTGAAATTTCGAGAAGATTACTGTAGATCAAAAAAACTTGAATTTTAGTTGAAGAAATGAAAATTATGCATCATAGGAAGCTGAATATCTTGATTCGGTATCTGTCACATCAACATCATTCATCAATTGATCGCAAATTCGAGTCAGCTCTTCGATTCGGGATTTCTGGAAAATTTGAGGGGGTTTTGGGTGAAAATTTGGGATTTTTGCAAAATTTCAGGTCTGGTAGGCCTTTAAATCAAGTTTTGAAATGAAAAATCGATAATTTTGTTTTTTTATTTGAATTTCAGGGTAAGTTTAGGCCTAAATTTAGGCCAACCTTAGACTATCTTTAGGCCTGAATTTAGGCTCATTTTCAGGCCGGTTTTAGGCTCATTTTCAGGCCAACCTTAGACTATTTTTAGGCCTAAATTAGGCCTGGATTCAGGTCAGTTTCAGGCTTATTTTCAGGTCAAAATTCACGATTTTTAGCTCATATTTCACTAGAAATCTCGATTTTCAGGTTTTCCTGGCTCAAATTTCATGAATTCTGCATCAAAACCCTCCAAATTTGCTCCAGGACCTTCCAAAAATAGGTAAAATTTGGGTTTTGATTTCAGATCAATTTCAGGTCAAAAATGCTCATTTTCAGCTCATTTTTGACTATAAATCTTGGTTTTTAGGTTTCCCAGGTCAAAATTTTAAAAATTTTGCATATTTTTAGGTGAAAATTCACAATTTTCAGCTCATTTTTGACTGGAAATCTCGATTTTTAGGTTTCCCAGGTCAAAATTTCACAATTTTTCCACCAAAACCACCCAAAATCCCTCACCAAAATATGAATCTCATCATCTCGACTCTTCATTTCAATTTCGGCTCGTTTCACTTTCAATCTCAAACCTTTTGTATTTTCCTCATGATTTCTCACCAAATCCTCATATTCCAAACTGGCTCGTTCCAATTCCAAATTCGCATTTTGTTTCACAATTTCGTATTTCGTCTTCCATTCTTCCACTTCTCCCGCAGCCATTTTCAGCTTTTCAGCCGCTTCTTGATAACCTTCGCGAATATCATTTGCTGCTTCGCGAACTGCCGTGTAACTTGAGAAGAGCACATTGTAGTTTTCGTGCGATTTTTCAGCTTCTTGACGCGCTTGATCACGTTCTTTTACGATTCGCTGATATTCTTCGTCTGAAATTCGAGATTTTTAGCCAGAAAATTTGATTTTTGGAGCATTTTTAGCTCAGAAACTTGATTTTTGGAGCATTTTGAGCCCAGAAACTTGATTTTTGATGAATTTTGAGCCCAGAAACTTGATTTGGAGCATAGTGAGCCCCTAAACTTGATTTAGAGCATTTTGAGCCCAGGAATCCGATTTTTGGAGCATTTTGAGCCCCGAAACTTGATTTAGAGCATTTTGAGCTCAAAAAATTTGATATTTTGAGCATTTCGAGCTCAGACACTTGATTTGGAGCATTTTGAGCCACAAATCTCGATTTTTTGAGCATTTTGAGCCCCAAAACTTGATTTTTGGAGCATTTTGAGCTCAGAGACTTGATTTTTGGAGCAAAATTAATTGATTTGGAGCATTTTGAGCAAAAACTTGATTTTTGGAGCATTTTGAGCTCAGAAACTTGATTTTTGAGCCCAGAAACATGATTTTAGAGCTCAGATCCTTTATTTGGAGCATTTTGAGCCCAGAACCATCATTTTTGGAGCATTTTGAGCCCACAAACCTGGTTTTTGAGCAAAAAATTCTGTTTGGAGCATTTTGAGCCCAGAAACTTGATTTAGAGCATTTTTAGCATAGAAATTTGATTCCGAGCATTTTGAGCCCGGAAACTTCATTTTTGGAGCATTTTAAGCGACAAAACTTGATTTTTAGAGCATTTTCAGCTCAGAAACTGGATTCAGAGCATTTTGAGCTCAAAAAAAATGATTTTTGAAGCATTTTAAAGGGGGGGTAAGACGACAAATTTTTTTTGTCGCAAAGTTAAAGGCTCCCCAAAAGTAGTAAAACCTCCAAGGGATTTTTTCTGGAAACGTCCAGAAAAAATGTTCCATAAACTAGGTACCACGTATAGCTATACGTTGAAATTATTCCATAAACTTTTGGACAACGTATAGCTATACGTTGAAAAAGTTCATGGAATATTTTTTCGGACCTTTTTAGGCCTTTCGAGAAAAAATCCCCTGGGGCTTTTACTATTCAAAGGGAGCCCGATTCATTGAGCAAATAAAATTTTGTCGTCTTACCCCCCCTTTAAGACTAGAAACTTGATTTAGAGCATTTTGAGCTCAGAAACTTGATTTTTGGAGCATTTTCAGCACAGAAATTCGAATTTTGAGCAAAAAAATCGATTTGGAGCATTTTGAGCCCAGAAATTTGATTTTTGGAGCATTTTTGAGCCCGGAAACTTGATTTTAGAGCTCAGATCCTTTATTTGGAGCATTTTGAGCTCAGAGACTTGATTTTTGGGGAATTTTGAGCTCAGAAAATTGATTTTTGGAGCATTTTGAGCTCAGAAACTTGATTTTTAAGCCAAAAACACTCACCTGGAATCGAATTTGATGGAGTTGAACCAGGAAGTCCGAAATTCGAACATCGACCGTAGGAGATGACTTGACCATCCGAACATCGACGAACTTCGAATTCTGGAAGTGGAATTTTGAATTAGGCTTCAAGGCCTGGGCCTAGGCTTGTAGGCCGCTTACCATCCGAATCAAATAATCTCTTATTAATTTCCATATACTTCTTATTGGTATGCTTTAAAATGACAACATCCATCAAAGAACATCCGGCCAGAATCGCATCATTTTCATCGATTTCCACATTTCCATTCGATTCTTCCACCGACATTACGATCGTATTGTTGGCTGGCTGGAAATCAGGGCTTTTTTGGGCTTTAGGCTTGAATTTCAGGCTTTAGGCCAAATTTAAGGCCTTAATTTCAGGTCAAATTTGGGCTTTAGGCTTGAATTTCAGGCTTTTTTAGGCTAAACACTTACAGCTGACATAGTTGGTGGAATATCATTTGGTGCCATTTTTGCGATTGGTGAAGATGGTGCTGATTCGTCGTCGCGATTGAATGTTGTATTCATTTTCAGCACTGGAAACATTTCCGGATTTTTTTGTGCAAAATAATCGAGAAGAGAAAAAAACAGATTTTCAAGGTCAAAAAGGTGATTTTAAGACAAATTTGAAGGGTTTTAGGTGATTTTTTGGTATAAAAATCATGTTTTTGGAGTTCTAGGCCATGGAGGTGGATTTGTAGGCCACGAAAATGTGATTTTTGGAATATTACACGAATTTTGAGGTTTTTCAAGCTGAAAATTGAAATTTCTGAGCTGATTTTCGATTTTTTCATCAAAATTAGGTCTTGGGACGAATTTCGGGTCAATTCCGGTATTTTTTGGGTTTCTAGGCCACCAGAATTCTAGATTTGGATTTCTAGGCCACCAGGAGCGTGTTTCTGGGTTTCTAGGCCACCAAAATAGTACATTGGGGTTTCTAGGCCATAGCCTGGTTTTCTAGGCCACCAGGAGCGAGATTCTGGGTTTCTAGGCCATGGTTTGGGTTTCTAGTCCGCCAAAATGGTATATTTGGTTTTCTAGGCCACCAGAGTTCTAGATTTGGGTTTCTAGGCCAACATGAACGTTTTTCTGGGTTTCTAGGTCGTAAATTGGAATTCTAGGCCACCAGGTTTCGAGAATTTGATTTCTAGGTCACCAAAATAGTATATTTGGATTTCTAGGCAATAGTTTGGTATTCTGGGTCACCAGGTTTCGAGAATTTGATTTCTAGGCCACCAGGAATGTGCTTCTGGGTTTCTAGGCCATCGTTTTGTTTTCTAGGCCACCAACAACCTAGATTTAGATTTCTAGGCCACCAAAAAACACAAAAACGTCCGCTCTCAAAAAAAAATTTGAAAAATCCGCGTCACGTGACCCAAAAATCCACATCACCCACAAATTTCCATGCACTCCTGGCTCATTTTTCGAAAAACAAAAATGAGCAGCACAATCCAGGAGCGTCTCTCCAGTCTCAAAATCGATGACGTCACTAGTGAGACGGTGCTCGAATTCGAAGCCGACGTCGATGAGTATTTGTTGAATTTGGAGCGAGAGCTGCAATTGGAGTTGGCGAAGAAGCGCGAGTGCGCGAATCGTATCGGTGTGGTTCAGGCCCAGGTTTCCGAATTGTGGGATCGAGTGGATAAGGCGAGACGTAGAGAGACTGATATTAGTTATAGGGTTACGTCGTGGGCTCAACAATTGGCTGAGCAAATGGAAATGGTAAGCTGGAATTCGTGTTTTCTAGGCTTATGAAGCTCTGGAGCCCAAAAAACGGTCCATAAACCTTCCGGAGCCCAAAAAACAGTCTAGAATCCTTTCGGAGACGAAAAATAGTCCAAAAACCTTCCGGAAGCGGAAAAAACGGTCTAGAAACCTTCCGGAGACGGAAAGACAGTTCATAAACCTTCCACAGACAAAAAAACGGCCTAGACACCTTTCAGAAGCGGAAAAACTGTCTAGAAGCCTTCCGGAAGCGAAAATACGGTCTAGAAATCTTCCGGAGACGAAAAAACAGTCCAAAACCCTTCCGGACCCGAAAAATTGGTTTAGAAGCCTTCTGGAAGCGGAAAAATGGTCTAGAAGCTTCCAAGACACGAAATAGTGATCTCGAAGCCTTCTGGAGACGGAAAAGTGGTCTAGAAATCTTCTTGAGGCGGAAAAATGGTCTAGAAACCTTCCGGAGACGGAAAACCAGTCTAGAAGCCTCCGGACACGAAAAAACGGCCTAGAGACCTTCTGGAAGCGGAAAAACTGTCTAGAAACATTCTGGAAGCGGAAAAATTGTCCAAAAACTTTCCGGAACCGGAAAACGGTCTAGAACCCTTCCTGGGACAACAAAAACGATTCAGAAGCCTTCCGGAGCCCAAAAAACAGTCCAGTAGCCTTCCGGAGACGAAAAAACCGTCTAGCGGCCTTCCAGAAACTAAAAAATGGTCTAGAAACATTCTGGAAAAGATTTTTCTAGTCTACAAACCCTAAACACTAATTTTCGACAAAAACTACGAACTCTGACTCAAAAACTGACGAAAATCAGAATTTTTGGCCTAAAATCGTCTCATGGTCAATTTTAAATGAGTGCAAGTATCGAAAAACTGTTCAATTTTGGTCAGAAAACCCTTATTTAGCTTCTAAACATCAAAAAACATGAGATTTACTGAAAATTCACCAAAAATCCTGCGAAATTTCGAAATTTCAAGCCTAAAATCAGATCAAAAGCAGCTAATCTCTCAAAATTCCAGATCAAAACCAAAAAACAACAAATCGGCTTCACCATGGACACCTCTGCGCAAATCTCCGCCGAAATCGCCGAAAATCTCGAACGCCTCGCCGAAAAACGCGAAAAAGTGCAAATAATGCGCGAAGAGATTGATATTCGTCGAAAATTGCACAAACAACAGTTGCGCGACGTGAAAAACGATATAAAAGAGATGGAGGCGAGCACAAAACATTGGAATCATGTCGTCGACAAGGTTTCCGAAGCTATTCGACTTTTAAAGGGACAACGTGATGGTTTGGTGGAGAGATTGAGGGAGGAATTGGAGCAGGAGACGTTTCAGAAGAAAATGCTCGAAGATTTGGAGATTTCATTGCGAAATGCGAATTTGATCAATAAACAAAGAGCCGGGTGCGCTTCTTCGTTTTCAACTATCACAGAAAGCTATTAACATGTTTAATGTGTTTTTTTTAAATAAATAATCTGAGAAAGCAAAAAAAAAAGGAGAAAAAACAAAAGTAAAAATGGAAGTGCGCTCTATGGCGAACGCACCCTCCTCAAAACACACACTCTCTCGTCGCTGACGCGTCATTGATTTTTTTGCCGCGCGCGGCGTTTTGAATATATTTTTTTTATTTTTGAATTTCGCACAAGCTAAATGGATTTCAGGAGAGATGAGTCAAAGTAAAACTGACGAGCAAATGAAGACTAGCCTTATGTCAATCCGCCAAATGTCAAACCTGCAACTGGAGAAAGCTTTGGATATGACAAAGAAGTTTGCAGTTCCAGCAATGCCGCCCCCGAAAGAAGCGGCGGATTTTGATTTCGATTTGGATGATGAAGATGACTTGGATCACCCGCAAATGGGGTCCCGTGCGGATAAATCATTGGGGCTTTTAGCCAAGCGATTTATAAGGATGATTCAATTTTCACCGTATGGCCGGTGTGATTTGAATACGGCCGCGGAAGCCTTGAATGTCAGGCAGAAGCGGAGGATTTATGATATAACGAATGTTTTGGAGGGAATTGGTTTAGTGGAGAAACGAAGTAAGAATATGATACAGTGGAAAGGTGGGGATTTTATGTTGAATGCGAAGGAATCGAGGAAATTGAGTGGGACGACTGACGAGGAAATTCGAATTATTCAATTGAAAAGGGATTTGGAGAAGATTGAGAAGGAGGAGCGGTTGATTGAGAAGCATCAGCGGTGGCTGGTCCAATCCATGAGGAATGTTTATGAGACGGAGATGAATCATCAGTTGGGATATGTTTTGCGAGAGGATATAGCGAAGATTTTTGGGGAGGATATGGTGATGGGAATGCAGACGAGAACGGGGACACAGATTATGGTTAGCACACCGGAGGTCAGTGATTTTTGGGGTGGGAATGCTGAAAATTTGAGATTTTCAGCTGGAATCGAGGTTTTTGAGCGAAAATTCGGTGAATTTCAACACAAAATTGATGAATTTTGGTCTAGAAACCTGGATTTTCACTCAAAAACTAGTCCGTAACCTAGAAAACCAAATCAATGGCCTAGAAACCCGAATTTTCACCGGAAAACTAGTCCGTGACCTAGAAAACCTAATAGATGGCCTAGAAACCCGATTTCTTCACTCAAAAACCTAGAAAACCGAATATATGGCCTAGAAAACCAATTTTAATTCAAAATTCACATGAAAAACCCGTTTTTTCACACCAAAACCCCTCCCGTGGCCTAGAAAACCAAATCTCTAGCTGTCACGGCCTAGAAATCCAAAAAACAACCTTCTACACCAAAAATACTTCAAAAAACCCGTTTTTTCACACCAAAACCCCTCCTGTGGCCTAGAAAACCAAATCTCTAGCTGTCACGGCCTAGAAATCCAAAAATCAATGTTCTAGACCAAAAATACCTCAAAAATCCCCAATTTTCTCACCCATGGCCTAGAAAACCAACCGCAAATCTCTTCCAGGAAAACCCGCTTCGTGACGTGTTCACAGAAAACGACCAGGATTCGGTTTGGCTCTACGCCAAAAACACGACGGGTCCAATTCGAGCCGCCATCATCAGTGATCACGATTTCAATGAATTCGTCAAAGAGACCGAGAATAATAATGAGGAGAGAGTGCAGAGAAACGAGAGTGTTAGAGAAGGAGATGGAGAGACGAGTGGTGGAGACGTAGAGATGACAGAGGAGGCGAGAGAAGAGGCAGTGAAGATGGAGAAAGATGAGGAGGCGAGAGACGCAGAGGAAAAAGAGGAGGAGGAGGCAGAGAAGAAGGGCGAGAAGAAATGTGAGTGTTTTATGGGAATTTTAACCTAGATCTGGGTTACTGTAGATTTTTCGAAGGCTAAAATTTAATCTACAGTAATCCGGGGCTTGTTTTATATCAAAATTCACGAAATTTCACGAGAATCCCGAATTTCGCCGCTAAAATTTGATCTACAGTAATCCTGGGCTTATTTAGTATCAAAATTCATCAAAGTTTTGCGCTAAAGCGTACAGTAACCCGATCCACGTGGATTTATCGATTTTTGGCGTGATTTTCAATGAATTTTAACCTATACTAGGGTTACTGTAGATTTTGAGCCCTGAAATTTGATCTACAGTACCCAAAGCCTAAGCCTAGGCTTGTTTGGTATCAAAATTCATCAAATTTCATTTAAAAAGCCTACAGTAACCTTGTTTGATATCAAAATTCACGAAATTTCATGAAAATCCCGAATTTCGGCGCTAAAAATCGATCTAGAGTAATCCTGGGATTGTTTGGTATCAAAATTCATCAAATTTCATGAAAAATCTGAAATTTTCAGCCTCAAATCCAATTCCACCAGCTCAATCGATATCTCCACCGCCTTCTAACGAGGATTATATCTATTCAACAAGTTCAAACGGAAATTTTGGCGATTCGGTTTTGGACATTTATATGGAGTGATTTTGGGGGTCTCGGAGCGAAAATCGGCGATTTTCGGCGCGAAATTTGAATTTTTGTGCCATTTTTACCCTTTTCTATATATTTTTTATCTTTTATCCTGCAAATTTTGAGAGTTTTATGAAGATTTTTTGAATTTTTATCGATTTTTTCTCAAATTACTTTGAAGTTGCAAGAACTTTCGAATATTTTTCAACCGAAAATTTGAATTTTTCGAAAATTTCAGAACGATTTCCAGCCATGGATTCGATATTGTTTGAAAAAGTGAGTTTTTGGCGCGAAAATTTGATCTACCGTAATCTACTGAAAATTCTGGGATTTTTGAAACCAAATATGACTAGGTTCGGGTTACTGTAGGTTTTTGGCGCGAAAAAATTCTACAGTAACCCGAACCTAGTGTCAAAAATCGCAGAATTTCCACCAGATTACGGTAGATCAAATTTTGGCGCCAAAAAATCCGCATTTTTTGTTGCAGCAAGAAGCGGCTCTGTGTGCTCAACACGCTCTCAATATGCTCCTACAGAATTCGCTATTCTCAGTGGCGGAATTGACGGAAATCGCCAGAAGATTGGATCAGGAGGAGAATAGTGTTCTAGATCAGGTAATTTGGCTGAAAATTTCAGATTTTTGGCTGAAAATGATGCATTTTAAGCTAAAATTCACTATTTTAGCTTAAAATTCATCATTTTTCATGAATTTTGGGTCAAAATTCATCATTTTCAGCCAAAAATCCACCAAATTTCAGAATTTTCAAAATCGCGAAAGTCAAAACATGAACGACAGTGGCTACTTTTCGATTCAAGTCATTTCGGAGGCGTTGAAGAGTTTCGATTTGACATTGACCAATATCGAACATCCCACTATGGCGGACATCAAAAATGATCCATTGTAGGTCATTTTTGGCTCGAAATTTGAATTTTTCATGAAATTTGGGCCTAAAAACATGTTTTTAGCCAAATTTTTGAATTTCGCGCGAAAAATTGGTCTAGAAAAGTGTTTTTTGGCTGAAAATTTGAATTTTTGAGAAAAAAACTGTGCCAGACTTGCAGAAAAAGGGGCGGAGCCTAAAATTTTGAAAAATTTACATGTAAAGCCTAAGCCACGCCCACAAAACCCTGCCCTATCAAAAATCTTGCAGAAATTGGAATTTAAAATCCCTAAGCTCCGCCCCCTTTTAAGCCACGCCCACAAAACCGTGTCCTTTCGAAAATCTTGCAGAAATGGAATTTTAAACACCCTAAGCTCCGCCTCTTTTTAAGCCACGCCCACAAAACCGTGCCCTATCCAAAATCTTGCAGAAATGGGATTTTGAACACCCTAAGCTCCGCCCCTTTTTAAGCCACGCCCACAAAACCGTGCCCTATCGAAAATCTTGCATTTTCATTTGTTTTGATCTAAATTTGATAAAAAACTGTGCGAGACTTGCAGAAAAGGGGCGGAGCCTAATTTTGAACAATAAACCTAGGGAAAACTGTGTCAGACTTGCATTTTGAGCCTAAGCCACGCCCCAAAAAACTGTGCCAGGCTTGCAGAAAAGGGGCGGAGCCTAATTTTGAACAATAAACCTAGGGAAAACTGTGTCAGACTTGCATTTTGAGCCTAAGCCACGCCCAAAAAACCGTGCCCAACCCAATTTTCACCAAAAAACCCCGTTTTTTTTCCAGAAAAGCGCGCGCCTTCATCTGTAATCACATGGAACACTGGTTTGTGCTGCGCAAATTCGGCCACCAATGGTTCGAACTAAATTCGGTGAAAATGGGTCCCGGATTATTGTCCAACACCTACGTCCACGTATTTTTGCATCAATTAGCAGCCGAACAATATTCGATATTTGTGGTGAATGGAATTTTGCCGGATTCGGAAGCCGATCAATTGATCTCACTTTGTCCGGTGGTGGAGAAATCGGTGCCCAAGAAACCCAAAAAAGAGCCGGGAATTTTGGAGAAATTGGTGGAGAATGTTGGAAGAAGATTGGGTAGTGGAATTGAGCCGGAAAGTGAGAGTTTTGGGGGATTTTTGGGGCGAAAATTCATTGATTTCTGGGATTTTCATGAAAAATCCGATTTTCAGCACTAAATTTGATAAATTTTAACCTAAAATATTGGATTTGTAGTCAAATTTGACCTTTTTCACTTGAAAAATCAAGTTTTTGACCCAAAATTCGTAAATTTTGGTGATTTTAAACCTGAAATTCTGAATTTTCAGTCAAATCTAACCTTTCTAGCTGCAAAATCAAAATTTGAGCCGAAAATCATGAAATTTAACCTGAATTGATCGATTTTTGGTGGATATCGACTCTAAATTGGATTTTTCATGAAAAATGTGATTTTCTGGACGAAAGTTCATGAATTTTGAGCAATTGCAACCCTAGAAATCGATTTTTTATCAAATTGACCTAAAATTCTGAATTTTCAGTCATTTTTAACGTTTTTCATCTGAAAAATCAAGTTTTGATCCAAAATTTGTGAATGTTGACCTATTTCAACCCTAGAAGTGGATTTTTTATCAAATTGACCTGAAATTTTGGATTTTTTATTAAAATTGATAAATTTTAACCCAAAATTCTGAATTTTCAGTCAGTTTTAAGCTTTTTCATCTGAAAAATCAATTTTTGATCTAAAATTCATAAATTTTGACCTAATTTAACCTGAAATGCTATATTTTCTATGCAAAATTCGAAAAATCCCGATTTTTAAGCCAAAAACCGAGAATTTTGAGTTTCACTGACGCTCTTTTTGTAGCCTACTAAAATTGCGTCAGCAAAAATCCTTTTTGATGTGAAATCTGAAGCTACAAAAATTGCGTCAACGCAATATTTCACTGACGTATTTTTTGTAGCCTACAAAAATTGCGTCAGTAAGACAATCTAGGCGTATTTCCTGTCAAAAACGTGGATTTTCAGCGATTTCAAAAAATTTATTCAAATTTTCAGTAAAAATCAAACAGAATCCTCATTTTCAGCCTGATTTTCAGCTTCTTCGATTTTTCGCTTCTCAGCCTCCAAATTTTGCCATTTTTTCAAATGCAGTGCATATTTTAGCACCAAATCCATATAAAAAATGTAGAAAATCCCGAAAATTGTGAAAAACCACAATTGAAAAACGTCGAATGATTCTGGCCAATTTCGATGTCCTGAAAGCTGAAAATTGCTGAAAATCTGGAATTTTTGACTGAAATTTCATGATTTTCAGCCAAATTCACATCTGAAACTCACCCATTCTGAAAATATAGAACAAATAGCACATGCCCAGCAAGAATCCCGTAATTTGCGCGAAAAAATGCAAAATTATGAGATAGTAGAAGTTGAAGAAGAAAAGTACGGTAATCAGGAGTTGAGGCAAACCCTGAAAATTTGAATTTTTGAATTTCCCGCCACAAATAATGCCACGTGGCGTTTTGGCGCGAAAATTTGCCGTTTTTTGACACCGAATTCAAATAGTTTTGAAAAAATAAAAGTAGGCAGCATGGGGAATCGAACCTGTGACCTTTTTCTTGGAAATTTTTGTGATTTTTTGCAGCTACGATAAAGGCGTCAGCAAAACGCCTTGCTGACGCATTTCCTGTAGCTCAAAAATGTGAATTTGCTTCAGTAAAGAATTTTGTTGACGCATTTTTTGTAGCTACAAAAAACACGTCAGCAAAATGATGTGCTGGCGCATTTTTTGTAGCTACAAAGCTACAAAAAGTACGTCAGTATGAACCCATGTTGACGCAATTTTTGTAGCTACAAAAAAGGCGTCAACAAAATGTTCTGCTGACGCAATTTTTGTAGCTACAGAAAAAGCGTCAGCAAAAGGATCTGCTGACGTAATTTTTGTAGCTACAAAAAAGGCGTCAACAAAATGTTCTGCTGACGCAATTTTTGTAGCTACAGAAAAAGCGTCAGCAAAAGGATCTGCTGACGTAATTTTTTTAGCTACAAAAAAGGCGTCAACAAAATGTTCTGCTGACGCATTTCTCGTAGCCCCAAAAAACTCACAAAATAAACCACAATTATCGATTTTTGGGCCACCCAACCTCCAATTGAAATCCACGCCAAAATCAATAATTGACACGTCAAAATGGCGAAACTTATCGGAATTCCCCAAAAAGTTCGCGGAACTCGATGCTCCGAACACAAGAAATTCTCGAATTTTGACATTTTCGAGCGAAAAATCGAGATTTTTTGGGATTTTTAAGGGGAAAATTTGAAAAAGTGTAACATTTTTCAATTTTGAAATGAAATTTTTGAAAAAAAAATTGAGAAAATTGAATTTTTTGATGAGTCATCGGAAAATTTGATACCTACAAAAATGACGCCAGCAAATCCTATATTGACGTGATTTTTGTAGCTACAAAATTCACGTCAACAGAAACGCATGCTGACGCAATTTTGGTAGCTACAAAACCCTTCACTGACGCATTTTCCGTAGCTACAAAATTCACGTCAACAGAAATTCATGCTGACGCATTTTTAGTAGCTTCAAAATAGCATTTCTTAGCTACAAAAATGACGCCAGCAAAATCTGATGTTGACGTGAATTTTGTAGCTTCAAACCCCTTCACTGACACATTTCCTGTAGCTACAAAATTCACGTCAACAAAATGTTCACTGACGTGAATTTAGTAGCTACAAAACCCTTTACTGACGCATTTCCAGTAGCTACAAAATTCACGTCAACAGAAATGCATGCTGACGTGAATTTTGTAGCTTCAAAACCCTTCACTGACGCAATTTTTGTAGTCCTACCGAAAACGCGCCAGCAAAACTCAAGATTGACGTGAATTTTGTAGGTCAAGAAGACAAAGATTTGGCAATTGCGATGGCAATGTCAATGGAAACCCGAAAATTGTCGGAAGACAATCTGGAAGCTGCAATTCGGCTAAGTCTACAGGGAAATGCTGAAAATCCGGAAGCTGCAGCTGAAAATGCTGAAAATCCAGTGGAGACACCAATTTTGAGTGGGTTTTTTTGAATTTTGAATTTTTCGCGCCGAAAATTGATCTACAGTATGATTTTTATAGCGGGAAATTCGAAAAATTCAAATTTTTTCCAGCCGCAGCTGCTCAACAACGCAAAGATCGTGAAGCATTTTTGAGGCGATTCGAGGAGCGAAAATAATTTTTTTGTGCATTTTTTTGTGATTTACACGGGATTTTGATGTGATAAAATGCATTTTTCTTGAAATTTTCCAGTTTTTTCGCTGAAAATTGGTCTAAAACCCATTATTTTACCTTAAAAACCTTGTTTTTGACCTGAAAATCAAAATTTTCAGCTTCAAAAATTCACTGAAAATGTCCGATTCTGAGATGGATTTGCTGGAAAAATCGACGGCTGAAAATGAGGAAGAGATGGACGCGGAAAATTCCGCGCGGAAGCCGGAAGCGGAAGCACCGGATGCGGAAGAAGAGGAAGAACCGCTTGAAAGAACATTGTTGGGTGATGGAATCGATTCGTTGATGATGCATTGGTCAGTAGGCGATTTTTGGGCGGGAATTTTGAAATTTTGATGAAAATGAGCCCAGATTTGAATTTTTGAGCATTTTCCAATGAAAATGAGCCCAGATTTGAATTTTTGAGCAAAATTTGATGCCACGTGGCAAATATCTGAAATTTTCAGCATTAAATCATAAAAATCTTCATTTTCCCAAAAAAAATCCCAAAATTTCATTCAATTCTCCAAATTTTGACTGATTTTTCGAGGAAAAGCACCGCCAGCTTCTGAAAAAAAAATTTTTTCAAAAATTCAAAAAAAAATTTTTCTAAGTCACCTGAAATTCCAGCCAGAATTGCAAAAATAAGGAAGATTTTCATTTTTTTTCAGAGAAAAAAATGAATTTTTTAGTGAATTTCTGGATTTTTATGCAATTCTCATGGGGAATTTTAATGGGGGGAATAAAAAATGGGAATTTTTGACGCGTGGCATATTTTTGGGCAGGAAAAATCTGAAAATTTCTAAATTTTCAGCTAAAAATTCAATTTTTATTATTATTGTGATATAAGCTTGAACTAATAATTTTTCCAAAATCTGAAAAAAATTTATAGAATTTTTGAAACAGTAAATTTTTTCAGGTCAAATTTTCACAAAAAATTCAAATTTCAGCTCAAAATTATCAGAAAAACCTGAAATTTTCAGAATTTTCTCATCAAAATCCAATTTTCAGGTGTCAATTGCTAACAAATGTATCAGTTCGTGCTCCGGTTCCACCTCCTTCCACTTTGGGACATGTTAAAGAAGTGGCTGAAGTTTGTAGTAAACATGTGAGTTTTTTTGGGGAGCTGAGGGCTGAAAATCTGAAAATTTGATGAAAAATGATGAATTTTGAGCCGAAATTCATGAAAAATGATGAATTTTGAGCTGAAAAACTGAAAATTTGATGAAAAATGATAAATTTTTCGAAATTTTTGACCTGAAATTAAATTCAGTGAAAAAATCCACGATTTTTGACACCAAACATGACAAATTTTGAAATTTGGAAAATTTCAGGCCAAAAAACGTATATTACAAAATTTGCGTCAGTGAAATCATGTGTTGACGCTTTTTTTTGTAACTACAGAAAATGTGTCAGCAAAACCAAAAGCTGACGTAGATTTTGAGAGCTACAAAAAATGCGCTAGCAACTTCTGAGGTTGACGCAGATTTTGTAGCTTCAGAAAATACGTCAGCAAACCCCAAGGCTGACGCTTTTTTTTGTAGCTTCGAAAAAAAATTGAAATTTTAACGTTTCTGGGTCAAAATTTCATGAAACTTTCAAATTTCGAGCTTAAAAATCAGGATTTTCATCAAAAATCAACATTTCTGGGTCAAAAAATCCCAAATTTTCACATTTTCCCACCAAAAATCCCACATTTTGCAGTTCCGCGATGCTTGCGTCGACGTAACCAACGAATTCTATCGTCTCGGAACCCAGTGGGAAATCGAAAATCACGAAGAACACTTCAAAAACGAGGAACGCGACTTGGATGCGGCGATCCTGCGGCAAAATGCGTTGCTCAAAAAAGCGCGCGAAGAGTTTTTGAAACGAACACAACATTATTCGACCTATTATCCAAATGCTACTAAACATTTTACTACTTGATGAGCATAAAATTATTGATTTTTGAAAAAAAAAATTGGGCATAGCTTCCGCATCTCCTTAGCTCTGAAATTTCAGATTTCCTAGGTTTTTCAGCAATTCTAGAACTTCTCCGAGTTCTAGAAATGCTGAATCCAGGAAATTTGAAATTTCTAGAGCTAAATTTCAGCTAGAAAAATGAATTTTGAACCAAAAAATCGCGAAAATTCACAATTTATCATCAAAATACATCAAAAAATCAATAAAAATTTAAATTTCGGGACCTTCTCCACCCGGCACCAACATTGTAATATGATTGCCATTCAACAAAATCGTGTCCAATTTCGTCATTCGTTTTCCTTCGGCAGTCGTTTCGTATTCGACAACATCCTCCAAAACCATATTCACATAATCGTCGAAACCCGTCAATGTTCCCACAATTTCCTTGTCGTTCTTCATGATTACCCAGATTTTTGAGCCGATGCATTTGTCGACGAGCTCGAGTGGAAGCAATGTGTTGGGGTTGGAGGCGGTTGACGCCATTTTTGTGCTGGAAATTTGGAAAATTTCAGATTTTTTGGTGTAAAATAGGTCTAAAATGATCAACTTCAAGGTGCAAATCAATAAAAATTTGGGCATAGCTTCCGCATCCCCTTAGCTCTGAAATTTCAGATTTCCTAGGATTTTCAGCATTTCTAGAACTTCCACGAGTTCTAGAAATGCTGAATCCAGGAAATTTGAAATTTCTAGAGCTAAATTTCAGATTTTTCATGCAAAGATCATTTAAAATGAAAAAATTTTGAGCTAAATCCCCTATGACGTCGCGAAAAATCAATAAAAATTTGGGCATAGCTTCCGCATCTCCTTAGCTCTGAAATTTCAGATTTCCTAGGATTTTCAGCATTTCTAGAACTTCTTCGAGTTCTAGAAATGCTAAATTCTGGAAATTTGAAATTTCTAGAGCTAAATTTCAGATTTTCGGTGAAAAATTAGCTAAAAATCACTATGACGTGGCAAAAAAATCGATAAAAATTTGGGCATAGCTTCCGCATCCCCTTAGCTCTGAAATTTCAGATTTCCTGGGATTTTCAGCAATTCTAGAACTTCTTCGCGTTCCAGAAATGCTGAAACCTGGAAATTTGAAATTTCTAGAGCTAAATTTCAGATTTTTCATGCAAAGATCATTTAAAATGAAAAAATTTTGAGCTAAACCCCCTATGACGTGGATAAAATCAATGAAAATTTGGGCATAGCTTCCGCATCTCCTTAGCTCTGAAATTTCAGATTTCCTAGGGTTTTCAGCAATTCTAGAACTTCCACGAGTTCTAAAAATGCTGAAACTAGGAAATTTGAAATTTCTAGAGCTAAATTTCAGATTTTTCAATGTAAAATTCTTTAAAACCATGAATTTTGAGCTAAAGCCTCTTATGACGTGGCAAAACTACAATAAAAAATTTGGGCATAGCTTCCGCATCTCATTAGCTCTGAAATTTCAGATTTCCTAGGGTTTTCAGCATTTCTAGAACGTCTTCGGGTTCTAGAAATGCTGAAACCAGGAAATTTGAATTTTCTAGAGCTAAATTTCAGATTTTTCAATGTGAAATTCGTTACAAACGATAAATTTTGAGCAAAAGCCTCCTTATGACGTGGAAAAAATCAATGAAAAATTTGGGCATAGCTTCCGCATCCCATTAGCTCTGAAATTTCAGATTTCCTAGGATTTTAAGCATTTCTAGAACTTCTTCGAGTACCTAGAAATGCTAAATTCTGGAAATTTGAAATTTCTAGAGCTAAATTTCAGATTTTTCAATATAAACTTCGCTAAAAATCAAGAATTTTGAGCTAGCCTCTTTATGACGTGGCAAAAAATCAATGAAAATTTGGGCATAGCTTCCGCATCTCATTAGCTCTGAAATTTCAGATTTCCTAGGATTTTCAGCAATTCTAGAACGAGTTTTAGAAATGCTGAAACCAGGAAATTTGAAAATTCTAGAGCTAAAAATCAATATTTTTCCGTGACCTATGACGTGGCAATTAGAAAATCCCCATTTCTCATATAAAAATCCTTTTCTATCTAGAAATGTTGTTATTTTTACAATTTGCGTCAAAGAAAACTTGTAGTCTAGTTTTTCGGACGGAAAATTGTATTTAGTATAGTAAAATTTCAGAAAAAAACTGGATTTTGCGGGGAAAAAAGAAACTAGACTAAAGTTCAGTTAGCAAATCGAATTTTACAAGTTTCGACATGAAATTTCCAGATAAACCTGTTGAAAAAGCTTAGACTATGCTAGAAATCATGAAATTTGATTCAAGATAGCTCTAAAAATTCAAATATTCGGTCAAAACCTAAAAATTTCAGACAAACTCCTAAAATCCCATTTTCCCCACCAAACTTCCAGATCCCTTCACTGAAAATCAAGTTCCCTAGCTGAAATTTTGGCTGTAAATCAAAAAGCACACAGAAAACCCCAAGGAAAACCGCCAAAAACCATGGAAACGCGATTTTCGAAATAAAAATTTTGAAAACGCCACGCGGCTAAACAACGCGCATAGCGGAGTGTCGTTTGGGTGTTTTCCTTAATAAGGGGATTTTCTCTGTGAAAACAGGGATAATGCTTGATATTTATAGCATCTTGTAGCCCGTGAAAAGACGAATAAGGAGATACCAGACAGGACCAGGGAAATTCTGAAATACATTGGAGGCTTGGTGAAGTTTAAAATAGACATTTTATAACGATGACGAAAATTAAAAACAACTTTTTCTCTGCTAAAACCTTAACAAATCCATAAGGTTTTTATATCATTATGTAGCCCGTGAAAAGACGAACGGAGGGATACCAGACATGACCGGGGAAATTTCGAAATACATTGAAGGCTTGGTGAAATTCATCTTGAAGGGTTTTCCTCGATGACGAAAACTTAAAACAACCTTTTCTCCCCTAAAGCCTTAACAAACCCATAAGATTTTTATATCATTCTGTAGCCCGTGAAAAGACGAACGGAGGGACACCAAGTTAAAAATTCAAACTTTATTCAAAACACTGTCAAATTGTGTAAAATAAATATCCGCCTCTTCTTTCGGATTCGTATAAATCATTTGCTTGCCAAAAGTATTCCTCGGGCATACACCCACCGCATTCTTCCCTCTAATCTTCAAAATCAATCGTTTCGTCTCTTTTTTCCACTCCGGTAATGAAGCGTGCAAAATAATCGGCACAGTTATCGCATAAAGTGCCAAAAAATAATTGTAAATCATATAACTCGTATACAAAATGATGGGATCTATTCGAAAATAATCCATCAGAAGGATGGAAGTTGAAGCTACGTTGAAGAATAGAATCGAGATTTGAACTTTCTTCAAAATATCCAACATTTTGATGTTTTCAGCGAGCTGAAAGCGTTCGCTTAAAACATACGGCGATGATTTTCGGGTCACAGTGTTGAATTTTCTGCAAAAAAATCCATGTTTGGTATCAAAACACTCCAAATTTCACGGTGAATTCAAAAATTCTGCGAAAATTTCGCCACGTGGCTATTCTGACGTCAAAATCCCACCGTACCTATGCCGCTTCACATTGAAATCCCTTATACTATTGATTCCCAAATATCCGGTGATGTTGATCACAAAAAATCCGGCGATGAGCAGAGTCAACGGAATCCAGCCTGTAAGAAGAAAATCAATCGATAATGCCACGTGGCATACGGTTTTTCCACGTGAAACTTCTTACACTGTATGTAGGCGAATCCGGAAATTCCGCAAAACGGGAAAAATATGAGTAAAATTATGACTGGCACGTGGAATTTTATTGATTTTTCGTAGTTTTTGACCAGAAATGTGGCGACGCATCTGCAAAAAGGATTACTGTAGCTAGCTACAGTACCCCTTGGGTTACTGTACCCACCTTTCAAACATGAAAATCGGTAAAACATTGAAAGCGATGACCAGGGCGATAGTTCTGACGTAATTCGATAAAATTAGCCAATCTTTGAGATTTTCTGGAAAATTCGGGGGTACTGTAGGGGGTACTGTAGCCTACTGTAATTTAGCTGAAGATTTTGAAATTCAAATTTCGGCGCGAAAAAATTGAATTTAAAAATTTTTCAAAAAAAATTTTTTTTTTTTTTTAATTTTTTTAAATTAAAAATTTCAAAAAAAGATTACTGTAGCCACACCTACCGTAACCCAGCTGATAGTACAGTATGAAAATGCGTGCAACCATTGAACAAAAATATTGGCCACCGTATACCATGAACAAAAAATTGAGGTTGAAATGCATGGCGCGAATGAAGAGGAACAGGTAGAAGAGATAGAGGAACTCGATCCAACTGCAAATTATTTTGGGGTACTGTAGGGGGTACTGTAGATCGGAAATTTGAATTTTTCATGGAATTTGGCGATTTTTGATACCAAAATTCAAATTTTTACCTGAAAAACAGCACACCAATCTCGATTTTCAGAGCCCAGTGAAAAATTTCAGTCAAATTTTTTTCGGCCACCACAGAAGTGTTGATTATTGTCATAAATCGAAGATTTGAAGTCGCCTCAGATTCGCACATTGTTTTTTGGCTGAAATTTGGCTGAAAATCTGAAATTTTCAGCCTCAAAAACAATTAACGCACAAGACTCCAGAGAATTTCCAAATTTTTTTTTTCTGAAAAAAGTGGGCTGGAAATAGGCTCCGCCCACATTTTTCTAACCAAAAAACATTTTTTTTTCGTATGAATAAGCGATAATTTTTATCACAACAAAAAGGAGAAATTTTGAAAAAAAAAATTTTCTCCTCAGAAATCATACAATAATTTAATTGAAAATCAGAAAAAACGCGAACTTTAATCAAATTTTTTCTCATTTCTGCTTTACGACACAAAAATTAATCAAATTGTTCTACGATTTCAGCTATTTTCAGCCAAAAAAAATAGTTTCGCAGGCGGCGGGGTTTGAACCCCGCACCTCGTACCTGCAAAACCAACGCACTGCCACTGCGCTAAACTGTCTGTTTTCGAGCCAATGGGAAAATACCCTTGATATTTATCAGAGCGCGCACGTTAGTCAGCTAAACTAAAGTGTAGTTTGAAAATTGAATTAAATTAATTTTTTTTGGAGTAATCGAAAAATCAAAAGAAAAATTTCTGAGAAGACTAAACTCGGAAGAAATGCGATATTTTTTGTATTTACTGACTAAATACAAAAAACAAAATTTCCTGGAAAAATCGATTTTCAGCGCTGAAAAACGCCACGTGGCAGTATACATATTTTGTGGTCAAAACACACACGGAAATATCAGAAAATCAAATTATTTCTAGAGAAAAAAATCTAGTTGTAATAAGAATAATAACTCATGCGAAACCCAAGAAAATGAAGGAAATTGAATTTTTTCTTTTTTTTTGGAGAAAAACAAATTAAAAATTAAATTTGAAAAAAAACTTTCATTTTTTCGCTTTCCACGTGGCAAATCACTGAACCTGTGAAGAAATCCACCAAAAAATCAATAATTTTCAAGAAACGCCGCCTTTTGGGGGTGAAACAAGCAAGTGCGCTCCACCGAACAACACGTATTTTTTCTTTTTTTTTTTCGTTTTTTCTCGTTTTCTTCGCTTTTTTGCGGGGTTTTCGAGGTTTTTAGTGATTTTTTCGATTTTCAGATGATTTTCAGCGCCTCAATATGTCGGGGACATGCTGAAATGCTGAAAAAATGGAGGATTTTTGGCTGGAAATGATGAAAAATCGATTTTTGCTGGATTTTCTGCTGAAAATATCGATTTTTGGTTGGAATTTAAGGAGAAATTGGGATTTTCGTGGATTATGTGAGGTTGGGTGAGTTTTTTTTGGGCCAAAAATCGAGAAAAATTTGAATTTTCAATTTTTGGCGCGCTAAAAATAACGCGAATTCGTCAAAAAATGACTAATTCTATCATTTTCCGGTCAAAAACACGATTTATTTTGATAAGATTTTATTAAACACACTTTCTGATTACCTTGAACAAAAAAATGAGAAAAAAAAATCATTTATTTTTTTTTGGCCAAGTTAACCTAACTTTTTGAAACACGGTGTAATAATTTTTATCAAATTTTTATCAACAAAAATTGGTCAATTTTTGTTATTTTCGCCATTTCTATCAATTTTTAACCGAAAAATCTGAAATTTCAGATGATTTTTCGAATTTGGCTGATTTTTGCGCTCATTTTGGCCACTTGCCAAGCCGGATTTTTCGATTCGCTGGTTTCGAAAATTACTGGAAAAGGTGGGGATTTTTGGCGCCAAATTCAAATTTTTCTCGACAAAAATCATGATTTTTGCATGATTTTGAGCTGAAAACCCCAAAAAATTGTTGTTCAAAAGGTCGGGGGATCGATTCCCGGTGCCTGCGGAGGTTTTTTGTTTTTTCACAAAAACTTTCGCAGGCACCGGGGATTGATCCCCTGACCTTCTGAGCAGTAATTTTTCATCAAAATTGATGATTTTGGCTCAAATTTTCCAAAAAAAATTCTGCAGGCACCGGGGATCGATCCCCTGACCTTTTGAGTGATAAATTTTCATCAAAATTTATGGGTTTTTGGTCAAATTTTCAACAAAAAGTTTCGCAGGCACCGGGGATCGATCCCCTGACCTTCTGAACCATAATTTTTGGTGAATTTTAGCTCAAAATCATCCAAAAATGCTGTTTTTTCAAAGAAAAAATTTTCGCAGGCACCCGGGATCGATCCCCTGACCTTTTGAGCGATAAATTTCATCAGAAAATGATGATTTCCAGCTCAAATTTTCAACAAAAAGTTCCGCAGGCACCGGGGATCGATCCCCCGACCTTTTGAGCAGTAATTTTTCATCAAAATTTATGGATTTTGGGTCAAAATCATCCAAAAATCACGATTTTTGGCTCAAAAATCCCCGATTTTTTACAGGATCATCAAATCCGAGCTCTCAAGTGCACAATTCTCGCTCGCCGCCTCCTGTCTCAGATGACAAGGCCAGAAAATACCTCCAGGACTTTGGCTATGTTCCCCCCTCAAATTCTCTTCAATCTTCAAGAAATGGAATGTCGGCTGATTTGATGGATGCTGGATCGATTTTCAGATCGGCGATTGCGAAGTTTCAGGTGGGAAATTTGAATTTTGGGAGTTTCGCGGGGAAAAATACAGTAATCTGGATGATTTCTGCGCGCGAAAATTCAAAAATTCAAATTTTTGATTTCGAAAAAAATTCACTGTTTCAAAATTTTTAGAAATTCGAAAATTTCTTTCTCGATTTAGTTATATAAATTTGTTTTAGTCAAACCAATGGATTACTGTAGATTTTGGCGCCAAAAAATACAGTAATCTGGATGAATTTCTGGCGCTAAATTCTTGTCAGGATTACTGTAGATTTTTGAGGCCAAAATTCAAAAATTCAAATATTTTTTGGTTTCGAAAAAATTCACTGTTTCAAAATTTTTTTTTCAAAATTAATTAACTTTTCAGTGATTACTGTAGATTTTTGGCTTCAAAAACTACAGTAATCTAGATGATTTTGCGCGCGAAAATTCAAAAATTCAAAAAAAAAATTCACTGTTTCAAAATTTTTTGAAATTTCGAAAATTATTTTTGAAAATTAATGGTTTTTCAATCAAATCGATAAAAATACATAGATTACTGTAGAAAAATACTACAGTAATATTTTTCTATAGTAATCTGGAATTTTTTCGGCGCGAAAATTCAAAAATTCAAATTTTTATCAAAACTTTGCTTATTGGATATCAAAAAACTCCAAATCTTCTGAAAAATTCAAATTTTCTTCTTTTGGCGCCAAAAACTACAGTAATCAAGCTGTTTTTAGCGCGAAAATTTGAAAATTCAAATTTTTATCAAAAATATACTTGTTGGGTGTCAAAAACTCCAAATCTTGTGAAAAATTCAAATTTCATCGTTTCCCGCCAAAAACTACAGTAATCTTGGAGATTTTGCGCGCGAAAATTCTAAAATTCAAATATTTTTTGAATTTCGAAAAAAAATTCACTGTTTCAAAATTTTTAGAAATTTCGAAAATTATTTTTCAAAATTAATGGTTTTTCAATCAAATTGATAAAATTACATGGATTACTGTAGAAAAAAACTACAGTAATATTTTTCTACAGTAATCTGGATGATTTTTGCGCGCGAAAATTCTAATTTTCAAATTTTTATCGAAACTATGCTTATTGGGTATCAAAAATCGCCAAATCTTGTGAAAATTCAAATTTTCCCCGTTTCCCGCCAAAAACTACAGTAATCTGGATGATTTTTGCGCGCGAAAATTCAAAAATTCAAATATTTTTTGAATTTCGAAAAAAATTCACTGTTTCAAAATTTTTAGAAAAATTTGAAAATTAATTTTTTTTGATTATTCAATGAAGTTTTGATCAAATAGTTCATTCAGAAAAATTACCTGGATTACTGTAGAAAAATACTACTGTACTACAGTAATATTTTTCTACAGTAATCTGGGAGATTTTTGCCCGCGAAAATTCAAAAATTCAAAATTACTTTCAAAATTAATGTTATTTTGATGATAAAAAAAGTTTAATTAGAAAAATTCATGGATTACTGTAGAAAAATACTACAGTAGTATTTTTCTACAGTAATCTCGGAGATTTCGCGCGCGAAAATTCAAAAATTCAAATTTTTTGGTTTCGAAAAAATTCACTGTTTCAAAATTTTTAGAAAATTTGAAAAATTTTTTTTTGAATCATAATGGCCTATCGTCCAAATAAAAACCAAATGATTACTGTAGATTTTGGCGCCAAAAACTACAGTAATCTGGATGATTTTCTGGCGCTAAATTCTTGTCAGGATTACTGTAGATTTTTGAGGCCAAAATTCAAAAATTCAAATATTTTTTGAATTTCGAAAAAAATTCACTTTTTCAAAATTTTTAGAAATTTTGAAAAAATTTTTTCAAAATTAATAAACTTTTCAGTGATTACTGTAGATTTTGCCACCGAAAACTACAGTAATCCGGATAAATTTCGGGCGCGAAAATTCAAAAAATTCAAATATTTTCGAATTTCGAAAAAAAATTCACTGTTTCAAAATTTTTAGAAATTTTGAAAAAAAAATTTTTTTTTGATTATTCAATGAAGTTTTGATTAAATAGTTCATTCAGAAAAATTACATGGATTACTGTAGAAAAAACTACAGTAGTATTTTTTTTTTCTACAGTAATCTGGTTGAATTTTTGCCCGCGAAAATTTAAAAATTCAAAATTTTATCAAAACTATGCATATTGGGTATCAAAAAACTCCAAATCTTGTTGAAAATTCAAATTTTCCCCGTTTCCCGCCAAAAACTACAGTAATCCGGATAAATTTCGGGCGCGAAAATTCAAAAAATTCAAAATTTTATCAAAACTATGCTTATTGGGTATCAAAAATCGCCAAATTTTCGCGCGAATCAAAAAAAATTCAAATTTTCTCCCAGGAATTCGCTGGTCTCGCCAAAACCGGTGTTCTCGACGTGGCGACCAAAGCCAAAATGGCCCTCTCAAGATGCGGTGTGACAGATACACCTTTGGCCCTAACTTCAGGCTCGTCCAGTCAATTCAAGTGGCCCAAAAACAGGCTGAAATACTCGATTGAGAATTTTTCGTCGGATTTACCCAAAGATGACGTCAGAAAAGCGATCGCTGAAGCTTATAGCCTTTGGAGTAAAGTTACGCCGCTGGAATTTGAAGAAGTGCCGGCTGGATCGACTTCCGATATTAAAGTTCGATTTGGAGTTAGTAATCATAATGATCCGTGGCCTTTTGATGGACAAGGTGAGCTTTTTGGAGCATTTTGAGCCAAAATTTGTGAAATTTGGAGCATTTTGAGCTAAAATTTGAGAAATTTGGAGCATTTTGAGGTGGAAATTCATGATTTTTGGGTATTTTTAACATGAGCAATGCCTCAAAATTTAAAAAATGAGCATTTTGAGCCCAAAATTGTGAAATTTCGATTATTTTCAGCCTAACATGAGCAATGCTCTGAAAATCACATTTTTCTGAATTTTTGGGGCTAAAAATCAAAATTTTCCGATAATTTTCACCTGAAAATTAGCGTTCAGAAGGTCAGGGGATCGATTCCTGGTGCCTGCGGAATTTTTTTTTTTCGAATTTTTGATCGAATAAAAGCTGAAAATTTCTGAAAATTCTGAATTTTCAGAGATTTTCAGCCTAAAAATTTGAATTTTCAAAAAAAAAAATATTAGGAAAAAATTCACTGTTTCAAAATTTTTATGAAAAAAAATTTGAATTTTTGAAAATTGTTCTCTAAATGAAAAAATTTCGAAAAAAAAGCTGAAAATTTCAGAAAATTTTGAATTTTCAGATATTTTAAGCCTAAAAAATCTAAAATTTCAGAAAAAAAAATTAGGAAAAAATTCACTGTTTCAAAATTTTCTTGAAAATAAATTTTGAATTTTTGAAATCTGATTTTTTTGGCAATTTTCGAAATGAATCTAAAAATATCGAAAAAAAAGCTGAAAATTTCAGAAAATTTTGAATTTTCAGATATTTTCAGCCTGAAAAATGTGAATTTTCAAAAAAAATATTGAGAAAATTTCACTGTTTCAAAATTTTTATGAAAATAAATTTTGAATTTTTGAAAATTGATAGATTTTTCAAATGATTTTTGAATCTGAAAATATTGATTTTTCACCTGAAATTTTTCGAGAAAAGCTGAAAATTTCAAAAAAATTTGAATTTTCAGATATTTTCAGCCTGAAAAATCTGAATCACTGTTTCAAAATTTTCTGAAAAAAAATTTTTCAAATTTTTTTTGCAGGCGGTGTTTTGGCTCACGCAACAATGCCCGAATCCGGTCTTTTCCATTTTGATGACGACGAAAATTGGACCTATAAAGATGCCCGAAAAATTGCCAGCAATGATTATACGGACCTTTTGGCTGTTGCGATTCATGAAGGGGGACATACGCTGGGTAATTTTTGAATTTTGAGCAAAAATTCGAAAAATTTGGAGCATTTTGAGCCGAAAATCATGAAATTTGGAGCATTTTGAGCTAAAAAACAGGATTTTTGGAGCATTTTGAGCCAAAATTCACTATTTTCTCCATTTTTAACATGAGCAATGCCCAAAAAATGCATTTTTCCAGGCCTCGAACATTCAAGAGACGAAAAAGCCATTATGGCACCATTCTATCAAAAAACCACCGATTCAAATGGAAATTATGTGTATCCGAACTTGAAATCTGATGATATTTCAGCAATTCAGGCGATTTATGGTAAGTTGTGATTTTTGGCGGGAAAATTGGGGAAAAATGCGATTTTTTGGTGCAAAATTTGGGAAATTTTGAGCCAGGGAGCTTGAAAATTGAAAAAAATCCCATTTTTTTTAATTAAAAAAATTCACTGTTTCAAAATTTTTATAAATTTTTGAATAGTTCTGGAAATTTTGATCGACATCTGATTATAAATCAAAAAAAAATTTAAAATTGTGAATTTTTGGGTAAAATTTTAGCTTCTAAACTGAAACTTTTAATTTTCATTCTGAAAAATTCGGAAAATTTGAGGAATTTTGAGCCAGGGAGCTTTGAAAAATTATAAAAATTCAGATTTTTCAAAAATAAAAAATTCACTGTTTCAAACTTTTTAGTCTAAATTTAACAAAGAAAAATTGAACAATTCGCAGAGAAATTCATTTTTCATAATTTTTTGAAACGTATAAAAATTTGGTAAATTTTTTTATGATGAAAAATCTGAATTTCGGAAAAATTCAAGTTTTTTTTTGAGATAAAAATTCACTGTTTCAAGATTTCTATGAGTTTTGAAGCTATTTTTGAAATATGATGATCTTGCTTTTACGCGATCTTGCTGATATTGAAAAAAGAACTCTAATTTTCAGCCAAAAAATCAGAAAATTTGATGAATTTTGAGCCAGGGAGGTTGAAAAATAAAAAAATCCCATTTTTTTAAAGTTATTTTTTTTCACTGTTTAAAAATTCGGAAATTTCGATGAATTTTGAGCCAGGAAGCCTGGAAAAATGATATAATCCAAATTTTTTACATTAAAAAATTCACTGTTTCAAAATTTTCATATAATTTTTTACTGTTTTTTGAATTTTGATGGGCGGCGTTGTTGTTGTTGTTTAACCCGGAAATAAAATTGAAAATTGAAAGTTTTAGGACAGAATTTCAGCTTTTAAACTGAAACTTTCAAGTTTTATTCTGAAAAATTCGGAAAAATCGATGAATTTTGAGCCAGGGAATCTGGAAACCTTGTTAAAAGACCAGATTTTTTAAAAAATAAAAAATTTCACTGTTTCAAAATTTTCATATAATTTTTTTTAGTGTTTTTTGAATTTTGATTAACAAAGTCAGAACAAGACATTAAAAATTGAGAATTTTTAAGATAAAATTTTGAGCTTCTAAACTGAAACTTTTAATTTTTATTCTGAAAAATTCGGAAAATTTGAGGAATTTTGAGCCAGGGAGCCTTGAAAAATGATAAAAATCCATATCCCATATTTTTTTCCATATTTTTCAAAAATGAAAAATTCGCTGTTTCAAAATTTCTATGAGTTTTTGAAGCGTTTTTTGAAATATGATTATCTTGCTTTTACGCGATCTTGCCAATATTGAAAAGACTTTAATTTTCAGCAAAAAAAAACGGAAAATTAATGAATTTTGAGCCTTGAAAATTGATAAAAATCCATAGTTTTTGAGATAAAAAATTCACTGTTTCAAAATTTTCATATAATTTTTCGAACAGTTTTGTAAGTTTAATTCAGTTGAGTTTGTTAGCCGGAAAATTTACTGTTTCAAAATTTCATTTAAATCTGGATTGTTGAACTGAAATTAATAAAAATGCCAAAAAATTGGAAATTTTGATGAATTTCAAGCCAGGAGCCTTTAAAAATGTAGAAGTTCCAAATGTTTCAAAAAAAAAAAAAAAATCACTGTTTCAAAATTTTCATATAATTTTTTTTAGTGTTTTTAAATTTTGATTGGAAATAATAGGAAAACAAATTAAAAATTAAGAATTTTAAGACAAAATTTTAGCTTCTAAACAGAAACTTTTAATTTTTATTCTGAAAAATTCGGAAATGAATTTTGAGCCGGGGAGCTTGAAAATTGAAAAAATCTCATTTTTTGAGTTAAAAAATTTCACTGTTTCAAAATTTTTATGAAAATGAACAATTTTTAGTTGAAAAATTGTGAATCTGGTTTTTAATTTAAAATTTAAAAAAAAGTGAGATTATCATTGGAAAATTTGCAAAAAAATCAATTTTTCATAATTTTTTTGAAACGTATAAAAATTTGGTAAACTTTCTGGTGAAACATCTGAATTTCAAGGCTCTGAAAATTCTGAAAATCCTGGGAAATCTGAAAGTCTATTTTTTGATTAAAATAACATTTCACTGTTTCAAAAATTGTATATATTTTTGAAATTTTTGAAAATTTCCAATATCACCTTTTTACTAAAGTTTTACACTTACAGAAAATTTTTTTGCGAATTTTTTAATGAAATTTGTGATTATATCAATTTTTCAATATTTCTAGGTTAAAATTCATATTTTTGAGTTAAAAAATTCACTGTTTCAAGATTTCTATGAGTTTTGAAGCTATTTTTGAAATATGATTATCGTGATCCGACAATATTGAAAAAGACTTCAATTTTCAGCCAAAAAATCGGAAAAAATGATGAATTTTGAGCCATGGAGCTTTAAAAATGAAAAAAATTCGAATTTAAAAAAAATAAAAAAATTCACTGTTTCAAGATTTCTATGAGTTTTGAACGAAATATGAAATATGATTCTTTCACTATGTTTTTGAGCCAAAAAATCGGAAAATTTCATGAATTTTGAGCCAGAGAGCCTTCAAAAATGATTAAAATCTAAATTTTTGAATTAAAAAAAATTTCACTGTTTCAAAATTTTTATATAATTTTGAACATGAACAATTTTTTAATTGAAGAATTATGAACATGAATTTTTTAAAATCTAAAATTAATAAAAATTTCAATATTTTTTCACATCTTGAAAAACAGAAAACCATTGGAAAATTCGCACAAAAATCCATTTTTCATAATTTTTTAAAACGTATAAAAATTTGGTAAATTTATTGGTGAAAAATCTGAATTTCGGAAAAATTCAAGGTTCCTAGGTTAAAATTCATGTTTTTTTGAGTTAAAAATTCACTGTTTCAAGATTTCTATGAGTTTTGAAGCTATTATTGAAATATGATAAATTAGGCCCGACAATATTGAGAAAGACTTTAATTTTCAGCCAAAAAATTGGAAAATTTGATGAATTTTGAGCCATGGAGCTTGAAAAATTGATGAAATCCCATTTTTTTGAATTAAAAAAATTCATTGTTTCAAAATTTTTATGAAAATGAACAATTTTTAGTTGAAAAATTGTGAATCTGGTTTTTAATTTAAAATTTTAAAAAAAGTGAGATTAGCATTGGAAAATTTGCAAAAAAATCAATTTTTCATAATTTTTTGAAACGTATAAAAATTTGGGAAATTTTGTTATGGATCAATTCATCTGAAGAAAACATGAATTTCGCGACATTTTTTGTCGCGAAATTGCAATTCGCGAAACGACACGAAATAAACACAAAAATAAAGGAGAAATATTAAAGGGACACGTAATCGCTGCGAGACCCAACACACGAAAAAAGAATTTCCTCTTTTATTTTATTAATTTCGTGTCGTTTCGCGAATTGCAATTTCGCGACAAAAAATGTCGCGAAATTCATTTTTTCTTCAGATGAATTGATCCATTAATGATGAAAAATCTGAATTTCAGAGCTCTAGAGTTTTCAGGTAAGATTTGAGCTTTTGAGCTGAAAACTTTGATTTTTATTCTGAAAAATTCGGAAAATTTGATGAATTCTAAGCTAGAAACCTTGAAAATTGATAAAATCCAATTTTTTGAATTTAAAAATTCACTGTTTCAAAATTTTCATATAATTTTTTACTTTTTTTTGAATTTTGATTGGCATCGGATTACGAATCCACAAAAATTGAAAAGTTTAAGATAAAATTTTGAGCTTCTAAACTGAAACTTTTTTTCTAAAATTAATAAAAATTTCTACATTTTTGCACTTCTTGAAAAATTTCGAAAATATCATTGAAAAATTCGCAGAAAAATCAATTTTTTATCATTTTTGAAACGTATAAAAATGTGATAAAAAAAATTTTTATACATGTTTTGAAACAGTGAATTTTTGTTGCTTTTCAAAAATATGGACTTTCAGATTTTCCAGGATTTTCAGAGATTCTGAAATCGGAAATTTCTAGAGCTAAAATTCAGATTTTTCACCAGAAAATTTACCACATTTTTATACTTTAAAAAAATTATAAATAATTGATTTTTCTGCAACATTTTTTTAAAATTTTAGTTCAACAATCCAAGTTCTTAATTTTTCAACTAAAAATTGTTCATGTTCATGAAAATTTTGCAACTGCCCAACAAAATTAAAAAAAAACAGAAAAGCTTTTATGAATATTTTGAAACAGTGAATTTTTTTATTTCAAAAAAAAGTGAAAAAATTCACTGTTTCAAAATTTTCATATAATTTTTGAAAATTTTTTGTGATTTGTTGCTGCCACAAAAAGTCTAAATTTTGAACTGAAATTCGAATTTTTTTAAAAATTTTCATACAAAATTTTTTTCACTGTTTCAAAATTAATATTAATTTTTGAGATTTTTGAAAATTTTGTTAGTTTGCAGAGTGATTGTTTCAAATACTTTTCGAACAGAACAGTAATCCTGGGATTACTGTAGCTAGACTACAGTACTCTACAGTATTCCTAACATGAGCAATTAGAGTATAAATCATTATTTTTTGAAATACAAAAATCCCATTTTTTTCAAATTTTAATTCTTAAAATTTTTCACTGTTTCAAAATTTTTTATAATTTTTTGAATAGTTTTGGAAATTTTGCTGGGCAGTTATGATTTCAATTCCAAATTTACTACATTTTGTTGTGAAAAATGAAAAATTCAGTTTTTTACTCATTAAAATCCCACTGTTTCGAAAAAATACATAATTTTTGAAATAAAAATTCACTGTTTCAAGATTTCTATGAGTTTTGAACGAAATATGAAATATGATTCTTCTACTATGTTTTTGAGCTAAAAAATCGGAAAATTTGATGAATTTTGAGCCAGGGAGCCTTGAAAATTGATAAAAATCCCATTTTTTTTTGAAACAAAAAAATTCACTGTTTCAAAATTTTCATTTTTTTTTTGAGATTTTTGAAAATTTTCGATTCTATGTCTAATTTTAACAAAGAACCATTGAAAAATTCGCAGAAAAATCAATTTTTCATAATTTTTTGAAACGTATAAAAATGTGGTAAATTTTCTGGTGAAAAATCTGAATTTCACATCAGAGCTCTAGAATTTTCAGAATCTCTGAAAATCCTACCTCTTTTTATACGTTTCAAAAAATGACCTTCAGAAATTTTTTTTCAAATTTTCATTCAAAAATTTTTCACTGTTTCAAAATTTTTATCAATTTTTTGAATAGTTTTGGATATTTAGTATGCAAGTTTATTAGTTGAGAGAAAAATTCACTGTTTCAAAATTTCTATGAGTTTTGAAGCTATTTTTGAAATATGATTATCGTGCTCCGACAATATTGAAAAACACTTTAATTTTCAGCAAAAAATTGGAAAATTTGATGAATTTTGAGCGAGGGAGCCTTGAAAAATGATAAAAATTCAAATTTTTATAATTTTTTTTTGAGATTTTTGAAAATTTTGTTAGTTTGCAAATTTTATTGATACTTTTCGAACAGAACCTCACCTACAGTAATCCCAGGATTACTGTAGCTAGACTACAGTACTCTACAGTATTCCTAACATGACAAATTAGAGTATAAATCATTATTTTTCGAAATGCAAAAATTCTTTTTTTTTTCAAATTTTCATTCTTAAAATTTTTCACTGTTTCAAAATTTTCATATAATTTTATTAGTGTTTTTTGAATTTTGATGGGTCAAGTCAGATCAAAAAATAAAAAATTGAGAAGTTTTGGGTATAATTTTAGCTTCTAAACTGAAACTTTTAATTTTTATTCCGAAAAAATCGGAAAATTTGATGAATTTTGAGCCAGGGAGCCTGAAAAAATGATAAAATCCAAATTTTTTGAATTAAAAAATTCACTGTTTCAAAATGTTCATATAATTTTTTCACTGTTTTTTGAATTTTGATTGACGTGTTGTTGTTTTTGTTCAACCCGAAAAAAATCGAGAACTTTTGGGTAAAATTTGAGCTTTTAAACTGAAACCTTTGATTTTTATTCTGAAAAATTCGGAAAATTTGATGAATTCTAACTTTGGAACCTCGAAAACTGTAGAAAATCCATATTTTTCAAAAATAAAAAAACTCACTGTTTCAAAATTTCTATAAAATTTCGAACATTAACAATTTTTTGTTGAAAACTGGTTTATCAATTCCCACTTTGATTCAAAATTTTTGAACTAAAATTAATAAAAATTTCTACATTTTTTCGCTTCTTGAAAAATTATGAGATTATCATTGGAAAATTCGCAGAAAAATCCATTTTTCATAATTTTTTGAAACGTATAAAAATGTGGTAAATTTTGTTTATGATGAAAAATCAGAATTTCAGAGCTCTAGAATTTTCAGAATCTCTGAAAATCCTACCCTCTTTTATACGTTTCAAAAAATTATCTTCAGAAATTTTTTTTCAAATTTTCATTCAAAAATTTCTCACTGTTTCAAAATTTTTATAATTATTTTGAAAAAAAAAATCCTTGCAGGTCCTCGAACCGGCGGCTCATCTTCCTCCTGGGGTGGCTCCAGCTCTGGCTCAGATTTCACGACCCCTCGAACAGCCACAACTACAACTCGAAGTTGGTTTGGAAGATTTTTCGGAAATGACAATGATGATACTACGAGAGCCACTCAAAGATATACAACAACTACACAAAGAGCAACTACAAGATGGCCAGTTACGGAAAGTCCGAATAGTGGAAGTTGGGGAAGTGGAAGTGGTTCGGGATCGGGAGGTGAGCCGGAATTACTTAAAATGAGCAATTCCAGCGTTTTCAGCGTGAAAAATTGATCTAGAAAAGTTTTTAGTCAGAAAAAATGACCCCCCCCCCCCTTTTTTTTATCCATTAAATTAGGTGGGGGGGGGGTTACCTAATTTTTTCTAGATCAATTTTTCACGCTGAAAATGCGTTTTCAGCATGAAAAATTGATGTTCCCGGTGTTTTCAGCGTGAAAATTTGATCTAGAACAAAATAGGTGACCCCCCCCCCATATTTGATGGAAAAAAGGGGGTGGGGTACCTATTTTCCTGGACAAAAATTTCTAGATCAATTTTTCACGCTGCAAATGCTGGAATTACTTAAAATGAGCAATTCCACCGTTCTCAGCGCGAAAAATTGATCTGGAAAAGTTTTTAGCAGAAAATTGGGGACCCTCTATCATTCTAATTGTAAGGGTTCCTCTATCTCCCTGAGGTACCAAAATATCTTCTAGATCTATTTTTCACGCTGAAAACGCTGGAATTGCTCATTTTAAGCATTTCCAGCGTTTTCAGCATGAAAAATTGATCTAGAACAAAATAGGTGACCCCCCCCCCAGAAGAAAAAAAAAGGGGGGCACCTATTTCTTTCTAGATCAATTTTTCACGCTGAAAATGCTGGAAACATCTATTTTTCACGCTGAAAACGCTGGAACCGCTTAAAATGAGCAATTCCAGCATTTCCAGCCACAAAAACCACCCTAAAACCCTAATTTTCTCTCCAGGTTGCCCATATTCAATCGATGCTTACACTCCAAGTGATTCTTTCTCCTATGCCTTCTCCGGTAGTACGGTATATGTGATAAGTGGCACACGAGTTACCAAAACTCAACCAATTTCACAACTTTTCCCAAGTGCACCGACTCCTGTTCAAGCGGCGGTTTTTAATCCGATTAGTGGATCGATGTTGGTGTTTTCGAATAATAAGGTGGGGGGTTTTGGAGCATTTTGAGCTGAAATTTAAGAAATTTGGAGCATTTTGAGCCAGAAATCATGAAATTTGGAGCATTTTGAACCTAAATACGAAATTTTGGGATTTTTAAATTTAAAAAAATTCACTGTTTCAAAATTTTTATGAATTTTCTGAATTTCTCTAGTTTTTCGATTTTCCTGGTTTTGTCTGAAAATAATTTTTCTGAAAATTTACAATTAATTTTTCAGCGAATTGTCCTTTTTTTAAATTTTGAGGCATTGCTCATATTAGAAATTTCCTGAAAATCTCGAATTTTGGATCAAAATGCTCATTTTAAATCATTGCTCATGTTAAAAAAAATGATTTTTGACTTCAGAAGCTCAATTTTAATTTTCAGAAAATTTTATGGAATTTTTCAACCTGAAAAATTTTTTTTTGAATTTTTTCTGCGAAATTTTGACCTGAATTTAAATTTTGAAAAAATTTCTAAAATTTTCACTAGAAACATCAGAAAATTTCATTTTTCATCAAAAATTCTGAAATTTTCACTAGAAATGCTGAAAATTTCCCCAAAAAATCCAATTTTTCCCAAATTTTTCCCCCCAAAATTCCCAAATTCCAGGTCTACAGCTACTATTATTCCCGCCTTCAATCAACCTACAAACTAGATTCCGGTTTCCCAAAAACCCTGCCTTCAGATTTAGGATTCCGAGTTTCTGGAGCACTCCGATGGATCAATGGACATCAAATTTTGCTCGGAGCAAGTTTTTTTTGAAATTTTCTGGATTTTTGGTGAAAATTTCAAGTTTTTACATGAAAAAACGCGATTTTAAGCCAAAAATCTGAAATTTTCAGCCAAAAATCGATTTTTTTTGCAGAGCGGCGATGAATTTGCAGTCTATGATGAGTTTTGGAATCAAGTGACCCTCAAAAATCGAATTTCCTCATATTTCCCAAATTTGCCGAAAGGTGTCAAAGGATTGGAATCTCGTGGGTTTTTTCGGGATTTTCAGCCATTTTTGACTGAAAATATGCTGAAAATCGGGATTTTTGATGAATTTTGAGCCGGAAAACATGATTTTTGAGCATTTTTTGAGCATTTTCAGCCAAAAATCTGAAATTTTCTTATGCTCATTTTGAAGCTTTTGAAATTTGCTACAAAATGAGCTCCAACTTGAATATATCTGAAATTTTGGCTGAAAATCACAATTTTAGCTCAAAATGCATCATTTTTCATGATTTTCAGCACTAAATTTCCAGATTTTCAGCAAAAAATCTGAAATTCTTAAAATTTGCCACAAAATGAGCCCCAACTTGAATATATCTGAAATTTTGGCTGAAAATCACGAATTTAGCTCAAAATTCATCATTTTTCGCGATTTTCAGAACTAAATTTCCAGATTTTCAGCCAAAAATCTGAAATTCTTGAAATTTGCTACAAAATGAGCTCCAGCTTAAATATATCTGAAATTTTGGCTGAAAATCTGAAATTTTTGACCAAAAACACGGTGTTTCAGGTCAAAATTCATCATTTTTCATGATTTTCAGCACTAAATTTTCAGATTTTCAGCCAAAAATCTGAAATTCTTGAAATTTGCCACAAAATGAGCCCCAGCTTGAATATATCTGAAATTTTGGCTGAAAATCTGAAATTTTGGCTGAAAATCACGAATTTAGCTCAAAATTCATCATTTTTCGCGATTTTCAGAACTAAATTTCCAGATTTTCAGCCAAAAATCTGAAATTCTTGAAATTTGCTACAAAATGAGCTCCAGCTTAAATATATCTGAAATTTTGGCTGAAAATCTGAAATTTTTGACCAAAAAACACGGTGTTTCAGGTCAAAATTCATCATTTTTCATGATTTTCAGCACTAAATTTTCAGATTTTCAGCCAAAAATCTGAAATTCTTGAAATTTGCCACAAAATGAGCCCCAGCTTAAATATATCTAAAATTTTGGCTGAAAATCCCAAATTTTTGACCAAAAACACGGTATTTTAGGTTAAAATTCATCATTTTTCGCGATTTTCAGCACTAAATTTTCAGATTTTCAGCCAAAAATCTGAAATTCTTGAAATTTGCTACAAAATGAGCTCCAGCTTAAATATATCTGAAATTTTGGCTGAAAATCCCAATTTTTGACCAAAAACACGGTATTTCAGGTCAAAATTCATCATTTTTCACGATTTTCAGCACTAAATTTTCAGATTTTCAGCCAAAAATCTAAAATTCTTGAAATTTGCCACAAAATGAGCCCCAACTTGAATATATCTGAAATTTTGGCTGAAAATCTGAAATTTTGAGCTGAAAATCACTTTTTAGCTCAAAATTCATCATTTTTCACGATTTTCAGCACTAAATTTCCAGATTTTCAGCCAAAAATCTGAAATTTTTCAGCTTCCGGATCTACAGTAACCGCCTTCACTTCCGGCGATGTTTTCGAATACAATTCGCGCACCAAAACAATTACAAGACAAAAATCGTTGTCGAGTTTTTTGGCTTGTTAGAAATTTGCATTTTTTTCAGATTTTCCGATGATTATGAACCATTTTCAGCCAAAAATCTGAAATTTTCAGCAAAATCTGAAATTTTTAAGCCGAAATTCGATGAAAGCGGGGTTTTTTGAAGGGTACTGTAGGTTTTGGCGCCAAAACTTTTTTATTTACAAAAAAAAAAAATCAAAAAATCAATACTCCATCACAAAATGTGCCACGTGGCTGCTGTTCTGAAATAATTCAATTTTAGGCCGTTCCAGGCCGAAACTAGGCTCTTTAGGCCTAAAAATAGGCTTTTCGGGCCATTTTCAGGCCTAAAAAGCCTATTTTCGGCCCTGAAAGCCCAAAAACCCACCATATTCAAATTTGTGGGCACCTTCACCGCGTTTTCCGCCATTTTTGTGCCGAAATCTTTGATCTCGCCGGCGATTTTGCGCAAATCCTCCACACGTTGGCAACTTTCCACGAATACCGCGTCGCTGACGAATTGTAGGCGATTCAGCTGATCGCATGCCAGCGCAATGTAATTTGCGGCATGTGATGCGCAAGCTTGCGCTTCCTTGGTGCCGTAAAATGCCGTGCACTTGGATACGGCGCTGCAACAAATTTATATTGGAAAATTGACGCTGCTTCTCTCGTGTCTCGCACAGTGTTTTTGCCTTGTTGGTACTATAGTACCCCTACCGTGATTTAGGGGTGCAATAGGGGTGATTTTTACCCCTATTGCACCCCTATTGCACCACTAATTGGCAGGGATTCAAAAGGGGTTATTTAGTGGTGTTCATTTGAGAAAAACTAAAAAGTACAAACTAATCTATAGGTTCTGAAATTGTTCTCTAAAAAATTTCATTTAGAAAAACGTCCATTTGAGAAAGTTATCAACTTTTATTTTTCAAGTGTAGGGGTCGTGTAGGGGTTGAGTAGTGGTCCCGACTCTGGGAAAATTTTAGCATCTCTAAAACAGTGAAAATGCACATTCCTTGCGCTATAAACACACATAATGCTACGGAGAGCATTTATTAACAAATAAAAATCAATGCCGGTCAAAAATGCTCATTTTTTCACTCCAAGAGCAGTCCACTAAAAGTGAGACAATGTATATTAAATTTATAATCATTTTGTTCGTCTTGACATTTTGAATTGAATGGTGTATGTCATTTCCTCCAAAAAATGATATTTTAATGCGCGAAAACAAAAAGTAAAGGCGCAAGGAATTCAACACATTGGTCTCGCAGCGTGTTGGTTTGTGTGTACTTCTCACGGAGGAGTGGCGTCAAAATTTTTTTTTCGTTTTTTTTCGTTTGTTTTGTTTGTTCCACGTTTTATCGAGAAATCGAGTGTTCAAAGCTGCGAAAAGTTTATAAAACATGTTCCCCGCCTAGGAGCAAGTAGAAAATTCCATCGTAACTTTGAAATTCACCCATTAAACATGATTTTAGGCCAAAAATTAAAAATTTCTGAGTTTTCAAATGTTAGATAGCAAAACAAGGCTATTTTCAGTTTCATTCAAGAAAATCAACATTTGAATGGGTTTCGATTGAAAATTCCTTCTCAGAGTTATAAATTGAAATGTCTTATGTCTAATTTCTTCTTTCTCGCGTGTTTCTCATACGTTATAATTCACTCGTTATACGATTTTTTAGGGCTTGCTCCAAAAAGAAGGCTTCCGCCAAGTGCGTCAATGAATGACACGATGAAGATGGAAAGAAACTCATCGAAGCCAACTTGACATCGATTCGTGTCACACACACAGGTTTGTTGACTTGAATATGAAAGGTTGAATTAGAATGGTTCTTCATTTTCAGATGAAGGTCGTCAACTGTCAAAAGAAGGCGCATTCGGTCGAAATCCGAATCAACGGAGGAACCATCGCTCAAAGGTCGACTGTACTTGTGAGCACCTAGAGAAGCAATTTCCAGTTAGAAGTGTCTTCGCGGTGCTGGTCAACGCATGGTGAGTGATTTTTTTTTTGAAAAAAACTACGTAGATGCGCTGTAGTTGGAAAGCGAGTTGATTTTGAGTTAATCAATCAATCAAGACTTTTCGTGATGGATGGAGTTTTCAAATATGGTTATCGCGTTGGTTTAGATGTTGAATTTTGGATGAGATGATTGTTGAAATGGTGTTATTGGTTGAAACTGACCAATTTCATCAACTACTAATCTCATAATTTCAACAAGTCACCAGTATAGTTTGATTAGCGCCAATGTTCGCTATCGAGTATTCACCATCTCAACCAAAAACATAGAAATCTCTGAAAACTCACATCCATCACGAGATAATCGACCATAGAAGTCGAGTCGATAAAACCCATCGACTCAAGTTGACAACAAAAATACAAATTGCAAAATATTTTGTCTAACTCTTTCATTTCCAGAACTCATACCAACACTCGTCTTCATTAATTCGACGTCAAATCAGCTCAAAATGCATTGGAAGCAACTACTTTGTCGGACGGAAGCATCACCTCCAGAAATTTATGTTCGAACTGGAAGCTCAAGTAAATCAACAATTCGACACTTAATGTAAATTCTTTTGTTCTGTTCGTTTTTTTGAAAATAAATTGTCAAACTTGAGTCTTATTTTGATTCACCCCTACTGCACCACTAAAAAACCACTTTGACACCCCTATAGTGGTACTAAAAAAAGTTTGCATAGGGCCCCTATAGGTGGACCTATTACACACACAAGTCAAAAACTTTGTAGTGCCCCTATAGGGGTGCTATAGTACCCCTAGGCAAAAACACTGTGTCGCATAGCGCAGACGGTTAGCGCCGCGGTTTTGGTTGCAGAGGTGGCGGGATCGAGACACACTGCCCGCGAACTTTTTTTTTCTTTTTGTTTTTTTTTTCTTTTTTCAGCTTACCCCGGAATTCTGACACGTGGCAATGGGACCTCCTGGAGGGCTACAGTAGTACCTTGGGCCCTACAGTAATCCTTGGTCTCGACGAGAATTCGGCTCAAATCTTTTTGTTCCAGGTGGCGGTGACGTTTTTGCTGCATACGCAACGCGTATGATTGAAATGCGTCGGATGCGGCGCGTGCGTCATACTGTAAGAGACATTTTTCAAAAAAAGTCGAAAGGGTTACTGTAGGTGACCTACCGTATCCTCCTCCTTGTTATTCCACGTGGCAAACGAGGATTTTTTCGATTTTTTGTTCAAATTCTGCAAAATTTTCTGGCTTACTGTAGGATTACTGTAGGTGGAGTACTGTACCGGATCATAGTAGTAGCGATAAGTGTGATAGATAGGCATTTTTGGGAAGGTAGGAAATGAGGCTCGGGAATTTTTGGCGGGAAAATTTTTTTTTTTTTGAAAAAAAAATTGGGTCACGTTGAAAAATGGCGGGAAAATTGAAGATTTGACATTTTTGGGGTAAAGTTTGATGTACAGTACACTACAGTACTCCTAAGGACTACAGTAATCTGAAATTTATCTACAGTACCCAGGAAACTTTTGGAATCGAAAAAACACGTCACAACCTCTGAAATTCAAAATTATTTTCGGAAAATTTTGCCACGTCATAACTAGAGTGTAGTTTCATTTTGTAGCTCTTGAAATTCTCTACAAACTGAGCTACAGTAATCCTGGGGTACTGTAGATTTTTAGGGCGAAAATCGATATTTTATTTGAAAAAATAGTTAGAAAGATATCATCAATTTCCAAATTTCGCCAAAAAATTCATAGAAATTTTGAAACAGTGAAAAATTTCCGATCAAAAAATTCAGAATTTTTTGGAAATTTTGCCACGTCATAACTAGAGTGTAGTATCATTTTGTAGGCCTGAATTTTCTCTTTAAAATGAGCTACAGTAATCCTGGGGTACTGTAGAAATTATAGGGAAAAAATGATTTATTTCGAAAAAATCTGAAAATATTTCTGGCTTAATTTTTTATCGCACAATTTCGACACATTTTCCGACATTTTCAGATGAATTTCCAGATTTTCAGCAAAATTTTCGCCTTTCGCCATTTTTTGCAAAATTGCCTGGGAAAGTTGATGAAGGCGAGCTGAAATTTTCAGATTTTTTTTGGCTGAAAATAATTTCAGCCAAGAAATTTTGAGAGCTCACCTGGGTCCTCAACGTTTTTGATCCAAAAATCGGCCAAATTCCTGTTTGGCACCACATGTTCCACGTGAAAATCTCGAAATTTCATCAATTTTCTAGCGAGCTCCGATTTTTCAGAGCTCAAAATATTTTTTGGCAAATTCACGGTGTATTTTATCAATAAATCATCCAAGCTTCTATCAATATAAACCTTAAAATCACAATTTTTCCCTCGAAAATCCCGGCAAATGTCAATATTTATCGATTGATTTTGTAAATTTTCCATTTTCAGCAGGTTTTCAGCCAATTTTTTCTGAAAATCTCAACAAATCTTGCTGAAAAATCGATAAAAACCTACTTTTCCACAAGATACACCTCCAGTAATTCCGATAACAAACCGAGAGCAGCTCATTTTCTTTGAAAATGCGAAGAAAATAGCACTTTCTGGTAATTAGTTTTTGAATTCCCTCGAGAAAACAACGACACTCCGCGCGTGCGTGTTGTTTAGCGCACGCGTTTTTTTTTCGTTTTTTTTTCGCATTTTTTCGTTTTCAACCCTAAAACCTGGAATTTTCGAGGTTTCCCAGGGTTTTTGAGTAGAAATTTCAGGTGAATTTGAAATTTGGCTGGAATTTGCTCGGTTTGGCTGAAAATCCGTGAGTTTTTCGGGGATTTTGGGGGAAAATAGGGCGAAAATGAAAAATTTGCAATTTTTTGATATAAAATTCGAGGTTTTCTATTGAAAACTGATGGAAAAGCTGGAAATCAGTGAATTCTTGGTTTTCAGCACGAAATTTGGCTGAAAATCATGAAAAATCTGGAATTTTCAGCTAGATCCCGAGTTTTGACTGAAAATCCCGGATTTTTCGAGTCTAGGCTGAAATTTAGCGCTGAAAACGTAGAAAATAAGGAAAATTAGCTGAAAATCAGCGAATTCATAGTTTTCAGCACACAATTTGGCTGAAAATCATGAAAAATCTGAAATTTTGAGCTAGAACTCAAGTTTTAGCTGAAAATCCTGGATTTTTCGAGTCTAGGCTCAAATTTTGTGGTGAAAACCAAGAAAACAAGGAAAATTAGCTGGAAATCAGTGATTTCATGATTTTCAGCACAAAATTTTGCTGAAAATCTGGAATTTTCAGCTAAATCCCGAGTTTTGACTGAAAATCCCGGATTTTTCGAGTCTAGGCTCAAATTTTGCGCTGAAAACCATGGGAACATGGAAAATTAGCTGGAAATCAGTGAATTCATGATTTTCAGCACGAAATTTTGCTGAAAATCATGAAAAATCTGGAATTTTCAGTCGAAAATCGAGTTCTGACTGAAAATCCTGGATTTTTCGATTCTAGGCTCAATTTTTGCGCTGAAAACCATGAAAACAAGGAAAATCAGGTAGATCTCAAGGAATTATCGGTTTTCAGCACAAAATTTTGCTGAAAATGTGGAATTTTCAGTCGAAAATCGAGTTTTGACTGAAAATCCTGGATTTTTCGAGTCTAGGCTCAAATTTTGTGCTGAAAACCATGAAAAGAAGGAAAATTAGCTGGAAATCAGTGAATTCTTGATTTTCAGCACAAAATTTTGCTGAAAATCTGAAATTTTCAGTCGAAAATCGAGTTTTGACTGAAAATCCCGGATTTTTCGAGTTTAGGCTCAAATTTTGTGCTGAAAACCATGAAAACAAGGGAAATTAGCTGGAAATCAGTGAATTCTCGGTTTTCAGCACGAAATTTTGCTGAAAATCATGAAAAATCTGAAATTTTCAGTCGAAAATCGAATTTTGACTGAAAATCCCGAATTTTTCGAGTCTAGGCTCAAATTTTGTGCTGAAAACCATGAAAAAATAGAAAATTAGCTTGAAATCAGTGAATTTTTGATTTTCAGCACAAAAATTTGGCTGAAAATCATGAAAAATCTGAAATTTTCAGCCAAATCTCAAGTTTTGACTGAAAATCCTTGGATTTGTCGAGTTTGGGCTCAAATTTTGTGCTGAAAACCATGGAAACATGGAAAATTTGGTATTTTCAGCGTTTTTGACTGAAATTTTTCCAGAAACTCCTCCAATTTCGCCATCTTCAACTCAAAGTGCGTGGATTTTCAATTTTTCTATGTATTTTTGCTGAAAAAACCATTTTTCCTCAATTTTCTTCATTTTTTTCAAATTTCCGTGGTTTTCCAGCCATTTTCATACCTTTTCGCACATTTTCAGCCATTTTGGCTGAAAATCACCCAATTTTTCAGATGTCTTCAACGATTTTGGGTGCTGGAACAAATACGGGCCGCGCATCGCGGTTCACAATGTCCGAAAGGAATTTGGGACTTATGCAGGAGATTATTCGCAAAGATCCCGAATCTTATAAGGAGGTAGGGAATTTTTAGCCGAAAATTCAAAATTTTCATGAAAAACCCGGTTTTTTGACACCGAATAAGCCTAGAATTACTGTAGATCAAATTTTCCCGCCAAAAGTTGATCTACAGTAATCCTAGGCCTATTTGGTGTCAAAAAACGTGAATTTTCATCGAAAAACTGATTTTTTGATACCAAATAAGCCTAGGATTACTGTGGATCAAATTTTGGCGCCTTACAGTAATCCTAGGCTTATTTGGTGTCAAAATACGTGAATTTTCAGCTAAAAAATCGATTTTTGTACCAAAAAATAGCCAAAAATCCTCAATTTCTTCAGGAATTCCTCGAACAATTCAACCATTTCGTTCAAACCATGAAATTGCTTCAACTTCAACCCGAACAACACAAAATGGAAATGCAACCTCTCATGGAATCCGTACTTTTCTTGTCCGGTTTGGCGAAACATTATCCCAAGGAATCGAAACAGTTTTCCGATAGTTTGTTGCAGATTTTGAAGGAACAAGGAGCTGGATTGGATCCGGATGTGAGATTTTTGAGCAAAAATTAGGCTGAAAATGAGATTTTTCATGATTTTTAGGGCTAGAAATCATGAAAAATCGATAAAAACAACCTTGAAACCAGATTTTTTATGATTTTTAACTCGGAAATCATGAAAAATATATAATTACAAGATTTTTAGGCTAGAAATCATGAAAAATCGATAAAATTACCCTGATAATGAGATTTTTCATGATTTTTGACCTAGAAATCATGAAAAATCGATAAACATAACCTGAAAATGAGATTTTTCATGATTTTCAGGCTAGAAATCATGAAAAATCGATAAAAACAACCTTGAAACCTGATTTTCCATGATTTTCAACTTGGAAATCAAGAAAAATCGATAAAAGTCACCCAAAACTCAGATTTTTAAGCTGGAAATTGTGAAAAATCGATAAAAGTTACTCTAAATTCAGATTTTTCATGATTTTTTGACTTAAAAACTTTGCGAATCGCTTTACCGCCCAAAAAATATCGAAATTTCAATTATCAGATTTTTGAAACAGTGAAAAAATGTCAAATTGTCAAAATTTGTGATTTTTCGAATAAATTTACATTGCTCATATTAGCGGAGCTCAAAAATGCACAAAATTCGAAATTTTTTTAAGCAAAACCATATTATGCTCAATTTAATATTATTGTGAGCTCTTGATTTTTTGTTATCAAAAATTTGAAACAGTGAAAAAATTATTAAAAAAAAATTTTCAGAGGATTGCTCATATTAGCGAAATTTATAAGCACTTCTGAAAATTGCAGAAAAATTCAAAAATTTGTCAAAATCCTGATTTTTTGAGCTCAAAAATTAGGCTTAAAGGGGCTTGATTCAGGCCTTAAAATAGGCTCATTTTAGGCTTGAAATTAGGCTCGTTTTAGAGTTAAAATAGGCTCATTCTAGGCCTAAAAATAGGCTCATTTCAGGCCCAAACATAGGCCTATTTTGAGCTCAAAATAAGGTTTATTTCAGGCCTAAAAATAGGCTCATTTCGGGCCTGAAGATAGGCCCGGTTCAGGTCTGAAATTAAGTCTATCTCAGGCCCGTCTCATGCCTAAGATTAGGCTTATTTCAGGCCTCAAAATAAGCCTATTTTACGCATAGAATTAGACTCGTTTCAGGCCTAAAAATAGGCTAATTTCAAGTCTGAAAATAGGCTCATTTCAAGCCTAAAAGAAGGCTCTTTTTAGGCCTGAAAATAGGTTTATTGTAGGCCTGAAATAAGGCCCATTTCAGGCTCGAAATTCCAAAAAATAGCCAAAATTTCTAATTTTTAACGAAAGTCACATGAAATTAATCTGAAAATGGATGAAATTTTCGAATTTCCATACCAAAAACCCTTCCAAAACCTATATTAAGCATAAAAGTTCCAAAAAATAGCCAAAATTCATCATTTTCAATGAAATTTACATGAAATTGATCTGAAAATGATGAAATTTTCGAATTTTCATACCAAAAACTCCAAAAAAAATTTCGTTCCAGGTTCGTATGTCCTTCTGTAAAGCCCTTGTTCTTCTTCGCAATCAAGATATGCTAAATGCAATCGAGTTAATGGAAGTCTTCTTCGAATTGGTGAAAATCGAAGATAAACATCTCAGAAAATTCGTTTTGTCGTCAATTTCCGCTCATTTGAAGCGATTATATCACAAGAAGAAAGATGTGAAAATCCTGGGAAAAATTCAGAATTTGTGTTTCTCAAAAATCAAAGATTCACGATCGATTGTGGCGAGAGCCGCCCAATTGATTTGTATCGATGCGTTTCGACGCAAATTTTGGAGAGATGAACGGACTGCGAATGTTATTGCGGAGGCTTGTTTTCATCGAGTCGCCAAGATTCAGGTGAGTATTTCGGGCTGGAAATGGGGAAAAATGGTGATTTTTGAGCTAAAAATCGTGATTTTTTGACCTATAAATGTTGAAAATCGAGATTTTTAGCGAATTTTGAGCTAGAAATGCTGAAAACCCAGCTAAAACTCAAGATTTTCAGTTAAATTTGAGCTAGAAATGTTGGAAATTGTGATTTTTCAGCCTGAAATCCTTATTTCTAGCTGAAATTTGAGATTTTCAGCGAATTTTGGGCTAGAAATGCTGAAAATCGTGATTTTTCAACCTGAAATCCTTATTTCTAACTAAAATTCGAGATTTTCAGCGAATTTTGAGCTAGAATTGCTGAAAATCATAATTTTTAGCGATTTTTTGAGCTAAAGTTCTAGATTTTCAGTCAAATTCCAGCTTAAAATGCTAAAAATCAAGCTGAAATTAATATTTTTCATCAAAAATTCCAAAAAAATGCATTCTTTTGGCTGAAAATCCCAATTTTCTAGACAATTTTCAACCAGAAAAATTCACTGTTTCAGAATTTTTTAAAATTATTTTTTAGATTTTTTTTTAGACAATGACTGTGTTCATAGTACCAGTAGGATCGTTCAATTTTTCTGAAAATTGCAAAAATTTTGGCATTGCTCATATTAAACTTGGAAAATTCATTATTTTTTAGCATTGCTCAATAAATCCAAATTTTAAACCAAAAATCCAAGAAATTTAAGCATTGCTCATGTTAAACTCAAAAAAATCCCAATTTTCAACTGGAAATTCAAGACAATTGAGCATTGCTCATGTTAAACCTGAAAAATCCCCGAATTTACTATAAATTTGAAATTTTGAGAGCTTTGCTCATGTTAAACTTTAAAAAATCTTTAAAAATTCTAGGCATTGCTCAGATTAACGAAAAAATCAATTTTTCAATGAAAATTGCAAAAATTTTGGCATTGCTCATATTAAACTTGACAAAATCCAAATTTTAAACCAAAAATCCAAGAAATTTGAGCATTGCTCATATTAAACTTCAAAAAATCCCGTTTTCATATATTTTTCCATCAAAATTTCAGCATTGCTCATATTAAACTCGCTCCCAATTTTCCAGGTAACATCCATGAAATTTTTCCTCGGAAATCAATCAGAAAACGGTGAAAATTCGGACGAAGACAGTGAAATCGATTCAGAAGACGAAAAAAACAACACAAAAACACTGAAAGAAGTGATGACGTCATTCAGAAATGTGAAAAAAACGAGAAAACGCGCGAAAAATGTGGAAAGAGCCAAGAAAATGATAAACAAGAAGAAGAAGGCGAAAAAAGAGGGAAGAAGCAAAGAATGCAATCTGATGGCAATTCAATCGATTTATGATCCACAAGAATTTGCCGATAAATTGTTTGGAATGTTGGAGAGCAAAAAAGTGGATAAATTTGAGGTTTGAGAGGGTTTTGGGGTGAAAAATTGAGAAATTTGGGGAATTTTGAAGGTTTTTGAGCCAAAAATAGTGAAAATGAGCATTTTTAAGCTGAAATTCATCAAAAGTTGAGATTTTTGACCCAAAAATAGTGAAAAATGAGCATTTTCAAGCCTAGAAACCTGAAATTCATCAAAATTGAGATTTTTGACTCAAAAATAGTGAAAAATGAGCATTTTTAAGCCTAGAAACGTGAAAATCATCAAAAAGCGAGATTTCTGAAGGTTTTTAACCTAAAAATAGTGAAAAATGAGCATTTTTCAGCCTAGAAGCCTGAAATTCATCAAAAGTTGAGATTTTTGACCCGAAAATAGTGAAAAATGAGCTTTTTTCAGCCTATAAACCTGAAATTCATCAAAATTTAGATTTCTAAAGGTTTTTCACCTAAAAATAGTGAAAAATCGATATTTTCACACCCAAAAACCCAAAAAATCCACATTTTCAACCCAAATTAATTCCAGGTTCGCCTATTCCGAATTGCTCTTTGTGCTCGAGTTATCGGAATTCATCGTCTTCACACATTGTCGTTCTACTCGTATTTACACAGATATTTGCAGCCAAAACAGAGAGATGTTGGTTTTTTTGGGGATTTTTGAGCAAAAATTTGAAAAAATGGAGAAAAATGAGCTAGAAAACATGAAATTTGGTGGATTTTGACCTGGATTTAATTGCAGGTCACCAAAAATCCGAAATATTCATTAAAACCTTTGAAAATAGCTGGATTTCACTGTTTTTACTGAAAATTCTGAAATTTTAGCACAAAAATTTCATGAAAAACCTGAAAATCTTGAAAGTTAGCCTAATTTTAATTGGAAATTGACTGAAATAGCTGAATTTCATCAAAACTAGGCTGAAAATTCACCAATTTTTCAAATTTTTCACCGAAAAATCACTAGAAGTTAGCCTAAATTCAGAAAAATTGCTAAATTTCATCAAAAATTCTCTAGAACTTACCCTAACTCCCCTAGCTTTCATCCCAAGCCTAAATTTAATTCCAGGTCACCAAAAATCCTGTAAATTCTGGAAAGTTAGGCTAACTTCTAATAAAAATTGACTGAAAAACCGAAATTTTCATCAAAAATTCTGAAAATAGCTGGATTTCGATTAAAAATTCATTAAAACTCAGCTAGAATCCTGAATTTAATTTCAGGTTTCAAAAAATCCCTAATAAATTCAGAAAAGTTTCCAAACTTCGTCAATTTTTCGAATTTTTCACCGAAAAACCACTAGAAGTTAGCCTAAATTCAGAAAAATTGCTAAATTTCATCAAAAATTTCTCTAGAACTTAGCCTAACTCTTCTCCTCTCCCCTACCAAGCCTTTTCCACTTCTCTAGATCAAAAATTTAATTCCAGGTCACCAAAATCCTTCTCTACGCCGCTCAATCATGCCACGAAATGGTTCCCCCAGACACCGTCGAACAACTTCTCCGCGTCATTGCCAACAATTTCGTGACCGATCGAAATTCCCCAGAAGCCATGACTGTGGGAATCAATGCGATTCGCGAGATTCTCGCGAATTGCCCATTCGCTGCCACTGAAGAATTGCTGCGCGATTTGGCTGACTACAAAACATACAAAAATAAGAATGTATCGATGGCAGCAAGAAGTCTTATCACACTTTTCCGCGCGACGAATCCGCGACTGTTGGCGCGGAAAGATCGCGGAAAACCTGGGGAGCGCGGAGAGGCGGAAGAGGAACAGGAGTATTGCGGATTTGCACGGCCGAAAGTGCATGATTTTGTGCAGGGCGCGGAGGTTTTGGATGCGGAAGGTGCGGAAGATTCTGGAGATGTTCTTGGAGATGACGTGGATTCCGATTCTGAAATTGAGGTTTCTGACGTGGATACGGATGAAGTTGATACTGATGGGGATGAGGATGATGGTCCGGTTTTGAAGAAGAGAAGAGTTCAGGAGGAGGAAGAAGAAGTTGAGGAGGATCAGGAAGATGAAGAGGAGATGGAAGGTGAGGGTTTTTGGGGAATTTTGAGCCAAAATTCATGAAAATCTGAAAATTTGGGATTTTTTGAGCCAAAAATGATGAATTTTGAGCTAAAATTCATTAAAAATGAGCATTTTCAAGCTCAGAAACCTGAAAATCATCAAAAATTAAGATTTTTGAAGGTTTTTGACCTGAAAATAGTGAAAAATGAAGAATTTTGAGCCAGAATTCATGAAATTTGGAGCATTGCTCATGTTAAACTGAATTTTCACTCAAAATTCATGAAAATTGAGAAATTTCAGGTCTTAAAATGAAAAATTGAGCGAAAACTGAACATTTTGAGCTGGAATTCATGAAAATTGGAGCATTGCTCATGTTAAGATGAGTTTTGACCCAGAATTCATGAAAATTGAAGAATTTTGAGCTAAAATTCATGAAAATTGAGTCATTACTCATATTAGTACCAGAAAATTCAATTAAATTACATTTTTGAAGAAAAACTTGGCATTGCTCATGTTAACTCTGAAAATTTCAGATTTTTCCAAACGAAAACCCGAAATTCTGAAAGCATTGCTCATACTAAACTCTAAAAACCCGTTTTTCTAGAAATTTGAAATTTCCATTGCATTGCTCATGTTAAGCAGAAAAAATTATTGAAATTTTGAATTTTAAACCAAAAATTTCGGCATTGCTCATATTAGCTCTGAAAATCTTTAAACTTTTGCCCAAGAAACGAATTTTCATCAAAAATTCCGGCATTGCTCATTTTAAACGTTTTTTTTCATCAAAATTACAAAAATTCCAGCATTGCTCATATTAAACTCCCATTTTTCCAGAAATTTCGGATGAAGAAGGTGAATTTGAAGATGAGGAAGAAGAAGAAAATTCTGAAATTGATGATGAAGAGGAAATTGAAGCAGATGATGAGGAAGAAGCTGAAGAAGCTGAAAATCCCGCTGAAAATGCTAAAAAATTGGCTGAAACCCAAGAAATTGACCCAAAAAAGAAGGCGGAAGCGATTTGTTTGGATCGAATTTTGACGCAAGAAGATTTCCGAAACATCAAAGCATATCAAATGAAAAAACAATTGATTGGTGAAAAACGGTTGAAAAAACAGATGGGAAAAGGAAGAAGTAATGCGGATGAGCGAATTGTTGAGGAAATGACTGAGAGATTGGAAATGTGAGTGATTTTGAGATGAAAATTTTGAGATGAAAATTGAGGAATTTGATGAATTTTGAGCTGAAATTCATGAAAATTGATGAATTTTGAGCTGAAAATCATAAATTCCAGCCTGAAATCAAATTTTTGACCTCTGAAAATCTGAAAATTCAAAATTTCCAAGCTGAAAATGCCTAGAAACTCATAAAACCACCAGAAAAAATTTCACAATTTTTCACTGTTTCAAAATTTCCATGAGTAAAAAATTGAAGTTTTTGAAATGCTGTTTTTTTATTTCCTTTTTTTGAAAATATTTCGATAATTTTTGGAGCATTTTGAGCCCAAATTTCATCAATTTCAGCTTAAAATCAGGTTTTTGACATCTGAAAATCTGAAAATTCAGAATTTTTGACCTGAAAATGCCTAGAAACTCACAAAACCCTAGAAAAAATTTCACAATTTTTCACTGTTTCAAAATTTTTATAAGAAAAATGTTTGGAATTTTTCGATGATTATGATTCGTTTGATTCTTTAATTCTAAAAAAATTGCTCACATAATTTTTTGGAGCACTTCGAGCCTTAATTTCATCAATTTCAGCTGAAAATCAAGTTTTCGACCTCTGAAAATCTGAAAATTCGGAATTTTCGACCCAGAAATACCTAGAAAAAAAATTTCACAATTTTTCACTGTTTCAAAAATTCTATGAATTTTTTAGCGAAATTTGGAAATTGATATATCTGTCTAACTATTTTTTAATAAAATATCGATTTCCCCCTAAAATTCCACAGTACCCCAGGATTACTGTAGCTCATTTTGTAGAGAATTTGAAGAGCTACAAAATGATACTACACTCTAGTCATGACGTTGCAAAATTCTTAATTTTGGGTCAGAAAAATTTCACTGTTTCAAAATTTTTATGAAAATTTGAAGAAAAACATTTTTTTTTGGTCAATTTTTCATTAAATTTTTGATTTTCTGGCTCATTTTGGCTCAAAATTCATAAATTTCAGCCTAAAATCACACCTCGGCCAAGCCGTGGCTAGCCAGAGTACAATTTTTGGAAAAATTTAAATTTCAGTTTTTAGAGGACAAAAACTGAACAATTCACAATTTTTGTACTGTAAAAAGTTAGCGTACTATTTTTTATTTCGGAAACCACGATTTTAGCCGAGGTGTGCCTAAAATCAACTTTTCTACCTCTGAAAATCTGAAAATTCAGAATTTTTGGTCTGAAAATGCCTAGAAACTAGAAAATGCCACAAAACCCCTAGAAAAAATCAATTTTTCATCAAAATTTTGATTTTCTAGCTCATTTCGGCTCAAAAAATTCAAATTTCAAATTTTTTTCCAGGAAAAAATCCTCAGATGGTTTGGCTCGTCTCTCGGACATTGAACAATTCCACAAGAAAAAACGACAGACAAAAGAGGAAAGATTGGCTGATGTTGCGGCTGGGAGAGAGGATAATGATTATAAATTTGGACGACCAAAGAAAAATGTGAGTTTTTCCGGGGGTTTTGAGCCAAAAATCGAGAATTTTGGTGCATTTTGAGCAAAATTACGTGAAAAATGAGCCTAGAAACCTGAAAATCCCGGATTTTTACCTCTAAAATTCTACAGTAACCCTGGATTACTGTAGAGAATCTTGAGAGCTTCAAAATGAAACTATTAGCCTTTCATACGTCGGTGCATCTCGCTCCATCGAACAAACACGCTCCGCATCGCACGCGACGCGCCAAAAAAAGCGCACGAGTTCAAATGCAAATTATTTTTCTTTTTTTTTCGTTTTTTTCTGTTGAACAATAAATCTAAACCGACCAACTGAAACATGCTATCGAAACCTATACGACCCGATTGGTTTGCTGGGCGTGAAGCGGGTAAAGGTTATATAGAATGAAACCTCATTTTCAATCAACATTTTCAGCAGCATCTCATGTCCACAGAAGAGGTTTCCGCAATTTTGGCACTCAGACGCCGAAATTGACAAAAGTTAAAAAGACCCAGACATTGGACGAAAAACCAAAACAAGCGGTTGAAACAAAAACCAGTCCTGTAAATCAATCCTGTCAAACTTCAAGCGAACAACAACTGAGCGAGCAAGAAGAAAAAGTCAGTGATAGAGCAACCATTTTCTGAAAAAAAACTTTGCGAAAAACGATTTCACCGAATTGTAAACCTGAAAATTATCAAAACAAAATACAAATTCCCTGAAACATCTCATTTCAACTTATATAAACTTTGGAGAAATCAAAAATAATTTAGACAAATCAATAATTTAAACGAAAAACATTTGGTTGAAATAATTAAATTTCGAACGAATAAAATACCAAAATTTAGCCTATGATTTCAAAAAATTGAACAAAAAGTAAAGAATAATTTTGATAATTTGTCATAAAATAAAAAAAACAAGACAGATTTCTGTCAAAATAACTGAAAAACCGCATTTTTGAAAAAGAATAGAAGATAACAATTTTTAAAATTATCATGAAACAAAAAATTTAGGAAATGAGGAAATATGTGTCATTGGGAAAAGCTGTCTCCTGCCTTCCATTCGATATTTTCCAAAAACACACAGAGCTTCAACGATTGCCGTTGTCGCGAAGAGCAGAAGATGTTGTTGTTACTCTGAAAGAAAATTTGAAAATTATCAAAGAACATCTAGGAAAAACTGCAAAAAATACAATTTTCGACAATGTTAACAAAACGACAGCAGCTTTGTCTGGTTTATCAGTTCGTCTTGTAAATTCTACACCTGGCTTTGATCAACCACCGACTCCATCACCAAAACCAACTTTCATGACTAAAAGAGAGCGACAAAAACACTATGCTGACAGCATTAGTTTGCAAACAAAAATTATGATTAATGGATATTTGCAAACTAAGTGGAAAGAAGAAAGTGTGGTGACATTGAAAGAAATGACTGAATGGCTGCAAACATATACTGATTATCAATATGGTCGCACCGTTCTTTCATATGTTCTTTATGGATTAGGATATTGTTTCAAAAAAAAGCAAAGGAACACAATTATTGAAGAAAGACCTGATCTTATTGCGTGGAGAACTAGATTTTTGAGGGAAATTGAAGAATATAGAAAAAAGAATGCTTATATAGTTTATTATGATGAGACTTGGGGATATGAAGGAATGGTAACAGAAAGAGACTGGCAATGTGCACATGGAGACATGTATGAAAAAGCCAGAATGGCAAATATCGATGAACCTGTTCAAGGTCCGGCCAAAGGGAAGAATAAAGGAAGAAGATGTATTGTTCTAGGGGTTTTAACGGAAGATGGGATTTTGAAAGGATCAGCAGAAGTCATAATTAGCGGGAAAAAACCAGAGGATCAGTCAGAAGACTACCATCAAGAGATGGATTCTAAGAAAACAGAAGAATATATGAAAAGGATTATTCCACTTATTGCGGCGGAAGCTAAAGCACAAGGAAGAGAAGCTGTTTTAGTGGCGGATAACGCAAGTTATCATAACAAGATGCGAGAAAAGGCTAGTTTCTTCAAAACAATTCAAAATTACATCAAAATTACAATTTCCGTTAAAATACTAACAAAAACAATTCAGCCACCCACTTCTGCGAGCACAATTTCTGAAATCAAGCAGTTTCTCGACAAACACAACGTCGACTACGAAGGTTTGACGAGAAAACCACATTTACTTGATTGCTCCAGGAAATTCGTTGCCGAAAATGGTGGACGAAGAAATTTTATTGTTTATGAACTCGATCACTGGGCCTGGACCGAGCATCAAGTGAAAATTTTGAGAACACCTCCATACCATTGTTTTTTCAATGGTATTGAGTTGTTCTGGAATCAATTGAAAGATCATACAAGACGCCAAGGAACTACAAAAACACAAGTAGAAACAGTATGTAGATTACTAAACATAGAATATATTCAGGATTTTTTTAAGGTTCGGGACACCATGCTAAAATTCATGGATGAATATACAGAGGAAGAAGCAAAAAAGATTTTCAAAAAGATTTTGAAAACTGAAAATGATTTGAGAAAATTGTTAGAAAAGAGAAGGATTGAAATTATGGCTGAAATGCCTGATTTGGAAGAAGATGATACAGAAGAATTATTGGTAGCTTCAGATGTGGAGAGTGATTATGAATCAGATGATGAAATGCCACTATTGCAAGCAAACTGAGCATTGAATGCTCCAAAGCTATATTTACAAAATTTATATGTTAAATTAAGGGTTTTTTTCAATTTTTATGTTATATTTAGGGTTTTTTCAATTTTTATGTTATTTTTAGGGTTTTTTCTCAATTATTTTGTTGTTATTTGTTTTTAAAAGAACTCTTACGCGTATCAGGCTTTTCCGGCAATTCAGGGCGCTTCAAATAACATCAAAATCGACTTTGACACATCAATCACCATCAAAACCTTCATATTTTTCTCTCAATCTCAATTTTCATCATTTCTTTGCTTCTAATCTTCTTGAATGCCTTCATCCACCGATTACACATCATAACTGAAATTCTCATTTCCGTTTTTAAATCGTCTGTCGACACCATAACATTCCAATCGTCACACCTGCTCCTCTTCTCGGCAACTCCTTGCGCATTTTATTCTCAGTTTTTCTCGTTTTCGTCTTCTTTTATGCAATCTCCTGACTTATTGTATCCACCAATGACAATTATCAATTGAAATTCATCGATGAATTCATCCAATTGTTGCTAAAACTCGCGAAATCGGCAAACATCCTCGAATTTCATTTTTCCGTCAAAAATGGCCGAATTCCTGGAAAAAACCAACTAAAATTTATAGAAAAACTTAGTCTTACCTCCAAATATCACTTTCCAGCCAAATATCAACAATTTGGAGCTTGATTAAATGCAAACTCGTTCAGAAACAAACGAAAAACGTTTCGAAAAAAAGAAAAACAAAAACAAAAAAGATGGCCGAGTGTGTCGGATCCTAGGACGCGAAAAAAAACTTTTCTCTTCCATGGCGAGTGCGATAGAGCGAGGTGCACCGATCGGTAAAAGGCTAATACACTCTAGTTGACGTGGCAAAAATTCTAGTTTTAAAAAGAAAAAAATTCACTGTTTCAAAAATTCTATGAATTTTTTTGTGAAATTTTGAAACTGATAGATAATCGTCTGTTTTTCGAAATTCTACAGTACCCCTGGATTACTGTAGCTCAATTTGTAGAGAATTTGAAGGGCTACAAAATGAAACTACACTCTAGTTATGACGTGGCAAAATTTTCCAAAAAAAATCCAATTTTTTGATCCAAAAATTTTTCACTGTTTCAAAATTTCTATGAATTTTTCCTGAAATTTTGAAAATTTATATATAAGCGTTTTTTATTTCGAAATCTACAGTACCCCAGGATTACTGTAGCTCAATTTGTAGAGAATTTTGAGAGCTACAAAATGAGAATACACTCTAGTCATTTTTTTCGAATTTCAGATCTGAAAATCACAAATTTAACCTAAAATTAATTTCAGGTTCCAAAATTTACAATAAAATCAAGTTTAGACTCAGAAAATTCAAAATTTCATCAGAAATCCAAATTTTTCCACCAAAATTCAATTAATTCGCAGGGTGCCCACGTTGGCCGAACAAATGATGCGAATTCAAAACGAAAAAGTGTTTGCAATGGTCAAAAATAAGGTTCGAGGCCGAAATCGTCAAAGATCTTTTAGAGATCAACAGAAATCATTGAGAAATTATTTGATGAGACAAAATGGAAGAAAACCTGGAAATCAATAATTTTCTTAATTAATTAATTAAATTTTTAATTACTTTTCCCTATTTTTCTTTGTTGTTGTTGATTTTGTACGTTTTTTTTTGTTAAATGAAAAATCTTGGATTACTGTAGCTACAAAATGAAACTAGACTCTAGTTATGACGTGGCATAAAATCTCAATTTTTTTATCCAAAAATTTTCACTGTTTCAAAATTTCTATGAATTTTTTTGGCGAAATTTTGAAAGTTGATTAGACATTGCTTCCCCCCAAAAATTCTACAGTAACCCAGGATTACTGTAGCTGATTTTGTAGAGAATTTGAAGAGCTACAAAATGAAACTACACTCTAGTTATGACGTGGCAAATTTTCAAAAAAAAAAACCAATTTTTTATCAGAAAATTTTCACTGTTTCAAAAATTCTATGAGTTTTTTTGCGGACATTTGAAAATTTGGTTGACAGCACATTGTTTCTACAGTACCCCCTGGAAATTCTACAGTAATCCTGGACTACTGTAGCTCATTTTGTAGAGAAAATTGGGCGACAAAATGATACTACACTCTAGTTATGACGTGGCGAAAAAATCCAATTTTTTGATCAAAAAATTTCCACTGTTTCAAAATTCCTATAATTTTTTTTTGCAAAATTTCGAGAACTGATGATGAAAAAAGATCGATTGTACCTCCAAAAATTTCTACAGTACTCCTGGATTACTGTAGCTCATTTTGTAGAGGATTTCGAGAGCAACAAACCGAGCCCTCACACATTTTAGAACTGTAGTGTACTGTTGAATTTTCAATTTTAGCTCACAAAATTGTTAGAACAATTTATTGGACTCTGAAAATATCGAAATGTCAAATTTGTTAAAAATTCCAACTAAAAATGTCGAAAAACATTTAAAATCCGGTTGAAGGTAATTTTTAGAAACGTATAAAAAAAGTGGTAGAATTTTGTGATTTTTTTTCAGCTCATAATCAATTTTTGAGCCCAAATGAGACTAGACTTCGAGCCTGAAAAAGGCCAATTTTCGGTCTGAAATTCGGGCTTTTTGAGCTAAAATCTCTGAAAATTTGAAAATTCAAAATTTCCAAGCTGAAAATGGCTAATATCCACTAAAAAAAAAAAGAGTTAAAATATTCATAATTTTTCACTGTTTCAAAATTTTTATGAGAAAAATATTTGAAATTTTTTTTTTTGTTCACTTTGTATCTCTCTATTTTTCGAAAACTGACCTATACTATTTATTATTTGGAGCATTTTGAGTCTAAATTTCAGCTAAAAAATTGATGATTTTTTGAGAATTTTCAGCTGAAATTGATTAATTTTTGTCTTAAATAAGGTAAAAATTTGTAGAGAATTTCAAATGCTACAAAATGATACTAAACTCTTAAAGACACACAATCCACTAGAAATGAACAGAAAATGAGTTTGTTATTCTTTCATAACACCTTTCAAGTAATCGAAATTCATAAAAATCAAGAAAAAATTTTGAGTCTGGCAAAAGTGAAAAAAACAAAATAATTGTTTTTGAAATCGCTGAGCCGACGGGATTTTCGAAAGAGTTTGCACACAACGAAGCAATAGAGCGCACATGCTGTTTTTCTCATTTGAAAATAAATGCGGGAAATCTGTTTTTTCCAGTGGCTGATGTGTCTTTAACTACACTCTACTTATGACGTGGCAAAGTGGATTTTTGACTTGAAAATTTTCACTGTTTCAAAAATTATATAAGAAAAATTCGGGAGTTTTTTGATGCTTTTTCATTTTTTTCATTTATTAAAAAATCGGTAACAGAATTTTTTGGAGCATTTTGAGCCCAAATTTCATCAATTTCAGCTCGAAATCGAATTTTTGATCTCTGAAAATCTGAAAATTCGGAATTTCAAAGCTGAAAATGTCTGAAAATCAACTTTGATTCTTAGAGTTACTCCAAATTTCAGATTGTTTATCAAAATTTGTATTGAGAGCTACAAAATAAAACTACACTCTAGTTATGACGTGGAAAATTTTCAAAAAAAAAAACCAATTTTTTATCAGAAAATTTTCACTGTTTCAAAATTTCTATGATTTTTTTGGCGAAATTTTGGAAATTGATACATTCACAAATATTTTTCTATGAATTTTTTTTTGAAATTAAAATAAATGATAAGCTATTGGATAACCCAAAAAATTCTACAGTACCCCTGGATTACTGTAGCTCAATTTGTAGAGAATTTGAAGGGCTACAAAATGATACTATTTTCAATTATGCACGAGTTATGACGTGGCAAAGTTAATTGTTGAATTTGAAAAATTTCACTGTTTCAATATTTTTAGAAAGAAAGACATTCTGAGCCTAAATTTCATAAATTTCAGCTCGAAATCAACTCTTTTACCTTTGAAAATCTGAAAATTCCGAAATTTGGACCTGAAATTTTACACGTTTTTTATACGTTTCAAATAATTAATGTCGACCGGAGTTTTCGAGAATTATTCAGTAGTTCATTCAGAAGTGCTAGCTGAAAAATTACAGTTTTTTTGACGTTTTTGAGATGTACAGTAGTCCTGGATTACTGTAGCAATTTTTAGGGGGAAAATCGATATTCTATCAACAAATAACATGAGTAATCATGAATCAAATTGTTCAAAATACAAAATAAAATCGGAAAATTTTACCCGTTTTTTATACGTTTCAAATAGTTATTTTTTAGCCTGAATCGCATTAATTTCAGCTCAAAAGTGACTAGAAATCAACTGAAAACTTGTTTTAAAATTTTCGGAAATTTTTTGATCCAAAAATTTTCACTGTTTCAAAAATTCTATGAATTTTTTTGGCGAAATTTTGAAAATTGATTAGACATTGCTTCCCCCCAAAAATTCTACAGTACTCCTGGATTACTGTAGCTCATTTTGTAGAGAATTTCAAGAGCTACAAAATGATACTACACTCTAGTTATGACGTGGCAAAAATTTTTAGAGATTTTCAGATCCCCCAAAATTATTTTTTTTTTTTTGAAAAAAAATCTTGAAAAACAAAAAAAAAACATCTGAAAATTATAGATTTCTCAGAAAAAAAAGCAAAAATTATAATTATCAAAAAATACAAAAAAATTTGAATTTTTGATTTTCGCGCAAAAAAAAACAACAGCTACAGTAACCTGGAAATAACGGGGAGAAAATTGAATTTTCAAATTTCCCGGGACCCAAAATTCCGCCAAAAAGAGGATTTTTAACATTAGAAAACTTTTCTAGACCAATTTTCGATGAAAAATTTGAATTTTTAAATTTCCCGGGGTCAATTTTCCACACGGGACCCAATTTTCAACAAAAAATCGTGTAAAAACCTTCATTCCGGCTCAATTTTCGTCTAATTTGTTGGAGCTGTAAGTGGAGCTTGTGTATTTTCAGCCGGATTTCCAGAATTTCCCGAATTTCCACCCGATCCCAATAAAATATCGATCGAATTGACCAACGGATTCACAACTTTGTGATAGAAAACAATGGATCCATGAGTTTGTGGCAAATACAAGTAGATCAAGAAAATCGCCTTGAAAATGTAGTAAAATGGGAAAAATGAGAGGATTCCTTCGGAGAAAAAGTCAAAAAGTGACAAAACAGCAAAACACGTCCAATAGATTAGCCAAATTGTATCGTCGTCGGTTTGATGACTGCGAATCGCCTGCAAAAATGCAATTAGATCAAATTTTTAGCAATTTTCATGCGAAAATTTGGGTCCCGCGTGGAAAATTGTCCCGGGAAGTTCAAAAATTCAAATTTTTCATTGAAAATTGGTCTAGAAAAGTTTCCGGAAGCCGAAAATCCTCATTTTTGACAATTTTTTGAATTTTTTAAGTGATTTTCATGTTAAAAATCATATTTTTGACAAATTTTCAAATTTTTAGTAATTTTCATGAAGATTTTTACACGATTTTTCATTGAAAATTGGCCTAGAGCCGTTTTGGCGGGAAAATTGTGGAATTTTTGGGTCCCGCATGGAAAATTGACCCCGGGAAATTCAAAAATTCAAATTTTTCATCAAAAATTGGTCTAGAAAGCTTCTTAATGTGAAAAACCCCAATTTTGTCATGGTAGATCAAATTTTGGCGGGAAAATCGGGTCCCACATGGAAAATTGACCCCGGGAAATTCAAAAATTCAAATTTTTCATCAAAAATTGATCTAGAAAGCTTCTTAATGTGAAAAATCCCCATTTTCTCACGGTAGATCAAATTTTGGCGGGAAAATCGGGTCCCGCGTGGAAAATTAACCCGGGAAACTTCAAAAATTAAAATTTTTCAGCAAAAATTGGTCCAGAAACCTTTCCAAAAGCCAAAAAACCACATTTTCTCATGGTAGATCAAAATTTGGCGGGAAAATCGGGTCCCGCGTGGAAAATTGACCCCGGGAAATTCAAAAATTCAAATTTTTCATCAAAAATTGATCTAGAAAGGTACTGTATCTGAAAAAGTCCGCAATTTCGCGTAAAATCCCGTGTTTCCCCTAGAAATTTCGAAAAATTTCAGATTTTTGCGCTGAAAATTGAATTTCAGCGAGAATTTGTGAAATTCAATTATTTTATTCGTCATTTCCTAATAAGACTAGGAAAATTGCACGGAAAAAGTGATTTTTGGGTTAAAAAATCAGGATTTTTTCAGATTTTCAGTCAAAAAACATGATTTTCAGCCAAAAAACCACGTTTCTAGCTTAAAATTCATCAAAAATTCGATTTTTGGGTTAAAAAATCCGGAAATTTTCAGATTTTCAGCCTAAAAACCACGTTTCTGGCTTAAAATTCTCTGAAAATCTCAAATTTTCAGCCAAAAATCCCGCAAAACGCTCACCTTAACCGATGCATACATCGGATAGCCGAATCCAATAAAATTACACAACAATCTGGCCGCCGAGCCGAAAATCAAATAGAATCCCGTCAAACCGAACGCAATGTAGGTCAAATGATCGCGTTTGACGCCGAGCTCTTCGATTTTGAGCACAATGTGGTCGATGAGTTCACCGTGTGAGGCGGAGAGGTATTTGAGCAGGTCCGACTGCAAATTTGGAGCATTTTGAGTATAAACATGCCTATTTTCTGATAATTTTGAAGGTTTTCGTTGCGAGACCCAGGTTTTTGGGTCTCGCAGCGAAAAACTCAAATTTTCAAGGCTCCCAGCTTGCTCCCTGTGAAATTTGGAGCATTTTGAGTATAAACATGCCTATTTTCTGATAATTTTCAGGGTTTTCGTGGCGAGACCCCGGTTTTTGGGTCTCGCAGCGAAAAAAACTGATTTTTTCGGTCTTGCAGCGAAAAAACCAGATATTTTCGGTCTCGCAGCGAAAAAAACTGATTTTTTCGGTCTTGCAGCGAAAAAACCAGATATTTTCGGTCTCGCAACGAAAAAACCTGATTTTTTCGGTCTCACAGAGAAAAAACCTGGTTTTTTCGGTCTTGCAGCGAAAAAACCTGATTTTTTGGGTCCCGACGCGAAAATTTCAAATTTTCAAGGCTCCCATCTTGCTCCCTGTGAAATTCGGAGCATTTTGAGTATAAACATGCCTATTTTCTGATAATTTTCAGTTTTTTCGCTGCGAGACCCAGGTTTTTGGGTCTCGCAGCGAAAATTTTGAATTTTCAAGGCTCTCCTCTTGCTCCCTGTGAAATTTGGAGCATTTTGAGTATAAACATGCACTACTTCTGAAGAATTTGGGGATTTCGCTGCGAGACCCATCGGATTTTTCTCGGGTCCCACCACGAAAACCGCATTTTCGCTCGTTTTCGCCCCAAAAACCATCATTTTTCATCAAATTTCGGCGCGAAAAAAAGTCACGGTGTGTCACTCACATAAGCCGCATTCCATCCATCAACCACCGGCAAATCTTGTTCATTCAAAACCGTACGAGGAGTTCTAACTTTTTCCGGCATTTTTTGGCGAGTTACAAAATTGGGATTGATTTGATTTGGACATTTTTTTTTGAATTTGACATTTTGGGCGGTCAATTCGAATTGGAGCACGTTTTTAAAACGAGCGTGTGCTGAAAAAAATTCAAATTTTTTTTTCAATTTTTTAAAAAAAACCTACACATGAGTGCTTTGCGGCGGTTTAAAAACAACATTTCTCAAAAATCCAGGCCAGACGAGTTCGCGTAACTTCCTACTCGTCAAAATCAGGCTCCACGGTGTACTGATGCACATGATTTCGGTGGTGAAAAACCAGGCTGACGTCACCAGATTGATGATTGTTGGAGAATCGGCGAAAAATAGGACGAACGCTTTGATGGCGTTGGGAATGAAGAATACGAATGACAGTAGAGCGCATTTGAGTATTACTGATTCGGTGTGTGAGAGGTTTTTCGATTTTATTGTGGAGGATGGCGTGATTTGCTTCTGAAAATCAAAAAAAAACAATTTTTTTCAATTTTTTTTCAAACCCCCGCCAGCGATTACGGTATGCAACGTTTACTTGTTTATTGTGGTTTTCCTTCAAAAACTTGAAGGATTTTAGATTTTTCCTTATTATCCTAAATAAATAGGGCTTCCCCTATATCACTCAAACACTTACACTAATTTCCAGACCTCCAGGCCCTATGTTCTTCCCAGGAAGAAACGTGTGTGCGCTCTTTGAAAATCACACGTCCGCAAAAGTGCGTCGCCGTGTTTTTTCACGCGCGCGCTTCCAGAAAATCCCAAAATCCATCATTTTTTATTTTTTTTGCGTGTTTTTGGCAGTTTTTTGTGTCAAAACAGTTGTTTTTTTGCAGAAGACCTCAAAAATCAGCTCAAACATGAATAATAACAGTGTGGTGAGTTGGAAAATGCTGAAATTTCGCTGAAAATCCCCCAAAAACCATGGTTTTTCAGCAATTAAGCCTCAACATCTTCGGAATAGGATTGGAGGAGAGGGAGATCTTTCGCCATGTTGTCCAAATCAAATTGGTCGACCACAAGAACAAGAAGGACTTCATCCTGACTACAATGAGTTCTCGCGGACGTGGAAATCGCGCGTCGAAACAACGCGACAATTTCATTCTCACCAATCGTGTTCTCGACCATTTCATCGCTGAAAACAAGAAAATCAAGCCAGATCGTGACACCAAGTTGCCGGTTGCTTATGATGGTGCGCAAACTTTGTTCGCCTTGGAACCAATCGCTGCCGCAATCGAAATTAGCAACGAGGATGCTTTGCAAATTCCGGGAATCTCAAACTTCTTGGTGGACTCGTTGAAATTCTTGAACGGTGTCATCGAAGTCACCTGCGATCCAGATCTCGACAAACCATCATTCAATCAAATCGATTTCAAAGAATGGGAAGATCCACGTTTCTATGGTTATCTTGATATTGTTACTTCACAAGGTGCGATTAAAAGTGGCAAATATTTGTCGCAATCAAAGGGACTTTATGTGAACACTCAATATATGATGAATTTGAAAAATGGTTGGGCGGTTGGCGCGAAAGGTGTTCATAAAGGTTGCCGAATTGTTGGACAAGCTGGCTCGCCATTGCCGATTTTGGAGTTGGATCGTATGTTTATCTAGACATGACATTTTCATGTTTTTTAAGCAAATGAGTTGCAATATTGGGTTTTAGTTTTATTCATATGATAGAATGGTCTAAGACGAACAGAATGATATAAATTTTGATGACTTTACCTTATCCATAAGTGATTTAGCGAGGTTTAGTAGATAACGTCGCTAAATCACTTAAGGATAACGTAAAGTCATCAAAATTTATATAATTCTGTTCGTCTTAGACCATTCTATCATATGATTAACATTAGAATCCAATATTTCAACTCACTTTCTTAAAAAACATGAAAATGTCTAGATTCCCGTTTTGGAACTAACAAAATCTCAATATTTGATTCTTCAGCTCAATCAACACAATATTACGCGCCAATCACTCTTGCCGAATTGTTGTTGAAAGCCTTTCCAAGAGACTTCAGCGAAGATCCACGTCGTGGACCAACCAATCCAAATAGCAAAATCATTCGAGCCGCCAAAACACTCTTCCGAGACTTGAAATGCAACCCATTCTACAGTGATTTGAACGATTGGGCCACCAACACCATCATTGTTTCCGATTTGGATTATGCGGCGCCGACTAATGCGGAATACGCGGAGAAACACGAGAAACTCAAGTATCCACATTTCCCGGCTGCTCTTTGTGGAATCGGACCGAACAAGCGCAGATATCCGTTGGAGAAGTTGCGTATTCTTCCATATCAATCGATTGATCGTAGAGTTTTGGAGGAGTTCGATTTGACTGTAAGCTGACGATCTAATGAATCGTACAGAGTGAAAAAATCAAATATCGTGCAAACAGACGCATTTTTTCGCATTTTCTGGTGTTTTTCGAGCCAAAATGGACAGAAATTGAAAGAATTTGTCTGAAATAGTCTTTTTATTGATAATGGAGGAAAAATCAGTGGTGAATCAAGAAAAATGAGTCGTTTTTTTTCTTTTTTCTCAAATAAGTGGTGAAACGAGAAAAAACGACTTTGAAAAAAAAGATGCACCGCTGATTTTTCCTTCATTATCAATAAAAACACCATTTCAGACAAATTCTTTCAATTTCTGTCCATTTTGGCTCGAAAAACACGAGAAAATGCAAAAAATGGGTCTGTTTGCACCAGAGTACCGCAACGAAACATTTTTGTGAAACAGTTTCACTTGGTTTTAGCAGAACATTTTACAAAATTTCAATGTTTTCACTTTCTATCTGAGTCATTTTTTGTTTTTTCAGCGAGTGTCACGATAAAAAATGATCAGACAATTAAAAAGATCGAATTAGAAAAATATTAAAAGCGTGACACGGTGCAGGTGTGACGTGTTTTCGATGCAAAACATTTTCAAAAAATGAAATGCTTCACGTGTTTTTTCATAACACATTTAATTTTTCGAAATGTGTCAAACCAAAAAAGTGACACAAAAAAATGTTTCACGTTTTGAAAAAATTAATTGTGTGACACATTAAAATGTGTCACACAAATTTTGTATGACACATTCAATTTTTAAAAATGTTTCATTGGTTTTCAACGAAACAAAAATGATCAGCTGTTTTGTTTCGCCACATTTTACCATTTTCTCTATTAGAGAATTTGATAGAAAAAGCGACCTGGAAGTGAATTTGAGCACATTTTGAATAGATTAGTTTGTGAAGATACTATTTCACTGTTGAGAACTTATGAAATGGACCCGAAAAGTCGGACCAAGTCAGATTTTTTGAAAAAAAACTGACAAGGAAAACTTTCGGAACCGCCAAAAATTGATAATTTTATCCAGAAACCTACTGTCCTCCATAAAATTAGCCTCACCGTCAAAATTTTCAAAAATTCGGAAGTTTGATTTTTTCTAAAAAAAAAAGTTGGTATAGCCAAAATGTGTCAAAAGATGATACATAAATGTGCCCTACTTCAAATTTGAGATGAAAATGAGGCTGAAATGAAAACTTGATTTTTTTTTTTGAAAAATAGGGGTTTTTATTTTCCACATTAAAGCAAATTTCAGAATTTTTGAAAAATTTGGCGGTGAGGCTAAGATTTTGTGGAAGACTTTAGGTTTCTGAAAAAACAAACCTCACTCAAGAACCTGGAGCAGTGGCTGAAAAATTGCCCACCTGGGTTCATTTTTCAAAATTACCCACCTAGTGAAAATGTTTTTCCCGACTGAGGCTGGCCTTGAAAGCCCTTAAATTTTTTGCCCACTTACAAGGTTAGGTTTTCCAAAAAAAAAATGCCCACCTGGAATATCAGGTATTGGGTGAGGTTTGCTGGAAAAAATTATCAATTTTTTGGCGGTTCCGAAAGGTTTCCTTGTCAGTTTTTTTTCAAAAAATCTGACTTGGTCCGACTTTTCGGGTCCATTTCATAAGTTCTCAACAGTGAAATAGTATCTTCACAAACTAATCTATTCAAAATGTGCTCAAATTCACTTCCAGGTCGCTTTTTCTATCAAATTCTCTAATAGAGAAAATGGTAAAATGTGGCGAAACAAAACAGCTGATCATTTTTGTTTCGTTGAAAACCAATGAAACATTTTTAAAAATTGAATGTGTCATACAAAATTTGTGTGACACATTTTAATGTGTCACACAATTAATTTTTTCAAAACGTGAAACATTTTTTTGTGTCACTCTTTTTTGGTTTGACACATTTCGAAAAATTAAATGTGTTATGAAAAAACACGTGAAGCATTTCATTTTTTGAAAATGTTTTGCATCGAAAACACGTCACACCTGCACCGTGTCACGCTTTTAATATTTTTCTAATTCGATCTTTTTAATTGTCTGATCATTTTTTATTTGTGAAGTGTTGTGAATTGTTTTTGAGTGGTGCTATTTTTGTTTCGAAATTCATTAAAATCAGTGACACTTACAAGAAAACTCAGTTTCATGTTTCGCCTTGTTTCGAAACAAAACAAAATCTTGCGGTACTCTGGTTTGCACGATATTTTATTGATTTTTTGCACGATCCATGAGACGAATTTTGAAATAACTGTCAATTTTTTCAGCCACGCGCAAATGCTCCAAATGAAAGATGGGCGGATCTTCAAAACCATTTCGTCGAATTCCAATTCAACGACGAGATCATGGATACCTTTGGCGTTCGTCTTTGCAACGATCCATTCGAAAACATCAGTGAAATCGCCGGAGATCGTGTCGACAAGCCAGCCATCAGCTATGCGAACCCAGTTCACGTCGATGATGCGAAAAGAGATTGGAGAGCTCGCGACGATCCATTCTCCACTCCATCCAACATTGATTATTTGGTTGTTGTGTTGATTGTCGGCTACACTCGAAACTTCCAAATGGATTGTGACGCGACAAAATTCTTCGCCAACGAATTTGTGAAACGTTGCAAGGAGAAGGGAATGAAGATTGCGCGCAGCGAATTTCAATCGCTTAACAGCGATCAAAAAGCTGAATCATTCTTGACGTATGTGTTCAGCGAAATGGTCAACAATCCACAATACAGCAAATCAAGCTTCAAACCGTTTGTCTTGCTCATCTCGGACGATGTGCCAAACATCCATGGTTGGTTTTTCCCCCGCTTTTTTGCTTTAAAAAGTTATAAAAATTGTTTCAGAGTGTCTCAAATTCGAAGAACGCATGAGCGATGTGCCAACTCAACATGTTTTGCTCAAAAATATCCGCAAAATCAGCTCAACCCTCGACACCCAAATCAAACAACGACGCAAGCCGTTTGATTTGACTTTGGACAATATTGTCATGAAGGCCAACATCAAGTCGGGTGGTTTGAATTATAAAGCGGATATTCCAAGAGAGTGAGTTGGGTTTAATCGTTTTTGGATCGTGCAAAGTGAAAAAAATATCGTGGAACAATTTTTTCGCGCATTATTTTTGCATTTTCTGGTGTTTTTCGAAGCAAAATGCACAGAAATTGAAAGAATTTGTCTGAAATCGTCTTTATTGATAAAAACACAATTCCATACAAATTCTTTCAATTTCTGTCCATTTTGGCACGAAAAACACCAGAAAATGCAAAAATAATGCGCGAAAAAAGTCTGTTTGCACGATATTTTTTTGATTTTTCGCATTTTTTTTTCACTTTGTACGTTGCATAATGCATAGAACCGTTTGGAAATATATGGTTTTTCAGTCTCGCCTGCTGGGACGAAGTTCCAACTTTTGTGATCGGCTTGGATGTTGCTCATCCGGATAAGATGTCGGTTCGAGATGGAAATCCATCAACTGTTGGAGTGAGTTATCTCAAGATAAAATAAAACAACTCAGAGAAAAAATCGTGTTTTCAGTTATCGTGCAACTCTGCCGAAAGCCCATATACATTCATCGGGGATTTCGCCTACACCACAGCACGCAAAGAAGCAATTGACGACGAGATTTTGCGCAGTTTCACTGCCAGAAACGTCAAACAATTCGCCGAGGCTCGCGGATTCCCCAAAAAGATCATCATCTTCCGCGATGGTGTTTCTTTTGGTGAAGAAATTGAGGCGGAGCGTGAAGCCGAAATCATCCAGCAAACGATCATCTCGATGGCGCACGAAGCTGGAGTTCGCAACTACAAACCGTCGGTTTTGGCGGTGGTTGTCAAGAAGAGACATCACACACGATTCTATGGACGAGGTGGAAATGGCGGAAATCAACCAACAGTGAGTTTAGAGAATCTAGGATCCAAAACAAAAATTCTAATTATTTTTTTTCAGAATCCACTTCCGGACACTGCTGTTTGTGGCGACATCGCTGAATACGGAAAACGCCAGATTTTCATCCAAGCCTTCCGACCAGTCCAAGGAACCGCCAAAGTCCCATCGTTCCTCGTTATCCGCGACGACGAAGAGGTCACCGATGAGCACATCTCAAAACTCGTCTGCGCCGTTTGCTCACTCCACCAATATGTAAACAGTCCAACATCCATCCCAACTCCAGTCTTTGTTGCCCACGAATTGGCCAAACGTGGCACCGGTCTCTTCAAAGCCTACAAATTCAAAAATGGCGAAATCGAGCAAGACTGGCCAATGCTCACCAGAGTATTGTCTTATTCGACACAAGAGCGTCTTTCGAAAATCAGAGTCGCCTAATCTTCATTTCTCCCTCTCTTTCTCTCTCTCTCTTTTAAATGTTGATTTTTTGTATTTTTGTTTTTATTTTGCTGGTTTTTTTGTCCACGCGAAAAAACCTTCAATCCCCTATATCCTGTTAAATAAAAATCGAATCTACTCTTCTCTCGAGATGTGTAGATCTCGACTTTTTTTTCTTCAATTTAATTTAATTTTTTTCTTTATTATTTGTTCAATGCTCTGAAAAATAATTGTTTTTCATCATAAATTGTTGTTTGTTTGCGAACCAATTGTTCACTAAATTTAGTTTTTACCTATCTGATATTCTAACTCACAAAAACACTGCGATTCTGCAAAAAATGCACCAAAATCCCGAAATAACAAGCTGTGCTCAAAATGCAGCAAGCAGAGGTGAGAATGAAATCCTGAAGTCCATCCAAATTCATGAATTTAGAATCGGCGCGCAGCAGAATTCCACCACCACCACCGTCAGCGGAATTTCGAAAATACGAGAAATTGTGGTTTCCGGTGAAATAGAACAATGGAATGAGAATTGAGCACGGAGCAATCCATTCGAATAAATATATTGTGTAGATTACTGTAGGTGTCCAAATCTGAGAAGGTAACTTTTTTTTGGGAAATTTGAACATTGCTCATGTTAAAAATTCAAAAAATTTGGGAAAAAATCATGAAAAATGAGCTAAAATTCAAATTTTTAGCTAAAATTGGGCCTGAAAAGGCCTAGGCCTATTTAGGCTTGTTTTGAAGCCTAATATCCAAATTTTCATCAGAAAATCATGAAAGATAACCTAAAATTCGAATTTTCACCTCAAATTGGGCCTGAAAAAGGCCTAAGCCTATTCAGGCTCGTTTTGAAGCCTAAAATCCAAATTTTCATTAGAAAATCATGAAAAATACCCTAAGATTCATATTTTGAGCTCAAATTGGGCCTGAAAAAGGCCTAGGCCTATTTAGGCTCGTTTGAAAGGCCTTTTCAAGCCTAAATTGTCTGAAATCCTCACCATTTTCAGCAAATTATTATGATTATACAAAGTTGTGAATCTATTGAAAGCCACAATCACATAACCCAATAACATTGAATTTTTGATCAAAGTTAGGCTAAAATATTCGAGTTGCGGTTTCCAGTCGTCGGAAATCAGAGAAATCAATTCGTAGATTCGATATTTTCGTGGACGCATTATTAGTTCAACCATTAGAAACATTAGAATGTCGGTTACGGCCTGAAAATTTGAGATTTTTGGCTGAAAATGAGCCAAAATTCGAGATTTTTGGCTGAAAATGAGCCAAAATTCGAGATTTTTGGCTGAAAATGAGCTAAAAATCATGAAAATTGGTGAATTTTGAGTGAAAATTTGGATTTTTGAAGCCTAAATAGGCCTAGGCCTTTTTGAGGCCAAATTTGAGCTTAAAATATGAATTTTAGGCCATTTTTTCATGATTTTCTGATGAAAATTTGGATTTTAGGCTTTAAAACAAGCCTAAATAGGCCTAGGCCTTTTACAGGCCAAATTTGAGGTGAAAATTTGAATTTTATCGCATTTTTCATGATTTTCTGATGAAAATATGGTTTTTGGCTTCAAAACGAGCCTAAAAGGGCTTAGGTCTTTTTCAGGCCCAATTTGAGCTCAAAATATGAATTTTATGTCATTTTCTATGATTTTCTGATGAAAATTCAAGATTTTTGGCTGAAAATGAGCCTGAATAGGGTTAGGCCTTTTTCAGGCCGAATTTGAGGAGAAAATATGAATTTTATGTCATTTTCTATGATTTTCTGATGAAAATTTGGATTTTAGGCTTCAAAACAAGCCTAAATGGGCCTAGGCCTTTTTCAGGCTTAAATTTGAGATTTTCAGCAATTTTCAACCTGAAAAAGCTGAAATCCCCAATTTTTCAGCCAAAAATCATGTTTTCCTCGTAAAAATTCCCCAAATGACTAAGTTCTTCTGAACTTTTTCAATTTTCAGACAAATTTTTTTCAGCTGTGGGGAAAAATTTCAGGGAAAAGCTCAAAAATCTTAAAAAAAATCATGAAAAATAACCTAAAATTCAAATTTCTTGCTAAAACTTGGCCTGGAAAAGGCCTAGGCCTATTTAGGCTCGTTTTGAAGCCCAGAATCCGAATTTTCATCAGAAAATCATGAAAAATGGGCCTAGAAAAGGCCTAGGCCCATTTAGGCTTGTTTTGAAGGCCTTTTCAAGCCTAAAAAGGCCCAAAACTCACATGAAGCCTAATAATATAGAAAAACGTGGATTTGAACTCCTTCCTCTCCACACCAATCACAAAAATCAGTCGAAAATACAAAAAAATCGAAGGCCACGCGATAATCATCATTAAAATGTGAGAATTTGGGACGATTGAGAAGTCTAGCATGTTTTTCGGCTGAAAATCTGAAATTTTCAGCGTTTTTTGACTGAAAATCTGAAATTTTCAGAGTTTTTCGGCTGAAAATCTGAAATTTTTGGCTGAAAATGAGCTAGAAAAGTGGGCGGAGCCTAATTTTTCAGTTTTTGGCTCCAAAAAACTGAAAAACAAATTTTTCTAGTTGATTCTGAAAATAAAACCAAAATTTTTGTAGTTACAAAAAAATATGAAAAAAAATGATGACGTGGCTAATTTTTTGGCGGGAAATTTGAAAATTTTTGAAATTTTTGAAATTTGAAACTTGCATTTTTCGCGCTAAAATTTGAAAATTTAAATTTATGAAATTTCGCGCTAAAAATTGCCATGTCACAGGGGTTTTTTCACTACCGAGAATTAATCACGTACAAAACATTTTATCTGACGACAAAAAACCTCCGCAAACAGCACGCTACGTGGCCGACAAAAAAAACAATAGCGTGTGGCCGGCCTCGCGAGATGTCGGTCGCTGCAAACACACATATAGCCCGACTTTTTTCTTTTTATTTGTGTGTCTTTTGAGCCAAAGGGTTTTCAATTTTCTTTTTGAAAATCTGAAAACCTAAGCTCCGCCCACATGTCTGTGCGGAAAAAGATGGGCGGAGCCTATTTGCTCGATTACAATTTTGCATTGACTCGGTAGTGAAAAAACCCCTGTGCATGTGACATGAATTTTTCAATTTTTCAAAAATTTTTGAAATTTGAATTTTTCGCGCTGAAAAAATTCATATGAAAATTCAATTTTTTGAATTTTCAAAATTGCCACGTGGCATAAATTTCAATTTAAATTTTTTAAATTTGAATTTTCGCGGTAAAAATGCCACGTGGCATAAATTTTTCAAAATTTTTTGAAATTTGAATTTTCGCGCTAAAATTTAAAATTTGAAAAATTTTAATTTTTCGCGCTAAAAATTGCCACGTGGCATTATTTTCAATTTAAATTTTTGAAATTCGAATTTTTCGCGCTAAAATTTGAAAATTTCAAAAATTTCAAGTTTTTAGCTTCAAAATGTGCAAATGCGCTCTATTGAACACATTTTTAGCACAAAAATATAAAATAAAAAAAATTTTGAATTGAAAATTGCAAATGCGCTCTACTGAACACCTCTTTTTATTCAAAATTCCAACAAAAATTTCAGATTTTTGGCTGAAAATCTGAAATTTTCGCTAAAAAATTTGTGGGCGGAGCCCAAAAATATACGAAAAAAATAAACTGATAACAAAAAGTTTTGTCATCATTTTTCGAAATTCAAAAAATGATGTCAGGAAAAATTCCACGTGGCAAAAAATGAAGCTACAGTAACCCAGGGGGTACTGTAGATGAAGAAGGAACTAGGAGAAAAAAAAGGAGAAACTAGAGTCTAGTTTGGCTGAAATTCGAGAAATTTTGGGGAAAATGTGGTTAGAGATAAGGAAAAATCATATATTTTATGAAAAAAAAATTTTTTTTTTTTGATAAAAAAATTTTCATTTTGGTTTTGTGAACCCAGATTTTTTCCGGGGAAAAATGAAATTTGCATAATTTTCAGAATTTTTAATCTGAAAATTTTTTTGTCATCGTTTTTTTCGTGGTTTGTGGAACTTGATCAGATTATTTTGGTATAAAAAGGCGAGAATTTTTATCATTTTTCTCACTGATTGTATGGTTTTTGAGCCGGAGCATTTTTGACCAGAAAAATGTGCTTTTTGGAGCATTTTTGACCGCAAAATTGAGATTTTTGAGCATTTTTTGACTAGAAAATCGTACATTTTTCTCTAGGAATTTTACACGGTGTTTTGGAGCATTTTTCACCTGAAAAAATGCTCATTTTTATTTTAAAATTGAATTGTTCCCTAATTTTTCAAGTTTTTTGAGCTGAAATTGAGATTTCTGAGCATTTTCAGCCTGAAAATCATAAAATTTCTGAAATTTTCTGATTTAGGACAATTTTTCCATTCAAAAATCTATCGTTTTTGAATTTTCAAAATTTTTGGCGCGAAAATTTGAATTCCAGAATTTGCCACGTGGCTAATTTTCTCTGCGTCTCTAGCTCTCCTACACTCTGTAGCTCTCTGGCTTCTCTGCGCTCTCTTCCTTCCCTATGTTATCTAGCGACCCTAGCTGTCTGGCTTCTCTGCGTCTCTAGCTCTCCTACACTCTCTAGCTGTCTGGCTCCAGCTTCTGACCTCAAAATTCAAATTGAATTCTGAAACTCAGAATTGGCTGAAAATCTAGATTTCTAGATTTTCAGCAGAAAAATCTATAATTTTTTTTCAACACAAAAATAAAAAATAATGAAAATCTGATTTTTTTTCACCTGGAAATCTGTTTTTTTGAATTTTCAATGATCAAGATCAGAATTTCCAGCTGAAAATTTTTGTTTTGCTGAAAATTCTGGAAAAAATCGCGGAAGTTGGGGATTTTTTTGAAAATTTCAAAAAAAAAAAAAAAAAAATTTTTTTTTGATCTTGATCTACCAAAATTTCTTTGAAATTTGATTTTTTGATGTCAAAAAAATATTTTTAAATTTTTTTTTCGGTTTTTTTGGTTAAATCCACATTTTTTAACCTCAGGCCAATTTTTGAGCTGAAATTCTCTGAAATTTGTGAATTTTCAGCTCCAGAGCTCATTTTGGAGCTGAAAATCCAGGAAAATCCAATTTGTCATCAAATTTCAGCTCTAGAGCTCATTTTTGAGCTGAAAATCCAGAAAAATCTAATTTTTCATCAATTTTCAGCTCCAGAGCTCATTTTTGAGCTGAAAATCCCAAAAAATCCAATTTTTCATCAAATTTCAGCTCTAGAGCTCATTTTTGAGCTGAAAATGCTATTTTTGCTCATTTTTTCTTCAATTTTCCGTTTTTCCCCCCAAAATTCTTCCAAAAAATCCAAATTTTTGCAGATTTTCACAACGAAACCCTTCAAAAACCGCTACGGATCGATTTTTTTGCTCATTTTTGGATTTTGGCTCATTTTTTTCTTCAACTAATAATTCGTAGAATAGAATGGGAGGATTTGAGGATTTTTGCGGTGGACCTAATGTGAATCCGGTGAGTTTTTGGGATGAAAATTTGAAAAAATTCGAAAATTTCAAGAAAAATCTGAAATTTTGAGCTGAAATTCATGATTTTTGATGAATTTTGACCCAGAAAACCTTGGATTTTTTTCCAGAAAAAATAAATTTTGAAATTTTCTTCTTATCAATATTTTTTGAATTGATAAGAACCCAGAAAAATTTTTTGATTTAAAAATTTGAAAAAAAATTTTGTACTGTTTCAAAATTCTAAAAAAGTCAAAAAAAATTGAGAAAAAATTTCACTGTTTCAAAATTTGCTCAAAATTTTTTGAGATTCAGAAAAATTTATTGCTTAACTTCTTTTTTATAAAAATAGCTCAGGATTTTAATTTTTTGGCTGAAAATTGCTGAAAATCTGAATTTTCAGCAAATTTAACCCTAGAAAATTTACTGTTTCAAAATTATTTTAAATTTTTCGAAAATTTGAAAATTTTTGATTTTTCAGCGGATAACTGTTTCAAAAAAATGTGAAAATTCAAAAATTCAAGAAAATTTCAAATTTCCTCCCAAAAAAAATTCACTGTTTCAAAATTTGCATAAATTTTTTTGAGAATCAAAAAATATTTGATCTAATGTCGTAGTCCACCTTTAATAAAATTCAGTTTTTCATTTAAAAAAATCAAAAATTTCATTCATGAAAATTCACTGTTTCAAAAATTTGAGAAATTCAGAAGTTCTTCGAAATTTCCAATAGGTTCCTGGTTTTATAAGCCGAAAAAATAGGTTTCAAAATTCTAAGAAGATATTTGGAAAAATGTTCAAATTTGATTTTTCTCCGAAAGAAAATACCTCAAAATATTCACTGTTTCAATAATTTTACTATTTGTTTTTGAAATTCAGCTTGAAAAAACCTGAATTTTTGAGCTCGAAAAAATACGTTTCAAAATTTTAAGAAAATTCAGAAATTCAGAAAAATTTATTGCTTAACTTCTTTTTTATAAAAATAGCTCAAGAATTAAATTTTCAGCTTAAAAAAATGCTGAAAATCCCAATTTTTCACTCAATTTTACCCTAAAAAATTTACTGTTTCAAAATTATTTAATTTTTTTTGAAAATTTGAAAATTTTGAGTTTTTCTAGAAAAAAGTATTCACTGTTTCAAAAAATTGAGAAAATTCAAAAAATTTCAATTTTTCAGCAAAAATACTGAAAAATAGCTCAGGAATTCAAATTTTATACTGAAAATTGCTGAAAATCCGAATTTTCAGCTTAATTACTCAAAAATAGCTCAGGAATCCAAATTTTTGGCTGAAAATTGCTGAAAATCCGAATTTTCATTAAAAATGGCTCAGGAATCTGAATTTTTGGGTCAAAAACCTCCCTGAAGCCCCCTAAAATCTCAAAATCAATTTTTTCAGTTTCCCACCGGTCTTCCCAACATTTCTGTGTGTTTTCAACACACACTTCTCGTCTGGATTCCCACAATTTTCTTCCTTCTCACACTTCCATTCTTCATTGCTCAGTGTAAATTGACAGGCGAAAGATTTGCGAAATTGCCGTTCAGTTTTGCGATTTGCTTCAAATTGGTGAGTTTTTTGGGGAATTTTGAGCTGAAAAACTGAAAAATTCGTGAAAAATGCGAAATTTTCAGCCAAAATTTGAGATTTTTGGTGAATTTTGAGCTGAAATTCGAAAAATGCGGAACTTTTTGTTCAAAAAAAATTTTTCTACTAGAAAATTATGCTAATTAGCTTAGTCACATGCTAATTAGGCCAAAAATCAACAAAAAAAAATTTTTTTTTTAAATGTTTTCAAGCGAAGCGAAAATTGGCAAAAACACAGATTTTTGGGGGATTTTTGGCGCGAAAATTTGAATTTTCAAAAATTTTGACCCCAATTTTTTTTTTGAAAATAGTTCCCAAGAGGAATTGAACCCTTACCCTTCTGATCAGAAAATTATCGATTTTTTCCAGTTATGTTGTGCTCTTCTATCACTCAACTCGATATTTGTGTGGTTTTTTGTGATTTTTTCGTCGAACTCATTTGCCGCCGCCTATTTTATTTATCCATTTTGTTGGGCTCTGGTTTTTGTGAGTTTTTTTGGGGAAAAATTTGGGGAAATTTTGAAACAGTGAATTTTTTGAGTGAAAAATTCAATTTTTAATTGAAAATTCGGTTGGATTCAGAATTTTCAGCTCAAAAATTGTCCCAAAAATTCACTGTTTCAAAATATTTTTAAATAATTTTTGGAAGTTTTCAAAATGTTGCTCAGACAGTCAATTTGGTTTCTAAAATTAAATTAAATTTTTTTATCGAAATTCGTTAGAAATTTGGAATTTCTCTATGAAATCGAAATTTTCACTTGCAAAATTTTTTTCCAAAAATCTACTGTTTCAAAATGTTGTTATATAATTTTTGGAAATTTTCAAAATTGATTATCCAGTTGTTTTTGTTTTAAATTGGGATTAAGAGATTTTGAAAAATATGAAAAAATTGAATTAATTTTCCAAGTTTTTGTAATCTGGAAATTATTGAACATTTAAAATCCTAAAAAAATCTCAGAGAAAATCTACTGTTTCAAAATTTTCTTATATAATTTTTGGAAATTCTCAAAATTAATACGACAGAAAAATCTAATTTTTCTCTCTAAAAATATTAATGAAACTTCACTGTTTTAAAAATTCTACTTGGAATTTCATAAAATTTAGATTCTCGATGTTCGAAATTTTCTCTTGCATTGTTTTTTTTCCAAAAATTCACTGTTTCGAAATTTGGTTTTATTTTTCTTTGAAAATTATCAATATTCATCAAGGACTGGTTAAAGACACGTAGAAAACTAGAAATCGTTCAAAAATCATTATTTGCATGTTTTTTATCATCCTTCAAATAGTGGAAGTACATAAACAAAATTGAAAAATATTGAGTTTAGCGAAAGTCAAAAAAAGAAATTTCCTTTTTTGAAATCGCTCAGCCGACGCGACATTTGGTGTTTGCACAAATGTTCGTGATTTGCCGCACATGTGTGCATTCTTAGCATACCGTACCACCACTTTTTATTTATTTTTTCTTTTTTCAAACGAACAACACACAACTTTGAAAAAAGACGCGCGTTCAAATTTTTACGATTACGAACACACATTTCTAGTTTTCTACATGTCTTTAATAGAATCAGAAACCTGAAAATCATGCAGAATTCCAAAAGCAATTAAATTCGCACCTGACAAGTTTTCCCAAAATTTCACCGTTTCAAAATTTTCTCATATAATTTTTGGGAATTCGCAAAATTGATTATTCAGTTGAATGTTCTCAAAATTTACTGTTTCAAACATTTTATTCAAAAACATTGCAAAAATTAATTTTTGATAGATCAATCAACTTCATAAAAAGCTCTGAAATTGTCAAAAATTCAAAAAACAAAGAAATTCGCAACTGAAAAATTTCCCAAAAATTCACTGTTTCAAAAATTCTTTTTCATAATTTTTGAAAGTTCTCAATATTAATGGTAGCAATTAATCATTTGCGAAAAAAACTGAAATTTTTTATTTTTTACAAAATAAAAACTAGAAATGAATTTTAGTTTTCCAAGTTTAAATTCTAGAAAAGAAATCTCAGAGAAAATCTACTGTTTCAAAAATTTTACATGAAAATTCATTAAAATTTGTTTTTGATTTGTTGAACCCAAAGAAATCTGAATTTTCAGCTTCAAAAATTTTCCTAAAAATCCACTGTTTCAAAATGTTTTCATATAATTTTTGGGAATTCGCTAAATTGATCACTCATTGACAAGAATTATCCTAACTTCAAAAAATCGAAATTTTCTCTGAAAAAAGCTTTTCAAAAAAAATCTACTGTTTCAATATTTTCTTATATAATTTTTGGAAACTCTCAAAATTAATCACTCATTGACAAGAATTATCCTAACTTCAAAAAATCGAATTTTTCTTGAAAAACAATTTTTCTAAAAAAAATCTACTGTTTCAAAAAGTTTTCATATAATTTTTGGAAATTTTCAAAATTAATGGTAATATCTTACTTTATTTTATGATGAATACATTTTGAAAAATACGAAAAAATTGAATTTTCCAAGTGTTCGAATCTGTAAATTATTCAAAATTCAATCAAATAATCCTAGAAAAAAATATCAAAAAAATTTACTGTTTCAAAAATTCTACTTGAAAATTGTGCGAAATAAAAACTAGAAATGAATTTAAGTTTTCCAAGTTTTTGAAATCTGAAAGCTGCCCAGAAAATTGAAATAAAGTTTCAACCAAAAAATCCTAGAAAAGAAATCTCAGAAAAAATCTACTGTTTCAAAAATTCTACTCAAAATTTCATGAAATTCAGTTTATCGATCTTTATTATTCAAAAAATCGTAATTTTCTCCCGAAAAAAATTTTCTAAAAAATTTACTGTTTCAAAATATTTTTAAATAATCTTTGGAAATTCTCAAAATTCATTTTTAACTTCCAATGTTCACAAAATTTATGGGACTATTCAAGTTATTTTCTCAACGCTGAGAAAAGCGAAGAAAACCTATTCAGGCAAGCTGAGAAAATACGAAAAAAGTGGAGAAAATACATTTTCTCCGCATTTCTCCTGTTTTCTCAGCATGTTGAGAAATTACTTGAATAGCCCCATTACTGTTTCAAAATTTTTATTCAAAAAATTACAAAAGTTAATTTTTGATAAATCTGACTTCAAATAAAGCTCTGAAACTGTCAAAAATTCGAAAAACACAAAAATTTGCTCTAGTGAAAATTTCCCAAAAAAATTACTGTTTCAAAATTTTTTTATATAATTTTTGGAAATTTTCAATTTGTTCTCTTTTTTCATTTTCTACTTAAAATTTAGGATGAATAAATTTTGAAAAATGTGAAAGAATTTCATGTTTCGGAGATTTTTAAATCTGAATAAATTTTTTAAATAAAAAAATCCTAGAAAAAATTCTCGAAAAAATTTACTGTTTCAAAAATTCTACTTGAAATTTCATTAAAATTTTGTTTTTGATTTTTGATAGTTGAACCCTGAAAAATCGAAATTTTCAAATGTTAAATTTTCCCAAAAAAATTCACTGTTTCAAAATTTTCTTATATAATATATAATTTTTGGAAATTCTCAAAATTGATTTGTCTTCGAATTTTTACCTTGTAAAAAAATTTTTCTAAAAAAAATCTACTGTTTCAAAATTAACATGAGCAATGCTCTTTTTTCTTCCAGACCTGCACATTTCTCCTGCACCTCGTCAGATTGAGATGTGGTGTAGTGACGTCAGGAGTTCAACATCTCACCGCAATCTTATTTCTGCTCTCCGGAGCTCCAGAATTCTATCAGTGGTGTAGGAATCTTGGTGCTGCCACGTCATCCGAACCTCTTGGAATCGCATATCTGATCTATTATTCGATTCTATTGATCTACACATTTGCACTGTGTTTTGCCGACAAAAGAAATCCGAAAGAAGTGGAAAAACTTGGCGCGAAAAATCCAAGTCCAGAACTACAGTCTAGTTTTCTGAATCGCTTGACACTTTGGTGGTTCAATAGTGTGCCTTTTGCGGGATATAAGAAGGATTTGGAGCTGGAGGATGTTTTTGAGCTCAGCGAGCGGAGCAAAACTGCGCATTTGTTTGAAATGTGGAAAGGGTTTTGGGAACCGAAGAGATTGAGTAAGTCTGAAAATTTGGGATTTTTTGAGCCTAAATTAGGCCTGGGAAGCCTGGATTTTAGGCCTGAAGATTTGGGATTTTTGAGCCCAAATTTGGGCCTGAAAAGCATGGATTTTGGGGCGGAAATTTGGGATTTTTTGGGCCTAGATAAGCCTAGATTTGGTCTGAGAAGCCTAGATTTTTCAAGCCTCAATTTGGCCTGAAAAGCCTGGATTTTAGGCCTGGAAATTTGGGATTTTTTGAGCCTAGATAAGCCTAGATTTGGTCTGAGAAGCCTGGATTTTGGGCCCGAAAATTTGGGATTTTTTGAGCCTAAATAAGCCTAGATTTGGCCTAAGAAGCCTGGATTTTGGGCCTGAAAATTTGGGATTTTTTGAGCCTAAATTTGGCCTGAGAAGCCTGGATTTTAGGCCTGAAAATAGGGCCATTTCGGGTCTAAAATCACTAGAATCGAGTGTTTCTAACCTGAGCAATGCCAAGAAAATTAGAAAAATCCAATTTTTCACAAAAAAAATTTCCAAAAAAATTTACTGTTTCAAAATTTTTATGAAATTTTCGAAAATTTTAAATTTTTCAGTAAAAAAACTATTTAAATTTCATAAAATTATTGATTTTTCTAACATGAGCAATGCTCCAAAATTTTTGAATTTTTAAATCAATTTCTAATTTTTGGGCTTAGTATGAGCAATGCTTCACGAAAATTTCACGAAAATTCTCGAATTCGGGCTCAAAATGCTCCAATTTTCACCAGAATTATTGATTTTTCTAACATGAGCAATGCTCCAAATTTTTCCAATTTTTAAATCAATTTTAGATCGCTACCCGATTACATTAACGAAATTTGAAAAAATCCCGAAAAATTTTAAAAATTTTTGAAACAGTGAAAAAAACGTGACCTAATTTTTTTTCCAAAAAAAAATTTTTTTTGCTCATTTTTCATGAAGAAATCAATAGGAAAATGTGGTTTTTTGTGAGTTTTCGAAATTTTTTTGGGTTTAACATGAGCAATGCTCCAAAATTTTCGAATTTGGGCTCAAAATGCTCCAAATTCTACTAATTTTCTTGAATTTGGGCTCAAAATGCTCCGAATTTCCCAAAATTTCCCAATTTTTCAGAATACATCGAAGAAAACAGCATCTGGAACAAGGATTTGGACGAAAAAGGTCCCCCATACCCGTCAGTTATCGCAACTCTCTTCCAAATGTTCAAATGGGAATTCATGTTGGCGTCGGTGCTCAAATTCACCTCTGACACCCTGCAGTTCGCCAGTCCGTTTTTGTTACAGTAAGTGGGCTGAAAATCGCACATTTTCAGCTAAAGATCTGAAAATCTGGCTGAAAATGATGAATTTTGAGCTGAAAATCGATATTTTTCACTCCTAGACTCGAAAAACGCCGAATTTTTCGAGCATTGCTCATATTAAACTCAAAATTCAGCAGCATTGCTCAGATTAGAAAATTCTGATAGTTTTGTGAATTTATATGTTTTTTAAGTAATTAAGTTTAATGATGTACGTAAAGTTGAAAAAGAATTAAAATTTCATCAAAAATCCAAGAAAATTGAAAATTTCTCATAGAAATTTTGAAACGTAGAATTTCTGGTTTTTTTTGTGTGAAAAATTGGACTTTTCAAGCATTGCTCAGGTTAGCAAATTTGAAATATTGATTTTTTAAAATAAAATAAGTTACAGTAACTTTTTTAGTAACTTTCAATAAATCATCAAAAAATCAAAAAAATTGAAAATTTCTCATAGAAATTTTGAAACAGTAGATTTTCTGGAAATTTTTTTGAGGGTCAAATTGATTTTTTTTAATTCAGGCTTTTCAGGCCTAATTCAGCCTAGAAATCCAGGCTTATATGGGCTCTGAAAATCCCGATTTTTCAGGCCATAAACCAGGCCCAATCTAGGCTTATCTAGACTCGAAAAATCCAGAATTTTCAGGCCAAAACTAGGCTTATCTAGGCTCTAAGAATCCCAGATTTTCAGGCCTTAAACCAGGCCGTTCCAGGCTTATCTAGTCTCAAAAAATCCCAAATTTCCAGGCCTGAAATCCTGGCCATTTAGGCTCAAAGGGGCCTTAAAAATCCAGGTTTTTTAGGCCTAAAACATGGCTCATCTAGTCTCAAAAAATTCCAAATTTCCAGGCCTAGAATCCAGGCTTTTCAGGCCAAATCAAAAGGCTTATATGGGCTCAAAAAATCTCGAATTTTTTACAGACAACTCCTCAACTTCGTCGCCTCCGATCACGCGGTCTTCTGGAAAGGCATGTCCCTTTCAATCCTGATGTTCTCCACTTCCGAACTTCGATCTCTGATCCTGAATGGCTATTTTTATATCATGTTCAGAATGGGAACCAAAATTCAAACCGCCCTAACAGCTGCGGTTTATAACAAAACGCTGATTTTGTCGAATTCTGCTCGTAGATCAAAAACTGTTGGAGAAATTGTGAATTTGATGGCGATTGACGTGGAGAGGTTTCAGATGATCACACCGCAAATTCAACAATTCTGGAGTTGCCCCTACCAGATTGCTTTCGCACTGATTTATCTCTTCTTCACACTTGGATATAGTGCGCTGCCTGGAGTTGTGATTATGCTCATTTTTGTGCCGATGAATATTTTTAGGTGGGTTTTGGAGCGTTTTGAGCTGGAAATCATGAAATTCTGAGCATTTTGAGCCGGAATTTGAAGATTTTTGAAAATTTGGAGCATTTTGAGCTAGAATTCATGACTTTTGGATTTTTCTAACATGAGCAATGGTTTTTGGAGCATTTTGAGCTAGAAAACATGAAATTCTGAGCATTTTGAGTCCGAATTTGGGATTTTTGGGTTTTCTGATATGAGCAATCCTTTTTGGAGCATTTTGAACCAGAATTCATGAAATTGTGATGATTTTGAGCCGAAATTTAGAATTTTTGGGTTTTTCTAACATGAGCAATGGTTTTTTGGAGCATTTTGAGCCAAAAATCATGAAATTCTGAGCATTTTAAGCTAAATCTCGGGATTTTTGGGTTTTTCTAATATGAGCAATGCCTCAAAAATGATTAATTTTCCGGTAACAAATTCCAAAAACCCAAAATTCCTTTGAAAACTTTTTGAAACAGTGAAAATATATTTTTGAAAATTGGTTGATTCAGGAAACCCGCTTATCAAATTAATTTGAATTTCTCTCGAAATAATTTGAAAAAATGTTGAAACAGTCAATTTTTAAACAGAGAAAATTAGGGTTGGAAAAACAGTGTAGTTGCGTACACGGATACACGGTTTTCTTCTCTTCTCAAGCAATTCAGAAAAAAGCGTGTATTCGTGTATTCGTGTATTTTTTTCCAACCCTAGAGAAAATCAATTTTTTTGACAAAAATCAGAAAAAAATTCACTTTTTCAAAATTTCCACAAATTTTCTGGATTTTCAAAGCTTCTTCAATTTAATTTTGTTTCTTAAACCCAAAAAAACAAAAAAAATAATGGATAGGGATATACATAACTATACTCTAGTTTGACCTAATCATATGCATTTTTGTTTGTAGTTTGGTGTCAGACAACGAAAAATCAACAAAAAATGTGATTTTTGTTTAAAAATTACAAATTTCAACTATGAATATGAGTTATGACGTGGCAATTTTTCAACAAAAAAATGATTAATTTTCCGAATGTAACAAATTCCAAAAACCCCAAAATTCCTATTGTTGAAACAGTGAAAAATTGCAGAAATTTGAAATTCGACACTTTGAGCTAACTATACAAAATTTTCCGTATTTTCTAACATGACCAACAGATATTAAAATGAAAAATTTGAATTTCTCGTATTTTAATTTTGAAACAGTGAATTTTTTTTTTTGAATTTTTGTCTAGAAAATTAATTTTCTCTGTTCAAAAATTGACTGTTTCAACATTTTTTCCAAATTATTTCGAGAGAAATTCAAATTAATTCGATACACGATTTTATGGCTCAACCAATAAAAAAAAATATTTTTTCACTGTTTCAAAAAGTTTTCAAAGGAATTTTGGGTTTTTGGAAATTGTTAACAAGTTTTTTTTAGTGTTAAAATGCTCAAAAATTCATTGCTCATATTAGAAAAACTCAAAAATTTTGAATTTTGGCTCAAAATGCTCCAAATCGCCTCCCAAAGCCTTATAGGTCAAGAATTTAAAAATTTTCAATTAAAATGATATTCGAAACATTTTATTTGAATTGCAAAAAAATTAAAGATTTTTTGAAACAGCAATTTTTTCACTGTTTCAACATTTTTCCAAATTATTTCTGGAGAGAATCAAATTTGTTACATTGGTAATAAATTCATAAATTGATAAAAAAAAGAGAATAACAATTTCCAAAAACCCAAAATTCCTTTGAAAACTTTTTGAAACAGTGAAAATATATTTTTAAAAATTGGTTGATCCATAAACCGACTTGTCGAATTAATTTGAATTTCTTTCGAAATTTTTTGAAAAAATGTTGAAACAGTCAATTTTTGAACAGAGAAAATCAATTTTTTAAACAAAAATTCAAAAAAAAATTCACTGTTTCAAAATTTCCACAAATTTTCTGGATTTTCAAAACTTTTTCAATTTGATTATGCTTCCTACACCCAAAAAAAAAACAAAAAAAAATAATGGATAGGGATATACATAACTATACTCTAGTTTGACCTAATCACATGCATTTTTGTTTGTAGTTTGGTGTCAAACAACGAAAAATCAACAAAAAAAATGTGATTTTTGTTCGAAAATTGCAATATTCAACTGTAAACATGAGTTATGACGTGGAAATTTTTCAACAAAAAATGATTAATTTTCCGAATGTAACAAATTCCAAAAACCCCAAAATTCCTATTGTTGAAACAGTGAAAAATTGCAGAAATTATCCAGAACCAGAACAAATTTGATTGTCTTTAGAAATAATTTGGAAAAATGTTGAAACAGTGAAAAAATTGCTGTTTCAAATATTTCAATAATAATTTTGTTGTTGAAAAATTGCCACGTCATAACTTATATTTACAGTTGAAATTTGCAATTTTTGAACAAAAATCACATTTTTTTATTGTTTTTTTTTGGTGTAGGAAGCATAATCATACTGAAGAAGCTTTGAAAATCCAGAAAATTTGTGGAAATTTTGAAACAGTGAATTTTTGAAATTTGAAATTCGGCACTTTGAGCTAACTATCCGAAATTTTCCGATTTTTCTAACATGAGCAATATCCTAAAATTATTATAGATGTTTTTAGCCACGTGGATTTTTTTTTGTTGGTGAAAACTAGAAATTTTTGTGTTAAAATGGCTCCTCAGATCAAAATAAACAAAAATTGAGTTTCTCGTATTTCAATTTTGAAACAGTGAATTTTTTTTTGAATTTTTGTTTAAAAAATTGATTTTCTCTGTTCAAAAATTTACTGTTTCAACATTTTTTCTAAATTATTTCGAGAGAAATTCAAATTAATTCGATACACGATTTTATGGCTCAACCAATAAAAAAAAATATTTTTCACTGTTTCAAAAAGTTTTCAAAGGAATTTTGGGTTTTTGGAAAATGTTAACATATTTTTTAGCGTTTAAATGTTCAAAAAAGCATTGCTCATATTAGAAAAACCCGAAAATCCCAAATTTCGGCTCAAAATGCTCCAAATCACCTCCCAAAGTCTTGTAGATCAAAATTTACTTCAAAATTTATTTTTAAGCATTGCTCATGTTAGAAAAATCGTAAATTTATGATTTTTAGCCTAAAATGCTCCAAAAACCATTGCTCATGTTAGAAAAGCCTAAAAATCTTGAATTTTGGCTTAAAATGCTCAGAATTTCATGATTTTCAGCTCAAAATGCTCAAAATTTCCAAATTTTTGCTCCAAAATCAGTTTTTCAGCTCAATAATCGTGCGAAAATGGCAAATCGAACAAATGCGCCTGAAAGATGAGCGTACAAAAATGGTCAATGAAATTTTGAATGGAATAAAAGTCGTCAAATTGTACGCGTGGGAAATTCCGATGGAAAAACACGTGGAAAAAATCAGAAATCAGGAACTTGTGCTAATTAAAAAGACTTCGATGGTCCGAAATATGTTGGATTCTTTCAACACGGCAAGTCCGTTTTTGGTCGCCTTATTTTCGTTTGGAACTTTTGTGCTATCGAATCCCAGTCATGAATTGACACCGCAAATTGCGTTCGTTTCACTGGCACTTTTTAATCAATTGAGGAGTCCGATGACTATGATTGCGCTGTTGATTGGACAGGCTGTACAGGTGGGAAGATTTGGGGATTTTTGAGCCCGGAATTGTGATTTTTGGAGCATTTTGAGCCCGGGATCGTGAAATTTGGAGCATTTTGAGCCAAAATTCAGGATTTTTGGAGCATTTTGAGCCATTGCTCATGTTAGGATGATTTTTTCTAGAAAATTTCCGATTTTTTAAGCCAAAAATCAAGATTTTCGATAAAAAATGAGCTGAAAATTTGAAATTTTCAAAAAATTTTGAAACCCAAAAATTTACTGTTTCAAAAATTCCTGAAATTTTGATGCTAAAATTAAAAAATTATTGGGGAATTATCGGCAATTTTTTTCCGGAAAATTTTACTGTTTCAAAAATTTTATTAGAAGTTTTTGAGTTTGTTTATTTCTGATGTTCTGTTCCCTGAGTGATTATTGCTTAAAAATTGTCGAAGCAAAAATATTTGCCACGTCATACTCAATTTCTTTAGAGCCAAAAATTTTGAACCTAAAAATAATTTTTTTTCTGAAAAATTCACTGTTTCAAAATTTTTATAAAATTTTTTCGATTTTTCAAAAAATGATATAGATTTCCAGAACTTGCCACGTCATAACTCAAAAAAATCCACGTGGCAAAATTTAGGACTGAAAATTTAACCAAAAAAAAATGTATTTTCTAACAAAAAATTCACTGTTTCAAAAATTTGTGAGGAAGTTTTTCTGATTTTCGAAAAATGTTGTGGCTATATTCTTCATCACTTAAATTTGACACCAAAAATATTGCCACGTCATAACTCATGTTTATTGGAAGCTAAAAAATCCCAAGAACTTCTTGACAAAAGTTTACTGTTTCAAAAATTTTATTAGAAGTTTTTGAGTTTTTTTTTATTTCTGATGTAATGTTTCCAATGCAATCACGATTTTTTTCTGAAAAAGTTCACTGTTTCAAAAATTCCTGAAATTCTAGTGCTAAAATTTGAAAATTATTTGATAAATTTGCCACGTCATAACTCATAATTTTTGAAGTCAAAAATTTTCACCAGAAAAAATTGATGTTTTTCTAAAAAAAATCACTGTTTCAAAATTTTTATAAAATTTTTTTTGATTTGAAAAAATAATGATTTTGAATCGTTTTACGAGGTGAAAATTTTAAAATTTTAATTTTGGAGAAAACTTGTGATTTTTGAGCCTGGAATCATTAATTTTGGAGCATTTTGAGCTATTGCTCATGTTAGTATGATTTTTTCTAGAAAATATCCAATTTTTTGAGCCAAAAATCAAGATTTTTGGTGAAAAATGAGCTGAGAATCTGGAATTTTCAAAAATTTTTCTAACAAAAATTTACTGTTTCAAAATTTCATTAAGATTTTTGTGCTAAAATTGAAAATTATTGGCATATTGTAAAGTTTTGAATGAATTTGCCACGTCATGAGTTATGTCTTTTGAGGTCAAAAATGTTCATTAAAAAAATAAATTTTATTCTCTGAAAAAAATTCACTGTTTCATAATTTTCACATATTTTTTTTGAGTTCTAATTTTCTGATCCAATCTGTTTATTGTGTGATTTTTGAGCCCCAGGTCATTAACTTTGGAGCATTTTGAGCCATTGCTCATGTTAGGATGATTATTTCTAGAAAATATCCGATTTTTTAATCCAAAAATCAGGAGTTTTGATGAAAAATGAGCTGAGAATCTGAAATTTTCAATAAAATTTTGAAACCCAAAAATTTACTGTTTCAAAATTTCATTAACATTTTTGTGATAAAATTAAAAAATATTTCGTAATAGTTAAATATTGGATAAATTTACCACTTCATAACTCAATTTTCCGAAGTTTAAGTATTTTACAAAAACAATTGATTTTATTCTCTAAAAAAATCACTGTTTCAAAATTTTCATAAATTTTTTTCGATTTGAAAAATAATGATTTTGACTTTCATTCAAGTTTTAAAAGTTTAATTTTGGAGAAAATTGGTGATTTTTGAGCCCAGGTAATTAACTTTGGAGCATTTTGAGCCATTGCTCATGTTAGGATGATTTGTTCTGGAAATTTTCCGATTTTTTAAGCCAAAAAATCAAGATTTTTGTTGGAAAATGAGCTGAGAATCTGGAATTTTCAATAATTTTGAAACCCAAAAATTTACTGTTTCAAAAATTCTTGAAATTCTAGTGCTAAAATTTGAAAATCACTTGATAAATTTGCCACGTCATAACTTATAATTTTTGAAGTCAAAAATTCACAAAAAAATTAATGTTATTCTCTAAAAATAATTCACTGTTTCAAAATTTTCATAAAAATTTTTCGATTTTTGGAAATCTGATTTCATGATTGTATGTTGATTGTGATACCTAAAAGTCCTAAATTTTGCCACGTCATAACTAACAAATTTTTATTTCTGAAAAAAAAAATAACTGTTTCAAAAATTCATTAAGATTTTTATGCCAAAATTGAAAATTATTAATCGCAAACTCGAATTTTACATGAAAATAAAGAAAAAAAATTTAACTGTTTCAAAAATTCTTGAAATTTTGATGCTAAAATTTTTAAAATTATTGGGGAATCCTTAAATTCGCGATAAATTTGCCACTTCATAAGTCATAATTTTTGAAGTCAAAAATTTTCACCAAAAAAATTAACTGTTTCAAAATTTTCATAAAATCTTTTTTGATTTTTCAAAAAATGATATCAATTTTTCTGTCTGACTAATGAAATGTTATTCTATAAAAAAATTAACTGTTTCAAAATTTTTGCATAAAATTTTTTCGATTTTTAAAAATAATGATTCCGACATTCATAGCAATTCAAGTTTTAAAAGTTTAATTTTGGAGAAAATTTGTGATTTTTGAGCCCGGAATCATTAATTTTGGAGCATTTTGAGACATTGCTCATGTTAGGATGATTTTTTCTAGAAAATATCCGATTTTCGGAGCCTAGAATCAAGATTTTTGGTGGAAAATGAGCTGAAAATCTGAAATTTTCAATAAAATTTTTTTTAGAACTGTTTCAAAAATTCCCGAAAAATTTTAATTTTAAAAATGTTGTATTGTCTATCATTTGAAGGTTAGCTAGAAAATTTCCGAAATTTTTATTTTCAAATATTTTTTTTCGTTATAAAAATTCACTGTTTCAGAATTTTTGGATAGTTTTTCTGACTTTTTGAACTGTTGATTGTGTGTATTTCTTATCTTCTCCAATTGAAACGAAAAAAAATTTCTAGAAAGTTTTGACACGTCATAGCTCAATTTTTTTGGTCTCAAAAATTTTGAACCTAAAAATAATTTTTTTTCTGAAAAATTCACTGTTTCAAAATTTTTATAAAATGTTTTCGATTTGAAAAATAATGATTTCGAATTGTTACGATAGGAATTCAAAGTTTTAAATTTTAATTTGGGAGAAAATTTGCAATTTTTGAGCCCAGAATCATTAATTTTAGAGCATTTTGAGCCATTGCTCATGTTAGGATGATTTTTGCTGAAAATTTCCGATTTTTTCATTCAAAAATCAAGATTTTTGATGAAAAATGAGCTGAGAATCTGGAATTTTCAATAAAATTTTTCTGAAAAAAATTACTGTTTCAGAAATTCCTGAAAAATTTTAATTTTTGAAATTTTGTATTTTCTTCCATTTAAAGGTTTGCTAGAAAATTTCCGAAATTTTTATTTTCAAATATTTTTTTTCGTTATAAAAATTCACTGTTTCAGAATTTTTGTATAATTTTTCTGGCTTTTTGAACTGTTGATTGGGAGTACTTTTTATCTTCTCCAATTGAAACGAAAACTAATTTCTAGAAAGTTTTGCCACGTCATAGCTCATGTTTTTTTGGAGCGTAAAATTTAGAACCGCAAAAAAAAATTTTTTTTTTCTGAAAAAAGTCACTGTTTCAAAATTTTTATTATTTTTCAAAAAGTGATATTAATCTTCGAAATTCTAAAATCACAACATTTTGAGCACTAAATATTTTGCCACGTCATAACTCATAATTTTGACACAAACATTCCACGTGGAAAAAATTTCAGAGAAAATTTTTTTTATGAATTTTGGTTGAAAAAATTTCACTGTCTCGAAAATTCTTGAAATTTTAGTGCTAAAATTTGAAAATTATTTGATAAATTTGCCACGTCATTATAATTTTTGAAGTCAAAAATTTTCACCAAAAAATTAATTTTATTTTCTGAAAAAAATTCACCGTTTCAAAATTTTTATAAGATTTTTTCGATTTTTCAAAAAATGATCCCGTGTTCTGTTTAATGGGAAAAAGTCCTGAATTTTGCCACGTCATAACTCATGAAATTTTTTTAAAAAAAAATTGACTGTTTCAAAAATTCTTGAAATTCTAGTGCTAAAATTTGAAAATTACTTGATAAATTTGCCACGTCATAACTTATAATTTTTGAAGTCAAAAATTTTCAAAAAAAATTTCACTGTTTTAAAAATTTGCCAAATTTTTTTTTGATAAATTTGAAATTAATTCAAATTTTCTGCCGGAATATTCAAAAAAATCATGAAATTTCTGAATTTTGCCACGTCATAGCTCAAAAATTCCCCCAAGTTATTCTAAGTCCAAAAATATCATGTTTGGTATCAAAATTCTCCAAAATTCATGAAATTTTCGAATTTTGCCACGTCATAGCTCAAAATTTTCAGAAAAATCTGAAAATTCCAAATTTTGCCACGTCATAGCTCTAAAATTCCCTGAAAAATCTGAAAATTCCAAATTTTGCCACGTCATAACTCAATTTCCAGGCAGTCGTCTCCAACGATCGTCTCAAAGAGTTCCTAGTCATCGAAGAGCTCGACGAAAACGCGGTGCAAAAATCCTCGCACGCCGATCGCTCTCAAAACGCTGTGCACGTCGAAAATCTCTTTGCAACCTGGGATGAGACGGATGAGACGCACGCGACACTTGAGGAGGTGAATCTGTGTGCTCCGCGAGCCGGGCTCATTTCGGTGGTGGGAAAAGTTGGAGCCGGAAAGAGCAGCCTGCTCAATGCCCTCCTGGGTGAGATGACGAAATTACGGGGACGGATTGGGGTGAGCGGCCGTGTTGGATATGTTCCCCAACAACCCTGGATACAAAATATGACATTGCGTGACAATATCACGTTTGGCCGCCCGTTTGACAAGAAAAAGTATGAAAATGTCCTCCTGGCTTGCGCCTTGAAGTCGGATATTTCAATTTTGCCCGCTGGAGATTTGACGGAAATTGGAGAGAAGGGAATTAATTTGAGCGGGGGCCAGAAGGCCCGGGTTAGCCTGGCACGGGCGGTTTATCAGGTGGGCATTTGGGGCTTTGGGGGGCTTTTTTGGGCTCTTTTTGGGGTCTAGAAGGTCCCTAGAAGCTTCTAGAAGCTTCTAGGGACCTTTGGGAGCATTTTTGGGCTCTAGAGGGCTCTAAAGGGCTCTAGAGGGCTCTAAAGGGCTCTAAAGGGCTCTAGGGAACTTTGGGAGCATTTTTGGGCTCTTGAAGGTTTTAGGGAGAATTTTTGGGCTCTTTTTGGGCTCTAAAGGGCTCTAAAGGGCTCCAGAGGGCTTTAAAGGGCTTTTTTGGGATCTGGAAGCTTCTAGGGAGCATTTTTGGGCTCTGGAGGGCTCTAAAGGGCTCCAGAGGGCTCTAGGGAACTTTGGGAGCATTTTTGGGCTCTGGAAGGTTTTAGGGAGCATTTTAGAGGTTTTTGGGCTCAAATTTGAATTTTTTCAATCAAAAATTTTTTCACTGTTTCAAAAATTTTATTTAAAAAAAAACCTTTTTTTTTTTTAAATTTCGATTTATAGCAACTTTTTGAGACATTGCTCATGTTAAATTTTCAGCCAAAATTTGGAGCATTTTGAGCTGAAAATCAAGAAAAATTCACTGTTTCAATATATTTTCCACAGAAATCTTTTTAAAAGCCATAAAAGTATCATTAATGGAATTTTTTGAAGTCTATTTTTTTAAAGAATTTTTTGAAACAGTGAATTTTTTCTAATGAAAATTTTCCTGAATTTTTATAACAAGAGCAATGCATCGAAAATTCACTGTTTCAAAATTTTCTCAAAAAAAATTTGAAATTTTGGTAGTTTAATCACTTAGTTGCTCTGATAGAATAATCTGGAAATCTTGAATTTTATTTTTTATAAAATGGTCAACAATTTTCCTAACATGAGCAATCGAAAATTCACTGTTTCAATTTTTTGTAGCGACATTTGAAGCTCAATCAACATTTCAAACATTTATATTTTTACAAAAGAATTTTTTGAAACAGTCAATTTTTTCTGACAAAAAATTTTTTCTTCAAAAAAATTTTGAAAATTATTGAAAAATTTGAGAATTTCATGATTTTTTTGGATTTTTTTGAATTTTTCTAACATGAGCAATGCCTTAAAAATTCACTGTTTCAATAATTTTTCAAACAAATTTCTTTCAAAAACCATAATATGTCATTAATGGAATTTTTGGAGTCTCTATTTTTTATAGGAAAATTTTGAAACAGTGAATTTTTTTTGACAAAAAAAAATCGAAAAATATAGAAATAGCTGAGAATTGAATTTTTTCTGACAAAAAAATTCGAAAAAAAAAAATATTTTTTTCTGAATTTTTATAACATGAGCAATACCAAAAAATATAGAATTTCATCAAAATTTCAAAAATCTATGTTTTTTAATTAAAATTTTGAAACAGTGAATTTTTTTCTGATAAAAAAAAATTTGAAAATTCTTTTAGAAGCTCTTTAAATTTTTCTAATAGTGTCTAAAGGCTTCTAAAGGCTTCCCAAGGCTTCTAAAGGCTTCCTAAGGCTTCTAAAGGCTTCCCAAGGCTTCCCAAGGCTTCCCAAGGCTTCCCAAGGCTTCCCAAGCCCCCCAAAGCCTAATTTTTTTACAGGACCTAGATATCTACCTATTGGATGATCCCCTTTCGGCCGTCGATTCTCACGTGGGCCGTCACATTTTCGACAAAGTCATTGGGCCCAACGGCCTTTTGCGGTCCAAAACTCGAATCCTAGTCACCCATGGCCTGACTTTTACCAAATTTTCCGACGAAATTCTGGTTTTGTCCGAAGGTTGTATTGAAGAATCGGGAAAATACGAGGAATTGCTGGAGAAACGCGGAACTTTTTGGCGATTTTTGGAAGAATATAAGAGTGGAAGTGGAGAAGATGAGGAAGAGGATTTGGTCCGAGGAATTGAGGAGGATTTGGGAAAGATTGAGTTGGAACTGAAGGAGAGGTGGGTTTTTTGGGCTTTTGGGCCGAAAATTGGGGTTTTTTGACACCAAATTCGGGATTTTTGGTCCAAAACAAGCTGGAAAAGGCTTTTGGGCCTGGAAAATTGGATTTTTGAGCATTTTTCGGACTAGAAATGGCCCATTTAGGCCTATAAAGCCTGAATTAGGTTTCAGGGCCCGGAAATTCGGATTTTTGGGCTAAAACAGGCTGGAAAAGGCTTTTAGAGCTGAAAATTTGGATTTTTAGGCCAAAACAGGCTTTTAGACCGGAAATTTCATATTTTTGAGCATTTTTTAGGTTTTCTGACACCAAAAATGGGATTTTTGGTCCAAAACAGCCTAATTTAGGTTTCGGGACCTGAAAAATTGAAAATTGCAATTTTTCCCCCAAAAAAAATTCACTGTTTCAAATTTTCTTTACAAAAAATTTGAAAATTTGAAAATTTGATTACTCTCTTGCCAGTATTGCTCATATTAGAAAAATTGGAGAATTTAGTATGAGCAATGCTTCTGAAATCCAGAAATTCTGAAAATTTCAGCCAGAAAATTTTAGAAATTTTCACAGTTTTTTAATGCTAAAATTCAAATTTCAATGAAAAATTTGAATTTTTGAATTTATTTTTGAGAAAATCCACGTGGCAAATTTTTGACGCCAAAAAATCCACGTTTTTCCCCGAAATTCCCAAAAAATTCCCCTTTTCCTGACCAAAAACCCGAAAAAACAAAAAAAAAACGCGAAAAAACTCGACCAGCGAGAAGATGGGAAAAAAAGAAGAGTCTTCTTCAGCTGTGCCTGTATAGCTCAGTGGCAGAGCGTCTGTCTCGTAAACAGAAGGTCGGCGGTTCAATCCCGCCTGGAGGCATCTTTTTTTTTTTTTTGAGAAGAAGGTGGATAATTTTAAGGCTAGGGTGGATAATTTTAAGGTTGTTTTTGAGGCCTAAGGTATATTTAGGGAATTTGCTTAAGCTAAGGGGTTTGGGGATTTTTAAGGTATGAAATTGGGGGATTTTAGGGCCTTATTTAGGCTTGAAAATTGGGGATTTTCTAGGCCTTAATTAGGGTCTAAACGAAGGGCTTTAGGTCTTTAGGTCTAGTTAGGGATTTTAAGGCTTCTAAAGGCTTCCTAAGGCTTCTAAAGGCTTTTAAAGGCTTCTAGCTTTAAAAAAACTGAAAATTCCCAATTTTCAGCTCAAAAATATCGATTTTTGTCTGAAAATCGTCTTTCTGGTTTAAAAATCATCAGTTTTGTATCAAAAAATCTGAAAATTCCCATTTTTCAGCTTAAAAAATCTGAAAATTTTCTTTCTGGACCAAAAATTGACCTAAAATCATGATTTTCTGCTTAAAAATTGGGTTTTGATCCAAAAAAATATGAAAATTCCAAATTTTCAGCTCAAAAATTGACCAAAAATCAGGATTTTCAGCTTAAAAATTGGGTTTTGATCCAAAAAAATCTGAAAATTTCAAATTTTCAGCCCAAAAAATCTCAAAAATTTGATTTTCAGCCCCAAATTCACCACGCAAATCTCAAAACTCTCTGAAAAATCGCCCGAATCACCGGAAACCAACAATAAAATCATTGAAAAAGAGCGCATTGCTCAGGGTAAAGTCGAAATTGCCACGTATCAATTGTACATCAAAGCCGGAACCTATACATTATCGATCGCTTTTTTGGTGCTCTTCATCCTCAACATGACGTGTAATATTTTGCGAAGTTTTTGGTTGTCGGCCTGGTCGGATGAAAATGAGCCCACGGGCCTGACGCCCGATGGTCCGGGCTCCAAAATGAGCCCAAACACGGCCCAGCAGGAGGCCCAGAAAATGTCGAATGGCCTCAGGCTTGGTGTATATGCGGCCCTGGGATTTTCGGAAGTTTTTTGCTTTTTTCTCGCGCTCTACGCGTTGGTTTTTGTTGGACAAAAAGCCTCCAGAAATCTGCATGCGCCTTTAATTCACAATTTGCTCAGAAGTCCCATGAGCTTCTATGACACGACCCCGCTTGGCAGGATTTTGAACCGATGTGCTAAGGATATTGAGACGATTGATATGATGATGCCGTTGAATTTTAGATATTTGATTATGTGCGCGTTACAGGTGGGTTTTTGGGCGAAAATTTGGGAGATTTGGAGCATTTTGAGCCCGGAAACATGAAAAATGATGAATTTTAAGCTCGGGAGCATGATTTTTGGGTAATTTTGAGCTTAGGGAAATTTTAGACCAAAAATCGAGGGATTTGGAGCATTTTGAGCCTAAGAGCAAGATTTTTGGAGCATTTTGAACCCAAAACCAAGATTTTTGGAGCATTTTGAGCCCGGAAACGTGAAATTTGATGGATTTTGTGCCCAGGAGCATGATTTTGGGGTAATTTTGAGCTTAGGGGAAATTTATACCATAAATCATAGGATTTTGAGCCCGGAAACGTGAAAAATGATGAAATTTGGGCCTAACATGAGCAATGCTCAGAAAATTAAGAGATTTTGAGTATTTTGAGCCCAAAATTCAGGATTTTTGGGTATTTTTCAATATGAGCAATGCTTTTGGAGCATTTTGAGCTCAGAAATGGGATTTTTGAGCCTAACATGAGCAATGCTCAGAAAATTCAGAGTTTTCTGGTCATTTTGAGCCCAAAATTGAGGATTTTTGGGATTTTTCTCATATGAGCAATGCCTCTGAAAGTTCGCTTCTTATCGAATTTTAAAATTTTCTCATTTTTTTGAGAAAATTTTGAAACAGTGAATTTTTTTCAACCAAAAAAATGAAAAAATTCGATTTTTGGGATTTTTCTAACATGAGCAATGTTTCTGAAAAATTCACTGTTTCAAAATTTTCCGAAATAAATTTTGATGATAAACAAAAACCCAGCAAAAATTTGGTTTTTTCATAAAAAATTTGAGAAATTTTTGAAACAGTGAATTTTTTTCGACCAAAAATGGAAAAATCTGGAAATTTTCAGACAAAAAATTCGATTTTTGGGATTTTTCTAACATGAGCAATGCCTCAAAAAAATCTGGAAATTTTCAGACAAAAAATTCGATTTTTGGGATTTTTCTAATATGAGCAATGCCTCAAAAATCAATAAATATTCATTCTAACCAGAAAAAAATCAATAATTTAAACTAGATCTCAAGTTAGCCTAAATCATCCATTAACAGTAACAATAATAGTTGTAGCTGAACCAGAACCAGAAGATTGTGTTGTAGATTCTGAAGATCCTGAATCTGTGGTTTCAGAAGAGGAATCGGAAGATCCTCCAGATCCTCCAGATCCTCCTGATCCTCCTGATCCTGAACCTCCAGAAGATTCAGATCTTGAAGATTTGCTTGGATGGCAAGCTTCGGCTAGCAAAATAATCAGGAAAAATACAGCGAACGCGAAAATTTGTGCACTTTTTGAGCTCATTTTTGAGAGTTAGGCTAAGTTGTTTAGCTTAGGCTTAGGCCCAAAATCTGGGCTTTTATAGCAAAAAAATTTGAGAGGTTCTAGTTTTCTCAAGGTCAGAATTTTCACCCAAAAAATTTTGGGTTTTGACATGATTTTTGTTGCTGATCTTAGGCTTAAGCTTGAGATTAGGCTTATGATATCATAAGAGGTTTTTTTTTGATTGATTAGGTTGAACTAGACTTGGCTTATCTCTCTTAGGAGGTTTTTTTTGGTGGGAAATTTGGGGGTTTTAGGGTCTAGAATGGGTTTAAGGTTCAATTTAAGGCTTTAGGGAGTTTTAAGGTGGGAAATTTGGGGTTTTTTGGCTCTAAATTACCTAAATTTAGGTTTAGGGCTCTAAGGGCTTTTTTAGGTGGAAAATAAAGGGTTTTAGAACCTAAATTACCTCTTTAGACCTATTTTTAGGCTTAAGGCTTCTTGAGGCTTTTTAAAGGGGAAATTTGGGATTTTTAGGGTCTAGAATAGGGTTAAGGTTTTATTTTGGGCTCTACGGGCTTTTTAAGGGCTTTTTTGGGTGGGAAATTTGGGTTTTTTTACCTTAAATTATTTTTTAGACCTTAATTTAGGCTTTAGGCTTTTAAGGCCTTTTTTCTAGGCTTCTAGGCTTCTTAATGCGAAAATTATCGAATTTTGAACAATTTTATGAGAAAATTCAGAAAATTTGATAATTTTTGAGCTTTTCGGTAGAAAATTTAGGATTTTTGACCCTTTAATATGAGCAATAAATATTCAATTTTTATTTTGAAATTAGGATTTGGAACTAAATCAAAAATTTCCCCATTTTCTATCAGAAAATTTTGAAACAGTGAATTTTTTGGTTTTTGAAAAATTCACTTTTTCAATTTTTTTTATTTTCTCTAAACCCAAATTTTGAAGAACAAAAAATCACTGTTTCAAAATTTTCTGATAAAAAATTGAGAAATTTTAATTTTTGATTTCAATAGAGCGTCATTTCCAAAAAAAATAGAAAATCAAATTTCTTAAAAAATGGATTTTTTTTTTGAAAAATTTCAGACTTTTGACCTGTTTTTGTCTGTAATTTCAGATTTCTAAATTTCAAAAAAAAATAATTTCAGGAATTTTGCATTTTACAAAGCATCGCTCATATTAAGAAAAAATTAACGCGAAAATTGTTTTTTTTTTTTTGAAAAAAAAATGGCAAAAAATTTTTTCTGGAAAATTTCAGGATTTTGACATGTTTTTACCTAATTTCAGAGGTTTCTGAATTAAACGAAAAAAGCATTGCTCATATTAGGCGAATATTAATATGAGCAATGCTCCAAAATTAGATAACCTGATATTAAATTTAGGTCAATTTTTAAAGAATTAAAATTTCAAAAATCTCAAAATTGCTCATAAAAACTTTGAAACAGTGAACTTTTTCTGAAATTTTCAGATTTTTCTAGAATTTTCTAATATGAGCAATGAAAAATTTCACTTTTTCAAAAAAAAATTTTTTTTTGAATTTAGAATTTTTCTCAAACTACAGTACTCCCTCCCTACAGTAACCCAAAAATCATCATTTTTTCTCCAGGTATTCTTCACATTACTGGTAATTATCATCTCCACACCACTTTTCGCCATTGTCATTGTGCCACTTGGAATTGTCTATCTATTCTTTTTGGTGAGCTCAAATTTTCAGCCAAAAATCTCGAAATTTCAGATTTTTTGAGCCAAAAATCATTGATTTTGAGCTAGAATTGATTTTACGGTCATTTTCAGCCAAAAATCTCGAATTTTCAACCAAAAATCTGAAATTTTCAGCGTTTCTACGTGCCGACAGCTCGACAATTGAGAAGATTGGAAAGTGTGCATCGATCTCCGATTTATTCGCATTTCAGTGAAACGATTCAGGGAGCCGCCTCAATTCGAGCTTATAATAAGGTGATTTTTGGGGATTTGAGCCAAAATTTGGGATTTTTCATGAAAAATGAGCATTTTTGATGAAAAATGAGCATTTTTGAGCGAAAATTTGGGATTTTTCATGAAAAATGAGCATTTTTGAGCCAAAATTTAGGATTTTCATGAAAAATCATGGATTTTGAGCCTAGAATTAATTTCAGGTCAAAATTCCGTATTTTTGTGAATTTTTGGAGCATTGCTCATGTTAGAAAAATTCTAGAAAAATCTGAAATTCTGGAAATTTTGGAGCATTGCTCATGTTAGAAAAATCCAAAATTTTCCATTTTTTGGTCTAGAAAAATTCACTGTTTCAAAAATTTCTGAATTTTTTTTTCTGAAATTTTTTTTTCAGTGAAATGCTTTAACTCCCAGCTTCTCAATTTTTCCAAAAAAATCTGAAAATTTCGAATTTCAGCTTGAAAAATCGGCTGAAAATTGGGATTTTTCAAAAAAAAAAATTAAAAAAAAATTTTTTTTGGAAAAAATTCACTGTTTCAAAATTTTTATGAGAAAATTTTGGATTTTTTGAATTTCGATAGTAATTTTTTAGCTTAGATTTACCCTAAATTTAATTTCAGGTTTTTAGAGAATTTTTTGGAGCATTGCTCATGTTAGAAAAATCTGAAATTTCTGAAATGTTGGTCTAAAAAATGCCAATATCATCAGAATTCAAAAAATCCCAAATTTTCTTCTAAAAATTTTGAAACGGTGAATTTTTCTGGACCAAAAAAGGAAATTTCGGGAATTTTTTTAACATGAGCAATGTTCTGAAAATTCAAAAAATCTAGAAACCTGAAAAAAATAACTTTTGGAGCATTGCTCATGTTAAACAAATCTGAAATTTCAGATTTCCCAATTTTTGGTCTACAAAAATTCACTGTTTCAAAATTTTTATATGAAAAATTTGGATTTTTGGAATTTTGATGCGCTTTTTCTGCTTTTGATCTCAAAATTGACCTAAATTTAATTTCAGAGAGTTTTTGAGCATTGCTCATGTTACAAAAATCTGAAATTTTCCATATTTTTGGTCTAGAATATGCGAAAATTTCATTTTTTCAAAAAATACCAAATTTTTCATCTGAAAATTTTGAAACAGTGAATTTTTCTGGACCAAAAAAGGAAATTTCGGGAATTTTTTTTAACATGAGCAATGCTCTGAAAATTCACAATTTTATCAGTGACCTGAAAATTTCCGAATTTTCCATTTTTTGGTCTAGAAAAATTCACTGTTTCAAAATTTTTATGAGAAATTTTGGGATTTTTGGAATTTTTGATAGTTTTCCGATTTTTTATACCAAAAATGACCTTAATTTCAGGTTTCTAGAGAATTTTTGAAGCATTGCTCATGTTAGAAAATCCAAAAAATTTAATTTCAGGTCACCCAATTTTGTGATCAATCTGGCGACAAAGTCGACACATTTATCCGATGTCGATATACGAGTTTGGTGGCGAATCGATGGTTGGCTGTAAGGCTGGAATTTGTTGGAAATTGTATTGTGAGTTGTTGTTAACATGAGCAATGCTCTTCGAAATTTTGGATTTTGGGTGAAAATTCGGGATTTTTTGAGCCAAAAATTGAAAATTTTCATATTTTCTAACATGAGCAATGCTCCTGAAACATCTGAAATTTAGAAAATAAAAATACGAATTTTTAACATGAGCAATCACTCAAAATTTGAATTTTTCCAAATTTCACGATTATTTTGCACAATTTCATTATCAAAAAAAAATTTCCGAAAAAAATTTGAAAATTTTTTTGAAACAGTGAATTTTTTCATGGCAAAAATTGAATTTTTCCGAATTTTTCTAATATGAGCAATGCTCTGGAAATTTTGAAAATTCAGATTTTGTTGATAATTTACAAGAAATTTTGAAACAGTGAATTTTTTATATTTAGAAAAAATTCCCAACCAGAAAGAAATTATCAAACTAAAAAATTTCCGAAAAAAAAATGAAATTTTTTTGAAACAGTGAATTTTTTCATGGCAAAAAATGGAATTTTCCGAATTTTTCTAACATGAGCAATGTTCTTCAAAATGCATTTTTTTAGCAAAAAAATTCAATAAATTATTTTAACATGAGCAATGCCTCAAATATCCCAAATTAACCAAAAAGGAATTATCAAACTAAAAATTTCCCAGAAAAAAATTAGAAAATTTTTTGAAACAGTGAATTTTTTCATGGCAAAAATTGGAATTTTCCGAATTTTTCTAATATGAGCAATGCTCTTGAAACCTTAAAAACTAAGCAAATAGAAAAATAATTTTTTTAACATGAGCAATCTCTCAAAATTTGGATTTTTTTCACAAATTTCACTTGCATTGAGATAAACGGAATAAAAAAAATATTTTCATTTTTTTTTAAATGAAATTTTTGAAACAGTAAAATTTTTCATGGCGAAAAATTCAAAATTTTTCATATTTTCTAATATGAGCAATGCTTCTGAAATTTTAAAAATTCAGATTTTTGTTGAAAAATTTACAAGAAAAAATTCCTGGATTTTTTAGGTTTCAAAATTTTTTGAAATTAAAATTTGAGAGCGGAAAATTGATTTCTTCTTTTTTTCTATTTGAAACAAATCTGATTATTTTTAACATGAGCAATGCTCCTAAAAATGCATTTTTTGAGCAAAAAAATTTTAAAAAATTATTTTTAACATGAGCAATGCCTCAAATATCCCAAATTAACCAAATAGGAATTATCAAACTAAAAATTTCCGAAAAAAAATTAAAAAAATTTTTGAAACAGTAAATTTTTCATGGGAAAATTTAAAATTTTCATTTTTTTAACATGAGCAATGCTCCTGAAATCGTAAAAATTAAGAAAATAAAAATACGAATTTTTTAACATGAGCAATCCATCAAAATTTGGATTTTTTCACAAATTTCATTTCAAATTAATCAAAAAATTTTTTTTTCAATTTTTTTCATGAAATTTTTGAAACAGTAAATTATTTTGAGCTACAAAAATTCGAAATTTTTCACATTTTCTAATATGAGCAATGCTCCTGAAATTTTAAAAACTCAGATTTTGTTGAAAATTTACAAGAAAAAAATCCTGGATTTTTTAGGTTTCAAAAATTTTTGAAAGTCAAAATTTGAGAGCGAAAATTGATTCACCGTCATCTTTTCCTTGAAACAAATCTGATTATTTTTAACATGAGCAATGCTCCTAAAAATGCATTTTTTTGAGCGAAAAAATTCAAAAAAACATTTTTTTAACATGAGCAATGCCTCAAATATCCCAAATTAACCAAAAAGGAATTATCAAACTAAAAATTTTTCGAAAAAAAATTGAAAAATTTTTGAAACAGTCAATTTTTTCATGGCAAAATTGGAATTTTTCATATTTTTTGACATGAGCAATGCCTAAAAATTCAAGAAATTTAAATTTTTTCCAGATTTTCTTCGCCGCTCTCTTCGCAGTTTTATCCAAAGAATTTGGTTGGATAACTCAGGCTGGAATTATTGGAGTCTCAATTTCCTATGCACTTAACGTAAGGTTTTACCTTAATTTTTAAGGAAAATCCTTAATTTTAGGTCAAAATGACCTAAAATTAGGGGATTTTGACCCAAAATCAATTTCCAGATCACAGAAGTGCTGAATTTCGCAGTCCGACAAGTTTCTGAAATTGAGGCGAATATTGTGTCGGTTGAACGAGTTGATGAGTATACAAATACACCAAATGAGGTGGGAAAATTCAATTTTTGACTGAAAATGAGCCAAATTTTGAGATTTTTGGCTGAAAATGAGCCTAGAAGCATCTTTTTTGGTTAAAAATGACCGTAAGTACCTTAATTAGGGTCTTAAGCCCCTAAATAAGGGCCTTAAAGCTCGTAAGTACCTTAATTGGGGCCTTTTAAGCCCGTAGGTACCTAAATTAGGGCCTAAATGACTTTAGGTATCTGAATTAAGGCCTTAACTACCTTAAGGCTTTTAATGAAAACCTAAGGGCTTTAATTTAGGCTTTGAAGCCCGTAAGTATCTGAATTAAGGTCTTAAGCACCTTAGTTAAGGCCTAAAAGACCTTAAGTACCTTAATTAAGAACTTAAGTAGCTAAATTAAGGCCTTAAAGCCCGTAAGTAGATAAATTGAGGCCTTAGAGCCCGTGAGTACCTAAATTAAGGCTTTAAAGACCTCAAGTACCTAAATTAAGGCCTTAAAGATTTCGTTAACCCAAATTTAGACCTTAATGACTTTTGGTACCTAAACTAAGGCCTTAAGTACCTAAACTAGGGCCTAAAAACTCGAAATACCAAACTTTAGGCTTTAAAAAGACCTCAAGGGCCTTAAAAAGACTCTGAAGGCCTTAACAAGTCCTAATGGCCTTAAAAATAGCGTGAGGGCCTAAATTAGGGCCTTAAAGACCTTAGGTACCTAAATTAGGGCCTTAAAGCCCCTAGTAAGTTCAATTGAGGCCTTGAAGCCCGTGAGTAGCTAAATTTAGACCTTAAAGACCGTGAGTACCTAAATTAAAGTCTTATAAACCTTAAACACCTAAATTAAGGCCTTAAAGCCCATAAGTACCTGAACTTAGGCCTTGAAGACCTTAAGCATCTTAATTAAAGCTTTAAGTACCTAAATTAAGGCCTTAAGTACCTGAATTTGGACCTTAAAGACCGTAGGTAGCCTAATTACGGCCTTAAAGACCTTAAGCATCTAAATTAAGCTCTTAAGTACCTAAATCAATATTTTAAAGCTCGTAAGTGCTTAAATCAAGACGTTAACGGCCTTAAGGGTTTAAATCAAAACCTTAAAGCCCGTGACTACCTAAATTAAGGCCTTAAAGACCTTAAGTACCTAAATTAAGGCCTTAGAAACGTTAGGTGGCTAAGTATAGGCCTTAAGTACCTAAATTAGTGCCTTTAAGGTCTTAACTACTAAACTTTAGGCTTTAAAAAGACCTTAAGGGCCTTAAAAAACCTTAAGGACTTCAAAAATAACCTAAGGTCCTTAAAAATACCGTAAGGGCCTGATTTCAGCCTAAGAGATCTTAACAACCTAAACTAGTGTCTTAAAGACTCTAGGTACTTAAAATGAGGCCTTAAGAACCTTAACTACCTTAATTAAGGCCCTAAACCCCCTATTTTCGCAGGCTCCTTGGAAAATTGAAGGAAAGACAGTGCAAACCGGCTGGCCAACAAATGGAATTGTAAAATTCGACAAATATTCGACGAGATATCGAGAAGGCTTGGATTTGGTTTTGCACGGTATTTCAGCTGATGTGATGGCTGGAGAAAAGATTGGAATTGTTGGACGAACTGGAGCTGGTAAGTGGCTGAAAATTGGCTGAAAATGAGCTGAAATTTGGGATTTTTGGCTGAAAATTAACCTGGAAACGTGAATTTTGGGTGGAAATGAGCTGAAATTTGGGATTTTTGGCTGAAAATGAGCCTGGGAACGTGGATTTTGGCTGGAAATTAGCTGAAAAAGAATTTTGCCACGTGGAAAATTAAAAATCAAATTTTTTTCAAAAATTTTTGAAACAGTAAAATTTTTTTCCAAAAAAAAAATTTTTTTAATGATTTTTTGAATTTTGAAAATTTTCTAATTTTCAGCCGATTTTTCAAGCTGAAATTAGAAATTTTCAGATTTTTTTGGAATTTTCCTAATATGAGCAATGCTCAAAAAAGTCTAAAAAAACCTGAAAATAAATTTAGGTCAAAAATTTTCAAAAATTAATTTTTTTTCGAAAAAATTTTGAAACAGTGAATTTTTTCCAAAAAAATTTTTTTTCCGATTTTTTGAATTTTGAAAATTTTCTAATTTTCAGCCAATTTTTCAGGCTGAAATTAGAAATTTTCAGATTTTTTGGAATTTTGTATAATATGAGCATTGATATGAGCATAAAAAATTAAATTTAAAAATTAATGAAAAAATTAAAAAAAATTTTGAAACAGTGAATTTTTTTTGAAAAAAATTTTTTATTTTTTGAAATTTCAGATTTTTCTAACAAGGGAACCTCTTCAGCTCGCGGTCGAGTTTTGAGCTGAAAATTGTTTTGGAGGTACTTTAAGATGTTCTAATGGCCATATAAAAAATTCAGCTGCTGAACTCCACTCTGAGCACAAGAAAGTGAGCTCCGAAGTTTGAGCATTTTCAAGGGCGCACGCGCCAGTTTTATTCTTTTCGAAATTTCAACTGCAGAAAAAACAACTAGCAAAGCGCAGCAGGTTAGCGGATAGCCCCTTGAGGCAATGCTGTGGGGTTGGACTCCTGCTCCCTTCAACATTTTTTAATTTTTTTTTCTTTTTCAAGAAAATGACTTTGGAGTACTGTAACTTGTTTAAAAATCGATTTTTTGAAAATCTGATCATACGGGGTTGTTCTAGAGGGTCAATTATATGGAAAAATAAGTTCATATACTTTTTCGAGAAAATTCATTTTTCTTCAAAATTCATGGTCATCGGATGGATGAAAATTTTCGAAAAAATTTTTTTTTGAAATAAGTTCAGTTTTTATGAAATTGATCTTCCTGAACAACTCTGTGAAATCCGATTTCCATAAAAACGATTTTTAGAAAAGTTAATGGTCGAAGAGAAGAATTATGTTGCCATTCTCTAGAATTTCGTCCTTTTAATCCAATTTCTCAAAAGTTAATGAGAACAAACCCTATTGGAAACTTTACATGTTAAATTATACCAACAGCTCTCAAAACTTATGATAAATTTGAATTCATATTCCCAAATTATAAGGTCTTCACTTGTCGGGCAATTGCAATTGAAATCGTGGGAGAAAAGATAATGATTTACCAACATTTCTAATTTAAAAAATCATTTTTCGATAGAAACTTTAAAATGTTCAATTTACAACATTCCAAACCAGCCAAATTCCAGAAAAACTCCCGATTATCCTATCTTCGTTCTGGAGAAAAAAACTTCGCAAGCGATAACTTTCGTAGAAACGGTTTTTATGGAAATCGGATTTCACAGAGTTGTTCAGGAAGATCAATTTCATAAAAACTGAACTTATTTCAAAAAAAAATTTTTTCGAAAATTTTCATCCATCCGATGACCATGAATTTTGAAGAAAAATGAATTTTCTCGAAAAATTATATGAACTTATTTTTCCATATAATTGACCCTCTAGAACAACCCCGTATGATCAGATTTTCAAAAAATCGATTTTTAAACAAGTTACAGTACTCCAAAGTCATTTTCTTGAAAAAGAAAAAAAAATTAAAAAATGTTGAAGGGAGCAGGAGTCCAACCCCACAGCATTGCCTCAAGGGGCTATCCGCTAACCTGCTGCGCTTTGCTAGTTGTTTTTTCTGCAGTTGAAATTTCGAAAAGAATAAAACTGGCGCGTGCGCCCTTGAAAATGCTCAAACTTCGGAGCTCACTTTCTTGTGCTCAGAGTGGAGTTCAGCAGCTGAATTTTTTATATGGCCATTAGAACATCTTAAAGTACCTCCAAAACAATTTTCAGCTCAAAACTCGACCGCGAGCTGAAGAGGTTCCCTTGTAAAATTTTTTATAATATGAGCAATGCTCCAAAAAATCTTTAAAAAAAACCTGAAATTAAATTTTGGTCGAAAATTTCAAAAATTAATTTTTTTTTCGAAAAAAAATTTGAAACAGTGAATTTTTTAGACCAAAAAAATCTAGAAATTTTCAGATTTTTTTTGGAAAAATTTGAGAAATTGAATATGAAAGCTAAACGATTTAACTGAAAAAAAAATTTCAGAAAAAAAAAATCAGAAATTTTTGAAACAGTGAATTTTTTAGACCAAAAATATTAGAAAATCTTGAAAAAAAATCAATTTTTAGATTTTTATAACATGAGCAATGCTCCAAAAATTCCAGAATTTCAGAATTTTTCTAGAAATTTCCTAATATGAGCAATGCTCCAAAAATTCAAAAAAAATTCTAAAAAAATTTTTTTTTTCCTAGGAATCGATTTTTTTGATGGTAAGTTTTGAAATGTTGTGACGTCATCAATTTTTTTTTTCGAAAATTTTTGAATTTTCAAATTTTCCCGCCCAAAAAATCCCCAATTTTTCCAGGAAAATCCTCATTTGCTTTGGCACTTTTCCGAATGATTGAAGCGGCCGAAGGCCGGATTATTATTGATGGAATTGATGTGTCGGAAATTGGGCTGCATGATTTGAGAAGCAATATTACGATCATACCACAGGTTTGAGCTTTTTCCCCAGGAAATTTGGAGCAAAATAAGCCGAAAATCGATTTTTTGACCCTAATATGACCTTAGGGACCTTAAGAATAACCTTAACTTGTTAGGAATCTAAATTTGAAGCAAAATGAGCCAAAAATCGATATTTTTGACCCTAAATTGACCTTAGGGACCTTAAGAATGACCTTAAGATGTTAAGAATCTAAATTTGGAGCAAAATGAGCCAAAAATCAATTTTTTGACCCTAAAATGACCTTAGGAACCTTAAAAAATTTTTAACCCTAAAAATTGACTTTAAGGTTCTTAAGAAAAAGCAAAATTTCAAATTCCAGCTTTTCTTCAAGGTTTAGGCTGCTCTTAAGGTTTCTAAGCTCAAATTAGGTAAAAAATAACGATTTTAGGTGCTCTTAAGGCCTCTAAGGTCATTTCAGGGCTAATATATCGATTTTAGATGCTCTTAAGGTCCCTAAGGTCAATTTAGGGCTAAAAAATTGATTTTATGTGCTCTTAAGGCCCCTAAGGTCAAATTAGGGCCAAAAAATCGATTTTAGGTGTTCTTAAGCTCCCTAAGGTCAATTTAGGGGTAAAAATCGATTTTAGGTATTCTTAAGGTCTCTAAATTCAATTTAGGGTTAAAAATATTGATTTTTCAACAATTTCTGCTCCAAATTTAGATTCTTAAAATTTTAGGGTAATTCTTAAGGTCTCTAAGGTCAATTTCGCTCAAAAATTCAAATTTTCCCGCCAAAAAATCACCTACAGTACCCCTTTTCCTTTCAGGACCCAGTTCTATTTTCTGGTTCACTTCGCTTCAATTTGGACCCGTTTTCCACGTATTCCGATGATGAACTATGGACAGCGCTGGAATTGGCACATTTGAAGAGTTTTGCGATGACATTGACAAATGGATTGGAATATGCAATAAGTGAAGCTGGAGAGAATTTGAGGTTGGGCTTAGGCTTTTTTGGGCCGAAATTTGGGGGCTTGGCCCGAAAATTTGCGATTTTTTGAGCCAAAAATTGAAAAATTTGAAGAATTTTGAGTAATTTTAAGAAAATTGACGATTTTTTAGCTGAAAATCTGAAATTTTTCAAATTTTTTATCCCAGAAAATTTACTGTTTCAAAATTTTTATATGAAAAATTTGAATTTTTGGGAAATTGATCATATAGCGCCTCTTCTATTTAGAAAATCTAAAAATTTTAAGAAAATTGACGATTTTTCAGCTGAAAATCAGGTTTAAACCTAATTTCAGAATTAATTTTCAAATTTTTTGATTCCAGAAAATATACTGTTTCACAATTTTTAGATGAGAAATTTGAATTTTTGGGAAAATTTGATTTGAAAAATTCAGTTTATGGATTAAAAAAATCTGGAATTTTAATTCTAAGACGAATTTAAGGTTAGGCTTAGGCTTATTAAAATTTAGACTTGGGCCGAAAATTTGCGATTTTTTGAGCCAAAAATTGGGAAATTTGGAGAATTTTTAGTTTTGGTATGAAAAAAAATCACTGTTTCAGAATTATTATAAGGAAAATTTGAGTTTTGGGAAAATTTGATAACGCGAACTGATGGATGGCCAACGAATTCTTCTTGATTTAGAAAATCTGGAAATTTTAAGAAATTAACGATTTTATAGCTGAAAATCAGATTTCTACCTAATTTCAGAATTAATTTTCAAATTTTTTAATCCAAAAAAATTCACTGTTTCAAAATTTTTATGTGGAAAAATCGAATTTTCACTAGATTTGATTATACAACGCATATGTTGTTCAAAAAATCTGGAATTTTAGGACAAATTTGAGGTTAGGCTTTTAAAATTAGGCTCGGGGGGATAATTTGCGAATTTTTTACCTGAAAATTTGAAATTTTTCAAATTATTGAATCCCAGAAAATTCACTGTTTCAAAATTTTATATTAAAAATTTGGATTTTTGGGAAAATTTAATAATGCGAACGAACCTCCTGGATTTAGAAAATCTAAAAAATTTTAAGAAAATTAACGATTTTTCAGCTGAAAATCAATTTGAAAAAATTCGAAAAGAAATGCAAATTTTCCAGATTTTTCAGCTGAAAATCTGAAATTTTTCAAATTTTTTTGTTCTATAAAAAATCACTGTTTCAGAATTTTTTTATGAAAAAATTTGAATTTTTGGGAAAATTGATCGAAAAATGGTATTTCTGGATACAAAAAATCAGGAATTTTAAGACAAATTTGAGGTTAACCTTAGGCTTATTAAAAATTAGGCTTGGGGGGAAAAATGTGGGATTTTTTGAGCCAAAAATTGAGAATTTTGGAGAATTTTAAGTTTTGGTATGAAAAAAATCACTGTTACAGAATTATTATAAGGAAAATTTGAGTTTTGGGAAAATTTGATAACGCGAACTGATGGATGGCCAACGAATTCTTCTTGATTTAGAAAATCTGGAAATTTTAAGAAATTAACGATTTTATAGCTGAAAATCAGATTTCTACCTAATTTCAGAATTAATTTTCAAATTTTTTAATCCAAAAAAATTCACTGTTTCAGAATTTTCAAATGAAAAATTTAAATTTTTTGGGTTAGTTATTGATTTTGTTTTATTCCTATCAAAAATCTGTAAAATTTAAGCTTTGGGGGTAAATTTGAAAAATTCAAATAAAAATGAAAATTTCCAGATTTTTTAGCTGAAAATCTTGTGGTGCCTCCTAGAGAGACGCAGAGACATGTGCACGCATGTGCACCCAAGTGTCTCCCCGCCTCTCTAAGAAGCTCATTCTTTACTATGTTGCCACATACATCGGCCGATAACATATTTTACTTGTAATAAATATTATACATGTAAAGGTTGTTATATCTATGATTGAAATATATAATGGAGATGACTGGGAGGTCATCTACCATTACAATCTGAAATTTTTCGAATTTTTTAAATCTGAAAAAATTCACTGTTTCAAAATTTATATATGAGAAATTTGAATTTTTGGGAAATTTTGATAACGTTATTCCTTCTGGATTTAGAAAATCTAAAAATTTTAAGAAAATTGACGATTTTTCAGCTGAAAATCAGGTTTAAACCTAATTTCAGAATTAATTTTCAAAATTTTTTATCCCAGAAAATTCACTGTTTCAAAAATTTTATATGAAAAATTTCAATTTTTGGGAAAATTGATAGATTTAACTTCAATGTTCTCAGAAATTTGTGAAATTTGGGCTTTGAGGGGAAATTTGAAGAAATTCAAAGAGAATTGCTAATTTTCCAGATTTTTCAGCTGAAAATCTGAAATTTTTCGAATTTTTTTGGTATGAAAAAAATCACTGTTTCAGAATTTTTATAAGGAAAATTTGAATTTTTGGGAAAATTATTTTTTTTATTGCTCTCAAAAATTTGTAAAATTTGGGATTTGAGGGAAAATTTGAAGAAATTCAAAGAGAAATGCACATTTTCCAGATTTTTTAGTTGAAAATCTGAAATTTTTCGAATTTTTTTAGTCTGAAAAAAATCACTGTTTCAAATTTTTTATAAGGAAAATGGGAGTTTTGGTAAAATTTGATAACTTCAACTTTCAAAATTTTCCAAAAGATTTGAAGAAAATTAAAATTTTTGAGTTTTTTCAGCTGAAAAAAAACAGTTTGAATTTTTGCAATTTTTGAACCCTGAAAAAATTCAATTTTTTTGTTTCTGAAATTTTTTTTTAGAAAAAACAAAATGTTCTTGAAATTGACTTTGGCTGTAAATATTTTTAAATTTCTGGATTTTCATGAAAAATTACAGCTGAAAATCAGGTTTAAACCTAAATTCAGGATTAATTTTGCAATTTTTTAATTCTAGAAATATCACTGTTTCAAAATTTTTATATGAGAAATTTGAATTTTTGCAAAATTTGATATATACAATTTTAACGCTATCGAAAATCTGGAATTTTAAGAAAATTGAGGATTTTTCAGCTGAAAATCAGGTTTAAATCTAATTTCAGAATTAATTTTCGATTTTTTTGATCCAAAAAAATTCACTGTTTCAAAATTTTCATTTAATTTTTTTTTCTTGCGAAGTTTTGTTTTTTTTTTCTTCAATTGACACGGTCTAAATGTTCTGAAATTTGATTGAAAATTTTTTGAAAATCTGAATTTTTATGAATTTTCAGCATGACCATCCTTTTTTCATCAGTGAATTTTTTTAATTCGAAAAAATTCACTGTTTCAAAAATTTTCATATTAAAAATTTGAATTTTTGGGAAAATTGATAATTCGAATGTCACAGGATTTAAAAAATCTGAAAATTAAAAAAAAATTAACAATTTTTCAGCTGAAAATCAGGTTTAAACCTAATATCAGAATTAATTTTTTAATTTTTTTATCCCAGAAAATTTACTGTTTCAAAATTTTGTTATCAAAAATTTGAATTTTTTGAAAATTGATAATTTGTAGTTCCAGTTTTGAATATTTTTTTAAGATTCAAAGAAAATTAAAATTTTTGAGTTTCTTCAACTTAAAATCAGTTTTCTTCTGAATTTTTGCTATTTTTGAACCCTGAAAAAATTCACTGTTTCAAAATTTTTATATGAAAAATTGGAGTTTTGGGAAAATTGATGGAATTAACTTTAACTTTATCAAAAATCTTTAAAATTTGGGGTTTAAGGGGAAATTTGAAGAAATTCAAAGAAGAAATGCAAATTTTCCAGATTTTTCAGCTGAGAATCTGAAATTTTTGCGAATTTTTTGATCTGAAAAATTTCACTGTTTCAAAGCTTTTATATTGAAAATTTGAATTTTTGAAAATTTTGATTCTACAACGTCTAAGTCTGTTAGAAAATCTGGAAATTTAAGCTTTAAGGGGAAATTTAAAGAAATTCAAAGAGAAATGCAAATTTTCCAGATTTTTTAGCTGAAAATCTGAAATTTTCGAATTTTTTTGATCCAAAAAAATTCACTGTTTCACAATTTTCATTAAATTTTTTTTCTCTTGTGAAGTTTTGGTTTTTTTTCTTCAAATGACACGGTCTAAATGTTCTGAAATTTGACTGCAAATTTTTTGAAAATGTGAATTTTTCTGAATTTTCAGCATCACCATCCTTTTTTATCATCAGTGATTTTTTTTTATTTGAAAAAATTCACTGTTTCAAAATTTTTATATGAGAAATTTGAACTTTCGCAAAATTGATATGTCGTTAGTTCCGATTACAGAATTTTAGAAAAAATATTTGAAGAAAATCAAAATTTTTGAGTTTTTTCAGCAAAAAATATCAGTTTTCACCTGCATTTTTTTGTTTCTGAAAGTTTATTTTTTTTTAGAAAAAACAAAATATTCAGAAAATTGACTTTGGCTGTAAATATTTTTAAATTTCTGGATTTTTATCAAAATTTCAGCTGAAAATCAGGTTTAAACCTAATTTCAGAATTAATTTTCAAATTTTTTTGGTCTGAAAAAGTTCACTGTTTCAAAATATTTTATAAGAAAAATTTGGATTTTTTGAGAAAATTGATCATATAGCGCCTCTTCTATTTAGAAAATCTAGAAATTTTTAGAAAATTAACGATTTTCAGCTGAAAATCAGGTTTCAACCTAATTTCAGAATTAATTTTTCAATTTTTTTATTCCAGAAAATTCACTGTTTCAAAATTTTGTTATCAAAAATTTGAATTTTTTGAAAATTGATAATTTGTATTTCCAGTTTTGAATATATTTTTAAGATTTAAAGAAAATTAAAATTTTTGAGTTTCTTGTGATGAAAATATCAGTTTTCACCTGAGTTTTTGCAATTTTTGAACCCTAAAAAATTCACTGTTTCAAAAATTTTATATTGAAAATTGAATTTTTCGGAAAAGTTATTGATTCGAAAATTTTATAAATCGAAATTTTGGGAAAATTTACGATTTTTAGCTGAAAATCAGGTTCAAACCTAATTTCAGAATTAATTTTCAAATTTTTTAATCCCAGAAAATTCACTGTTTCAAAAATTTTATAAGGAAATTTGAATTTTTTGAAAATGTTGATTCTATAATGTCTAAGTCTGTTAGAAAATCTGGAAATTTAAGCGTTAAGGGAAAATTTGAAGAAATTCAAAGAGAAATGCCAATTTTCCAGATTTTTTTCGCTGAAAATCTGAAATTTTTCGGATTTTTTAATCCAAAAAAAATTCACTGTTTCAGAATTTTTGGGAAATTTGATAGGAAGGCACCTTCTGGAATTAGAAAATCTGGAAATTTTAAGAAAATTCACGATTTTTCAGCTGAAAATCAGGTTTAAACCTAATTTTAAATCTATTTTCAAATTTTTTGATCCAAAAAAATTCACTGTTTCAGAATTTTTGTATGAACAATTTGAATTTTTGGAAAAATTTGATAATGTTATTGCTAATGGAGTCACAAAAAATCTTGAATATTAAGAAAAATTTGAGGTTAAGCTTAGGCTTAATTAAAATTTCGACTTGGGGGAAAATTGCGATTTTTTGAGCCAAAAATTAGGAAATTTGGAGAATTTTGAGCTTTGGTGCGGATAAAATCACTGTTTCAAAATTTTCATTTAATTTTTTTTTCTCTTGCGAAGTTTTTTTTTTGAAACAGTAAATTTTCTTGGATTAAAAAAATCGAAAAATAAATCTGAAATTAGGTTGAAACCTGATTTTCAGCTAAAAAAGTCGTCAATTTTCTTCAATTTTCCAGATTTTTTAGCTGAAAATTTGAAATTTTCGAATTTTTTTGGTCTGAAAAATTCACTGTTTCAAAATTTTGTTATCAAAAATTTGAATTTTTTGAAAATTGATAATTTGTAGTTCCAGTTTTGAATATTTTTTTAAGATTTAAAGAAAATGAAAATTTTTGAGTTTCTTCAGATGAAAATATCAGTTTTCACCCGAATTTTTGCAATTTTTGAACCCTGAAAAATTCACTGTTTCACAATTTTTATATTGAAAATTTGAATTTTTGGGAAAATTGATGACAAAACAATGAAATTTAAAAAATCAAAGAAATAATCATGCCACGTGGCAAAAAAGGCCCTACAGTAACCCTAGTCGGAATTTTCTTAATATGAGCAATGGTTGAAAAAAGGTCATTTTTGGGTCAAAACCCATCATTTTCCATCAAATTTCTCGAATTTTCCCCCAAAAATCAGCATTTTCGAGCATTTTCAGCCTGAAAACCGAAAAATCTGAAATTTTTCAGTGTTGGTCAACGTCAATTGGTCGCATTAGCCCGTGCCTTGCTCCGCCACACAAAAGTCCTGGTTTTGGATGAAGCCACAGCCGCCGTCGACGTGGCAACCGATTCATTGATTCAGGAGACGATTCGGACGGAGTTCAGGAATTGCACGGTGTTTACGATTGCTCATAGGTTGAATACGATTATGGATTATGATCGGTGAGCATTTTTGGAGCATTTTGAGCCAAAAATCGATAATTTTGGAGCATTTTGAGCCGGAAAACTTGAAATTTGGAGCATTTTGAGCCAAAAAACGATAATTTTGGAGCATTTTGAGCCAAAAACTTGAAATTCTCATTTCTAGATCAAAATTTCGTGAAAAATTCAAATTTTCCCGCCAAAACCACTACAGTACCCCAATTCCTCTCTTCCAGAATAATGGTTTTGGACAAGGGTTCAATCATCGAATTCGACTCACCCGACACACTGATGGCCGACAAAAATTCGGTTTTCGCCAAAATGGTCGCCGATTCGGCGTCGAATCAAAAATCATAATAAAAATGAGCAAAAATTGAGCATTTTTGCTCAAAAATGAGCAAAAATGCTCAATTTTGAGCCATTTGTTAACCAAATATATATTTATTGATTTTTTCTGAATTTTGTGCGAAAAAATAAATTATTGATTGATTAGCCTTTGAGTTCGGTGGTGTTGAGAGCTGCAAAAAAATTTGAATTTTTAAATTTCGCGCCAAAAATTGACCTAAAAACACTGGAAAACCCTTGGGAATTCAAATTTTGAGCTGAAAATGAGCTGAAATTAATTTCAGCTTGAAAAATCTCAAATTTCTTGCTGAAAATCAATTTTCCCTAAATTTTAAGCTAAAAATTGACCTAATATTAATTTTTTAATAAATTCTAAGCTGGAAAACCCTTGGGAATTCAAATTTTAACCCAAAAATGACCTTAAGTCTAACCTTAGGCCTTAAGGTTTTACCTTAGGCCTAAACCTAAAAGCCCTTACCTTCATTAATTGATTCATCTCTTTGTAATTGCTGAAATCGCCTTCTGAAATTCCGTGCAATCGATTTTCGATTGAAAAATAGAATTGTTAGCAAATTGAGGGAGACCAGGAAAATTGAGAGGAGAATTAGGATCTGCAAAAAAAAATTCGAGATTTTTCAATCTGAAATTAATTTCAGCACATTTTCAGCTCGAAATTTCGAATTCTCAAGGGTTTTCTAGCTTAGAATTTATTAAAAAATTAATTTTAGGAGTGAATTTTTTAAAAGAAATTTTTCGTTGCTGAAAATTCTGAAATTTTGACACGTGGCAAACAAAAAAATGTAACCAAATTTTTTTTGCCACGAGGATTTCACAAAACTTTTAACTCTATTCAATTGAGCGAAAGAATCACAGAGAAAAACCCATTTTTTAGTTGAAAATTTTTTGAAACAGTGAATTTTTTCAATGCAAAAATGTTTCAAAAAAAAAATTTGAGAATTTTTTTAAATAGAAATTTAAGTGCATTTTCGATTCTAAATTTCTCAAAAAAAAATTCACTGTTTCAAAAGTTTTATGAATTTTTCTGTGCAAGTTTTCACTGTTATTTCCGCATTTTTTCATGAAAATGTGAAAATTTTCCGATTTTTCAGTAAAAAAATCAGTTTTCAGCTGGAAAAATCGATTAAATTGAGGAAATCTGGAAAATTTTGGTTCAGAAGATACATTTTTTTATTTTGGTTACATTTTTTGCGCGAAAATTCGTTTGCCACGTGTCAAAATTTGAGGATTTTCAGCAACTAAAATTTTTCGAAAATAATTCACTGTTTGAAAATTTTCTTAAAATTTTGAAAAAAATTGAAATTCGATGATTCCCTTCTATTTTTTTGGAGCCAAAATTCAATATTTTTTCACAAAAAAAATTCACTGTTTCAAAAAATTTTCAAAAAAAAGTTTGAGAATTTTTTTCAATAGAAGTTTTACTCCATTTGCGATTCTAAATTTCTCAAAATAATTAACTGTTTCAAAATTTTAATGAATTTTTCTGTGCAAATTTTCACTGTTACCACCCATGTGTTGAATTCCCAAGGGTTTTTTAGTGATTTAAATCAATTTTCAGCTTAGAATTAATTTAAAAATTAATTTTGGGTTAGAATTAAGGAAAAATCAATTTTCAGCAAGAAATTTGGGGATTTTTTAATCTTAAATTAAATTTTGAAGCTAAAAATTGAATTTTTCAAATGAAAAAAATTCACTGTTTCAAAAATTTTATGAAAAATTTGGGATTTTCTTCAATTTTTGATAGAAAATTTATAAAAAAAAAATCAAAAATGTTGGAAACAGTGAATTTTTTTTTTGAGCAAAAAAAAATAAAATTTGAAAAATCTGAATTTGCCACGTGGAATTTGAAGCTTTTTGGAGCCAAAAATCAAAATCATATGAAAAATTTGGGATTTTCTCGATTTTCAATGGATTTTCAGGCTTCTGGTCCCAAAAAGTTCATTTTTTGGCCCCAAAACTCACCACATTGAACTTCTGACAAGTCTCGAATTCCTGTTGATGAAAATTGAGTTGATTTTGATGGAAATTTGTATCGTAGGCTTGTGCCAAGGTATTGTGATCGGAATTCATCCAAACTTCACGGAAATTCATTTTGAAGTGGCTGAAAATGAGCTGAAATTAATTTCAGGTTGAAAAATATCGAATTTCTTGCTGAAAATCGATTTTCCCTTAATTTTAAGGTAAAAATTGACCTAAAATTAATTTTTAAATAAATTCTAAGCTAAAAATTGATAAAAAACACTAGAAAACCCTTGGGAATTCAAATTTTGAGCTGAAAATGAGCTGAAATTAATTTCAGATTGAAAAATCTGGAATTTCTTGCTGAAAATCAATTTTCCCTTAATTTTAAGCTAAAAATTAACCTAAAATTTAATTTTGAAGTGACATGAAATTTGAAAAAAAATCGATAAATTTATTTTTTTTTTCAAAAAAATGTTTATTTTTAATCCGATTTTTTTTCAATAAAAAATTGAATTTTTAAAATTTTTTCAGATTTCATTTGACTTGAAATTTCAAAAAAAAAATCTCTGAAAATCAAAAAAATTCAAAAATAATTTTTTTTTCAATAATTTTTTGAAACAGTGAATTTTTTAAATTTTTGAAAAATCAATTTTTGACTTCGAAAATTAATTTCAGATTGAAAAATCTTGAATTTCTTGCTGAAAATCAATTTTTCCTAAATTTAAAGCTAAAAATTAACCTAAAATTAATTTTTAAATGAATTCTAAGCTAGAAAACCATTGGGAATTCAAATTTTGAGCTGAAAATGAGCTGAAATTAATTTCAGAATGAAAAATCTTTTTTTAACTCAAAAATTCTTCAAAATTGATTGAAAATTTACCCAAAAAAAAGTAGAAAAAGTGTTGCGTGTGTTGAAAAATAAATTGAATTTTTCAGCGCCGCGAGGTGCTGAAAAAGAGCAGAATTAGAGAATTAGACATCACAAGTGCAAATCCCTTGGCTCAAAAAAAATAATTTTTTTTGCTCACTCAAAAATGTGTGTGTGCTCTTTGAGCACACACACATTTTTGAGTAGATCAAATTATTTTTGATGAAATTTGACTACTGTACTTTAATTGGATGTTTCCTGAGGGAAATTTTGATTGATTGATGAGAAAAAAAAATTTGAATTCAAATTTTGCGGCGAAAAATTTTGAATTTTGAAAATGTATCTTCAGAAGCAAAATTTTCCAGATTTCCTCGATTAAATCGATTTTTCCAGCTGAAAATCTGAAATTTTTTCAAAATTTCATAAAAAAATGTGGAATTCGAAGTAGAAAGTGGTGTAACCAATGAAAATTTGCACAGAAAAATTTATGAAATTTTTGAAACAGTAAATTTTTTTGTGAAAAAAAATTTTGAATTTCGGCTGCAAAAATGGATTATAGAAAAGAAGGGAATCATCGAATTTCAAATTTTTTTACAAAATTTTATGAAAATTTTTTGAAACAGTGAATTTTTTTCGAAAATTTTTTTTTTGCTGAAAATTCTGAAATTTTGACACGTGGCAAACGAAATTTCGCGCAAAAAATGTAACCAAACTTTTTTGCCACGTGGATTTCACAAAACTTTTAACTCTATTCAATGAAGCGAAGAATCACAGAGAAAACCCATTTTTTAGTTGAAAATTTTTTTGAAACAGTGAATTTTTTTAATGCAAAAATTTTGAAAATTTTTATTTAAAAATGTATTTTTTGCCACGTGGATTTTCATTGAGTTTGAAGATTATTGAAAAAATTTTAAATTTTTACGGAAATTTTGAAACAGTGAATTTTTTTGAAAATTTTTTTTTGAATTTTGAAAAATAGTGCCACGTGGCATTTTTTTCTGGTTTTTTGGAAAATTGCAACAGAAAAAAATTAGGGGAATTTTGAAACAGTGAATTTTTTCAAGAAAAAATTTTGAGAACTTTTATATCAGAATTTAAAAAAAAACCGATATTATCAGACTTTTTTTTCGCGCCGAAAAATAATTATCAAATTTTTGAAACAGTGAAAAATTTTGAATTTTGAAAATGTATCTTCAGAACCAAAATTTTTCAGATTTCCTCAATTTAATCAATTTTTCCAGCTGAAAATCTGAAATTTTTTCGAATTTTCATGAAAAATTGTGGAATTTAGAGTGAAAACTAGAAAACCTTTGAAAAGAAGGGAATCATCGAATTTCAAATTTTTTTTCAAAATTTTATGAAAAATTTGAAACAGGGAATTTTTTCGAGAAGTTTTTTGTTGTTGAAAAATCTGGGTAATTTTCAGCTTTAAAAATCTGAAATTTTGCCACGTGGCAAGCAAATTTTCCCCCAAAAATCCCTTACTTCCTGTCTCTGTGTTTTTTTTTTGCCCAAAAAAAAGCCCATAACTTTTTTTTTTTCGCCTGTTGTCATCAAGCCCATTTAAATGTATAATAAAAAGAAATAAAATAAACCTTTTGTTCACCAGCAAAAAAAAATCCCAAAAAAAAACACAAATTTGTCCTTGGGGTGATGATTTCCTGTTTTTTGGACAGATGTTTTTTTTCCAAACAAAAAAAAAAATTTTTTTTTGATAAAAAACTGCGCGGCCATCTTGTTAAGGTAAATAATATGAGGAACGCTTTTTCGAAAAAAAAAAATTCTCGAGGTCAAATTTTTTATGGGCTTGGGAAAGGTTTTTTTCAGCGCTGAAAAAATTTTCAAAAAAAAAAAATTTTTTTTTCAGAAAAAAATTCACTGTTTCAAAAAATTTTCAAAAAAAAAATTGGATTTTTAAATTTGTTATTGACTAATTTCCAGTTCTAATTAAAAATTAAAGATTTTTTTCGAGAATTTCAAAAAAAAATTTAAATTCAGAATTTTCAGACTTCTAGAAATTATGCTGAAAATTTCAAATAAAATTTTTTTCGAATTGAAAAAAATTCACTGTTTCAAAAATATTTTATAAAAATTGTTGTTTTTCAGAATTTTAATCCTGCACAAAAATCGCATACGCATAGCAATTTTTAGAAATTCAAGAAAAATGAAGAGAAATTTCTGAAACAGTGAATTTTTTTTTCAAAAAAAAATTGAATTCAGAATTTTCAGAGACGCTGAAAATTTTAAATAAAATAATTTTTTTCGAGAAAAAAAATTCACTGTTTCAAAGTTAAATCAAAAAAAAATTGAATTTTTGATTCTTAATCTGCCATGGCTGTACGACACGAATTTTAATTTCTGAAACAGTGAATTTTTTATTTCAAATTTTCATAATTTTGGCGCCAAAAATCCACATTTTCAATTTTTTTTTGGATGATTTGATCTAACATGAGAAATCTTTATACTTTATATATTATGGGGATTTTTCAGCTAAAATGAAAATTCTCAGAAATTTTTGAAACAGTGATTTTTTTTGGGAAAAAATGAACATTTTCAGATAAAAAATTTTATCTGAAAATAAATAAAAAAATTTTATCTGAAAAACAGAAAATTAAAGAAAATCATTTTTTTCCATCAATAAATCACTGTTTCAAAATTTTTTCATAAAATTTTTTGATTTTTCAGAATTTTAATCCAGCTCGGAAGTTAAATTTCATAATTTTTCCCATAACAATTTTTATTGGTGAAAAGTCTTTTTATCGAAAATTGAAGTTTTGAAAAAATTATCAGAAATTTTTGAAACAGTGAATTTTTTGTTGGAAAAATTCAGAATTTTCAGGCTGAAAATTTTTTTTACAAAGAAGACTTCTCGGAAAATTGAAGAAAACCACTTTTTTTCTCAAAAAATTCACTGTTTCAAAATTTTGTCATAAAAATATTGAAAACAAACTTTTCTCAGAGAAATGGGCTGGAGAACCGGCGGAGAAAACGACCTGTCGGCGAACTTTCGGACAACCGGTGGACAAAAGTTTCGGCGAAATAGTGTAGGTCAGACACTCCGCCGGTTGTCCGAGAGTTGGCCGACATGTCGTTTTCTCCGCCGGTTCTCCAGCCCATTTCTCTGAGTTTTGATGTATCCTCGCAGTTTCTAATTCGAATTTTCGCGCCAAAAATTACCTAGAAAATCTCAACAAAATATTTTTTTTCAATTCACTGTTTCAAAATTTTGTCATAAAATTTGGATTTTTATTTTTTCATTCCTTTTTTTTCATACACAATACATTTTCGCGCCAAAAATATTTGTTTTCGTGGCGAAAAAACTTGGCGCAATTTTTAAATCTAAATTTTTTTCAAAAAATTCAGTATTTTTAATTAGTCGTCGTACCTACAAATCAACAAAATTAACAAAAATGGGAAAAAAAAATTATTAAAAATTTTTGAAACAGTGAATTTTTTTGGACAAAAAATTATCCAGAAAATTTTCCAAACAATATTTTTTTGCCATGAAAAATAAAAATTCACTGTTTCAAAATTTTCTCATAAAAATTTGGGATTTTCAGAATTTTCAATGTTTTTGACCTAAAAATTAACGTTCAGAAGGTCAGGGGATCGATCCCCGCTGCCTGCAAATTTTTTTTTGTTTTTTTTTTCCTATTGACCTCCCATAAATCAATAATCGCCATGCTTTTTCCTGTTCAGATTTTTTTTGCAAAAAAAAAAAAAAACACGGCCATTTATTTTAAAACACACATTTTTTGATAGCTGTTTTTTTTTGGACAAAAACAAGGCCAAAAACATGACACTAATTTGGGAAATTTCTCAAATTATTTCTCATTTTATTATTGTTTTCTTCTTGGGTGGTCGTTAAATTAACACGAAAAAAATTTTAAATGAAATTGGATTTCGAAAATATGTTGACCTTTTTCGCGGGAAGAAAAAAAAACTAAAAAAAATTCTGCAGGCAGCGGGGATCGATCCCCTGACCTTTTGATCGCTAATTTTTAGGTGAAAATGTGATTCGTAGCTCAAAATTCATCATTTTCAATGGGTTTTAGCTCCCAAAATTCAGAAAATTGTGATTTTCAGGGCATTGCTCATGTTAGGCTGAAAATCATCGGAATTTCACAATTTTTGGCTCAAAATGCTAATTTTCACATTTTTGAGGCATTGCTCATATTAAAAATATCCAAAGATTCTCACGTGGCATAGTTTTTTCAAATTTTTAAAGTTTTTTTTCATTTTCAGCCAGAGACATTAATATAAAAAATTAAAAATTTTGAGATTTCTGAAAATTTTGAAACAGTGAATTTTTCTCAAAAATTTTTTTAAAGGAATTTTTGCCACGTGGCGCCTACAGTACCCATTTGGACATATTTTTATTCACATTTTTTTTTCCAGAAAACACATTACAGTATCCCTGGATTACTGTAGATTAATAACATTTTTCAAGAAAGAATAGTACCTTGAAATGTTCATTTTGAATAATAAATGTTCTTCTTGGGGGGGGGGGGTACTGTAGATTCAAAGTACTGTAGCCAAGTTTTTTTTTGAATTAAACCAAATTACAGTACTCTTGGGATTACTGTAGTTTTTTCATATACAACTTTATTCCGACTAGAAAGTACTGATCAAAAAATATTGAAGAAATTATTTTTTTTGAAAAAATTTTGAAACAGTGAATTTTTTTTCAATTTTTTTTCAGAAGCTAGAGATCAAAAAATCAAAATTTTTTTTCAAAGTGAAAAAAAAATCAATAAATTTCGAACACACGGCTACAATTTGTAACAATTAGCCCACATGACAACAACTGCCCAAAATTTATGGGCTGTTCGATTTTTCTCGAGAAAAATTGGGTTTTTCTATGGGTCCCACGGCGAAAATCAACTACAGTAACCCAAAAACCACAACCAGATGTGTCAAAAAAAAAAACATCTATTACATTTTTTCACCCCTCCCCCTGTAGAAAATGAAAAATAAATCAAAAAATGTGTGGTGGGTGGCCACCCTGGCTAGATAAATTGCCCCCCAAAAAAAAAATAAAATAATGGGATTTGTTTCGGGTGAAAAATGAGGTGAAGAAGACGAGGAAAAATTGTGGAGGCTACAGTAACCCAGGAGCTACAGTAATCCTAATCTACAGTACTCCAATATTCAAAGGAAAAATGCAACACAAATTTGAAACAGTGAAATTTTTTCCAATGAAAAAAAAATTTTATTTGGAAACTACAGTAACCCAGGGAAACTACAGTAAGATTTTTGAAAATTGTACATCTACAGTAACCCAGATCTCAACTACAGTACTCCTACATTTGCAAAATTGGAATTAAAAAATATTGGAAAAACCAAATTTTTATATGAAAATTTTGAAACAGTGATTTTTTTCAAAAAAAAAATTATTTATTTGGAAACTACAGTAATCCAGAGAAGCTACAGTAACCTGGAAAAATTTCAGAAGCATAAAAAATTGGTCTACAGTACCCCAGATCTCAACTACAGTACTCCTGGAATCATCAGAAAAGTAGGATCAAAAAAACCTTTGAAAAACCAAATTTTTATATGAAAATTTTGAAACAGTGAATTTTTTTCACATAAAAAAAATGTTTTTTGGGAAACTACAGTAACCCAGGTAGCTACAGTAAGATTTTGAAATTTTTTTTACATCTACAGTAACCCAGAGCTTGTCTACAGTAACCTGGAAAAAACATATACCAAGAAAAAGCTTCTGGAAAATTTTTTTACCAAAAAATACGAAAAATTTGATCTACAGTAATCCTACAGTACTCCGGAACCTACAGTATCTAGAAAATATTGTGGTTTTGGTTTATCGTACTCCTACAGTACCCAGATCTCATCTACAGTAACCCTGGAAAAATCCTGGAAAAAATTGTGGCAAAAGAAAGAAAAGTAGAAAAAATATGGAAGATCAAAAAATTATTCCACCTACAGTACCCCCCTACAGTAACCTGGTAAACTCATAAAGAATCATCTACAGTAACCCTACAGTACCTCAAAAGCTTCAGAAAAAGGGCCAAAAATGTTGAATTCTGGAAAAATCATCTAAAAATGTGTCCAAAACGTTCCTAACTTTTTATCTAGCTACAGTACTCCTACAGTACCCCCTACAGTACCCCAAAATTCCCCAAATTTTTTCTAGAAAAATCTCAGAAATTTTTTTGCGAAATTTACGACTTGGGTGGTCTCATTTCTTCAATTTCTCTTCTCTCACACATCAAGAAACGATAAAATGTTTTTTTTTTTTTTTTTTTTTTTTTTTTTTTTTTTTTAGTTTTCTCATTGGGTTAATGTAGTACACACACACAAGATTTTATAGTTTTTCGGTTTTTTCTTGAGAAAAAAGTCCAAGGCAGTTTAATTTGGGGAAAAAACGAGACGAGGAGGCATTTTTTGGAGCATTTTTGGAGCAAAAAATGCTCCATAAAAATTGGGGGCACGACGTCTAATGGATGAAAAATGGGAGATTTTGAGGCGAGATTTGGAGCAAAAAATTGTGCAAAATTCGGGTACTGTAGGCTCAAAAACCCTGAAAAAACCTGATCTACAAAATTTTTCGGAATCTTCTTTTGGCGCAATTTTTGTGGAGGGGTACTGTAGCTTGTTTCTTCTGTAGAATTATGATCTACTACTGTAAGTTACTGTAGTTTTTACCCCTGGAAATCCCTGATCTTTTAGAAAGCCTGGAATTTTTGATCTACAAAATTTTTCGGAATCTTCTTTTGGCACAATTTTTGTGGAGAGGTACTGTAGCTTTTTTTGGCGGAAAAATTGATCTACAAATTTTTGGATTTACTGTAGATTACTGTAGTCTTACTGTAGTCCTAAATCCCCTACAGTACCCCTCTCAAAGTAAAAATTGTGCCAAAAGAAGATTCCGAAAAATTTTGTAGATCAAAATTTTCAGGCTTTCAAAAAGAGCAGGGTTTTCCAGATTTTTAGCTACAGTAACCTACAGTAACCTCAAATCTTTGTAGATAAAAAACTCTAGGCTACAGTACCCCTCTCAAAGTAAAAATTGTGCCAAAAGAAGATTCCAAAAAAATTTGTAGATCAAAATTTTCAGGCTTTCAAAAAGAGCAGGACTTTTCAGATTTTTTGGCGGGAAAAGCTACAGTAACCTACAGTAATCTCAAATATTAGTAGATCAAAAACAAGCTACAGTACCCCTCTCAAAGTAAAAATTGTGCCAAAGAAGATTCCGAAAAATTTTGTAGATCAAAATTTTCAGGCTTTCAAAAAGAGCAGGATTTCTTGGATTTTTTGGCAGGAAAAGCTACAGTACTCCCCAAATTTGGGCCCAAAAAAGTGGAGAAAATCTCGCGAAGCCACGCCCACTTTTTGCGTCGTGTGTGGTCTTTTTGTGTGTGTGTGAGAAAAAGAGAGATAGGGGGTTCAGTTGTTTTTTGCCGCCCGGCCAGCCAGCCTTGGTGTCCTTTTTGTTCATTTTCTATTTATTTGTTGTGTGTGTACTTTTTCAACGGTTACTGTAGGTTACTGTAGCTAAAAATCTGAAAATTTTAATCTACAAATATTTGAGATTCTTCTAGGGGTACTGTAGGTTACTGTAGCTGAAAATCTGCTCTTTTTGAAAGCCTGCAAATTTTGATCTACAAAATTTTTCGGAATTTTCTTTTGGCACAATTTTTATTTTGAGGGGTACTGTAGCTTGTTTTTGATCTACGAATATTTGAGATTACTGTAGGTTACTGTAGCTAAAAATCTGCTCTTTTTGAAAGCCTCAAACTTTTGATCTACAAAATTTTTTGGAATTTTCTTTTGGCACAATTTTTATTTTGAGGGGTACTGTAGCTTGTTTTTGATCTACAAATATTTGAGATTACGGTTGGTTACTGTAGCTAAAAATCTAGAAAATCCTACTCTTTTTGAAAGCCTGAAATTTTTGATCTACAAAATTTTTTGGAATCTTCTTTTGGCACAATTTTTAGAAGTACTGTAGCTTGTTTTTTTTGGCCCAAAAAATGTATAGACTACAGTAACCCTTCAAGAACACCTGCAAAAAATTTTTTCAAAAAAAAACTTTTTTTTTTTTTCTCGGGGGACACCTGGGTTTCCTTTTTTTTTGTACTCAAAAAAAATCCAGCTGCATTATTATTTTTTTTTTTGGTTTTTTCTTGAGGCCCCAAGAAAAAGCCACCAAAAAATGATGAATTTCGGATTTCCGCTCCAAAATTGGCCATTTGGAGCAAAAGTGGGCGGAGCCTGAGCCAAAAGGGGCACCGTAGCCTTTTGGAGCTCAAAAATGGGAGCGCCAGCGCATTTTTCACATAAAAATTTGAATTTTTTTGTTTTTTGCGCTGAAAATCTACAGTAACCCTACAATTCTAGGCCCCAAAACCTACAGTACGCCTCTGAGAATCCTGATCCACAAAATTATTTGGAAACCCTGTGGCACAATCTACAGTAACCCTGAAATTTTCCGCTTTTTTTGTAGATCCCAAAACTCTACAGTAACCCTAGATTTATGGGACTAAAACCTACAGTACCCCTCTGAGAAAAATTGATCCACAAGATTCCAAAATTGTGCCACTTTCATTTTTCATCAAGAAAAGATTACTGTAGGGCTCCAAATTTCGCATTAGTAAAAAAAACGAGCATTTTCTATAAATTTTTAGCTCCAAAACCTACAGTACCCCTTTGAAAAATTTTGATCCACAAGATTCCAAAATTGTGCCACTTTTCTCCAAGGATTACTGTAGCTCAAGTGCCAATTCTCACACCATAAATTAGAGCTCTTCTTCCGTCCCAATTTCGCCTAACTCAACTCAAGTCACACACATAAAAAAACTCATCACTCAACAAAGAAAAAAAGAGCTCTTGGGCCCGGCGAAAAAAAATGCGCATACCAAATTTATTATCGTGCGACACACACACAAAGGGAAAAAGTCGTTTTTTTTCGGACTACGGTAATTTCGGCACAACATCTAACAACTAATGTATCAGAAAAATCGCAATTTTTTTTTTGATTTCATAATTATCGTGGGAACCAAAATTTGGAGCCCTACAGTAATCCTTTCTTGATGAAAAATGAAAGTGGCACAATTTTGGAATCTCAAAATTCTGTAGATCAAAATTTTCAGAGGAGTACTGTAGGTTTTAAAGCTAAAAACTGTACAGGAAATTCTTGATTTTAATAAAAATGCAAAATTTGGACCCCTACAGTAATCCTTTCTTGATGAAAAATGAAAGTGGCACAATTTTGGAATCTCAAAATTGTGTAGATCAAAAATTTTCAAAGCAATTTTATTAGCCAAGAAAAAAATCAGAGAGAAAGTGATAATTATCGTGGGAAAATCCGTGGGAAAGTGAAATTTCTCATAGTTTTCCTGGAAATTTTGTAGATCAAATTCTCCTAGGAGTACTGTAGATTGTGCTGAGAGTACTGTAGATTTTGGTGCCAAAAAGTCTTGGGTTACTGTAGATTTTTACCCTATTTTTGTAAGAAGAAGAGCTCGGGAAAAATTGTGCCAAACGTTTTTCCGAAAAATTTTGTGGATCAAAGGATACTGTAGGTTTTTTTGCCGGGATTACTGTAGATCTTCAAAAATACAAGGATTACTGTAGGTGAAAAATGTTTGTAGATCAAAAAAATCTGAATTTTCTATTGCCATGTGGATTCTTCGGGTTACTGTAGCTACAGTACCCCGGCCTATTTTTTTTGAAAACAAAGAGAACCGGGCTACAGTACTCCCCATCTACAGTACCCTTTTTGATCTACAAAAAAATTTTGCGGAATTTTTTTCAATGAATTTTTTGAAAATCTTGAAGAACTACAGTAATCTACAGTACTCCTCAGGGTTACTGTAGTGACTTTCAGAGCTACAGTAAGAATATTTTGGAACTTTTTTTGATCTACAGAAAACGTGGCATTGAAAAACTACAGTAACCTGGAATTTTTTGCCACATGTCTACAGTAACCCTTGCAAATTTGTATTTTTTTTTGATAAAAATAGCAAAAAAAATGTTTCCCATGTCATAATTTTGTGCTAATCGATTTGCTGCCGAAAAATCGTAAAACAAGCTTGGAAATCATTCGATTATTCAAATTTTTCGCAAATTTTTTGGAAAATTGTGGAATTTTTGCGAAAATTTGAGCATTTTTGACCCAAAATAGCTCATTTTTGACAATTTTTGACCATTTTTTCACTAAAAATCTCGAAATTTTTCCAATTTCAGTCAAATTTCAGCCATTTTCAGCACATTCCATGATGAACATCGAGGAAATTTTGCCGGAATTGTTCGGCGAAAAACGTGTATATTATTGTCAACGTTGTTTGAATCATGGGATGAGGGAGAAGCGCAAAAATCACAAGTTGAATTGTGTTTTTCGGTTTTGTCAGTGCTCGGATTGTATTGTGAGTTTTGGCGCGAAAATTTGAAAATTTTGAATTTCGCGCGAAAATTCCGCTCAAAATGAGCCTAAGATGAGCAATTTTGAGGATTTTTGAATTTTTTGAAAATTATTTTTTCAGCGCGAAAAAATTTGAATTTTCAAATTTCCCGCCGAATCTTTTTGAAAATCAATTTTTCAGCGCGAAAAAACTATTTTTGAAATTTTTTTTTAGAAAAATTTGAATTTTCAAATTTCCCGCTAAAAATTTAAAAAAAAATGAGCGCGCGAAATTTAAAAATTTAAATTTTTTTATCTAGAAAATTTAAATTTTCCAAATTTCCCGCCGAATCTTTTTTGAAAATCAATTTTTCAGCGCGAAAAAACTATTTTTGAAATTTTTTTTTAGAAAAATTTGAATTTTCAAATTTCCCGCCTAAATTTTTGAAATCCGATTTTTCAGCGCGAAAAAATAAGATTTGAATCTTTTCTAGAAAAATTTGAATTTTCAAATTTCCCGCCTAAATTTTTGAAAATTCATTTTTAGAGCGAAAAATACTATTTTTCAGAATTTTCTTTAAAAAATTTGAATTTTCAAATTTCCCGCCTAAATTTTTGAAAATTCATTTTTAGAGCGAAAAATACTATTTTTCAGAATTTTCTTTAAAAAATTTGAATTTTCAAATTTCCCGCCTAAATTTTTGAAAATTCATTTTTAGAGCGAAAAATACTATTTTTCAGAATTTTCTTTAAAAAATTTGAATTTTCAAATTTCCCGCCTAAATTTTTGAAAATTCATTTTTAGAGCGAAAAATACTATTTTTCAGAATTTTCTTTAAAAAATTTGAATTTTCAAATTTCCCGCCTAAATTTTTGAAAATTCATTTTTAGAGCGAAAAATACTATTTTTCAGAATTTTCTTTAAAAAATTTGAATTTTCAAATTTCCCGCCTAAATTTTTGAAAATTCATTTTTAGAGCGAAAAATACTATTTTTCAGAATTTTCTTTAAAAAATTTGAATTTTCAAATTTCCCGCCTAAATTTTTGAAAATTCATTTTTAGAGCGAAAAATACTATTTTTCAGAATTTTCTTTAAAAAAATTTGAATTTTCAAATTTCCCGCCTAAATTTTTGAAAATTCATTTTTAGAGCGAAAAATACTATTTTTCAGAATTTTCTTTAAAAAATTTGAATTTTCAAATTTCCCGCCTAAATTTTTGAAAATTCATTTTTAGAGCGAAAAATACTATTTTTCAGAATTTTCTTTAAAAAATTTGAATTTTCAAATTTCCCGCCTAAATTTTTGAAAATTCATTTTTTAGAGCGAAAAATACTATTTTTCAGAAATTTCTTTAAAAAATTTGAATTTTCAAATTTCCCGCCTAAATTTTTGAAAATTCATTTTTAGAGCGAAAAATACTATTTTTCAGAATTTTCTTTAAAAAATTTGAATTTTCAAATTTCCCGCCTAAATTTTTAAAAATCTATTTTTCAGCGCGAAAAAACAATATTTGAAATTATTCACTTTTTTTCTAGAAAAATTTGAATTTTCAAATTTCCCGCCTAAATTTTTGAAAATAAATTTTTCAACGCGAAAAAATGATATTTGAAATTTTTCTAGAACAATTTGAATTTTCAAATTTCCCGCCAAAATTTTGAAAATCGATTTCTCAGCGCGAAAAAATGATATTTGAATTTTCTAGAAAAATTTGAATTTTCAAATTTCCCGCCAAAGAAAAAGCGCGCGAAATTTAAAAATTCAAATTTTCAGATGGTAGAACGTCGTCGTCAATTAAATTCCCGCTTAATGCAAATCGACTCAAATTCCACGTCATCATCAAATTTTGGCGCCAAAAAATTATCGATTTGTTCGTCGGAAGAGGATCATATGGAGTGCACCAGTCAGTCAGAGACAACTAATGAGAGTGGTGGAGAGGAGAGAGACGCAGACAGCATGACAGGGAAACCGAAAGGTTAGTGATATGGAGGAGATATGGGAGAGGGGGTAGAGAAGCTAGAGAAGATGAGAGATAGTAGGGAGAGAGGAGAGAGTGCAGACAGCTAGAGTCGCTAGACATCATAGGAATGGAAGAGAGTGCAGACGGGTAGAGAAGGTTAGAGATAGAGAAGCCGGAGAGAGAGCCCAGAGAAACTAGAGAAGGTTAGAGATACGAGAGCCCAGAGATTCTGAAGAGAGTGCAGACAGTTAGAGACTGCGAAATCTGAATTATTGATTTTTTTTCTGATGAAATTTGTGTTAGAGATAGTTGTAAAGTTAGAGACGCAGAGAATCTTCTAGAAATTTCGAGATAGAGAGAGAGTGCAGACAGCTAGAGTTCATCACTATGTGGTTAGAGACGCAGACACATTTTCTACAGTATATGAGATAGTATTAAGCTATGAGAGAGGGCAGAGAAGCCAGGGAAGTTAGAGACGCAGAGAAGCTATAACCTCCACAAATTTAGAGAGAGAGAGAGAGAGTGCAGACATTTAGAGTGCATCACTATGAAGTTAGAGACGCAGACACATTTCCTACAGTACTAGACCAGTATTGAGCTATGAGAGAGTCCAGACAGCTAGAGAGACCGATTTTTGTGGAAAATTAGCAAATGCGCTCTTATGAAATTTTGGCGGGGGATTTTGAAAATTCAAATTTTCAAATAGCATTTTCTGCGCGCGAAATTTGAAAATTCAAATTTTTCCGGACCTTAAAAATCTCAAAATTTCCAAATAATTGAGAAAATGCGCTCTAATGAAATTTTGGCGCGAAATTTGAAAATTCAAATTTTCCCGGACCCAAAAAATCTCAAAATTTTCAATTTTCCCATCAAATTTAACGAGATTTTTTCCCGGGGACCAATAAAACAATCAAAAAAATGATTACAAAATTTATGATATATATATTTCTTGACATATGCCGCGCCTTTTGTTTTCCGCCGCCGCTCATTTTTTGTTCACATATTTTTAATTGTTTCTTCTTCTTCTTCTCTCAAAAAATGTGTGTGCACGGTGTTTCGAAAAATCGAAAAGGAACAGGCGTTTTGGACACTTTTATTAGCAAAAAAAATGCCTGCCGCGATTTTTTTTTAGTACATTCATTCACATTTTTTATTGGTTTTTGACAACTAAAGATGATTTGAGAGTTTCTGGGGATCTAGAAAAAATTGTGCCACTTTTTCTGGGTTACTGTAGCTCTCTAGGATTACTGTAGATTCACAAAAAAATTGCAAGAATTTTGGTCAAGAAAAACCTTCTGGAAATAGAATTTCAAAAAGTTTTGTGGATCAAAAAAATTGTGCCATTTTTGGGGTACTGTAGCTTTACAGGATACTGTAGCTTCTATTTTCCAAATGATATGCGGGTTACTGTAGCTCTCTAGGATTACTGTAGAATTTGAAAATCCAAATATTTGGTTTAAAAAAACCACCTAGAAAAAGAGTTCCCCAAAAATTTTGTGGATCAAATAAAATTGTGCCACCTTTTCTGGGTTACTGTAGGCTACAGTAACCCAAAATATATTCTAAAAATATTCGGGAAGATTTGCAGAAGTACTGTAGAGCCTAGGATTACTGTAGTGAAAAAATCCAAAAATTCCGAAAAATTTTGGTGGATCACTGTAGGCTACAGTACCCCAAAAAAATCCAAAAATATCTAAGGAGCACTCTAGATTACTATAGATTTTGAAAATTCCAAAAATTCTGAAGATCAAAAAAATTGTTACACATTTTTTTTCTGGAAAATTTTCGAGAGAAGAGTACTGTAGCTACTACAGTACCCTCAAAAACTGTTTCAAAAATCGATTTTTATCTCAAAAATCCCATAAAAACCCATTTTTTTGCCCAAAAAATGCCGTTTGACAGCTGTTTTGCTTCAGCAATTTTTTGAGACATCTTCTCATTTTTTTTCGAAAAAAAAATGGCTTCTGCCAAATTTCGACAGCTGTTTTTGCTTTATGGGTGTTCCTCTTCTTGCATTTTTTTATCGCGAAATGAAATCCAAATTGGACACATTTTATTTGATTTATTTTTTTTTTTGGCTTCGAAATGTGAAATTGAGAAGGAGAAAAAATGACTGGGAAATTGGCGAAATTATTAGCATTTTTTGAGGGACTAACATGAGCAATGCCTAGAAAAAAGTGGAAATTCAGAGGATTTTTTAACATGAGCAATGCTTTAAAAGAGGTTTGAACAGTTACAGTAGGAGTCTAATATGAGCAATGCTACAGTATTCTGGAAAATTGTCAATTTCTTAATATGAGCAGCTAGAAAAAAGTGGAATTTTAGAGGATTTTTTAATATGAGCAATGCTTTAAAAAAGGCTTGAAATGTTACAGTAGGAGTTTAATATGAGCAATGCTAGAAAAAAAGTGGATTTTAAAGGATTTTTTAATATGAGCAATAACTACACTGTAGTTTAAATTTAGGTTAATATGAGCAATGCTGGAATTTTGGAGGATTTTCTTAACATGAGCAATGATTCAAAAAAGGTTTGAGTTAATATGAGCAATGCTAGAATTTTAGAGAATTTTCTTAATATGAGCAATGCTTTAAAAAATGTTTGAGTTTAATATGAGCAATTCTAGATTTTTACAATTAGAGGATTTTCTTAATATGAGCAATGCTAGAAAAATGAAAATTTCAGAGAATCCTATAATATGAGCAATAACTAGACTGTAGTTCAAATTTAAGTCGAAATATAGGCTACCAAAAATGCGCCAGCAAAATCCCTTGACGCAATTTTTGTAGCCCCTCTTGTTTGGACTCTTTCAAATGCTCAGAATCTCAAAAACCCGAAAAAGCTACAAAAAATGCGCCAGCAAAACACTCCTTGACGCATTTCTTGCAGAACGTCGTCCAAATTGTCAACGTTGCGCTCAACACAACGTCGTCAATCGTTTAAAGGGACACAAAAGGACGTGTCCATTCAGAGACTGTTTTTGTGCCAAATGTCAGGTGAGTACTGTAGAGCTCTGCGGGGTACTGTAGGGTCCTTTAAAATTCCAAAAAAATCAATTTCAGGTCGTGGTTGAGCGCCAAAAATTGATGGCCGATCAAATCAAATTGCGACGCCGTCAAAAACGCGAGAAAAACAATTTGACCAGTGAAAAAGAGCAAAATGTTCAGCCGCCAAATTTGTCGCCGAGCCCGAAAAGTAGCAATTGTGAGTGCACCGCAAATGCGTCAGCATTGAGTCTCAAAATTTTTTAATAGTAAATTCGTGATCTACAAGTCTAGAGCTTTCGAATGACACCAAACATGACTATTTTTGGAGATGCACCGCAAATGCGCCAGCAAGGCTGCTTGTTGACGCATTTTTTGTAGGTGCTGGAATTAGGGCTTGTTGGGTGTTGTTTTGAAGCCCAGGGCTTGTAGATGAAAAATATATGAAGAAAAATCAGTAAAAACAAAGGAACTACAAAAAACGCGTCAGCAAAGGTATTTGCTGACGCGAATTTTGTACCTCAAGAAATATAGTCATGTTTGGGCTCTTTTTGAAGCTAAGAAGCTTCTGGTATCTAATTCACTACCTAAAACACGTCAAAACCACATTTTCGGTGCCAAAAAGCAGGGTGCACCGCAAATGCGTCAGCATTGAGTTTCAACAATTTTTCATAGCAAATTCGTGATCTACATGTCTAGGGCTTTCGAATGACACCAAACATGACTATTTTTAGAGATGCACCGCAAATGCGCCAGCTAAGGGGTTTGCTGGCGCATTTTTGGTAGCTTTCGAAAATAGGCCGTGTGGGGTGTCAAACTGAAGCGTAGAAGCTCGAGATTGCGATGAAACTACAGAAAAAGCGTCAACACCTTTTACTGACGCATTTTCGGTGCTGACGCAAATTTTGTAGCTCACAAAAATATATGATATTTGGGCTCATTTTGAAGCTCCTGACCTCCAGAATCCAAATTTTCAGTCAAAATTTTTTCAGCCGACTCTACAGTATGCCTAAAATGCACCCAACAAGCTATTGGCTATCAACAACTGCTCTCTTTGCTCGACCCGGCCGGCTCTCAACAAGCCGATCCGATTTTGACACTTTCAGCCATACTTTCAGCATGCCCCCATAAATCTGACTGAAAATTTATCGATTTTTTTGTAATTTTCCGCTGTCCCTTCAAATTAATCACTTCATTTTGTCGAAAAATTCCGGTTTTCAAAACCCAAATTCAAAAATTCAAAAATTTTTAGCCACATTTTTTCCGAAAAAATTTTTTTTTTCATTTTTTTTCCAAAAAAACCCCGTGATTTGATCACTTTAATAATAATTTCTCATATTTTATTTATTTTCCCCAATATTTTGTAGATCATAAAGTTTTGCTGACGCATTTCTCGTGCTGGCGCATAATTTGTAGCCTTGGAAATTTTCCGGGCTTGTTGGGTGTCTAATTGAAGCCCAGAAAGCCTAGACTACTCAAAACGCGTCAAGACACTCTTTACTGACGCATTTTCGGTGCTGGCGCATATTTTGTAGCGAATTAAAATGCCAAAAAACATGGCGCCATACGGACAGGAGGACCACCCAGAAAGCGGAAATGGCGCGAAAATGAGAGGTGGTGAGAGAGTGTGGGGAAGTGAGAGAGTGCAGAGAGGCAGAGACAAATGGCTTTTGGAGACGTTTTTTCATGAGGATATATGGAAATGAAGCTTTTGGGGACTTTTTGAACAGAGGGAAATATAGACTAGAGTCTAGTTTGATAAAATATAGACTAGAGTGTAGTCTAATAAGCTGACTAGAGTCTAGTTTGATCAATTAAAAGCGAAATTTTCACGAAAAACTTCATTTTTTGCAGTGAAATTCCACATTTTCATAGCAAATCCCGGAAAAATTCGGGAAAATCGATCAAATTTTGGGCGTGTGTAGTTATCACATCTTCCATCATTCCGATCATTTTGTCCAGAGCGGATTTTCGAATCTGAGAGAAAAACACTACAGACTACGGTAGGTTTTGGCGCGAAAAAATTTCGGAGCGGGGTACTGTAGTTTTTGGGAAAATTCTAGGTTACTGTAGTCAGCGCCTTGCGAATACTGTAGATCATAATTTTGCCTAAAAAAATTCCACGTGGATTTTTTTGGGTTACTGTAGGATCAAGGATTACTGTAGCTGCCGAAATTCCAAAATAAGCTTATTCTATATCAAAGTGCTCCAAATTTTGAAGAAAAAAATTCCCAGAGTACTGTAGGATCAAGGATTACTGTAGCTACCAGAAAAACTCCCAGAGTACTGTAGGATCAAGGATTACTGTAGCTGCCAGAAAAATTCCCAGATTACTGTAGGATCAAGGATTACTGTAGCTACCAGAAAAACTCCCAGAGTACTGTAGGATCAAGGATTACTGTAGCTACCAGAAAATATCAAAATGCTCCAAATTTTGAAGCGAAAAATTCCCAGAGTACTGTAGATCAAATTTTCGCGCCCAAAATTCCCAAAATAACCTTATTCTATATCAAAATGCTCCAAATTTTGAAGCGAAAAACTCCCAGATTACTGTAGATCAAATTTTCGCGCCCAAAATCCCCAAAATAACCTTATTCTATATCAAAATGCTCCAAATTTTCGCGCCCAAAATTCCCAGAGATCAAATTTTGCTCACCTCAGCTCTCTGCTCTTCCGGAATCCCACAAGCCAACTCCAAAAACGGAATAATTCCCGGCAGGACCATTGTAGTCATCACCGGAAACAGCAATTGATAATTCTTCTTCAATTGCTCCAGGGTGTACGGTATTTTGGTGGGATTTTCCAAATTTCGCACAAATTCCAAATAATACGTTTCGAGCAAGAAATCGAGTTGCTCACGACGATTTTTTGTGCTCAAAGTTGAGACGAATAATCGGCCGACGTCTTGACCCGGTGAGCCTATGGAGACCGTTTGCCAATCGATAATTGCACGGAATTTCAGACGATGTTCAGAGGTTCGGGTGCAGAGAAGGTTTGAGGACCAGAGATCGCCGTGGGTTAGGACCGGGGGGTGGCCTGGAAAAAAATTGGGCTGAAAAAGGCTGGTCTGATAGAGTCTAGTTAAGGATGGCTAGAGTCTAGTTAAGGCTGACTAGATTCTAGTTTAGTTCATTGAGACTAGAGTCTAGTTTAGGCTGACTAGAGTTTCGTTAAGGTTGACAAGATTTTAGATTAGTTTAAGGTGACTAGAGCCTAGTTAAGGATGGCTAGATTCTAGTTTAGTTAAGAGTGACTAGAGTCTAGTTTAGTTAAGGCTGACTAGATTCTAGTTTAGTTTAAAATGACTAGAGTCTAGTTTAAGGAAACCTGAGCCCTAAAATTTTTTAATTAGGCCTTAAAGCTTTAAGGCCCGTTTTTTCTAATTTTCCAGATTTAGGCTAATTTTTGGTGAAGCCTAAATTTTTAGAAGGCCTGAAATTTCAAGGCTTGAAATTTTCAAACTAATTTTTGAGCCAGATTTTAAGCCTTTTCAAAAATTTCAGAATTTTCCAGAAAAAGAGAATTTCAAGTGCTACAAAATGAAAAAATTTAAAATTTCTGAAATTTTCAAATTTTCAAATTTTCCCAGAAAACCTGGATTTTGTAGAGAATTTCAAGGGCTACAAAATGAAAAAAATCAAAATTTCTGAAATTTTCAAATTTTCCCAGAAAACCTGGATTTTTTAGAGAATTTCAAGGGCTACAAAATGAAAAAATTTGAAATTTCTGAAATTTTCAGATTTCCCAGAATTTTCCCAGAAAACCTGGATTTTTTAGAGAATTTCAAGGAAAATTTCTGAAATTTCCAGAATTTCACAAAACACTCACCAATAATCTCCACAACTTTCTCATACTTCGCAATCGTCTTCTTATTCATATAAATCCGATAAACATCCAACATTTCCTCAACTTTTTCCCGATATTCTTCCGGAAATCCCGCACGAATCGTGGCAAAACTCTGCTCCTGAAGTTTCTCATCACAAAACTCGGCCAGAATCTGTGCCAACAAATCAGCACCACCCGCAAAATCCAGCTGATCTCTTGAGATGTTCTCACCAATTGCTGAAAATGCGGCGACACTTCGAACAATCGGAAGGAGATCTTCGATCTCAATGTTCTCGTAGATCGAAACATGCGATAGATCTTCAATAAATTCCGAAATGATATAAGCTTTCAGTGGATTCTCATCACTGAACTTCTTCATCGCATAGATCTTTGTGAATGGAATCCGGAAATCCTGAACTTCTAATCGCTGTAGAAGTTTATAGGTCTCAACTTCTCGATTGTGCAAAAGTTTGACAATTTTGTCGAAATTCGCCATTTTTTCCTCTTCCATTCCATCTTCGCCACCGAATTTCATCATTTTTGACATGGCTACCAAAGCTAGTTGAGAACTGATTTTCACCACGAATTTTTTGGGGAGAATTTCGGAATCTTGAGTCCAATCGGGTTCGATTAATGCGATTCGAGACATGAAACCCTGAAAATTGGGGAATTTTGAGTTAGCGCAACTTGGAACCCTTGAAATTCCCTACAAAATCCATGTTTTGCTGAAAAATTCTGGGATTTTTGAACATCTGAAATTGGGGTCTGAAAATGAGGAAGTTTTGAAATTTTGAGCTTCCTAATTTCGGCCTGATTTTCAGCCAAATTCCAGATTTTCAGAAAATCTAGTTAGTCTATCTTAAAGCCCTTGAAATTCTCTACAAAATCTATGTTTTGCTGAAATTTTCTGGGATTTTTGAAGATCTGAAATTGGGGTCTGAAAATGAACCAAATTTCAATGAAACTCTGAAAATTGGGGAATTTTGAGTTAGCTCATCTTGGAGCTTTACAAAAATATTTATTTTTTGAATTTTTCTGATTTTTTAAATGTTTGATAAGAAAAATCGCATGCTTTGGTTTTTTCTACAAATTTTGATATAAAATCAGTAAAAACTACAACACTCCGCGTTTACACCCACCTTCATATCACTAATATTAGTCACTGTCTTATTTTCACCAAATCTGGCTTCAGTAGCCAAACTTAGCCTAACTTCATCCTCAATATCTTCCCAAGTCACATGAGTTCCCAAAAGTCCAGAAGATTCCACATGAAGTGACATTTTTGGGCTGGAATTTTTGAAATTTCTGATAAAAAAAATGAAAATTGATAAAAAATAAAATTTTTAACGATTTTCCAGCTGATTAAATACTAATTTCTTATCGTTTTATGATTTTTTCATCAAAAAAATAATTTTGGACCCAAAAAAATCACATTTTTCCCTGGATTTTTTTCGAAATTTCCAACTTTAACAAATTATTTTCAAAAAATCTTCCCGAATTTCAGAAAAACTCTCAAAAATCGGCTGAAAATCCTGATTTTTCTTTGGAAAATTTCATGATTTGTGCTCTTATCGAAAAACGATTAAATCTGATTAAACTTTACACATTTTCACACACAAGTCACACCGAAAAATGAAAATTCCGGAATTTTGTCAGCACACTAGACTCTAGTCAATTTTCAAAGAAGATTTCCCACCAAAAATTCCAAAAACTCACATTTTCCTGATTTTTCATCGAAAATCCCGATTTTTCACGATTTCCAGCATCCAAGATCGAATTTTTCTCCATTTTCAGCCATTTCCAATCTGAAAATATCGATTTTTTGTTGAAAACCCCTTGAAAAACAGAAAAACTCACATTTTTCATTGAAAATCCTGATTTTTTCGTTAAATTTCCGGATTTCTCATGATTTCCAGCATCCAAAATCCAATTTTCATCGATTTTCAGCGATTTTCAGCCATTTCCAATCTGAAAATATCGATTTTTGTTGGGAAACCCTTGAAAAACAGAAAAACTCACATTTCTCGTTGAAAATCCCAGGTTTTTCGATTTTTTCACGATTTCCAGCATCCAAAATCCAATTCTTCTTGATTTTTAGCATTTTCAGCAATTTCCAATCTGAAAATATCGATTTTTCATTGAAAACCTTTGAAAACCCCGAAAAAAAACAGAAAACCGCCCGAAAAAAAATTCCAAGTGGCAGAACAAGCAAACGCGCTCCACCGAACATTCAAAGTTTTTCTTTCTTTTCACACCATTTTTCACCAATATCAAGGGTTTCACGGTGTTTTAGAAACATGGATCTTGTAGAGAATTTCAAGGGCTACAAAATGATGTATTTTTCGGTTTCAGAGAAAATCTGAAAATTGCTGAAAATTACAAAAAAAAGGATTTTCAATGGAAAATGTGAATTTTTTTGAATTTTTGGGTTGAAAACAGAATTATTTCTTGTTTCAATCGTTGAAAATTGACTAGACTCTAGTCTAACCACTTCTAAAAGTCGAAAAAACGTGTTTTTTCTGCAAATTTGTGAAAAAAGAGATTTTCAGCAATTTTCAGATGTCTTCTGAAATCGAGAAATATACCATTTTGTAGCCCTTGAAATTCTCTACAAGATCCATATTTCTAAAACATCGTGAAACCCTTGAAATTGGTGCAAAATGGTGTGAAAAGAAAAAAAAAACTTTAAATATTCGGTGGAGCGCGTTTGCTTGTTTTGCCACCTGGAATGTTTTTTCGGGCGGGTTTTTGTTTTTCTCGGGGTTTTCAAAGGTTTTTCAATGAAAAATCGATATTTTCAGGTTGGAAATGGCTGAAAATCAAGGAAAATTGGATTTTGGATGCTGGAAATCGTGAAAAAACTGAAAATTTCACCAAAACCCGGGATTTTCAATGGAAAATGTGAGTTTTTCTGTTTTTCCAAGGTTTTCCAATGAAAAATCGATATTTTCAGATTGGAAATGGCTGAAAATCAAGAAGAAGTGGATTTTGGATGCTGGAAATCGTGAAAAATCAGGATTTTCAATGAAAAAATGTGAGTTTTTCAGTTTTTCGAGGGTTTTTCAACCAAAAATCGATATTTTCAGGTTGGAAATGGCTGAAAATCAAGGAAAATTGGATTTTTGATGCTGGAAATCGTGAAAAAACTGAAAATTTCACCAAAACCCGGGATTTTCAATGGAAAATGTGAGTTTTTCTGTTTTTCCAAGGTTTTCCAATGAAAAATCGATATTTTCAGGTTGGAAATGGCTGAAAATGGTTGAAAATCAAGGAAAATTGGATTTTGGATGCTGGAAATCGGGAAAAATCCGGAAATTTCATGAAATCCCGGGATTTTCTATGAAAAATGTGAGTTTTTTGTATTTTCATGGGTTTTCCAACAAAAATCGATATTTTCAGATTAGAAATGGCTGAAAATCAAAGAGAATTGGATTTTGGATGCTGGAAATCGTGAAAAAACTGGAAATTTCACGAAAACCTGGGATTTTCAATGAAAAATGTGAGTTTTTTGTTTTTTCAAGGGTTTTTCAACAAAAAATCGATATTTTCAGGTTGGAAATGCTGAAAATCAATGAAAATTGGATTTTGGATGTGGAAATCAGGATTTTCAATGAAAGAAGTTAGTTATTTTGAATTTTGGGAGGGGGGGGATTTTCTTTCAAAATTGACTAGACTCTAGTCTATGGGGGGGGGGAAGATAAGAGAGCATAGCATTTCGAGAGACGCAGACTAAAATTTTTTTTTTGAATTTCATTGTTTTTCCGCCGTTGTCAATATAGCGCACATGCTCGCATGTCTCAGATTTTTTGGTTTTTCTCACAAAATTTCAAATTGTTAGGGGAAATATAAGAGAGCATAGCATTTCGAGAGACGCAGACAAAATTTTTGAATTTTATTTATTTTCCGCCGTTGTCAATAGAGCGTACAAGCTCGTTTGCGAGAAATTTTCATTTTTTTTTCCTTTTTTTTGTTTTTACATAAAATGTCTAACAAAGAACTGCAATGCAAAATGTTTTATGAAACACAGAAAACCAAAAAAGATCTTCCCTACAGTTATCATCATACATCATCAAAAATTTCCATCCATTAGTTCGAGAATCGTCTTCTGGTCGGGTATGAACCACCACCACCTCCAACCGCTCCACTTCTAGCCGGACATGGGCAATAAGCGGCGTCACTTCCCGGTGATCCGTCGCTTCCCGGTCCTCCCGGTTGTCCATCACCTCCCGGGCCTCCTGGATTTCCAGATGGTCCCGGTGGCCCGGCTGGTCCCGGAGCTCCTGGTCCACTTCCCCCACCTGGCGCTCCACTTGGTCCTGGTGGTCCCGATGGTCCTGGTGGTCCGGCAGGTCCTGGTTGCGATGTCGATCTGGTTCCTGGCGCGCCTGGTGCTCCATCGCCTCCCGGTGCTCCGGGGTTTCCGTCTGGTCCGGCGGGTCCAGCAGGTCCTGGTGGCCCTGGTGTACCAGCGCTTCCACCTTGCCCATCGGCTCCTGGGTTTCCTGAAGGTCCTGCTGGTCCGGGTGGGCCATTAGGTCCTGGAGGCCCGGCGGGCCCAGCTGGACAGGTGATGCATTGTGAAGTTGCGGCGTGTTGCTCAGCAGTTCCAGCACCACCAGCTTGCCCGTCTTGCCCAGCATCTCCCGGCTCTCCCGGAGCTCCAGGCTGTCCCGCTGGCCCTGGTGGCCCGGCAGGACATCCCGAAGCAGCAGCCGCACAGGCACAGCCTCCTCCACCACCACCTCCTTCCACATATTGTCTCTTAACTCTTCCGGTCAGTTGATCAAAGCGGAATCCAGCCGAGTTCCCGGTGGCTACCATAACCTTCCAAGCATCGTCAGCATGTTCACGGAAATCCACGAGATCTAGGATGATCTCATCCTGGAATGCGCTGATATCCGACATTACGTGGATTGTGGCGAAGATTGCGGTGAGCGCTGCAAACGCGGAAGCACCGGTTACAAAGTAGAGCACGTGTTGAATGTGACCCATCTGTAACATTTATTTTAACGTTGAAAAACCAAAAAAAAAGTGATTCAGGAACTGAAAAAAAGAGGTTTTTAACGTTTCTTTACGTTACATCGTTTTTTTAAACGTTAAATCGTTTTCTTAAACGTTAAATCGTTTTTTTTAAACGTTAAAATCGTTTTCTTAAACGTTAAATCGTTTTCTTAAACGTTAAATAGTCTTCTTAAACGTTAAGTCGTTTTTTAAACGTTAAATGTTTACGTAAAAGTGATTTACGAACGGTATTTTTATTTTTCTTAAACGCTTGTTTAAGAAAACGTTAGTACGGGCTAATCAAAATTTTATGGAAAAAATTGTACCAACTGAAAGAGGAGGTTTCATTTTTGTTAGTATGTTCCCAATTTTTAAGAATTTTTTTTTCTTGGGTACTTGAACGTGAAATTTTTTGGTTTGGTACTTAAACGTGAAAAAAATTGGTAATTAAACGTGAAAAAATTTGGTACTTAAACGTGAAAATTTTTTTGGTTTGGTACTTTAACGTGAAAAAAATTTGTACTTAAACGTGAAAATGTTTTTTCTTTGGTACTTGAACGTGAAAATTTGGTACCTGAACGTGAAAATTTGGTACTTAAACGTGTAAAAACTTCCTCTATCAGTTGGTATATTTTTTCCATGAAATTTTGATGAGCCATACCCCCTTTAACGTTCTCTTAACGTAACGTTTGTTAAACGCTTTTAACGTTAAAAAAAACCAAAAAAGTGATTTACGAAAGGGTATTTTTATTCATTTTTCATCATTTTCTTAACACATGAATAGAATGAAGCTTCAAGACCTTCTAATCAGCCTTAAACACCGTCTTTCAAAGCCTAAAAGCCTTAAAGTCCGTCTTTGTCTTAAAATCCTAAAACATGGGTGTCGTTTGGGCCTGGGTATAGCCAGGTATCAGCGGCAGCCCTGGCCTAAAGGCCCTCTTCGTCATTTAGGCTGATTAGAAGGTTTGGAATAGCATTTTTTTTGGTTTTTCAACGTTAAAAACCAAAAACGTTAAATAACGTTTTTTTATGTCGTAAATATTTAAGTGCATGATCTAAAAAGAAAAAGAAGAAGTTGTGATAAGTCATGATATGCCTCCACTTTTATAGCAAAAATACCAGTTCTGATAACTCGTTTTGTTCCTTCTTAACAATAAAAACAAAGTGATTACCAAAAACCAAAAACAAGTCAGTGAAACCATTTATTCATAACTATACTATACAAAATTCTTGAGATTTTCAGCTGACAATTTCAGTAGAACTTGGTTTCTGATGCATTTCCTGCTGCAACTCCACCTGAAAACTTTTGCTCCACTCGTGTTGCATCGAGATTTTCTCCTTGAGTTTTCTGCAATTTTTTTGTATTATTTTTACTCAATTCCCAACTTAGCCTAACTTGGAATGTCGTGTAATATTCTGTCGTAAAATGTACATATTAATGGGAACTATTGGGAATTGTAGGAGATATAGGATGTAACAAAAAGTGTCGGCTCGAAGATATAATCGACGGATTATGATGTTTTCGTGCTCTTGAAATGGGATAAACTCATCGATGACCTGAAAATCTTGATTTCTAGTGATTTAGGCTGAAATTTTGTGCTGAAACTGCTGAAAACCCACCTGTAACATATAATTGGGTAAATTCAAGCATAGAGTAATTGTGGCCGAGATCAAACATCGTTTAATTGCAGTCACTCGACGTTTTTCAGCGCTCTCCAAATTCAGTTTCGACACAATTTTCATGTGATCACTGTGGTTATTGAGCCGCAAATTATCGGGTGATATCAATTTGAAGGGTGTTTGCCAGGGTGTACGATTGATGAGCACCGAAATATCGGCCAAAACTGTGAGCGCGAATGGGATGAAGAAGGTTATGGTGGTTTCGAGAAGCAGTAGGAATTGGGAGAAGCTAGAAAATTGGGGAAGTGAGGGGGTAGAGACGCAGAGAAGCTAGAGAGCTAGAGTTGCTAGACAGCATAGGGTAGGGAGAGAGTGCAGAGAAGCTAGAGAGCTAGAGCTAGACAGCTAGAGTGGCTTGACAGCATAGAGAAGCTGAACAGCTAGATAGCATATGGATGGGAGAGAGAGCAGAGAAGCTAGACAGCTACAGTAGCTAGATAGCATAGAAAAGGAAGAGAGCGCAGAGAAGCTAGAGAGTGCAGGAGATCTAGAGAGGCAGAGAAACCAAGCAGCTAGACAGCTAGAAATAATAGAGACGCGGAGAAGCCAGACAACTAGAGAAGCTAGATAGCATAGGGATGGGAGAGAGCGCAGAGAAGCTAGAGAGCTAGAGACGCAGAGAATTTCCAGGATAGTTCTAGAGAAAACGAACCACGTGGCATATTGTGATAAAAAAAATTTGAAAATTCAAAAATTTTCGATTTTGGCACCAAAAATCACAGGAATTTCAGAATTTCGAGAAAAATTTGAAAAAAAAATGAAAATTTTCAAATTCAGGGCTGAATTTCATGATTTTCAATTTGAAAATGTATAGAAATTCCGATTTTCGAAAAAAAAACAAATGTTAGAGACGCAGAGAAGCTAGAGAGTGTAGGAGAGCTAGAGACGCAGAGAAGCTAGACAGCTAGAGAAGATAGATAGCATAGGGATGGGAGAGAGTGCAGAGAAGCTAGAGAGCTAGAGAGTGTAGGAGATCTAGAGAGCACAGACAGCTAGAGGTAACAGCGACTAATTGTAAGAGAAGCTAGACAGCTAGAGACGCAGAGGAAGCCAGAGACGCAGACATCCCACTCACCTGCTCGGATTATCGCCACAATACGATCCCTCCAACTCGCTCTTCTCCTCCCTGACCTCAGTCATTGTAACAAACGCCCAACTTTGCAAAAACATCGACGAGATCAGAATAACCGTCAGCGAATTCCTGGGGTTCCTTGGCAGCCGCCGTCTGCTTCGCAACGGGAAGAAAATGTGCAAAAATCGCTGCAAAACTGCAGCATTTTCGCGGCATTTTTGCTGGGTTTTTGACCTACCTGCGAGTACATGGCTACCCAAGTCCAATGAATGAAGCAAGAACACGTGTTGACAATGAAAACCGTCAATTTACACATGACAAAACCCGGGATGAAGCCTGGAAGAATTACAGTACCCTTACTCAGATTACTGTAGGTACTGTAGGCCACGTGGAACTTACCGAAACTCCACGTATCCTTGACAACCATAAAAACAATTGTGGATAGTAGAATCAGGTTTCCCGAAATGATCGAACACATGAATGGGAAGTATTGAGAGGATTTGTGGGGACGCATGAGAACTAGGAGTACGGTAAGAATGGGTACGGTAGCCAGGGATACGGTAATGACGGCGTAGTAGAGGAGATTTGAGGCGATTTCCCATTCGTGCATCCACAGGGATAGTGAATCGCTGTGATTCATTTCTGGAAGAGTACGGTAGGAGTACGGTAGGAAAAGGTACGGTAGAAAATTGTGCCGAAAATTCCCAAAAATGGATCAAGGCTGAAATTTTCAGCTGAAAATCAGGGAAATCTTGATTTCTAGTGATTTTTAGCATTTCCATGAGTTTCAGTGCAAAATTTCAGCCTACAAAAAAATTGTGCCAAAAATTCCGAAAAAATGGATCAACTGGATTACTGTAGAAAAATAGTTCTCTAGGCTGAAATTTTGTGCTGAAAATCAGAGAAATCTTGATTTCTAGGGATTTTCAGCATTTCCATGATTTTCAGCGCGAAATTTTGATCTAGAAACTCTTCAAAGGCTACTGTAGAAAATTGTGCCAAAAGATCCGAAAAAATGGATCAACCGGATTACTGTAGAAAAATAGATTTCTAGGCTGAAATTTTGTGCTGAAACTCGTGAAAATCTTGATTTCTAGGGATTTTCAGCATTTCCATGATTTTCAGCGCGAAATTTCAGCCTAGCAAGAAAATTGTGCCGAAAATTCCGAAAAAATGGATCAACTAGGTTACTGTAGAAAAATAGTCTACTAGGCTGAAATTTTGTGCTGAAAATCAGAAAAATCTTGATTTCTAGGGATTTTCAGCATTTCCATGATTTTCAGCGCGAAATTTTGGTCTACAAAAAAAATTGTGCCAAAAAATCCGAAAAAATGGATCAACCAAAAAAAAACTGAAAATAAGTGTCTAGGCTGAAATTTTGTGCTGAAACTCGTGAAAATGCTGAAAATCGATTAGAATTTCAGTAAAAAATGAAATTTCACCGGAAATTTGATAAAAGCATATCAAAGTTAAAAAAAAATATTTTTTTTTTTCAAAAAAAAATAATTTGAAAATTTTTTCGAGCAAGAACTACTTTCGAAACCCTGCTAATCTTTTTGCATGGAAACAAATCCGATTTCGAAATTTTTCTGAAAGTCGAAAAACAGGAAACGACCTTTTTTTGTAATTTGAGCACCCAAAAACTTTTTTGGCAAAAGAAAATTGGCTAATTTTTTTGGAGCAAAGTAAAAGTTCACACACAAGATTAACTCATTTTTTTCGCGGGTTTTTGAGAAAAAAATCAATTTTTTTTGACTGACGCAAAAAATAGATTAACTCAAATATTATTTATCCGAAAATTTTACTTCCATTTTTTTCTCAAAAAAGAAAAATGAAAAATTCATTTTTTTCTAGAAAATCTGAATTTTTGAATTTTTTTTTGAGAAAAAAAGCGCGCAGCTGAGGAAATAATTGAATTAATTTGGAAAAAATCTGAAAAAAAAATGTTTTTTTTTGCATTTTTAGCGAAAAGGGCATCTGAAATTGACACAAAATGACAAATTTTTGAAAAAAAAATTCCAAAAAAAAGTTCATGGCTTATCTAAAATTGAATTTTTTTCATTCGCAATGTTTTTTTTGCTTGAAAAATAAGTGGGAAAACAAGTTGTGTAAGAGAGAAAAAATAGAGAAAAAGTGCATTTTTCGGGGTGGTACTAGTAGAAGAAAAAGTTAGGCTAACTCATAAAAGCGCAGACTTTTTTTGAAGAAAAAAAAATGACATTAAGCTATATAAAATATAAGCTTTAATTAAATATAGGTCATTTTTTTTCAAAAAAAATTTTTTTTTTGAAATCCAAAAAGGGAAGTTAGGATAACTTGTGTGGTTTTTAGTCACGAAAAAAATCCAATTTTTTTCTTGTCACCTAACAAGGTTAGGCATGCAGGTGTTTAGTTAGGCTAACTCAACATTAAATCAGATTTGAGACTAGAAAAATGATTTTCGAGTACATTTTAGGCTACCAGAGGCCCTAAAAGGCTTCCAGGGGCTCGGAAAGCCTTCCAGAAGCCCTAGAAGGCCTAAAAGGCCTGGAAAGCCTTCCAGAGGCTCTAAAAGGCTTCCAAAGGCCCGGAAATGCTTCCAGAGGCCCGGAAAGCCTTCCAAAGGCCCGGAAAGCCTTCAGAGGCCCGAAAAGCCTTCCAAAGGCCCGGAAAGCCTTCCAAAGGCCCGGAAAGCCTTCCAAAGGCCCGGAAAGCCTTCAGAGGCCCGAAAAGCCTTCCAAAGGCCCGGAAAGCCTTCCAAAGGCCCGGAAAGCCTTCCAAAGGCCCTAAAGGCTTCCAGAGATCCGGGAAAAATGGGTGTTGAGAAGTTTTGTGAATAATTCATTTGCGGCCAAACATCGGGGGTTATGACGTGGCAATAATCCTAGATTAGAGCAAAAGCCACAGAAAAAAAAAATAAAAAATGCTCCAGGTGAAAAAAGCTATGACGTGGCGAAATTTCGTGATTTTTGAAAAAAAATGCAAAATTTAATCGGAATCTATTTTTGGAAAAACTATACAAGATGATAAACAGAATGTTTTTTTTCTAGACTGAAATTTTGTGCTGAAAATCATGGAAGCACTGATTTTCAGCGATTTTCAGCAATTCCACGATTTTCAGCGCAAAATTTGAGCCTGGAAACTCTTCAAAAGCTACTGTAGAAAATTGTGCCAAAAATTCCGAAAAAATGGATCAACCAGATTACTGTAGAAAATAATGTTCTAGACTGAAATTTTGTGCTGAAAATCATGAATTTCAGCAATTTCCACGATTTTCACCGCAAAAAAAACGCGGAAAAAAAAAGAAAAAAAATAATTTTTCATTAATAAAAAATGTAGGTATGTATGTATATAAAAAATGTATAAAAAATTCATTAGAGCACACACAGAAAAATTAGAGCTCATGAACTTTGAGCCATTTTACATATATAGGCGGTAGATGTTGAAGAGCAGCTTTTGGGCTGCCAAAGGGTTCCGTTAACCTAAAAAAAGTACACTGAAAATACAGTAATCTACAGTAATCTAAAAAATACCGTAGCACAACTTGCTCCAGTTGTCGATTCTCCGCTTGGCAGATTTGTGTAGAGCACTTCGGAGGAATCGGTCCAGCTCCAGGCTCCGTTTGCCTGCAAGCAGCCAACCCTTGACACCTAGTTGACCCCTCAAGCAGCCAACCCTTGACACCTAGTATAGCTCTCAAGCAGCCAACCCTTGTCACATAGTATACCTCTCAAGCAGCCAACCCTTGACGCCTAGTATAGCTCTCAAGCAGCCAACCCTTGACATCTAGTTGACCCCTCAAGCAGCCAACCCTTGACACCAGGTCTCCCTCTCAAGCAGCCAACTCTTGACACCTGATCTACCTCTCAAGCAGCCAACCCTTGACACCTAGTTTGCCCCTCAAGCAGCCAACCCTTGTCATCTAGTTGATCCCTCAAGCAGCCAACTCTTGACACCAGGTCTCCCTCTCAAGCAGCCAACCCTTGACATCTACAGTACCCCATCTACAGTAACCCATCTACAGTACTCACCGTCTTGCTCAATCCAATCCACGCATTCTGACTAGAGCTCAAAAACCCGGCCAAATTCCCAGAAGCCACATTGAAAGGCGACTCCAGAATCAAATCTGAAAAAAAAAATCAAAATCTACAGTACCCTACCCTACAGTACTCACATTTCACGGCGGTCGCTTCGAGACCCGATTCAATTGACGCCAAATGTGCACCGTACACACTACAGTAACCCTCGGCCTCACTTTGCGTTACTGTAGCCTCGAATTTTTTGTAGCAATTTCCGGAGTACGGTATCCAGCCGGTTAGACAGCCTGCATTACAATTTAGTGGTACTGTAGTCAAGGGTACTGTAGTCAAGGGTACTGTAGTTTGGGCTACTGTAGATACCGTATCACTGGCCACAGTTTGAAAACGTTCTGAAAATTCAGATTTTCGCGAAAAAAATTTTTTTGCTGTCAAACTCACTAATATTATTCAAATTTAGCGTAACTTGCGCGAAAATTGGCACGAAAACCAAAAAAAATCGATAAAAAATCATTTGGAAAATAAAAAATGTTTGAAAATTTTGAGAGGAGATAATCCGCAGGGAAAAAAATTTTAAAAAAAAAATGTTTTTTTCGAAAATTACGAAATTTTGCCACTTCATTACTATTTTTCACCTGGAACACTTCAGGGCCTCTTGAAGCATTTTTAGGGCCTCAGGAAGGCTTTCCGGGCCTCAGGAAGCTTTTCCGGGCCTCTGGAAGGCTTCTAGGCTTCTGGAAGCCTTTCAGGGCCTCTGGAAGCCTTTCCGGGCCTCCGAAAGCCTTTTAGACCCCCAGAAAGCCTTCTAGGCCCTCCGGAAGCCTTTAAGGGCCTCTGGAAGCCTTTCTGGACTCCCTGCAGCCTTTTACGGCCTCAGTAAGCCTTTTTACACAAAACACACACTAGATAACTCAATTATAGTCTACAAAGTTATCTAATCAAGGCTAACTCGTTTTCACACCTCTTCAATACATAACATCACTGATCATTTTTCCAACATCAAAATACGATTTTTGTTCACGTGATTTGGAGAAATCAAACCATTTTATCATTGAATACTTCAATATTTATTGATTTTCTTATTCAAATAACCCGTAACAATAAATGACACAAATAATTAACAAAATAAAAAAATAAATGAAAATTACAAAACTTGATAATTTTTAAAAGATGCAATAGATGTTTGACTTTCAGATTTCTTGATTTTCATCAATTTATTCTTCAAATTTGTTGATGAAATAGCCAAATTTGGAAGAGATTCACATTCAGAATTATTTTTGATAAATTTATGATGATATTCATTTGGTGGTGTAGAATTTGAAGAAGAAGTTGATACAATTGGAATAATTTCAGCACCAACTGTAATATTTGTTGAATAATGTTTGATTGAAGATTGACTTGATTTTCTTGAAGAAGAAGAAGTTTGAAAATCAGTTGGATGTGGATGTTTTAATCCAGAATATTCAGCAACAAATGAAGCAATTTTTGATGATGAGAATTTCATTTTCGTTATTTTTTAGTAGAAAGAAAGAGATGATTTGATTGAGAAAAGAAGAAATTGTTGTCCTTTTATATAAGATAACTATTTAGTCACGCCCTACAAATACATAGAACAGGGAATATTTGATTGTTTTTTGGGGTTTTGTACTCAATTAACAGCTGGCATCAGAAAGAACGATCAAAATGTTGAATTTCGAACAAAAAAAGAAGATAGGTATGATCTGTGTTGTGATAGATCATCCAGAAATCTTCTCACAAATCTCATGTTTTCCAGGAAGTCCATAATTTTTCCATGAAATTCTAAGAAAATGTATGATCGTTCTCTGATTTTTTGTTCAAATAGTATTCACGTGAAAATGTTCTCTGATGAAACAATAGTTCCTTTTTGAAGATGATGAAACCGTTCAATGATAGCGAAAAAATGTGATATCCTTTTGTGAACATTGAACATTTTATTTGACTGGAACATGGTATTCAAAATATATTTTCTGAAATAGTTTAGCTTATTCCAGAAAATTCTGGAGAATCTCTTGAAATTCTGGGATCATTCCTTGCAAAAGCCTGTTTGAGCTTCCGGAAGCCTTGAAAAGCCTGTAAGAGCTAATAAATAAAACATTAATGTATAAACTTGAGAAATTCAACTAAAACTAACCGAAAATATGGTTCTATGATGTTTTAAGTGTTTTGAGAAAAGGTGTGAAATTAATTAATTCAATTATATCATTGTAGTCTAGGCTTTTTTTGCAAATAAATTGTTATAACTTTTAAATTACAAAGAACATTGTTTAAACCTAAATGTTCATATTGTTCATTCTCTGAATTCTATTATTTTTTGAATTTACTAAAACATAACACAAAGAACTTCAGAATTTCACGTGAATGTTCTAACATCTCTCTCAAAAAAGGTTTCCTGTTTTTGTTAAATGATAAAATAAACCATTCAATGATTAATCTACGTCACAACAAAACGAACACGGTTTCATATCAAAATGTCATCATTTTGTAGAAAATATCTGAATATTGTTTATTTTGTCATCATTTCTAAAATCATCATGTTGTTTTGCAAATTAAGAAAAATGATGTGAGATTTTACAAAAATGTTTTGATGAAAGTCACGTAGTCGGTACTACCGACTAGGCAGGAAGAAATACGAAAAAGGTTTCTGGAAATTTTAAGAAATCTTTGGTCAGATTCTGAACTACTATAACAAGGATCAAAACCATTTTTTGAATCACAGATCAGTTAGATCACTGATCTGTGATTCTAAAAGTCTCTGGAAGTCAAACATCCCAATAAATTTTCGGAAATTTTCAAGATTTACAGAAACTCGAGGTTCAAAAAATACCACAAAAACAACATTTTGATCGTTCTTTCTGACCCAGGTGTTAATTGAGTACAAAACCCCAAAGAACAATCAAATGTTCCCTGTTCTATGTGTTTAGAAGGCGTGACTAAATAGTTATCTTATATAAAAGAAGAACAATTTCTTCTTTTATCAATCAAATCATCATTTCCTTCTACTAAAAAAGAACAAAAATGAAATTCTCGTCTTCAAAAATTGCTTCATTTGTTGCTGAATATTCTGGATTAAAACATCCACATCCAACTGATTTTCAAGCTTCTTCAAGAAAATCAAGTCAATCTTCAATCAAACTATATTCAACAAATATTACAGTTGGTGCTGAAATTATTCCAATTGTATCAACTTCATCTTCTTCTTCAAATTCTACACCACCAAATGAATATCATCATAAATTTATCAAAAATAATTCTGAATGTGAATCTCTTCCAAATTTGGCTATTTCATCAACAAATTTGAAGAATAAATTGATGAAAATCAAGAAATCTGAAAGTCAAACATCTATTGCATCTTTTAAAAATTATCAAGTTTTGTAATTTTTTTCTATTTATTTTTTGAATTTGTTAATTATTGTGTCATTTATTGTTACGGGTTATTTGAATAAGAAAATCAATAAATATTGAAGAATTTTACATTTTTTTTCGAATTTCCGGTAGAACTAAGCTATGCAAAAGCCTGAGAGATCTTCCGGAAGCTTTTGGAGGCCTTGGTAGGCCTTGGGAAGCCCTGGGAAGCCTAGTAAAAGCTTTTGGAACCCTTGGGAATCGCAAGCAAAGCACAAAAGCCTGAAATGTTCACACACGTGATGATTTTTTGCCGCTTTTTTTCCCATGTGAATTTTTCCTACTCACATATAAATAGCGATTAACGTTGCATTCACAAAACATTTCTCAGAAAATCAGACTTGGGAGAAAAATAAATATTTTCTTGTTGTGTAACACTGAAAAAATATGTTCCCCTACATTCATCCTCTAATTTTACCACTTGGCTTTTTCTTCTGCACAAATTCGTTTGTTGGAGTTATCGGAAATGCCATCATGCTTATGTGCTATTTTAAGAATAAGTGAGTTGGGGCTTCTTAGGGGCTTTTGGGAGCTTCTAAAGGCTTCTAAGGGCTTCTAAAGGCTTCTGGGGCTCCTGGGGGCTTTTAGAGCCTTCTAAGTGCTTTTGGGCGCTTCTAGAGGCTTCTAAGGGCTTCTGAGGGCTTCTTAGGGCTTCTGGGGCTTCTAGATGCCCTTTAAACCCGTATTTTCCAGAAGACTTCGTTCACCTTGTCATATTTTGATCACCCTGTCATGTTTATCCGATTTGATGCATCTAACTGCGCAATTTATTTGGGGATATTATTTATTTTCAGATAGTGAGTTTTCCTAGTCCCTAATTAATTATAAACCCTAATTAGGGATAAACAAACAAATCCCAGAAACCAACACAGTCGCCCAGTGTTTCTACCGTATGGCAATCCCGCTAATTGGTGTAACCGCAGCTGGTCCCCTGATCCTTGCGATGGGTATAGATCGACTGATCGCCGTCAAATTCCCCACTAAATATCGACTCTACACCCAGGAGCCCCGATCTTATGTGATGTGTCATTTGATCTTTCCAGCTGTGTACATCGCAATGTGTTTAGCCTATGGGTATCAGACAAAGTTGGATAAAGTGTGAGAGCTTTTAAAAGTCCAGAAGGAAACTCTACCAGGCCTCAGAATCCTAAGAGAACCCCCTATTTCCAGCCAAATAACGTGCGCAGTTCCTCTTGGCCTCTGGGGTGCCGCATTTCAATTCTTCACCTACACCTCCGCCCTGATCTACGCTCTAGTCGTCATAGTCTACCTAACCGTATATATTTTGCTCAAATCCTCCAGTGCCAGTGAGTTTTTCCCACGCTCCTCAGATTCTTAAGCTACAATTTCTCAAGGCGCAAGGTTCAAAAGTGTATTCAAATCAATCTCAGTTACCGTAGGCCTGGTGGTTTTTGGCTGGGTTACAACTACAGTAGCCAATACATTGAGCTATGAGGTGACTTCAGATGAATTTATCGCAATTGTGATTCAGATGTATGCTGGAATTACAGTCAATCTAGCGGCGGCTTCTAATATTTTTGTGTTTTATTCGATTAATTCAGAATATCGTGAAGTTATTAAGTCACTTCTGGGGTTGAAGAATAAAACGAAAACTGCGAATTTTGAAGCGTCCAGTGCGAATACAGTATCTGTTATGAGAGTTCACCCAAATCGCAGGACTACTGTTTGATTTTCAAATTTTTATTAAAATTTTTAATTAAATAAAAAATTAATTAATTAGAAAACTCCTCTACATGATCATCGGTACAAACCGTAATATTCGTTGAATAGTGTTCCGAAGCTTTGGTAGATTTCCTTGATGGAGAAGAATCAGAATTAACTTCAGGTTCCTTTTCAGGTTCACTGTGAATATGTTGAAAGCCAAAATATTGGGCGAGAAAATCGGCGATGAATTTGAAAGGCATTGATTTAGAAGGTTAGAAATGAAAAATGTTTATTGTTGCGCGCACGGTCTTTTAAGTTGTGTGATTTTTTGATTGTTCTTTGTGGGGATGAAAAGAACAGTACGGAAAGTGGACTGTGATCAGGGGAAGGTCTAGAAGGGGATGGACTGGGCTTAGGCTTGGTTAAGCTAGGCTTAGGCTTGGTTAAGCTAGGCTTAGTTGAGCTAGGCTTAGGCTTAGTTAAGTTTTAACTAGGCTTAAAAATTTTGTTAAATTTTTTTCCATAAAAAATTTGTTAAGTAAAAAAATTTTTATTTAAAAAAAAAAATTTTAATAAAAAAAATTTTTTTTTTTTTTTTTTTTGAGTAAAAAAATTTGTTAAGATAGGTTTAGGCTTAGTTAAGCTAGGCTTAGGCTTAGTTAAGCTTAGGCTTAGGCTTAGCTAGGCTTAGGCTTAGGCTTAGTTAGGCTAGGCTTAGGCTTAGTTAAGCTAGGCTTAGGCTTAGTTAAGCTAGGCTTAGGCTTAGAAATGTTGTTAATTTTTTTTCTCAAATAATTGTTTGACCCTTTGTTTCAATGAGAGATATCATTGAACATTTTAGTTTTATCAATATAAAAAATTGTAAAAAAAATTTCTAGCAAGTCATGTGATGTCTTTGTTGTTTTCACTAGATACTTTTAGTGATCTGGGGTTTTTTTGTCGCATTCATTGTAGTTTTCCCTTAATCTAATTAATTAATTAATTAATTTCACACCTTTCACAAACATCAATGATCCATTTTACATAGTTACAGACTTTTTTCAGATCTCGAAAAAAAACTTTTTCTGAATGTGTCACAGTATTTTAAAAACCATGGTAGCCAGACAACACACTATATATATAAAAACAATGTGTTTTTATGATGATTTGAAGACTTCGGGGAACCATGGTTTCTAGAATGAATTAAAGCAAAACAAAAAATATATGTTTTTTATTATTTTTTTTTTCAAATGATCTTCTTCTTCCCAATTTTTTTCTTCATTGAAACAGTGAGATTTTCCCAAAAAAGTTCAAAAACGGCCCCAAAATCCAGAAAATTTCCAGATCTCTTGCTATCAGATCATTCTAATCTATGGAACTCTGAATGTCTCCGATGTTTTGAGCACAGCAAATTTGGATTCATATGAATCATGTTCGAATTTATGTTTATCAAATCTGAATTGTGTTTCACTATTCTATATTCCATCTTCTGAATCTTGTTCGATTTATTCGATTTATCAAATCAATTCCTATCAGAAAAATGATAGTTTGGAAAGTATTGTTGGAATTAAGGTGAGTTATGACGTGATTTCTAGCGATTTTCAGTGTTTCCATGAGTTTCAGCGCAAAATTTCAGCCTAGAAAACTCTTCAAAGAAAAAAATTCGATCAAAATCTAGAAATGTTGATTTACTGGAAGTTGAACTAACTTTTGAATCTATGAAGTTTCAAAACTAGACTCTAGTTATTCTACAAACTAGAGAATAGTTTATTTGTCATGTTCTACAACATTAGATACTGAGCTAAGCTTGAAATTGGCTGCGTACCTTGATTAGATACTCAGGCAACCCAAAATATGCCTTGTTTAGTATCAAAATATCGCATTTTTCATGTTTTTCAACTTAGATAGCTCAAATTGGCTGCGTACTTTCATTAGATACTCAGGCAACCAAAATATGACTGTTTAGTATCAAAATATCGCATTTTTCATGTTTTTCGACTTATATAGCTCAAATTGGCTGCGTACCTTGATTAGATACTCAGGCAACCCGAAATATGCCTTGTTTAGTATCAAAATATCGCATTTTTCATGTTTTTCAACTTAGATAGCTCAAATTGGCTGCGTACTTTCATTAGATACTCAGGCAACCAAAATATGACTGTTTAGTATCAAAATATCGCATTTTTCATGTTTTTCGACTTATATAGCTCAAATTGGCTGCGTACCTTGATTAGATACTCAGGCAACCCGAAATATGCCTTGTTTAGTATCAAAATATCGCATTTTTCATGTTTTTCAACATAGATAGCTCAAATTGGCTGCGTACCTTCATTAGATACTCAGTCAACCAAAAATATGCCTTGTTTAGTATCAAAATATCGCATTTTTCATGTTTTTCAACTTAGATAGCTCAAATTGGCTGCGTACCTTGATTAGATACTCAGGCAACCCAAAATAAGCCATGTTTAGTATCAAAATATCGCATTTTTCCAGACAAACACCTCAAGTTCAACATGTTCCTCTTCATTTTCTGATATTACCTTATCCGGTGATGTAAATGGAATCGCATATCAATTTTCTTCAACTTCAGGCACTTTCAGTCATGAAACTTGTCCCAATGGATTTAAGCAATTTACCCGAACTCGAGGATTTTGGTGCATGAAATTATACATTTTGGACCCCTCTCCAATCTCCTTCGATTCCTCATTTTGCTCTCAAAATTCAGCATTTCCAACAGGTTTCGAAAATTCCGAAGAACTTGATTATATAACATCGGAAGTTGTGATAAATGATCTATTCAAAAGAAATATTGCGATTGATGGACATCGAAAATCCACGTGTTATAATTCTACAGTAACCTGGTGTGATGATTTTGAATCGGGCAATAATTTCACCAATTCTCCACCTTTGATTCATTGGGGAGCTAATAATCCGTCTAGAAGAGATGGTTCGGAAATGCAGAATAACTTGGCACTTTGGGTCCCTGATGCGAATTCTCTTGTCACGGTTTTTGCGGATTGTGTTACTGATCGACCGGTTTTTGGATATGTTTGTGGAGTTCCGTTGGGAAATTGGAATTTTTCCTGATTTTTCATGTGAAAAATGAAGATTTTTTATACATTTTTTATGATGTTTTTTACCAAAAAAAAAACCATGGTGACCCGAAAATCATAGCTTCATCTTTTGAAAATGATGAAGGCTTTAAGCTGAAATTTTGTGCTGAAAATCATGAAAATCTTGATTTCTAGCGAATTTCAGCATCTCGGTGATTTTCAGCGCAAAATTTCGCTTAAAAGAAAATTGTGCCGAAAATTCCGAAAAAATGGATCAACCGGATTACTGTAGAAAAATAGTGTTCTAGACTGAAATTTTGTGCTGAAAATCATGAAAATAGTAATTTTCAGCGATTTCCAGCAGTTCAGTGATTTTCAGCGCAAAATTTGGCTTAAAAGAAAATTGTGCCGGAAATTCCGAAAAAATGGATCAACTGGAAAAAAAAGCGGAAAAGTAGGCTTCAGAAGGTCTTAAAAGGCCTGAGAAGGCTTCAGAAGGCTTTTTCAGATTTTAGAAGGCTTCCCAAGGCTTCCCAAGGCTTTAAAGGGCTTCCCAAAGCTTCCCAAGGCTTCCCAAGGCTTCCCAAGGCTTCCCGAGGCTTCCCAAGGCTTCCCAAGGCTTCTCAAGGCTTCCCAAGGCTTTCCAAGGCTTCCCGAGGCTTTAGAAAAAATTTTATTCAAAAATCAATACCAAAATCGGCAAAACCATCTCAGAAATCCAATTCAAAATCATCAAAACTGCCATAAAATTCGGGTAAGAAAATGGATTTTCAAAAAAATTCAACAAAATTTCGTAGAATCCACAAATCATCAAGTTAATTAAAATCGCAATTAGAATTGCGGCAATTTTCTGTTTTCTGCTGAAACCCAAAAAAATCAGCGATAATCCAAGGATACTGTAAAAAAATCGATTAATCCAATTTTTATAGCCTTTTTCAGAAAAATTGAAATTCAAAAATCCAATTTTTGAAAAATATTTTCGATTTATATTTGAAGTTTGGATACTGTAGAATGTAGCGAGAATTGAGATGATAGAAATTAGCAAGAAAATGGCTAATATGAGCAATGGCCTGAAAAAATTGATTAAAGGTGTAATTGCGGAGCATCGTACCTTTTCTGGAGTCCCTTATTTTTCTGCCTCAAAAATCGATCTGCAGACAAAATCAGAAAATAAAATTGCATGAAAAAACTTGCAAAAAAATCCAGATACAGCGAATATTCCAGAAAATCTTCATAGAATTTCGAGAAAATTTCTGAAAATCCAAAAACCCCTAAACTGAGCAATGCTCGAATCGCTAAAACAATCGATAATATTTTCAACAACATCTGTTCCTTGGATTTCCTTTGAAGAACAAGGAATATAATTTGGGTTAGGAGATTTAGGGCTAATATGAGCAATGGCAGAAAATAGTGGGGCTCATCAAGAATATCGATTTTTGGCGGGGCTGGAGTTGTGCATCGGAATTGATTTCGGTTGAGACATCTTACAGTAACCTCTGTAGTATCTGCGTAACCTTCATATTTGAAAGATGGTGCAACCATTTTTTTGCTGAAAATTCTGAAAATGCTGAAAATCTAGAAGTTTCTAGAAGTAAAAGTTCATGTAATTATAATAATTATATAGAATTTTCGTACAAGCCTATAATTATTTTCAGGCTATTTCAGGCCCAGCAAATTCAGAATTCTCGAAAAGGATTTCAATTGTTCAAGTGCCACCTCTTTCTCAAAATCCAGGAGATTTTTCTCAATGGCTTGGCGAGTTCCGATAAGTCTGACGTCATATTGCCACGTGGCGTTTTGTGGGGAGCATTTTGAGATGTCGAATGGGCCCAGGAATGGATTGTACCATTGATCGGTTTTCATTCGCGTGGGGCTGGAAAAAATTACGACACTCCGCAGTTACGGCATGTGAATTTTGTGAGAAAATAAGTTTCTAGGCTGAAATTTTGTGCTGAAAATCATAGAAACATTGATTTTCAGCGATTTTCAGCAATTTCACAAATTTCAGCACAAAATTTTGGTCTAGAAGATCAAAGAAAGTTGTGCCGAAAAAATGGATCAACCAGATTACTGTAGAAAATTGAGTTTCTAGGCTGAAATTTTGTGCTGAAAATCATGAAAACTTCAATTTCTAATGATTTTCAGCATTTTCACAATTTTCAGCACAAAATTTCAGCGCAGAAAGAAAATTGTGCCAAAAATTCCGAAAAAATGGATCAACCTAATTACTGTAGAAAATTGAGTTTCTAGAGTGAAATTTTGTGCTGGAAATTATAGAAACATCGATTTTCAGCGATTTTCAGCATTTTCACGGTTTTCAGCGCAAAATTTCAGTCTAGAAACATTTTTCTGACCTGAAATTAATTTTTTCATGAAAAATTCAAAATTTTCAGAAAAAATTTCAGCCAAAAAACTTTCCCAGCTGAAATTTTGCGCTGAAAATCGTGGAAATGCTGAAAATTACTGAAAATGAGCAATTCCATGAGTTTCAAAGCAACATTTGAGTCAAGAAACATACTTTTGACCTAAAATTAAATTCAAGTGAAAATTTTCAGATTTCTCTATCAAAAAAAAAACATTTTCCTGACTGAAATTTTGTGCTGAAAATCATAGAAACATTGATTTCTAGTGATTTTCAGCAGGTCAGTAATTTTCAGCACAAAATTTCAGTCTAGAAGATATTCAAAAGCTGAAAATAAGTTTCTAGGTTGAAATTTTGTGCTGAAAATCATGAACGTAATCGTGGAGCATCGTAGTTTTTTAAAAAAAATATTTCTAGAACTCACCTGATCTTCTCGCCCTCCGGAACTTCCACCAATTGATTCATTTTCCAACCATGCAACATAAAATCTCGCTCCTGATTCCAAATTCCTGAACTCAACCAATCATCCCGTGCCCATCCTGTTCCTTTTTTCAAAATTCGAACTTTTCCGAATTTTTCCGAGACTCCAAAAATGGATCTGATACAAGCTTCGTAGGTGAAAACATCCACAAAATCCACCGATTTTTTGTAGATTTTTTCGCAATTCTCGATTTCCACACTGGCATTGGGTAGAAGTTGTTTGGCGAGGAAAAGCTGGAGATTTAGGGGGCTCTAGGGGGCTTTAGGGGGCTTCAGAAGGCTTAAGAAGGCTTCAGGAGGCTTCAGAAGGCTCAAGGGGGCTCCAGAAGCCTGAAACTGATTTTTTTTTTCAATTTAGCGGCTCAAAATTCACTAAAAATCCTATTTTTTCCCAAATTTCCCTCCAAAATTCCATTTTTCCATCAATTTTCGCTCAAAAATCGATTTTTCTCAAAAAAAAAAACGCATTTTTCACAACGACACTCCGCTGAATGACGGCTTGCCTGTTGTTTAGCGCATTTTTCATTTTTCGGTTTTTTTTCGTTTTTCGGGTGAAATTTTGTGTTTTTTCAGGAAAATTTTGGAATTTTGGCTGAAAATTTCAGATTTTTGACCTGAAATTGCTCATTTTTGCTCAAATTTCCAAACAAAATTGCAATTTTTAGCTGAAAATGACTAGAAATTTGGTTTTTTGGGTTGAAAATTGATAGAAATAGCTGAAAAATCTAGTTTTTCATTGAAAATTGACTAAATTTAGCTGAAAATTTCGAATTTTTGACTGGAAGTTTGGGTTTTGAGGCTGAAAAATTCCTAGGCTTATCGAAACTCGAAAAATAGGCTTTAGAAGGCTTCCCAAGGCTTCCCAAGGCTTTTCCAGGCTTTTCCAGGCTTCAGGCCCCCCAAAAAACTCACATGAATTGCTCCATTATCAGTTCCATGAAAACTATTCGGTAATTGATATTCATAATCAGCGAAATCTGAAAAATCTCGAATTTCAGCTCAGATTTCAATTTCAGCTCGAACCTTTCAGCAATTTCACAGCATACGGTGTATTTCTAGCAATATAACTTCCAGCCATAATTTCCCAATTATAAAATCGGTCATAAAATGTGACATCAATATTGTCATCCATGTATTCCTCGATTCTTCTGGAAAAATCGGGCTTTAGGGGGCCTTTTAGGCCTAGAAAACCAACTTTTTCGGATTAACCACTCCAATATCAGCGTCTAGAAATAGAATCGCGTCATATTTTGGCAGGATTTTTGCGGCCACACAATGACGACGGAAAAATTTCTGAAATTTTTTTTTTTTTTTTTTGAAAAAAAAAATTTCGAACCAGAAAAAACCCACGTCTTTATGATTGCAGTTGAATTTGTCGTCCATGACGCGCAGAAAATCGTAGCCCTGGATTTTTGCGTAACATTGCACGGATTCTGGAATTTTCAGCGTTTTCAGCACAAAATTTTGGTCTAGAAAGATAATTGTGCCAAAAATTCCGAAAAAATGGATCAACCGGATTACTGTAGAAAATATAATGTTCTAGGCTGAAATTTTGTGCTGAAAATCATGAAATTCTTGATTTCTAGTGATTTTCAGCAATTTCACGATTTTCAGCGCAAAATTTTGGTCTAGAAGAAAATTGTGCCAAAAATTTCGAAGAAATGGATCAACTGGATTACTGTAGAAAAAAAATAGTGTTCTAGACTGAAATTTCGTGCTGAAACTTGTGGAATAACTGATTTTCAGCGATTTTCAGCATTTCCACGATTTTCAGCGCAAAATTTTGGCCTAGAAGAAAATTGTGCCGAAAATTCCGAAAAAATGGATCAACTTGTTAGATTACTGTAGAAAATAGTCTTCTAGGCTGAAATTTTGTGCTGAAAATCATAGAAAAATCGATTTTCAGTGATTTTCAGCAATTCCACGATTTTCAGCGCAAAATTTCAGCCTAGAAAATCTTCGAAGAAAATTGTGCCCGAAAATTCCGAAAAAATGGGTCAACTTGTTATATTACTGTAGAAAATATAATGTTTTAGGCTGAAATTTTGTGCTGAAAATCATGAAAATCTCAATTTCTAGTGATTTTCAGCAATTCCACGATTTTCAGCGCGAAATTTCAGTCTAGAAAGAAAATTGTGCCAAAAATTCCGAAAAAATGGATCAACTTGTTAGATTACTGTAGAAAAATAGTCTTCTAGGCTGAAATTTTGTGCTGAAAATCATGAAATTCTTGATTTCTAGAAATTTTCAGCGTTTCCATGATTTTCAGCGCAAAATTTTGGTCTAGAAAGAAAATTGTGCCAAAAATTCCGAAAAAATGGATCAACTTGTTAGATTACTGTAGAAAAATAGTCTTCTAGGCTGAAATTTTGTGCTGAAAATCATGAAATTCTTGATTTCTAGAAATTTTCAGCGTTTCCATGATTTTCAGCGCAAAATTTTGGTCTAGAAAGAAAATTGTGCCAAAAATTCCGAAAAAATGGATCAACTTGTTAGATTACTGTAGAAAAATAGTCTTCTAGGCTGAAATTTTGTGCTGAAAATCATGAAATTCTTGATTTCTAGAAATTTTCAGCGTTTCCATGATTTTCAGCGCAAAATTTTGGTCTAGAAAGAAAATTGTGCCAAAAATTCCGAAAAAATGGATCAACTTGTTAGATTACTGTAGAAAAATAGTCTTCTAGGCTGAAATTTTGTGCTGAAAATCATGAAATTCTTGATTTCTAGAAATTTTCAGCGTTTCCATGATTTTCAGCGCAAAATTTTGGTCTAGAAAGAAAATTGTGCCAAAAATTCCGAAAAAATGGATCAACTTGTTAGATTACTGTAGAAAAATAGTCTTCTAGGCTGAAATTTTGTGCTGAAAATCATGAAATTCTTGATTTCTAGAAATTTTCAGCGTTTCCATGATTTTCAGCGCAAAATTTTGGTCTAGAAAGAAAATTGTGCCAAAAATTCCGAAAAAATGGATCAACCGGAAATTTTTAGCTGAAAATAAGTTTCTAGGCTGAAATTTTGTGCTGAAAATCATGAAAACCTTGGTTTCCAGGGTTATTCAGCAATTCCATGATTTTCAGCGCAAAATTTCAGCATAGAAACTCTTCAAAGGGTACTGTAGAAAATTGTGCCAAAAATTCCGAAAAAATGGATCAACCGGAAATTTTTAGATGAAAATAAGTTTCTAGGCTGAAATTTCGTGCTGAAAATCATGGAAATCTCAATTTCTAGAAATTTTCAGCTTTCTCAGGATTTTCAGCGCGAAATTTCAGCCAGGAAAGAAAATTGTGCCAAAAATTCCGAAAAATTGGATCAACTGGGATTACTGTAGAAAATAATGTTCTAGGTTGAAATTTTGTGCTGAAAATCATGAAATTCTTGATTTCTAGTGATTTTCAGCGTTTTCATGATTTTCAGCGCAAAATTTCAGTCTAGAAACTCTTCAAACTAAATTGTGCACAAAAGTTCCGAAAAAATGGATCAACCGGAAATTTTTAGCTGAAAATAACTTTCCAGGCTGAAATTTTGTGCTGAAAATCATGAAAATCTTAATTTCTCGTGATTTTCAGCTTTTCCATGATTTTCAGCGTGAAATTTAGGTCTAGAAACTTATTTTCAGCTGAAATTTTGTGCTGAAAATCATAAAAATCTTCAAAAATCTCACCTTAAGTACCTTAAAGCCCCTAAAAAAAAACTCACTAATCGCAATTTCATAATTCTCCTGACTAGTTCCAGCCGTAATAACAACAACAATCGCAATTTTTCTCGATTTCGCGCCGAAATTGTAGGAATTTTCAGTGAATTTCAGAATTTTCGGATTTTCAGACGTGAAAATAAAATAGGCCAAAAAAATCAGAGTTAGACAAAATGCGAAAAATTTCCAAAAAATCCCATTTTTCTGGGGACCCACGTGGATTTTGGTGTATTTTGGTGGCATTTTTAATTTTGAAGGAAAATTTGGGAAAAATAAATTTTTGGGGGTCAGACTTAGGCTAAATTCGAGGAGGGGAAAAGCTGAATAAATATTGAAATTTTGAGAAATTTTCAAATATTTGTATTAAAAATCGTAATAATCCAATATTTTTGTAACAAAAAATAGAAAAAAATTTGAATTTTTAATTTTTCGTGGGAAATTTGAGCCAAAAACTATCAGAAAAAAAAAAGTTTTTTTTGATAAAAAAATTTTTTTTTATTTGAAAATGATTACTGTAGCTCCAGGTTTTCTGTAGCTCTCGAACTGCAAGGATTACTGTGGCTCTAGAACTGCAAAGGGTTACAGTAGCTTCAGAAGTAATTTACCCAGAACTGCAAAGGATTACGGTATTCAGACTGCTAAGATTACGGTAGCCCCAGGTTTACTGTAGCTCTCGAACTACAAGGATTACTGTAGCTCAAAAACCAGAAAAATGTTTGCCACGTGGATTTTTGATCCAAAATTGAATTTTTAACATTTTTTTTAGAAAAATATTTTCCACGTGGAATTTTTCCAAAAAAATATTTATCAAAAATTTTTTTAAAAATTTTAATTTTTAAAAAATTTAAAATTTTTTTTAAATCAAAAAAAATGTTTGCCACGTGGATTGTTCGCTACAGTAACCCAATTTTTTGCGGTTCAACAAAACAAGATTTCTCCGGAAAACAAAAACACACCTGCCAGCTGAGACCAGAGAACACAACCAAAAAAAAATTAATTTATTTTCGGCCGCCCCCCCCCAAATTTTCAGCGCACAAAATTCCAGATTTTTTCCAGATTTTCTGCGGCTGAAAATGTTGGACGTCGCAATTCTACCCGTCGCCATTTTCATGTCAATTTTCGTGTTATTCGGCATTTCCGGAAATCTAGTTATGATAACTTGTGTGATTTTGACGAAAAAATTTCGATCACCCTGTCATTTTTTAATCGGTTTCACGTGTTTCGCGGATGGTATGCATATTTGTGGACAAATTCCGTTTTTGGTCCATTTTTTTGGGAATTGTGAGTGAAAATTTGGGATTTTTTGACAGGGTACTGTAGAAAATTGTGCCAAAAATTCCGAAAAAATGGATCAACTGGGATTACTGTAGAAAAATAGTTTTCTTGGCTGAAATTTTCTGCTGAAACTCAAGGAAACACTGATTTTCAGCAATTTTCAGCAATTCCATGAGTTTCAGCGCAAAATTTCAGTCTTCAAAGAAAATTATGCCAAAAATTCCGAAAAAATGGATCAACCGGATTACTGTAGAAAAATATTCTTCTAGGCTGAAATTTTGTGCTGAAACTTGTGAAATTCTTGATTTCTAGTGATTTTCAGCAATTCCCTGATTTTCAGCGTGAAATTTTGATCTAGAAACTTCTCAAAAGCTACTGTAGAAAATTGTGCCAAAAATTCCAAAAAAAAGGATCAACTGGGATTACTGTAGAAAAATAGTTTTCTAGACTGAAATTTTGTGCTGAAAATCACAGAAACATTCATTTCCAGCGATTTTCAGCATTTCCATGATTTTCAGCGCAAAATTTCATTCTAGAACGAAAATTGTGCCAAAAGTTCCGAAAAAATGGATCAACCAGAAAAAATCTGAAAATAAGTTTCTAGGCTGAAATTTTGTGCTGGAAATCATGGAAATCACAATTTCTAGAAATTTTCAGCAATTCCATGTGTTTCAGCACAAAATTTCAGCCTACCAAGAAAATTGTGCCAAAAATTCCGAAAAAAATGGATCAACCGGAAAAAAAAGCTAAAAATAAGTTTCTAGACTGAAATTTTGTGCTGAAACTCGTGGAAATCTTGATTTCTAGTGATTTTCAGCATTTCCATGATTTTCAGCACAAAATTTCAGCCTAGAAAGAAAATTGTGCCAAAAATTCCAAAAAAAAATGGATCAACTGGGATTACTGTAGAAAATAAGTTTCTAGGCTGAAATTTTGTGCTGAAACTCATAGAATCATCTATTTTTCCAGTAACCTCCTCTCAATCCCAATGCTATTTCATGTGTTTCCTCCCCCTCCTCGGGGCCCTTTCGGGCGGCCCCCTCATCCTGGCTATGGGCCTGGATCGTCTGATCGCCGTCAAATTTCCCACAAAATATCGATTTTATCAGGAAAATCCGCAAATTTATATGATTTTCCAGCTAATTTTTCCAATTTCATATTCATTTTCAATTTTGGCCTACGGATTTTCATTGAGAGAAAATGAAAATCAGATAATTTGCTCAAATCCCATGGCGCTACGTGGAAAATCTTTCCAAATTTTCACCTACTCATCAGCTCTCATCTATTTCCTTGTAATTCTTATCTACCTTAAAGTCTACCTTATTTTAAAGACGCACACTAATCTGAGCAATCATCAAAATTCCTCTACAAATATTTTCCGAAGTCTCGCGGTTACTGTAGGTATCGTAGTCGGCGGTTGGACGTTGACTACGGTAGTGAATATTTTTTCGTATCAAATTTCGAAGGAAAATTCGGAGGTGGTTCAGGTTTATGCGGGATTGGCGGTGAATGCGGCGATGGCTAGTAATGTTTTCATTTTTTATGGGATCAAGTGAGTTTTAGGGGGCTTTGGGGGGCTTTAGGGGGCCCTTAAGGGCCTTTAGAGGGCTTTAGGGGTCTTTAGAAGGCTTCAGAGGGCTTTAGGGGTCTTTAGAGGGCTTCAGAGGGCTTTAGGGGCCCTTGGAGGGCTTCTAGAGGCTTTAGAGGGCTTTAAAGGGCTCCTATAGGCTTTTGAAGGCTTTTGGGGGCTTTGGAGGGCTTTAGGGGCCCTTAGGGGCCTGTAGAGGGCTTCAGGAGGCTTTATAGGGCTTTAGGGGCCGTTAGGGGCCGTTAGGGGCCCTTAGAGGGCTTTAGAGGTCCTTTAGAAAAAAAATTGTGCCACGTGGATTTTCAAAAAAAAAAAAAAAAATTTTCCCCCAAATTTTTCAGCTGCAAAGTTCAAACCACCTTTTCCCCCCGGGTTTTGAGCACAATTTTTTTGGCTCAAAAAAATCTGATTTTTCAATTTTTTCTGTTTCCAAAAGTCAAAATCACCCGAAAAACCACATGATTTTGAGTCATTGCAAATTTTCAGCCAATTTTTTTGCAGTTCTGAATATCGAAAAGTGATTCGTCAACTTTTATTTGGCTGCCACCAGAAATCATCAATTTCATCAACTTGTAATAAAATCGAGAATTCAGTTAGGATAACTCCACGCAAAATGACGTCATCGGTTTGAGAAAATTGAAATTTTTGATCTACCAATATTTTTGGAATCTTTTTTCGAATGATTCCTATTTCTTTCATCCCACCAGCCATATTTTTATTTTTTTGCGCAATTTTCGGAATTTTCGGAAATTCCACAATGCTAATTTGTATCGTCAAAACCAGGTTTGTATCCCAACAATTTTCAGCGAATCTGAAAATTTCAGAAAATTCCAAACACCTTGTCATTTTTTGATCGGTTTCACGTGTTTGGCAGATGGTTTACATGTCATTGGACAATTTGTGTTTTGTTGGCAGCTTTTCGGTGGATGTGAGCAAATTTTTTTTTCGTGGCAAAATTCCAAGTCTAAAAAAAATTTTCCAGACACTTCTACCCAAACCAATTGTTTTCTAATGCTTCTTCCAGCAATTCTAGGCTATACAATTAGCGGGCCTTTAATTCTCGGCCTAGGTTTGGACCGTTTAATCGCTGTTAAATATCCACAATTCTACAGTACCCTTCACAAACATCCAATTGCATATATTTTTATCCAATTAATTTGCCCACTCATCTACAGTACTCTTTTCTTGGCTTATGGTTATTGGAGTACTGTAGATGCTACAGTACTTTGTTCAAATCCAGTTGCATTAAATGCCCCAGTTTTTCAAATTTTTACCTATTCATCTGCTCTTATTTACCTTATCGTCATTATTATTTACCTTAAAGTCTACCTGATTTTAAAGGCGCACAAGAATTCATCTAGCAATATCTTCCGATCGATCGCGGTTACTGTAGGTATCGTAGTCGGTGGCTGGGCTGTGACTACGGTAGCCAATATCGTCTCCTACCTATTTCCCGGCGAAAATTTTGAGCTATTTCAAGTCTACGCGGGCGTCGCTGTAAATTTTGCAGTTTCGGCGAATATTCTGGTTTTCTACGCGATAAATTTGGATTATCGATTGGCGATTCGACAACTTCTGGGGCTCAAAATGCCGTGTGTGATAGATCAACAAAACGTGCCGTCGATCCGTACAATTTGAAGTTTGCCACGTCATAGCTCATAAATATATTCTTATATTTTCTCTCTCTCCCTTTAATTATACCCTGTTACTTGGAAAAAAGTCACATGTGCTCAGGGAAAAAAACAACAGAAAAAATATTTCTAGTTTTTGGTCTGGATCAAAGTTTATTTGTTGTCGGTGTGGGAAAATAGTTGGAATTTAGGCTAACTTGTGACTAGGAGTAGCAAAAATTGGATCACAAGCAGCCGCGCCTAGAGGAGATGTCTGACAAGGAGCCGCGCCTTGAGGAGATGTCTGACAAGCAACTGAGCCTTGAGGTGGTGTTTGTCAAGCATCGGAGTCTAGACAACATTGCTGACAAGCATCTGAGCCTTGAGGAGATGTCTGACAAGCAACCGAGCCTAGGCAAACAGCTTCGTAAGCAACCGCTCCTATACAGCATATGTTTCAAGCAGCCGCGCCTAGAGATTAGGGCTGTCAAGCAGCTGAGCCTTGAGAATCTGTTTGTCAAGAAGCCGAACCTAGACTAAATGTTTGACAAGCAGTAAACCCTATACAATATAGGTTTCAAGCAGCCAACACTATACAATATAGGGGTCAAGCAGCCGCACCTAGAGATTAGAGCTGTCAAGCATCTAAGCCTAGACGAAATTGCTGACTAGCTTCTCAAGCAACCGCTTCTATACAACATGTGTTTCAAGCAGCCGAGCCTTGAGAAGATGTCTGTCATGCAGCCGTGCCTTCAGGTAATGCCTGACAAGCAGCGAAGCCTAGAGATTAGGGCTGTCAAGCAGCCGCTCCTAGACTAAAAATCTCTCAAGCAACCACTCCTACACAATCTTCTATTTCATCAAAAAATTTTTCAGCCATCTGAAAAAAAATGCATAAATATTTACATAAATCACGCGGCTTTTTTTTTAGATTTTTTTTTCAGAATTTTTTTGAGTTCGGCTAACTAACTGACTGACTAATAGGCTATTTTAGTCAAAAAAAAAAATCAAAATCTCTTGGATTTTCCCACCACGCGACACAAACTCCAAAGAAACATTTTCTCACGGGCGGAGCCCTGAGAGCTCTGCAACATTTTCAGAATTTTTCAGAAGCTTCTGTATCTCCAGAAGCCAAAAAAATGCTCGACTACATCCCCAAAGAGCTGCTGCCTTTGGGAATTTTCCTATTTTTTTGCGCACTCATCGGAGTTATCGGAAATCTCATCATGCTCATTGTCGTCGTCAGAACCAAGTGATTTTTCAGAGATTTTCAGATTTTCAGCCAAAAAATCTGAAATTTTCAGACGTTTCCGCTCACCCTGTCATGTGTTAATTGCGATCACTTGTGTGGCCGATGCGATTCATATTTCGGGACAATTTCCGTTTTGTGTGCATCTTTTTGGGAATTGTGAGTCCGAAAATTGGCTGCGTACATTGATTAGATACTCAGCCAACCCAAAACATCGTATTTTTTATGTTCTTTAACTTAGATAGCTCAAATTGGCTGCGTACCTTGATTAGATACTCAGGCAACCCAAAATATGCCTTGTTTAGTATCAAAATATCGCATTTTTCATGTATTTTTAACTTATATAGCTCAATTTGGCTGCGTACCTTTTTTGGATACTCAGCCAACCCAAAAAATGTTCCCAAACTACATGCACTAAAAGTTTAACCCAATTATTTTTATTTTATTAACCCTAAGTTGCCCTAACGCCCTTAAGGAAATTTTTTTAAAGAAAAAAAGAAAAAAAAATTTGGGGGCCCAAAACTCCAATTTTTTTTTTACAGTAACCTCCACCCAAGCCCAATGCTATTTCATGTTAACCGGCCCGATTGTGGGCCTAACCACAGGCGGCCCCCTAATCTTAGCAATGGGTATAGATCGTCTGATCGCCGTCAAATTTCCCACGCGCTACAGATATTATCAGGAGGAGCCCAGGAGCTATATTATTGTCCAACTCATTTTCCCGATTTCCTATGCCGTCACATTTTTGATCTACGGTTTCTGGGTTCGCGATTCGAATGTGAAAAATCAAATAATCTGCTCGAATCCGCTGGCATTACGTGACACGGCATTTCAAATGTTCACCTATTCCAGTGGAATTATTTATGTTTTTGTGGGAGTTATATATTTGAGTGTTTATTGCTTGCTGAAAAGCAATAAAGCTAGTGAGTTTGGCTGAAAATTGTTTCTCTCATGATTTTCAGCACAAAATTTCAGCCTAGAAAACTATTTGATCCATTTTTTCGGAATTTTTGGCACAATTTTCTTTCTAGGCTGAAATTTTGCGCTGAAATTCATGGAATTGCTGAAAATCGCTGAAAATCACTATTTCCATGAGTTTCAGCACAAAATTTCAGCCTAGAAACTCATTTTTCTACAGTAATCTGGTTGATCCATTTTTTTGGAATTAGTGGCACAATTTTTCTACAGTATCCTTTGAAAAGTTTCTAGATCAAAATTTAGTGCTGAAATTCAATATTTTCATGATTTTCAGCACAAAATTTCAGTTTTACATAAAAAAAACACATATCTCATTCCAGGCGCCCGTTTCAAAAGTGTCTTTCGAAGTCTCGCGGTTACTGTAGGTATCGTAGTCTTCGGCTGGGTCACAACTACAGTAGCCAACACTTTGAGCTATAATATTACATCGGATACTTATACTGCACAATTGATACAAATGTATGCTGGAATTACAGTCAACTCGTCGGCTGCTGCTAATATTTTTGTTTTCTATTTTATCAAGTGAGTTTGGACTCGAAAAAATCAGAAAAATGCTGAAATTTTGATGAAAAATGAGATTTTCAGCGATTTTCAGCTAGTTCACGATTTTCAGCGCAAAATTTTAGTCTAGAAACTCTTCAAAAGGTACTGTAGAAAATTGTGCCGCAGATTCCAAAAAAATGGATCAACCGGGTTACTGTAGAAAAACAGTTTTCTAGGCTCAAATTTTGTGCTGAAACTCAGGAAAATAGTAATTTTCAGCGATTTCCAGCGATTTCATGAGTTTCAGCGCAAAATTTCAGCCTAGAAAGAACATTGTGTCGAAAATTCCGAAAAAATGGATCAACCGGGTTACTGTAGAAAAATGAGTTTCAAGGTTGAAATTTTGTGCTGAAACTCATAGAAACATTGATTTTCAGCGCTGAATATCGCGGAGCCATTCGTTTGCTCTTCGGAATCAAAGCTGGAACCGGTCCAATGTTCGAAGCTTCTAGCACAATGGTGACAAAAGTCAAAAAGGGAGCCGATCCGATTTCAGAATCTGGCAAGAAAAGTGTGATTCAGACGAGGAAAATGACAGTAATCTAGAATTTTTTGCTGAATTTCTTTGAATAAATTTTTTTCTGGTTTTTCTGATCTCAAAAAATCCAATCTTCGATTTTTTTTCGGGAAAATTAATTATTTTTTCCCATTTTTTTGGCAGTCAACAATTTTTGGTCACATTTTTCTTCCAACTTAAAATTCTAGATCACAAATTTGCGTCATAAGGACTAAAACCTGATTAAAGGACAATTTTTGGTCTCAAATTGGCTGCGTACCTTGATTAGATACTCAGGCAACCCAAAATATGACTGTTTAGTATCAAAATATCGCATTTCTCATGTTCTTCAACTTAGATAGCTCAAATTGGCTGCGTACATTGATTAGATACTCAGGCAACCCAATATATGCCTTGTTTAGTATCAAAATATCGCATTTTTCATGTTCTTTAACATTAGATACTCAGCCAACGCTCAAATTGGCTGCGTACTTTAGATTTTTTTTAAAATATTATGTATGTAGTCTAATTGCTCATGTTAGTCACATTTTTCAAAAAACAGAAAAAATACGTAGGCTGTGGGATTTTATGAAAAAAATGTATAAATAAGTTCATTTGTCATCATTTTCCATGTGATTTGATATATAATATGAGCAATACACATTGCTCATATTAACCAGAAAACATGAGTTATGTTTTTCTGATTAATATGAGCAATGCCCTTTTTCGCTTTTTCAAGTACACATTATATATGTGTACCTGAATTTAATTATAGTCTGAAAATTTGTGCGCACGCCGATTTTTTTCAGACAAAAAAAAATCTGAAAATTTCAGATTTTTTTTTGAAAATGTTGGACTACATTCCTTCACTAATTCTACCGATTGGCATATTTTTTTTCGTGAATTCGATTGTTGGAGTTACCGGAAATGCGATTATGGTTTTGTGCTTCTTTCAGAACAAGTTTGTGGGCTTTTAGGGGGCTTTTGGGGGCTTTTACGGGCATCTCTGGGCTTCTAGGGGCCTTTAGAAGCTTCCAAAGGCTTCTAAGGGCTTCTAAGGGCTTCTAGAAGCTTTTAGGGGCTTCTAGGGGCTTCTAAGGCTTCCTAAGGCTTTTAAGGGCTTCTAGGGGCTTCGAGAGGCTTCTAGAGGCTTCTAGGGGGTTCTAGAAGCTTTTAGCGGCTTCTAAGGGCTTCTAAGGGCTTCTAGAGGCTTTAGAGGGCTTCTAGAGGCTTCTAGAGGCTCCTGGGGGCTTTTAGGGGCTTCTAGGTGCTTCTGAAGGCTTCTAAGGGCTTCTAGGGGCTTTTAAAGGCTTTTAGAAGCTTCTAGGGGCTTCTAGGGGCTTCTAGAGGCTTCTATGGGCTTCTAGGGGCTTCTCAGGGCTTCTAGGGGCTTCTAAGGGCTTCTAGGGGCTTCTAGAAGCTTTTAGGGGCTTCCTAAGGCTATTAAAGGCTTCCTGAAGCTTCTAAGGGCTCCTGAGGGCTTTTAGGAGCTTCTAGGGGCTTCTAGAGGCTTCTAGAGCCCCCCAAAGCCCATATTTTCCAGAAGACTCCGCTCACCCTGTCATATTTTCATAACACTTTCATGTTTTGCCGATTTAATCCACCTGGCAGCACATTTCATCTATGCCTATTATCTTTTTTGGAAACAGTAGGTCAAACTTTTTTTTTCCCCAAAAAAATCCCACCTCAAAATTCCCAGGAACCAACACAGTCTCCAATTGCTACTTTCAACTCTTCATTCCACTTTTGGGTCTAACTGGAGCCGGTCCACTGATTCTTGCGATGGGTGTAGATCGACTGATTGCTGTCAAATTCCCCACTAAATATCGGCAATATACAGAGGAACCTCGGAAGTATGTGATGTTTCATCTGATCTTTCCAGTATTGTATATCGGAAGTTGTATGGGTTATGGTTATGAGACAAAGTTGACTGATCCAAAAGTGTGAGTTTCTAGCCTGAAAATCAATATTTCCATGAGTTTCAGCGCGAAATTTCAGCCTAGAAGACTATTTTTCTACAGTAATCCCAGTTGATCCATTTTTTCGGAATTTTTGGCACAATTTTCTACAGTAGTCAAAAATATTTCTAGACCAAAATTTTGTGCTGAAGCTCATGGAATTGCTGAAAATCGTTGAAAATTATTATTTCCATGAGTTTCAGCGCAAAATTTCAGCCTAGAAGACAATTTTTCTACAATAACCCGGTTGATCCAATTTTTCGGAATTTTTGGCACAATTTTCATTCTAGGCTGAAATTTTGCGCTGGAAATCATGAAATCGCTGAAAATAACCAAAAATCATTATTTCCACGAGTTTCAGTACAAAATTTCAGCCTAGAAAAGTGTTTTTCTACAGTAATCAAGTTGAGCCATTTTTTCGGAACTTTTGGCACAATTTTTCTACAGTAGCTTTTGAGAAGTTTCTAGACCAAAATTTTGCGCTGAAAATCATGGAATGGTTGAAAATCGCTGAAAATCATCCCCATTTCCAGCCAAATAACGTGCGCAGTACCTCTTGGCCTCTGGGGTGCCGCATTTCAATTCTTCACCTACACCTCCGCCCTGATCTACGCTCTAGTCGTCATAGTCTACCTAACCGTATATATTTTGCTCAAATCCTCCAGTGCCAGTGAGTTTTTCATTCCCACGCTCACCAGATTCTTAAGCTACAATTTCTCAAGGCGCAAGGTTCAAAAGTGTATTCAAATCAATCTCGATTACTGTAGGTCTGGTGGTTTTTGGTTGGGTTACAACTACAGTAGCCAATACATTGAGCTATGAGGTGACTTCAGATGAATTTTTGGCGATTGTGATTCAGATGTATGCGGGAGTTAGCGTAAATCTGGCGGCTACTTCGAATGTTTTTGTTTTTTATTGGATTAAGTGAGTGGGGAGGCCTTGGGAAGCCTTGGGAAGCCTTGGGAACCCAAAAATCCAATTAATTTTCAGCTCCGAATACCGTGAAGTCATCAAATCAATCCTGGGCCTGAAAAACAAGGCCAAAACGATCAATTTTGAGGCCTCTACCGTATCTGTGCACCCGAATCGCAAGCAAACTATGATAGCTTGAAAAATTTTTGAAAATAAATTTTTTTTGCGCAAAAAAAAGCTGGAAAATCGTGGATTCTGGAAGATCTGGAAGATCAGAAAGATGCCACGTCATCAGATTTTTGATCTCAAATTTTCAATTTTTTTTCTCAAAATTAAAATCATAGTCATCCCGAAAAGTTCAGTGAAACAAAAATTGAATCATTTTTTTTTTTGAATTTTCCAATCCAAATTGTGAGCTCAGAAGCTTAAAAATGGCCTAGAAATCCAAATTTTGAACTCAGAAGCTTAAAAATGGCCCAGAAATCGAAATTTTGAGCTCAGAAGCCTTAAAAATGGCCTAGAAATCCAAATTGTGAGCTCAGAAGCTTAAAAATGGCCTAGAAATCCAAATTTTGAACTCAGAAGCTTAAAAATGGCCTAGAAATCCAAATTTTGAGCTCAGAAGCTTAAAAATGGCCTAGAAATCCAAATTTTGAGCTTAGAAGCTTAAAAATGGCCTAGAAATCCAAATTTTGAGCAGGGAACTTGAGCTTGTTTGATTTAGAGCAAAGTTTAAAATTCAAAATTAATTAATTAAAAATCTGTGCCATGTGAGTTTAATCAACTTGAAATTGTATACAATTTAGCATAACTTGTGACATCAAAAAAAAAACAAAAATAATTTTTTTTTTCGTGTTTTGCACTTCCTGTTATTCGAAAAAAATACTGGGAATTATATCTACAGTACTCTCTCTGGCGTCAAAAAAAATATTTTTTTGAAAAATAAAAATAAATTAATTTTCCAAGAATTTCTTCAGACATCATTGTCATCAAGTTCAGAAAACATTTTTTAATTTCAGCAGCTCAGAAAAATTATTTTCAGATTTTCCAGAGCACAACTTAGCCTAACTTATGTAGAACGTGGTTTTTGATGTCATTTTTTTTCAAAAAAAAAATTTTTTTCTATTGAAAACAAGTCTAATTTTCTATAGAAAAATGAGTTTTCCTGGACTTTGCTCGATTTTTTTTTAGAAAAAAAAAATCTTGAATTTGAGCTTCTTAGATTTGGCTTAAATTTAAGAAAAAATTGGATTTTTAGTGATTTTTAAGCAAAATTCTAGAATTCCCTTAAAAACACAAAATTTTTAAGCTTCTGAGTTCAAAATTTGGATTTCTAGGCTATTTTTAAGCTTCTGAGTTCAGAATTTGGATTTCTAGGCCATTTTCAATGTTCTGAGGCCAAAATTTGGATTTCTAGGCCATTTTTAAGCTTTTGAGCTCACAATTTGGATTTCTAGGCCATTTTTAAGCTTCTGAGCTCAAAATTTGGATTTCTAGGCCAATTTTAAGCTTCTGAGCTCAAAATTTGGATTTCTAGGCCATTTTTAAGCTTCTGAGCTCACAATTTGGATTTCTAGGCCATTTTCAAGCTTCTGAGCTCACAATTTGGATTTCTAGGCCATTTTCAAGCTTCTGAGCTCAAAATTTGGATTTCTAGGCCATTTTTAAGCTTCTGAGCTCAAAATTTGGATTTCTAGGCCATTTTTAAGCTTCTGAGCTCACAATTTGGATTTCTAGGCCATTTTTCAAGCTTCTGAGCTCAAAATTTGGATTTCTAGGCCAATCTGAAGATCTTGAACCAAAGATCCAACCCACACAAAATACGATCTTTGAAAAAAATCCAGATTTTGTTTTGTATTTTCCAGAAAGTGCCATTGAGATGGCTAGACTTTCCCAAAGCTCCGCCCATTTTTTGAGCCCTATAAAAGAGCTTCGGAAATTTTCAGATCTGAAATTTTCAGCCAACATTTGACATTCCTCCAAAAAGCTCCAGCCCCATAAAACCTGTCTGAAATTTCTAGATTTTCAGATTTCCGAGTCTGAAAATGTCCGACGCTCATTGGCTATGGATCACGAATGTGTGCAGTTCGATTGGTGTCGTCACCACACTTATCGCCAATTGCACATTGCTCACAATGCTCTATTTGCGGCCCTCAAAAGCCATGGGAAGCTATCAGTATTTGATGGCGATTTTCAGCATTTTCAGCATGTTTTACACGGCGGTGGAGACTTTTTTGAGACCGGTAAGGGATTTGGAGAGCTTCAGAGGGCTTTAGAGGGCTTTAGAGGGCTTTGGGGGGCTCCTAGAGGCTTCCCAAGGCTTTTCAAGGCTTCCCAAGGCTTTTCAAGGCTTCCCAAGGCTTCCCTAGGCTTCCCAAGGCTTCCCAAGGCTTCAGAAGGCCTCAGAAGGCTTCTCAAGGCTTCCCAAGGCTTCCCAAGTGGATTTTCCTACAGTAACCCGAGGGTTTTGGGTTACTGTAGCTCAAATTTTTTTCGAGAGATTCTGGGTACTGTAAGAGGTCGGGTTACTGTGGCTGAATTGGAAAATTACAGTACTTAGAAATCTGAGCTACAGTAACCTAAGTTTCTGGTAGATCAAAATTTTTGCAGGGTACTGTAGCTCAAAAACTGCAAACTTTAATGGGAATAAAAGAACTACAGTACCCCCCCGGGTTACTGTAGCTCAAAAAAACACACAAATTAGAAGCTACAGTACCCCTCAAAAAATAGTGCCATGAAAGGATCCAAAAATTCTGGTAGCTCAAAAAACTGCAAATTTTCCCGGGTGAAAAACTACAGTACTCCGCGGGTTACTGTAGAAACTCCAAGTTACCCTAACTACCCTAATTCTTTGCAGATAATGCACATTTACGATAGCACGGTGTTTGTGATCCAAAGAAAACGCTTCGATTATTCTTCAACTGTGGCCCGAGCGATTTCTTGTGAGTTTTTAGGCCTTAGGCCCAAGCCTAAGGCCTAGGCTTGGGCTTAGGCCTAAGCCTTAGGCCCAAGCCTAAGCCTAGGCCTAGGCCTAAGCTTAAGGCCCTGAGTACCTTAACACCCCTAAAATCCAGCCACCTACTGCGGTTGCTACTCGATGAGTTTCGTTCTGTTCGCCGTCCACTTCATCTACCGCTTCTTCGTCTCATGCAAGTAAGCACCGCACAGAAATGTGGGCGTGGCCTGTGCTGCAACCCTGGCACACTTTCTAAATTTTTGCAGACCCCACCTTCTACAGTACTTTCAAGGCGCATATTTCATTATTTGGGTGTTTGGTGCGATGGTGGGAGCGGGAAGTTGGGGCGGAGCGGTTTTCCTACTGTACCCGGAGACCGAGCGGACCCGGGCTTCGCTTTTACACGTGTTGGAGACGTCGTATGGGCTGGACCCGGCGCATGTCGGATGCGTGCCTTATAATTATGTGAGTTTGCTGTCTAGTCGTCTAGATTCTCTGCGTCTCTAACCCTCTAGCTTCTCTGCACTCTCTCAAAAACCTATGTTCTCTAGCCGTCTAACCTTTACTGCGTCTCTGATAATCCGGTGCTCTCTAACCGTCTGGCATCTCTAACCCTCTAGCTCTAAATTTCAAGCGGCAAAACTTACAAATTCTATTTTTTCTGTAGAATTTTTTGAGCGCGAAAATTTGAAAATTCAAATTTTTTGAACCACGTAATTCAAAAATTCAAATTTCCCGCTCTCTAGCTTCTCTGCGTCTCTGATTCTTGCAGTGTTCCCTAGCCGTCTAGCATCTCTAACATCAAAGAAATCTCTCTGCGTCTTTAGCCTCTCTGCACTCTCCAAAAAACCCATGCTCTCTAGACGTCTAGTGTCTCTGCGTCTCTGATTCTATTCGTCTAACATCAATGCAATCCCTCTGCGTCTCTGATAATCCGGTGCTTTCTAGTCTCTGCGTCTCTAATAACCACATTTTCTCTAGGGTGTCTGCCTTCTCTGCACTCTCTGAAAACCCCGTGATCTCTAGCTGTCTAGCTTCTCTGCGTCTCTATAAATCTAGTGCTCTCTAGCTTCCTAACCTCTCTGCGTCTCTGATAATCCAGTGCTCTCTATCTAGCTTCTCTGCACTCTCTAAAACCCCATGCTCTCTAGCTGTCTGGCTTCCGCAAGCTTGCGCGAAGCGCTCCGGAATCTTCCGCGTAGCGGTTCGAGCGGAGCGAGTGTATTTCCCTCTGCGTCTCTAACCGTATACCTTCTCTGCATCCGACCTCTAGCTTCTCTAGCCGTCTAGCTTCTCTGCACTCTCCAAAAATCCTATGCTCTCTAGCTGTCTCGCGCGTCAGCGCCCCGGAATCTTCCGCGCAGCGGCTCGAGCGGAGCGAGTGTATTTCCCTCTGCGTCTCTAACCGCCTCCAAATATTCCTGTTACAGTTCGTGACTGGCCCCAACGGCCTCGACATTCCCAACTACAAAAACACGATCGGCGTAATTCAACACTACATCGTGATGGGTCTCTCATTCGGTTCCGTCTTCTACTGCGGCATCACAACCCATCTCAACATCAGGCGACACAAAAAGATCGGAGGAGTGTCCGACAGAACTCGTGATCTACAAACCCAACTTTTTCGCGCGCTGGTTTTGCAGACTGTGATTCCAATGATCTTCATGTATATTCCGATAACCCTTCTGTTTATTGTCCCATTTTTTAAATGGGATGTGGGAAGTTGGGCGAATGTTACCACTTCTTCAGTTCATCTTTACCCGGGAATCGATCCGATGGTTCTACTTTTTCTCATTAAAGATTATCGACGAACTATTTTCCGGTTTTTCAGCCGAAAAAAGCTTGGAAAAGTTGATGGAAGTACTTCGATGGTGAAATCGAGGTTGAGTATAACATGAGCAATGCTTGATCATTTTTTTGAATAAATTTTTCATATTGATTTACCTTCTGAAGCCTTCTAGAGCCTTTTGAAGCCCTCTAAAGCCCTTTTTCAGCCAAAAACCCAAAATTCCAGCCCAAAATTCAAATTTCCAGCTAAATTTAGTTAATTTTCAACGAAAAACTGGATTTTTCAGCTGTTTCTATCAATTTTCAGCCAAAAACTCAAACTTTCAGCCAAAGAACCAAACTTCCAGCTTTTTCTTCAATTTTCAGCCATAAATTCAAATTTTCAGCGTTTTCTTCTTTTCTAGGTCATTTTCAATAAATTTTCAATGAAAAATTCAAATTTTCAGTCAATTTTCAGCTTTTTTCTTCACTTCTAGGTCATTTTCAGTCAACTTTTGATGAAAAATTAAAATTTTCAGTCAAAAATTCAAATTTTCAGCTAAATTTAGTCAATTTCTAATGAAAAACTGGATTTTTCAGCTATTTGTATCAATTTTCAGCCCAAAAACCAAATTTCTAGACATTTTCAGCCATAAATTCAAATTTCCAGCTGAATTTAGTTAATTTTCAACGAAAAACTGGATTTTTCAGCTTTTTGTATCAATTTCAGCCAAAAATTCAAATTTTCAGTCATTTTCAGCTCAAAAACCAAATTTCTAGACATTTTCAGTCAAAAATTCAAATTTCCAGCTAAATTCAGTCAATTTTTGATAAAAATTCAAATTTTCAGCTATTTGTATCAATTTTCAGCCAAAAAACCAAATTTCTTGTCATTTTCAGCCCGAAAATTCAAATTTTCAGCTTTTCATTCAATTTCAGTCAATTTTTGATGAAAAATTCGAATTTTCAGTCAATTTTCAGCCCACAAAAGCCGCTCACCTTGCTGCATCAGCGAAGAACTCCAGAAGTTGTACAATTTCGATGGGCCGCAGGCAAATTGTAGGCGAATTCGCTGAAATATGAGCAATTTCAGGTCAAAAATCTGAAATTTTCAGCCAAAACTCACTCATCTACACAATAATTCCACCAAAAATCGATTTTTCCAAGAAAAATGCTGAAATTTTCCTGAAAAAACACAAAATTTCACCCGGAAACGAAAAAACCGCGAAAAATGAAAAAATGCCAACAATGCGCTAAACAACAGGCAAGCCGTCATTCAGCGGAGTGTCGTTGTGAAAAATGCGATTTTTTTTTTTTGAAAAATCGATTTTTGATGGAAAATCGATGGGAAAATGGAGTTTTGGAGGGAAATTTGTGAGTTTAATGGAAAATTTATGAAATTTTAGATTTTTCAGGGCTGAAATTTGAGAAAAAATATGATTTTTAGTGAATTTTGCAAAAAAAAAATAGAAAAATTCATTATAAAAATTTGTTAACACAAAACTCGTCGGAAAAATTGAAAAAATACAATCGATAGTGTCCACCGGCGAATTTTTGCTTCAGAATCGCATATTTTCGATCGGCCAAAATTTTGTGCACAAAATTTTTGAATTCCGATTTTTGCTCCACGGTGCCTTTGTGGACCTGGAAAAAAATGAGCCTTGGGAGGCCTTGGAAAGCCTTAGAAGCCTCGGGAAGCCTTGGGAAGCCTCGGGAAGCCTTCTGAAGCCCTCTAATGCCCTCTAAAGCCCTTTAAAGCCCCCTAAAGCCCCTTAAAGCCCCCTAAACCGTACCTCCATATTCATTTGACATACAGTAATCCCATTCTGGTCCAAAGTTCCAAATTCAAAAAAATATTCGAATAATTCGTATTCCGAATACTCATTATCCATCCACAAATGATCGATGTGCTGGATTTTCAGCACCATTTTCAGAAAATACAAAAATCGCATGTGAAACACCGCAATATTTTTGTACTTCTTTTGGAAAAGCACGCTGGCCTCGAAAAATCCATCGCTTCCGCTGATTGCCAACGGAAAAAATGTGCCGATTTTGGAGAAGAGCTCGGCGTTGTCGAGGAACATCGGATCGGCGCCGATGAATTTGAGAGGGACACCGATTTTTGAGGAGGCCTGGAAGTTTTGGGGATTTTTGGCAGGCTCAAAAATCCACGTGGCAAAATTTTTTCCAAAATTTTTTTGAGGGCTCTTGAGCTCTTCTTAACATGAGCAATCATGAATTTTAATGAGCGTGTTTAATATGAGCAATGGTTTTTTTTTCAAATTTTTTTCAGAAAATTCAAATTTTAATTTCAAAAATCCACGTGGCTGAAATTTCTCCGAAATTTCGAAAAATTGAAATTTTAAATCCTAAATTAAAAATTTCAAAAATCCAATTTTTTTCTAGAAAATTCAAATTTTAATTTTAAAAAAATTTGATACCAAACAAGCCTAGGGTTACTGTAGAAAAATCCACGTGGCAAAATTTCTTTTAAAAATTTCTGAACTATTTTTTTTTAACCTAAATTTAAAATTTGAAGAATCCACGTGGCAATTAAATTTTTCTAGAAAATTCAAAATTTCGCGCTGAAAATCCACGTGGCAACCAATTTTTTCCGAAATTTCTAAAAATTGAATTTTCAATCTTAAATTTTTCAAAAAAATTTCAAAAATCCACGTGGCAAAATTTTTTTTTTAGAAAATTATCCAAATTTACACCAAGTTTGAATTTAAATCCTAAATTTTTGAAAAAAAAACTTATTTTTGACGCCAAAAATCATGTCTAGGCTTAAAATTCATGAATTTTCACGATTTTCACATCAAAAATCATCATTTTTTGTCCCAAAATCTCCCAAAACTCACATTTTTCAACGCCATTTCCGCTCGAATATCCTTTCCAATTCCCAGCGTCAACACCAAATCCTCAAATTCGACCATTTGATGTCGCAAATTCGGCAAAATCGCCAGTTTCACCTCATCCGAATTGTTGAATTTCTCGATTTTCAGTTTTTGATCCACTTCTGTCAATTTCGAACATTCATCCAAGTGTTTTTTGGTCGTGTTCCAGAACTGCAAAAAAAATTTGAATTTTGGTGGAAAAATTGGGAAATTTGATGAAAATTTAGATTTTTCTGGCTGAAATTTGAAAAAAATACGATTTTCAGTGAATTTTGAGCTGAAAATCTGAAAATTTCCTTTAAAAACACGGAATTTCACCCGGAAAACGCGAAAAAAAAGCGGAAAATGAAAAAATGCCAACAATGCGCTAAACAACAGGCAAGCCGTCATTCAGCGGAGTGTCGTTGTGAAAAATGCGTTTTTTTTTTTGAAAAATCTATAATTTCTGGTTTTTTCGGTGAAAATTGATGAAAAAGTGGAATTTTGGAGGGAAATTTGTGAGTTTAATAAAAAATTTATGAAAATTCAGGTTTTTCTGGCTGAAATTTGTAGGTTAGGTCAAAAAAATGTGAAATTTTCGAATTTTTTCCCAAAAAAACTTAATTTCAGGTCGAAAATCTGTTTCTAGATCAGAATTTTGTGCTGAAAATCATGAAAATCCTTGTTTTCAGCGATTTTCAGCTTTTTTTCCAGTTTCAGCGCAAAATTCTGATATAGAAACACTTTTCAGCTCTGAAAATGTGAAATTTTCGAATTTTTTCGCAAGAAACTTAATTTCAGCTCGAAAATCGATTTCTAGGCTGAAATTTTTTGCTGAAAATCATGAAAATCCTTGTTTTCAGCGATTTTCAGCTATTTTTCCAGTTTCAGCGCAAAATTCTGGTCTAGAAACACTTTTCAGCTCTGAAAATATGAAATTTTCGAATTTTTTTCCGAAAAACTTAATTTCATGTCGAAAATCTCTTTTTAGATCACAATTTTTTGCTGAAACTGGAAAAATAGCTGAAAATCGCAGAAAACAAGGATTTTCATGATTTTCAGCGCAAAATTCTGATCTAGAAACACTTTTCAGCTCTGAAAATGTGAAATTTTCGAATTTTTTCCCGAAAAACTTAATTTCAGGTCGAAAATCTGTTTCTAGATCAGAATTTTGTGCTGAAAATCATGGAAATCCTTGTTTTCAGCGATTTTCAGCTATTTTTCCAGTTTCAGCACAAAATTCTGGTCTAGAAACACTTTTCACCTCTGAAAATTTGAAATTTTCCAGGTTTTCCAGGCTGAAAACTTAATTTCAGGTCGAAAATCTGTTTCTAGATCAGAATTTTGTGCTGAAACTGGAAAAATAGCTGAAAATCGCTGAAAACTAAGATTTTCAGGATTTTCAGCGCAAAATTCTGATCTAGAAACACTTTTCAGCTCTGAAATTGTGAAATTTTCCAGGTTTTCCCGGCTGAAAATTTCAAATTTCGCGCCATTTTCCACTCACCTTCTCTGAATCCTCCTCAAAATCAAACTCTCTCATCGCACACTTGTGCCATTGCTCAAAAATTGGTGCTCTTTTTGATTTTGGCGCCAAATTCTGCCCAATTTTCGCGCCAAAACCTTCAGCTCCCCCAAAATTCATGGCAATATTTAAAATGAGCAATATGGTGACGAAAAACAGGAGAATTAGTGTGAAATGCGTTCGAGCCATGAGATTTTAGATCAAAAATTCTTTTTGAACAAAAAAATTTTTGACTATTTGGACTTTTTTGTTCAAAATCTCATTTTTTGCGAATATTTGAGCAGCTTTTTCTTTTTCTTTTTTTTTTTTTTTGAAAAAAAAATCCATTTTCTCTTTGTTTTTCCTCAAAAAATGTTTGTTTTGGACAAAAATTTCACACCGTATTTGTAAATTCCAAAATTAGTGCTACAAAAATGGATCAACCATTTTTAGGCGAAAATTTTGAATCTAAACATGCCACGTGGCATTTTTCGGACAAAAAAAATCGATTTTATGATTTTTCGGGCCCATAAAAAAATTTGAACCAAAAAATTTTAATGAATTTTTTTCTCGTGGAATGCGATTTTTACTAAATTTTTTGGTTTTGGTGATTTTTGCGGGGATGAATTTTGTGTAGGTTTAGAAAAAATACTGGAATTAATTTCAGATTGGAATTTGTAGCGAAAAATTGAAGATTTTTGGTGGAAAAATTCTGAAATTTGATGAATTCAGAAGCTCAAAATTCTCAACCCGAATTTCAAAATTTAAAATTCAGGATTCTGAAATTTTGAATTTCAGGATTCTGGATTTCTAAAATCAAATTTCAGAATCTCAAATTTCAGATTAAAATTTCAAAATTGTATCTAAAAATTCTGAAATTTCAAAATTCTAACTGAAAATTCTGAATCTCAAATTTTCCAAGCTGAATTTCAAAATTGTATCTAAAAATTCTGAATTTCAGAATTCAGAATTTAGGATCTCAAGTTTCAGGTTAAAATTTCAAAATCCAATTTCAGGATTCTGAAATTCAGAATTCAGAATCTCAAATTTCTCAACCTGAATTTCAAAATTCAATTTCAGGATTTCGAATTTCCCAGCCTGAACTTCAGGGCTCCAAAATCCCATTTTCAAAATCTAAAAATATAATTTCAGGATTCTGAATTTCTGAATTCAGGATCTCAAATTTCAGATTGAAATTACAGAATTGGAGCTGAAAATTCTGAGTTTTAGAATACAGAATCTCAAAAATCCCAATCTGAATTTCAAAATTTAATTTCAGGATTCTGGATTTCAGAATTGGAGCTGAAAATTCTGAGTTTCAGAAGTCAGAATCTCAAAAATCCCAATCTGAATTTGAGGGCTCCAACTTCTGAAATTTAATTTCAGGATTCTGAAATTTTGAATTCAGGATCTCAATTTTCAATTTCAAAATTCTACCTGAAAATTCTGAATTTCAGAATTCAGGATCTCAAATTTTCAACCTGAATTTTAAAATTCAATTTCAGAATTTCAAAATTTAATTTCCCAGGATTCTGAACTTCTGAATTCAGGATCTCAAATTTCTCAACCTGAACTTCAGGATTCCTAATTTCAAATTCCAATTCCAGAATTCTGAAGCGCCACGTGGATTCTCCCAAAACCCCCCTGGAAATCCGCAAGCTCCAATTCAACCCCAAACTTTTGCTCCGCCAAAAATTCAAAACCTATTCGGGCACCGAACTTCTATCCGATATAAAAGATCTAGTTCTGGATCAATTCGGATTCGACCTCAAAAAAGCCACGTCACCATTTCTAACCCTCCGAAAGTCGCAAAAATGGGATTGCTCAGATTATACTACGGTGGATTTCAGGGAACTGGTCCAGGCGGCCCGAAAGCCCGTGAAATATCTACCGGATAACAAGTGGGCCCATCAATTTTTGTTGGGCAAATTTGTTGGCGTCACTTATGTGGTAGGTCTAATTGCCACGTGGCATTTTTTGTGTGCTCAGCCAAGTTTGCTCAGCTTTTTTTTCTGCAGAACTACACGGACTCTCGAAAAATGCTCGGGGAAATTGAGGAAAGTTGGCATCATTTGAACGAAATGCTCCATGAATGGAGCCCAAGGGAGATTGTGAAAATTGGCCGGAATCCAGAAATTTGTAGGTTCCGCAGGCAGTGGGGATCGATCCCGCGACCTTTTTCTTGGAAATTTAGAGTCTTGTGGACTTCTAGAGCCTCCTGAAGCCTCCTGAAGCCCTCTGAAGCCTTCTGAAGCCTTCTGAAGCCCTCTGAAGCCTCCTGAAGCCTTTTAGAGCCTTCTGAAGTCCTTAAAAGCCTTCTGAAGCCTCCGGAAGCCTTCTGAAGCCTCCTGAAGCCCTCAGAAGCCCCCTAAAGCCTTTTTTTTGAGTTTAGATAAGCCCCACCCCAAAAAACTCACAAATCCACCAAAATCCATCAATTTTCCACCAAAAACTCGATTTTGCACCCAAAATTCCATCATTTTTCCTGAAAAAACACGAAATTTCACCTGGAAAACGAAAAAAAAAGCGAAAAAATGGAAAAATGCCAACAATGCGCTAAACAACAGGCAAGCCGTCATTTAGCGGAGTGTCGTTGTGAAAAATGCGTTTTTTTTTTTTTGAGAAAATCGATTTTTTAGTGAAAATTGATGGAAAAGTGGGATTTTGGAGGGAAAAAATACATTTTAATAGAAAATTTATGAAAATTCAGGTTTTTCTGGCTGAAATTGGAGAAAAAAAATTGGATTTTTAGTGAATTTTGAGCTGAAAATTAGTTTTTTTCTCAGAAAATTCTGAAAAATGCCAACAATGCGCTAAACAACAGGCAAGCCGTCATTCAGCGGAGTGTCGTTGTGAAAAATGCGTCCCCTGACCCTTTGAGCCAGAAATTTCGAGAAAAAAATTGGAAAAAAAATTCCGCAGGCAACGGGGATCGATCCCCTGACCTTTTGAGTCAGAAATTTCGAGAAAACAGCAAAAGCCCAGCCTGAAGCTCAGCCTAAAGCTTAGCCTAAAGCCCAGCCTAAAGCCCAGTCCGGCCCGGCCTAAACCCCACCCTAATTCCAGTATCCCTCCATCACGCCCTGCTCAAATACCCAATCGCCAATCAAAACGGCCTAATCCTCTCACACATCGATCCAGTCGCCGAACTCCTGGCCCTAAAAGCCCAGGCCGCCAGCTTATTCTCAACGGGCCTCACCCGGCGGGCCTCCAAAAATTATAGGCTTCAAGTAGGCCACCAGATTGCTCATGTTAACAACACCCAAAATTATGATTTTGTGATAACTTCTGGAGTGCTCGAAAAACTTGGGCTCGGAAGTTTCGGCGAAGAATTGGACGCGTGGGCCGATCTGGACCTGCTCAATATTTTTCACTGCGTTTTGCGGCCCGGCGGCCTTTTATACCTCGAATTACCGGTCGGAAAGGATAACATCATTTTCAATGGCCTTCGGATTTATGGAATTCTACGGATTCCGATGCTCATCTCGGACTTCGAATTGATCGCCACCTTCGACTCCGAACATCTAGAACCCTCGGAAATTTCAGCCAAATTCCTGTGGGATATCGAGAATTTTCGGGCGGCCCGTAGAACTTTGGTTTTGCGAAAAACTGGATTTTTATAATCCGATTTGATTTTTCATACATTTTATTTTTGGTTACCTGTTTTTGTCCAATAAATTTATTGTTTTTGTACAATTTTTCAAAGGAACATCCTAAATTTAGCTTAAAATGCCTGTGTTCCTTTAAAATCGCTGCGAGACCCAAAGGTTTTTAAAGGAACATACAGTTTTTCAATAAATTTATTGTTTTTGTACAATTTTTGTTAGAGGGTTTTAAAGGAACATCCCAAATTTAGCTTAAAATTCCTGTGTTCCTTTAAAATCGCTGCGAGACCCAAAGGTTTTTAAAGGAACATACAGTTTTTCAATAAATTTATTGTTTTTGTACAATTTTTGTTAGAGGGTTTTAAAAAGGAACATCCCAAATTTAGATTAAAATGCCCATGTTCCTTTAAAATCGCTGTAAGACCCGGAGGTTTTTAAAGGAACATACAGTTTTTCAATAAATTTGTTGTTTTTGTACAATTTTTGTACAATTTTTTAAAGGAACATCCTAAATTTATGTTAGAATATGCCCATGTTCCTTTAAAATCGTTGCGAGACCCAGGGGTTGTTAAAGGAACATACAGTTTTTCAATAAATTCATTGTTTTTGTACAATTTTTGTTAGAGGTTTTTAAAGGAACATTCTAAATTTAGCTTAAAATGCCCATGTTCCTTTAAAACCGTGCCAAGACCCATAGGCTTTTAAAGGAACATACAGTTTTTCAATAAATTTATTGTTTTTGTTCAATTTTTGTTAGGTTTTTTTAAAGGAACATCCTAAATCTAAATAAAAAAATGTATATGTTCCTTTAAAATCGTTGCGAGACCCAGGGGTTGTTAAAGGAACATACAGTTTTTCAATAAATTTGTTGTTTTTGTACAATTTTTTCACATTTTTTTAAAGGTATATCCTAAATTTAGCTTAAAATGTCCATGTTCCTTTAAAAAAATCGCTGCGAGACCCAGAGGTTTTTAAAGGAACATACAGTAGATATCCTAAAGTTTTGGAGTTTTTCAATAAATTTATTGTTTTTGTACAATTTTTTCACAATTTTAAAGGAACATGAAATAATAATCCTAGAATTTTTAGGTTTTTAAAGGAACATCCTGAATTTAATTAAAAATATGCCTATGTTCTTTTAAAATCGCTGTGAGAGCCAGAGGTTTTTAAAGGAACATACAGTAGATATCCTAAGGTTTTCAAGATTTTGAATTAATTTATTGTTTTTGTACAATTTTTGTTTTTTTTTAAAGGAACATGAAATAAATATCCTAGAATTTTTAGGGTTTTTAAAGGAACATCCTTAATTTAATTAAAAATATGGCTATGTTCCTTTAAAATTCGTAATTTTTAAAGGAACACGAAGTAGATTTCCAATTTTAAAATCTAAAAATTTAAATTCAAGATTCTGAATTTCAGAATTCTGAATCTAAAAATTCCCAGCCTGAACTTCAGGATTCCGAATCCCATTTTCAAAATCTAAAAATTTAATCTCAGGATTCTGAGTTTCAGAATTTCGGAGCTCAAAATTGCCAAGCTGAATTTCAAAATTTAATTTCAGGATTCTGGTTTTCTCAACCTGAACTTCAGGGCTCCAAAATCCAAATTCCAATTTCGAAAATTTGATTCCAGGATTCTGAATTTCTGAATTCTGAATCTTAAAGTTCAGTATAAAATTTCAATCCTTAATTTAATTAAAAATATGGCTATGTTCCTTTAAAATTCGTAATTTTTAAAGGAACACGAAGTAGATTGCTGTACCTTTAAATTCGACTCGAGACCCATAGGCTTTTAAAGGAACATCCCCAAAACCCACCCACAATATGGCTATGTCCCTTTAAATTCTTCTCGAGACCCAGGGGTTTTTGAAGGGACATATTTAACATAGTTAAAAACATCTCTATGTCCCTTTAAATCCAATTTTAAAGGAACATGAAGTAGATTACTGTACCATTAAATTCTTCTCGAGACCTATAGGCTTTTAAAGGAACATACCTTCTCCAGCCTCATTTAGAAGATTCCAGATGTTCTACCTGATCTTCTCACTGCTCCTGATCTCCATTATCGACAAATCCGAACAAGTTCAATGCTACGGTGGCGATCAAGAAGTTGGCGGAACTCAAAACGAGGATTTCGTGGATTATAATTGTCCATCTCTGTGGTCCTGTTTCATCTTGATTCAGCAGCGAAAATTAGCGGGGTCCGGTGAAAATGGGACCATGTTGGTGATGAGAAAAGGGTGTGTGGAGAAGGCGGTGGAGGTGGATTTTGATGGAGCGGTAAGCCACGTGGCAGAGCTGAAATTCATTTGAAAATTGCGATTTTTTCAGCCCTCCTGCTTCAATTTTGATTTCACCAACTCTTCCTCCGAAATTTTCAGCAATGATTTCAGATGTACTTGCAGCAAGGTCGGTTTTTTGCTCTGAAAATGATATCTGAAATTATATTTTGTAGGATTTCTGCAATGGTGGAGATGAGCCGAGTTCGGCTAACTCGATTTTTGGATTTTTTGGGTGTTTATTGATTAGTGTTGTCATAAATTTTTAATTAATTAATTAATTAATTAAAAAATTAAATCAGGTTACATGAATACCAAATCGTCTTCATCCGCATCGTCATCGATGAAGCAGGCACTTCCGGCGAAGGATTTTCGGTCGAATCCAAAGCCGTACAGATATCGGGATGAGCCTGGAAGATTTGAGGGCTTTTCTGGGCTTTTCTGGGCTTTTCTGGGCTTCCCAAGGCTTCTTAAGGCTTTCCAAGGGCTTCAGAGGGCTTCAGGGGCTTCAGGAGGCTTTTTTTTCTATTTTTAAGGTTCTAAGCTCAAAAATGAGGAGTTTGGGTGATTTTCAAGCTTATTAACTTAAAAATACCAAATTTCTATCAAAAATTTCGAATTTTCAGTAATTTTTAGCTGAAAATTCCAGCCGGAGCTTTCAAAAAATCATCAGAAGGTTTTAGAAAAATCCAGAAGGCTTCAGAAGGCTTCAGAAGGCTTCAGGAGGCTTCAGAAGGCTCTATAAGGGCTCTGGAAGGCTTCAGAAGGCTTCAGAAGGCTCTGGAAGGCTTCAGAAGGCTCTGGAAGGCTTCAGAAGGCTTCAGTGGGCTTCCCAAGTGTATTTTACTACAGTAACCCTAGGCTTATTCGATGTCAAGTTTTCTGAAATTCAAATTTCTCTAAAATTTCGGAAAAAAATTGATTGCCACGTGGATTTTCCTACAGTAACCTTAAGCTCAATTTTCTGAGAGTCAAATTCAAATTTTCTAGGAAAAAATGTTTTGCCACGTGGATTTCTCAAAAATTCAAGATTGAAAATTCAAAATTCTGGATTTTTTCCAAATTTCTTTAAAAAAAAGGATTGAAAACTGAATTTTTCAAAATTTCGGAAAAAATTTTGGATTTTTTAGCGCGAAAATTTGAATTTTCTCAAAAAAATTACATGAAAAAAATACCATTGCTCATATTAAACACCGTGTTTCTCATATAAGATTGTAAAGCTTCCCAGGGCTTCCCGAGGCTTCCCGAGGCTCCCAAAAGCTCCCCAAGGCTTCCCAGGGCTTCCCGAGGCTTCCCGAGGCTTCCCAAAAGCTCCCCAAGGCTTCCCAAGGCTTCCCAAGGCTTCCCTAGGCTTCCCAAGGCTTCCCAAGGCTTCCCGGCCCAAAAAACACTCATCTTCCTGCGTCACAACCCAGACGCGATAAAAAAGTGCACAAAAACACAAAAACAAAAATGTGTGCCACGTCATAACTCCTCAAAAATTTACCTAGCTGCTTGTAGTCAATCATGTCAACATCAATATTGGGCTCAAAAGCGGTGCTCAAATTTCTGGCCTTCTCCGATTCGATTTGAACTTCAGGAAGCCCCTCGGGGGCCTCTCCAGGGCCCGCTGCTCCTGGGCCCGTCGGGCCCATCATCATTCCCATCCTCGCAAAAGCCCCCAACTGGGCCATACCGAGGCCCAATCCACGATTGATGCTCAGCTTTTGGGCCATCTGCAAAAAAATATTTAAAAAAAATTTTTTTTTTGTTGACTGAGCTGTTATTTTTCAACAAAAGTGCAACAAATTGATATAAAAATGCTCCAAATTTTCAGATTTTTTCAAAAAAAAATGTATAAAATTATTTTGTGTGTGCTCTTTTTAATGGTCCCTGGGAGCATTGCTCAGGATAACATTGCTCAGGCTAACGCCACCGCTTCAAGTTCGAATATCATTTGTGAATTGTGCCAGGATGCTCTTGAACTTCTCGCAACTCAGATCAATGTGCTCGATCATTTGACGGCTAATGATTTGGGAGGTTTGACTGATGTGAGTTAACCTGAGCAATCTAGGGCTTTAATATGAGCAATGAAGGTTACAGAATATTTCTATTAACCTGAGCAATCGAATAGCTAAAATAGGTGATCTTGCAGTTAATCTGAGCAATCCTATAGAAGCCAAAAAAACCGCAAAAATGAAAAATGCGCTAAACAACAGGCAAGCCGTCATTTAGCGGAGTGTCGTTGTGAAAAATGCTTTTTTTTTTTGGAAAATCGATTTTTTAGTGAAAATTGATGGAAAATTGGAATTTTGGAGGGAAATTTAAGAGTTTAAAAGAAAATTGATGAAAATTCAGGTTTTTCTGTCTGAAATTTGAAAAAAATACGATTTTTAGTGAATTTTAAGCTGAAAATTCCTTTTTTTCCCTAAAAAACACGAAATTTCACTCGGAAAACGCGAAAAAAGAAAAATGCGCTAAACAACAGGCAAGCCTTCAGCGGAGTGTCGTTGTGAAAAATGCGCGTTTTTTTTTTTTTGAAAAATCGATTTTTGAGTGAAAATTGATGGAAAAAATGGAATTTTGGAGGGAAATTTGTGAAAATTCAGGTTTTTCTGGCTGAAATTTGAGGAAAAATACGATTTTTAGTGAATTTCAAGCTGAAAATTCCTTCGGAAGCCTAGGGAAGCCTTGGGAAGCCTTGGGAAGCCTTCTGAATCCCAATTTTTCAGCGCCTCTGCTCTCTGGCTCCGCGTAAAATCCCAATCGTCGACACGTTGTGCACAGTTCTACGTGATGATCTGGTCGACGCCCTGATTCGACTTGTGCGCGGTCTACAAAAACAGACGAGCCCCCAAGTGCTCTGCGGATATTTGAGCCAGTTTCGGGCCTGGCATGTGACCAAAGCTCTGAAAGCTTCCAGGCATTGCAACATTCTAAATGCTCCGGAAAAAAATCTGGAGCATCGTTATTGATTTTTTTTCAAAATTTCTTCTCTCTGTGATAAAAAGTTCTATTTTTTTGTGATTGTTATTGTAATTGATTGTATCTTGACCTGAGCAATGTAAAAAGCTAGGCAAGCTACTAATCTGAGCAATGGTGCTCTTTAGAAGCACTAATCTGAGCAATGTTTTGAATACAAGGATATTTGAGAAGCTACTAATATGAGCAATGCTTTCAAAACTAAAAAATTGTTCTTCAGAAGCTTTAATCTGAGCAATGGTGCTCTTTAGAAGCTCTAATCTGAGCAATGTTTTGAATTTCTTCAAAAAATGCTTAAAATGAGCCTTCTAATCTGAGCAATGTTCTGAATTTCAAAAAAAAACCACAAAACTATTTGAGAAGCTAACATGAGCAATGGTTTTGAATTTCAGACCTTCTAACCTGAGCAATGTATCAGAATTTCATCAAAACTGTCTAAAATGAGCCTTCTAACCTGAGCAATGTTCTGAATTTTAATGAGGGGGGAGATTGACGTGTTTTTTGTAGGTTGGAAATTTGCTGGCGCTTTTCCAGTAGCCTAGAGTTTTGCTGACGCTTTTTCAGTAGCCTAGTATTTCACTGACGCATTTCTAGAAGCTCAAAACTTCGCTGACGCTTTTCCAGTAGCCTACAATTTTGCTGACGCTTTTCCAGTAGCTTAGAACGTTGCTGACGTCTTTTTAGTAAAAAATATTCATTTTTCAGAAGCTAACATGAGCAATCTATCAGAATTTCATCAAAAAATCGCTTAACATGAGCAATGGTCTGGAAAATGCTATAAATTCATTTTCAGACGTGGAAAAATTCTGAAAATCAGATTTCTAACTGCCACGTCATTTAAATTTTCAAAAAAAAAATTTTTCCACGTCACTTCCTTATTTTCATGACCTAAAAGAGCTCCACATGTGCACTTTTTTGTGTCAAAAACATTTTTTCAAATTTTTTAATGCGTCATCAAAAAAAAATGATAAGATTGTGTTGTTGTGTGCCTTTAAAAGGGGTCCAAAAAATCACATTTTTTTGAATTTGGAAGTGAAAATGAAATCAATTCTTTGCTTTTTCCTTGTCCTCCTGGTTTCCGGCTCATTTGGAGCAATTTTGCTACAAAATGCTCCAGGAAAACACGCGAATCTTCAAATTTTGTGCAATTTGTGCCAGGAGGGATTCGGATTGGTTCAGAAGAATTTGAAAACGCTGGAGGCGTTGACAAATGATGATTTGGTTGGATTGATTAATGTGAGTTCTACTGAAGTTCTAGCTGGAATTCTGGATCTAGAAGATCTAGATCTTCTGGAAGATCTAGCTGGAATTCAAGATCTTCTAGAAGATCCAGACCTCCCAGAACTTCCAGCTAAATTCCCTGATCTTCCAGAACATCTGCCAACTCGCCCCAGATCTCGACATAGTTCACACAGTTTGCGATGTGGTTCGAGATGATCTCGTCGATTCGCTCAACAAATTTTTGCAATTTTTGGAAAGATCCGCGCAACCTTCGGCAGTTTGTAAACAACTTTTTGTTTGTCAGTGAATAAATTTGATTAATATGAGCAATCTATATACATTTTAGAAATTTCAAGGCTTCCCAAGGCTTCCCAAGGCTTCCCAAGGCTTCCCAAGGCTTCCCAAGGCTTCCCGAGGCTTCCCAAGGCTTCCCAAGGCTTCCCAAGGCTTCTCAAGGCTTCCCAAGGCTTCCCAAGGCTTCCCAAGGCTTCCCAAGGCTTCCCAAAGGCTTCCCAAGGCTTCCCAAGGCTTCCCAAGGCTTCTCAAGGCTTCCCAAGGCTTCAGAAGGCTTCAAGCTGAACCTATAAACTGAGCAATCTCAGAGCTCTAATCTGAGCAATCCTTCTGCAGTATCCGCTTAGAATTTGAGATTAATCTGAGCAATCTTTACAGTAAGATTATCAAGCTTAAATTCTGATCTGAGCAATTTCTCTACAGTAACCCAGATTACTGTAGACACCACAGATCAAAAAAAAAGTGCACACGTTGTTTTTATCAGCTCACAACATTTTCATATTTTGTAGCAATAACAACACCTCTGACGTCATCGGTTATCTACAGTAACCCAGAGAAATCTACAGTAACCCGTAGAGTACTGTAGTTGTTTTAATATGACGTAGAAGATCTAATACTTGCGAAATTTGAAAAAAAAATTCCAAAAATTTGCACTTTTTCCTGGCTGATAAGAGAAGTTTTGGTATAAAAAGAGCAGATTTTCAGCTGGGAAAATCAGTCTGAAAATGCTGAAATTTTTGATTTTCCTATTTCTCGTCGTAAATTGCGAATCGCAATTGGGAAATCAGCGAAATCGCGAGATTTTGTGCAATTTGTGCCAAGCGAAATTGGAGCACATTTCCAGAAAAATCGAAGCGATCGGACACGTTTTGAATGCCACGTTGGCACCGTTGGTTGAGGTATTTAGGGCCCTAAAGCCCTTAGAAGCCTTGGGAAGCCCTCTAAAGCCCCCCTAAAGCCCTCTAAAGCCCTCTGGAGCCTTCTAAAGCCTTCTAAAGCCCCCTAAAGCCCCCTAAAGCCCCCAAACCCCATTTTCAGCCAAATATCACTTTCAGCTCGGCTGTCAAGATCCGCCAGAACTTGAAATTCTCCAACTCCCATGTCTGGTGGCTCAAAACATCGTGCTGAAGCAGATCCCGGAATTTCTGAGCAATTTGACCCAGAATTTCGAGCCCTCGAAAATTTGCAATTCTTTATTGGGCTGCTCCGAGGAGCCAGATGCAAAGTCGTAAAATTTTTAATTTCAAAAAAAATTTTTTTTATTGTGGAAATAAATTATTTATATGTTTGCGTGTTTTTTGATGAGCTGGGGGGAGATTGACGCATTTTTTGTAGGTTGGAATTTTGCTGACGTCTTTTCGGTAGCTTAGAATTCTGCTGACGCATTTCTAGTAGCTTGGAATTTTGCTGACGCTTTTCTACCAGCCTAGAATTTTACTGGTGCATTTCTAGCAGCCTAGAATCTCGCTGACGCTTTTCTAGAAGCCTAGAATTTCGCTGACGCATTTCTAGCAGCCTGGAATTATGCTGACGCATTTCTAGAAGCTTAGAATTTCACTGACGCATTTCTAGAAGGCTAGAACTTTGCTGACGCATTTCTAGAAGCTCAGAATTTCGCTGACGCATTTCCAGTAGCCTAGAATTTTGCTGACGCTTTTCTAGTAGCCTGGAATTATGCTGACGCTTTTCTAGTAGCTTGGAATTTTGCTGACGCATTTCTAGTAGCCTAGAATTTTGCTGACGCATTTCCAGTGGCTCAGAATTTCGCTGACGCTTTTCTAGTAGCCTAGAATTTCACTGACGCATCTCTGGTAGTTAAAAAAAACAGTTTTTAGTTCCTTGTGACGTCAAAAAAAGTACAAAAACAAAAAACATACCAATTTTTTTTTGTTTTTTTTTTTTCAAATTTTTTTTTTCAAGTTGATAACAATTTTTGAGTGATATAAATCTTCTTGTTTTTCGAATTTTGTTGCTCAAAAATTTTTTTTTGAAATTTTAAAATTTCAAAAAAAATGTACAGTACTACTGTTCCGCTAGTCATTCTACTGGCCCATTTTTCGTTGGTCGGAGGTTACGGTGTGATTTGGAAGGTGCGTTGGGCCTAGAGCCTTTTTAGGGCCCTCAGAAGCCTTGGAAAGCCCCTAAAGCCCCCTAAAGCCCCCTAAAGCCCTTTAAAGCCGAAAATCCACGTGGCAAATAGTATTTGAAAAATTTCTGAAACACTTTTTTTGAACCTAAATTTCAAAAATTTCAAAAATCCACGTGGCAAATTTTTTTCCGAAATTCTCAAATTTTAATTTCAAAAAATTTGATACCAAACAAGCCTAGGGTTACTGTAGAAAAATTCACGTGGCAAATTTAATTTGGAAATTTCAGAAAATTTTCAGTAAAAAAAAATCCACGTGGCAAACAATTTTTGGCAAATTTTAGAGAAATTTGAATTTTCACAATCTTGAATTTTTGAAAAATTTGAAAAATCCACGTGGCAGGGGTACTGTAGGAAAATCCACTTTTTCCTAAGCTTTTTAAGGCCTTCTGAAGCTTTCTGGAAGCTTCTGGAGCCTTCTGAAGGCCTTCTGGAAGCCTTCTGAAGCCTTCTAAGACCTTCTGAAGCCTTCTAAAGCCTTCTAAGAGCCCCCTGAAGCCCCCTGAAGCCCTCCAAAGCCTCAAAAATCAATTCCAGGACGATACAAATCCCATGTGTGGCCCATGTCAACTCGGCGTCGGTTTCGTCGAATCGCAGCTCAAAAAATTTGAGGGTGCCACCAAAAAAGATCTGAGCGATTTCGCCAAATCCGTATGCGCCAAGGCCCCAAAAATCGATATTTTTACCGTACTCTGCACTACGGTTCGTGATGATTTGATTGATGTTGTGATCAAAATCATCGAAGGAGTCGAGACACAAATTGATGCAAATCATACTTGTCGAGCTATTGGGGTTTGTTAGGTGGTTTTGTGGTTTGTGCTCATAAATTTTAATTTTCGATGTGAAATTTGATCTTGTTTGGTTTTTTTAGGCTTTTGGGCTTGGGCTTAGGCTTCAGAATCCGGTGAAAATTGGAATTCTGAACTTCAGAAGGTTTCAGAAGTCTTCAGAAAGCTTAATTCAGATTTTTCTAGAAAAAAATTGTTTGCCACGTGGATTTTTAAAATTTAATTTTCTCTGAAATTTGGCACAAATTGTGCGACGTGGATTTTGTTTTGCTCAAAATTTTCTGAAAATTCGAACAAAAAAATTTTTTCAAAAATTTCCGAATATAATTGTGCCACGTGGATTTTCCTACAGTAACACTGGGCTTGTTTGGTAGCAAATTTTCTGGAAATTAAAATTTGAAAATTTCGGAAACAGTTTTGCCACGTGGATTTTTGAAATTTCAAATTTGAGCTCAGTGGAGGGCTTTAGAGGGCTTTAGGGGGCTTCCCAAGGCTTCCCGAGGCTTCCCAGGGCTTCTAAAGGCTTCTCAAGGCTTCCCAAGGCTTCCGGAAGCTTCCTAAGGCTTCAGAAGGCTTCAATGAAATTCAGAAAGCTAAACTTTTGATAGAAATGCTGAAAAATCCATTTTTTCATTGAAAATTGACCAAATTTAGCTGAAAGTTTGAATTTTTCATCAAAAATTGACTGAAAATTATCTAAAATTGAATAAAAAGCTGGAAATTTGAATTTATGGCTGATATTTTGGGTTTTTTGGCTGAAAATTGCTTTAGAAGGCTTCAGAAGGCTCTAGAAGGCTTCAGAAGGCTCTAGAAGGCTTCAGAAGGCTCTGGGAGCCTTCAGAAGGCTTCCCAAGGCTTCTCAAATCTCTAGAAGGCTTCAGAAGGCTCTAGAAGGCTTCAGAAGGCTTCAGAAGGCTTCCCAAGGCTTCCCAAGGCTTCCCAAGGCTTCCCAGGGCTTCCCAAGGCTTCCCAGGGCTTCCCAAGGCTTCCCAAGGCTTCCCAAGGCTTCAGAAGGCTCCAGAACCCCACAAAATTCCAATTTTCCACCCCTGAACCTCACAAAAATCCCCTGATCTTATTATTTTTTGGAAATCAATCGAACTTGCCATCAACATTTTGTCGGCAATGATTCGAGCTTTGCCAACTTGTCGACCCATGTAATGAATATTGTGAATTATATTGGCTGCCACCACATCAACTGAAAAAATCAAATTTCAGATTTTCAGAAAATTTCCAGATTTTTCCAGCACCTACCTGCAATTGTCACCAAACTCACACCGAACACTATGAAGGCGATGATGTAGTAGACGGAAATTGAGGGACTGGAATGATTTTCAGCATTTTTTGGTGGATTTTCAGACTTCTGAAGCCTTCTGAAGCCTTGGGAAGCCCTCTAACGCCTTGAGAAGCCTTGGGAAGCCCTGGGAAGCCCCCTGAAGCCTCAGGTAGCCTTCTGAAGCCTTTAGAAGCCCTGAGAAGCCTTCAGAACAGACCTGGGAATTTTTTACGAGGCACCGTAAAACGTAAAACATACTTTTTACGGTTTTGAAAAACCGTAAAATTACGAGAAAAACGTAAAATTTTGTTACTCAATCTTTTCACTGAAAAATAGAAAACATTTCTTCAGAAATAGCGAGTTGGTAACTTATCGTAACTCCAACACATTTTTAACAATATTATTCTTCATATTCGTCAAAAAATTAATCAGTTAGGATTAAATCAAAATTTTCTTTGAAAAATGTTGTGTTTTTTTTGAAGTTTCTATTTGATTCTGTCAAAATTCACTATAATTAAACTATATTTAGTGATTTTTTTAAACGAATTATTTTACGATTTTTTGAGCGGTAAAACCGTAAAATGGATTTTACGGTGAAATCCCGTAAAAACCGTAAAACGATAAAAACGAAAACGTAAAAATTCCCAGGTCTGCTTCAGAAGATCAGCAAGACCTTCCGAAGTTCAGTAAAACCTTCTGAACTCCAGCAAAACCTACTGAACTTCTGAAAAGCCTTCTGAACTCCAGCAAGACCTTCTGAACTTCAGTGAATCTTTCCGAAGTTCAGGAAAAGCCTTCCGAACTTCTGAAAAGCCTTCCGAACTTCAGCAATACCTTCTGAAGTTCAGAAAGATCTTCTGAAGATCGGTAAAGCCTTCCGAAGTTCAGCAAGACCTCCTGAAGTTCAGAAATACTTTCCGAAGTTCAGGAAAACCTTCTGAACTCCAGCAAGACCTTCTGAAGATCGGTAAAGCCTTACGAAGATCAGTGAAGCCTTCTGAACTCCAGCAACACCTTCTGGAGTTCAGAAATACTTTCTGAATATCAGAAAAGCTTTCCGAAGTTCAGTGAAGGCTTCTGAACTCCAGCAAGACCTTCTGAACTTCAGAAATACCTTCCGATCTTCAGAAAAACCTTCTGAACTACAGCAAGACCTTCTGAACTCCAGCAAGACCTACTGAACTTCTGAAAAGCCTTCCGAACTCCAGAAAGATCTTCTGAACTCCAGCAAGACCTACTGAACTTCTGAAAAGCCTTCTGAACTCCAGCAAGACCTTCCGAAGCCCACCAACCTAACATCCCCATATCCAATCGTAAAAATCGTGATCGTACTGAAATAAATCCCATCAATCATCGAAACCCCAATCGCTTTCGCCATCGCAATTCCACCCAAAATCGAATAAGCCACCAAAAGTGACACCAGAACCACCATAAATGCTGTGATATTTTCATTGAAGAGTTTGGCGGAGAGATCAGCCAGGAACTTGCCAACATCTGACATCATAACTAGAGCCAGAGGGATTCCGAAGCCGGCGTAGATGCAGAGAATCAGACGGCCATGGGTGGTGAGTGGAGCTATGTAGCCGTAACCTGGAATTTAGATTTTTGGTGGGGGCTTTAGAAGGCCTTAGAGGGCTTTAGAGGGCCGTAGAAGGCTTTAAAATGCTTGAGAAGGCTTCAGAAGAACATTTTCAGCCAGAAAAATCTAAATTTTCATCAAATTTTCAATTAAACTCACAAATTTCCCTCCAAAATTCCACTTTTCCATCAATTTTCCCTCAAAAATCAGAAATTATCGATTTTTCAACGAAATTCAAGAAATTTCAGATTTTTCTGGCTGAAATTTGCGAAAAATATGATTTTTCATTGAATTTCAAGCCGAAAATTCCTTTTTTCCTCCGAAAATTCTAAAATTTTCCTGAAAAACCACAAAATTTCACCCGGAAAACGCAAAAAATGGAAAATGCCAACAATGCGCTAAACAACAGGCAAACCGTCATTCAGCGGAGTGTCGTTGTAAAAAACGCTGGTTTTTTTTTGAAAAATCGATAATTTCTGGTTTTTGAGTGAAAATTGATGGAAAAGTGAGATTTTTGAGCTGAAAATGTTGAAAATATGAATTTTTACCTGAAACTACTCTGAAAAATTCAAATTTTCAAAATTTTACTGCTTAAAAACCTTCAAATTTTCGGTGAAAATGCAAAATAAAAATTTTCAGCTAAATTTAAGCTCAGAATTCTTGAAATTCAACGAAAATTGAAGAATTGCTCATGTTAACCGTAAGAAAATCATAACATTTCAGAAATATAGCTGAAATTTTCAGGTTCCCTCGAAAAATGGGAATTTTTGAGTATAAACATGAAAATCTGCCAATTTTTATGCAAAATTTTGAATTTTCAGCTAAATTTAAGTTCAGAATTCTTGAAATTTCATTAAAATTGAAGAATTGCTCATATTAACCGAAAGAAAATCATAAAATTTCAGAAAAAATAGCAAAAATTTTTGAAATAAAAAAAAATCGCATTTTTCACAACGACACTCCGCTAAATGACGGCTTACCTGTTGTTTAGCGCATTTTTCATTTTTTTTTCTCGTTTTCTGGGTGAAATTTCGTGTTTTTAAAGGAAAATGATGGAATTTTTGTGGAAAATTGATGGATTTTGGGTCCTAGGCTTATTTGGGCTCAAAAAATAGGCTTTTTCGGGCTTCCCCAAGGCCTAAAAACTGACCAACTGGCACAATTGTAGTAGCTGTAAATAGCAGTGAACTGTCAGTGTTCCAAAGTGGCTGATAACTCGAATTTTCGCCCCGCCCAAAAAACATATTCTCAAACATATTCGCAGCCACCGGATGCGGAAACATTTTCATCAAATCGTGTGAAAAATTGTCCAGAAGACGATTTAGGCTCGCTTCCAAATGTGAACCGTTTTTCTTCGGGCCATTTTGATGCGCAATTTTCAGATTTTCCACGTTTTCCAGGAAATTTTGGCGAATCGCGGTGAGGTTTCGGGTGAAATTAGCCAGGAGGGCGAGCTGCAAAAATTTTCCGGTTAATATGAGCAATGCTCGAATTTTTTGCTGAAAATTCAAAATTTTGCATGAAATTTGGAAGATTTTCATATTTATACTCAAAAAATCTGAAAATTTCAGCTATTTTTCTGGTTAACATGAGCAATGTGTCATTTTCTGTGGAATTTTGGAATTTTAGACTGAAGAGACAGATTTTAAGCTTCCAAGCTGAAATTTTGCAGAAAATCCCAAATTTCTAGTCAAATCTTGAAAATTTCAGCTTTTTTTCTGGTTAACATGAGCAATGCTTAAAATTTTGTGAATTTTAGACCAAAAATTGCAGATTTTAAGCTTCTAAGCTGAAATTTTGCTAAAAATCTCAAAATTTCAGCTATTTTTCCCGTTTAACATGAGCAATGCTTCATTTTCCATGGAATTTTAGCCCAAAAATCACTGATTTGAAGCTTCCAAGCTGAAATTTAGCTAAAAATCCTAAATTTCCAATCAAATCTGAAAATTTCAGCCATTTTTCCCGGTTAACATGAGCAATGATTCAAATTTCGAGAATTTTAGGCTGAAAATTTCAGATTATAAGCTTCCAGGCTGAAATTTGGCCTAAAATCTGTAAATTTCAGCCATTTTTCCCGGTTAACATGAGCAATGCGTCTATTTTTGTTGAATTTCGTGAATTTTAGGATCTAAAGCTCAAAATTAGCTAAAAATTTCATATTTACACTCAAAAAACCGCAAATTTTCAGTCAAATCCAAAAATTCCAGCCAATTTTCAGCCATTTTCCCCCAAACTCACCTCTTCCGGCGCCTCAATCCACATAAACAACATGGCTCCGCCGTAAACATACAAAACGCACACCAAAATCAAGCCAACGTGTAGTCCACCCTGTCTGGTGAGCAATTTCAGTCGCCAAAACACTGTGCGCCGTTTTTTGACAACCACCGGTTGTCCGGACATTAAAGCGGCTAAACCGCCCGTTTTCCGCGCCATTTTTGAATCCACGTGGATTTTTTTGGCGCCAAAAATAGAGGCTAGATATGTTATGTATTAGAATCATACATTTTTAATCACACACACAAACCATAAAAAAGTGGGCGGAGCCTGGCGAGAGAAACGAGCGTCTCTTATGTTGACAATTTTGAACGCGAGAGACACAGTGATCAGGTGGCCGAGTGGTTAAGGCGATGGACTGCTAATCCATTGGGATTTTCCCGCGTGAGTTCGAATCTCATCCTGATCGGACTTTTTTATTTTTTTCGAAAAATTACAAATCTTCATTAATCAAGTCAATAATTGGTCTATAAACATCAAGATACGCCTTAGTTCCCCAAACAAAATGTAAATGATTATAATTCGACACTCTAAAATTGCCCCTAACAACCTTAGCCAATTTAGGAACCAAAAATCCCTCTACATCCTCCTTAGTGCTCAGCCAATCATCCTCACTCCAAAATAAATATACTTCCACGTCAGCAATCTTACTGTAGTCATAAGCGGGTGGCAGATAGGTACCGTATACCTCGAGATTCCTTTCGGGACCCATATCGTAGTACGGTACCCCGCCATACGATACCATTTGATTGAAGTGCTCCAGAACGTTGCTCGACGAGCCAGCTGGACTGTGAGCCATGTAGATTGGCACGCGGGTTTGATTCCAGGTCCCGTCCGATGTTGGGCCCACAAACATCATGACTATATCCGAACAGAGTTCTTCTACCGATGTATATAGGCCGCAAGTGTACTTGACGATTAACTTGAGGCCCTTTGAGGCCCCGAAAAACTGGGCCGGCCCATATTTCCTATTCAAATCCTGAATCTCCTGGCCAAAATACCGTGAAGCGTAGGAAAACGCGCCGCGCATATGGTGCAACGCGCCGACTGGTGCCAACGCGAAAATCTTCGCGATTTTCGCGCCGAATTTTTGATCTACACTCAGTTTTTGGAAGATTGCCAGGGTGCCGAGACTGTGGCCGACGTAGTAGAGATTTTCTCGATTGGTGTGGGTGAGGGTGTGGTTGATCATGGCGGGGAGGTCGAATTTTGAGTGATGGTCGATGCTGGAAAGATTCAGGGGGCTTTGGGGGGCTTCAGTAGGCTCTCCAAGGCTTCTGGAGGCTTCAGAGGGCTTTAGAAGGCTTCCTACAGTAACCCTAGGTCAAATTTTCTGAAGCTCAAATTTCACCAAAATTTGAAGAAAATTGTTTGCCACGTGGATTTTTGAATTTTTTTTTTGAAAATTCAGAATTTAAATGCAAATTCGGTTTTTTTCCACGTGGATTTTTGAAATTTCTCAAAAATTTAAGGATTGAAAATTCAAATTTCACCAAAATTTGAAAAAAATTATTTTTTCCACGTGGATTTCTGAAATTTCTCAAAAATTCAGGATTGAAAATTCAAATTTCACCAAAAAATTTGAGGAAAATTGTTTGCCACGTGGATTTATCTACAGTAATCCTAGTAGCCTTATTTGGTGTCAAATTTTCCGAAATTTCATTTTAAAAAATGTTGCCACGTGGATTTTTCAAATTTTTTTCCAGAAGGCTTCCCAAAGTGTCCCAAAGAAAATTTCAGAAATTTCTGAAAAAAATACAAATTTTCAGCTTGAAATTCACTAAAAATCGTAATTTCCTCAAATTTCAGCCAGAAAAATGTAAATTTTCATCAATTTTCTATTAAACTCACAAATTTCCCTACAAAATTCCATTTTTCCATCAATTTTCACTCAAAAATCGATTTTTCAACAAAAAAAACGCATTTTTCACAACGACACTCCGCTGAATGACGGCTTGCCTGTTGTTTAGCGCTTTTTTTCAATTTTCGCGTTTTCCGAGTGAAATCTCGTGTTTTTTCAGGAAAATGTTGAAATTTAGGCACAAAATCGATTTTTTGGTGGAAAATTGAGCTTCCCAAGGCTTCCCAAGGCTTCAGGCTCACCTCCAGTCCCAAAATTCCTTATCCTCATCCGGATCCAAGCTGGCATGTCTTCGACTATACGTATTTCCCCTCCAATTTCCCATCCAAACATCAAAACCGGCGTCGAAAAACACAAAACCCGCCGATTGTCCGGGAGAATTACACACCCAATCGAAACTCGACGACAGAAATGCGTGTTGGAGAAAGATGACGGGGCGATTGGGGTTGGGAATACGGTGGAGTTGGAGGATGAAACCATCCTGGGTGGTGACGTCGTGGGTTTCGTCGGGATAACCCCATGAGCGAATTACTTCGGGCTGGAATGAGTTTTGAGAGGTTCCGGAGGGCTCTGGGGGGGGGGCTCAAGTGGGCTTTAAAGGGCTCTGGAGGGCCCTAGAGGCTTCCGGAGAGCTCCGGACGGCTCTGGGGGCTCCGGGGGGCTCTGGAGGGCTCTAGAGGGCCGTGGAGGCTTCCGAGAGCTATAGAAGGCTCTAGGGGCTCTAGGGGGCTTCAGGGGGCTTTAAGAATCTTTAGGAACTTTTCTGAACCTTCCCAGACTCTCAAAAACCCACTAGGAGGCAAAATTTCAAAGAAAATATACACATTGCTCATGTTAACCAGAAAAATAGCTGAAATTTTCAGATTTGACTGAAAATTTGGGATTTTCAGCTAAATTTCAGCTTGGAAGCTTAAAATCTGAAATTTCTGATCTAAAATGCTCGAAATTTGAAGCATTGCTCATGTTAACCGGAAAAAATGGCTGAAATTTTAAGATTTGACTGGAAATTTGGGATTTTCAACAAAATTTCAGCTTGGAAGCTTTTAAAAAATCTGTAAAACCCACCGTATCCAAATAGAATTCCCAATCTACCGTAGTCACCAGCTCCAAATTCACAAAAATCACCAGAAATATCAAAACGCTGTTCATTTTTTTGTTTTTTTTTATCATCCGATAAAAAATTCTTCATTTTTATCATACAAACCCCCATAAATCAACAAAAATTTTTTTTTGGAGCACAAAAAATTTGGGCTCAAAATTACGTAGCCAAAAATTTTTTTTTGTAGTTTCACACACCTCTTCTGAAGGAAAGGAACTGGAAGATCTAGGATTACTGTAGACCGGAAGAACAAGGGGTACTGTAGAAAGGAGTACTGTAGTTTGATCTACATAGAAAAGATACTGTAGAAAACTACTATCTGTAGGATTACTGTAGATTTTTGAATTCGCAAGATTTTCATATGTATTTATTTATAGTCAAAAAATCCCATTTTTCAGACAAATCTGAAAATTTCAGCTATTTTTTTTTCAGAAAAATTCCCAGCATTGCTCAGATTATACCAAATTGCTTCACATGACTCCTTTTTTTGCAGCTAGTGATTAGAAATTTTTGGAAAAATGAGATTTTTCCCACGGTGTCATAGGATTTTTCAGATTTTTTCAGGTTCAGGTTCAGACTACAAAGTAACACTTGGAAGAAAAAAGTGCTCATTGGTGGCTCAAAAAACATTTTTGGCTCAACCTTTTAAGCTAAAAATTAAGGGCTTTAAATATTAGGCTTGAAATCTTAGGCTTGAAATTCTAGGCTTGGAATTTTAGGCTTGAAATCTTAGGCTTGAAATCTTAGGCTTGAAATTCTAGGCTTGGAATTTTAGGCTTGAAATCTTAGGCTTGAAATCTTAGGCTTGAAATTCTAGGCTTGGAATTTTAGGCTTGAAATCTTAGGCTTGAAATCTTAGGCTTGAAATTCTAGGCTTGGAATTTTAGGCTTGAAATCTTAGGCTTGAAATCTTAGGCTTAAACATTTCAGACTTGAAATTCTAGGCTTCAAAGTTTAGGCTTGGAATCTTAGGCCTATAATTTCAGGCTTAAACATTTCAGGCTTAAAAATTTCAGGCTAAAAAATTTCAGGCCTATAATTTCAGGCTTCAAATCTCAGGCTTGGAATCTTAGGCCCATAATTTCAGACTTTAAATTCTGGGAATGAAATTCTAGGCTTAAAATCCTAGGCTTCAAAGTTTAGGCTTCAAATTCTAGGCTTGAAGTTTCAGGCTTGAAATCCTAGGCTTCAAACTCCAGGCTTCAAATTCTAGGCTTCAAATTCTAGGCTTTAAAATTTCAGGCTTGAAATTCTAGGCTCAAACATTTCAGGCTATCTTAATACTTAGACTTGAATTTCTAGGCTTCAAATTCTAGGCTCCAAACTTTTGGGCCAATAATTCCAAGCCTAAACATTTAGGCCTATAATTTCAGGCTTCAAATTCCTGGCTTCAAATTTTCTAGTTTCCCAGCTATTTTTAAAAATTTCCCAGGTTTTTTCGGAACGTGCAAATTCCCCAAATTTTTCTTTTTTTTTCCAGAAAAAAATCTAAAAAATTCCAGATTTTTCAGATTCCCAAAAATGCTCTCCCCCCAAATCGCTCCACTCGGCTTCTTTTTCGCCATTTGCTCGCTGATCGGAGTTATCGGAAATCTCACAATGGTGCTATGCACGTTGCGTTCGAAAAAGTTACGATCACCTTGCCACGTCATGATATCTGCCACGTGTTTTGTGGACGGTCTACACATTTCGGGACAGTTTCCGTTTGTCTACATGTTGTTTATGGAAGGTGAGTCTGGGGGGAGGGAGGGGGGCTCCTTGGGGGGCCTTAGGCTTAGGCTTAAACTAGCTTAGACTTAGGATACCTTGAGTTTAGGCTATCTTAGGCTTAGGCTTAAGCTATTTGAAATTTGGGATAACTCAGGCTTAGGCTTAGGATACCTTGAGCTTAGGCTTAGGATACCTTGACCTTAGGCTTAGGATACCTTGACCTTAGGCTTAGGATACCTTGACCTTAGGCTTAGGATACCTCAAGCTTAGGCTTAGGATACCTCAAGCTTAGGCTTAGGATACCTCAAGCCTAGGCTTAGGATACCTCAAGCTTAGGCTTAGGATACCTCAAGCTTAGGCTTAGGATACCTTGACCTTAGGCTTAGGATACCTTGACCTTAGGCTAAGGATACCTCAAGCTTAGGCTTAAGCTCTTAAACATTAAGAAAGCCTAATCCTAAGAAGATATCTCAAAGCTTCAAAAAGCCTAAAGCCCAAGATATCCGGCCTAAACCTCCAGACCCCCCTGACCATTGTATCCTTCCAGTAACCTCCCCCCAATCCTCCTGCTTCTTCATCCTAATCCCAGGAGTCATCGGATATCTGGCCGGTGGGCCCCTTATCCTGGCCATGGGCCTGGACCGTCTGATCGCCGTGAGGTTCCCAACTTCCTATCGATATTATTTGAGCGTCCCTGGGCCCTATTTATTCGTGCAATTTGTGTTTCCCGTGGTGTACACCACGTTTTTTCTGGCCTTTGGATTTGTGGAGAGGGATTTTGAGAGGTTGGTTTTGAGCCTGGGCTCGGACCGCAGGCCCGAGCTATCTCAAAGTTTCCAGCAAAATGGTGTGCGCAAATCCTCTGGCCCTAAATTCCGCCAGTTTTCAATGGTACTCCTACACCAACGCCCTAATCTACATTCTAGTCTTCTTGATCTACCTCTCCGTCTGGATCTTGCTGAAAAAATCCGAAAAATCCAACTCAAACACCAAACTCCGAATGGTGTTCCGAAGTATATCGGTGACCGTCGGATTTGTGTTGATGGGTTGGGCTATCACCACCACAGCCAACAGCCTATCATACACAATCAGCGCCGATGTGGCAACGATTCAGCTGATTCAGGAATATTCGGGAATCGCTGTGAATATTGCCGCGGCCTCGAATGTCTTTGTGTTCTACGCGATTAATCAGGAGTATCGAGAGGCTATTCGTGCGATCTTCGGGTTTTCTGGGAGCAATCCGAAGATTTTGGCTCAGGAACCTTCTACAACACATCAACATCAACATCTACAGAGAAGAATGATGTGTCGGCTAATTTGTGAACATTTTTTGCGTGAAAAAAAGTGATTTTGATAAAGTTTCTTTGTAGAATTCTTTTTAGAAATTTTTAATTTAGAAGTGGAACTTTAGAATTTGGAGTTCCATAGCTTCTGGAGCTTTCTAGAACTTCTCCAGATCTTTTCAGGATCTTCTAGAACTTCTCCAAAGCTTTCTGAACCTTCTAGAACTTCTCCAGATCTTTCTGAACCTTCTCGAAGTTTCAGAGATTTTTCCGAACTTTCTAGAACTCTTCTAAAGCTTCCTGGAAACTTCTGAAAAATTTTCCAAGTCTTCCCAAACCTTCTCGAAGTTTCAGAGATTTTTCCGAACTTTCTAGAACTCTTCTAAAGCTTCCTGGAAACTTCTGAAAAATTTTCCAAGTCTTCCCAAACCTTCTAGAATTCTTTCAGATCTTCCTGGAAGCTTCTAGAGCTTCTTGGAGCCTTCAAGAGCTTCATGGCAACTTCTACAGCCTTCTAGAATTTCCCCAATTCTTTCTGAACCTTCTAGAGGTTTCAGAGATTTTTGCCGAACTTTCTATAACTTCCCCAGATCTTCACGAATATTCTAAAACTCTTCCAGAGCTTTCTGAACCTTCTAGAGTTTCCTCGAAACTTCTACAGCTTCCTGGAAAGTTCCAAAACCTTCTAAAACTCTTCCAGATCTTCTCGAACCTTCCAGAATTTCAACTTCTACAGCCTTCTAGAATTTCCCCAGATCTTTCTGAACCTTCTAGAACTTCTCCAGAGCTTTCTGGAAGCTTCTAGAGTTTCCTCGAAACTTCTACAGCTTCCTGGAAACTTCCAAACCCTTCTAAAACTCTTCCAGATCTTCTCGAACCTTCCAGAACTTCTCCAGATCTTTCTGAACTTTCTAGAAGTTTCATAAATTTTTCCGAACCTTCTAGATCTTCCCCAGATCTTCCCAAACCCTCCCAATTCACATTCTGACAAAAAACAATGATAAAATTTTTTTTTGCACGAGACCCTAATTATAGGCCTTGTAGTAAGCTTTTCTGAGTTCTGGTAAGTTCAACGTCAAAAAATTGTTTTGTGCACTTTCTCTGCGTCTCTAACCCAACTCTAGAAGTCTAGGATAAGATTTCCAGAGACCACGGGTTCAAACTATAAATTATATATATATATATATATATATATATATATATATATATTCTCAATTCCCTTGACCAAAGTTACAATTATTATTTTTCATTTTTCGCTCACCCGAAAAAAATTTGTTTTATGTGACAAATAAATCAAATTTTGGCTAGAGATTATTAATTTACATTTGTTTTCTAATCAAAAAGTAATTTTTTTGAGCCTCAAAAAAATTCCGGCTCCGCTCCAAACTCCAACAACATCTGAACTCTCCCACAACAACAAAAAAAGTTTTGGCGTGGGAAAATCTTCCAACTCTCCTCTTAGTGGCTATATATAAATATAAAGTTAGGCTAAGTCTCCATTTCCCCCATCAAAAAAAGCATGTTTGATTGGATAAACCCATGGATGTTACCTTTGGGCTTCTTCTTCTTCATTTGCTCCACAATCGGAGTTATCGGAAATACGATTATGATTTATTGTACGGTGAAGACGAAGAGATTTCGATCACCCTGTCATATTTTGATTTGTGCCACGTGCCTGGCTGATTTACTGCATGTTTTGGGGCAATTTCCGTTTTGTGTGCATCTTTTTGGGAATCGTGAGTTATTTTGACTGCGTACCTTGATTAGATACTCAGCCAACCCAAAATATGACTTGTTTAGTATCAAAATATCGCATTTTCCGATTTCCAGTCACCTCCACCCAAGCCCAATGCTACTACATGCTCATCATTCCGATCATCGGCTTCACCACCGGCGGTCCCCTGATCCTTTCGATGGGCATAGATCGTATCATCGCCGTCAAATTTCCCACGCGCTACAGATATTATCAGGAGGAGCCCAAGAGCTATATTATTGCACAATTGTCGTTTCCGGTGCTCTACGCGATTTTTTTCATTGGTTATGGATTTGTTTTGAGGGATACTAGTGTGAAGAAGTGAGTTTGGGGTTAGGTTTAGGCTTAGGCCAGGTTAAGGTTGGGCTTAGGCTTTGGGCTCAGCCTCAAGCTTATGTTAGGCTGTCTCAGGCTTAGCCTCAGGCTCAGGCTTAAAATACCTTGAGCTCAGGCTTAGGCTACCTTAGGCTTAGGATACCTTGAGCTTAGGCTTCAGCTATTTTGAACTTGGGATACCGTAGGCTTAGGATACCTTATAGGCTAAACCTTCGGCTATCTTTTAGGCTTAGGCTCAAGCTTAAGCTAACTTAGGCTTAGGTTATCTTAGGCTAAGGCTAACTTAGGCTCAGGCTATTTTAGGCTTAAGCTATTTTAAGCTTAGGCTAAGGATACCTTGAGCTTAGGCTTAGGATACCTTGTTGAGCTTAGGCTTAGGCTATTTTAAACTTGGGACACCCCAGGCTTAGGAGAAGTTAGGCTTAGGGAAAAGCTTAGGCTTAAGCCTAGGCTATCTTAGGCTTAGGTTTAGGATACCTCGAGCTTAGGCTATCTTAGGCTTAGGCTTAGGCTTAGGCTACCTTAGGCTTAGGCTAAACCTTAGGCTACCATAGGCTTAGGTTTAGGATACCTCGAGCTTAGGCTATCTTAGGCTTAGGCTAAATCTTAGGCTACCTTAGGCTTAGGCTAAACTTGGCTACCATAGGCTTAGGCCCAACCTTCGGCCATCCAAACTCCAACATTCCAGTCAAATCACCTGCTCGAACCCACTCAGCCTAAACGGCACCTCCTTCCAAGTCTACACCTACACCGGAGCCCTCATCTACATTTTGGTATTCTTCATCTACCTCTCCGTCTACCTGATGCTCAAATCCAACAAAGCCAGCGCTCGCTTCAAAAACGTGTTTCGCTCCATAATGGTCACCGTGGGTTTTGTACTCTTCGGTTGGGTCTCGACCACCGTGGCTAATACGTTGAGCTACGCGGTGACGGATAATGAGCTCACAGCGGTGCTCATTCAAATGTACGCGGGGATTACGGTGAATATTGCGGCGGCGTCGAATGTTTTCGTGTTTTTCGCCATCAACACGGAGTATCGCGAGGTGATTAGTGTGATCGTCGGGCTGAAAGCCAGGGTGAACAGTCAAGTTATGGAGGCGTCGAGTACGACGGGAGGAGCGTTGAGTAAGAAAGGATCGATTCCGAATAATAATACCGTATCTACTAATACTAATGCCAGGAGAATGACTTTGGTTACTGTTTAATGAAGATTTTTCTGGCTCTCAAGGCGCGGTTACTTGAGAGAGATGTTCCCAAGGCGCGTTTTCTTGACAGTTGTTGTATTAAGGCACGTCTCTTTAACAAACTTTTTCACAAGTCGCGGCTCCTTGAGAGACATGTTTCCAAGGCGCTGATCCTTGAAATATACATTTTCTAGGCGCTGCTGCTTGACAGACTTTTTTTCTAAGGCTCGGATGCTTGAGAGACGCTTCCCAAGGCGCTGATTCTTAACAGACTTTTTTCCAATGCGCTGATCTTTGAGAGACATGTTTCCAAGGCGCTGCTGCTTGACAGATGTCTTTTCAAGACGCTGATTCTTTACAGACTGTTCTACAAGGCGCTGTTGCTTGACAGATGTCTTTTCAAGACGCGACTCCTTGAGAGACGCTTCCCAAGGCGCTGATCCTTTACAGACTGTTTCACAAGGCGGGGATCCTTGAGAGACGAGTTCTCAAGGAGCGGCTGCTGGACAAACTTAGGCTTATGAATTTTTGCTCTTCAAAATCCACGTGGCAAATTTTCGAGCCGCAATTTTTTTTCCTTTCGAAAAACCCTAATGTAATCATAGGCCCCGCTCAATTCAATTTTCTATGTGATTTTTGAAGATTTTTAGAGTTTAGAGTATATTTTCAGCTTTTTCGCCACGTGGAAAATGCTTCTTGAGAATTCTGAAACACAAATTCCACGTGGCAAAAAAATTATGCTCAAAAATGGCTTTAAAATGTTCCATAGGGCTTTAAAAGGCCTCAAAAGGCTTCAGGAGGCTTCAAAAGGCTTCAGAAGGCCTCAGAAGGCTAATTTTGCCACGTGGCTTTTCTCAAAATTCAAATTCAGCTCAAAAAACCAGTTTATTTTTGCCGCCCTCCAAAAAAATGCTCACTCTTTCCAATAGCTCCATCTGGCCAATTTTTCGACTTCCGTCAACTTTTTCGGTTTTTTGCTCGGCTTCGGCTCCACTTTTTTCGATTTTTTCGGCGGCGGTGCTGGAAATTCCACCTGTTCCACTATCACTTCCGGATTTTCGGGCTCCAAAATCGCTGGATTTTCCGGCTGCACCAATTCTTCGATCCGAAGTTGATTGCGATTCTGGAGCGATGTCTCCAGATCTTGCAGCTTGGATTTCAGATTCTGGATCTCTAGATCTTTCTGGGAATCGCGGAGCAGCAAAAACTCCAAAACTGTCAGGTTTTCCACGTTTTTCGGGGGCTCTGCAATTTTTTTTTGAAATTTTGGAAAAATTTTTTGATTTAAAAAATCACCTGGATCTGTTTGAATTGCCACGTCGATTGTGATTTTTGGAGTTTCAGAAGGTCTGGGATTTTCAGAAGTTCCAGGATTTTCAGTCAAATTTTCAGCCGGTCTTCTGGAATTTTCAGCCAATTCTCGAGTTCCAGAAGTTTCAGCTTCAACTATTCGTGTCTCATCTTCATCCTGAAATTAATTTAAATTTTTTTACTGATTTTCAAGCGCCAGAATTTGATCTACTCACAATATATAAAGTGGCTTCTGAGCAATTGCTCATGCTAGAAATTGCACATTCTTCATTCTCCATTTTTTTTCGGGGAGCGAAATTCGAATTAAAAATGACCAAAAAATTTTTTGGGAAATTTTTTGCCAACCCGCGAATTTAAAAAATGTCACGTGAGAATTTTAAAAATTGGCTTTTTTCAGTTTTAGCTAGATTTGGAGCCAAAAATGCTGAAAATCTGAAATTTTCAGCTTTTTCTCATCCAAATAGCTTGCAATATGAGAATTCCTGCTTTTGAGTTGAGAAAAAAGCTGGATTTTCAGCCAAAATCTGAAATTTTCAGCTTTTCTTCAACCCAATAGCTTGAAATATGAGAATTCTTGCTTTTGGGTTGAGGAAAAGCTGAAAATTTCAGATTTTGGCTGAAAATCTAGCTTTTTCTCAACCAAATAGCTTGAAATATGAGAATACTTGCTTTTGGGTTGAGGAAAAGCTAGATTTTCAATAAAAATCTGAAATTTTCAGCTTTTTCTCAACCAAATAGCTTGAAATATGAGAATTCTTGCTTTTGAGTTGAGGAAAAGCTGGATTTTCAGCCAAAATCTGAAATTTTCAGCTTTTTCTCAACCCAATAGCTTGAAATATGAGAATTCTTGCTTTTAGGTTGAGGAAAAGCTAGATTTTCAACCAAAAATGCTGAAAATCTGAAATTTTTAGCTTTTCCTCAACCCAAAAGCAAGAATTGTCATATTTCAAGCTATTGGTTTAAGGAAAAGCTGAAAATTTCAGATTTTGGCTGAAAATCCAGCTTTTCCTAGCCCCAAAAGCAAGAATTCTCATATTTCAAGCTATTTGTTTAAGGAAAAGCTGAAAATTTCAGATTTTGGCTGAAAATCCAGCTTTTTCTCAACCAAATAGCTTGAAATATGAGAATTCTTGCTTTTGAGTTGAGGAAAAGCTGGATTTTCAGCCAAAATCTGAAATTTTCAGCTTTTTCTCAACCAAATAGCTTGAAATATGAGAATACTTGCTTTTGGGTTGAGGAAAAGCTAGATTTTCAATAAAAATCTGAAATTTTCAGCTTTTTTCTCAACCAAATAGCTTGAAATATGAGAATTCTTGCTTTTGAGTTGAGGAAAAGCTGGATTTTCAGCCAAAATCTGAAATTTTCAGCTTTTTCTCAACCCAATAGCTTGAAATATGAGAATTCTTGCTTTTAGGTTGAGGAAAAGCTAGATTTTCAACCAAAAATGCTGAAAATCTGAAATTTTTAGCTTTTCCTCAACCCAAAAGCAAGAATTGTCATATTTCAAGCTATTGGTTTAAGGAAAAGCTGAAAATTTCAGATTTTGGCTGAAAATCCAGCTTTTTCTCAACCAAATAGCTTGAAATATGAGAATTCTTGCTTTTGAGTTGAGGAAAAGCTGGATTTTCAGCCAAAATCTGAAATTTTCAGCTTTTTCTCAACCAAATAGCTTGAAATATGAGAATACTTGCTTTTGGGTTGAGGAAAAGCTAGATTTTCAATAAAAATCTGAAATTTTCAGCTTTTTTCTCAACCAAATAGCTTGAAATATGAGAATTCTTGCTTTTGAGTTGAGGAAAAGCTGGATTTTCAGCCAAAATCTGAAATTTTCAGCTTTTTCTCAACCCAATAGCTTGAAATATGAGAATTCTTGCTTTTAGGTTGAGGAAAAGCTAGATTTTCAACCAAAAATGCTGAAAATCTGAAATTTTTAGCTTTTCCTCAACCCAAAAGCAAGAATTGTCATATTTCAAGCTATTGGTTTAAGGAAAAGCTGAAAATTTCAGATTTTGGCTGAAAATCCAGCTTTTCCTAGCCCCAAAAGCAAGAATTCTCATATTTCAAGCTATTTGTTTAAGGAAAAGCTGAAAATTTCAGATTTTGGCTGAAAATCCAGCTTTTTCTCAACCCAAAAGCAAGAATTCACATATTTCAAGCTATTTGGTTGAGGGAAAGCTGAAAATTTCAGATTTTGGCTGAAAATCCAGCTTTTCCTTAACCCAAAAGCAAGAATTCTTATATTTCAAGCTATTGACTTGAGAAAAAGCTGAAATTTTCAGATTTTGGTTGAAAATCTAGCTTTTCCTCAACCAAAAAGCAAGAATTCATATATTTCAAGCTATTTGGTTGAAAAAAAGCTGAAAATTTCAGATTTTCAGCATTTTTGGCTGAAAATACAGCTTTTCCTTAACCCAAAAGCAAGAATTCACATATTTCAAGCTATTTGGTTGAGAAAAAGCTGAAAATTTCAGATTTTCATAATATTATTTGATTTTCCACCCCAAAATACTTACATTTCCTCAAAAAAATCGATTTTTGGTGGAGAAACCTGTAAAAATCGATAATTTCAGTTAAAATTTGGCCAATTTTCATGAAAATTCAAAAAACTCACCGGATTTCAGCGAAATCGCCACAATTTGACGTCATTTTTCGAGTTGCAAAAAAAAATAAAAATGAAAAAATTATTTTTGGCCGCCAGGCGAGACACCAGAAATGACGCACAATTGCGGACTTGAAAAACGTGCGATTTTTAAAATTTATTTATTTTTTTGCATTTTTTTGCATTTTCTCAAAGGTTTTTCTAGTGAAAAACGGTTCTTGAACTTTTTTTTCTTCCAAAATTTGAAAAAAAAGATGTGTTTAGAAAAATGAATAAAAAATCAGCTCCCATTGTTTTTCGCCACTTTTTGTTTCACAACATTTTTTTTTCCTCACAATTTTCCCAAACAAAAATGCTCTTTCTCCTAATTTTCCTCACAATTCCCCGGATTTCCGCAACAATCATCGAAAACATTGCAAATCCGCCGCACGGTTGTCCGAATTACGGACTGTGCACTGATGTGACCTACAGTTTGTATAGCACTTTGGATGACGTGCCAATTTATGAGTATGAGTGTGCGGCGACGACGGATTGTGTTTGTGTGAATGGAACGACGAATGGGACGAGCACTTGTGATGTTGGTGGGTTTTTGGGGGGGGGCTCAAAATTGGGCCGGGCTTGTAGGCCTGGTTCGGGGCTTCAAAATGAGCCTTAACTCGACTAGACTCTCCCGGGCCTTAGGCCAAGCTAGCCCCAAATTTTCGGCCCTGTACTTTTTCACATTCAAAATTTTAGGAAAACTGGTTGCTAGGCAAGCCTTAATCCACGTGGCAACCAACTATGGGTTCTTTTTGAGGCCTGAGTCTAGCCTAGCCTTAATCAGGCCTTGAACCTAGCTCAAATAGGCCCAGAAGCCTGAATATAGGCTGTAAGGTTAACTTGACTCTTCAGAAAGCCCTCTTAGGCCTAAAAATGTCCAACCTAAATGCCCAAACCTCAATTAGGCTCATTTGAAAACTTAAACGGCTTAAACATGAGAAAAGCCCTGAAGCCCAAAATAACCTCTAAGCCTAGAGCCTTGAGCCTAAAGCCCTACCTAGGTTCATTTTGTAAGCTCTTTCACAGACCTCCTCCGGGCTTGTAGGTCTGGTTCAAGGCTCCCCCCTGTAGGCCTGGTTCTAGATTTCCCCCTGTAGAAGGGGCTTCAAAATGAGCCTAAACTTGAATAGGTTGGGCCGGACTCTAGTCTAAGCTAGACGGCCCTGAGAACTTTTAGGAATCAGGCTAAATACAGGCTCCCCAGGCCCAAAACCCAAGCAATTTTCCAGTCACCAACCTCTGCACCTCCACCACCTGCCCCAACTCCAACTACACCTGCTCCATGACCGGCATCAACGCCTACAACTGCTCGTGCTCCACCGGCTATTCGGGCTCGAGTTGTGAATTCGACTCCGCCTCCGCATGCGCCGCGTCGCCCTGTCAAAACGGCGGAACGTGCGCGGAATCCGCGTCCGCGTCGTCTTATACCTGCACATGTTCCAGCGGGTATAGCGGGACGAATTGTGAGATCAAGAATGCCTGTGCCAGTATGTGGTGTGCAAATGGTGCGACCTGCGTGGCACTCTTCAACCAGTCCACCGCATTTTGTGATTGTGCTGACACGTGGCAGGGTATACATTGCGATCTGACTACGGTAACTATCTCTACCCCGAGTTATGATAAGTGTTGGCACTTCGACAACACGTTGCTAACCGATTACCCGCTGAAATTCAGCGATAGTCAAATGACTGTGGAGAAATGTCAAACCTACGCAAGAAGTTTCACACCACAGTACACCGTGCTCACACTCTGCGGCACCTGGTGCGCAGTCTCCATGGAGGACACCGATGTGTTCAACAACACGGCGTGGAATAGCGATGGCGGGTGTAGCGCGACATGCGCGGGGAATAGCTCGGAGAAGTGTGGGGCGTATTGGAATCGCGGAGTGACGTACGATGTGGCGGCGGATGTAATAGATCCGGATGGGTGTACGAATACATCGAGATGTAGTGCGAATCTTAACCAGGGTGCCTGTATCGATGGGAGATCGTCGAAACCGCCGGGATACCTATGCGCATGTTCACCCTGGTTTATTGGCACGGATTGCGCGACGCCGAAAGCTTCCGCTTGCGATTCCGCGCCTTGTGGAGATTATGGAACTTGTGTTTTGAACACGCAGATGAATACCTATACCTGTAATTGTACCGATGGATATGTGGGCAATCAGTGTCAATGTGAGTTCTGCGTCTCTAACCTTCTCTAGCTGTCTAGCCTATGTTTCTAGTTGGTCCTCTGCGTCTCTAACCTCCCCTAGCCGCCTAGCTTATGTTTCTAACCTACCCAAGCTGTCCCTGAGTCCTCTGCGTCTCTAACATTCTCTAGCTTCTGGTTTCATTGGGAAAATTCAAATTTTCAGCTAAAAAAATAGCAAGTGCGCTCTTTTGAACACTAGGTTTTCAGGAGGAAAATTCAAATTTTTAGCTAAAAAATAGCAGGTGCGCTCTATTGAACACTAGGTTTTCAACGGGGAAAATTCAAATTTTTAGCTTGAAAAATAGCAAGTACGCTCTATTGAACACTAGGTTTTCAATGGGAAAATTTAAATTTTCAGCTAAAAAATTGCAAGTACGCTCTATTGAACAAGGGGAAAATTCAAATTTTTAGCTAAAAAATAGCAGGTGCGCTCTATTGAACACTAGGTTTTCAGGGGGAAAATTCAAATTTTTAGTTGAAAATAGCAAAAACTACCCAAGCTGTCCCTGAGTTCCCTGCGTCTCTAACATTCTCTAGCTGTCTGCCTTCTCATGTGTATAGGGCACTCTGACTGTCTAGCCTAATGTTCCCTGCGTCTCTAACCTTCTCTATCTGTCTCGCTTCTACTCTTGCTAGGATAGTCTAGCTTTCTAGCCTAAAGTTCTCTGCGTCTCTAACCTTCTCTAGCCGCCTAGCTCATCTGTGATCTACTCAAGCTGTCTGAGTTCCCTGCGTCTCTAACCTACCGCAGCTGTCCCTGAGTTTTCTGCGTCTCTAACCTTCTCTAGCTGTCTGGGCTCTTCTCTTTCTAGGATACTCTAGCTGTCTATGTCTCTAACCTACCCAAGCTATCCCTGAGTTCTCTGCGTCTCTAACCTCCTCTAGTTGTCTAGCTTATCCTGGTTTTCAAGGGGGGAAATTCAAATTTTCAGTTGAAAATGGCCTGAGTTCTCTGCGTCTCTAACCTTCTCTAGCTGTCTAGGCTCTTCTCTTTCTAGGATACTCTAGCTGTCTGCCTTTTCCCCCTGTAAAGGATACTCTAGCTGTCTAGCCTAGAGTTCCCTGCGTCTCTAACCCTCTCAAACTTTTTCCAGACGCCAACCCCTGCTCGCCCAACCCCTGCCTCCACGGCGGCACCTGCTCCACCAACTCCTCCGGAACCTTCACCTGCGCCTGCCTCGAATTCTACTACGGCACCACCTGCGACACCGTCAACCGTTGCGTCTACAACAACCCCTGCGTCCACGGCAACTGCTCAACCGATCCCGACCTGACTTCGCCCAACTACACGTGCACCTGCTCCTACGGTTGGAACAACACGAATTGCGACACGGAGATCAACTATTGCGATCCGGCGCCCTGTAAATACAACAGTACGTGTAATGCGTTCTTCGGCGGCTACAATTGCACGTGTCTGGCGGGCCTGGAGGGCGATAATTGCGAGACAATTATCGATCAGTGCAAGACGCATACTGTGAACGGCGTGGGACCGTGTAATACCAAGGATAGCTTGGCGAATTGTACGACCGGCATTAATTATTTCAATTGTTCGTGTATTATCAACGTCAAAATGGCTGGCACCAAAACGAGAAAATAAATTCAAAAACCCCTTTTCGCGGGGATACCGTACACACAAACACGCCCCTCTTTTCGCTGCGAGATATCGCTATTTGTAAAATCGGTGCGCCTTTATTTTAATCGATTTTTTTTTGTTTTTCGCGCAAAACCGACGTTTTTCTCGAAGAACTATAGTATTTCTAGTCATACATCGATGATTTTTGACACAAACGACATCTGGAGATAGTTGGTGAGTCTTTTTTTGTAGAATTTCCCATGAAAAATCATGATTTTCAGGAATTCCGCCAAAATCAACCGGATTTGCGCAAATTTCGATGAATCTTCGCCGAATCCGTTCAATATGATTGACAACAGCTTCAACTGGTCCAACTTCGTCACAAGGAGCAACTCTTCATGATCTTGGTGTGAATTTTGATTTGAATTTTCAAGAAAAAATGAAGATTTTCAGATTTACCGGCAACAATTTTGGGAATTTCGCCGCTAGTTCGCCCAAACTTTGCATTTTCGTTATTTGGCTGTTAATCAACATGAATAAACATTTAATAACACATTTGAATAATAAAAACTTCAAATACTCTAATTATTAACACAAAAATTACATTTATTTCAAATTAAATGTTGTTTTCCTCGATTTTTCGCTGAGAATTTGACAAAGTTGGACCAGTTGAAGCTGTTGTCAATCATATTGAACGGATTCGGCGAAGATTCATCGAAATTTGCGCAAATCCGGTTGATTTTGGCGGAATTCCTAAAAATCATGATTTTTCATGGGGAAATTCTACAAAAAAAGACTCACCAACTATCTCCAGATGTCGTTTGTGTCAAAAATCATCGATGTATGACTAGAAATACTATAGTTCTTCGAGAAAAACGTCGGTTTTGCGCGAAAATCAAAAAAAAATCGATTAAAATAAAGGCGCACCGATTTTACAAATAGCGATATCTCGCAGCGAAAAGAGGGGCGTGTTTGTGTGTACGGTATCCCCGCGAAAAGGGGTTTTTGAATTTATTTTCTCGTTTTGGTGCCAGCCATTTTGACGTTGATAATAGCGAGAAATGGACCAATACCTATTGTGATCTGAGTGAGTTTGGGAGGTTTGGGAGGGTTGGGAAGCCTCGGGAAGCCTTGGGAAGCCTCGGGAAGCCTTGGGAAGCCTTGGGAAGCCTTGGGAGCCCTTGGGAAGCCTTGGGAAGCCTTGGGAAGCCTTGGGAAGCCTTGGGAAGCCTTGGGAGCCCTTGGGAAGCCTTGGGAAGCCTTGGGAAGCCTTGGTAAGCCTTGGGAAGCCTTGAGAAGGGTTGGGAAGCCTTGGGAAGCCTTGGGAAGCCTTGGGAAGCCTTGGGAAGCCTCGGTAAGCCTCGGGAAGCCTTGGGAAGCCTTGGGAACCCTCGGGAAGCCTTCAAAAAGTGAATTTTCCGAATTTTTCACAGAAAATTTAAAACCTTTGAAAATTTTCCGAATCTCATGGGGTGATTCAAGTTGAAAAAAAACATTTTAAAAATTTTTTTTGAAAAAAATTTCAATTCGGCAAATTTCAAAAAAAAAGTTTTTTTTTTCCTATTTTTTGACATTTTTTTGCACACAAAAATGAAAAAAAAAATTTTAAAAAATTTGAAAAATTTTTTATTTTTTTTTTCGGCACAGGCCTGTTCTAAAGCCCTCTGAAGCCCTCTGAAGCCCTCTGAAGCCCTCTGAAGCCCTCTAAAGCCCTCTAAAGCCCTCTGAAGCCCTCTGAAGCCCTCTAAAGCCCTTTGAAGCCTTTTAAAGCCCTCTAAAGCCCTCTAAAGCCCTCGAAAGCCCTCGAAAGCCTCCAGAATCCCCCAAACCCCGTGCCCAACCCCAACCAACTTCCAGACATCATAATCGAGCAAGTTCTCATCGCCATCTACGGCTACATGGACACCGACATGATATCCCTCCTCAACGACCTCATGTCCAACCCATCCGAAATCAAAGACATGGTCCCCTTCATCACCGGCCTCCTCAACACATCCGAACGAGAAGATCTCAGTTGGGACGTGACTGATCTCTTCTACTGGATCGCTTTCGAAGATCAGCGACTTGATCTAACTCGAGATATCTATAAGTGGAACGATGTTGTATTAGGGAATTGCTTCACTTTTAATCACTATTACAATAATATCACATATTTGATGCGGGATTCTGGACAACACGGCGGGATTTTGGCGAATATGCGATGTCGACAGGATGAGTATGCGCCCTGGTATGATACGGCGGCGATTAATGTTTTCATTCATTCGAGGGATGAATATGTGTTTTCGGAATCGGTTCGGTATAATGCACCGCCTAATGCCAAGAGTAATATTAATATTTATGATGTGAGTTTGACCTGGCAGCCTTGGCCTAGGCTTAACTAGGCTTAGTTAGCACTTGGGCTAGTCCTGAACCTCAATTAGGGTAGCTTAAGAAAGCGTAGGTGGACCTAACCCTAAGAAAAAAATAAAATCAATATTTATCAGTTTGACGTGACAGCCTAGGCCTAAGCTTAACTAGACTTAGGCTTACCAAGGTTTAGGCTTACTAAGGCTTAGGCTTAACAAGGCATAGGCTTTGACTTAGTTAGTCACTTGGGCCACCTCTTAAACTAACCTTAAATTAAGGTTACTTAAGCAAGCTCTAGTGTGCCTAAGCCTGAGAAAAAAAAGGTCGAGCGCTCTGCGCGAGTGTACACTGAAGCGGCCCGGTTAGCGATTGGCTTAGTCACTTGGGCTACCCCTGAGCCTATGTTAAGGTAGCTTAAGCAGGCTTAGGTGGGCCTAAGCCTGAGTTTAACGTGTCAGCCTTGGCCTAGGCTTAGGCTTAGGCTTAGTTAGTCACTTAGGCTACCTTTAAACCTGAGCCTTGATTAAGGTAGCTTTTAAGAAGGTAGGCCTGAGTCCCCCCGGTACAGTTTTTCACGCTGAAAAAAATCCCGCTTCCAGTTTTTTCTCAGCGACCCTCTGAAGAGCCCGAAAATGAGACAAAAATTGAGAATTTTTGAAATTTTTTTTTTTTTTTTTGAGAGCCTGATTTACCCTGAAATTAATTTTTATTCAAAAAATTTTTTTGATTTTTTTATCCAAAAAAGTTTCCTGGCTGAAATTTTGTGCTGAAAATCATGGAAATCATCATTTTCAGCGATTTTCAGTCTTTCCACGAGATTCAGCGCAAAATTCTGATCTAGAAAGATGTTCTTGACCTGAAATTGATTGTAGGTCAAAGTTGTTCATTTTTTCATCATTGTCAGATATAAAACATGTTTCTAGATCAGAATTTTGTGCTGAAAATCATGGAAATCATCATATTCAGCGATTTTCAGATTTTCCACAAGATTCAGCATAAAATTCTGATCTAGAAATATGTTTTTGACCTTAGGTCGAGCGCTCTGCGCGAGTGTAGACCGCAAGATACCGCGAAGCGGCCGGGTATCTTCCGCGCAGCGGTACCCCTAATGAGTGGTGGGCCCAAGGTCCCCCCCCCCATCTCACCACAAACCCCCCATCTTCCAGACCTACTACACTCGACTCGGCGGTAAATACGGTGTCTGTATCAAAGAAGCCTCCGAAGTCAAAGCCTACTACTACCCGCTCGCCTACACCACCGACGGATGTCTCCGAACCTGCTACCAAGACATGATCTACGCCGCTTGTGATTGTATGGACCCCCGTTATCCGGCCGCCGCCAACGTCACCACATGTCAACTCGCCAATCGAACATGCGTCACCGAGGCTTCGGACGACGCCGGCGATCCATCCACGTGGTCATCGTGCGTGTGTCCGTTGCCGTGCTCGAATCAACAGTACTCAGTGACGTGGAGCGCGGCGAATTTTGCGGCCGCACCGCAGTCTTGCGTCGGCGCGGCGAATCAGACCGCATGTTTGGAGACGTATGCGGATAGCTTGTTGGTGGCGATTGTGTTGCCGCGATTGGATTATCAGATTTATGCGGAGACCGCGAATATGGATGTGGGTTTGGGGAGTCTGAAAAGCCCTGTGGCCATCTGTGAAGCCCTCTGAGCTATCTGAAAAGCCCCCTCGGTTATCTCAAAAGCCCTCTGAGCTATCTGGCAAGCCCTCTGAGCTATCTGAAAAGCCCTCTGAGCTATCTCAAAAGCACTCTGGGTCATCTAAAAGCCCTGTAGTTATCTCAAAAGCCCTCTGAGCTATCTGAAAAGCCCTCTGAGCTATCTCAAAAGCCCTCTGAGATATCTGAAAGCCCTGTAGCTATCTCAAAAGCCCTGTAGGCTATCTCAAAAGCCTTCTGAATGTGAGCTATCTGAAAAGCCCTCTAGCTATCTCAAAAGCCCCCTGGATCATTAAACGCCCTGTTGTTATCTCAAAAGCCCTCTGGGTCATTAAAGAGCCCTGTAGCTATCCCAAAACCCCTCTGAGCTATCTTAAAAGCCCTCTGAGCTATCTGAAAAGCCCCGCAGTTGTCCCAAAAGCCCTGTAGGTATCTGAAAAGCCCTCTGAGCTATCTGAAAAGCACCCTGGGTTATCTCAAAAGCCCTGTAGCCCTCTGAAAAGCCCTCTGGGTTTTTCATACGCTCTGCAGTTATCTCAAAAGCCCTGTAGTTATCTGAAAAGCCCTCTGAGATATCTGAAAAGCCCTCTGGATCATTTTGAGCCCATATTTTTCCAGTTCAACAAATTCCTCTCACAACTCGGCGGCCAACTCGGCGTTCTCATGGGCATCAACCTCGTCTCGTTCATCGAGCTCGTTTTTCTGGTTTTCGGCCTGTTTGCGGTGTGTTGCAGGAAATATTGAAAATGAAACATTTTTATTGTTAAGAAATATTACAGGGTGGTTTTTACTTTTCAGCACCAGAATTCCGAATTCAGGTGCAAGTTCCACATGTGCAAGTAAACCAGCCGTCTTCTTGGGGCTCCGAAATTTCACAGCCCTGAAAAATGTGGGCTTGGGAGGGTCTGGGAAGCCTTGGGAAGCCTTGGGAAGCCTTGGGAAGCCTTGGGAAGCCTCCTGGAACCTACCCGACACTCCCATAATTCACAAAATTGTCTTTTACACCAATCGCAAGGCGCGACTTGCAAAATAACGGCAAAAACCAGGAAAATCAACAAAATTCTGGACATTTTTGAAAAATTTCCGCAAAATAAAATTTTAATTTCGATTTTTAAGCAAAATTTTTTTGTTTTTGGACACAAATATGAATAATTTCCGGAAAATTTTTGATTTTCCCCGATTTTTGAACTGAACAAAAAACGTGCAAAACATTATTTTTCGTTTTGAATAACACAACAATACAACTTGATTGCTCATGTTAAGTATTGCTGAGATTAAAGACCAAAAATCAACTAGATAAAGGTAGTTAGGCTAACTCGAGAAGGGATTAATTAGGGATTAGAGTATTTTTTGGCAGGTGCAAATAATACCAGTACGTTTTTTATTGAACTTAGGGTTCAGGGGGATCTGGAAAGCCTTATGAAGCCTTGGGAAGCCTTTTCCTAGACCCAAAAGCAAGAATTCTCATATTTCAAGCTATTGGGTTGAGAAAAAGCTGAAAATTTCAGATTTCGGCTGAAAATCTAGCTTTTCCTCAACCCAAAAGCAAGAATTCACATATTTCAAGCTATTTGGTTGAGAAAAAGCTGAAAATTTCAGATTTTCGGTAATATTTTTGATTTTCCACCCCAAAATACTTACATTTCCTCGAAAAAAAAACGAATAAACAAAAGTAAAACAACGAGACTCCGCGTTGCCCGTTGTTTAGCTTAAATCGCTGCAAGAGACAAAAAAAAATCATTTCGAATTGTTTTTTCTCGTCTTGCCTCATTTTTTGGCGGAAAATACAAGATTTTGGTGCGAACTTTCGCGAGAAAAATACTTTTTCCTACAAATTTCAATAAAGAAAAAGCTCGGATTCAAAATTTGAACGCAGTTCATTCAAGTAAAAAAAAACAATTGAAAGCGGAAAAGAAAGATGAGTTTTTACAATCGCATGAGTAGATCTGAAAATTGACGCGAGGTCATTTTGCAGAGTGTATCGCGATCCGTATTCCTGAAAAATATTGAGTAGGTGAGATAAAGCATATGTATTCAAAGTTTTACTCACTCTACAAAGTTCTTTAATTGGCGCAGTTTTTTCATTTCCGCCGCCTCGACAACCGCGATCGCCGCTACTTGCACTTTTACTCTTTTATCGCAACATCTTTTGATCAAAGGATTCTTTTCTTCTGGTGCCATTCTTCTTTTTTTGCCGTTCCAATCATTAACTTGATCCAATTTTATCAATTTTCGAACATTTTTCACAAGTTTTTCCGAATCAATATTGTACCAACTCGGAAATAATTCAATAAACTCTTGTAAAATATTTGGGTGTTTTGTGCTCAACTCTTCTGACAAATTTCCAAGAACCGGCAGCACTGCACTTTGGAAAAGTTTGTAGTTTAAGCCCTGAAAAAATGTGATAAGATTAAAGGTGAACTTTCTTTCCCCTCCCCCCTCCCCCTTCTGAGTTTTGATATAGTATAAAATAACTCACATTGAAAGTTGGCTTGATATCATCAGACTCAAAACTTTTATTTGTCATTCCAACAACAGTATCTGCGGACATTTGAGATTTTTCGAAAATAAATTTGGCCAAACAGATCTGGTAAAATCTCGTTGGAGATCTCGAAGAATCATTCGTTCTTCATCAGTAAGATTTTCTAAAAAATTCATCATCTTACAATATAAATATAAAGTGATTGATCCTTGATGCATTTTATATCGATTTTTATCTTATTTTTTGATCAAAATTTAAAAAAAAGGTCACGTACGAAATGCAAAAAATACGAATTTTTGAAAAAAACTCGGGCCGATTTATTTTTTAACGGCAAAAACCAGGAAAATCAACAAAATTCTGGACATTTTTGAAAAATTTCTGCAAAATGAAATTTTAATTTCGATTTTTATGCAAAATTTTTTTGTTTTTGGACACAAATATGACTAATTCCCGGAAAATTTTGAATTTTCCCCGATTTTTGAACTGAACAAAAAACGTGCAAAACATCATATATGTTTTGAATAACACAACAATACAACTTGATTGCTCATGTTAAGTATTGCTGAGATTAAAGACCAAAAATCAACTAGATAAAGGTAGTTAGGCTAACTTAAGACGGGATTAATTAGGGATTAGAGTATTTTTTGGCAGGTGCAAATAATACGAGTACGTTTTTTATTGAACTTAGGGTTCAGGGGGATCTGGAAAGCCTTATGAAGCTTTGGGAAGCCTCGAGAAGCCTCGGGAAACCTTGAAAAGCCTTGGAAAGCCCTGGGAAGCCTTGGGAAGCCTTGGGAAGCCTTGAGAAGCCTTGGGAAGCCTTGGGAAGCCTTGAGAAGCCTTGAGAAGCCTTGGGAAGCCTCGAGAAGCCCTGGGAAGCTCTGGCAGGGCCTGAATAGCACCAATTTAATTTTTTTTTCAAAATCTTCATTCTCCCAATCACACAAAAATTAAGTATTCCACGTGTTGCTCGAATGCGCAGTGGTCTGGAACACCGAAACATCCCGTGTAGTTTCATTGGTGCCACGTGGCGCAGTCCGTTTCTTCCTATTCACTCTGAACAGGTCCAAAATAGCATTGTGATAGGGTTTGACGAAGATGAAGCTGGAGATCGGCGATAGCACCGGAATAAAAACCATGCACACAAAAATGAACGACTCCACGGCCGGATGATGATAGATGTCGAACTGTCCCAAGATGTAACTGGCTATACCGAACCAGAAAAAGCAGGGTAAGCATGCCTGGTAGGTCAGCGCTCGCAGCAATTGGGTGTGCATCGCTTTGGTCTCCTTGGCCATCGCATTTCCCTGACAGGTCAGCGTGTTGATGATCTTCTTGCGCAAGATCAAGATGGCTATGTAGACGGGGGTGACGGGGAGAACCATGTGGAGGATGGTGAACATTGCCGAGAAGCAGAAGGTGTCGATGGTGCCCGTGATGGTTTTGTTGTCGAGATCGTAGTCGGGGAATTTGACGCGAAGGATTTGCTCGATGATTGCTGGATCGTCTTGCGCCCACAGGAAGGAGATCTGGAATTTTTTGGGTTGGGCTAGTTAGAGACGCAGAGGGAAGGCTTGTGGTCTACATCCTAGCCAGAGGCGCTCGGGTTAGTCATAGGCTTAGGTGTCGACATAGACTTAGGGGTCGACTTAGGCTTAGGTTAGTCATAGGCTTAGGTTAGGCTTACGCTTAGATTAGTCATAGGCTAAGGTGTTGACTCAGGCTTAGGTTAGACTTAGGTTAGTCATAGGTTTAGGCTTGGCCTAGTTAGAGACGGGTTAGGCTTAGGATCGGCTCCAGTTAGGTTAGGCTTAGGCTAGGCTTGGGGTAGGCTCAGGTTAGGCTTTGGTTGGTCGTAGGCTTAGGTTAGTCATAGGCTTAGACGTTGACTTAGGTTTAGGCCTAGGTTAGGCTTAGGTTAGGCTTAGGCGTTGACATAGGCTTAGGTCAGGCTTGGACTAGTTAGAGACGTTTAGGTTAGGCTTGGGTTAGCCTTTGTTAGGTTAGTTATAGGCTTAGGTGTCGACTTAGGCTTAGCTGAGCTTGGGTTTGGCTTAGGATAATCTCGGGTTAGGTTAGGCCTAGGTTATGTCATAGGCTTAGACGTTGACTTAGGCTTAGATCAGGCTTAGGTGTCGACTTAGGCTTAGCTGAGCTTGGGTTTGGCTTAGGATAATCTCGGGTTAGGTTAGGCCTAGGTTAGGCTGGGGTTAGGCTTGGTCTAGTTAGAGACGCAGAGGGAAGTGCTTGTGGTCTACACCCTCGCCAGAGGCGCTCAGGTTAGTCATAGGCTCAGGTGTCGACATAGACTTAGGGTTCGACTTAGGCTTAGGCTAGCTCAGGCTTAGGTCAGGCTTGGGTCAGGCTTAGGTTAGTCATAGGCTTAGGTTAGGCTTGGACTAGTTAGAGACGTTTAAGTTAGGCTTTGGGTTAGCCTTTGTTAGGTTAGTTATAGGCTTAGGTGTCGACTTAGGCTTAGGTTAGTCATAGGCTTAGGATAGTCATAGGCTTAGGTCAGGCTTAGCTTAGGCCTAGGTTAGTCATAGGCTTAGGCTTAGGTTAGTCAGAGACGGGTTAGGCTTGGGTTTAATCTAGATTGGTCATGGGCTTAGGCTTAGGTCAGGCTTGGGTTAGGGTTAGGATAGGCTCCAGTTAGGTTAGGCTTACGTTAGTCATCATAAGCTTAGGCGTCGACTTGGGCTTAGGTTAGGCTTAGGCTTAGCTTGGGCTTAGGTCAGGCTATGTTAGGCTTAGGTAAGGCTTAAGATAGGCTTAGGTCAGGCTTGGGTTAGTCATAGGCTTAGGCTTAGCTCAAGCTCAGGCTCAGAACCCTAATCCTAAAGACCAAAAACCGGTTAATATCATTTTGTGATCCAGCTAAGCTAGTGATTACCTAAAGAGATTAATAAGGATTAGTAAGGGTAAAGAGCAAAAAATTAGGTCAGCTTAGGGATTAGGGAATACGTATTTAAAGGGCAATTTCTGAATGGGATTCCCTGAATGGGGCTAATTTTCAAAAACAGGGCTAAAATAGTAAAACTGAATGGGGTCCAAAAAATGTGTCTGAATGGGACCCGCCTGAATGGGGCTAATTCTCGAAAGTAAAAAGATAAACTGAATGGGACCCGACTGAAAGGGGCTAATTTTCAAAAATAAATAGTTTTCTGAATGGGACCCGACTGAATGGGGCTAAAAATCAAATAAATATTAGAAAAACTGAATGGGACCCCGTTTAGTCAGTCGTTTTCCGGATTTCCGGATTCTTCAAAATTTTGCATTGCGTTTGAAATTTAGTTTTCAAGTTTGATTACTACTTTCGTTTGTTTATCAATAGCGCATATAGATTGAAAGCCTATTTTTTTTTTAATTCTGAAGAACCTTTAAATTTTATCTTAAAACCGGAGAACACGATTTGAAATAGCTAATTTTTCATAAATTTAAGGATATCTGGAAATGTATTTTTTCCAGTTTCTAATGTAAAAGTAATGTAATGTTTCCTTCCAAACCTGCTTACAATACTTCTAGTTTGCCGTTTTTCCTAGTAAAATTCAAATTCTTCGCACCTATGTGTCAAAATGTGGTTTTTGGGAAGCCACCTTGCCAAAATACAACTTTTTTCCAAAATTGAGTTGAGAGACACATCTTTTAAGGGCTGAATTGAGTGAGACACAGAGAAAATGACGAATTTTAGATCTTAATTGGAAATTCGGACTTAATTTTTTAGTTCCATGCTCCATGAAGCTGCAAGTTTTAAAATTCTGAAATTCTAGTTTGGCTAATGAGAAGCAAAAACCTATTGATAATGCAAAAACACCGCACCAGAAACTGAAACCCACGTACCGAATACTACATGTACATTCGACATGCATGTCGAAATCGAGAAAATGAAATTTCCCATGAAAAATATATTCTCAATGTAGGTTACCTACTTCCTTTCAAAATTCCTCCGGAGTTTTATTCTTCAAAACCAAACATTTTGAGAATACTTTAAGGAAGAAATATTGTGATAAATACATGAAAAAACAAACTAGTATTTCAGATATAAAAAAGTTATGCGCTATTGATAAACAAACGAAAGTAGTAATCAAACTTGAAAACTAAATTTCAAACGCAATGCAAAATTTTGAAGAATCCGGAAATCCGGAAAACGACTGACTAAACGGGGTCCCATTCAGTTTTTCTAATATTTATTTGATTTTTAGCCCCATTCAGTCGGGTCCCATTCAGAAAACTATTTATTTTTGAAAATTAGCCCCTTTCAGTCGGGTCCCATTCAGTTTATCTTTTTACTTTCGAGAATTAGCCCCATTCAGGCGGGTCCCATTCAGACACATTTTTTGGACCCCATTCAGTTTTACTATTTTAGCCCTGTTTTTGAAAATTAGCCCCATTCAGGGAATCCCATTCAGAAATTGCCTATTTAAAGTGAACTTTGCCGCGAGATTCCGCGAAGCGGCCGGGAATCTTCCGCGCAGCGGTACCCCTAAGCTTTTGGTCGAGCGCTCTGCGCGAGTGTAGACCGCAAGATTCCGCGAAGCGGCTGGGAATCTTCCGCGCAGCGGTACCCCTAAGCTTTTGGTCGAGCGCTGTGCGCGAGTGTAGCCCGGTAGATTCCGCGAAGCGGCCGGGAATCTTCCGCGAAGCGGTTTATGGTCGAGCGCTGTGCGCGAGTGTAGACCGCGAGATTCCGCAGGGCCCAGGCTTAGCCTAAGCCCCCCCCCCCTTAGGCTTAGGCTAAACTAACCCATTGAACAGTCGACGGGATATACAACAAGATCAATATGACAACAATAGTTCGTCGACTCGGCGATGGATGAAACAAAATATAATATCGATAACTGAATGACATCAACAGGCTCCACAAGCTATGCGCAAAAAAATGGAGCATCAAACTGTAGGCCGTGTAACAGGTGCGCGGCCCGAATTGCGAGCAAAGCCCACTTGAAATATAGGCCAAAGTTCGGCCATTCGGGATAACTCGTTGTTGGACGAAGAACTCGAAGAAGCAGGCGAAGAAGTCGGTGATTGCAAAATTGAGGACCAAAGTTACGTAGACTTTTATGACGCTTGGGGTTTTGTAGAAGGCTAGGTAGATCAGATAGGCGTTGAAGATGACGCCGGAAATGGCGAGAATTGAGTGGATTGAGTGGTAGACGTGGAGAATTATGTCGGAGAGCATTTTGAGCGCTGAAAATGCTGGAAATTTTGGGATTTTGAGAGGGATTTTGAGCTCTGGGAGCTCTAGAATTGAAATTTCGGATTTGTTGAGCTCCAGAAACTCCGAGAGCTAGAAAACCCTAAAAATTTCAGATTTTTCAGAGTCTGAACTCAAAAAGTGCAAAAAAGTGACAAAAATTACAGAAAAACGTGATTTTTCAGCATTTTCAAGCTCCAGCTCAAAATAGCAAAAATCACGCTCTGAAAATTTTGTTTTCGCCTGGAAATCTAGCAAAAATGGGTTATTTTTGAGGTCCAAAGCTCCAGGGATTTTCTCAAAAAAAAATATTATTTTGGCTGAAAATTTTCAGATTCCAGACAAAAAAATTGTCATAAAAGTGCTAAAAATTGTAGGTCTAGCAAATTTTGGACTGAAAATTAAGAGTCTAGAAAAAAAGTGTTCTCTGAAATTTTATTTTCAAAAAAAAAAATGCTGAAAATCTAGAGAATTTTAGAACTTAAATAGGGCCTTAGGTAGGGATTAAGTAAAATAAAAGAAAAAAGGGCGGAGCTTGAGAAAATGATGAGTTAGCCTAAGTTTCATAGAGCAAAAATAAAATTTGAATATTCAAATTTCCCGCTGAATTTTTCGTGGCGCGAAATTTGAAAATTCAAATTTCCCGGGTTATTTTCAAAGGCGGGAGATTTGAAAATTCAAATTTCCCGCTGAATTTTCAAAGGCGGGAATTTTGAAAATTCAAATTTTCCAAAAATAATTTTTTTGTCTTCAAAAATCCTCCTTTTATACTATTTTCCAACCTGAAAACAACCGAAAAAATGTGTTTTTTGTCCAAATTTTTCTCGAAAAACAGGATTTATTCTATTTTCACACAAAAATGACAAATTTTTCCTGGAAAACGTGGCTGAAAATCTGAAAATCACAAAATTTTCAGCCAGCTCAAAAATCAGGTAGATCAAATTAAAAACGGCCGTTGCAAATCTCATAGAATTTCTCGTCCACCGAATACACGTTGAACACGTGGCTGATCTCGACGTCTTCTTGGAAACGACGTGTTGCACGCTGTAAACAAAATTGGGGGAGTTGACTGAGTATCTAATGGTACGCAGCCAAATTGATCATAAAAAATGGAGTTGACTGAGTATCCAATGTCTCTCAGGTACGCAGCCAAATGAAAAACATTACATTTGGCTGCGTACTTAACTGAGTATCAAATGTTCAAACTATAAGAAATGTTAAAAATTTAGGTAGATCACAAATTTGGCTGCGTATCTTGTACCTGTTTTTTTACAATTTTTCTTAACTGAGTATCTAATGCTTCTCAGATACGCAGCCAAATGAAAAACATTACATTTGGCTGCGTACTTAACTGAGTATCAAATGGTAACATGTTGAAGTATAGAAATTTTGAAAATTTAGGTAGATCACAAATTTGGCTGCGTATCTTGTACCTGTTTTTTTACAATTTTTCTTAACTGAGTATCTAATGCTTCTCAGATACGCAGCCAAATGAAAAACATTACATTTGGCTGCGTACTTAACTGAGTATCAAATGGTAACATGTTGAAGTATAGAAATTTTGAAAATTTAGGTACATCGCAAATTTGGCTGCGTATCTTGTACCTGTTTTTTTTCCAATTTTTCTTGACTGAGTATCTAATGTCTCTCAGGTACGCAGCCAAATTAGCTAGACGTTTTCTTGCACTTTTTCTTTAGCTTAGTTAGGCTTAGGCTTAAGCTTAGGCTTAAATCGGATTTGGCTGCGTACTTTGGGAAAAAAAATGATGAAAGTTCATTTTTTGGCGGGAAAACTAGAGCTACAGTAACCACAAGAAATCCACGTGTCATTATTTTTAATCTACAGTACCCCTAGGCATGTTTGGTATCAAAATGCATAATTTTTTGGCGGGAAAACTAGAGCTACAGTAATCCTAGGCATGTTTGGTATCAAAATGCATCATTTTCAGCCCCGAAAAATCTACAGTACCCCCTACAGTACCTGCAAAGCCGGTAGCAAAGACAACAAGTTAGCCAATCTCATCGATGGATCTTGAACACACCGTACACTGCGATAATAATACAAAATTTCCTTCTGCACAATCTCCCGAATTTTGCGTGCCAAATTAATACATTGCTCCGATTGTCCTTCGAGCCCGGTGTCGAAGAGCACCAGACTGCACAGCGCAAAAAATTCGTGCTCATCGACAGCGTCGCGCAACATCGGATCCGTCACATTTCGGCGGTAATTCGAGAAACTCGAGGCGAACATTCGGACGGCATCTTCGGATGACATTAGTTGAGAACCTTCGGGATCGTAGTAGAAGGTTTCGGGACGATTGCAGTCGATGTAGTCGCCGGAGGCTAGGATTATGATGTCGTTTCGGTCTGCAAAATGGAGGTTTTGGGCGTTTGGGCCGTGAAATTTGGAGCATTTTGAGCCCGGATAAGGCTAGGGTAGACCTTAGGCTTGGGGGTAAGCCTGGGATTTATACTCGCAGAGATGCTAAAGGGTTAGGGACGCAGAGGGAACTACACTCGCTCCGCTCGAGCCGCTTGCGCGGAAGATTCCGGGGCGCTTCGCGCAAGCTTGCGGAAGCTAGACACCTAGAGAGAATGGGGTTTCAGAGAGTGCAGAGAAATTAGAAGGTTAGAGACGCAGAGGGATTGCAGGGATGTTAGAGATGCTAGAGGGCTAGAGAACACTGAAGAATCAGAGACGCAGAGAAGCTAGGCGGCTAGAGACGCAGAGGAATTGCACAGATCTTAGAGATGCTAGAGGGCTAGAGAGCATAGATTTTTTAGAGAGTGCAGAGAAGCTAGAGGGTTAGAGACGCAGAGGGATTTACACTCGCTTCGCTCGAGCCGCTACGCGGAAGATCCCGGGGCGCTTCGCGCAAGCTAGACATCTAGAGATCATGTGGTTTTATAGAGAGTGCAGAGAAGCTAGAGAGTTAGAGACGCAGAGGGATATACACGTGGATTCCGGAGGGTACTGTAGATCACATTTTCATTTTTTTCCGAAAATCTTTTTTTTTTGGACTTGTGAAAATTTACTGCAATTTTTAGCGCGAAAACTTTGATTTCAAATTTTTTTCTGAATTTCAATTCTGCCACGTGGAATTTCAGAAATGAAAATTTAAAATTTCCCTCTTTGCCACGTGGCAAAGAAGTACTGTTTCTCTGCGTCTCTAGCCCTCTAGCTTCTCTGCACTCTCTAAAAACGCATGCTCTCTAGCTGCCTAGCGCGAAGCGCCCCGGAATCTTCCGCGTAAGCGGCTCGAGCGAAGCGAGTGTATTTCCCTCTGCGTCTCTAGCCCTCTAGCTTCTCTGCACTCTCCAAAAACCCTATATTCCCTATGCAGAGAAGCTAGCAGGTTAGAGACGCAGAGGGAACTACACTCGCTCCGCTCGTGCCGCTGCGCGGAAGATTCCGCGGCGCTTCGCGCAAGCTTCCGCACTCAAAAAATCAAAAACTCACTGTGAATACACGCAAAATGTCCGCCCTCCAAAATCACAAACGGCAGAAAAAAATTGCGAAACAAAATCTTCTTCTGATCGCGCGGCAAATCATTGAATCCCGGATAGGAGTTGATGATCCAATCGGCCACCAAATCGCACTCTTTCGAATTTACACGATTCGCCTCTTTGTAGGTGACGGGTTTGGCTTGACGAGTCTGCAAAATTCCAGATTTTTTGAGCCTAAATAGGCCTGGGCTTGGGGCTAGACACCTAGAGAACATGGGGTTTTCAGAGAGTGGAGAAAAGCTAGAGACGCAGAGGGATTGCAGAAATGTTAGAGATGCTAGAGGGCTAGTGAGCATAGATTTTTTAGAGAGTGCAGAGAAGCTAGGCGGGGTTAGAGACACAGAGGGATGACCTAATTGTAAGGTGAAAAATCCGATTTTGGGCTATTTTCAAGCTCCTAAGTTTAAAATGCAAATTTTAGATCATTTTTATAGCTCCTGAGCTCAAAAATACGGTCTTTAAGTCATTTTTAGAGCTCCTAAGGTCAAAAATCCAATTCTAAGGCTATTTTTAAGCTGCTAAGGTCAAAAAAACCGATTTTAAGGCTCCTAAGGTTAAAAATCCAATTTTAAGGCTATTTTCAAGTTCCTAACCTTAAAAATACGGAATTTGGGTCATTTTTAAGCTCTTAAGGTCAAAAATGCGATTTTAAGGTCATTTTTAAGCTCCTAGGCTCAAAAATATGATCTTTAGCAGAGTTCCGAGTTTCGAAACCCAGGTTTCGAAACCTATAGAAACCGAAACAATGTTTCGCGAAACTTTGGGTTTCATACGGTTTCGGTTTCGTTTGCAAGGGTTTCGAAACCCTTGGCAAAGGGTTTCGGTTTCATACCTCTAGGCTCGAAACCCTTGAACGAAACCTTTCGAAACCTTTTGAAACCTTATGAAACCCATTTTTGAAATTGAATCAGTGAAGCTGAACTTGATGTAAATTGTCTGAAAATCGGTTTTTGAGTAGGGTAAAGCTTGAATTTCAGCGTCTGCTAACATTTTAAGCTTAAGCTTCATCCCAGAAGCTGTTATCAGTGATTATCAGTGAAATTTCAAAATTATCAGATTCAGCTGGGATTTGGAGGAAATGATGTTTGGTGATAGTAGATGACATTTTTGATAAGTTTAGAGCTCCAGCTTCATCTCAGAAGCTCTTATCACTCCTTATCACTAAATTATCAATATGCTCAGATTGAGCTCAAACTTGCAGAAAATGATGTCTGGAGTTAGTAGAGAATATTTTTGATAAGTTTATACATCAAGCTTCATCTCAAAAGCTCTTATCACCTGTTATCACTAAATTATCAATATCATCTGATAAGGCCGAAAATCGGCATTTTTGGGTTTTCGAGTATGGGGAATCGTGTGCTGATAATCATTTTGTCTGAAAACCACTTTTAAAGGACCCCATCACTCAAAAAAAAAATTTTTGGAAAAATTATGTTTTGGGGTTTTTCGGTACGGGGAGTCATGTGGGGTTGATCAATCGACTCAAAACTCGTTTTTAAAGGCAGTAATCATGAAAAAATTATTTTTTTTGAAATTTGAAGATTAGTGGTTTTTCGATACGAGGAACATCGTGGTGAGACCCGTTTGGCCTAAAAATGACTTTTAAAGGCACATTCTGACCAAAAAATATTTTTTTATGGAAACTAGGTTTTTTGATATGCTGGACATTGTGCCGACATTGATTTAGCTCAAAAACGATTTTTAAAGGCATATATCAGGTTATAATTTTTTTTTTGAGTTTTTTCTTATAAACGGTCACAAATCAATTATTTTTCAATATTGTCTGATAATTTCGAAACCGTTTGTTTTTATTTCAACTTCTTTAGTGAAAAACTCAAAAAAAAATTATAACCTGATATATGCCTTTAAAAATCGTTTTTGAGCTAAATCAATGTCGGCACAATGTCCAGCATATCAAAAAACCTAGTTTCCATAAAAAAATATTTTTTGGTCAGAATGTGCCTTTAAAAGTCATTTTTAGGCCAAACGGGTCTCACCACGATGTTCCTCGTATCGAAAAACCACTAATCTTCAAATTTCAAAAAAAATAATTTTTTCATGATTACTGCCTTTAAAAACGAGTTTTGAGTCGATTGATCAACCCCACATGACTCCCCGTACCGAAAAACCCCAAAACATAATTTTTCCAAAAAATTTTTTTTGAGTGATGGGGTCCTTTAAAAGTGGTTTTCAGACAAAATGATTATCAGCACACGATTCCCCATACTCGAAAACCCAAAAATGCCGATTTTCGGCCTTATCAGATGATATTGATAATTTAGTGATAACAGGTGATAAGAGCTTTTGAGATGAAGCTTGATGTATAAACTTATCAAAAATATTCTCTACTAACTCCAGACATCATTTTCTGCAAGTTTGAGCTCAATCTGAGCATATTGATAATTTAGTGATAAGGAGTGATAAGAGCTTCTGAGATGAAGCTGGAGCTCTAAACTTATCAAAAATGTCATCTACTATCACCAAACATCATTTCCTCCAAATCCCAGCTGAATCTGATAATTTTGAAATTTCACTGATAATCACTGATAACAGCTTCTGGGATGAAGCTTAAGCTTAAAATGTTAGCAGACGCTGAAATTCAAGCTTTACCCTACTCAAAAACCGATTTTCAGACAATTTACATCAAGTTCAGCTTCACTGATTCAATTTCAAAAATGGGTTTCATAAGGTTTCAAAAGGTTTCGAAAGGTTTCGTTCAAGGGTTTCGAGCCTAGAGGTATGAAACCGAAACCCTTTGCCAAGGGTTTCGAAACCCTTGCAAACGAAACCGAAACCGTATGAAACCGAAACCTACAAAGGTTTCAGTTTCTATGGGTTTCAAAGCTCGATAAATTCGGAACTCTGATCTTTAGGTCATTTTTATAGCTCCTGAGCTCAAAAATACGGTCTTCAGGTAATTTTTAAGCTCCTAATGTAAAAAATATGATTTTTAGGCCATTATTGAAGTTCCCAACCTCAAAAAATCGATTTTAAGGTCATTTTTAAGCAGCTAACCTCGAAAATACGGTCTTTAGGTCATTTTAAGGCTCCTAGGGTCAAAAATGCAATCTTAGGTGATTTCCAAGCTCCTAGATTCATAAAATACGATTTTTAGGCTGTATTCAAGTTTCTAAGGTCAAAAATACGGTTTTAAGGCTATTTTTAAGCTACTAATGTCAAACATAAGATTTTAAGGTCGTATGCAAGATTCTGACCTCAAAAATATGATTTTAAGGCTATTCTTAAGCTCCTAAGCTCAAAAACACGGTCTTTAGGTCATTTTTGAGCTTCTAAGGTCAAACATAAGGTCTTTAAGTCATTTTTGAGCTGCTAAGCTCGAAAATTCGATTTTGAGGCAATTTGCAAGCTCCTAAGCTCAAAAATCCGATTTTAAGGCTATTTTCAAAGCTCATAAGGTCAAAAATATGGTCTTTAGGTCATTTTTAAGCTCCTAAGGCCAAAAATCCAATTTTAAGGCAATTTTTAAGCTCCTAAGGTTAAAAAGGTGTGTTTTTTTCAAATTTTGGCACGGTGCCCAAAAAAAACAAATCAATAATTCGTCATTTTTTATGACTAGCGACGCCGCATGACTCATATTATACAACACACACACAATTTTTTGTTGGGCCCAAAAAAAATCATTTTTTTTCTCTACTACTAAACTACACTGTATTAAAAATTCCACGTGGCATGTGAAAAAAAAAGTTCTGCTAACTGGCGGCTCCGAGCATGGATACGGTAGGGCGGGAAAAAATTTGAATTCAAATTTTTTTTCCCGCCCCAAAAATTGTATGTACCCCTGCCTGGGTCACCAGTTGACAGAACAATTTTTGGCGCCCGCAAAAAATTCTACAGTACTCCCAGGCTACAGTAACCCACCGTAAACACGCTATCGTCGGTTTCCGTGTGATGCACAATTCGCCGCACGCTTTGAAGGCGTGCGTAGTTATTCTGGAGGATTGTCAGGACCGGCATACCGCCCGTGTCTTCGGAAACACTTCCGCATGGTGAGGATTGCGATTGGGTGACTTGCTGGAAGATTTAGGGGGCTTGGGGGGCTTTAGGGGGCTTTAGAGGGCCTGGGAAGCCTCGGGAAGCCTCTCGAACCCTCCAGAAGCTTCCGGAAGCCTCCGGAAAGCTTCCGCACCCTAACTCACCACCGAAGTGCTCGGCGATTCCACATCCGATCCGCGTTTCCCATACGCATCCCTGAACTTCTGCACCGCCTCCTTCCGCATCCCGACCTTCTGGCATTTCGCGAATCGACAACTTCGACACATACATCGGACAGCTGAAAGAAAATCGGAGGTTATTTTCCGGAGGCGGAAGCTTCCGGAAGCCCCAACTCACTCGACACAATCTCACACGCATTGTTTCCGCGACACCGATACGTTTTGCTGAGCGCTACGGAGCGGCGGAAGAAGGCGGCGCACGCGCGGCAAGCTTCCGCGCCGAAATGTATGCCGTTCCCCACCTCTCCGCACACACTACACGGCGCTTTGTCGATTTTCATTTCTGGAAAATAAAAATTTCAGATGGGATTTAGGTTGCGCGGAAGAGAGCTAGAGACGCTAGACAGCTAGAGTGTCAGAGACGCAGAGGGCTAGAGAACACAGCTTTTTTGGAGAGTGCAGAGAAGCTAGAGTGTCAGAGACGCAGAGGGATTTACACTCGCTGCGCTCGAGCCGCTTGCGCGGAAGATCCCGGGGCGCTTCGCGCAAAACAGCTAGAGATAACAGGATGTTGAGAGAGTGCAGAGAAACTAGACGGTTAGAGACGCAGAGGGATTGCAAAAATGTTAGAGATACTAGACACCTAGAGAGCATAGGGTTTTTAGAGATTGCAGAGAAGCTAGAGAGTTAGAGACGCAGAGGGATATACACTCGCTCCGCTCGAGCCGCTTGCGCGGAAGATCCCGGGGCGCTTCGCGCAAGCTAGCTAGAGATAATACGAATCTGAGAGAGTGCAGAGAAACCAGGCAGCTAGAGAGCATAAGTCTTTAGAGAGTGCAGAGAAGCTAGAGTATCAGAGACGCAGAGGGATATACACTCGCTCCGCTCGAGCCGCTTACGCGGAAGAACCCGTGGCGCTTCGCGCAAAACAGCTAGAGATAACAGGATGTTGAGAGAGTGCAGAGAAACTAGACGGTTAGAGACGCAGAGGGATTGCAAAAATGTTAGAGATACTAGACACCTAGAGAGCATAGGGTTTTTAGAGATTGCAGAGAAGCTAGAGAGTTAGAGACGCAGAGGGATATACACTCGCTCCGCTCGAGCCGCTCACGCGGAATATTCCGGGGCGCTTCGCGCAAGACAGCTAGAGATAACAGGATGTTGAGAGAGTGCAGAGAAACTAGAGGGGTAGAGACGCAGAGGAATTGCAGAGATGTTAGAGAGTGCGCAGACGGCTAGAGAACACTGAAGAATCAGAGACGTAGAGAAGCTAGGCGGCTAGAGACGCAGAGGAATTGCACAGATCTTAGAGATGCTAGAGGGCTAGAGAGCATGGGATTTTTAGAGAGGGCAGAGAAGCTAGAGAGTTAGAGACGCAGAGGGGTGGCCTTGCGGTAAACATATTCATTTCCAAAAAAAAAATTAGTTATGACGTGGCAAAAAAAATTTCGAAAATAAAATTTTGGCCTCAAAAAATACACCTGCCGTTTGAAAATAAAAATTGTATTTTTTTTTTTGAAAATTTTGAAATCCACCCTGGCTAATTTAGACTCAAAATGAAGCTCTCTTTTGCAAAATTCAAAAAAAAATTCCACAGCGCACAGAAAAATGGGCGGGGCTTAAACTTTCAAAAAAATCATATGATGTCTTTTTATCAAAAATAGAGAAAAAAATCAATCGATCAATGAATGCAACAATGAAAAAAAGGGGGGAGAAACAATGAGGCGAGAGAGTATGACAAATGGAGAGTGCAGAGATGCAGAGAAAACGAGATTAAAGTACACACTGTGTGTGTGTGTTGTTTGTTAACACACTGTTACATAGAAAACTGGACTTTGAAACAAAAATGCGGCAAAAATCGAAAAATCATCGGGAATTTTGTGGTAAAGATGTTTGTGTTTTTAAAAATCGTTGAAAAAATGTTTTTTGTGATATCAAAAAAAAACGAAAAAAGTACAACTTTTAATTATTTACGGCTAGTGGCAAGTTTTTTTTGTTTGTGTGAAAATCGAATTTTTTCGGAGGGTGGGAAAAAAACATATTGCCACGTCATAGCAACCAAGAAATCGGGCTGTGGACTCTAGAGCCTAGAGTCTAGTCTTGAATCTAGATACAAGTTTTCAGAGACGCAGAGGGATTTACACTCGCTCCGGCTGGAGCCGCTTACGCGGAAGATTCCGGGGCGCTTCGCGCAAGCTTGCGGAAGCTAGACACCTAGAGAGCATGAGATTTTTAGAGAGTGCAGAGAAGCTAGAGGGTTAGAGACGTAGAGGGATATACACTCGCTCCGCTCGAGCCGCTGCGCGGAAGATTCCCGGCCGCTACGCGGAAGCTCGCGGTTTACACTCGCGCAGAGCGCTCGACACCCTTCTCAAGTTAGCCTAACTTAACTATATCTAGTTGATTTTTGGTCTTTAACCTGAGCAATACTTAAAATGAGCAATCAAGTTGTATTGTTTGTTATTCAAAGAGAAAAAATGATGTGATTGCACTTTTTTTTGCTCAAAAATTCAAAAACCAGTGAATTTTTAGGGATTTTTCTCAAATTTCAGCCAGAAAATCTGAAATTTTCATAAATTTCCCTCCAAAATTCCATTTTTCCATCAATTTTCACTCAAAAATCGAATTTTTGCCAAAAAAAACGCATTTTTTACAACGACACTCCGCTGAATGACGGCTTGCCTGTTGTTTAGCGCATTTTTCATTTCTGGGTGAAATTTTGTGTTTTTTTCAGGCAAATTGTTGGGAATTTGGTGCAAAATCGAATTTTTGGTGGAAAATTGATGGATTTTGGGTCCTAGGCTCAATTAGACTCAAAAAATAGGCTTTTTCGGGCCCTAGACTTATCCAAACTCAGAAAATAGGCTTTTCCGCAAGCTTGCGCGAAGCGCCCCGGAATCTTCCGCGTAAGCGGCTCGAGCGGAGCGAGTGTATATCCCTCTGCGTCTCTAACTGTCTAGTTCCTCTGCGTCTCTGATTTTACAGTGTTCTCTAGCCGTCTAGCATCTCTAACATTAGTGTAATCCCTCTACGTCTCTAACTGTCTAGCTTCTCTGCACTCTCTAGCACAAAAATTCTGAATTTTCAGCTCTAGAAGTTTCTAAATCTTTAAAATTGTGAAATTTCCGAGGCTTTCGAGGTCCGGAGCCAAAAAATGCTCATTTTCAAGGGTTTTGAGCTCCCGGCGTTTCTGGAGCTCAAAAAATGCTCATTTTCAAGGTTTTTGAGCTCCCGGAGTTTCTGGAGCTCAAAAAAATGCTCAATTTGAGCCCCGGACCTCGAAAAACCTAAATTTCGAAGCTTCCGAAACTTCCAGCGTCAAAAAATGCTCAAGAATTTCAGATTTTCAAATCTTAGAATCTGAAAATCCCTAAAATTGTTAAGCCCCGCCCACAAAACCATGCGGCAACTCAAAATCGCTCAATTTTGACCAAAAAACATGGAAAAAGTGTCATTTTTCGCGGGTTTTCCTAAGCCACGCCCACAAAACCATGCGGCACCCAAAAATTCTCTTTATCTATACCAAATCATCGGCTCCGCCCTCTCCATTTTGATCCTCCTCATTCTCATCCGTCGGCAAATCATTCGTCTCAAAAACCACACATTTTTCCTCGCAAAATTTGACGCGTCCCGCCTGCTGCGGCGGTTTTTTGCCGCTTGCGGCAGCCATTGCGGAATTTTCCGTCGCCGCCGCCGGTTTTTCGAGCTCTTTTTCGAAATCCGAAATTTTTTGATTGCGCGCACGATCTGAGATGTCGTCAATGTTGCCGGCGTATTTCGAGAACTTCGGATCGATGATCAGCTTGTCGGTGGCGATTTTTTGAGCGCGGTGATGCACGGCGGCTGGAAAATTTGCGATTTTTTGAGCCCAAATAAGCCTATGGCCCAAAAAATCCGGTTTTTTTTGAGTCTAGATAAGCCTAGGCCCGAAAAAACCTGTTTTTTGAGCCCAAATAAGCCTATGGCCCAAAAAATCCGGTTTTTTTTGAGTCTAGATAAGCCTAGGCCCGAAAAAACCTGTTTTTTTGAGTCTAGATAAGCCTAGGGCCCGAAAAATCCTGTTTTTTGAGCCCAAACAAGCCTAGGGCCCGAAAAATCCTATTTTTTGAGCCCAAATAAGCCTAGGGCCCGAAAAATCCTATTTTTTGAGCCCAAATAAGCCTAGGGCCCGAAAAATCCTGTTTTTTGAGTCTAGACAAGCCTAGGGGCCGAAAAATCCGATTTTTTTGAGTCTAGATAAGCCTTTGGGGCCTTTTGGGCCTAGAAAATCTAAAAATTAAGAAAAATCGATATTTCGATAGAGCACACTTGCAAAAATTGAATTTTTTCGAAATTTTTGAAAATTTTCACGTGACCTAGAATTTTAAATTTTAAAAAATTCATTTTTCAAAATTTTTCGGCCTAAATTTGGGCCCGGGATTATCTAGATTCAAAAAACAGGATTTTTTGGGCCCCAGGCTCATCTAGACTCAAAAAACCGGATTTTTCGGGCCCTAGGCTTATCTAGACTCAAAAAAACAGGATTTTTTGGGCCCTAGGCTTATCTAGACTCAAAAAACCGGATTTTTCGGGCCGCTAGGCTTATCTAGACTCAAAAAACCGGATTTTTTGGGCCCTAGGCTTATCTAGACTCAAAAAACAGGATTTTTCGGGCCTAGGCTTGCCTAGACTCAAAAAAACCGGATTTTCCAGGCCCGAGGCTTATCTAGACTCAAAAAAAACGGGATTTTTCGGGCCCTAGGCTTATCTAGACTCAAAAAACCGGATTTTTCGAGGCCCAAAAACCCACGTGTATGAATATTCTCAACAATTGTCGCGTCCAATTTCGGCAATTTTGCGGCCTCCAAAATTTCCACGTTCATATCAGTTTTTGGGGCGATTTCGCCGGGATTTTCGCGATTTTGCGCATCTTCTTCAGGTTTTTGAGCCAATTTTTGGGATTTCGCATTTTTTTTGGATAATTGTTCGATTTTCGCAGCCATCGGGTCTTCTGGCGTTTTCGCCGCGGCGGTCGCGGCCGCCGCAGGCGGCAAATTTGCGGGCGGCGACATGGTTTTTTTGGCGCCATTTCGTGACGGTAAATTGCGACGCGATTTCGCCTCCGCTTTTCGCGAATTTCCACTTTCTGTCGATTTTTTCGGGCCGCGGCAACAGAATGTGAGCAAAATTGTGAGGAGGAGCATTTCGAAAATACTTTTTGCTGGAAAAAAATACGATTTGGGTTACTGTAGGTCAAATTTTCGCGCGAAAACACGATTTTTGATACCAAATATGCCTAGGGTTACTGTAGCTACAGTAGTCCAAAGATGAGAGTACTGTAGATCAGAAAAATTGTGCCATTTTCAGAAAATGTAGATCATATTTTCCCGCTAAAACTTGGGTTACTGTAGATCAAAAAATTATGCCAAAAATCTAGTGATTTTGAGATTACTGTAGATCAAATTTGGACACCCAAAACCGATCTACAGTAATCCAAAATCAAAGTACTGTAGCTCTGAAAATTGGTGCCAAGAAACTTATCTACAGTACCCAAAATGTTCCCGGATTACTGTAGATCAAATTTTCGCATTACAAACTCGATCTACAGTAACCCTAGGCATATTTTGTGTCAAAAATATCGAAATTTCCAGAAAAACCCGATTTTTCAAGGTCAAACAAGCCTAGGATTACTGTAGATCAAAAAATTGTGTTAAAACTCGATCTACAGTAACCCTAGGCATTTTTGGTATCAAAATCATCGAAATTTCGAGAAAAACCCAATTTTCAAGGTCAAATAAGCCTAGGATTACTGTAGATCAAATATTTTGGTCCCGGATTACTGTAGCTGGCCAAACTCACCGAACATTGTTTTTGCTATAAATCTGGAGAATTGTGAAAATCAGAAATGACGTGGCGGGAAAATTTTCGGGGGCCAAAAAAATCGGTTTTTTTTTGGGGAGGCTGAAAAGGTCACGTGAAAAATAGAATTTTTTCTGAAAATTTTTTGGGCTAGGCTTTCAGGCCTAAAAACTCGGCCCCCTAGTCGTGTTTGGTGTCAAAAATCTGCAAATTTTCTGGGAAAACCTCAAAAATCATTTATTTTCGCGCCAAATTCTCAATATCCTCAACAATTCCCTCGGCTCGATCCAGGAGTTCGCGTAAATTCTCCGCCCTCTTCTCAGCTTTTCCCAAACTTCCATCCGAATACATTTTATGATACAATCCGATGCCGAAAAGTGTGAAATTCGACGAAATCGCAAAAGTTTCCCAATATTGCTCTTTCAATTCGTTGAAGCTCAAAACATTGCTCATTTTATCGGATTTGGTGAGTTCGTCTAACTTTTGCCAATAGTATTTGAGGTATCGATCGGTGTGCTCTTTTCGATGGGCTCTGCAAGAAATTTGGAGCATTTTGGGACTAGACAAGCCTAGGAGGGGCCTGAAAAGGGCCTAGAATTTCAGGCTTGACAATTTGGAGCATTTTGAGCCCAAATAAGGCTACTGTAGATCAAAAACCCTCTGCGTCTCTAACCCTCTAGCTTCCCTGCACTCTCTCAGAATCCTATGATCTCTAGCCGTCTGGTTCCTCTGCGTCTCTGCTTCTGCAGTGTTCTCTAGCCGCCTAGCTTCCGGAAGCTTGCGCGAAGCGCCCCGGAATCTTCCGCGTAAGCGGCTCGAGCGGAGCGAGTGTAAATTCCTCCGCGTCTCTAACCCTCTAGTTTCTCTGCACTCTCCAAAAACCTGTGTTCTCTAGCCGTCTAGCTCTCTAGCTTCTCTGATCTCTAGCCGTCTAGCATCTCTACCATTTGTGCAATCCCTCTGCGTCTCTGACCCTCTAACTTCTCTGCACTCTCTCAGAATCCTATGATCTCTGCTCTCAAATAAACATAGGCTTATTTAGGCTCAAAAAATCGCAAATTTTCGGGCCCGGGCTTGTCTGAGCTTGAAAAATCTCACCTCGAGACGCCCAAAGTCAGAACTCTCACAATATCCGCGGCAATCGATCCAACATGCACAAATTGATAGTCAATTATGGCCGCAATTTCATTCGGCGCGGCATTTCGCCACAAAATATTCGACACATTCAAATCACCGTGCACCAAGATTTTTCGGCCCAATTTCTGGACCAATTTTTGGATTTGGGCCGTTTTGTAGTCGTAGTCGAAGGACCAGGCGAGATTTTGAATTCGGGAATTTCCGAATTTTTCCGGACAGATTTGCTCGAGGAGCACCGCTTCGTCGTACTGAAAATTAAACATTTAACATGAGCAATGCTTCAAATTTTCATGAAATATCGATTTTTAGTTCAAAAATTGCAGATTTTCATGATTTCTAGCTTAATTTTAGTCAAAAATTCCAGATTTTGAAGTTTAACATGAGCAATCCTTTAAATTTTCATGAAAACATCGAGTTTTGGGTTAAAATTCAGCATTTTTCATGGTGTTCTTGGTTAATATGAGCAATACTGCAATGAAAATCGATATTTAGCTCAAAAAATCCAGATTTTAAGGTTTAACATGAGAAATGCTTCAAATTTTCATGAAAACATCGAGTTTTAGCACAAAAATCTTAGATTTCCATCACTTCTAGCTCCAAATTCATCAAAAATAGTGATTTTTTGAAATTTAACATGAGCAATCCTTCAAAATTTCATGAAAAATCAATTTTTAGCTCAAAATTCATCATTTTTCAAGATGTTCTTGGTTAATATGAGCAATACTGCAATGAAAATCGATTTTTAGCTCAAAAATTCCAGATTTTAAGGTTTAACATGAGCAATCCTTCAAAAATTCATGAAAAAAACGAGTTTTGGCTTAAAATTCATCATTTTTCATGGTTTTCTTGTTTTTTAGCTCAAAAATTCCAGATTTTGAAGTATAACATGAGCAATGCTTCAAATTTTCATGAAAAAATCGAGTTTTGGCTCAAAATTCAGCATTTTTCATTTTGTTCTTGGTTAATATGAGCAATATTTCATGAAAATCGATTTTTAGCTCAAAAATTCCAGATTTTAGGGTTTAACATGAGCAATTCTTCAAAATTTCATGAAAACATCGAGTTTTGGCTTAAAATTCAGCATTTTTCGTGGCTTTCTTGTTTTTTAGCTCAAAAATTCCAGATTTTGAAGTTTAACATGAGCAATGCTCTATTCGCTTACCATAGATCTCTGAGCATCTCGGGTAAACAAAACTTTCTCATCAAAATTTGCCACGTCATTACTCTGCTCATTTTTCCAAGCGTACACATGAAATGCGGCCAAGGCCCGCATCAGGGCCAAAATCTGTGGGTCCGAAAAGCCCGGCAGAAAATCGAGGCTATACGTAGTGTCGGCCAGATTCTCGGCCAACATACCGTGCACGGGAGACACGTGGAAAATGCGGGCCGTCGGGAAATGGGCCATTTTTTGGGGTCCGAGAAATTTGAGGTAGAAGTTGGCCTCACGGACGGTGTAAATGCGGAGTAACGTTTGCAAATTGATTTGGGATTGGGAAGTGGACTCGATTTACAGCACATTTTTGGAGATTTTTGGAATCTAGAAATTTTTTGGTGGGCCTAAATGAGCCTAGGCCTGAAAATCCGGATTTTTTGAGCCTAAATAAGCCTAGGCTTGGGTGAAAAATATAGGCTTATCTAAGCCTAAAACATAGGCCTTTTAGGCCTGAAAAATAGGCTTATCTAGGCTTGGAAAATCAAGAATTTCAAGCCTAAAAATTGGAAATTTTTGAGCCCAAATAAGCCTAGATTTTAGGCCCGAAATTAGGCTCATTGGGGCTCAAAATATCAGGCTTTTGAGCCCAGAAATTTGCCTGAATAGGCCTAGATTTCCAGGCTTGCTTAGGCTCAAAAAATCCAGATTTTCAGGCCTGAAACTAGGCTTATTTAGGCTTGGAATTTGCAATTTTTGAGCCTAAATAAGCCCAGATTTCCAGGCCCACTCACTTTCATGAAAAAATCCCCAACCACAAAAATGTCGGACCAAAAACTTTTGGAATTCTCCAGAATTCTAGGCTGAATTTCAGCCAACTCATTTTCAGACAAGTCTGGAAATGCGATTTTCAGCAAGAAATTCATTTCAGACGACATTTTCAGCCTTGAGAAAAATAAAATATATAGTCTAGACTGGAAAAAAATGGCGGTTCCACTTAAAAATGATTTTTTGATCGAACAAAAAATATTTTTGTGTAAAAATCGAAAACAAAAATAATTTTTTAGGAAGTTTTTTGAAGCATTGCTCATGTTAAACTTTAAAATCTGGAATTTTCGAGCTAGAAATCGATTTTTATGAAATATTGCTCATATTAACCAAGAACACCATGAAAAATGCTGAATTTTAAGCCAAAACTCGATTTTTTCATGAATTTTCGAATAATTGCTCATTTTAAACTTTAAAATCTGGAATTTTCGAGCCAGAAATCGATTTTTATGAAATATTGCTCATATTAACCAAGAACACCATGAAAAATGCTGAATTTTAAGCCAAAACTCGATTTTTTCATGAAAATTTGCAGCATTGCTCATGTTATACTTTGAAATCTGGAATTTTTGATGGATTTTGAGCTAAAAATCATGAAATTTTGGGTATTGCTCATATTATACTCACCATAGCAACCTGCAATCTATCCGTAAAAATCGATTGCTCAGGAAAATCCGCAAAATCCGATTCCCTCTCCAAATCCCTCAAAGTAATCCAGTGAAGCCCGGCTAGGGCCTCCATCAGGGCCAAAACTTGGGCCTCATTCAGGCCGGGCAAAAAATCGATGGCATGCACTTGTCCCACCAGATCTTCCGCTACCATTCCGCCACTTTCCGCATCGGTTTCCGCGCCGCAAACCTCTTCGATGTAATAAATGTGGGCGGTGGGAAAGTGGGGAACGGGGCGATTTTTGAGCAAATTGTAGAAGTTGGTCTCGTGACGCGAGTATTTTTTGAGCAAATTGTGCATGTTGTCGGCGTCGATGGTCTCGCAACGATTCGCATTTTCGGAAATTCGCGGAATCTGTGAAAAAAACGGGATTTTTTGAGTCTAAATAAGCCTAGTTTCTAGAGTTTTCAGTCAAAAATGAGAAATTTCAGCCTCAAAAATCTAAATTTCCATAAATTTTTCATTAAACTCACCAAATTTCCCTCCAAAATCTCATTTTTCCATCAATTCTCACTCAAAAATCGATTTTCCCAAAAAAACGCGCATTTTTCACAACGACACTCCGCTAAATGACGGCTCGCCTGTTGTTTAGCGCATTGTTGGAATTTTTTCATTTTTCACTTTTTTTCGCGTTTTTTTTGGGTTTCAGGTGAAATTTTGTGGATTATAAAGGAAATTTCAGAATTTTCAGACAAGGGAAGTGCAATTAGCGGAGTGTCGTTGTAAAAATGCGGTTTTGTTTTGGAAAAATCGATTTTTGAGTGAAAATTGATGGAAAAGTGAGATTTTGAAGGGAAAAATAGAAAATTGATAAAATTTCAGATTTTCAGGGCTGAAATTTGAGAAAAATATGATTTTTAGTGAATTCAAAGCTGAAAATTTGTATTTTTCTCGCAGGAGGAGTTAATGAGGTAAGGTTCTAATGAAATATGTCGAAATATACCAAATCAACCATGCTGATCACGATTCCGAAGTCAAAATTGCTTTTCTGGATCTCCAAAGTTGGTTTTCGTCCACTTTCATCATTTCCTGGGTTCCTGGGTGGTGAAAATGGACGAAAACCAACTTTGGAGCTACAGAAAAGCAATTTTTGACTTCGGAATCGTGATCAGCATGGTCGATTTGGTATATTTCGATATGTTTCATCAGAACCTAACCTCATTCACTCCTCTTGTGAGAAAAACACTAATTTTCAGCTTGAAATTCACTAAAAACATATTTTTTTCAAATTTCAGCCTGAAAATCTGAAATGTTATCAATTTTTTCATTAAACTCACCAAATTTCCCGCTAAAATCACACTTTTCCATCAATTTTCAATGAAAAATCGATTTTCCCCAAAAAAAACAGCGTTTTCACAGCCTCCACACCTGCGTGAAGTCTGCGTCTCACTCTCTCGTCGTTCGCTGAGTGAGATGGGGCGCGTTTGCTGCACTCACTTTTTTCCATTGAAAAACACTTTTTCTTTATTTTTTCGTGTTTTTTGGTCGCCACGAATTTTTCCTGCGCTAATACGAAGCTAAACTTGAAAATAGAAGAGATTTGGAAGACAGAGATATATAAAACATCTCAGTTCGAGTTAAAATTCAAGGAGAACATTCGAGCGGAAACTAGGATCTTTTTTGTTCAAAATCTCAGGAATTTTTTTGTACGAGTTCAGCACGTTTTGTGCATTTGTACGCGTTCAGTCCTATTAAGTACGCTTTCAAACTTATGCGTGTACACGATCAGTCTTTTTAGCTGTCTTATATCAGGAACTGAACGCGTACAAATGCAAAAAAGTGCTGAACGGGTACAAAAAAGGTGCAGAACTCGTACAAAAAATTCCTGAGGACTTCATGAGTATTTCGATATTTTTGTGTAGTTTGAAGCTATTTCGATATATTTCTCATGATTTAGCGATTGCGGCGTAGAAAATTAGTTGAAGTGAGCATGGAATTCAGGAGGGTATTCGCGCAGGTGATTTTGCCGCACAGTTCTTTGAGAAACTAATTAGTTCGTACAAATTCCGAGAACATTGTTGAAAATGTTGTTATTTTTAATTTTGACAACACTTTGCTTATTTGTAAACGTTTCTTCTGCTTTTTAAAGATAACTATCTTCTGAAAAATTTATTATTTGCAGAAGCTACAACCTTCGTGTTATCATCACCACGGCGCCATTTTGGCCAATCCTTTTTATTGGTAAGTAATTTTGATGCAAATTTTGGTACAATTATCGATTTTCAATCAAACATATTTTTAGGATCAATGATGGTTGTTGGAAAAAGATTGCGATCAAGTCGAGAAAATGCTGGACAAAGTGCTTTGTCCAGAGAAAATATCAAATTGAAAGAGGAAATAAAGGAGAAAACATCAATAATCGAGGTGATAGAAAATGACAACAAAACCTGCAAATACGAAATAACCGTGAAGGACAGAGAAATATCATCAGAAAAAAAGCAGACAAGAAAATTAAAAGATGAATTACTTGGCAAAGATTTAGAAATCGAAAGAATATGTGTGAAGTTAGAAAAAGAACGAATATTACTGGTTAACATGGATATGGATCAATTTTTCGCATGAGAAAAACATCACCGCGAAAACCTTTCTCCACCTTGTCACACCAAACGCAAATGTTGCGATCAATTGAAATTATGGAAATGTCGAGAAATGTCACCGGCGGAGAAGATTTTTATACCGTTTGGAAGTTTATGGGACAAAATTTCGAACACGAAAATGGTGTGAGATGGTGTAAAATGTCGGATGTAGATACTCTTCTTTAATGTCAAAGTTCAATTTTGGAGATGGGCTGGTTAAAGCAATGAATCATTACTACAATGCGAAAGTTGGGTTTTCCATTTTAGCATCTCGAAGAGCTATTGCTAAATTAATGAAACTTCTCGATATTTCTGATTTATACGAATTCGAAGTTGTTACTTGTGTGATCAATAAAAAAGAGGTTCAACGAGTGGTTATTAGATGTCGAAGTGTTGAGCATTTATTATCAATCAGAGCCACGAATCTCGCCAACGCTGGAAGATTGCAATTGAAAAACGGAAAAATTATTCCTGTATTAAGTGGTGATCGAGGTGATGAAGAAGCTAAAGCTGTCATTGGTCTGGAATGTTCACCTACTCCTAATTCTCCATATTCCTTGTCGTTTATCTGTAGTTTTTGTGGCGAGGATAATTATGCGAATATGCTGAAATTTATGGGAAGAACCCTTTCAACTTTAGACAACATCAAATTTATTGATTATAAATATGGAGATGTTGTTTTGCGAGCAGAGGTTGATTGGAAAAAGACCGGTAAATTTTTATTTTCAAAAATCAACAATTTGATTTGTTTTTAGGTGATTTCAAATTTTTATCTTCGTTATCCGCCCACACCGGCCAATCTTCAACTAATCCTTGCATTGGCTGTATCATCCCATTGTGCACTCACGGAGATCATCGAGATACAATCGGATTGTTCAATTTCGAACTAAAATTTGATGATCGGACCGAAGCAAACATTTTGGAACATTGCCAACAAGGAACTCATTCTATGAAAGAAGGTGCAACACCGCTAGTCCAAATCCCACCTAAAAAACAGTTCCTCCAACTGTACACATTGTTGCTGGAGTTCATGAAAAATACGTTGACGATCAGATGAAAGCGAAGACAAATAAAATGGATTGTGCACTTTTTGAAAATGCTCGAACCGTTCCTCATCAAAAATCAATGCTGAAAAAGAAAAAAGAAGAGGAGTTGGTTTTGAAATCAGCTATTAATTTTTTGGAAGCGGATATTGCAATGGGTAAAAATATGATGTCAGCCTTCAGCAACTACACCGTGAATCCCGAAGATTCCTGCGACTCTCAATATTGTATTATCGATGGATGTTCTTCAAACACTTTGGATTGGGTTAAATGTGATTTGTGTCAACGGAATTATCACATTTTTTGTATGTGTATTATGTCGGCGAAGATTGTTCACAAGATGAAAAATAGTAGTTCACCATTTTATTGTTGGAGTTGCCGTGAATTTTCGCATGAAGAAATGATATATAATGTTGAATTCGAATTGAAACAATATATTGATGAGGCTGAAACATTGAAAACTAAGTTATCTTCGGTCACCAGAGATAAGAAATCAATGGAAGCTGTTCTTTCGGGAGAAGGTGGACCATCGAGAAAGAAATTGGATTCGGTTTTGAAGAAGATTGGGTGTCTTGGATCTGCTTGGTTTGGTAATCCTGTTGGTAATCAAATTCGAAAGCTATTACGCCCAAAATACATTGAAATTGTTTTGGAGGTATTTCCAGATGATGAATTCAAATCGAATCTTCGAAAAGTTATGATTTTGCTAGGAGAGATTATGACAGCTTCAGGAAAACAAACATTCAACGATTTCGAAAAACTTGAATTTAAAGATACAATAAGCCGCTTCGTCAACGCTCTTCGAGAGTTTTGCCCTGAGGAGAATGTTATTCCGAAGCTTCATTATTTGGTCAAGCATGTCCCGGAATATATTGATATTTATGACACCTGGGGTGGCGCATGCTCCGAACAATCCACCGAACACTTTCATGTCGTTTATCGAAAAGTAAAAAAGCTTTTTCATCTATCAAGGATCTCATTTTTCAAGCCAAACTTATGGTGCGCCGATTTGGATTTTTGAATTATTTGAACGACATTGGCGAAAATTGTAATGATCCTATGATCGAAATCCCGGTTAGTTAAAAAAAAAAAGAAATTTTTTAAGTGAATTTTCAATTTTTCAGGACGAATATCGAAGTTAAAAATGTTCCCTATACTCTCCAACTTTCAACGTTTTATATATCATCATCCAACTCTTCCATATGTCATAAAAATCTGTAAATATACTTGGAAGTGCTTTTGGCTATTCACGGGTTTCGTCGATTTCAATTAATAATTTATGAGTGAGTTATTTGAACTGTTCTCTATTAAAAAATTATTCAATGTTTTAATTTTCCAGGGTATTTTCAATTGTCTATAATATCTTTTGCATATTCTTCTCGCGGGTTATCACTTGCCATCCAAAATGCTTCTCGATGATGTACAATTTGTTTAATTTTAATTATTTTTGTTGATAACTTTAAATAATAACATTTTCATGCACTACTTTTTGAAGTCTTTAACTTATTTTCATTTTCTAAAGTTTGTTTGTTTCTTACTGATTTTTTATTACGCAAAAAGTATTTCTCTGCTCTCGTGAGATTCTCCTCTTTCCCCTCGTATACAATTCCTTTGATGAAACCCACGATTTTTAGAGTATTCAATGAAAAAATGCTGAAATTTTTTTCAAAAGAAAAAAACGAGAAAAAACGGGAGAGCGCCTTCCACTGAAGAGACCGAGAGAAAAAAGATGACGAGAGAGTGTTGCATCGAAGAGAGCAAACAGACACACACAGTTTTGTATGTGGTGTGTTAGAGTGCAGACAAGGCAGCGTTTTTTCATTTGTGGACAGCGTGCGTTTTTCACAACGACACTCCGCTGAATGACGGCTTGCCTGTTGTTTAGCGCATTGTTGGCATTTTTTCATTTTTCACTTTTTTTCGGGTTTTTTTCTGGGTTTTAGGTGAAAATAGGTGTTTTTCAGGAAAATTTCAGAAATTTCTTGGGAAAACACAAATTTTCAGCCTGAAATTCACTTGAAATCGTATTTTTCTCAAATTTCAGCCGGAAAAATCTAAATTTTGCGTTTTTTCAGGCAAAATTTGGAATTTTGATGGAAAACTGATGGATTTTGGTGAATTGGTGAGTTTTTTGGGGGAAATTTTTGGTCCTAGGCTTGTCTAGACTCAAAAAATAGGCCTCTTCGGGCCCTAGGCTTATTTAGACTCAAAAAAAGGCTTTTTCGGGCCCTGGTCTTATCTAGGCTCAAAAAATAGGCTTTTTCGGGCGGCCCTAAGCCCTACCTTAATAAAAACCGACGCGGGAACTTGCACCAAATCCGAGCTCATTTTCGCCAAGTAAGTTTCGGACCAAAAACTTTTCGCATTTTCCAAATGCTCAAATTCCACGTGGACTTTTTCGAAGAAATCCGGAATTTCCGGAAATCCCTTTTCCAGCAAGTTTTGGAGATGTTTTAGGCGGAGATTCATATTGATTTTTGGCTGAAAATTTTGAAGTTTTTGGCTGAAAATTTTGAGATTTTTGATAAAAAATCACATTTTTCCCGAAAAAAAACAAAAAATTGTACGAAAAATTATTTTTTTTTCGGCTGATAATGATAAGACAAAAATCGGGGTCTTTGATTCGATCAAAAAATTAACCAGAAAATTTTTTTTTTTTGCTGTTCTCCCCAAAAAAAAACACGTTTTTGGTCCAAAACACAGTGTTTTATAAGCGCCGAAAAAAAAGTTCCGGAAAAAAAGTTTTTTTCTGAAAATCCGATTATTTTTTGAATAAATTGTAGGAAAATGTTCGCAAATCAAAAATCACTAGAAAATTTGGGGGAGTACTGTAGCTACAGTAACCCTACAGTAATCCTCAGAAAAGTTCCAAAATTCCAAAAATTTTGGATAAAAACTACAGTACCCTTCCTGAATTGTTCAGGTTTTTAAATTTTTTTTGAGGAGTACTGTAACTACTGTGGGTTACTGTAGATAAAAAATTGTGAAAAAATTGTTCCAAATTTCTACAGTACTTTGGACCTACAGTAATCCTCAGAAGAGTTCCCCAAATTTTGGATTAAATCTACAGTACTCTTAAAAACCCCTGTAGTTCTAGAAAATTCCAAATTTGTTTTCTACAGTACCCTACAGTACCCATAGAAAAGTGCAAAAAAAATCGAAAATTTGTTCGATGTCACTACTAAATTGTACTGTGACACCTTATCAACTCAATATAAATTTTTTTCGCGAAAAAAAAATAAAAAATAAATTTTTTCGCCCCGAAAAAAAGTTTCTGATAAGTTTTTTGGGCTGTAAAATTGGCCAGAATCAGAAATTTTTCAGGAAAATCTGAAAAAAAAATTTTCCGAAAAAACCCCCTTGGAAAATTGTGTTTTGGAACAGGAAAATTTGGAAAAAAGAACACAGTATTTTACACGGCATTTCATTTTGTTGACTTTTGGGATTTTTGATGACACAGGAAGAGAAAAACGGGAAGAAAACAATGGGACACTTTTGCGTGGGTGGACTAGAAAAGCCTAGATTCTAGGCCTGAAATTGGGCCTTTTTTGAGCCTAAGAAGCCTGGATTTGAAGCCTGAAAAGGTGAGATTCTAGGCCTGAAAATTAGGCTTTTTCTGAATCTAAATAGGTCTAGTTTCCAGGCTCATAAAGCCTACATTTGAAGCCTGAAAACTAGGCTTTCTAGGCCCCAAAAAAGCCCAGTTTTCCCCCAAAATTCCCCGGAAAATCAAGTTTCCCTCCAACCAATTCACACCCATTTTTTCTGCCGGCCAAGTTTCGCGCAACTGTTTTTTTTTGGCCGAAAATTATTATGTACATACATACATGTACGTTGTATTTCATTCATTTATTGTTCCTTTTTGTATAGATTTTTTGGGGGAAATCTAGAGTTTCAGGCTTTATCGGGCCCGAAAAAGCCTAGTTTCAGAGCCCGAATAGGCCTGGACTTTTTGTGTAGTTCTCGTGGACAGAAAAACTTTTTTTTTTCTGCGAAAAAAAAACGATTTTTGATGTATGAAATTTCCATGGAAAATTTGAATTTTTAAAATTGGCGCCAAAATTTTGAGCTACAGTAATTTTGAGAATTAGAGCTCAGGTTCGATTCCTGCTGCCTGCGGAAATTTTTTTTTCGGAAAGCCACATGGGAAAAACTTTAGTAAGTTCCTCTGCGTCTCTAACCGTCTAGCTTCTCTGGACTCTCTGAAAGCCTAATGTTCTCTAGCCGTCTGGTTTCTCTGCGTCTCTGCTTCTGCAGTGTTCTCTAGCCGTCTAGCTTCCGGAATCTTCCGCGTAAGCGGCTCGAGCGGAGCGAGTGTATATCACTCTACGTCTCTAACCCTCTAGCTTCTCTGGACTCTCTAAAAGACCTATTCTCTCTAGCCTCCTGGTTCCCCTGCGTCTCTGATTCTGCAGTGTTCTCTAATCGTCTAGCTTCCGGAATCTTCCGCGCAAGCGGCTCGAGCGGAGCGAGTGTGAACTCCTCTGCGTCTCTAACCCTCTAGCTTCTCTGCACTCTCTGTTCTCTAGCTGTCTGGTTTCTCTAATTCAAGCCCCCTGCAAAAAATGCAATTTTTTTGCATTCACCCATGAAATTTGTTGACACAAAATTCTTTTTGTAACTCAATACAGGTCACATACACACACACAACTTAGCCTAACTCACATATTTTTTTGTTGCTCCGCATCATGTTTGTCAAAAAGCTCTGAGAGCATGAGCATGAGCACATTTTTTCCCTTTGTATTGTTTTTTTCTTGCTCCAGGAGCACCAACTTTTTCCGGTATTTTTTGGACTTTTTGTGCTCGGCGGCAGGTGGAAATTTGACACTTTTTGGTGTAAATAACTCGTGATTTTTGGAGGCCCTAAGCCTGGATTTTGGGCCTGAAAAGCCTAGATTTTGGGCCCAAAAAGCCCAGGATTTTTCTGTAGAACAAAGTTCCAAAAACTTTGATCTAGATAAAAAATCTGGAATTTTCAAGTTACGTCATCTCAAAAAATCCACTTGAAATCGAATTTTTTTGAAACACGGTGTTTTATTTGATGTACCACACCCTAATTTTGGCCTGTAGGCTTATATAAAATGCGATTGCGCAACCCCGCATTTTTAGTGTGATTTTCTACCAAGTAGGAGTTTTCCGGTGTGATTTTTGACAGCCTTTTCGGCTTAAAAAGTAGGAGTTTTCCGGTGTAATTTTCTACCAGTTTCTGTTAGAAGGTAGGAGTTTTCTGGTGTGATTTTCGACCAATTTTTGTTGGAAAGTAGGAGATTTCCGGTGTGATTTTCTACCAAGTTTTGTTTGAAAGTAGGGTTCCTCTGGTGTGATTTTGAACGATTTCACCTTTTTTTAGAGGCTGCTAGAAATCCTGACATATTTCTCCTACTTTTGAAAATTTTGAGGCTTCTAGAAATCCTGACATATTTTCCCTACTTCAGGAAAATTTGAGGCTTTCAGAAATCTTGACATATTTTTCCTACTCTTGAAAATTTTGAGGCTGTCTAAAATCCTGATATATTTTTCCTACTCTAAAGAAATTCTAGGCTGCTAGAAATCCTGACATATTTTCCCTACCCAGCAATTTTTTTCCTGATTCAAAATCTCGAAAAAAAAGATTATTTAGGTCAACTTTTTAGGTATTCATGAGATTTACATGAGAACTTTGACATTTCTGTGTTTTTTTGGCCAATTATTATTACTAATTTATTTCTTGCCCGAACATTTTCTCAAGGATAAACTTCTTTTTCGATTGATTTTATTTTATGTTAGTTAGTTTTCTTGTGTTCTTGTTTTTGGCCAAAATTTGGAGTACTGTAGATCAGAATTTTTTTATTTAACAAAAAAATGAAAAAAAAAACTCTTTTTATGCCCATTTTTTATGTCGCTGCTTTTTTTTTGTGAGAAAAAAATTTTGCGAAAATTTATAGATTTTTTTTCGTTGATATTAGAATTTGTATACTTTTCATAGTGGTTTTTGGACCTTTTTTGGCGCGAAATTTTGATCTACTGAGGTTTTTGGGCTGTCAAAAATCCTGACATATTTTCACTACTCTGATGAATTTCTAGGCTGTCAAAAATCCTAGCATATTTTCACTACCCTGAAGAAATTCCAAGGCTGTCAAAAATCGCACCATATTTTGCCTACCCCCTCCAAAAGTGCTCCCAAAGGTCATAATTAGCCGAAATTCACCGAATTTTCTCGTATTTTCTCATTTTCGTATAATAATACTCATAATCTACACCCAAAAAGGGCCTTTTTCCCTTTTTCTTGCAGCTGAGGAAGAAAAGTGCTTGCCTTATTTTTTTCTGTGTAGAACACCTGCTCATTTTTGAGAGGGGAACGCGCTTTTTTTTTTGGTTGTTCATTTTATTTTAGTTTTGGACACGTGTTTTGGACAAAATCTAGACGAAAATTTGAATTTTTTGGCCAGAAACACTTGATTTTTGGCCAGAAAATCATGATTTTTAGCTTTTTTTTGGCCAGAAAACACTTGTTTAGGTCAATTTTAACTGGAAAACAGTTTCCTAGGCTGTTTTTGGCCAGAAAACTTGATTTTTGGCCAGAAAACTTGATTTTTGGCCAGAAAAACTTGATTTCAGGCTGTTTTTGGCCAAAAAACTTGATTTTAGGCTGTTTTTCACCAGAAAACATCATTTTTGTCCAGAAAACATGATTTTTTCCCAGAAACACTTACTTAGGTTATTTTTAACTGGAAAACAGTATCTTAGGCTGTTTTTGTCCAGAAAACAGTTGCTTAGTCTGTTTTCAGCCAGAAAATTTGATTTCAGGCTGTTTTTGTCCAGAAAACATGTTTTTGACCAGAAAACATCATTTTTGGCCAGAAATACTTGATTTCAACGCATTTTTGACCAGAAAACTTGATTTTTGTACAGAAAACATGATTTTTTACCAGTTTCCATCAAAAATTCCAAATTCCAGGTTCATGTTTCCTTCCAAGATTTTTCCACCATCAAACACCTGTCCATTTTAATTATTACACGGTGTTTCATAAATTATAATTAGAAATTATAATTACAGTTGGAGATTTTCCCGTTTTACCGACCTCTTTAATTAAAAAATGCAAAGAACTAAGGATTTTGGGTGTTTTTAAGGTCTCTAAGGCAATTTTTTAGGTATTTTTTCCCTCTGTGACCTTTAAAATATGAGTTAGGCTAACTGTGAATAATAATTAGCCTTGTCCTGTCTATTTTTCATTCCCAAAAGGTTTTCACAAATCCCCAAGGTCAACTTAGGTTTTGCGGCAAATTTTTTAGTAGCTAGGCTTGTTTAGGCTCGGGTTTGAGGCCTAAAATTGGGCCTAAAGCCTAATTTTAAACTAAGCCTAAGCCTAATTCCTATTTGATATCAAAAAATGGCGATTTTCTCACATTTGATAATACATTTATCACCTGACACAATTTTATTTATGACTTTTTTGAATTCCGAAAAAATGTGCGCCTTCTCGAATTTCTTTCCCATCAATCTTGTTTAACATATGTGTGTGTTGTAGTTCGTGTAGTAATGTTATTTATTATTTTTATTTTGAAAATTTGATGAAGTTTTGGTGAATTTTGGCCAGAAAACGTTGATTTTCAGGCTGTTTTTGGCCAGAAAACGTGATTTTTGGCTAATTTTAATATAAAAAATTGATCTTAGGCTGTTTTTGTACAGGAAACCAATTTTCTAGGCTGATTTTGTCCAGAAAACTTGATTTCTGGCCACAAAACAATTTTTCTGGCCAATTTTTTACTGAAAAATTGATTTCAGGCTGTTTTTGTACAGAAACCATTTTTCTAGGCCGTTTTTGTCCAGAAAACATGATTCCTGGCCAATTTTAACTGAAAAACATGATTTCGGGCTGTTTTTTCCCAGAATTCTTGATTTTTGGCCAATTTCAACCAAAAAAATTGATCTTAGGCTGTTTTTAGCCAGAAAACATGATTCCTGGCCAATTTTAGCTCGAAAACAGTTTCACAGGCTGTTTTCGTCGAGAAAACAGTTTCCTATGCTGTTTTTGGCCAGAAAACATAATTTCTGGCCAATTTTAACTAGAAAATAATTTTCTAGGCTGATTCTGGCCAGAAAACATGATTTTTGGCCAATTTCAACTGTAAAAACTGATTTCAGGCTGTTTTTGTACAGGAAACCATTTTTCTAGGCCGTTTTTAGCCAGAAATCAAGATTTCTGGCCAATTTTAACCAGAAAAATTGATTTTTGGCCAGAAAACAAGATTTCTGGCCAGTTTTAACTTAAAAACATGATTTCGGGCTGTTTTTGGCCAGAAAACAAGATTCCTGGACAATTTTAACCCGGAAAACAGTTTCCTAGGCTGTTTTTGTCCAGAAAACATGATTTCTGGCTGTTTTTTCCCAGAATTCTTGATTTCTGGCCAATTTTTTACTGAAAAATTGATTTCAGGCTGTTTTTGTACAGAAACCATTTTTCTAGGCCGTTTTTGTCCAGAAATCATGATTTCTGGCTAATTTTGGCCAGAAACAATGATTTCTGGACAATTTTTACCAGGAAAACAGTTTCCTAGGCTATTTTTGTCCAGAAACATGATTTTTGGCCAGAAAATCAAGTTTTCTGCCCAATTTTTCCCCTAAATGTCTCTATAATTTCCCTAATCACCTTAAGCAATTTAAAATCCAATTCAAATTCCAATTTAAAATTGGAATTTCAATTTCAGCCAAAAAATCTCATCTCACGCTCAATTTGTCCCTTTTAACTACTTTATTCTATTTATTTATTCTTGCAACACACAAAAAAAACATTAACTGGTTTTTGTTGTTGAAAACAACAAAAACATGAGTTCCTATAAGTCGGGTTCATTCAGTTTTTGTACGATTTTTTGAATTTTTGAGGTCTCCCTTTGAGGTCTACTGTAGATTTTTGGCGCGAAAAATGCGCGTTTTTTGAGACCAAATTTGAAAATTCAAATTTCCCGCTTTGAAAATTTGAGCGGGAACTTTGAAATTTCAAATGTTTAAATATTTTTTGAATTTTCAAATTTCCCGCATCAGAAATTTGAGCGCGAAATTCAAAAATTCTAATTTTTAAATTTTTTTTGAAAATTCAAATTTCCCGCCTTGAAAATTTGAGCGGGAAATTCAAAAATGAATTTTTGTTTTTAATTTTTTTTTGAAAATTCAAATTTTCCGCCTCGAAAATTTGAGCGGGGAACTTTGAATATTCAAAAATTAAAATTTCCCGCGCAATTTTTCAATAATAAAATTACTGTAGATCAAATTTATTTTGAGGGCGGGAACTTTGAAAACTTGAATTTTTGAAATTATTTTTGAAAATTCAGATTTCCAGCCTCGAAAAGTTGAGCGCGAAATTCAAAAATTCGACTTTTTGAATTTTTCGAAAATTTAAATTTTCAAATTTTTTGAAAGTTTCAATTTTCCCGCCCAATTTTTCAAGCCCAAAATTACTGTAGATCAAATTTTCTGCTAAATTTTTTGTTTCCCAGCCAATTAGCTTCCAATAATTATTGGATTGCGCAATTCAAAAGTTCCACTAACTTTTTTTGTTTTTTGCAAATTTCTGTCCTAAAATGACCTTGAAAAATCTGATTTTCAGGTTATTTTTTGGCCAGGAAAACATGATTTTTGGCCAGAAAATCATGATTTTTGGTCCCGAGTTACAGTATATTTTAGGTCCTCCCAAAAAAGTGACCTTGAAATTTTTGTTTTGTCTTTTTTTCGCCCCCAAAAAAAGTCGAAAAGGTAGCAATTTCTATTCAATTTGCCGTGTTTTTGTTCAAAAAACGAAAATATTTACATTTTTCTTTAGAAAAATGGGAAAAGCTTGTGTTTGCCAGGGTCAATCTAATCACATTTCATTTTATTAGTTTATTTTTTTTGTCTAACTTTTACACGCCCTTTTGATTTACCGTAACTCCCAAAAAAATCGCATTTTTTCTGCAGAAAACGCGATGCGATGTTAGACCGAAACGAAGAAGAAAATCTGAAAATGGCTGAAAATCCAGAATTTCACGAGGAGGATGAGATTTGGTGGCGACATCCGCTGGCACATTGGTTACGGTAGGTTTTTTTGGCTGGAAAATTTGGACAATTTTGATACCAAATATGACTAGGGTTACTGTAGATCAAAGTTTTGGGCGAAAATTCCACGTTTTTTGACTCCAATTATGACTAGGGCTACTGTAGCTCTGGGTTACTGTAGGCTCCAAATTTTAAGATTTGAACAATTTCATTTTTCAATTTTTTGGTCAAAATTTGTCTAGGCTACTGTAGCTCAGGATTACTGTAGTCTTCAGAGTGTCAAGATGATCTACAGTAGTCCTAGAGTACTGTAGTTATAATAAATTGTAGGATTTTTCTAGATTTGAACATTTTGAAGGGGGTACTGTAGTCCGAGAGTACTGTAGGTAGAATATCTTCCAGATTTTTTGTATCTGAAAATTTGACTAGGATTACTGTAGGTTACTGTAGCCCTCTAAAAAAAATTAAAAAAAGAAATTCCAAACGTGACCCAATTTTTGCCGCGTTGCAAAAAAAAATTCGAGCTTGCAAAAATCCTCAGTTTTAAAATTTTGCAAATTTAAAAATGGTGAGCATTTTTAGCGGCAGTTTTTGGGTTACTGTAGATCAAAATTTTGTTCTACAGTACCTACCTAAGCCTAACCTTATTTGGTGTCAAAAAACTGGCATTTTTCGCGCCGAAATTTTCAAAATTCAAATTTTTGCAGAGATTGTGCGTGTGGCGATCCACCTCTGATCCACGAATCCGAATGGCGTCAAATTTCGCGCCAAAAATCCGATCTACCTGTGCAGTTTCGAGAGATTTTTGATGGATTTTTGATGATGAGCGTACTACGGTATATGTGAGTTGGTTTCTCGCGTCTCTAACTCGTCAAGCTTCTCTGCACTCTCCCAAAAAGCGCATACTCTCTAGCTTGCGCCAAGCGCCCCGGAATCTTCCGCGTAAGCGGCTCGAGCGGAGCGAGTGTATTTCCCTCTGCGTCTCTAGCCGTTTAGCTGCTCTGCGTCTCTGATTCTACAGTGTTCTCTAGCCGTCTATCATCTCTAACAGCTCTGCAATTCCTCTGCGTCTCTAACCCTCTAGCTTTAATTTTCCATAGCGGGAAATTTTGAAAATTCAAATTTTGTAGATCAAATTTACGTGGCGCAAAATTTTAGAATTCAAATTTTTGTTCAATTTTTCAAGCCGCGAAATTTGAAAATTTAAATTATTTCTGTAGATTTTTTTGAGCGCGAAATTTGAAAATTCAAATTTTTTGTAGATCAATTTTCCATGGCGGGAAATTCAAAAATTCAAATTTCCCGCTCAAATTTTTACCTATGTTCTCTAGATCTCTAGTTTCTCTGCGTCTCTGATTCTACAGTGTTCTCTAGTTGTCTGGTATCTCTAACATCAGTGTAATCCCTCTGCGTCTCTAGCTTCTCTGCACTCTCTCTCATTTCCCCATACTCTCTAGCTTGCGCGAAGCTCTCCGGAATCTTCCGCGTAAGCGGTTCGAGCGGAGCGAGTGTATTTCCCTCTGCGTCTCCAACCCTCTAGCATCTCTGCGTCTCTGACCTAGGCTTATTTGGGCTCAAAAAATTCCAAATTTTTTCCTCTTCAGAGATCCCACAACTCCTCGAGCTCCAAATTCGATCGCAAATTCGAATTCGGACCCGGATTTTCTCCAGTGCCACCAAAATTATTCTGTTCTCAAACAGAAGCAACTTCGAACACTATTTGATTCTATGGCCAGATTCTACAAACAACGCCTACAACAATTGATTGTTGGAATTTCGACGCCGAATTTGGCGATTTTGGCGAGGAATCAGGATTTTGGTGAGTGTTTTGGGTGGGAAATTTGAAAAATTGGTGAAATTTGACCCCGGGAGAGTTTTTTCCCGCGAAAAATTGATTAAAATTGGCCTAGAGCTTATTTGGTGTCAAAAAAGTCCGAATTTCCGCGCCAAAAATATGGGTTACTGTATTTTCCAATATTCTCACTGACCCTGAGAAAAACCTGAATTTCTTGTCATCCAAAAAATATTTTCTCATCATTTTTTAATTATTCCGTTAACCGTTTTACGACACCGAAATTAATGGGTTCTAAACACGACATTTCGAATTTCATATAATAATTTTCCTATTTTTATATATTTTCTTCATGAGAACGAGATTTTATGTGAATTTTCTGCCTTTTTTCTCTCCAAACATCAGTTTCCGGTCATTTTCAAGCCACGGGACCTTGAAAATCGTGTTCTACGTGAAAAATTAGGCTAGAAACATGTTTCCAAATCTTTCTAGCTCATTTTCCTCAAAATACGCCTAGGAGATGGCTCAGCTGGTTAGAGGTTTGAATGTGGAGTTAAGGGTCAGGGGTTCGATTCCCAGTGGGAGCGAAAATTTTTATTTTTTCACTTCGGAGTGTCAAAACACTTCTAAATTATTTTTCAAAAAACTTCCGCGCCCACCAGGAATCGAACCCCCGACCCTTAACTCCATATTCAAACCTCTAACCGGCTGAGCCACCTCCTGGCCGTATTTTGCGAAAAATGAGCTGGAAAGATTCTGAAACATGTTTCTAGCCTCATTTTTCACGTAGATCACGATTTTCAAGGTCCCGGAGCTTGAAAATGACGGGAAAATTGTTTTTGGACAGAAAAATGATGATTTCCAAGCTAATTCCTTATGTAAATTGATCCATAAGCCAAAAAAACATGGCAAAACCAACTGTTTTTCTCTGCGCTCTCTCATTTTCCCATAATCTCTAGTGTCTCACTGAATTACTAATTATTTGTTATATTATGCGTAAAAAGGTCAGGTGTTCCCTTTTTTCCACTTTTAGTCATCCATGCATACCTTTTTTTTTCTTTTTCTCCTATTTACTTGTAGATTTTTATCTATATCTTCTTTATTATTGTTGTTTTGTTGTTTTGACACCTTTTATGACTATTTTTGGCCTGGAAATTGGGCCTTTTTAGGCCTAGAAAAGCCTAGTTTTCAGGCCTGGGAATTGGGCATTTTTGGAGCCTAAATAAGCCTGAAAATCAAGCTTAAATTAAGGGGCCTTTCCGAGCCCTGAAAAGCCTGGTTTTCGGCCTGAAATTGGGCCTTTTTAAGCCTATTTTCTAGTCTTCTAAACAAAAACCCCTCAAAATTCGGTAATTTTATCCATTTGACCCGAAACTTTTGAAATTTGATCCATTTTTGCGGACATTGTTGATAAATGGATCATTTATTTGATTTTAGCTCAAATTTTCTGCATTTTTGACTGAAAATTGCAGATTTTCAGCCAAAAAAACTTCAAAACCAGTTTAAGTGAAATCCAATTTATTTGAAAGTTTGAAAACTTTCAGTTTCCAAATTGGAACTTTTTTTTTGTCTCAATTTTCAGGCTTAAAAACTAGGTTCATTTAGCCTCAAAAAGGCCCGGATTTCAGGCCCATTCAGGCCTAAATCTAGGCTTTTCTAGGCCGAATTCTATGCCATATTTACTCTCAAAATGTTCCTGTTTTTGTTCTGACCTTGAAAATGTTTGTTTATCCGAAAAATCCCCCCGGAAAAATGTTTATTATAACTTGATAATAATAATTATTATTCGATTTTTATTTTTGTTTTGACCCCGAAATATTTTCGTTGTGTAGTTCTTTTGGAGAATTTTCCACAGGGAATTTTCAAAAAAAAAATTATGCTAATTTTGGTGTGAAAAATGAGAAGGAACATTTATCTTGTTCCCCTTTCCCTTTTGGCGCCAAAAAATTATTGATTTTTGTAAATTTCTCATTTTCTAGTCGTTTTCAAACCCCAGGACCTTCAAAATCGTGATCTACGTGGAAAATTAGGCCGGAAACATGTTTCCACATCTTTCTAGCTCATTTTCCTCAAATTACGCCTAGGAAATGGCTCAGCTGGTTAGAGATATGATTATCGAGTGCAGGGTCAGGAGTTCGAACCCGGGTCAGAGCAAATTTTTTGTTTTTTGTCTCTAACTTCTACAGTAGCTATGGTAAAACCTATCCATCATGTTTTTGCACATAAGTACTGTACTTGAGTGGCCCAAGTAGATCAAATGTATGTTTATTTATTTTTACATAGAAATTCTAATGGTCCCTTCCACCCCATTAACTTAATGGACCACTTCCTTTTTTCTGAGAGCATTTTTCGAAGAGAAATTGGATTAATTCCATATGTTTTGGAATTTTGTGCTGTTTTCCTGGCCAAAAATTGGTGTTTTTGGCCAATTTTGCACCATTTCTTATCAAATTCCCAACAATGTCCAATAATTGGATTATTCTATCGTGTTGTTTGTTTTTCTTATCATAACACACATTTGTTTTGGCCAGTTTTGTTGTTTTTCGTTATTTATGGGGTCAAAAACGCCGTTTTGCACTATTTTTATGCAAAAATGTTGTAAAAATGATGAATTTTCAGTCAAAAACACTCCAAGAAAAGAATTAAAAAATTTCCGCTCCCACCCGGAATCGAACCCCTGACCCTTAACTCCATATTCAAACCTCTAACCCTCTGAGCCATCTCCCGGGCGTATTTTGAGGAAAATGAGCTAGAAAGATTCTGAAACATGTTTCCAGCCTAATTTTCCACGTAGATCAAGATTTTCAAGGTCCCAGGGCTTGAAAATGAGCAGAAAATGATTTTTCGGCTCAAAAAGAGTCGGAAACTTGTGTTTTGTGTGCAAAAAGTATTAGAAATTGTTGTATTTTCTCACCTTTTTCTTTCTATTCATATAAATAAATAAATTTATATTCATATGCATATAACAAGCATAAAATACAATAAGATGACAATATTTGCCTAACCATTCACATTTTCTTCCTTCTGACGAGCACAAATTTTTGATATTTGCATACGCTTCCTCTTATTTTTTTTTGGACTTCTTCCAATTTTTTTTGGACATGCCGGCACTTTTTTTTGATCTACACAAATTTTTTTGTTTGATTTTGGATTAGTCAGAGGTTTGCTAGGCTTGTTAGACGCTTTTTTGGGGGTTTTTTTGGAATTTAGGCTAAATTTTGAACCTGAGAGCTCTTTTAGACCAAAAAATGCACAAAAATTCGAATTTTTGGCTCCGTGACCTTGAAAATTGAAATTCAGGTTGAAATTTAGAGCTGGGTAGCTGAATTTTTAATTTTCTGAGGAAAAAATGGTCTAGAAATCGAATTTTTGAGTCCGGGACCTTGAAAATTGGAATTTAGGCTAAATTTTGAGCTGGGTACCTGAATTTGAATATTTTCATGGAAAGTTATGCCTGGGAGCTTATTTAGACCTAAAAAAGGCTCAAAAATTTGAATTTTTGGCTCCGGGACCTCGAAAATTGGAATTTATTCTGAATTTTGAGCTGGGTACCGGAATTTGAGTATTTTTTATGGGAAATTGAGCCTGGGAGCTTATTTAGACCTAAAAAAGGCTCAAAAATTTGAATTTTTGGCTCCGGGACCTCGAAAATTGGAATTTATTCTGAATTTTGAGCTGGGTACCGGAATTTGAGTATTTTTTATGGGAAATTGAGCCTGGGAGCTTATTTAGACCTAAAAATGGCCTAGAAATCGATTTTTTTGGTCCGGGACCTTGAAAATTGGAATTTAGGCTAAATTTGAGATCGGAAAAAGCCCTTCCTATTTTTTCTTCACTTTCTTAACTATTTTTTCTGACTTTTCATTTAATTTTCATTTTCCCATTCAATTTCAAAACGAAATTGAAATTTGTGGAAATTGAATAAATAAACAGTGTTTTGTGTGTTGTAAAAACGAATTTATTTGGTTTTTCTCACTATTTTCCTTTAGAATTTACTTTGGGTGTGGTTTTTAAGGACATTTTTTTGATTCTATGCAATTTTAACTGAAAAAAAGCGGTTGACAAAATTTTCCGCACCGACCCGGAATCGAACCCCTTACCCTTAACTCCATATTCAAACCTCTAACCAGCTGAGCCATCTCCAAGGCGTATTTTGAGGAAAATGAGCTAGAAAGATGTAGAAACATGTTTCTAGGCTAATTTTTCACGTAGATCACGATTTTAGAAGTCCCAGGGCTTAAAAATGGCTGGAAAATGAAATTTTAGACCAGAAAATGTGGTTTTTTCACAGCTAATTGTGATTGCTCATATTAAAATAATAATAATTTGTTGTTGATGTCCTCTATCTAGTTTTAGTGTAACTCTAGACACCCAATTGTAAATTCTTTGGGAGAAGGAACACCTGTTCTTTTTATTTTTATTCCAAAATGTTTCTCTTCTCAATTTTTCTCATTATTATTTGATATTCCTGTTGAAATTTTACACTTTTACATTTTAAAAATTTTATTTTTGAGTAAAAATTTTGAAAGTTAGGCTAACTTCAATATTTTCTGGGTTTTTTGCCACGAAAATTGGGATTTTTTGAAAGAAGTTAGGCTAAATTTTTGAATTTTCCGACTTTTTTGTAAAAAAAAAATAAATTTTCGAGAATTTTCTCCAGATGTTCCAAATTTTCTCCCAAATTTTTTTGGTACAAATTTTTTTTTGCTGGAATTTTTTCCAGATGTTTTTGGACTTTCAGATTTTTTTTTTAATTTCAAAAGTCCACGTGGCTATTTTTCTTTAAAAAATTTAGATTTTTTGATATTTCAAAGTCTGGAAATCCACGTGGCATTGATTTTTTTGAGCTGAAATTGTCTGAATTTCTAGAAATTTGAATTTTCTTCAAAAAATTCGGAAAATTGAAAATTCCTAATTTTTTGAACTTAGGTTCGATCTCCCGTGCCTGCGGATTTTTTTCGAATTTTTGGAAGCTTGCGCGAAGCGCCCCGGAATCTTCCGCGCAGCGGCTCGAGCGGAGCGAGTGTAAGCCACTCTGCGTCTCTAACCCTCTAGCTTCGAGTCTAGGGCCTAGATTTCCAGGCCTGGAAATCTAGGCCCCCTGTATTTTTCCCACGCATATCACTTACCTCTCCGTTTTTTTCCGCGCGCCACTCACACTTTTTTTTCCTGAGCGCCGTGATATTATGCAAATATTGACTTATTTGATTAACAAAACATTTTTTCTGGAGAGAAAATGCGCGAAAATCCAGAAAAACCACTTTTTCATGATCAGAAATTTTTTTTGATGATCAGGCAGAATTTTTTGATTTCGGTTTACTTACTTTTTTGATTTGGACAGTTTTTGGCGCCAAAAATCTACAGTAATCTGGAGGTTTTTGGCCCGAAATTCTCAGAATTTTGCTAATTTCCTAGCTCAGGTTCGATCCCCAGTGCCTGCAGAATTTTTTAACATTTTTTTTTTGAAATTTTTTTTGACCACACCCAAAAAACTACTATTTTCTTTCTTTCCAAAAAAAAATTTCCATATTTTTTTTTTTTTTTTTGCAAAAAATATAGTATTGTTGTATTATTTTCGTACTTTTTTCCCACGAAAACCGGATTTTTACGCTCGAATTTCGGAAATTTTCAAGATTTTCGGAAAGTTTTCCCATGGCTCTTGAGCCAAGAGCACATTTTAGGAACTTTTTTCCCAGGGAAAATTTGAATTTTTGGTCATTTTTTATTGAAAATTTTGAATTTTTGGTCATTTTTCACCTTAAAACCCGAATTTTTGGTCATTTTTTAACAAAAAACTTGAATTTTTGGTGATTTTTCATTAAAATTTGTGAATTTTTAGTCATTTTTTATCAAAAAACTTGAATTTTTGGTCATTTTTCACCTTAAAACCCGAAATTTTGCAGTTTCCGATGAATCAATCGAGGAAATCAATAAATTAATTCTATTATTGCTTGGTTGTGCTATTCAAAGTGACAAGAAACGTGAATTTATTGATCGAATTCAGAAATTCGATCCCAGCATACAAATTGGACTTGCCAACTATATACAACAGGTTGGTTACTGTAGTTTTTGAATTCGCCGCGAAATTTGGAGCATTTTGAGCCCAAACATGATTACTGTAGGTCGAGTACTGTAGTTTTTGAATTCGCCGCGAAATTTGGAGCATTTTGAGCCCAAACATGATTACTGTAGGTCGAGTACTGTAGTTTTTGAATTGGCCGCGAAATTTGGAGCATTTTGAGCCCAAACATGATTACTGTAGGTCGAGTACTGTAGTTTTTGAATTCGCCGCGAAATTTGGAGCATTTTGAGCCCAAACATGATTACTGTAGGTCGAGTACTGTAGTTTTTGAATTGGCCGCGAAATTTGGAGCATTTTGAGCCCAAACATGATTACTGTAGGTCGAGTACTGTAGTTTTTGAATTCGCCGCGAAATTTGGAGCATTTTGAGCCCAAACATGATTACTGTAGGTCGAGTACTGTAATTTTTGAATTCGCCGCGAAATTTGGAGCATTTTGAGCCTAAACATGAGTACTGTAGGTCGAGTACTGTAGTTTTTGAATTGGCCGCGAAATTTGGAGCATTTTGAGCCCAAACATGAGTACTGTAGGTTTTTTGTCAACAAAAATCTAAAAAAAAATTTTCGCGGGTACCGGGGATCGAACCTGAGCTAGGGGAATATGGGTTTGACTCGTGGATTTTGTAGATTTTTCTAGTTTCAAATGTAATTTCCCAAAAATTTGATCTAAATCATTTTTTTTCAGAAAAATCTACAGTAATCCTAGAAAATTACCTAGGTTACTGTAATTTTCGAACATTTTTTTTTTCAAGTTTGAAAAAAAATTGCCAAAAATTTGATCTACATAATTTTTTTTCTGAAAAATCTACAGTACCCCTCAGAAACTACAGTAACCCAGCTCAATTCTCTAGCTCAGGTTCGATCCCCGGTGCCTGCGAACATTTTTTTTTCAATTTAAAATTTTGAATTTTCGCGCGCTACAGTAACCCTGAGCATGTCTAGACTCAAAATGCTCCAAATTTCGCCTCCAAAAAATGCCACGTGGCAAATTTTTCAATTTCAGCTAACTCAAACCTCACAAATCGTCGTCTCCGCCTTGGAATCTGATCGCCACGAAGTTTTTCGCCACCTGGAACGAGTTATGAAGGAGCGCGATATGCTGGCTGAAATTTCAGCAATTTCAGAACATGTGAGTGCATTTTTCGGCTGGAAATTTGAGATTTTCAGCATTTTTAACCTCAAAATTGTGAATTTTCACAAATTTTCACCCAAAATTGATGATTTTGACCTGAAAATAATTTTTTTTTCAGGATTCTGATGAGGCGAGCTCCACAACTACAAGTTCCTCATTGAACGGTGAAACACATAAGGAATCGTTTTATGGTAAGTCAAAAAAACATGTTTTTCTCGTTAAGCTGGTGAAAAATGAGCATTTTTGAGCAAAAATTTGGGATTTTTGAGCTAGAAAATTGAATTTTTGGTTATTTTTCATCCAAAAAATTTGAAATGTTGGAGATTTTTAACCTAAAAATTTGAATTTTTGGTAATTTTTCATCAAAAAAATCAAATTTTGTACCCTTTTTCACCTAAAAATTTGAAATGTTGGAGATTTTTAACCTAAAAATTTGAATTTTTGGTAATTTTTCATCAAAAAAATCAAATTTTGTACCCTTTTTCACCTAAAAATTTGAATTTTTGGTAATTTTTCACCCAAAAATCCCCTTTTCCTTTCAGAAAATCGCTCAACTTCGCCTAACTCCCAAATGCGACAATTGGTTTTGGAATTGGCTCACGCAAAACAGGAGATGAGAAAATGGATGAATGATGCGTGAGTTACAGTAACCCATTTTTTTGGGCCGAAAATTTGCGTCGTTTTGAGACCAAACATGATTACTGTAGGTTTTGGCGCCAAAAATCCACTAATTTTTTTCAAAAAAAAAATTCCGCAAGCACCAGGGATCGAACCTGAGCTAGGAAACTTGGGGATTGACTTGAGAGAAATTGGAGAATGTTCAAGGGTTACTGTAGCTACAGTAATCTGGAGATTTTTGGGAGATACTGTAGATTTTTTCTCAAATCTTGTGGATCAATTTTTTGGAAAACTTTTTTCTAGCTTGAAATTTTTTTTTGCAAAAACTACAGTAACCTTGGCTAGGAGTACTGTAGATTCTCATATTTTTTTGCATTTTGATCTACAGTATTCATTTCTTGGGGTACTGTAGTTTCAGAGCATAATCTTTTGATCTACAGTATTTTGTAACGTTTTTTGAAAAAAAATGTTCTAAAACTACAGTAACCTAGGGTTACTGTAGATTTTTGTGATTACTAGAAAATTCCGGATCTACCGTAGTTTTTGAGTGGGGTACTGTAGATTTCAAACAAAAATTTTTTCCCGAATTTTTTCGACCTACAGTAACCCATGGCATGTTTATATTCAAAATGAAGCGAATTTCAGCCAAAAAAAAATGCCACGTGGCAAATTTTCAGCCAAAAACACGAGGAAGAATCAAATCAATTTGCATCGCAACTCGAAGAATGCAAAGATCGACTTCATCAATTGGAAAATGAGCGGCCAAAATTGAAGGCCGAATCGAAAAAATGCAAACTTTTGGAGGATTATTTGCAGGCGGCAAATCAGCGAATTGAAAAATTGCAAAATTTGGAAAATGTCGAAAAACGCTTGCGAGAAACTCAAGAAGAAAAGGAATCCATTGAGAGCAAATATAAGGTACGGTAGATTTTGAGCGGGATTTTTTGAGTCTAGACTCGAAAATTCTGGATTTTTTGAGCCCGAATAAGCCTAGGCTTGAAAATTTGGGATTTTTTGAGTCCGGATAAGCCTTGGACTCAAATTTCTGGATTTTTTTGAGCCCGAATAAGCCTAGACTCGAAATTTCTGGATTTTTTGAGACTAGATAAGCCTAGGCTTGAAAATTTGGGATTTTTTGAGTCCGGATAAGCCTAGGCTTGAAATTTCTGGATTTTCTGAGCCCGGATAAGCCTAGGATCGAAATTTGGAATTTTTTGAGCCCGAATAAGCATAAGCTCAGAATTTCTGGATTTTTTGAGCCCGAATAAGCCTAGGCTTGAAATTTCTGGATTTTTTGAGCCCGAATAAGCCTAGGATCGAAATTTGGGATTTTTTGAGCCCGAATAAGCCTAGACTCGAAATTTCTGGATTTTTTGAGACTAGATAAGCCTAGGCTTGAAAATTTGGGATTTTTTGAGTCCGGATAAGCCTAGGCTTGAAATTTCTGGATTTTCTGAGCCCGAATAAGCCTAGGCTTGAAATTTTTGGATTTTTTGAGCCCGAATAAGCCTAGGATCGAAATTTGGGATTTTTAGAGTCTAGATAAGCCTAGGCCTATTTTCAGGCCTAAAAATCCTAATTTTTCTCTGCGTCTCTCACCACTTTTTATCTCTAACATTAGCAATAAAAAAACTTGAACAATAAATTATCAGGGCGGATTTTATGGGATTTTTTCGCGGTTTCACCTGACTATATATTTTTCAGGCTGAAAATTGCAGATTTTAGGCTTTTCTAGGCCTAAAAAAAGCCTGAAAGGCCCTTTCCAGCCCCAAAAAAGTCCACATTTTCAGTCGCTTTCCGAGCACTATCGAATTCAAGAGGAGACAATTGAAAATATGGAATTGAATTTGAAAACGCTCAAAAATCAGACGAAAGATCGGAGTGATATGGAAAAGGAGTTCAATCGGTCGAAATCGACGGTCCGAGATTTGGAGGAGGAAATTTCGAAGGTGAGTACGGTAGATCAGTTTTGGCGCCAAAAAATTTGACGCGTTTTGAGACCCAATATGACTAGGGTTACTGTAGATCAGTTTTGGCCCGAAAATTCAAAAAAAATGTTCCGCAGGCACCGGGGATCGAACCTGAGCTAGAGAATTTAGGGATTGACCTGAAATAAAATCTGGGAAGATGGGTTACTGTAGATCTTGAGGAGTACTGTAGTTTTTCTGGTGGGGGGGGGGTACTGTAGATTTTTCGCAATCTAGAAAAAAGTGCCCAAATTTTGATCTACGAGATTTTTTTGTTGTTGAAAATCTACAGTACCCACTCAAAAACTACTACGGTAGATTTGGAATTTTCTAGTTTTTAAAAAATCTACAGTAATCCTAGGGTTACTGTAGTGCCCAGGTTACTGTAGTTTTCCCACATATTTTTCAAGCAAAATTTTGATCTACAAGATTTTTTATAAAAAACCTACAGTACTCCCTCAAAAAACTACGGTAGATCAAATTTCCCAAATTTTTTCGGATATTCAAAAAAATTTCGAAAATCTACAGTAATCCTAGAAAATTTCCCAGGTTACTGTAGTTTTGAACATATTATTCTTTGAAACTACAGTACCCCAAAGCTACAGTAACCCCCCTAGCTCAGGTTCGATTTCGATTGGTTCGAAATTTCCAAGTCAAACCCCAAGTTCCTCCAGCTCGGGTTCGATCCCCGGTGCGTGCGAAACATTTTTTCAATTTAAAATTTTGAATTTTAGCGCGCAAAAAATCTACAGTAACCCTGGGCGTGTCTAGACTCAAAATGCTCCAAATTTTCACGTGAAAAATGTGCCACGTGGCGAATTTCAGCCCAATTTTTTCCAGAAAAATTGGCAAATCGAAAATCATCTCGTTGAGCAAGTCCGGCTGGAGCATGAGCTAAAAGAACGTGAAGAGCGAATTGCGATGCTCGAATCGAGTTCGCCTAACTTTACCCCACGATTTTCGGGCTCACTCGCGGAGCAACTAGAAGATGTGGAAAAAGAGGAGATTGCGAATTTGCGCGCCGAAAATCGAAAGTTGCGGGCTCAAACTGAGGGAGCCACGCGGAATCCGGAAATTTTGGCTGAAAAATCTGAAAATCTGAATCAGGAGCTCCAAAATGAGCTCAAACAAGCCCTGGAGCAAGCGAAACTCGAAAATTCGCGGCTCAAATTTGAGCACGAGAAAATCGACGGAACCCTGGATCGTGTGAGCATTGAGCTCGAGCAAGCCACGTGTCAAATTCAGGAGATGAGAGATGAGAGAGACGAGGCGGTTAGAGATTTACAATCAGCTCGCCGCAAGTTCGCGCAATTTCAGATGGATTTTGGGGAGGAAAAGGAGGCCCGAATCAGATCGCTGAATTTTGAGATTCAGGAGAATCTGAGAAATATTGAAGAACTACAGTATGCTGTGAAGATTGCGCAGGAAAATTCGAGAAAAATTCGATTTGAATTGGATGAAGTTCAGGAAGAAAAATCGGGCCTTCAAATCCAGATGGACTCTTTGGAACGGGCCAAAAAGGCCCAGGAAAATCACCTAGAAGCGCTGAAATCCAAAAATTCTGAACTTGAAGATCTTGCCGAAGATCTACGCCTCAAAATTCTGAACTCGGAGAACTTCTCAAAACGGCTCGAAGATCGCGAAGCGCTGATCTCACAGATCCAGGAGAAGCTTGGAATTCAGGAAAATCAGCGGAAAACTGTGGAGCAACAATTGGACTTGGAGCTCAAGAAGTCGCAGAAGCTCCGCGAGGATTTGGTGGCGGAAAAAAGCCGCGCGGCAGAAATTGTTGGGAAATTGCGGAGTGTTTGCAAGGCGGTGTTGGTGAATGGCGGGAAGATTGAGGAGCGGGAGATGGGCGATGATGAGGTGGGTTTTGGGAGTGGGAAATTTGGATTCCCCGTGAAATTTGGGACCTGGAGGTGGTTTTTCTGGAGTTCTAGAGATAGTTTTGAGCATTTTGGGTACCCCCTGGAAGATTTCACGACAGGGGGGTCACCTTTTTTCTTGGGAGCTGGTTTTGGGAACTGGGAGCGGGAAATTAGGATTCCCCGTGAAATTTGGGGCCTGGGGGTGGTTTTCTGGAGCTCCTGAGATAGTTTTGAGCATTTTGGGTACCCCCTGGAAGATTTCAACACAGGGGGGTCACCTTTTTTCTTAGGAGTGAGTTTTGGGAGGTGGGAGCGGGAAATTAGGATTCCCCGTAAATTTTTGGGCCTGGGGAGGTTTTTTGGAGCTCCTGAGATAGTTTTGAGCATTTTTGGTTCAGAAATACTGTAGGAGTACTGTAGATCAACCGGGTTACTGTAGAAAAGTTCCAAAAATCTTGTAGATCAGAAAATTGTATGGGTTTTGAGGAGTACTGTAGATTACTGTAGCTTAAAATTTAACTAAAAATACTTTAGGTAGGCTGTGTTACTGTAGGAGTACTGTAGAAAATTATAGCAATTTTTAAAGCCTCTAGAAGTACGGTAGTTTAAAAGTTCCCAAAAAATTTTGTATGTAGGATTACTGTAGCTCGAAAATTACCAAAGAATACTGTAGGTAGGCTGGGTTACTGTAGGAGTACTGTAGCTCAAAATTAAGCTCCGGAGCTCATTTTTCACCTGAAAATTCCAGATTTTCAGCCAAAAATCCCAAATTTCTTCCAGCTAATATCCTGTATCGATAACATAATGATGAATGTTCTAACCAATGCCAAACGAGAATCCGATGCTCTCAGAATCCAGCAAAACAAGCAAATTGCCGAGTTATCCGATCTCAAAAAGGATATCGAAAAATTACGGTAGGATTTTTGGATTTTTCAGCAAATTTTGGGCCTAAATTCGAAATTTTCTAATTAATTAGCACTAATTAGTCTCAAAAAACTTTTTTTTTTCAAATTTTTCGCAAAAAAAAGTTTCTTTTGATTAATTAGGATCTATTCAATTGATTAATTGGCGCGCTTTGAAGTTTCCAAATTTTTTTTTGAATTAGTCTAACTTATTTTCTAAAATGTGGTGTTGTGCTCCAAAAATTCGAGAAGAGCCCTCGAAAAATGTATCGATTATCAGGATTAATTATAATCCCAATTTTACTATGTAGGTTTTGAAGGAGGCCTGAAATGGGCCTGAAAATGGGCCTGAACGGGCCTAGGCCTTTTTCAGGCCCTTAAGGCCTTTTTAGGCCCCAAAAAATCCCCAATTTTTTCCAGGCGATCTGAAAATGTATCGTTGAGCGAGAGTGATGATCGTGTCAAAGAATTGAGCCAAGAAAATATCAATCAAAAAGAGCAGGTGAGCCATTTTCAGCCAGAAATCTTGATTTTCAGCATTTCTAGGCTGAAAATTTGAGATTTTCAGCATTTTTCACCCCCAAAACCCACAATTTTCAGATATTTTTGCTGCAAGAAAAAGTTCGTGAACTTGGCGTTGAAATCGCGGCGAAATGCAACGAAATTTCGTTGGCCAAAAATTGTATTGAGGAGTTGAATCGGAATTCGGTGAGGATTACTGTAGGCGGGGGTACTGTAGCTCGAAAATTTGGAAAATTTGATGAATTTTGAGCCAAAATTCAGGTTTTTTGATGAATTTTGAGCTAAAATTCGAAAAATTTGATGAAAAATGAGTACTGTAGGGGGTACTGTAGCTAGAATTTTTATTAAAGGTACTGTAGGAGTACTGTAGGTCAACTGGGATACTGTAGAAAATTTTCCAGAGTTTTCAGAAGTCTCTAGGAGTACTGTAGAAAAGTTCCAAAAATTTGGTGAATCCAAAAATTGTATGGGTTTCTTGAGGATTACTGTAGGTTTACTGTAGATAAAAAATTAATTAGAAGTACTGTAGATCAACTGGGTTACTGTAGGAAAAATTCCAGAATTTTCAGAAGCCTCTAGAATTACTGTACTTTAAAAGTTAAAATTCCAAAAAATTTTGTAGGTCAAAAAAATTGTGCCTCGGGTACTGTAGCTCATAATTTTCTGGATACTGTAGGCCTTAGAAGAAGTACTGTAGCTCTAAATGATTATTATATGAGCAATTTTTTTGATTTTTAGGTTACTGTAGCTCAAAAATTTTCAAATTTTGGGTTATTTTTCATCAGAAATTTTCAAATTTTCCGAATTTTTCATGAAAAAATCGATTTTCCTCAAATTTTCCATCGTAATATTCATTTTTAGTGTAAAAATCCCAGGAAAAGAAGATAGAACAAGTTTTATTATGTTCAAACACTCAAAAAAATGTGTAAAAATGATGAATGAGCCTCAATTTTGAGCTGAAATTCGGGATTTTTGACCTGACATTGATCTGAAAATCTGGATTTTCAGGTTTTTTTTGGTCCAGAAGGCTTGATTTTGGCCTAATGAATAAATTATACAATTTTTTCTCTAAATCTCTCACAAATTTTGATCTCTCGACACATTTTGAACATTTTTTGATTGATTGATTGCCAGATGTCAGAAAATTTGAGCCATGAACACATTTTTCGCCGAAAATTTTTGAATTTTACGAATTTTCGACAGAAAATTTGAATTTTGGGTTATTTTTGATAGAAACATTTGAATTTCAAGTCATTTTTTATCAAAAAATTGAATTTTGGGTAATTTTTAATTAAAAAATTGAATTTTAGGTTATTTTTTGTCAAAAATTTGAATTTTTTGTTATTTTTTATCGAATATTTGAATTTTAGGTTATTTTTCAGTGAAAATTTGAATTTCGCGTATTTTTTAATGAAAAATTTGAATTTTGGGTAATTTTTGAGTGAAAATTTGAATTTCAGGTCATTTTTCATCGAAAATTTGAATTTCAGGTTATTTTTGATGAAAAATTTGAATTTCAGCTCATTTTTCAGTAAAAATTTGAATTTTAGGTGATTTTTTATCAAAAATTTGAATTTCAGCTCGTTTTTCATCAAAAATTTGAATTTTGGGTTATTTTTGATAGAAAAATTGAATTTTAGGTTATTTTTGATTAAAAAATGAATTTCGTGTCATTTTTCATTAAAAATTTGAATTTTAGGTTATTTTTAATGAAAAATTTGAATTTTAGGTTATTTTTCAGTAAAAATTTGAATTTCATGTCGAAAAAAAAATAATTTTTAAAATTTTCAGACTTCCGCCAGTGCAAATAACACCGAACTCGCTCGCCTTCAAGTTTCGTTGAGAAACGCCGAATTACAGGTTGGTTTTTGGCGCCAAAAAATTTGAATCCAAATTTTTCCCGCCACATTTTCTCTCTGCGTCTCTCACTATTTTTTTTAATTGTTTTTTTTGCAGGAAGAACTTCGAAAACAGGAGAATTCGGAGCTCAGAAAACAGCTGGAAGCCGCAGAAAAAGCTGGCAATAAAATCAGACACGAATTGGTGAGTTTTTGGGCTCATTTTTGAGCTCTCGAGCTTCTGGAGCTCAAAATTTGGCTCCAGGGCTCATTTTCGACCTTAAATTCAGCTCCGGGGCTCATTTTTGAGCTCTGGAGCTTCTGAAGCTCAAAATTTGGCTCCAGAGCTCATTTTCGACCTAAAATTCCGAATTTCGGCTCATTTTCATCCGATTTTTCAGGACGAACTCGAATCAATGCACAAAACGTTGCTCGGCGATCATTCCCGTCTTCAACATCTTCACAACTCGCTGACCAAAGATTATGAGCAGACTAGAAATGAATCGGTGGAAATGAGGAATAAATTGAGAACGGTTGGTGTTTTTTGGGTCTAGATAAGCCCGGGCTTTTAGGGCCTGAAATTTGGGATTTTTTTGAGTCTAGATAAGCCTGGATTTCGGGCTTGAAATTCCAGATTTTTTGAGCCTAGATAAGCCTGGATTCTTCGGGCTTTTGAGGCCTGAAATTTGGGATTTTTTGAGCCTAGATAAGCCTGGATTCACCGGGCTTTTGAGGCCTGAATTTCCATATTTTTTGAGTCTAGATAAGCCTAGATTCCTGGGGCTTTTTGGGCTTCCAGCCCGTCCCAAAACCTCATAAAAATTCCTCAAATCATATAACTTCTTTTTCTTCTTCTTCACATTATGTTATGCTATAATAACATGAGAAGAAAAAAGAAAAACACCTCAATAAAATTTTTACACAAAACTGCATTTTTATTATTATTCTCATTTTTATTACTACTACTTTTCCCCGGCTTCCGAAACGCTTTATTTTCCGGATTTTTGTGGATTTTTTGGCTGAATTTGGGCCTAAAAGCCTGGAGTTTCAGGCTTGAAAGCCCGGATTTCTAGGCTTAATTTGGGCCTAAAAGCCTGGGTTTTCAGACCAGATTTATTCTTAAAAAAGCCTGAATTTTCAGACCAAGTTTAGACTCAAAAAAGCCTGAAGTTTTGGGCTTTAAAGCCCGGATTTTTAGGTTTTATTTGGACCTTTCAAAGTCTAGACTTAAGATTTAAGAAGCCTGAATCTTTGGGCTGAATTTAGGCCTAAGAAAGCCTTAATTTAAGGTCTGAAAATCCTGGAGTTTTAGTCTAAATTGAGGCCTCAAAAAAGCCCGAAGTTTCAGGCTTCAAACTGGGATTTTCAGGCTTCGTTTAAGCTATGGAAAAGCCTAAATTTAAGCTTTAAAAAGCCTGGATTTTAAGGCTTGAGAATTCTGGATTTTTAGGCTTTAGGTGGGCCCTGAAAAAGCCTGAATTTTTAGGCTGAATTTAGGCCTTAAAAAGCCTTGATTTTTAGCTTCATTTGGGCCTAAGAAAACCTGAATTTAAGGTCTGAAAATCCTGAGTTAGGCTTTGAAGCCTGAATTTTTAGGTTTATTTGAGGCCTTGAAAAGCCTGGATTTAAGGTCCGAAAAGCCCGGGATTTTCAGACCAAATTTAGGCTTAAACACCGAAGATTTTCAGGCTTCATTTAGGTCTCAAAAAGCCTGGAAATCCCGAAGTTTTAGGCTCAAAAGCCCGGATTTTCAGGCTGAATTTGGGCTTATCTAGGCTCAAAAAATCCAGATTTTTAGGATGAATCTAAGCCTCAAAAGCCCGGGAAATGTAGGCTTATCTAGGCTTCAAATATCCCAAATTTCAGGCTTATCTGGAGCCCTCAAAAGCCTAGATTCTCAGGCTCTGAATCCAGGCTTATCCTGGCCTCAAAAGGCCCCCAAATAACCCAAAATCTTTTCCAGCACACCCCAATGGTTCACGCAAATCTTCGCGACTTGGAAGAACTCCGCTTCCAATTGGCTCACGAAAAATCAGCCAAAGAAAAACAGCTTCGAGCCTACGCCGATCTTCAAAATGAGCACGGACAAACCCGTCGACAACTCGATAATTTGCGAGCTGAAAATGAGCATCTGATTCGAAATCGCGAAGCTCTGACTTCAGAATTGCGAAGATCCAGAGCTCAGGATAATGCTCTTGAATGGTCGAATTTGGCGGATGATTTGAATAAGCAAATTCAGTCGAAAGATTTGGAAATTGCTAAATTACATCATAAAATCGAGGCGCTTCAACAATTAAATGCAACTTATAATGAGGAAAACAAGAATTTGTCGAGGCAATTGGAAATTCTGCTAACTCAAAATAAGGAGCTCTTGAATCGCGCACTTTATGATAAGGATCAATATCATTTGGAGATGAAGGATTTTCAGGTGAGCCCACGAAATTTGGAGCATTTTGATATCTTATAAGCCTAGATACACTAAAATTTACCTTAGGGACCTTAAGGAGTATTGTAGCCTTTTAGCCCAGGAACTTTGGAGCATTTTGATACCTCATAAGCCTTAGAGACCTTAAGGTTAGGTTTAAGAAGCTTAGGAGCCTTAAGATTAGAGTTGAGAGGCTTAGGAGCCTTAAAGTCAGGGTGAGGTACCTTAAAGGTCTTAAGGAGTACTGTATCTTTCGAGCTCAAGAAATTTGGAGCATTTTGATATCTTATAAGCCTTAGGGGTCTTAAGGTTAGGGTTAAGAGGCTTAGGGGTCTTAAGGTTAATGGTAGAAACCTTAAGGACCTTAAGCAGTACTGTAGATTTCAAGATCAACACATTTTGAGCATTATTGGCCTTATGAGCCTTAAGGTTAGGGTTAAGAGGCTTGAAGAGCTCAAGGTCAAATTTCAGAGCCTTAGGTACCTTAAAGTTAGGGTGAGGAACCTGGAAGGTCTTAAGAAGTACTGTAGAATTCTAGCTCAAGCATTTTGGAGCATTTTGATACCTTTCAAGCTTTGGGAGCCTTAAGGTTGAGTTCAGGAACCTTAGAGGTCTTAAGGTTAAGGGTAAGAGCCTTAAGGACCTTAAGAAGCACTGTAGACTTGTAGCCCAGAAAATTTGGAGCAGTTTGATATCTCATAAGCCTAGGCACAATGAAATTCACCTTAGAGACCTTAACTACCTTAAAATAACCCTAATTCACTTTAGGAACAACTCAGTTCTCTACGCCGCCACAAGGAAAAACTCGAAGATAAAATCATGGATCAATATCGGAGCATGGAGAGTAAAAAATCGTCGACCGATCGAAAACAGCCGCTGGTTAAGAGAGCTGCTAAGGCCCTAATTAGGGTGAGTTAAGGGTTTTCGCTTAAAATGAGCAATCTCATGATTTTCAGCATGAAAAATTGATCTAAAAATGGGAAATTTTCAAAAAAGTTCCCATGGGGATTCGATCCGGGACCTTCTGATCGATAATTTTTCAGCGTCGCGCCAGCTCCAACACCGGCTCAACCACTGAAGATTCGAGTGCTTATTCAGCCGATGAATCCACCCAACACCAAAATCAAAACGGTAAAATCCACGTCAGCACCGTCCGTCCGCGTCCGGAAATTTCCGCACCCATCGCACTCGCCGCCATTCCGGAAACGTGTCCGCTTCACGGCAAACTGCGCGACATAACTCCGCAATTTGCCGCCGAGCAGCGCGTCAAATTCGCATCAATGCGCGTCGCGTCTTCCGCGACGCGACGCGCCACGATTTTCCGCGATGATTCCGCAACGCGTGGCGCCTACAGTAATCCCAATGTCCGGAAGATGATTGATATGCATGTGACGTCATCGTCGGATTGATTTGGGGTTACTTTAGGTGCCACGTGGCAGGGTACTGTAGAGTTTTGGATTTCACTGCGTACGTTTGATACTCAGCTTAGGATTTGGCTGCGTACCCGGGTGGCATTAGATACTCAGGCTGACTAGAATTACTGTAGATGAGCAATGACTTCTTAGATTTAGCTTCGTACGTTTGATACTCAGCCTTGATTTGGCTGCGTACCTAGAAATTTTGAACGTTTGATACTCAGTTAAGGAATGTACGCAGCCAATTCAAAATTATATAATTTAGCTGCGTACCTAGAAATGTTTAACATTAGATACTCAGTTAATGAATGTACGCAGCCAATTCAAAATTCTCTAATTTAGCTGCTTACCTGAAATTTGTACGTTTGATACTCAGTCAAGTACGCAGCCAATTTTCAAAATCCTATAAATTAGCTGCGTATCTGTAATTCTTACATTAGATACTCAGTCAAGTACGCAGCCAATTCAAAATCCTATAATTTAGCTGCGTACCTATAATTTCTAACATTAGATACTCAGTCAAGGTGAAAGTACGCAGCCAATTCAAATAACATTAGATACTCAGTTAAGGTTTTCAATTAGCTGCGTATCTGAATTTTGAACGTTTGATACTCAGTATACCCCTCCAGCCGCTCGCTTAGCCGCTCAAACCGAGGCGCTCGCTCGAGCTTCTGAGCGCCTAAGCCGCTCGAGCCAACGAGCGGCTTGAATGGCTTGAGCCGCTGAGCGGCTAGAGCCATTTGAGCCGCTCGCTCGCTAAGCCGCTCGAGCATGGAGCCGCTCGAGCGCCTCAGCGGCTTAGGCGCTCGAGCCACCAAGCCGCTCAAGCCGCTGAGGCGCTCGAGCGAGCGAGCCGCTCGAGCGGCTCGAGCGGCTCGCTCCATTTTCAAAAAAATTTTTTTCTATACGAAAATTGTGAAACAGTGGTTTTTTTCATAATTTTTGGGTACTTCGAAAATGAAATATTTGTATTGGGACATGGTCCTTGGGTCATGAAAAATTTTTTTTATTTGAAAAAAGTGGGCGGGGCTTATTTTTCAGTTTAAAGCTGAAAACACTAAAAAATCAAAAAATTCAAAATTTACTAAAAACTTTCTGGTTTTTTTTCAGATGACTTCTAGTTTATTTTTGAATGTTTTTGACGATAAAAAACACACAAAATTCTCAGATAACTGACGATTTTCAGCTATTTTTTATCGAAAATCTGCAATTATGTGTTTATTTTTTTGATATTTCAAGCCGGAAAAAAGCTGAAAATTGTCAGCTATTTGAAAATTTGAAGTGTTTTTCATCATCAAAAGCATTAAAAAATCATCTAGAAAAAACCAGAAAGTTTTTGGTAAATTTTGAATTTTTTAGTGTTTTCAGCTTTAAACTGAAAAATAAGCCCCGCCCACTTTTTTTTCAAATTAAAAAAATTTTTCATGACCCAAGGACCATGTCCCAATACAAATATTTCATTTTCGAAGTACCCAAAAATTATGAAAAAAACCACTGTTTCACAATTTTCGTATAGAAAAAAATTTTTTTTTGAAAATGGAGCGAGCCGCTCGAGCCGCTCGAGCGGCTCGCTCGCTCGAGCGCCTCAGCGGCTTGAGCGGCTTGGTGGCTCGAGCGCCTAAGCCGCTGAGGCGCTCGAGCGGCTCCATGCTCGAGCGGCTTAGCGAGCGAGCGGCTCAAATGGCTCTAGCCGCTCAGCGGCTCAAGCCATTCAAGCCGCTCGTTGGCTCGAGCGGCTTAGGCGCTCGAGCGAGCGGCTCGCTCAGCTCGTGAGCCGCTTCAAGCCGCTCAATGACGAGCGGCTGGAGGGGTATAATACTCAGTGAAGTTGAAAGTACGCAGCCAATTCAAATAACATGAATAACATTAGATACTCAGTCAAGTACGCAGTCAATTCTCTACAGTACCCTTTTTCTCGCACTTGTCCTTGTCCAATTTTTGTCTGTAAATATTTGTGTCCAAAAAAAATTGCTTATAGATTTTTATCGATTTTTCTTCTGCATGACCGGTTATTTTTTGAATTTTTAAATTTTTTTTTGAATTTTTGAATTTTCGCGGGTTTTTTTTCTATGTGCTTTTTTGTCCGTCCTTAATAAATGTTGCATGTTTTGAAAAAAAAGCTGAAAATTTGTCTGAAAATCTGAAAAAAAAATTTAGATGATCTGGTGCCGACTTGTTCCTCATCGGATGATCATGATCGAGGCCATTCGCCGGCGAAAAATTGGGCCGAGGGGCCCGGAAATTGGGCCGGGGCCGGGCCCGAAGAGCCCAGATTTTTGCGGCAACGTGGAGATTTGATGGGTGGATCGGTTAGGCTGAGCAATGGAATTGGAGGAACTGCAAGACGGCCCGTTTTGCACGCGTCACAGACTTATGAGCAGATTTTGATGAGAGGTAGGCTTTGGAGGCCCGGTCTAGAATTACAGGCCTTGAACAATGGAGCATTTTGAGACCGAACATGACTAGGGTTACTGTAGGTCTTGCCACGTGGAATTTTTTGATCTACCTACAGTAACCACAAAAAAAATGATTTGCCACGTGGCATTTTTTTCTGAATTTCAAATTTTCGCGCCAAAACGTTTTTCTACAGTACTCCCAATAGAAATTTTGACACGTGGCATCTACAGTAATCTGATATTTTTGGAGATTTGAAAAATTCTGGCCCCAAAAGAGTACTGTAGATATTTTGCCACGTGGATTCTTTTCTGAAAATTTGAATTTTTTTCTGAAAATTTTTTGAGCTCTACAGTAATCCTTAGAAAAATCAATGCCACGTGGAATTTCGAATTCTGGAAATCTACAGTAATCCAAACACAAAAAGTACTGTAGATCAAAAATTCAAAATCCACGTGGCAAACTCTTTGATCTACAGTAACCCTAGTAAAATTTTCGCGCCAAAAAAACAAAATTCAAATTTTTTTCCAGATTCCCCCGCCACAATCTCTCCGCTCACCAATCTTCCGCCACGCGCACCAATCCGCAACGCATCCGCCACGTCATCACTCCGCGCACGTCCGCCACCGTACACCAAACCGAAGGGGGTTTCCGCGCCGCTTCCGCCTCCCGAATCCCCGCCGCTCTTCCAACCGCGTTCCGCGTCGACGCCCAAGAAATCCGAGATGGAATCTGGAGAAATAGTGGGCGAGGGTGAGAGACGTAGAGTGGTCAGAGAAAAAGAGGAGCGATTCGACAAGGCGTTGAGCTACTATGAGAATGTGGCAAATCCGGATTTGGCACCGGCCCAAAAAAATTGTGAAGTTCTCCAGGAGGACGAGGAACTTAGCCAGAATGACACGAAAAATGAATCGACAGTTTGGTATGAGTATGGATGTGTTTAGGCCTAAAATTCGGGCCTAGAAGCCTAGGCCCGGCCTAAAATTAGCCCCTTTTTATATTTTCTAGAGCCCCCGGTTTTTACTCTGTATTTATTTCATTTTTTAACCCTCAAACTACGAAAAGTGACCTTTTATTGCATTTTTTTGTGAAATTTATAAATTTTTTTTTGCCACGTGGAATTTTTTTTTCAGGAATTTCAGACAAACTCTCCAAAAACATGGAAAAAACAAAAAAAAACAGTGAAAAACAAAAAAAATGTGTGGCCGTGGCCTAGAAAACCAACGGGAAACTAGGCCGCGTCTCTTGTGTGTCGATTTACGCACATAGAAAAAAATATTTTTTTTCGCAGAAAAAAACGTGGAAATTTGAGAAAATGAAGGATTAGGCTTGAAAGTGAGCAAATTTTTTTTATTCAAAACTCGGTAGCAATTGTAAGATCAGGCAATTCAATGTGATTATTAATTCTATTCGAAGATCCAACTCCACAAAAAATATTCCACCAAGTTTTCGATTTTCTTAAATCCAGATTTGATTTATTAAAATATATGAATGTAGCTTGAAAAACGATTTGAGTTGTCAAAACATCGATGGAAAATATGGGATAGAAAACCTGCAAAAAACAATTTGCTACGTCATAACTTTATGATTTACCGTATTTATGTAGTCATTTGTTGTTTCGGGTTGTTTAAGAATAAAATTGGAGAAATAAAAATACATGAATGGAAAACATAATATTTTCACAAAAATCAGGAGCAATGTTTGATATAGAAATATTTTCTCAGGATGAGATCTGATGATTATAATTGATGAATTTCTCTCGATTTTTCGAATACTTTTCATAATTAAAATATAAAAAATGGCCGAAAATATGACTAAAATATCAAAACTTATATAAAACAAATTGGTGAAAATTGCCCATTGATCTTGATTGTCACATTTAGAACACAAGAAAACATATAAAATATGAATTGATTCGCCAAAAAATGAAATATAATACATACATCCAATAATACATTTGAATCTGGTTTCAGAAGGGATTATATGATTTTGTGATTTTGGAATAAAATAAATTAGGAATCTTTGAAAAGCCAATAAAAATATTAGGAAATTTTGAACTGGAATTACGATTTGATTGAAAAAATTTAAAATTATTAATAAAATAAAAGGAATTAATGAATCTGTATTTGAAATTACAATATTCTTAACAATTAGTGAAATAGCCACAATTAAAATCATTAATTGGGAGATAATTGTAATTTTATAAACGTGATTTGTAATTAAATATAGTTTCGAAGATTCCTGATTGATTTTTGTTAAATATTTAAATATTGGGCAAATTATGAGAATAATTATGCAATAAATAATTATGAATATAAAGTGATAGGAAATGGAAGATTGGGAGAAGAATAGATCTTGAAATTCGATGTTTGAGTCCATTTTTTTTTAATGTTTTTGAAGTTAGGGCTCGAATCGAGCCATTTTATTTGAAAAAAATCAGCTGCTTTCTTAAAAGCAGGTGGAAAAGATTCTTGCAAAACATTTGAACATTGATGTGTTCTCAATTCCCTGATCTTACAATTGCTACCGAGTTTTGAATTAAAAAATTGCTCAATTTCAAGCCTAATATCCTTCAATTTCGTAAATTTCCACGTTTTTTTTCTGCGAAAAAAAATATTTTTTTTCTAAGTGCGTAAATCGACACACAAGAGACGCGGCCTAGTTTCCCGTTGGTTTTCTAGGCCACCCGGCCATCCACACATTTTTTTGCTGAAAAATGCTGGAAATGGAATTTTTGGTAACTAAATCGAATATGGAGAAGACGGAGGAAGAAAAATTGAATAGAATTAAATGAGTATCAAACGTACGCAGTCAATTGCAAGATTCTTTATGTCAAACATAACAAAAATAATTAGTGTTACAAAATAAATATCAAAATACGGGTTTAAGGCTCTTTTAGTGCCTAAATAGGCCGGTTTAGGCCGATTTTAGGGCCTTTCCAGGCCCAAAAAGCCCCCTAATCGTGCTCATAGAAAAATCGGCCCGCTTCGGCGTGCTGGAAGAATCGCGCAATGCGATTTTCGGTGACGACAGTCTTGTTGGAGCCGAAAGACGGCTCGACGGCTGGCATCAAAGTTTCCCAGTTGATAAGTGAGATGAGGCGATTTCTGCAAGAAGCGGGAGTACTGTAGGCGTTTTGGCGGGAAAATTTGGAGCATTTTGAGACCAAACATGCCAGGGGTCGCGGAAAATGCGCAATTTTTTTCCGCAAGCTTGCGCGAAGCGCTCCGGAAGCTTCCGCGAAGCGGATCGAGTGCGGAAAATGCGGAAAATCGCTCACCTCATATTCTCCATAGTAATTCTATCGCGAAAATCGCCTTCGACCTCAATTCGCCGCTGCAAATCCGCAGCCAACTCGCCGAAAATCTCCACGTGTCGCGGAATGATGAGCGTCAATTTTGCGCGTGTTTCCGCGTTCAACGTGGCAAAATTGGCGAAAAGTTGAAGAGCCAACTCGATTTTGGGGAAATTCGGTTCCGGAAGCGCGGAACGTTGTTGCGGAAGGCTTCGCTTGAGAAAATCGATGAGCGGCTCGATTCGCTCCTGATTCACCGACAAATATTCGTAGTTGGGGCTGAAGCCGACTTGTGCCAGGGTCTGAAATTCAAAAAAACTGATTTTTATAATTTTTCAGCTCAGAATTCACCAAAAAATCGTATTTTTCTCAAAATTTCAGCCTGAAAAATCTAAAATTTCATCAATTTTCAATTAAACTCACCAAATTTCCCTCCAAAATTCCACTTTTCCATCAATTTTCACTCAAAAACCAGATTTTCAAAAAAAAAATCGCATTTTTCGCAACAACACTCCGCTGAATGACGGCTTGCCTGTTGTTTAGCGCATTGTTGGCATTTTTTCATTTTTCCGCTTTTTTCGCGGTTTTTTCGTTTTCCGGGTGAAATTTTTGTGTTTTTTCAGGAAAATTTGAGAAATTTCACTGAAAATACAAATTTTCAGCTCAAAATTCACTGAAAAATCGTATTTTTCTCAAAATTTCATCACTAAAAACCTGAAATTTCATAAATTTTCTATTAAACTCACAAATTTCCCTCCGAAAATCTCACTTTTCCATCAATTTTCACTCAAAAATCGAATTTTCAAGAAAAAAACGCGCATTTTTTACAACGACACTCCGCTGAATGACGGCTTGCCTGTTGTTTAGCGCATTGTTGGCATTTCTTTCATTTTTCGCGTTTTTTTCGTTTTCCGGGTGAAATTTAGTGTTTTTTTCAGGAAAATTTGAGCAATTTCGTGGCAAAATCGATTTTTTGGTGGAAAATTGATAGATTTTGGTGGATTTGTGAGTTTTTTGGGGTGGGTTTTGTTGAAAAATTGGAAAATTTGTTACCTAGGCTTATTTAGACTCAAAAAATAGGCTTTTTCGGGTCCTAGGCTTATCTAAACTCGAAAAATAGGCTTTTTCCGCAAGCCTGCGCGAAGCGCCCCGGAATCTTCCGCGTAAGCGGCACGAGCGGAGCGAGTGTATTTCCCTCTGCGTCTCTAACCCTCTGTTTTCTCTGCGTCTCTAATTCTTGTAGTGTTCTCTAGTCGTCTGGTATCTCTAACATTAGTGTAATCCCTCTGCGTCTTTAGCTCTCTAGTTCCTCTTCGTCTCTGCTTGTACAGTGTTCTCTAGCCGTCTAGCTTCCGCGAGCCTGCGCGAAGCGCCCCGGAATCTTCCGCAAAGCGATTCGAGCGGAGCGAGTGTATATCCCTCTGCGTCTCTAACCCTCTAGCTTCTCTGCGTCTCTCTCAGATAGCGAAACGAATGCGGAAGTGCCTCTAAACATTATTGGGGTCAAAAAATGCGCAATTTTCGCGCGAAAGCCGTGTTTGGTGTCAAAAAACCCGGAAAATCCTCACCATCGCATATCTCCACCCAAAATCCGGTGGCATCAACAAAATATACGGTGTCCTCGCCATCAAAATCCACAAAAATCGTTCGCGCGTCAAAAACCAGCTGGCATTTTCGCAAGTCACAAAAATCTTGTTGCGATTTTCGGTGGTGTCGAGTTTCGCTAACTCGAATTCGATGCGAAATTTATTTAGGACGAGATCGATGAATTTCGGCATTTGCCCGTGCCCCAAAAAATCACCGTACTCTTGTAGTTTACGGCCAAAAGTACTGTAGAGACTGGCTGGCATTATCTTCCAGACCTGTAACAAAAATCCGGCATGTTTGGTGTCAAAAAATCGGCAAACTCACACATTCCAACATGTGTCCCCTGGCTAACGGATCATCCTTATGAAATCGCCGAATTATCTCGAAAACCGCTCCAACATCTGCTGTCCTCTCATTTATATATTCTGCATACATTTGACAAATTACCAAAACCGGCTTCGGCGCTTGATTCGTCCCAAGACATCCCAATTGTCCCTGCAAACGAAATAGTCACACACACACCTAGGCTACGTATACCTTAGGTATACGTTAGGGATAGTTTATCCATAACGTATACTTATTTTTGTCCATAACGTATACGTGTTTTCAACGGATACAAAACGTGTAAAATTTCATGGAAGATTTTGACTGTTTTTTTGGACTAAATCTGTCCCTTATGAGCTTGGGAGTTAGTTTAACAACTTTTCGCGAGGTTTCGAGACCATTTCGAATAAATTTATGGTGAAAGTTGAAATTTTGGAAAAGTGGACGTAACGTGTATATTATTCATCCGTAAAGTAGACTTGGCAAAAATTGATAAATCATTGGAGGTTTTTCGAAAAACTTAAAGGGGGTACGGGCTAATCAAAATTTTATGGAAATAAATATACCATCTGAAAGAGGAGGTTTCGTTTAGTATGTTCCCAAATTTTCATAATTATTTTTCACGTTTGAATACCATTTTTTCACGCGCAAACACGAAAAAGTTGCGCTCGACCTCAGAGAAATAGCGCACAAGAAAGAGAGACACAGCGCATAGAAGGGGCGGGGCTTAAATACGCTGTGTCTCTCGTGTCTGCATGCTATTTCTCTGAAGTCGAGCGCAACTTTTTCGTGTTTGCGCGTGAAAAAATAGTATTAAAACGTGAAAAATAATTATAAAAATTTGAGTACATACTAAACGAAACCTCCTCTTTCAGATGGTATATTTTTTTCCATAAAATTTTGATTAGCTCGTACCCCCTTTAATTTTCGTTGTTTTCTCAATGTTTGTGATGTCAAAGAATGAATCAAAAACTCAATTCGATAATCGGAAATGCATCTATTCATTTGCGAAAAAAACCGAAAAAAATTTATTTTTTTACAATATTTTTCTATTCACCAAAATGCACGAAATAAATGTCAATCGTGACGAGACCCACACACATTTCAAGGAGAAAAACATGCGAGAAAAAAAAACAAGAAATGAAATTTTCGAAAGCATGCATTTTTCACACTCGTTGCCTTGAAATGAGTGTGGGTCTCGTCACGATTGCATGTATTTCGCGACAATTTGTGATTTTGGTGAATAGAAAAATATTGTAAAAAAATACATTTTTTTCGTGCGTTTTCGCAAATGAATAGATGCAAAAGACTTTTTGAAAAGTACACGTAACGGAGATGTATTATTTCCATAACGTACACTTTTTCATCTCCATAAAGTATACGTTAAGTACATTTTTTGTAACCTATAAAAAATACATTTTCATTTTTATAAATTTTCCATCCTACGTCTTATAGATAAGTTCTTTCATAATTTCAGTACTTTTTCTTTCCTACACGCTATGCCAGCCGATACAAAAATTAAATTTCTGGGAGACGCAGACTTTTAACACAGGCAGAACCATCTCTCGCCTTTCCTTCCCCCTCGGGCGATACAGTGTGCTGTTGGCAGACACAGCAGACAAGCAGACACACACACAAAACATAGCGCATGGCCGCGCCGCTTTTTCGTCTGTCGCTGCGTTTATAGACCACATCGGCGTCGCCCTTTGATGTGTTGAGGTCTCGCAGCGACTTTCTAACCGAAAATGAATGTCTGCGTCTCCTCGAATTTGTGTGGTGGCACGACGTGCCTAGTTAATTGTTTCTATACAAATTTGGCCATTTTTGTCTTCATTTTCCACTCAAAAAGAAAAATTTGCTCGACATTAGGTCTAAGTTTCATTCCTGGACTGATATCCCATCTATTTTCAGTCATTTTCATATTTTATCACGTTTTTATTTGCAAATAAAACTCAAAAATTGCAAGAAAAACGCGAAATCCAGAAAAAAAAAAGATAAGCCCCGCCCACTTCACACGGAAAACATAGCGCAGCGCGCAGCACGCGAGGTGTCGGTCGCTTGAATTATATAAGTAGACAGAGCGCTCCCATTTCCCAAAGCGTGTTTCGCTAAAAAACGCCAGGGAATGGAAGTTTTTTTGAAGCAATATTGAATTGCAGTCAATTTTGAACTTATCTATAATTGAAATAGATTCACATTATCAATCTTAAAAATAAATTCTGAAATTTCAAAAGTACACTTTTTATGTCCGTAATTTTATCCGTTACGTACACGTGAGAGTCTCCATATGGACATCTCAGGTGTACTTAACGTACAAGTGTGCGAGAATCAAAATACGTACCCGAGGTGTGTGTGCAAGGCGAAAAAAGCCAGGGGAAACAAACAGGCGCGATGGCGCAGTGGTAGAGCGCCGAGCCGGCGAGCTAGAGGTCGTGGGTTCGATGCCGGGTGCGGGCTACTCAAAAAATTTTTTTTTTGTTTTTTCTCACCCACCTCATTGATAAAATCGCCAATTTCAGCGCGATGCTCTGAATTCTCTTCGGAAGCCAGCAAACATCGAATAACCACCGCGTTGATTCGCGGGTGCATCTCATCCAAATTCCGATTTCCCTGAGTTCGAATAAACTCGCGAAGTGCATTGAATTGCTCGGCCGGATTTTCGATTCGCTCGACACCCTCGAAAATTTCAGAGACGGCTGAAAAAATTCCAGATTTTTTGGAGCATTTTGAGCCAAAATTTGTCTAACCTCTTCTTCTACCATTAGTTTTCACAACCATTCATTTAGGCTAACTCCAAAATTTAGGAAAAATGAAAAATTGGAGAAAAAAAAAGAGATTAGGTGGAAAATCCGGGGATTTGGGGAGAAAAATCGATGGATTTTTAATGCGGCTTAGGAAAAAGGCCACGTGGCAGGTGACAAATCCCGGCCCAAGTTTTAGGGCTTTTCTGGGCCCCCGAGGGGGCCCGGGCTTATTTGGGCTCGAAAAATTCCCGGATTTCGGGCCCCCTAGAATCTACAGTACCCCCGAAAATCTACAGTAAACTCACGTGTTAATCGACGATATTTACGTGGCATTTTGGAAACCAAATGGAAAAAATTGATTTTTTTTTTGAAAAAAAAATTTTTCAAAAAAAAAATAATGCGCGCTCGAGCGCATTTTTTTGATCTACTCGAAAAAATTTTCGAAAAAAAAATTTTTTTTTTTAAATTTTTTTTTTGAAAATAATCATATTTGGTCTACAGTACTCCAGGCCGGCCTTTTCGGCCCAAAAATCAGCCTAGCCCGGCCTTTTTAGGCCTAGAAGCCTTGTTTTGATATTTGAAATTGGCTGCGTATCTATCACGTTTGATACTCAGTCAAGAATCTTAGGTTCATTTTGGCTGCGTACCTCTAGATCTAAAGACATTAGATACTCAGTTAAGTACGCAGCCAAATTGACAAGGTCAATTTAAACTCAATTAAAAATGTTTTTTGCTTCAATTTAGCTGCGTACCTCTAGATGTATAGACGTTTGATACTCAGCCAAGAAGCTTAGCTTAACATGAGCAATATACATTGCTCATATTAAACTTTTCGGGGGGAATATCTTTATTTCGTTCAAAAAATCACAAAAAATACAGAAAAATCACAAAAAATCGGGGGAAATCGGAAAAAAATTCAAATTTTCAACGGGATTTCGAAATTTAGAGATACCCGTGAACACAGAGATCTCTAAAGGGACAGGGGCTGGGAAAAAGACTAGGCCCGGGCCCGGGCTTTTTTAGGCCGAAAAAATTGGGCCTAGTCATGTTTGGTGTCAAAATGCGTCAAATTTGACGCCGAAAAAAGTTTTAAGCACAAAAAAATCTGAAATTAAATTTAGTACAATCCACAGCCTTGTAGATTGGCTTGAATAATCATATCAATAACCGAATCCAGAATCATTTGAACTTGATTTGTGTCAGTCGCGCAGGTCTGATGCATATAGATGGTTTTTTCCGGGTTCGCGTTGAGACCATCGAATTTTTCCTCGATGAAATGGGTGGCTTCGTCGTAGGTTTGAGCGCCTGCAGAGAAAAATTAGGTTTTCGGGGTACTGTAGATCGGTTTTGGCGCGAAATTTGCAGTTTTTTTGATACCCAATAAGCCTAGGATTACTGTAGATCAATTTTTGGCCTCAAATTTGATCTACAGTAATCCGGACTGCAAAAAATTGTAGGATTACTGTAGATAAAAATTCCACGTGGAATAAGCTACAGTAATCCTAACCCTAGTGATATTTGATCTCAAAATGATCACAATTTTCCAAAGGCTACAAAACTACAGTAATCCGGACTGCAAAAAATACAGTAAGCTTAAACCTAAGCTTGTGTGATGTCAAAATGATCACAATTTTCTAAAGGCTACAAAACTACAGTAATCCGGACTGCAAAAAACATGCCACGTGGCAAAAATCTACAGTAATCCTAAAGCTAAGCTTGTGTGATGTCAAAATGATCATAATTTTCCAAAGGCTATATAACTACAGTAATCCAGACTGCAAAGATACTTCCACGTGGAAATTTCTACAGTAATCCGAAACCTAAGCTTGTGAGATGTCAAAATGAATGGCTATAAATCTACAGTAATCCAGACTGCAAAGAAAATTCCACGCGGCAAAAATTCTACAGTAATCCTAAACCTCATCATATTTGGTCTCAAAATGCTTCAAATTTTGAGGCGAGAAAATCTACAGTAATCCTACAGTAACCGGGCTCAAAATGCTCCAAATTTCAAGCCACAACTCACCTTTATACTCTGGAAAAGCGACTTTAATAGAAGTTCTCTTAATCTTCTCGGCAAACAAATCCTTCTTATTCAAAAACAAAATCATCGAAGTGTTAATAAACCATCTGGAATTACAGATCGATTCGAATAATCGCATCGATTCAATCATTCGATTCGTCGTCTCATCCTCAAACAAAACCTGATCATATTCCGAAATGGCGGCGATGAAAATAATGGCATTCACATCCTCGAAACAATGAATCCATTTTTTACGCTCCGATCTTTGACCACCCACGTCGAACACACGAAAATCCACGTTTTTCATCTGGAATTTGACTTCGACAATTCCGGTTGTTTTGATTCTGGAGAGCAGAATATCCTGCTCCGTGGGCTTGTAGTCATTTGAGGCAATTCGGTCGACTGACGAGAGGAAGCTGTAAGAAATTTGGGATTTTTTGAGCACAAACAAGCCTAGGGGGCTAGATTGGGCCATTTGGGGCCTTATGCTCAGGACTAAGCCTTATGCTAAGGCTTAGGCCTGGGGATATACACTCGCTCCGCTCGAGCCGCTTGCGCGGAAGATTCCGGGGCGCTTCGCGCAAGCTAGAGAGCAGAGAAGCGAGAGGGTTAGAGATGCAGAGGGATTACACTAATGTTAGAGATGCTAGATCGCTAGAGAACACTGTAGAATTAGAGACGCAGAGGGAAATACACTCGCTCCGCTCGAACCGCTTACGCGGAAGATTCCGGAGCGCTTCGCGCAAGCTTGCGGAAGCTAGACACCTAGAGAACACTTCAGAACCAGAGACGCAGAGAAGCTAGACGGCCAGAGAATATAGGTTTTTAGAGAGTGCAGAGAAGCTAGATGGTCAGAGACGCAGAGGGAAATACACTCGCTCCGCTCGAGCCGCTTACGCGGAAGCTTCCGGAGCGCTTCGCGCAATCTTGCACTAACATGAGCAATGATCAAAAATCCCATTTTGTACCTTTTCGGTGGCCACAAAAAATTAAAATTGCACTTTTTGTCTACCGGAAAAAGACAAAGTGCATCGTATTTTGTGATATTATTGGCTGACTGAGTATCTAATGTAGGTACGCAGCTAATTAATTTAGCTCGTTGGCTGAGTATCCAATGGCTTCCCAAGGCTTCCCAAGGCTTCCCAAGGCCTCCCAAGGCTTCCCAAGGCTTCCCAAGGCTTCCCAAGGCCTCCCAAGGCTTCCCAAGGCTTCCCAAGGCTTCCCAAGGCTTCCCAAGGCTTCCCAAGGCTTCCCAGGGCTTCCCAAGGCTTCCCAAGGCTTCCCAAGGCTTCCCAAGGCTTCCCAAGGCTTCCCAAGGCTTCCCAAGGCTTCCCAAGCCTTCCCAAGGCTTCCCAAGGCTTCCCAAGCCTTCCCAAGGCCCCAAACTCACTGCGGAGCACTTTCCGGCAACTGATATTCCGCACCCTTCACAATCATCTCCTCATGAATCGATTTATCATCCCACAAATTCTTCAGCGCCCGTGTCAACTCCTGCGAAAACGGTTCCGACTCCTTGCCCGCCTTCACCACATCCAAAACGACGCGCGCGTCCGCGTCGCGTGCCGCATTCTCAAACGACACTCCGCAAGTGCTCATCGCACGCAATATCACCGCCATTCCTTGGATTGTGTTGTTGTAGACGACGGATTTTTGCTGATCGGCCTCTTCTGTGGAGAAACCGTGGTCGTGGAGGATGCGCATTTGTTTGAGTACGGTGGATTTTCCGCATTCTCCGGCTCCTGGAAATTTGGGATTTTTTGAGTCTAAACATGGCTGGGTTTGGATAAAATTTAGGCTTATCTGGAGCTGTATCTAGGCCTGGCCGCTACGCGGAAGATTCCCGGCCGCTTCGCGGAAGCTTGTGGTCTACACTCGCACTAGAGGCGCTCGGGTTAGGTTTAGGCTTAGGCCCAGCCGCTACGCGGAAGATAGTGCCGCTACGCGGAAGCTTGCGGTCTACACTCGCGCCACAGGCGCTCGAGCCTTTGGGCTTCTAGGCTTCAAGGCCCAGCCGCTACGCGGGAGATAGTGCCGCTACGCGGATGCTTGCGATCTACACTCGCGCATAGCGCTCGAGCCTAGGCGCTCGGGTTAGGTTTAGGCTTAGGCCCAGCCGCTACGCGGGAGATAGTGCCGCTCCGCGGAAGCTCGCGGTCTACACTCGCGCCAAAGGCGCTCGAGAAATATGTACTTTGCTCATGAAAATCACCTGCTCATGGGAAAAAATATGTAGTTTGGCTCAACTCCAAAAAACACTTGTATTTTGCAGAACATAATATTATCTAGAGAATGTTAAGGTTCTTAAGTACTTTAAGGTAACTGAAAAAAAGCTTATTGAAAGCCCTAAAGCTCTTTAGAATCCTCTAAAGCCCGTTAGAGCCTTCTAAGGTTCTATAAAGCCCTCTAAGCCTTTAGGGATCTTGGAATTTGATTTTGAAAATTTCTGTGAGTTACAGGAAGTCTTAAGTAATTCCAAAAAAATTAGTTAGAAGATAATAAAGGTTTCTAAGGCTCTCTAAAGCCCTCTAAGGTTCTATTAGGGTTGCTAAGGCTCTTTGATGTTCTTAAAAGCTTTGTGAAACCCTCTAAAGCCCTCTAAAGCCTTCTCAGCTGTTTTAGAGCCCTCTAAAGCCCTCTAAAGCCCTCTGAAGCCTTCTGAAGCCCTCTAAAGCCCTCTGAAGCCTCCTAAAGCCTTCTGAAGTGCTCTAGAGCCCTTTAAAGCCCTTTGAAGATCTCTAAAGCCCTCTAAAGCCTTTTGAAGATCTCTAAAGCCCTCTAAAGCCTTTTGAAGCCCTCGAAAGCAATTTAACGTCCTCTAGAGCTCTCTGAAACCCTCAGAAGCCCTTTGAAGATCTCTAAAGCCCTCTGCTGTCCGATAAAGCCCTTGGCTACTCTCTAAAGCCCTCTGAAGATCTCTAAACCCCTTTAACGTCCTCTAGAGCTCTCAAAAACCCTCGGCTGCTCTCTAAAGCCCTTTGAAGCTCTCTAAAGCCCTCTAAGGTTCTACTAAGGTTATTGAGGCTTTTTAAGGTTCTTGAAAGCCATGTGATGCTCTCTAAAGCCCTCTGAAGCTCTCTAAAGCCCTCTAAAACCCTTTAAAGCCCTCTAAAGCCTTCTAAGGTGCTCTAGAGCCTTCTAAAGCCCTTTGAAGATCTCTGAATCTCTCTTAAGCCCTCGCAAGATCTCTAAAGCCCTTTAATGTTTTCTAGAATTCTCAAAAGCCCTGTTATGCTCTCTAAAGCCCTCTGAAGTCCTCTAAAGCCCTTTAAAGCCCTCTGAAGCCCTTTAAAGCCCTCTAAAGCCCTCTGAAGCCCTTTAAAGCCCTTTAAAGCCCTCTAAAGCCTTCTCAGGTGTTTTAGAGCCCTCTGAAGCCCTCTAAAGCCTTCTGATGCTCTCTAAAGCCCTTGGACACTCTCTAAAGCCCTCTAAAGCCCTCTAAAGCCCTAAGGCCTTATTAAGAACCCTTCAAATTTAAAACTTCCCCCCTTAACCTTCCACATCTTCAACCCCCACGCTTTTCTTTCTTTCTTTTTGTTATTCTCATTTTTTTTGCTCATTTTTTTTGCTTATTATTATTCTTATAACACACACACAATATATGGCTAATGATTAGGCAATTTTTCATTTTTCTGTGAATTGAGCACGCAAAAAAGAAAAAAACCATGGCAACTGATTATTATTATCACAATTATTATTATTATTGTGTGGTGGTTATTGAGTTATTTTTCTGCGTGGCTCAATGAGCAACACAAAAACACCAAAAGCTATGACGTGGCAAAAATGTGCTCCTGCGTGGGCTCAAAAATATGACACAATTAATTAATTAGCCAAGTGCAAAAAAGTTCAAAAATTTGGACCGCGACGCGTACGCGTCGCGGTTCGATGACAAGGGGAATTTGATTAGTTGAGCAAAGTGCATGGTCGTAAATTAAGCGGCTATTTTTGGAAGGGCTTTGGATTAAGCCTAAGCCTTGGGGGCCTAGGCCCAGCCGCTACGCGGAAGACAGTGCCGCTTCGCGGAAGCTTGCGGTCTACACTCGCGCCAGTGGCGCTCGAGCCTTTGGGCTTCTAGGCTTAGGCCCAGCCGCTACGCGGAAGATAGTGCCGCTTCGCGGAAGCTTGCGGTCTACACTCGCGCCAGTGGCGCTCGAGCCTTTGGGCTACTAGGCTTCTAGGCCTGGCCGCTACGCGGAAGCTTGCGGTCTACACTCGCGCAGAGCGCTCGAGCCTCTGGGCTCCTAGGCTTCTAAGCCCGGCCGCTACGCGGAAGCTTGCGGTCTATAGGCCTTATCTCAAGGCCTAGGCCTAAAGCCCAGCAAAAAAAGCAAAATTGACTTTTGAAGGTGATTTACGTCAGAAAAATTTCACCTGCAAACTTCAATTCCAAAAATTTTTTTGGCAAGAGAAATGTAGCCTTCAGGGGGCTTCTGGGGGCTTCTAGAGCCTTCAGAAGCCTCCAGAAGCCCCCTGAAGCCATCTGAAGCCCCCTGAAGCCTCCTAGAGCCCCCAGAAGCCTCCAGAAGCCCTCTGAAGCCTCCAGAAGCCCTCTGAAGCCCCCCAAAGCCCCCTGAAGCCTCCTAGAGCCCTCTGAAGCCTTCTAGACTCTCCTGGAGCCCTCAGAAGCCCCCAAAAGCCCCCTGAAGCCATTTTAGGCCTTCAGAAGCCACCTAAAGCCATTTTAGGCCTTCAGAAGCCTCCTGGAGCCCCCTGAAGCTTCCTAGAGCTCTCTGAAGCCCTCAGAAGCCTCCTAGAGCCATTTTAGGCATTCAGAAGCCTCCTAGAGCCTTCAGAAGCCCCCTGAAGCCTCCTAAAGCCATTTTGAGCTTTCAGAAGCCCCCTGAAGCCATTTTAGGCCCTCAGAAGCCCTCTGAAGCCCCCCGAAGCCTTCAAAAGCCCTCTGAAGCCTCTTGAAGCCCTCTGAAGCCCCCTAGAGCCCCCTGAAGCCTCCTAGAGCCATTTTGGCCTTCAGAAGCCCCCTGAAGCCTCCTAGAGCCTCCAGAAGCCCCCAGAAGCTTTCAGAAGCTATTTTCGGCCTTCAGAAGCCCCCAATAGCCCCCCTGAAGCCCCCCCAAAGCCCCCCGCTCAACTCACCCAACAACAACAATTTGACAACTTTCTGCTGAGCCAAATGTCCCTGCATCATCTCCTTATCGATCGCCTTCGACTTCTGATTCATCTCCTTATCCTCGCTCGATTGACACGTCCCCATTTTGACAATCTGAAACTAGACTCTAGTTTTAGAGATTAGATTTGGCTGAAACTAGACTCTAGTTTGCTCTTCGTTCAAAGAACATCCCCCAGAGAGAGACTTGGGCTAACTTGGTAAACAAAAAAAAATGAGTAAGCAAAAGATTTACGTAGGCAAAATATTGTAGTGTACTATATCCCCCCCCCCCCCCTACAAATTTCTGTTTTTCTAAGGCCTACGTAGCTCCGGGTTACTGTAGTTAAGCCTAGGCCTGGGCCTAAAAATGCATCGGATTTTAGGCCAGCCAAAAATTCTGTTACCGTAGTTTTTTGCGAGCGTGCGGAAAATTAAATTTTGGGGGGAAATTTGATTAATCAAAAAAAAATGTTTTTTTTTTCTCAGATTTAGATTATCTTTAATTGGGTTACGGTAGTTTTGAGCAGGCTATTTTAGAGGCTCAAAAAAAAGGCCTAAAATAGGCCTACAGTAGGAAAATGGGGAAATTTTTTAAAAAGCCTGAAGTTTGATCTACAGGGAAAAAATCAGGTTACGGTAACTTTGAACCATTTTTTCTGGGCCTAAAATGAGCCTGAATAAGCCTAGAGATGAGCCTCAAATGCACAAGCCTAAGCCTTAGAATAGGCCTTAAATGAGCCTAGAGAAGAGCCTGAATACAAGCCTTAACGAGCCTAAAAAGCACGAGCCTAAACCTTAAAATAGGCCTTAAATAAGCCTAGAGAAGAGCCTAAAAACAAGCCGTAACGAGCCTAAATGCAAGCCTTAAATGCACAAGCCTAAGCCTTAGAATAGGCCTTAAATGGGCCTTAAAAGGTTTCTAAAATAAGCCTAGAGATAAACCTAAAAATGGGCCTTAAAAGGTTTCTAAAAAAAGCCTAAAAATGAGCCCAAAAAATAGGCCTAATAAGCCTAGAAAAAAACTTAAATGCAAGCCTTAACGAGCCTAGAAATAAGCCTAGAAAAGAGCCTAAAGAAAAAGCCTAAAAATGAGCCTTAAATGCACAAGCCTAAACCTTAAATACCCAAAGATAAGCCTAAAGAGAGCCTTAAAAGGTACCTTAACAGAAGGGCCCAAAGAAAAAGCCTAAAAATGAGCCTTAATTGTTTAACCCTAAGTCTTAAAATAGGCCCTAAATGAGCCTAGATATAAGCCTAAAAATGGCCAGGGCCAACAATTTGATCTACAATAGAATCTGGTTACGGTAACTTTGATCTACGTTTTGAAAAAAGCCTAAAAGGGCCTAGAAGTCTAGAGAAGCCTGAAAAGGAAACAAAATTAATTCAAAACATCAAATGAAAACATCTGATTTTCTGAGAAAAATGTAACTCTAACTAACTCTATCTCGAACAAAAAAAAATGTTTTCTGAAAATGAAAATGAGCCGGTTGTCTTGGTAATATCGGTTAAGACCAAAAAAAAATAAGTAAGAGCTCTCTCAGAAATTTTTTCTAGAAGCCAAATTATTTTCGCCGGCGCTCACGCGCTCACAAATTAGTCAGAGTGATTTCAGACAAAATTTTCAGAATTTCAGAAGAATGATGACTTTTCGAAAGGGCAATTAGAGAGTGTGGTGATTTTGGAGACGTAGAGAAATCACCGAGTGCACTTTTATATAGTTCATATGGAATACAGTGTAGGGGGAAGAGAGAGAGAGTGCAGAGAAGCTAGAGGAGTTAGAGAGCAGAGAGGGTTCTAGAGATCACAGGAATTGAGAGACGTCAGAGAAGCTAGACATCTAGAGAGCACAATTGATTAGGAGGAAGTAGAGAAGCCAGAGAACACAGGGGCTTGAGAGAGTGCCAGAGAAACTAGAGAGGTTAGAGAGCGGAGAAGTCAGACAGCTAGAGATCACAGGAATTAAGAGAGGTCAGAGAAGCTAGAGATCTCTAGTGAGCATATGGTTTTGAAAGGCTACAGAGAAGCTAGAGAGCACGGGGGATTGAGAGAGTGCTAGAGAACACAGGGGATTGAGAGAGAGTGCTAGAGAAACTAAAGAGGCTAGAGAAACTAGAGAAACCAGGAAGTCGATTAGAGAGTGCCAGAGAAACTAGAGAGCTAGAGATTTTGAGAGAGCACAGGCAACTAGAGATGTTAGAGACGCAGAGAAATATTAAGGAAGCTAGAGAAACCAGAGGGTTAGAGAGCACAGAACAATTAGAGAAGCTAGAGAAACTAAAGAGCCAGAGATTTTAAGATAACACAGACGACTAGAGAGTGTTAGAGACGCAGAGAGAGCACAATTCCAAAACACATATGTCACAACTATAGAAATTTTCCCACGAAAATGTTGTTTTTTTTGTAGCCGGAAATTTTTTGCGGAGCAAAAAATGGCGATTTTTGAGCCAAAAAAAATTGTTAAGGTAAAAATAAATTTGAATAGGAACAAAAAAAAACAAAAAAATAATAGAGAGATTAGCGATTTGATCTACCCAAAAAAAATGGAAAAAAATAAATTATTCCTGGAAGAAAATTCCAGATTTTCAGCCCAACTTTCTGAAAATGAGACGAAAAGGGGGCGGAGCTTAGGCTAACTCACCAAAAAAAATGATACCATGGTTACCCCCAACCAAAAAAAACCGAGAAATCTAGAAAAATTAGAGAGCGAGAGAGTGAGAGACGCAGAGAGAACAGGTGAAAAACGGACAAAAATTTGGGCTCGATTTTGATGAAGTCATACATAATTTTGCGATTTTTTCGGTTGAATGATCAAAAATCGTTGACTAATGAAATTTGTGCAAAAGTTCACATCATGAGAAAATTTTTTCGGGTTTTTTTTTGGCAAAAAAATTCGGGTTACTGTAGATCAAAAAATTGTGCCAAAATTTGGTGAATTTTGGATTACTGTAGATCAAAAATCTCTGGGTACTGTAGATCAAAAATTGTGTCAAAATTATGGCCAAATCTGGATTACTGTAGGTCTAAAATATCCGGTTACTGTAGAAGAGAATTCACGTGGCAAAATCAATTTTTTCAATATTTTTGTAGATCAAAAATTTGTGCCAAAATTTGGGTTACTGTAGATCAAAAATATCTGGGTACTGTAGAAGAGAATTCACGTGGCAAAATTTGGAAAAATCCGGATTACTGTAGGTCTAAAATATCTGGATACTGTAGATCAAAAAATTATGGCAAAATTTGGAAAATTTTGGATTACTGTAGGTCTATAATATTTGGTTACTGTAGAAGAGAATTCACGTGGCAAAATTTGGAAAAATCCGGATTACTGTAGGTCTAAAATCTCTGGGTACTGTAGAAGAGAATTCACGTGGAAAAATTTGAAGAATTTTGGATTACTGTAGGTCTAAAATATCCGGTTACTGTAGATCAAATTCCAGAATTTTTTAAAAAGATTTTTGTAGATCAAAAAATTGTGTCAAAATCTGGATTACTGTAGCTGGTTCTTCTCGAAAAAAAAACCAGAAAAACAATAAAAATGTGACAAAATTATTGGGTTTTTTTTGTTGAGCGAGGCAAAAAACCCATAATTTTTCTTTTTTTCAGCGAAAAAAAAACCTATAATTAATTTCAGGTTTTTTTTTGAGATTCTGAAAAAATTGCGATTTTTTTTGGTTAACTAGAACTAGAGAAAGAACGGGATCATTGCTCATGTTAAAATGAGAAATTTGGAAAAAATTTGAATTTTTTTGAAATTTTATTTTTGGAAAATGAAAATTGTGCATTGCTCATATTAAACTTTGTTGAGCGAAAAATTTCGAATTCAAAAATTTAAATTTAAATTTTATTGCTAAAATTGCGCATTACTCATATTAAACTTTGTGAAAAAAAAATTCGAAAAAAAATTTTATTTTTTTTTTTGAAAATAAAATTTTGAAAATTAATTTTTTTTTTCAAAATACACGTGGAAAAATATAAGCATTGCTCATATTAAACTTTGAAGCGCGAAAATTCAAAAATTCAAAAATTTAAATTTTATTGCAAAAATTACGCATTGCTCATATTAAACTTAAACCGCCAAATTTAAAAATTTTGAAAATTTGAAAATTAAATTTTTATTGCTAAAATTACGCATTGCTCATATTAAACTTTCTTGGAACCAAACTTAAAAATTTCAAAAAAAATTTCGAAATTTTCAAAATTAAATTTTTATTCCTAAAATTGTGCATTGCTCATATTAAACATTCTGGCGGGAAAATTTCAAAATTCAAAAAAAAGTTCAAATTTAAATTTTTATTGCTAAAATTACGCATTGCTCATATTAAACTTTCTGACGAAAAAATTCGAAAATTTTTTTAAAAAATTTTAATTTTTTTAAATTTCAAATTAAAATTGGACATTGCTCATATTAAACTTTGTAGCGCGAAAATTCAAAAATTCAAAAAAAATTGAAAATAATTTTAAAAGTAAATTTTTATTCCTAAAATTGGGTATTGCTCATATTAAACTTTGACCGCCAAAATTAAAAAATTAAAAAATTTAAATTTTATTGCAAAAATTACGCATTGCTCATATTTAACTTTGACCGCCAAAATTAAAAATTTCAAAAAAAAATTTGAAAATTTTCAAAATTTCAAATTTTTTTTTGTCTAAAATTGTGCATTGCTCATATTAAACTTTGTAGCGCGAAAATTTCAAATTCAAAAATTTCAAAATTGAATTTTTATTGCAAAAACTGGGCATTGCTCATATTAAACTTTCTTGGAACCAAACTTAAAAATTTCAAAAAAAATTTCGAAATTTTCAAAATTAAATTTTTATTCCTAAAATTGTGCATTGCTCATATTAAACTTTGTAGCGCAAAAATTAAAAATTTAAATTCTTATTGCTAAAATTGCACATTGCTCATATTAAACTTTTTAGCGCAAAAATTTCAAATTCAAACTTTCAAAAAAAAATGTACCTGATGTTTGCTGCTGACTATTTTTGGAATTTTCTCATTTTTTTTCTTGAATACCCGCTAATTTTATTTAACATGAGCAATGATTAATTCAATTCAATTCAGAGAAGAAAAAGTTCTCCACGAGAAGTACACACGTAAAAAACATTGCTCATTTTAAAAAATTCGAAAAATTGGCCTGAAAAGCCTGAAAAAGCCCGAAAAAAGCCCAAAAAATTCGAAAAATTGGCCTGAAAAAGCCTGAAAAAGCCCGAAAACTTCATTTTCAAATAGCATTGCTCATATTAATGATTACAACTTCTCTCCGGAATCGTCTCATTTTTCTCCAAATTCAGAATTCCCACGTCATAGACTCTCGTGGCTTTTCCATGGTGAATGTAGGATTTCGGGATGACAAATGTCAGCTTTTTTTGGCACGGCTGAAAAAATGGGCGGTCCGGGAGTACTGTAGGGGTTTTTGGCACGAAAATTTGCGATTTTTTGAGACCGAATATGGTTGGGGTGGAATTCTAGGCCATTTTTAAGCTTCTGAGCTCCAAATTTGGATTTCTAGGCCATTTTTAAGCTTCTGAGCTCAAAATTTGGATTTCTAGGCCATTTCAAGGCTCCTGAGCTTAAAATTTGGATTTCTAGGCCATTTTTAAGCTTCTGAGCTCCAAATTTGGATTTCTAGGCCATTTTTAAGCTTCTGAGCTCAAAATTCGGATTTCTAGGCCATTTTTAAGCTTCTGAGTTCATTATTCGGATTTCTAGGCCATTTTAAGGGTTTCTAGACCAGAATTTGGATTTCTAGGCCATTTTTAAGCTTCTGAGCTCAAAATTCGGATTTCTAGGCCATTTTTAAGCTTCTGAGCTCAAAATTTGGATTTCTAGGCCATTTTAAGGCTCCCAGGCACATTTAGGCTCAAAAAATCGCAAATTTTCCCCAGAAAAAACCCCGACTTACCCTAATTCCATCATCACAATCATGATAAACATACAGCACCGGTTCAATGTCGGACAATTCGCGGGTTGTGCCATCCACCTGAAACCAGCCCTCCTTATCGCTATATTTCTCATCCAACAAATCGTCCTCGTCTCCCGGGTTACGGTCCAAATCGTAGAGTTTCAGCTTGGCATTCCGCCAAGGTTTTCCGTGGCAGCGGAGAGCTCCGCGGACTGCCGCACCTTGCAAGCGGAATGCGGAAGATTCCGCGAGGAATTGTACAAAAATTAGCAAAAATCCCGGGTTCATAGCTGAAAAATGACGAATTTCAGGCAAAAAATACAGTAACCCATGGGGTACTGTAGATTTTTCAGCCCCAAAATTAGTGAAATTTTGTAGCTCTTCAATTTCTCTACAAAATGAGATACAGTAACCCGGAGTACTGTAGATTTTTAACTCCAAAATCAGTGAAATTTTGTAGCTCTTGAAATTCTCTACAAAATGATCTACAGTAACCTGGGGTACTGTAGACTTTTTGCTTTTTTGTAGCCCTTGAAATTCCCTACAAAATGAGCTACAGTAATCCGCGGGTACTGTAGATCAAAAATATAAAAATCTTGAAATTCCAACAAGTTCTCCCAAAAAAATCGATAATTTCAACAAAAAAAATTTATTTACAAAAAAAGAGTACTGTAGCCGTGGGTTACTGTAGCCGGGGGTTACTGTAGTTACCATGGATCATATCGATCATCGGGTTCCGAGTCGAAGAGCGTTTTTTTGACCGTAGTCGGTTTTTTGGTGGTGGATTTGTGGTGGTGTTTTTTGGTGGTGACGTCATCGGTTTCCACGCTGCAAGAAATTTCATGACACGTGGATTTTTGGCGCGAAAATTTGCGGTTTTTTGAGCCCGAATAAGCCTAGACTCAAACTAGACTCTAGTTTTCGATTGAGATTTGAAATTTTCGATTTTTTGAGTGTAAATTTGCACATTGCTCATATTAAAGTTCAGAATTCCTGTTTCAAACTAGAGTCTAGTTTGAAAAAGTAATATAAACTAGAGTCTAGTTTCAGAATTTTAACGTGAAAACGTGTAAACCTGGAAAAACTGCCACGTCATTTTGAAAAAAAAAAACCCGAATTTTCAAAATTTTGATCATTTCGCAATTTCCAGATTACTGTAGGAGTACTGTAATTCAAGTGAGTTTGGGATGGGGTACTGTACTTGCCACGTGGAATCGAAAACTAGAGTCTAGTTTGGATCCCAGGCTTATTTAGACTCAAAAATCGCAAATTTCAAATCTTAATCGAAAACTAGAGTCTAGTTTGAGCCTAGGCTTATTTGGACTCAATAAATCCCAAATTTCAAGCCCCAATCTAAAACTAGAGTCTAGTTTGAGCCCAGGCTTATTTAGGCTCAAAAAATCTCAAATTTCACATTTCAATCGAAAACTAGAGTCTAGTTTGAGCCTAGGCTTGTCTAGACTCAAAATGCTCCATTTTTCACGGCCTACAATTCTACAGTACTCACATCTCAAAATCATCACTGCGTCTCGCTCTATGTCTTCTCAAATGCTCTCTCGTCGTCTGATTCTCGCCCTCTCTCGCCATTCTCTCCAAATTCTGACTTCTCGCACTCTTATGCATGTGTCTGCGATGTCTGCGTCTCTCCAAACTCTGTTGTCTCTCCTCGTTGTACTTCATCACAGTCTCCAAATTGAATTGGCCTAACTCAAAAATCTTCCTTGGAGCACTAACATGAGCAATGTAGTGACGTGGAATCTGGAATTTCAGCTTTCGCTGGCCCGGTTTGACGCCATCGTCACAATCGTGAAAAATCACGATGATCGGGTCGAAATTGGCGGTGGATAATTGGGCCGAAAGCCCGAAATGGCCCGATTTGTCGGCGAATGTTTGGTTGAGGATTGTGCCTGGAAAAATGGGGATTTTTTGAGTCTAGATAAGCCTAGGCCTGAAAATTTCTAATTTTTGGGTCTTGCAACGATTCGCAAAAGTATACTGTAGTTATTTTTGAATCCTAAAATTTTCCATGTCTACAGTAACCCTATAAGATTACTGTAGCGTCAAAAATGTGATTTTTTGAATTTTCTTATCAATTTTTGATTTCCATCTGATCGGTCAAAGTTTTGAATCAAAAATTTCGACGCCAAAACCTACAGTACACCTACAGTATCCCTAGAAAAAAAATTGGCGTTAAAAAATACTACTGTATGATCGTTGCAAGACCCAAAAAAGTTTAATTTTTTTCGAAAAAAATTTTTTTTTTCAAATTTTTTCTACAGTACCCCTAGGCATGTTTGGTATCAAAAAACGTGGAATTTTCGCGCCAAAATTGATCTACAGTACCCCTACAGTACCCCTAGAAAAATTGGCGTCAAAAATACTACAGTATGATCGTTGCAAGACCCAAAAAAGTTTAATTTTGTTTTCGAAAAAAAAATTTTTTTTCAAATTTTTTCTACAGTAACCCCAGGCATGTTTGGTATCAAAATACGTGGAATTTTCTACAGTACCCCTACAGTACCCAAAAAACTCACGTTCATTATCCTTCCACAATCTTACGAGCACCGAAGCCGCCGGATATTGACCGCACTTCAAACTGCCAGCCACGTGGATTTCATACTCGTATTTCGGCGCCGCAGCCAAAATTTGCGCGAAAAACGCGAAAAATAATAAAAAGAGCATTTTTGTGCTCTTTTTGTGATGAAAATCAACAAAAATGAGAGGAAATTGAATATTTTTGCCTTATCTTATCACCCAAAAATTTTATATTTTCGAAAATATGAAAATAATAATATGTTATTGTCGGAAAAAAAATAAGGAAACCCATAATTTTTATGTGAAAGTACTGTAGTTTTTGAGCACTTTTTGGGCTCTTTTTCACTAAAAATAAACAAAATTCATGCAAAAAACTCCGAAAAATCCCAAAAAATTACTCATCTTAGACTCGTCACACTGTTCATAATTGTGTTGCGGAAATCTTCGCGGCTGTCCGCGTCGCGGATTTTGATGAAACGTAAACTTGGCAGTAATCCAAGGGTGATGCGGTCCAATGGATCGTATTGTGGTTTGGACGGTGAAATTACGCGGAAATGTCTGAAATTTTGGGATTTTTAGTGAAATTTAAGCTAGAAATCATGTTTTTTTGAATTTCTAGGCGATTTTCAGGCTTTTGAGCTCAAAAATCCGGGTTCTATGCCATTTTGGAGCTAGAAATCACATTTTTAGTGAAATTTGAGCCAAAATTCGGCATTTTTACTGAAATTTGAGCTAGAAATCATGTTTTTTAATTTTCAGGCGATTTTCAGGCTTTTGAGCTCAAAATCCGAGTTCTATGCCATTTTTGAGCTATAAATCACAGTTTTCATGAATTTGAGCCAAAATTCGGAATTTTTGCTGAATTTTGAGCTAGAAATCATGTTTTTTAATTTTCAGGCGATTTTCAGGCTTTTGAGCTCAAAATCCGAGTTCTATGCCATTTTTGAGCTATAAATCACAGTTTTCATGAATTTGAGCCAAAATTCGGCATTTTTACTGAAATTTGAGCTAGAAATCATGTTTTTTAATTTTCAGGCGATTTTCAGGCTTTTGAGCTCAAAATCCGAGTTCTATGCCATTTTTGAGCTATAAATCACAGTTTTCATGAATTTGAGCCAAAATTCGGCATTTTTACTGAAATTTGAGCTAGAAATCATGTTTTTTAATTTTCAGGCGATTTTCAGGCTTTTGAGCTCAAAATCCGAGTTCTATGCCATTTTTGAGCTATAAATCACAGTTTTCATGAATTTGAGCCAAAATTCGGAATTTTTGCTGAATTTTGAGCTAGAAATCATGTTTTTTAATTTTCAGGCGATTTTCAGGCTTTTGAGCTCAAAATCCGAGTTCTATGCCATTTTTGAGCTATAAATCACAGTTTTCATGAATTTGAGCCAAAATTCGGCATTTTTACTGAAATTTGAGCTAGAAATCATGTTTTTTAATTTTCAGGCGATTTTCAGGCTTTTGAGCTCAAAATCCGAGTTCTATGCCATTTTTGAGCTATAAATCACAGTTTTCATGAATTTGAGCCAAAATTCGGAATTTTTACTGAAATTTGAGCTAGAAATCATGTTTTTTAATTTTCAGGCGATTTTCAGGCTTTTGAGCTCAAAATCCGAGTTCTATGCCATTTTTTGAGCTATAAATCACAGTTTTCATGAATTTGAGCCAAAATTCGGAATTTTTGCTGAATTTTGAGCTAGAAATCATGTTTTTTAATTTTCAGGCGATTTTCAGGCTTTTGAGCTCAAAATCCGAGTTCTATGCCATTTTTGAGCTATAAATCACAGTTTTCATGAATTTGAGCCAAAATTCGGCATTTTTACTGAAATTTGAGCTAGAAATCATGTTTTTTAATTTTCAGGCGATTTTCAGGCTTTTGAGCTCAAAATCCGAGTTCTATGCCATTTTTGAGCTATAAATCACAGTTTTCATGAATTTGAGCCAAAATTCGGAATTTTTGCTGAATTTTGAGCTAGAAATCATGTTTTTTTTGGATTTCTAGGTCATTTTCAGGCTTTTGAGCTCAAAAATCCGAGTTCTATGCTATTTTTGAGCTAGAAATCATGTTTTTTTTGGATTTCTAGGTCATTTTCAGGCTTTTTGAGCTCAAAAATCCGAGTTCTATGCTATTTTTGAGCTAGAAATCATGTTTTTTTTGGATTTCTAGGTCATTTTCAGGCTTTTGAGCTCAAAAATCCGAGTTCTATGCTATTTTTGAGCTAGAAATCATGTTTTTTTGGATTTCTAGGTCATTTTCAGGCTTTTGAGCTCAAAAATCCGAGTTCTATGCTATTTTTGAGCTAGAAATCATGTTTTTTTTGGATTTCTAGGTCATTTTCAGGCTTTTGAGCTCAAAAATCCGAGTTCTATGCTATTTTTGAGCTAGAAATCATGTTTTTTTTGGATTTCTAGGTCATTTTCAGGCTTTTGAGCTCAAAAATCCGAGTTCTATGCTATTTTTGAGCTAGAAATCATGTTTTTTTTGGATTTCTAGGTCATTTTCAGGCTTTTGAGCTCAAAAATCCGAGTTCTATGCTATTTTTGAGCTAGAAATCATGTTTTTTTTGGATTTCTAGGTCATTTTCAGGCTTTTTGAGCTCAAAAATCCGAGTTCTATGCTATTTTTGAGCTAGAAATCATGTTTTTTTTGGATTTCTAGGTCATTTTCAGGCTTTTGAGCTCAAAAATCCGAGTTCTATGCTATTTTTGAGCTAGAAATCATGTTTTTTTTGGATTTCTAGGTCATTTTCAGGCTTTTGAGCTCAAAAATCCGAGTTCTATGCTATTTTTGAGCTAGAAATCATGTTTTTTTTGGATTTCTAGGTCATTTTCAGGCTTTTGAGCTCAAAAATCCGAGTTCTATGCTATTTTTGAGCTAGAAATCATGTTTTTTTTGGATTTCTAGGTCATTTTCAGGCTTTTGAGCTCAAAAATCCGAGTTCTATGCTATTTTTGAGCTAGAAATCATGTTTTTTTTGGATTTCTAGGTCATTTTCAGGCTTTTGAGCTCAAAAATCCGAGTTCTATGCTATTTTTGAGCTAGAAATCATGTTTTTTTTGGATTTCTAGGTCATTTTCAGGCTTTTGAGCTCAAAAATCCGAGTTCTATGCTATTTTTGAGCTAGAAATCATGTTTTTTTTGGATTTCTAGGTCATTTTCAGGCTTTTGAGCTCAAAAATCCGAGTTCTATGCTATTTTTGAGCTAGAAATCATGTTTTTTTTGGATTTCTAGGTCATTTTCAGGCTTTTGAGCTCAAAAATCCGAGTTCTATGCCATTTTTGAGCTAGAAATCACATTTTTAGTGAAATTTGAGCCAAAATTCGGAATTTTTGTTGAATTTTGAGCTAGAAATCATGGTTTTTGGATTTCCAGGTCATTTTTTTCAATTTTAGGTCAAATTTCATGCTTCCTGACAAATTTCAGCTAAAAATTCCAGATTTCGAGCTCATTCTCAGCCAAAATTTCAAATTTCCCACCCAAAAAACAACACTCACCTAATATTACAATCTCTTCCGCCTTCATGATTCGCCAAAACTGTCAGCATCAAAAACATGCAGCGATTTGGACGACGAGTTTCTCGATTTGCCAGGTCCAGGCGCTGCAAAAAAAGTGTGTCAGGGTTGCATATTTCATGAAAAATAGTGGAAAAACTGTGCCAGGCTTGCAGAATTAAGCCCCGCCCCTTTTTTGAGCGGGAAAATTGGATAAATTCAAGGAAATCTGTGCCAGGCTTGCATTTTCCATGAAAATCGGTAGAAAAACCGTGCCAGGCTTGCAAAATTAAGCCACGCCCCTTTTAGAACAGAAAAACGCAACCCTGGCACGGTGTTCATTATGATTTCAATGAAAAATGCAAGTCTGGCATAGTTTATCCAATTTTCGCGCTCAAAAAGGGGCGTGGCTTGATTTTGCAAGTCTGGCACGGTTTTTCATGTGATTTTGATGGAAAATGCAAGCCTGGCACGGTTTTTCTGCAAACTTACAACCCAGCCTTGCGGTTTGATACAAGACTTGTGTTTGGTGTAGAAAATGTCGTTGCGAGACCATCCGAGCTCGATTTTCAGTCTGAAAATTGGATTTTTAGGGTTTCCGGGGTTAAAAATCGCGATTTGCAGCGGATTTTCAGCCAAAAACCGTGATTTCCAGCCAAAAAACTCACTCAGCCGGGCAAAACGATTCATCCTGTTTATAATCGACATACAACATCAAATATTTGACATCGACCTTCTTCTGAAACTCGACCCAAATTTGATGCGGCAGATTTTGATTCGTTTTCCACCATTTGTCGTGGCTGTCATTTAGTAGCTCGTGAACACCAAATCCCGGAGAACAACTTGAAAGTGTGAAAAAACCGTCGGAGGTGATGTCGCGGTATTTTTCCGGCTGAAAATTCGAGATTTTCAGCGGATTTTGAACGGGAAAAGTGGTTTTTTGGTGAAAAATCGATGATTTTGACTGAAAATCTCGCTTTTTCAGATGATTTCACGTCAGGCAGCCTTCTGGAGCCTTAAAAGCCTTCTAGAAAGCGTCCAGAAGCAAAATTAGCTGAAAATATCGATTTTTCAGAATATTTTACTTCAGAAAGCCTTCTGGAAGCTAAAAAATTAGAATTTTCTGATTTTCAGGCTTCCAGAAGTGAAATTAGCTGAAAAAATCGATTTTTCAGCCGATTTCACTTCTGAAAGCCTTCTGGAAGCTTAAAAGCATTCTTAACAGCTTCCAGCAGTGAAATTAGCTGAAAATTCCATATTTTCAGCGAATTTTACTTCTGAAAGCCTTCCGGAAGCTTCAAACCCTGATTTTCAGCTGAAAATCTAAGTTTAGAAAGGTTTCCAGACGAAAAAAGCCTTTCAGGAAGGTCGAGAGGTAAATTTTTCACATTTTTAAAGTTTCAGAAGGCTTCCAGAAGTGAAATTAGCTGAAAAAATCGATTTTTCAGCTGATTTCACTTCGGCAAGCCATCTGGAAGCTAAAAAACTGAAATTTTCTGATTTTCAGGCTTCCAGAAGTGAAAAGAGCTGAAAATATCGATTTTTCAGCTGATTTTACATCTAGAAAGCCTTCTGGAAGCTTAAAAGCATTCTAGACAGCTTCCAGTAGTGAAATTAGCTGAAAATTTCATATTTTCAGCGAATTTTACTTCTGAAAGCCTTCTGGAAGCTTCAAAACCTGATTTTCAGCTGAAAATCTAAGTTTAGAAGGTTTCCAGACGAAAAAAGCCTTCCAGATGTAAAACTAGCTGAAAATTCCATATTTTCAGCTAATTTTACGTCTGAAAGCCTTCTGGAAGGTCGAGAGGTAAATTTTTCACATTTTTAAAGTTTCAGAAGGCTTTCAGAAGTGAAAATAGCTGAAAATATCGATTTTTCAGATGATTTCACTTCAGAAAGCCTTCTGGAACATGATTCTCAGGTTTTTGTGGTTCCAGAAGGCGTCCCGGAGTGAAATTAGCTGAAAATATTGATTTTTCAGCAATTTTTTCTCTTGCAAGCTTCTGGAGGCTCAAAAATCAGAATTTTCTGGTTTTCAGGCTTCCAAGAGTAAAATTAGCTGAAAATTCCATATTTTCAGCTGGTTTTATCTCTGAAAGCCTTCTGGAGCCATAAAATCCTTCTAGAAGGCTTCCAGGAGTGAAATTAGCTGAAAATTTCGATTTTTCAGCCGATTTCACTTTAGAAAGCCTACTGGAAGCTTAAAAACTATAATTTTCTGATTTTCAGGCTTCCAGAAGTGAAAATAGCTGAAAATATCGATTGTTCAGCTAATTTCACGCTAGAAAGCCTTCCAGAGCTTCAAAATCATCATTTTTCATTTTTCATTTCAAAAAAGCTTATTCACATTAACCAAAGTCCTTTTCCATCCCGAAGCGAATCCAGTTTCATCACTTTCTTTTGCCGATGAATCGTGAAGTGGTGAACTTGGCGAATTTTGTCTTGTCACCAAATTCAACGTCTCCATTGCATCATCATCTTCATCATCGAACACACTTTCGATCAAAGTTGGCATTTGGCTGAAAATTATGCTGAAATTGTTGATTTTCACCCAAAACCCTTGAAAAACTGGAAAAATCGATTTTCCGCGAAATAATTTTCAAATGTGTGCAAACACTTTGCAATGCACACAACGCCAACTACAGTACTCCCATGCATTTTTTTATTGATTTTTGAGGCTTCTAGGGTTGGAAACCGCTGAAAACCTGAATTATGAGATGAAAATCGATAAAAATAATATGAGCAATGTTAAAAAATCAATAATTTATTCAGGTGGGAAAAATTGCGGTAAAAATCTTCAAAAATACACGTAAAATATGGGGGAGGGTCAAAAAGCTACAGTAGGCATATGGGGTCTCAAAACGACGCAAATTTTCGCGCGCCAAAACCTACAGTAACCTTGTGGGGTGTCAAAAAACGCGGATTTTCAAATAAAAAATCACAAAGTTTGTGGTGGTTGTGGCATCGGAAAAACGTGGCGAATATTGAAGGCCAATTGAAAATCGCGATTTTTCTGCAATTTCAGACGTCGCGACTGAAAATCGTCGTTGACTTGAAGTTCGAATCCCGACGAGAACATTAGAGATAGCAAAAGTTCGGAATTCGAGCCGGCCGGCTCTAATATGAGCAATCCGAAATCCCAGTCGATTTTTTGAGTTGGAATTGTCTGAAAATATTGATTTTTTTCGAGAGTACTGTAGGTTTTGGCGCGAAAAATCCACGTGTTTTGATACCAAATGAGACTAGGATTACTGTAGAGATGAAAAATTCCACGTGGATTTTCAGAGCTCAAATAAAATTCAAAAATTTCAGAGTTTCGACGAGAAAAGCTACAGTACCCCCGGGTACTGTACCTCATTTTGTAGAGAATTTCAAGAGCTTCAAAATGATCTAAAAATGGGTAACAAAATCTACAGTACCCTTAGGGTTACTGTACCTCATTTTGAAGCGAATTTCAAGGGCTTCAAAATAATCCCAAATTTGATAACAAAAATCTACAGTACCCCCGGGTTACTGTACCATGTTGGATATCAAAATGAGCCATTTTTCACGGCCCATTAAAATATTCCTATTTGGTGTCATTTTGAAGCAAATTTTCGCGCCAAAAATCTACAGTAACCCGGGTTACTGTACCATGTTTGGTCTCAAAATGATCGCAAAAAACTCACCTCCATCAAATTCCTGATTCCCTCAATCGATATCGACGTGGCACAATTGTATAATCCGATTTCTTTTGGCACAAATCCACGCGATTTCCATGAAGTTAGCGTAAAATCGGTGAATTTTTCGAAAAAACAATGAGATCTTGGCTGAATTTTGAGGATTTCCAGCATTTTCAGATTTTCGAAAAGTCGATCGCAAATCAAACTTGGCTCAAATGTGCAAAAATCGAAAACCAGACTTTTGAGCCGCATTTTTTCGAGCAAATTTGCGAATTTTTCCATAGGGATTTCGATTTTGCAAAAATTCAGCGAGAGATTTTCGATTTTCGATAAATCGTTCCATTTTGCGCAGAGGGTTTTGTGAAATTCTTCGTCGATTGTTAGACCTTCCAAATTCAGGGTTTCATTGATTACGATCTGGAAAAAATGGAATTTTTGGCTGAAAATCGAGCTGGAATTCAAATTTGGAGCATTTTGAGCACAAATCTCATTGGTTTAGCTCAAAAATGACCAGAAATTCACATTTGGAGCATTTTGAGCCTAAATAATCCTGGATTTAGGCATGAAATAGGCCCCGGTTTAAAAAAGCCTGATTTTTGGCTCCAAAAGGTCCGGCCTGCATTTTTCAAAAAAAAATTGAAAAACTGAAATTTTCGCGCGAAAATTTGATCTACAGTACCCCTACAGTACCCCAGGCATATTGGGTATCAAAATGCGTCAAATTTCGGCGCGAAAACGCCTACAGTACCCCTACAGTACTCACCTTTCTCAAATTCTCCTCAATAAACGCGGATTTGGAGCATGTCGGCTCGTTTTCCACAATCTTTTGGCCTTTCTCGCCGTGCTTCATTGTGAGCACCAGTTTTTTTGGCGGCGCTAAATTTTCCGGGGTTTTGGCGCCAAATCGAATTCGCCCGATTTTTGGAGGTTGTTCGGTGGAGCGCGTTTGAATTCTGGAAGAAAATGAGCATTTTTGGAGCATTTTGAGCCAAAATTCATGATTTTTGATGAATTTTGAGCTAGAAACCTGAATTTCAGGTCATTTTTGAGCCAAAAATCGGATTTTCGTCAAATTTCCACTCAAAGTCTTCAAAATTCTATGAAATTTTCAAATTTCCCGCCCAAAATCACCTACCGTAACTCTCTGACACGTGGCTTTCCCAAATTGTAACCCTCAACAACGCCATTAAACCGTCGATTCAATCGTTTGACACGTGTGACGTCACGTGGCGAAGTGATGTTGAAAAGTTTGATGAGCACATCGTCGGGCATATCGGATAAATTTGTCATTTTTTTGTGCTGAAAAAATGGGAGGTTTTGAGCTGAAAATCGCTGAAAATGAGTAAAAATGAGCAAAAATACGAAAAATTTGATGAAAAATGACGCTAAATTCATATTTTCATGAAAAATTACCTTAAAGTCATATTTTTAGTGAAAAATGACCTTAAATTCATATTTTTAAGGAAAAATGACCTTAAATTAAGCATTTTCAGTGAAAAAGAACCTTAAATTAAGAATTTCCATGAAAAATGACTTTAAGTTCATATTTTTGGGGAAAAATGACCTTAAATTAAGAATTTTCATGGAAAATAACCTTAAATTAGGCATTTTCAGTGAAAAAAGACCTTAAATTCATATTTTAAGGTTAAAAATTACCTAAAATTCATATTTTTCATGGAAAGTTACCCTAAATTCATATTTTAAGGTTAAAAACTACCTTAAATTAGGAATTTTCATGAAAAATTATCAAAAATACGAAAAATGTGAAGAAAAATTCACCTAAAATCAAAAAAATCCCAAAAAATTCGACCCTAAAACTCATAATCCCAATAAAAATGCAAAATTTTCCCCAAGTATCGGAAAAAAGTGGGCGGAGCCTATCAGGCTCCGCCCCTTTTTCGCGACTTATGGAAAATATGTGTGACCACGTGGATTTTGACACAAAACTGTCAAAAATCGCGCTAGCGCTTGTGACGTCATCATAGGGAATTTTTCAAATTTTTTGAAATTTTGCCACGTGGATTACTGTAGATAGATCAAATTGTGGCGCGAAAAATCGAAAAATTCGAAAATTTTCTAGATTTTTCCAAAGTTGACACATTTTCTTGCCTTTTTTGACACCCAGAAAATTTTCGGCGAAATTTTTTGCGCCGAAAAAATTCTGGTTGATGGTGTGAAGTATGGTGTCACATTTTTAGTATAAACAACACATTTTGGTGTCGAAAATCGATTGAAAATTGAATTTTCGGTGAAAAATTATGATTTTTCAGCAATATTAAGCCAAAAAATCCAAAATTCTGTATTAAAATTGAATTTTTGGTCGAAAAATTCATTGATAACATCTGACAAGTGTCAATTTCAGGTTAATTGCTCATGTCAATCAAAAAATGCACAATTTTTGGGGTAATTATCATTTTAGTTCCAGGAAATCCGGGGAATTATCACCTACCTAGAATTAATTTCAGGATTTTTGGGAAGCTAAGGAAATTAGGGTTTAAATCAATTAAATAACCCAAAATTAAGAAAATTTCATCAAAACAACCCTAAAATCCCAATTTTCAGACCAAAAATTCAATTTTAGTACAGTATTTTGAATTTTTGGCTAAAAATTGCTGAAAAATCATGATTTTTTACTCAAAATTCAATTTTCAGTACGGAATTTACCTAAAATCCCATTTTTCTGACCGAAAATTCAATTTTCAATCGATTTTCGACACCAAAATGTGTTGTTTATACTAAAAATGTGACACCATACTTCACACCATCACCCAGAAATTTTAGCGCAAAAAAATCGGCCGAAAATTTTATGGGTGTCAAAAAAAGCAAGAAAATGTGTCAACTTTGGAAAAAATTTGAATTTTTGATTTTTGGCGCCAAAAAACTAGTCTAGAAACTTCGAAAATCAACATTTCCCGGGAAACCATTCTTGCCACGTGGATTTTTGGCGCCAAAATGTTTCTGAACTTCTCTAGATTACTGTAGTTTTTTTGGCGCGAAAATTTGATCTACAGTAACGCTGTAATTTTTGGCGCCAAGAAAAACCCGGGAAAATTCAGAATTTTCCCACAGTATTTCAGGGTTGATACTAATTAATTTTAATTTCCAATTAAAAACAAATTAGTTAGAGGAAAAAACGAGTTTTTTTGGTTTTAAAACCTCTAGATAAAGTTTTATATATCTAATTATGCCATCTTTGAGATTTCCGAAATAGTTACCCTAAATCGGGTCATTTTTCACCAAAAAATCCGAATTTTTGGTCAATTTTAAGCCCGGAAACAAGATTTTTCTGCAAAAAAACAACAAAAACATATCAGGTGAAAAAATCTGCTCCTACTCAAGTTTCAAACGAAAAATGTTCATTTTGACATTTTGTGTGTGTGTCATTCAAAAAACTCAAAATTTGAATGATGTGAAAAGCTGTCAAGAAAAAGGTAGATCAAAAAAGATTTCCAGCTATTTGTTCTTTTGGCGCGCAAAAAATCCACGTGGATTTGAGGGTACTGTAGGAGAAATCCACGTTTTTCAAGGTAAAATGAGCCCAGTGTTGGAGTACTGTAGGTTTTGGAGGAAAACATGCAATTTCAAAAATTACTGTAGGTACTGTAGAGGGTTACTGTAGATTTTTGTGGTGAAAAATCGTATTTTTTGAGATCAAAAGAATGTTGGGGTTACTGTAGATGATTGGCGCGAAAAAATAAATTTGAAAATTTTTTGAAGGGTTACTGTAGCCTCTCCCAATTTTGCACACTCTCTAATGTCCCACTGCGTCTCTAACACTACCATACTCTCTCAAATGCCTATGCTCTCTAATTTCTCTAGTGTCTCTGCGTCTCTAACAATCTCCTCTCTCCCTACAGTCTCTAATTTCTCTAGTTTCTCTGAGTCTCTAGCTCTCTCTCTCTCTCCATACAGTCAAATAATCATTTTGACGTGCTCTCTAGCCTCTCTGCACTCTCTCCCCACCCCACACTCTCTAACCTCTACAATTTCTGCTACCTGTCAATCTCCGTCAACACTTCATCCATCTCCAAACTAATAAACTGTCCCAGTCAATCTTCTTCCCCTCTCTCACTCACTTTTCTCTGCCAACTCTCTCATTTCTGCACACTCTCTCGCCTTGTCAATGTTCATAATTTGTAGTGACAAAAGAAAGGTTATTTCAGAAGAGGAGGCGAAAAAAATTGAGTTTTTTTTTTGAAAAAAAATTCATAAGGGGGAAATGGGGAATTTTGAAAAAACGTGGATTTTCGAGCGGGAAAATTGGAAAAAATTTGAATTTCTAGAACATTTTTTGGCGGGAAAATTTGATCTACACGTGGATTTTGAAGCGAAAAATGAGAAATTAGAATTTTAAAATTTTTGGCGGGAAAATTTTCAAAAAATTCAAATTCTCTAACACAAAACTCCAATTAAAATGGTAATTTATCTTTTCAACAAAAAAATGAAAAAAAATTTTCTTTTGAGAAAAAATTTACATTTTCTATACACGCCTAATTGGACACAATTTGACAAGAAAAAATTTGAAAAATATTTTTTTTTTTCAAAAAAAAAATCAACGTGGCTTGGCCAAGTGGTAGAGCTGCAGATTATGAATCTAGAGGTCACAAGTTCGAGCCCCGGTGGGTGCGAAACTTTTTTTTCTCTAAAAAATCAACTTGGCCAAGTGGTAGAGCTGCAGATTTGGAATCTAAAGGTCACAAGTTCGAGCCCCGGTGGGTGCGAAACTTTTTTTTTTTGAAAAATAAATCAAATTTTCATCAAAAAAATGTTTTTCGCCTAATTAGACACCTAATTTGCGACAAATTTTTTGTTTTGTACAAAAATTGAATAAAAACGAAAAATGTGGTGACCGGAAAGATTTATTGCGATAAAAAGCAAATAATACAAAGAGGGGGAGGCGAAAAAAAGTGGGCGGAGCCAAAAAAAATTTTTTTTTTTTTTTTTTTTTTGGTGTACGATGGTGTGTCGGCCGGAAATTTGTCACACAAAAAAATCTCTATGCATACGGAAAAAAAAACTTTTTAGTTTTTGGGAGAAAAATGTTCCGCAAGCAGCGGGGATCGAACCCGGGACCTCTAGATTCAAAATCTGACGCTCTATGACTATGCTATATCAAAAAACGTAGATTTTCCTAACCTCTTACGCAACCCGCGCAAAAAAAGCTACTTGAAATAATATTTTCTGGTCACCACCACCATCTGCCTAATTAGTCTCAAGTACCAATTTTCCGCAACAAAGGTAATGAAAAAAAAAATGATGTGGTTAGATAAAATCAGAAAAAGTTCCCGATTTTTTACGACCAATTTTAAAGCACATCTGCCTCGATTCTTTTGAAAAATGCCGCCAAACAAAAAAAAATTTGAAAAAAAAAATAAAAAAGTTCGCTCGCACCTGGACTCGAACCCACGGTGTGCAGCATGCCACTTCAGCGCGCTACCACTAAGCCACGCGCGCTTTTTTGAAGCGCGCGTGAATATCTAATTTATAGTGCGCGCTTTTCGCGCCAAAATTAGATTTTTGGCGCCAAATTGGAAACTTTCAAAAATATGGTTATTGAAAACCGAAAAAAGGAATTGAAATTGGCTAATAAAATTTGAAATATGTGACCCGGTATGTCTCTTTCAACTAAAAAAATAACTAACCAAATAAAAATAGCCAATAAATCAGTTATTAGATTTTTTTGGCTGGCAGCCAGACACCAAAATGGCGCCAAAAAATGGATTTTGTTGAAAAAGAGGTTTTGGAGTTACTGTATCTTCCGAAAATCTTCAGAAAATCAGAAAATTCTGTTTTTTTAACATTGAAATTAGTTTTTCAAGGGTTTTCAGTCAAAAATGATGAGAAATCGAGGATTTTTGAAGCTTCTGGTGTGATTTCTGATGAAAATTTCAAAAAAACTCAGCCCCCACGTGGCTTGGTCAAGTGGTAGAGCTGCAGATTTGGAATCTGAAGGTTACAAGTTCGAGCCCCGGTGGGGGCGAAACTTTTTTCAATTTGATCTACACGTGGATTTTGGAGCGAAAACTAGAAATTCTGAAAATTTGAAATTTTTTTTTCAACAAATTCAAATTATCCAACACAAAACTCCAATTAAAATGGTAATTTATCTTTTCAACAAAAAAATGAAAAAAAATTTTCTTTGAAAAAAAAATTTACATTTTCTATACACGTCTAATTGGACACTTTGACGAAAAAATTTGAAAAAAAAAAATTAAAAAAAAAAAAATCCACGTGGCTTGGTCAAGTGGTAGAGCTGCAGATTTGGAATCTGAAGGTCACAAGTTCGAGCCCCGGTGGGTGCGAAACTTTTTTTCTCAAAATCAGCCCTATTAATCTGAAACTCACAAAATTCGGGCTCATCAAGAGTTACTGTATGTACTCCAGAGACCAAAAAAATAGTGCCAACATTTTTTTGAAAAATCACAAAATCAGGTGGAGAAAATTGTAATTTTGGCACCAAATTTTGATTTACAGCAACTCTTTTTTTCCGGAAAAATTTGGAAAATCAAAAAATCCCATAAAAACCAACAACATAACCCAATTAATTACACCATTACGCAATTCATCCCCAAAAATTTGGACAAAAAAACCTACAAATTATTATATTACCTACATAAATAGAGCTAACATTGAACACCTGCACCCCCAAAAATAGACACCAATATTTGTGCACCCTTCAAAAATCTAGCCTAATTTTGATAGGTGGAAAGGGGGCCTAGAATGAGCCTGGAAAGCCTGAAGAAGCCTGGAAAGAAGCCTAAAATGAGCTTGAAAACAGGCCTAGAAAGAGCCTAAAATAAGGCCTGAAAAAAAGCCTGAAATGAGCCTAGAAAGAGTCCAAAAATAAGGCCCAAAAAGCCTAAGCCTGAAAGAGCCCAAGTCTAAGCCTAAAAACCAGCCTAAAATAAGGCCCAAAAAAGGCCTAAAAAGCCTAAGCCTAAGCCCAAATTTGGGCCTAAAATGAGCAATATTTGTGCACCTTTCCAAAAATGGTGTATTTATTCAGTCCCACCACAAAATGCACAGCACTTCAAAAAATGCCACTTCAAAAATTTCTACTTGCCGCCAAAACAAAAATTAGGATGTGTGTGTGGATTTGACAGGTCTCAAGTGGAAAACGCGTCGAAAATTTTGATTGGATTGGGTACTGTAGTTAAAGGGAGCTACAAATTATGCGTCAACAGATTTTCTGATCTACTAGAAATGCGTCAGTGAGTATTCAAGGTCCTGGAATTGTCATGTAAAATGCCTTTGGTTCCTTCAATTTTCCAGAGCTACCAAAATTGCGTCAACAAATTTTAGGAGCTACGAGAAATGCGTCAGTGAACCTCCAGGCTGCTAGGAAAGCGTCAAGGCTACCAAAATTGCGTCAGCTAATCTTAGAGCTACCAAAATTGCGCCAGTTAACCTCCAAGCTACCAAAATCACGTCAGTAAACCTCTAGGCTTCCAGAAAAGCGTCAAGGCTGCCAGAAATGCGTCAGTAAGGCTCCAAGCTTCTAGAAAAGCTTAAAAGCTACAAAAATTGCGTCAACAAATTTCAGGAGCTACCAAAATTGCGTCAGTGAACCTCCCCGCTTCTAGAAAAGCGAACCCCTAAGCTCCTGGAAAAGCTTCAGAGCTACCAGAATTGCGTCAGCTAATCTTGGAGCTACCAAAATTGCGCCAGTTAACCTCAAGGCTACCAAAAAAGCGTCAGTGAACCTCTAGGCTCCTAGAACATCTTCAGAGCTACCAAAAACACGTCAATTAACCTCAAGGCTACCAAAAAGCGCCAGTTAACCTCCCAGCTTCTAGAAAAGCGTCAAGGCTACCAAAATTGCGTCAGTTAGCCTCCAAGCTTCTAGAAAAGCTCCAGGGCTACCAAAAACACGTCAGTAAACCTCTAGGCTTCCAGAAAAGCTTCAGAGCTAGCAGAAATGCGTCAGTGAGCCTCCAAGCTTCTAGAAAAACGCTAGAGCTTCAAAATTCACCTCAAGACACCAAAAAACCTCTCTCCTCTCAAAAAGCCCCAAGAAAAATTGTGGGCGGAGTTTTTCGGGAACTCTCAAAAAAAAGAAGATTGAAATACAATAAGTAGGTATCTGGTGGCACTGCGGATTAAAAAAACCTATAAAATTCCGACACATTTCATCTTTTTCTCCTCTTTTTAATGTCATCGGAATACCAGATGTTCAGAAAATATCAAATTTCGCGCAAAAAAACAAAAAAAATGTGTGAGGGGGACTAGAAAAATTTCTAGGCCACCACATCAAAATCTTCCCAGACATTCCCAAAAAAGGTCAGCCACTAATTGAATTCTAAATCTAATTAATAGAAAAAGAATCATAAAAAAAGTGAAGGTCGAGAAAATCATCGTGAAGGATTAGCATAAATTACGGCTTGGGTTTCCAGATTACGCAAAAAAAGGCCCAAAGAAGGGACCGAAAAAAATGAGTTAACAATAATAGATTTATTGCTTTTTGCAGGAATTTTTAGTACAATGAAAAACGCGAAGAAAATTGGGATAAAACTAGATAGAAAAATAATGGTAAAAGGAAAAAGAGTAAAATATTACAAAATTAACGATTTTTTGGGGGGAAGAAGTAAACGGTACTCGAGATCGAATAAAAACAAAGAAAACAACATTTCAAAAAAAAAAGATTTTCACAGAAAATCCATCACCATCTGGATCCACCATTGTGTGTGGCACCAAATCCACTATGATCATATCTTGGTCGTTTTGGTGCAAAATTGTCGCCACCTCCGCCATATCCACGTTTCGCTCCGCCTCCGTATCCACGGCCTCCGCCACGTCCGCCTCCACCGTAGCCTCCTCCACGTGCTGCCATATCGCGCAATTGTTGTGGAACTTGTTGCTTGGCCTCGTCGAGGATTTTCAAGAGATCGCGCGCTTTGGCGGCGTTTTGTGGTGTGAAGAATGTGTAGGCTGTTCCCTGCAAATATACATTTATTGATTTTTGGATGAGAAATTTGGAATTTTTCGAATTCTTGTTAATTTTAGAGGATTCTAGAGAAAATGTCGAAATTCCAAGTTATTTTAAATCCATCAGGCTCAAAAATACAGAATTTAAGCTATTTTTCAGATTTCTAGGCCATTTTCAAGCTCTCAAGCACAAAAATACAGATTTTAGGTAAATTTCAAGATTTCTAGGTGATTTTTAAGCTCTCAGGCTCAAAAATATAAATTTTGGGCTAATTTTCAGATTTCTAAGTTATTTTCGAGCTTGAAAGTACGGATTTCAGGTAGTTTTTTGAACTTCTAGAGCAATTTAAACATCTCAAGCTTGAAAGTACGGATTTTAGGCTGTTTCTGAGATTTCTAGGTCATTTTCAAGGTCTTAAACTCAAAAAGACGGAATTTAGGCTATTCTTCGGATTTTTAGGTCATATTCAAGCTCTAAAGCACAAAAAAATGCGGACTTTAGGCTATTTTTTAGATTTCTAGGTTATTTTCAAGGTCTTAACCTCAAAAATACCGATTTTAGGTAAATTTTAAGATTTCTAGGTCATTTCAGAGCTAACAAGCTCAAAAGTATGAGCTTTTGGCTATTTTTCAGATTTCTAGGTCATTTTTAAGCTCTCAAGCTCAAAAATACGGACTGTAGATTGTTTTTCAAATTTCTAGGTCCGTTTTTCAAGATTTTAAGATTCTTAATTTTTGAATGTGAAATTCAAGTTCAAAATTCACATTTTCAGCAAAATTTTCCAAATTTCCACCCCAAAATCCTCACCTTCTTATCACGTCTTCCAGTTCGTCCAATTCTGTGCACATAATCTTCGGAATTGTTTGGATAGTCATAATTGATAACATATTTAATGTCGTCAACATCTAAAAAACGAACAATTTTTCAAAGTCAACGAGAAAAGCAGGGGAAAACGCAAAAATCAATTTTTTTCCATCATCCCACGGCGAAAAATTGAACAAGTGAAGAAGAGTGGAATGAATGAAACATATTTGTTGTTGCACTTTTTCTCGCATTTTGCACTTTTTTCTAGTGCATTAGCACTTTCCGCAAAAAGGGCAAAATGTTCGTATAAAAGTGCATGTAAACTTCAAAAGAGTGCAATTTTCACCTCGAAAGTGAAACAACTTTTTTGCGGAGCAGCTGAGAAAATCAATAGAATTAATGAGCTCAAAAAGTTATTATTTTTGAACGAAAAAAATCCATTCTAACTCCGTTTAGCATAAAATGTTAGAGAAAAAGACCAAAAAATGCCTCAAAATTAATTGGGACTAAAATACGCCTAAATAATCAAAAATACTCCTTTCGAGTTCAAAAATTCGTTAATTTTCAGCACAGAATTCAATTTTCACATTCATTTCAATGAAAGAAAAATCAAAGGAATTATGTGCTGAAAATTAACGAATTTTTGAGCTCGAAAGGTCTATTTTCAGAAATTTAGGCATTTTCTTAGTTTTTTCTCTAAATTTAAGGCTAAACCGAGTAAAAATGGATTTTTTTCGTTCGAAAATAATAACTTTCTGAGCCTATTAATTCTATCGATGTTCTCAGCTGCTTCGGAAAAAAGTTATTGCACTTTGGAGGTGAAAATTGCACTCTTGTGAAGTTTACATGCACTTTTATACGAACATTTTGCCCTTTTTGTGAATGCTTTGAAAATTTAAAAATCAGGATTTCAAAAGTGGTCTTCACTTGTTCAATATCACCGTGGGAAACCAAAAGCCAAGGCAAAACCGCGAAAAAAATTAGCAAAGACCACTTACGCACCTGATATTTTTGGCCCGTTAAAACCCTTAGGGAGGGAAGAAGCCCAGAGCAAAATTGAACAGCTGACACCACAAAAAGAGATGGATATGAGTGGAGAGAATGCACGAATCGACGCGACATCAAACCGAAAAAGAGCCTCCGAGCCTCTTTCTCGTACGACGCGTCTTCAGATGGGTATTTCAAAGTGGGGCCGGTTTGGGCTTAACAAAGCCCCTCCTGGGCCCCATCATCCATCCATTTATCATGTGCGATTTCTTTCACAGTATTCCAACTTCTCACGGTCCAGGAGTTCAGCTCACTATTGCTGCTGCAAAGGGTCAAATATTAGTCATTGAAAAACATCATCACACACAATTTCCGGAGCATTTTACATTGAAAAAATGCTCCAAAAAATCTAATCTTCTCCTGAATTCTAATTCTCATTATTTTGCATGTGACAATCATTGGTATTCGACCCCTTTTCACAGTCTTTTCTCACAGTCTCCTTCTTTGAGCAAGAAGTTAGCCTAAACTCACCCAAACCACGAGCGGCGACATCTGTGGCGAGAAGAATCGGTGTTTTTCCTTGTTTGAACTCGCCGAGCACCCAATCACGTTCTCCTTGAGCTTTGTCTCCGTGAATGCAAAGAGTTGGCCAACCGTCGCGACGCATTGCGCGTGTCAATTCGTCGGCTTTGCGTTTGGTTTCGACGAAGATGATGGTTTTGCATTCAGGCTGAAAAATTAGAGATTTTCAGAGGATAAATAGATATTTGTCATGTTTTTTTTGGATAAAATTTCCTAATTTTGAGTACTTGGAGCCCAGTTTTACCCTTTGAACTTTCATTTTGCAATTACCCAACTCTGAAACCATTTAAAATGGTCCATTTTTCACACTCCAAGCTGGAAAACCCAACTTTCCCAATTCTCACAACTCAAAAATGCTCCAGAACTCTTCCAGCCTCAATTTTCCGGTTTTGAAACCGAAAAATTGCACAAGAGCTCAATTTTCCAGTCTAGACAGGATTTTCATAAGTTCTCAAGAAATTCCCAACTTCGGGGAGCTTATAAAAATCCAGTCTAGACTGAAAATTTGAGCTCTTGTGCAATTTTTCGGTTTCAGAACCGGAAAATTGAGGCTAGAGGAGGTCTGGAGCATTTTTGAGTTTTGAGAATTGGGAAAGTTGAATTTTTCAGCTGGGCATGTGAAAAATGGTCAAAAAGAGCTGGGAAACCGGAAAATCAAGATTTTTGAGTTAGAAAATCGAAAATTTAGCAGTTATTCATACTATTTTCAAAATTTCAAAGAAATTTTCCAATTTTTCAGCTTGACATGTGAAAAATAGTCAAAAAGAGCTTTGAAACCTTCAGTCGAGCAATTTTAGGAACAAAATAAAGGGAAATCTAGATTTTTGAGTGAAAAAATCGAAAATTCAGCTTATTTTCATAAATTTCTACCAACCTGATTCATAATATCATTCAACAATCCCATCATTCTCTGTTGTTTCGCTCCCTCATCAATAACATCAACAACTTGTGTAATATTGTGATTAGCAGCCAATTCAAGTGATCCAACATTCAAGAACGCCGCATCTTTTTGGAAATCTGCAGCCAAATTTCGAACTTCTTTTGGCCAAGTCGCAGAGAACATCAAAGTTTGTCGATCCGGTCGAATTTGTCCGATGATCTTACGAATTTGCGGTTCAAAACCCATGTCAAGCATACGATCGGCTTCATCGAGCACCAAATATGAGCAACGTTTCATTGTAGTGGTGCCGTTCTCCAAGAAATCCAAAAGTCTTCCAGGTGTCGCGACAACAATATCAACTCCCCGTTCCAAATCACGAGCTTGTGGTCCTTTTGAAGCTCCACCAAAGAGACAGGTCATTGAGAGACCGATTCCTTTGCAAAAATCGATCGATACTTCCTGAACTTGTTGGGCGAGTTCTCTAGTTGGCAACATCACCAAAACTGACGGTCCTTCACCGCGTTTGCGTGGTGTTTGTTTGGTGATATGAACCAAAGCTGGGAGCATGAAAGCCAATGTTTTTCCTGAACCAGTTTTGGCGATTGAGATGATATCTCGTCCACTCATCGCAATTGGCCATGAGATTCCTTGAATAACTGTTGGTTTTTGGAATTTGGCGTAGAGCAATTCATGAATTTGTCCTGGATATGGAGCTTCATTGAATTCAAAGACTGGTCTTGGAATTCCCGATCCTTCGAGAGTGACTTGATTCGACGCGATCCATTGATCGATCTCGTATTGATCTCGGCGCGAAACTGCCGCATTTTCGTGGTAGAAATCCTTTTGAATTGGCACCAAATTCTCTCTGCTCCAATCGATTGTGCGAAGTTTTCCACCGGCTGAACCGCTGCTTCCGCCACCGCGACCTCCTCCACGGCCACCGCCGAAACCTCCACCACGGCCTCCTCCGTAGCCACCGCCACCTCCTCCGTATCCGCCACCACCGTAGCCTCCGCCTCCGAATCCTCCGCGACTTCCACCTCCGTAGCCTCCGCCACCGCCGCCGCCATATCCACCGCCACGACCTCCTCCGTATGAACCGCCGTTTGAACTGGAAAAAAATCAGAATTAGTTGAAACTTGAACAAAAAAGGTGGAACAATTGAAGATCTACAGATTTGTGATACACAATTCCATAGAGGAAGTTAAATTAAATCAGAATACTATAGTTGGACATCGACTAAATGACATTTTCATGTTTTTTAAGCAAATGAGTTGAAATATTGGGTTGTAATGTTATTCATATGATAGAATGGTCTAAGACGAACAGAATGATATACATTTTGATGACTTTACGTTATCCTTAAGTGATTTAGCGACGTTTAGGCTATATTTGGTCGATAAGCTCGCTAAATCACTTATGGATAAGGTAAATTCATCAAAATTTATATCATTATGTTCGTCTTAGACCATTCTATCATATGCGTAACATTACAACCCAATATTTAAACTCATTTGCTTAAAAAACATGAAAATGTCATTTAGTCGATGTCCAAATATAGTATTCTGATTTAATTTAACTTCCTCTATCGAATAGTATATCACAAATCTTTCGATTTCCAATTCTTCTCCAAATTTTCCACTCACTATCCGTTATCTCTCATGTTTCCTGCTGGTTTTGTCTTGATATGTTGTTGAAAAGCAAACTTCTGATCGATCAACGGCTCCTTCTGTGAAAACAAACGTTTTTTACGATTTTCTTGAAATTCGTTGTCAGCGATGGCGACGCGCGCGAAAAGCCGACAAAAGTTTTTCGTCTGCGCCGCAGCTCCGCCGAAAACGCTACGAGCAAGAATGCGAGAAGTTGTGTCCAACAATAATCGCATGCAAATATATAGGATAGAATCACCTATAAGATGCACAGCGATTTTTGATGGTAAAAAACAGAGAAATGAATGGGACGTGTAAATAACTGTGGGAGAAACGTGAAAATCGATTTTTTATTTACCAAAACAACAACATCTGGCGTTGCTTAACAACAAAAAACAACTGGTTTGTTGTGTGATTTTTGGGAAACTAAAAGAACGCAAAGAAGAATCAATTTTATAGTGGAAATCAATAATTTCGCAATATTTCGAATTTAAACCCTAAAAACGGGCAGTTTTCCAATTATCTTGTAAATAACGACAGAATAGCCTGAATTTTTTACTTTTCGGAATTCCTGGATAGTTTTCTACACAAAAATTCTCGATTTTCTAGTCAAAAATCAATATTTGCACTTGATGCTTGAAAATTCGTAAAATACGGGCGGTTTTTAAGAAATTCTCGTAGAAAATGCACTAATAGCTAATTGATATCCTAGTTTACAATAAATCCAGTTATTTCTGAAGAAATCTTCTGATTTTCTAGAAAAACCAACAAATTTCAAGAAAAATCCCAAATTTTCGAAAATCTTCAAAATTTCAAAGCTCCCCGCCTTAATTTTCCTCTCAAATCTCACTAGAAACCTAAAAACACCCAAAAATCCACCAAAAACCCAGAAAACCCCAAGAAAAACCATCGAGAACCAGCAATTTTTTTGGGACGAAAAAAAGTGGCGTCGATATTTTTTTTTTTGAAATGCAAAAAACGCGAAAGTGGGCGTGGCCGTCTCATCGTGACAAGACCCAAGCGGCGAGAAAATGTGTGCGCCTTTCGATTTACGATCAGCTGATTTCTTTTTTTTTTTCGCCGTATTTCGTAATCGATCCTTCTAGAAGCAAATTGTCATCATTTTCTATATATATATTAGACAAAACATATCAGAATTTACTAAAAATGGCCGAATTTCCGCATTTTGGTTCGCATTGTGGAGTGGAATTCTGCAATCAACTCGATTTTTTGCCCATAAAATGTGATGCTTGCCGTGGTGAATATTGTACACAACACTTTGTTTATGACGCTCACAATTGTGAAAATGCCTATAGAAAAGTAAGATTTTACTTGGGAGAAAAATTTAAAACAACATTTTTCCCCGGAAAAGTGCGGTAGAGCGCAAAAGCATTTTCTAGACCAAAATTTCGCGAATTTTCAGAATATCCAGGTCCCGGTGTGCCCAATGTGCTCGCAACCGGTGCCTACACCAAAAAACGTGCCTGCCGATTATCAAGTCAACGAACATATCCAGAATAATTGTGAAAAATCGAAGAAACGGGAGATTTACAAGAATAAGTGTAGTGTAAAAGGATGTCGAAAGAAGGAATTGATACCTGTGACGTGTCCCACGTGTAAATTGAATTATTGTTTGACACATCGACATGAGCAAGATCATAAATGTGAGGGAAGTGTGGAGCAGAAGGCGGGTGGTGGATTTTTGAGCAGCGCGTGAGTTTTTTGGGGGAAAAATTATGAAAATGTCGTTCTAGAGCTCAAAATCCGGGTTTTGAGACGATTTTTGAACTAAAAATTGTGAAAATTCGGTCTTGGGGTGATTTTTAGCTTTAAATTCGTAAAATTTGAGCCCTGGAGCAAATTTTAGCTTAAAAAGTTGAGCTAGTCGCGAAAAATCTGATTTCTAGCTTGAAAAATGGGTCTTGACACGATTTTTAGCTTAAAAATGAAGAAAATTAGGTCCTGAAGCGATATTTGGCTTGAAAATTATGAAAATTGGGTCTCGAGACGATTTTTTCAGTTAAAAATCATGAAATTCGGCTCCAGAAGCAAGATTTCACGAAATTGGCTTAAAATTTGGGTCTTGACACGATTTCCAACCTAAAAACCTTGAAAATTCGCTCCTGGAGTGATTTTTAGCTAGAAAAATGGGTCCCGCAACGATTTCTCAACCGAAATCCCATGTCCCTTTAAAAATTCAAATTTTTCAGCGTTGCCGCCCTCTCACTAAACCGAAATTGCTCATCTCAAGCACGAAATGAGGTAAGTGCGCTCTACTGAACTTTTTTCAAATTTTTTTGGCGCCAAATCCAAAAAATTCAAATTTTTTGCAGCAAGTCACATCAGATGAGCAATTGGCCAGGGCTTTACAACAAGAAGAATATTCGTGAGTAGAGTTTTTTTGGCGGGAAAATTTTTGAATTCAAATTTTTTCAGGAATCCGGGCTCGTCACAAAATCGTCAGCAGCGAAATTCGCAAAATAATTGTACAGTATCCTGAGAATTTATTGATTGAAAATCCAATAAAATCTGTAAATTTTGAATTTTCCCGCCACAAAAAAAAATAAGAAAAAAATTGAATGACAAGTTTGTCACAGAAAATCGACAACTGACACACCGTGATTTATTTTTCCACCCCGATTCCACACTTTTTTCCCCAAGAATACTATTTTTTTGCATCATATTACTTTTAGAAAAAGTTTAGCATGAGCAATGCTCGAAAAATATGGAAATTTTCAGTTAAACATGAGCAATGCTCTAAAAATTTAGAATTTTTCAGTTTAACATGAGCAATGATCTGAAAATTCAGAATTTTTCAGTTTAACATGAGCAATGCTCTGAAAATTCAGAATTTTTCAGTTTACAGGAGAGTTTAACATGAGCAATGCTTGAAAAATTTAGAATTTTTCAGTTTAAAAGAGAGTTTAACATGAGCAATGCTCGAAAAATTTAGAATTTTTTCAAATTTTGAATCAAGTTCCGCTAACTTCCTTCCTTTCTGCTTTCAAAATTTTCAAATTTCTTTTGAACAAAACAAAGTTAGCCTAAATCGCAACAGGTGTCCTTTTGGCAACAACAATAAAATGTCATTTTTATTGGCCGATTTTACACAATTGCTCATGCTACTCTTTTTTATCGATTTTTTATAGTATTTTTCATTGGAATTTTATAGCATTGCTCAGATTAAACTGAAAAATTGGCGTTTTTAAAGCATTGCTCATGTTAGAGGTTTTTTTTAATTTGAAAAATTCTAAATTTTCAGAGCATTGCTCATGTTAAACTCTCTTGTATACTGAAAAATTCTAAATCTTTAGAGTATTGCTCATGTTAAACATTTTTTTTCCAAAATTTTTACCTAAAATATCACATTTTTGAGCATTGCTCATGTTAAACCAATTTTTCTAGCATTGCTCATGTTAAAAAAATGCCCAGAAAACTTCGACATCGACCTTCGGATGAACTAATCGATATAAGAGAAAGGTAGGATTTTTTTTTTTTGAATTTTTCAAAAAATATCATATTTGGTGTCAAAAATTTGCAAATTTCATGGGATTTTCGAAATTTCGAGCGAAAATTTTCCAAAATCTTGATTTTCAGAGGTCTACCCTGGCTAATTTCCGTATTTTTGGTTCTATTTTTCCTTCTCTCACTTTTGCTGGTTTTTTTCATTCTGACAACTCGTGAAATTTATTTGACGCAAAGCGGAAAAATTTTGGATTCTGGAGAGAATTCGAATTCCGAGGAGGAAGAAGATCTGAAAATCCACGTGGATGTTGTGCCGATTGTTGATAGGAAGACCGGGAGTACGGTATGTTCCTTTAAGCCCAGAAATTTGCGATTTTTTGATACCCCACAAGCCTAGGGTTACTGTAGGAGTACGGTAGATGAAGAAAAAGGGCCTAGGCTTATCTGAGCTCAAAAAATCCGGGAATTTTCGAGCCAAGGCTCATTTGGGCTCAAAAAATCTGAAATTTTCAGACCGAACCCTCCTTGGCGATTCAAAATCGCAAAAATCTGGAATACGAAACGATTTCGGAGCCGAAAAGAGGATATTGGAATTATCCGCATGAAAATCAGGAGAATTTCGATCCGGCTCGCAAAATTTCCGATGGTTTTGTAGAAGGTCAAGCTGGAAGATCAGTAGAACTTGATCGTCAAGGTTTCAGAGATCTACAGAATCGCAAATCTGATCCTAAAAGTTCTACAGAAGTTCCAGCGATATCTTCAGAAGCTAGAAATCCAGAATCTGACCCTAGAAGTTCTACAGAAGCTCCAGTAACATCTTCAGAAGCTAGCAATCCAGATTCTGATTCTAGAACATCTACAGAAGCTCCAGCGATAACTTCAGAAGCTAGAAATCCAGATTCTGATTCTATAACTTTTACAGAAGCTCCAGTAAAAACTTCAGAAGCTAGGAATCAAGATTCTGATTCTAGAAGTTCTACAGAAGCTTCTGATCATGCTTCAGATGTTCAAGATCAAGATTCTGACGCTAGAAGTTCCACAGAAGCTTCAGATGTTCAAGATCAAGATTCTGCTCAGAAAAATCATCTAGAAGTTCCAGTAACATCTTCAGAAATCCCCAGAATTTCTTCAGAAGATTCCAGAAGTTCTACAGATATTCAAGCCCCAGCGCAACCTTCTACAGAATTCCAAAATCCTGAAGTTCCAGCTCAGCCTAATCTAGAAGTCACCAGAATCTCGGCAGATCTTCGGAACTCAAATTCCGAAGTTTCCAACATCCACGTCAAACTATCCGATCTAACCTATCTGGATCCACATCAGCAGAATTCAGTGGATCAGGAAAATCCACGTGGCAACCAAGATTCAGCTAGACCTTCGGAAGATCTCAGACAACATCAGGAAAATGCTAGAATTCCAGAAAATCCACGTGGCAACCAAGATTCAGCTAGAGCTTCAGAAGCTTCAGAAAATCCACGTGGCAATCTGGATTCAGCAAGAACTTCAGAAGATCCTAGACAACATCAAGAGCATTCAGAACATCATGAAAATCCACGTGGCAATCCAGATTCAGCTAGAACTTCAGAAGATCCAAGACAACATCCGGAAAATGCTAGATTTCCAGAAAATCCACGTGGCAACCAAGATTCAGCTATAACAATAGAAGCTTCTGGATATCCACGTGGCAATCCAGATTCAGCCAGAACTTCAGAAGATCCCAAAACCCCAGAACCACGTGTAAAATGGCACCGCGAGCCGCGAACTCGCGCCGAAACCTTCCGCACATTCGCCGCCTCCACCCATCACCGCGAGTGCAGCGAAATCGCGCGGCGAATCGCTGCCGCCGGCGGAAACGCGGTCGACGCGGCGATCGCCGCGGAAATTTGCATCTCCGCGCTGCATCCGCACGCTAGCGGACCCGGATTTGGCAGTGTTATGGTGGTGCACTCGAGGTGAGTGCATTTTTCTCGATTTTTCACGTCAAAACCCAAATTTCCCGCCAAAAAAACTCATTTTTCCATCATTTTAGCAAATTTTCTTCCAGAAAACGCAACGGAACCTTCATAATCGATGGTCGTGAAAGAGCTCCGCGCTCCGCAAATCAAAACACCTTCGTCATCAATCCATCCATTGCTCATATTGGATATTCGTCGATCGGAGTTCCCGGATGGATTTCTACACTTTGGATCGCTTTCAAACAGTTTGCGGGTGGAAAATTGACGTGGAAAAGTCTGGTGGAGCCGACAATTGAGCTCATGTTGAAGGTGAGTGGGTTTTTAAACCTTAAAAGGGGCAATTTGCTCTTGAAAACCTGAAAAAAAGGCGGAAAAATGCGAAAAAATAAAAGTAAAACAACGATGCTCCGCTTACCTGATGTTTATCGTAAATCAACACTCATCGTTTTTTTTTCGTTTTTCCCTCAAAACAGCCTGAAATCCCTCGGAATTATTGATTTTCAAGGATTTCTGACATTAATTTAACTGCGTAATCAGCTGAAAATTCGGTTTCAGCAGCTTTTTTGTATAGAAACCTGGAAAATTCGTGGAAATAAAAAAAACAACGATACTCCGCTAGCGGCGCGCTTGCCTGTTGTTTATCGTAAATCGATTTTCATTGATTTTTTCGGGAATTTCCTGTTTTCCCCCAGTTTCCCGCCAAAAATTGTTGATTTTTCAGGCTCCGCTAATCGATAGACACCTCGCGGCCGCTTTCGAATCGCGCAAAAACCACCTGCTCCACGAGAAATCCTTCGCCACCCTCTTCACCAAAACCACCAAAGAGTCGTCGAGTTTGGACAATTTTGAATACGTGGATTTTTTGCGCGAATTGGCGAACTCTTCGCACGCGGAACACGATTTTTATCGCGGAAAATGGGCACGCGTTTTGGTGGCGGAAATCAAAGCGAGGGGTGGATTGGTGACGCGCGCGGATTTGGAAGGATTTGCGAGTATTGTGACGAGAGCGGAGATGATTCGGGTGGGAAATCGAGGAATGTTTTTGGCCGGACCACATTTGCCTTATTATTTTCCGATTTTGAGGAGGATTTTTGAGGAAATGGAAGGTTTGTGTGGAAAGAAGAGGGAGGAGACGCAGAGGAGCTAGACGACGAGAGAATTTAGGAGACGGAGAAGAGTCAGACAGCTAGACAGTTAGAGACGCAGAGGAGCTAAGCAGCTGTTGACGACTAGACAGCTAGAGAAGGCTAGAAAGCTAGAGAACTTGGGAGACACAGAGAAGCTAGACAGCTAAAGAAAGCTAGACAAATAGACAACGAGATAGAAAAGGCTAGACAGTTAGAGAAGCAGAGGAGCTAGACGACGAAACAAATAGAACGTAGACAGTTAGAGACGCAGAGGGCGACTCTCTAAAATACTTATGCTCTAGCCTTTCTAGTTGCTCTGCGTCTCTAATAATGCTATGCTCTCTTGCTTCTCTGCGTCTCTTATTATCCAGTGATCTCTAGCTGTCTAGCTTCTCTGCGTCTCTAATTTCTCATTATCTCTAGCTTCTCTGCACTCTCTAAAAAGCTTATGCTCTCTAGCCCCTGGGTTCTCTGCGTCTCCAATAATCCCATGCTGTAGCCTCTCTAGCCGTCTAGCTTCTCTGCGTCTCTAACCAGCTAGACAGCTAGAGAAACACAGTGACTACCTTGTCTAGCAACCAGACAACCAGAGTTCCATTTAGCTCCTCTGCGTCTCTGATTATCCCATGCTCTCTAGCTATCTCGCGCGAAGCGCCCCGGAATCTTCCGCGCAGCGGCTCGAGCGAAGCGAGTGTATTTCCCTCTGCGTCTCTAACCTCCCCATTTTTCCAGCCAAATTCTCCAACACCACCCATCCCGAAGAACTTCTCTCCTACTTCTCAACCCTGATTCCTCTCCTCCAATCTGCAAATTCAATGAAACAATTCGTTGGCGATGATCATTTTGAGCCCGAGCTCAAATCAAAAATCGATAATTGGCAGATCCCCGGAGCCCAGGAGCCCCCAATTTCGAGCCCAAAAAAACCGGGCCCGCTGGCCTTTTCAAGGGTCCTAACCATGGACCAAGAAGGAAATACCGTGAATTATATGTCACTGAATACACAGCCTTTTGGCTCGGCCCGAAGATCGCCTAACTACGGTTTCACCTGGAATAACGCGATGGCGAATTTCGATGTTTATTGTAATCAAAAAACAACGCTGGGAATCGACGTGAATTGTGTGAAAAGCGGCAGCCGCGCGGCAGTCCGCCAAAGTTTTCCGGCGATTTTGTGGGATGCGCGCGGCGCGCGCGTCGCCGCCGCGATTTCGCCCACGAATTTTGGATTGGAGACGATGGCTCAAGTGGTTTTGCACACGAGTTTGGCTAACTTGGTAAGGGTTTTGGGGGGGGGGGGGGCTGAAATTTGGCTGAAAATATGGATTTTTGAGAGAAAATTAGTCTGAAATTCAAATTTTCATGAATTTTAACCTTTAAAAATCTGAAAATGGCCTAAAACCCTGTTTTTTGAGCTGAGAAGCTTGAAAAATGGCCTAGAAATCCAAATTTTGAGCTCAGAACCTTGAAAATGGCCTAGAAATCCAAATTTTGAACTCAGAACCTTGAAAATGGCCTAGAAATCCAAATTTTGAGCTCAGAATCTTGAAAATGGCCTAGAAATCCAAATTTTGAGCTGAGAAGCTTAAAAATGGCCTAGAAATCCAAATTTTGAGCTCAGAACCTTGAAAATGGCCTAGAAATCCAAATTTTGAGCTCAGAACCTTGAAAATGGCCTAGAAATCCAAATTTTGAGCTCAGAAGCTTAAAAATGGCCTAGAAATCCAAATTTTGAGCTCAGAAGCTTAAAAATGCCCTAGAAATCCAAATTCTGAGCTCAGGAAGCCTAAAAAGCCTAAAATTCAACAAATTTTGGCCTAAGAGCCTAAAAATGGCCTAGAAACCCAAATTTTACCCCCAAAATGACCCAAATTTAATTCTAGACCTTCTCCGATGCTCTGAATTCGGCCCGAATCTACACATCCACTCCAAACTCCGAAATCCACGTGGAAACCGGAATTCCCGACGAGATATTCCGCAATTTATGGTCCCAAAATCACGCCAAATTCACCCATCCCACCAATCCGGTTACTGTAATTGCTAGAGAATCTGAAAATGCTGAAAATTTCAGCGTTTTTTGCGATCATCGTGAGAATTTCCGGATTCGCAGCTGTAATCCGGCTGGATTTTGAAAGATTTTGATGATTTTTGTAGGAAAACGGGTGTTTACTGGTATAATGAAGATGTTTTTACCTAAAAATTCATGAAAATCGGGTCTGGAGCATGAAAATTGGCTCATTTTCGCTCCAGAACCTTAAAAATCGCGAAAAAATGCTCCTAGAGCTCAAAATCAGCCTAAATTTGCTTCTGAACCTTAAAATTCATGAAAATCAAGTCTGGAGCATGAAAATTGGCTCAATTTTGCTCCAGAACCTTAAAAATCAGCCAAAAAATGCTCCCGGAGCTCCAAATCAGTCTGAAAATGCTCTTGGACCTTGAAATTCATGAAATTTTGGTCTGGAGCATGAAAATTGGCTCAATTTTGCTCCAGAGCCTTAAAAATCGCGAAAAAATGCTCTTAGAGGGCTTCAGAAGGCTTCCCAAGGCTTCAGAGGGCTTCAGAAGGCTTTAGAGGGCTTCAGAAGGCTTTAGAGGGCTTCAGAAAGCTTCAGAAGACAAAATTTCATCAAAATGTTGAAATTCCCACTACAAAAACCACACATGATCTCTTTTTCCCCAAAAAAAAACCACAAAAACATTTTTGTGTAACAAATTTTTTTACAACCCATTTTTTTGAGGACATCAACAAAATTTGCGCGGAAAAAACAAGTTTATCATCCAGTTTTTCAGTTTTCCCATCATTTTCAGCTAGAAATCGGTGATTTTCAGCCAATTTTCCAACATTTTCAGCCAAAATGATCATATTTCTAAGCTTAATCTCAGGCTACATAATCTATCTGATAATTTTGAACCTCAAAAAGTTAGCGCAACTTTTGGCGCTGAATTTGAGGTGCGCGAAAAATCTCGCGAAAATTCCCGGACCACCCAGGCTGCCATTAATTGGCTCCGCCCACCTTTTCAAGTGGGATTCCTATGATTTTACGTGGCAAATGGAGAAGTGGGCACAGCAATTTTTATTTGCCAAAAAATCGCCGGAACCTGGAGAGATTGATGGGATGATGAAGGTGAGTTAGGCTAACTTGGGGCCGGAAATTTGCGAAATTTTGAGTCTAAATAAGCCTGGGTTACTGTAGAGGTACTGTAGATTTAAAAAATGCGAAATTTTCGATTTTTTGATACCCCACAAGCCTAGGGTTACTGTAGATCATTTTTTATGAGCTACAGTAACCCAAAAACACGTGGGGGAAAAATTGATCTACCAAAACAAATTGACACAATTTTTGACACGTGGGGTTTCATTACAGTAGCCTGGGTTAATTTGCACCAAATTTTGAGCTACAGTAACCTACAGTAACCCTAGCCTTATGTAGGCTCAAAAAATCCCAAATTTTGAGCTACAGTAACCTATAGTAACCCTAGGCTTGTGGGGTATCAACAAATCGCAAATTTCGCATTTTTTTTAAATCTACAGTAACCTACAGTAACCCTAGCCTTATGTAGTCTCAAAAAATCCCAAATTTTGAGCTACAGTAACCTACAGTAACCCTAGCCTTATGTGGTCTCAAAAAATCCCCATTTTTTGCAGCTCTACGTCGGCCCTGTCCCTTTAATCTTCCTGGGAATTCCGGAAGCTGTCAGGCCAGTTCTGGAGAGTACTGTAAACATTTCCAAACCTGAGCAATACAATAAACTTCGCGATTGGATTGGAACCGGCTTATTGACGTCGACTTTTGAAAAATGGTTTGGGCGCAGGAAAATTTTGACACCAACTTTTCATTTTTCGATAATTCGCGAATATTTTCCCATTTTTTCGCAACAGGGAGAGGTAAGCAATTTTTTTGAGCAAAATTTGGCTCAGTTTGATACCAAATATGCTTATATGAAAGTTAATATGAGCAATACCCCAAAATTCTGGATTTTCTGGTTAAAGGAAGCCTCCCAGTCATATTTTTAACATGAGCAATGCCTCAAAAAATCTTGGATTGCTCATGTTAACAATTTTCTTAAAGGAAGCTTATAAGACAGTTAATATGAGCAATATATTAAAATTTTGGGTTTTCTGGTTAAAGGAAGCCTCCCAGTTATATTTTTAACATGAGCAATGCCCTAATTTTTTGCAGATTCTCATAGATTTGCTAGAATCCCGTGCTGACTCGCCGGATTTTTTCGACATTTTCCCGTACCTCAAAAAATGCACACTCGACATAATTTGCGGTACGGTAGAGATCGAATTTTGGCGCCAAAAAAATTACTGTAGATCAAAAAAAATTTTTGTTTCAGAAACCGCAATGGGCTCACAAATCAATGCACAACTCGGGGAAAACAATCAATATGTGCAGGCCGTGAAGCGGATTTCGGAGCTGACTTGGGCCTATATCAAGTTCCCGTGGCTGTGGTGGAGGCCCGTTTGGTACCTATCGGGCCTGGGTGGAGAATTTGACCGGAATGTGAAGTTGACCAATGATTTCACAAGAAAGGTGGGATTTTTGGGAGCATTTTGAGCCTAGATAAGCCTGGGTTTGGGCTTAGGCTTAAGCTGATCAGGCCTGGTTTTTAGGCCTGAAAATTTGGAGCATTTTGAGCCTAAATAAGCCTGGGTTTAGGTTTAGGCCTAGCCTGATTAGGCCTGGTTTTTAGGCCTGAAAATTCGGAGCATTTTGAGCCCAAATAAGCCCGGGTTTAGGCCTGAAGGCTTTAAACTACAAAATTTTTTGGAACTTTTTTTGGCACCAAATACTACAGTAACCCTAGGCTTATTTGGTGTCAAAAAACGTCAAATTTTGCCGAATTTTCCAAAAATTTGAATTTCAGGTCATCCAGGAGCGAAAAGAGGCGCTGAAAAATGAGCAATGTTTCGAGGAGCCGCCACGTGGCAAAAAACGAGCATTTCTGGATTTGTTGCTCAGCTTACAGCAAAGCGGAGATGGTGGGCTAAGTGATGAGGATATTCGAGAGGAAGTTGACACTTTCATGTTTGAAGGTACTGTAGCTGGGGGTACTGTAGGGGAAATTTGCAGCATTTTGATACCCCACAAGCCTAGGGTTACTGTAGAGGTACTGTAGATCAAAAAAATGCGAAAATTTCGATTTTTTGATACCCCACAAGCCTAGGGTTACTGTAGAGGTACTGTAGATCAAAAAAATGCGAAAATTTCGATTTTTTGATACCCCACAAGCCTAGGGTTACTGTAGAGGTACTGTAGCTAAAATAATACAGTAACCCTAGGCATATTTGGTCTCAAAATGCGTCAAATTTTCCCGCCAAAAAATCTACAGTATCCCTCGTACAAGCTACAGTACTCCACTATTTTTGTTAGCACAAAAATTTGCCACGTTTTGATACCCCACAAGCCTAGGGTTACTGTAGACCAAAAAAGTTCCAGATCAATTTTCCCTACAGTAAACCTAGGCATATTTGCTCTCAAAATGCTCCAAATTTTCGCGCCCTACAGTACCCCTACAGTACTCCTTGTAGGTCACGACACAACAGCCAGCGGAATCGGATTCACCATGCTATTTCTGGGTTTTCACCCGGAAATCCAGCAAAAACTGCACAACGAGATGGATGAGATATTCGGTACAGTACTCTAGACCTACAGTACTCCAAAACTACAGTAATTTTTTTAAAGGAACATCCAACCGTAACCCAACTATGGAGGATATCAAAAAATGTGTGTATTTGGAAAAATGCATCAAAGAATCGTTGCGAATGTTCCCCTCAGTTCCTATAATTGCACGGCGTTTGGACCAAGATGTTACTGTAGGTGAGTTGATTTTGGGGCCAAAAAAAATGACGTCATCGTTTTCGCCGCAAAATTTGCAGCATTTTGACACCGCATACGGTAGAGAAAATTGAAAATTTGCGATTTTCTGGAAAAATTTTTGATCTACAGTAACCCTAGGCTTATTTGATATCAAAATGCTCCAAATTTTGCGCGCCAAAAGCTACAGTAGTCTACAGTAACCCAAAAACTTTATTTCGACGCTCAAACAAAATCCGAAGCATCGGCAAATTTGTCGACTTGAACGTGGGTTTTTGTGGAGCGTGTGTCCTCCACAGGCGCCTCGAATCCCGGATGTTTTGGTCGTTCGGCTTCCGGTGGTGGCTGAAAATTGTTTAACATGAGCAATGCCATGATTTTTGCCGAAAAATTTGACGCAGAAAGAGTCTAAACATGATGGGGGTGCTTAATATGAGCAATCCTATGATTTTTTGAGGTATTGCTCATGTTAAGAATATAACTAGGAGGCTTTCTTTAACCAGAAAATCCAAAATTTAGATATATTGCTCATATTAACTGTCTTATAGGCTTCCTTTGAGAAAATTGTTAATATGAGCAATGGTATGTTTTTTGAGACATTGCTCATGTTAAAAATATATCTAGGAGGCTTTCTTTAACCAAAAAATCCAAAATTTCAGGATATTGCTCATATTAACTGTCTCATAGGCTTCCTTTAAGAAAAATTCCTAATCTGAGCAATCCTAAGTACCCCCCATTGCTCATATTAGGGCTAAAAACCAAAAATTGGATGCATTGCTCATATTAAGATGTGTCCTAATAGCTTCCTTTAATGAAAATGCCTAACATTGCTCATGCTAAGCAACATTGCTCACCTTATACTCTTCACCTCCCTTCATCGATCCTCCATTTTGTTGTTGTTGTGACGCGGGTTCGCCGCCGGGCGGCGCCGCAGGCGGCGGATCTTGCGGCATTGCGGGAGGCGGAGCTTGCGGAGCAGGTTCTACTGGAGCAGCTGGAGGTGGTGGAGGAGCTTGCGGAGCCGGAAGAGCTGGTGAAGGCATCGGTGAGGGATCGGCGGCGACCGCAGGTGCCGCAGGCGGCGGACCTTCCGCTACCGCGTCCGGAAACGATGCTCCGGATGGTTTTTTGACTGGCGGTTGTTGGTCGGCTTCGCTTCCCTGCAAAAATTTGGATTTCTAGGCCAATTTTAAGCTCGTGAGCTCAAAATTTGGATTTCTAGGCCATTTTTTAGCTTCTGAGCTCAAAATTTGGATTTCTAGGCCATTTTTAAGCTCCTGAGCTCAAAATTTGGATTTCTAGGCCATTTTTAAGCTTATAAGCTCAAAATTTGGATTTCTAGGCCATTTTCAAGCTTCTGAGCTCAAAATTTGGATTTCTAGGTCATTTTTAAGCTTCTGAGCTCGAAATTTGGATTTCTAGGCCATTTTTAAGCTTCTGAGCTCAAAATTTGGATTTCTAGGCCATTTTTAAGCTTCTGAGCTCAAAATTTGGATTTCTAGGCCATTTTTAAGCTTCTGAGCTCAAAATTTGGATTTCTAGGCCATTTTTGAGCTCCTGAGCTCGAAATTTGGATTTCTAGGTCATTTTCAAGCTTCTGAGGCCAAAATTTGGATTTCTAGGCTATTTTTAAGCTTCTGAGCTCAAAATTTGGATTTCTAGGCCACAATTTTCGCCTAGGCATATTTGGTGTCAAAAAATCGCAAATTTTCCATCTACAGTACCCCTCGGGTTACTGTAGATCTACAGTAATTCTTGCTCACCGTTTTATTCAACATCTTCTGCTTCTTCTTATCCTTTCCTTTCGATTTTTTGCAACAAAAAATCGACCATGTCGAAAAGGCCAACAAAATCACGAGTAGCCATTTTTCGACGAATTTTTCTGCAAAAAAAACCCATTGGGTTACTGTAGCTGGGGTACTGTAGAGGAGAAAATTTGGAGAATTTTGATACCAAATATGCTTCTAAGAAAGTTAATATGAGCAATGCCTCAAAATTTTGGATTTTCTGGTTAAAGGAAGCTTCCCAGTCATATTTTTAACATGAGCAATTCCGGGTTACTGTAGCTTCGGATTACTGTAGTACGTACCTTTAAATAACAGTTCGCACATCAGAATTGAACCACAATTTCAAGGTAGAATAGAAAATCGAAATACCGGAAAACATTTTGCAACATTTTTTTCACGTGATTTTTTTTGGGCGGGAAAATCTGGAGGTCACGCAAAAAATATGGGAAAATTTTGAATTTTTTTCGAAATTTTTCGAAATTTTGACCAAAAATTGATGTCTATCATGAGCAATGCTCTATTTTTGAGGCATTGCTCATGTTAAAAATCAGATAGGATGCCTCCTTTAACAGAAAATAACAAAACTTCAACTATTGCTCATATTAATCATAACCTGTGCAGGTTCTTTAAGAAAATTCATATTTAACATGAGCAATGCCTCAAAAATCGATATTTCTCGCATTGCTCATGTTAAACTCTATCTTGGGGTCTTCCTTTAACCAAAAATGAAAATTTTTGGATAATTGCTCAGATTAGATAGATTGCTCATATTAAACTTTAACTTTAGCACCTCCCTTAACAAAAATATCATTTTTTTCAACCATTGCTCATATTATACTCAAAAAATGCGCATTTTTCCAGATCACCCATCGGGAACCCGTATAATTTTGCCACGTGGCCTGACGGCCTGTATCAGCCCGATTTCGGTGGCCCGAGATCCACGTCATTGGCCGCGGCCCGATGATTTCGATCCGGAAAATTTCGAGTTGGATGCGATTTCGCGCCGAGACCCATTCTCGTATATTCCATTCGCTGCGGGACCCCGAAATTGTATTGGACAAAAATTTGCGATTTTGGAGGAGAAGACTGTGTTGAGCTGGATTTTTAGGTGGGATTTTGGGGGCTTCTGGGCCGATTTTAGGTTTTCCAGGCCGAAAATTTGGATTTCTAGGCCATTTTTAAGCTTCTGAGCTCAAAATTTGGATTTCTAGGCCATTTTTGCTGAAATTCTTGAAAAATTCGATATTTTCAGTCAAAAATCTCGAATTTTTCCAGAAAATTCCACGTGGAAAGTTTGGACACGTTGCGAAATCGTCGACCGATTCCAGAGCTGATTTTGAGACCTGTCGATGGAATTCATGTGAAATTGAAGCGCAGATTTTGAATTTTTGGAAAATAAATCGATTTTGGCGCCAAAAATTACAGTACACCTTCAAGAATAATATAAATTTATTAAAGGAACATACAGTAATTTTCAAAAAAAAATTTTTTTTTTCAAGTAATCACGAATAGGAGCCGTCCATTTCTCCGGACGTACCAAAAAAATGGAAAAAAAATTAAAAAGGGTACTGTAGCTACAGTAGTAAAATTTCAAAAAAAAATAGTACTGTCTACAGTACCCCCGAGGCTTAAAGGAACATACAAAAAAAATAGTTAGGTGACGTCAATTGCAAAAACCCGTGTGCGACGGAAAATGGGCGGGGCGAATTCGAGGTGGATTACTGTAGGGAGTACTGTAGCATAGGTCTTCTTGCGCAAGGAGTACTGTAGGGAAGCATACTGTAGGAGGATTACTGTAGACGTGATGAAAGACGGTGTGTTTTCAAGTAGGATTTTTTCGTGTTGCATGTGATGAGACTCATTTTGTTTTGTTTTGACACCCAGATTGGAGAGTACTGTAGGAGTACTGTAGAAATTTTTGTTGGCTAGAAGAGTACTGTAGGAGTACTGTAGATGACGATTGGAGACTATTTTTTGTTTTCTACACACATTGCGATCTGGAAAAAAACAAGATTTTTGGGGATCAAAAAATTGTGCCAACTACAGTAACCCGGAGGTTTGGAGTACTGTATCTCAAATTTTTCGAGAATTTGGGTACTGTAAGAGATCGGGTTACTGTAGATGAGTATTTGGAAAATTACAGTACCTAGAAATCTGAGCTACAGTAACCTGGAGAAAAATTGTGCCATGAAAGATTCCGAAAATTCTGGTAGCTCAAAAAACTGCAAATTTTTATGGGATTAAAACTACAGTACCCCGGGTTACTGTAGCTCAAAAAAACAAAAATTAGAAGCTACAGTACCCCCTCAAAAAATTGTGCCAAAAATTCTTGTAGATCAAAGTTTTTGCAGGTTACTGTAGCTCAAAAAACTGCAAATTTTCCCGGGTGAAAAAGTACAGTACCCCGCGGGTTACTGTAGCTCTCAAAAAACCCTTTTTAGCTCACCTTTTACATAGTATTTTCCAAAAAAATTCAATTTCTATCTATACATGTATAATAAAATGGGCTATATACAAGTTATAGCAAGTTTGAGTGAGTGCCACGTGGATTTTACATCTGAAAAATCGATTTTTGGGCGAAAAATTGGCCAGAAAACAGGGAAATTATCGATTTTTTAGTCAAAAAATGCGAAAAAATCAAGAAAAATGACGATTTTGGAAGGATGCCAAGAGAAAAAGTGAAAAAATGTTGTTGCCGCCGGCAAAACCCAGAGAGACACACACAGAAAGAAAGCGAAATGAGCTCATCGATCCGCAAAGCGAGAGAGTGTGGCGAGAGGAGAGAGTGCAGAGAAGCGAGAGACGAGTTGGCTGGCGGCCAACAAGGCGAGAGAGTGAGAGACGCAGAGAGACATTTAGCTTGAGGGGGGCGGCGCGGCTGCGCCTTTCTCTTTCTTCTTTCGCTTTGCTATACGAAATGAGAGAGAGAGTAGGGAGAAGTGAGAGAGTGCAGAGAAACGGGGAGAGAGTGTGGAGAGGTGAGAGAGCGCAGAGAATCGTATAGTGTGAGAGAGAAATGCGAATGGAATGAGTCAATAATGTGCACTTTTGGAGAGGGGGTTGGAATTTGATGGGAGGCCTGAGGGGGTTTAGAAGGGCCTAATAGGCCTTATGGGGGCCTTAAAGGGCCTAAGGGGGCCTTAAAGAGCCTTGAAAAGACTTAGAGAGTTTCAAAGGGCTTTAGAGGGTTTAGAAGGACCTTAAAAAGGCCTAAGGGGATTTAAGAGGCTTCAGAGGACCTTAGTAAGCCTTTAAGGGCCTTTAAGATAGTTAGAAAGCCTTAAAGGGCCTTAAAAGGCCTTAGAAGGCCCTTTAGGGGCTTTAGAAGAATAATTGGGCGTTTAAAAGCCTTAGAGAGTCTTAAGGAGCCTTAGAAGGCCTTTATAAGCTCTGGAATGCTTCAAAATTGCCTTAGAGGGCCTGAAAAGGCCTTAGAGAGCCTTAAATGCCTTAGAAAGTCATTGCGACCTTAGAATGCTTTAGGAGACTTCAATCTACCTTAAAATACCTTAGCAAGTTTTTAAAGGTCTCTAAAAGCCTTAAATTTGCCTTAGAAATTCTATAAGGCCTTAAAAAGCCCTTAGAAAATCTGCCACGTGGCAAATTTTATTTCGAAAAAAATCGAAAACACAAACGCGCATGAAACATGTCGAAAAAAAGATGAGGCGAAAAAAAAAGTGAAAACTTTTTTTTTCTCTTTTTTGACATGTGAGGAAAAAAAGGGGCGGAGCCTGGGAATTTTTATTTACCCTGAGTACTGTAGATTCAGAGTACTGTAGAAATTTCGAATCGAAATTCCACTTTTATACATTTTTTGTTGTTGACAAAAGAAAAACAAAAACAACAACAAAAAACTGGTTTTTTTGTTTGTTTGTCACAAAAAAGTGGTACTGTAGATTACTGTAGCTCAAAAATTTGGCGTTTTTTGATATCAAATAAGCCTAGGCGAAAAAATTGTGCCAAAAATTCCGAATTTTTTTGTAGATCAAATTTTTGGCCTCAAAAAAACGCAATTTTTTCCAAATTTTCCCGCCAAAATGTGATCTACAGTACTCCACAACAATATTTATTCAAAAAATTTGGATTAATCAACTTTTTTTTGGTCAGAATCCTCCATTTCCCAATCGCCAAACTCTTTGCAATACAAATGTGTCCAAATCAGAAAAAATCCGGAAATTTCGAAAAAAATCAATATTTTCGCCACTTCCATGTATTTCAGCGGGTCTTGAAGCGAATTTGGGAGAGCTAAAAACAATATTGGGGTTACTGTAGGTTACTGTAGATTTTGGCGCGAAAATTCGCGATTTTTTGAGTCCAAACAAGCCTAAGCATGTTTGGTATCAAAAAATCGCAAATTCCCGTGAAAAATTCAAATTTTCCCGCCAAAAATCTACAGTAACCCCCCGGAAATACCGTACCCTCTTCCTCGTAATCCGCCAAATACCACAGCGAAACGGCGGCTGCCAATTTATACAGTTGAAAAGCGAGTGCAACGGGTGCCACGTGGCCGCGCAGCGCTTTGAAGAATATGAGCAATGTCATTCCGTACGAGACCCATGTGATGAAGTGACGTGTAGAGGAGAAGCTGGTGTCCCTTTAAACAAAAATGTACTGTACATTTATTGGAAGAAAGAAAAAAAACAAAAAAAAAAGCTCGCGCCGGGCGGGGGTCGAACCCGTGACCTTGCGAACAAAAGGCGCGCGCGCTACCGCCTGAGCTATGTGAGACACAGGGAAACACTGTGTTGAATTTGCTTGATTATTTCGGCTCTCACCTGGATACTATGGATTTTTGAACATGCGAATTTTGATAGAGCATCACGGTCATTTGAGCGGCGAGGAGAATTATTAGAATGCTGAAAATGGATACTGTAGTCGAAGAGTACTGTAAATTTGCAAATTTTTGATACCAAATAAGCCTAGGTATCAAAAAACGGCCTAATTTTTAGGCCAGGCCTGAAAAAGCCTGAAAAACTCACCTATTTCCCAGCGGTTTTTCCAAAAACATGATTTTTCGAAAAATGAGTGAAAAATTTATTGATTTTTGCAAAAAATAAAAAAATGTGCCACGTATATACAAAAAACACGTTTTCACGTGGAAAAAAATGGAGAAAAAAATTTGTTTTTTTGAAAATTTGAATTTTCGCGCTGAAAAAAACCCTGGGGTTACTGTAGCCGCTAAATTTAGCGCTAAAAATAGGAAATTCAAATTTTTAAAAAAATTTTGAAAATTCAAATTTTCCCGCTAAAACCACTGGGTTACTGTAACTGTTAAAAATTCGATTTTGAGAAATTTTGAAAATTCAAATTTCCCGCCAGAAACCACTGGGTTACTGTAACTGTTCAAAATTCGATTTTTGAGAAATTTTGAAAATTCAAATTTCCCGCCAGAAACCATAACTACAGTAACCCAAAGTTTTAGCGCTAAAAATAGAAAATTCAAATTTTCAAAAAAAAAAATTTTCAAAAATTCAAATTTCCCGCCAAAAACCATAGCTACAGTACTCCCCAATTTCGGCGCGAAATTCAAATTTTCAACAAATTCGCCAATCGTTCCTCCACTTCTCGTTTCTCCGATTTCAGCTTTTTCAGATTGTGTCTGAAAAAAAATTTGAATTTTTTTTTTGAAATTTTCGCGCCTACCGTAGTACGGCTACCGTACCTGTACTCTTTCGAATCCAACTCGATTTTCCGCGTCAAAATTTTGGTTTCCTCGCGGAGCGCGGAAATCAGGTGAGATTGATCGGCGAGCAATTTTTGAAAATCTGAAGTTCAAAAATTTTTGGCTGAAATTTCAGCTTCTGCTATAATTTTAAGCTTCAATTTCATTCCAGAAATTTTTTTTTTCAAAAATTTGAATTTTCTTTTTTTACCGCTCAAATTTCAGGTTACTGTAGTCGTGGTTTTTGGTGGGAAATTTGAATTTTTGAAAAAAAAATTTGGAAAAATTTTTGAAAATTTGAAGTTTCTATTTTTAGTGCCAAAATTAACAGCTACAGTAACCTCAGTGCTTTTTTCAGCGCGAAAATTTGAATTTTTGAAAAAAAAATTTCGGAAAATTTGAATTTTGTATTTTTTGCGCTAAAATTAGCAGCTACAGTAACCCCAGTGTTTTTTCCAGCGCGAAAATTCAAAATTTCAAAAAACAAATTTTTTTCTCCAATTTTTTCCACGTGAAAACGTGTTTTTTGTATATACGTGGCACATTTTTAAATTTTTTTTGAAAAAATCGAAATTTTGGAAAAACCGCTGGGAAATAGGTGAGTTTTTCGGGCTTTTTCAGGCCTGGCCTCAAAATTAGGCCGTTTTTTGATACCTAGGCTTTACAGTACTCTTGGACTACAGTACCCCTCAAACAATTTTCAGCATTCAATTTAAGCAAATCCCACCTTTCAACTCGGATTTCCCGCCAAAATTCGCCGAATCGCGCGATTTTTCGAGCATTTTCGAGCGGAGTGTCGTTGTTTCATCGATTAGGGCTGAAATTCGAGCCGAGGCTTGGCATTTTTCACGGCGTGTTTCAGCATTTTCAGCCAGCACTTGTCTGAAAATCGAATACTGTAGGATTTTGGCGCCAAATTTTTTGACCTACTTGATGTGCTCTTCGAGCTGTGCTTCGCGTTGAGCACAAATTTCGAGACGAGCTTCGAGCCGTAGAATTTCTTCAGAATTTCGCGATTTTAGGCCTGAAACGTGAATTTTTAGGCGGGGAATTTGGAAAAATTCGAATTCTGCTCGAAATTTGGAGTTTTTTGATATCCAAATTGATCTACAGTACACCTACAGTAATCTTAGGCTTGTGGGATATGAAAAAATCACAAAATTCAAGATTTTAAATCTACAGTACTCCTACAGTAACCCTGGGCTTATTTGGACTTGAAAAAACGCGAATTTGGAAAAAATTCAAGATTTTCGGTGAAAAAATTGAATTACAGTACACCTACAGTAACCCTGGGCTTGTAGACTACTGTAGACGTCAAAAATCCGAAATTTTGTGATATTTTGATATCCTACAAGCCCTGGGTTACTGTAGGGGTACTGTAGATCAATTTTTGCGCGAAAAATTCGAAATTTTAGGTCTCGAAGCGAAACACTTGAATTTTGTGATTTTTTGATATCCCACAAGCCTAGGATTACTGTAGGAGTACTGTAGGTCAATTTTGCCACGTGTCAAAATCCACTCACCTTCAAACTTCGCCTTCCATTCCGCCACCGCCTTCCCATGCGCTTCCGCTTTGCCGCGCGCGGAAAATTCCGCATCGCGCGCATTCCGCACCTCCTCCTCGAGCTCCGCGATTTTCTGCCTCGCCGTCTGCGTCTCCACGGCTCGCTCAATCTCTCGCGATTTTGCGGCGAGGCATTCGCGCTCCAGCGCAAATTCCAACTCGGCGAGTTTCAAACGTTGCTCCACGATTACGGTGGGCTCTTCGGGGATTTTTGGCGGCAAAACTTGCTCTTGGGGTACTGTAGGTACTGTAGATGTTGAGAGTTTCTCAATTTCCAGGTCCTGAATGGAAAATCTTAAAGGTACATACAGTAATCTCAAATTTTTTGGCACATAGCCATGTTTGGTCTCAAAAAATCGCAAATTCTCACCTTCTGTCTACAGTACTCTTGCATTACAGTAATCTCCTTCCTACAGTACTCCAATTGCAGTTCGAGATGTTCGATGACGTCATCCTGTTTGGCCAATAGCTCCAAAATCTCATCTTTATCCGGCGTTTGAGCCATTGCTCAGCCTAAAAGGCCGGGGTTGTTTTAGGGGGCCGAGTTGGGCTTTTAGGCCTGTTTCAGGCCCAAAATTGGGCTTTTCAGGCCCGCACAACACAACACCCAGCCAAAAATTGGAAAAGCGATCGAAAAACGCTTGAAAACTCAGAAAATTCGAAAAATTTCAGAAAAATCGATAATTTTACACATATCACAACAAAAATAGTATAAATTAGGGGCGAATTTTAGGCCTGAATCTAGGCCCAGTTCAGGCCCGATTTCAGGCCTGAATCTAGGCCCGAAAAGGCCCAAAAACAGGCCTAAAACAGACGGGATTTTCAGACAAATAAAAGTGAAATTTCTAAATTATAATACACATGAAAATGGGGCGCGAAAAGTTGAAATTCAAAAAAAAATTTCGGAAAAAAATTAATTTTAGGACGAAAAATATGATGCGAGCAATGTTGGGGAGATGAGAGATGAAATCTGGAAAAATTGGGCTTTTTAGGCCTAGTTTAGGCTTTATAGGCCTTAGGGGGGGTTAGGTACTTTTTAGGCAAATTTTATGATGAAAATTGAGATTTTTAGGTACTTTTAGGCCTAGTTTAGGCTTGGTAAGACTTAGGCTGGGTTTAGGTACTTTAAGGCAAATTTTATGATGAAAATTGAGATTTTTAGGCCTAGTTTAGGCTTGGCCTACTTTTAGGCCTAACTTAGGCTAATTCCAAGATTCCAGACTGAAATTTTGTGCTAAAAACGCTGAAAATGTTGGAAATTGCTGAAATTCATGGTTTTTGCTGAAAATCACGATTTCCAGCATTTTCAGCACAAAAATTCGAATTTCAGGTAATTTTTTTTATCAAAAACATGATTTTTAGCTCGTTTTTCATGAAAAACTCAAATTTCGGGTCATTTTCATCAAAAATCATGATTTTTGGCCAGAAAACATGATTTTTAGGTCATTTTTTCCCGAATTTTTCAATTTTTCCCAAATTTCTCACCTAAGCCTGACTCAAATGCTTCAATCCGCTCAAAAGTGTCTTCAGTCGGCTCAAATCGCGTCCGGACTTGGATTTTTGTTGCTCGACAAGCTTGTTGACACTTTCCCATTGAGCCTCGCCGTCTTGTTGTTTGGCGAACAATTCTTGGGTGGATTGCTCGTTTTTTCTGCAAAAATTTGGAATTTTAGGTGGATTTTGATGGGAAATTTGAATTTTTCATAAAATTTGGAGATTTTTTGAGTCCAAATTTGCCACGTGGCATTAGAAATCTAAAAAAATCGGTTTTTTGACCTTAGAAGCTTGAAAACTGCCTTAGACCCTTAACTTCGACCTTAGGAGCTTTAAAATTACCTAAAAATCATATTTTTGACCTTAGAAGCTTAAAAATTGCCTTAGAACCTTAATATTGACCTTAGGAGCTTCAAAATGCCCTAAAGCTCGGTTTTATGAGCTTAGGAGCTTAAAAATGACCTAAAAATCGGATTTTTGAGCTTAGGAGCTTAAAAATTGCCTAAAAAGCATATTTTTGACCTTAGGAACTTAGAAGTTGCTTAAAAATCGAATTTTTCTACCTTAGGAGCTTAAAAATGACCCAAAGACCGTAATATTGAGGTTACGAGCTTGAAAATGCTCCCAAATCAATAAAAATTTTGAAAAATCAATTTTGACGTGTACTTATGACGTGGCAAATACAAAAATTGATTTCTGTGAATTTGAAAAATCATTTTTCAATTTCGAAAACGTGGAAAATTTGAGTATTACAGAAAAAGGCTTGAAAATGATCTAGAAATTCAAAATTTTCAGAAAAATGTGAATTTCAGGTCATTTTTGTCCAGGAAACAAGATTTTTGGCCAGAAAACATGATTTCTAGCTCATTTTTCATAAAAAACATGGATTTCTGACCAGGATACATGATTTTTGGACAGAAAACACGTTTTCTGGCCAGAAAAAAATGAAATTTGTCCAGAAAACATGAAATTTGGCCAGAAAACATGATTTTTGTCCGGAAAACTTGATTTCTAGCTCATTTTTCATCAGAAAACATGATTTTCGTCCAGAAAACTCGAATTTTGGCCAGAAAACTCGAATTTTGGCCAGAAAACAAGATTTTTGTCCAGAAAACATGATTTTCAAGATAAAAACATGATTTCTGACCAGAAAACATGATTTTTGTCCAGAAAACTTGATTTCTAGCTCATTTTTCATCAAAAATGTGCATTTTGGGTAATTTTTCATCACAATTATAAGTTTTAGGTCATTTTCAAGCTAAGAACATGAAAATTAGCCAGAAAACAAGATTTTTGGCCAGGAAACAAGATTTTTGGACAGAAAACAAGATTTTTGGCCAGAAAACTTGTTTTTGTCCAGGAAACTTGATTTCTAGCTCAATTTTCATCAAAAATCTGAATTTTGATTCAATTTTCATGAAAAATCTCAAAATTTAGCTCATTTGCAAGCTAAGAACGTGAAATTTGGCAAGAAAACTTGATTTTTGTTTAGAAAACATGAATTTTGGCCAGAAAACTTGATTTTCAAGCTAAAAAACATGATTTTTGTTCAGAAAACAAGATTTTTGGACAGGAAACTTGATTTTCAAGCTAAAAACATGATTTTTGGCCAGGAAACATGATTTCTAGCTCATTTTTCATGAAAAATCTCAAAATTTAGGTCATTTTCACCCTGAAAATCCGAATTTCAGCAAATTTCCCATCTAAAAAACCCACAAATTCTCCGAATGCGCCAATTTCAACGTCTGCTCCCGTTGCTTATACCAATCATCCAACTCTTTTCTCGCCTGCGCCTTTAATTCCTCTTTCCGCTTCTCTTCCGCCGCGTCTTTTTGCTCCAAAACGCGTTGTTGATTCTCCTTCCACACGCGGATTTTTTCCGCCTCGATACGCGGAAAAACCGGCGACGGTCCGGAGCTGATTGAGCCCGTTCCGTTTTGAGCTGCACCGTTCAAAATTGGCGCGTTGTTTTCCGCGTCCGCTTCCGCAACCAGACCGTCTAGATCTACACCCGAATCGATTGGTGCGATTTGAACCGGCGCTGCTGCTGCTGGATTTTCAGCCGCTTGAAGATCGCCGAAATCGTCGGCGAGATCATCTACTGGATCTTGAGCAACGGCTGGAGCTTCTGAAAATTTGATTTTTGCTGAAATTTCAGGATTTTCAGTGAAGATTTGAGGATTTTTGATGAATTTTCCAGGTTTTCAGGCATTTTTAGTGGAAAATTGAGTCCTGGAGCATATTTTCATGATTTTCTGGCTCCTGGAGCGAAAAACTCATGAAAATTCACTCCAGGACCATTAAAATCATAAAAAATCGCTTCAGCGACCGAAAAATGATGGTTTTCTGGCTCCTGGAGCATATTTTTATGATTTCCCGGGTCCTGGAGCGAAAAACCGATGAAAATTCACTCCAGGAGCCGAAAAATTATGAAAATTCAATTCAGGACCATTAAAATCATAAAAATTCGCTCCAGGAGCCGAAAAATGATAATTTTCAAGCTTCTGGAGCATAAATTCATGATTTTCGAGGTCCTGGAGCGAAATCTTATGATTGTCAAGCTTCTGGAGCATATTTTCATGATTTCTCGGGTCCTGAAGCGAAAAACTCAGGAAAATTCGCTTCAGGACCTATAAAATCATGAAAATTCTCTCCAGGAGCCGAAAATTTATGAATTTCCGGCTCCTGGAGCTAAATTTCATGATTTTCAAGGTCCTGGAGCGAAAAACTCATGAAAATTCGCTCCAGGAGCCGAAAAATGATGATTTTTCAGCTTCTCGATCACATTTTCATGATTTTCTTGGTCTCGGAGCCTATTTTCATGATTTTCAAGGTCCTGGAGCGAAAAACTCATGAAAATTTGCTCCAGGAGCCTAACAATGATGATTGTCAAGCTTCTGGAGCATATTTTCATGATTTTCCAGCTTCTGGAGCATATTTTCATGATTTTCTTGGTCTTGGAGCGAAAAACTCATGAAAATTCGTTCCAGGACCATTAAAATCATAAAAATTCGCTTCAGGAGCCAAAAAATGATGATTTTTCAGCTTCTGGATCATATTTTCATGATTTTCCAGCTTCTGGAGCAAATTTTCATGATTTTCTGGCTTCTGTGGCGAATTTTCATGATTTTCTGGCTCCTGGAGCAAATTTTCACGATTTTCTGGCTCCTGAAGTGAAAAACTGATGAAAATTCGTTCCAGGACCATTAAAATCATAAAAATTCGCTCCAGGAGCCGAAAAATGATGATTTTCAAGCTTCTGGAGCATAATTTCATGATTTTCAAGCTTCTGGAGCATATTTTCATGATTTTCAAGCTTCTGGAGCATATTTTCATGATTTTCAAGGTCCTGAAGCGAAATTGTATGATTTTATGGCTCCAGGACCTTCAAAATCATCAAAAATCGATTCAGTACTTTTAAAATCACAAATTTTCGCTTCAGGACCATCAAAAGCATGTTTTCCAAGCGTCCCAACAACCCAAAAACTCAATTTCCCCTAAAAAATGGCAAAATTTTACCTTGTGGCGGTGCTCCGTCAAAATCGGCAAACATATTTTGCTCGCGAGCCAAAAAATCGGCAACCGGGTCTGACATACTTGGCCTAAATCACAGAAAATCAATTTCTTAGCTAAAAATGATGATTAATTGTAAGAAGAGGGACGAAAAATCAATAAAAACCGGCTTTTTCCTGTTTATGTACATGAAAATGGGAAAGAGGACAGATGGAAGAAGAGCCGCGACGCATGACCGCAACGCGTCACTATTTCAAAATAAGTACACCCTTCTATTTAGAAGGCAGTGTTAATTTAGAAAATCCTGTTCTGTTCTGTTTTCAAACAAAATAAAAAAATTTCGTCGCGGGATTTTCGTTTTTGAAAAAAACGTCATCCTCCGCTGCAAGACACACGCGGAATTTTGTGTGCGCCTTTAAAAATACCGTAGTTATTTTTTGTGAAAAATTTTATTTTTTGAGCAAACTTTTATTTTTCAAAGAAAAACGAGAAAACAGCGAGATCTGAATGAAAACAAAACATACAAAGGCACAATGTACACGGAATTTTGACCCTAAACAATTTTTCCATGTGGAAAAATCAGAAGATAATGAAGAAAAATCGTATTTTTGTTGTCAAACATGCGAAATTGGTGGGCATGTTTTTGGCATCAAAATTGCGATTTCATAAGGTGGCGGTGGTTCGGAGGGTCGTCCACAGATCCACATATCTGAAGCGATAGCCTCGCTCATCATGGATTCTGCAAAAAAATTTGAAAATTCAAATTTTCCCGCCGAAAACTGCGGGCGGGAAAATTGATTATTTTCCCAAAACCTCATCAAATTGGGCCTCAAAATGCTCTAAATTTTGCGGCGCATCTTTTTGCGCTAAAATCTAACCTCCATTCGCCGCCGAACTCGAGCCATGATCCCTGTCGATGTATTGCGAGTAGATTCGACAGCCGAAGGTCAGCACGAAGACCACGAAGAATATCCCGATTGTTACACCAGCCGCCACGCCGCTACTCACATTTACGTGCTCTGCAAAAATTTTGAAAATTTGAATTTGGCGGGGAAATGTGCGATAGAGCATGTTTGCTATACAGTGCGTTTCATAATGATAGGTTCACCCCCAAAATTTCTGAAATCAGCCGAGGTGTGAGTTGTAATAACAATCCGAGTTAAAAATAAAAAAGAGCACACAAAATTAGCTAAGAAAACTCAATTTTATCTGAAACTACCAAATAATAAAAAAATAAATGACCGGAGTTCAAAAATTTCAAAAATTTAGCGTTTCAAAACGATAGGTTCACCTAATCCAGAATTCCCATTGGAGACATATAATCGAAAATCAATACTTAGTTGGACCTCCATGTTTAGAAATGACATCATAGAGACGATTTGGCATCGAGTCAACAAGTCTCTTGAGGTAGTTCTTATCGATTTTATTCCATTCCGTCTCGATGGCATCTTTGAGTTGGTCCACAGTATCATATTTTTTCCTTGAGCATAAACTCGGCGAACGAGCTCCCCCCATACGTTTTCCATCGGATTAAGATCAGGAGAACACGCTGGCCAATCCAAAACTTTGATTTTGTGGCTTTTGAACCAATCTTTTGATGATTGGCTGACGTGGATGGCAGCATTATCCTGTTGAAAAGTGAACATTCTGGTCCGGAACCGCCTCAAATATGGCAAAAGATAGTCATGGAGGGTTTTTTGGTAATCTAACGAATCCATCTTGAATGAAACAAAAGCTATTTTTAACGTTCCAGCTGCAGAAAATGCGCCCCAACACATAACCCGTCCTCCTCCAAAATTTCTCTTTGGGAAGCGAAGTTGATCCTTTCTGATATCATGCCAGTATGAGTTGTAACCATCCGGACCATCAAGATTAAACTTTTTTTCGTCAGAAAAAATTATCTGAACAAGAAAACATCAATATTTGATGTTTTTAGAAAAATTACTTACCTTATCCCAATCTGTGGCCATGTTGGCTTTTGCGAAAGTAAGACGGTTGTCTTTGTGGCGAAGTGTGAGACGCGGAGCTGGCACCAATTTGGCTCGAACGATTTCTGGGGATTGGTCTATGGCTCTCCAAACTGTAGTCTTACTGATATTCAAACCCAGCTCGTTTTTGATGTCATTACACGATTTCATTGTGTTCGAAGCCAACCTAACAATCCCTCGTTTATCTCTCTCCGTGAGTTTTTTGGGAGCTCCAGTGTTTTTCATTCGCTCATAGTGATCCGGATTGTTGACAAATTGATTAATACAGTTGAGAGATCGTTTCAATTTTGACGAAATCATTCTATTGGACCATCCGGCGATTTTGAATGCTCTAATTTGAGCTTGTTCCTCTTTTGTAAGATGACTTCCCCGCGACATTGATGAATGACGTGAAAAAACGAGAACAAAAACAGAAACACGTTAAAATAATCAAATATCACTCGTATTTTCCAGAATATTCGATAAAACTCCTACCACGAAACATAACTACAGTACTACTGCGGGTGAACCTATCGTTTTGAAACGCTAAATTTTTTGAAATTTTTGAACTCCGGTCATTTATTTTTTTATTATTTGGTAGTTTCAGATAAAATTGAGTTTTCTTAGCTAATTTTGTGTGCTCTTTTTTATTTTTAACTCGGATTGTTATTACAACTCACACCTCGGCTGATTTCAGAAATTTTGGGGGTGAACCTATCATTATGAAACGCACTGTAGTTTAGGCTGGGAAAATGGTTATTTTTAGCCTAAAAAGCATTCCTGGGGCAGATTTTGACGCTAAAATCGCTCCTGGGGCAAGTTTTAACGAAGAATCACGTGAAAATATCGATTTTTCAAGAAATTTCACCCTGGGGACCATAAAATGACTCACTATCATAATGCTCATTAACATAGTATCGATCCCACGTCACCGATCGATAATTGAAATTCACCGCATTCTGTTGTTGCTGATTATTGTTGTAGGGCCAAAGGGCTTGCATATCTGGGCCCCAATTTTCGAATTTCGCGCCGGAAAATGGCGATTTTGAGTGGTGGGAAACTGAAAAATTTGAATTTTTGGGGGGAAATGACCTAAAATTCGAATTTTTGATGAAAATTGATAAGTTAAGTTAACTTTCAAGTTTTTCCGATGAAAAAAAATCAATTTTTATCAATCAAAAGACATTTTTTGAAAAATGAAAAAAAAAATTTCGAAAACACAAAATTTTTTTGTTTGTTTTGACCTAATTGACCTTCTTTAATTACGGAAGTTTTTTTTTTTTGAAAAAAAAAACTTTTTTTTACAGAGTTAGAGAGTGTGGGAAAATGAGAGAGCGCAGAGAATTTTTCAAATTTTCAGGAGATTTTCAGCAAAAATGAATTTTTCTCGAAAAAAAAGTCTGATTGCTCAGATTAGTGGGGAATTAGCTCAGGATTAGTTGGAATACGTCAAATTTGACTCACTTTTTTCTGTGAGCTCTAAAAATACACGCCACGTGGCATTTTTGGCGGAAAATTTGAAAAAAATTCCGATTTTCTCGAATTTCCAAGGTCAAAAAATGTGTGGGTTTCACTTTTTTCAAAAAATTTTCGGTTTCAACAAAATCCCATAATTGCCGTTTGCAAAAATGTTTTTTTGGCAAAAATTTTCCAAAAATTTTTTCACTCACCAAAATCAGACATTTCTTCTTTTTTTTGCTTATCACGAAAAAATTTCAGAAAAAAAATTTTCAGAAAAATTTTTTCAGCAGCCGAAAAATAACTGGTTTTGTGTTGGGCAAATGACCTCTCGAAATTTTTTGTTACAAAAAAATTACAAAAAATTAAATTAAGAATTAAATTTGGAACATTAGAGGTTAAGGGTCTTAATAGGGCCTTAACTTAAGGCTAGGCCTAAAAATCAGGCTTGTTTTTGGACAGCCTAAAATTAACCCAGCCTAAAAATAACCTTTAAAAAATTTTTGAGGGGCCTAAAATCAGCCTAGGAAATTTTTGACCAGCCTGAATTCAAGATGCCTAAGCCTAAGCCTAAAAAAATATTTTGACAAGCCTAACTTTTTCAGAAAAAATCAAAAATGAAAAACCGAAAATGATCGGGGCATTTTTTTTTCAAAAAAAAAAAATTGAAGGTCATTTTTTTCGCTTTTGTTTCCGAGGTCACATTGGGTCATTTTGGGCGGAAGGAAAAATCTTGAAAAATGATCTAAAAAGTTTTTTTCAGGCCTTCTAGGCTTCTAGGCTGATTTTGGGCCTGTCAAAACCATATTTTTAGCTTTCTACAGGTCCATTATACTATTCTAGACCTAAAAATTCAGGGAATTTTTTATTTTTGAAAAAAAATGTGAAAATTTTCCGAAAATAAAATACAAAATTCCATGGGTTGTAAGAAAAACAAATAAATAATAATGATAATGGTAAAACACGTTTTTTTGGGCGCGAAAATTTGAAAAATTCCCAAGAAAACTGAAATTTCAGCAAAATTTTTCGGGGCATGTCAAGAAAAAAGCGATCATGATGAAAGTAGTACCTATTGTTAACAAAATGCCGTGTATACGTTTTTTTGAAAAAAAAAGTTGACCTTGAAATTTTCTCGACGATTGTTTGTGTTTGTTTGCATTGTTGTATTGGGGTTAACAGAGGTTTTTTGGGCTGAAATTTTGCGCTGGAAGTGCTGGAAATCATAGTTTTCCGCGATTTTGAGTATTTTCAGCGTTTTCAGCGCAAAATTTTGGTCTAGAAGCTTCATGTGACTTTTTTTTGTTGATCAAGTTATAGTGCAGTTATGTAAAAAAAAATCAATACATAAGTAGAAGTTCCTAGACTGAAATTTTGCGCTGAAAATGCTGGAAATCATAGTTTTCAGCGATTTTGAGTATTTTCAGCGTTTTCAGCGCAAAATTTTGGTCTAGAAGCTTCATGTGACTTTTTTTTGTTGATCAAGTTATAGTGCAGTTATGTAAAAAAAAATCAATACATAAGTAGAAGTTCCTAGACTGAAATTTTGCGCTGAAAATGCTGGAAATCATAGTTTTCAGTGATTTCGATGATTTTCAGCGTTTTCAGCGCAAAATTTTGGTCTAGAAGCTTCTTGAGACTTTTTGTTGGTCAAGGTATACTTAAGGTATATTAACTTCAAGAAATAGGTTTGTAAAAGTTCCTGGGCTAAAATTTTGCGCTGGAAGTGCTGGAAATCATGATTTTCAACGACTCCGACAATTTTCAGCGTTTTCAGCGCAAAATTTGGGCCCAGATTTGTTTTTGAAGTGAACTTGTTGGTTATTGAATACTCAAGTTATGTGAATCTCAAAAAGCCTATTTAATATATGTTTCTAGACTCAAATTTTGCGCTGAAAACGCTGAAAATCATGGTTTTCAACGACTCGGGTTGTTTCCAGCACCTACAGCGCAGAATTTCAGTCAGGAACTATGTTTGAAGAAAGATTTTTGGTCAAGGCACACTTAACTTATGAAAACTTCAAGATATAAAGTTTCTATATTGAAATTTTGCGCTGAAAATCATGGTACTTTCCTTATATTCCTTTCTCAAACTTTGGCTTCCATCATCATCAACTTTTGCAAATTCTTTTTGTGATGATGATTAATGGGATAAATAAATCATTTATTATAAATGTGACGAATCAAATGGGCAATTGTGTTGTTTTTTTAAATAAATTTTTGAAACGTACATTTTCCACCCAGATATTTTTGGATGATATTTTCTGTTTTTTTCAGAATTTCTGAGGGGATTACTGTAGAGTACACGTTGCAAAATTAAAGCTAAACATTTCAGATATCAATATTTATGCTGAAAATCACACACATTTATAACCCTGTCCAATATAATCGGATTTCGTGAAATCCGACTGAATAATCGAGTCACATTTGATGTAATGTTTATCGAAAAGATACGATAACTTTCGGGATATTCGAGATTTCAAATTTCTCGCAAATTCTGGATCCATCGAATTTTCGGAGAATGGCGAGTATAAATCGACCCAATTTGCACCAATATGAGTGGCCGAAACCAGGCGATAATGTCTGAAAATTTGGAGCATTTTTACACTAAATAAGGCCCTAACCTTACCTAAAATACCCAATAGTGCTATTAAAATGCATAATTCGTTTCGTCGGCGAAATTCTCCATGGAAAATGAAAAAATGGTACATGAGCGTATTGATGTTGATAGATACACTTCAAATTGATCCACATCGGTCGCGATTGAACACGGTATTTTTCGAAGAATCGCTCTTCTTGGCTCAGAATTCCGGGATCTTCGACTTTTATTCGAGCAACTTGAAAAGTTAGGCCAACTATTTCCGGGGAAACGGGAAGATTTTCGAGGAATTTCGGGAGATTTGTGGGACTTTTCATGAAAAATCGCTCGTCAATGTCCAGGTTTATAACCCATTTTGAATGCATTCGACTGCGATAATAGCAATCCTGAAATTAATTTTTTTCAAATTTTGTGCTGGAAACAGTGAGAGCCTCTGAAAACCAAGATTTCCAGCATTTTCAGCGCGAAATTTCAGTCTAGAAAGCTTCACTTATGAAGTTTTTATAACTTAAGTGTACCTTGAGCAAAAACATTGCTTCAAAAAAGCTTCCAGACCCAATTTTTGTGCTGGAAACACTGAAAATCATTAAAACCTTTGAAAACCAAGATTTCCAGCATTTTCAGCGCGAAATTTCAGTCTAGAAAGCTTCACTTATGAAGTTTTTATAACTTAAGTGTACCTTGACCAAAAACGAAGCTTCAAAAAAGCTTCCAGCCCCAATTTTTGTGCTGGAAATGCTGGAAATCATTAAAACCTTTGAGAATCACGATTTCCAGCATTTTCAGCGCAAAATTTCAGTCTATAAACATCTTTTTACATTAATAATCATGTTTGGTATCAAATTAACCCATTTTCTCCGCAAATTCTTTTTTCAAACTTACGGCAACTTGAATCGGATGAAAATCAAAAGTGATTTGGCTAAATTCCAGATTCACATACGTGGCTTCCATCAATCCCAGCCGCTGATATTCCCAAACCACACGATCCAAAGGTTCGTCAGCATCAAAAATCGTTAGGTAGAACATTGTGGCTCCCTGGAAATGTAGAGAACTTAGGCTAACTATGTATGTCGAGCTAAACTAGAATCTAGTCTGAACCCACCATCATTCGATGATGCTCCACACTCTCCACAATATCCACAAATCTCGTCTCATTCCCATAAACCTGTCCGGCACACACACCAATCAAGTGCGGCGGTTGCGTCGCGGTTCGATCGATAATCTGAATCGGGTCTCGTACCGACGCATCCTCGCCGGCTACGGTAATCGAGATGAATTCGGCGCCGAATTTTCGTACGCAACGTACTGCGGAAATCGGGTAGATACGGGAATCGTAGGAACCGATGTGATTGTGATTGCAGTCGAAGTATTGACAGGTGACTGCGAGACTGCGAAGTAATCATTTACATCAGGCTAACCAAGTTTCTAGACCTAATTTTAGCGCTGAAAACGCTGAAAACCATGATTTCCAGCATTTTCAGCGCAAAATTTCAGTCTAGAAACTTTATTTCTTGAGATTTTTATAATTTAAGTCTGCCTTGACCAAAAATATTGCTTCAAACATATTTCCTGACTGAAATTCGGCGCTGAAAATGCTGGAAACAACCAGAATCGCTGAAAACCATGATTTCCAGCATTTTCAGCGCATAATGTTAGTCTAGAAACATATATTAAATAGGTTTTTCGAGATTCACATAAATTGAGTATTCAATAACCAACAAGTTCACTTCAAAAACAAATCTGGGCCCAAATTTTGCTCTGAAAATGCTGGAAACAACCAGAATCGCTGAAAACCATGATTTCCAGCATTTTCAGCGCAAAATTTTCGGTCTAGAAACATTTATTAAATAGGTTTCTTGTTTTTTTTTATAATTTATGCCTATCTTGATTAAAACTACAAGCTTCCAAGAAGCTTCCTGACCCAAATTTTGCGCTGGAAGTTCTGAAAATAACCAGAATCGCTGAAAACCATGATTTCCAGCGTTTTCAGCGCCAAATTTTAGTCTAGAAACATCAAAAACTGTATCTGTATCTGGTATCAAAATAACTCAATTTTTTTCGCTTCAAAAATCTACCAACCTACTATTTTCCCTTCCATACATACTAAAAACCACCGCCACAAAATCCGAATACACAAAAGCCGAAATTAGCCGAAGTTCTCCATATCTCATAGTAATCATATCATTAATAACATTCTGCTTTCTCCATCTCTCATGCAAATGTTGATCTGGGAGTAATCGCGTAGTCACGTTGTTTTTGGCGCCGATTTGACACGTGTTGATGGTGTCGTTGATGGTGGCGATGCTTAGATCTTCGGAATTAGTGCGATTCAGCAGCTCGATGTAGTGTTCCAGATTTTTCGGATGGCTTTCGGGCGTTTTTCGACTGGCTGAAAAAATTTTGAATTTCAAAAATTCAATTATTTCTCTCAAACCTGTGTCCATCCTCATATCATCCTCAGTCTTCCCACTTTCCACAAAAACTTTATCATTTTCAGATTTGGCAGCTGCAAAAACAAAATTCAACCCGAAATTAGATTTTCAACCGAAAATACCTGTCTCAGAATTTGTGACATTCAGGGTTTTCAAGAAAATTATGAAAAAAACCACAAATAGCATTGTATAAGATTTCATTAAGGGGATTTCGCGATTTTTTGGTCGAGAAAAACAGTTTTCGATTTCATTTTTGAGATTAGAATCTAAAATTGTCTTTTGTTAACTAGTTTAATTGGAAAATTCTGAGATTTAATAGGAAATTTGGGGAAAAAGTTGGAAATTTGAGGGGGGATAGAAAAATACTCAATTTTTTAGGGGGTTGAGTTAAAAAGCAGACCACCGTGGTCTGCAAATTAACTTTGCACGCTTTTTTGAATTAAAAAGCAGACCACCGTGGTCTGCAAATTAACTTTGCATGGTGTGTTGAGTTAAAAAGCAGACCACCGTGGGCTGCAAATTAACTTTGCACGCCTTTTTGAATTAAAAAGCAGACCACCGTGGTCTGCAAATTAACTTTGCATGGTGTGTTGAGTTAAAAAGCAGACCACCGTGGTCTGCAAATTAACTTTGCATGGTGTGTTGAGTTAAAAAGCAGACCACCGTGGTCTGCAAATTAACTTTGCATGGGGGTTTAAGTTAAAAAGCAGACCACCGTGGTCTGCAAATTAACTTTGCATGGGGGTTTAAGTTAAAAAGCAGACCACCGTGGTCTGCAAATTAACTTTGCATGGTGTGTTGAGTTAAAAAGCAGACCACCGTGGTCTGCAAATTAACTTTGCATGGGGGTTTAAGTTAAAAAGCAGACCACCGTGGTCTGCAAATTAACTTTGCATGGTGTGTTGAGTTAAAAAGCAGACCACCGTGGTCTGCAAATTAACTTTGCACGCCTTTTTGAATTAAAAAGCAGACCACCGTGGTCTGGAAATTAACTTTGCATGGTGGGTTGAGTTAAAAAGCAGACCACCGTGGTCTGCAAATTAACTTTGCATGGTGTGTTGAGTTAAAAAGCAGACCACCGTGGTCTGCAAATTAACTTTGCATGGTGGGTTGAGTTAAAAAGCAGACCACCGTGGTCTGCAAATTAACTTTGCACGCCTTTTTGAATTAAAAAGCAGACCACCGTGGTCTGGAAATTAACTTTGCATGGTGGGTTGAGTTAAAAAGCAGACCACCGTGGTCTGCAAATTAACTTTGCATGGTGGGTTGAGTTAAAAAGCAGACCACCGTGGTCTGCAAATTAACTTTGCATGGGGGTTTAAGTTAAAAGCAGACCACCGTGGTCTGCAAATTAACTTTGCACGCCTTTTTGAATTAAAAAGCAGACCACCGTGGTCTGCAAATTAACTTTGCATGGTGTGTTGAGTTAAAAAGCAGACCACCGTGGTCTGCAAATTAACTTTGCATGGTGGGTTGAGTTAAAAAGCAGACCACCGTGGTCTGCAAATTAACTTTGCATGGTGTGTTGAGTTAAAAAGCAGACCACCGTGGTCTGCAAATTAACTTTGCATGGGGGTTTAAGTTAAAAAGCAGACCACCGTGGTCTGCAAATTAACTTTGCACGCCTTTTTGAATTAAAAAGCAGACCACCGTGGTCTGGAAATTAACTTTGCATGGTGGGTTGAGTTAAAAAGCAGACCACCGTGGTCTGCAAATTAACTTTGCATGGTGGGTTGAGTTAAAAAGCAGACCACCGTGGTCTGCAAATTAACTTTGCATGGTGTGTTGAGTTAAAAAGCAGACCACCGTGGTCTGCAATTTAACTTTTCACGCTTTTTTGAGTTAAAAAGCAGACCACCGTGGTCTGCAAATTAACTTTTTTTTTGATTTTTCGGAACAATACAAAATAAAACTGACAAAATAAAAACGGAGGAGAAAAAATGAAGAATTGAGCAGAGTTTCGAGCAAATCTGAAAAAAATGTTGATTTTTGTGAAAGTTTCAGGATTTTTCGGCTGAAAATCACAGAAAATTTAGAAACTCACAAAGCATAAACCAAAAATTGCGAATTTTCTGAATTTTCACAAAAAAATTACCAGAAAACAGAAAATGAAAATGATTTTTATTCATCCCAAAACAATGAAACACGGATTTTTGAAACGTGACATTGTTTCGATGAAATAATGATAAAGATCTTACCTATTCCACATTTTTGGGGCTATAAAAAAGGCGGCTCAATGAACATCACTTTATTTTCTTCAGGCTCAGGCTCGTCAGGCTCGTCAGGCTTCTTCCAATTGTCAGGCTTGTGATTATTCTACATTTTGGTATGAGTGAAAATTCGAGGTAAGAGAAAAGAAAGGAACAGAGTAATTTATTGAAGTATATATTCTTTCAGCGCAACTCATTGCAAACCCATAGTAGTTTGCAAGCACTCGTGTTCCTATCATCATCCTGAACCGACTCCAACTATCATTTTTAGTGGGGAAAAAGAATCAGCTCAATCCACAATCATAAAAATATGCAAACACGAATGTCACTATCACCATCCACAAGCCACACCGACGATCATCATTATTGGTGTTGAAAAACAAGAAGAAGAGGAAAAAATCAAATTGAAGAAAACAAATGGAACCATTCGAATTCATGAAAAGAAGCAAAAAAATCCAGAATCTTCAGACGCCGAATCTTCAACATACGCATCGTCCATGAGCGAAAAAAAGAAGAAAAATAAAGAAGCAAGAAAGAAGCGAGATAGAAAGAATTGATTTGAAAGAAAAATAAAGATTTGTGTATCGTCCACGTCCACTCAGCGGAAATATTTCCAATATTTTTGAAACGTACATTTTCCACCCGGATATTTTTGGATAATATTTTCTGATTTTGTCAGAATTTTTGAGGGGATTACTGTAGAGTACACGTGGCAAAATTAAAGCTAAAAATTTCAGATATTTTCAGCCATTTATTGTGGCTGAAAATTTTTTCGCAAACGTTTTTTTCTTGATCAAATTTCCAGAAAAAAATTCAAAAACATTTCCTGACTCAAATTTTGTGCTGAATATAATGAAAATATCGATTGTCAGCTATTATAAATTTTTCCAGCATTTTCAGCACCAAATTTGGATCAGAAAATGATTTTGAAGTGAAGGTTTTGGTCAAGGGGGTTATTTTCAAGAATTTAATCAGATCAACATTCTAGACTTAAATTTTCTGCTGAAAACGCTGGAATCATTGATTTTCAGAAATTTAAAGTAATTTCAGCATTTTCAGCACAAAATTTGAGCCAGGAAATGTTTTTGAACTTTTTTCTGGAAAAATTGATCAACAAAAAAAAAGTTTGTGATAAACATTTTCAGCCCCAAAAAATGGCTGAAAATATCTGAAATTTTAAACTTTCATTTTGTCACGTGTACTCTACAGTAATCCCCTCAAAAATTCTGAAAAAATCAGAAAATATTATCCAAAAAAATCCGGGTGGAAAATGTACGTTTCAAAAAAAATTGGAAAGAAATCCGGAGAGGTGCAAAAATCGTTCAGAGCTGTTTCCTCCTCTTCTTGTTTATGTTCAACACCTACTATTATTATTTTCGGTGATTCTTGCGGATGATGATAGTGGCAAACATGTTTACATATCAGAATAACTTTTTTGGAATTATCACTGAAAGAATATATACTTCAATTAATTACTCTGTTCCTTTCTTTTCTCTTACCTCGAATTTTCAGTAATATCAAAATGTAGAATAATCACAAGCCTGACGATTGGAAGAAGCCTGACTGAGTCAGGACGGGCTGGCTTAGACTGGACGAGAAATTGCAACACCAATTTTGCCGAAATATTTCGATTTGTCTTCGTTGATGTTGGTTTTTGATTTGAATGTCCATCAAAATTTTGAACATTCTGCAAAGAAATCGGCTTATTTTGAGTCGAAAATTCTCTAATCTACCTTAGGGACCTTCCTAACTACTTTTGGAACCTAAACGGGTTTCATAAGGGAGTACAGGTCAACTTGAGCTCCCTAATCTTTCCCTAAACTCACTTCGAAGTTCTCGACAATCCATTTTTTTTGAGTTCGTTTTTTGAATGATTCCAGCTTTACCTCCTCCTTTTATTGATTTTTTTGATGACGTGGCATTTTTTATTTGGGCGGGCGATAAGGAGGAAAGGACACGTTAAAAATGAGAAATGAATACAAAGCCCATAGATCATTTTTTGCTTTTGAGCTCAAACATTTGAGTTTCTAGGGCATTTTTGATGCAAAATTTGACCTACAGTAATCCCATAAACATACAAAATATTCAGCTGGCAGCAAATACATTGGACCGGAAAAATAACAGCAGAATTCTTTTCGAAATAGTATCTGCAAGAAAATTCCAATTAAAACTACGGATTTTTGATTTTTCGGAACAATACAAAATAAAACTGACCAAATAAAAACGGCATGAAGAGAAAAATGAAGAATTGAGCAGAGTTTCGAGCAAATCTGAACTTCAGGACCTTAAAATCAGAAAAATTGTGATTTTTAAGGTTCAGAAGCAAAAATTGCATGCTTTTTCGCTTCAGGGCCCAGAAAATCATCAAATTTCGCTCCAGAAGCCAAGCAATCATAATTTCCATGTTTTTCAAGGTTCTGGGGCCGAATTTACTAAAGTGGTATACCAAAAATTAATGAAGAAAAATTTGGTGTACCAAAAAAATTTGTTCAGCAATTTTTGTACGCCCAATTTTTTCTTCATTAATTTTTGGTATACCACTTTAGTAAATTCGGCCCCTGGAGCGAAATTTCATCAAAGATTGCATCATTTTCATCAGAAGCCCCTCAAAACTCACAATTTCCGTCATAGCCACATTTTTCTCCTCAGGCATCGCATCAGAAATCGGTTTCGACACGCCAAAAACGGGTTTTGGCGGCGCATTTTCTTCCACCATTCCTCTCTCTCTCTCGCTCTCTCTGAAAATTTTTCACCGAAAAATTCAAATTTTTGCCGAAAAACAAAAAAACATTCATTAGACAATGAAACTACACAAAAATATCCAGAAAATCTCAAAAAAACCAAGAAAAACAGCGTTCCCCCGGAAAAACCTGAAATGTGTGGACGTGGCCTAGCAAACCAACGGGAAACTAGGCCACGTCTCCTGGTGTATATCGAAAATCCCATCTAAAATTCGTTAAAAAATCGGCTTCTTAAAATTATCTTTGGAAAAAAAAAACAAGAAAATTGTTTCGAAATGAACAGCAGCGCGTTGCTTGAGCGTCTTCGCAACGAGACCCACGTTACAAAGAAATTACAAAATGTGTTCGATGTAATTACAGTTTTCACCCAAATTGTAAAGAGTGTGGAAATACAATGTGATTACAATTTTGCAAAATTCAACTCTGTATTTACGTTGTAACATCAATGTAATCACAACTCACTCCAATTTACAATGTAATTACGGGGCGGATTGCTAAGTGGTGTATATCGAAAATCCCATCTAAAATTCGTTAAAAAATCGGCTTCACGCCTTTTTGAAACAAGGAAAATTTGCAAATTTGAAGAGAAACTGAGAAAAAGACAAATCGAACTGCAAATTTTTTTCGCGCTGCAATACCAGTCAAAAATTCATTCATTTTCCATTTTTTTCGGCTGTTTCTCTCGCCTTTTTCTGCTTGTCGCGCGTAAAAATAGATAAAAAATACGGAATTGAAGAAGAAAAACCGTAAGAAAAAGTTTTTAAAAATGGAAAATGAATATATTTTTGACTGGAATTGCAGCGCGAAAAAATTTTGCAGTTCGATTTGTCTTTTTCTCAGTTTCTCTTCAAATTTGCAAATTAAAAAGGCGTGGCTTCTTAAAATTATCTTTGGTGAAAATTGTTTAAAAAAACGAAAAACGATAATTTCGGTGAAAAACATTAAATCCAACGATAAACATTAAGTAGTAAAAACGTTAAGGATGAAATACATTAAGCGGGATGATAAACATTAGATGAAAAACAGAGGATACACAAATATTCATTTTTCTATTGGATCACTTTCCTCTCTCTTCTTTCTTGCCATCTCTCTTCTTTTTGGCCTCTTTCTTATTTTTTTGATGTTGACGATGCATAGCTTGATTGGGAAGAAGATTGAACAATTCGAGTAGACGCTTTTTTTTTTTCTCAAATCTGTTGCCTCCTCTTCTTGTTTATGTTCAATACCAACAATTATAATTTGCGGTGATTCCTGCGGCTTATGAACGTGGCAAGAATGTTTGCACACCAAGATCACGTTTTTGGAATCACTGAAAGAATATATACTTCAATAAATTACTCTGTTCCTTTCTTTTCTCTTACGTAGGTTCGCACATTATTGTAGGTTCGCATATAATCACTGGAGTTATTAGAAATATTCACGGAGCCGGAGCCTGACGAAAATAAAGTGATGTTCATTGAGCCGCCTCTTTTATAGCCCCAAAAATGTGGAACACGTAAGATCTTTATCATTATTTCATCGAAACAATGTCACGTTTCAAAAATCCGTGTTTCATTGTTTTGGGATGAATAAAAATCATTTTCATTTTCTGTTTTCTGGTATTTTTTTGTGAAAATTCAGAAAATTTGCAATTTTTGGTTTATGGTTTGTGAGTTTCTAAATTTTCTGTGATTTTCAGCCAAAAAAATCCTGAAACTTTCACAAAAATCCACATTTTTTCAGATTTGCTCGAAACTCTTCTCAATTCTTTATTTTTTTCCCTTCATGCCGTTTTTATTTTGTCAGTTTTGTTTTGTATTGTTCCGAAAAATCAAAAAAAAAGTTAATTTGCAGACCACGGTGGTCTGCTTTTTAACTCAACACACCATGCAAAGTTAATTTGCAGACCACGGTGGTCTGCTTTTTAATAAAAAAAAGCGTGCAAAGTTAATTTGCAGACCACGGTGGTCTGCTTTTTAATAAAAAAAAGCGTGCAAAGTTAATTTGCAGACCACGGTGGTCTGCTTTTTAATAAAAAAAAGCGTGCAAAGTTAATTTGCAGACCACGGTGGTCTGCTTTTTAACTCAACACACCATGCAAAGTTAATTTGCAGACCACCGTGGTCTGCTTTTTAACTCAACACACCATGCAAAGTTAATTTGCAGACCACGGTGGTCTGCTTTTTAACTCAACACACCATGCAAAGTTAATTTGCAGACCACGGTGGTCTGCTTTTCAACTCAAAAAAGCGTGCAAAGTCAATTTGCAGACCACCGTGGTCTGCTTTTTAACTCAACACACCATGCAAAGTTAATTTGCAGACCACCGTGGTCTGCTTTTTAACTCAACACACCATGCAAAGTTAATTTGCAGACCACGGTGGTCTGCTTTTTAACTCAACACACCTTGCAAAGTTAATTTGCAGACCACGGTGGTCTGCTTTTTAACTCAACACACCATGCAAAGTTAATTTGCAGACCACGGTGGTCTGCTTTTTAATTCAAAAAGGCGTGCAAAGTTAATTTGCAGACCACGGTGGTCTGCTTTTTAACTCAACACACCATGCAAAGTTAATTTGCAGACCACGGTGGTCTGCTTTTTAACTCAACACACCTTGCAAAGTTAATTTGCAGACCACGGTGGTCTGCTTTTTAACTCAACCCACCATGCAAAGTTAATTTGCAGACCACGGTGGTCTGCTTTTAACTCAACCCACCATGCAAAGTTAATTTGCAGACCACGGTGGTCTGCTTTTTAACTCAACACACCTTGCAAAGTTAATTTGCAGACCACGGTGGTCTGCTTTTTAACTCAACACACCATGCAAAGTTAATTTGCAGACCACGGTGGTCTGCTTTTTAACTCAACACACCTTGCAAAGTTAATTTGCAGACCACGGTGGTCTGCTTTTTAACTCAACCCACCATGCAAAGTTAATTTGCAGACCACGGTGGTCTGCTTTTTAACTCAACACACCTTGCAAAGTTAATTTGCAGACCACGGTGGTCTGCTTTTTAACTCAACACACCATGCAAAGTTAATTTGCAGACCACGGTGGTCTGCTTTTTAATTCAAAAAGGCGTGCAAAGTTAATTTGCAGACCACGGTGGTCTGCTTTTTAACTCAACACACCATGCAAAGTTAATTTGCAGACCACGGTGGTCTGCTTTTTAACTCAACACACCTTGCAAAGTTAATTTGCAGACCACGGTGGTCTGCTTTTTAACTCAACCCACCTTGCAAAGTTAATTTGCAGACCACGGTGGTCTGCTTTTTAACTCAACACACCATGCAAAGTTAATTTGCAGACCACGGTGGTCTGCTTTTTAATTCAAAAAGGCGTGCAAAGTTAATTTGCAGACCACGGTGGTCTGCTTTTTAACTCAACACACCATGCAAAGTTAATTTGCAGACCACGGTGGTCTGCTTTTAACTCAACCCACCATGCAAAGTTAATTTGCAGACCACGGTGGTCTGTATTTTAATTCAAAAAGGCGTGCAAAGTTAATTTGCAGACCACGGTGGTCTGCTTTTTAACTCAACACACCATGCAAAGTTAATTTGCAGACCACGGTGGTCTGCTTTTAACTCAACACACCATGCAAAGTTAATTTGCAGACCACGGTGGTCTGCTTTTTAACTCAACACACCGTGTAATGTTAATTTGCAGACTTTTTTCAGGATTCGATTGCTACATTCTAACTTTTATCGCCGGAAAACATCGAAGCCGCAGAAGCACGATAAAAATGTCAGATGTTTTAAGTCATTTTTTTGTAGCTCAAAAGGTTTTTCGAAACTTGTTTTTCTTAAACAAACCATTAACCAAAAATTGCAAATTTTCTGAATTTTCACAAAAAATTACCAGAAAACATAAAATGAAAATGATTTTTTTCCAAAAGCAGTTAGGAAGGTCCCTAAGGTAGATTATTTTAATTTTTCAAATATTGCTCATTTTCAGTTATAAATTCAGCTTTGCTCATATTAGACTTTTCATTCTAATTTCACACAGAATGTCATTTTTTCAGAATTTTTGAGGGGATTACTGTAGAGTACACGTGACAAAATTCAAGCTAAAAATTTCAGATATTTTCACCTATTTTTTGTGGCTGAAAAAATTTTCGCAAAATTTTTCTTGAACAATTTTTCCAGAAAAAATTCTAAAACATTTCCTGACTCAAATTTTGTGCTGAAAAGGCTGAAATTACTTGAAATTGCTGAAAATCAATGTTATCAGCGTTTTCAGTTAAATTTACTACTCATTGCTCATATTAAAAATTAGCAGAAAAATTCGGGGTTTTATTTGAAAAGCACTATTTTCAAGCATTTCTCATATTAAATCCGAGCAATGATTGATAAATTGAAAAAAAAAAAAAATCTTTTTGAATGAAATAATTCCAGCTTTTTTATGACGTGGCATTTTTGATTTGGGCGGGCGATAAGAAAAGGACACGTTAAAAATGAAAAATGAATACAATTTTTTGAATTTTATTTTGCATAATGAAATATTTTCTTGGGAAAATTCAGAGTTTTGAGGGTTTTGGGTGATTTTTGGGTGGTGAATATGATTCTGATAGTATGAAAATGTGATTAGGATTCTGAGATGCTAAAAGTTCCAAAAATATTTTGAGATTTGTGAGTGAAAAAGGTGATTTTTCAAAATAACCTAATTTTTTTGTTGAACTTTAGCTCAAAGCTTGATTGATTCAGAAATAAAAATGTTTATTTTTGCTTTTTTAGTCGATTTTTGAGAATAAGATTCTAGATTTCTATCAAAATCCTGAAATTTCTTCAAAAAATTCGATTTTTTCTTCAAATTTTCTTCAAAAATTCAAATTTAAAGCTAGAAAAATTCAGAGCAATTTTTATTTCAAGATTCCAGCTGAAAAACCTCGAATTTTCACTGAAATTCAGGTTTTCGGGCAAAAAATAGCTGTTTCTCTCGAAATTTAACAAAATTTAGCGAATTTTTGCTCACAAACTTGAAAAATCGATTTTTTTTTCAAATTTCAGGCTTTTAAAGGCTTCCTTTACCATTTTCAAGGTCCTAATTTCAAAATACAGGTTTCTTGGTTATTTTTAAGCTTCTGAGCTCAAAAAAACCGGGGTTTAGACCAAAAATTAAGCCCATAGATCATTTTTTGCTTTTGAGCTCAAACATTTGAGTTTCTAGGGCATTTTTGATGCAAAATTTGACCTACAGTAATCCCATAAACATACAAAATATTCAGCTGGCAGCAAATACATTGGACCGGAAAAATAACAGCAGAATTCTTTTCGAAATAGTATCTGCAAGAAAATTCCAATTAAAACTACGGATTTTTGATTTTTCGGAACAATACAAAATAAAACTGACCAAATAAAAACGGAGGAGAAAAAATGAAGAATTGAGCAGAGTTTCGAGCAAATCTGAAAAAATGTGGATTTTTGTGAAAGTTTCAGGATTTTTCGGCTGAAAATCACAGAAAATTTAGAAACTCACAAACCATAAACCAAAAATTGCAAATTTTCTGAATTTTTCACAAAAAAATTGCCAGAAAACAGAAAATGAAAATGATTTTTATTCATCCCAAAACAATGAAACACGGATTTTTGAAACGTGACATTGTTTCGATGAAATAATGATAAAGATCTTACGTGTTCCACATTTTTGGGGCTATAAAAGAGGCGGCTCAGAACATCACTCTATTTTTGTGATATGACTGATTCCAAAAACATAATACTCGTGTGCAAACACGTTTGCCACATTCATAAGCCGGAGGAGACTCCCCAAATCATAATTGTTGGAATTGAAGAGGAGGAAGCAGCTTTGAAAAAAAAAAAAGCGAATACTCGGATTGTCAAGTCTTCTTCGAAATCAAGTAACGCATCTTCCACATCAAAGAAATATAAGAGAGAGGTTAAAAAGAAGAAAGATGGAAAGAAAGAAGAGAAGTGATCTAATAGAAAGTGATCTAATAAATATTCATTTTTGGTCAATTGTTTTTCCTCTATTGTTTATCGTCTAATGTTTTTCCTCTATCTTAGTGTTTATCGTTTTTAGTGTTTATCCTCTATAATGTTTTTCGTTTTTTAAAGGTGTTTTCAAAAATTTTCTGGCAAGATTTTCGGCCAAGCAGAATTTGATGAGAGGTCTGAAATTTCAGGAATTTCAGATCAGAATCACGTGAAAATCAAAATTTTCAAAAAATTTCTAGTTTTTTGCTACAAATGTTTTCAGACATGCTGAAAACGATGGGATAACTGAAATTTTGAGAATTTCAGCTTTTCAACCAGAATCACGTGATTTTCACGTGAAAATTGAAATTTTCAAAAAATTTCTAGTTTTTTGCTACAAATGTTTTCAGACATGCTGAAAACGATGGGATGACTGAAATTTCAAGATAATCAAACTATAGACGTGTTCAAAAGACGACAAAAATCAAACTGAACTTTTTCAAAATAAAATTCATATAAAATTTAAATTAAAATCATTTAAAATCCAGCGTTTGGCGGAGGCGATTCCTGCGGTCGGACGATTAAACCTGAAAAAATCGAATAAATCATAATTCTAGTTTTTCAATTTTTTTCTGGAAAATTGTGGGAACTAGAACTACGTTCCTAACCCAAGTTTGATAACTTTTTGGAAGAAAACTATATCAGTATTGTTATAAGGCTCTAGGGAAATGTTTAATTTCATTATAATCCTATAGGAGTAAGCCACTGTTGGAAAATTGGAAGCTAATTTTAAGAGAGAACTTGGTTCTAGGATTTACAGGGAAAATGTCCGTATTTCTTGAGATCTGATTAAATCTTATTGATAAAAGAAATTTCAGGCCCAAAATCAGGGCTTTTTATTAGATTTTAGATTTCAAGCTTGAAATCTAAGATTTTCCTCAAACTCCATGCCTGAAATCTGGGCTATTTCTTAGATTTTTGATTGCAGGCCTGAAATCTGAGCTTTTTCTCAAATTTCAAACCTGAAACCTACGCTATAGGTTTTTAATTTAAAACTTTATGATTTTTGGCTGAAATTCTAGCTTTTACTCAACCCAAAAGCTCGTACTTTCGCATTTCGAGCTTTTGGGTTCAGGAAAAGCTAAAACTTTCAGTTTTTCAAAATTTTATTTGATTTTTCCCCAAAACCATCCCAAAATACTTACATTTCAATCAAAATCCCTTGTCGAATCCATCAATTGTTGAGCTGACTGCCGAAATCTGGAAAAATACATTTTTCTCTCTAAATTTTGAATAAAAATTTAAAAAAAAATAAACTTACATTTCGATATTCGTCCTATGTTGTTGTTGCATTTGGTGCTGGTCTGCAAAAAATAAATAGATAAAAGTGAATAGGTTCCAATAGTGAATTCTCTCTAAAACTCTTCAATAGGGCTGGAATTGAGTCACAAATAAGTGTGAAAATCGACAAAATTCAACGTAAAAACGGAAGATTCCAGATTTTTCAATTGAAAATTAGATCAAACTAGTTATACTCTAGGTGAGAGTGAGAAATCGTGAAACATTTCACTTGGAAAAATCATGAAAACCCCATAATTTGTAAAATAACTCACATTTTTATCGAATTCTCCATAATTTCGTCGATTTCGTCGTCTTCGCAGTCGGTGTGCGACTCCTTCTCATCTGTAAAAAATACTCATCAAAAAATCAAGTCACAAAAATAAGTTTTCAACAGAAAAAAAGCTTTTCAAGCGTAAAAACTGGAAAAAAAAAGAAAAAATTGGCCTAAAATAATTGGCAAACATCCAATTGTTGGTATCCTAGGCCATTGGCCGATGTTCCTTGAAATTTTTAGGCCATCATTCAATTTATTTTTTTCTTTTTTTTTCGTTTTTTCTTGTGTTTTCCTCGTTTCATATAGAAATTGTATATTTAATGCTGCGAAAAACACATAAAACGTGTTTCCCGTATAAAATCACAGATGAAATTTCATGAAAACTTTGAAATTGACCTATTTCGCATGAATTTAGGCCAAAAAACTGAAATGTTCATTTTTTGATTTTTTTTTAAATTTTTTGATAATAGAACGACGTTACTTTGTAGTTTCACTCAATTTCAGCCCTATTAAAGAGTTTTAGGAGAGAATTCACTATTGGAACCTATTAACTTTTATCTTTATTTATTTAATCATCTATTTATTTTTTGCAGATATCTGATCTAGATCTAGATCAACCAAATGCAACAACAACATAGGACGAATATCGAAATGTAAGTTTATTTTTTTTTAAATTTTTATTCAAAATTTAGAGAGAAAAATGTATTTTTCCAGATTTCGGCAGTCAGCTCAACAATTGATGGATTCGACAAGGGATTTTGATTGAAATGTAAGTATTTTGGGATGGTTTTGGGGAAAAATCAAATAAAATTTTGAAAAACTGAAAGTTTTAGCTTTTCCTGAACCCAAAAGCTCGAAATGCGAAAGTACGAGATTTTGGGTTGAGTAAAAGCTAGAATTTCAGCCAAAAATCATAAAGTTTTAAATTAAAAACCTATAGCGTAGGTTTCAGGTTTGAAATTTGAGAAAAAGCTCAGATTTCAGGCCTGCAATCAAAAATCTAAGAAATAGCCCAGATTTCAGGCATGGAGTTTGAGGAAAATCTTAGATTTCAAGCTTGAAATCTAAAATCTAATAAAAAGCCCTGATTTTGGGCCTGAAATTTCTTTTATCAATAAGATTTAATCAGATCTCAAGAAATACGGACATTTTCCCTGTAAATCCTAGAACCAAGTTCTCTCTTAAAATTAGCTTCCAATTTTCCAACAGTGGCTTACTCCTATAGGATTATAATGAAATTAAACATTTCCCTAGAGCCTTATAACAATACTGATATAGTTTTCTTCCAAAAAGTTATCAAACTTGGGTTAGGAACGTAGTTCTAGTTCCCACAATTTTCCAGAAAAAAATTGAAAAACTAGAATTATGATTTATTCGATTTTTTCAGGTTTAATCGTCCGACCGCAGGAATCGCCTCCGCCAAACGCTGGATTTTAAATGATTTTAATTTAAATTTTATATGAATTTTATTTTGAAAAAGTTCAGTTTGATTTTTGTCGTCTTTTGAACACGTCTATAGTTTGATTATCTTGAAATTTCAGTCATCCCATCGTTTTCAGCATGTCTGAAAACATTTGTAGCAAAAAACTAGAAATTTTTTGAAAATTTCAATTTTCACGTGAAAATCACGTGATTCTGGTTGAAAAGCTGAAATTCTCAAAATTTCAGTTATCCCATCGTTTTCAGCATGTCTGAAAACATTTGTAGCAAAAAACTAGAAATTTTTTGAAAATTTTGATTTTCACGTGATTCTGATCTGAAATTCCTGAAATTTCAGACCTCTCATCAAATTCTGCTTGGCCGAAAATCTTGCCAGAAAATTTTTGAAAACACCTTTAAAAAACGAAAAACATTATAGAGGATAAACACTAAAAACGATAAACACTAAGATAGAGGAAAAACATTAGACGATAAACAATAGAGGAAAAACAATTGACCAAAAATGAATATTTATTAGATCACTTTCACTTCTCTCACTTCTCTTCTTTCTTTCCATCTTTCTTCTTTTTAACCTCTCTCTTATTTTTCTTTGATGTGGAAGATGCGTTACTTGATTTCGAAGAAGACTTGACAATCCGAGTATTCGCTTTTTTTTTCAAAGCTGCTTCCTCCTCTTCAATTCCAACAATTATGATTTGGGGAGTCTCCTGCGGCTTATGAATGTGGCAAACGTGTTTGCACACGAGTATTATGTTTTTGGAATCAGTCATATCACAAAAATAGAGTGATGTTCTGAGCCGCCTCTTTTATAGCCCCAAAAATGTGGAACACGTAAGATCTTTATCATTATTTCATCGAAACAATGTCACGTTTCAAAAATCCGTGTTTCATTGTTTTGGGATGAATAAAAATCATTTTCATTTTCTGTTTTCTGGCAATTTTTTTGTGAAAAATTCAGAAAATTTGCAATTTTTGGTTTATGGTTTGTGAGTTTCTAAATTTTCTGTGATTTTCAGCCGAAAAAATCCTGAAACTTTCACAAAAATCCACATTTTTTCAGATTTGCTCGAAACTCTGCTCAATTCTTCATTTTTTCTCCTCCGTTTTTATTTGGTCAGTTTTATTTTGTATTGTTCCGAAAAATCAAAAATCCGTAGTTTTAATTGGAATTTTCTTGCAGATACTATTTCGAAAAGAATTCTGCTGTTATTTTTCCGGTCCAATGTATTTGCTGCCAGCTGAATATTTTGTATGTTTATGGGATTACTGTAGGTCAAATTTTGCATCAAAAATGCCCTAGAAACTCAAATGTTTGAGCTCAAAAGCAAAAAATGATCTATGGGCTTAATTTTTGGTCTAAACCCCGGTTTTTTTGAGCTCAGAAGCTTAAAAATAACCAAGAAACCTGTATTTTGAAATTAGGACCTTGAAAATGGTAAAGGAAGCCTTTAAAAGCCTGAAATTTGAAAAAAAAATCGATTTTTCAAGTTTGTGAGCAAAAATTCGCTAAATTTTGTTAAATTTCGAGAGAAACAGCTATTTTTTGCCCGAAAACCTGAATTTCAGTGAAAATTCGAGGTTTTTCAGCTGGAATCTTGAAATAAAAATTGCTCTGAATTTTTCTAGCTTTAAATTTGAATTTTTGAAGAAAATTTGAAGAAAAAAATCGAATTTTTGAAGAAATTTCAGGATTTTGATAGAAATCTAGAATCTTATTCTCAAAAATCGACTAAAAAAGCAAAAATAAACATTTTTATTTCTGAATCAATCAAGCTTTGAGCTAAAGTTCAACAAAAAAATTAGGTTATTTTGAAAAATCACCTTTTTCACTCACAAATCTCAAAATATTTTTGGAACTTTTAGCATCTCAGAATCCTAATCACATTTTCATACTATCAGAATCATATTCACCACCCAAAAATCACCCAAAACCCTCAAAACTCTGAATTTTCCCAAGAAAATATTTCATTATGCAAAATAAAATTCAAAAAATTGTATTCATTTTTCATTTTTAACGTGTCCTTTTCTTATCGCCCGCCCAAATCAAAAATGCCACGTCATAAAAAAAAGCTGGAATTATTTCATTCAAAAAGATTTTTTTTTTTTCAATTTATCAATCATTGCTCGGATTTAATATGAGAAATGCTTGAAAATAGTGCTTTTCAAATAAAACCCCGAATTTTTCTGCTAATTTTTAATATGAGCAATGAGTAGTAAATTTAACTGAAAACGCTGATAACATTGATTTTCAGCAATTTCAAGTAATTTCAGCCTTTTCAGCACAAAATTTGAGTCAGGAAATGTTTTAGAATTTTTTCTGGAAAAATTGTTCAAGAAAAAATTTTGCGAAAATTTTTTCAGCCACAAAAAATAGGTGAAAATATCTGAAATTTTTAGCTTGAATTTTGTCACGTGTACTCTACAGTAATCCCCTCAAAAATTCTGAAAAAATGACATTCTGTGTGAAATTAGAATGAAAAGTCTAATATGAGCAAAGCTGAATTTATAACTGAAAATGAGCAATATTTGAAAAATTAAAATAATCTACCTTAGGGACCTTCCTAACTGCTTTTGGAAAAAAATCATTTTCATTTTATGTTTTCTGGTAATTTTTTGTGAAAATTCAGAAAATTTGCAATTTTTGGTTAATGGTTTGTTTAAGAAAAACAAGTTTCGAAAAACCTTTTGAGCTACAAAAAAATGACTTAAAACATCTGACATTTTTATCGTGCTTCTGCGGCTTCGATGTTTTCCGGCGATAAAAGTTAGAATGTAGCAATCGAATCCTGAAAAAAGTCTGCAAATTAACATTACACGGTGTGTTGAGTTAAAAAGCAGACCACCGTGGTCTGCAAATTAACTTTGCATGGTGTGTTGAGTTAAAAAGCAGACCACCGTGGTCTGCAAATTAACTTTGCATGGTGTGTTGAGTTAAAAAGCAGACCACCGTGGTCTGCAAATTAACTTTGCACGCCTTTTTGAATTAAAATACAGACCACCGTGGTCTGCAAATTAACTTTGCATGGTGGGTTGAGTTAAAAAGCAGACCACCGTGGTCTGCAAATTAACTTTGCATGGTGTGTTGAGTTAAAAAGCAGACCACCGTGGTCTGCAAATTAACTTTGCACGCCTTTTTGAATTAAAAAGCAGACCACCGTGGTCTGCAAATTAACTTTGCATGGTGTGTTGAGTTAAAAAGCAGACCACCGTGGTCTGCAAATTAACTTTGCAAGGTGGGTTGAGTTAAAAGCAGACCACCGTGGTCTGCAAATTAACTTTGCAAGGTGTGTTGAGTTAAAAAGCAGACCACCGTGGTCTGCAAATTAACTTTGCATGGTGTGTTGAGTTAAAAAGCAGACCACCGTGGTCTGCAAATTAACTTTGCACGCCTTTTTGAATTAAAAAGCAGACCACCGTGGTCTGCAAATTAACTTTGCATGGTGTGTTGAGTTAAAAAGCAGACCACCGTGGTCTGCAAATTAACTTTGCAAGGTGTGTTGAGTTAAAAAGCAGACCACCGTGGTCTGCAAATTAACTTTGCATGGTGGGTTGAGTTAAAAAGCAGACCACCGTGGTCTGCAAATTAACTTTGCAAGGTGTGTTGAGTTAAAAAGCAGACCACCGTGGTCTGCAAATTAACTTTGCATGGTGTGTTGAGTTAAAAAGCAGACCACCGTGGTCTGCAAATTAACTTTGCAAGGTGTGTTGAGTTAAAAAGCAGACCACCGTGGTCTGCAAATTAACTTTGCATGGTGGGTTGAGTTAAAAAGCAGACCACCGTGGTCTGCAAATTAACTTTGCATGGTGGGTTGAGTTAAAAAGCAGACCACCGTGGTCTGCAAATTAACTTTGCAAGGTGTGTTGAGTTAAAAAGCAGACCACCGTGGTCTGCAAATTAACTTTGCATGGTGTGTTGAGTTAAAAAGCAGACCACCGTGGTCTGCAAATTAACTTTGCACGCCTTTTTGAATTAAAAAGCAGACCACCGTGGTCTGCAAATTAACTTTGCATGGTGTGTTGAGTTAAAAAGCAGACCACCGTGGTCTGCAAATTAACTTTGCAAGGTGTGTTGAGTTAAAAAGCAGACCACCGTGGTCTGCAAATTAACTTTGCATGGTGTGTTGAGTTAAAAAGCAGACCACGGTGGTCTGCAAATTAACTTTGCATGGTGTGTTGAGTTAAAAAGCAGACCACGGTGGTCTGCAAATTGACTTTGCACGCTTTTTTGAGTTGAAAAGCAGACCACCGTGGTCTGCAAATTAACTTTGCATGGTGTGTTGAGTTAAAAAGCAGACCACCGTGGTCTGCAAATTAACTTTGCATGGTGTGTTGAGTTAAAAAGCAGACCACGGTGGTCTGCAAATTAACTTTGCATGGTGTGTTGAGTTAAAAAGCAGACCACCGTGGTCTGCAAATTAACTTTGCACGCTTTTTTTATTAAAAAGCAGACCACCGTGGTCTGCAAATTAACTTTGCACGCTTTTTTTATTAAAAAGCAGACCACCGTGGTCTGCAAATTAACTTTGCACGCTTTTTTATTAAAAAGCAGACCACCGTGGTCTGCAAATTAACTTTGCATGGTGTGTTGAGTTAAAAAGCAGACCACCGTGGTCTGCAAATTAACTTTTTTTTTGATTTTTCGGAACAATACAAAACAAAACTGACAAAATAAAAACGGCATGAAGGGAAAAAAATAAAGAATTGAGAAGAGTTTCGAGCAAATCTGAAAAAATGTGGATTTTTGTGAAAGTTTCAGGATTTTTTTGGCTGAAAATCACAGAAAATTTAGAAACTCACAAACCATAAACCAAAAATTGCAAATTTTCTGAATTTTCACAAAAAAAATACCAGAAAACAGAAAATGAAAATGATTTTTATTCATCCCAAAACAATGAAACACGGATTTTTGAAACGTGACATTGTTTCGATGAAATAATGATAAAGATCTTACGTGTTCCACATTTTTGGGGCTATAAAAGAGGCGGCTCAATGAACATCACTTTATTTTCGTCAGGCTCCGGCTCCGTGAATATTTCTAATAACTCCAGTGATTATATGCGAACCTACAATAATGTGCGAACCTACGTAAGAGAAAAGAAAGGAACAGAGTAATTTATTGAAGTATATATTCTTTCAGTGATTCCAAAAACGTGATCTTGGTGTGCAAACATTCTTGCCACGTTCATAAGCCGCAGGAATCACCGCAAATTATAATTGTTGGTATTGAACATAAACAAGAAGAGGAGGCAACAGATTTGAGAAAAAAAAAGCGTCTACTCGAATTGTTCAATCTTCTTCCCAATCAAGCTATGCATCGTCAACATCAAAAAAAAATAAGAAAGAGGCCAAAAAGAAGAGAGATGGCAAGAAAGAAGAGAGAGGAAAGTGATCCAATAGAAAAATGAATATTTGTGTATCCTCTGTTTTTCATCTAATGTTTATCATCCCGCTTAATGTATTTCATCCTTAACGTTTTTACTACTTAATGTTTATCGTTGGATTTAATGTTTTTCACCGAAATTATCGTTTTTCGTTTTTTTAAACAATTTTCACCAAAGATAATTTTAAGAAGCCACGCCTTTTTAATTTGCAAATTTGAAGAGAAACTGAGAAAAAGACAAATCGAACTGCAAAATTTTTTCGCGCTGCAATTCCAGTCAAAAATATATTCATTTTCCATTTTTAAAAACTTTTTCTTACGGTTTTTCTTCTTCAATTCCGTATTTTTTATCTATTTTTACGCGCGACAAGCAGAAAAAGGCGAGAGAAACAGCCGAAAAAAATGGAAAATGAATGAATTTTTGACTGGTATTGCAGCGCGAAAAAATTTGCAGTTCGATTTGTCTTTTTCTCAGTTTCTCTTCAAATTTGCAAATTTTCCTTGTTTCAAAAAGGCGTGAAGCCGATTTTTTAACGAATTTTAGATGGGATTTTCGATATACACCACTTAGCAATCCGCCCCGTAATTACATTGTAAATTGGAGTGAGTTGTGATTACATTGATGTTACAACGTAAATACAGAGTTGAATTTTGCAAAATTGTAATCACATTGTATTTCCACACTCTTTACAATTTGGGTGAAAACTGTAATTACATCGAACACATTTTGTAATTTCTTTGTAACGTGGGTCTCGTTGCGAAGACGCTCAAGCAACGCGCTGCTGTTCATTTCGAAACAATTTTCTTGTTTTTTTTTCCAAAGATAATTTTAAGAAGCCGATTTTTTAACGAATTTTAGATGGGATTTTCGATATACACCACTTAGCAATCCGCCCCGTAATTACATTGTAAATTGGAGTGAGTTGTGATTACATTGATGTTACAACGTAAATACAGAGTTGAATTTTGCAAAATTGTAATCACATTGTATTTCCACACTCTTTACAATTTGGGTGAAAACTGTAATTACATCGAACACATTTTGTAATTTCTTTGTAACGTGGGTCTCGTTGCGAAGACGCTCAAGCAACGCGCTGCTGTTCATTTCGAAACAATTTTCTTGTTTTTTTCCAAAGATAATTTTAAGAAGCCGATTTTTTAACGAATTTTAGATGGGATTTTCGATATACACCACTTAGCAATCCGCCCCGTAATTACATTGTAAATTGGAGTGAGTTGTGATTACATTGATGTTACAACGTAAATACAGAGTTGAATTTTGCAAAATTGTAATCACATTGTATTTCCACACTCTTTACAATTTGGGTGAAAACTGTAATTACATCGAACACATTTTGTAATTTCTTTGTAACGTGGGTCTCGTTGCGAAGACGCTCAAGCAACGCGCTGCTGTTCATTTCGAAACAATTTTCTTGTTTTTTTTTCCAAAGATAATTTTAAGAAGCCGATTTTTTAACGAATTTTAGATGGGATTTTCGATATACACCAGGAGACGTGGCCTAGTTTCCCGTTGGTTTGCTAGGCCACGTCCACACATTTCAGGTTTTTCCGGGGGAACGCTGTTTTTCTTGGTTTTTTTGAGATTTTCTGGATATTTTTGTGTAGTTTCATTGTCTAATGAATGTTTTTTTGTTTTTCGGCAAAAATTTGAATTTTTCGGTGAAAAATTTTCAGAGAGAGCGAGAGAGAGAGAGGAATGGTGGAAGAAAATGCGCCGCCAAAACCCGTTTTTGGCGTATCGAAACCGATTTCTGATGCGATGCCTGAGGAGAAAAATGTGGCTATGACGGAAATTGTGAGTTTTGAGGGGCTTCTGATTAAAATGATGCAATCTTTGATGAAATTTCGCTCCAGGGGCCGAATTTACTAAAGTGGTATACCAAAAATTAATGAAGAAAAAATTGGGCGTACAAAAATTGCTGAACAAATTTTTTTGGTACACCAAATTTTTCTTCATTAATTTTTGGTATACCACTTTAGTAAATTCGGCCCCAGGACCTTGAAAAACATGGAAATTATGATTGCTTGGCTTCTGGAGCGAAATTTGATGATTTTCTGGGCCCTGAAGCGAAAAAGCATGCAATTTTTGCTTCTGAACCTTAAAAATCACAATTTTTCTGATTTTAAGGTCCTGAAGCGGAAATCTGGGATTTTTGAGGTCCTGAAGGGAAAAATGATGCAAGTTTTGGGTCTTGGAGCGATTTTTCGATGAAATTCTGCTTCAGGACCTTGATAAACATGGAAATGATGATTTTCTGGGTCCCGAAGCGAAATTTGATGAATTTTTCGCTCCAAGACTTCAAAAATCATCAAAATTTCCCTTGAGAGCTTAAAAATCATCATTTTTCCCATCGGGACCTTAAAAATATCTATTTCTCTGATTATTAAGGTACTGAAGCAAAATTTGATGATTTTTCTGCTTCGGGACCTCAAAAATGATGAAATTTCGCTCCAGGATTCAGAAAATCGCCCATTTTCGCTCTGAGACCTCAAAAAACACAAAAATGATGATTTTTGAGGCCCTGAAGCGAAATTTAATGATTTTTTTGTTTCAGGGCCTTGAAAATCATCATTTTTTTGCTTCCAGACCCGTAAGTTTATTAAAATGATGATTTTTCTATATTGAGACGAAAAATCATCACTTTTCGCTCTCTGACCTCAAAAAAACATCATTTCCAGCTCCTGAAAATCATCATTTTTCTGATTTTCGAGGTCCTAAAGCGAAATTTGATGATTTTTTTCCTCTCGAGACCCAAAAATCCATCAAAAGTGCCCTTGAGAGCTTAAAAATCATAATTTCTCTGATTTCTAAGGTTCTGAAGCGAAAATTGATGGTTTTTTTTGCTCCAGGACCTTGAAAAATCATCAAAATTTCCCTTAATTACTCTGTTCCTTTCTTTTCTCTTATCTCGAATTTTCACTCATATCAAAATGTAGAATAATCACAAGCCTGACGATTGGAAGAAGCCTGACGAGCCTGACGAGCCTGAGCACTCCTAGGGACCAATTTCGTTGGAAAATGCTTAAAGCAAGATTTTTGGTCAAGGAACTCTTCATCTAATTTTTATCAAGAATTTTATCAGAAGACTGAAAATATCTGAAATTTTGGGCTTTCATTTTGCCACGTGTACAGTTTCTGAAGTCATTGTAGAACAATGAGTTTCTATCAAAAAGCACTTTTTTCTTGAAAATCGCATAAATTTGCTTTTCTTCAATAAAAAATCAGAATTTTCAAGTTTTTCATTGAAGAAAAGCTAAATATCCGAGATTTTTCGAAGTGGACGCTGAAAATCAAGATTTTCATTGCGTTTGGAGCTGAAAATCTGGGAATTTCAGCTTGTTGTTGATTTTTGTGAAATTTTCAGGATTTTTTGGCTGAAAATCACAGAAAATTTAGAAGAAGAGGCGGCTCAGTCAGTTATCACTTTATTTTCGAAAATTTATGATAGAAATACTAGAAAACTTCGCAATCCACAACATTTTCAATATTTTTGAAACGTACTTTTTCCACGCGGATTTTTTTGGATAATATTTTCTGATTTTTTCAGAATTTTTGAGGGGATTACTGTAGAGTACACGTGGCAAAATTAAAGTTTAAAATTTCAGATATTTTCAGCCATTTTTTGGGGCTGAAAATGTTTATCACAAACTTTTTTTTTTGTTGATGGGGCTATTCAAGTTATTTTCTCAACGCTGAGAAAAGCGAAGAAAACCTATTCAGGTAGGCTGAGAAAATACGAAAAAAGTGAAGAAAATGCATTTTCTCCGCTTTTCTCCTGTTTTCTCAGCGTGTTGAGAAAATACTTGAATAGCCCCATGATCAATTTTTCCAGAAAAAAGTTCAAAAACATTTCCTGGCTCAAATTTTTTTGCTGAAAATGCTGAAATTACTTTAAATTGCTAAAAATCAATGTTTCCAGCGTTTTCAGCAGAAAATTTGAGTCTAGAATCTTGATCTGATCAAATTCTTGAAAATAACCCCCTTGACCAAAAATTTCACTTCAAAAACAATTCCAGATCCAAATTTTGTGCTGAAAATGCTGGAAAAATTTATATTAGCTGACAATCGATATTTTCATTATATTCAGCACAAAATTTGAGTCAGGAAATGTTTTTGAATTTTTTTCTGGAAATTTGATCAAGAAAAAAAACGTTTGCGAAAAAAAAATTCAGCCACAATAAATGGCTGAAAATATCTGAAATTTTAAGCTTTAATTTTGCCACGTGTACTCTACAGTAATCTCCTCAAAAATTCTGACAAAATCAGAAAATATTATCCAAAAAAATCCGGGTGGAAAATGTACGTTTCAAAAATATTGGAAATATTTCTGCTGAGTGGATTGAGCCGTTGACGATGCGTATCTTGATTGTCTGAAGATTCTGGATTGTTTTGCTCCTTTTCATGAATTCGAATGGTTCCATTTGTTTTCCTCAATTTTATTTTTTCCTCTTCTTCTTCTTTTTCAACACCAATGAAGATAATTGTCGGTGTAGGTTCTGGCTTATGGTAGTCACATTCGTGCTTGCATATTTTAATGATTTGCTTGGATTTTTTGTCAGCCTTTTTTTTTGTCAGCCTAATCTCATTTTTGTCAGCCTAATCTGAAAGAATATATACTTCCACAGGCAATTACAGATCAGCTTATTATTAGTCTATTATTAACTTATTTTGAAATTTGGCTTATTATAGGCTAATACGGTACATATTATTAGTCAAAAATCGATGAAATTTTCTAAATCTAGCCCAAAATTAGCAAAAGCCGTGTTATGATCAATTTGAAAGTGAGAAATAGGAAATTACATTCATCTAAGAATTCTAGAGTTCAATCAGAGGTCCAGAGATCCCTAAACTTCAGACTCATTTTTGACTAATAACAAGCTTATTAGTAATTATTAGTAACTTATTAGTCAAAAATAAGTCTGAATTTTAGGGATCTCTGGACGTCTAAAATTGTTAGATAAATGTAATTTCCTATTTCTCACTTTCAACTTGATCATAGAGCAGCTTTTGCTAATTTTGGGCTTGATTTAGAAAGAGAAAAAAATAAAGAATTGAGAAGAGTTTCGAGCAAATCTGAAAAAATGTGGATTTTTGTGAAAGTTTCAGGATTTTTTTGGCTGAAAATCACAGAAAATTTAGAAACTCACAAACCATAAACCAAAAATTGCAAATTTTCTGAATTTTCACAAAAAAAATACCAGAAAACAGAAAATGAAAAAGATTTTTTTTCATCCCAAAACAATGAAACACGGATTTTTGAAACGTGACATTGTTTCGATGAAATAATGATAAAGATCTTACGTGTTCCACATTTTTGGGGCTATAAAAGAGGCGGCTCAGAACATCACTCTATTTTTGTCAGAACATCACTCTATTTACTGCTCCATCCACTCAGCGGAAATATTTCCAATATTTTTGAAACGTACATTTTCCACCCGGATATTTTTGGATAATATTTTCTGATTTTTTCAGAATTTTTGAGGGGATTACTGTAGAGTACACGTGGCAAAATTAAAGCTAAAAATTTCAGATATTTTCAGCCATTTTTTGTGGCTGAAAATTTTTTCGCAAACGTTTTTTTTCTTGATCAAATTTCCAGAAAAAAAGTTGGAAAACATTTCCTGACTCAAATTTTGTGCTGAAAATGATGAAAATATCGATTGTCAGCTATTATAAATTTTTCCAGCATTTTCAGCACCAAATTTTGATCAGAAAATGATTTTGAAGTGAAGGTTTTGGTCAAAGGGGTTATTTTCAAGAATTTAATCAGATCAACATTCTAGACTTAAATTTTCTGCTGAAAACGCTGGAAACATTGATTTTTAGCAATTTTGAGTAATTCCAGCATTTTCAGCAAAAAAATTTGAGCCAGGAAATGTTTTTGAACTTTTTTCTGGAAAAATTGACCTAGAAAAAAAATTTGTGAAAAAATTTTTCAGCCCCAAAAAAATGGCTGAAAATATCTGAAATTTTAAACTTTAATTTTGCCACGTGTACTCTACAGTAATCCCCTCAAAAATTCTGACAAAATCAGAAAATATTATCCAAAAAAATCCGCGTGGAAAATGTACGTTTCAAAAACAATCGGAAAGAAATCCGGAGAGGTGCAAAAATCGTTTAGTGACATGAATGTTTACAAATATAAATTAATTTGCAATTATTTGAACTGAAAGAATATATACTTCAATTATTCACTCTGTTCCTTTCTTTTCTCTTATCTCGAATTTTCAGTCATATCAAAATGTAGAATAATCACAAGCCTGACGATTGGAAGAAGCCTGACTGAGCCTGACGAAAATAAAGTGATGCTCTGAGCCGCCTTTTTTATATTCCTAAAAATGTGGAACACGTAAGATCTTTAACATTTCGAGCTCCTCGTTTCTTTTTTTGATCAATATTCCCCCCAACAGTAAATATACTTATAAAAAACAACAACACAAACTTGTCACATTTATTTATTCAAAAGTTTCTTTGCTTTTGATTTTTGCGGTTGGAAGGGTTGGAATGATCTTCATATTCTGGACAAAAGGATTTTGGATGGCGGGTTGAAGCATAATGCGGAGTTGAATGAATACCAGCGGAATTTGAATCACGACGAGTTCTGGGAGAACTTGAATTCGAAATTCTACGGGTTCTGGAAGATCCCAATCTCGAAATATGGCGAGTTCTAGACGACGGCGAATTTGAATTTCGTCGAGTTGTTCTGGAAGACCTTCTATTCAAATTCCGACCAGTTCTGGAAGAAGGCGACGGCGAATCACGGGTTCTCAACATTGGCGATCTCAATCTCGATCTGAAAAACATTCATGCAAATAAAATTGTTTTCAAAATTGGAAAGCTTATGTTAGTTACTTACACTTGTTGGTATTTCAAAGGTCGTCCAGATCTCGATCTCGATTCAACTCTTATATTTGTCTTTCCCTCGCATTTTTTCAATTTGTTGGATTATTCATCTGACATCTTTTTCTGATTTCTGTATTCTGGTGAACGGCTCGAACGATCAATTTGATTGGAATATTCTCGTTGAATGCGATCTTGCTCAATTTCACGATAAATTCGGCTTTCTTGATGCGATTGGAACACGTAGTATTGTTGTATTTGCGGGCGATGATAGTGACAGCTGTGCTTGCAAACTGCTGCATCGGTTCGGTGGTGGAATTCCTCTTGCTTGTATTCGTTCTGATTATCCGCTACTCTTCTCTTCTCTCTTGATTGATATGTTGTCATTTTCGCGGTTCTAGTAGTGCGAATTTCTATAATAAATTTTCGAAAATAAAGTGATGTTCTGAGCCGCCTTTTTTATAGCCCCAAAAATGTGGAACACGTAAGATCTTTATCATTATTTCATCGAAACAATGTCACGTTTCAAAAATCCGTGTTTCATTGTTTTGGGATGAATAAAAATCATTTTCATTTTCTGTTTTCTGGTTATTTTTTTGTGAAAAATTCAGAAAATTTGCAATTTTTGGTTTATGGTTTGTGAGTTTCTAAATTTTCTGTGATTTTCAGCCGAAAAATCCTGAAACTTTCACAAAAATCCACATTTTTTCAGATTTGCTCGAAACTCTGCTCAATTCTTCATTTTTTTCTTTTCATGCCGTTTTTATTTTGTCAGTTTTATTTTGTATTGTTCCGAAAAATCAAAAATCCGTAGTTTTAATTGGAATTTTCTTGCAGATACTATTTCGAAAAGAATTCTGCTGTTATTTTTCCGGTCCAATGTATTTGCTGCCAGCTGAATATTTTGTATGTTTATGGGATTACTGTAGGTCAAATTTTGCATCAAAAATGCCCTAGAAACTCAAATGTTTGAGCTCAAAAGCAAAAAATGATCTATGGGCTTAATTTTTGGTCTAAACCCCGGTTTTTTTGAGCTCAGAAGCTTAAAAATAACCAAGAAACCTGTATTTTGAAATTAGGACCTTGAAAATGGTAAAGGAAGCCTTTAAAAGCCTGAAATTTGAAAAAAAATCGATTTTGCAAGTTTGTGAGCAAAAATTCGCTAAATTTTGTTAAATTTCGAGAGAAACAGCTATTTTTTGCCCGAAAACCTGAATTTCAGTGAAAATTCGAGGTTTTTCAGCTGGAATCTTGAAATAAAAATTGCTCTGAATTTTTCTAGCTTTAAATTTGAATTTTTCAAGAAAATTTGAAGAAAAAATCGAATTTTTGTGTTACAACCCTGATAGTGGGTGTAAACATAATATTAGAATATTAGTGCACACATAAATACTAAAAGATTTATTTACATAATAGGAGAGTAGTCCAGCCCAGAATGCTTCCAGCGGCGCTTTATATAAGCGTTCTTATCTGATGAATATATGGAACACGCTGAGGCTGATTGTCGGTCACGTCAGATATTTGCAAAGCTAATAATGCTTATGCAACACTTCCTTTTGTTTATAAGTCGATTGACCATATCGATCTTCTGCATACACGTCATATTGATTGTGCAGCATTTTCCAAAATACCAACAATGCGTTGATAAATGGATACCATTTGGAACAATAACTGGTAACGAAATACCAACAATGCGTTGATAATCTCCAGCATATTTGATTGAAGCCATTTGGTGAATATCCAACAATGCGTTGAATATATCCAGCGTTATTAATTGAAACCAAAGGCACATCGGCTGATTGCCAGCATATTTGATTGATACCATATGGAACAAGAGCTGGGGTGGCATGGAACATTGTGGTGGTAGGGCATATAAGCAGCATAGTGCACCTCTGACGATTGTCCAAATGCGGATCAAAAGGAGGAAACGATGGCCATAGTCATTAGTACGACACATCGAACCACTACCATAACTCCACAACTGAGACTCCTCATACTCCTCCTCTTCTGTAGAATGTGCACGATAGGTGGGGCACAACATCCAATAGCTGGTGTTGGCACCGCAAAAGTTGAACTGTCCTGATCGCCAATTGTTACAACCCTGATAGTGGGTGTAAACATAATATTAGAATATTAGTGCACACATAAATACTAAAAGATTTATTTACATAATAGGAGAGTAGTCCAGCCCAGAATGCTTCCAGCGGCGCTTTATATAAGCGTTCTTATCTGATGAATATATGGAACACGCTGAGGCTGATTGTCGGTCACGTCAGATATTTTTGCGGCTTTTATACCAGGCGCAACACTTCCTCCACTTATAATAGAATAAGTCTTTGATTGATCGGGTGGACGATATTTGTGTGCTAATCCATTGGGATTTTCCCGCGTGAGTTCGAATCTCATCCTGATCGCCAATTGTTACAACCCTGATAGTGGGTGTAAACATAATATTAGAATATTAGTGCACACATAAATACTAAAAGATTTATTTACATAATAGGAGAGTAGTCCAGCCCAGAATGCTTCCAGCGGCGCTTTATATAAGCGTTCTTATCTGATGAATATATGGAACACGCTGAGGCGCTATATGGAACACGCTGAGGCGAAGAAATTTCAGGATTTTGATAGAAATCTAGAATCTTATTCTCAAAAATTAATTTGCAGACCACCGTGGTAAATGAAAATGATTTTTTCCAAAAGCAGTTAGGAAGGTCCCTAAGGTAGATTAGAGAATTTTAAAGGGTCCCTAAACGTGTTTCGACTCAAAATAAGCCGATTTCTTTGCAGAATGTTCGAAATTTTGATGGCTCATGGACACAAAACCCGACATTAACAAAGACAAATCGAAATATTTCGGCAAAATTGGTGTTGCAATGAACGAGTTCAAGAATCAAGAAGAGTAACGAGCCTGATTTCTTTCCAATATTTTTGAAACGTACTTTTTCCACCAGAACATTTTTGAATGATATTTTCTGATTTTTTCAGAATTTTTGAAATAGGAGAAATCGAGATTCGTAACTGAATGAATGAAGATTGGCTGAAATTGTGTTGTTTTTTTATAATAAATTTTTGATTTTTTTTTGTCCAGAGGGGGTCTGGCGAAGTTTTTGAAAATATAACAATTTACACCCCAAAAACCAAGTTTTTTCTCTTTTTTTAAGGGGATCTGGCTAATTTTTGTATTTTCACATTCCGGGGGTGGCTAATTTTGAGGCCCTGACCGGGAGAAACTGATGTATGCTTTTGAATGACAAAAGGGAAGATCGGACGGAAATGTTGGGAGACCTTCGAAACATCAAAAAATGAAACGTGACATTGTTTCGATGAAATAATGATAAAGATCTTACGTGTTCCACATTTTTGGGGCTATAAAAGAGGCGGCTCAATGAATATCACTTTATTTTCGTCATCCTTCTTCTAATCGTTCTACCAATTGCTTCTAAATGTGCGAACAACCTGGGTAAGAGAAAAGAAAGGAACAGAGTAATTTATTGAAGTATATATTCTTTCAGATCGAATTCCAAGCAAGTCATTAAGATTTGTAAGCATTCTTGCCACTTTCATCATCCGCAAGAATCACCGAAAATAATAATAGTAGGAACAATGAGCATTTGTGTTGTTTTTTTTAATAAATTTTTGAAACGTACATTTTCCGGCGAGTTTCTTTTGAATGAAAAAAAGGGAAGATTGGACGGAAAAGTTTGGAAGAACTCCGAAACATCAACCGGTGTAAGTAATTAACAAAAGTTTTCCAATTTTTTGAAAAAAAGTTTTATTTACATGAATGTTTTTCAGGATTTGATCGCCACATTCTAACTCTTATCGCCGGAAAACATCGAAGCCGCAGAAGCACGCTAATAATTTCAGATATTTTAAGTCATTTTTTGTGGCTGAAAAAGTTTTCGGAAAACTTTTTTTTCTTGATCAAATCTTCCAGAAAAAAGTTCAAAAACATTTCCTGGCTCAAATTTTTTGCTGAAAATGCTGAACATACTTCAAATTGCTAAAAATCAATGTTTCCAGCGTTTTCATCAGAAAATTTAAGTCTAGAATGTTGATCTGATTAAATTCTTGAAAATAACCCCTTTGACCAAAACCTTCACTTCAAAATCATTTTCTGATCAAAATTTGATGCTGAAAATTCTGGAAACATTTATATTAGCTGACAATCGATATTTTCATCATTTTCAGCACAAAATTTGGATCAGGAAATGTTTTTGAATTTTTTATGGAAAAATTGATCAAGAAAGAAAATTTGTGAAAAAATTTTCAGCCACAAAAAATGGCTAAAAATATCTGAAATTTTTAGCTTTAATTTTGCCACGTGTACTCTACAGTAATCCCCTCAAAAATTCTGAAAAAAATCCAAAAAATATTCCGATTCACAGTAACTTTCAAACAACAGTAGCTACAGTAATTCATTGATCTACAGTACTCTAAAACTAAAGTGAATTGTTGACCTGAAAAATGACAGTTTGACTAGAAAATATATATTTCGCCACGTGGATTCTTCTACAGTAATCCTTTCAGAGAAAAAAACATTTTTTTTCGAGAATACCATTTTTTGTTCAACTTTAGCTTAAAGCTTGGTTGATTCAAATATGAAAATGTTTATTTTTGCTTTTTTAGTCGATTTTTGAGAATAAGATTCCAGATTACTATCAAAATCCTGAAATTTCTTCAAAAATTCGATTTTTTCTTCAAATTTTCTTGAAAAATTCAAATTTAAAGCTAGAAAAATTCAGAGCAATTTTTATTTCAAGATTCCAGCTGAAAAATTATTCTATGGAGTAGTGAAAACCAGCTAACACTTAATGAAACAAAAACTATTGTCACTACAGTAGGTAATCAAAAAATAAAATATAATTATGTGGTTAATAATAAAACAATAAAATTCGATGAAATTGTTCGGGATCTGGGTTTCTATATTTCCAAAAAATTAGATTTTTTAGAGCATTGGCAAAAGGCTACAACAAAGGCAAATTTCATTACTTATCAAATATTCAAAACTTTTGAAAGTAGAGATGTAAAATTCATGATTCATTTATATAAAACATTTGTTAGACCGTTGTTGGAGTATGGTACAATTGTGAGCAACCCATATAAGAAAAACATTCTCAATCTTATAGAAAGTAGCCAAAATAATTTCACGCGTAAATTGTTTTTCAGAATTGAAGGTAAATTTTTACTTCCAAATCATGAAAAATATAAATATGCTGATAAAAGAAATGAAGAATTTGGATTGGTAAGTTTAAAAAGTCGTAGAATTGTCTTAGATAAACTATTCTTGAAAAAGTCAACAATAAAAAAATTGACTTGAATACAGAGGATCTCTTCACCCTGATTACCGATAATGTCACTCGAAGTAACACCAGATATCACTACAAATTGCCTAAATCAAACATTAGAAAAAACTTTTTTGTTCATCGAACATGCTCTCTATAATAATTTCTGTTCTATTTCTTTCCAATGACCACATTTATTTGAAAAATCGCAGCAACAACCCCCGGGCGTCCTATCACTAGGTCCGTATTTTTACCACCGTCCACACCATTTTTTTTTTCTCCCTCAACTTATTTTTTCCACCTATTTTTCTTTTTATTTCTATTATGTGACTATTTTCTTTAATTATTTCTTGTGTACTTAATCACGTTAATAGCGTATAATAAATAAATAAATAAATAAATAAAAAAACCTCGAATTTTCACTGAAATTCAGGTTTTCGGGCAAAAAATAGCTGTTTCTCTCGAAATTTAACAAAATTTAGCGAATTTTTGCTCACAAACTTGAAAAATCGATTTTTTTTTTTCAAATTTCAGGCTTTTAAAGGCTTCCTTTACCATTTTCAAGGTGTCCTAATTTCAAAATACAGGTTTCTTGGTTATTTTTAAGCTCCTGAGCTCAATTAAACCGGGGTTTAGACCAAAAATTAAGCCCATAGATCATTTTTTGCTTTTGAGCTCAAACATTTGAGTTTCTAGGGCATTTTTGATGCAAAATTTGACCTACAGTAATCCCATAAACATACAAAATATTCAGCTGGCAGCAAATACATTGAACCGGAAAAATAACAGCAGAATTCTTTTCGAAATAGTATCTGCAAGAAAATTCCAATTAAAACTACGGATTTTTGATTTTTCGAAACAATACAAAATAAAACTGACCAAATAAAAACAGCATGAAAAGAAAAATGAAGAATTGAGCAAAGTTTCGAGCAAATCTGAAAAAAATGTGGATTTTTGTGAAATTTTCCGGATTTTTCGGCTGAAAATCACAGAAAATTTAGAAACTCACAAACCATAAACCAAAAATTGCAAATTTTCTGAATTTTTCACAAAAAAATAACCAGAAAACAGAAAATGAAAATGATTTTTATTCATCCCAAAACAATGAAACACGGATTTTTGAAACGTGACATTGTTTCGATGAAATAATGATAAAGATCTTACGTGTTCCACATTTTTGGGGCTATAAAAGAGGCGGCTCAATGAGCATCACTTAATTTTAGTCAGGCTTCTTCTAATCGTTCTACCTTTCTAAATGTCCGAGCCAACGTAAGAGAAAAGAAAGGAACAGAGTAATTTATTGACACAGGCAATTACAGATCAGCTTATTATTAGTCTATTATTGACTTATTTTGAAAATAGGTCGAATATAGGCTAATACGGTACCTATTATTAGTCAAAATCGATGCAATTTTCTAAATCAAGCCCAAAATTAGCAAAAGCTGCTCTATGATCAAGTTGAAAGTGAGAAATAGGAAATTACATTCTTCTAATAATTTTAGACGTCCAGAGATCCCTAAAATTCAGACTTATTTTTGACTAATAAGTTACTAATAATTACTAATAAGCTTGTTATTAGTCAAAAATGAGTCTGAAGTTTAGGGATCTCTGGACCTCTGATTGAACTCTAGAATTCTTAGATGAATGTAATTTCCTATTTCTCACTTTCAAATTGATCATAACACGGCTTTTGCTAATTTTGGGCTAGATTTAGAAAATTTCATCGATTTTTGACTAATAATATGTACCGTATTAGCCTATAATAAGCCAAATTTCAAAATAAGTTAATAATAGACTAATAATAAGCTGATCTGTAATTGCCTGTGGAAGTATATATTCTTTCAGATTAGGCTGACAAAAATGAGATTAGGCTGACAAAAAATTAGGCTGACAAAAAAAAAGGCTGACAAAAAATCCAAGCAAATCATTAAAATATGCAAGCACGAATGTGACTACCATAAGCCAGAACCTACACCGACAATTATCTTCATTGGTGTTGAAAAACAAGAAGAAGAGGAAAAAATAAAATTGAGGAAAACAAATGGAACCATTCGAATTCATGAAAAGGAGCAAAACAATCCAGAATCTTCAGACAATCAAGATACGCATCGTCAACGGCTCAATCCACTCAGCAGAAATATTTCCAATATTTTTGAAACGTACATTTTCCACCCGGATATTTTTGGATAATATTTTCTGATTTTGTCAGAATTTTTGAGGGGATTACTGTAGAGTACACGTGGCAAAATTAAAGCTAAAAATTTCAGATATTTTCAGCCATTTATTGTGGCTGAAATTTTTTTCGCAAACGTTTTTTTTTTCTTGATCAAATTTCCAGAAAAAAATTCAAAAACATTTCCTGACTCAAATTTTGTGCTGAATATAATGAAAATATCGATTGTCAGAAAATATCGATAAATTTTTCCAGCATTTTCAGCACCAAATTTGGATCAGAAAATGATTTTGAAGTGAAGGTTTTGGTCAAGGGGGTTATTTTCAAGAATTTAATCAGATCAACATTCTAGACTTAAATTTTCTGCTGAAAACGCTGGAAACATTGATTTTTAGCAATTTGAAGTGATTTCAGCATTTTCAGCACAACATTTGAGTCAGGAAATGTTTTTTAATTTTTTTCTGTAAAGTTTATCAAGAAAAAAAAGTTTGCGAAAAACTTTTTCAGCCACAAAAAATGGCTGAAAATATCTGAAATCTTTAGCTTCAATTTTGCCACGTGTACTTTACAGTAATCCCCTCAAGAATTCTTGAAAAATCAGAAAATATCATATAAAAAACCCCTTCCAACCGCAAAAATCAAAAGCAAAGAAACTTTTGAATAAATAAATGTGTCGAGTTTGTGTTGTTGTTTTGTATATATTTACTGTTGGGGGAATATTGACCAAAAAAAGAAACGAGGAGCTCGAAATGTTTGATATCATATGAAACATTTTGCCCTTCTCATCTTGAAAAAGCTATTTTCCAACGAAATTGGTCCCTAGGGGTGCTTAGGCTTCAAAATCATGATTTAATAAAAACATTTGATCAAAAATGGGTTGAAAATGATTTTTTTAAACTTCAAAAATCTTAAACTTTGAGCCAAAAACTTTGAAAAAACACGAAAATGAAAAAAGCCATGAAAGTGCTAAACAACGGGCAAGCCGTCATTTGCGGAGTGTCGTTGCACACAATTGTTATTTTTTCGTGGAACATCAGGCGGCTCAGAACATCACTTTATTTTCGTCAGGCTCAGGCTCGTCAGGCTCAGTCAGGCTTCTTCCAATCGTCAGGCTTGTGATTATTCTACATTTTGGTATGAGTGAAAATTCGAGGTAAGAGAAAAGAAAGGAACAGAGTAATTAATTGAAGTATATATTCTTTCAGTTCTAATAATTGCAAATTAATTTATGTGTGCAAACATGAATGTTCGTTTCATGTTGCACAACCAACTCCAAAAATTGTTTTTATAGGTGTTGAAAAACAAATCAGCTCAATCCACTCAGCGGAAATATTTCCAATATTTTTAAAACGTACATTTTCCACCCGGATTTTTTTGGATCATATTTTCTGATTTTGTCAGAATTTTTGAGGGGATTACTGTAGAGTACACGTGGAAAAACTAAAGCAAAAAATTTCAGATATTTTCAGCCATTTTTTGTGGCTCAAAAATTTTTTCGCAATTTTTTTTTCTTGATCAAATTTCCAGAGAAAAATTCAAAAACATTTCCTGACTCAAATTTTGTGCTGAATATAATGAAAAAATCGATTGTCAGCTATTATAAATTTTTCCAGCATTTTCAGCACCAAATTTGGATCTGGAAATGATTTTGAAGTGAAGGTTTTGGTCAAAGGGGTTATTTTCAAGAATTTAATCAGATCAACATTCTAGACTCAAATTTTCTGCTGAAAACGCTGGAAACATTGATTTTTAGCAATTTGAAGTAATTTCAGCATTTTCAGCAAAAAATTTGAGCCAGGAAATGTTTTTGAACTTTTTTCTGGAAAAATTGATCAAGAAAAAAAAGTTTGTGATAAACATTTTCAGCCCCAAAAAATGGCTGAAAATATCTGAAATTTTTAGCTTTAATTTTGCCACGTGTACTCTATAGTAATCCCCTCAAAAATTTTGAAAAAATCAGAAATTATCATTCAAAAATATCCGGGTGGAAAATGTACGTTTCAAAAACAATTGGAAAGAAATCCGGAGAGGTGCAAAAATCGTTTGGCATGGATGTTTGCACACATAAATTAATTTGCAATTATTAGAACTGAAAGAATATATACTTCAATTAATTACTCTGTTCCTTTCTTTTATCTTACCTCGAATTTTCACTCATATCAAAATGTAGAATAATCACAAGCCTGACGATTGGAAGAAGCCTGACTGAGCCTGACGAGCCTGAGCCTGACGAAAATAAAGTGATGTTCTGAGCCGCCTGATGTTTCACCAAAAATAAAAAATGTGTGCAACGACACTCCGCAAATGACGACTTGCCCGTTGTTTAGCACTTTGTTGGCTTTTTTCGTTTTCGTGTTTTTCGAAGTTTTTGGCTCAAAGTTTAAGATTTTTGAAGTTAAAAAAAATCATTTTCAACCCATTTTTGATCAAATGTTTTTATTAAATCATGATTTTGAAGCCTAAGCACCCCTAGGAACCAATTTCGTTGGAAAATAGCATTTTCAAGATGAGAAGGGCAAAATGTTTCATATGATATCAAACATTTCGAGCTCCTCGTTTCTTTTTTTGGTCAATATTCCCCCAACAGTAAATATATACAAAACAACAACACAAACTCGTCACATTTATTTATTTAAAAGTTTCTTTGCTTTTGATTTTTGCGATTGGAAGGGGTTTTTTATATGATATTTTCTGATTTTTCAAGAATTCTTGAGGTGATTACTGTAAAGCACACGTGGCAAAATTGAAGCTAAAGATTTCAGATATTTTCAGCCATTTTTTGGGGCTGAAAATGTTTATCACAAACTTTTTTTTTGTTGATCAATTTTTCCAGAAAAAAGTTCAAAAACATTTCCTGGCTCAAATTTTGTGCTGAAAATGCTGAAATTACTTTAAATTTCTGAAAATCAATGTTTCCAGCGTTTTCAGCAGAAAATTTAAGTCTAGAATGTTGATCTGATTAAATTCTTGAAAATAACCCCTTTGACCAAAACCTTCACTTCAAAATCATTTTCTGATCCAAATTTGGTGCTGAAAATGCTGGAAAAATTTATAATAGCTGACAATCGATATTTTCATTATATTCAGCACAAAATTTGAGTCATTAAATGTTTTTGAATTTTTTTCTGGAAATTTGATCAAGAAAAAAAAACGTTTGCGAAAAAAAAATTCAGCCACAAAAAATGGCTGAAAATATCTGAAATTTCTAGCTTTAATTTTGCCACGTGTACTCTACAGTAATCCCCTCAAAAATTCTGAAAAAAATCAGAAAATATTATTCAAAAATATCCGGGTGGAAAATGTACGTTTCAAAAATATTGGAAATATTTCCGCTGAGTGGACGTGGACGATACACAAATCTTTATTTTTCTTTCAAATCAATTCTTTCTATCTCGCTTCTTTCTTGCTTCTTTATTTTTCTTCTTTTTTTCGCTCATGGACGATGCGTATGTTGAAGATTCGGCGTCTGAAGATTCTGGATTTTTTTGCTCCTTTTCATCAATTCGAATGGTTCCATTTGTTTTCCTCAATTTTATTTTTTCCTCTTCTTCTTGTTTTTCACCACCAATAATGATGATCGTCGGTGAGTCTTGTGGATGGTGATAGTGACATTCGTGCTTGCATATTTTTATGATTTGCTTGGAATTCGATGTGAAAGAATATATACTTCAATAAATTACTCTGTTCCTTTCTTTTCTCTTACCCAGGTTGTTCGCACATTTAGAAGCAATTGGTAGAACGATTAGAAGAATGATGACAAAAATAGAGTGATGTTCTGAGCCGCCTCTTTTATAGCCCCAAAAATGTGGAACACGTAAGATCTTTATCATTATTTTATCGAAACAATGTCACGTTTCAAAAATCCGTGTTTCATTTTTTGATGTTTCGAAGGTCTCCCAACATTTCCGTCCGATCTTCCCTTTTGTCATTCAAAAGCATACATCAGTTTCTCCCGGTCAGGGCCTCAAAATTAGCCACCCCCGGAATGTGAAAATACAAAAATTAGCCAGATCCCCTTAAAAAAAAGAGAAAAAACTTGGTTTTTGGGGTGTAAATTGTTATTTTTTCAAAAAGTTAGCCAGACCCCCTCTGGACAAAAATCCGGAGATACTGATGAGTATGTAATCAAAAGAAACTAGGCGGAAAAATGTACGTTTCAAAAACTTATTATAAAAAACAACACAATTTCATTTGTTGCTGCGATTGGAAAACGTAGTATTGTCGCATTTGCGGGCGATGAAAGTGGCAAGTATGCGTGCAAATTCCTTTATCACTTCTACGTTGATATTCTTCTGGACCATCCGATCCTCTATATTTTGATCCATAATAACTGAAAGAATCTACCTTAGGGACCTTCCTAACTACTTTTGGAACCTAAACGAGTTTCATAAGGAAGTACAGGTCAACTTGAGCTCCCTAATCTTTCCCCAAACTCACTCCGAAGTTTTCGACAATCCATTTCAACTGCCATTTTTGTTGTTTTTGTGTTCGGTTCTATTCACTTTTGACGAGAACTTTAAATGGAAAAATTCCAGCTTTACCTCCTCCTTTTATTGATTTTTTTGATGACGTGGCATTTTTTATTTGGGCGGGCGATAAGAAAAAGGAAAAATGAGAAATGAATACAATTTTTTGAATTTTATTTTGCAAAATGAAATGTTTTCTTGGGAAAATTCAGAGTTTTGAGGGTTTTGGGTGATTTTTGGGTGGTGAATATGATTCTGGTGGTATGAAAATGTGATTAGGATTCTGAGATGCTAAAAGTTCCAAAAATATTTTGAGATTTGTGAGTGAAAAAGGTAATTTTTCAAAATAACCTAATTTTTTTGTTGAACTTTAGCTCAAAGCTTGATTGATTCAGAAATAAAAATCTTTATTTTTGCTTTTTTAGTCGATTTTTGAGAATAAGATTCTAGATTTCTATCAAAATCCTGAAATTTCTTCAAAAATTCGATTTTTTCTTCAAATTTTCTTCAAAAATTCAAATTTAAAGCTAGAAAAATTCAGAGCAATTTTTATTTCAAGATTCCAGCTGAAAAACCTCGAATTTTCACTGAAATTCAGGTTTTCGGGCAAAAATAGCTTTTTCTCTCGAAATTTAGCGAAATTTCTCGAATTTTTGCTCACAAACTTGAAAAATCGATTTTTTTTTCCAAATTTCAGGCTTTTAAATGCTTCCTTTACCATTTTCAAGGTCCTAATTTCAAAATACAGGTTTCTTGGTTATTTTTAAGCTTCTGAGCTCAAAAAAACCGGGGTTTAGACCAAAAATTAAGCCCATAGATCATTTTTTGCTTTTGAGCTCAAACATTTGAGTTTCTAGGGCATTTTTGATGCAAAATTTGACCTACAGTAATCCCATAAACATACAAAATATTCAGCTGGCAGCAAATACATTGAACCGGAAAAATAACAGCAGAATTCTTTTCGAAATAGTATCTGCAAGAAAATTCCAATTAAAACTACGGATTTTTGATTTTTCGGAACAATACAAAATAAAACTGACCAAATAAAAACGGCATGAAGAGAAATAAATGAAGAATTGAGCAGAGTTTCGAGCAAATCTGAAAAAATGTGGATTTTTGTGAAAGTTTCAGGATTTTTTGGCTGAAAATCACAGAAAATTTAGAAACTCACAAACCTTAAACCAAAAATTGCAAATTTTCTGAATTTTTCACAAAAAAATAACCAGAAAACAGAAAATGAAAATGATTTTTATTCATCCCAAAAAAATGAAACACGGATTTTTGAAACGTGACATTTTTCTGTTGAAAACTTATTTTTGTGACTTGATTTTTTGATGAGTATTTTTTACAGATGAGAAGGAGTCGCACACCGACTGCGAAGACGACGAAATCGACGAAATTATGGAGAATTCGATAAAAATGTGAGTTATTTTACAAATTATGGGGTTTTCATGATTTTTCCAAGTGAAATGTTTCACGATTTCTCACTCTCACCTAGAGTATAACTAGTTTGATCTAATTTTCAATTGAAAAATCTGGAATCTTCCGTTTTTACGTTGAATTTTGTCGATTTTCACACTTATTTGTGACTCAATTCCAGCCCTATTGAAGAGTTTTAGAGAGAATTCACTATTGGAACCTATTCACTTTTATCTATTTATTTTTTGCAGACCAGCACCAAATGCAACAACAACATAGGACGAATATCGAAATGTAAGTTTATTTTTTTTTAAATTTTTATTCAAAATTTAGAGAGAAAAATGTATTTTTCCAGATTTCGGCAGTCAGCTCAACAATTGATGGATTCGACAAGGGATTTTGATTGAAATGTAAGTATTTTGGGATGGTTTTGGGGAAAAATCAAATAAAATTTTGAAAAACTGAAAGTTTTAGCTTTTCCTGAACCCAAAAGCTCGAAATGCGAAAGTACGAGCTTTTGGGTTGAGTAAAAGCTAGAATTTCAGCCAAAAATCATAAAGTTTTAAATTAAAAACCTATAGCGTAGGTTTCAGGTTTGAAATTTGAGAAAAAGCTCAGATTTCAGGCCTGCAATCAAAAATCTAAGAAATAGCCCAGATTTCAGGCATGGAGTTTGAGGAAAATCTTAGATTTCAAGCTTGAAATCTAAAATCTAATAAAAAGCCCTGATTTTGGGCCTGAAATTTCTTTTATCAATAAGATTTAATCAGATCTCAAGAAATACGGACATTTTCCCTGTAAATCCTAGAACCAAGTTCTCTCTTAAAATTAGCTTCCAATTTTCCAACAGTGGCTTACTCCTATAGGATTATAATGAAATTAAACATTTCCCTAGAGCCTTATAACAATACTGATATAGTTTTCTTCCAAAAAGTTATCAAACTTGGGTTAGGAACGTAGTTCTAGTTCCCACAATTTTCCAGAAAAAAATTGAAAAACTAGAATTATGATTTATTCGATTTTTTCAGGTTTAATCGTCCGACCGCAGGAATCGCCTCCGCCAAACGCTGGATTTTAAATGATTTTAATTTAAATTTTATATGAATTTTATTTTGAAAAAGTTCAGTTTGATTTTTGTCGTCTTTTGAACACGTCTATAGTTTGATTATCTTGAAATTTCAGTCATCCCATCGTTTTCAGCATGTCTGAAAACATTTGTAGCAAAAAACTAGAAATTTTTTGAAAATTTCAATTTTCACGTGAAAATCACGTGATTCTGGTTGAAAAGCTGAAATTCTCAAAATTTCAGTTATCCCATCGTTTTCAGCATGTCTGAAAACATTTGTAGCAAAAAACTAGAAATTTTTTGAAAATTTTGATTTTCACGTGAAAATCACGTGATTCTGATCTGAAATTCCTGAAATTTCAGACCTCTCATCAAATTCTGCTTGGCCGAAAATCTTGCCAGAAAATTTTTGAAAACACCTTTAAAAAACGAAAAACATTATAGAGGATAAACACTAAAAACGATAAACACTAAGATAGAGGAAAAACATTAGACGATAAACAATAGAGGAAAAACAATTGACCAAAAATGAATATTTATTAGATCACTTTCTATTAGATCACTTCTCTTCTTTCTTTCCATCTTTCTTCTTTTTAACCTCTCTCTTATATTTCTTTGATGTGGAAGATGCGTTACTTGATTTCGAAGAAGACTTGACAATCCGAGTATTCGCTTTTTTTTTTTTCAAAGCTGCTTCCTCCTCTTCAATTCCAACAATTATGATTTGGGGAGTCTCCTCCGGCTTATGAATGTGGCAAACGTGTTTGCACACGAGTATTATGTTTTTGGAATCAGTCATATCACAAAAATAGAGTGATGTTCTGAGCCGCCTCTTTTATAGCCCCAAAAATGTGGAACACGTAAGATCTTTATCATTATTTCATCGAAACAATGTCACGTTTCAAAAATCCGTGTTTCATTTTTTTGGGATGAATAAAAATCATTTTCATTTTCTGTTTTCTGGTTATTTTTTTGTGAAAAATTCAGAAAATTTGCAATTTTTGGTTTATGGTTTATGAGTTTCTAAATTTTCTGTGATTTTCAGCCGAAAAATCCTGAAACTTTCACAAAAATCCACATTTTTTCAGATTTGCTCGAAACTCTGCTCAATTCTTCATTTTTTTCTCTTCATGCCGTTTTTATTTGGTCAGTTTTATTTTGTATTGTTCCGAAAAATCAAAAATCCGTAGTTTTAATTGGAATTTTCTTGCAGATACTACTACTATGAAAAGAATTCTGCTGTTATTTTTCCGGTCCAATGTATTTGCTGCCAGCTGAATATTTTGTATGTTTATGGGATTACTGTAGGTCAAATTTTGCATCAAAAATGCCCTAGAAACTCAAATGTTTGAGCTCTAAAGCAAAAAATGATCTATGGGCTTAATTTTTGGTCTAAACCCCGGTTTTTTTGAGCTCAGAAGCTTAAAAATAACCAAGAAACCTGTATTTTGAAATTAGGACCTTGAAAATGGTAAAGGAAGCCTTTAAAAGCCTGAAATTTGAAAAAAAAATCGATTTTTCAAGTTTGTGAGCAAAAATTCGCTAAATTTCGTTAAATTTCGAGAGAAACAGCTATTTTTTGCCCGAAAACCTGAATTTCAGTGAAAATTCGAGGTTTTTCAGCTGGAATCTTGAAATAAAAATTAAAAATTTTTCGAAAACTGTTCAAAATTTGGAGACGCTTCTGGATCTTCTCGGCAAAAAATAGCAGCGTCTTCTCTGTGTCCTATTTCTACAGTAACTCAATGTTCTACAGTGACAGCTCAAAATTTCAGATATTTTCAGTCGACGAGCAAATAATAGTTTGTAAACACGCTTGCCAAACGAGGATATCAATCAAACAATAAATTCATGAAAAATTTGAAACGTACATTTTTCGGGATTTTTTTCAGATTTACTAGGAATCAAATCTCCATTAAAAATTCATAAAATTTTTGAAACAGTGAATTTTTTTGTGAAGAAAGTTATGGATATCAATCAAACTCACAGTTCTAAAATTTGTTCCTACATTTTTCATACCCCAAAAAAACTTACTGTAGAGTTTGTTCAGCATCCTGTTCAGCATCTTCCACCAGAACATTTTTGAATGATATTTTCTGATTTTTTCAGAATTTTTGAAATAGGAGAAATCGAGATTCGTAACTGAATGAATGAAGATTGGCTGAAATTGTGTTGTTTTTTTATAATAAATTTTTGATTTTTTTTTGTCCAGAGGGGGTCTGGCTAACTTTTTGAAAATATAACAATTTACACCCCAAAAACCAAGTTTTTTCTCTTTTTTTAAGGGGATCTGGCTAATTTTTGTATTTTCACATTCCGGGGGTAGCTAAACGCTGGAAACATTGATTTTTAGCAATTTGAAGTAATTTCAGCATTTTCACCCGAGTTTTTTCCAAAAAAATCGACCCGAGTTTTTCCAAAAAATCGACTCGAGTTTTTTCCAAAAAAAAATCGACCCGAGTTTTTTCCAAAAAAAAATCGATCCGAGTTTTTTCCAAAAAAAAATCGATCCGAGTTTTTTCCAATTTTTTTCGGAACAAAACTGACCAAATAAAAACAGCATGAAAAGAAAAATGAAGAATTGAGCAGAGTTTCGAGCAAATCTGAAAAAATGTTGATTTTTGTGAAATTTTCAAGATTATTTGGCTGAAAATCACAGAAAATTTAGAAACTCACAAAGCATAAACCAAAAATTGCAAATTTTCTGAATTTTTCACAAAAAAATTGCCAGAAAACAGAAAATGAAAATGATTTTTATTCATCCCAAAACAAAGAAACACGGATTTTTGAAACGTGACATTGTTTCGATGAAATAATGATAAAGATCTTACGTGTTCCACATTTTTGGGGCTATAAAAAAGGCGGCTCAGAACATCACTTAATTTTCGTCATCCTTCTTCTAATCGTTCTTCCAATTGCTTCTAAATGTGCGAACAATCTGGGTAAGAGAAAAGAAAGGAACAGAGTAATTTATTGAAGTATATATTCTTTCACATCGAATTCCAAGCAAATCATAAAGATTTGCAAACACTCATGCCATTTTCATCATCCGCAAGAATCACCGAAAATAATAATAGTAGGTGTTGAACATAAACAAGAAGAGGAGGAAACAGATTTGAGAAAAAAAAAAGCGTCTACTCGAATTGTTCAATCTTCTTCCCAATCAAGCTATGCATCGTCAACATCAAAAAAAAAATATTTGTGTTGTTTTTTTTAATAAATTTTTGAAACGTACATTTTCCGGCGAGTTTCTTTTGAATGAAAAAAAGGGAAGATTGGACGGAAAAGTTTGGAAGAACTCCGAAACATCAACCGGTGTAAGTAATTAACAAAAGTTTTCCAATTTTTTGAAAAAAAGTTTTATTTACATGAATGTTTTTCAGGATTTGATCGCCACATTCTAACTGTTATGATTATCGCCGAAAAACATCGAAGCCGCAGAAGCACGCTAATAATTTCAGATATTTTAGGTAATTTTTTGTGGCTGAAAAAGTTTTCGGAAAACTTTTTTTCTTGATCAATTTTTCCAGAAAAAATTAAACACATTTCCAGACCCAAATTTTGTGCTGAAAATGCTGAAATTACTTAAAATTGCTGAAAATCAATTGATTTTTGTAGAAATGAAATTGCTTCATCAAACAATGCTCCGCTTTTACACCTTTGAAAATGAAAAAAATTTATTCAAGAAAAAATCACAAAAAATAAAATAAATTACTCCTTTTTGAGGCTCGAGCTGCAAAAAAAAATCAATAATTTTTGAATTTTCAAATTTCCCGCCAAAAAATAAACTCACTGATCATTGGATCCACTCAAGACCAAATACGGTGTCGAAAGTTGTTTTTGTTTTTTTAATTGTTTGCTGAGTGTTCCGAGCGGAGTGTCGTAGCTATTTGTCTGGAAATTTTGGTGATTTTTTGGCTGAAAATCCTGAATTTCAGAGAAATGTTGATTTTTCACTGAAAATTTGGTCAAAAATCTGAAAATTTCAGACTTTCAGGCTTTCAAAGAGCCTGGAAAGCCCTAAGCTCCCAATTTTACGATAAGTCATGTTTCCGAGCTCAAAATGCTCCAAAAATCACGAAATTTCAGATTTTCAAGTTTTTTCACGGCCTGGAAAGCCCTGAGCTCTCAAGTTTTCGGCACTAACATAAAAATGTACCCGATTACTGTAGGTTGCGAATTTCGGCGTCAAAAAAACCTCCCACGTGGCACTTTTGTTTCCCAGCCTGAGAAAATACATACAAATTTTGAGCTCGTGATTTTTTTGAGCTCCAAAAATTTTTTTTTTGGGATTTTTGATTTTTTGAGCTCCGAACACATGTTTTTGATTTGATTAGGACCCAGGTGCAATTAATTTTCTATTCACATTTTTGTTATCAAAAAAACATGAATTTTTTCTATGAATAGAAAACATTTTGAACTTTTTGATCTAGTTTTTTTCGAAAAAAAAGTTGAATAGCATCAACAAAACAACATTTTCTAGTGAAAAATTCACAAAAAAAGGTTTTGGGTTTCTAAATTTAGGCTTAACTAAAACCTTAGGCTTAGGCTTAGGCTTCTACTCAGTCTGTGTTTTAGGCTTAGGCTTATTGTTAAGAAGGTCTATAGGTTCAACCTAGACTATATAGGCTTAGGCTTATTCAAGTATGAACAACTGTAAGTAAGCTTTCCAATTTTTTTGGAAAAAATTTTATTTACAACGAGAAGAAGCCGAAAATCGAATGATTCGAAAGAAGACAGAATACTGTGGTGAATTTGTGTTGTTTTTAAATATATTTTTGAAACGTACATTTTCCACCCGGATTTTTTTTAGATGATATTTTCTGATTTTTTCAGAATTTTTGAGCTGGAACTTCTCGAATCACACCAGCCACCACTTTGGCTTCAAGTGATAATTAATTAGCATAATTGATTATGTAATTAATAATTTATTCATTTTTTGATAAATAATTAACTATATTCAAAAGAAAACAATTAATTAGCATTTTTTTTAAATTTTCAGAGCTGCAGAGCTCAAAAACAGGATTTCCAGCTAGGTTTTTAGCTCTAGAGCATATTCCAGAGTTCAAGAAAACCAATTTAGCCGTCCAATTCTAAGATCTGGGGCTGAAAATTCCATTTTCAGAGCTGCAGAGCTCAAAAACAGGATTTCCAGCTAGGTTTTTAGCTCTAGAGCATATTCCAGAGTTCAAGAAAACTAATTTAGCCGTCCAATTCTAAGATCTGGGGCTGAAAATTCCATTTTCAGAGCTGCAGAGCTCAAAAACTTGATTTTTCAGCTGTACTTTCAGCTCTAGAGCATAATTTCAAGCTCCGAAAGTCAAAAACAGGATTTCTAGTAAATGTTTGAGCTCTTGAGCACAAATTCTAGCTCCAGAGTTCAAATAGGGCTTTTTTTGGTAATTTTCAGGTTCTAGGCTTGAAATCTGCTATTTTTCAGACTTCCTGCCTGAAATTTCAGCTTTTTTCTCAAATTTCATACCTAAAACCTAGGCTTTAGGTTGTTTTCTTCAAAATTTCAAGATTTTTGACTGAAATTCCAGCATTTTCCTCACTCGAAACCTTGATTTTTCAAATTTCAAGGTTTCGGGTTCGGGAAAAGCTGAAACTTTCAGATTTTCCTAATATTCTTTAAATTTTCCCTAAAAATACTTACATTTTACTCAAAATCCGTTTTCCAATTATTCGATTGTTGTTTTTACCGCCAAAATCCAATTTCGCTTTCATCCAAAATGTTTCTATAAAAATAATCATGAAAAACCCCGGGATTTTTGAATTTCCGGAGAAAAATACGTAAAAATCAAACCTGACAACTTGAAATCGGCCTTTTTCCAAAACATCCATACAAAACTCGCTTCTGAAAAAATTAAAAATCAATTTTTGACGAAAAAAATTGAGAAAAATTAACATTTCGAGAGAAAACAACTAAAATACAAACTAAATTCCTCAAATTACATCTAGAAATCAAAAAACTCTTCAATTTCAGACAAATTTCAGATATTTTCAGATGACCGCCTCAAAAAAAAAACAAGAAATGAACAGAAATGTGTAAACACGTGAGGTGACGCAATAATGCACACAAAAAAATGCGGACGTTTGAAAATTTTATTTTTTTTTGTTTTTTTTTGTTTGTCGAAGTTGTAAATCATTTCCTGAAAGCTTTTAAACTTAAAAAAAACTTGAAAAAAAAAGAAAAAGCCAACAAAGTGCTAAACAACGGGCAAGCCGTCATTTGCGGAGTGTCGTTGCACACATTTTCAATTTTTTGGTGAAACATCAATCGATAATTGTGGTTTTTGAGTGAAAAATGATGGAAAAATGAGTTTTTTGGTTGGAAATTTGAAATTTTGAATTGAAAATCAAAAAAAAATGGAAAGGTAAGAGAAAATGATGAAAACAGAGTAATTAATTGAAGTATATATTCTTTCAGTTCTAATAATTGCAAGTAATAAAAATGTGTAAGCAATCATTTTGAAATCTTTTTGAAAAATATTTCCAATATTTTTGAAACGTACATTTTCCACCCGGATATTTTTGGATAATATTTTCTGATTTTGTCAGAATTTTTTGAGGGGATTACTGTAGAGTACACGTGGAAAAATTAAAGCAAAAAATTTCAGATATTTTCAGCCATTCTTTGTGGCTGAACAAGTTTTTCGCAAACTTTTTTTTCTTGACCAATTTTTCCAGAAAAATTCAAAAACATTTCCTGACTCAAATTTTGTGTTGAAATTACTTAAAATCGCTGAAAATCAATGTTTCCAGCATTTTCAGCACAAAATTTGAGTCAGGACCATATAAATAAGGACCATATAATAAATCATAATAATTTGTAAGCAATCATTTTGAAATCTTTTTGGGAACTGTTTTTGAATTTTTTTCTGGAATATTGATCAAGAAAAAAAAGTTTGCGAAAAACTTGTTCAGCCCCGAAAATGGCTGAAAATATCTGAAATTCTTAGCTTTAATTTTGCCACGTCTACTCTACAGTAATCCCCTCAAAAAATTCTGAAAAAATCAGAAAATATTCCGATTCACAGTAACTTTCAAACAACAGTAGCTACAGTAATTCATTGATCTACAGTACTCTAAAACTAAAGTGAATTGTTGACCTGAAAAATGACAGTTTGACTAGAAAATATATATTTTGCCACGTGGATTTTTCTACAGTAATCCTTTCAGAGAAAAAAATGTTTTTTTTTCGAGAATACCATTTTTTGTTCAATTTTTGCTCAAAGCTTGGTTGATTCAGATATGAAAATGTTTATTTATGTATTTCTGGGGCTGAAAATTCTATTTTCAGAGGTGCAGAGCTCAAAAACACGATTTCCAGCTGTATTTTCAGCTCTAGAGTATAATTTCAAGCTCTTTTATTTAGCGCTTTTTTCATTTTCTTGTTTTTTCTAGGTTTTGGCTCAAAGTTTTACATTCAAACTCGCAAAAAATGCAATTTTTCCACCAAAAATCAATAATTTACATAAATGTTTTTCAGTTCGGAATCAACAACAACATCGGATGAAAATGCATCATCAACAAGCAAATCGAAGTAGTGCATCAAGAAATCAATATTTCCAATATTTTTGAAACGTACATTTTCCACCCGGATTTTTTTGGATCATATTTCCTGATATTTTCAGAATTTTGAGGGGATTACTGTAGAGTACACGTGGCAAAATTAAAACTAAATATTTCAGATATTTTCAGCCATTTTCGGGGGCTGAACAAGTTTTTCGAAAACTTTTTTTTCTTGATCAATTTTTCCAGAAAAAAATTCAAAAACATTTCCAGACCCAAATTTCGTGCTGAAAATGCAAAAATTACTTGAAATTTCTGAAAATCAATGTTTCCAGCGTTTTCAGCATAAAATTTGGACTCTAGAGCACAAATTCTAGCTCCAGAGCTAAAAAAAGTCGATTTGCAGTCCAATTTTGAGCTCTGGGGCTGAAAATTCCATTTTCAGAGCTGCAGAGCTTAAAAACTTGATTTTCAGCTGTACTTTCAGCTCTAGAGCATAATTTCAAGCTATTTTCAGGTTCTAGGCTTGAATTTTCAGTTTTTTCTCAAATTTCATACCTAAAACCTAGGCTTTAGGTTGTTTTCTTCAAAATTTCAAGATTTTTGCCTGAAATCCCAGCTTTTTCCTCACCCGAAACCTCAAATTTTCGAAATTTCAAGGTTTCGGGTTCGGGAAAAGCTGAAACTTTCAGATTTTTCATAATATTCTTCAAATTTTCCCCAAAAATACTTACATTTCACTCAAAATCCGGTTTTCCAATCATTCGATTGTTGTTTTTTCCGCCAAAATCTAATTTCGCTTTCATCCAACATATTTCTATAAAAATAATCATAAAAAACCCCGGGATTTTTGAATTTCCGGAGAAAAATACGTAAAAATCAAACCTGACAACTCGAAATCGGCTTTTTCCGAAACATCCATACAAAACTCGATTCTGAAAAAATTAAAAATCAATTTTTGACGAAAAAAATAGTGAAAAATTAACATTTTGAGAGAAAACAACTAAAATACAAACTAAATTCCTCAAATTACATCTAGAAATCAAAAAACTCTTCAATTTCAGACAAATTTCAGCTATTTTCAGATGGCCGCCTCAAAAAAAAACCAGAAATGAACAGAAATGTGTAAACACGTGAGATGACGCAATAATGCACACAAAAAAATGCGGCCGTTTGAAAATTTGATTTTTTTCTGTTTGTCGAAGTTGTAAATCATTTCATGGGAGCTTTTAAACTTAAAAAAAAAAAGAAAAAGCCAACAAAGCGCTAAACAACGGGCAAGCCGTCATTTGCGGAGTGTCGTTGCACACATTTTCAATTTTTTGGTGAAACATCAATCGATAATTGTGGTTTTTGAGTGAAAATTGATGAAAAATGTGGATTTTGGTTAGAAATGTGAAATTTTGAGTTGAAAATCAATGTTTCCAGCATTTTCAGCACAAAATTTGAGTCTAGAATCTTGATCTGATTAAATTATTGAAACTAATTAGATGGAGCATTAATGAAGCACAAATCTGCTTGAAAAATAGTTCCGCGCTAAAATTTTGTGCTGAAATTATCAGCATTTTCAGCTGAAAAATTGAAGTTCGGAACACATTTTTGGGGCTATAAAAAAGGCGGCTCAATGAGCATCACTTTATTTTCGTCAGGCTCCGGCTCCGTGAATATTTCTAATAACTCCAGTGATTATATGCGAACCTACAATAATGTGCGAACCTACGTAAGAGAAAAGAAAGGAACAGAGTAATTTATTGAAGTATATATTCTTTCAGTGATTCCAAAAACGTGATCTTGGTATGTAAGCAATCATTTTGAAATCTTTTGAAAAATATTTCCAATATTTTTGAAACGTACATTTTCCACCCGGATTTTTTTGATGACATTTTATGAATTTTTCAAAATTTTTGAGGGGATTACTGTAGAGTACATGTGGAAAAATTAAAGCAAAAAATTTCAGATATTTTCAGCCATTTTTTGTAGCTGAAAAAGTTTTTCGCACTTTTTTTTCTTGACCAATTTTTCCAGAAAAAAATTCAAAAACATTTCCTGACCCAAATTTTTTGCTGAAAATTCTGAAATTACTTCGAATTGCTGAAAATCAATGCTTCCAGCATTTTCAGCACAAAATTTGAGTCTAGAATCTTGAAATTCTTGAGAATAATTAAATGAAGCATTGATGAAGCACAAATCTGCTTGAAAAATAATTCCGCGCTGAAATTTTGTGCTGAAAATGCTGAAATTACTTAACATTATTAAAAATGATAATTTTCAGCATTTTCAGCTGAAAATTTGAGTACGGAACCATGTTTAAAACTTTTAAAAAATATGAAAAAATTTATTCATTCAAAAAATCACAAAAAATTAAATAAATTACTCCTTTTTGAGGCTCGAGCTGCAAAAAAAATCAATAATTTTTGAATTTTCAAATTTCCCGCCAAAATAAACTCACTGATCATTGGATCCACTCAAGATTACTGTAGTTTCAGAGTACTGTATATCAATGAGTTACTGTAGACTTTTAGGTGCTGGAACAACCGAAAAGAAAACTGATTTCTAAATTTTCATTGATTTTTGTAGAAATGAAATTGATTTGTCAAACGATGCTCCGCTTTTCCACCAAAGTTTATTCAAGAAAAAAATCAATAAATATAAATTACTCCTTTTTTTGGCTGAAAATCCTGAATTTCAGAGAAATGTTGATTTTTGACTGAAAATTGGATTTTTGGAGCATTTTCCGGACTCAAAATGCTCCAAATTTCAGATTTTTAGGCTTTTTCACCCATTTTTTGAATGAAGTTTTCTGATTTTTTCAAGAATTTTCAAGAAGATTACTGTGGCAAAATCAAAGCTAAAAATTTCAGATATTTTCAGCCATTTTTTGTGACTGAAAATTTTTTTCTTCTTGCTCAGATTTCCAAAAAAAAAATTCAAAAACATTTCCTGGCTCAAATTTCGTGCTGAAAATGCTGAAATTACTTAAAATTTCTGAAAATCAATGTTTCCAGCGTTTTCAGCACAACATTTGAGTCTAGAATCTTGAAATTCTTGAGAATAATTAAATGAAGCATTAATGAAGCACAAATCTGCTTGAAAAATAGTTCCGCGCTGAAATTGTGTGCTGAAAATGCTGAAATTACTTAAAATTATTAAAAATGATAATTTTCAGCATTTTCAGCTGAAAATTCGAGTACGGAACTATGTTTAAAGCAAGGTTTTTGGTCAAGGAACGCTTCATTTAATTATTTTCAAGAATTTTATCAAAAGACTGAAAATATCTGAAATTTTGAGCTGCTGTCACTGTAGAACATTGAGTTACTGTAGAAATAGGACACAGAAAAGAAGATGATATTTAGAGACGGTCAGAAAGAAGAATTACGCGAGAGGAGAGATCAAAATATTTCCAACATTTTTGAAACGTATATTTTCCACCCGGATATTTTTGGATGATATTTTATGATTTTTTCAGAATTTTTGAGCTGGAACTTCTCGAATCACACCATCCACTTTCTTTGGCTTCAAGTGATAATTAATTAGTTAATTAATTATGTAATTAATAATTCATTCATTGTTTGATAAATAATTAACTATGAGCATGTCAATTCAAAAGAACATAATTAATTAGCATTTTTTGTTAAATTTTCAGCTCCAGAGCACAAAACCAAAATTTCCAGTTATTTTTTTTAGCTCTAGAGCATATTTTCTGGCTCCAGAGTTCAAGAAAACTGATTTTGCACTCCAATTCTAAGCTTTGGGGCTGAAAATTCCATTTTCAGAGCTCAAGAGCTCAAAAACTTGATTTTTCAGTCCTTATCAAGCAAAGTTTCCTCCAAATTCCCAACAAAAACAAAAAAACTCACTTTTATTTGAAGTATATATTCTTTCAGATCGAATTGCAAGCAAATAATAAAAATATGCAAGCACGAATGTGACTATCACCATGCACAACCCACACCGACAATTATCTTCATTGGTGTTGAAAAACAAGAAGAAGAGGAAAAAATAAAATTGAGGAAAACAAATGGAACCATTCGAATTCATGAAAAGGAGCAAAACAATCCAGAATCAACAATCAACATACGCATCGTCAACGGCTCAATCCACTCAGCAGAAATATTTCCAATATTTTTGAAACGTACATTTTCCACCCGGATATTTTTGGATGATATTTTATGATTTTTTCAGAATTTTTGAGCTGGAACTTCTCGAATCACACCATCCACTTTCTTTGGCTTCAAGTGATAATTAATTAGTTAATTAATTATATAATTAATAATTCATTCATTGTTTTATAAATAATTAACTATGAGCATGTCAATTCAAAAGAACATAATTAATTAGCATTTTTTGTTAAATTTTCAGCTCCAGAGCACAAAACCAAAATTTCCAGCTATTTTTTTTAGCTCTAGAGCATATTTTCTGGCTCCAGAGTTCAAGAAAACTGATTTTGCACTCCAATTCTAAGCTTTGGGGCTGAAAATTCCATTTTCAGAGCTCAAGAGCTCAAAAAAGTCAATTTTCAGTCCTTATCAAGCAAAGTTTCCTCCAAATTCCCAACAAAAACAAAAAAAAACTCACTTTTATCATTATATCCTCAAATCGATCGATTTTTCTCGATTTCCATCGCCAAAAACCAAAATCCGCTATTCCTCCATCATTTTCATCAATAAAATCCTAAAAAAATCAATAATTTCTAAGTTTCGGGTTCGGGAAAAGGTGAAACTTTCAGATTTTCCTAATATTCTTCAAATTTTCCCCAAAAATACTTACATTTCACTCAAAATTCGGTTTTCAATCATTCGATTGTTGTTTTTTCCGCCAAAATCCAATTTCGCTTTCATCCAAAATGTTTCTATAAAAATAATCATGAAAAACCACGGGATTTTTTGAATTTCCGGAGAAAAATACGTAAAAATCAAACCTGACAACTCGAAATCGGCTTCTTCCGAAACATTCATACAAAACTTGATTCTGAAAAAATTAAAAATCAATTTTCGACGAAAAAAATAGAGAAAAATTAATATTTCGAGAGAAAACAACTAAAATACAAACTAAATTCCTCAAATTACATCTAGAAATCAAAAAAACTCTTCAATTTCAGACAAATTTCAGCTATTTTCAGATGGCCGCCTCAAAAAAAACAAGAAATGAACAGAAATGTGTAAACACGTGAGATGACGCAATAATGCACACAAAAAAATGCGGACGTTTGAAAATTTGATTTTTTTTTCGCTTTTTTTTCTGTTTGTCGAAGTTTTAAATCATTTCCTTGGAGCTTTTAAACTTAAAAAAACTTGAAAAAAAAAGAAAAAGCCAACAAAGTGCTAAACAACGGGCAAGCCGTCATTTGCGGAGTGTTGTTGCACACACTTTTTTTCATTTTTTGGTGAAAAATCAATCGATTATTGTGGTTTTCGAGTGAAAAATGATGGAAAAATGAGTTTTTTGGTTGGAAATTTGAAATTTTGAATTGAAAATCAAAAAAAAATGGAAAGGTAAGAGAAAATGATGAAAACAGAGTAATTAATTGAAGTATATATTCTTTCAGTTCTAATAATTGCAAGTAATAAAAATGTGTAAGCAATCATTTTTGAAATCTTTTTGAAAAATATTTCCAATATTTTTGAAACGTACATTTTCCACCCGGATTTTTTTTGATGAAATTTTATGCATTTTTCAGAATTTTTGAGGGGATTACTGTAGAGTACACGTGGAAAAATTGAAGCAAAAAATTTCAGATATTTTCAGCCATTTTTTGTGGCTGAAAAAGTTTTTCGCAAACTTTTTTTTCTTGACCAATTTTTCCAGAAAATATTAAACACATTTCCAGATCCAAATTTTTTGCTGAAAATGCTCGAATTACTTTAAATTGCTGAAAATCAATGTTTCCAGCATTTTCAGCACAAAATTTGAGTCTAGAATCTTGAAATTCTTGAGAATAATTAAATGAAGCATTGATGAAGCACAAATCTGCTTGAAAAATAGTTCCGCGCTGAAATTTTGTGCTGAAAATGCTGAAATTACTTAACATTATTAAAAATGATAATTTTCAGCATTTTCAGCTGAAAATTTGAGTACGGAACCATGTTTAAAACTTTTTAAAAAATATGAAAAAATTTATTCAATAAAAAAATCACAAAAAATAAAATAAATTAGTCCTTTTTGAGGCTCGAGCTGCAAAAAATCAATATTTTTTTTTAATTTTTCAAATTTCCCGCCAAAAACAAACTCACTGATCATTGGATCCACTCAAGACCAAATACGGTGTCGAAAGTTGTTTTTGTTTTTTCAATTGTTTGCTGAGTGTTCCGAGCGGAGTGTCGTAGCTATTTGTCTGGAAATTTTGGTGATTTTTTGGCTGAAAATCCTGAATTTTTAGAGAAATCTTGATTTTGGGCTGAAAATTTGGTCAAAAATCTGGAAATTTCAGACTTTCAGGCTTTCAAAGAGCCTGGAAAGCCCTAAGCTCCCAATTTTACGAAAAGTCATGTTTCCGGGCTCAAAATGCTCCAAAAATCACGAAATTTCAGATTTTCAAGTTTTTTCACGATCTGGAAAGCCCTGAGCTCTCAAGTTTTCGGCACTAACATAAAAATGTACCCGATTACTGTAGGTTGCGAATTTCGGCTTCGAAAAAACCCACGTGGCACTTTTGTTTCCCAGCCTGAGAAAAATACATACAAATTTGTGAAATTTTGAATTGAAAATCAAAAAAAAAAGGAAAAGGTAGGAGAAAATGATGAAAAAAGGGTAAATAATTGAAGTATACATATATTCTTTCAGTTATTATGGATCATATAGAGAAGCGGATAATCAAGAAGCAAAAAGATCCAGAAGCTCATTCAAAATAATATTTTTGAAACGTATATTTTCCACCCGGATATTTTTTAGATGATATTTTCTGATATTTTCAGAATTTTTGAGGGGATTACTGTAGAGTACACGTGGCAAAATTAAAGCTAAAAATTTCAGATATTTTCAGTCATTTTTTGTGGCTCAAAAAGTTTTTCGCAAACTTTTTTTTGATCTATTTTTCCAGAAAAAAGTTAAAAAACATTTCTAGATTCAATTTTTTACGCTGAAAATGCTGAAATTACTTAAAATTGCTGAAAATTAATGTTTCCAGCGTTTTCAGCACAAAATTTGAGTCTAGAATCTTGATCTGATTAAATTCTTGAAATTAACCCCCTTGACCAAAATTAACCCCCTTGACTATAATAACTGAAAATCGATATTTTCATCATTTTCAGCACAAAATTTCACCCTAGAAACATAAATTTCACTTCAAAAATGTTTTCATATCCAAATTTTATGCTGAAAATGCTGGAAAACTACAGTAATTCATTGATATACAGTACTCTAAAACTACAGTAAACGTTGACTCAAAAAATGATACAAATTTTGAAGCTTAAATTTGATCTACAAAATCTACAGTAACCTGGGGTTTGTGTGATCTACAGTGAGTCATAATTTGACTGAAAATATCTGAAATTAGGGCTTACAAACTATGTATATACCAGAAAATTGCAAATTTTCTGCATTTTTCACAAAAAATTACCAAAAAAAAACAGAAATTGAAAATAATTGTAATTTATCCAAAAAGAAAACAAAAAAATGTCAATTATTAACACAGAGATAGATCAAGAAGTAAAGCATTTTCAGCAAACGTGGTCGAGATTCATGAAAAATTTGAAACGTACATTTTTCGGGATTTTCTTCAGATTCACTAGGAATCAAATCTCCATTAAAAATTCATCAAATTTTTGAAACAGTGAATTTTTTGTGAAGTCAAAAACAGGATTTCTAGTAAATGTTTGAGCTCTTGAGCACAAATTCTAGCTCCAGAGTTCAAAAAGGGCTTTTTTTTTTGGTAATTTTCAGGTTCTAGGCTTGAAATCTGCTATTTTTCAGGCTTCATGCCTTAAATTTCAGCTTTTTCTCAAATTTCATACCTAAAACCTAGGCTTTAGGTTGTTTTCTTCAAAATTTCAAGATTTTTGACTGAAATTCCAGCTTTTTCCTCACCCGAAACCTTGATTTTTCAAATTTCAAGTTTTCGGATTCGGGAAAAGCTGAAACTTTCAGATTTTCCTAATATTCTTTAAATTTTCCTCAAAAAATACTTACATTTCACTCAAAATCCGGTTTCCAATAATTCGATTGTTGTTTTTCCCGCCAAAATCCAAACTCGCTTTCATCCAACATATTTCTATAAAAATAATCATGAAAAACCACGGGATTTTTGAATTTCCGAAGAAAAATACGTAAAAATCAAACCTGAAAACTTGAAATCGGCTTTTTTCGAAACATCCATACAAAAATCGATTCTGAAAAAATTAAAAATCAATTTTGGACGAAAAAAAATAGAGAAAAATTAATATTTCGAGAGAAAACAACTAAAATACAAACTAAATTCCTCAAATTACATCTAGAAATCAAAAAACTCTTCAATTTCAGACAAATTTCAGCTATTTTCAGATGACCGCCTCAAAAAAAAACCAGAAATGAACAGAAATGTGTAAACACGTGAGATGACGCAATAATGCACACAAAAAAATGCGGACGTTTGAAAATTTGATTTTTTTTGTTTGTCGAAGTTGTAAATCATTTCCTGAAAGCTTTTAAACTTAAAAAAACTTGAAAAAAAGAAAAAGCCAACAAAGTGCTAAACAACGGGCAAGCCGTCATTTGCGGAGTGTCGTTGCACACATTTTCAATTTTTTGGTGAAACATCAATCGATAATTGTGGTTTTTGAGTGAAAAATGATGGAAAAATGAGTTTTTTGGTTGGAAATTTGAAATTTTGAATTGAAAATCAAAAAAAATGGAAAGGTAAGAGAAAATGATGAAAACAGAGTAATTAATTGAAGTATATATTCTTTCAGTTCTAATAATTGCAAGTAATAAAAATGTGTAAGCAATCATTTTGAAACCTTTTTGAAAAATATTTCCAATATTTTTGAAACGTACATTTTCCACCCGGATATTTTTGGATCATATTTTATGATTTTTTCAGAATTTTTGAGGGGATTACTGTAGAGTACACGTGGAAAAATTAAAGCAAAAAATTTCAGATATTTTCAGCCATTCTTTGTGGCTGAACAAGTTTTTCGCAAACTTTTTTTTCTTGACCAATTTTTCCAGAAAAATTCAAAAACATTTCCTGACTCAAATTTTGTGTTGAAAATGCTTTAAATTGCTGAAAATCAATGTTTCCAGCATTTTCAGCACAAAATTTGAGTCTAGAATCTTGAAATTCTTGAGAATAATTAAATGAAGTATTAATGAAGCACAAATCTGCTTGAAAAATAGTTCCGCGCTGAAATTGTGTGCTGAAAATGCTGAAATTACTTAAAATCGCTGAAAATCAATGTTTCCAGCATTTTCAGCACAAAATTTGAGTCAGGACCATATAAATAAGGACCATATAATAAATCATAATAATTTGTAAGCAATCATTTTGAAATCTTTTTGGGAACTGTTTTTGAATTTTTTTCTGGAATATTGATCAAGAAAAAAAAGTTTGCGAAAAACTTGTTCAGCTACAAAATGGCTGAAAATATATGAAATTCTTAGCTTTAATTTTGCCACGTGTACTCTACAGTAATCCCCTCAAAAATTCTGAAAAAATCAGAAAATATTCCGATTCACAGTAACTTTCAAACAACAGTAGCTACAGTAATTCATTGATCTACAGTACTCTAAAAATACAGTGAATTGTTGACCTGAAAAATGACAGTTTGACTAGAAAATATATATTTTGCCATGTGGATTTTTCTACAGTAATCCTTTCAGAGAAAAAAATGTTTTTTTTCGAGAATACCATTTTTTGTTCAATTTTTGCTCAAAGCTTGGTTGATTCAGATATGAAAATGTTTATTTATGTATTTCTGGGCTGAAAATTCTATTTTCAGAGGTGCAGAGCTCAAAAACACGATTTCCAGCTGTATTTTCAGCTCTAGAGTATAATTTCAAGCTCCAGAACTCAAAAAAGTCAATTAAGTCCTTATCAAACAAAGTTTTCCTCTAAATTCCCATCAAAAACAAGAAAAAACTCACTTTTATTTAGTGTTTTTTTCATTTTCGTGTTTTTTCTAGGTTTTGGGTCAAAGTTTTACATTCAAACTCGCAAAAAATTCAATTTTTCCACCAAAAATCAATAATTTACATAAATGTTTTTTCAGTTCGGAATCAACAATCAACATCGGATGAAAATGCATCATCAACAAGCAAATCGAAGTAGTGCATCAAGAAATCAATATTTCCAATATTTTTGAAACGTACATTTTCCACCCGGATTTTTTTGGATGATATTTTCAGAATTTTTGAGGGGATTACTGTAGAGTACACGTGGCAAAATTAAAACTAAAAATTTCAGATATTTTCAGCCATTTTCGGGGGCTGAACAAGTTTTTCGAAAACTTTTTTTTCTTGATCAATTTTTCCAGAAAAAAAACTAAAAAACATTTTCTGGCTCAAATTTTGTGCTGAAAATGCTGAAATTACTTGGAATTGCTGAAAATCAATGTTTCCAGCATTTTCAGCAGAAAATTTGAGTCTAGAAACTTGATCTTATTAAATTCTTGAAACTAATCCCCTTGACCAAAACCTTCACTTGAAAAACAATTCCAGATCCAAATTTTGTGCTAAAAATGCTGGAAACGTTTATAATAGCTGACAATCGATATTTTCATCATTTTCAGCACAAAATTCCACCCTAGAAACATATCTATATCAACTTCTTGAAAATAAATATAGTTAAGCATTCCTTAACCGAAAATTTCACTTCAAAAATATTTCCAGATCCACATTTTGTGCTAAAAATGTTGGAAAACTACAGTAATTCATTAATATACAGTACTCTAAAACTACAGTTTTCAGGCTTCATGCCTTAAATTTCAGTTTTTTCTCAAATTTCATACCTAAAACCTAGGCTTCAGGTTGTTTTCTTCAAAATTTCAAGATTTTTTACTGAAATTCCAGCTTTTTCCTCACCCGAAACCTTGATTTTTCAAATTTCAATGTTTCGGGTTCGAAAAAAGCTGAAACTTTCAGATTTTCCTAATATTCTTCAAATTTCCCCCAAAAATACTTACATTTCACTCAAAATCCGGTTTTCCAATCATTCGATTGTTGTTTTGTCCGCCAAAATCCAATTTCGCTTTCATCCAAAATGTTTCTATAAAAATAATCATGAAAAACCCCGGGATTTTTGAATTTCCGGTGAAAAATACGTAAAAATCAAACCTGACAACTCGAAATCGGCTTTTTTCGAAACATTCATACAAAATTCGATTCTGAAAAAAATGAAAATCAATTTTCGACGAAAAAAAATTGAGAAAAATTAACATTTCGAGAGAAAACAACTAAAATACGAACTAAATTCCTCAAATTACATCTAGAAATCAAAAAACTCTTCAATTTCAGACAAATTTCAGCTATTTTCAGATGACCGCCTCAAAAAAAACAAGAAATGAACAGAAATGTGTAAACACGTGAGGTGACGCAATAATGCACACAAAAAAATGCGGACGTTTGAAAATTTGATTTTTTTTTCGTTTTTTCTGTTTGTCGAAGTTGTAAATCATTTCCTGGGAGCTTTTAAACTTTAAAAAACTTGAAAAAAAGAAAAAGAAAAATGAAAAAAATCCAACAAAGCGCTAAACAACGGGCAAGCCGTCATTTAGCGGAGTGTCGTTGCACACATTTTTTTTATTTTTTGGTGAAAGAAATAGGTGAGATTGAGCAAAATCGAATGCCTCCTCGAAAACATTCCAATCAAAATGATCGTTCGAGCCGTTCACCATCGACATCGGGAAAACTCAGATTTTTTAAATAAATTTTTGAAACGTACATTTTCCGTCGAGTTTCTTTTTGAATGACAAAAGGGAAGATCGAACGGAAAGGTTGGGAGACCTTCGAAACATCAACCGGTGTAAGTAATTAACGAAAGTTTTCCAAATTTTTGAAAAAATGTTTTTCAGGATTCGATCGCCACATTCTAACTCTTATCGCCGGAAAACATCGAAGCCGCAGAAGCACGCTAAAAATTTCAGATATTCTAAGTCATTTTTTGTAGGTGAATAGGTTTTTCGCAAACTTTTTTCTCCAAAAAGGTTTTGCTCCAAACCCACTGCTCCAAAAATGACTCAAATGTCGAGGTAAGAGGATTTTTGAAAATTTTGGGGGTGAGGCTAAGATTTTTTTTTATTTTTTATTTTTTAATTTTTTTTTTTATTGTATATTCTTTCAGATCGAATTGCAAAACAATATATATTTTTAAACATGAATGTTTGTTTCATGTTCCACAACCAACTCAAAAAATTGTATTTATTGGGGAAAACCCCGAAGAAGAAGAAGAAGCAATCACCAAGTTGAAGAGAACCAAGGCGGATATTCAATTGGATGAAAACAAGAAAAAACAATATATCGAAAGTTCTGATTCATCAACAAATGCTTCGTCCGTCAGTCAAAAATCAGCTCAATCCACTCAGCGGAAATATTTCCAATATTTTTGAAACGTACATTTTCCACCCGGATTTTTTTGGATCATATTTTCTGATTTTTTTTCAGAATTTTTGAGGGGATTACTGTAGAGTACACGTGGCAAAATTAAAGCGAAAAATTTCAGATATTTTCAACCCTTGTAGCTGGAAGAGTTTTGCGCAAACTTTTTTCTTGATCAATTTTACCAGAAAAACATTTTGTGCTGAAAATGCTGAAAATCAATGTTTGCAGCATTTTCAGCACAAAATGTCAATCCACCACAATTATCGATTGATTTTTCACAAAAAAATAAAAAAATGTGTGCAACGACACTCCGCAAAATGACGGCTTGCCCGTTGTTTAGCATTTTGTTGTCTTTTTTTTCATTTTTCTTTTTTTTTCTTGCTTTTTCGAGTTTTTTGGCTCAAATTTTGAGATTTTTGAAGTTTGAAAGCTCCCAGGAAATCATTTTCAACCCATTTTTGATCATATGTCAGCCTAAGCACTCCTAGGGACCAATTTCGTTGGAAAACTAGCTTTTTCAAGATGAGAACAGTGAATTTATAAAAAATACAACACTGTGTTTTTTTCTAATAGAAAAATGCAATTTCGAGGAGACGCAGACACTCGCTGGTCTCGACGCGCTGTGTGTCTGCCACACACTATTTCTCTCCCTTTTTCGACGAGAGATTTGTCTGCACACGTTAAAGTCTGCGTCTCCCTCGAATTGCAAAAAAAATACAGTGACAACACAATTTCAGCCAATCTTTATTCAAATATTCAGCTGGCAGCAAATACATTGAACCGGAAAAATAACAGCAGAATCCTTTTCATAGTAGTAGTATCTGCAAGAAAATTCCAATTAAAACTACGGATTTTTGATTTTTCGGAACAATACGAAATAAAACTGACCAAATAAAAACGGCATGAAGAGAAATAAATGAAGAATTGAGCAGAGTTTCGAGCAAATCTGCAAAAAATGTGGATTTTTGTGAAAGTTTCAGGATTTTTCGGCTGAAAATCACAGAAAATTTAGAAACTCACAAAGCATAAACCAAAAATTGCAAATTTTCTGAATTTTTCACAAAAAAATTGCCAGAAAACAGAAAATGAAAATGATTTTTATTCATCCCAAAACAATGAAACACGGATTTTTTGAAACGTGACATTGTTTCGATGAAATAATGATAAAGATCTTACGTGTTCCACATTTTTGGGGCTATAAAAAAGGCGGCTCAATGAATATCACTTTATTTTCGTCAGAACATCACTCTATTTTTGTCAGCTCGTCAGGCTTGTGATTTTTCTACTTTGGTATGACTGATTCGAGGTAAGAGAAAAGAAAGGAATAGAGTAATTTATTGAAGTATATATTCTTTCAGTGATTCCAAAAAAACTATTCTGATATGCAAACATTCTTGCCACGTTCATAAGCCGCAGGAATCACCGCAAATTATAATTGTTGGTATTGAACATAAACAAGAAGAGGAGGCAACAGATTTGAGAAAAAAAAAGCGTCTACTCGAATTGTTCAATCTTCTTCAAAATCAAGCAAATCGAAGTAGTGCATCAAGAAATCAATATTTCCAATATTTTTGAAACGTATATTTTCCACCCGGATATTTTTGGATAATATTTTCAGAATTTTTGAGGGGATTACTGTAGAGTACACGTGGCAAAATTAAAACTAAAAATTTCAGATATTTTCAGCCATTTTTTGGGGCTGAAAATGTTTATCACAAACTTTTTTTTTCTTGCTCAAATTTCAGAAAAAATTTTAACACATTTCCAGATCCAAATTTTGTGCTGAAAATGCTGAAATTACTTGAAATTTCTGAAAATCAATGTTTCCAGCGTTTTCAGCATAAAATTTGGATCAAAAATCTTTATCTGATTAAATTCTTGAAACTAATCCCCTGACCAAAAATTTCACTTCAAAAACAATTCCAGATCCAAATTTTGTGCTAAAAATATCGGAAAACTACAGTAATTCATTAATATACAGTACTCTAAAACTACAGTACTCAAAAAATTATACAAATTTTGAAGCTTAAATTTGATCTACAAAATCTACAGTAACCTGGGGTTTGTGTGATCTACAGTGAGTCATAATTTGACTGAAAATATCTGAAATTAGGGCTTACAAACTATATACCAGAAAATTGCAAATTTTCTGGATTTTTCACAAAAAATTACCAAAAAAAAACACAGAAATTGAAAATAATTGTAATTTATCCCAAAAGAAAACGAAAAATGTCAATTAATTGACACAGAGATAGATCAAGAAGTATAGCATTTTCAGCAAACGTGGTCGAGATTCATGAAAAATTTGAAACGTACATTTTTCGAGATTTTTTTCAGATTCACTAGGAATCAAATCTCCATTAAAAATTCATCAAATTTTTGAAACAGTGAATTTTTTTGTGAAGAAAGTTATGGATATCAATCAAACTCATCAACTCAAAAAAGAACATAGATCGATTCATTTGGTTACACGCTTTTACAGAAAACATAAAAAAGAGGAGAAAGCAATGTGCATTCATGTTGTTTTTTTATAATAAATTTTTGAAACGTACATTTTCCGCCGAGTTGCTTTTAAATGACATTTTCTGATTATTGCAGAATTTTAAAGAAGATTACTGTAGGCGTCACGTGGCACCATTTAAGTCCGAAATGTCAGATATTTACATTCAAATTGTGAGTTGCAGAGCTCTTGAGCACAAATTCTAGCTGCAGAGCTCAAAAAAGTCGATTTTCAGGGTCAATTTCAGGCTTCCTGCCTGAAATTTCAGCTTTTTCTCAAATTTCATACCTAAAACCTAGGCTTTAGGTTGTTTTCTTCAAAATTTCGAGATTTTTTACTGAAATTCCAGCTTTTTCCTCACCCAAAACCTTGATTTTTCAAATTTCAAGTTTTCGGGTTCGGGAAAAGCTGAAACTTTCAGATTTTTCATAATATTCTTTAAATTTTCCCCAAAAATACTTACATTTCACTCAAAATCCGTTTTCCAATCATTCGATTGTTGTTTTGTCCGCCAAAATCCAATTTCGCTTTCATCCAACATATTTCTATAAAAATAATCATGAAAAACCCCGGGATTTTTTGAATTTCCGGTGAAAAATACGTAAAAATCAAACCTGAAAACTAGAAAGCGGCTTTTTCCGAAACATTCATACAAAACTCGATTCTGAAAAAATTAAAAATCAATTTTTGACGAAAAAAATTGAGAAAAATTAACATTTCGAGAGAAAACAACTAAAATACAAACTAAATTCCTCAAATTACATCTAGAAATCAAAAAACTCTTCAATTTCAGACAAATTTCAGCTATTTTCAGATGACCGCCTAAAAAAAAACCAGAAATGAACAGAAATGTGTAAACACGTGAGATGACGCAATAATGCACACAAAAAAATGCGGCCGTTTGAAAATTTGATTTTTTTTCGTTTTTTTTTGTTTGTCGAAGTTGTAAATCATTTCCTGGGAGCTTTTAAACTTAAAAAAACTTGAAAAAAAAAAAGAAAAATCCAACAAAGTGCTAAACAACGGGCAAGCCGTCATTTTGCGGAGTGTCGTTGCACACTTTTTTTATTTTTTGGTGAAAAATCAATCGATTATTGTGGTTTTTGGGTGAAAAATGATGGAAAAATGAGTTTTTTGGTTGAAAATATGAGATTTTCAGCCTGAAAACAACTGGTTTCTATCAAAAACCACTTTTTTCTCTTGAAAATCGCATAAATTTGTTTTTCTTCAATAAAAAATCAGAATTTTCAAGTTTTTCATTGAAGAAAAGCTGAATATCCGAGATTTTTCGAAGTGAACGCTGAAAATCAAAATTTTCATTGCGTTTGAAGCTGAAAATCTGGAAATTTCAGCTTGTTGTTGATTTTTGTGAAATTTTCAAGATTATTTGGCTGAAAATCACAGAAAATTTAGAAACTCACAAAGCATAAACCAAAAATTGCAAATTTTTTGAATTTTTCACAAAAAAATAACCAGAAAACAGAAAATGAAAATGATTTTTATTCATCCCAAAAAAATGAAACACGGATTTTTGAAACGTGACATTGTTTCGATGAAATAATGATAAAGATCTTACGTGTTCCACATTTTTGGGGCTATAAAAGAGGCGGCTCAGAACATCAATTTATTTTCGTCATCATTCTAATCGTTCTACCAATTTCGAATTTTTTTTTGAAAAATATTTCCAATATTTTTTGAAACGTACATTTTCCACCCGGATTTTTTGGAGAATATTTTCTGATTTTTCAAGAATTTTTGAGGGGATTACTGTAGAGTACACGTGGCAAGATTAAAACTAAAAATTTCAGATATTTTCGCAAATTTTTTTTCTTGATAAAATTTCCAGAAAAAAATTCAAAAACATTTCCTGACTCAAATGTTGTGCTGAAAATTATTAAAAATTTCATTTTGCCACAGCTACAGTCTCTAGAATCAGACTGTAGACTTTTAGTGATAAAATAATGATAAAGATCTTACGTGTTCCACATTTTTTGGTGAAAAATCAATCGATTATTGTAATGATCAATTGTTTCCCCAAGCTATTTTTCCCAAATTTTTTTCCCAAGTTTTTTTTTCTCCCGAAACATTCCGAGTTTTTTTTTTCCGGAATTTCCTATATTTCAAAGCCAATCGAGTATTGAGCCCACATATCAGTTTCTCCCGTCCTAAACTTAAAATTATGCACTTCCCAAATGTGAAAATGCAAAAATTAGTCAGCTTGGGAAAAAAAATTGACCAAAATAATTAGATGGAGCATTAATGAAGCACAAACATACATGAACTAGTCGCTCCGGGGACCCCCGAGTTAACCCCCTCCAGAAAAAAAAAATTCGTAAAAGTTAACCCCCCCCCCCCCTCTTGTAAAATTTTTTTCTGACTTATGAAAAAAAGTTCAACATGCCGTGGAAATCATACAATAGTTTTTTTCTCAAGTCTTACAAATTAATTGATGGCGGAGGCTTTTACGAAAATTTCTGAAAAAAAAGGAATTTTTATATTTGCTTCCGCCACATTTTTTTTAATTCTACGGCGCCAAACTTTCTTTATCATAAACATTCGCCGCCCGTTTCTGCGCGGTGCTCCTGGTGTACTGGCTAACGCGTGGGGGTTTCAGTCAGGAGGTCACCAGTTCGATTCCCTCTATGTGTATGATTTTTTATTTTTTATTTTGAAAATTTACTCAATGTTCAATTTGTTATGTTCTACTGAATCAATCCAATTAAAACTTGTCTCAAATATAGTTTAACTCTCGTAGATAAGATATATAACAACTCTGGTCAATTTGGTGACGTTTCCTTTCTTCTATCCCCCCTCCGTAAGTTAGCAACCACCATTTTTCTTCAATTTTCAGAATTTTTCGATATTTATTTCAGTCAGAAACCACTATACGGACATTGATTCGTGATGAACACTAGTAAATAAGTATAGAAAGGTATGCCAAACAATTCTTTGAAGTTTTATGAAGAAATGGAGCTTCTATCCCCCCACTCCGTTTTCGGAGTCTCAGGCTCCGAAAACGGAGTGGGGGGATAGAGGTCGTAATTTGCAATTATACTCCAGATAATTGTTAGACATACCTTTCTATACTTATTTACTAGTGTTTAGCACGAATCAATGCCCATTTAGTGGTTTCAGGAGAAAAAAATTTGTCAAAATACCTGAAAATTGAAGAAAATGTTGGTTTTCAACATACGGAGGGGGGATAGAAGAAAGGAAACGTCACCAAATTGACAAGAGTTGTTATATATCTTATCTACGAGAGTTAAACTATATTTGAAACAAGTTTTATCGCGCTTAGTAACGATTAGATGCTATATTTATATGAAAATTCAACAAAATTGCCCAAAAATGCTTAAAAATGCTCATTCTAGATCTAGGAAGGGGGGTTACTTGAAAGAAACCACAATAAATCAAAACAAGATTATGTAACATTGAATAAACAATAACTTTACTGCATTTTAAACACATATCACCTTCTTGGCATCTGAAAATTTCGAAAAAAAAAATGAAAAAAAAATTTTTTTTCTAAAAAAATTTTTTTCTAATTTTTTTCCTAATTTTTTTCTTCAATTTTTTTTGAAAAGTTAAGGCCCCCACAAAAATTTTTCAAAAGTTAACCCCCTTCCCTCCGGTTTCGGAGAGGTAGTTCATGTATGAGCACAAATCTGCTTGAAAAATAGTTCCGCGCTGAAATTTTGTGCTGAAATTATCAGCATTTTCAGCTGAAAAATTGAGTTCGGAACACATTTTTGGGAAAGCTAGAAATACTAGAAAAATTTTCGCAATCCACTCTAGCGAAACATGGAAAGGTAAGAGAAAATGATGAAAACAGGGTAAATAATTGAAGTATATATTCTTTCAGTGATAATTCCAAAAAAGTTATTCTGATATGTAAGCAATCATTTTGAAATCTTTTTGAAAAATATTTCCAATATTTTTGAAACGTACATTTTCCACCCGGATTTTTTTGGATGACATTTTATGAATTTTTCAGAATTTTTGATGGGATTACTGTAGAGTACACGTGGCAGCATTAAAAACCTAAAATTACTGTAGTTTCAGAGTACTGTATATCAATGAGTTACTGTAGACTTTTAGATGCTGGAACAACCGAAAAAAAACTGGTCTCTAAATTTTCATTGATTTTTGTAGATATGAAATTGATTTGTCAAACGATGCTCCGCTTTTCCACCAAAGTTTATTCAAGAAAAAAATCAATAAATATAAATTACTCCTTTTTTTTGGCTGAAAATCCTGAATTTCAGAGAAATGTTGATTTTTGACTGAAAATTGGATTTTTGGAGCATTTTCCGGACTCAAAATGCTCCAAATTTCAGATTTTTAGGCTTTTTCACCCATTTTTTGAATGAAGTTTTCTGATTTTTTCAAGAATTTTTAAGAAGATTACTGTGGCAAAATCAAAGCTAAAAATTTCAGATATTTTCAGCCATTTTTTGTGGCTGAAAATTTTTTCTTCTTGCTCAGATTTCCAAAAAAAATTCAAAAACATTTCCTGGCTCAAATTCCGTGCTGAAAATGCTGAAATTACTTAAAATTTCTGAAAATCAATGTTTCCAGCGTTTTCAGCACAACATTTGAGTCTAGAATCTTGAAATTCTTGAGAATAATTAAATGAAGCATTAATGAAGCACAAATCTGCTTGAAAAATAGTTCCGCGCTGAAATTGTGTGCTGAAAATGCTGAAATTACTTAGAATTATCAAAAATGATAATTTTCAGCATTTTCAGCTGAAAATTCGAGTACGGAACTATGTTTAAAGCAAGGTTTTTGGTCAAGGAACGCTTCATTTAATTATTTTCAAGAATTTTATCAAAAGACTGAAAATATCTGAAATTTTGAGCTGCTGTCACTGTAGAACATTGAGTTACTGTAGAAATAGGACACAGAAAAGAAAATGATATTTAGAGACGGTCAGATAGAAGAATTACGCGAGAGGAGAGATCAAAATATTTCCAATATTTTTGAAACGTACATTTTCCACCCGGATATTTTTGGATGATATTTTATGATTTTTTTCAGAATTTTTTGAGCTGGAACTTCTCGAATCACACCATCCACTTTCTTTGGCTTCAAGTGATAATTAATTAGTTAATTAATTATGTAATTAATAATTCATTCATTGTTTTATAAATAATTAACTATGAGCATGTCAATTCAAAAGAACATAATTAATTAGCATTTTTTGTTAAATTTTCAGCTCCAGAGCACAAAACCAAAATTTCCAGCTATTTTTTTTAGCTCTAGAGCATATTTTCTGGCTCCAGAGTTCAAGAAAACTGATTTTGCACTCCAATTCTAAGCTTTGGGGCTGAAAATTCCATTTTCAGAGCTGCAGAGCTCAAAAACTTGATTTTTCAGTCCTTATCAAGCAAAGTTTCCTCCAAATTCCCAACAAAAACAAAAAAAACTCACTTTTATCATTATTTCCTCGAATCGATTGATTTTTCTCGATTTTCATCGCCAAAAACCAAAATCCGCTATTCCTCCATCATTTTCATCAATAAAATCCTAAAAAAATCAATAATTTCTAAGTTTCGGGTTCGGGAAAAGGTGAAACTTTCAGATTTTCCTGATATTCTTTGAATTTCCCCAAAAATACTTACATTTCACTCAAAATCCGTTTTCCAATCATTCGATTTTTGTTTTTTCCGCCAAAATCCAAGTTCGCTTTCATCCAAAATGTTTCTATAAAAATAATCATGAAAAACCCCAGGATTTTTGAATTTCCGGAGAAAAATACGTAAAAATCAAACCTGACAACTCGAAATCGGCTTCTTCCGAAACATCCATACAAAACTCGATTCTGAAAACATTAAAAATCAATTTTTGACGAAAAAAATAGAGAAAAATTAAGATTTCGAGAGAAAACAACTAAAATACAAACTAAATTCCTCAAATTACATCTAGAAATCAAAAAACTCTTCAATTTCAGACAAATTTCAGCTATTTTCAGATGACCGCCTCAAAAAAACCAGAAATGAACAGAAATGTGTAAACACGTGAGATGACGCAATAATGCACACAAAAAAATGCGGACGTTTGAAAATTTGATTTTTTTTTGTTTGTCGAAGTTGTAAATCATTTCCTGGGAGCTTTTAAACTTAAAAAAAAAAAGAAAAAGCCAACAAAGTGCTAAACAACGGGCAAGCCGTCATTTTGCGGAGTGTCGTTGCACACTTTTTTTTCATTTTTTGGTGAAAAATCAATCGATAATTGTGGTTTTCGAGTGAAAATTGATGGAAAAATGAGTTTTTTTGGTTGGAAATTTGAAATTTTGAGTTGAAAATCAATGTTTCCAGCATTTTCAGCACAAAATTTGAGTCTAGAATCTTGATCTGATTAAATTATTGAAACTAATTAGATGGAGCATTAATGAAGCACAAATCTGCTTGAAAAATAGTTCCGCGCTGAAATTTTGTGCTGAAATTATCAGCATTTTCAGCTGAAAAATTGAAGTTCGGAACACATTTTTGGGGCTATAAAAAGGCGGCTCAATGAGCATCACTTTATTTTCGAAAGCTAGAAATACTAGAAAAATTTTCGCAATCCATTCAAGCGAAACATGGAAAAATAAGAGAAAAAGAAAGGAACAGAGTAATTAATTGAAGTATATATTCTTTCAGTTCTAATAATTGCAAGTAATAAAAATATGTAAGCAATCATTTTGAAATCTTTTTGAAAAATATTTCCAATATTTTTGAAACGTACATTTTCCACCCGGATTTTTTTGGATAATATTTTCTGATTTTGTCAGAATTTTTGAGGGGATTACTGTAGAGTACATGTGGAAAAATTAAAGAAATAATTTCAGATATTTTCAGCCATTTTTTGTGGCTGAAAAAAGTTTTTCGCAAACTTTTTTTCTTGATCTATTTTTCCAGAAAAAATTTCAAAAACATTTCCTGACTCAAATTTTGTGCTGAAAATGCTGAAATTACTCTAAATTGCTGAAAATCAATGTTTCCAGCATTTTCAGCACAAAATTTGAGTCTAGAATCTTGAAATTCTTGAGAATAATTAAATGAAGCATTGATGAAGCACAAATCTGCTTGAAAAATAGTTCCGTGCTGAAATTTTGTGCTGAAAATGCTGAAATTACTTATCATTATTAAAAATGATAATTTTCAGCATTTTCAGCTGAAAATTTTAGTACGGAACCATGTTTAAAACTTTTAAAAAATATGAAACAATTTATTCAAGAAAAAAATCACAAAAAATAAAATAAATTACTCCTTTTTGAGGCTCGAGCTGCAAAAAAAAATCAATAATTTTTGAATTTTCAAATTTCCCGCCAAAAAAAAACTCACTGATCATTGGATCCACTCAAGACCAAATACGGTGTCGAAAGTTGTTTTTGTTTTTTCAATTGTTTGCTGAGTGTTCCGAGCGGAGTGTCGTAGCTATTTGTCTGAAAATTTTGGTGATTTTTTGGCTGAAAATCCTAAATTTTAGAGAAATGTTGATTTTTGACTGAAAATTTGGTCAAAATGCACCAAAAGCTTTTTGATCGCACAAAAAGCCAAGTTTCCGGGCTCAAAATGCTCCAAAAATCACAAAATTTCAGATTTTTGGAGTTTTTAAGAGCCTGGAAAGCTCTCTGGTTAAAATTTCACGAAAATTCACGTTTCCGGGCTCAAAATGCTCGAAATCTGTAAGTAATTAACAACAGCTTTCCAATTCTGAAAAAAAAAACCAAGAAGAATACCGTATCATGCCATTTTTTGAGCTGAAACTTCTCAAATCACACCAGCCTACACTTTGGCTTCAAATGATAATTAATTAGCTAATTAATTATGTAATTAAAAATTTATTCATTTTTTTTCACCATCCACAGGAAACACCACAGATAATAAAAAAAATCTTTTTGAAAAATATTTCCAATATTTTTGAAACGTATAATTTTCACGCGGATTTTTTGAATGAAATTTTCTGATTTTTTCAAGAATTTTTGATGGGATTACTGTAGAGTACACGTGGCAGCATTAAAAACCTAAAATTACTGTAGTTTCAGAGTACTGTATATCAATGAGTTACTGTAGACTTTTAGGTGCTGGAACAACCGAAAAAACTATAAATTACTCCTTTTTTTTGGCTGAAAATCCTAAATTTCAGAGAAATGTTGATTTTTGACTGAAAATTGGTCCTCTAGGATGTGCAATTATCGAAAAATTTGATTTTTGGAGCATTTTCCGGGCTCAAAATGCTCCAAATTTCAGATTTTTAGTGAAATTTGAAAAAAAAAACTTTGAAACATGAGCTCCAAAATTTTTTTTGGGATTTTTGATTTTTTGAGCTCCGAACACATGTTTTTGATTATTTTTTTGATTTGATTTGATTAGGACCCAGGTGCAATTAATTTTCTATTCACATTTTTGTTATCAAAAAAAAAAAAATAAAAATCTTAGGCTTAGGCTCAGCTAAAATCCTAGGCTTAGGCTTAGCTGAAACCCTAGGCTTAGGCTTCTCCAACAAGACCTTAGCTTAGGGACTTGCTAAAGATTTAAATCAGGGGCTCAACTTTTAGAAGCCTAGGACTAGGATTAAAGTTTAGGCTTGGGATAAGGCCCATAGATCAAACTAGGCTTAGACTTAGGTTTATCCTGAAGCCTATGTCCTAAACCTGAAGCCTAGGCGTAGCCGCTTCGCAGAAAATTCGCGGCCGCTACGCGGAAGCTTGCGGTCTACACTCGCGGCTCCGCCGCTCGCAACTTAACATAAATCAGATCTTTGCAATTATTCTCTAGTCTTTCTGTTCAAAATTTTGTGTTGTTTTGGACATTTTTGTTTTGGACATTTTTGTTTTTTCGAAGAAAAATGAGCAATTTGTATTCTGATCTGGAGCTCAATTTGGGCTCTTTAAAAAGAGCCGCCGAGCAGCGGAGCTGCGAGTGTAGACCGCAAGCTTCCGCGTAGCGGCACTGTTTTCTGCGAAGCGGCCACGCCTAGGCTTCAGATTTGGGCTCAGGCTTAAGCTTAGGCTTAATTTTTGTGATGTTCCCAAGAGTACTGTAGATGGTACTGTAGCTCGAAAATCACTACTGTAGGAACATTTCTGCAGATCATGAAATTGTGCCAGGATTACTGTAGAGAGGTACTGTAGGAATTTTTTTTCTCAAAAAAAATTGTCTTCTAGTAGGCTACAGTACTAGGCTACAGTAACCCTAGAAATTATGCAGATCAAAATTACTGTAGGTTTCTTCTGTAGAGGGTACTGTAGCTGAGCAATTTTCGGACCCCCGAAAATTCCTAGTGCCACGTGGAACTCGAGCGGCTCTGCCGCGAGTGTAGACCGCAAGCTTCCGCGTAGCGGCACTGTTTTCCGCGCAGCGGCCACGCCTAGGCTTCTGGGTTAGGTTCAGGCCTAGTCTCTAAGCCTAGAAGCCCAGAAGCCTGAGCTTAACCCCGAGCGCCTCTGGCGCGAGTGTAGACCGCAAGCTTCCGCGAAGCGGCCACGCCTAGGCTTCAGGTTTAAGCTTAGGCCTAGTCTCTAAGCCCAGAAGCCTAAGCCCAGAAGCCTAAGCCTAAACCCGAGCGGCTCCGCCGCGAGTGTAGACCGCAAACTTCCGCGAACCGGCACTGTCTACCGCGCAGCGGCCACGCCTAGGCTTCTGGGTTAGGCTTAGGCCTATTCTCTAAGCCTAGAAGCCTAAGCCTGGAAGCCTAAGCCTAACCCCGAGCGGCTCAGCCGCGAGTGTAGACCGCAAGCTTCCGCGTAGCGGCCATGTCTAGGCTACTAGGCTATGCTGAGCCTAGAAGCCTAGGCCCAGCCCTCCCCGAACTTCCTTTTCCAGATGTCCGACACCCACTGGAATCACGCCCTTCAAATCTCCGGTCAAATCGGTTTCACCCTCTCCCTGATCTCCAACACAATCCTGATCTTCCTCATCCACTTCCGCTCGAATCGTCAAATCGGATCTTATAAGTACATTCTGATGTTGTTCTGTGTGTTCACGATGTTCTACTCGTGCGTCGAGATGTTTTTGAGGCCATTTCTGCACATCTACGACGACACACTTTTCCTGATTCAGAGGAAATGGTTCGATTTGGGAAAGACTGTGACGCGCGTTTTGTCTAGTAGGTTACTGTAGTAGATCTAGGCCTACTGTAGATCAATTCCCCGTGAAATTTGGAGATTTCTGAACCCAAATTCGCTCTGTAGATCAGGATACTGTAGATTTTGCCCCGGGAAAAATCAATAATTTTTTCCAGCCACCTATTGTTTTTGCTACGCGATGAGCTTCACGTTATTCGCCTTGCAGTTTTTGTACAGATATATTGCCACGTGCAAGTGAGTTTCAAACGATGCTCCGCTTTTACACCAGCAAAATTGCTTGAAAATTAGGTTTAAACGATGCTCCGCCTTTACGGGGTTGTAAATAGGGGTTTTCTAACGATGCTCCGCTTTTACACCAGCAAAATTGCTTGAAAATCAGGTTTAAACGATGCTCCGCATTTACGCAGCTTGAAATAGGGGTTTTTAAACGATGCACCGCGTTTACACCTGGAAAATTGCTTGTTTTTTGAGGTGTAACTGCGGAGTATCGTAGTTATTTATCGATTTTTTCACCTAATTTAAGTGTAATCCCGGAGTATCGTAGTTTTTCTCCAATTTTTCCCGCGTAAAAGCGGAGTATCGTAGTTTCGCTCCAAATTTTCCCGCGTAAAAGCGGAGCCACGTAGTTTTTTTTGCAGAGCTCACCTGCTCCACTACTTCTCGGGAGCCCATTTCTTCCTCTGGATCACCGCTACAATCTCAATTGCTCTCAGCTGGCAAATTTCCGCATTTTTCCTCTTTCCCCAAAATGCTCGAACTGAGCAAAGCTTCCGATTCATTTGCCAAAATTCGTATGGAATCGATTCATATTGGGCCGATTATATGCCGTATAAATATGTGAGTTTTTTTGGCGCGCTACAGTAACCCAGCGAGAAATTTTCGCGCGAAAATTTGCAGCGTTTTGAGACCCAATATGATATATCTACAGTAACCCTAGCCTAGTGTTATTTGATATCAAAATGCTCCAAATTTTCCCGCCAAAAATGCTACAGTACCCCAACTACAGTACCCTTTGCAGTTCTATCGTGACGAGTTCAATGAGAGACATCCGGATTATCGAAATCTGCTAGGAATCCTTCAACATCTCATAGTTATCGTAAGTTTTGCTGAGCTACAGTACCCCTACAGTACCCCTAGCCTAAGCGTATTTGGTGTCAAAATGATGCCCAGAAAATCTACAGTACTCTTGGATACCTACAGTAACCCTGAGAAAATACTGTATGAATTTTTGGAATTTTTTGTGACCTAACCTTATTTGGTATCAAAATTTCTCAAATTTTCGTGCTAAAAATCTACAGTACCCCCCTACAGTACCCTCCCCGCTTGCAGTTCGGCTCCTTCGGTGTGCTCTTCTACTGTGGCTTCCGAACCTACTCACAAATGAAGAGCTTCAAAGGCGTCTCCAACAAGACACGTCATCTACAGTACCAACTTTTTCGCGCGCTCGTCGTTCAAACCATTTTTCCCATGCTCTTCATGTATTTTCCGACGGGATTCCTTTTTGCGTGTCCGATTTTGGGTTGGGAATTGGGAGCGAATACGAATTATCATGTTGTCATAACTCAATTATATCCGGGCATTGATCCGATGATTGTGCTGTTGTTGATTAGCGATTATCGGAGATCGCTGTGGAGTGAGTGGGGATGAGGGAGGAATGCGGAAGCCTGGCCGCTTCCGCGCTCGAATTTGAGCTGAAGCCTGGACCTAGCCGCTTCGCGGAAGATAGTGCCGCTACGCGGAAGCTTGCGGTCTAGACTCGCCGCAGAGCCGCTCGGGATTAGCTCTAGGCTTAGGCCAAGCCTCTGGGCTCAAGTTTCAAGCCTAGATCCGGCCGCTTCGCGGAAGCTTGCGGCCTAGACTCGCGGCAGAGCCGCTCGGGGCTACCTCTAGGCTTAGGCCAAGCCTCTGGGCTCAAACTTCAAGCCTAGACCCGGCCGCTTCGCGGAAGACAGTGCCGCTACGCGGAAGCTTGCGGTCTACACTCGCGCTTCCGCGCTCGAACTTAACCTAAATCCCAAAATTTTCCAGACATAATCTGCCTCCGGAAATCGCTGCGACCCGGAAATAATTCCTACACAAATGCTGCTGGAACTTCTCGAATCACACCAGCCACCACTTTGGCTTCAACTGATAATTAATTAGCTAATTAAAGGTGGAGTCCGAGCAAAAAATAAGTTGTGCTAATTTGAAAGAGCATGTTGCAATTAGTACAATCCTCGAAGGATTTTTTCTGAGAGCTTCTCTAACATTAGAGAAACACAGCTCCAAACGGTTGGAGATATGGACTTTCAAGCCATTTTACACGGTGTTTCACTGTTTTTTTCGAACTTTGTAATTTTTTAACCAATGTTTGAGAAGCTTCCAGAAAAAATCCTTCGAGGATTGTACTAATTAGAACATGCTCTTTCAAATGAGCACAACTTAATTTTTGCTCGGACTCCACCTTTAAGGAGCTAATTAAGGATTGAGGAGCTAATTAGCTAATTAAGGAGCTAATTAATTATCTAATTAATAATTTAATCATTGTTTGATAAATAATTCATTAATTAAGGATATATGAGCATAAGAAGATAATTAATTAGAATTTTAATTAGCTAATTAGCTACCTAATTAACTAAATTCATGTCAATTCAAAAGTTCATTTTAAATTTGACAGATAATTATAATTTTTCATCTATAGATCTTGTTTTCTTCTAATTTATCAAGCTCCAAAACTCAAAAACAGGATTTTTAGTCAAATTTTCAGCTCCAGAGCACAAAGAGCTCAAAAACAGGATTTCCAGCTATATTTTCTGAGCTCTAGAGCTCAAAAAAGTCAATTTGCAGTCCGATTCTAAGCTCTGGGGCTGAAAATTCCAATTTCTATTTTTCTATTTTTCTTCCTCAAAAATTTGAAATCAAAAAAGTTGAAAAAACACTCACTTTTCCGCTCGAATGTTCTCCTTGAATTTCGACTCGAAATAAGATGTTTTATATATCTCTGTCTTCCAAATCTCTTCTATTTTGAAGTTTAGCTTCGTATTAGCGCAGGAAAAATTCGTGGCGACCAAAAAACACGAAAAAATAAAGAAAAAGTTTTTTTTCAATGGAAAAAAGTGAGTGCAGCAAACGCGCTCCATCTCACTCAGCGAACGACGAGAGAGTGAGACGCAGACTTCACGCAGGTGTGGAGGCTGTGAAAAATGAAAATTTTCAAATTGATTGTGTGCAATTGTGCGTCGCCGTGTTTGCGGTTTGCTATTTTTTTCTTTTTTGTCTCCGTTCCTACGACAAAAACACATTTAGTCTTCGAAAGCTTCTACTAGGGATAACAGGCTTTATTTGTTCTGGAGACAAATTAATACAACATAATAACATTAGTATATTAAACGAGATTTCACGAGCCGAGCGGCTCGTGAACAATTTACCGGTTAGCAAAACTGACTAAAAATTTGAACAGTCAAAAAACGAAATTATTCTGGACCAGTCGGTGGAGCTTGGAGCCGACGACTTGTTGTTGTGAGGTGATGAAACAAACACGGAGATGAGTAGAACGATGATGGATGTGGATCAGCAGTCGTTGTTGGCGGAAATGGATCTGAAAAAATTTATTAAATTTTCACAATTCTTTTGGCTAAATTAGCCGCGTTTTCGTATAGATTCTTTAAGACTTACGATCGCTTGTCAAGTTGAGCTGGCGCGGATCTTGGAATTGATATTCTAGTGGTTGGTTTCACATATGCTCTGAAGGCCTTCTCGGTTTTCCATCTTCCAAAGCTGAGGACCTTCTCGGCTGAAACTCCTTCGTTTATGGCGGCTGAAGCTGCTCCCCCGCGAAAAGCGTGAGTTCCATAATTTTTTACTTTTCCGCACTTTTTCCAACGATCGTTTATCACTTTCCTGGCGTTGTTATAAGACATCGAAGTTGTCTTCGAATTCCAATTTTGGAAAATGTATGGGTTTGTGGTGTTGTCGCTGTTTTTTGAGTGGGCGCGCCAAATCGCTTGTTCTTCTGATGACAGAACCAGCAGTCTTTTGGCTCCTTCGTGATATTTGTCCGTTTTCGAGGTCCTGATCGAAATCTTCAGTTCTCCGCGCTCCCATTCCGCATCCTCCTTCCGCAAATTCAAAGCCTCGCTAATCCGTAACAAACCCCTGAATAACACGATGCCCAACGCTGCCACTCGCAATGAATCTCGATCGAATTCCTGGATGTTTGTGAAGCTGGAGTAGTCTTCGGGCTCCACTTTCTCGCGATGTTTTGTGGGGCTTTTTGATCGTTTGGCCGCCTCAATAATCGAATTCAGCAACGATCGATTCGGTTTTGACACCGGGCCCATGAAATAGTTGAGGGCGCAGTTTGCGGAAATTGCGGATTTTGCTTTTTCGTTCTTGATGAGCTCGGCCAGGAAGAGAAGCCGACACTCGTCTTCTCCCAATCTTCCTCGAGGTGTTGATCGTTGTTTCCATCGAATGTAGGATCGCATAGTGTGTTCGTAGATTTTGATGGTGGTTGGCGCCCTGTCTTTTTCGAGGCAATTGATCACGTTTTGCCACAAATCGAGTCTTTGGGCTTCATCCCCGTTGAAAATCTCCTTGACTTTCTCGAATCTGGGATCTGGAAATTAAAAATTCTTGCTTTTTTGGAAAGCCAAAAAAGGAGGAGGAGGGAGGGCTGGTCGATAAAATTCGAATCTACGAAACGCGCTGATTTGTCTCCTATAACAAAACAGCCGAAAATGAAGAAAAGGGGAGAAATTCTCCTAAACTTTTCCGAAGAGCGCGCGAAAACCACTGTAGCAGTTGTTTGAGATGTGTGTTTCGTTGTAACACACAAAAGACGCCTGTTATCCCTGCGTCTAACGCCTTCTTCGACCAAATGTGTTATTTTCAAACGTCCGCATTTTTTTGTGTGCATTATTGCGTGATCTCACGTGTTTACACATTTCTGTTCATTTCTTGTTTTTTTTTTGAGGCGGTCATCTGAAAATATCTGAAATTTGTCTGAAATTGAAGAGTTTTTTTTGATTTCTAGATGTAATTTGAAGAATTTAGTTTGTATTTTAGTTGTTTTCTCTCGAAATGTTAATTTTTCTCTATTTTTTTCGTCGAAAATTGATTTTTAATTTTTTCAGAATCGATTTTTGTATGGATGTTTCGGAAAAAGCCGATTTCGAGTTGTCAGGTTCGATTTTTACGTATTTTTCACGTCGTGCCACCACACAAATTCGAGGAGACGCAGACATTCATTTTCGGTTAGAAAGTCGCTGCGAGACCTCAACACATCAAAGGGCGACGCCGATGTGGTCTATAAACGCAGCGACAGACGAAAAAGCGGCGCGGCCATGCGCTATGTTTTGTGTGTGTGTCTGCTTGTCTGCTGTGTCTGCCAACAGCACACTGTATCGCCCGAGGGGGAAGGAAAGGCGAGAGATGTCTCTGCCTGTGTTAAAAGTCTGCGTCTCCCAGAAATTTAATTTTTGTATCGGCTGGCATAGCGTGTTTTCACCGAAAATTCAAAAATCCCGGGGTTTTTCATGATTATTTTTATAGAAACATGTTGGATGAAAGCGAAATTGGATTTTGGCGGAAAAAACAAGAATCGAATAATTGGAAAACCGGATTTTGAATGAAATGTAAGTATTTTTGGGGAAAATTCAAAGAATATTATGAAAATCTGAAAGTTTCAGCTTTTCCCGAACCCGAAACCTTGAAATTTGAAAATTTAAGGTTTCGGATGAGTAAAGAGCTGGAATTCAGTGAAAAATCTTGAAATTTTGAAGAAAACAACCTAAAGCCTAGGTTTCAGGTCTGAAATTTGAGAAAAAGCTCAGGTTTCAAGCCTGAAGCCTGAAAAATAGCAGATTCTAAGCCTGGAACCTGAAAATTACCGAATAAAAGCCCTTTTTGAGTTCTGGAGCTAAAATTTGTGCTCAAGAGCCCAAAAAATTTACTAGAAATCCTTTTTTTGACTTTCGGAGCTTGAAATTATGCTCTAGAGATGAAAATACAGCTTGACACGATGTTTTTGAGCTCTGCAGCTCTGAAAATGGAATTTTCAGCCCCAGAGCTCAAAATTGGACTGAAAATCGACTTTTTTTTAGCTATGGAGCTAGAATCTGTGCTCTAAAGCTCTGAAACTCACAATTTGACTGTAAATATCTGAAATTTCGGACTTGAATGATGCCACGTGACGCCTACAGTAATCTTCTTTAAAATTCTGCAATAATCAGAAAATATCATTCAAAAAAATCCGGGTGGAAAATGTACGTTTCAAAAATTTATTATAAAAAAACAACATGAATGCACATTGCTTTTTCCTCTTTTTTATGTTTTCTGTAAAAGCGTGTAACCAAATGAATCGATCTATGTTCTTTTTTGAGTTGATGAGTTTGATTGATATCCATAACTTTCTTCACAAAAAATTCACTGTTTCATAAATTTGATGAATTTTTAATGGAGATTTGATTCCTAGTGAATCTGAGAAAAATCCCGAAAAATGTACGTTTCAAATTTTTCATGAATCTCGACCACGTTTGCTGAAAATGCTTTACTTCTTGATCTATCTCTGTGTTAATAATTGACATTTTTTCGTTTTTTTTGTTAAATTACAATTATTTTCAATTTCTGTTTTTTTTTGTGGGGCTATTCAAGTATTATCTCAACACGCTGAGAAAACAGGAGAAATGCGGAGAAAAATGAATTTTCTTCACTTTTTTCGTATTTTCTCAGCCTACCTGAATAGGTTTTCTTCGCTTTTCTCAGCGTTGAGAAAAATAACTTGAATTGTGAAAATCTCAGAAAATTTGCATTTTTCTGGTATATAGTTTGTAAGCCCTAATTTCAGATATTTACAGTCAAATTGTGACTCATTATTGATCACACAAACCCCAGGTTACTGTAGATTTTTTTTTAGCATTTTCAGCACGAAATTTGGATCTGGAAATGTTTTTGAATTTTTTTCTGGAAAAATTGATCAAGAAAAAAATTGTGAAAAACTTTTTCAGCCCCAAAAAATGGCTGAAAATATCTGAAATTTTTAGCTTTAATTTTGCCACGTGTACTCTACAGTAGTCCTCTCAAAAATTCTGGAAAAAATAAGAAAATATCATCCAAAAATATCCGGGTGGAAAATGTACGTTTCAAAAACGATAATTTCGGTGAAAAACATTGAAACCAACGATAAACATTAGTTAGGAAAAACATTAAATCCAACGATAAACATTAAGTAGGAAAAACGTTAAGGATGAAATACATTAAGCGGGATGATAAACATTAGATGAAAAACAGAGGATACACAAATATTCATTTTTCTATTGGATCACTTTCCTCTCTCTTCTTTCTTGCCTCTTTCTTCTTTCTTGCCTCTTTCTTATTTTTTTTTGATGTTGACGATGCATAGCTTGATTGGGAAGAAGATTCAACAATTCGAGTAGACGCTTTTTTTCTTCTCAAATCTGTTGCCTTCTCTTCTTCTTTATGTTCAATACCAATAATTACAATTTGCGGTGATTCCTGCGGCTTATGAACATGACAAGCATGCTTGCACACTAAGATCACGTTTTTGGAATCACTGAAAGAATATATACTTCAATAAATTACTCTGTTCCTTTCTTTTCTCTTACCTCGAATCAGTCATAGTAGAAAAATCCTGACAAGCTGACAAAAAGAGTGATGTTCTGACAAAAATAAATTGATGTTCTGAGCCGCCTCTTTTATAGCCCCAAAAATGTGGAACACGTAAGATCTTTATCATTATTTTATCAAAACAATGTCACGTTTCAAAAATGCGTGTTTCATTTTTTTGGGATGAATAAAAATCATTTTCATTTTCTGTTTTCTGGTAATTTTTTTGTGAAAAATTCAGAAAATTTGCAATTTTTGGTTTATGGTTTGTGAGTTTCTAAATTTTCTGTGATTTTCAGCCGAAAAATCCTGAAACTTTCACAAAAATCCACATTTTTTGCAGATTTGCTCGAAACTCTGCTCAATTCTTCATTTTTTTCTCTTCATGCCGTTTTTATTTGGTCAGTTTTATTTTGTATTGTTCCGAAAAATCAAAAATCCGTAGTTTTAATTGGAATTTTCTTGCAGATACTATTTCGAAAAGAATTCTGCTGTTATTTTTCCGGTTCAATGTATTTGCTGCCAGCTGAATATTTTGTATGTTTATGGGATAACTGTAGGTCAAATTTTGCATCAAAAATGCCCTAGAAACTCAAATGTTTGAGCTCAAAAGCAAAAAATGATCTATGGGCTTAATTTTTGGTCTAAACCCCGGTTTTTTTGAGCTCAGAAGCTTAAAAATAACCAAGAAACCTGTATTTTGAAATTAGGACCTTGAAAATGGTAAAGGAAGCCTTTAAAAGCCTGAAATTTGAAAAAAAATCGATTTTTCAAGTTTGTGAGCTAAAATTCGCTAAATTTTGTTAAATTTCGAGAGAAACAGCTATTTTTGCCCGAAAACCTGAATTTCAGTGAAAATTCGAGGTTTTTCAGCTGGAATCTTGAAATAAAAATTGCTCTGAATTTTTCTAGCTTTAAATTTGAATTTTTCAAGAAAATTTGAAGAAAAAATCGAATTTTTTGAAGAAATTTCAGGATTTTGATAGAAATCTAGAATCTTATTCTCAAAAATCGACTAAAAAAGAAAAAAATAAACATTTTTATTTCTGAATCAATCAAGCTTTGAGCTAAAGTTCAACAAAAAAATTAGGTTATTTTGAAAAATTACCTTTTTCACTCACAAATCTCAAAATATTTTTGGAACTTTTAGCATCTCAGAATCCTAATCACATTTTCATACTATCAGAATCATATTCACCACCCAAAAAATCACCCAAAACCCTCAAAACTCTGAATTTTCCCAAGAAAACATTTCATTTTGCAAAATAAAATTCAAAAAATTGTATTCATTTTTCATTTTTAACGTGTCCTTTTCTTATCGCCCGCCCAAATCAAAAATGCCACGTCATAAAAAAAAGCTGGAATTATTTCATTCAAAAAGATTTTTTTTTCAATTTATCAATCATTGCTCGGATTTAATATGAGAAATGCTTGAAAATAGTGCTTTTCAAATAAAACCCCGAATTTTTCTGCTAATTTTTAATATGAGCAATGAGTAGTAAATTTAACTGAAAACGCTGATAACATTGATTTTCAGCAATTTCAAGTAATTTCAGCCTTTTCAGCACAAAATTTGAGTCAGGAAATGTTTTAGAATTTTTTCTGGAAAAATTGTTCAAGAAAAAAAAGTTTGTGATAAACATTTTCAGCCCTAAAAAATGGCTGAAAATATCTGAAATTTTAAACTTTAATTTTGCCACGTGTACTCTACAGTAATCCCCTCAAAAAATTCTGAAAAAATGACATTCTGTGTGAAATTAGAATGAAAAGTCTAATATGAGCAAAGCTGAATTTATAACTGAAAATGAGCAATATTTGAAAAATTAAAATAATCTACCTTAGGGACCTTCCTAACTGCTTTTGGAAAAAAATCATTTTCATTTTATGTTTTCTGGTAATTTTTTGTGAAAATTCAGAAAATTTGCAATTTTTGGTTAATGGTTTGTTTAAGAAAAACAAGTTTCGAAAAACCTTTTGAGCTACAAAAAAATGACTTAAAACATCTGACATTTTTATCGTGCTTCTGCGGCTTCGATGTTTTCCGGCGATAAAAGTTAAAATGTAGCAATCGAATCCTGAAAAAAGTCTGCAAATTAACATTCACAAGGTGTGTTGAGTTAAAAAGCAGACCACCGTGGTCTGCAAATTAACTTTGCACGCCTTTTTGAATTAAAAAGCAGACCACCGTGGTCTGCAAATTAACTTTGCATGGTGTGTTGAGTTAAAAAGCAGACCACCGTGGTCTGCAAATTAACTTTGCAAGGTGTGTTGAGTTAAAAAGCAGACCACCGTGGTCTGCAAATTAACTTTGCACGCCTTTTTGAATTAAAAAAGCAGACCACCGTGGTCTGCAAATTAACTTTGCAAGGTGTGTTGAGTTAAAAAGCAGACCACCGTGGTCTGCAAGTTAACTTTGCATGATGTGTTGAGTTAAAAAGCAGACCACGGTGGTCTGCAAATTAACTTTGCATGGTGTGTTGAGTTAAAAAGCAGACCACCGTGGTCTGCAAATTAACTTTGCACGCTTTTTTGAGTTAAAAAGCAGACCACCGTGGTCTGCAAATTAACTTTGCACGCTTTTTTGAGTTGAAAAGCAGACCACCGTGGTCTGCAAATTAACTTTGCACGCTTTTTTTTATTAAAAAGCAGACCACCGTGGTCTGCAAATTAACTTTGCATGGTGTGTTGAGTTAAAAAGCAGACCACCGTGGTCTGCAAATTAACTTTTTTTTTGATTCTTCGGAACAATACAAAACAAAACTGACAAAATAAAAACGGCATGAAGAGAAAAAAATAAAGAATTGAGAAGAGTTTCGAGCAAATCTGAAAAAATGTGGATTTTTGTGAAAGTTTCAGGATTTTTTTGGCTGAAAATCACAGAAAATTTAGAAACTCACAAACCATAAACCAAAAATTGCAAATTTTCTGAATTTTCACAAAAAAAATACCAGAAAACAGAAAATGAAAATGATTTTTATTCATCCCAAAACAATGAAACACGGATTTTTGAAACGTGACATTGTTTCGGATGAAATAATGATAAAGATCTTACGTGTTCCACATGTTTGGGGCTATAAAAGAGGCGGCTCAGAACATCACTTAATTTTAGTCAGTCCGACTGCTCCAGTGAATATTTCTAATAACTCCAGTGATTATTTCTATTAATGTGCGAACCTACGTAAGATAAAAGAAAGGAACAGAGTAATTTATTGAAGTATATATTCTTTCAGATCGAATTCCAAGCAAATCATAAAAATATGCAAGCACGAATGTCACTATCACCATCCACAAGCCTCACCGACGATCATCATTATTGGTGTTGAAAAACAAGAAGAAGAGGAAAAAATAAAATTGAGGAAAACAATAGGAACCATTCGAATTGATGAAAAGAAGCAAAAAAATCCAGAATCTTCAGACGCCGAATCAACATACGCATCGTCAACGAGCGAAAAAAGAAGAAAGATAAAGAAGCAAGAAAGAAGCGAGATAGAAAGAATTGATTTGAAAGAAAAATGCGGAAATATTTCCAATATTTTTGAAACGTACATTTTCCACCCGGATATTTTTGGATAATATTTTCTGATTTTGTCAGAATTTTTGAGGGGATTACTGTAGAGTACACGTGGTAAAATTAAAGCTAAAAATTTCAGATATTTTCAGCCATTTATTGTGGCTGAAAATTTTTTCGCAATTTTTTTTTTCTTGATCAAATTTCCAGAAAAAAATTCAAAAACATTTCCTGACTCAAATTTTGTGCTGAATATAATGAAAATATCGATTGTCAGCTATTATAAATTTTTCCAGCATTTTCAGCACCAAATTTGGATCAGAAAATGATTTTGAAGTGAAGGTTTTGGTCAAGGGGTTATTTTCAAGAATTTAATCAGATCAACATTCTAGACTTAAATTTTCTGCTGAAAACGCTGGAAACATTGATTTTTAGCAATTTGAAGTAATTTCAGCATTTTCAGCAAAAAATTTGAGCCAGGAAATGTTTTTGAACTTTTTCTGGAAAAATTGATCAAGAAAAAAAAGTTTGTGATAAACATTTTCAGCCCCAAAAAATGGCTGAAAATATCTGAAATTTTTAGCTTTAATTTTGCCACGTGTACTCTACAGTAATCCTCTCAAAAATTCTGAAAAAATCAGAAAATATTATCCAAAAATATCCGGGTGGAAAATGTACGTTTCAAAAACAATTGGAAAGAAATCCGGAGAGGTGCAAAAATCGTTTGGCATGAATGTTTGCACACATAAATTAATTTGCAATTATTTGAACTGAAAGAATATATACTTCAATTAATTACTCTGTTCCTTTCTTTTCTCTTACCTCGAATTTTCACTCATATCAAAATGTAGAATAATCACAAGCCTGACGATTGGAAGAAGCCTGACGAGCCTGAGCCTGAAGAAAATAAAGTGATGTTCTGAGCCGCCTTTTTTATAGTCCTAAAAATGTGGAACACGTTAGATCTTTAACATTTCGAGCTCCTCGTTTCTTTTTTTGATCAATATTCCCCCAACAGTAAATATATGTATAAAAAACAACAACACAAACTCGTCACATTTATTTATTAAAAAGTTTCTTTGCTTTTTGATTTTTGCGGTTGGAAGGGTTGGAACGATCTTCATATTCTGGACAAAAGGAATTTGGATGACGGGTTGAAGCAAAATGCGGACTCGAATGAATGAAACCAGCGGAATTTGAATCACGACGAGTTCTGGGAGAACTTGAATTCGATCTTTCACGGGTTCTTGAAGTTCTCAATCTTGAAGTATGGCGAGTTCTAGACGACGGCGAATTTGACATTCGTCGAGTTGTTCTGGAAGACATTCTATCCGAATGATCAGTTCTGCTAGAAGGCGACGGCGAATCACGGGTTCTCAAGGGCGATCTCGATCTTGATCTGAAAAACATTCATGTAAATAAAATTGTTTTCAAAATTGGAAAGCTTATGTTACTTACACTTGTTGGTATTTCAAAGGTCTTCCAACTCTTCCGTTGGAACGACCTTTACACGGTCTACCAGATCTCGATCTCGATTCAATTCTTATATTTGTCTTTCCCTCGCATTTTTTCAAATTGTTGGAATATTCATCTGACATCTTTTTCTGATTTCTGTATTCTGGTGAACGGCTCGAACGATCAATTTGATTGGAATGTTCTCGATGAATGCGATCTTGCTCAATCTCACCATAAATTCGGCCTTCTTCCAATTTGCCAATTTGTTCTTGATGCGATTGGAACACGTAGTATTGTTGTATTCGCGGGCGATGAAAGTGACAGCTGTGCTTGCAAACTGCTGCATCGGTTCGGTGGTGGAATTCCTCTTGCTTGTATTCGTTCTGATTATCCGCTACTCTTCTCTTCTCTCTTGATTGATATGTTGTCATTTTCGCGGTTCTAGTAGTGCGAAATCTATAATAAATTTTCGAAAATTAAGTGATGTTCTGAGCCGCCTCTTTTATAGCCCCAAAAATGTGGAACACGTAAGATCTTTATCATTATTTCATCGAAACAATGTCACGTTTCAAAAATCCGTGTTTCATTGTTTTGGGATGAATAAAAATCATTTTCATTTTCTGTTTTTCTGGCAATTTTTTTGTGAAAAATTCAGAAAATTTGCAATTTTTGGTTTATGGTTTCGAAAACTATTTCGAAAAGAATTCTGCTGTTATTTTTCCGGTCCAATGTATTTGCTGCCAGCTGAATATTTTGTATGTTTATGGGATTACTGTAGGTCAACTTTTGCGTCAAAAATGCCCTAGAAACTCAAATGTTTGTATTCATTTCTCATTTTTAACGTGTCCTTTCCTTATCGCCCGCCCAAATCAAAAATGCCACGTCATCGAAAAAATCAATAAAAGGAGGAGGTAAAGCCGGAATTGCTTCATTCAAAATCTCCGTCAAAAGTGAATTGAACGAACTCAAAAAAATGGATTGTTGAGAACTTCGGAGTGAGTTTGGGGAAAAATTAGGTGGCTCAAGTTGACCTGTACTTCCTTATGAAACCCGTTTAGGTTCCAAAAGTAGTTAGGAAGGTCCCTAAGGTAGATTAGAAAATTTGAAGGGTCCCTAAACGTGTTTCGACTCAAAATAAGCCGATTTCTTTGCAGAATGTTCGAAATTTTGATGAACATTCAAATCAAAAACCAACATCAACGAAGACAAATCGAAATATTTCGGCAAAATTGGTGTTGCAATGAACGAGTTGAAGAATCAAGAAGAGTAACGAGCCTGATTTCTTTCCAATATTTTTGAAACGTACTTTTTCCACCAGAACATTTTTGAATGATATTTTCTGATTTTTTCAGAATTTTTGAAATAGGAGAAATCGAGATTCGTAACTGAATGAATGAAGATTGGCTGAAATTGTGTTGTTTTTTTATAATAAATTTTTGATTTTTTTTTGTCCAGAGGGTCTGGCTAATTTTTTGAAAATATAACAATTTACACCCCAAAAACCAAGTTTTTCTCTTTTTTTATGGGGATCTGGCTAATTTTTGTATTTTCAAATTTCGGGGGTGGCTAAACGCTGGAAACATTGATTTTTAGCAATTTGAAGTAATTTCAGCATTTTCACCCGAGTTTTTTCCAATTTTTCGGAACAAAACTGACCAAATAAAAACAGCATGAAAAGAAAAATGAAGAATTGAGCAGAGTTTCGAGCAAATCTGAAAAAATGTTGATTTTTGTGAAAGTTTCAGGATTTTTCGGCTGAAAATCACAGAAAATTTAGAAACTCACAAACCATAAACCAAAAATTGCAAATTTTCTGAATTTTTCACAAAAAAATTACCAGAAAACAAAAAATGAAAATGATTTTTATTCATCCCAAAACAAAGAAACACGGATTTTTTGAAACGTGACATTGTTTCGATGAAATAATGATAAAGATCTTACGTGTTCCACATTTTTGGGGCTATAAAAGAGGCGGCTCAGAACATCACTCTATTTTCGTCATCATTCTTCTAATCGTTCTACCAATTGCTTCTAAATGTGCGAACAATCTGGGTAAGAGAAAAGAAAGGAACAGAGTAATTTATTGAAGTATATATTCTTTCAGATCGAATTCCAAGCAAGTCATTAAGATTTGTAAGCATTCTTGCCACTTTCATCATCCGCAAGAATCACCGAAAATTATAATAGTTGGTGTTGAACATAAACAAGAAGAGGAGGCAACAGATTTGAGAAAAAAAAAGCGTCTACTCGAATTGTTTTGAAATCTTTTTGAAAAATATTTCCAATATTTTTGAAACGTACATTTTCCACCCGGATTTTTTGATGACATTTTCTGATTTTTTCAGAATTTCTGAGGTGATTACTGTAGAGTACACGTGGAAAAATTAAAGCTAAAAATTTCAGATATTTTCAGCCATTTTTTGTGGCTGAAAAAGTTTTTCGCAAACTTTTTTTTCTTGACCAATTTTTCCAGAAAAAAATTCAAAAACATTTCCAGATCCAAATTTTGTGCTGAAAATGCTGAAATTACTTAACATCATTAAAAATGATAATTTTCAGCATTTTCAGCTGGAAATTTGAGTACGGAACCATGTTTAAAACTTTTAAAAAAATTTATTCAAGAAAAAAATCACAAAAAATAAAATAAATTACTCCTTTTTGAGGCTCGAGCTGCAAAAAAAATCAATAATTTTTGAATTTTCAAAATTTCCCGCCAAAAAATAAACTCACTGATCATTGGATCCACTCAAGACCAAATACGGTGTCGAAAGTTGTTTTTGTTTTTTCAATTGTTTGCTGAGTGTTCCGAGCGGAGTGTCGTAGCTATTTGTCTGGAAATTTCGGTGATTTTTTGGCTGAAAATCCTGAATTTCAGAGAAATGTTGATTTTTGGTTGAAAATTGGTCTTTTGAGATGTGAAATTCTCAAAATTTCAGATTTTTAAGCTTTCACAGAGCCTGGAAAGCCCTTTGGTTCAAATTTTACAGAAATTCAAGTTTCCGGGCTCAAAATGCTCCAAAAAATCAAAAAATTTTAAAATTTAAGGTTTTTTCACGGTCTGGAAAGCCCTAAACTCCCAATTTTACGAAAAGTAATTTTTCCGGGCTCAAAATGCTCCAAAAAATCACAAAATTTCAGATTTTCAAGTTTTTTCACGGCCTGAAAAAGGCCCGAGCTCTCAATTTTACGAAAAGTCATGTTTCCGAGCTCAAAATGCTCCAAAAAATCCAAATTTCGGCCTCAAAAAAACCCACGTGGCACTTTTGTTTCCCAGCCTGAGAAAATACATACAAATTTTGTGCTCGTGATTTTTTTGAGCTCAAAAATTTTTTCGTAAAATTGGGAGTTTAGGGCTTTCAGACCGTGAAAAAAACCTTAAATTTTAAAATTTTTTGATTTTTTGGAGCATTTTGAGCCCGGAAACTTGAATTTCTGTAAAATTTGAACCAAAGGGCTTTCGGAAACAAGCTTAAAAATCTGAAATTTTGAGAATTTCACATCTCAAAAGACCAATTTTCAGCCAAAAATCAACATTTCTCTGAAATTCAGGATTTTCCGTAAAATCACCGAAATTTCCAGACAAATGCTTCCCGAGCCTCCGCTCGGAACACTCAGCAAACAATTGAAAAACAAAAACAACTTTCGACACCGTGTTGGTCTTGAGTGGATCCAATGATCAGTGAGTTTATTTTTTGGCGGGAAATTTGAAAATTCAAAAATTATTGATTTTTTGCAGCTCGAGCCTCAAAAGAAGGTAATTTATTTTATTTTTGTGATTTTTTCTTGAATAAATTTTTTAAAAGTTTTAAACATGGTTCCGTACTCAAAATTTCCAGCTGAAAATGCTGGAAAATTATCATTTTTAATGATCGTTAAGTAATTTCAGCATTTTCAGCACAAAATTTGGATCTGGAAATGTTTTTGAATTTTCTGGAAAAATTGGTCAAGAAAAAAAAGTTTGCGAAAAACTTTTTCAGCCACAAAAAATGGCTGAAAATATCCATTTTTAGCTTTAATTTTTCCCACGTGTACTCTACAGTAATTCACCTCAGAAATTCTGAAAAAATCAGAAAATGTCATCAAAAAAATCCGGGTGGAAAATGTACGTTTCAAAAATATTGGAAATATTTTTCAAAAAGATTTCAAAACAATTCAGTAGACGCTTTTTTTCTACAAATCTGGCGCCTCCTCTTCTTGTTTATGTTCAACACCAACTATTATAATTTTCGGTGATTCTTGCGGATGATGAAAGTGGCAAGAATGCCCGCAAATCTTAATGACTTGCTTGGAATTCGATCTGAAAGAATATATACTTCAATAAATTACTCTGTTCCTTTCTTTTCTCTTACCCAGATTGTTCGCACATTTAGAAGCAATTGGTAGAACGATTAGAAGAATGATGACGAAAATAGAGTGATGTTCTGAGCCGCCTCTTTTATAGCCCCAAAAATGTGGAACACGTAAGATCTTTATCATTATTTCATCGAAACAATGTCACGTTTCAAAAATCCGTGTTTCTTTGTTTTTGGGATGAATAAAAATCATTTCATTTTTTGTTTTTTCTGGTAATTTTTGTAGAAAATTCAGAAAATTTGCAATTTTTGGTTTATGGATTTTGTGAGTTCTAAAATTTTCTGTGATTTTCAATAAAAAAATCCTGAAACTTTCACAAAAATCAACATTTTTCAGATTTGCTCGAAACTCTGCTCAATTCATTCATTTTCTTTTCATGCTGTTTTTATTTGGTCAGTTTGTTCCGAAAAATAATTGGAAAAAACTCGGGTGAAAATGCTGAAATTACTTCAAATTGCTAAAAATCAATGTTTCCAGCGTTCCAAATTTGAAAATACAAAAATTAGCCAGATCCCCATAAAAAAAGAAAAAACTTGGTTTTTGGGGTGTAAATTGTTATATTTTCAAAAAATTAGCCAGACCCCTCTGGACAAAAAAAAATCAAAAATTTATTATAAAAAAACAACACAATTTCAGCCAATCTTCATTCATTCAGTTACGAATCTCGATTTCTCCTATTTCAAAAATTCTGAAAAAATCCAGAAAATATCATTCAAAAATGTTCTGGTGGAAAAAGTACGTTTCAAAAATATTGGAAAGAAATCAGGCTCGTTACTCTTCTTGATTCTTCAACTCGTTCATTGCAACACCAATTTTGCCGAAATATTTCGATTTGTCTTCGTTGATGTTGGTTTTTGATTTGAATGTTCATCAAAATTTCGAACATTCTGCAAAGAAATCGTATTTTGAGTCGAAACACGTTTAGGACCCTTCAAATTTTCTAATCTACCTTAGGGACCTTCCTAACTACTTTTGGAACCTAAACGGGTTTCATAAGGAAGTACAGGTCAACTTGAGCCACCTAATTTTCCCAAACTCCGCTCCGAAGTTCTCAACAATCCATTTTTTGAGTTCGTTCAATTCACTTTTGACGGAGATTTTGAATGAAGCAATTCGGCTTTACCTCCTCACTTTATTGATTTTTTCGATGACGTGGCATTTTGATTTGGGCGGGCGATAAGGAAAGGACACGTTCAAATGAAAAATGAATACAAACATTTGAGTTTCTGGAACATTTTTGACGCAAGTTGACCTACAGTAATCCCCATAAACATACAAAATATTCAGCTGGCAGCAAATACATTGGACCGGAAAAATAACAGCAGAATTCTTTTCGAAATAGTTTTCGAAACCATAAACCAATTAAAACTTGCAAATTTTCTGAATTTTCACAAAAAAATTGCCAGAAAACAGAAAATGAAAATGATTTTTATTCATCCCAAAACAATGAAACACGGATTTTTGAAACGTGACGTTGTTTCGATGAAATAATGATAAAGATCTTACGTGTTCCACATTTTTGGGGCTATAAAAGAGGCGGCTCAGAACATCACTTAATTTTCAAGAAATTTATTATAGATTTGCTACTAGAACGAAAATGACAACATATCAATCAAGAGAAGAGAAGAGTAGCGGATAATCAGAACGAATACAAGCAAGAGATTCCGCACTGAACCGATGCAGCAGTTTGCAAGCACAGCTGTCACTTTCATCGCCCGCCACAACAATACTGCGTGTTCCAATTAGCATCAAGAACAAATTGGCAAATTGGAAGAAGGCCGAATTTATGTGAGATTGAGCAAGATCGCATTCATCGAGAACATTCCAATCAAATTGATCGTTCAAGCCGTTCGCAGAATACAGAAATCAGAAAAAGATGTCAGATGAATATTCCAACAATTTGAAAAAATGCGAGGGAAAGACAAATATAAGAATTGAATCGAGATCGAGATCTGGCAAAGGCCGTGTAAGGTCGTTCCAACGGAAGAGTTGGAAGACCTTTGAAATACCAACAAGTGTAAGTAACATAAGCTTTCCAATTTTGAAAACAATTTTATTTACATGAATGTTTTTCAGATCAAGATCGAGATCGCCCTTGAGAACCCGTGATTCGCCGTCGCCTTCTAGCAGAGGTGATCATTCCGGATAGAATATCTTCCAGAACAACTCGACGAATGTCAAATTCGCCGTCGTCTAGAACTCGCCATACTTCAAGATTGAGAACTGCAAGAACCCGTGAAGATCGAATTCAAGTTCTCCCAGAACTCGTCGTGATTCAAATTCCGCTGGTTTCATTCATTCGAGTCCGCATTTTGCTTTAACCCGTCAAATTCCTTTTGTCCAGAATATGAAGATCGTTCCAACCCCTTCCAACCACCAAAAATCAAAAGCAAAGAAACTTTTAATAAATAAATGTGACGAGTTTGTGTTGTTGTTTTTTATACATATATTTACTGTTGGGGAATATTGATCAAAAAAAGAAACGAGGAGCTCGAAATGTTAAAGATCTAACGTGTTCCACATTTTTTAGGACTATAAAAAGGCGGCTCAGAACATCACTTTATTTTCTTCAGGCTCAGGCTCGTCAAGGCTATTTTCCAATCGTCAGGCTTGTGATTATTCTACATTTTGATATGAGTGAAAAATTCGAAGGTAAGAGAAAAGAGAACAAGGTAATTAATTGAAGTATATATTCTTTCAGTTCAAATAATTGCAAATTAATTTATGTGTGCAAACATTCATGCCAAACGATTTTACTCTCCGGATTTCTTTCCAATTGTTTTTGAAACGTACATTTTCCACCCGGATATTTTTGGATAATATTTTCTGATTTTTCAGATTTTTTGAAAGTTACTGTAGAGTACATGTGGCAAAATTCAAGCTAAAAATTTCAGATATTTTCAGCCATTTTTTGGGGCTGAAAATGTTTATCACAAACTTTTTTTTCTTGATCAATTTTTCCAAGAAAAAGTTCAAAAACATTTCCTGGCTCAAATTTTTTGCTGAAAATTTTGATACTTCAAATTGCTAAAAATCAATGTTTCCAGCGTTTTTCAGCAGAGAATTTAAGTCTAGAATATTGATCTGAAGTTAAATTCTTGAAAATAACCCCCTTGACCAAAACCTAATCACTTCAAAATCATTTTCCTAGACTCAAATTTGGTGCTGAAAATGCTGGAAAAAATTTATAATAGCTGACAATCAGTATTTTCATTATATTCAGCACAGAATTTGGAGTCAGGAAATGTTTTTGAATTTTTTCTGGAAATTTGATCAAGAAAAAAACGTTTGCGAAAAAATTGCAGCCACAATAAATGGCTGAAAATATCTGAAATTTTTAACTTTTAATTTTGCCACGTGTACTCTACAGTAATCCCCTCAAAATTCTGACAAAATCAGAAAATATTATCAAAAATATATCCGGGTGGAAAATGTACGTTTCAAAAATATTGGAAATATTTCCGCATTTTTCTTTCAAATCAATTCTTTCTATCTCCTGTCTTTCTTGCTTCTTTATCTTTCTTCTTTTTTTTCGCTCGTTGACGATGCGTATGTTGATTCGGCGTCTGAGAATTCTGGATTTTTTGCTTCTTTTCTCAATTCGAATGGTTCCTATTGTTTTCCTCCAATTTTTATTTTTTTCCTCTTCTTCTTGTTTTTCAACACCAATAATGATGATCGTTCGGTGAGGCTTGTGGATGGTGATAGTGGAACATTCGTGCTTGCATGTTTTTATGATTTGCTTGGAATTCGATCAGGCTCAGTATAGGCTACTTCCAATAAATTAGGCTTGTGTTCCTTTCTTTTATCTTGCAGGTTCGCACATTAATAGAAATAATCACTGGAGTTATTAGAAATATTCTATGGAGCAGTCGGACTGACTAAAATTAAGTGATGTTCTGAATGCCGCCTCTTTTATAGCACCCAAACATGTGGAACACGTAAGATCTTTATCATTATTTCTCCGAAACAATGTCACGTTTCAAAAATCCGTGTTTCATTGTTTTGGGATGAATAAAAATCATTTTCAATTTTCTGTTTTCTGTTATTTTTTGTGAAAAATTCAGAAAATTTGCAATTTTGGTTTATGGTTTGTGAGGTTTCTGAAATTTTCTGTGATTTTCAGCCAAAAAAATCCTGAAACTTTCTAAAATCACATTTTTCAGATTTGCTCGAAACTCTTCTCAATTCTTTATTTTTCTCTTCATGCCGTTTTTATTTTGGTCAGTTTTGTTTTGTATTGTTCCGAAGAATCAAAAAAAAGTTAATTTACGAACCACGGTGGTCTGCTTTTTAACTCAACACACCATGCAAAGTTAATTTGCAGACCACGGTGGTCTGCTTTTTTAATAAAAAAGCGTGCAAAGTTAATTTGCAGACCACGGTGGTCTGCTTTTCAACTCAAAAAAGCGTGCAAAGTTAATTTGCGAACCACGGTGGTCTGCTTTTAACTCAAAAGCGTGCAAAGTTAATTTGCAGACCACGGTGGTCTGCTTTACTCAACACACCATGCAAAGTTAATTTGCGAACCACCGTGGTCTGCTTTTTAACATCAACACATCATACGAGATTAACGCAGACCACGGTGGTCTGCTTTTTAACTCCAACACACCTTGCAAGGATTAATTTGCAGACCACGGTGGTCTGCTTTTTAGTCAAAAAGGCGTGCAAAGTTAATTTGCAGACCACGGTGGTCTGCTTTTAACTCGAATTTTCACACCTTGCAAAGTTAATTTGCAGACCACGGTGGTCTGACTTTTTAACTCAACACACCATGACCGAGATTAATTTGCAGACCACGGTGGTCTGCTTTTTAATTCAAAAAGGCGTGCAAAGTTAATTTGCAGACCACGGTGGTCTGCTTTTTAACTCAACACACCTTGTGAATGTTAATTTGCAGACTTTTTTCAGGATTCGATTGCTACATTTTTAACTTTATCGCCGGAAAACATCGAAGCCGCAGAAGCACGATAAAAATGTCAGATGTTTTAAGTCATTTTTTTGTAGCTCAAAAAGGTTTTTCGAAACTTGTTTTTCTTAAACAAACCATTAACCAAAAATTGCAAATTTTCTGAATTTTCACAAAAAATTACCAGAAAACATAAAATGAAAATGATTTTTCCAAAAGCAGTTAGGAAGGTCCTAAGGTAGATTATTTTAATTTTTCAAATATTGCTCATTTTCAGTTATAAATTCAGCTTTGCTCATATTAGGCTTTCGTTCATTTTCACACAGAATGTCATTTTTTTCAGAATTTTTTGAGGTGATTACTGTAGAGTACACGTGGCAAAATTAAAGTTTCAAGATTTCGAATATTTTTCAGCCATTTTTAGGGGCTGAAAATGTTTATCACAAACTTTTTTCTTGAACAATTTTTCCAGAAAAAATTCTAAAACATTTCCTGACTCAAATTTTGTGCTGAAAAAGGCTGAAATTACTTGAAATTGCTGAAAATCAATGTTATCAGCGTTTTCAGTTAAATTTAACTACTCATTGCTCATATTAAAAATTGTGAAAAATTCGGGGTTTTATTTGAAAGCACTATTTTCAAGCATTTCTCATATTAAATCAGAGCAATGATTGATAAAATTCGAAAAAAAAATCTTTTGAATGAAATAATTCCAGCTTTTTTTTATGACGTGGCATTTTTGATTTGGGCGGGCGATAAAGAAAAGGACGTTAAAAATGAAAAATGAATACAATTTTTGAATTTTTTATTTTGCACAAATGAAATGTTTTCTTGGAAAATTCAGGTTTTGAGGGTTTTGGGTGATTTTTTTGGGTGGTGAATATGATTCTGATAGTATGAAAATGTGATTAGGATTCTGAGATGCTAAAAGTTCCAAAAATATTTTGAGATTTCCGCTGAGTGAGAAAAGGTAATTTTTCAAAATAACCTAATTTTTTTGTGAACTTTAGCTCAAAGCTTGATTGATTCAGAAATAAAAATGTTTATTTTTTCTTTTTTAGTCGATTTTTGAGAATAAGATTCTAGATTTCTATCAAAATTCCTGAAATTTCTTCAAAAATTCGATTTTTCTTCAAATTTTCTTGAAAATTCAAATTTAAAGCTTAGATAAAATTCAGAGCAATTTTATGATTTCAAGATTCCAGCTGAAAAACCTCGAATTTTCACTGAAATTCAGGTTTTTCGGGCAAAAAATAGCTGTTTCTCTCGAAATTTAACAAAATTTAGCGAATTTTGGCTCGGCGAAAAATCGATTTTTTCAAATTTCAGGCTTTAAAGGCTTCCTTTACCATTTCAAAGGTCCTAATTTCAAAATACAGGTTTCTTGGTTATTTTTAAGCTTCTGAGCTCAAAAAAACCGAGGTTTGAACCAAAAATTAAGCCCATAGATCATTTTTTGCTTTTGAGCTCAAACATTTGAGTTTCTAGGGCATTTTTGATGCAAAATTTGACCTACAGTTATCCCATAAACATACAAAATATTCAGCTGGCAGCAAATACATTGAACCGGAAAAATAACAGCAGAATTCTTTTCGAAATAGTATCTGCAAGAAAATTCCAATTAAAACTACGGATTTTTGATTTTTTCGGAACAATACAAAATAAAACTGACCAAATAAAAACGGCATGAAGAGAAAAAATGAAGAATTGAGCAGAGTTTCAGGCAAAATCTGCAAAAAATGTAGATTTTTGTGAAAGTTTCAGGATTTTCGGCTGAAAATCACAGAAAATTTAGAAACTCACAAACCATAAAACCAAAAATTGCAAATTTTCTGAATTTTTCACAAAAAAATTACCAGAAAACAGAAAATGAAAATGATTTTTATTCATCCCAAAAAAAATGAAACACGCATTTTTGAAACGTGACATTGTTTTGATAAAATAATGATAAAGATCTTACGTATTTCACATTTTTGGGGCTATAAAAGAGGCGGCTCAGAACATCAATTTTATTTTTGTCGGTACATCACTCTTTTTGTCAGCTTGTGGGATTTTTCTACTATGACTGATTCGAGGTAAGAGAAAAGAAAGGAACAGAGTAATTTATTGAAGTATATATTCTTTCAGTGATTCCATTTAACGTGATCTTAGTGTGCAAGCATGCTTGTCATGTTCATAAGCCGCAGGAATCACCGCAAATTGTAATTATTGGTATTGAACATAAAGAAGAAGAGAAGGCAACAGATTTGAGAAGAAAAAAAGCGTCTGCTCGAATTGTTGAATCTTCTTCCCAATCAAGCTATGCATCGTCAACATCAAAAAAAAATAAGAAAGAGGCAAGAAAGAAGAAAGAGGCAAGAAAGAAGAGAGAGGAAAGTGATCCAATAGAAAAATGAATATTTGTGTATCCTCTGTTTTTTCATCTAATGTTTATCATCCCGCTTAATGTATTTCATCCTTAACGTTTTTCCTACTTAATGTTACTCGTTGGATTTAATGTTTTTCCTAACTAATGTTTATCGTTGGTTTCAATGTTTTTTTCACCAGAAATTATCGTTTTTGAAACGTACATTTTCCACCCGGATATTTTTGGATGATATTTTCTTGTTTTTTTCCAGAATTTTTGAGAGGACTACTGTAGAGTACACGTGGCAAAATTAAAGCTAAAAATTTCAGATATTTTCAGCCATTTTTTGGGGCTGAAAAAGTTTTTCACAATTTTTTTCTTGATCAATTTTTCCAGAAAAAATTCAAAAACATTTCCAGATCCAAATTTCGTGCTGAAAATGCTAAAAAAAAAATCTACAGTAACCTGGGGTTTGTGTGATCAATAATGAGTCACAATTTGACTGTAAATATCTGAAATTAGGGCTTACAAACTATCATACCAGAAAAATGCAAATTTTCTGAAGTTTTCACAAATTCAAGTTATTTTCTCAACGCTGAGAAAAGCGAAGAAAACCTATTCAGGTAGGCTGAGAAAATACGAAAAAAGTGAAAGAAAAGACCATTTTCTCCGCATTTCTCCTGTTTTCTCAGCGTATTTGAAGACCTAATGCTTGAATAGCCCCACAAAAAAAAACAGAAATTGAAAATAATTGTAATTTAACAAAAAAAACGAAAAATGTCAATTATTAACACAGAGATAGATCAAGAAGTAAAGCATTTTCAGCAAACGTGGTCGAGATTCATGAAAAATTTGACATTACATTTTTCGGGATTTTTCTCAGAATTCACTAGGAATCAAATCTCCATTAAAAATTCATCAAATTTATGAAACAGTGAATTTTTTGTGAAGAAAAGTTATGGATATCAATCAAACTCATCAACTCAAAAAAGAACATAGATCGATTCATTTGGTTACACACTTTTTACAGAAAACACTAAAAAGAGGAAAAAGCAATGTGCATTCATGTTGTTTTTTTATAATAAATTTTTTAGGCATTTTCCACCCGGATTTTTTTGAATGATATTTTCTGATTATTGCAGAATTTTAAAGAAGATTACTGTGAGCGTCACATGGCATCATTCAAGTCCGAAGTACCTAGGTGTTTACAGTCAAATTGTGAGTTTTCGAGCTTTAGAGCACAGATTCTAGCTCCATAGCTAAAAAAAAAGTCGATTTTCAGTCCAATTTTGAGCTCAGGGGCTTAGAAAATTCCATTTTCAGAGCTGCAAAGCTCAAAAACATCGTGTCAAGCTGTATTTTCATCTCCTAGAGCATAATTTCAAGCTCCGAAAGTCAAAAAAGGATTTCTAGTAAATTTTTTGGGCTCTTGAGCACAAATTTTAGCTCCAGAACTCAAAAAGGGCTTTTATTCGGTAATTTTCAGGTTCCAGGCTTAGAATCTGCTATTTTTCAGGCTTCAGGCTTGAAACCTGAGCTTTTTCTCAAATTTCAGACCTGAAACCTAGGCTTTAGGTTGTTTTCTTCCAAATTTCAAGATTTTTCACTGAATTCCAGCTCTTTACTCATCCGAAACCTTAAATTTTCAAATTTCAAGGTTTCAGGTTCAAGAAAAGCTGGAAACTTTCAGATTTTTTCATAATATTCGCTGAATTTTCCCCAAAAATACTTTTACATTTCATTCAAAATCCGGTTTTCCAATTATTCGATTCTTGTTTTTTCCGCCAAAATCCAATTTCGCTTTCATCCAACATGTTTCTATAAAAATAATCATGAAAAACCCCGGGATTTTTTGAATTTTCGGTGAAAACACGCTATGCCAGCCGATACAAAAATTAAATTTCTGGGAGACGCAGACTTTTGCTGAGCCAGAGACATCTCTCGCCTTTCCTTCCCCCTCAGGCGATACAGTGTGCTGTTGGCGAACCTTGCAGACAAGCAGACACACACACAAAACATAGCGCATGGCCGCGCCGCTTTTTCGTCTGTCGCTGCGTTTATAGACCACATCGGCGTCGCCCTTTGATGTGTTGAGGTCTCGCAACGACTTTCTAACCGAAAATGAATGTCTGCGTCTCCTCCGAATTTGTGTGGTGGCACGACGTAGAAAAATACGTAAAAATCGAACCTGACAACTCGAAATCGGCTTTTTCCGAAACATCCATACAAAAATCGATTCTGAAAAAAATTAAAAATCAATTTTCGACGAAAAAAAATAGAGAAAAATTAACATTTCGAGAGAAAACAACTAAAATACAAACTAAATTCTTCAAATTACATCTAGAAATCAAAAAAAACTCTTCGAATTTCCAAAGACCAATTTCAGATATTTTCAGATGACCGCCTCAAAAAAAAAACAAGAAATGAACAGAAATGTGTAAACACGTGAGATCACACCAATAATGCACACAAAAAAATGCGGACGTTTGAAAATAACACATTTGGTCGAAGAAGGCGTTAGACGCAGGGATAACAGGCGTCTTTTGTATTATTTACAACGAAACACACATCTCAAACAACTGCTACAGTGGTTTTCGCGCGCTCTTCGGGAAAAGTTTAGGAGAATTTCTCCCCTTTTCTTCATTTTCGGCTGTTTTGTTATAGGAGACAAAATCAGCGCGTTTCGTAGATTCGGGTCTTATCGACCAGCCCTCCCTCCTCCTCCTTTTTTGGCTTTTAAGCAAGAATCCCCAATTTCCAGATCCCAGATTCGAGAAAGTCAAGGAGATTTTCAACAGGGATGAAGCCCAAAGACTCGATTTGTGGCAAAACGTGATCAATTGCCTCGAAAAAGACGGGGCGCCAACCACCATCAAAATCTACGAACACACTATGCGATCCTACATTCGATGGAAACAACGATCAACACCTCGAGGAAGGATTGGGAGAAGACGAGTGTCGGCTTCTCTTTCCTGGCCGAGCTCTCTCAAGAACGAAAAGCAAAATCCACAATTTCCGCAAACTGCGCCCTCAACTATTTCATGGGCCCGGTGTCCAAACCGAATCGATCGTTGCTGAATTCGATTATTGAGGCGGCCAAACGATCAAAAAGCCCCACAAAACATCGCGAGAAAGTGGAGCCCGAAGACTACTCCAACTTCACAAACATCCAGGAATTCGATCGAGATTCATTGCGAGTGGCAGCGTTGGGCATCGTGTTGTTACAAGGGGTTTGTTACGGATTAGCGAGGCTTTATGAATTTGCGGAAGGAGGATGCGGAATGGGAGCGCGGAGAGAACTGAAGATTTCGATCAGGACCTCGAAAACAGACAAATATCACGAAGGAGCCAAAAGACTGCTGGTTCTGTCATCAGAAGAACAAGCGATTTGGCGCACTTCACTCAAAAAAACAGCGACAACACCACAAACCCATACATTTTCCAAAATTGGAATTCGGGAACAACTTCGATGTCTTATAACAACGCCAGGAAAGTGATAAACGATCGTTGGAAAAAGTGCGGAAAAGTAAAAAATTATGGAACTCTCACGCTTTTCGCGGGGGAGCAGCTTCAGCCGCCGACGAAGGAGTTTCAGCCGAGAAGGTCCTCAGCTTTGGAAGATGGAAAACCGAGAAGGCCTTCAGAGCATATGTGAAACCAACCACTAGAATATCAATTCCAAGATCCGCGCCAGCTCAACTTGACAAGCGATCGTAAGTCTTCAAGAATCTATACGAAAACGCGGCTAATTTAGCCAAAAGAATTGTGAAAATTTAATAAATTTTTTCAGATCCATTCACACCAACAACGACTGCTGATC